>OW026415.1:20000-10020000 GCA_932274075.1 Diarsia rubi
CCTAACCTAACCTAACCTAACCTAACCTAACCTAACCTAACCTAACCTAACCTAACCTAACCTAACCTAACCTAACCTAACCTAACCTAACCTAACCTAACCTAACCTAACCTAACCTAACCTAACCTAACCTAACCTAACCTAACCTAACCTAACCTAACCTAACCTAACCTAACCTAACCTAACCTAACCTAACCTAACCTAACCTAACCTAACCTAACCTAACCTAACCTAACCTAACCTAACCTAACCTAACCTAACCTAACCTAACCTAACCTAACCTAACCTAACCTAACCTAACCTAACCTAACCTAACCTAACCTAACCTAACCTAACCTAACCTAACCTAACCTAACCTAACCTAACCTAACCTAACCTAACCTAACCTAACCTAACCTAACCTAACCTAACCTAACCTAACCTAACCTAACCTAACCTAACCTAACCTAACCTAACCTAACCTAACCTAACCTAACCTAACCTAACCTAACCTAACCTAACCTAACCTAACCTAACCTAACCTAACCTAACCTAACCTAACCTAACCTAACCTAACCTAACCTAACCTAACCTAACCTAACCTAACCTAACCTAACCTAACCTAACCTAACCTAACCTAACCTAACCTAACCTAACCTAACCTAACCTAACCTAACCTAACCTAACCTAACCTAACCTAACCTAACCTAACCTAACCTAACCTAACCTAACCTAACCTAACCTAACCTAACCTAACCTAACCTAACCTAACCTAACCTAACCTAACCTAACCTAACCTAACCTAACCTAACCTAACCTAACCTAACCTAACCTAACCTAACCTAACCTAACCTAACCTAACCTAACCTAACCTAACCTAACCTAACCTAACCTAACCTAACCTAACCTAACCTAACCTAACCTAACCTAACCTAACCTAACCTAACCTAACCTAACCTAACCTAACCTAACCTAACCTAACCTAACCTAACCTAACCTAACCTAACCTAACCTAACCTAACCTAACCTAACCTAACCTAACCTAACCTAACCTAACCTAACCTAACCTAACCTAACCTAACCTAACCTAACCTAACCTAACCTAACCTAACCTAACCTAACCTAACCTAACCTAACCTAACCTAACCTAACCTAACCTAACCTAACCTAACCTAACCTAACCTAACCTAACCTAACCTAACCTAACCTAACCTAACCTAACCTAACCTAACCTAACCTAACCTAACCTAACCTAACCTAACCTAACCTAACCTAACCTAACCTAACCTAACCTAACCTAACCTAACCTAACCTAACCTAACCTAACCTAACCTAACCTAACCTAACCTAACCTAACCTAACCTAACCTAACCTAACCTAACCTAACCTAACCTAACCTAACCTAACCTAACCTAACCTAACCTAACCTAACCTAACCTAACCTAACCTAACCTAACCTAACCTAACCTAACCTAACCTAACCTAACCTAACCTAACCTAACCTAACCTAACCTAACCTAACCTAACCTAACCTAACCTAACCTAACCTAACCTAACCTAACCTAACCTAACCTAACCTAACCTAACCTAACCTAACCTAACCTAACCTAACCTAACCTAACCTAACCTAACCTAACCTAACCTAACCTAACCTAACCTAACCTAACCTAACCTAACCTAACCTAACCTAACCTAACCTAACCTAACCTAACCTAACCTAACCTAACCTAACCTAACCTAACCTAACCTAACCTAACCTAACCTAACCTAACCTAACCTAACCTAACCTAACCTAACCCAGCGAAGTTTTTACTAAAACGTTGATATCTTTAGTTCTATATACGCGTTTTTCGAGCTGTTTTCAGCGGGAATTGACTGGAGTAGTGTTCCGCCTACTCCCTGGACGTTTTTTATTGACCAGAACGCGAAAAATTTTTCTCCCTCCTACACATTGAAAATTTTTCCAAATTTTTATAACTAAAAAATTAATATCTAAGCTAACTCAAAATTTTCTTCAGTTTTAACAATATCAAATAGTTTCAGGCATACTTACCTTCCATCCCTGCGCTTTTGGCCGCGTTCCGTGGTCCTGGGCACAGATTGGGGGTTGTTTTTCCAAATTTTTATAACTAAAAAATTAATATCTAAGCTAACTCAAAATTTTCTTCAGTTTTATCAATATCAAATAGTTTCAGGCATACTTACCTTCCATCCCTGCGCTTTTGGCCGCGTTCCGTGGTCCTGGGCACAGATTGGGGGTTGTTTTTCCAAATTTTTATAACTAAAAAATTAATATCTAAGCTAACTCAAAATTTTCTTCAGTTTTAACAATATCAAATAGTTTCAGGCATACTTACCTTCCATCCCTGCGCTTTTGGCCGCGTTCCGTGGTCCTGGGCACAGATTGGGGGTTGTTTTTCCAAATTTTTTACCCCAAAAACTGGTTTTTTCGGGATAACCCAAAAATTTTCTTCCCGTGCACCTACTTTTTATTCCACAAACGGCTAGCCCGCGCGGAGCCGCGTCTCTGGACATATCGCACGTGCGGCTAGCTGACAAAAATTTTCCCCGCCCACCCACCCTGTGGACGATAGCCGAAGGTAGACCGGGATTTTTGGGCAAAATATTTTTATCTTCGTTTTTCGTGCCAAACGTTTGGCTTTGACATTTTATCAAACAATTTGTTTGGGACGGGTCTCTAAGACCAAATATCGAGGTTGTGGAGAAATTTTGACTTTATTTTTAATTATTTTATACACTTTTATTAATTTAAGCTTTTTATACATTCTGACGCTTACCTCCAACATGTTGGGAATGAGGACCCCGGTGAAGAAGGTGGATGATGGCGACAAATCACCACCCAAACCCAGAACATCACCACCAAATGTTAGGCGCAGTGCTGGGGAATGGGAAGCTGTCAAGCCCACCACATCAGCTTTGACACCTCCTACAACAACAAAACCGCCACAAGACGGCCTTGCTAAACCTGCACTAAAGCTTCCACAGTCACAAGAGAAGAAAACCTTCGCAACGAACACCAAACTCATAGAGGTGCATTCACCGCCGAAACCTCAGTACGCAGATCGGTCATCGGAAGCTAGGGCCTGCTTGATCAAAGCAAAACAATTGCTGAGCTCTTCCCGAAACACAAAGACAGAGATAAAAAACGGTATTGTAGAATCACTGGACCGTTTACTCCTGCTGGTGAAGGAGGCCGAAAGGGAGGTTAAATCAAAAAACGCAGTGGGTGCGAATAATACCACACAGCCCGAAGTTGTCGTTTCTGATGCTACCTTCTCAATTAACACCGACCAAAACCTGCTGGCAACCGAAATTCGAGAACACTCGAAGTTGCTGGCAGAGAACAATAAGAAGATGGAGGAGCTGAAGTACGCAATAGACCACCAGAAGGAGCTGCTTGAGCAAGGAAATACCTACGCGAGTGTGACCGCAGCCCAGGGCGTAAAGGCAATGCCGACTCGCAACACCTTGCACTCGGTTGTGGTCACATCCAAGGATGAGACGGAGACGGGTGATGAAGTGCTCAGCAGAGTAAGGAAGGCGATAGACGCAAAGGAGGGGTGGATAAAGGTCGAAAAGGTGAGGAAAGCCAAGGATAGAAAAGTAATCATAGGACTCCAAACTGAAGCAGAAAGGGGAAAAATAAAGGACCGGTTGCAGAGAGAGGGAGTTGACCTCACGGTCGAGGAAGTCAAAAACAAGGACCCGCTTCTGATCCTGAGGAACGTCTTGGTCATAAATACCAACGAAGACGTTCTTAAGGCGTTGCGGAATCAGAACGAGGGTGTCTTTGACGGCCTCGACCCTGAGGAAAACAGGGTGGAAGTGAGGTATCGAAGAAGGACTAGGAACCCACACATTGGCCACGTTGTCATCAGCGTTTCGCCTACTATCTGGCGGCGTGCGGTGGAGATCGGGACAGTCCACATTGACCTCCAGCGCGTCCGGGTCGAAGATCAGACCCCGCTTGTCCAATGCACCCGCTGCCTGGGATTCGGACACGGTAAGCGGTACTGCAAAGAGTCTGCAGACCTGTGTGGACATTGCGGAGGTCCACATATGAGAACAGAATGTTCGGACTGGCTTTCAGGCACTCCACCCGCCTGCCGAAACTGTACGAAGGCGAAAATAGAGCACGGAACACCGCACAATGCTTTTGGCCTCGACTGCCCAGTACGGAACAAATGGGATGAAATAGCCAGATCGACGGTTGCCTATTGTTAAGGGCACCCCAACGGAAAACAAACACTACAGAGCAGTACAGGCAAACCTCCAGCGCAAGAAGCTAGCAACCAATGAGCTTTTAATTGAAGCTGCCAAGCGTGGTATAGCTGTAGCACTCCTTCAGGAACCGTACGTCGGCGGGGCGAAAGTAATGAAGAGTCACAGGGGCGTTAGAATCTTCCAGGACACTGGAACAGGAGATGGGACTGTCAAGGCAGCAATAGCTGTCTTTAACAGCGACTTTACAGTCAAGCAGTACCCAAAACTCACCACGAAAAACATCGTAGTGGTGGGTATCCAGACCAGTGCCTGGGAGATCACGCTTGTCTCTTTTTACTTCGAGCCAGACCAGCCTATTGAACAATATCTCGAACACCTGAGACAAATAGAGCGCGTAGTCGGTTCCAGAAATCTGATCGTTGGAGGTGATGCCAATGCTAAGAGCATGTGGTGGGGCAGCCCGACGGCGGACCTCAGGGGGGAAGAAGTAGCAGGAACTCTTGGCGAGCTAAACCTGAATATTCTAAATAGAGGGACAATTCCAACCTTTGACACCATCCGAGGAGGAAAGCGGTACAGCAGCCACGTGGACATTACCGCCTGCTCCAACGACATCTTGGCCATGGTAGACGACTGGAAAGTAGACGAAAAATTAACAACCTCGGATCATAACGCCATCACATTCAAAATTCTCTTGCAAAAATCTAAGGGTACTCAAGTCGAGCGAACGACCAGAAAATTCAACACAAAAAAAGCCAACTGGTCAAAGTTTCATGAAAAGTTTGGCCAGTTGAAAATAGAGTTTGAATTTACAGCAGTCGAAATTAACAAAATTAATAACGCACAGCAAATTGAAACAGCTACAAATAACCTCACAAAAGCCATAGATCAAGCATGTGCGCAGACTATACCGCCTAAAAAAGTCAAAGAGGAACTTACCTTGCCGTGGTGGTCCAAGAGAATCGTTGAGTTGAAGAAGACCGTCGCTACCATGAAGCGCAGAATCCGCTGTGCCGCCGAAGTCCGGAGGTCCAAGGTCATACAGGAGTACCTGAAAAAGAAAGAAGAATATGAATTAGAAGCAGCCAAAGCTCAGATAGAGAGTTGGAAGGAATTTTGCGGGAAACAGGATAAGGAGGGGGTATGGGAAGGAATATACAGAGTGATAGGCAGGACGCAACGTAGGGAGGAAGACCTGCCACTGGAAAGGGATGGGGTCGTGCTGGATGCGAAGGGTTCGGTGATGTTGTTAGCGGAAACTTTCTATCCGGAAGACCGCTCTGATTGTGACACCGCCCATCACCGATCCATCCGAATGAGGGCCGACAGTGTGAACTCTGGGGCGCAAAGTGATCCTTGCGACCCACCGTTCACAATGGCGGAACTAAAAAATTCGATGGACTCGTTCAATCCGAAGAAGGCACCGGGATCTGACGGCTTTACTTCGGACATTTGTTGTCATGTCATCGGAAATGACCCGGAGACGTTCCTAAATTTCCTAAATAAGTGTCTTCAGTGCCATCACTTCCCCGCCGCCTGGAAAGAGGCAGCAGTCGTGATCCTACGTAAGCCCGGAAAGGAGAGTTACTCCACTCCTAAATCATATAGGCCGATCGGACTGCTGCCCATATTAGGGAAAATCTTTGAGAAGATGCTGGTGGCCCGCCTGAAATTCCACCTCCTACCAAGGATGAGTACCCGTCAGTACGGATTCATGCCACAGAGGAGCACCGAAGACTCCCTCTATGATCTAATGCAGCACGTTCACAAAAAGATTGAACAAAAAAAGATCATAACGATCGTATCGCTGGACATAGAGGGGGCTTTTGACAGCGCATGGTGGCCAGCAATAAGGGTCCGTCTGGCGGAGGAAAAGTGTCCGGTCAATCTCAGGCGGGTCATAGACAGCTACCTCAGAGATCGCAAAGTCTCCATAAGGTATGGCGGGGAGATATATAGCAAAGGAACAAGTAAAGGCTGTGTCCAGGGCTCGATTGGGGGCCCAATACTATGGAACCTCGTACTTGACCCCCTCCTAAAAGGAATAGAAAAAAAGGGAATACACGTCCAGGCGTTTGCGGACGACATCGTCTTGGTTTTTGACGGCGAGACCGCACAAGAGGTGGAGGCTTGTGCCAATGCCGCCCTCAATCATGTTCTGGCGTGGGGTGTCCAGAATAAGCTTAAATTCGCACCACATAAAACAACTGCCATGGTCATAACCAGAAAGCTGAAATACGACACACCGCGCCTGAGCATGGGGGGGATCGGCATTGGCATGTCCAAAGAAATAAAGCTTCTGGGTGTAACCATCGACGAGAAACTAACCTACAATACCCATGTCTCAGTTGTTTGTAGGAAGGCAATAGCCATCTACAAGCAGCTGTGCAGAGCAGCAAGGATCAGTTGGGGGTTGCACCCAGAAGTTTTACGGTTGATGTACGTGGCGACCATAGAGCCCATAATTCTTTACGCCGCTAGTGTATGGGCGCCGGCGGCCAAAAAGTTGGGCGTACAAAAACAACTCGCGACCGTGCAACGTGGGATTGCTCAGAAGATATGCAAGGCATATCGCACGGTCTCCCTGAACTCAGCATTGGTGCTGTCTGGGTTGCTCCCCCTCGACCTCCGAGTCCGCGAGGCGGCATCGTTATACGAAGCCAAGAGGGGAGTGCCCCAGACCGCACTGGGGGACAGGGAGGTCGAGCGAATGACCTCGGCGATGGACGCTCCTCATCCGGCGGTGCGCGCCACCCTAAAGTTTGACAGCCTGGTAAACCAAGAGCAGCTAAATAACAACTGTAACTTCGACGTTCGCATTTTCACTGACGGGAGCAAGATTGGAGGAGGGGTCGGCGCAGCCCTGTCCATATGGAACAGGGACGCTGAGACCAGAGCCCTTAAACTTGCTTTATCGAAGTACTGCACGGTTTACCAGGCTGAACTCCTAGCACTGGCAAGGGCAACTCGCGAGATAATAAAGCTGAAGGCGTCTTCTTTCGGAGTTTTCAGCGACTCAATGGCGGCTCTTCAGACGATCATAAATCCCAGTTCGCTCCACCCTCTGGCTGTAGAAGCTAGGGATAATATAAGATCTGCATCCCTCCAAAACAAGATGATAAACTTGTTCTGGATCAAAGCTCATGTGGGGCTACTGGGGAACGAAAGAGCCGACCAGTTAGCAAAAGTGGCCGCTGAGAACTCCAAGAGAAAACCTGACTACGACCTGTGTCCGATCTCATTCGTCAAGCGAAGCATACGTATGGCGACGCTTGACGAATGGGATTGTAGATACGGCACCAGTAGTACCGCATCGGTGACCAAGTTGTTCTTGCCAGATGTGCGGACGGCTTATAAGGTTGTTGGTAAGATCGGCACAAATAGCCTAAACACGCAGATACTGACAGGGCACGGTGGATTCTCCGAGTACTTGCACCGCTTCAAGTGCAAGGAGAGTCCATCGTGCATCTGTGACCCGGATGTGAGCGAGACGGTCTCGCACATATTATTTGAGTGCCCGCAATTCGAAAAGCACCGCTTTAACGCCAGAAACAAAATTGACATGGAAATGACGCCGGAAAATGCGAAAAATATAGTTAAGAGCAGAAATTTAGACATATTCTTAGATTATAGTAAATTCATTGTTAAAATAGTTATAGATAGGAATAAAACATAAAACCGCATAAGAAAATATGCTGTCATAATATAGTGTAATATATTAGAGACTAGCATAGATATTAAAGATATAAAATATTTTTAGGTAAGAAGCAATAAATACAACTATAAAAATAAGCATAAATAAGAGAGAAAATTATAAAACCCAAACAAAAAACAAAAATAGATAAATGTAAGAATAGAATAAGGCTAGTAATAATACCGTAATTAAGCATGAAATCTAAAATAGGCAATAGTTGATATGGAAATATAAAAATAAAACTAAGATAAGAAAAGAAGCTGAATCAAAATATAGACAAATAAAATAAAAACAGGCTCCCTCCCTTTTGTATGTTGGGAATACCACCCAAAAGCTGTAAACAAACACGTGTCGTACAACGGATCTAATTGGATAAACATGATCTCCAATTAAGTTGGAGGTAGAAGCAAGGGCAGGAGTGTGGTTTTAGCCGGTTCGAGTCCGGCACTACCTCGACCATCTCATAACTAGAGGTGGTCGAGGTGTCCGTGGGGATTTCCCACTCCTGCCAAATAAAAAAAAAAAAAAAAAAAAAAAAAAAAAAAAAAAAAAAAAAAAAAACCTAACCTAACCTAACCTAACCTAACCTAACCTAACCTAACCTAACCTAACCTAACCTAACCTAACCTAACCTAACCTAACCTAACCTAACCTAACCTAACCTAACCTAACCTAACCTAACCTAACCTAACCTAACCTAACCTAACCTAACCTAACCTAACCTAACCTAACCTAACCTAACCTAACCTAACCTAACCTAACCTAACCTAACCTAACCTAACCTAACCTAACCTAACCTAACCTAACCTAACCTAACCTAACCTAACCTAACCTAACCTAACCTAACCTAACCTAACCTAACCTAACCTAACCTAACCTAACCTAACCTAACCTAACCTAACCTAACCTAACCTAACCTAACCTAACCTAACCTAACCTAACCTAACCTAACCTAACCTAACCTAACCTAACCTAACCTAACCTAACCTAACCTAACCTAACCTAACCTAACCTAACCTAACCTAACCTAACCTAACCTAACCTAACCTAACCTAACCTAACCTAACCTAACCTAACCTAACCTAACCTAACCTAACCTAACCTAACCTAACCTAACCTAACCTAACCTAACCTAACCTAACCTAACCTAACCTAACCTAACCTAACCTAACCTAACCTAACCTAACCTAACCTAACCTAACCTAACCTAACCTAACCTAACCTAACCTAACCTAACCTAACCTAACCTAACCTAACCTAACCTAACCTAACCTAACCTAACCTAACCTAACCTAACCTAACCTAACCTAACCTAACCTAACCTAACCTAACCTAACCTAACCTAACCTAACCTAACCTAACCTAACCTAACCTAACCTAACCTAACCTAACCTAACCTAACCTAACCTAACCTAACCTAACCGGAGCGAAGATTTTACTAAAACGTTGATATCTTTAGTACTATATACGCGTTTTTCGAGCTGTTTTCAGCGGATATTGACTGGAGTAGTGTTCCGCCTACTCCCTGGACATTTTTTATTGACCCGAACGCGAAAAATTTTTCTCCCTCCTACACTTTGAAAAATTTTCCAAATTTTTATAACAAATTAATTAATATCTAAGTTAAAATACAGTTTTCTACACTTTTATTAAAATTAAATAGTTTCAGGCATACTCACCCACCATCCCTGCGCTTTTGGCCGCGTTCCGTGGTCCTGGGCACAGATTGGGGGTTGTTTTCCAAATTTTTTACCCCGAAAAACTGGTTTTTCGGGGAAAACTCTAAATTTTTCTTCTTGCGACAGCAGCTTTTATTCCATAAACGGCTAGCCCGCGCGGAGCCGCGTCTTTTGACATATCGCACGCGCGCCTAGCTGAAAAATTTTTTGCCCACCCTCCCACCCTATAGTGTCTAGTAGGATAACGGAGAGAGGTCGGCAAAATATTTTTATTTTGGTTTTCAGCTCTTTAGGCTTAGTTTGGTATATATAAGTGTTAGAGGAGAGTGTATTGTGGTTAATTTTAATAATTTTGACATTATTTTGACTATAATTTATCAATTATACAATATTTATTTTATCTAATATCTTTGTGATTATTGTGTATTGTCTTACTGTGTCCCCCCTTTACAGGGTCACAGTTCCCAGTGTCCGTGAAGCTTCCTCTCCTCCCAAGCAGATATCTGACTGACCTCCCATTTACAGGGGTCCGTTCGATCTGTATCTGCCACTCGGTTATTAAAAATGTTCCGCACCCCATCCAGTACCGTGAGGGCACAAAGCTCCAGTGGCTCGCCGCGATCCGCGGAGGAAGTGGGACTTTCCCCTGCTAGCGCGAGGAGGAGAATCTCCTTCGGGGAGGATACTCCTTCCGCACCCCGGGGGGGGGCTGCCACTCCGCGGACGCGTCGAGCCCCTGTGGACGCCTTAACACAGCTCAAGAAGCCTGTGGCTGGGTGCCGCAGTCGGATTGAGGAGGCGAGAGCTTGCCTAAACAAGGCAAAGCTCAATTTGGGCAACTCCCGCAACCTCAAGACCGACATTAAGGCAGCGGTGCTCGAGGCAATAAACAGGCTTTTTGAGCTTGTTAAGGAGTCTGAGCAGGACAAGGCCCCGGCCGCACCCGAACCCGCACCAGCACCTGCGCCCACCGCTGACTGCATCCCTCAGTCCTCGCTTAGCGAAGTTCTCGTCGGCCAGACTGTGCTCACAAACGCTCTCAAGGAGCACCTCTCGGAGTTAAAGGACAACTCCGAGAAACTCGAAAGGCTCCGAGATAGTCTGGCCGGCAGGGAGAGTGTGGGGGAGACAACATACGCGAGTGCAGCAGCTGCAAATAAGAGCCACACCGGGGCGAAGGCCCCGGAGCGAGCCACTCTGCACTCCGTAGTTGTCTCCTCAACAGAGGAGGACGACACCAGCGGTGACATCCTGGAGAGGGTCAGGAAAGTTGTGGACGCCAAAGAAGGCTGGGTGCGTGTCGAAAGGGTGAGAAAGGCCAAGGACCGAAGGGTGATAATGGGGTGCGAAACGACTGAGGAGAGGAGAAAACTGAAGGAGCGACTAAAGGCGGCCGGAGGGAACCTCGTCGTCGAGGACGTGAAGAATCGGGACCCGCTTCTGGTTCTTAGGGACGTGCTGTTAGTTCACAGCGATGAAGAAGTACTGAGGGCCCTTAAGAACCAGAACCAGGAGATCTTTCAAGGCCTCGCCGACGGGGAGCAGAAAATGGCGATAAGATTTAGGAAGAAGTCACGCAACCCCCACGTTAGCAGCATTGTGCTGAGTGTTACCCCAGCAATTTGGAGACGGGCACTTGCTGGAGGCAAGCTACGCATTGACCTCCAGCGAGTGCGTGTTGAAGACCAAACGCCTCTGGTGCAGTGTACCCGCTGCCTGGCATACGGACACAGCAAACGCTTGTGCACGGAGCCTGCCGATCTGTGCAGTCACTGCGGTGGGGCACACCTTAGGGCAGACTGCCCGGAGAAACAGATCGGCAAAGCAGCGGTGTGCGTTAACTGCACGAGGGCCAATCTGGGGGAGCACTCGCACAATGCCTTCAGCGAAGAATGCCCGGAACGCAGGAAGTGGGACGCATTCGCCAGAGCATCTATAGCGTATTGCTAAAGTTGCCGGTGCGCCCACTTGCGCGTACAATAACATGGCCACGTCGACACAACCAGATCGCAGAAGCATTGAGCGAACCACTAGGGTTGGCTTGATGGACAATGTTATTTGGAGCCTCTTTCATGAGAAAGTGGCTGGAAATATACTGGACCGTAGGCCAACTCTAGTGGAGTCGTCAAGTTGTGTCGAACTGGGTAGAAAAACTCTGCAGTCATTAGACATATTGTTTAGGCCTTATAGTATCAGGATAATGATATATAATTATATTGTAAATATATAACGATGATATCATACAACAAAATCAAATGAACATAAAACCACCAAAATTTACTGAAACAACCAATTTAATGAAAGGGCAACAGGATAGAAAATAATAAACTAATAAACATCGTATAACTGAAATTATAAAATAAAGTTAGTAATTAATGAAAACAAAAATAACAAAATAGCGTAAACAGAACTTTTAACAAAAAATGAAAATTTAAAATGATAAAACTTACCCATTGAGTGTAGTCTCTTCGGCCACCTACCAATAAAAAGTCGCTAAATAAAGGTAAAATCCCAGTAACGAAAGGGCTCTGACCACGTCAGAGGGACACTGGTGGGGCAGGAGTGTGGTTTTAGCCGGTTCGAGTCCGGCACTACCTCGACTATCTCACAGCCTGTGAGCTAGTCGAGGTGTCCGTGGGGATTTCCCACTCCTGCCAAAACAAAAAAAAAAAAAAAAAAAAAAAAAAAAACCTAACCTAACCTAACCTAACCTAACCTAACCTAACCTAACCTAACCTAACCTAACCTAACCTAACCTAACCTAACCTAACCTAACCTAACCTAACCTAACCTAACCTAACCTAACCTAACCTAACCTAACCTAACCTAACCTAACCTAACCTAACCTAACCTAACCTAACCTAACCTAACCTAACCTAACCTAACCTAACCTAACCTAACCTAACCTAACCTAACCTAACCTAACCTAACCTAACCTAACCTAACCTAACCTAACCTAACCTAACCTAACCTAACCTAACCTAACCTAACCTAACCTAACCTAACCTAACCTAACCTAACCTAACCTAACCTAACCTAACCTAACCTAACCTAACCTAACCTAACCTAACCTAACCTAACCTAACCTAACCTAACCTAACCTAACCTAACCTAACCTAACCTAACCTAACCTAACCTAACCTAACCTAACCTAACCTAACCTAACCTAACCTAACCTAACCTAACCTAACCTAACCTAACCTAACCATAGATGATACACAAATATTCAATCTTAAATAAAAAATTGTCAAAGTAAATTAAGTCTATAGCTAAAACCATAATATTTTAAAATCACGTAATACAAATAAAAGTAAAATAAATTCTTGTAATAATAGTTTAAAAAAAAAAAAAAAAACACAGTAAACAGTAAAAAGAAAAATTAATAGTCAAATAGAATTTGGAACAAAACATAATAGTCGAAATTACACTTATAGAGCTTGGTCTCTTCGGCCCCCTACCAAAGAAAAAGTCGCCAAATAAAACAAATGTACAAGTATAAAAGGGCTCTGACCACGTCAGAGGAACACTGGTGGGGCAGGAGTGTGGTTTTAGCCGGTTCGAGTCCGGCACTACCTCGACTATCTCACAGCCTGTGAGGTAGTCGAGGTGTCCGTGGGGATTTCCCACTCCTGCCAAAAAAAAAAAAAAAAAAAAAAAAAAAACCTAACCTAACCTAACCTAACCTAACCTAACCTAACCTAACCTAACCTAACCTAACCTAACCTAACCTAACCTAACCTAACCTAACCCAACCCCGGGAAAGAAAAACGCTGCACTCCGTGGTTGTCTCCTCGACGGAAGATATGGATACGGGGGACGTGGTCCTGGAAAAAATCAGAAAAGTGGTGGACGCGAAGGAGGGCTGGGTGCGGGTAGAAAAAGTGCGAAAGGCAAAAGATAGAAAAATTATTATGGGATGTGAGACAAAAGAAGAGCGTTCAAAACTGAAAGAACGACTAAAGGCGGCCGGAGGAAACCTCGTCGTCGAGGAAGTAACAAACAGGGACCCGCTTCTGGTTCTTAGGGACGTGCTTCTCGTACACACTGACGAAGAAGTGCTTAAAGCCCTTAGGAACCAGAACCGGGAGCACTTTCACGACCTCGGGGACGCGGACCAACGAATGTCGGTCAAGTACCGGAGGAAGACACGCAATCCGCACATGAACCACGTTGTGCTCAGTGTGTCCCCAGCAATCTGGAGGCGGGCAATTGACGCCGAGAAACTCCGCATCGACCTCCAGAGGATACGCGTAGAAGATCAGACGCCTCTGGTGCAGTGCACCCGCTGTTTGGGTTACGGTCACGGCAAACGCCTCTGTAAGGAGCCCGCCGATCTGTGTAGCCACTGCGGTGGCCCACACTTCAGAGCGGACTGCCCTGACCGACTGACCGGTGAAGCAGCGGTGTGCATAAACTGCACCAGATCCAAGTTTGGGAACACTGGGCACAACGCGTTCAGTAACGACTGTCCGGTGCGTAGGAGGTGGGATGCACTGGCCCGAGCTTCCATAGCGTACTGCTAAGGGCGCCCCCGAAGCCACCACTAGGTACAATATAGTCCAGGCCAACCTGCAACGGAGCCAGCTAGCCACAAACGAGCTGCTGCTGGAGGCGACAAAGCGCAAACTCGCCATAGCGTTGCTCCAGGAGCCCTACGTGGGTGGGGTGAGAAGGATGAGAGGGCATCGGGGCGTAAGGGTCTTCCAGAGCTCAGAGGGAGGAGAACGGACTGTAAAGGCGGCAATAGCAATCTTTGACCAAGACTTGGATGTCCTACAGTACCCACAACTCACCACAAATAACATCGTTGTGGTGAGAGTCCGGACCAGAGCCTGGACGATCACGCTGGTGTCCCTCTACTTCGAGCCCGACAAGCCCATGGAGCCATACCTGGAGCACCTTCGTGGCATAGAGCGAGAGCTGGGCTCTAGCAGGATGGTAATTGGAGGGGACGCGAATGCGAAAAGTACCTGGTGGGGTAGCAGCAGTGAGGACGTGAGAGGGGGGCAAATGTGCGGAGCGCTAGGGGAGCTGGGGTTACAGATCCTTAATACTGGGGACACTCCCACCTTCGACACCATTCGGGGAGGTGTCAGGTTCTGCAGCCACGTGGATGTGACGGCCTGTTCGGTGGACATGCTGGACCTGGTGGACGGCTGGCAGATCGACGAGGGTCTAACGGGTTCCGACCACAACGGCATTACATTCAGCATAAACCTTAAAAAATCAAAAGGCATTAGCATTGAGAGGACCACTAGGGTTTATAATACAAAGAAGGCAAATTGGGGCAAGTTTCATGAGAAACTGGCACAAATTATGCAGGAAAAGAAGTTGACCCTAGTGGACCTTTCAAATGTTACTGACGTACACAGTTTGGAAGACACAATAAACACATACACACAAGCTATCACACACACATGCCAACACACAATTCCTTCCAAATCCAACACAGAAACACTTACCTTGCCGTGGTGGTCTGAGGAACTCGCAGAGATGAAGAAGCTGGTCGCCACTAGGAAACGCAGAGTCAGGTGTGCTGCGCCTGTCCGGAGACCAATGGTTGTAGACCTGTATCTGAAAGAAAAAGAAAAATATGAGGCAGCAGCGACGAAAGCAGCAACGGACAGCTGGATGGAGTTCTGCGGGAAACAGGATCGAGAAGGGGTCTGGGAGGGTATTTATAGGGTGATGGGAAGGGTAGGAAAAAGAGAGGAGGATCTACCACTTCAGATCGAAGGAAAGCCACTGGACGCCAAGGGTTCCGTGGAGCTGTTGGCCGAGACGTTTTATCCCGAGGACCGAGAGGAAGAGGATACCATGGACCATCGCCAAATAAGGGAACGGGCAGAAATGGTAAACGAGTGGAGCCATGGTGAAAAACATGACCCACCGTTTACCCAAAGCGAGCTTGATAGGTCCATGGGATCTTTCAACCCAAAAAAGGCCCCGGGTGCAGACGGCTTCACGGCTGACATCTGCAGCCGGGCGGTTAACTGTGACCGAGACTACTTCCTGGCACTGTTAAATAAGTGCCTGGCACTGCACCACTTCCCGAAGATCTGGAAGGAAGCAACGGTGGTTGTGCTCAGAAAGCCAGGCAAAGACTCGTACACCGTACCCAAGTCGTACAGGCCGATTGGGCTATTGCCTGTCCTGGGGAAAGTGTACGAGAAGATGCTGGTTGCCCGCCTCAAGTTTTACTTACTACCCAGGATCAGTACTCGCCAATACGGCTTTATGCCCCAAAAAAGCACTGAAGACTCCCTCTATACTCTTGTGCAGCACATCCGCACAAAGCTGGCAGCGAAGAGAGTTGTCACGCTAGTGTCACTAGACATTGAGGGAGCCTTTGACAGTGCTTGGTGGCCCGTTATCAAAGTACGGTTGGCTGAGGAAAAGTGTCCTGTTAACTTGAGACGGGTGGTCGGCAGCTATCTCAGTGACCGGGTAGTCACAGTGAGATACGCCGGTGAAGAATGCCGCAAACGAACCAGCAAAGGCTGCGTCCAGGGTTCGATAGGAGGTCCCATCTTCTGGAACCTGATACTGGACCCACTCCTAAAACAGCTGGAGAACAGGGGTGACTACTGCCAGGCATTCGCTGACGACGTGGTGATGGTGTTTGACGGGGACACAGCGCTGGAAATCGAGGGACAGGCCAATGCCGCTCTCGAACATGTTCGGGCGTGGGGTGTCAGAAATCGGCTGAACTTCGCACCGCACAAAACCTATGCGATGGTACTAACGCGAAGGCTGAAGTATGACACGCCGCGCTTGAGCATGGGTGGGATCGACATTGGGTTGTCCCGAGAGGTAAAGATACTGGGGCTGACAATTGACGCCAAACTCACCTTCAACAGTCACGTAGCTAACGTCTGTAAAAAGGCGATAGCTATGTATAAACAGCTGGCCAGAGCGGCCCGGGTCAGTTGGGGCTTGCATCCGGAGGTGATAAGGGCGATATATACCGCTGCAATAGAGCCTACAGTTCTGTACGCCGCAAGCGCATGGGCACCGGCTGCCAACAAGTTGGGGGTCAAAAAACAGCTGAACGTGGTCCAGAGGGGCTTTGCCCAAAAGCTTTGTAGAGCCTACCGCACGGTCTCACTAAACTCGGCACTGGTGCTGGCTGGGATACTCCCACTCGACCTCCGCATCCGAGAAGCGGCTGCGTTGTACGAGGCTAAGAGAGGGGTGCCTCAGCCAGTGCTAGGAGGCAGGGACATCGAGCGGATGGCTCCAGCTATAAAGGCTCCTCACCCCGCGGACCAAGTGAACCTAGAGTTCAGAAGCCTGGTAGACGAGGACCAATACCAGAACCACAGTGATTTCGCTGTGCGGATATTTACAGACGGCAGCAAGATTGAGGGCAAGGTTGGGGCGGCGCTATCCCTGTGGAAGGGTGCTGCCGAAGCTAAGGCCCTCAAACTTGCCTTGCCGTCTTACTGCACCGTCTACCAGGCGGAACTATTGGCCCTGCAGAGGGCGGCCGGAGAAGTGCTCAAGAGTAGTGAAACGACGTTCGGCATCTTCAGTGATTCCATGGCGGCCCTCCAGTCGGTCGCGAACGTAAACTCCCCCCATCCTTTGGCTGTGGAAACCAGGGACACCATCCGACGCTGCAAAATCCAGAACAAGAGTGTCTCCTTGTTCTGGATCAAGGCCCACGCCGGGTTGGAGGGGAACGAGAGAGCCGACCAGCTCGCAAAGGAGGCCGCACTGAGGTCAAAGAAGAGGCCGGACTACGATCTGTGCCCCGTTTCATTCGTCAAGCGAAGAATCCGGTCAGAGACGCTCGACGAATGGAACGAGAGGTACGGATCGGGTGACACTGCCTCGGGCACTAAAATCTTTTTCCCGGACGCTGTTGCGGCGTACAAAACTGTGCGCAAAATGGTCCCCTCCAGCATCACCACCCAAATACTAACGGGGCACGGTGGGTTCTCTGCATACTTGAGTCGCTTCAAGTGTAAAGAGAGCCCATCGTGCGCCTGCGAGCCTGGGAAAGAAGAAACGGTGCTCCACATATTGCTGGAGTGCCCAATCACCGCCAAAACCAGGTTCGAAACAGAGCAAAAGCTTGATGTTGCGCTCGTTGCAGGAAATCTCCCAAACTTACTGCAAAAAACAAAAACTCGAATCATAATATTAAAATATTGCACTGAAATAGGAAACCTAGTTATAAATAGAAATAAGTAGCATAAGAAAAAATAATACTTAATTATATAATAAGTATATAGTTTTAAGTATTGTGAAAATAAGAATAAAATAAGTTAATAAAAGTAGATGAATAAGATATAAACGGGAAAAAAAAAAAAAAAAAAAAAAAAAAAAAAAAAAAAAAAAAAAAAAAAAAAAAAAAAAAAAGGGATTTTACTGTAACAAATATAGGTTTATTATTAGATTATTATTAAGTGGCAAGTCTGTAAATATATATTCTATGTTGTCTGTACTGAGAGGATGTAGTCTCTCCGAAATCCTTTAATGAAATGGCATCAAACATAAGAAACCAGTGACCAACCTACGAAATAGCCCAAGAAGCGGCTCTGACCACGTCAGAGGAACACTGGAAAGGCAGGAGTGTGGTTTTAGCCGGTTCGAGTCCGGCACTACCTCGACTATCCCACAGCCTGTGAGGTAGTCGAGGTGTCCGTGGGGATTTCCCACTCCTGCCAATAAAAAAAAAAAAAAAAAAAAAAAAAAAAACCTAACCTAACCGGGCCGGGCACCCCAGTCGCATTGCGGAGGCGAGAGCTTGCCTAAACAAAGCCAAGCTTAATTTGGGCAACTCTCGCAACCTTAAAGCGGAAATAAAGACTGCGGTGCTCGAATCCATAAACCGGCTCTATGAGCTGGTCAAAGAGTGTGAGCTAGAAAAGGCCCCTCCCGCACCCGTAGCCGTACCAGTAGCCGCGCCCACTGTCAACCATAGTCCCCAACCCATATCCATCGAGGTGCTTGCTAGCCAGGCTGAACTCATCACCACGCTCAAGGAACACATCTCGCTTGTTAGGGAGAATTCTGAGCATGTGGTAAAGCTCCGAGAAAGCCTGGCTAGCAGGGAAAGTGTGGGGGAGGCGACCTACGCGAGCGTAGCGGCCGTCAACAAATGCCACACCGGAGCCACACGGGCTCTGGAGCGAACGACGCTGCACTCCGTGGTTGTCACCTCAACACAGGAGGCGGACACAGGGGCCGAAATCCTCGAAAGAGTGAGGAAGGCAGTGGATGCGAAGGAGGGTTGGGTGCGTGTAGAGAGGGTCAGGAAAGCGAAGGATCAGAAGGTGATTATGGGGTGCGAAACGCAAGAGGAGAGGGCAAAGCTCAAAAAGCGACTCGAATCGGCCGGAGAGAACCTCGTCGTCGAGGCTGTGAAGAATCGGGACCCGCTTCTGGTTCTTAGGGATGTGCTGTCAGTACATAGTGACGAAGATGTTTTGCGAGCCCTAAGGAACCAGAACCGGGAGATCTTTGATGGCCTCGGTGACGAGGAACAGAAAATTTGCATAAGGTTTCGTAAAAAGTCGCGTAACCCACACCTGAACAGCGTTGTGCTGAGTGTGACCCCTGCAATCTGGAGGCGGGCACTCGCTGGAGGCAGGCTTCGGATTGACCTCCAGCGAGTGCGCGTCGAAGACCAGACGCCCCTAGTGCAGTGCACCCGCTGCTTAGCATACGGTCATGGCAAACGTCTCTGCACGGAGCCGGCCGACCTATGCAGCCACTGCGGCGGTCCACACCTTAGGGTGGACTGCCCAGATAAACAAAAAGGCGAAGCAGCGGTGTGCATCAACTGCACCCGAGCCAAGCTGGGGGAACACTCGCACAATGCTTTCAACGAAGAATGCCCGATACGCAGGAAGTGGGACGCATTCGCCAGAGCATCAATAGCCTATTGCTAAAGTTGTCGGTGCGCCCACTTCCGCGTACATCAACATGGCCACGTCGACACAACCAGATCGCAGAAGCATTAAGCGAACCACTGGGGTTGGCTTGATGGGCGTCGATAATTGGAGCCACTTTCATGAGAAAGTGGCTGAAATTATACTGGACCGTAAGCTAACTCTAGTGGAATCGTCAAGTTGTGTCGAAGTGAGTGGAACTCAGCAGTCGTTTAAATTGTTCATTTATCTAGGCCCAAAAAATAAGGATATATATTTATATAGTAAATATATAATGAGATATCAAAACCAACAATAATAACTGAACAAAATTTTATTAAATCAAACGACGGAACCAACGGATTGAATTCTAATAATACGTGGGTAACGATAGATAAATATTTAGGGCTAAGTAGTAAATAGATTTAAAGTTTAGAAATAGTAGTGTAAAATAATAGTAAATTAGTAGATTGAAAAAATTGTTATAGTTTAGGAATTTTTAGTACATAGTTAAATAGTATTTTAAAACAGAAATAAATAGACAAGATAAAACAATGCACCAAGCGTAGTCTCTTTGGCCATCATCACATCAATCAGTCGCAAAATAAAGACTAGAAAAAACGCAATAAAGGGCTCTAACAACGTTAGAGGAACACTGGTGGGGCAGGAGTGTGGTTTTAGCCGGTTCGAGTCCGGCACTACCTCGACTATCTCACAGCTAGTGCGGTAGTCAAGGTGTCCGTGGGGATTTCCCACTCCTGCCAAAACAAAAAAAAAAAAAAAAAAAAAAAAAAAAAACCTAACCTAACCTAACCTAACCTAACCTTTTTTTTTTAAAAAAAAAAAAAAAATAAGAAGAAATGTAAAAACACTGTGTAAGAAAATAAGAAACTAAGCTAAGTTTAGGATTAACCACAAATTGTGAAATATAATAAGCAAATAGATGTAAAACTAGTTATGTAAGAAATGTACCAGATACCTAAATTAGAATATGAAAATGTAGTAAAATAAGAAAACACATGTATTAATATAAGAATAGAAATAAGATATAATGTCCACAAAGTAGAACATAATTATATAAAAAGTATGGAATAAATAAAACCTAGCATAATAAAATATAGTAAGTAAAGAAATAGAATTAAGGATTATTGTAAAACCAACAATGTAAATAAAAACAACATTTGTCTGCCTAAACTACCCTAATAAAGAAAAATAAAAAAGTAGCAAGTAGTCAGAATAGCGGGAGTCCCACCCGGCTAAGAATGAATGGATGTGCAAAAGAAAGATAAAGTATGAAGCATAAAAGTGCGAGAGGAATAAATGCGAGAACTGGAACGAATGAGTAACTAGAATTCTAAGAGCCCTTTCTTTGAAACGGGGAAAAGCACAAAAAAAAAAAAAAAAAAAAAAAAAACCTAACCTAACCTAACCTAACCTAACCTAACCTAACCCAGTAACCGATTTCTAGTCGCCACAACAACATCACCTCCACGTCAAAAATTCGCAAAAAATAGACGTGTGAAGATATTAACGCGGAAAAGTCACCAGTGGAATAGTACAGTGTTGATTCACCGGGATTAGTGTGGGCAAGTGTCTACCTCAAGGGACTATTTACACTGCGGTGGTAGAGCCGGTTATAATGTACGCGGCAAGTGCTTGGGCACCGGCGGCAAACAAGGTTGGGATCAGGAAGCAGCTCAACACTGTTCAGCGGGGCTTTGTGCAGAAGGTGATCAAGGCCTATAGGACTACCTCGTTGAACTCGGCCCTGGTACTCTCCGGACTGCTTCCACTGGATTTACGGATTCGAGAAGCAGCCTCCTTTTATGAGGAAAAGCGAGGACACTCCCGGAGAGTGACAGGGGACAGAGGGATCGAGGCACCTGTCCCACACACTCAAATACCTCATCCAGCCAGTCAAGTTGGTATTGAGTTCAAGTGCGTGGTAAACGATGCAGAGATGGACCGGCAAGGACTAACATACCCGAAAATCTTCACCGACGGAAGCAAAATTGAAGGCAAAGTCGGTGCAGCATTATGCCTATGGGAAAATGGGGTAGAAGTCAAAGCCCAAAAGTTTAAGCTGGATCATTTCTGCACCGTTTATCAGGCCGAACTATTGGCTCTGCACAGGGCCTCGGAGCTGGCTCTGAAACACCCCTCAACCGTCGTTGAAGTTTACTGCGACTCCAGATCAGCCCTGGAAACGGTCACCCGTGGCGTCTCCCTCCATCCCTTGGCATTTAAAACGCAAAAGAACATCCAGGCAATGAGAAATCGCGGAAAAACCCTTCAGTTGTTCTGGATCAAGGCACATGTGGGGATGGAGGGTAACGAGAGGGCAGACTTTTTGGCGAAAGAGGCAGCAGTGAATAGCAAGACGAGACCTCACTACGACCTGTGTCCGGCTTCATTCGTCAAGCGACAAATCCGAATGGAGTCGCTTGAGGAATGGAACTCGAGATACAAATCAGGAGAAACGGCTTCAACGACCAAAATCTTCCTACCGGATGCGATTGCTGCCCACCACATAGTCAGAAAAATAAGTCTCGATCCACTAGTAGTACAGGTGCTCACGGGTCATGGCGGGTTCTCCGAGTATTTGAATCGTTTCAAATGCAAGGAGAGCCCGGCATGTCCCTGTGACCCATCCAAAAATGAAAGTATTCAACATCTGATCACGGAGTGCCCCATATTCGCAATTAACAGGCATAATTTTGAATCTGAAACAGAAATTGAAGTTAGATTAGAAAACATATCAAACATAATGGAAAATAAAACAGTAAGAAAAAAGTTTATAAATTATTGTACAGAAATAGCCGCAAAAGTCATTAAAAACAATAGAACATAAAAAACGTATTACTTTTATATATTATAAGAATATATAAAAAGTTATCGCTGTTAAAAATTGAGAATTTAAAATATAATTGTTTGGAAATTAAGTCATTAAAAACTAGAAAATCATTAAAATATCAGTCAAAAAATTAAGAAAATATAACAAAATATCAGTCTTTTAAAATCAAGAAAAATAAATACAATATCAGACAAGAAATAAAACTAATAATCTCGTAATAAACCTGGAAAGCACTAACATAAGGAAAATGATTATAAAGATCTCTGATCACCCTAATCAGAGGACACGAGCAGAGCAGGAGTGGTTTTTAGCCGGTTCGAGTCCGGCACTACCTCGACTGTCTCACAGCCTGTGAGACAGTCGAGGTGTCCGTGGGGATTTTCCACTCCTGCCAAAACAAAAAAAAAAAAAAAAAAAAAAACCTAACCTAACCTAACCTAACCTAACCTAACCTAACCTAACCTAACCTAACCTAACCTAACCTAACCTAACCTAACCTAACCTAACCTAACCTAACCTAACCTAACCTAACCTAACCTAACCTAACCTAACCTAACCTAACCTAACCTAACCTAACCTAACCTAACCTAACCTAACCTAACCTAACCTAACCTAACCTAACCTAACCTAACCTAACCTAACCGGAGCGAAGATTTTACTAAAACGTTGATATCTTTAGTACTATATACGCGTTTTTCGAGCTGTTTTCAGCGGATATTGACTGGAGTAGTGTTCCGCCTACTCCCTGGACATTTTTTATTGACCCGAACGCGAAAAATTTTTCTCCCTCCTACACTTTGAAAAATTTTCCAAATTTTTATAACAAATTAATTAATATCTAAGTTAAAATACAGTTTTCTACACTTTTATTAAAATTAAATAGTTTCAGGCATACTCACCCACCATCCCTGCGCTTTTGGCCGCGTTCCGTGGTCCTGGGCACAGATTGGGGGTTGTTTTCCAAATTTTTTACCCCGAAAAACTGGTTTTTCGGGGAAAACTCTAAATTTTTCTTCTTGCGACAGCAGCTTTTATTCCATAAACGGCTAGCCCGCGCGGAGCCGCGTCTTTTGACATATCGCACGCGCGCCTAGCTGAAAAATTTTTTGCCCACCCTCCCACCCTATAGTGTCTAGTAGGATAACGGAGAGAGGTCGGCAAAATATTTTTATTTTGGTTTTCAGCTCTTTAGGCTTAGTTTGGTATATATAAGTGTTAGAGGAGAGTGTATTGTGGTTAATTTTAATAATTTTGACATTATTTTGACTATAATTTATCAATTATACAATATTTATTTTATCTAATATCTTTGTGATTATTGTGTATTGTCTTACTGTGTCCCCCCTTTACAGGGTCACAGTTCCCAGTGTCCGTGAAGCTTCCTCTCCTCCCAAGCAGATATCTGACTGACCTCCCATTTACAGGGGTCCGTTCGATCTGTATCTGCCACTCGGTTATTAAAAATGTTCCGCACCCCATCCAGTACCGTGAGGGCACAAAGCTCCAGTGGCTCGCCGCGATCCGCGGAGGAAGTGGGACTTTCCCCTGCTAGCGCGAGGAGGAGAATCTCCTTCGGGGAGGATACTCCTTCCGCACCCCGGGGGGGGGCTGCCACTCCGCGGACGCGTCGAGCCCCTGTGGACGCCTTAACACAGCTCAAGAAGCCTGTGGCTGGGTGCCGCAGTCGGATTGAGGAGGCGAGAGCTTGCCTAAACAAGGCAAAGCTCAATTTGGGCAACTCCCGCAACCTCAAGACCGACATTAAGGCAGCGGTGCTCGAGGCAATAAACAGGCTTTTTGAGCTTGTTAAGGAGTCTGAGCAGGACAAGGCCCCGGCCGCACCCGAACCCGCACCAGCACCTGCGCCCACCGCTGACTGCATCCCTCAGTCCTCGCTTAGCGAAGTTCTCGTCGGCCAGACTGTGCTCACAAACGCTCTCAAGGAGCACCTCTCGGAGTTAAAGGACAACTCCGAGAAACTCGAAAGGCTCCGAGATAGTCTGGCCGGCAGGGAGAGTGTGGGGGAGACAACATACGCGAGTGCAGCAGCTGCAAATAAGAGCCACACCGGGGCGAAGGCCCCGGAGCGAGCCACTCTGCACTCCGTAGTTGTCTCCTCAACAGAGGAGGACGACACCAGCGGTGACATCCTGGAGAGGGTCAGGAAAGTTGTGGACGCCAAAGAAGGCTGGGTGCGTGTCGAAAGGGTGAGAAAGGCCAAGGACCGAAGGGTGATAATGGGGTGCGAAACGACTGAGGAGAGGAGAAAACTGAAGGAGCGACTAAAGGCGGCCGGAGGGAACCTCGTCGTCGAGGACGTGAAGAATCGGGACCCGCTTCTGGTTCTTAGGGACGTGCTGTTAGTTCACAGCGATGAAGAAGTACTGAGGGCCCTTAAGAACCAGAACCAGGAGATCTTTCAAGGCCTCGCCGACGGGGAGCAGAAAATGGCGATAAGATTTAGGAAGAAGTCACGCAACCCCCACGTTAGCAGCATTGTGCTGAGTGTTACCCCAGCAATTTGGAGACGGGCACTTGCTGGAGGCAAGCTACGCATTGACCTCCAGCGAGTGCGTGTTGAAGACCAAACGCCTCTGGTGCAGTGTACCCGCTGCCTGGCATACGGACACAGCAAACGCTTGTGCACGGAGCCTGCCGATCTGTGCAGTCACTGCGGTGGGGCACACCTTAGGGCAGACTGCCCGGAGAAACAGATCGGCAAAGCAGCGGTGTGCGTTAACTGCACGAGGGCCAATCTGGGGGAGCACTCGCACAATGCCTTCAGCGAAGAATGCCCGGAACGCAGGAAGTGGGACGCATTCGCCAGAGCATCTATAGCGTATTGCTAAAGTTGCCGGTGCGCCCACTTGCGCGTACAATAACATGGCCACGTCGACACAACCAGATCGCAGAAGCATTGAGCGAACCACTAGGGTTGGCTTGATGGACAATGTTATTTGGAGCCTCTTTCATGAGAAAGTGGCTGGAAATATACTGGACCGTAGGCCAACTCTAGTGGAGTCGTCAAGTTGTGTCGAACTGGGTAGAAAAACTCTGCAGTCATTAGACATATTGTTTAGGCCTTATAGTATCAGGATAATGATATATAATTATATTGTAAATATATAACGATGATATCATACAACAAAATCAAATGAACATAAAACCACCAAAATTTACTGAAACAACCAATTTAATGAAAGGGCAACAGGATAGAAAATAATAAACTAATAAACATCGTATAACTGAAATTATAAAATAAAGTTAGTAATTAATGAAAACAAAAATAACAAAATAGCGTAAACAGAACTTTTAACAAAAAATGAAAATTTAAAATGATAAAACTTACCCATTGAGTGTAGTCTCTTCGGCCACCTACCAATAAAAAGTCGCTAAATAAAGGTAAAATCCCAGTAACGAAAGGGCTCTGACCACGTCAGAGGGACACTGGTGGGGCAGGAGTGTGGTTTTAGCCGGTTCGAGTCCGGCACTACCTCGACTATCTCACAGCCTGTGAGCTAGTCGAGGTGTCCGTGGGGTTTTCCCACCCCCGCCAAAACAAAAAAAAAAAAAAAAAAAAAAAAAAAAACCTAACCTAACCTAACCTAACCTAACCTAACCTAACCTAACCTAACCTAACCTAACCTAACCTAACCTAACCTAACCTAACCTAACCTAACCTAACCTAACCTAACCTAACCTAACCTAACCTAACCTAACCTAACCTAACCTAACCTAACCTAACCTAACCTAACCTAACCTAACCTAACCTAACCTAACCTAACCTAACCTAACCTAACCTAACCTAACCTAACCTAACCTAACCTAACCTAACCTAACCTAACCTAACCTAACCTAACCTAACCTAACCTAACCTAACCTAACCTAACCTAACCTAACCTAACCTAACCTAACCTAACCTAACCTAACCTAACCTAACCTAACCTAACCTAACCTAACCTAACCTAACCTAACCTAACCTAACCTAACCTAACCTAACCTAACCTAACCTAACCTAACCTAACCTAACCTAACCTAACCTAACCTAACCTAACCTAACCTAACCTAACCTAACCTAACCTAACCTAACCTAACCTAACCTAACCTAACCATAGATGATACACAAATATTCAATCTTAAATAAAAAATTGTCAAAGTAAATTAAGTCTATAGCTAAAACCATAATATTTTAAAATCACGTAATACAAATAAAAGTAAAATAAATTCTTGTAATAATAGTTTAAAAAAAAAAAAAAAAACACAGTAAACAGTAAAAAGAAAAATTAATAGTCAAATAGAATTTGGAACAAAACATAATAGTCGAAATTACACTTATAGAGCTTGGTCTCTTCGGCCCCCTACCAAAGAAAAAGTCGCCAAATAAAACAAATGTACAAGTATAAAAGGGCTCTGACCACGTCAGAGGAACACTGGTGGGGCAGGAGTGTGGTTTTAGCCGGTTCGAGTCCGGCACTACCTCGACTATCTCACAGCCTGTGAGGTAGTCGAGGTGTCCGTGGGGATTTCCCACTCCTGCCAAAACAAAAAAAAAAAAAAAAAAAAAAACCTAACCTAACCTAACCTAACCTAACCTAACCTAACCTAACCTAACCTAACCTAACCTAACCTAACCTAACCTAACCTAACCTAACCCAACCCCGGGAAAGAAAAACGCTGCACTCCGTGGTTGTCTCCTCGACGGAAGATATGGATACGGGGGACGTGGTCCTGGAAAAAATCAGAAAAGTGGTGGACGCGAAGGAGGGCTGGGTGCGGGTAGAAAAAGTGCGAAAGGCAAAAGATAGAAAAATTATTATGGGATGTGAGACAAAAGAAGAGCGTTCAAAACTGAAAGAACGACTAAAGGCGGCCGGAGGAAACCTCGTCGTCGAGGAAGTAACAAACAGGGACCCGCTTCTGGTTCTTAGGGACGTGCTTCTCGTACACACTGACGAAGAAGTGCTTAAAGCCCTTAGGAACCAGAACCGGGAGCACTTTCACGACCTCGGGGACGCGGACCAACGAATGTCGGTCAAGTACCGGAGGAAGACACGCAATCCGCACATGAACCACGTTGTGCTCAGTGTGTCCCCAGCAATCTGGAGGCGGGCAATTGACGCCGAGAAACTCCGCATCGACCTCCAGAGGATACGCGTAGAAGATCAGACGCCTCTGGTGCAGTGCACCCGCTGTTTGGGTTACGGTCACGGCAAACGCCTCTGTAAGGAGCCCGCCGATCTGTGTAGCCACTGCGGTGGCCCACACTTCAGAGCGGACTGCCCTGACCGACTGACCGGTGAAGCAGCGGTGTGCATAAACTGCACCAGATCCAAGTTTGGGAACACTGGGCACAACGCGTTCAGTAACGACTGTCCGGTGCGTAGGAGGTGGGATGCACTGGCCCGAGCTTCCATAGCGTACTGCTAAGGGCGCCCCCGAAGCCACCACTAGGTACAATATAGTCCAGGCCAACCTGCAACGGAGCCAGCTAGCCACAAACGAGCTGCTGCTGGAGGCGACAAAGCGCAAACTCGCCATAGCGTTGCTCCAGGAGCCCTACGTGGGTGGGGTGAGAAGGATGAGAGGGCATCGGGGCGTAAGGGTCTTCCAGAGCTCAGAGGGAGGAGAACGGACTGTAAAGGCGGCAATAGCAATCTTTGACCAAGACTTGGATGTCCTACAGTACCCACAACTCACCACAAATAACATCGTTGTGGTGAGAGTCCGGACCAGAGCCTGGACGATCACGCTGGTGTCCCTCTACTTCGAGCCCGACAAGCCCATGGAGCCATACCTGGAGCACCTTCGTGGCATAGAGCGAGAGCTGGGCTCTAGCAGGATGGTAATTGGAGGGGACGCGAATGCGAAAAGTACCTGGTGGGGTAGCAGCAGTGAGGACGTGAGAGGGGGGCAAATGTGCGGAGCGCTAGGGGAGCTGGGGTTACAGATCCTTAATACTGGGGACACTCCCACCTTCGACACCATTCGGGGAGGTGTCAGGTTCTGCAGCCACGTGGATGTGACGGCCTGTTCGGTGGACATGCTGGACCTGGTGGACGGCTGGCAGATCGACGAGGGTCTAACGGGTTCCGACCACAACGGCATTACATTCAGCATAAACCTTAAAAAATCAAAAGGCATTAGCATTGAGAGGACCACTAGGGTTTATAATACAAAGAAGGCAAATTGGGGCAAGTTTCATGAGAAACTGGCACAAATTATGCAGGAAAAGAAGTTGACCCTAGTGGACCTTTCAAATGTTACTGACGTACACAGTTTGGAAGACACAATAAACACATACACACAAGCTATCACACACACATGCCAACACACAATTCCTTCCAAATCCAACACAGAAACACTTACCTTGCCGTGGTGGTCTGAGGAACTCGCAGAGATGAAGAAGCTGGTCGCCACTAGGAAACGCAGAGTCAGGTGTGCTGCGCCTGTCCGGAGACCAATGGTTGTAGACCTGTATCTGAAAGAAAAAGAAAAATATGAGGCAGCAGCGACGAAAGCAGCAACGGACAGCTGGATGGAGTTCTGCGGGAAACAGGATCGAGAAGGGGTCTGGGAGGGTATTTATAGGGTGATGGGAAGGGTAGGAAAAAGAGAGGAGGATCTACCACTTCAGATCGAAGGAAAGCCACTGGACGCCAAGGGTTCCGTGGAGCTGTTGGCCGAGACGTTTTATCCCGAGGACCGAGAGGAAGAGGATACCATGGACCATCGCCAAATAAGGGAACGGGCAGAAATGGTAAACGAGTGGAGCCATGGTGAAAAACATGACCCACCGTTTACCCAAAGCGAGCTTGATAGGTCCATGGGATCTTTCAACCCAAAAAAGGCCCCGGGTGCAGACGGCTTCACGGCTGACATCTGCAGCCGGGCGGTTAACTGTGACCGAGACTACTTCCTGGCACTGTTAAATAAGTGCCTGGCACTGCACCACTTCCCGAAGATCTGGAAGGAAGCAACGGTGGTTGTGCTCAGAAAGCCAGGCAAAGACTCGTACACCGTACCCAAGTCGTACAGGCCGATTGGGCTATTGCCTGTCCTGGGGAAAGTGTACGAGAAGATGCTGGTTGCCCGCCTCAAGTTTTACTTACTACCCAGGATCAGTACTCGCCAATACGGCTTTATGCCCCAAAAAAGCACTGAAGACTCCCTCTATACTCTTGTGCAGCACATCCGCACAAAGCTGGCAGCGAAGAGAGTTGTCACGCTAGTGTCACTAGACATTGAGGGAGCCTTTGACAGTGCTTGGTGGCCCGTTATCAAAGTACGGTTGGCTGAGGAAAAGTGTCCTGTTAACTTGAGACGGGTGGTCGGCAGCTATCTCAGTGACCGGGTAGTCACAGTGAGATACGCCGGTGAAGAATGCCGCAAACGAACCAGCAAAGGCTGCGTCCAGGGTTCGATAGGAGGTCCCATCTTCTGGAACCTGATACTGGACCCACTCCTAAAACAGCTGGAGAACAGGGGTGACTACTGCCAGGCATTCGCTGACGACGTGGTGATGGTGTTTGACGGGGACACAGCGCTGGAAATCGAGGGACAGGCCAATGCCGCTCTCGAACATGTTCGGGCGTGGGGTGTCAGAAATCGGCTGAACTTCGCACCGCACAAAACCTATGCGATGGTACTAACGCGAAGGCTGAAGTATGACACGCCGCGCTTGAGCATGGGTGGGATCGACATTGGGTTGTCCCGAGAGGTAAAGATACTGGGGCTGACAATTGACGCCAAACTCACCTTCAACAGTCACGTAGCTAACGTCTGTAAAAAGGCGATAGCTATGTATAAACAGCTGGCCAGAGCGGCCCGGGTCAGTTGGGGCTTGCATCCGGAGGTGATAAGGGCGATATATACCGCTGCAATAGAGCCTACAGTTCTGTACGCCGCAAGCGCATGGGCACCGGCTGCCAACAAGTTGGGGGTCAAAAAACAGCTGAACGTGGTCCAGAGGGGCTTTGCCCAAAAGCTTTGTAGAGCCTACCGCACGGTCTCACTAAACTCGGCACTGGTGCTGGCTGGGATACTCCCACTCGACCTCCGCATCCGAGAAGCGGCTGCGTTGTACGAGGCTAAGAGAGGGGTGCCTCAGCCAGTGCTAGGAGGCAGGGACATCGAGCGGATGGCTCCAGCTATAAAGGCTCCTCACCCCGCGGACCAAGTGAACCTAGAGTTCAGAAGCCTGGTAGACGAGGACCAATACCAGAACCACAGTGATTTCGCTGTGCGGATATTTACAGACGGCAGCAAGATTGAGGGCAAGGTTGGGGCGGCGCTATCCCTGTGGAAGGGTGCTGCCGAAGCTAAGGCCCTCAAACTTGCCTTGCCGTCTTACTGCACCGTCTACCAGGCGGAACTATTGGCCCTGCAGAGGGCGGCCGGAGAAGTGCTCAAGAGTAGTGAAACGACGTTCGGCATCTTCAGTGATTCCATGGCGGCCCTCCAGTCGGTCGCGAACGTAAACTCCCCCCATCCTTTGGCTGTGGAAACCAGGGACACCATCCGACGCTGCAAAATCCAGAACAAGAGTGTCTCCTTGTTCTGGATCAAGGCCCACGCCGGGTTGGAGGGGAACGAGAGAGCCGACCAGCTCGCAAAGGAGGCCGCACTGAGGTCAAAGAAGAGGCCGGACTACGATCTGTGCCCCGTTTCATTCGTCAAGCGAAGAATCCGGTCAGAGACGCTCGACGAATGGAACGAGAGGTACGGATCGGGTGACACTGCCTCGGGCACTAAAATCTTTTTCCCGGACGCTGTTGCGGCGTACAAAACTGTGCGCAAAATGGTCCCCTCCAGCATCACCACCCAAATACTAACGGGGCACGGTGGGTTCTCTGCATACTTGAGTCGCTTCAAGTGTAAAGAGAGCCCATCGTGCGCCTGCGAGCCTGGGAAAGAAGAAACGGTGCTCCACATATTGCTGGAGTGCCCAATCACCGCCAAAACCAGGTTCGAAACAGAGCAAAAGCTTGATGTTGCGCTCGTTGCAGGAAATCTCCCAAACTTACTGCAAAAAACAAAAACTCGAATCATAATATTAAAATATTGCACTGAAATAGGAAACCTAGTTATAAATAGAAATAAGTAGCATAAGAAAAAATAATACTTAATTATATAATAAGTATATAGTTTTAAGTATTGTGAAAATAAGAATAAAATAAGTTAATAAAAGTAGATGAATAAGATATAAACGGGAAAAAAAAAAAAAAAAAAAAAAAAAAAAAAAAAAAAAAAAAAAAAAAAAAAAAAAAAAAAGGGATTTTACTGTAACAAATATAGGTTTATTATTAGATTATTATTAAGTGGCAAGTCTGTAAATATATATTCTATGTTGTCTGTACTGAGAGGATGTAGTCTCTCCGAAATCCTTTAATGAAATGGCATCAAACATAAGAAACCAGTGACCAACCTACGAAATAGCCCAAGAAGCGGCTCTGACCACGTCAGAGGAACACTGGAAAGGCAGGAGTGTGGTTTTAGCCGGTTCGAGTCCGGCACTACCTCGACTATCCCACAGCCTGTGAGGTAGTCGAGGTGTCCGTGGGGATTTCCCACTCCTGCCAAAAAAAAAAAAAAAAAAAAAAAAAAAAAAAACCTAACCTAACCGGGCCGGGCACCCCAGTCGCATTGCGGAGGCGAGAGCTTGCCTAAACAAAGCCAAGCTTAATTTGGGCAACTCTCGCAACCTTAAAGCGGAAATAAAGACTGCGGTGCTCGAATCCATAAACCGGCTCTATGAGCTGGTCAAAGAGTGTGAGCTAGAAAAGGCCCCTCCCGCACCCGTAGCCGTACCAGTAGCCGCGCCCACTGTCAACCATAGTCCCCAACCCATATCCATCGAGGTGCTTGCTAGCCAGGCTGAACTCATCACCACGCTCAAGGAACACATCTCGCTTGTTAGGGAGAATTCTGAGCATGTGGTAAAGCTCCGAGAAAGCCTGGCTAGCAGGGAAAGTGTGGGGGAGGCGACCTACGCGAGCGTAGCGGCCGTCAACAAATGCCACACCGGAGCCACACGGGCTCTGGAGCGAACGACGCTGCACTCCGTGGTTGTCACCTCAACACAGGAGGCGGACACAGGGGCCGAAATCCTCGAAAGAGTGAGGAAGGCAGTGGATGCGAAGGAGGGTTGGGTGCGTGTAGAGAGGGTCAGGAAAGCGAAGGATCAGAAGGTGATTATGGGGTGCGAAACGCAAGAGGAGAGGGCAAAGCTCAAAAAGCGACTCGAATCGGCCGGAGAGAACCTCGTCGTCGAGGCTGTGAAGAATCGGGACCCGCTTCTGGTTCTTAGGGATGTGCTGTCAGTACATAGTGACGAAGATGTTTTGCGAGCCCTAAGGAACCAGAACCGGGAGATCTTTGATGGCCTCGGTGACGAGGAACAGAAAATTTGCATAAGGTTTCGTAAAAAGTCGCGTAACCCACACCTGAACAGCGTTGTGCTGAGTGTGACCCCTGCAATCTGGAGGCGGGCACTCGCTGGAGGCAGGCTTCGGATTGACCTCCAGCGAGTGCGCGTCGAAGACCAGACGCCCCTAGTGCAGTGCACCCGCTGCTTAGCATACGGTCATGGCAAACGTCTCTGCACGGAGCCGGCCGACCTATGCAGCCACTGCGGCGGTCCACACCTTAGGGTGGACTGCCCAGATAAACAAAAAGGCGAAGCAGCGGTGTGCATCAACTGCACCCGAGCCAAGCTGGGGGAACACTCGCACAATGCTTTCAACGAAGAATGCCCGATACGCAGGAAGTGGGACGCATTCGCCAGAGCATCAATAGCCTATTGCTAAAGTTGTCGGTGCGCCCACTTCCGCGTACATCAACATGGCCACGTCGACACAACCAGATCGCAGAAGCATTAAGCGAACCACTGGGGTTGGCTTGATGGGCGTCGATAATTGGAGCCACTTTCATGAGAAAGTGGCTGAAATTATACTGGACCGTAAGCTAACTCTAGTGGAATCGTCAAGTTGTGTCGAAGTGAGTGGAACTCAGCAGTCGTTTAAATTGTTCATTTATCTAGGCCCAAAAAATAAGGATATATATTTATATAGTAAATATATAATGAGATATCAAAACCAACAATAATAACTGAACAAAATTTTATTAAATCAAACGACGGAACCAACGGATTGAATTCTAATAATACGTGGGTAACGATAGATAAATATTTAGGGCTAAGTAGTAAATAGATTTAAAGTTTAGAAATAGTAGTGTAAAATAATAGTAAATTAGTAGATTGAAAAAATTGTTATAGTTTAGGAATTTTTAGTACATAGTTAAATAGTATTTTAAAACAGAAATAAATAGACAAGATAAAACAATGCACCAAGCGTAGTCTCTTTGGCCATCATCACATCAATCAGTCGCAAAATAAAGACTAGAAAAAACGCAATAAAGGGCTCTAACAACGTTAGAGGAACACTGGTGGGGCAGGAGTGTGGTTTTAGCCGGTTCGAGTCCGGCACTACCTCGACTATCTCACAGCTAGTGCGGTAGTCAAGGTGTCCGTGGGGATTTCCCACTCCTGCCAAAACAAAAAAAAAAAAAAAAAAAAAAAAAAAAAACCTAACCTAACCTAACCTAACCTAACCTTTTTTTTTTAAAAAAAAAAAAAAAATAAGAAGAAATGTAAAAACACTGTGTAAGAAAATAAGAAACTAAGCTAAGTTTAGGATTAACCACAAATTGTGAAATATAATAAGCAAATAGATGTAAAACTAGTTATGTAAGAAATGTACCAGATACCTAAATTAGAATATGAAAATGTAGTAAAATAAGAAAACACATGTATTAATATAAGAATAGAAATAAGATATAATGTCCACAAAGTAGAACATAATTATATAAAAAGTATGGAATAAATAAAACCTAGCATAATAAAATATAGTAAGTAAAGAAATAGAATTAAGGATTATTGTAAAACCAACAATGTAAATAAAAACAACATTTGTCTGCCTAAACTACCCTAATAAAGAAAAATAAAAAAGTAGCAAGTAGTCAGAATAGCGGGAGTCCCACCCGGCTAAGAATGAATGGATGTGCAAAAGAAAGATAAAGTATGAAGCATAAAAGTGCGAGAGGAATAAATGCGAGAACTGGAACGAATGAGTAACTAGAATTCTAAGAGCCCTTTCTTTGAAACGGGGAAAAGCACAAAAAAAAAAAAAAAAAAAAAAAAAACCTAACCTAACCTAACCTAACCTAACCTAACCTAACCCAGTAACCGATTTCTAGTCGCCACAACAACATCACCTCCACGTCAAAAATTCGCAAAAAATAGACGTGTGAAGATATTAACGCGGAAAAGTCACCAGTGGAATAGTACAGTGTTGATTCACCGGGATTAGTGTGGGCAAGTGTCTACCTCAAGGGGTTGCGGAGCAGGACCCCCGGGACTTTGGGAACTAATAACTCGGACAAGGTTAGTGGAGTCGTTCTACCAACAATAATCCTAAGAGTCGCGGCAGAGGCCTATCAAACGGAAGTGAAATCAGGGAAATCGGATCAGGGAATACGGAGATATTCAGGTGCGAAAATCGCCAAAAACACGTGGTTTTCAGTGGAAAACCAACCTCACTTTTGCTCCACGTGTTTCTACAACACGAGGCGTGACGTACAGCCAGCCCTCCCAGCCCCGACTGAAGACTCCGAAGCCGTCCGAGGAATCTGCCGAGGAATCTGCCTGCAGACCAGCCGCCAGCATCACGACTCCACGCATCAACGCTAGGTAAACCCCGAGGGAACTCCAACCCCTTTCCATAAAAACCCTCATATCTCGGAAACGGCTGGGAATATCAAAATTTTGACAAAATTTCCCCCCCCCCCTAGTACCCCCCCTCCCGGCTCGAACTCTCATTCAGATAGGACCCCTAGACCCCTTTTTTGACCCCCTCCATTTTGGGCCCCCAAACCCTTCATATCTCGGAAACGGCTGGGAATATCAAAATTTTGACAAAATTTCCCCCCCCCCCCCTTGTACCCCCCCTCCCGGCTCGGACTCATATCCCAATAAGACCCCTAGACCCCCTTTTGGACCCCCCTCGGGGTTACCTCACCCCCCCCAAGGCCTAACTTCGCGCCCGTTGGAGCTAGAAAGTCGAGTTTGGGCTCATTTTAAAGGGCACAAAACGCCCTACACTTTGGCCCCTACGAAAATCCAAAATTCGACTCCCGCTCACACTGCGACCCGACGGCGCCCCGTTTTTCTACTAACGACCACCACCATCGCGCGTACAGGGCTCACAACATCGAGCCCAGACAGAATCGGACTCCTCATCGGACAGCAGACGCAGACCACCAGCGGAGCATCCGTGAGTTCATCCGTATTTAATTTTATAAATAACAGGCATAGTAATAACAATAATTATACCACATTTAGTCATAGCATATTAGTATAGAACCACTCATTTCCATCCCCAAACACTAAAAAAAAAAAAAAAAAAAAAACCAATATGTCGTCCAAAACCTCCCACACCAGCAAACAATCCAGCACCACCCATAAGACGACCACGGAGGCCGCAAAAGCTCCTAGAACCCTCAGAGAGAAGGTGCTAAAGAACTCGGCCAAGTCGGTGGCCTCGGAGCAGTCGGCACACCCATCGCAGAGGCCACGGGTGACGAAGGCAGTGTCGGAGCCAGACGTGATGAGTATGACGCCGCCAGTGCCATCGGCGATGATCACACGGACTCCAGGGTCAGACAATGCTGGGATACTGGCAGTTATCGACTGGGAGCAATGCGGTATCTCCCCCCCCCGCCAGATCATCTCGGACGAAGAAAGCTCGGTGGCTTCCACAGTGAGCCAAGCCGACCGCCCTCAGAGTGGACGGCCGAGTCTTCTGTACAGAACGCCGAGACGAGGCACAGGGGTGGAGATGGACCTGGCCACCAGGGAGGCAAATGACTTATTACAGAAAGGGAAAGACGCCCTGGAAGCAGCTGGCAATATGAAGCGGGAGTGCAAGACCACAGCCCATGAGTGCCTGCAGGGCCTGTACGAAGTGGCCCTATCACTGGCGGACTCGAGAGCGCGCCACAAATTCAACCTCGAGAAGGAGCGCTCTCGGCACGCACAAGAGCTTGTGCGTGCCGAGAGAGCTCACACTCGGGAGCTCATGGCGTTCAAGGTGGAGCTCTCCCTCATGCGGACGGACGTCTCAGACACTAAAAAGGAGGCGAAAGGAATTCGAGAGTGGCTCGGTCATGAGACCCTCGAAGCCCTCACGGGCATCAAGGAGGTCAAGGGCGAGATCGCAGCCGCGAGTTCAAGGAACCTTGTGGAGCACGAGAGGACGAGGCAGGAAGCCGTGAAAGCCCCGGGAGCTCCCAGTGGGGAAACCATGGGGGCCGGCCTCTCACGCCTCGAACAAACGGTGACCAACATTTCCAACCAGTTGGACGTGCTCCACAAGGCCTTAAACCGACTCAAGGACGACCTCGATCGGCCGAGCACCTCCGGAATGGACCCGAGTAGCCGGGAGACCGACGGCCTGCTCACAATCGCCACCTTCCAGGAAGAAATGGTAATCCTGCAGAAACAAATACAGGCCATCGCCAACAGGCCTGTGGCGTCCCCTCCACCACCACAACCACCAATTAACCTGACACACCATCTCGACCCCATTAAGGAAAGGCTGGAGATTGTTTCGGCTGACCTCCGCGTACTGCGTGACAAAGAGCCGCCAGTCCAGGCGCCCCCGGCGCCGAATCTGGAGGCGGAACTAGCGGTCGGGGAGGTCAAAAAGACCCTTCAGACCATCCAGAAGGGAGTGGCAGAATTGAGCAAAGCTGACAAACCGGCCTCACAACAGCAGGGCCCCCAAACCTTTGCCCAGGTCGCCAGTAAGCCGAAGCCTCCAAAACCCCCAACACAACCCAACCACACCCTGATCGTCTCGTCGACGAACCCCCAGCACACTGGGGACAACGTTATCGAGAGGATCAGGACCGCCCTGGACCTTAAAACCACCGGAGCCCGAGTCGACACCGTCCGGAAAGCGCGGAACCAGAAAGTGGTCCTGAGATGCGCGAGTAAGGTGGACTTGCATAAGATCAAAGAGCAAGTCCAGTCGAACGCAGAGCTAAAGGTCCAGGAGCCTAAGCCACTAAACCCCCTCGTCTGCATCAAAGGGGTGCTGTCCAGCTACAGCGACGGGGAGATTGTCGATCTCCTTAAGGCACAGAATAAACACCTTCTGCATAACGTCGCTGTGGATGGACAGACCATAAAGGTGCGCTTTAGGAAACGCGCAAGAAACCCCCATGAATGCCATCCTGTCCTGGAGCTCTCCCCAGACCTGTGGAAAAGCTACACAGCAGTGCAGAAAGTACATGTGGGCATCAAGCGATGCTCGATCGAGGATCAGTCCCCTCTCGTACAGTGCACAAAGTGTCTTGGGTATGGACACAACAAGTCCATATGCAAGGCCGGTAAAGAAGTCTGCAGTTTCTGCAGCGGAGCACACAACGGAGGGGACTGTCTCGCTCGGGCAGAAGGCGGACAGCCCACATGTATTAACTGCAAGGCAGCACACAGGACGGGCAGTGACCTGGCACACACAGCGTTCAGCGAAGACTGCCAGGAACGCCAAAAATGGGACGGTATAGCAAGATCTCGCGTTTCCTATTGCTAAAGGCGACCAGGACACCCAACAAACAAGCCATCCAGTCACCCCTCAAAACGCAAAAAGACCGACAGCAAGATTACAGTTCATCCAGGTGAATCTTCAGCGCTCCAAGCTGGCCACAGAAGAACTCCACATGGCGGCTCAGGCAAAGGGAGTTTCGGTAGCACTCGTCCAAGAGCCCTATGTAGGAAGGACAGGTGTGATGAAACAAAATCCTGGCACGAGAGTCATCCAGTGCAGCCTCAGCCGCGAAAAACCAGTTAAAGCGGCAATCGTTGTTTTCGGGAACCACCTGGAGGTCATCCACGACCCCCAGCTCGTGACCGAGAACATCGCTGCCGTTTTGCTGAAGGTGGGCCAGCTCAGTTTTGGGGCACTGTCGGTCTATTTTGAGGGTGAACAAGATATCGAACCCTACCTTTCCACAACACACACGGTAATTCACAAACTACACACACAGAACATCCTGGTTGGAGGAGACGTAAACGCCTGGAGCCCGTGGTGGGGAAGTGTTTCCGAAAACCACCGTGGGGCGTCGTACAATTCATTCCTCAACGAGCGGGATCTCCACATCCTGAATATGGGTCAAACGCCAACTTTTGAGACCTACAGAGGGGACAGGTGGTGTACGAGCATTGTCGATGTGACGGCATGCAGTCTGTCGCTGCTGGGCAAAGTCGAGGATTGGCGAGTAGAAAGAAGTCTTACAACATCAGATCACAACGCAGTTACCTTCTCGATGCGACTAGAGAAGGCCTTGGAACCCTTAAGGCCAATCTCTACGCGTATCTATAACACCAAGAAGGCTAAGTGGTCGGACTTCAGCACGCACTTCAAGACCAGCCTGGCGGACAATGAAATTACACCACCCGGAGTCTCGAGCGTCTCGAACCCAGGGGATCTGGAGACCCTTATCACAAAATACACGCACACCATCCACCGCTCATGCGAGGAAGCGATCCCAAAACTGAGGTCGCCAAAATACGATGCCAAGCCCCCATGGTGGAATCCTTCTCTAGACCGTCTCAAAAAAGACGCGCTGACTAAGAAGAGAAGGATCCGTAATGCAGCCGCAAGTCGGAGACACTTCACCATCCAGGAATACGTGCTGGCCAAGAACACTTACACAACAGCAGCAACGGAAGCAGCCACAGCCAACTGGAAGAAGTTCTGCTCGAAGCAGGACCGAGAGAGCATGTGGGACGGCATCTACAGGGTACTAAGGAAGACAGCCAGAAGACAGGATGACACCCTCCTAAGAAATACCGCAGGCGAGACGCTCAGCCCTGAGCAATCTGCGGATCTCCTGGCAAAAACCTTTTACCCTGACGACTCAACAGACGCCGAACAGCCATACCACATGGGTCTAAGGAGGCTAGCGGAGGAGAAAAACCCACAAGGACTGTCTGCCGATGATCCACCCTTCACGACTGCGGAGCTGGAAATGGTTCTCCAAGACCAAAATCCGAAAAAAGCCCCCGGTCCCGACGGATTTACGGCGGACATCTGCACTGCGGCAATAAACTGCGATCGGGAGGTGTTTTTAGCGATAGCCAACAGGTGCTTGTCGCTGTCACACTTCCCGAAGCAGTGGAAGGTCGCCCACGTGTGCATTCTCCGCAAGCCAGGTAAAGAAGACTACACCAGCCCAAAGTCGTACGGGCCAATAGGTCTCCTCTCGGTCCTGGGAAAGATCGTCGAGAAACTTCTGGTAGGCCGTCTTCAGTGGCACTTCCTCCCAACACTGCACACCAACCAATACGGATTCATGCCACAGCGCGGAACCGAGGACGCCCTCTATGACCTAATGGGCCACATACGAGCCGAAATCAAAGCCAAGAAGATCGTGCTTTTGATATCATTGGACATAGAGGGGGCCTTCGATAACGCGTGGTGGCCATCACTGAAACAACAAATGGTAGCCAAGAACTGTCCAGCGAATATCTATGCTCTTGTCACCTCATACCTGGAAGACCGAAACATCAGGGTCAACTACGCCAGAGCGACTAGCGAAAAGGGAACCACGAAAGGATGCGTCCAGGGCTCAATAGCCGGTCCGACGTTTTGGAACCTTATCCTAGACTCGCTCCTACACAAAATGGCTAGTATGGGAGTTTACTGTCAGGCCTTCGCAGACGACGTTGTCCTGGTTTTCTCGGACTTTGCATCAGGTCCCCTGCAGCAATCAGCCAACAAGACGCTAGACATAGTATCGGAATGGGGCGTCCAAAACAAGCTACGTTTCGCCGCGCACAAGACCAACGCGATGGTGTTAACGAGGAAGCTGAAATACGACCTTCCGGTACTCCACATGTCTGGCACGCGGCTGAACCTGGTCGAAGAGGTCAAGCTGTTGGGTCTCACAATAGACTCCAAACTCACCTTCAACGCGCACGTGTCTGCGACCTGTAAAAAGGCCGCAGACATTTACAAGCAGTTGGCATGTGCGGCGAGGGTGACTTGGGGTCTTAACAAAGAGATAATCAGGACGATATATGTGTCGGTGATAGAGCCTATCGTGATGTATGCAGCGAGTGCGTGGGCCCCTGCGGCTGAGAAACTGATGACAAGGAATCAGTTTGACTCACTGCAGAGAGGTTTTGCGCAGAAGATCTGCAAAGCATACCGCACGGTGTCTCTAACATCGGCACTGATTCTGTCAGGTCAACTCCCTTTAGATCTCCGGGTAATCGAGGCAGCAACCCTTTTCAAGATCAGAAAGGGGCATTCCCAAGAGTTCATACCACCGGGCCGCGAGCTGGAGTGCAACGTGCACCACTCCGAAAATCCCCACCCCGCGTTACTCACAACGACAGAGTACGCCCGCCTAGAAGACTTGACTCCCGAAACCCTGGAAACCCACCAAGTTATCGGTCCCCAGATCTACACCGACGGCAGCAAAATAGAGGGGAAAGTAGGAGCTGCCCTAACTTGGTGGGAAAACGGAAAGGAGTCAAAGTCCAGTACCTTCGGCCTGGAACCTCACAACACTGTCTTCCAATCGGAAATGTACGCTCTCTTCAGAGCTGTCGAGATGGCAAGAGAATCCAAGGTGGCCTCCGTAAGCATCTTAAGTGACTCAAGATCGTCACTTGACCTGCTGAGGAGACCGTCTGTCACTCACCATCTGGCACTCCAAATCAAGAGTTGCGTTCGAGAGATACGGGGGGAGGGCAGGGAAGTGAGGTTCTTTTGGCTCAAGGCCCACGTGGGAACCGCCGGGAATGAGAGAGCGGACGAGCTGGCCAAGGAGGCAGCCCAAACTAAACAGACGGCAGACTACAGCAAGGTCCCCGTATCGTTCGTGAGGAGGAAGATACGGGAGGGGACTATAAAGAAGTGGCAAGCGCGGTACGAGTCCTCGAGTACAGGAGCGGTCACAAGAGTGTTCTTCCCAGACGTCCTAGCGGCGAAAAGGACTCTCAGAGACTCAGTCCTCACACCGGTCCATGTACAAGTCCTCACAGGACACGGAGGATTCTCAGCGTATCTCCACCGCTTTCACCTTAAAGATAGTCCCTCGTGCGTCTGCGACCCCGGCTGCGAAGAGACAGTCTGGCACCTGCTCCTAGAATGCCCAAGATTCAGTCTTGACAGAATAGAGCTGGAAGTTAAGATCGGAACCCAGCTAAGCCAGTCCATACTCCACACCATCATGGGGAGACCGGCTTCTAGAAAACTATTCTTGACATTCGCGAGTAAGGTCGCCATAGTCGCAGCAGCGGCCAACAAAACGGACGCACCCTTGCGTAGTCGGAACCGACCACCATCTACGTCAACAACCACCGCACACACATCAACATCAACAACACAAACCACAACACCCACACCACCCACCATAACACAAACCACACACACGATTAACATCCAAAGGTCAGCACCAGTGGCAGCAGCAGCGATAACAGAGGCCAACCGCCTACAACCAGCCCCAAGCACCATGCCCATCATGGAGTTCCTGGCATGCGGAGGAGACGGAGTCCCCGGCGTAAGACTGCGAGGGGTCGCCCTCTTCATGAACAGGGAAGAAGAGAGGTTGGGCATAAGCTTCTGTGTGGGTTGGAGCCGAGCTGGAGCCCGCATACCAATTTCACCAGGCCTTGCCGCCCTGATCAACGGAAGCACAAGCAAAACGAGCATGAAAGGCAGCAAGTACGCCGCTCTGCCGCAAGTGGAAGTAGCCACTCACCGATGCCGTCTAGTGCGAGTCAAAGGAAAGACGATCGCACTACTCGAGTGCAGAGAGGAGACTCCATTTGCCCAAGCAAGCTCATTGCTTCTAAAGATCAGGGAGGTAGGAGAGTACATGGCAGTCACAGCCCGTACTATAAGTATCGACGCGATGATGATCGATGGGGAAAGAGGAGACGTCGCAGACCGCTACGGCTGTCTAAAAGCCTCAGAGCACCACAAGGTAGTTGTGTATGAGGACAGAGGGGAAACTCTGAGTTTCCTCAAAGTCCCTAGACACCCAACAGCCAGCGCGACGAGCTCCACGTCAGGCTCGATCACTCAAAGCGGATCCGAGAGGGCCCAGCAGAAGGCAGCCGCCGAAAAAGCTGCAAAGGAGCAGAGCAAAACCACTAGCCCGGAGGACCGGGCCCAGTCGAGGAGTCGCCTGAAAGCCTTCGGCACTTTCCTCAATGCACTGCTCCCTAGCACCAGCCAAGCGTCACCATCACACAGACAGGAGACAGCATTGGAGAGGTTCTTCAAAAGAAAGGGAAAGGAACCTACACCGCAGAAGCCTAAACCAACAAGAGCCGACAGAGGGCAAGTCAGCCCGCCGACCCTCGCAGTTGCGTCGGGTACCACGGACCACGTGAAGAGCGCATTCCTCGAGTACGTTGCGATCGTGAGAGCGACCAGAGAGGTCAACCTCATGACATGCAGGAAGATCCTGCAGACCTTCCAGAGAAACACAGAAGGTCTGCTAAGGGTACTACTCGAGGAAGCAGAGGCAGCGGTGTACGACAATGTCACGTCCCAAGTCATCGCAGGGGAAATGACAGGGTCGTACATGGCAGCCTACAGTGCGAGGAGTGGTTTCGCGGCCCTGGACAAGGAGGAGACGGAGCGCTCAGGCAAATTAAAATTCAGCGTGCCAAATGACGACCCGATTGTGGTTACCGCCAAATGTACCAAGATCATGCCAGACGATAAGATCCTCGAAATGGCACAGTCCATTTTGGGGTCCTCAGATACCACGGCATCGCAGGAAAGTTGGGCGGTACCCAATATCAGGTGGGTAAACGGAGTTCCGGGTTGCGGCAAGACAACCTGGGTGGTAAAGCACTTCGATGGGGACAAGGACGTAGTAGTCACCACGACAACCGAAGCTGTCAAAGACTTGAGGGCGAAGCTCGCGCGCCGCTTAGGAGACCGAGTGAAGTCCAAGGTGCGGACTATGGCCTCAATCTTAGCCAATGGGTTCAGGAGCCATGAGAAATGCTACCGCCTCACGGTAGACGAGGCTCTAATGAACCACTTTGGGGCTATAGTCATGGCAGTAAAGTTGTCTGGAGCAAGCGAAGTTGTCCTCATCGGAGACGTAAACCAGCTTCCATTTTTGGACAGAGAGAACCTATTCGAGTTAAGGTATACCCGTCCAAACCTGGTGGCTGGTATCACCCAGGAGCTGCTTTGCACGCACCGTAATCCGATGGATGTGGCCTATGCACTGAGCGAGATATACTTCGGTATATACTCCTCCAAGTCGTCGCTGTCGCAGGTCCACTCCCTGAAGGTGAAAGGTTACACGGGAGCGCAAATACCGAGCACCGCCAAAAACACCCTATTCCTGGTTCATACGCAGGAGGAGAAAGCTTCTCTCGTAAGCCAGGGGTATGGGTCCGGTGAAGGGTCGCGCACGTTGACCATACACGAGGCTCAGGGGTTGACCTACGACAGTGTAATAATCATCAACACCAAGTCCAGTAGACTCCAAATCCACGACAGCATCTCCCACGCGGTAGTGGCGGTGTCGCGACACACAGTCAGTTGCGTCTATTACTCCGATGACGCCGACGACGCCACGGGCCGCTTTGCGAAGAGGGCGATGGGTGCGCCGACAAAAATGGTCGTCGAGTACAATTTGAAGACGGCCATGCAGCACCGAGACGTAGTCGTGACGGAGGCCTTGCTCAGGCTAGCGAAGTCCCTGGTCGTAAAAACCCGCCCCAAATAACATTCCACGTAACCACACCAATTCCATACTCCTAAATAACCCAAACTAAGAAATCCCAACCCTCCACTTAGTTTTTAGTAAACCTGTAATTAAAGAAAAAACAAGTAACATGTAAAACTCCATGGCAGAGCGAGTCTGTCATACTCACGTGAATGTCCCGCCGATGGTGGCGCTGCGCGTCCGGTCACTCAGTTCCCTAAAATATGGTTGAGCAGGGTGGCGCGGATGTGTACGTCATGGCCGTGAACGGAAGCCGTCGGCCGGGACTGGTCGGCTCGCACTGCCATGCAGTTTTCCCCTCTGAAACAATATATTTGTGTAACTCATGGTGTAATAAATTTGTGTGTAAATCAAAGCGTAATAAATTTGTGTGTAAATCAAAGTGTACTGAATAAGTGTAGTTATTAAGTTCAAACAGTGAAAATACTAAAATTGTAATAAATGTCAAAAAATCATAGTAATTTGAAAATAAATTGTAATGCCTGTGTATTTATTAAAAAAAAAAAAAAAAAAAAAAAAAAAAAAAACACCCTATGTAAAATATATATATATTCTAACAGAGCATGTTATGTGTATGAATAAAAAAAAAAGGAAAAAAAAAAAAAAAAAAAAAAAAATGTATAAATTATATATATCAGGATGAACTCACGTAGACATAAGATAGTATTATAAGATCTAGAGTAAGTGTCCGAGGGAGTCTGAAACTGTATAATATTAAGATAATTTAATCAGAGAACAAACAAATAAACCTATAAAAAAAAGGCGCGGACCACCAAGTCCGCGGCAGTGTATACTCATTTAAAAAAAAAAATTTTTTTTTTTTTGGTCGCTGGGAAAAAATGCATTACGCATACCCTCCCATCGGGGGATGGGGGGGCTATGTGGGACTCCCCGGTCTGACCCGGTATACCCACTAAAACGACCCAGCGGCACTCCCGCTTCGTCTGAGTGGCGAGGGACTGGGAGGTTGGCACAGCCTTGACGTCCAGTCCTCCGCCGACGATTTCCCCTCAGGGCGGACCCCTCACACCCTCCCCGTGGGGAGGGGGACGGGCCTGGGAGTGACCGACGAAAGTGGTGATGGGTGCAATGCGGGCGCAGGCGCCCCCGCGCCGACTACCCGCCCATCGCCACCATGAGGAGGGAGAGGTTGGCGCCTTCTCCGACCCCTTCTTCGTCTGCGGAGTGGCGCAGCTAGAGGGTCATCCTCCCGCGCGCGCTCCGCCTCCTCCTTTTGCGAGATTACATCCTCGCAGAAGGAGGCAACCGCTGCCCAGGCCTCCTCGCTCCCCAGCATGGCGTTGACTACGCCGGGAAGCGAGAGGTCCTGTCCAACCACCGCGGTCAGACCGCGGCGCAGCTCCGACCAAGCCGAACATACCTCGAGGGTGTGCTGCGCCGTGTCCTCCGCCGCGCCGCAGTCGTGGCACGCTGGGGTCTCCTCCCTCCCGATCCGGTGCAGGTGCGATCCGAAACAGCCATGGCCGGACAACACCTGCACCAGGCGGAACGAGAGGAAACCGTGGGGCCTCTCGAGCCAGCTCCGCAGGACCGGACCGAGCGCGTCTAAAGTTCGGCGGCCAAAGGCGGCGACAGCGAGGTCCTCCGTCCAGTGGAGGATGATGGCGTCCTTCGCCTCCCGCCGCACGGCTTCCCGCTCTTCGGCAACGGGGCGCTCCCCAAGCGCCTTCCGGCGCGCTGTCCACTCGTACACTCTAGCAAGCACCCAAGCCTCCAACTCCCAAGGAGGGGTGCCGGCCAGAGCGCACGCCGCCGAGAAGCCCACCGAGCGGTAGGCCCTCGCCACCCGCAGTGCAATGGCCCTTTGGGGTTTGCGGATGGCGGTCGCATTCTCCCTCCTGTGAAGGGAGTCGGCCCAGATGGGGGCCCCGTATAGGGCCATGCTCTTTAGGATGCCGGCATAGAGGCGCCGGCATTTCGCCTTGGGACCCCCCAGGTTCGGGAGGAGCCACGACAGTGCGTCCGCGGCTTTCAACAGGCGCGTCGACAGCCCGCTGAAATGCGGGCCGAAGCGCCACCTGTCGTCCAGCACCAGACCCAGATACTTCATCTGGGGCTGGACCCCTATCCTGACGCCCTCTACGACAATGTGAGCGTCGGGAGGGCAGCGCTGCCGAGGCCCGCGAAAGAACACGGCCTCGGTCTTGTGCAGCGCCACCTTCAATCCCAGGCCGCGGATCCTCTCTGCAACCAAAGATCCGCCAGCCGAGGCCAGACAGGCCGCTTCCCTAAAGTTCCTCCCCCGGGCAGTGAGGAGAGTGTCATCCGCGTAGCAGATGACACTCGTGCCCTGGAGGAGGGCTCCCCGCAGAAGCCAGTCGAACCCGATGTTCCAAAGCGGGGGCCCCAGCACCGACCCCTGTGGAACACCGGACTCTGCGCCGTACCGCCTCACCGTGGCCGTCTTGTCCACGAGAAGGACCTCTCGGCTCTCCAAGTAGCTGGCCAGGAGGTTCCGCAAGTATTGGGGCACTCCGTGATACCGGAGCGCCTCCAATATCGTCGAGTGGGGCACGGAGTTGAAGGCGTTTGAAATGTCGAATGACACTGCCAGCACTCCGTCCCCAGCCTCCACTGCCTCCTTCACCTGGCCCTTGAGTAGGGCCAGCGCATCAATCGTCGAACGCCCTCGACGGAAACCGAATTGGGCGTCCGACAGGTCCGGCCCAACCCCTCGCAAAAGGCAATCAAGCCGGGAGGCGACAATCCCCTCGAACAATTTACCGACCTCATTGAGCAGAACGATGGGCCGGTATGCCGAGGGGGAGTCCACCGGGCGTCCTTCCTTTCGGAGGAGGCATAACTGCCCCTCCTTCCACAGTTTCGGGAACCTCCCAGCCGTAAAGCACGCGCTGAAGAGGTCCCGAAACCTGTCCTCCATTTGGGAGGCGGCGATCGCCACTACCCGTGCGGGGACGCCGTCTGGTCCGGGGGCCGTCTTCTTCGCGCGGAGGTTGAGAACCCCCGCGTAGAATTCCGCCGCCGTCACCGGAGGGACCTCCTCCTCCGGCGAAGCCGCCCCTTGCGGGGGATCCATTGGTGGTGGGGTGAAGTCGGCCCTGCGCGGAAACAGGGATCGGACCACTCCATCCAGCAACGCTGGCTCGAGGGTCTCCGTCAGTGGGGGACCATAGGGGCGTAGCTGGTTCCGCGCCGCCTTGTACGGTCTTCCATAAGGATCCCTGTCGAGACTTTCCAGCATCTCGGCCCTCGCCGAGTCTTTTGCAGCGCCCATTGCAGACTTGAAGACCGTCGTCGCCTCTCGGTAAGAGGCGTATAGGAGGTCCTCTTCTGCCCGGACTCGGTTTTGGGCGCTGCGCCGTCGGCTTCGCGTGTAGGCCCTTCTGGCCGCCACGCAGACGGCCCGGAGCTCCGCCAGCTCTTCTGTCCACCAATAGACGGCACGACGGGGGGGCGGACGGCGAGACCGAGGCATGCTGGAGTTGCACACCTCTGTCAGGGACTTCCCGAGTCGGACCGCTGCGGCGTCCACGTCCAGGACCTCGACAGGGGGCGACAGCCAGTCCTGGAGAAAGGCCGCCTCTTTAGCTGCCTCCCGGTCCAGGCGAGTGAGTGCCCACCGCGGGAAGGGAGATTGCCCAGCGCGGGCCATCCCCCCCTCCCGGGTGGAGATGTCGAACCGCACATATCGGTGGTCCGACAAGGTCTCCACCATCTCTACCCGCCAGTTGACGACGCGGGCGGCTAGCGCGGGGGTGGCAAACGAGACGTCCACCACCGACCCACCTTGTTGCCGCACACACGTGTGTACCGCCCCCCTGTTGAGGAGGGACACACCGCATGAGGCCGCCCAGAACTCGACAGCGCGTCCCAACCTAACCTAACCTAACCTAACCTAACCTAACCTAACCTAATCTAACCTAACCTTTTTTTTTTTTTTTTGTCGCTGGGAAAAAATGCATTACGCATACCCTCCCATCGGGGGATGGGGGGGCTATGTGGGACTCCCCGGTCTGACCCGGTATACCCACTAAAACGACCCAGCGGCACTCCCGCTTCGTCTGAGTGGCGAGGGACTGGGAGGTTGGCACAGCCTTGACGTCCAGTCCTCCGCCGACGATTTCCCCTCAGGGCGGACCCCTCACACCCTCCCCGTGGGGAGGGGGACGGGCCCGGGAGTGACCGACGAAAGTGGTGATGGGTGCAATGCGGGCGCAGGCGCCCCCGCGCCGGCTACCCGCCCATCGCCACCATGAGGAGGGAGAGGTTGGCGCCTTCTCCGACCCCTTCTTCGTCTGCGGAGTGGCGCAGCTAGAGGGTCATCCTCCCGCGCGCGCTCCGCCTCCTCCTTTTGCGAGATTACATCCTCGCAGAAGGAGGCAACCGCTGCCCAGACCTCCTCGCTCCCCAGCATGGCGTTGACTACGCCGGGAAGCGAGAGGTCCTGTCCAACCACCGCGGTCAGACCGCGGCGCAGCTCCGACCAAACCTAACCTAACCTAACCTTTTTTTTTTTTTGTCGCTGGGAAAAAATGCATTACGCATACCCTCCCATCGGGGGATGGGGGGCTATGTGGGACTCCCCGGTCTGACCCGGTATACCCACTAAAACGACCCAGCGGCACTCCCGCTTCGTCTGAGTGGCGAGGGACTGGGAGAATGGCACAGCCTTAACGTCCGGTCCTCCGCCGACGATTACCCCTCAGGGCAGACCCATCACGCCCTTCCATGGGGAGGGGGACGGGCCCGGGAATGACCAACCAAAATGGTAATGGGTGCAATGCGGGCGCTGGCGCCCCCGCGCCTAGTGCCCGCCCATCGCCACCATGAGGAGGGAGAGGATGGCGCCTTCTCCGACCCCTTCTTCGTCTGCGGAGTGGCGCGCAGGCCATATCTCTCCACGCGGCGGCCACGTATCCCGGTCCCCTCTCTAAGAGCGAGAGGGGAGGGGAGTCTGTGGAAGACCGCGACACAAATGCCACCAAGCCGTCCCGGTCGCCCAGCCAACGGCCAGGGACCGAGTAAGGCTCGGCGACCACCGCCAAGTCCACCAACCACACAGCTATGGTCTGCATCAGCAGATCCTGGGCTGCTCTGCAGTGGTTGGTGTTAGCCCGAAGGATGCGATGTTCGACCCTATCCATCAGTCGGACATCGCACCCCCCTCCGCAGCCGCCGCAGGAACGACGGTGCTAGCGGCAGCAGCAGGCCCGGTTGGCGCCTGCGCTTTGCCCCGCTTAGGGGGAGGATTGCAGTTCCTCCCCTTCGTGATGTGCTTTGCCGGGCAGCCACTGGCGGCACACACCGCGCAGTGTGGCGTGGTGACCTCGCAGGAGGCGGCTTTGTGGCCCTCCTTGCCGTAGACGGACACAGGGGCCGAGTGTGCCCGATGCCGAAGCACCGGAAACACCGCAGAGGCTGGTCCTCGAGTGCCTTGACTGCACCCGAGCTGAACCCGACTGTGAGCCGTCCCTTGGCAAGTACGGCTTTGGCAGCGGCGACTGGGCAATGGAGGCGAATGGTGCCCATGCCGCCGCGGCCGGGCCTTATGTCTCGGTTTTGGATCGCCGCGACACCACAGTCCCCTATCGCTGCGACCGCCGCCACCACGTCCTCTTTGGTGACGGAGTCATCAAGTTCCGTCACCTCTATGGCCACCGACTTGACCGGTCGGGCCACCTTGGCCGAATCTGCGATGACCTCCTGCAGCTTGGCTGCAAAGAGGTCCGCATGGGCACTCCCCTCTGCCCCCGGGAACTCGAATATTCGAGCCCCGGCTTGTGTCCGCCGGCAAGACACACTGCCGATCCCCAGTTGGGCAGGATCGGCACCGGCACGCGCCCGCATCAAAATAGACATGTAAGTCTCCCCTCGTTCCGCAGCCTCCGCGGTGAGTGTCACAACGACGGCTGCGGTTTTTGGGGGGACTAGCTGCCCCTTTCCCCTCCCTTTCCCTTTCCCCTTCCCCTTTCCCTTGCCAGTTTGGCTTGGAGTGGTGTTGGCGGCGATGACAGGTTCAGCCGTTACCGACTTCTTGCCTTTGCCCTTCCCCTTACGGACCACTTCCGTCCACTCGTTGGACGGGGTCTGTGAAGGAAGGGCATCTTCCGCATTTGAGGAGGACGGCCCCGGCTCGCTCTGCCTCTTATCCGCCTCAAGTGGTGGTCGGAGGCGTTTCTCCGGCAAGAGCCGGTCCTCAATGCCTGCTAAGCAGGCTCTTGTGAAGGCCCTCTCCTCCATTACAACCTTGCGGATGATATCCTCAAGGTTGGAGGTAGGGCCCTCTGCCGCAGGGCTCGTGTTGGCCAGTTGTGGCCGGGCTGTGGCTTCTGACAGCTTTTGGTGAAGCTGACTGACCTCCGACTGCAGGCGATCTATCCTCGCCTGCAGTTGCCGCGTCTCGTCCGTGGCCTTACGCCGGACCAGTTCTGCGACGACACCGCGCATGCTCGCGGCCCTGCATTTGAGGGCCTTCTGCAAGGTCCCCTTGATGTTGGAGGACTTAGACGCGACCTCCACGATCTCTTCCTCGTCCTCCTCCGCCATTTTCTCCAGCTCGGCCAGAGAATGGTCCGCGTACACGACACGGGACGCACCGTACCCAGACTTGGCCCGGGCGACGTGTGCCCGTTTCTCCTTCGCAGCAACCCGCTCCTCTAGCTCTTGCTGGAGCTGCGACCGCCGGGCCAGATCCAACTGGCGTTGGGCGTCCGCGAGCCCAACGACATGGGTCTCTGCGGCCACCGTCGGCTTTTTAGCCTTCGGCAACCTCGTCGACCCCGAGGCCGAGGAGCCTTCGGACCCACCGCTCTTGCGGACCCGCTTTCGCGACTGAGGGTCGTCCGCATCCGACATACTTATTAAGGAGTCGTTGTCAGACGACTCATCCAACCCTCCAAAGAAACTAGCCGCAGATGGCGCGCGACTAGTCTCTGACGCCGGAGCGTCAGAGTGGCCCTGAGAAGGGCCTTTTGGCTGGCCCTGAGAAGGGCCTTTGGGTTGGCCCTGAGAAGAGCCTTTGGGTTGGCCCTGAGAAGGGCCTTTGGGTTGGCCCTGAGAAGGGCCTTTGGGTTGGCCCTGAGAAGGACCTTTTGTTTGGCCCTGAGAAGGGCCTTTGGGTTGGCCCTGAGAAGGGCCTTGTTTCAAAAACCGCCCGCAGGCGTCCCGCGTAGGTATCGACATGATTCCGCAGGTTCGTAGCTCAACAAGGCAAGGATAAAGTAAGCTACAAAAGCACAGTGCACTTTGGCCAACCCAGTCTGCCACTCCGTTACGGTGGTCAGAACTGGGTCGTTTCCAGGGGACGCGACGTGGACGCAAGCACTGTGGGGTGGTCCCCCAACCTAACCTAACCTAACCTAACCTAACCTAACCTTTTTTTTTGACGCTGGGAAAAATGCATTACGCATACCCTCCCATCGGGGGATGGGAGGCTATGTGGGACTCCCCGGTCTGACCCGGTATACCCACTAAAACGACCCAGTGGCACTCCCGCTTCGTCTGAGTGGCGAGGGACTGGGAGATTGGCACAGCCTTGACGTCCAGTCCTCCGCCGACGATTTCTCCTCAGGGCGGACCCCTCACACCCTCCCCGTGGGGAGGAGGACGGGCCCGGGAGTGGCTGACGAAAGTGGTGATGGGTGCAATGCGGGCGCAGGCGCCCCCGCGCCTACTGCCCGCCCATCGCCACCATGAGGAGGGAGAGGACGGCGCCTTCTCCGACCCCTTCTTCGTCTGCGGAGTGGCGCAGCTAGAGGGTCATCCTCCCGCGCGCGCTCCACCTCCTCCTTTTGCGAGATTACATCCTGTCCAACCACCGCGGTCAGACCGCGGCGCAGCTCGGACCAAGCCGGACATACCTCGAGGGTGTGCTGCACCGTGTCCTCCGCCACGCCGCAGTTGTGGCACGCTGGGGTCTCCTCCCTCCCGATCCGGTGCAGGTGCGATCCGAAACAGCCATGGCCGGACAACACCTGCACCAGACGGAACGAGAGGAAACCGTGGGGCCTCTCGAGCCAGCTCCGCAGGACCGGACCGAGCGCATCTAAAGTCCGGTGGCCAAAGGCGGCGACGGCGAGGTCCTCCGTCCAGTGGAGGACAATGGCGTCCTCGCCTCCCGCCGTGCCGAGCGGTAGGCCCTCGCCACCCGCAGTGCAATGGCCCTTTGGGGTTTGAGGATGGCGGTCGCATTCTCCCTCCTGTGGAGGGAGTCTGGCCAGATGGGAGCCCCGTATATGGTGCCCCGGGCCATGCTCTTCAGGAAGCCGGCATACAGGCGCCGGCATTTCGCCTTGGGACCCCCCAGGTTCGGGAGGAGCCACGAGAGGGCGTCCGCGGCTTTCAACAGGCGCGTCGACAGCCCGCTGAAATGCGGGCCGAAGCGCCACCTGTCGTCCAGCACCAGGCCCAGATACTTCATCTGGGGCTGGACCCCTATCCTGACGCCCTCTACGACAATGTGAGCGTCGGGAGGGCAGCGCTGCCGAGGCCCGCGAAAGAACACGGCCTCGGTCTTGTGCAGCGCCACCTTCAATCCCAGGCGGCGGATCCTCACTGCAACCAGAGATCCGCCAGCCGAGGCCAGTCAGGCCGCGTCTCCAAAGTTCCCCGCAAAAGCCAGTCGAACCCGATGTTCCACAGGGGGGGGGGCCAGCACCGACCCCTGTGGAACACCGGACTCTGCGCCATACCGCCTCACCGTGGCCGTCTTGTCCACGAGGAGGACCTCTCGGCCCTCCAAGTAGCTGGCCGGGAGGTTCCACAAGTATTCCGGAGCGCCTCCAATATCGTCAAGTGGGGCACGAAGTTGAAGGCGTTTGAAATGTCGAATGGAGGCTGGGGACGGAATGCTGGCGGTGTCGCCAGCATTCCGTCCCCAGCCTCCACCGCCTCCTTCACCTGGCCCTTGAGTAGGGCAAGCGCATCGATCGTCGAGCGCCCTCGACGGAAACCGAATTGGGCGTCCGACAGGTCCGGCCGGGGCCCAACCCCCCGCAAAAGGCTATCAAGCCGGGAGGCGACAATCCCCTTGAAATAAATTACAATCATCGTACAAGAATATATTTTATAATATCGTAACTAAGTAAACATGAATGTCACAACCATAGAGGTAGGTATATAACATTCGTCCATTCCAACGAAGCTACGACATCTCCTCCACAAGACGTCGTGGCTTCGTGGTGGTGCGCCCACTGCGCCTTGCTGGTGCTCCCTGCAAGACAGCCGTGGCCAGCGGGAGACCAGGTGTCTCAGCGCTGGCTTGTCGTGGAGTGCCCGCTTGATTCTGTGTGCCTGATGGACTTGGAACGATGTGCTCCATCACATTTGGATTTATATCAGGCGAGTCTTGAGTAGTCTGGCAGGAGGACCAAATTGATGGTTGGGTTAGTTGAGGCGTTGGGTGAGGTGACTCTGGCTGATTGCTAAATGTGAATGATGGTGAACGCTGTCTGATAGGTGTGGAAAAAGTTAGTGAATGAAGCGTAGGTGTGGATCGAAGCAAAGGGCGAGAATGAGGTGTGGACGGAGGTGTTAGTGGGTGTCCAACAGGTGTTGACGAAGGTAGAGGAGGAAGATCAGTAACAGCTGGACTGATTGAGTCTGCTATGCGGAAACGCACATGATCTGCATGATATCTCCTCTCTACACCGTCTGAAGTTTTCACAGCGTAAGAATATCTGTGCGTACGCTTTGATATTGTAGCAGGTAGCCATCGCGATCCGTCTCGGGCGCGAACAAAAACACTGTCACCTGCTTTAAAAGATGGGATTCGTTTCTCAGACTCAATGTTTGCCTGTTTCTGCTTGTGTTGCAGAGTTCTTTTAGGATTAGGCCGCGCGTTATCCAGAGCACAATGCAACAGACGCCCAAACAAAATTTCACCTGGGCTCTTCCCGGTGGCACTATGAGGTGTTATACGGTAGGAAAATAGGAAGTTTTCTAGCCTCCTTCTCAGGGTCATGCCATCGCTCGCACTTGAAGACATTCTAGTTTTGAAAGTACGAACCAGGCGTCCTGCCAAGCCATTAGTCCTCGGGTGATATGGAGATGACTTAATATGTAGGATACCCTTGTCTCTGCAATAATTTTGGAATTCCCGGGAGGTAAACTGTGTCCCGTTATCAGACACCAAAAATTGTGGCAAACCAAACGTTGTAAATATAGAGTCTAATTCTTCACACAGTTTGTTTGTAGTTATTTGGTTCATGGGCTTGATCTCAATCCATTTTGAGAGTGCATCTGCTAGAACAAACCAGTATTTTCCTTCAATTGGTCCCGCAAAATCGACATGAAGTCTTTCCCATGGGTTGTCAGGAACGGACCAGGAGTACACAGGCAATTCAGAGTTATTTGGCCGGTTTTCTTGGCATTTACGACAATATTTGATGTACTCTTCAATATCATCGTCGATCGATGGCCACCATACGTAAAAACGTGCGAGTGCTTTCATTGCAAAAGTTCCTGGGTGCCCTTTGGCGCAGCCGTGAGGCACACAGTGGCACGATTTGTTTAGTTTTAAGTTTTTTTCTAAGCTAAATATATATATATTTTTTTTTTTTACATTGTGTGTACTTGTGGCATGAGCCAAATAAATGCATTTTCTTTCTTTCTTTCTTTCTTTCTCCTGTGTGCAGGTATTTCAATGTAGTCTTCCTGAGCGTATTCGGAACGACTATTCGACCCTGCCACATCATAATCTTATTTTCGATGGACAATTCGTTGCGTTTCCGAGCATAAGGTTTTAAGATATCTGAATATGAATTTTCCCGCCAACCTGTCTTAATGTTCTCCGAAATTTGTTTGAAAATAGGATCATTCCTTGACGCATCCCTTATTATTTCTTCTGTCAACGCTAAATCTGAAAAACTGTTATGATTTAGCTGAGCTATGATTCTGTGTACTGTCAATTTTGCACGGGACGGTTTCTCATCAGGATTGGACATCCTGGAAAGATAATCAGCTATAAAATTCAGTTGTCCTTTTGTGAAGACGATGTCGTAGTCATAGCTACCAATGATCAAAGCCCAACGTATTAAGCGATTATTAACAAGCTTCGGTAAATTGCGCTGAGGGCCTAAAATGTGAATCAAGGGTTTATGATCAGTGACGAGTGTGAATTTTGTGCCACGTAAGTATTGGTCAAACTTTTTGATGCCGAAAAATATGGCTAATGCTTCTCGATCAATAACTGAATATTTAGATTCCGCTGATCTCAGCTTTCTTGACGCAAAAACGATAGGTTGAATATTTTGATCATTCGCTTTATGAAATAATACGGCACCCACGCCCTTTTCCGAGGCGTCACACGCTAAAAACAACGGACGCTTCTCGTCAAAAGCCACAAGTGGTTTTGATTCACAAATCAGCATTTTAGTATTTTCAAACGCTGTGTTTTCTTTATCTGTCCATCGCCACTTTTGGCGCGCGCCAGTTAGTGCATGCAGGTCCGTACAGAAACTGTGCAGATGAGGTATGAATCTTTCGTAGAAATTTACGAGGCCAAGAAATGACCGTAGTTCTTGAGCGTTAGTAGGCGGTGTCGCTTTTGTTATTGCTTCAATCTTCGATTTAGTTGGTCGTATTCCTTCCTTGCTGATTGTGTGACCCAGGTACTCGATATCTGTTTGGAAGAATGAACATTTTGTTAAGTTGACTTTTAAGCCAGCTCGTTGTAATTTGTCAAACACAGTAGACAGTGTTTCGAGATGTTCAGCGTCATCCTTCCCTGTTAAGGCGATGTCATCGAAATAAATCGCTACGTTTGGTATACCACCGAGTAGTTCATCAAGGTAGTGTTGAAAAATCGAGGGTGCTGTTGATATTCCAAAAGGCATCCTATTGTATTGGTAATATCCTTTGTGAGTAGATATTGTCAGGTACTTTTTCGACTCTGGAGAGATCTCGAATTGTAAGTACGCATCTTTTAAGTCAATTTTCGAAAACTTAACTCCGTTTGCAAGGTTTTGACGTAACTGGTCAAATAGCGGGACTGGATGAGCGTGTGTTACCATGGCAGGGTTAATAGTGCTGCGAAAATCACCGCAAATTCTGATTTGGCCATTTGTTTTGACCACGTTGACTGTGGGTGTTGCCCATTCCAAGGGCGTCATATTTGGATCAACTTTGGTAACTATTCCCTCGTCCACTAAACGCTGAAGCTCTCTTTCTATGTTTTTGCACAAAGCGAACTTAACGGGTCGGGCAGGAACGTGTTTCGGTACGGTACCATGTCTAATATGGATATTAACTGCGTAATTTTTAACTTTTCCTAATTTGTTGTCAAAAAGAGGTGAGAAAGTGTCTAATACCTGTTTCAAGTGTTCTGGTATCTCGTTGAGTAGGTTTAATCGAATAGACGGGTTCTGGAAAAGTCATGTCGTACATCTCGCTCCACTGGAGACCAAAAAGCATGGGGTTGGCGTCTTCCATAACTACAACTTGTAAAATTTTCTATCTTCCAAGGATTTCAACTGTTACGTCCGTAAGTCCTTTTGGTTTGAGTTTGAGGTTCCCATAGGCACGTAGTTTCGGTGCCTTTGTTAAAGGGGGTGCTCCAATACGTTTCCAAAACTCTGTGCTAATGATGGAGTATACCGATCCCGGGTCCCAGTCCAACGTACATTTGACACCATTGAGTGTGACGTCAATGCGCTTGCTGTCCTTGTTCCTTTTGCGTTCAATCTTGTAGACATCTTCACTATCGTATGAGCATGTAGAAGATTCTGATAAACACTCGTCGCTGTCAGTGTTCCTAATTTTATGTAATTTGTTTTCGTTTTTGATTGCTCGTTTCTTCCCTGACTTGGTGTTCGTTAAATATGCTCTTCCAGTCTTGATACAGCAATCTTCAAAATGTCCTAGCGTTTGACATTCCTTGCAAATATGGTCTTTTGCCTTACAATCGCCCACCTTATGTCTATCATATGCACCGCATCGACGGCATTGATCTAGACCAATCCTGCGTAAAAACGTACTCTGTTTGTTGTGATGCGCCATGTTGGTTTTTGCTCTGACTTTGTTTGTGGCAGCAGGTAAAACGACGTGAATGTCACCTTCAGCAAGCTCTCTAGACTGAGTTACTGCAAAGAATTTGGCAAATGTAACTTCTACAGTCTTTCCATCGTACCTAATGTTCTTGTAAATCGGGCCATTTCTGTTTCAGATCCACTTCTAGCTGCGGGTGGTTTATGCCGGTCGCAAATCGATCACGCAGCAGACGCTCGAACAAGTCGTCCTTGTAGCCACAGTTGGTGGCGAGTTTTTTGAGCCTGTTAGCGTAGTGTTCCATAGTCTCATTGCAGTCTCTTACGCAATTCCAAAATTCAGTCAAAGCTTTGAATTTCGTTGTCTTAGGTCGATGTAAGTCGAGTAGTTTAGACTTTACGTCTTTGTTAGACTTTTTTCAAAAACGGGTATGAGTGCCACTTTCAGATCGTGAAAGACTTCTGGAGTTAAGCAAGAAAATAATAGTTCTTTCCTGATGTCGTCTTCGCTTACGTCCCAGATATCGCATTTTTTTTCAAAAAAATCTAAAAAATATTCTACCGACGTAGTAGAAGGGTTAAACGTATCGCACTTGAAATTTTTAATAATTGTGAGTTTATTACAGTTGTTGTTGGTGTTCGCCGAGCTGGTAGACTCCGTACCAGGTGTTGCTGGTGTGGGGGCCGCCGCTGTCGGTTGCTGTTGTTGTAACACGAGTTGCTGCAAAACGTCTGTTATTTGCTGTTGTTGTTCCCGTTGAATTTGTATAAATTCTTTAAATTGTTCCGCGTCCATTTTATCACTTAATCCTCGTCGCCAATGAAATAAATTACAATCATCGTACAAGAATATATTTTATAATATCGTAACCAATCGTAACTAAGTAAACATGAATGTCACAACCATAGAGGTAGGTATATAACACCCCTCGAACAATTTACCGACAAATTGTCTACTAGCACTCTGCCAGTCAGTTGCAAATTTTGCATAACATCTTGGGGAGGGGGAGGCAAAGTTCACCTTCTGGAGGTTGAAAGAGCACAAAGAGCTGTCCTCAAGATAGGAGCTGGACTTCATTTTCGTTACCCAACTTCTGAGCTTTATAAACGTTGGGATGTTCTTACAGTCAGGCAGAGATTCATTCTTTCTATCGTGTACAAAAAACACAAAGAAATAAACGGATAAACGGAGAAAAAAGAAGATAAAAAAAGATAAATGGAGGAAGGGTAATGTCTGTTCTACAAGTTTTTTCCGCACTTTTCTCTCTTAAAGATTTTATTGTTTTCTTGGAGGATATTTTGTATAATAAAATCACCACCACACATTCAATTTATCCACAGCGGAGACCTCTCCATTACCACCTGACCTCCATTTATCCACAGTCTGTAAATTAACTGTCGGTAAATGGTTGAAAACTCTAGATTATCAGGCAACTGAAAATCTATTGATTCCAATCCGCTAAAACTTCTATATTTAGTACTACCTACTATTCACATTAACTCACACACATAACTCACACAATATGTATGCCCTACTTGAGTAATGATAATTGTTTCTTTCGAGTAAGTAGCAGATGACCCCACCTATCCACCATTTTCGTATGTTCAACGTTCTGCCAAACACCCTGTAAATAAGATAATTTTTGAGATTTATGTTGTTTTTATAAATTAATGGGACACGGCCGCAACCGAAACGACCACGTCATGAAGGTAGGTATAATTAATGTGAACATTTTCCAATTATGAGTTTTCCCAAAGTTGGCAACACTGGTCTCAGCAGTCTGTAGAGTAGGTGTTTTCCTAGCTCAATGAGTAGGTTACAGGTCATAGACATCTGACATATAGAACTACTCTGTGGCTAGAGTTGCGGTTGCGGCTTGTCAAAATCATAGACTTTAGAAGTACTGAGCTAAACAAAACCGATGCCCCGCTCGCAATATTATAAATAGCTCTCTAGTACAATATACTCTAGTATTTTGTTTCGTGGTTACGGTTTGAAGAATCAGCTCAGATAATAGAAGAGACGTGTAATTAGACATTATTTAGGTCAATGGGTCGTCTTTAAACTCTGGAGCAAGAAAGCAGTGCCTAAAAAGTGTTCGGCTTAGGATTTAGAGAAATGTCTGTCTGGCAGAGCGAGGAGGGGCGCTGCGCTGTGGTGCTGCAGGAGGTGTTCGGTTGGCTGGCAGCGCGAGAGCTGGCGCGCGCGGGCGCCGCGTGCCGCGCCTGGCGTCGCGCCGCCGGCGAGCCTTCGCTGTGGCGTCACCTGCTGCGCCCGGCCCTCCCGCCCTTCCCGGTGCCCCACGGTACATACCCGGCGTGTGCATAACCTAGTCTAACTGCATGCGCTGAACTGCAGCAGTGATGAGTGCAAGAAATCCGCCCTAAGACGACCCACTGACCGGACTTTGCCTCAGTATCAGAGTGTTGCTGTTTGTCCCACTAAAATTTGTTTTTCAAATCTAGTAACCAAAAGTGATAAAGAGTATTCCGCTTCGGGCATGACATAACAGGATCATGGTTATGCAACTTAATTGGTTTCAAGAAATGACATCACTCTCACATCAGTAGATACTGTGTTCCCTTTCCTGCTCAATATTAAGTCGATTGTGAAAATTATCCTATCTTTTATTATTAAAAACTTCTATAATCCTAGAGACCACCTTCGTCCAAATAAACTTAATTAAAATATCATTTCTCTATTTGAATCATATTTTGTTAACAATTTCAAGGGTGTTTTTTTTACATGGAACCTAATCCTTTTAGGGTTCCATAACCTAATGGCAAGAAACAGAACCCTTATTAGCAGTGGTTCTCAAAGATTCTTTGGCAACGGAACCCTTTTGAAATGCGGAGTATTTGATGGAACCCGAGAATCCAAAATAATTAACCTCGGAATTATTTGTAATAATTATTTATTAATAATCAAAGTATGTAATTAATCATAAAATAATAATAATTGTAAAAATAAAAATAATGGGAGATTTTTGTTATTCATCAAATGTTGAATGTCAGGCTCGATAGGGTACAGATGAAGTCTCATGTCAGGTTTGGAATTCAGTCTATTGCGATTTTGATTCAGTCTTTAGGATCTTGTTCCGTTGGCGCTGGAGTATATTGATGTTGGAATTGTTTGCACTGCCCCACAGTCCGTATGTTTAAATGGGCTTTAGGATGACTTTGTAAATGAGCAGTTTGTTGTCCAAAGATAGTCTTGAGTTCCTTCCTAGCATCCAGTATAGGCTATTGTACTTACGCTGGAGCTCCTGCTTCTTAAACTAAACTAAACTGACAAATGCTTGCACTGACTGAACGGGTCCACTCTAAACTGTGTGGTGCTTTCTTCAAAAGACCATCTCAGACATTAATCTGAATAATCTTAATGTGTGTATTATACCAAGATTATGTCTGGACCTTAAGACTTATTGTTACCCCAACCGATTTTAAAGGATTAAATTAAAATCTTTGGAGTTTCTTGCTGGTTCTTCTCCTTCGGAATCGACTGCACCTTTTTATCGACGTTTTATAAGTGCCCATGTAGGCCTATGTGAAAAAAAAAATTGTTTTGTATTAATTGATTTGACCAGTAACATCAGTTGACTCATACATGTAATTAAATTGTGATAAGTTTTGGCCCCTCCAGAAAGCCACTAAACCACACTTTGAGTTTAGCTGCCTTGTAGATTTGTCATGTCTGTCTGCCTGTTTGTCTGTATGTCACAGCCACTTTATTGGGAAATTATTAAGATTACACAGTTGAAACTTGACAGGCAGATGTATTCTGTGAAACGCTTTAGGAATTTGATACAAGAAAAAAAAAAAATAGGACTCCCTATAAGTGGAACTAAAACTAAAAAAAAAAGCTTGGGCTATTGTGTGTGATGTTTAAATAGTACCTACTCCAACCAACATAGGTCGTCCCAGAATTGTAGGAGCCTTCCCAGACTGCTGCAGCCTTCTTAGAGAGTTAATGGGGATTGTATAGTTTCTGCCCGGTGATCTGCCACGCTCCTGTACTCGAGGAGTACATGCCGTTGCGTTTCTTCCGCTTCCATGCATCCTCTGCACAGTGGACTATCTATTACACCTATGTTAAATAAAAGTTTGTTTAAACTAGGTCACAGTTTCGCAAGTGATTTATTTGTTTATTGTTATAATTGCTCGATACGTCTGTTCACAACGACAGGCAATTTAGAAATATAACTATGATTTTTTATTTCGTGGTCCTATTTGAATAAGATGATATTTAAACGAAATTATAACCGTGCTTTTTTACATATCTACCCGAGAAAATTTATTAACTTATTCAGACATCGATAAATATCATATTTGGCAAATAAAAAATATTTTATGAATTTCTCTTTATGTCCTCCAAAAAGTAAGTTTTTTATTTTATTTTATTAAAAAAGGAGCAGCGTAAACAATCAATTAATTTAGCTTAAGGTGGAAGCTCACATCTGGCCCGCGAAATTCTAATTTTCTTACGTTTTTGGCAATTTGCAGGCCAGTGCTTGGTTGTATGTTTATGAAAATTTGATTTGCGACTGTAAGACGTATGAAGTTACCGAATTATAACCATCAAAATTACTAACTACTAAAGAACGACGACTAAATTACTAAAGAATGACTTTTACATGCAAAAATCAATCTTGACATGAAAATGAACTTGGAGGGTTGTATTGATAATTTTGATGGTTATAATTCGGTAACTTCATACGTCTTACAGTCGCAAATCAAATTTTCATAAACATACAACCAAGCACTGGCCTGCAAATTGCCAAAAACGTAAGAAAATTAGAATTTCGCGGGCCAGATGTGAGCTTCCACCTTAAAATATTTGTAACAATGCAACCCACAACACTGCCCACAGATTGACACAAAAGTTCTTATTAAGTAATCGCTAAGGTAGAAGCACATGCAATAAGGAATAATATTAAAGTATAAAAGTAGAAACATAGTAATAGTAACATATAAATATTAACATCGGCACATTTAAGGACAGTCTTATAGGTAGTTATAATTATTATAATATTTAAAATTTGGAAGGGCGTAATCATGACAGAGAGCAAGAAAAAGGGTATTTAAATATCAAATCTAGTAAACTCAAGTCACTTTGCCCTTTTCTTGACACAAAAGGTAGGTATCATGAGAGTTTGAGGACGACTTGCAAAATCAGAACTGGACGAAGACTCGAAACAACCGATAGTCCTACCACATTCAAGTCACCTGACTCATCTTTTAACAGATGCGCATGAAAAAACACTGCATGGTGGTCCTCAGTTGCTGTCAAACTTTTTAAGGTCAGCCTATTGGATAATAGGTGCTAGATCTCTAATCCAACAACATGTTCGAAAATGCGTTATTTGTGCAAAACAGAGAGCTAGCGTTAGAAATCAACTGATGGGTGATCTTCCATCAGTCCGATGTAAACCAGCAAGACCATTCTTGCATAGCGGAGTGGATTATGCTGGACCTTTAAACATAAGAACGACAAAGGGCCGTGGTCATCGCTCTTACAAAGGCTATAAATGCCTTTTCGTTTGTATGTCCACGCGCGCAATTCACTTGGAGGTTGCCAGTGATATGAGTACACAGGCATTTTTGGCTGCCTTTCGGCGATTTGTGTCGAGACGAGGTCACTGTGCTAAGTTGTGGAGCGATAACGGCACCAATTTTGTAGGTGCCTCCAGAGAATTAAAACAGTTGGCTTCCATACAACCAGCCATAGCAGAACACCTGGAAAAATAAAAAAAAAAATAAAAAAAACTAAAACTGAGTGGCATTTTATACCGCCTCATGCTCCTAATTTCGGTGGTGTTTGGGAAGCAGGTGTAAAATCCACCAAGTTTCATCTTAAAAGGGTAATCGGCGACGCTACACTTACGTACGAGAAAATGTCTAAACTCCTCAACCAAGTGGAAGCATGTTTAAATTCGCGACCGATGAGAGTTATTAACGTTGCTGATCCTGGTGAACCCCTGCCGTTAACACCTGGACATTTTCTGATCGGTGAACCGATAGTTAGTGTGCCAGATAAGAATTATGAGAATTCAAATGTAAATTACTTGACTCGGTGGCAATTAGTTCAAAGAATGATGCAGTCTTTCTGGAAAAGATGGTCCCACGAGTATTTGTCAAATCTTATGAACAGGTATAAATGGTCTTCCCAAGTTCCGAAACCTAATATCGGGGACATTGTTCTGATTAAAGAGGATGATTTACCGCCAAGCCGTTGGTTGTTGGGACGGGTTGTGGAGAAACACCCCGGTGATCATAATCTCACCCGTGTGGTCACATTGCGTACTAAAGCCTCTACAATTAAGACACCAACTTCCAAACTTTGTATTTTACCAATAGTTCAATGAATTGTTCTTTCTTTTATCAAGTTTATGTAATTCCTCTGCAGTTCAAAATATAATTGTTATTTTTAAGATGTTAGGTATCGAAGATTGTTTATTTTTGTTGTTGTTTTTATATAGATTTAAGAAAGTATTATAGCTTGCACTGTATACAAAGTGCAAAATTTAAACATAAAGATACTTAATGTCTGAAGGACATTCAAATCAAATCAAAATCATTTATCATTTATGTCAAGTTTGTTATTACGGACTATCTGAACAGAGTGGTTGTTTGCACTGTGAAGTAAATTATATGAAGGAGGTGCTCTGGGCAGAATAGGCGGCATGCGGTGAGATTAAAACAAGATAATGTTTCGGTAACTATTCCTGTATTTCTTGATTATCAAGCAGTTCACGAATAGCTAGTCATCAATAACATATTTGGTCTTAAAACTTAATAGACACATACAAAATAGGAAAATGATATAAGATCAGAGAAATAACGTGTTCTCACCTCGATGACTTTTTGACAAGAGGAAGTTGAAAGATATACAAAGACTATAGAGGATGATGCTCTATGCCAACAGATAATTAAAGCGTAGAACACACATGTTTCATCACTTCCCCTTACGCTTTACATTATTATTTTTAAAGAGTCAACAAAAAAAAAAACACACACACAGACATGCTACACAACACATAAATTCATGTCCTTAATAAAATCTATATGTTTCTTAGAGCTAAGCGGTTTGGTAAGCACATCTGCTATCATCTTTTCAGTCTGTAAATAATTTACATTTACAATATTATTATTTATTAGGTCTTTTACATAATGATATCTGAGATCTATGTGCTTTGTTCGTTTATGACAGTACTCTTTACATTCCAACAACTTAATTGCACTTTGACTGTCATTATAAACAATTGACTCTACATTTAAACAGAATATCTCTGACAACAGACTCTTAATAAAACATATGTCTTTACAAACATCAGAAATTGAAATATATTCAGCCTCCGTAGTAGATAAAGCAACACAGCGTTGCTTCCGTGACTCCCAATTTATTGTATTATTACCTAGCTTCACGACGTACCCAGTATAAGACTTACGATCAGTTATATCATTAGCCCAGTCTGCATCAGTATAAGCAGCTAAACTCAATTTATTACTTCTTACAAATAGTAAGCTATAATTAATTGTCCCCGCCAAATAACGTAAAACACGTTTAGCAGCTTGCCAATGACTATTATCGTGACAGTTATTAAATTGGCTTAACTGGCTACATACATACGCAATATCAGGCCTAGTGCATACAGCTAAATACATTAATGAGCCTAACAATTGCCTGAAATTATCATTGCTCTCGCTTACATTTTCAGCTTTCAGTAATTTACAATTCAATGGCATAGGTGTAGATACAGTCTTACAATTACCCATACCAAACCGCAATAATAATTTCTTAATATAATCAGTCTGGTCCAGTTTTAAAATACCTTTCGTCCTATCTCTTGTTACATTAATACCAAGGCAGCTTTTTAATGGGCCAAGGTTCTTTACATTGAATTCCTTTTCTAACAGGTTTACTAAGTCTTTTTGAATGACACTCTTCTCAGTATAAAATATATAGAAATCGTCAACATATAGAGCAATTATGGTTAAATCATTCTTCTCTTTCTTTACATAAACACACCTTGGAGTTATCTCTATTATCAAAACCAATAGGTTGTTCCATAAATATTGTTTCGTTTAAGTTACCATTCACGAAAGCACAAGCTACATCAATGTGATCTATACTGAGATTTAAATCATTTGCCATTGAAAACAAAATTCGCATAGTAGAGTGCCTAACCACTGGGGAAAGTCTCATTATAATCGACCCCATGTTTCTGTGTAAACCCCCTGGCAACCAATCGCGCTTTATACTTTGTAAAGTTTCCAGAAGCATCGTGTTTACGCTTAAATACCCATTTGGACTTAATAACATTTTTCCCTATAGGGCGACTCACGATCTTCCATACTTCATTTGCAATTAACGAGTCATACTCATTCTGCATCGCTGCACGCCACTCGGTGGCTTCCGAACAAGAGATAGCCTCTTCATAACTAGATGGTTCCTCAATATTACCGACATACATTGAAATGTCATAATCACAATACCTCAATGGCGGAATTGAACGAGTACTTCGTACAGGGCGGGTATTACCCTCAGCCCGGGGTACCTCTGTACTTGTCTCTCCTTCCCCTCGAACAGACGCGTCCGGCGATGACGAAGTCATAGACTCGTGGCTCGCCGACGATGAGTCTGCACAGCGGGACTCATCCTCACTGCCTGTGCAGTAATGCTCCTCATCTGTGGTATCTGAAATTTGAGAACCATCATTAAATTCCAACGAATTGGTTGTGTCACTAGTCATATCCTTATTACTACATTCATTTAAATTTATTTGACTAGAATTTATTTCAATAGAATTATTTAAATTATTATTATTCATAACCAATTCATTGCTCTTGTCAAAACAATTATTCTGTAAAATAATTTCATTGTAATTAATGTCATCATTATCATTTTCATTTACATTAATATTATAAAATCTATCTTCTAAAAATGCAACATTCCTTGACAACACGATTTTTCTAGGATTCATTGGATCTGATAGTCTATACCCTTTACAGGTCTCACTATACCCCACAAAAATATACTTTTTACTCTTAGCATCAAGCTTACCACGCTTATGCTTAGGCTCCAAAGAATAAGCGATGCAACCAAAAACCCTTAAGTGGCTCAGATCAACCCTAGATCCCGACCACAGGTGCTCAGGAATCTGTCCAGACAAAGCCGTCGTTGGGGACCGATTTTTCAAATAAATTGCAGTATTTACTGCCTCTCCCCAATAAGGCTTACTAAGACCTGCTTCCTGCAGCATGCATCGCGCTTTTTCAATGAGTGTCCGATTAAGACGCTCTGAAACACCATTCTGCTGGGCCGAGTAAGGAACTGTAGTCTGATGTACAATACCTTCTTTACTTAAGAATCCAGAAAACCTATGATTGACATACTCGCCTCCATTGTCCGAACGTAAGCATTTAATCTTCAATCCAGTTTGCCTCTCAACCATAGCCTTAAAAATAATAAACTTAGACATTACCTCAGATTTATACTTCATTAGGTATCCAAACGTTTTTCTTGTGTGATCATCTGTAAAAGTAACCAAATACTTTGCACCCCCCCAGCTGTAGTCACGCATTGGTCCGCAGACGTCTGAATGTATCAACTCCAATGGTCGCTCGGCACGCTTGCCCTCTCCTTTGGGAAACGGCTGTGTTGACAGCTTCCCCTCAAGGCAGGGAATGCAGTCCTTCAAACTGTCCTGGTTATCCTGAAACATTACTCCAGACACATGACCTTTCAGAGTACTCATCATTCTCAGACCTAAATGTCCCAACCTGCGATGCCATAGCTCAGTAGACACAGCTACTGCGGTACTCTCTGTCTTTTGCACACTACTCAAAAGTTTGGAAGAATACACCCTATTGTGCAAAGACTTTACAATATTACAATTTAGTTTATAAATTCCATTCTCACACCTCACAAGAGCTATACGGTTGCCAGAGACTTTACCATCATAAATGCTGCACCCACTACCATCAAATACAACAGTAAGCCCACTTTCTATGAATTTACTTACTGACATTAAATTAGTGGCTATCTGTGGCACATACAAAACATTTTTAAGTTGCCTTACCTCATTTCCAAAGTTAACCAACAAATCTCCTACACCACTACATCTTAAATGTTCATTATTTGCTACAGCAACTGTAGTGTGTTTTTGATTACAATTAAAGTCTTTATAATTCACCATATTGTCTTTACAATTTGTCATATGAGATGTACAACCGGAGTCGATGAACCATGCACTACTTTGATGAACAAACAAAGCTGAAGCGAAGCTTGTAGACTCATTCTTCTTGTCATTCTTCATCTTGTAGCACTTGGCCTTGACATGTCCAGGCTTATTGCAGTAATGACAGACAATAGTCTTCTTCTTAGATGAGTTCTTAGAAATTAAAGCTTTGTTATTGTTCGATGCACCATCACTTCTACGCAGCTCTTCTTGTAAAAGTCGAGTTCGTACAGTCTCGCTGGTGAGATTATTGGTTAAACATACTGTTTCAAGATTAGAAACCAAGTATTCAAATTCCTGAGGCAGACCACTCAACAAAATCTCTGCAACTTCAGCATCATCTGTCTTACGGCCAATATCCGAGAGCTGCTGCACAAGGGTCATGACACCCTGTATGTATTCAGACATATTTGAAAACTGAGTATATTCAATTCTATGCAGCTGTCTCAAAAGTAGCACACGCCGTAACAAGCCCTTATTTTCAAAAATATCAGCTAAATTTTTCCATGCACTTTTAGCTGTAGTAGCATTCCTGATATATTGATAAAGTGCCGGCTTGATGCTCAAAGCTATACGCGCCAAAGCACGCTGATCCTTCATCAGATCAGTCTCTGTGCCTTCGATTGCATTCCACAAGCCATCCATGGTAAGCAGCATTCTGATAGCAAATTTCCAATTCAAATAGTTACGATACTCCTTCCAACTTTTCTATAGAAGATGACAAGCTATAGTTACCTTGCAAAGCAGCATTTCCATTGCTTGCTTCTTGACGACTAGGCGAGTCCATTTCGAAGCACACCGCCTATGCAAAATCACCACCGCGCCACAGCCAAGTAGTAATAAAAAAAATGAGGTTATGTTTTGACTTCTGCACACGTGCACTCGTAATCACCTTTTCTGCATATAAGTTTTCTGGGCCCATAACCTGTTATTACGGACTATCTGAACAGAGTGGTTGTTTGCACTGTGAAGTAAATTATATGAAGGAGGTGCTCTGGGCAGAATAGGCGGCATGCGGTGAGATTAAAACAAGATAATGTTTCGGTAACTATTCCTGTATTTCTTGATTATCAAGCAGTTCACGAATAGCTAGTCATCAATAACATATTTGGTCTTAAAACTTAATAGACACATACAAAATAGGAAAATGATATAAGATCAGAGAAATAACGTGTTCTCACCTCGATGACTTTTTGACAAGAGGAAGTTGAAAGATATACAAAGACTATAGAGGATGATGCTCTATGCCAACAGATAATTAAAGCGTAGAACACACATGTTTCATCAAAGTTGGCCAGTTACAGGCTCTTTTGAATAGTCGAACAAATACTACATTTTAATAAGCTAATAAACTAAGCTACAGTCCCACTCACAAGGCATAATAACTGTCAGTGTACTGTAGTTGCCGATTCCAAAGCGTTGGTCTCATGAGAAGAATGGCAAGAAACTTCATGGATACTCTTTTAAATCATAATAATGTTACAAAACTTTGGTTACATCATTCATAATATCGAGATTGGTATATTATCATGTGAGAACGATGTACCAAGTTGTGCACGATAAGTGTCGACAGTAAAGCCAAAACGACGATTTAAAAATAATATAATAATTTCATTCCGTCACTAAATGTCCTTGGTGGGCGGTATGTTCATGCAGAAACCGTGGTTTTAAGTTTGTAATTATTATAAAAGTACAAAAAATGATTTTGAAGCTCGATAGATGGCGTTGCTTAAAATAAAAGCAGGCTATCGTTATGTTACATCGATTTGGTTGGGTTCAAGTGGTTTTAGAAAATATATATACCAGCTAAAACAGTTTAGATCAGACACAATTTGGTTTTATTTTATTATCAACCCTACTAGTGTTCACAACAAGTGTGCTAGTCCAACATTAATAAAGAAGAAATAAATATAAATAAATAAATAAAATAATAATAAATAATAAATAAATATAAATAAACTCCTCTTCTCGGTAATAAACATTATCCATGGACAATATGATAGCCACTGACATTTAAAAGATACGCAATAGCCCTACAGCAGGGCTATTGCGTATCTTTTAAATGACAGTGGCTAACCTATAGTGCCTATCAATTACTGTCAAATGGTTCCATTTTGTACTAAACCATAACCAATTTGACAGTTAATCCATAGACAATATGATAGCCACTGTCATTTAAAAGATACGCAATAGCCCTGCAGAGCGACGTGCATCTTTGACATCAAAATATCCGGATTGAAAACGCTTAAGGTGGAAGCTCACATCTGGCCCGCGAAATTCTAATTTTCTTACGTTTTTGTTTTCTTACGAATTTGCAGGCCAGTGCTTGGTTGTATGTTTATGAAAATTTGATTTGCGACTGTAAGACGTATGAAGTTACCGAATTATAACCATCAAAATTATCAATACAACCCTCCAAGTTCATTTTCATGTCAAGATTGATTTTTGCATGTAAAAGTCATTCTTTAGTAATTTAGTCGTCGTTCTTTAGTAGTTAGTAATTTTGATGGTTATAATTCGGTAACTTCATACGTCTTACAGTCGCAAATCAAATTTTCATAAACATACAACCAAGCACTGGCCTGCAAATTGCCAAAAACGTAAGAAAATTAGAATTTCGCGGGCCAGATGTGAGCTTCCACCTTAAACCAAGTTTGTGTTACCTACCCTCACAGACACTGCACTAGGTCCATAAACATCGCAAATTTTTTTCGCGGCTTGCGTTGCATTTTTACTTTTTTTGTAGTAAATTTTAAAATGTATCGAATTTCTTTAGCCAGATACAAATAGTATAGCCAGAGATTTTATTACAAGTTCATACGTATATTATAATGCGAAAAGACTTTTTCCCCAACCTAACATAAACATCCGAATTGAGAACCTCCTTCTTTTTTTTGGAAGTCGGTTAAAAATATTGTAAATCGTCACGTGTTTGGCAGGAGCTATGGAAATGAACTATTGAAATGAACACATAAATACTCGTCGATTGCAGCCGGTGCGCGGGTGGCGTCAGTAGCGTGGCGCCAGGAGTACGTTTGGTGCCACGCGGGCTGGAGCTTGCGCGCGCGACACGATGCCGCCGACACGCTGCTGCACGCCGCGCTGGCGCCGCCCGACCTGCTGGCGCTGGCCGGCGCCGACGGCAGCGTGGCCGTGTGGCGGCGCGCGGGGGGCGAGTGGCGCGAGGCGGGACACGCGAGCCTGCGTGCGCGCGGCTGGGCCGCAGTGGCGCGCGCGCAGTGGGCCGGCCGCGAGCGTCTGTTGCTGGCGGGGCCGCTGGCGCTCGTAGACGACTGGGAGCTGATCGTGCTGCGTGTGGAAGGTCTGAGGGACGTTTGACTCCTCTTCTTGGCGCATGCGGGCCGTTCAATAGTTGAACGTCACTCTCTATTACCTGGCAGAGGACGGTAGCTGCAGGTCGGTGGCGAGCCGTGTGCGGTGCAGTGCGGGCGCCGCGGGCTGCTGGGCCGATGCCACCGGCGACGCGTTCCTTTCGTTCGAGCTGCGCCGACTGGGCTACGGCCTGTACTGCACCACCGTGTGGCTCAACGCCGCCACGCAGGTACTTGGTAGTTTTGGTCCAGCAGGGAGACGACGAATGTATCTATACCTACTAATATTATAAAGCTGAAGGGTTTGTTTGTTTGTTTGTTTAAACGTGATAAACTCAGGGACTACTGGTTGTAATAAATCTTTTTATGTTGGGTAGTCCATTTATCGAGGATGGTTTTAGACTTACACGCTACAACCAATAGGAGCGGAGTATAAATGAAAAATGTTGCAAAAACGGGAAATAATTATAATGTCGTCGGTCATCTGGGGGCACGCCAAGTCGAGCAATAAAGCGGCACCGGCCGTACCATCCATTTCTCGAACCAGTTCAGGCCATTTTCGACCTCCTACAACTTCGTTGTGGATAAAACTAGAAGCCTGAATTTTAATTTTAGTAACCAATTAGGCATTGTATAAACACGGTATATTTAAAATTTCATTAAATTTGAACCAGTAGTTTAAGAATTATAACTACCTAATCAAAGTTCCTTAGTTTTGTCACTCACTGACTGACTGACTGACCCACTGAGCCGTCTTAGGGTGAAAGCGTAGAATATACTAAAAAAAATAAACCCACCAAAAACAAAAAAAGCCAAGCCGCGCAACTCAGTTCTTTTACCGTAAAAAGTCAGTTAATAAAGATTGACTTGGCCATCGCATTGCATGCCAATGTTAAACAGGCCATTGTAATAGTTAATCGCCATCGCATTGGCCAATGCTACTATTATGTCCTCTGTGCCAATGTGATGCAGTGGCCAAGTCAATCTTTTGTTTAAAACATCAAATGTTTTTAAGAAGGTATTAAATATAGTAACTGACTTGGTACATAGATCTCACTACTTTTTACGGTAAAAGAACTGAGTTGCGCGGCTTGGCTTTTTTTGTTTTTGGTGGGTTTATTTTTTTTAGTATATTCTACGCTTTCACCCTAAGACGGCTGAACAAATCTAAATTAAAAGTTATCGTTTGGGACTGTGGTAGACATTAGAAAACTAATTGAAAAATATTACAATGTTAGATAGTCGATCTATCGAGGAACGTTGTAAGCTATTATATTATTGTGACGCAGACGAATTTGCGTGGGTCAGCTAGTATAATTATAAAGTCTAGAAAAATACGAAAACAGTATGTTTCGTTTTTACGCCAACGAATTTTCTCTGACTAATTTATTTTCACTTTCTGTTATATATAAAATTCCCTCATGCAGGAGACAGAGTCAGAATATGCAGGTGTGACGTCACCAGTTCTGAGGATCTACAACGAGGACGGCGCGCACTTGACGTGAGGAGATCTCCCACAGGCCGCAGGGTGCCCCCCTCCCGCCGCGCTCACCCCCCCCCCCCTCCCCCGCAGGCACGCACTGGTGGCCGCAGGGCCGGCCGGCGCCGCGCGCGTGTTGCTGGCCGGCGCGGGCTGCGCGCTGGGCGCCTGGCCGCTGCGCGCGCCGCGCCCGCCGCCCCTGCTGGCGCGCGCGGCCGGCGGGCTGGCCGAGCGCCTGCAGCGCGTGCGCCAGCGCCGCACCGCGCCCGAGCCCGAGCCGCCCGCGCCCGACGAGGCGCAGGTGCGCGCGGCCTGCACGCCGCCCGAGTACAGAGCGCGCCTGCCCGCGCCCCTCGTCGGCCTCGTCCTCCACGAGCGGTGAGCGACAATGCACCGCGCTCATCTACCTGATGGCAGTAGTCGTTACCCATCCTAGTGATGTCGCAGAGAGAGGTGCATGTGGGCCGTGTGCAGCGACGGCAGCGCCGCGTGCGTGTCGGTGGGTACGCTGCACGTGCTGGTGCGGGTGAGTGCGCCGGCAGACGTGCCTGGGCACGGCGTGCACTACGTACAGCCCGCCGCTGGCGCCGCGCTTGTGGCGTGGTAAGTAGCGTGAGTGTGTGCAGCGTGTCACGTGTGTGTGTGTTGTGTGTCACGTGTGTGTATGCACACGTGTAGCGCAATGTTTCACGTGTGGCGTGTGTGTGTGTGCAGGCCGACGGGTGGCTACTCGGGGCGGGTGTGTGTGCTGGCGGCGAGGTCGTGCGCACTTGGCCCGGCGCTGGCGCACGGCGCGGCGGCAGTGTGCTGTGTGCTGCCGCGCGACGGCGAGCTGCTGGTGTTGGCGGGCGCCGAGCTGTATGTGAGTGTCGGCCTAGTGGATGTCGGCCAGTAGGTTGCTTAGCCGACGACGCTAACGGACTTGTGTTGCAGGTATGGCGTAGTCGCGCGACGCCGCAATGGGACCCACGCGCCGACGACGACTAGCTGCGCGTGTTAGAAGGACGCTGTAACATTTTCGACGAACTCATATTTAGGCAACTAAAGTCGCACAAAGCAAAGTCACACAATAGTGCTTGATTAAATACCTAATTTTAATTATCTTGATCCTTGATATTATTTTTTAATTTTATTGAAATAAAATCCGGTAGGTACTTAGATTACTCGAAACTTTGAAAACGCACTTGGTAATTGTTAATTATTATCGTCGTCATGATAAGTAGGTAAGTATTTTCAACCATTACACAAACATTTTATATGTTTACCAAAACATTTTCAATCGGGTAACGACCCTAGAGCTCCGCCCGAACATCACCGAGGCTCTGAAAGTCTGCCGAATATCATAGCCTGCGAGGTAGAAAAGGCACTGTCACAGATGCAGAGTGACAAAACACCAGGTGAGGACGGTATTACGGTAGAATTACTGCGCGCTGGTGGTCAACCCATACTACAAGTTCTAGTGAAACTCTTTAATGGTGTCCTCTTCAGTGCCACGTCACCTGATGCCTGGAAGAAGGCGACAGTCGCTATACTGCATAAGAAAAAAGATCACTCAAACCTTAGCAACTACCGCCCTATATCTCTCCTTTCTCAAATTTATAAACTGTTTGCCAAAACCATATTTATGTAATCGCCTCACCCGCCAACTAGACGACTGCCAGCCCGTTGAACAAGCTGGCTTCCGAAGTGGTTTCTCCACTATCGACCATATCCATGCCGTGAAGCAGTTGATGGAGAAGAGCGCAGAATATAACCGACCCTTATGTTTAGCTTTCGTCGATTATGAGAAGGCATTCGACAGTGTCGAGCATTGGGCCGTGTTTAACTCTCTCCATCGCTGCTAGATCGACGCTCAGTATGTCGATGTACTCAGAGAGCTATACGATTCGGCAACAATGCAGGTCAGATTACATGAACTCACCGTACCAATATCCATTAAAAGAGGAGTGCGACAAGGAGACACCATTTCGCCTAAACTTTTCACTGCTGCCCTAGAAGACGTGTTGAAAACACTAAAATGGGACCAAAGTGATGTAAACATCAATGGTGTCTACTTGTCACACCTTCGGTTTGCGGATGACCTCGTGTTGTTTGCCGAATCCCTGGTAGATCTTCAATGCATGCTGCAGCAACTGTTTGAGGCTTCCCTACAAGTTGGCTTAAGAATGAACATGTCGAAGACGAGGGTGATGTCAGGCATTCCGGACGGCTCTGTCTCAGCTGTTACGGTTGCAAATGAGCGTCTGGAGATGGTTGATCATTACGTTTATCTGGGACATGTTCTATCTTTCGCCAAGGAGCATTCGAACAAAGAGATCTTTAGGAGAGTACAACTCGGATGGGCGGCATTTGGTAAATTGGAACATGTTTTTCGGTCCAAAAAGATCCCTCAGTGCCTAAAGACCCGCCTATTCAACCAGTGTGTCCTGCCAACAATGATTTACGGTGCCGAGACATGAACGCTCACAAAGGAGACTATCCATCGAGTGCGAGTGGCACAAAGGGCCATGGAGCGAGCCATGCTCGGCATAACCCCTTTTAGATCGAGTGCGTCGGGGACCGGGCAGTGCGACTCAAGTGGACCTGGGCAGGACATCTGGCTAGACGCGGAGATGGCCGATGGAGCAAGGCTTTGACCGAGTGGTGGCCAAGGTCAGGGCAAAGAAACCAGGGCCGTCCTAAAGCTCGTTGGGTTGACGATATCGTCAAAGTCGCCGGAAACACGTGGATAAGATGCGCACAGAACCGGGAAGTGTGGCAGAAAAAAGGGGAGGCCTATACTCAGCAGTGGGTGATTCCGGGCTGATATGATGATGATGATGATGATTTTCAACCGTCCAGCAGGGCTATTGCGTATCTTTTAAATGACAGTGGCTAACCTATAGTGCCTATCAATTACTGTCAAATGGTTCCATTTTGTACTAAACCATTACCAATTTGACAGTTAATACATAGACAATATGATAGCCACTGTCATTTAAAAGATACGCAATAGCCCTGCAGGTTCAGAATTTTCGATGAAAGTTAAAACACAGTGAAGTAATAAAAGTATATATAAAGGCATGTAACAAAAGTACACCGACAGTAGTGCAAGTTTTTACAATCTGAGATTTTATCCATTATTTTTTACACTCAATGCGTTTTTGCGTGTGTGTGTGAGCTATGTTTACTAAATGTCTTTCCATTCCATATTTTCCTTCCAGAACTGCAGGGCTATTGCGTATCTTTTATGTGACAGTGGCTATCATATAGTGTCCATCAATTAACTGTCAAATGGTTCCATCTTGTACTTAACCATAACCAATTTGACAGTTAACCCATGGACAATTTGATCTTCACGCGTTTTATCTTCGTAAATTTTTATTAATTTGATAAAACAAAAAATACGTATCCAACATCATTACCCGACTGTGGCAAAGCCCAAAAGGAGGGTTATTACTGGAATGTTGCGAAGCCCAAAAGGAGGGTTTTGTTTAATTTAAAATGTGCTTGTTTTTTTGCTTTTCAGTTTTTTCAGTCGGGTTTTTTAGTTTTTTAACTACTTACTTTTTTAATATTTCATAATTTAATATTCAAATGAACCCCGCCTGCTTCCAAGTTTTGTTTAATTTAAAATGTGCTTGTTTTTTTACTTTTCAGTTTTTTCAGTCGAGTTTTTTAGTTTTTAAACTAGGTACTTTTTATTTCCAACTTTTTAGTTCTTTTGTGTCTGTTCTTTCTTTGATCGCGTAAAAATCTTCGCAGATGATTTAAATTTTATTTATTTATTTATTTATTAAACTTTATGCACAAGCAAAAAACTGTACAAAGGCGGACCTAATGCCTTGGGCATTTTCTACCGGTCTACCTTAGGGTGATGCAGAGACAATATTCAGTAGGTGCAACAACAGAAAAAAAGACAAGAAATATTTATAAATAAAACATATAAGAATAAATACATACATATATACATACATATAACAAAATATATAAACTTAAGAGAGATCAACAAGAAAAACTACAACAACTTAGTCTTGAGACAAATCTGCCAACTTCTTGTGAATATGCTCACGAGCTTTCACTTTGAAAGTGAACCGACTGGTCACCGTCCTGGAGTGCGATTCACTAAGGCAAAACATCTTTACAACCAAGATATCATCGTTGAAACATCTGATGAAAACTTATCGGTATTCCGTAGTTAAAACTGCGCGATCGTAGCGCCTCAACGATGTCGACGGCGCGACATAGAACTAAAATATGTTTGCGAATGTATGAAAAACGGTATTCAGAAACACAAAACATCCTCGCCTTCAACGACAACGACGCCTTCGCCTTCGATTTTAACTGTCAAACCGTAAAGCTTGTAAATTGTAGATGTTTCCTTTGTTAAACCTTAAAATGTAAGTAAAACAAGTTATTTTTTAATTAAAATGCTTTTTGTCTACCTTACTTTAATTCCTGAAACGTATAATGCCTAATTTTAATGTTTTAGATGGCAGTTTGTCTTTCTTAGTTTCTTGTGTGATGTTTTTGTTGGAAGAAGCTAAGCGTCGAGAATAATTTAGAAAAAAGACGTCAGGCACTTAGGATACGTAATATGGATCTTCTCACTACTGATCCAGACTTTATAAGGTATTCAGTTTGACTGAAGAGCTAATTATACAATTGGAAGAAGATATTTCTCCATTCATACCAAAGGCGAAACGTCGAGGAGGAATTAGCAACCGAACCAAGGTAATAAGTACTACAATGTATTAAAATCACCATACTCTGGAAATATGTCTAAAACTTACTCTCATTCCAGGTTTTATGCACTCTCGCATTTTTAGCTAGTGGGAGTTACCAAAAAATAATAAGTGGGAATGCAAGAACCTATATCTCGCAAGCACCGGCCTCGAGGGCTATACGAACCGTAGTAGATGCCATCAATCACCCAGTTATTATTAAGAAGTACATAAGATTTCCTCAAAATACAAATGAAAGGCAAATTCTCAAAGAAAAGTAAGTATTTCATAAGTTTCACTCTTTGGTTTTATTTTATATTAAGTTGAGACTTTCATGAATCAAACTTTGTTATGATAGATAATTAAGTAATATTTTTAAATTGTCTGTCTTTTATTTAGATTATATGAAAAGTTCAAAATGCCTGGAACCATTGGTTGTGTTGATGGTACCTTGGTATCAATGGTTCGACCCAAAGAACATGAAGAAAGATATTGTAGAAAAGGGTATCATGCTCGAAATGCTGTTTTTGTAAGGTTTTTTAATATTATTTCATTAAACTTATACCAAAATGTTGACGAAAGGAATGGACTGTATGGGATTCTATGTGGTGAGGTGTAATAAAACTAAAGAATGGCAATAAAAATCTAATATGCAAGCAGAAGTATTCTCAACAACGTGGTGAAGCAAAGACAACTGACAAATCACCTTTTTAAACAAAATAACATCAAAAATAGACAACTATAAAATACCAAGGAGATTGTCAACATTAAACCTTACACTATCAGCATTTCGAGCATGATACCCTATCTGAATAAGAACCTATCTGTTTCAAACCATATTTTAATCTTTTATTTTTGCCTTTTAAGATAAATGATCCAAACTTAAATATAATGTATGTGGATGTAACTTTTGGAGGTGCAACACATGACAGCTTTATATTTAATAATTCGATCATAAAAACGCATTTGGAGCAGTTAATATAATACAGGCGAAACAGTGTGTTTGCTTGGTATGTATTTTAAAATGTTTCTTTACTTTTACCATCAGAAATTCAGGTACAATTTCTCCAATTGTACCTGTTTTCGGGGGTATTTAAATATTAATAATAAATTCAGTTACTTTTAATTATTGTAAAATGAAATGTAATTTATTTCAGGGGACTCCGGTTTCGCTCTTAGGCCATACATGATGGTTCCATGTAGCAACCCTAAGCCTGGATTAAGGGAAGAATACTATACACAACATGTGTGGATACTCTTGCGCCTTCCCATCTTCCTAGTACAGCGTGCTGTGCGGGGGCTGCCGCTGCGGCTGTGGAGAACCTCAAGCGGCGGAAATATAGTAATCTTATTGGTAACTATATTTTCGAGCCGTTTGGGGTTGAAACTTTGGGACCGTGGGGTCCAAGTGCTCACAGACTTTTCAAAACACTTAGTTTATATTATAAGTTAGTTAGTTTATTTTAATGTAAAATTATTTCAATAAGAAAGATAAATAAATGATACATAAAAAATAATAAATAAAACAATCTTTTAACATACATTATATTTTTATTTATTTATTAAATCTCGAATTGCACTACTTAATCTATCGAGTCCCTATAATGCACGTCACTGTAATGAACATACCAGCAATGCGCGACACTGGATTGCACAACACGGGTGTGTACGCCCTTGTGAAAGGAACCATCACAATGTCTCCAAATACTCGGCTGTACCTTGCTTGTCCGACCCAAGAATGTACGGCACTTTAAATGGCGACATCGCGTGATTGGCCGATTGGTTGGCCAATCAGGTGACTCGGAATTTTGGGACTTTGATATGTTTTGAATTGCAATGACGTACATTCCAATGTCGCGCATTCTCGGCCTGGACCAAGATTGTCCGGCTTGTTAATGTACAGCATGACAAATGAAACCAAAACAAACATACTTAGAAGAATTTCGCGACCAATTTCGAGGTACCGCTCGCCGGCCGCTGCCGCGGCACCGCTCGCTTCGCTCGCTCGGCTCGCGCGTAGTTGGTCACAGTTCTAACCTAACCTAACCTATGGATCCCTTCGACATCGTTTTTACAATCGTCTTTCGGAACAGCACTACCTAGTATCCAAGTCCCAAAATTCCGAGTCACCTGATTGGCCAACCAATCGGCCAATCACGCGATGTCGCCATTTATCGTGCCGTACATTCTTGGATCGGGCAAGCAAGGTACAGCCGAGTATTTGGAGACATTGTGATGGTTCCTTTTCCAAGGGCGTACACACCCGTGTTGTGCAATCCAGTGTCGCGCATTGCTGGTATGTGCATTGTCGTGCTGTACAATATCAAGCCGGACAATCTTGGTTCAGGCCGAGAATGCGCGACATCGGAATGTACGTGTTTTGAATTCCAATGACGTACATTCCTATGTCGCGCATTCTCGTGCCGTGCATTGTTGATGTTGAGCATTGCTGGCTCCCAATCTATCTAGTGCCTGCGCCATAGCCTGATGGCCCTCTACTTGCTGACTAATTGCTTGGGCAATCAAGAGTTCTGCTTGTGAGCGCCGTTCTTCGATGGCAATGAAACGCTCTGTGAGGCTCACCATTTCAGACCCGCGTTGTTACGGAGGTGACCTTGTCAATAGTCGCCGGCGCGCTGCAGATTGACGCGGAGATAGCTGATGAGTGCGTCGGCGACCGCGTAATGTCTCTCTATGCACACGCCGAGTAGGAGCTGCAATTAACATATTGTACTTATTATTCTTGTCTTGAATTCTGGGCAAAACAACATTGAAAAAATTTCCATTGACACGCTAAGAAGCCCATCGTGTCCCACTGCAGGGCAAAGGCCTCCCTTCCCTCTTTCCATTTGTCTCTATCCTATATTAAAGTGTTAATATTATTATTACTTTATAATAAATATTTGGTCATAGAATGCAACTTACTTTGACTGCCCCTTTCCAAAATATTTGGCTGTGACGCAGGTCTTGTTGGCTCAGTAAACGAAACCTGAAAATATATGATAGTTGTTGAATTCTTTTTGTTTTTATAGAATAGTTTCATCGTCAATCATAATTTTCCAAAACCATACCCTGTTTTCTTCAGCTTCTGGACTATGAGCATCTGGTGCTGGTTCAATCACTTGCTGTGTTACTTGCACACTATCCCCATTAAAAGCAGCGAGATTAGACTGAAATAGAATGTTTTGTTCTTTTAATTATTCGAGATAACATTTAAAATAACACTCACAGGCCACTGCGATACCATGTCCAGTATTTAGCAATATAAGTTTGATCCTATTTTTTATTTATTATACATATATACTTGTATTGATCAGACAAAACAGGCATGACATGGGTGTTGTACACCTTAGTGTAGAGGATTATGAGAGGTATAAGCATAGATAGTATCTAATGCTTAGTGGCAAAATTCATCAATAAAATAATAAATAAATCTTGTACCCATTGCATTTCTTGGCCTGGCTCATTTATAAGAACCACACTTTGGTCAGCTTGCTGCTCATTTGGAGGGACAATATTCTGAAAGAATGTTTACATAATAATATTATATTTCTAACAGGTTAACTCATTAAACTGAAAAAAATAAACTTATGAGTAAAATGCTGGGAGACTCTTCACTTTCCACAGTTCTCTCCAATGGCTCTTCCCAAAAATGTAAAAATATTGTATTACTTATTAATTTCAATTAAATCAATAAATTTGTTAAAGTATTGAAAATTGAAAATTACAAACCTCAAAAGGATTATTTCTAAGTTCTGATCTCCGCAACCAAACCTTTCTCCTCTCATAATGCTTTGGATTAAAGACTCTATTTCGTTAAGTTCTGGCACATCCTCTATGCCACCACCAGTGCGCCGTCTAGCTGCTGCAATTAAGCTGGACTTCCTCTTCACAGCTCCTTTTTTGTCCTTCCAGTACTGCAACACAAGTAAGAATTATATGGTTTGATGTAGGTAATAATAAATAAATAGTAAAACCAAACCGAGCAAATAGGGGTATATAATATGCTCAGTTTGGTTTTACTCTTGGTTGAAATTTTAAATGCTTATAAAATTTCAATTTGAAGCCTAGCTTATAGTTACAGTACATGCCTGTAGTTAATACTAATTTAGTCTTAATTTCAATTTGAAGCCTAGCTTATAGTTACAGTACATGCCTGTAGTTAATACTAATTTAGTCATAAAGAACATACACAGCTGTCGGCTGTCAATGTAAAAGGCTACTTATTCAATGCAACAGTATGTATACACACACAATACTTATAATTACCAACCTTCCACTACACCACTGTTCTGAACAACCCATCTCTACCATGAATCATGGTAGAGATGGGTTGTAAGTTGTAACAGGTTAAACACGATATCTGTTATCACTGTTACTGTTACACAAAAATAACAGATCCAAATATCTGTTATTAAATAACAGCCTGTTATTTTTGTACCTGACGACAAATGCGTATTTATATCTCAAATTCTCAAGTGATTATCTTCTTTAATTCTTTTCATCGAAAGTCGTATCACAAGTATTGACTAGGAATGACGGGGTAAAGTGAAATTATAGAATTACGTTTTTTTTTTGTGTTCCGGTTATACTGGACCGGGAACTTAGTTGTAAAAGGCAGTAAGGCAGATTGATTGATTTTCTTTTTTTAGTAAATTCCAAACTGAACACTTTCCTTCATACTTTAGTGCAGGCTTAGGACTGTCAGTTTACTATGTATTTATGAATATTTCTATTATTGCTAAGAATTACGTCGTTTCATAAACTGGCGCATTTAAAAGTGTTCAATTCATTTTATGTACATGACTATTTACAGTATCACCTATTCTATATCTACATGACTATTTACATTTCTATATCTACATTTACCAATTTTATACCTGCATATTATTTACATATTTTGATTTAAAAATATTAATTGCTGCAATTTCCTTACTCCTAACCGGGTCCGCCTTTCATTAAGGATATTCCCTGCAGCAGAGAATACCCTTTCACAGGGAACCGACGAAGCCATTGCGTTGAGCTTTGTGGCTGCAATTTTGTATAAAGTGGGATACACTGATTTGTGCTCTCTCCACCATTTCAAGGGGCAGTCGGTTCTGGAAATAATTTTATCGTCCAGATACCGTTGCACTTCTACGATGGCACGGGATTGACCGGTGCCCTCCGGTTGAAGGCCTTGCATTCTTCTCTCAAAATCTTGCCAAATTTATTTCGTTTGGTTGGTGGAAGATGTGGGTTCGACTACGGTTCGGTCACTATGAGTCGCCGCATGACGCGAATGTTGAGCTGCAACTAACGAAATAATTCTTCGCTTTGTTTCTTCTGCCACACGTTGATCTTCGATATAAAATTTGAATCTAGGATTATTTTATTTTTATTAGATTGGGACAAACCCGCCACACTATTCCCAAACCACTGTAACTCCTGTAAGCCAGAATCAACAGTGGCGACCACAAGAAAAGCGCCGAGACAATGAAGCCCGACGAAGTCCCAGAGAAACGATTTAACTGAATCTAGGATCCAGAAACATACAATTTCCGAACGTCTTACTCTGGCTTAAATTTAAAAACCTCCGTGTAATATTACTGATAAGGTCTTGACGTAACCCATCTACGACTGGCATGAAGACGTTCTGCTCCCCCAACTGTTCCAAAGCTTTTAGAAGCCCCTCTGTAATAGGAATTACTAGGCTGCCAGTAATGTACTTTTGCCCACTTAACTCGCGTGTGACTTCTTCGCATGGATGGAGTATCTGACACAACTCTTTACAAATTTCCCACTCGTAGCTGGAAATGGGGCTCATCCCCAGGTTCACCATCGCACTATTTAGGGGTTCCCTGAGTTCCACACACCTTTGGAGCATGTTATAGGTGGAGTTCCACCTCGTCTGAACCTCTTGCAAGAGCCGTTTCGCCGTGGTGCCAGCTTGTTCCTGGTATCTTTTAAGCTTTTCCCAGGCAACATTACTTTGCTTAAAGTGCCGGACGATTCCCTTAATTTTTGTCACCAATTCAGCAATATCATTATTCTTCAATACGTCATTAACTGCCAAATTTAAGGTGTGGGTGTAACATGGGCAATGTTTCCATACCAGTTCCCTTTCAATAGCGCTTTTAATGTTGGCGCCATTATCAGATACGGCCAAAAGTATTTTATCGGCCGCATTCCATTCCTGACATATGTATATGCTTTACTGTGTCAGCCAAATTTTTTGCCGTATGGGTATATAGGAGAGGAATACAGTCTAACAGGAAAGATTTGAGGGCAAACTCTTCCTCCTCGATGTAATGCCCAGTCACGGCTAGCATCGAGTCGTTTGCGCAGGATGTCCAAATGTCTACTGTGATACATAGCGAATTTACTTTGCTGCAAACGGTTTCTTTTAAGTCTGCCTTAACCTTCTCATACACTGCCGGCAACATAGTGTTGGCAAAATATTTTCTAGTAGGGATGGTATAGTTTGGGAACGCGTACTCCATCAGCTCACGAAACCCAAGATCCTCAACAATCCTAAAGGGCTGAAAATCTTTTATAAATGGGTCGGTTGATGGTTCTGCTAGCAACTGGGATGGCGGTACTATTTGTTGGCCGCTGGCACTGGAACTACCGATTCTGTCAAGCACCCGAACCGTGGGATGCTTCCTATCTACATGTTTCTTAAGATTAGTCACGGAGGCTTTAAAAGACAATTTCGCCTTACATATATTGCAGGTCGCGTAGTTCCCACCAATATCCACAAAATGGTCCCACACATTCCACACAACACTAACTTTTCTATTTACATTAGCCATTGTTTTTATTCATAAATCAATTACTTACGTTTAAAAAAAAATAACCTAAACTATAAAACGACGGCACGGTTGGCGCAGTTGCTCAAGCAATGGACTGCTGCGCTGCGTGTCGCGGGTTCGATTCCCGCACGGAACAAATATTTGTATGACCTACAGATAGTTGTTCTGGGTCTGGGTATTTGTGTATGTGAGTTTAAATGTTTGTGAACGCACGTTTTTTCAAAAAAAAAAAAAAAAAAAAAAAAAAAAAAAAAAAAAAAAAAAAAAAAAAAAAAAAAAAACGAGAAACCTAAGCTAAAAAACTAAAACTATACTTAGTTTATACACAAATCGAATATGAACACTAAACACTAATACGCCGTAAACACTGAGAAATGTTTTCGAAAAAATTAAAATTATAATTCACCAGCTCAGATTTCGTTAGAAAGAAAGCAGAGTAGCAAAAACAATCAAATTTCAAAAATTCAAATTTAAAAAATGTCAACTATCAAAACCACCCAAATGACTTTCAATTGAATATCATCTTTATTACTACTGAAATAAAGTCGTACATGCATGCAACATTTTGCGAGCAATCCCGTCAAACGCCGAACCAAAGATAATAAAGGCGTGTTGACACGACTTTCCATACTCTAAAGGCAGAAACAGACTTATAACAAGTCACGCCACGCGACGGCAATATTACATGTTCATTGGCCACATTTCATCTCATCACGCACAGCTTCGTCATTTGGCCAATGGACACGCGTGCCGTGGCGACGGGTGTTACAAGTGTGCTAAAACCTTGAGCGCCCCGATCACTGTAATTTTTTTTTGCATCCATGAAATACTAATATAGAATTGAAGTATTTTTTATGTCAAAAATAACAAACAAACCAGGCAAATTACTCTCGATAAAATGTAGTAACATCTTGAAAAACATGTTGTGAGCGATAAGATAGCCCGCGAAATTCAAATTTCCTTACGTTTTTTTGCAATTTGCAGGTCAGTGGTGACGATTCTCTTGTCACAAATGCCTCTAAACTAGACTAAAAACCACAAAAATTTAGTTTATTTCTGTCATGACACAACTTAACTAAATTTTAGTTTGACAGCAGTAAGATTGTACTGAGATAATAATTTAGTGAAAATGGCAATTTTGCTATTCTGAATTTGACGTTTTTTCACCTAAAATTTTCATTGTCAAACTAAATCAGACTATTTTTAATCGCGATTAACAAGGTGTGGAATAAGATTAGATGCCATGAGCTAAAATTCACATCAACACCTTGACTTCAAGTGAAAAAACAGTACTGTTTTTTTTTCTTTTCCATATATCTCGAAAACGGTGTGTCCTAACGCAAAAATTATGAAAATTTGGGCCCCCTTTATAAAACCCTTAAACCCATAGCCCTCAACACATAGGTACCAAAAAAAATCCACAAAAACACGCTGAAGCTGCCCCTCTCTGCCCCCCTCCAGCTCTAAAAAATATCTGATACGGTAACGGCGGCGATTTCGGATTGTCGGTAAACAAAATATGACAAGTCTTCTCACTTTTCATAGTGATTTCGTTAGTTCCAATTGAAGCCACCGGGTCAAAAATTATGACCCGGTGGCTTTAATTTTATTAGTATATTTATTATACTAGTATTAATATATATTAATATATAATTAGTATAAATTAATATGTAATTAGTATATTTAAGGTGGAAGCTCACATCTGGCCCGCGAAATTCTAATTTTCTTACGTTTTTGGCAATTTGCAGGCCAGTGCTTGGTTGTATGTTTATGAAAATTTGATTTGCGACTGTAAGACGTATGAAGTTACCGAATTATTTACAGATTTTATCACACTTAAGTACAATAAGTACACAATAGTTCTTCATATTCCGCCTCTTAGTTAGGCATGCAAATTTTGTGACAATAACAATTATTGACATTCAAACAAATTGAACAACATTATTAAATCACAATGTCCAAAAAAAAAAAAAATAGTACTACATCAAAAATTGTTAAAATGTCAAATGTCAAAAAAGTATAATAATTAAATTACGAATGTCAAATAAAAGTACCTATTAATTAAATTACATAATTATGTCAAATAAAAACAATAAGTAAGTTACAAATTACCTAATAACAATTTTCAAACGTATAATAATTAAATTACAAATGTCAAATAAAAGTACCTATTAATTAAATTACATATGTCAAATAAAAACAATAATTAATTTACAAATTTCCTAATTTCCTAATATCAATAATTCTCATGTCATACAACTTTTCCATGTCTTATTATTCATAAACTAGCTGAACCCGGCATGCCTTGCAATGCCCTTTTTCCTACCTACTACCTACCTACTACCTACCTACTACCTACCTACTACCTACCTACTACCTACCTACTACCTACCTACTACCTACCTACTACCTACCTACTACCTACCTACTACCTACCTACTACCTACCTACTACCTACCTACTACCTACCTACTACCTACCTACTACCTACCTACTACCTACCTACTACCTACCTACTACCTACCTACTACCTACCTACTACCTACCTACTACCTACCTACTACCTACCTACTACCTACCTACTACCTACCTACTACCTACCTACTACCTACCTACTACCTACCTACTACCTACCTCCTACCTACCTACTACCTACCTACTACCTACCTACTACCTACCTACTACCTACCTACTACCTACCTACTACCTACCTACTACCTACCTACTACCTACCTACTACCTACCTACTACCTACCTACTACCTACCTACTACCTACCTACTACCTACCTACTACCTACCTACTACCTACCTACTACCTACCTACTACCTACCTACTACCTACCTACTACCTACCTACTACCTACCTACTACCTACCTACTACCTACCTACTACCTACCTACTACCTACCTACTACCTACCTACTACCTACCTACTACCTACCTACTACCTACCTACTACCTACCTACTACCTACCTACTACCTACCTACTACCTACCTACTACCTACCTACTACCTACCTACTACCTACCTACTACCTACCTACTACCTACCTACTACCTACCTACTACCTACCTACTACCTACCTACTACCTACCTACTACCTACCTACTACCTACCTACTACCTACCTACTACCTACCTACTACCTACCTACTACCTACCTACTACCTACCTACTACCTACCTACTACCTACCTACTACCTACCTACTACCTACCTACTACCTACCTACTACCTACCTACTACCTACCTACTACCTACCTACTACCTACCTACTACCTACCTACTACCTACCTACTACCTACCTACTACCTACCTACTACCTACCTACTACCTACCTACTACCTACCTACTACCTACCTACTACCTACCTACTACCTACCTACTACCTACCTACTACCTACCTACTACCTACCTACTACCTACCTACTACCTACCTACTACCTACCTACTACCTACCTACTACCTACCTACTACCTACCTACTACCTACCTACTACCTACCTACTACCTACCTACTACCTACCTACTACCTACCTACTACCTACCTACTACCTACCTACTACCTACCTACTACCTACCTACTACCTACCTACTACCTACCTACTACCTACCTACTACCTACCTACTACCTACCTACTACCTACCTACTACCTACCTACTACCTACCTACTACCTACCTACTACCTACCTACTACCTACCTACTACCTACCTACTACCTACCTACTACCTACCTACTACCTACCTACTACCTACCTACTACCTACCTACTACCTACCTACTACCTACCTACTACCTACCTACTACCTACCTACTACCTACCTACTACCTACCTACTACCTACCTACTACCTACCTACTACCTACCTACTACCTACCTACTACCTACCTACTACCTACCTACTACCTACCTACTACCTACCTACTACCTACCTACTACCTACCTACTACCTACCTACTACCTACCTACTACCTACCTACTACCTACCTACTACCTACCTACTACCTACCTACTACCTACCTACTACCTACCTACTACCTACCTACTACCTACCTACTACCTACCTACTACCTACCTACTACCTACCTACTACCTACCTACTACCTACCTACTACCTACCTACTACCTACCTACTACCTACCTACTACCTACCTACTACCTACCTACTACCTACCTACTACCTACCTACTACCTACCTACTACCTACCTACTACCTACCTACTACCTACCTACTACCTACCTACTACCTACCTACTACCTACCTACTACCTACCTACTACCTACCTACTACCTACCTACTACCTACCTACTACCTACCTACTACCTACCTACTACCTACCTACTACCTACCTACTACCTACCTACTACCTACCTACTACCTACCTACTACCTACCTACTACCTACCTACTACCTACCTACTACCTACCTACTACCTACCTACTACCTACCTACTACCTACCTACTACCTACCTACTACCTACCTACTACCTACCTACTACCTACCTACTACCTACCTACTACCTACCTACTACCTACCTACTACCTACCTACTACCTACCTACTACCTACCTACTACCTACCTACTACCTACCTACTACCTACCTACTACCTACCTACTACCTACCTACTACCTACCTACTACCTACCTACTACCTACCTACTACCTACCTACTACCTACCTACTACCTACCTAAATACTACCTACCTACAACCTAACTATCTACAACCTAACTATCTACTTACCCAAAAAAAAAAGAACAAAAACTATCCTATGTCCTTCTCCTGGCTCTAAACTACCTCCCTGCCAATTTTCAGCTAAATCGGTTCAGCCGTTCTTGAGTTATAAGTGAAGTAACTAACACGACTTTCTTTTATATATATAGATTCCTTAATAGTATAAAAACAGTTTTCTATAAGCCATGCTCTGAGATGCTTTTGAAATAAGTTGGTTCGCAGTTCTCTAATAACCTTCGGTATCTTATTAAATATCACTATTGTCATTCTACCAGTGTTTTTATGGCAGTACGCTGTTCTACATCTTGGCATTGCCAATTTTGTTGGATCCCTTGAAATTTTGCCCACCTTATAATCATTGACACTATCTGCTTTACTGAATAGGTGAGGATGTTTTTTCACAAATAGTCCTATTTCCAGTATATATAAGCAAGCTAAAGTTAATAATTTTTGTTTTTTAAAAATAGGTCTGCACGATTCTAAAGCGTCTGCACCAAACAGCTCGTAAACACTTTTTTTGCACTATGAATGCCTTGTTGCTGTCGGTGGAATTACCCCATATAATTAAGCCGTATCTTAGCACAGATGAGACATATCCATGATAAGCCAATAGCGCGGCATTAAGTCCAACCGTCTTCCTGAGATTTCTTAGTGCAAATGCAAAACTGTTTAGCCTATTACATAAATTTTCAATATGTTTTTTCCAATTACAATTTTTATCAATAACTACGCCTAAAAATTCCGTATGGTCAACTTCGTTCGTTCAGTTCGTTCGTTCAGCCCTAGTGGGAACGCGGATTATACTCTGTCGAATAATAAAAGAATTTTGAAAATCGGTTCATAATTGACAGAGTTATGATCTTATTACTCATACTTGTAGCTACACTTTGTGTGTGTCTGGGAAGATGATTGGCCTCTCCGATTGGTCAGGATGCTTCCAATTTTTTTTTTTACCCTAAAATGTGATTTTTGGCCCAAGAGAAATGCCAGTATGATGTTCATAATGCTTGGTTGACACCTTCGTAAAGGGTCGGTTTACACCCTGTATATTTTTTTAGGAAATTTGCAGATTGGCATTTGCGGCTATGGAATCTTGGACCAATTAAGACATAAATTGCTAGTTTCGATAAAATAATTATTATTCCTTGTTACTAGTAAACATATTTTTGCAAAAAATCCTTGTACGTAACCGTGGTTTCGTACAAAGACAAATATATCCTCCATCGAAACTAGTTACGTACAAGGACAATTAATAATTCCTTCATCGAAACCAGGTACGAAACTACGCTTTCGTAGACGGCCGAAACCCCTGGGAACCCCCTAGTTACGGGGGGTCAAAGTTCCAATTTTTTAAAGGTTTTTTTTGTAAATACCGTTTTTCAGGTTATAACTAGGTACAGGCTGTGTAAATTAACCCTTCACCGTTCACGCATCCGTCAACCAAGCATTCTGTACATCAAACTAAGTACCCCTACGCAAATAATTTTGGACTTTTTTTTTTGGGTCAAAATCACATTTTACGGTAAAACTCAATGTAGCACTCTTAAAACATTGTGCTGGTGGATGCTTTGAATAGTAAACGGGTCATGGAGGTAACTTTTTTGACTAACTTTTTTGGTTCACGGATGTGTGAAGGGTAAATTTACACCCTGTATATTCGCTGGTCGTTCTTACCTGTATAGGGGACATGGACAGACCAACTTTCAGCTTCTATAAAATAATGAAGGTCTGGCTCTTGTTCTAAGTGAGAAATCCATACGTTCAGTAGTCGAGCGTGCACGCTCAATACAACGAAGACGAAGAAGTTAAGACATAAAAAAGTACCTACCTATCTACCTATTCGATATTTGGGTATCCAAAGTCGCGGACTACCCTGGGGCTTCCATGCATTCGAATATCGGATCGCGGCCGACCTGTCGTCTGCAGGAACGAGAAGGCCGCGCCCACACTCGCACTCGCGACACACGACATGGCACATCTCATCCTCCCACTTCACCGCACGTTGTCATCTCTGGCGCGCGGCGGCAGTGCGTGCACGCCGCGCGGCAAGCCGACCGCGCGCGCGCCGCTCGTGCCGTGCGTGCCCAAACCGCAGCCGGCGTGCCGCGCGCGCGCCCCGCCCAGTCGCCGCGGCACGCGCGTGGTGTGCTGCGCGCCGCTGCCGGGCGAGCGCCCCCCCTGCCCGCAGCCCGCGCCTGCTGCGCCGCTCACCTGCAGGAACATCAGCGACCAGGTACCGCGCCGCCCGCCGCCGTCAGGCTCCTAGTTTACAGCGTGGCCTACTAATGTACAGCATAGCCCACTCGAAAGGCTCGCATCGCATAGGCATCCGAATATGAGTAACATGGACACTTTAATCTCGCTAAGTACCTACATATATACATATATACATAAATACGTGTGATCGTGTGTCACTTTCCCAGCGCAAGTAATTAATCCAACTCTTACAGAACTGTGCATCGCCGAACCCACCCGTGTGCCCTTCCGTCGGGCAGCCGTCTGTGACCCCACCGAGCGGATGGGTGTGCGACCAGGATCCCGTCGCGCTGCGGTTGCAGTTAGCGCAGTGCGTGCGCCGAGCCCAATACGAGAAGGAAGTGGCAGAGCGCGCCGCCTTGCCCCCCCCGCCCCCCAGCTGCCCCGCGTCCTACGTGCTCGGCGGGGAGCGCGAGTGCGCGCGCGCCACGGACGGCTGCACATACGCCGTGCTGCCGACGCGCTGCGGGCCCGGCCGCACGCCGCCGCCGCCGCGTTGCGTGGAGCTGGCGCCCGACGACGCGTGTCGCATCAGCAACGACGTGCCCGTCGACCCTTGCGCGCATCGCCCGCGCGTCATGATTGAAATCGACCGCAGCGCGTCGCAGAGCACAAGCCCCGCGTGCCCGCCCGCTCCTGGCCCCACGCCCGGAACTGCAACCCCGCGCTCTCAGCGCCCCAACATTATTGAGCGACTCCGTAGTCACGTTCCAGGTTGCCAAACCGAAAGACGCATTCACACGTCCTCGGCGCTCTTTAAATCTAAAAAGTCTTCAGAATCTGTGTCTGGTGGATTAGAAGGCATTCTTCGCTCTAAAGAACAGCTAAAGGAGACTGGCCGCGGGCGCTTCGTGACCGACGGGAATGCGTGCCCAGTGAAGTGCCCGGACAAGACCGGCGGGCGGCTGAACCTGAGCGTGCCACCCGGCACGTGCCGCGTGCACGTGCACGTGTCGCTGTCGCCAGAACCGCCCGAGGCGAAGTCCTCGTTTGCGGGTTGCGCTCCTGGTAATGCACCGTTGAGTTGCTCCGCGTGTAATAACTTTGGCTCCACGTCAGAAAAGCGAAATCCGTGTTTGTCGATAAGCCAAATCAGGAAAAAGTGGACAGGCCAGTCCGATCACAAGTCGGCCCGTGCGCAGTGTGTAGATGCAGGATATGCAAAGACGAACCGGCCGGCTCAAGGTCTCGCCGCTAAACCGAGTGGCCCCGCGGCGTCACCATGCGGCCCCACCGCTAAACCGAGCCGCCCCGCGGGGTCACCGTGCGGCCCCGCCGCTAAACCGATCTGCCCCGCCGCGTCACCATGCGGCCCCACCGTGTCACCGCACTCCAAGCCGGGCGCTGCACCGACAAAACCATCAAATGAACCGAAGACTAAACGATATTCATCAACGTCCGCTTTTATAGCAAACACTGTCTTAGCCCATTCCTAGCTGAAATAGCCATAGTTGTGTGTGAGTGTTTTATTTTTTATTAAAATCATAAGCTACATGGCTTACCGTTATTATTTGAGGGCGCTGTAGTGCCCCCGCCGAGTCTAGCACAATAAAAACCCAAGAAATGCCACAGCCGTACTACCCTTTTCTCGAACCCATTCAGACCACTTCTGACTGCCCCGGTAACTTAATTGTGATAAAGCTAGAATCCTATAATACTAAAAGGGCATAAAATACAGATCAAAATGTCTAAGCTGAGCTTTGCATTTATGTAAGTGCACATAGTGTAGGTGTCACGTCGGTAAAGAGCGCTTTCAGAATGCTATTGCTGCTTCCCCGAATCGTACTCACAAGCGATGCCACCTTTTTCCTGACGATGGTACTCGTAGTTTAATTCTTACTTGATGTTTTGTTTTTGAATATCTCAGGAAGTTCTTGTTGGTATTGAATAATTCTTGTTGTGTTGGATAGTACATTTATCAAGGAAGGTTAAAAGATATATAATATCACGCTTTAAGCAACAGGAGCGGAGCATAATTGAACAATGTTGTAAAAACGGGAAAAAATATTATTTTTTGTGAGCTTCCTTTGCTTGCGCTGCGTAAACGATTTAAGTTACACAAATATCGTGTATGAAAGAAATGTTCTCTTTAAATGTTCTAAAAGTAAGTTTAGTAGTGCTGTCTGCGACAGCATATGATGTCTATCAGCAACGGATACCTCACAATAACTAATATAATAATAATAATAATAATGATTTATTTCTCACCACAATATAGGTACATTAGTCAGGTATCAATACAAAATACGTAACAGAAATAATTATACTGTGGGAGACTGGTGCCTAAGCTAGACCGTGAGGTCTGTATTTCAGGACACCAGGTCTCCACCCCTTCGATAATGCTTTAATTACAATGTTATGCACAAGCAATCTTTAATGCGATAAGAATTTACAACAAAAATATTAAAGATAAATAAATGAGAAATAGTTACAGTTATTAGTGCTTGGCGTTAGTAGGTATTTTTATGATTTTGATTGTGAGTGACTAGGGTGTATGTGTGGGTGTATGCGTGGGTGTATATGCGTGGGGGTAGTGTGTTGTGTGGGGGGGGGGGGGGAATGAGTTAAATTGACTATTTTGGGACAGCAAGTAGTTATTCAGTTTCTTCATAATTTAACTCCTGGAGCCAATTTCTTAATTTAACTTTACAGTTAGTTTTGGAAAGGTAATAAATAGATTGGGAGTATTTTATTTATTTTATTATAAAGAAAGCAGCCAAGGTAGCAAAAGAAACGTTGAGAGGAAGTAGTCGAGAGCCGTATGCGATAGCGGACTATGGGATCAAATCTTCTACTTCTGTTTGAGAGTGAGTGGTTGAAGGTAGTGAGGCCATGTTGTTTTATAACGGTTTGCAATAAGAACTGCTGTCGAATAGTTAGCACCTGTAATTCCCTGTACAGCATAACCGTTGAATATCTGAAAGGTCGGAATAGAGATACTTTCAGAATGGCTCTCTGCGCTCGTTCTAGTTCCAGCATAGCAGTTTTTGTAGCACCTCCCCAGGATGTTATGCAGTAGGTTGGCAGGGACTGCGCGAGGACCATGTAAACAGACTTCCTTAATTTCACGTCAGCCACGTGTCTCAGGGTTTTAAAGATGTATATAAGCTTCCGTATCCTTCCGCTAAGTGTAATGGATATGATTTTTGAAACTAAGGGTGCTATCAATTAATACCCCTAGATATTTTGCACTGTCTTTACTCTGAATGCGGGCGGAGCAGGTGCAACTATTTCTGTTTTGTTTGAGACATGTGTGGGCTATTATGAAGAACAACGAGTTCGAGTGTGCGGTTGACGCATTATGTTTTAGAAAGAAGCGCATGTACACTGTTTTTTCCGCGTTTAAAGTAAGAACATTATTACGCAACCACTCCATAATGATATCGAAGCGAGACTGAGCTTGTGTGTATACTTCATCCCATGTACTAGCACTAAAGAGAAGGGCAGTGTCGTCTGCGAAGGTAATGATTTTACCTGTAGGAAGGGTGAGCATACCCAGCTCATTAATGTATATTAGGAAGAGTGTCGGGGCTATTACGCTGCCCTGTGGCACGCCGTAGGTGACAGTGCATGCGTCGCTGATAGTATCTCCTATCTTAACACACTGGGTACGCTCACTCAAATAGTCCTCGAATAGTTTTAGCTGAACACCCCTGATTCCTATGCCTTCCATCTTTCGAATCAAGGTAGGGATAGACACCGTGTCAAAAGCTTTCGCAAGATCTAGGAAAATGCCCAAAACTTTCTGTCCACTATCCAAGTTTGAGATGACATAATTGGTTAGATCATGAACTGCATCGGCCGTGGATTTGCCCGCCCTAAAACCATATTGTGAGGGTGAAAGGATGTTAAACTTTTCCAAGTAATTCACGAGCCTAATATTGATCACACAAAACGATGATCCGCTCCAGGATTTTGGACAGAATAGGAAGTACTGCTATAGGCCTATAGTTGTTGACATGGCGTCCATCCCCTCTCTTGAAAATTGGGTGTATATGGCTTTTTTGAAGGCTTTGGGGAATTGCCCAGATGAAACCGCAAGGTTGCAGATGTACGTGAGGGGTGGTACAACAATGTCTGTATGTTTTTTTAGGAGACTACTTGATATCCTGTCCCACCCCGTGGCAGTGTCGCTACGTAGGGACATTATTAGTCTGGCAACTTCTTCTGCATCAGTGGGTAAAAGTGCCATAGATTGTGTGGCTACTTTCATAGTCATTTTTGGTCTTTTTAGGGTTCCGTACCTCAAAAGGAAAAAACGGAACCCTTATAGGATCACTCGTGTGTCTGTCTGTCTGTCTGTCCGTCTGTCACAGCCAATTTGCTCCGAATCTAATGGACCGATTAAGTTGGAATTTGGTATACATATGGATTTTTGTGACCCAAACATGTACGGCTAAAGTAAATAAATGAATTTTGAATATGGGGGTCGCTTTTACGGGGCAAATAAGAAAATTAAAAAAAAAAGTTTTGCAAACTGTACCATGTGACACATCAAATGAAAGGGCTTACTATGAGGGTCTCAAATATATTTTTTTAATAATTTTAAAATAAATAGTTTTAAAGTTATTTAAGAAAATAGACGAAAATTGACCGTCCCCCCCCCCCCTTCTCTCCGAAACTACTGAGCCTAAAATTTTGAAAAAAATACAGAAAATAGTTCTATACCTGTAGATTACAGGAAAACCTATAAGAACTCCATGGGCTAAAAATTACATGGCGAATTTATATAATTTATAAAAAATTCAAAGTCCTGACTGACTCAATGACTGATATGAAAAATAAAATTCCTAATAAAATAGTGAAAATCATCTACCCGAAACTATAAACAAATAAATTAAACCTCAAGTGATTTGCAGAAACATGCAAGAAAATAGTGCAACTGAGTATAGTGACAATTTGTGTGGCGGATCATTACAATATTTCGCGCCTACTGAAAATTACAGGACAAATTAGAGTCGGTTCGTTTCACATTGCATACAATCAACGCCATCTATGACTCCTTAGTGGTAACTCGGAACTATACCCAAAGATTACGTACTTGGACTTTGTGTGGAACCCAAACAGACGGATCAATCATGGCGAAGTGTGGTGGCTGCGGTAAGTTTATGGCTATGTCTGAGGGCGTTCGCTGCACTAAGTGTCCTGGGGCATATCATCCTGCTTGCATTGGCGTTACGTCAACAAAGGTGTCACCTAACTGGTTGTGCCCGGCCTGTAAAGCAAAGATACCGAGAACGGACAATTCGGCTACGCCTGTTAAAAGCCCGTCTGATGGTAGCTTAGTTAGTAGCCATCCAAATATAACCCAGCAAAATAGCAATCGCCAGCCAGGAACTAGCCCGACTGCAACTACCATCCAGTCTGCTACTATCATCCAGCCAGCAACTATCCAGCCAACTACTGCCATCCAGCCGGCAACCATTCAGCCGACAGCCATTCAGCCTCCACAGATACTACCAACCCCTGCCTCTCACTCCATCACCCCCAAAGAGCAAATAGCACAGCCGCAGCCTCAGGAGCTCAACGTAGCCTACGAGATTCGATGTTTTCGTGAGGAGCTCAGTGCTATGAGAGTGGAGTTACGACAGTTCCGAGATGAAATGGCTAGTTTGAAGTCGGATGTCGGCTTATGTAGGGAGCGTATGGAAGTCGTTGAGGGCAAGGTTTCCTACCTCGAGAAACGTTTTGAGGAAAAAGAACCATCTTCCTACGACCATCTTGAGGAGACCATTGCTGAACTTAAGTTACAGCTGAATGAACGCGACCAAGAGCTCCTAATCAATGACGTCATCATAACGGGTATACCCGAAACAAAAGATGAGAGCCCGCTACACATCCTGAAAGTGGTATCCCTGAAATTAGGAGTTAACATCGACGAGCGCGAAATAGTGAACGCGGAGCGTGTTGGTATGGTGCGCCGAAATTTTACTTCTGCAAGTACTGGTAGTGTTGACATCGCGGAGCCGCGACCGCGCGCGCACGCTGTGCGACTGTCGCGCCGCGCTGTCCGCGACCAACTATTGAAAGCAGCGCGCGTGAGACGCGGCCTTACCACTGCCGATCTTGAATTGCATGGGCCCTCACAGAGGTTTTATTTAAACGAACGGTTGACGCCGATTAACGGGAAGCTGTTCTATAACGCACGCGAGGCTGGGCAGAGACATAAATTTAAGTATGTGTGGACAAAAGAGGGCCGCATCTACGTGAAGAGAGAGGATGGTGTCCCTGCGCAACGTATTCGCTCCGATCTAGATTTGAGCCGAATTTTTGGAAATGCTTCATTTTAAATAGCTTGTTCCTAACTCGTAAAGTACTAATACTACATAATATAATTTGTTTTTTTCCTGTTTCTTTTATAATCTTTTTTGTTTTTTTGTTTGCTTTTTCTGTACTAGTTTGGTCGCAGCATGCCCTGGCTAAAGGGGGCACTATTTTGTCTTGTATTTTCCGCAGTGACACAGATTTGATGATACCTATTTCCCTTCAAAATAAGTTTATATTTATGTACCTACTGAAGACTATTTATTTACTACAAACTACTTCCTTAAATAATTATTATTTAACAATATATGCACTATTTAATAACACGATATTAATATTCTGTACACGATTTTCGACACGGACAAATATTTCAGTATTATTATTATACTATATCACATATTATTATTACGAAACAAAAACATTTTACGAACACCCGATAATTGTCTGCAATCTTTTAATGTGCCCTTGTACGAAGTATAATATTGTGATGTTTGGTGCCACTAAAACATTGTAATGAGTGCGAAGCACCTCAAGTTTGGATTACTCAACGCTGGATCGCTAGGCACTAACCACGATGAGTTTATCGCCGCATTGGAGCGTCATGATGTTGGTATAATGGCAATAAATGAGACCTGGCTTAGGACGGGTGAGGAGGGGCGCGCGCCCGCCGTGCCTGGGTACCGGCTGCGACACGTTCCGCGCCCGGTGACCGTGCGCGGCGGACGCGGCGGCGGCGTTGGGTTTTATATCAAGCGCGGGATGAATGTGCGCACCCATGCGCACCCTGTTGACCCGCTTCATGAGTCAGTGGATCAAATGTGGCTTGTTTTGAGCGCGAATGGTGTAAAAATCGCCATTGGCACAGCGTATAGACCGCCGTGGATGGATGTTGACATATTTTTGGACGCGTTAACATGTTCAATAAATTCCGTAGCCTCATGTAAATATACCGTTTTGTTGGGAGATTTTAACATTAATTGTCTTAACCAGACTGACTCTAAAACTGCAAAATTAAATGCGTTTTTAAATAGCCTTGACTTAAGTCAACTGGTCACTTCTGCTACTCACTTTACGGCCACTAGCGAGACTCTTATTGATTTAGTGTGTACAGATGCGAGGGTGAGCAGCATAGAAGTTGACTGGATAGTCGCGCTAGGCGCACATGCTTTTGTTTCAGCCGTTTTTAATTTAAAAAAAGAAAAAATACTACCCAGGGTTGTAACAAGTAGAAACCTCAGAAATATACAGATAGAGAAGTTTAAGGAAGACTTGAGCTCTATAGATTGGCTTGCGCGACCTGTATCAGCTGACGTCAACGCTATGGTAGCTCATCTCAATTTTGGTATTACTACCCTTTTTGACAAACACGCTCCCCGTAAGACCCAGATTATAAGAGAAAAGTCATATCCATGGATAACAGATAACATCAAGTTTATGATGTACTTGCGCAATCAAGCACATGTACGTTGTAGGAATTCAAATTCTGAGAGTAAAATTGAATATTACAAGGAATTAAAAAGTCTAGTGAACAAGTCCTTATATTGCGAAAAGGTTGCTTATTTCAAGTTCAATATTAATAGTAAAATGAAACAACCCAAAGTTTTGTGGAAGAATCTAAAGACCACCTTGCTACCTTTTAAAAATGAAACTGATTTACCCTCTCATATTTTCAATGACCCAGATAAAATTAATTCTCACTTCTTGAATGTCCCAGGTGATATAATGGCACCATCTACATGTATAACTTACTATGAGTCTCACAGATTTAATGATGGCGTATTCGCTATTGAAACTGTAGGTCAGTCAGACATAATGAAGATTTTATCTAAACTCAAATCAAATGCAGAGGGTCTCGACCACATTACACTGGACATGTTTCTTCTGACTCTTCCACAGACTTTGGATATCCTTACTACCATTATTAATCATTCCATTTCAACCTCGACCTTTCCTGATCTATGGAAAATAGCCGTTGTGCGTCCGATTCCTAAAATCGCGAACCCAACTACTGTAAAAGATTTAAGGCCTATTAGTATTTTACCCTTTTTATCAAAAGTACTTGAAAAAGTAGTTAATGCCCAACTAACTGCATATATTGAGCAAAATAACATCCTCCCTGAGGCTCAATCCGGTTTTAGGCGGGGGCGTAGTACTGCAACGGCTCTGTTAGATGTTACTGACAACATATCATCAGCTCAAGATGAAGGGTGTTGTACTCTGTTAGTTCTGCTGGACTTTTCTAGAGCATTTGATGCTATTAATTTGAGTCTCTTGCTCTCGAAGATGACCTATTATGGATTTGACGCCGCTACCGTTAAATGGTTCGGAAGCTATCTGAGTAATCGTCAACAGCTTGTGGAAATTCGGGATGCGAATGGGTCTAGTGTTTTTTCTAATATGAGCCCAGTGGTAAAGGGGGTTCCACAGGGATCGATACTGGGTCCTCCTTTGTTTATTCTTTATAGTGCCGATATTATTAATATTATAAAAAACTGTAAATTTCATATTTATGCAGACGATATTCAATTATACCTGGCTTTTAAACCTGAAGATTATAAGTGCGCAGTAAAACTAGTTAACGAAGATCTGGCAAGGATTGTGGACTGGTCAAGACAAAACTCTCTTCTACTTAACCCGGCCAAAACTAAATTTATGCTTTTCGGATCTAAAGGGCAACTGGGCAAAATAAACAGTAACCTTGCAAACGTGATTGTGATGGGCCAACGCATTGATCGTGTGTATGAAGCGAGAAATCTGGGTCTAATTATGGACCAAGGCCTTAACTTCGAGGCTCACATCGCAAGCTGCGTGCGAAATTGTTTTTACCGCCTAAAAGTTCTGTATAAAATGCGCCCATATGTAAACGAAGACCTGCGTGTACAGCTCGTTGAAAGCCTAGTTTTATCCAAACTGAATTATGCGGATACCGTCGTCGGTCCGCGACTACTAGCACGCACCGAAAGACTTATTCAGCGGGTTCAAAATGCCTGCGCGCGTTTTTGCTTTGACGTACCACCCCTTGGTGGTACGTCAAGCCACTTGACACCATTTTTAAACAAACACAACATTTTAAAAATGAAATCCCGTCGTAAGCTGCACTTAGCATGTCTTCTTTTTGGAGTCATCAAATATAAATGTCCGTCATACCTGTACTCAAAGCTTACGTGGATAAATAACCACCGCCAGCACAAAGCCAGGCGTTGTGCTCAGCAGCTGGCTACACCACATCACAGAACTGCAGCCTTTCGAGGAAGCTTCCGATATGCAGCCTCCAAATGTTGGAATAATATTCCTCCACCAATTAGGGACCTAAACAACATAAATACATTTAAGTTAAGGCTTAAGACATTTATAATTCGTTCACAAATTGAATTTAATAATATAAATATTGACAAATCGTTTATCTAATTTAACAATCTAATTATTATCTAGCTATTATTTACTATTTTACGATATTTTACATTTATATTTTGAATTATTTATCACCATAACACAAACTCACCAAATTTTAAATCAAGCATATTATGTGAATTTTTTTAAATTGTATTTCGAATTTATTTCATAGAAACTTACCGGCAAATAATGTGGGTAGATGCGCGGCGGTGGTAAATCCGTTGTCTGCGATTGCCAGAATTCATGTGTGTGTACAATCACACATAAATACACACCCACACATTTGTACAATCATCCTTTTGCTCCGACTTCCATCGTAATTCCAAATTCCATTGTAAAAACTAATTTTGTTTTTGAACTCAATGATCAGCATTATAAGTCTACCGGCACTATACACTTTCTCGGAATCATTTGTTTCGTTTTTTTTTTTTTTCAGCTCAATAAAACAATATTAACTAGGCAGTAGTCGCACTCTCACTGAAATGTCGTTGTGGTATTGCAATTTAAAAATGCTTAGTTAGGCCGATGCTGCATCGGCCGGCCCGAAGTGCGTCATGCCAATAATGAATAAACTGTGTTTCGTTTTCGGATAAGTACTTATTTATTTAGCAGGTATCTTCGTGTTCTATTACTACTAATATAACTATGTTATCCTCTATGAGAAAAATATTTATTTTATATTATTTATTTATTACACACTTTCAAATGCCCATTTAATAGAATAAAATTATTTATTTACTACCTACTACCCTCATCCGTGTGTCACTGCGGGGGGCCTACTGAAAACCAGCGCTGAGTGTTTTACACCCAGCATATGCTGAGTTGGTTACCCTTTCGTTATGGGCATGCTCAGCGCAGTTGAGCTGTTTAATTAATTGTTAAGCTGTTTGTTGTTATTTGTTTATGTATGTGCTGCTCTTTTGTGTTGCTGCTGTCCACTAACGAATAAATACATATTCTATTCTATTCTATTCTTCTATTCATATGACTGAACGCACAGCCCTAACCGCTGGACCTTTTTTAGTTACCACAAACAAATTTGGGTCAGATTTAAAAAAACATGGTAGATATATTATATTCATCGTACGGAACCCTCTCCACGCGAGTTCAACTAGCACTTGACCGGTTTTTTAAAAGCTTGTTACAGTAGTTCCTGTATCTATTGAAAGACGTTTTTAAAATTTCATTATTAGGTGACTTTTAATTTTTTTATGCAGATCATCTCTATGTCGGACACATCGTAGAAGGCCCGGCGTGAGCCAAGGTTTTATATTTTTTTCCGGTTAGGTATTTGGACCGTCTTGGAACTTGACTCAATTGCCTGTATAATTAGGTTAATCATACACTCGGCTGCCTCGTGGCAGTTCTGCGTGCAATACACTTGGTCAAAATTGTGTTGCTTTACCACTGCGTCAAGTTGATCATGGTTGATACGGGTAACTCTTTGTTTAACTACGGGTTTAGGGGTTTTAGTTACTAGAAAAAACAGTACAGTTTCGTGATCGGTTAGCGCAGAGTGAGCGACGTATGTGAAAGCTGGGAGATTAGATTTAAGAATAACATGGTCAAGGCAGGCTTGGAGACGCGTGGGCAGTGAATGGGCAGGCAGTAATCCATGTGAGGCTAATAGGTTTAGGTAACTCTGTGAGGCAGAGTCAAAATATTGGTCGTGGATGTTTATATGTATGTCACCGGTAATAATGATATTCTTATAGTGTGTGATATTTGTCAGGAGTAAATTGAGTGAGTTTAAAAATTTGTTAATGTCTTTATATCCCGGTGGACAATATATAGCTACCAGGATGGTGTTGGAGTCAATTATTATTAGTAGACTGTTGGCTTGCAAGATTGAGGGTTCTTCTACGGAAACTGTAATTTTTTTATTGACATAGACAACTACACCCTCGTTTTGTGTGAAATTGTTTGCGGTTTTGAAATAGTTGTAGTCCTGAAGGTCTGGAATATAGTGAGTATTGGGAAACCAACATTCGGTCAACGTTATAATGTCCCACTCGATTCTTGTTTTAGTGAGTATGGTGTGAAATCCTGTCATATTTTTTGTTATGCTATGTCCGACACAGACACAGAATCTATATTGTCAACATTATTTTGGGTGATATCGAATTTTGTTATTCTAATGTATATCAATATATACATTTTTTGTATACTACTGTGATTGGAAAGGGTAGAAATGAGCTGATCGATTTTACGTTTAGTATCAGTGCTGCAGTAGATAATCAAGACACAAGAAAAGAGTAAGGCTGAGCTATGACATAAGTATAACCCCTTAGTGTTATACTTGGGTAGGTAGGTTGGTGTAGGTCTTAGTGGGGTGTGTTCTTCAGCCAGGGAACACACTCCTATAAAATGCTAAGAATACCAGTAGCGTACGCCTCGAGAGTGCGGAGTCGAGGCTATCAGGCGCTCACCGACAAGTTCTTCGCATACGTCCACGCCATCTCTAGGCTGACGCCTCGGTCTATTGATGGGCCCACACATACACCAATGTGGGTCGTCCTACCCGGGCAATGCTGTGGTCTGAAACGAGTCCCCGCACTCCTTCCACCTACCACGGGACCACAGTAGCAAAATACGAAGAGCGACAGGCGAACCTTCGGCGCCTTAAAACCGAAACAAACTGGCTGAGCCGACCCGTGGCGGCGTAAAACCACACTCCGGGCCCACATGGCCTTGGGGAACTAAATACCCTCAGAAAGTCTATACCACACCTTCCAAGGGCAGGTAAGTGTGAGTTTGTGTTTTTTAGGGTTCCGTACCTCAAAAGGAAAAATAGGAGCACTCGTGTGTCTGTCTGTCTGTCTGTCCGTCTGTCACAGCCAATTTGCTCCGAATCTAATGGACCGATTAAGTTGGAATTTGGTATACATATGGATTTTTGTGACCCAAACATGTACGGCTAAAGTAAATAAATGAATTTTGAATATGGGGGTCGCTTTTACGGGGCAAATAAGAAAATTAAAAAAAAAAGTTTTGCAAACTGTACCATGTGACACATCAAATGAAAGGGCTTACTATGAGGGTCTCAAATATATTTTTTTAATAATTTTAAAATAAATAGTTTTAAAGTTATTTAAGAAAATAGACGAAAATTGACCGTTCCCCCCCCCCTTATCTCCGAAACTACTGAGCCTAAAATTTTGAAAAAAATACAGAAAATAGTTCTATACCTGTAGATTACAGGAAAACCTATAAGAAGTCCATGGTCTAAAAATTACATGGTGAATTTATATAATCGCGGACGGCGGCCAGCTGCGGCGGCTCCCACTGCTCCTGAAAAGGAACAGTCTGGGGATGGGGGAAGTCTGGACGGGAGCGTTTCTTCGAAGCGTGCTCGCCTAGATGAAACCCAAACTCCTAGAGGGGATGCCAAACGCGCGAAGACCGGAGCAAAACCGAAGCGGACGGTAAGTTACGCGAATGCGACTCAATTGCATCTGATGGTAGCGGTTATCACCGTCCCGCCGAGGGACCTCTCGACCAGTCAGGCAGAGCAGTTGCGGGAAGCTATCGACGATAGTATTCTGCAAGCTGTAGGGCTAGCCAAGTTACACACCACAATGAAAACGAAACTCCAGAGCCTGCAACGCTTAGCTAGTGTAGCAGCTACTGGATGCATGAGAACAACTCCATCAGCAGCGTTAGAGTTTCTTTTAAATTTAAGACCTCTGGGTCTGGTCATAAAAGAGGAAGCTCAGGCAACAGCCTTAAGACTAAGATCAAACGGACTATGGAAAGGAAATACAGAAACAACACACTCAAAAGTTTTGCAGGGGATTTTCAAGGAAATACCACTCCTTGAGGCGCCCATGGATAAAACTTTATGTCACCATGTGTTCGATAGAAGTTACAACATCCAACTCACTGCGGAAGTAGAAGATAGCTCTGGCATCAATGAAGTTAGGATATATACGGACGGCTCTAAGACCTCACATGGTACAGGAGCATTGGTTTCTTCTCGAATGATCTTAACATTTCAATATCAAATACCCTAGATAAATTAAACACAATCTTCCAAGCCAAATGTATCGGTATCACCAGAGCGGCACAAGCAGTTGCAGCCAGAGACGTCAGAGACTTTAAAATAAAGATCATCTCAGACAGTGCATCGATGCTGCAAGCCCTGAAAAACAACACAATTACCCCTGTCCTAATACTGGAATGCCATAATGCACTTCAATTCATTGCAACCACGAATAGTATAACCCTGCAATGGATAAAAGGACACAGCAACTCGCTGGGTAACGACGCAGCAGACGAGCTGGCCAAGAGAGGCTCGAGCGATACAGTATTTGGACCGGAACCAATACTGCCTATACCTCAGGCCCAAATAAAAACATGGCTGCGTTCACAAACCACCGAAAAACACCTCGCCGAATGGAGAAACATTGAAGGATGCAGGCAAACAAAAGATGCAGTTCCGGACGCGTCAATGAAGTTTACTCGCAATCTCATCAAACTCAAAAGAGACAAACTCCGTAAAATCATAGGAATTTTAACGGGTTACTGTTCCTTAAACAAACATCTACATAACATAGGTGTAACTGATAGCCCATTGTGCAGAGGATGCATGGAGGCGGAAGAAACGCCACGGCACGTACTCCTAGAGTGCAGGAGCGTGGCAGATCACCGGGCACAAACTTTACGATCCCCATTAACTCTCCCGGAAGCCTGCAGTGGTCTGGGAAGGCTGCTACAATTCTGGGACGACCTATGTTGGTTGGAGTAGGTATTTTCTAAACATCACGGACATTGGCCCAATCAAGAGGCTAAGTGCGGATAAAAGCCCAGTTAAACTAAACTAAACTAACTAACCCCTTTTTTTTATTTATTTTTTTATTTTTTTTGGTGGGTGTAAAATCATCGAATAACCCCCCTCCCGCTCTTGGGCAGAGCGAGAGGTGTCAGACTTCTACTGACTAAAAACCACCCATGTTCCTTCTTCGCCCTCTATGTCGAGGCCGCGATAACCGGTGGACTACCCGCGGCCCCGACAGGCGTCGGCCCTTTCGGGCCCCTCCCATGTTGCTGGCATCTCTTTGAAGCGCACATGGAACACGGACGCGCCGTCGACACGGCCTGTTTTCGTCGTGAGACGGACGGACGGCGAGTTAGCCCATCACTCACCGTCCACAGGCCCGCGTCTACGGTGGCTGGAGGTCATCGCGGGACCCCCGACGCCCGGAGCGCCTCCCGCGGCGGCTGGGACGAGAGGTTCTCTCCCTCTCGCGTTCCGCCACCTCCTTCGCCAGCATCACTGCTTCGCAGAAGGAGGCGACGGCGTCCCATTTCTCCTCGCCCCGGACCATGGCTTGCACCAGGGCCGGGTGCGAGAGGTCGCCGCCGCCGATCGCCGCTACGAGAACACGGCGGGGCTCCGCCCAAGCGCGGCACACCTCCACTGTGTGCTCCACCGTGTCCTCCGGCCGATCCTCACAATGGTGACATCCGGGCGTTTCCTCCCGCCTGATTCGGTGCAGGTACCTCCCGAAACAACCGTGTCCGGTGAGGACCTGCGTCAGACGGAAGGTGAGGGCGCCGTGGCGCCTCTCAAGCCACTCCTCAACGAGGGGACTTACCGCCACTTTCGTGGCGTGCCCTGCAACTAACTAACCCCTTAGTGTAAAAGTATGTTCTTGAGTACCTATTTGATGGTGTAATACGAGTAAGACTCAGACTCTCGAGGGATTCCAAAGATATGTACGTATGCGTGGCTAATTAGCGAGAAAAGTGAATTGTGTGATAGTGTAAGTGTGATTAACGAGTGTTGGTGTTTGAATGTTAGAAGGTTGGTGCGTGTAGTATCTAAAGGTTTAGAATGAGTGTGTGTATGTTTGTTTACAAGTAAGTTAGAGTTATTTTTACATAATTTTGAGTTGTATAATAACTGGTAGGATATAACATTAATGTAAAATATGCTAAGCTGTGGTAAGACGAGTCCTAGTCACTTCTGTTTGCGTAGTTTGGTCAAGTCATCCTCGGATTCAATCAGCATACTGGGCAATCCTTCTTTTTCTCGAACATAATATATATTTTGCCATTTGCAACCCAGCACTGCTCGAACGCACTGCTTTTTATAAACTCCCTTGTCAGGTAATGGAGACGTTTTGCTGTAGTAGTTAACGCTTCTGATATATACAATGGCTTTTTAGGTACTTTAGGTTGCAAGTGGGTGGTGCTAAGACGGTTTTCAAAATAATTATGTTTATTCTACGTTTTAGTAGACCGGACAAACTGTTCTTTTATGGTTGGGGATGTAAATTCTACAATGACAGTACCCACTGTCTCTTTTTTGCCTCTCAGCCGGAAGATATTTTTGATCTCGGAGACTGGAACAGGTTGATTGATGACAGTACCCAGTTTTTGGACCAATCCAGTAAGGGATTCCCGGGTCTCGGTACTTGATGATGGGATATTACTAATTTCGATTGTAGCTGCTTTCATGTTTCCCTCCAGATAGTCTACTTTAAGCTCTAGCATTTTAATGACTTTTTGGTTATTACTACATTCGGCCTGTAAGTGGTTTATCTCCGACATAGCATCATCGTATTTATTCGACAGAAATTGTATTGTGTCTCGAATATTATCATTTTGGGTACGAATTTCTGCGTTTTGCCTGCTAATCACGCTGTTTTGCGCCCTAATTTCCTCAAGAGCTGAGTGAAGTGAGTCAACTTTAATATTTTGTTGCTCTTGTTTTGACACAAAATCCGATAACATTGTGTTCATGTCTAACATCATGTTTTCGAGACGTTCCAGCTCAGCAGCATCACCTCGTTTCCTTTTTCTCTGGTTTATATTATCAGTTTCATTACTTCCATTCTTAGAACTCGAAGATAAGTTCGGTTCTGAGCCGTACAAAGGTGAGACTGGGGTTTTCGGGGGCGAGCGAGCGAGCGGCATTTTTATATGGGGACTATATTTCTTGTCACCAAGTTGTATCACCTAATATATAGAAACGGCACCACTAAATATTTTCGTTCTCAGATAAACAAAGTGTTTCCAGAAATGAATGATCAAATTAATGTTAATATAATTATGTGTAAAATAAGAGCAACAAAAAGGTAGTGCATTAGATGAATATAAACTTCGTTCTTATAATAATAGTTTTATTACATAAACAATAGTTTTGTGCCCAGAATGGTAGATCTGTCACCAAATAATGCTGAAAGAAACCCTAACCCTAGAGGGTCGACGTCAAGGTCACCCCGAGGTTCGGTTAGTTAGGTTCCTTTAATCCCTGCAGACAGACCACTGAACTATTATAATACATACAAAAACATTTATTTGCTACTAGAGCCTATATCTCCATGATTTTAGGTGATTTATTGTGGAATTGATTTTATACTGTTTGGAGACTACGTTTTGATGACAAACCTACTATTTTGGGGACAAACCCTATTACTTAAGAAACACAATACTTATTAAATTGGCGATAGCTTAAATGATACCCTTTTTATATTCTTAGGCAATTTATTAGTTTATAAAGTAGCCTTAGTTACAATTGGATCGGAAGTAATACGATGGCAGTCAACAGAAAAGGGCAAGTGTTGCGCTCAGATGGTTATAAACAAACTTGACACTTCCATATCGCTTTGTCCGATACTTTCATTGCTTTAAATCCCTTGGCAGTAGTATTGGAACAGAGTAGATCGTACCTCGAGTTACAATTTGAACATTGGGTATTCTTTCCCTTTTAATACGCTTGTACAACCGGCACAGTTGTTTTTATTACTTGCCGTTGCCATGATGTCGAAGGAACAAGTTTTTAAAATCTTCTAAAAATACAAAAACTAATGCACGATGCTGGGATCGAACTCGAGTCACTTCAACGATGCGGCTATGGTAGCCGTTACGCCAAATGAACTACAATAATAATTGCGAATTTGCGAAAAAAAAATTTGTTTTGAATAATAAAGACGGTATGATTTTTAAATCATATGACGGTCATTCCAGACAAATTCTTAACGTATTTTTACAGTTATTTTACTGTTTCACACTTTTCTTGCCGTAATTTGTTGCGTCCGTACACTGTTTATGTCTTGGTCGGTATTTAGAGCACTGTTAGTTGGAAGTTTCACTTTAAATTTTGACAGATTAACTGAGTAATTGCTTCGATATTGGTTTTGAGTTTTTCACGCATTTAAGGCACATATGTCTTGGATAACACTTTCACTTGTTTATTGTCTTTGTAGCTTCACGTTGATGATAGAATTATGCAAATTTTTACGTAAATTTATTTTTAATCACATAATGAATACGGAGTAGTTATTTGACAAGTGTTCACCTAGTGGCGCCATATCAATAAGAAGTAGCTCTTTTGTACCACGGGACCCGTTCCTACATACATTCTGAGAAGTGGACATGATAGAATTGTCGTCAATGTGTTTGGTGAAGCGTCAATGCCTTTTATTTTAACTTCTCAATTGATGAATCCTCGCACCATATCTGTAGACGCAGCGCCCCATGTATCGAGACTCTTTTGAGATTTCTCGCAAGGGCCAATAGATGGCGTTAACGAGTCAGCAGAGCTTTTTTCTTTTTTTTTTTTTTTTTTGGTGGGTGTAAAATCATCGAATAACCCCTCCCGCTCTTGGGCAGAGCGAAAGGGAGTGTCAGACTTCTACTGACTAAAAACCACCCATGTTCCTTCTTCGCCCTCTATGTCGAGGCCGCGATAACCGTTGGACTACTCGCGGCCCCGACAGGCGTCGGCCCTTTCGGGCCCCTCCCATGTTGCTGACATCTCTTTGAGGCGCGCGTGGAACACGAACGCGCCGTCGACACGGCCTGTTTTCGTCGTGAGACGGACGGACGGCGAGTTAGCCCATCACTCACCGTCCACAGGCCAGCAGAGCTTATTTGACCGTTTGAGGAAGACGGTGTGTGCGCCTGAGCGCTCCGCTTTGAAAATTCCTTTTTGGTGAAATCTTGACGATACTCGTAAAAATAAATGGACCTGCATCTGTGCTTCATTGAGAACTTATAGTGCAGTGTTGATTTTTGGAGTTTTAACCATTCTACCGGTGGATTCAAGAGGATTTTGCTCGCCGGCCGGCAGCCCATACCTGCAAGTGCGCATGAACGAGGGATCTTCCCATCTCTCGGGGTCTGAGTGGGATCTCTGGATTGTCAAGGTACGTGGGCATGTTTGCTGCTAATAATTCTCTGGTAGTGGTTTGTCGAGGATTCATCAATAGGGAAATTGATTTATTTTGAGGTCCGCCATTACACATAAGACATAGGTTCTCATTTTAAATTTTCTTACAACCTTCACAAAGGTGCAGGCTATTTACACACCTCACCAGTGTTTGTTAATTTTGGTTCTCAAAATGGATGTAAGAACTTTATAGACTGTCGGAAGACAAGTAATTGGTCTATAATTTTTGGGCTCCGCGGTACTACCAGATTTATAGAGCAGGTGGGTTATACCTGTTGTCAGGAATTCGGGCAGCGACCCTAACTCTAAGGCTGACTGGAAAAAAGTCGCCAGGCGAGCGTGCGATCTTGTAATCCACTTGATCCAGAAATTGTGCAGCCCGTCCGGCCCTGGAGATTTCCAGTTAGGCAACGGACGGACTGCACGAGCAACGTCTTGAGGGCTGATAGTGATTGCCCCCATTTCTGATACTGGATCGCACGCTCGCTCGACTTCTCGAGTCCATTCACCCTCAGTATGGCTGACAGGCATTATTATTATTATTCTATATATTATTATTATTTAGGGAAAACATGTTCTGTTTCATAGCTTGTTGGCTAGTTTAAGCTACGCTAACGGGCCTTAGCCAAAGTCAGCGTAGCGTGTGTGTGTGCGTGTTGTGAAATATTTCATTTTCGTCAATCTGCATGAACTTCCTCACTATTCTGCGGCTTTTTGAAGTGTAATGTAAATTGAATCTTTAAGGTCTATTAAACTCTTTTGTAAAAAAAACGGGCACTTTAGATTTTTTTCTCTATTTCAATGAAGAAGAACAAGAAATAGGTTTTATTAATTTGACGATGTATTGGCACGTTATTTGAAGCATCCTGGCATGATTCTTTACGTTCCAAATTTGAAATTAATGAAAGAAAAATAATTATTATTGTGGATTATTCTAAAATTGCTTTACTAATGGCGCGAATTGCTGAAACGATTTTTAACTGATTACGATATTTTAAAACTTTTTGGATATTTTCTGCAAATTAAACAATTTAATCTTTCATTTTACATTAAATACCACTTTTTGATATGAGTGATAAAGCGATAAGGACCGGTTAAAATTATAGCCCTACTTGAAGAAGGTTGTTCGCAAACTTACGTGTCTCAGCGGCTAAATGTGAGTCGTTCAACTGTCCAGAGGACTTGGCAATCAAGAAACCGGTTCGGTCAAAAGAACACCCGGTTCGGGAAGAAAACGATGCACAGAACCAAGAGATGACTGCTTTTTGGTGAGTCAGGTGTTGCGGAATCGTAAAGCGTCAAGTGTGGACCTGAAGAAGAGCCTTGAAGAAGTAAGAGGAGTAGAAGTTAGCTTGTGGACGGTCAGGAGGAGGCTTTTGGCTGCCAATATCAGGAGTTACCGCCCAGCTCGGGGCCCTAAATTACTCCGTGAGCACCGTGTTGCTCGACTTCAGTTTGCTCGGAACTGTGCTTCATGGACTATGGAGGACTGGAATAAAGTATTGTTTTCTGATGAAGCTAAAATCTCTTTGTGTGGAGAGGACCGACGCCAGCGAATGCTGCGAAGACTTATCACTCCTTATGGCGGAGGCTCCGTTATGTTTTGGGCAGCAATTAATTCGACAGAGCTTACGAAGTTAGTTTTCATAGAAAATGGAACATTAAATGCACACCGGTACATAATGGAAGTCCTTCCATATGCACAACCCACATTGACTGCACTTGGGGAAGATTCCATTTTTATGGACGACAATGCTCGCCCGCACCGTTCTGGCGACGTGGAAGCGTACATGCAAGAAGTTGGGATCCGTCGTTTGGATTGGCCAGCTCGAAGTCCTGACCTCCAATCCATTTGAGCATGTCTGGGATGTTCTAAAGAGACGGGTAAGATCAGTGCAACCTGCTTCACAAAACATCAGGAGCTAAAAAGAGTCATTGCAGAAGAGTGGGAACGTATTCCTCAAAACGTTATTAAAAACATCGTGGAAAGCATGCCCAGAAGGATTCAAGCTGTGATTTTGGCAAGAGGAGGTCACACTCGTTATTAGGTTTTTACATTTGTAACTTTATTTAATTAAAAAAAGTAAAAAAAAAATCTTGTCTTTATTGCCGACCACTTCTTATTGTTTGGGCGTGTACATCGGTTTTAAAGAATTCATCGTTGTTTTTCTTTTAATTGGCCGAATTCACTTCATGCGCATTAATTTACACGATTATAAGTATACAGACTAGTCAGACTACGTTAAAGAAATAAATTTCATTTAATTAACAAAAAAATATTTTCTGTCCTATTGTTTTTTGCAAATGATGTGTGTTCGGGACTGCTATATCTATGAGGTATGTTTCTTTATGTACTTTGTCTTGAAGGATTATATCTGGTCTGTTGTAGTGAATGGTTCTATCGGATAATATGCTGCGATCGTAAAAGATTTTGTGAGTGGTATTTCCTATAAATGGCTTCGGTACATACTTGTAATAAGGAGTGTTTGCGTCTTCAATGAGCTTATGTTTGAGTGCTAGATTTTGATGGATGATATTTGCTACCTGGTTATGCCTGTGGGTATAATCTGTTTGTGTGAGTGTTGTGCAAGCTCCTGTGATATGTTGGATAGTCTCTGGTTGGCTGTGGCATTTTCGGCATTTATCGTTAACTAGCTGTTGCCAGCGGCTTCGCCGCAACGACCCACGGGAATATAAAATCGGGATAAAAACTATCCTATTTGTTAATCCAGGTTATAAAATATCTGTGTACCAAATTTCATCCAATCCGTGCAGTAGTTTTTGTGTGAAGAAGTAACAAACATACACACTCACACACTCACAAACTTTCGGCTTTATAATATTAAGTGTGAAGTGTGATAGTGTGATTATCGTGGGGTCTTTTATGATGAATTTCCTATAATTTTTTGTATTTATGATCTGATCTTGTATCGCGATAATAAATCCCTCGGTTTCCGGAAACAAAAAACCAATTTTAAGCCATTTATTTGATGCTAGTGTGTCTAAATGAGGTTGTTCAAGATCGTGGGGATGGCGCCCATGCAACACTTTCTTCTTCCAATCTACTAACTTTTGTATTTGTGGGTCTTCATTGTTAGTGTTTTGTGTATCTGTCTCTTCGTTTAGGTTAAGTGGGGTGTAGTTGTGTCGTTCATTACTATAGCTTTATGTATATTACTTGTGATAGTATGATATTTTTTTTTTTGACCAATATTTACTTGTTAAATATTTTATTTTATATATTTTTTTTTGTGTGTGTGTTTTTATTTTTTTATTTTTTTGACATTTAACAATGTAAAATGATTATACAATATGATAAATATTTAAAAAATTGATATTGTGAATGTGAGGACCATGTGGGTCTTTCTTAAATTTTAATTGTTGTGATTGTCTGGCAGTTTGAGTACTTTAAGTGACCCACCCAAATGTCCTTTCTTTGGTATTGTTCGTCGTGACGTTGAGCTCCTTCGAGTTATAAGTCGAGCTCCACGATATCTGACAAATGCTTGCACTGACTGGACGGGTCCACTCAAATCTGTGTGGTGCTTTCTTCAAAAGACCATCTCAGACATTAATCTGCATGGTCTTCATGTGTGTATTATACCTTATTGTTAACCCAAACGATTTTAAAAGATTAAAAGAGTAAGCTTTGGAGTTTCTTGCCGGTTCTTCTCCTTAGGAATCGACCAATGCACCGAACCGTGCCCCTTTTTACCGACGTTTTATAAGTGCCCATGTAGGCCTATGTGAAATATGTGAAATAAAAAAAAAAAAAAAAAAAATATTTTTTGTGAGATTTATAATGTAAAAGAATGATTTTAGCCTAGTTATTTGTTTCTGCCAAAGATTTCAATTAGGCCTCTCCCTCCATTTTGACGTCTGATAGTTAGCCTTTCTATTGCAGACTTAGGGTGTAGGTTATTGTGTTTAGTAAGCGTGGTGCGTGTCATTCTCTCGATTTGCTGTATGTCAGTTTTTGAATATTTGATCACTCCAAACGAGTATGTTAGTATTGGGATCGCGTATGTGTTCAATGCCTTAATTAGATGTTTTCTGGAAAGTTGAGTTTTACACACTGCGACCACTCTTCTCTTGTATTCTGTGTTCAATGTTTGTTTAATTGTTGTATGATCTAATCCTTTGAGCTGCCTGTATCCTAAATATTTATATAAATTGGTGGGTTCCATAGCTGTAATTGTGTCAATATTGTTAATTGCATAGTCGCCAGGTTTAATTTCGCCTCTTATTATATGTACTGTTTTACATTTATCTAGTCCAAACTGCATGTTCATGTCTTTGCTAAATTCTGTCGTGATATCTATTAGTTTTTTCATCTCTTTTTCTGTTTTTGTGTATAATTTAATGTCGTCCATATAAATAAGATGAGAGATAGTGGTTCCTTCTGTTGCTTGTTTAAGGCAATATCCGGCTTTACAACGTTGTAGTAAGTGAGATAGGGGGTTTAGAGCGAGGCAGAACCATAAACCACTCAGGGAGTCTCCCTGATGGATCCTTTTTTAATAGCAATCTGGCAAGTTGTGACAGTGTTATCACGATAATTTAATTGTAGCGTAGTTTTCCATCGGGACATAATATTTTGCAAGAATTCTATTATATTAGGGTTTATTTTGTAAATATATAATATTCGGATAAGCCAGGAGTGTGGAATGCTATCGAAAGCTTTTTTATAATCTATATTGATTGGCCTGTTGGTCTAGTGGTTAGTGACCCTAACTGCTATGCCGGAGGTCGTGGGTTCGATTCCCACCCAGGACAAATGTTTGTGTGATGAGCACGATCATTTGTTCTGTGTCTGGGTGTAATTTATCTATAATATGTATGTATTTAGAAATATATAAGTATGTTTATCAGTTGTCTAGTACCCATAACACAAGCTCTGCTTAGCTTGGGACTAGATGGCGTTGTGTGAGAGTTGTGGAATATTATATTATTATTATGGAATATTATATAGGTACAGTGTAAATTTCTATTTTTTGTGGCAGCATGTTTATGTATGGTCGAATCGATAACTAGTTGCTCCTTTCATCCCATGTGTCCTCGCCTGCAACCCTTTTTTTCCTTTTGTTATTATTATCTCCGTTATTCACTTTCATCCATATAATTTACATTTTTAAATATTTCATACAAAACTTATAAAAAAACATTAAAAAATATAAAAAATAGTCGTCCACCGGTGACGGGAGCAGGGTCCAAGCTACCGGTGGTTAGGGCCCCAGAGACAGGAACCTCCTCACAATGCGAGCCGTATCGAGGAGTACTGCCTTCTGAATCAGGTTCTTGATCCAACCGCCAAGCGAGAGTTTGGACAGGTGGTCGTCCAGACTCTTGGCTTATTATTATTATTATTTTCGGAATGTGTTTTTTTTTCTCAGCTCTTAGACTGGATTTTTACTACATTTACGAAACCAAAGCAAATGTAGCGTGTGGTGTGTGTGTTGTGTGTAAGATTTTATGTGTTGTGATGAGGTCCTACTTCATTCTCTTCTATCTGCATAAACTTCCTAACTATTCTGCATGTGTGTAATATTATTATTATTATTTTGCATAATAAATATAACAAAAAGTAATTAAAAGTTCTGCTATTCATCGATAGATGGCAAAACTAAAAACTAAAAAGTATCACCGCTGTGCCGGTCGGAGAAGAGAGAATGAAGAGAATTTCTGGATTTGTTCTCCACGCTCAAGGCCCGCGATAGAAGCAATGCAATAGCTTAAAAACACTGATAAATAACAGAGAAAACCATACCAAACATTTCGGAAAAGTCTCGCCACCCTTGCGTTTATCACAGAAAATGTGTGCGGATCAATGACTTTGAGGTATAATCCATTTTCCCTTCATATTTTGAAACTGGCGTGGGAAAATGACGAAACAGGTCGTCAACGTCTAATAATGTGAGATCTGGAGAGCGTGCGGGGGCCATGGGACAATTATGTTTCAAATTAAGGTTATAGTTATCATCACACTTAATATTATTATAAAGGCGAAAGTTTGTGAGTATGTTTGTTACTTCTTCACGTAAAATGTACGGAACGGATTTGGATAAAATTTGGTACACATATAGTTTATAACCTGGATTAACACATAGGATAGTTTTTATCCCGATTGTATCTTCCCGTGGGATAATTTTCGAGTTGTAGCGGGTGAAGCCGCTGGCAAATAGTTTTGCATATTTGGGACGAGTGAAAGGAAAGGAAGGAAGAGACATAAGAAAGGGACATATTGAACTATACCATATGCACCTCCTTCAATATGTCTCTCGTTTAAGCTAACATCTTGTATGCAATAACACTTTGTTAATATTATGGTGCAATAAATATTTTGAATTTGAATTTCATTGGGACGCGAGTAGTTAATGATTTTTTCGTGTTTAAACAAAAAACCTCTTCAGCTTTATAATAATTATTAGTATAGATTCCGTTCTATCTTGGACAACAATAGTTAGGAATAAATGGTGTGGAAAAATGAGTCGTGTGACAAACGAGAGTAAAATTCCTGTTTGTCATACTGGTGTGATAACGTGATGTGAAGTGACTACGAGTCGGCAACGAAAAAAGACACGTCAGTACAAATTGATCAAAGAGGAACAACGAGTTCCATCCGGTGATGAATCCGTTGAGGAATATGCCTTATTCTTTCACTCTGTGTACAGCGCGACAGAGGCTCACTGAGCGCGAAGGAGGCGGGTGGCGTGAGGGGAGGCAGAGTCGAGGGGCGCGTATGCGCACCTTGATTGTGTCGATCGGGCAGCCCTAGCCGTCCGGCGCGCGCTGACTGGTCTGCCGCCTAAGCGCCCAGTGGCTCCGGAGTTCCGGAAGGTATTCCGCCCTTTATTTTGAGAGATTGCCGCATGGTATTAATAGAACCGTTGCTGCACATAGGTATTTAATTTGTGTTTGTTTTGCGACTTGAAAGAAGAAAGAAACAGAAGTCTAATACGCAGCACGGCTTCCGTCCTGAACGCGTTACAACGAGGAACTTGCTTCACCTGATGACGCAGTTGGTCCAGCCTATATAGACTGCACATTTTCAATCAGAAAGTTAGTACCTAAATACACAGGGAACGAAATTTTTAGTAAAACGTTGACAGACTTGATTGTGCGATTTTCGAGCAGTTTTCTGCAAATATCGACTAGAGTAGTGTTCTGCCTACTCCCTGACCATTTTTTATTGACAGCATGCACGAAATATTTTCGTAATTTTTATAAGAAATTATTTATTATCTGTGCTAACCCAAAATTTTCTTCAGTTTTAAACATTCCACATGGTTTCAGTTACTGACTCTGCGCTTTTGACCGCGTTCATTGGTCCGGGGCTCAGATTGCGGGTTGTTTTTTAAAAAAAAACCTAAAAACCTAACCTTTTTTGGCGATTATTATTTTTTTTTAATTTTCGACAGTAATTATTATTCTTAAAACAGCTAGCCCATGCGGAGCCGTTAACGTGTGTTACACACCTCGTTGTCCCAAAACGAATCCCAGAACAAGCTGGATTCAGGCCTGGAAAATCTTGCTGCAGTCAAGTAGGTACTTAACCTATCCATAACTACGTAGTACTATTATGTCTTCTGTGCCTTAATCCAACACATCGAGGCCGAATATGAATCCAAAAAAGCGACGGGAGCAGTGTTTGTGGACTTGTCATACGACACCGTAAATATAATATAAAACGCCTTATATGAAAAGCGTCCAATCTGACAGAGGATTTCAAGTTCACACGAATTCTCCGAGATCTGCTCAGTAATCGACGATTTTAGGTGCACCTCCTTGAAGACAAAAGTAGATGGCGAGCCCAAAAAAATTGACTTCCTCAGGGTAGTGTATTGGCCCATCTACTGTTCAACATCTACACTAACGACCAACCAGTTAGCCCAAACACCACTTCCTATACGTGGACGATCTTGCTCTCACCTGTCAAGATACCAACATTGAGGATATTGAAGTCGTTCTTGCCAAAGCTCTTAGTGACCTAAGCCACTATTATGCTGAAAACGCTTTGAAACCAAACCCCTCAAAAATGCAGTCTTGCGTCTTCCACCTCCGAAACAGACAAGCGGGTCGTAAACTAATTATCTCTTCGCAGGGGCTAAAAATCGCCCATCGTGACCATCCAAAATACCTCGGTATAACTTTAGACCGGTACTTAACATTCAAAAATAACTGCCAGGCTATATAAAACTGAAGGTGCATGCCCGAAAAAACTTGCTACGCCGCTTGACATCTACCAAATGGGGGGCATCTCCTCAAGTCCTTCGGACCACTGGTTTGGCGCTCTGATTCTCCGCTGGTGAATATGCTTGCCCAGTATGGAACCATTCTCATCATCATTATGGGATCATTTTGTTCTGTGTCTGGGTGTAATTTATCTATAATACTAGCTGAACCCGCCATGCCTTGCAATGCCCTTTTTCCTATCTACTACGTACCTACTACCTACTACCTACCTACCTACTACCTACTACCTACCTACCTACTACCTACCTACCTACTACCTACTACCTACCTACCTACTACCTACCTACCTACTACCTACCTACCTACTACCTACCTACCTACTACCTACTACCTACCTACCTACTACCTACCTACCTACTACCTACCTACCTACTACCTACCTACCTACTACCTACCTACCTACTACCTACCTACCTACTACCTACCTACCTACTACCTACTACCTACCTACCTACTACCTACCTACCTACTACCTACCTACCTACTACCTACCTACCTACTACCTACTACCTACCTACCTACTACCTACCTACCTACTACCTACCTACCTACTACCTACCTACCTACTACCTACCTACCTACTACCTACCTACCTACTACCTACCTACCTACTACCTACCTACCTACTACCTACCTACCTACTACCTACCTACCTACTACCTACCTACCTACTACCTACCTACCTACTACCTACCTACCTACTACCTACCTACCTACTACCTACCTACCTACTACCTACCTACCTACTACCTACCTACCTACTACCTACCTACCTACTACCTACCTACCTACTACCTACCTACCTACTACCTACCTACCTACTACCTACCTACCTACTACCTACCTACCTACTACCTACCTACCTACTACCTACCTACCTACTACCTACCTACCTACTACCTACCTACCTACTACCTACCTACCTACTACCTACCTACCTACTACCTACCTACCTACTACCTACCTACCTACTACCTACCTACCTACTACCTACCTACCTACTACCTACCTACCTACTACCTACCTACCTACTACCTACCTACCTACTACCTACCTACCTACTACCTACCTACCTACTACCTACCTACCTACTACCTACCTACCTACTACCTACCTACCTACTACCTACCTACCTACTACCTACCTACCTACTACCTACCTACCTACTACCTACCTACCTACTACCTACCTACCTACTACCTACCTACCTACTACCTACCTACCTACTACCTACCTACCTACTACCTACCTAAATACTACCTACCTACCTATCTACCTACCTACAACCTAACTATCTACTTACCCAAAAAAAAGAACAAAAACTATCTTATGTCCGTCTCCTGGTTTTAAGCTACCTCCCCACCAATTTCCAGCCAAATCGGTTCAGCCGTTCTTGACTTATAAATAGTGTAACTAACACGACTTTCTTTTATATATATAGATGTATGTACACACATCAAAAGTGTCTAGGGATCAAGCATTTTTATGCGGTTTTCTTGAGATTGAGATGTGGCTTTGTAATAAATTTATGATTTTATAAATTTATATGGATCCTTTTTGGTCCATTTCATAATTTGAATCAGGAACTGTGAATCAAATTCGAGTAAAAGATGAAAATCAGCTGTCAATATTTTCCCTATAAAAACATACAACGCATTGAAGACATTATTAGTGCTACTGTTTCCCTACTACTGATTAAAACCAACGTTATTATGGAGCGGCGACGTCATTTAAGCAGGGAAGAAATGCTCAGAGCCGTGGGAATGATAGAAGCTGGTTCCCGGCAACGTACTGTGGCTTTAGCTCTGAATACAAGTCAGAGTGTTATCAGTCGACTTTGGACACGTTACCGAAGCACTGGTACCGTGGCTGAGCGCCATGGAGGACGGTATCGCTGCACCACACGGAGACAAGACCGATACATTCAAATCTTAACTCGAAGAGCTGAGCTCGAGCTGTTTGTTGCTATTTGTTTATGTATGTGCTGCTCTTTTGTGTTGCTGCTGTCCACTAACGAATAAATACATATTCTATTCTATTCTTCTATTCTATTCTAAGAGCTCCAACAATAACCGCCATGATGTTAGCCGTGAGGCTTCATCACTCTTCAGGGAACTTAATTAGCGACCAAACAGTCAGAAACCGCTTGCATGAAGTGAACCTTCATTCCCGAAGACCGCTACGGGTACCACCTATAGCAATGCACAATCGTAGGATTCGATAACAATGGGCTCTTGAACACAGAAATTGGGCAGAAGAACAATGGCGTTTCGTGTGCTTTTCTGATGAGTCTCGTTTTGGTATGAGACCGGATACAAGACGTATACGACACTGGAGAACCCCTGGACGCCAACAGCGATTAAAATCCTGCCAGGAAGTCCATCCTTATAGTGGTGGAACCATCATGGTATGGGCGGGTATTTGGATCGGCGGAAGAACTGAGTTGATTTGGATCAGAGGCAACCTCAACGCTCAAATTTATGCTGAGACGATTGTATCAGACGTCATCGTTCCTCTACAAGTGCAAATCGGTCCCTTATTTCAGTTAATGCATGATAATGCACGACCGCACACCGCAAGAGTTGTAAGACAGACTCTCGCCGCAGCTAACATCAATGTCCTGCCCTGGCCTGCTCAGTCGCCAGACTTGAACCCGATTGAGCATGCATGGGATATGCTACAGAGAAGAGCTCTGCCGAATATGGAGGGTATCCAGTCGCAAGAAGACCTTTTTTTGTTGTTGCAACGAACATGGGCGGCCATTCCACAGCGTGATTTGGATGAACTCATTTTGAGTATGCCAAACCGATGTTCTTGTGTTGTTAGTGTTCGCGGTAGAAACACGGATTATTAATTGTTTAAGTTACCCAATAAAATTTTAAAGAAAACTGTTATTTCAGTCTTTTTTTCGAACTTTAATGTTAGTGGTTCAAATGTCAAAAATCCCTTTATTAGGAAAATGGCAAATTTCTTTATTAATGCAAAGGTGACTTGGTTTATCGTTACTGTGACAAACGAAAACACTTTATTTGATGAATCCTTAAAGAAAATTTTAATTAATATCAATCAGGAGAAAAGTTATTGCAAAAATATATGTTGATCCCTAGACACTTTTGATGTGTGTATTTAGAAATATATAAGTATGTTTATCAGTTGTCTAGTACCCATAACACAAGCTCTGCTTAGCTTGGGACTAGATGGCGTTGTGTGATAGTTGTGGAATATTATTATTATTATTATTTCCTTTATTTATTAATTCACATAAAATTTTCATTTTTAAATATTTCATATAAAACTCATAAAAAACATTTAAAAATATAAAAAATAGTCGTCCACCGGTGACGGGAGCAGGGTCCAAGCTACCGGTGGTTAGGGCTCCAGAGACAGGAACCTCCTCACAATGCGAGCCGTATCGAGGAGTACTGTCTTCTGAATCAGGCTCTTGATCCAACCGCCGAGCGAAAGTTTGGACAGGTGGTCGTCCAGACTCTTGGCTATAAGGCCATTGGCCGTTACGACTATCGGCACAATGATAGCCGAGTTCACATGCCACATATCGACAACCTCGTGTGCTAAATCAAGATATTTTATTTGTTTTTCTTTTTCAGCTTTCACGAGGTTCTCGTCATGTGGAATGGTAACATCGATTATCATTGCGCGGCGCGCTGATCGGTCCATCACCACTATATCAGGCTTATTGGCAACAATAGTCCTGTCAGTGATGATAGACTGATCCCAGTATAACGTTACATGGTCATTTTCGAGAACTGGGTCGGGCACATACTTGTAGTACGGTACCTCCGACTCCACAAGTTTATATTTCAAGGCAAGTTGCTGGTGAATAATCCTAGCTACTTGATTGTGTCTGTGCAAGTACTCGCCGTTAGCTAGACGAGAACAACCAGAAATAATATGTCTGATGGACTCACCCGGACGATGGCATGCCCGACACACGTCAACCGTGCCATCCTTCATAATATATTTCCGGTAGTTGTTCGTCAACATAACTTCGTCCATAATCGCACAGACAAAACCTTCAGTTTCCCCAAAGAGGTCGCCGAAACGTAGCCAGGACACGGACGCTAGAAAATCTACATCGGGCCCATGAAGAGCCCGGTAGAAGCGCCCGTGAAGCTCCTTGCTTTGCCATACTACCTTGCGGTCATCAGCAGTAAGTACCACAGGTTTGCGCCAGTTCTCGTTAGCCATGGACAGCGGGGTGAGTCCCTTGTCCACTGCGACCACATCTCGGTGCATACCCACATCGGTTTTTAAAAAATATTCTCTGAGACTGCACACCTCGCGGTTGTGGAAGGTCTTCGCGTTTAAAAAGCCTCGACCCCCGCACTTCCGCGGGATATACAGTCTCATCACCGATGATCGTGGGTGATGCATCCGATTTGCGGTCAGCAATGTACGAACTCTCCTATCCAATGCGTCAAGTTCGGTCTGAGTCCATTTGAGTATGCCGAAAGAGTACATTAAAACCGGCATGACCCAACCGTTGAAGGCGCGCACCTTATTCCCACCTGAAAGAAGGCTACTTAAAACCTTCTTCAGGCGTCCGAAGAAGCGCTCCTTCAACGATTGCTTCATGTCAGCTACGTTAATGCCTAACGCTTCCGACATACCCAAATATTTATAGTTTTCGGTCGAGGAAAGGGATCTGAGGTGTATGGAATCCGAAAGCTGAATTCCCTCGGATTCCATAATCTCTCCTCTCTTTACATACATGACTGCATATTTGTCCACACCAAATTCCATCCTGATGGCGCTACTAAAAGAATCAGTTAGTTTCAGTAACTCTATCAGTCGCAATTTGTTGGGGGCAAAGAGTTTCAGATCATCCATGTAAAGAAGGTGAGATATGACCTGACCATCTCTCCTCAACCGGTAGCCTAGACCTGAATCCTCCAGTAATGTGCTGAGCGGATTCAGGGCCAAGCAGAACCAAAGCGGGCTCAGACTGTCGCCCTGGAATATTTCCCGCTTGATCCATACAGGTTCATCGTTCCCCTGAATCTGTTGACATCCCGGATATCGAAGGACAGTCTTCCATTGCCCCATACACGACTCAAGGAAGGCGCGTAGAGTTGCGTCTATCTTGTACAACTCCAGCACCCTCATGAGCCATGTATGTGGCACCGAGTCGTAAGCCTTCTTATAGTCTATCCAGCATGTCGACAGATCCTTGCGGGCCCGACGAACCGGTTGGCTAATGGCCATGTCGATGAGGAGTAGCTCCTTAGTACCGCGGGACCCGTTCCTACATCCATTCTGAGAGGCAGACATAATAGAGTTTTTCTCAATGTGTTTACTGATTTTCGCTCTCAAAATGGATGTAAGAAGTTTATAGACCGTCGACAAACACGTGATCGGTTTATAATTCTTGGGTTCCGCGGGACAACCTGACTTATGGAGCAGGTGGGTAATGCCTGTGGTTAAAAACTGCGGTAGCGTCGCAGATTCTAAGGATGACTGGAATTGGGATGCCAGGCAAGTGTGTGAACTACTGAGCCATTTGAGCCAGAAATTGTGCAGTCCGTCCGGACTAGGTGATTTCCAGTTCGGTAACGGACGAACTGCACTGGCTACATCTTGTGGTGTTATTAAAATAGCGTCCTTTTCTGGAATAGGTTCACACACTCGCTCGACATCACGCAACCAGTCAGCCTCAGTATGAGAGACGGGTACCGACCAGATGCTACGCCAAAATGAACTCGTGGCAGCATCATCCGGGCGACACACGTCCGTCATATTTGGCTCGCGTCGCTCCCAAGTTCGGTATACCCACCTTTCATCGCTCTGGAACATGCGATTCTGTGAGTACCGATCAACCCGCCGTCTATACCGTCGAATACGGTTGGCCCATGCATAAACCTTCTGCTTCAGGAAGTCGATGCGCTCTGTGACATGGGACATGTAATCTCGAGGGCTAATTTCAGTCCCCGAGAATGCCCGCTTCACAGAACGCATCACACGTGGTCGTGTATTGCCCTCCCTGAAGCAGTAAAGTTTGCCAATGAGTACCCTGGCCTCGTCAATACGACGCTCGATCCTGCGCTGCCAGGCCGGTACGGTTGGTTTTGGTCGACTAGCTAAGTCACAATTTGGGAATTTGACATTAGCAAGTCGACATGCCGCAACAGCCCCACAGTACAAAATCGAGTGTGTATCAACGAGGTCCTCGCTACTCTCGAATATATTCTTGAGTTGCGAGTCCAGGGCACACACCAACGCCCTATTTCGTTTATGCATGGGTAACCGTGGTAGTCGGGGCCTAAGTTCGGTAGAAACGGATCGATACTCACGAAGCGCATCCTCCAGTGCGCTCCTCAATCGGTCGTTGCACTGGCTACTTACCGTAGCAACCCTATAATCCTCCTCTTCAACAGCAGGACTATGACGCGGTGGGATTGTATTAAAAGTTGATGTTTGCGTCACTGTTTGAGATGGAGTGAAGATGGTATGGTTACTCAGTACCTCTGAGCGCAGCCTATCAAGCGCATTATTATTATTATTATTATTCTGCCCATGCCGACCTAGTGGATTCAGCTCTCTTGATGAGACGTGCCGGATTATTAGTGGTTGCCTGAAACCGACCCCGGTACGAATCCTGTATTCCGCACTAATTGGGATTCCGCCTGCAAAGGTTCGGAGGACCATAGCCAGCTGCACTGAGAGGTCGAAGCTACACGCTGACCCACGCCACCCAATGCACAATCACGTTTCAGTGCCCCAGAAGCTGAAAAGCCGTAAAAGTTTTTTTCGGTGCGTTGACAATACTACTCCAGCTATTAGCAAGGCCTCCACAGCAAGACATGAGCTCTGGAGGGACCTGTTTAAGCGCCCTGACGACTTTATCGAGCCGTCTGAAAGCCTTCCACCCGGACATGCTTTGCCGTGGGCGACTTGAAAATCTCTAAATAGACTTCGAACCAAAGTCGGCCGTAGCAAAGACAATTTCTTCAGATGGGGGTTCATGGATGGTTTCGGTCTCAAGTGTGTACGCGGCATATTTCCACAGATGATGGCCCACCTTTGCGCTGCATATCCTGACACCTGCACGCTTGACGATCTAATAACTGCATCAGCGAGCGGAGTTCGCATAGCTGAATATTGGGCCAAATTTATATAATTTATTTATTTACGATTTGTCATCGATATGCTAAGAAGAACGGGACTTGCAACTGAATTCTCATATTGATAATAGCTATTTACAAATTTTTACATTTTTTAAAATATCGAAATAAGAACTGGAAGGACTTCACATTCTAAGATATAATACTATACATTATGACGTTTTCTTAAACCATGCGGTGTGAGTGATCCACTTTATTGACCATGTCATTTTTATCTCAAACAAATTTTTGAACTTGGTCATTACGCTACAACAATTTTTAACTAAATCCAAGAGCCAATCACTCAATCCACATGCACATCATATTTCATACCGTTTAATTATTCGCCAGGTTCAGTGACGGGGAGAACAATTGCCTATCGGCTTGGTTAAGGGATCTTTTACATCCTTGGGTCCTCACCATTTTTTCGGGGGTGGGAAATCATCAAAAAACCCCTCACACTCGTGGGCAGGGCGGAAGGGAGTGTCAGACTTCTACTGACTAAAAACCACCCGAGTTCCTTCTTAGCCCTATATATCAAAGCAGCGGTATCTCTTACAACATCCCGCAGGTACGTTTTTCGAGGTAGCGTGCACTCGTTATGCAGTTTATCGAGGTGGCGTGCATTTGTTGTTCAGTTTTTTGAGGTGGCGTGCATTCGTTGTTAAGTTTTTCGTGTTCATAAACCTACGGGGACGTGATATTAGGTGTAACACTTTTCTAAATCACGTAACACACTCTCATCGGACAGTGTTACTTATACGAAGAACCACTGTCAATTGAAAACCTACTTCCTTCTTAAACGAAGTAAGTAAAACAACATATTTTTTTTGTCTTTTATTTATAATAAAATTAGCAGTTACATTTCTATTCTAGGTTGTTTATGCTAAAATACCTTAATTTTTAACCGAATTCCATAAGGACAAGATTCTATTCGAGTTCTGTTCTAGTCTATGTATTTTTAATGGAACAGTTTTTACTTCCTGTTATTAAATACATATTAACTCCTCGCGCGCCTTTCGAACACCATTTGTACATAAAACAATGGCTTTTTAATTGTGTCTACAATACAATACAAACATATTTTTCGTACACTCAAACCAGCCTAGTGGCAGCCAATATGAAAATATGAGAAACAAGAGGGGTGCACGTGGGCTGTGTCGGCAGTGTGTGTGCATTGTATGTAGATACCAGCGTGTAGTGTGCACTAGAGTTCGGTATGTATGTAGGTACCAGCGTGTAGTGTGCACTAGAGCGCGGCGTGAATGTAGGTACCAGCGTGTAGCGTGCACTAGAGTGCGGCGAGCTCCTTCCTAGCGACTTGCATGTACTCGAGCTGCGCGTCGGCCAGGTCCTTGTCACCGATGGTGGCGTCCATCTCGGAGGCGGAGTGCGCGGGGCTACCCTCCTCTGCCTGGCGCTGCTTCAGCTTGATCTCGCGTATGCGTGCCTCCAGGATGCGCTCGCGCTTGGACTCGCGCTCCAGCATCTGCGCAAGCAACCATTTGAGCACGCCACGAGCCAGCCACGTTCAATTCAACACCAACAACAGTATCGACTGCTACGTAACTTACCACTGTCAGCAAAGACTTGTCTTTATTGTCAGAAGATGTCAGATTCGTTGACAGCTCCTGCATGTAGATGTTGCCTTTGGCACTTCCACATGCCACTATTGTGCCCTGCACGAGAACACGCTATTAATTTTAATAAAACTATAACTCTCCCGTGCCTCGTGGTCGCAAGCGCGTCTGCTGAGCGTAGGGTCTAGGGTTTGATTCCCGGGTTGGGCAAAAATTCAGTCTAACATAACCTATTGTATAACATCCTGGGGTGGCGCGGGAATTTCAATTCTGTTCCCTCCAGAACAAGCTCAAAGAGCAATTCTAAAGGGTGATGACCTTCCGTCCTCTCAGATTCCCTACACACCAGCTTAACAAAACATGTAATGTCAACAATGTGACATTCAACTGTCAAAGAACCGCAGACGTCAAAATATAATAAACACAGATAATTACAAGTAGTGCGGTAGTAAATAGTATTTACTAAAAGCAGAATATGCATCACCCCACCGATCGGGCGCGCGAGTGAGGATTTATCTATAGGCTCGCGTATGTCCCATCGCTAACCAACGCTGCCAACGCGATCTTTTCGTTTGACATTAGGAATTTTGGTTTGTTTCCCGATTCCCGAAGTGGTCGCACGTCTCACCAGATCCAAATTATATCAGTGATTTTTTCACACGTGTCTTAACTGGCCATTATCCGGGCCTAAAACAATTACCTAATCAACATAATTCTCCGTCATCGAGCAATTAAATTCGGTGTATTTGAAACCCCCATACTGAGTAAATGTTGTATAGCATGATCATTGTGTATATTTTGTGTTCTTTGTCCTTATAGGTTAACTTGGCATGTATGCTTAGTTTTATCTGACTTTATTCTACGCTAATTCATGTATTTCATTTCAATGTAATGCCTTCAGCTCAATGCATTTTGATTTTGTGCTTCATACTCAAAATGTGCTATCATGCCTTTTCCACTCTTCCCATCATGTAAACTCTGTCTGATTGTGACAATCCACCAACACCTTCATTAGCGCACTATTATTGCTGCTCGCTCTGCTTAGCTTGGTGTCGCAATCAGCGGAGTTGACCTTTGGTCATCTCGTGACACGCTGGACGTCATATTCCAGGGTCCAAGGTTCCGGTCGGAGGAGCTCCCTCAAACTTACGGCAGCACATCTGCAAGCTACGTGGCTAGTTCCGTCGTGCGTGCCCACAACGTGCTGGCATCGGACTTCCCACCTGTTGGACACACGTGGCAACTTGCCACGTGGGCCCAGCCGATTAGCGACGGTCGGCGGAACACCAGCTGATCTACACCCCTACACTTCCAGCGTGGCAATTAAATACTACACCAGCACGCTTGACGCTACACTTCCCTATGGCCCAGTTCCTGCCGATAGGAGAAGGAAGGACCTCGCTTTTACTAAGCCTCAAACTAAGCATGCGTTTGCTGAGCGGTTTTATGTGTTTTCAGGACCTTTCTGTATAATAGACTCAACAAGATACTAAACTTCTATATTAAGCTATAAAAAATGTAGAGTCATGATATCGGAATATTAATTTGCGATACTAACAGACACAGAAAAACTTGTAGAAGTTGTCGTTTGATTATGTGTACAGTTAAGCTAGTTTTAGTGTTTTTTTGTATAGTTTTGCTTGTTCCTATAGTTGTTATTAGATTCATTTTATTTTATAATTTTATTGTCATAGTTAAATTATACTACGCAAAGTGATGGCCTGAAACACAGGTTTAAATAAAACTGGATCGGGTAGGGTCAGGCAGGTCGCTATACAAACATTTAAGTTAAAATTACCACTACTTGTAACTCTTAAATATATTATAGTTAACTTCTATGTACTAATGACGTAAATGTACCTGTGTGTGCCTAAATGTACACCTTTTTACCCGACTACGCGACGCAAAGGAGGGTAATGTGTTTATCAGTCTATGTATGTATGTATGTTTATTTCTATGTGGCGTTCTAGAGACCAAATGCGTTGGCCGATTTTGATAATTCTTACGTCAATACATTCGTCTTAACCTTGTGAGTGTCACTAAAGACATGACAGTAATCAAAATTCACCACAGCGACAAACAGACGCCATATTGTCAAAATTAAAAAAAAAGTCGATGAACTATGTCAAGTTGGGTGTCGTTGAATAAGTATTTTAAAATCATCTTATGAGAGTTTATGTGTGTCATCAAGAGTACAAGTGCAGCAGACAGAATTCGGGGCCGGAAGAATCCATCCCCTTCACAAAAAAGTCACAGGTTGGTGGACTAAAATACATATAATTTATGTGACTGAAAGCTAATCACAGTAATCACTCGAGCGACCCAGTTATTCTTAATTGGATGCTGGTGATGGGGTTATACTCCTCTAGATAATAAATTCTCCATACTTGAATTTATTCAGATAGTATCTGAAATAAAAAAGTGAATTTCTTTTATAGCAATGAAAGTTTGTTACCCTATTTTTTCCTTGCCAAAGAGACAGAAAGAAACATATTAAACTTTCCGTTTTTTTATCTAAAAGGGATTACAATGTTTAGTTTGGTTTAAGATCACATTAAATTGTCTATAACAGTATACCAACTTTTACAGAATAATGGTTTTTTCCTCTCACATTGGATTGGATGCTTATTGCATGATATAGGTATAACAAGCAAGATTTATTTTTTCAAAGCAAATTCTATGTTTTCCACCTTTTGGTTTATGTTCAACCCCATAAACATAAATTACAAAAACATTGAAAACCATGACAGGTTTCAAAACTTTCTTAGTGACAGAGGCCTTAAATGAGCTGATGTTTAGAAAATATGCAATCATCTGTACCAATGTAAAATATATAAATATATCACTCTGCTCGCCGCCGTCGTTGAGTGCGGACGTGTGTTCGATCCGATCTCCTTACTAGCGCCTGATTGGTGGACAAGTGTAATTTCAATTCTCTGTCTTTCCTTAAGTGTTTATATGGACTGTTGACGCCTTTTGGGCGTGTCTAGAAAGAGACATAGTGATTCTTGTGTGACCGTCTTCAAATTTCGCTCGGCTAATTTTGGTGATTGGCGGTATTCGAACTGCCGGGCACTTGGGTTCGTTACGTTGAAGTGTAGCGCCTGTCGCCGCTGAGCCATACGGACAGTGAACGCTTCTTCATATTAACGGACCACAGTATCTGCTACGACGCGTGGTGACGTCACAGTGCTACGCGCGCGTAAGCGACCGTCATCGCCTGTGCTACGTGCTATGGCTACGATCACAAATACGAGTACCTACGCTCTATTGCGCACCAGTGCTACGAGACTACTATCTGCTACGAACTTTATCTGTGAGTGCTGCACCTACAAATCTTTGTTTACACAACAAATATAAATATTAAATGGCGTTCGTGCGACGTACTCCGCCAAAAGGGACGAATAGTCCATCTCCCGCGATGACGACGGGTCAGTCACAGTCAGTCCCGAACATAATTCAGGCTGTAAATGACCCAGAATTCACCAATATAACCGCACGCCATAAGCGCCCTAGACTAGACGTGTCTACGAGTGATCAGCTAGAGGAATTTAAGCTTGAGATCATGGAAATGCTGACGTCATGGAAGCGTGATCATGATAACGCCACAGCGAAAGTAATGGCAGAACAAGAAGCCCTCGTCACAAAACTGGTTTCCGATTTTACAGAGCTGAAACAGCAGAATCTTCAAATTCAAAAAGCCAATACAGAAATAGAAAAATCTGTTACTTCCATCGGCCAATTTTACGATGATATCAACAGGCAAATGAAAACACTGCAGAATGAGTGTAAAGAATATAAAAAATACACCGAGTCCCTGGAAAAAACAATAAGAGACCTTCAATATAAGTCACGATCTTCAGCAGTCGAGATTGAAACAATAAGAGACCTTCAATATAAGTCACGATCTTCAGCAGTCGAGATTGAAACAATAAGAGACCTTCAATATAAGTCACGATCTTCAGCAGTCGAGATTGAAACAATAAGAGACCTTCAATATAAGTCACGATCTTCAGCAGTCGAGATTGAAACAATAAGAGACCTTCAATATAAGTCACGATCTACAGCAGTCGACATTCGAAATATACCTGTACAGCCCAACGAGTCGACTATACATCTCGAAAAACAATAAGAGACCTCCAATATAAGTCACGATCTTCAGCAGTCGACATCCGAAATATACCTGTACAGCCCAACGAGTCGACTATACATCTCGAAAAACAATAAGAGACCTTCAATATAAGTCACGATCTTCAGCAGTCGACATTCGAAATATACCTGTACAGCCCAACTGGTCGACTATACATCTCGAAAAACAATAAGAGACCTTCAATATAAGTCACGATCTTCAGCAGTCGAGATTCGAAATATACCTGTACAGCCCAACGAGTCGACTATACATCTCGAAAAACAATAAGAGACCTTCAATATAAGTCACGATCTTCAGCAGTCGACATTCGAAATATACCTGTACAGCCCAACGAGTCGACTATACATCTCGAAAAACAATAAGAGACCTTCAATATAAGTCACGATCTTCAGCAGTCGACATTCGAAATATACCTGTACAGCCCAACGAGTCGACTATACATCTCGAAAAACAATAAGAGACCTTCAATATAAGTCACGATCTTCAGCAGTCGACATTCGAAATATACCTGTACAGCCCAACGAGTCGACTATACATCTCGAAAAACAATAAGAGACCTTCAATATAAGTCACGATCTTCAGCAGTCGAGATTCGAAATATACCTGTACAGCCCAACGAGTCGACTATACATCTCGAAAAACAATAAGAGACCTTCAATATAAGTCACGATCTTCAGCAGTCGAGATTCGAAATATACCTGTACAGCCCAACGAGTCGACTATACATCTCGAAAAACAATAAGAGACCTTCAATATAAGTCACGATCTTCAGCAGTCGAGATTCGAAATATACCTGTACAGCCCAACGAGTCGACTATACATCTCGAAAAACAATAAGAGACCTTCAATATAAGTCACGATCTTCAGCAGTCGAGATTCGAAATATACCTGTACAGCCCAACGAGTCGACTATACATCTCGAAAAACAATAAGAGACCTTCAATATAAGTCACGATCTTCAGCAGTCGACATTCGAAATATACCTGTACAGCCCAACGAGTCGACTATACATCTCGAAAAACAATAAGAGACCTTCAATATAAGTCACGATCTTCAGCAGTCGACATTCGAAATATACCTGTACAGCCCAACGAGTCGACTATACATCTCGAAAAACAATAAGAGACCTTCAATATAAGTCACGATCTTCAGCAGTCGACATTCGAAATATACCTGTACAGCCCAACGAGTCGACTATACATCTCGAAAAACAATAAGAGACCTTCAATATAAGTCACGATCTTCAGCAGTCGACATTCGAAATATACCTGTACAGCCCAACGAGTCGACTATACATCTCGAAAAACAATAAGAGACCTTCAATATAAGTCACGATCTTCAGCAGTCGACATTCGAAATATACCTGTACAGCCCAACGAGTCGACTATACATCTCGAAAAACAATAAGAGACCTTCAATATAAGTCACGATCTTCAGCAGTCGACATTCGAAATATACCTGTACAGCCCAACGAGTCGACTATACATCTCGAAAAACAATAAGAGACCTTCAATATAAGTCACGATCTTCAGCAGTCGAGATTCGAAATATACCTGTACAGCCCAACGAGTCGACTATAGATCTCGGAAAACAATAAGAGACCTTCAATATAAGTCACGATCTTCAGCAGTCGAGATTCGAAATATACCTGTACAGCCCAACGAGTCGACTATAGATCTCGGAAAACAATAAGAGACCTTCAATATAAGTCACGATCTTCAGCAGTCGAGATTCGAAATATACCTGTACAGCCCAACGAGTCGACTATAGATCTCGGAAAACAATAAGAGACCTTCAATATAAGTCACGATCTTCAGCAGTCGAGATTCGAAATATACCTGTACAGCCCAACGAGTCGACTATAGATCTGGAAAAACAATAAGAGACCTTCAATATAAGTCACGATCTTCAGCAGACGAGATTCGAAATATACCTGTACAGCCCAACGAGTCGACTATAGATCTCGGAAAACAATAAGAGACCTTCAATATAAGTCACGATCTTCAGCAGTCGAGATTCGAAATATACCTGTACAGCCCAACGAGTCGACTATAGATCTCGAAAAACAATAAGAGACCTTCAATATAAGTCACGATCTTCAGCAGTCGAGATTCGAAATATACCTGTACAGCCCAACGAGTCGACTATAGATCTCGGAAAACAATAAGAGACCTTCAATATAAGTCACGATCTTCAGCAGTCGAGATTCGAAATATACCTGTACAGCCCAACGAGTCGACTATAGATCTCGGAAAACAATAAGTGAAGGGGATTGGATTTCGAAATATAAACGAACCTCCTCTTCTTGTATCAATGTTTTAATGAGACATTTTATGACGCGTACATTTATGCGCGGGCACAGAATATCTATATAATTTATATTGAATGACAATGAGTGATCGCTAGCGCGACCGGATGCGTGGTGTCGAGGCGGCGGGTGCTCCATCGCGGGCGCCGAGCGCCCCGCGCACCGCACCCCCGCTGCCGTCGTAGTGGTGTACCGCGCGCGCTGTGACACGCGGTACGATACGGTTTTCTTGCTTCTTTAATGATGCACACGATGGCGTGCACATACTCCGCGGCGTTGAAGCTTCTTCAACTGTTATGGTGTCGTGGGCAACAGACACATTTTGTGGACGGCCCGTTTTAGAAGGCCTTTGTTGGTGTGGACGTCCGCAACTCGAACAATCCCATCTTTGCCCGAGTATACTTTCATCACGCGCCCCATGCGCCAGTCAAGAGGCATCAGGTTGTCCTCTCGTAGCACGACCAGGTCGCCGACTTGAAGTGATGGTTGATCTCTCCTCCATTTGGTCCTGTTCTGCAATTCTGCCATGAACTCCTGGCGCCAACGTGCCCAAAATTGCTGTCGAATCTGCTCTATGCGCTGGTATCTGTTCGGCCTAATGCAGTTCATTGGTAACGACGGCACAGACATCAACGGGCGGCCTATAAGGAAGTGCCCAGGAGTCAAGGGATTAGTGTCAGTTGGATCAGAAGAAAGAGGAGAAATGGGTCGGGAGTTAAGGATAGCTTCAATTTGCGCAAAAAGCGTCCCTAACTCTTCAAATGTAAGGGAGGCACTACCAGCAACGCGTTTCAAATGATATTTAGCGGACTTAACGCCAGCCTCCCATATTCCACCAAAGTGTGGTGAGTAGGCTGGACAAAACATAAATTTTATTTCTTCATTTGACGCGAAATCTGAGACTGATTGACGGCTGGCTTTAATAACTCTCCCCAACTCATTGTTTGCCCCTACAAAATTTTTTCCATTGTCGCAATAAATCGCGCAAGGCTTGCCGCGACGTGAAACAAACCTGCGTAAACATGATATAAATGCTTCAGTGGTTAAGTCACTGACAACTTCAAGATGTAGAGCTTTAGTGGCTAGGCATACAAAAACGCAGAGGTAGGCTTTAGTAACGCGGTTACCTCGACCCTTTTTAGAGGATATCATAAATGGTCCCGCAAAGTCGATCCCACATGTACCAAACGGGAAACCTGGATTAACTCTCACACTAGGTAAGTCTCCCATTAACGGCTGTATCGGCTGACCTCGCAACCGAGTACAAACAACACAAGTCCTAACAATAGAGCGAGCCAAGTTTCTGCCACCCAGTGGCCAAAACCTCTCACGAACAGAGGACAAAAGTAACTGGGGACCTGCGTGAAATAATCTAAAATGTTCACAGCGCATTATAAGCCTAGTTAAATGTTGCTTAGCATCTAATAGAATTGGATGTATCTTATCATAATTACAATCCGACTTATTTATCCTACCTCCTACTCTAATTAAGCCATTATTATCACAAAATGGATTTAAAGGCAGCAATTTGCTTTTGTGATGTAAAGCCTTACCATACTTTATTATTTTAATATCCTTTGCAAATGACTCTAGCTGACTAAACTTTAATAATAATGTTGATGAGCGATCAAGTTCCTCAGTTTGCAAACATCCTAATACTTTAACAGTATTCTTTTTACAGTTATGTACAAAACGCAAAACGTAAGCAAAACATCTTTTTATTCTTATATAACTAGAATATTTATCGAATTGAATAAATGACTTACTTTTATCTAATGTTTCATCAACAGCAATAAGTACCTTTGTTTCGGGTAAGTTATTAAGGCTAAGCTGTGGCTGGGTAGGCCATGTAGATTTACCTTCCTTAAGGAACGAAGGTCCCTCCCACCACAACGATGATGCCTGCACATGCTGTGGATCAATACCCCTGGACGCTAAGTCTGCAGGGTTGAAATTTGTTGGAACATGTTTCCATTCAAAATTTTCTGTGAGTAGATTTATTTTATTTATACGGTTACGCACAAATGCTTGCAAGGCTTTATTTTTTGTTTTTAACCATCCAAGCACCACTGTAGAGTCAGTCCACATGTATACCTTTTTAACATTGCATGGAACAGACTTTAATACTTTAGTACACAACTCAGCTCCTGTTAAGGCGGCACATAACTCTAGCCGTGGTATAGTAACTGTTTTAATTGGAGCTACCCTTGTTTTCGCACATAATAACCTAACAGTAATTATATCATCTTTATTGTTCTTGGAGCACATATAAACACATGCTCCATAAGCTTGTTGTGATGCATCAACAAAGCAGTGCATCTCCACAGACTGCACATCTAAATTATCACTTAAAACATTTCTAGGCAAAACTATATCTGACAAGAAATGTAATTTTTTTATAAAACTGAACCATTTTTTAGCATAATCTTCTGGTACAGTGTCATCCCAATCCAATTTGAGCGCCCATAACTTTTGCAATAATATTTTGGCCTTGATAATGCAACAACCAACCAATCCCAGTGGATCAAATAACTTACATGTAGTAGAAATAATTATTCTTTTTGTAACCTTATTAGAGATATCAATGCCACTAGGAAAATGCAATTCGTCTGACAAGGGTGACCATTTCAACCCTAAAACAGTGGCTTCATCATTAAAGGCAAGACAATTAGCAGACTCTGAACCATTGTTGAGTATTTTAGGACAATTTGTTCTAAACTTTCTTAATGGAAAACAAGCCGCATTCAAAGCTTGTGATACACCTAAATATATGTGCTTTAATTCGTCCTCAGAAGCGGCGCCAGTTATTACGTCATCCATATAGACATTATTCTTAATCACGTCAGCAATAACCTTATCTCCACATTGGCTACCTATCTCAAACAGACACCTGGTACTCAAAAATGGGGCAGATGCCATTCCATATGTTAATGTTTTTAGTTGCAGAATTTTAATAGGCTCCGATGGCTGGTCTCTCCACAATATCAGCTGTAGATGCTGCTGCGACTCATTTAATTTGATTTGTCGATACATCTTTTCGACATCAGCGGTTAATACACATTTATGTAATCTAAACTGGATAAGTATTGAAAACAAATCATTTTGCATTACGGGACCAACTGCCTGGATATCATTGAGCGATTTGCCTGATCTTGTTTTTGCAGAAGCGTCAAAGACCACCCTTAATTTTGTGGTTTCATGTTGCTCGCGTATCACACAATGGTGTGGCAAGAAGCATCCAAACTCTGGCCTATTAATTTCAACCAAGTGTCCTAATTTAGCATATTCATTTATAAAATTTGCATACTGTTCTTTCAACTTAGGATTTTTATTTAATTTACTTTCTAAGTTAAAAAATCGCTTTATTGCTAAAGGAAATGAATTACCAAGTGCCTGCTCAGGGGCCTCTTTTAATGGCATCATTACCGAAAATCTACCATCAGGTAAGCGACAAGTATTTTTATTGAAATGAGACTCACAAAACTGTTCATCAACAGAATAACTATTAGCCTCTGAAGGTACTTCTTCAACTTCCCAGAATTTTATTAAAGATTCATTTAAATCTTGATCAATCCTTGATCTTTTTTGAACAAAGTTACAATGTATTTTCTTATTAGTGTGACTTTCCCCGGTGGGGCCAGCCACTATCCAACCTAGCATGCTATCTTGTAAGACAGGTCTGTTAGTGCCTAAACTTATTTTATTTGGCAATATAATATTAAAGAAATGATCTGCTCCCAACAAAATATCTATTTCAGATGGCTGGTAAAACAACGGATCTGCTAATTGAATATTATCTGGTAAACCTAACCTTTCTACATTAACTTGAATGTTAGGTAAATTGCCAGTAATGTTTGGAAGAATAAAACATTTGACATGCACATTAAACATGCTTATTCTTGATTTTAATTTAATACTGCACCGTTCTGTGATTTCACATGCTACATTGTTTATGCCTGCTACATTAAAGGCATTCAGTTTTTCAGTCTGTACTCCTAGCTTTTTTCTCAAATTAGCCGTAATAAATGAAGATTGGCTTCCGGTATCCAGCAACGCACGAGCTAGGTAAGTACAATTTGTTTTTGTATTAATCACTTCAACCTGAGCAGTGCACAATAAAACTTGTCCTGGTGAGACTGCAGATAAACTTACCGGGACTGATGCAACTGCAGGATCAGTGTTTTCAGTAGCTACATTTATAGCCAAACTGTTTTTATGTAATAAACTATTGTGTTTCTCCTGACATTTCCGACACAAACCTTTCAAAGTACATTCCGTATGTGTGTGACCACTGCGAAGGCAGTTAATACACAGTTTTTGTTTATTTACCAAGGAAAGCCTATCATTTAATTTCATCCCTTTAAATTTAAAACACTGATGTATAAAATGGTTTTTTTTATCACACACAACACATGCCTTATTATGAGGATTATCTGTAACGGTAGCAAAGGACTTTACACATCTCTTTTCTTTGTTATTGTTATCTTTAGAAGAGTTTTTACTATCATTATTACTCTCACTGTGGTTAGCTGTTTGCAGAATGTTGGCTCTTTGTATTAAAAATTCTTGAAATTCTCCAAGTGATGGACGGGATGACAAACTACCTTTAAGATCTTCCCACTTACTCCTAGTCCTGGGATCTAACTTTGCGGCCACCAAATGAATTACTAAAGGATCCCAACTATCCGTAGATATCTCTAAGGTATTTAGTGCACTTAGATTCTTAAAAATTGTATCACTTAAATCCCTTAACGCCTTGAAAGATTCCTTTTGAATAGGAGCAATACTTATTAATGCGTCCAAGTGATAGTTCATCAGAATATTTGGATTATCATATCTCCTGCATAAAGCCAGCCATGCGCTTTTATAATCCTTAGCCGCAAAATTTACAGAACTAATAGCAATCTTAGCGCTTCCAACTAAAGAATTTCTCAAATAATGATATTTATTTATTATCGGTATAGAATCATTTTCATCTATAAGAGATTGAAACGTGTCTCGAAACTCCAACCATTTCACAAAGTTCCCATCAAAAGTTGGTAGATTAATAGTTGGCAATTTTATGGATGCATTTACCCCACAATTAGATTTTACCGAATCGTTATTTATAGAATTTTTATTTATAGATGAAAACACTTCCATTATTTCCTGTGCTAACGCAATTTGAGAACTAAATTCACCTTCAGTGATGTCTCTTTCCAAGTACTGTTTTTCTACATTTACAGAAAGTTCTTCAATTTCTGATTGAACCACATCAAACTTTTGAACCAATTCCTGTAATTGTGTTAATTTTATCGATAATTCTCTTATTTCCAAACTAGTTACGCTGTCCAACTTATCTAATTGAAACTTACTAATATAATTTTTAAAATACGTCACACGACTACGTATGCCAGACCGTTTACGAATTAATTTAACCAGAATGCTATTTGTATCATCGTTCTCTTGTTCACTTTCCGACATCTTGTTCAACGATATTTAAATAATAATTGATACAGATAAGTAAACTCACGAACCTTTTGTTTAAAATTAAAGTAACACAGTTACGTACCCGGAAACAACAATAATATCAACAATGAGTAAGGTAAAGTCAAATAAAATGTTCACGCTAACCAAACATCCAGCAGTCAACCAGCTCAAACCTTGCAGCTGCCACCGAGCTCGCCAACAGCACGGACAGCGCCCGCAGGGCGCCGCTGCCGGCCGCGTTGCCGAGCACGCTGACAGCACGTTACGTTCGCCGCGCACCGACGTAGGCCTGCGCGAGCGCCGCAGGATCGGCTGGAATGTTCGGCAAATAACTGTTTACAACTAATAAAAACAAATTTTTTCTTTTACCTCGGAAATAAGCACAAGAATCCTGAATGAATGTACGAGCACAGATTAATTTATTTATTTATTAGCGCCGCGTGCACGTGCTCACACTAGCTAGTGCCTTGCATAGAAATAAAAGAAGGCACCATGCGTAGCCATTTATCACAAAAACACGCAGCTAGGCACCTCTCCTTACAGCCTCCAAGTAGCTCGGCAATTATACGCAATCCAAAGCTGGGAAATAGGGATAAGGAGAGAATTAGGAACGGGCTTACTTCCTTTCTATTGCTGTTAACGCCGCCGCCGCCGCCGCCATCTTCGTTTTCCGACACAAACCGCAGCAACAGCTATTTGCGTTCTTCATCCAGCATATTTGCTTGTTCACGGTCGCCACATGAAGGGGATTGGATTTCGAAATATAAACGAACCTCCTCTTCTTGTATCAATGTTTTAATGAGACATTTTATGACGCGTACATTTATGCGCGGGCACAGAATATCTATATAATTTATATTGAATGACAATGAGTGATCGCTAGCGCGACCGGATGCGTAGTGTCGAGGCGGCGGGTGCTCCATCGCGGGCGCCGAGCGCCCCGCGCACCGCACCCCCGCTGCCGTCGTAGTGGTGTACCGCGCGCGCTGTGACACGCGGTACGATACGGTTTTCTTGCTTCTTTAATGATGCACACGATGGCGTGCACAATAAGAGACCTTCAATATAAGTCACGATCTTCAGCAGTCGAGATTCGAAATATACCTGTACAGCCCAACGAGTCGACTATAGATCTGGAAAAACAATAAGAGACCTTCAATATAAGTCACGATCTTCAGCAGTCGAGATTCGAAATATACCTGTACAGCCCAACGAGTCGACTATAGATCTCGGAAAACAATAAGAGACCTTCAATATAAGTCACGATCTTCAGCAGTCGAGATTCGAAATATACCTGTACAGCCCAACGAGTCGACTATAGATCTCGAAAAACAATAAGAGACCTTCAATATAAGTCACGATCTTCAGCAGTCGAGATTCGAAATATACCTGTACAGCCCAACGAGTCGACTATAGATCTGGTAAAACAATAAGAGACCTTCAATATAAGTCACGATCTTCAGCAGTCGAGATTCGAAATATACCTGTACAGCCCAACGAGTCGACTATAGATCTCGAAAAACAATAAGAGACCTTCAATATAAGTCTCGATCTTCAGCAGTCGAGATTCGAAATATACCTGTACAGCCCAACGAGTCGACTATAGATCTCGGAAAACAATAAGAGACCTTCAATATAAGTCACGATCTTCAGCAGTCGAGATTCGAAATATACCTGTACAGCCCAACGAGTCGACTATAGATCTGGAAAAACAATAAGAGACCTTCAATATAAGTCACGATCTTCAGCAGTCGAGATTCGAAATATACCTGTACAGCCCAACGAGTCGACTATAGATCTCGGAAAACAATAAGAGACCTTCAATATAAGTCACGATCTTCAGCAGTCGAGATTCGAAATATACCTGTACAGCCCAACGAGTCGACTATAGATCTCGGAAAACAATAAGAGACCTTCAATATAAGTCACGATCTTCAGCAGTCGAGATTCGAAATATACCTGTACAGCCCAACGAGTCGACTATAGATCTGGAAAAACAATAAGAGACCTTCAATATAAGTCACGATCTTCAGCAGTCGAGATTCGAAATATACCTGTACAGCCCAACGAGTCGACTATAGATCTCGGAAAACAATAAGAGACCTTCAATATAAGTCACGATCTTCAGCAGTCGAGATTCGAAATATACCTGTACAGCCCAACGAGTCGACTATAGATCTCGAAAAACAATAAGAGACCTTCAATATAAGTCACGATCTTCAGCAGTCGAGATTCGAAATATACCTGTACAGCCCAACGAGTCGACTATAGATCTCGGAAAACAATAAGAGACCTTCAATATAAGTCACGATCTTCAGCAGTCGAGATTCGAAATATACCTGTACAGCCCAACGAGTCGACTATAGATCTCGGAAAACAATAAGAGACCTTCAATATAAGTCACGATCTTCAGCAGTCGAGATTCGAAATATACCTGTACAGCCCAACGAGTCGACTATAGATCTGGAAAAACAATAAGAGACCTTCAATATAAGTCACGATCTTCAGCAGTCGAGATTCGAAATATACCTGTACAGCCCAACGAGTCGACTATAGATCTCGGAAAACAATAAGAGACCTTCAATATAAGTCACGATCTTCAGCAGTCGAGATTCGAAATATACCTGTACAGCCCAACGAGTCGACTATAGATCTCGGAAAACAATAAGAGACCTTCAATATAAGTCACGATCTTCAGCAGTCGAGATTCGAAATATACCTGTACAGCCCAACGAGTCGACTATAGATCTCGGAAAACAATAAGAGACCTTCAATATAAGTCACGATCTTCAGCAGTCGAGATTCGAAATATACCTGTACAGCCCAACGAGTCGACTATAGATCTGGAAAAACAATAAGAGACCTTCAATATAAGTCACGATCTTCAGCAGTCGAGATTCGAAATATACCTGTACAGCCCAACGAGTCGACTATAGATCTCGGAAAACAATAAGAGACCTTCAATATAAGTCACGATCTTCAGCAGTCGAGATTCGAAATATACCTGTACAGCCCAACGAGTCGACTATAGATCTCGAAAAACAATAAGAGACCTTCAATATAAGTCACGATCTTCAGCAGTCGAGATTCGAAATATACCTGTACAGCCCAACGAGTCGACTATAGATCTCGGAAAACAATAAGAGACCTTCAATATAAGTCACGATCTTCAGCAGTCGAGATTCGAAATATACCTGTACAGCCCAACGAGTCGACTATAGATCTCGGAAAACAATAAGAGACCTTCAATATAAGTCACGATCTTCAGCAGTCGAGATTCGAAATATACCTGTACAGCCCAACGAGTCGACTATAGATCTGGAAAAACAATAAGAGACCTTCAATATAAGTCACGATCTTCAGCAGTCGAGATTCGAAATATACCTGTACAGCCCAACGAGTCGACTATAGATCTCGGAAAACAATAAGAGACCTTCAATATAAGTCACGATCTTCAGCAGTCGAGATTCGAAATATACCTGTACAGCCCAACGAGTCGACTATAGATCTCGAAAAACAATAAGAGACCTTCAATATAAGTCACGATCTTCAGCAGTCGAGATTCGAAATATACCTGTACAGCCCAACGAGTCGACTATACATCTCGAAAAACAATAAGAGACCTTCAATATAAGTCACGATCTTCAGCAGTCGACATTCGAAATATACCTGTACAGCCCAACGAGTCGACTATACATCTCGAAAAACAATAAGAGACCTTCAATATAAGTCACGATCTTCAGCAGTCGACATTCGAAATATACCTGTACAGCCCAACGAGTCGACTATACATCTCGAAAAACAATAAGAGACCTTCAATATAAGTCACGATCTTCAGCAGTCGACATTCGAAATATACCTGTACAGCCCAACGAGTCGACTATACATCTCGAAAAACAATAAGAGACCTTCAATATAAGTCACGATCTTCAGCAGTCGAGATTCGAAATATACCTGTACAGCCCAACGAGTCGACTATAGATCTCGGAAAACAATAAGAGACCTTCAATATAAGTCACGATCTTCAGCAGTCGAGATTCGAAATATACCTGTACAGCCCAACGAGTCGACTATAGATCTCGGAAAACAATAAGAGACCTTCAATATAAGTCACGATCTTCAGCAGTCGAGATTCGAAATATACCTGTACAGCCCAACGAGTCGACTATAGATCTGGAAAAACAATAAGAGACCTTCAATATAAGTCACGATCTTCAGCAGTCGAGATTCGAAATATACCTGTACAGCCCAACGAGTCGACTATAGATCTCGGAAAACAATAAGAGACCTTCAATATAAGTCACGATCTTCAGCAGTCGAGATTCGAAATATACCTGTACAGCCCAACGAGTCGACTATACATCTCGAAAAACAATAAGAGACCTTCAATATAAGTCACGATCTTCAGCAGTCGAGATTCGAAATATACCTGTACAGCCCAACGAGTCGACTATAGATCTCGGAAAACAATAAGAGACCTTCAATATAAGTCACGATCTTCAGCAGTCGAGATTCGAAATATACCTGTACAGCCCAACGAGTCGACTATAGATCTGGAAAAACAATAAGAGACCTTCAATATAAGTCACGATCTTCAGCAGTCGAGATTCGAAATATACCTGTACAGCCCAACGAGTCGACTATAGATCTCGGAAAACAATAAGAGACCTTCAATATAAGTCACGATCTTCAGCAGTCGAGATTCGAAATATACCTGTACAGCCCAACGAGTCGACTATAGATCTCGAAAAACAATAAGAGACCTTCAATATAAGTCACGATCTTCAGCAGTCGAGATTCGAAATATACCTGTACAGCCCAACGAGTCGACTATAGATCTCGGAAAACAATAAGAGACCTTCAATATAAGTCACGATCTTCAGCAGTCGAGATTCGAAATATACCTGTACAGCCCAACGAGTCGACTATAGATCTCGGAAAACAATAAGAGACCTTCAATATAAGTCACGATCTTCAGCAGTCGAGATTCGAAATATACCTGTACAGCCCAACGAGTCGACTATAGATCTGGAAAAACAATAAGAGACCTTCAATATAAGTCACGATCTTCAGCAGTCGAGATTCGAAATATACCTGTACAGCCCAACGAGTCGACTATAGATCTCGGAAAACAATAAGAGACCTTCAATATAAGTCACGATCTTCAGCAGTCGAGATTCGAAATATACCTGTACAGCCCAACGAGTCGACTATAGATCTCGAAAAACAATAAGAGACCTTCAATATAAGTCACGATCTTCAGCAGTCGAGATTCGAAATATACCTGTACAGCCCAACGAGTCGACTATAGATCTGGAAAAACAATAAGAGACCTTCAATATAAGTCACGATCTTCAGCAGTCGAGATTCGAAATATACCTGTACAGCCCAACGAGTCGACTATAGATCTCGGAAAACAATAAGAGACCTTCAATATAAGTCACGATCTTCAGCAGTCGAGATTCGAAATATACCTGTACAGCCCAACGAGTCGACTATAGATCTCGGAAAACAATAAGAGACCTTCAATATAAGTCACGATCTTCAGCAGTCGAGATTCGAAATATACCTGTACAGCCCAACGAGTCGACTATAGATCTGGAAAAAATCATCTCAAATATCGGAAACACCGTTGATCTTCCAATATCATTAACAAATATCCGAGACATATACCGTGTCCCAGGCAACTCGGCCAGCAAAGCGATCATTGCGGAGTTTACGAGTGTAAAAGTCAAGTCAGAATTGATCACCCGTATACGAGGTTTCAATAATAAACATCCAAATAAAGATAATAAACTGAATACACATCTACTAGGACTCCCTGGACAAAAACAACCCGTATATTTGGATGAACATCTGTGTCATTCTGCAAAGAAACTTTTTTATCAGGCAAGACAATTCGCCAAGCAGCATGAGTATAAATTTTGTTGGTGTAATAATGGCAACATCTTCCTGCGCAAACAACTAGGAGATAAGCAAATTCTTATTACAACGGAAACAACCCTTCAGGAGCTCCAAAACAAGATATGACTACTGCTCGAGTTGGTAACACCAGTTTTCTCATGTTGTTTAGAACCACTACCCTGTAATATTCTTTTTTTCAATTTTATTATTGTAATGATAGATGTATCTTGCTACTTTGTATCACGTAGGAATACTTCAAACACTTTACACACAAACACATACCTACTATGTTACCCCATACACGCCCACTTTTATATTATACCAGCATCATAACACTCACACACACCAGCACACTGACATACATCATCCCATTTAATTATAAAATGGTAAAAAGCTCACCTATCTGTTGGGATACACATACCCCAGTTTTATCACATCTCACACCACTTGTTATTAATTATTCTACTAATGGCTAATCTAGTTGAAAATATTATGACTGACTTAGAAAGTCTCGAAGTCGCAAAGGCTTATACATGTACTCCGAATGAGTGCAATAAATATCTAAATGGTTTAAGCGCTTCTACTACCATTCTCCATATTAATATACGTAGCATTAAAAGAAATGTTGACGAGCTGTTAACTCTATTGTCTCTAATTAAAGCTGATTGCGACGTCCTTATACTGACTGAATGCTGGCTAAGCAAAATATGAGACTTGCCTGTGCTAGATGGCTACAACACTCACTACACAAAACAAACTAAAAACCAGAATGACGGCGTAGTTATTTATATTAAAAGTAAAATCCAATATACGATTAACGAACCAAGTTTCATAAATGGTAACTGTCTCACATGCCAAACAAACTGGAGTGTATAGGTATTCGTGGTAAACCTCTCGATCAAGCCTAGCGGGAAGGCTAAGTTCAGCCGCATACGCCGTCAGAAAAGTAAGACAATTCACTGACGTTGATACAGCACGGTTAGTCTACTTCAGTTATTTTCACAGCGTTATGTCATACGGTATTCTGCTGTGGGGCAAAGCTGCTGATATTCAAAATATATTTGTTCTGCAGAAGCGAGCGGTTCGTGCAATTTATCAGCTGGGTGCCCGAGTTTCTCTTAGAGATTTTTTTAAGGAGATTGGTATCCTCACTGTTGCTTCTCAGTTCATCTTTGCCTACATTATATTAAACAAAATATCCACCTGTACACTAAAAACAGTGATATTCACAACTTTAACACTAGAAATAAGCATAAACTACGCGCTCCTTTTCACCGGCTTCACAAAGTTCATAATTCATTCGTCGGGCTTGGTATAACATTGTATAACAAACTGCCATCTTCTTTTCTAGACTTGCCATTTAATGCGTTTAAAGCCAAAGTAAAATCTAATCTTTGTTTAAAAGCGTACTATTCCATTAACGACTACTTAAATGATAAGAACAGTTGGTCGCTGAGTTGAACACAAGACAATGTTTGTTATTTATTTATGTTCTTTCTCCAAGATTAGTTTACTGATAATTATGTTATGTCTTTTTTTATTATTATTATATACTTTTTTATACTTGCCTTACTATTGTATCGAGTCTGGTTCTTCTAACCAACCTAACAGACAGATGTGTGCTGGGGAGTTTGTTCCGCCACTTCTTCTTTCCAGCAAAAACACTAGGAAGTGTCGAAGGGGGGGCGTTTTGGGGGACTGTCTCTTGTAAATAAGTAAAGTAAAGTAAATTTTGACGTTCGAAAAGTGCTGATTATCAGCCTAGTTTGAATAAATGAGTTTTGATTTTGATTGATTTTGACCTCTTCAGGGATTATTTACAAAACAGAAAGATGACTGTTAAAATCGACGAATACCACAGTCACGAAGAAACTGTGACATACGGCGTCCCGCAGGGCAGCGTGCTAGGACCAACTCTTTTTAAAATCTACATAAATGACTTATGCACGCTGTCCCTACATAAATCGCAGATGTTTACATACGCTGATGACACTGCGATAGTCGATTATGGTGACACGTGGAACGATGTCAAGTGTTCTGCGGAAGAGTCCTTGAGGACTGTTGGGAGGTGGCTGCGACTAAACCTTCTCACTCTCAACGTGGCTAAAACCAACTTTATTCCGTTCTTCATTAAAAACAAAGCACCTCCGGATTTTGAAATTACAGCACACACATGTTTCGATCGCAGTCACTGCTCATGCGCAGCCCTTACTCGTGTCAACCAAGCAAAATACCTGGGTGTAGTGATTGATGATGGACTGAAATGGTACAACCAAATAGATAGCATTGCTTCAAAAGTCAGAAAACTTATTTATATTTTCAAGTCTCTGAGACTCTGCGCAGACAAGCATACTCTGAAAATGGTTTACTTAGCACTTTGTCAGTCCGTCATCACTTACTGCATACCGGTTTGGGGAGGGGCCGCTAAAACCAAGTTTATCGAGGTAGAAGGGCTCAGAGGGCCATGCTCAAGGTTATGCTTGGTGAACCATATAGGTTTTCTACTATAAAACTATATGCGGACTGTAACCTACTTACGGTCAGAGAGCTCTTTGTCCTCCGAGCTACACTCAGGAAACATAAACAAATTCCCCCACCAGATAACACTGAACGTAGAGCAAAAATGGCTATCCCGATAATAAGCCACAAGACCGCATTCGCCAGGCGCCAGTTCTACGTTGTGAGCTCGTTCATTTACAGGAACATTGCTAAAGCTACTCAATTAACTCGGCTAAGTCACCATGAAGTCAAGGTTAAGGTAAAAATTTGGCTTCAAGATCAGGACTACGACCGGACAGAAGAACTACTTCACCTCCGGCAGTAGCCGTGCAACACTTCTTCTACCATCAATCATCATACAACCCCATCTCTATACGCAACAACACACATCAACGCCAACAAATACACTCTCAATCACTCACATACTCATATTACACACACATACACACGCTCACCCTCACACACAACACACATGCACACATGTAATACAAATCCGTTTAATAAATTCCTTTACTACTAGTTCAATCTTTGTTAAATAATTTAGCTTTTAGTTTAGTTTTAACTCTCAAATCTGTTTTTTTTTTTGCCAGGATTTGTTAACACAGTTTTTAGTAAAAGGTTTCTGTATCATAGTGACAGCAGAACACTGACTCCTAAGTCACAGGATTTCCTTATCTGTATGACCTTTACTTTAACGAAATTCATGTGACCTAGTTTTAAGCAACGTTGAAGGTTTTTGTATAAATAAAGATTTTTATTATTATATTATTATTATTATAATGAGAAATGTGATTTCATACCTAGACAACACAGTAAACTTCTAGGTGTACTTTTTAATACTATTCACATCACTTAACAAGTCAAGACAAGCTTTACCATCACTGAAGAGAAAATAAATATAAGAATTTATTGATAAAGTTAAATTAATTGTCTATAAGGCTATTAGAACTTTAAATATACTTGTCCAACCATTAACATTCTATTCACTAAGAAATTCATCATCGTCATCATCATCATTTCAGCCGAAAGACGTCCACTGCTAGACATAGGCCTCCCCCAAGTGTCGCCACATTGACTGGTCCCGTGCGTCACGCATTCAGCGGGTCCCCGCCACCTTCACCAGGTCATCGGTCCACCTAGTGGGAGGCCTTCCAACGCAACGTCTTCCGGTTCGCGGTCGCCACTCCAGAACTTTCCGGCCCCATCGGCCATCCGTAAGAACTAAGAAATTCGAGTGGCACAAATACCTTGTTCTAAGAGATAACAATGATAAAGTAACATCACCTATCCCTCGTCTATGTAAATTATTAAACGGCTGCAGTGATCTCATGGATGTGAAAACTATTATTCAAAAATCATTGTAAATAATTTATTTAAGTTAATATTGTTTGTTTGTAAATGTAGTTTTTAATTTAGTTTAGTTTTAATTACCTATATATTTAGAAATCTTATTTATGTGCGGTGAGTAGTTGGGTACTCACCGGTTCTTGGGTTGACACTCAACGTCAAGTAAGTTGTGCATGTTGTGCTTACCTGTTAGAGGTTGATACACTTGTCTGTGACTCTTATGTATGTATCTCTTTTCCCTGTGTAGTGTACTCAATTGTTGGTGAGCCAAATAAATAAAATAAAAAAATAAAAATAAATCACGCCTGTAATCCCGAAGGATTAGGCAGAGAGGTACCTAATAGTACACCCACGTTTTTTGTCAGTTTGTTTTTATGATAATAATGACACAGCATTGAAAATAGGTATCATATTATCATTTACTGTGGTCTATAAACATAGCCAGTTCTTTTGAGTTAATAGAAATATTCACAGATGCTTCCCCCGCATGGTAGGGAATATTATGTGGCCCATAGATTACTAATAGACTATGGGCTGTAGGTTCAGCTCAGTTTTTCATATCAAAATTGAGTGCTGGCCCTTTTTTCTGGGCTAAAGTGTACTGGCAGTCATTTATGAGATAACGAAATTTTTTGCCAAGAATTGAAAATATAACGAGTGGCCAAGTCAATCCATTTATTTAAAACATCAAAGGTTTTTAAATCGGGACTGAATTTATTAACTGACTTGGTATTACATAGATCTCACTACTTTTTACGGTAAAAGACTTGAGTTGCGCGGCTTGGCTTTTTTTTACAAGTTTTGTTTTTAGTGGGATCTCATTTCTTTTTGTAGCGTCTCTCATTCTATCTATTTCGTTTAATGAATCAACAATACATAGGTTTATTCGAACTTGGAGCAGTCTTATTCATCGATTTGAAGTACTGCTAAAGTACCTACTCGACCAGCTCAAACGAGTAAAACCTGGACAAGGTCAAGTCGTTTTATAACGGAATTCCTATGGCCACCTTCAAGCTCCATCAACAGACCTTGGAGACCATCTAAAGACAAAGTACTCGACAACACGAATCAAACGAGTCCAAACTCGATGGGGTTATAACATTCTAAAAAAGAGTTCCTTTGGTCAACTTCCAGCTCCATCATCAGATCAGTTCCATATCATCATAATATTGCATTGATAGGCGATATACATATACGTGCAAAATTTCAGATCAATCAATCAGAAACTAGGAAGTGAAATAAAATTCCCTGATGTTCGAAAAATTCACATTCACTGAAAATGTAACTTTAACTTTGTAATCCTATACATTTATATATCACCCGAATATGTAAATATTAATATAAGTAGGTATCTATGGTATTTTTTTAAATTTAGTCTTCTTTTCTTTTTCTTATTTGTTTGTTCCGGCTATTCTCCGAAATAGCTAGACCGATTTTGACGGTTAATTTGATTTAACTGGCAGATAGCTGATGTTATGAGGAGTAACAAAGTTCACTTTTATTTTAGTAAAATAAATTAGTGCTCGTGCGTGAGTGTCGTAAAACACATGAAATCGTTAACAAAATCAGATTCAAATAATGAGAATGATTTCACACGGACGAAGTTCTCAGCGACAGCTAGTTACATGTAATTACATTAAATTACTCAAAGCTGGTAACCTCCTTTATTAACCTACAGCCGTAGGTTAATAAAGGAGAAGTTTGTGTAACGATGACGGCTACTAAGTAGCGCTGGACAGCTGTTAGAACTAGACTTAAAGTAGTGAGTAGATACTGACAGCTTCGTGCGCGCGCACGGCCACGAGTTGCTCGTCGCACACCTGCACGGTGAGCACGGGCTGGTGCTGGTTGCGCAGCAGGTCCCACAAGCACAGCCGGCCGTCTTGCTGCACCAGCAGCATCAGCGACAACCTGCAAGCGACCGAGGGTCAGTGGTGAGCGGGGCGACACGGGGGGCGGGGGGGGGGGGGCGCGGAGGCACCTCGTGGGGCTCCAGGTGCCGTCGGTGATGCGGTGGCGCACCGATGGCGTCCAGATGACGGCTGACTCGCGGCAGTCCTCGCTCCACACGCGCGCCGTCCAGTCGCCCACCGTGAGGAAGTTCTTCAGGAAGCCGGGGTTGCGCTGCACGCGCCACACGGTGCCCAGGTGCGCGCTGTACTGCAAGTTGTCAGTCTGTATCATTTGTGAGATACATTGTGTTTTCATGCAATGGCCAAGTTCTAAGTTATTTTATTTAAATCATGAAATATTTTAGGAAATTGTTATGGTCACTATAAGATGTTGATAAGTTACGAAGTTAGCTAATTAAGTAACAACTTAAGACAAAGTCCCTTCAGTAGGAAGAGAATAAATCAACCGATTTAGTATTACATGGATCTCATAACTTTTTGACCGACTTCTAAAAAAGAGCTAGGTTGTTTGGTCAAAAACTGTCGTTCATAGCTTCAAAATCAAAATCAAAACTCATTTATTCAAACTAGGCTGATAATCAGCACTTTTCGAACGTCAAAATTTACTTTACTTTACTTATTTACAAGCTAGCTATACATTCATATATACAACTTATACAAGTTACTAATTTCTTAGTTCATAAGCAGTGTCCAATAGATCTTTGTTTCAACCACACGTCGTTTCATTCAAAAAGTCCAACGAGCAAACCTCAACCTTATCACCTTAACATATGGTCCATAATCTAGCCGGATACCAGTCCTCGCTGCCGACATCGCCGGTCGAAGCAGCGATGTCGGTTGAATGAAGCAACAAAACAACTAAATGAATAACTTGAACTTGAACTTGAAGAACTGTATTTAAGTCTGATGACAGACTTGAAGGATTTGTTGGTATCTCAAACAGTTAGTGATAGTGGTTCGTTGCCCATACCTAGTGATTTACAACAAACACGAGTGGTTTTGCCGAAAATACAATTACCTACGTACAGTGGACAATATGAAGAGGGTAATCGTTTCATGATTAGTTTAATACACTTGTACATAAGAACGAGTCGTTAAGTAATGTACAAAAATTACATTATTTAAAAACCAGTCTTATTGGAGAAGCTGCATCGATATTAAAACATGTACAAGTGACAGATTTGAACTACGAACACGCGTGGAACATTCTAAAGGCAAGGTATGGCAACAAACGTATAAATGTCGACGCAGTTATGAAAAGATTTTTTTCTTTGAAAAAATGAGTGTGGGCAATTCCAGTTCTATCAAAAATTTACTAGATACAACATTTGAATGTTTACATCAATTTAATAATATGAATGTGCAGACTGATAACTGGGATCCTTTGATAATATTCGTCATAAATTCAAATCCTTTATAAAACGTAAACTTTGCCAGAAAGGATTTTATACTGTTAAAGATTATATAGAGGACAAAAAAGCTTGGGATTGAACTGCTCCAATTTGAATTGACTTAGACATATAATTTTTTTTTTTTTACAATTTGACATTTTATGATTATTTTTATACACTGATATTGTTTACTTTAAGTATGATATTTTTTTTTTGACCAATATTTACTTGTTAAATATTTTATTTTATATATTTTTTTTTTTTTTTTGTGTGTGTTTTTATTTTTTGACATTTAATAATGTAAAATGATTATTCAATATGTTAATATTTAATAAAATGATATTGTGAATGTGAGGACCATGTGGGTCTTTCTTAAATTTTAATTGTTGTGATTGTCTGGCAGTTTGAGTACTTTAAGTGACCCACCCAAATGTCCTTTCTTTGGTATTGTTCGTCGTGACGTTGAGCTCCTTCGAGTTATAAGTCGAGCTCCACGATATCTGACAAATGCTTGCACTGACTGGACGGGTCCACTCAAATCTGTGTGGTGCTTTCTTCAAAAGACCATCTCAGACATTAATCTGCATGGTCTTCATGTGTGTATTATACCTTATTGTTAACCCAAACGATTTTAAAAGATTAAAAGAGTAACCTTTGGAGTTTCTTGCCGGTTCTTCTCCTTAGGAATCGACCAATGCACCGAACCGTGCCCCTTTTTACCGACGTTTTATAAGTGCCCATGTAGGCCTAAGTGAAATAATAAAATATTTTGATTTTTGATTTTTTTTTTTAAACATAGTGCAAAAACTAGACGGTTTCGGCCGTCTACGAAACCGTAGTTTCGTAACTGGTTTCGATGAAGGAATGATTTGTCCTTCTACGTAACTAGTTTCGATGGAGGACATATTTGTCTTTGTACGAAACCACGGTTACGTACAAGGATTTTTTGCAAAAATATGAAATTTTACTAGTTACGAACAAGGAATAATAATTCTTTTATCGAAACTAGCGATTTTTGTCTTAATTGGTCCAAGATTTCATAGCCGCAAATGTCAATCTGCAAATTTCCAAAAAAAAAATTAACAGGCTGTAAACCGACCCTTTACGAAGCCGTCAACCAAGCATTATGAACATCATACTACCAAAAATGAAAAAAAAAATGGCCAAAAATCACATTTTAGGTTTTGTAGGTTTTTACTTTATTTATAACATAATTATGTATTTAGAAAGAAAAAACTATGAATTTTATTTTTTATTTATTTTAATATAGACTTACTTATTATAATTCAGTTAGAATTTCTGTTTTAGTTACTTTATATATAACATAATTATGTATTTAAAAAGAAAAAACTATGAATTTAATTTTTTATTTATTTTAATACAGACTTACCTAATTTCAATAATTACAAGATGAAGATCAGTTCAGTAGACAGCCAACGCTCTACTGAACTACCTCAATCCCTAAAATAATTCCTCCATGGAAACTACACACATCAAAAGTGTCTAGGGATCAAGCATTTTTATGCGGATTTCTTGAGATTGAGATGTGGCTTTGTAATAAATTTATGATTTTATAAATTTATATGGATCCTTTTTGGTGCATTTCATAATTTGAATCAGGAACTGTGAATCAAATTCGAGTAAAAGATGAAAATCAGCTGTCAATATTTTCCCTATAAAAACATACAACGCATTGAAGACATTATTAGTGCTACTGTTTCCCTACTACTGATTAAAACCAACGTTATTATGGAGCGGCGACGTCATTTAAGCAGGGAAGAAATGCTCAGAGCCGTGGGAATGATAGAAGCTGGTTCCCGGCAACGTACTGTGGCTTTAGCTCTGAATACAAGTCAGAGTGTTATCAGTCGACTTTGGACACGTTACCGAAGCACTGGTACCGTGGCTGAGCGCCATGGAGGACGGTATCGCTGCACCACACGGAGACAAGACCGATACATTCAAATCTTAACTCGAAGAGCTCCAACAATAACCGCCATGATGTTAGCCGTGAGGCTTCATCACTCTTCAGGGAACTTAATTAGCGACCAAACAGTCAGAAACCGCTTGCATGAAGTGAACCTTCATTCCCGAAGACCGCTACGGGTACCACCTATAGCAATGCACAATCGTAGGATTCGATATCAATGGGCTCTTGAACACAGAAATTGGGCAAAAGAACAATGGCGTTTCGTGTGCTTTTCTGATGAGTCTCGTTTTGGTATGAGACCGGATACAAGACGTATACGACACTGGAGAACCCCTGGACGCCAACAGCGATTAAAATCCTGCCAGGAAGTCCATCCTTATAGTGGTGGAACCATCATGGTATGGGCGGGTATTTGGATCGGCGGAAGAACTGAGTTGATTTGGATCAGAGGCAACCTCAACGCTCAAATTTATGCTGAGACGATTGTATCAGACGTCATCGTTCCTCTACAAGTGCAAATCGGTCCCTTATTTCAGTTAATGCATGATAATGCACGACCGCACACCGCAAGAGTTGTAAGACAGACTCTCGCCGCAGCTAACATCAATGTCCTGCCCTGGCCTGCTCAGTCGCCAGACTTGAACCCGATTGAGCATGCATGGGATATGCTACAGAGAAGAGCTCTGCCGAATATGGAGGGTATCCAGTCGCAAGAAGACCTTTTTTTGTTGTTGCAACGAACATGGGCGGCCATTCCACAGCGTGATTTGGATGAACTCATTTTGAGTATGCCAAACCGATGTTCTTGTGTTGTTAGTGTTCGCGGTAAAAACACGGATTATTAATTGTTTAACTTACCCAATAAAATTTTAAAGAAAACTGTTATTTCAGTCTTTTTTTCGAACTTTAATGTTAGTGGTTCAAATGTCAAAAATCCCTTTATTAGGAAAATGGCAAATTTCTTTATTAATGCAAAGGTTATTGGAGGTCGTATATTTATGTATATACTGGCCTGCTAGAAATAATCATATGTAACACATTGCTGTCACTGATTTAAAATAAGCTTAGTTACGGGTTGTTTATGTTCTGTTAGATTTTGTAACTTGCTTGTAAAATATTAACCACGAATGAATATACTCTACTATCCCACTGCTGATCTTATCATTATTTCAATAACGCCGAAACAAAAGAGACGGAAACTGGATATGAAGACGGAACCGATGATTTTTATTGGATATCCTGATAATCAGAAGGGTTATCGTCTGATGAATCCTAAGACAGGTGAAGTGACGACTGCGAGAGATGTGAAATTTCTGGAGAACATCTTTCTTCAAAAAGAAAACGTAGAAAAGTCGGACGTAATCATAAACCTGAATAAAGATTCTGTTCTTTCCAGTTTACCGAACGAATCTACAAGCAGATCTGAACATTTGGAGGCTCACAATGATATGTATCGTGAAACTGTAGACGAGAATGCAGAAATATCGGAGGAGATAGGACCTGAACCTGTAGTACCAGAGCGAGTACCTGATAACGTATTGACTGAAGAAGAAGTGAGAATACATGAATCAGAAAGAAGGTATCCTGTAAGAGATCGCAGACAAGTCGATCGGTACGGATGCAATATTATGTATGCCAAGGAGAGCAATTGATGGTGATCCATTGACTATTAAAGAAGCGTTGGCGAGACCTGATGGTGATTTATGGCAAAAAGCGATAGATAATGAACTTATGTCCCTAAAAGAGAACCAGACTTGGACTTTGGTGGATCTTCCAGCTGATAAGAAGCCTATCCAATGCAAATGGATATTCAAAATTAAGAAAGATAGCGATGGCAAGGTAACAAAGTACAAGGCTAGACTTGTAGCAAAAGGCTTCACACAGGTATGTGGTGTAGATTATACTGAGACTTATTCTCCTGTAGTAAGAAGCTCTACTTTAAGATTGTTGATTTCGCTAGCGGTTGAATATGGATGGTTTATTGATCAATGGGATGTCACGACTGCCTTTTTGTACGGAAAAATTAAAGAGGATATTTACATGCTCCAACCAAAAGGAGCAGTAGTCAAAGGTCAAGAAACTAAGGTATGCAAACTGCAGCGTTCTTTGTACGGATTGAAACAAGCTTCAAATGCTTGGTTCAAGGAATTAGATAAAGAAATGTTGAATTTAGGCTTTGTACAATCAAAAATAGAACCATGTTTGTATCAAAAGCAGCTTAAAAGTAACAAGAAGTTGATTGTCGTTATTTACGTAGATGATCTTTTTATTTTTGGAAATTGTGAACAAGAAAAGCAAAAATTAAAAAACAATTTGCTTGAAAAGTTTAAAGTGAAAGACTTAGGGCCGGCTAGGCATGTTTTAGGCATGAGGCTGAGGAGAGACAAAGATGTTATTTGTCTAGATCAGCAACAGTTCATTTCGGATATTTTGAATGACTTTAACATGTCAGACGCTAAGCCAGTTTTGACCCCAATGGAAGTCGGTATGAAATTAGAAAGATCGACAAATTCCCATAGCGATCTGCCATATCAAAATTTAATAGGCTGTCTAAACTATTTGGCCTGTAATACGCGACCAGACATAGCACATGCGGTAAGTGTACTTTCACAATTCAATTCATGCTATGATGAAATACATTTTAAATGTGCGAAACGGGTCTTAAGGTATTTAAAAGGTACGTCTAACCTTTGTCTCACTTTAAGGAAGTCGGGAGATTTAGACTTACGAGGCTACGTTGATGCAGATTGGGGAGGGGCACTTGATAGAAAGTCTTTCACAGGATTAATTTTCAAAATAGGTAAAAATATAGTGTCATGGGAGAGTAGGAAGCAAGCGACTGTATCCTTGTCAAGCACAGAGGCAGAGTACGTAGGATTGAGTCAAGCTTCAAAGGAAGCTCTTTATTTACGTAGTTTACTAAACAGTTTGACAACTGTGGATAGTAAAGCGGTAGTAATTTACAATGACAATCAGTCGGCACATAAAATTGCAGCTAACAAAATGATGCATAATAGGACAAAACATATAGACATCAAGTATCATTTTATTCGTGAGTGTGTACTGACAAACAAAGTTGAAATAAAGTACATGTCAACTGATAAAATGATAGCGGACATCTTAACTAAAAGTGTTCACAGCCCGAAGCTTAGAGAATTTATAAAGGATTTATCCTTGTCAAATTATACTATTAAGGGGGCGATGAGTAGTTAAATGTTTATATTTGTATTATGTTTTGGTAATAGCTAATTTTCTAAATGTAGTTTTGTTATGCATACTTTATTTTGTTAAATTTCTTCTGTTTTTTGTACTATATTTTTATATACAGCTAGTACAGTTGAACACAGAAGTGTTAATGATTGATTTAGTTTAATGTATCGAGTACTGGCAAGTACAGAAGTAATCATACGCATGGATGCATGGCAAGCATGTGTAATAGATTAAGGGGGCGTATTGGAGGTCGTATATTTATGTATATACTGGCCTGCTAGAAATAATCATATGTAACACATTGCTGTCACTGATTTTAAATAAGCTTAGTTACGGGTTGTTTATGTTCTGTTAGATTTTGTAACTTGCTTGTAAAATATTAACCACGAATGAATATACTCTACTATCCCACTGCTGATCTTATCATTATTTCAATTAAGGTGACTTGGTTTATCGTTACTGTGACAAACGAAAACACTTTATTTGATGAATCCTTAAAGAAAATTTTAATTAATATCAATCAGGAGAAAAGTTATTGCAAAAATATATGTTGATCCCTAGACACTTTTGATGTGTGTAGTTAAGTCATAAGTTCTTGTTTGAAAACACCATAAGTAGAAATCATTAGTGTAAGTAAAAATCATAGGGTCATTTTATCGTAAGATGAGTAACAATAACTTATAAATTTGTACCTACCTGTTCAAGTTACATGTAATTACTTGTTACATTGTGTTAAGTAGCAGTAAGCTTTAATTATGTGAGAAAAGGCCTTTAAGCCCTTTTGGTGGGCGGCATGTTTGGTCAAAAACTGTCGTTCATAGCTAGCTTTACATTCATATATACAACTTATACAAGTTACTAATTTCTTAGTTCATAAGCAGTGTCCAATAGATCTTTGTTTCAACCACACGTCGTTTCATTCAAAAAGTCCAACGAGCAAACCTCAACCTTATCACCTTAACAGAGGTTCTCAATTCGATTGGTAATTTTTTACCAAACTGCGACAAAACTTGGAAGCAGGCGAGGTTCATTTGAATATAAAATTATGAAATGAAAATGGAATTGACCCCACCTTTTTTTTTTTTTTTTTTGGTGTGTGTAAAATCATCGAATAACCCCTCCCGCTCTTGGGCAGAGCGAAAGGGAGTGTCAGACTTCTACTGACTAAAAACCACCCATGTTCCTTCTTCGCCCTCTATGTCGAGGCCGCGATAACCGTTGGACTACCCGCGGCCCCGACAGGCGTCGGCCCTTTCGGGCCCCTCCCATGTTGCTGACATCTCTTTGAGGCGCGCGTGGAACACGAACGCGCCGTCGACACGGCCTGTTTTCGTCGTGAGACGGACGGACGGCGAGTTAGCCCATCACTCACCGTCCACAGGCCCGCGTCTACGGTGGCCGGAGGTCATCGCGGGACCCCCGACGCCCGGAGCGCCTCCCGCGGCGGCTGGGACGAGAGGTTCTCTCCCTCTCGCGTTCCGCCACCTCCTTCGCCAGCATCACTGCTTCGCAGAAGGAGGCGACGGCGTCCCATTCCTCCTCGCCCCGGACCATGGCTTGCACCAGGGCCGGGCGCGAGAGGTCGCCGCCGCCGATCGCCGCTACGAGAACACGGCGGGGCTCCGCCCAAGCGGGGCACACCTCCACTGTGTGCTCCACCGTGTCCTCCGGCCGATCCTCGCAATGGTGGCATCCGGGCGTTTCCTCCCGCCTGATTCGGTGCAGGTACCTCCCGAAACAACCGTGTCCGGTGAGGACCTGCGTCAGACGGAAGGTGAGGGCGCCGTGGCGCCTCTCAAGCCACTCCTCAAAGAGGGGACTTACCGCCACTATCGTGGCGTGCCCTAATTGACCCCACCTGTCTCCAAATTTTGATGTGAAAATGTGCTTTTTACTTGACTACGGCGAAGCCAAAAGGTACGGTAATGATTTTGGCAGTCTATGTATTTATGTATGTATGTTCTACCGTACCGCATAAACTACTGAACGGGTTAGTGTAGTAGCACTTTTCTATCAAAAATGATTTTAACTGCTGCTTAAACTGATTTATGTTGTATATTGATTGTAGGTGTACAGGTAGTTTATTAAACAGTTTAACTGATTGGTAACCTGCAGTATGACTACTTTTACACTGTAACGACAGTGGTAAAAAATAGACAGGAACTGATTCATTATTTTATTTGGACAGAGTCTCGACTTACAGGTTTCACAATCGAGCGCGACAAGACCTCGAAACTGAGCTTACAGGGCATTATATAGACTGATATCCCCACCGGAGGCATCCGGTGGTTATGGCGGTGTCTTCGCTTGACTGTGATTGGCTCGCGAGTCGTTGCCCGTCATTGGCTGGCTAGAGTGGCATGGCTATGGTATGCTAGAGTGGCATGGCTTTGGTTTGCTAGAGTGGCATGGTTATGGTTAGCTGTCATTGGCTGGCTAGGGTGGCACGCTGTGAGCAGGCTGTTGTAACATTCGGCCGTCCTGGAACAATTGCTCCCGCAATGGAAACAAGAAAACAGTGATTACAAGTCAGCTCAGAAAAACCAAGTTAAAATGGGGCAATAGACCTCTCAGGAGATTTATGAAATCTTCGGTTTTCAATTATTCGTTCACACTACTGGTGCTATCAGACAAAAGCACTGCTACGATATGTGACAGCGGATACTAAACCTGTAAACCCGTTGTATCATATAATATGACCTTTCATACTTCTTAGTTTACGTCAATCATTACCTAACTCCTCAATATCACATAATATGGCCAGAAAACAAATCCTCTAACAAACAAGAGTTAACCTGGCTCGCCCCCTATAGCATGGAACTTTAAGCTGAAGGAAAAGGAATAAATGCATAAGAAAATTTGTAATAGGTACCCACTTGTACTAATTATTATGGACAAAGATGTAGGAAATGCTTAGTACCAACAATTTTTAACGACATACCTTACGATTTAGAAAATAGCTGTACCACGAAAATGTCTTTTAAAATAAATTAGGAAAGTTTGTTTTTAACACCTATGTAAAAACCTCATTACAAGAGATGTGTAGATTCCATTTATGATTATTTATTGTTGTATAAGTATATATTTATGCCATACTAGCTTATGTTTTCGGCTTCACCGCTATTAATTAAAGTGTTTTAACGCAACTTAAATGTTATAGCATTACGTTATACCTAGTCAACTTTTGTGTTCAATAAATGTGTTTAGTTGTAGGTAAAAGTGACGTTGTTATTGATGGAAACACTGTTTTACAGTATGACAGAAGTAATATACCATGTAACTCGGATGTAACCATGAATAAACACTTTTTAATTCATTTCAATTTACTGGCGAAATGTGTGTGTCCTCATGAGTATAAGTACCTCTGCCTAACCCATTGGGTATTACATGCGTGATGTTAAAAGCATTAAACCTTGTTGCCGCCAGTAGTCATCGCCTGGCGCCAAAGTTACATAATCATCGTTTTTTTTTGTAAATCACACTATTAACATATTTCCTTTCCCTTTTTTTTTTTTCTTTTGCCTTATCACTAAGTTTACTAACCCTAGTCGTTAAGTTATTTTGTTGTTACTAACACTATGGACACTTGTCTGAATTAAAGAGTTTGAATTAGATTATCATTTTTCACCTTGTATCTTAGTTACGTCCCATTTCTGAGATAACCCTACCGCGCCTAGATTGCCCTGGTTGCCTGGAGCAACCCGATCTGGGATAAATCGTAAGGCTTATAGGTACCCGGTTGTAATATTAACAGTATTATAAGAACTCCATATTATCTGCGACATTAAAAACATGAAACATTTTTCATGTAAGAAAATATAAATAAACTGTTTTGCCAAACTATCGTTTGAAGAAACGGAAGAAACAATTTAAGTTAATTACATCATACCATTAAGACGCACGCACACATACATGTACATACTCACACACATAATTCTTAGCGTGTCGATGGCAAAACTTCATTACTTATACACACTAACACACTACACAAGAATACGTTTTTCTATTTTTCCAATATAATTTTATGTGTTTAAAGCTATTAAGTACTAATGTTAAGTTAATGCAACTCTGGCCCCCAAGATACCCACAGGCGCAGCCTCGTTTCAGGACATCAGTTTTATCACCATTTTAAAATTAAAATTTAGCTTGCTACTGTCATGTATTATCAGAGCTAAGTTAGATTTAGAATTGGATGTCGTTAACCCTCTTTCCTACATTATCCCCTTTACAGTACGCACAATGTAAACATGACGTCACATAATAATATTTACTTATAAATCGGGTTATTTTTGGAAATCAGAAATTTTGTTGATATTTATAAAATTCAGAACTTCGTTTTACTCCTTGTTATTGTCATGATGCATTTTGTAATATTTTCCATCGCGCGAAGTTTGACACAACTCACACAACTAATCTGGTACCGTAAAGGTTTGTTTACGTTATAGCCTACCATCAACGATTACACAATTACTCACTATAGGCATCTGTACACCCACTTCGCAGTAAAACAATACTACTTTTCGGCTTTTCATCTTGTCATTGCACAGTACTGAACAAATCGTTCACGTCTAAATGGTACACAATAAACGGCATCTATCGAACGATCTACTTACCTAAGATAGGCATAGACTTTGACTTTGGCTTTTCGTTTTAGCTTGCTTGGGCTTTGGCTCATCGGTCACCATAGTGAAAAGTAATATCGGGCAATACATGGCATAAGATCATGATTAGTCATTGTATCGCGTACTGCAGTACAGTCCGAATTACATTACATTTTACATAACACGTCATAATACGAAATCTTAGCAACAATTTTATCACCGCAAGGGATTCAAGCCCAAAATCATGATAAACACTCTATCTGACTTGTAACGCGACTAAACTAAAAGACAGGGCGCAAACTACCGTCAATCTACTTTATAAAAGATACGTGCAATACCTGCAATACGTGTGAATTTCTGTTGGAAAACTAGAATCGTACCTACATAATCACTAATACCGACCTATAACATTTTTTTTTTCATAACAAGATTTATGTGACTTGCCTCATACCCACATCGTACTTTTTTTTTGTAAGTTTGATAAACGGGCGAGCTATTATTGCTAAGTTATTAATGGACTTTCTTTAGTAACTAGATAGAATAAACTGACGCACTTCGTTTACATTACTCGGGATGAGAAATTAAGACGATCAACTTAAATTCACCTGGTTGAATGCCATCGCGTGATGCTTTATACCCTAATTATGAAATATGTAAAAATTAGCAGTTCCTCATATTTAATTTTAAGTTCCTCGTTTTCAATTTGTCAAGAACTTTATCCAATAAGTCTAAAACTGTTTGAATATCGGCTGGCGGTAGCAAGAGATCGCCAAGGAATGCTATCTATATCTCTGATAATAGTTTAATAAAATTATTGTAGCTATTTATAAGTATCTGATCTACATGATTTACTTTGGAATTGTTATTGTTGGATAATCTAATGCGCACTTGAACTAAATATGTACATTTTAAGTTCTTAACTCTTTAGTACACAACTAGTACCTACTCGTAAAACATTTTTTTGTACCGGGATAATATTATACAGATTATCTGACTATGATTAGATTTACATATCGGGCTTACCAAATTATTTTGTCTACGATTCGCATAATTATCAACTCATGGGGCACTCCATGGTAAAACACATTTGGCTTATATATTTGGCTAATGGCATTTGGCTAATTTGGCAAATATTGGCATGTTTACTGACCTTGTTATTTATGCATGGTTCCTGGCAGCTCTCAGCGTGAAGTAGGTCGGTTCCTTCCTTCCATGTCCTTGGTTGCTGTTGACAATCTTTAGGTAGTCTTAATTTACCGTAGAACCGTTGCTGGCAGAGAGATGGATACTTCTTGTAACTCAAAGTGTCTCACAGGTGGTTACTGGCCGCAGTCTTCGTTTTCAAGGTCAAATTATGGAATGACCAATGCGATACTGAGGGTAGGCGCTTCGTGTTCCATCCAGATTGTGGCCTGCTTTTTCAATTTGTGCCCTGTGATACTGGGATGGGAGACAATATTTTCCTTGCAGGCGGTGTGCATCAACGTTCTTCGTTTGAATTTTCAGACCTCGTCCTCCACAGTAGGTGACCGTTGACTTTTAAGTAGCAGAGCGTCGTTTTATCGTAGGTTTTTTTTTTTATTCGATACCACTTCTGACTGTAACGACAGTGGTAAAAAATAGACAGGAACTGATTCATTATTTTATTTGGACAGAGTCTCGACTTACAGGTTTCACAATCGAGCGCGACAAGACCTCGAAACTGAGCTTACAGGGCATTATATAGACTGATATCCCCACCGGAGGCATCCGGTGGTTATGGCGGTGTCTTCGCTTGACTGTGATTGGCTCGCGAGTCGTTGCCCGTCATTGGCTGGCTAGAGTGGCATGGCTATGGTATGCTAGAGTGGCATGGCTTTGGTTTGCTAGAGTGGCATGGTTATGGTTAGCTGTCATTGGCTGGCTAGGGTGGCACGCTGTGAGCAGGCTGTTGTAACAACACACTACTTTTAAATGAGGTTGCAACTTATTTTGTAAGTCCCTACGCCTTGTAGCTTCCCGCTTACTTCTTTCCTCTAAAGTTTCGAAATTCTGCAAATTTTTCATGAGATCAGTGAGAAGAACTAAAATGTAGAGACAAGGGACCGTAAGTATTTGAAATTCTATAAAATACTCCTCACACGAAACCCACTGAGGGATTTTCACTATGGTTCTTATGGCCCTCTTTTGTATTATTAAAGCTGTATTTATATTGTACGCGTAACTACCTCTCTCTCTACCTCATAGAGTGATGCTGTACCTAAGTTTTGACTCGACAAGCGAGAAATACTTAATACTTTTATTTGTCCAATAGCGATCACGTCTCGAAGACTTCTTAGGGCATAGCAAGTTGAGCTGATTGAGCTTTTTAACGCAGTCAATTCTATTTTACCTACCACAACCGAGAATTCGAGAGTTTACGTACAGGAAATTGTTAGACGTCTTATCAAAATGAAGCTGCTCACGAAAAATTTGCTTGATAGTAATCAAGTGCAAAAATGGGCCGTGGATCATGGAATTTGTTCCTAACTTGGTAGTTCGCTGTATCATCACCCTTTATGAATGACGCTAGGATATCGGAGACATTGTGGGCGTGGCTAAAAGTATCGAAACATCGGAGCTCAATAGCAGCCGTCAGCGCCTTAATATTTCTCCGCCATCGTGCATTTAAACTCAGTGTTGGCTTTGTTATAATTTTGGTTTTTCCCGAAGCGGTCACACGTCTCACCAGATCTAAATTATATGTGATTTCACACGTGTCTTAACTCGCCATTATCCGGGCCATTACCTAACCAATGTAATTCTCCGCCATCGAGCAATTAAATTCGGTGTTATTGAAACCCCCATACTGGGTAAGTGTTATATAGCATGATCATGTGTATATTTTGTGTTCTTTGTCCTTATAGGTTAACTAGGCATGTATGCTTATTTTTGTCTATTTTATTGTACGCTATTTCATGTATTTCATTTCAATGTAATGCCTTCAGCTCAATGCATTTTGATTTTTCGTGCTTCACACTCAAAATGTGCTATCATGCCTTATTTTCACTCTTCCATTATCCTTATTTTAACCCCCATACTGGGTAAGTTTTGAACAGTAAGTATAAACATGTGTGTATTATGAGTTTAAAATGTTATCTTAGCATGTATCCCTATTTTTCTCCGACTTTATGCTACGCTATATCATGTATTTAAAGCTTAATGCCTTCAGCTCAATACATTTTGACTTTTCGTGCTTCACACTCAAAATGTGTTATCATGCCTTTTTCACTCCTTCCATCAAAAATCATGGGAAGCATACTCTTTCCAAATAAAAAAACCATTTTTACATAATTTTAAATCTTACATAATCAGGTATTCAGCTCACCTAGAAAACCTGAAAGAATACAACCATATAATATGCGTCCCTATGATATGTTATTAAGGAATTATCCTCCAACTCCTAACCGTTAAGGAGTTACCGATATTTTCCATCACCAGCTCATCAACATGAAGTGATAACCCAATACCCTGAAAGAATACAATTATCGCTCCATAAGTACGCATAATTTTGAAAGAATTTTCTTTCAACTCCTAACCGTTGAGGAGTTGTACCTTTCATCATCATCAGTGAATCCACATGATATTATGATGATCAGACGCAAATACATTAACAGCTTTTGAAAATATATGAAAAACATCATATGTGTCTATAAAATTTGAGGGTTGCCCTCAACTTCTCAGGGTCCCATCATCACATCATCAGATCATCATTTGGTAACAATGGGATCACTTGGAAAGTATACCCTATAGAACACAGAAATATTTTATCAAATCGGTTAGCAAGCGACGGAGTTATGCCCGAAAAAACAAAAAAAACATCCGAATTGAGAACCTCCTTTTTTTTTAGAAGTCGGTTAAAAACGTGAAACACGTAATACGTGCCTGTTTTGAGGGAGTATATTCTTTCGATTAAAATAAGAATTTTGAAAATCGGTTTATTAATGACGCAGACGACGTTTCTCCCCTACATAGACTCCTGCCTTGTCATAACCCGATAATATTCAGCTTACAGAGTTCCTTATTAAACGGTTTTGCGAGCGACAGAGCCCATAAGCACGCTTTTACGAATTTTGTTCTGAATTCTGACACCCGAGCACCGGCTTATTTGGCGCTGTCTGTTGCTTTCTTTGTCGACATGAAAATTTTTGGCATTTTTGTAATATTTTTAATTCTATGATGTATTAAATATTTTGTAAAAAGTAGACACTACGTAGAGTGTAATTTCCCGAAGAAAAGCCGGTGGGATTTCCCGAAGAAAAGCCAGTGGGAATCGAGTTATAGGCACGCTACGTCGCTATCCTGTTACGCAGTACTAATCTGGGTTGTAGAGGTCAGATAGGTAGTCGCTCCACGTAAGTGCTGTTAGTCTGATGCATTTGGTTACACTGGAAGCCGACTCTAACATAGTTGGGTAAAGACAAGGCAGATGATGATGATTTAATAGTTTTTAATAATGATGAATATTATTGTTAGTTTACTCTACTCTACTTAGTAATAAAATCTGAGTAACAATACCTTCGCAGGCAATTTATCCACTTGTGTTTTCCCTTTTCTGTTCCCGCCAATGACGAATCCGTTCTCGGTACCGACCATGAAGCGTGTTGGTATCGTCGCTTCGTACTCCAGCGCGCTGATGCCGTTGGCCTTCACCATGCTCGGATTTTCGAAGCTGTACTTGACCACATCGATGATCATTTCGTCGGTGGGCGCGTCGAACATGCGCATGTCCCACCACTTGCACACGCCGTCGGGCCCCCCCGAGAAAAACTCCATGCCCGACTTAGAGTTGATGAAAAGCACGGCGCGCACGAGATCGCGATGTGCCACGTGCGGCGGGCTGGTGAGCGCGGGCTCAGCGGCGTCCACGCGCGTGTCCCACGTGGCCACGCTGCCGTTCATGAGCCCGCCCGCCAGCACGTGCACGTCCTTGGGGTTGTACTGCAGGTCCAGCAGCGGGCACGGCGCCACGATGGACCGCTCGGGCAGGTTGGCGTTCTCCAGGTCCCAGATAAACGCCTGGAAAGGGGTGCGCGGCAGACGGTTGAAGTCCACGTCCACGTAGGTGACGGCGAAGTGTCCGCCGCCGTCGGGCTGCCAGCACAGCGAGCTGATAGGGCGCGCCTGGCCCGGCAAGCGGTACACGTTCACGGTGCGGCAGCTGTTGTGCTCCACGGCGGGCATGTTCACTAACTCGACGTAATACGTTTGGTACATTTCAATGGCGTTATTTTGTAACACGAGCCGTTCCAACCCCTGTAAAACGTCACACAGGAATAAGCTGAATTCTGGGTAGTGAGCACAGATGATGGCGTTAGCGTCGCGCTACTGACCGCGGCGTTTGACATGATACAATGGATGTAGCCGTCATCCTTCTCGATCTTGCGGCGATACCTCTGCGTGGCTTCTGGATCGTTTACGTTCACGCCGTCAGGCCAGCCCCCCTCCGCGTGGTTAGCGCCGCCGTTTGCGAACTCGGCCCTGCAACAGACAGTGCGGGTGAGAGTGGCGGGTGCGGGGTGCGGGGTGCGGGGACCGGGACCGGGACTGGGACGGACCTACCGGATGGTGTTGATCTCGCAGTGCGAGTAGTTGGGCGTGTGCTGCGTGATGGCGTGCACGGGGTTGCGCAGGACGTACTGGCGCCACTCCAGCGGGTTGCACGGGATGCTGTCGCACATGTCCACTTGCGTCATCGAGAACATCGGCTGGCGACCGAAACTGCTGCGTAACTTATTGTATGCGTTTATTAACGCCATTTTAGGTACTTAGATAATAACAAATTATGATAAGATCAATAATATTGTAAGGTAAACTAAGATTACTTAATTAAAATACTTTTATTTGTGCTGATGAAAGACTAAAATTGTAGTCTTTGGAGTAAAATACATAGACCAAAAGCACTGATGACAATGTTTCAAAATACGAGCATAGACATACGAGCATAAATAATAGAATACCTACACTTTATTGGTAAGTTAGTTTAAACATTGTTAGCAACTACTTCCAACCTCCTTGATCCAAGTGGAAGTTTAGGAAAAAGAAACATGGTGCACTTTATGACAGTTGAAGTGTCACTTGTCAGTGGAAGCGCGATCGGGATTAGTTTGATTTTGGCGGCAACGGATGTATAAAAGCTATTTCGCTTTTTCTACCGTCATAAGGCCCCTAGCCCACGACGACGTTTTGGAGCGATGCTACAGCATCGATACTAACGCGGAATCGTGGTGCCGCATGCCGTAGCCAATGGCACAAAGTAAATAGTTGTGATTATAGTGTGCAAACTTTTCAACCAGTTCTTTGAAGATAAACAAGAAAATATTGCTAAGTCACCCGATATACATCGTCTTATTTAGCTCATAAGTTCGTTACGCCCTTATTCGTAAGGGCTAGGGCAAACATAAGGGCTTTTCTTTCATAGCATACTTACATGCTGCTCATCATTTCACGAGTACCTAACCAGTTCAACAAAATAATTAAAAAACTGGCCAAGCGCAAGTCGGACTTGCACGTGAAGGGTTCCGTACCATCGTAGTAGGGAAGTCCCCTTTTCAATTTGTATTATTTCTTGTTAAATCGGCAACAGAAAACCATATTTTGTGATAAGTTTGTTTTTACCCGACTGCGGCGATGCCCAAAAGGACTCAGGAGGGTCTTTATAGTGTTTGTATGAATGACAAAGTTATATTTGCGGTTTTTTAAATGTTCTGTGTTGTAATGTTTATCTCAAAAACCATTTATTTTGTATTGTTCTAACTAATTTTGGTTGAAAGTATTAATTGTGATATCTACCATATATATTATTTTTCCACTTTTACGATTTCGATCAATGCTGCGTGGAGGTTCCATAATATTATTAAAAAAATGTGTTAAATATAAGCAACGTAATGACATTGTAGGTCTTTCGGTTGAACATTGCGTCGAACTGTCCTGTGCTGAGCTAGATAAGCATGTAATTGTGTGTGTACAAACCCCCAAACAATCAAAACTTTTCCTTGTTTGAATCAATAATAGAAGATGTCCTGGCAAAACTTGCTGCCAGTAATAAATCTGCAATTATTTGTGGCGATTTCAATGTCAATATTTTAGAAGAAAATTCAATTAGCAGTGGTTATTAATTATTTTTAAGTCATTTAATTTAACCAACACATTAAATACAGCATGTGTTCCTAAAAGCGATAATCAGGAAGTACCTCAAGAATTTGTAAATTTCTTTACTGATATTCCTTTAAAAACAACGGAGGCTCTTAATTCCTCACCTGAAGTCTCAATTGGTTTAGTAAAATCTTATTTGAGTTTCACTCAAATGTAATGCAAAAACATGTTTAAATAAATGGTGTTAATTCACAGGGTTTAAAAGTAAAAATGGGGGTTCCGCAAGGCTCAATATTGGGCCCTTTCCTTTTTCTGGTATATATGTATTAATGATCTACCCTATTTATTGAAAAACCAACTTCAGAATATGGTGTTATTTGCTGATGACACTTCCCTAATTTTTAAGTTAAATAGACGGGCTCAAAAGCTAGATGACGTGAATAAAGCTCACTTCAGATTCATAATTGGTTCACAGCAAACAATTAAGTATTAAATAAAAAAAAGGCTAAATGCATAGGATATGCTTTACCGAATGTTAAAAGTAGTGCTTGTGACATACTATTAAATAACGAGAAACTAGAATTCGTAGATGAAACGGTTTTCTTGGGGATTACGCTTGATTCACGGCTACAATGGGGTGCTCATTTAATATCTCTTGCAGGACGGCTTAGTTCAGCAGAATATGCCATTATGACGGTGCATTGTCAGTACATCTACGAAAACATAATGTACTTGAGAAAAAATCTGCATCTTTTTAGTAAAAGAGGTGACAGACACAATTATATTACTAGGAATAGGGACCAGTTAGTTCAGCCAGGCTTCAGACTCGCTAAGGTAGACTCATCTTTCATGGGGTACTATTTGAGATGCTATAACAAAATTCCACAAAGCTTTCTTAAACTGAATGAGACAAAATTTAAAACATGTATCACTCTAGTATTGTTAGAACAATAATATCGTAGGAATTATGTAAAACCTGACGGTAGAACGAGTCCGTCTTTGTTCGCAATCCCCGTACGTTCTGATAAAATACGCTCAGACACTGATCACTGTTGTTAGCCATCGAACATATATCCAACAATAACTAAATAAGCATCAAAAATAATATTAGATAAGTACTAAAATTAGCCAATTCATTTCGAGACAATAAAACTTAGTAACGTTTAAAAGAGGTATAAATGTGTTATGAGGGTACAGGTACAAACATTTAGCAAGAAAGTGTAAATCATCCGATGTTCACATGTTGACATGACTGTGCGAGCAAGCAAAGAGCAATAATGTCACATGTATATGCGTAAGGGACAGGGAGACAAACATGTATTTAAGTTTGATCGCGTTAATAATCGATACGATATGACAGGTCGTCGAAAAACGGCCTTGTAACTAATTTATTCTTTAATTATTGTTTTATTGTGTTTAGTTTGTTAAAAATCCTTTATTTATTATTAGAATCAACGTATAAAATGACACGTAGTGTTTGTGACCAGTTTTTATTGTGATATTCAATAACTTATGAAATCACCAAGTACCGGCTGTCAACGTTTCAACAGTGGATTTGAATTCTTCAAACCGGGGGAGTATTTTGTTTTGATTAACTTATTATTGTTGTGTTATTTACATACTAAACATCACCCAAACACTGCTCAGGGTTCTGAGCGACGTCCAGTACACACCGGCCACGTTTATGTCTCATTTTGTTTGACTAATTGTGAAAGCAAAATCGAAGACGAAAACACTTGCCACATACTAAACATTCACTGCAAACCCTACTTCACACATAATGTATGTCTCTAATTTTATAGTGTAATTTTTCTTTAAGTAAAACGTTACCTATTTCAAAAGCATTGTTAAGAAATAGTTTTTTTTTTTACACCCTAACAGTCATGTTCTTAGCAAATCCGTAAACAAAAATCTAGTTTAGCAATTAACACCTATGTTAATAATAGTATTACCTGTAATTAAGTCTTGAGAATATTAAATCAAATAGCCTTTCTTTTCTTTGTTCTTAGTATTTTTCCTCTTTGTCATAATACCTCCATATTTTTATAATTTTTTTTTCCCTTTTTTGGGACTTTTCTTTTCTATTGTTTTCAAATTTAAATTATTTTAGTTACTTCTTTTAAACTTTAAATCTCCTACTATCTCAAGTTTTCAACTATCATAGTATTCTTTTCACATACTCAGCTGTTTTCTTTCACATTACAGGTGTCACTTGAGGTAAACAATCAATATGATGACACGTGGAGCTACCATTCGTGATATGAGTGACAAGCTGAAAGCAGCGCTGAGGGAGCTGGATGTGAGTGCTCCAAACTGCTGCGGGAACGAGAAGAAAGTGAAGTAGAAATTGAGTTAATAGTGAACAAAAACACTCAACTAAAGAACAGCAGAACTGCAGAACTTCACACCCAGCATACAGATATACTCGACCAGCATCACCACCTCCGCCAACTAGTGTCAGACTTTCAGCAATGCCATGACACTCATGACCAGGCACTAAAACGTATATCTATACTAGAAGCAGAATTGTGCAAGGCTCATAATACCATTACCTCCATTGACTCGCTGAAAGTCAGCAAAGAGGTTACTTATACCAATAACCTGTACAATGAGCTGATGGATAATGCACCAGGACTGGAGTGCGAGCAGCCCACCGTTACCATAGACCTTACAGGAGATGATACCATAGCTAAGTGTCCAGTTTTAAGCAGTCATAATAAAATTAAGAAGTATATTAAAATCAACAAAAGTATAAAGAAGTATAAGAAACTTTTAAAAACACAAAGTTAAGAGATTTCAGAAACTTACATAACCAGTTTAATATATGTAACAGTAAGTTAGAAAGTAGTACACAAATGTATGATGTTGACATTCAGAACCTTCAAATGGAATTACTGAGTAGGGAAAATGCATTGAAAGAAATATTTTATAAATATGAATGTAGTCAACAGATGTTAAGTGAGCGCATGCAGGAGGCATGTGAGTTGGTGGACCTGGTTAAGTATAACGCAGAGAGGTATGAGTCTTTGACTAATAACCTAACCTGTAGTTGTGCTACCGCTCCACCACCTCTCATATCACAACATGTTGCTCCTTCAACTCTACCAATTTTAGATCATACTGCAACAACTTTGAACCCCACCCAAAGTAATGTCTTAGTGTATTCTGATAGATTAGGCACTGGTTTTGGATCACTATTAAATAACCGCTCTAAACATGCAATAGTGAACCACTGTTACCATAAGTTGCATTTTAATGAGCTCATTCACAAAATTCAACAAACGCAATTGAATGAGCAATCTACTGTAGTTTTTCTTGTAGGAAATAGCCTTAGCATAACAAAAAGGGACGTAGTTAATGGTATTGACACCCTGCTTATTTTATTAGCTACATTGTTAGCTTTTAATATACACGCAGTTATTGATGACTTAACTGAGACTAGGTTAAGTGATGTAACAGTATTATCCAGTTTTTCTGATAATACTATAGAATCTTCAGTTCATTCTTTAAACTTTTAGAGCCGACAAAAGAGAAGACGAATAGTAATATTTTACTTTATCACCAGAATATAAATCGCTTCTCTGGCAAAATTTTAGACGTAGAATTGTTAGTAGATACCACATAGATATTTTATGTTTTTGTGAAACTTGGTTAAAACCTGATAGGATGTTGTTTCATGTAAATAATTTTTCAGTTGCCAGCGCGTTCAACAGATCCACAGTGGGTGGTGGTACCCTGATTCTTTGTAATAGCCGCCTCAGGTATAAGGAAAGGAAGGATATCACTGCTTACTCTGTTGATCGCTTATGTGAGGTAGCATGTGCGGAGGTTGAGGGCCATGCTTTCGTATGTGTCTATAGACCACCAGCGTCAAACTTGTCGTTGTTTTTAGTCACAATAGAAGAAATATTAAGTAAACTTTTCAGAGATAATAAATTAGTTTTTGTTTGTGGTGACTTAAATATTGATCTGTTAGTCAATTCACCTGAAAAATGTAAGCTCATCTCATTGTTTAAATCATTTAACTTAAAATATTTATTTAATGAAGCAACTAGAATAACTGCAACTTCAGCTTCATGCATAGATAATGTATTCACGAATTGTAAAGTAAAAGATTCGTTTTTGATTAGTGGCGTTAGGTCAGATCATACTGGTCAACTTGTATCTCTTTTGTCACTTAGCTAAATCAATACAATTTAGACCTCTTACTAAAAATAAGTTAAAATCTTTTAATAATAATGTTTTTAGCAATCTTTATAACGCCAGTTTTGATTCCAAAGATCCAAATATAAACTATGGCACCTTATTTTCAACAGTTTGCCAAGAATTCAATAAATCGTGTCCTGTAAAAACAGTTAAAGTCAATAATTCCAAATCAAAATTTAGTGAATGGGCCACTGCAGGGATAAGAAAAAGCAGAGATGTCTTGTATAATTTATATTACGAAAAGTCTTTGACTTCAGATCAAGTCTTTCACAGTTATGTTAGGAAATACTCTAAGATATTCAAAACAGTCTGCGCTCAAGCAAAATCGCAAATAATAATTAACAAAATTGGTATTTTTAATAATAAAATAAAAACTGTGTGGCAAGTAATTAACAAAGAAACTGGAAAGACACAACAACGCGATCAGAATGACTTGTCTTTGAAAATAGTTAATCAAACCATATCTGATAAGCAAGAAGTCGCCGAGACGCTAGAAAATTTCTTTACCAACATTCCGTTAGAGGTTACGAAGTTTCTCCCCTCTTCACCTAAATTAGCTGAAGCTCTTAAAGAAAACTTTACAAAGGACATACCAAACTTTAAATTGAAACCAATAAGCATTGCTACAATTATAAACGCGTTCAAAAGTCTCAATTTAAAAAATACTGAAGACTTATGGGGGATATCCGTTAGGGTTCTTGGAGATATTATTGACTCAATTGCTCCTATCTTAACAGGCATATTCAATCAATGTTTGGACAGTGGCAAGTTTCCCGACTTAATGAAACATAGTAAAGTAGTACCAATTTTCAAATCAGGCTGTAAGAGTGACCCCTCTAATTATAGACCTATATCCGTGCTTCCAGCAATGAGTAAAATCTATGAAAAAATAATGCTGGACCAGATGTTGTCTCACTTCAATTCAAATGGGATTCTGCATAGTCAGCAGTTCGGTTTCACGAAGGGTAGGTCGACGACGGACGCGGGAGTAAAACTTATCAGTCACATTTTAGAATCTTGGGAGAAGTCCAAGGATGCCATTGGCATTTTCTGTGATCTCTCAAAAGCGTTCGACTGCGTCGACCACAACACATTGATCCGTAAATTACACCACTACGGAATTCGTGGTCAGGCTGCTGATCTTGTGCTGTCCTATTTATCGAACAGGCAGCAAAAAGTAAATGTTAATGGGGCGACGTCCTCCAGGTCACTAGTCAAGATGGGCGTGCCTCAAGGTTCGATTCTCGGCCCCTTCCTCTTTCTTGTTTATATTAATGATCTCCCATATATGATGGCCAAATTCTCGGATATAATTCTATTTGCTGATGATACTTCACTATTTTTTTAAATAGATAGGAAAGATACGGATGTCTTACTGGTCAACGAAAGTCTAACTGTTCTCTCGAAATGGTTTGCAGCTAACAATCATTTACTGAATGCGAACAAAACAAAATGTCTAAAGTTCTCTTTACCAAATGTACCACAACGTGACCTAAATTTGACTCTTGACGGCAAAAAACTTGAAGTTATAGCGGAAACGGTATTCTTAGGGATTAGGGAACAAAATTGCAGTGGGGCGCACACATAAGAACTCTCTCGGGTAGGTTAAGCTCAGCTGCATACGCAGTAAGGAAAATAAGGCAGTTAACTGATGTAGCCACAGCTAGGTTAGTATACTATGCTTATTTCCACAGTATTATGTCCTACGGCATTCTGCTGTAGGGATCGGCAGCGGTCGTTGATTCAATTTTCATTTTACAGAAGAGGGCAGTCCGCGCGATCTATAAGATGGGCCCTCGCGAGTCTCTCAGAGAAAAATTTAAAGAGATTGATATCCTGACTCTGCCTTCACTTTATATCTTAGAGTGTATTTTGTATGTCCGCAAAAACCGAGGGCTTTTCAAAACTAGGAGCGATTTTCATAATTTAAATACTCGCAGTAAACACGAAATAGTAATACCCAAATTCAGATTAACGAAAACTAGCAAGTCTTTTCTTATAAACAGCATACGCTTTTATAACAAGTTGCCTAAGTCAGTTATAGAACTGACCGATGGAAAGTTTAAAAACTACATTAAACGTGTCCTTATTCAAAAAGCATATTATAAAATCAAGGACCACGTCGAAGATAAAAAAGTTTGGCTTTAGCTTCTGCGCATGCGGCTTCCCTGGTAACTCTTAGCCGGTACAAAGTTGTGGATGTCTCTAACTATTCTCAATTTTATTATTTATTTTTTCTCTTCCATTAATTACTCTCTTTTACAGTGGTTTTTAATCATCCAGACGCCCTTTGGTACGAATAGTTACAGCACTGATATCAACATTTGTGCCTACAGACACAAATCAATAATAAAGAATTATATGTATAATTATAAACAATGTAAAAATAAAAAAGTACATAACATATCAATTAACAAATTTTTGTAATGTAGGTAACATTACAAAAATTTGTTAATTGATATGTTATGTACTTTTTTATTTTTACATTGTTTATAATTATATAATTCTTTATTATTGATTTGTGTCTGTAGTAACTCTAAAAAGAACTTACACCTTACTATTGTATAGAGTCTGGTTCTTCTAACCAACATAACAGACAGAATGTGTTGCTGGGGAGTTTGTTCCGTCACTTCTTCTTTCTAGCTAAACACTAGGAAGTGCCGAAGGGTGGGCGTTTTGGGGGACTGTCTCTTGTAAATAAGTAGAGTAAAGTAAATTTTGACGTTCGAAAAGTGCTGATTATCAGCCTAATTTGAATAAATGACTTTTGATTGATTGATTGATTGATAAGTATTGGTACTGGAAGGCGAACAGCGCGATAAGGAATACAATAGCTCATCAGCTGTGCAGAGGTGCTAAACTTTTTGCTAAAACAAAGCAAATAACCAGTTATATGCGAACTTTGATACATTTTAAAAATAGAAAAGCAACAAATCAATCTAAGATGTAAATAGAAGTGGTTTAAACTATTTTGCTTAAATCCAATTCGTTTCTTATTATAAACGATTTGCAGTTAACATTCTTTCGCACATGAATGTTACCATGTTTCACCCAAACGAATTCATGGTGTTTCTCTTTAGCGGCAATTTTCGTTATATTTAAAAGCTTTTTGGATTCTATACTTAAATGGTCGTTGACATAAATACGTTGTGATGCTCCTTGAAAACCTATGTCCGAAGTGGAGAGACTCTTATCAGAACGTGCAGCTGCAATAAAATCTTCTTTTTGTATACCTATTGAGAAAGCTCACTATCACTAATTTTTCCTTGGAATTATGAATAGGCACTCGCGAAATATGGTTAATCTGGGTCTTCGAACACTTGTAGTTGATTTTGCTGCTGATGGCGTCAATGAGGACGAATAAGTTCTCAATGCATTTTGATTTTTTTCGTGCTTCACACTCAAAATGTGCTATCATGCCTTATTTTCACTCTTCCCACATGTAAACTCCGTCTGATTGTGACAATCCACCAACACCTTCATTAGTGCACTATTATTGCTGTTCGCTCTGCTTGGCTTGGTGTCGCAATCAGCGGAGTTGGCCTTTGGTCATCTCGTGACACGCTGGACGTCATGTTCCAGGGTCCAAAGTTCCGGTTAGAACACCTTCAGCTTACGGCAGCACTTTCTCTACACTACTCGGCTGGTTCCGTCGTGCGTGCGAATAACGGGCCGGCATCGGACTTCCCACCTGTTGGCCATACTTGCCACGTGGGCCGAGCCGGGCCGACGTAAAGAAGAGCTGGCCATCACCCCTACGCATCCAGCGGGGCACCTCGCTGCGGTTATTGCCACGCCGGCTATCAGGGCAGTACAGCTCAACCCAAAAGGGGACCTTAGGAGTTTGTGTCCGTAGACCTTCCCACACCCATTTTAAATTTCAAATATATTTTTATGTAGACTGGTTGCGTGGTCTTATTTATAATAACCTGCGCCACGCACCCCTTTTCCGTCACATTGGCGTCACATTTGACTTGGTTTAATATTGAGATTGTGTCATGCTCACTTAAATGTCTCGCTGATGGTGGCGGGTGTGTCGGGTCATTTCGTTCCCTTTAAAATGGTTGAGTGGAATGGTGCTGATCCATGCGTCATACTCGTGAACGGGTGCTGTCAGTTGTGTGGTCACCTCTTAGCTGCCACGTCTTGTTTGAATTATTATATTATTTCTGAATCGTCGTTTTGGCTTTACTGTCGACACTTATCGTGCACATCTTGGTACATCGTTCTCACATGATAATATACCAATCTCAATATGAATGATGTAACCAAAGTTTTGTAACAATAATTATTATGATTTAAAAGAGTGTCCATGTAGTTTCTTACCATTCTTCTCATGAGAGCAACGCTTTGGAATCGGCAACTACAGTACACTGACAGTTATTATGCCTTGTGAGTGGGACTGAAGCTTGGTTTATTAGCTTAATAAAATTTAGCATTTGTTCGACTATTCAAAAGAGTCTGTAACTGGCCTACTTGAAATAAATGATTTTGATTTGATTTGAGCAATGTGCCCCTGCCCACTGCCACTTCAGTTTGGCAATTCTTCGGTTTATGTCAGTAACCTTGGTTCTCTTGCGGATGTCTTCATTTCTGATGCAATCCTACAAGGAGACCCCGAGCATGGCCTTCTTCGTTGCCCTTTGGGTGACTTTGAGCTTTCTGATGAGGCCCATTGTGAGCGACCACGTTTCGGTCCCGTATGTAATCCCTGGCAGCACACACTGGTCATAGACTTTAGTCTTGAGACTATGTGGTAAGTTGAACAAGAACATACCGTGCAACTTCCCGAACGCTGCCCAGCCGAGTCGGATTCGACGACTGACTGAGCGGTGGCAAAATTTTTTTTGTTAAAAAGTTTTTTGATTCATAAGTGCTTACCCCTTCACAACGTACCGGCGTGAGGTTATGTTATGAACTGGTGTAAACAATAGACAGACATGGGATTTCAACAATCCCATGTCTGTTTTCTTCCAAAGTTTATTTTTCACTTTATTTTAAGACCCACCTGTTGAGAAACGTTACTGAAGTCTCTGTGTTAATATCCGCCAGCGATTCAGCCATGATGACTATATCATCGGCAACGCTTCGCCATTGATGTTGATTCCGAATCCGTCCCCCTGTCTCACGCCTCTTTGCAATTGGATTGGTTTCATGTTCTCGTCCAGTAATCGGATCGACATAGAGGCGTTTCTATACATACACTTCAGCATTTCTATATACCTATAGTCGATAGGGTACCGCTGAAGAGACTTTGTCCACAAACGCTAGACATAATGGCCGATTATACTCCTCAGCCGGTTTTTTTTTTTGAGGGTGGAAAATCATCAAATAAGTAACCCCGCCCGCTCTTGGGCAGAGCGAGAGGGAGTGTCAGACTTCTACTGACCAAAAACCACACATGTTCCTTCTTGGCCCTAAATGTCGAGGTCGCGTTAACTTCTGAACAACCCGCAGCCCCGACGGCATACTCCTCAGTCTTCTGTATAATCTGGCGGAGCATATGGATGTGGTCTATGGTGCTGAAGCATTTTCGGAAACCGGCTCGTTCGGGAGACTAGAAGTCATTAAACCTGCGTTCGAGAGTGTTCGTAATAATCATCGAGAACAGCTTGTAAAGGCTTGTCTCAGGAGTGAGATGGGTCTATAATTCTTCAATAGGGTGTTATCACCTTTTGAAAAAGAGCACCAAAGCACTCCTGTGCCATGCTTCTGGCGTAGTACCTTCGGGTATGACGGAAATTAACAACTTCTGGAGGACTAAAAGTACTGATTTTCCACCCGCTCGCAGAAGTTCTGTCGTGATTCCATCATTCCTCTGTGCGCATACTTGCTAAATCTAAAAAAAATACTGGGGTTTGACAAGTGACATCTTAATGACACGAGTTGTGATTCACTTGAATAATTTGAATGTTACCTTTTTGTAAGCATGCAAAAAAGTAATTAAATAACCTACAAAATTTAGCATGATCTATCTTCGCGTAAATTTAGTTATGACTTCTTCAAGTACAATAAAAAGTAAACTGTAACCAAATCACGGCTAGCCGTCAGGCCTATCTCTAGCATGAGCATCGCGTGCTGCGCTCTGGGGGCACCGCTGCACCACGGCACAGGGGGGCACTAGGGGCCTAGGGGCATGGCGCACGCTACGCAGTTCCCGTTATTCCGGCTCGGCACGCTGTTGGCGCGCCAGCTCAGCAAGCCCGTCGCCGATAGGATCAAGGTGCTACACTTGATGGGTAACATGCTTGCTGTGTCGTGTCTCAGTGGGTGTTGACGTGTCTGTGTTCCGCAGAGCGTGGCCGTGACCCGGCCGTGGTTCCGGCGCTGGGTGTGTGCGGGCACGGGCCGCACGTTCCACGTGCTGCAGCTGCGCGTGCGCCTGTGGACGCTGGCAATGCGCCAGCCGCGCACGCTGCCGCCTATCTCCGAGAAGGACGCACTACAGTCCGGCGCCGATATCCTCGGTACCCACCACACACACATACACACACACATGCACACCTCACATTACACTTGCCTCTTTATTTTGAAAACACAATGAACGAACTCGCTCAATCGGTCACCGCCGACCTCGCACACCAAGTCATTGCCATAACGTATGTGTGCGAGTTGCATTAAATGGAAGTATTATTTTGTCCTCACAAATGAAATTGGCGTTTTATCGAACAAAGAACCCACAAAAAAAATAAAAAAAAAAAAGCAAAGGCGTCCCCACCCTTGTACAACTTTCTGTACAACTTTCTGTACAACTTTCTGCTATTTATCAAATGAAAGAACATAAAAAATGGATCATTATATATATTGTACGGGAATAATTTTTTTATTTATTTACTAGCCTTTGCTGTGACTTCGTCTGCGTAGAAGTCGAAAATGGTTCCAATAGGATTTTTAATTTGTTTTTACGTTATTTGACTGGCCTGTTGGTCTAGTGGTTAGTGACCCTAACTGCTATGCCGGAGGTCGTGGGTTCGATTCCCACCCAGGACAAATGTTTGTGTGATGAGCACGATCATTTGTTCTGTGTCTGGGTGTAATTTATCTATAATATGTATGTATTTAGAAATATATAAGTATGTTTATCAGTTGTCTAGTATCCATAACACAAGCTCTGCTTAGCTTGGGACTAGATGGCGTTGTGTGATAGTTGTGGAATATTATTATTATTATTATTATTATTCATTTCGTTCAACCATATAAATTATTTTGTTACATTGTTTGAATTCTTAAAAGATATAACAATCTTTATTATAATTTAAAGGTCCTTCTCAAGCCTTCACTACTTGACACCACTTCTACTAAGCAATTGACATCATGCCTTGTTTTGGGGTAGTCTCGCCGGTTGTTATGTAAGCCTTTAAACTTTTTAAAGCTAAGGTACTGGATGTTTTACGACTTTACCATAATGGATTGTCGGGAGGACATATTATGGGGGTAAAAAGGACTCTACTGAAGATCAGAGAGCTTTTACTGGATCCAATGTCGAGATGATGTGGAGGACTGGTGTCGCAAATGTACCAGCTGTGCGGCTGTGAAGGGAGCCCACACGAAGCAAAGGTGCATTAAAAGTGTACAACGTTGGAGCCCCCTGGGAGCGGATAGCACTGGACGTTGCGGGACCATTTCCAGAAAGTGATAGCGGTAACAAGTACTTCATGGTTGTCATGGACTTCTTCACAAAGTGGCCAGAAGTCTTCACCATTCCTAACCAAGAAGCAGATAAATTGGTTTAATTGGTTTCTCTAACAGTTTATTATGAGATTCGTTACTGAAAAATTAAGCTTTAAAGTGCTAAGTTTTGTTAGACTTATATAGACTCATGGAAGCGCAGGTCTCAAAACTGCAAATGTAAGTTTGTTTTTTTTTTACAATAAAAATCGGAGGCAGGTAGGCAGGGTACCTAGTTAATTAGTTTAGTAAGTTTACCTATTTTGAAGGGCAACTACGGAACTCTACATTGTGCGTGTTCTGACATGCACTTGGCCGGTTTTTGGAGCTTCTAAATATCTTGATGTAACATAAAGAGCGTAAGCTATATCGGTTTTTGCGCCCACCATTAGATAAGTTAGGGTTCCACCAGTTTTTAGGGTTCCGTAGCCGAATGGCAAAAAACGGAACCCTAATAGATTCGTCATGTCTGTCTGTACATTCCGTATGTCACAGCGACTTTACTCTGAAACTATCAAGACTACACAGTTGAAACTTGGTACGTAGATGTATTCTGTAAACCGCTTTACGATTTTTGTACAAAAATAAAAAGAATAAAAGATTAAGGGACCCCCCTTAATCTTTTATTCTTTTTATTTTTCTCCCCTCACATGGAACTGAAACTAAAAAAAACTTTTTTCATCAAACCTATACGTGTGGGGTGTCTAACAGGCCCTAACAATGACATTGAGGTTCCTTAAACCAATTTTTCTCAAAGTCGACCGTTTGAAAGATATACACTTCCAAAGTGGTAAAATGTGTCCCAAATCTAAAAACAGTATATGTTGTATATTTTATGAGATATAGCACATTTAAAAAACCGCAAATATAACTTTATCATTCATACAAACACTATGAAAAACAAACATCACAAAATATGTTTTTCTGTTGCTGCTTTAACAAGAAATAATGCTTTTAATGGGGCTTCCCTACTACGATGGTACGGAACCCTTCAAGTCCGACTTGCACTTGGCCAGTTTTCTTTCGTTATCTCGTTATTCTTTAAGTTAACGAATGTTTGTCTCCATCCCCCAAGCCAAGCTCTGCTTAGCTTGGGACTAGATGGCGTTGTGTGATAGTTGTGGAATATTATATTATTATTATTATTATCACCATCTGCTCTTAATTTAGAATCGATGACTATAGGTATACAGGCGACTATGTTTTCTACATACAACATTTTTTGACTACGTTTTTGGTCTAGCTAGGCACCTAGATGTATTTTTTGACTACGTTCTTGGTCTAGGCACCTAGATGTATTTTTGACTACGTTCTTGGTCTAGGCACCTAGATGTATTTATGCCTACGTTCTTGGTCTAGGCACCTAGATGTATTTTTGACTACGTTCTTGGTCTAGGCACCTGGATGTATTTTTGACTACGTTCTTGGTCTAGGCACCTGGATGTATTTTTGACTACGTTCTTGGTCTAGGCACCTAGATGTATTTATGACTACGTTCTTGGTCTAGGCACCTAGATGTATTTTTGACTACGTTCTTGGTCTAGGCACCTAGATGTATTTTTGACTACGTTCTTGGTCTAGGGACCTGGATGTATTTTGGACTACGTTCTTGGTCTAGGCACCTGGATGTATTTTTGACTACGTTCTTGGTCTAGGCACTTAGATGTATTTTTGACTACGTTCTTGGTCTAGGCACCTAGATGTATTTTTGACTACGTTCTTGGTCTAGGCACCTAGATGTATTTATGACTACGTTCTTGGTCTAGGCACCTGGATGTATTTTTGACTACGTTCTTGGTCTAGGCACCTAGATGTAGTTATGACTACGTTCTTGGTCTAGGCACCTAGATGTATTTTTGACTACGTTCTTGGTCTAGGCACCTAGATGTATTTTTTGACTACGTTCTTGGTCTAGGCACCTAGATGTATTTTTGACTACGTTCTTGGTCTAGGCACCTAGATGTATTTATGCCTACGTTCTTGGTCTAGGCACCTAGATGTATTTTTGACTACGTTCTTGGTCTAGGCACCTGGATGTATTTTTGACTACGTTCTTGGTCTAAACACCTGGATGTATTTTTGACTACGTTCTTGGTCTAGGCACCTAGATGTATTTTTGACTACGTTCTTAGTCTAGGCACCTAGATGTATTTTTGACTACGTTCTTGGTCTAGGCACTTGGATGTATTTTTGACTACGTTCTTGGTCTAGGCACCTGGATGTATTTTTGACTACGTTCTTGGTCTAGGCACTTAGATGTATTTTTGACTACGTTCTTGGTCTAGGCACTTAGATTTATTTTTGACTATATTCTTGGTCTAGGCACCTAGATGTATTTTGATACAATAACATATAACATATATTTATATTTGTTTTTTGTTACAAAAAAAAAAAAAATTCAAGTCCCAGGAAGTAATGGTTTTTTTTGGCGCTTCTTTAAATCATCGAGAAAACATGGATTAGTGCATGTGGTCCACGTGCCAGCAATTATGCCTCTGTCAAGATAATATAGGGCTAGAAGAAGCCTGCCTTTGCCCTTTTGCATAAAGAATATACAAGGAATATATATATTTGTATTTATTTTTTGTGTATGTTATTTTTAGGTTAGTTGCTTGAAAATAAAATTTTATTTAGGTCAAAGAATATTTAAAAATGTAATAAGGAATATACAAGGATCTCCTTGTTGAAATTGAAACCCTTTTTCTTGATGAAAACCTTTGATGTAATTCTTCCAAGCTTGTTTAGTCCGTAATACTGCGTTTCAATTTGTATACTTTGCGAGTTTCATAGTTATATTGTAGCCTAACAAAGGTCTGGTCATCGTGGGCTTTAGACCACCATTATTCCTCAAAGCCAATCGTTTGAAAGACAGACATTTACGAAGTGGTAAAATGTGTCTGGTTGGAACTGTCAGAAGTGTCCAGCAATGGATGACGAGGTTTCTTAAGTTATGCTGATGACAATATAAAAAAGTAGAGCTTTATACTTTAACGAAAGTAAGGTACTATTTTATGCACCTTTACTACCTGTTAACTGCCAATGGAAGCCCAAATTCTACATTCACTGGAGGGCTTACCTGTATAGGGAACGTGCACAGACCAACTTCCAGATTTTATAAAGTAACGAAGGTCTGGCTGTCGTGGGCTCTAAGGCTATTATCCTTCTGGCTATTTATTAGATTTTTTACTTTATCGCTATAGCATTGGGTTCAAAGTTGATTGGGAAAATTTATCAGTTTCGGGTAGCTTGATTTTTTAGCGTCAGTACATATTTTGATTAAATACAATTTAATTTATTCTTTTTTCTAAGTTTTCATTCATATAAAACGCCAATTTCTTGTATGAGCTATGTACCTACCTACTTGATAATTATATATTCCACTAGACCAAATAGTTTATTGTTAGTTTTATTGATTGCAGTCCACGCTCTGTGTTTGTTGACAGGCGAGATAGCAGTGTTCACCCTGGGAGGGCTTATTTTAACTTTTGAAATGAACAGACAAGCGGCCAAACAGGAGTACAAGGTATTTTTTTACTATAAACACTAGTATTTTTGTTATTATTCCGTAAGATAACATTCAGTCAGACTGACCTGTTGGTCTAGTGGTTAGTGACCCTAACTGCTATGCCGGAGGTTGTGGGTTCGATTCCCACCCAGGACAAATGTTTGTGTGATGAGCACGATCATTTGTTCTGTGTCTGGGTGTAATTTATCTATGTATAATATGTATGTATTTAGAAATATATAAGTATGTTTATCAGTTGTCTAGTACCCATAACACAAGCTCTGCTTAGCTTGGGACTAGATGGCGTTGTGTGATAGTTGTGGAATATTATTATTATTATTATTATTAGTGAGTATAATCATTAAGCATGGAATCTTGATAGCTCGGGTCGTACCCGCGATGAGACAACGCCGCCGGTTTACGTTATATTGTTTCCTGCGTCACATGCTGATGTCTATCAAATCAACAAATCCCATCATAAACATAATCATCATTCTCCTGCCCCTATCCCAATTTATTTGTCAAAAGCATAATATTATCGCCATCATCATCCGAAATAATATGGCACTTTACCTGCTGACAGCGTTGAGGAGGAGTTTTTCGATGCCCTTTTATAGTTAGTTTAGTTTATATATTTAGTATAGTCTTACTTATATCTCAATCAAAGAAACTCCTTTAGACTTAAGTCTTCTTACGTAGTCTCCTTACTCCTTTAAGTTAGGAACCGCAATGTCGTCGCTGCGGTGAGCCCGCGCCGGTTTGCATTAAGTATTCCATTATTGTTAGGTATAAACGTGTATTGTGGGCAGGAGCTGGAGGAGCAGTCGCGGCGGCTGGCGGTGCTGCTGTCACTTTAGGAGCTGCGGCGCGAGCTGGTGCTGCAGACGCAGGACATCGAGCGCCTACAGGCCACGCTGAACCGCATCGCACCCCATTATTATCGCCCCGCACCGCACCCCAAACCGCCACCACCGACCTCAGAGCTTTCGCCACCGCTGAATCCAGATCGTCCAACTTCCGACACAGAGTGTCCTCCTCCACCGATATGTGAAACATCAGAGTGACCAATAGCGGCTATATCGAACCGTGTCATACAGCACACGTCAGAGTGTGTCCTGTTGCTGATGTTGCGTGTGAACACAATACAAGCTGGACCCGCATAGTCGCTTACACGAGACCACTAGGTATACAAACGTAGCGCTTGCGTGTGTACGCGCCGGTCTGAGCACAATACAAGCTGGACGCGACAGTTGTACACCCGCGACCGTTAGGTGAACAAACAAAGTAATCTGCATCAATAAATGCGCATTTATTTTATAATAATGTAGTAAATAACTAATTTATCGTTTCCAACTGCCTTGTAAAAATAAGTAAGTGTATGCCATAATTCGCTACACGTATAAGTTACACTGATTACGAATTGTTTGCATAGAATATAGAAAATGTTTCGTTACACTAAGTCGGTAACATGGCGGAGCGCCTCACGTCATTACAGCCGCGCCAGTGTCCCCGTACCACAGCACGAGACATGCACAACCCAGCCTGTATGGCCCGCACGGTGTTCGCGGCTCTGGTGCTCGTCACGAACGTCGCCGGGCTACGTTCGCCAAACTTTAGTCTTCGGGGAAAATCGCCAAGCAATTGTGGATTTGCCGAATACGGTTAGTTTACCTCTGCTAAAGATCAACCAATCGATGCAAGCAGTATTTTTTCTATGAATTCCATTCTGTAACGCTTAGTGTGCGTTCGTGAATTGTGTAAACCGTGTAACTCGTGTGTAAACCGAGCAGTTACCGAGTTTAATGTGTTTTTTTCTTTGTCGAATCATGCAATCAGCCCTCTGGCTATGAGCAGATGAGTTATTGAATCAATGAACTGGTGAGTCTTTCCTCATTAGGATTACCTGTACTTACATAATTATGGCAACTTCAACACAACAGCCCAGATCTAATGTCCTGCTAAGTTTCAGCCGGTCTAGGCTATCTGGTATGGCAAGCAGTGAAGCTGGTTGGCTGGTTGTTGTGGTCTGGTTGGGGTGGTTTTCCAGTCTTATCTGTACTTTTTTGCACATGCTTTTTCCCTTTTCTAGGGAGGTATGAAGAACAGGGTTTAAAGTTCCTCATACCCCATAGAAAAGGGAGGATCCTCCGACCAGACGGTCGTGTCTGGTGGGCTAACTGCTGGGATTTTCTATATACGCTAATGTCGCGAACAACTTTGATAGCGCGATGCAGAGTTAGCCGATTAGTTCGATGTGTTGCGATAGATGTCGCAGCATTGCAGTTTTAAGATTAAATTTTGGGTTCTTTGAATCGTGTTCATGTTGGAGATGCAGGTAGAGCCCAAGAGTTGTATCCTTTATGCCCAGACTGGTTTTATGACAGACTTAGACCAGGAGTTTGTTATCAGTTGACAATCTGGAATTTCTTCCTAGCGGCCAGTACAGTCCTCTATATTTAGAGTTGATTACGTCACGCTTGGACTCTATCGGGCTTATTACAAAGAGGAAAAACGACTTACATGGAATAAACACATTCGGCCTTGTTACAAAAGTGGTAAAACCTGGGTTTAACTTAGACTTGGTTTATCTTGCATGCCGTCCCTTTCTTTTGAATATTATTGAGTGAGAGTTTACCGAGTCATTGTGAGGTAGCTGTCTTCCATCCAGATACACGGGTGGACAGGTTTCTTTTTCCATATTAAAGGTAACTTGGACAGATTTGTTTTGCACTAGCTTTAACTTTCCTTATGTTTAGCCAATTGCTTCTTCACTGAGACTGCTTTGTATATAGTAGTTTAGTTGAGGCCTCCACTGGGTTTTTACTTGTAGCCTATACAGCGGTGTCATGTGCATATGTAAAGTTAAGCTAGGGAATAGGACAGAAGTTTATTATATGTGCAATAACATTTAATATGACACACGCCTATCTACTTCCTGACATCCACCACACGTCAATATGAAGCAGTCCTGCTGATATCTATTTTGTTATTGATAAAATCTTATGATAATACATATAATAAGAACAGCTGCCTTTTAGTTGGTGGTACCAGCTAGCTGCGGTAGCGTGGTGTAGGTACATGTAGTATTGTGTGCGGACAGGCAGCGAGACGGGCTCAGCGCAGCACCTGGAGGACACACACCTGTCGCCCGGAGTCGCCGACTGGAACATCGTCGTGCCTGTGAGTAACATACACGCTACTTTTAATTAGGAAAGTTAAGTATTGAGCAGCCTTAGGAGCCATTACTTGGAAAAAGTAAAGATGAATTACTTTGGTATTATTTTGGTCGTGGTGCAGATGCCGCCACCGTGCGCGCAGGTGCCAGTGACGGGCGTGCGCATGCGCGTGTGCGATGACGACGCGCCGCCCGACGTGTCGCTGACCGACGCGCAGACGGCGCGCGTGCACCGCACAGGCTCACTGGCCAGCTCCGCCGCAGTTAACGTCACCGTGTACTGCATCTTGCCCCCCCCGCTGTCCTCTTTATACCTCGCGGACTCGAGGTCCACATTCGAGATGTACTCGAAAGAATTGCACTCAAATGAAGTCACTTCCAACGAAGGCATATGGCACGACTTGGAATCAATAGAGTTGACGTCGGACGAGCTGGTAAAACCAGTAAAACTAACCTCGAGCACAACGTTAGCGCCGGCCCCTGAGGAAGCAACTGCGCAGGATGAACATACATCACCAGCTGAAGTGATAACACCCCCACCATATAACACGGTCCATCGTAAAGAAAAAATACCACAATCGCTAAAAATAACGATTCATATTGCACCAACAAACCCAGTTTCCAAAAAGGAAGATACAATATCACAATATCATGAAGCAGAGCTACCTTCGCTATCGAACAAAGAAAAGCCAAATGAAGTGATGTCATCTCAGAGTCCCACGTCGTCATCAGTACCATTTATAGAAACACGATTTTCTGGGTTGCCCCCTCGGAAACGAAAAGAGCGACCGCGAGGGTTAAGCCAGCCGCGCGACGCAACCCCGCCCCGCGCGCCCCTGCCACCACGGTCACCCCGGCCGCCACAATACATGCCCGCGCTGCCATTCGCGGCGGTACCGCCGTACCCACTGAGCCAGCTGCCGCACCCGCTCGCTCCCATGTACAGACCGCTCAGCTTGCTCGGGCCGCGGCTATCGTTCCTGCAGCGTCACCGCCCACAGCTGATTTTTCGGCACTTTTAACTCTGCTTGTTAAATGTGCCTAAGATGAAATTCCACTTACAATGTTGCGTGGACTGTCTTCCCCATGGGATTGCGAGGTGGTCAGCATCATTATCGAAACGCTTGCTTTATGCAGCACAAGCATTTTAAATGGTAGCTTTATCATTATAAATTACTCTAACTTTCAAATAAATTAAAAATACATTAGTTGAACGTTTTTTATTTTTAAAACGCGTATGCCCGTTTTCTCAAACACCAAAGTTTAACCGCTCTCCTGAAATTATGCTTGGTTGCCGACGCCTTTTTTTATTTTTTTTTGGCGGGTGGAAAATCATCAAAAACCCCTCCCGCTCTTGGGCAGAGCGAAAGGAAGTGTCAGACTTCTACTGACTACAAACCGGGTGGTTTGTAGTCAGTAGAAGTCTAACACTTCCTTCTTAGCCTCTCTTTGAGGCGCGCGTGGAACACGAACGCGCCGTCGACACGGCCTGTCGTCGTGGTGTCGTAAGACGGACGGACGGCGAGCTAAGGTTGCCGACGCCTTGAATTATGATTTGAACTAAGATGTTCAAGAATCCTTCCTTCTTACATAAGGACTAGTTCAAAATATGCGTTATCGAGGCATCGTGAATTCACAAGTCCGGTATGCGTAACTAATCTCGCTCGTAAATTAAGCGGGACTTAGGAGAACTAAAAGCAAAAGAAACTCACCAATTACGTAATTCACCTTATAGAGGAACGTCAACCAAAGAGCTTTCAGTCTTTAGGTTACAGATAGCTTGATCGTAAAGTAAAGAGAAGCATACGTCATGGCATCAGACATTACAACACACAACTCGATAATGTAGCTCAACAAACAATAGCTCCCTAAGATCTACCATGCGCGGTATGGACACAGGCAGGTCCACAATTACACACATAAGGGATAACAATGGTGTGAAGCAAGGATACAGGACCAGCGTTATTCAAAAATGCACTCATTTTCATAAATCTTTATAATCTGTTACTACTCCCCAACTCGCAGAAGATGTAATCTACACATGCTCTAACTATATTCCTAAAAAGTGTTTTTTTTTTAAACTTTGCCCCATGCTAGGAATTTCTCCTGTATTGTGGGTGCGTTCACACACACCCAGACCCGAATCAAGTATCTGTAGGCCATCCAAATATTTGTTCCATGCGGGGATCGAACCCGCGACATGTAGCGCAGCAGTCAACTGCTTGAGTCACTGCGCCAACCTTGCCGTCAAAACCGTGCCGCTGTTTTTGAAGTCCATCGGGCTCTTTGGCTATCAGACGGACTGCATCGCAGCGACCGCGCGCTTTCAGTATATTTAACTGCGTGCAGTTGTACGTTCGAATTCGTTCAGTCAGAGTACCAACGAAGACTATACTACAATATTGACTGCACACAGTCATGTCTTCAACTTTACGCGGTCGGCTACAGTTGTGTAGTGTCGCACGCTCGCTGTACACCGCTAACCGCATACAGTGTGTGCAGTTAGTCAGGAGCATGCGAGTCGGTAGCGTCAAACGGTTTAAATAAATATGGATTTTGATACAGACTTATTTCCTTTGCATTTCGAAATACAAAAACAAAGATATAGTAAAACAGTAATGATTAGGCTTTTGTATGCAAATCAATGATACCAAATTTAGCAAAATAGACATTGGCAAGGTAGAAATGCTACCTATTGGTAAACTTGAAATTGTTCATAATCTTCTGACGGCGGCGGCACCCGTAATCATAACAAGAGAAGTAACGTCTTTGCTTTCATTTCGACGTCAAATCTTACACTGAGCTCCTGGGCTAGATTCGTGACGTCAACTGCGCAAAGTCAGATCTGCAGGGCTATTGCGTATCTTTTAAATGACAGTGGCTGTCAAATTGGTTATGGTTTAGTACAAAATGGAACCATTTGACAGTAATTGATAGGCACTATTGGTTAGCCACTGTCATTTAAAAGATACGCAATAGCCCTGCTGACTGCAGATAACTGCATACTGCTGACTAAATCGACTGCGCGCGGTTGCTGCTATGCAGTCCGACTGATGGCAGCCAAAAAGTTTTTATAGTCTTTTTTTAGTTCTAATCCTATACAAATATTTACTATGCATTTAATATTCACCATCATCAGCTCATCAACATGAAGTGATAACCTGAAAGAATAAAATTATCGCTCCATAAGTACGTATAATTTTGAAAGAATTTTCTTTCAACTCCTAACCCTTGAGGAGTTGTACCTTCCACCATCATCAGTGAATCCACGATATTATGATGGTCAGACGCAAATACTTAAACAGCTTTAAAAAATGTATGGAAAACGTCATAAGTGCCTATAAAATTTATGGGTTGGCCTTGATTTTCCTGGGATCCCATCATCAGATCCTGACTTGGTGACAATGGGACAGCCTCGTGTCAACCTAATACCCTGAAAGAATACAATTATCACTCCACAAGTATGTGTAATTATGAAAGAATTTTCTTTCAACTCCTAACCGTTGAGGAGTCATACCTTCTATCTTTATCAGTGTAACCACATGATAATATGCAGATCAGACGCAACTACTTAAACAGCTTTTGAAAATATATGAAAAACATCATGCATCAGCTTTCGATAGCTTATTACCCACAGCGCAATATTTTTTGCACTTGGAAAGAATAACGTACAAAACCAACTTAAAAAAAAACAAAATTACAAAAAGTGAAAAATAAACTTCAGAAAAAAATCAGTTTCTGAAGTCGGTGAAAATTGTTTGTTTGATATCGGTTTTGTTTTGCCACCGACTTCAGAAGCGGATTTTTTTCTTTTTAACTCGATTGGTGACGCGGTCTCTGCGCTGGGTGTCGCGGGTTCAATTCCCGCACGGAACAAATATTTGTAAGGCCTATAGATAGTTGTTTCGGGTCTGGGTGTTTGGTTTGTGTTTGTGAGTTTCGAATTCATGGATGTTAGTTTGGTGATGCAGCAAGCGGGGGCGCACGAGGTGCGGTGGGGGGGGGGGGGCGGTTGATTGCGTCCGCCGCGTCACAATGCGCTATTGTTGAGAAACAGAAATAAATACGTGCACAAAAGACTTGTGCTTTCTTATTATAACGAGGCGCCGGCGGCGGGGCCTGCTGCAGGAAGCAGATAGTTTAGTGAGGCGCTGCGCCTGTCCTCGTGTACCGCGCAGCAGCACACCTCACGTTCACGGCTCGTGCTCGAGATCGTTATTGTCATACAGATCTTACGATATAAACAATGTGAATGATATTTCATCCCCTCACATGCCACTTTACACTCCATTGAGGCATGTTCAGACACACAGCACAACACACTATGCACTTCATGTTTCTAACGGTTGTGAATCTATTTATATCAAGAATTATTTTAATTTCTAGTTGGAATTTATTTATTTGTATGAAGGGTTTTTCGGTAATGCACACCAAGTTTTATAATACTTTAGATAAACATATTACCCAGTCGGGTAAAAAGTAAATTAAATAATATAATATAATATTCCACAACTATCACACAACGCCATCTAGTCCCAAGCTAAGCAGAGCTTGTGTTATGGGTACTAGACAACTGATAAACATACTTATATATTTCTAAATACATACATATTATAGATAAATTATCGACCCAAAGTTTTCTTTTCAGTCACTGGGCAACAAAGGTTAATAGAAAAAGCAGGAAACGATTGTTTGCTATTAAGCCTTACATCAACGCAGATACTTTCATTAAGTGAATTGCTACTTACCCCAAATTAATCGTCCATTAACATGACTATTCCCCTACCCCCCCCGAACCCCCACCCCCTTAATCTAAATTTGAATATAATTATTATCTATTACCTCCGACATTTCATTTCAATTATTTATTATGTTAGGATTAATTTCAGTTAATTTCAAACCAGATAATTTATGATGGAATGTATGAAACCTTTCAACAAACCTAACACCATCCAATGTACAAATATGTAAATATATATTCTTATTCTAATAAATCAATAGTGAACATATTTTTTAAATATTTTCGCTATACATTAATTCTCATACACTAATTTAAGTACAAATCTAATCCTCTATAATGGATACTGTTTGTATATGAGACCGCAGACGAGGTGTGTGCTCGGTCGGTGCGACAGTCACGATGCGACACGAGCTTTGCGACGTCGACACGAGATGGATGAGCTGATACTCTCATCGTTCTCAACACCGCAGCGATCAAACATGAAGTCCTTTCTCAGACTTAGTATGTTTGTTAGTCACGGAATTGAAGTCACGTGTATCGTTAATGATTATTATATCTATTGCGATTTTGTGTAACACAATGTCATACAACACAAGTAGCTAGGTCTGAACAGCCATGTGGAAGGTACGCACCGTTAAACTGTGTCACGTCACCGCGATTTGTAGAACTTCACATTTCGTAGAGGGTCTACGTTGCTACATCGCTACGGAGCTGCTACGCATTGCTACGACGAGACAAAGGCGTTACGATCAAAGCCTTCTGTTTCAAAGTAAAGTTCGCGTTCTACTCATTCTGTGTCCTTAAAATCCATGATTATGTTGAGCCGACATGAAGTTTGTCAACAAAGAAAAAAAAATGTTTATTAAAGAGAAACTAATCGACTATTGTGGATGTATGTGTAACGCAGTTTTTTATTTTTTATTTATTTCAATGTGTAAAGCTGAATTAGCGGTAATCTCATCAGTTACAGTACATGTCGAATACTAAAATTCTGATATTTCCAGCTACTTGTACACGCTACTTCCCTTGCGTGTCGATGGACTCAAATAATACCCGACCTCGATCCCGATCTCATCAGTCTATAGTTTAAATCCAGTTTGCTGGTGGCTGTGCTAAATCGGCAAGAAGGTGGGACATATCCTGTTGAGGAGCTCCACACTAGCATCATATTTGGGATGGGTTGATGATAACCCATTTAGCCAGATTATTTCTATAGCGACCAAATTAGGCGTGGGATGGCGTTAGGAGTGGGATGTTTGTTACTCACTCAATAGGGATGTTTCCTGACTAAAAAAAATAAGATTCTAATTAGTCCGTCTGTTAGATTATCGAAAATATTTGATACGTATTTTTTGTTTTATCAAATCAATAAAAAATTACGAAGTTAAAAAATGTCATACTAATGTCTTAGAATATGACGCCACACGAGTTTTCAAAGCACTGGATCGTCTTCATTGTTTGTTAACGTGAAAAAGGAAAAAATATACGTGTCCAATGAATGGACTAATTAGATTGTTCGCGGGTCCAATCAACATAGCCGGGGTTGCAATCTCTTTGTGATATGTATCAGTGAATAGAGCGCTAACGTGAGAACAATGATGAATAAACTCTATACTATTCTATTATCTAACTAGTGTGTACTAATGTGTAAGTTAGCCAAAGCTGGACATGCTGACCACTAGAGAGGACTCATTCATATGAGCAGCACACCAAAACCTTTATAATCACCCTAGAAAGTTATCGAATGCAAAAGCTGTGGCCGAAATCACCAGATGGGATCATCATATCATCATCAAGTCAATGAATATTCAGGCGTAAATATTCATTTTAGTCGGTGTAGTTTTATCGAAGTAGGTGTTTGTAACTCCGGGGGTACCTCTCCATCCAAATCTGTCGCGACACCGACTGGAGATCTGATCTGTTTGATACGTGGCGACCTCTCTGTCAACGGACACCGAATACTAAATAGCACAATAACTTGCTCCAATTATGAGATAATAAAAAAACATTTGTGAATTTAAGTCGGAGGATCGTAATTGTATGTAAATATATAACTGAAGTCAATTTATGTGAATACAGTACTTTATTATCGAGGGTAGTGGGTCTCTTCTTTTATAATATGTTTCATCTTGTCGTGACAGTTGGGGTGCTTCGTTTATGTTTTTGAGTGGCATCTCGAAGGTTCTGCATAGCCGGACTACTCGCTTTGAAAGCTGGAAGACCTTCCTAAACATTGCAATAAATGACTGCTCTTAGGTATATACAGGGCGTAAACGAACCCTTTACGAAGCCAAGCATTGTACATCAAAGCAAGCACTCGTATGGAATCATAAGTACCCCTACGCAAATATTACTGCTGGGAAACGACTTTTTTGGATGAAAAATCACATTTTACGATAAAACTTAATGTAGCACTTTAAAAAAAAACATTGCGCTAGTGGATGCTTTGAATAGTAAACGGGTAATGGAGGTAATTTAAGTAATGTTAAAAAAAAAAAATACAAAAAAATACAAAATCTTTATTTTTGAACAAAAGGTTTTACATTAGTTGGTGATTGGAGCCTCCCTTTAAGCAAGTAATGCCTGTGTTAGGAGACTCCGCTCTTCCACAGCAATATAATAAATCAGAACCTTAGATATAAACAGTATGTTTGTGTGTATATGTATGGGTTTGTGTGTGTGGATGTGTGTTTGCGTGTTTTTATGCATTTATGTGCGTGTGTGTTGGTGTGTGTGTGGATGTTTGTGTGCATGTATGTGTTTCATTTAGTGTGTTGCAATAGCGCCTCAGTGTCTATGTAATTTAGTGACTTTATCCAATTACTTATAACTTTTTTACACTCGTGTAATTGTTTATTGTGAACATATATTTTTTTATTTATCCTAATTTATAAAGTTGACATGATAGTTTAATGTACTGAATGGCAGCAAATTTCGTTTTTGTTTGTGGAACCTGTGCTATGAGATCTTTTCGTCTTCTTGTTATTGCAGTTGAATCATATGGCAGAGTTTTATGCTTTTTGAGAACAGTACGTATGATATATAACTTTCGAACAGAAACCAGTCCACTATCCTGATAGAGACTCTCAGTAGGGTATGTGCTCCTTTTGAAATACATAATTTTTATTAAAGCACGCTGGCTTCGTTCAACATGTATAAACTTTGATTTTCCTGCACCTTCCCATATTGTGATACAGTAGGCTATAACTGATTGGGCTAGAGAGATATATATTTCATTTAATAAATTTCTATCAGACCCTGATTTCTTTTTTATATTTATGGGCACAATATATCTGAGCGTTTTAAACATCCACACCAGTTTCCTAATCCTTCCAGAAACATGTTCAACATGAGAGTACCACGACAATCTCTGGTCAATAATTACACCTAAATATTTAGTTTCAGAAACTTACTTAAACATCGGACCAACTGTGCCCATGGAAGACAACAGCAGTGTCATCAGCGTAGGAAAATATATTTGCGTTTTCCACTTTTAGGTTACAAAGATCGTAGGGCACGCCACGATAGTGGCGGTAAGTCCCCTCTTTGAGGAGTGGCTTGAGAGGCGCCACGGCGCCCTCACCTTCCGTCTGACGCAGGTCCTCACCGGACACGGTTGTTTCGGGAGGTACCTGCACCGAATCAGGCGGGAGGAAACGCCCGGATGCCACCATTGCGAGGATCGGCCGGAGGACACGGTGGAGCACACAGTGGAGGTGTGCCCCGCTTGGGCGGAGCCCCGCCGTGTTCTCGTAGCGGCGATCGGCGGCGGCGACCTCTCGCGCCCGGCCCTGGTGCAAGCCATGGTCCGGGGCGAGGAGGAATGGGACGCCGTCGCCTCCTTCTGCAAAGCAGTGATGCTGGCGAAGGAGGTGGCGGAACGCGAGAGGGAGAGAACCTCTCGTCCCAGCCGCCGTGGGAGGCGCTCCGGGCGTCGGGGGTCCCGCGATGACCTCCGGCCACCGTAGACGCGGGCCTGTGGACGGTGAGTGATGGGCTAACTCGCCGTCCGTCCGTCTCACGACGAAAACAGGCCGTGTCGACGGCGCGTTCGTGTTCCACGCGCGCCTCAAAGAGATGTCAGCAAAATGGGAGTGGCCCGAAAGGGCCGACGCCTGTCGGGGCCGCGGGTAGTCCAACGGTTATCGCGGCCTCGACATAGAGGGCGAAGAAGGAACATGGGTGGTTTTTATTCAGTAGAAGTCTGACACTCCCTTTCGCTCTGCCCAAGAGCGGGAGGGGTTATTCGATGATTTTACACCCACCAAAAAAAAAAAAAAAAAAAAAGGTTACAAAGATCGTTAATGTAAGCTAGAAATAGTGTGGGACCCAGGACACTACCCTGCGGTACCCCGAACAACACTTTACTGTCATCACTAATATATCCTCCAATCTTAACCTTCTGTTTCCTGTCTGTGAGATAGTCTACGAAGAATTTGACAGGAGTTCCCCTTATTCCAAGTCTCTCCAGTTTGGTCACCAGGGTGGGAACGGAAACGGTGTCAAATGCTTTTTTTAGGTCAAGAAATACCGTCAGACATTTCTTCCCGTTATCTAAATGATCTGTCACTAACGAGGTAAGGGCAGTAACTGCATCCTCGGTGGAGACTCCCTGTCTAAAGCCAAATTGTGTTGAAGATATAATTTTAAACTTATTCAAATAATTGACTAACCTAGTGTTACTTAATTTTTCTATTACTTTAGACAGGGCTGGCAACACAAAGATAGGTCTATAATTATTGACATCGCTTCCGTTCCCTCCCTTGTGAACCGGAGTAATAACAGATTGTTTCAGAGGGCCTGGGAATATTCCGTTTCAGAAACAGAGGTTAGCTAGATGGGCAATTACAGGGGCGAGTTCTTTATTACAGTATTTTAGAAATTTTGTTGAGATACCATCCCAGCCAGGGGCACTGTCTGACTTTAAGTTCTCTTAAAGTCAGACAGTTTCTTATGATTAAATCTACTTCCTCTGTGTCAGTTTCTAAGAGCACGAATGAATTTATTTGTTTAGGTAAATTAGTTTGTAGCTGATCAGGACTGCTATTATCTCTAGGCTGTATTTGTTGAGCTAATTCTTTTCCTATATTCGCGAAATACTTATTAACGTAGTTAACTGACTCAATCGGAGTTGGCTTGATATTTAGTAATTCTGAACTTTGATTTTTTGTTTTATTGCTACAGGTAATTGATTTTATATTTTTCCATAATAATTTCGTATTTGTAACTGAGTTAGCCAGCAATTCTCTTTCATATTCAGTCTTTTAATTTTTTTAATAAGATTGTTGCAGTAGTTTCTGTAACGGCTATAAGTGATTTTTAGGATTTCATTATGTGGATCAGCCCGTGAGTTTTTTTGTAGTTTGTTTCGATTCTTTATACAGCGGAGTATTCCCGGGGTTATCCACGGTTTGATGATACGTTTGTTGTTGGATATGTTTCTCACTGTAGTGTTTTTTTCAATCGTTTCAGTAAGTTTATCTATAAGTACATCGGTAAGTGCATTAGGATCATCGCAGAACATTAGTTCGTTTATATTTTTCTCTTGTAAATAATTTAATGCTTGTTCAAAGTTTAAGGCGGTTACGATTTTATGTGTAATTTCATTATTCTTTGTTTGAGATAGTGATAGAAATGTAGTATAGTGATCTGTAATCGAAGTCTGTAAAATAGCGATTGATGCACATATATTTTTCCCGTTGATTCGTATCATGAAATGGTCCAGGCAATTATGCTCTCTCGTAGGTAGCGTATGTCCTGGTAATATTCCATAGGTTGATAGAGTGTTAAGGTAATTGAGGCGGTTATTTTGCTCAGTAGGCGTCTCCGTCTCTTTGGGTCTAATATTAATATTTATATCCCCGGCTATTACTAAGTTTTTATGTGACCCTATATGATCTAAATGTGTACTGAGTGAGTCTAAGAAATTGTTAATATTAGTGTTTGCTGGCGATCGATATATGTATAGGATAGTGGTATTTAACATATCTACTTGAAGACACGAAGCCTGGGATAATTTTACTTCTTGAATTTTTGGTTTTAAGAATTTTCTTGCGTATACAACAACTCCATCATTTTGATTGTATTGGCGGGCTGTGACATAGGACTGATAGTTGGCTAGTTGTGGTACAGGTTTATTAATATTTATTCTACATTCCGTTAGGATGATTAAATCTGTTTCGAATTTAAGTGAAGATAACGTAATAGCAAAATCATCAAAATTGCAGTATATACTCCTTATGTTCTGTGAAATTATAGTTAAATCATTTTTCTTAATACAAATATGATTAGAAAAATTCGAAGGGTCACATTCAATTGAACTCGAAATCTCAATTTCATCTAGTTCATTAACTGTTTGAACTGTATTACTCATAATTAATATTTTTAAGTAGAATTATAGTCGCAGCTCGAACATGATAAATATCCCTAATAGATAGGCGAATGCAGTCTATAATTATTGTGACAAAGAGGTTGTGTGCTGCAATTATAATGGTTGTTATATAAAACATGATATGATATATTTTCTTATACCAGTTTTGAGGCGTGTGTGTAAATTTAGTGACATGTGTATGAGTTTTGTATGGTGAACTTATGTATGAGTATGAGTTAGTATTAAATAGGGTGTAAAATGTATGCTGTGAAAAGTTTGAAACTTTGACCCGCAATAACTCCGTAACTAGAGGGTTCCAAGGTATGGTCTAGAACAAAAAGAATAACGCAGTGACGGGGAAAACAAATGCCTCTTGGCTGCGTTTACTTTTACACCGTTTAATATGGTCACAATTATTACTGATGAGTATTTGTGATAGGTGAGCGGGTGTGGAATATCCTAGTGTAGCAGGAGGAGGAAATGGGGGTGCAATCTCTTTGTGATATGTTATTGATACAACACAGTCACAAATAGTTCATTTGGTTTTTGGCTCAGATAATATTATACTCTCTTGTTATATACTAAAAACCCAACTGTTTAGCAAATATAAACCGTTATTCTCCCCGGTACGCTCTCGTGTTACATAATACAAATCATTGTAGTCGATTTTAGCGTAAAATAAGAAATTAATTTAGTAATTTGCTTCACACGCGGATTTGGTACGGTTTATGTGATAAGGAAGTTTATTTGTTTTTGTACAACGTAAATCTACGATAAGTTGAATTTTTAGCTCGTCGCATGATGCGTGAAGGATTGTGCGCCCACGTGTTCGTGACTTGTGCTTGCAAATGAGTTTTATTTCACACCTGATAAGCAGTTGGGCCAAAGTTTTTCGAAAGTTACTTTTTTAAGACGTTTTGACTCGTATTTTTATCTTCTTTAAATGTAGTGTTTTGTGATCCAAATTGATGGACAAACCGCGAGTAGCCTGGTAGCGCTCTGTGAAGACACGCGTGCGTGACATGCGGTCAGACGCGGCGCGGCGTCACATCTATCTGGGGGCACGGCAGTGCCCCCGCCAAGTCGAGCAATAAAGCGGCACGGCCGTACCATCCTTTTCTCGAACCAGTTTAGGCCATTTTCGACCTCCTATAACTTCGTTGTGGATAAAACTAGAAGCCTGATTTTTTTAGTAACCAATTAGAAATTGTATAAACACGGTATATTTAAAATTTCATTCAATTTGAACCAGTAGTTTTAAGAATTATAACTAATCAAAGTTCCTTAGTTTTGTCACTCACTGACTGACTGACTGACTGACTGATTGACCGATCATCAAAAATCTAAGGCACTTCTAGCAGACATAGAAGCTTCAAATTTAGAATACAATTAGTGTTTAGTGTACAAACCATGGAAAAACTAAAAAAGTATACAATTTCAGTCTAGTTTTCTAGATATACTAAGTGCATAAATAACTTTCTAGTAATCCCATATAATTGTATTTAAAGATTGACTTGGCCATTGCATCACATTGGCCAATGCGATGGCGATTAGCTATTACAATGGCCTGTCTAACATTGGCGAATGCGATACGATGGCCAAGTCAATCTTTTATTTAAAACATCAAATATTTTTAAGTAGGGATTAAATATATTTACTGACTTGGTATTACATAGATCTCACTACTTTTTACGGTAAAAGTGAGTTACGCGGCTTGGCGTTTTTTACAAGTTTTGTTTTTGGTGGGATATGCTTCTATTATCATCCGATTCGATATTTTATCTTCACCTGACGATTTGTTAAGTGGAAGCTTCCTGACAACGTTAATACGAGTAATGTCATCGAAATGTTTACGTTGAACTAAATGTCCGGTGTCACTTCAAGATTATAAATTGAATACAAATTAAATAAAAGTATTATAAGTGGTGAGCAGTGTTGGGCAAAATTTAGTTAGGTTGATGATTGAAGACTAACGATTAAATTGTTTAATCATGACTAATGACTAATAACAAAAAAAACATCAATCATTAGTCATGATTGGTGATTGATTTAGTTTCAATCATTAATCACTATAAGTCATAACTAAATTAGTCAGTTTAAAGCGACGCGGACGTTATTATAAATGTTGAAATGGACACTTTTACCCAACAAGGGCAAAGAGAATAGCCGTGCCATGCTCGTATGCCATGCTCGTATGCCATGCTCGTATGCCATGCTCGTATGCCATGCTCGTATGCCATGCTCGTATGCCATGCTCGTATGCCATGCTCGTATGCCATGCTCGTATGCCATGCTCGTATGCCATGCTCGTATGCCATTTCATAAAAGATGTGAAGTATTCTCCAATTTATTTATTTTTGTACTCTACCACAACGCTGTCCTATTTGACCAAGGTTGACTGGTAGAGAATGCCTTGTGGCGTTAAGTCCGCCTATGTACCACGTTTGTGCATAAAGTTTAAACAAATAAATAAATAAATGTGATGATATGATGTTAACGGAAACAATCGATACCCGCGCGAGCGGCTTATGAGAGGTTGAGTGGGGCGGCTCATGCTACCTGCTGTGTGGGTCCGTTGTTAATTTGTGATGCACACAGGCACATTTATAAGGTACCCTCCACCCTTTGCCATCCATTTACCTCAAAACTTGTTATAAATAAGTTTAAATAATATTAATAAATATATAGAAAAAAAATACTGTCATAAAAATATATACTCTCGCACAAAGACAGACTTTATTTAATATTAAAGATTTTATAAATTTACTACCGGTGGACTTGGGTTCGATCAGACATGAGATAAACTATCCTTAACTACTGTTGTCAGCGGCTTCGGCTACTACAACTCGAAAATTATCCCACGAGAATATTAAATTGGGATAAAAATTATGTGTTAATCCAGGTTATAAACTATCTGTGTACCAAATTTTGTCCAAATCTGTTCAGTAGTTTTTGCGTTAAAGAGTAATTAAGGATATGTATAAGGATAATATAAGGATAATAATAATAATACAAGACACAACTTAATATAAGTTCAAAAAACTTACTTGAAAAACCAAAAGATCGAATTTTTAAAATACTATGGGCTAGTCATCACCAATTGCGGACACACAGTGTTACATGAAGTCTTAACAATAGGTAACGTAACGTCCAGTTGCGGACACCGATGATGTGTTACACCGCGCGGTCGCCACGGGACGTCTTGCCCCCCCCCCCTGCTCGCGCGGACCGAGGCGACCGAGCACTCGCGCGATTTGTCTGAGCGCGAACAATGCGCGGCCATACGTTGCGCGTGCTCTCGGGGCGTCCGTAATTGTTCCCGTTTTGTTTCGCCATTGTGAGGTGACGGAGAAGACGCCTAATGGCAGCAAACGTCGACAAATACATAGTGGCGAGGACGACTCTCGTCTGTTCTCAGAGAGTAGTTTATGTCTCATAATGCTTTGATATCAAGGAACCATCAATCACTAAGACTGAGTGTCTGTCTTTGAGCGTCCCATACTTCGTAACAACAGATAATTATTTGATGCCTGCACTTTCATCTACTATCTTGTAAGTTATTCGTTAGCTGTTGAGGTTTGGTACGCCCAGACCTCAACAGCTAACTGGTCTTACGTCTTGGTGATTATTTATGATAGCTAACTTATTCTTCAACAAACTATATAAGGTCTAACTATTCATACACGAAATATTTTAAGGGAATCTTCTAACGACTGTAACGAAGCCATTTCAAGGGATTTTTTTTTTTATCTAAGTGTTTTAATTTTTACGAAATTAAAAACATTCAAAAATTTCTTGACACATTTTGCATAAAACCTTTTCTCCCTATTCTATGAATGAGACGCGCCCCGTGCCGGGCTTCGCGCCGCGCGCAGGCGACAACTTGTTTACTTGTTTAGTCAATGCCGGGCAGCTTGTTGGTGAGGTTGTGTTTACACGTCATGACTCCGTGCGACCATACGTACAATAGTACTCATTAGTCTTTGTGAGTCTGGGCGCAAACACCTGTACTGACCTGCCATTACATGGAGCGTAACACAACAATACACAATTTCACTGGTCAAATGTAGCGGTCGTTCGAATACACCTCTGTCTATTTCTTTATGGAATGCAGGCGTAATGATATTTAGTAGTGGTAGTTCGTAGGTAGACTCATAACTCGATTTGGTCTTATTTATTAGATTGTCGCCTACCATAATAAATGTGAATTTAAATACCATCTAAACCTAAGCCATACGTTAAATAAATACATGATTAAATGAGACAAATCATTTTAGGGTTAGTTATAAGTTTTATTGACTAGCTTTGCAGGTAAACAAACCTAGATCCGTAGTTGAATGATAGCTATCGATTGGTAGTGTTTATCGTAATTTATGATTACCAACTCTAGTAGGTATTACAAGGTGAAATTCGACAAACTATCTACAGTCTAGGTAGTACTGTGTGGTTTAGGTACAAATCTACACTACACTTGATTACAAAGACGCGTGATGGTACAGTTGGCGGAAAGCGGTTGCCTTGTTGCGCTACGGGTTCGTTCCGATTCTGGTCTTGTTGTTATGCATATGAAATTTGAGTTTGTTAACATATCCAATACACACTAACAATTTTCCGAGTGCGTCAATGTTTTTATAAAAAGCAAAACAGGTACCTATTGATTCTAATTCCCCATCACACTTCATCATTCTTTGGACTGGCGAATTATTGATGATACAATAATTTGTTTAGGTACCTACGTACCGTATGGTAACGCTACTTAGCACGTAAAAAATATGAATAGGTACTTATTATGGATTCCACTTTATTATTGTTACGGTTATAGGTACGTTAACATAATTATGTACCTACGAGCAGTTGGAAACATGTCATGGAATTCAGTTACCTATCCAGACCAATCCTGCATAATGGTATGGTACATGCAGGTGCCTTTTACAAATTACAGTAAGTAACAATAATTTGGCGTGTTTAAAAATTGGAATCAACTTATTTACAATAATTTAAAATGTACATACCAAATAGCTACGTAGGTAGTTATTATTTACACTATTTACACCAATTGTTGCACAAATCCGCCCTGCTGTTCGACGCAGACAGCAGCACGTTTTATGATGTGTCTTTGCAATTTTAATAATGTGTCTCTATCACTAGCCATCACGGCAAAAGCGTTCACTATTCTAAGTTTCAATTGTTCCGCACTAGATATGGTATGTCCGTCATTACCATACACAAGGTCTTTTGCCCTACCCCACACATGAAAATCCAACGGCGTAAGATCAGGCGAGCGAGCTGGCCAGGGGACCGGGCCTACCCGTCCAATCCAACGATTGCCGTACTGGTTTGTTAGGTATTCCCGCACACGTCTATCATAGTGCGCTGGTGCGCCATCATGCTGGAAGTACAATGACGTTGTCCTTAAATAAACAAGTGGAATGTCTTCCAGCATGGTTGCTAGTACGCCTGTTAAAAAGTCTAGGTATGTTCGACCATTCAGCCGATCCAGAAAAACAGGTCCCAACAGTCTATCACCTATTAAGCCCGCCTACACGTTTACACTGAACCGGGTCTGGAAATGATCTGGCCTAACAACACGTGGATTTTCTACGGCCCACCAGTGCGCGTTATGGATGTTGAATAACCCAACGCGCGTAAAGGTGGACTCGTCTGTCCACAGGATGCTCCGCGTCGGGTCTTGCAGCAGCCATCGGCAAAATTCCACTCGTGGAGCCAAGTCCAGCGGCTTTAGTTCTTGAACCCTCTGAAAGTGGAACGGGTGCTGCCCCTCATCCCGCAGAAGGCGCCAAGCCGTCATGTTGCTCACGTCGTAAACGCGAGCGGCGTCTGCTGTGCTGGCCATTGCTCATACATACTGCTCAAAGAAATTGAGGATGTTATCCTCGATTCTTGCTGACACTCGTTGCCTGCCTCCGTCTGCAGGTGGTGGGATGTAGACCCCATGGTCCAGGTGCCGCTGTACAGCACCTAGGATGGTCTGCAGAGATGGTCTTCTGTGATAACGCTCCACGAAGAGGGCTTGTGCTCTGAGCAACACATTCCCACATTCTCTGTAGCAGAGGACCATGTTTTGGTACTCCTGGTTGGTATACCTGTAGTTCGGCATTTTCGCGAACAACACTTATTTGTTTATTAAAGCGCGTGCGGCGCGCCACGTGTACCGAGCGGAACTGAGAGGCGCGGGGGAGGAGCGCGGCTCTCAGCAAAGCCGCGCGCGCACCCGCGCACCTTTGATGTTTACCCGCCAAGACGCCATGCAGTCGCGCGGGAGCGCGCCGTTTGGGACTTCAAAGACATTATGTAAATGCGACGTAGTAAGCTAGCGTAATGGATGTTGAAAAGTAATAAGGAGTCAGTATTTTATTTTGTGTGTCAAGTAATTTTTTAATTAATTCTTTTTTATAAAACATACTTAGAATTTTTTTTTTTCCATGTAATGTCATCGCTATAGCCGTTAGATGATGCTCTTAAAATATTTCGTGTATGAATAGTTAGACCTTATATAGATAAGTACCTAGTACATGAACAGTGTACCATTCACTTTTCTTTTTGTAACGGTCTGAAGTAAGCTAAAGTCACAATATAGAAGCATTGCTAAACGGTCGCAGACAATAAAGACTGCTGTCATATCGCTAAAATGAAAGTTTAACAAATAAACGAGCTGTGGGTGGCGGATTCACGAACAAACAAGTGCAAAGTAACAATTGTCGTTGTTCCAACTTGCAATCACAGCACAGCCACACCCTCATGATGAAGTAATAACATTAAACCTCCCCCCCCCCACACCCTGCGCCCGTAGTGCACACGGAACAGGGCAGCTGCAACCAAATCGTATTCTTTGTAGTTATCATTTGAAACCGATACGGAATGGAGCCGACAACGCCGGAATACTGATCGTTCACATAAAGGACGCGTGTGGATCGTCCGCGAGTCATCATTGGAGCGGTTGTACAACAAGAGACCGCGTCAGCGACCGCGGAGCAGCCTGTCGCGTGGCGTCGGGATTACTTTTTGTGATTGAACAAACTGAGCCATAATTATATTATGTAGACATCCGCGGTGAAATTTTTATATTTTATGGTACCATTGAAACGTTTAGTGCAAATAAACCGCAAAGAGAAATCACGGACGAATTGCCGCCGCGCGGAGCGAAGCTGAAACCGGGCGTCGTAAAACTGTATCCCACCAAAAACAAAACTAGTAAGTTTACAAGTTTTGTTTTTGGTGGGATCTCATTTCTTTTTGTAGCGTCTCTCATTCTATCTATTTCGTTTAATGAATCAACAATACATAGGTTTATTCGAATCAAGAGCAGTCTTATTGATCGATTTGAAGTACTGCTAAAGTACCGTAGTCGTTTATAACGGAATTCCTATGGCCACCTTCAAGCTCCATCAACAGTCTTGGAGACCAACCAAAGACAAAGTACTCGTCAAAACGAATCAAACGAGTCTAAACTCGATGGGTTATGTCGTTCTATAACGGAGTTCTTATGGCCACCTTCCAGCTCCATCATCAGATCCTGGTTACCAACTAAAGACAGAGTTCTCATCAAGACAAATCAAATGAGCTCAAACTCGATGGGGTATAGTAGTTTTATAACGGAATTCCTATGGCCACCTTCCAGCTCCATCAACAGACCCTGGACACCATCTTAAGACAAACTACTCGACAAGACGAATCAAACGAGTCCAAACGATGGGGCTATGATATTCTTAAATGGAGTTCCTATGGCCAACTTCCAGTTCCATCATCAGATCAGTTCCATATCATCATAATATTGCATTGATAGGCGATATACATATACCTACGTGCAAAATTTCAGATCAATCAGAAACTAGGACGTATGTTTAATTTAATAACTCGTAAAATTCATTCCCTGAAAATGTAACTTTAACTTTGTAATCCTATACAATTATATGGGATTACAAAGTTATTTATGCACTTAGTATATCTAGAAAACTAGACTGAAATTGTATACTTTTTTAGTTTTTCCATGGTTTGTACACTAAACACTAATTGTATTCTAAATTTAAAGCTTCTATGTCTGCTAGAAGTGCCTTAGACTTTTGATGATCGGTCAATCAGTCCAGTCAGTCAGTGAGTGACAAAACTAAGGAACTTTGATTAGTTATAATTCTTAAACTACTGGTTCAAATTGAATGAAATTTTAAATATACCGTGTTTATACAATGCCTAATTGGCAGAAATAAGGCTTCTAGTTTTATCCACAATGAAGTTATAGGAGGTCGAAAATGGCCTTAACTGGTTTGAGAAAAGGATGTTACGGCCGTGCCGCTTTATTGCTTGACTTGGCGGGGGCACTGCCGTGCCCCCAGATAAAACGCAATGTTAAAGGTTTACAACAGTGGGATTACGAAGGTGGGATAATTCCATCAAAGGCCGACACCTCCACCAGTTCTTTCCATCCGTTCGTGAGCGGCTGGCCAGGACATGGCTGGAGGTGGATCACAGTGTTGCCCAATTTCTCACAGGTCATGGTAACTTTAAGAGTAAATTATTTTCCTTCAAGCATAACCCTCCTTTTGGGCTTCGCCGCAGTCGGGTAAAAAATAAACACATTTTAAATTAAACAAAACTTGGAAGCAGACGGGGTTCATTTGATTATTAAATTATGAAATGAAATGAAAATAGAATGGACCCCGCCTGCTTCCAAGTTTTGTTTAATTTAAAATGTGCTTATTTTTTTTTTCAGTTTTTTCAGTCGGGTTTTTGAACTGTCAATGTTCTACATATGACTGCGAGTATGAATAGTCTTTGGTAGTATGGACGTAATATTATGTTAAATAGTGTACAGTTACATCCGGAGTTATTTATTACACGGACCTTGTAGAAACTAGAACAAATCTCCGTGCGTTCAAGCATTTTTGTCATACCTATTATTGGAATCAAATATAACAGCTCACAACTTAGGACCCAGTAATATTAATGACAACAATATCCGTGGTGCTAGGCAACTGGGCTTATTCCCAGTTGTATACGTCCCTGTGTGCCTATTGGCCTTGTTCTGTTCTGTCTCCTGCTGATATGGAGGGTAGTGGAAATTATGTTTTTCCTACTCCTCCGCTATTCTTTTCTGATAACCTTCGTTGCGGGATCCAAGACAGTTAAATCGTTTCCCTGGGACTTCGTCGGGCTTCATTGTCTCGGCGCTTTTCTTGTGGTCGGTCGCCACTGTTGATACTGGCTTACAGGAGTTGACAGTGGTTTGGGAAGGTTGTGGCGGGCTTGTACGATTAAAAAAAAAAACAACGTTTTGTATAAACGGAGCGGCGCATAGAACACTGAACGAATGAATGAATGAAATGTTTAGTCAAGAGACGATTTTTGGTACTGAATAGTCCCATGTTGGTCTACGATTAGCTAGTACGGTAATAAAGCAAGACCTTTTAGTTCTGGTGAGGTGATCCTTTTAGTTTTGGTGTTAAACTTGTACTTATAGAAGTTTTTATAATAAGATGGACTGAGTTAAAAATTAGATGCTACAAAATATCTTGTGGTGGTGGGTGCTGCTCATACCTACCTAAACGACAATAGGTAGTACTGACACGCAGATGACAGATGTAGGGTGTTTTGATTAACTTGGTTTATGTATTTGGGAGTTTCAAACAAGCGCGTAGGTTATTTTATTTTGTACTAAAAGGAAAGTCTCGGGGTGCGGTGTGTAATTCAATGTAGTATGCAAATTTACGTTTTGTTAATGAGCTCGGTGCGCGCGGTGGTCGGTGGCTGGTCATTGACGTGTTTGTTCAAGGAGAGTGTTTACCGCGATACATAATCTATATTCATACACTAAGGAACGGCACCTCGGTTTTAGCCTTTCCACATGTTAGTTTACAAACTAACCACTACCTAAATAAAATACTAGAATCAAAGAGATTTAAAAGACATTGTGATTTAAAAGTCATTGTGACTATAGTTTTACAAAAATTTTGATCTCGAACGTCAGTAGCGCTATCTAACTTTGAATAACAAAACTAAAACGACGAATCTAAAGAAAATATTTGAATATAATTCAGCTATGTCCCGGGAGATGGCGCTAGTTGTATGGCGGCTACCACGGAACAGAACAAACATATTTAATATGATATCAACATTATCCTTGTATGGTATTGATAATCATTTCTTAGATCCCTTGCGTCATTCCATCTCTCTAGCACGGTGAGCTGTGCTGGGGCGACTGTTGCAGGTGCTGAAAACGTCAAACGGTACAAATACAAAAACATAATATAGTTAAGTGCTTGAGCCAGCCAGTTTGTTTTGGGGTTGAAACAGCCAGTCCATATACACTGCCAGCCTACTGGGCACTTTTCCTATTGATAGCAATGTGGACGAATTTTTTGACGCCCTGTAGTTCTTCTCTATTGGTTTGATACTTGTTTATATTTTATTATACTTCAGGTCTCGTCCGAAGACCATTTATTACTTGCAGCATTACGAAGTTGTGGTGCTGTCTCGGTCACACTTCAGATCCAAGTTATAAAAATACTAAACCCATCTCTCTCACTCTGATGCACCCGCGCATGCGGCTGGCGGCGGCTGACCGGGAACGAGCCTGCAACTTGTCATTACGTGTTTTTGTGTTATCTAGGTCACACAAAAAGTTTTTAATTTTCGCCAAAAAAGGTGTTTTTAGTGAAATTGCAATGGGAAAGCGTAAGCGTTCACATCTAGATGATGACGAATACAGAAGTATCAAAAAGAAAATGAAAAGACTCGAACGTAAGCTTCAAAAGTGCAAAAGACCGTGCTCGAGTAGCTCGTCATCATCAGATTTTGAGGGCCGCGAAGGTCCCTCGTATCGCGAGATTAACTATGATGATGAATGTAACGAAGAATCTCGGGAAGTACAAGGTATGTAAGCCCAGTATTGTTTTAATGAAGATTGAGAGATGCATGTAATTTCAAGCAAAAAATTCTCATACCTACCCACATGGTAAAAAATGTTCGACGGAGTTTGATATTTTGTCAATGTTGAAAAACGGATGCTACCAAGGTCTCACTTGTATATCTTGTTGAGAGTACGTATTATTTTCTTCACGTAAATCGTGTTGATAAAGTTTTTTAGGATACAAATAATCGTACCTTCCTTGAAGTCCTCCGCGTATATCGCGTTGAGGGTTTATTTTAGGTATAAATGATCAATATTTCTATCGATCAATACCATCGCACGTATATCGTGACGAGCGTGCCTACCTACCTACACAAACATAACATGCTTCTTCATGTAAACTCCGCGTATATCGCGTTGAGTACCTGCCATAACCGGAATATAAACTAATACAGAATAATATTCTCGCATGTTTTATATATCGTGTCGAGAGAACGTATCTACCTAGGCAGCTAGGCACATACGATACTATGTTTCCACGTGAAGTGTGTTGTGTATACCCGTGGGTACTAAGCAATAATCAGACCTAAACAATGGTTTAAAAAACTTCAACATAATCTGATGGTCTGAACCTATCTCCGTGTAAATAATGTAGAGAAATTTTGAAGTATTAATAGGTACCTATATTTTTTTTTTTTTTTTTTTTTTCTACTACATTTTTATGTCCATACAGAAGAAAATGTACTTCAGGAAGAGGGTGAGGTCATCGAAACTGAGGGACCAGTATTGGAACCAACGCCTATACCAGCTGTTCAGGATAAACCTGAAGAGGTTCTGGACCCGGAAATCCTAATGATATTAGGCGAAGATCCTTCAGTTCAGAAAGAACATGGTGAGGATTTACACACAGATATTGCTGCCCGTTGGTCACATACTTTAACGAACGGTTTGCCCAAAGAAATAAGGTCAGACCTCTTGAAAAACTATTTACCAGCCGAGAATTGTGCCAATATGAAGGCGCCAAAACTCAATTTAGAAATCGAGGCGGCATTATCACCGTTAAATGTTAAAAAAGATATCTTCAATCAAAGCAAGCAAAATCAGCTATCTAGCTGTTTAGCCGCCATTGGAACAGCACTGAACTGGGCCTTGTCATCCAAGGACGCGCTACCGCACGCACAAAAAATCATAAAGCCCTTGAGCGACGCTGGACGACTACTCTGTGACAGCCACTATCGTGAGTCACAGTCAAGGCGATATGCCATAATAAACAGTCTCAACAAAAAGACTCAAGATGTTGTGAAGAATACAAACCTCGATGAAACTTTATTTGGCGCTAACCTTGCGGAGCATCTCAAATCATCGAAAGCTATATCCCAGTCGGGAGCGGAGATGAAATATAGCGCGGTACAGCGCGCCACATACAAGCCTCCGCCATCTACAAGGAAACCTCATAGAGGTGCTTTAAACTCGAGGGGGATGTCGCGACCAGCAGTCGGCGAGCCGCGTCAGTACCCCAGTGCCCGGAAACCGACAGCAACACCGCGGGATCATCGTCGAGACACGTATCGCCGGAGCCACGCGACGCGCCAGAGGCCATCGAGACGCTGACTTCATCACTGCAGGTACCTATCGCAGGCAGGCTGCAATACTTTTATGACCAATGGTGCACCATAACTGATGATCCTGTAGTATTGTCCTGGGTTCAAGGGTACAGTATACCTTTCAAAAGCGAGCCTTTACAAATATCTTCTTTTCGAAATTCAGCTAAATCAATACCTGAAATAAAAATAATCGATCAATGTATAGAAAGTTTACTGCAGTCGGATTTTATATCAATTTGTGAACCCTGTGAGGGTCAATTTTTATCTCCCATCTTCACGGTACCCAAGCCTAATGGCCAGCATCGATTTATTTTGAACCTAAAACATTTAAATAAATTTATTCAACTAGAACATTTTAAAATGGAAGATTTTAGAACCGCGTTAAAATTACTAAATCAAAATAATTTTATGTCTACGTTGGATTTAAAGGACGCCTATTTTTTGATCTCTATTGATAAACAGCATAGAAAAAAGCTACGTTTCGAGTGGAAGTCGCAAATTTATGAATTTAATGTTTTGTGCTTTGGCCTATGTACGGCGCCTTTTGTGTTTACTAAACTGATGAAACCTGTTTTACAGTATTTACGTTCACAAGGTCTTATTTCAGTCAATTACCTAGACGACTTTCTTTTAATAGGTCAAACATACAACGAATGCGTTAGCAACGTCAGTAAGACAATGGATGTCTTACAATCTCTAGGTTTTGTTATAAATTTCAGTAAAAGCCAATTAACACCGCAAAAAGAATGTAAATTTTTAGGCTTTATTTTTAATACTAACGATATGACTATCTACCTTCCTGAAGAGAAAAAGCAGCGCATTCTTCAAAAATGTACAGAGTTTTTAATGCTTAAAAGATGTACCATAAGATACTTTGCCGAATTTATCGGTCTATTGACATCGGCATGTCCTGCCGTTAGATATGGGTGGATGTACACAAAGCTATTCGAAAGACAAAAATTTTTAGCCTTGGGAAACTCTGATAACTATAATAAGAAAATGATTGTAGAGAGCTCGTTGAAACAAGATTTAGAATGGTGGAAATATAATATTCTACGTTCAAAGAGTCCCATTTTTTCTAGTAATTACTGTATTGAAATATACAGCGATGCATCAACTACAGGTTGGGGCGTAGCCTGTGACAAACAAAGCTCACACGGTAACTGGACGCAATCAGAACTTACCTTGCATATCAATACTTTAGAATTAAAAGCCGCATTTTACGGACTAAAAATTTTTGCTTCTGAACTTCGTGATAGCAACGTGCTATTAAGGGTAGATAACACCACCGCGATCTGTTACATAAATCGCATGGGCGGAATACAACACACACATTTAAACGATTTAGCCCGTACTATTTGGCAATGGTGTGAGTTAAGAAATATTAACATATTTGCATCATATATTAAATCTTCTGACAATGTCATTGCTGATCGAGAATCTCGAAAAATAATAATAGATACAGAATGGGAACTTGCAGAATATGCTTTTACAGAAATAACCAATAGCCTTGGCAAACCAGACTTTGATCTTTTTGCAAGCTCCCAAAACAATAAATGTTCAAGATATGCATCATGGAAACTTGATCCTTTTTCTGAAATAGTAGACGCATTTACATTTAACTGGGGACATCTATATTTTTATGCTTTTCCCCCTTTTAGTATGATAACCAAAATTTTACAAAAGATCATTGCAGAAAAAGCTGAGGGTATTTTAGTAGTACCTCTCTGGCGATCACAGCCTTGGTACCCGCTATGGACTAAGCTTATAGTCTCTAATAAAATATACTTTGGACCTGATAAATATTTGTTACACTCACCTTTCAGAACTTGTCACCCGCTTCATGCAGACCTTGTCCTGGTGGCGGCGAGATTATCAGGCAAGCGATGTTAACTCGAGGTATTCCAGAGGCATCGTTAAGTATTTTCATGGCGTCTTTTGCGGAAAAAACTCTCAATCAGTATAGTTCATCCCTTAAATCATGGTGGGCTTATTGTGAAAATAACAGCTTTGATGTTTTCAATGCTTCAAGTTCTCAAGTGATTTCTTTTTTAACCATAAAATTCGAAGAAGGAGCTGGTTATAGTACTTTAAATACATATCGTTCTGCTTTATCTACTATTTTAGGGTCAAAAGTAACATTAGATGATAGCATTCATAGATTTTTAAGAGGTGTGTATAGGTTAAAACCACCACAACCCAAATACGCTGTCACTTGGGACCCTAATGTTGTGTTAAGTTATGTATCAAATTTTTATCCCTACACTGATATTACGCTAGAAAATTTATCATATAAAACAATATCTTTACTCGCATTAGCCTCTGCACAGAGAATGCAGACGTTAAGTTTGATAAAGCATACAAATATTTGTATGACAAATGATACGATTCTAATTAAAATACCTGATCTTATTAAAACATCGAGACCTGGGGCCCTTCAGCCACTAATCAGGCTACCTTTCATTCGCGAAAATCCATCGATATGTCCTGCGACAGTATTGCAAGCGTATATTCAAAAAACTTTAACACTGCGCCGTGACAATGCTGACGATAACCTGTTCATAAGCCTGAGAAAACCTCATAAAAAGGTTGGTTCACAAACTCTTAGCCACTGGGTGAAGAAAGTTTTAGCAGATAGTGGTATCGACATATCGGTGTTTGGAGCGCACAGCACCCGCCATGCTTCGACATCAGCCGCTCATCGGTTGGGCGTTAACCTGGAAGTGGTTCGAAAGGCCGCAGGTTGGTCTAATACCTCAAATGTATTCTCAAAATATTATAACAGGGAAATTCATAATTCAGTTAACAATGATTTTGCTGAAGTTATATTTAATATTGATTAGTTAGGTACAGTCCTTAATCAGGTACACTTATTGTATTAACAATTCTGTTAAGATAGAGATAAATGTATCATGACGAGGCATGGATACTTTTGTTAAATATTGTTATTATTTAAAATAATTATTTGTTACATATTTATGTATTAAGGTAACAGGTACCCATTTAATTTATTTTTGTGAAATGATAATTCTAATTATATCAATTACGTACAATGTCTATGTATTTTCCTTTTCTGTCAGGAATATGACGTTACTTTCTCTAAACATCTGCAAGTAATAAATGGTCTTCGGACGAGACCTGAAGTATAATTAAGAATCAAACGAACTTACCTAGTGCTGTTTGATTCCAATTATGCGAGGGTCTCGTCCGAAGACCATTAGGATCCCGCCCATCCCAATAGCTAACCCGTTGTCGTGAAAAAGTAAAATACAAATTACTGAGACAGGGTGTTACAGGGTTTCTCTGAAAGTAATGACAAGTTGCAGGCTCGTTCCCGGTCAGCCGCCGCCAGCCGCATGCGCGGGTGCATCAGAGTGAGAGAGATGGGTTTAGTATTTTTATAACTTGGATCTGAAGTGTGACCGAGACAGCACCACAACTTCGTAATGCTGCAAGTAATAAATGGTCTTCGGACGAGACCCTCGCATAATTGGAATCAAACAGCACTAGGTAAGTTCGTTTGATTCTTAATTATAATTTTAGTTTTGTAAATTGTAGTTTGTTAATATTGTAAATAAATTGCTTAGATTAATTAAATATTTTTGTACGAATGAAATTTGAGTAAATTCATACAAGTGAATAAAGGATAAGGGAATAAATGAATGTTATGTGTTAAATATTTAGACGGGCACACGGTACTTTGAGTGCGCGGCACATCTCGGTACAGTTCGGCACGACGCGCGACGCGAGTACGCGCCGGCCGTGTATCACGTTTCTGCAGATTGATTTACATGTTCCGCGCGTCACATACATTACACCGAAAAAAAGATTTCTTCCCTCTTCAAAAAATAATGAACGTTTCACCGTGATGCATGTTCTAGATTAGCGGACGAGACAAACAGACGTACAGATAAAATTACTCACATAAATTACTGAGATTAGGAGCGGATCGCACCGGTGCCGCCGCGTACCTTGCGGTGCGGCTAGCGGTGTGCGACCGTAAGCGACACGCAGCTATATGCGTCTTATTCTTGTATGCCCGTGAAATATACAATCCTAGGATATAATATTTCAGTTAAGCTTGTGTAAAACTTAACAGTTTGAATTAGCTAGTTCAAAGAAATAAAGAAACAAATGGATCAGTTGCGAGTTTATTGTGCGCAAATCTCCGCGAATCTTAAATGCAGCGCTCATTGTTCCACACAGAATTACGGGGACTATATTTCTTGTCACCAAGTTGTATCACCTAATATATAGAAACGTCACCACTAAATATTTTCGTTCTCAGATAAACAAAAAGTGTTTCCAGAAATGAATTATCAAATTAATGTTAAATAATTATGTGTAAAATAAGAGCAACAAAAAGGTAGTGCATTAGATGAATATAAACTTCGTTCTTATAATAATAGTTTTATTACATAAACAATAGTTTTGTGCCCAGAATGGTAGATCTGTCACCAAATAATGCTGAAAGAAACCCTAACCCTAGAGGGTCGACGTCAAGGTCACCCCGAGGTTCGGTTAGTTAGGTTCCTTTAATCCCTGCAGACAGACCACTGAACTATTATAATACATACAAAAACATTTATTTGCTACTAGAGCCTATATCTCCATGATTTTAGGTGATTTATTGTGGAATTGATTTTATACTGTTTGGAGACTACGTTTTGATGACAAACCTACTATTTTGGGGACAAACCCTATTACTTAAGAAACACAATACTTATTAAATTGGCGATAGCTTAAATGATACCCCAGAATTACAGCCATTTAGCTGTAAACAGGAAATTGTAAATAAGTGTTGTAGTAGGTGCTGGAGCGAAGTGAGCGACTAGAGCGAGCGGAGCGGAGAGCACTCGCGACTGTCTCGCAAGCGGCGCTCACTACACGAGATCACTCAGGGAGATACGTTAGTATGTTTTATTTTCCGTGAGGTTTTATCAGAGTCAATTTCACAGCATATATGTTTTTGTAGCTGGAAATTACTTATTACCTACTCAGAGCCAACGTCAGTTAGGATTGCTATTCTCATATCATAGCATAAATTATAGAACGATATATTTAATCGTAATTATTTAAAAACATCACAGTAGTACACGTACACATAGCATTAGTAGGTATGTATTTATACAACGTGGAGACGATGATACGACAATAAATGAAAACACGGACCACACTAGTTCATAGGAATAAACCATTAAAAAAATCCTTGTAACACCAAAATTTAAAAAAAACTAAATCGCTTAGAACTTGTAACAAAATACAACGCCATTTAAAAACATGGGTTCACTGACCTCTGTTGTAGCGAGCGGCAACGTAGCGTATCGTCGTGTAGTGACATGATCTTTTGGGTCAGTGGGTCGTCTTATGGGTAATAATCACTGAATCACAGATTCCTCATCTTTTTGCATTTATCCCATTTTATTCGGGGTCGGTGCAACACTGATTCACAGATTATTAACCGAATAATCAGGCACCTCTCGCCCACGTGTTATTTATTCATCACAATCAGGATCAATCACTTACTAAGAAGGTACCTAATTTGCTAAGTAAAATACACGAACACAATAAAAACTTATCGCCTAAATTCGCACAGTTCACAGTTAACTATTTAATTTGCCCGTTGGTTGGCCTGTTGGTCTAGTGGTTAGTGACCCTAACTGCTATGCCGGAGGTCGTGGGTTCGATTCCCACCCAGGACAAATATTTGTGTGATGAGCACGATCATTTGTTCTGTGTCTGGGTGTAATTTATCTACATATAATATGTATGTATTTAGAAATATATAAGTATGTTTATCAGTTGTCTAGTACCCATAACACAAGCTCTGCTTAGCTTGGGACTAGATGGCGTTGTGTGATAGTTGTGGAATATTATTATTCTTATTATTTAACTAGGATACCTATTAATTGTTCGTGTTCTGTCACTAAAATAATGCGTCCAATTTCACACTTATTGTAATTACCGTTGTTAACTACCTACTTCAACGTCCCGGTCCCTGACACACGATGACACAAGTGGCCGGTGGCGGGCAGGTACCTACCTACATCAAGGTGGCGTCGCGGCGCCCGGGCTCCGCTTGCACTCGTGCGCTTACAAAGCGATGACGCGTGCAACGTCACAGGAATGTTGCGACAGACTGAACGGTGACCGTCACCTAACTTTGTTGCGTAGTTCTTGCAAGTTTGACAAGAAAGAGAGAGTGATGTAATAAACAAACGAAACTAGATATCTCTTTCGCACACACTAAATGTTCTATTAGTTAGAGTGCATAGCAACTTCCGCATGCGTTACTTTTTATCTAAGTCTAATGACATGCGTTATGGCTCTTATTGTACAGGTTTAAGGTATAATTTGCAATAAATTAAGTGTTAAAACTAATTTGGCTAAAGTTTTTAAGTAACGAGTTGGCAACCGCACCGATGCGGGGTCGTTAACCTGACAGTGCTTCCGTATTAACAGATACATCATGTAGTAAATGTTAAAAATGAAAAATAATTTCCTGTGACTAAACTACTGGATATTATTCAAATGTTTTTTTTTGTATATACACTGGGAACATACTAAGGTATACGTAGTTTAATTTATTGTCGTATCATCGGCACCACCCTGTATACTATGAAAATGTATTACGGGTGTAAAAGTACCCTTAACGAAGCCGAAGGGCACTTGTTCTACCCGTCACAGCGATATTTTTTTAGTGTTAGACCATACCTGGGAACCACAGAACAAATAAAAGCTGGGAACCCCTTAGTTACGGAGATATTGGGGGTCAGACTTGCAAATTTTTAACTGCTGTTTTTTTAGGGTTCCGTAGTCAATACTCGCTTTTCAGGTTATAACTTTACTTAACTCTCTCTAGTTGTGGCACAATATTTAAGAGTCTCCCATCTGTCTCTCCCATACATCGAGTTGCCCCTCAAAAAACGTTCCCAGCAATATTTTTAGGAGTAGGAGTACCGTGTGACGGCTTCGTGAAGGGTTGGTTTACATCCTGTATAAAAACAATACATCGAGGCATATAGAAAGGCTTGTCTGCGATAGAGAAATCCCAAAAATCAGTAATCTTTGTATAAATTCCGCTGACATTAGAAACATGAATTGTTAGTGAACAAGTTCACGCGCCCTGCGTCTGAACTCACCATAAAACATTCGAACTACAGTTATCTGGCAGACGAGACATATTCGATTACCGGCCGGCTTCTTACCGCACATCGCTTGAATTTAATTTAATTTTATGAAACGGGTTAGGATATAAATCTAGTTCACGATAGTAAGACGTTTTAAAGAGCCTCGCAGCGGAAAATGAAAAATAATTCGCGTCGGAATGAAAATAGTAAATATGATATTGTGGACGAGAGGCGGGACGAAGCGGGACGGGAGAGGATAGGGGAGGGGGTCGGCGGAACAAACGCGCAGCCGCTGTATCGCATTAAGAGCTCTAAACGGATTTAAGTGCGACGAGTCCGATTTTAATTTCGTCACGGCGTCGTCACTTCAGCGTCACGTTATAATATTAAAGTCCTACCGCGCGGCACATTGCTACTGTTGTGATATAATTGCCGTCAGCTCCCGATGCCGGTATAAAGCGTTTCTACTGCTGTTTGGGATTATTTACATAATGCGGGACGCTAAGTACAGTAAAACATCTTTAGATTTCATTGCTTAATTGAAATCTTGAGAACTGAATGTTGACTGGAGCAGCTCCTTAAAAACACTTATTATTAAGTTATATAAAATATTCCTAAATCACTAAATGTTTGCAAACGTTTAGCTGCGGTTCTGCATGTAACGAGACCTACATACACGGAGAGAACGAAGACCACTATATACGAACTACCAACCAGATAAGATATAAAAATGAAGCAGCTTTTGAACGTCACTCATTGTTGTAGATTACGGTGTTGTAATGGAACAGTATGCGTGTGACGTCACAAGCGCAGGTAACACAAATCCTTTAGACGCATAATAATAAAGCATTTCGCATTGATAAAAGAGTAGAACACCGAGAATCGCAAAATCTTGCATTCTTTTTTTGTACATACCTGCCACAAATTAATGTAAGCCAGTTAACAAATTTGTATGTGCCGGTGATTATGATATCTTTAGTGTTGGTAATACGTACAAGTACACGGTGATAGGTTTAGCTTATAGATGGGTTCTCCAATTTGAAATTCTATGAGCACAAGGTTTGTTTGATATGGGCTGCGGGTGGTTCGAAAGGGATACCGCGACCTCGGACACAAAGGGCTAAGAAGGAACATGGATGGGTTTTAGTCAGTAGAAGTCTGACACTCCCTAGCGCTACGCTCAGAGCGGTAGGAGTCATTTAATGATTTCCCCCAACCTCCAATAAATAACTTTTGTATAGTTCTGTGTAAATATGACGCTGGAATAGTGCAGCACAGGCAGTGCTCTCAGTGGAATAGTGCTCTCAGTGCAACAACACGCGAATGTCTTGTTTCATTCCACACTCGTTTTATTCGACGTGGTGCTTCTTTATGCAACAAAAATCTCCTGCGTGGTGTAGACCAGGCAGGAGTTTTTCGTCGAGAACTGCGCGTGGACGATAGATAATATAGTATCTATCATCCACGCGCAGTTCTCTACACATGAACAATCATATATAAGCACTTCAGTTGAACCCGCATCCAATGACTGACTGCTTAACCAGAGTTGTTCACTAATACTTCGGTAAACTTGTGTAAAAACAGTACAACATCAGATTAGCCGTGTCGATGTCGAAATGATTGATCACTTGCTGGAACTTTGAAATTTATGGACGGTATCGTCTGAAAGGATTACTGCGGAAGACTTTACCGTTCGCCCTTAATCATCGCAAACGACGGGCGGTGGGTGACGGGTCCAGGAGCCTGACGGACACGAGGAGAGGGAGATGACGGACTCATCTGTTGGTCACAGATAACGGACCGAGTTACTGCTGACGGCTGGTGCTGTTGTCCGGGAAGACGGTGTGGTCGTGCAGGTCTGTCACTTCACCTATAACCTCTTTAGCTGACCCCGAGAAGCCCCAAGAAGGTCAGCTAAAGAGGTTATATATCGCCGCCGCGCGCCGGTTCAAATAGGTACTAATTGATTAGTTTAAACAAAGTTTTCATGTTCAAAAAACAAACGATAATTTTGTTTAAAAATAAGCTGACACAACGACAACTGGCAACTACTTACTGTCTGGATTAGAAACTAGAATAATTTATAAAACGTAATTACGTTCTACAGCTGGGTTCCTTCATTTCAGTTATAAATGTACGCGCAATCTTGTAAAAGTTCGGCTAAATCTATCCACTTTGTACCTGGATTGAGACATTCATTACGTTTATTGAATATCCAAGTTTTGGATGGAATCGCACTTTTCCAATCAAAGAAAATGAATCCTTAAATATTTAAATTTAGAGATGGGGACATGAAACTGGTTATTTGTGAGTTGTGCTGGACAAAAGGGTTCCGTGACGAAATGCCATACGATCGTAGCAAAGACCTAAAAGCAATTGATGTAGTAACTCTCAAGACTCGCGATGTTGTGTGAGTAATGGTCAACTCTTATGTAACAAGATAATAATGCTTATTCTTTCTTGTTAGTGAATTATATACGTACTGAAGACTCAATTTTTACACAAAACTTAAGATGCAAATATAAATAAACCTATAAAGAGAAACAAATAATACGACAACATAAAATTGAAACGGATCCCTAACCCTATGTAGTATCGTAAACAGTTCAGTGGCAAGCGGCAACGTGCAATGGCTGATAAACTGGCAAACAAGGGACACTGAAGCACGCTGCGAAGTATTGCCAACTTGTGTTATTCTGACCACGAAGCAAACAGCGAGCTGTGGAAACAACCGCCGATAAGCTTGGTTAAGCATTTCTCATTCTTGATCGTATTTCGTATTCTATTTCGTGAGTAGTGGCGAGCTCGCGCGACACCGAGTGGCTCATTCCGCAAGGAGACGATGCCGAGGGCGCGACAAATAACAAAAAAACCGTCGATTTCGCTTGATCGGGACGCAGGCGGACGGAAGAGGTCGCGACTCGCGGGACAACACGCGATACTGAACCACCGAGATCGATACCACTCGATACTTCCTGGAAACATAGTTTTGTAAAAAACATGGGCTTACCCTTTTTTCCTTTTTGTTTTTTTGCGGGGTGGGAAATCATCGAATGACTCCTCCCGCTCTAGGCAGAGCGGTATAGAGTGTCAGACTTCTACTGACTAAAAACCAGCCATGTTCCTTCTTAGCCCTTTGTGACGTATTACCCACGATAACTCTTTCGAACAACCCTCAGCCCCGACGGGACGGCGAGTGTTTGTATGATCACTTACTACCGTACTCAGAGAGCTCGACAAAACTGTCAAAACTTATACTAAGTGATGGCCTAAGTGATCATTAAAACTCTCTGAGTGCGGCAGTTAGTGTGATTTTAAATTTTATTCGATTTGTGGGAAGCGTAATGACGCTCCGCAATAATAGCGCTCGCTTCAGTGCGCTAACGTCCGCAGGCATCCGCTGAGCATGCGTAAACACGCACAATGCGACTATTCTACTAAACCATGGTAAATTGATGGCACGCGAATCAATTTGAGAAAGAGCGACCGCAGGTTTCATCCGGGGAATTAGTGAGACAAACAGACGTGCCGCGACATGGCAGCAGTAACTCCGCATCGCAGGTAGACGCGGGCGAGCGGTGCCTGCCGCGTACTGTAAACCAACAAATCGATTTTTTTTTGGTGTGGGTACAAGCCCGCCACACTATTCCCAAACCACTGCAACTCTTGAAATCAGAATCGACAGTGGCAACCACTAGAAAAGCACCGAGACAATGAAGCTCGACAAAGTCCCTGAGAAACAATACCATGCATCTATAACACCTCACTCTGTACTCGTAGGTGGTATTTCTGACTGTCTGAAACACCCAACGTTGTATCTGACAAACTATATAGCAGCCGACAACACAACTTTAGCGCTCTCTCCATGATCCAGTTATGTGGCAGTTCACGCAAGCTTATTAAATCGATGACAGGCCACATGACGATAGCGTTAATATTCAAAGCACCTCGTGTCGGCAAGTCATCGCTGATGATCGCAACATGGTGGTGACTGCGGGCCTCCTAGTTTTGATAACTAATAGGTCTTTACCTATGAAATTGCCGTTTTGTATGAAAAAATTTAAACGAATTTTTTTCATGTATTTTTTATTTTTATTAATCGAAGTAATCACCCATGCAATCAATGCATCTTTGCCAACGCAGTGGCAGTTTATTGATGCCCTTCTTAAAGAAATCAGCTGGTCGGGAGGCAACAAATTCTTCAAAGGCATTTTGTACTGCCTCTCGGGTATTGAATTTTTTTTCCCGCCAAGAAGTTATCCGAATTCTGGAAAAAGTAGTAGTCTGTAGGCGCAAGGTCTGGTGAGTAGGGCGGATGACGGAGAGCTTTCAACCCCAGTTCTTGCAACTTGGAGACCGTCTGCTGTGCAGTATGAGGTCGCTCGTTGTCGTGCAGGAGCAGCGGAGACGAGCGATTGACCAATGCTGGTTGGAGATGTGCCAGCTTCTCCATCATTGTGTTCAGTTCTTCACAGTACACATCTGCAGTAATGCTCACCCCGTTTGGTAAGAAGCTGTGATGAATCACACCGGCGCTAGACCACCAAACAGTGACCATCACTTTTCTAGGGGTAAGTTTTCGTTTAGGGCATTGTTTAGGTGCTGAACCAGGATCCAACCAACTTGCTGAGCGCTTGCGGTTATCAAACAGATTCCATTTTTCATCGCAGGTAACAATGCGGTTCAAAATTCCTTCATTTGTGTGTCTGTTGAGCAGTGCAAGGCACGTCTCGACGCGTACTTCGCGCTGGCGATCATTGAGTTCGTGGGGCACCCATTTGTCAAGCTTTTTTACCTTGCCAATTTGACGCAAATGGATCAATATTGTTTTGACGCTAACGTCGAAAGCTGCTGCTAATTCAGCCGTAGATTGTGTATCATCAGCTTCCACAATCGCCTTTAATTCGTAATTGTCGACCAAAGTCTTCGGACGACCGCGAGGTTCATTTTTCAGGTCGGAATTTTGCAGAACGGAAGCGAGCAAACCAATAACAGGTGGTGCGTTGGTTTGTAGTGTTAGCTCCGTAAACGTCGTTGATGTTGCGTGCCGCTTGTGCCGCGTTGCTGCCACGACGGTACTCTTATTCCATAATTACTCGAATTTTTAACGTATCCATGATGACGAAAAATGTAACACTAATCAATAAACAAATGACTACTTTTGGAAAAAAAAAACCATGTTTTTAAAATAAAATTAATTTGAAATTAGAATTCTTAGCCAAACAAAAATTATTTTGATTTGAAATGGCCAGTACTGCAGAACGGCAATTTCATAGGTAAAGACCTAATATTAATATCTGCACTAAACATGACTTATTAGATAAATAGAGGGCTCTATTATTTTGGAACATAACCTAAAGACAGTCCATTAGTTTTACCTACATAATGTGGTTACATTGTAGACGCGTCGTCCATTGACTTTGACGAGCCAGTGAATACGTTGACCGTGGCGAGGTTGTGAAGGTGGCCGGGGGCACCGTCGCCGGTCGGCCGTATGGAGGGGCCGCATCACTTCACCGCTTTTAGATAAATGCAAGGCGTCTATACGACGACCAATTGTTTCTCCAGAAAGTATTGTTGTTAGGGGTATTAAACCTTGACTCTCCCTTTCACTCTGCCCAAGAGCGGGAGGGGTTATTTGGTAATTTCCCAACCACCAAAACAAAAAATGGGGGTATTAAACCCAGTCTTCTAACAATGTTTTCTTAATGATGGCCAAGGTTTTTATGACTACGGGATCTCCAACCTGAACTTTGAACTGATTAAAATTCCCGTCAGTGTATTTTTTACGGAAATACCTATTGGAGGTAGACCGGTGTTCACCCGTAGTCACACGTCACATAAATAGCAGAGCAGTTCGCGACGTGCTTTGATGACGTGTGGCGGAGACTTAACAGACAAAGTGGGACGTCTGGCACCAACACGAACCTACGCACGACAACTTTTGCTGAAGTTAACACGAGTTAAGTCGTGGAAAAATATATCGAGGCCTGCGGGGGAGTGGGGCGTTGGGGGGATCGCACAAAGAGTTCATTGATCTGCCCCCCCACACCCCACATGGTCATGTGGGGTCACTAAATCACTTGCAACTTGTGCACGGATTCACTTGATGTAGTCAATTTTAAACATCGTAAAGTTCTGTGAAGGTAATAAAAACATTAACAAAAAGTTCGAAGACATGTGACATCTACCAATCCGCACTGGGCCCGCGTGGTAGTTTATACCCCATTTCCTCTCAAAGAGAGGAGGCCTGTGTCCCAGCAGTGGGAAATTACGCAATCAGCGGAGTTGACCTTTGGTCACCTCGTGACATGCGTGACGTCATGTTCCAGGGTCCAAAGTTCCGGTTGGAGGAACACCCACAACTATCGGCTGCACACCTGCACGTTTACGAGGAACCCATATTGGTTCCGTCGGTTGGCTATATTGCCGCGTGGGCCGCGCCGTGAGTCGCTGGAAAAATTACTACGGTTGGCGCGAACATCAGCCGACCTACACCCCTACGCTTCCACCTCGCCGCGGCCATCGCTACGCCAGCTATCAGGGCAGTACTGAGCTTCCCACAAGGGAGCCTTAGGAGTGTGTGTCCGTGAACGTAACCACACCCTTCTCTTATGTAAAAAATATATTTTATGTTGACCAGGTTGCGTGGTTTTATTACATAACCTGCGCACGCAAACTCTTTCCTTCACATCAAGTCGCGCAACTCAGTTCTTTTACCGTAAAAAGTAGTGAGATCTTTTCGGTAGAAGTTGCGCGACTTGAATTTTTTTACAAGTTTGGTTTTAGGTGGGATAGAATATACATATTTATCTTTTTAAGTAAAATCCAAAAATCAAAATCAACATATTTTTATTTCACATAGGCCTACATGGGCACTTATAAAACGTCGGTAAAAAGGGCCATGGTTCGGTGCATTGGTCGATTCCTAAGGAGAAGAACCGGCAAGAAACTCTAAAGGTTACTCTTTTAATCTTTTTAAATCGTTTGGGTTGACAATAAGGTCTAATACACACATAAAGATCATGCAGATTAATGTCTGAGATGGATGTCTTTTGACGAAAGCACCACACAGATTTGAGTGGACCCGTCCAGTCAGTGCAAGCATTTGTCAGTATGTATTATATATTCTGTTATTGCAGTAACCTCAAACATTTGTAATCATCGGCACCTCTATACTAGCTGACCCACGCAACTTCGTCTGCGTCACAAAATATATAGCTTACAAAAATCTCGATAGATCGACTGTCTAACATAGTAATTTTTTTTCATGTATCTTTCCAATGTTGAAAGAATTTTCAAACTCGGCAGAGTCATTTTTGAGTTAAATCGTAACAAACAAAAAATTTTATCTTTCCTCTCTATAATATTAGTTAAGGTAAAGGATATTAATATAATCTAGGGTAACCCTAGATTATATTATTAAAGTGAGAATTACTAAAGCTACCTATCTCTTACTGTTAAATATACACTAACACCTTGTAAATATTACGGTGCAATAAATATCTTGAACTTGAATTTCCCGGAGGCCAGAATCTCCACGTAGCTACATTGGGATGCGAGGGTCGGCGGACCGCGTAATTATTTTGTCGCGCGGATATTTTTACATTGCGATATCTTCTAAGATTTGGCTAAACTATAGTAAAGTGTACAAATATTCTATTAAATTTTAGTTCTAACAAACACATTTATTTAGATATTGATTAAATATATAGATATGGGTAAGATAATTTTTGAAAATGATAATTCTACGTAACCTAACATTTCAATAATAAAAAATGGTAACAGAGATATATGGTCTGGCTCACTTTTTTGTAGAATTTTTGAAGAGGAACAATTCCTCATTCCAAATCATACATGACATTTGTGTAGCTTAAGCAGCGCATGCGCAATGAAAGCTCTTATAACAAATACAATTTCCCGTTTTTGCAACATTTTTCATTTATGCTCCGCTCCTATTGGTTGTAGCGTGATGTTAAATAACCTATTTTTTTTGACGGGTGGAAAATCATCGAATAACCGCTCCCGCTCTTGGGCAGAGCGAAAGGGAGTGTCTGACTTCTACTGACTAAAAACCACCCATGTTCCTTCTTAGCCCTTTATGTCGAGGCCGCGGTATCTCTTACAACATCCCGCAACCCCGACGGGCGTCGGCCCTTGCGGGCCCCTTCCATGTTGCTGACATCTCTTTGAGTCGCGCGTGAAACACGAACGCGCCGTCGACACGGCCTGTTGTCGTCATAAGACGGACAGACGGCGAGCTAACCCATTACTCACCGTCCATAAGCCCGCGTCTACGATGGTCGCATGCCATCACGTGGCCCCCAACGCACAGAGCGCCTCCCGCGGATTTTATATAACCTAAAGCCTTCCTCGAACAATGGAATTGAAAAGATTTTTGTGAGGTCGTATTGATGTCGGTTACATAAGAACCATTCTACCATTTTTTTTTTTTTGGTGGGTGTAAAATCATCGAATAACCTCTCCCGCTCTTGGGCAGAGCGAAAGGGAGTGTCAGACTTCTACTGACTAAAAACCACCCATGTTCCTTCTTCGCCCTCTATGTCGTGGCCGCGATAACCAGTGGACTACCCGCGGCCCAAAGAACCATTCTACCATCAGATCAGCTTGTTTGAGAGAAAATACCAAAATCGCTGTACATTTTTCTGAGTTCTCTCGATTTCGCCAAGATTCCATCATCTGATCCCGACCTGGTGACTATGAGACCAATAGGAAAGCATAGGCTTTCGAATAAAAGAATAATTTTCCAAATCGGTTCGTAAACGACGGAGACGAAAAGATCGTTAATGTAGTCAATGTAGTTTTTTTTTTTGAGTTTTGTTGATTTTTTGGGACAAAAACCCTTTCCAAAAAAAAAAGATTTTTTCAAATCGGTTAGCAAGCTATGGAGTCATAAACAAACATTAAAAAAAAACATCCGAATTGAGAACCTCCTTCTTCTTTTAGAAGTCGGTTAAAAATAAATATTAGTCTAAATGTATTAATTTTATTTTATTTTATATATTCGGCAAAATAAACAGTTATACATTAAAATCTTACACTAAGTTATAAATACACAAGGTTTATAAATGTATAACCTACGACATTTTCCACAGCATATTACAAGTTAAATCTAACATGCAGTGCGCTATTCTGAGCTTATAAAACAGAAAAGTAGTTAAAAAATAAACAGACATGCAAACGAGAGAAAAAAATATCAAATATTAAACTAACTAAACTAACTATTATATTCTAATTCTAAAATTATTTTGTTGATAAGAGTCCTAAATCTTTGAGCAGAGACGAAGAAAAAGTCGACGTCTTCAAATATCTCATTGTATTGATTGGTCAGGCGGCGTAGGGGTGCTCGCAAGCCCGCGTTTGTGCGACAGGAACTTACTGCAAATAAAGGTCTTGCGCGCACCCCACGGCATATCGTTGTTCTAGGTACCACATAGCTGATTTTATTTCGAATATCAATGCAGTCATAAGTGTTACAAAGATCAAACAAGAATTTTGTTTCCAACATTATTCGTCTAGACTTTAAAGTTTGCAGGTTATAACCTTTGCAATAGGTAATTGTAGGATGCATAAGTACGATGGCAACGAAAGTGCATGGCTTTTAAGAATTTTCTCTGTACTCTTTCAAGCATATCGGAATATTTACCATAGTGGGGACTCCATACGGAAACAGCATACTCTAGCTGAGAGCGAACTAACGATTGATACAAATACCGATAAGTAGAGGACCGGGTAAACACTGTAGCCGTTCTCATGATAAATCCAAACATATGGAAGGCATTATTAACAATTTTGTTAATATATGAGCATCTAAATGGAGTTTATCGTCCAACAGAATTCCAAGATCACGGACCAGAGTTTCTCTTTTTAGGTTTTCGTTTTTTAAGGTGTAGGGATATAATAGTCTTACAAACCAGAAGTGAAAATTGTTTAAAAAAAAATACCGGTCTACAACAACCTAACACTTTTAATTAACTTCAAAATAATTTTAATCAACACAATAATAATTAGACTATCACAATGCAAATAAAATAGAGGAGTACTCTAATCACACAACCAAAGTAACGTCCGTCGCATCCGAGCACCGCACGTAAAGTGGGTAGAGTCCAAGCGACGCCGCCTTTTTATAACGTTCCGCCCGCCTCAGACTCGGTTGTGGGGGAACTTGCTAAGACGGCCGTTCCTGACAGCGAGGCGTCCTCGACCACACTTGCTGTTCCACTTGACGTGCTAGACCCAGCTATGTCTTGATCACAATTTGTTTAAGTCATTTTCTGCAGTGTAAAAAGCATAACACGTTAAAAAGGTGAGACCAGCAAAGTTTAATTTGACCTTCAGTTATACATGAAAGCTAAATTTAAAGCAATTAAGTTATTGAAGGTCACAGCTATGGTAACTCTAAGAGTATTACAGTTCGAACAAATTATCTTGGCAGGTCCGAACTTCGTGCAGAACGCTGCGCAGTAACATTTATTAGGAACCAAATGGTGACATGAGGTGAAGTTCGGGGGGCGGTAGTCTAGGCTAGAGATGCACCTTACATAAACACAATCAATCCTTTATACGATCAAATATCGTAATCGATTAGTTTTATTTGGAATACGTTATTATTAGTGTTTAGAAGATATTTACGTGAATACATTAACTAATAAAGTGAATTTAATCATTAATAATTGAGTTTTCGTCTTTATTACATAAAAAATGTATAGTAACATTATGTTTTCTGTGTTAAAAGACATGATTTACTTATATTTTAGAAATCTATTACAGACTTCTTGAATAACGAATGTTTACGAATATTTCAAACCTCAATATAAAATTGAATAGAAACATCTTTTTATTACTTAATTTCAATCGATTCTAAGAATAATCGATTAAACGACACCCATTGCACATGCACATGCACATCTCTTTTTGTTAACTTCGTGACCTTCGTGCAAGTTCGGCAATATTCGGTACGAGGTATTATATCTCAGTCACACGACAGCATTTGTTTAGTGTTTGTGTTGCTATCTCTGTCTTGAGCACATTCGATTAGAAAAGTTTTCGTTGTGTTTTTGTTTGTTGTTTTTAATAATAGTGTTATTTTTTATTATTTGTTAGAAAAGTTAGTGGACACTTATTTCGTCAAATATGCCACCAAAGTATAGTAGTGTTTTAAAATCGCAAGGCGAGAAAAAATATTTACGATTTAACTCAGTATATGAAAGGGGAAAAAGAAAATGGAGTTAAAAATGTAGACAGGTATCTAAAAGTGTTTTGATATTTATTTCATTTGTATTTTCTCACTGTATTAGGTATTTTCTGATCGTATATGTGTTTATCTGGCAATAACAGTTTTCTTCGCGAGTATACATGCGCAAAAGTTCGCAGAGCCTATGTTCAGACCTGCCAAGATAATTTGATCGTACTGTACTTGAACTGATCCCTTGTTGCAGGCGCAAGCGTGCACTCAAGCGCCCACATTTGAATTTTGAATTTGAATAGGCCCCAAGTTCGCATATATGGGTTCATGAAGTAGTAAATTCATATGAGGAGTATAACGCTGTTATGGATTTCATGGTAGGGTATGAGGGAGGCCCCAAGTTCGCATGTCATAGGTGTAGTCGCGACAGAGGCCCACAGTTCGCATGTCATACATGTAATCACGACAGAGGCCCAAAGTTCGCATGTCATACATGTAATCACGACAGAGGCCCAAAGTTCGCATGTCGTCGTCGTCACTCACCACCTTCAAAGAAAGCGGAGCAAGTTTCCGGCGTCCACTCGCCGCGCTACAGAACCATGTGTTCAGCAGCAGCTTGCGTCTTTTTGCCGTACGAGCCAGCCAACAGTTCGAGCTCGTAGCGCTGATGAGGCAGCGCACGCAGTACCTTGTATGGCCCGCGCATGCCAGAGTCCAGCTTGCCAGTGCTTCGATTGGGCTTGCTCACAAACACTTGGTCACCCATGGCAAAACTGCGTGGCTGTCGGCGATCTTCGTTGACGTAGTCGTCCTGATGCTGTTGATTGGCAGTCAGGAGCTCAGACGCCCGCTGTCTTCTGAGGGACATTAAAGCTTCTCGATTGGGTTGGCAGTCACTTAGCGCTACATCTCTCACCAGGGTCCTGATGGCAGGAGTCGCGGCATCAATACCCACCAGCAACTGCAGGGGTGAGGCTTGTGTTGTAGCTTGCCTCGTGATGTTTAACGTGAGCTGCATCTTCCATAGAACTTCTGACCAGTCGAAGCCCTTGTTACTCACCTCGACACGCAACATATTGAGGACGGTTCTACAGTACCTTTCTGCTTGACCGTTTTCACGGTGTACTTGGCACCCCTGGTCACTACACCACTTTTGAAATGCAGGACTTTCATACATTCTTCCCCGGTCACAAACTATGAGGCTTGGGGTACCAAATAGGGCTACTGCATTTATAAACACGCGTTTCAGTTCATCCTAGAGTAGAGTAAACAAAATTTTGAAAACGCGTCTACAATAATCAAAATGTATTTGTAACCATGTGATTCCGGAAGCGGTCCGAGAACGTCAGTATGAAGTGTCGAAAAAGGGACGTCTGGTTTAGTCCACGATTGAATCGGTTGCGAAGGAGCTCTAGGCACCCTTTTGTGAGATAGGCAAAAAAACAAGGCAGTGATCTAATATATTTCCGAACAAAAGGTCTTAAGTTTGGAAACCAGAAATGACGTAGAATAAGATCAATGGTTTTGTAAATGCCAATGTGATCGTGGTCATCATGAAAGACCCGAAGTAGGCTTAACCTGTGACCTTTAGGTATAAAGCACAAGAGACGCGACTCTTCACCAGTAGGTGTATGTTTATAAAATAAAAGTTCATTTTTAATAAAATACCTGTTTTGGTCTAACTGACCTTCCCAGAGTTTAGTCATCAACTCCTGTGTCTCCAGATCAGCAGTCTGAGCAATCTTTGCCCAATTGACCGGATTGCGTATCTGGTAGACCTGTGCTGGAGGATTTCTGCTCAAATAATCGGCGTGTTGCATCATACATCCTTTCCTAAACTCGAGGGTGAATGTAAAATCCTGAAGGCAAACCCACCAGCGTGCAAACCTTGGTAATAGATCCTTTTTGTGCTCAGTCATTTTTAAGGAGTTGCAGTCCGTCACTATCTTAAAGCTAATGCCAACAAGGTAGTGGCGGAAGTGCTGACGGGCTCGAACTATGGCCAAGGTTTCCAGTTCATAACTCTGATACTTAGCTTCAGCGCCCTGAGTGGATTTGCTGAAGTATGCTACAACCCTCTTTCTCTTATTAGAATGTTCCTGGAGCAGAACAGCACCGAGGCCGATAGCACTGGCATCGGTATGAAGCTCAGTGGGTAGTTGGGGATCAAAGATAGCCAAGACAGGCTCGTTAGTCAGACAATGGATAATATATTCGCGAGCACGATCTTGCTCGTCGCTCCAAAGGAATGGCTCCCCTTTACGGAGTAATCTAGCTATGCAAGCAGTTTTAGAAGAGTAGTTGGCAATGTAGCGCCTGAAATAACCTGCTAGTCCCAGAAATTGGCGGACCTCTCGGACGTTACTGGGTTTTGTCGACTTTACTAGGGCTTTTATTTTTACAGGGCTCGGCCACACCTGACCATGACCTATGAGACGGCCTAAATATTCGATTTCAGTGTCTAAAAAGGTGCACTTTTTCAAATTTATGGAGAAACCAGAAGCAGTTAGAATTTTAAGGACATCGACTAAATTACACAACCCTTCTTCAATCGTATTAGCCAGAATTAGTACATCATCTATGTAAGTTAAGACCACACCAGCGTCAATTAACGGCTTAAGGGTTCTGGAGATGATTCTTTGGTACACAATCGGCGCATTCGCTAACCCGTAGGGCATCTTGAGGTACTCATAATGCCTCTCGGGCGTTACGAAGGCCGTTTTTCCAATAGAGTCATCATCTTTCATTGGCACTTGGTGAAAACCAGTAGCCATGTCTAGACTGGTGAAGTATCTAAACTTACCAAGCTTATCGATGTGGTCATCAATGAGCGGCAAGGCAAATCTTTCCTTGACAGTAATGGCATTAAGTGCACGGTAGTCCACACACATCCTATCACTCCCGTCCTTTTTCTTGACGAGAATGATAGGGCTTGCGTAATCTGACTGGGACTATCTAATTATGCCCTTACTAAGCAAATCATTAATTATACCGCGAACTCTTTTTTTCTCATCAACTGAGAGCTTATAGGGACGATGACAGATCGTAGAGTTCGAGGTCAATTTTATTTCCATGCTGCCCGTGTTCACCGTGGAGGTGGCTGTGCCGGTAATGAAAGAATTCGAAAATGTTTTAATTATTTCCACAAGGCGGTCTTTATCATGCCCAACTAAAGGCGTCTTAATACATTCGACTTCCACGGTGTTCACGTGCTACACTATGGCAAAATCATCAGCTCTAACCAACCTTTGCTCGTCATTAGTCCTTATGTATGTCAGTTCTACTCGAAATCAAACTCAAACTCAAAGCATTTATTTCAATTAAACCATTACTGGCACTTTTGAATGTCATAAGAACAATTCATAAAACAAAACCACGAAAAACTACGAGTGCAATACGTCATTCCGAAAGCCACCACGCCGAACCACACGCCGCCGAATGCCCGCAACGACGAACACTACATGCAAAATAGCACGCAGCGACGCACACCGCAACAACGAATGCACGAGACCTCGAATCACGGAACAACGAATGCACGCCGCAACGCGCAACCGCCGCCCCGCGACCCGGAGCCCCGCGCACCCGCCACCACGGCACGCGCCGCCGCGCGCCCCCGCACCCACAGCACTCGCCGCCGGTAACATCCGGCGCCGCGCAACCCGACGCAGCAAGCCCCGAAACAACGTATTGCACTCCTAAGCTACAGTCACAGTCACAAGGCATAATAACTTGTGAAAGTACTGTAGTTGCCAGTTCCCTAGCGTAGATCTTCTCTATGGAGAAGAACGGGCAAGAAACTCCATGGATACCTACTCTTTTAAATCAAAATATTGTTACAAAATCTTGGTACATTACATCATTCATGTTGAGATGGTATATTATGTGAGAACTATGTAGCAAGACGTGCAAGTTAAGAGTCCGGAGTAAAAAGGTATAATAAAGAAATCAAAAAAATATGTATATATTTATAAACCATGGCAACTAAGAGATGACCAGTCTCCACTGACAGCGCCCGTTCACGAACATGACGCATGGATCAGCACCATTCAACTCAACCATTTTGAAGGGAATTTAATGATCCGACACACACGCCACCATCAGCGAGACATTTGAGTGAGCATGACATTCTCTCAGCCACTAGGGCAAAATCACAAAAAAAAAACTAAATGTAAACAGTGGCTTTATAGTACATAGTACTCACACATGTGCTATGCAATTATATAATATTAAGATATCGAATCTAAATAACGCAAAGATATTTTTACAATCTTCTCTAGCTCCTACAATTACTTCACATGATAATCGATTTATTTGCCCCTATGGTTGTGGAGCAGGACCAGCATTGAGCCAAGCATTTTTATCATCAATGTAATCCCCCAACTTATAGTATGCTTGCCTACATAGTGTGCGTTTTATACAATATTTAAATTTCGTCTCATTCAGTTGAAGAATGTGAGGGGGTATTTTATTGTAACATTTTAAACAGTACCCCATGAGAGATGTGTCTACTTTAGCTAGCCTGAAACCTGGCTGAACTAGTTGGTCCCTATTTCTCGTATTATGGTGGTGTCTATCACCTCTTTTGCTAAATAAATGCAGATTTTTCCTAACGTACATGATGTTTTCATAGATGTATTGACAAGGTACTGTCATGATGTTAATTTCCTTAAAACATCTGTGCCCATCAATATTGGGGCACTAATGCATTCATCAGGTACAACGTATAAATCAACTTCTAATGAAATTTTGGGAAACTCTAAAATAGCACTTACATAAGAAGTTGTCTCAATCTCCTGACTTCCTATACCACGCAACAAACGATAGGTTGGAATTCTATTAAAATTAAAATGTTTTAAAATTGATTGTGAAATAAGTAAAATATATACCACCGCACGTAAAGTGAGTAGAGTCCAAGCGACGCCGCCTTTTTATAACGTTCCGCTCGCCTCAGACTCGGTTGTGGGGGAACTTGCTAAGAATAGGATATTTTTATTTTTAGTAAAACTAATGACATGACACTTGGATACACTAAGTTGAAGTTTATTGCGTGTACAGTATGCAGAAAACGAGTCTAAGTCTTCCTGTAAGAGAGAGCAGTCGCGGTGACTTTTAATAGACCTAAATATTTTAATGTCGTTAGCGTATAAAAGTAATTTTGAATTTTTAAAACATTTAAAAATTCAAAATTACTTTTATTAAGTTCATTTTATCATTTTATACCCACATCCATAGACTTAGTATTAAACAAAACAAGCACTGTTCGCAACGGAGCCCTGTGCCCCGAACCTGGTGTCTCAGCGCTCACTGGATGAATGGGTTTCGTTCTGATTTCATGAAAGAACACTTACTCCCGCCAAGCGTTGCATGTCTTCGTCGCTTAGTGTAGAGTGCACACACTGACAGCTAATTTTCCATTACTTTTCATTGCACCAGAGGTATACTCGGGGTTACACTGCAGTGATTACGCAATCAGGATTTCTTGAACGGATAAATAATGAATAATTATCACTACATATTATTATAAAACCAAGTCCTCCGCCGCTTCTGTCTATCTATTCGCGATGGATTCAACGACTGCGACCGATTTTCATGCCGTTTTCAAAAATGGGAAGAATGGTTCTTGAAGAAGGCTGTATATCATTTGTCAAGTTTTTCAACCACGCGGGCGACACCGCATGTATCTGCTAGTATAGAATTATTATATTATTTTTAAATCGTCGTTTTGGCTTTACTGTCGACACTTATCGTCCATAACTTGCTACATCGTTCTCACATGATAATATTTACCAATCTCGATATGAATGATGTAACCAAAGTTTTGTAACAATATTATGATTTAAAAGAGTATCCATGAAGTTTCTTGCCATTCTTCTCATGAGACCAACGCTTTGGAATCGGCAACTACAGTACACTGACAGTTATTATGCCTTGTGAGTGGGACTGTAGCTTAGTTTATTAGCTTATTAAAATTTAGTATTTGTTCGACTATTCAAAAGAGCCTGTAACTGGCCAACTTGAAATAAATGATTTTGATTTGATTTGATTTGAGTATTAAATGAGGGAGGTCCCATAAACTATAATAATAGTACATTATGGTACAAGTGTATAATGTTGGTGATTACCACTGAGGCGCCATTGAGACCGAGCCGTCAGGTGAGGGTCTTAAGAGAGCCGCGGACGGTAATCATCAATACACATGTGTATCATACGACATTTTTCAATACACTTGTTAAGAAAATAACACTAAATTTTTTCAACAGTTAAAACGAAATCTGAAATTTTTTCGCGATGGCGGAAAAAGTTAATCAGTTTTCCTATCCGCGCGCATCTAACAATCATGGCGATCGGCCATAGACTAAAAGAATGAGGATTTTCTTATTATTGGCTTTTCACGGATAGCGTTTTACCCACGTACAAGATATGGAATTCAAAGTTTTTTTTATTACAGAAAGCAAAAGTTACATTATTTGAGTGACAGTTTTATTCATTAAAACTGGCCAAGTGCAAGTCGGACTTCGTCGGGCACATGAAGGTTTCCGTACTATCGTAGTAGGGAAGCCCCCTTTAATTCGTATTATTTCTTGTTAAAGCGGCCACAGAAAAACATATTTTGTGTAAAGTTTGTTTTTCATAGTTTTTGTGTGAATGACAAAGTAATATTTGCGATTTTTTAAATGTGGTATTTCTTTAAAGTTATTAACAAAATATCGTTTAAACCAATTTTGGTAGAAGGTTTTTTAAAGTTTGTATAAAAATCCTAAAGCGATCTACAGAATACATCTACCTACCATGTTTCAACTGTGTAGTTTTAATAGTTTCCGAATCAAGTAGCTGTGACATACGGACGGACAGACAGAAATGACGAATATAAGGGTTCTGTTTTTGCCATTCGGCTACGGAACCCTAAAAACGTAAAAGTTAAAATTATCAATTTTAAATTCAAAGTTTCATGAAATGAGCAAGCACTAGGAATAATAATTTATTTGTATTTGAACACAATATTTTTTGTATCGAAACTTTTTTAAGACCAAAGCAACTCAACAAAAAAAAAAATACCTTTTAGCTCACTAGTGAATATTATCAATGAAAAAGTCACAGTTTGATTACAGGTGTCATCATATTATGCCTAATTGCGGTGAAATTATAGCCATTATAAGAGCAAGTGTGTTGAAAGTATTTTAAGATCAGATTGAAGGTTTCTGATCCGTTTTAGAGCTCTTGAAACGCTCATCAAAGTTTACTACGATTTGAAGCAGTTCAAACTATGTATAAGACAGCTCAGCTGAATACAGCATCGATCAGTGCTGTCCCCTCTCTCGGCCCCGCGTACAGGAGGTACGAGAGGTACGGTACGAGTGTAACAGTTACAGTAACCGTGATTAACGGAGACAGAGCTCCCTCATTTATTTATTATTTATTTGGCACTTTTTCACAAGTATGTGTGTCGTGCGAGACAAAGGACGCAATGTTATCTATTATGCATGGCGGCGCTACCTACATACACATGTGTTGCCCTCAAACGTTGCGCTATCCCGCGGGTGCCGTCACCGTGACTTGTTGTGAATTGCCTCACTTGGATGGACAGTCTCTGTGAAATATCTCTAGTTATTATTATCCATTGCAGATCATGAATGTAGTTTTCTAACATTTCTATACAATTTGCTATGAATCCCCTATTGTGTCATTATTAGAAAAGCATATAGCCTTTGCTCAGCAGTGGGACAACACTGGCTAGCTATAATATATAATATAATAATATATATATATGTGAAAGCGTGTTTTCAATACGACTGCCGTTAGAGCTAGTTACTACATTACAATGCAGACACCGGATTTTAATAGATATTTCAGTAAAATAGCTAAAAAGGTCGCTGGCAAACAATGGCCTTATGATCCGTGCCAGATATTGCAAATAGCGAATACTTTGGTGGACAACTTACGAGTGTACTGCCTGATCTGTAGTGAACTGTTTGCGAAGAATACATAAATGTGTAAGTATGCGTATCAGGGCAGTGGAGTGGGGGGGGGGGGACAGTTGAACAGTTCCAGACAAAGGTGGCGCTATCACGTCCGTCTCGAGCCCAAAGCGCCGCCACGTGAGACAGCCAGCGAGGTGGAAACAGGCAGTGGCCTCTGTGGGTCAACTGCGAGCGATCCCGGCTGTTTGCAGTAGCTATTGTGTGATTGAGGCGTTTATTGTTAAAATAAATCGCTATAATTAATCATATCTTCCTAACCTAGGTTCAATTTCCAGCCTGGCAAAGTATTTTTGGGTTTTTATTATCAAGAATCTGTGTCTGGTTGATGGCTCCCGTCCTGTTGCTTGAGATTTAAACATGTCATAATCGTCGACTTGTGGGTGTACTATTAACAGTTACATTCATTGGGATCGTAGCGGCGGCGCGACGGATACGCGGCGTTACCGCAGCGGTATCACAGCGGGGATATGGCAGGATTGCAACGGAAACACGACACGTATGAACGACCTCGTAATACCTACAGTACTACTCTAAAGAACAATGCCGAGTGCTATAAAGTTTTTATTTTGAAAACAATTACCTATTGGTCCCATACACAAATCGACCTACCATAACGTGCTAGTGCAATTAACCTCAGGGTGATAAAGCTATTACAAAGTCGACTACATGTAAACTAGGACGAGCCGCGCTGCGTCGCGTCGTGGTCAGAGCGACGCGCTGCAAGTATGACTACACCACTGCTCATCCTCGCGACAAAATCAGGCACAATTGTGGAACTTACTTGATAAACCTCCGGTCGATTGTTTGTGATTGTGTTACACAACTTTTCCTTTGTTATTTTTTTAACTTTAGTGGAGACCGTCGCAACTCCTTTTAACCTCGACCGAGTGAGACCTTTACGTAAAGAATGTTATTATTGATTAAACGAAAACTGTATCAAGCGCACTTGCTATAACATGACTGTAGTTTTTAGTCTAATCATTGTACACATTATAAAAGCACCTTACGAGACGGGCACGAGCAGCGGTGGCCCAGTGGTGTTCACTTCGCCTTGCAAGTAGTAAGTTGTGAGTTGAAACCTAGGCAGGTGCTACTTTATGTAATTTATCTCATCACCACCGCTCTCAAAACGTTGAAGGGTAACATCATGTGAAAACCGGCAGTCAATACCCTCTCACAGAGAAGAGGCCTGTGTCCCAGCCGTGAAAACATTATCGGCTGCCTGTCGTGTTTTTGCATTCCTAAATTCGACGCACATATTGACCGAATCCACGCCATATTTGACTTAGATATAAATACTGTGTAGGTACAAACGTTATACAAACACAGTCGTTCCTCAATTGATTGTGATGAAAATATTTTCTCTGCGCTGCGCAAATAAGGAAGTGTTCCGTATCTAGGACTGATGTTTATCTTTCGACTTTCGAGGGTTCTTGTGATTGTATCATTAAGGAAACAGTCCGAGGCTCACCGCGGTGGGTGACTCGAGTCGTGATGCCTTGTCGTAGCGTAGAATCCATTCCTGGGAGGGACACAACAGATTTTAGGAAACTGCTACAAAGTTTTTTCTCCCTTCAAATGAGTTATGACGTTGAGTGTGCTAATAGAAAAAGGTTCGAAGTTACGTTCTTTTGGCGTTGTGTAATTGCCGCAATATGACGACCGACTCCTTGCTGTATGCTTGTTGAGACTAGACGTACCTGGTCGATGTTCCACACATTCGAATGAAGCGCTTTGCTAAATTTTTTATTATGTGCACAGCCAAGGAGTGCAACTCCAAGAGTAAGCCCATGTCTCAGCTGTCTGGTTGTAACACACGTGTCGCTGGAGACTGCAGCCCGCGCCGCGCGGTGTGGGGGGGGGGGGGGGGGGTGATCAGCGTTTTTTGCCGAACGTTAGTGTACACCAATCGCTTAACTAACGCATGGAACATCCGTTTCAAAAGTAGATTAGTGTATAACATACGTCCTATACGCGACGACTTTATAATGGCCGAGCAAAAACATTAGTTCAAACTAGTTTGAACAAACATTCAAATAATTTCGAACAAACAAATGTACTTTTCGCATTACCGTAGCTCGAGACGTAAAGACGCTCCCGACTAGATAATATCCAAGTTTGTAATACTGTTCGCAGATAAACTGCATCGCCGTAAGAGGCACGTACGAGTTCAAACTGCACTCTATTTACTAACATCGTCTTAAACCAAATAACATACTCCGACTACTTCGCTGGGGAAAAATCTGCTCGCAGGTAAATGTTGCCAACTTCTGGCAGTGGTCCTCCGGTCCGCGCCCCGCGCCCGTCGCCTCCTCACCCCCGCGCCAACTTACCAACAATTCGCGCATACACCACACAACCACTTTGAAAACTTTCTCCCCTTTTAGAGCGTCCGTCGTATCGTAGCACCGTTGCGACGTAGCACCGTTGCGACGTAGCACCGTAGCGCCGTAGCACCGTAGCCTGCAGCTCGTAACCGCTTTGCTCCCTTTTTTAGTGAAACTAAAAACCACACAACGGATATTAGTAAAGTTTCCCCTGTAAGTAAGACACACGTGACAGAACACACCTGTCTGTATTAACCACACAGTTCTCACAAAGTCCCGCACATCTCGCGATGAGTTCACTCGTAGTCCGAGCTACAATAATAAAGAGAGTTTCATTTCAGTTTAAAAGCATAATTGAAACTAAACGAAATGATATTATTAGGAGCAAGTCGTAGTGAAGTTAATGATTTTGTTCATTAAAGAGAATTCGGCGCGGGATGCCCTGGGGAGAGGATTAACGAGGTTCTTCCTGAGTGTCCGCGCGGGCGAGATGGAGGCCCGGCGAGGTCTCCAGCAGCCCGGGGGCTCCAAGCGCGCCAATTAAGAGGACACAAAGAGGTTCGCCGCGAGACCTCCCGGATAATTACGTGAGCCGATGTCTCGCGCCCGCCAAGTGTTATCTTAGGTGTGTTTAATTATTATGTTTTTCAGAATTTGGGTGTCGCCATTAGCGAGGACGTTGGCAGTGGCTTTCAATGAGCTGTTCTATTGTATGCTGTGTCAACTGGGACAGTTCAGATAGGCCGGAGCGCGTTGTGTGACATACCATGGATTTTGAGATGGCTGACACCGCTGCGACAGCGACACGTCGTGTGCACTAGCTGACGTCAGGCCCATGACGTCGAGCCGTTGACGTCAGGCCGTTGACGGCTGTACGACTGACGAGCGTTCGACATTTGATGCACGAGCGTGTATCTACACAATACATCATGCAGCTTCATGCACGGGATGTTTTTTAATTTATCACAAAACAAATGCGTGCACAACTAACTTGATGGATGAACCTTGTAAGACTCTTTACTGAATAAAAAAATAAGTTTAAAAACTAAAACCCGCGGTTTTGTTAATCTGCGTTTTTATTCGTAGTCGGGTTTTAGTTTAAAAACTTATTTTTTTAATTATTAAAATTTATTTTTGTGTGTTATTCAATAAATACGTAATAATATGTTACTTTCATAATTTATATTCTACTTAATTTTGTTATTTACATAATACAAGTAAATAACACAGACTAGACCACGAGAACTGTTTGACCGCAATCTAAACGTATATGTTGCCTTAAACTATCTATATATATATAAAACAAAGACGGGTTTGTTACAACACTTATAACTCGAGATCGGTTTTTGTTTCGTTAGATTTGTCTCCGCCCTGAATAGCAGAATACATTTAAAAAACAATGAAAACTTGACGAATACTTTTGACGACACGGTTGGCGCAGTGGTTGAGCGATTGACTGCTGCGCAGCATGTCGCGGGTTCGATTCCCGCACGGAACAAATATTTGTACGACCTACAAGTATTTGTTCCGAGTCTGGGTGTTTTTCTATCTATAATATGTATGTATTTACAAAAAAAAAATGTATATAAGTAGTTTATCAGCCATCTCGTTACCATAACACAAGCATTAGGTTGCTTAGCTTGGGACTAGATGGCGTTGTGTGAAATGTCCAAGGATATTTATTTATTTATTTATTTATACATAATTATGAAAATGAATCATTTTCCATTTAATTATGATCCTTTGTTTCGTACCTGTCAAACATTTGTTTTCCTCCTGTCATCCTGTCAAATTCTGTGATTGACATTTAAGCATGCGTTCAGAAATGTTTTTTGTGTAAACTATATTTTAAAAAGGGTGAATAAACTTTTGTCTGTATTTTTTTTTAATCAATTAAAAAGGTTGAAAAGTGTATTAAGCAGATTTAAATAGAAGTTCCTCAAATATGAATGCATGCGTTCAGAAATAATGACAAATGGTTAACAATTACGCGTGCGTTCATAACTTTATTTTGCGGGTAGGTAGTAGGTAGGTAGGCAGTAGGTAGGTAGGTAGTAGGTAGGTAGGTAGTAGGTAGGTAGGTAGTAGGTAGGTAGGTAGTAGGTAGGTAGGTAGGTAGTAGGTAGGTAGGTAGTAAGTAGGTAGGTAGTAGGTAAGTAGGTAGTAGGTAGGTAGGTAGGTAGGTAGGTAGGTAGTAGGTAGGTAGGTAGTAGGTAGGTAGGTAGTAGGTAGGTAGGTAGTAGGTAGGTAGGTAGTAAGTAGGTAGGTAGTAGGTAGGTAGGTAGGTAGTAGGCAGGTAGTAGGTAGGCAAAAGGGCATTGCAAGGCATGCTCAGCTAGTAATATAATATAAATATTTGTGACGTACTCCCCAAGACCTTTTATTTGATCCCAAACATTTTATGAATATCTCAATTTAAATTTTTCGAGCATAGAAATTGTCATTTAAATTCCGTCATAAAACGAATTGTTAAAATTTATTATAGCCTATGTCACCCGGGCTACTCTTACAAATTTATTGACACCTCATTTATTAAAACCCGTTCAAAAGTTTCGGCGCTACTGTGGAACCTACATACATACGACACGGTTGGCGCAGTGACTGCGCTGCGTGTCGCGGGTTCGATCCCCGCACGGAACAAATATTTGTATGTCCTACAGATAGTTGTTTCGGATCTGGGTATTTGTGTATGTGAGTTTAAATGTTTGTGAACGCACCCACGATATAGGAGAAATTCCTAGTGGGGCAACGTTTTTAAAAAAAAAAAAATACATAAAATCATTACCCTTCCTTTTGGTTACAAAATATTTCGATGTTTCATATTCGCCATTCAACATTTTTCACGACACACAAACGTTAAGACCAATTCAGATTGAAAACACTTTTTGCTGTCCGTAACTATCGGCCTGTGTATTTAGTAGTTGAGGGTCTTCTAGCGACGCGCGTCGTGACAGCGTGCATAGTGTTGCAAAAAGAGCAGCATTCCTCTGTCACCGCGTTTATATTGCTGAGAGCTGCGCTGAGCTGCACTGTGCCTTGTGTGTATAGTGTACAGCGAGGGCACAGGGGGCGGAACTGTAGCAATTTTGTGAGAGCGAATATTGAATAACAAACGCCACCAAGCCGTGCCACGTGCCGCCTGGTCACGGCACACAGACTGTATGCGGTGGATCCACCATGTACTGCAAACCTCTGTGTTGCAGCTAGGCCGGACGCACTGTTATAGCTTTACGCCATACACAAGATAATGCAGAACAGACAACGGGTTTTCTGTATACCTTTGTAATGCGGTCCCGGACCGAGCCGTGACAAAGCGCACGTTCAACGGCCACCACGTGTGTGTAGCGTTCGGTCAGAAACATATACTTTGTCACAAGGGGATAGGTTATGTCGTGACATGTTTCCAAACAGGTGTTGTGAAAAAAAAAAACGTTCGTCATAATTCAAGGTGATTTATTTTAGTAACATTTATTTAACTGTTGTGTAACAGATTACAGTTGTTCTAGTAATTTGTGATAAAAGTTCACACGGAACTGCTCAGCGACCAAGGGTCAAGTCAAGTTACCTCTCACCTACATCGCTACAATTAATTCAACTACGAGTGTATTCCCGGCGCGTCTCGCTGCCCCTCCCCCCACGCCCCGCACATCACCGGGAGTAGCCCCCTCCCCCAGCGCTCCATGTGCCATCGGAATTATAATCTGTAATTTATTGTCTGAAAGAAAGTTTGTTCGTCCGCCTCCGTGGTTACCAGATTACCAAACTTATGGCCAATTGTTGGCGCTCGCACAACTCAATAGTCGAAGGAATTCGCGTCTTGTAATAAATTACAATAATCTTTTTGACTTCTGAATTTCTTAATAGGATGTCTCCGGATCCGACTCCAACTTTAAATGAGGATTTCCTTAAAGGTTAGCTATGACAGTTTATTTTTTGTAGATAGATAACACAACGCTTGAAATCCCCGAAGTGTTAGGTAGAGGTGTAACCATTAGTACACCCACATTTCACTACGTATGTTTTAGTCTCGTGTTATAGGGGGTGACGCTATTTCCATCAACTGGGCACTAATCCAAAGTCAGTGACTGCTACTAAGGAAAAGATAGATACATGATCTGTGAAATACCCAAAAACTAAATTGCCAACAAAAACAACAAACGAAAGTGAACGGAAAAAGAAAACCATTTTCGGATTTCAATATGAAAATCGTTTTCAAAAGCAAACTAAAACACAAGTTAGCACATAGCGAACAAACATTTTAGTTCTGGAACAATAATTATCATATAGCAAATCAGCACGTTTGTGCAACACTTCGCAACTTGTAACGAGTTTTGTTTGCAACTCGAAAGAATACTCGATTACTCGCTGAAATACTCCAAGATAGTGTTGCACAGTTAAAACTGATATAAGACGATTCATTCAAGTGAACCATAACTGGCAATTTTATTTTGGGCTCCTTTTATTTAACTTTTCGAAGGTAAGCGAGTAAAACAAAAAGGTATCTGGGGGCACGGCAGTGCCCCCGCCAAGTCGAGCAATAAAGCGGCACGGCCGTACTATCCTTTTCTCGAACCAGTTCAGGCCATTTTCGAACTCCTATAACTTCGTTGTGGATAAAACTAGAAGCCTGAATTTTAGGCATTGTATAAACACGGTATATTTAAAATTTCATTAAATTTGAACCAGGAGTTTCAGAATTATAACTAATCAAAGTTCCTTAGTTTTGTCACTCACTGACTGACTGACTGATTGACCGATCATCAAAAGTCTAAGGCACTTCTAGCAGACACAGAAGCTTCAAATTTAGAACACAATTAGTATTTAGTGTATAAACCATGGTAAAACTAAAAAAGTATACAATTTCAATTTTCTAGTTTTCTAGATAAACTAACTGCATAAATAACTTTGTAATCCCATATAATTTTAAAGGATTACAAAGTTAAAGTTACATTTTCAGCGAATGAATTCTAATAAATAATAATAATAATAAAGCCTTGTTTATTCCTTATTAAGAAAATAAATATAAAACAATTTGCCATTATAATATGCAATTCGAGATTCTTAAAAATGAATTTAACTTTGATTTGCAGTAATAAAAAAATAAAAAAACAAAACAACACGCATTAAAATTAAAATCAAAAATAACAATCAAAATTTAAATCAAAATTTAAATAATAATGAAATCAAAAATCAAACCTATGATCAAAATTTGAATCAAAATCCAAACTAGGATTGAAATTAAAATCTTGAAATAAATAAAATCAAAAATCAGAAATCAATATTAAAATCGAAAATTAGAATTACTTTAAAACAAAATTAATAATAGTCACAGAAACAAAATCAAAGTCAAATTAAAGTTCAAAGCAAAAAAAAATTTACAATCATAATAAAAAAAATATGTTTTAAATACAAGATTGACTTGGCCACTGCATCACATTGGCCAATGCGATGGCGACTAGCTATTACAATGGCCTATTTAACATTGGCGAATGCGATGCGATGGCCAAGTCAATCTTTTATTTAAAACATCAAAGGTTTTTTAAGTAGGGATTAAATATATTATCTGACTTGGTATTACATGGATCTCACTACTTTTTACGGTAAAAGTGAGTTAGATTGGTTCACAAAACATTAATTCTTTACTTTGATTGAACTGTCTGCTCAGAAGATTCCCTTGGAGTGAACAAAACCGATCGAAAGTAAAAAGTAGTGCTATCAGTTTTATCAAACTGAGTGACGTTCTCGCGGTTGATTCACTGACTATTAACGTACTGCGGCTACGTTCATGTTACATTACGTTCGCAAAGAATCTATTTGCTAACAGATTGGAAGTTTGCTTTCAATTTCGTATGTTTATTGTGGGTAATAATGAAAAGAACACAAACCAGTGTTTCAGCCTTGCGTAGGGTGTCTAAATTTAAGTATTTAGGACATATACTTACCTCCAACCTCAAAGACATAATGATATGGAGAGGGAACGGAGGGCACTGGCAGTGCGAGCGAACATGATAGCCCGCAGGTTTGCACGTTGCTCGACAGAAGTCAAAATTACACTATTCCGATCTTACTGCACATCCTTCTACACGTGCAGCTTGTGGGCTGACTATACTCAAAACTCTTACAGTGCCCTCCGAGTCCAATTTAATAATGCGTTCAGGGTGCTGATGGGGCTGCGGCGATTCTGTAGTGCATCAGGGATGTTTGCTGAGAGTCGCATAGACTGTAAAAGATGCGCTTCCCTGGTGCGTAGAGTACGTAGCAGCGCCAACAGCATTCTTAGCATGATCGCTAGTCGGCTGGACTGCAGTTACATCAGTCACTGCTGCTCCATTTGTCATGGGATGGCGCAGCAGTGATTGTTGTGTTTACATCATTTATGTTTTGTTGTAGGTAGCTTAAGTTTACTAACACTAGTCTTTAAGAACATTGTTACTAACAAAATGGACACCATGGTCTGAAAATAAATAAATCATAATTATTATTATTATTATATCGAAAGCACACGCATTTGGCATCTACCGCACACATTTGGTATCTCTTTGATTAAAATGGTTTTTTCTTTACAACAATATTCCATGGTCTAGTAAAGTGTTCGCGTGTCGTGGCATGTGGGGCATCCTCTCATTGCGTTGTTTATTTCCAGTTTATATTGGTAGGATTCAAACTAAATCCACATTAAATGGTTTTAGAACGGACTGTTTTAAATTATTTTCTATTAGAGTCTGCCTGTGTGTGGACTGCAGATGGAAACTTTTAATTGACTCCGTTAGTACTGTTCTGTGCGAATAAAATAATGGAATAAACTGTTCCGTACGACACGAACGCGGCGCCGAGACCGGAAACGAATTAATTTATATTACCTTCCGACATATATTTGTTTTATAGAGTTACTATCGTTGCGACTGTGCTGTTTTCTGCAATTACAGCTCAAAGGAAATATTAAAAGTTTATTGCACGCGTCCTTAAATAATATTGGATTCTAGCAATAAGAGCATTTTTGCCAACAGTCGCCATCCATTTCCGAAAATGGTATTTTATCAAAATATTTAGCAAAGCTCGCACGTAGCCTCAACCAAAAGCATCTTAATTTACTGTATAACATTGTGTCGATGTGTTAGTAGTTACCAAAACCTTCACCAATATTTATCGTACGTAACCATCATTGTACCCCTTTGTGTGACGCAAAGGGTTGCTGTTCTCAATGAGAAGCAGCAGCTATAGCCCTCACCGCCAAGTATTGGGGTGTATACTTACACAGATACTACACTCATATATTGCATCAATACACCATCAGACGAAAATTGTTCATCAGCAACTATCAATTTAAATTCTTAAATAGAAAACCTCAAGAAGAACAATTTTATAAGCCGCCAAGTAAAAGCTACTCTAATGATACTTGTATAATATTTGGCGAGTGTCATGTTTTCATTAAAACTGCACCGAGCGCCGCCCAGGCCCAGCGGTACACATGTAACGGCGTTATTAAAGCTAATTCGTGTTCCTAACTACCCCTGAACAAAGTTATTAGTTTAACAGGTTACTACGCCGTAGCCCCCCGCTACGTGTGCTACGCCGTAGCTTCGAGTTCTGTCATGGTATTGTGCTACGCCGTTGCTACGGGACGAATCTTAGAAATTCGCTACTTTGTTCTATAGTAGTCAATTTTATTTCACGCCAATGGTGTCAGATGTTAACAAAACAAAGCGTGCTATGGATATTTAATTGAATAAATAACAATTATTTTAAGCAAGGTCTTCCATAATTATGTGAAATAATACGTTCGGATATTAAATGTATATTTATTCGGCTAACTTCCTAATTTACAACGTTTTAAAACAAATTTGATGTCATTGCATTGCAATTTGATGTCGATGCCATTATCTTTATGAAATTCATTTATTGTCACTAGGTTGTCTTGTAGTAGATGTAAACTTGGAGTTTGTCATCCGCTGGATATAATTTATGCTACTTCTAACACAAATCTCACAAACTGATCACTACAGCTATTCTCAACAATGATCTATTCATTATTATTTCATTTTAATGTAAATACTAACATTAAATGTTATTTAAAATTGTCAAGATAAACAAATAATAATACTATTTGAATGTCATAAATCTATGAGTTGTGCGATCACAGATAACATAATATTAACATTCTGTAGTATTGTGTCGAGCTACAACGCGACGTATATTCGTTTATTTATTTTTTCTAACTTATGAATTTCATTTTTAAACGTGAAGGAAATACATTTAACATCAATGCCTGAAAACATTCCAAAATATAAAACTAAAACTGGTCTAGCGTGAGGTTGCTTCACACACAAAGGGTCCCGTAGCACCAAACAATATAATATAGTTAAAATATTTTTAACGCTCATTCTTAAGTGAATTTACACTCAACATCAAAACTACATTAATTTGTTATTCATAGTACTCGTATATTGACGAGAAACAATGCTCCTGCTTCAGTTTTATGAAAAAGTTCAAAATCCGAAAAACTGTAATATATCAATTCTCATTCAAACCTATTTTTGTTGACCTAGAAGAATTTCTCAAAGTGGATAAGGAGAGGAGAAGGCTTAGTTGGTTTACAATTAATAAGCAATACTATCATTATTGTTAGGAAAATTAAGTGCTTGCATTAATTGAATTTCTTTCCTTGTTATGAAGAAACCATTTGTAGCTAATCCTACAATCTATTTATTCTAACGAAGGCACGAACCTGCCGTTCATTTGTCATACAAACACAGGAAACTGAATACGAAATACTTTGAAAGGTAAAATTTCCTTTAATTTCAAAGAAATTGAACAAGAAAACAAGTTGCGTGGAGTTTTCCTGGCATTTACTTATCATCGAGTTACTGGCGGTGCGTTGATTAGCGGCGCGTTAATATTCGGAGCACCGACAACCGTACCGCGCCGCGCCATTTGCCCGCCACATAGCACCTGCGCCGCGCCGCGCCGGTCTTGGGCAATGCAAAGTTAGCTAGGGACGTGACTCACGACACGTCGCAGCGTCGCTTGGACCCTTCGCGTTGGTACCTTTGTGTAATGTTGCAATTTAATGCGTAATCCATGTCTTGTCAATTTTAAGCATTTAGCTCTATACCCAGGGGTAGAGCTGCGCCGCGTTGCAACAGTTTGCCCGCCGCGACTGTTCGCCCACCATGGCTGTTTGCCCGCCGCGACTGTTCGCCCACCATGGCTGTTTGCCTGCCGTGACAGTTTGCTTTCCGTGACTGTTCGCCCACCATGGCTGTTTGCCCGCCGCGACTGTTCGCCCACCATAGCTGTTTGCCTGCCGTGACAGTTTGCTTTCCGTGACTGGTCGCCGACCATGGCTGTTTGCCTGCCGCGACTGTTCGCCCACCATGGCTGTTTGCCTGCCGCGACTGTTCGCCCACCATGGCTGTTTGCCTGCCGTGACAGTTTGCTTTCCGTGACTGTTCGCCCACCATGGCTGTTTACCTGCCGCGACTGTTCGCCCACCATGGCTGTTTGCCTGCCGCAACTGTTCGCCCACCATGGCTGTTTGCCTGCCGCGACTGTTCGTCCACCATGGCTGTTTGCCTGCCGCGACTGTTCGCCCACCATGGGTGTTTGCCTGCCGCGACTGTTCGTCCACCATGGCTGTTTCCCTGCCGCGTCTGTTCGCCCACCATGGCTGTTTGCACACCGTGGCAGTTTGTTTGCCGCGACTGCTTGCCTGTCGTGACAGTTTGCCCACCGCGACAGTTTGCCTGTCACGGCTGTTCGCCCACCGCGGCTGCTAGCCCGCTGCGACAATTAGTCCGCCATCTTAGGTACCACCGCGAGTTTGGAAGTGTGTTTTAAACAAAGATTTGATTTAAACATGATCTTTTTTGACAACAGAAGAAAATATGCATGGTACTAATAGAACTGGTATAAGAATCTTGACAGTGATCGACTGACATTGTTAATAAATGTTAGTAAATAGTTCTGATTTTTTGTGTAATGTATTGAAAAAGCGTTGGTTCTGATTTAAGCCAAAGTATATAATACTACACTTTTACACCTATCTATACAATAACATAATGTTTTACCACCTCTTAGTCACATTACCAGACTGTGTTAACCACCACCAATATGTAATAAGTAAATCTCCGTACAACGTCGTCGCACATCCCAACAAATAACAGCTAAGCCATACCAGCCAAGTTTCACGAGCCCCACCGGCAAGAAGTTATCTATTCATCGCAGAGCCGCGGAGTTGACTTCAAAGGAGGAAGTCGCCGAATAAATTATAAGAAGAAGTGTCTAAACAGTGCGAAGCGAGTACGTGTGCTGCATGACGATCAGCTCGCAGTGAGCGCTAGGCAGTCAACAGTGGGCAGTGGGGCTATAGTGGGACAGGCCGACAGACGGAAAGCTTGCGAGAGAGCGAGGTAACGAGTTGCGGCAGCTTTGCGTGACATTACCGTCGGCTTATGACCGCCTAGTCGAACGTCACGGACGAGGGCGAGAGAACAGGGACGTATATATAAAAAACACTTTGCGAATATTGGTGATTTGGTCCAGATATTCTTGTAAATATTACTGCTATAAATGTATTAACGACATGGAATGTTCTGTCTTTCTACTTTCATAATGTGTGTCTTTTTTTCGCATCGATGGTATTATCAAGTAATTTGGGCTTAGTAAGTGGCGTTTTATTTCACTTATAGAGCCTGTTTTGTATCTGAACAACCCATAATGTTAGTGTTATTGATGTTATCTTTTGACAAATAAACGACAGCTTCATCAATTCAATGTTACTACTATGAAATCTATTTTAAACTCAGAAAGTTTATTAGTTTGAAAATTTCGTTCGCTCGACGTAACAATTAGAAACAAATCATACTCGGTCTGTAAACTTACACTAACTAGTAACTACTTACTCGTGGGTACTAATTCAAGTTTGACGTCACACACACACACACATTTATGAATTAAATACATTGTTAAATCAAATTGTAAGGTTCTAAGATTATTTGTATGTGTTTATGATTGAACTTGCACATCGAAGTTTGTTGAGGAACTTTTAAAACCCATTAGCCGGTAGATAAACTAATCAAAATTCGTCTTTAAAGAAGTTTCACTTCAAAACTATTATAATAAAAAGTTTTAGGTCGTAAGTAAAAATTAACCTCGGTTTTATTTTTCTCCTCAAAGAATATCAAGAACCACTTCATTTTGACATAAATAACGCAACAAATAGACAGCTTTCAGTATAAAAGTGTCATTAAATTGACTATTCTATTCTATTTTTGATGAATGGCAATTGAAGCCGATGTCGACTATTCTGCCAATGTCAAAAGTGAAATGGAACGGCAAGTGAGTGTTATCGTTAAATTGACATTAGTGCTCAATCTTATGGTATTTATATAAATAGTATTTATGTGAGTTTAAATGTTTGTGAACGCACCCACGATACAGGAGAAATTCCTAGTGTGGTAGTATAAAAAACTCACTTTGTCAACTTTATTCCATTAAGCTCCTACTTATGCAAATAATACGAAGCTGCCGCTACACCTGCGCATACATCTTGACCAGCCTGTAGTGTTCCCACGACTGGGACAAAAGCCTCCATTCTGCGAGAGAGAGTGGGCCGAGACCATAATCTACAAGTCGGAGCCAGTGTGTGTGAAGGACGTCACATGTCTTAGAATTATCAGTTCTAGGACATGCCGTTTCCTCGTGAAGTTCTCCTTCACTGGTTATGCAAAATATCAATAAAATATTTAAAGCGCCATAGAAACACTATCGCAATTGTAACACAATTAAATGGTAGTAGCAGTGGCAAAGTAAACTGTACCGTGTAGTTTGAGACAGAACAAATAATAATACGCCAGGTGTGCGAGCGAGACAAAAACCGGTTGTTTGTGCGACGCAATACAAGTACGACGAACTGACGAACTAGTTGCGCGCTAGGTTTATTGCGGATCCGGCACGACGAGCGCTAGAGGTCACGGTCCTCCAAAACGGGGTGAATAAAGCAGGGGTGAATAGGGACAGATTGAAAGGGATTTTAACATTGTATTAATTTAATAGGTTACTAACTACCAATTTCTTTATTGATCACTCGTTTTCCGCCAATAGTGACTTTGATTTCGTGGTACCATAACCTTTTTATATTGGTTTTTGGCACCATACCATATTAATTTAACGTTATATTCCTCTAAAATTGTTGTTTTGATTTGCCCCTGCGTTTCTATTCAGCTGGATGGTAATATATAGTTGTTTGTGTGACGACAAGGCGACTGAGTGACGGACAAGTAGCGCGCGCTTACAACAACGCAGCTATTGTTATTGTTTAACAATTCATCATTCACAAGATTAAAAAATCTCAAGATACTACACGCTATCAAGCTAAAATAGAATTTACATGTACAGTCAGCATCAGAAGTTGATGAACACTACTCAAAGTATCAAAGCGGCTTTCTTAAATAAAAACTTGTTAGACATATTATTTCGTAACTAACAAGTTATTGAAGAGTAAGGCACATTTTAAAGAATAATCTTCTGAAACCTTAAAAATAATAGCTAGAACGCCAGCTATTATTTTTGCAGCATTGTAGTGTAGATACATCAAATAATGAAAATTAGGAAATGTTAAACTACTTCTGTTGCCGACCGTACTCGCATACTGCAACTTACAATCTACACAATATATTAGTTTCATACGGAGTTTATGAGATTACTTGAGTAATGACAATACATTATGGATACTGGGAACAACACTCTCGGTGGTGTCATCTATCTCGTGTCCTGCTGCGCTGCTGTTCGTATTTATCTAGTAGTTTGAGCGAAGATAATTTAGTAATATCCGCCGCTTGTCCGCGGCGCGCGGCGATGGCGGGTTTAATCTGTTCCTGCTCACCAATATCACTTTAATACTTTGAATATTGATGACTAGTTTTAATTAATTAAAAGACATCCTATGTAATATTGTGTTCCAACTATATTGAACTAACTGTACTAGTTACTGTATTGCACCAATGTAAGAATGATATACTTATCCTTGGCCAGCAATGTTACAACTTGTCGCAAGTGTCAACTGCACCCTGTTGAAAATACTAAGATGCATGTGGGTTCAAAAGTCCACATGTGTCCCCATTTTTAACCGACTTTCAAAAAGGAGGAGGTTCTCAATTCGTCTGAATGTGTTTTTTTTGTCTGTATGTTTCGGATATCTCCGTCATTAATAAACCGATTTTCAAATTATTTTTGTATTCGAAAGAGTATACCTTCGATGTTCCGATGTTAAATGTTAAATATTTGTATGTGATACCTGTTACAACTAAAAATGGAAAAAAAATAGGTTTTTCCAAAACAAAATTAGATTTAGTTTTTTTCACTTTTTGTGTTTTTGAAGTTGGTTATATTTTGCAAAAAAGTGTTTTTTTTATAAACTTTGCTATTATTTCACTCCATAATATAATGTGGTATCACCAATCCCAATATTTGTCCAATGTCAGTCAGAACAATAATAAATACGTGGGTGTGATTTAGTTCCCGACGAACTGCGTCTTCAATATTAGCGCAATGTTTGCGCTCACTGGAGGAGTGTTTGTTCAGCGTTATGTTGGCATTGTGGCCCATTGCCTTTGATAAGAGGTTTGCTTTGTCTTTGGGAGGAGGAAAGTATCCTGATTAGCTGACGATCTCGGCTAATCGTGTGTATTGTGTGATTGTATGCGTACGTGAGTACCTACTGTTGCGTGTCGCGTGACGGACGGGTTTATGGTTTGTTGTTTGTTGATAAGAGTGATTCTGATATATGTCAGTGGTTTCAATCTAAGTAACTCATTGTACAGAATATCGATATTTCCGTGGATGTTTTATTAAATTGAATCATATTTATAGAGCCTATCGACTGAGTGATGATTGAGACGATACTCAGAATATTGTACTACAAGAAATATACTTTGAAGTTGTTTTTATACATGTTTATTTTTTAACATATTCGTTCTTTGTGCGTCTAACGATGTTAAGAGTAGTGAATGAACGGTTAAACGTGTTCTCTGAATGACTCTGCGGTCGCGGTGACCTTCAGTGGCGAATTAAAGCAAATAGATATTTTGAGAACCTGCAAAGCGGCTTTAGAATTGGTTTTCAATAAATAATACACATTACTGAGTCTTGCTTAATGTGACAACTGACAAGTATCTGACTTTTCTTGTTCATTAGCAATATACTCGATAAGTAAACATCATGAAAGGGCAACAACAAACAAACAGCCACATTTGGTAATATTAAAAACAGAAAAAAACAACATGTTAATATGAGTTATTTCAAAGTATGTTAAGGGCACGATAATATTCTTAAAACACCAATTTAATAGCGTTTAGGCATTAATGACTAAAAGGGTTTATTTACGTATTTAAAGAGCAACAAAAACATTGAGCAAATATAACAGTTTAAATAACTAACATAAAATAAAAACTGATCTCCCGTTTCTCCGTGGACTGGCATAAGAAACGCTCATTAAAAGTGGCATTTTTACTTTAGTCGCGACATTAAACACTTCAACCAAACACCGCGCGATGAAGGACACTCATTATTATTGTCAACTAAATAAACAGTACGTAGTGGGCGGCGCAGGGGGCGTGGGGTGCGGCGCGGGGGGCGCGTGCGGGACTGCGATTAGCTCTGCTAATTAACGTTATTCAATATTTGTTTGCAGCAAAAAGGTTCATTACCTTCCCCTCGTTCGTCTCTCTGCAGCCTCCCTCCTCTTTCGGCGTCTCGGCGTCGTCCTAAGCAAATAGAGGAATTACGCGCGCGCCACACAAACAAGCGAACAAACAGACAGACAGGATACAGATGAGTTTTTCTTATCGTTCGCGACAACGCCGCGCCGGGAGAGGAGCGGGTGTTTGACTAACTGCTAGGATTTGTGATTAATTGCTCAACATTGACGCTCTGATTATTGTTATTTGCGGAACTGCTTGCTTTGAGTTACGATGTTATTTTTGACAAAAACACGATACAAGTCATTCACAATAGTTATCTCTTAGGATGAATTTCAATAATGAAACTACGTTCTAGAGCTGTTAGTGGCACTATATTATTCTTAACCATCATGACGCTCCTGGGTTCTCATTGGTGGAATCGCGCTTAGCAAAACGATACGTTAGGAGATTCAGGCTTTTAATTTACAGACACAATTCCTTACAAAATTAAATATTCTGCACAAAGAACCCGAGCTAGTACGTAGGTACACATTACACAGTAGGTACACGCTTGAACTATACAACACGAGTACTTTACGAGTGAATACACTAAGTTATCGAATTCCCGAGAAATGATTCGTGAGACTTACTCGTATATCTGTATTTGTGTTTAGTTTCTTTTACAAGAAAATGTTTATTGATTACATTCAGTGGTACTGAAACCTGACTGAGTAGGCCTTTGTGACATTGATTTCACTCGATATCGACTTCTGGGTAAGGAGGCACATATGATAGGCATACCTACAAACTGCTTTGAAAATGTATCGATAGTTCTAAATTTAGTTTAGTTTAAATGTTTCTTAACTTTCATCAGACATTGCGTGAATACCGGTGCACGGTTCCAGCAGAGCTAGTCATATAATGTGACGTCATCGAAGTCACACATTACACTCGGGTGGTCAATATCAATACATCATGTAGTTCCGCTACAGACACAACAAATTGCTCTACTGATCGTTTCCGAAGCCCGTTATCTATTAGACACAAGTTAGCTCGACATATTATCGTAGCGCTCGTAGCTCGTAGCTCGTAGCACTTTACTACGCCGTAGCCCGTAGATCATCGCATAGTTCCTTCACCGGTGTGCACCGTGTACGTAGCGCTCACATAGTTGCAGGCTCAGGGGAACTAAGCACAGAACATAAAAACAGTACAATTGGAACAAGTCCAAGTCATAAATAGTAATACCAACGGTCGGCGCATGACGTATAAAATACTCTAAAATATACGACCGCAGTTACTATAATTACTTGGGAATTTATTTGGACGAAAAATAACGAAAGAGTGTGCTGGACTGCATTTTGTAGTGCACGTTGAATTATTGCAATTAGCTATACGAATGTTTGAATTGAACAAATCCATAAATTTAATTTGTCAACTTATTTTAAAGAATTGTTTTACATAACGTTGTATGTGAGTGTATCATAATCATTGCACGCAACTCCTCAGGTTATAATGGGCTACACACGGTTCAGTTTGCGCGGCACAGAGGCGATATCACCAATCAAGTTTCCGTACGGACGGGCTATCTCATCTCAATACACGCACACACACACTCACGCCAGTCTCACAGATACACACACATACACTGCGTGTTGTGCCAATGTTCTCGCGTTTCAAAGGGCGCACGTGTTGCGTCACTGTCACGCTAACTGTTATGAGATATAAATAAGCTTTGTCAGTTTTATACATGTCGGATCGACAGGATAATATGATTGCAATTTGGAACACTTTCTATTTTCCTATTTGTCACAATGATTCCATATCGCTGTTTGCTTTGTCACCGTGTAGCCGTTCGAAAAATGACATGAAAATCACAAAAACTATTGTCATGCTGTTTATTTCAGCGCCAAACAATACATTCTCATTAATAATTGAGAATAATATTGTGTTTATTAACAAACAACTAGTAAAGCTTTCAATCAGTGGCTACCCGGCACCCTTATCAATCAGCCGTGAATGATTGATAAGGATAACGAGTGCGACACGTAAACACACACAACGTCAGTTGATTACCTTATATTATTGATGATTGTGTTTCATCAATATTAAGGTTTCTATAAAAATCTTGCTCATTAAATGTTGGTGAACCAATTGAAAATCTATTGTTTGGTTAAGAAAAACTATGCGAAGCAAATGTGACTTTATTTTGTAATTTATCTAAGATAGTATTGAGTTTGATAGGAACATTTATTATATTGCAAGTATTCTCGCCGGGACACCAACTCCACGAAGGTAGCTATTTGCGCAAGACCCCGCCGTATTTATATCAGACATAGCGAGCGCTGAACAAATGCGTGTTCGGTTTCAGCCATTGTGTTTAATTCTCATATTTGAGCAGGTTTAAAAGCACAACGGCGATGAAGCGAACAATGAGCGCACTCAACGTCACATGTATTTTAGACAAAACGTACAAATAAAATTTCTGAAAGTATTTTATGATTTTTCTTTATTTGGTTCGGTGAAATCTTTGAATTTACACCATGAAATAGCTATAACATCTTAAGGTTTTCCTGTATTCTGTGCACTATATGTACTGAAATTTCGCATGCATAACCAGCTAAAAGAAGAAGATCTTAAACCTTAGGTCAAAATATAATTATCTCATGTTCTTAAGCTACTCGTATGTAGCCGTAAATCACCCATTTATTGTAAATGTTTGTTTTACCTCACAAGATAGATGCGACTGCACCGCCTCGCAGGTCGCACCATTGCAGTGGCTCAGCAGCTCTGCAGCTTACCCTTGACGAAGAGTAATGCGCGGCGTGATATTACTGCGAGAGAGCATCGAGCTGGCGACGGCGTCACATCGCTAAGTACCGCCGTGAGGCAGGTTGGCGATGAATTGTACGAGATGTGCCGCTTGGGACCATTTGTATACATTAGAAGCACCGCTAAGATTTTTGCACTCCTTACAGGTAAGAAAGCAAACAGAAACTCCAAGCAACAACTGCTAGTTCATACGTTTTAAATATAGCGTTTGCGATATACCTACAATACGGAGATTTGTCAAGCAATGTCACTATAATTCCAGTTATTTTAGCAAAAAAATGCCGCAAACAAGACGCCGTTGTCTGAACATATTTGTCTGGCTTTTAGGAATGAATGAAGAAAGCAAACAATGTTAAACCTGTGTATAGCGCGCACTATGCGTGCACGTTGTCCGCAGCCCGTAGCGATCGTAAAGCGCGCCAGAAACGTAGCGTCTGAGCAAGTACGCGGCCCTGGGGAACGCACGATGAATGTCAAGATTTCACGTTCCTAAATAAATAAAGAAAAAAAAAAAAATGATTTCACGTTATTTAAGAGTTCTTTCGTGTACTATCTTCATGATATATATGCTAATTATAACCAATCGCGGTGAAGTCGTAAAATGTAGCCTAAACTCAAGAGTATAAATAATGAAAGATGAACAATGAACCACCTTCGCGTATATTAGGCAAGAACAGGCAAAGATAAACAAACTTTCAGTTATTAAAGGAAAACAGTGCATTAAATTAAACAATTCCAATAGTAATGTTCTTGTATTCTTTGTTGCTATGAAATAGGGTAGTTAAAAAAGAAAAAACTAATTATTAGTCTGTCAGATAGAGTTCCAAAAAAAATATTGGACACATATTTTTTGTTTTTTCACGTTAACAAACAATGAAGACGATACAGTGCTTTGAAAACTCGTGTGACGTCATATTCTAAGACATTAGTATGACATTTCTTACCGGTGAGTGACGTCACAACGCCCCACTCAAATCTTTGACGCGTTTTATCTTCGTCAATTTTTATTGATTTGATAAAACAAAAAAACGTATCCAATATTTTTCGATAATCTAATTGACGGAATAATTAGAATCATATTTTGTTAAGTCAGTAGATTTTATATTCCAGTCGGATAAATTTTAGTTGTAGCGGGCGAAGCCGCTGGCAACAGTTAGTACCTTATAAATTATAGTGAAAACCATCAGACGAAAGGTCACGTTTATTTTCTGATCAGACGACTTTAAACCCCTGAATGGGGCGACAACGACCCGCCAGGCACCCCCGCGACCCTCGCGACCCATGCAGTAATTAATCATTCGCCATTAAAGCAATAAAAAACTCATCTCAGCCCTAAACTGCAAGGGTTTAATTCAAAACAGATGGGAGAAAGGAAGGCCGCGGCCGCAATCCCGGGGGGATGCCGAGACGATCCTGGGACGCGGGATTACGGCGGGAGCGCGTTATTTATAGATCCTTGTAGCGTATATCGACAATATTGTAGTATCAGTGAGAGCTTAGCTAGTTATTATCGTTTCAGAGCCGTTTGATTTTAAAATCTTATAGAATATTTTGTAACAAAATTAATATCACAATTTACTTAGCTCAAGTTTGTACTTGATCAGATTAGATATTAAGTATTTATTAAATAACAAGTTTTTAGTCAGTACAAGTCTGACATTCCCTACCGCTCTGCCCCGAGCGGGATGAGTCATTCGTTGATTTCCCCCAAATAACAATTCACGTATTAAACTAAAACATACAATGAAGCAACCTAGTAGTTGATGAGGAGAGTCCACAATACGAGGGATGGGACATGAAAGTGGAAAATCACTGGAAATGCATCTGTACGCGGTGCAATACAGATTTTTCCCGTGAATATAGCGGATCATACCCGCCGAGATATTCGAAAGAAATTCCCAAATGAACTAAAACAACGATACAACCAACCAGATTTAAACCCTACGACAATAAAAATACGATACAAAATTGGAGTGCTAGCAAGGTGGCATGAGAAGAAAAGTGTGAAAAGAAGCTTAGATCGGGCTCGAGGGCACTTAAACGCTGCTAGTTCGGCGAGTGAATTATTCGCGATGGCAAATGCTTTGTTCGCCTAATGCCTGCTGCCGCTCCTCCTTCCTCCTGCACTCAATAATACACGCTGGAGCCGCGTGCCGCACTGCTCACATACTCACTACTGGTATATCGGAGACAAGAAGATGCAATGACGTCACTGGTGCGTGACGCTGATCAAGAATCAATGCCTACGACCATGCTTACAGACTGACGCTGATATAGACTTTTTCACATCATATTTAATAGTTAATACAATACAATTCTTGCCATCCTTAGCTATAGTCAAACACAACCTTTGATAAATCATGCAATGTTCAGGCTAGACGTTTGCATATTGCCCATAGAGCGGAGTGTTTTGGTTAACAAACTTACAAAACCGGAATATAAGTACAAGAATCTAACACAATACGATTAGACTGCTCCGCTGCGTGACGCTGGTTCGATCCCCCAGGGAAAAAAATATTTGTGTGGCCTACAGATAGTTGTTCCGCGTCTGGGTGTTTGTGTATGTGAGTTTAAATGTTTGTGGACGCACCCACAATACAGGAGAATTTTCTAGTGTGGGACAACGTTTTCTAAAAAATAAAGAAAGAAGAATCCATTCCTAACTAAAATATCTCTGGTAGGTTTCGATAGTGAAAGGTGACACTGGGATAAAAACGGGCAGTACAGTAGCACTCACAAAGTTGAATATACCCTTTTGCTTCCATGATAAATTAATTCATCAATGCAATATTTCAACGCTTTCATAACTCTGATATTTTTGATTTCCTATGACGCCAAACAAATTTAAAATATAGCTTGATGACTGTTTGGTTTTTATTAGCAGCATGAAACATGAATTTTGTATTTCACGCCTTGCAAAGTGTTCTTTCCAAACGTGATCATCACGATATTTTCCGTATTAAATAAATAAAAGCAATAATAAATTAAAAACTGCATTGGAACACATACATCCAACCGCCCACAAAAAGAATAAAGTGAAAAGCTCCACAATACGAATCAATTACTTGATATCGACATGCAAAGAGCTTTCCCCCCCCCTCTATGGGCATGCTTCCGATATCTCCATCTGAATCCCAATCAATCGCAGGTATCTTTCCTCCACAACAATTATAAAACAATTAATTTCTTAATAGTCCCTTAGGAACAAACGTAATCCTCTTTTTTAAGAACATTCTACAGCGAGGAACAAAGGTACGGAGGTACCGGCCGCCGCCGCCGCCGGCCGCGAATCAATTAATTCTTTGATTACCCGCGTTTTTCCAATCTTTCGTCCTCCCCCCCCCCCGCACCGTCGCCTCAGCCCCGCATATCTCCTGTTTTACATCACAATGAACATTTTAATCGGCCCATTAAAACGAATGGTAGGTGGGATGGTATCTCAACAAAAACTGGCGCTCGCCGTAACCGATAGTTACCTGGTTCCGATCCCTATCGGGGAGCGGCAGGGTTAGTGCTACTATCTGTGAGAAAGGCCGCGGGAGGTGTAATGACTTTCTTGTAGTCCCTCGTCTACAAGCCGTGACCGCTTGATTGCAATCATGTACTCTGACTAATTGGCGAAGTAAAGAGGGAACCCCAGCGAGGACGCGCGTTATTTAGTTATCTAACAAAAAGGTGAAGTAGAACCCTTCAGTTATACCTTTAGTGCTGGTAATGTATCGGGAGGTCGTTGACTCCGGCGACATGACGGAGTCCTTTGTTCCCTTGATGGACGAGATGACGATAACTGATATACTATGACTCACTGTCTACAGGCGTACTTATTACATATTGTTGGGATAAAAGTCATGTTAAAGTCATGAGTAACCTTGGAGAAAATTTACAAATGAAATATTATTTTGGTAAATGTCTTAAATATTCAAGACCAAATTACTTACTTCTGTCTGTCACAGCCTTTGTCCAGCAGTGGACGTCTTATGGTTGATGATGAAATTACTTACTAAACTAAAAAAAAATATCTAAACGTATACTATAATATAGCGTAGTAATGTAGTATTTCCCTGCAACAGCCAAGACACTTTTGTAGATCTTTTCTGAACGACTAGTACTATGGTACTTGCTTGTTATTGAAACAACTGATATTATATTGCAAACCATTCCTGAAGTAAGTAAGCAGTGCACAGTTTCTACCTACTGTTTGGAAGTAGGTACTGTACAAATATTGGACATCTCTTGTAAGTGAAGGTCATTACCCCAGCCTTCACGCGGCACGTGACTAGTGCACACAGGGCGCTCATGACTCCAGCTCTGCTCTGAGCAATACGTACAAACAGTATATGAATGATACCAGCTACGTAAGCATGGAAAATGTGCTCGAGGAGTACGAATAAGTCAAGCTAAGTGGGATGTAGCGTCGGCGGAATTGTCACGAGGAAATATGAAAAAATCATTTCACCTTTAGTACTCTCTGTTGATACACAAGACTGCTACAATCTCAATAGCAAAGATTGATTTCAGCGATCACACTGTCCCTTTATTAGAGCGTCTCGCAAGGTGCTAACAACAGCGTTAGCTAAATGTAAGCAAACAGATAAACAAAACTACTTGAAATCAAAAGCCAGTACGCAACATTGTGTGGTAATCTCATTACACAGTGTTTGTGTTCAGCTGTTGTGTTATGATTCAGTTTTATACCGCGCTCGTAAACCGGCCGCCGACGGTCTTGCTATCCGACAACTACCCAGGATGGAACCCTTTCCTACCCCGTCCTTCCCGAACTGAACTCGTAAAGTCTGCTGCTGTAGGTAAGATTCAACATATTTATAACCTTCATAAGCTTAGAACATAATATACGTATGTACGTACAAATGTACAGCGATATATTTTTTTACTATTTCGTTTGACTGTTTCTATGTTGGAGTATAAAACGCGGCGTGTTGGTACTGTGTCTACTGTTTTGTATGTTGAAGTATAAAACGCGGCGTGTAGGTACTGTGTCTACTGTTTTGTATGTTGAAGTATAAAACGCGGCGTGTTGGTACTGTGTCTACTGTTTCGGAAGCATTCGTGAAAATAAAAGCCGGGGGAGAGAAATATTAAATTTGTTTTGTGTAGACTGATGCACTACCAACGTTAGACCACCTGGAATCGAAATGATAATTTAATTTTATATATTTATTAGAAAACTATCACAGCGAAGTAGGTTTTAAAAGTTTGCGAGTAATAGTCGACCAACTTATAAAATGGAGTTTTATGAAATTTTTCCTAAGCACAGTGTATGGGAGCGCAGGTCTCAAAACTGCAAATGTAAGTTTGTTTTATTTTTACACTGAAAATCATCGTTCGGAGGCAGGTAGGCAGGGTGGTTAATCAGTTTAGTAAGTTAACATATTTTGATGGGCAATTGCGGAACCCTACATTGTGCGTGGTCCGACATGCATTTGGCCGGGTTTTTATAAATATAAGTAAATGCAGTGTCCTAACTATTTTAGTTCCATTAGTACAGTGCGATGTATTTCCTTTTTGTTACAAAAGTATTAAACCTATAAATCCCTGCGCTTCTCTGAACACGAGTACGTATATCACATATTGTATTGTATAGCGTTACACACGTATGTCACACACTCGCATCATTTGAAGGGATGCGAGTTCCGCAATCCTTACAAAATACGCAAAAATTCGCCATAACCCGTTTTACGACGGCATGTTTGGTACAACACGAATCGTCCGCACTTCGCACGGGTTTCTACACGAGTTATCGTGGAAATATGTAAATGTGAAGCTATCCACAAATATAGAAATCAATTAGAATGGCCACGTGACGCTCGTGCCGGCAGCACGCACCTTTGTCTTACGATCTCGTTGTTATGTAAGCCGGTAACGACGGCATCGATTTCATGATGTTCCGTGCGGTAACTTTTAATACAAGCAGCATAGTCTTCAAACTAAGGCTTTCTGAATCCTACAAGCATGGAATTAAAGATCAGGTATCAATTTTTCATTATAGTAATCTTTAACACTGACAACTTTGTTGCAACAAAATAAGCTTGAAAGATAGAAGTTTTACAAACATGTACTAAATATGTCAAATACTTGGCATATTAAAATAATGCCAAGTATTTGAGTTATTTGAATTATTATTATTATTATTTATTTGTGTATTATTATAATTATTATCGCGTCATTACCTGTTTTAATTAATTTAATCAAGATAATAGAAGCAGGTAACTGTCCAACGTGATATCATTATTAACCTTACTGAAAACCAATAAATTACGAATATAATTGAAGTACTGTTCGTGATGGCCGCGCACCAATTTTACCTTTAATATTTCAGCGCAGGCACTTTGATTAAATTTACCAAGAGGGAAATAATTTGGGGGATATAAAGGATAGTCGATGAAGCACGTGAAGGTGTGTACCTGCACCGGTGGGTGGCGCCCGTGGCAGGTGTCGAATGGAACAAGCCTTTGTGTGAGCGCTGCAGGTGTGTGGGCGAAACAGTTTGTAACTTCAAACGTGCAAAATATTTAAATCACAAAGAAAACTTACTTAAAAGAAAATAATAAGAACATTTAAAAAAAATGCCTAAAATAAAGTTAAATATTTAAAAACCGATTACAAAGTTATTCAAGGCATCCAGCAATGTTTCCAGAATAATGAATTAATCCAAAACTAGATAATGAAAGCCCCTAAAAGTAATTATGTCCTAGTAATAATTTATTGCGATGGAATTTTCTAATTATCTGACCAACTTTCAGTTACGTTACAATTCCATACAAAGTATTTGATTTAAAATAGAACTAAAGTTAAAAAATGACTTTGCGATTACGATAATTAAATTATCAATCTCATATTGCTTTGAAGTTAATCGATTGTATCATTGTTTCTAATGAATATTTTAATTCGTGTTAAACCCGAAAACTCTCGCTCTTTGGGCACACTTCTCTAGCCAGGCCCCGCGGGAGCACGCCAACCACTGAACTCTTCTCACTTCTATTTTCACTAATATTAATTGTTCTAATTACTGCAATACAGTGTTAAAAGATACATCTTCCTTTATCAAAGTAAACGATTAAGTGTTTAGTAACATTTCGATTATGTTTTTTTTAGAACGCAGTTAAATAAAATTCGGTTCATAGGGTTTTGTGTACCCAGTCGGCCTTATTACAAAAGTGGTTAAACCTGGGTTTAACTTAGACTTGGTTTATCTCGCATGCCGTCACTTTCTTTTGAACATTATCGAAGTGAGACGGCATGTGAAATAAACCAAGTCTAAGTTAAACCCAGGTTTAACCACTTTTGTAATAAGGCGCTGTAGGTTTTGTAGGACGGACTTGAACATAATGTTATAAAACTAACATTTGTTTGTAGATAGCGTAGAGAAAAGAGCGCATCGCAACAAGTTAGCGCGCGGCGGACAAGTTGCTAAACGACAAAATAGCGGCAATTTTAACAGCTAAATTGAGAAGCAAACAAGTTACAAGTTGTTCGCTCCGAGCGTTTCATCTTGTTATGCTCTAATGTCGACGACGTTCGCGCACTTTTACACAAACTGCCGCGAGACAAGCTAGTGCGATTGAACCACCCGCGCTCAACAATAAGGAAACGCATGATTATGACCTAAACATAAACAACTAAAACTCACCGTTACAACTTTTCACCAAGTTCCAAGTTCAAGGAAACGTTTTATAACATTGTTATTTTTGCTGAGTATTTTCACAGCTTTATTCACGCAACAACCCAGCGCTAAATAAAAACGTAAAATACCCATGTGTAATCAAGTGACACATAGCATCACGAAATAACCGCATTACCGTATCTTTGTTTGGTAAATCTCATATGCATTCCATACTTAACATTCAGTAGTGATTTACTTGCGTAATATATGCGAGGTGGTCCCTCCCTGCCAATACTTCATACATAAAAAGCTTAATACCGTCGTAAAATGTCCATATCAGGTATATTGGTCCTCCGTATCAATACCCTTGATACATGGAGCCGGTCGGCTGGCTCGACAGGTACGCTCAGTCGCATATAATATGAGCCGAATTATATGACGTCTCATTATTTTTTCGACAAAAGAGGTCGGCCGGTCGGCTCTACCCATAAAATTAAAATAAATATCTCTTGTATAAAATCAACTGACTGCTACAATCATCTGCCCGGTTTGAGTGCCTCCCTTAACGTTTTAATAAGGCTTAAAATATGTACTATTTGTTTAGGTATCATTGACTTTTGATTTCGTATTCATAAAATAATATGAGAAATTAGAATGGGTTCCTCCATAAACGTATTACTCAGGATTCCTGCGAGACATTTGTCTGTTTATCTCGACGGTGCTCACAGTAATTACACTAAGTATGTCCCCGAGGTGTCGGCGAAGTCTTGAACTTGACAAGAGAAATGTATCGAGTCTTGTCGCTATCGCTGTAATGTTTTAAATTAGATATTTCATTGTGTTATGTTTTGAAATTCAACTTATAATGAAGTGTTTTCATAAAAGAGCCCCTTACACAAATTATAGTTTTAGTAATCCGTTTGGTTCGTGCTGATGATTCGATTGTTAGCTGGTGATCGCGCCCGGCTTGGTCCATGCCTAATTGGGAGATCAAAACAGATCCATACATATCTCACATATCTGAGTACGGTCGTACGAGTACGTCGGTGTCGAAGAGATGTAGGTACAGACGGCCTGATTGTTACAACGTGTGTGTGTACGTAATTAAATAGCATATTATTTAAACACTCCAATTACTCTAATGGATGTGTAGTTCCAGAGAGTGGTTTACAGTCTTGTCAGGCATACATAAAGCATTTCATATTCAATGGTGTATCTTAGCAACTGTATTATTTTATTTAATGTTAGAATTGATAGCAATGCATTGAGATTTACCTTTATGTTGCAAGTTAATAACAAATCTTTGTTTGGTACGTAGAAACCGTCATAATTTTATTAATATTTGGTTTACACTTCTATTGGGAATACCATTATGAAAATACACGAGTATTTGATAAAGTTCCGTCGGGATAAACTAGCACATGGTGTCAACGCGAATACATCATTTGTTCTGAGAATCATACTACACGTTGATACGTTATAATAATATTGTGTTACAAACAGAGGAAATTGACTAGAATGATACATTTACACGAGTGCGATGATATTAACTGGTTTGTTCGTGGAATACACGTCCCATTATAGAAATACTGAGTTCACTCTCGATGGCAAACATTAAACAAACTAACTAACCGTTGCACTGAAAATATATCGTATATTGGAAATAAATAATGATGAGGACAGAAGGATGATGACGATAACTGAGGCTAAGTTGTAAGTGTTGTAACAATAACGCTAGAGGTGTAGTCGGTTACCAACTCACACACAGCTCACCATTGATGCTCTTCCAGTAAATAAATGAAACGATTTGAAAAAAATACTTGTTTTAAAGTAAGCTAATCTACCACAATCTTGCTCCTTTCCACGCAGTTATCAGACGCACAAGCTCTGTGCGCGTGTGCAGGCGTCCGCTAGATGGCGCTGATAACCCTCGCGGCGCTGAGTTATCGCTCAATTACTTCACCGCCTGTACCCTGCCCACCCCGCTGGCACAGAGAGCGTGAACACGCGAGGGTTTGCGATAAATCTGATGGAAACCTTTTATGAAACGTAATCTATTACAATGTGTTACATGAGGGAGGCACGCACTGTTGTGTTCACAGGTACAAGACGTGCAAACAACAGTTTACTTAGTGCGCAGTCTGAACAGCTTTTATAGTTTGCTCATAAAATTTCAATCTACTGTAATTATATAAATATTATTGCATTACTTTTTCCAGCTACTACTGCCACGTTGGTTTAGTGGGTTCGATTACTGGGTCGAGCAGGCCTATTGAATTATTCCATCAGGAACTTCTTAGTAACCACGAAGTCTGGATTTGTTGATGGCAATAGGCTCACCCCTATTACATGGGACTTAAACATAGGTAAAATGTGGGTGTACTATTAGGTGTACCCATCAGGGATTACAGGTGTGATGACGTGGATGTAAGTTTTTTATTTCAATAAGTCGCAAGTACACAGCTACGGACACATGAGGATTTAACCACGGGTACCGGACACTGACAGACACTGAACTCAAATATCCGTTACTGTTCTGCTGTTAGTCCAAATCCAGGTTTCCTAGTTTACAGGTCACTGTAAACCCCACAGAAACACTGATGTTAGTTATAAAGTACATTCGCAGTGTTCTCAAGCGATGCTGCATAAGCCAGGAGCCACTAACCACGAGTGTGCGCCGTCAATTATTCACAGATTACCGCCAGCTATTTAACTAGTTTTACTCGCACTAGTTTTTACCCGCGGCGGTGCCTGCGTTTGTGAGATACTGCCGGAACTACGTTCTGTTTAAGTAGTTTTGGTATGTTTTTGGATTATTTTTAAGGAAACTCTGTACAAATATAGTAACTTACTACCTCAGTTCAGAGGACATTAAACCTATTTTTCTCGTTTTAAAAGTAATTACTTTTTAGGATTCATTCAAGCTCGTCTGTTGTGAGCGCTACACCAGCTAATGCGAGTAGATTTGCATTTTATTTCAATTGGTTTATGATTATGTAGGTTATAAAATACTAGTTTAATGCGATAAGAGTTGCCCTTGTTTATAGACTAACCCCACGAGGCATTAATCAGCACTATATGGGTGTTCTGATAGTGTGTTAGCAATTGGAAGTAACGTTTGTAAATAATACCTAACATATAAACTCATCATCATCATCATTTCAGCCGAAAGACGTCCATTGCTGGACATAGGCCTCCCCTAAGGGTCGCCACATTGACCAGTCCCGTGCGTTTCGCATCCAGCGGATCCCCGCAACCTTCACCAGGTCATAGGTCCCACACACACATATAATATAACATGTCCGAAACAAATATTCCTCTAGCTAGTACTCGAACGCTACGTCGCTACGCTACGTTTACTCGCACAGGCGAGAAACAACATAAACACATGACGTCTCCACTGTGACGTCACCCTAATCATGTCAACGATTCGTTGAACGAAACAGATTATAATAAAGGAAATAATTTAAATCCAAGTGAGGGTAGGCAGAGCCAGCGCTAGTTTTAATATAAAGCGGCTTAGGACTTCGCCGCATGAATATTTAACAAATGTGACCCTTCGCCCTTGCTCTAATGAAAACATGCTCCCATAATAGATATTTTGGGATTATTTTATTTTCATAGTTCGGGGCGTGGTGTGTTCGGCGCTTAAATAAACTAACGTGACGGTTAGTAGCTGTGTAACGTGTGTAGTTGTTGAGAGTTGGGTGTGTTTACACTTGTTTCAAACCCTTTCATTATAAACGCCACACAGACAAAAATAGTTACATTAGAATATCTGCGTAGCGGCTCTGCTACGGCGTAGCAACCGTAGCGATGTCACCAGCTACGCCGTAGCAAACCGCTGGCCGCTTAGTTTTGCAAGAAAAGCAAAATTTTGGAGATAATTGTTGGCCCTGCCAGTACCCGGGTACCTGTTGTACAAATGTTGTTTTTGGATTCGCTCCGTATGTGACCCGGCAAAGTTTTGACCACAGGTTGAATATTAGGAGAGGGTTTTGTAACGCAATGAAATCTGTGACCTCTCATCTGTGAAAACTTATGTCTTAAAAGACCAATAAACTAAATGTGATTATTGGATACTTTTTATTAAAATATCAATAAAAATAATCGTCTGATGTTATTTTATATAAAAAAAGGATGGTTAGTTCAGGTACTTTATTTAAAATTTAAAGTATCATTTAACCAATAGCTTAATTAGGCGTCGTCAAAGCGCACCTAATTAGAAAGAGCTCATAAAGTCCCGGAGCACTTCAGCTACAGCCGAATGTTCCTACTGCAGGACTTTATTTTGAGCTTCCGGCATAAAGTCCAGCAAGAAGTCTCAGTAAGGTTGGCCACACACGACAGTCAGGTGTATTAAGTCGATTGCCCACTGTAACACTGTAGAAGTATGCCAAATTACCAACTCTATTCGTGTCTGTGAACGATCCATCTACTCTTGACTTAATTTTCTTTGTTCCCTGGATGGGGCAGAGGATGTTCAAAGCAGCCTGCAAAGGAGTTGCATTCTGCCAACACTGTGACACGCCACGTTTTGTTGCAAATTCCAGATTTCCCACTCCCTTGAGAATTTCAATCGATCTCACAGCACACGCGTGTAAAGTAACAGTGCAATGCCGTGGAGCTACACCTTAAAGCTGGTCTCGCGCGGTTTGCCTACAAATTTGCGCTTGCGGCCGATAAATCGTTCGCTCACCTAAAGGCATTCCACTTAGATTGCAGGCGCCGGAATGTCGCCTAATTGTTGCCCTCTCCCTGTTCACTTCCCCACCATGCTACCTCCCCCGGGGCAGGGCATCCCCCCCTCCTGGTGCACGGATGGTGTTAGAGGGGTAGAAGTGCTACTGTGAGCAACGCAGCCATCTAATAAATCAACAGTGTCAAATCACAAATAATGCATACCTTTTCCATTTTATTAACCGACTTCCTAAAAAGGAAGAGGTTCTCAATTCACTTTGGTAATATCAAGTTTAACACAAATCATAAGTTTCTCAATATAATCTCACGGAAATCTGAGAAAAAAATACAAAGCAAAATATGGTCCAAAAGATAAAGAACAGATTATGATACAAACCATCTTAGTGGATGGCGGAGGCTGGCTCAGCTCGCTGCTTAATAACTCTAATTTGTCGGCACTAATCTACGCCAACATTAATCACTGACTCTCACTGAGACTCACTGAGTCACTGGGCGAAGCTCTTGACAAGCAAAGACATCGGCAGAACAAACGTGTACTATTAAACACGTATTCTAAAAACAAAACTGATCAATAAAACGAATAACATGATGCTGTTACCATGTGATATTACCATTTACTAGAAAGTCAATTCTTTGTCCAACAAAATCTTGGTATGATGGTAATTTTAGCTAGAACTTCTGGCCTTTTTTTTTAAGAGGGTGTAAAATCATCAAATAACCCCTCCCGCTCTTGAGCAGAGCGAAAGGGAGTGCAAGACTTCTACTGACTAAAAACCACCCATGTTCCTTCTTAGCCCTATATGTCGAGGCCGCGGTAACTTGTGAACAACCCGCAGCCCCGACGGGCATCGGCCCTTGCGGGCCCCTCCCGTGTTGCTGACATCTTTAGAACTTCTGGCCTTAACGTTATTATTGAGAAGCATACCACGAATAACTGTAAACGCATGTTATCGTATAAAATTCGATGAATAAATTATATAAGTTATTAAATTCTGATATTAACGTCAGTAATTGTCCTTTTTGGAACAATACATCAACCTAGAAGTCTATAAAAGTAGTCCAAACAGTGTTCACCGCGAGATGGCGCCACTGTGCTCAATAGCTAACACCGGAACGCGGCGCTCCGTGACTTGTTTGCTTAACGTGTGATAACGTGCTCCATTCTACGAGCTCTCTTATCTATGAGGCGACGGTTACCGTTACCAATGCAATGGCGGATTAAAAACTATCTATGTAGACTCGAATCTTTAGTGACCATGTGGTACCAATTTTCAAAATTATTTTATTATTAAGACGATGGGACCGAGTCAAATCTGATGATGAGATCCCAGGGAAATAAAGGGCAACCCTTAAATTTGATAGGCACTTGTTACGTTTTCGCATATTAAAAATAAAACCGACTTCGACAGAACATAAAACACAAAAAAAAACCCGAATGAAAAAACTGAAAAGCAAACAACAAGCACATTTTAAATTAAACAAAACTTGGAAGCAGGCGGGGTCCATTCTATTTTCATTTCATTTCATAATTTAATGTTCAAATGAACCCCACCTGCTTCCAAGTTTTGTTTAATTTAAAATGTGCTTGTTGTTTGCTTTTTAGTTTTTCAGTCGGGTTCTTTAGTTTTTTAACAACTTTTTTTTATTTCCTATTTTTTTGTGCTTTTGTGTCTGTTCTTTCGTTGGTCGCGTTCGCAGATGATTTAACTTTTGTGTTTGTTTATACGATTTGTGACTTTGATTTTATTTTAAACATTTAAGTGTAATATATTTTTGTAATCTCCTTTTACAACCCTCCATTTTGATACCCTACACGACGGTAATGGATTTTTTTTTTAAATACGCTTTATTGGCCGCAAAATCCACAAATTTCTTTTCTTTTTAATTTAAATGTAGCCAGTGACACTCGCGCCATCAAGACAAATCTAACGACGTATATTTTATTCAAAATCCTTCATCCGTTTAGGAGTTATGAGGGAACAAAGAAACGGACATACATACATACATACATACACGCCAAACACATAACCCTCCTTTTGGGCTTCGCCGCAGTCGGGTAAAAAAAGGAGGCAAAAGTACTCCCGACTCCTAAAAAAGAAGGTGTTTGAACTTAACAAATTCAACAAACGAATCAGTGAGGTTCTAAAACTTGTAACAGAACCCTGAAACAACTGCGAAACCATCGATTTCGAGTTCAATCGCCAGCTTTAATGTACCCACTACAATTGAGATTTTCAATAAAAATAACGTTTTCGAATCGGAAATTGGAACAATGCCTAGAAGCATTTTTTTACAGAAAAGCATTTCACAAATAAAAACTTAGATTATGTGTGAGACGTATTATCGCTACCATACATTCAACAAATATCATTGTAATTCTAACTAATAGTTTTACAGTTAAGCTGATATGTATGAAATTTGGCATATAGATAGCCTATAACCAGTGTTAGTACATACAAGTACTTTTTATGGCGGAAGTATGTTAATTATTGACTTTCGATATATAGGTATTTCCCTCACCCACGCACACATACACATACTGTACTGATACATCTCGTTGTGATCCCGCGCGTCACACTCCCCGTGTTATTAATTTCAATTACAAATTACACGTAATCGGCTTCACTCCGCGAGATTCGTGTTAATCACATTCCACTAATTATCCTCTTGTATATGTAAATAATGTATATATTGTGTGTTGATTTTCTTTGTGTTTATAACGTGCAATAAAATATAATCAGCGTGTAATGGTCTCACTGCTGGGAGACAAGGCTATGAGAGCGAGTGATTATAATCAATCCATTTTGGTATCCATTTTATTCCGGTTAAGACTTACTGGTTTCCCGATGTTGTTGTGTTGTATGTGGTGAATAACAGTAGTGATGAACTTCATATGTATTCAACATTTAAGGTTTAGAAAGCAACCCACAACAGTCACTTTTGCTGTGTTTAAATAAGTCTAAAATTAGAGTAAATCCATGACACTAACTCGGCTACTCAATATAAATTTGTCAAAATGCCACTAACAGTATACGTAACTGCCTACCATCTACTTTCCCGTCCGTACGAACTCACCAACTTTCTCATTCATAAACATTATTATAGTTAAGATTATTTGAAAGCGGATTAGCCCCCGAGCTTCTGGGATCGCATAATACCTACAAGAGAACAAAATTTTCAAAACTTTCGAAGCAGTCTTCAACGAAATGATCCACCATTTTAAAGTATAGAGAAGTTTCATTATCCAACACCCCTCACTCGTCGACAGAGAGTTTCAAGTTCACTGTATTATGATGAGCTAGGTGGTGGTGTGGTGGTGGTGTGGTGGTGGTGTGGTGGTGGTGTGGTGGTGGTGTGGTGGTGTGGTGGTGGTGTGGTGGTGGTGTGGTGGTGGTGTGCTTATTCGCAGCTATTTATCAAGTAGTTCCGATAGCTCGAAGTACGCGGCGTGCGCAACTGTGGTAAATTGCCAGAAGTTGCGCGCCGTGTATCAGCCGATGGCATGTTATTGCACTTAAATTGTATTGTGAACCAGAAACTCTATCTATTTCTGTGTAGTATATTTTTGTTCTGTGACGTAGTATACCCGTATTTTTGTAATTTACGTTGAAGAGCTGCTGTGCACTGAATATTAAAACAAAACTGATAAATCGCTGTAATTCTCTATCAATAAATACTGAACAATTTAACGTTACTTTATTATTTTAGATACACAGGTGAATACGCTGTTTTAGAGCTGACATCAGTTTGATACGTGGACGGCACGGTTGGTGCAGTGGCTGAGCGATTGGACTGCTGCACTGCGTGTCGCAGGTTCGATCCCCGCACGGAACAAATATTTGTATGGCCTACAGATAGTTGTTTCGGGTCTAAGTATTTGTGTATGTGAGTTTAAATGTTTGTGAACGCACCCACGATACAGGAGAATATTCCTAGAGTGGGGCAACGTAAAAAAAAAGGAAAAAGGTACCATCAGAGATGTTGGTGTTTCTGGACTGGTGAACATAATTGTTTTAAATCTCTATAGTTCTCCGTTATATTGAAAACATACTTTCCTCAAATGCGTTCTCTGGAGAGAACTCGCAGGAGCACGAATATTACTACTTTTAGAATAAACAGTTCAGTATCTTGCATTAAAGATCAGCCAGCACACTCGTGTTTAGCTTGTGTTCGATACAAGTTGTGAGCACGTGTTGACTCGACTTTGATAACTCGCCCTCGTATTAGTCTGCCGTTAGACACACCTCGCGTTCCAGCACTGTTCAGTGTTGCCAACTACTGACTAACTTGACTCATCAACTATTTAAGCCTGGTTTTTATTAGGAATTACTTTATAAATGAAATATTGTTGTTAAGTTTATGTTTCTCCATCTAGAGTCTCTGTAGTAGCACCGTTGTGCCATGCTAAGAGTTAACAGGTCCCTATCATGTAGGCGTCAAACATTCAGGCAAAATATATATGTAGCTGCTGGGGTACACCTCTATGTTGTTGCTAATAATTACACAGAGACAAAAAGGTGATTTAAGATTAAAACAAGAGAAAATTTAGAATTTTATATTTTCATCTTTTTTTATTTCCAGATGGAAGCTGATCAAGGTATTATAAGATTTGGTCGACCCTCGGACTCAGATTAATGACGTCATAAAATTTGACGTGACGCGACGCCGGCGGCTACTTGCCTATCATGGAAGTTTTTTATTATACCGCTGTACGTATTTAAATATCTTTATGAACACTTAATTCAATGTAAATCTCATTAAATTTCGGCTATCTTAACATAAAATGTTTGCAAAATATTATGTAAAAACAAAAACAGAAATTGAAGTAGCAAGCGTTGCAGCACTTCACTGCTTTCTATAAAATTGCGGCTAATTCTTACAACCAGTTTAACATCAGATAAAAGATAATCTGCTCCGGGTTCGTCCGGTACACAAACTGTCGTCAAAGGCCGGCGCCGAGGTGCAGGGCCTGAGGACGAGCAAAAAGTGCAGCCGACGACGAACGAGGACACTCCAGCGTTGTGGACCACTGTGTGCACAAGTTGGAACTAACCGCACTCGATACTGTCATTACTTACAGTGATTGTACCAACATTAACCGGTTAGTCAGGGTTGCTATATTATGACATTTTTCTACGAATAAGTAAAACACCTTTATAAAAGTTATTGTTGAATGTCAAAATAAAGCGATCGTAAAATATAAATATTAGACGGGGAGAGTTTAGTACAGCTAGTAAAAAATGAAGGAGCATCAAATATTAACAGGCTGCGCTCCTCAGAGGAAAATAAACAAAATCGTTTTATTCATGCTTTGCTAATAATTTTCACGGTGCCTAAGCCGAAAATCCTGAAATCTCCTCCCAGGGGACGAGCGGAAGCGATGTCTTGAATTATTCAGACATCACACCTACTTGAACTACGAGAAGGTTTCACATGTACTTAGTCCTCATTATCTTCGATACTCGTTACTTGCTTGGCTAAATAATTAATTCATATTGAAGCGCGTTGTGAATACGGCGCAATTATAACTAGATCTTGATCCAGCGAGCTCTCCTCATTACGGCGTTAATGTCGTTCGTCCCACTTCAAGCTACAAGGCTATTCAGTCGCGTCCCTAACGAGCCAGTAATTAATACATCCGCACTAAGTGGCAGTGGATCGCGGCGCGGTGCGTGACTGACGCCTACCATCGGCGCTACGGAACTACTGAGAGGGGTGGCGGGGTAGGGGGCGGGACGGGATGGATGGCAGACGACGGATGAGCATCATCACTCAGGGGATAACGCCGCTAGCCAACAAGGTGCGCAGACAGGAAACATTTACATGAAATATTCACTCACACATCGATTCTTTGTATCATTCTAATAGAACTCAGTCGGAGCTACGCCGTAGAATGCTACGCCGTAGGCAGTGCTACGCGGAGTCTTGTCCCTTGTGTTCGCACTGCACAGAAATAGGTACTCCCTACAGATTTAATGTAAACATTTCGTAGTCTTAACCCGCTCAAGTTTGAGCAAGATTTTGTTAGTAAAGCACCGATCCTATCCTCTAGCACAAGTACTTTGTACAAGAAAAGTATGAACTTTGCTATGAACTCGTAAGCACCGAGGAATATGGCTCTGGATAATGTGTAGATAAGGTGCTATCGTAAGGAGAAAATGTGAAAAGACGTTTCAGATTATTAGTTTTCTTAATCTGAGTACTCTCCTCGTAATTAAGTTAATGGTGAAAGTAGAAAACTTAATGTTCGCAGCATCAAAAGTTTGTTACTTGCATTACATTTGAATCCACTCAGCACTACGCATTAGCATTCAGTTGCTAAGGGAACACACAAGAACCATCTTTTGTCCACTTGAAAAATATAAGACACTAAATTTTGTCGCTTATAAATAATAATGTGGTATTTACCGCGGCGGCCGGCGACGGCGACTTGCGACGTGCGACAAGTCGCCGCGACACGCGCGCTCGCATATTCATCGCGCATAATCTGTCGCTAAGTGATAGCATGAATATTTAAAGTTATGCACTCGCGCTCAACTGTTGCGGCCGCGACGAGGCGACGAGGCGACAGCGCGCCGGTGCACGGTGACGTAAGAGGCGACAAGTGACGCGGCGCTCACAAATGGCAGATAATAGCCACGTTACTGTTGACGGTACTTTGTTATGGTGTTTTGTATTTATTTACCTGATCGCGTTCACGTATTGTGATTACAAAAATCATGTTTTTAAAAGAAGTTCTGCATGAAGCATGACCGGTCTAATACCCACCAATTTATTTTATTTTAAAAATGGCGACCGCGCCTTAATCCATTTAAAGTCCATTTTTAAAAAACCTGTATCAATCACTAGCTGATAACCTGCTCCGAACGCTGAGCTAATCTGAATATATTATGATCTGTCTGCAAGCAAGCATGACAAGCAGTCATGGACCAGAAGTTACCTATAACCATTTTGCATAAAACTCTGACAACAATATAAATGTTCTTCTGTACAGCTCATTGCACATTGGAGCATCTACAAGACTCTACGCGACTGTAGAGCAATGATCGCCGTGGACCTATCTGGCTGCACCCCCCCATTCCTCCCCCCCCCCCCGGCGGCCACGCTGATGGCTGCGCCCTGATAACGTTTACAGCTTTTTATGCGAGAACTTGTATTTATAGATTGGAAGGTGCATTGGTATACAATTGGTATATCCTGAGCTTAGAATAAAAAAATAATAACTTACTTTAAATGTTTAAAAATTCAAAACACACCATCAACAAATTTCGTGATGTAAATTCTCTCTACGGAAAAATTCAGAACTTCACGGAACAACGGTCCTTACGAGCAAAAAATACTTTACTACAGTTTATTGACGCTTCCAAGCAAACCATACAGCATGAGAAGGCCTGAAATACCGGTGGTATCCACAACCGAGAAATAACTACTTTAGAGAATATTATAAAATCGTCACCCACGCAACGAGCCACAACAGGCGACATAACACAACATACTACACGAGGCCGCTTTCAGCCAAATAACAAATATCAACAATAATGGCAACAATTATGTGTCCCTACGACACAAGACAATAACGTCAGAAGGCTCACTCGGCGAGTCAACCAACCAACCCGGATCGGTACGTTAGAAAATCATTTTTAAAAGGATTATATTGTTTCATGTTAATAATAATTAATGTAGTTACAGCTTTAATATAATTTCAATGTGTAACTACACTTGTTATAAAGTTTTCTAGTTTGGATGTAAGAGATAATTTCAGAAAACACATAATAATTATGAATAATAAAAATGTTCTGGTGAGGAGTTAATCCATATAAATAGACATCGCGCTGCCACCACGCGGCATATTTGAAGGCAAGGCCCCAAGCCCCACTATTTAAATTACTGAGTGACATAAGCCTGTCTTTCTTCGACGTGGACGAAGTCGCGGGCAGGAGTAGTTCTGAAGACTTAAGGTCAATTCACCTGCCGGCTAATTGAACACAAATAAAGTAATCGTGGCTGACCATGAGCTCCTGGGTTCGATTCCCGGCTTGGGCAAATTGTCATTTGGTTTCTAGTTACATTTTGGTATAAGGAACTTCACAGTATCAGCCGCGACGTCTGCATTAGTACCCAGTTGATGGCAATAGGCTCACCCCCTATCACATGGCACTTCAACTAAATATGGGTATACTATTAGGTACACCTCCACCTAATCCCAAGGGGATAGCGTGATGTTATGTTATAAAGTGATCCTTCTGATTCTCCTATCTCCCAGGTTCCACACTCAACAAACAAGGGACGCTTTCAATTTTATGGCTTCATATCCGCGATACATTTGCGATCGTTGGCATACATTAACCGGATTTAAGGCCGTAAGCTGCCGAATGAACCGAATATCATGGGGAACACTGTGTCATGGCTTTAGTCCTCAGACTGTGGCGGGTAAGGTTTTACTAGGATATCATGTCAATTGTCTTAGCAGCAGGTTTAAACTGGCTATCGTGGTAATATTCACAAGATTACGTTATCTTATATATTCTCTAACAAAGCAGAGTAAAACATACTATTGGTCGTGAGCACTACGTAAAATACGTAGTGCTCACGGCTTACGTTACGAATTACGGGGTTTTATGACATTTGCCATTGCTAGACGCACGACATACATTTGTTCGTTGAGTGCAATAGTGTCGCGCCGTCAAGTCGCTCCTGCCTGTCGTAAGTCGCGTGTCGCATGAAGGCGCACGTTTTACGATATGTCAGACGTAATGCCAACCAATTTACTGTGTGATGATGAGCCCGATTTAAATGGTCGCCATCATTCGCTGAAGCACATTTTTATTCGAAGCCGCTGTACACGTTTATTGCAACCGATAATATGCACATAAAATATTGTGCAATTTATGATTCGTGAGCTTTATGCTCGACTTTAAATAAAGCTTCAATTAAACTCGTAAAATTGTGGAGTTCAAGCGCTTGTGAAGTTACGAGCTTCATTTCAGAATAAGTTTTTGACATCAAAAGAGTTGTATAACTATCAAAGCTTTGGATAAAGTTATCTTTAAGACGATCCAGTTGATAGTGATTGTTCATACTGGTTCACAAACTTGTTTGGGTTTTAGAATAGTCGTAGTTGAAATCGGTCATAAAGAATTAGTTAAATATTCGGGTTTCATACATAATTTGCTCACATCTTTCATAAGTAGTGGTTACGAAACAACTGTGTCTCTATAGCACGGTATTTGAAACTGTACTAAACGTAATAGATAGACAAATTGTTAGAACCAAAGTGTAGCGAATGACGCCCCTGGGATGTATCGGATTGTGTCTCGGAGAAGTCGAATCTAGAAAATAAACAGCGCACAGTTTTAAGATAAGGTTAAATTGGCTGTTGTTTGAATTCTCTGTTTCATATATATTTCTTTGTACAATGAGATCTTCCATACATTACTGCCATCAAGTAAACTCAGCTAGACTTTATCATATTATTCTCGCACAAACAATCCACGAAAGCTGAGTGCCGGTTATGTTATGCATGCAAAACTTGTACTTTGTTCTTCAGCGAACGCATTATTAATCCAACTCGTTGTAACGCAATCGGCACTGGTCATCGCGATGCACGCTACAGTATAATAATATGTCAGCCGTGTATACAGTAGCACTGGTATTATATGATTATTGGACAAATATTTGTGTTGTGGAGTGTCGCGCTGTCATTATCTCGCATTGTGCTTCACCCACTGTACTAGCAGAAGCAGGGCTGCTGCTATCTGATTGGTGGATAATCGAAAGATTCTCGCTTCAAACAATGTCGTGTCTGATGAGACTATCTCAATGAACACACTGTTCACGACGCGATATTATTTTTGTGATAGAGATATCGTTATAAGCAAATTGAATAGGCTGTGAGAATTAAAAACTGTGTTTTTAAAATCAATAGATTCTAATCAATGTCTCCGTGACAAAACATTATACAATGCAATCAAGTTTGTAAAGACTACTTACTACATTATTGTTTTTAAGTCATAAGAGGAAGTCGCCGTTTTATCTTGTGAGAAGTGTTACTCAAATAATATCATGTCTTCATAACATTATATTTTACATCGAAATAATACCATCAATTTTGTGGGCGATTGATTTTCGAAACAACATGGGAGGCTCGACAACCCTGATGGTAACAACGTTATACTTATTAATATGAATGGCGACTGATTGTGTTGCTCGTTGCGTTGATTGCAGCAAAAGAAATACACCAGCGCTGTGTCAGGACGAGGAGATGCAACCGGTTGCTGTGGATGGACATTGTGGATTTAATGTTTTATTGATAAATACTGTTTTGTTATGTTTCATCCCTCATGCGCATAAATCGATCTAACTGCTGATCCCAAGTCTAAATTATTTCAGATGCAAAATTTGATTCAAGAAACGAGAGTTTCATAACTAGAATGACTAAACACTAGATTTTTTTGTAGACACGAATTAACGGAAAACGAATCTCATGCACCACACCATAATGTCTAAACCATGAGTAAAAGAATTAATCCCCAACAGGAATTGAAACCCAAAGGGCTAAGTTATTTCAAATTATACTCATCGAATCAATGGAGGATTTTGAACGATCTCACGATATTTTATAAAATCGTTAACGGAATTCCACCAACCCCAGATCTTCTTAACAACATTAGCCTGGAAGTACCTCGTCGTTATCATCTTCGGTCCAAGCGCACTACTAGGACGTTTGCCTTTAAATCATATCGCACAAACCTAGGCCAGCATGCACCCCTGAATAGAATGTTGACTTTCTACAACAGTGACTGTTCGGTTGACCATACTCTAGACATTTTCTTTGACAGTCTAACAAAATTGTAAACAAAAATCATTAAAATTGACCCGTAATCAGCTGCCTACTACTGCTTATTCTATGTTAATGATTTTGATATTTTATTCGTGTTGAATTTTATTTCAAACTGTTGTTTTTCAATTTATCTGTAATTTAATCTCAATTTATTTTAGTGTTATTTGACATACTTACGACAATAATTTACTTTTTTTATTTAGTTAAAACATGATCTAGTTAATTCAAAATTATATTTAGCTTGTTTGTTTTTTGTCAATTTTATAATGTAATATTAATTAATTACGTAGTTTTTAAATTAATGTTTTTTTAGTCTTATTGCTCACCTTTTATTGTGAATGTTGTGCATGCCTGTCAGTGATTTATTTACAGAGCAAGAAGACTTATTTAATGATTGTGACAATCTTTGTAAATATTTCGTTGATGTGCCTAAATAAATAAATAAACCCCAAAGAATCCCGCTCAACCCAATCACCAACCCACTGCGTGAATGGAACGTCTCACACTAAAACAAGGAACTGCCTGCGACGTATTAATGTCGACACTTCCCAAACTAGCACCAATCCCTGCTAATGTGATCGATCATACAACAAGTTAGTAGTGATCAACAGTCAGGTACAGGTCCCACCGTCCGTGAGAAGCTATTGACTTATTCTACACTCCAGAGACGTACGTAATATAATAGATGCCGTGTCGGTAAAAGAAACACACAATAATAGTAGGTTGATTGCTGTTTATTTACACCATCGCCGCGTCGCCACGCTCCGGTGAGGACTCTGTCAACGATCATCGATAGCTAGAACTATTCAATAGAACTAGTGGGAATGAACCAGCCATCACCATCATGTTTCAAGACATACCGGAGTATTTTACATGGACCTGACTACCTGACCTTCATAGGCCAGTTTCATAATAAATAAATATAACGCTAGACCTTGAAAAGGAAGAATGGTTGTCAGAAATTGCGACCAGTGACTACTTGTAACGACTGTCAAACATTTAAAAATGGCTGTTTTTTTTGTTGCTAACTATACCCGCTTATCGCTAGTCGCCAGCGGTGGGACCGGTGCCTCAACGAGCCAAGATGATACATCTACCGACGCGTGTGGATCACCCACCGTTATATAACGATAGATGCACAGCCACACATAAAGCCGCCATTACAGACACAACGACCCGTGTGATCGCAAATCATACGAGATCAGATACACATGTAATTAACTTATTATCGTCGTGTCTGTTTGTGGATTACATTGTGTTCTTGATGAATAATGAACTGCAACTGAGTAAGTAACGTTATTTGTAATTTTGTTACGAAAATCTTGAAGTACGTATGTGGTCCAAAATATAAAGCCACTAGCGTGGGTATCTCAAGCCCAGATTACTTGGTGTTATCTTCTAAATTTTAATATAATCAGTGTGAAGTGATGGCTGCATGTAGGAATACTGAAGGTATTATAGGAATTCTAAATTGTATGCGGGTTCAAAGTTTAGAGATCCTCCTCCCTTTGAACGTCTGATTCAAGTTTTAGAATCGAAACCCAAACTTGATTAACTCAATTAAAAGGTTCGTCTGTGGTAAAATCTAGTAACTTCCTTATACTATTAATTTATTAATACACAAGACTATGATGAATCTATCTTCTAAAGACAATCTCAATTACAAAGGCAAATTACGTCAGATCCACGTTATACTCAGACTCACGCGCGCTATTGAAATCATCGTCGCTCGCGATAATCGCACGGAACCAGTCGCGCTGTGCCGCATAGAGATGGCGACAACAGATTGGTACAGAAAGTCGACTCCATGCAATGAGCGCAAACACTCATATTACATGAACTGCTCTCGACTTTAAACATTGCAATTGGCGTCACTCGTATGTTTTTTTTTTCGAGGGTAGGATATCATCAAATGACCTGCTCTGGGCATTGCGGTAGGGAATGGCAGAATTCTACTGGCTAACAACCATCCATGTTCCTTCTTAGCCCTTTGTGTGTGTGTGGCGGGATCACCACAACCTTCGGCCGATGCTGAAGCCGAAAATTGGATAACCCTAAGAAATTGAGTTCCAGATTGGCTAAAAGCGAATAAGACTGTTAAACAATACTGGTTTCTTATATTTTTGTGTTGTGAGTGCAATACAATTAACTTCCTGAAACAGCATGGTGTATATTCAGGCTCACCAGTATTAAGGTTTGAAAGTTATGGGTTGTTCTCTTAACTGTGTTGTTGTCAATTTCATGTTGTCAAAGCTGTTTGGTTCCAATAAATGACATTCAATATTTCTTTCTAACATTATTTCTTTGTCATGATTATGTTACGTATAATATTCATATTTCACCAAACAGTAACCAATTTACTTCAGTAAATAAACGAAAGATTACATAGAAATGTAACCAGAATCTTGAAATCATAATAAAAAGACATTTGACAAGAAACACATGAATGGGGCGTTTTTCACGTTTACAAAAAACTAATGTACCTAGTGATAACAATAGACCTGCTTAAGTGAAATAAAAATTAAAAGTATTCAACAGTGAAATAAGGAGGGTTATGTGTAAGGTTACGCAAAATAAAATTGCCTCAGTGTGAATCGATCACTCTAAATCGAATTACTCTAAGCGCGTTTCATTTCTCAATATGACGTTGGTGTTATTTACCTGGCTGTTGTGTGGTGATGGTGTGATTAACTCGTCCGGGTGCCGTTAGTGCGTTGTGACGTCACGCGATACGGCGGTTGTTTTGTAAACACGTCGCAAACATGTTATTACACCTACTTATATTGATAACTTCTATACATGTCTACTCAGAATTGTGTGTAGTATCTATTTACCTTTATTAATAATACAGTTTTCAGAAAACCCGATATTAATGTATTTGGTATTATCTAGTGCTTTGATAAGACTATATCCATGCAGATGGTTGTTTAAAATTAATTTACTGACAAAGATAAACTATTAACAGGATCCCAATATATTATATATATTTCTTAAAATGACGTTATTTTTCCTAAGCCTACATAATGGACATTTATGAATAATATTCTATTACATCACAGTTAAAAGTATTCCTTTTCAATCTAAATACCTATTGATAGGTTCTAAAAATAACAGTCCAATCTCATTGAGACGCTTTGGTGGCCACGAAGAAAATAAATACGTTTCGATGTTACTATCTTGTACCTAAGTGAGTATCCACCCACGCAGTACCCTCTAGGTTCATTGATAACGTGGGCCTAATGAATGAATGGAATCAGCCTAATTAATGCTGATACACTTAGTCCACAATAAATCACCTGAAATGGAGTTTTTAAGTAATATCTAAAGATTACATAATAACATAGACCGTATCTAAGTAAGTTTGATCGTAAGAAATGTCAAACGTAGGTAACTAAGAGTTTCCTAGAAATATTAATCGACGTACAGAATTTTCATTTTTTTTATTTAGTGTCGTATCTGTCAGATTTTGTTACCTGTAGGTAGATCATTGTTTTAATTAATTAATTATTAAGTTATTCCGAGTACACGTCAACATTGACATAATACACAAAATAATAAAATATAAGATAATAACAACGAGCAATGCCATCAATATCAATTTGTTATTTTGATATCTAACGACAAATTCTCAAAAGCATTGTTTATTAACGGTATTTTCAACCAATAATGAGGGTTAAGTGTTTGACTGGGACTGTCTTACGTCCGTCATGGATTCATGGTAGCCAGCCTACTCAAAAAACTTCGCAGTTTATTCATATTCTAGACGGTTGAAGTTCGGTAAGTTTGTCTTAATTAACTAGGAGCCTACAGAACTGTACTACATGGTATGATGAGTGAATAGTACTAGATCCTCAATGACCTTGATCCCTTTTTTTTAAACTCCCAACCGTTTTGAAATCTCCGTAAACTCTTAATCATACTGTCTGAAAATATAGGTCATTCTGTAATTGAAATCGTTTATTTATTAGTAAGGCCGCGTGGGGCCCAGCGCCCAGTGGCACGGGGGCCCGCCGGTATTAGGCGCACCCTACAGGCGGCAGGCGGCTCAGTCGCCCCACAGATTTATGTACACCTTGCCTTTATTCTAAATTGCTCTTTAATTTGTAATGACTTTTAAATAACCAGTGAAAAGTTTTAAAATGATAAGCCGGCTAGCGATTACGATTTGAAATGAAGGCTGTGTTAGGTTTGATTCGGACGGGGATTTTAAGAACAGAATATTAGTGCACAAAATTATTATTCTCCGGATAAAAAACATTTTATTCTACTATCATACATTTGATAGCCACCTATCAACACATCTTAAGAACAAATAATGGTAGAACATTAACTGAACCGCAACCATTACTCCCGAATCCTCCATTTTATCTGATCCTACATGTTTCTGTATGATTGCTGGTTATTATCCGCCGTATTAACAAAGAGTTCCGCACGATACGCACTCGGCATGCCATCCATCCATCACGGCTGACACGCGCACAACGCGCGTATTACCGATAAATAAGCCATAACCGGAAGATTCCCGCGCGGCTGCAAAACTCCGTTGGAAGCCATACGTTTGATGTATTTACCGTTCTGGTAACGAGCGCTGTGGGGATATACCACGCAGTTGTTTGATGCGCACTTCAAGATTACTTTGTAAGTACAAGGAGGCTTTTATTGTATGAAAGTAAGAAACAGCTTTATTGCTGTACTTTCATAACCGATGCTGGCTTACGTTTACAGATATAAGTGGCAAAGACACGTTACTGTCGTGGTTCCCAATCGAGGTGTATTAGATTTTATGCTAGCCTACTTTTTTACACTCACTCCGTAAGTTTAATTCATATAAACTTTCTTTGTTTTAATGAAAACAAGTCTAAGTTTCAACATCTTAAGAGAAAAGTGAAGTGCAGTAAGTAAAATTCATTAGTTCAAGGACCTGAATCTGCATTTAAAGTAAGGGAGGTCATCCCTCGACACAAGTTAGATCTAACATCTACCCTAGGCACCCATAGTGAGTACTTAAGTTAATGTCTATAATGGAGCTAACTTGCACAAAATCGTACTAAGTACAGATATCAGCTAATATCCCAAACTACCTCGTATTATAAGATCGTACAACCGTTCGAGCCGGCTCCCGGGTCCTATTCGATATTACATCCTACGTGAGGAAAGTGAATACAAATTCGTTTATAGAATTTTATGGGTTTCAATGGAAGAATACTTGAGATACTGGATCGCGGGATGCTGTGTTTGTATTACAAAATGTATGTTGGTACAGGCAAAATAAATGTGAATTTGGATTTGTTCGTATCCGTTAAACATAAACATTGTAAGGCTTTTGAGTACTTATAGAAAGTTAATTAGATAAGGATGTTTGATTCAGTAGTAGCTCGGCCTCTGACTTGTGCGCGATTTCAGGGTTCAACAGGTTCCCCCTCACTATTACATGAGACCGAAACAAAACTGTTGAAATTCAGGTGAATTACAGGTCCCGTCGGGGCTGCGGGTTTTTCGAAAGAGATACTGCGGCCTCGACATAAAGGACTAAGAAGAAACATTGGTGGTTTTTAGTCAGTAGAAGTCTGACACTTCCTAAGTTAAGCAGAGGCGTACCTAACAAATGCACCCATATGTCGCCAATTATGTTTAAGTTGGGGCTATCTGGAGGAGTAATTTGAGGATTTCAAAACCCTTCAAAAATATATCTAGTTGTTTTTTTATCATTTGAGCTTTGTCAGTAAATTAAAACTGAACTGTTCATTTAAACTAACTGTGCGCACTGGAGCTCTTAACAGCAGACGAAAGCTAAAAATATCAAGACTGTTAAACTATTTAAAAACTAATTCATTCAGAGTAGTTTGAAAGTTGAAAGAATAATGGTGTCTTGCTATAACCTCCCCTCTGCAGTCCGACAGGAGAAATAACAGAAGAACCTTTAGACAATTCACGAACATGCTTGAAAAAAGACATCAAATATTATGTACTACTTTCAGCAATAATAATTACGATTTAATGATACCAAGAATACCTTTTGATAGCAGTTTTTTTTTTTATATTTGTAGACGCCTTCTTCCCGACCTAAACAACTGAGTCTGTGCACTTGAAATTGCGATGGTAGGAAAAAACTAGACCTTTTGTACAATGTTCATCGTCACCGAGCTGTACCACCCCCAGCCCCGAGTGTCTCGCAGCCATTAATTACTGCAGGCGCCCGTCCGGCACATAGCGTCGAGACGCATCGACTCGCCGGGACCCGAGACCCCTGGAGTGTCCCGAGACCCCCGCAGTACTCCGAGACTCCCGGGCAACTTGCAGTCGGGAGGTGTCCGCCAGCTACAAACAGTGACAAGAACTCGTAGGTCTTAGCGAAGTTGTATTTAATGTGCACAGCTTCTTATGTTAGTTTCGGACTTGACCGAAAAACGCTTTTAAATCTTTTTCTCAGCAACTTGGTGTTTTACACGGAATGGTGCACCTTAGTATGCATGCATACGTTTCAGTTTTACGATATCAGCTTTTAGAGTATGATATTAGACCTGTCATATATATTGTATATGTTTATATTAGCACAGCAGGACTTTGGGTCATCCACTCAGATGATGTTGTTTCTGTCTGAATAAATGACACATTTAATTCTAAATAATGGTTGCACACTCATGTCGAGAATCTATCTTACTTACACAAAAAATATGAACAGCCTTGTGACAAAACATCATCACTCTTGACATGAGTTGTAACAAAAGGTAAAGTGAGTTCGGAACTGCGGCTAATTGAAACCGACGGCGAGTTCCGGCCATGTGGAGCGATATCGCGATATGACGGCGATGTGGAGCGATATGGCGGCGAGTTGTGTGCATTAGCGACACATCCATCACGCGATACGATCGGCGACAACACGCGCCGGCCTCCTGCAGCTCTCGTCCAACATGATGCGTATCGCTAACGTGTCATATGATAAGCCATAGGGGATAGCCACGGTGTCACTACCACTGCTACCGATGACAGATTCAGAACAGGTTGAATTTTCGCATACTTTCTGGATTATGAAAAAAATATTACAATTAATAAATCATATTCTTTTACGTGTGTGAAGAGCTCGTGGCTTAAAAAGAACTGCCACTCGGGTCGATCTTTAGGTTAAGCTGCGCTTGCCTAGGTCGATCGGTGGATGGGTGACCGCCCATTACATACCGAGTTTCCTCCGTGCCTCGGAAAGCACGTTAAGCTGTTGGTCCCGGGTGCCATTTTTAGATCTTTGGCAGTCGTTACGGGTAGTCAGTGACCTGAAAGTCTGACATCCAGTCTTAACAAAGGGTATCGTATTATCTAGTATTAACTGGGTTGTGGAGGTCAGATAGGCAGTCGCTCCATGTAAAATACTGGTATTCAGCTGCATCCAGTTAGACTGGAAGCCGACCCCAATATAGTTGGGAAAAGGCTAGGCAGATGATGATTCTTTTACGTGTGTGACGAATGACATAAACATACCCTGACGTTATTGGTTTTTTTAAAAGGATATAGTCGTGTGTATGACCAGATAAATAAACTCGACCGCAGCTAGTATGTAGGTTTCTTACAAGACTAAAGTTTCAGCCCGCAGCAATGCTCGTAATCTGTTTATAATGTTTTCTTCGGGGGCGAAATTAATTTAATAAGTCGCCTAATGACACTCGGGGATAATGTGGCTGCAAAGAATTATATCCACTACATCCAACCTTAAAAACTTGAACTCTTTATAATATTCGTGTAGATCAACATCTGAGATCGAATTAATGTTGGTTTTGTTGACTTGTTTCGGGAAGTTACGGTGCAGTACAAAAAGCTGTTTGCAATGACAGTAAGAACGGCCTTTCGGTTTCGTTAAGGATGCTTTTACATCCACTGTTAAATTGTATGCGTTATTAATCGCGAATATTAAGTGTCAATTTAAATGTGAATTAAAGTAAGCACACAGCGATATTAACAAGATAGTACATATCTTAGCACTTGTCTCTCATCATAGCCCAAACTAAAGCCATTCTGCTACCCACACAAACAAACACACACTCGTCGTCACATTATGTACGCAAATGTTCCTCAAACAGGAATATTTCGACGCAAAAATACGCGTCCATATATTTTTTCTATTAATAAAGAATTTTCATTAAAACTTTGCTGTTTGTGTGAGGCGAAATAAACAGATTTATTTCGGATGGACGTCTGTTTCCCTATTATTATGAAAATATGAAAGTACCAGAGTTTGCCGAAATAAATAATTTTGATAAATATTTTTTCCAGTGCAGTATATTTTGTTGTTACAACGATACATAATTATGATAATAATGTTAAGCACCATAATTTAATGAAGAGATAAGTCTTTTGTGTGCCAAGATCACATGAAAATTATTATTAGCAAAAAGAGGCGCAAGTTTGGCCCCCGTTTTCGGGATGATAAAGTCTATCCCCTTTTAATAATGACAGTCTGCCCAGATGTTAGCTATGTTCATCCCACAATATTGTAATCTACCTCAAGGAAGCATAGCATAATTTTAACAAAACCGTTACAACTGTAGATCCCAGCGAGCAACGATTAACCCGAGTCAATTATCCGCTTAGTTAAAATCTATTGTGTAATTTAGAACAAGACTCCGAGCTGCCTCTCTGCCGGGCTACTAACGGATTGTGCGCGAAGCTACACCCGCGCTGCGCCGTGCCGGTCGACGGCTAAACCACTTTCTGTAATAGATTATGATTTACGAGCTGTCGTACTTTAACCGACGGCTTAGGACAATAGAACACAGAAGGACCACTTTTGGATAACAGATAATGATAAACTGGAGGTGGGTGTGGCTGTGTATTGCAAACATCAGACTATCTCGTCACCGCACTCGATATGTGTGAAGGGGTTAGTATAATATTGTCACACTCTCATTATATTATTATTGTTCTATCTCATATGGACAGAGGCCCTTGTGCAACTAGTGGGAACATTATAGGCTAATATTGCTATGCTTAAGTAGTAGGTATACTTAGTTCTGGAATTGTGACCACGAACTGGAAGATTTGCGTTGGAAGGCTTTCCACTAGGTGGGCTGATGACCTAGTGCAGATTACGGGCATTCGCTAGACGCGAGACGCACGGGACTGGTCAATATGGATGTCCAGCAGTGGATGTCTTTCAGCTGAAATGATGATGATACGAAATCCTGCACAAACACAAACATAGCCCAAATAGAAGTAGTTACCCGTGTCGTATTAGTATCTTAGTTTGTTCGTAAACATCTGAGCTAAGCTTCTGTACTGGTTGTTCTTTGCCATAGTCCGAAAAGATTTGTTTTGATCCTGATACGCAAAACTGTTCAGAGATCTACTTATTTAGTATAGTTTCAACTGTTGGGCGGTATCATACTATATGTTGTCAGAGTAGAAACTACTCTTGGAATACCAAGTCATCATGCATCATATCATGAATTTAACTCTGTGTGACGGATACTTATTAAAGATTTTTTAAGGGTATCCTATGACCTTATTCCCGTGGGGTCATCCTCTACTTAAACACGGGCAAGGTCATGGGAAAAACTTATTTAACTATAAAACAATACAATACTACATTTACGTACAGAAGAAACAAAAAGCTCATGTTTTTCTTAACATTTTCCTTGTTCCTGATAATGTTAGCAGTACATGAACAGATTTTATTCAGTGTTTCCCTGGTAATAATGATAATCACATTCCATTTGTCTCTCCATAGCAACGTGTCGTAGGAATAGGTTTCGAAGTATTCCTTTGTCCGCCTTGCGGTAACTTCAGACAGGTGCTGAGGTGAGATCCTGCGAACTGTTTTCACAACTTTTGCGAATAATATATGCTCAAACAAACTCTGCCAGCTACCAGAACTGTTTACAGCTAAATGTGCCGTTAGTAAAATAACACAGGTTTATACCTACCTAAAAACGCCTATTGGACATCCTTGGATGACGCGATTTGCTACATCATTTGCGTCAAACGAATGTATTTTGTTTCTTGCATACCATCGCAAATCACGTCAAGGTGAATCGCGTGCTCTAGGCAACCTCTTTCATTTGTTTCCTCCGTCGCACGTCTGTCGCGTGAACGCGTAGGTCGTGGCCAACCGGTTAGTTTTGTTTACTGCTAACAAAATGTACAGAAATTAATAGTGTGGCGTTATGTGACCACTAGTGCGGTGTTCAATGTAAGACTAATTATTTAGTGTTGATGCACACTCAGTTAGCTCGCGCTATTTTCCAACACGACAGTTAATTTTATCAGTGCTATACTGTTGTATGTTGCGAATAGCATATTTAATTTTATGTTATGCCCAATCTCACCAAAGTAGAACTAAATTCTAAATTTATGGGTACCTATTTGATTGTAGATCCGACCCTGTACTATTTAGAAAGTTTTTGGGAATGTATAACTGCATCAAAATGTGGTACTCGCTGGTTGCTGCAGAAAATAGGCTTCAGGTGGCAGTAACCATGCGTGGTACCCGTGTGCCATCACGACATTATACTGAGTGAAAGCCATTTTGCTATAAGCATTTTAAAAGTAAGTAATGCAAACAAAATGTAACTTTAAACATTTTAAAATGAATCAAACGATTCCATCACAACATTTGAGTTTTATGAATTACAAAGCTAAAACAAACAAAAACAGCTGTAAACTATAAAACAAATCAAATCTGTCCCTATTAAATAAATATTAAATGAGAAACTTTCCAACTTAAAGTTCGCACTAAGCAAATACTTAAATCTTGACTATTCATTGTATTTAGAGAACTTATTTGGACATAAATGTGACTCTTATCTGAGTTCTAAACTAAAATGTTTCTCTCAAACGTAGTTAAGGAATTCTATAAATAGTTCCATAACTTGACGTTCAATGAAGAGATCGCTCTGGGCTTAGGAAACTCTCTGGATATTGGATTATAAACATTTCCCAAGGGCATGCCTATTTATAAAGTAAAAATAACCATTCATCCATCATCAATATAATTAGGCTCAGTACGTGATACCTTAATATAAATCTCTATTCATAATTTTCTCATTACTTAAGAAAAAGCTAAGAAAACAAGCTGTGAGACAATGATAAAAACAGAAAACTGGTGTTCAGATCAACTCTGGGGGCCAATTGTCAATGTAAACTAAGAACCTCGTGGGAGTTCTACACTTTGAATTGTTCGGGAACTAAACTAGCGCCGCTTGATAACAAAGATGGAAAACATATTATTTTATTCAATACAAATGGGAACTCAAAAATTATCTATTTGTATTGAATTGACAGCGATTTTTTATTTTTAGTTTATGGTCATAGATAATCATTGGCTAAAACTCGCCCTGGGCTTGCCGCTGTCAATGTAAACATAAACGTATCTCTCGTAAAGGAAAGCTCTCCTATGACGTACGGCTGAACACGCAATTCTCACATTAGAAACTACCTATATTGTTATCGATCGTAACTTTCTTCAGAATACCGGCCATTATCTACGCATAATACTTGCACATAACTAGCGACTCGCTCTGCCCACCACGGTGTTTAAGGTTGATACGAATGTATTATTACACAAACATTCTGGAAAACCCTCTCTAAATGATGTGAAAACAGTGGAAAAACTCCGTTGCAAAGGTAAGAAGAGTAACATGATTCCATACACATGAAAAGCGACTTTGATTACAATAATAGAAAAGCACAACCGCTCGGATCGATCTTTAGGTTAAGCCGCATTTGCCTAGGTGTCTTCGTGGATGGGTGACAAACCGGAAGTGGGTGGCTATACTGAGTTACCTACATGCCTCGAAAAGCACATTGGTCCCGGCTGTCATTTGCAGATCTTAACGTTACAGGTAGTAGACACTAAAGTTTGACAAGCCAGCTTGCCAAGGGGTAACGAATATCCAGTACTAACTAGGTTGGAGGTCAGATAAGCAGTTGTTCCCTTAAAAATGCTGGTACTCAGCTGTATCCGGTTAGACTGGTAGCCGACCCTAACTTGGTTGGGGAAAACCTAGGCTGATGATAGGTACGGATATAGAAGCAGGCAAACGGCTAAAAAAAACATGTTACTTGTTACGAAATACTCGCTGAAAATTTTATTAGTTTCAAGGTGTAGGTACTCGGGTTAAAATATTAATGAAAAGAAGTTCTATTATATTATACCTTTTTACGATGTTGAAAAGCTCCTGTATTTTTTCTGATAAAATAATTGTCGTACCTGTCAATATTAAACGATCGTTTCAGCTCGCTCAGTCAATATAACAGCTGAACATTTTCATAGATAAAAGTCTGAGAAGTAATTTTCAATCAACCAGAACAACCAGAGACGCGATCGTTTTTCAGTGAAAGTTGGAATACAATAATAAATTTGTTAAAAAATCTTCACTTCTACTCACCAGGCTCTAGGCAATCAACAAATCTACCTGACACACAGACATCTGTCCTTTCACTTGTTTTACTCTTAGACTACCATGTGTCAGGACGTGTAGTTTGACTGAAGGAGCTCAACGATACTGTCTACTACTTACCTCACTAATTTTAAAACATTTTTTAATAAACAAAACCGTTTCTCTACTACTATTACAAAAGTAAACAGAACAAATCAATGGAATAGTACAAGAGTCTGGTTCTCTTGACCCCTTCACTCGAGCTAATATTAAAAATCATCAGCAAATGTTTAAGTTTAGCGGACGACGATGCCGACTGCTCCAACAGAAAGTTAGCTTCTTGTTTGTAATGAAGCCTCTTTGCTCTATAGATGAGGCACGACTTGAATATAATGCTCAAAATGTATAATTCCAAACCTCAATTAGTGTGGTACACCCAATTAATCACTATAGGTTGTCAGTTTACATGATATTATGAATAATTATCATTGTTTCTCAATAACTCTTCTTGTATTACAATTGGATTACTCTCCGTCAAAATCAATCACTTGTCTCACTTGAACAAGATATAATAATGCGAAGGTATCTCGAAACAAACACAATGCTGGAACATCTAAACGATGAAATCGCGTAAATGATTCACCATTTTGTTCGAAAAATGCTGGAATATTCGCGCGTAATTCCGACAAACATGTCTATCCATTCTTATCGCTTTACGTCCGCGGCGCACAATGTACAAAGCGCTTGAAGTTCGTCCATCTCATCAGGGCTAGTGCTTGCTCAGCGCTGCAGCGCTCTCCAAGTCTGTCTGCACTTGTTTCAGTATGTACGCAGATCGCTGGCCGGGACCGATGCGCTCTTTTGCTATTTAAACTAGCAGAAATTTCATTATTTTAAAATATTACTAACAAACAATAAGTTGTCGGACACCAGCTGTACCGCTGCGGTAGCGCCGAAGCGTTGTACAGCGGCAAGCGCTCGTGAGACAGGCGCTACAAAATGAAGAGTTTGTTTTGATGTCAAAGCAACAGATGAAATTGTTTTAAATTTAAGTCACCGACCGAGTCTGTCTTATATTTCATTTTACTCAGAAAGTACTTTTGTTTAGATTCATTTCATTAAGAAAATTCTATGCAGGACGCGTTACTCTCTTTGAATAAGCTTCACGTTATTCCATACGAAGTAACGTAGGTACTCTTACTGCTCTTAGCAATTCCGATACGCGCGGGAAGCACACTGCATTGCAAAGTAAACCATTCTTCCCCACATTGTACCTGTTTATGTGGACAAATAATTACAAACGAGCTTTTCTTCCTGTTTTTATTTATGTATATAGAAACAGGATGAAAAGCTCGTTTGTAATTAATACAGTATATAAAATATACTGTATATAATATTAATATTTTCAATCTCGCGTTACCAAAGCTTTCCTAGAGTCGTTAAAATATATCATCCCTGCGAAACAATACGCGTTGAAAGAGATAATTAAAATAACACTCAAATTGTTTGTTTGGCTGGGCCGTTGCGCGCCGCAGTCGGTCGGCTGCAGCGGTCAGTTTTACGGCGCTAGGTTTTAATGGGCGCAAGTTGTGCATGGCTGGCTGGTGCTCTATTGTGCCGTGCCCCGGCTCCGCTCGCGGTGGGCGCCAAACAACGCTCATTACTCATACCGCCGCAGCCACAGCAGACAAGTCAAGCTGTGCACCCCGGCCAGTTTGTAAGACTACGTGTGTGGGGCGATAAGTGTTCACGCTAATGGGGGGAGGTGGGTGCGACTATGTACTCAAGTTATTTGCATTGTGTATGCTGCGAATAGTGCTATTAAAATGTGGAGACAGACAGAGAAATTTTAAGCTATTACCATGAACCTTTTTGACATAAAATGTTCGTTTCGTCTTTAAAACTACGTCTATTTTCAAATCTCATCTAAATGCTAAACACGTAACTACACACATCAAAAGTGTCTAGGGATCAACATATATTTTTGCAATAACTTTTCTCCTGATTGATATTAATTAAAATTTTCTTTAAGGATTCATCAAATAAAGTGTTTTCGTTTGTCACAGTAACGATAAACCAAGTCACCTTTGCATTAATAAAGAAATTTGCCATTTTCCTAATAAAGGGATTTTTGACATTTGAACCACTAACATTAAAGTTCAAAAAAAAGACTGAAATAACAGTTTTCTTTAAAATTTTATTGGGTAACTTAAACAATTAATAATCCGTGTTTCTACCGCGAACACTAATAACACAAGAACATCGGTTTGGCATACTCAAAATGAGTTCATCCAAATCACGCTGTGGAATGGCCGCCCATGTTCGTTGCAACAACAAAAAAAGGTCTTCTTGCGACTGGATACCCTCCATATTCGGCAGAGCTCTTCTCTGTAGCATATCCCATGCATGCTCAATCGGGTTCAAGTCTGGCGACTGAGCAGGCCAGGGCAGGACATTGATGTTAGCTGCGGCGAGAGTCTGTCTTACAACTCTTGCGGTGTGCGGTCGTGCATTATCATGCATTAACTGAAATAAGGGACCGATTTGCACTTGTAGAGGAACGATGACGTCTGATACAATCGTCTCAGCATAAATTTGAGCGTTGAGGTTGCCTCTGATCCAAATCAACTCAGTTCTTCCGCCGATCCAAATACCCGCCCATACCATGATGGTTCCACCACTATAAGGATGGACTTCCTGGCAGGATTTTAATCGCTGTTGGCGTCCAGGGGTTCTCCAGTGTCGTATACGTCTTGTATCCGGTCTCATACCAAAACGAGACTCATCAGAAAAGCACACGAAACGCCATTGTTCTTCTGCCCAATTTCTGTGTTCAAGAGCCCATTGATATCGAATCCTACGATTGTGCATTGCTATAGGTGGTACCCGTAGCGGTCTTCGGGAATGAAGGTTCACTTCATGCAAGCGGTTCTTGACTGTTTGGTCGCTAATTAAGTTCCCTGAAGAGTGATGAAGCCTCACGGCTAACATCATGGCGGTTATTGTTGGAGCTCTTCGAGTTAAGATTTGAATGTATCGGTCTTGTCTCCGTGTGGTGCAGCGATACCGTCCTCCATGGCGCTCAGCCACGGTACCAGTGCTTCGGTAACGTGTCCAAAGTCGACTGATAACACTCTGACTTGTATTCAGAGCTAAAGCCACAGTACGTTGCCGGGAACCAGCTTCTATCATTCCCACGGTTCTGAGCATTTCTTCCCTGCTTAAATGACGTCGCCGCTCCATAATAACGTTGGTTTTAATCAGTAGTAGGGAAACAGTAGCACTAATAATGTCTTCAATGCGTTGTATGTTTTTATAGGGAAAATATTGACAGCTGATTTTCATCTTTTACTCGAATTTGATTCACAGTTCCTGATTCAAATTATGAAATGCACCAAAAAGGATCCATATAAATTTATAAAATCATAAATTTATTACAAAGCCACATCTCAATCTCAAGAAATCCGCATAAAAATGCTTGATCCCTAGACACTTTTGATGTGTGTATTACATCGTTTAAAGTTAATAGTTTAGTACAACAGAGGTGTTTGTTTTACTTTACAATAATTCATTGTTATAGTAAGTGTCAAGCACTTACATGCAAGGTCCTTGCATCCGCTTACAAACAAAGCTCAAGCAAGCAATCCAGTGTTCGTCTGTTCGACTCCACCCGTCAGCGTTCGCTGAGGGTCGCGAGCGTACGCAAGAGGTCGCGGCACACGCAAGTACGCTGAGAGCGGTCGAGGGCTGCCTTTGCACTGCCGGGATGTACAGCCTCAAAGGAAATCACAATTGAAGCAGAGTACGCAATTAGGTGGATTAAGTGCGTGGAAAAATTTGAATGATGTACTCTTATTCAGGTCGGCGAGCAATTATAATCACGTGTGTTAGTCGGGACGTCGCTTGTGTGAAGCTAAATAACATTACATTACTCATTAGTCCGTCTTTAGTACACTTGGAAAGATCGACTAACTCTAGATTAAGTCTTGATCAAAAGCTCATGACTGTTTTGTCTGCTACGTTTTGCACTTTTGGCCAAAGCTAGCTTATTATGCTAACCAGCATAAAATTTGCAATACACACGGTTGTTTTAAACTTGGTCCACACTCATTCGCACCAATTTACAGTTAACATAGGATAAGGAGAGCAGCGGTGGCCCAGTGGTGCCGGCCAGCAGGTGCGGACAGCCTCAAAGGAAATCACAATTGAAGCAGAGTACGCAATTAGGTGGATTAAGTGCGTGGAAAAATTTGAATGATGTACTCTTATTCAGGTCGGCGAGCAATTATTATCACGTGTGTTAGTCGGGACGTCGCTTGTGTGAAGCTAAATAACATTACATTACTCATTAGTCCGTCTTTAGTACACTTGGAAAGATCGACTAACTCTAGATTAAGTCTTGATCAAAAGCTCATGACTGTTTTGTCTGCTACGTTTTGCACTTTTGGCCAAAGCTAGCTTATTATGCTAACCAGCATAAAATTTGCAATACACACGGTTGTTTTAAACTTGGTCCACACTCATTCGCACCAATTTACAGTTAACATAGGATAAGGAGAGCAGCGGTGGCCCAGTGGTGCCGGCCTCGACTTACGAACAGTAGGTCGTGGGTTCGAACCCAGGCAGACACATTACTTTGAGTAATTTATTTCACCACCGCTGCTCTCAAAACGGTGAAGGAAAACATCGCGAGGAAACCGGCATGGTTTAGATCCAAACATTCGAAGACATGTGACATCTACAAATCCGCACTGGGCTCACGTGGTAGATTATAGCCTATTCCCTCTCAAAGAGAGAGGACGCTTGTGTCCCAGCATTGGGAACATTAATAGGCTGTTGATGATGACAAGACACATACGAGGCACGTACTCACGTAGGCACACTTTCCCCCGTAGTGGATACATTTGCGGGGACATTTATAGCCTGACTTGCAACAAGCGTTAAATCGCCGATAATCGCAGCGAGTCGCACGTGAACGCGCTCGTACGCAATAGCACGCAATCTGGTCGGACGCTCCGCTGTTCATAAAGGCTCATTTTGCAGACGAGACAAATTGGCGTGGATTAGTGTGCGCTATCGAGTTTGTTTGTGCAGCAGAAAAGCAAAGTTCTCTTTGGTACACGACATACTCATACGAGTAGCTAAGTATTTGATTCAATTCGCAGTAATGAGCTTTTTGACGATATTAAAGATGGGTACTAGTCTTTTATTTGTAGACCGTGTAATTGACATTTCAATTACAAATAAAAAATAAACTCTAGCTAGGACTATTGTTCTAGCTAGAGTTTATTTTTTATTTATTCATTTGGCTGCAACTCTTGTGATGTGAAGCTATGATATGGCCTAGTGGCCAGTATGCTTTAAGGAACGACTGTCTAATATCCGACGTCCACAACCTAGTTGTTACCAGGTAATACGTTACCCCTTAGTAAGACTGTTGGTTAGACTTTCGGGTCACCTGTAATTACCCAAAAAAATTACAAATGATCGCCATCCATAGGCCGACCTTAACTTTGCAGATTGCCTCGTGACGAAATTATTTCGCCACGAGATCCACTTTTCTTACGTGTTGAAAGAAAAAGACGGAGTGTTAATATTGTTTTAAGCCGATTATGAATGTTTTAATGACATCCTATTTAATCCATTACATCTTGTATGCTGCAAGCTCTTGTAAGTATTTCTCTTATTCAAATAAAAAGCTCATAACGAGTTGACTGTTGCTGGATGATAGGTCACTCCCTCACAGAGAGGAGACTGTGTCGCGGCAGTGGGAGGGTTATAGACTGCTAATGAGAGTAACGAAAAACCCTCATGTATGTTAACAGTCACGTATCCATCACTTCGTCAGTGACTGACACATCTGCGTGCACTTGTTTCGGAAGCAGGCTGTTCACAGAGTGCACGGAGCACTTAGACCTGCGGCGCTACTGGACGGGTAGGGCTGGCTCATTGTATACACGACTCATGCATATTTATTACTATCTTTCATGGCCGTTTTCACCTGAATGGATGCCTTAATACGAACGTATTTTATTAATTTAAATTCGTGGCACTGCACTTTATTTAGACATTGATTTAGTTGTCATTTTGTCTTAGTTTAAACGAGCGTAGGAAGTAATGTTGACGAGTGTAGACAATTAGAAAACACCTATCTAGATACCTGCCACCTAGATATTTGTATTTAAAATTGTTTTTCAATAAAGTTCTAAGTGTCCTACCTACGTTAAGTTAGAAAGTAACAGTCTGTTACCTAGCCCGTAATAAAATTCTAAGTAATAAAAATAATGTTTTAGAGCGCACTTGACGTCGTCGTAACGCGATATTGCACAACTTTGTTGTTTAACGATTAGATTACATTACCTTATTATTGCGGTAAAAGTGAACAATACACAACTACAATCTTTGTTCATTACAAACAAGGGACCCAATATTTTATGATTTTTATTCTGGACCTACCTGCCCCTCTTCCGCTTTAGCTTTCCCTTTTCATAAGTACGAGTACTAACGCTAGTCTTTACTTTAAACAGCTTCACATACTATTACAATATTAAAACCGTTACTATGCGTTGTGTCAGCCCTACTCCGGGTGTGCGGGAAACCGTGTGATTTTCCTCTCAGCGACGTGTTTTTATTGATTTGAATGTAACATCTAATGTAACGTTCCGGTGGCTCGAGTGAGATATTGAAGCATTCGGCGGCTCGCGGGTTTTCCTCTTTCTATGGCACACCTAGAGGTTGCTTCCACTTGATATAATTAATATGATATTCTGTTTCCTTCATAAATTACGAAACACGAGAGCCACGTATCGAAATCCCGATATCGGCATCTCGACAGTAATTCTATGTAGGTATTAATCATGTTCACATTACGCATCTGACGTACTGGAATTTCTCACTATGTAATTGGAAACTGAAAAGTGCAGTTCTGTGAGTAGTAATGTATAGATAGATTAATGATTTCTTATGTGCAACACAGAAGAAACACCAAATAAATTCACAATTTAATAAAAATAATTATGACTAAGTAAAGAAAGAGACATACATTATACATCGACACGCTTTTATTTCCAGAAGCATTAGGCAGAGGTGTACCCAGTTACCCACCCACATTTTGCTAGTTATATTTAAGACCCATGTTATATTAGACGAGCCTATTGCCATCAACCGAGCCTGATTCCAGAATCTGTGATAGCTACTAAGAAATTCCTGATGGAAAAACCCAATAACACATTGCCCAACCTGGGAATATAACGCTCTAACTTCTACACTAACGTGCTACAGTAAAAAAAAACGAAATGTGTGCTCGGACACATAGCAGAAGTGAAACTTCAAGGACAAGTGGAAAAACAAATTGCAACAAAACTTTAACTTGAAGTTAAAAAAAGGGCACACATATTTTATATTAAATTTCCATGTTAACAAACACATTTATTTAGATATAGATTAATACCATACGGGAGAAATCTCTCCCTCAAGCGTCTGTAACGCTTTTTCGTGACATAAAATCCCAAATAGGCGGGGGGCCGTCTATAAAGAAGTTTCACTTCAGAAATAACAAATTAAGGGTAGGTTGTATTATGATGACTGTTTAAGCGAATGCCAAGAACTCTCGATATTCACCGCAGTTATATCGTTACCCTCGGCGATGGCAATAACCGGAGAGAGTACCGAACGACCAAAAACCAGCTTTTATGCGTAAGGCGTAAAAACATCTATTATACTTGAGTCAACGATCACTTCACTCATAAACTGTCCGCATCTTACGATTCGGAACACCATGGACAATTTTATTTCCGCTACAAAGTGCCGGGGCTATAAATCTGCCAGGCTATTTCCCGGGCAAGGGTGGGCAAAGTGGCTGTATCGAGGTATTACTTACAGCTGGGCAGCGGTAACGGTGCGAGGTGAGAGATGAACACAATATAATGGATGTGATGTTTCGGGAGCTCCATAAATGTGACTGATGTTGAGTGAGTGTTGTGTTTGTTGACAGATGATGTTCTAGTGTCGTCGCATTTCAGGTGGTCGTTCTAAATGAGTATTGTGGTGTCAAACACACACTTTTACAGATTTTCGACACTCTTTTTAAGGATCCTGGCAGTTTTTAGCTTTTACATGTCTTCAGATTCAGATTCAGATTATTTATTTCTTAACATAGGTAGTTACAAAGACCTGTAACATGTTCATATGCGCTCTATGTTTTGCCATTTGGCGTACAAATATGGTGAATTTTACATTTAATTAAATTATTAATGATCTACGTGCAACAAATACTTTTACAAAAACGTAGATGCACTAATGTTAGGTACACGGCTGCCTACCCTTTGAGCGTTTTAAGCGGGATATGATAAATATGTATGATTTTCTTATTTCTATCTTCAAATTACTCTTTTTAATGGAAATCTCTGTAGTAACCTCCTCTGCACCAACATATTCATATAATAAAAGCTTATGGAGAGTTAGAGGCGGCACACATTTCCCCGCGCATGCAGACGACAAGTCGATAGCGAGCGGCCGACCTATCGACCTATCGACCTATCGCGCCACATCGCGCCATCGCCAGCGGAGTGGCCACACTCGGCGGCTTCTATTACTTTATGCTAATCGTGCGCCAGAGCGCGGCGAGTCTGGAGCTAAGGAATCCCGCGGACGGCCGACCATGACACCACTTTCATACTTTTTCCTTTCAGCTCGAGCTATTCAAGATATTATTCTCGCAATAAGCTTTGGAAACCTCCGGTGTCATTTAATAAAAAGAGTTTCTTGTACAAACTAACAAGAAAGTCTCCTTTAGACTCCTTTGAATTCACTTCACTTTTGACAAAAATACTTAAAAATGTAACTTCGTTAAGGTTGAATAGATACAAGGACATCCTAACTAATATTATAAATGCGAAAGTAAGTTTGTTTGTTGTTTGTTACCTTTTCACGCCAAAACCACTGAAACAATCATTCGCAATAATTTTCCAAACACGTTGTCAGGATCAGGGCACAATGAATGGATAAGTATGAGAAATGATTCAAAAGAAATTTGAGTAAATGACAGCGTGATGGTTGACAGAGGAGAATGGATGAAAAGATCGCGTTGCGCCGAGCACAAGTAACGTTGGATAAGTGCAGAAAAATTATGTTGTCAGGTATATAGAAACTTTCATACGTACAAACGTACGTACATTTTATCCCGAAAACAAGTTCTGTTCCCGAGGAAAACAACATCTTTATGATAACAGAATATGGTGTCACGTGTCTATCGACACGAATCATTATTTAATTAATTACATTATCATAGAAATTTTAATAGTGTGTTAGAAGTACAACCCGAATTGATTGTCAAATTCAAAATAAAGCAAGTAAAGCCGCGGGAAAAGCTGTGATGTTTTATGACACGCAACCGGCATTACTACATTACAACTTAAGAGCGCACATGGTACTTATAGGCGAAGGAAGTCGAGTACCGCACAATATAAATGAAAATACCTACAGCAAAACAATGAAGTCCTTTTATTCGAAAAGTAGGAGTATCTTTACCTATTAAAATTCTTTTTATTAAACGTCTTCGATTTATAGGCCATCTAACTGATGTAACATGACAATATTTTTATCGTTTACCTTCCTATATAGACGTAATAGAGTCATAAATACTAAAATTGGAACTGAGAGAGTACAATATTTTACTTACGTACAAGGATTTTTTACTTTATGTGCAAAAAAATTGTCTGGGACAGACAGATTGCTTCAGAGATTTTCTATTTCAGATATTTATTACGAAGTCTTACACCGGTAATGAAAAGCTAAATTGTGATCATACTCGTAGTTCTAATATTATGTCCACTAGGCACAAAAATAAGACATAATAAAGATGGTAATCATGCAATCATTGAACTTATGCAACAGTCAATCATATAGTCTATATCTCAGTAAACTCATGCGGAGATTACGTCCAGTGGTTACACGAGGCGTGGCCCTTGGGAGGTAATATGACGTGTGATTACCGATCTGTTGCCAAGCGTGAGATTACGGACGATCGCCGGAGAAGCTGAGCCCTCAGTGCTCGCTAATAGACGGTTATATGTCCTAATAATATCATAATGGACATTAACAGTTTGTCTTATTGTTTTCAGCAGACAACGTTTTTAACCTTCACCGCAGTCGGGTAAAAAGAAGATAGTATGTCGACCTGACAATACTGATGGGGAGACAACAGACAAAAACACACAAAATAATAAAGATGTCGCAGACCATTCAGGTTTATAAAAAAAATCAAACTAATATGTCAGCTACGAATGCCTAGCAAAAAGAATCGCCCCCGGGTGGGCTCGAACCACCAACCTTTCGGTTAACAGCCGAACGCGCTAACCATTGCGCCACGGAGGCTATGGATTAGATGCTGAAATTGTAAGCCTCACTATTGGGTAGACCGCGGTAGGTAGTTTCTGGCCAGAATCGTCCCGACAGAGCTAGCTAAGTTATCGTAAATTGGGCTTTCAGGAAAGTGATGCGCGATTAATCGCAAGCTTGTGGCGCGCCTTACTATCGAGTGCTCTGCCGCAGCTGTGCATGCCAGCGGACACAAATCCCCAGTGTCGCAAGTGTCACGAGTGTCACGAGTGTCGGCAGTGTCACGACACAGCATTTTTAAGGATAACGCGCCGTGACGTGCAACCGATTGGTTCATGGCAACAACTTCGGACATACTCCTCTACCTCAGAATGTATACAGATTCAAATTCAGAACTGAAAATCTATTTAGAAGAATATTCGCTATCACGACTGAAATGACTTTAATATTCTAGCACAAAGAAGTCTCATTTTTCATTGTGTATTCGAAATAACGTAAAAAATAATATCAAATTAAATATATTTCGCAAAACAAACTGTTCCAAAGACTAAGATTGATGAGAAATATTTTTAAAACAGCGTCGCGTTGAAATTTGTATATTGTAGGTGTTTTCATTTTAGTCTGACATGATCGAATTAAGCGTTCCTGAAATATATTCAGAGGACGAAAATATGCGTAAAGTAGAGGTTCTTTACGGTTCGCGTTACGAAAATTAAGTAGCTAGGGAAACAGGCAACTTTATTAAACATAAAGAAAACTTATTTTGTAATCCGTTCTCGACGTCTTTGCGGGGCCTTACCAAAGGACCACCTGATGCATGCTGATTTACAAAGGACCAGATTCAGTATCTCTTGTCTCGCCTAATTGAATTTATTTAGTTTCGTAGCTAAAAATAATAAGGAATAAGACGCATTCATAAATGTGTGAATGCGCACTACTCAGGTAATCAAATGACCCTGATCATCATATACGTCTCAGTAACCGTTATTGGAGCAGTTAGTGAATGTATCGGTTCGTGTTTCCACAATAATCACGCCTGCCGCCTACCTCCAGCCCTCACATAATTGCTAGGATAGGGTTCGGATCTGTGCCCAATTCTGATAAAATAATAGTACAACACCGAGCAGTAACGCAATTTGATATAGTTCGTGATTGACTATAACACCGAGAATAAATGAATGCAGAAATCATGCGAACTAAACAACGCTCGAGTATGTCAAGTTTGTGATAACCGTTTTATTACTAAGCAAAATGTGTATCCTGAGCAAGTGAGCATACTGGTAGTGGTTTATTTGTTGTGGTATACAAGTTGGGTTACTGTATCTATATGGACTATATGGTAGTGGTGTGTGAATTATTCAGATTAGCTATACTAGAGTGAACTTGAGTTATCTTATGTGTCCCACAGATACCTAGAAGCGTCCTCCGCTGCCGTTACTAAAACAGGTAATAGGAAAACAGATTTTCTTGGAATCTACTCTAATACAAAACTACAATATGCTTCTTAGAAACGTCATAGTCACATGGAAGTACTTTGATTTGTTGCAATATTATTAGGAGAGAAATAGTATTACATTCTCTGAAAATAATTAAGTATAGTTAATGAATAGATGGATAGAGGTTTAAAAGAGACCAACACTCAGTGTTGGGTGGCCAAAGGTTGAAGAAGAGAGAGACAGCTGAATAGAAACGATTCCACAAAGGAAAAATAATTATAGTAGACAAAGCGGTAGGTATTTTAAGACATCCGGTTAGACTGAAAGCCGGGTCTAACATAGTTGGGAAAAAGCTGGACGGATGATAATGACGGAGTTACATCAGCCGTAATATTATGTAACTTGACGTTTTTTTATAAGGTTGTTTAATAATGCAGCTGTCACAAAAATAACACTGAAAAGCAAATGCCACGATAGAATATGTATTTTTTACCATGATCTGGGGGCACGGCAGTGCCCCCGCCAAGTCGAGCAATAAAGCGGCACGGCCGTACTATCCATTTCTCGAACCAGTTCAGGCCATTTTCGACCTCCAATAACTTCGTTGTGGATAAAACTAGAAGAATGAATTTTTAGTAACCAATTAGGCCTTGTATAAACACGGTAGATTTAAAATTTCATTAAATTTGAAACAGTAGTATAAGAATTATAACTAATCAAAGTTCCCTAGTTTTGTCACTCACTCATATAAATATTTGTTCCGTGCGGGAATCGAACCCGCGACACGCAGCGCAGCAGTCCATTGCTTGAGCAACTGCGCCAACCGTGCCGTCATGATTGACCGATCATCAAAAGTCTAAGGCACTTCTAGCAGACATAGAAGCTTCAAATTTAGAATACAATTAGTGTTTAGTGTATAAACCATGGAAAAACTAAAAAAGTATACAATTTCAGTGTAGTTTTCTAGATAAACTAAATCAAATCAAAATCAAATCAAATCACTTTTACTTGTTAACATAGGTAAAGAAATACAGATCTTGAGTTTGGTGTACAGAGCGCTATGTTATGCCAGGAGGCGTACAAATATGGTGTGCTAGATGCACAGATAATAAGAATTAAAATAAAAAAAGATGTTGAAATCATGGATAATTAGACTTTCGAAATAAAATAAAAAAGTAATTAAGTACATATTATAAAAAAAAAACTGCTTAAATAACTTTGTAATCCCATATAATTGTATAGGATTACAAAGTTAAAGTTACATTTTCAGTGAATGAATTTTACGAGTTATTAAATTAAACATACTTCCTAGTTTCTGATTGATCTGAAATTTTGCACGTATATGTATGTTGCCTATCAATGCAATATTATGATGATATGGAACTGATTTGATGATGGAGCTGGAAGTTGACCATAGGAACTCCATTTTAGAATTTCATAACCCCATCGAGTTTGGACTCGTTTGATTCGTCTTGTCGAGTAGTTTGTCTTAAGATGGTGTCCAGGGTCTGTTGGTGGAGCTGGAAGGTGGCCATAGGAATTCCGTTATAAAACGACATAGCCCTATCGAGTTTGGACTCGTTTGATTTGTCTTGTCGAGTAGTTTGTCTTAAGATGATGTTCAGGGTTCTGAATAGTTCTGATGATGGAGCTGGAAGGTGGCCATAGGAATTCCGTTATAAAAACCACATAACCCCATCGAGTTTGAGCTCATTTGATTTGTCTTGATGAGTACTCTGTCTTTAGTTGGTAACCAGGATCTGAAGATGGAGCTGGAAGGTGGCCATAGGAACTCCGTTATAGAACGACATAACCCATTGAGTTAAGACTCGTTTGATTCGTTTTAACGAGTACTTTGTCTTTGGATGGTCTCCAAGATCTGTTGATGGAGCTTGAAGGTGGCCATAGGAATTCCGTTATAAAACGACTTGACCTTGTCGAGTTTTTACTCGTTTGATTCAGCTTGTCGAGTAGATACTTTAGCAGTACTTCAAATCGATAAATAAGACTGCTTCAAATTCGAATAAACCTATGTATCTACTCGTATTGTTGATTCATTAAACGAAAGAAATAGATAGAATGAGAGACGCTATAAAAAGAAATGAGATCCCACCAAAAACAAAACTTGTAAAAAAAGCCAAGCCGAGCAACTCACTTTTACCGTAAAAAGTAGTGAGATCCATGTAATACCAAGTCAGTTAATATATTTAATCCCTACTTAAAAACCTTTGATGTTTTAAATAAAAGATTGACTTGGCCATCGCTTCGCATTCGCCAATGTTAAACAGGCCATTGTAATAGCTAATCGCCATCGCATTGGCCAATGTGATGCAGTGGCCAAGTCAATCTTTTATTTAAAACATCAAAGGTTTTTAAGTAGGGATTAAATATATAAACTGACTTGGTATTACATGGATCTCACTACTTTTTACGGTAAAAGTGAGTTGCTCGGCTTGGCTTTTTTTACAAGTTTTGTTTTTGGTGGGTTGAGTTATTTTGTAACTCTAGTTAATCCAAATATTGAAAGGCCTCCACCAGCAGTACACAAGTGACCCCCCCCACTTCACTGGCCCTGACCCGGTGTTAATACAATTATGTAACATATTTGACAGCGACGAGCTTCGGCTTAATGCACGTAGACGCGATCTGCTTCTTCTCATTTACCTAGAAACACGAAAAATCGCCTTTAACTTTATTACGAGAGAACAACAAAAATAATAACATTGTTCTTTTATAATAATAAAGATCTTTAAGAGAGTTTTGTCCGAGAATGTGACAAACACTAGGCAGAAGTGACAACCACAACTCTACATACATAGGTCAACTGAAACTAGGTGTACATAACGCAAAATGTATTTAAAATATAATGTTTCCTCTAAAAAAACCATCCAAACATTTCTAGAGCGACCATTCAAGTTGGAAATCTATAATTTAGGCTAAGCCGTAGTCGATACGTGCGGTTTAGCGTAACTGTCGCTTGGACGCAACGTGTCGCTTAGACGATATTAATTTACGAGCGCGATAAGCGACGTTCGCCGTTGTGAACTCGCCCCAATATTAATCATGTTCGGATGACTTGGACTGTGCCACTCGACTAGCGAGCTTGCTTTTTGCTTAAACCTCAATTTATTGATGTTTGTGGTGGACGTATTAGCTAGAGCGGGTGTTGGCGCTTATAGTTTATAGTGTTACTTCCAAGAAATCTAGTTGCTATCACAACAATACCTTGTCTGTATTCTTCGAAGGACAAATCCTTTGTTTAGGACACCCAGTCATTCAAATAAACTCGTGTCTGTACTTTGATGTAAAGCGATCTATAATATATTATAGAACCAGGTCATACATAGTTATACGTAAACATGTATCTAATACATTCTTTTAACAGCTTTTTTCGAAATTGGATCTCAATTTTTGTTATAATTTAATTGGAGTCTAGACAGTGTAAACTCATACCTACATGTAGTACAATCTGTACCGCAAAGTGTACCGACTGGAACATTACCTAGCCCATACAATTTATATCAGACGGAGCCATTACATTAGCGGAGCGGGGCCTGGTCAGCCGGTCAGACGGCGTGGCGGTCAGACGGTCCGGTTTACCGTGCAGCCGGGAAATAAGCCGTTTGTACGCATTTGACCGTGGTCCGACACGGCGAGCGGCGTGGCGGTCACACTTTATTGTTAGTATGATGCCACCGGGAATACTGTACATATTTGCGCCGTCTGCACACGCGCACAGATTTGTGACGCGCTTTGCATAAACGAACACAGCTTCGGATTTAATATTGCGGGCACCAAAGTGATGTTAGTGGTTCAAAAGTAATACCTACACTGGTCGCTGCTCATCTTCTAAGCCAGTAACGATTAAGGAGGTAGACCGAGGTAGAATTAATATTAACTGACTGCCCCTTAACCTGACCCTTTCATGTGGTCTTAAAACAGGGAAATTACTCAAGCCTTCCTTAATTACGTGAAATACTCATGGACCGAAGTGAGTATATCTTCGTAGCGTCAATACTGAGTAAGCACTAATTATCGTAAACATACAGTGAAGGGCCTGGCGTGGGCCGGCGATGGTCAGCGCGGGCCACTATCGCCCACGGACACTGTTGATTTAGGTCTGTTTGTACCACACCTGATACATCGCGACTAAACACATCAATTGTGTCCGCCACTTTATGAGTCCCTCTGTCGGTACCACTGCGATACAACGCTGACATGTTCCGACAGACTCATTGTGGACACACGTATAGTCGTGCGGCAGGTTTTGAACAAACACACTTCTAATATTTTATACATTTACCGACTGATATTTTCTGTTAAAGGCTTTGAATAGCCTGGGATGTAGTAACGCCTTGCAAGATTTGTATTTTAGAAACGAGTTGGGAAAATTCAGAACATACAGTCAGAGAATGCTGTGCACGTCTGAAATTATAAACAAACACGGAGTGGGACAGCCGGCCCGCTATCACGCAGTCCCGCAGTCCCGCAGTCCCGCTGTCCCGCAGCTCATACACGAAGGGTACACAATTAAAACGTCAGCCGAAGTGTGCGCGTGTGTGACGGACATAATGAGGGCTGCCTTGTCTGTGTTGTTTATAATTTATAGAGAGCGCCGCGCCTCACGTAGTCACGTGGTCATGCTTGGCGCCAGCCGACAGTCCTGCCAGATGCCAGCGATAAAAGCCTTCCCTTTGCGAAATGGAAAATTTGCATTTCATTCTAGAACACCTATTTCGAAAGCGGGAGCTGCATATTTCTTTTGATCTCGGACAAAGGCCGGTAACGCGATCGCCGAGCAAATCAAATGGCAGAGCTCACAAAGCGCTCTAATGCGATCCATTCCGAGAAGAGTTTCTTCATAAAAAAGAGTCATTCTAACTCGACGAGATTGGCTTTAAAGAGCAATTGCTTGCGTTCGTGACGCGCACGAGTCGCGCTCGCGAGCTGCCGCGTGAGCGCTCGCTGTAGTGTGTCACATCAGTTACTAAAGAATAATAAAACACTTTAAAGGTGAAACTTTCGTCGGCTAACGAGTTTCCTTCCGCCATTACCGCACTCCAGCTCGCCCAGGTACACTTTTTTTACAAAATAAATTGTGAAAGTACTCATCAACTCTTTGCTTTGTTATTTTTATGTGGTGTAATAAAGCCTCTCCCGGGCAAATTATTTAATAATGTTTATTATACCCTTTAACCGGCGCGGAACAGAGGTTCGCTAGTGCGAGTTTGTTAAAAAACTTTAATTTCTTCATTTTCATGAAAACAGCTTGTTGGAGTATTTTCATGAAAAATAATTAGGTGAGATAATTTACATCCACGTACATCGAGGGTCAATCACGCGCACTGATTACACGGAGCTGTATAAAAGAGTTGAGAGAAAGCAGAACATTTGACATGCAAATGTATTCCGTTGTACATCGCGAGTTAATCCTTGACGAATGCTAAATACGTTAACTCACGCCCGTGTTCAGGAGCCGCCGCCGGGAGAAAAAACGTGCGGCCACCGGACGGCGCGGGCACGGCACGCGGTGCGGCGCGCGGGCGTGACTCGCGGCAGTCGCGCGGCGCCCGCCGCACAGTCTGCACGTCGCCACGCCGCAGCTCCGGATCCGCCGCTCCGCTCGAGCTCGTCCGTCCGAGTCTCGTGCAGTCGGTACAACTGTGACGTGAAAGTGTTATGGTGGAAGTTTTCGGAATGCTAGTGTGGTGTGAATAAAAGATCGGGGCTACCTCGGAGAGCAAGCACCGCTCGAGGTGGGTCACATGTATTATTTAGAAGATCGCTCTGCTGTCGCCGTTCAGCGAGTTATTAAGACAGGCTGCGACGAGCCGCCTGAATGTTTAATGTGATAAGTTTATCAGCGAGCGGAGCCGGGCGGCAGGTCTGTATCGGAGGCAGCAATGCGAACTGGCCACGACAGATAAGCGGCTGGCTATTCGTCCCCTTACGTCCATTACAGACTCGAAACAGTCGGGACTACTCGTAAACGTTATTTTGAGAACCTCTTTTGTACACCCTATATTTAGACTTTTTAACAACGAGAAAAGATTTTCTACTGAAATACTTCGAACTGAAACTTGAAGTTTGGTTAAAAATGAGCATAATATTTTTTTTTTTCCTGGATACATGTTCATGTTCTACTTATTTTCATAACCAGTAAGGTCGCTCACTTATTTGATATTGTAGTACGTCATATATTAAATACTAGCACAAATATTTTAATAAAGGTTTAAGTAGAGCTCGAGTTGCGAAGAGCGTACGTAAATAAGATCGTTAAAGCTTCAACTACATTAGATAAAACATACATGACGGGTTCTATTACGTTGACCTAAAAGACACGCCAACCTTTTCATGTATTATTAAATTCTTTTGTAAAACTTGACATTTTCACAAGAATTTCACGAAAATATTTTCACTGACACATACTGAAAAGGCTTGGTTTATCATCCGGGCATTTTTTTGCTTCATACACAGTTTTGCAAATATTTGGCGTATGCCCAGAATGACGGTAGTTGCGTTTTTGCGAACTAAGCGTTACAACGCCTTCTCCGTCTTACGTAAATGGTACTAAAGGATACGTCTCGTTTAATACGACGACTCGGTCCACGAGACTCGGTCCAGTACGTACTCTAGCTGACAATAACACACATGCTCTTACTAATGGTCTGCCTATCCACTTGTAATTAACGTTGGGATTAATGGAATGGAGAATCAGCGCAAGTAATTAATGCCAAGAGCATGTTAATTGTTATTAATTATTGTTCTACTGTTTTGCTCATAGTTCGTATCAGATAATAGTTTGTTGTGTAATATAAACGTCATCGGCAGCAACTACTAATGGTTTCCAGACCAGACGTTTGAATATACTATGTATGTATATTCTGAGACATAAGACATGAGATTTCAGAAACGGGTTACTTGAAACCAAGCGCCGCCATTTAATTAGGAATGAAAAAGTGCTACATAGGTACCCATAGCCGGGAACTAATTGGCGACGAAGTCAACGACCCGTTTAAAGACTCATTAAGCCTCAGTCTGGGTATTTCAGAGAACCCAGCTTCAATTAGTGAGCTTACAAGATCTAGCTTTAATCCCTGAACTTTTGAGAAATGCCAACACAATGCATTTAAATAAAATACATAAAACTTAAGTATGTACTACATTTAATAATGGAATTGTCTTCAAATTTTCGTGAAGAAAAAGAAGACTGTTTCACAGCTTGATTTAATTCCAATTCTCATGACATTTTACGTCTTTCAAGATTGAGTGATTGCGATATAATTCTCAATTACGGACATTCTGGGTGCTATCAGGGTGGCCTTCATCCATCCCGGGTATACCTGGGGAGGGTGTGTGGCTGTGTGTCTGCTGGGGCAGAGGCTCGATGGCGGCGTGATAAGTGCCAATAAAGTTGCTTTACGTCCCCAATAAAAGTGCGGGAGCGGCGCAATGGCTGGCTGTGCCCGCACTTGCCAAGACGTTGTTACAGATTTTAACTTACTTAGCTGCCACAATATTGTTGTAACTCAAAGAGAGGGAAAATTAGTGCATAATTAAACCAACTTAATGGGGTGACATTCTTTGCTATCTTCTTTGTTGTGAACCTTGTTTCTAAGAACAAAAAGTGAACATTCATGCGAATGTAGTAAACGGTTACACACAGCAAGCCACCCATGTCAATTTAAACTGGTTTATTTATAGTAGTTTCTATATATATTGTAAATACTTCAACTTATAAAAGCCACAAGTTATAGTACAGCAAAGACTAACCTAACCGAACGTCATATTGTCCTTTCTATATCTTTCTTTATCATGTGGTTGGTGCCTAAACTGGTGTCAGAGTTTTATGGCGGCCATGGGCCTCTGACTTCCCCTGGCCTCTTCACTGCAAAAACTGACAATTACTTGGAGTTCGAACTTGAGACAATGACATGTTGTTTGACTACCAAAGTGATTTACCTCGATGACACAGTGATTTATTGTTCATACAAAACGGTGTTTCGTTATCGCTTTGTTCGTTGAAGTAAATAAGTGTGTTGTGGTTGCGAAGGGCGCTGCAATGGACAAGCAATTCTTCGCATCATTGCCCGCAGTTCTTCTCACATGACGTACTTCGCTACATGCGCTACACACGAGCCCTTCGCTAGAAGTCACGTTCCGCAATTTCGCATCGGATTTAAAGATCGCCACAAACGTGATGGCTCGTACGTTGTTCACAAACACCCTATTGCACGAGCTTTGTCAATCTACCTCCAACCAGTGTTAGTTTAAATCGTACCAAATGTTAAGTACCAAAAACATGCCGCGTTATTATAAGTAATCGGATTTCTTTTTCGAAAACACCGAGAGTGTTTTCACGCATTTTCTTTTCATAAAGATATAATATTAACAGCTCCTCACAAAATATCAGCCGCTAATGGCGTTTAGATAAAAACACCAGTCTAGAAATAGAACATTGTGCGGGTTAAGATAATTTTGTTTACACATTTTTTTCTACTTCTAAATTAGGAGTCATTAAACACAGTTTCAGAAGTGATAGTTTAATAACTGCCAAGAATATTCGTTGAACTAAACGTTCTCGAAACTTGCCGGTAATGAAGCTATAAACCAGGCTACGTTGCAGCCCGCCGGGCGAGGCCAACATCAGCGCTTGCTCAGCGTCGCTCACTCTCGGCTGTTTACGTATGATAAACTTGGACATAATGCAGCGAGTGTGTACTAGCATAACATTATCACATAATTACAGGCACACGCTTGTGTAAGTAACCCTGTTTTCTTCTAACTCTCCGTGATACCGACCCTAATAGAGCAGTAGGTAATTTGTCAACCCAGTTGGAAGTCACGTTATAGTAACTTAAACACATTATGCTGAAAGCAAATTCATATTTTGTACAAAGTTTTTTGGGGTTTTTTACCGACGACAATAGGAAATGCTAACACAATGTTGCTAACACAATGTTGCTAACACAATGTTGCTAACACAATGTTGCTAACACAATGTTGCTAAGCCGTATTTTACGATACGTTGGGAAAAGTACGGTTTGATGGGCGAGCATTGAGCAACTCAGTGCGGGGCTGGTTTTAGACAGAAGTTACTCACATCTCATAATAGGTTTGATAAATATTATTTCGCTTAATTTCCTAAAATGTTAGTATAATATTTAAGGTCTGAAGACATATCAATAAAACGCTTACCTGCTTAGTGGTGATGTTATTATACTAGCATGATATTTACAAAACGTAAAGCGATTAATTGGACACGGCTCTGGCTCTACGATATTAAAACGTATTTCAAATGAAAAGCCAGACGTATTCATTACGGCCGGGCTACGGCTCCACTTGCGCGCTTTTGTCACAAGCAGTACCCTGACTCTATTCACTTCTTTTTAATTCAATGTAAAAGCAATCTAATAAACACATTAAATTATGGGTTATTTTATGACATTTTACAATACTATTCGTTTTGTTTTGGTACACACTTACTATATTATAAAGTTCCTTACGTATTGCGATTTGAATTCAGAAATCTGACAGGTTAATTAAAAATTGAAAATAATGTGAATATTAATCAAACTAATAAAAGTTTTGCAAACTTTGTGAGAATTTTGAAAGGTAGCTAAACTTGACATTATAATTAGTATCTTAACTTCTGAAAGCAGACAGGTATGATAACATTTGCTTAAGTATTTTCATGAAAAGTAATTATGATGTCAGCCATTAAAACATGAAAAATATTTTAAACTGTTACCTTGAAATGAGTCAGAGATAACAAATAATTATGTTTCAACTTTGACAGTTTCGCATTTTTTATTGAATATCCAATATATTCAATAAAAAATGCGATACTGTCAAAGTTGTTCTTGTATTTAGAGGTAATTTAGCATTAATTAATTGATGACTGCCTCGCAATGCAAACAGTCGCAGAACAAAGAAAAATCCGTCATTACCGTGGGGTATATTCCACTAACTCAATTAGCACAGGTGACAAAGCCGCGCGGGCGACTCGCGACTACGACTAGCGCGCGAGTTGCGACGAACAAAACGTGTCGTTTGCAGCATTCCTTATTCAACAAGCTGATTGATACACGCGAGCCTCGCGTCCTGAAATATTCAGCACAAACTATGCGCACGTTTTGAAACTTGCATTAGTTCGTTTGACGTGTTTCTGAAAATGATAAATTCGTTTGTAATAAAATAGCAGCAAAAGAGTGTAAAGTTAGGCTGGATTTGTTTTAAAAGCAAAGTCGGTCGTTATGTGCAGCTTACTTATTTATAGAATAGGTTATTAACTCTGCTGAAGGTTAATTTTCTTTGGCTCCGCTCCCAGTCAGAGATATAACCGAGCTAAACCATGATAAGATATAGAGCTGTAGGCCAAATTATAATAAAGTGTACTCTAAAACCATATTTCAATTCGTTTTTGAAAACGTTCAAAAGTAAGTAAAATGAACGATTTGCAGATTTACGAGTGATTTTATGTGAAAACTTTGTATTACCGCCACGACTAGTGGCCGTAAGGAAATTGCACTAAAGATTTATTTGACGCCAAAGTGCTGAAATAAATAGCTTTAGATAAAGGCTATCTTGCGGATAAGTGCTCAATTAAGGACGGAGACAGACAAAATGGATTAAGTATGAACGTAAAATATAATAGTGCGGCGGTGGCAATAAAACTGATTGTTCGTCATTAGTACGAATAATAATACGTTGTGCGGAATTGCCATTGTCTGTTCGGTTTGTATAAATTGGTTGACCGTTCATTATCAAATTGTGCGAGGGACACTCGTTTTTATGAGCGTATGGTTTTGGCCGCAAATGTACAAATTATGTACTCACTGGTAAATAGACAACAAAGAAATTGTAGTGGCGAAAAACAACCATTGCGTTATAACGTGTGTAATGTTCATCTGTACACAGAAAGCAGACAAAACTCCAAAATCGACAAAAACCTTAGAAACAAAGGTCGCAAACAGTAAAAGATGACATCGCAACAAGTCACAGTAATAAAGTAACAAAACGGATGATGGAAATGAGAAATAGAAGAAAAACTAAAGTGAGTGGAACGTTCCTCGCTAACAATATTACTTGGGAGAAAAACTGGCGTTTTCTAGAACACCGTTCTTGATGCAAAAGGTCAATTTAGAAAAAGTGAAGAACACTTAATCACAAAACAAGCTGTAGTTCAGAGTCAGGAGCTCCGGCGTTTTATTTGATGAACGAATGAACGGAACTGCAATACCTACTGAGATATTTGATGAACGAATGAACGGAACTGCAATACCTACTGAGATGTTTGGATACTGTGATACCGTCATGAATATTCTTTATTGCTAAGAAGTAACGTTTATCTAATAGAATGACGGAGTTGTCTTTAGTCATTTGGATGATATTGGTACTCGGATATTTACGTGACTGACTGATTGAAGACAGCAAGAATTAACCTCTGATGATAGAAGAGAGGCCTTCCAACGCAACGTCTGCGTGACGAGACGTTGCGTTGGAAGGCCTCCCACTAGGTGGACCGATGACCTGGTGAAGGTTGCGGGGATCCGCTGGATGCGAGACGCACGGGACCGGTCAATGTGGCGACACTTAGGGGAGGCCTATGTCCAGCAGTGGACGTCTTTCGGCTGAAATGATGATGATGAATGATGATAGAAGAGAAGTATTTTTAATGCTCACTTTTGTTTGGCACTGTTTCCAGTATTATTGTACTCTGCTTTAAAATTTGGTAGGTTAAAACTAAGAGTGCTAATTCAATTCTTAACATTGTACTTAAACCCACGGAACCTGAACCCCCCACCCCCCGTCTGTTACGAAACCCCTCAAAGATATTGTTTTTTGCGTTTGAAAACGTTTAAACGTAAAACGTAAACATTGACTTTGCAAGAAGTTTAAAGTAAAACCCAAGTTAAAGATAATAAGAACACTTTACGTTGAGTTTAGGGCAAACACCAGAAGTTGTAGTTTGTGTGGTAAGTCCGCGAGATGACATTGTAGACAATTGAAATCATGTCAGTGAATCAGGCCGGCTGTGACGAGGTAACTAGCTATTTTTGCAGGTACACACATATTGTGGTCCCAGCAGTCGGTACTCGTCATATAATAATTATGCGAGTCTGACACGGTTAATGTTATATTTTCATGTACATACAAATTCTTTTCAATTGACTAGTCTTCTTTTAGTTAGCGTGTCTACTAGTTTGGCGCTTTCGATAGCGGTCATCAGTCCCTGGAGTGAACAAACAACAGCACACGCAGGACACTTAATTACTGCGTCATTGTTTGTGGAACAGCACCAGAATTTGCAATTATTTGTTTATGCAAGGTAGCTTCACAGCTTACAATATAATAACTTAGAATTATTACACTAAGCAATACGCCAATTACAAAATACACAAAAAAATAAAATAACATAAGGTAGCCGAGAGTGACTCTAAAAAATTGGCATCAAAATGTATCGTGTGTACGTGTGTGCGTGCGGGTATTTGTGCGGTGTGTGTGTCTGTGAATGTGTGTGGTGATATTATTGTGTGTATGTTTATTTATGAATCTCCTGCCGGTTTTATTTCTGTTTATAGACTTCCAAGTTGACCTTGACAACTCATGTCCAGGAATTTTCAGGAATTCATTAGTCGTGGTAATGTTGATTCCATTTATAACACAAGTGTTTTAGGTAGTAAAATGGTAAGTTTTCATAAATAAAAATTCATCGCCTTTATTAGAATACTTGCAATATGAAATAAATTATACAGTTTCCAGCACGGTAATAAAACCAAGAAGACGATTAAATAAAGCGATAGGAGCCATGAATTTCTTAGTTTATCTTTTATCTAATAGCCCAATTTAATTAACTTGAAATCGTTATAAGGAAGAAATTCGCGTTAAATGACCTGTTATAATGTCTTAATGTTTGCAGATTAGGTTTATTATTTTCACTTACAATAAAAAAATTACGTTACATAGCATTTCTTCTCTTTTGAAATGCATGCTTTGCCATATTACTTCGCATTCAACTACAAAATGAAATACTTGCAAGTAGTAGGTATGCTTCCTGCTTCAATATCTTCCAATAAGGGGTAGCTTGGAATGTTTGCGACACGACAAACGGATGACAGGAGCGATATTCAAATATCGGGTACGTTTTATCGCAGTAGGCCGTCGGTTGCACCGTAACGGCACCTTGAGTGGTAAATTATTCGCGTCACGCGGGGATATGACGCGTTCAGTCGCGGGGTGCTCGGGAGCGATCCGGCTGATAACGCGGCTATAAACTTGCTTTATGCGAACAATAAAAGACGCGGGCTCCGGCCGGGAGCCTTGTATCGCGCAAATTGACGCCACTACAGCACTCTCAATCCTGTAGATACTTCAATACGTCATCCAACTTGTTTGTGGTTTATTTCGATATTAGTTCGTTGACTCTGCCAAGTAGAGTTTTCATGCGGGAATATGTTCTTGAATTTCATATTGAAGTTTGGATATTAGTACCTTGTGTGAATAATATTAAAGTTAGGGACTAAATAGTTTTCTGATGAAGTGACACGTTAAAGGCTTTCATATTCGTTAATATCGGAAAGTAGGGCTTATGAGCTTATTTGTTTTAATCTAGCGGGCTTTGTTACCCCAATCGATACCTATTTGCGTCATTGGTCTAGGGGTAGCAAGCGGGGGCAGGGGCGGGGGTGCTGAGCATGAGATCGTGGGTTCGATTCCGGGGTCGGGTAAAGTGTTATTGGGTTTTCCACCAGGAATTTTTCAGTAGCAGCTATGAGGTCTGGATTTGTGCCCAGTTGATGGCAATAAGCTCGGCCCCGCATTACATGGGACTTAAACATATTTTGAGAATTGTGAGTGTTGAAAAACCAGTGCCTAACCTTTCGGGAATTACAGGCGTCATGTTATGATATATAATCCAACTCAGTTACTACATTCCAGCAATATGCTGTGCATATTTGCCCAAATTCAAAGCTAAAATCATGTATGCGTTTCATACAAATGACCCCTTTTCAAGTAGTGTTTGCAATTCGTGTAATGCTCGCATAGCTTCCATATTCCGTATGTTCGGTTATTGGGTCTGTTTACTACTGGCTGGAGCCGAGCTGGTTAATTTGCTCTACAATAGGATGTTCCCAGATACGAAAGGTTGTTTACTGAACTGGTGGATCGCGTCAAAGGAATATAGGGCTCTGATTCAAATACATTTTAAATTAAAGACCTAAAGCCATCACATTACTTTAAAGTCATGTTTCGAATGAAAATAATCTTTAGGGCTTTCACTTATAATAATATCTATAACTGCGAATGTTTTTATACTGAAATGCTGCTAGTAGTTATTTTTTAAAAATCTTTCGTTACTTAATATTGAAGCTTGAGCATTTTATAAAATGGTTTTCATATCAATATAATTAAATTTAAAAAACTAGATAAATATTGCAGGGAGAAAGTATAAAATAAAATAATAATCCATTATTCATATAGGCTTTTTGGTTATGATTGGATTATAAAAATACTTTATCTTCTTCTACGTATAAAAGACAAGGCTGACTGACTGAGGATCAACGCACAGGCCAGGGCTGCCCTTAGGGCTGGAAACTTAATATTTCGCACACGTACGTATTGCTCTTATTTTTATAACGTGATCAAAAAAGGATTTTTCAAAATTCAATCCTCCCGCGGATGAAACAGGGCATAAAAGTTTGTATGAAATATCGTCATTTTTTAGTACTTCCGTCATCTACGCTGACAAAGCCGCGGGCAAAAGCTAGTCTTTTCTAATAACAACTAATCCTACATTCTCAAGAGCTGTATAAAATCTGGCTTATAATTACTATTATTTTCCAACTCTCAGATAATTTGCCAATACCAGCTCGTTGAACTTCGATGTAGTAGTTACACCGCTACCGTACAGTACCGTACCGTACCGTACTTGACACCCGCTGTGCATAACTTGTAAGATATTATGACGCCACGCAGCAAGCACTTGTGCATAGTTGCTGCACTTACGTTAAGTACCTCGACGGGAGGAAACAACTTCCTACGTTGATGTAATCTGCATAACTATCAACTATATCATAGTGCGCAGATTGTGTTTATAGCAGATTGCGAAACAGACGATAACCCAAGAAAAGACCAAACCAAAGAAAACAGTGTTGATAAGTATAAAGCAAGACAGAGAGTTACTGAAGTGACCGTCGTGTTACACCGACCCTAAATTAATTTATTTTAATGTGAGAGTAGGAAAAAGTTTATATGTCAATTGTCTGAGGTGAATCCCGTGTGCTCCAACAATAACAACTCTTGCAGATGTAGATTTAGTCGCTCGTGGTAAAGAGGATTCAAATCTCAATTTCTGAGAAGTGCGCGAATCAGTTTATGTGCTACAAATGTGGTTGATGTTACCATGGAAGTAATACCATGGAAACGTAATACTTCCATGAAGAAGAAATATCAGTATATTTCTGATTCATTTCAAATTCAAAGACCTCAAACAAAAAGCTGTTGTTAAACATTTGTATATAATGTAATTCTCCATGGTATATCACATTATCACCACTAATAATATGAACGCAAAAGTCACTTGTGTAACAAATTATAGCAGAACCCGTTCAGCCGAACGGGTTCTGCTATAATTTGTTACACGGATAGATCATGACCTGAGTTAGGAAACTGCCTGGTTGGTCTAGTGGACACAATCGCGACTGCTGACTATGTGGTTCTGGGTTAAATTCCCAAGTCGGGTAAATGGTGATTCAGTTTTCCATTAGGAAATTACACAGTGGTTAGTAGCCACGAAGTTAGTAGCCACGAAGTCTAGATTTGTGCGCGGTTGCCGGTATTTATGTACTTAAACATAAATGTGAGTGTACTGTTAGATATACCTTTGCGTAACCCTTCGGGGATTATAGGCGTGATGTTAAAAGAACAGCCTTTAAAGGAGTACGTTAAAGGCAAATCAAAGCAAACCAAACTCAAACGAGCCAAAAATATAATTCCTTTCTCAAAACGCACCAGACCGCGAATGACTGTAAGATTAATTATAGAAGGGAGAATTCTATTTAAGGTACGATATGATATCCTTTGTCAGTGGTGACACTTTCCACTACAAAGACAAAGCTACGTAATGACCAAAGCTCTCACAAACACGAGTCTACCCACAATGTTATTAGGCGGTGCTTTTAAACGTGTAACGCGATTGGTCCGATGTTTGATCCTCCGCTAATAAGATGTAAGTGTGGGATCAGTAATCACGTTTGGTGGGAGGTGGATGGTGGGACGGGATTACACTTTGATGTACACCGCACGGCTCACTTGGCTTGTTACCATCTTTGATGTGTCATGTGTGATGTGCCGCTGACCTCGTCATTAGCTTCTGTTAACTAATTATGTGTACTGGATTAGGCTTGTGTTTTGGATTCATATTAGTATATTGGGTTGTTGTTATGTTACTGACATTGATGTTAAAAAGATAATGATGACAACAGAGCTTTTTCATGAAATGTATGTTTTTGATTAGTGTTTTATGTCCCACTGCTGGGCAAATGGCTCCTCCAACTCTGCCTGCGTTTTGCCTTCGCTGGCCAATCAGTGAGGAACGAATCGTCACCAGCGTTACTTGGGCTTGCCTCGGTGCAATGACAACGATCGTCTTCAGGACCCACTCTGTCACGATGCCGGCCCATGAAATTCATATTTTTTAATTTATTTTATAATTGTAGTAACAGTAACGTATACGAAAACCCATGCCTATTTTAACATAACTACCAGATACCCCCACAATAGAGATTGACCGAAAAAACCCCGACATTATGGGCTTAACCTGAAATCATAAAATATAGCGGTATCTATCGCGACGGTTTTTTAGTCGACGCACGGGACCGTTTCGCCCGACTTTACCCATAACTTACACATAATGGAGAAGAAAGTATTCGTACGACGTTGTAACAGTTCCGGGTACACGTGAATACAGAACCTACGAGAATATACGTGTTATAATTCATCGACGAGATGAAATCATCGCCGGGGGGCTGAACAATAAAAGTTAAAGTAGTCCTCAGGAGCGCTTGGCGGCGAATCGATCCCAACTTACTTTGAAAGCTTTACTATGTTCAGTAAAACGATTATCGGTAAGCAAATTATGTTGTTTCGTTTATAATCTCAGAGTGTCGGAGACTGCGCGCTGTGTTTGTGTACTAAGTAATCTTCTTAGAGGTTCATTGTATGTGTCTAACGCCTGTAAATACGTGTTATAAACTGCCTAGTTTGATTATTTACTTATAGTTGGTTGAGAAACTATAACGTATGTGTATTCATTGTGAAAGTTTTAGCCTCATATGTTTGGGCACCAAGTAGATTAAAGAACCTTTTAAAGATGTAGATATGACGCACGCAATGAATTATAGCCAGAACGTGACTTTAATAGTCATGAAAACCTTCTCAATGGTACAATTTCAAGTTGCTATTTACTTAGGGCCGCTCTTGCATTCTTTCGTTTTTGCTTATTTATTTCTAATTTGTCACCAGCAACTGTCGCACAAACAAAGTTACTTGTTAAATATTTCAACGTTGAATTGAACAACTAAATCTAACTCAAACAACTGTTCAACAAAGTATCAACAAATAGTAGGACAGATTCAATCTCGAGAGCGTCCAGCCTCCAGCGGCCGGCCGCGTCTTGAGGCGATTTTTTCAATTTTAATTGAAAACACTTCAACTTTTTAATGAAGGGAAATAAAGAAAAGTTGTAAATTAAGCGCGGCCCGAGAGTTGCCTCTTGTCTTAATTAAAGCTGGGAGGCTGAACTATGTTCTTGTTCTATTGTTTGTTTGAGATTTTTCCATGTTCGTGGCGCGGCTGATATCGGCCGCGATAAGCGCCGACATTGTCCCCACCCCGCTAGCCCGGGAGCCTGGTACCCCGGAGCCGGCCGGGCCCACAACGGACGCACCGGTTGGCGCTAATCCTGTCTCTTGTTAATCTCGGATAGATGGTATCGTTGAGGCTCCGTTTAGGTGAGCTTAACTTGTAATTGTGTTGAATATTTAACTGTGGCATAAGTTTCCTATAGTTAGTCTCACAAACGACCTTATTCTAATGACCAATTATTTTCATATAAAACAATGCAAACTTGACTTGACTGCTATGAAAGAAAAATAATAATCCTCCTACTAATATTATAAATGCGAAAGTTTGTGAGGATGTATGAATGCATGGATGTTTGTTACTCATTCACGCACAAACTACTAAACGGATTTGAAATGGAATTTAGAACACAGATAGTTTATAACATGTATTAACACATAGGATACTTCTTATCCCGGTAGTATGATCCTATGGGACAATTATCGAACGCCGCTGGCACAAGCTAGTGTTATATAAATCTCGATTTGTTAGTGAATTAACATTGTTAAGAACGCTCTCTGAAACGGGAAAGGGCAAATAAAAGTCAAAAAGATTACAAAGAATAGAGATTGAAGATATTTTCATTGAAGCGAGTTACAAGCTGGTGTTTGAAATGTAGAATAATGTAGATTCCGCCGAGCAGCAGGAACCACTCTTTTAAATTTAAACAAAAAACAAGGACAAGACCTCTTCTTTTGAGAACTTAGCTGGCTCATGGCTGTATTTCTCGCGATATATTTTTGTGGAAGTTCTACTTACTTATATTTGCATTTTAATGTACAAGACGAGAAGTTATAATAAAAAATAAAGTGCCGCGGGTGTCTTCACAGTAAGTTCGAGATTGAGGCGAAAGAAACGTGAAGGGAATCATCATTATATAGCTATTTACAGTACTGAACATTTTTTTATTTTATATTTCAATTTATCACGTGAAGACAATTGTAGCAATAAAATTAAAATAATTTATTTATTAACTAGTACCTAAAGGTACTCGTATATTCATCACGAAGTTATTTACAATGTTCTTTTATAGGAATTCCTAGAATGGACTAATATGAATTAAATCTCGCAAAATATCGAGCCCAATAATAAAACAATCCTCTTCGTTCATTGTCAGATCTATTTTAGAACTTGAAAGTTAGACATCGATGAAGCTGAACTAGATAAAGGGGGACATCGTTGCCGACCTACTTCCGATCAGCTGTAGGTACTTACATGTCTGTCTGTGTAGCTACGTGTACTAGGTACGTCAATCTATATCGACTCGTCACTAATCAGATAAGTGCAGAAGGGTGTTTCCACACAGGAGATAAAACAGACACTTCTTTAATTAAAACTAGCACTCCTGGTTTTGCATGGATTTTACAACTTGAACATAACCCTACTTTTGGGCTTCGCCACTGTCGGGTTAATTAATATTTTGAGACACCTTAATTGAAACTACCAATATTTATTATGTTCGTTCAGCATTAAGGTATTCTATATACCTAAATATTTGGAAATTAATGTTCTAAAGGTCTGTAAGGACCGTGTATAAACACGGTCCTACCTATAATAGTGTTATCTAGTGACCCTTCTGTTAGTATTGTTAGTGGCGTGTGTCCGGATAACACGTGGTCCACACGGATGGGTGTGTGATTATGTTTGCGCACCTATTAGCGAGCTGTTTGCTCTGCCGAATTAACACCGAGCCGCCACGCTATTGTTACACCCTGTGCAGTGTACACAGAGCACAGATACACCCTGTATACGGAGGATACGTGATCTGCTCGTTAGGGAGGCTGAGTGCGCCAATTTAACAGAACCGATAACTACGTTTAGGAATTTGGTGTAAATACGTGTAATTGAAAACTATTATTTGTACAAATACGAAGCAGTATTTGATAGTGAGTAATCAGAGGTAAATTTGCAAACTAAGCAGGACGAGCGAAAAATTTCTATTGCCTACCTACCAACTTTTTTCAAAGCAAATAACTACAATACAACAAAACAGGTACACCCAGTATCTGCGTCAGAACATCCACATTTCGCCGCTTATGTTTTAGTCCCATTTTATTGTGGCAAGCCTATTGCCATCAAGCACCATGTGAATGTATCCACAGTCTGGGTTGTTACTAATAAACTCCCGATACGAAAACATAATAACATTTTGTCTGACCTAAGAAAGGCTCTTTTACTACACAGTATAGCGCTTGAGTTTTTAAAGTTAAAAGACGAGGTTATTGGCTATCAACTCTCTTAGAAAAAAGGAGCTCAGTAATGTAAACAATAGAATTCATACAAGTAAAACAATCTCTACTCCCTATTGTTTCAAAGTAAATAGTACAATCATTATAATTAATTATTCTGCTTATCTTACAAATATAACTCCCCGGCCGCCGCCGCTTGGCCCGGTAGGAGCGACGGGGTCTTTTTCCTCTGGAAAATTAAATTAACAAATAGTAATTTACGAGTACTTTATCAAATTGTCAACATCTTCATGACTGCCTACAATGAAATCTGTTACGCCAATGTTATTTAGAGCAGATTTCGCCTGTGAAACTGACGGCGATCAGCCACTAAACAGCGCGGCGTTCAAGAGCTATCAATGTGGATGTCATCGGTGATGTTTGCCATAATATGTACTTGAGTTTATTTAGATGACATGTTTGTCAATATTGCGTCTTTGAGACTTATTTGTGTTTGCTTTTAATTTCCGGTCAGCGGAGAGTGTTCGGTGTTGGTTTCTGGGCGCTTCTGGAATTATCTGAAAATTATTATTTTTCTTATAATGACAATAGAAAGCTTGACGTGATATCATTATTATCTACCTAGCCTTTTCCCAATTGTATTGGGGTCGGCTTCTAGTCTAACCGGCTGTAGCTAAATACCAATATTTTGCAAGTAGCGACTGCCTATCTGACCCCCACTTACCATGGTACTAATGGTGGCCGGGACCAACGGCTTAACGTGCTTTCTCGGTGGTCAATGGTATAGGTGGTCAACCAAGGCAAGCATGGCTTAATCTAAAGATCGAGCCAAGAGGCTTTTATTATTGGGTCACGAAGGTGAAGTGAAATGATGTCATCTTCTGATGTTCTGATGACATCACTTCACGCGCAGATCTAGTAACGTTGGAAAGGAATCAGGCACCAATTGATTACTCTCGCTGCAATTCGAATCTCGTAAACCAATACCCGGTACTTACAGACTGCTTGCTGATGAAGCTTCACAATAAAATTGCATCCAAAGACGTCGCTACTTGGGATTCTACTCAGGAAACAGAAAACAAACAGAAAAGATTTGGTGTACAGTTTGGCTCGTCCTTACATTTTTCTGGACTTAAGCCAGTATCTGTGACATTTACTTAATATAAGTCCACTTTATTAAAAAGTCTGGATTTGTGCGCGGTTGATGGGAATAGGCTCGCCTCTTATAACATGGGGTTTAAACAAAATCGTTGAAACGTCAACGTCATACATCGTGCTCAAACCTTGGGAATTACAGGTTTGATGTTATGTTATATGGAGAAATTGAGATTTCGAACGTTCAATAATTATATTACAAATTGGTTCAGTTCTGTACTCCCGGGACAATCGCGGGTGGCCAAGAATAACAAATCCCTTGAGACGAACAAACCGAATTGGTGGCTAATTGATCTGTCAACCAATTACGAGTTAGTGAGCGGCTGCTCTGTGTTGTTCATTATTCAACGGTCCATTATTGTTGGCTAGCCTTTAGCCTTTATTGCTGGACCACGAATTAATTCCCGCTAAGCTATGTAATGGGAACACTTCATTTATTTCGTATCGGTTTAGGAGAGCTCGCCAAAGATTAACTCGCGTACGCTCACCATCATTTAACGATTTCGAGTTGTATCATTTTCATAACTCGGGTTTTGAATAAAGTATTTACCACGGATCGATGATAAAATTTGTTTTCATGTATTGAAACTTTATGCTAGATTTTCGTATTATAATTTAGATTATTGTAGGAACTGCAGCTTATGAGAACGGATACTACCTATTCGAACGGAAATTCATTAGAGCAATTTATGGTCCATAAGCATTACAAACTTCCCAATGGAGGTATAAATTGAAAGTTGCTTAACCAACAAAGTGAAATTTATGAGCGGTATTCCAATAGCTTCATGGAATTTCCATCCCCAAGCGATCTACCTGAAATATCTTCCGTACTAACGTATAAAGCTGCAATTTTTGACTTGGCAAGTATTAATTTTCCAAGATACGAGGTACATTTTAATTTGGCGACAGTTGTGATCCTTACCAAGATGGCCGACCATCTCTGGCGAAGAATTCCAGCGGAGAAGTTTACATTGTATGGCTGAACTAGCTACGCACTGTTGTCTGTAGTTAAGTGTTTGGCTCAGAACGTGACAAAATCTGTTGCTGTTTATGATTGACAAGCTGACCCACGCAACTTCGTCTGCGTTTCAATAATATTATTATATAGCTTACAACCTTTCTCGATAGATCAACTATCCAACTTAGTAATATTTTTCAATTAGCTTTCTAATGTTGAAAGAATTTTCAAAGTCGTTAGAGTAATTTTTGAGTTAAATCGTAACAAACAAAAAATCTTATCAAGTCTCAATAATATTAGTTAAGATTACCTATTATATTATTAAAGTGAGAATTACTACTATTATCTCTTACTGTTAAATATACAATTATCATCATCATCATCATCAGCCTATATTGTTCCCACTGCAGGGACTCAGGCCTCCTCTCTAGGAGTTGAATGGGCTATAGTCCACCACGCGGGCCCAGTGCGGATTGGTAGTATGTCTATGTCACACGTCTTCGAATTTTTGGTTCTAAGATATGCCGGTTTCCTCACGATGTTTTCCTTCACCGTTTTGAAAGTAGTGGTGATGAAATTAATTACACAATGTAATGCGCCTGCCTGGGTTCGAACCCACAACCAACTGTTCGTAAGTCGGGGCCGCCACCACTGCCTCCCACCACTGATCACAAAACAATATACAATAACCTTGAAAATATTATAGTGCGATAAATATTTTCACAAAATTTAGTATATCGAATTTAAATTTCCAGGAGGCCAGAATTTCCACGTTTCACGCGTAATTATTTTGTCTCGGGGACATTTTTACATTGCGATATCTTCTAAGATATTTGTTTAAACTATATAAAGTTAAAGGCACAAATATTTTAATAAAATTTCCGTTCTAACAAACACATTTATTTAGATATAGATTAATACCATATGGGTTAAATAAACTTGCATGCATTTCAATAGTAAAAAATGGTTACAGTGAGTCAATCTTTATAGATATATGCTGTTGCGGACTTTTTTGTAGAACTTTTAAAGAGAAACATTTTTTTCGTACATAATATGATATTTGCATAACTTAAACCATTTTCGCAGCACACGCAACGGAAGCTCTCAATAAGGCATATCGTTTCCCATTTTTGCAACATTTTTCATTTATGCTCTCTTATTGGTCGAAGCGTGATGTTATATAGCCTAAAACCTTCCTCGATAAATGGACTATCCAACACAAAAATATTTTTTCAATTCTAACCAGTAGATCCTGAGTTTATAGCGTTCAAACAAACTCTTCTACTTTATAATATAAGTATAGATAGGGTGAGATAGCGGTAGTGCCATTTAAAAGCAAATTAATATTCCATTATTATTTAACCGAATAAATTTAATACGGTATATAATATTTTCACAAAAAGACATGACATATCAGCGGGTTTCTTAACAATTTTGAAAGATTACGGAAAAATCGTAAGTGAAAAGCTCTTATCAGTCTGATCTTTTGGATAACGTTACAAAATCTTTTTTTTTTTTTTTTTTTATTTAGCCCGTATTGTCCCACTCCTGAGCAAAGGCCTCCCCCCATTCCTTCCACTTCTTACGATGGTGTGCTTCATCTTGCCAGTTGGTGAGAAAGCCATCCAAGGCGTCCCGCCATCTTCTCCTCGGTCTACCGCGACCCCGTCTAGCTGTGTTAGGGCTCCATTCTTGCGATATTCGGGCCCACAGCTGCGGCGGCATCCGGCAGACATGGCCCGCCCAGTCCCATTTCAGTCTTGCAGCTTTATAAGCTACGTCTGCAATTTGCGTTCTGGAGCGCAGTGTGGTGTTTTTAATGCGGTCAGTTAATTTTACATTCAAAATGCTGCGCTCCATCGCTCGTTGGCAAACCTTGAGTTTGGACTTCTGGATGTTAGTCAAAGACCAAATCAAACAAAATCTTTATATAGTATTTACACTCTTAAGTGATCTTCAAAGCGGATGTTATGCTCAAAGAATTAATTTACATGGTATTTCTACTTCATTCTGCGGAAATTTCATAATGTCTGTCCTTCTATACAGCGGGATTCCGGTAACTTCTAATAAATTAAAAAAAAAAATTATTATCAATGCTCAAGCGGCTTTATTTTTAAGAGTGTGATATCTGGATGGTGCGGTAGAGAGTGTCAGACTTCTACTGACTAAAAACCACTCATGTTCCTTCTTAGCCCCTTGTGACAGAGGCCGCGGTATCTCTTTCCAACAACCCGCAGCTTGCTTATGAGGCTTGATGCAGATTCAAGTTAGAGATATAATTGTCTCTGGGGATTGACGGTATATCTACTGTATACAAGTTGTAAATCAACCCATCACACAGCCATCAACCAAGCATTCTGTACATCAAACTAAGTACCGCCACGCAAAAATTTTTGCTGGTAAACGACTTTTTTTTTTGGGGTCAAAAATCACATTATATGGTAAAACTCAATGTAGTGCTATTTTAACATTATGCTAGTGGATGCTTTGAATAGTAAACGGGTCATGGAGATAATTTAAGTACCTAAAGTTATAACCTGAAAACAAGTAATAACAAAAACTGCTTTGAAAAATTTGGAATTTTGACCATACCTGGGAACCCCCTAGTTACGGAGATATTAGGGATATCTCCGTAACTAGGGGATTTACCAGGTATGGTTTAGAACAAAAAAAAATCGCAGTGGTGGGGAGAACAAGTGTCTTTCATTTGCGTTAAGGGTACTTCATTTCCATTGTCTGTGTATGCGGAGACGTTACAGCTTTGTTATAGTAATCTAGTGTGTTTGTGTCACTGGTGTCGGGCAGACGTCCAAGTGCACGCGACGTGGAGGACACTCCGCGCTGCGCCGAGCAATAACACGTCGCGTCTGACGTATTACGAGCAATAAATACTTGCATATATATCCCCATTGAGTGTTCCACACTAACTTGTACACAACTTTGGTCATCCATGCGCAATAGCTACGTTAGCTGGTCGCGAACAAACTACATCTCCATTTGGTTAGTCGTTCGGAAATATTTTATTTTTAAAACTGCTCTTTTTGAATACGTTCATCAAATGTTTGAACACATCACGGTTCTATTCATGGTCCACTAGCTCGGCGCCGTTGTGTTTGTTTGGTTTGTGTTTTAATTCGTCAATATATTCCATATTGATTTAGATAGGTACATACATCAGACAGAATTGTCGACTTACAATTAGCTATTTCTGATTCTTCAAATAACTCACATTAAAATATTTTTTTTGCAAGTTAATGATTGATAATATCAAAACAAAAAATAAGGCCAATACAGACCCCAGACTAAGTCTAGTCAGTGAGAACTGTATTAAAATATCAGTAAATATTCGCTTAGATTAATGCTCACCAATAAACTAGGGATCGCTTTATTCTCAAACAATACGCTCGAATCGTTTCGTAATGAAGTGTCCCATCTAGTTGCGAACATTAGTCTTTGAAGGGTTATTTGTATTAGGGTGACACTATTTGAGTGGTATATTTATACAAAGTTTGCTGAGGATTGATCAAAGGATTTCCTCGTTCAAATTCAATTATGTGATAAAAAGAACTTTAAGACTAGAAAACTCAATTCTAGAAGCAATCGTTATATAATTTGATTCAAGAATGCAAAGAAACCGTTCACACGTTTCAGTCCAACGTGGACTCGGGTGGACGAGTTCAAAGAGACTTGAACTGTAAGGTCAACATACATACCCACTACTACTTACTTTTGTTTCATATTTCCAGTCCGAGCTTATCAAGAGTAAGTTACAGCTCGCCCCACGTAGATTAGTATTCTTACCTCGCGCGGAGCTAATACATCAACTATATGGCTTTGGGATGCTCTTCGTGGATATAATGCCCCCCAGGGCCCTGCACTCGCTCCAGGGAGTAATCGCCTTACTTTTAAATATAGCTACATCATAGTGAAGTAATGGACCCTTTATTATCCCCGAACATAAAAGTAATTTTAATATTAACTTATATTTTGGAGTAGCTCTCGTGTGCTTTACTAAAGTCATACGTGATTTGAATTCTAAATATTTTGTACGAGACGTGGATTTCATTTAGAAATATGCGACGGTATATGAACATGTTCTTCAGAAAGGTCTGATGCGAAGTACTCGCAACCTGTGCGCGGATGAGCGTGGACGAGGCAAAAGGAGTATGTAATGATCACAGCAGGTAGCGTTCTGTACTTTCAGCGCCTCATTGGGAAAAGCCGTGGGTTTAAATTGAAAAATACTACTCCATGCTTGTATAAAACGTTCTCTTAAGTTATTTTTCAATAGTTGATCGTGTAGCATAGAAATTAGTTATTTGCTACGGCTGCGAAGCAGCTAGTGCTACGAGCCGCTACGCCGTAGCAACGGTGGCGCTACGCCGTAGTCCTATTTCAATAGGCCGTTCGTTCCATTTCGTTTGAACTTTGAACCGTAAATTAATATTCAATTTCAGTTCCGATACCATATAATTTAGGTGAAGAAATACGATATTATTAGTACGAGTTCCCTAACTCCTTAATAGGGTTAGGTTCCTGTAAAGAATATTGCCTCCTTTAAGGGTTTTCTTAAATTTCGGTTTACAAAGTTTTTTGTCTAAATAACATTACATTGCGCATATTGTCTTCGAAGATTCCAGTAGAGTATACCTATAGTACATTCTCAATTCGCCTTTTATGTTTAAGTCTCATGGGACGAGCCTATTGCTAACAACCGGTCTTAAATCCAACTTCATAAATAAAATACATCTATCATTCTATAAACTAAGACGAATATACATAACGTATATACGAATATACATACTATAAACAAGTAAGTTATCGCACTATCGTGTACGAGTACGTACTGATCTCCCGGGGGTTGTGGGGTTGTGGGGTTGTTACGCATGCTGTGAGGGTAGCATGTGATTGTCTAGACACTATAAACTATCGGATATCGAAAGAATACGAACGTTGTCGTCGGGAATTAGGAGTTACTGCCTCAACACAAACATAGGAGACAAACTACATTGTGTGACATAGTGTTACAGTATTTCATCTAACATAAATGTTAGGCGTAAGCTGCCTATAAACGTAAGTCTCTCGATGTTTGCTATCGTCAAGATAATTTATAACTTTTTTGAACATCACATCAATGGACAAACAAATTGAGAGTTATCAGAGTTCTAAATGATGTACTAAACTTGGATATTTTAAAATTAATTGTAATCACTAGAAACCCAGAGGTGATTGTAGAACGGATTTAACTAATAAAAAATACTGTGGCAGTTTGTGTATGTGACTTTAATTGTTTAAACATCCTAGTGTAGGGTCATGTTTTTTTAAGCAAAAAGGAAACTAGGTATTCCACACATATTAAAACTGAAACTCAGTTCAGATGTTCTGATTGTGTTTAGTTTCATTGTTAACATGCGCCCAAAACTATTTGTTTTAGTGAATTACACAGTAACTGAGTACTTGGACTCACGATAAACCTGAACTGTACAAGTGGACACGTTGATAATTATTTCGGTTCAAGTTCGGGTTTCAGTAAAAAAGTGGCCGCTCACGCCTCTCAGTGCAGTGGTTCGAGTGTCGACAGGATTGATTCATTTGCGTCTGTTTGTGTCACTTGTGATCATTCGCACCGCAGCGCCCTCTACACTTCGTTTGTTGACACTTTCACAAATATATGTTTACATTGTGTTTTATTATATCTGTCCACAGTGTTACGTCTATGAAAATAACTTTTGCTCTTTTAACTAAACGTGTATAAATCTGATTTAAACTGAGTCGCTTATTTACGCAGAAAAATAAAGCAAAGTAAATATCTGTTTAGTTGAGTTTTCTCACAATAATCATCTACTTGTAACAAATAATAATAATAATAAATAATAATTTTTGTTTTATTTTACAAATAAAATAAAGAAAATCAGTACTTCAAAACTACCATATTTACACAGAAAAAAGTATTTTATTTGTGGTAGGCTGGTGCCTAAACTAAGCCGAAGCCTGTATTTCAGGACACCAGGTTCCCACTAAGATATTTAAAAAAAATGTTTGTATAAAATGGTGTAGTGTCGGTAGTATTCGGGGAAAACAGGTTTGTTTGTGTGTAATTGTGTCAAGACGTTTATTTTTTTATATACTTAGATGTTTAAAAATAAAAGACCTGAAAAAGAAATTAATGGTCTTGTTCGAATGTTAGTTTATAAAAAATAGACAAACACTTTATCATTTTCCTTCAGCGTTTCCCTTAAACGTACAACGTTTCTGTGGTGTCCCATTTCGTCCATGTTGTGATTTCCCCCCACGAGGGCAGGTTGTGATCAATCAAAGGAATGGCCGCCGTTGCCGTGGCCCGCAGCCCCGGGGGCCCAGGGACCCGGCGGCGCACCGGCCCGTGCCCGGCCGTGAGCCCGGCCACACGGCGCGATCGCCTGACCTCGCAACTTTGCCCAGACATTTCCATAAGTACAGGTTGTCTGACCTCTCAACTTCATATTAATATGTCGGAAGCGGTTGCTGTAACTTACCCGTAGTGGATTGTTTAGCAAGAGTACCTTGTCGAGTGTATTCATTTAAGTAACGTAACATTTTGATTAGTTAATGAGTTGCGTTTATGGTTTCCGGACACGAGCTTATTTAAGGACATTTGCTTATCTAACTTTAGTGTAGATAAACGTAGGCTTCTAGTTAATAAAAAAATGTTGACTTAAGGCGGATATATCCTAAAAAGCTTCTTTAAATGTTGACGATAAAGCTTCAGAGTCTTGATAACACGTGAGCAAAGTGTAGGTTAATAATCTTGACACTGACTTTGTACAAGTGGAGGTCATTGCCCTCAATTGAAATAGTAGCTGGTCAGACGATGGGTTGCTTACCTCTTATAATAAATTCTAAAAGAAACACTGTTCATAAAGAAGTACCTACATTCAAAAGGACCAGACATTATAATTCTACAGGTTTCGTAGCCTTTTTCGCGGAACTCTGAAAATACATTTACTGAAACCTTTGTATAATTCTTAGGACTTTCCAGGGATGCTGTTACATAATGTAGCTTTACATTTTTGTTCCGAATGAAATATAGGCGTGATCTCACGAGCGGGCGCTCCACGATCAATTATTTCATAGGCCGGTCCGCGATGTGCCCGCACCCTGCCGCGGCTCAAAGTAGGATTTATGGCACTGTGTACCTATACGTGGTACCTACAATTGTATCGTTCACTTTTCCTGTTGTGGCCCTTTGTGTTGAAATAGTGACAAGTGACGACCTTATTCACGTATTTTTACTCTTCCGTTTTTGTTCGACAATACAAGGAAAAAAATCCCCGTTTAAATATGGATGGTTATTACAATTCTTAATTAAAGTGGTCATTCTCATTTCTTATTTAATTGGCCATGACTTGATTTTTTTTTTGTTTTTTTTTACAAAATATAGACCATTTCAAGGAACTAATTTGCTTATTTTATTTTTTTAGGGGTTGTACATTATTTAGGATTTTTTAAATTCGAGGTGCTCTCAATATCACTATGAGGCTGTATGTAGTGCGGTGTTGTACCACAGACAAATTAAAAAAGGATACAATGTCAATCTAAATCCAGTGACATATCCTTGACAGTTGAGATTGATACAGTGATTCAAGAGGAAGGTTTATATGTATGGGCACGCCACGATAGTGGCGGTAAGTCCCCTCTTTGAGGAGTGGCTTGAGAGGCGCCACGGCGCCCTCACCTTCCGTCTGACGCAGGTCCTCACCGGACACGGATGTTTCGGGAGGTACCTGCACCGAATCAGGCGGGAGGAAACGCCCGGATGCCACCATTGCGAGGATCGGCCGGAGGACACGGTGGAGCACACAGTGGAGGTGTGCCCCGCTTGGGCGGAGCCCCGCCGTGTTCTCGTAGCGGCGATCGGCGGCGGCGACCTCTCGCGCCCGGCCCTGGTGCAAGCCATGGTCCGGGGCGAGGAGGAATGGGACGCCGTCGCCTCCTTCTGCGAAGCAGTGATGCTGGCGAAGGAGGTGGCGGAACGCGAGAGGGAGAGAACCTCTCGTCCCAGCCGCCGCGGGAGGCGCTCCGGGCGTCGGGGGTCCCGCGATGACCTCCGGCCACCGTAGACGCGGGCCTGTGGACGGTGAGTGATGGGCTAACTCGCCGTCCGTCCGTCTCACGACGAAAACAGGCCGTGTCGACGGCGCGTTCGTGTTCCACGCGCGCCTCAAAGAGATGTCAGCAACATGGGAGGGGCCCGAAAGGGCCGACGCCTGTCGGGGCCGCGGGTAGTCCAACGGTTATCGCGGCCTCGACATAGAGGGCGAAGAAGGAACATGGGTGGTTTTTAGTCAGTAGAAGTCTGACACTCCCTTTCGCTCTGCCCAAGAGCGGGAGGGGTTATTCGATGATTTTACACCCACCAAAAAAAAAAAAAAAAAAAGGTTTATATGTATAATACATGCATAATATAGTAGAGAAAAACAATTGTGCGAAGCTGGGGCGGGTCGCTAGTATATAATAAGTTCATTGATGACAAGAGATAAACCAATCTTATATAAATCAAAACAATGTTATAGAATACTTACAATAGAGCCTTTGCTCCTCGTATTTCCGCTATATTGTGTTGAGTGGACAACATCATATACTCAACAATCATAGCATTGCCCGTAGGTATGTTACGGGAATCCGCCTTAGTATAATTTAAAGAAGCCATTACAACAATTCACAATATTTCACAAAAACAAACTTCAACAAAGCTGGCTAAACATAACCTACAAAATGTTGACATTGACAGTCTCGCAACCGAATGTTTTTTTTTTTCAAGAATGATAGAATGACAAAGGAATGTTCTATTTTGTTTTGTTGGAGGGTCTGAAAGGTCAAATGAAAGTCATTCGTTAAAACACCTATAACTTTTGAAATAGTATGTATTTTTCAAATCTGGTAACAGGCATGAATTCACCTAAGCTAACCCTCGAAATGGTTTTAAGACAGCGCTTGAAAAAAAAAAATTAGGCATGCCCAATTCTTGCCAAGATAAGATGTTTCCGATCACTTGTCAAACCGACGACCTTCACTAACCCTAATCAGTATCTAATGGCGATGTGATCTCATCAGTTCGGATGGCTATCATGTACCGCATGATCGTATACCATACATAATTCATTTTCCACGGGTGATACTTTTATCTAGACGGTTATGTGAATGAAATGTTACATCTCGTATGTATTACCGCTAAGATGAGCAGACATTGAGCGATATGATGCTCAACAAAATATAAAAGTTGGAACAAATCATTCGGATTTCAAGGCTTTAGTCAGGACACAATAAATCTGAATGGGAGCGCACTTGATCCGACAAAAGACATTTTATTTTATTAAACCAACCCAACGAACCGGTGCGAGGTATGTTTCATTTATATTTTTCCATTTTTCTCTCGGGCCATTGTTTGCAATTGATTTCGAAGTGATCGTGTGACGGATTAATAAAACGTTTTCACAACACGTAAGTATCTGGACAGTTCTTCAATCAGAAAACAAATTAACTAAATTTATCTCTCAACATAATTTATCTTATCCAAACTTTTGTTGACAAATCTTTCCCTTCCAAAACATTGCAAAAACAACGTTATTAGTCGGCCATATTGCAATCGGTAGCGTTCACCTTGCAGCGCTATTTACTTCGAGTTCGCAACTGCCATCAGTTATTCCCCTCGGCCCTCGCAAGTTATTAGCTGTCGAAGAGTCGCGAGTCCTGATGCATGTCGTTTGACCGGCAAAACAAAGCCTGTCCGTTTGTTCAGAAGCCAACATAAAGGTGACGTATGGGGTGGCGATACAACTCGATTATTAGATTTTATCAATTTGCAAATATAACAATATCAGAAAGAAGATGACAAAAACAATATTAATTGTAAAATGCTTTCAACGAAATTAAATACGTTCCTCGTTTGCTCGACAATGTTTTTATCAAAGTATGAGTTCTTTTTTGTCATGTGCAAATTAATAACTGAATCAATCTTGTATAATTAACAACATGGCAACAGTGTTATAAAACTGCGTTTGATTTATTTACGTTTTTAACCTCACGCCTGCAATTCTCGAAAGCACGCGCAGAAGTGTACCTCTATACTTCACTCATGTTTCTACATTCATGTTTTAAGTCCCGTGTGCGAGCCTATACTTCACTCATGTTTCTACATTCATGTTTTAAGTCCCGTGTGCGAGCCTATTGCCATGAATTGGGTACAATACCCAATTACAAGTCGTAATTGAAAAATTCCAGATGGAAAAACCCTCCAATACATTTCTCGACCTGTCTCAGCAGTAGCGCTATCGAACACAAGACAAACGAGACACTCATATTTATTTCCTTTAAAACAGACGACTGAGGATTTATTAAGTTAGTTAGGAAGTGGTCTTAAATCTTATTATAGAGCCAGGTCGAAGTAGATCGCTTCTGAATGCAAATATAAGCGAGTACAAATCTGAGCGGAGCTACAACGAAGCTTCGGTTATACTCTCGAGAAACTTGAACAAAGTGCATAAATCTCAGCGGTGTTATTGTTGGCAGTGCTGTCTGTTTGTTTGTCCGGGGTGTTGTTCAGCTGTTTGAGCTGTCCGGATTGTGGGCGCGGTCGGACAGCTAGTGCGGAAGTTGGCGGTCGCGGTCACGACTTGCGGACAGCGACTTAGAATCCTGACGATCACGTTGACGTTGTCGTCAACTACTTAATGTTGAGAAATGATGATAAATCTGTGACATCAAGTGATTTGGGAGCACAACACAAGTCAATGAACGAAAAGAGCACCAAGCAAGTAATATTCCAGCACCATTCCGAAGATGCAATCTCCAAACAATACGAGATTTACGACGAGCCACATCGAGACATCAAAAATATTTCCTAGATACTTGCGCTCAAGATATCTCTCACAAAGAGAGCCAAGCTCGCGCGGATCCAAAATCTTTACGCGTCCAATAACTCTTCTTTGTTGTAAAAGTGTTGTCCTCTATCCTGGAGACATAGTGTCAGTTCATCATCATCTTGTAACTCGAGGAAAACGACGGAGACAAATCTCGCGAGTTATTTGAACCAGCCGCCATCGCGCCATCTCGCGCGGGGCGACCCGAATAGAAATTGCTTTCTCACTTGTCACCCAGTGATCAAGGCCCCGGGGAATATATAAATCCGCCAAATAATATCACGTTTCAATGTCGAAACGAATGGTAGGTATTGCGGTGAGATGGAAGAAAAACAGAATGTGTCAGCTTCTTGTATTACGGCGCAAGAGTCAGCGGGGCGGGCCGGTGGTGAGGGGGGGGGAGTAGCGAGGGGGCCTTTGTCGGGGTGTACTTGATGCCGATTACATGACGGTTTCGTTATTTCAGGGATATTCCCGGAAGGTTCGAGTTGGTATGACAAATCTTTATTCTGAACACAAAACCACATTTTACGGACCGTCCGTAACAAAGCCAATTAATGATCACTAAAGAGCAATGGTTATTATTCATATTCATATTGGTTTTTGTTCACTGATAATTCAATGCGCCGATTTTCAATATTTAACGTAAGGTATTTGCTGCCAGTAATTCAAGTACCATGCGTCAATGTGAGCGGTTCGCCCGCATCATGCGCGGTGTGTCAGCTGAGAGGCTATCACACATACAGTACTGGCTGTCGTGTACCGCAGATACGAAAGATATGTGACGCCTTACTTGCCTTATTAACTTCTCGAATTTCCAACATTTTCAAGTACATGTCAGCGTGTGCATTTGCTATGTTTAGCTCTCCATAAAATTAAAATTTTAACAACACGTCTGTTTAAACCAAGTTAGTCTGCCATCACTTTATTATTTACGTTCAATCGTTGTTGTTTGTGTTATGTAAAGGGAATGATTTTTTATTTACTTATTTGTTTCTGCCCAGAGAAAAGTGGGAGCCGTACATGAATAAGTAATGTTAAATGCTCTTAATATTTCATCTACTATCAACTGTAAACATTTTTCTCGTTATATTCTACAGAGAATTCTATTTTCTTGAACGCACAGTTGTTCTTTTATCAAATGTTATATAAAAGAGTTTCAGTAAAATATCGTTGTATTATTCAGCAAGTTCATACAATGTAATAACTGTGAGTGTACAACTTAAGTCGGCTAGAACAAAACAGAACAAAATGAAGCAATTTAATAGAAGCGCGCGGAGTCAGCAGAGAGCGAAGTTCTCCGAGTTTAATGTGAAGCCATAAGGAGGGGCTCGTGGCTCGTGTGTACTCCACGTCTAAGTGTGGGTTACATGCATTTGTAGGTTACTTCTTCAAGATTTGTAACTTTAATGTTAGTTGGCAACACTCTCGGCGACACTCCAACAACAAGTACTTCGGAAACTACAAGCGGTACCTCTGTAGCTTACAGTAATATCAAAGTAATCCCGTTTGTTTTTATAGCAACTTTTGAACTCAATTTATAAAACGTCGAAAGTTTAACAAAGCATCCGCCATACTGTATATCAATCATCACGAAAAGGAGGCAATTCTTAATGATGAACTTCCGAATGAAAAGAGTTCAATAAAGATAAAAATATATTGAGAAAGTTAGTGCGAATGATTGATGGCAGACAGACGGAGTCACACCCGACGTCCCGACGTGCCGACGAGTGACGACTCATATTAAAAGGAATCCTGTCGAGAGAGAGTACGGCGTAATGCGAATCAAATAAATTCACACAGCCATGAAATTTAATATAGATGCTGTGGAAACAAAACAAAATGATTGAACATGAGTGACAGGAGCCATTGTATCGAACACAAGTAAATATGTGATGTGTGGAATTGGCCAGAATTACCTCAACAATTGGGGAATGTTTGCCGCGGGGCGAGGGGTGGGGTGGGGGCTCACATTACATATGCATGGATATCGCTTAATATCATGATAGCATGTGGAGCAGGCGTGTCGGATTGCAATAGTGGAGGAGTGAGGTTCTAACCCTATATACCTTGTGGTACATTACCCACCATATTCGTAAACACGAAAACATGTATTGAACTCACGATTCTCAGAATATAGCTACATAGATATTAACAAAACGCATCTCAATACCCATCGCTTTCTTAAAATTAGACAGTATGTAAATTACGAAATGATACATTTTCGGCATCTCGATAAAATATATTATTAGAAAAGCGAATTATTTTGTTCGACGGCACTCGATAGTATCGTTAAACCGATCAAGAAATGAATCGCTATCATCTCCATTTTTGATGGGCAAATTACCATTTTATTGATTTAGGGATCGTTACGTCGCTAGGAATTATTTTCAGAAAGGACCACTAATAAGTGGAACCACCGAGGGAGGACGCCTTTGAAGAAAATGTACTGACGACACCGAATTTACATTCTTAAAAAAAACAGACTTCAATAAAATGAAAGCACAAAAAAAAAACTTTAGAACAAAAATCAGTTTCTGAAGTCGGTTTTATTTTTTATTTTTCACTTTTCAGCGGTTCAAATGTGCTTACCCCTTCAAAGCGTACCGACGTGATGTTATGTTATGAACTGGTGTAAACAATAGACAGACATGAGATTTCAGCAATCCCAGTCCATTTGCTATCATTTATTGAGGAGTTCCGTTGACTATCTCCGAAGTTCTTCATGAGATCTTCACCAAAGTGAAATAGAATCACTCCGAGAAGGTGCTCTTCCAAAAAATACTCAAATCACTTCAAGTGTGCATATAAAATTTGAAGAGTTCTCTCTACTTCTTCAGGATCCCATAATCAGATCCTGACTTGATGGTCATGGACCCACCTGGGAAATGATCATGGTACCCTTTCGAACAAGACAAAAAAACGAAACCGGTCCAGCCATCTTCGAGTAATCGGGTAACATACATACATAAAAAAAATTAAAAAAAACTTCCGACGAGCTGAGAACCTCCTCCCTTTTGAAAGTCGGTTAATTATAAAGTAGTAACATGCCATAAACAACGTGATATTATGCTGAAAGATCTGGCACGAATAGGTGTAACAGTACACGTGGACGAAGTAAAAGGAGGTTATGTGTCGTAACCGGTGGCGTTCCGTAGTTTCTGCCTACTCTTATCGGCAGGAGGTGTGAGTTTACGCGGTAGGACAATTAATGATACATTCTAAATCTCTCAAACGTTGTTGTTAAATCATTTTTGTAATTCTCCCAACAAATATTTTGTCAAACACAATTCGTGGCTACGTCAAACGTCAGGCAATGAAAAGAGCAAAAATAATAATTAATATGAGACAGCATTCGCAACGGTTTGATCCTCTAAACGGAATCTTTTATCAGATTCTATGGAGGCTGGCAGGGGCGAGCGTGGGTAGCGGGGCGCGGGGCGGGGGAATGGCAACGTAGATTACGTTTGTTGCTTTGTATTAAAACTGATGGGAATTTATCTCAACATCCCATTTTAAAGAATCAAAGTGACGTTATCAAAAACCAATATCGTTGTGAGCGCCGGCGAACGAGAAATAAAAATATTTCTCGTCATCATTTATCGTCAACAGGGGTGTATCCGCGCTCCTTTGATACGACGTCTGTCGCCTCCTCACAAATACCTTCCACAAAGAAAGGTAATTTCTTCAGAACTGTTTGGAGTGTATTAAAATCCTTTATGGAAATGAGCACTCAGTTTTTTTATGTTTCGTCTTTATTTCGGTTTGATATTGGAAAGTACGTATTAGGTATGTCTTCAAATTTGCTCTCGAAGTCTCGATCAAATGATATTTAGTGATGTACTGACGTAACATTGGTATCAATTACTGTTTACATAAAATGTATTTATCTGTTTAGGTTTAGACGACGATTTGTTTTCAAAACCTAAAAAGGAAGTTTCAATTTTTTTTCATAGAATTTTAAGTTTTAATACAACATGATTTAACTATTAATTTTGATTTTATCTTAAAAACAGTACCTACACGAAATGGCAGTAGTTTATTACGGGAAATTATAAACAAAGCAAAATAAAGTCGAAGCAAAATGTTCAGTTTCCGCTGGCCGGGCCGCCACCCGCCGTCCCCGATAGCTCGACATCTCCGCTCATTAGACAGCCGCGCGGACGCTAAGCGTATTTATGGCAATACATAAAAAGGACGTAAGAAAGGAAAATGTGACGTCATCATTTTCCTAAATCATCATCAGTCCTTTCCGGCGCTTAATGTGGAAACGAAGAATTAAATTCGTTTTACGAGAGGGACTGTTTTACGGGTCGCCGGCCGCCCCCGCCGGTCCGCTGACGCGTCTCCAATACTTTCATCGTGATAGGCTTTTATTTCGGCCTCCGTCTCGAGCTTATTATGAAAATCATCTTGTTTATAGACGTCCTGGTAAATACTTATATTTGCATTTTTTCTCTCGCAAAATCTCCGAGGTCGGACATAAACCCCTAAATTGAATATTTTATACTATTTATCATCATTCTCTGAATAAATCTATTGAAAGCCCAGTCGTGGTGTACACGCGGAGATGATTACAAAATAAATTAGCTTTGCCTTGTGCTGCTGTATTCGCAACTTCGGATAAAAATCAGCCACTGGGATGATGGATGATCGCTGATCCCGCGGCGCGGGACGTGGTACACGGGACGCGGGGCGCGGGTCGGACACATCCCGCCGACTCCCGCTGACTGCGGAGAATAGCTCACCCAGCACAAACTAAACTGGAACTTCTTCAGTAGGAAAATCGTCGAATAAACCGTGATTGCTTTTTACACCGAATTACTTACGTTATTGTTCTCGGTGTGATCGTGTTATTGGATTTTATTAGCAGAAAGTAGATTAGAAAAATTGCTTCCATCCGACGGAGGCCGAGGGGAGCGAAGAACGAAAATATCATAATAGCGAGTCTTATCATTAGACGACGTTGTTTTTATGGAGAGGAAGTAACGTATGATATTGTTCGGAAGCGAGTAGACACAGTCGTAAAACTTGGCCAGATAAAACGATCCCGATACTGGTCAAAATCAGAGCCAAAATAAACAAAAGAGACCATTGTGTGGACACGAGTGAGAGAACAGACGGACGAACAGATTCGGATTAACGTTTGCAATAATAAAGGAGTAAGGACGCAAAGGGTCGAGGAAAGCGGGTCTTCGTTTGCGAAGATTTTCTTTTTGAACCCAATTTGGTTGAACGAATTACATATAACTACGGACATTCGTGTTTATTCGCGAGGATCCCGCACTCGCTTTGACCGTTACATTTTCCACGCAAATGCTTCGCAACGAGCTCTAATGGCCTCACTTCGATTTCGCGCTAAATTTCTATCGTTATTGCATTTGAGGAGATTCCGAGATAATAGCGTGGGGAGCAGACAAGCGGTGATGTCGACGGGAACACGACATTTCTTTTATTGTGCAGCGACGGGAGCGCGCCCCGCGCCGGTAGACGGATACTTTAAATTGTTTACAAGTTGCACTCCGCCTTGCCGTGTCGCATCGTGCTGCTGAACTTCGCACACAGGTACAAGATGGCTACAAGTCTGTGCCGCAAGGTCATCCGCGACTTTAAGAACGCTCGTAAATCTTGATGCTAAAAGTTTAGCACCCTGCAGTATAGCTACACCCCACCGCCTTATTTTATACGTCGCGCGAACAAAAGTCTTTGTCTCTGAACTTATCGGGAGCCTGTAAAAAGAGAAATTCATTACAGCGGCTAATAACGACCAAAACTAAACAAGGCTTATTACCGGGTGGGACATCGATCCTCAGCAACACACTAGCTACAAAGCCGTATTCATTGAATTAAACTTTAATTATATTAAAACTTGGAAATCGCAGGCGACAACGCTGCAAACATGCCGGTCGCGAGCTGACGCATGGCGCCACATTGCTACAGACGCTCCGCGTGTAATAAATCTGTCACACACAACCACACAACACACAAAATTCAAAGGCAGCGGAACGATTACAGCCAATAGTAATTCGTTTCTATTGAGAGAAACATTTCATTTTTACATCAAAAAGCCTGTTCGCTCTTCGCGAATACTCAACAGCGTATTCACGAGCGCTCGATGTGTATGTTAAATGGTGCGTTGCGACGTTGTTTGCAACACTCGGCTGGATTGATTGCTGCGATCTTGTCTCTACAAAATACTTTCACCTTTGACCGTTCAGTATCGACATCGCTCAGAAATTAATATCTTCGGCGACACGCTCAATCTTTTGCTAATCTAACAAAGTGTTTCCGTGAACACTCGAAGATCCTCAAAGGAGTTTCCAATTATCTTCGAATCCGTCGCACTTCTCTTGTTAGCGCTGAAATTGGCTACAATGCCAAACGAGCTGTACAGCTTCGCTTTAATCCGCCGATCGTTAGGATATGCACTCAAGGGTGGAGTGGGGCCGCCCAGAAGCCGCCCAGCAGCCGCCCAACAGCCGCCCCGAGTGACCATCTATCAAAGTAAGCCTCGTTAACTAAGAGAGTGCTCAGTTTTAATCGTACTCACTTCTGTTACTGAAAATGGGCAAATAGGGATGACAAATGTGCGGGGTAAGGCTTGCGAGGGATTTTATTTTTTCAAAGGAAGAAGCCCTCCGGGACCCACAGCGCACGCCGTGATTTATATTCAATGCGCGCGCCGCCAACAGATTATGTTGTGTCATGTCGCTTGTATCGGAACACTATGTCTATCTGCATATATCTATCTGTGAAATATACCTCGCAAGAGCAGTGGTGGCCCAGTGGTGGCGGCCCCGACTTACGAACAGTTGGTCGTGGGTTCGAACCCAGGCAGGCGCATTACTTTGTGTAATTTATTTCATTACCACTGCTCTCAAAACGGTGAAGGAAAACATCGTGAGGAAACCAGCATATCTTAGAACCAAAAATTCGAAGATTTATACATCTACCAATCCGCACTGGGCCCGCGTGGTGGATTATAGCCCACCCCTCTCCTAGAGAGGAGGCCTGAGTCCCTGCAGTGGGAACATTATAGGCTGTTGATGATGATGATACCTCGCAAAGGTACGTTTATTCAGAAAAACAGATTGATTTTTGATTCCATTTTCTGTTCGGCTGGGATCATTAGATTACGAATTACATTACGATCCTTTTATGATGTCGCACAAATTACTTGTTTACAACAAAATTTCCTGGTCAACCGTTATTAGTAAAGTATAAGTCTTCTCAACCAACTAAAGCATTGCAGAAAGTCACGACATGCCTGTCAGTGACTGAGATTGTGTGGCGTGGCGTGCGATGGTTTATTCCAACAAAGCACAATATTGCTGCCATCCACTGAGCTGAGACGGAACTTCGATTCCCGCATTCCCGGGGAGCGGATGCTAGCCACGAGCCACAAAGAGGGGCTCAGCAGGCGCGTGTCCGGAGTGCCGGACATCGTCCGTCACGCGTCCGGAGCGGCCGCTGTCGGCGGACACATACATCATTCATGTCACGACAGCAATTTTACCGAATAATCGAGAAAGGAAATTAAGGTTATATAAATGCTCGCCGGTTTCCGTCAGCTGTTCATATTGGAATATGTCGACTCACGCTCGACACAGGCGTGGGTCTCAGCCAATCTTGAACGTTGGTTTCTTGAATTTAAACGTACCCTATGTATGTAAACCCTATAGCCTAATCTGCAATCTGAGCCGACAGCTGTATATCGTCACGCTTGGGACCCGCATGGGGTAAACAAGGATAGGCCTGACTTCATCCCCGCTCGCTAACAGCATTGCCTCGTAACACGAGAGGGCGCAAAGCGGGCACACTTCCAACTTCGGATCTCGCCAGAGATTTTCACACTACGAAAAACCATGATTGCACTTTACTGATTTTTAAATATTTACTTCCTACAATATTTTTTTCCCACAACATCACGTTCACATCTAATTCACTGTAGAATTTATTCAAAGTAAGATTAGCACCATCAATTATACTGCAACGACAAGCTATTAAAACAAAAGGAACAAATCATTTAGAAGTATTAAAAGTGTGAAAACGTTGGAATGGTTTGTTTGCAAGAGGGACAGTATATAAATATAAGGGATCAGACGAGGGCGTGGAATGTACCCTTTTTTTTTTGGCGGGTGGAAAATCATCAAATAACCCCTCCCGCTCTTGGGCAGAGCGAAAGGGAGTGTCAGACTTCTACTGATTAAAAACCACCCATGTTCCTTTTTAGCCCTATATGTCGAGGCCGCGGTAACTTGTGTACAACCAGCAGCCTAAGTGGAATGTACCCTCTAACGATGTCCTGCGATCACCGCCGGCTCGCTGCGACCCTGTGTCGCCAGGACTTGCCTTCTTAGAAAACGTTTTATTACTGATATGTACTTGGCCATTTACTCTACCTATAAGGTTAAAATAAAACATTTTCCGACTTCAAGAGACTTGTTAAAGACTAACAAATAACGAAATGGATGTCAGTCTTTGAGCGTATTTCTGTATGTTTTTATTGCATGTGCCAGCTAGGATGAAAATCTTTTGTTTATATTTTAGAAAACTTAGGGTTAGTATATATTTACAGGTAATTTATATTTGGCGAAATATAAATTACCTATAAATATACATGTTTCAATATATATTACCAAAATTATAATTAGATTATTAAACAGTACACAGTACATTGACTTCATTTTAGTAACGACTGCCCCGGAGGCGCCGTGTCCTGTCGGCCGGCAGGAATGTACGACTCACGCAAATAGATACGTATCATGATGATACACATGTTTACACGGACCCGTGGCACGCACACGGAGACCTTATAAGTTGTTTGGGTATGTACGGTAATAAATCATATACTTGCTTAACTGTCCTTATTATTATTAACTCTGATGGGACAGTGGGGCCGAAAAGTTGTGTAGAGGCGACTACAAACCCCAAAACGTTGGCCTTCCACTGGGTGAAACGATGACCTGCAGGGCTATAGCCACTGACATTTAAAAGATACGCAATAGCCCTGCTGCAGGGCTATTGCGTATCTCTTTAAATGTCAGTGGCTATGATAGTGTCCATCGATTAGCTCTGTCAAATTGGTTATGGTTTAGTACAAAATGGAACCATTTGACAGTTAATTGATGAAAAACTGAAAATTATTAGCAAATAAGAGTCCCTTTAATACCTAAAATGCCTGTAAATGTGACTTATGATAATAATAAAACTTATACCCTACAATACAATTGTTTTGTTTAAGATCTACACCAGAGAAAACCTCGCCAGTATTTCTGACTGACATAAAATCAAAACCCTAAAATGTAGCTATAAGTACGTAATAATTGACGACAAACAATTCAGACGCAGTGGTCCGATCTCGTCCATCTCGGAACGCGAGCCGATCGTTACGCGACACTCGACCGTCAACACAACTGACTGGCACAACTGTCTGCCGAGGCTGAACCAATACCAATTATAGAAAGTGGCAACATTGTGCTTGGAGTGGCTGTGTTTGAATAAACATAGATCCCATTGACATTGAACTGAAGTTTAAAGTAAATTTTAAAGTTAAATTAGTCCACAGGCAAACCATTGCAACGGTTTTGTGGGGCTTAGCTTATTAGTTACTAACCTTTTGGAATAAAGATAAAGTATTATAGTATATTAACATAAAAAAGTAAGTGCGTATGATTTTCAATCTAAGTCTTACCATCATCGATGGACGCGACATTTTTTACATTTTATTTTTGATCCGGATAAATAATAATTAGTCGTCTTTAAGCAGCAGGACCGTCTACTGTCAGAGCTTGTTAACCATACAATCGCAGCAAGAAGAAATAATGCAATTAATTATAATATTCTTTGTTTCAATAACTTATTAATTTAATATAGGCGAGCCACAAGACATTCTCAACCAGTCAACCTTTGGGTCCACTAGGACAGAACTGTGGTAGAGTACAAAAAAAATAGGTCCATACTAATACATATCTATATAGATAGAACCACACCACTTATTATTACGAACTTGAGGCCCAAAGGCAAGTGTAGCGAGAACTCCGGAAACATTCGTGTGAATTCTTGTTTGTTCCGAGCAGACAATTATGACATAATTAAATGTTGCGAAATTCAAGCACATCACAGACAATGAATAACGCAGCTAGAATGCAAAACGCTGAAGAAAAAGAATTTTAAAGTGAAGCCCTACAGTGCTTTGTATTGCCATACTATAATTATTATTTGATGACACTCATAATTTATTATTTTGTGTGGTTCCACTTATATATCTATACATTCATAAAAACTGATAACACAAAAAAAAATTAAAGAACAATGGCGTGTTCATAGTTCATGTTGTGTAAACTAAAGGACCACATAGTTATTTTTAATATGACTATTACAGAACAATACTGTGCAAATAAAAAAAGAAAACAGTTTTATTATTATAATACTGTGTTACATCAAAAAACAGCTGTTACTACGATTTATGTGAACGCAACCACACCGACTACGTTTTTAGCGTTTTATTCAAAATGTCGACCATTAACAAACAGTTTGGAGGAAAACCATAAATTCGTGAACACGCAAAAACAAAAAGCTCTCGACCTAAAATTACAAGAACACTTATTCATTGCTTGGCGGAGTTTAGCACGAAATGCCTGCCTAGGTGGAGTTTAAGGAATTTAGTGCTAACGAAATTATTGAACTTACCTCTTCTGGAAATATACGGTCTGAAAGTTTACGATAAGTATTTACTCTTTTTTGTGACTCAAATATTTTAATTTTTCATAAATAAAATTTTTATAATGTCGACTTTACTTTAACCAATCAAGATCCGCACTGCAGAAAATACACAATATCAAATCTTACAGGTTACTGGTTTAAAAACTACTGCTCATCATAAAGATATGAGAGCTTTTCAAACCATGAAGAGGCATTCTAAGACTGGGTATTGTTTTTCCAACTGACCTTCACTTGTGAAAGTAAACATCCCGACAATTCCGCTGGGAAACCCAAAACAACAGAAGTACTGACTGTTTTGAGCCTAGAAAATTCTATTAAGTTAGGTAAAATAAACTTAGCTACATTATTTAGTTTATTCAACAATAACCATTGCTTTCGCAACTCCGACGCGCCAAGCAACCGAGATTCATTGTTGTTCTTTCAGTAAGATCATCGCTGAATACGCTTCGATTAAACTACTACAGCACAAGTAGAGAGACGTTTTGCATTAAATACAATACTTAATTATTAATAATAACACTCCATTATTATTCATATAACTATTTCGCTGGATGCAAGACGCAAGGGACCGGTCAATGTGACGGCACTTGGACGAACGTAATTATGTACAGGCGTAGACGTGTTTTGGCTGAACTGAATAAATAAATTCATAACTATGATGAAGTCGAATAGCTTAGCACAGAACATCGATTAGTTTGACATAAATATCTGTATAACAAGTTCAACGCTTATTAGCAGTGGATTTAAATATTTAATAGCAAACAGTTTTAATTTTCGTCAACGTGATATCCGTTCCTAATTGAATTAATAAAATGCGAGCTAATGGGCCCTGGCCAGCTTGGCGCGGGCGGTGCGCGGTACTACAGCGGCGCGGCCCGCACTCGCACTCATTTGCATATTAATCTATTACGCGCTCAAAGTTTCACTCTCAGGGATTTGAAAGCGATCCGGCCTCGTTCAAGTTTTGTTCCTATTCATTGTGTTTCGGAACATTCTCTCTTTTTTGCTTAAATTTACTTAATGGATTAACAAAGGAAACGTTTTTACGTTGCTTTTGTTTGCCGCTTGTGTGAGTTTCATTTAAATATCTGGACTACACAGAGGAAGTCACCGGGGTGGCTAACTGACAATTATTGTGATAAAGTGTATTAAGGGGACGCGAAAACAGGGCTTAAAACGGAAAAAAAGTGTGAAAGATTTTACATAATTAGGTACTTCACCAACAACACAAAATCTCAATACATTTACTTAATGAAAGTGTTGTTCAGTAACTTTAGGGTAGTCGTAATATAGTTAGGTCCAATAAATCATAACTTGAGTCCATAGACGCCTAACGATTTAAGTTGAGTGTAAGCTTGATAAACGAGCTCGCACCGAAGACGGCCGACAATGAAGTTATCCGTACATACATAATACACTCAACGGTCGGAGATGTTAAATAATGTATATTTAGAAGAGGTTATTAGATAGGAGATGTCAGTTTGCTCCGAGCTAGAGGAGGGTTGCTTGAGAGGCTCACGAGGGCGTGGAGCCTCTCAGCTGGAAATCTAACATTAAATTGAATGTTATTTCAGATAGTATAAATTGTCCAGATGGTGTATGGACTGCGTAGAAAGAAATCACCATCTTCACTTGTACGCGATGTTAATGGCAGGTATTGTGCCATATAGCTCAATGACAGAAGCTTCAACCAGTGATTAACAAACGCCACAACATTTTTCCTTTCAAAAGTACTTAAGTACAATTTGCAAGTACAATATACATCCAATAAATAATTACTGTGACGTATCAGTGATATATCGCAACATGCTGGACACGTTCCAGCAGGTATTTATGATATTCCCGGCTGTTCAGCAGGTAATGTACAAAGAATTCGCGAGCAATGGCAAGCGCGCTGATGTACAGCCAAATAAACTCGCTTGCATACAGTATTTACACATGTTTACGTTAAATGAAGGTGCCGACAGTATTTTCAGTCCACCGACGACGTAGGGTTGTCAAAAATCGAGTTCGTTATAGCTTGTATCTGGGGCATGTGTTATTTTTGCGCTCCACACATTTTGCGACTGGAATCAGATTTAGGAGGGTTGCCGCAGACATGATAAGATTTTTGTAACGGATAAAAAAGTATAGAAGAGCTTTGCCTACCTAGTACCTAAAGCACATTCATAAACACTAGAGGAAAGTCACCAAATATGAAATAGTATCTTAATATGGAATACCTTCATTTCTCTAAGACTATAAGTATGAAACGCAACACTCGACCATCTTCTGTTCCATTCGGTCTATTGCACCACGTACGTGTTAGTAGACCGAATGGAACAGAAGATGGTCGAGTGTTGCGTTTCATACTTATAGTCTTAGAGAAATGAAGGTATTCCATATTAAGATACTATTTCATATTTGGTGACTTTCCTCTACTGTTTTTTTTTGATTTTCCACATCCTACACAGAATTTGAAATTATGCGCACGTTCTAATGTACAAACAAATTATGACCTGTTATTCTATTCATACTCCGTATTACTAAAACAGCACGAAGCAAAACAGTCTTTGGCAAAAATTGACGCTACACACAAACAAAACTAAAGAAATACAAGAAACGTGGCCACATAACTATCTGTCAAGAACTGTAGACAAGCGTTGTTTAGTTCCCTCCACACGTATATTGTATCGCTCACATCGCAGCGAACTTCCTGACCGACTCCGTTCCTCAATTTACTAGAAAGCCGTCTTGGAATATTTTATTTCGCTCCACTTTGGGGATGCTATCAACAGAAGAGCTGCGGATACTCTCAATTCCTTTGCGTTCAAACTTGTCTTGTATTTGAGCGGTGCGCGGCGCCGCGGTGACAGGCCGCTTTGCACGAATACCGCCACTTTGCCGATACTGTTCTGATGTAAATCGGTTTTGCTTAGAAACTTATAGAACCTGGTTCTGACGTCTTTGAAAGAATCGAAGTCTAGATGTAAAATAAACCTCCGGAGACAGGTTTGAAGTTATAACTGGCAATGTGATTGAAGGTGGCGGAGTGGTTGTTATAACTGGCAATGTGAGTGAAGGTGGCGGAGTGGTTGTTACGAAACGTGGAGGACTTGGAACAAGGGTGTAAAAATAATATTTGATTTTAAAATCAATTCCAAAGTATTGCTAACGATGGCGAACATACATAATTACACATTGTCTACAAGTTTTTCTTATACCGTTGTTATTTTTCATTACTTACATACCAACAAGTTTATTTTGCCGAATGTCCTTAAAAAATATTTCCACCATACAAACTTACATTTCGGCAGCAGAAAGGAAACTAGAAAAGAATTAGCTACTTATGAACCCACACAAATCGTAAAGCTGACAGGCAAAGGGTCCCGGGTGACTTCGCTGCGAGAACGTTACAGGGCTTTATATCAATTGGATAAGCACTTTTATCCAATAAAACTTTTCTTTGTAAAGTTAACAACATTATGAAGCATTCTTGTAATTCTTAAGTCAGAGTTGTTGGGCCTTGAAGACAAAATAAGAATTACAGACGAAAGAAACGTTTTAAGTTAGTAACGCAAGTTATTGACATACGTTTATTGAATTTTAGTGTAATACAAGCACGTATTACACTCTTACAAGTATGTTTACACGTAAATAGCTAACTCGTAGTTTCAAACGGTTGCAAACACGGGTACTAACAGTAGATTATATTGTGTCTTAGTTCGTAGTTGCTCCATGTAAAATACTGGTATTCAGCTGCATCCAATCAGACGGCTAGGCAGATGTTGAGAACACGCTCGGTTTTGATACAAACCATCGTCTTATTACAAATCTTATTTACGCAAGCTTCTCATCATTTTGTTTACAAACCCACAAATGGCCCGGTTTGCAGTTGGGCATGAACTCATAGCCAGCATGAGTCGCGCCGCAAATGGATCGCTGGATAGCCTTCCGGTCCACGGGGTAGCGCGCTCCAGTGGCCGAGCTTTGTGTGTGAGGGGCTTCAGTTGCGGCGGGGGGCGGGTCGAGGGAAATAGTGTCGCTTAGAAACTGTGTTTCCTTATTCTTCTCCATAAATATCTACACTTTTAAATGGGATCGACAGTGCCTTCACAGGTTATTATGCCTTGTGATTGTGGCTGTAGCTTCGCTTTCATTATTTTACTGTTATTTAAAAGTGCCTGTAATAATCTTATTGAAATAAATGCTTTTAGTTTATGTTCAACTACGCTTTCAACGAATCGAAGTTATTACGGCGTTGTAATAAGAGAATTTACCATTGCTATCTGCTAAATACAAGTAATAATAATAATAATAATAAATAATAAATAATAAATAATAAATATATAAATAATTCTTCGTAGGTACAATAGCAGTTAAGTGAGTTCATTATAGAAACCCGGAACAATAAAATGTAGCAAAGTATCACAGGTTCTACTAACTAATTACTCGTTCCCGTTATTTTATTATAATCTGGGTTCGTTTCCCGGGACAATATGTTTTCCGGGACAATTTATGTTACTGAGGTTTTCCATCAAGAAACTCTCAGTAGCAGTCACGGAGTCTGGATTGTTACCCGCAATACCCTCTCCCCCTATTATTACATGGGACTTAAAAATAAGTGCTGTTATGTGGATGTACTATTAGATACTCTGTCTACCCCTTCTGTAATTACAGGTTAATCATTATTTATTTAGTAAACAAGTAACTTAAACTGTTTACGTGATTCTGTAGGGTGTGATTCGATTCTGTCTAAATATTACGGAGAATCGTATAAATAGCATTACGCCCATAGTGTAACCCCACCCATTCCACGAATATATGCAGCGAGGGGAATAATGGAGGAGCTCCGGCTGAGCCCAGCGCTGGCCGTGGTTTTCTGTGGCTGGCTGTGGCTGGGCCATGCTCGCATCCTGTGATTGTAGCGCATTATCCCGACGTTTCCTGTTAACTTAATGTTAATAGCCGCTGGACCAAAACTTGCGTTGGGTTAACGTGGGTACCGATGTAGTCTAGGTACATGTTTGATTACACACGATGTGTATTTTGGAATGGTCAAACAATAATTACAATTTACCCAGAAACTTTTATAATTGAGGTGAGAAATTTTTTGAGCAATAATAATTCAAATATCAAATAATTGAACTTACGAATAATAAAGAAATTTCGATGTTCGGTTAAGTTATATTAACTGTGCGAAGCAGGGGTAAGTCGTCAGTTTGCAATGAATAATTACTGAACTATAATTAGATACTCAGTAAAACAAAACAAGTAGAAGTACACTCTCACTTTGTTAACACACAACACACTACATTTGGACTGCTTTCTGTCACAAAAATCTGATATAAATAGTGAAATGATGTATATCATGCAAGTTATAATTACTCGCGCTGCCTCCTGGCTCGTGTGTGAAGTGCGGTCGCCATTGGCGCTCGTTTAAAAGTCAAAGTAACTCAGATGGGAATTTTTAAATATAAACTGATGTGTAATTTTGCGCCAGTGGGTTTCACGACTTATAATAACTACCGGGAGTGTATTTATTTTGTTGTCGAACCTCAAGAATGGCAACATTAATCAATGCATGTTACTTATAGAAAGTTAACTACCTAATCAAAACAGATTATATTCATAGTTTTAAAATGGTTTTATCAGAAGTAATGCCAGAATATGACGTCGCCTTTGACACTACTGACATGTGTATTGACAGCATTTGCAAGTTGATTACGAATTTTTACCCGACTACGGCGAAGCCAAAAGGAAGGATTTTGGCAGTCTATGTATGTATGTTTGTATGTTCCACCGTAGCGCCTAGACTACTGAAGGTATTTTAATAAATGAGGTGTCAATAGATTTGTAAAATAACGCGGGTGACATAGGCTATATAAATTTTAATAATTCTTTTTATGACGGAATTTAAATGTCAAATTCTAAGCTCGAAAAAACAAAATTCAGATAATCATAACATGTTTGGTATCGAATGAAAGGTCTTGGCGAGTACATCACTAATATGTACATTATATTATAGTTCAAATCAACATATACGTTTAGATTGCGGTCAAACAGTACTCGTGGTCTAGTCTGTGTTATTTACTTGTATTATGTAAATAGCAAACCAACATTAAGTAGAATATTACATTATGAAAGTAACATTTTATTACGTATTTATTGAATAACCACAAAAATAAAATTCAAATAAAAAAATAAGATTAAAAACTAAAACCCGACTACGAATAAAAACGCACACTGATAAAACCGCGGTCTTAAAAGTATTACACAAGGAAAATCGACGATTTTTCTTGTTTAATACTTTTAACCTTTTATTTTTCAAACTTATTTTTTTTGTTTCGAGAAGTCCCGTCTGTCATTACCCAACTAACAAATTGGTTATATAAAACATTTCTTATGCGACTTTCGGTTATATAACTGTTGAATAGACGTTATTAGACAACTACGAGGTTGTGTAACCGTTATTCATACAACGATTCAGTCCCTGTGACTAAAAGGTCCTATTAAATGGTTGAGTAAACGTTTTAACGACCACTTTATACAACGTCGTATAATGGTACGAAAAAATAGGTTAGGTAAACGTTCTTACAACTATATAATGCAACGTCGTATAGTGGTACAAGTGTATAGGTTAGGTAAACGTTTTTACAACTATATAATGCAACGTCGTATAGTGGTACAAGTGTATAAGTTAGGTAAACGTTTTTACAACTATATAATGCAACGTCGTATAGTGGTACAACTGTATAGGTTATATAAACGTTTTTACAACTATATAATGCAACGTCGTATAGTGGTACAAGTGTATAGGTTAGGTAAACGTTTTTACAACAATATAATGCAACGTCGTATAGTGGTACAACTGTATAGGTTATATAAACGTTTTTACATCAATATAATGCAACGTCGTATAGTGGTACAAGTGTATAGGTTAGGTAAACGTTTTTACAACTATTTAATGCAACGTCGTATAGTGTTACAAGTGTATAGGTTAGGTAAACGTTTTTACGACTGCTTTATACAACGTCGTATATTGTAGGTTGTGTAAACCTCGTTTACACAACTAAATAATACGATGTTATATAACAGTTAGATAAAAGGGTTCGTTTAACCAGCGTTGGTGGTCGAAGTAACCTTAACACGACTTTTATGTAATCAAAACGTCGCAAAAAGTTTATTTTTAGACCTGTATATAACGAAGTATTTTAGTGGTGAACTACGAACCATTATACGACTTAAGCGTTATTTTGTAACCATTACAGAACTTTAAGCAGACCTAAAAATGATATAAAGGTCCAAAAGGGCCTTTTTAAAACTAACTTCCATTTTGTCAGCTAAACAAACGTTGTTACAATATTTACAATAATAATGGATCTAGATCAATGGAAAAAGCTTAAACAAAGTGGGGCTTTCAAGCGGAAAGTAAGAAAAACATTTGAATCACTGAAAACTGGCCCGTCATCTACTAATTCTGTACCTCAACAAAGCCTCAACAACAAAAATGGTTCCGTATAAATTTTATTTTTGTTTGAAGTATTTCTATTGCTTGTTTTTTTATTATTATAGTTCTCTTATAAATGTCATTTTTTAAATATTCCAGATGAAACTTATGAGCCAAGATTAAAAATTAAAAATTCATCTAATGGCATTGACATACAAAAAAAGAATATTGTACCAGAAATAAACAGTAAGTTTAAATTTAAAGAAAATCACCGTATAGTATTATAACTATTTACAATGTCTCAAGTTAATTTAATTATTTTAGGTGACTCCATTGATGATTATTTGGAGTATTTAGAGCCCTCTGAAGGACTATCTTCCGATACTTCAAGCTTATCTGCTGACAAAGATATCGAATTTCAGGAAGATACACAGAAATGGGCGGTTAATTTTAACATATCTCATGAAGCAATAAAATCTTTGAGCACACTCCTTAATAAAAGATTTCCTAATATAGTTCCGAAAGATCCTAGAACGCTTCTAAGGACAAATAGTGTCAATATAACACTACATACTGTTGACGCAGGCCAGTATTGGCACAATGGAGTAACAGTGACACTGAGAAGAATATTTGAGAATAGTTCTGATATACCAGATAATATCACATTAATATTCAATATAGATGGTCTCCCTCTTTATAATAGCTCGCGACAACAAGTATGGCCTATACTGTGTCATATTTTTGAAAAACCGAAACTTTCACCATTTGTTGTCGGTATTTATGCAGGAAAAGGCAAACCTACTGACCTTAAAGCTTATTTACAACATTTTGTGGCTGAAATGAAAAAACTTCTTCAAGATGGTATAAAAGTTACTACTAAAGATGCATTAGACAAGAAATGCGTTGTTAAAATTAGAGCTGTGAATGATTGTGATGAAAATATATTAATACTTGGCAAGTATTTAGATAATTGCATCGATGCATTTGAAAAGCCCATGAAATCTTCAGTACTGAACATAAATAAATGTAATACCAATAATGTAACCAAAAAAGAGATAACATGTACAGTTTTAGATATTAAATGCAAATTGGTGTGTACAGTGCTTAACGAGCACATGTATTTTGTACCTTTAGTGCATACGTTGTTGTAAGTGGTAACTGAAAAATAAAAATACTGAAAAAATTGTTTATATCTTTTTATTTACTAAGTTTTGGCATGCAAAATCACAGAAGTACAATTAAATTAAAAGTGGAACTTTTAATATTTTTAGTAGTTTTCCTTATAACCTACACAATCACTAAAAATAAATGTTTGCTCCGCAAAGTTGAAACATAGCTTAAGGTGGCAGCGCCGACCATGCTCGCGAATGTCAAATTTTCTTATGTTTTTTTTCATTTTGTAGGTCAGTCTCAGATCTCATGTTAATGATTGATTGCTTTGCGGTCGTAAACGATGGCCTCCCTCCACTTCTTCCACATCTCGCGGTTACCTAAATAACATATCAAATTACTTGCTGCTAAGAATGTCAATTTCGTGAATTTATGACATTATACACCATCACGAAGAATTGTATTTATGATTTTAATTATTAACATTCTTCATAATTTTCTTTTATTTATTTTTACGACCGCAAGTGAATTAATCATCAGCATGAGATCTGATACTGACCTACAAAATGAAAAAAACATAAGAAAATTTGATATTCCTACAAAATATAAAAGATTTAAGAAAGAGAAAAGAAAATATAAGAATATTTGAATTTCGCGGGCACAGTCAACGATATCACCTTAACAGGTTTCATAAGTACCTATTGTATAGGTATAAAAATATAACTTTCTCCGCTACTAATTATTTGTTGTTATGCTTTTTTTTAATTATTCTTAAAATTAAGTGCTTGTAGTAATAAACAAAAATCACCACCTCAGCTATTATTAATGCTGAGACCTCAGTCTTATTTAATGTGATAAGTATATTATATAAATTGAAAAATAACAGGTTATATTAGGATAACATTATTAAGAACATTTAGGAACCAGATTTCAAGAGCATTTTTCAGATTTTTAAATTATTTTGATGTTTATGTACCTTCAGATGCCTTACTAGTGACAGACAAATTAACTATAGCTACATTAGCGCCTGACACGTTACTGCTAGAAACTGGAGCCACACTGGCCACGAAAACATTGCCGCTAGCAATATTATTATTATTGTTTGTCGTTAAACGGAGAGTCTACGTTAGTTCGGAGAGGCTGATTGACATTTTCATTGGCATCTTCGCTATGTCTCTTTGTCAGGAGCAAATTGTGAGACATTGACTAGTTTTTGACGTCTGCGTTTGCACGATGGAGCTCGTTTGATTTTTTATTTGTTGCGTCTTATAGCATGTCGCATTATATTTTTGAAAAAATCTTCACATTGTTTTCTTGAAAAGTCTTTGTCTGATCCATGAATAACTTCAAAAAAGAGATCAATAGTTTTAGAATAGATTTTAAAACAAATTTTGTTAGTATTGTTTTTTGAACCCCCAGCCCATGAGCATTGAGTCATGAACTGTCTAGTAAATATTATATCCGCCAATGTATATGCGTTGTTAATTCCTCGGCCTTTTCCTTTTCCACATACAGATTCCAAACGTAGTTTTATTCCTTGTCTAAACTCCGGTAATGCTAAATTTTCTTCAAAGGTCTGCAATTCTTCTTTATTGGATATACTTTGAAAGACAACGTTTTCTTCTCTGCCTTGATTTCTTGAATTTACAGTAGCAAAAGTATCAATTTGGGCACTTATGTATGACAACTATGTAATAAATTTATCGACATCCAAAAACACTACCATAATTTATTGATGTCCACTTTTACTTCACCTGAAAAATTATAAAAAATGTTAATTTTCTGTCATTTTATGGAACGTGGGTCCGAAGTAAGTAGGTACCTATGAAAATAAAAAAGTCACATTTGTGACTTGATTTTGACTTCACATTGATGACTTGTTTATTTTTCGACCCATGTTCTTTAGTGAACTTTATTTGATATATTGTTAACTATTCATTAAAGATGTAGGTATAATGATATGTTGGTATAACTACGAATTAATATGGCCGTGTGGGCCCGCGCGCCGTTCGTTTCCACGCTCGTCACGTGCAGCGCGTGGTGTTAAAAAATTGCGTGCCATATCTCAGCTGTGAATTTAGTATCAATAAAGGAACTCAAGAAATTAAACAAATAATCACAAGATGCACCTATTTGGTATGTTATGGTCGAACAGAAAAAGTACACTGCGCTCAATAATACGTAATGAATTAGATAACGCGTTTTTTTATAAAATATTACACCGTGTATAATGATTTTATTTTGCAAAGTAGGTAAATGCAACACAAACATAGTAGGTAACATAATTTTAATTAATTTATTAAAATCAAGTACATTCAATAAAATTAATGTCATTTGAAATGTGATCGTCATTCTCTGTTCATAATGTTTATATATTATCTCACGGAACTCTAAAATCATTTATAATGGCCGGCTATCTTGGTCGCAAGAAACCGCATTATGGACCTTTTCATTGTATAATTGTTGTATAGAAGTCACTTCTTAACTTTGACAAGATGGCTGGTATTTAGTATTATAACAAATTTTAAATAATAATTAACAATAGTTAAATTTCAACGAATTCAAGGGGGGCGCAAAAAATTTCACAACAACACACCTATATTTAATCATAAAACTAAAGGTCCCATAAGAACTAGGTGCACTCTCTTCGCGTATATTATAAACCTTGTAAAGTAATGTAAATTTAGTTAAGATAATTTATAACTTACCTCTTAAATTCAGTTTGAATAAAACATTACACGATGCACTATTCCAGCAATTAAATATCAGGAATGAATGAGTGAATGGATGGACTGAATGTATACTATAAACGTCGATGTTAAACACTTCTTGTGCGACATTTCAGTCATCTTCTAATGTCTATATAACTTATATGGGACTCCAGTGGTTCCATAACAGTCGAGATATAACCTTTATCTAACCAAAAAGTCGGTTGGAAACTTTTATTTAACATTTAAGCAACGTTAGAATAGTACTCGACTAACTTTTATGTAACTTTTAAATAACAATAATGTTGTATAATTTGGGCCTATTTCGCGTTGTATAAACGTTTACAACTATGTTTATACAACCCACCTTATAGAACCAACAGTAAATGAAAAACGTCTACTCAACTATTATACAACGTAAATTTGTTACTTGGGTAGTATCTTTACCGTTTTTTTTTTCTATTCTTGCCTTTTTTTTGTTGGCTGGGAAATCATCAAATGACTCCTCCCACTCTGGGCGGAGCGGAAAGGAGTGCCAGACTTCTATTGACTAAAAACCACCCATGTATCCATGGCTCGGTATCTCTTTCAAATAACCCGAAACCCCGACAGGCGTTGGCCCTGCAATGTTGCTGACATCTCTATGAGGCTTGCATGGAACACGAACGCGCCATCGACACGGCCTGTTGTCGTCATAGGACGTATGGACGGTGAGCAAGCGCATTACTTACCGTCCACAGGACCGACACTGCCTTTGCCTCAAAATGATTTTGTCAGGAATTGCACATAGGCTTCATCTATTTTAATACCATGCTAAATCCGTAAACTCCCCAACGGGTATGAAGCAGGTGTACCAATACCCGGAACTAGATATTGTTAGTAACAATACGTATATGTTTTAGTACCTAACGCCAACAGTTCGACACACGCAAACACAACACAACTTTGTGAAACAACAGTATTGCTTGTTTGTGTGGCGTTCGATTGGAACGTAAATATTATAGTGAAGTTTCATATTATTGTCGTTTTGAATAGTTTCTATAATAAAGTTAATATAAAAAGTGCTACAGCTGCACAGTAAAGGGAGGGCTATAGGCCTCCTTCCTACTGCCACTCTTCTCTGTTCTGTGCGTCTCTCATCCATCCGTTTTCCGAGCTCCTGACGATATCATCCACCCAACGCGCTTTAGGACAGCCCTGGATTCTCACGCCCAACTTCGGCCACTAGTCAGTCAGAATTTTACTCCATCGAATATCACCGCGTCTAAGCGTAGTACAAAAAATATTACAACGGTATCTATGCCACAAAGGAAGAACAAGCATCAAACCTCTAAATTACGCTATTATTTATGTGCGACTAGACTACATAGGAAAACTCGATAGGATCTGTCGGGCAGTACTGCGCACCAGACGCATCATACACGTGGTTTGTTTTTGTTTTTAAAACAACGTTGCCCCACACTAGAAATTTCTCCTGTATCGTGGGTGCGTTCACACACTTTTAAACTCACAAACAGAAATACCCAGACCCGGGACAACTATCTGTAGGCCATACAAATATTTTTCATTGCGAGGATCTTCTCTCTCTCTTTTTCAGTTGTAACCGTGTTGATCGTACTCCTATACCATTAGCTGGGTACACATATCATACAAAAGAGCTGCTACTGAGAATTTCCGATGGAATGGAACTTTTTAACATGTGCTTACCAAGGGGCGCAGCGTACCGGCGTGATGTTATGTTATGAACTGGTGCAAACAATAGATAGACATGGGAGTTCAGCAATCCCAGCCCATTTGCTCTCTATTTCTTTAGAATTCCATCATCAGAACCTGACTTGATGATCATGGGACCACCTGGGAAGTATACCTTATCAAATAAAAGAAAAAAAATCTATATCCGTCCAGTCATCTTCGAGTAATCGGGAAACATACAAAAAAGGTCGTCGACGAATTGAGAACCTCCTCCTTTTTAAAGCCGGTTAAAACTTAAGGCTCGTCTATGCCATTAACATACTCGCCATCTAGTAATTTGATGTAGAAACGGATTTGGTATTATAAACTCCCTCAACCTTAGAAATGACATGGTGGCTTATTCCTGATATAATTTACCCGGATATGATCGCTTGACACATAAACACACATTATAATATAATTATCATTATCTCCATGACATTGAGTACGGAACCCAATTAGGAATGTATTGCATTCAATTAACCGTTGACAATATATCGGCAAAGCCGCGGGATTGCACGAGTATTGCCTACTATTGTGTACGCCGGGTTCAAGAGGGGTGCGGTACCACGAGGTAGATGTACACAGGAGACACAAACTAAAATGCGAGTTGTAGAACATCATCTGACTAACCTTTTCCTAATAGGGTAGGTAGTTGACAAAAAAAACTTATTAGTTTGTCAGATAGCAAAACAGTTATGCAAATATGATGTATAAAAGAAATTTTTCTCTTTAAAAGTTCTACAAAATAGTCCGCGACAGCATATATCTATCTATTAAGATTAACTCACTGTAACCATTTTTACCCGACTGCGGCGAAGCCCAAAAGGAGGGTTATGTGTTTTTACCCGACTGCGGCGAAGCCCAAAAGGACCATAATATGGCGTATGTGTATGTATGTATGTTCGTTTCTTTGTTCCATCATAACTCCTGAACGGATTAAGTGATTTGAATAAAATATACGTCGTTAGATTCGTCTTGATGGCGCGAGTGTTACTGGCTACATTAAAATTAATCAAGAAAATAAATTTGCGGATTTTGGGGGCCTTATAGCGTACTTCAAAAAATAAAAAAAATCCATTACCATCGAGTAGGGTATCAAAATGAAGGGTGTTAAAAGGAGATTACAAAAATATAAAACACTTATATGTTTAAAATAAATTCAAAGTCACAAATCATATAAACAAACACAAAAGTTAAATCATCTGCGAAGATTTTTACGCGACCAACGAAAGAAAAGAACTAAAAAGTTCTTTTCTTTTCCATTTCCATTTCCATGAAAAAAGTAATGAAATGAAAATAGAATGGACCCCGCATGCTTCCAAGTTTTCTTTAATTTCAAATGTGCTTGTTTTTTACTTTTCAGTATTTTCAGTCGGGTTTTTTAGTTTTTAAACTACTTTTTATACCATTGAAATGTTATTATGGTATTAATCTATATCTAAATAAATGGGTTTGTTAGAACTGAAATTTAATATGGAATATTTGAGCTCTTTACTATTTGAGTTTAAACAAATATCTTAGAAGATATCAAAATGTCGGCGCGACAATATAACTACGCGGTCCGCTGCGCCGGCCCTCGCGTCCCAATGTAGATACGTGGAGATTCTGCCTTCCTGGAAATTCAAATTCAAAATATTTATTGCACCATAATATTTACACCACCACAGTGGTGGCGGCCCCGACTTACGAACAGTTGGTTGTGGGTTCGAACCCAGGCAGGCGCATTACTTTGTGTACCTAATTTATTTCATCACGCGCCACTGCTCTTAAAACGGTGAAGGAAAACATCGTGAGGAAACCGGCATATCTTAGAACCAAAAATTCGAAGATATGTGACATCTACCAATCCGCACTGGGCCCGCATGGTGGATTATAGCCCATCCTAGAGAGGAGACCTGAGTCCCTAGTGGGACCAATTTAAGGCTGATGATGATGATGATATGTACCTACAATAATTCTTACTTTAATAATATATTCTAAGGTAATCTAAATAATATTACAGAGAGGAAAGATTAGATTTTTTGTTTGTTACGATTCAACTCAAAAATTACTCTGATGACTTTGAAAATTTTCCACATTAGAAAACTAATTGAAAAATACTATTATTTTGGATAGTCGATCTATCGAGGAAGGTTGTAAGTTATATATTATTGTGACGCAGAAGAAGTTGCGTGGGTCAGCTAGTATTTGATAGAACAAAAATCACGTGTTCAATATTTTTCGATAATCTAACTGACAGACTAAACAGATTTTATTTATTTTTGCCAGGAAACATTCCTATTATGTAAGGTTCTGATTTAAGTCTAACCGGATGTAGATGAATACCAATATTTTACATGCACAGTGTGTATATAGACAGACGTCTATCTGAGCTTCACGAACCAATTAGTATCATCTACAAACAAAACTCATTTTAAAAATTCTAGTCTGAAAGTTGAAACTTCCGTTATCAAAAGCACGTAAGTATGTAAGTATTGGGAAATCAATGAACTCAATATTACTGTATTTCATAGTGTGTACACCATACTATGAAATACAGTAATATTGAGTTCATCGTTTGATCCGAGCCAAATAGTCAGGATACGTAGGAAATTTTCAGAATTAATTATTATTATTAATTACTTATTCAGACTTTTGTACGCACAGTTGCATACCTATACAGTTACTGAACTGTGATCAATAGTATTTAATACGTGGATTTTTTTCCTATGGAATACAATAAATTCCATGAACCGCGACATTTTATACCTACCCTATATCTGATTTCTCTCATTATATGCCTAGCTTTTCCAAACTATAATGATATGAGCCTTCAGTTCATCCAGATGCAACTTGATTCCAGTATTTTACATGTAATGACTGCATATATTATTTCTCAAACTAAACAATGTATAATACGATAGAACTTCTGCAGTCACGTATCCGGTAGAAAGTCGTATTGTAAGCAAACGCGATTAATTGCCAGATATTAATAACGTATTGTTTGTGCGCTAGTCGTAAACAGAGCTTTATGACAGTCGTCAACTTTTATTTATATAAGTTTTATTGGTAATCGCTAGCGAATGTTATGTGAGCGCGGTTCACGACGTTTGCTATATTATGAGCGAGTATTCGGTGCGAACTCTTATCTCAAACAAGCTTTTGAATAACATTTGAGCTCGGATTTCTGTAAGAATATATTTTATCATTTTCTGTCCTGTCGCGGTGCAAAAGTGTTGAAAAAAATTTAAGCGTACAGTTACTTTTATTGAATTGAACCATTTCTAAACATCTGCTTGCTCGTGTGGTTAGTGACTAACATACTGGTTTTAGTAATTAGTTTTTTTGCCGCCCATGACCCTTTATTTTGGCTTTACACGCCGACGAGATATTATATCTCTAATATCTCGCTAGTATTCAAAACTTACCTACATCAATCGAGACTCAGATATCAATTAAGTCTTCAAACTGACTGAAGGAAACTGATATGTATGTTACGTCAACGGACTGCCTTTTACGTCATAAACTTACTTATTTTATCCCACTAATAATTAGCAAGTTCTTCCCCACATAATACAGAATGTAATAAAAATCTCCCGCTTTGTTCTTTAGCTGCAGCAGGTGATACACTGAACGCGAACGTGAGCGTTAACGTTACGGTGTCGATACTACGGGTCTTAACGTAATAACTTGAAGGCGTACTGTTGTGGGTAATCAATTGAAACCTGACGTGTTATGGGCATCCGTTGTGTTACATTTACGAGGTACGCCTCCTAGGTAAGAGCCCCCACAATAAATAGTCATACGTTAAGGAGTCATAATATTGAATATGAGAATAAAATAAAGAGCTGGTGTATGTTTTAATCATCACCTCGATCATCAGCCTATAATGTTCCCAACCGCTAGGACACAGGCCTCCTCTCTATGAGAGGGAATGGGTTTATAATACACCACACGGGCCCTATGTTTTTTTTAATAATTATTTATAGGTCTGAGGTCAAAGTGTCATTTTTGGGAGTGGTTTTGGATGTTGTTGGGTAATAAGTTCTCTAGAACCGAGCATTTCAGCATTCCACCATAGTGGCCGAAGTCCCTACACAAAATAGACATAAATAACAGTTATGTAACTAAATACTTGCTGCGGGACACTAATCATTATCAAACTAAATAATTAACACTGAAAACGAGATATATTTTGTTATTATTAGTTTAAAAGTAAAATAAACATTGTTTTGCCAATGATACATTAGTCATGATCGAGCCCTCACAATAATAATAGTGCTGGACATTATCGATATCGAGTTAGCGCAATCAGCTTTGAGCGCTGGCCTGGCCTGGCCGGGCTGTGCTGGCCTGCGGCCTGAATCCCTAATAGCCGGACTCGTAATGTGGCCTCGCCAAATTGGCCTTTTTGTCCTGTTTGTCTTTATTGGCGCCGCTTGACGGGCACCGTGCCTTCTCATTTGTTAGCTCAGTTACAACTCGCTCGTATATCTGCCAGAGATAAGTTTGGGCTATTTGTTACGATGGGCGGAGGTGGCGGGACTGGCGGGTGGACAGCGTTGCGGTCCATGTTGATGTGTGTACGTATTCTATAGTTTCATGTATGTGGGTGGTATAGTTCGAATAACCTTTTAATGAACTCCCGAAATATTAGGAAATGTTCACAATATCGCACGAACGGGGTTACAGTAAAAAACATAGTTTCCCCGAAACATATCTCCAAAAAATAACAAAGAAAATAGCGGAGCAACCTTTTAATCCGACCCGAACTCCGCACAAAACTGCCGAACATAATACGACTTCCAAAAATCTATGACTGAATAACGCAGCCCCGAAAATATTCCCGAATCTTAATCAAGCTCTAATCTCTTGGAAAAAGGTATCTGCCCATGGAGAAAAATCTCGGAGCGATCTCATATCGAATAGAAAAGTATTGGAGGCGGGTAACAATTGAGGGTTACCTGCGACTCCCGATATATTGTTATACGAACTCAGACCCTTTCCCTTTTCAATGATACGTCGGGGAATATTTTGACAAACTAATATTAGCGGGGATTACCTCGACGGATAGTTATGCAAACATCGGATGATGTGGGCGATGTGGGCCCACGCGGCCCACCGGCCCACCGGCCCCGGCCGGGAACGTATTAAGGATTGGTCTTACTTAAGTATGAAAAAGGTAAGGGAGGAAGATATCTATGCACGCCGTAATATATTATTCTTTAGTTATTATTCCCATCTAACCCTGATTCCCATACCCGAGAACGGATCCTATCAAAATATTCGTAAGTCAATTTTGCACGAGGATGATGCTTACGTATGGAGTTTATGACTTTAACGTATTGATTTGGTTCCTGACTTTTCTGAGCGTCACGTCATTTAATGATGGCTGGTATTCAAAATTGTTCTTTGGGATTGAAAAGAGTTTAAATCCAGATGTCAAAAGAAAGTATAGTAACACAAAGTATCACATTTCGGGTGCTTCTTCTCGTAAATACCACAACTCCCTACTACGTACTATAACATACTATCAGAAGAAGTAATGATAGGGACGTGTCTAGACATCAGATTAGTCTAGGCTGGATAAGTGAGAGCCTAACTCCAGTATATAAAGACATTAGCAGATACAGAGCCAATTATGAAGATGGCGATGCTCATTGCTCATTTATTATTTAGGCGATAGAACTAGGCTGAGATGTTCATTATGGTATTTTGCCAAAGTTGATTGAGAACGAGTAATTAATTACTATTATATGAATAAATAGAACACACTATTAAAAAAAAAGTTAACTTATGTGATAATAAAAAACTAGTTTAAAAACTAAAACCCTGTTATTTACATAATACGAGTAAATAACACAGACTAGACCGCGAGAACTGTTTGACCGCAATCTAAACGTATATGTTGACTTAAACTATAATATAATATTGTTACGAATGTGTCCAATGTTTTTTGGAAATCTATCTGAGGGACTAATTAGAATCAAAATTTTGTAAGCCAATAAACATCCCTTTTCTAAAGACAACGCAGCCGCAGGCACGATATTTTTTTAAAAGGTATATCCCATTTTCGTCATTTTTAAAATATCTAGTTGACCAGTAAACAGTCTCTTGATGGATTAGATTTTTAAGTTAACTACCCTATTATTTGATGCGGTATTGACTATTACCTATTTAGAAAATTTGTTAGATACTCGTGCAAAGCAGTCGGGTCGCTAGTAATTTATATTATTTTGTTTCTATAGGGAATGCCGGCAATTCCTTTTCCTTTAAGTTGTTACAAGCATGTAATTTTCCTGTTTATCAAACGTGACGGAGGTCAACCACACCTTTAACGAAACTTGTTAGTTTATTAAAATATTCTCGTACACACGCTCCTCCCGTGAACACCGCAAAACTTGGTTCCGGTTAAAGTGAAACATGTAGGAACAGTTCGAAGTCTCCACCGGCAGGCAGCCATCCTGTCCAAACAAGGATTGACCTAATTCCCAGCCGACTATTTATGAGGTTTATCATCTCTTTGACTTCGGAAAACTCAATGTGTGTCGAAATATGTAAAAGTAAACATGTCAATTTATGTCTTGTGTCTTCTTATCATTCTATCATTATTAAATGATACCAAGTCATATCTATCCTTACTAATATTATAAATGCAAAAGAAACTCATATCTGTCTGTCTGTCGCGCTTTCAGGCCAAAACTACTGAACCGATTTAAATTAAATACGGTACACAGATAGTCTAGAGCCTGAGAAAGGAAATAGGCTACTTTTTAATGCGAAAGAAGGTTTATAAGGGGTTGAAAAGGGGCTAAAGATTACTTTTGATCTCGATAACCGACATCCACGCGGGCGAAACCGCGGGCATCAGCTAGTGTACAAATAATAACACGTTCTCCTCATTTCTCCTTCTATACTCGTAGAGCCAATGATTACCGCAGTCGTATTCAAAACTTTTCTTGCGACATGTTTTTATTTCTTTGCATAAGATACCCGCACCATGACCACCGATTTTTACACTACCTACTTGATTTGTAACTTCTATTCAGTTTTACTTACTCTTTTGATTTCAGGCAGAAAAAAAAACAAATTAAAACTGATGCAAAAACCAAACAGAAAATGTATAATAATTCAAAAAGCGTTAAAAAATATCGTGTTTTAGTGAGGTTCGATACAAGCCGCGCGGCCATTAATCGACGTGGCGTCCATCCATCATGTTTTTCCGACGCACTGTGGACTGTGCCCTCACTGCCCACCCTCCGCTGTTTAATAGTATGAACATATCTACAAGGTAATATGGTCGTTACCAGGCAGGCTGTCTGTGTACGAAAATATTCGATATTTGGATTTGAAACGAGTTTTGGTGTGTATTTTTGATAGATTGTCCGATGTTCTGTAAACCAACAAATGGTAAAAACACAGGTTAAATACCTGTGTTTTTACCATTTGTTGGTTTACAGTCAATTTGTTTTAAATCATTGTATGTATGTATTTCTATACTCTATCCATAATTTAATGCTTCACCAATACAGCCTACCAAATGTAATTATTATAGCGTCATTCCCCCAGGATTATTCAGTGAAAACACAGGGGAAATCTATATTGAGTAAGTAGTCATAAAATACGCCATACATTTTCAACATCTGATATTATTCGGGATAAGAGAAACTTGCTGACACAATAGCACTGAAAGCCGGCAGTAGATAACAAATAAATAATACTCGTATTTGTATTATCCGGGGCACAGAGCACTGCCGCTATCAACTTGATCGCCCACTCTAATAGGTACAGCGACTAAACAAAATTGTGTACTTTCAGTCGCCGCAATACAAGAATAGTGAGGTAAGTGCTTTCACGATTCAGACGATATTATACATTTACTTTTTGAGTGGGTTTTAACATTTTTAATCTTTCCTTGCGCGTATTGGTTTCTGTTATACATTATACGAGTAAGTAGGGTATGAGTGAACTTGGAAGACAAATGTACTAGACTATTATCTTAAATTATCTTTTTCAATCATGAAGAAGAATTAGAAAAGAGGAAGAAGGGGTGTGGAAAACTGGCCAATTGCGAGCCGGACTGGCACATGAAGTGTTCCGTACCATACCTCTTTAAACTTTGTTTTATCATAGTGTTTGTATGACAAAGTTATATATATTTGCGGTTTTATAAATTATTATTTTATAAACTATTTATTTTAAAAACTACTGAGTCTACTGACTAAGTCTCTTTCAAACGATTGAGTTTGAGAAGCAATGGTTAAAACCCTTAACTTAACGAAACCTTAGTGTAATTTTTAGGGTTCCGTAGTCAATATGGAACCCTTATGGGGACCTATAGTTTCGCCATGTACTATATTATACCATGTATAATATAAACCATGTACAATATTTTATTTTAGCATTTTTTCGGAGTAACTTATTTGTGTCATGCCAAATTACAGCTTTCTAGTACTAAGCGTCTTTTTAGATATAGTACGGACGGATAGATGGACGGACAGAAAGACAGACAGACATAACGAATTTACATAAGGGTTCCGTTTATTGCCATCCGGCTACGGAACCCTAAAAAAGAGAAGTAGGGATGGTAGGCAAAGTTTTGATTTCGCTATCATACAGAAATCCTTCGAGTCTCTACCGAAAGTTTCAGAATGGAAAAACTCCAATAACAATCTTTCTATTAATAAATTCCAATTACGATACCCAGTGTCTAGTATATACCTTCAATAGCTGAAAATAGGGGTCGCTGTTACCATTTGATACAAACTGGGTATTCAGATGTCCTCGCCAGAAACTAATTCAGAATATCCGCGGAACGTGTCTCAGGCTACGGGAAGCGGGATCCCGGGCTGCGGGACGCGGCATTTCGGGGCGGCGTGTTTCCATCGCGGAGTGATTTAGTTTCTTCATGAGAAGCAATTAGCGATCGTGTCGGCGGCGACAAGCGCGGACAACGCCGTATTTAATTATGGACTTGTAAATGTTGATTCATTTCTACAGCAATCTCACGTCTAGGTGACGGCGGACGCTTGTTCAAAGTTTCAGTTGGGTTTTTGTGGCTTTTGTATAGACCTGTAATAGTTTCCAGTAAACAGTTTAGTCGTTGATTTATTTGACTTATTTATAGGGGTTTCTATAGCCTATTTTTAGCTTAATAGAGTTTTCGCTGGCGAACACGTCTAGCTATTGATCAGATATTGCCAATAAAATAGACGTAAGAGACCTTATACATGTGTGGCCTACCTACCTGTATAGTATCTTTACTTTTTCGACCGTAGGCGCTATCTAAATCAAGTTGCTAATTTCGTTTTATAGCATCGCCTTGTGTTGATAAAAACAAGCATAACATACATAATGTAAAACATTGTTTGCATGTCTTCATATCATTGCACGATTCTCAGAAATGTCATAACTCATAAAGAAAACATCATTCTGTATATCAAAGGTTACTCGTAATGGGTACTTTTCCTAATTAATTCAGTTACTGGCAAACAGGGACACATTTACTGAATACGTATTACTTTTCCAGTAAATATTATACTTTATGTTGTATGTTTACTGATGTGGATATTAACGATATTGTGTTTGTTCTCTTACAGATAAATGCAGACATGCACCGCATCACGCTTATGCTCCCTGATGGGGTGAGTTCAGTACTATGGTCTTTTTGTGGCTTACTATTTTATATGTAGACATCAGTAATGTTTTTATTTATGAGTCCTATAGTGTTAAAAAGGTGTATCGTATTACTAAGTAATAACTAGGGTTGTGGATGTCAGATAGGCAGTCGCTCCATGTAAAATACTGTTAGTCTGTGGTGTGATGTCACGTATATTGTACATCAGCATGTCACGTATTGTCCAAGGTTTAAGTTAAGGTAAACAAGCTGTTTTAATAGTCTTAGTATTAGCACGTAGTCACGTACTATCTATGTATATATATTCTATCAATTAAAGGAGAGAGTGCAATTGGACTTCAGTTGGAGTCAGTTGGAGTGCAGTTGGAGTTAAGTTCTGCAGTTGACTCTCGGAGCAGTACACATCATGTTGCTTACTTAACCCCTCCTCAACCCCCCACATCGCAGTCAGCTGCATCCGGTTAGACTGGAAACCGACTTTAAAGCAGTTGGGAAAAGTCTGACAGATGATGAGTAGAATTTTTTTTTTGACGGTGGGAAATCATCAAATGACTCCTCCCGCAGCCCCAACGGGCGTCGACCCTTGTCGACCCCTTCAATATTGCTGACATCTCTTTGCGCTCAACGCACCTTCGACACGGCCTGTCGTCGTCATAAGACGGACGCACGATGAACTAGCCTATTACTCACCGTCCGCAGGCCCGCGTCTACGGTGGCCTGAAGCTATCACGTGGCCAGTAGGACTCTTTCACTCTCCCTTGGTAAATCATTTATAATATAAATAACTTACCGCAGAAACTTAATGTATTTTTTGCTTTTTCCTAAATCCCCTAGGATATTTAGATACAGCTAAACCTTTAAGCACGTCTATAAAATCTTCCGATTTAATTCCATTAGTTCACAAGGAACCGATGCTATGAATTTTCATTAGAATTTATTTTTACCATTAGTGCGTCTTGCAAAGCCTTCGTTTTATCCATTAGCGTCTTTCACTTAATTCCAGTCTTAATGGCTCGCTTTGGTTACGATGCTTTAATAACTGTTATTGGTTTTGTGGGCTTCATTTAGGGCTAGTTAGAGCGATTTTTATAGTAGATTTTCCAAATTAGACACATTTTCACGACAGAAAATGTATGTACAACAACTAGTTTCATTAAATAATCAGGGGCCTATTGTGATGACTCCCAACAAACAACATTTTTTCTCATGTTGTTATTTTCTAGAATTCGAAAACAACGAAATCGATAGTTCACAATGTGTCATGAATGTGTTTTTCAAACCAGATACGGTTAATGAAAAGGTACCTTACTTGTTTTGTGCAAGCGAACAATATCGACACACAAACAAAGACAAACGCTTCATCAACTTTGCCACAGTTTATGAATGCGTCTTTAATTGGAAACTAAAGGCCAGACAAAGTGACATAATATCACATTTCTATTAGCAAGAAAGGCACTAAACTACGTAGATCTAAGCTAGCTAAATAAAGAGCAATCAATCCTGTTGATTATTGAACAAATTAAAACGAAACTCGATTGCTCTCTAGTGAAACAAAAACCGAAAAAAAAGAAAGCCAATAAAAAGTTTCAACAGCACTATGTACTAATTGACAGATTCCCCTTTGAAACTTTCGACAAGTGCTACAATAAACCGCTTTTCCTAATATTTTTCTTTTCAAACAATTGTAAAAGCTTTTAATCTATTAAACGGCCATTTTATTTCCTGATCCGTTCGGCGATGGAATTATACAGAAGACGTGGTGGATAATAAGCGCTTTGCTTGTAGCAACGGAATTAGCTATTGATTGGTTTTCTCTATTGAAATGAATGTTGATATCTCAGAACGCCTTTGTTATATTCTAATGAAGTGGTTACTGATTCCGTTATGCTATTACAATGGTTAACATTATCGTGGGTTGCTTGCATAGATTACAAACCAATTTGATTGCCAGTTGGGATGATAATAGCCATTCTCCTTTGACCAATTATTTGTGTTAGATTCCTTTGATTACCATAAAGACATTCTTATATTATTTCCTGAAAAAAATATATATAGCTGAAGTTTAGAAGTGGCAACATAATTAGGATAACATTAATACAAATAGCTAGATTTGAAATTAAATGTATAAGCTTAATATATCACACAGAAGTTCAAAAAGCAAAAACAAAACATCACGACTCTCAAAACCGGCGCAACCTAAATCTAGTCAGCACCGCGGAAGATGGACATATCTCTGTCCGTCCCAACAAGCGTCGTGTGATTGCGTAGCGTGCATTATTGAGCTGGAGAGCCCATCACGAGCCCTGAATTATTCGCAGCTACCCTCTTATTTACTACTCGTGCGGCCCTCGTTTCGACGCTACGAACATAAACGAACCACGAGACAGGTACATTCAAAAGGTTCACCAAATAGCGTACAGAATGAAATATCTAATGTATGTTCAATCTAGGGATGTTACATGACATGCCCTACATTGTTGTACGAACGCTTCATCATAGAATGTATATTGAAGTGGGTCTTCTACGCCAGCTTGTTTCATGCCAACACACATTAACGTTTACTTCAACAATTCTGTATCCTTTGACCGAGCGCTCTTTGTTCCCAATGAAGTAATTATTTAAACCCGAGGCAAGCGAGTTGCCGAACAAAATAATTATAAGTATTACCTACGTGTGTAAAGTTATATCGTACCCGTATAATTTTACTCTTCAGACCGATGTCGGCACGTCTCAGCCTTCATTTGAGGAAACTCGTTTTATTAACAGTTGGAGCCTTACATATAAGTTGGGACGATCAATTTATTTCTGCCGCAACCTATTAATGAGTGGACGCACATTTCGCAATCGCAGCATCGGATCTGTCATAAATCGTGTCATTAAAATTATTCCCTTAATTTTCATAATGGCCGCCATATTTCGGGGTTGTTGGCGAAATGTCGCCTTGTAGCAATTAAGAGGCGCGGCGCGTCCGCCCCTGCTGGCTATTAACGGCGGCGCCTGTATCGATACAAAAGACATTGATTACTTCAGCGTGTACCAAGCGCTCTCCACGACGAGAGCAGCCCGCGGCTCCCCAGTGACGCCACTTAGCGATTGTATTTCAATGAAACTGAAGCGTAAAAATGACAAACTAAATAAAGAGTTACTCATTCACGGGTCGCGTTTCGCTTTTTGCCGGACTTTTATTTAGTTGTCAGCTGTCGATGGGCTAACACAACAACAAAAACGACGAAAACAACAAAAGGTCGGGGAAAAGAGTTGCTTTGTGTTGGGAAATTAAAAATAAATAAAGTGTCTATGGAGTGGGGGTATGTTAACGGTTATATATGTAGTTTATACAACAGTGGCGTCTGCAGCTTTAGGCCCTCGATGGGCACTGACATTAATGATGTTTGGCCATCAATTAAGTGAGGCGCCACTTATCAACGTCACGGGCCATAAAGCAAGCGTTTTGAGCGTGCGCCTTGTTTATGGACAACTACTGCTTTCTCGTTAGATTTTAATCCGACGAAGTTGGTATTGTAATTAATTGTGAGCAGCGTAAGCGGGCACAGCGTGAGGGGCGTGAGGGGTGAGGGGTTGTGTCACTTGCCGGGGAAGTTGCTTGCGTTAGAACTACGAGAGACGTCGCAGTTAAGTCTTTGAAATGAAGTTTTATTAATGTTTGTTTCAAGTAACTGTGTCGTGACTTGATTGTTGTGTTATGCTTAAGTTGTCAATATTATTTTAAGAAAAATATTATACAAATGCAAAGCACTTTGTTTTCACTTATTTTAAAAGCTACGACTAGACTACTTAATATCTATTCTTGTAATTTATGTTTAGGTAAGACTGAGTTGTTTTCATACATAGCATAACAACACGCCTTGTAATTCCTGAAGGGTTAGGCAAACGCGAACCTAACTTATACTTCCACATTGCGCTAGTTATGTGTAAGTAATATAATAAAAATAGGTGGCGAACCTATTACCACCTGAAACCCCTAAAGGCAGAGAATCGAAACGAATCGCGTAATGAATGAAAATAATAATAATAATAATATTCCACAACTATCACACAACGCCATCTAGTCCCAAGCTAAGCAGAGCTTGTGTTATGGGTACTAGACAACTGATAAACATACTTATATATTTCTAAATACATACATATTATAGATAAATTACACCCAGACACAGAACAAATGATCGTGCTCATCACACAAACATTTGTCCTGGGTGGGAATCGAACCCACGACCTCCGGCATAGCAGTTAGGGTCACTAACCACTAGACCAACAGGCCAGTCAAAATCATTTACCTGTCACGCGAAAATTACCACACAAATACAAAGGTGCCGAAGATATAAAGCTACGCCCCACTAGCGCCGAACTAACCCTCGCAATCGCAGCAGAGGACACAAACAGCTAATTCCGGGGATATCGGCGCGCGGTTGATTGGCCCGCTCCGATTCCGCGCGATCTCGTGCGGTCCGGCGCGATATCGTGTGAGATTAACGCGGTTAATGCCCACGAAATATGGCGCCGTCGCTTTCATGAGCACTTCTAATAGTCGCTACTTTACGCCTCGGGCTCAGTACGCATCGTGTTTCATAGGTTTTGTGACTATTCTGGTAGAAGGTCAAAACTGTTATAAAGTAGATAATTATCTACTTTACAGCAATTTTATATTAAACTAGCTAACCTACGCAACTTCGTCTGCGCCTCAATAATATTATTATATAGCTTACAACCTTCCTCAATAGATTGACTATCCAACATAGTTATATTTTTTCAATTAGATTTCTGATATTGAAAGAATTTTCAAAGTCATAAGAGTAATTTTTAAATTAAATCTTAGCAAACAAAAAATCTAATCTTTCCTCTTTATGATGTTAGTTTGCCTTTGATTATATTATTAAAGTGAGAATTACTATAGGTACCTATCTCTTACTGTTAAAATATACAATCATCATCATCGTCATCAGCCTATATTGTTCCCACTGCAGGGACTCAGGCCTCCTCTCTAGGAGTGGGATGGGCTATAATCCACCATGCGGGCCCAGTGCGGATTGGTAGACGTCACATATCTTCGAATTTTTAGTTCTAAGATATTCCGGTTTCGTCACGATGTTTGTCTTCACCGTTTTGAGAGCAGTGGTGATGAAATAAATTACACAAAGTAATGTGCCTGCCTGGGTTTGAACTATTCGTAAGTCGGGGCCGCTACCACTGGGCCACCACTGCTCACAAAACAATATAAAATAACACCTTTTAAATATTATGGTATAATAAATATTTTAAATTTGAATTTCCCGGAGGCCAGAATCTCCACGTATCTAAATTGGGACGCGAGGGTCGGTTGTTTAAACTATAAAATATAATAGTAAAAGGCACAAATATTCTATATTAAATTTCCGTTCTAACAAACACATTTATTTAGATATACCTAGATAAATACAATATGGGTTAAGCTATTAAGCTTCGCAAAAAATAATTCTATTTTCAATAGTATTTTACTATTGAAATTTTAGGTAAAATAGAATTATTTTTTGTTACAGTGAGTCAATCTTAATAAATATTTTTTCAATTCTTACCAGTAGATCCTGAGTTCATAGCGTTCAAACAAACAAACTCTTCAGCTTTATAATATTAGTATAGATATGTAGTGTTAATTATGTTAATTTAGGTTAAAATTACATCATGTAATTAATATTATGTTAAGGTAACTTGAGGGCCTGTACGTCCCCGTCGGGGCTGCGGGTTGTACACTAGTCACCGCGGCCTCGACATATAGGGCTAAAAAGGAACAGGAGTGGTTTTTAGTCAGTAGAAGTCTGACACTCCCTATCGCTCTGCCCAAGAGCGGGAGGGGTTATTTGTAGTATCCCAACCCCCACAAAAAAAACCCTGCCGTTACGTTATCTTATCACTGATAGAAAATTAATTCGTCTAGAACCTTTTTTTATTTGGAGTGTGGGAAATCATCAAATGACTCCTCCCACTGTGTCAGACTTCTACTGACTTAAAACCAAACATGTTCGTTCTTAGCCCTTTGTGTCGAGGCCGCGGTATCTCTTTCGAACAACCCGAAGCCCCGATTCGTCTAGACCCTCAGTTGAGTTTGCAAACTCGTCGTTTCGTCTCATTAACTTTTCTTACATAATATGTCCAAAAATAGATGTCCTTCTCCGGTAATAATATCCGAGTTGAATAAAAGTAGGTCTGACATATCAGAGAGAAGTACCTTAAGGTACAAACATACTTTTCGCCATCACGATATGCCTCTTGAAAGGCTGTAAAGGTAACATCCACACTGAGAGCACACGGCCACTCCAGCCTCTTAACGAGCTAACCCACACATCAAACGTGCCCTGTATGACTACCCACTCAATTTAATGCCAGCTTTCTAGAATATACCTTTACCAATTTCTAAGCTTGGCTTTATCCGAGTTCAAAAGATAGGATTTGAATTCGTGGCTTCTATTTCAAAGACATTTTTAAACTGTTTTTATTTACCTACTTTAAAATACTAATAGCTTATAATTATACATTTTAGTGTCATAATAGTTTGCGGGGTGAATAGAGAGCTTTGAATGTTCAATGACAAATCATTAAACAAATAATATGCTGTTTAAATGTTGTTTACCAGCAGTTTGATAAAAATCTTTATCTCTTGTTCCTGTCCTATTCCTCACTCATTCGGTTACCTCCTTGTGCGCTTGCGTCAAGAATAGTCAGTAGTTTTCCTCTTGATTGCAAGAAAAACAAATATAAATACTATTTTCATTGCTTTTTGATTTTTACTTTAGAAGCTATTCTTACAAGTTTATACCAACATAACCATGTCTGTGCCTACCCGAAATTGGTATTATAAGTATATTTTCCATTTCGGTAACAGCAGCCGTGCATCTCACGTTACCAGGAGTTCAACAAAGCCAGGAAGCTTTGATAACCCAACGCGTCGGTTGCGGCTTCCGTGCCCCGTGCTACCCCTTTATATTCTACAACATTTTGTTAATTAGCCTCATACCTACCTACCCACGCCGCTTTGATATGGTTTGGTTTGGATGTTCGGGACTTTTAATTTTGTAATAGATCAAAGTTTGAGCTGGAAAATTATATAACGGTCGACTGGGAATACTCGTAATTACCGCACACAATGTACTTTAATTAACCCACACTAGGCTCGCGTGGTGGATTAATAGTAGATTTTACAACAAGTGCACAAAACAAACGAAACAATTTTTATCCTCGACATTACTATCAGCCCTCGCCTTCGGCTCGGGCTGCTAAAAGTCTCGGATAAAAATGGTTTTGTGGACGAGTTATAAACTCTGCTTTTCACTTCGATTGCGAGGAAATAAAACAGTAGTATAACATAACATTTCTTTAATTAAAATTCAAAGTAAAATTAGAACAGTTTTGAATACTGAAGGAAATTGTTTTTTTTTAATCTTACGACATTCATATTAGGCTGCAGACCTATACAGCCTACTATTAAATTAATTTTGTAATAATAATTTTCTTAAATCAATTATCCTACCGTACTTGAATTAAAATTGTAATATCTATTATATCTTAAAAAACACATAAGGCAAATAAATTAAAGTAAATATTATATAATAACAAATTCTATCTATGAACTTCTTATTGCATTTGGCTGTATGGCTCATTTTCTTTGCCATAATATAATACATTTATGAGTAGATACGTTAATGCCCTTGTGCACAAAATTCGATTTTGTGCAGCCTATACCCTGCACAAAGAAGCACTTTCAGAGCATGAGAAGTGAAAAGTCTGTTTCCTCTCACAGACAGGATTCTTGTGTCCCAGCAATGGGAACATTACAGACTAAAAATCCTACTTTACAATTCGATTCCATTCAGCAGATGCAATATAGCCCGTACAATTTTTTATTTTATTTTATTTCATCTTGTCGACAAGAAAAAATATTGAACATTCAATAGTATGAATGAATGCGAAGTTGAACCAGACGTGATTTAATTTCGTAATGCCGTTTTTCCCTCTCACTTCCTTATACAGGAAAAAACTCCTTTAATTATAAAATTATGTCGAATTTTCTGGCTAGCCACGCAACAGCTATTTTAATCTACTTACAATACCAACATTGTCAAGTTCCCGAGACTTTGTTGAAAGTGAAAATGTAATTTCTCAAAAATACCGCTAACACCGGCTTGAAACCGAAGCCTTTCAAATGTTCTATCGACCGCTTAGCACATTATTCTCAACTCGTGACGCCTGTCAAACTTTGATAAAGGGTGTTCTGTAAACTGGCGTTTTTTCCGCGAACTGCCGCTCGCGGGCCGCGCTGTGGGCGTGACTACCGCGCGACTCTGCGGCCAATTTGTGTCAAACTCGCGCCAAGTTACGCTAATTTATTTCACGCTCGTGTACACGTTCAATGAAGAATAGTTATATAATTTTGAACACGTTAAAGTTTCACCTTCAGTGTACTTGGAACGCTATTTTGTCATTTTGTTCTCATACCTTTATTTCCATAAAGCGGCTTTAGAAGTTACAGCGAACATAGCGGTGTATTGTCATAATATTAAATTATAACATTGTTGGAAGACTTCCCAAGTCACTTGAACTCCGACATGCGTGTAAATTGACATTAAACTTCCTCCATATGGCCCTCCCCTCACCCCGATCTCTGCCCGGGCGAGTGGGGGGGGGGAGATGTGAGGGGCAACCCTCACGCGCCGCAGGTTGCCAAACGTTTGCCGATTCATAATGCATGAAGTGTTAAACTTTCGGCCGCTCAACTATTCACCCCTTTTCCTTTGAGTTACAACTTTTGCGGCGTCAATATAATACATTCATATTATCACGGGTGAGGGAAATCTACTCAAACTGACGAATCTCTTCCACGAAAACAATGTGCTGAACTTTGATACAGGTAACGCGTTACATCCGTTGTTGATAAGTGTGAATGTTTTACTATGAAATTATTTTTTAATATTTTATTTAAAATTACTCCTAATAACTCTAGTCGATATTAGTATCCACAATAACAAGCTCCTATTAAATACTAATTCTTGATAATTAAGGAAATATCACGAAGCAAAGGGTTTGCACACCTATTACATATTTGCCAGCAATCACTCCGAGTGAGCATAAAGGATCACCATCTTGTCCCAATTTATATTATGTAATATTTCAATATGGTCGGCGCAGAATGTCCTCGTCTTCCATACTTCTTTATACTCGTCAGCTCATTAGACACCTGTGTATATAGGATGTAGTATCATTTAATATTACAGTTGTTCACAAAGATACCGCGGCCGAGACATACAGGGCTAAGAAGGAGCGTGGGTGGGTTTTTAGTCAGTAGAAATCAGACACTCCCTTTCGCTATGCCCAGAAGTGGGAGGGGGTTATTTGATGATTTTACAACCGCCAAAATAAAAAAAAGGTATGTATCGCACACAATGGAATCCACTCTGCAATAGCCAGAAATTGAACAATTTGCTACAAACATAAGCTTCTTGTAGTTTTACTTACCTAAAATCTTCAGATCGCTCCATAAACCCGAATCTCTAAGAATTGTGAACATTTTTCAATGAATCCCGGGAAATAGAAAAGTACATTTCCTTACCTTTTTGTTATTTGAGCGTTCAGACATTCGAGGAGACAAGACAAAGGCGTGAGACGCAAACCTTTCCTAGAGTTTACGACGTGCGGGAATCAATCCCGCGTCAGAACAAGGACATTCCTTGTTACCAGCTCCCCGTAATTTACGACGCATTTTAGTACCGCACAAAAACTGTGGTACATAGGCACCTCCACGTTACGTGGGTACGCACATCGATCACTTTTATGACACACAATTATATCTGCCATAACTCTTTTATGTACGAATATAAAATTACCTTTTAGCTGTTTGGGACTACACGCTTTTGTTCCCGACTTCGTCTGCTCTGAAATTATTTTGTAAACTTTTTATCGGTGAAAAGCTTTGCAATATTACTTGCCGTGACTTTCAAATTCTTTAGACGCTGTAATGTGGTGAAACTTTTTACGTTGGGAAGTTATTGCGTGACGCACGAATAAAAAGACTAACATAATATTTGGGGCTTGCCATTGAATGAAAAAGATAGAAGATAGAATTATTTAGAGAATTATGTTGACAAACTTGGTCATAATAAAGCTATAGTATTGCATAAGTAATTTGAGTAGTCCTATTTTAAATTAGAGTACAGTATTTTCAAGTAATCTCCGTAAAAGCATACCTCTGCCTACCCATTCTTGTATGAGCAGCTCGTATGGCCGGTATGTAGGTTACATTGCTATGATTTAAGACAATTGGGTCACGAACTACCCACCCGCAGGACTGTGGTCGACCATCTACGTAAATGAATATGTATACGGACGGAAACCGGTCAGTCCTGGCTACCGGCGACCACGATGTGTGGGCACCGCCACAAATTTGTGGCTAGCCGTGCTTTAAAATAATATGAACGAAGAAATTAATATTGGTAACAAAGGCAATGGAAATTCAGACATAGTATAGATAGAGCCTTATAATTGATAAACTTTTTGATTAAAATAAAGTGTTTTATGAACGAAATATATAGCATAAAGGAAGCGTTCTGTAGCTATCTGTTTCTCTATATATTTTCTGCCCCCGACAGCTACAACACATGTGCCAAGCTACACATCTGTCGTGGGACAGCCAGCCGACAGCCGACAGCCGACAGCCGACAGCCGACAGCCGACAGTCGCACATTCATCACTCATATTTCATGAAACGATCAAATTCGTATCACTTTCGGTGCGAGTGATAATTTCCCCGGAGACGGCACACAAGAAAACACGCCACAATTCGGTAAAAGGGTTCCGTACATTCACCAAAGTATTTTGTTTATCAAGATATTTGCTAACAAAAGGGTCGGACAACACGATTGTTCAATTAATTGACAGACGTTCAAAGTTGGGAGTTTATAACGAGAAACAAAATATTTTTCAGATACTAATTGGTTGACAGTTCGTAATAGAGTAATTACGGGAAACAAGCAATTGGGAGAAACGGATACTTTATTATCAGATGAAAAGCAGATCTTCTACTTTTATAAGCAAAGTACACAGATACTAATTGATGGCACTTGTAAGACAAAGGATGTGTCGAGGGGTGTCTATATCATTATTTTTAAACAATTGTGTATAACAATTATAATGTTTACGATATTATAAAGGTGAACCTCAAGGGTCTTTTCTCAATATTTTCTTTTCCAATTGACTCTGCAAGCTTGCTCTTTTTCTCCATAATATTTCTTTTCTGGCCACATCCTTTCATTCATTCCATTCGTCCATCAGTCGCAACTGCTGGCAGTTCTGCCCACCCCCTGCCTTTTGTTTACCGACGCTATAAAAGCTGTTTAATGAGTGGTGTAACGACGCCCGTGTCACGCTCAAAAAATTATTACACGTAGAATAATTAAGTATAATTCATACTGAAACATACTTGTGTTTGTTTTGTTTTACGGTTATTACTTAAAAAGGACATTGTGGAACCTTTTTGCGAATAAACAGTTTATTTTTGAGGAAGGGTATTTAGGGGTAAATGATTGAGTCTCCTTGCCAGTATCGGTATTTTATTTAATGAGGTGTGAAAATGTGAAATTATCAAACTAGATGTAAGTTATTGTGCACTACTAACATCAACTTTTTGTATTACTGATTTAATGAACAATATCTGCTAATTTCCATTTGAACAAATAGCATGTCTGCAATTTATTTCCTATTTAGCATAAGCCTAGCTATACTGCACCTGGCTGGATAAGTAGATACATAACGTGTATGATACCTAACCACACAATATAGGTTACATTGAGCTAACTAAACTATCTGTTTGTGATGCGAGTCGCTTGTGACTGTGTATCATAGCAGTAATTGTGCAGATCAAAGAGAATGTCCGGCCATACGACAATAATTACATCTAATGGCTAGATTACCAGCTGAGTTGTAATTTGAACTCAATGTATGATAGACATAGATCACATCGCTGCTTTTTTCCCTAACCGTATCGCAGTTTATCTGGGATCAGCTCGGCATGAACTCGTCTTCCATACATCTCTATAAAACTAAGATGACATCTGTCAAATCTCGAATCCATCACAATCCATTCATCATTTCCATGGTTTTCCTTTTATGGCCATCATAACATTCATGTGTGGATTAAATTACAGTGAAATTTCACACAATAGAGAAACACAAAAACACTCAGAATTTCGAAAATTAATGTTAAATAATTTTTTAAATTAAACGGCGGTTTTGAATGCACCAGGCCAGTCAACCAAGGATTGAAGAGAGGTTACACTGCAGACACATAGGTACCCTTTTATTTTATGAATAAAAATCTATTTGTAAAAACTTGACTTTATAAACAACCGCAAACATACATACACACATAAACTCACTTCCTTTTTCCAATGGGAGTGAGTTTATGTGTGTATGTATGCAGGCAGAAACAGAATGCCATCCTGTTACGATCCTTACACACTTTTTTGCTTCGTCGACATTCATTATGATGTGTGTGTGTAGGTTGAGGTATGTGTCACAGTGGAATTATTTGGTGGTTTCTGTGTTATTTCTCTACTCATTTTTTAACAATAAGTAATACGTACATCGATAAATTAAAATAACCTAAAGGTGATTAGGAAACTTATTAGCTTGTTAGGTTTTTTTGACCCTTTGTATATCTCATATACCTTGTGCGATAGCTTACATTTTAATAAAGTACCTAAACGCTTTTTAACGTAATAAGGTTTTTGACTGAAACCATGCAAAAGTAGTTTTGACTGTAACATAATTATGTTTCAACCTAGAACAAAGCACGGTTGGCGTAGTGGCTGTGAGATTGGACTGCTGCGATGCGTGTTGCGGGTTCGATCCCCGCACGGAACAAATATTTATATGGCCTGCAGATTATCAATGTTTGTAAACGCACATACGATACAGGAGATATTCCTAGAGTGGGGAAATTTTTCATAAAAAATATATATATATACACACATCAAAAGTGTCTAGGGATCAACATATATTTTTGCAATAACTTTTCTCCTGATTGATATTAATTAAAATTTTCTTTAAGGATTCATCAAATAAAGTGTTTTCGTTTGTCACAGTAACGATAAACCAAGTCACCTTTGCATTAATAAAGAAATTTGCCATTTTCCTAATAAAGGGATTTTTGACATTTGAACCACTAACATTAAAGTTCGAAAAAAAGACTGAAATAACAGTTTTCTTTAAAATTTTATTGGGTAACTTAAACAATTAATAATCCGTGTTTCTACCGCGAACACTAACAACACAAGAACATCGGTTTGGCATACTCAAAATGAGTTCATCCAAATCACGCTGTGGAATGGCCGCCCATGTTCGTTGCAACAACAAAAAAAAGGTCTTCTTGCGACTGGATACCCTCCATATTCGGCAGAGCTCTTCTCTGTAGCATATCCCATGCATGCTCAATCGGGTTCAAGTCTGGCGACTGAGCAGGCCAGGGCAGGACATTGATGTTAGCTGCGGCGAGAGTCTGTCTTACAACTCTTGCGGTGTGCGGTCGTGCATTATCATGCATTAACTGAAATAAGGGACCGATTTGCACTTGTAGAGGAACGATGACGTCTGATACAATCGTCTCAGCATAAATTTGAGCGTTGAGGTTGCCTCTGATCCAAATCAACTCAGTTCTTCCGCCGATCCAAATACCCGCCCATACCATGATGGTTCTTCCACTATAAGGATGGACTTCCTGGCAGGATTTTAATCGCTGTTGGCGTCCAGGGGTTCTCCAGTGTCGTATACGTCTTGTATCCGGTCTCATACCAAAACGAGACTCATCAGAAAAGCACACGAAACGCCATTGTTCTTCTGCCCAATTTCTGTGTTCAAGAGCCCATTGATATCGAATCCTACGATTGTGCATTGCTATAGGTGGTACCCGTAGCGGTCTTCGGGAATGAAGGTTCACTTCATGCAAGCGGTTTCTGACTGTTTGGTCGCTAATTAAGTTCCCTGAAGAGTGATGAAGCCTCACGGCTAACATCATGGCGGTTATTGTTGGAGCTCTTCGAGTTAAGATTTGAATGTATCGGTCTTGTCTCCGTGTGGTGCAGCGATACCGTCCTCCATGGCGCTCAGCCACGGTACCAGTGCTTCGGTAACGTGTCCAAAGTCGACTGATAACACTCTGACTTGTATTCAGAGCTAAAGCCACAGTACGTTGCCGGGAACCAGCTTCTATCATTCCCACGGCTCTGAGCATTTCTTCCCTGCTTAAATGACGTCGCCGCTCCATAATAACGTTGGTTTTAATCAGTAGTAGGGAAACAGTAGCACTAATAATGTCTTCAATGCGTTGTATGTTTTTATAGGGAAAATATTGACAGCTGATTTTCATGTTTTACTCGAATTTGATTCACAGTTCCTGATTCAAATTATGAAATGCACCAAAAAGGATCCATATAAATTTATAAAATCATAAATTTATTACAAAGCCACATCTCAATCTCAAGAAATCCGCATAAAAATGCTTGATCCCTAGACACTTTTGATGTGTGTATTAGAAAGCCAAACATATCGTTGGTGACGCGGCAGTAAATAAAACAGTCCACAGTATACAGGGTGTTTGGTAGGGAGCTGTACATACGCCTAGGGTAGAAACTAGGGATAGTCTGCTACCTACCCCCGCCCATTATATTGACCTTGGCCTCAAGGTTTTTTTTTAATTTATTATTATTTTTTATTTGATTTTTTGACTAAAACTACCTGTAGCTCAAAATCTATCCATGGGACCGGTCGGCTAATGGTCTTGTTTTAATCGTTAGAGTCTTAGGGTCCTGCAAAAAATTATTTTACACCAGAAAATTGTGGAGAAGAAAAGTTATGGGGCCTGAAGTACCGTAGTAAGGTAAAGAAATAATTTTAAATTAAAAAAAAACCTTGAGGCCAAGGTCAATATAATGGGCGGGGGTAGGTAGCAGACTATCCCTAGTTTCTACCCTAGGCGTATGTACAGCTCCCTTCCAAACACCCTGTATACGCACGGTGTCACAGCACAATATCTGTGGCGGACGGGAGGCTGCGCCGCGGTTATCTCGCCACTCAGGCGCTCCGTATTTACTCTCTTGTCCAAACACTGTCACGGAGTCACCTCAGCGAGACCACTACCATATTTTTTAATTACTTTTCTTGGAAATGTTATTATTTTGTGCTTTAGCCTTTTTTTCTGAGCTAGGAATACATGCGACAGTCTGCATTTAGTGATGTAATTTTAATCTGTAGGAGGCTAGAACGAGTAAGTAGATGTATGTGTAAATACCGACGTTAGATAATCCTAAAGACTGTCTCAACGAGCGTGCTTCAATACTAACCGACTTCATTTTCACCAGTTTTTCCAAAACGTAGACTAGTAACAAGAAACAACCAATAAAAACCAACTAAGAGGACACTAAGTAATCTCCTGTAAACACTGCTATCTCTAGCCTAACTGCTTTCTAAATAATGAAAAAAGAAAACATAGAAAGGATTTTATCACAAACTTCCTTATAAAACTCATTATCATCGCCATTAACAAATTAAACACAAACAAACCATTAAAAACTTAGCAAACAACATAAAATGAATTAACTTCTTATCAAAAGAAACCTAATTTGCGCGTTGTCGTTAATCACGGCACAAAGCTCTGATACAACAATGTTTTTAGAAATAAAACTGAAAAAACGAAGATGAATCTTAAAGAGACTTTGTTAGAGAAAATACTAATAAATAATTGTTAATAACTGATACTGGAGGGTTTGTTAGTACAAAGCTATCACCGGAACAGACAATCATTATAATCCTGGTACAAAGGGAGGTAATGCTATTGAATTAATGACGTCTGAGAAAACCGTTGAAGTGGCCTCTTACGTCGTAGACTCGGCTCCGGTATTGCCACGATTTTGTTACGTGGACCCCGTCACCCCGTGCCCCGTCACCCTGTGAGGCTGTCACCCTGTGTTATTCAATCAAATGTCCTCTCATTTTTCAGGATAGAATATTAATAAATTGAGAAGCCCCTATTATTTCCATATTGTAAGTGCGCGCTGATTTGGCTATGAATATTAAGTTAACATAAAAAGTAAATCGTTAAAGTGATTTCATTTTGAGTCAGTGAGTGATAAATAAAAGAGTTATTATTAATTCGAAGTGTTTTTTTTAATATTTTATTCCTACTGCCATAAACAAAGATCCGGGTTTTGTGTTTGTATAATTCCATTTAAGAACATTAACAAAACATTTTGGACCACGAGAAAATAGTTTTTGTATTTATGTCTTAGACCACATTTTCATTTTGAATAAGACGCACGGTATTATTTTTAAATTAGCTTATTCTGTCCCATTCTTGAGCAAAGTCCTCCCGATTTCTTTCAAACTCTCCCGGTGTTTCGCCTTCTCTGGTCAATCAGTCAGAAACGAGTCTAAATCGTAACGCCAGCGTTTCTTGGGGTTATCTCGGTGACGATCGTCTACACTGTAGACGATCAACTCACACTGAGACAGCATCGGTGGCGGCGCCGGTCTTGGAGCGTATTGTGGTGTTACGTATCCGATCGGTGAATGTAAAAAAAACAAAACCTAAAAATATAAAAATCTTAATTCAGAAGTAGATTCACAAAATGACTCTTATCTCGAAGAATTATTTCTGAATGACAGGCCAAAGAAATGTCAGTAAATGATGATGGGCTCGCGTCGTCCGCTGCTTACGCGTCTCTAAGCAATTTGTTGTACGTCAGAAGCCACCGCCCAAGACCAGAGCCCAGTGGCCCTTCCATAAACCGATATGTTATTGCTTTCCGTCCAATTTCGCCACTAATGCCTTTCAGCTAGTTCCTGACCTAGTTCACCTGAAGCTTCCAAGTTATTTTTTTGGAATTTTAATATGAAAAACTCGTTAGAATCTATCAGACAGAAAAAAAATAGATACACTGGTATCTGGTAAACGGCGTCGAGTAAAACCTCAAGTTAACTCAAAACGTAATTATGTAAAGGAACTGATTAGATAATTAATAAAATAATAAATTAATGATTAGATGGGTATGAATTTGTAATACCCAAGACGATATTATTTGAAAATTTCCATTTGGTATCTTGTAGAGCTTCATCCTGAGCAGATTGGTACTAGGGCACTATACATTGAAGTAGCTGTTCTAGTTGAAGTTGTATAATACTGCCGGCTAAGCACACACGTAGCACGCTAATGACGTTATGTTGGCGCCTCAACTGCACTAACATCGTCTTACGCTAACTAGTTCGTAACAGTTACTGCAGATTAAACTCGCAACAACACAGGCACAAGGCAGGTGTTCCATATATTTATAACTAACGGTTACAAGTAATCGAGTTCTTGGTAGCTTTTAACGAATGTATTTTTTTAACATTATGTTTTTCAGTCCTTTTGATAACGGCTTAGCAGCCGCAGTTACGAGGGACGCCTGAAATATAATAAAAATAAGATTTACGACGACTATTACGCACTTTCATTTATTGAACTTCGTAAATATCTGAAACTATTGCGGATTTACTAATGATGCTTTAGAGATAAGAACATTTTGAAATTGAACATAGACTGTGGAGTCTTTTTTTCTCGAGACATTGAAAAGCAATCTCCTTAACAACTTGATAAAATATTCACAAACTAAAACAAACAATGAATGTTTTAAAGTCGAACGATCTAACCTCTCACCTTTCCACGCGAAATTCTATCAAAAAAAGAACTGAAGGTCATTTGGTAACCGAGACTCTCGGAGTCTTTGAGTTGAAACATTCGTATGCAGATGTCGACCGGGTTCCGTGCGTCGGCGATGACTGGGTTTTCGGGCCCCGGGCCCCGTGCTCTCTAACGATATGGTCGCCGAGGTACCTGGGGCCCGATGTCGAGCCTATATATCTCCTCCGAGGGAATGTAAATGGCGGAGAATATGGCGTATATTTCTTTGTAGACGTGAGCCGTTGAAAAGAAATTTAAAAGGATGAAAGAAGTTTGGTAAACAGACTTTTCTTTTTAGGTTTTGGGAAGTTGATCCTCTTCTATCAAGACTTACTTACCTACAGTGTTTGCTACGTGTTAACCCAAATAATTCATATTATCTCGATCAATTTGTCGATGTAGTCAGAGTGATTCATGAACACTTACACAATGTAGGTAATAATATCTCATCCGCGCAGATTTCAGACGAAGAAATACATGTCTCACGCGATGTCTCGCACAAGCTATTACTCTGAATTGAGGAGAATACGTTATTCTCGCTAAACTAGCTATTTATATTCATTACTCAATTTCAGTTCTAACATTTCTCGCAGAAAAGTCCAAGAAATTCTGTAATATTGTCGTAAGCCTGCTCACCCTCGGAAGAACAAAAGCGTTCGTTGAAACAAGAGGTGGTCGTCGGATGGCAGCGGTCGGGAAATTGTTAAATAGTTTGATAGTGATACCTTCCTGGAATTGAAAACCGAAGTCGTTGATTAAAACTGGATGAAAGGAGGTCGCAATCAATTTGTCTGATATTAACTTTGCAGGAAATGTCTGTGTGTATGTCACTTCGTATAATGTGATTGGGTTAACCGGGTCAGATGTTCGATTTAAAGTTTCCGATTATCAAGTTGTATCGTTAAATGCTGTGGAAGAAGGCATGATGGTATTGTACTAGAACTGATTGTAAAGTGTTTTAAGTAGGGATTTCACGAAACCTCCATCAGGAATAATCCCCAAAAGGAGTTTTCACGACATTTTTGCTGAAACACTTGGCAACATATTCTTAGCTTAGGACCGGCCGTCCAATATTTGTATTTATACTACAAAGGCTGAACATATTAGATATCCTAAAGTGTTCGGCGCCCGGCGGCAATATGTCCGCTACATGTGTCCCTTCAGTTAGTCAAGTTTTAGTATGCGGGGTTCGTCGGGACAGCTCCGTGACTAACAGGTGGGCAGGTGGGCAGGTCAACGCCTTGCTACCCTCGCAGTACACAGGACACCTAGCCTTTATTGAGCCACAACCCTTTCGTAAAAAGTCATAAAAGAAACTTTAAGGATTCTGCAAACCGAAATCAAAGCGCCGACATGAGTGAGGCTCAATGTTAAAGGTCACGAAACACACAACAACATTTTATTTCAATCGTGTTTTATGTAGACGTTAGGTTTGACTTATAAGAAGGTTCATGTAGAATGGCGGGTGCATGATGACCGGCCTCGAGCCCCATTCAGCGTCGTCTGCAGCCGACGTAAGAGACTATTTGTCTTCCGGCCGCCGCCAGCAAAAACTAAACCACTTTTTTCCAAAACTTAACTTTTGTGAAGAATAACCATTTGGGGGAAAACATTTCTAAAGAGTTGACGAAATTCTGTTCCACAAAGATACGGAACTAAATTAATTGGAAAAGTTGTCGTGTGACGTCACGACGTGCGAGCGTGCGAGCGATATTATTGTTTGTGTTCGATGATTGTTTCCTCACTTCCTTATTGTGTGATCGGCTTTTGATGTAAGCCCCTTTACAATTTCCATTCGTGTCGCTACAAAGAAAAGTTGATCAACGACGGAGTGGCTCGTGAGCTCTGATCATTTGCCACGTTTTCCTGTTTCCGAACGTTCCTTTTGTCTCATATTTATGATTAAGCTAAGTTTGCGGATATTTTCAGATTTCTTACCTTTGTTGTTCATCATTTCCTGATGCGGCAGATGTAATGTTATATTAAATAGCTGGGTATTTGTTTGTGTATTATTTGAGACGTAGATTGGTCTTTCAAATGTCACTTTTATACGAAAATAATAAATATGAGAGTGTCACGGTACTCACGGGACCCTCCTCACTGGTCTGCAGTAGGTTGACGGCAGGTGCGACAAAGCCGCCGGGCATTACTTTCGTTAAGCTTTCTGTGTGCGGGAGGTTTTTTGCCGAGCTGTCTGTTTGAAACAATTAACCTATTGCTGCGACGTTTTTACTTCTTTGCAGGAGAGCATATTATTTTGTACCCAAAACGGGGGTGGATTAAAAATGATAAACCTTTTCTGAACCTACACGTATCTATGAACATACTTCTTATAATTTGAACTATTGTTGTGTCTTAACTAAGATTTATCTATGGATGTATGTTGCCGCCAAAAGTACTTAACACCAACCTGGATTCACAGATGACTAGGTCTCGTTACGGTCAGTATACCATAAGGGCCTGCAGGTAGACCGATGACTTAATAAAGACTGTAAGAATCTACTGGGGCTGAGAAGCTTAAGTCCGTTGCTTTAGGAGCAGCTCGGGGAGGTAGGCATCTTTCAACTGTATGTAAATAATTCATCGTCATAATTAAATAGTTCTAGCTTTTTTTGTCAACTGTCTTGGGGTTTACTTCCAGTCTAACAAAATACAGCTAAACCAACTAAATATTAAATATGGAGCGACTACTTAATGACTAGTCTCTGGGCACTGCGATCATGATGTCGAAGACGTTTGAACGTCGTTCGTCGTCGTTCGTCGTCGTTTGACGTTTAGACGTTTGTTTGTTGCAGCCAATCGTCGCGTGATGGCGCATGGATTGCTTGCGGACGGCGTGGTGCTGGTGCGCGGCGCTGGTGCTCGCGTCGCTGGCCGCCGCCGGCCCGCGCTACAGCTCCCGCATCGTACACACACACGCAGGTACGTAAACACACACAGGTACACACAATGGCCCATGTAGCAGGCCTGGCCACTGTCATGTTAATACTTCAATAGCCATTCTACCTTAGGTAAAGTTCTCATGCGGCTCCTACTGTTCTAACAAACGCTGTGTAGAAGTAATGTGACTTTTATATTCACGTAAGAAAAGAAGATTTTTAATGATGTGGTTAGAAAATGTCTTATTTGTATTTATGTCGACAATGAACATAAATAAACAATGAATTTTCCAACGCAGCCTCCGCCATTGAATGACAAAAGGCAGCTTCCAATGAGTCTCAGATTAGAATGTAACAGTAAGACGATGATTAAGAATTTAAGACGTTAAGATAACAGAACTGACATCTGAGATCGCGGGGAATTTCCGTGCGAAGTGGAAACAAGCAATAAGCTAGGGTTTATAGTGATACAACGCAAATCATGTTACAACAACTTACAACCATAGTCCCCTGTAATAAAGATATAAATGTAACCACGTTTGTGTATAATAGGCGTTACGAAATGAGCATGGAATGCTGCTGGGTCGCTGTGATACGCGTATTACGCAAATCATAACGCCATGTGTAAACAGAACCACGGCAGATTACCCGCACTCGGAGTAATCCACGAGTGTGTCCCGGACACGCTCACACCCAGGTACTCACGTGTAACGTGCGTCGGGAGAACGTCCCCAGGGTCCCGGGCTCCCAGGAGGTTAATTCCGTCAGATCCCGGGACAATCCAATCAGTGGTCTGTCGAGCCGGGTACATAGTGGGCAAATGACGTTGCCCCGTTTTGCAGACGCGACGCAGGAATGCGGGATCAAATTAATTATTGTTTGAAGCCGATTCAGGGCGTGCCGGCAAATGGGATAAATGGCGGCTTTTCCGATAGACAGCGCGGGTGATTCAGCCAATTTATTTATACACTGCTGTCTCGACTCGGTTCCAGTAATTTAGGTTTGTTTTTATGGCTGTCGATGTGATCGGTACCTACGTCAAAAGGAAATGCGGAACCGATTTTTTCGAATTCGCGAGTGTTTTGTTTATCTGATGGTACAATTTTGCCGAAAATTGTGTAAGACATTTGTGAGTGAACACTGGTGAAATCACACCATGTGTACGAGCTATGTTGTACATTAACTTGTGTAGATTGCACGTCACACTCATATATGCGTATCTATGCTGTTTGGGTGCGCATTTCTCTAACTTAATATGTAATCGTTTAAATAATTATTTTTTAATAGTAGCAATAAATCCAGGAAGTTAATTACTTGTCCACTCATTTACAATACCATACAACATAATAAGTAAGTACATAACATTTCCCTTGTTGGTAGGTACGTCCCAACACCTTTTCTTTTTTTTTTTTTTGGTGGGTGTAAAAATCATCGAATAACCCCTCCCGCTCTTGGGCAGAGCGAAAGGGAGTGTCAGACTTCTACTGACTAAAAACCACCCATGTTCCTTCTTCGCCCTCTATGTCGAGGCCGCGATAACCGTTGGACTACCCGCGGCCCCGACAGGCGTCGGCCCTTTCGGGCCCCTCCCATGTTGCTGACATCTCTTTGAGGCGCGCGTGGAACACGAACGCGCCGTCGACACGGCCTGTTTTCGTCGTGAGACGGACGGACGGCGAGTTAGCCCATCACTCACCGTCCACAGGCCCGACGTCCCAACACCTTGACATAAAATAATGTGAACTGTTTTAAATAAAAACGTCGAATAATGTGCAACTGACGTCATAATCAGTAAACAACCAAAATAGTTAATGGCTTTAGTTTTGCAACTATCTCTATTTAATGAACATTCTCCACAAAATATTCATCAAAATGGTGAAACAATTAAATTTAGAAAATTAGAGAGTACCAACTCTCATTTAAATAAGCTTGTCCTTTAAAAATTTCTTCTGCTTCGAATATTAAAACTATCAACTCGTTATTATTAAGTTCATCATTATTATACATTCATGGAACCTCGTCAAACTTTAATGATTGCCAATATAAGGCCTATGAATATTGATCGAGAATTGTAATTGATGTCGCGCAAACATATTGCTGAACGACGACAATATTGTTCCCATTTAATTATTACTACGGGTAAATCAATTTTTTTTACAAAATAAACTTACACTAACAACTTAATTATGATGTTTTAATTCTTTGCATATTTTGTGAGTTTGGTTTTATGTTAAAACATGCGCAGCGTCGGCGAAAGCCCATAGGCATACCGCATACGCCTATGAGTTTCATTCATATGAATTTCTATGAGACTCAGTAAATAATAATTATAATAATACGTATGCATTCCCCGAGGTTCTATAGAGCCCAGCATTACCATCTGAAACATTTATCACTAAAATACGACATTAAACAATAATCTCAAGGTTGTTGCCTTTACAACTTTAACATTTGGAGGGCTCATATTGCAAGACACAATTACAGCGGGAAAAATTACCATTCCCAAATAAAGTCAAAAATCCTTAACAAAACCTGTATCTCCACATAGTAACGTTCCGTATTATCGTAGGTGCGATCCGCGGCATCATAGTAGAACCTGCCTCTCGTCGCTTGGAGCCAGTGGAGGTGTTCCTGGGGGTGCCGTACGCAGGAGCTCCGGCGCGCCTGGCGCCGCCGCCCCCGGCACCCAGCTGGCCGGGGACCCGCCTCGCCGACGCCTTCGCCCCTGTCTGTCCACAGCGCTACCCCGACATATCCAACAAGTGAGTCCCATTTTTAAAAAACACTTGACTATAACACTGATATTTTAATAGTTTTTCATTCATGAATAAATGGTGTTTACTTCAATAAATCTTTTAAGAAATTCTAAATGTTTCTTCATTTAAGTTGACTCTGTGAAATGCCAAATTCTGCGACAATCTTTGATTTTTAAACTCTTTTGTATCATGAATCACTAAATGCGTTTACCAACTATCGCTTTGTTTCAGACACAGAATTAAAGAATTATTTACGTTACTAATACACACGGAATTGTGTTAAAATCAAGTAAAGATAATGTAGCCTCTAAAACTGTATCTGTTTGTACCAGGAGTGCAGCACTGACAAAGATGCCGCTCGGCATATACAACGAGCTGCGCGCCACGGTGCCACTGCTCGGCAACCAGAGCGAAGACTGTCTCTACCTCAACATCTATGTGCCCGGTAGCGGTGAGTCCTTCATATCATGTACCAGGAGTACAGCATTGGCAGAGGTCCCGCTGCTCGGCAACCAGAGCGATGACTGTCTGTACCTCAACATATATATGTGCCCGGTAGCGGTGCGTATTCATATCATGTACCATGAGAACAGTACTGACTAAGATACCTTTCCACGAATAACTTGCCCTTTTGACACAATAAAAGAAAGTTGTGGGTATGAAGGTGTGTCCCAAATAAGGACACACCTCCTATCTTGTGTTAGAAACCTGCAGTTAAATAAAATCTCTGAGCTGCCACCAGAGTATGCTGTCAGAGTTTCATGCCAAGTTTTGTCGCAACCAAATTTTATATACTGTCGTGCTAACGACACGATAAAAGGTGCCTCAATGTGTCAAATGTCTATTTTTGAAACTCTGTTATATGTGTCCAGGCGCGCGCGGCGTGGAAGCGCCGTACGCGGTGGTGGTGTGGGCTGGCGGCCCGTCCCACGAGTGGGGCACAGCCAACGCGCTGGACGGCGCCGTGCTGGCGGCGCGTGCGCACCTGCTCGTCGTCACCATCAACTATAGGCTAGGTTTGTTAGGTGAGCAACTGGAAACACCCTACTTATATTCAAGTTATCAAGTTCAAGTTTATCATTAAACGGTTCTAGACAGGACTAAAAGTTATGGGGAGAGGACGTTGCAGCAATGCGTAACAGCATAATTTCAGAAGCGTTTTATGAAATGTCGAAACACCCCAGGCATACCATTCGTAGCTCGTAGCGGCTAACTCGCTACGCCGTAGAATGCTACGCCGTCACTAATTTAGCACACAAATCAGGGGTACACAAATCAGTCAAATCATCCTCCCCAAATTGTTTTGTGCATTCAACATAATACTTTTTAATACTATGTGCGTGTGTGATTTCTATGTAAAATCAAGCCTGTTAACGTGCTATGAACTTTTGATTACTTTTGTAATCGAGGATCAATTATCAACAAACCTTTGGGGGGGGGGGAATCATCAAATAACCCCTCCCGCTCTTGGGCAGAGCGAAAGGGAGTGTCAGACTTCTACTGACAAAAACCACCCATGTTCCTTATTATCCCTTTATGTCGAGGCCATGGTATCTCTTACAACATCCCGCAGCCCCATCAACTGTAACCATGACTTTCTGTTTCCATTGTTGTATGTCATCCTACACAATCCTGTGTTTTCTATCCTGAAAAACGTTTAACTGACATTTTAGCAATACAACCGATGACTGTTATAGAAGACGTGTTATTGAGTGGAGACCGTGAAACGACGAATCTGCATTTACGTGGACATAACCCGCCTAGATAGACGTTCTATCACCGCAGTCGTTTCTTGACTACCTGTACAAACTCTCGCCTCTTGTCTCTTTTGTTCTTGATAAAAACGTACAAGTTTTTTCAATAGCCTGTTCTGTCATACTTCTAGGCCAAGGCTATCCAACTCCTTCCGTGTGCTTTTTCTCGAGCCGCCTCTTACTAGTATTCGCAGTAGGTGTCCAGATCGCCTCGCCACCTCTTTCTGGGGCCGTCCATCTTCCGACAACCATCGTGTAGGAATATTTAATAATGTAATAAGTTTGGGACAAAATAATTAAAGGAATTAATTTGTTTGTTTGTTTGTAACGAATAGGCTCCGAAACTACTAGACCGATTTGAAAAATTCTTTCACCGTTGGGAAGCTACAATATCCTCGGGTGACATAGGCTACTTTTAATCCCTGTATTCTCTCGGGAACGGGAATAGGCGGGTGAAACCGCGTGACGTCCGCTAGTCATATATAATAGACTCGAGGCCTGAGTCCCTGCAGATGATCTCTAGAAGAGGGATAAGCTATAAACCACCTCGCGGGTGGTTCCAGTATAACTAGCTATTTTTTCACTTATCTATAGGTTATTTAACTCCGGGGGTGCGTTCCACGCCGGTGGCGGCGGCTGGCGGCGCGGCGGTGCTGGACGTGGCCGCCGCGCTGGGCTGGGTGCGCCGCAATGTTGCCGCGTTCGGCGGGGACCTGCGCCGCGTCACGCTGGCGGGACACGCGGCCGGCGCGGCGCTCGTCAATGCGCTGCTTATGCTACCAGACAGTAAAGGTGAGGGGAATTCCAGGGTGTGGAAGAGTAGAATTTTTCATTGTAACACCACGTCTGTAATCTCCGAATGGTTAAGCAGACATGTACCTAATAGAACCCACATTTCGCCATTTATGTTAAAGTTCCATGTAGTAGTGTGCGAGCCTATTGCCATCAAACGGGCACAAATCCAGACTCCGTGGCTGCTACTGAAAAAATCCTGATGGAAAACTCATTAACACTTTGCCCCACCCAGGAATAGATCCCAGGACTTCAAGCTCAGCAGTCGTACTTGCGACCATTACACTAAGGAGACAGACTTTTTGATTTTGATTATTTAACTATCAAATGTCAAATAATAATATAAAATAATCATTCGCTTTCTCAGTAACACAATCACTAGGCTACACAATACAGCTTTGGATACGTGTGTGGGTATTTTTTGTTGCAAATATTTCTCTAAATCGTAAAGAAATGAAGAAATACTATTTTATGTCTCTACAATAGGCATTTCGATACTTTATCTGCTTGACTTGTTGAACTGAAAAAAGGTAAAGGAAAGTATCGGTTCTTTATCTGGCGTTTTACTTTTGGAAAACGCCTTTTAACAACCGTGAAAATTGAATAAACTTGGGTTCGAAGTATAAACGAGTTAAGTTACTCTTACAAACATATTTTCTTACATATTATGAAATCTAGACTTCACCTGAGAAATAACTATCCTATTTAAAGTCGGGACCGATTGCGCCGCGCCACACTGAAATATTCCCAATGCGATAGTTTCACCATATTTCACAGGGTATTGCATGACGCAGTGTCACGAATCAATTTTAAATCAAAAAGATAAATGCACAAAAATATCAGAGTTTCGACATTGTGATTGGGAAAAGCAATCTATCTCTATGAACTAGCAATACATCAATTATATAAAATTGAAAACAGAAACTGTTCAATAATATCACATCTATGTGTGGCATATATTATGAGTTTCGATTGGGCTATTTTCATTTTTCCATTATGAAGATACATATCTTTCCCGTCGGGGCTGTGGGTTGTACACTAGTTACCGCGGCCTCGACATATAGGGCTAAGAAGGAACATGGGTGATTTTTAGTCAGTAAAAGTCTGACACTCCCTTTCGCTCTGCCCAAGAGCGGGAGGGCTTATTTGATGATTTTCCACCAGCCAATAAAAAAAGGTACTTAACTTTCTTATGAACTGTATTAATACGAAATGTTTTGCATTGTGTGAACAAAGCCGACCAGGCTTTGTTTATTGCGTTTGAAGTGTATAACTAGTATTTCTTTGCTATAAAGACCCAAACGTTGAAAGTCCTAAAACATGCGCATGTTTTTGCTTTCAGAAGCGTCGTAAACAATTGTTTGGGCATTTATTTTCGTGTCATCTAGTAAGTGACAACAGGCGTTAAGTAGTAATCACTGGGTATATTGCATATCTCTTAAAGTTCTTGCAGTTCACCACCTATTATTTCGACCAGGTCTGGTCTCCCGCGTCCTGCTGCTGAGCGGCTCAGCGCTAAGTCCGACAGCGCTCGCACCCGACGCAGCGCTGTCAAGGGAACACACTGCGCAGGCGCTGCGGTGCACGCCAGAGACCAGCAATGACGAGAACTGGTAAGATTTCATTTTGAAGTTATTTTGTTATGTAAAATGTATTTTAAATACGTATTCAGTTGCATTCAGTGAGAGGATAAAGTTTGGCCGATGATAATCTGTTGCGTGAAATAATTGAGTCCCAACTTAATCACGTACGATTTTGTAACCAAATCAGAATTAGAAATGAAAATTAAATCTTTATTTGTAAACATAGGTTTAAAACGGGTGTTTCAATTTAATATATGAAGTCCATCTATGTCTTGCGTTGAAGCGTACAAATTAAACCAGTGCCTACAATTAATCAGTTTCTATGAAAATTCAAACTACAAAAGAGTACATAATGCCAGAATGATTAGAAAATTAGATAATTTCAGTCACATAATTTACACTCAAACATTAATTGTCACATAATACAAGATGACTTTTAGTCGCCGTTAATTTTTTTTCTATCATTCACTACCACCATTTTTGAAAAAAAAAAACGAATCGTTCAAATGTAATTCTTTTTTCGAAAGAATTATCCTCTTTCCGTGAAACGGTAAAACTTTTTGATGTGATATCTCAATATTTTTGTATTAAGTGATACTAAAAGAAAAACACATATTAAATGATTTTCGCCAAAGATATAAATCAGAACTCAGACGGTGGTTTAAAAATCATCTTGTATAGGGGTTTTAATTATAACAGTCTGATTTCAATACAAAGTCAAGTTTTACTAATGTAATAAATCGAATCAGGCGGGCTAGGTCTGAAGAGTCCAGTAATTCCTCAAACAGCGATATACAATAAAATTACCTTTCCCAACTACGTTGGGGTAAGCTTCCAGTCTTACCGGATGCAGCTGAATACCAGTATCTAACATGGTGTGATTCAGCAGATCTCATTCTCCTGCCCTTATTCCAATTTATTTGGGGTCGGCGCAACATGTCTTTTTCTTTCATACTTCTCTATTTCTCGTGATTCAGCAGATCTATATGATAATATCATCGTAGGTTCGTGGAGTGCATCCGCGCCCGTCCCCTAGCAGCCCTGCTGGCAGTGGACGCCCCCCGCGCGCGCTTCCTGGCAGGCTGGGCCCCCTCCGTGCCCGTCGCCCGCGACACCCCCTCGCAAGGCCAGGCCCCCACGCGGGCGCTGCACGCCAGTGAGGCCTTCCTGGACTGCGCCCTCGCCGTGGTTGTGGCCACCACTGAGAGCTACCAGTTCTTCAGTGAAGAGGATATTAGGCACGGATTTGAAGAAGAGCATAGGTAATGTTTCCTACTATTTAGAATGTGCTTTTGATGAGTTCTTTGTCCTCAGCGTGTTATATTTTTTCTCCTATAGATTATTTTCAGTGGGCTTATAACTTGAAAAATACTGTAACAGATATCTAAATGCTAATCTTCGTAGAACTTGAATAAGATTATGTCTGGAACTTTAAAGAGACCTTTGAGTTTGTTTCCGTGAATAGACTGTGTTAGTAGAAATCAATTTATAGAATTGTTAAACAGCATTTTTATTAGTTCTTCCATATTGCATCCTTTTGTCTATATTTTCTCTGATCCGAGTTGAATGACTCGATTTCCTTAGTGTCACGCATATTTTCCTGACCCAGGAACCGCATCCTCCGCACATACGTCCGCAACGTGTACCGTTTCCACCGCAACGAGATATTCGCGGCCATCCGCAACGAGTACACGGACTGGGAGAAGCCGATCCAGCATCCCATCAACATCCGCGACGCCACGCTGGAGTCACTCAGTGACGCTGCAGTCACCGCACCAGCGCTCAGGGTCGTGCAGCTGCATGCAAGGAGAGGCGCCAGGACTTACTTCGCACATTTCGCGCATCAAAGCAAGGATGCTGATTACCCTCAGGTTAGTTGAAAACTGCAGTAGCTTCTATTTGGGTAGTTTTGAGGTAGGCAACCAAAATTGATGCTAGGTACATCAGTCGCTTGTGGTCTCAAAATCATAAGTTTACACAAAATATTTTGGACTCACGAGCGACAAATCAGCTGTCGATTTGCAAGCTTACCTTTGTAAAGATACATGATTAAGTAATTACGTCGTAATTCCATATCAAAACAAATTAATCGTAATTAATGTAGGTGGTTAAATTACCGTGTTCGCGACAGGCTCATTATAATACGTGAATGAATTAGGGAGGTGCGAGGTCATTAATTTGGCACAATCTACATGATCGCGGAATTTGTCAAAACTTCCTTCTTTGATGAATATTAGCTCATTTGCATTCTCACTAACATCATAATATTAAAGTTAAATGAATAATTTAGCAGTAATTTATTGCTCCACGCGATTATTAATTCACACACTGTTCGTGTTATCGTAAAATACATATTGTTTGGACGCCAAATTAGCTGGTTTGGTCATAATTAGCTGGTTTGGTCATAATTAGCTGGTTTGGTCATAATTAGGCCACTATTTTATTCAAGTTATAATTAACAGGGTAATGTAGTATCATAACTTTAAATGTTCTTTACAAATTTAGCCATTAAACCTTTTTCCTTCCCTTCAGCGTCTAGGCAGTGTGACGAGTGAGACCCTGCCGTACTTCCTGGGACTGCCCCTGGTAGGAGGCATGCAGTATGCTCCCCGGAACTACTCGCGCGGTGACGTAGCAGTGGCGGAGATGGCTGTCTCACTCTTGGCTGCATTTGCCAAGACTGGGGACCCAACTCCTCGCGTGGATGAGAGGCACCATGATGGAGTAACCAGCTGGCCCAGATATGAAATGAACACGCAACAGTATTTAAGTATAGGTAAGTCCCAGTACCTATAATTTATATTAGTAAACACAAAATCAATACTGGACAGCACAATAACAATAGCCCAGAAAAGAATATGGGAAATTTTCCATATTTTGATGGTAACTTAACTCACTTATGCCAAAAACAGCTCCATAAATAGGTTAATCAAATTCATTGTAATGAAAGTCACAAGTCGCGCGCGTACAAAACAACCCCGGACAGAATAACAGAGAGATTTTTCATCTAAACTGATCTGAAAATAAAATCTCGCACGGCACGAAGTTAATCAGATAAAGCGCCATTCAAAGTTTGGGCGGCCATATTGTGTCGAAACTCGTTATTTTTACGATCTGTTTCCCAGCGAATGTGCGTGTTTTCTTCCCTTTCGTTCGTGTAAGGGTTTACAACTTTTTTAATCCTTTCGTTAAGGTGCTTGTTTGGTTTAGAATCTCGAGTTGTTTCGGCTTTCGGAGTTTGTTTCAGTAAATTGAAAATACTGTTCCTTACGACTTTTTTTGCAAATATGTCAATGCTTTTGATTTTATTATAATTGGCAGTCAATTAATTTGTTTGATGTTGAAACTCGATGTCACCTGATACTGTGATTGATTGTTTAGTAATCAGTTGGGAGCAATTCTCTCTCCTCTCTTCCGTGTCACACCTTTGTTTGAAGTCGAATTTAATTGGTAGGGGCTCGGTTTTGTCAGTAATTTGATTTACGTAATTGCACTTCCCTGGCTTGGTTTTCCTCCGGGATTGTTTTATTAATAAGTGATGATATTAATCGCCAAAGTCCACTTTCCTTTAGTCAAACAGAGACGAATGAAGTTACTTTCACCTTCTTTACATGTTCCTAGGACATACTAACGGCTTCCAAACCTGCTCTGGGGGTGGTGGATTGTAGCCTACTTCCTACCGACATTACAATCGTGGTCTTCTCATCCAGGTACCAAACTCCGAGTGAAGAGTCACTACCGGGGCCACAAGATGGCGCTGTGGCTGCACCTGATCCCGCAGCTGCACCGCCCCGGCGCTGCACCACGTCATCACCAGTTCAGGTCCATCCATCCTGACATGTTCGCAGGTCAGTTGAGCTCTTAATCTGAGACTATTACTTTTTTTGTTTTTTTTTTGTTTTCTTAAAAACGTTGCCCCACACTATAAATTTCTCCTGTATCGTGGGTGCGTTCACAAACATTTAAACTCACATACACAAATACCCAGACCCGGAACAACTATCTGTAGGTCATAAAAATATAAAATCGAACCACACTCTGTAAACAAACAAATTTCGTAGAAATAAAATTATATTTATTCATCACAAGAAATGGAACGAATGAAATTCTCATAATTGTATTTTAAAATTCATCAGAGTAAATAATTACTTTGAAAGTGTTTAAAACCAGCAAACCGAATGAATAAATCAAAACATAATGTCCATTATGGAGAACGTTTGTTGAATAAAGTCTTACCTACTCCTTATTCGTAGTGAATAGCCGCCAAAATTTTGCCAATCACGGCACAACGTAGGCGCAGCTTTAATGGAAAGCAAATTGGTAACGTCTACCGCTGCTTAAATTGAGCATGCCTTATTATCCAGAACCATTAGTGCCATTTCCTGGCGCGGCGCGTAAACGGAACGCCCTCATTAACCGCTTCCCCTGCCAATGGGGAGCATTATAAACGTTCGGAACACTATATAGCGAGCGCGTGAGCGGAATCAACACCGCCAAACTTAATAACACGCGTGACATTATATTAATTAGAAGATACATCACTGAAAGGATTCAAGTTTGGAAGCTCAACATACTTTGAATACTAAATAACAGGCACAACACCGGAGAGATATTTTACTTGAAGTGAGAGAACTTGATTCTGTACAAAGACACATCGCAACTATTTGTTAAGCGCTCCGCGTCTCTTTTGTATAAAATTTTGCAGACATTACTCAGTATAATCGGTACTCAGGCGCGGAGCCATTAGGCGAATGAGGTCTCTCTAGAATTTATAAAAATAAAAATTGTCACCAAAATATTTGGTGGTGAAGTGATTAATGGTGGAAGGTGTCACGAATGAAAATAAATCGATCAGGGAGTGTTTCGGGGTGGCTGTTGGGAACTCGGGATGTTATTAATTGTCCCACGAATGGCTGGAATTCCTCTATAATGAGCGGTATGGGAAGAATGCCGCGGTCTGCGGGTACAATGCGGCCTTTGTCACGGTCTCACGGACAAGTTCACTGCCTGCTCCCGTCGCCGTCAGGACACAGACACGCATACAATCTTCAATTGCGTATATTGTTGCGTGTGAGAAGTGCTCTTTAATGCTCGCGTGTTCAGAATTGTTTTCTGAAGGATATTTACGAGCACTTCGTTTTGCGAGATTTTTATGAGCCCTCTTTACGCTGTTAGACATCTCAACCCTCGTTTTACATACAACACTAAATTGGTTATGTTAACATTATATGTTAACATATTTATTTGCCTACATTTACAACCCGGTTATATGCGCTGCCAATTATACTGATTAAATTCCAAGGAAAACAAGGGCTCAGCATAATTATTTTCTTCATAGCGCGTCAGTATTGGTGCACGTGTTCTATTAATTTATCCTCCATTTGCCGGAATTGTAGTACAAAACTAGCAATTAACCTGCTTGATTACCCAAAAGCTCTCCCAATGTTTCCCGATACACGCCGTCATTTCCGTGCGCCGTCACTTGCCCGGTTCTATTGAAGTTAATTTATCCGCCATTGTGGCCGGCCGGGTAGTTGTACCCGGCGCCCGATCACCTTTTGTTTTAGAGCAATCGCTCGCAAATTAACGCCGTGTCCAGTGACATTGTCTAGTGTTGAGCAGAATATAATGAGTACGCAGAGGTGTTCACCATTTATGTAGCGTTTTGAAAATTGAATTTTGTTTTAGAGTGGAAATAATGATTATAAGCACGAATAGCGTGACATAAAGGGAGTCGTTTTATTTAAAGTGAAATGAAATCATATGAATGGGTAACACGCCAGAATATTACATTACTAGTATCCCACTAAAAACAAAACTTGTAAAAAAACAAGTCGCGCAACTCAGTTCTTTTACCGTAAAAAGTAGTGAGATCCATGTAATACCAAGTCAGTTAATATATTCAGTCCCTGCTTAAAAATCTTTGATGTTTTAAATAGATATATTGACTTGGCCATCGCGTCGCATTCTATAAAAATTCTATATACTAAAAAGCCGAAAATAATAAATAAAATTATATACTAAAAATTAAGGCTTCTAGTTTTATCCACAACGAAGTTATAAGTGAACTGGTTCGAGAAAAAGTAGTTAAAAAATTCTTTTTTTGCAAAAAATACCGACTTCAAAGAAACAAAATTACAAAAAGTAAAAAAATAAATTTCAGAACAAAATCAGCTTCTGAAGTCGGTGACAATTTTTTGTCGATTTTTATTTGCAAAAAAAAAAAAAATATTTTCTCATTTTTCCTATTTACTATACATTTAACATTCAACGAAGAAACCTAACCCTTAACCTTCAAGATTCCCTTATTTTTTCTTTTAACTCCTAACCGTTAAGGAGTAGTACCTTCCATAATAAGCTACGAGTATTCAGCTCACCTAGATAACCTGAAAGAAATCAACCATAATATGCGTCCCTATGATATGCTATTAAGGAATTATCCTCCAACTCCTAACCGTTAAGGAGTTACCTATACTTTCCATCACCAGCTCATCAACATGAAGTGATAACCTAATACCCTGAAAGAATGCAATCATCCATCGCTCCATAAGTACGTATAATTTTGAAAGAATTTTCTATCAACTCCTCCAACATCCAACAGTTGAGGAGTTGTACCTTCCATCATCATCAGTGAATCCACATTATTATGATGATCAGACGCAAATATTTAAACAGCTTTTGGAAAATTTATGAAAAACATCATTATGTGCCTATAAACTTTGAGGATTGCCCTCGATTTCTTCTCCATCATCAGATCATCATTTAGTGACAATGGGACTACTTCGGAAGTATATCGAATCGGTATATCGAACTCAAACTCAAACTCAAAGCATTTATTTCAATTAAACCATTACTGGCACTTTTGAATGTCATAAGAACAATTCATAAAACAAAACTACGAGAAACTACGAGTGCAATACACCACAAATACAAAAACACAAAAATATTTTTTCAAATCGGTTAGCAATCGACGGAGTTATGTCCGAACAAACATAAAAAAGAAAAAATCTATAAGCATTCGAATAGGGTAGTTAACAAAAAAAATCTAATTAGTCTGTCAGATAGATATCCAAAAAATATTGGACACGTATTTTTTCTTTTTTCACGTAAACAAACAATGAAGACAATACAGTGCTTTAAAAACTCGTGTGAGGTCATTTTCTAAGACATTAGTGTGACATTCTTTACCGGTGTGTGACGTCACGAGCCCCTACTCAAATCTTTGACGCGTTGTGTCTTCGTCAATTTTTAATGATTTGATAAAACAAAACAAAAACGTATCTGTACGTATATTTTTATCCGACTGCGGCGAAGCCCAAAAGGAGGGTTATGTGTTTGGCGTGTATGTATGTATGTCCGTTTATTTGTTCCCTCATAACTCCTAAGCGGATGAAGGGATTTGAATAAAATATACGTCCTTAGATTTGCCTTGATGGCGCGACTATCACTGGCTACATTAAAATTAAAAATACAAAGAAATTTGCGGATTTTGGGGGCGATATCGCCTATACCCAACAGTGGGTGATTACGGGCTGAAATGATGATGATGATCGCCGATTAAAAAAAAAACCATAACCAAAATGATGGGTTTTAAAAGGAGATTACAAAAATATATGACATATATTATATATGTTTAAAAGAAATTCAAAGTCACAAAACCTATAAACAAACACAAAAGTGAAATCATCTGCGAAGAATTTTACGCGACCAACGAAAGAGCAAACACAAAATAAAACTAGAAGTTGAAAATAAAAAGTAATTAGAAAACTAAAAAAAAATGAATATTAAATTAAGAAAATAAAAATAGAATGGACCCCGCCTGCATCCAAGTTTTGTATAATTTAAAATGTGCTTGTTTTTTGCTTTTCAGCTTTTTCAGCCGGGTATTTTAGTTTTAACTACTTGCTTTTTTAAAGACGGACTAATTAGAATCATATTTTTTGTGGCCAGTAAACATCCCTATTGAGAACCTCCTTCTTTTTTTAGAAGTCGGTTAAAAAAGATGGTACGGCCGTGCCGCTTTATTGCTCGCCTGGGCGGGGGCACTGCTGAGCTCCCAGATGTCAATGGTTCTCGCAATTCGGACAGAACTCGAATAAAAATTTAAACGCGTCTAGAATATCATCAGTTTCAGAATTCCAGATTTAGACAAAATCACAGAGGGATATTTCAATCATTCTCCAAGACAAGAAAAATAGTCCAAAACTGCCAACCCAGTTGGAAATAGAACCACTATTTTCTTACAAAAGTCTAGTTCTAAATCTTAACCATTAGTTAGAATAAAGTGTTCAAATAAAAACACTATCTTGGCGAGAATAGAGTGGCAAACGAGCGCGTTAAAGTGTCGATAACTGCGCGGTGGTGGAGAGATGCGGCGGGTTCCCGCAGGGTTCTTTGTTCTGCCTCGTGCCGCCGCGCGCCGGCTAGGGCTGCCAAACGTACCGAAAATCATTGCAATTTAATATCATAAGAAACGAAAAAGTTTGATTGGATGTCCTTTAATGAATTCCGGATAAAATGAACAGAGAAATGAGCTGGGAGATTTTAACTATACGGAGCTTAAGAATTCGTTGGGAATTTCGAAGTTTAACTTTCTCGTTTCGTTTTGAACTTTACTAAAACCGACTTTTCGATTTTGTAATTCAGTCGCTGATTCAGTTGCAAAGAAATTGAATTTATATAAAATCTCAGGATCTTTGCTACGAAAAAGATCTTTGTTTACCGTGAAGACAATCATCGGTATCCTGCCGACCCCACAAGGTCAATCCAAGACACAATAAGTGTGAACACTAACCTAGGCCCAGCTCATCCCTAGCGCAACAAAAGAGATCGTGCGGCGGCTCCAACAATCGGGCTTTGTGCGCGTGGGCACAACTTGGGACCGCATTGTGCCATCCTGGCCCATTCATTAACAGCCTTTGATAACTTCAGGGATCGCTTTCTTGTTCAGATATGTTCTATACTGGTGGGCTGTTTACTTCACCATTCAATTGGCACTGTATTGAATTTCATGCGGATATCTTATTGTGAGATGGGTAGGAATTTATAACTAGTTATATGTTAAGTGTGGAATCTTGGTTTTAAATTCAGTGAGCATAGACAATGTGACAGTCTATCAACATTAACGATAACTTATGGAAAAGCCACATCTGTCTGTATTCGAATGACAGAACCTAATGTCAAGCGTATTGGAATTTGTTGTTCATCTGGTCCAGAATAAACAGTTATATTATTATTTCATAAACGCTGTATTTTAGTCTTATTTTACTCGACTTGAGATTTCAGAACTCCAAACAAAACGTAATTAGAGAAACATTCCTAAAATCAAAGCTAAAACGATATAAACGAGGTTTCTTTAAAACAATGTTACCTTATTAAAATTCAACGCGAACTTCAGATTCCTGATGAAGGCACTTTATTTAATTAGGTAATATACTACGTTTACTAACGTAACATGTTGAGCCTAGGCATAAAAACTGACAAGGCTGTTCATTAAATTCTTAAGGTATAATTAGAAGAGCAAATTCAAGCTATCAATCCCTTGCCTAATTAGTACCTAGTAATTAGGTCTTTTGAAATAATTGCACGCGTATGTTGACTGCTTTGGCCTTTGGCTTAGATTACCGAGTTCTCAGACAGAAAAGCTAAGGTATAATTACTATTAAGGCCTTGTAATAATAAGACTTATTAAAAGGTAAAATATCACTGACGCTGGTATAAATGATGTAATAAAACGAAGAGGTCAATTTACCACGACATCTCACTGCACTTTCGTGGTGGTTTACAACTTCACAGAGAGAAGGCTGAGTACCTGCTGTCAAATTTTTATGATTATAAAGAATAAATTAAATTTTATTTTTTTCTTCTCGTAGGTGAAATATTCCCAGAGTTGTACACCACTACATCAGCCCTGGATGATGAAGTGGACAGCACTGAGGCTGACGAGGACTCCTCTGAGGTTGAGGAGTGCGAGCCGTCCCCCTCCCCGCGCCCCGCACTCTCCGCGCTGCCTGCACCACAACCATCGCCCAAAGAAGACTCCTTGACCAATCTGGACTCCCAGTACTACAGGTCAGTAACATTACTTTGACAAGCATTGAAAATATTCATGTTTTAAAATAATAAGCCATTTTGTCTAAATCCAACTAAAATATAAATACTTTTGATACATTACAGAAACTTAACGAAAAGGTCTAATGAAAGGTCTTATTGACGTAAATTGCGGCTTTAGTCTTAAGTCGAACGAGTAAATGTTGAATTGTATATACAATTTCATTGTTAAAAAATCAGCTCTCCTTTAGAATAGAATTATTTACTCAAAATATCGTCAACTCTAAAAATAACCTTGTATTTTTGTGCCTCGGATCAACAGTATCGTGTGCCGCGGGGCACACTGTTTCACATAATGGAGCAATGCCTATGTGACGCAAAATTCGCGTCCAATTAGGGAGGCTACATTCTGTATTTCTGTAAAGCTTTTATAGGAAAAAATGAAAGAAATGCCATTGAGGGAGTTCTGAAAGCTGCACAAAAATCATACGTAGGTAACGATGTTTCCCCTAATAAGATAAACAAGGAACGTAAAAATAATTTCTTGAGAACGTTGATCTTTTAGTAGGTACTGAAGCACACAGAACAACGGTCCCCGACATGACGAGCGAAGTATAGCCGTCCATACGTAATAGTCCTGAACTGTTATGTTTTCGCTGTCATTAAGATGTTGATCCATTTCTGAAGTCCTCTTCGCTAGTTCTGATCTCAAGTTTTTCTTCAGTCTCCAAACTTGGAACAACACTCAAACTTTCTCAAAGTTTCACAGAGACATTCTGCTTTTCGTATACATGTTTTTATTACCGCTGAAGTTGGGGAACAGCAGCCATTTTCATCGGATGTTTTGGAAAAGTTTGCTCTAGTGACCAGATGAATATTACTCTCGCATTTTGGCAACGGCATAATAGTGAGCATTCGGGCTTATACTCCAACTGTTTGTTATTGTTATTATCATTGAGTTTAATTAAGCAGTGACCTTGTCGGCTAGCTTCCATTCAATTTGATAAACAGAGCAAAGAGACCGGACAGGATAACGATCAGAACACACAAAGTGTTTCTTACGAACGTTGTTAAATTTTCATAACATGTAAATTGCGTGCGCGAGGGTCGCAACTCGCAGCCCCGGAGCGTCACCTGAACCTTACGCAGGACTGACTCTAAACAAGATTGATCGGAGCGTTTTGTAGCGAGCCTCGTAATCTCGCTAATGTGTTTACTTACCTGTTTACCTTCCTGAATTCTGTCCCTTTTGTCTCGCATATAATGTCTTAATGCCGAGCCATTTCTCAAGGGGAGCGTTTTTTCCTCCAGACAACTGGATACTGCTGATAATGGTAATGGATGGCGCCGAACTTCGGACTGAATTAACTGGACGCGCGTCACTCCGGATATAATGATAGTAATATTTCAAACAGATGCGACGAGATATTCATATTTTTCTGGCACAGTTGACATTTTGGGTTGATGTAACCAAATTTATGCATCGCCCTTCATTTGCTTAAGGACAATTTGATATTCTGAAGCACCCTCAATATTTCCTCTCGGTTTTTAAGAAAAAAATACCCAAAAATAATGTTATTGTGTTTCTTTTATAAGCTGTTACAAGATATTTTTCGTGGATTATCTCTAATTACTTTTAGTCTTAGTGCTTATTTATCATGTTGATCTTGAATAATGTGTTTGTTTGTGTGTCGTAGTTACACGGTGGCGCTGGGTGTGACGGTGGGGGCCGGCTGCTTCCTGCTGGCGCTGAACGTGCTGGTGTTCGCCGGGATCTACCTCCAGCGCGGTCGCCGGAGAACTGCTCACCGCCGTCCACGGAGAGAAGGTCAAAATTATAAAAAACCTCTCAAAATAATTGCTTGCCCAGAAAAAATTACTCAGGGATCCTGCTAAGTCATTACAAAAAGTAACCTTACGCAAGAAGGTCTGAAATTGTTTCGTCTAAAGGAATGAAAAAACTCCGAAGTGAAGCGTCGCGTGAACCGCTTATCTTTCCAGCTCAATGGAACGTGTCAACTGCAGGAAACGGTTCCATTCTGAGATTATTGTAAACGATTTATCCCAAAATAATAACATTTATGTTCGTCGCTAACGTTGTGTAGGTTCAAGGCTATGAATATTCGAAGGGAGCAAAGTAAACACATTTCTTACATGGAAGCAAAAAAGACGTCATATCTAAAACCCATTTTTTATGAGCGACCACTTGGGAGCAGACCGTACTATAAACTACGCGTACGATTCTCACTTAACCGCGACGGGTTTACACCGTTCCACGCTGGTCCACGCTGGCCCATGCTGGTAAATTATACGAGTTATGTCGATTCCAGCAGAGAGACTTTGTTATTCATGGCCAATAGTAGGGACCGTGGACCGGGCATAACTCACGCGCTATTTGATCTGCTGCCAGAATGATGGTGATAGGCAACTGGCTGTCGTTTTTATGTCATCAATTGTGGTGACCGTTATTGAGAAATATGGTAAACAGATTGTGATGTGTACAACTTTACAGAGCGTTTTGTTTTACTTATGTTTCGGATTGGTTTCTTGTTCGTTTGACATTTTATAGTAACCCTGAGATGTTAGAACACTATTTTATGACTTAATCCACCACTTTACTGGCCCCGCCTTTACAAGCTTTGGTACTTGTTATTTTCAACAAGTCTTGTAAAAGCAAACATGGTGTGAAATACATATCATATTTATATACTGACGTTGTTGGAAAGTATTGTCAAGTATTTTGTTCAAGTATTACAACTAGTTTTTACAACTAGGTTTTCGGGTTCATAGGTAACCTGAAAAGACACAACATTATAATACGTGTTTTATACGCCATAGATGTTATCGTTTTCCGCTACATAAGATTCCATTTCATTGTATTGGCAGTCTAAATTTCCACTACAAATAGTCCATTCTTTAGAAAACTACTACATTTATTTATTCAATACCCACAGTCAGGATGTCTCCATAAGGCGGAGACATCAATAATATTTATTAGGGACGTGCCAGCGATTTATTTGAGGCACACGAGGCGACTGCATTCACGTGCCGACTCAATGCACTTCCCGATCTGAAGCCACTCGACCGCTCGACCCGGACGTTATATGCGGTTCTAGTATTAAAATTCGGAATGTTATTTTCTTTTTGAAAAGAAAACGTATTTTACGTCTGTGTTTTATCGTCTTTTCCGATTTATGTTTTGTATATTGTATATTTTATGTCGATTCAAAGTGTTTGCTTCACCTTCATGAAACTATTTAGAAACTATTGCAAGTACAAAGGACTTGTGAAAGTACGTCATCTAATCCGAATTCAATTCGGTAATATCTATGAACAATTTTATTAAATCAACACGTTTTTTTTTGAAGATATAATACGTCTATCACACCCACATTCATTGAGATAAAGGCTGAAGAATCATATGGAATCTAAGCTCAAAATATTACTTAAGATCAATACAAGTTAGTTTCCGTCACAGGGAGCTGCAACAGCCGCAGCGGAGCCTCCCTTAGCAACGAGCCAGCCTCCATCACCTCACCGCGCAAGAGCACTCTTAAGGTAACCATATCGTTTTAAACGTGTGAAAATGATTAGAGTAGAGGCGGTCGCTCCAGACATATTTTTTGTACATACTCTAGCTTCATCTAGTTATATTGGGAGCTAACTTCAACATAGTTGGTTCAAAGTTTGAAAGTTTCGAAAAGATTCATCACAAGCTTTGTAATTCAAGCTGTTTCCTCCGACAGTGGTTGTTGCTCAGCTGATAATGATGACACCTGGGCATCAACTAACATATCTTTCGATTTCCACAGCGCAGCAGCGAGTCAGAACTCAAAGAGAGGCCGAGCAGCGCCGGCGTCGCGCCTCCAAAAAAACGCGTCCAGATCCAAGAGATATCAGTGTAGATGACTTCTAGAATAACACTGGACATTGACTGATTACCACACAGCTTCTCCTCTTCATAGAATTTAATCAGACGGATGATACGTTCAAAATTACAAACACTATTTCCATAATGATGCAGCGGTTGAAGAAGACATTGTCATAGCAGAAATCAAGATAATAATCGTGCAGTCTTAGTTTTCATGTGGGTGTAAATATTTCTGACGAAAAGTATGTTGCTTAGATTTAACGTGACGCCAATATAGACGGCACTTTATGTGAGTGAGTAGTTGCGACAAGGAAACTTTTAAACGTGAGTGTTCTGGGTCCCTAGTTGAACTAAAACAACGTTGACTTTACGTGAGATAAAACCTGTTTATGCTCGATGTTCTCAATGGCCATAAATCTATGATAGCGAGTGTGTATAGTGAACGTACTCATAAGATTGTTGTGGCGTATCGTTACGTGAGATGCTCACGGCTGAGCGGATGCTGCGCTCCGCTGATCGTCTGCAGCGATGGATGCTCTATATAATACATAATATACATATGGGACCGTATGTACGCGGCTCCAAGGGTTCTCTTCACTGCTGGAATACACTGCTGGCTCACACAAACCCAATCCCCTCCAATTGCGAGGTCAGTGCGCTATCGATTTCTGACTCCACAATCGGCAAGTCTGTTGTCGGCCGTCACGGTAAGGGTTGTGCATTCCGGTACTCGTGTTTCTACCTCCTGACCAATTTAATGGTTTAGTGCAATTACTGTTTTAGTTAATATTTGTTATTGTTTATCTTGAATTTATATGTATAGTCTACTTCAGTGTCTAGACACCTCAGTTAACAAACTGTTTCTATAATTATGTGATAGTTGAATATTTAATGGAATAGATGTTTGAGTTGTGAACTCTGTTTTGATTTTTTTGTAAAGACTTGTTATACTAATCTGTACATAATAATAATATAGACCGATAAAGATATCTCGAAATCAATTTGTGGAAGCGATGCCGTACGATTAACTCTGTATATAACTACTATTAGTTTCTATTATATAATGTTGTACATATTAGATTGTCGTTAATATCTGTGAACTCTGATGATTTTATCATCTATAAAGGAGGTTTTAATAAAGACCATTTTTCCTGAACTTTCGACTTTCATTTATCTCTTTACAATTTGGCCTTTGTAACTACTGAGGTGAGGAGATTTTATGAAATATCACTTGAACAAACATTTAAGTCAGATTATAAAATTGATATTTAGTTTATAAACTTGCTTTGATTCCAGAAAACAAAACCGTTTTCCAAAAAATAATTAAAAGTAATTTAAAATAATAAATTCCTTTTACACGCGTAAGATGGTGGCGATAATTTAGAAGTTAATTAATTTGAAAGCGGCGCGTTATCGCGATCGTGGCGCAAAGGTGACTGCGCGGAAACCATAGACGCTTACCCCCGGCTAAAGTTTTAATGCCTCACCACAAGTAAAAAATTTAAATCAAGAACTCCTGCCATCAACAAAATTATGTTGATCTTTACTGTACAGTATTTTTAGAACGCGTACCTTTTTGCAGCCTTTATTACCGGGGCCCCAAGTTTGCGCGGATAAAACATCCTTTAGATTTTGATAAATCGCCTAAAAGGTCGCGATAAAATTGGGTTAAAAATTACGGGGCCATGTTGCAGAACTTTGAATCTCGACGTGAAATCTCGCCAAAATATTGGGTAAAAAAAAAACAAGGAAAAAGTCAGAAGAAAAGTGCCATAAACACTGCAAAATGAAGGATTTGATTCAGCATACAAATGGGTAAATCTGTGTTCAAAATTTTGACAAAAACAGTAAGAATATACTTAAAGAGAGACTCTTGAAGTTATGATTGTCGCGGACGGCGAAAAATGTGGAAGTTTCCAGACGAAGTTAGTGATTCAACGACCTAGAACAGTTTGGAGCTCAGGATAAAGATATGAATCTCTGCCAGAGATAAACTTTAAGAGTTTTTCTTTTTTAAAAGAGTACCTAATCTATAGAGCCTCGAACCTTTTGAATAATTTTCCTCAACACGTTTTCTTTTCGGCTTATTTTGATCTCACCTTATTTATTTTCTACTCATGTTTAGGGTAAATGATTTTTAAAGATTTCCTCTAGCTTTGTTGTACTGAGAAACCTGATGAGATTTCTTAGTAATGGAACATGCAAGGCGTTGAAAGAAATAATATGGGGTAGGTAGAAGGCGCTTAACTAGGTCAAACTTTGGTAAGTGCTAACCACTAGTTTTATCCTATCCGTGCTACATTATTTAAAGTTGGTTCTACGAGTACCTCTTCGATCCGCCTCCTTGGTTTAGTGGTAGCAAGCGCTACGATGATGGTGGAACAAAGTGTATTATGATTTTTCCAAAATGAACTTCTTAGAAACACCCAGACTCAGGATTTGTAGAAAAAGGCTTGCGCACTACATTAAATTAATATAACAAACCACTTCCAACTAACAGTTCGTATATCCAAAACGCTAAGTGAAAACGGCACATGCCTACTTAAAATTCAACACAAAACACGAACAAAAATACCGTTAAAACTTTGATTACTCGCATCCATACAAACCGAACAAATAGCCAGGTTTATTAAATTCACACAAAAAGCGAGGGAGGCACCGCGGCCGCCTCCAGCCTCCGTAGAACAATCGCTATTGAACTCACGCCGTTTATTGTACGCCAAATGAGAGTGCACTTAATTTATGATCCGGCCGTGAATGCTGAGAAGCCCGGGGCCCGGATCCCGGCGGGCGCGGGATCATCAATCAGCGGTGCCTTCATGGAAATGAGATATCTTACAGTCATTTGAATCAAATGTGCGAAATGGAGATTTTGATGTGAATTTTAGTATTGTTGAGATGAATCTGTAACAAGTTGCTTCAGTGAATTGTTATGGGAAGGTTGTTTGCGACAAAGGTTGGAATCCTTGTGATATAGAAGCATTCTTGTCGCAGTCGTAGTGTTTTGTTGTAAAGTTTATGAATAAAAAATAAATAAATAAACTTCTGGTTCTTGAACTTGATGAATGGTTTTTGCTGTACACTCACAGGACTTGTTAATTAAAACTGATAATGTTACACCCACTAGTACTCCGCCAGAACCATAGTAGCCGAATCAAAACATCCACACATTATTTTTGATTAAGTACTTAGTTATCTTTACCGCAACACAAACATTAAAATAAAGCAAACTAAGCTTCTGCAATCCGTAAAACTAAAGACAAGCTGTACCTGTTTACCACACCCACATCAAGACCCGATCTATCGCCACACTAGCACCATAACTTAATTTCTTTACTACTCAAAGGGTGTTGCTTTCCTAGTATTTCCGAGTCCCAGCACATTCGCGCGCACCCTGAGTGCTAGCCGTAGGGCCTTTCTGTCGGGACGGGATAACGCCGCACCTTTGTGTCACATCTCTAAAGCTAACTTTGTATTTGGCGCCACACGTCCCATCTTAGACACGGTAAAGGTGCTTACATCTCTGTTGGATTGAGATTCTAGTCTTAGCTTAAAACGTGTTGAAATAAAACTTTTAGGATTGTTTCTTTTTATTTAACGTTGTATTGTATGTCTTTTGTTTGGAGCGGCTTATGGTTCAGGTGAATCTTGAAAGATAAGAAACGCTAGCCGCGGTCGGTTCATGTTTGGGTGACCATCCCATCCATCGCGAGTCAGAAGCCCTTAAGTTTGACAGCCAATCTTGTCAAGGAGTATCGTCTTAGGTACCCAGTAATTGGATTGTTGAGGTCATAATGACGATGATGAAAATTCTAATAATGAGCTGCACCCACACTGAAAGCCGTTATCGACATAATAATTATACATATATGTATTACAAGTATGTAAAAGGCGAAACTGGTGATGTTGTTTTGTTTCTTCTTATAAATCTACCCTTATGTTCGGAGGTCGATTTTGTTCGATCAAATAAAGAATTCAAGGCAAAGCTCGATGAATACATAAATGATGAAGGCTTTTGATATAACACTGTTATTGTGGGAGCTATAACAACGTCATATTTTATTAGAGGGTGATACATTTGTAATAAGTTGGGTTCATTTATAATTTGTGACGTATAGAGTTTTGTCAAGGTTTTTACTGTTTAGAATAGGGTATACTACATGTTCAAACTGAATTAGGTAGAGAAATTCAACATGATGGATTTAAACAATAATACAATATAACTTAACATCTTGCCTGTAATCCCCGAAAGGTTAGGCAAAGGTCTACGTAATAGTACACACACATTGTACACCCACATTGCGAAAGTTTTGTTTACCTAAGTCCCATGTAATAGGAGGCGAGCCAATTGCCATTCATCGGGCACAAACCCGGACTCCGTTGCTACTAAGAAATTTCTGATGGGAAAATCCAATAATAAATAGGAATCTCACCCAGGACCTCGTACTCAGCCATCGCGATTCTAACCAAGACCGACGAGGCAGTCAAATGAAAAAAAAATACAAATGAATACCTATAATATTTGGTTGTTTCTTGGGATTCATTTACCCTTTCAAGAGATTCTCCAGAAACACACATACAGGAGGTGTATCAAGGTACCTATAGGATTGTCTGCTAACAATATACATGTTGTATCTACAATGAAATCAATACCATGCACTTAGAGGCTATGTATCAAACGTTATCTCCTCGTGATTTAATGTATAATGCGTGTTATCCGAGGTTTTGGGGCGTTTAGAAGGTATTAATGTAATTATAGCAGTTTAGCTCATGTTCGGTTCACAAACACACACTAGGGACGAGTTACAGACGTATACTGGTATACAGGTACTTATCATGCGAGAGGATTATTACTGGTAGGTATCTACCTGCGGTCAGGTCATTCGAATTTGGATTAATAGCTTCAAATCGTTCTAGATTTATTATATTGAATGAGAATAATACAAATGCCTGTTCATTCTATGTATTGAACAATTTTGAACAATTTTACTTTGCAGCGAATGAACCACTGAATGCCTAATTACATTAAATAGTAAAAGGTCGTTTTTCCTTCTTCAAAAAGAAATCTTTACCTTTCTTCCTATACATACTGTATTCATTACCTAAAGGTTGATATTAATTTGAAAGTAAGTCATTTGATGGGGTCAAGTGAACAGTAGCTTCGTTTAATAATCAAGCCAATAATATTAATCTTCTCAATTCTTCTCTCTCGGGGCATGCATCCTCAACTCACGATGGACCTACATTTTTAATTACATGTCGAAGTTTAAGTGGTCGACTCGGGGGGTGAGGGGTTGAATCTGATTACTCGGTAATATCAACTTATTCGTTTCTGGTTTAATTGGAAATTCTTCACCCAGTGACGCATATAACTTACTTATGTCCTTCGTCTACATACATTTGTGCTTGAAGAGTGAGCACGTTCTGTATGAACTTTTTGGGGTTAATTTATTACTTTTCACGTATGTTTTATGTGAGGGTTGTCAGCAGGGGTGGTTCACACCCTATTTAATCATTTAGGCTGTCAGTTATAAAATTAGAAGTTGATTCTGCCTCTTCAGTTCGCCTCCTTAGTGTAGTGGTCGCAAATGCTACCTACTGCTGACCACGAGGTGGTTCAATTCCCAGGTCAGCGAAGTATAATGAAGTTTTACTTTTAGGATTTTCTCAGTAGCACCCGGACTCAGAATTTGTGTCCAGTTGTTTACAATAGGCTCTTATTAGCCCAGAAGTCCCGTTTGTGTCCACACTAGTGAAATTTATGTTTACATATAGGTTGCTAACTACACCTCTGCCTCTAACCCTTCGAGGGTAATAAACGTGATGCTATGCATGTAAGGAAATCTTATGAAAGCTATAATCGTAAATCTGGTAAAATACAAAAATCTTTTCGTAAAGATTCCCCTTCTCGGTTCCTTTCTAGCTTCGGTTTGGTGGGCGTCAATTTATGATATTAATAATATCATGAAACCCGTGCAATGTTTCACAGAATGCTACTTAGTGTCGGTATGACGCAAGCAGACGTTATCGCGACATGTTCCAAGCCAAGAGCCACGAGTCACTGATATTCACGACTCGAGCCACACAAATAATTGTGGCTAGAACATGTTAACTTAGTCGAGGCAAGTAATAAATATTCATACTTAGTTAGCGACCTGTTTGTACTCTTTGAAAACTGACACTAACTTATGCATGACGTTTTACCTTACTTTGCAGGTACATGTGTCACAAATGATATAATGAATGGCATACTTAAGTACAGGTCTAATAAAAACATTACTTGTGGAATACAATACAATATTTTAGAAGAATTAGCTGGAAAACTTATTATCGTTCAGTAAAAAAATATTTCATGGATGTTCTACATGAAATCCTACCCGAGGCGCGCTGCAGCAAAATATATATTAAACTTGAAATACATATTAAAATCGAAAATCATCATTCGCTTCCGAGGAAAAGTTTCGTTAACCAACATTTTCCGAGAATTAAATAAATGAACAAGAAAACATTTTACCTGGTGGGTCATACGTCACAAAGTTAATTTTGTCACGAAAAAAAGTATGTGTAAACTCGCCACAGCTCTATTTTCATTAAGAAAAATCCGCCATATTGGTTATTTCCGTACAGACAGCAGAAGAATCAAACAATAAGTAGAATTAAACCGAAATGACCCAGTATATTTTTTAGATTATTTTTAATGGGCAAGGACAAGTAGGAAGAAAAATGGATAGTAAAGTCCCACAAAGTACCAGGAGAGTAGAAGTAGGCAGGAGGTATTGAAAACTCGAATGAATTTTTTTTTGGGCATGAATAAAAAAGGATATTTTATAGTAAAGTCCCACAAACTACCAGGAGAACCGAAGTAGGAAGGAGGTATTGTATTATTGGAAATATCAAACTTATAATCAAATCTATATACCTTTCTATTACCATGCAATTTTATTGTTGGAGATGAGAAATAATAACATACACTATGCAATGGTGACTCTAATAATTCACCATTTTGGCCTCCTGGTAGTTTGTGGGACTTTACTGTCCTGGTTTCCTATCTCCAACAAAGAAAGTGCATGGTATTAGAAAGGCATAATATGGATTTGATTTAAAGATTCCAATACCTCCTTCCTACTTCTGTTCTTCTGGTAGTTTGTCTTTTGGGACTTTACTATCCTTGTTTCTAATGTTCGCAAGTACCTTTACTACGCCATTTTTTTTTTTTTTTTTGGTGGGTGTAAAATCATCGAATAACCCCTCCCGCTCTTGGGCAGAGCGAAAGGGAGTGTCAGACTTCTACTGACTAAAAACCACCCATGTTCCTTCTTCGCCCTCTATGTCGAGGCCGCGATAACCGTTGGACTACCCGCGGCCCCGACAGGACCTTTACTACCCCTGCAGATAACAATAATCCAAGTCTAGCAATCACTGCCTTTTCTCCCTCTTCCGTAGCACTGTGCAATTTTCAATTTGATTGCAACGAAATATATCAGGAATTAATTAGACTGTACGAAACCAAGGGCGCGGGTAGTGACGGCATTCCTCCTTTGTTTATAAAACACTGCGCTAAAGCCTTGGTATTACCCCTACGAACAATCTTCAATAGATCTTTACGTAACAGTAATTTTCCAAAGAACTGGAAAAAAGCTCTCGTAATTCCTATATTTAAATCCGCCAAAGGAATTTAGTTACTAATTATAGACCAATCTCAATACTGGTTACATTTGGAAAAGTGTTTGAAAAACTTGTTAGCAGACATCTTATGTGGTACTTTAGACAACACATCACTGAGCATCAGCATGGTTTCGTCAAGTCTAGATCGACTAATACCAATATATTGTTCTTAACATCGGCTTTGTCTAAGTGTCTTGACAATCGTATACTAGTGGACGCTATTTTTTATTTATAATACTTTAGTAACGCATTTGGTAAAGTAGATCCCTGTATTCTTCTAAATAAGTTGGCTCAACTTGGGTTGGGTGGGACAATGATAGGGTGGTTTAAGTCTTAACTTAAAAAGAGATAGTCAAAAGTGGTAGTCAATGGTTATTTTTCAGACAATTATATAGCTACTTCCGGCATTCCGCAAGGACCACATTTGGGACCCATTCTTTTTAACGTTTTCATTAATGATATAACAGATTGTTTCAAACACTCCCGTTTCTATTTGTTTGCTGATGACTTTTAAAATAATAAAGCCAATTCGAATGATCTAGACTGCATACTGCTTCAAGACGACATCAGTAGACTTGCAAACTGATGTACACAAAACAACATGCACTAAAACATCAGCAAGTGTCCACTACATCCAGTTCACTCGGTACAAAAAAGTAGTTAAAAAACTAAAAAACCCGACTGAAAAGACTGAAAAGCAAATAACAAGCACATTTTAAATTAAACAAAACTTGGAAGCAGGCGGGGTCCATTCTATTTTCATTTCATAATTTAATATTCAAATGAACCCCACCCCGCCTGCTTCCAAGTTTTGTTTAATTTAAAATGTGCATGTTTTTTGCTTTTCAGTCGGGTTTTTTAGTTTTTTAACTACTTTTTTTATTTCTAACTTTTTAGTTCTTTAGTGTATGTTCTTTCGTTGGTCGCGTAAAATACTTCGCAGATGATTTAACTTTGGTGATTGTTTATAGAATTTGTGACTTTGCATTTATTTTAAACATAATATAGGTATCATATATTTTTGTAATCTCCTTTTAAAACCCTTCATGTTGATACCCGACTCGATGGTAATGGTTTTTTTTTTTTTTTTCACGTCCACGATTTGGCCCCCCAAAACCAGCAATTGGCCATGACTTGTTTTTTTTTTTTTTTACAAAATATAGACCATTTCAAGGAACTAATTTGCTTATTTTATTTTTTTAGGGATTGTACATTTTTTTAGGATTTTTTAAATTCGAGGTGCTCTCAATATCACTATGAGGCTGTATGTAGTGCGGTGTTGTGCCACAGACAAATTAAAAAAGAATACAATGTCAATGTCAAAAGTGTTTTTGGTACTGCCCCTCGTATATATAATAAAGTTCCTAATGTTATAAAAAAAATGACTTTATCAAAATTCAAAAAGGCGTTAAACGAAATTTTACTTGTAAAAAGCTATTATTTAATTGAGGACTTTCTTAATGATGATTTACTGACTGATTGATTAATGATTATTACTGTTACGCTATACAGATTTTGTTATTGACTGATTTATAATACCTTTTCTATAATTGACATAATTATTGTTGGTTTCGTTAGCATAATTTTATTTTATTTTTTTGACCAGCTTGACATTTTCTGATTTATATTTTTAGTGTTAGTAATTTAAGACATTCTTATTTTATTTTATTTGACATGCCACTATAACTGTATAGCAATTATTTGCATGCCCATGTGACGGTAAAATATGGAGATCTTTATTATAAAACGAACATCTATGTACCATTACCCATGTTTGCAAAGCAATAAATGATTTGATTAGATTTTTTTTTTTTTATTTGAATCAAATCCAGTGACATATCCTTGACAGTTGAGATTGATACAGTGATTCAAGAGGAAGGTTTTTAAGTATAATACATGCATAATATAGTAGAGAAAAACACCTGTGCGAAGCCGGGGCGGGTCGCTAGTATATAATAAGTTCATTGATGACAAGAGATAAACCAATCTTATATAAATCAAAACAATGATATAGAATACTTACATTAGAGCCTTTGCTCCTCGTATTTCCGCTATATTGTGTTGAGTGGACAACACCATATACTCAACAATCATAGCATTATTGACCGTAGGTATGTTACGGGAATCCGCCTTAGTATAATTTAAAGAAGCCATTACAACAATTCACAATATTTCACAAAAACAAACTTCAACAAAGCTGGCTAAACATAACTTACAAAATGTTGACATTGACAGCCTCGCAACCGAATGTTTTTTTTTTCAAGAATGATAGAATGACAAAGGAATGTTCTATTATGCTTTGTTGGAGGGTCTGAAAGGTCAAATGAAAGTCATTCGTTAAAACACCTATAACTTTTGAAATAGTATGTATTTTTCAAATCTGGTAACAGGCATGAATTCACCTAAGCTAACCCTCGAAATGGTTTTAAGACAGCGCTTGAAAAAAAAAATTAGGCATGCCCAATTATCTTTGATTTTTAATTTTAATGTAGCCAGTGACACTCATGCCATCAAGACGAATCTAACGACGTATATTTCATTCAAATCCCTTCATTCATATAGGAGTTATGAGGGAACAAAGAAACGGACCTACATACATCCATACATGCTTACATACATACATACATACATACATACATACACGCCAAACACATAATCCTCCTTTTGGGCTTCGCCGCAGTCGGGTAAAAACACATAACCCTCCTTTTGGGCTTCGCGGCAGTCGAAAAGGTGTTAGAGAATAAGTACTACATAGACGGGGTTGAAAACTAAATAGTGTTCGCGACCTTGGAGTTCAATTCGATCAGGCACTGAAGTTCGATGTGCACATCCTAAATATTGTGTCTAGGTCATTTAAGGTGCTGGGATTCGTTTGGCGAAACAGGAAACAGTTTAAAAAACCATCGACAAAAAATAAAGATCTTCAACACTCTAGTCAGAGATCACTAATTGGCTAAACAATTGACTAGCTACTCCGACAGGTTGAAACATTACCACTTGGATACGTTAGCCAGTCGAAGGATAAAACTGGACTTCACAAAACATTTAGTGGATCGATAGATTGCAATAAACTGTTGAGCTCATTGCTGATTAGTTTTTAATTTTTGTCAGTATTTATGACATTCTCTTTTATTTTTATTTTTGACATTCACTTGATAATTTCTGACTTTAATTGTTACTTTCTTTGAGTTTTGATTTTATTTTACGTATTTTTATATTAAATTTAGTAGGATTTTTAATTGGTACTGTATAGCTCTGTTAGCTATTCAAATTATATTGTACATGCTGTGGTCTCTTGTAAGTGAAGGAGTACACTTGATACTTTTGTCGTCCACTATAAAGGGTGTAAAAGTACCCTTAACGCGAATGAAAGGCACTTGTTTTCCCCACCACTGTGAACATTTTTTTGTTCTAGACCTTACCTGGGAACACCCTAGTTACGCAGATATTGGGGGTCAAAGTTCCAAATTTTTCACAGCTGTTTTTGTAAATACTAGTTTTTCAGGTTATAACTTTACTTAAATTACCTTCATGACCCATTTACTATTCAAAGCATCCACTAGCACAATGTTTTAAGAGTGCTACATTGAGTTTTACCGTAAATTGAGATTTTTGACCACAAAAATAAAAGTAAGTAGTTTCCCAGCAAAAAAATTTGCGTAGGAGTACTTAGTTTGATGTACAGAATACTTGGTTGAAGTTTGCGTGAAAGGTTCATTTACACCCTGTATTTAATATGATCTGTGTAACAATTTATTGGAGATCCTAAATAAATAAATAAAACCTACAAAAAAAACCTGGTATAAGAAAGGCATAGAGATTTGATTTATAGATGCCAATTTCCAGTACCTGCTTACTTCTGTTATCCTGGTAGTTTGTGGGACTTTACTATCAGTTTCTCATCTCCTACTTGTCCTTGCCTATTTAAAATAATACAAATGCACGTAGCAGTTGCTTATATCAAGAAAGAAAGAAATGATTAATCTCCTACTAACTTATGATAGTACTTCATACAATAAAAACCATTCTTTAATATTTCGCATTTCGGACCCTGGTTTTCCTATAATAGCTATAATATAACTTAGTTTGCTATCACTACTTCATGCAAAAATTATGTACCTATGAAACCTTGTGCCGAATTTACACATATTTTTTATGCATGTGACGAACATACTGTCAATGTATTGGGTTTAAAAAATGTGACGTAACTTTGTGGTAAATCTACAATAACTCCACTAGGCTATCATAAAGTTTATTTTAAAACCTGCCTATTTATTGAATTATGCAGTTCATTTCTGAAAATATCTGGACAGGTATCTAAATAAAAACTCATGTTGAAAATTCTGGAATTTCGTAGTGGATTTTTTTATCAAAGCAAAATTATATTCACTTTTCCATCGCAGTACGTCAAACAGGAATGGAAACTGAATTTCAGCACGTTACGCTAACACGTGCGAAATGTAGGCAAATGAAAATTATTAAACTGGAAAACACAGAGAATATGCAATCAGATAGATGCAAAAAATATTCCGACGATTTCTCAAAACATAAAACATTTAAATGTATTATCTCTAGTTGAAAAAACTGGCTAAGTGCAAGTCGAACTGGCACATGAAGGGTTCCGTACCATCGTAGTCGGGAAGCCACCTTTTTTTTTTTTTTGGGGATGGGAAATCATCAAATAACCCCTCCCACTCTTGGGCAGAGCGAAAGGGAGTGTCAGACTTCTACTGACTAAAAACCACCCATGTTCCTTCTTCGCCCTCTATGTCGAGGCCGCGATAACTAGTGTACAACCCGCGGCCCCGTCGGGAAGCCCCCTTTAATTTGTATTATTTCTTGCTAAAGCAGAAACAGAAAAATATTTTGTGATAAGTTTGTTTTTCAGAGTATGAATGACAAAGTTATATTTGCGGTTTTTTAATTTTGCTATATCTTAAAAACTGTTTACTACATATCGTTCAAACCAAGTTTGGTTGAAAGTTCACATTGCAATCTACAGCATATAATTTTTTTTGATTTACCACTCTCTTAATTTAAAAAAGGAAGTGACTATCTTCCAAACGATTGACTTTGAGAAAGAATTGTTTTAGGAACCTCAATGTCATTTTAAAGACCTATCTATAGACACCCCCACACGTATAGGTTTGGTGAAAAAAGTTTTTGTTAGTTTCAGTTCCATGTATGGGGAGACCCCCCTTAATCTTTTTTTTTATTATTTTTGTATAGAAATTGTAAAGCGGTTTACAGAATACATCTACCTAACCTACCTTATTGTAAAAACAAAACAAACTTAAATTTGCAGTTTTGAGACCTGCGCCTCCCATACATTATGTATAGGAAAATATTTCATACAAGTACTTACATTTTATAAGTTGGTCGACTATTACTCGCAAAGCCTACTTAGCTCTAATAGTTTTCCTTTTATTTTCGTTATAAATTCTACTACCATGAATTTTTTCACATGCCCATACACAACCCGTATAGGTGGTTCAGGGCACACTTGAGTCTAACAAAAATTTGCACTTTAAAGCTTAATATTTCACAAACGAACCCCTTAATCTGTAAACTGTTTGAGCAGACTCGCAATCTTTTTTAAAGGCCTTCAATTTTTTTTTTTTTTCAATATTTTACTTAAACACTTTTTCGGCGTAGCTCATTTATATATTCATGCCAAATTACAACTTTCTAGTACTAAGAGTCTTTGAGATATAGTGCGGACGGACGGACAGACAGACGGACATGGCGAAACCATAAGGGTTCCATATTCACTACGGAACACTAAAAACTCACGTTGTTTTAATATAAGAAGGACATAAAGTCATTAAAAATCTAATAAATATATAACATTAGCAAGTATTCGCGGTTGCAGTGATATTGCCTTTCATTCCAACTCTTTTAGTTCATAATAAAATAGAAATATCTCTAGTTTAAAACTCTCATTGTCTTATTAGCTTCAAACGATAAATATAAAGTTATAAACTAGTGTTTCATGATCAAAGAATTTGCGACTAACTGCTTGGGGTGGTTACCCAGTCTTGCCGCTGCAGTCGTGCCGTGTTTCCAGTTGGCCGATCATCACTGTGAGTCTGTGAGGGACTTTGTCGCCGACTGAATAATGTAGGACTTAATGCCAACACGCTGACACGGATGCCAATGCAGGCGTCAAAAGAACGAGTAGCTGGCCAACGGTTATGTAGCTATGAAAAAGAAGGAAAGTTTTAGAGAGTTGCCAGGTTTGTGAGGTCCATCTTGAACTATTTAAACGGAAAGATAACACAAATAAAAGAAAACATACACATTTAGATTTTAAAAAGCCTGTTCCTTTATTAGAACTTTTTCAACGGAGCTGCGATAAATGGTTTCCTTAATCTATTAGCTTTGCCGAGGTCAATAACTCAACTACCCTTTAATAAGTTATGTGTTGCGTTGCGGAAGTGGTTGTTGCTAGAGTGTTTTTTTATTCGATGGACAAGTTTGTTTATAAGTGTCCCTGTTCATTTTATACTCTAAAGCACAGACATATTTGACTGTATAAGTGTCAAAACTTGCAAAAGTCTATACTATTGCATGCCTTATAGGTATTAGCCAAATGTGTGTTATCAATTATTATAAAATAACAACTTCGTGTACCTACCATATTTGAATTGAAACCATTACTGTCTGAACTGTTGGGGTATAAAATATAAAATATTAGGTCTTTAGTAGGCTACAATATTATGTAAACAGAACAGTAAATATTGTCAAACCGATCTTCGGACACAGAAATTGGGCAGAAGAACAATGGCGTTTCGTGTGCTTTTCTGATGAGTCTCGTTTTGGTATGAGACCGGATACAAGACGTATACGACACTGGAGAACCCCTGGACGCCAACAGCGATTAAAATCCTGCCAGGAAGTCCATCCTTATAGTGGTGGAACCATCATGGTATGGGCGGGTATTTGGATCGGCGGAAGAACTGAGTTGATTTGGATCAGAGGCAACCTCAACGCTCAAATTTATGCTGAGACGATTGTATCAGACGTCATCGTTCCTCTACAAGTGCAAATCGGTCCCTTATTTCAGTTAATGCATGATAATGCACGACCGCACACCGCAAGAGTTGTAAGACAGACTCTCGCCGCAGCTAACATCAATGTCCTGCCCTGGCCTGCTCAGTCGCCAGACTTGAACCCGATTGAGCATGCATGGGATATGCTACAGAGAAGAGCTCTGCCGAATATGGAGGGTATCCAGTCGCAAGAAGACCTTTTTTTGTTGTTGCAACGAACATGGGCGGCCATTCCACAGCGTGATTTGGATGAACTCATTTTGAGTATGCCAAACCGATGTTCTTGTGTTGTTAGTGTTCGCGGTAGAAACACGGATTATTAATTGTTTAAGTTACCCAATAAAATTTTAAAGAAAACTGTTATTTCAGTCTTTTTTTCGAACTTTAATGTTAGTGGTTCAAATGTCAAAAATCCCTTTATTAGGAAAATGGCAAATTTCTTTATTAATGCAAAGGTGACTTGGTTAATCGTTACTGTGACAAACGAAAACACTTTATTTGATGAATCCTTAAAGAAAATTTTAATTAATATCAATCAGGAGAAAAGTTATTGCAAAAATATATGTTGATCCCTAGACACTTTTGATGTGTGTAGTTTGGTAAATGGAGAAGTTTTATGAAGAAAATCCATAAAAGGCTACAATTCAACATTAATGCTAGCTCTATAATTATAATCTTTAGGAGTAAATCAGGTCGCAGTCTATATCTTATCCCTACTCTTAGACAGGCTTCTAAATAATGTGCTTTGTCTCGCTGAGGCGCAGAAAGTCCAAGAGTACGGAATTCATTCGGAATGTCGTTTTGACTGCGGTATGCGCTGTTATCGTGGCTGGTCGTGTGTTCATTTGGCTAAATATCTCATTACTGGACTCCACCCACTGAAGGCATTCCTGTCGTGGTTGCGTAACAGGAATTTCTGTTGTGTGCACCTTTTTGTCGACGTATGTGAAATAAAATATTTTGATTTAATTTGTGGATTTTGGGGTTTTTAGGACATTTTGTTGAGATTTCCTTATCTACCAACTTATTGCGATCGTATACATTTTAGCTTGATAATGTTTCCTTACCACTGAAAATCTGTCGATGACCTGGTGAGTGCAACGGGAATCTTCTGGATGCAAGAAGTAGAGAATCGGGTTACTTGGCGACTCTTGGGTGACTGTGGACGTGTTTTGGATCTAATGACGATGATGATTTATTAGTTACTTAGCCAATCTACAAAAATAACTTTACTTATTTGCTCCCATACCATCAATACCAGTTAACAAAAGTAACGAGTAACGTTCCTGACCATTACTTCTAACCACCGAGCACTAACCGCTTTATTAAAACTGCGGCATTTCCATAAAATTTAACGGCATAGCAAACATTAGGCCTCCGAACAGTCATGCATGGCTAAGTGCGGTTCATTGCGGTCCAAATGGGTTCAAACACCATCGTTATATTTTTATTTATGGAAACAACCAAAAGAGCTGTTATAATTTAAAAAATGCTTTGAAATACAATGCGACTAAATTTTCAAATACATCTGAATATCTCAGCAACAGACCGCCTTTTTTTGGAGTTTGGTAAATCATCAAATGAAGGAATTTTAAATTTTCAATTAGAATGAAAAATTAATGATTTCCTAACCTCCTGCTCTGGGCAGAGCGGTAGGGAGTGTCAGACTTCTGAACTACTAACTAAAAACCATCCATGATCCTTCTTAGCCCTTTGTGTCGAGGCTGCGGTACCTCTTTCGAACAACCCACAGCACGGACCAATGATGCTTGCATTCGTAACCGGTCGATGGCAATAGGCTTGTAGAATCGAAGCAAGTCGAGTAGGCCAGTTACAGGCACTACACAAATTGCGAAACATTTTGTACTTTGGTTACAGGCATAATGTTAACTCATGTAGATAATCGCAAATCTGGTGAGAAAAAAAAAGTTATTATATCTGAAATATTGCAACTCTTCCATTCAGCTAGATGATCTGGTGCAAAATAAAATATTTGTAGTAACCATGACTAGTGTCAAAAAACTTATATGCCTTGAACATAAGATGTCCTAAAAGAGAGTCGTCAATAGTTTTCTCATTTTCTCGCGGCTTCGGAGGATTCCGAAGACGAACGGCTTCGGAGTCGGAGGAAACTTGTTATGACACCCTAACGACTCTGCGTCCTTGGTAGCTCAGGATTTGAGGAAAACCTAGGCTCCCAAGTGTTGCCACTCGGCTATGAAAAGAATACCAAGTTTGTGTACAGACTTATAAACAAAGTTCAGAGGACTTTGCAGTTTATATTTTTTGTGATGGTTTCAATTATCTGGGTTTGAAACTATGCTTCCAGAAGAAATTTTTAGAATTTTTAAAATACTACTTGCTTTTGCTTGCTTCGCCTGCCTGGCCATGCCACGGTCTAGGTCTCGGGCTTATGGAAAGAAACTAACGGGACAAAAGCTATCCCACATGACTAGAAGAAGATATTAGTTTGAATGGATTTATGACTGATTTGTTTACTCTGACGTATGCTTTCCGAATAAAATAAAGGTGCCCAAGGTAACGACCCAAATATCACTTGACCCACTGGCCCATACTTCAAAAAACAAATCCGACATTACAATAAATACATCTTTAAAAATTACGTCAAACGAAACGGAGTCTTCAAGTTATGGAGAAAACAACTGCGTTCAGTTGTTCGCATTTATTTATGACAAGTCCTGTGAGGCACCTGTCCCACCGCTAACGGTTAGCATCGAGCAACAACGAACATTAGCAACAAGTTAGCAACAGATACGCGAGCGGGCGAGTACCGAGTGTGTACTTCGGATAGTATTGTTGCTAGGTTGTGAACGAGTGCGCTTGTTTGACGGATGATTCAAATACCCCGTCATTTGCGTATGCGTAACCAATCGTATCAATCAGTAAGTATTTTGCCCGCCAAAAGAGCCTTTCTGAATGATTTGTTCGATAGCGTTTTCCGTGCTATACTGTGTGTAACTAGTGGAGGGAGCACTCTCGATGATGGTGTAAAAAGTCAACCATCAAGTCAAGCCATGTTTGTTTGTTACCCCTTTCACACAAAAACTATTGAGCGGATTGAAATTTGCCACACAATCATATTGTTTTTACGTATCCTGGAACAATTATCGAACTCCATGTGGGTGAAGCCGCGGGTTTATACCCGCAGCTTATGCTTATATAGCTTCTGATAGTTATGAATATTATGTATCTGTTTTGACATATCAATTCTAAGTTTCTTGAACGCAAGACGCTTCTTCGTGGACGGTGGGACAGTAGCCTGAGGTCCACGGTACGGTCCGAGCCGGATGAGAGATGGCCGCACTTACACGGCCTGTATCAATAATGTAAAGAGTTCGCCTTTGTCTAACTCCGGGATATTGCCTACACAATCCATTTATGTCTATCGCCGTTATTTGTTAGATGTAGAAACTAAATTGTATTTGAGCTAGAACTTTAGTTTTGCTTTCAAAGGTAAAAGATATGAGAGTAAATGTTTGTATATATTTTACTGGTCTAACTAAACTGTTTATTTTGAAGATGGTTCGTGCTTTTTACCTGAAAAGAGAAAAGACTATAATGAGAGTTCTAGTATATTTTATCCCACCAAAAACAAAACTTGTAAAAATAGCCAAGCCGCGCTACTCAGTTCTTTTACCGTAAAAAGTAGTGAGATCCATGTAATACCAAGTCAGTTAATATATTCAATCCCTACTTAAAAACCTTTGATGTTTTAAATAAATGGATTGATTTGGCCACTGCATGACATTGGCCAATGCGATGGCCAATGTGATGGCCAGCTATTACAATGGCCTGTTTAAATAAATAAATAAAATAAAATTCATTAAAATGACAAGTTACGAGACCATACCATTTAACATTGGCGAAAGCGATGCGAGCAAAGGGAATTTACATTTACTTTTAAATAAAATAGACGGAAATACGAACATTAGTTCAGTTAATCTAAACATGTCAAATACAAAACCTTACTACCTTCAAATACAACTATTAATTCAATGAATCCGAGACAAAACAAAATCAAAACTACCCTTAATTTTTTTTTTAAACTTTGCCCCTCGACAGCCACGGAGCCTGGATTAGTGCCCGGTTGATGGCAATAGGCTCGCCCCCTATTACACGGAACTAATACATAACTGGTGAAATGTTGATGTACTATTAGGTGCACCTCTGCCTATCACTTCGGGGATTACAGGCATGATGTAAAAAAAGACAAAATCATGGAAACCAGTTTCCAAGCGTGGATGTGGATGTAGACGTGCGATATTCTTCAGGTATCTCAAATGTAGTTAAGAAGTTATGCATAAGCTCCCCGTGAGTTCCCAAAGAAATGTATACGCTTCAAAAGTTTCCACAAAGCTCCGGCTGAAGCTTTCCACTTTGTGCACCTCACTAACTTACCAGAAGTTTAATGCTACTGGAACATTCTGGATTAGCTTCCTAGGTATTCCGACCCAGAACGTAAGAGCACTTTATTCCAGATTTCAATTTGGGCGATACTTTTCCATACACATTCCATTCGGCCATCGATTTTTGCTCCGTACGTGTTCAGTTAATAAGTTTAGACGCCTTGGGCATGTACGCGGGCTGAATGCCGAGTGAAAACAAACTTGCCACCATCTCAACACATTCAAAAACTTCCCTTATTTCTTTCCAGTTACAGTTGGTTCGAAGTGTAAATATTATCGTGGTAGTGTAGCTGCACATCGCGGGCAGACGTGCTGGGTCGCCGTCGAGGGCCGATATATTAGCGTGTCAGGCCGGAGTCAGGATGTGTTATAAACTAGCAGATGGATGCAGAGTCCACGAATCACGACCTGTCACGATCGTGCGCGGAGTATTTAAATACATGTTGACTGCTTCTATAGGTAACGTCAGGTGATTTCTTGAGAGTACGAACCCGAACCCTTTTAAGCGGCTTATGTTATTTTATGTTTGTTGGTATACGGGTTTGTCCTAAAATGCCTAAGAATTTGGATCGTTGTTTTCTCAGAAATCAAAACATAGAAAGGTTTATTAATAAGCTTCTTGTTTAGAAAAAATATGGTAACAAAAGGAATTGGCAAGAGTCATCGCATCCTATAAAAAAGTTAGTGGTCTCTAAGCACGTATTCAAACCTCAATAGTATCATTCTATTCAATACTCTCTCCACTCTGATAATATAAAAATAAAGTGCAATGATAATAAAGTCGGCATTACAATGGCTGCCAGCTAATCGGGGAGTTTCCGAACACCGCAAATTTCCACCAGTTCTATCACATCCTGTCGTAGGATTCGTAACCTTATTCGGATGGAGTGAAGGGTTATAGTAGGATGTGGAAGTACTGGCTTGCTGCCAAATTTTGTCGATTGATGGCAGTGGATAACTCGCGTGGTACCGACAGGGCTGAACTCTGCATGCAACACTTGTAACCTAAATATGAAACTGGTCAATTCAGTACGGATTTACGTATTTATAAACTGTTGTCAAAATTAAATTATGTTTGTGCAACATTTTGGTTCGAAAATGTAAACACTATGCGTATCTAGGCCGATAAGCTACAGATCACGTATCTTTTAACCGAAAAAGATTTAAAGGTTTTGGTGAAATATTAGACGCGTTAGGCATCTATGAAATTAGCTTCCATACGAATCTGTATAGACTTTGTTTTTTGGTGGTAAATCATCAAATTACTCCTCTCGCTCTGGGCGGAGCGGAAGAAGTGTCAGACATCTACTGACTAAAATCCACCCATGTTCCTTCATAGCCTTTTGTGTCCGTGGCCGCGGTATCTCTTTCGAATAACCCGCAGCCCTGAGTCTGTAAAGCCTGAGATGTTGTAAAACTGTTCAAACAATTCATCAGGTGGAATGAAGCTTCCGCTATGGCTTGATTGCCGAACTAAAAAGAGCTCAGTTTGGCAAAGCAAGGCTACGCTTTATGTTCAAAGAGTATCGTACACATGAACTAGATGTGAACACACAAGCTTTAGTGTTCTTGCTTGCATTTTATAAACTGCCAATTTTTTTTACCCATATTCACGGTAGCTGCGATATTTCAGGCTTGATTTGAATGGAGATAGGAGGATAGCACTCGACAGCAGTGAATAGTATTCTTACGCAATCATGGCGGCTGAATTATTTAAAGAAGAAGTTGGGAATGACGGCCATGTAATCGGCGTGGTGTACACTATGGCGTTAATGTCATTAAATCGAAATCAAATCCATTTATTTGCGAGAATATAGGTTTTCCGTTTCAATCAAAATAAAAAAATCATTTAATCAAACTAGGCTGATAATCAGCACTTTTCGAACTTTAATTTACTTTTTCACAAGAGACAGTCCCTCAAAACGCAATAAAGATCATACCTGCCCAGAATAAGTACTAGTTGTCTCATCTTAGACCGATCACGTGTAGAATGCCATCGATTTGATAAAAATAGATACCGGGAGAAATCGTGTCAGTGTTATCAAGTAAATCCACTTTCTCAAATGTTATTAAACCATCGATAGTGAGGTTCCTATATATCATGCGATGAATGGTTTTCTGTTACAAATTTCCGATCCCTTCATCTATATCTAAAGGGTCTGGTAAACGTTGCCCTGGTAGAAACGTGGGACGTGGTGGGACAGCTGACAGCAACCGAAAGGGTACAGCTACAATGTGATTATTGTTCTATTTGGGAATGTTCTGTGTGGGATGAGGGTTTGGCGAGTGTGCATCGCAACGCGTTGGGTGAGATAGGGTACAATATTCACGCCTTTTGGTTGTTGGGTGTTGGTTAAACTACGAGCGCTTAAATTTGAAGAAATAGCTTAATTAGAGGAGTTTCTTTAATCAAATACTGAAATCGAAAATTAGGCCAAAGCCATTCTTGAAGGCAGAAGATTTCAGGTAATAAGAAATAAAATATTTTTAATAAAAAAATATTTTTGTCTTTCTGATACCCGAAACCTTAGAAATTCGCATAGAACTTACTCATTATGATCTTTAAAAAAAGTAAACAGGCAATAACCGCTGCATCTTCCAACATAGTTCACAAAAAGAGTCTCGTGACAAAAACACGTAAAGTGTGTGCACCAGGTGTCGCCTCCGCCGAGTTTAATGTGCGGACGTAACGTCCTGCTGTCCTCACACCTTCTAATGGCCCGAGCTCTTCAGCACATCATCTGTTACACGGTTTAGAGACACATAAGGAAGAATGTAGGTTCATAGGAAGAATGCAAGAATACAATATCTATTGCTGATTTTTGGGTAATGGCAAAAGCTCGCCTCAAAAGTTAGCCAGAATACCACGTATTAAGTACCTACATCATTCTGAACCCCAAACATATTATATAATTTTTTTTTAAACACTTTTCATCATCATCATCATCGTCATATTCCTGCTCTTATACAATTCTATTTGGGGTAGGCGCAACACGTTCTCTTTTTCCATTCTTTCCTGTTAGACGCTTCGGTGGCATTTACTCATTTCTCTTTCATATTATCATGCCTCACAGTCACACAATCCATCCATCTTTTCTTTGCCCTGCCTCTCCCTCTCCATCTATCAACATTTAAATCATTTTTAGTCACATACGATTCGTTCATCCTCATAACATGTCCATACCACTACATTCGATTCGCTTTCAACTTTTCTGTAACTGCCGCAACTTTAAAAACTTCCTCTAATACTCAATCCGTACCTTATCTATTCATCACACACCCCCCTCAACATTCTAAAAACACTTGTATATTCGTTTATGATGATAGTTCGGAAATAACGACCAATGTTCAAAAAACAAAGGAATTAATCCTCAAAATGGCAAGTAATAATCTTCGCAGCTTCTTCTTTAGCACAAAGGTACGAAGTATTTGTAGATAATATCTTATTCATAATACGCTGCATGTAAAAAGGTCCGCTCTAGGGGTCCGAACAAAAAGAGCGTGTCCCTTCCTACCCGACTTCCCCTGCAGATGACGCCTCTAAGCGAGCGTGTCATTTCCTCCTCGTCATTACACGCAGACTTGATGATACTTTATGATATCGGACGCAACAATGACACAAAAACGAAATCCTGAAAATTCAATCTATTGTGAAAAAGTTAAACTCATGTTCTCATATTTCTCTATGAAGTGTGCCGAGGCCATTATATCCACACCCTACTAAGAAGTTCCAACATTACAAAAGACTCTTTTTGACAATAACCATATACGTGGAAGAAATAGGCGGAAGTTGAGCGTCGCGACGGTAAACAGAAAATATTTTATCTGTAGGAGGCGCGGGCGCGGGCTAGCGGGGCGCAGCGCACTCCGCCTCATTAAATACTATGACCCACCAGCGATGTGAGGGACGTGTCGCTACATCTACTGCTCCGTCCATCGCTGCATGTATGCGACAACAGAACATGTTGATCCCAAAAAGCTTGCAATGGTGCGTAAAGTAAACCTACAGACGGGCTCGATGTCGCTTAGATCCGCTGCAAGCGACACGACGCCGCGTCCCACCCGCCAGTCATGCGGAAAACTGAACGCAGTAAATATTGCCCGGGACTCAACTATCGCGGTAAATATAAATTCTCTGTTATTATCGCAAAAATTTAGCCCCGATACTCTGTAGGGTTCGTATCGTTTGAGAAAGGGATAATTTAGTTTGAGCCTGAACCTTTCTGGCTGCTTTTCATAAAATAAGTCTAGGATATAGGGAGAAAATGTGAAATAGGGCCCAGAAATAAAAGCGGAGATAATATATGAAATCAGTCATGATAAAACCTGTTATTACAGGCGATATACATTATGATACTTATCTAATAAACCAGAGGGTGGTGAGTTGTGTGTTGTGGTACTAGACACACATTGCTCGTGGTTGGATCCATTCATTGAGATATTTGTGAAAGAGATATCTTAGAAATATATTTTGTTATTGGTTCAATTACAAGCGTTGTTATATTGTACAATGAAGCGATTATTTCAATAAAAGGCTGTAATTTACCAATTTTGGCTAAAGATACCTACTATTCATTACTGTTGAGTGTTGATAACATCAGTGTTCTCTGCAAATCTGAACACTACAATAATAAAAGGCATTGAACAGATCCATTACCCACACAATATTGAAGTGGTTTCAATGAGAACTGAAGTAACCTAAATATAGAATGACATAAGTACTCTCGCATTTTCGCATGCTATACTCCATTTAAAATAATAAGGACGCGTAATCAGATGTCAGTGGTTGCGAATGCCGGGAACCTATTGTAATCCCGGTGCGCTGGGATCTGTGTCATGTCATGTCATATTTTATATGCCTACGTATAATATTTTTACCTACATGATTTGTTTATTTTGTAATAGATTTAGATTAGATTACCTATATCCATTGATGTACCAGAAAATTAAATTTGAAAAGGTTACGTCCAATACTTAAGGTATACCTAGTCTACTTCAAAATTCAAGCTACTTTGTTCGAACAGATTTAGATTCTATACCGCCATGCTAAACCAGATTAACCTAAATCTCAATGAAAGAAAATATCTTTAAAATTAGTTTTGAGTGGTGTTTCACTAATTTATTTTCTATTTTAATAGCAAAGCGAAATCCGCTTAATAATGAACGTGGAAAAAAATACACTTAGCCATCTCAGTTCATTAAATGTTAATTAGTGCCAAAGCCATGTAATATTTCATCTCTCGTGTAGAGGCTGTTAAAAAACTAAGGAGCTCGTGTAATTTCGGCAGATCCCGTAATTAAGTGGAATCCCGCATAATCCCGGGTAATTCTAATATAACACCGGGAATTCCCGCCACTCGGTGTATAATGCGCGCGGAACTTTTTTATTAATGAATTCTATTTTTTGACGGGAATTTAATTAATTAGAGGAGGCAGGGAGAACTGAATAGCTCCCGGGAAAAAAACCGTGCGACGATTTTTTTAGATATTATTGAAAAAGCAATTTGTGCGGACGCTAGCTCGCCATGAGAATTTACAGGTGTGGTTTGGCCCCGTTTCTAGTTTGTGTCAAACGTGGAATAAAAATTCTGTTTCAAAAGTTTGCCGAGTTTAGTTCCGAAAGAGATACGTTTTAAATGTAAATAGACGGCTTACGATGTTAGACCATGACAAAGTATGCAAACAGTTTTAAAACATGTATTGCTGAAAAATATGAACATAATGTCAAGATTAGCTGCGGTAACTTTAAAAGTATTTTCAACCGACTTCTAAAAAAAGAAGGAGGTGCTAAATTCGGATGATTATATTTGTAAGTATACTTTTTTTTGTTTGTTCGGGCATAACTCCGTCGCTTGCTAACCGATTTGATTTTTTTTTTCTGTGTTTGATAGGGTATTACTTTCCAAATAGTCCCATTCTCAAATGATGATCTGTTTAAGTATTTGCTATTTAGTATCATCATAATATCATGTGGATTCACTGATGATGATGGAAGGTAAAAGTCCTCAACGGTTAGGAGTTGAAAGAAAATTCATTCAAAATCATACGTACTTATGGAGCGATAATTGTATTCCAAGGTTATCATTTCATGTTGATGAGCTGATGATGGAAAGTATAGGTAACTCGTTAACGGTTAGGAGTTTTAGGATAATTCCCTAATAACATATCATAGGGACGCATATATGGTTGTATTCTTTCAGGTTATCTAGGTGAGTTTCTGAAGTCAGTGACAATTGTTTGTTTGATATTGTTTTTATTTGCCACCTACTTCAGAAGCTGATTTTTATCTGAAGTTTATTTTTCACTTATTGTAATTTTGTTTTTTTGACGTCGGTATTTTTTTGCAAAAAAGTTTTTATAATAATTATCCTATCGTCAACTTGCTGCGGTTTCAACCAAACCTTGTTCTTTTTATTTCTTCGCAAGTTGAAAATGTTGCACCGCCTCACTTTACTTTATGAGTTTAAAAAGGTCAGTACTACTTTTACCCAACCTCCTCTAATTTTTAAAGACTACAGTTCATTAAAACGTGTCTCGCGTTACTCTCAATTCGCAAATTTAGTTGGTTATTAATTTTAGGACTATTCATCTTATAAGAATTTTAATTTTAGGGATATTAATGTTATTTATCTCAGAATTTCCAGTTTTTTAACACACTTGATAATATAAACAGAACTTGAAAATCATGAAAATATGAGTAGTGGAATATTTAAAACACTAGTCAATATCTTATCACAAAATAATTGGGCACGGCAACCGAGTCTTATTGCTTTCTACTTCCTGCTTAACTTATTTCACTAAGTTATTCGTTGTAACGAACTCTGTTATAAAGCCATTGACACGCTCTACCCCACCATATAAATATTATTCATACTTCCGCCATTTTATCCAGCGTGTCGCGTGACAAACTTTGTTGGTCGCTGATGCGGGCACGGCCGTGCTCAAAGTCTTGTCACGCCGAAGTCCACTGAACAAACATCGTTTGTGGGCGGCTTTATTAAAATGTTAGTAAAAGCTAACGGTGAGCCGTGTTCCGCTCCGGACGGGTTTAGGAAATTGACACACTTTCACAAAATATTATGTGAAAATTGGTTGTGCTGCGGTCTTGTTCCTCTTGTGTTAAGCTGGACGGTGTGGGATGTTTATTAAGAGATTATTTTTCAGTGTGGAAGTAATATTATTGTAAAAAAGGTGTAAACTTATTTAGTACAATCAGTAATTAATGAATTGTCCCACTGTTCGGATACGGGTCTCCCATCTGTGAAAAGAAATTACCTGTTATCAACCACGGGAGCACAGTGCTGGTTGTTGTCTTCGACTTTTTTTGGTCAGGACATACCGGTTTCCTCAACGTTAACTTATTTATTAATGCAATATTTTAAGCAGATATTAATGCTACTTAGCCTATTCTCTTGACAAAGATGTCATTTAATGTTCAATGGATTCGGCAATACTTTCACTAAATAGTCAAAAAAATATACATTTCACGTTATTTTTTTTACTACAGAATTGGTGTCAATTTAAGAATTTAACAAAACTCGCATTGCAAATCATTTTGATCCACTTCAAATTTATTCGAAGTGGCTCGAAGAGTTGGAGACGTCGGTTATTTGATTTCGACCCGGTTTCATATTGTAGATATCTTATCTATCTAGATATTAAATAATAGAGACAGCTGTAGGTGTAATCCACTCATCTCTAATTGAAATTTAGGTTCTAATTATCCCTACCCATGAGTTGATCAAGAGGAAATCAAGAATGACTATTTTCTTTTGTGAATATACATAACCTGCACCCACCACAGCATGCACCAATAAGTTTAGTTCAAATAAACAAAATATAGGTACCGTGTTTTCACGCTCGCACTGCCTTCTAACCGAACTGAATAATAATAAAGTAACATGAGCTAAATCGCGGACAAAGCTAGTCTTTACTGACTTTTTATTTACTTCATAAAATAGTCAATCATATAAGACGATGTTACTAAAACTCCATAGTTATTATCTTCTTAAAACCGGCCAAGTGCATGGCGGACGCACAATGTAGGGTTCCGTAGTGGCCCATCAAAATAATTATGTGAACTTACTAAACTGATTAACAACCGGCCTACCTGCCCCCGAACGATGTTTTTTATTGTAAAAAAACTTTTTCTTTTTTTTATCGTAAAAAGTCATCGACTTCTGAATCAGATTTTTGGTCAAAAGCTTCTTTTTTACTTTTTAGAGCTAGAAAAGCTTCTTCTTCACTTTTCAGTGGATCACATGTGCTTACCCCTTCAAAGCGTACCGGTGTGATGTTACGTTATGAACTGGTGTAAACAATAGACAGATAGATACGATTAGATAGATGCGATTTCAGAAATCGCAGTCCATTTGCTATCATTTATTGAGGAGTTCCTCCTTCTCCGAAGTTCTTCATTAGATCTTCACCAAAGTGTATTCTTCCAAAAAATACTCAAATTTCTTCAAGTGCGTATATAAAATTTGAAGAGTTCTCTCTACTTCTCCAGGATCCCATAATCAGATCCTGACTTGATGATCATGGGATCACCTGTGAAGTATACCTTTCAAACAAGACAAAAAAAAAACGAAATCGGACCACCCATCTTCAAGTAATCGGGGAACATACATAAAAATAAATTAAAAAACTTCCGACGAATTGGGAACTTCCATTAATTGGTAGTCGGTTAAAAATAAAACAAACTTACATTTGCAGCTTTGAGACCTTTTTTTTTTTTTGGTGGGTGTAAAATCATCGAATAACCCCTCCCGCTCTTGGGCAAAACGAAAGGGAGTCTCAGACTTCTACTGACTAAAAACCACCCATATTCCTTCTTCGCCCTCTATGTCGAGGCCGCGATAACCGGTGGACTACCCGCGGCCCCGACAGGCGTCGGCCCTTTCGGGCCCCTCCCATGTTGCTGACATCTCTTTTAGGCGCGCGTGGAACACAAACGCGCCGTCGACACGGCCTGTATTCGTCGTGAGACGTGGACGGACGGCGAGTTAGCCCATCACTCACCGTCCACAGGCCCGCGTCTACGGTGGCCGGAGGTCATCGCGGGACCCCCGAGGCCCGGAGCGCCTCCCGCGGCGGCTGGGACGAGAGGTTCTCTCCCTCTCGCGTTCCGCCACCTCCTTCGCTAGCATCACTGCTTCGCAGAAGGAGGCGACGGCGTCCCATTCCTCCTCGCCCCGGACCATGGCTTGCACCAGAGCCGGGCGCGAGAGGTCGCCGCCGCCGATCGCCACTACGAGAACACGGCGGGGCTCCGCCCAAGCGGGGCACACCTCCACTGTGTGCTCCACCGTGTCCTCCGGCCGATCCTCACAATGGTGGCATCCGGGCGTTTCCTCCCGCCTGATTCGGTGCAGGTACCTCCCGAAACACAGTTTTGAGACAATAAACGAAAATATTTCATACAAGTACATTTAACAAGTTGCTCGACTATTACTCGTAAACTTGCAAAGTCCTACTTAGCTGTGCTAGTTTTTCTTTTATCTTCGTTACCTATATATCCTACTGCCATGAATATTTTCACTTGCCCAAACACAACCCGTTGTATTCATATTATAAGTGTGCTTTTTTTATATGTGTATATTTTTGTATGTATGTTTATTTTATATCGATATTTTTTTTTTTTTGTCTCTTAATTCTAGTTTCTGTTTTTCTTTTCTACACACTGTGTCTATATTTCTAATCAAACTCTCCTCTCGCAGGTCTGCTGGAAGAAATTTCTTTAGAAATAAGCAGTACCTTTGTGCTCTTCTATTTTTTATATATTTTCCTTTTTTTTGTATTTTGTGTGTACATAAATAAATAAATAAATAAATAAATAAACCCGTATAAGTGGTTTAGGTTGCCACACTTGAGTCTAACAAAAAAAATCACATTTAAGCTTAATATTTCCCAAACGAGTCGTAAATCGAAAACGTGTGACTTTGGGAGAAAAAAAATCATCTCCACTTTAATGTGTAAAAAAAAAGTTTTTTTATATTTTACTTTAGCACTTTGGCGGCGTAACTCATTTGTATAGTCATGCCAAATTACAGCTTTCTGGTACTAAGAGTCTTTGAGATATAGTACAGACGGACGGACAGACAGACAGACAGACTAAGACAGTATAAGGGTTCCATATTGACTACGGAACCCTAAACATTATGTAGAGAAAAATAAAATGTGTCAAAATTTTCTACAAGTATTTGCGTAGACGGGCATGAAATCATTTTAAGAAATTATTACGATACGATAAAAAAAAACATTGTTTACTTACTGTCTTTATATCTCTATTTATCTGACATTATAGCAAACTCGCAAATGAGCAGTTTCACATCATATGAACGTATATAACGCCGTGAAATAAACAGCGTCAGTTATTCATTGTAGTCTCTTACGAATACGATATGTTATTTACTTTTCACACCACCTGCTCGAAAATGTCAAATTATATGTCAAGCAACCTTAACCTAAAGTGAGTCATTAGTGGCCGGGGGCACAGCCGGTCAATAATGTTGTACTGGATTTCATTATGACCCGCTGGTCAATAATGTGATTTGAATTTGGACTCTCACATGCTCAGTTAAATTGGCAGTATAGTACTAGTAACAAACACCCTTTAGTGCCAGAAAGAGGAAAGCTATTCTCGATACCCTTACTACGCGTGGATGATATTCTCGATTTCCTACAAAATCATAACGACTGCTTCTTCATATCGTTGGGCCATGTTTTCGAAGACATTATATTGTAAGAATAATTAGATAACTACGAACCATTTTTTGAAAGGAATGGAATAACATTAAAACTGGCATTAATAATAACAAATACCGTACCGCGTCGTAATACCGTAACAGTAATTGGCTGTAAAATTAGTTAATTTATTTTAAGTAAACTGCGCTAAGATTGCCGTGAATTTTGTGAATAAATAAATAAATTATTATAAAATGTCGAGTGATGAAAGTGAGTTCTAAATATGTTATTCATATTGTTTTTTTATTTAATAAATACTTTGTTTTTCGTACTATGGCTATGATTTTCTCACAGTAGGTGTAAAAAGTAGAGTATCCTCCTCTGGGCTAAAAGTGTCTTTGCCTTGGGCTTGCTTGAATCCCTCGCTGCATTCAGGATTCTTGTATTAACTCCCCCGCTTCGCTCGTGAGTTAAACTCTAAACTCCCTCCCTGCGCTCGGGAGTTAAATCCCGAATCCTTCATTGCGCTCGAGATTCAATATGACGCCCATGACATAAGACACAACTTTAGCCCCTTGGTGCGTAATCTACTATTTTTCGTGTCGACAGTTTTTTGTTGCTGACATCTCTAACATCAAAGAAACTGTTCCTGATCCGTATTTGTGGATTTTTTTTTTTTTAATTGGGACAAGCCCGCCGCACTATTCCCAAACCACTGTAACTCCTGTAAGCCAGAATCAACAGTGGCGACCACAAGAAAAGCGCCGAGACAATGAAGCCCGACGAAGTCCCAGAGAAATGATTTAACTGTCTTGGATCCCGCAACGAAATTAATCAGAAAAGAATAGCGGAGGAGTAGGAAAAACATAATTTTCACTTCCCTCCATATCAGCAGGAGACAGAACTGAACAAGGCCAATAGGCACACAGGGACGTATACAACTGGGATAAGCCCAGTTGCCTACCACCACGGATATTATTGTCATTAATATTACTGGGTCCTAAGTTGTGAGCTGTTATATTTGATTCCAATAATAGGTATGACAAAAATGCTTGAACGCACGGAAATTTGTTCTAGTTTCTACAAGGTCCGTGTAATAAATAACTCCGGAAGTAACCTGTACACTATTTAACATAATATTACGTTCATTCTCCCAGAGACTACACTCCCATAAGATGTGATGTGCAGATTGTTCATATTCGCAGTCAGATGTAGAACATTGACAGAAAGGCGAGGCAACAAGCTTGAAGGAAAATAATTTACTCTTAAAGTTACCATGACCTGTGAGAAATTGGGCAACACAGTGATCCACCTCCAGCCATGTCCTGGCCAGCCGCTCACGAACGGATGGAAAGAACTGGTGGAGGTGTCGGCCTTTGATGGAATTATCCCACCTACATTGCCATTCAAACAAAAGTTCCTCCCAGACGTCAGTCTGTGGTTTAAGTAATCTAGCTACTTTAGCACGGTCACGATGCAATAAAAAGTCTGCGTCCGCGGTCTCTCGTGCGCAGTAGTACATTGAAGCACGGCGCTGCACTTCAAGATCGACTGGAAGTACCCCTGCCAGTACCGGTAAGGCTTCAGTACTAACCGTCCTATACGCTTTACACAAGAAAATCAAAGCCAACCGCTGGCTTTGAAGTAATTTACGTCGTGCCGCTCCTATGGTGGCCCTATCGGCCCAAACTGGTGCCCCATAGCACATACACCCCAAGTAAGTAGCCCCATAGATCGTCTTTAGAGTTAAAAATGATAAACCCCACGTAGATTTAGATATTCTCGTTAAGGCATAAAAGTTCTTTTTAGCTTTTTCACCGACGGTTTTTATGTGTTCAATGAATGAAAAATTCCTCTCCAAGACAAACCCAAGGTAACACACGGACTGCTTCCTTTTCACGGGAACGTTATTAAATTTAATACTAGGACATGATTTAAGATTACCTTTTAAAAGAAGTTGAAACGTTTTGTGTGGTGCAAAGGTCAAACGGTTACGAGCGCCCCACTGGGATATTAATTTTAGGCAAGTGTCAGCCAAATTTTCGAGTCCAGCCCGAGTACTTGACTGAACGAGCAGCAGGCCGTCATCCGCGTAACCGGTTAATGAACAGCCACATGGAAGCGGAATCGCGAGGAAGTCATCGAAGCCTACGTTCCATACATACGGACCCATAACCGAACCCTGAGGGCATCCCATGGTGAGGGACTTTGACATAGAATGATGTCCGAGCTTGAGTTTCGCGGAACCATTCAAGAAGTACGAATAAACAAGATTGTATATGTTTTTAGGGCAACCACGAGTTTTCAGTTTTAGGAGTAGCATCGGCCACCATGCGTTATCAAAAGCCCCAGAAATATCAAGAAAGATCCCAACTACGTACTTGTGTTGAGATGTATTGACAATTTTCCTGACAGACAGAGCCGCGTCTACGGTAGATTTTCCAACGGTAAAACCGAATTGGTTGTTGTGAAATTTTGGACCGTCTGGTAGTAAACGTGGAACGATAAGGCGCTCCAGGAGTTTCCCCAAGGATGGTAGTAGTGTTATAGGGCGATAAGACTTAGGGTCGTCCGGTGGCTTGTCGCCGCTTTTCGGAATTATTCGTATGAAGCCGCGACGCCATACACGAGGAAAAACGCCTTCTGCAATACAACTGTTGTAAACCCTTAAAATTGCGTCGGCCGCTGTTTTACATGCTTCTATTATCATCCGATTCGATATTTTATCTTCACCTGACGATTTGTTAACTGGAAGCTTCCTGACAACGTTAATAAATTCGTCAATGGATGGAAGGTCTGACGCTGGTGATTCAGGTGGCACAGCCGCCCACGCCCTGATCTGCTGGTGGTAGGCATTGTCATTATCAGGTGAATCATCAGGTATCAAAGTATTTAATAGAACTTCGGTTGTCTCCTCAATACCGGTAGTGTGTTTGTTGTTTACTTTAATGTTTTCTACGAACGCAAGATCCACTGATCGATTTGCTTTGAACTCGTGATACAAAGGAGACCACGGACCTTCTTTATCCAATTTTTCTACTATTTTCCGCAGTAAATTACCTTTAGATTTTTCTACCGATGCTCTGTAGCGGGACTTGGCAACTCTAAACGCATTTAAAGCAGAGGTAAGTGGGTCTCCGGTGACCGTCTGTTTTTTAAGCTTATTCAAATGTCTACGCGCTCGGCGATAACTTTTACGTTGTTCAATTAAGTAGTCACACCACCAATCACATCTCCGTATGTTGGTCATAGATCCGCGACCAATGGCAATGTCAGCACAGTAAGTGAAGGTGTCTGCGTATTTGTGGATGTATATTGTTTGAGAAAAGATATTCTGAGTTTGGTATGATCAGCCAAAAGTTAAAATATTTGGAGTTCCTACGCTGAATTCTTTCACTCAAAGATTGAAAATCTGGTCAACCCTAAATGCAAACAACAAAAAATTTTATAAATATAAATGCTTTACGTCAGTTTGACTGACTTGACAAACTTACTTACTTTGACTTGACTTTGTTTTGTTTAAACTTATAGAATTTCTAACTCTACAGAATTCTATTGATAGATCAACAGGAAAATATGGTCTAGTTGCAGTAGTCCGGTTGTTAGTCCGGTTGATCGAACTAGTGCTACTTTTCAGTTGCAGTAGTTCGGTTGAAATCTAGCACCGAACTACTGAAACTCTTTAGTAGCAACAGTTAAGAATAAAATTGTACAATACACTTTCTTGCTTTATTGTTATACATATACAATCAAAAAATAATCAGTACAGGAGATTCGGAAAGAAGCCATTACCGAGAAGAAGTTTGAAGCATACTGAAAGGAATGATTTCATTAGAGGATGCCCAACCACAATTAACTTGATTTCAACTAAGTTATTCATATACAAAGTGGTGCTTTTCGTGTTCTTTTACAAATAAATTAAGAAAGTGTATTGTACAATTTTATTCTTAATATTACAAACCAAACTGTTGCTACTAAAGAGTATCAGAAGTTCCGTCGGGACTGCGGGATGTTGTAATAGATACCGTGGCCTCGACATAAAGGGCTAATAAGGAACATGGGTGGTTTTTAGTCAGTAGAAGTCTGACACTCCGTTTCGCTCTGCCTAAGAGTGGGAGGGGTTATTTGATGATTATCTACCCGACAAAAAAAATAATATAAAAGAAAGAGTGTCAGTTGTTCGGTCAAAAGTTACACTAGTTCGGTCAATCGGACTAGCAACCGGGCTTGATACTTAAGATCAACAGCCATAATATCAGCAGTTAAAATATCAACACCGTAAGACCAATAATTCAAAATCTCAACACTTTTACACACACTCAAGATTTTGACTCGTTGGTCTTACGGTGTTGATGTTTTAACTACTGATATTATGGGTTGGTATCAAACCCCTAACAACCGGACTACTGTAACTAGACCGAAAATATAGTTCTGAGATTTAACTCCTACACATCCATGGCCTAGCTTAATAACACAAATGGAATTAACTTCCCTTTCAAAACATTTAATTAAATACTGAATACCAAAATGATCGTCAACTATTGCTCCTATTTCACATCAACTCAGAAACCAGCAAAAAATAAACAAAGCCATTATTGCCTGCCTCTAAAATGTAAATATACAGTTTTTATTTAAAATTCTCATTGTAGCCTGAAGCAAAAAGTGGTGGCCATTTGGCGCTAGCACTGAATAACTGAATAACAGTATAACCGGTGGAAAAACCGCAAACTGCTTCAATTGGACGTAACGCGGGCGAAAACTTGCAAAGGCGAGTATTAAAACAATCGACGCGGTATGAATTGAGTGGAATTAATTAAGCGGTGGGCATCGGACCGGCAGCCGCAGAAGGTATGATTTTAGAACCGCACACCTAGGGAGACAACTTTGATATTGGCAGAACCCAAATGATCCCTGACGAGATGAAAACACAAACTTTTCCAACCATTATTAACACGGATAGTGGTCTGGATTACACGTTTACTTAATTTTAAATTAATTGTATCATACTTACTGTAACTGTTAAATGTCCCATAAGTAACAAGCCAAGAGCAGTGGTGGCCCAGTGGTTGCGCCCCCGACTTACAACCAGTTGGACGTAGGTTCGAACCCAGGCAGGCGCATTACTTTGTGTAATTTATTTCATCACCACTGTTCTCAAAACGGTGAAGGAAAACATCGTGAGGAAACATATCTATACACAGTTAAGAGGCATATCTTAGAACCAAAAATTCGAAGATATGTAACATCTACCAATCCGCACTGGGCCCGCGTGGTGGATTATAGCCCATCCCTCTCCTAGAGAGGAGGCCTGAGTCCCTGCAGTGGGAACAATATAATGCTGATGATGATGATGAAGTAAACTAAAATAAGATATTAAGCTGTTGGTAAAACAACAAGCATACTTCCATGGTGATCATGCTCGTATCCATATACAAATGTCAATTTGGTACATGTCTTCCTGGTCTAATTCATCATGTCATTAATCAACCCGTTTCTAGTAATAAAGATCCCCATTCATACACAAAAACCCCTGCAATCTTACATTCTTGCAAGCATATGCATGATTGTTGTAACGAATGAACCTTTTGCTTCTCCATATTTTGTGGCAGAGTCGCGACAGGGCTCAGTAGGGTTGGTGCGACCATTGGCCCCGGGCCAGACTGTCACTGTGCGGGTGTGGGTTTGGTCCACCTTGCTAATGGCAACTAGCAGCTGACTTCTGTATTAATGAGAACGCCATGAAGGAGCATCAGAGGCATGCGACTACGGCTGTCCTCTATAATAATAATCAAATTATCTACTTACTAGACGATTTTTCTTGTTTTCTTCTTTTAAGACCGCGGTTTTATTCTATATTCTATTCATATCTACGAATATACAGGGTGTTATTTTGGGGAGGTCTTTTAATGTGACGGGTAGACTCATCTTCATGAAGAATGCAGATGATCAATCGCCACACTGACGCCAAGTATCAAAAAATATTGATAACTTTGTTTTAAAATATCATTAACATAACAACTCCACATAGTAATAAAGAGTTGAATGACAGACAAATGACAAACATTGTTGAATGAAATTAGAAGGATTCGTGGACTGGATTAGTATTCATTTGTTGTGTGCTATAACTCATTCTAACATAATTTAATGCCTGGGATCGTCAGTTTAGTATTCAATAGAATTAAAGAATAAGTAGTTATATTGTTATATTGTTGCTATTCATGGATGGCCTGCTTTAATTAGTATAATGTTCAAAGGTTTATTTTAACAGAAGCAGTACAAAGACTTTTTTAAGCTTATTTAACTCGTTCGTGATTTAAACTATAGAGATTTCAAGAGTCTCGTCTATTAATACCAACCTAGATTTCAGTTCTAATATAAAAGAAAATCCTATCATAAAAATAAAAATCTTTTGGTATCAAATAAGCACATGAGACCACTGTAAAGCTCTGGCATTTTCCCAAAGTCTTAAGACAAAAATCTCCAGTGACAATTGGCAGAAGCCGAGGGTTGTTGCAGCATCACGTGACAGTATCGGTTGCAGCAACGACACGGCGCTGATGTTATATTCATGTTGTGATCTGTTTGGACACGTTCACTGCGTTGCACACTCAAATAAAAGCGAAGCAATTGTACAAGACAGAGAATAAGTAAAGTTGATGAACATTTTGTTGGGTTCTTCCATCAGAAATTCCACAGAGGCAACCACGGAGTATAGATTTGTCTGGAATTAAAACATTACTGGCGTACTGTGGGTATACAATTTTAAACGTTGCCCTGCACTAGGAATTTCTCCTGTATCGTGGGTGCATTAACAAACATTTTAACTTCACATACACAAATACACCTATTTAATATTACTATTATTATTATTGTGTATTGGGTACACCTTTACCTAAATATGGCTCATGGGATTTCAAAAACAGAACTTTGTAGAGCGTAATCTCCGTCACACCAAGCCTGTGCGAATCTCATTCTCAACTCTATTGAGAATACTACAAATGAGAGGTTGAATCTGTTTGTCCCCGGGTATCTCGTAGTAACGATCTGAACCTGTCGCCGTTCTACGCCGGCTCGTTATTATTATATTTTAATTTTATCTTTTTTGTGAATAATAATTTTATTGTTTTGTAATTAATTACCTTTTAACGGTCTGTTTTCTTTTCGTAGAAAAAAAATAATGAAGGATTCAATAACCTTTCAGCGTGTGGGCGTTAAAATGGTACTTTTGTTAACTTGGGTCTTGCCTGTTAAAATACCACCAAAAAAATCTAATTAGTCCGTCAGATAGATTTCTAAAAAATAATGGTCACGTATTTTTTCTTTTTTCACGTAAACAAAAGATGAAGACGATACAGTGCTTCAAAAAGTCGTGTCAAGTCGTGTGAAGTTTAGTACGTTTTTACCCACAAAGTGACGTCAAAAGCCCCCACTCATGATCTTTGACACGTTTTATTTTCGTAAATTTTTATTAATTTTATAAAACAAAAAACACGTATCCAATATTTCTCGATAATCTAACAGACGGACTAATCAATTTTGATGAAATACACTATTATAATATAATAATAATAATATAATAATATTCCACAACTATCACACAACGCCATCTAGTCCCAAGCTAAGCAGAGCTTGTGTTATGGGTACTAGACAACTGATAAACATACTTATATATTTCTAAATACATACATATTATAGATAAATTACACCCAGACACAGAACAAATTGTTTTCATTCATTTCATTTGTTCTGTGTCTGGGTGTAATTTATCTATAATATGTATGTATTTAGAAATATATAAGTATGTTTATCAGTTGTCTAGTACCCATAACACAAGCTCTGCTTAGCTTGGGACTAGATGGCGTTGTGTGATAGTTGTGGAATATTATTATTATTATTATTTAAATGATCGTGCTCATCACACAAACATTTGTCCTGGGTGGGAATCGAACCCAAGACCTCCGGCATAGCAGTTAGGGTCACTAACCACTAGACCAACAGGCCAATCGAGCCAATTTTAATATAAACATCAATTAAATTGGAATAGAAAAATAAATTTAAATTAAAACTATAAAAATAAGACACATCACATTGATTATAATAAAATTAAAATTATTTATCTTAATAATTATTTACAATTAAAGACAACCAGACAGAGTAACCTAATAATAGACACAAAATAGACAGATAATGTGAAATTGTACAATGCAGAGATGGTTAGGTTGCCTTTAGACTGATTCACCGTATCCCCTCGTACTAGTATAAAACTGTATCAAATAAGTTATGCCCGCAAAAACTCTCCCCCTCTTTGTGGAGTGGCTGGAGAAGCGCCACGGCGCCCTCACCTTCCGCCTGACGCAGGTTCTCGGTTGCTTGGGAGGTCCCTGCACCGAATCAGGTGGGAGGAAACACCCGGGAGCTTCCACTGCGAGGATCGGCCAGAGGACACCGTGGTGGTCAACTTCGCTTGACCGGAGCCCCGTGTACGGCCCGTGTCCGGCTACCGTAGGCCCGGGCCTGTGGACAGTGGGTAATAGGCTAGCTCACCGTCCACCTTATGTATAAAACAATAAGGTTAAGTTATGCGGAATCGTGTCATGCATACATTTTCGGGGATTACTGGTGTGTTAAAGCAGAGCTCGGTCTTGTAATGCTACTTCTCTTGCAGTCACACCTGCGACATTGTGGTTATCAAAATATTGTCACTAAACGCACTAATATAATGAGAATAAAACAATGATACCAATCAAATAGTTATCTCCACAACTATTTCCCGAAGTGGGTCAGCCATGACACAATCTATTTTGTACCTCGAGACCGCGGGGCTGTGTTAGTTGTGTTACTCTCATGATGCTGATAGATAATCCTGTTTTTTTTTGTTGCCTAACAGCTGCTTTGTCGTGTCCACAACCGGACGTAATGTGTCTATGATGCGGTGTGATGCCTGTCATCTGTCACCCACGACATGTTCTATATATATTTCCTTATGTTATGGTCCTTTCTGTGAGAGAATATAGCTTTAAAAGTATTATCTAAGTACTATTTATTTATCTTGTGTATTACAATACACAAGATCTACAATAAATAGTATAGCACCATGGACGTATTAAAACAAAAGTTTATAACATTAAAACTGGTATTTGTTGTTTTTCAAGAAATAAATCCGCACTGGTATGATCAAGGTGTTGTGTTCAGCGGAAAGAGAGTAACGCTCGAACAACTGAGCCACGACAGTTTCAAAGTCAGGGTTTCAATTAATATGACTAAGACAAAATTGATGATGAACAACACAGAGCGTAACATAGAAATTGTGGGTGTGATAATTGAATATGTCCATGAATATATATAGCTCGGTCAGATAGTCTCTTTCCAGGCAAGACAAGATAAAGAGATTGTTAAAATGCCTGGAAGAGCTACTGGTCGATGAAACATTTAACGAAGGGATCACTCCCTCTTACTCTTAAATAGAAGCTCATGAACATGTGCATTCTTCCCACCCTCACCTACGGAGCGCAAACATAGTCGCTTACAAAGCGTCAGAAGTCCGCACTCAGGGTCTACCAACGAGCTATGGAGCGAAGTATACTGGGTGTCAAACTTGGAAAGCAAAAAGCAGGGAACGATATCGCGGCTGGTCCAGAAGGAGACGTTGGGATGAGCTAGACTGTTTCACAAACGATTGGCCTGCAATCGCACTAGATCGCGAAAAGTGGTAGGAAAGAAGGGAAGCCTTTACCCTGCAGTGGGACAACATAGGCTTATAATAATAATAATAAAATGTTGATGAATTGTTGATTGTTGACTTGTGAAAATGTTGGAACTTTTACATCCTCAGTTTCTGTAAAGAACGTCACCAAGTATAGTTTAAAACAAAAATGATATCGCAATGACCGGGAGAACCCTTTTTTTTTTTGGCGGGTGGAAAATCATCGAATAACCCCTCCCGCTCTTGGGCAGAGCGAAAGGAAGTGTCAGACTTCTACTGACTAAAAACCAGCAATGTTCCTTCTTAGCCCTCTATGTCGAGGCCGCGATAACTAGTGTACAACCGGCGGCGCCGACGACCGGGAGAACCCTAGCTTTGAGATTCGTTAAGGACATTTCGGTTGTGTTTTTATCTAATTCATATGGATTGAAAGCTGGTCCTGGTTTGGCTGTTTAACAGTACTTTTTAATGGCCAACATAAACAAAAACTTTTAAAAGTTAGAGTTAATCCCCTGCAGCAATCTGTTCTAAATTACTGTAGATATAAAATAAAACAAAGTTCTACAACTCGCTTTTCTGCTTTAGAAGATTTAAAAGGGGGTTTAAAGCTAAAAGAAACATTTTCTTTACACTTTTGCAAAGAATTTACTGAACAATTTTTTAATTAAAAATATGTTTTTAACTGCTAAATAAAATTTTCAGAGTCATGATGGTGAATTTTCAGAGTCATGATGGTGAATTTTACCAATAAACAATTAGTACACACCATGATCAGGAAATTTGAACGGCGGCGTTTAAGAGCTGTCAGTACAATATAGAAAAAGTACAGATGTCAATCACTATAATAAACCCTGACATTTCCTGAGCGCCGTTTCGAAATTCTGTGCTGTTCATCAAGTTCAGTTTCATTGGCCATAAGTACGTTAGATATCGTTTTTGTTTCATTTGTTTTATTCTGTGGTTTGGACTGCATTAAATATTGCAGCTTTAATAGCGTCTCCTTTCCATCTTTGTTCTCCTTACAATGTTTTTGTGAAATACAGAGGATTAGGGAACCTTCATTTGCGTTTTAATTGTAATTGTGGACGGTGTGGTTTTTCAATTTGCATATAGTGATTCGGAGTAAAGAATATACTACGTTGGCGCTCGGGTATTCTTTAAAATACAAGGGCTTAGAAGACACGGTGGTAGTGCACAAAAATAGCAGAAAATGGCTTGAAATGATTTGGCTGGTTTGGGAGTAGTGTGTCCAAAAAAAATACAACCGCGACGATAGACGGTAGAAACAATATGTTATTGATAATAATTAATTATGTCATGATGACCCTAATCCATGTAATGTCATGGTGCACGTAATAGCCTGATTTATCGTTAGATTAGATAGCGGCACTAATTTATCTTAATATAACTTAGAAGCACATGTTTCTAATAAATTATAATGAGACAACCGTTTCCTGTGCAACATTCAGCTTAATTCGAAGCAACAAAAGGGGTTAGAGGTGCTTTTGTTGCGCTGGGGTTGAGTTTAACTTGAGACACAACTCTGAGGTGTCTAACTGTATTTCCATTCTATACGTAAATTATGTCTAATACCTTGAGTCGGTAGACTAGATTAATATTTAGTTTAATGAGGAGTTAAATAAATTTTAATACATTTTGACGAGTTTTACATGGCATTAGACAAGTTATAAGAACTTGAAATAGTTATTTTTTGCTCGAAGTCCTTTTGTGCCCGCTTATTTTAATTCCCAATTTTCCGAGAACAAGGCTCAACGGAACTTTATCGCAGTATTTTAGCCTAAATAAACCTCAACTTTAAAGGATTATCAGTTTTGTGGAAACCGTTAGAAATTCTAGCTTCTGAATATTATATTATTTGTTTTATGTTCAATGGATGATATCATAATAATAACAGCATCCGATAAATGTTAAATGCTTCAATTTTGACAGAGGACGTCATTAGTACCAACACGCTTGTTGTAATCAACAATTTATCTACATTTAATTATAAACTTGTGTTAACTACAACCCTAATTTCGTTTTCAGCCATTTGTAATTACATTGAGAGCAATTTATTTTGAACACTGTGATAATGCAACACAGATAACGCTATCGCCTCGCACCGAATATGATAACGACAATATTTTTTAATAATGTCGTAATTATTATTATAACTTCACACAAAATTATCTCGTTTTAAAAATATTGTTCATTTGGCAAAAAATCTTGACCGGGGCAGACATGGTGAAGGTTGCAGTAGTTACCGGCTCTAACAAGGGGATAGGCTTCGGGATAGTTAAAGGATTGTTGAAGAAATTCGATGGCGTCGTCTACCTGACTTCAAGAGACGAAGGCAGAGGACAAGCTGCCGTCGCCAAACTGAACGAGCTCGGCCTGAAGCCGGAGTACCACCAGCTCGACGTGACAGACAGGGACAGTGTGCTACGGTTGAAAGACCACGTCAAGGAGAAGCACGGAGGTATCGATATTCTCATTAACAACGCCGGGCGCGGGTGCAGCGATGATTTCTACTGCCCTTACGAAGTGTGCAAAAATATTCTCGACATCAACTATTTCAGCATATTGACGATGCAAGAAGTATTATTCCCATTGGTGAGGGACAATGGACGGATACTTAACATGTCAAGTGCTTGCGGACATTTGTCGAACATACGAAGTAAGTACTGGATACAGCGGCTATCGATAAAAGATTTAACGTTGGAAGATGTTAATGACTTCGTGAACTGGTTCTTGGACGGCATGAAGAACGGAACTTTCAATTACGATGATATCGCTGACAATGGATCAGCTGCTGCCTACAGAGTATCGAAGGTAGCCCTCAGTGCCATCACGATGGTGCAACAAAAGGAACTTGAAGCCAAGAACATCTCAGTGAATTCAATGCATCCAGGAATAGTCCGGACGGATATGATGCTCGGTTTAGGTTTCTTTGACATAGACCAGTCAGCTGAAACTCCTATATATCTAGTACTGGAAGCTCCAGACAGCCTCAAAGGAGCCTTTGTGTGGTACGACAGACGAGTCCTCGACTGGTTTGACCATAAAGCTGATTATTACTTCAAGGTCGCATATTTTAAAACGGGTAAGGAGTAATGTGAAAAAAAATGAGCTCTATAAATCAACTTTTATGTTTTTTTAATATTATATCTAGCCTTTGTCCGTGGTTTCGTTTACGTTTTAGTCGGTTAATACACTAAGAGTATGTTTTAAATATCCGTAGCTTCCAGAATCGGAATCAGGTCAGTGGTTTTGAAAACACAAACTGAAATACTTAAGCTTTATAAAATAATTATTAGAAAATATAATTGCTTGTAAACATTGACGAATATATTATCAACAAGCACGTCGCCCACGAGATCGTCCGCAAAAAGTGCATGATTAAGTAAATATAATTTATAGACGTAATTAAAAGAATTTTTAGAATTGGATCATTACTTCTGGAGATTTCGGCCTCCTACAAACAAACTTACAAACAAAGAACAATGGCGAAATCTTAGCTGAATTTATTTTGAGCGTCTAAAAGTGACTTATATACGAAGGCAGTTCCATTATTTTTTTACGTTTTTTCAAAGTATCACATTAACTAGTTAGGGCCGGATCATCATCATCAGCCTATAATGTTCCCACTGCAGGGATTCAGGCCTCCTCTCTAGGAGAGGGATGGGCTATAATCCACCACGCGTGCCCAGTGCGGATTGGTAGATGTCACATGTCTTCGATTTTTTTGATTCTAAGACATGCCGGTTTCCTCACGATGTTTTCCTTCACCGTTTTGAGAGCAGTGGTGTTGAAATAAATTACACAAAGTAATGCGCCTGACTGGATTCGAACCCACGATTCACAGTTCGTAAGTCGAGGCCGCCACCACTGGGCCACCACTGCTCGCTTAGCGTTGCTCAGCGTTAGGGCCGGATAAAAAACATATTTTAAATGAAAAGTTAATTGATTTTTTCATTGACCTCGAGTGTTGCCATTTTATATTTATTCTGCCTAGTGACAGTAAACTCAGCATTATTGTGTTTTATTCAGTTTTAATTTGTTATTGTAATGAAACTGAGTAAATTAAGTAACAATACTGTTTATTTCTAAGTGGAAGTGTTCCTTGCTGGGAGGTAAAACCTTTGTACTGTAAAAATAAATAAATTACTTTCAATTAATGACTGGTAAAAAGACTAATACTTAGTTACAAATAATTGTGTTTGACAATGGTTGATTAAGTCAGTGTCACAGACGCTTATGCGCTTGCGCTTTTTTGTTGATCTCTCATTGTACAGAAAATATATACAAATCGAAGCCACGTTATACTGGAAATGTAAAGCTTGATGAGCCGCCCTGTGTACATGATACCAATTGTTTAGCTATAGTAAGGCGTGCCAAAGAGTATTTATAACCACTGGGATTACCTACCTTTTAAAAAACATTGCATGCTGCAAAAACTGGGTAAGGAAAGTAGAAATACTAATGCAATGTTGTTACCATAGACATAACCTACAAAAGTTCATCACTGAATTTCTATTATTCTCGGCCTTCTCGAACCAAAATTCTTGCGCAGACTAATTCAGAAGTTGACGGCGAGTTAAACAAGATATTTTTCATTTAAAGACGACGGTATTTTACATCAGCTAAATTAATGTATGGGCGGCTGCCATTGTTCTTTTGCATTTTATTTATAATATTAGTACAGATATATACTAGTATAGATGAACACTTTGGAGAAGATTCACTTTTGCACGCTTTACAAGATAATAATGTACTGAAGAACGCATAACATAGTAAAAGTCGAAAATGTGAGCACCAAACTAGTTTTGTAAGATGTTTCGGTAGATTCTAGACTTGCGTAAGTAGCACTAGAAGTTTGCTTAATTCAAATTTTGAACCTGAGGGATTAAGTAGTTTCAACTTAGAAACATTTATGTACTTAAAATAATTGTGTTTAAGTTACTCATAGTAGCGCTGAACTGTGATCATCGTTTGTAAGGCAAAACTATAATACAAATGGGTTTTTTGAGTAAACATAGAATCATAATAACATGGTTTAAGAGGTCAAACGATATCAAAGAAATTTACCACAAGCTTTACATAATTCTCAGGCTTATACTGTAGTTTTGTTATGACAGTGATAGTATACTCGTACCTTTAATAAATCTGTTACTGCTACTTCATCCAGACAAAAAGGGTTATCAGCAGAAATGGCATTGGCAATTACATTATTATCCGATTCCATCATCATTATTATACTAATATTTATCGTGCCCGTACTCATCTGCCTAGCCTTTTCCCAACTATATTGGGGTCGGCTTCCAGTCTAACCGGATGCAGCTGAATACCAGTATTTTACATGGAGCGACTGCCTATCTGACCTCCACAACCCAGTCAATACTAGGTAATACGATACCCTTTGGTAAGACTGGATGTCAGACTTTCAGGTCACTGACTACCCGTAACGACTGCCAAAGATCTATATATGGCACCCGGGACCAACAGCTTAACGTGCTTTCCGAGGCACGGAGGAAACTCGGTATGTAATGGGCGGTCACCCATCCACAGATCGACCTAGGCAACCGCAGCTTAACCTAAAGATCGACCGAGTGGCAGTTCTTGTTAAGCCACGAGCTTATCGTGCCCGTACTGCTGCACTATATTGATTACATAAATGAAGCCAGTATTAACACAATAATAAATGTAAGTGTGGCACCTAATCCAAATTAATTGATCAACGAAATGTACTGTTACCTCGACATTCATTATCGACACGATAACATTGATAAGGTCTTTGATAAGCCCGATACGAGATATAACGTTAAAGTGAACAAACATTAAGTGAATTTTGCTGTTTCATTTTGATATTCTGTTATTTTTACCTGACTGCGGCGAAACCTAAAAGGAGGGTTTATTTCATATTTAAAGTAGAAGCTTTCGTTTGTTTCTATATGTTATGTACTTTTTTTTTTTTACATTGTTTATAATTATATAATTTTTTATTATTGATTTGTGCCTGTAGTAACTCTAAAATGAACTTACACCTTACTATTGTATCGAGTCTGGTTCTTCTAACCAACATAACAGACAGAATGTGTTGCTGGGGAGTTTGTTCCGTCACTTCTTCTTTCCAGCTAAACACTAGGAAGTGCCGAAGGGTGGGCGTTTTGGGGGACTGTCTCTTGTAAATAAGTAGAGTAAAGTAAATTTTGACGTTCGAAAAGTGCTGATTATCAGCCTAATTTGAATAAATGACTTTTGATTCTTATTTTGTGTTAAAAAAAAAAAAAAATATTTTTGTTTTTTGTCAATAAATATTTTTGTTTATATTTCACATAATGGGTATTGATCGAGTACTGTTGTCCTACCTGACAGAATTATCGTGTAAGACGAAAGAATTGAAACTGATAGTCATCGTCTGTCGCTATTATGTGAAATTACTCTTTAAGACCGTAACAATATTATGTACAGTCAGTACATAATATTGTTACGGTCAATGGTATTAATAATGAAAAAAATTGAAAATTGAAAATATTAAGCAAGCACAAGACTGGAATCTCGTAAAGAAACTCATTAAAAACCTTAATAGGAGAAATATTTCTAATTTGATTAATTTATAAATACCGCTACCGCTACCATAAGGTGGTAAATATAGCATTGAAAATACTTAATAATACACCTTTGCCCAAATAAATAAAAAAAATAGTTTAAAAATTAAAAAACCCGACTGAAAAAACTGAAAAGCAACAAAACAAGCACATTTTAAATTAAACAAAACTTTGAAGCAGGCGGGGTCCATTCTATTTTCGTTTCATTATTTAATATTTTTAAACTACTTTTTTATTGTTTAAATGATTTGTAACTTTGAATTTATTTTAAACATATAAGTGTCATATATTTTTGTAATCTCCTTTTATTGTAATCTCCTTTTAAAACCATTCATTTTGATACACTACTTGATGGTAATGGACTTTTTTATTTTTTGTAATACGCTATATGGCCCCCAAAATCCGCAAATTTCTTTTCTTTTTTAATTTTAATGTAGCCAGTGACACTCGCGCCATCAAGACGAATCTAATGACGTATATTTTATTCAAATCCCTTCATCCGTTTAGGAGTTAGGAGGGAACAAAGAAACGGACATACATACATACATACACGCCAAACACATAACCCTCCTTTGGGCTTCGCCTCAGTCGGGTAAAAAATAAACATTAAAATCCCACTCGAGCAAAACCGGAGCTGGTTTGTAGTCAGCTAGTATGGCGCCGATAACGTTATCTCGGTTCACTGGGTGTTATAGGTAATGGAGATTATTTTTATATTATCTCTCTCACAAACAAATACGATATCTCATGTGATACCACGTATCAGAAATCGTGCTGTCATTTCACAAAAAGTATCGACACAGTGCAGACATGGTGAAAGTAGCAGTAGTTACCGGCTCCAACAAGGGGATAGGCTTTGGGATAGTTAAAGGACTGCTGAAGAGATACGATGGCGTCGTCTACCTGACATCAAGAGACGAAGGCAGAGGACAAGCTGCCGTCACCAAACTGAACGAGCTCGGCCTGAAGCCGGAGTACCACCAGCTCGACGTAACAGACAGGGACAGTGTGCTGCGGTTCAGAGACTACATCAAGGAGAAGTACGGAGGTATCGACATACTTGTCAACAACGCAGCGGTCGCCAACAGTGTGGAACTTTACAACCCCTATGACGTGTGCAAAACTGTCGTCGATATAAACTACTTCAGCATACTGACAATCCAAGAACTGATATTCCCATTAGTGAGAGACAATGGACGCATTCTCAATATATCTAGCGACTGTGGACATTTGTCGAATGTACGGAATATATACTGGGTGAAGAGGTTATCCAAGAAGGATTTAAAGGTGGACGACATCAATGATTTCGTGAACTGGTTTTTGGAAGGCATTAAGGAAGAAAACTTCAACTACGATGACATTGCTGATGAAGGAACAATAGCCTCGTACAGAGTAGCAAAGGTAGCTCTCAGTGCCATCACCATGCTGCAGCAAAAGGAACTTGAGTCAAGGAACATTTCAGTGAACTCCATGCACCCAGGGCTTGTTCAGACTGACATGACGCATGGTGTTGGCTTTTATGACACGGACCAGGCAGCCGAAACTCCTGTATATCTAGTACTTGATGCTCCTGACAGCCTAAAAGGAGCGTACGTGTGGTACGATAGAAAAGTTCTAGACTGGTTTGACTATAAAGCTGATTACTTCTTCAAGGTCAAAACCTTAAAGAATAAAATATAGATGTTATCGAAATAATGACATGGTTTCCTAATTAAGTGATACAGATTTAACTTTGATTTATTAGTTCGTGAAAATTAATTTTAAGCCAATTAATTTTCAGATCTTCTCTGTGTTAAATAATATAATTATGTTAGTAATCAGATTTACCTCTTTGTTTTAGCAATAAATTACTGCTCGTAATTTTTTATATAATTATATCCGCTGCTGGATATTGATATTATATTTTTAACAGTTGTTAAGAGTGCAAAATTTATTACACGAGTAGCAAGATAACAGTGTGACGGTTGATAATTCTACCAAAATGGTTAATACGTGCAGTTTAGCAGTATTTGACATACTTTGATATCCAGCACGTTTGCTAAACTTGGTGATTAATTGATTATGTAGTTATCTTCGATAAGTGCTGCTTCTTTATGACACTAGGTATAAGAAGGTCAATTGTCATTGTTTGGCTTTATCAGTACGTAAGTTAATGTTTGCATAATAATGATGGCTTGTACCTAATGTTGTCCTGTTTTTTTTTTATAAACAATCAGATAAATCTACCGTTGTTTTTATTTATTTTCAACTTAGCCAAAAATTCACCCAAAATTGCCAAAACATATTGCTCCGTGACTACGTTGTGATGTTTGTTTCACAAAGTTTTGATTAAATTGAAACGAAATATAAGTTGACGTGAAACGTGTAATCAAATAAAATGTTTTATTGTATTTGTCTTGTGACTTTGAGCTAAGGTAACTGGTGTAACTTTGTAATATATTGGCTGGTTCTAGACTTGAGTAACTAAACTTTCGTTAAGTTTTATACCTCAGGGTGCAATTATAACTTGGGAGTTTAAAACTCAGAAAAACCTGAATTCATGACTGGATTATTATTTATTTAGTCAGGTAAAAATATGTAGAAGTTTTTGTTTAAGAAATGACAAGTGATGTTTTAATAATTTTACAGGCTGTAATAGTTTCAATTAGGCATTCGAAAACGTTTCTTTCCTTCGAAAATTATGTCACCTTTAATAGCAGCAAATCATTGTTATTTCTAAATATAAACATTACGTCACTAAATGTCAGGTTTACATTTGTGCTGGGTCAGTAAGATAACCATTAGATAACGACGGGTAAATACTAAATAATTTATTATCTGTAGATAGTAAATTATTTCAAGACAAACTGCACTACTACACATTTAAAAAAAACAAGCACATTAAAAAAAACCTTTGAAGCAGGCGGGGTTCATTTGAACATTAAATTATGAAATGAAAATAGAATGGACCCCGCCTGCTTCCAAGTTTTGTTTAATTTAAAATGTGCTTGTTTTTTGCTTTTCAGATTTTTCAGTCGAGCTTTTTTAGTTTTTGAACTACTTTTTTTATTGAATGGTTTGGTTGTAGAATATTTTTATGTTACAGCATTAGTATTTAGATATGGGCGAGGCCCGACAGTAAGTTTTAGGATACTACATAAAAATAAGTAGCTACCACTGACTAGCTGTTACGATTGTTACAGTTAGATCTATAAATGAGAGGCGGAACCAACGAAGCACGGACGAAACTCTGTATGTAATGAGAGGTCACCCACCGATAGACCAAGCTTAATCTGAACATGGATCTGAGCGGATGTTATTATCTAACCACGGGCTCCTTATTCGTTTAGCTCACGTGTTCAGACTCAAATCTAGTTTCCCGCAACCTACAGACGTAACCGACCATACACAAGCTAGTTCATACAAACAAATGACATAATTTACGTTTATAATACCCACTTGTCTGCTCTATTCAGAATGTAAGCGCGTTCTCGTTGGAGCCGCGTTCGCTGTTTATCTGGCAAAGTTTTGATTAAATCCGACCGAAACAATAGTGATGTACTCCAATAACATAAATTGGAGCTTGTTAGTTTGTTTTTTAACTTTGTGAACACAATGTGAGGGCTATAATTAGACGCAGGTGTAATTGTTGCTGTTTCAGCAGGTGTGTGTGTGTGCTGACTGTGCTACCATGTTCGGTATATACAAGTTGGATAGACAGACTAACTATCAATTCAATTTTTTTTTTTTTTACAAAATCCATTGTGTTGTAACTAAGTCACATTCGTTCCCATTGCCCCCGACGCAAGTGTACGAGGGAACACCGGTGTGGTTTTAGTCAGTACGAATCTGACAGACCACTCCGCTCGCCCCAGGGTGGAGGACATCCATGAGGATTTCCACATAGAAAACAAATAAAAATGAGCACTAGCATATAGCATAAAACCGAACGAAAGTCACCACACAGTGGCGGGGACCGAGCGGTGCATCCAAAATAGATCTGGTTAGGGTATCTAGTTAGACACGAAGGTGGCCGATGGAGCAAGGCTTTGGCCAAGTGGTGGTTGAGGTTAGGCCAAAGAAACCAGAGCAAGTCCCGAAGCTCGTTAGGTCCTCAACACCTGGATTATGGGCGCACAAGACCGGGAAGTGTGGCAGAAAAAAGGGGCTAAATCCGGGGGTGATTCCGGACTGATATTATGATGATGAAAGTAATTCCTCAACCACTGCAAAAATTAAATCATATTTGCCAAACACGATCAAACAGTAACACTATCTAAGTACTTGAGTTTATCATTAAAATCTCAAATCTCCCTCTCTCAATATTAATGCATACGGTCACAATCAATATTCGAGTGCAGCCATTATGTACTAACGTAAAATACCGGTCTTAGATAACGCACGGACCGATCAAATTCATCCCGTAACGATCCATTGCTCGCTCTCTATGAATAATGCATGAACGCCGCGCAGCATCCCATTAACGCATCGCCATGTAAGTGCTGTATGTTTTGTGCGTCGTTTTTACAAACATTGTTTCTGTTTGGATATGTAAACATTGAATATCAAGGAGTTTCGTGTTCTCTGCATTATTAACGTTTACATTGCCGCTTTGTAGTCATTTTGTTGGTAGGGGAATGAAAGAGAATTTGAGTTAGGGAGTGTTTTGTAAAAGAAAAGGTTCGCATTGAGTCAGTCCGCTTTATATATACAGTTTAGTTAAATTCATTTATGTTTATTTGACAATGATGAACAAAACCAGAACAAACATCAACTGTCTAGACTTTTGCTTGGGGGTGTTTGGGGTCAGCTTCCAGTCCAACCGGATGCAACTGAACAGTAGTGTTTTACTTGGAACGACGGCCCATCTGACCTCCACAGACCCTGGGTAATATCCCTTTGGTTAGACTGGTTGTCAGACTTACGAGCCACTGAGTACCTACCTGTAACAACTGTCAAGGATCCTCAAACAATAGCTGGTACCAACGCAACAGCCTAACCCAGTTTTTGATACACGGCGGAAACTAAGTATTTAATGCATGGCCATCCATTTGCGGACTGAACCTGACCTTGAAGATTAACTCGTGCGGCAGTTTTATTACCCGACTGCGGCGAAGCCCAAAAGGAGGGTTATGTGTTTGGCGTGTATGTATGTATGTATGTATGTCCGTTTCTTGTTCCGGTCGATTTTGGGAGCCATATAGCGTATTACAAAAAATAAAAAAGTCCATTACCATCAAGTAGGGTATCAAAGTGAAGAGGTTTAAAAGGAGATTACAAAAATATAATTATGATACTTATGTTTAAAATAAATTCAAATTCACAAATCATGTAAACAAACACAAAAGTTAAATCATCTGCGAAGAATTTTACGCGACCAACGAAAGAACAAACTCAATAGAACTAAAATGTTGGAAATAAAAAAAAGTTGTCAAAAAACTAAAAAACCCGACTAAAAAATCTGAAAGTAAAAAACAAGCACATTTTAAATTAAACAAAACTTGGAAGCAGGCGAGGTTTATTTGAATATTAAATTATGAAATGAAAATAGAATGGACCCCGCCTGCTTCCAAGTTTTGTTTAATTTAAAATGTGCTTGTTTTTACTTTCTGTTTTTTCAGTCGGGTTTTTTATTTATTTTTTTATTTTTTTAGTTTTTATTTAACTACGAGCTTCTCCAGACCAGTACAAACATACATAATTGAGTTAATAAATCACAATAGAAGCAACATAGTGCTCACAATAGGGTATTTAACCAAAAAAATCTAATTAGTCCGTCAGATAGATTTTCAAAAAATAATGGACACGTATTTTTTCTTTTTTCACTTAAACAAAAGATGAAGACGATACTTGTACAGTAAGTCGTGTGATATCACAAGGTTAGTACTTTCTTACCCACAAAGTGACGTCAAAACTCATGATCTTTGACACGTTTTATTTTTGTCAATTTTTATTAATTTAATAAAACAAAAAACACGTTTCCAATATTTTTCGGTAATCTAAAAGACAGACTAATTATATTTTTTTGATGAAATATCCTATTATGATCATTCATGTGACAACTAATATTGCGAACACTGATGTGCTGATAGTAACTCGTAAGTAGAAATGAGAAAGGTTCTAGTGTAGTAGAGGGTTTGTAGTTACTTGGAATACAATCGAAATATATTGATCACATTTAAAACGTAGAGAGGTGAATGTAGCCGCGCGGGCGGTGTGCGGCGATAAATCGAATCACTGCGAGCAATTTGGCGCCAAGCCTATTTCCTACGTTTTATTAGATTTTATAAATAACTGCACGAGTATTGCAATGAAGATATTTCACATTTGTTGAATAAAACAACATAAATGTCAGGTTGTTGGTAGATGAGACTTTCGCAAAAACGCAGCGGAATATTTTACCGGAAAATATACTTTACAATAACAAATCTATATTGATCTGTGTAAATATTATTTAACGACCCTTCTGTTTACGATGAACTATGCAACCGGTACTTATCTTATCGCGAATTAACTGCAGTTTATTGAGGAAAACAAATAAGTGCTCATTATCTTGTTCCAACAGACCGAGTCAAGTCAACTAGTTATCTCATTAGAGTTAGTACACACAGTAATCATGGTGAAGGTAGCTGTGGTCACCGGCTCCAACAAAGGTATCGGCTTCTCGACTGTTAAAGGACTTCTGAAGAGATTTGATGGAGTAGTGTTCCTGACCTCCCGAGACAATGGCAGAGGAAATGCCGCTGTCGCAAAACTGAACGCGCTCGGTCTCCACCCGGAATACCACCAGCTTGATGTGACAGACCGGAACAGTGTCGCGAGATTCAAGGATTACGTGAAGGAGAAGTACGGAGGCATCGATATCTTGATGCAATGCTGCTATTTGCAATTGCTCCGAACTGTACTTGGGCTACAAAGAAAGTAAAGACATCATCGATATAAACTACTTCAGTTTCTTTATCATCCAAGAGCATTTGTATTCTTTAATCAGGGACAACGGAAGAATTCTCAACATCTCCAGTGATTGCGGACATTTATCCAACGTGAGGAATGAATACTGGATCAAAAGGCTTTCCAGTAAAGATCTGACTGTGAAGGACATCAATGAGTTCGTGAACTGGCATCTGGAAGCTGTGAAAAACGGGAACTTCAACAGATCTGATTTAGCTGATGATGGAACCATTGCTGCATACAGGGTAGCTAAGGTAGCTGTCAGTGCGCTGACTATCATCCAGCAAAGAGAACTGAAATCTAGGAATATTTCCGTCAACTCCATGCATCCTGGCCTAGTCCGTACAGATATGACGAAAGGTGTGGGATTCTACAACGCAGACCAAGCCGCGGAAACTCCTCTGTATATGGTCCTAGACGCTCCAGCTAGTATTAAAGGCGCGTACATTTGGTATGACAAAAAAGTCCTGGACTGGTATGATCCTAAAGCTGATTGGTACTTCAAATCTGTTAATTTCTCATGTAGTCAATAGTTTATTCATGAGTTTTCGGAAATATTATGTGAAAAAAGATTTTATTTCAAGCTTGAAAAGCGATTGATTATTCATATGACATAGATGTAAGTTATGTATGTATTTTATTTTAACTAACTCTGCTACTTTAATTTAATTATTTGATTATTATTTGTATTAGGGAAGGTGTAAGAATAACAACGAAAATAAAATGATGCATAATTCAACTTAGAAAAAATAATTACTTCAAGCAATTACCTATGTCAGTAAAGTATTCCTCCAACCAATAAAGAGAAATAGGTTTCCATATAACGTAGTTGACCTAAACGAGTTCATTTAGCGACCCAATCACCATTAGGCTGTGACGTCACCAACATGGCCACCGGACAATAACGTGAAGTCAAGTTCACGTCCGATATCTTGCGAGATAATAACAGACGGTACGTTATGTCACGATGTATTTATGTTCATGTTTATGCAAGAGGGAATCAGGTCTATATTACTGCGTTTATTTATAAGCTCTTCTATTTATTTTGGTAGTGATTGATTTTTTATCTTGTTTGTTAGAAACATTTCCTACTTATAAATAGATCTTCGACTCTCTGTCTTCCACCTCTTCATCTAATAATCAATTCAAGAACTTTACTGTTTCAAACAAACAAAAGTTCCAACATTACAATATCATACACCTGTGTTTGTAACTAAATAAGTTATATTATTGATATGCTCGCAGAGCTCTTCAATCAGCTCGATACACCGCAGATAAGTAACACTTACAACGATTAAACTAACATTACAACACAAAACTTATACAATAACAATAATTCAAACTTTTCCTTCTTCATAAGCAATTTCCCGAATTCGCGTGTCTTCAAAACATGCATGGTGAGGGATAACCAACCTTGTGGTTGAGCGTGAAGGTTTCATGTTGTGTACATGTGTTGTGTAAAATGATAATACCCAAGTGAATATTAACGCGACTGCTAATGGAGTAATGGCACTCGTACATATGAATAATTCACGTATCGAATTAAAGCGAGCCAACTTTTGTTCTGTTTACATTGGAATTAAAAAGTTTCCCAGCGCGGGTGACGGAGGGGCGCGGGGCGGGGCGGGGGGTGAGTGAGTGAGGCTAGCATTGAATTCGCAAAAGCGGCAATTTCCGTAGAAAGGGTGATGACATACGGGAAGTGCGGTGAGGACGAGCCAGCTGCTTCCTACTGGGAGAACGAATTGGAAAAATACTCGAGCTCCTACTTTCAGTCGTAATTCTAGCAAAATTTTAATATCAAGTCTAAAATATAGGAAATAAAGGCAACCTTGTTAGCCCAAATTGTACTACCTACAACATGTTACAAATTAAAAAAAAAACTCTTAAGTCATTGAGATCTATACAACCGTTACCTCTGCCTTTTTTTTTTTTTTTTTTTTTTTTTGGTGGGTGTAAAATCATCGAATAACCCCTCCCGCTCTTGGGCAGAGCGAAAGGGAGTGTCAGACTTCTACTGACTAAAAACCACCCATGTTCCTTCTTCGCCCTCTATGTCGAGGCCGCGATAACCGTTGGACTACCCGCGGCCACCGTTACCTCTGCCTTGATTTATCATTTGTACTTTTCTACTAGTTTTTATTTGTCACTTGTAATTTTATGTCAATAGTTTAGTGATTAAGCTATTAGGGTATGTTAAATAACATAAACAGCTAACTGTATATTTCCGAGATTATAATATATTATCGCGATAGTGTAAACACACACGGAATTAAATTAGATTAACGATAATTTATGCATTAGCTTATCATTTTCAGCTACTGGCAACACTATAAACCAGCCTTACTATAATAGTTATTAATGGCTAATGTGTAACCAAATTATATTTGGGTGAGATAAGAATAAACATAATTAGGCTTCAATGTTCCCACTGCTGGGACACAGGATCCTATTTGTGAGACAGAGTGCGCTGTAAACCTATCATGCTGGCCCAGTGTAGGTTGGCAGATGTCACATGTCTTCAATTTTTTGACCCAAGGACGGATTTCTTCACAATGATTTCCTTAACTGTTTTGTGAGCATTGGTGATGAAATAAATAACACAAAGTAATGCGCCTGCCTGGGATCAAACAAAACAAAGTCGAGACACAAATCTACGTTGAGGCCATTGCCACAGCTCTTGTATTTTTTTCTATTTCACCTATTCCATCCCACTGCTGGTAAAAGTTTCATCATTCTTTTACAACTCAACTCTTGTCGACAGCACCAAAATGTATGTGTCCTTCTCTTCACTGCGATGTTTTTTTATTCTGGTGCTATTCAATGCATCCATAAGCATAATGTTTCGAGTGCTTCAACTTGAGTCTTACCGTAAGACATAATTATTATGCCCAAAATTTTAGTTAGCACATAAATTCATCATATTATTATCCGTACATCAAAGGATTCTATTGACAAGCCTAGTTACACGAAAAAGTTTGCAAATTGAATAACTTTCAGTATTAAATTTTCCCAGAATCTGTCAGCTGTTAACAAACATAGAGTTAATGGTTACTAGGGACGTAAACCAGCTAGCGAGGGAACTGCTTTGCTTATTGGCGACTTGAATACATACCTATATCCAGTGGCGGCAAGGTTGGCGCAATGGCTGAGAGATTGGACTGCTGCGCTGCGTGTCGCGGGTTCGATCCCCACACGGAACAAATATTCGTATGGCCTACAGATAGTTGTTTCGGGTCTGGGTGTGTTTGTGTATGTGAGTTTGAATGTTTGTAAATGCATCCACGATACAGAAGAAATTCCTAGTGTTCCAGGTTCCAGTATAAAAAAAAATGGATTACGATGTACCAAGTTGATCCGCTGCACAAACATTGTTTTATGAGAAGTAAAGACCATGGGCAAACCTGTGCGTAACGCGAACATAATTGAAGTGTATTTGAAATAGTAACATACAATATTACCCACTGAAAACAAAACTCGTAAAAAAGCCAAGCCGCGCAACTCAGTTCTTTTACCGTAAAAAGTGGTGAAATCCATGTAATACCAAGTCAGTTAACATATTCAGCCCTACTTACTTAAAAAAAATTGATGTTTTAAATTATGTAGATTGACTTATTCTTCCCATCATTGCAATATAATTTTTGTTCTAGACCATAAATACTTGGGAACCCCCTAGTTACGGAGATATTATGGGTCAAAGTTCCAAATTTTTTGTTTTTGTAAACACTAGTTTTTCAGGTTACAACTTTACTTAAATTACTTCCATGACCCGTTTACTATTCAAAGCATCCACTAGCACAATGTTTTAAGAGTGCAACAGTGAGTTTTACCGTAAAATGTGATTTTTGACCCCCAAAAAAAAGTCGTTTCCCAGCAAAATTTTTGCGTAGGGGTACTTAGTTTGATGTACAGAATGCTTGGTTCACGGATGTGTGGGTTAAATTACACCCTATAAGCTATGCTTTCACACGACTACTAGATTATAACGTTTTCTAGTCACAGAAGTCCCGTTTAAAATAAATTCCCGTATATTCCATAGGCGTACGAAACGTAATGTGATGTGGTTATGTCAGAGAGTTCGCGACGAAATTAGATGTGAGTCGAGAGGTCTGGCGTGTTTTGTGAACGTACGGGCGCCGCCCGGGTGCATTGTGCCAGCCTGCTTAACCTTGCTCCGGTTATATCGACGGATAACCGGATGAATCCCTTCCATGAGGCGCGGGGAGGGGGAGTCATGAATACAGGCTCAGAAACTACCGAGAGCAGGGGAGGTCGTGGAGAAAAATACCTTGTGACAGGTAAGTAATATCAAATTGGGTATTCGTAGCAACTGAATGATGTATTCGTACTATTTTGATATTAAAAGTTTGTGTTGGTCCTTTTTAGATCAAAATGTTACCTTATGCAAATAGATTATGGATAATCATGTCATGTATCTTGATTTCATCATTTCTTTATTTGTTTTTGTTTATTTATCTTGCCTGAGTTTGGTACTATTATGTTTATTTCTTTTGGCTTGTGCACAAAGATGCAAAAGGTTTTAGGAACTGTATACTGAGACACCAGAGTGCAACAATATTATTCAATACTTAGATGTTAATTAATATGAACGCAAAAGGAAGTCTGTGTATGTTAAATTTCTTTGAAACATGTAAGATTCATATATTTTTGTAATCTCCTTTTAAAACCCTTCACTTTGATACCCTACTCGATGTTAATGATTTTTTTTTATTCAAATCCGCGATATGGCCCCAAAATCCGCAATTTTTTTTTTTAATTATAATGTAGACAGTGACTCTCGCGCCATCAAGACGAATCTAACGACGTATATTTTATTCAAATCCCTTCATCCGAAGCTCCTAAGAGTTATGAGGGTACATAGAAAAAGGACAAATACATACACGCTAAACACATAACCCTCGTTTTGGACTTCGCCGCAGTCGGGTAAAAACAAGTTTACTGTTCGACAAAGTTTGAACAATATAACATTTCTACAAGGAAAGCGTACAATCAATGAGACGCAGCGCTGTTTGTGCAAGCCGCCGAGTTTGATTGATGATCACCGACTGGGTAGGTAGGTACCCACCGACGTGGACGTTGCGATCACTGCCAGCCATCAACAAGCTATGAATTTTGTTGTTTATTGCTTCTATTGATGGCAGAGTTGATTAGTAGAGAAAACATTTCATGTAGCAGCAGTCATCTGTCATCCATCTACCAAGCCTTTTCTGATGTTTATTTTTGTAATCACCTCTATACTTAATTTATTATATATGCGAAAATAACTGTGCCTGTCTGTCTGCCAGTATGTCTGTATTACATATTTTTACAACATATGGCTGAACAGATCTAGATACAGATTAGATACGGCATACGGTAAAACTATGTCTCCTAATGGCAGAGTACCTTTCTGCCATTAAATATAGTTATGGTCTTTGACATAGTTACCATGAGGTATATTCTTATTTGTAACTGTAGGTTGTACGCAAAATAGCTATCTCTTTTAAGGAACGCATTGAACACGTTGCATACTCTGTTAACCATTTGAGGTCCCTAAAGCCTCGGTTTGATTTTGTCACTCCCTACGTGCTCGGATTTATACCCATTCAACTTGCTTTCTACCCCTAGAAGCTTCTCGCCTACTTTTCTTAGAAAACCTTGCTTAGAAGAGATATTTTCAACGTAAATTCGGCAATCCTACGACGTAGTAACAGATGTTGCTAGACGGAAAATATGAAAGTTAATTAACTCATTAGCATTTCATTACAGGAAAGAAGTAATAATTAGTCATAGCTTCATAATCAACTAAAGAAAATTTTGTTAATTTTCAGTTTGAAAGAAAAAAATAATATGGTTCAGAAAACAGATGTCTATCTTTTTAAAAAGGTCAGTTACTTTCTTTGTATTTTTAGAACCCTTATTCGACTTTTGACTAAAAATGGCGATAACATAAAGCCTCGATTACATTCGGAGAGTTACTCGACCGTCGAGAGGCGAAACTTGTAATTGGCCATAGAAACTGTAAACAAATATATTAATATAGTAAATTATTTTAATGTATCGCTGTTAGTTTCCTAAATAAATAAATATACTCAACGCAGTCAAGTAACTCTCCCGTCAATATTCGAGACACGAACATAAAATTTAAGAATTGAGCTTTATGTTCGAGTACTGAAAAAGATGGCATACAATGCTAAAATATACATGATGAGAAAAAGCACTGCGAGCGCCGATCAAATTTTGTGGCTGACCGAAAAGAAAGAAAAAGGCGTATAATATGAAAGAAACAGTTTTACGATTGCGTAGCAGAATAACTGTCTTTTTCTACTGTTAAACTGTCACCAATAAAACAGCCCCCTTTAATTTATTTTATAAAGAAACGTTATCGGAGTCATGAAACACCGCGGCACAGGATACGAGCTCGTAAATTGAGTAAAACAACCGCGTGTGGTCGCCACTGCACTTTTACTCACGGCGAAACAAAAATGCACATTTTACCACAAAAATATGCATAATTATGCACATATTTGCATAAGCAGCCGACGCTTTTTACGCGACCCGTGAATATACTGACCAGATTTAATTCTGCAAGAGAGAAGAGGACGCAGTTTTAAATATTTATAAAGCAAATATTTACGGAATGTTTTAGGACGAATGGGCCAGAATGATCATACAGTGGGTTCCAGAAGTCGGTCGTCGTAACCGAAGCAGGCCCAAGAAACGCTGATGCAACGATTGGGACTTGTTTTTAACTAATTGGTCCGGGGAGGCAAAACACCAGAAAAGTTTCCCAACAGTGAGACTGAACAGCCTGTTTAAATATTAAATTCAATCTATACTATCTATACTAATATTATAAAGCTGAAGAGTTTGTTTGTTTGAACGCTAAGATCTCAGGATCTACTGGTTGGATGTGAGAAATTATTTTTGTGTTGGATAGTCCATTTATCGAGGAAGGCTTTAGAATATATAACATCACGCTGCAACCAACAGAAGTGGACCACAAATGAAAAATGTTGCAAAAACGGGAAACGATATTCCTTATGAGAGCTTCCGTTGCGTGCGCTGCAAAATGGTTTAAGTTATGCAAATATTATGAAAGAAAGAAATGTTCCTTTTTAAAAGTTCTACAAATAAGTCCGCGACAGCATATATCTATCTACTAAGATTGACTCACTGTAACCATTTTTTACTATCGAAATGTTAGGTTAAATAGAATTATTTTTTGCGAAGCTTATTTAACCCATATGGTATAAATCTATATCTAAATAAATATGTTTGTTAGAAAGAAAACTTAATATAGAATATTTGTTCCTTTTACTCTATATAGTTTAAACAAATATTTTAGAAGATATTGCAATGTTAAAATGTCCGCGCGACAAAATAATTACGCGGTCCGCCGGCAATCGCGTCCCGATGTAGATACGTGGAGATTCTGGCCTCCGGGAAATTCAAATTCAAATTCAAAATATTTATTGCACCATAATATTTACAAGGTGTTATTGTATATTGTTTTGGCAGCAGTGGTGGCCCAGTGGTGGCGGCCCCGACTTACGAACAGTTGGTTGTGGGTTCGAACCCAGGCAGGCGCATTACTTTATGTAATTTATTTCATACCACTCCTAGAGAGGAGGCCTGAGTCCCTGCAGTGGGAACAATATATGCTGATGATAATGATGATGATTGTGTATTTAACAGTAAGTGATAGGTAGGTACCTACTTATAGTAATTCTCACTTTAATAATGTAATCTAAGGTTCTATCTAATATTATAGAGAGGAAAGATTGTTTTTTTTTTGTTTGTTACGATTTAACTCAAAAATTACTCAGACGACTTTGAATAATCTTTAAACATTAGAAAGCTAATTGAAAAAATATTACTATGTTGGATAGTCGATCTATCGAGGAAGGTTGTAAGTTATATATTATTGTGACGCAGACGAAGTTGCGTGGGTCAGCTAGTAATTAAATAAAGCAAATAACCTTATGACTTAAACAAACTTAGACTTTAGATTTAAAAAGTACACCCACATAAGTTATATGTGGGTGTACTTTTCGGTACACCGCCTTCGGATAAGATGTTATGATGTTAACCAGAGTATGTATACGTATATATATGTATATGTACAGACAAAATTTTCATAAAACAACTCAATCTACTCTAAAACCGGCCAAGTTAACCTACTAAGAAACCATATAATACTGGTAAAATCCACAAAAGTAATTATTGTATACCGTATTCTCCTTGCGTCCGCCGCGGGACGGGAGCGAGTCGTTCCTACATTTGAAAGTATTTGCGTCCGCAGCGGGACGGGAGCGCGTCGTTCCTACATTTGAAAGTATTTGCAAGACAAACAACCGCAATGTTAATGATGTTGTGCTGCCTTTATTTAAAGATCTGAATATATAAATACTATGTATAGTACGATAGTTGCAATGCGTCTGTGTTTTTAACTAAAAGGTATTTCAACGTTCTAGGTATTTTTATAATATTTAAACGTTAATTTGTGGTCTGAAAACAGCATTAAGCTCTTTTTACCCGACTGCGGCGGATCCCAAACGGAGCGTTATGTGTTTCACCTGTATGAATGTTTGTATGTAAGTCCGTTACTTTGTTCGCTTATAACTCCTAAACGGATGAATGGATTTGGTTAAAACATACGTCAATACATTTTAAATTAAACAAAACTTGGAAGCAGGCGGGGTCCATTTGAATATAAAGTTATGTTAATAGACTAACCCGTTTCATGTTTTGTTTCGTTTAAAATGTGCTTATTTTTTAGTTTTTTTTTTTACAGACTTCCAAAAGGAGGAGGTTCTCAATTCATCGGACTTTTTTTTTATGTAAGTATTCCCGATTACTCGACGATGGCTGGACCGATTTCGATTTTTTTTGTTTTGTTTGAAAGGGTATTCTTTCCAGGTGGTCCCATGATCACCAAGTCAAGATCTGATGATGGTATTCTGGAGAAATAGAGAGAACTTTTAAAATTTTATAGGCATCCTTGAAGTAATTGGGAAGAGTAAATTTGGTGAAGATCTGGTGAAAAACTTCGGAGATAGTCAACGGAACTCCTCAATAAATGATAGCAAATGGACTGGGATTGCTGAAATCTCATGTATGTCTATTGTTTACACCAGTTCATAACTTAATATTACGCCAGTACATTGTGAAGAGGTGAGCACATGTGAACCACTAAAAAGGGAAAAAAAAAAACTTTTTTACAAAAACTAAAACCGTCTTCAACAAAAAATAAAACACAAAAAAGTGAAAAATAAACTTCAAAAGAAAAATCAGCTTCTGAAGTCGTTTTTTTTTAATACTGGCTCGTTGGTACAGAGATCGCAATCTGTTGAGCATGAGCTCCTGGTCCAGGTCGGGCAAATTGATATTGAGTTTTCCCAATAGAAATTTCTTGGTAACAGCCATGGAGTCTGAATTTGTGACCGGTTGATGGCAATAGGTTGACTCCTTATTACATGATGTGACTTTAAACATGACTGACGAAATGTAGGTGTACTATTAGGTAACTGCCTAACCCTTCTGAAATGACAGGCCTGATGTTATGTTATAAACACTGTTTATTGTACTCTACTGTATGTGTATCTACTGTATTGATTTCAGAGTCATGGTATGTAACGAAACTAATATTTTAGAACCCTTATTGTAATGCATCATAATTATCTCAAAGTAAGCAATAATTATTACACGAGAAATTCACATTTCAACTTTGCCAAGCGGATACATATTATTGCTTGTGAACCCTCAACTTAAAGTTTAAGTTTCTATTCCCCATTTAAAATCGTGTTACGAGAAGAAACCTCTTCGTTTTTTGTGTCAAACGAAGTGTAACCGAAAAACCCCTTTTGGGAACCTAACATTGTGTGCTGTCACAAACTAGGACTGTTTAAAGGTTCGTTCATCGGTGGTCGGTGGTCCGGACTACGAACTGATAACGGACACTAGACTATAAAAGACTAGCGGACGTCACGCGGTTTCACCCACGTAGTTTCCGTTCCCATGAAAATACAGGAATTAAAAGTAGCCTATGTTACCCGGATATAGTGTGTCTTTCTAACTGTGAAAAAATTTATCGAATCGATTCAGTACTTTTTAAGATAATTCGTTATGTACAAAAAATACTTATCTTTTCTCATAATAATATTATATGAGTATATGGATATTTCAGTACATTATCTGTCCGTCTGATGTCCAGTTGGGAATTCAGTTCGCTCTATTCGATCGCACGACTATGCAATTTTTTTTTTTTGCAATATGACAAAACACGGGGTGTCACTTCTGCTTTTTAAAAAAAACCCCGAAAAAGAAGTACTTTCTGTTTTCTATGGTAATTCTTCCAAGATATAAAGTATAACATAATCTCCTTTATATCCCCTGGCCCCTCGACGTGACTTGCCCTTAACTATCTTTCTTACTAGAGGAGGGGGGAGTAGGGGGGGAGTATCATGTTATCGGAGTAAAAGTCAGTTGGCAGTAATAATAACTGTGTGGTCAACTGTCGGCATTCTGTGTGATTGGCGTTCGATTCACAATCACATAGCTCACTAGAAACCGTTTATTTCTTTCCTTGAACTATTCGTGCTGGTATAATATTGCGGAGAAATATTGTGCTTTTCTGGAATATCGTAAATACGAATTACTGCATGTTGATACAGCTTGTTTTTATTACGTATTTTATTAAATTACGTTATGAATGACTTTAAATCCGATATTAGTTAAAGGGAACCAGAAATGTTTTAATGAGTTTCAGCAACTTTACTGTCTAGCTATTAATACTATGTGTAGTAAGTTAACTATGTAGCGAGGTACTGTTTACTTCGACAGAGGGTCTAAATTAAGCTGCTAGCGCTCTCAAAGCGTTTCATAAATCTGCAATGATTTGCAACGGATTTACATGAGCTTTTCTGAAGATTAGGTCAACCTATTTTACTTTTTCGAAATTGTATTTTCATGGCCTTCCGACCATCAGTCAATTAAAAATATAGTTCCATTCCAATCCTTCCTAAATCTAAGTCTAATTCCACTCCACAACAACCAACAAAACAATAAAACCACTACAAAATCCAGCCACAAGCTAGATTGCCATTACGTTTGGCTTTTTCCCTCCATAATGGAAAAAGGCGGGAAATGTGACGCGCCGCCATTTTTGCATAATTTGCAATCCCGCGCCACGCGCCAGTATTGACGGCAATCTAATCGCCGAATTATTACCAAGTCCAGGAATGAAGTTAGCAAAGTTAATATCGGAATGAACTGCGCGTCTTTATTTTGATTAGATTTTTGGAGAATATTGAACGTTTTATTATTTCAAAATATTATTCTGGGAGTGCTATTGTCTTTGTTCTTATTGATTTATACAAACGTTTAGACAGCTAGTAGTGTAAAGTGTAGATTTTTATAACTTATAGCATTTGACCTGGCACCGATACGAAAGTAGAAAAAATAGAGCAGAGAGTTTGGAATTAGTACGTAATGTCCAGAGTTGAGGCAGTTTCACACCAAAGTAACGAGTTGCGCCATAAACCCATGATGCAAGATTGACCAATCAAACGGGAATATTCAAGACATCGTTTCCAGAGTGTGTGGACAGGTTAGCCATCGACTCTGAATCACGGTGACCAACGATAATGAAACTACTTCAGCCTGTTGTCCAATTAAAACTTGTCTTATTTAAGTGAAACACACAAAATCAGGATACAATTAAATTATGGCGGTTGACTAGCATTGACGTAGTTATTGAAATAGTTTTTTTGAAAATGTACATAAAGGGTTTTGTGTTTGACGGCATGGTTGGCGCAATGGACTGCTGCGTTGCGTGTCGCGGGTTCGATTCCCGCACGGAACCAATATTTGTATGACCTATAAATAGTTGTTCCGGGTCTGGGTATTTGTGTATGTGAGTTTAAATGTTTGTGAACGTACCCACGATACAGGAGAAATTCCTAGTATGGGCAACGTTTTTTAAATCATAAAAAAATGGGTGTAAAAGTACCCTTAACGCAAACGAAGGGCATTTGTTCTACCGTAGACGCGGGCCTGTGGACGGTGAGTGATGGGCTAACTCGCCGTCCGTCCGTCTCACGACGAAAACAGGCCGTGTCGACGGCGCGTTCGTGTTCCACGCGCGCCTCAAAGAGATGTCAGCAACATGGGAGGGGCCCGAAAGGGCCGACGCCTGTCGGGGCCGCGGGTAGTCCAACGGTTATCGCGGCCTCGACATAGAGGGCGAAGAAGGAACATGGGTGGTTTTTAGTCAGTAGAAGTCTGACACTCCCTTTCGCTCTGCCCAAGAGCGGGAGGGGTTATTCGATGATTTTACACCCACCAAAAAAAAAAAAAAAAAAAAAGGGCATTTGTTCTCCCCATCACTGCGATTTTTTTTGTTCTAGGCTTTACCTGGGAACCCCCTAGTTACGTAGATATTGGGGTCAAAGTTCCAAATTTTTCTCAGCTGTTTTTGTCTAGTTTTTCTGGTTATAACTTTACTTAAATTAACCCCAAGACCCGTTTACTATTCAAAATATCCACAAGCACAATGTTTTAAGAGTGCTACCGTAATATGTGATTTTTGAACCTAAAAATAAAAGTCGTTTCCCAGCAAAGAAATTTGCGTAGGGGTACTTAGTTTGATGTACAGAAATCTTGGTGGACGGGTGTGTGATGGGTTGATTTACACCCTGTATTTTGAAAACAAAATATTGGCGTTCGTTACAGTTTAACTCACCCGCCAAAAGATTCTTAACCTTAACACATGATAACTGAAAAAAAATCTGCAATCTTGCCCCCAGAAAAAAATCAGCAAAAAAACTGCTGACACTAACAAAGGTACATCGGCGATCATCAGTGAGTACGTTCGAGTCCCGAACCGACACCTCCCAGTTATTACCCCAATCCCGCAACTAGCACGTTATACAACCACATATTATTCCATGGGAACGCCATTTCGTGGTCGTCGATACTAACGCTTGCCGTTTGTTGGGCGGCACTATGTGACACTTTCGGTAATAAACACGAGAATGGGGTTAACTGCTGTGATATTACTGTCTAAATGTATTTTGAAATTATGATGTCGAGAATATTTAACGTTTTTGGACTCATATTTGTCAAGGTACATAGACGAAAATGGTAAAAACAATTTAGACTCATGTTTTAGCAAAGAATTCAATAATGTGTAGTAACCCATCAAGGAGAAGAGGTACCTTACCACGTAGAAAAAACTGTTGTCCCAGTAACAATAACATAAATTATAACTGAAAAACTTTCTTAGAGCATTCATATTTAACTATATACACACATCAAAAGTGTCTAGGGATCAAGCATTTTTATGCGGATTTCTTGAGATTGAGATGTGGCTTTGTAATAAATTTATGATTTTATAAATTTATATGGATCCTTTTTGGTGCATTTCATAATTTGAATCAGGAACTGTGAATCAAATTCGAGTAAAAGATGAAAATCAGCTGTCAATATTTTCCCTATAAAAACATACAACGCATTGAAGATATTATTAGTGCTACTGTTTCCCTACTACTGATTAAAACCAACGTTATTATGGAGCGGCGACGTCATTTAAGCAGGGAAGAAATGCTCAGAGCCGTGGGAATGATAGAAGCTGGTTCCCGGCAACGTACTGTGGCTTTAGCTCTGAATACAAGTCAGAGTGTTATCAGTCGACTTTGGACACGTTACCGAAGCACTGGTACCGTGGCTGAGCGCCATGGAGGACGGTATCGCTGCACCACACGGAGACAAGACCGATACATTCAAATCTTAACTCGAAGAGCTCCAACAATAACCGCCATGATGTTAGCCGTGAGGCTTCATCACTCTTCAGGGAACTTAATTAGCGACCAAACAGTCAGAAACCGCTTGCATGAAGTGAACCTTCATTCCCGAAGACCGCTACGGGTACCACCTATAGCAATGCACAATCGTAGGATTCGATATCAATGGGCTCTTGAACACAGAAATTGGGCAGAAGAACAATGGCGTTTCGTGTGCTTTTCTGATGAGTCTCGTTTTGGTATGAGACCGGATACAAGACGTATACGACACTGGAGAACCCCTGGACGCCAACAGCGATTAAAATCCTGCCAGGAAGTCCATCCTTATAGTGGTGGAACCATCATGGTATGGGCGGGTATTTGGATCGGCGGAAGAACTGAGTTGATTTGGATCAGAGGCAACCTCAACGCTCAAATTTATGCTGAGACGATTGTATCAGACGTCATCGTTCCTCTACAAGTGCAAATCGGTCCCTTATTTCAGTTAATGCATGATAATGCACGACCGCACACCGCAAGAGTTGTAAGACAGACTCTCGCCGCAGCTAACATCAATGTCCTGCCCTGGCCTGCTCAGTCGCCAGACTTGAACCCGATTGAGCATGCATGGGATATGCTACAGAGAAGAGCTCTGCCGAATATGGAGGGTATCCAGTCGCAAGAAGACCTTTTTTTGTTGTTGCAACGAACATGGGCGGCCATTCCACAGCGTGATTTGGATGAACTCATTTTGAGTATGCCAAACCGATGTTCTTGTGTTGTTAGTGTTCGCGGTAGAAACACGGATTATTAATTGTTTAAGTTACCCAATAAAATTTTAAAGAAAACTGTTATTTCAGTCTTTTTTTCGAACTTTAATGTTAGTGGTTCAAATGTCAAAAATCCCTTTATTAGGAAAATGGCAAATTTCTTTATTAATGCAAAGGTGACTTGGTTTATCGTTACTGTGACAAACGAAAACACTTTATTTGATGAATCCTTAAAGAAAATTTTAATTAATATCAATCAGGAGAAAAGTTATTGCAAAAATATATGTTGATCCCTAGACACTTTTGATGTGTGTAGTTTCTAATCACACTATGGTATTTCACCAAAATAATCTAAGTACAAGTAGTCCGTCTGTTAGATTACGAATAGGTACGTGGTTTTTGTTTTATCAAATTAATATGAAAATAAAACTTGTCAAAGATCATGAGCAGAGGTTTGTGACGTCACTTTCAGGGTAAATAAATACTAACCTTGTGACGTCACTTTTCGAAGCACTGTATCTACATCTTTTGTTTATAAACGTGAAAGTTCGTTTGGATGGATGGATGTTTGTTACTCTTCCACGCAAAAACTACTGGACGGATTTAAATAAAATTTGGTACACAGATAGTTTATAACCTGGATTAACACATACAATAGTTTTTACCCCGATTTTATCTTCCCGTGTGATAATTTTCAAGATGTAGCGGGCGAAGCCCGAATTTCGTGTTTGATCATTAACAGCCCTTCCAATGTCCAACAATCTGTAACGCCTATTGTCAGTATTTCTATAACTACTTTTGTAAACTACACGTCAAAAGAAAATTTTCATTTAAAAAAGACACCTCAATAATTACTCACGGGCATTAGGTGCACTACCCACCCCCGATGGCCTCATTAATTACTAGCTGGCTATCCCTTTGTCCTAACTTTGTCGAATGCAATAAACAGCAATATTACTTTGTTGCATGTGCTCAGCAAAAATCTATCTTTAAGACAGATCGCTTTTTATTATAAAGTAAGTAGGTGTTCGTTCATGTATTGATTTTGTTCTTAACAAACGTTTTGTGTAAACATAACCTGATTACACAAAACAACAGCAGTGTTTCCTACCTTAAAAGTGTAATGGCCGTTTTCATTAATACGTGGTAATACGCGGATCGTATTCAAATGCCTAAGAAGTAAAAGCACGCTGTGGTTTCCAATACCCTTTGTGGAGATCAGAAATTCAATCGTAATCAATTTCACTGAAAACGGAATATTTACCATCTTTATCGTTTGTTAAGAGTTCCTGATATTTCGGAGATATTGCAAGCAGCATGATCACGGATAAACTTAAGTTATTACATCTGCATATTCGTGTTAGTGACCATGTCAGGTTAAAAAGTTAGTTAAAATCAAATTGCACATTTACCGCTCAAACTATAGGCACAGGAGACTTTGAAACGTGTCAGCAACCCCCTGAGAGTTACCTAAGTCGGTAAGCGGCGATATCTACTTTTTTCGGAACTATCATACGTACCAGAACTTCGGACAATTTGTACCTATAGCATAAATTAAATCCAAAATATTGTAGTTTGTTTCTATAATTGTCGTAGAAGCAAACTATTTGTAACTTGCAAGATTATTATTCAGCTAAAATTTGTAGAACACCAAAACATTTTAATTTAAAAACGGTCAAAAAAAACACACGCTTCTTTGAAATCGAGGTCAGTACCACAGGACGGCGCATCTGAATAAATAAATACATTTAATTTAGAATATTCCCTTTGAACCTCTACATTAATGATTAACAAACCTCTAATTAGCGTCGCGAATGGCTAACAAAACGACCTCTTCGTTATTTGTTGTTATGCCGCGCCCATTGAAGCAGGCCTCTTTTAATTGGGCCCGACGGACTGGTCTACTGATAGCCAAGTATGCTTAATTAATACCCGAATTAAATACCCTTAAAAATTCGCTGACGGGGAATGCTCTTTTAAAGCTGGCAGAATTATTTTAGTTTCAAGAATGAGCCGGAGATTGCTAAGTTGTGCTGAATAACGGCTCTCTGGCAGATTTAGTTGATCTCATTTTGCTGAAGTAGAGATTACACTAGCTATGAACTACTTACATCCTCATTTTCCAGATTTAGTTCCGTCGTCATATTGCAGGTTAAATTTTAACCTAAATTTTTAAGCTGAACGCAATTCCTGTGTTTTATTGTTGAAATTAAAAGAAATCGTTCGGCAAACTGGAGCTAATTGCTCGTTTCAAAGCATGCAGAGTTGCAAAAGAACCGAAAGGAACCTCCATGGACATAACTCTAAGATAATTATTATTTGATGAGATTAACCTGTCTTCCCCATCTATTATGTTAAACCCACAGAATAAATATGCTAATGTCACAATCAACAATGTATCTGTAAGAAATTAGTGCTCTTGTTTTCAAAAAAAGGTAATTTATGTCCCTCATTTGTTTCCTTTGTATTTGTAAAGCCAAGTTTTCTTTTAGATGTTACAAAAGTTTTGACGTTTGCATTCTAAAAGGACATTAATAAATTCCAAAAAGTAATTAGGATTCAGAAGTTTTCTTTTTCTTCGTGTTTTAATGGCGGTTGCTGATTAAAATATTGTAATTTGTGTTTTATATGTGTGTGCAGAAGTTTAACTTTAATGTCTAGGTGTCTTGGGTCTAAATTGCCTTACTGAATGTAATTGTGAGTAATGCGACTAATTTGTCTGTATTATTTAGAAATTGTTTTATTGGTCTTATGTATTCGACCTTTACTCTTAGTTAAGAAGTTGAATAATTGCAGGTACCTACTCTAGGTAGGTAGACAGGTACCTAAAGGTTAGGTAAGGTTGTGCATATTACAAGAGAACTTACCTAAGGTGCTCACTTAAAGCGAAATGATTGCCTATTGCACTTACAATCTGAATTATATAATCAATCTAATCGAATCCTCCATGTGATAAAAGTGTTTACGTAATTAGACGAAGCATAACCAATCCATTTCCGTTGAAGACGTAGTTAGGAACAATTCCAGTTTAAACCACTCCATTATCGATTCAATAACCGTCACTGACCATCGACATCTCAAAGCGCACATAGTTCAGCAAATCAATCACTACAAGTGGATATTACAGCATTCGGCATCAATCTCAAGCGGTCGTCAACAACACGTGTAGTAATATGTCGCACGTGGCGGTCGCATAACAGTGAAGCCACACGACCACAGACGTTTCCGGAGACCCGCACGCGTGAATTTCACTCATTTCAGCCGAAAGACTATTCTATCTATTGCTTGGCAGAGGCTTCCCCTCGCTAGAGTATCGCCACATTTAACGGTCCCGTACGTCTCGCATCCAGCGGATCCCGTCAACCTTCACCAGGTCATCGGTTCACCTAGTGAGAGGCCTTCCAAAGCAACGCCTACCAGTTCGCGGTCACCACTTCGCAACTTTTCGACCCCATCGGCCATCCGTTCTACAAGCAATGTGCGCCCTGATCGCTACCACTTAGTTTCACAATTTTTTGGGCTTCTCTATTCCTTTCTGATCAATTTCGTTGCGGGATCCAAGACAGTTTAATCGTTTCTCTGGGACTTCGTCGGGCTTCATTGTCTCGGCGCTTTTCTTGTGGTTGCCACTGTTGGTTTTGGCTTACAGGAGTTACAGTGGTTTGGAAATAGTGTGGCTTGCTTGTCCCATTTTAAATTCTTGGTTCTCTTGCAGATGTCTACATACACCCATCAAAAACCCTTCAGTGTGGTAAAAAGACTGTATGGTCCCTTGTCTGTCGCGTCCACGTTGCGTCGCCGCAACTTCTTTCAACTCACAGTGTAAGCGACGCAGCATGACCGCTCCAAAGTCGCAGCGTACCGACCAAGTATGGTGTGGCATCTCCATTAGTCGCACGTGCCGCACGCACCGGTCGCTTCGGCCACGCTGAGTGGATGTAATCAAGCGAGCAGATTGTTTGAGACATGCTAATTCCTACGCATTACTCGTGGAACTGAGTTGGGAGGTACTTGGGATTGATGAACGGCAAATGCACAATTGGTGAAGCAAGGCTAGGTTGATAGTTTGCTCAAGTAAAGCAGGACATTTGACATGACACCAACCAAAAAAAATAACGTTATCAATTCATTTAACTTTCCATTAATTCAATTCGTGCGGTTGGAACAAAATAATGGAATAATTCAGTGACTCCAGAGGGTTTTCCAACCGATTATTTCAAAATATGACCTAGAAACCAACTCAATATTATTTTATAATCGTAGAGGGATAGAATTGGAAATAAAGTGTAACGTAATACAATTTCTAAGTAGCATCTACGGAATTTGGATTATATTGGTTCTGGTGGATGGTAATAGGCACGTCCTCTATTAAAATGGACTCAAACATAACTGTCGAAGTATCAGCATACTATTAGGTACACTCTGCTTAACCCTTCGGACATTGCAGGCGTGATGTTCTATTTAATAGTACTACACGGTTAGAACTCAGGCATGCTCCTATTTGACATTAAACAGTATTAACAGCCAGTTTCATGCGCATTATCGTTTACCCGTACGTTCGTATGCTACTCATAAGTAAACAGGGCTGAGGCGCGGATTACCGGCGCTCTTTACTGCGCTAATACAGAGGTGGCGCCGCGGCTCACAGCTAGCGCGCTTATTAAATTAATTCTAGCGAGATATTTAGCACTGAGAGGTTCCCTCGGGCTGCTGGCAGTAAGCAGGCAGGAGACGTAGGTTCATGGAGAGGAATAAGGGTGGGCAGGGATAGAGGGCACGAACCAGTTATCAGCAATCGTCAGCTGATAAAAAGTTGATTATTATAAAAACAGGGATGTACCAACGATTGATAGAAGCGATAGTAATACTTAAACTCCCTTTTACTGAAATGAATATCATATGCCACTTAATCCCCTAGATTTTACTCTAGAAATGTTTGCTATTTTAATTTGCTAAAATATCGAAGAGAAAAGTTACAACAACAATGCAACTTGGAGCTTTGTGGTAACAAATAATGCTGTACCAGCATGGAAGACCTGCATCACGCAGTGCGGTAAGTACAGCATGCTTCTTGCCACAAACAATTAATGAAATTGTTTATTTATGCAATAAACACAAACATAGTTCAAAACAAAAGGGCAGATAATAATAATAATAATATAGCGCAGAAGACTTAATTCTACAAAAAGTCTAGGCATACAAAATATTATGAAATGATGATGTCTTCTAAACTAGGATACCTAGGGGTCTAAAATGGCCACTTTAGCAGATCGTTTAAAAGCGTAAAATGGACCTTCCATAATAGGATACGATTTTTAACGCAATTCATATTATGATCTGCTAAAGTTGCCATTTTGGACCCCTAGTGAGTTGCGTCAGAGCGGCAACAACGCATCTCAGATTTATCGTTTTAAGGTGCATGACCTATGCATATAGACATGTCAGTAGGAGACATCATCATTTCATTATTTTTTTGTATGCTTAGACTTTTTAACAAAAAGTATTTTTTTAAATAAAAAGTTTTTAGGTTTTTTTTTTTTTATCTGCCATATTTTAAATATTAATGCGATAGACGGGTAAAGAGATCATTTGCGTAGTCTATTTGCAATCACCAACTATGCACACAACAACAACAACTAATCTTGAATAGGACTCGCTGGAACTCAGGATCACAGTATTCTATGGCATTCTTTCTGAAATCCTCCCAACATTGTTTTATGATATGGGTGTATGTCCGTAAGTGATACCGCGGCCACAACACAAAGGGTTAAGAAGGAACATGAGTGGTTTTAAGTCAGTAGAAGTCTGACACTCCTCTAACGCTCTCCAGAGCGGGAGGAGTCATTTGATGATTTCCCACCCTCAATAAAAAGGGGGTGTATGTTTGGATCGGTAAGGTTAAGGTAAGGTTAATTCAGGAAATACAATCGTGCTATTATCGTGTTGGTTTCTTTTTTCATAAATTGAATGAAGTGATCCTTCTGAGTTTCCTTCAAATCGCCTTTAAATCGCAGAGGATCGGGTAAGGTTGTTCTAACCAAATGTTCAGTAATGAGGAAGTTGCGAGCTGTGTAGTGCTCTCGACGAGCTTCGGATATCTTCGTGGAAGTTCGGGATTATTACGAGCTAACAAGACGTTCAAATTGCTTCGAGTTCATAGTTTCGAGATTTGTTTAGTCTGTGTGGCTTTCGGGTAGCATTTGTGCTTACAAAGTTTTTTTAAAGACAGAGATAACTTTATTTGCTCAAAAATATTTGCGAGAATTTATCAATATTTGGGATAGGTTTCTATGAAGAATTCCAGAAACTTTCATCATCATAATTATAAAAAAGCAGTAAAACCCAATCTAACAGCTCATGAATGGCGGTAAGAATTAAATCGTTTGCGACTACTACACCTGCAAAATAACTGTGATTTAAAACTGTAAATCTATTCTGTTCAGGTTCACAAATAATCGATCGTCTTCAAAACAAAGCTTCATGTAAAATGTAAGTACATCTTCTTAGCACAAGAACCCAATCAGGTGTTACCGCGACGCTAGTAAATAATGTACCGATGACGTCGCACAACGCGAGGACATGACGCGCGGCGCGGGTCGGGACGGGACGGGATTTATTATTCAAGATACGGCTCCACATTACATTAATTACTGATACTTTACTTCATATATACATTACTAAGTAATACGTTTAAATCTGAGGTACACATAACATCCTGTCAGAACTGCGGGTTGGGCGAAAGAGATACCGCGTCTTCGGACACAAATGTCTTAAAAGGAACATGAGTGGTTTTTAGTCAGCAGAAGTCTGATACTCCGCTACACCCAGAGCGGGAGGGGTCATTTAATGATTTTACACCCTCCAAAAAAAAAGGCACCCATAACATAACATCACGCTTGTAATCCCTAGAAGGTTAGGCAAAGGTACAAGTACATCTGCTACTAGGCTCTAATCAGGTCTCTGTAGCTGCTACTGAAAAAATCCAGAAAGAAAAACACATTATTACGTTGCCCGATCTGAGAATGGAACCCAGGTCCTCATAGTTAGAAGTCGCGCGTGCGACCACTACACTAACGAAGCAGTCATCAGTCTAGTATTCCTTGACCTGTGGACGGTGAGTAATGGGCTAGAAATGACGACGACAGGCCGCGTCGACGGCGCGCGAGTGTTCCACGCGCGCCTTAAGCGCAAGGGCTAACGCCCGTCGGGTCTGCGGGAAACAGATACCGCGGCCTCGGCACAAGGGCTAAGAAGGAACATGGGAGGTTTTTAGGCAGTAGAAGTCTGACATTCCCTTTTGCTCTGCCCAAGAGTGGGAGGGGTTAGTTGATTATTTTCCACGTCAAAAAAAAAAGTGCTAGTATTCCGCTTGGACAGAAGAGTAACAGTTCATTACCATTTCGGCAGTTAAGTTGAAATCTTGTGCAGTAGGAGGCATATCCACTGGCTAAAATATTTTTTTTTTTTTTGAAGGGTGGCAATTCATCAAATCACTCGTCCCGCTCTGGGCAGAGCGGTAGGGAGTGTCAGACTAAATACCACCCATATCTTAGCACTTCGTGTCGATGCCGTGGTATCTCTTTCCAACAACCCGCAGCCAAATAATTGAGGTCTTAATATTAAATGCTATAATAATATTAATTATATAATTCATATGTTTTGGTAAGCTGCAGGAAAACTTATTAAAGTGTACACACAAGAACGTGCCTGTAACAACCATCTTCACGTCATGGCCTATAGCAAGACGCTGTAAGCAGCCGGTGAAGTTTATAGGGGTCCTTTAAGCAAATCCCGTCAGATGGTCCTGTGTGGCCGCGTAAACAGGTGATTTGTATGTGTGAGTGAGGCGAAGGTCAGGGCAAGGGTTTCCATGTATTATTTATATTACTGAATAGTGTTTAAGTCTGAGCTGGCAGATGCTATCGTTTTTCTTTTTTTGAGAAAAAAAGAAGTATTTTTTTTATATTCACAAAAAGTGTATTCATCAAGTATCAAGCAAGTGTATACATAAAAGAAGTTCCCTCAACCTCCTTACCAATCTTATCTGATGGGAATACGGTGGTATGACCTCATTATCACCTTCCTACACGTTTTCTTCTTCTATTCCCCCTGGCAATCGTCACGCTATCATTTACTACAATACATACACACATGCACATACACAACACACATTACACACACACACATTACATTTTCTTTCTTTTCTTTTGTTTCTTTCTCTTTCTTTACTACTTTTTATTTCATATGACTTCTAACACAGTCCTTCTTCTTAAAGTGTATCCTCGCTTGCCAAGGTATGTGGATGGGTGACCACCCATTACATACCGAGTTTCCACTGTACCTCGGGTTTACACCATCCCGGCTGCCATATATACGTTGCAGCATCAACACTGAGGCACAATAAATGAGAGTTCTTATTGATTATTGTTAATTTAGAATAACGCCATCTACCATCGTTTGTCGGAAACGTCAAGCAGTGTGCTTGGGTCAGGTCGATACAGAGCGTGGCAGGTCTGGTTTGACAGCTGTCAATTGTCAGTTGTCAGTGGTCGGTTGTCGTTGACATTAGACGCGTTGTCGAAGAATTTAATTTGCGATCTTGATCAATTAACATTACATTCATGTTTTTATTTTTTTACTCTGCACACTTGTTTTTCCAATTCTCTGGACATTGGCAGTATAGTCGACATCGGCTTTAATTGCCATTAAACAAAAATAGAATAGACATTAGACGCATTGGACTTTGAGGGACGTTACTTTTTGGTGAGACACGAGTGCGAACGGTCGTTCTGCTGGCCTGTATAGAACTTACCGCGTTTCCGTACTAAATCCATTTCCATCGGCTTGATTGTTTAAGATTTTGTTAATTTGTTATTGGAAGAGAATAAATAGGTGGTTGTAATCAGTGTTGAGACTATTATTTCGTACCTCCACCATGTCGAACTTGGACTCTGACAACGATGTACCCGAAAGGTTTGAACTACCTTCGTTATATGTATAGATCTTTGGCAGTCGTTACAGGTAGTCAGTGACCTGAAAGTCTGATAACCAGTTTTATCAGAATCGTATAACCTAGATTTGATTGGGTTGAGGAGGTCAAATAGGCAGTCGCTCCATGTAAAATACTGGTATTTAGCTGCATCTGGTAAGACAGGAAGCCGACCCCAACAGTTGGGAAAGGCTACGCATATGATGATCACATGGTACGGTAACTCAACCCGTCGAGGCTGCGAGAACCCCGTTGGGGTTGCGGGTTATTCGCAAGAGATACCGCGACCTCGACATAAAGGGCTAAGAAGGAACATGGGTAGTTTTTAGTCAGTAGAAGTGTGACACTGCCTTTCGCTCTGCCCAAGAGCGGGTGGGGTTATTGAATGATTTCCCAACCCCAAAAAAAGTAATAATAGAAATGGTATAATAATAATAATAATAATATCCCACAACTATCACACAACGCCATCTAGTCCCAAGCTAAGCAGAGCTTGTGTTATGGGTACTAGACAACTGATAAACATACTTATATATTTCTAAATACATACATATTATAGATAAATTACACCCAGACACAGAACAAATTATCGTGCTCATCACACAAACATTTGTCCTCGGTGGGAATCGAACCCACGACCTCCGGCATAGCAGTTAGGGTCACTAACCACTAGACCAACAGGCCAGTCAAAAGATTCAAAACTATAAAGAAGAACGAACTCAAAAGATTCTTAATTGCTTTGAAGGAAACCAACCCAATTAAAGACACCATCCCCCATCACCACCGCGGGCAGATCTCAAACGCGGTTTAACCGTCCATCTGCATTAGTTATTACTAAACCCCGGACCCCCAGGAAACATTCCCCTAACTTCTATAGTATGTAAACAAGTAATATCAATACGGTTCTACCTCGAGTTAACTGTTAACATTCACTTGGATATTGTTAATGCAAACATTACCCGCTTTACTAGTTAACTTGTGCTTAGCGATCGTTCAGAGAGATTATTTACTTATCGTTTATACGGAAATGGGGAATTAAACTTGTGTAGATATTATTGAAACTAAGCGGTTAGCCATCATGTTTATTTCTCAAATAAAAGTTATATGATTGAAAAGTTAGCCCCTAATAGTTTAATCATTCAAGTAAAGCCGTGGGGCCTTTTCACCATTTTACTCATTTCGCTATTTCAATCTGTATAATATTATTTGGTTCAAGCACCTAAACAATATAAATTAATCTTGTAATTACGTTCAGCATTAATTAAGCTCATCGCAGAAGCCTTTCATAACAAGTCGGTATTTCACCCGTGGCATATTATTCGTAGCCTCGTAGCTCCGTAGCGGCGTAGCGCGTAGCGGCGTAGCGCGTAGCGGCGTAGACCGACCGTAGACGCTCACGTAGCACACAAATCAGGACAACACAAATCTGTTTGGAATACACTAGCTTTAAGGCTTAGGACTCACGGTGAAGTAAAGAAAAACCTTTTATTTACGACTGTTACATTACTACAACAGTTATTAAAAAACGTGACAGGGGTTTATGAAATCAAACACGATTTTGTTAGTATTTTTTACATTTTATTAGTAAGTGCCTGGAAACCTGAACAGCTGTGCTGTAAAACCTATATAATATTTAGCTTCTTAATAAAAAATATGCCTCCGAGATCATTGACGGGAATTTCCGAGTCAGTAACGCGTAATCAAAGATCCCCCATTCCACCTGTAACCCGTGTGTGCCACCCTTAACCCGTCACGAGCCTGCTCGAGTTTTATTTGATATGTAATTTACTTTTGAAATATTTGAAAAGATTATTACTTTTTGTTGTTGAACGTTGGTACAGTTTCAATATTTACTGCTGAACCCTCGGGACTCTTGTTATGGGAAATTATGCTAGCGTAGATTTGTGGAGGGCTTGATTTATGGATTTAATATTGTAATTTTTTTTTATATGTGTGTGGCTGAAATATTGGCTGAGGGGCTCGGGGAAGGGTGTTCATCTCAGGGTGTGTTCAAGTGTTGTGTTTTTTGACACGAATGTAACTGTTATCTTAGTACCAAGATTTGGAAATTTACCATCTTAGCAATTTACTTAAAGCGTAGATGCTATCGATTCTTCATTTTCAGTGTATGAGTAAGCTAAATGAACACAACCTACCTAACCTGTGAATGTATTGTGACATAAACAACGTTATATCATCATATCGTAATCTTTTATACCTAGAGATAAGTAGATCACTTTTGGGTTAGCACTGTTAGTAATTATTATAGTACTCGCAAAATGATTCCACAATAAAAACAAACTAAACCCAGTCTCCTGCTCACCGACTGCCGTCTATTTAGCTAAACGTCCCCAATTCCACGTAATGCACCAACACGCTCCTCTGTTTACGACTACCCTCACGGAAACACTAAAACTCCCCTCTTTTATATCCACTAACCTCTTTATAGTTCTAAATCGGATCACTAAAACTAAATACGAGAGATTTGGAATTTCAGTAAAACAATTGGAGTTTTCTAGAAACAGACCCGATTTTATTGACTGACATTAACTGCCAAGCGCCAGGTGAGCGTATCTAAAGTAACCGTTTTAAATACTTCTTAAAAAATATTAATTAGCATCTCTTTTAGCGTATAGATAGCAATCCATTACAAGCCGACCCAGAACTTAGATACAAGTTTGAAGCTGTCACTAGCACTTATAGGGTTTAGCCGCACAATGCCACATTCTCAAATTGACACACTGCACACTCGAATTTCGCAAAATGTCATATTCTCAAAACGACACATTCTCAAAATGCCATTTCGCAAAAGGCTACATTCGCAAAATGCCACATTCTCAAAAAAAAACATTTTTTTAAAAACATTAGCAAACTCGAAAAAACAAATACACAAAAAAAATATTTTTGAAATGCATAAACAATAACAATTAGGTACATATCTCATTATTTGACAATAATGTATTTTTGAAACAACAAAAAATACCACAATTATTGTACTTCGTTTTGCGTATTTCCTACTTATTCCATTGTGAAAAGTGTTTGGTATTATGAAACTTGACCGAAGCAATGTTAGCGACAGTTTTGAATGACTAGCAATCTATATCTAACGAAGGTTTGTGGACTTTTAGCTACAAGTTGGATCAATGACCTTTATTTTTTATCTGGCGGAGTGTATAAGTGACTTGAACAATCTTTTTTCCTCATTAAAGTAAACCATTCACTGTATTAACTGGGTTATGGAGGTCAGCTAGTCGCTCCATGCAAAATGCTGTACTACTATTCAGCTGCATCGGGTTAGACTGGGAGCCGACCTCAACATAGTTGGGAAAAGGCTAGGCAAATGATGATACACTATGCCACTTGTTGCGAAAGTTACGTTTTGTGAAATGGCATTTTGAGAATGTGTCATTTTGCGATTGTGGCATTTTGAGAATGTGTAATTTTGGGTCAGAATGTTATTTTGCGAATGTGGCATTATGCGCCTAATCCACTTATAGTGGTAAAACAGAAGAATCGTAACGAACATGGCTTCGTAAATGTTAAGACTACAGGAGCACTTAATTTAACGGCAAAGATAATAAAGAACAGTAGATCAAACTGCGCTCCAGAACGCAAATTGCAGACGTAGCTTATAAAGCTGCAAGACTGAAATGGGACTGGGCGGGCCATGTCTGCCGGATGCCGCCGCAGCTGTGGGCCCGAATATCGCAAGAATGGAGCCCTAACACAGCTAGACGGGGTCGCGGTAGACCGAGGAGAAGATGGCGGGACGCCTTGGATGGCTTTCTCACCAACTGGCAAGATGAAGCACACCATCGTAAGAAGTGGAAGGAATGGGGGGAGGCCTTTGCTCAGGAGTGGGACATATATAAAAATATATGTCCCACTCGATACGGGCTAAATAAAAAAAAAAAAAAAAGATCAAACGTATCTGTTTAGATTTCCAGTCTCTCTGAAATACACGAGACTAAGCTGTGATTGTCTTCAGACAGTTAAAGTGGTGAATAATTCTATGCATCATCACAGTGGGTGGGTCCCAGTGACAACAGTCCATTAAAACATTCAATAACTTATTATTAAACGCTGTATTTAGTGTGCGCGCACCATTAGACGACGAGCTGCGGCCTCGTGACAGCAATCTCATTAAAGTCTTTACAAAAAATTAAATATTCTCCGAAAAAAGATTCACGTTAAACCGTTAAAGTGAGCCAGAACCAAATAAAACTTGTTTAGGAAAAATATTCTACATCATATTTTAAACGTAATGAAAAGACCGCTTAAAAATATTTATTTTTCAAACAAAATTTTCTTTTAGCTGCGTTCATGCTCGTATAAATTGTGTGCTTACACTCAGCCAATAACCACTCAGTACTATTTACGTAATGGAGCCGAGGCTTTTTGGTCTAAACCTATTTATGGAAGTAAGCTTCCGACAGACGAAATAGTGGCGTCATTAGCAAGGCAAACTCATAAATCGGACGGACGTAATTACTCGTCTGAAACTCGCTGTTCGTCGAATATACCTATCAAAATAATATTCAACTATTCACAAACGGTAAACACTTACTGCTTCCGTATTGTTGACGCCGACGCCACATGAATTATTCATCAATATCACTCGCGAAGGTTTTTCTACTCAAACAGATACCTAGTAGCTGTTATAATGCGTGTTTAGTAGTGACGCGCCTCGCTCGTGAGTAATGACTATCCGGCCGCGGAGGCGAGGAATCTGTCGGCGCTTGTTATGAATATAATAAGAAAACGCGTGCAAACGGAGAGATAGATTATGTGCGGGTATTAAAGAGTTAGGACTGAAGTTGAGAACTGCATTTAAGTTTGTCTCACGCTTTTATTCTAAGTGGAGATTTCAACGGCTACGTTGTTTATTATATTTAGTCTAGATTGCATAACATCTAGTAATACGAGTAGTACCTATAAATATAATATTTTGACTGAGAGTTATTCTTGGTAAGAAACGCAGCAGGTTAATACGATGAAAATAAACTTAGTATCTACTAAATTATAAATTTCGTCCATCGTTGATACTAAAAAACCTAATCCTCCTTCTGTCACAATTGAGTGAAAAACATATTTGGGATATGTTTAACGTCAAATCATAATCTCCGAGGAAATAGTTCTCACTCGTTTACTGAAACAGTATCAAATCACTATCTTTTTCTACGTATTTATGTCAAGAGCACTCATCACAAAGCCAAGAGATTTAGCTGAACATTGGCAGATTTTATTCGTACCCATCCATTCCATACTAGTAAACGAAACACAACAAATCCGCCCTCTAATACGATCACAGCGAATTGTTCGCGCTTTTTATCCAATAAACCAGATTACCGAACAACACATACTACGAATATCCGATTAACTTAAGCCGGATAGTTTTCGGCGTGTATTCGGCGGTTGCGCATCACTATTCGTACATATTTAAAGTGACGTGAAGCTGGTGTGACGTTTTGTTGGACAAATCCACATGTATCGACTGGCACTTTTCTTCTAGTATTCATGAGTGAGTAGAACCAAGGTAAATACGAGGACTTGTTCCGATCCGGCCATAAGCTTCTGTCACTTAATAGGGTCAGGTAAGAAATATAGTGTCATCGTCCCATAGGCGGCGTTTACAGGAGAGGATGGCACACATATTTTTTGGACTTTATTAAATCATTAAATGACTCCTAAGGGAGTGTCAGACTTCTACTGACTATAAACTACCCATGTTCCTTCTACGAGGATGGTACACCTCTAATTTCATTCGCAGTCGTAATTCAATGAAGAAGCAACGGAGGAAATGACAAAAACAAGTCAACACAAGTGTTTCTTATGTTGGATGTTATGGAGGGTACTGAGCGTTGTGGATGTGTGGATGTTAGCAATCAATCAGCCGTCGCGCCGGTGTAACTCGATATACCATGAATAAGCAATGGCTGCGGTACCGAGCCAGGAAAATAACAGCGAATATTACGTATGTTTGTCAATATTTTTGTGTGAATCACGTTCTGTTGTTAATTCTGGTAAGTAAACAAAATCATAAGGTATATTACGAAATGAAAGGATTACCAATTCAATCAATATTAATCTGTTCTAATATTATAAACACGAGAAGTTTGCAAGTTTGGACGTAGTTGTAGGTTGGATGTAGGAGGTGAACTACGAATTTACTTTTCTGATTCGAAAAATTCTTTCCCTAATGGGAAGCTACATTATCCCCGAGTGACATATATGTAAGATCTCAACATGATGTAACCAACAATTTGTAACAATATAATGATTTAAAAGAGTGTACATGGAGTTTCTTGCTCGTTCTCCTCCATAGAGATGTACGCTAGGAAATGGGCAACTGCAGTACTTTCAAAAGTTATTATGCCTTGTGACTGTGACTGTAGCTTCGTTTTATGAATTGTTTTTCTGGCATTCAAAAGTGCCCTTAATGGTTTACTTGAAATAAATGCTTTGAGTTTGATTTCATAAGCTATATTTATTACGTTATTATGGGATCATTTTAGAGCACGCGAGCAAATGTTAGTCTGACATTATTATGTACACTACGAAAGTCCACCCTGCTAGTCCACAGTTACTTAAAATATCTCTTGAGACTATACTTTACATTTGGTTTCATGAAATTCTGAAAATATGAACGATATTTTGAAGATATTGTTAGGAACAAATGCACAACTACTTTATATTAAAATGGGAATATACACTATGTTAGTTTAAACGAGGGGCCGGCTTACAGCATTTCGATATCGTTTTATCATTTTGAGTTATAACCAACTCATTGCACTTCTCCTAGAATTACATTTATAAATCATCTTTGTCATTCAACGATAGTTTTGCTAACCCAAAGTTTAACGTTAAACGTAAAATCTGTCACTTAAAAAGTCGTTGCCTTACACTATATCTATATTAATATTATTAAGCTGAAGAGTTTGTTTGTTTGTTTGTTTGAACGCTATGAACTCAGGATCTACTGGTTGGAATTGGAAAAATATTATAAAGTTCATTTATCGAGGAAGGCTTAATAACATCACGCTACGACCAATAGGAGTGGAGCATAAATGAAAAATGTTGCAAAAACGGGAAACGATATTCCATATTCAGATTCGATTCGATATTCAGCTTACGTTGCGTGCGCTGCGAAAATGGTTTAAGTTATGCAAATATCATGTATCAAGGAAATGTTCCTCTTTAAAAGTTCAACGAAAAAGTCTGCGACAGCATATATCTATCTATTAAGATTGACTCACTGTAACCATTTTTTACTATTGAAATGTTAGGTTAAATATAATTATTTTTTGCGAAGCTTATTTCACCCATATGGTATTATCGGAATAAATGTGTTTGTTAGAATGGAAATTTAATATATAACATTTGTGCCTTTTACTCTATATAGTTTAAACAAATATCTTAGAAGATATCGCAATGTAAAAATGTCCGCGTGACAAAATAATTACGCGGTCCGCCGGCCCTCGCGTCCCAATGCAGATAGGTGCGTGAAGATTCTGGCCTCCGAGAAATTCAAATTAAAAATATTTATTGCACCATAATATTTACAAGGTGTTATTGTATATTGTTTTGTGAGCAGTGGTGGCCCAGTGGTGGCGGCCCACGAACAGTTGGTCGTGGGTTCCAACCCATGCAGACGCTTTACTTTGTGCAATTTATTTCATCACCACTGCTCTCAAAACGGTGAAAGAAATCAACGTGAAGAAACCGGCATCTTAGAACCAAAAATTTGAAGATATGTGATATCTGCCAATCCGCACAGGGCCCGCGTGGTGGATTATAAACCATCCCTCTCCTAGAGAGGAGGCCTGAGTCCCTGCAGTGGGTACAATATAGGCTCATGATGATGATTGTAATAATAATAATAATAATTTATTTTCTCAAAAAACTTAGTGAAATTGTACAAAAAATAGTTTTGCAGGAGTCATTTCTAATAAATGGATGTAGCCACTGCAACCGAACTAGGCAATGCCTGTATTTCGGTTTCCAGTGCCGTTTCCCTCGATATATAAACATTATGCCAACAAAACAAAAAAGTGGTTGGTGTTAATAGAAAGGCTTTTGACTGGCTTAAAACTAGATTTTTATATTTAACAGGAAGAAATAGGTAGGTACCTATAGTAATTCTCACTTTAATAATATAATCTAAGGTAATCTCAACTAATATTATAGAGAGGAAAGATTAGATTTTTTGTTTGTAACAATTTAACTCAAAAATTACTCTGACGACTTTGTAAATTTTTTCAACATTAGAAAGCTAATTGAATAAATATTACTATATTGGATAGTCGATCTATCGAGGAAGATTGTAAGTTTTATAAAAATATTATTGGGACACACATGAAGTTGCGTGGGTCAGCTGGTACAATATACATGCTTCTCTTACTAGCATCAATGCGTAGCTTATGCCTAATTTAACCACCTCAAGTTGAGTCTAAACCAATGTCTAAATAAAAGCGTGGTTAGATTTCAACTTTGGCGTCGAGGGCCACGTGATGACTTCCGGCCACCGTAGACGCAGGCCTGTGCTAGCTACCTCGCAGTCCGTGCGTCTTATGACCACGACAGGCCATGTCGACGACGCGTTCGTGCTCCACGCGCGCTTCAAAGAGATGTTAGCAACATGTAAGGGGGCAAGGGCCGACGCCCGTCAGGGCTGCGGGTTGTTCAGAAGTTACCGCGGCCTCAAAAATAGGGCTATGAAGTAACATGGGTGATTTTTAGTCAGTAGAAGTCTAACAGTCTCTATCGCTCTGCTCAAGAGCGGGAGGGGTTATTTGACGATTTTTCACCCACCAAAAAAAAAACGACGCTAAACATTATAAATCAACAGAACACGTTTATTTCAGCTTTCATTTTGGGGTCACCTATTGTTAGCACTAAGTTAGCAAAACGATCAATCTACGTCCATACAGTCCATATTAAAATTTAAAATAAAACACAACAAACAAACAAGCAAAAAACACATTAATCATTTCCCTTCCACTTGTTAAACCTATCGCCTGAAAGTGGCCAAAAAACAAGCAAAATGATAAAAACATTCGTTTAAAAAGCACATACAATTTGGTCTGTTGGTCTAACAAACAACGGATGTAAATATGGACGGGGTACAACCAATGAATTTCGATATCAGACCAAATTACTGCTTACATTAAGGGTGGCTGTGGTATCTGGATGGTACATAAAAGTTTGTTTAGTTACAATATTGCCGCACAAGTGTTTGCAAGTCTGCTCAGCGTTTAGTAAGGTTGCTGCAGATTATATTTTCGATGCATGGACAGGTAATAGCACAAGAATTAATTAAACATTTATTAGACTAAACTATGTACTTTATTAATTAAAAACTTTATGGTGTGGGCTAGGCTGTGCTTAATCTGGTGTCAGAGGTTTTCTTGCCGCTCATCGGCCTATGACTTTTTTTTTTTTTTTTTTTTTTTTTTTTTTTTTTTTTTTTTTTTTTTTTTTTTGGTGGGTGTAAAATCATCGAATAACCCCTCCCGCTCTTGGGCAGAGCGAAAGGGAGTGTCAGACTTCTACTGACTAAAAACCACCCATGTTCCTTCTTCGCCCTCTATGTCGAGGCCGCGATAACCAGAGGACTACCCGCGGCCCCGACAGGCGTCGGCCCTTTCGGGCCCCTCCCATGTTGCTGACATCTCTTTGAGGCGCGCGTGGAACACGAACGCGCCGTCGACACGGCCTGTTTTCGTCGTGAGACGGACGGACGGCGAGTTAGCCCATCACTCACCGTCCACAGGCCCGCGTCTACGGTGGCCGGAGGTCATCGCGGGACCCCCGACGCCCGGAGCGCCTCCCGCGGCGGCTGGGACGAGAGGTTCTCTCCCTCTCGCGTTCCGCCACCTCCTTCGCCAGCATCACTGCTTCGCAGAAGGAGGCGACGGCGTCCCATTCCTCCTCGCCCCGGACCATGGCTTGCACCAGGGCCGGGCGCGAGAGGTCGCCGCCGCCGATCGCCGCTACGAGAACACGGCGGGGCTCCGCCCAAGCGGGGCACACCTCCACTGTGTGCTCCACCGTGTCCTCCGGCCGATCCTCGCAATGGTGGCATCCGGGCGTTTCCTCCCGCCTGATTCGGTGCAGGTACCTCCCGAAACAACCGTGTCCGGTGAGGACCTGCGTCAGACGGAAGGTGAGGGCGCCGTGGCGCCTCTCAAGCCACTCCTCAAAGAGGGGACTTACCGCCACTATCGTGGCGTGCCCTAATCGGCCTATGACTTGAGTTTACATGTCGTTGATAAATATATTATATCTCAGGCATGATGGGTTAAGTACGATGTTTTCTATCACCGAAACAAATGATAATTTTACAATGCACACATGACCCCGTAAAATCAATGGCGCGTGTCTTGGCTTCGAAGACTTATGACTTAGCAGTCCGACAGCTCACCACTTGACTCTCACAGCTGTTATCATACTCTTTTTTATGGAAATATAACGAGAATCATTTTAGCACATCAACACATATTTATCAGAAACACATAAAAGAATACAGTTTTGGTACAGATTTTCTGTATCCAAAAATAGGCATGTTTGAATATTTACCTTAAAAATATCAAGTTTAACGAATACATTTTATTCAATACTAATCTCATGTTTCATGTAATCCCTCTGATAATAATTACAGTGTAACGGACTCGATGTTTTTTATTCGATTACGGTTTTAATTGAATGTTATAATATAAACCTGCCCAAAGCGGATTACCCGGGCATAATCAAACTAAGGCAAAATATATTAAAATTTCAAATCCTGGCATTACGTAATGTATTCAGGTTTTAAGGGCCTAGGTACCTAACTGTATAAATTGTAAATGGGAAATTACTTCAAATATTACGTTTGGTAAATGAGTTGTAATCGCTGTGGTTGAGAAGTTTTTGGTATCAGCTGGCAGCAAAGAAGACGCAAAGGCTTGCCCCTTTATGACCAGGTATGATGCACAGGACCTGGAGTGGGGACGCTAAAAGATTGACCACAGTTGACGTCATTTGGCTGGTTCTGATCCTGGGTATTGGTGTTGATGAAAGAAGGCACCACTGCCCATCTTCTTTACATATTTTGGGTGTCTTTTGTGATCATAACTTAGCCTACGCTGTTCCTCCTCACCGTGAGAGTCAGCAGACCACACTGTCCACGCGAACGCTATTACACCAGACGACGTCATATGTTTTTTAAATGTAGGTTTTGTTTAGGTTCGATTTAAGTTGCTTTTCGACGCAGTTAGTAGTTTACGCAGTTTTTTTTTGTTGGGGATGCGAAACAAGAATAGTAAAGTCTCTTAAACTATCAGGAGGCCAGAATGATAAAGTAGTCACAATATACAATACCTCCTTCATGTTTCTGATACTTTGCTATCCTTGTTTCTCATCTCATTTTTCATAATTTGTAGAATTGATTGAAACTGAAATTGTCATGTGTGTAAATATAGCCCAGAAAAGTACTAGGCTAGCATAGGTTAAGGTAGCACATATTTTAATAATATTTTAAGAATAACTCAGCAGGAGGCTAGTAATACTAGAAACGATGATTGAAATATCACCTTGAACTTATGCTAACCTAGTACTTTTTCGGTACATCATTTAGTTTTGTGTCATGTATGTATGCATGTATTTTATTTCTTGCTGGTTAACTAAAATAAATAAATGTTTATTTTAATATCAATTCTTGAATTTTGCTGTTAGTCTGCTGTACTAACTGTACCAAAATATTAATTTTAGGTACCGAACTAGGGGTCGAAAGTAGACGAGGTATGCTTGTCCTTTGTATGAAAATTCAAACTCACCCTCTGGGCATCGAAAGTGGACAATGTTTAGGGTTCACGTGGACACCTATAAACAAATCATTTTTTAGGGGTCGAGAGGCCGAAGGGTACTAAACGGATTCTGTAGTTTAGAAACTGCTTGAAGTAAGAACTTTCAAAAGTGAAGTTCTGTAGTTTTGCCTTCCTTGACGGTTCTTACTTTGTTTAAATTCTTGTTTTTTACATAAAAATAGTTGCATAAGAAGTAATAACATTAACTTGACTATAGATACCATGATAAGTCACCCAGTTATAAAATGACGATCAATTTACTATTACTTTGGATTTAGATCTAATCGTTCGACTACTGACGCTGTGGATAGGTTAACCTCTAGCATTACATCATATTTAGACAAGGGAGAAAAATGCGTGGGGGTGTTTTTGGACCTACAGAAGGCATTTGATACCGTTTCAATTCCTATTCTCATCTCACGCCTTCAGAATGCAGGAATCAGAGGTATTCCACTTCTGTGGTTTCAGAACTATTTATCTGGAAGGCAACAGTGCATTAGGATTGGAGAGGAGGTTAGCGACAGCATTGATATTGCATATGGCGTTCCTCAGGGGAGTACACTCGGACCAAGCCTATTTTTACTCTATATTAATGAGCTTTGCAACATCAAAATTGATAAAGCTGAATTAGTTATGTTCGCAGATGATACAGTTATTCTGTTTCACGATACTTCATGGCACTCAATAAGGACTACTGTTGAAAGAGGCTTACGTATCGTAACGCGGTGGTTAGAAAACAGCCTGTTAAACCTAAATGCGGAGAAAACAAAATATCTTTGTTTTAGCATTACCAAATCAGGCGCCCCAAAGGATACAATTACAATTAAGAGTCACACATACCCATGCAACAGGAATCCTTATCTAGACAACGATACAAGTTGCACGTGTCCCATTTTAGCTAAATCAAAAGCCATTAAGTATTTAGGTGTCATAATAGATGACAAACTGAACTGGGGTGCACACATAAATTCGGTAGCGGCCAGGACAAGGAAACTTATACTCGCGTTTAAGAACCTGCGTGATGTGGCTGGCAGAGATCTCCTGGTACAAACATATCTTGCTCTTGGTCAAAGTATTATTAACTACTGTATCAATGCTTGGGGTGGGGCTTGTAAAACAATTATGATTGTTCTTGAGCGCGCACAGAGATCATTGCTAAAAGTCGCATTTAAATTTCCCTACCGCTATCCCACCAAAGATCTATATGAAGAAATAAATGTCATGAGCGTTCGTAAACTTTATGTTTATGAAGTCTTACGTAGATACCACAAACAGGTCATTCCGATATTACCCAATTTGAATAAAAGAAAAGTGCATTGCCCAGTACCTAGAGCCAACACAAAATTTGCTAGCAGATTTTACAACGTCCAAGCTCCACGGTTATACAATAAAATAACACAGTCCATTCAACACATCAGATCATTCAGTAATAATCAAGTCAAAAGTAAAATTATTGCATGGTTGAATGACATGGACTATGAAAAAATAGAATCTCTTTTTATTGTAACGGTATGAAATACACAATCAATCACGCTTAGATCACCCACACACATATACATAGATACACACAAACACGCACAACTACACACACACACAACTACACACACACACACACACACACACACAACTACACACACACACAACTACACACACGCACATTCCTTTTTCTTTTATTTTTTACCGTTATTTTCTGATTTTAGTTATACTGAAATCTAGTTATATATTTTTTTGTTTGCTAGCCTAAGATAGAAGTTAGCCTACGTTAAAATTATGGACCTACTGTACTCGTATTTAATAACACGTTTGTGAAGGGAAGGAACTGACCTTCATGATACAGTATTTTACTAGTTTGGAGGTCAGGGTCTCACCTCAAAGAAACCTTGTAAGATGTTCATAATAAAGATTATTATTATTATTATTATTATTATTACTTACCTGTAAACATTCTCTCCCAATTAACTGACAATAGAATTTCGGCATACAATCTTAGACAGAGTTTCTAATAAGAAAATAATTATCTAAACCAAAGTTGAGTGTTAGTGAGGTAGTTGAAAATTATGTGAAAATAAGACTTGGAGGTAACTTAGACCGTCGGATAAGTTTCCAAGTTAGGATCTCGCAACCTTGGGGATTCAGTAAGTGAAAGTCATTATCATAAACGTGGGTTGTAATATATTAGACATTATTTATAGAACTTCATCTAACTAATTGACGTTGAATATGTCATATTATATTCTATATATTTTGTTGTCGTATAATAGTAACGTCGTTTTTACCCGACTACGGCGACGCCAAATGGAAGGGTAATGATTTTGGCAGTCTAGGTATGTATGTTTGTATGTTCCACCGTAGCGCCTAGACTACTTAACGTATTTTAATAATTGATGTGTCAATAGTTTCGTAAGAATAGCCCGGATGACATAGGCTATATAAATTTTTAACAATTCTTTCTAAGACGCAATTTCAAATTCTAAGCTCGAAAAAAATTAAATTGAGATAATCAAAACATGTTTGGTATCAAATGACAGGTCTTGGCGAGCAATAAAACCAAATATGTATATTATATTATAGTTTTAGTCAACATACACGTTTAGAATACGGTCAAAAATATCTCATGGTCTAGTCTGCGATTTACACGTACTATTTAAATAGCAAACCAACATTCAGTAGAATTGTACATCATTAAAGTAATATTATTATGAAATAACACTAAAATTGAATTCAAATAAAAAAACAAGTTTAAAAACTAAAACCTGACTACAAACCACGGTCTTAAAAGCAGAAAACAAGAATATAATTCTTCTGTGATATTCATATATTGAATTTGTATATTTCTATTTAAACGTAAGTAAAATGATTATAGAGGTCAGTCGTGGTCGCATGCCACTTTGCTAACGGCAACAGCAGCTGACTTCTGTATCAATGAAAACGCCATGAAGGAGTATCAGGTTTCAGTGGCATGCGACTACGGCGGTCCTCTATAATAATTTTACTAGTCGAGTTCCCCTCAATTTGCCAGCAAAGCTCGCTGTATCTACCACAACGGGCGATTGTCTCCCAAACTACGAACCCGTAATGAGGTCGCTTTAAATGCAAACGGAGCTTCCCGCTAATGAGCTTAGGGGTCTAAAAATATCTAATTCTGGAGCAGAATGTGTCAATTTGTTGTCATTATAGGTGGGGTCAGAGGTTTCATGACTGTATTTGAGGTGAGGTGGCTCTGATTTTGTAATGTTTTATTATGTTTCTGGGGGCACCGCAGAGTCGAGCTATAAAGCGGCACGGCCGTACCATCCTTTTCTCGAACCAGTTCAGGCCATTTTCGGCCTCCTATAACTTCGTTGTGGATAAAACTAGAAGCCTGAATTTTTAGTAGGTAAATAATTAGGCATTGTATGAACACGGCATATTTTAAATTTCATTCTATTTGAAGCAGTAGTTTAAGAATTATAACTGATCAAAATTCCTTAGTTTTGTCACTCACTCACTGACTGACTGAATGACTGATTGACCGATCATCAAAAGTCTAAGGTACTTCTAGCAGACATAGAAGCTGCAAATTTAGAATACAATTAGTGTTTAGTGTACAAATCATGGAAAAACTAAAAAAATAAGCAATTTCAGTCTAGTTTTCTAGATACACCAACTCCATAAATAACTTTGTAATCCCATATTACGTATAGGATTACAAAGTTAAAGTTACATTTTCAGTGAATGTGAATTTTACGAGTTAAATTTACCACACTTCCTAGTTTCTGATTGATCTGAAATTTTGCACGTATATGTATATTGCCATGCAATATTATGATGAGAAACTGATCTGATGATGGAGCTGGAAGTTGGCCATATGAATTCCATTTTAGAATGTCCATAGAAATTCCGTTATAAAACCACATATATAACCCCATCGAGTTTGAGCTCATTTGATTTGTCTCGATGAATACTCTGTCTTTATTTGGTAACCAGGATCTGATGATAGAGCTGGAAGGTGGCCATAGCAACTCCGTTATAGAATGACATAACCCATCGAGTTTAGACTCGTTTGATTCACCTTGACGAGTACTTTGTCTTAAGATGGTTTCCAAGGTCTGTTGATGGAGCTTGAAGTTGGCCATAGGAATTTCGTTATAAAAACGACTTGACCTTGTCGAGTTTTTACTCGTTTGATTCAGCTTGTCGAGTAGATACTTTAGCAGTACTTCAAATCGATGAATAAGAGTGCTCCAAGTTCGAATAAACCTATGTATTATTGATTCATTAAACGAAATAGATAGTTGGCGATTGCGATGCGATGGCCAAGTCAATCCATTTATTTGAGACGCTACAAAAAGAAATGAGATCCCACTAAAAACAAAACTTGTAAAAAGCCAAGCCGCGCAACTCAGTTCTTTTACCGTAAAAAGTAGTGAGATCCACCAAGTCAGTTAAAACATTTAATTGGAATTTAAAACATTGGATTGGAGTAATCGGCCACCATGGCTCACGCACAATGGTCCACTTCAAGGACTAAGTGCGGAAACGTGAACCCATAAAGAAGAAGAAGAAGAACATTTAATTAATTACGTTAATTGGTAAAAAACCCCAATGCGATGGCCAATATGATGGTCAGCTATTACAATGGCCTGTTTAACATTGGCGATTGCGATGCGATGGCCAAGTCAATTCATTTATTTAAAACATTAAAGGTTTTCCAGTAGGGACTGAATATATTAACTGACTTGGTATTACATGGATCTCACTACTTTTTTTACAAGTTTTGTTTTTAGTGGGTTAATATGTCTTTTTGAAGGGATTTCGGCTTTTGATCAAATAAAGCATTAATGTAACCATCATTTGTACACACAAATGATTTTTACTATATGTTTACAATTTGTAACTATTTAATTTTCGAAATATAAGTAGAACTTGGGTTGTAATTGATTAATATTGTTCAATAAATGTCAGTAGTCACCTCCTTAACAGAATTTATCAGGGAAGCGCGAAATTGTACTTTTATAGAATATTTTTTAGGTAAAACCCTTGTCACGGTTAACGTTACGTGAAACCTAAAAGTTGAAGAATGTTACCCGCAAGGTCTACCTAAAAACCTTGCGGGTAACATTCTTTTACTTTTATTATTACTCGCTGGATTCGGACAGAATGTTTCTCCTACCCGAAGCTTGTTGAATCATGACATTACAAATAAAATACATTATTTAAAAGCTGACAGTCAGGAAAAAGGCGTACTCTACCCGTCACAAGAACCAGAGTAAGAAATATGTTGAGAGCAGTCTGGCGACCGTACAATACAATAATATCTGGCAAATAAAATGCAAACTCTATTCCAACGCCATTCCTATAAATAATATTGTGCACTCGCCACACGGTCGCACCGTGCGATTTATATCATAGAATAAACGCAGCAACCGTCTGTCGCAAATTTTCGCAGATTTTTATCGCTTGTTTATTCAATGGAACGACGAACCTGCGCCAGTTTTATGGATGAAATTATATTTTTAGTTTCTATCCTGTGTTTATTCAATATTTCATTCGCTATTTTATGTCTTGGGGTAGGTTAATACAATGGAGTTTAGTGTTACGGAGGTGAGTTGTAAAGGTCAGACAGGAAGTCGTTCTATGTTAAATTCTGGTACTCAGCTGATAGTTACACTGAAAGCCAACCCCCAAGTAGCTGACATAAGGCTGGGTAGATAACGATGTTTTTAGGTGGTATAGTAAACAAGAAGATTGTTAAGTTTTACCGTCTCCTATATGAACATAGCCAGGCACAAACAATGTCAATAATTTAAATAAATGTTAAAATAACATCGTCGGAACATCAATTATCTCGCGCCATCGATTAAGTGTCGCGTTCGACAAGTCTCGAGTAAGTTGCAGTCGCAAATCGAACGTTCTTAATCTCGTATGCAAACTTGTGCCGGATTACGACAACTTGAGTCTTGTTCGACAACTTTAATGTATGTACTTTAGTTTAATGCTTAAATATTCTGAATATTGTACTAGTTTGTGAAGTTGTTGGGTTCGGGGTAAGTACTTAGGTGACAACGTATTGTGATGTGTTTTGAACAAGCCTGGCAAGTTTAACATAGTTTGATGGCTTGAGTTTACAGTATTTTAGGTCGGTTGTGACCTTGTGCTCAAGGCTACATGGTTATAGCGTAAGATGCGTGATAAACTCATGAATCTGTTATCATTCTCCGGATAAATAATTGAGTAACGTGGTGGAACTAACTGCGGTACTCACAGATATTTCCACAGAGCTCAATTAACCGGGTAAACAGGTACTTTGCAAGTGTTGGATACCATTTAGCTAGTGACATACAGACAAGAGGTCAGTGTCTACCTAAGCGTCCGCTCATTGGGCGCTCTAATATCAACTCTCTCGTCCTTTTGCCAACGGATTTTGATGAAGTTAAAGCCATAATACTGAATTTAAAAAAAACGAACTCTGCTGGCTACGACGGAATTCCTATATCATTGGTAAAACTAGGAGTGGACACTTTGGCTTGGCCTATTGCAATGTTATGTAATAAATGCATGACTATGGGCGTTTTTCCGGATGTCCTTAAGAAGGCTTTAATTGTTCCTATACACAAATCGGGGGATAAAGACTGTGTCTCTAACTATAGGCCAATATCGCTATTGCCCTGCTTGTCTAAGATACTTGAGAAGGTTATTAACAAAAGATTAACATGTTTCCTTGAAGCTCAGAATCTTTTTTCGACCAACCAGTTCGGTTTTAGGGTAAACGGGTCAACTAAAGACGCTATTGAACAACTAACTTCCAGCATTGTTAATGACCTAGATAAAGGAAGAAAAACCATAGGCATATTTCTCGATTTAGCAAAGGCTTTCGACACAGTCTCTGTTCCCCTGCTTCTTGCAAAACTAGAACATTTAGGAGTTCGTGGAATAGCACTTGATCTACTTAAAGACTATATGTCTAATAGAACACAATGTGTAGGAATCAATGGCTTCATGAGCGAGCAAGAAAATGTGACTTTCGGCGTGCCACAGGGTAGTGTTATGGGACCTACGCTTTTTCTTGTCTATGTAAATGATCTATGTGATTTAAAGTTGAACCAGGGCCGGATCATAGCGTACGCTGATGACACCGCCCTGTTATTTAGCGGGAAAACATGGAAAGAGGCTAACGAACTGGCTAATGAAGGGTTCAGACTGGTTTCGGAGTGGCTACAGTCAAATCTTCTCACCCTTAACACGCTTAAAACTAAATACATACTTTTTAGCATAAGAAAGAGCAGTCAACCACCTCCTGACATTATTCAAATAAGGGCCCACACATGCAATATGACGGGGAATTGCTCTTGCCATGTGCTCTCTAAAACATTCTCATTAAAATACCTTGGACTGATCATCGACCAACATTTAAACTGGCAAGAACAGGTCTCTTCTCTTACCTCCCGAGTGAGAAAACTTATATTTATTTTTAAAACTATCCGTTGTTTTTGCCCGCTAACCTTAATATTGTTAGTGTATCGTTCGTTGTGCCAGTCCATTATTACTTATTCTATTACAGCTTGGGGGGGTGCTGCCAAGGCCGTTCTTATTGCTTTAGAAAGAGCGCAACGTTCTGTTCTTAAGGTGATGAGTTATAGGAAGTTTAGATATCCTACTTGTTTGTTATACTCGGAACTATCAGTTCTAACAGTTAGGCAATTATTTGTCAAGGACATAATATTAACGCAGCACAAAAAATCACCAGACTACACAACAAGAAGAAGGCAAGATATTGTTTACTCTGTGCCTTACTGTAAAACTTCTTTTGCAAACCGATTTTTTAATTTCTTGGGACCATTCATTTATAACAAAATTTTAAAGCGAATCCAAGTTCATAATCTTAACAGTCATACCTGTAAAATTGAAATTTTTAAGTTTCTTAACTCATTGAACTATGATGATACTGAAAATATACTTAAAATTACTAGTTAACAAAATCATCACCAAACTTGCATCATACACTTACATTCATTCACACATTTCAAGTCACTTCTCATACAACGTACACTTTCTACATATTAAGATGAACACTAAAAAAAAAAAAACCTGACCGTTAATATTTTTAAATTAAATAATTTTAAGTTTAGTCTAATTATGTGTTACCTCTAGTTTTAATAATAGACAAACATTATTATGTATGAGTAACTACAATGTAAACAAACTAGGCATCTAAAGATTTTGCGTGTACTGTGTCAACTTGTATGTCTACCTACAACTTAAAAAAAAGAAGTCACTATTTTATGTTTGCCTACCCCTAGTTTAAGTTATATTACACTTTGTTTTGCTTTGTGCTATTATTTGTTTAAACCGCTTATTTGTTGTAGTGAAATGCTAAGTAGTTTTGTTACACGTTTGCTACAGATGTACAATTACAGAACGAGGAAAACTGCTCCACCGTAATACAGTCTATACTAGTACGGGGAACAGAGTGAATCAGTTTCTGTGCTAACATCCTTAACTACTATGTAATAACACGTAAGTACTTAACGAACAAAACTGTAACATCTAGGTAGGTACTGCTTATTTGTAACTTACACCTCGAAATCTGCAGAAGAAGGTTGTTATTTTTGATTTTGATTTTACGAATAAAAAAAAAAAAATAAAAAATAAAAAAATAAAAAAATAAAAAATAAAAAATTTCATGATTACTTAATTCGTCACTTAGTAAAGGTTTGACATACTTTTGTATGACAAAACTCTCAAAACATTTACTAAGTGAGAGCCTAAGTAATCATTAAAACTATCTGAGTGCGGCAGTAAGTCTGTGATTTAGCACAACGGTAACTTACGGTCAACTGACAGTTGAACTTGACGCGTAAATAAAGTGCTATATTAATATGTAAGGATACACGAGAACAGTTACATCCAGACTTGTCTGCTACGACAACTAGCTGAAGTAGCCTTGAGTGCTATCTCGGTTAACATTGAATGTCTTCTTTTTATTATTGAAGGTGTTCATGTGTTTTTCCACCAGTCTATGGAACAGTTCAAAGAAACTACAAGCGCCGTTGAGGTGTTAGAGTTCTGATCGAAGCTAACTCCAATAAACAGAATCATGAACATGTCAAATAAAAAGATGGGTGTTCTGTGAAAATTTCCAGATACTGCCCTGTGACTTTCACACAGATACAGGAAGTTGGTAAATTCAATAATAGAGATCCTCGAGTATTACTAAAGGTGCGGTACCCTAAAAAAGTGGGTAAAACTCTTTAAACAATAAACCCAACGAGACGAATAACAAACTAACAATCAATATGGACCCAAAGAAGTTAAATAAGCAAAGTTAGCGACAGAAGTATGTAACAAGTAACAAACTGGCGACTTTTATCCGCAATCGCAATAGTTCAAAACTAAAGTATCGGCGGTATCAATCCTTTGATCCCATTCTCTCGCGCCGGAGCATTCCGATACTTTCACCTGGAACTGTACAACTTGTATCTTGACGGTCGAATAGAGTGGATGTTTGTATACTTGATGTAAACTTTATAAGCAGCTATGAGGTAAACGGATTAAAAATACTTAAAATACAACTTTAATTTTTGAGATTTGGCTTTTCATATAAACAAGTAAGTATCAGCATTTCTTTTGTTAACGGGCCTGTAACCTGTCCTTCAAGTTTTGTTATATTTTACAAATGAATTGAAAATAAGAACAATTAAGAAAACAAAATGAATTGTACACAATTTACCGATTTTCTATTAGTTTAAAATGTTCCATATAAACACAATTTTTGTGTTTACTTCAGATGTCTTCTGTATCATAAAATGAGCTTAGGTAAAGTCAGGTTACAATCAGTCAACATTTGCTTAGAGAATAGACTTTCAAATTCAATTACCCGTCAATTTCAATCAAAACTTTTATTCTTTGACAGTGTTGAGTCTATGAATAGCAAGGTAAATTGAGATATCATGTCAACCGAGTTCATAATTTCCCTGAATTTGTGTGAATACATCGGGAAATGATTATGGAAGGACTCCCTGAATAACAAAATATGGTACGAATTTAAAATACATGCATAAATAATAAAAAAATCATCACTTGAAAGCGAACTGTTCACATTAGGTAGGTCTGAAACCGATGAATGGCCAAGCCGCCTAGATTACGGAGATGCGTGGCCTTGACAGGAGTTTAAATGAGCTGGCGTAATTAAGAGCGGCTTAGGGACCTGCTTGGATCGAATTACGACAGCAGAGTATTTAACGAGCTTTTAAAACACAACCCCAGGATTGCCGCGTGGCTTGCAAATGATGGCAGGTTGTGGTGGACTTTGAGAGCTTAAATAAAGTTTAAGATTATAATTATGTCACGTCTTTACACGATCTGTCTTGCTGATGTCGCTCGGAATGACACTAACCTGAATCGGGAGCTCATCATGTCTGCCGAATTCCCAATGAGCTATGTGTCAAATGGTCAGAATGTGGAGCGCTGACATAGACAGAAGGCGTCGCAGAAGATGGCGGAGTCAGGTGACCAGATATGCATTTAATGAACTGAAATTGGTGAGTTTGCCCTTTGCACGGTCGGTGGAGGCTAATAGTAAAAATGTCGTAAGTCAATAAAAAAACTCACAAACATACATAGGTACCTTAGAATCATAACTCTTTTTTTTGGGCAGTCGAGTAATATGAGAGTGTCTATTCTGCTACGTGGAGATCGTAATTGGATGCATATTCACTAAAAAGAACTTTTATTCGTGAAAATATGCAATGTAACGTTTCGGATGTATTTAAAGTCACTTATTTAGTTCATTGTGTAACTAACTCATAACTTATTAAAACGATTGCAAATGCGGTATGCAACATTAATTTTAAAGCGCCATTTTGAAATTGTTATCATTTATTCTGATGCCACTAATTCACAAATTTCACACCATTACACCGACAACAAATATGTTATATACTCCTAAACTATGATAGGGCGTTAACACAAAGCTAGTCTGAATATTTACAGCATGAAACAACAAAAGGTGGAGGAAGAGGCTGCATTTAAAGCGCTGACAAATATCCTTTCACAATTGGCAGCTTCCGAATCACCCATATGCAGCAAATGACAAATGACATCAGAAAACCTCATTCATTTCCCGCTCGGCACTCAAATTATCTGTTATTTATCACAAACCGCTTTATCAACAGTCAGTTTAAAACATAATAACAGCCAGAACGTGTGACAGTTAAATTAAAAAAAAACTCCCAACTTTGTCGGCTACACGACGCGCCGCGATTAAGCTGCCAGCCGCACTATGCAAATTATGTATTTCCAACGCGCAACCCACTGTTTATTTATTAAAAATTGCCTGCGTTTATTTGCATAAATAATTTTGTTTGCGTTTGTACAGTTTATAATTTTGGAAATAATGTTTTTTGAACTATTTTGTTTTCGTGTCGTGTGATTCCCACATAGAGAGGTCATTATGTTATAGTGTTATAGCATTTTTTTTGTTTGTTGACTGTGGTAAATAAACGATCGTTTTTATTCTGTGTTTTTATTCTGTGTTTATTTTAAAATTTTATCACATCTTTAAACATTAATCGGAAAAAGTACAGTTTTTTTTTGTAATTTAGATCATTATCATCTCCATAGACTTTTCCCATCTAAGTTGGGGTCGGCTTCCAGTGTAACCGGATACAGCAGAATATCACTATTTTACCCGGAGTGACTGCCTATCCGACCTCCACAACCCAGTTATTACAGGGTAGTATGCTATCTTTTGTAAGACAGGTTGTCAGACTTTCAGGTCACTGACTACCTGTAACGACTGCCAAAGATCTTTATATGGCAGCAAAGACATAAGCTGTTCCTAACGTGTTTTCCGAGTCAAGGAGGAAACTCGGTATTTTTTTTTAAATTGGGACAAGCCCGCCGTCCTATTCCCAAACCACTGTAACTCCTGAAAGCCATAATCAACAGTGGCGACCACAAGAAAAGCGCTGACACAATGAAGCTCGACGAAGTCCCAGAGGAACGATTTGACCGTCTTGGATCCCGCAACGAAATTAATCAGAAAAGAATAGCGGAAACTCGGTATGTAATGGGCGGTCACCCATCTACAGACCAACCAAACCAAGCGCGACTTAGCCTAAAGATCGAGCCGAGTGGCAGTTTTTTAGAGCACCTACTCTTTATACTTTACGAGTAGATACGAACACATTTTTGAAAATTTATAATCACCGATACTTTATAAAAGTCGCGTTGTGAACGAAGAGCTCTCATAGCGATTGAATGAAAGAGGTGCCTGAATCACGATGGATCCTCTACCTCTGTGCACTACGCACACAATTCTCACGTACTCGTAAAACTAGCGACGGGCACTTTGTACATTGTCATTATAGCTGCTCCATATTTTTCATCCATTAAAATTCAATTTGCTCGAGATCTTTTGTATTTCACGTTTACGTTTTGTATTTCCGTTTTTCTCTACATTGGAAAATTACTGCAAATAGACTATAGTCGAAGGGGGGGGCGTTTTGGGGGACTGTCTCTTGTAAATAAGTAAAGTAAAGTAAATTTTGACGTTCGAAAAGTGCTGACTATCAGCCTAGTTTGAATAAATGAGTTTTGATTTTGATTTTGATTCTATCAACTTAAAATGATCCGTGACTATCAATCCAAACCTATAACTCTTTAATAGCGTATAAAATGGAGTTGCTAACACGACGTATTGGTGTAGTGTGCAACAATTATCTAAATGTTTAAACATTAGCGGTATGTACGTAGCAGTCGTTACAGGTAGTCTGACAACTAGTCTTACCAAAGGGTATCGTATTATCCAGTGGTAACTGGGTTGTGGAGTTCAGATAGGCAGTCGCTCCGTGTAAAATATTGGTATTCAGCTGCATCCGGTTAGACTGGACCCCAAAATAGTTGGGAAAAGGCTAGGCCTATGATGATGTTCAAACATAAACGTAAGTCATGTATTTTGTTTGTCCGACTGCACTTCAACAACGCATCATGCATGATGAACTATCAAATGTTATCTTTCCTTTCCAGAGCACTGGTTATTAAAACGCAATAATTTCCTGGCGTGCGGCGCAGTAAGCGCATGCGATTCTCGCAATAAATCAATCATGGCGGCGATAAGCGAGCGTTGCAACGACTACCATATTCCGACGCTATTTATTATATGAGTTAAATGAATGCAGCCCCAATTGTACGGACACTTCGTTTACCTTCGTTTCCAACTGATTGTTTTATGTGGCGCTTGTTTTTTTGGCTTCCGTCGAAGTTTAATGAGTTCCTGTGGGGAGAATAAATGAATTCTCTTTTTGATTCTTTTGGACAGATTTGTCTCTGCTTTGGTTGGCATTGTTATAAATGAAGTATTTGTACGTTTATATCGAGTAGATTTCGTCAGAACATATATGGGTGTCGTGTATATTCTCTGTAATTTTATGCACAGCACATATCCAATTTACTTATTCAATGACCTAATAATTACGTAACAAACTTTAACAAGCTTTCAGATTAAACTGATGAAAAATTCCGACATGAATGTTGGTTTCATAAATGATATTTTCATAATTTTTAATAGTAGCCTACTTAATTTTATGTTTAAAATTATACGAAGCTGTTCAGGCAAAAGAAAATCAGTTTTAATTTATATCCTTATTAAAATAACATGCAACGATGGCAGCACGCAATATTCACTGCAGTACAAATAGCAGAAAACGTAGCTTTAAACAAAAGTTGGAGCATGTTTCAACGGAGCAAATACAACGACCACAGAACACAAAATGTTTAAAATACATGGGAACAGCCAAGTAAGGTTTGCAAACACCTGTGTTTAGACTAGAAAATTATATCCGACTACATTCGGTCTAACATTATCAAATAGAGCATTTGGTCTAAATTGGGGTTCGTGCCAAAAAAATTATTTGTTCGTAAAAATTTAGTGCAAATTATATTTGCACTAAATTTTTAAAGCTACTCAAATTCTCTGACACAAAGCTAAAAGAGTAATATCGAGTAAAGTCTTACATGTTAGTTTGGTTATTACCTGCCAAAACGATAATCTGGCGCATTGCCAACCGAAGTGAGCCTCACACTCGCACCGCAGCGAAAACAAGCCTTAGATTAGATATATCCGAGCTCGAATAGTTCTGAAAGAAAAGGGAATGAAAATATTCCTAGTCGAAGTGAATGAAAGAGACGTATCCCGCGTGGACGTAAGAGTTTACATGATAATTTAATTTTATGAATCGTTTATAAATTATTTAAATACCAGGGAGTCTAAAATGGCCACTTTAGCAGGTCATAATATGAATTGCGTTAAAAATCGTAAAATGGACTTTTTATCAGAGTAACTGCGTCTGTGAACATTTTACGAATTTAAACACAATTCATGTTATTTTCCTATTATGGTCTATTTTCCTAAATGTTCACAGACGCGTTACTATTATGATAGATCTATTTTGCGCTTTTTAACGCAATTCATATTATGATCTGCTAAAGTGGCCATTTTAGACCTACCTCCTACATAAACTCAATACAGCAATTTAAATGAATCATTTAGACCAGTAACAATATAAAATGTCACCAAAACACTAAATCTTTCGAACAGCCACTGCTTAACACGTATTACCCAATAGCCGTTAATTCCCATTTATCACTACTTGGCAGGCGAGCCAAGCCATTAACGCGGTGAAAATCTCCCAGTACAAGGCAGCGTTTAGGGCGTCCTATCCAATCAGTGCATCGAATCGTTCAGCATATGAAGACTCTGCGGTATGTAGGTCAGGGCAATGGGTTTGAGGCCGGCTAATGCAACGCGATCCCCCAGGCTTTGCACTGCGCCACAATTGTGCGGGATGATGGAGTGAGAGAGGTAGGCATGCCTTTAAATTGATATGAAAAACAATAAGTAGAAGTTAAATTTCGACAAGACGAATCTTTCTACAGTATGCGTTGTGGCTAATTAAGATTTCATCGATTTAGAATCTGGAATTCTAGAGAAATTTGGTCTTGTTCAACGAGACGTGAAAAAAGTGATATATAAAAAAGTAGTTGAAAAATTAAAATACTCGACTGAAAAAACTGAAAAACAAGCACATTTTAAATTAAATTAAACTTGAAAGCAGGCGGGGTCCATTCTATTTTCATTTCATAATTTAATGTTCAAATGAACCCCGCCTGCTTCCAAGTTTTGTTTAATTTAAAATGTGCTTGTTTTTTGTTTTTCAGTTTTTTCAGTCGGGTTTTTAGGTTTTTAACAACTTTTTTTTATTTCCAACTTTTTAGTTCTATTGTGTTTGTTCTTTCGTTGGTCGCATTCTTCGCAGATGACTTTTGTGTGTGTTTATAGGATTTGTGACATTGAATTTATCTTATACATAAAAGTGTCATACATTTTTGTAGTCTCCTTTTAAAACCCTTCATTTTGATACTCTACTCGATGGTAATGGGTTTTTTTACAAATCCGCGATTTAGCCCCCAAAATCCGCAATTTTTCTTTGTTTTTTTTATTTTAATTTAGCCAGTGACACTCGCGTCATCAAAACGAATCAAACGACGTATATTTTATTCAAATCCCTTCATCCGTTTAGGAGTTATGACATATACATACATACACGCCAAACACATAACTCCTTTTGGGCTTCGCCGCAGTCGGGTAAAGACATATTTATCGGGAATCCGAAAACAAAGGCCAGAAACCGTCTGAATTAAGATGTGCTATGCGAAACTAAACCTAACATAAAAAAACCGGTCAAGTGCATGTCGGACCATGCACAATGTAGGGTTCCGTAGGTAAAAAAACAAATGTGGACTTACTAAACTAATTAACCGGAACGGGAACTAAAGAAGTTGCATGGTTCGGGTTGGTCGATTCCTATGGAGAAGAACCGGCAAGAAACTCCAAGGTTACTCTTTTAAAATGGATTGGTTTAAAAAATATTTTCATGAACAAAAAACTAGATCCAAGAACACTTGAAAAGAACTAAGAAAGATACTTTTATCTCTTTGCTTCTGAACAAGAAATTACTCACTTTCATTTCACCAAATGTTGTCTGAATCCAAAGTACAAAACAAGCCACACTTATAAAATGCAAGCAAACAATGAGTCAAAACGACGAGGTTCTAAAAGCGGGATTACCCAATGGTTAGAATTTAATAAACCGTTATAAACAGTAAAACCACTGAAATCCAACTAACTGCTTGTTACACTATTACTTTAACAAACAAGTCTAGTCTAGTCTCAAGTAGGTTTCGAAATTGAAACACAAACTGAAAGGTCGATTCCCCCAATGGAATGAAGTCAAATGCGAGGCAGGATTTAATTAGGGCTTATAACTACGGTGAACTCATAACAGTGGAATTCTCTCGGACTGAAGTATTTAACTCTGCTATTAATTCGGCTGGTAATACCTTATGACATAAGATATTTGTGGCTGAATGTTAGAGGGAATGGGAGATCTTTCGTGTTTATTAAATGGGGAGAGATTGATGTGTGCTGTTAACTTCGAACGGCGTGTTTTTGTTTGTGGTTTCGTGTGTTAGTTAGTTACACCAGATTGAGGTTACGGTAGGAGGTTTTGGGTGAAACTTAAGTAAATTTTATTTGCACTTTACGAATACTTTTGAAGTCTGCAGACATTTTAACAGAAGCCTAGTAACATGTGCCTGGAGAAAGAATCTTGCTTATTATGTGTATACACGCGTTTTCTGATTCAATGATTACCGAGAATCAAAAATAAAACAAGCAGTTAATTGCATGTAATTTTAATTGAAATTTCTAGACCAAATATTAACAAATAACGCATGAATTGTCAACATAACAAAGTCAGAATCATGTTATTACATAAAAAATAGCAACTAACCTAAATCCACGAAATAATTCAAAAAGCATGTTCATTTGCTAAACATATTAACATGAATTGTGCTCGACCGCATAGCACCGACCAACGTAATGCGTTATGATCCGTGTTATACATTGCGGGATAGGCAGGCTTAGTGCTCAACACAACGACGTTAGCTCCAAGATGAGCCACCTTGTATGCTGAACATAACAAGTCTTGTAAGCTCAACATAGCAATACACGGGACACGAACATATGTACTGTAGACAAAACTATTTAGAATCCAGGCAAAAATAATCGTCTTAACACTATCCTGTCAATATTCTTTATTATTGTGTGCGTTATATTTTAGGTACCCTTGACTTACGGCTTCGTTTACGTGATAGTCGGAAATTATTGGAAATTATTTCGATAGAAAACTAAGACTGGCAGCCGACCCCTACATAGTTCGGAAAAGGTTAGACAGATGATAATGATGATTTCTATAATTAACAATATCCACTGTCAACCTGTGGTTCTATGCAATTAATTTGCTTCTTTAGGAATGAAACAACAGCAAGAGATACACGGACAAACGAAACTGAATTAATATTTGTAGTATAAGTAAGTACTAAAAGATTCCTCAGCACAGCATTGTTTAAAAGACACATTCATAGGCTGCATACAAAATAGATTGTTCGACTGTACATACCTGCTACAGCAATGTTGATATTGCTTTCATAGAACTTGTTCATGCAACTCGATCGAGTTACAAAGCTAAATACTTGTATTTGTCATTATTTGTGGGGACAGCCTCGTGAAAACTCGGATTGTAAGTTAAGGTGCATTTTACTCAATTAAATTAAGCCACAGTCATCTTAATGATCAGTCATCTTGATGATGAGTGATGTTAATGATGACTGTGGCTTAGCTTCTAACACTGTTTGTTACAAACTACAGCTTTTCAGATGTGTGTTCGCTGTCGATTGCAGAGAAAGATACCAGTCGACATTATAAAAAGGACCAACTAACTTATCCGTTGCATCCCATTTTTCTTGGAATTCCGATATCAAAGCCCCATTAAAATCCTCTGAAGTGACTTCGCAGAACTATATTTCCATCAAAATTTTAGGAATATTTAAAGCCTCACAGGCAGTGTTCACACAACTTACCTGTGTTTATCGTGACATGAAAATTAAATGAAAACCAATTAACACACCAATTGTATATCAATAAATAAGCTACTCACGCCAGTTGTATTGTGCTAGCAGCTGCACTTGCCCAAGTCCAGTGCTCTAACCGCGCCAGTCAAGTGCACTGACCCGTCTACTGGCTGATACTTGCACTGTGTTGCTGTAATTTACACGTTGAGGGCTCCCGCGCGACTCGCCAACTATTTGTTGTGTTAGACAAGTTGTGGATACTGCATCATGGATATTCCCTTGTGTGTGTGTTGAGCTTAAACTTGCACGAGGTATATAAGTCATATCCTCTTACTTTAGGTCGCCGTTCTGGGGAACGCTGGATAGACGAGATTTAAAAAAAAAATGCTGGAAACAACTGGGTCTATTCGTTCTGTAGGAGGGAATATAAATCTATAAGTCATGTGCTCGGATTCAGCTGCCTATCGGCAGTTTTTGAACTTCAAAGATTACATAAGAAAATCCCCCAAAACTTCACCACATCTTAGTTTAGTGTTTTTATTGAGGAGATTTTGGAGTAAACTCCCCAACAATAGATATATCTGATCACTTAGAACTGAGATTCTATAATCATTGTGGTATAAAACCGCACAATTGTATCCTAAAACTAGTATTTACATAGTTGAAACGAAAGAATTTTGAAACTTTTCAGGATTTAAGGTTTTCTTTTCTTTTCAAATATCATGTTAACTTGGAAAGGTATCGATTGCTTCGCCGAGCAACCGTTTCTAAAGATTCGAATATCGCTTCGTGATTTCGAAGAATCTCTTAAAAGGCATGCTGGTACCTATACTCGTATTATTTTTGTTTCAATTTCAATATGGCACCGTAAGGTTAGGGGTAACAAGAATATATAGTATTAGCCGATGCTCGCCGCCGCTTTGCCCGTATGAACGTCGGACAAATTATATACTAAAACCTTCCTTGAAAACCAGTCTATCTTTTGATGAAAACAGCATGAAAATCGGTGTAGTAGATAGTGATTCTGTCTGAATTTTGCAACTAAAACTCGACTTTCCCAGGTTAGGTTACTACCTAGCAAGAAAAAGTACTACGAAAACAAATTACTAAACTCCAATTGTTTTACCAATCTATCTCACAGTACTACCAATAAAAGTCTTCAGACTGCCATATAATGTTCTGTACAACGCTTCTGGATATAGCTCCCAAACAACTTGTAAAGTCAATCGAAGGAATGGCCTGTTTTATTGGTAATAGGATCTCCTAGGTACCTGGACTGCTGCCAGTACCAGTAAAATGCATAGATAATTAAGAAATAGAATCGTGTGAAGCGAGAAATGACGCCACCTGACGTAAACTAGTTATCAACTGCAAATGTTCACAGGAAAATAGACACTATAGCATCAAATTTTGCAGGTGACTGTACATAGACGGTTGGTGATTTTTTTATACTGGGTACGGTATTGCCTTCCAGGGCTTTAGATCGAGCCGTGCGGGAGATATTACTGACTGCAATATTGAACGATGTTACTTCGCTAACAGTTTATTCTATGTTTTACGGTATTGTTTAATAATACATACTTTAAAGAACACTGCAACTACATAATTACATGCTTTAATGTACATGCCTGCAGTACTATTATTGGCTTCATTTACATACTGGAAGGTGCAAACGTTAGTGCAGGTTTGGCAGAAGGTGGGGCATATCCAGCGAAGAGGCTTTGCACTAGCACCGTGAGTTGTTATAAGTCCATTCTGAGAATTAAATGCAGTTACGCGAGATGAACGTAACTCGCATGTAAGAACGTTTTGTTTTGTCTTTGACTTTGACATACTAACAATATAACCAACTACGCAAAAACGTCTAAATTAATATAATAAAAACAAAACACAATCGGAACAACTACAAAAATAACTCGTAAGTAGTGATCGATTCGTTTAATTACTTCTCTGTTTATGAAGCAATCAATCAATCGCCTCTAACTCGGCGTGATCCGTTGATTGTGTCACTAAATCTCTGTAGGCTACGCCACGCCAAGCGGCGCAGCGACGTGGCGTGGCGTCGCACGTTGTCACTCGGATGCCGCTGTAATTGCATCACACACGCCGAACTAAACCGCTGGCTCAAGACGTTTCGTTGCGGCGGCGGCGGACTATTGAATGTTGCCATGGAGGAGAGAACAACGTGGAGTGTTAAGTTACCTAAAAGACACGAGGGGAAGGCAGCAGCGTTAAAATCCCATGGAAATCTAAGATGAATGTTTGAGACAGACCAATTCAAGTTCAAGTCAAGAAGTGTCAGAAAGTTCTTAAACATTGAACTGAATCATTTTCCAGACGTAGCCTTTTTAAAAACGTTTCAGATGAATCGGATTTAGAAAAAATATAAGCAATATTTTACTATGAAATAATAACTAGTAACCATCAGCAATTACAGGATAAGACGATGAACAGCTAGTTGCCTTATCTGAATTAGAAAATTTGACAAGTTTTGCAGTTTGAAACTCTCACACTCGATTATATATTTTTTAGAACTCCACTTGTTAAGTATAGTTCATGTTTTGTGAAGCCCATGTTATTGACCGGTCTTGGGAGACACAGTCTCAATCAACACGTTAGGCAGAGCTTGGCACGTCACTGTATGCGCACATTATATTGTTATTTATTTACGTCTAGCTGCCAAAACCAGGAACTGTGAAATTTAGAGTCAGTTCCAGTGGTGACAGAACCAGTTAACAGTCAGTTTTAAGTTTACAGTTTGTTATAACAATTTTCTGCAAAATAATGACGACGGTTATTATTCGTGAATCCGTCACAGAAACTTGTTCAGCACAGGAATGCAACGTCCCAGAAGAAAATAACCGTCGGAACAGAACGGATTTTAATTTATTCTTTAGAATTCCTCGTCCCATATTAAACTCGCTATAATAACGTGCAGTCTAGGCGCCTTCCATTCCGAGCATCCAACAAAAAATGCAAAATTAGCAAAACTAAAAACATTCACATTTCACTACAAAGCCTGCGCCATATTCGTTTTAAACCGGCTCGCACAAAGCTTTCATATTTCCTAACTATTTACATTTATTCGCTTGTTTTCGCGCATTTTGCCTATTTTTAAATATCCATTTGTTATTAAACAGGCTGGTGTTTCAGTGTTTCAGGCACGATATATTCACCATAGCACGCACCCTGTGTTCAGCGCGTAAAAATCTGTGTATCCACGTTCTAGTTAAAGTTTTATGCGGCTGAATAAACTCAGGTTGTCGGGAACACTCGGGAGCATTCGGGAGAGTTCGGCTACGTTCGGGATGAGCTTTTGTGCCGATCGCTGCGACAATGGTCGTTTTGTTCGGGAGTTGTTTTTGATTAATAGAGGCGGCCTGAAAAGGATTGTCTGGCGAAACAAAATATTTTGTTGTTATTTTATTGTTGTGGGGTTCGGTCCAAAGGATTGTGTTGCTATGAATACGACATTTTAATTCTGTTCGATTTATTCTATTGTCAAAGGCGACACTTTCCCGGTACTCACTCACTTCTCATTATAATTTAAACTCTAAGAAATGCCAATAAATATTGTAGGTGACCTTAATCCGAAGGTAAACAGAACCAGTAAATACGAGCACACCTCCCTGCTCACCGCTCTCTCGCATTAGTTCTCCGATGCAGCGTGTTAATGCTAATCCATGCTTTCCTAACCTTCCTTTTATAGCGTGGGATAAAGCGGATAATTTATAGACACATCTCTTTTATATGGCTATACATAAAATAATGTAGTTTTCTTTAAATGTTTTGCAAAAGTGGCTTAACTAGGAGTTTTAAGCCAGTTATTGCTAACTGATATTAAACAAATTACTGTGCCGTAAATTGCTTAATATCAGCTGGCAATAATTAACGAGACGCAGAGAACTTTTTATGAAATATAATTTTAAGACAACAAACATCATTGCGTGTTCCACCCTCTGCTAAATAAAAGCCTCCACCCTTTTGCACCACGCCTTCTCTGGCCTATGTGTATGGCAGATCTTGTGTAGGGCCTAAAACCAATAAAACATGCAATTTGACGACAGCACTTAAAGTAAGTCTCAACTCAAGCGCAGAATACTGAAATACTCTCAAAGCCTCAGAAAGCGAACCAATTTAACTGGCGGGAATGTAATTAACACCGTCTACCAAACATTACAGTTAAGAAACAAACACATCAGTGTGAGAGAACTGCTACAAACTTAATTGTGTCGCGAAGTTGTCTCCATCGCTCAAGATACCTTTTGCAGCGTAACGTCGTCCTCAGACGGGGATCGGTGATGAGTTGGAGTGACTTGACTTGTAAGGAATTAGATTACAGGGCATTAGGTAAGGGAATTAGTAAAGGTACCTAGAACATAGTATAACAAACTTCATGTTATACCCATGTATCATATCGCTGCCCTAGTTCAACAGTAAGATATCTTAAAAAAAACAAAAATTGAGATAAGTTTTGTTTCATGTGAAAAATTTGCTCTTCTGTCTTGTTCAAAAATCGGATATTTGTAAAACGCAACCAAAGTGCCTAAATTTCATTGTCTCACTGAGACATTTAAGCATATTTTTACCGACCTTTAGTTCAAGATTCTGACATCTTAAGATATTTAAAAAGTCAGGAAGATTTTTACTTTTCTTATATTTCTATACAGAGACATCTTCTAATGTCCTTATATGGAATTATAAAAACATTTCTATGTTGAGACATCTTAAATTGTCCCAGTGTTTAACTAAAATATCGTTAAATTATATTTTCTTTCTAGGACATTTTAAAATAACCTACCTACTCTTCCAATAAGATGTCCGCATCACGCGGCTGCGTGAGGCGCACTGATTTTTCGTTCCGTTCGTCGAATGTCGCGCGACACCCCCGCGGGCGCACCCCGCGCTTCCAACTTCCAATACAATGCATGCTAGTTTCGGGAACAGTCTGTGCCATGCTGTTGTTGTTATTGGTATAATATTTGTGAGGTGCGTGATCTTATAAATGAAAACATAATTAATTGACTTTTTAAGTATTTTTGTTACAATTTTCGTACGAATATCAGTCGCAATGAAACGTGGGAGATTATTAGTTCAACTAGCAAACAACCAAACTCGTGAGGTAAGTACGTTCCATATGATTTAGTTTAAAAAAAAGTACCTACCTAGATACTCAACGAAACTAATGTGATTTTCTTTAATATTGGTATTCGCAAATAACATTGTATTATGTTTCATTTTGTACCTACCTATTTAATTGTTTTATTGTAATAGATTATTCAAGAACGGCTATCACCACCGGTCGGGGTCCCGCCAATTTTACCGGCAAAACAAAATGAATTGGTACAAGTTGCATACGAAGTGTGCATGGAAGAACCAACAAGTGATAAGGTTACGATTGATGACTTACAGGTAAATAATATTTATAATTATGGTATGATGATTATGAAAACTATCTAAAAATTGTACAACTTATTTTAAAAGTTATACCAGACCAACTTGCTTGTTTTCTGTACCTACCCGTATAATTTTATTCGTGTTTATTTTCAGAATGTAGAAATTTTTGAAACAGAAGGAAGAGAAAAATCATTGTCACCATCTCTATTGCAAAATAGTGAATATTGTGTTGAAAATCTTCGATCAATTGATAATACAGTAAATGAAGAGCAACCAAATGACGTAAGCTGTGTTCAATTTTGTAGGTAGTTGTTGGTTGTTTGTTGTAGGTGTTTTGTAGGTTGTTAGTTTTGTTGCTGTGTTTTGTAGGTAGTATTTTGTAGTCTGTACATTGTAGAAATTGTTATTATTACGAGTGGAATGTACCTACTTACAATCGATTTCCATTTTACTCAACTATTACTTTGTTGCAGGGCGCGATTGGTGATTTTAGTGCTTCAGACACAGATGACGATTATCACCCGGACCCTGTACACATCGATTCTTCGACTGATTCAGATATTATTTCAACTTCGGTGCTTCGTCAAATCCCTGTACTGGATGACATTGATAGTGAGCGGCAGCCCAAGAAAAGAATCCGAAATGAGAAAAATTGGACAAAAAACAAAAAGAAGCTTTTAGTAAATACTGGTCAAGCTTATGTGACATCATCTGGACGTGAAAAGAGAGCCAAGAAAATAGGAATGAGCTGCGGTCAAAAGTGTAGATTGAAGTGTAGCTTAAAATTTAATGAAGATCAGAGGCAAACTATATTTGATCATTTTTATAATATGGGTAATCGTTCTCGTCAGCGTGATTTTATAAGCAAATGTATGGAAGTAACAACACCGCGAAAATACAGACGCGAAGAGGCTTCCAGAAAATTAAATTACGCGTACTATTTATATCTCGATAATACTAAAAGGCGTGTTTGCAAACTTTTCTTTAAAAATACACTTGACATCACTAACAGCGCAATAACTACTGTTCAAAATGTAACAAATACTGAAGGGTTCACTGCAAAAGAGCGCAGAGGTACGCATTCTCAACATCATTCTCTTCCAGATACTGCCAAACAGTCTGTCCGAGATCATATAAACAGATTCCCTCGTATAGAATCCCATTATTGCAGAGCCGACTCTAGACGAGAGTATTTGGAAGGAGATCTTACAATTTCTACAATGTACAGACTGTATGTACAGTATTGTGAAGAAAATGGTTTAGAAGCAGTCAAAAATTCAATGTATGCACACATTTTTAATACGGAATTTAACATTGCTTTTTTCAAACCTAAAAAAGATCAGTGTTCTAAATGTGAAGCGTTCAAAAATGCTTCACCCGAGGCAAAACTTGATCTTCAAGATGGCTATGACATGCATATTACTGAGAAAAAACTTTCCAGAGTTATGAAAAAAAGAGATGTTGACAGAGCAAAAAATTCTAATGGCAATATATTGATTTTCGATTATGATTTGCAAGCCGTCGTTCCATTGCCACAAGGAGAAGTTTCTACTTTCTACTACAAATCAAAGTTAAACTTCATTAATTTCACTGTATGTGATATAATTAATAAAGATGGTATTTGTTATGCTTGGCACGAAGGTATTGCCAAAAGAGGGGCCAACGAAATAGGGTCGTGTGTTTTTTCGTTATTAGAAAATGTGGGTCCAAAAACAGAAATTATCTTTTACAGCGACAATTGTGGTGGGCAGAATAAAAATAAATTTATTCTGTCAATGTATATGTACGCAGTGCAAGCTTTACCCATAAATATAATTACCCACAACTTTTTAATAGCAGGACACACGCAGAATGATGCTGATAACATTCATTCCTTAATAGAAAGAGAAAAGAGAAGATTGCTGAGAAGTGGCCCAATATTTACACCTGCTCAAATGGCAATGGTACTGAAATCAGCCAAAAAAACTGGTAAACCTTATACAGTCAATGAAATAGGCTACCAACAGATTTACGACTGGAAAAAACTGTCTCAAATGGTGAAAAATTTCAACATAGACGAAAATGGTCAAAAAATTGTATGGGGTGACATCAAATGTATCCAAGTAAAAAAAGAAGATCCATACAAATTTGGCTACAAATCTTCATTTTCAGATCTTGATTTTAAAATTGTGGATACCAGAAGGAAACAAAGGGGCCGCATCTCAGAAAATATAACTCTGGAACATGCTTATAATGAAGCACCAGCAATACCAAATCACAAAAAGAGAGATCTGATATCATTGTGTACTGCCAATTTGATACCTCAATGTCATCACAGCTTTTACGAAAGTCTTAAAACTACAAATAACCAGGAAAATGAAAGCGGCAATAGTGATGATGAAAGCCTGTAACGAGTAGGTTCAGTATGTTATAGAATTAATTAAAACAATTAATTCACTATTGTTATTAATTTTATTATAATACTAAATTTTAGCTGCTTTATAAGACTTACCTATTTGTGCCATTAAGATTCACATAATTAACATTATAGCAACTGACTGATTATTCTAATACTTAAACTGACTTGTGCAAAAATAATAATAAGATTTTAACTGATTATGAGACTGATTTGTGCAATTATGATACTAGCTAATAAATAACACATTACAAGCAAACTAATTTCTCAGTTTTTAATTAATTTTCCTATCCCGTTACCAAACATTTCCGCGGATTTAGTCGGACAACTTACATTCTCAAATATCGATGTGCTGTAATACTAAGATATCTTAAAATTATGTCGATCTCTGTTGATTTTCCATAAATTTGGAAGCTTGGTTGGATAAATCTTTAGTATTTCTTAAACAAAACAAAAAACAATAACTCTATGAGTTACAATATAGACTTAATTTTTAATAAACCATTTTAGAGACAACATTAAAATTACAAAACATGTTTTATTTAGTCTGAGTTCAATATAAGGTTAACTTACTATTAAAAGCCGTAAAACTATTATACAAAATATTTTATTCTTATTGAAATATAAATAACTCCGTAACACATTAAACTAAGCTATAGTTTTAAAAAATCAACCACATTTCAATTAACAACGAGTGAATTAATGACACTAAAATCATAAAAGTATGAATAACTCAAAACATACTTTGTTCAACATATCTTACTGTTGAACTAGGGCAGCGATATATCTGTCGGGGGGATTTTATTCATCAATTCAAGTTTTTTTTATTTTATTACACCTTAAGTTCACATATTAATAATGTATGTTATTTGGTGGTAGGTATCTACTTAACCTAAGTCGTAAAACTCCTTACATTGTGAAACGCCTACCCACAATACTGACATCATCAGCCTATAATGTTCTCACTGCAGGGACTCAGGCCTCCTCTCTAGGAGAGGGATCCACCACGCGTACCCAGTGCGGATTGGTAGATGTCACATGTCTTCGCATTTTTTGGTTCTAAGACATGCCGGTTTCTTCACGATGTTTTCCTTCGCCGTTTTGAAAGCAGTGATGATGAAATAAATTACACAAAGTTATGCGCTTGACTGGGTTCGAACCCACGACTCACTGTTCGTAAGTCGGGGCCACCACTGGGCCACCAGAACACTGTGCAAATAATTAAAAGCATAATGAGTACTGTACATTCATCATCATCATTCCCTTGGGGGATCCGACTGAGTCAAAAAAATATGATTGTAATTAGTCCGTCAGTTAGAATATCGAAAAAAATAGTATACGAGTTTTTTGTTTTATCAAATTGATAAAAAATGTAAATGTGTGTCGTTTTCGAGGACTTCTCGAGTTTTCGAAGCACTGTATCGTCTTAATTTTTTGTTTATGTGATAAAAGAAAAATATGTGTTCAACATTTTTTGGACGGTCTAATTAGTTTTTTTTTTGTCCAATCCCCTATTTATTTGGGGTCGGTGCAGCCTTGCCTTCTTCTTCCATACGTCTCTATTATTCGATAGCGGTCACCTTCTTCTAAGCCCTATCAACCTTCACACAATCCGTCTATCGATTATATGGTATTCCTCTACTCTTTTTACCATCCACTGGTGTTTTGTCGGACACTTAGGGACACAGCATTTTCAGAACGACGCAAACGTCCAATCGTCAGATTTGAATATAGCCAAACTCTAAAAGCCATAACACAATTTCGACTGGTGTACCGAGCGCTGAGTACCACAGCGAGTGGCACAGCTGTGGGTAAAAGTGTTGCATCTGCACCGAGCATTAAGTGCACCTCTAGCGCCGGCTGCTGGGGCGCTGTTTACTCCACAAATATTGCCAGCGTGAACGTTGAATGGCGCACGCCGCTTCGCATGTATCTTAGTGGGTATATCTGCTTCTAGGGCAAACTATATGGGGCTAGGAGATAAGCGACTTCCTAATTCACGGTATTGCACCTAAGTATAAACATTTAGCGCAGAAAAATATTATGCTTACATTGGTTTTGTTCTACTACCCGACACAGATCAGTCCTATATTTTGTTGTAAACACATTCATAAATAACTATCAGCCAATGAACTAACTTCAGATAAGTTATTGGTACCCGAGTTTGTTTCAAGCATAAATCATAATAAGTTACAGTCATTAACTGTACCCAAAAGAAATAAATAACGATTTTGAGGTGGATGTTACATCAACTTGAAGTAAAAATTGTCAGACGAATAAAATATAGTAAGTTGAGATCTCAACTAGTCAGAGTTCAGGCACAGTTGTCTTTTCATCCTTTCATAAATATAGTTAAACTGGTACGGGTATTTTTGCAACGGACTTCTCCAACTCCATGCGAATTCTTACTCAAGTATCAGGTCTAAGTTCAGCATGAGTAGACGGTCCGCGGTTTTTCTATACAGTTTGGACTAAACGTAGACTGACCTTTACACTTTTACTGTCAAGGAATGCTGAGCTCAGCACTCGCACTTGCGACCAGTTGACCAACGAAGCAATCACCCCTGTACGCCCCAATCACCTCAATGACGTTTATACTTATACTTATCATTAGGGTTTACACTGGTGAAACATTCCCATAAAACATACAAATGTATGTATTGCTTTCTCTCTCTTCTCTTAATCAAAATATCGTACAACAATAGGTTCCTCTAAATTCGCTGGTCTCACGGCCCGTCTGAACACAGCGTCTGTATGCAAATGCTCAGCGGCGTTATCTGCCACCACCGCCGCGTCCCAGACGTCTTGATTTCACGCGCACAAGATAACACCCGCGTTTTGTTCTCACTTACAATACAAGCACGGTTGTTTAGGTCTTACTCCCGTACTCAGAGATATTTAATGATTACTTTAAGTGTCAAAATTTTACTAAGTGATGACTTAAGTAATCATTCAAATATCTCTAAGTACGGCAGTAATTGTTTAATTATGTTCGAAAAGTTATTGGATTTATCGTGGATTTATTCATGTCTAAGAATATCGGCCATAACCAACATTTCACAAATCACTAGCTACGCCGTAGAAGCTTTAGCTACGCCGTAGTAGCTTGAGCTACGCCGTAGACAGAGCGAGTTATGCCATTCTACGCCGTAGCAATACGCGCAGTATAGCATGAACGCGTTCCGGTACAGTATATTGTCTCCTTTTGTTAGCATGAAATAAATGAAATTGTTGGTTCACCCTGGCTCTAGGTATAAAGGCTTAGGAAAGGAAGGCAATTGCCCTGCAGTGGACCGACATAGACTGAAAATAATAATGAAATACAATTCAGAATTCATTGTACCTTCCCTTTACAGTCCAGTCCACATATCAAACCAACAAGTGAATCCCGAACTAAACCGCTCCAATCCACTAGCCATAAATATGTCCAATCAATTCCATTCAATCATGGCGTGCATCCGGGGTGTTTTACGACCCCTCCTGGTTTCACCCCATCGGCTCGGCTCCAATGAGCCGCATTTTATGAGCTCTTTACCTAATTATGAGATTGTACAGTCGTTATGGTGCCATGGCTAAAAGAAAACGTTATGGGGATTATTTTAGGCCTTTTTGGCTATAATGGGGAAGGTTTTGGTCGTATAAAACAGCGTATAAAATATTTGGAGGTCTGCGAGTGTTGGTTCTGTTTTTTTTAGTCACAGGCCTGCTGCTGTGTTTGTCAACACAAAATATTGAAATTTCTATAGTTTACAAAAGTTTAAAACTAATGTAATACACGCATAGACCTTTTAAAATAAATTCTCTGATTAAACGGCCATCTAAATTCGTTGCAAACTACAGTTAATCCACGATCACAGACACTGACGCGAGAAATGGCTTTGATTAACAAAACGTGTATGTATATACAGGGTGCGAATTAACCCTTCACACAGCCGTCAACCAAGAAATCTGTACATCAAACTAAGTACCCCTACGAAAATGTTTTTGCTGGGAAACACCTTTTTTTATGGGGTCAAAAATCACATTTTAAGGTAAAACTCAATGTGTTAGTGGATGCTTTGAATAGTAAACGGGTCATGGAGCTAATTTAAGTAAAGTTATTACCTGATTAACTAGTGTTTACAAAAACAGCTGTGAAAAATCTGGAACTTTGACCCCCAATATCTAACTCCGTAACTACTTCGGGGTTCCCAGATAAGTTCTAGAATAAAAAAATGATTGCAATGGTGGGGGGAACAAGAGCTTTTCGATTGCGTTAAGGGTACTTTTACACCCTCTGTATTTATATTTTTATATATGTAAAGAAAACTATCATTTCCATTAGCTTATAATTTCCCGCGCAAAACACGGCATCGCGCGACAATTGCGTTTTTGTAATCGGGGTAAATTTATTATAGACATGTCTATGATATAACCTCAAAGAAGGTAAGAAAACAAATTATAATATTAATGATATCAGTGTTATTAAAGTACAAAGGCGAATAGTATTCGGAGTTGTGATTTAGGAACAGACATTGTAAATGATAACATTAAATAACGTTTCTTTTTCTACAGGTACATACCTGTAGTAAAAGAAACTATGTATTAGGTATAGGTTTTGTTACTAATAACATAATTCATGTGAATCATAATTTATTTTTTATTTATTTATTATGCTTTATGACAAACAAAAAAATCGTATACAAAAAATCGTACAAAACTTAATGGATTTAATGTTTTGGGCATTTTCTACCAGTCTATCTTAGATGTTCAATAAACACAATAAATCTTTTATTACAGAGAAACCTAATTGTGTTTAAAATCACAGAAATATCGGAAAAGACCCTTTTATTATATTTAGATTAGATTAGATTTATATTTAGCAAAACGACTATCACGAATACACTACTATATTAACGTCACTTTATAGAATACTAGCTTTATTATAAAGTAATGAACTCCTTGTATCTTGTAATAGATACGAGAGAACCATAAATAAATTTATCATTGTGATGCAACAAACATGCATAATGGTATAATTCAAATCACCTCTCAGGACGTCTTAGTAGTTTATTGTGTGATTGTGATTCGCGGTATGTATCGATAGCGGTACGTATCGCTAGCGGCGACGGTGGTTGCGCGGTTGTCGCGACGATAGCCAGCATCGTCAAACTGATTTATGAGTGTCGCCGCTCTACTGAGCAGGACTATCAGTGAAACAAGTTTGAATGAATTGTGCTTGGTTTCATTTGAAGTATATTTACTTGACGATTCAATAACAATAACTATCAATTTCAAATTTTAATTTTATCAAAATTGTAAGTTATGTCTTTTTAACGTTGATTTTTAATAAGTTATTTAAGCGCTTTTGAATCGCCAAGAAGTCCGGCAATTAATCAAATTGCTGAAGCTACTTGACTGTACTAAAACGTAGATCTCTGAGTTTGTGGAGAAAACGGGCTAGAAAATCCATGAACACTTTTGTATGTCAAATAAATAAATTATGACCATACTTTGGCAGCATTGGATGTTCAAACCACAAACGATTAGAAAGACGTCTGTTTACACCCCAAGAATAGTCTATGGAGCTTCCATAATTAATTCCCTTCAAACATTGTATAAAACAATTTCACCAAAAGTCAGGAAGTTGACTTTTCCATTCACACCGCAACCATTATAAATGACCCCAATCTTTTTATACAACCTGCACTTAAGATAACATCAAAAGATTTAATCTTTTGTCTCATAAACGTCCATTCATAAGAACTTATCGCTGCGATCTTTTTCATGAGTGAAGCAAAGCGAGTGCAGTTAGCGAGAACTGATGACCTCCGCGTGAGTAGTTGCTATAACGAAGCTTTTTATTCCGTAAACTAGTTTAAATGGAAATAGACCCTGGTTTTTACTCTTCGGTTTTAGGAATGACTATTGTTGAATTATAAAGTCAAATATTTTTGAGAATGTATTATTAATTGAATTTGGAATGAGTTTTATAAACGTGGAACATACTCGTAAAATCTGAACCGTATTTAATCAACATAACACATGAAGTTGTTTTAAAACTGTAATATTTCGCTTTCGTCAACATCTGTCTGTATTAGGGTCGGCGCTACACACTTATTTCTTCCATCCCCTCTGTCCATCACGCTATCATGTTAAATTACCTTTTCTTCCATTTTTTCATTCCTCAAACAATCCATCATGTTTTTTCTTTGTATTCAGCTCCCTCTGCATTCATCATTTCATTAATTTTTTTCATTCTCTGCAATAAATAGATATTTATTTGAGTCTATCAATATCTATTTATTGCAGTTAACTTTTTAGCCTCTGACGGACCATTGACTGAAAAAACAAGGATCTAATCTTAATCATTATATTATATATACACGTAACCCAATCTGCCATCTATATCAGAATTGACAGGTTGTTCTACTGTCTCAGATTTACTGTCGCGACTCCCTTCAGCGGGGCTTCAGTTAACGACCCGTTGAATTAACGAGCGAGATAATACCACCATTAATCGTACACCTCACGGTTATGACGTCATCACAGTGTATGGTCACACCTCACGCTATTGCTGTACGGTTAGAGCTTGAAATGTAGAACAGATTTTGTAATTGTTATTTATCCGGCATTATTATTTTCCGGCAGTGAATGCCCTGATACTATACCTAACATTACCCTGAACGGCTTAAACATCAAAAGAGTAACAACAGTTAAATATCTTGGGCATTTTCTCGCTGACGACCTTAAGGACAATGTTGATATTGAAAGGGAGCGTAGGGCTCTGGCGGTCCGAGGTAACATGTTGGCCCGAAGATTCGCCCGGTGTAGCACGTTAGTGAAAATAACACTGTTTAAGGCATATTGCCAGTGCTTCTACACGGGGAATCTTTGGATCAACTATACCAAAAGAACGTTGGATGACCTACGCGTACAATATAACAAAATTTTTAGGATGCTGTTGGGACTGCCGCGATGGTGCAGTGCTTCGACTATGTTTGCGCAAAACCGAACTGACGGCTTCCACGCCGTCATTCGCAAGAAAACTGCGTCGTTGTTGTCAAGGTTGCGAGCGAGTGGCAACAGTATCCTAAAAACTGTGGCGGAGAGTGTCGACTCTCCGATCATTAAAAGTTTTGTGAGAAGGACAATCACTGAACATTAGTTTGGGGATGTCCTTTTCACAATACCTACTATTAAGTCTGTGTTTTCTGTTAGATTTTAACTACTAACACTAGATATAAGTTGTTTTATTAATTACTAACACAATGGATCACGTTGTCTGAATATCAATAAATTATTATTATTATTATTATTTATGGTTATAAAGCAGATGATTCGAACTTTTACTCGCGTCTCAACTGAAGATCACGGTAACCCGACATAATGAACATTTTCAAAAACACACATAATCATACACAAATGAACATATTATATTCATACACCGACTGACCTGGCCCCTTGCCCAGGTCAGTATGTGTATGAATGACATTATACTCGTACATACCAAGTCTCCTCAGAAAGTAGAAGTTTTCGTTTGACCATCTTTACGAGTGGTCAGATACCTGAAAAACTGACAACCAGTTTTTCCAAGACATTTCGTGCTACCTAGGTAGCCTAGCTACTTCGCTAGGGTCATAAACGTAGATTGATATAATTTTATCTGTTAAGGGACTCTGGTTTCAACACAGTCGAGAATAGGTTAAATATTCAAATGTCATCAATTATATAATTGGACCCACAATTTGGAGCTTTATCATCAAGTACTTCGGCAAGGATACTTAAGTTTATCAAGTTTTATTACGGTACACAAACACTACAATTTCATTCACCCATAAACATGCCTATTTGTTAACACTGTAAAAACGAAGATAAGAGCAGTTTTTCACATAGTTATCTGAGCACATTAAACTGGCATTACATTTTATCTGGCGTAGCATATACTTGGGTATAGTACGTACATCTTGTTCTGGGGAGCTGGCGAACGGCCAGAGTGATATTAAACAGAGGCTAACGACTTGAAAGGGTTACATACGGTTTGACTATATACCTTATTGTATGTGTGAGATTGACTTCGGCTTGTTGTTCTCTGTACCATCAGCACAGACCCTCTTAAGTCGAGGAGGATCGACCGTACCATATTATGGCGATAATTTATTTATCATAATTTTCGAACATCTTATTAATATGGTTAAAGTTGTAGGTTCAATTTCGGGTAAGTACCAAAGTGAGAAAGAAGACTAAAGAATTTCATCACAGGAATTCTGGACAAGGGTATTTATTTATTTATTTATTTACACACAAAATACAAAAAAAAGCAATAAAAAAAATAGAAGAGCACAAAGATGTTAACTTGCTTGCATGCTTATTTCACCAGCAAGTTAACATAAGGATGAAATTTCCAATACGCCTTCAGTAAACGTGGTGATTGATATCTTGCCTCATGAGAACAACAACAAGCATTTGCCCTAGTGGGATAGTAATAAGATAGTCTAATATTATAGATAAGATAAAGAAGATAGTTAGTTCTTGTATTTGAAATATGCAAAGATTTTTTTCTCAACCCTGTTCAGATCATAATTACAATTACCTTGGAAAAACTTTGACTTAAACGTTGAGCTCCTTGAGTTATAAGTCGAGCTACACGATAACTGACAAATGCTTGCACTGACTGGACGGGTCCACTCAAATCTCCGTGGTGCTTTCTTCAAAAGACCATCTCAGACATTAATCTGAATAGCCTTCATGTGTGTAACCCAAACGATTTTAAAAGATTAAAAGAGTAACCATTGAACTTTCTTGCCGGTTCTTCTCCTTAGGAATCGACCAATGCACCGAACCGTGCACTATTTTGTCGAGGTTTTATAAGTTCTATAAATTAGAAACGTGGGTCTAACATATTTTTTTTAATTTTTAAATTGAAAAGTTTGAATAGGTAATAATACGAGTAGGTTAACTCTCACTGCTACCCACATAATAGAATTTTCAACTCCAGCAAGGCATGCGGGTCACCGGTGGACACCACCTTTCCACAAGAGACAGTCATAGCTTTAGCGAGTGCTGAGCCCGCCAGCCTTCCGTATGGCCTGCCGAACTTATTCAGCGCAGCATCAACTTGGCGTGCAATACTCGATAAGTCCGTATGGCAGTGAGAGTGTTACACAATATGATAATATTATTATATTGTGGTATTATTTAACACGATGCTTTAAAGTTTTAATCGCGCCGTTTTATCGTGACAAATTAAAATGGCGTCCATCCCCCATAAAGTCAACAAAATGGCGGCACATCACAGGCAGTACTTAACACATAGTAAACTAACAAAGAAGTAATACAGCGATAAAATTTGTGGCTCGTTTGCTTAAGGGTGGCTCATAAAGTTTTTGTCCGAGGGGCTGCTCGTAAATCCAACCCGACCATTAGTAGTAGTACTAGGCGCTCATAAACAGTGTGGACACGCCTTTATAAATTGATTTCATAAGTTTTATGGTGTGTGATATCATGTTTATTGGTGCCGGACAATGTGCGTGTAATAGCACTTTGTTTATATTTATAAGGACAGAATTGTTTTAGGAGAAATATTGCTTGGACTGAGTTAATATAAAAGCAGAGCGTATTATTTTTACCCGACTGCGGCGAAGCCCAAAAGGAGGGTTATGTGTATGGTGTGTATGTATGTATGACCTTGTCTTTGTTCCCTCATAACTCCTAAACAGATTAAGGGATTTTAATAAAATATACGTCGTTAGATTTGTCTTGATGGCGCGAGTGTCACTGGCTACATTAAAAATAAAAAACAATGAAATTTTCGGATTTAGGGGGCCATATTGCAGATTAAAAAAAAAACGTTTCCAGTACCATCGAGTAGGGTATCAAAATGAAGGGTTTTAGAAGGAGATTACAAAAATGTATGACACTTAATGATTAAAAATATTACAAACACAAAAGTTAAATCATCTGCGAAGAATTTTATGCAACCAACGAAAAAAGAAAAAAGTAACACAAAATAACTAAAAAGTTGGAAATAAAAAAGTATTTAAAAAAAACTAAAAGACCAAAAACTGAAAAGCAAAAAACAAACACATTTTAAATTAAACAAAATTTGTAAGCAGGCGGGGTTCATTTGAACATTAAATTATGAAATGAAAATAGAATGGACCCCGCCTGCTTCCAAGTTTTGTTTTAAATTTAAAATGTGCTTGTTTTTTCCTTTCCTTTTTTGAAGTCGGGTTTTTTTTAGTTATTTAACTACTTTTTTTTGTTTGTTTACTCTGTGAACAAATAAACCAACCTCATTTGTGATCTTAAGTTTTTCAGTTCAATATTTTAAAGATGAGACATACAATCAATCCAATATATTTTCTTATATTTATTATATCTTTTCCAAATAAAATATAATCTCACTGATGGAAAGAATCTCAGTTCTTAAATGACAAAGATCATATTTTCTCTTCTATTTCTGTCTAAGAAGGCCCGATTTCCCAAGAGCGTCGTGCAAGCAGCTAAATGTTTACATAAACTAAATAAGTATATGAAAAGAATATCTTAGTTATAAATCTCCTCTATTTAGATTTATGCATCCTTCGTGGCCTTGGCCTTCCCCGAAATTGTTCACCAACGCGTTAGAGGATATGTTTAAGACGCTGGACTGGGAAGGACGCGGCATTAATATCAACGGCGAGTACATCTCACACTTGAGATTTGCAGATGACATCGTCATACTAGCCGAATCGCTGTACGACTTGCAGCAGATGCTGGACAGCCTAGTTGATTCTTCTGCGCGCATCGGTCTCCGGATGAACTTGGACAAAACCAAGGTTATGTTCAACGAACACATTACTCCGGAGCCGGTGGCTATCAATGGCGGTGCTCTCGAAGTTGTTCAAGAATACGTTTACCTCGGGCAAACTTTGCAGTTTGGTAAGAACAACTTTGAGAGGGAGGCTAGCAGAAGAATTCAGCTGGGCTGGGCGGCGTTTGGGAAACTTCGTCGAGTCTTCTCGTCGCGTATTCCCCAGAGCCTTAAGACTAAAGTCTTTAATCAGTGCGTCCTACCTGTTATGACTTACGGAGCCGAGACGTGGACACTCACGGTACGGCTGGTCCATCAGTTCAAGGTCGCTCAGCGAGCTATGGAAAGAGCTATGCTTGGAGTTTCTCTGAGGGATCGAATCCGGAATGAGGTGATCCGGCAGAGAACTAAAGTTGTCGACATAGCTCACAGAATAAGCAAGTTGAAGTGGCAATGGGCCGGCCATATCTGTCGCAGAACCGATAACCGTTGGGGTATACGTGTTCTTGAGTGGAGACCGCGAATTGGCAAACGTAAGGTGGGACGCCCTCAGGCTAGGTGGAGCGACGATCTTCGCAGGGTGGCTGGTAGCAGCTGGATGAGAGTTGCCGAGGACAGAGAAAAGTGGCGTGCAATTGGAGAGGCCTATGTCCAGCAGTGGACTGCTATAGGCTGATGATGATCCTTCGTGGCTGAATTTTTAGCAGTCTCATGGTTTTTTAAAACTTGTGCGTCCAACCAACATTGTTGGAGACGTTGATATAACGTTAACTTGGTTTTATAGATACACTAATATTATAAAGAGGAATGAATTGTTTGTTGATAACGAATGAACTAAACCGATTTAAAAAATCTCTCACCGTTAGAATGCTATTAATCCCTGAGTAACATGGCTATATTTTTTACAAGATTGAAAAAATAATGTCACCCTTGGCACGCTACCAGTTAAAAAATTATCCTTTGAGATTCTAAAGGTAGTTACTACTAGTGCACTGGAACCACCCTCCAGACCATTACAAAGGTAGTTCTCATTAAAGGTTGTAAGATTTCCGGGGAATGCTGCCATTCCCCGGAAATCTTACAACCAGTGTTAGCAACGTTATCATGTTACTCAATAACCGGCTTGTGAAAATCTGAATGGGTTTTTACAAAGCCGGTTCACAAAATCTAGGCAGATGATAAAAGGGACACAAATAAGGTATTCACAAAATAAAACTACAAATTTTACAGACAATATCCGTCAAAATTCCAGTTGAAAACATACACAATTGCACAGCACGAACTCGACATAGCGTTAGTTTGAGAGGACCAAACAGAAACAGTTGAAATTGCGCCAAAAACAAGTGACAACCTGTGAAACTAGCCTTTGTGGTGCAAACTCAACTCGACATAACCTGCAGAATAGTGCTAAAAAGGGCACAGGAACCTGCACTACAAAAAAAACGTTTAAAAACTGAAAATGTTGGGCTTGTATTGGAACTATAAATCTGTATTGTTTGGTAGATTGTGTTGTAATTTTGTCATAGTACCATTCCAAAGGTAAGCTGCAAGGAAAAATGTATTTCTCTGGACCGAAATGTCATTTTGCTTTTTTTTTCATAGCAGTGATTTAGAGTTCAGAGTTTGTTTCGCGTTTCTTCTCAAAGATTATGTAATCGAAGCAATGCCGGGGTCATCTAGTTTTTAAAATTGTAACGTGTAAGTGTTTTGAAGGCTTACTTATACAGATATAAACATAATTGTATCACAGCGTTAAGAGTTTATTTCACCGAAGTCTACGACCTGGTTTCAATACATAATTGTTTTTCCTAAATTCTACGTTTGTCTAAAGCCGACCCTTATGCCTCAGTTAGTAACCCTTGCTTACCAGTAAGGTTAGACTCAAACTCCGAACGGGGTTAAGATTGGGGTTGATTTTAAAACTATGTGGGGCGTACGAATGCACGGTGAGCCTAGCGAGTCGCCTTTTTTATGTTGGAGGGTGGGGAATCTTCTAATAATGGGTCCTTCCGTAGGGATTGTCAGACTTCTACTGAGTAAAAAACACCCATGTTCCTTCTTAGCCCTTTGTGCCGAGGCCGCGGAATCTCTTTCAACCAACCCGCAACCCCGATGGGCTAGCGAGTCGCCTTGCATCATCTTGAATCTTTACAACCGGGCGTACTGCGTGCTTGGCTCCTTCACTAGTTGCCTAGCGGGTATTGAAGTAGTGCGAACGTAGTTGCTATGTCCGTCGGACAAGCAACTAGGTTACGCAAATTGGCCACACTATGGAAACGTCCTGGTATTGCTCATTAAATAAGGTCAGTCGCACGACAAATTAGCTGTTTGTCCGTCCCTGTTCACGCCTCCGCGCGGAATGTGCATAGTTCAGTCGGCATGCGATTGACGCTGCGCCCTACATAGTAATTACTGAGAATAATGAATTTACATACATTGTACCTAGTAGGTAATGTAGGTATGGCCTGTATTCTTTACAAATTGTGAAATGACATTTTGTTTTTACGGAGGAGAAAACTTGATCCTATTTCTAATAAGCCATACTAGGAGCCGACACAAGATCTCTTCAAACATAACCTATTAAAAACGAAACTCGAAGAACAAATCAATTACTTACAGCTCAAATTTTATATTAACTTAAGACTTCGCTCTTTTAAACCTACTTCAAAAAGGAGGATGTTCTCAATTCGTCGGAACCTTTTTTTATGTATTTCGCCGATTACTCGAAGATGGCTGATTTGAATTTTTTTTTGTTTTGAAGGTGGTCCGTCCCATGAATATCAAATCAAGATCTGATGATGGGATTCTGGAGAAACAGAGAGAACTCTTCAAATGTTATAGTCACACTTGAAGCGATTTGGGTAGTTTTTGGAAGAGCACTTTCTCGGAGTAAGAGATAAGAGATAAGAGATAAGAGAGATTTATTAGCTCAAACATGTGTTTACATACAGAATTAAAAATAAAACATGCATGCAAGATCTTAAATAGGAGTGGCTCACGACATGTCTGCCATTTCTCATGGCGTGCAAATATTTTTATTACAATTTAATAGCATTAATGATTTATAATTTTACACATAGAACATTACATATTAATTTATTAAATATACAAATATTATTACAAAATTAATGAATTTTAATTTTACACTATATATTAAAAATGTCAGTCACATTCAAACAAATTTCTTACATTCAATCATTTACATTATTTTATAATTTAATTTTCTTGTTTATTATTACAGTTAATTCATTTTCACAATTTAGATTTACATCACTCTAATAGGCATTCAAATAATAACGTTTATTATATTACTACTACATGACCTTACTACACTCATAATATCTATATAATATCATATATCTATTTATTTAAAATAATCACCATGTGTCGTTTAAAAATTCTGTAATACTATAATATGCTTTTTGTGCCAAAAACAATTTCATTGTTTGTTTAAGTTTAGGTATAGTTTGCTCTTTCCAACTTTTGGGCAATTTGTTGTAGATAATTGGCGCCATGCAATAAACACTCTTGCGCATAAGTGCAGTTTTTGATGTATGTACACATAGTTTGCTATCATCACGTCTATTTCTTGGAAATTTGTCAGCCATACGAGGAAACAGATGTGGATTTGTTTTTACGAAAATTACTATTTCTAATATATAAATTGAAGGTAATGTGAATAAATGATATTTTGTGAAATAATTTTTACAGCTATCGGTAGTTTTGAGATTAAACATAGATCGCAAGCAGCACTTTTGCCTTTTAAAGATTATATCCCTATCGGTTGAGTTACCCCAGAAGATAACACCATATCTAATGATGGATTCAACTAAGCCATAGTAGGCCGTTAATAGTGCTTCTATGTTTAAAGTCCGTGATAATTTATATAACGCATATGCACCACTGCTTATTCTTTTGGCTAAGGCCTCAATATGTGATTTCCAATTTAAGTTTCTGTCGATTGTAAGGCCTAAAAATTTTGTAGAATTAGCTGTCTGTATTTTATTATTATTATATTCGATGTCAAGATTAGAGAATAATGATGATCGTTGGCTAAAGTGCATAATCAAAGTTTTATTTATATTAATTTTTAAATTATTATTATTTAACCACGTTACCGCTTCAATTAATGTATTTTTTATGTCTGTTTCATATGTGTTCTTATTATGGCATGGTATTGTTATAGTACTGTCATCCGCAAACAGTGTCATGGGATATTTAATGGATTTAGGAAAGTCATTAATATAGAGTATAAACAAGGGTGGTCCGAGTACACTACCTTGCGGAACTCCATGAGGTACGGTACGCTCGCATGACGTGAAAATCTCTTCACGTCTGGACCTCATATTTATTTTGCTTATTTGCGTTACTTGCTTTCTGTCATGTAGGTATGATTGTATTAGTTTCAATATGTTTCCTCTTATACCATATGCATCAAGTTTATTTAGTAATATATTATGTTGGACATAATCAAACGCCTGTGTCATGTCGCAGAAAATGGCACAGACTGGTGTATTATTATCCATGTTTGTCATAACAGTATGCAAAAAGTCGTATATGGCCAAGTTAATTGTTTTTTTCTCCCTAAATCCTTTCTGTTCGTCACAGAGTATATGATTTTTTTCAAAATAGTTATTAAGTTCCCTGTAAATATATTTTTCGAATATTTTTGAAATTATTGGTATTAGTGATATTGGCCTGTAATATTCTATTAGAAAAAACACAGGATAGGGATATCCTGTTTCTTAAATAGTGGTTTTACAATAGATTTTTTTAGCGCATTTGGAAATATACCTTCACTGATACTTAAATTAATAATGTAGCTTAAGGGGCCACAGATTTCATATGCTACAGTCTTAATAATTTTTGTACATATGCCATCGTATCCTACACTGTTTGTATTTTTTAAGACCGCGATAATTTTTAAAATATCAAGTGCTAGACTTGGGGCCATGAACACTGAGTCTTTTCTGGCTGAAATATGTTTAGTGACTGTGGTTCCCACACTAGTCATAGGTTTTATTTTATCTATAAAGTAATCGTTAAATATATTGGCAATAATTTTAGGGTCAGTTACAGTTTCATTATTATTTCGAATTTTGTCTATATTATTTTTTGGTATGTTGAGTTTTGTTTGGTTTATTATTTCCCAAGTAGTCTTAGACCTATTATTTGATGTTTTAATTTTATGTATATTTTGTGCGCGTTGAGTTAAATAAATTATTTTTTTAAGCAATTTAGAATAACTCTGAAATTTATTTTTATTCATATCGGTAGGTTTTTGTCGATATTGCCATAGTAATTGACGTTTCTTTTTGCTACATACTTTAATACCGTGAGAGACCCAACTAGGCCTTCTTTTTACTTTTACAGAGATAAGAGTTTCAGGGAAGCACTGTATATATAGAAAAGAAAACATTTCTGAGAAGGCATTGTAAGCAATGTTTGGGTCTTTAGCTTCATATACTTCAGCAAACGATAGGCTATTGAGGTAGGATTTGAATTTGTCAATGTTCTCTTTGCCATAGTCCCGTCTAGTGATCCGCCAATGGTTTGTAGTGCTTGCGGTGCTAATCGGGCAATTAAGTAGTTGTGCTGTATGGTCAGACAAAGCTAGTTCCAAGACTATAGCTTTACGACACTTATTAAAATTATGCGCAAAATTGTCGATGCATGTTTTGCTCTTTAAACGAGTAGGTTGACGTAAAGATAATTTTAAATTAAAATTTAATAACACATTTTCGAATTCTAGAGTCTGTTTGTTTTTCTTCAATATATCTATGTTAAAATCACCCGCCAGTATAACATTTTTAAATGGTTTTTTTAACAGAACACGTAATAATATCACTAATCTACTCATAAATTCATCAAAATTTCTTGGATTTGGTACTCGATATATACATACAATGACAACTCTATAGTTTATAAGTTCTATGGCGCAACATTAAAAAATTCCCGTTATTGATAACTTAGCGATTTTCGGTAATTCTCTCCATTGATGACCATTTTTAATGAGTATACAAGCACCACCTCTTTTATTTTCCTTGCGACTAAAGCATGCAGCTAAACAGTAGTTAGGTATATTGAGATGGACTTCTGAGCCTTCCATCATGAAATGCTCCGTAATACATAATAGGTCCACTCGTATACTTTTTTCTAGTAACTCATATAGACATACTGTGAGCATGTCAGATTTTGCTAGGAGCCCTGCAATATTTTGGTGCATAATGTAAACATTTTTATTCACGAAAAAATGTATTCGTAGGAGTTTCTATTTCAGCTGTTTGATTCATAACGTCTAATTTATTGACTGGTACATTTTTGTCAGAGTCTAAGTTAACCTGAACATATTTGTTTTCAAAGGATTTTTTACATTTATTTTGCTTAATTTGTTCATATTGAAATAATTGGAAATGGTAATTTAAACATAATATTTCTTTTAATAGTGACCTTGCAAGGTTTACTACATAATTTCGTCCACTTGGAAATATTCTTGTGTAGTTCATATCCATGTACAGTACATTTTTATATTTCTTACAAATAAACCTAAGTAAATAGTTTAGCTTCGATTCTTGTAAAAACCTGTTTTTGGGTACTTCCGAGATGATCACATTTGTATTTGCAGTTAATGTTAGCCAACGGTGTAGATTTATATCGAGATCATAGGGATTTTTGTCACTGCATCCGCCTAATACAATGATGTAGTCGTTTTTTGTCAGGTTGCTGATTTTGTTCTGGGTGCATTGCAGAACCTCACTCAATGCCGCACCTGGTTTCAGATAGGAAACTACAGCAAACTCAGGCCCTAGGAGATCCTGCAGTACGTCGCGCAAGCCACGTCCCTGACCATCTCCCAGTATAACCACTCTGTGGCAGCTGCTCCGGTGCTCAACCAATTCAACTTCTGATGACCGGCGCTGAATCCCCTTGCCAGTTACTTTTTCACTGCATCGACGTGGGGTGTCCGTTTGGATCTGAGCATCGCTCTCCGATTGATACTGCTCTGTTATGTTTTTGCTGGGTTGCTCCGATGTACTTTTTGGCAGAACACTTCTGGCCAGACGTAGAGGAGAATGGCGGGAAGTGTTTACTCTCATATTTAAAACTCTTCTTGAGATGGGTGTCGAGTTACTTTTTTTTTAATTTTGGAGTACAGTTGGTGATTTCTTTCAGCAATTCTATTTGTCGTTGCTGATCTTGTATCTCTTGTTTTAATTTGGTATTTTCATAACTAAGGTTATCTATTTCTTTGTCAGCAATTTTTAGTTTTTCTTTAATTTCCTTCATTTCCTGTCTGAAATCCTCCACAAATGATTGATTGCTAATTTGTGTAGCACTCTGTATGCTCATCATAGTAGAATCTAGCATAGTGGAGTTTAATATGTCTTGACTTGAATTCGCTATGTTAGTTTGTGATTGTGACCTGGCAAGTTTGTTTCTATAAGTAATATTTTCCATCTTATTTAGAATTTGTAGTAATTTTTTTCAATAAAATTTGTTATTTAATTATCCAATTTTTTTGCACAAAATAATGTTTGAAGTTATAGTTATTGATAAAATTGAAAAAACGTGACTCAAAAAGTATGTGCTGTGATCGAGATTTGATCCTACGACCATCCGATTCTCAGGTACGGTGGTTAAGTTTTGAGCCACGCATACATTACTTTGGTTTGCGAATTTGTACACTGCTTGTTCCGACTTTTTATTTTGAAATCAATAAAGTCGTTACTATGATTCATGCAGAAAAAATGTTTGCACTCAATCACAAAAACACAAGTCATATAGATTCGTTTTTTTACACTTTTCTGCTAAGATTCTAGTTGTTCACTGCACTTGATTACTTTGTTTTGTTGTTTAAATAAGTTTTGACCAAAATATACACTTATTTTACGATAATGAGTATAGTGTTGCATTAATAGTTTATAATCGTTTTTTCTATTAAGTCCGTCACAAAATTCACTGGATAACAAATGTCACAGAGGCTTTAGATGTTCTTTAACAGTTTTATATAGCAGAAACACTTATAATACCACTTTAACTATTTTTTTAGTAAAAATAAACACAGAGTAGGTAGTCCCATTTCAATTTGGTGAAGATGTGATGAAGAACTTCGGAGATAGTCAACGAAACTCCTCAATAAATGATAGCATAATTATATGAACTTGGATTGCTGAAATCTTATGTCTGTCTATTGTTTACACCAGTTCATAATATAACATCACGTCGGTATGCTGTGAAAGGGTACCTAAGCATAATAATATTGTGAACCACTAGAAAGTCAAACAATGAAAACTTAAATAAAATAACCGGCGGCAAAAAAACGAAATCTAATAAACAAAAGTCACCGGCTTTAGAAGCTGATTTTTCTTCTATTTCTTTATTTTATCACTATTTTGCAGTTTGTTTTTTTGTTAAAATAATTTTGACAGACTTTACTTGGAAATACCGACATTTATCTTAGATGTAAGGAATACACTGGAAAGGGATTTTTATGTACGGTGAAAATAGAAGGAGATCTTCTTCTGCGTTATTTTTAACGGTACTCAAGCCCCATCAACTTATTATTATAAAAGCACTATCAAGTTGAAAATTCAAGCTGAAACCATCCATCAAGCCGTCACGTCAGGAACGGTGTGAGAAGCGTTTTTCGGAAAGCGCTCACTTAGTGCTGGTGAGAATCAAGTAATTTTACTTAAAACTGTTGGCGGGCTGCCCTGTGGTGGGGGGCGGGGGGGGGGGGGTTAAATATTGTGGCAACGCAGCTGGACGCGTAATGGGATTTTTGGATAGTGGGAAAATGTTGTTTTTGACGTCACGTTTGGTGCATTGGCTGAGCGATTGGACTGCTGCGCTGCGTGTCGCGGGTTCGATCCTCGCACGGAATAAATATTTGTGTGGCCTGAAGATAGTTGTTTCGGGTCTGTGTATGTGAGTTTAAATGTTTGTTAACGCATCTACGAAACAGGAGGAATTCCTTGTGTGGGGCAAGGTTTTTGTTCTTTTTAAATGTTGTTTAAAAAAGATACATAAGTATAAACTAGACTTCTTGTACCTATCGATCGATTACCCTTTAACTAGTTCAGCGTATTTATAGATGAGACACAGGTCTCTTTACAAAAGGGGGAAGGCCATTATTCACAACGTTCCATTGGTGGTTGATTGATGTCACTTGTCTTTAGTACAGTCGAACAAGCTAAAAAGTACACAGCCAGCTGAGCATTTACTATTTTACTTTATTCTTCTTGGTATAATTATCGCAAGCGCAACTGTTGATCATTAGGTTAGGTAAGATAGTGTTTATTTCTAGGTTTTTCTAACTTCCCAAGAGCAGGCACGGAGTCTAGATGTGTATCCGCTTGAAGGTAATAAGCACGCCTTTTATTACATGAGACTTAAGACATCATTGGCCAAATGTAAGCGTACTATTAGGTTCACCTCAGCCTACCCCATTACAACTCAAACTCAAAGCATTTATTTCAATTAAACCATTACAGGCACTTTTGAATGTCAGAAGAACAATTCATAAAACAAAACTACGAGTGGAATACGTCATTCCGAGAGCCACCACGCCGAACCACACGCCGCCGAATGCCCGCAACAACGAACACTGCGAGCACGAAACACGCAGCGACGCACACTGCAACAAGGAATGCACGAGACTCCGAATCACGGTTACTTATATTTGTTAATATCTCGACCTATCACAGTCCGTTGGGGAACATGGTCGTCTCCCAAGCTGCGCCACACGACCAGGGTCATGTCAGGTCGTCCTTCGCATCCTGTGTGTCCCCGACACTTTGTTAAGATCGTCGACTACATTTATACTGCGACTCCATCATACGAGTACAATATAATAAAGTATCTTCCTTTACAAACGATTCCTAGCACGGCACAAATTAATTCCGCGTAATTAAACCCGAAGCGAAGTTGAAATACGGCGCCATTCCTCACGCCAACCATAAGCTGTCGTAAGCAGAGTTCTAACAATGGCACAAACGGATCGGATCCGATTCTATGCAAAAACCTATCGAATGTCCTAGAACCTTTGTTGGACATAATGGCGGGTCCTTTTCTGAGAATCCTTAGATTTGCATAAATTATAATGATATAGATATTAATATCGGAAACTGTCAGAACACTAGGCTTGTGTCTGTGAAATTAGACTCACATTATATAAGTTATAACCTAAAGTAATTACTGCAATAAAATGAAAAGTAAAACGGTACACACTTCTGAGACTATTTTATAACAATATTTAGTGTAGTAAGTGGTTACATAGTAGGTGAAATAAAATGGTCACATATTACCATTCTATCTCACCTAATAGGTTTCCACTTTAGAATCCTATCTGACCACACACGATTCCTTTACAAGTTTCAACACAAAACCGCTAATACCTGTTCCATGAACGTCTTAAAGCCACCATAATCTCTTCGTTCCAAAGAAACTCACTTTCTCCATTGAGCCCTTACTCACCTGTATGATAGCTTTATTAAATCTGCACAGCGCGGTAACATCAGTGTTACCAGCAGTAAATTCACACACAGTGGTAATATCGGTGTTGCCAGCGGTGAATTTATCCCACCTCGAGCGAATAAACCCAAGTTATTCTACGGTGCAAAGGAATGAGGTGCTATGACGCAGATTCTGAAGTACAGAAGCACCACTCTGTTCATAAACAACGCTCAATATATGAGAGAGACATATATCAAAAAAATTAGTACATGTCTTCTGTTAATAAGTGATGATAAGCAATTGGTTCCAATATCATATGACTAGCCTACATTAGTAAACTCCAAAGCCACCTGCTGAGTATAGGCCCTAACTAGTTTTTAACCGATCATGTAACAGGTTACAGCTTTCTATTTAAGAAACACTTACCATGCCAATTTCATGCGTTCAAAAAAATTACGAAGAATTGTGTATACCTTCTGCATCTAACTAATCTCTGTCATAAGCCACCAAAGCTGTGTTATAGAGTGTAATGCAAGTGTACAGGTGTAATTATTGTAGGAGCCGCTGCATTCTTTGGCGAACAGACTCGCTTCAGGACATACTCGTATAATTATTGAGAAGAAATACCGCATTCTAGTGAGGAAGTCTTGCTTGAAGACGTTTTAATGGAAATGTATTGTTGTTTTGTTGAAAATTTATGGAATACCTGTATTATATATATCTAGAAAATATGTGGGAAATGAGAAATTTAAAATAGAAACGGACCGGCCATGTGTGCAGGATGACCAATGACAGATGCACCAAGAAGTTGGCCGAATGGGTGACAATTTAAGGGTGAGGCCAAACGAGCATAATTTTGTAAGTCGAGAGAATTTCTGTCGCTGAAATTCTGCTGCAATAATAGGTTTCATACAAAAGTCGATTCACACGGCGACGCTAAATGAGTTGTCTGCTGACTTACACAACACAACACACACAATTTCTGCGACCAAAATTCTGCGACTCACGACTCACAAAATTACGCTCGTTTGGCCTCACCCTTAGTGACGGGCAAAGTAAAGTAGATCGAAAAAACAATTACCTACACTAGAGACAGAGAAAACACAACTAACATGATTTGACGTCGTGTAAAAGTGCTTCATAAATCAATTTACAGAATTAAATATGAATGACTTGGTACTCGATCAAAATCATATTCCAGGCCTGATTAAATAACTCAAACCATTTCTTTTAATCACAATACAAACCTTTTATATTCAAATAACAAATCCATAAAAATAAACGCAAACATCGTAATTGAAAAAAAATATCCTTGAAAATATGTGTTTCCTTTAATCTCCTCGATAACAATAAGCGATTGTTATTTGATCCGTTTGCCAAGTTCACATTATGTCTGAGGTTTCTCTGAGCCGCCTGTAATCAGTCCTTTCTCGGAAGGTACAGGAGTCGGGAAGCTGTACAAAGTAGGTGCTTAGCTATGTGAGCTCATAGGGAAACAGATTTACGTAATTATATTTGCCGTATGTGTTACACACGGCTGATTTTGGTTAACAATTAGGGTAATTCATATTGTTTACTTGTGATGTGTCGAGAGAGTCAAGGGCACTGTCATAATTAACTTCAAAGTAGGTCACTAATTGTATACTGCTTCTATGCTTAACAATAGGTAGTTCAAAGACGGCATTATTACCTAGATTACATGACTTATTAAATACTGAGAAATCTTCTTTACACCACGTTGACAAGACTCTTAGAGAACACTTTAACAGAAATCAAATTACCCCAAACACCAATTAACTAATTACAAAAAGCTTGAATACTAAGCAAATTAATTATTCCCTTAACTAAATAACTAACAAAAAATAACCTCGCAATATTTGACGCAATTTAATCGGGGATGAGGTTGGTTCAGAAACCTTTGAAATCCGCCCCAGAAAGGGTTGTAAGCAGTTGTTTCATCTATAGGGTTGAGTTCGAGTACAATTACGGGAGTGAAACTCATTATGTTGCCCTAGAGAGGCGGTCGACGACAAATCCTTTACAATTAAGCTACATGAAAAGTGATTTAATAAGTTTTGGGAATATTTTAAGTACCTGTGGGCTGGTTATGTTATTGTTTGAGGCAAAAGTTTTAGTTATTTTTTGTGAAGTTAAGAAATAAAGTTTGTCGTACTGTCCCATGCCTACACTCTGTTATTTAAATATCGAATGAAAAAGGTGGTATTTGTGTTACATAATTATAAGATGTATGTTGGGCTTAAGATATTTAATTCTCAAAAAAAGAAACAAAGTCGCGTACATGAGAACTGAGGTCCATAAGTTAATGTTAATATCAACGTATCTTTTCAACCACCCCTTTTCAACTATCTAGTGAAAAAAATGGCCTACCATGTCCTTTCTCAGGCTCTAGACTATCTGTGTACCAAATTTCCTTTAAATCAATTCTGCAGTTTTGGCGTGAAAGCGCGACAGACAGACAGTCAATTACTTTCGCATTTATAATATTAATAAGTAAAAGTAAGGAATAAAGGATTTAAGCAAGTTGGTCCCAGCTGTCATTTGAAGATCTTTGTCGGTCACCACGGGGTATCGTAATTCCTAGAACTAACTGCGTTGTTGAGGTCATTTATCTAGTAGCTCCATATTAACAAGTGCAAGTCGGACTTGCACATGAAGGGACCGTACCATCGTAATAGGGAAGCCCCTTTTAATTTGTATCATATCTAAAAAAAAATTGTATTTAGTTAGTTTAGTTAGTTCTTTCTTATTAAAGCGGCAACAGAAATACACATTTTGTGATAAGTTTGTTTATTGAATGACAAAGATATATTTGCGGTTTTTTAAATATACTATATTTAAAAAACTACTTATTATATCTCGTTCAACACAAATTTGGTTGAAAGTTTTCATGGCGATCGATACATGCTGTAGCATGTATATTTTTTTTAGATTTTTCACTCTCATACTTTAAAAGTTGGGGGAGAGACACACATTTTACCACTTTGGAAGAGTCTATCTCTCAAACGAATGACTTTAAGAAAAAATGGTCTAAGAAACTTTTATGTATTTTTTGAAGACCTATCTTTAAATATAGACGAGTGGGTTGTGAAAAAAGATATTTTTAATCTCAGTTCCATGTATGGGAAGACAGGGGGTCCTCCCTTACATATTTTGCTTACATTAATCTTTTTTTTTTTTTAATTTCGTGTCAAAATTGTAAAGCGATTTACAAAATACATCTACAAACCTAGTTTCAACTGTGTAGTCTTAATAGTTTCCGAATAATGTGACTGTGACTTACGGACGAACAGACAGACGGACAGACATGACGTTAGCTGGATCCTGTTAGACTGGAAACCGACCCCCACATTGTTTGGAAAAGAACTTGCCTTCTTTACCAGCTGATTTATTAATGCTGATTATGTGAAATTAACATTTCATTATATATTTGTTTTACTCACAGAATATTATGTCTATTCCAGTTCAGATGAATTCAGAAATAAAATTATCTTGTTCCACACAAGAGAAGAGAAGAACTCAAAATAAATACAGACAGTTTTGATTAAGTTTCGGATAATTAAATCACTTTCTACCAAACTTATTTAATTATATTTCCCAGAACTAGCTGCTCTCTTATTTATCTTAGCTTGATGCTAAAATACCTACATTCCATAATTAAAATCAGAACAATTTCAAAACAAAGGAGTTAACCCAAAACCGGCGCATCTCATAAAACGTCCTCAAAATTCTTGACAAACATGAATTTTCACACACACTGACATAATAGCGCACTGCAGCGCGCGAGGGGCTTCAACTCGGCCAAATTAAAATGGAAATGCCTTAAACGACCGCCAGCATATTAAAGAGATACGGGAAAAAACCATTTAGCGGCTCTTTGCATAGTATTAGTGGTGACTAGACGCTACTTTGAAGCTGCAACGCAGTTCCACTTGTGTTTCATCAAATACCTATGTCTCAGTTAGGGGTTAGACATACGGTTAAATGTTGATGAGGTTGGGTTAGGGTGTAGACAGATTTTAGTAGCAGAGTACCTAGCGGGCTATGATATGCATATAATCATTTATTTATTTAGGCAACTAAGATCCATTGGGTTGGTAGCAATATTCCTAAAACCTATGCGTAGATAGGTGTTTTCTTGTCTGTGTAATACTTGACAGCATGCTCCAAACTCAGAATACTTAGCGGTTTTTGTCGACAAAACCTGCCCAAAACCAAACTGATCTGGTCTATACCGTGTATTTGAAATTGTTTTCTCTATGTGATTCTGCCAGTCTTCTGGGCACGTTACCAATGACAGCGATACGAAGGAGTACTTTGACGCCTAAGTGTCCCATTGTCGTATTTGTATATATCTATAATATCTAATTATCTAGGTAGGTACTTGCTCTTAGTCTTAATTTTTAATATTATTTTAGATCTGTTTGTAATGTACAGATATAATTGTATCTATTCTGGAAAGATAAAATCTGGCGAATTAAATAAACCCGAAACCAGCAAAACGAAGTTTCACATTCCCTATTAAATACTAGGTACTACATACGCATGCCGATCTCTGCAATGTCTGCAATTAGCAAGCATGTTACAAAACTTAATTAGCCTAATTTGCCTATTCAATGGCATGGTACACACTGATGGTAATTACTTAGAGCATTGACCACCAAAACGTTTTAAACACTAATCACCGTTGCGAGGTAAAACTAACTAGAATGAGGTGACTCTGCGGTCGCCTACTTTTTAGATTGAACAGACTTTTTGGACAAATCGATGGTTCAGTAAAATATCTGGGCAAGCAAAACCAAAATTGGTAAATAAATTTTGTTGAGAGCAATGTCTTACTGTCAACAACCCTCGAGAAGTTAATTAGATTAACAAACATTTTAACAATTCTAAATATAACGATATTAAAATAAAGTTAAAACGTCTCGGCGTTTGTTCACGCTTGCTGGCTGTCTGACAGTTTTAAAGTTAACTGTCAGTTTGACAGCTGTCATTAAGGTTATATCTGTCCGCCGCCTAACTCTGAATTATACAGTTCTTGCTGTATAAGCGAGTTTGTTTAGTATTGAGATTTAAATTAAACTTATAAATCGACGAGAAATGTTTGCGTTTCTTTGAGTATAATCTCATTGAATAGTAGCAGCATGTATTATTAGCTGGGAATGCTGTTTGCTTTGCAAACTCATTATTCTGTATCTGTCTTGGATATTAGGTATTATTTCCATTATGTGATAGTTTTTGCAAGCTATTGCTTAGACATACACCCAGACTATGCCAATAGGATATTTTACCAAAAAAATCTTATTAGTCCGTCTGTTAGATTATCGAAAAATATTGAAAATGTGTTTTTTTGTTTCATCACATTAATAAAAATTTACGAAAATAAAACATGTCAAAGACCATGAGTGGGGGCTTTTGACGTCACTTTGTGGGTAAAAAAGTACTAACCTTGTGACGTCTTCATCTTTTGTTTAAGTGAAAAAAGAAAAATACGAGTCCATTATTTTTTGAAAAACTATCTGACGGACTAACTAGATTTTTTTGGTGAAATACCGTATTATTTACGTTAAATATCTGTTTTCCCGACCCGGAAATGGCAGCCATGAGAGCTCATATTAGCAGAAGTGCGGCTATCACACTCCCAAGACCGTTCAATCAGATAAATGCATACCAACATCATGATCTTTGTTATAACCCAGCCTAAAAATACCAAAGTCTACCTAACTACGTTCATAGGTTAAGATATAACGTTTAAAAAATTACTATTTCATGTTTAGCAAGCACAGAACAAACAAAACATCACCTAAAAGAACAAAGCTGCACCCGGAACGACTTTGTTCAAAGCATAACCCCCTTACCGTTTACCTCACAACACACCTTTAACCCTTCCCTTTCTCAACAATGAGACGATTCCACCGTTAGCTCTGTACTACTTAAACGGCCAGTTGTTTAGGCAGCGCCATCTTTAATTAAGGCGCGACGTGAGTGGCGTGCCAACCGCCAGGGGGTGCCACTAAATCTGGCGAGATTGCGCGATAGTGTGCAGACAGCTTTATGTGGCTATTGCTGGTGATGTGGTTTATGGTGATTGGGAGAGGCACTAGTTTTCCTGTTTCGATTTTTTCATTGGAATCGGAAGGAGCCATTCATTCACATTCACTATTACTCCTAGCCATAACCTATAGAGCGTGTCTCTTGAATGAAACAAATTAAATGGTAAACCTGACGAAATGCTTGATATCTGCATTAAGTAGTACTCGGTTACAGAAACAATCACCGCTTCAAGACTCGGTCAAAGTGTACGGCCAAACAGTGGACACGTCTCGGGACACCAGACTTTGACAGATAATATACCAACAATACACTGCATAGTCAGTATGCGGTGTTCGCAATCGATATGTAACTTAATTTATCCGTAGGTTTAAAAGAACTTTAAATAACAATACCTAAAATCATATGTAGTGTATTCAGTAAGTGGTTATTACCAGAAAGAAGAACAAACTAAACCTATTTATCTCTTAATCGGCTTTGACAACACCCACGCGGATCGGCGGAAATGGTCGAAAAACGCTAATCCTTATTGCTTTTCTAATTGAATAAGTATAAGTACTGAGAATATTGGCACACATAAAATAAGCTATCTTCTGGAACATTGAATATATATACATCAAGTAACATAATTACATAAGTCAAGTACTAAGTTCGTGCAGTGTGCGATTGGCAGCGTTTGAGACAGGATTACGTACGATATCGTGCGATATTGGACTATATTGTGCGATGTTGGACCACTTCCAAGTGCCTGATGATGGTGATAATGTGGTCGTTTGGTGCTTTAGAGTGTGTAATTAGTAGGTTATTACTTGTTAGGTGAATATATTGAAGCAGCTAAATTGACTAAGTATATACCTAAATATTCAAAAGATAAGTATTTGCGATTTATTCAATCATAATAAATCACACTGTTAATTTCAATTTGAAATTAACAATAATAGTCGTTCCACAATGAATAGTTCGCCACTGACCATGAGATCAATTATTAATTTCCAAGAAGAGAAGAATACCAAAGATTGATTTTGAGCAAAGAACGTACAAAGAACGTACAAAGAACGTACAAAGAACGTACAAAGAACGTACAAAGAACGTACAAAGAACGTACAAAGAACGTACAAAGAACGTACAAAGAACGTACAAAGAACGTACAAAGAACGTACAAAGAACGTACAAAGACCTGTGTATTTTGATAAACATAACATGGGAGAATACTTGAAAAGCTTTCAAAAAATTTGCTTCAATCCTTCAAAAAAATATATGCAGAAGTGGATCACAGTATATGAATGACATATACTCATCATTTATGTTTGAAAGGACTCAGACTCAGTCTGTCAATCGGTAAAGCAACCACGTTCAACTACTGCCTACACCACAGCTCATCCCAGTATTTCCAAATAACCCTCTCTCTCTAAACCACAGCATCAAACGCGGCATCCGGTTAACATCGCCTGTTTATACAGGAGTCATAGCATTTGCGTGGTAATTAGATCACGTGCCGCTAGATTGGACGCTCCGCAACTCTACGCCATTCTACGCAATTCTACTCAATGTCATGACAGGAGGTAACTGTTATTTGCGCTTCAAGATTTTTGGGGAACAAGAAATGTTTGTTTCTTTGGTTTTGTTCATTTTGCAAAGTAAAATATTACAAGCACTTTTACACATCTCCTTTTTAAAACTAGATGGGATCATTGTTTCTTACCTGGCTTATCTGAAGAAACACCCAACACAAACTCAGAGGTCTTAGTATCTTTTAAGGTCCAGATATAATCTTGAAAAATAGCTGGACTCTTAATAGGAACCAGAAGACTAGATTTGTATCCGTGTTCTTATAATTTAGTCGGGACCCGCAAGTTAATTACTTAGCAAAAACTGCATTAAATAATTGGCGTCTTCATAATATCGTAAAAGTTTAAAAGCTTTCACTTTCCTGAAATTACATTCGCCTCCTGATTTCATTTCACCGCATTTAGGGCCTCATGTAGCCACTCAAACTCAATAGGGAATCCATCAAAATAACTTCCTAAAGCTTCCATATATAGGAAATTACAAACGAGGGAGCATTACCAGCCTAAATAAAGCACACATGCGTTTTACGGGACGCGGAAATTTTAATTTTATCTTATTACAACACCCTTGCCCATCTCATTTGCAAACCTACCACACAACGTGACATACAAAACACGGGATTTTAAACCTTATTGAATGATGGATAAGGGATAACGATCCCGAAGGCTTAAGATTGTATACCCAGCACGATGATTGTGCTTTTAAATGAAAACCATCCAGATTATTGTAAAAACTGTGTTCTTAATTTGGGAGTTCCTATTCGAAAAGGGTTGTTATCCTAAAAAGGGTTTATTTGCTTATTTTGTAGAGCATTTGTGTCAAAAAGATAATCAAAATTGTCTTTGATTGTAGGATCATGGACTTTTTGTTCATTTGAAGGGTAGAATGAGGGTTAAGTGGTCATTACAGTTAGCGATGATGGGGTGTAACTATAATTTTAATGTTGTCAGTTAAGCAGGCGGCGTACGTAGATAAAGTTGGCTCAGTAAAATGTTACATAGTAAGTCGTGATAATTACTTTATGAGGGATGTGATGAGAATCTAATCGAGAGGGAGTGAATACTAGCAAGCAGTGGCAGCCAATATATAGGTCCCAGTACCTTGGCATGCATACTCGTGGCTATGCTGATCAGAAAGCTGCAATTGACTAAGTTGACTTAAATCAATCCATCACCTAAAGGACTGTGTATACTTGGAAACTAGTAGATACTCGTAGATTGAGTGCAAGTTATTACAGCTCCAAATATCAACACAATTTCAAAATCTTCATTGTTAACAATATCATATCATTATCAGTTTATCTTCCTTATACACTGACCACAGTTAAGACTGTAGTTAGGTACACAGCCTTTAGAAATACCATCATAGATCTGGTAAGTGGCTTCATTAAACTCTGAATTGAACCGAGGGGTTAGGTTAGAGTTTCCTCATTAAAAAAAATAACCAATCTATCAAGTATTACATAATTTCCTTTTCACTTCCGAGTTTATTTTATAAAAAAAGCATCGTTAAAAGTTTTAACAATCCTTCTTTCGTTTAAAATGGTGAAGTCTTATTCTGATTAACGATGTCTCGAATGGCGGACCAGGAGCTGCTCGCGTTACGACAACCTGGGGAGGGTAGCCAGGTAGCTTCAAATGTTGAGATTGAAAGGAGCCATCATATTTTGAAGACTAACCATGGTACAAGCTGAGGTTTACAGCCAAACTATCCCTTATTTATTTGCTGGGACTATGAGATGATAGTGATATATTTTTTTTTTAAGTATTTTTCTAATTTCCGATCTTCCTTATATTTTAGCTTCTCTAGCGACTCTTCACGCTAGCGTCTCTTGCGAAGCTTACGGTTGATAATATCGAAATCAAATCATTTCTCTTTTTAGAAATTTAATTTCCAGCACCACAATCAGCTTCATCTAAAGCTAGTCTTATCTTCAAACCCAGAACGGATGGCAACCCTACTTAAATATGAAACTGGACTTACGAGAAACCAATTTGGTTGCGCGTAAATAACTGTAAGTCGCTGTGGAGTGAAATGAAAGCTTTTTGTGCCTACCTGGCCACTTCCCCGGGTTTGTGTTGGCACTGGAAAAATGACGACAAAGTTTCCGAGACGGTGTAGCTAGTTTAGTTGGCAAGGAAGATTTGAAAGAGCTACTTTCGAGTTTTTTGATACGACATTTTTTTTAGCACGGGTAGGAATAGCAATTTTCTCAAAATAAAATGGGTGTTCAAATAAAATTGCATGTTGCAGAAAACATCGAATAAGTACCTACTAAAAGTTGGAAAAAAAATAACTTATGAGTAGATGGAAAACGCAACAGGGAGCCGAAAACTATGTTGTGGAAAAAATTCAGGCGGTCACTACCCACAATTGAACTTTTTGTGGATATCCGACTACACACACCGCACTACATGGTACAATCTTCTCGGAATTGCTGTTTGAAACTGATGTTCTGTGTTAACGCTAAGGTAAAGCGAAATCTGTATCAGTGAGTTTTAACCACGTTTGCACGAATGCAGTGCTAAGTTTCATAAGAAGATGCGTTGAGACGAGCTATGTACATTTTATACATGTTAGCACACACTAACAATACGACCCTACTTTGTATGGTTTTAACTACTAGAACAATCTTCATTTATGTACATATGAAACTTTCGGATAAATTCTCGAAATTACGGTAAAACCATAGGTATATCCGTAAATCAATACTATACTCATTGTTTTTTTAGGGTAGAAACCAAACTAAACCCCTTTTTACCCGACTGCGGCGAAGCCCAAAAGGAGGGTTATGTGTTTGGCGTGTATGTATGTATGTCCGTTTCTTTGTTCTCTCATAACTCCTAAAGGGATGAAGGGATTTGAATAAAATATACGTCGTTAGATTCGTCTTTATGGCGCGAGTGTCACTGGCTACATTAAAATTAAAAAGAAAAGAAATTTGATTTTGGGGGCCTTAAAGCCTATTTCAAAATATAAAAAAGGTCCGTTACCATCGAGTAGGGTATCAATAAAGGGTTGAAAAAGGAGATTACAAAAATATATGACACCTTTATGTTTAAAAATCCAACGATTTCTTTATTGAGATATAAGTAAGACTATTATATACTAAATATATAAACTAAACTAACCTAAAAACAAACTAACTATAAAAGGACATCGAAAAACTCCTCCTCAACGCTGTCAGCAGGTAAAAAGATAATGTTTAAAATAAATTCAAAGTCACAAATCCTATGAACAAACACAAAAGTTAAATCATCTACGAAGAATTTTACGCGCCCAACGAAAGAACAAACAAAAGAAAATAAAAAGTTGGAAATAAAAAAGTAGTTAAAAACTAAGAAACCCTCCTGAAAAAGCTGAAAAGCAAAAACAAGCACATTTTAAATTAAACATAACTTGGTAGCAGGTAAACGATATTTTGATTTCATAATTTAATATTCAAATGAACTCCGCCTGCTTCCAAGTTTTGTTTAATTTAAAAGTGGTTGTTTTTTGCTTTTTAGTTTTTTCAGTCGGTTGTTTTTTGTGCACAAAAACATACGCACCGAGAAATGTTGTATTTTGTAATGCAATGCAACAAGGTGCCATGATATTTATATTTTTATATTCGTCTCCAAAATTGTTTGATAAAATAGTAAAATACTGTGATCACTCCTCTACAAACACTAAGCTATGCAGATAGATTTGCGAAAACGTAATTACAAACCAGGTATTTCAGTGCAGAACGAATCTCACGTATGTTCGTTCATGGATTCCTACACCGCGGCAATACGTCGACAAAGAGGTGCAAAGCCAATCGCTGCCTGAAGCCGACGGGAGCGATTAATTGCTGCCTTTACTATTCATTGGCTTTTCTTTTGCACCCCTGTGCCTTTGCCCAGTAAGCTATTTGACTGGCTACACGGGTTTATTGTGCCAAACGATTAGGTACGGCTAAGTGAATGAACGAAGATTTTGTTCATGTTTGTAATGGTTTGAGTTAAAGGTTACTATTATTTTGATATTCCTAAAATACTCTTTCAGATCGGAGTTGATTGGCTTTCTTGAGTGAAAAATTTCTTATTTAATGCTATTGCGAGCTCGTCATTCATGCCATTTATGTAACAACTTTGTAAATACCGTGTCGTAACAAAACCTTACAAAATACGATAAAATAAGATCTCTAAGTAACACTAACAGTACTCACTGTTTTGTGGAGGTCTGATAGGCAGCCAAACTACCAGTATTCAGCTGCATCAAGTAACATTGGAAGCCAACCCCTATAAAGTTAGGCAATAGCTAGGATTTCTAACTGCGATAATAACGCTATTTCATGCTCCTGAGTAGTCCTGAGGAAGAAACACACTGCTGGTTATTATCTACCATAAAACCAGAACATTGTAGGGTCAAATTCACAGATTTAAGTTTAGATTCGAGCTAGCGTCAAGGTCTTAGGACCTAAGACGTAGGTCTTAGCTTCATGGTATATTTATGTTAAACCACAATATGAGCCGACCATGAAACTTTATCTCCATATTATACCGAAACATTTGAGCATTGTCAAGAAAAAAGGAATACTTGAGCATCAATCTAGATTTAAGATTTAGGACGCAAAATACTTTAGCCTTAAGAGCTTATCTGAGTATTATACTTAAATCTTATTAAAAAACGATGGAGCCATTTCTGAGTCATCTGTGAATACTTGAATAGGTAGAAAACAAGATTGATCGAGTCAATGTGAATTTTTCAATGTTATTTTACGAGTTTGATTATATCGTTCTTAGTGAATTCTCTTATCTCATTAAAAAGTAGTAAAATTAAGACGTCAATGATTTCCGACTTTCCGCAAAAGCAACACTAAATCACAAAAATTTCTCACTAAATACCTTCTTTTTTGTAGGGGGGGTATTGGGAAGTCATCAAATAGCCCCCCTCCTGCTCTTGGGTAGTGCGGAAGGGAGTGTCAGACTTCTACTTACTAAAAACCACTCATGTTCCTTCTTAGCCCTATATGTCAAGGCCGCGGTATCTCTTACAACATCCCGCAGCCCCGACGGGGACAGCTCACTAAACATCTTCAATACATGTTTAGGTTTAGGTTCAAAAGGTCCGTCAGTATTTCTCTAGCCGAAAAATACATCAAGACACTATATTATCATCGCTTAGCATTGGCGAAAACCGGCATAACTTGTCAAGAACTTATTACCCAAGCCTCGTGCCATTGACCTTTCCCTAAGTTATGAATCTCTGAAAATAATAAATGTTAACGATCTGAAGAGGGAACGTCTCGAGATATTTTTTCAGTTTCAGTCAGAGCCTGAGTACCTCGCTCTTGTTTGACTTGGCTCGGGTTTGCGCGACTCGGTAACTGTAGAGATCGTCGCGATTTTTCAACGGATATTCTATGAAATGGTTGATACAGTGCATTGTGGACTTTTTACTGGCTTTAGCTTTTCAGTTTTTGAATTATGATACCTGCGGTATTGTAAAGGAATGAAATGGCTGGAAATGACAGTTGTATTCCCTTGTATCGATAGTTTTTACCATGTATTTCAAAATGTGTCATCAGTAAAAAAGGTTTTTCTAAAAGCCTATTTGCAATAAATAATTAATAATCTTTTGCTTTTGCATTAGGCAAAAAAATCATCACAACTAGTCGTTTGTTTGAACTGTATAATGTACAACGTGTTATTATGAAATAAACATTTTTGTTTTTGTTTTGTTTTTGTTGTTCGCCCCTATCATATGGAACTTAAACATAACTGGCCAAATGTGGTTGTACCTTTGATGCATCTCTAACTTTCTTGTTTTTTTTTTCGGCAGAGCGGTAGGGAGTGTCATACTTCTACTGACTAAAAACCACCCATGTTCCTTCTTAGCCCTTTGGGTCGAGGCCGCGGTATCTTTTTCAAACAACCCGTAGCCCCAACGGGATCTCTAACTAGCCCTTCTGATAATACAGGCGTGTTAGGTATCTCATGTCAAAGTCGATGACAATCATTAGATCGGTCGATATTGGGGAAAAATTCGTTGCAAAACTGTCTGTCTGAGATACAGTTTACAAGAGTCAACAATGTCTATCTAGACATTCCCCTAATACAACGATACACACACACAACACGTTCGTCTGTAACACGTAAAAGAACTCGTGCCCTACAATTAACGAGCGAATTATTCCGCCAGAGATATAATGAAAACGAGTGCACACGAGTTCCGAGCCCCGGGTGAGGCCCGACTAGCGACTGAATAATACATGCCTAGATAACTACTGGTCTTCTCTTTACCCACCTACTTAGTGATTATGTAATCGTAATTGTGCAGAGATTTTTTGTATTAACTTTATCTCGTTCATTTGTGTATGAGGTCATAGGAAAAGCTATTTAGCGACGTCGAAAAGTGACTAGGTATGTATTACCGACAAATCCGCACACGCATTTATTGTCATAAGTATTTAATACTTACTGCTTCGCCTTTGAGCGCAGCAGAAACAATAACAATTTGTAGCAGTGGTAGTTCATTGGTATCGCCTCCGAAGTACGACTTGTAGGCCGTAGGTTTGAACCCAGGTGAATTACTTTGTACAATTTATATCCCAAAGTAATAAAAACTGACACCTCATAGAATCAAAACTTCAAAGACATTGTGACGTCTACCATCCCGCACTGGGCCTGCTCAAACACGATAAGCGGATGCAGAAGCTAGGTAATGGCTAAATTACACTAGTGCTTGTGAAGTCAAATATATTATCTGGACCAAAGGTGACCGCTTATCATGTACTGTTCGATTATAACCCAGTCCCTTTAAAATAGAGAAAACCAGTAGTCCCAGCAATGGGAACTGTACAAGCTGATTATGTTATGCCTATTACCGGATACCAAACCCCTATTCATGATTGGTATAATGAACCGTTCGTCCCCAAGGACGGCTGTCGTAGCGCGGCAACCGCACCCAAGTGCTGATTAATAATACATTTGTTTGTAAATTAATTATTGCCGCCTCACACCTCATGCGTTGAGCGGTGTTAGGGGAACTGTGCTTACCTATACTGTGAACAAGGGTTGATGCCGGAAATAATTAGGGATTTAATTAATTTCGTTACTGAGTAATAAGTAACAGCGTAAAATAAGGATTTTTTCTGTGGGTGGGTCATATTTTAATGATGTAATGTAAAGTACCTAGGAGTTAAAGTAATTTTCCGCTTTTTTGATACCATTTTTGCTATAAATGTATTTGTAATTCGTAATTAATATTCATACTGGATTCAAATAAATGGCAACTAATTTTCTTCGCAAACTATAAATAGTATGTTAGTAATCTACCATCATTTATTTTTTGAAATTATAGACCGACCTACTTGCCTTGATAACAGTAATAATCCCAAATTACCTGGTACATAATTGTTTTACACATTGATAACGAAATTCATTATCTTGTCAGGCATATTCCACTTTTGAAAATTGACAGTCACAACCGGCATTTGCAAATTAATTACTGCACTAATAATAAAGTTTACTCACTAATTAATGTGATGTCAGTATCAAATTGACTGTTGTTATTTCATTAAAATACAACAATTTAACAACGAGTGCGTGAAGGGTAGTTCCGATGGTGTTATAAGGTCACCGCACACTTGAGCAACCACGTCAACCATGCGTTCACCCAATGTAACCGTATGAGCTCTGCAGTGGGTGGTGAAAACTGGTCGAAGATTGTAAGAAAACGAAAGTAAGGCGATCTCACCTCCCCGTCGGGACTGCCGGTTGTTTTAGAAGAGATACAGTGGCCTCGACACAAAGGGCTGGTTTTTAAAGGAAGGAAAATGGGTGGTTTTTAGTCAGTAGAAGTCTGACAATCCCTTTTGCTCTGCCCAGAGTGGGAGAAGTTATTTGATGACTTCCCAACCTCCAAAAAAAAAGGCTACGTTATCTTGCTGATCGCGAATAAAGTCTACAAAGTTTTACTAAGCAATAAATAAAGTCAAATGAAAAGTCAATTATTCAAATTAGGCTGTTAATAAGCAATTTACAAACGTCAAAATTTACATTTGTTGCCTATAAGTGCCTATAGATTGTGTGTGCAAAGAGCTTCATACATAATATAATCCCGAACTGCTCGGGTGGAGGCTCTGGATCCCATGCAGTACCGTGTCAATAAATGTACGTTGGACTTTAATTCAAATGAGGCGTGTGGGGTGGCCGAGCGGAACACATGAAATACTCTTTTATACGGAATTCACGCAAAGCCGCGGCTTTTACTAGCTTATTAAAACAAATAAATATTTTACATAACCAAACAATCGAAAAATGCTATATTCCTCTAAAATTAAAGTTGAATTTGCAATGCAGGTGTAGTTACAGTTACCTACTAACTATGTAAATAAAAAACATTATACATGTAAATGAAGCTAGCAATCGAAAATAAACAATCCAACATTCTCGTGAAGGTTCAATTTTAAGTGCAGGTATAGCTGAAGGGAGTAAATAACAAGAATAGTTGAATGCAAACAGTGAACAATTAAAATGGGTAAGTTTAATAGTGGCCACGTCACGCTAACCCCTTAGTTAGTCGCGGTTAATTTAAACCACTCGGTATAAATGGTTGAAAATCGTGAAAAACTGCGCGGTACTACCACTACTTCCAACAGTTAAACTTTATTTCTTGGATTAAAAACGTAGTTTATAACTTTCAGGTTTTTTACAAGTAAGTTTAAACAAGGTTTTTTATATGCAGAAACAATGAATATAAACTTATATTACTGGATTTGAATGATGGTTTGTTTTTTGTTTTATCACATCAAACTTTTATGCGGCTTAAACATGGCTGGCTTATATGTGTGTTCACACTTCTGCCTCACCCATGGGGGAAATAAAAGTGCTTTGTAATGATACGTGTGTCTAGTAAAAAGGCCACGGGTCGCAAGCATATCACTAGTGTTCCAGGTATAGTTGCAGGCAAAAGAAACCGTTGAAAGTACTATTCGATTTCTTAAAAGTTTTTTTAACGTTTACACAATAACAGCTCGGCGTTTTGACGATAAACATGGGGCTTAAAGGTAATTATAAATTTTATTATGTAGGTCATGGTTTTATGGACAGTTGTACACCTCGACCCGACCTGTTTTCAGATCAACCCAGGACACCAGAGTGAAACCGACCTGGCACTACACTGAGGATATCCCAGACATTAGCTTGTATGAGATTAGAATGGCCCTCCAACAGATTAAGAACAACAAGGCGCCGCGGGATGATGGAATCAAGACAGAACTTCTGCGAGCGGGGCAATCAGCACTTTTAATCCTCCAGAAGTTGTTTAATTCTGACGTCATCATCATCTGCCTAGCCTTTTCCCAACTATATTGGGTTCGGCTTCCAATTTAACCGTATGCAGCTGAATACCAGTATTTTACATGGAGCGACTGCCTATCTGATCTCCACAACACAGTTAATACTAGGTAATACGATACCCTTTGGTAAGACTGGATGTCAGACTTTCAGGTCACTGACTACCCGTAACGACTGCCAAAGATCTATATGCACCCGGGACCATCAGCTTAACGTGCTTTCCGAGGCACGGAGGAATCTCGGTATGTAATGGGCGGTCACCCATCCACAGATCGACCTAGGCAAGCGCAGCTTAACCTAAAGATCGACCATGTTTAATTCTGACATAATATTCCAAGGTATTACGCCAGAAGCATGGCACAGGAGTCCGGTGGTGCTCTTCTTCAATCAATGTGACAACACCCTATTCAAAAATTATAGACCTTTGGGGGGTATAAGGAACAGGGTGTAAAGTTCCTCATCCCCCATAGAAAAGGGAGGATCCTCCGACCAGACCGGTGTTGTGGCTGGTGGGCTAACTGAATAAATTTGATAGCGCGATGCAGGATTTGCCAAATTAGTTCGCATGGGTTGCTATAGATGTCGCTGTCGCCACACACCCATCTCACTCCTTAGCCATGTGTACAAGTTAAATGATAAATTTATTTTGCAAATGGAGTTTTACAAACACTTATAAATGACACTTTTATTTAAATTATATGGGCCGGTGTTTCGTAACTGACTACTCTTGTTCTAGGGGGTCCTTACGAACCGTCTCGAACGCAGATTTGAACTTTTAGCCTCCCGCACAAGTCGGTTTCCGAAAAGGCTTCAGCATCACATCCATACGCTCCACCAGATTATACGGAAGACTGAGGAATATAATCGGCCATTATGTCAAGCGTTTGTGGACTATGAAAAAGATTCCGATTCAATCGAAACCTGTGCGGTGTTAGTTTCTTCAGCGATGCCGTATCGTCTATAGGTATATCGAAGTGCTGAAGACGTGTATGTATAGAAACGCCACTATGTCGATCCGAATACAGGATGAGAGCACGAAACCAATCCAATTGCAAAGAGGCGTGAGACAGGGGACGTTAGTTCTCCGAAACTGTTCACGAACGCATTGGAGGATATTTTCAAACTATTGGACGAGGACGGATTCGGCATCAACATCAGCACTTACCTTCGTTTTTCCAATGATATAGTCATCATGACGGACGGCACGGTTGGCGCAGTGGCTCATGCAATGGACTGCTGCGCTGCGCGTCCCGGGTTCGATCCCCGCACGGATCAAATATTTGTATGACCTACAGATAGTTGTTACGGGTCTGGATATTTGTGTATGTAAGTTTAAATGTTTGTGAACGCACCCACGATACAGGAGAAATTCGTGGTGGGGGGCAACGTATAAAAAAAAAAATGAGTGAATCGCTGGAGCATATTAACACAATGCTCAGAGACCTCAGTAACGTTTTTCAACAGGTGGGTGTCTCAGTGATGACTTATGGCACAGAGACATGGTCCTTAACTGCTGGCCTCTTAGAGAAGCTCAGAGTCACGCAACGAGCCATGTAGAGGGCTATACTCGGGGTTTCTTTGTGTGATAGGGTACGAAATGGAAACTCGTCGAAGAACCACGGTCACTGAAATAGCTTTCAAAATATGCAAGTTGAAGTGGCAATAGGCAGGCAACATCGTTCGAAGAAAAGACAACCGATTGCGAAGAAAGGTTCTCGAGTGGCGACCACGAACCGGAAGACGCAGCGTTGGTAGGCCTCCCACCAGGTGGACTGATGACATCGTGAAAGTCGCGGGCAACTGGTGGATGCAAACGGTAGGGTGCCGTTCGTAATGGCGTTCTATGGGGGAGACCTTTGTCCAGCTCTGGACGTCTTATGGCTGATGATGATGATGAAGATATTGTGTAGGTAGTAGTTTTTCTCAGAAAGCCAAGCTTGTACCTACCTCTGCCTCCCTCTTTCGAAAGCTTAGCTCAACTTATATTTGGACTTGATGTTGTGTGTAAACTAAATGACAATATTATGATGTAGTGCGCTGTGACCGGAAACAATATTATTGTGTGGTTATCTGAAAGACGCCTTGACAATAACAATCTGATGGCACATATTTAGTGAAATGCAGTACAGTGTGCATTATTTAGCTGGGCAAGTTATAAGCTGAAGCGACTGAGGGATGATCTGTGATTTACTAAATAAAATACAAAATTAAAAACCAGTTCATTTGAGGTCGGGCCAGTTGATATTCGGTTTATCCATCAGAGATTTATTAGTCGCAGCCCAGAGTCTATATTTAGCCCGATTAAAGACGACTAACTTGCCCACTATGACATGGAACAGGCGTAATGGTATGTTAATTAAACTAATTGAACAAATTATTTAAGAGATTTTCAATATTTCAGAGAAATCGACAGATCACGTGAAGGCAGTCAGAGGGCTGGTTTAACATGTACAATATTAACTTCTGTCTGTGGGAGACAGGAAGCTACATACTTATAGGGAAAAGCTAGGGTATAAGTGAATACAATATGTTCGGGGTTGGGGTGAGATTAAGATAAACTAAGATTGAAGATTATAAAGATGTTATATTTCAGTAATATCTAATCAAACTAATAGAACTAATGAGGTGAATAGGATGAGATTGAGTCGCGCCCGATATGCTATCCGAAAGCGTACTGACTATTTTTACTTTGTAAAATATAAAATATTCAATGCATATAGCGCGGTGTCGCGATTACGCTGACATGTTCATTTGTTCGGTGATTGACCCGAACATGCTCCCGAGGGAGAAAGAGATGGGGTTAGTAAGTATGTAAAGTTAAATGGGTAGCGAAATTAATATTAACAAGGTGAAAACAATGTTCTTATAATATTAAAATATGTAGTAGTAATGTAGGGTTAATTATGTTAAAAGGTGAGATGACATTACAAATTAAACAGAATCGTTACAGTGTAAATCAGGAAGAGAAAACACACGAAAGATTGGTGAAGAACCTCTATCTTCCTTTTTTTGTAAGCACTCACTAGATAGAGCTAGTCTCTTAGGATCACTTTTCACTGATTTACGACTACATTGCCCCTTTTCCCTAATTTCACTACACTCAATCACAACACTTTCTGGAACGGTGCGTGGCAACGCCGCCGTCGCCGCAGTGGCTGTCGACCGCTCTGCTGTAGAGGTGTAGCGATTTCCTTTACGTTGTCTTTGCCACCAACGTTTAAAACAGTATGCCGCCACCAACAGCAAGATTCCCAATATGATGAGATATATAGCAGCATACTGATGGACGTCGTGGTAGGAGATATTGGTGCTCAAAGGTTCACTCTGCTTCATGATCTCAAGACTTCTCTTAATGGCTTCAAATTGCATGAGATTATCCGAGTTATTGAAATTCAGCTCATACGAGATTTCTGGCATGGTGATATTTATCATGTGATTGATTGGTGATATTTCTGGAGAGATAATCTTTGTCGTCGTGCTAATTTTACTAGACAATCTTTTGTTTGAATATACCATAAAGTCTTCTGTTTTTACTAAACAGCCTTCCCCAACACGCAACAGACCAGCACCTGATAACTTAACTGCCTGAACTTGATTTTCACACAGAAGTTTGACGTTACATTCATTGCAGCATAAAAAATAATATTTGTTTTCAGATGTTAACTCCCTCCAGTCATTCTTGCATGAAGTAGTTTTAGTTTTACAAGTTCTTGTGCCTAGGATCGTCTCGCAAAGGCTATGATCATCTTTCATGTGGTGAATAGGCCTTCTGATATGACACAGAACAGTCACAGAGTTTTGTAATACGCATGATTGCAGATCCGTTTCTGTGACAGTCAAATACGAATCTTTTCTCATGTTGATGGCTGCTAATTCGGAGATAGTTTTGACTCTCATCATCATGTTATCTTTCGCAATACGTGGAACCGGGATAAGGTTGAATACCTCGTAAAGATCCCTTTCAATCAGGGGTATTCTTATTTCTATAATGAGGTATTTGCCAGAGTATTTGGCTCTTACTTTGAGTAAGCTGTAAAGATCTTTAAGGTTAAAGTTGTCGACAGGAACTACCAAGTCTCCAGATATTTGTGCTGAAATTATGCTTAGCTCTGATCTGAGCTGCTTCGGAGATATCAAATGAAAATCTAATTTTCCACTATAAATGTCAGTTACTGTATCTAAAATTGAGTCCTGGATTCGTCGAAGGGTATAAAGCAAGTTGTTGGCAGTGAAAGCCGAGGTTATGAAATCTGTTATCATAGTTACATTTTGCACTTGCTGAGCGAGGTTTTTATACGAATCTTGGAGAGAATTAAGCTTTTGATTTATTATTTTGTGATGTTTGTTTATAGTATTCTCCATCCTTTTCATGAGATTAAATTCAGCTTCTACGACCGACGTTTGATTTTTCCAGAGGTTGTATAGATGGTTTTCATTATGCTTTAAGAGGTCAATATCCTTCTCATATTTTTCTGCAAATCGTTGGTCCAACACTCCGAATAAACTATTTGCAACGTAGCCTACTCCGTCTAGCAGGCCGCGTCTTCGACGTTTCTTATTAGTCATAAATGCGTCATTCATCATGACAATATTGTCGTAATGTTTAATTTCTTCGAACTCGTGCTCGAGCTGTAACATGACGCCGTCACAAGGTGTTTGTGTTCTTATCGTAGAGCATAAGGTTTCAAGATACGTGATATATTTTAATAAAGCCGCCGTTCCCTCTTGATAAGGCTTTGTATCATAATAGACTATTAAATGCCAATCATCTCTTATTAGATGCATATTAGATATTTTGTCGAAGTAGACACTTTTGTTTGTCAGCATGGTGAAGTTGTATGATGCTTGAGCGGTGTTTATTAGTGACAGTAAAAATAATGTCAAAGATAAAACCATTGCTGAGAATGAGATAGGACGCTTTTTCCTCGTAGTTGATGGCTTATTTTCAATTTTTGGGGCACTTGGATCTTGATCATTTTTATTTGTTGGCAACAAGGACAGTTTTACAACAGGGCGTTTTAAGAGCCCGTTTTTAGTTTTGAGTGTGACGACCCTTACGTGCCCGTCACTTCCAGGATGCAGCGTTACGACACGACCTAGACTCCATTTCCCTGGTGGAAGGTTATCGTCCTTTATAATAACGATGTCGTTAAGATTGAGATCTATTTGACGCTGCTGCCATTTGGCTCTCTTAGACTGCTGCGAGAGGTAGTCAGTCTTCCACTTAGCCCATATATCTTGGTAGATTTTTTGCGTCAGGTGCCATCGTGTTCTGAGATCATGCTCTGTTTCGAAAATCGTTAAGTTGGGGCCACTTGCTAAAAAGTGAGCCGGGGTCAAAAAATCCAGATCTTCAGGATCTTCTGTCAGAGGGCACAGTGGTCTGGAGTTCAAGCATGCCTCGAGTTGGGATAATAGGGTAATATATTCCTCGAAGGTTAATTTTTGCTCTCCCACGACACGTTTGAGATGATGTTTTAGGCTCTTCACTGCTGCTTCCCAGAGTCCGCCAGCAGACGGCCATGATGGGGCGTTAAAGTGCCACTCAATATTCATTTCTGAGATCGTTGAGGTTACTTCTTGTTCAGACAAGATGTTGGAGATTTCGGCAAACTCTTGTCTTAAAATTTTGTTGGCTCCTATGAAGTTAGTTCCCTGATCACTATAGATGTGCCCAGGAACCCCTCTTCTAGCCGACATTCGTCTAAGCGCGGAAATAAATGCCGACGCTGTGAGATCTGAGACGATTTCTAAATGTATGGCTTTAGTCACCATACAAACGAAAACTGCGACATATCCTTTACAGGTTTTAATGCCACGACCTTTGTTCGCCTTAATAAGGATGTGTCCTGTATAATCAATTCCAGTATGATAAAAAGGTCGGTTAGGAATCAATCGCGCTGGAGGTAAGTCACCCATGATTTGATGTTGTGTTGTGGGATTATTTCTTTTACATTTGACACACATTCTTAATCGTTTCTTTGTGACTCTGTTTCCACCAAGAATCCAGTATTTACGTCTTATAAATCCAGTAGTCATTTTAACGCCACCGTGAAATATAAGTTTATGGGATTCATCTATGATAAGATCTGCCAGTTTCGATTGATTAGGTATTATGATGGGATGCTTCATTTCGGGATCAAGATTTGAATGTTTAAGTCTTCCTCCGACACGAAGTACTTGATTGGAGTCTAGGATGGGATTGAGATTAAGAATCTGGCTTTTCTTATGTAGTGGGTCGTTATTTTTCAGCCGCGATATTTCTTCGTAGAAATAATCGTTTTGGACGTGCTTAATTAACATTTCTCTTGCTGTCTTTATATTTTGCAGAGTAAGGAAACCTGTGCGTTGTTTCTTGTGAACAACAATGTCGATATACTTGTTGATGTAAGCTAATACTCGGGTAACTTTCCTTAACGTGCTATATTTTTTTAATAGCTGATTAATTATAGAATTTTCGGGGTTAACAGTAACTGTGTTTACTTTCTCCTTTTTTCTAAGTTCTTCGCTAGTAATGCTTGTATAAATCGGCATGTTCTGAGATTTTTTGGGGTTATATTGTGGTAGCCAGTCGGGCCCTTGCCACCACAGCGAGTGATTGGCTAATTGAGCAGCAGGTAAACTGCGGCTTGCGCAATCTGCGGGGTTTTCTTTGGATTTTATGTAGCTCCAGTTTTCTTTAGGGATTATTTCTGTTATGCTCCTCACTCGATTTGCAACAAAGGGTTTCCATTTCTCCGGTTCGCCACTTATCCAACCTAGTGCTGCCGTTGAATCAATCCAACCATAAACATGCACCTTGTAGTTCATTAATGATAAGATGATTTTTCGCATAAGCTTTGACAACAAGAGAGCGCCGCAAAGTTCCAAGCGCGGGATGGATTGAGGTTTTTTCAGCGGTATTACTTTCGACTTTCCTGCGATAAGGGTTACGTGAGTTTCATTTTTTCTTTGTATTTTGCAATACACGACGCAAGCGTATGCTTTTGTGCTTGCGTCGCAAAAGCCATGAAGTTCTATGGTATCTTCTTCCTGGGTTTGAATCCAACGTGGAATTTTAAATAGAGATATATGCGATAGATCGGCTTTAATAGTATTCCACTCTAACGCAATTTCTTGAGGGACAGGGTGGTCCCAACCCTGGTCTGATTTCCATAATTCTTGAAACAAGATCTTAAGCTTTATTGTGACTGGTGCTAGCCAGCCCAAAGGGTCGAAAATTTTCGAAATTTGAGATAGGAACTGTCTTTTGGTAAGGGTGTCTTGCGAGATAAATTCTATGGGGTGAAAGATAAATTGATCATTTTTTGGTTCCCACCGAAGACCCAAAGTTTTGGTTGACTCCGGTTGCTTAAAATCAAAGTCTTCCTTTTGAAGTGTGTCGGAACTATCTATTATTTCCGGCAAGTTTGATCGCCATTTTCTGAGATTAAACCCTCCAGATTTGAGGAGGTTGATCATCTCTGCTTTGCGCTGTTTAGCTGCTCTCGCTGAATGCTCTCCATGCATGAGATCATCCATGTAAAACGAGTGTTCTAAGATGTCAGGAGCGCCACTATGAGGATAGTTTGGCCGTTCATCGTTGGCCAGTTGCTTAAGTGTCATCATAGCCAAAAAAGGTGCGGCTTTTGTGCCATAGGTAACAGTCGCCAACTGGTATTCTTTTAAAGGTTGAGATTGATGGTTCCGCCAGATAATTTTCTGATATTTCTGATCATCGGGATGCAGCCAGATTTTGCGAAACATCTTTTCTATATCTGCTGTAAAAGCGTATCTAAATTGTCTCCATTTTAAGATAAGGCTCTGAAGGTCTTGTTGTAAGTTGGGTCCTCGGCACATAAGATCATTGAGGCTGTTTCCACTCGAGGTTTTTGCCGAGGCATTAAAGACAACTCGCAATTTGGTAGTTGCTGACTCAGCTCGTTGGACGCAATGGTGCGATAAGTAGCAGTCCGGCTGTACGTGTGGCGTAACCGGTGTCATATGTCCGAGTTCTAGGTATTCAGAAATAAACATTTTATAGTCACGTGCCACAGCTGGTTGTTTACTTAATTTCCGCTCTATTTGGAAAAATTGGGCAATCGATTTTGTTTTCGACTCGCCAATATTTTCCTCAAAGTTTTCTTTGAATGGCATTTTAACGACGTAGCTTCCATCTTCCCGTCTAGAGGTCGAAGATTGGTAAAAATCGATGCATTTTTGATCTTCTTCTGACATTGCTGGAGGTTCATGTATGTCCTCCACTTCCCAAAATTGCTGAATCTCCTCGATATTATTTAGGATGACATTGCAATGGTACGTTTTATAGTTGCCGCTTAAGATCCATCCCAACTGGGTTTGTTGGGCAATGGGCAACATACCTTCTGACCGACATATTCCGTCCATAAGGATAGTGGAATAAATATCTGCCCCAAATAAGATATCGATTGGTCTACTTTTATAAAATTCGGGATCTGCTAGAGTTATGTGATTAAGAGTAGGCCAGTCTGGCTTGGGTAACGTACAGCTGGGTAGGTTATTTATCAGTTTGTTCATTATATATACGTCCGTTTTAAAGATAAAATCGCTAACTAACGACGAACATTTGATGGTAATTCTGCCCTTACAGTTGTTTTCCTTGTTTCCTATTCCAGAGATATAACCGCTGCATTTGCGTCGCGGTAGTCTTAACAACTGAGCTGCGCTTTCCCTGATAATGGATGTCTGTGACCCTTGATCTAAAAGAACTCTCATTTTTTGGTAAGATCCGTCCGTTGCTTGCACATTAATGATTGCTGTGGCAAGCAATATTTCTGAGGGTTCTTTAAGAAGCGATGCAACTGTGTCACTGTCTTGCTGTTGCGATGGCGATTTCGTAACCGTGGCTGCGTTTGACCCAGATCGATGTGACGTAAATGCTTCATGCAAAATGGTATTGTGTTCATTATTGCATTCTTTGCATCTTATTTCGGAAAGGCATTTTTTGCCTTCGTGATAATGTAAGCAATTAATACATAGGTGCAAGTTAGCAATAGCGTTTTTACGCTCATTTGGTTGTAATTCCAATAATTTTTGACATGCATGAATACGATGATCGTTAGAGTTGCAAATAGGGCATTGCTTACGATTGTTAATTTTGCCTTTGGACTTTGATGATTGTGACACTTGGTTTGTTGAGTAATTCGGTTTAGGATTGTTATAGTTTCGATTATAATTAGAACCTTTTGAAAATGATGGTTTGTTATTGTTGTTGGATTGAGATGAGGATGATTTCTGCGTGGAATTTTCAAGCTTCTTACGTGAAGTTTCCAGCATCATAAATTTAGTTTCCAAAAAGTTAAGGAAGTCCTCTAAGACGGGCAACTCTCGCGGGGATTTTAAAGCTTGTAGATAATCCTCATATGTATCCGAGTCCAGTTTTTGGGACAATATACATACGAGGAAAGGGTCCCAGGAAGTTACATTAACTCCCAGATTCTTGATAGCATTCACGCTCTCATAGGTAGTGTCGTGAATGCGTTTTATATGATTTGCTGACTGTTGCTGGCTTACAGGGATATTCATGATATTGTTAAGATGAGAGGTAAAAATCAGTTGTTTATTATTATAACGATGATTTAGGATATTCCAGCACACAAGATAATTGTCGGAGCTTATTTGGAGGTGCTGGATTAATTTTTCGGGCTCACCTTTGACCTTGCTCTTTAAAAACTGCATCTTTTGTGCATTCGACAAAGAGGGGTTATTGTGCACTGCTTCGGTAAAAAGATCTTTGAACGATATCCACTTATTGTAGTTTCCCTCAAAGGTGGCTATCTCCATTTTAGGAGTCGATTTTTCAATATGCGCAACGGACCACATTTTCTTGTTGATGTCTTTCTTGATTTTGTTATAATGTTTCTCGTAATGGGTAAATTGTTCTTCGTATTCGGGGTTTGATCCTCCACATTCGTTGTCCAGCTCCCAATGAAGCGAGTCAATAGCCGCCCAACGAGATTGTATCGTCTTCAGGAGATCTTCGAACTCCCATTTTTCCGTGACGAGATCAAGGTCGATATTGGATGAGGTTCTCATGAAAGCCTTAAAGTTAGTAGCTTGTTTTTTGAATAGTTCTGCCGCTTTACTGTCTTCAAGAGCAGGAGTAGAGATTTTAGAAGCAGCGGGGGCTGCTAGATTCGAAGTTCGAGATTCCGCAGTAGGTTGGAACGTCGGAGGTTTTAAAACAGGGGTTTGCGGTCTGTTTGCGAGAGGGTTATAGTTCTGAATAGTAGTTTTAATGCTGTTATATTTTTCAGTCATTTGATCGTATTGATTAGTACTGAAATATGGATGAGATTTATCATCAAAAGATAACAAAGTCATATGATTATTATGGAACTCCGTAAAATATTGTTCCAAGGTAGATAATCGACGACGTAGGTAGTCCGAGGTCTTGCGCTCTGCACCATCCTTCTTGAAATTGGTGAAGAGCCCATTTATGGCTTCGATCAGTTGATGTTGGGTTGATAAAATGTCTTCCATGTTCGACATTATGAGGGTAAAAAAGAGACCTTACTTGTACTGAAGGCTTCTTTGGAGATTAAAATGTCCTTGCGATGGCTGCAAGAACAAACCTGGAGTAGCAGCGAGATGAGGTGAAGCGATGCTTTCGTAAAACCAGGTTCAATCAGGATCAGTAGGATGATGTTGGAAAGTAAATCCACTCAGTTCTGTTTCCACAGCGAGACACTCACACAGTACAGTTTGTAGGTACACGCGTAATAGTCCCGCTCCGGCTAGGCTCGAAGGACCAATGTTCGGGGTTGGGGTGAGATTAAGATAAACTAAGATTGAAGATTATAAAGATGTTATATTTCAGTAATATCTAATCAAACTAATAGAACTAATGAGGTGAATAGGATGAGATTGAGTCGCGCCCGATATGCTATCCGAAAGCGTACTGACTATTTTTACTTTGTAAAATATAAAATATTCAATGCATATAGCGCGGTGTCGCGATTACGCTGACATGTTCATTTGTTCGGTGATTGACCCGAACACAATACCTTTGGTGAGTTTTTCAGGTAAAAAAAATCTACACACAAATCCTTTACTGTACTCTGTAAAAAAAACATGTGCTATTAAAAAACTGAGGTCGGTCTGGACCTCTATTTTTTAATAGCCCATATATGAACCAGTGGCGTACCCGCTGAAAAACAGAGGCAAAGCCTAATTAAACAACATACGAAATAGTGATACAATAAAAGTTTGGTTGGAGGGGGGGCGCTATGGAGCGAGGACTTAAAAAACAAACTTATTCTTTTCCGTTTAGGTTCTGAGAAGCATGATCCTACGAATCATATAAAGCGCCAAAACACAAAATAAAACGCTACCTCTCACCCCTCACACAACTGCCACAATGACAGCAAACACACATCGATCTTGGCCGCATCGGGGTCTGTCACGACTCGACATCGAACCCATTACCCACGCTGCCATGCCGGACGCGACAGATAAATTGTAATAGATAAGCTTTTCATATCACTGTCACACCGACATATACGTATCCATCAACATATTGTGTGTGTGTCCTGTTTTGTTTTTCATAAGCCATATTTTAGATAAAAGGTTCTGATGGTACATAAATATGGATGGATGTGATCTAACATCAACGGTTTCAAACGCTGGATTTGAAAATGAGAGGAGTGCTAATTTATTTTCGAATTCGGATTTTCATTCGTTTTGACTGCAGCACTTTATCATTGCGAATTCGGGTACTTATACAACTGGTACTATCAACATTGCATTGTAGTCGTTGATCTAATCACGAATTTCTCAGAAGCAGCAATGGAGTCTGGAATTTTGCCCGTTTGATGGCAATTGGATCGCCCTATATTACATGGGATTTAAACATGAATGGCGAAACGTGGGTACACCTCTGCCTAACGCCTTGGGAATTTGGGGCGTGATGTTATGTTTTAGATAATTGGTAAGTATTGCAGTGCAAAAAAATGTACAAGAAACAATAATAAATGCAAAAAATGGCACTATCAACTATCATGTTTTTCCAACAGCAATTTACTCATACTTATTCAGTGATCTCAGTTCGGATCTTCCTCGGACATAAGCCAGTCGAGGTCACTATGGGCAAGGACTGAAAAGCTTAATATTGCAAATTTATTGCGAGTCAGAGCCTGTGGCTTAAGTGCGTTGGCAAAGTGGGGTCGGCGGGTCCAGAGAGAGATTGTGAGGCCTCCTCCGTGTCATATGCAGGTTTCGAGGAGATTGCCATGCAACTTGAAGAAGGGTCAATAGCGGTTTCTATATTTGTGTTGTAAGATATGTGACTGTGGAGTTTTATTTTTCCGTACCTATCTTACTTTCAAGAAAAAAAAAACGTTTTAACTTGTCCAATATTTACTTTTCGACGAGAAAACTTGTTTAAAAAATTACTAAATCATCTTAAACGAACTTCCTTCAAGACAAACAAATCTTACAAGACTTTTCTCTCTGAAGTAAATTTAGATCAAAAAAGTCAATTTGTTTAATATTTTAATTCTTATAGAACCAAAGCAATTTCCATCAAAAGATCATTCGCCAACAGAAACAAGGCTTGCTGCCTACCTTCACTTTGATAGAAGTCAACAAGGAGTGTACCTAGCTGGGACCCTCGCCGTCGCATCACGCCGACGTATAAATATTCATGAGCGGCCCGTCATCCATTAGGGACTCCTCACGATTGACGAAAATGCCGTTATTAATATCATTCCCAAAGTCCACGTTTTTATTTGGGTATGGCTGCGGAATTACAATGTGGATGTATGGAAATGTTAGCCGTAATTCGCTTCAATTTTAATCCTATTAGAGAGTACTTAGGGGTTTTGAAATATAACGTGCAATAGTTCATATTATCGGCATCATGATTAACTTGCCTTTATCCCAATTAATTTGGGACTGACGCAGCAAATCTTCTTCATCACTTCCCTACATTACCCATCATTAATCCATCTTATCTACTAATATTATAAATACAAAAGTAACCCTGTTGTATTTTGTATTTCTAATTTTCACGCCTTAACGGTTGAAAAGATAAAGATAAAATCGGCCAGAAAAACATTAACTTGAGTTAAATAAGACTTCGGATACTTGTTTGTCAGTCCACGCGGCAAACACAAATTAGTTTAACTTAAATTAGAAATATTAAATATAGACCCACGTCATTGTAGAATTGCGAGGAATACAATGAGCAATGTTGAGCAAAAGAGAAAATTATTTTAGCCGACACAGTGTATTTTGATCGGCTCTTTGAATAATCAATCAAAATAATATATAAAAATCAATGCCACTTTTCGTTGTAATTTTATAACTCAAGAACGGGCTCACCTATCCAAACCAAATGTTTAGGCTTTGTTTGGACTATTTAGTAGATGGTTTATGTGAAGTTTTCACAAAATCGGTCGAGCGGTTCTTCATTTATCACATTTTTTGTAACAAGTAAATTCAATAAATGGCGGATCATTTTGTTGATGGGGATTTTATTAATTGCAATTAGACCCGGTAGGTGGCGCTGCTGTCCGGGCAGGACGACGTCTGCCAGGTCCGCTAGTAACCTCATAAATAAACCGTGTTATTCACACAGTGGCGCCACCATCGCAACTATGTGGCAACTTCAGCTGTCAGAGGCTCAATAAACAACTAATAACAAATTAATATGCAAAGTTGCAGCGCTAGCAAGCCGCAGCTTCTCAAAGTTTGTGCTCTCCTGCCGAAAGAGACTATTTCACATGCCTCGAAATTGAGGATTAAATTAATACAACTGTACTGCTGGATCACTCTTCAACTTGGATACGACTAAGTGTATTTTAAAACTGCATACGAAATTGTGTAGTTTAAATGCAACTACAGTCATCTTACACACAGGTAAGACTCAGGGTAGGAGCTATGGGGAATTTTTGTCTGCGCAAATATTCCAAAACTAGTTTAATACGAGATTCCTGTCTAAAATTCCACACATACATGAACTCCCCGAACGTAAATGCTACCTGACCACGTGCAAACAGTTCAAACTTTCCGAACCACTGGCACGGGCTTCAGCCGGGAGTCGAACCCGATAAGTTGTGTTGAAATTAATTGAGACCGGCCGCCTTGCGGTGCCGGCCAACAGCCCGGCTTTGTTCGCACGACACACGTCTCCCCGCCTCCCTACCTCACCTCCCCTCGGTGTCGCCAATTAAATCCATGGACACTAATTTACAGACATAGTTGGATAGTTGAAAACCGCTGTTTATTCAATAGATACGCTTTGAACTAGACAAGTTCTAACGCCTGCTGTTCACAACTTTCGACAGTTGCTGAAAACAGTTTTCCAATTTAATTTTGAGGGTATTTTGTTATACTTACCTAATTACGGCCTCAAACCCAGTGAAGCGTAAAGCAGAAATTTCGTGAAAAGGTCGTGCAGTCAATGGCCAAAGTTCGTGAATGTCGTCTGAAAGGTCGACAAGTAGGTTCCTAGTTCATAATTTGTGTCGTTTTATAACTAGAGGGTTCGACATTTCCAATATTGTTGATAGTGTTCCTAAATAAATACACGTTCTGCTTTAAAACACAGCGAGTATAAAAAAAACTGTGTTGTTAAAAACCGATCACGAGCGGGAATTTCAATTGGATAGTTCCACACAAAAAACATTCACACATTTTATAAAACGAACATTAACACGCCCAAAACGTTAGTGAACATTTCAGTACGAGTATACTGCGGCCAAGTATTTCCGCTGAATATTTCTTCGACCGCCCCAATTTATAATGGTGGAGTCGTCCTGAGCCAAAACATCAAATCAGCCTCCGGAAAATGTCCCTAAACGCTTACAGATGAATACGATTAACGAGACACTGTCTCTAGGACGTCTTGACCCAATTGAGACCCCGGGATCCCGGCTGAGTCCCGGGGCAATCCCGGGGGAGCGCGGGACTGGGAACTTGCTCAGCCGACGATTACACTGTCAGTATCGCGAATACATGTCGACAAATTGTGATGTGCAGGGAGTTTCGGTTTTGATCGATGTTTTTTGTTAACAAACAACAACAATACAGATTTGAATTACATTATTTTAATTTTTGATACTTTTTGCCATTTTTATTATTTACTAGCGGTGCCTGTGAGATCGTTCGCGTGGTTGTCGAAACCTAAAATGCGTCGCTTAGACAGAAGTACTTTGAATCATTGCCCTGCGTTAACTTACTGACGCTGTAGCAAATAAGAAGATAAAGCAAAGCACTGACTCATTGACTATGTCTAATACAAAAGTTTAGTAGTCACCCGGGGATAGTGTAGCTTCCCAACGGTGAAAGAAATTTTCAACAGAAGTTTCGGAGCATATTCGTTTTATTTGATGACTATTCACGGAACATATTTTTTATTTAACACCGCGGTTCAGCAAATAGCATCAAATGAACAACGCCATCTATCGAAGACGAAAATAAACTACTAGAAATTTAATGCATGGAAAGCTATCAAACACACTATAGGGTTAACTCTATTTGCATTTTGAAAGCAGCGTCATTTGAACCTATAGAGTACGTTTTGCTATCATAACTTTTTTAAAGTTATCTTGTGAAGGCATTTATTAACCACCACACCATACCAGCTGCAGGGCTAGCATGGGCTGGGGATAAAACTTTTGTCCACCGGTTATTTCCACTGACAAGGGATAAAATTATTTTATCCACCTGCCAAAGCACGGCAACAGGGGAAAAGAGAATTATATCACTTTTTGACATTAGACGTGGATACTCACCCCCCGCTTATAGCATGGCGACTAGTGGAAGAGAAAAATTACAGATATTTTGACATAACAAAGAGAGAAATTTGTACTCATCTTTAGACGGTGGGTTTAAGTATATCTCTTGGAGAAAATATAATTAATAGTAATATAAAAATGTCTCGTGCTTACTGGAGCTTAGTGTTGTCGTCGGAAAGGGAGAAAATCGAGCGAAAAATACACCGGCGTTCAATTCGCGATTCGAGCAACCCGTTCGAATTACCCGACACAGAATTCCGAATTTTAAATTTAATTATTTAATTTTAATTTTAAATTTTACGACGATATTCTCGACTATTTTGTAATTGAATAAAAGTTTTCTTATAATGGCAATAATTTCAGGCACAAGCGTTTCCCCTGTTTTGTCCACCGTGAATAGTTTATCCACCCATGTCGCCATGCTCGGAGGGTGGACAAAATTGACAGAGAGGAATAGTATTTTGCCCTCTCCCCGTGGATAAAATCTCTCCGGCCATGCTAGCCGTGCTGGGCTATTGCGTATCTTTTAAATGACAGTTGACAGTAATTGAAAGGCACTATAGGTTAGCCACTGTCATTTAAAAGATACGCAATAGCCCTGCAGTACCATATTCATTTAATAGATCTCGTTGTATGTCTCATTCTTGATCATAATGATAAAGTTCTTCTTGAAAACTATAAATTAAAATATCTTTTGATAGAGAGCGCCGATTACGATGAAACAAAGATTAAGTAATACCCCAAGTTACGCAAAATATTTATGTATAAAAGTTACCTACATAATTTTCGTAAATTTTACGTGATGCTTAGTCATCGAAACAGACAAACATCTAGACAAAAATTCCAAAAACGCTGGAAATGTGTTTTGTTGGTTATACTTTAACACACCCTGACGATTCCTTTTTTAAATATTTTCGATGTACAAAAACATTTTTTCTACAGATTTATTATAAATTTATAGATTTACAGCTACAGGAAAGCTTTCTCCGATCAAATCTGCTTATTTGAAAAAAGTACTGGATTAAATGAATAATCTATTTAGAGAGATTAAAGAAATATTCCTTCTAACACAGTAGGAACGAGAAAAATTTGAAGTCACAAAAAGTTTTATAACTTGCTAAAACTTCCTCAGAAATCCATTTACCTTGCTACCTCCCACGACTTATTAATCTCCCATAAAAACGAAAAACCATAAAAAGTCCAAACATTACTTTAGAGAAACTCCATACCTCAGCTCTAGTTACCATTACGCTAGCGAAGTTTAGGAGTCGAGCAGATCAAGAGCCCATATAATTTATAAAAAGTAAATTAATATAATGTTGTGAAGAAAACGAGATATTGGTTTGAAAGCGATCGCTTCACTGTGAGGGCACTTGTTATGACGCGCGAGTGGCTGCGGAGATATTTCACATCCATGAACACAAGTACCAAATATGATTAAATGTTTTTCCATATTGGTTTTGGGGAAGGAAAAATTTAATTTTTATTTGATTTGTGCTCGCCATATTGATATTTTGTTTCTTGTTTTTCGTAGATGTGCTGGTTTTATATAAATCGTATAAATTTAGGTGCAAGATGTGTAAGTGGCTCATTAGATACAAATCGTTTGCTGATGATCGTAATTATGGGCTCTTAACAGTCGTTATCGGTGCTACACAAAAGTTCAGGTCGGTACATATTCGAGTCGGCAAGATCCGTAGAACAACAAAATCGATCAGTTCGAAACAATAACAACAATTCAGCCACTGGGTATAGGGCTCTCTTTGTTTGTGCCCATATTCACGTTCCTGTACCGGCTCAGACTTGTCTCGGCTAAGCTCGAACTCCCCGTGAGGCCGTTTCATCGACAAATATCTACTCGACTCCAATCACGTCGAATCCGGGCATGTATATACGAGAAGTAGGTACTTAATACAATCTTATTATTACACCAGATGAGCGAAGAAATGACTGTTTCGATGAGGTCCTGCGTTCGAATCCCAGGTTGGGTAAAGTGTTATTGGGTTTTACTATCAGAGATTTCTCAGTAGCAGTCACTGAGTCTGGATTTATGCCCGGTTGATGACAACAGACTCCCCAACAGAGCCCCCATTACATGGGACTTAAACATAAGTTGCGAAATGTGGTACTAATGGGTACACCCCTGCCTAGCCCTTTGAGGATAACAAGCGTGATGTTATGTTATGTATTACAACAGATGAGCACAGAACTTCTCCATCGGAAACATTACAAAATCAACCGAACTTGTCTGTGTAAACTCCTGCTCAATATTCTAAATACACAAAGGTACATTTAAAACGAGGAACAACAAGCCTAACAATTCTATCTTAAGTCAATACAAATCGCGGAACTTTCCAGTTCATCGGAGTGCGCAGCAAACAGTCGCTCGTCTGCACAGCCGCATTTATTTGTGAAGTCGCATGCGACTGTCGCGCGACTGCTACTGTTTGCGAGGAAAATTATGCAGGATGTGACTGACTGCCGTTGTGGTGACTGTATGTTGTGTCAGTGTTATTATCTGCGTGTGTACGTTGAATTATTAAAACATAGGTTTATAATGCAAACTTTGCTAGATATGGTTAATTCTCATGTACTTAGTACCTAATGCGGCGGTAACCTAGTAGCAAAAAACCGGGTTAGTACTGAGAAACGTACGTTAGTACGTAAAAACCGAACTCAACTATACGCATTTAGAAACAATATAAAAAGGAGATTACTTCAGTAATAGTGCGTAAATATCTGCCAGACCATACTCTAGTCTGCAGACAGACATTTGTCGTATTATAAAAACTTTAATTTCAAATAAATAGGGCATTACTGTCACTGACAGCTCTAGTAATAATTTTCTCATTTGGACGCCATTTTTACCAGACTACGGCGAACCCAAAAGCAGGATTATGACCTTGATTTATATATAAAGGCCTAAGATTAACTGAACAATCCGTCTTAACTGACCTTCCGCACTTAAGTACTTCCTCTAAACAGCAGTTTACGCGAGTTCTTGGGAAGTAACGCTAAAAGCTTCGGTCATTTATATTGCGGGGCTACCTGTAAACTTCGCGAGGCCAGGTTTGTACATCAAAAGATGTAGCCATAGGTAATTAGTAGGAAAGCTAAGAAAGTAAAATGTTGTTATTATTTAGATTGAGGAACAGTTTATCTGAAACATAATTAAACAAGTTGGCTCTTTTTTATACTGTTTCCAAAACAATATGGCTGAAATTTTTGTTTCGGTTTTTTACAATGAAAGGACGATGAATCGTTAAGATATTACACTGACTGTGTATCAAATCAAGCTCAAACCCATTCTGTCACCACCCATCAAAACGTATTCGTTACAAAGAAAATACAACAACAAATAGGTCATAAAAACAAGATTTATCAAACGCCAAACATCGTATGTCGTCCAATTTATCGGAATTTCTGAAGCTAAACAAAAAGCTTGGTTCACTACCCGCCAGCCCGCCACCCTGCGACCAAACAGGACAAAACATCGTCCCTGCGAAAAACTAATTTCCTAACAAAACATAGGATTGAATTAAAATACAACGACGGAATATATATCGTGTTTTTGCTAAAGCAATAGATACCTACGACGATGTTTTTGTTCGTTTGTCCCGGAACAAATAATGTCCAGCGCGATACTGTTTTAAGGTGGGGGACAGACAGGCCACTTTTCACAGTGAACATTATTTTAGTTGGTAAGATGTATTTTCTCCATATTACTTCAACTTCTTACTGACCAACCAAAAGAAATGGTTGTATATTGAGTTAATTTATCTAAAATGTAAGAATGTTGATGTAGGTACAGCGCAAACAAGGCATACTTTTCAAATAAATATTACACTTTACTAGCTGCGTCGCGCGTCGCCTCGGCCTTATCTACACTAATATTATAAAGAGGAAAGATTTGTTTGTTTGTTTGTAACGAATAGGCTCCGAAACTACTGGAACAATTTGAAAAATTCTTTCACGGTTAAGAAGCTACACTGTCCCTGGGTGACATAGGCTACTTTTATCCCTGTATTCCCACGGGAACGGGAACTACGCGGGTGAAACTGCGTGACGCCCGCTAGTATTTAATAAACTAGTAGAATTCATACTGTGTAATGTGCATCAATTTATCATGGTATCATGTTTTATCAATATCTAAGTAATATATCAATATCAGTGTATCAAAAAACATCAACTTAAGGTGTTAAGCCTAAATCGCTCATTTTGGTGGTCCTTCGCGCCGGATCAACATAAACTGTAAGGTCTAAAGTTTATAGTCAACACCAATTTACTGATATTTGGTTTTATCTCACTGCCGCTTCACTCTAATACGTACTCGCTCCGGCCTTGTTGTTGTGGAATCCTTCTCCAATACAGCACCAGATGAAAGAAGTATTAGATTATTTTATAATTGAATTGTCGGCATGTTGTTCTCCGTTCGTTTGTCAGATGACGCACTTATCGAATTACGCTCCGTGAGGAATTTGTTTTTTACAGTTGCTTTGTTATTGCCCCGCAGCCCCGCAGTCCCGCAGCCCCGCGGCCTTACAGCCCCGGTACTCAGAAGAAGTAGAACAGATCCTTCGTTACGATATAGGTACCTAATGTTGCTAGAATTGAATTTAAACCGGTTAAGTTATTGCCTAGACTTTTCCCAACTATTTTAGGGTCGAGTTCTTGTCTAACTGAATGCTGCTGAAAACCAGTGTTTGTAGGATAACTACATCTTGGTAAGACTGATAGTCAGACTTCCGGGTCACTTACTAATTACAACAGTAAGAACCGTATAAGTTGTTGTTGGTGAGTTGTTGATTTTCTTGTATCAACTGTTTTTAGGAGTCAGTATAGTCAGAAACATGTTTATAATGATTCTTAACTGATTTTCAGAGCAAAAATTGCAGGAACGCCGCGCCGTGTACTGATCTGCAAACCACCGTCGAGTACCTTCGACAGAGTCGTTCGAGAATAATTTTCCTACACATCATGGTTTCACGAATAATATTTTTTTATGCTCCACAGAGAAACTACACACATCAAAAGTGTCTAGGGATCAACATATATTTTTGCAATAACTTTTCTCCTGATTGATATTAATTAAAATTTTCTTTAAGGATTCATCAAATAAAGTGTTTTCGTTTGTCACAGTAACGATAAACCAAGTCACCTTTGCATTAATAAAGAAATTTGCCATTTTCCTAATAAAGGGATTTTTGACATTTGCACCACTAACATTAAAGTTCTAAAAAAAGACTGAAATAACAGTTTTCTTTAAAATTTTATTGGGTAACTTAAACAATTAATAATCCGTGTTTCTACCGCGAACACTAACAACACAAGAACATCGGTTTGGCATACTCAAAATGAGTTCATCCAAATCACGCTGTGGAATGGCCGCCCATGTTCGTTGCAACAACAAAAAAAGGTCTTCTTGCGACTGGATACCCTCCATATTCGGCAGAGCTCTTCTCTGTAGCATATCCCATGCATTCTCAATCGGGTTCAAGTCTGGCGACTGAGCAGGCCAGGGCAGGACATTGATGTTAGCTGCGGCGAGAGTCTGTCTTACAACTCTTGCGGTGTGCGGTCGTGCATTATCATGCATTAACTGAAATAAGGGACCGATTTGCACTTGTAGAGGAACGATGACGTCTGATACAATCGTCTCAGCATAAATTTGAGCGTTGAGGTTGCCTCTGATCCAAATCAACTCAGTTCTTCCGCCGATCCAAATACCCGCCCATACCATGATGGTTCCACCACTATAAGGATGGACTTCCTGGCAGGATTTTAATCGCTGTTGGCGTCCAGGGGTTCTCCAGTGTCGTATACGTCTTGTATCCGGTCTCATACCAAAACGAGACTCATCAGAAAAGCACACGAAACGCCATTGTTCTTCTGCCCAATTTCTGTGTTCAAGAGCCCATTGATATCGAATCCTACGATTGTGCATTGCTATAGGTGGTACCCGTAGCGGTCTTCGGGAATGAAGGTTCACTTCATGCAAGCGGTTTCTGACTGTTTGGTCGCTAATTAAGTTCCCTGAAGAGTGATGAAGCCTCACGGCTTAACATCATGGCGGTTATTGTTGGAGCTCTTCGAGTTAAGATTTGAATGTTTCGGTCTTGTCTCCGTGTGGTGCAGCGATACCGTCCTCCATGGCGCTCAGCCACGGTACCAGTGCTTCGGTAACGTGTCCAAAGTCGACTGATAACACTCTGACTTGTATTCAGAGCTAAAGCCACAGTACGTTGCCGGGAACCAGCTTCTATCATTCCCACGGCTCTGAGCATTTCTTCCCTGCTTAAATGACGTCGCCGCTCCATAATAACGTTGGTTTTAATCAGTAGTAGGGAAACAGTAGCACTAATAATGTCTTCAATGCGTTGTATGTTTTTATAGGGAAAATATTGACAGCTGATTTTCATCTTTTACTCGAATTTGATTCACAGTTCCTGATTCAAATTATGAAATGCACCAAAAACGATCCATATAAATTTATAAAATCATAAATTTATTACAAAGCCACATCTCAATCTCAAGAAATCCGCATAAAAATGCTTGATCCCTAGACACTTTTGATGTGTGTATGTCATTCGAAACTGTCGCAGCAATCAACTTCTTCTAAACCTGACCGATGCTTGTTAGAGACAAGACTTTGGATTGAGGCTTGAATGATGGCCATCAGATGTCAACGCGGCAGTCAAAGACTAGCCGTACAAGATATCAATCAAGGAGCTCACAAAAATCGTAGTCTTCCATGGATGGAAGACTATTTCTAAATATATCAAAATCTAGGACTTTAGTAACCTGTGTTTAAGACTATTTTTCAATGAAGAGAATTCCTATTTTGGTATAAACTATAATAGTTAATATAACAGGTATTTCCACGCAATGATGACCTTTTCCTCCGACCGGTCTCCGAAGTTATTAATTTACTTTCTGCCACCTTTGGGTGAAATATCGACATCTCCGACATCAAATATCGTTACAGGACATTGAGTGATGACCTTTAGTTTGAGGTACATAGAACTACACGCCTACGCCGACGTGGCTTCGTCATAGTGAGGAATTCTATGATTATTTGTAATTCGGTCTGAAATAGCGTAACGGTTTCGTGGTCTGCGAAAAAGGGACTTCATCGTAGCGTTGACTGACCGCTATGAGAACGTAGCGGTCGTAGAACATTTTACTACGCCCGTAGAATACTGTTCAATTTAATGCTTCACTGCGGCAGTGTTACTCATTTTCTTATCGATGCTCAAAAACAATTATGTTAGTTTTATAGCTTCACTTAATTACTTTCATAATATCGAATATAACAAACTACGGGTTGCTAAATCACGTTATTTCCTCATCACTTGATCTAAATCTAGTTTATTTACCTGTCTGATTGGATTGACTTGATCACTTTGTAATGTTGTCTGTTTGTCCATGCCAAGTTACACGTCACGGCTCGTGTCTGTCCGGGCACTGTTGGGTAACAATCATGTTGTTTACACTACACCAAGATGCCTACTATCGTTTGTAAATAGAAGTTCCCAAAGTGTAATCATTGTTGTGTGTTACCATTTCTAATTAATTGAAAAGACAATTGCTCTGCGTAGTTTTTCTACTGTAAAAGCTTAGGTCCTGTATAATACCTAACCTAAACCTATATTTTTATTTTAAGATTCATATTGTTATTTTACCTTTCTAGAATTCTGAATGAAGATTTATTATACATTATTTGACGTCACGGTTGGCGCAGTGGCTCAGGCAATGGACTGCTGCGTTGCGTGTCGCGGGTTCGATCCCCGCACGATAGTTGTTCCAGGTCTGGGTATTTGTGTATGTTTGTGAGTTTACTTAAATGTTTGTGACCGCACCCACGATACTGGAGAAATTTCTAGTGTGGGGCAAAGTTTTTAAAACCTAAAACAGCCGGGTCGATCTACTGATTGTCTTGGTTCTTGAATAGGTGACTAGTACTAACTAGACTAGACTAGTACAGGTTACATCCGGAGTTATTTACTATACGGACCTTGTAGAAACTAGAACAAATTTCATTTCACAACTTAGGACCCAGTAATATTAATGATAACAATATCCGTGGTGCTAGGCAACTGGGCTTATCCCAGTTGTATACGTCCCTGTGTGCCTATTGGCCTTGTTCTTTTCTGTCTCCTTCTGATATGGAGGGAAGTGAAAATTTCTGTTTTTCCTACTCCTCCGCTATTCTTTTCTGATTAATTTCGTTGCGGGATCCAAGACAGTCAAATCATTTCTCTGGGACTTCGTCGAGCTTCATTGTCTCGGCGCTATTCTTGTGGTCGCCACTGTTGATTCTGGCTTACAGAAGTTACAGTGGTTTGGGAATAGTGAGGCGGGCTTATGCCATATCAAAAAAAAAAATAGACTAGTAACTGAGTTGGAATAGTCTAGGCTAAAGATGATTAGTGCGACGTAGCTCCGTTGTTTTCGTCTGGCTATCCCATGGGAATTGTAGGTGTAATGGCTTAATCACTTCACCAAATCCCCAAAGATATCCTTTTCCACAGAAACCCGCACAATTAACTGCGACTCGTAGATCCACTGTTATTCTAAACCGCACAAACACGTAATAGACCCCGATGGTTCGCGGTCTACGTCGATTATACCGAAACTACCGAAGCATTTCACTCTCGTATCGACAAATATAATATACCGGCAGTAATTTATATGAACAGGGGGTAGGCAGGGGGGCTATTTGATCGGATACCTACCCGCATCGACAGGCCTGAACGGAAATACCGTGTTTTCCTTGAACCATCAAATTTTACTCCCCGATAAGATGAAATATTCATTTGAACGATAAGTTGGGTCGTTTGGTATTGCTTTACGTTGCAAATTGAAAAATTGTTAGGGGATAAAGTACTCGGGTTAAATAAATATTATACATCAAATAAATCCTAATCATCGGTACGTGCAGACGGTGAGACATGTGTATACATTTCTGCCGTTTCGGATAAAGTTATTTTTATTTGGACCAATATTTACACTTTTTTAATTTAAATGTAGTTTAGTCAATATATGGCAACGCTGACGCCCGTGAAGGATTTATCGCAAGGAAATCTAGACCATTCTTAAGTCGCCAATTCGCCAAAAAGAAACTGGTGGCTTTGTATGAGAAAAGGTATTTGCCCTGCAATGGTACCTACAATAACTATTCGAACAAGGAGTGTCATACGTCATAGCCTCATAGGGTAGCTTATAAAGGGACGATAGGTATTTTAAAATGTAAAGACCCAACTTCCGGAATATAAACCACACGTCCTACCTAGCAAAGCGAATTTCCCATGATTTCACAAGTTTTCCGTTTTAGTAAAACGAGTGTGAAAATAACAAAACTCTGAATAATTTTCATTTTTCGTTCCACGGCGACAGATATGTAAATGTGGGTAGAAAAGAATTCGTTTTAAAAGAATCGAGGGTAGTTGCAGGAATGTTGGTAAGCTCGAGGTATTCGACCTGAATTAGCTGAATATCCTTATGGACCGTGACTTATAAAACAGTGGAAGACACATTGTTCCAGAGGCAAGGTAACCGAAGAACTGTCAAAGTTACAGTGAACTGGGTACTTTGCTTGCAGAATGAATCATCATCATCATCAGCATATAATGTTCCCACTGCAGGGACTCAGCCCTCATATAACTCCACGCGGGCCCAATGCGTATTGGTAGATGTCACATGTCTTCGATTTTTTGGTTTTAAGACATGCCGGTTTCCTCACGATGTTTTCCTTCACCGTTTTGAGAGCAGTGGTAATTTCGACGAATAACGACTTTCTGTTCGTGGTCGGGGCCGCCACCACTGGGCAGCTGCAGAATGAATGGCTAGACCGAAAGGTTGTGCAGTGGCGACCGCTTTCCAGATGGTAGTGCATTCGACCGATGTTTTGCTTTGCGTGTAAGTAAGTAAAACCATATGCAACCGCTCATCAATTTTCTTAGAAATTATAAGTAAGTGGATACTTTTGGGATCTCGCTCCATCAGTAAACACACGAAAGCTGCCCACAGAAACGTGCCTCAATTTTTCATCCCATCAATCACGGACACTGTCCTATCCCTAGTCAGTAGTGCGGGGCGCGGGACCGCGGGACAGGTAATCCCGCGGTCAGGCCATCCCCGACAGGATATAAAGCGGTCGCCTATCCACTGAACTAGCCACACTGTTGATGGTAGTTTATGCTTTGGAGAAAAGATTCGAATCTATGATGTAACCTAGCTGAACTAAGGCCACGCAAACAGTGTGCAAGCTGAGAAAAGTGAATACGATTTCCTGCATGAGTGAGCGAGACAATAAGTAGGTACTATTCTTTCACTGTCAACGCAAGATGAACGTGATTTACTGCCGCATCATCTTTACTAAGTGACGGCTTAAGTAATCATTAAATATCTCTGAGTACCGCAGTTAGACTATTTCGGTGAGAAAACTGTCGCCTGTAATTTAACAATTAAGGACTCGAATTTGTGTAGTAGGTAATAGGAATCGTTGTTGCAAAACGAATTGTTACCTACAGGCGCACTGTAGGTACCTAATGTTCGAATCTGAATTGTAGACCAACTGCTGTACCTACTGCTTTATACCTATACAAATCACATGACAAAACTGTCAAAACCAACCTACTAAGTGATGGCCTAAGTAATCATTAAAGTCCCTGAGTGCGGCAGTTAGCCAACTTGACAATCTACAATCGTTAACGTTAGTAGAATAAACGACTCAACTAAATCGGAAGTCACGATTGTTTAGAACTTAACCAATCAAAGAAGTAAGCTTATTGAAAATTTTATTGTCTATTCAGAGAATTAGGCCTTTTGAGAATTGGCCATTTTTAAACTTTTGTAATTTGCGAAGCCTTCAAGGAGGGTTCCTTGAAGGCTTCGCCGCAGTCTAGGCTAGGCCTGCTAAAACGTTAGAGCCTTTTTTGTTGGTCTGAGGTTACAGGTAGGTAAATGCTCGAGGGAAGTAAGTGCCTTAATATACCTAGTCACTTTTCTTACTGAATCAAATCATTATAAATTGGTACAAAAATAGAGACGAAGAGTGATTAATCAAATAATAATATCAACAATGAATTAGGTCCCTAAGCAACGGTAAAACATAAAACGAAAATAATTTGACCCACGGCCTCAATTCACCAAGACAATAACACGAACTCTAACTAAAATTAAAAAGGTTAAAACTTGGCCGGTTCCGTTCAATTCCGCCGAGATTAAATGAGAGCTTATGATACAATATCCGCCAACAATACCGGCTAACTGCAAATTGTAACGACCTAGGAACTTTTATCTTAGAAACAAGAAAATAATAAGCACCGAAAGTAACTCGACATGAGCAAATCTGTCATACAGACAAGGACCTGGCCATGTTAGGTCTATGATCATTGAAAGACGAGTGCCTAAACCAGTGACATTTTACATAGAGGTAAAATTTGGGATTTTCGAATCCGGGTATCGATGATGGTGGGCAGTACACCTTAGTTAGCCTTGGTGATAGCAGGTAAAGGAATACTCCATAAAAAAATTCCGACTTTCACAAATCAAAACTTATTTAAGTAAATTAGGATGACAATCAGGATTTTAAAACGTCAATTACCTACCTACTACCACTGCCTACTAAAATAGCCTGCCCTTCACCTAACTCCCCAGCAACACGAAACAGATAGGTAGGTAGGTACTACCTCTACCTACCTATGCGTTACCTACACCAAAGGAGAAAGGCCTATGCTCCGCTGTGATTGGAGCTTTGCTGCCAATGGTGATCACGATTGTAGAACAACCCTGAGCAAAAGGGTAATAAAAGCTTTTATTTGAACAGATTAGGTAAAGCATGATTTATTTTTACTGGGTTCAGAACATCAAAAAATCACAGAATAAATAGCTACAGCATGACATTTACAAGTGTATTATAAAATTCACTGTACTTACACATGACTGTGTATTGTAGAGCTCCTTACACTTTCAATGTTCGGAAAAGAATGTCCTGCTAAAATGGCGCCTTGGAGGTACTAAACTGTCATTCCAATAATTGTTGGCGCCATTTTGGCATTTCAACTAAATCAAATCTTACTATTTATTCAAAACAATTCTGTAATTCTTATAAAATACTGTTAATATCTTCAAACTAGTTATAAATGTATTTAAATAGATAACACGATACGTAGGTACATTTTTTTTTCTGCATCTACTTAAAGTAATCTACAATATCTAATCATCACATTGCAAATAACATAACAAAAAAATATTCGCGGTCGGGTTTGGCGTCCTCCTTAAGAATAAAGCTTTCTCTAAATTGTTGTAAAACTTGCAACATTTCTAAAACCAACTTCGCAAGTAATTTAATTGAAGTACTAAAACTGCATTACCTATATGCAGTGCAGGAACTATTTCAATCAAGGGATATTAGTGAACTAATAGCGATCGGCGCCGGCGGTACTTCAGCATTTATCGTCGATAAGTTTTAAGAGTTCGTGACGTGCTCGCCGCTCGCGGTGAGACCTGAGAAGCAGGAGAAAGTATTTTAACTTGCTCTGTGTACCTACGTAAAGTTAAAGTGCAAACACTTAGGTACTTCATTAATATGAGATCGTGATTTAATAATTACTTAAGTATTAGTACCTAATACAGTCTGTTTGGCATTTTTTATAAATTACCGATGAAAAATTTCGATATGGGGGTTCCAAATCGTTTTCTGAATGATGTAGTGTACCTACTCGTACTGAATAAGTGATAACCGTTTAGAACCACTACCTACTTACCTAGACTGGTAAATACTGTACATAGTACATACCTACCTACTTTTAATTCGTTAATTTAGCTTTGACTAAAATAGATAGTAATTATCATGTCGAACTCAATTAAGTTGCCTGTTCGTTGCCTACGGAATTAAACTTGTAGGTTCTAATAATAGCAGTTACCTACTCCCTAAAACAACTAACGACCCACTCCCTTAACTTCCAATATCGACATGTAAGTACCTACCTATCTACCTAGTTACCACCTACTTAGTCAGTTCACAAATTAAATCCGAAGTCAGTCGCTACCATGCTCCCCGAGTGCCTACCGGCCCTCAGTAGGCACTGTACGGTTTGTTACTCCTAACTTTAACTCTCGTAAGAAAACTACGGACTTCGGCAAAATAACAATGTTGTACCAATAATTACTCAAACAACTTTGCCATCAGCCGTACGTAAGAGTTGAGTATTTTTCTTCAAAATAGCAAGCTCGAAGTTTTTGTTTTGTTGAAACTGAAATGTTGAAAGTTAAGTAAAGTTGTCGATAAATATTTAATTAATAAATTAGGTAGGTAACTTTGCGATTGATAATATTAAATTGGATTATTTTCAAGTGGACAGGTAATAAGTAGGTGGGTAGGCTAGTACGAAGGTGGGATAAATTTTCAAAGTTTATTTTTTAAGTAATAAAAATTCGACTGGTATGACTTTGAAAGGTTAATGATAAGAACCTACATAAGCACAAATATTTACAGACAACTTAAAAAGAACTTCCAGTAAATAATAATTATGAATAGGTAGCTATTAGATAGGAACTTTTTTTTTAATTTTGCCCCACTCAAGTGTGTGTGCGTTCAAAAACATTTAAACTCACATATCTACACAAATACCCAGACCCGGAACAACTATCGGTAGGTCATACAAATATTTGTTCCGTGCGGGAATCGAACCCGCGACACGCAGCGCAGGGGTCCATTGCTTGAGCCACTGCGCCAACCGCGCCGTTACTTTACAAGACTTGTCTAAAACTAGAAACCCAGTATAAACTTCGGTAAACTAAGATTTATGCACGCCAACGGGTGAACTATTATTTATTTATTTACCACTAGTTATAGCAACATTACAGACAATACATCCAATACGATGCTGAGACACAATATAAAACAAAAATGTAAAATTTAATTAGACTAGCCAAATCCGAAAAACATGACAAAGTTTATAGAACTTCCGATCCGTACAATTAATGTTTATGAAGAAGTGACCTGAATAATTGTTATGGCATAGGTACGACTCTTATGAATAAGCTACCTATATTACCTAGATAGTCGCGGCTGCGGAGAGATACCGCGGCATCGACATAAAGGGCTAAGAAGGAACATAGGTGGTTTTTAGTCAGTAGAAGTCAGACACACCCTTTCGCTCTGCCCAAGAGCGGGAGGGGGGTTATTTGATGATTTCCCAACCCCAAAAAAGGTAGGTAATCGTATAACTTTACAATATTTTTTTATCAATAATTGAAATCCATTTGCCGTTCCAAATTTTAAAACAAGCTAAAAATACTTCCCCTCGTAACTCTTAAATCAGCAAATACACTTACCGTTACAACAAAAATAGCGACAAAAACCCTCTACTGTTGAAGCTGGACATTAGCCCGTAAACTGTCAACGGTCATTTTCGCGCATACGCCGAATTGTCCACCAAAATTCCCGTTTTTTTACGAAATTCGGCGCGCCTGATTAAAACGACGATATCTCCGAAATTACGTTAGTTAGCTCGATACCAGTTATATCATTGGAATCGTTATTAAATTAGCTAACAGGTTATGTATGGTTTAGTATAGTTTTGCCTTGTAATGTATTAGTAATTGTAATGTGTGTTCAGTGTTAGGGATTTTTACCAGTTTCTTGTGTAAAGGTAATTTTAATAAAAAAAGTAAACCATTATTTCAAAAACTTATTGTTTTATTTCCACTAGTACACATTAGGTAACATAAATCAAACAAAAGAATACAGGTTGCCACATATTTTTATCGTCTCGCAAGCATAACAAAACATGACGTCATTTACGAGTGCCGGATTCTAAACAAAAGAATGGGTTTGTTTACACTTCTATTCTCAGAAAGCTCAGCGCTAAGTGGCTCGAGTTACATTTTTATAATAATGTTTGGTTCACATACTTGACACCAGAAGAGTGTCAGCTGTTACAAGTTATTAGTTATTTAGATAAAAAATACCAAGGGAGACACTTGAAATCAGGCGTAAAAAACACCTACTCATACTTTGCATCACTATTTCAATTCTCCTGCCTCAATTTTAAATCTTATTTATCTTTCTCCATGTTGAAGATATTTCCAAAACGTTAGGCACATAAAAATGCACACTGCCTAAGAAAAATATCACACAAACCAACAATCAAAACGAACAATTTGACTAAAAAAACACAGGTACATGAACATAGATCATAGAAAATATGGATACGGCAAATACTGTCACGTGTGAACAAGAAAAAATTATATTGAAATCAAAAACATTATTGATACTTCTACATAGTTTTATTATTTTAAGTCTTTTATCGTGTAGATATATTATGTATAACATACATAAAAAAAAAATTATAAGCAGCATTGCAATAGATGACAATCTTTTCCTGCGCTCCTTCCTGACTTGCAGGGGCGTTTCCAAAGGCTCCCCCGGTTTCTGCCACGGCCAGTAGCACCACCCTGATCTGCCCCCACCACCGCCACCACCGCTGCCTCGGCAGCAGCAGCCGTGCCACCGCGCATACGCACACGCCCACCACGTCGCGGTCCGCGCGTGCGAGGTCGTCGTCTGCACTAAAGAAAAAAAAAAGAAAGAAAAACTTGTAAAACATACTTAGAAAAGGAAGTAGTAAAAAGTACGTAAAAAAGAAACTTACACTGAGGCCGTCCGCTTCCACGTCCGCGTCCGCTTCCACGTCCGCATCCGCCTCCGACTGCGTCTTGGTCTTGGAATACGAGAAAAAATTAAAACCATGCCTTTCCGAGAAAGTTGTGACAGACAGACAGACAACCAAACAAACGAACGAACAAATTTATATATATATATATATATATATATATATACATGCACACGCACACCTACAAAATTTTCAGTTCCAATGCGTTCAACATTCAGACGTGCATAATTTATAACCTCTTTTTTTAAGTCGGTTAAAATCACGATTAAAAAAAAACATATTTACATACATTCATATACACACACACACCTACTACATTTACAGTTAAAATACGTTCAACATTTAAAATCACTCATAAAAAAAAGGCGACACGAAATTTTCAAATTGTAACCATGCCGCTTCCATAATTTGAATGATCTATGGAATCACACGGAAAGGTGACCTTGACTTCAAATTCCGGCGCTCTGATTGGTTAGCGCGACCGCAACGGTTCTTTTGCTTTACGTAATATTTTTTTTAAATTGAACACAATTAGAATACGATAATATTCAAATACAACGCCTAATATCTGTAATACGACACATAAAAACACACGTAATAGCCATATTTTGCATTTCTATCAATAAGTAGTGCCAAAATACCGCCAAATGTTTCAACGGTTTTTCATGTTCGTTGAAATGACAATTTTAGGCCGAAATCTCCTGTTTCTACAATTAAAAATGTTTATTACTTACCCAGGCATGTTATATTATCGATTTACAATTCACACGACGCGATTAAGCAAAAGAATTTGGAGAAATCAATTTATTTATTTTCGTCGACCGCCTGCGCGCAGAGCGAAATTTGTACTGAAGTGTGCACTTTGTGTGGTACGTTCGAAAATTCGTTCGTTGTTGAACAAAGACAAAATGTCGTTCTTGTTTTTTCTCCTACACTCTGTGCAAGTTTGAGCGAGAGAGATAAAAGTTTAAGGCTCAATATCAACAAAAAGTAAGGCATGGGAAATCGTGTTTTTTGCAAACCCGTTTCGGGTGTTTGACAGACAGCGGTCCAAAACCCGTTTCGGGTGTTTGACTCCTCAAGGGCTTGCGCTAACCCGCCGCCATTATGGCGCGGGACGGGTGTTGCCGCCGCGGCTTTGCTTCACTCATTGCGGGATAATCTGGCTGAGGCTGGATCAGGACGGACTGTTGACTCAGCGGACACAGCCCTCGTTGTGTTGAAAGGAAGGCTCTTTATGTCACTTTAAAGGTAGCTTTTTATTCATGGGTGCTACTAACAAGTTATTTGGGGATTGTATCGTCATTTTTTGTACTGGTTGAGTTTTCTTTTTCATGTATTTTACATTTTTTACTTGATTTCTCGACAGACTCACCTAATTTACAGTCCGTACATAATGGACTTTATATCCAAAAATAAGCCAAAAATAAGTCTAGCGAGTTTTTGAGATTTCTCGCAGCTAAAAATAATTCGTTAAGTTTACTTACTTCCAACTTTTAACTTTCACTGTCGTGGAACAGAGTATCTGTGAACTTAATTACGTGTAATAATTAGTTAGGGTATGATGAGGCTGACGTTGCTTTGTAAGGTAAAAGCTTCTAAGTAAATAGAGAGATAAAAAAAGTTGAGCCACACTTTTCCAGGACAAACTTTGACAATAACTAATATAAACAATTCAAACGAATATGATAAATCATAAAATCTTTTATTATAACCACTGCTATAATACATTTCACTTAAATCTATAAATTTTATAGTTCTCGGAAATCACGAGCGCGCCCCTTATGACTTTAAGTCATAGATATAAGGTTTCAATTGGAATAGCGTGCGTAATATGCAACAACTATATTATGCGTACACTGCGACTAGGCCGAACTGCGGCTGAGATAGCCAATATTCATTAAAAAAAACTGTACTATGAAGTACCCGTATATCATCTCCGATGGGAGAGTTAATGCATACGGCAGTGACGTGTTAATCTAAAACTGAATATTCACTCGAAAACTATATTTTTGCGAGATAAAACGCATTAAACCGATTAATAGTAACTTAACTCCTAACGCCTATAACCATGGCCTCCATAATTTTGCGAGACATCTGGCAACTTCGCACACTTCCGTACAACAAACAACCGACTATACGGTTCCCTAGTGAATACACAGCTTTAGAAAAGGCTGATCTTTCACGGATTTACTTGAGCTATAAGTAATCTATTCTTCTTCGGCTTGCGACTGTCGTTTCTTCTTCTTCTTCTTCTCACTCTTGGGTTCTTCTACCGTCTCATCTGCTTCCTCTGTGGGCTGGTCGTCGGACTTCTTTTTCTTCTTCTTCTTCTTCTCTGAGACTGGCTCCTCGACCTCTTGTTCTTCTTCAGCAGGCTCCTCTTTCACTTCCGACTTCCTTGATTTCTTTTCTTTTTTTGGTGTGATCTAAGAGGAGATTGAATGTTAGTTTGATGTAGTAGTATTATTTCGCGCGATGTTTCGCAACGGGGATGACCGTTGATGTATTTTAACAAGGCCAATCTGTCGAACTTTAATAGATTTTGAACTTTATCGCTACCTAACGCATTAGATTCAAGGTTGATTGCTTTTTTTACAGTTTCTGGAAGCCTGATGTGCTCACGTCTATAGCTCACTGCCACTCCACAATTGACTATCTTGGAAAAAACATATTCATTCTAATTGCAGGATGTAATAGGAACACTGTCTACAATACAATCCACATTGCAAATATCAATCTATTTTAGAACATACAAAAATGAAACCGCTCTGGCTGAGCAGCATTGTTGATACTACTTACACTGACATTAAATATTTCGTCTTGTCACCATGTTTTATTTTGCAGGTATCTATGCAGCAAACACTACAGGTGACCTGTCTATAATTGTTCTTTTTTAATAATAAAAATTGTAGAACTACACAAGAAAAGTGGAGCCATATTACAATGAATAACTTTAATATTATAGAATAGAATTTATTTATTTGCATTGAATGTAGGTACCTATATACAATTAAGGTGTTACTAATTGGTATCCAAGAGATGGCAAGAGACGTCGATGACAACAACTAATGCACTGGAAAGATGAGCTCAAACTTACTGCAGGACACAACTGGAAGAGAGTTGCTCAAGACAGTGAGCAATGGAAACTACTGGAGGAGGCCTTTGCCAAAAGGCATGCTGAGTTGAGAGATATCCTATAGCCAAACAAACCAAACAACACAGCCATAAAGATAAAATCTCTCACCCAATTTAATGGGCTTTATTAAATAAATACAAATTGTACCACTTACAGTTTCAGCCCCTTCTTCTAGTTTGATCTTCTTGGCAGTGGATGGGCCAGCTTCTTCATCAGGTGAGTGCTCGCGCTTCACTGGCTTCTGGCCCAGAGTGCTGTCACCAGCCGTCTGGTATTGGAACACCTCGCTGCGAGAAATATCATAGTTTTAGTACTCGTTGTAAAGCAGTTTTCGGAGTTATAGACATGGATAAGACACTATATCTCATGCAATATAAAAAGTGAACTAGAGATCATCAACAGCATTAGCAGGATTAACCGTTGTTAGGGAAACATAGAATTTGAATGTAATATTTAAACTGGCCTTCAGTTTTAGCATTCTAAGTGTGCAGTGCATATGCATAATCTGCAGATAACGTAAATAAAAGTCATAACGATGAAAAGACTCACCTCTTGCTCTGGTACTTTTCAAACTTTGCCTTAGCCTTGCCAGTCCCACTGATTCTCCTCAAGTTCCCTTCCTCTAGCAGCCTCATTTTGTTTTCCAGCTTGACCTTGTGTTCCGCTCCTAGCTCAAACGTCACGTCTTCTCCGAAGGCGTCCACCCTCGTCGCTAGCGCCGCCTTAGCCGCCAACATACGTGACATCTTACCCTTATTCTTCGTACTACACTGACCAACCAACTGAGCATGGTAGATCAGACCATACTTTGGTGTATCTTTCTTTGTCTTTAAGGCTCTGAATAAAGCTTTCTCTGCTCCAAAGATCTGCACAGTTGATGCAGGATGTTTGGCTAAGTTCATCAAAGAACCGGCGTGAGCAATCAACCTAGCTCCTATATGCTCGCCGATCAACACGGTGAGATTCGGAGCCATAGCCATCATTCTAGCTTTCAAGTAGTCTGTTAGATGTGTTCTGTAGTCTGTTATTGATATTATTTCATCACACAGGTTCTGTATGTTCAAGATGTCGTCGTCAGAGATCTCTGTGCCCATGGAGATCTCAGCTGCTTCCTTCACTTTCTCTTCTAAGTCTTCAGGTAGAATATCAGACAGATCTGTCTGTGAAGCATTGTCTCGGGTGCCAATCAATTTGACAACTTTAACAAACAGTGTGTTGTCTGTGATGACCTTCCCAAGTTCAGGGAAGTGCCAACCATACCACTCCCGGCATCTCATTACGTAGTTGTTCAATTCTTTGTCAAGATCATCAAGCAGACATTGAGCTTGAACAATCATAGTGTCTATCTTGTCTGGGGAGAATTTCAGCTTGTATCTGGAAAGTGAGTGAGCCAGGCCAAGGGCCATGGCTGTCATTTCCTTCTTCGGCAGGCCTGCGAGGAGGCTGTCCATCTGTGAGCGGATGCATCTGAGCAGTTCCTGAACATTATTGTTGGACACACATTGTAAATCAAACTTCTCTCTGATGGCACTGCCGAGCTTGGCATCTCCTACGAGGAGCTGGTCCTGAACTTCTTTGCTGATGTACTTCTTGAGGGCTTTCTTCAGTGGCTTGGACACTTTGCCCTCAATAGCTGCTGTGGTAGCTGCTAGGGCTTCAGCTGTATCCTCAAACTTTATGAAGTTCTTGAGTTTAACACTGAGAAAACAGGGTTTTATAAATAAAGCGAAAACCAAAAATAATTAAAAAAATAGGGACATCCCAGAAATGGAAATTAACAACATTCAAATGAACAAATGGATATAATCGGATAAAAATCATTTAAAAAACTTGCTCAAAATATCAACAAAACAGATTGACATGACCAAATTTTGATTTAAAAAATATATTTGAACCCCTGTAGAAGGGGTTCAAATATATTTTTTTTGTATGCCCTAAATTGCCAAGTCTTGTGGCTATGTATAGCAATGACATTGAGGCAGGTTGTGGGCACACAAAGGAATTATTGTTTGACCCTTATACTGGGTGCTTGGCACCAGAAGTGTTAAAAGACATGATGTGTAATTATTGCTAATTTCAATCACATCATCATCATATCAGCCAATAGCTCGGAATTACCCACTGCTGGGTTAGGCCATTCTTTTCTTCCACCACACTTCATTTCACTCACAAATTATCTTAAACTTTATCTATTAATTTTATATACATACACAGAAGAAGCCCCCTCAGGTGTGTTGAACTCCTGGTACAAGTCATCAATCTGTGCCAACTTGGACTCATCCAGTAACTAAGAAAAAATACAACAATTAGACTAAATAAATCACTATAGAATATTGTTCTTAGTAAGTATGTGTTGATTAAGGTTGTGTGTAAGTGAGTCTCAGTCCACCTAGTGGGAGTACTTCCAACGTAATGTCTTCTGGTTTGCGGTCGCAACTCCAGAATTTATCGTCTCCATTGGTCATCCGTTCTGCAAGCAATGTGCCCTGTCCATTGCCACATAAGTCTGGTGATTATTCGGCCTATGTCGTATGTCTAACCTTGGTTCTCATGCAGATGTCTTCATTTCAGATTCAATCACACAACTACTACAGAATATTATTAAATCTAAATAATTGTGGGTTATTGAGGGAGTTACTAATGTGACGGGACACAAACATTTGCTTGTTATCAAACTATGCACTTCCTAGATGAAATGAGCATTTATTTTTAAAACTATAAACAGTAACTATTGAGAAGCAGAAAGAAATAGGTCAACAACTGTTGTCAAATTCAGTACCAGATGTTATAATTAATTTAGGTGGTTAGGCATTACCTTTGTTTTGGTCACTGTTATCAATGAATAAGTAAATATTTCAAGACGCACGAAATAAAATTCGAACAAACTTACCAGGGCTTAATATTCATAAATATCAATTAACCTACTCCTTTTTCTTTTGTGTTTTAATGACCTGGTTACAGGGACCTTTAAGTCAAGATTAACCTACTCCAAACCAAAATAATACACGTTTACACTCGAATGAAACATATTGTTTACATGGCACTTTCTTAGAAAATTCAAATTAAAGTCTATAAATAAACTTAATACGAACGTGTTTATCCCTTTTATTAGCGACATGAAGGCATACATACAGTAATAGTCTCTAAAAGAAAATAGCGTTCGGACTTGGAGGTTAGAATACACACGTGTTGAATTTACCTTGAATATAGCGTATCCCGCCGATGTTTCGAATAACACCAGCATCTTGAAAACTTACACAAACACTACTGTTAGTCTTTTCCACTTATTTGATAAAGTTATAATGGCAAAACTAGGTATTTATTAAAAAATAAACAGAGACGCTAAAACACCATCGCCGGAGTTTCACGTTGACAATGACAGCTGATGGCAAGTGTTGCCTGTAATAAAGTAAATGTTGCATATTTTATTATTTTTTGGCAACACTTTTATCAGTGGTTTTTTTTTCAACATGCGAGGCGTGTGTGTTGTTTTTGAAGCAACTACAAAATAAAAATAAAATCCTGTGTCGAGACTGCGAATTCGTAATTTAAAGTTACAAGTTAGTGAGGTTATGGAAAAATTACTTTATACACTTACTGCCGTAGTAATTATTTTAATAATTATTTAAGCCCAATTTAAGCCAAAAGCCTAAAAAAAATCTGGGCCTACAATTTTTTTCTAGGTCCATACGCCGTCGCTTATTTTTGAAATCTTTAGGTATCATAACGCCGCGTCCCCACTAGGGTCGCGTGGCTCCATGTACTAGTAAGCGAGAACTGAAAGCCCCCACCCTCTGCAGGGCTATTGCGTATCTTCTAAATGACAGTGGCTATCATATTGTCTATGGATTAACTGTCAAATTGGTTATGGTTTAGTACAAAATTGAACCATTTGACAGTAATTGATAGGCACTATAGGTTAGCCACTGTCATTTAAAAGATACGCAATAGCCCTGCTGTTCTTGTAAGGCTTACAGGAAAATTTTACTACGAGGCACGCACCCCAAAAAGCCGCCTAGCTGGTAGTGGAGATACGGCTTTATATGTACGGTCAATAGACACACAATTCACTTTTGTATTGAATCCCGTTATTTGTCCCACCACTTCTTCTTCCCATCTTAAACACTAGAAAATGTCTAAGGGTTTTGGGGAATATAAAATAAAATTAAAATTGACGTTCGAAACGTGCTGATTATCAGCATCATAATTTGAAAACGTAGGTAAATGACTTTTGATTTTGATCTAAACAAATAATTTTGAGCTAAGTTTGTTTTTCATAGTGTTTGTATGAATGACAACATTTTATTTGCGGTTTTTTAAATATGTTAAATCTCGAAAACTATATATCGTTCAAATCATTTTTTGTTAATAGTTTTCACTGCTATCTGGTTATTTATTTGTATAGATTTTTCACTCTTCTAGTTTATTAGTTTATTTATTAATTAACACAAACATTATTTTGCTAAAACAGGTAAGACCCAAGCTAACAAAAGTAGTCATACATTGCTAAAAGTCCCAATTGACGGGTCTGGGTAGGAACACAGCTATATATTTACTATTGTTGGTGTTGTTTTTCTTTTATTATTGTTACCAATTTTATACATTTTATCAATTTTATACGTTAAACAGTTTTATACATGTTACTTTTATACGTTCTACAATTTTACCAATGTTACTAATTTTATTTTGTTTTATTTTAACTTTATAATTAAATATAATTTTGAAGGTTTTGTCATAATTTTTCTATTTTTATTATTGTTGTTGTTAATTTTCCTTTGTTACCTACTGTTATAAATTATTTTTGGCATTTTGTTATTTTTTTATTAATGTTCTCATGGTCTTGTTGTTTATTTATGAGTCGCAACATTTGATTTTAGTAGATTATTATTTATTGCAAAATATTTTAGAATTTTTAAATGTGTTTATATTTTCGAACGTATGGCACTCGTGGGCATGAAGGTATAGATAAAAATGGAGACCACACTTCGAATACCTACTTGAAGCTTAACTTATGCATCTGACCCTCTCTTTCTAAGTAGGGTAACCTTTATTTTATTTTACCTAGGACATTACGTAGTTCCTTTTCATACCTAGTGTTTTATTAACTTAAAATATATCCACATCTCTGTTCACTTTTAGACTTAGCCTTTTTCTTAGCCCCAAAAGAAGGGTTATTAAAGATTGGTGAAAGATGTGTATAATAAATTAGGAAAGATGTTGTTTGTTTAGTGTAAAAGTTTCTGTTTTTTTTTTTTTCATATTTGTTATTTTTTAAGCAAAAAAGGCCGAGTACTTACATAATTTCGCATGGAAATAGAGTATAGACCATGACCAGGACAAAAGTTTAGTTCCTGTAGCAATACGAAATTAATGATAGATAATAATGACGCCGCCGAGGCCGACCCAGGAAGAGGTGGTGACACGACCCGGACGCCTACCGCAAAGGCTGGTTCGAGGGGGCTCAAGATAAGGATATCTGGAAAGATTTAGGAGAGGTCTTTGCCCAGCAGTGAGACAGCGCTGGCTAATAAAATAAAATGTGCGGGAGGTTTAAAACTAGTTGTTGTGTGTGTAGCATATAAACGAAAAGGGGTTGTTGGCCAATCCAACTAGCTTATTTTGTTCCACAGCTGGGAAAAACCCTCCCTCTCCCTTTTCCACGCCAGTCCTTTCGGGTGGTTGTACTCATAATTTTACTAACATCAACACTTACTATGAAACCAAGAAATCGCAAATAAGAAACAAAATGTTTCATTTATTTTGTAGATTAATGAAATATAATAAAATTATGCATGATTGAGTTTTTTAAAGGTTTCTGGGTATGTGCTCAGGTATTTTACCGCTGTGAAATTTTTAATATTATGTATTTTCATCTAAATACGAAGCTATAACAGGAACGGTAATATGTATAAAACCTCAAAAAAGAAACAAAAACACTTTTTAAAGTAAAATCATTTATTAAGTTTTCTATTAAACAATTTATACATGCTCAATATCATTGCTCTGTGTAGTTTCTGTCACAATATTTTACTATTTTGTAAGCTGTAGGAACTTACAAAATAGTAAAATATTGTTATAAAATTTTTCAACAGGCTTATTTGATGGGACAACTAAGAGCAAATAACATTGAAAATAAATTAATTAATGTCGTATCCCAACATTTTACTCCTCTTTTGCAGGAAATGTTTAACCATCCGATCATGGACTCAATTTATTGCAATGATTTACATGAAACAATACTTATTAAAAAAATTGCACATTCGTTTTTAACATGCGCATACGTGCTCACTTAAAGATACATACAGAAAATATACTCAGTGATTTATCACAATATTTTACTATTTTGTAAGCTCCTACCGAAGGAAAATAAAGTTTGCTTCGGTTCACAAAAGTAGTGAATGAATTGAATTTATTTATAATTAAAGAATATGAATGATCTGTTGGCAGACATTTAGGTGCTACTAACGCATTATAGCAATGTTCACATGAAATGCTGGTAATAATTTGTTTTATAATGTAATCAGTTACATAATATATAATAGCCTTTCATCATTTTTTGAAAAGCACGATCTCATAGCCTGAGAGCAATTTGGATTTAGGAAAGGTAAATCCATAAATATGGCGATTTACTATGTGATCGAGACAATCGTTTCTAATGTTGATGCTAGAACTCCAGTGGCAGCCTTGTTCATGGATATGTCTAAAGCGTTCGATCATGTAGATCATGGTATCCTGCTACAAATTGGAGCGTTATGGGATCAGGGGAACGGCATTAAACATATTCCAATCGTATCTATCCAATCGTACTCAAGTCACAGCGATAAATAGGTTATGTGCAAGGTCGAAAGTTGAAAGGACATACATGTCACGTCCTAGGAAAACTACTTACGGTGTTCCCCAAGGTAGCATTCTTGGCCCTCCATTTTTTAACATTTACATTAACGAAATGCCCAAGGGCAAATAAGACCATCTGGTCCTTACTAGGACCAGATGGTCTTATTTGCTGATGACAGTACTATTTTATTCTAAAATGACATAAATGACGATCTTAAAAATATAATAAATTGGTTACTTAGTAATAATCTTAAAATAAATCTTGACAAAACTAAAATAATGACATTTACCTAATCAACGAACAAATAAGTCGAAATTGAATATAAAATAAGGAAACAATACAATCTCTGGAAGTGACATAACATAATTTCTGGGCCTTTACATAGACAATCATTTGACATGGAAACATCATACCGACGCTTTATCAAAGAAGCTAAGTCAATTTGCGTTTGCTTTGTACAAACTATCGAAAGCGGTAAACTGCCTTACAGTACAAATAGCTTATAATGCTTATGTTGCCTCTAGCATTAGGTATGGGATCATTTTCTGGGGCAACTCCACTGACAGAGACATTGCTTTTAAAGCTCAAAAGAAATGCTTGCGATCGTTTACCAAGTTACTTGACAGTGGCAAACCATTGTTCAAGGAACTTAGCTTGCTCACTCTACCATCTATGTACATATTTTTTTTTATTGGGACAAGCCCGCCTCACTATTCCCAAACCACTGTAACTTCTGTAAGCCAGAATCAACAGTGGCGACCACAAGAAAAGCGCCGAGACAATGAAGCTCGACGAAGTCCCAGAGAAATGATTTGACTGTCTTGGATCCCGCAACGAAATTAATCAGAAAAGAATAGCGGAGGAGTAGGAAAAACAGAAATTTCCACTTCCCTCCATATCAGCAGGAGACAGAAAAGAACAAGGCCAATAGGCACACAGGGACGCATACAACTGGGATAAGCCCAGTTGCCTAGCACTACGGATATTGTTGTCATTAATATTACTGGGTCCTAAGTTGTGAGCTGTTATATCTGATTCCAATAATAATAAATATATCTATGTACATATATGAAATGGGAGTGTTTGTTCACTGTAACTTACATTTTTATTAAAAACTTTGCTCTCAGCGTTATCAAAATACCATTCATGTTACCTGTCATAAAACCGCATTTTTCGGAAAGGATGTGCTAGGAATGGCCCCAAAAATATATAATAGCATACCAGCAGCTATTCGAAATAAAGAGTGTCTGGCATCCTTTAAGAGGTCTTTATTTAAATTCCTTAAGTTCTGATGTTACTGATTTTACAACTGATAAACAAAGGTACGACGATCCCGACTTATGATTGACTGATTAAGTATGACTGTGTTTATTTTATTTCATTTTGTAATGATTTGTTTAAGGACATATTTTAAATTGAATTTTTGTTTTGTATTGTATCTGATTATTATTTTAAATTGTGTTTTTTATTTATTTATTGTAACTGACATATTCTAAATTATTTTTGCTATTTGCTATTTTCTATTGTAATCTGTTGACATGCCACTTTAATTTGTAACCAAAAATGTTTATGTAATTTTGTACGCCATATAATTATTGGCAAAGCATAGAGCACATATTCTAAAAACTACTATCTATAAATACCTATGTTTGACAAAATAAATGATTGATTGTTCTCCCCACTACTGCGATCATCGTTCTAGACCTGGGAACTCCCTAGTTACGGAGATATTGGGGAGCAGAGTTCCAAATTTTGCACAACTGTTTTTGTAAATACCCGGTAAAACGACTTTGGGTACCTGGAGTACCCAAAACGTTTTTTGTAGTTGAGCGACCTTGGGTATGTCAAGTACCCAAACAAAATGTTATGGGAGTGTTTGGAAATAAAGCCTTATCACTCGTAAGTTTAAAGTTAATTTCTGTCTGGCAAAATTACGTATCGTTCCTTTTGAATCACCGATCATTTTAAGGTATGACAGCACTAGTACTCATTCAGTCAAAGATTGAAAAATAAACGTTAAACTGACAGTTGATAGTTGTGGTCGCGTTTCGCGGTAATTGAACAGGTGCGTGAAGTTTTTTATTGTATTTTTAGTGTTTTTACATTAAAAACACCAATAATTATATTTGTGTGTGTTATTCAGTTACTAAAGTAAAGGATTCAGTGAAAGATTCAAGTCGGTAAGTGAATTAGTACGTTATTTCCGTAATATTCCGAAACCGGTACGGTTCGAAGAAGATGGTTCAAAATGTTTTGTTGTTTGCGTCTTCTGTACCTTAATTTAATACAGTGTTTATTCTACTGCCACGTTTTTTACATATATGTTAAAGTATTAAATAAGCTACAAACTGGTACCAATATTTTTATTCTATCTAACAGATTTATTTAGTAAAAAAATTATTTAGTCTGGTCGCAAAACTTCCGTTCGCCAACAATTTTTACGATGTTTTGGGAAGCTTGTAAATAATAAATATTTTACTATACGAAGTGGTTTTATGTATTTTTTACATTAACCATAATCACACCATGCATTTTAAACCTTAAAATATATATGTCATCACTTGTTTTTTATTTATATAGCCATTTATTTGAAAAATAAGGTAAAAATTCTCAATGTTCGTATTTACAACCGATTTTATAAATATACAAATCATACTGTCTAACGAAATAAACACACTTCAAAAGGTACGTTCAAGAGCATTATAAAAAATATGAAGTGTTAGCAAACTTCTCAGAAACAAAGTCACGATTCGTCTTTGTTTACAACATGTGCGGGCCGCCCGGCGTTATCGGCGATGACGCGGCGATGACGTAAGCGCGCCGGCCACTTGACGGTTATTTTTTTTGCGCGCTTAGTCGTTCCACCAGTTTTGCAGGTTATAACTTTACTTAAATTACCTCCATGACCCTTTCACTATTCAAAGCATCCACTAGTTAGCACAATGTTACATTGAGTTTTACCGTAAAATGAAATTTTTTACCCCAAAATTTTTGGCGTAGGGGTACTTAGTTTGATGTACAGGATACTTGGTTGACGTATGAAGAAGGGTTAATTTACACCCCGTATAGACGCACAAATGTTACTGTACAATCTGTGGTATGATACCACCCGCAAGGAAGTTGAATGTTTCAGCCATAAAGAAGGGGGCGAGCTTGGCCATAATTTTATTTGTTGTATCACTCATGATTTCGCCTTGGGCTGCAAGCGTCAGCATCAAGCGTCCAAAACTTTGACATGGCCACAAAAATAACGCTACGCTTGTGGCGTTGTAGATAATAGACATGGTACATTTTTGTTTTTTGACGCTTGAAGCTGACGCTAGCAGCACAAAGCGACTTTTTGTTTTGTTTTTTTAAACTTTGGCCCACACTAAGAATTTCTCCTGTATCGTGCAACATTTAAACTCACATACACAAATATACCCAGACCCGGAACAACTATCTTTAGGCCATACCATGTGTTCCGTGCGGAGATCGAACCCGCGACACGCAGCGCAGCAGTCCATTGCCTGAGCCACTGCGCCAACCGTGTCGTCGAATTCGCTTGGATCGTCGCATTTCGTGGCCCTCGTCGGGTAAGAGCTACGCTTATATTAGTATGTCTGCTAGCTGCGTCTAAGTGTAAAATAAATTATAAGTCCTGATTGAATAATGTGTAATGAAGATTTCATTTTTGATCAGTTAGGAATGGGAAAACTTTACCTCCCGTAAAGTTTGAAATCAATTTCGAATTTAATTAGCTGCGTAAACTCGTAGGTTTGTTTTCTGACGCCCGCGTATGAGATCTTGATTTGGGGCTAGGTATGTATAGATAGGTACCTATTGTTACTTGAGCTGTTACTGGTAGCTATTTGTATTTGTAACTATTATCTTGTAAAAGTTATTTGATAAATTAGGAATCGTCAGATCAGGTGCTCTCAACTCAATAAAGTATTCCAATATTATATTACTGGGGCCTGAAATGAAATAGCAATAACTTACCTACCCACTTTAATAATTTACCTCAGCAAGCTGGCTGATGATATAAAATCAGAATGAAGAGCACGCTCCAAAACTTATTATGAGCATTAAGTGCCTTCCCCATCGTTACGCGTATAAATATTTGCCAAATGGATTTTTGTCTGCGCGCCTCGCTTCGAATCAGGCGCTATGTGAGTTCGGAAATTCAATAATTCTGCATAAAGGCATGCATCCACTCGCAAGTGGGGTGAATGATTGAGCGAATGAACGAGTGAATGGATTCCATCGAGCGGAGCGGTGAGTGAACGAGCGTCTGCGTCAATCCGAGTAAGGAACGTGATTATTTTGTGTATTGGATGTTCCGATTGAAACGTAGGTATTCCGTTTATTTTCAAAACATTTTAGGCTTATACAAGAAATTGGATTGCGCTGAACGCTTTTAGATTTCTATACAATATTGCCTTAGCGTTCTCTGAGAAATGAGCGGAAATAAAGTAGATCGACTCAATAAAGTTGTAAATTGGATTGTATGTTTACGATAAGTGTAAATGTGGTCTCCGTTCCGGTTCGAAGTACTGAACTGCTCTCGCGGGACTCGTTACGATCAGCTTGGAACGACATTAGCAATATCCTCTTGTTGTGTCGTTGAACCTGAAATTAAATCTTTTTGTGTGTTTTCATGATCCTGGGAGATTCATATTTTAATAATGACACAAGTGTGATACAGACAACTAATATTCAATCAGTTCAGCACACAAAAGATCACGGGCTGACCGACGCCAGCTCATTCCATTATCCCGCACGTACGTCAGGAGCCGATGCTTTTGTGCGGAAACTGGGTCAATTATGTTTAGAGCCTTTTCACATCCTCCGCAAGCAAAGTGCATATAAAAATGAAAACTGCTCAAAGAAACTTACAGCGAGGGATTTCGGGTATAAAATCTTAACGATTTTATGTTTACAGCGCGTCGTTAAAGCGGGCCGGGCTAATGTGCGCCGGCGAGGGTCGCCCACGGGAGCGATTAGCCAGCAGTATCGACAAGCGATCCGGCCAAGGGTTTGCCTATTTGATGGCTCACCGCAACACACCTGACGACTGCCAGACCCGCGTTTATGAGCGCCGCCGGCCTTGAGTGGTGAGCGGTGAGCGGTGACAGCCGCGCCTGAGATAAATGTGGCCCATCGTTACCGCTCCATACGTTACCTACCTTTAGATTTGTAGACGACCATTTTCGCTTGATCTTTATAAATAGCTGCTTTCGCATACAAAATCTTTGCAGAAAACAGGGTTCGGGTAACTTATTGAAAGAATTTGGGACTGGCAAAAGGGTGGTAAAAGTTTAACGTAGAAATGTTAGAGAGAACTGATAAGGTAGGGTACTTTTTCAGAGCGTTTTTCTTTTGTGGGTTTTTGAATTTGCCTCTTGGGGACCTTTTGCAGTCGGCCCCTACGGGAGGTAGGTCAACATTTATGTAGGGTCATTGCTTTCTTGGAAGACAAAATTCTATAATATTTATGTTCACATTTAAAATAACAGCGAAAACACCTACAAAGTAATTAACCCCGTTTAAAATGCCGTCGAACCATACACAAGGCGTTGAACTCACTCCTGAACATAATTTTCTCGCTCCGGAGTCTATCTCAGCGATATTGAAGAGAATTGCCGCCATTATGAAGCATACGCCTAGCCCGCCGACCTAACGGCGTGCCTATAAAGCTGCCTCGTCCGGAACAGGGGCTGCCTTAAGCCCGACCTTGTAAATAACTTACAAAATCCATAGCTTATGCTACCTACGACATCTTCACTTTGTTAATATTACTCGAGAATATGATAGGGTTGGAGAGTCAAGCTTTTTGATACAATACTAGTTTGCATAGAACTTGCTTTCTTTTTGAATAAAAAAGCAAAAGAAGATTGTTCAATGGTGCTCCCTCGTAAACACTTAGGCTGTTGAGTCGTTTTGTAAGTTTTTCTAATTATGTAACTTAGCATTCCCGCCTGTTGGAGTCATTCCTAAAATTCAACGCGCATCCATCAAGTCAGTACCTAGTTAAACTCTAGTAGGTGCCTAATTCGATTATCTCTCCAATTTTGCCTAGACTTGATACAATAACGTTCCCAAACGTTCAGTGATTGCAGGCAATCACTCATTGCCAATGATCAATGCCAATTTTCAATATGTACCACAGAAAAGTGCTTCTCGGTCTCGAAATAGCGATCAAAGTAATTAACAGGGGTTTAAACAGATGTTAAGTTGTGATACCGAACTTGAATAGCTATTTTTTTGTAGTTCGTTCATACAATTCGTCTAGTTATAAATCTTTTTTTTCAACCGATTTCCCAAAAGGTGGTTCTCAATTCGATTGGTATGTTTTTTTTTATTTATGTACACCGATTACGCTGAGATTTATGATCCGAACTACGTGACTCTTTTTTAGTTTGATAGTTGCCATTTCGTCCCATTTTTACATAGTTTGGCAGAGTACTTTTAATTTTATGAATACTTTTCAATTGTGTGTTCGCGCATAATTTCGTCGTTTATGAACCAATATTGATGATTCTTTTTTTATTGGAAAGGAGATATTTCAAGGATGGTTCCATGATATGGATACGATCTGGTGATGGGATCCGAGAGAAATCGAGGGCAACTCTCAAATTTCATAAGCACGTATTATTATACAATGTGGATCTGGAACTACGACATTAAATTAAAACTAGCACTGTACTAGTCCATCGAAACATTTTAAAACACGAAGATTAGTAGTTAGTGGAAAATTTAAAAATTGCAATTTTCAAACAAAATAAATAGCAGAATCAACTGCATAAAAAGTAAACACGCTTTAACTACGAAAAGTCACTGACCTAGTGCGCGGGGTGCAGCGAGCGGCGGCGATGTTGGGCGTAGGTACTTTTTATCGGAGAACAACAAATCAGCGGCATAAACTCACTAAGTTGCGAGTTGTTAATTAATAAAAGATCACTGATTGAATAATTAATCACTTAAAATCACATTACAATCAGAATTTTAAATCATCAACAGTCAAATTTTTTCATAATTAAACTAAAAAACTTACTAACTTAACCTAAATCACAAAACTAGCTACCTAATAAATGCCTAAATAACTAATATTACACTAACACCAATAAGTCACAGTAACCTATGCACTAATCCAAATATCATAAATCGTCTTTAATCACAATAACAACAAACTTTTCATAAAATCACGACAATGCGCGCGCGGCTCGTCTTGTGATAAAAAAAGTAGGCGTGTGCTCTCCTCAAAGGGCGCCGCTATGCACTGACTGACATAGTTACCGAGTCAAGGACTTTTTGCCGAAAAAAATTCCGCTCACACACACACTCGCAATTTTCTATGCACCACTAATGCATTATTTGCGTAAGTAATATTACTTTTTCTTTATAATTGTAGTATTTTGTGGGAGTGTGCGGGGCGCGTCAGAGTGGGATCGTATGACACCTTTCTCTGTCTTTCAAGCGTATTGAGACGTTGAGAATAGAATCGTAGGTTTTTGCACAGGTTCCTGACCTTACAATGTTTACCTATTATTACGGACTCCGATCTACATCATGTTGAAAAATAAGAAAATGAAAAATAATTTCCTGTGGCTAAAGTAGTCATTGGATTTGATTGATTTTTTGTATACGGGTCAAGAGCATGCCTTTCTTTACGTGGTTTAGAGGAATGTCAATCGTCCTGCTCCACATTGTATATGTTTCGTGCTTTTTCTTTCTGACGCTATTCAAGTTATCACCTAATGTTGATGAGCTGGTGATGGAAGGTACTACTCCTCAACAGGATAAGAGTTGAAAGCAATAATAAGGGAAAAAAGTAAGTTTGTAATTTTTTGCTCGAAGTCTGTGGCAAAAAAATGAAATCAAACAAACAAAATATGTCTTCGATTTCAGAAGCTGATTTTCTTCTGAGGTTTATTTTTTTAATTCGGTTGTTTTTTTGCAAAAAACGTATTTTATGAACCCATAATACACAATAATTATGGAATTATTTCAGGTTAGTTTAATTTAGACCTAACGAAAGTAGAAGCATTCTTACGAGTTTCTTGTTTTTCTTGCCAATTTAGCATAGAATGAGAGAGACAAGCGAAAGAATGCTCATCCCCTGTCTTCGCTAACATAATTTGAGATGTGTTTTCGTTTGTTTGGTTTAACCGGACTGCGACCTTTCTGTATACTTTAGATACTATGACTTTAGTGTTGAAATAAAATTAACATCAACCTTTTCTAAACCGCAAAAAAACTGTTTAGCTACACCGTGCTATTATTGGGAAATATTATCGATCAATGATCATTATTGCACATGACATAGGACAGTTATAACGTTCATTAAATAATTCCACAATTTAGTTTTGTTTGCAACAAGCTCACTAATTAGCAGTCAATTTGGATCACGTGTCGGCAGCATGCGACTGATTTATTTGCTAATGCTGTAACGATTGGCACCTCATTAAAATGATGACCCAGCTAATTTGCGACGTAAATGAGCTTCGATTTCATTTATAAGGTTTGATCGTTTTATTTTAAGGGTGCTTGCTAATTGAGTGGCATTTATTAGAAGTAAGTGTTTCTAGGATAGTGATTGGATCAAAGAAATCGTAGCAGTTTTTAGCAAGTGTGCAATTGGCGTTTAATGTCTTTATTAGTTCCCACTGCTGGGACTCCAGCTCTCCCCTTTATGAGAGAGAATTGGCTATGGTCCACCACGTGGGCCCAGTGCGGGTTGGCAGATGTCACATGTCTTCGATTTTTTTTTCCTTCACCGTTTTGAGAACAGCGGTGATGAAATAAATTACACAAAGTAGTGCGCCTGCCGGGGTTCGAAACTACGACTTACTACTCGTAAGTCGGGGCCACCACCACTGGGTCACTGCTACCAGCCATATGATAATTTTGGTTAATCTCGTTTGATTATTTTAATGAGGCCGTAATATTTTTTGTTCTGCAGTGACCCACGGTTAAGCTGCAAAAGTTCAGGCGATTATTTTGACTTTATATAGAATTGATGGTCCACTGGTCCCATAACCACGCTACCACTACAATTAACCCTACCTATGTAGAAGTGGATGATAAAGGCCGCCTGTAAATAAGCGAACCAATCTTAAAAATACCTGGAAAACTCCAAATCTCGATAAAGTTGAAATTTTATCCACCTACACCTACAGTTTACAAGAATAACTTCAGTAGGAAATTCATGAATATTCAGATTGATGTCTAAAGTAAGTATCTACGTAGGTAATTTTATTATTAACGAGAAAAGTATCAGATACCATTGTGCCGGCACAATGGCGCCTAACGACGAGGGCTAAGCAGATACCTAGGCCTACGCCTCTGTACTAAGTACGCACATTATAGACACTAATGGCTCAGTTCTTTGAAACCTTGTATCATTAGAAGGAGAGAAGAGAAAAGGCTCGAAACATATTGAATGAGGAATGTGACATAGAGGGACAAAACTCGTTCATAGGTTCGTTTATCGGACCAACCCATTTATACGGGAATTGCACGAGTAGAGACAGTAACTGAAAGGAAAATATTTTCCTGCTTGCTCCAGGTACGTACCGTAGAATGCAGTAAAAGTGTAGTTTTTTTTAGTTTGGCAACTTTTGGTGGAATTCGGGTAACAACATTGTTAGTAAAAACAGGCGTTACTGTCCTTCCATGAGCTTGTTCTAGTTTAGTTTGAAGTGGACCCTCTACTCTTCTCTGTGTAGTGTTTAAACTTACTCGTGCAAGCTATCAATCAATAAGTAATAACAATTTGAGATTTTCCTGTGGCTATCTATTTATCTGACATTGTTTATCCCAGACAAAAGTCTGTCCTAAAAATAGTCGCTCAAAAGATTTTATTGGTGTTTTAATGATTTTGACAGTTCCTTTACGGTGTTTGTTTCGATTTTTGCCACGCGTTATCAAAAGATCCTTGTAAAACGTGTCACGCCTATTTCTCGTAGTGGTAAGCAGAAACTACAGAATGCCACCTGCTACGGCATTATTGTTGTGTGTTTATTTTTATCGATGTTCTTCAGAAATTCCAGGTGCGGAGTACTTTTGCCTTCTTTTTTGAGGATGGGATATCATCAAATGACTCCTCCCGCTCTGGGCAGAGCGGTATTGAGTGTCAGACTTGTACTGACTAAAAACCACCCATATATGAATGAAATATACGTCGTTAGATTCGTCTTTATGGCGCGAGTGTCACTGGCTACATTAAAATTAAAAAAATCAAAGATAATTGCTGGTTTTGGGGGCCAAATCGTGGATTTGAAAAAATAAAAAAAATCCATTACCATCGAGTAGGGTATCAAAACACCTATATGTTTAAAATAAATTCAAAGGCACAAATTCTATAAACAAACACAAAAGTTAAATCATCTGCGATCATTTACGCGACCAACGAAAGAACAAACACTAAAGAACTAAAAAGTTATAAATAAAAAAAGTAGTTAAAAAACTAAATAACCCGACTGAAAAACAAAAAAACAAGCACATTTTAAGTATTTTAAGCATTTAAGGAAGCAGGCGGGGTTCATTTGAATATTAAATGAAAATAGAATGGACCCCGCCTGCTTCCAAGTTTTGTTTAATTTAAAATGTGCTTGTTATTTGCTTTTCAGTCTGTTCAGTCGGGTTTTTTAGTTTTTTAACTACTTTTTTTTTAGCCCTTTGTGTCGAGGCCGCGGTATCTCTTCAAACAACCCCCAGCCTCGACGGGAGTACCTTTGACCTGGCGTCTATATGACCAGATATACAGCACGTTTCCCTTGACCAGCACGTTTCTAGAAAGGTGTGCCTTTTTTATTTCGGTGTGTACGACCATAAACTACACTATATAATTTTTTTCCGCTTACTCTGTTCCACAGCTGGGCACAGGCCATGACTTATCAATTTTGTTTACAATTTGCCTTCTTTGACCAATCTGTTAAGAATGAGTCCTGATAGGTTCTCAGATAGACGGAACCACTTCGATCGCGGCAGTCGTCTTTAGGCACCCACTGTGTCTAGTCCATCTGTCCGGCTTCACCTATATCGTAATCGTGTGAAAATAATCAGCTGTCTCACACATTTGGCTCGAGCAGGTCTGTATGGGATAATAAAACTTTGTATAGTAGGTACTGCAAGATTTTGCTAGGATCCTTGTATAACTTTACATAAAACCATACCTCGGGTGCACCTGTGTTGTGAGCGGCTGGCTCGCGGTATGGTTTACTTACAATTTATGAGTGACTTATAAGCGATCCGAGGGGACGACGGCTTAACTGAACCGAACGTATGCCTCAACGATCCTTGTAATTTGGATACGAAATTATACGTTGTTTCAGGCATTTGTTGTAGGTGTGTAACCTACAGTATTCATAGTATGAAATTAAAGGGAGAGAGTGTTTGCATCGTCAATAGCTAGTACCCGCTGAGGTTGGCTACCATTGATCGGAAAACGGACACGAAAAACTTCAACCCACCCCTGTAAATTATGAGGAAAAATACTTATGATACCAATAAATAAATAAAACATACGCCGTTTATTGTTAAGTAAAGTTTTCACTCCATAAAATAAGTAATAGTTGGCCAAATAAAAACATCAAAGGCACCGCCTGAACGTTTGACGCGGGAAACAATAAAAGTCGCCGTTAATCTCGTTCTCACTACAAACAAACAAACACTATTTTTACGAAAACGATTTATTTTACAAGAAATTTCTGCGAAGGGTACAAGTTTCTTTAAGTTTTATAGCTTTGGTCTTTTACCGAATATCCTTTGAGCGATAATGTGGGAGTGGAAAATCATGGAATAACCCCTCCCGCTGTTAGGCAGAGCGAAAGGGAGTGTCAGACTTCTACTGACTAAAAACCACCCATGTTCCTTCTTAGCCCTCAATGTCGAGGCCGCGATAACTAGTGTACAACCCGCGGCCCGTGATAATTATATCTTAGTTGTAAAAATATTTACGTCTGCGTTTTCCCCGAAGGGTATGCAAAAAGGTTTAAGCTGGATACCGTTGCATCCAGCCTTAAGCAATATTGAATTAGTACTGTGTGTGTACCAGCGGTTTCGCCCGCTATAACTCGATTATCCCACGGCAAGATAAAGTCGGGATAAAACTGCACTACGTGTTAATCCAGGTAATAAACTATCTGTGTACCAAATTTTATCCAAATTCGTTCATAGTTTTTGCGTGAAAGAGTAACAAACATACACATTCACAAACTTTCGCCTTTATAATATTAGTGTGATGTTAATGGCATAATGACGAGATAAACACCGTTTCAATTATAAATGGATGCGGCTTACCTGCGGCGCATACAGGCCGGATTTATAATGTAGATAACAGAGATTCTACTTAAATAGTTCTGGAAACATGCTGTCTTTCTTCTCTCTGTTAGTCATTGCTGAAACCTGATATTTTACAGTACATTTTATTGGCTAGCCATTCAACCTTCCTACTGTTATTAGTCAGGCAGGGTAGTTGACAAAAAAATCTAATTAGTCGGTCAGATAGATTTCCAAAAAATATTGGACACATATTTTGTTCTTTTTTCACGTAAACAAAAAATTAAGACGTTACAGTGCTTCGAAAAGTCGTGTCGTGTCGTAACTTTCTAAGCCCCCACCCATGATCTTTGACACGTTTTATTTTCATATTTTTTTATTAATTTGATAAAAAAAAAACACAATTATCCAATATTTTTCGATAATCTGACAGTCGGACAAAATAGAATCATATTTTTTAGTGAGGAAACACCCCAGAATCAAATTATAATTAACTTCACAGTCATGTTAAAACACTACTTAAATTATACCAAAGAGGCAGGACGCTTACACGTGTACGATACTTGAGTTTATTTGATGAAATCAGAACCGCTGGAGTTTTCCCAAGTTTGCTTGAGTTAAATCTTCACATGAGAGCGGTTATTGAATTGTCTGTACGTCTGCAGGAGGCGCCATTATCTGTGCACACAGAAGGGTATTGTTGTAAGAGTTGCAAACTGTTGATGTATGTAGGAAGTGAAGTGTGTAGGTACTTAGTACGGAAGTAACTTGATTATTGTTTAATGTTTCGATATGGTGTAAGCATAATCAACCCATCAGTAATGTTCTCACAGCTGGGACAGGCCTTCTCTTCGTGAGAGTTGGTTGGTCGGTCACTGCGCACCCCAGTGCGTGTTGGTGGATGTCATATGTCTTTTAAATTTAGGTTCTAGTACTTTTAAAAGGAAAGGAGAACATCTTCACGATTGCTTTTTTCCGTTTTTGAGAGCAGTAATAATTAAATAGTTTGCACAAAGTTCCTGCCTGTTGTCAACCACACTACCAATACATGGTATGCCCTAGACCGTCACCACTGGGTCACCACACCACTTGACACTCTTGCTACAAACGATGGACCACTTAATTTTGTGTCCTGCCTTTCCTGATATCTGCTCGTTACAGGAACTAGTGCACGCTGCTGAAGGGGCTAAGCTCATCGCCAAGTTCTGAGCCAATTTCACACGCTAAGAAGAAGAATGGCTTACAATTTGTCATAACTGAAAAACCGCTCTGAACACAAGTCCCATCCACGCACACAGCACACACTCGCGATCTCATTACCTTCACAAGTTAATTCGGAAATTCCGTAAGTTTCGGCGAGGGGCGTGTGATTAAACTTCTCCTTAATAAAACATCTGACAGGAGAAGGGAGGGGGGCCGAGATACGGGGGGAGAGACTGAATGAACACTGCTTGGGGTATGAATGGGATAAGTAGATATTGCGATCAGGGTCTAGATTTAGAGCATAGCAAAGGCAAAAATATATGAACCAGTATATTTGTGTACAAAAACATAATATAGCCACAGTAAATAATAAATAAAATAAAAATAAAAAAATAAAAATAAAAAAGCCTTATATTTCCTAATATTACAATTTTCTTACAAGTACTACCGGTAAATATTTACAAAGATTAAATACAATTTTTGCGTAAGGTTTCACTCTTATATATATTTTTAAATAGTTTAGTCTAATTGACTGGTAGTACTCTGTACTTTATATTTATTTGTAGATCGCTATTTACTTAGGAACCCCTTTCGGGTGAAGGCCTCTTCCAAAGATTGCCACTTCTCGCGGTCTTGAGCTATCTGATTCCATTGTGACCCAGCTATCTTTCTGATGTCGTCCTCCCAGCGCGCATAAGGTCTACCTTTTTGACGTTTACCTAATGGTCCGTTCCATGATGTGACCGTTTTTGTCCATCTGTGGTCTTTAAGTCTCGCTACGTGCCCGGCCCACTTCCATTTTAACTTTTGTGCATGGTTAAGGGCATCAGTGGTTTTTATTTTTGCTCTTATATCTGCATGTCTTATTTTTTGCACTTTTTTTATGTTCAACATACTACGCTCCATTCCCCGTTGGCATGTAGTTATTTTATTTTTTGTTCTGATAGTAAACTTCCAGGTTTGGCACGCGTATGTTAAACATGGAATCAGGCACGAGTCCATAACTTTCTTTTTTAGGTTAAGAGGCATATCGCTTTTAAATATTTCTTTGAAGCTCCAGTACTTAGTCCATGTGTTTTTGACTCTTCTTTCCACTTCTAGCTCATTACTATCTCTGTTGAACCCAATTTGTTTTCCCAAATAAGTATATTTTTCTACATATTCCAGTGTTTCACAGTCTATTTTTATGTTTGTTTTTATGTAGTTGGACATAGTTTTCGTTTTAGTAAGGTTCATTTCGAGGCCCACATGTCTGCTAGCTATGTGTAGAGCCTCAACCATGTGTTGAAGTTGAGAGCTTGTTTCGGATAGCAAAACCAGGTCATCTGCAAATCTGAGGTGACTTAGGTATTTACCTTTGATGTATATTCCTTGATTGCTCCAGTTTAATTTATGTATTATTGACTCTAGTAGCGCAATGAATATTTTTGGGGAGATGGGGTCCCCTTGTCTAACACCTCTTTTGACAAGAAAGCTTGGCCCGACATTTTCCAGCTTAACTCTACTTGAGCATCTATTGTATATGTTTCTTAGTATATTAATATATCCTTCTTCAACGTTATGCTCTTTCAGTGTTTTCCAAATACTCTCATGTGAAACCGTGTCAAATGCTTTTTGATAATCGACAAAAGCGATATATAATGGTCTCTGATATTCCTGATATTTTTCTATTATCAACTCTAGGGCATGTATGTGGTGTACAGTTGAGAAACCCTTTCTAAAACCCGCTTGTTCAATAGGCTGTTTTAGTTCTAGTTTTGTGCTTATTCTCTGGTTTATAATTGTAGCGAAGACTTTATATATTGTTGACATTAAGCTTATGGGCCTATAGTTTCCTATATCTTTTGGATCTCCTTTTTTATAAATCAAAATTATGTTGGATTCAGACCACTGGGAAGGTGTTTCAAACGTTCCTAGAACCATGTTAAACAGTTTTGCTAAAGGAGCAGCTAGTAAGACATAGCTTGATTTTAAGGCATCATTTGTAATCTTGTCTGAGCCTGGGCTCTTGTCAGGTTTTAGCTTCTTTATGGTTTCTACTATTTCGCCACAGTCTACTGGTTCTATGGAGCGTTGCGGTGTTGTGTGCGTCACTGAATCGTTATATGTATTGTTGGACTTATTTGCGGCGCCATATAGTTCTTTGTAAAAGTCTGTGGCAATGCTTACAATATCTTTACGACCATACTCAGTTTTACCCGCAACTTTTAGTCCTTCGATCCATGTTTTTTTAGTACGTAATTCTTTATATCCTTTTTTTAAGCTTCCTTTGTTTTCTAGATGTTTTTTAAAGATTGTTATTCTGTGTTTCTTGTAGTCCGTTTTTATATATTTGCTAATTAACTTATATAGAGCCTTTAATTCGTTTTTCATGGCACGAGTTTTATTGCTGGTTTTCTGTAATTCTTGTCTTCTTTTTATGAGGTTTTTTGTGCGTTCTGATAATACATTGCGATCCTTTCTTTGTTGATTTCCATCCCATGCCCTGCACAAGCTAGTTTGGATAGAGTTTATTAATTTATCGTGGTATTCTTGTACTGTATCTTCAGGGCTTGTGTTTAATAGTGCAGGTATATATTTTTTTAACGTCTCTGTGTACAATGATATTTCTTCTTCGGTTTTGAGTGTGCTATATTTGTTATTATTATTAAAATTAGCTCTGCTTTTTATTGGCTTCGCAAGTGTTAATACTGCTCTAATTGGTCTGTGATCTGATGGGTAGTTTATACTTAAGGTTTCTATATTTTTAATCATTTTTGGTCGGTTGGTCAGTATGAAATCTATTTCATTTTTATATTGACCATTTGGGGAGCGCCATGTCCATCTTTTTTTCAGGTTCTTTTTGTAGAAGGTGTTGATAATTGCTAATTTGTTCTCCAAGGCGAAGTCTATGAGTCTTTGACCTCTGGCGTTCCTCTCTCCATAACCGTTCTCTTTCATTACCAGGTATTCGTCGGTTTGTGGTTGACCTATTTTTGCGTTAAAGTCTCCCATTAGAATGAAATCGTTATACGCTATATCCATAGCCTTGTAGATATTTTCATAAAAACCAGTGACCTGCTCATCATTTGCCGCCTCCGTAGGGGCGTAGGCTTGAATTATAGTAAGTTTTTTACTTGGTAGGTCCAGGTGAAGTAATGCTACTCGTTCAGAAATGCCGATATAGCTAACTAAATATTGTTTTAAGTGTTTCTTAATTATAAAGCCGACTCCATACATGCCTGGTGTTTCGCCTGTGTGGCAGAGAATAAAATCTTCGTATTCTATTATTTTGTTGCCGAGGCGTCGCGTTTCAGATAGTCCAATGATATCATATTTTATATTTGATAGAGCTTCAGTTAGTTCGATTAGTCGTTCGTGTGATGACAGTGTTCTAACATTGTAGGTAGATATATAGAGTTGATTAAGTTCTTTGTTTTTTGATTGTGTAGTCTTTGGAAGGTTTTGGTCGTAATCCTCCTCGGTGACCAGCCGGCTTGGAAGATGTTTTGCGTTTCTTGTTTTAGTTCCAGTTTTGTTAAGATCTATGGAGGAGGAGGGAGTTAGTTGCTATATGTTCGTATCGTTTTTATCCTGGGTGTTATTTGTCTTAGTTGTGTTTTTATTTACTAAAAAGTTCAACATGCCAGGTTTTATTACTCCTTCTGAGATGCTATTTGATCTTTTGGCTGTCGAGCTTTGTTGTTGTGGCTTGTTTCTTTTATTGGCATGTGTAGTTTTGTTTTGTTTTGGTTCGGTGCTGTTTTCAGGTGATAGGGAAAGTTTTCTTTTATGTATGCTTTCGGTGATAATCAATTTGTCATATTTGATTGTGGCTATGTTCCCCTTTTCCCTCTCTGCTTTCGCCTGTTCTTTTAATTCCTTCCTCTTTTCAAGCACATATTTTGGATAGTCCGCTTCAATGTAATAGGAAGTATCTTTTAGCAGCTGTTTTTGCTTAAGAATTTTTATTTTTATTCCTAAAGTGGATAAAGTCACAACTATTGGACGTGGTCTATCACCTTTCTTTCCTAGTCTTCTTGCTTCCTGTATATCAAAATAGGTTAACTTTATAGAGAGATATTGTTCCATCCATTTGCTAATGTTTCTTTCTAAGTTTTCATAAGATGATTCTGTTTCTTCAATACCGAATAAAACCACATTTCTCTGCCTTGCCTGCTTTTCCAAGAAGTAAATTCTTTTCTCCTGGTTTTCTACTAATTCTTTTAATTTTTCGTGCTTTTCTTCCCACATAAAAAATCTTTCTTCTAACATCATATTAATGTTTTGTGTAACCTGTTCAGTCACCTTTTCGCCACTTTCCCGAATTGTTGTTTTCTGCACATCCAATTCTTTCTGTATTTGTTTTAGTGCATTCAAAATCTCTTCCATGATGATGAAATTCGTAAGTCAGGTTTTCTTTACGTACTTGTGTCGTCCTCTGTTGGCGTGTACTCGTACTATTCCTAACACCTCATAAGCTGATCGATTGTATTACAAATGTCAATAAGCAGTACCATTCCGCTTGGCTAGATGGCGTTGTAGGTCACTCGAATCATAAGAGAAGGAACTCTGCTTGTGTTTGGTCGATTGTTTGCGCGAAAAGTTGACATAACAGTAACACTGATTTTTTGCTTACACTTTAAATTATGTTTATATATTTGTACGTGTCCATTTCACATTATCTTCAGTAGTACAGACTAAAATATTTTTGAAGTGGTATCCCTAATCTTGTGCTTTTGCGGACCCAGTGTCGAGTAGCGGTACTATATTGGTTCGTCTATTCGCCACAGTGTCGCTAGTTGTCGTACATTCCTTAGAGTCCAAAGATCAACTTTAAAATAATTTTTTTAACGGTGTTGTTATTATCGTCTTTTGCACTTATTGAACTGTTTTTAATATAGAACTGCACTCATCTTCATTATCTGGTATACACTAGGATGAAATTGTAGTGATCTGTTGTTTTAACACTGTATTATTGTTTGTAAAGTGCTTTGAACCGTCACTTATTGTTGTTGATGTATTTATTGATACACTTGTCCTTAATAGTCTCCAATAATATCACTCCTAGATTATAGTTATTGCACTGAGTTCCACTACTTTTTAGTCACTTCAGAATGTGTTTTATATTTAATTACAAATTTTTATACGGGGAGGTTTAGTAAACGTTGCCAGTGTTGCCAACTTTTTAAATATAGCCACAGTAAGCCATGATATACTTAACCTTTTTTTTTAAATTGACCTTTTCTGCACCACTGCTTCGCAAACGCCTCCACCATTCCTTAATTTAAAATATTTTATGATATTCAAATGAGACACAGTAAATTCATTGTTACAGGTTCATTTTTCAGCGACCAACAGGTAAACTAGCGTTCTACAGTTACAAGACACAAGATTCTTTACTTGTTGCCAAATGAGTAGGAATACATTTTCGACAGTATCTTTCACTGTAATTTTTAGGGTTCCGTACCTCAAAAGGTAAAAACGGAACCCTTATAGGATCACTTTGTTGTCCGTCTGTCTGTCTGTCTGTCTGTCTGTCTGTCAAGACCTTTTTTCTCAGGAACGCGTGGAGGTATCAAGCTGAAATTCATATCAAATACTCAAGTCTATGGTCTCTTGGAGCTGTGAAAAAATCAAACTTCTAAGTCAACGCGATCAAAAGATACTCCCGTTTATGCCGCAAATTTTCGACACTCGCAAGGGAATCAAAACCTACAGGGTACTTCCCGTGAACTCAGAATCTTGAAATTTGGTACGAAGCAACGTCTTATAACACAGATAAAGGAAAAATTGCGAAAAGCATAAATTTTTAGTTACATCATATAATAAAAATATTTTTAATAATTTAAAAAAACAAAAAAAAAAGCGACTCCCCTACTACGATGGTACGGAACCCTTCATGTGCGAGTAGGACTCGCACTTGGCCGGTTTTTTTTTATACTGATCAGTAAGTTTGTCCTGAAGATATAATTTAGCACTGAACAAGAGACATTAGTAGAGGTTACTACAGCCTGGAGCCAAATCTCAAAAAAAATGTCTAGCCACGCTTTACGATAGCTACTACGGATAAAACACACGAAAAAAGAGCCTTTTGCTCGTATTAGACCAACAGCATCACTGAATTCGTGTACCCACAATCAAATTAGCGCTCCACAGCGTATTCATACTCAGACGGGCGCAGCATTCTTCTCCAAGGTATGGAAGTACGTGACAACTTCGCCGTCGCTAACTAAATTATGGTCTGCGTCCTTTCTGTTACTTTGCAAAGTCTTAAGAGCGGAGGTAAAAATGTTGCCTGTGTACGACATGGTGAGGAGAAATAATAAATAACGCTACCTACAGACACCTAGGGGCCATTCTTGCATACAAACTTTGCAAGTTAAACATAAGTTTGTAAAAATAAAATGTCAGGTGTTTATAAATAATCGTAACCGGTGTGCATGTTTGACTAGAGATCCTAGCATGATGTTAAAGTAAAGCCTGGAATACACATGCTACTAGAAAAGCATTGTTTGCTACTAGATTATTATCTAGTAGCTCATTTATAGCATGCTTTCCGAGTGTGCATATTTGCTCTAAAGCGCAGACCTCAACAGCATACTTCTTTTTACGACCATACTTCTTTATAGCACATCTGAGTGACATTACCTTAAGCCGCGTCCCTACGAGGTCCGTGCGGCTCCGTGTGACCGAGCCGCACGGCCGTGCCACGTGAGTAATATTTTTTTTAAATGTTTATTTCATCAAAAGTTACATGAGTAGTTATCATACAAATTTTCTGCCAAACTGCAGAACAGTTGGTCGGCAGTTGAGTGGACGTGAGCGAGGCCTCAGCAGCCCGGCTTAACAGGAATATTTAGCGTCCACGCATAGGCCGCAAGGATCTTGAGGCAGGTTTCGGATGACCTTAGTGGGGACGCTGTTTTAGAGCTTTTTATTGAATGAAGTGACAGAAAACATAAAAAAGTGTCAGCACGGTAAAAATCACATAAAATACCAAAACCAAAGAGTATCAAAAAAGAGGTTTTATGCGTCGTGCTAGTTAGCACGAAAAATAGGCTGGCTTAAGTAGCATGCTTATTTACAAACATACTATTTTCATATACACGTGCTTCTTGTATGCTATGTGGCAGTTGCTCGAAACTAGCACGCTTTTGTGCTACTACGAGGCATGTGTATTCCGGTAAATACGCTGATTCTTGAACCGATGACTTTATTAGGTGGAGTTCTGTCCCGTCGAGGCTGCTGGTTGTTCGAAAGAGATACCGCAGCTTCGGCACACGTGCTAAGAAGGAACATGGGTGGTTTTTAGTCAGTAGAAGTCTGACTCTCCCTCCCTTTCACTTTGCCCAAGAACGGGAGAGGTTATTTGATGATTTCACACCCCTACAGGTGGAGTTCTGTACTTTCTGCCTCGTTCTGCACTCAGGAGAAAGAATAAGTTTATTTATGGATGTGTTTAGCTGTTACACAGTTGCTTTGAATTTAAGTTCATGTTATAATTACGAATAAAATGAACACATCTTTGATGCGTTCAAGACGAACCACGTAGTTTTAACAACGTATGAAAACCGTGTAAAAATTATCATAGCCACAGAACATAGCACATTGACTAACTCGTCTAGAAAACAGGGATAACAAAATAATAAACGCATGAAGAGCTCGTTGGAAAAAAGACAGAACTACGCTGAAAGACAATTACCTATTGTTGGAGGGAACCCGCTATTGAAAATGTTTGTACAAAGCTGCGCAGACATTTGAGAACATTCGCATACACGTATGCTTGTGAGTACAGAATATATACGCACAGAAGGCCGGCTTCATACCACTTCTGTTTCGGCCTAGCCTTTTTACAACTAAGTAGGTATATTGGGGTTGGTTGTCAGTCTAACCGGGTGCACCAGTATTTTACAGTGAGCGCCTGTCTATCTGACCCAAGCAATATGAAGTTGCACCTGAGTACCCCTTAGTGAGATTGGTTGTCAGACTTTTAGTACACTGACTACCTAACGTCCAAAATAATAGATGCGAGATATGTCAAAGAGTGGCTGTTATTATTTAGCCAGGAACTACGCCAGGAGCTTCGCCTACGAATAAGTACCTGGTAGGTACATATATTTTCAATAAAAAGTTATTCAATAAAGCTCGTAGTATGACCAATCCGCACTGGCCGGTACTGGCCGACTGTGGCGAATTATTGCCCATTCGATCTTATATAGAGGAGGCCTGATTCCCAGCAGTGGGAACACTGCTGTTGATTATGCTGTCCGACGACCCGTATCCTGCAAATATGTTTCTAGATAATCTTAACTCAAATAATCCAACTGATATATGTAACATGTTCTCCACTTTTTTCACCTCTGTTAATGAACCAACGGCTCTTAACCCCACGATGTGGCAGCCACCTAATACTTATGCGGATAATTCGCCCTGCAGAGATGTGTTCGTGCAATATTTAAAATTAAACCTACTGATAGTCGCGTGCCATAATTTATAAAATATAAATTACTGACTTTGCCATGTCTGTACATTTTAGAGGTAGCTGTTTTTATTAAAACAAATCCACACCTATTTAAACGACTAGATGAAGTATTCCCACGTAATAGGCGCGACAACAGTAGGGTATGCTCTCATACTGCGAGAACAACTCTTATGAGCAAAAGTGTTTTCTGTATGGCTCCTAGCATATTTAATAAATTACCCAAAAGTTGGAGAGAACTGCCCTTGTCACTTTTCAAAAATAAGTTGAGATTTTTTTTAGTTAGTAATGTTGTAGATTTTCTAAATGAAAAGGATTTCTCTATTCCGACTAAATGTACGTATAAGAATAACAATTGAATAATGTATTTTTTAAATTTATTGACTTTTGAAGGATTCTGTTTTAATGCGTAATAATGAATATTCTGGACATAATTTAATTTATTTTTGACTTTAATATACTTATACTATAATATCTTGACATCAATATTATTAATTTGTTTTGTATTTTGTAATGAAATTTAGAATGATTATAATTATGTAAAGTGCTATTAAATTAATTTTTTATTTACCTACCTACAAAATCTGTACGCCGTTATTGGCAAAACATGGACGCTCACAACATACATTAATTCAAAACCTTGCATGTTTGATTAATCAGTTTATGTAAACGCATGTTTGACAAATAAATTATTCTTTCTTTCTTCTTTCTTTCTTCATCTCTGACATTTATTTGCCAGTAGATGTTGTATATAAAGCGATAACACAATTAGACTTAAATAAAGGTCCTGGTCCCGATAGTTTGCCACCAGTATTCATAAAGAAGACCGCTGAGACGATTGTAGTACCACTTCATATCATATTTAATAAATGTTTACGAGAAGGCACCTTTCTCGATATTTGGAAACGAGCGAATATCACACCGGTGTTCAAGAGTGGCGATAAAAACAACATACAAAATTATCGTCCTATCTCCATACTGTCCTCTTTGTCGAAGCTTTTTGAGAGTCTTGTACATAGCGAAGTGTACTCACACATTCATAGCCTCATTGTCTGTGAACAGCATGGGTTTGTTAAACGACGCTCGACGAATACCAATCTCATGCTGTTCACAGACTTTTTATTCAAAATCATGGACGAACAAGTTCAGGTTGACGCTGTGTATACGGATTTTCGGAAGGCTTTTGACAAGGTGGACCACAAACTGCTCCTAGATAAAATTGCTTACAACGGTATCCGTGGCAATTTATTGCGATGGTTCATGGCATACATATACAATAGATCGAAAAGGATAGTCATTAATGGTTTTCAGTCTAATTCAATCATTGTCACCTCTGGGGTACCCCAGGGCTCAATTTTGGGGCCCTTACTCTTTATTTTGTTCATAAATGATATTAAGAAATGCTTCATTCATTCTCGATTTCTAATGTTTGCTGATGACATCAAAATTTACAAGTCGTGCAAAGGCAGACAAGATTGTCTACTACTGCAGGAGGACCTTGATAGACTCTCTCAAGGGTAAATCTTGAGATTGAGAATATTCAGTTGATTCCCGTGGCGCATTTTTATTATTATTATTTTTTACAATTTATAGTTTGGTATGATTTTTAGCCGAATTATAAATACATTTATCAAATAGGGGTCAGTTTTGAACGACGCATTACAAAGATATTTAAAAACATATTTTTTGGGCCAGGGGAATCAAAATACGATGACAAGGGAATCAAAATTAAATCAAAGGTAAGTAATAAAACATACTATTTATTTAATAATCAGTCTCTTGTTCTGAGTTATTGGCACTTTTTCACCTAATTATCAATCACTTTATTCACAAGTATGTAATAATGATAAAATAAAAATTACATAAGTACTAAATAATAAAAATTGAAAACAAAACTTTTCTTTTTAAACATAATAAAAAATTTAACAAAAATTAGGAACCTTTCTTTGGTTGACACAATTTAAAAAATATATACGTGATCAGCAGTCCGGTACTCGAACCATTAGACCACAAAGTGAGGTCGTCAAATGTTCTTATTAGCAGGAAATCTGGGACCACGGCACACGTATGTCCTTTTTGGTAATCTCTGCATGCAATAGGTATAAATCGCATAAAGATGCGATACAAACGGATTATAACTTATTTGAATAAATACTTAGATAAGCCGGCAAAACAAAACACTCAATACTCTCTGAGCAGATCGTGCAATTTGGAATGAACAAATTAATGTACTAGACGAACTAGAAAATATTGATTACCCTGGCAAAAACGCCAAGGGAATCAACACCAAGGTAATCAATAAAAGTTTGTTTTTTATCGATTACGTAAAAAGTTTAAAGTTCTAAGCAATAATAATAAGATTAGTAAATCAATAATAACAAGATTAGTAATAATAATAAAAAATATTAGTAAAGATATATCCGAGAAAAAACTTATACAATTTTTTACGACGTCAGGGGGATCAATGACCTAGTGAAACAAAACCAGGGGAATCAAATATTTGCCTTCGTAATTTCGTCCACAGGCAAAGTGAGACGCGAACTTCCACCACGGCGTTTTAAGCGCGACTAGAGCTAGCACGAGAACGAATAACTGCACTTCGCGACCGCTCCACTAGCGCTCTATGTCTAGTTATGTAGCGCGCCACAGGAATCACTGTTTAGCTCTGGACAAAACTTTAAATCTATTTCTATGTAAAACTATGGGATAAAATAAAAACTGTATATTTTTATTTTCAACACATACTAATCTAGTTATTGAAAAACTACAGGAATTGATCATTTTACAATTATAAATTGGCGACTTCGGGTTTCTTTCATTATAAAATGTGTAAAGGACGCGCCAGGGTTATCAATTTTTGTGACGTTTCGTTTTTTTTTTCGATAATTACACCCAAATTAAAAAGCGTAACTATTGTGCATCAATTAGATACTATAGTGATAAGACGTAAAAAAAATACTTTGGGTCTTTATTTCAATGTTGCGGGTACTTTATACCTCCGGACATCATAAATTGAGCCTCTCAAGATTCACCCTCAATACTGTTTAAATAACAAACTCCATCTAAGTTTACCTAAATGCAATGCAATCACTTTCACAAAAAACAAAAACATTATACAATTTGATTATAGTCTACACGGCATCTCTCTGCAGAGAGTTGACAATATCCGAGATCTTGGTGTCGCAATGGGCTCTAAATTGCATTTCAGTCTTCACATTGATAACATTATTAACAGGGCGTATCGTATGTTTGGTTTCGTCATGCGTTCTTCAAAAGACTTTAAAAGACCGTATTTTTGATATTTATATAAAAAGAATGGAAATGGTTCAAAAAAAATATTTACTTGCTATGCACTACAGATGTACTAAGTCTAAACTGCCATACACTCAATTATTAATACGGTATAAACTTCAAAGCTTGGAGTCAAGGCGCAGCCTACTGATGGTCATGATGCTTCATGGTCTATGTAATAACCGGTTCGACTGTCCAGAAATTACCAATAACCTATGTTACATTGTACCTATAACAGTGATGCGTCGAGAGGCGCGCGTGCCTCGTCTATTCCACACCGCAAGGTGCAGAACTCACGCTGGTGCACGGGCGCCTCTCCGACGCATTGTAGATATATACATATAATACCCAGTTCATAGATTTAGATATTTTCGCACTTACGCATTTTAAGTTCAAGAAGATGGCTATTGATTCTGTAAAATGTATGTTTTGTAGACATTATAGTTATTTAATTATTTTTGTTATGCACCTAATAAGATATATGAGTTATAAGTACGACGATTTTAATTTAATGCGTGCGGAGTAAGAAGTACTCTTACTCCGCACGCATTAAATTAAAATTCATACCATTATTTCGCGGGCATTTTTGTGGGTTACACGTTTACCTAGTTCATAAGATATTGTGTAATACTTAAATGTAATGTGTAACTGTTTTATGTACCAATAAAGTAAAATAAAATAAAAGCGAATGGGCTGAGTCGAATGTCTGTAGCCTCTAACTGAACTTCTGTAGCTATATATTTCTTTTTGTAAGTTTGCAAACTGCGCGTGCATCTAACCTCCTTTGTTCCCGAAACTTGGAGCAATTCCCCGCAAGGCAATATTGACTGCAGTCGATAGATGCTACCTTGCTCGTGTAAAACTAATTGTATTCAACTTCGATTGCATCCAAGTTCTGATAGTATGTTGTGTGAGTTTGTCTGCTCGAATCATAGTTTTCTATTACCAACTTATTGAAATTTCTCTATTATTATAATCTAAACAAACAATCTGATAAAATAATCAATAATAATTACGGATTGTCTGCTTTCAGGGTGACGGCAATAGGCTCGCTCCTATTAGGAACATGGGACCTTAACTATTCTACCTACTACAGGTACACCTCTGCCTTACGCTTGGGAGATTTATTTTCATGTGTGAAGATATTTTAGATTTTTAAGCATCATCAACTTGTAATATTTCCCCACTGTAGGGACTCAGGCCTCCTCTCTAGGAGAGGGATGGGCTATACAGTGTGATTCTTTAAAATGTGCACATATCGAAATGGGGGAATCTATGCTTAATTTTATCGACGGAAAAATTGTTTAAAAAAATCTAAATATTTTTTAATATTTTATATGGAATTTTTAAAAATTTTGTCTGCTACTGTGACCCCAGTGTAAACAAAACGGCGTAACTTTTAAACTAAATTATCTATCGCGATGAAACAAACTCCATAATGATTGGAAGCAATTAGGCGTCCTCGTAAAATGAAAATTGTGGAAAATTCTACCCTCAATTGAAAATAAACACGTTTTTTGATCAAAAAAACTTTTTTTTTCATAACTTTTTACATAAAATTGTTTCATCGCGATAGATAATTTAGTTTAAAAGTTACACCGTTTTGTTTACATTGGGGTCACAACAGCGGACAACATTTTTGAAAATTCCATAAAAAATATTAAAAAATATTTAGATTTTTTTAAATATTTTTTCCATCGATAAAATTAAGCATAGATTCCCTCATTTCGATATGTGCACATTATAAAGAATCACACTGTATAATCAACCACGCGGGCCCAGTGCGTGTTGATAGATCGAGAGTTATATTATGTCAGGTTAATTATACTTACATATTGTTAGCGCAGTGTTGTAGAATACGTGTTGTGCGTAGAGTGGAGTTCCACTCTCACCTTATGTTCAAAATGATGTGAAATAGTGTTAACCTATTTACAACGAAAACACGATCCAATAATAAGCTCGACACAGCCATAACTCAAGTAGCAACAATCGATGCATAAATATATTTTTATATACTCAAACAGCAATTAATATATTTCGGTGCGACAGACGCGCGTCTAGGCTCTCCGCCCGCGCGGTTACGCGACATGTTGACGCGCACCCAATATCGGGGAGTGCCACTACACGAATTAGATGCTAAACTTGTCAGTCGAGGAACTTGACGTGAAGGACGAGTGCTTACGCTAGATGGATGTTAAATTTAGTTATTTTAAATTATCTAAGGTTTTTATTTCATTGCTAGGATTGTTTGCAACGGCCCAAACTTTCAGACGGCATGGTTGGCGTAGTGGCTCAAGCAGCTGCGCTACGTGTGAACAAATATTTGTATGGCCTACAGGTAATTGTTTCGGATCTGGATATTTGTGCATGTTCATGAGTTTAAATGTCTGTGAACGCACCCACGATACAGGAGAAATTCCTAATGCGGGCAAAGGTTAGGAAAAAAACCCAAATCAAAAAGTATTTATTTAAAACAACATTGTATCTCGCCACAGTTAAGACAAACAGGTTACGAATGTCATTTGAAGATCTTTGATAGTCAATATCGGTAGTCATTGGCCCAAAATTCTGAAAACCACTCTTACCAGGGGGTATTACCCAGTACTAAATGGCTTGTGGAGGTCAGATTGGCAGTCATCATCATCATCAACAGCCTATTAATGTTCCCACTGCTGGGACACAGGCCTCCTGTCTCTTTGAGAGGAAATTTGGAAGATTGGCAGTCGCTCGATGTAAAATAATGGTATTCAGCTATATCCGGTAAGACTGGAAGCCGACCCCAATAAAGTTGGGAAAAAGCCTAGGTAGATGACGGGTTTGAGAACCAGCATTTCTTGAACATCTTTAGGTAAAAGACCTCACCACACACCACAACACCACTGTTTATTACGATTCCAAATAAAAGAATAGCAAACTCAAAAAGACGCCGCAATAAATACATAAACAATCTTACGAACACAGAACAACAAAACAAAATTAATTCGAAAACATTAAAGTAATATAGAATAAGCACAAAGTTTTTTAATAAGGCGGTGAGCAAACTGTTCCCGCGCGGGATGAGGGCGACACTCAATTACAGCGCGAGTAATTGGTCCGGGGAGACGCGGCTGTGATGGATGGACTCACACGAGGACACACGGGGACCGAGCACCAACGACCTCATACGAGCTATTGATCTTTAAGATTGTGTTGTATCTAAACGTTGTTTTGTTAGTCTCAGGGAAAAGACAATATAGGGTAGTTGACCAAAAAAATGTATACACATATTTTTTCTTTTTGCACGTAAACCAAAAATTAAGACGTCAAAAGACCCCACTACATAAAATTAATTAGTCCGTCATATTGATTACAAAAAAATAATGGAGACGTATTTTTTCGTTTTTCACGTAAACAAACAATAAAGACGATTCAGCACTTTGGAAACTCGTGTGACGTCATACTCTAAGACATTAGTATGTCATTTTTTGGCGGTCAGAGACGTCACCAACCCCCACTCAAATCTTTGACGCGAATTATCTTCGTCAATTTTTATTCATTTGATAAAACAAACAACACGTATCCAATCTTTTGATAATTTTGATAATCTAACTGACGGACTTAACGGAATGATGTTTTTTTTTACTCAGGACACATCCCTATTGTTTAGGTTTATTGTATTTATAGAAAAACTCACGTCTTTTGCTCGAGGGGTTGGCTGAGACTTCAGAAGACCACGTGCTAACATTCTTACATACTCCTACTGCGTAGTCCACGTTCAAACATCAGTTCTGTCTATACATGCACGCTGCACAGTACTTGCCTTTGACAATTCTAGAGAACCTCACCAACAAGGATATAAGAGAGTATTTATGTCATTCGGTCCAATGATATATTAAAACTATAGATACGTTGTCCGCCCTAAAAATGACAACATGAAATGAAGCTAATTGGCCACATCCCGCTTAGTTACGCACCAACCTCTCGCGCGACGCTACGTTTGTTCTTAATTTAAATCGTGTGTGTAAACCAGCGCAAAACATAAAGAAAACAGGCATCAACAGGCATCCCGCTGTATGGTGTCATATTTTCTTTCCCTTTCTTTACGCGTAAAAGTAGTTATTTATTATTTTCGCCGTTTTGAAGCGCCGCCATGTGTGTGATTCTGGGATGCAATTATAGTATGTCAGTACTAGGCCTCACAAAATCATTGAATCACATTTCTTCTAATAGCTTGTCTGTTATATTATTATAGCTCGCCTGTGTTGTCCCACTGCTGAGCAAAGGCCTCCCTCCATTCCTCCCAACGGTCACGATTCTGTGCAACGTCTTTCCAATTCTCAAGGAAGATAAATCCAGTTCGTTCCGCAATCTCCTTCGTGGTCTGCCACGACCTCGTATCACTGTTTCAGCCCGCACCAATCCTGAGCTTTACGGGACCACAGCTAGTTCGGCTTGTCTCACAGCTTGTCTATAGTATCTTAAATCTCAGTAGTATTAAGGTACACATCGTAAATGAGTCAGGTAATTAATTGATCTTGTATCTTTGACGGGGATCACGTACGATCTCGGCTACGGATTCGTGTTACGAGTATTAGAAGACTATCCGTGTACAAATACCTCATGGATTTAGAACGTCTAGTCAAAGCGTATTCTTTAAAACTTATATTAATAAAAACCTTAAAGAAAAAAAACATAAGTATAACAAACCGTGGAGTAAATAAAAAATAATAGTTTTCATAAAAGCTTGTCGCGTGAGCAGAAATGACAATAAATAACGGGGGGCGTGGAAACGGTCGGACAGACAGACACACGAGTGATCCTACGAGTTTATGGGTTCCGTTTTTTCTTTTTGAGGTACAGAACCCTTAAAACATAAAGCGACAAGCTTTTATTAAAACTATTTTTTTTTTGTGTGTTGCAGGTTTTGTACAAGACATACAAACACAAAATATCATGATTAGTTAAATAAAAGCTTGTTTCTTTAATGTCACGGCAACGTTTTAATATGTTCCCTTCTTCCAAAAACATTGAATCAGAGAGTCCTAAAACGTTGGGCGATAACTTAACATAAATTAAACAAAATCGCCCTAATTCCACCACAAACTCGTTCCCCTAAATGGCCTACTAATCAAAAACAACCCTCTCCTTACCCATTTAACCACAAAATAGGTTCCTCATTCCTAATAGAACAAGAAACTCAAGAACAAAGTACATAACAAGTCGGTTCGCGCCGATATCTCTTAGTTATGCGAACCGGTTCGTCGAATAATGGAGTTTATTCCAATTTATTCGAATTATTCCAGTTACCGGATGTAATTGGCCGGATGTGGCGTTGCAGAGCAGATCGGTTTTAATAAAGAGAATTACTGATGTGTGCTCGTTCACTGTAAATAATTTAAATTGAAATCAATGATAGAGATGATTAGATTGTTTGAATGTTACCCAATAAGCTCGCACGAGGGAGTTATAAATATATTATATGGGGTGTTTGTAATTAATGTGTATTATCATAAATTATACAATCCTACTAATATTATAAACGTGAAAGTTTGTTTGGATGGATAGATGTTTGTTACTCTTTCACACAAAAACTACATAACGGATTTGGATAAAATATGGTGCACAGATAGTTTATAGCCTGGATTAACACATAGGATAGTTTTTATTTCAATTTTATCTTCCCGTGGGATAATTTTCGAGTTGTAGCGGGCGAAGCCGGTGGCCACGCCTAGTGCATAACATGGCTGGAAAGAAGAGATGGCTGCGTAGATGACGAGTAATTGAGACGTATATATAAATTGGAATATTCATTATGTTATAAAGCTGTCTGAAGCATTCTAATGTTATAAAGCTTAAGGGGGGGACCTGGTGTCCTGAAATACAGGCCCCAAGCCTAGTTTAGGCACCAGTCTCCCACAATATACTTATTTTTTTGTCACTTGAAATGTATTGTGTGTTTTTATGTGTATTGTGGCGAGAAATAAATCTTATTATTATTATGTTGACGTTCGAAAAGTGCTGATTATCAGCCTAGTTTGAATAAATGAGTTTTGATTTGATTTGATCCATACGAAAATATAACGCATTCATGCTGACGACTGTCTCGTTGTCATGGTCGTATTTATTTATTTGTAAGAATGCAGTTTTATTAAACATTGTATGGTGTTAGGTTCGTTATGAGCTTCATTGTCATTGGCTTACAGGAGTTACAGTGGTTTGGGAATAGTGTGGTGGGCTTGTCCCATAAAAAAAAACCTCTGTTGTGTGGATATCGTAGTATGGACATGTGATGCGGAGGAATGAGGAAAATATCGTAAGAAAGGTTTTGTATAATTATGAATGTGGATGGTATAAGAGTAGAGGAAGACCAAAGAAACGATGAATGAACTGTGTGAAGAATGATATGGTTAGAAAGGATTTGTTCCATGAGATGACGAGAAACAGAGAAGTATGACACCAAATAAATTAAGATAAGAGCAAGAGAATAATGATATTAGAGGCCCTCTGCCTTGCCCTTCGGGGACAACAGGCGTGAAGTTATGCGTTCATTGCAAAATATAATGCAAACTTTATTAAATATGATACTTACAAATGCATATTTAAATTATTGAATGTATTAATGAGTAACTCGCTCAATAGAACTGATCAGTAATCACTGCCATTGACTAAAAGCCTGCATTGAGTTTCACATTTATTTAGATTCTGAAATACACTGGATTATTCTTGCTCGTTCAATTTTTACTGAAAAGGCTGCAATTAACAGTTGCAGTCAAAAGTTATAAATGAAAACATTTAAATGGTCGTTTTACTGAATATTTTTAATTAATTAATGTAGAATAGGGAACTATGAAACTATTAACAAAATGGCAGCTTACATTTACATTTGGCAGCTACTCCAGTTTCAAAGATCTCGTTAACTTTTTTTTTGGGGGGACAGAGGAGCATCTCCGTATACTGCCATTCTGTCGAGATAAGCCAACTTCACAAGGTTGGAGACTGCCGATGCAGTGGAAGTACCATGTGGAAAAGTATGGACTACAACCTTCGAAGTCATCATCATCATCAGCCTATATTGTTCCCACTGCAGGGACTCAGGCCTCCTCTCTAGGAGTGGGATGGGCTATAATCCACCACGCGGGCCCAGTGCGTTTTGGTAGATGTCACATATCTTCGAATTTTTGGTTCTAAGATATGCCGGTTTCCTCACGCTGTTTTCCTTCACTGTTTTGAGAGCAGTGGTGATGAAATAAATTACTCAAAGTAATGCGCTTGCCTGGGTTCGAACCCAGGATCAACTGTTCGTAAGTCGGGGCCGCAACCACTGGGCCACCACTGCTCCCTCCTACACTCACACTGCTCACATTCAAAGTACGTCGTACCAAATACATGCACAAAAAGAAGGAAGAAAACACATGGATAGTATAATTGAAAATCCGGCTTATAGCACACTTCAACTTTATCTGCGATGCCTTAAAGCCCCTCGTACTGGCCACGTGATGGCTTCCCGTCACCGTAGGCGCGGGCCAGTGGACGGTGAGTACCTAATGGGTTAGCTCGCCGTCCGTCCCTCTTATGACAACGCCAGGCCGTGTCGACGGCGCGTTAGTGTTGCATGCGCCCGGAAGGGCCGACGCCCGCTGTGGCTGCGGGTTGTTTGAAAGAGATACCGTGGCCTCGACACAAAAGGCTAGTGCAAGTCGGACTTGCACATGAAAAGTTCCATACCATCGACCAAACTTAACATTGTAATTGAGACATAATTTCCATATTATTTTAGCACCATAGACTTCATATAGGTTTTTCTGTGCTAAAATAATAAATAAATATATAATACATTTTTGTATATTTTTTTCATAATTTTAGGCTCTGTAGTTTCGGAGATAAGGGAGGGGGGAATGGTCGATTTCGATCTATTTTCTTAAATATCTTTAAAAGTGTTTATCTTCAAATTATTTTAAAAATAAACTTGTAATACTCACAATGAGCCTTTTCATTTGATATATTACACGATACAGTTAGCAAAAATTTTAAAAAAGAAACTGTTAAGCCCTTCAAAAGTCAGCTTTAGTTAGGTTAGTTAGGTACCCCCAATTAGAATAGAAATACATATGTGTACCAAATTTAACAGATCTTTAACTATCCTAAGAAGTTCCCATTCCTCTGTGGAACCAATAAAGCCCGAAGAGAAATTGAATACATCTCAAACATAAATTGCATAATCAAATTATCAACACGAATGGAAGCAAAACATCGCTACGTCGTAGCGGCTGCGTAGCTAACAAGCACCATTTGTAGCACGTATTTGCAATATCCGTAGCACCGGCGAAGCACTGGCGTAGCAGTTGGCGCTACGATGCAATTTTTAATATTTGTTTCAATTGTGTTTCAATTTCACAATTTGTATCGTGTTTTATATTACTTTTTACACTAGTTGTCGCGTACGGTTTCACGTGAAAACGATTTTTATCATGAGAAGTTTTATATGACTGAATACGAAAATATATTATGTAAAATGTATAACAAAACTGACACTTTATTTGTGAAAAGATTGGAAATCGTTGGTTCGCAAAAAAATATTGTTTTATTAAAACGAATGAAAACCACAATATAAACCAGTAAATATAAAAAGTTCTAACAATCTATCACTGATTTTAATTCTGTTATGTAACATCCATAGTGGTTACAACATTAGCAATCCCCTTTCCTCTTCCGTCTTATGATTAGTATTCTCATCTGTTCTCTTTAAGGGCTGATAAGATCCAATAAATCGATTGCAAGGATCTAATAATCTGGCTCCAGCTCCACAAGAACCTATTTATTTACGATGTCAAGGAAACACACATTTACAGCGGTTTTGTGTCTAAGACAAAATAATAAGTATTTGATAAATATTCGTAGCTTGGAGTTTCGTAATAATATTTATGAAAATGAAAAAAGTTTTAGTCTATGTGTATACAAATTGATTGTAGATTTTTATTACCGGTTTCATAAACCTACAAAAATAATAGATTCAAAACACATGAACTGTTTTGAAAACATTGTATTTGTTTGTGTAATTGTTATCATATTTTAATTTATTTCATTCATCATTCCTATATATTGTATAAATTAAAAGGAAGTAAGTAGTTTCCTATTCTTTGTACACCTTCAATAAAACAAACTTCTATAAAAACTTTTAAGACGTAGGTACCATGCCGCCAACATCTCGCAACATAAAACACTTTGCCAAACTCCGCGTGAAATATCAGCCAAAACATTGATAGGCAATAAATTCATAACGTAACAACTTATTTTATATCCCGCGTCAACCCGCTTACAGACATGAATTAAGTCCCTGTCCCACTGCTAGCGAAGAAGCAAGAAGCTATCGACTCTTTTCTCGACGTCAGATAATGTTGGCATTGGACTGTACCAGTGGTCCACAAGAGTTCGTACCTACAAACGTACAAGTGCGTAAATTTCTTTTTTTCTGTTTGCTGGATTTAGAAAGTCACAAATGACGAAGTCATCAAACGATTGGGCCAAGAGCACAAGCTCATGCAGACTGTCAAACTAACCAAGGTTGGTTCTCTCGGACACGTTTTTAAGGGAGGGGTATGACTTACTCGACAGATAATGATGGGTAAAGTAGCGCGGAAAAGCGATGGTCGGAGAAAAAAGTCTTGGCTGAGAAACATTCGCAAATGGACCAGAATCACGAATCCTGCTGAGCTGTTCCGTGATGCCTACCTTCAATAGTTTGAGAGGTACCAGACGAAGAGAATCACTGACTGTTTACATAGTTGGCGAAAATTTCGTCAAAAAAACATCTGGTTTTAGATGGCAGCTTTGTCCGTTTCTCGTTCATCGCTGTCAATGGAACACGTGCCCAACAAACAAAAAGTAGAATTGTTTCATGTTACGAGTAAAAAGTAAGAATTTGTGAATTTTGCACTTCCCTGCGTATCGGCGGCGCTTTGAGTTTTAGTCAAACGTTCTGTATGCGTATTATAGCTGACGTAAGGCGGGCTGCATGTGAATATACTTACTTGAAGTTGATTTATATTTCATTGCTCTTTTGTTGTGTCCACACAGTTATTATTTAGTATCGAGTAGGCTCTTTGATTCTTCTTTTACAATAATGCTTGGGTTTGTAAAAAACTTCCAAATTTCAAGCAAAATATGGCTAATCATTAGTTCACTGCGAACGTTGTTTATGGTAAGATACAGTTGCAAGTAAAAAAAATAATTGTTAAGGCAAAATGTTTGTTTATTTATATTTGTTAATCTTAATTAATAGCAAATGCTTAGGATACGTTTCATCTTGTCCATTTAAGACCATAAAGTAATCTCGTAAAGTTTTTTTTTTATTGAGGATGTGGTAAATCATCAAATGGCTAAAACCACCCATGTTCCTTCTTGGCCCTTTGTGTCGAGGCCGCGGTATCTCTATCGAACAACCCGCAGCATCTCGTAAAGTCTCACATAGTATCAAGAAACATCACGCCACAATGGTGCAAACGATATAGAAGTATCCATAGCTTGCAGCCCGCCTTAATCCCGTCACCCGGCGCCCTCACAGGGGGCACATAAAGGAAATCTACATGTTATGCGTAAATTTCTCGTGAAAAACTCGTCAACACTTAACGTACACCGCGGGCTTGCATGTAAATAAACCCGTATTATGTACACTCGCGAGCAGCAACGTGTTTACACTTCAAAAAAATCCAAACGCGATTTTCTCGTCAATATTACGATTTTAACTTTTTTACACTCTTGAATTTTGACTTTTATATGGGGCATAAAAATGATATTTATGCGTTTAACGTGGCTGATCTCGTGGACCCTAGTAATTTGATAAGACGTTATATTGTTACGAAACAGTTGTTTTTCAAAATGAAGCCCCACTATTTCACGCACGCACATGACACACTAATACATATTTGATTTTATTTACATAGTTTGAAATGACGCACGTTTGATAAACGTAAAAGTTCAAAATGCTTCGATTAAAATTAAAACAAAAACATAGTAAAAAAAAACAAGTCAATACTGTGTAAGAAAATCACTTTCGAAAGTTGCTACGTATTTGTGCCCGAGACTGTAAAAATACACGCGACAAATTCTTTATATTATCCGCACGCATCGGTGACGTGGCTTATCCCAGGAAGTATAATAAACTGAATTTATTATCTTGTTGTGTGCACGGAGTTAAATATGTTCATGCCTAGTTTCTATGGGAACACGACTATGATAGATACAATACTACTTTGTCAACCAAGAGGAGCAACAAACCACACAGAGGAAATTGTCTATGACCGCAAGCTATACGTGAAGTAGCGGCCCAATAAGTAATTGGATACTACCACATTCACGGAAGCCGAGTTTACCTTGCTAGATTGCTAGAATATGAGTATTAGGGGAAAGCTCCTTCAATAGTCTTTACACATTCACTACTGATTGCCACACGTGAGTGTTGCACGCCAATTTTGTTTGTTTTGAAAAGTAACTAACTTAGTTTTAAGGTTATACTTACTACACATTGTATTTGGTTACCTACCCTTTTGCATAACATTTTAAGACTTAATATAATTTGGCATACTGTTGTTTCTCATAATGATGTTTTCCTATAACATATACATTTACGCATAATCAGCGTAATTTCTCTAAACATAATAATGATTAAGTATAACATTCTAAAGCATAACGTTATTTACGCATAATGATATTAAAACAAATTTTCTAGAGGCATAACAAGAAGCATAATAGTGAACTCCTAAAATGTTAGACACTGGTATACGTCTTATTAGCCCTTTCCTTTCTTAAGCATGCAGAAATAATTACATACCGAACTAGCTTTTGCCCGCGGATTCGCCCGCGTGGATGTCGGAAAATATCCCACGAAAACGTACTACCGTGATTAAAAGTACCCCATTTGTTAATCTAGGTAAACAATGAGAAAATCCTCTTTATTCTCTATCCAGTGAGAATTAGAAAAAAAAATTAAGTAAATAATCCCCCTCCCCCAACCTCTTAATGACAAACTTAATTACATAGCTAAGTATTTGTGTCAATTTTCAAATAAGATTTTTCTTATAAACTGTATTGCCTGTTTTCAGCCCCACATGGGTGTTAAAAAATCATTGGTGGCGTTTCCATAACTTGACTCATACACCAATTTTCTAGTTAATCAAGCCCCGCGATAAAATCCTTCCCTGTAAAAATGACTACCCCTTTCGTTTTTCGAAAATCTACCCCTAATGGGTTAACCGTTAAGGGTCGATTTTCGAAAAACCCTGATGACACATTATTCCTTATTTTAGTTCTCAAGCATAAATACTGAGTTTCAAGTTAATCGAACCGCGCGTTAAAATTCTTCATTATTCTTCTGAGCCCCGCTGCGGGGGCTCCTATTTCTGTCTGCGGGGTTTAAAGGAACCTAACTAACCAAACATCGGGGTGCCCCTGACATCGCCCGTCTAGGGTTAGCGTTGCCGTCAGAAGGTCGACGGAGCCCCGCTTTCTGTCTGCAGGGTTTAAAGGAACCTAACTAACCGAACCTTGGGGTGCCCCTGACGTCGGCCGTCTAGGGTTAGGGTTTCTGTCAGCATCTGTGTTTGTTTGGGGAGTTTGTGCTTAGATTAAGTCAGCCCGTGTTGTCTTTATTCCTGCAATATTTTTTTAAGGATTTAGATTTTATTTATAGAATAAAATAAAAAATAATGAATTGGTTGTCAAATAATACGGTTGTTATTAAATAAAAGTTCATCAGATAATTATTTTGCTTAGTGAAATATTTGGTAAACTTGTTGTTGTAGAGTGATGAAATGACAAATAATGTTTTTGACAATCGTTGCTTGTCATGTAAACATTTTTGAATTGCTGTTTGGTGAACTGACTGGTCACCCCGCCGGCCACCCTTAGCCGCGGCGGTAGGCGATTAAGCCACCTGCTCTTCAGCTCGCGGCCTGCCTTGCCCCTCCGCGCCTACGCGGGCTTAAATTAGACTCTAGGGGTAGGGCAGACAAGACTACGGCGAGTCGGTTTTGCAGCGAATCGATTCTGTCACTAACCTTTGTATAATCATTTGCATGAAAATTTAAAATAAATAAATATATTAAAATAACTCAAATTTGTTTCCGTTATTTATATTAATTGTATGCCTAAATACTTTTATGCTTATATAAGTCAAGCTTAGCAACAATATGCGTATTATATATAGCCTTTGGGGGGGGGGGGGGGCAAACCTCTCCCGCTCTTGGGCAGAGCGAAAGGGAGTGTCAGACTTCTACTGACTAAAAACCACCCATGTTCCTTCTTAGCCCTTTATGGCGAGGCCGCGGTATCTCTTACAATAGCCCGCAGCCAAAGAAATTAGCCTTCAAGATAATTATGCCAACATAAACTGTGTCATAAAAATATATGGCAAAACCAATTATGGCAAAATCGTTATGGCAAAGTATATTAGGAAAAAATTTGGCGAGAATAAAAGATCCAATTGTATTTTATCACATTTATGTAAAAAAAAGTTGTCCTTAAAATTAAATAATGTTGTTATTTTTACGTGTCATCGACATTGTGTTTATGGAGTTTTTAAGAAAGAGCGCACCTGTGTGAGTGAATTTTCAATACTATCACCATCTCTTAAGTCGATAACCATATTCTTCTTGGTATTGAAAGCTATTACTGAAATTCGTTCAGGGGGTCTAAAATGACCACTTTAGCAGATCATAACATGAATTGGAATTTAAAATATAACTTACAAACGAGGGACCTAATACCAAACCACTCTGTCCACCTCCTTGGAGAATACAATAAACTGATGACGTTACATTACAAAGTTGCCGTACTCAAAAAGCCTCAGTTATAAAGCACGGCAACACTAAACAAGATATAACCCCATGTCTGGCCGTCACAACTAGTTTGTAATAAAAGTTGTGTGGTCCAGCGAGATATGTCCCGGGAGGCTGGAGGCTGGTCGTTGTGAACTTGTGACTGCAGTCCAGCGACGCTGACATCACGTGATTGATATCGGTTTCACAGAGTTAGATAAGTTGTTTCTATTCATTTTGAAGAAACATTTTTGGGTTTTGTGTTTCCACGTCCAATAGATGTAACTTAACGTTTTTGATAGATGTTGTGTTTTGGATAACTAGGAGTTTTGTTATTTTACTTTTATTTAGGGAAGTAAATTATAGCAACTACCTATTTTTACTTATTAAGAATTGTAGCCCACCGGTACCAGGAACAAGGTCTAAGCTAGGTCATGGCTCCAGAGAAGGTTCCAAAGAGTTCCTCGGAAGAGGGGGTTCCTCCCCCTAACAATACGAACCGTATCCAGGAGTACCGCTTTCTGCAGCAAGACTAAGAGTCTATTAATTATTAACATTATAATATTAGTGTTAAAACATAACAGTTTCTATACCCCTGGCGACCCCACAGGGATCCCTTAAGACGATACATCACAATCAACGTAAACACCTAAAACTTCGTCAACACCACAACACTTTTGTTTCGTTAACATTTTTAACACAAAAAGTACATTTGGAGCATAAAAAGTCGTGTGTCACTAAACGCAATTCTAGTTTAACTTCAGACAAATGAAATAAAATGAATCAGAAGTTTAACTTTACATTGAAGAAACCAACATTAAGTTATAAGTTATGTACTAGGAGAGCAGACAATACGCAGAACATAGCCGTCGTATAATCGTCGAAGAATTATGCCATATTTTGAAGCAAAAAGAAGGAATAGAGACATTTCGCTAAGTGATGCCAGAATTAAGTAAATTACCAGCAATGAAGTTTTCTCAAACATTGAATACTTCAGTGGTGGAATCCTCCCTTTGTCAAGTAACTCAGATAACCAATTCCGCCTTAGTTAAAGCAGCAATTAACCGTTTTATTATAGCGTAGGTAACCAGTGAATATTCTCTGACAGATATTCTATCGTAGTTCTTCTGCCTGTACATTTTTCACATAGTCACAGGGACTTGCAAATGCGCACTTCAAAGGCCGGCGCACATTAGAGAGACTCATTACAATTTTATTAGTCGACTAACACCAGTACAGTGTGTCACGGACATAAAACTCGGCGTAATGTAGTCGTTTCACGGGATTACTTATTATGAGAATTACTGCGACGTGACGAGTGGGATTTCTGTAATTTGGTTTTGAAATTGCAGGTACATGAGACATTTAATTTTGTACTTTCTAGCTCGGCTATCAGCAAAGTTTTGCGAGTCTCTATAGGTAGCAATAACCACTAAGTGTTACTGATACTACTAATCTGCATCAACCCAGTGCTGGGCAAAGGCGTCTCCACATTACTTCCAGTTATTTTAATACAAGACCAATGTGGACCATTGGTCGTTAGTCATGTCCTGATCGTCCCGCCATCTTGTACGAGGTCTGCCGCAACGGCTTCTGGCTGCGTCAGTGGCCCACAACTCATTAGGCATGCAGCAGATGGCCCAGCCAAGTGTTAATGTTATCTTCATTTATTTATAACTTGTACAAGCTGTCTGTAAAATGTAGAGGAGTAGCAGAACCATTATAAATTCTAAAATTTTCCTTCAATCCTGCATACATTGAAAGACAAAACCCTAACTCACAACGAGATCAACCATTTGAGCCAAAACCCCTAACCAGCACTACCCTCCACAACCTTTATATGATCGATCCTCTAACATAGGACAACACTCGACTCCCACTGGGAATACACAGCCGGAACGTAAACAAGCAATTGTATAAACAGCACACAAACTAATAATCAATTTCTCTAATACAACACATGGTAACAGTTAACTGTTGCCCAATTTCGGTGCACAATGGCGGGAATTCATTTATCAATACCCCCGCCGATACCCCGATAACTAAGTACCGAGGTATCGGGAGTTAGAAACAGAAGGATCAATCCACACAAATCTAAAAACCAATACTACTGTATAGCTACAGTAGTATTATGTCTACCTTCTTTTAGGGTTCGGAAATCATCAAATGACCCCAACCGCTCTGGGTGGAGCGAAAATTCCTTATTAGCCTTTTGGGTACAGTCCCGCAGCCCCAGCAGGCGTTGGACCCCTTATATTATGACTTACGACTAATGTCTAAATAAGAATTCATCAAAAGAACCTACTCCAGATAGTGCTGAACAGTCAGATCAACGTAATGTAAAAATATTATTCTATTTAGTCCGTCTTTTAGATTATTGAAAAATATTGGATACGTATTATTTGTTTTATCAAATCAATAAAAATTGACGAAGATACATCGCGTCAAAGATTTGAGGGTGGGTTGAGACGCCACTCACCGGTAAAGAATGTCATACTAATGTCTTAGAAAATGACGTCACTCGAGTTTTCAAAGCACTGTATCGTCGACATTGTTTGTTAACGTGAAAAAAGAAAAAATACGTGTTCAATATTTTTTGGAAACACGTATCTGACGGACTAATTACATATTTTTTTATTAACTACCCTCTTGTGTTGGTAGGGATTGTTGCACAGTGAGTCAACATCTGCCTAGCCTTTGAATTCCCAACTATGTTGCGGTTGGCTTCCAGTCTAACCGGATGCAGCTAAATATCAGTATTTTATATGGAATACTTGCCTATCTGTCCTCCACAACCCAGCTAATACTGGGTAATACCTAGCCTTTGGTCTTTATATACTTATCGAGCTTTCCGAGGCACGGAGAAAACTTGGTACGTAATGGGTGGACACCCATCCACAGACTAACCTAAGCAAGCGCGCCTTAACCTATCGACCTGAGTGGCAGTTAATTTTAAGCCACGAACTCAGTACTCAGCTAAAATACTAGGAAGAAGTCGTGAGAAGTTGACGTTTTCATGGAATATCCCAAGTGATTTTGATGTTTAAAAAGTTGTGATTCTGAGCAAATAAGATTACTAAGTACTTATTTCTACACGAAGTTTTATTCGTGAACAGTGGAAGTTCTATAGCATAAATTGCTTGGTGGTCCACCGATAGGGGTCCCGTATAAATCACAACAATTCTTGCGATAACTTTTAATTGATTCCCGAACTCGGCTTTTGACTTTCGGCCGTCGCGTCGGCCCACTGTTTGTTTATAATCAGCGGGATTTGTAACAATTCGTACTGTGCTTTAATAAGATTTGGTTTTGTGATCGGGGTGAAAGAAAAACTGATTGGAGCTGGGGATGAAATAACAAATTGGGGAGGTTGAGTTGACAGGAAAGGTTACAATAATATTGTTGTTCAGTTTGGTTTATTACCTTTTATAATAACTGTGAAATGGATTTTTGAATAATGTTACTGTTGAGGATTGCTCTACGTAACATCAAGTTCTTGCAAAACTGACCAGACCGCAGCATGTGAGGCACAAAATAAAGTCACGTTACAACATTAGAAAGATTCCAGTGCATTTATTTTTTAACCAGCTCCCAAACTGATGTTGTTTGGTGAAAAAGTAATAGGTTTCCGCAAGAACTCTTTCATTGAAGACCTCATCCACTCATACTAAAATTTTGACCAAAAATAAATGTGAAAACAAAATCTAGAACACTCCCAAAAACTACGCACGAATTTCAGGCACATTTCAATGTCACATGGGCACAAAGCAGTACATTTGTGGAGATTGATTTCTGCGTCAACCCTCCAACACGTCGCCTCACGCACGGCCGCCGGCCCTGATAGGTAGTAGGCCCCTTTGACTTTGATACCAGCCTGTAATCATCACGCTTAGTTCCACAAAGGCTGACAGGGGGTTTGGCAAGTATTTGTGTGACGTGAGCACAGGCTTTATGCAGGGAGAGGGTTAGATAAGGGGAAAGATTGCACGGTGATGACGGTGTTATTAGGAGTGATTGGAATCATGAACTGCCTCGTTAAATTACAAACAGTTACCCTTTACATTTTTTTTTATTGTTTTGTAAGTAGTAACTGAGCCGATCATGTATATCAGCACATTTGTTGCATTTAGTTCGTTATGGAGGACCATGGAGTCGGGATCGGGTCTGTGTTAAGTTGCGACTCGTCTGAGCCATTCTTTGAGAGCTGGGAACGTAGCAATAACACAATGTATATATCTAGCGATCTATTTCAGCCCACTAGATAGTAATAACCACCAGACAATACATAATTATGATGAACAGACCAACCGACCGAACTAGGGGCATGATCTGAAAAGTAATAGTTTATGAAAAATGTATCCGATATTTTTCATTTATTTTTCTTGACAGTTATTTGTAATATTGGGGTCTGGGGTATAATCTCAGTCAGTCTCATCATTTACTTGGTATAAGTATGGTTTCATTGGATGGTTTGATTGGTTGGTTAAAACCTACCAACAATCATCATCACTAAAAAAGGTGTTCTCATTTTATGCTAGTTTGAAATTATAAAAACTTTAGCAAATAGTCGGTTAACCACTAAGCAGCACCAAAATGAATGCTTAAACAACTGGCAATTTTAAATTCACAGCGCAAAGAGTTAGAGTTAATTTAGGCATTTATATGGGTGAGCCTTTGTGTAGTGAAAGCGGTTATTATCTACTGATAGTACCTGTCAACCCTATTCCTAAGCGTTGGATGCATACTCCTAAGAAAGTTTTCCTTATCTTTATTTGTTAGTCAAAATAGCTACCGAAGTTTTTAATAAAAGCCCCTGTAACTATATGTCTGTGGCAGTATTAATACATATAACCCCTTACCACCTCATATCGGACAACGATGAACAAAGAATCGAAACAAAATGTCACCTAACTCGAACTTGTCTCAATAAGTTCAAAAACTCGAAGTTGTAAGAAGATTAGCGAGATTCTGAACCCGTCTGAACTTGTGAAGTTCGATCGCTGTGTTCTGAATTATTTATCGCAGCTTCGAACCGTCCGACACACGTAGGACGACGGTTCTGAATAAAATAATTCATAACTTTTGCGGCCTGTATTTTAAAGTTACATAACTGTAGCCCTTTATTACCCGAATGGGTTAGAACAGCGGTGTTTATATACATACCATACCATATTAATACAGTAACTTTTCGATCGTTGTTTAAGTCCCAATAATAGGGAGCAAGCTTATTGCCATCAAACGGACACAAGTCCCGAAATAATACTTTTCCATTACTGAGGGTGGACATAGCTCCCGAGGTCAAACACAGCAATTATGGAAGTGTGACGATCTCATCATGTTCGTGGAGCAAGCCTGGCTAGAAATTGCACTAAACAAAGACGTTTGACGGGAGGCTTTTGCCCAGCTGTGGGACACAATATAGGCTCTGTAAAAAACTTTGCCTGACCTGGAAGTCACAGCCATCATGGTTAGCAGTAGTAGCACTAGCGACCTCGAAAGTATCGAGACAATCCTAAATCCTTTTACAAAATATGTAGAGCAATCATAAACTAAATACAAATCGTTGGACCTACAGGTTTACAGGCCTAAATATTTTGCATACGGGAATTGGATTTCAAAACTATTGTTGTGTTTATTTTTGTTCGGTTGTTACGTTTATTTGAATGTTTAAAGTTTTACAAATAGTTAACATGAGTATTCACTATAAAAAAATTGGTTTTAGTAACACGCACGTTTTACATGATGACCATAATGTTTCACATCTGCTATACTTACAAGTAAATGGAATATTGCTTACATTGCATTGTGACGTGTACAGATAGACACGATTAGGTACAGTTTACCTAGATCAAGAGATAACACAGATGGGGTGGGATCCTAAACATCAACAAACAAAATATCAACACCATATCATCAACAGTTTCATTTTAAAATGAATCAGAATATCATTACTTACTTTAAAATATAAATGGTTCAAAATGTCAACACTTCTTCAGATGAGCAACGAATGAAAATAACATCTGGGGACACGGCAGTGCCCCCGCCGAGTCGAGCAATAAAGCGGCACGGCCGTACCGGATGGTACGGCCGTGCCGTTTTCTCGAATCAATTCATGCCATTTTATCATCCTTTAATCATCTTATACGTTATCATAATAAGTCTATTTATTATACTTCCACTGCTAGGATAAAGGACTTCTCTCCGCTAATGGAAACCAGCCGACCTGCCGTAACTTTTGTGACTATGTTCTTTTTATTAAATCACTCAAATCATACCTCCACTTCTAGTAACCGCAACATCTCGTTCCAGCGACCATCGTTATCAATTCTAATTACTGAACAATATCGTATTAGTAATAAAGAAAGAAAGAAAGAACTCATAGTCGTTACCTAACGATCGGCGAATAATTTGAAGGTTAGCTATTTCTAGTGACGCCACGTGAACTAGATTTTAGACTGATGAGGTGACGAGGTGTATAACATTGTCTCATTTGAGAAACTATTATGTTTTTGTAACAATCTTTAATTTGTAAGGCAAGTATTATTTTAATTTTCTTGTCCTAACTTCTTAATCTATAAACGCAATTACTCTTGGCCACTTAATCCTAGTTGCAGAATTGCGCGGGAACGGATGTTTCAGGTCAACGTTTACAATACCCATTATATCCTATACTATTAAATGAACGACATTTGTAATCAGCTTCTCGAAAACGGCTCTCAACGAAAGTTACAATTTACGGAGGCAAAAACTCGATCTAGCTAGGTCTCACACCTGGGAAAATTCGTTTTCTCTATAATCAATTTATCACCAGCCATACTTCGGTAGCTCAGATACTTTTAATGATATAGGTTTTCTAATAGGTAGATTTAAACATGCTTTCTAACGTATCGTGGAAAATACCCACCACACAAGATAATTATATCTCAGTGAACGCCCCGGAATCTTATCCGAACTTGTCACAAACTCGCTCGGAAGTTATCCGTCAGATTTGTCACAAGTTTCCCTTTTATGTAAGTTCTGTTAATTATTATAACAAGTAACTGTTGCGAGTTCATTCTGTGGAAGATGTTTTATTTACGGGTTTACGCTCTATTTCAATGAACTTCTTCATTATAAACTGTTGAAACTAAGTTAATTTCCTCGTTATTAATTCGGAAGCTGCCAAGACATCACTCTTTATTTGTAAGTTTCTTTTAAAAGATCTTTCTCAATTGTCACAATTAAACGCCGGTCTGTCTAGCGCCTTAGGACATCAACCTGGTGAAGGTTGCGGGGGATGCGAGACGCACGGGACAGGTCAATGTGGCGACACCTAGGCTAGGCCTATGTCCAGCAGTAGGCGTCTTTTGGCTGAAACGATGACGATGATGACGAATACCGTAGCATCTATGTTATTTACGCGTAAGTGTCTTGATATAAAGTACCCTTTACGCAAAAGAAGGGCACTTGTTCTCCCACCACTGCGATCATATTTTTGTTGAGACCATACCTGGGAACCTCCTATTTACGGAGATATTGGTCAAAGTTCCAAATTTTTCACAGCTGTTTTTGTAAATACTAGTTTTTCAGTCTAAAACCAGGGGCGTAGCTACCGCCGTATCTGCCGTATCAATTATACGGGGCCCCCGGCCCACGGGGCCCCCGACGTGCGTAAGCAAAAATTCATAAAAACTTCGCAAGGTTTTTTTATTTAAGAAATGATAAGGGCAACAAATCGATTTCAATTTCTTCTTTTCCCGCCTCCCGCGTAAAGAAAGAAAAGAAGAAAGAAAGAAAATTTATTTATTTGTCGCAGAAACATAAAGTCGCTCTAAAGTCATCATCAGATAAAAATAATTTAATAAGTCAGTTTGCCGAAAAAAAGGCAAGGTGAGTGTATTAATTTGAATAGTTTGTATTTTTTTTTGGAAAAAGTGATTTGGATAATTATGATGAATATTATTTCTCTTTATTCTAAGCAAACCTTTTTTTCTTTTGTAAGTAATCTTTACCCTTCATAAGGGCCCCCAAACCAATTTTATACGGGGCCCCGCCAAGGCACACTACGCCACTGTCTATAACTTTACATAAATGACCTCCATGACCCGTTTACTATTCAAAGCATCTACTAGCACAATGATTTAAGAGTGCTACATTGAGTTTTACCGTTAAATGTGATGTTTGACCCCAAAAAAAGAAGTCGTTTCCCATATTTGCGTAGGTGTAGGTACTTAGTTGGATGTACAGAATGCTTGGTTGACGGCTGTGTGAAAGTTTAATTTACACCCTGTATATGGTCACCCATTCGCAGACCTACCTTGGAAAACGTAGCTTAACGTTCGAGATCGACCCTTGAGGATATCATTACCTATCTATGAGCCCGTCTAAGTTACCCATCTCCTCATATAAATTCAATAATAGTGATACATACATTTAAATGCCGATCAGTTTCTAACCCTATCTACATAATGTGTAAATGTGTGTATGTATAGGTATGTTATCTCCACAAACAACATAAGGGATGCTTCACACAGTCCAAGTCGTCCCATTCATTTCAGTATTATTTGTTGAACAACAAAGATGAACCGGCGCCAATAACTAACACATATTGAGTTCGTGTAGGCACGTGCCAAACGGTAAACTTCGTTCGGCATCGCTGAAACAAGTTTTGGGTTAATCATCATCTTCATCATTTCAGCCGAAAGACGTCCACCGCTGAACATAGACCTCCTCCAGGTGTCGCGTCGTCGCAATGGCCGATCCCGTACGTCTAGCATCCAGGGGATCCCTTCATCTTTCACCATGTCTAGTTTTGGGTGGCTTCTTCTTATTCTTACTTGAATTACCTCTGGAGGGAATCACACTATCACACTAATAAGTATTATATAAAGGCGAAAGTTTGTGAGTGTGTATGTTTGATACTTCTTCACGTCTAAACGGCTGGAGCGATTTCAATGAAATTTGGTATGGAGTTAGCTGACAGCCTGGATTAACGCATAGGATAGTTTTATCCCGATTGTATCTTCCCGTGGGATAATTTTTGAGTTGTAGCGGGCGAAGCAGCTGTCAATAGCTATTAGTGGAATAAGCCGTTCGGGAGTAGTCTCGTCACAATTTAAGTAAAAGCTAGCGGTCGTTTCCATAATGTGTATTCGATTTTGCCGACCGGTTTTCCGAATCATGTACTTGTGTGTAGTTTCCCTTACCCGTTCCAGGCTCACACATACACAGAATGCGGTGTTGCTCTCAATCGTCCGACATGTAACTGAGTTACAGCTAACCCACTTACAGCCTGGCTGATTGCTTATTAAGAAGCCACGGTAAACAAGACTGTCTTGCTAATGTATCGGCCCATATTAGGGTTTAGATTTGTGTGGCAACGTACTTGAAGGGCTCCTTTTGAGATCTTTGATCTTTTTAGCTTTGTATAAATAATTGTGAAGGATTATCGAATTATCCACCTTTTCACTTCGTTATTTAGTTTGCAAAGGATTTTACAAACTGATTTCAAATTGAGTGATCAGAAATATTATTTTGCTGTTTAATGTAATAATAAACCTGATCTGAAATACTTTACGTTCACAAGTTTGACGGTATAACCAACAGCTTTAAAACTATAAAGTTGTTCACTAAATTATTCCTACGATAAACGTGTAACGTATTATTGTCAATCTATGTTACTATACTAGATACTCTCACTGACACTCATGAACACAACATCACGCCTGTAATCCCCGAAGAGTTAAGCAGAGGTGTACCTTAAAGTACACTACATTTTGCCAGTAAGTTTAAGTCCTGTAAGGTGTAAAGGTAAAGGGTCAGCGGTCTACTACCATCAATCGGTCACAAATTCCTGGTTCCGTACCTGTTACTATGAAATCCCTGATGGAAAGCCGCAATAACACATAGACGTGAGATTTCAAGTTTATATTGAATAGCATTTCTTATGATAGTCTCTCTATATTGAGTGCAATAGCATCCTAATGGGAGTGTCCTAATTATTGCATTACGGCATTTACTTGCTTAAAAGAGGACTTCTATCACTAGTTCAAATAAACTATTTGTATCCCTCTTACTATTGCACTATTTTATAATATCCCTATAACACCATCTGAACCATCAATTAGCTATAAATCAATTTAAAAGTCACTACCTGTTGCCTCCCAATCAATATCAGCGACCACACAAACTACTCAACAGATGATAAAGAAACATCGTTAAAACATGAGCAATGTTCGGCCGGCGCTATCTATCATAATTAGCGTCCGTAATCAGTTCGGAGTGGCTACCGGCGACAGTGGTTACAGTGGCTACAGCGGCTACAGTGGCTCGTGGCTGTAGATCGATCACTTGCGACACTAATCACCGGGCGATTCGTGAGAGGACACACTTAAATTGTTTGTGTTTATTGTACTTATCTCAATTTTGCTTGCTGTAGTTATGGTACGTTTTTTGTATGATTAATTTTCGTTGTGATGTTAATTCGCGGTTGGAATTGTGCCAAGTAAAGTAGCTGCCAAAATTTTGTATAGTAGAGTAAAAGCCTATTTCGCGTTGTCCGAATAGACTCACTGAATAAATTCAAAAACAGACTGAGAGAGAGAATTTGTACGAAATAATCTGCCAAGTATGTTAACAGGGACTTATTCGTGGGGTTCTGTAACGACAGATGTGGTAAAATAATTTAGGATATCACACTACCCTAGAAAAGGTTAATATATGGATTGACAGTGAATATTATGGTGCATAAATCTCTTTGTGTTTATAACAAAACAAACAGGAAATGACCCTTAAAAACCCTTTTATCAATTTCAAATCTATTGAGATCCTTATCCCAATACTGTTTGAAAAATAAGGGTCTAAATATAACGTTATTTTTATTTATACCCTGTACCCTGCATGATAAACAGTCTGAAGCAAAGAAGGGTGAAAAGTAAAATTTACACTACTTTGTCCGAACTAGGGGTAGGAGGTGAACTATCTAAGTCCGTTAACGAAGAAACGGGCCAGTCGGAAACTAGCTTAAAACTTCGAAATGAACCCTAATCCCTATTATTTTCGATTTATGAGTTTTGAATACACGTCGGGAGTAGGGATAACTGTCCAATCGTGGTCTCATTCATTCTTAGTTAAGCCCCGAAGTAATCTTATGTCCGTAGGTGCTCTGGAGTAAGCAACGTTCTAAATTTCGATCGAAACGACGGGTTTTGTGCCCAGAAAGTTTATGACTGAATTTTAATGTAAATGGGTCAGTCTGTGGACTGGCGACTGTTTTTTATAAAACATTGTACTTTCACAATGACCAGAGAGCTCTTTATAGGTAAACTTACGAGCAGCAATAATAATAAATAAAAATATTGGATACGTATTTTTTGTTTTATCAAATCAATAAAAATTGACGAAGATAAAATGCGTCAAAGATTTGAGTGGCGGGCTGTGACGTCACTGACCGCTAAAGAATGTCATACTAAAGTCTCAGAAAATGACGACACACGAGTTTTCAAAGCACTGTATCGTCTTCATTGTTTGTTTACGTGTAAAAAGAAAAAATACGTGTCCAATATTTTTTGGAAAACTATTTTATTAGTTTTTTTTTTGTTGTGATGTGTGTTGATATTATCAACACACTTTTTTGTTTTCATGTACATGAAGCCATAGTTTTATAAAATAGGTCTTATTCTGACGTAAGTAGATAACGCTATTTCACAAGAAAATAGCTTTTGAATTTTGCTGAGTTTACCATATTCCTACTGGTATTGTATGCGGGTCCCGGTAGAGAGATATTCTAGACAGTACGTATCTTATAATCGATGTTTTAGAGGTAGTAAGTGATTTTGAAAGTACTGTTATAACTTTAAGTCCCGTCAAATTCATCTAAAAACAGACATCTAAGTAGTTTCGACTACCCAATTTTATCCAATTTTTCCTTAAACTTTAAGCCCGTAAATGGGGGAACGGATAACTTTCCCGTAGACGTTTATACACCTTTATTACCTCGGAGGCACACGTCCAAACCATCAGTCTGTGAGGGAAACCGCCAAAAATCACCAAAGAGATGTAATTACGGCCTACTTAACGCCGATTATCATACGGGGCACAGCAGGGAGAGCTACGACCCCATCTTTCCTGCTGACACTTTAATTAAAAGCTCAAGCGATCAATCCGTAGTGTCAGGAGCTGGTGAGATAACATCCGTCTCTGATTGAGGAAAAACGATCATGTCTTTGGGTCAAGTTTTTATTTGAGGAAAAGATTTTGTGTTTTTGAGGATGTTTGGCTTGGTTCAATGTTACACAATGTTATTTGGTGCGTCTGTATTTTAATGGTTATCCATGTAAGAGTTTAATTTTGATGTAAATATTGAGAATTAAAAATCATTTTGCTACCAACCGGAATACCAGGGCTGCGAACTCCAGTTAATTCAGGGTTCCCTCCATTTTATGTTTTCGACAGATTTACCACACGAAATCTAAATTGTACGTAAAAAACACAATCAACGTTTTGTAAATTTGTGGAATTCGGGCCCAGCCCAGCTAGAAGAAAAAAAATACACAACCAAAACAAAGGTGTATTTTTGTGTTCACTGTAACTGTCCAGGTATTTTTGAATGCGATAAGTTCAACAATACAATAAGTAAACAAGTCGACACGGCGCTCAAAACGAAGCTTAATTAGTACTTAACTAATCCTAAATAGATTAGCTGATAGCACTTACCCCAGCTACGCAACCTCAAACTTATATATGAGAATTTTATCGAAAGCCCAACTTAACCATATAAAACGAGGTATAAAACCGTCGTTGGCAGTCACTTGGTACAAACGAATCTGTTTGAATCAGTTACCCAAAGCACTCTTCCTCGCGGCTATAACAGTTATAGCCAGGCCAGTAACTAGCCTGCAGTGGGCCGAGGGTTATGGCCAAACTTTCAGTTCACGTAGCCCATCGACTTATTGGTCCAGCTAACTGATAGAATCTCCTCCTTAAAGTTTTGTATTGATACTAATAGATAGTTCTGATTCACTTGGAAGATGTTAGTTTTTTTTAACGGACGGAAAATAGACGGAGGTTCTTATTAATAGTAAGAAAAATGTTAGTCTCGTTTTAGTATTTACTGGTTGAATGTAATGACCCATTCCCCTTATTTAGAATACCTCTTGCGTTCTTAGATTACTTTGGTTTGCTCGAGCTGTTTTTGTAACCTCTGCGCTACCATTTAAAAGGCTGTGGAATTGACGAAGTTGTTGAAGATGTCAGCAACATGACGAAGACTTTAGTTCAACAAAAGATCACCACGCTTAAAGATTTTCAATTGTGATTAGATCTAGAATGCACAAAGCACGACGACTCCATCCAATTTTGTTTTCAAATAAACACCGCGTTTTCCAAGCAGAAACATTCCAATTCCGTATTTTATCCGTGTTTCCTAAGAAAGTAGTAAGTTGGAACAAGGATCAAAAAGTTGTCCACTGCAATCCCGGGGTTATTACGCGACAGAAATATTATACGCCGAGAGAGAACCACAAACTCCGGATAACAATGCAGCCAGGATGGTCCTGCACTCCAGATGGATCGCGTTTCATCATTTTACACATTTTTGTTCGACTTTTCGTTGCCGACAGCAGTTTAATTGTTTGTACATTATTGTCACTTACGCTGTGTTAAACACATAACCCTACCTTTGGGCTTCGCTGCAGTTGAGTAATAAAAAGAGGAAAGATTAGGTTATGCCCACGGCTTCGTCCTCGTGGCGTTTGATATTGTTTGCAACTGTTGCCCTACTTTGCGTAATTGTGTAAGTCACCAAATATGAAGGAAAGCGACTTGTCCTAAAAAAATGTAATTCACGTGGCATATCTGACCAACCCCGTGGTTGATTACAGTTGTTACAGATTGATTACACTTCATTTCACAGTTAAAATATCATACATTAAATTCAACAGATCTTAATTGGTAAACCTTTCGATAGAAACTTTTCACGCTGCACGTAAAAATATGCACGAAACACAATCAGCTTCACAACACAAAACCGCACGATCCACCCACACCAAGTTCCGTAGATTACCTATATTATTTTTACGCTCTCACCTATTTATTCAGGGTTCATCGTCCGGCGCTAGTGGATCCCGATTGAATATTCAAGAGCTATCTAATCCTGCGGACGGGGACATAATTCCTATCAAAGTAAATTTGTATCGTGTCGATACATATGTATTTATGATAACTAGGAAAGGCGACGGGATTGCCTCCTAATGGCTGTCGCATAATATCCTCTTCCGCAATAAACTTGGGTTATCAAATAACTGGGATGTCATAGATGTGGGTGTTTGTTTGAAGCATCCTATTTAAATGGTTATATTTGGAGTTGCGCTGCTATTCATATAATGAATTGTACATACAATCATTCCAGTAATCGTTGATAAGTAGGTAAACAGATCTTGGGATCTAGATAAGTGGAATTAGCTATCAACCGACGCCGACTTTTAACAGGATTGACACAAGATTGTCTGTAGCTTATGAAGCAGTCGTTAACGTTGATAGGGTCCGCTATTCTGTTTATTTATTTGTATTGTACAATTTATTAGTCTAATTACATTTAAATAATCCATGCCGCAAGACTGAATTCAACATCCCATCCTAACTTTCCACGTTTTAATTGTTATTTTTTAACTTTTTTAAGAATAAATAAACAATAGACAATCAAATCGTCTCAAAAACAAGCCTGCCAAGATTAATCTTCATGATAAAACCCAACTGTATTGTAAGTTGCATATTGTTACAATAATCGCATCAGCTCCCGTCCCGACCTGCTGTCTCCGGGACCCTGGCGACTTGCCAATTAACGTAATGGCGCGTCTTCCGCCTCATAATGGCCCCAGCGTCTCCCGCAGTAAACAAACCACTAAATATCCTCATGCTGATTGGAACGAATACAATTTATAAGCTGAACCGTTTTATAGCTCACTGAGCGAAGATGCTAACAATTTAAGGGAATTTTCTTAAATGGCTGAGCAAGCGGGTGATTCTACGTTGAGCTATGTTCGTATCGTTTTCATTATAGATGCGATATTGTTTACTAAAACTAGCAAGCACGGTTTTCAAAATATTGTGTTACGAAAATAATACGAAAGCGAATTGCAAACTACGAGTATACTACATAAGTACGTACTTTCAGAATATCACTTCGTACTTTACTAAAAATCCTTTGCAACGCTTCAATATTGAAATTCATAGCAAAAATATAACACTGTCGCGAATACTATCCGCGCACTGAATACAAAATGGATTCAATATTTAAACGTGGCATTATAGTAAAATATTATATTGTATTCGTAATATTTGTCCGGGACAGCAACTCAATCGTTGAATAAACGTTGGAATTAATAATAATTTATCCTGAAACGAAGGCATTTAAAGAGCCTTCCGCCCCATTATTATCGAGGCATTTGGCGTAATTTATGCGGTCATAAAAATTTAATGCACGTCGTGCCGCGTCCCGTCCGGGCGGGACACTCGCCACTCTAATTATTCACACATTTGCAGAGGACTGAGCGGGCCAGTCCACAGTCCGGGGCAGGACTGACCTCAGAACGGGAAGATACAGTTCCCTTACCATCAGTGCCCCATAGTCATCAAGTATCGTGGTAAAGGTTGCAGGGACCCGCTGGAAGCGAGACGCAAGGGACCGATCAATGTGCCGACACCTGGGGTAGGCCTGTGTCCAGCAGTGGACGTCTTTTGGCTGGAATGATGAAAATGATGATGATATAGAATACTAGCGGACGTCACGTTGGAATACAGAGATAAAAAGCAGCCTATGTCACCCGGGTTTAGATTAGCTTCCCAATGCTGAAAGTTTATTACAAACATACACACAAAAATACAAATCTTTTCTCTTTATAATATTAGTGTAGTTGTAGAAGTGTAGACAAGTAGTACTTTGTTGTACACCATACAACATTTATTTACTGAATAAATTTTCAGTAGGGTTATTTATTGAAATCAATTTAAGTATTTGAATTGACTTCACTAGCTTATTGATAATACAGTTATATTCATAGAGTTTTACTTGAAAGCTAACACTGCCATTTAAAACTTAAATTGAGCACTCAGTAACACGTTTTACGAGCCATCTTTATAGTGCAGGAGTATTCTTTGAAAGCTCCCGGACTATTGCGCTCATTCGATGACCCCGCATGGAATGAGCACAGCGAGTTAAAACTATCTTTTAAAGGAATCTCTACAATCTCTACTTTTTGTACTTCAATAGAATTACTTTAAATTGTCACTTTTTTAAGAATGTTAACCTATTCTAACTAACTACGGAACTTACATCGTAAATTATTAGGACAAAACTGCTCTTCAATATGCGACGCGTAACCGCAGGACCGGTCAATGTGGCGACACTTGAGTGTTCAGCATTGGACGTCTTTCGGTTGAAATAATGATGATATTCATTATGAATCTCATCTTCAAAACACACAAACTTAAACTCAAGATATTTCACCCGTACAAACACAAAGCAAGCAACCAAAATACTGAACGCCAACTATTAAACTAAACGAGATTCTCTCTCAGACGTACAGACAATCATTAGAATAGTCCGAGTTAAATCAAGCGAGGAATAGCTCGCGTGTAATGGTGTGTTTAGCACGCGATTAGCGCGCAAAGCCGCGCGGCCAATGAAGCGTGCGCCCTATTACGGTCGGCGCTGTTTGACCAATGAGCGTGCGACCTGAGGGTCGGCGTGAACAGGCAAGATGGCTTGAGCGCTTAGACATGTCGCAAAGTGAGTCCTTACTCATAATTGAGTTACTTTGTAAAACAATAGGAGCGATAAACACTTGTAATTTGTGTATACTAATATTGTTAAGAGGTATTTGTTTGTAAGTTTGTATTATATATGTAACACGGTTAATGATTTGATTTGATTTGGTAATATCCGGAGCTTATGACCAATTTTTTTTTTTATTCTAGAAAAAGGACTTTGTCGCACATGCGATTATGCCCTGGTTGACTTTACAAATACAAAAGTACTAAAACTAATTAAAATGCCATTAGCCAACAGGTTCGTCGGGCCCGCAAGGATCTGTCGACATGCTGGATAGACTATAAGAAGGCTTACGACTCGGTGCCACATACATGGCTCATGAGGGTGCTGGAGTTGTACAAGATAGACGCAACTCTACGCGCCTTCCTTGAGTCGTGTATAGGGCAATGGAAGACTGTCCTTCGATATCCAGGATGTCAACAGATTTAGACGTACGATGAACCTGTATGGATTGAGCGGGGAATATTCCAGGGCGACAGTCTGAGACCGCTTTGGTTCTGCCTGGCCCTGAATCCTCTTAGCACATTGCTGGAGTATTCAGGTCTAGGCTACCGGTTGAGGAGAGATGGTTAGGTCATATCTCACCTTCTATACATCGATGATCTGAAACTCTTTGCCCCCAACAAATTGCGACTGATGGAGTTAGGCATTAACGTAGCTGACATGAAGCAATCGTTGAAGGAGCGCTTTTTCGGACGCCTAAAGAAAGTTTTAAGTTGCCTTCTTTCAGGTTGGAATAAGGTGTGCACCTTCAACGGTTGGGTCATGCCGGTTTTAATGTAGTCTTTCGGCATACTCAAATGGACTCAGACCGAACTTGACGCCTTGGATAGGAGAGTCCGTACATTACTGATCAAATTGGATGCATCACCCACGATCATCGGTGATGAGACTGTACATCCCGTGGAAGTGCGGGGGTCAAGGCTTTCTAAACGCGAAAAACCTTCCACAACCACGAGGTGTGCAGTCTCAGAGAATATTTTTTAAAAGCCGATGTGGGATGCACCGAGATGTGGTCGCAGTGGACAAGGGACTCACCCCGCTGTCCATGGCTAACGAGAACTGGCGCAAACCTGTGGTACTTACTGCTGATGACCGCAAGGAAGTATAGCAAAGCAAGGAGCTTCACGGGCGCTTCTACCGAGCTCTTCATGGGCCCGATGTAGATTTTCTAGCGTCCGTGTCCTGGCATCGTTTCGGCGACCTCTTTGAGGTTTTGTCTGTGTGATTATAGACGAAGTTATGTTGACGAACAACTACCGGAAATATATTATGAAGGAAGGTCCCTTCCTTTACGGTTGACGTGTGTTGGGCATGCAGGTGAGTCCATCAGACATATTATTTCTGGTTGTTCTCGTCTGGGTAACGGCGAGTACTTGCACAGGCAAAATCAAGTAGTCAGGATTATTCATTTTGCCTTGAAATATAAATTTGTCGAGTCGGAGGTACCGTAATACAAGTATGTGCCCGACCCAGTTCTCGAAAAAGACTTTACCAAGATATTAGTAATTAATACGCAAGTAAGATTTTGGAATGCTTTATTGTTGGAATAGCCTAAACTATATACAGGGTGTCCAAGAACCTGGCGTCCAACTGGATTCCCACGATGCCCCAAGTTCTAACAGTACTCAGAAAAATATTTTAAAAAATCCACCCCATGTACTTACAGAATTATACTGATTTCAAAAAAAAAGGGGAAATGAGCACCCTGTGACATACTTTTGAATGCTGTGACTGCTAATGCTGATAATTTCGATATTTCTTGGAGGTTTTGTAATCTAGGGTATTGCTGTGTCTAAATAGAATGTAAAAATAATGTACTTATTGTACCATTTTAAAATAAAATATTATTTTAACTAAAGGTGATATGGAAAACTATTGAATTTCGCAACTTTGACCGACTGTAGTGTAAAAAAAATTTACCAAAATAGTATGGCAAGTGACGTCAAATTTTGACGCGTTTATTCCTCTTTTTAAAAAGGTATAATACTTACACATTAATTTGAAAAAAAAAATTTTTGATAATATTTTTACTCAACAACCCAATTTTTACGATGTCTTACAGAATTCTTAGAAAGAAAAATTTACGACGAATTGAATCTAACCTCTAAAGAATTACTATTGTATGCTCATAAAAATAACAACAGGCCTCTCAAAAAACAGGTTAGACCGTAAGGGACGGTATGTGCATGCATCTCACCATAGTGATTCGTTATTACAACAGGAGGGAGCAAGACAGAAACTATCTTTGCGATTTGCTGGTTCTTCTTTATGGTACCCCATTATTCAGGTAAGAGTGAGGGAGAAAAAGGTTAGAGGTGCGAGTGAGATAGATAGTGACGCTATCTGGGATCGTGCTATTTAGGATAACAGTACGGTCAGTACGCGTCACTGCCTCCTGCCGTTACTACGCACCTCTCTCTTATTGTTACCATTGATCACGTACTACGATTTAAAGCTTTGTTTATTGGACTCGATTACTCTTTGTGCTCTGGACTTTGAAACGAACTCTTTACGACGACCTTTGCCTGTGTTTGGACAGTTTGTGTTTTGTGTGTGCTACCATGGCGACCTACACTCCGCAAGAATACGCAAATATGCACTACATTTATGGAGAATGTAGAGGTAATGGACGAGCTGCAGCGAGACTTTACAGAGAAAGGTATCCGAGGGCTACGCGATATCCCGACCATCGAGTTTTCATTAATGTGCACAGATCACTATGTGACGGGCGGTTCCCCAATCAAGTAGCTGGTGAAGGACGACCCGTAAATGACTTCATACGCGATGAAGTTTTAGAGGCGGTGTCGGCAAATCCAAGCATCTCTGTGCGAGGAATAGAAGCTGATACGGGGATACCGAAGAGCACAGCACACAGTATTCTCCAAAAAGAAGAATATCATCCGTACCACGTACAGCGAGTGCAAAGTCTTTTACCTCGAGACTATCCGAGCCGAGTCGCGTTTTGTGAAACAATCCTGCAAAAACATCGAGAAGACGAAAACTTTATCGACAAAATTTTGTGGTCAGATGAATCAACATTTAAGAAGGATGGCTACATGAACCTACACAACTTGCACGAGTGGCATGTGGAAAATCCGCACTTGATGCGAGAAGATAGATCCCAGTACCGGTTCAAAGTGAACATGTGGACCGGTATTCTCTGTGGGAATATTATTGGTCCATTTGAGATGCCCGAGAATTTGACTGGCGAATCATATTTAAATTTTCTTCAAAATGATTTGCCAAACTTACTAGAAGAGACCCCACCAGATATGTGGTTCCAACACGACGGCTGTCCAGCACATTTTCGCGTATCCGTTAGAGAGTTTTTGGACGAGCAATACCCGAACAGGTGGATTGGGCGATCAGGAACAATCCCGTGGCCAGCCCGCTCACCTGACTTAAATCCGCTGGATTTTTTTTTCTGGGGAACTATGAAGGAGCTCGTTTATGCGAAGCCCATTAATGACATCGCTGACCTTCGTGAGAAGATAACACAAGCAGTGCAGGTGATACGTCAAAAAAGTTACTCGCGAAACATAAAGCGGTCCTTTTTAAGGAGAGTGAGAGCTTGTATTGCCGCGGGTGGTCAACATTTTGAACATTTATTGTAATAAAATATCTTTAAACTAACATTCTTTGCTTTTATTCTACTGGGAACCCATCTACCTGTGTGTATTTCCTTCTTGCTCACTCTTGGAACCGAAGTAAATAATAGTAGTAACATAACAGTTTCTAAGATAAGAAAGGGTCCGACAGTTACCGTTAGTAGGTAGGCACTTCGTAAAAATTGGGTTGTTGAGTAAAAATATTATCAAAATTTTTTTTTTTCAAATTAATGTGTAAGTATTATACCTTTTTAAAAAGAGGAATAAACGCGTCAAAATTTGACGTCACTTGCCATACTATTTTGGTACATTTTTTTTACACTACAGTCGGTCAAAGTTGCGAAATTCAATAGTTTTCCATATCACCTTTAGTTAAAATAATATTTTATTTTAAAATGGTACAATAAGTACTTTATTTTTACATTCTATTTAGACACAGCAATACCCTAGATTACAAAACCTCCAAGAAATATCGAAATTATCAGCATTAGCAGTCACAGCATTCAAAAGTATGTCACAGGGTGCTCATTTCCCCTTTTTTTTTGAAATCAGTATAATTCTGTAAGTACATGGGGTGGATTTTTTAAAATATTTTTCTGAGTACTGTTAGAACTTGGGGCATCGTGGGAATCCAGTTGGACGCCAGGTTCTTGGACACCCTGTATACAATTGGACTGTAGGGGTAGTTGGCGTAGTAACTATGCAAAATAAATGAACCAATCACGAGCGAGCCGGTGCGCGGGGCCCCAGTCGTATGTGTCGCTACTGTTGCATGACGTCACGCGCTCAGGCGAGGTGGCACACACGTAAATACGCGCGTGGCCGGCGCGGGCGCCTCAGTGTTGGATGCGCGCGCACCGCGTGATGTCGTCAATGGTTCCTTGCAGGTTAGCCGGTACAGTGCTCCCCCCCAGCGAAGCGTACTGTTGGTTTTGAAATTCTTCCAGACTTCGTGGTTCAAACAGCATCGCGGATGACATCAGCATCAGGCTCAGGGTCCAGTAGGAATGCAGGTTTTAGTCGATCTACGGAGATATTCTTCGGTTTTCTATCGATTTGAATAGTGTACGTTTTGTCATTTCGTTGAAGAACTCGATGTGGGCCGTTGTATGTTGGTGTGAGCGGCTTGCGGACGGCGTCATTACGCACAAACACATGCGTACACGTTCGTAGCTGTCGTGGTATGTACGTTGTTCGGCGATCGGTGTTGATGTGTGCTGCGGATAGTTTTTTCATTGCGTTAGTTATCACGTCTTCGTAATGAGATTGAGTTTGGTCGGTTATCTTCACGCCTAACATTTCGCCGGGTAGTCTAAGTGACTGGCCATATAGTGCTTCTGCTGCAGAGACGTCCGTGTCGTTTTTCATTGTTGCACGTAGTCCCAACATGACTGTCGGTAGCTCGTATGTCCAGCTTGTATTTTGAAGACGAGCTATTATTGCTGTTTTAAGTGATCCATGCCACCGCTCAATCATGCCGTTTGCTTGTGGATGATAAGCAGTCGAACGTGTGCGCTCGATGCCTAATCGCTTCATAAGGCTTCTGAATAGTTCTGATTCAAATTGACGTCCTTGGTCGCTGGTCAAACGTTCTGGGCATCCGTAACGAACAATCCAACCTTCGTACACAGCGCGGGCGATTGTTTCGGCTGTTATGTTTGCGACTGGGTAAGCTTCGGGCCATCTCGTCGCCCTGTCGATGATTGTGACACAGTATCGTTTCCCATCTGATAATGGCAGTGGTCCAATGATGTCGATGTGGACATGTGACAGACGGCCAGCAAGTGGAAAAGCTTCAAGTGGTGATACTGTGTGTCGTTGAGTCTTCGTTTGTTGACATGCGATGCAACTTCGTGTCCAGTTGTTTATGTCGACATTCATGCTTGGCCAAAAAAATCGCTTCGTTATCAGATGTCGTGTTGCGCGAATGCCGGGATGACTCATCTCGTGGATTGCAGTAAACACTGTTCGTCGTAGCTGTGGGGGTATGTAAGGCCGGGCGCTGTTTGTTGACGTCTCGCATAATATCTTGTTATTTGAGTTGTTTGTGCTTTTGTGTTCAAATCGTAAGTTTTTGTTATGTGTGAAATTTTTAAGTTCGCTGTCATCTTGCTGTTGTCGTGCCAGCTCGTCGTAGTCTATCGGGGATGGTGCCGTAATTGTTTCTAGTCTTGATAAGGCGTCGGCTACAACGTTTTCTTTACCATCGATGTGAATGATTTTCGACGTGAACTGGTTAATATACAGTAAGTATCTTGTCCGCATCGGTGTTTCTGCTTTGTTGTTATCTGATATCAGTGCAAACGTGAGAGGTTTGTGGTCGGTGCATACGGTGATTTCTTTTCCTTCAAACATCTTTCGGAAATGACGAATAGCTAGGTAGATGGCTAGGAGTTCACGATCGAACGTGCTGTATTTAGTTTGTGCGTCCGTCAGTTTTTTTGAGAAAAAACCAAGTGGTTGCCATCTTCCGTTTGTGTACTGCTGTAGGGCTGCGCCGACACACGTATTTGATGCGTCACACATGAGTGATATGGATGCATGTGTTGACGGATGTGACAGCATAACGGCATTTTTTATACTATTTCTGCATGATTCAAATGCTTGTTTTTCGACGTTCGTCAGCTGTATTTGTGTCTTGTCATTCTTTTTTGAAGTGCGAAGGTACTTGAATAATTTTTCTTGTGTGTGAGCTGCGTGTGGAATGCTTTTCTTGTAAAAGTTGATAATGCCAAGGAAGCGTCGTAGTTCTTGTACTGTTTTTGGTTCTGGATACGTTTGAATGCTTTTGACGCGCTCTTCAATAGGATATATCCCGGCAGCCGATACATCGTAGCCCAGGAACTGAAGTTTTTCCTTGCCGAAAACGCACTTCGACACGTTTATTCGCAGTCCATGATCTTGTAACCTCTTAAAAACTTCTTCAAGATGTTGTCGGTGACGAGTTGGGTCAGGGGATGCCAGAAGAAGATCGTCGACAAAAGGGAATACGAAATCCAAGTCGCCCAATATGTTGTTCATGTGCCGCTGAAAAGTTTGCCCCGCGTTGCGTAAACCGAAGCACATTCTTGGGAACTCGTATAATCCGAACGGTGTTATAACCGCAGTCTTCTCTATGTCTTCTTGTCGAACTCTCAGTTGATTATATGCTTTACGTAGATCAATCTTTGTGAATATCTTCATTCCCTGCAGCCTATATGTGAAGTCACGTAGGCGGGGTATCGGGTATCGATCGGGTTTCGTCACGGCGTTCAACTTCCTGTAGTCGCCGCAGGGTCTGAGTTCACCATTCTTCTTTTGGACTAGATGGAGAGGACTAGCCCACGGTGATTTGCTGGGTCGACATATGCCTTGTTCTTGCATAAGCTCAAAAATGTCTCTGGCGGCCTGGTATTAGTGCGGTGGGAGAGGGCGTGCTCTGCAGTACACGGGTGGTCCATACGTAACGATGTGGTGCTCCACATCTCTGTCGGTTGCGTCACTGAAGTGAGCAGACGTGATGTTGCTATATTTCTTCAGCAGGTTGTAGTATGGATCGTTCACGTTGAGTGTCAGCACTGTCGGCGTCGTTGTGCTGCATGATAAACAACCGTAGATTGATAAGCCTGTCTTCTTGTCAATAAGTTTCTGGGCTCGCAAATCAACTAGTAGGTCGTGGAATTGCAGGAAATCAGCGCCGATGATTGGTCTCTTGACGTCTGCGACGGTAAATTTCCATTTAAATTGCCGACGTAAACCAAGGTTAAGGTCAAAGTCGCGTTCGCCATATGTTCGTATCGGTGTACCGTTTGCTGCGTATAACAGTACGTTCGATGTCGTTAATCCTTTGTTGCAGGGAGGCACCACTGACACGTTTGCTCCAGTGTCAATTAGAAAACGTAGTTTGTTGTTGGTATCGTAGACGTAAAGACGGTATGCAGAAATGTTGTTGATCTCAGGTTCCGTCGTTGCCAAGATCTCGGTTAGTTTTCCGTGTGCTTGTTGTATTTGCATGGTGATCTACAATTGCGTGCGTGCTCGCCGAAGCGCCGGTGGAAATAACAAGCGTCACTCGTGTTGCGCTCATATTTATACTGTCGGCCGCCTGACCGCGAACGAAACTGGGATCGTGAGCGGGCGAAACGACGAGCTGTGTGCGTCGATGTCTGTGCCCGGTGTACTTTTAGCTCGGCAATCTCCTTCGTCAGTTGCATTATGGCATTTTGGAGGTCCTGTTCGCAATGCGGTTTCTGTTCTTGTACACGAGAGGACGGTGATGTTGTTTTCGAATGTTCTTGACAGGCGCAGGAACAAACGGATTGTACTTCTGTGTTTTGATCGTGCATTTTGTCTGCCATTGTCGCGAGTACGTCGAGTGATGATTGTTCACTTACTGCTAGAACTGCCCGTGTTGACATCGGTAGACGCTGCATCCACAACATCTGAAGAGTTGAGTCAGGTATCTTCTCGTGAGCCAGTTCTCTCATGCGTCTGAGCAGTTGTGACGGCTTTTGATCGCCGAGTTCCATCTCGTTTAAAAGTTTGTGAAGCTGTTTGGTTTCTGACTCTTCATACACGGAAAGTAGCCTTTTCTTCGCCTCCTCGTACCTTCCGGTGCGGGTTATGGACATAATGATGTCACCGATCTGCTCGACATCCATTTTTTCCAGGTGCGCTACCATCAGGCTGAATTTGGCTTCTTCGTTGGGTTTCTGTTGGTTGACAACGGTTTCGAATTGAGCAAACCATAGCGCCGGTTTGTCGCGCCAAAACGTAGGAATTCGGGCTTTGACGGAGATAGTTGCGACTTCTTCTGATGCCATTTTCGATTATGCACAAGAACGTTCGTCGGGGTCACCACTTTACCAAGATATTAGTAATTAATACGCAAGTAAGATTTTGGAATGCTTTATTGTTGGAATAGCCTAAACTATATATACAATTGGACTGTAGGGGTAGTTGGCGTAGTAACTATGCAAAATAAATGGACCAATCACGAGCGAGCCGGTGCGCGGGGCCCCAGTCGTATGTGTCGCTACTGTTGCATGACGTCACGCGCTCAGGCGAGGTGGCACACACGTAAATACGCGCGTGGCCGGCGCGGGCGCCTCAGTGTTGGATGCGCGCGCACCGCGTGATGTCGTCAATGGTTCCTTGCAGGTTAGCCGGTACAAGACCATGTAACGTTGTACTGGGATACAGGACTATTGCAAATAAGCCTGATATAGTGGTGATGGACTGATCAGCACGCCGCGCAATGCTATTCAATGTTACCATTCCGCATGACGAGAACCTCGTGAAAGCTGAAAAAGAGAAGCAAATAAAATATCTTGATTTAGCACACGAGGTTGTCGATATGTGGCATGTGAGCTCGGCTATCATTGTGCTGATAGTCGTAACGACCTTATAGCCAAGAGTCTAGACGACCACCTGTCCAAACTCTCGCTTGGCGGTTGGATCAAGAGCCTGATTCAGAAGGCAGTAGGTACTCCTCGATACGGCTCGCATTGTGAGGAGGTTCCTGTCTCTTTAGCCCTAACCAACGGTAGCTTGAACCCTGCTCCCGTCACCGGTGGACGACTATTTTTTTTATATTTTTGAATGTTTATTATACGTTTTGTATGAAATATTTAAAAAATTAAATTGTATGTAAGGACATAATAATAAATTTATTTCAGACCATAATCATCACACAGGTAATAAACAAAGACCCTTATTTAATGTTAGTAATCACTTACAAACTAAGTTACTAAAACACACAAATAAAATATGACCTAAGCCTTATAAACTAAGCCCCAAAAAACCATTGCAATTATTTGACTCTAATATACTCTCTAATTTTTAAATCTAAATATTAGTTAAAACTTACACTTATTTATAACTTAAAACTTTACTGAGAAATATATTTTTAATTTATTTATATGTTAGTAAGTGATAGACTAAATGTATTGACAAATAAGTAGTGCAACATGTAGGGCTAGTGCGCTAGAAAAAGTTAGGGATATATCAGTAGTGTTGCAGTAGCGGTTGTCTTGTGGTAATGGCCGTGATTGATCCCTAAAGGCCCTTTACTTTAAGTAATATATTTTTTCATCACAGCTCTTAATACGATAAAAGACACCACGACATGAGGATACTGGGATTCTATAGATAACAAACGGCATTTACCTACACGCACTGCACCAGCAAATATTTGTAACCAAAAAAGAAACAACAAGCTTTTTCCACATAAAAACATGAATGTGATATTTCATTGTAGTTTGATCAAAGAAACAACTACAGTTAAAGTGGTTGGAACAAAGGTGAGCTCACGGAGATACGTTAGTTTTATCCACGAAAATACCAAATCTACGAGCGGTAACAAAGAGTTTTTTCTTTGTTACATTTTATTTATTACTTTAGGAGAATCTGCCACAAAAAATAGCCGAATTCTGCTCTTAAGACTTAGCCACGAGCTGCAAGATCACGCAATATGTGCGTTGCGAAAGTTACAGCGGAGAAAACAAATGAAAGATTATTTACTTTTCGAGCATGCAATACTAATCGCCGCCACCTCGGCGCAATTTACGGGGCAACGGAACGCGCACGAAGGGAACAGGCAACTTACATACGTGTCGTTTGATGAAAATTGCGCCGCATGGGCTGAGGTTTGGGGACGGGTCCTTATAAAAATCGAAAAGGTAGTACGTTAGTTTAATAAGATAATCCTGGATAAAGAGATTATGTTCTAACAGACTTAACTTTCTGGCGGTTAGGGAAACTTTGCCAAGCCTAGGAATTAGATACAAAGCTCTCAGGCCAATGACTCGGGAAAGAAAAGCTTACTTAATACAAAAAAAGTAGTTAATAAACTGGTATGAACCCGACTGAAAAAATTGAAAAGCAAAAAACAAGCGCATTTTAAATTAAACAAAACTTGAAAGCAGGCTCCATTCTAATTTCATTTCATAACTAGCTGACCCATGCAACTTCGTCTGCGTCACAATAATATATAGCTTACAACCTTCCTCGATAGATCGACTATCCAACATAGTAATATTTTTTCAATTACTTTTCTAATGTGGAAAGAATTTTCAGAGACGTCAGAGTAATTTTTGAGTTGAATCGTAACAAACAAAAAATCTAATCTTTCCTCTCTATAATATTAGTTTAGGTTTTCTTTGAATATATTATTAAAGTGAGAATTACTATAGGTACATATCATCATCATCATCAGCCTTATATTGGTCCCACTGTAGGGACTCAGGCCTCCTCTCTAGGAGAGGGATAGGCTAATAATTCACCACGCGGGCCCAGTGCGGATTGGTAGATGTCACATATCTTCGAATTTTTGGTTCTAAGATATGCTGGTTTCCTCACGATGTTTTTCTTCACCGTTTTAAGAGCAGTGGCACGTGATGAAATAAATTACACAAAATAATCCGCCTGCCTAGGTTCGAACCCACAACCAACTGTTCGTAAGTCGGGGCCGCCACCACTGGGCCACCACTGCTCACAAAACAATATACAATAACACCTTGTAATTATTATGGTGCAATAAATATGTATTTTGAATTTGAATTTCCCGGAGGCCAGAATCTCCATGCACGTATCTTCATTGGGACGCGAGGGCCGGCGCAGCGGACCGCGTAATTATTTTGTCGCGCGGACATTTTTACATTGCGATATCTTCTAAGATATTTGTTTAAACTATACAGAGTAAAAAGCACAAATATTCTACATTAAATTTCCGTTCTAACAAATTCATTTATTTAGATATAGATTAATACCATATAGATTAAATAAGCTTCGCAAAAAATAACTCCATTTTTTGTTGAACTTTTAAAGAGGAACATTTCTCAATAAGGAATATCGTTTCCCGTTTATGCAACAGATTTCATTTATGCTCCACTCCTTTTGGTCGTAGCGTGATGTTATATAGCCTAAAGGCTTTCTCGATAATGGACTATCCAACACAAAAATAATTTTTTCAAGTCCAACCAGTAGATCCTGAGATCTTAGCGTTCAAACAAACAAACAAACAAACAAACAAACTCTTCAGCTTTATAATATTATATTAGTATAGATTAGTATAGATTTAATATTCAAATGAACCCCACCCCGTCTGCTTCCAAGTTTTGTTTAATTTAAAATGTGCTTATTTTTTGCTTTTCAGTTTTTTCAGTCGGGTTTTTTAACTATTTTTTTTATTTACAACTTTTTAGTTCTTTTGTGTTGGTTCTTTCGTTGATCGCGTAAAATTCTTCGCAGATGATTTAACTTTTGTGTTTGTTTATAGCATTTGTGACTTTGAATTTCTTTTAAACATATGTGTCATATATTTTTGTAATCTCCTTTTAACACCCTTCATTTTGATACCCTACTCGATGGTGACCCTACAGATTTTTTTTTTATTTCAAATCCGCGAAATGGCCCCCAAAATCGGATTTTTTTCTTTGTTTTTTAATTTTATTGTAGCTAGTGACACTCGACCATCAAGACGAATCTAACGGCGTATATTTTATTTAATCCCTTTATCCGTTTAGGAGTTATGAGGGAACAAAGAGACTGATATACATACATACATACGCGCCAAACACATTACCCTCCTTTTGGGCCAAAATAATCGGTTATTTATATCTAAACTTGATAAAAATCCATGTTTCTCATTTCTGTTATTTGTACTGAAATTAATATTAACTTTAATATGTAAATTAAATTGCTTACAGGATGACTAGTAGTGCTGATGAAAAAATTATATAATTGACTAAAGTTGAAACTGAAATTCATATGCGATGCGTGTAGCATTAAAGTATTTTTTTTAAAACAGATATTTGTTCACATGTTAAAAACACACATAGAAATACTAAGATATATATCATCGCGCTCCGTACAAAGCCTAAAGAATTCGCAGCAGTTCACAAATTATGATATTTCACGCGAGACGAGAATTTATGTTATCGCCATTTGGGAGACGGGAAGGAAAAATTCTATTCTGTACACAGTACACGCTGTAGGGCGTAGATTCTTAAGCACATTTTAGAAGATTCTGGTATAATCTAGTGAGTCGAGACGCACGAATAGTCTGGATTTCTCAGTTGCCTCCTTGTATGTAATGACTCGTAAATAAAAGTATCTACGGTGTGAATCGGCTTTTGAAATGACTATAGTTCTTTACTGTTCTGTCCTGGCCATGTGATAAACTAAGTAGGTTTAGAAAGAAGCTCTCCGATTTACATAATGATCTACTGATTCACTATACGTGTGGCGCATTCTGGGCAGTCATCAAACCCTAACGCTGTCTGGTTAATCCTTCCACCACGTAGACATTCCGAAATCCACTTATAAAACCGGGTTTGTGCGTAGTCACGGTCTACATCTAAGGGTGTCACAACCCCGTCGGGGCTGCGGGTTGTACACTAGTTACCGCGGCCTTGACATACAGGGCTTAAAAGAAATATGAGTGGTTTTTAGTCAGTAGAAGTCGTCCGACACTCCCTTTCGCTCTGCCCAAGAGCGGGAGGGGTTATTAGATGATTTCCCAACCTCAACAAAAAAAAAGGCTATTGAGCCTGTCAGTAACGCTAGTAAATTTATTTATCTACAATATTAGCTAATGTAAATAACTTTCCGGAATTCCCTCGGAAAAGTTAGGAATTATAATAACAAGAATACCCAACATTATACATATATTTTCTACATAAACATGAAAATCCCGACCGACCCAAACTCTCTGTCTAAACACATATTATACGTAAATGGTATTGTCACCAGACACCGGACACCGCCGTTTAGCGCCAGCAAATACGGCCGTTTGCACAGTTTGCACAGTCCTGCGCTTCGCTGTGCAAATGTTTGCACATTTTTGTGTGGATCCACTAACGCGTCGTGTCGACCTGTGTTTTGAATGGTATATGGTACCGTATATTCTGCCAAAGGGTAGCTTTTCAAAGGCCACTTGGAAACATTGCGGTTAACTCAAACGACGTGTCGACGTGGGTAATTTTTATTCCTGCACGTTGTTGGTTCTGTTGGTTGACCAAAATTGGCAAAACTTCTTCTTTCGTATCGACACCTTATGAAATTCGACAAGAGCAATAAGATATTAGGTGCAGGACCAACTTAACGTGCTTTAAGAGGCACGAGAGTATTAAATCACCAACTTTCGAACGCCTGTCTACTACTGACAAAGTTTGGCCTATAGCATTTTTGCCTGACCCGGAAATCGCACCCAGGATCCCACGAGACCAACAGTCGCGGCGTGCGACCACGAGACCAACAGTCGCGGCGTGCGACCACGAGACCAACAGTCGCGGCGTGCGACCACGAGACCAACAGCCGCGACGTGCGACCACGAGACCAACAGTCGTGGCGTGCGACCACGAGACCAACAGTCGCGGCGTGCGACCACGAGACCAACAGGACTCTCAAATGGCAGTAGCAGTAATAAGTAGGTAGTTACTTTTAATACGCATGAGAGTAAATAGTGTCATTTAGCAGAGACCTAACAACGAACACTTCATCCCATTGGAATTCAGTGAGGTAAACAAAAACCTATCAGTAAGTTGAAACGAAACATTTCAGCAGAGAACACTCCGCGCTGCGCTCAGCGCATTTCAAGAAGGTAATGTACTGCCCGGGCATCCGGCCGTCATCCGGGCGTCGTCCGGGCGTCCGGACCATAAGTATTCCGTTTTCTCATATCCTGAAGCAACACTAAAACCGGCTGAAAAATAACAAGTACTTCTTTTTGAACGAGGATCGTTGAGGACATTCGTTAAGTAAAGCTTGTGTCACACTAAACAAAACTATGCTATAAACTATTAGCCCATTCTTCTCCAAGAGCTCTACGGTCTGGGACAGCAGGCAGCTGTACATTTTTTTGACTATTCAAAGGTTCCTGCAAGGGGTATATTTACCTGTCCGGGCTGCGGCGTGTTCAAAAGAGATACCGCGGCCTCGACATAAAGGGCTAAAAAGGAACATGGGTGGTTTTAGTCAGTAGAAGTCTGAGACTCGCTTTCGCTCTGCCGAAGAGTGAGTTATTTGATGATTTCCCACCTCCCCAAAAAAAAGGTATCATTTACAAAAAAACATGTATTCTATTTGTAATGAATGCGAGTTTAGAGTCTGTTCTCCTGACGATTATCCTGACACGATCTAGTATCACCACGATAAGACATACCTACTTATGTTTATTACTGACTGAATTCATTTCATTTCACTCGGATTGACACAAATTACCAAAAGACTTTTTGATATAATAATAATAATAATATTCCACAACTATCACACAACGCCATCTAGTCCCAAGCTAAGCAGAGCTTGTGTTATGGGTACTAGACAACTGATAAACATACTTATATATTTCTAAATACATACATATTATAGATAAATTACACCCAGACACAGAACAAATGATCGTGCTCATCACACAAACATTTGTCCTGGGTGGGAATCGAACCCACGACCTCCGGCATAGCAGTTAGGGTCACTAACCACTAGACCAACAGGCCAGTCGCATATCCACATGTCTAGGTCCTTTCCAACTTTTCACCGTGTTCCATCGCATCGCTTCGCCTCGCTCCCCCTGCTATGCAGTCCACAGCGTCATTATGCAGGGCGTGTTAAAGTTTGTAACAAACGAGCGCCTCGACGACACCCCCCATCCCTTTCTGAGCTGACTGCAATACCCCCCCCCCCATCCCCCCCCACGCAATAGTTCACCGCAAGAAAAACTGACGCAGGCAGTAATGAAGACGTGGACTTATGGGACAGTTAATGAGACAGAAGTAGTACAGTCAGGCGTTGATTTGGTACATCAAGTTTTATAACGAGGTGGACACAGAAAGGGGCAGCAGGGGACAAAGATGACCCTCCGAAGCCGTAAATTTTCTCAAAATCTAGATGTTTGATTTTTTTTTTTACTTTTGTCACTAGGAATCGTGGGTTACTAACTTTTAAATTTAATAAACACACACAGTCAGAACAACTACCTGCAGTAGGTCATACAAATATGTGTTCCGTGCGGGGATCGAATCCGCGACACTCAGCGTAGCAGCCAAACGCTCAGCCACTGCACCAAACTTGCCATCATACATTGGTGAAATACCGCCGTTAAATTGCAGATCAATCAACAAATCTCTTTTTTGAGTGCCATCATCAACAAGGGACGACATAATTGATTAGTGTATACGTTGTAAGTCATAAAAGATAATGAGTAGAACATTATTTGATTTGGCTGTATCGATACCAGCGAAACTTGCTTGCGTTAGGTCAGTTAGGGGCCGGTCCAGGCCACTTAATAAAGTACATTTTAATCCAAGGTCCAACCACACTTTGACTTGCAATTACTTTTGTCACATTACGAACAGAATAATTAACTTTTCCAATCGTGTTTCCACCAAGTTCTTGCCAAACATTTCCCTTCTAATATCACAGTGTCCCAATCCCAAACCTCATTTAAAATAATAACGCCAAGAATTAAATCCTAACTATGAGTATTATAGCAATTAAAATAACAGGAGCGACGGAAATATTAATTTCAGCTTAATTGTTTTAATTAGTTAAATTATTATTGTTATAGTGGTGCCGGTTATAAATAACGCAGCTATTTCAATTTTAGAGGAAGCAATTAATATTCTATTAAAATCCTGGCAATCACCCGGAGCTTTAATATTCCGAAGAGATAGGGAATGAACTTTGATACGGATTTTTAAACTTTTTGCCGTGAACAGTTTTAAGATTAAATACGGAGTCATTTAATACTGTTGAACTAAATATTTTACAGTTCTTACATTGAATAAATTAAAATTCAGTCTTTCTTTACCCTTCGGTATGTGCTTTGGTTTAGATATATTCCCCTCTCTATCATGCACTAGTAATTTGACAGTTGTGTGACAGTGACGGGGGTAGCACAGAGGCAGAGAACTGTCACGAGCATTGAAATGTAAATAACTTCTGTTTACACTTAGCCTGATATTTATATATATTATGTCGGAGTAAGGGGTATTCTTCATGATGATGATGATGATTAGTCAGGATGGGTATCTCAAATAACACTCGCGCGTTCAGTACAATGGTTTGTATTGGTAATCACAATTCGGTTACAAAATAATAACGGATGCTCATCAATAATCACATGGAATGTAGTGAGGTCAGTTCTGACGTGATCACGACCGACCGACCGACCGTAGCACCGTTCGCTATCCAAGCCTCATAGAAGTCTCTATAGCAGCGCTCATGGCTCTCACTCCCAAAGTACTCTGTACCGGGCCCCTTCCAATTGACTCCCCTCTTTTTCATCCATCACACGACATTTGTTACTTGTAATCAAGCCAGAACTAACTAACTAACTTCCAATATTAGTTCTGATTCTATCCATCTTCCGAGACTACGGTCCCTGACAAACTCACACGTGCTCGTGTGATACGGTATCTGAAAGCTTCATCTCCAACACGGCCATTCTTACAAATCACACGTCCTCGTGTGATAAGGTATTCGAAAGCTTGTTCTCCGACATATAGCTGAAAATGTGAAAAATTCAAAACCGATTTTCTACTATTGTTTTGATTCATGTTTTCACGAACGTTTATTTTGGAAGCCATACTATCACAAAACACGAATACCTACGACTAATATCAAAGGAGAAAACGTTATTTCACGAGAAAAACGCCTTCGAATTTTGCTAAGGGTTTGTGTTCAATCTTGATTGTAGAAATTCGAAACGTAATAAAAGTGATCGATTTTATCTAGGTAGTCTTTCTTGTGAATTTAGAGTATATTTTTACAGCAGAAATCTAATATTCTCAAAAACACTACGGAAAATAAAACACAACACAGCACTATTTACAGTGGCTATAATCTCCAGTTTCAACACTGAACTGCTCCACAAGAAACTGGAGGTGGGTTTTTAGCCAGGATTAGGTGTCGACTCGCAGCTGAGACTTCATTTTGCAGACAGGATCCAGAAGGTGAACCATTCATGAAGGGCCAAGGTTTATGTGATAAGTAAATATCATCATCTGCCTGACCACTCCTCAGCTATATCACCGTCGGGTCCAGTCGAATTGCTCTTGGCTGAATAGGGAGCAGCAACAACCAATCTTTTCTGAAACAACCCAGGGGCTCGCTGTCAGACTTGCATTTTGTGGTTTAAAGGGTGCCAAACATGTACAAATTCACAAGTTGCTAACTTGTAAGATTCATTATAAAACGTAAATGAAGCAGTGTACCTTCTACATATTTAAAAGTAAAATTTATAAAATTGCTGGCAAGAATAGATCATTGGGCATATTTTCTAGAACAGAGTGTTCCGTATTTTGTCCTATTTTCTTTCTAGATTATGAGTCATAAGATTATATTCTACTCCCACAAATTATATAGAGTGAGACTTCTCCTCTTCCTTGTGTCACACGATAAAAGGACAAACAAACACGTGGTCACCATGTTTGTTCTGTATTGCTAACTGCCGTTACTCTTAGCTGGTTGTTCGGTCAATATTACGTGTTAGCAAAACACTACAATTTTAGGTCCAAAAATAGAAACCTGTGTACGAAATATAATAGTAATTTGATTGATCCTACAAATAAATTGGAAGTTATAATAAAAAAACAAATTATAGACACACAGTTTAAATAAAACAAACTCATAAATAAAATAAATAAGACGTTGCATTGTTGCAAACTAAAATATAATATTTCACGTAGCATATCCCGCACAATAATTATTTTTATTTGAGTCGTAAACTAAATTAAACATAAATATCTATCATAACACAAAACATTAATTTTGTACATTATTGCGTTCTCGAATACTTTACTAGCGTAGCGCGATGCTACGAAAACTCTACAGCGTCTACGGCGTAGTACCCGTCGTAGCACTGTGATAAAAAGTTATGTCAATAGGAAGTCGCATTATTTTATATTGCTTCGTTATTTAAATTACTCTTTACGTATCTTTAGAGTTTTATGTACAATTTTCATCATCCATAAACTGCTGGACTGAAGGTTTTTGTATTTTAAGACCTTGCCAGACCGCGAAAACGTCAAAATATTTTGACGTTAAAATTTTACAACTAAACTTTTTACAGCCATATACCCACGTAAAGCGAGTTCTATCTCCGAGCATTTAAGACGGCACCTCGTACATTGGCGATGATAAAACAATAAAAATATGTTGGTTGCGTGGTGGGGAAGTAAATAACGAACTGGGAGCGAAGCAACACAATGGCGACCAACAAATGTACCGGGTAGATAGCGAGACTATACTGAGGAGCGTTTGAACTATGCGTCGAGAGAGTAGGGAGATGAGTTTGTTTACTAACAGAGTAAATTTGTTGATAGGATTTTTTTGTGCTCGTAACGAATTCAATCCATCAGCAATAAAAATACTTACTTAATGGTGGCGGCCTGGCGACCTTCAATTTGGAAAGTTTAATTTGCTATGTGTTTATTCTTATACCTACTGATGCTACTGACTATGTCCTAGCGTGTGAATGTGGTGTTGAAGCACAAACAATGGGACACCAAATATCGATTTTCTCGTACTTTCCTCTAGACAACAAAAACTGATGGACGCTGACTGACGCTGCCAAACTGTAAACCGAATTCCAGCACAACTCAATATACATAAACATCGACATCATACTAGAATGACAATTTGGGACAATAGATATATTTATCTTTGAGGAGCTCGTTACTTAATAATAACTGCCACCCGGGTCGATCTTTAGGTTAAGCCGCCCTTGCTCAGGTTAGTCTGTGGATGGGTGACTACCCATTACAAGCTCAGTGTCCTCCGTGCCTCGGAGAACACGTTAAGCTGTTGGTTGCGGCTGCCATAAATAGATATTTGGCAGTCATTACAGGTAGTCAGTGACCTGAAAGTCTGACAACCAGTCTTACCAAATTGTATCGTATTACCCAGTGTTAACTGGATTGTGTGGTCAGATTGGCAGTCGCTCCATGTAAAATACTGGTATTCAGCTGCATCCGGTTAGACTGGAAGCCGACTAAATGGCTAGGCAGATGATGATCAGATATATTTATATTTATTAAAGGCAAGTAAGTATCCTCGTTCGAACGTAGCATAGCGACCAATGTTATATTATCAGGCGGTCCGGCGAGCGCTGAGTTGTGTGACGTCACACATCGATATTTAATATTATTGCCACCAACGGAATGTTGTGGCTTTTTGTACACAACTTTTATTTATATTAAACACTTTTCAACAATATGAAAGGTTCAGAAAAGTGTAAATGAATGAGATTTTTCACATTTATTTTTAAAATAGCAGTTACGGTACGATACAGTATTTTTTTTGGGGCGTGGGAAATCATCAAATAACCCCTCCCGCTCTTGGGCAGAGTGAAAGGGAGTGTCCGACTTCTACTGACTAAAAACCACCCATGTTCCTTTTAAGCCCTTTATGATCTCCCCTTACTTATGACCTCTTACACAGAGGAGGCATATGACTCAGCAGAGGCTGAGCCAGCTTGGCTTTAAAAAAAAACTAGAATTATGGTTATTCATTCAAATGTGTGTATTACTACTAAACTAAATAACGCTTATAGCTACCTATATTCAACACAGGTGTATACGAATGGGAACTAGGGATCAAGTTATAGTTTAATTGTATGTCGTCTGAATACACGCGAGTTGTACGATTTCGAGGAATCATGGTCCGCGATTGGCAGTGGATGCCTTCTGAGAAAGTTTCTCTTTGTTGTACAATTCCAATAACTTTGATGGACGTATGGACGTCAATATTTATTACGATAAGCGACACTTTAGTACTGACATATAATATTTATTTTATTTTTGGTTAAATTGTACAATAGGAATGTTTCCTGACAAAAATAAATATGATTCTGTTTAGTCCGTCTGTTAGATTTATCGAAAAATATTGGATATGTGTTTTGTTGGTTTAACAAATTAATAAAAAAACAAAATGTGTCAAAGATCATGAGTGGCTTGTGACGTCACTTGATGGTAAAAAATTACCAAACTGTGACGTCACACGACATTTTGAAGCACTGTATCGTCTACAATTTTTGTTTACGTTGAGATATGAAAAAAAAAATAAGTTTTAAAACTAAAATCCGACTACGAATAAAAACGCAGACTAATAAAACCGCGGTCTTAAAAGTATTAAACAAGAAAAATAGTCTAGTAAGTAGATAATTTGATTAATTATAGAGTACAGCCGTAGTCGCATGCCACTGTTATCTGATGCGCCTTCATGGCGTTCTCATTGATTCAGAAGTCAGCTGCTAGTTGCTATTAGCAAGGTGGCATGCGACTACGACTTTTTTTTTGTATTAAGTCTCAGACCAAATAAAAAGTAAAGACGGAACTCTGCGAACAGCAAAGTGAGGCCTGTCAAACTACGCCTCGCCGTGTACATACACAATTCACGCACACACGTACAACATAAACTACGCCTTGGTCTTAAACTTTTTATTTGTTCTGAGACGTGTGTGCGTGTATGCGAGGCGTAGTTTGACTGGCCTCACTTTGCTGTTCGCAGAGTTCCGTCTTTACTTTTTATTTGGTCTGAGTACTAAGTTATATTTAATGTTATCCCATGTTTGACCATATCCTCCAGCATATGACAAAGTGCCAATCACAAAACCAGACTGCAGCTATTGATATATCTTTAAAAGAAAGACAAAATGACCCTTCGTTCAACCGGGAATTGAACCCAGGACCCCAAGGTCATCAGTAGTACCTGCGACCACTAAAGCAACAAAGCCGACAAGTGATTATATTTGTCTATTAACTGCAACAAAATAGAACGATAAATATATCTTTTCTCAGGGCCTAAACAAAAAGATATGTCATTCTAAACAAAAAGATATGTCATTCTGAATGTTTTGGATTGACATAATAAATAATAAATCCGTTGACCTGTACCAATAAATTTCCAATTTCAATATACCTCTCCCAACCAACTTTCATACCCTTCTTTCCCACTTCTCCCCTAAATTAATCAACATTTTGGCAATATTCCTAAATGAGAATGATTTAAAATGTTACCTGCTAGACTAACACCTACCACGAAGTACGAAGTTCGACGGCCTGCCTCTCTGTGCTTCCGTCACGACGTGACACTGGCAGAATGGTCAGAAAGCTGAGCCAGAGAGAAAAAACTCTAACAAAAATCTTGGTAGAAATACAAAAAGGCTTTGAAAGCGATCGTCACTCATCCAGGCAATTCCTCCTCTCAAACGGATAAATTCTGAGAAATTTTTACCTCATTAACCTTAGTAACATTTTACATTGTCACCGTCTAACATGAAAACAAGAATCAACCAACTGTTATCAACAGAAGTCTAAGTCCTATAGATCTGTGGTAAGTCCCATAAATCCTCAGGCTTGGGTGGGGTCGATGACACGACACATACGATACCCATGAGTTATGGCTAAGAAGATACCAAAAGAGGGGTGTTCTTTTATTTGTTTTAATGGGATAATAAATAATATAAAATATATAAGTTGCAAGACGGGACCTTTAATACCTTACCGTCAAATCAAAGCGAATAGGTACGTTACCTACGTATATTTACACACCAAAATAACACACAACAGTTCACGCTGTTCTTGTCATTATTTGGTAGGGATTCGAGTATTAATAAGCTGTTCTGTAGTTTCATCTATAATTTAAACACTCACGTTAAACGAGACGAAGAATAAGTTTACTATTGAATAATTACCTCTTTCGACTCTGAGCTTCAACTGAGAAATACCTGATGGGGAAACGACCTAAGAGTTGAATCATGCCCCCATGCTCAACCATAACTCAGTAGTAAAAGTCTACAGTTATTAACTCTTAGCTTTTTAATACAGTAGGATGTAACACGAAGTTCTTCCAATAGGTTTCGCCGCAGTCGTTTATCCACAGGCGTCTTGGCAGGCAGCGCATTAGCCGCGCACTACATCACGTTAATTTATCGCGAAGCCTTCACTAACTGCAGCTTCCTGCCTCACTAAGTGCAGACGAACCTTTGCGTGGCAGCCGGAAAAAATCTGCGAAAAATTGCATTTTGTTGTGTTGTTTACAGAACTTGAAACAACAATGGTGGTTGTCAAGTAAAGATGGGATAATGGTTCATCGTCTGCCTTTTCCCAAATATATGGTGGCGATTGCCAGTAGACGCAGAAGTGAGATATACCGACTTGCTATCTAACCTACAATCCAGTTATTAAGAACATGAGTCTCCCTGGCACAAATGCTTGTCAGTCTTTTTGGCTCCTGACTACTGTTCGTAAACCATTGACAAAAGTGACAATGGACTGCAAGTGATCAGCACCTATATAAAGTAACTTACACCGTGTAACCACTATTAGCCCGAAGCGAAAATCTCAGAGGCACAGGTTTGTTCGCACTAAGCGATAGATATCCCGGTACAACTACACACATGTAAACATTAAATCAGCTGAGAGGCGAGACCCGCCATTACCGGGCCACGTTAATCTTACGCCCGGGTAGGGTGGCCGTGGTATAAATCAGAGAAGACGGACAACGATCATCGTTTACCCGGACGTAGTATATCAATGTGTTCCTCTATTTTGTGAAATATAATAATTATTTAAGTCAGCCCATTTTTATGATTTATATTGATTTTGAGGCTCAAAAGTCAGTTTAATAAATAACTAAAAAAAAACATTGATCCAAAAAAGCAACGCCATAGCCTAGCGTTCTGACAGTATCAGTAGATAAGGCTGAATGAAATGGTAAACACTAAAATTCCATGTGACTTCCGGTTGGATAAATATGGCTGGACCTTAGTCCAGCCATATTTATTGACTCTACCCCAACAATGTCCAACAAAAGCTGAACGTCTGGCCCCCCTACCGCCGCTCTTTCTTACTCCACCGCAGAATATATGCCCCTCACTCAACTCGTATTTTACCCCTAATACGCTCAGACCCCGTTGTATGAAAGCGTTAGCCTAAAGAACGTGTCAAGGATTACCGAGTGCCTAACTGCCTACCACTGATTTGGAAGTCTAACTCAAACGTGCTACGAGGAAATATAAATGAATTTATAAGTGAATATTAGAGAAAATAAGTACCTAAAAAGCCCTATAGGCTTAACGATCTTGGTATTTAAAATTCATATAGGCACCTGGTTTCGAAGTTTTGTTCGTCAAACAATTGTTTGCTTTTCAGCACAAAATTAATCAGTTTTCGTCGATTGACAGTTTTAACGAGCTTAAGATAAGAACAGGCAAGAAAAACAGTCTGTTCCAAAATCTGTTTGTTTTTAATTCCCAATCAGTGCGGAAACGTAAAACTTCGTCGATCGACGTTGAAGTGTACCGAAACAATTTTGTAGTAGTTATAAACTTCAATTTGTACGGAAACTCGTTTAAGTTAGCTACAATTTATATCGGAGAGTTATATTTTTAGTATTTTATGTAATTTTTAGACTAATCTTTAAGCTCTTTTGTAGAAAGTTTTTTTCCTTGTTTCTCTTTAAGATAAAACAACCACAAGGAGGTCGAAAGTTAGAGACTTATTCTTGTACGTAACGGGAATTAAATAACAATAAAAAAGTCAAAACTGAACGTTTCTTTCAAGCAAATTGAACGTTGGCAAAACGCCAAAAACGCGAAGAAAGAAGAAATATTAGCATTAGATATTATAAGGGTGCATTAGCGGCAGGGGTGGAATTACGACATTTATTCGGGAGCAAATTGCGGCGCGGCGCCATTACAGTAATAGCACATAACTCCGCCATGTAGTACGTGGCGCCGCTTGTTCCACCTAATGCCCATCGAACGTCATTTGAGCTGATTCGAAGGGGTAATTTCGATGAATGAATTTTTTGACACGGGTAAATAGGTTTGGCCATCAGTCAGCGTTGCTAGCGTTTAGCTGACTGCCTTATATAATTACCACATAACACAGAGTAAGTCAACCCCACTTTTGGGGCACAGCCCTCCGCTCTGTGCCTTGGCTGAAATCAACTACGCGGTGAATGCAATAATTTTCACAAAGTGAAATAAACACCGAGTTGGAACCTACATCGTAAGGTCACTTATAAAGAACTTTTCAAAAAGTTAGACAATTCCAGTTCACAATGCACCCACATAACTTATCTCCCCACATGCCTAATAACCTCGAGGTAGTCCGACCAGCCGCAGAAGGCGAGCTGCCTCCGAAAGACATCAGACAAGCCTGAACTCCGACCTCCGACAATGCAAACTTCTCCGGGGCCACACTACCGCAAACTTATGCATATCGTACGTGACCCGGTGTCCCACGCGACGGATAATGCGATGCGAAGCGATTTAACTAGTTTAGAATCAGTCACACATTATCAGGGGTGTTATGTGTACGCAAAGAGGTAGGCAGACCCCTACTTTCGCAAGTTTTGGTTTGATCTGAAGTGATAGGGCAGCAATCCTAACTTCTTAACTAACATTATTAAAGTGAAAGTAAATCTGTTGGGGCTATGGGTTGTTCGGGGGCTGCGGGCTGTTCACAAGTTAGTTACCACAGCCTCGACATATAGGGCTAAGAAGGAACATGTGTGGTTTTTAGTCAGTAGAAGTCTGACACGCCCTTTTGCTCTGCCCAAGAGCGGGAGGGGTTATTTGATGATTTCCAACCCGCCAAAAAAAAATATCTGTTTGTTTGTTTGCCACGCTTAATCAGCTAAACGGATTTGAATGAAATTTGGCACAGGGATAGAAAGTTGAGGCCTGGATTACGATTTTTGTCCAAAAAGCACATCCCTCTAGGATATTAAGCGACACTCATGGGGCACTCATCACCACAGTAACAATCATCATCATCATCATCATCTACCCATGACCCACGTTATTTGGGTTTGTTCGCAACACATTTTTTTTCCATTCTTTCTGAGTAACAAGGATGGTAGGTACAATATATTTTTTAACCATTTTTTTATTATTTTTACTGGGTAAACAGAAACGTTATCTCTCATGAATTTTACCCAATAACATATAGGGTCGGTAATCTGTAGAACCAGTTCTATAAAATTATAATACAGCAACGCATCGTATCGCTTCTGTTCCTCAGCGGGGCGATGTGTGATGCATCTGATAGCTAATTAGTTTTGCTGCTAAAAGTTGATGAAGTATGGCCGGCGCTAAGAGGGTCTTCAGTGAGGGGTCGAGGGTCATTCTACGTGAACTTCAGACCCCGAAGGTAAGAGAAACTTTGTTATTCAAGTTTTTGTTCAAAGATTTCAGTTTAAGAAGAAAAATCTTGAAGTTTATGTCGACAGGTTGTCCTTTTTTTACTTGTGCTTGTTTTTTTGGCGTAGTATAATTTATCTCCTATATTTTAAATGATATATACAACTTTACTCCTGTTTTGGTTCTAGCAAACCCATTTGCCAGAATTTTGCCGTTTATTTATGTTTAAAGTTCGATATTCTCAATGAAAAACTGACTTGTTGCTCCCATAAGGGCGACGCAAGAAATAATCTCCATTTTCCAGCTGTTTCACAATTGTTTTTGTTGAATATAAACTAAGCTTAGCGCCTGACAGTGTTAGTGAATTAAAATGAATAGTGTCAGTGATTAGGATCGCGTGTACGTACTTTTGTACAGTGGTCCGAAAAACACAAGCGCTAAAAAATCACCCAAAAGGAATTTAATTGTAGCTTGAAATCACAAAAAATAACTTTTCCGAACAAAAGCAATTCAGTAAATATAAGCCAGACTAACAAACCGTAATACATTGAGCAGACGTAAACTGCAAACAGTGCTCAAAGTTAATTAATCACGCAGCTACAGGGGGTGATCATAAACATATAACACAAGTTGGGACACCCTGTAACCGCCGCCATCGTTACAGCATTATTTACAGTGTCGCAAATTTCACTCCGCTGTGCCTTCTGAGAGCACGACATGAGCTCGAAGTTACGTTGGAGATGAGATGTGCTGTACAAATCATCTCCTTATTGTCTGTTTGTATAGTTATGGTAGAGCTTTTTGATTGAGATTTGTCTATATAAAATATTTTGTAACTCTCTCTCTCATGTTTTCATCAAAGGTGTGATCATTATTTCAGGGTGTGATTCAAAGCATCAAACTGAGCATCTTTCGTCATGGGACTACCAAGGACATCGCGAACACAATCTCATGTTCTGAGTACTGAAACATTTGAGTCGAGTAATGATTGATGACAAATGGCAATCGATTTTGTATTTCTGCAACGAGTTCCAATAGCGTTATAGTTTAACATGTGACTTCAATATTATATCTTTAACTTTTCTACTATCGTAAAAGCAACCGATACAGCCATGCTTATCATTTGTAACAAAAATATACGTATATCTCTAAAAAAATAAACATTACATTTCATTTAAATAAATCACTTTATTTTTTCTCGAAGTAACTTCTAAACGTGTCTTCTCCCTAAGCCACTAACAATAACTATTAGGAATATTGTTAGTGCACATCCGTAAATATGTCCGGATGCGGGCCGCTCAGCCTCCCTCGCTCAGCCGCTCAGATAATGCGATAGCCGGGTGATAGCCGGGTGATACGGCTAAACTTTGACACTTTTAGTCGGCAGTTCACCGGAATGCGGTCGTATTCCGTTTTTATGGACGATTTGACGGTACGTGCGCGGAAACCGAATGCCGCGGTTCGAACCTTCGGTTTTGTGCAAATGTATGTGATTGTGTGCTTTTGCCGGAGGCTGTAAAATATCTATGGGTTTTCACGGTTTCGCCATCCGCGGTAATGTCAATAAGTAATAGGGTAACAATGTTGGCGTTTTATTAAGTTTCGAACTGTGTCTGGCTTTGTCTGCCATAATTTCTGTCTAAATCAACTTCTGTGTAATTTGATTGCATTCCAGTTCTGCAAAACCCTGTGATTATACCTTCTTAAAAATAACTTGAGTAAATATAGTCAAGCAGCTTTTCACCAAGTACTCTTAGCTATCCTCTGAACATAAAACCTCTCAGTACTTTCATCCAATATCACTTTACTTTTGATATTCTCTAGATTCTATACAATCTAATAACGCATTGAAAGCTATTGAATCACGTTATTCCACAAGTGCTTATATAATAGAAGTACGGAGATATCTCCAGCGATCAATTCCGCACAACCGTGAGCAGAGGCTGCACGCTGGAGCCGCTAATCTATAGAATAGCGTCTCACTTGAAAAGATCTAATGCGTTAGATGATAGGGGCGTTTTATTTACTATCTGTGCCATTAGTACCTACAGGGAAAGTGGATATAATATTATGGCGTAAGTTTTAATGAAGTATATATTGATTTAAAATATAAAGGAGGTGTCTGATGACATGACAAGTAATAGAAACGTATGGAAGAAGACATGCTTCGCCGACTCCAAATGAATTATATATATATACATAATTATATATACTAGAGGATCGGGCAGATGTCGTCCTGCCCAGACAGCAGCGCCACCTACCGGGTCCAATTGTGAATCTAAACCATTCTCGAATCCGCTGGAACAGTCGTTTAGTAGGAGTTTAGTGACATACACACGTACATTAGAATTATATATATAAAGATAGACCAAGATAATGATGATGATGAATTATTAAAAAAAAACACTCTATTATTTATGTATTTTTTACAGGCAGAACAGACTGCGGGTCAGGTTGCGGGGATCCGCTGAATGGGAGACGCACGGGACCGGTCAATGTGGCGACCCTCAGGAGAGGCCTATGTCCAGCAGTGGACGTCTTTCTGCTTAAATGATTATGATGATGATGAACAGACTGAGCAGTAGTAATCATCAATCTATTTGAGTGACACATTAACTTAGGCAAGAATTTTTAAGTATGCCACACCCCTAAGAACGATGAAGTTAGTGCTAAGAATTCGGGTACTGTCTGTGATTTAAACCCAATGAAGTCTACTGAATAAATACAATTAATTATTATTATTTTTATAGAAGTATTTTTCCTTAAGACTGTAACACTATAGGACGTGTAATATCAGTTTTATTTATCACATTTTTTTTTATTTTCTTAGCAGAGACAAGAAAATACACCCCTTACTACTTGGTTGACTAAACGGCTGCAGTATTAATATTCACGTCGGGAAAACACAATATGTCGGTAAATTTAGCACATAAACAAGTTTTTATCGGCGATATGATCAACAACAAGCCTTTATCGGCTGTACGTGTATGTTGGGATATTGAAAACAACGTAGGCACATTGTGTTTCACTTGACTTTGTGTAAAAGTTAATTATTTTGTGTTTACAAAATTGGAGACTTTCATTGAAAATGTCTAAAATATACGTGGACATGGAGCTCGTGATGGAATAATAACAGCCACTCGGATGATCTACAGGTTAAGCCACGCTTGCCTGGGTTTGTCCGTGGATTGGTGACCACTCATTACATGCCAGGTTTTCTACGTGCCTCGAAAAGCACGTAAAGCCGTTGATCCCGGCTATCAATTGTAGATTTTTGACAGGCGTTACAGGTAGTGGCCTGAAAGTCTGACAACTAGATTTGCCTAGGGGTAATCCATTACCTAGTAATACCTATAACTAGCTGGGTGGTGGAGATGAGATAGGCAGTCGCTCCATGTAAAATACTGGTATTCAACTGCATCCAGTTAGACTGGTAGCCGACCCCAACCTACTTAGTTGGGAAAAGGCAAGGCTGATGACACGTGGACATGGTCTGTCTTTCTGAACGTTTGTTTTTGATTACTACTCCTAATACACTAACGGAAAACATTGTGAGGAAGCCAGCGTGTCCTAGAAACAAAAATTTAAAGACATTAGACATGTACACCATGGTAAGCGTAACGGTATCTTGATGCAGGACATATTTCCCCCAATCCATACTATAAGTAAAATCATCTTCACAACACAAACTCAATTTAGAACACCTTCAAAAAGTGCAGAATCACAAGAAACATTAATCACTGTATCGGTCCTCAATATCCTGACACCAGCCGACCGTGACACGCCAATTTGTGTCTTATGTGGTGTTTATATAGTGGTGAAAGTTGCATTAGTTGGTGAGTCATAAATCTGTGCTACCATTTCGTAGGTGACATGGTTTCGAAAATGTAACGAAACTTGTTTTTTTTTTTGTGCAAAAATATATTTGGTCAACTTGATGGCAACCATAGATTCGATTCTGAGTTCAGAAAGTGCTCTTTATTAGGGTTCCGTAGCCTAATGGCAAAAAACGGAATCCTTATAGGTTCGTCATGTCTGTCTGCCCGTATGTCACAGCCACTTTATTTGAAAACTATTAAGACTACACAGTTGAAACTTGGTAGGTAGATGTATTCTGTGAACCGCTTTACGATTTTTATGCGATGTTGCTTTAACAAGAAATAATACAAATTAAAGGTGGCTTTCCTAGTACGGTAGTACGGAACCCTTCATGTGCAAGTCCGTGCACTTGGCCGTTTTTAGAAAAGTCAATTCCTATTGCTACATACACCTGTTGGACACAGCTATGCTGCCGGCAGAGAGTTCCCCACTTTGTTTGTACGCATGATAATAAACCTGCTTCGTTGATCTGTTGGTCTATTGGTTACTAAGGCTACTGCCGAACAGAAGGCCTGGAGATCACCCCCACCTTACCCTTTAGGGGTGTTGCTATATTATGAAGAAAACCTTTAAAATGTTTCCACTTCAAATACTTGGGGTAGGCTTGGGTCCTATGTCAACTAAAAATAAACTTGATTGTTCACACTCTAGGGGAAACCCGATCGACAACAATTGACTGAATTGAATTTGACTAGCCTGTTGGTCTAGTGGTTAGTGACCCTAACTGCTATGCCGGAGGTCGTGGGTTCGATTCCCACCCAGGACAAATGTTTGTGTGATGAGCACGATCATTTGTTCTGTGTCTGGGTGTAATTTATCTATAATATGTATGTATTTAGAAATATACATATAAGTATGTTTATCAGTTGTCTAATACCCATAACACAAGCTCTGCTTAGCTTGGGACTAGATGGCGTTGTGTGATAGTTGTGGAATATTTATTTATTATTTATTATTAATTGGGCAGAGTCAAATTCTACACTGTGTAGGGTGACCAGTTGAATATTGTCATTTGTGTCACTCCAAATTCCTACAAAAAAAACATGGCAAAGGCAAGAATGTGTTGAATTGACAAAAGCTACCGAAACGCTTAAATTATTATCAATCCAATTCAAAGTTTAAGTGGCTGTAGAAATACTAATATTACACAGCTGAAGAGTTTGTTTGGTTAAACACGCTAATCTCAGGAACTACTAGTTAGTGTATTTTACAGTGTATTCGGAACTATGATATTCTTCACAAGAGATTGCGTATCTAATAGCTGATAAATCTATTCCCTCATCAGTAAAATTATAAAGATACCAATTCACTAAAGTAACCAGCAATCTCCGTTCTTCTTTTAACCAGAAACAACTCCTCACACACAAGACCTACATTTCCATCCACAAAAACATCTAAATATCCTGAAACAAGGCACTTCATCATGGCGGCAGTATAATGTCGTTAGTACACGCGACACTCGTGACACTGCTGACACCGCGTCATGCTCGTGATACATTGACACCGACACTCGACACCGCTCTCCCGACACCACCGAACATCGCTACTTGTCGTCATCAACTTGATGGAACACCTTTTATTTTTCACGTTTTTATATCACCTGTATAATATTTTGAGCTTTAGACTGGGAGCTACTCGATTGCTTGAGGGAATTGTGTTTCGTAAGCTGTGTTTTCGAGGGTTTTTTAGAGTCTCTAAGACATTTTATTTTAAAAACAAGAGATTGAAGATTAGAGTATATGGTTTAAATTTTAACTCGATACCTCCACGTGTTCTCGAGAAAAAGGGTCTTGACAGAAAGACGGACGAACAGACACACGTACAACAAAGTGACGTATTATACGTACGTGACAAAATTTATGTATTAAAACAAACACAGACTTCACTGACTTCGTTAAAGACTTTTTTCTAATGGAAAAATTGCACTTTTTTTTAGGTAAAAATCTATCCCCTACAAGTCAGGAGTTCTATAGTTCCTGCTAACCCCTCCGTAAAATAAAAAGGTATGAGTCTGTGATTGAGAGCGGCAGCTGCGCGGGCGTCCATTAGTGACACAAAAGCTTAGCGCTTTGATTGAAAGCTCACGTCGTCCTTATGTCGTAATTACTCTACACTAAACGTTACCTAAATTACGATCATTTTGAGTATATTGTAATTAAAACAGGTATGATTACAAGTTATATTGTCGTTTGGCTCTAGGTGAACATATTGTAGTAAAATAATAATTGTTTCTGACGGTTACAATATTCTGTTGTTCTATAGTGTTTTATGATTTTGGTTAAAGGCGTGAAATGGAGTTTCATGTTTTAACATGAAACTCCATTTTAGCAATTTGTGGCTTTAAGCGTCTATTTATGGTTTGTCCATGAACTACTTAGTAAGAAAATTTAATAGTACCTAGTTCTGTCTACTTTTGAGGAATTCCTGATAGAAATTTCTCGTAAAGAAACTACGACACTGTTATGTCATGGTAAACATGATGCAGTGCAGTGTGTGGTTTTATGAAAAAAAACGGTATTTAAAACTAGACCGAACTGGTAAATTGCATACACAACAGTTCAGTCAATACGGTGAATAAAATAATAAAAGTCAGTCAAACTAAACCGAACAGACAAATGAATCTATAACAGATCTCATACAATACCTGCAATGAAATATAATAGTAAAAGTCGATAAACGCCAGCAGTTGTTTAGTAAATCATATTATCAGAGCTCCAACAACAGTACCCATAAAATGCGCGATATTTTCCAGCAGGTTTATGTCGCCATAAAGTAAATAGCAATATGTCGGTAGCCGATCGGACGCCACATTATTTGTATGGATTGACTTTTAATAAAAACAACTATTTGATTTTGTTTTTTTGTGAATCCATTTGGGGAAACTATTTTAAGTTCAATTTACCTATGCATGTCCATCAATGGTGTCAAATTCAAATTTAAAAGCCACAGTACTATTTCTGTTAAAACTTTCTAGACGAGGGGAGAGAAGGTGTGTTGCAAGCCAACAAAAGAAATTTCATAATTACACTTCACGTTTCCCTTCGCTTTAGTGGAAACGGTTGAGCAGAGATGAGACGAGTTGTCTTGTAATTGTTTAGGCCAGCGGAGACGAGAATACATCCTAGCTTTTAAACATCTCTCCGCACCAGCCCTTTAGTCCGGCCCTCACTGTCGCGATCCGCGTTTTACTTGAGCGTGTAAATCGTGGCCAAGCGTATGTGTTTAAACTACCAACACCAGCCGTACAGCTACTAGTCGCTTACAATATGTTTAGTCAAAAGTTAAGGCCATAATTGGCACTGATTCGAACCCAGCACGCCGGTGGCACCACCTGAACCTCGGCGCACGTACCGCCGTAGAATAGAAATATCATTGAAATGCTGCAGAATACGAGTTTACTTGTAATGGCCGAGGGTGGCACAGGTTCTATTAGGTACCTTTATTGTCGAAGTTATGTTTCCTCATGTCCGTAGTTGTGCACGAAAATACTTGTATTAAACATAGAATTTTGGGCTCGAGTTTTGATTTTTGACATTTTCCGTCAGAAACTAATTAGTACAAGTCTGGATTAGGTCCCTGTTTCATGGATCTTAAATGTACCGTACTGGTGAAATGTGACCATTGCCTAGGGAAAGGACTTTTTAATGCAAGATTTTTATTATTTTGTCACATTTAATATGATATGTACTCGTATAATGAGCTTCCGTAATTAGGATTACCTTACTGGTGCTCTCATTAACTTTTCAATGGACAAAATATTTATTTATTTATTTATTAATCACAAAACATCATCATCGTTAACCTCATCCTCTCCACCCCTAAATATTCATTTACTATTAAATATTATACAGCTATCTCCATTATACAGGATCCTCTGTTAGCAATAACACAGTGCGTTCACTCCGCGCAGCACCCCAGCATCCCGCATGCAACGGGTGCGCTTTACGCTCCTTTAAATTGGAAAATTGAACGAACCCATTGCCACCGTCCCACCGGCTGCCTGCATACGGAACCCTTTATTTTCTATCTGATATCTGCGTCCCACGGATGCCTGAAACTCTCTAACCGACTAGCAACTTCATTTGGATTTGTCCGATGGAGTTGTTCGACCAAACTCGCTGTTTTAGACATTTGAACCGTGAAAAAGCTTTTTAGGGATCCGTTGCAAAATGGTAAAAACGGTACTCTTATTTCATCCTGTCCGTCCGTATTACCTTCTGTCCACATATGAGCCATGTTATTCCGAGACTGTTGGCACCGTATTGTATAATTGGTTGATTCGTGTATAACGTACGTATTATTGCCCCAGACGTAGAAAAGTCGTATAAGGTTTTTTAGGGCGTTGGCCCAGCTAATCGAAACTCCACAGCATGTTTAAGCCCCCTTTTTTTTTTTTTTTTGGTGGGTGTAAAATCATCGAATAACCCCTCCCGCTCTTGGGCAGAGCGAAAGGGAGTGTCAGACTTCTACTGACTAAAAACCACCCATGTTCCTTCTTCGACCTCTATGTCGAGGCCGCGATAACCGGTGGACTACCCGCGGCCCCGACAGGCGTCGGCCCTTTCGGGCCCCTCCCATGTTGCTGACATCTCTATGAGGCGCGCGTGGAACACGAACGCGCCGTCGACACGGCCTGTTTTCGTCGTGAGACGGACGGACGGCGAGTTAGCCCATCACTCACCGTCCACAGGCCCGCGTCTACGGTGGCCGGAGGTCATCGCGGGATGTTTAAGCCCCCTGACGTCTTCATCAAGCCGTCTGTGAAACTGGATATGCTTTGCGCTGGACCTAAAATTTGTCCGAAAATCGACACACTAAGAAGAACGAAAACTCCGTTGAATTAGATATTTATTTAGCTTTCGAGATATGGAACTTTTTCGTAGTAACTTTTGTTTATTCATTTTTTTATTTTTTTATTTAATTGATATACAATGAGAAATGTATAAATCAGTGTTAAAAATATTGTTATTTTATTGTTAGGTGGGTCGAAACCAGTCAAAACCATTTGTGCGCGATACCGACTCGCACCTGGTATTCGTTTTTTTTAAGTCCAAAATCTGAGCTGGCTTAGTCTTTGTTATTGAGATAGATTTGTACGACTTGGCAGAGTGTGGATACAATGATGGCTCAAGTATCATAGTTGTTATGTTTAGGGAGCAATCAGACTTCAAATCATCATTATCATCAGCCTATTAATGTTCCCACTGCTGGGACACAGGTCTCCAATCTTCGAGAGGGCCTCAAAGGGGACTTCAAATAATCTTAGTTAAAGCTATAGCGTACAGAATGATTAAGCTATTTTATATCTAGGTCTGCCTTAGAGCTAGACATTTTGGGCAAGGCCTATGTCCAGCAGTGATCGATTTTCGGTTAAAATGATGATGATATCCTAGACCAGCCTGGTCTTGATACCTGTGATTCCTAATAGAAGCAAGTATTTCCATATCTCTACATTATTTTGCTTACGTTTATACCGGAAAACCCTGCTCGACTCCCAAATGGAGTTCAAGACCCAACGCATCTCATTAACATACATCAATCCGTGGCCGAAACTGGACCCTCTGCAAATCACTCACCCTCTGCTAACCACCATCCCCTATAATACCCTTATCTTGTCGATCTCATCAACATGCAAAAAATCTTGCACTAAAATACACAACATAGGTTCTTAGTTCTCACAAACTATCGTATTACTTTTTAATACCAAATGAACAGTGGATAAAACCTCAGTTTTCTAAGGTTGCTGAACTGAAGTATTCTTACAAAGAGAATGTTATTCTTGTGGAGGAAAATAACTCAAGTTTGAGGAGCGTCGATAAGCTCTCGCCGCCTGAAGGTGTCATTTGGACGAGCATTGCATTGTAACTTAAACTTAGTTTAGGATTTTGTGTTCAGTTTTCAAGGCGAGATTTACACTGATTTTGGTTAGGAATCGTGTTTATTTTGAATATAGGAAAAGTAAACTAATACAATAGAACCTTCTGTTTCTGTCTATAACCGTGAATTTCGGTAAAGCACGAGGTTGAACAGTCACTCGTATTAACTTCAAGTTCAGCTGCGTTTGCCTAGCTGTGTGGATGGGTATTCACCACCTCTATACCTCTCAAAGCACGTTATACCGTTGATTCCGGCTATCAGTTATAAAACTTTAACAGTCGTTACAGGTAGTCAGTAACATGAAAATCTGACAACTAGTCACCCCAAGAGGTATTATATTACACAGTACTAACTGTGGAAGTCAGATAGACAGTCGGTTCATGTAAAGTACTGGTATTTAGCTGCCTCCAGTTAAACTGGAAGCCGACCCCAACACCAACCGGCTTCACGATTTGAATTGATAGAAAATCTGATGTTCCTAATACTGGAACTGATCACTCATAGAATAAGTCGGTGTGATAACACAGCTGACACTTTTTACCTCTATGTTCAATCGAAGTCATTCACCCACTGTATGTAGACCCTCCTACCCCCGCTGCACTCCTAGTCTACACTGTGTTTATCTATCTACCGTCCTCTTGTCTGAGATAGTGTTAAGGGGGTAAGTATATCATAAAGCTTAAAGTGCCCAGTAAAGTTAAATTATTGAGGCAAGCCCAAGCGTGTGAGCCCTTAACAGGAGTTACCTAGGTGTCTGGGAATATTGTGAGTCGACTTTCCCATTACAAAAGTTCTCTTTAAGTTGGGATAGCTTACCTTAAATTACAAAGTTATACTGCATAAAATGCACACTCAGTTTTTTAAATATCCCTAAAGCTCTTTAATTAGCCAGTCAAAGTATCCTCAAGTGGCACAAACTAAAAATGTCAATAGCTACTTTGAAAGCAGAATAAAAAACAAGAACGCAAACTAAAAGTTTCCAAGCTCTTGGAAAGTTGGAAGCCATCGCCTTAAGAAGACTTTACTGATATCCCTCCCCTCCACTGCACCCTGCCTCACCCCCTCCTTCTCTGAAGACGTTCAAGTATCAAAGATGACATGAAAAGACACAATACTCCGCAATATAATGAGTTTAGCACGAGGACGAGAATTAAATCTGTTGTGTCGCCGAGAAATGTTGGACACAATGCTGGTCTGTAGATAATAATAGACGTTCTGTTGTGGAGACGATAGGATTACATCCAGCATCCAGTCACAGATGAATCAGGATTTAAGAGAGCTCTGAAAACGTGGAAATTGAAATCTTTTAAAAGAAAACCTTTAATGACACTACGAAATTATGTCGAGAAACACTCTTGTTATTGGTGCAGTCGTGTAAAAACTACCAGCAAACACTGATACAACAAATATAATAATACCGTGAGGGAATCGAACTCACAAATCACTAGCTTTAAGTACAAACCTTGTTTAAAAAAATCTCAAGCACAGTCTGAGTGCTATAATACCTTCTTTCATTAAATGCAATGTCCTGTAATTAGTCAGAATTCAGTCCGCTGCTTATACAGAGGAGTTAAACCACGAGCCATGAGTTAAGGCCGTCTCAATTCTCAACGGCTCTTTTCATAAAACATGGCTTCTAACAGACTTGTGTGTAACCAAAGTTAAATGGTAAACGGTTATCTGTTGCTTTTAAATAATTTCTAAAGTTTAAGTTGTTTGGACGAGTCTTTTGTCGAGTGTTTTGCGCTATGTCATTTTTAAGGTGATGTCTTGAACGCTAAAAGGTTCTTCCAAAAAATACTGTGTTATATTGGCAATATGAGATAAATTAGGCTCAAATGTTTTAAATAAGAATCGCATTAATATAATAACTACTAGCATTTCCTAGCGGCTTTCCCCGCGTGGATGTCAGAACTTGACAAATTTAATACTGAAATCTTTGTCATGAACCACTCTATCCATACGTGAAAACAGCATGAAATGACATTTTGTCCGCTAGAGGGCGTCACTTTAAATTTGAGCTATATTTAGGAAATTTACAAGTTTCCCTTTCAAATGATGAAAACACGGCGTATTCATCTCCATTTTTATTTTTAACACATTACGTTTTGTCCGCTAGAGGGCGGCCATATCGATTTTTGTGGCACGTCACGTCAGCCTATGTTCACCGGACAATTAAGACGGTTCTAATGATACCTCATATGTCGAGTTCCGATAAGAAGGTCAGGAGCTATGTGGGAACAGATGAACATACTCACATACATACATAGCCAGTCAAAATCATACCGTCTTTTGGTTTTGCCGTAGTCCGTTAAAAATGTATACATACTGATAGTGATATTACGATAACAAAAATACAGTCACAGACACGGCTGATTCCAGCACGACTATCATTGAGTATTAAAGCAAACCATTTGCAATAAAACCTTTTATTATAACAATTTGCCATCATAACAGAGCAAACGATGCATAAAATGGGGAAGTAAATGAACTGCGAGCCATAACGGAGCGTCGCGTCACCACCGCGACCGCACTGTATGCCTCGTCGATACACCAGCCGAGGTGCAGTGACAAACAGTAGACAGAACAGAAGGCTCGCTACATTATACTAGAGTACTAGACTATTACTGGGTCACTGTATCTAGGTCTGTTGTTATACAGAGGAGGTACGAACTTGATCTCCATGCTAAACCAATCGCGTTTCGCGACTCCATACAATGGGAGCTAGCAGGGACACATCCATAGCCGCATAAATATGCTCGGTTACATAGACTCAGCTTACATCTCACTGTTTACTGTGAGGTCAGCTTACCCACAAGTGGCAAACCATATTGATCGACGCAGAATCGGCTTTAGTTGACCATATGAGGGGCCTTCGAGTAACTCGATGTATTAAAAACGAATATTCCGACGCTGTGCCAATTTGTGCCGTTGCAGGAGTTTAAAGCTCATTCTGCCCAGATGGAACAGAGTCCACCTTGATAACTGTGGTCATGCCCTATTCCGCATATGTATTATAACTTGATAAATGTCTTTTTGTGCAATCAGTAAGCAGCTGTGCCGCGGCACCTTTCTCTGAGACTTCATTATCCACCACACAGGCCCATCGGATTGCGGGTTGATGTATGTAATTGACTTTTGATTTTAAGACAAGCTGGTTCCCTTACAATACTTTCAAACAGACATATATCAGATGCAAGTGGGCCTTCACTTGCTGTACATAGACTCCTTACGAATGCAAGTAAAGTGCAAGTGCGGCAAATGTTTTGACTTACTGAACCGAGCCGACCTTCCGTACTATCTCTTCTCTGTGGCATCTCGCTGCGCTGTGCGTGACACCGCGCCGTCGTGATAAACTTACGTCATTATACGAACCAGTAGTAAACACTAAGATATTATGGACCCTACTTGATTTGAGTTCTGATGTATAGATAGAAATAGAGGCATGTCATTTGAAAGCAAAATTAAAAAATAAATTAAAATTACTATTTAAACTGTACTGTGTGTTTTGGGTAATTCATCAAAATGAACACTATAGTTCATTAATTGAAAACGTTACGTGATTTTGAGAGTCCATTTAAATTGCCCCGGATTATCCTATCCTAAAGATTATATCTGGATGTTTCTTATTTTTTTTCGCAAAACTATTGAACGGATTTGAATGAAATTTAGCACACAGATAATACACACACAGGTAACAACCTTAAAATAACACAGGGTATTTTTAACGTGGTTGTGTGATCCTATGGGTCATTTGTCGAACTCTAGGCGGGCGAATCCGCAGGCAAAAAACTAGTGATTCATAATTTATGCCACGGAAAACTATGAACGATGGGACATTTACACTTCAATTCAGCCACACTGCAGGTTTATGCAGATATCGTTCCGCTTCAATTGACGCGCACAGCTAGGCATTACGCAGGTACTGTTCACTCATTTGGAATTACCAACGCGTGATTGTGTGATTTACTATCCACTAATATCATAGCAAACAAATACCTATGGCAATGTAAAAAGTGGCTAAGTACTTGGTAATATAGTTAAACCTCTGGTTCCGGCTGTCTTCTTTTGTAGTCCTTACGGGTACTCCCAAAGGTTGACAATCAGTCTTACTAAGAGATATAGTCACTCCATAGCAGTCACTTTATGTCATATACTGGTATTTAGCTACATGCGGTAACTGCCACTCGGGTCGATCTTTAGGATAAGCCACCCTTGCCTAGGTTGGTCTTTGGATGCGTGATCACTAATAAACCACTTAAGCTGTCTACACAAAAAAAAACTTCTTTCAAATGTAAACAAACGGCATGACTTATTAATACATGCATGCGCATTATCACCAGTGTCCACAGCCCTGTGACAGAGCAGTTCTAATCACAGTGGTGACCACAAGTCCACCCGGCAATATTGCAGGTATATTTTAGAGCCGAAACGTGTTTAGCCGCTGAATTGGGCCGCGGTTGAGCGACTGAGTGCCGCGAATTTTACCGCAATTATAGGGCTGGTGGCTGGCTCCACCTGAATAAAAAATAAGTTTAAAAACTAAAACCCGACTACAAACCGCGGTCTTAAAAGCAGAAAACAAGAATTCTTGTCTGATATTCATATATTGAATTTGTATATTTAAATATAAGTAAAGTTATTATGTTATTATAGTCGCATGCCACTGATACCTGATGCTCCTCAATCGCGTTTTCATTGATACAGAAGTCAGTTGCTGTTGCCGTTAGCAACGTGGCATGCGACTACGACGACGTTATTTATCGTTTAACAATATATGCAGTATATTTTCTGAAATGAAAGTTGGCATTTTGGGGATTGAAATATTAAACCTCAGCATGTCAAATAACATCCTGAACCAGGGCAATTCCAATAACGGTGGTAATCCAAATGACTGATTACAAGAGAATATGCAATCTATGGCCGCACACGCGCTCGTAGATAATGAGGGCACTAATTGTGTAGTGTAGTGATATTTTAGAGCTGCGCCGTGTTTAGCGGGACACGGTGGGAAAATTTGGCAATGAAATAGGGTTGTCTATGGGATGCATAGAGAATGCTATAATTCCCCTAAAGTATTTATTTTAAGAATAGTTGCCTTAGTTCAATAAGGGAGTGATCACAATTATCGCCACCGAATGGGTTTGAGCCGGTCCGTAAGACCTATATTATAATCATGAAACCGAAAAGGACAAGGTGGGAAATCATCAAATAATCCCTTCCGCTCTTGGGCAGAGCGCAAGGGATTGTCAGACTTCTACTGACTAAAAAACCACCCATGTTCCTTCTTCTTCTTTCCTCTTGCGAACAACCCGCAGCCCCCACTTTTCAACCCCTTTTTTTTTTTTTTTTTTTTTGGTGGGTGTAAAATCATCGAATAACCCCTCCCGCTCTTGGGCAGAGCGAAAGGGAGTGTCAGACTTCTACTGACTAAAAACCACCCATGTTCCTTCTTCGCCCTCTATGTCGAGGCCGCGATAACCGTTGGACTACCCGCGGCCCCGACTTTTCAACCCCTTACACCTTTATTTTCGCAAAAGTATGTCCTTTCATTTAAGAAGTTTTGGTGTGAAAGTGCGACAGACAGACATACAGAGTTACTTTCGCATTTATAATATTATAATTAGTAAGGATTTTCTTGAGTTTGTAAGCTTTAGCTACCATGGACTAAAACTTCATGTATTTTACCTTAGAAAAACAGTTAAGAAGAGAAGCTAGCTTCACATAGCTCACATGGAAAGTCATTATAAAATCACGGCTGGCGACTTTTAAATAACGAGTCTAGAATAATGAGAAAAATAAAACATTTCTCCTGTAAATATTTATGAATTTACATGTATTATAACAGGATAGGGAATTTCATTCCGACTTGCACTGCGTGTCCCAGAGTTGTAGGCGACCGCGCTGTAGAGAACATTCGGGAATGAAACTTTAGAACTCGAAGATCGAACTCGATCATTCACTCTTTTTTATTTTTGGAAGTTGGGAAATCAACAAATGAATCCTCCCGCTCTAGGCAGAGCGGTAGGGAGTGTCAGACTTCTACTGACTAAAAACTACCCATGTTCCTTCTTAGCCCTTGTGCCGAGGCCGCGGTATCTCTTGCGAACAACTCGCAGCCCCGACGGGAACTCGGTCATTGACTGCGTTCGCTTTCTTCGCGTTAAAATACCACAGTTTTAACAAATAGATTTATTATTGTTTAGCTACACAAGTATATACGAGTATACTGTCGGTTACTGCTGAGCTAACGAGTAATGGAGAAGTATGGAAAAAGACATGCTGTGCGTCCCAAATAAATTAGAATAATGACCGGAGAATGATGATTTGACAATTGGTCTGGTGAAGAGCGTACATCTCATTAGTACAACATTTCAACGTTGTATATGTTTGCTGACAGCGTTCATTGGTGAATCCGTCTCTTCTACTTCCAACCTATCTCTAAATAGCATTCGTACCACCCCTGAGCATAGTGCTGCGCTGTTCGCATATCGATTATGCATTCGATTGCGAGCGGTGCGGTGCGGTGCGGTGCGGAGCGCGGTCACTCCGTTTATTTACGCGACACCACGCTGACAGGCCGCCCGTGTTTAGTTATGTCTCTGAATTGTTTACCTACAAGTGTACGCTGTGAGCACGAGCTGATTAATGAATTTCGAGTAGGCAAATTGGAGGGCTTGCTTGTTGAAAAGTTTTATGTCAAAGAAGTAGAGACAGTTATGCTGGCAGATAGGTCCCTCTTCACAACTTTTTACAAATGTTTCTTAGTAGGTATAAATTGTGGGTTCTGGATCACTTGCTCTCGCGTCGCTCGAGCGCGTGATCTAGAACTCCCCAATTTATACCTACTATCATGATGGGAGTTCTAGATCATTGTACTATTAACTAATCGATGTCTTTTTTATCCACGGCGGTTTTTTAACTGATGAGCGAATGTTGCTACCGGTTCGTTGTAATTGCCTCAACAGTTCACGGCAGTTCGCTCGAACGGATGACCCAGAACTCCTCAATTTATACCGTCGTGTACCATCGTGATCTGTGATTCGGTCTACGATACAGCTTTATATTAACTGACGATGTTGCACATTTTCAAATAGATATGCAAAAAGTGCAATGGCGGGTGCCGCATATAAAAGTATCAGATCGGGAACGACTGACACTACTTAAACATTTAGAAAGAGATAAATCTATTCAGATAGCCTTTAGAAATTGGGATTTATACGAGTATCCTTTGCTCCCTAAAACTACAAAACATTGCTGGTCTGTTAAGACTGCCTCACAATTAGAGAAACCTCGGTATGTAATATTTTGCTTGCAAACCAGTAGAAAAAATAGTAAAACGAAAGACAGTTCTCTTTTCGATCACTGTGGGGTTACTAACGTAACTTTGTTTTTGAATTCACAATATTATCCTTACGAGCCTCTATGCTTAAATTTTTCCGAGAACAAATACAGTATATTATATGAAATGTATGTGAAATTTCGTCAGTCATATTACAACTGTCCTGCAGACCCCTTGCTTGACTTAACCGGTTTCAAGGAGAAGGCTCCTCTCTTTATTATAGACTGTTCAAGGCAAAACGATAGTTTAAAAAAAGGTCCCGTCGATGTGCGCTTGGAGATTGAATGTTCAGCACCAATACCAGACAACACAACTGGTTATTGTTTAATTATTAACGATCGACTTGTGGAATACAAACCTTTGAGTAACATAGTGCGCAGGTTATCATGACTGCCATTGTAGATGTTCAAGGGTTCAAAACAGAATCAAATTTATTTATCATTAAAGAAATTTCTATATTATGTAATAATAAAATTCAGGTGTTTTTAATTAAGCCCCCATTTCCATTTCGCGGTTTGACGGAGGCAGAAAAACGTCAAGTTACTTGGATTGAATGCAATAGGAAGATATACTGGGATGAAGGATTTGTGTCTTACGTAAATTATCAGAATTTGATTGAAAATATTTTAAAAGATAAATGTGTTTACACCAAAGGTATAGAAAAAGTATTATGGTTAAAAGATATTTCAAATAATAATAATGTAAATAATTTAGAAGATAAATATTGTCCTAGTTTGATAAGCTTGTACAAAAAATATGAAGATTGTCATGATTTGTATAGTTGTATTTATCATGATTCAGTATGTGCTTTAAAAAATGTTTTATGTTTAAATAGATGGTGTATAGATAATAAAATTTTGATATAAATAATTCCTTGTTTAATTTTTCTTATCCCTCCCAAACCCATAAATGTTAATCTATATAAGTTGATAGCAACAACTTTACAACCCCATTATGCTTTTATAATTATCTACAGTAAGAAGTAGAAAATAAGTAAACAGAACATGTCGCAAAATAAATACAATCCGCGCTATGACATGTATAACACGTATAAAATGCGCGAATTATCATTTAATCATTATTGGGCAACGGTTGATTCGAGGAGAAGATTAGTGATGGAAATGGCTGACGCAGGATTTTTTTTATTGTGGAAATGGTGTAAATGATAAAGCAGCTTGTTTCTCATGTGGAGGTGTTATAGAAGATTGGGAGATTTACGATGATCCTTGGTTGCAGCATGTTCAAAACTTTCCTGATTGCTTTTATTTAAATGCTGTGAAAGGAAAATACTATGTCGAAAATACAACGTACCGGTAGCAACATTCGCTCATCAGTTAAAAAACCGCCGTGGATAAAAAGACATCGATTAGTTAATGATAGTACAATGATCCAGAACTCCCATCATGATAGTAGGTATAAATTGGGGAGTTCTGGATCACGCGCTCGAGCGACGCGAGAGCAAGTGATCCAGAACCCCCAATTTATACCTACTTTTCTTCCATACGCTCAAGCTAATCACGTCTTATTACACGTCACTGTGTGGCTTGTGGTTACGAAGTAAGATTAAATAACAGCAACAAAGTTAACGGTTTGAAAATACCAATCGTTTCGTCACTTGAGTATAATCTGGCAAAAAATAAACCCCTTCTGTTAAGTGGACGCTCACGTTAATAATAAGATGAAAAAGCCAATCAAATACCTAGACTTGAGATTACAGCAATACCTTCACCCTAAATTAACCTTTTAGAACAGTTCCATTAGCAATATGAGGTCTATTTTCATTCAATGGTTGAACAGGGACCTTAGACCATTAAAACTGGACACTTCCCTCCCACTCTTCCAAGTAATAATCCTAATATGTGCGCTGCTCTGACACAAGTTTCCGCAGTGTAATCAGAGTGTCACGAGTGTCAGAACAGTCGGGAGCTAGATAAATTGAGTGTCAGCGTACATCACGAAGACTGACGCATGATTAAACATTTCCGGTCAGCCGCTGTACTCGAGTGAGCACAAGTGAGGTTATAACTCAGAAGACTGTGTTCACTTGTTATTAAAGGCATGGTAATTAAGAATAGGTATTTCCAAAACTTCGTGATTTTTTTTAAAGATTTTCTAGTAACGACAAGAGGGTGTGTATAGCTGTCTGAACATTAGGTTTTTCTTTTTACATTTTGCCCCGCACTAGGAATTTCTCCTGTATCGTGGGTGCGTTCACAAACATTTAATCTCACATACACAAACCAAATAACAGACTTGAAACAACTATCTATAGGCCATACAAATACTTGTTCCGTGCGGGGACCCGCGCCACGCGGCGCAGCAGTCCAATCGCTCAGCCGCTGCGCCAAACAAGCCGTCAAATAGCATCATCATATCGCAAAAAGCATCATCATCATCAATCTGATTGACGTAGTAGAGAATCTCATAACTAATTATAGTAAAAACAAACACATGTAAATATTATGGCGAGCAAAACTAACATAGCATCACGACTATAATTTCCCATAGGGCTAGGCAGTGATATAGCAAAGTACACCCACATCTCGCTGTAATAACTGAGACCAGTGTAAAACACGTTGCACCTAACATAGTAAACTAAACGAGTATGTAGGTACTTTTAAACCCTACTCATCAAACGAAACAAAAGAGATTTAAAAATACACCTTCACTAACACCTACAATCACGTTCAGGCGTAGAACAGACGCCTGCAACATAGTTGCGTGATGTCGCTATTTATTTTGTGACTCAACTTTCGTGACCCGGTCGTAACTGTCGTGCACGGGTAATGGTGGGCTCAAACGAGAACAGTTTTCTTAATTCCTGGAGAGTTGCTCAGGACAAAACGAGACTTGCAGCTTCCTTATGCAGCATTAAACTGTAGCGAGTGAATTCAAGTTCTACAAAAACCAACACAATTGAATCTCTACGTAATTACAGAATGCATAAAGCGCAGTGTGCAAGCATGTCATTTAAATACAAGTTAACAGCACACTACAATGTGTTTAAAAACAATGATAGCATGTCGTAGGGGGCATAATTATATATCTTGATTCCTTTTCTTTCCCCTACTTAGGTAAATATGTTGAACTCCTAAGACACAGAACACCAATATGTCACAAATAAAAACTTTGATTAGTGTCGTCATGGAGCAACTGGCAGTCCCATCTGAACAAGCCTCACTGCGACCAACCCTATTGTTTGTGGTGGTCGTTGCACATCGCGTGTCCAGACTAACATAACGGGAACAAAAACTACGGCTGCGGCCACAAAAAGACACCCACGGCCCACAAAAAGTTACCGCCTGCACTATCGTAACTTTCACTATTTTTAGCACAGAGATAATTGATACGCTTGAAAAATGTCCTGAATTTAGCACCTATATTAAGTTTTCAAAAAATTTATCATTGTGTATAAGGGTGTCTTCTGACATTCAAAAGTTCCAGTGATGGTTCAATTGAAATAAATGCTTTGAGTTGAGTTAAGTTTGGTACCTAATTATTGTATTATATTTAGATACAAAACTTTTCACATAACTGCTGTTTCATCGTAGTATGAGATGTAAAGTATAAAACTTTGTGTCACAACAAGACCGAATAACAATCTAAACCACGCGACACGACCAACATCTTCAACACATCCCAAGATCGAGAGAAACGCGACAAACCACAATATGGAGTCACGGATATCGAAATCAAATTCCTTTATTCAAGCCGCGGACAAAATAAAACATCTATGTATTTCGAAGCGAACACTATTGAAGGTGCATATTTTCTAGAATATGCCGAATTTTCAGCGAATCGTGGCGCAGAATGCAAGCGTCCCGAATCAAATAACGTGCATAGACACACACGTGCGAAAATAGACTTTTGGGAGATAGTTTTTTCCAGAAATCTCTTTTCGTATTCCCATGATGTTTGGAGTGAAGGAAAATAGTGAAGTGATTCTTTTTGTAACATTTGTGGAAGACTGGCAGTAAAGTGAATGTGAAAATGTTTGTGAAGTCTGCGAAAACAGTCTTTCCGTGATAGCCATACTTAATTGTTTATGCGATATTCGATCAATAGCTCTTGTACACCTATACAAGTGGATGAGGCTTCAAATTGAATAATAATTTACCTTTGGAAGTCCACAGGTAGTTAAATACCCAGAAAAAACAATATTTACGCAAATAAATCTTGTAGGAGTTGCCTTTGTAAATCTGAATGGGTAGGAATGTATCCCACTTAGTTCAAGCTCAGTTCTTTAGTGTATGTACACAATTTATGGGCCGGGCATGTTTGTTATGGGTTGGTTCGTACAGTTTGTGGCTTATATTTGTTTTATGTAATTCAAGATAAGTAGGTAAAATAGATAGTGTAAAAGACATGTGTTACAATTTTTTTAAATACCTAATAAAGTATTTTAGGTACGGTGATCACTTATCACCGGTGATCACTCGAGATATACTCTCAACACCGCCGTTATTATTATTATACTTTTTTTTTTTCTTTTTTAGTTTTAAGTATTTAAATTGTAATTCAATTCTAGCATTATTACGTGTAATTTTTGATATGTTATGGAAGAGCGGAGTCTCCTAACACAGGCATTATTTGCTTAAAAGGAGGCTCCAAACACAACTTAATTATGTAAAAACTGAAGCATTAATAAACTTATTATTATTATTCCCTTTATTTATTTTGTCACAAACTTATTACATTTTTAAATATTCTTTACAAAAAAAAAACAATAAAAAAACATTTAAAAATATAAAAAATTGTAGCCCACCGGTATCGGGAACAGGGTCCAAGCTACCGGCGGTCAGGGCTCCAGAGAAAGGAACCTCCTAACAATGCGTGCCGTGTCCAGGAGTACCGCTCTCTGCATCAAGCCCTTGATCCAGCTGCCTAACGAGAGCCTCCTCAGGTGTTGGTCGAGGCTCTTGGCTATTAAGCCATTGGCTGAAACGACTATCGGTACAATGATCGCTGAGTCCACATCCCACATGTCGACAACCTCGCGAGCCAAGTCAAGATACTTGATTTGCTTATCTTTCTCGGCTTTCACGAGGTTCTCGTCATGCGGGACGGTTATGTCAACGATCATTGCGCGCCGCTCTGATCGATCCACCACCACTATATCAGGTTTATTAGCTATAATAGTCCTGTCAGTGATGATTGATTGATCCCAGTACAGTGTGATATGGCCATTTTCGAGAACTGGGTCGGGCACATATCTGTAGTACGGCACTTCTGATTCCACAAGGTTGTACTGCAGAGCAAGTTGCTGATGGATAATCCTGGCTACAAGGTTGTGTCTATGTAAATATTCTCCGTTAGCCAGACGAGAACACCCGGAGATAATGTGACGGATTGATTCACCCGGACGGTGGCATGCCCGACATATGTCAACCGTACCGTCCTTCACAATAAATCTCCGGTAGTTATTGGTCATCATAACTTCGTCCATAATTGCACAGACAAAACCTTCGGTTTCTCCGAAGAGTTCCCCGGAACGTAGCCAGGCCACGGACGCTAGGAAGTCTACATCAGGCCCGTGTAGGGCCCGGAAAAAGCGTCCGTGAAGCTCCTTACTCTGCCATACCTCCATGCGGTCGTTAGTGTCAAGCACTACAGGTTTGCGCCAATTCTCTTTAGCCAAGGAGAGCGCGGTAAGGCCCCTGTCCACTGCTACAACATCTCGATGCATCCCCACGTCGGCTTCTAGGAAATATTCCCTGAGACTGCATATCTCACGATTATGAAGAGTCTTAGCATTTAAAAAGCCTCGACCTCCACACTTCCGTGGGATATACAGTCTCATAACCGAAGAACGTGGGTGATGCATTCGATATGTCGTCAACAATGTACGGACCCGCCTATCCAGGGCATCTAGCTCTGTTTGAGTCCATTTGAGTATACCGAAAGAGTACATCAAAACCGGCATGACCCAACCGTTGAAGGCTCGCACTTTATTTCCGCCTGATAAAAGACTATTAAATACTTTTCTCAGGCGGCCAAAGAAGCGCTCCTTCAACGATTGTTTCATGTCGGCAACGTTGATGCCCAGTGCTTCCGACATACCCAAATACTTATAGGTTTCGGTTGCTGAGAGGGATCTAAGATTTATGGAATCTGTGAGCTGGGTTCCCACAGATTCCACAATCCCCCCTCGCTTTACATGCATGATCGCACATTTGTCCACACCGAATTCCATCCTGATGGCGTTACTGAAAGTTTCAGTGACCTTCAATAGCTCCATCAGTTGCAAATCGTTGGGGGCAAAGAGTTTCAGGTCATCCATGTAAAGGAGGTGAGATATAACCTGACCACCTCTTTTCAACCGATAGCCTAGACCTGAATCCTCCAGCAGCGTGCTAAGAGGATTCAAGGCTAAGCAGAACCAAAGTGGACTCAAACTGTCGCCCTGAAATATACCCCGCTCTATTCTTACCGGCTCACTATTCCTATGGATTTGCCGACATCCTGGATAGCGAAGGACTGTCCTCCATTGCCTCATACACGACATCAGGAAGGTGCGCAGGGTTGTATCAATTTTATACAACTCTAGCACCCTTATGAGCCATGTATGTGGCACCGAGTCATAGGCCTTCTTATAGTCTATCCAACATGTCGACAGATCCTTTCGGAAACGGCGAACCTGTTGACTAATGGCCATATCAATGAGGAGTAACTCCTTAGTACCACGGGACCCGTTCTTACATCCATTTTGAGAAGCAGACATAATAGAATTCTCGTTAATATGTTTATTTATTTTAGCTCTCAAAATGGAGGTAAGAACTTTATAGACCGTTGGAAGACACGTAATCGGTCTATAATTTTTGGGTTCCGCAGTACTACCCGATTTATGGAGCAGGTGAGTTATTCCAGTCGTCAGGAACTCTGGTAGCGACCCTGACTCTAAGGCTAACTGGAATAGGGTTGCCAAGCAAGCATGCGATCTTGTGAACCATTTAATCCAGAAGTTGTGCAGTCCGTCCGGTCCTGGTGATTTCCAATTTGGCAACGGACGAACTGCACAACCTACATCTTGGGGGCTGATCGTTATTGCCCCCATTTCTGTTATTGGATCGCATGCTCGCTCGACGTCCCGAGTCCACTCACCCTCGGTATGACTGACAGGTACCGACCAGATGTTACGCCAAAATGAACACATGGCGTTATCATCCGGTAGGCACGTGTCAGTCACACCTTGGTCCGGTCGCTCCCATGCTCTGTAAACCCACCTTTCATCGCTTTGGAAGGTGCGATTTAGAGTGTACCGTTCCACCCGACGCTTATACCTACGAATACGGTTTGCCCATGCATACACTTTCTGCTTCCAGAAGTCGATGCGCTCTGTGACACGGGACATGTAGTCTTGAGGACTGATATCAGTCTCCGTAAACGCCCGTCTCACAAAGCGCATCACTCGAGGGCGATTGTTGCCCTCCCGGAAGCAGATTAGTTTGCCGATGAACACCCTGGCCCCAGCAATGCGTCGTTCAATCCTATACTGCCATGCCGGTACGGCTGGTTTCGGTCGTGTAGCTCTGTCATCCGGAAATTTGACATGAGCTACACGACATGCCGTTACAGCCGCGCAATAGAGGATTGAATGAGCATCACTGAGGTTATCGCAGTTATCAAAAAAGCTTGACAACTACGAATCCAGAACAGCCACCAGCGCCCTATTTCTGTTATGCATGGGCAAACGAGGTAAGCGTGGTCTACGTTCGGGTGTCATGAACTTATATTCTCTGATCGCACCCTCCAAAGTACTCCTCATTTCCTCACTGCACTGGATACTTACGTTAGTAACCATGTCACTACTCACGTCGTTTTCACAAATAAGTGGCGTGGTAGACTGTGATTGTACCACAACCTGTGACGGCGTAGCAATGACATGGTTACTCTGCATTTCAGTCCGCAAGCGATCAAGTACGGTGTCATCCAACATACGATTACGCTGGATGACTCGCACCTGATCCGACAGTCGTTGTGCCGATACGTTGACAGCCGGCTCAAGTACCTGAAACAGAGAGAGCATCCGAACACGGTACGCGGTCAGGTTGTTTCCTCCCTCTGTAGCCCCATAGTATGAGCGCATGATTATTATTATTATTATTATTATCATTACCTATTTAATTATTATCTAACCACTTCAACTATTTATTGATTGTTTGATATTTGTTGCGATTATAATGATCTAAAAGACAACAATGTAAGAAAACTCTCGCTCGTGGATGTCGGTTATCGCGACCAAAAGTATTCATATAAAATTATATTATTAAACCGTATTCGATAACCATTGATGACCGACAGACCGACGCGGCGGAAGACTTTGTTTTATAATCTGTATAGTGATAGTAATAGGGGATCGGACTAAGTCAAAAAACAATTGATTCTAATTAGTCCGTCAGTTAGATTATCGAAAAATATTATGTTTTTTGTTTTATCAAATTAATCAAAATTGACGAAGATAAGATGTGGTTGTGACGTCATTTGTAGGAAAAAATATACTATCATATGACGTTTTCGAAGAGTTCACGAGTTTTCGAAGCACTGTATTGACTTCATTTTTTGTTTATGTGAAAAAAGAAAAAATACGTCTCCAATATTTTTTGGAAATCTATCTGACGGACTAATAAGTTTTTTTTGTCCGATCCCCTATTAGTTTAGATTTCAATAGTAAAAGGAGTAATTGTTGGAGATAGGCGTTTGATGTGCTGTTTTTTTTTAAACATATTGATGTGCTAGTACATTTTTTTGCGCTGTCACCAATGCTTTTTCAAATCGGTCAAGTAGTTTTTGAGTTAAATAGGTACAAAGAAACAAATAAATCTGTCCTCTTTATAGTATTAGTTTAGATTTAATTTCGGGAAACAATTTACTCATCATCATTCTCCGGCGCTTCTCCCAATTTATTTGTCTTCGGAAACACTAATCTTTTACACCAATAAAAGCTGAAGTCAATCTAGTTCAATGTTGTTGTCGAAATACGAATAACTTTGAAAGCTTTGCCCTCTAGGCCCTATCAAACATTATGAAAACAAAAACGCAATTAGGGTTCAAAAACTGGTTGCAACTGATCACATACACCACTACACTTTCTGGGGTAGCAGCATTAGCAGGCATATATTCACTGACAACAGCTATATAGCCATATTTACCAACAATATCAAGAGGTGACGCCGGTAGTGCATAATGGCGTAAATAGCAACGTGAAATTAAGTATGAAACACGTTTACTGAAATGGTAATTTATTTTTAATAGGATTCTAAAAGTATATGTGTAATTAGGTCCCCAGTATTAAAAGTTTAAACATTAAGAGAAATAAATGTTAAGTCTCTATGTATTGGCACTTCATTCAAGTAGGTACTTTCTTGAGTCTTAACAGAGATAACTGGTTTCTTTGATGTTGAACTTACGTATTTTTTTTATTTTTTTTTGTAATCAGCAATCATGCTAGAAATTTTAATCATTAGGCACGACAAAGTATTATAAAAATATACATATCGCAGAACTAAATGAAGAAACTCCATCTCGTGTAGGTACTGGTCAGTGTTTCGGATAAGTTTCGTAGTAAATGTTCCACTTCTATATGATGGCTCGACACCATACAAGCTATCATACCATAATCTACCTTTTCATACAAAGTTTTTAAATAAAACTGTACTATTCAAGTTAAAATGAAAGTTCACTTCCTCCCAATTCTCACGCGACTCTCCCCGATATTCTCGAGGCCGAGAGTTCTCAACGCGCGTCGATATCAAAGCTAACACACGCCGCGCTTGACCCCAGCCGAACGAACAAACAGACAAACAAGCAAACAGACAAACACATGGCTACAGTCAATACGGGATCGCGAGTACTTGTGCATCAGAGTAATTAGTTACAGGAATATTATATTTTCTATTATTTAACATATCGTAGAAGTGGAACAAAATATCGAAGATAATTGATTTCTCCCACTCCCATTGCCAGCTCCTTCTTACAGTGGGAAGCAGTTTGTTATGCCTATGCTGCTATTAAGCTATTCTACTCAACTACAGATACCACACAGGTACATAGGACACGCAGGGTAGCTGGTTCAGGGAGCTCTTTTACCATGCCTAAATTACTGACTCTAACTGGTCTACATTTTGTGTGTGCACCTTTTTGTCGATTTTTACCAAGTGCACATGTAGGCTAACGTGAAATAAAATATTTTGGTTTTGTTTCCGTTAATAGATAACGAGATTGAAACGGTTTTCATTCCATTCAAATTGATAGACGCAGCAACGTTATTCGGTAATAGACAGTAACTGTACAAACCACTTACAGAATCTCTAGCAAACTAAGGAGGCCATAACGAACTAAACAATTCTTCTTAGCGTGTCGTAGCTGACCTGGAAGTCTTTAAACAGACTCCGGACCCAGGTTGATCGCAGAAAAGAAAACCTCCTGAGGTGGAGATACATAAATGACTCTGCACTGGAGTGTAAATGTAGTGCTGTCCCTCAAACTATGGGGCACTTGATGTCGTGCCCTGCCTGTCATGCTGATTGTTCACTACAGGAACTGATGGACGCTATCGAAAGCGCTAAACTAGTAGCCCAATTCTGGGCCACAATTTAGATTGCCATCGACACGCTAAGAAGAAGAACTAAACAATCCTTCGAGTAGATACGAGGTAGGTGAGGTTCGTAAGAACCTACAAGGCTCACAATTCCCGATAAGTTCCCAATAGTCGCGCTGTATTATAGCGTAGTTCTCGTAATTACGAGCGCAGCCGGGCGACACAATTACCACTCCGAACCAACTAGCCAATTAAAGACATTCTCTTCGATGTCTTTAACGAACTTCCTTGTGCCAAAGATTTATACAACTTACAGTTGCTACTTGTTTTTAAGTTGAGAGTCAAAGGGGAGGAACATGCAAGTCACTGGGGAAAGAATTTGTTCCGGTTCAAACGCTGTTGGAAATAGCTGTAATGTCTGTCTACAAAATAAATCGATGTTTTTATTTTAATAAAATGGTGAACACCACAGGAACCCACTAATTGCGTGAAGCACATGACTGATATTATTTGTGGCAAAACTTGGATTCTCTTTGTCCAGCAGTTGCCGTGTTTAGGCTTAGGCGTTTATTCTTCTACTAGTCAGTTTCTTTTGAAACATACCACGATCAATATTCTTGACAAAAATATAATTTAGTTGTTTCGTTTGATCACGATTAAAATTAAACAATATCCCTTTTTAATATCGATGTGGTAAGAAAACTCCCTCAACATACATATGAACAGCAAACGTTAACAATAAGTAAGGAGAATTCCCAGCTTAACACAAAAATAAATATAAACCGAGAGCAAGTCAAGAGAACGCCATTTTGTAAATCATTTTTATGTATTTCGCGGAGCGGCGAATCTTTTTGGGAGCAAAAGAAATATATTAAATGTATATAAAGACTTGTGGTATGGTTGTTCATATCTCTACTTGCCTTAAAGATAGGCACATATGTCACAGAACAATCGTATTGACAAACTGTAGTAAAAACTACTTCGATCACCAAATCGTCTGCCTCTATAAATTGGAACATTGCAAAAGTTACTTCTTCTCAGGCTCAGTGGAGCGACATACTTCGCAGAGTGGCTGAAAGCAACTGGATGAGCAGAGTTGCCAAGAATCGAGGTAAGTGGTGTGCAATCGGACAAAAAAAAACGAATTAGTCCGTCAGATAGATTTCCAAAATAATACTGAACACATATAATATATTTTTTTCACAAACAAATCTGAAGACGATACAGTGCTTTGAAAACTCGTGAATTTCTCGAAAACGTCACATGTCAGTACATTTTTTACCTACAAATGACGTCACAACCCCCCACTCATGATCGTAAATTTTTCAAATTTGATAAAACAAAAAACACGTTTCCAATATTTTTCGATAATCTAAGTAACGGAATAATTATAATCATATTTTTTTTTGACCCAGTCCGATCCCGTATTGAAAAGGCTTCCATCCAGCAGTGGATTGCTGTACGCTGATGACGATCATGATGAAAAGTAACTTATGAGAACGCTTGGATGAGACTCGCATACCAGGGGATCATGGTGCAAGAGACAAAGGCCAATTCTCAACAGTAGATGCAACAGGGCTGCCAATGTTGATGATTATGATGAAGATCATACCCGACCATGCCCAACAAAATTTAAACAGAACTTTTTTCATTCCTCTTCACAAAGTTTTTTGCAACTGAAGTTCTAAGAAAGTTGTCATAGATGGCACCCGCCGGGCATTTTCAGTTTTACACCTCAAAACAGTCGTCATTCGCGGAATTTCACCATTAATTCGAGAACGACTTATTTAGGAACAGGGCTGTCACACTACTAAAATCAAAATAAATATGTAATAAGAAAGGGATATATATATATATAAAGGGATAGATATAATAAAGAAAACCTTGTAGGTGCCAATTGAATAGTCCTCAAGTCACAAATATGCATTGTCCTTCAAGATCAGGGCTATAGTGACCTGCATTCGATTAGAAAACTCCTAAGATACAGGTCTACGTACCTAGTTTAGGAGCCGGGAAAACTGACCTTATTTTTAAACTTGGTAGTACAACCCACTGTTTCGACATTATAGAATATTTGTTTATTTGCTTAGAATGTAGGTATTTACAATAAGGTGGTTACATCAAATCAAAGAATCCTTGTACAATCTACCATTTTGGCATGCAAATATTGATGCTGTTCATCATCAGCCATGAAACAGCTACAACTTATCGGCTAGAAACTCGGATACGGAGTAATAACATTTCTTCAACAGTAATTCTGTTAGCTTCTTTTTAAATATTAGTTCTGGTTCCTCTTTGATAGAATTAGGAATATGGTTAAAAATAGCCGGTGCCACACCGAAAACACTTTTTTTCAATAGTGCAGTCCTAAATCGACCTGTGCGTAGCAAGTTTTGATATTGAGATCGCAAATTTGCACCTCTGTATCTGCTTTCTGAGAAAGTTAAAAATAGATGCGGATTACATTTTACAAAAAGTGCAATTTCTAGAATATAAAGAGATGGAAATGTTAACAAATTATGAGTTTTAAAGAATGGAACACAGCTGTCAGTAACCTTCAGACCAAATATTGCTCGTAGGCAGCGTTTTTGGGCTTTAAAAATGCTTTCTCTTTCAGTACAATTGCCCCAATATATAATACCGAATCTCAGAATGGAAACGACAAGACCATGATATGCTAGTAATACTGTTTTGATATTAGCTTTTTTTTTAAGATTATAAAGTGCATATGCAGATGAGCTAAGTTTTTTGCAGATTGCTTCTGCCTGTGCTTTCCATGTCAGTTGACTGTCAATTAAAATTCCTAGAAATTTTATAACATCCACTCTGTCTACATTTTGACTGTTATAATTAATATTTATATCACCGATGCGAAGCCTTTGGTAAAAATGCATTATCTTTGTTTTTTGTAGGTTTATTTGTAAGTTGTTACTATGCAGCCAATTTATGATAATTTTTATGGTGGAGTTTATGTCGTTTTCATAATTTTGATTATCATCGCATTTTAAGAGTGCTGTACTATCATCGGCGAAGAGTACCATGGGGTGGTGGATTTGGCGTGGGAGGTCGTTAATGTAGATTAAAAATAACAGAGATTATATGTAATGTGCTGTTGTTTTATGTACTAATATTATTCCTTTATTTAACTTTATACATATAAATTATATTTTTAAATATTCCTATACAAAATAATATAAAAAAAAACATTTAGAAATATAAAAAATAGTAGCCCACTGGTATCGGGAACAGGGTCCAAGCTACCGGCAGTCAGGGCTCCAGAGAAAGGAACCTCCTAACAATGCGAGCCGAGTCCAGGAGTACCGCTCTCTGTATCAAGCCCCTGATCCAGCTGCCTAACGAGAGCCTCCTCAGATGTTGGTCGAGGCTCTTGGCAATTAAGCCATTGGCTGAAACGACTATCGGCACAATGACCGCTGAGTTCACTCCCCACATGTCGACAACCTCGCGAGCCAAGTCAAGATATTTGATTTGTTTATCTTTCTCAGCTTTCACGAGGTTCTCGTCATGCGGGACCGTTATGTCAACAATCATTGCGCGCCGCTCTGATCGATCCACCACTATATCAGGCTTATTGGCTACAATTGTCCTGTCAGTGGTGATGGATTGATCCCAGTACAATGTGATACTGCCATTTTCGAGAACTGGGTCGGGCACATACCTGTAGTACGGCACTTCCGATTCCACAAGGCTGTGTTTTAGAGCAAGTTGCTGATGGATAATCCTGGCTACAAGGTTGTGTCTATGCAAGTACTCTCCGTTAGCTAGACGAGAACACCCAGAGATAATATGACGGATTGATTCGCCCGGACGGTGGCATGCCCGACATATGTCAACCGTGCCGTCTTTCACAATAAATCTCCGGTAGTTATTCGTCTTTTTAACTTCATCCATAATTGCACAAACAAAACCTTCGGTTTCTCCAAAGAGTTCTCCGGATCGTAGCCAGGCTACGGACGCTAGGAAGTCTACGTCGGGCCCATGTAGGGCCCGGAAAAAGCGTCCGTGAAGCTCCTTACTCTTCCATACCTCCATGCGGTCGTTAGTGTCAAGCACTACAGGTTTACGCCAGTTCTCTTTAGCCAAGGAGAGCGGGGTAAGGCCCTTGTCCACCGTATTATTATTAGATAGGAACCCAACACGTTAATAGTTGGAACATCGCTAATGAGACTACGATGACTGGGCTACAAAACCTATATCATCACATAATTACTGTCGTGGCAGAAATCACCGCTTACTGGCTGTCCAACATGCCGTACTGTTGCACGCTCCAAGTCACCCATTCCTCGGACATTATCCGCTATTAACGCTCTTCTGGACCCAAACAAAGAACTTGATACATTTGCGGATGAATGGAAGATGATACTGTCAGAATGTTTGAATTTTTGTGAGAAGCTTACATGACTTAGTTAAATAAATTATAGTTTAAATAGTGTAATTGGCTTCGGCCGTTCTATTTTAATTAAAAAAAAAAAATATATGATTTTACAATATTTTGTGGGCCTTCTTCGGGTGCACTTCCAGTCTAACCGGATGCAGCTGAATACCAGTATTTTAGATGGAGCGACTGCCTATCTGACCTCCTCAAGGTCCCAGCTAGTACTGTGTAAAACTGGTAGTCATACTTTCGAGTCACTGATTACAATTACCGTCTGTCATCTCATAGAACAACAAATGACAGCCGGGAGCAACGGCTCGGCTAACTTGTTTTTCATGGCATAACCATGGCGGACACCCATCCACAGTCAAATCTAGGGATGTTCGGCCTAACCCAAAGATCGACAAGAGCGGCTAATTTTTTAGCCAGAACCTCCTCCTATACGGTCTACTTATTGAAAAATGTACTGCATACTAGATGCTTCTAAAAAATCTTCAAAATGTCGTCTTGGTCAAAATAGTTCCTCGGACGTTACTATGTAGAGGCAACCCTAGCTACCTAGTATTGTACCCTCACTTTCATAAAGTTTCATAATAAAATTCTTGACGAATGAAACGTTTTATTTCACTGCGATGGTAGTTATTTATTCTTGTTTAATCTTAGCACTTTCACCTTTAATAAAAACGGTCTATTCGTTTCAGGAATTTGGCAGCGGCTGGAATGGCTTTGACATTTGATGGAAATTCTTTAATAATATCAGGTAGCACTTCCCGAGAGTACCTTCGTGTACTTTACTGGATTACATCTCATTTTGTGAAAGGGTAGAGGAAACCTGTTCCTGTTATTAGTTGAAAAGCAGTTATTGTGGTGTCACGTTGTACAAATTGTTTTTTTAAAGTGCTTTGAAGTTATACTTTAATGCCAACATAAATAAAAAAAATAAGTTTAAAAACTAAAACCCGACTACGAACCGCGGTCTTAAAAGTAGAAAACAAGAAATAAATTCGTGGATTAAATTTGTATATGTCTATTTAAATATAAGTAAAATTACTATAGACGACCGCGCGCCATACTCGCATGCCACTGATACCTGAAGCTCCTTCATGGCGTTTTCGTTGATACAGAAGTCAGCTGCTATTGCCGTTAGCAAGGTGGTATGCCACTACGACTGACCTCTATAATAATTTTAGTTATATTTAAATAGAAAAATACAAATTCAATATACGAAAAGCAGACAAGAATTATTTTCTTGTATTTTACTTTTAAGACCGCGGTTTGTAGTCGGGTTTTAGTTTTTAAACTTATTTATTTATTTGATTTTTATTTTAGTGTTATTTAATAAATCTGTTATAATATATTACTTTCATTTACATTCTACTGAATGTTGGTTTTCTATTTAAATAGTACGAGTAAATAGCAGACTAGACCGCGAGAACTTTTTGACCGCATTCTAAACGTGTATGTTGACAAAAACTATAATATAATTTACATATTTGTAATTTACTCGCCAAGACCTCTCATTTGATACCAAACATCTTATGATTATCTCAATTATTTTTTTTTTTGAGCTTAGAATTTGACATTTAAATTCCGTCAAGAATTGTTAAAATTTATATAGCCTATGTCACCCGGACTATTCTAACGAATCTATTGAGACCTCATTTATTAAAATACGTTCAGTAGTCTAGGCGCTACGGTGGATCATACAAACATACATACATACATAGACTGCCAAAATCATTACCCTTCCTTTTGGCTTTGCCGTAGTCGGGTAAAAAATACAAGGAATATCCTATATCTTAGCATGGTGCTGTAACATTTAGGACAAATGTCACAGCGCTGGTATTCTCATAGGGGCCCCCAAAGGTATTCTGATAGATGCAAAAATATCGAGTCTGACTGCGGCGAAGCCCAAAAGGAGGTTTATGTGTTTAGCGTGTATGTATGTATGTCTGTTTATTTGTTCCCTCATAACTCCTAAACGGATAAAGGGATTTCAATAAAATATACGTCGTTAGATTCGTCTTGATGAAGCAAGTGTCACTGGCTAAGTGGCTACATTAAAATTAATAAAAATTAAGTTTAAAAACTAAAACCCGACTACAAAACCGCGGTCTTAATAAAAATGGGAAACAAGAAAATAATTCTTGTCTGATATTGATATATTGAATATGTATTTTTCTATTTAAATACAAGTAAAATTATTATAGAGGACCGCCGTAGTGCTGCCAAAATCATTACCCTTCCTTTTGGTTTCGCCGTAGTCGGGTAAACAACAAAGAAAAATTGCAGATTTTGGGGGCCATATCGCGGATTTGAACAAATTTTTTTCCCGTTACCATCGAGTAGGGTATCAAAATGAAGGGTTTTAAAAGGAGTTTACAAAAAAAATATGACACATATATGTATGCTTAAAAGAAATTCAAAGTCAGAAATCCTGTAAACAAACACAAAAGTTTTAAAAGAATCTGCGAAGAATTTTCCGCGATCAATGAAAGAACAAACATAAAAGAACTAAAAAGTTAGAAATAAAAAAAACGACTGAGATAACTGAAAAGCAGGCGGGGTTCATTTGAATATTAAAATAGGAAATGAACATAGAATGGACCCCGCCTGCTTCCAAGTTTTGTGTAATTTAAAATGTGCTTTTTTCAGATTTCTGAGTCAGGTTTTTTAGTTTTTTCACTACTTTTTTTTTTCAAATAATAATGTTGTGCCATGACAACATTAACATAATACAAGAAAGTTTGCACTAATCCGGTCACACGTGGCAAAGTTCTGGCAAAATTAGCTGTAGACTTTATTAAGTTATTCTTTCATCCTATTTGTGTTGTTCCGTAAACAAAGCAACTCGATAGAGCTACATTAGCGCCTGATACAAAAACTTGGTTAATCGAATAACGCGGGATCAGGCGAGAATCAAACTAAGTTCGCGGATACATGCGGCGGCGGTGGAAACAACTGTCGCTAAGAGGTATCTGTCATTGTCCGTTGTAGCCAATCTGGCCGGAGCAGAAATCAGGCAAAGACATAACAATTTATAATCATAAAAGCAATATATCAGACAAATCATATATCAATTTCGTTTTACAGGAAGAACACAGTTGCTTAGGTCAAAACAAGGCCGCGGGCGATGCGACTTAAGACAAAACTTGTGTCGCTTCCCTTGTTTCCTCTGCGTGAGTAACATCGCTCAAACAACTTCCTTCGTCTCTTACTGCGTTGTTACTGTTGTCAGACGGTTGTCGCTTGAACTTGTAGCTTGTACCAGGAGGTACAATACAGAACAAGATACAGTTCGCGACGTAAAAAGCAAACCAGCAAAAAGTCGCCTTGGGCGAGGGCCCTTAGAAGGTATTACTATAAACCCATGGCTGTCGCGACATCGTCGGTCTCTGAAGCCGGTGATAAATTGAGGCGTCACGCGGCGTTCACGGACGCCATGTTGTATCGCTTTCTGTCCCTTAGACGCCCTTGTCTACGCCAACTTATTTTGTGGTATTTAGTCGAACTCATGCTTGCAATGTTGTTAAATTTGATAGTGCCCTGTAAAAGGACTAACATTAAGTTGTTAAATAGGGCTCTAGATAAAAAAATTGTTAAGAAATCCAAATAATCATTTTATTTGACGATCAATGTTTTTTAAAGGTCTCTTTGCAATTAAATAAAAACTTCATAGAAATGCCAGAAATGTAATCTTCATTCGAAAAGACGTGTCCAAAAATACCTTCTTATTTATTTTCATGAATGTTTCAATTCAGACAGCCAACAAAGCACTCGACTAGTTTTTCTTCACAAAACAAGCGCCAGGACGACTACCGAAGACGCGAAAAGAACGTTTCCAATCTCGGCAAAGAATTCTAAATCCGGATTTTCTTTCAATAGTCGGACGCCTCCTAATCGCACCGGCGAGCGTCCGGCCCGCCCGTCCGACCACGGCTTACCAGTCCGGCTTTTGTTAACTTCTGTAAATACCTAATTGGTACGGACAAGCCTTCTACCTTCCTAATTTATTTCAGTATTTATCTAGCTTACAACACAGGGTCGCCAAACATACGTACCGTACCTATAAAGTTAATTTGTAAAAGATTTTTTGTTGAATGGTAGGGTCAGTAAATGAACGTCCAAAATCTTATTATACCAAAAGACAGAAATATAAACAATTTGCATCATTTTTCTTTTACTAAATAAAAATACCCAGAGACGAGTTCGATCACCGACACCCTTAATTATCCTCAAGTACTTCCATTCTTTAACCCCGCATGCATATGCGACCCAATCTCCTGACACTAGCATGACGTTGCGCGCGACATCCCATCGGACGCGCGTCCAATTACCGACGGCGGCGCTCGGACAATTTGTCGGCAGCGCGACAACGCGACGACGCGACGACGACGCTTCTTGAAGGGGATCCAATCAGGACCACTATACGGGCGATGTATCGATTGTGGAGCCATGAAGCTATGGATACGGCTTTTGGAAGGTGTTTGTTATTATAGTCGGGGAAGTGAACAGTCTTATCGTTATTTACATAGCGTAAGACACTAACTGCCGTACTCAGAGATATTTAATGATTACTTAAGCCATCACTTAGTAAAGGTTTGACATATTTTTGTATGACAAAACCATTACTAAGTGATGGCCTAAGTTTACATTAAAGCTCTCTGAGTGCGGCAGTAAGGTTTACGTTATGAATTTAGTACATGATTCTAGTAGAGTTTTAAATACACCAGCATGAACGTTTACTTAAATTAATAAAAAAAAACTGTTTGACGACAAATATGTTCAATATCTACACGATTAATAAAATATTTGTCGAGTCTAAAGATGCCATGCATTACACTTTATCAAGTCCCATTTCCACCAAAAGTCCTAAAACCCTCTTAAGACCTCACTATTTTGATTGACAGATTATTTATACCAATCTGGTGAGGTCGCAGCACGGCTTCTATATTATTTCCATACTTCTCTATAAGTCTCGACCTCATTGTAGTCAGCCCCATTCTAGCATCTTCTATATATTCTAGAATCATTCACACAGTCCATCCATAATTTATGTTCACAAACTAACTGCGGTTAACAACTCAGAGGTATTAAATGAGCTTCAGCAGTCACTTTGGGATAGGATTTGACATACTTTTGTATGACCACGTATGACAAAACTGTCAAAACTTTGACTAGGTACTGAGTGATGGCCTAAGTAATCATTAAAGCTCTCTGAGTGCGGCAGTTAGTAAACAAAAATGAAAAATGGTCCCACGTGACTAAAAGCCGCATCCACCCAGCTTCCGTCGTTCATCGCAAGTGTTCTTATTTCCCGAACAGCGCTGTTGTTATGATTCCCTATCGCCGGTCATTACCCCGGCCCGGCTCAGCTCGCGCAGATCCCATTTCCTACCATTTGCTACTATTTGCTACCATTTGCTGCCGAAGACAGGTTCTAATCCGACATGTTATTGTCCGGGGCTTGCAGTTTTGATCGAACGATTGATTGATGTCGCTTCCCTCGGCAAAGAAAACTGAGAAAATGGGGATTTTAAGTTGGTTGGAGAGTTTTATTAGGTTTTTCGTCAATAATAAAGTTTATGGCAACAACTTGAGATGTATAAAATTAATCTACAAAGGGTATAGGCAGATATGTGTACACAACACTATTTTTATTTTGGGAAAGATTTTTATTACATAATAGAGCATCTCTTTTAATACAACAAATTATTTTCTTACATGATCACACTTTAGTTATTCTTTGGTATTATTATGGTATTTTGGGTTATACGTTAAGCCTGATAGACTCAACATTGGCATATATACGCGTAATGAGTAAATATTATGACATAGGTAAAGGGATCAAGGGATAGCCATGTAACAACACTTTTTTAACTTTCGGAACGCATCGAACAAGCGCTTTTGTGAAGCAGGTGTTACTTTCCATTTGATGGGCTCTTTGGCTGTTCACCAACTCATAACATAAAAAAAATGCGTGCTGACAAGTACACTTACACGCGCCTCATCTCGCGGCTGCAAGTACATTGTTACTGACATCTCTGGCAAGCCAGAAGAGAGGCGGATGACAATAATTCGTAATACTCTGCTTTACGAGCAGGCTCTACATTACCGTCAGGATTTTTAACGACGCCAGCTTTTATGCGTTTTATTTAAATTTTCGTGATTTTTCGCAACAATTTAGATGGCAATAATATACCCTTGATGGGCTGTTGTGCACTGAAATTGAACATTTGATTTTTTTTTATTATACTGCGCTCTGTTTAATTTTCGAGAGCTTTCGATTTGACGGTTGATAAAGGAAATCAAGTTGGATCGACTCACAAATATATAACCTTTTCAGTAATACTTAATTGGCCCTTTGACCATTAATTATTGCAGCCCTCAAAGAGAAATCAGGGATCCGTGCAGCTAATCAAGAACCAGAAAGGGTACATTACCAGATCATTAAAACTTAACTCAAACAGTATCGGGTACAACACCAAACGATCAGACTAATAAGGTTCCGTAGCGAATCAAATGCAAACATGATTAATCCCAATCAAATAGGGTAAGGCTAATTGAATGAAAACAAAGTAATTCTCCCCCCTTCCCCTCCACAAAGCTCGGGAGGGTTGATTGCGGAGTATTATGAATAATTATTGCCGAAAAAATATTCGGACTGGTCGCTTAGCTGCCTTGTTGAGCGTGAAATGACGGGGGAGTAAACATAAACGTTATTTAGGGGATGAATTAAATTTCAAAGAATATTGTGTATTTTTTACTGCATATTCCGGGCGAAAAAATACCAAATTTTCTGACCGCACACCGAAAGCGATGTGATGCGATGGATGTACTCTTAACTTGCAGTAACTTAATTGAAGTTAACTGTGCCTCCAATTGTCAATTAGGTATCCTCGGAAAATAAAACTTCCAATAAAATCTTAAAAAAAAGAGCAAAATTAAATCGAATAGTGTTTTGAGCATCCGCATTACAGCAGAGCAATTGAATATGCACCGTGCTCAAATTGCACCTCCATTTTAAATTGAAAACCGTCAGGAAATGGGAGCAAAAAGTAATATAAGCACAGTTATCATATTAAACCGAGGAATGTGCTCAACAATGGTCATTCGTGTAACAAAAAGACGCGACCAACGCTGGCCGCAGTTATAACCGGATCCGGCAATTGTATCGGGGTGTACGGCTTTAATTCCGTGGCCAGCGTCCCGGGTGCCGTGCATAGGAAAATTTTAATTTGTTAGTTATGAGTATGACCGGATATACCAAGTTTTTAACATTTTTAGAGTACCGGCTTTGCTAAAATTAGTTTACGAAATGACTCTCGTTGGTCGGTGGGTTGTTTTTTTGTTTCATGTTTTTTTGATTGTGTCCTAGTTCGCACGAAGAGACTTGCATTTATTTAAAAGGATTACACAACTTTTTACTAGTCTAGTTTGGACAAAAGATACCGCTTTTGATGTGCCAGTAATAAGCAGCTTAGGCTACATGCGTTCTCCGAGCACATATACCTAAAACAATTTCCAAACCCAGTGTGGCAGACACCACAAAACGCCTCATACATCTCACACATGCACGCCGGTTGCAAGTTCCACACACCCAACCTTTCTGAAGAATCTCACCAATTTCTGTAATTTGGTAGCACTTAAGTAGGCACTTGTACTTTTCAAGACAGTATTGTGGGAACTCTGTTGTAAATACAAGAATGAGACTGGTAAGCCTGTACAGAATTATTTATCCTTCCTACTGCAAGCCTTTGTAATAACAGGAAAACATCCATAAAGTATCAAAATAATTCCCCCCAACCCCCCCCCCCCCCCACCATAACTTAGCGATTATTTGTGATTCTTAAAAAGCAACTCGCGAATCCCCGCCGCCCGGGGATTACTGATAATCCCCAAAACGCCTCCGCGACCCTCTCTCAATAGCCTTCCCTTATTTAAAATGGCGCCGGCTTATGACCCACTGTGAAGTATAATTGAGTTAGAACGCTGGGCTATTTATTTAGTTCTTCGGGATCAAGTGAATAGGGGAGGAAAACCGCAGATATAGATATATTTAGTTGCCTGGGTACCCGCGTTGTGGGTTACAGCTACTTCCCTCTCATAGATAGGAGGTCCTTGTCGCAGTGGTAATAATATAACATCAGTAATTGTTTTTTTTTTAGATTGGGGATGATTTTGTGTGTTACCTATCTGTTCCAATGATCCTTATTTTTTTTTAATATTTTGACACACTAGGAATTTCTCCTGTATCGTGGGTGCGTTTACAAACATTTAAATTCACATACACAAATACCCAGACCCGAAACAACTACAAATATTTGTTCCGTGCTGGAATCGATCCCGCGACACACAGCGCAGCAGTCCAATCGCTCAGCCACTGTGCCAAACGTGACGTCCAACCTTTTACCTTCTTGAAGATAAGTTATTTCAATATTTTTCCTTGTTTTTTTTAACGACTTTGCTTCACACTAGAAATCAGTGAAATTACCAAAAAAAAAAAGTCATGTCTCCTTGGAAAAGATTATTTTATTTAATTAAAAGGTAACCGACTATACACAAAAGTTTTATAAAAATTGACTATTCGAATGGTTTAACCAGTTAAATACATTTATGAAGCCTATACGCGCGACTGACTGCATTCACAACAAAAATATTTGTATTCTACAGTTAATATTTAAAAAGCCAATCAGAAACGTTTCCATTGAAAAATGATTCGAGTTTGAATATTAAATAAATTTTCCTTTATATGCGTACACTTTGTTTGTTTCCGCGACGAATAAAGCAATTACTGCGGAAAAAATTGTTTACGTTGTTGTGTTTTATAATAAACTCCGTTTTTATATTGTTTCGATTAAATCTACGAAGATTAATTGAAGTAAACATTATCGAAAATAACTGCGAGTGGGTGCTGCTCTTATTGGTTTTTTTTATTGGAGAATGAATTAGAAGTTTCATTTTATAATATAGTATCACACCTACGCAGTCAAGTGGAAAGTTTTGAGGTAATCACGAGTGAATTATTTAATAAAATAAAAAAAATCTTATGTTTCTTAGAAAGGAAAAAGTGTATTTTTAATAAATCGATACTTACAGATAATTGACTATATCTCTGTGATTATACTCGTATATATTCCATGTATTTATGTATCTATGCATTTGTACCTAAGTTTGTATCTAGTTTCTATTGAATTTTAGCGAGACATATAAAAAATATCAGATTTGCAAAGAACACTGAATCTACCACTCACATAAGTTTTATCCCAATAACTCTCCTATATTAAACCCGTTTATAAAACATCCTACCTTCAACCCGCACCCCCCCCTGGCAGCAGGTGACGTCAGCAGAGATTAAGGGATCATTCACATGCGGAGGCACCTGTAGATTAACAATATAACTCTGAACAATCTACAATCTTCGCATAACGGGTCTAACATGCAGGGAGTACAAAGGAGGGATTTCATATGAGGTTCAAGATCATTCATGGTTAATATATTTTTGAGAAACTAGCTATGTCCTAAGACATTCCCCCGCGTTTCTTTTTTAAGTCGTTAACCTGATTTTGTTAACAATTTCAGGGGCGGAGGTGTTTTCAATTACCTACTTTATTTTTCATCTGAAGAAAAGTAACCTAATTTACTCCTTTTAATATCCGCTATCACGCATTTATAGTCTCATCGTCAAATAGACAGACAGACGATATTTTCATATTTATGCATTCAGTTAAAAGCTGGTAATTTGAAATGTTGTTACAAACAGACACTTCAGTTTTATTTATACTACAGTTAACGAATCGTAGATAACTAGAGCACACGAATAAACCTCTAGCAAGTGGAAGGGTCTAAGCAAATGGCAATAACTTCCAAAGTGTTTTCTCATACAAAAGCTTTGACATGCAGCAGTGGATTAGGCATGCCCTTCAAAGTCTTTTGCTACTGCAAGTCTAGAGTGTGTTATCCGATTGAAGTACTGATACACTCAAGGACGTTTAGTCTTTTACGTCGTCAAATAATAAAATCAACGTAGGTACCTTCCAAGATGATTGGGTCATACATGTGGGTACCACATAGAGGAAGGCAGATATCGGTACATGAACATTTTAAAGGGAACCTCACAATTAATTCACTTTATTTCATCTAAATTCGTCCTCATTCGCGTTCATTAAAGTCAGGGGAGTACTTCAGGAACTTAATTGCGACCGCACGTACCATCGCCCACATTATGCTACCGAGCTAGGTATATCACGCGTAATTAAATCTCTTCTATTTCTAACTCTTTACTGGGTTATTGAACCTTCTCTTCAAAACCTCTATGCCCCATGGAAAACCTTATTATTGTATAATGCATGCGCCTGAGTCTTTGTTAAACTGGGATTAGGCTGATGATGATGATGATGTCTAAGTTCATCTTTGCCAACATTTTATATATTAGTTTATAATTCATTCGTCGGGCTCGGTATAACATTTTATAACAAACTGCCATCTTCTTTTCTAGACTTGCCATTAAGCCAAAGTAAAATCTAAACTTTTTTTAAAAGCTTACTATTCCATTAACTACTAATTACATGATAAGAATAGTTGGTCACCGAGTTGAACACAATACAATGTTTGATATATATATTCTTTCTCCAAGATTAGTTTACTGATGTCTTTTTTTATTTTTTTTATTAACGATTTGTGTCTGTAGTCATTAACTTGCTTTACTATTGTATCGAGTCTAGTTCTTCTAACCAACCTAACAGACAGATGTGTTGATGGGGAGTTTGTTCCGCCACTTCTTCTTTCCAGGAAGTACTAGGAAGTGTCGAAAGGTGGGCGTTTTGGGGGACTATCTCTTGTAAATAAGTAAAGTAAATTTTGACGTTCGAAAAGTGCTGATTATCAGCCTAGTTTGAATAATCAGTTTTGATTTTGATTTTTATGCTTGTTAAATGATGATGATGATGATTGTTAAATTGTTTTCTGTGTTATTTTTTTTTAATAAAACTTTGCCCCACACTAGGAGTTTCTCCTGTGTCGTGGGTGTGTTGCCAACAATAAAACTCATATACACAAACACCCAGACCTGAAACAACTATCCGTAGGCCATACTATTGTTCCGTGCGGAGATCGAACCCACGACACGCAGCACAGAAGTCGAATCGCTCCGCCACCACGCCAACCGTGTTATCAGAAGTATGATTATCTACAGTAGTATTGGGAATGCCAAAATGATTTATTGAATTACATTAGTGCTTTTAATCTGACTGACTCGTTGGTCAAGCCTTCGCTTACTGCTGAGCACTCTTTGATTCGATGCCCAGTGGGGTCACCATGACGTCGTCTTAAAGTAGGTAGTATTGTTTTACTGTCATTCCAGTGTGGGAAGTGACAGAGCAATAAAAGGGTGCCTAGCGCCATCTCTTTTCCACACGGGAATAAGGTTAAAAACTTAAAACAGATGTCTTGATAAACCACAAGAACGGGTAAAGTATTAGGTACGGAGTTAGTTTAATACACTCGCTTTATTTACACCTTAAACCAAAACAGATGATTGATAGTGTATGATATTAATTATACAACTTCACTGTTTCCTAGACCCAGGGCCACAAGAGAAGCGGTAATACAGTACACGTAATTGAAAAGGCCGTATTTTAGAATTATTCCCATTACGAGACTCATTTTTCTCCCTCATGAGTCCTTCGGAACGCATTAGAGAGGCCCAATAAAGTGTCTCGAAGGAACGTGCGCATAAAGAAAGCAGCGTCACAGGGAAATTGTTCTAGCCAAATTATAAGAACCGATGTTCGTGCAACATACAACCTTTTCGTTTTGAAAATAGAGGTGGTGTAGTAGGAAAAGTTTAGGGTACTGTAGAGTGCGACATTTGGCAAGGGAATTGTAGGAAGTACTCGGCAAGCGGGTTCCGTCGGATGTGTTAACGGCGGATGAATGGCGACGGGACGGAGTTCGTAAGCTTGGAATTTGAGTATTGAAATCTAGGACGTGATGCTTTCATGCGAAGATAGAGGAGATAGCGAAGGCCTTGAACTTGATTTATATCTGATGACCCTGAAAATAAACGGGCACAGAATACATCACGTATTTCGCTGATATTATATTAAAAAAATATAAAAGCTTAGAAACTAAAACCACCATACCGCAAATAATTATTAAAATCAATGTCATTAGAATAAGAAACTGCAGACTTTTTCGGTAATTTTTCTATTATTATTGACGAAGATCAGCTATCATAAATGAGGCGTTTTATTGTACCAGTTGAAAGTGGAAAATGCCATGATTGAAACGTTTGTAACCTGTCTACCAGTGGTAAAGGGAAAAGCACCTGAATTTCTGTCCGCTAGTCTCAAGGTGCATCGTGTGTGAAGTGAGGTAGAAAGCTCCAGTGATCGGAAACCTTCGCCAGGCTCTCAGCAGACGCTCTCGACTCACTCCATTGAGCTTAAGTAGGCACTATATCTAGACTTCTAAAGGTATCTCTTTCACTGCAAGGTTAAGTCGCAAATATGTAGTGTGTAAGGATTGGTTAAATGATGCATTGAGGTCTTTACCTTTTGTAACCGGGTTCGTACTGACCAGTGACCGGAAAAGTCTGTCTACTTTATGGTACCTAGTTGCACAGTAGCTAGTTATTTAGGTAATACAGGGAGTCGCTCCTTGTTACCTATTTACTGCAACTGAATTTGATTGGTTTGTATTTACACTACAACGTAGATGCACAGGGAAGTATCTACTACCTAAATGTAGTTTTAGAATTCAAGACATAGTTTTATCAAAAAGAATAATTGCTTTTTTCGCCTTCTTTCTTTTATCTTCTTTTGTAATACTATAAGTTAACAGGAAGACGCTTTAAAAGCTAATCACATATTTTTGAAAACACAGGCGAAAAATAAACTGACGCAGAAAAGTTAGCAAAATGTTTAATTGCCATATAATTTCAAGAAATCCAATAACAAAACCAGTAAACAATTTATTATTACGTTTACAGCCGCAGTCATAACAAAGTTATATTATTTCTTCGGCGAAGCAATAAAGCAAGTTAAAAAGTGTAAAGCGACAATGTCTCGCGCTGATACAAAATTAAATGGATGCCTGAAATATGTTGCTGTAGAACCCGGCTTGGTGCCAACTTTTTAAAATATTCCGTCGTCGCTGCAGACAGGGGTGCCAATCTTAGATTTTTAGTGAACATGTGGGTTATGATGTTGTGGATGGTCAGTATGTGAACCTTAGAATAAGATTCCTTTAGAAAGACGAGGACATAAAAGTGGACATCGTGGAGCATCCAACTATTTCAATACCCCAAATAGGAAACATTTTGAAAACGTTTGATCTGTTTGTGTGTAATATTTTAAGGCAATTAGTGATTGATGGTGTAGGCACAAAACGGCTCTTAATGAATATAATTATTACATGAATGATGAGATGAACACTTTTAAAGCAGACAGCCCTGACTTTAAAATATAAGAACATTCATCACAGTCGTGTTCGCTGGGATAAGCAGTGTTCGAACCAGCGGTAAACGGGATGTTCCCTTGGTGAACGTAAATGTAGAAAACCTCAGAAGACAAATACATGTTAGATAGGTATGACACTTGTCTGTGTTTCTTAGCAGTTTTATCCTGTGTTTTTAGTTCTTCCACTTGTTACCAGGTTTACACCACATTCAGAACCAAAACGTTTGTACAAACGTGCAATTCTGTATAAAACAATTAATACAATAAGTATACAATTTAAATCTACATGTTTACGATTGGGTGCTCCGTGTGGGGGCTCCACATCGTTGTCAATGTGATGAAGTAGTCCGCAGCCTCGGACACCATGGCTTTTCCTGCAGTAAGAGCGCAGGTCGGATTGCGCGGCACGTCAGCATTAATGATCTCATCCGACGTGCTCTGGCCACCACCGGTGTGCCTGCTGTTTTGGAACCCAATGGGTTGGCACGCGTCGATGGGAAGAGACCAGATGGTATGACCATAATGCCATGGAAGTTAGGTAGGCCTTTGGTGTGGGACGCAACTTGCGTCGATACCCTTGCGCCATCCCATCTTCCTAGCACGGTGAGTTGTGCTGGGGCGGCTGCTGCAGGTGCTGAAAACCTCAAACGGCGCAAATACAACAACTTAATTGGCAGTTATGTCTTTGAACCGTTTAGGGTTGAAACACTGGTCCGAGTGCTCACATAATATTTAAGGAAATTGCCAATTGGTCAATGCCAATGGTCGACTCTTCATGTGACCAGAGTAGGGCTATTCTTTGGCCAAAGAATCAGCATTGCCATTCAACGTGGGAATGCTGCCAGCCTTCTGGGCACTTTTCCTGTTGACAGCAATGTGGACCAATTTATTGACGCCCTGTAATTCTTCTCTTTTTGATATTTGTATATAATTTAATATAATTTTAGTTCTGTAAATTGTAGTATGTAGAAATTGTAAATAAAAAGTAATTCTTGTAGTATGTAGATATTGTAAATAAAAAGTCATTCTGGATTATTAATTTTGTGTTCTCGACCCTACACAAACAGCTACCTACTCAATTGGATCCAAATCTCTTCTTAAGGAGGGTGAAACAGTAACCGAAAAATTATAATTTAAGTAAGTAAAGCAGCACTCCACCTACGAAACCGTTGTCCTTCAACTTGACCTTTACATCTGTCACTCCAGACTCCTCCGGGACTTTCCTTAAATAGCCCGCAGCAAACCTGCCGTATGCTCGTCATAAAACAAACTGAACCGCTGAATTTCATAACGGAACTCCCCAAAGACAATGTTATCTTTCTCAGAAATTGTAACTCAATTCTTGTAACAACTTTACAAAAAGTCTCGATGAAGTTGGCTCGTTGTAAAGTTCGGACAACTAAAACTGAGTTTGTAGTTGTGTCATAAACCTAAGCTAAGTTTAAAGTTGCAGCCTGCCTGCAAGCCTTCGTGGTTAAAGTGGATAGTGGAGGGTAGACTCTTGTTATTAGCTCGTAGAGCTCTTGTGGATAAAGTTTGATCTTCATTTAATTATACAATAAGCAGATATGTCACTTGAGGTAATAATCACCATTAAGTGCGTCAACGCATTGGTGTTTTACAAACATCTTATTCTTCCTAACAATACTGAAAGTGCTGATTTATTAATACGAGTACCTTCTTACTATTAGAGCCCGGAAAGTGGCCACGTTAATTGTGGCATCAACTATTGTTCAAAGGAGGCAGATGAGCAGACATTTGGGACACTTCAGCAGGTGGGACATAGTCTGATCACACAAGCACTTGGTGTTGGATGATCGAGAATATCCCATAGTCGTTACTCTTCATTTTCCTTTATCACTGAAGTATTTACTAAGACCAAGAAAGCTGTTCCTGTTGTGCATCAGCAACCTCAAATGTTGCTGGCAAGACGCTAGCTCACGGGAAATCAAGCGCTGGCCTCTTAATGAATGAGCTGCACTTTAATTACTGCATTTTATAAACCTAAACCATTAGTAAAACTGTTGCTTTCCTTATTAAATTCTCGTCGGGTTTCTTTGTTTACTAAATAAACAAACTGTTCATTCTGTAGTAAGGAAATACATTAGGTACATCCATGCAATACGTTACATTAATACATTTTTAACCGACTTCCGAATAGGAGGAGGTTCTCTATTTATGTGTATGTATTTTTTCGATGACGATTCCTTAGACTTGTCAAAGAATAGGCGTGACGACTAAGTCAAAGAATCAATGATTTAATGATATTAGGGGAAATTACATACGAGAAGGATTTAAAACACTGATTTAGTTTTATTTAAAAAATTAAGATTAGTAAGATTTTTAATAAAATAAAAGATTAAAATACTGATATCCGCCATTTTGATTGAAACACCAATCATAGCGCACTACGTCACGCCAATGTAAACATCACAAGCTGTCACTAGCTCACTGTGTTGTTTTGTTGCCGATTACGCATTTGGATATTTTTTTTGTTACTACAATAGTTTGTGAACATCTTTAGCAATGGAATCAGGCTTTGTAAAAGCAAACAGTTCAAATTTGCCCAGGATAGATTTACTGATGTTGGGCGATTTCCTTGGGTCAAATAAAGAATTTTGCTCGTCCGAGTTCCGAAATGTGAAAACCTCCCTGTAAGTAAATTTTGTAAGTATCTAACACTATAAAAATACAACAAACTCGTTTTGAGCTTGTAGGAGTTTAGTTTATTTTCACTTTCATATGTTATTTTTACAATAAACTTGTCAGTTTATTTTTGAGGTTAGCTCCTTCGCAACTTGTAATAAAAGTTTGCTACTGAGTTAATAACCAACAAAAGGAGTAAATTTCTGTAACTACAAAGCATGTACTAGTATGTTTTCGCATAGTAACAACCTACTATCATAATCACCGGGTCAGCTATGCAGGTCCAGAGGACAACATTTTTGGCATTCAATGTAATGCTCAAACTATTGCTATTGATGTGTTTTTACACTGAGGCACCGCACACCACTTATAAACTTTGTTATTCATTTTTAACACACGAATTATGGTAATGTTTGTTTTAGTTTCCTCTAGCTGCGCTTTGACATTTCCTTGTTTACATAGGCGTGACGTCAGACCCGACGCCATGACACTGCGAGCTGTTTTCGCGCTCTATTTAATTTTTTTTTCAAAAATGGCTTATATCTTCGTTAAACTTTACTTTATTACTGAAATAAAGGTTTTTTCGTAAATAAAAAAGATGTACCCACATTACGGAAGGGGATTTCAAAATCTTTCGTCATGCCTATTAAACTTAAATGCTTGCCGTTTACTATGGGGGTAAGCAGCAACTGCAGGGCGCCACCTGCGACGATCATCCATGTTTCAAAGAAATTATTAAATCAGTTATTGTGTGCGTAACGAGTTCCTTTGTGTTTTATATTCAACACCCTTGCCACTTTTTTATACTTCTTCCAAACACTTATTGTCAAATAGCCATACTGTTAATACTTTTAGCTGGGGGTCTAAAATGGCCACTTTAGCAGATCATGTTATAAAGCTTAACGACGAATTTTAATTGCGTTAAAAATCGTAAAATGGTCACAGACGCAGTTACTCAAAATCAAAATCAAAATCAAAAGTCATTTATTCAAATTAGGCTGATAATCAGCACTTTTCGAACGTCAAAATTTACTTTACTCTACTTATTTACAAGAGACAGTCCCCCAAAACGCCCACCCTTCGGCACTTCCTAGTGTTTAGCTGGAAAGAAGAAGTGACGGAACAAACTCCCCAGCAACACATTCTGTCTGTTATGTTGGTTAGAAGAACCAGACTCGATACAATAGTAAGGTGTAAGTTCATTTTAGAGTTACTACAGACACAAATCAATAATAAAAAATTATATAATTATAAACAATGTAAAAATAAAAAAGTACATAACATATCAATTAACAAATTTTTGTAATGTAGGTAAGGCACAAATGTTGATATCAGTGCTGTAACTATTCGTACCAAAGGGCGTCTGGATGATTAAAAACCACTGTAAAAGAGAGTAATTCTTTCTTTCTTTTCTTTTTTTTAAAAAACGTTGTCCCCATACTAGGAATTTCTCCTGTATCGTAGGGGCGTTCACAAACATACAATAAATGGAAGAGAAAAAATAAATAATAAAATTGAGAATAGTTAGAGACATCCACAACTTTACTATTTTGAAAGGTCCATTTTACGCATTATGATCTGCTAAATTGGCCATTTTAGACCACCTCATCTAATTGACTGGCTTTTTAAAACATTGCAAAATCAATCCCAATCTGTAGCACCCACTCAAGGGAAATCAATAAGGTTCCCTACATTCACCATGAATAAACTAGCAACAACTAGAATCCTTGGTTGCATCATGAACCCGTCTGAGGCTCATACTCTGAGCTACGTATCCAGTGAGGAATTGCTAATCGATGAGACGCTTTAGTGTTTAGACGGTGACACAGAGTAGGTTGTGCTACACTACACGGCTAAAAATAACAAATATGAAATAAAGAAAGAAAACAGAAACATGACGAGCATACAATGAGACACAAAAAAACGCAGTACACATACAATGCATAACAATATAAAAAATACAACAAGCAGGGATAGTAAAAAGAAGGTTAACAGCTTGCACGTCGTACGTGGCTACGACAAGCAGGTTCCCACTCATCATGGTGCTGTGCTACGGGGACCCACAGTTTTCAGTGGTCACCCGTGAAAAAACGTACAAAAACCTAGACAGCATCAATATCACTAAAGCATTATAACTTTCTTGTGGAAATCTCTAGGACTTTTGATAATCTGCAACTGCATCATAGTTATAGACGTAGTAGACAAATAATATCTTAAAATGGCTGTTTTAGTATTAAATATAATATAAATTAATATCTACGTGATCGAAATCAGGTTTCGAACCCCAACACTCGGCGTTAATGGAAAATTTTAACATGTTTAACTTCAACCTTTCATTTTTAATTTTTAAATTACAGCGAGAAAAGTACTTCATACCAAAACATAACCTGATGGAGGAAAAAACTTATAAGTCGCTAATGAAAGATTTTTTCCTCTGTTCACTTCATCCATTTACTAACCACTCCGTGCACTTCTATTATATCTGAGTAACCTAACTATATTAAGGTGCGGCCCGCCCAGGGGAAATCTGCCAGATGTTGTATGTCCACAATTCCACATACCTACGTCTGTCACAATGTCTCTTCTGATAAATGTCACGACAATTAGGTACTTTCCTTAAAAATTAGAGCTGTTAGATGGCGTTTGGATTAGCTAGGAAAAGCTTAGTATTATGTTGATACATTAACACTATATGATAGCGAATATTTTAGCTTTGGCTATCTAGGCTTCTATGGTATTTAGTAGAGATGCTCTACCTACTCCGATAGTGTTTTAAAGACGCAAGTAGGCACGTTAATAATTTCGTGTAAGTATAGAGAATGCATGACGTACGGGAATGGTCAATGTGCTGACACCTGGGGGGGGCCTATGTCCAGCAGTGGACGTCTTTCGGCTGAAATTATGGTGATGGCGGAGGTATTGATTGGTGTATTTAAACTGGCACAGTGAGTTCGTCGTCTTCTTTATCTTCTGTTTATCACAAGTAACTACTGCAAAATCTATTTATAATTTATAAACAGAAATAGCTCCGATACGTCCAGTAGGAGTGCACGTGCCGTAGCTGGAGCATTCCGGATGATGGGCAAGATGTGGCCCGCAGGGAAATCACTGCGCCTGCCCGGAACTGCTCCCTGAATAAATTACCACGCGCACTTAACGCCAACACCTTGGATCTTGAGATAAACTAAAGTACGATAACATTAGTACGATGTGTCTGAAAAAAACAGAGTTTATTTACAGTATGAAGAAAAAGGAGATAAAGGAGTACATTTGTAAATTGTAGTTATAGGTACACCTCATCCTAATTCTTAAGGGATTAATGACTAATGACTCTGTAACGGTATACAGTAGTACAAAAAGTAGACCGGCAGGGCTATTGCGTATATTTTAAATGTCAGTCAGGCTATCATATTGTCCATGGATGAACTGTCAAATTGGTTATGGTTTAGAACAATTTGACAGTGAATTGATGGACACTATAATTATGATATCCACTGTCATTTAAAAAAATACGCAATAGCCCTGCTGAGCCATCTATGACGCAAAATACGAACTAAAAACCAAATCATAGTCATAATTCTCGATTGTAAGATTATCCCCATGGACAAACGCCTCCCCATAGAGCGCCATAACGAACGGCAACTTGCCGTTTGCATCCACCGGTTGCCCGCGACTCTCACGAGATCTTCGGTCCACCTGGTGGGCCTACCAACGCTGCATCTTCCAGTTCATGGTCGCCACTCGAGAACCTTTCATCCAGATCGGTCGTCGGTTCTTCGAGCGATGAGCAAGTTAGGCGTATGTAGCAAAAACCAACTATAACCTTTGTTAAGGAGAAGGCGACGAGGTAACCCGTTAAATTCTAATTTCCTTACGTTTTTTGCAATTTCCCGGTCAGTGTCAAGTCGTATGTTAAATAAAATGGGATTCGCGGCAGTAACAGTTGTCTATTTACTGAGTAATAATGATTAAAACCACCAAAACAACCGCCTCAGTTCATACAAGTGTCAAGAATGCCTTTTCATCAAATTATCACTCTTGACACTTGTATGAACCGAGACAGTTGTTTTGGTGGTTTTAATCAGTTAAATTCGAATTTCGCGGGCTACCTCGTCGCCTTCACCTTAAGTAGCCCACCAGACAAAACACCCGTCTGGTTTATAGATCTAGCCTCTTTTATGAGGGATGATTAACTTTACACTTTGCTCTTCATTAGGTCCGAATTAAATAACGATACCTACTTAAATTAGTAGGTCGATATGAATTTATTAGAATAACATCATCTTTTTCCTGTCCTTGTCCCATGATACTTGGGGGTCGACGAAAAACCGTTTTTTCTTCCTTTTTCCTCCATTAATAAGAATTTCTTAGAACATTAAGGTTAATTGTTTTCCTGTTGCAGATCAACCCTACATTTATTAGTTTTTTACCAGAATCCACTAAAATCATAACGAATGCCTCCATGCATCTCCTGACAAACAAAAACCCTGTGTTAGCATATTATAGGAGGCTAGAGCTGGAGCCAAGAGCCGCCCGAGACGTAGCGCGTCGCGTCCGCCCGAAATGAATAAATTAGCTGCAGCATTGCATTGTGAGTCTAGTCTGTGGAAGACAGTCTAGTTTGTGTTCTAAACATTATTATGGCTGGAGATATGGATGGAAGGTGCTTTTGGTAATTCTTTCGTGTTATAGATCTACATAACAATATTCTCATTTTGTGTGTAGAACCCAGCCCCATAATATTCTCATTTTGTGATGTGGCTAAGTGCAAGGTAACTCACGTTCGATTCTCATCACATAAATAAGTATAAGTAGCATAATCAACCTGTAATGATCCCACTTATAGGATACAGTCTTTCTCACTGTGACAGGAAATGAGCCAAATAATCCAACACGGATATTAATCAAATAGGAGTGTGTATCCAGTCAATGCAGGTGGTTTTTCTGCAAATACTTTCAGAACCTAAATACCTCTGTCATCATTCAAAAAGCGAACAATAAAGTTAAATAAAATAGGACCGTGAAAGAGGACACGTAGCGTCCATAGTACAGAAGTGTCTCTGTTTATGACCACCAACTAAAAAAGCATAGCTGAAGCTGAACGTGTTCGCAACTTTACGAGTGTAGAATTCTGTACTTATAACGAAAAAATAATACTTATAACGAAAAAATAATGTAAAGAAACGAAAAAAAATATTGAAAAATATGTGTGCCCTCTATTGTATTTGCATAAATAAATTAACAGACAGCGGAGGAGTCCAAATAAAATATGAAAATACCTATTTGGTTTTTTAAACCTTACTGAGCACTTAGAATCATCAGAACCTAAATTCACTGCCTCCTCAACTTTAATAAAGTTAAATATTATCGTTTACACTGAAATCATGGGATATTTACCATTCTTACTGTTTGTTTTGAGTTCCCGATATTTCGGCACTGTTGCAAGCACCATGATCACGGATAAACTGAAGTTATTGCGGGTGGGTGTTTATGAGCAGACAAATCTGTCTACCCTCTTTCTTATTTGTTGTTTGTGCTCGACACCGCTATCAATGTTACTCATAACTTGATTTTGTTCCTAACACACAAAACTCACTGTGTCCGCTTGCGAATAAATAACAATCCTAAAAATATAAAACAAATTAACTGCTACAAACCTCGAGCGATTTCAGGATTTCCCCTGCACGCTGTTTTCGAATCACACAATCTAAACTTGCGATGAAATCTCCAATGTCTTTTATCAAACCCTAAAACCGCTTAGACTCCCCAAAACGGAACCAAACTCATAAATAAACACTTTACAAAACCATAACCTCGAATCTAAACTTGTAAACAGCAACAAAACGAAACAAGATTTCCCGCTTAATGAAAACCATAGACGTTTTCATTCCACGAAAACAACGTTCGAAAACCACGTCCCACGCCCGAGGGAAATCAGCCGGCGTGCGTTCCGAAACCTTTGTAGCGAGCAGTAATTGCACTGACCACGGCAAGGCTGAATAGCATTTTTCTTGTGTCTAATACTTTTAATTAGTGCGGTCAAAGGAAAAGTACGTGTTCTTTATTTAAACAGTACGTACTCTGTGTAGTATAAACTTTACTTTTATTGACATAATTTTATTGTAAGTTCGCGAAATAAAGATTTTTCTCTGTTATGTAGGTAAGTACCTACCCAAAACCCAATTTAAAGTGATCAACAATTCACAGTTATGGAAAACAACCGTTTTTTTTTTAAGATAATTATGTTTATTCGAATAGTCATATCATTCGATAGCGGGAGGCTTATGCCAAGCAGTGTAACAGAATAGGTTAGTACAAATATAAAAATTAAAGTCATTCCAATTATTAAACAGAAAATAAAAAAAAACATTCAAAACAAATTTAATTGTTATAAGGTTGTCCCACAAAAAGACCCATAGAAAAATGTGTGAAAAATTGCGCGATGTAATGTAATGTTACATTCGTTAGACCGTGATTGCCAGCCCCCGCTAATGGAATTAATAATTTCGCAGGTCATGAAAAAATGGACGCGTTCGCATCAAAGAACGCTTTAATTTTTAAACATGAAAAAGTATACATTTATACAGTTATCTCTCCTTTTTTAAGCTCTTTTGCATACAATCAAAAACTGACATCAAGGGAAACTACCATCTGCACACTTTCGACTCAAATAAAAATTAATCTTCGTAGTCATCGTAGTAATTTTCGTAGATGAGCTACGAGTATAGTACCGGTAGGTATTGTTGCAAGTCGTAGCAAGTCTACGAACCACTTCGTAAGTATAGCTACATCTAGACATCTACACATTCACTACATAACATCTAAGTGGATTTGGGTTTATTATAGTGGTTAGTGTTTTGGGCTTTGTCAACGGGTTTACAGCAGGTACAAGCATAGAGTTGTGAAACTCGACACTCGCTGATAAATAGGGGATCGGACAAAAAAATATATTAGTCCGTCAGATAGATTTTCAAAAAATATTAAACAAATTATTTTCTTTTTTCACATAAACAAAAAATTAAGACGATACAGTGCTTCGAAAACTCGTGAACTCCTCGAAAACGTCACATGTCAGTCAGAGGAGTTTTATCTCCGTCAATTTTTATTAATCAAAAAAAATTCAATGGAATCTAATTTCCAAAATTTATCGATAATCAAACTGACGGACTAATTAGAATTATATTTTTTTGACCCAGTCCGATCCTCTATTGTCTAAATGTGATACGACGCTTCCGCCTACGTCTCCGGGGAATACAGTGTAGTCATTAAATAGCAAGGTTTCATCATGTGACAAAAACGAAATATTGATTAGTACCTACCTAACGCGACGAGATAATGCCGATTGCTAACTAACTTAGCCTAGTCCAGAACTGTAACGACCTATGAAACGGCGGTCGCCAACAAAAAAAATTCCCGCCAAAATAAAAACAAAATGTCTGCTCGCTCGTTACTCCGACACACGGTAATCCAATCTGGTTGATTCACATTGACCCTTTCGTCGACGCCAAGACTGCGCAATTCCACGTGTTTATTTTTCACCGGATATTTATGTTTATACTTACGTACATACGTAGGTAAGCGTAGATTTTTACCGTGTCAAATATTTCGATAGGTATACTTATGTTTGGAAAAAGATAGATTATTCGGTGTAGATATGGTCTTGGTAATTTTATTCTTCTGTGCCTTTGGCGGAACCACAATCCGTCTATGAGCGTGTTAAGCTATTTATAATTAGGTACTTCGTTGAGCGTTAGACGGACTTTGTGAAGGGGTTTCCTTTCGGTTTTAATAGACCACCATTAGTCATCGTTCGTCAATCATAAATTCTTGCAAGCTTCAGCTTCGGGTCCCTTCAGCAAATTCCTTCCCAAGATGAAAATAACCGGTTTCTAGCAATTGCTGAAATAGAACGATTTCAAAGTCTCAAGCTCATAGATTTTATTTCAATTAGAACATTTTTTTTTTTTTTTGGGGGTGGTATATCATCAAATAATACCTTCCGCTCTTAGGCAAAGCGAAAGGGAATGTCAGACTTCTACTGACTAAAAACCACCCATGTTCCTTCTTAGCCCTTTATGTAGAGGGCGCGGTATCTCTTACAACATCCCGCAGCCCTTTCAATTAGACCATTACAGGCACTTTTGAATGTCAGAAAAACAAATGAAACGAAGCACAGTCACAAGGCGTAGTAACTTGTGAGCGTACTGTGTTGCCCATTCCAAAGCATAGATCTCTATGGAGAAGAATGGGCAAGAAACTCTTTCTTTCTGTTACATTTTATATTCAGTTAATTTTTTATGTAATTAATTGTTTTTTTTCCAATTTCCTGCTGGAGGAACAACTTCCCAATTTTCTGCTGGAGAAACACACTTCCAAAATTACGGCTGGAAGAGCATAACCCTCAAAGTTCCGGCTGCCCATCTGAGGGGCTACGATGAACCCCTTCTGGTTCCGTCGTGCTTGCCAATTGAGTTCCGGCATCGGACTTCCCACGCTGGCCATACATGCCACGTGGGCCGCCTTACGTGGTCTATTTTAAAAACCTGAGCCACGTAAATCCTTTCGGTCACATTGGCAGTTTGATTCCGTTAAACTCGAGGAGAAAACGACACAGGCATGGTCGTGCTCTTCTTCAAAATGCCCCCGGCTGAAGAACTATAGGCCCATCTCACTTCTAAGTAATATCTACAGTAGTTTTCAAGAGCCATCACGAAACGTCTCGCACCCAGGTTTGACGATTTCCAGCCTCCCGAACAAGTCTGATTCCGAAAAGGCTTTAGTACCGTAGACCTCATACATACGCTGCGGCAGGTATACAGAAGACCGAAGAGTATAACCTGTCTCTCTGTTTAGCGTTTGTGGACTAGAAAGCCTTCGATTCGATCAAGACTTGGTCTATACTTAACTGCAGTCTCTCCAACGGTGCCAAATCGACTACCGGTACATTGAGGTGTTGAAGTGTTTGTACAAAAACACCACCATCTCGGGCCGACTTCAGGACCAGACCTCTGAACCTATCCTTCTGCGGCACGTTGAGACAGGGACACGTCATATCCCCGAAACTGTTCACTGTTACACTGGAGGATGTCTTCAAGGTTTTTCATTGGAGAGGACTTAGCATCAACGTCAATGGCAAGCACATCACTCACCTTCGGTTTGCCGACGATATAGTGGTCATGGCTTAGACCATGGAGGACTTCAGTGTAATGTTCGATGACCTCTGTGGAGCTTCCGAAAGAGTGGGTCTTAAAACGAACATGACTGTACAAAACCAAGGTTATGTTGAATGTCCATGATCTGATCTTGATAGGAGTGGGTGTAACTACTCCTATCAAGATCAGTAACTCTACACTCGAAGTTGTAGACGATTCAGTTGGGTGTCTAACTTCGAGGATAGGTATTGACCTATCCTCGAAGTTAAACACCCAACTGAATCGACGATTGCGTCGCATCCGATTAGGCTGGACAGCGTTCGGAAAGTTGCGCGGTATCCTCTCGTCCAACTTACCACAGTGTCTCAAGACGAAAGTCTATGACCTTACGGGACTGAAACGTGGTCGCTCACAATAAGCCTCACCAGAAAGCTGAAAGTCACCCAAAAGGCAATGGAGAGTCCGTCGGGGCTGCGGGTTGTTGTAAAAGGTACCGTGGTTTTTAGTCAGTAGAAGTCTGGCCATGCCATGCTCATAGTCTCCTTGCGGGATCGCATCAAAAATGAAGACAAGAGAACCAAGGTTACCAACATAGCCCGAATAGCCTGGCAGTGGGCAGGGCACAATATAAAACAAAAATAATCATAAGTTTATTTCGTAATCAACAGGTTTTAACAAATACAGTATAGAGGCCTCCTTTTAAGTATGGAAATACCTGTAGCAGAAGACCTCCCTCTTCTATATTTATGTGCAAACATTTTACATAGCCTGTTAATATTTAAGAAAGAATTAGGAAACTTATTTTAAATAAAAAAATACACAGGAAGGAGAACCAACCCGCTGTATCGACAGGCGTCGGCCCTTGCGGGCCCCAGTAATTTTACCTACTGACATGTCTTTGAGTCGCGCGTGGAACACGAACAAGCCACCACGTGGCCTTTAGTGGAACCCCCGTTATTAAATCTGCGGCGTCCATGCACCTTTTGCATATGTAAATTATTATTTCCTTTATTCAATTACATACAAACCTATTACATTTTGAAATATTCTTTACTAAAATAAATTTGAGAATAAAATTTAATGATATTAAAAAAAAATTGCCTACCGGTATCGGGAACAGGGTCCAAGCTACAGTCAGGGCTTTAGTTAAAAGAACCTCCTAACAATACGAGCCGTGTTCAAGAGTCCGCTTTCTGCATCAAGCTCTTGATCCAGAATTCTCCTCTGATGTTGCTCGAGGCTCTTGACAATTAAGCCATTGGCTGAAACGAAATTAAAATTATTATTCATTAGGTACGAACTTATATTTTGCTAAATAATGATCTAACATCCTCAGCAAAAGCAAGCGTTAAAACGAAACGTGAAGTAATATCTTATCTGTGCACTCACTTCGCCAGCTGACATTGACAAATGACAAGTTTTTGTGTTTCAACATTACAAATAAATACGTGATACAGTGTTGTGGATGCCATGGCGTTGAGTTACTTTAATGAAAGTGAAGCGCCTCGGGACTTCCGAGTGTCGTCTACAGAGAGTGATGGCCACTACAAGAAATGTCTGCTGTGTTACACCGTCAAAAAGAACTTTTACTGTTCGGATTGCGTCAGGGCGGGCAATTTCGTGCATTCCTCAATGCCTTATGCAGACAGGTTGGTTCTTTCACCTTAATTACGCATCAATATCAATGAACTCCTATATTTATCACAGTCAGACTATCTCCGCATTGATTCGCAATTATATTTGCGTTTGCTGAATAGATGGCAATTTGCGCGTTATGTTTTGTTTGAGTCACCATATGCGTCGAATGTATGTGTAAACAATGCGGAAATGTTGTTTGCTATGATTGAATGCGTCGAGATAAGTCGGAAGTACAATATTTGCTGCAAAAACAAGATGTGATAAGTCATTGTTATTGTGACAGATCTTTTTGATTAGTGTTTACAAACTTACATAACCTTGAATTGTAAATGTTGTTGTAGTTAGCATGTTGCAGCTACTACACAAGTCACAACAGACAACTCTATGACTTAGATTTTTGAATATATAAATAAATAAGGAGATATTAAATGATTACTTTAGCCGTCACTTAGTAAAGGTTTGACATACTTTTGTATGACAAAACTGTCAAAACCTTTACTAAGTGATGGCCTATGTAATCATTAAAGCTCTGACTGCGGTTGTAAGTGCGTATAAAAGCCCAATTTAAACTAAACTAGCCTTTTCCTTTAGAATGATATTGTGTTTACATGTAGACACAACAATGTTGTTGTGTTTGTGTGTACACTATTCAATTGTGTAATTTACCTTGTTTGAAAAGTTTATTATGCATCTTGATGTTACAGATTGTTTTCTCTCATCATTTGACCTCATTTAAGTTTAACAACCTCTTGCTTAAAAATGCTATTTTCGTTGTCTATTTTAAAGGAAGTTATATTTTACTAAAAGAAAACAAGCCAGCAAACATTATTATTAGTTTTGTTAATTTTGTCAGTTTACTGCCACACTCGGAAAGCTTTAATGACTACTTAGGCCATCACTTAGTAATGGTTTTGACAGTTTTGTCATACAAAAATATGTCAAACCTTTACTTAAGTAATAATTAAATATCTCTGAGTAAGACCATATTTTGACAAAGCCAAACAACATATTTTGACTAAGCAGGGATGTTTCCTGACTAAAAAAAAATATGTTTCTAATTAGTCCGTCTGTTAGATTATCGAAAAATATTGAATACGTATGTTATGTTTCATTTAAAGCAATAAAAATTTACGAAGATAAAACGCGTCAAATATTTGAGTGGGTGCTTGTGACGTCACTGACCGTTAAAAAATATCATACTAATGTCTAAGAATATGACGTCACACGAGTTTTCAAAGCACTGTAATGTCTTCATTGTTTGTTTGCATGAAAAAAAAAAGAAAAATATGTGTCCAGTATTTTTTGGAAATCTATCTGACGGACTAATTCGTTTTATTTTGTTAAATACCCTATTATTGACTCGCCTTATACTTTACAGATACGCAGAAAAACAAGGAAAACTACTTCGAGTAAAAGTCAACAGAAAACATGTACTGGACCGCTGTGAAAAATTATTAGCGTCAAAATTGAAGAAAGACACATTATTGACTGAAGCAAAGCAGTCCAGAGACAACCTAGATCTCCTCAGACTTGCAATACAACAGAGAAGGAGCAATATAGAGGAGAAGCGTAAAGAACTAATTGAACTTAAAAGTCATAACAACGAGTTAATAATAAAGTTACCGAGGTACAACAAACGTGTGTCGAGCCTTGGCAAGCATGCTCAGATGCAGCGCATGGAGCTGGAGAACAAAGTCAGTACATACAACGAACAAGCGGAATCATTGGCAGCGTTACGCAGGTCGCGGATACGGCAGCTCACCAAGTATATATTTCCAGTTTACATGACATATGATACAAGGTAAGTGAAGCCACTCTTCTCCTATTCATTTGTTTGAATGTTGTTCTGTTTCTTGTAAATTAAGGTTGTCAGTGTCTTCCTCCTATCATAAGCAAATGATATAGGTATTCTTTTCCTGCATAGTTCCAAAATGTAACAATGAAGTTCAACAGTAGTTTAATTGAAATATTATCCTGCATCATTTCAATAGTCTTAACACAAATATTTTGAGACATTCAGGCCATTATCTGTACTTATCAATTGTTATCTATGTAGGCCATTACAGCTTTGTTACCATAATGTAAAGTTATCTGTACACTCATCATTAATTACTATAATTACTGAGTAGTGTCTACACTATCAGTGAACAAAGACTGTATGAAGAATATCAGACACGAGAAAGATAATTATAACTACCTACTGCTTTTATTATATGCCAATTCAGTAGGCAGATCATGATATTAATAAAGTTGATGGAAAACAGTCTATTTCTTCTAAAACACTGTCTACATGACCCATGCATTTAAATTAAACAAAACTTGGAAGCAGGCGGGGTCCATTCTATTTTCATTTCATAATAATTTAATATTCAAATGAACCCCCGCATGCTCCCAAGTTTTGTTTAATTTAAAATATGCTTGTTTTTTGCTTTTTAGTTTTATCAGTCGGGTTTTTTAGTTATTTAGCTACTTTTTTTTATTTCCAACTTTTTAGTTCTTTTGTGTTTGTTGTTTCGTTGGTCGCGTAAAGTTTTTCGCAGGTGATTTAACTTTTGTGTTTGTTTACATGTTTTTTGAGTTAGAAATTATTATAAACATAATATATATAGATGTCATATATTTTTGTAATCAAGGAACTCAAAGCATTTATTTCAATTAAACCATTACTGGCACTTTTGAATGTCATAAGAACAATTCATAAAACAAAACTACGAGAAACTACGAGTGCAATACGTCATTCGGAAAGCCACCACGCCGAACCACACGGCAACTATTAAAACAAAAATCTAAAGTAAAAAGTTTCAATGTAAAATTGATTCATGACAAGAATAATTAGTGTGTTATTACGGTTTAAGAAATTTGTTTTCGCTCAAAAGAATACACTTATTTATTCACTTCTATGAGAAAAAAACATAATAATTTAGATACAATAATTATAAGCGACGGCTGCGCTTGTTGTGGCAATCTACAATTAAGTAATAATAACAAAAATTAAAATTAGTTACCAAAAAAAATAAGTACGGCAAAAACCAACAATTTATATATTACTCAGGTGGTGCTTAAATAGCCTTTTAAAAGTTCGAAGTGATAACAGCAATACATACTACAACTAAAATGGGCTAAAAAAACCTTTTTATGCATCGAAAATGAATTATTCTAGGTTTAGTGTATCATTCCTGCTGGTATACATAGCTGCAGCGATGCTGGTGCCGTCAGACACATGACAAATGTTGACTTCGTATCTAAGACAGCAAATGGAGCAATGTGTTTGTCTCTAGTATTACAGATACCCTACTGTGAAACATAATGCCTAAGTTTTAGACGACTATTAACTGTTAGATTTTCAGTGGAACATGAACATATTGTTGTAATTCCAGTGAGAGTATAGAAGACATGGAGTTCATCGGCGAAGACACGGAGGAGGAGCCCCCCAACCGGCCGCAGTTGCACATCGTGGCGCCATGGATCAATACTGACGGCGACTACTCGCAGGTGCACGACTGGCGTAAGTATTGAACAATCATTACTTTAAAAAAACAAAGAATCTAGTTATCTACCTTCCGTGTCTTCGTGGTCCTGACCTCGATTAAAGAATACACGACGACAAGATCCGCTAGCCGATAAAGACCGCCTCCATTGAGCTAAGTAGGTATATGTAAATAATAATTCGATCTCGGACATCTAAGAGCAATTTACAGAAACAGTTTTAAAATAGGGGATCGGACTGAGTCAAAAAACAATGATTCTAATTAGTCCGTCAGTTAGATTATCGAAAAATATTGGATACCTACGTGTTTTTTGTTTTATCAAATTAATCAAAATTGACGAAGATAAGATGTGGTTGTGACGTCATTAAAAGGTAAAAAATGTACTATCATATGACGTTTTCGAAGAGTTCACGAGTTTTCGAAGCACTGTATTGACTTCATTTTTTGTTTATATGAAGAAAGAAAAAATACGACTCCAATATTTTTTTGGAAATCTATCTGACGGACTAATTAGTTTTTTTTGGTCCGATCCCCTCTTGTTCAGAGCTTAATGCCATACCCGAACAGCAAATCAAAACAGTACCTAACCAAGTGGCAATTTTCTTTTCCGTAGCAATAACAACACTGACAGCTCTTAAACGTCGTTGCAGTTTAGCTTAGTGCTATTTTTATTAGAAATGGGTCTATTACTGATCTCAATCTCGTCCTGAGGACAGATATGAGTTCGACGATGGAACGAGTCAACCCATAAAAAGTCTATGAACTCGGGAACATTGACGCAGACAGGAACTTCCATTCCTTTAATGTGCAGTTGTGCACATAAGTACCTACCAAAAGATGTAGCAAAACGCTTCGTGCGAATGTGTGGAACACCGACGAAGAAGCATTGTGGTGCAACCAGGCCCTAAGAATTTCTTTAGAATTGTTTATTGAATCCACTGTTGTATATCCAGTGCGTCAGAACAACGAGTCCCTGGCGCCGGGCCCGGCAGACGGCGCCAGCCCGGCGGGCCGCGCGTGCGCCGCGCTGTCGCTGTGCGCGCAGCTGCTGGCGCTGCTCGCGTGGGCGCTCGACGCCAGGTTGCCGCACACCATCTCCCTCACGTAAGTGCTCATTGTCTGCAGAAACATAACATAACATTACGCCTCTAATCCACAATGGGTTAGCCACAAATGTAGGTACCATTAGTACACCCACATTACGCCAATTACGTTTAAGTCCCATGTAATAGGGAGCGAGCCTATTGCCATCAAACAGGCACAAATACAGACTCCGTGGTTGCTACTGAGAAATTCCTGATGGAAAAACCTAACAACACTGCCTGGCTTGGGAATCGAATCCAAGACCTTTTTTTTTGTTGGTGTTTGGGAAATCATGAAATGACTATGACGAACCACAAATGACGGAAGTGAGTGTCAGACTTCTACTGACTAAAAACCACCCATGTTCTTTCTTCTTTCTTAGCCCTTATGCCAAGGCCGCAGTATCTCTTTCGAACAACCCACAGCCCCGATGGGGGTAGAGAATGACTTGAGTCATTAAGTCTACTCTTCATGAACTTTGATTGTGAAGGTCAAATAGGCATTTGTTCTATGTAGTGCGTTAAATATGTAGCTGCGCGTTGGCTACTGGGGTGATTGAGGTCGGTGAAAATGACGAAGACGATATTGTTAAAACTAAATTCAGTATAATTTACAAGTTTTACATAGGTTAGCAATAGCATGCATTGTGCACTTGGTACGGTGGTAAAATCGTTCTAAATAAGATGGCGCACGGGGTTCTCACGTCGGACCCATGCTGTCCTCTGATTGGCTCGCTGGTCGTCGTGTCATCGCCACGTAACCAATTGCAGTGGCTGATCAGTGATGGCCGCTTTTAGTAAGTTTTTAATAGTGTTGTGCGGCAACATGCTCCCGGCTTTGGAAACATCAGGTTCCAACGAGTAAGAGGAAACACCCTGCAGCTTCAGCGTGATGTCATCAATGATCAGTCAGAGGAAGCGGACAAATTTTAGAGAATGCCCGTTTGACTATGCCGTCTGCCTTCCGTATATCAGCAACACGTGACACGCCATCCTTTCCTGGATAAGTTTTGAGGATTCTTCCTAAGCCCCACTTCAATGGCGGCAAATTATCATCTTTGATGAGAACTAACGTGTTTTCTTTGAGGTCATCTTTATGCTCATGCCACTTGCTCCTGGTCTGCAATTCGGACACGTACTCCTTCGCCCAGCGCCTCCAGAAGTGCTGGCGTATTTGCTCCACCCTCTGGTACCTCGTAAGTCGGTGCTCCGGAACATCGTGTATGTCAGCTGTTACAGGTGCAGTCAGTGGACGACCAACCAGAAAATGGGCTGGGGTAAGGGGAAGGAAGTCGGACGGATCAGAAGACATAGGAGTCATGGGGCGAGAATTTAAAACTGCTTCGACTTGTACTAATAACGTAGTGTACTCTTCGAAAGTGAGATGTGCATTACCCACTACACGCCGGAGATGATGCTTACAGCTCTTTACCCCAGCTTCCCACAGACCCCCAAAATGGCTAGCATAAAACGGAATCATCTTAAATTTTATGTTTTGTGAAATTGCGTACTCCTTGATATCATCAGAACAACCCTCTAGAAATTTTGTAAATTCATTCATCAGACCCACGAAATTTTTTCCGTTATCGGAGAATATCTCAATCGGTTTACCTCGCCGCGAAATAAAACGCTTGAGAGCTAGAAGATAAGCTTCTGATGAGAGGTCGCCAACAAGTTCCAAATGAACAGCGCGTGTTACAAAGCATACGAATAAACAAATATATGATTTTTGTAATTTAGCTCCCCTTCCTTTACGGTTCAATGTGAACACTGGTCCCGCATAGTCCACGCCACAACGCAGAAAGGGAAACCCTGGATCGAGCCGCTCTGGTGGCAGATTACCCATTATTGGAGTTATCGTGGTTGCTCGCAGTCGTGCACATATAACGCAAGCATGCACGACCCCTTTTGCTAGATTGCGACCACCAACCGGCCACCATGTCTCCCTTAGGGTAAACAACAGTAGCTGCGGCGCGGCGTGCATCATACGGCGGTGTTCGTAACGAAATAATAAAACTGTAAACCAATGTTTGGCCGACAACAAAACTGGATGTTTTTTATTGAAACTAAAGTTATGAGAATTTTGTATGCGTCCACCGACTCGTATTAAATTATTGTTGTCAATAAATAAATTTAATTTTACTAATTGAGCATTTTTCTTTATGCTCCTTTTATTTTTAATCGAATCATAGACGTCAGCAAATGATTCTTGCTGACTTAATCGTGCTAAAGAAAATTCGGAATACTCAAGTTCCTCAACAGTCAATAAACCCGTCCGCCGATTATTTTTATTATGCGTATTGTATATAAACCTAAGTACATATGCGGCGGTACGCTTCAATCTTAAATACTGAGAAAATCTCGAGAACGGAAACAAACTACTATCACTCGCTTGATTAACTACGTGACATCGAACATCTGATTTCAACTCAGGTAATTCTTTATATATTAAGTTATTATTCGATAAATTATGCACCTCAAAATTCGCATCGTGTAAGAATTGTGGGTCTTCCCACCATAAAGACGAAGCGCCAAGTGTATCTAGACCTTGACCTCGCGACACCAAATCTGCTGGATTATCCTTGCCCGCGACATGTCGCCATGTATGTTCCTTAGTTAAATCGTGTATTTCGGCGGTTCTATTCTGAACGTATGTCTTAAGGAGATTAGTTTGCATGCCTAACCAGCCTAAAACAATAGTGGAATCAGTCCAGAATACAACTTTATTTATTGTGGAACGTAAAGATCTAATCACCTTCGAATATAATCGCGCACCTAATACAGCGCCGCACAACTCTAATCTAGGTATAGTTGTGGGTTTAGTAGGGGCGACCTTACCTTTGGAACATAACAAGCGCACCGTAACAGCCGACTCACTATTTATCGTGCGTATATAAGCACAAGCGCCGTACGCTGTCTGCGAGGCATCGGTAAATATATGTAATTCTATATAAGTAGGATCAAAACACATAACATGTCGCGGTACTTCTAAGTTACTAAGTGAAGATAAGCTATTAATAAAACGTAGCCAAACTTGCGCGACGTCACTTGGAACCGGTTCATCCCATTCCAATTTTAATAACCAACATTTTTGTAACAAAGTTTTAGCTATTGTTATTACTGGACTAATTAATCCCAACGGATCATAAATCTGAGATGAATGTGACAAAATAATACGTTTAGAAATTACACTCATATCAGTTTTTACTTGTGAATAATAGTTCAATTTGTCCGACTTATTATTCCATCCAATGCCTAAAGTTTTGTTTTGAACGTTCTCGCCCACTGCGAGTTGTTTCGTTACATTTTTTGAATCGTTAGGGTTCGCGCGGTCAAAGTTAAAAACCCATTTACGCAAGACTAAACATGCGGAACTTAATGCTTGACTAGTACCAATGCAAATTTCATTTAATTCAGAGATACTGTTCGCACCGCAAATAAGATCATCAACGTAAAAATTATTTTTAATGGTTTCTGATACATACGGAACCTTACACTCTTCAGCTAGTTGTTTTAAACATCGGCAACTAAGAAATGGTGCTGAAGCGGTACCATACGTTACGGTATTTAATTGGTATACATTTAGTGTTGACTTCGGTCAAAAAAGTGCCCTTACCACCGCCAATCATAATAGACGGAATCAAGAACTATCAAACGTTCTACGATTCGTTAATTGAAAGCCAACCAGCGGAATCATTTACAGCAAAAATGATGAATGGGGATTGTGTGAAGGTTAACGCCAAATCAGAAGACTCACATAGAGTAATTGCCAGGTTCTTGTCTGAAAAAGACTACCACTGGCATTCATACGAAAACAAGCAGGCTAGACCAATTAGAGTTGTGGTAAAGAAACTACACTCTTCTTGCCAACCAGATCGAATTAAGGAAGATTTAACAACCCAAGGCCTAAAAATAGAAAAGGTAGATAGTAAATTGAGCTGGAAGACCAAAGAACCACTCAACATGTTCGTTTTATCATTTTATAACGATGAAGATGTCAACAAAATCTACGGCATTAAGTACATATTAGGGTGTAAAATTGAAATACATCCACTCAAAAATCCAGCACTCATCCCCCAATGCAAGAGATGCCAAGCTTATGGGCATACACATAAATATTGTCAAAAAGAGCCAAGGTGTGTGAAATGCACTGGCAAGCATCTTACAGCCAATTGTACCAAATCTCCGCAAGAGAAACCAAAATGTATCCACTGTGGCCTACCTCACCCTGCCAATTATAGAGGGTGTGAAGTAGCCAAACAGATGCAAATTATGAAAAATAAAGTTTAAAAAAAGAAACCTACGGTACCTAATACCCAACAGTTTCCTCCTATAACACACCCTGGTAAACAGGCGCAGAAAGCAAGTGTCCAGTCAACTGCAAAACAACCAGCCATGCAAGTAACCAACATCGGTACTTACGCACAAGCTGCAAAACAAGGATCTCAACCTCTGAACTTAGAGGATAAGATTAACCAGATCTTGAAGTGCATTACCTCATTTGATAAGAGATTAGAGAAGCTAGAATCCAGCACTAAAACAGCTGTCTTGAATAATCAAAAATGAATAACACACTTAAAATAATGGCGTGGAACTCCAATGGACTACTCAAACATCAGCATGAGTTGCAGGCGGTCCTAGATACAGAAAATATAGACGTGTGTTTAATCTCCGAAACGCATTTCACAAAGCAATCTTTTATCAAATTTAGAGGATACATGATATATAATTCCCTCCACCCTAGCAACTCTGCCAGGGGGGGGTAGTGCGGTTATAATTAAAGAAAACATTAGTCACTACGTGCAGTGTAAATATGAAGAAGAAGACATTCAAGCAGTGGCAGTATCTGTTAAAACTAAGTTTTGTCAAGTGTCCATTGCAGCCATATACTCGCCTCCTAGGCACATGATAAGAAAAGAGCGATACTTACATCTTTTTGAATTATTAGGCCAGCGATTTATCCTAGGCGGCGATTTTAATGCTAAGCATACGCATTGGGGTTCAAGACTTACTACAACTAAAGGAAGACAGCTCTTAAGTGCAGTTAAAGAAACACATTGTGAAGTAATGAGTACAGGCAAACCTACATACTGGCCCACTGACCACCAGAAAATACCGGATCTTATAGATTTTTTCATCTGCAAAAATATATCCACCAATTACATCAGTTTGGAGGAAAGTTTTACTATGGACTCTGACCATTCTCCGATTATACTAATGCTAAGTCAAAAAATCCTATTAAAAGAAAGCCACTTAACCTTGGTTAATAAGTCCACAGATTGGGACAGTTTTGCTCTTGATCTAGATAATATTATCGACCTTAAAACTCCGATAAAAACGCAAGATCAGCTTGACTCAGAAGTAAACAAATTTATTATTAATATTCAACAATGTGCGTGGAGCAATACACCTCAGCTAAAACGCAAATATAAGGGATTTATCTATCCTAAAGAAATTGTGGATTTACTATCAGAGAAAAGAAAACAAAGGAAGTTGTGGCAGCAAACAAGGTTCCCGCGTCATAAAACAACACTAAATAACCTAACTAAACGACTAAAGAGAAAAGTTCTACAATTTGAGGATGAATCTCTGAATACCAACCTTCTTCAGCTTACCAATGACAAATCAACGGATTACTCACTTTGGAAAGCGACGAGAAATCTAAAAAGGCAGATTATACAAATACCGCCCATCAGAGATAGCAACGGAAAATGGGCAATAAGCAATGACCAAAAGGCGTTCCGATTTGCTCAACATTTAGAAGAAACCTTTCAACCCAACGAAAGCTCTGTAGAAATACATGAGAGTGTAAATGTATCACAAAACCAAAGAATCAAGCTTGTGACTCCTAAGGAAGTAATGAGAGAAATTCAAAACAACATTAGCTCAAAAAAGTCTCCCGGTTACGACCTCATCACAGGGGAAATTCTAAAACGCCTCCCACGCAAAGCCATAGTAAAGCTGACCAAACTAATAAATGCTTCATTTATCTTAAAATATGTACCTGAGCCATGGAAGGTTGCTGAAGTCATTATGATTGCGAAGCCTGGGAAACCTCCCCACGAAGCATCATCATACAGACCCATTTCTCTGTTACCCGTACTATCAAAGTTATTTGAAAAACTGTTACTAAAACGGATAAAACCAGTAATAGAAGATAAAAACCTAGTTCCAGATCACCAGTTTGGCTTCAGAGAAAAACACTCAACGTTAGACCAGGTACATAGAATAACTAATGTTATTGAAAAAACGCTAGAAAATAAAGAAGTCTGTGCTACCGTGTTCTTAGACGTCGCGCAAGCTTTTGACAAAGTTTGGCATGAGGGTCTCATATTTAAGCTCAGACGCATGCTACCAGAATTTGTAGATATCCTAGAGTCGTATTTAACTAAAAGAATGTTTAGAATACGCCAAGAGGACGCATATTCCGGGCTAAAAACCATAAAAGCTGGGGTGCCTCAAGGAAGTGTGCTTGGCCCAATTTTGTACTTGTTATACACTTGTGACATCCCAGAGCTGGAAAACAGCACCATAGCGACCTTTGCAGATGATACTGCTATTATGGCCACCGGATCAAGCCACAGAGAAGCAGTAGAGAAAGTTCAACTAGCTGTGAACAAAGTTTACGACTGGACACAAAAGTGGAAGATCAATCTGAATGAGTCAAAATCAGTTCACATTAACTTCACAAACAAACACAGTGACTACCACCCACTCTACATAAATGGTATGCAAATACCTTATGCTAATACAGCCAAATACCTTGGCATAACTCTCGACGCCAAGCTGCGTTGGAAAGCCCATATCAAAAAGAAAAAACAGGAACTCGATATTCGTTATAAACGTTTGTATTGGTTACTGGGAAGGAAATCCTGTTTATCAATACATAATAAGTTGATAATATACAAGCATATTCTGATGCCAATTTGGACGTATGGTATCCAACTTTGGGGCTGTACTAAGCCAACCAACGTCAAAATAATTCAACAGTTCCAAAATAAAGTACTCAGGGCTGCTGTAAATGCACCCTGGTACATAAGAAACGATGACCTCCACCGTGACCTCGACATGGAATTCGTCACCACCATCATACAAAAATTTGCTGAAGCCCACGAACACAGACTCCATCGACACGTGAATGTTGAGGCAATCCAGCTGTTAGACAACACAGACATAGTGCGTAGACTAAAGAGAACTAAACCATTTGAATTAGTGTAGTGTAAGTGAATCAATAATAGTAACAATGTTGTGCTATTTATATAACACATGAACAAAGTGTTTTATCAATTTTACCAGACTCTAAGGAAGTGTTACGAACGTGTGTAAAAGTGCATACCTAATTATGGACACTATTCTTAGCATTAACATAATTTATAACGTAGCATAATAAGTTAGATTTAAATTGTTTATTAGTCTTCTTAGGCTAGATTGCAATTAACTAGTAAGAACTTGGTTCTTACTAACAAGGAAAAAAAAATAAAAAAAAAAAAATTTAGTGTTTCGGACGGGTTATCCCGCCACAAGATTAGCTGTAGCTCACGTTGATCCCTTTCTATCAGTACTTGGCGATACATCTTTTCTATATCAGCACAAGCCACGTACCTGTTTTCGCGAAATTTAAGTAATATTGAAAGTAAATCGCCCTGAATGGCTGGACCAACCATCTGCAGGTCATTCAATGACACACCTGTACTAGATACCATTCCAGCATCGAAAACAACACGCAACTTGGTGGTTATGGCGTGTTCGCGGAACACTCCATGGTGCGCTAAAAAATAATGCGGTGTATTATAATTGTGAATAATACTCATATGCCCTAACTCAACGTATTCGTGAATAAAATCAGTGTACAACCTTTTATAGTTAGGGTTGCGTTCCAGTTTCTTTTCTAAAGCGTAGAAACGACGTTCTGCTTGGTTACGAGTGTCACCTAGCTTCTCCGGTGAAAACTTCAACGGGATTCGAACGCTGAACCGCCCATCGGCAAGCCGCTTTGTTGTTTTAATGAAATGCTCCTCGCAAGCAAGCTCCTCGTCGCTGCAGAGCTTATTACTACTAATGGGTAACTCTTCTATTTCCCAAAAGTTGCGTAATAATTGATCAAGTGAGCACGAATCACTTTCAAATGTGGAATGCGTAAGGTTACATGAAACGTGTTTCACCGCGTTTTGTGTAAAATGTTGAACCAAACCCGATACTATCCAACCTAGTTTTGTATTTTGAAGGTAAGGGCCATTTTTAAGGCGCATCTTACCTTCATTAATTAAATCCCAAAACAAATCCGCGCCTATTAACATATCTATCTGTTGACTGTCATAAAACCTCGGATCGGCTAAAGCAATATTATCGGGTATATTGAAATTAATCAAAGTTGTTGTAGGTAACTTTGATGATATTTTTGGTAGAATAAGGCAACAAACGCGAGCAGTGAAGTTACCGTTGCGCGATTTTAACTCAATATTACAAGATTGCGAACATTGTGTTATTGAGTTTCCTACGCCGTGAACTTGATGAGTGGACTGTATAATTTTCGTATTTAATTTTTCACAAAATGATTGCGTAATAAACGATCGTTCACTGCCGCTGTCGAGAATCACGCGCGCTTTGTGATAAACACCCGACTTGCCACATATGTCTACTATTGCAGTTGACAACAAAACATGTTGTACTGAAGACATAATATTGTCTTTATTAAAATTATTTGAACGGACATTGTGTACCTGTAAAGAATGACTGTGTGTAAGCTTGTTACTATTGGCAATTCCAGTACTAGTACCAGCTGATTGCTCGGTAGTTATAAGTGTAACCACTCCTGAATTTTTATCCTGAATGTTACTAATTACTTCACAAATTAATGAATTGTGTTTTTTGTCACATTTCCGGCATGGACCAAACACACAAGTACCTACAGAGTGACCAGAACGCATACAATTGATACACAATTCTTTTTCTTTAACTATCTTGAATCTATCCTCCGCACTCAAGTCAAGGAATTTTTGACAAGAATATAATGGATGTTTTTCATCACACATCAGGCAAGCTTTGTATAGCCGTGTGGCTTTAGTTTGTGATTTATTACTAGATTTATTAGTAACTACATTACAATGAACCTTAGGCGTTGAAATATTATTATTAGTCTGTTTCTTATTTTCAGTCCCACTGTAAACATTAGATTTGCTATGTGATGCTATAAGGCTCTCCAATATATCAGCCTTGTTTCCAAGAAACTCCAATAAATCATCTAATTTGACCCGGTACTTTGACTTACCATTTGATTTTAATATAGTACTTCTGTGCTGTTCCCAATCCCGCTCTGTAGCTGGATCTAATTTTGAAACTATAACATATATTATCAATGTATCCCAGTGTTCAGTTGGTTCTTCTAGTAATTTTAATGCACGTAGATTCTTTAGAATATTATCAGTTAGCTTGCGCAGTAGTCCTGGAGATTCCTTGGTTAACGCTTGAATTGTAAACATTGACTTTACATGATTGTGAACCAATAACTTAGTATTGTCAAACCGATTGATCATCAACTCCCATGCAACTTCATAATTGTCTGCAGAGAACTCAAGAGAATCTATGACAGACTTAGCAATACCTTTTAAAGAAGATTTTAAGTAGTGGAATTTTTGAATCTGTGTTATTGATTTACAGTTGTGTACTAGTGACATAAATGTATCACGGAACTCTAACCAGTGTTCATAGGAACCATCAAAGTTGGGAATTGTAATGATAGGTAACTTTATTGAATTTGAGCTTGTGTTTGGCAGGTCTGACATGCTAGTCGACTTCTCACAATTAATTGTCATACATTCAACAAGTGCAAGAACCCTATAATATTCCCGCTCGAATTCCTCGCGAGATTCGAGCTGCTTTTCTATGTCAGATTCGGAACTAATATCCTCTATTTTGCCTTGAACCTGATTAAAATCGTTTATTAAGTTTTGAGATCCTACCACACGTAATTTTAATTCTGCCTGCTGATGAACAGATAAACCCAGATCGATGAATGAACTCACATATTTCTTAAAATTAGTTAGCCGACATTTTATCGACGCACGTTGCTTTTTCAAACCTTTCATTACTGCCTCTACATTAGCATCTGATGATTCCATCGTCGAAATATTAGAAAAGTAATACTCACAGTTTATTCAGTCAATATGTACTTAGCCAATCTATGCAAATATTATGTGGCGAGCTAAAGCGTATGTATGCATCACCCCACGACGTGCAAGCTGGCATGCGAAATTGCAAAGCACTGAAATAACGTAAGAACAGTATCACACAGTGGAAAAGAAACGGTTAGGATAGGATTTTCTAGTTGGAACGTCTCACCAAAGCACTGTAATTGCGAATCTCGATTTTTCTTCGTCAATCTAAGTTAGGTACCGAAGCGTCTCTCAATCGTCCGGTTTTTAAAGCGTAGAATTCCGGCTCAAAGGTCCAAATATGTAGCTGCGCGTTGGCTACTGGGGTGATTGAGGTCGGTGAAAATGACGAAGACGATATTGTTAAAACTAAATTCAGTATAATTTACAAGTTTTACATAGGTTAGCAATAGCATGCATTGTGCACTTGGTACGGTGGTAAAATCGTTCTAAATAAGATGGCGCACGGGGTTCTCACGTCGGACCCATGCTGTCCTCTGATTGGCTCGCTGGTCGTCGTGTCATCGCCACGTAACCAATTGCAGTGGCTGATCAGTGATGGCCGCTTTTAGTAAGTTTTTAATAGTGTTGTGCGGCAACAAATAGGTACTATTCAACTATACATCCGGTTAGACTAGAAGTCGAGTAGCCAGGCAGATGAGTACTTAGGTAATAAATACATAGAAGTAGACACGCTCATCCCTAATCAAGGCCTAAAAATAAAAACCCTTTACTGCAAAAGTATACCTACTATGTACACTGAAGTTCATTTTTAATCTTCACATTGTAACATAATGCATGCAAAATGTGTTCGTGTTGGTTTAGATGAACTTAGTTTCCCGGAAACACCCACATGGTCGAGTCGCGTGACACCAGTGTGTATATTAGGTACATACTTTATTATAAAAATCCAGCAACTCTGTATTGTTTTCTACTTTTTTCCCATTTTATTTATCATACGACTTGACACTGACCGTGAAATTGCAAAAAACGTTAGGAAATTCGAATTTCGCGGGTTACCTTGTCGCATCAACCTTAAGAAACCAGGGCCATTCAAAAACGCATTGCACTGACGTTATTGGTAAAATAAAGGGAAACTGATGGAGAAAACAGTAAAGAGACGAATGCCTGTAGAAAGAGGAGGCCTACACCCAGTAGGGGGGGATAATTCCGGGTTCAAATGACGTTAACATATAAGTCAATCTACTGATACTCGAAATCTCTTGGGGTCATTGTACTAATCATTATGAATAACTTTTACTATGACACTAACACACACACTGACTGAACACTTAATTTAAAAAAAACAGCTGGTCCCTACAATAGGGATGTTCACAGACTTCAAAAAAATATGATTCTAATTAGTCCGTCTGTTAGATTATCGAAAAATATAGGATACGTATTTTTTGTTTTATCAAATCAATAAAAATTGACGAAGATAAAACGTGTCAAAAATTTTCAGTGGGGGTTGTGACGTCACTGACCGCTAAAGAGCATCATGGTAATGTCTCAGAAAATGACGTTACACGAGTTTTTAAAGCACTGTATCGACTTCATTGTTTGTTTACGTGAAAAAAAAAAAATACGTATCCAATATTTTTTGGAAATCTATCTGACGGACTAATTTTTTTTTTTTTGTTAACTAACTTATTATGTTCGCATAACTCCTCAAAATGTATGGAACAGCAGTTTTTTTTGTTCGTGTTTTTACGGTTTATCCCATAGTAAAAGTTGTAAGTTCATATTGATGAATGCAATGTATGAATGATAAGAGATTTCAAGTATGAATAGATAGACCTTATATACACTTATAACATCACGCCTGTATTCCCCGAAAGGTTACGCAGAGGTGTACCTAATAGCACACGCTCATTTCGCCAGTTATGTTTTTAATTCCCATGTAATAGGGCGAGCCTATTGCCATCAACCGGGCACGAATTCAGACTACGTGGCTGTTACTGAGAATTTCTTGTAGAAAAAACCCAATATCAATTTGCCCGAGGCGAGAATCGAACCCAGGACCACATACTCAGCAGTCGCGCTTTCGACCACTAGACTATGAAGGCAGTCTGTAAAGCTTTCGTAATAAATTCCCTAAATGATGGGACAAAATACGTTTCCTTGTTTTGAAAAACACCACGGCCATAGAGATCGAAAACGGACTTTGATTTATTTACTGCGGTACTCGGAGATATTTAATGATTACTTAAGCCGTCACTTAGTTAAGATTTGACATATATTTGTACGACAAAACTGTCAAAACCTTTACCAAGTAATTATTAAAACTCTCTGAGTGCGGCAGTTAGGTAGTTACGCGAACAGTCGATTAGGTCAATTAGTGTAAAAAAGCTGATAACATCACAAACAATTAAAAAAACGTTTATCAAAATTACGATCTAAATGTAATAAAATATTACTATTAAGCAGTAGAGGCAAAATAAGGACATGTTAGTATGAGCCTCCATAGCTCAGGGGTTAGAGCACTGGTCTTGTAAACCAGGGGTCGAGAGTTCAAATCTCTCTGGAGGCATGGAATCAATGATTCTTTTATAGTTTTCTTATATAAATCTATACGTTATTCCTAAATGTTAGTCCTGTTATTAAGCCTTACGGTGTCTCAATTTTAATTAAAGTATGTATTTTTGTTTAATATTTTAAATAAGGTAGGTAGAGGGAGCTCAACAGATCCACCTTTCATAATCATCTTCATCCCCTTTTTTTTTGTAGGGTGGTAAATCATTTAATGATGCCTCCCGCTCTGGGCAGAGCAGTAAGGAGTGTCAGACTTTTACTGACTAAAAACTACCCATTTTCATTCTTAGCACTTTGTGTCGAGGCTGCGGTATCTCTTTTGAACAAACCACAGCCCCATCATCTTTATGCCCTTTAGCCTTTGGGGGAGTTTCCTTCAACATCTCTCTATCTTCTGAAGGAACTCAACCTCAACTCAGAAATGAAACGACTTGTAGAAATAATAGTAAATATTCTTCGATATAATTCTCACAGTCAAAAATATCAACGCTCTGTTCAAATGGTTCGAGTTCAATTGACAACATTTCATATTTTTAACTTGTGAGTATTATTAAGTAATATAAAAGCAAATCCAAAACTAGGACACCCATATTTTTTTGTTTTTCGAAATTATGTACTTTTCATTCATAATTTTAAGTTTCAAATTCGGCGCGTTCTAAAAAGACGTAAGCGCCAAATGACGTCATTCTTACGGTGGAATGGCGATATAACCTTTGCTTTACTGTGACACGACAAAAAAAAATTGATTAGTGTCACACTTGTCTTGTCGTTGTCACTTTGGCAGCTTGTCATACTCGTTGGCGCAGGCTGGTACAAAACAATATTTTGGTTCCTTTATTGGCGTATATGTTTCTTTGGGATCCATTTTATTGGGGAAATATCAATCAAAAGTTGATAATACTAACAGTAAGCGTGTCGAGTTTGAAAAATAAATTGTTCAATTTTATGAAAAATGTAAACTTCAGTGACATTCAACATTGACAAATTGACGTCTTGTTTGACATTATTGTTTTCATAAAAAATATTGAATGCTTAGGCAAAGATAACTACATCATTCTGCCGTATATATGACGTCATCACATGTTTTTCGGTTTTCATTTTTTTTTTCTCAGAAATAAAGGAATCAAAAAATAAATTAAATACATGTATGAACTCAGGATACGAAAATAAAGAAATAGTATTTTTATTTTAAGGTGGTGTCAGTTTTGAAATTTTGTGAATTGCCGCGCAAACGACCAAAAATCAACTGTCACACTTTCAGTTGATTAGGAAAAGTCATAACTCTATACAGCCTCAAACCATATTATTTTAGATTGGTACTATTTTAGTGACGAGTATCTGTCAATGTTACCAGACAAAAAATAGAAGAATGTTTACGTCTGCAACAGCTGACAGATACTTGTCACACCTAATACAAATTAGATAGGTCAAATCTTAAATGTAGTAAAGCTGTTAGTCTTACACTTCATTGGTGAATTATTTATCCAATCATATCCGCATCATGGTTGAACGAGTTGGTAGCTGTATACCTCTGCTTCACACGCCAAGGATCACAAGTGTGATGTTATGTTATAAGAACCTCTCGTGAAGCCACCATAGATTCACAAAAAATCTTGGGAAAAAAAATAAGACATAGGTACTTAAACCCACAACACCACTGCACTAAGTGCTAAATAAGATTCCGTTAACATACGCCTCCATAGCTCAGGGGTTAGAGCACTGGTCTTGTAAACCAGGGGTCGAGAGTTCAAATCTCTCTGGAGGCATCGGATCAAAGTATATTTTTGTGAAGCTTCATATTTTCTCCATGATTTTATAATTGTTATTGCTGTTTATTTACGGCAGTAAATGTTGGTTTTACTTTTATTTGAATTGTATGTTGATTAGTTTTAGTAAAGTTAAAACTGTAACCAGGTATATCGGTATTTTATTCTTGATGAATCATAGTAAAAGTAAGGTGATGTCATCAAACTTTATCGATTATTTTTACTAACATTAAAATGTCCATAACGTTTTATTGTTGTGAATTTCCGTAAAGCAACATCTGTTTCCATTATTATTATTTAATTGAAATGTGCTGTGCAAACAAAGCGTTACTTACGTTCAGTTGAACAAACAAACGTAAATATTACGTTAATGGCCTCCGAAAAATACTCATCATCATCATCAGTCTATAATGTTCCCACTGCAGGGACTCCGGCTCTCTAGATGAGGGATGGTCTATAATCCACCAAGCGGGCCAAATGCGGCTTGGTCGCGGGCCCAGTGCGGTTTGGTAGTCCGGTCAAATTAGACCAGAAAATAGGGATAAGGTTACACTAATTCCCACCCGGCTGAAAATTGGTAGGAGTGTTCAAAACACCATTATAAATTATTTATCTATAATATGTATGTATTTAGAAATATATAAGTATGTTTATCAGTTGTCTAGTACCCATAACACAAGCTCTGCTTAGCTTGGGACTAGATGGCGTTGTGTGATAGTTGTGGAATATTATTATAAATGAAAAACAAAAAGTGAAAAAACTAAAAAGTGAAAAATTAACTTAAGAAGATGTAGGGTTCCGTAATTGCCCAGCAAAATACGTGAATATTCTGACCTGATTAACCACCCTCTCTCTCCGTCTCTTCTTCTTTCTTCTTTATGGGGTTCAGGTTTCCGCACTTAGTCCTTGAAGTGGACCATTGTGCGTGAGCCATGGTGGCCGATTACTCCAACCAGCCCACCTCCCTCCAGAAGCAGATCAGACTTCCCGGTCTCCTCAGGGCTTCCGCAAGGGATCTTGGTGTACCAAGGGTCTCCTCACGAATCTTGGTAACGCCTGTACACTCAAGGAGCACATGCGCCACCGTTTCCTCTGCCTCCATGCATGCTCTGCACAGGGGGCTGTCAGTGATACCTAGGTTGTCGAAGTGTTTATTTAGTGAACAGTGTCCAGTGATGGTCCCCGCCACCAGACGCAGGCTGTCTCTGTCCAGGCGCAGAAGGCGCCTGGTCAGCTTTGTATCCAGGGATGGCATAGCATCCTTGGATTGCCTACATCCTGGTGTCAAGGTCCACCGTTCCTCCGCTTGTATGCGAGTGTGGTCTTTTAACCAGCTTCTTAGCTGCTTGAAAGGGATGGGCACAATGGGTTCGGGTCCGTACGGTTTTGTGCTGGATCCTCTTCTGGCAAGTTCGTCAGCCGCATCGTTTCCAAGTGATCCACTGTGACCTCTTATCCATTGTAGTGTTACCGTGTTGTGATTTAGTACCGTGATACGTTCTAGTGCCTTGTGGCATTCTAGTATCAGTCTCGACGTGATCTGATTGCTCTTGTGGCGACAGCGCCATCTATCGCAACAGATGCGAACTAACATTGGCAATTCTGCATCGCGCTATCAAAGTTATCCGCCACATTAGCTTATATAGAAAATCCCGACTTACAGATGTCGGGCAGTTAGCCCACCAGACACAACACCCGTCTGGTCGGAGGATCCTCCCTTTTCTACGGGGGATGAGGAACTTTACACCCTGTTCCTCATGCCCCCCAAACTGGTGACCCCGAGCATGAACGTCAGCGCAGCCTTCGTGCAACTCTTCAATATCATCACTTCCTCAAGCCTTCGAGCAGCGAGTCATACCGTCAGCCAGCAACTACGGCTTCACCGGGTATCCTGACCACCAGCATGCAGCGGAAGCGCATTCCTGGTCATCACCCTCAGCCTCATCAGCGACCTTGGCACAGCACACTGCACTTCGGCCGGTCAACAAGCAGAGACGCTCTTCTTTCCTGGTCGACGCAGCAGCCAGCCACTACGCAGCACTGCACACTCCGACTCACTGGAGCACACGCAGCATCACCCCGACTCACTGGGGTACCACCGCAGACAGTTCCGACTCACCGTGAACTATGCGGCATCCGGTTCCGACTCACTGGAACCCTCTACTGGCCTGGCAAGCATCAAGACTCAGCCTGCAATCGACCTCCGGTCTCGGAGGGGAGTGATGTGGCGACAGCGCCATCTATCGCAACAGATGCGAACTAACATTGGCAATTCTGCATCGCGCTATCAAAGTTATCCGCCACATTAGCGTATATAGAAAATCCCGACTTACAGATGTCGGGCAGTTAGCCCACCAGACACAACACCCGTCTGGTTGGAGGATCCTCCCTTTTCTATGGGGGATGAGGAACTTTACACCCTGTTCCTCATGCCCCCAAACTCTTTAGGGATTGAAGGACTGAGGCACTGTCGGAGAGTATTCGAATATTAGTATCCGTAACCTCCCTGGCCTCTATAGCGTGTGCCGCTTGGATAATACCTACACACTCTGCTTGATAAACTGAGTTGAGCGTTCCAAGTGGTTTGGATATCTTAATGTTTAGGTCGTCGGAGAACACCCCGACGCCTGTCCCATCTTCGGTTTTTGATCCATCAGTGTAAATCCTTAGCTCTCTTGTACCTGAGTAGTCACACCACTCCTCTAATGTTGTAGTGTTTTTGGAAGCAGTAGGTCTTCAGGGTTCTGTCGATGGGTGATGCCATCAACGGTTGTTCTTTGATTGCACCTTCTTTGATGCGTGTGTGTTTGATTCTAGAATCATTTCTTAGGGTGCCGGATGCTTCAAGTCTGAAGGTCGCTATGGCCGCTTCCTCTCTTACGACGAGGTGTAGGGGAGGTAGGCCCAGCATCACCTGTAAGGCGGCAGTGGGGGAAGTTCTCATGCTGCCGGTGATTGCTACGCAGGCAAATCTTTGTAGTTTCTCGAGGTCTTTTTGGGTTGTACTTAGGTTGGTCCTGGGCCACCAAACCAAAGACCCGTATGTAATGATTGGTCGGATAACTGTGGTGTATAGCCAGTAGGTGATTTTGGGACTTATGCCCCAATTTCTCCCGAGGAGTCTGTTGCATTGCCATAGGGCTATACTGGCTTTCGTGATGATGTAATCAGTGTGTTTTGCCCAGTTCAGCTGTTTGTCCAAAAATATACCCAGGTATTTGGTTTCAGTCGATAGGCTTAGGGTTGTCCCAAAGAAGCTTGGCAAATGTAACGTTGCTAGCTTCCTTTTCTTTGTGAAGAGAACGAGTTCCGTTTTGGTAGGGTTCACTGCTAGTTTGTACTCCTTGCACCAGTCTTCTACTATTCTTAGGGCTTGGTGCATAAGGTTGCATAGCGTGTTTTCGTGTGTGCCGTTTATTATTATGGTCAGATCATCAGCATAGCCTACCGTGTAGTAGCCTCTGCTATTGAGGCGTTTGATGAGGCTGTCTACTACGAGGTTCCATAATAGCGGCGAGAGGACACCGCCTTGGGGGCAGCCCTTCGCCACTATTGCTCTGGTGGTGCCGTTTACCGTAACTTGGACGGCTCTCAGTCTGAGCATGTTTGTGATCCATCCTCGCAGGGTCGAGTCCACACCGTGTTTCTCGAGGGCTGCGTTGATGCTGTGGAAGATGGTTTTGTCAAAAGCGCCTTCTATGTCAATGAAGACAGCTAGTGAAGAGCATTTGTGGTCCACTGCACATTCGATCTTGGATCTCCGTCTCTTTTCTTGAGTTATAAAATTATAACGAAAAGTGGCATTGATTTTTATATATATTGAAGATACGGTCGAATTAAGAAACCTCCTCCTTTTTGGGAAGTCGGTTAAAAAGTCCTCATCGATCCGACACCTGGAAAAATAATTATTCTAGTTAAGCTGAGAATCTAAAAATTTGCAGAGACAAATAATATATCAGACAACAATCTATATAAATGTGTTTAGAAAGGAGAATGAGCAAAATGGTACCCGGCTCCAATAGATATGATTGTAGTGTCGTTTAAAAGGTCTTACCAAGAGGAACAATTTTTACTATAGCCGCCACTCTCAAATCTGATTGCGTTTGAAGATAAACGACAGTCTTACTAACTAATAAAAACCCTGTTCCTTCAGTTTCCCTTTGCTTTCCAGGGCCACAGTAACCTGTTTAGACAGTCTCGTGGCCCCGGCGATAAACATACATATACGAGTATATTAGTTACCACTTATTTATGTAAGAAAATGAGTACCAAGGTAATATTTTCGGCATTTCCGTTCATGTTTTCTATTAATAACGTTTTTACGTAAGACTTTGCCATGCACTCCTCATTTTAACTCGAGTCCCGTTGCTCCTGAGCGCGGGGTGTGCGCAAGAGCAGCGGGGGAGGGAGAGGAGGGGATTGACTGACACCAGACGTGTTCGCGTCCTGCGTCAGTCGCTCGTTCGTTTTGCGCTCGTGACGACGTTTAGCTGCTGTTTGAGTTTCTTTTGTGCTTTCATAACTCGGTTTTATTAACTACTGACCCCTGCGCTCCTACTGGACTTGTTACCCGCTCTAATTAACGCTGACCTGTGCTAGTGTTGTGGACTATACTGATTTGCTTTTCGAACTGGAATATCGCAATGGAACGTCTCAACTGTGTAATGTGTCGGCGAGCTTTATATACCAGAAGATACCAACAACATGTTTTGACAACTAATCTGTCAAGAACGCGCCCTGAGTTCGCTGCGTTTATTCATGAACATGTTATTGTGAGGGAGTGTCTCAGTAACAATTATGTCGGGCTGCATTTGGGAGTGGATCACATTGACAGACAACAATTATTGGAAAAAAATCTAACTATACCAAAAGCATTATTTGGAAATGAAAATAATGATAAGTTATTATTGATTGGTGATGGTACTTACATTTACATAAATAAAAGCTCGAACTTTTTATTCCAAAGATTATCCTACAGTTTACACAAGTTTCAGAATCTACTGAAACCTTTCCTACTTGTATGTACTGATGGATATATATTGGATGTAATGGGTCCATACGCTGCAACAAAAACAGATGCGCAAATAATGGGCGATATTATGAATGATGGACAACATCCATTACATTGGTTACTCCGAACAAACGATGCTTTTATATTAGATCGAGGTTTTAGGGACAGCTTGGACCTCATTGATGAATGTGGGTATGAATCCTATGTCCCACCAACAAAGAACCGCCAAGAGACACAGCTGACCACTGAACAATCCAACGAAGCTCGATCGGTAACGCTATGCCGGTGGGTTGTGGAAGTGGCAAATGGCCGGTTTAAACGTGATTTTAAGCTCTTGCGGCAAAAATATTTTAATAAGTCACTGCCCAATATGTTCACTGTTTTTAAGATTGCCGCAGCTATGACGAATCACTTCCACCAACCCATCGTGGATAGCGTACACGCAGACGAATTCGTCCATATAATAAGGCAGAAAATAGATACCCCGAATCTTCTGCATATGTATGTAGAGAGAAAACGGCTTAACCACAGAAGAGTAGATTTTCAGAGGATGGAAGCGAGCCAGATTGAAAACTTCCCTTCAATGACGGAGGAGGATATAATTCTATTAGCGCTAGGTACATACCAACTCAAGCTGGCAAGATCTTACTGTGCCGAGCATTTATCAAATGGTCTATATATAATTGAAACGTACAGAGAGGGAGCACTTGATGATCTGCCAGACTATGGCATACACGAAGATGCCTGGCTTTTGCGTGGACGAATCCAGTCGCGACATGTCCGTGTAAAAAAATATTTTTGTTATATATTAATCAGCAGTGCAAATAATATTGTCCAACAGTATTGCACATGTTTAACCGGGCGACGTACGATCGGCACTTGTGCACATATAGTGTCCATCGTATGGTACTTAGGCTATGCGAGGCATACGGGATTTACTGCTCCGGCATCTTTCCTCAATGCTGTTATAGTTGATACCGATATGTAATGTTTTAAATCTACTCACTTATTGATAAAATATATGTTTTGTATTTAAAGAATGCTTGTTTTCTTACTTCTTTTAATAATAGAATCCTAAATGTGTTATATCATGTTATTCTAGCTTTATTTTACTTATATAAGTAGTTTGTAATAAATTCTTCATCATTTATAAAACACAAGCTGTTCCCCGTGGTTTCACCCCTGCTGCTCGGCTCCTTTTAGTCGTAGCGTAGCGATGATATATAGCTTATAGCCTTCCTCAATAAATGGGCTATCTAACACTGAAAGAATTTTTTAAATCGGACTAGCAGTTCCTGAGATTAAAGCTTTATAATAATAAGTATAGATAGTGAGATTACTGCTTTCCAAACGTGAATAGGGACAGGCGCCATGGTAGACGTTTTTCTGCATCAAAATGTCTATTCAATGATATATTAATGAGGACTATTGGAGCGGGTACCACGTTCCATACATTTTTGCCCATTGTCCTTTATATAGATTGGATCTATAATTATGTCTGAGCTAATTTTATGATAAAACTTACCGTTTTGCTAAAAATCGCGGAAAGCCCGTTTGTGTGACTTGATCTCGAATAATTTTTTTCCGGGTGTCGGATCGATGAAGACTATTTACATTTCATTTGAAATGGTGAAATCAAAATCAAAAGTATATTATTCAAATTATGTTGATAATCAGCACTTTTCGAACGTCAAAATTTACTTTACTTATTTACAAGTGTACGCGCTGCTGAATGGGTCGCACACACCTTGACTGTTAGCTTGAATGAAAGTCACGGATAGCCAAAGATGACTGTTTATTGAATATATTTAACTACCACGTAACTAATGCTATAATGTGTGAATGAGTACCGCTGTGTATGATCGCTGATTGTGTACTGTCGCCTTAAACTATAATTTGTGCAAGGTGACGGAAAAGTGCTGATGTATGCAATGCGCGCGTGGCATGTACGATGCATGACTCGTACATATTCCCAGGCGAGAGAGAGATGCTAGTGGATAATGAGAGTGAGTAACAAAGTGCTTAAATGATAGTCTTATAAATTTCACCCACGTTACAAATCAAGACTTAAATCCAAACTTATAAATTTCACCCAAGTTACAAATCAAGACTTAAATCTATTCTTAACCATAACTAGACTTAGTCACTATCGCCAGACACCGGTTTGGTGAATGCAGGAGGTGTCCGCTTGTGGCGCTTGATACTGTTAAGTAGACTCGAAAAGTTTCTTAGCTCAACCGCCTCTTCTGGTTGTCTCGAGTCTCTAGTGCGTAACGTCGGAGCGACGAAGGGTGCCTCGCGCTGTGTACGCACCGGCGGCGCTGGAGGCTGCGTCCCGAAGTCCGACTGTAAGTTGGTGCTTCTCTGCCGACGACGATAGATCCACCGACACAGATAACCTGCTACTGCTATTACAGCACCAGCCATCAACACGTAGATTGCTGAATATTGATGGATATCGTGGCTAGAAATCTCCGTGTTCAAGGCGTCTTCTGATTTCATCTGCTCGATCTGTTCCTTAATGTGCCGCAGTTCAGTTTCGTGATCGGTGTTGTTGATTTCAAATTGTGGCAAGCTGACGTTGAGGATATGGTTGATGGGTGCGATTTGTTGTGATTTCAGGTCAACCGCAGTTTTAATCTCTGAGTATCCCAGTTTGTGTGACAAAACGGTAAAGTCTTCGCCTTTAATTACGCAATCTGAATCCAATACTATGACCCCGGCTTTAGCGATTTGTATTGCGGTAATCTGATGCTCGCATATGACACGAAGTGCGCACTGTCCGCAACAATAATAAAGGTAAGTATTTATTTTGTTTAATTCCATCCAGTTATTACGGCATGCTGCTGTGTTTGTAAGACATCTGTTTGTGTTTTTATCTTTGATACACATGCTGTCTTCTGACTTAAACTGGAAAATAGGTTTTCTGGAGTGGCAGAGGCGCGTAGATTCATCGTATTGGACACATTGTTGTATGTCTCTAGTCGTCATTGCCAGATAGGTGTCTTTGCGTAAGTTGATTGCGATGTAATCTGATATTGGCACGACGGCGACCGTTGTGTTACCATGTTGTTGTGGTATTGAAATGAGTTGGTATAGGTCATAGCTCTCTCTATTAACCAGTGGTATTCTGATTTCAAATAGGAGGTACTGCTGTGTTACCCTTGTTTTTACCTTCAGTAGGTGGTAAATTTTTGGTAATTCTGTCTGTATGTTTTCTATAGGCAATGATAACTCTCGCGATAGTTGTCCTGAGATTATGCTGAGTTGGTCTCGTAATTGCTTCGGCGTAAGTAAATGGACGCTAAACATTCCATGATGAATATCGGTGATTGTGTCGATAATTGTATCTTGTATGGATTTTAGCTTCGTGAGCATATTTGTAGCTATGATGGTGGACAATGCTAGCTCGCTCTTTACTTCTTGTTCCTGCAAGTTTCTGTTCAAGATATTGGTTGCCTTAGTCAGGTTGTTTAGATGTTGATGGATGGCCTTATGTTGCCGATTGATTGACTCTTCAGTTCTCTTGAGTAAATTGTATTCTGCTTCTACTACTGAGGTCTGGTTTTTCCACAAGAGAGCTAAATGATTCTCGTTTCCTTTTATAAGAGCGATATCTTGCTTGTATTGGTCCGCAAAACGTTGATCCAGAACTCCAAATAAGCTGTTGGCAACGTAACCCACACCATCGATGAGGCCTCGCCGCCGTCGTGTTCGTTCTTCAAAATGCTGGCTCAGTAGCATTCCATTGTAGTACTTCAGTTCGTCATGAGAGTGACGTAGTTGCAGTAGGATGATGTCACATAATGTTTTGTCTGTTTCTCTCTCACATACGCCGTTTATTTGTTTGAGGTATTTGTCGCAGGTTGCCGAACCGTCCCAATAAGGGTTCATGTCGTAATACACGATGAGTTTCCATTCGTCTCGAATGAACTGCATGTTTGAGATTCGATCGAAATAGAGTGCTTTGTGTATTGTTGTCAAACTATACGGGGATGTTGACTGTTCGTGACCAAATATGGATGTCATGAAGAGAAGCAGTGTGATGATAGTTGCTATCAGATTAGACTTCGATCCAAGTCTTTGTTTTGCTTGTTTGTTGGTCTTGATATTTTGGCAGTCTGGCATTTTCCCTGCCTGTTCGGGTAGTGATGGGTGATCTGTCTGGTCAGATACCAGCACTGACAGTTTAATCACTGGGCGCTTAAGGTACCCGTTTTGTGTTTTTAGGGTTACAACCCTGACCAATCCATCGCTACCGGGATGTAGCTCAGTGACTCTGCCTAGAGCCCATCTTCCCGCGGGGAGGTTAGGCTCGTGAATGATGACCACGTCATTCGCTTGAAGGTTTTTGTGAGGTCTCTTCCATTTACTTCTTGTTGAGAGTGTCGCAAGATACTCGGATTGCCACCTCTTCCAAATGTCTTGGAAAATGTTCTGTGTCCGCTTCCATCTTGTCCTTTCATCTTCTTCGGTGTCTAAGATAGTCAGCATGGGGCCGCTGCTCAAAAAGTGTGACGGAGTTAGATAATTTAAATCATCTGGGTCCTCTGTAAGTGCGCTCAGCGGCCGACTGTTGAGACATGCTTCGAGTTGAGCAAGTAAAGTGCTGTATTCTTCGAAAGTGAGTTTTTGCTCGCCAACAACACGTCGAAGATGATGCTTGAGACTTTTTACCGCTGCTTCCCACAGGCCTCCTGCGCTTGGCCAGGCGGGAGCATTAAAGTGCCACTGTATTCCTAACTCATTTATCTCTGTATAAAACTCCTCGTTGAATGTGTTGAGTAGTTCTGATGATCCTTGCTGCAGTGCTTTATTGGCTCCAACAAAATTGGTGCCATTGTCGCTGTAGATATGATGTGGCTTTCCCCGACGTGAAGACATGCGTTTAAGAGCAGCTAAGAACGCAGATGAGCTCAGGTCTGATACGAGTTCGAGGTGCACAGCTTTGGTCACCATGCACACAAACACCGCGATGTATCCCTTACTTGTCTTGACTCCTCGCCCTTTATTGAGTTTCACATCGACGTATCCCGTAAAATCAACGCCAGTGTGCTGAAACGGACGAGAAGGATTGCTCCGAGATTCAGGTAAGTCCCCCATCAGTTGTTTTGGTATGACAGCTTTATGCTTCTTACACGTAATGCATGCATGTAAGCGCTTCTTTTGGTCTGTTTCCGCCTAATATCCAGTAATTTTGTCTGATACTGGCGAGCGTCGTCCGAGGCCCCGCATGAAACGTGCGGCGGTGGGCTTGGTCGATAATTAGGTCAGTAATATGGCTGCTGTGTGGGATGATCACTGGATGCTTCATATCTTCGTCAATATTCGCATGTTTGAGTCTGCCTCCCACTCGCAAAAGCCCATTCTTGTCCAAAAATGGGTTAAGGCACAAAGTTTTACTTTTGTTATGAACTTGCTCCTTTTTCCGCAACTTGCTAATTTCTTCTGAAAACTGCGTTTCTTGTACATATTTTATAACCATATGTTTTGCGGTGTCCAATTCCTTTCCATTCAAGTAAACAGTGCGCTCGCTGTGACGTCGTGTGATACGTAGCACCCAAGCCAACACGCGCACGGCGCGTGTCAAATTGCTGTTTCTATGTAGTATGGAATCTATAACATCATCGCTTTGTGTCTGACGTGTTGTGGCGTTGCTTTGTTTTGATTTTCTCTCCTCTTCATCCGTAACGTAGATGCTCTTCTCCGCTACTGATGACTCTTCGAATCCAGGGAGAAATTGCGGGCCGTTCCACCACAGAGTATGTTGCTTTAATTGTTCTGTTGTGATGCCACGACTGGCACAATCAGCTGGGTTTTCAGCTGATTTTATGTAATACCAATTATCTGATGGTATGACGTCTCTGATTTGTTTGACTCTGTTTGCTACGAACGGTGTCCAGCGATTTATGTTGCCTTGAATCCAGCCGAGAACCGCAGTGGAGTCACACCAACCGACAATTATGATTTTACGTCCGTTGAGGGCTCGCAGTACTCTCCGCATGAGTGTTGTAAGTAAGTGCGCCCCACTCAACTCCAGACGTGGTAAAGTTAGCTTTTTGTTTTCTGGCACAAGTCTGGTTTTTGCAGCGACGAGTGTAATGTTGGTATCAACTTTACAATACACGACACATGCGTATGCTGTTAGTGATGCGTCGCAGAAGCCGTGCAGTTGAATTGTGTTTTGTTCTCCTGTCTGATACCATCTTCGAATTTTAAACTGGCTAATGTTTTGTAGCTCTGCTTTGATTTTTTCCCACTCGGTGCTTATTTCAACCGGAAGCTGGTCGTCCCATTGAATGTTGGCCAACCAAACTTGCTTGAATAAAAGTTTCAATTTTGTTGTAACCGGAGCTAACCAACCGAGGGGATCAAATATCTTTGAAATATCTGATAGCAATGAACGTTTTGTTTGTTTTTCTGTGGACTTTGTTTCGCCGATTTTTAGCTCGAATGAGAATGTGTCTTCATTGGGGTCCCATTTCAACCCGAGCGTCTTTGTTGATTCTGCTCGCTTGAAATCGAATGATGGTTGTTTTGAGGACGCTCTGCTGACGTTTTGAAGTAATTCTTCGCTGTTAGCCGACCATTTGCGTAAATTGAAACCTCCCGACTGTAGTAACTGGACCAAATCGCCTTGCAGTTGTTTGGCTGATGACAGCGTGAAGCTTCCACTTACAAGGTCGTCCATGTAGAATTCTTCTTGCAACGCTTGTGCTGCCCTGCTGTGCAGATACTTGTGTCCTTCATCAGCTGCCAACTGTTTCAAAGTCATCATGGCTAAGAATGGGGCTGCTTTCATGCCATACGTGACGGTCGTGAGCTGATACTCACATAAACGTTGGTCAGGACAGTTCCTCCATAGTATCTTCTGATAGGGTTGATGTTCAGTGTTGCAAAGTATCTGTCGATACATTTTTTCTATGTCCGCCGTATAAGCGAACTGATATTGCCTCCATCGCAAGATTAATGACATGAGGTCTTGCTGTAAATTCGGGCCACGCTTCATGAGGTCGTTCAAAGTGTAGCCCGTGGATGTTTTCGCCGATGCGTTGAATACTACTCTTAATGCCGTAGTTGCTGAATCGGCGCGTTGAACACAATGGTGAGGTAAATAACAAGTCGGTGTCACGTTACTTGTACACTCGACCATGTGATTTAGTGCTTGATATTCATGAATGAACTGCTTGTATGCATCTGCTAATTGTGGCTGTTTGCAGAATTTTCTTTCTAGTTGCTTGAATTGTGCCAAAGCCATGGGTTTTGTAGCTCCTAGCTTTTCTTGAAAGTTTGGTTCAAACGGTATCTCAACAATGTAACGACCTTCTTTGTCGCGAGTTGTTGTGTTCTTGTAGTGCTGCAAACAATCCTGATCATCTTGTGACATTTCCGAGATTTCTGCTATGTCTTCTATTGTCCAAAATTGTTTAATGTCTTCGATGTTATTTATGACAACGTTGCATTGAAATGTTGTTTGCACGTTTCCGCATAATATCCAGCCCAAACGTGTTTGCTGTGCGACTGGTTGAGAATTTTCGTGCCTGATGATACCTTCTTGGATTATGTTTGAGTATATCTCAGCTCCGAGTAAAATATCTACAGGACGACTTTCATTAAACTCTGGATCAGCCAATGTGATATTTTCTACAAATGTCCATGATTTTGGTTTTCTGAATGATTTATTAGGCAAATTGTTTATCAAGTTTCGCATAATAAATACATCGGTGTCAAATGTATAATCACCGTGAATGGCACTGCACGTGATTCGAATGACGCCTTTGCAATTATTTTCTTTCGCCCCGACACCGAATATGACACCTTTGCATCGGCCACGGGGTATCCGTAGTTTCTGTGCTGCTTTTTCCGTTATCAGGGATGTCTGTGAACCCTGATCAACGAGCGCTCGTAAAGTTATCAGAGACCCATCGTATGATTGCACTTTGATCAATGCTGTGGTAAGCAGAGTTTCTGATACATCTTCTTGAGACACGTGGTTGCTGCTGTCACTTGATGTTATCTTGCTATCAGTGCCTGCTGTTGTTTGCTGCACTAAGTTGCTGTTTGATTTCTGCCCAGCCCCTTTGCTGTATGCGTCGTGAAGCAAAGTGTTATGATCTGAGTTGCAGACGCGGCATGTTTTCCTCGATGCACATTCCTTGCTATTTGTATGTACGTTTAGGCAGTTTTTGCACAAATTGTATTTCGCAACTGCCTTCCGTTTTGCGTCAGGCTGTAATTCGAGAAATGTTTTGCACGAAAACATCCGGTGCTCTTGATTGCAATGTGGACATTTTGTTGGACTTTCATTGTCTTTTGTCAATGAATTTGATTTAAACTTATTATTTTTGTTCTGATTTGCGCTGAATGCCTTATATGAATGAAATTTCTTCTTTGTCTGTGTAGGCTCCGACTGAGATGGTTTTGTTGTTTCTGGCTTACGACGAGATGTTTCCCATGATGTAAATTTTCCTTCAAGGAAATCCAGAAAGTCTGCTATGTTTGGTAGCTCGCGCGGCTCCGCCAGTGACTCTAGGTAGTCGTTTTGAGTTACCGTATCCATTTTTTGTGAAAGCAAATGGACCAACAAGGGGTCCCACGATGACGTGTCTACACCAAGGTTCTTGATTGCATTGATGCATTCTGTTGTCGTATCGTGGAGTTTTTTGACTGATGCTGCCGATAAATGTTGTGTGACAGGAACAGCCAGCAATGCATTGAGATGTGACGTGAAGATTAGTTTTCTGTTATTATATCTGCGGTTGAGGATCTCCCATGCAGTCTCATAATTTTCCGAACTGATTGATAGATGCTGAATAAGTTTCTCGGCTTCGCCTTTTACTTTGCTTTTGAGAAACTGCATTCTCTGTGCGTTAGAAAGAGACGGACTAGAGTGGATGGTCTCAACAAATAAATCTTTGAATGCTGTCCAGTTTTCATAGCTACCACTAAAGACTGGAATTTCGATCTTCGGAGTCGACTTCTCTCGGTGAGTAACTGACCACATCTTGGAGTTGATGGTTGCCTTCATTTCGTTGTAAACGAGTTCGCACGTGTTGTAGGACATCTCGTATTGCACGTTGGCTTCGTTAGGCAAACTGTCGAGTTCCCAGTAAAGTGAATCAACTGCTTTCCACCTGGTTTCTAACACCTTTAAGGCGTCTTCAAACTGCCAATTTTCTTTGAGGAGGTCCACGTTGATGTTTGATGCGGTTCTTTGGAAGGCTTTGATATTGCTCCTTTGTTTGCGGAGCATTTCGTCTGTTTTGCTGTTACCCGCGATCTCTGCTACCTCAGGCACCTTTATTGATAGGGTTGCTTGGTTACCTTGCTCTTGAAGGGGTCTTGGCTCCGCCGACTGTAAGGCTGACGGTGCGAGCTCAAAATTAAAGCCTGCTGGCTTTAATACGGGTGACGCAGTTTTTTGTTCTTGAGTTAAATACTTGATTAAGAATTCCCTAGTGCTTCTGTAAAATTGTTTTGTCTGTTCATAGGAATCTTGCACAAAGTATTGATGTGATGGATCTTCACGCTCACTAATTTTCTCGTGGTTATTTTGAAATTCAGCCCAATACTTGTCGAGAATGTCTATTTTTCTCTGCACACTGTCGGGAGTCTTGCGGCTTACTCCTTCTTTCTTGAAGTTGATCAGAAGTTTCTGCATTGCCTCCATGACTTGATATTGAGTTTGAATAACTGACTCCATGATCGGAAGATTACTGGAACGGGAAAATTCACCAAAGATGTTGTAGCAGTAGACGTCTTCTCTGCTGGTTTGTTAATAACAGACACTCAGGGTGGCTCAACCTCCTGTACGTTATGTGCAACGTCTCAATGTTACTGGTGAGACCCGCTTGTGGGAGGCCAATAACACCGATTTGCTAACGTACCTGGGATATACCACGCTAAGCACTCTGCTGAGGTTCGAAGGACCATAAAGATGTACGCGCTGCTGAATGGGTCGCACACACCTTGACTGTTAGCTTGAATGAAAGTCACGGATAGCCAAAGATGACTGTTTATTGAATATATTTAACTACCACGTAACTAATGCTATAATGTGTGAATGAGTACCGCTGTGTATGATCGCTGATTGTGTACTGTCGCCTTAAACTATAATTTGTGCAAGGTGACGGAAAAGTGCTGATGTATGCAATGCGCGCGTGGCATGTACGATGCATGACTCGTACAACAAGAGACAGTCCCCCAAAACGCCCTTCGACACTTCCTAGTGTTTTAGCTGGAAAGAAGAAGTGACGGAACAAACTCCCCAGCAACACATCTGTCTGTTATGTTGGTTAGAAGAACCAGACTCGATACAATTTAGATTTACTACAGACACAATCAATAATAAAAAAAGTATAATTATAATTATAAACAATGTAAAAATAAAAAAGTTCATAACATATCAAGGTGTTTTGGACAATCCTACCAATTTTCAGCCGGGTGGGAATTAATGTAACCTTGGATGTCTAAATTGACCTGACTATAGGTGTTTTCAAGACTTTGTTTCGGAAATTTCTCAGTAGTAGACCGTCGTTTTGATTTGTTGGATCGTATCACACTTATATATAATAATAATAAATTAATGTAGTGTGTAGTACCTATGGGTACACTTCTGTCTAATCTTTCGGTAAAAACAGGGGTGGCGTTATATTATTAATCCTATTACGACAAATAAAACATATCTTTGTTAATGGGTTTGCATTAAATACGACAACATTGCATTAAACATTTCCCGAACGCTTCATTAACCAGTTTCTATCAAGCATCTCCGTTTTCCAAAGTAAAGAAACAGTATAATATCGTCCTCAGCGAGTACTGCAACTGGCGCGTGTCTGCGGGCGGCGTGGCGTGGCGCGCGCGTCGCCTGGCCGCGTGCGCCGCCGCACTGGCCGCGCGCGCCGCGCTGCACCCGCACGCCGCGCCGCAGCCACACGCGCAGCCCGCGCCGCACGCACTCGCCGCGCTGCATACATTAGTTGTTGCAGCCAATACTGATGATCCCATGCTGGGCAGGTAACACGTTTTACAACTTGTGTATTCACTTTCATGGCGACCTTCATTAATGCACACTTTTTTTTCTGGAGGGTAGGAAATCATTAATAGAGTGTCTTCTACTGACTAAATACTACCCATGATCCTTCTTAGCCCTTTGTGTCGAGGCTGCGGTAATCGGTATCTCTTTGTTACAACCCGCAGCCCCGACGGGCGTTAATGCACCCTTAAGTGTAACTGTAAACTGCTGTTTCACAAAAAACAAGCATTTAATATCATGTCCTGCGTGTACTGTTGTTTGTTCACTACTGGGAGTCTCTGGGAGTTATGGATGCTACCGAAACCGCCAATCTCGTACACCAGTTCTGGGCCACAATTAGGTTTGTTATCGACACGCTAAGAATATAATAAATATAATATTTTTAAAAATAATCTGTTGTCCAGTTTCCAATCCGGGTTTCGGCCTGGTCACAGCACAGCCACAGCTCTGCTTAAAGTCACTGAAGATATTAGAGATGGCTTGGAGAATTCGAAGTTAACGGTCTTGGTTTTAATAGACTTCTCCAATGCTTTTAATACCGTTGATCACGACATTCTTCTGGCCATTCTGTCGCAAATTGGGGTCTCATCGTTGTCACGGGATTGGTTTCATCTTATCTTCGTGGTTGCCAGCAGGCAGTGCGTGCTAATCAGAATTGCTCTGACTGGTGCGACCTGGTAACTGGTGTACCACAAGGCGGTATACTCTCTCCTCTCTTATTTTTTTTATTTATAAACTCTCTTACTGCTATCCTCAAATGCTCTTACCATCTGTACGCTGATGACTTGCAACTGTACGCTCAATCAGACATTACCAACCTTGATAATTGCATTTCAACACTCAATGCTGAGCTTCGTACTATCAGGGAATGGTCTGACAAATTTGGGGTATCTGTTAACGTCGAAAAATGCCAGGCTATCCTCATTGGTAGCTCGTACTATTTGAGGTATGTGAGCACTAGCCAACTTTTGCCACTAATGTACGAGAACTCCGTCATTTCTCTTTCACCTCACGTAAAGGACTTAGGTCTTTACATTGACAGTAGTTTGAGTTGGGATAAACACGTCGCCCAGGTAAGTCAGAAAGTCACGTTCTCACTGCGGTCTCTCTATAAATTCAAGCATTTTCTCCCATCTAGCACGAAACTCACTATGGTTCAGTCCCTTGTGCTCCCCATAATTGACTATGCTGATGTTTGTTATTCTGATATTTCCCAAGAACTTCTAAATAAATTGGATCGACTTCTTAATAATTGTATTCGTTTTGTGTTTGGCCTTCGTAAATACGATCACATTTCTTCCTTCCGTTCTCAGCTTAAATGGCTGCCTACCCGACTCAGGAGGTCCCTCAGATCTCTCTGCATGCTCTTCTCGATTATGAACGATCCACGTGCTCCCGATTATTTAAAAACTTATTTCAAAGTGTTGGGCAGTTGTCATAGTCGTAGTCTTCGAGCTTCCAAAAATTTCATTCTCCAAATTCCTTCACACCGCACCTGTTTTTTGTCAAACTCTTACGCTATCTCTTCTATAAAACTCTGGAACACGCTACCCCCGGGAATTAAAAAAGCTGAAAGCAAATTCACTTTTAAAAGGAAAGTACGTAGCCACTATTTAAATCAGACCTAATAGCGCTCAATTACTACAACTCCAGTCATGGTAATTACCAGTTGACAGTGGCTATCATATAGTGTCCATGAATTAAATGTCAAATGGTTCCATTTTGTACTAAACCATAACCAATTTGACAGTTAATCCATAGACAATATGATAGCCACTGACATTTAAAAGATACGCAATAGCCCTGCAGGACTCCAACGAAGAGAACCCTAAAGCAGTTTGTTCAGATCTACGCTACGTACTGGTTGGTTAGAATTTAAATCATAGATTGGAAAGAACAATAAGATCCGAATAATTTGCAATGACATAAGTGTGCATTTGCCGAACTTTAGAGTGCAGTACTACCTCTTAAAAACCTGTCTCAGTTGTCTAGGGGCGCTTATAGGACACGATCATGCACGTCCCAATGTCGTCTCAAGAGAGCAAATTTTAAAGGCTTCCACTCGCACGCAACTTGATATGTTCAACTAGCTTATGCCCTCGGCTGCGCCCTCGTGAATGTCGGTCATATTATATACTTAAACATTCCTCGAGGACTACTATCCATTGGTGGCAATAGCATGAAGTTTTCGAACTTTGTTTTTTAATATTTAGTGATGCGAGTGGGGAGCGGGAATTCAAGAGGGAGCATTTACAAAGGCAGTCGCACAGCCTTTGTAAATGCTCCCTCTTGAATTGTCCCTATTTCCTCTTATTTCTGTATACGTTCCACCCGTCAGAGTGGAGGCGTGGCTGCCGTGCGAGGCGGCGGCGCGCTCGGTGTGGGCGGACGCCATCGCGGCGCTCGGCGACCTCGACACCGACGACACCGAGCCGCCCGAACATCTGCACTGGCCTGAGACCATGGAGGTATGTCTACATCTTTGCAAGTATTCACTCTATCGTTTAAGTAGTCGGCAGTCGTGGATGCAATTTGAATTTGTCTGAATTGCTGTTCCGCCACTCCATTCCGGCTAAAATACTAAGAGGTGACAAAGGGCACTGATTCTCAGCTTAACTACCATAAAGCGATTAATTTTGATTCAATTACTTTTACGAAAAATCCATATGACTCCTGCCTGACCCTAAATGCGATTTTCTAATGACTGCAGTTTGTCTATCTAAGGTTTGTACTGTTGTGTAACAGCGGTTATCTTGTTATGAACATTTTTATTATAAACTTTTCCAGATAGAAGAGCTAAGCGGCACCCCTCCCCCGGCGGCTCCCCCCGCGTCGCTGGTGACGTCAGCGGCTGCGTCACTGGCCTCCATGTGGCGCGTGTTCACTAAGTGACCTACCCGCTGCACACACACCACACACTATATGTATCGTCTTACATATAGTTTTGGGTAGAAATGGTCGGAAACATATTGCCACAATTGTCTTCACCTGCCGAGCCTTCACACAACAAAATTGCGGTCGGCTTCCAGTCTTAACCGGATGTAGCTGAACTCGAGAATTGAACACGGAGCGATTGTCTATCGACATACCTCTTGGTAACACAGATTGGCAGTCTTTCGGGTTTCTGACGACCGGTAACGACTGCGTGAATTTATACTCCTATGGTGTGGTGATAATATAATTAAGTCGCTTTTGCGCTGGAACCTTTTGATAAATAACACCATAGGTACAGCAGATAAGAACTATTAATCCCAAAAAGGCTACATAGATTCTGTTTTACGCAGATTAAAAATACTAGTAACATTAAAAACCTGGAGAGTGTTGCTAGGAGTAATAAAACGGTTTTAGATAATGATCTCGCCTGTGTTGTCACTAGCGAAATATTCACATAAGACATGGAGAAATATTTATTTCTCCTCCTAGTTTTAGATTGAGAGCTGGCAGTGTACATCCAACCTAGGTTACAAATATTTTTAACGGAGCAATAGTATGCTATTAGTATTAAAATCTTTAATACATATGTGGGATCGCTAAAAAGCTATCAGTGTGAGATCAATTTCAAGTATACTCTTAGGATATTCACTATCTGGAGAGTATACTTAAGATCGTCAATTTATAATATTTCTTAGATTATCTCGTTACGTGGGATAATCTTAGTTTATCAGACATTACGTCACAAGCACTATGTATGAGAGTCACACCGACGGGCTCGGAGAAGAGAGCAAATTTGTATCACGTTTAAAACAGAGTTTTGACTCATTGTAATAAGATTTATTTTTACATGTCACTTTTTTTATGAATGAGAATTCTTGAGAGCAAACATAACGCTCTTAGTGTGAAATAATAAGAGGAGCCGACCGGCTGCCTGTCATGACGTACTGTTACTTGGTCGCCGACTGCCTGCTGTGTGGCGATACTCTGCGAGCTGGTCTGTTTGAGCGGACCCTGAACTTGCTCTGCGGCGAACTTCGACTTAGTGAAACGAACGTATCTATGGACAGGGGGTGTGAAATGGTTACTTTAACAGATCATAATATGAATTGCGTTAAAAAGCGTAAAATAGACCTTTCATAATAGTGATTGCGTCTGTTACCATTTTACGAATTTTAACGCAATTCATATTATTTTTCTATTATGATCTATTTTCCTGAATGGTCACAGTCGCAGTTACTGTCACGAAAGGTCCAATTTACGCTTTTTAACGCAAATTCATATTATGATCTGCTAAAGTAACCATTTTAGACCCCAGAGCCTGACGACGTTCGTTTTCATATTACTCATACTCAAACACTCCATAGCAAATGTTTTATTTATTTAAACATACTTTCATTAAATGAGCTTATTCTGCACCTTTACAGCCTGCTACCTAAGAAAAATGTATTCATTTTCATGTGTTCATCTAGCAATAAAAAATAACCTTATTTACAAGTAGCTTAAAGTTCTAATTGATGTTGATTAAAGCTTTGGTCACGACCACAATAAACGAAGTATTAAGCGGGTTGTGTCAACTTTATTGTTACTCTCAACGAATGTATGACAAATTAATAGTTTCTTTTTTTATATTTTTGTGCAATTATGACACGAATAAAAGCAATTTTTAGAATGTTTTGTAGAACTGTGTTTCCTTTCATCCACTTACTATTCAAAACGGTTTATAATAAAACACTATGTATTAACAAAACAAATTATTATTAATCAATATAGGCAACTATAAATTAAGACTAGTACATAATACTGTTATTACTAAAATTGATAAATGCACCAAAATGTCTTTGAAATATCTTTAAATAAAACTCACAAATACCTTGATGTGGCAACACTACCAATACATTTCTAAGTTAGCAAGCTTACTCGTTGGTTATGTCAGATCACCGTTAGATTTGACGTTCGCAATCTAGTACATGCGAATTAAAACATTTTCGTATTTGAACGGACATGATCTATCGTAAAAATCAATTAGTAATTCATAAATAATACATAAATAAAAGTAATTCTACTAATATTATCAATATGTCTAGTTATAATGCGCATTTGAGCACATACACAGCTAATCAGATATCCACATTTTGTTCTATTAAATTGCCACGGAGTGATACATAAGACATTCAAGACGGATAAGACACTATCCAAATCTTTTTCATTTGGTTTTGTATTTAAAGCCACCTTTCAAGCAAAAACCCACAATGAAACCGATGCGAAAAAGTATTGTGCTATCCGTTTCTCGCAATGGCCTTTGACCTATTTTTCTCCTTCTAACTCGACTATTACCTAGCGCCTTGACTACAGCTTGGCCTACACATTGAGACTTGTGCCTCGCCTTGACTACAGCTTGGCCTACACATTGAGACTTGTGCCTCGCCTTGACTACAGCTTGGCCTACACATTGAGACTTGTGCCTCGATAATGTTCTATATCTCTGTATGGGACAGCGGCAAGTCACCGCGCGTCACGTGGCCTGGTCCAACGCCTATTGCCGTCAGCCAGCGCCTCTGATAGCTGTTCCACACGCCGGAGCAACTCTTCAGTTGGAGATACGTCGCGCTGCTGCAATCACACAAAAGCAAAAAATTAAATAGTGTCAATTGGCTATTTGACTACTGTTAAAAATTTCACGAAAATGTTATGTTATTTCAAAGAACTAACAGAAATAACACGAGTTGAAATCGAGTAGTTACGTGCTTCAGAAGTTTTTGGTGGGGGCACTTTCTATCCTTGTCGCACGAAACGGCTATTTGTACTACGTAACCGTGACGCTAAGTTACGGCGGTATGAAATATGACGTCACGTTTATATAGCGCTATCCTTGTCTATCACGTGATTTAAAATCAGTTCAAACTAAGCCATTTGCTGATCAACTTAATTACTTTTTTCACACTTCGTGTTATTTCTGTTAGTTCTTTGGAATAACATAACATTTTTGTGAATTTTTAACAGTAGTCAAGTTGCCAATTTAGTTTCGAGAAGGAAATGCGAGACAATGAGAGAATTACTGCTAATTGACCAGATTTCTGATGGATGTGTTTTTTTTTTTAAAACGTTGCCCCACACTAGGAATTTCTCCTGTATCGTGGGTGCGTCCACAAACATTTAAACTCACATACACAAATACCCAGACCCGGAACAACTATCTGTAGGTCATACAAATATTTGTTCCGTGCGGGGATCGAACCCGCGACACGCAATGCAGCAGTCCATTGCAAGAGTCACTGCGCCAACCGTGCCGTCAAATTGAAATGTCAAGACGTCATAAACGGTCGAACAAGCTGTTTGGTATACACGCAGAAATATTTTTATTCTAGTACACTGACAATATTGGTTGCAATTTTGTTTTACAAAGCGTTTATCATTGGTAATGTGTTAATGTAATCTTAAAAGCAAACGCAAGTTTTCTGGCTGTATACCAAATAGCTTGTTCGACTGTACCTTCTTTTTTGGATGGTCATCATCAAATAACTCCTCCCGCTCTGGGCAGTGTCAGACTTCTACTGACTGAAAACCACCATGTTCCTTCTTAGCCCTTTGTGTCGAAGTATCTCTTTCAAACAACCCGCACCCCGTCAGGACCCGCAGCCCCGGCGGGGTTCGACTGTACGCACAGTCGTGTCGCGAGTGCCGCGACTCGACTGTACGCCGAACTAGTTGCGATATGATATAATTATGTGATACATGGATTCCTCGTCGGTAAGTATGCTTAGTCGCATGCATGGTGTGTGATACATACCGGACTGCGCGCGCGGTCGAGTGCCACACGCACGTGGCGCACGTCGCGCTGGCGGCACGTGCACGCACCTCTGGCAGCACTGCACGCGTCGCGCCGCACTGGCTCCTGCAACGCCTCGTCACACATCCACACCTGTACACATAAACACACTCAATAAGTGATAAGCATACAAAAACACAAAACTTGTTAACATTTAGTCGTCGGCCAAATGTTAAAGATCTACTAGAAAAAGTATGCACTCCAACCGTCACCATTTTTTTGTGACTAGCCAACCACTCTATTTCCAAACCAAAAAAGAGCTTCAGAACAGAGCCGACACAATGAAGCTCAACGAAGTTCCAGGGCAACAACGTTTTTGGCCATGCTGTCGTTCGTAGACTGACAGTCGTCAGACAAGTAGTCAGTCCCATTATAGGTACTTACTGAATTGTGGAGTTCAGACGAGAAGTGAAGGTGTCGCTAATCGCTACCCGACAATATTTTGCGCCACATAAAATAACGATGAGGGGAAAGCGGGGGTGTTCGCGCAGCGGTACACTCGCGCACGAAAGTATTATGACTTTTGTTTATTAATTTTCGAACTAGCTTTTCATTGCTTATTAGTAGGTTGACATTGAAAAATAAATTAAATATAATATCATTAAATAGAAATAAAACATGTTTTATGTGTGTGTTGTGTTTAATTAAAAACAACTCTTGTCACTCAGAACATTTTGTTGCCTCTGCGGTCCGTTTCATGCATTGTTTTAAATTATCAACAATATTATTATCAACCTCTCTCTTGCCCTAAACCGATATACGTCATAAATCATTTTTTTCCATTTTTTTATGTAAAACCATTTAGAAAAACTTTTGTGCTCGATGGTAGGTACTTCGTGACGTAGACAGACTGACGGACCAATAGCTTACTGGCAAAATGCATCGCGGGCCCAGCCCCCCGCGCCTTCCTCATACCACCAAACAGACCGATAAATCGTCTAGTACGCAGCTTGCAGCGTTCTGTTTACGTGGCGCGACTTGTACTTTCACGATACTCACGTTATTCCCATTCTGTTTCTTCCTCACCAAGCGTATCGGCCTCGGCGCAGTAGACGACGAGCAGCTTGGCATCTCGCTCGCACTCGGTGGATGGCACTGTGTCCGTCTCATTCCACTCGAGCAATAACTGCGCGCGTCTCTGCTCGACAGACACTTGGAGCACGTTGTGTTCTCGCTCGCACTCGTACATTGCGAATCGTTCTGTCTTTCTTCTAGACGTCGTTGTAGAGCTGATATTAGAGCTTCATTCTCTTTGAGTTTATTATCTTTTTCTCTGCGAACAAATAATACTTACTTCAGTTCGGATGACAAAAGGAGAGGCGTTGTCATCGAATCGAGTTATGATCAAAATATTTAACATGACGAAAAGTAAAAGAGCCTTTGATGAAAAGGTTTGTTCGGCAGTGGATATTCAAATACTGATTGTTTCTTACATGAACACTTTCCTTTTGGTGTAGTGGTCGCAAGTGCGACTGCTGAGCATAAGGTTCTGATGGGTTCGATTCCCGGGTCGGACAAAGTGTTATTGGGTTTTTCAAAAGGAGTTTCTTAGTAGCAGCCATGGAGTACACATTTGTGCCCGGTTGATGGTAATAGGCTCGCCCCCTATTACATGGGACTTAAACATAACTAACGTTGGGTGTGTTAAGAGGTATATACTTCTGCGTACCCCTTCGGGGATTTCAGGCGTAATTTAATGTTATGAAGATTTTCGCTAAACACATATTCGTAAAAGTCAATAAGTATACTAAATACCGCTCCCTGGGTACCTGTGTTTGTCCCGCATGCGCCGCAGCCACCCGCGCACGGCCCACACCGCGTGCCGCGCCTGCCCGCACAGCGCCGCGCCGCGCGCCTGTGCCTGCCGCAACTGCGCCTGCAACTCTGCCACGTTGCTCGCCTTCTCCCTGAGCGAAACAAATAATATTAGCATTATCATTGATAACGACGAAAGACTGCTGCATGGGTAAAACCTCTTCTAATCATTGTCACAATGACCGCTCCTACCTTTTCACCGCCACGGACATCAATAGAAGTTCCAGATTTTCGTGCCACCAGCGCCACGACTTCATTAGAAGCTCTTCATTCTACATATGTTATAAAAATAAATTTACTGTATTTAACAGGCCTTTTTTCATTTTATTATTTAAAAGCACTGTCTAATACCCTGTTTTTTTATTTTCCCACACAAAAGAAGCCCCTTAATTGTCTTAAAATTGGCAAAAACAAAAACTGCGAACATTTTTAATATCCCCAGAACGCCAAGGACTTTATATGTAGTCGGCCAGTGATGTGACGCGAAAGTTAAAACTGTTTGATTTCACCCGTTGAAATATTTAGAAATATTATTATCGAAAACAATTTGAGGTCAGTAAAATATGAACTTAGATAACTACTTTATAACAAAGGGAAACTAGATGAATTTCGACCGTCGGTTATGTGCCGAACCGGAATTATATAGTTGTTGGCAATCCTTATCGATAATTATATTCCCATCTCTACAAAATAATTGGTTGTCAGCGATAAGTCTATGGTTGTCAGTACCCCGGGCGCCACGGACTAATATGGAAGACGTTCTGTGACGTCATAAACGTATGGCTGTCAAGGCCACTTTGTCATAGTGCAGTGCAGTCTGCAGCAATATTTGTTAACTACATAGGTAAAGAAATATGTAAGTTATTGACATGAACGAAGAAATGGATACCGATGAGCTTTTAAGCATTCTACAAGGTGTGGAATCGGACTCGGAGTCTTTTGTGGAGAATGTTGCACCAGAGTCCAGAAGACGATGATTCTGAGGTATGTCCAACTTGATAATAATAATAACGTTTATTCAAATGATTACATTGTAGGTACATATTTGTAAGATTCAATTCTGAATGAAAAATTAAAAGTAATGGCTCAGATATCTTGTGCTTGTACCTACACACATCATCACATGGTGTGTGTGTGTAGGTATTATGCTGTGGTCATACGGCTCGCTTTCTCACTTGCCTGATCGCGCCAGGCCAGGCTTTTATTGCTATACGGTTTATAAGCGTTGCTTGAAGAATGAATATTTCTCGCCCGCTGGGGACTTAAAACTCCTTGTAAAATAGGTATTTCTACCGGAATGGTTTTTTTAGTGTAACTTTGATCAGAGCCCGATAATTATCTATTTTATAGAAAAGCCGTAGTCACACGTTATAGGTACCAACCTAAACACTTTAATACCGTGTGACTACGGCTTTTCTTTTTGTTCTATCCTTAAAATCTTGTTTCAAACTTTTTTTTTTTTTTCTTGTTTCAAAAATGTTGACAGAAGTAGTTAGGTAGTTAAAAAACACGGGAGTAGACAAACATAGAAAAAAAACCATAGACCACATCCCTAATCAGAATCGAATTTAACGTGTTCTGAGCGCCAAGGACTTGAAATGAAGTCAAAGAATGACGTCTTGAAACAATTAGAGATGTACCTCATTTCTTATGGCTCTAATTGAGTTACGTATTTGTTTCTTTGATTCTTATAATTTATATTGTTTTTTCTCATTAAGGATACTGTGAAATAAAACAAATATGGAAATATTTAATCAGTTTTTATTTATATCCGTAAAATTATAAATAAAACATAACTTAATGTGTATAATTCTCATTCATCGATATGACGCTAGCCTCATCACTACTTTTTACTATACATTTCGTTATAGATGTATAGCTTGGCGCTAGGCGAGGCATCGCGTTCTGTGTACGCTGGCGGTGAAAAGGTATCACGCAGCAGTGCAGTGCTTATAACACACGCTACACCTTCAAGATTCGTTTTTGATTAGTGGCGTTAGGTCAGATCATACTGGTCAACTTGTATCTTTTGAGTTAGACAAAAATTGTCACTTAGCTAAATCAATACAATTTAGACCTCTTACTAAAAATAAGTTAAAATCTTTTAATAATAATGTTTTTAGCAATCTTTATAACGCCAGTTTTGATTCCAAAGATCCAAATATAAACTATGGCACCTTATTTACAACAGTTTGCCAAGAATTCAATAAATCGTGTCCTGTAAAAACAGTTAAAGTCAATAATTCCAAATCAAAATTTAGTGAATGGGCCACTGCAGGGATAAGAAAAAGCAGAGATGTCTTGTATAATTTATATTACGAAAAGTCTTTGACTTCAGATCAAGTCTTTCACAGTTATGTTAGGAAATACTCTAAGATATTCAAAAGTCTGCGCTCAAGCAAAATCGCAAATAATAATTAACAAAATTGGTATTTCTAATAATAAAATAAAAACTGTGTGGCAAGTAATTAACAAAGAAACTGGAAAGACACAACAACGCGATCAGAATGACTTGTCTTTGAAAATACCTAGTTAATCAAACCATATCTGATAAGCAAGAAGTCGCCGAGACGCTAGAAAATTTCTTTACCAACATTCCGTTAGAGGTTACGAAGTTTCTCCCCTCTTCACCTAAATTAGCTGAAGCTCTTCTTAAAGAAAACTTTACAAAGGACATACCAAACTTTAAATTTAAACCAATAAGCATTGCTACAATTATAAACGCGTTCAAAAGTCTCAATTTAAAAAATACTGAAGACTTATGGGGGATATCCGTTAGGGTTCTTGGAGATATTATTGACTCAATTGCTCCTATCTTAACAGGCATATTCAATCAATGTTTGGACAGTGGCAAGTTTCCCGACTTAATGAAACATAGTAAAGTAGTACCAATTTTCAAATCAGGCTGTAAGAGTGACCCCTCTAATTATAGACCTATATCCGTGCTTCCAGCAATGAGTAAAATCTATGAAAAAATAATGCTGGACCAGATGTTGTCTCACTTCAATTCAAATGGGATTCTGCATAGTCAGCAGTTCGGTTTCACGAAGAGTAGGTCGACAACGGACGCGGGAGTAAAACTTATCAGTCACATTTTAGAATCTTGGGAGAAGTCCAAGGATGCCGTTGGCATTTTCTGTGATCTCTCAAAAGCGTTCGACTGCGTCGACCACAACACATTGATCCGTAAATTACACCACTACGGAATTCGTGGTCAGGCTGCTGATCTTGTGCTGTCCTATTTATCGAACAGGCAGCAAAAAGTAAATGTTAATGGGGCGACGTCCTCCGGGTCACTAGTCAAGATGGGCGTGCCTCAAGGATCGATTCTCGGCCCCTTACTCTTTCTTGTTTATATTAATGATCTCCCATATATGATGGCCAAATTCTCGGATATAATTCTATTTGCTGATGATACTTCACTAATTTTTAAAATAGATAGGAAAGATACGGATGTCTTACTGGTCAACGAAAGTCTAACTGTTCTCTCGAAATGGTTTGCAGCTAACAATCTTTTACTGAATGCGAACAAAACAAAATGTCTAAAGTTCTCTTTACCAAATGTACCACAACGTGACCTAAATTTGACTCTTGACGGCAAAAAACTTGAAGTTATAGCGGAAACGGTATTCTTAGGGATTACTATCGATTCAAAATTGCAGTGGGGCGCACACATAAGAACTCTTTCGGGTAGGTTAAGCTCAGCTGCATATGCAGTAAGGAAAATAAGGCAGTTAACTGATGTAGCCACAGCTAGATTAGTATACTATGCTTATTTCCACAGTATTATGTCCTACGGCATTCTGCTGTGGGGATCGGCAGCGGACGTTGATTCAATTTTCATTTTACAGAAGAGGGCAGTCCGCGCGATCTATAAGATGGGCCCTCGCGAGTCTCTCAGAGAAAAATTTAAAGAGATTGATAAGGATATCAATCTCTTTAAATTTTTCTCTGAGAAGAGAAGTGAAGTGAGTGAAAGTGAAGGCAGAGTCAGGAGACTCTGCCTTCACTTTATATCTTAGAGTGTATTTTGTATGTCCGCAAAAACCGAGGGCTTTTCAAAACTAGAAGCGATTTTCATAATTTAAATACTCGCAGTAAACACGAAATAGTAATACCCAAATTCAGATTAACGAAAACTAGCAAGTCTCTTCTTATAAACAGTATACGCTTTTATAACAAGTTGCCTAAGTCAGTTATAGAACTAACCGATGGAAAGTTTAAAAACTACATTAAACGTGCCCTTATTCAAAAAGCATAATAATATTATAAAATCAAGGACCACGTCGAAGATAAAAAAGTTTGGCTTAGCTTCTGCGCATGCGGCTTCCCTGGTAACTCTTAGCCGGTACAAAGTTGTGGATGTCTCTAACTATTCTCAATTTTATTATTTATTTTTTCTCTTCCATTTATTGTATGTTTGTGAACGCCCCTACGATACAGGAGAAATTCCTAGTGTGGGGACAACGTTTTTTAAAAAAAAGAAAAGAAAGAAAGAATTACTCTCTTTTACAGTGGTTTTTAATCATCCAGACGCCCTTTGGTACGAATAGTTACAGCACTGATATCAACATTTGTGCCTTACCTACATTACAAAAATTTGTTAATTGATATGTTATGTACTTTTTTATTTTTACATTGTTTATAATTATATAATTTTTTATTATTGATTTGTGTCTGTAGTAACTCTAAAATGAACTTACACCTTACTATTGTATCGAGTCTGGTTCTTCTAACCAACATAAAAGACAGAATGTGTTGCTGGGGAGTTTGTTCCGTCACTTCTTCTTTCCAGCTAAACACTAGGAAGTGCCGAAGGGTGGGCGTTTTGGGGGACTGTCTCTTGTAAATAAGTAGAGTAAAGTAAATTTTGACGTTCGAAAAGTGCTGATTATCAGCCTAATTTGAATAAATGACTTTTTATTTTGATTTTGATTTTGATTTTAGAGATGTGTTCGCCGAGAACATAGCCCGAAAGACAACCAAACTTTACTGGCACTGGGGGGCGCTTTGGTACTGACTGCAGATATGGGAGCCAAAAAAGTACCAGAACTGCTTCTGGAATCTTACAGCAATCGAATATTTAAAAAAATAGTGTACCATAGAGAGGCTTTCATACTTAATGAAAAGTGTCAAGTGATTTTGAATGGTGTTCAATACAACCGCTACTATCATTGTTCTGCTAGCGGTCGCTAAGGATGTAGTCTCTAGATAAGCCACATTACCTGTAGCAGAGGTCGATGTGCGCGGCCTGCTTGCGTGCGTGCGCCAGCTCGGTGTGCAGCGCCAGCACGTGGCGCTTGCTGGCGGCCAGCTGCGCTACCTGCGCCAGGTACGCCACCTCGCTGCGCGTCTTGCAGTTCTACACATTACACCCAAGGGACAATAGTATACGGCGCGTTCGTGTTCCACGCGCGCCTCAAAGAGATGTCAGCAACATAGAAGGGGCCCGCAAGGGCCGACGCCCGTCGGGGCTGCGGGATGTTGCAAGAAATACCGCGACCTTGACATATAGGGCTAAGAAGGAACATGGGTGGTTTTTAGTCAGTAGATGTCTAACACTCCCTTTCGCTCTGCCCAAGAGCGAGAGGGGTTACTCGATGATTTCCCACCCAAAAAAAAGGGAGGTATTAGTACTACCTAAATTGAGATATCATTATCAGCCTAACTTTGTACCACGGGCGTCGGGATCAGTTGGCAATGTAACCGGCGGATGCAGCTGAATGTGAATACCAGTATTTTACATCACAACGAGTGTCTGACCTCCAACTTGACTATTTATTTACTAAGAAACACGATCCCCTCTAGAACTAACTTTACGGAGTAGAAACATTCGAAACTAGGTATTCGTCAGAATGTGCCCGCTTCAGAAAGTTGTGCCAGCACAACTTAATAATGTGTTTAAGACATTGAAAATGAAGCAAATTCTATCTGTAAAATTCGCTTCATTTTCAATGTCTCAAAAAGATTATCGTCTATACTCTCAATATCTTACCTCTTTGATGATGTGGTCCGCTTTATCCAGCTCTTCTTCAAGATCTTTGACCTTGTTTCCCTGCGCCTCGTTCTGTTTTCGCAGTTCCAACACCTCCGCCGTCTTCTCGCACAGTAACGCTACAACATGATGAGGTTTTTTTTTCTGTTTACCTGCCGCGGGGGGGTCATCAAATAATATCCCCCCTCACCTTTGCTAACGCAAAGCTTGGAGTCTTGGCATCGTCGTATTAGAAACAGAAATATTTTTGGGCAAAAGTACTCCCTAAAAACCATGTTACAAATACCTAAGTACGTTTTAAACTTACCTTTCATCTGCCCCAGCTGTATTGAGATAGATTCTACGGTGGAGCTCTGTTCCCTGGAGCAGTCTTGTGAACGTCTCAGCTGCTCTCTTATGCGCGCCAGCTTAAAAGAGAAGGAGATGTTGATGTGATTTGTACGCCGTAAAGGTAAAATATGACTGTGATCCTTTCTAATGTACTTTACATCTTGCATGCTTTGTGTGCATACTCATGTTTCTGACAAATAAATGAACTTTGACTTTGACTTTGATGATCACAAAGGAGCGACAGAGATGACGCTCAACAAAGCCCTAAGGGTATGAATACGAAAGCATCCAGCCACCGCACTGCGCGTTTGGCGCCTTCGCTAGTGAGTAACTATATTAAGTCCCTGGGCTCTAGACGCGAAGAAAGCCATTTGTCCGTGTGGACGTATACTTGGTACCTACGTCCCTTCTCGAACTCGACAAGAGGCACTAGAAAATGTATGTTCTTCGGTACTCTTCGTGTTTCCAAAATAGCACAACCGTCATGCCACAGAGTAACCCCTACAGCAGTAAAGGGTCTAAGCCTTGTGCAGTGTGCTTCTAGTGCTTTGTACTTATCCCAGCGCGTTTGTATGAAGTTCTCTCAATGGCGGTTAACCTACTCTGGTCGCAACTCGTCATTCAAATAATTCTCGTATTTTCGATGATAGACGATCATTCATTGCGATTCTTACTTATGCTTTTTTTGAGCGACCTGTATGTCTTGGAAGATGAAAGTGTCGGAGTTAGTAAAGGGGTACACTCACCTCTTGCTCTTTCAACTCGATATCTGCGTTGCATTTCGCTTCCGTGTCCCACTTGCTGGATAGGGTACCCTCTAACTCACACAACTTCTCTTGTAGCCCGGATATTTTTATCTGCGATAGAATATTCATTATTGTTTATTTACTTTAAATTGTATACACAAGTAAAGTGACCATAAAAACGCGTTATGTTTGAATTCCACAATATTGTGATATATGTAGAGATAAAACAATTCTTCACCATAATTAGAAAGCTTAAAATTGGTGTCAGCAGCAATGCAAGAACTGCAATACTTGTTTCAGACCGATACTCACTTCTAGGCACTCAGCTTTCATCTTCAATTTCACATTTTCTTCTTCTAAACCACATGTACAAGAATCGAACTGCAAGTTGACATAAAAAAAAACATAAATAAAAACAAATAAGATAAAAAAAAACATAAATAAAAACAAATAAGATAAAAAAAAAACATTAATTAAAACAAATAAGTTAAAAAATAAGCTTTTTAAAATTCTAACCAAACACGTATACTGAATCAGAACTCAATTACTGGGTGCTTGCTAGCCCCCGATACAATATTTTTCCTTAGTTCTTTCCTTTCCACTAAAGGGCTAAGTAACCCTTTAACCCATGAACTACTTAATAAAAAATAATGTGTCCCGCTACGACACTTCTGGTATTAAAAGCAAGAAAACGAATGATTTGCATCTCAATGTCGAGCGGCCTCGCAGATACGAGAAAAAAATAAGAAATCTCATCTAATATTGCCCTGTCTCGCAGAACATTAGATTCCTACTGCTTTCCTAATAAGCTTATGGGCATTCTACAACCACAGGGAGCACATAATCCCACACACGCACACATCACCTACAGCGAGTATATCTTGCAGCCTCAGCAGCTGTTCCCTGACGTCATGCAGGTCATCTTGCACGCCCGGCGCCGGTGCATACGACTCCTCACTGCGCTCCCACATACCCTGGCCAAGGAAATACGACAATAGGTTGGAAATCGTTTATTTTTTAAGTGTTTGTTATAAAATGGGTTAGCATTCACAAATGCAGGCTGACATTTTATTTTAGAAAAATATATTATGGTGCAAGCGTCAATCGTAGCAGTAATACAATTCACGTGTGATTGATCAAACATTTTCAAATTCCTTCAAATGTTAGTAAGTAGTACTTTCCTTCAGTCTGAACACACAGTTATTCTCAATCCAGATAGTTTTTATTGTTGGTAACAAATCCATTTTTATCAAGCTATAGTGGCGCCCTCTGCGTCTCAATGCTATCTTGTTAGTGTTGCCACACCAAATTACAGTGTTAGTTGATTGCCAGGATAAAGAAATACCGAGTCGTTATTTGTTGAACTGGAGCTATTCAGAAAGTTTGATATTTCCATCTTGAGACCGTCCACTTCCAATGCGATGTCCTGCAAGAACAAAAACCATATTTACTGTGAATTTGCTAATAAAAACTTTGTAAGCAGATGCCAGATCGGAAAGTTTACGAAACGATTTTGTCGGCTCCGTCCGTCATTGAGGTAGAAGGGAGGTCATTATTTCTAGCTAAGCTGAAAAATGAATTTTTCAGTCCATAGTGAGATTTCGTACGCTTGTCGTATTCAACAGATATTGCCCACACATAATCAAGCTTTAACGTTACCAATGCTGGGACAAAGACCTCCTCTCTGTGACCAAGGCCTCCTCTCTGTGCAAAGGAATGCGTCATTCATAATCCACCACGTGAGCCCATTGTAGATTGGAAGATGTTGTCTTAATATTTTTGACTAGCTGACCCACGCAACTTCGTCAGCGGCACAATAATATATACCTAGCTTACAGTCTTCCTCGATAGATCAACTATTCAACATAGTAATATTTTTTCAATTATAGCTTTCTAATGTTGAAGGAATTTTCAAAGTCGTCAGTCATTTTTGAGTTAAATCGTAATAAACAAGAAATCTAATCTTTTCACTCTATAATATTAGTTTAGATTTGACTATATTATTAAAGTGAGCATTACTATAGGTACCTATCTCTTACTGTTAAATATACAATCATCATCATCATAATCAGCCTATATAGTTCCCACTGCAGGGACTCAGGCCTCGATGGGCTATAATCTACCACGCAGGCCCAGTGCGGATTGGTAGATGTCACATATCTTCGAATTTTTGGTTCTAAGATATGCCGTTTCCTCACGATGTTTTCCTTCACCATTATGAGAGCAGTACTAGCAAAATTAGTCGTATAAAAAACTGCAGCACGTTTCTTATTCTGCTATTGGTGGAGAGAGAGATCTGTAAAATGTCGAGAGAGAGCTCTGTTCACGTTCTCTCGGTCCGATTTGGGCGCACTTCTCTCAGCTTTAAATGCTATGAATATTGTAAAATCATCGCTTAAACAACCAAATAGTCGAAAGAATACCGAGTAATCGCAACTCCAATGTTAAAAAGTGCTATGAATTTATATCAGACTGCCATCATTCCACACATCAACTGTTTACAAGTCGGTAGAACTTCTTTCATTCGACTTATTTATAGTAAATTAGCAGCCCGCTTGCTATCACTCGACTGTTTCATCGCGTAAACATTATCAAGCGACGTTCATGGAACGTTTTATTTGTCGTAATATTTACAAGTGCGTTATAGTTGTACGAGTTCGTGATTATATAATAAACTTTGCCACAGTTTTTGTAAAAGTTAAGTATTACTTTTCTAAAGTCACAAGCATTTAGTTATCTGTAGCGATTATCATATGCGAATTAAATTTTTTCGTCTATGTGCCTCACATTTTAAGTAATATTTTCATGGGCCCCACGAATTCTTGGTAAAAACTGAATGACATATAATATTAATTTAATTATTAAAATTAACTCGCCATTTATAGCACTAACTTTATCATCACAAAGCACTCACTCTGCCTTTAGCCGAGAGACAGAATCGAGGATTCCATTTTACAACTTCTAAGAGCGCCATACAGCTTGTTTAGGGTTCCTCGTGTAAAATGTTAAATCACTGTTTTTTGTCATTATCTCATCCTGATGCAAAGTACACTTTTGCAAGCTTGACGTCACAAGTTTGGTGTAAACTACAATATTATTAAACTATGTATAAGCTTATTCGTAGGTATATGCAGGTATATGTATGGATAGGCATACCTAATATTTTATTTTGTATTTTTTTATAGGTGCCTGATAATAAAATGGTAAACTATTTGGATATTGATAAATTTATAACAAAGGACGACATAAAGCAGCTTAAGAAATCGAAATGGCCTTGGAAGGAAACGCACTTTATAATTATGCACTACTGTTACTCATGCGGCACTTTTATTGATAGTAATACGGGAACAAGGCCTACTCATTTTATATTGTCTGATAAAAGAATTAAATTATTACTGAGCTCGTTATTTTTTTGGTGCCCGAGTTGCTCGAAATATTCAATTTACAATCACTATCCAACCGACGAGTGTTATTGTAACTTGGATTATTAAAACGTAAAACGATGTAAGTAAAAACTTGAGAGGTGTCAAGGGACACCCGGATGGAACGAAGTTCCTTTTGATTTTATACACAAATTGTAGTTACTGTTGGTTTGATTTTTTTAAATTTTATAAAACTGTACTCTTATGTATCTCATTTAGAATTTTATCAAATAGGTTAAGTCTAATTCAATTTAAGATTAGTAACTACTCCATTCCATTTATTTAGAGTTGAAAGATGCGTACTTTTTTATCGTTTTTTTTAAGTCGTTGTTATCTTTCGTTCCGAATGCTGAACATACGATAATAAAAATGACACAATATTATATGAGTGTTTTATTTTTTGATTAATTATAGAGTATGTAACAAAGGAGAAAAATATATGTATGAATCATGAGTCACTGCAAACAGTTTACTCTTAATATCACTCACTTGACACATAACAGCAGTTTTTTTAATATTATTCATGTTACATTTAAATATATTTAAAAGCGAGGACTTGATTGGTTCGTCAAACACATCAGTTAAATTGAGAATTTGATTTCCTTGAATCTGTATGCAACCAGAACTACTCAATGAAATAACTTCGATTTCTATGATGTGATTTTTGGAACTAAGGAACCATTTGTCTGGACCATAAGATGAAAGAATAAAGTCCATGAACTGGAGTTTCAACTTCTCGGATCTATATTTCTTTATTTGTGGGTACGAGCTGGCACGGTTTTCTTTCAAGTTCTCATTTTCAATAACATGTTTTTCACTGAGTCTTCTTGCTACTTGAGCCAGAGGATTATTTCCTTGCCTTATTAATTTTTTGATAGAAAACAATTTATTTTCAAAAGGATAGGCATTGTAATCTTGCAGTTTTCCAAATCGTCTAACTTCTGAAACTATATGGGATAAGTTATGAACGTTGCTTGTTATATAATCTTTGCTATAAAACTTATCAAAATCTTCGATAAAACAATCGAGTAATTTCTCTGCAAGTTCTAAAAAATGAAAATATTTTTCATTCGAGCAGATCGTGATAGCACAAAAAAAACATAAAAAGTGTTGATATGCCTCAGAACATAGTACATCTTTTAGAATTGCAAAGCTCAAGTAGTACAGGAATGTTCGAAATTCGGATGCTTTCCAATACGCTAACACCTCTAATGATCTTGTAGAACGATGTATTTCTTTGGGTGTTTTACAAGTCACTAAAAACTTTCCAACCTTTTGAATATCCTGCGCTCGCCACTTGGTTATATATTTGCCAAATTTACCATCTTTCCATCCAACCAATAGTCTTTTCATAACTCCTAAGTCGATAAGATGAAGAGAATCGGAAACGGGAAAATCTTCCACCATGTCTAAATCAAGTTGTAATAATGGTGAGTCACGTTTGTGGTGTTCTCCATATTTTTTGGCACGGAAATCTTCGTTGTTTCTTGCTAGAGATCTTGCTTTTAGAAAAACTACTGTATGCGAATTATGAGAATACTCTCCCACTGTAGTACACTTCAAGCATCCATGTTTACTGTTGAAATTAGATACACCTGAAAAGTAAGTACAAACTATTAGTTTTAAGATTCAAAATTATTTATTATGTACATTTAAATTTAAATAATAACTGTCTGCTGATAAAATATATTTTATTATGCCAGTTTATTTCACATTTAGAATTCAATAAAAAATATGTTTTTATACAATCTTAACAACAAACTCGATCAACTGCAAGAAAACAAACACTTTTATTTTGTTATTTATTGTAATGTTTTTGTTTATTTACTTACCTTTAATCAAAGCTCTGGCAGGTGAGTCGCAGACGAAGGCTTTAATTTTTATTTTGACAATCTTTTCAGTTCCTGTTTTTGTTATAATTCTGAGCCCATCTTCAAGGTCTTTCATTTCACCCACAAAGTGTTCTAAATATTTATCTAGGTCCGATGGTTTTTCTTGACCTACATATATTCCGACAACTAGGGGCGAAAGTGTCGGTATTTCTACTATTTTACACAATATTGGCCAAAATTGAAGTTTTGAGCTATTATGGTAGGCCGTCAATATTTATGAGAAGACTTAAAACATCAAAATTGCAGCCAATAATTTCCAAATATTTTTGTAAAGGTTCAGTTAATCCATTATGCCAATATGATCCAGAACCAACGACATATATTTTAATTTTTGATGTATCTGTTTTTAAAATAGTACGGGGATCTTTTGGCAGTATACAAGGCAGTCTTCTGTTTAAAATTGTCGTCAATTCTCTTAAGGCATCATGAGAAATGTTAAATCGGAGTGCCCACTTTTTAAAATTAGACCGAAACTCATTATTTAGAGATTCCTTGTCTTCGGAGTTTGAACTATCATTGGCCTCAGACTCTGATCTGTAATTGTCATTATCATCATTGGTATTATAATCAGATTTGCTATCATATTCTGAGTCTTGATTACACGACATTTTTTCAGTACGAAAACTCTCTTTACTAGAAGACGGTAAACAGATTCCATTATTAGGTGTGTGAATATTACCTACGGAGCCCTCAATAATATTAAGCGATTGTTCTTTGCCATCTGTTACTGTCAATGAACATGTTGCCTGTTTCAATTGAGCGTAAATTTTATTTACTTTCCGTCGGTAACCACCACTTCTTTTAATTTTTTTCCACCGATTACAATCCATTGTCGCAAAACGAAATAAATATGGTTGTTGCAAAAGTACACTGATTTAACAAAATGACGTTCATAGTGCTCTAAAAGATTTCATTTAACTATAACGCTGTATACTAACTTTCAAATAATATTTAGACCACCTCCGATGCTGTAATAGATAATTTAGAAGCATTTTCTCAACTTCGAAATTTAAGTCAAATGAAAGCCTCCAGAAAGCTATCATATAACATTTGAGTGCAGAAATAGCAACTCTAATGCTATTTTGATGAATGAGTTGCCTTTACTCTACAATATTGTTCTGACATTCAATTGTCGAATAATAGTGCTGTAAAAGGTATTTTGATGATAATTTGGCAACTTGATTGCTTTCAAAGAACTGTCATGAGAATTATGGTCGTATGAACGTCATTGAAAGATGTATTTATAGAATTATCGAGTGAATGCAATATAAATCTGCCGAGTAAACGTTTACTAGACATGTTTAAACAGCGAAAAAGCATTCGATGGAATACAATCTAGAAAGATGCATTTATACGTCTTTTTGAAATACTGGGATCTTTCATACGAGTGTTTCTCGATCCATAGTCGGGAGAGTATTTTCTTATACGATTTTTTTGCTGGTTGGGGTGCTGATGAAATAAATTACACAAAGTAATGCGCCTGCCTAGGTTCGAAACCTCGAACAACTGTTCGTAAGTCAGGGCCAATGCCACTGGGTCACCACTGCTCACAAAACAATGTAGAATAACACCTTGTAAATATTATGGTGCAATAAATATTTTGAATTTGAATTTCCCGGAGGCCAGAATATCCACGTATCTACATTGGGAGTTTGGGTGGGACGCGAAAGCCGGCGGACCGCGTAATTATTTTGTCGCGTGGATATTTTTACATTACGATATCTTCTAAGATATTTGTTTATTATAGAGACTGTATACTAAAGAGTAAAGGGCATAAATTTTCTATATTAAATTACCGTTCTGACAAACACATTTATTTAGATATGGATTAATACCATACGGGTGAAATAAGCTTCGCAAAAAAATAATTCTGTTTAACCTAACATTTCAATAGTAAAAAATGGTTACCGTGAGTCAATCTTAATAGAGAGATTTTACTTGTAGAAATTTTAAAGAGGAACAATTCCATCATACATGATAACATGACATTTGTGTAACTTAAACCGTTTAAGCAGCGAACGGAACGGAAGCTCCAAAAACAATTTTTTTTTCCGTTTTAGGAAGATTTTTAACCTAAAGCCTTCCTCGATAAATGGACTACCCAACATAAAAATATTTTTTCAATTCCAACCAGTAGTTCCTGAGTTTATCGCGTTCAAACAAACAATAAAGCTAAAGAGTTTGTTACTCTTTAGCTTTATAATATGAGTATCGATTTTACGAGATGCTGGTTTCCTGCATTCCTATCAGGTTTTCTTGTGCTGCTACATACTGTACCTGACATTTGTCCAGCGAGCTCTGCTGCGAGTTGATGACAGTCTGCAGGCGTCCGATCTGCTCTGCCTTCTGTCTGTCGCACAGACGCACGTCCCAGTATGAACTGCGCAGCATCTCTATCAAGTTCTCTTGTTTTGCTGTCTGAAAGTAGGTAGGATAAGAATATAGAAATGTATGAAGATGTTTTTAGAGACCAGAAGATACTTATTGTGGGAAGAAAATAAATGCAAAGTCAATATAAATTAGCCAGCGACACATTACAGATGCGATGACATGGGAGAAGGTGGTGACGACTTTACAGATGCGATAGATAGTGAAGACAAAACAAAACAACATATTTTAAACGATTGTTATAATATGATTTGTTGTTGTTATTTATTTGTAGAAACTTGCAAATAGCCTTCAAATTCATATTTTTTTAATCATTCTGTTTTTTTTTTGTAGGTATTAGATAAAGTTTCCCGAACAGAATAAAATAAAATAGAAAATCCAAAAAGCTTGTAACTTAAATTAAAGTATTTTATGGATGTATGGCTGTGTTAAGTAATGACTTAGTCATAGATAGAAAACTGTCTTACCTCATAGAAACATTCCCTGTAGAGGTCCTCAATGACACACAAGTTGTTTTCCAATGTATTCACGATATCTGTCTGATTCTCCATCTAGAACGATTCCAAGTACAACACGGACAAATATATTTAAAATAATGATAATATCATAATTTTATTTGCTGCATATCCTGAACCTATATTTTTATAAATGTGATTAATTTATTTATTTATACGATTAATTTGAAATATAATTTAAATGACCGAATTATAAAATTAATAATGTTAATTGTGTTTGTAATTTAAAACTTGCAGTTTAATGTAGCTGTATGTTTAGTATTAGCATTGTTATCAGCTTAAAACCTAGATACTTACCGGTCTGTCTGTGACGAGGCACACGTCAACCTTTTGGACTGGTTTGCAGCATTCTACAGACTTGCGCAGGGTCGAGTACTAAACACATAATAAGTTGAAAAAGTAGTTACCACAAAAATACAACATCCTCCCTGATTTAGTGGAATTGTCAAAAACTGCCATTCATGTGCAAAACGAAGGTCGTTTTGCACATGAATGGCAGAGATGAACGAATGCATGAATTAGAAATGAGACTCCGGAGAATGCCTCAATAAAGAAAACTCCGGGCTGCGGGTTGTTCGAAAGAGGTACCGCGGCCTGGGCAAGGGCTAAAAAGAGTGCTTTTTAGTCAGTAGAAGTCTGACACTCCTTTCGCTCTGCCCAAGAGGGGAGGGGTTATTTGATGATTTCCCAGACACCAAAAAAAAACAAGTTTATTTAGAATATAATGAGGGCGAGTCTCTTGTAATCATCTACTTGTATCCAAAATTATCTCGACGATCATACGACAGAGTTTCACATAGACACGTGGTGTTTACCTCCTTGGTCTTCCGATCGAGTTCCCTCTTGAGGTCGTTGGCGCGCTCGCTGAGTGTGGCGATGCGTTCCTCGGCGACCGCCAAACTGTCCGCCTGCACGCTGATCGTCTCCTCTTTGTTCTGCAACTGTTACACAAGTTACAACTATTTATTAGACTACTAGCTGTTGCCAGCGGCTTCGCCCGCTACAACTCGAAAATTATCCCACGGGAAGATAAAATCGGGATAAAAACTATCCTATGTGTTAATCCAGGTTATATACTATCTGTGTACCAAATTTTATCCAAATCCGTTCAGTAGTTTTTACGTGAAGAAGTAACAAACATACGCACTCACACACTCTCAAACTATCGCGTTTTATGGCACAAAATTCAAATAAATAATAAATATTCCACAACTATCACACAACGCCATCTAGTCCCAAGCTAAGCAGAGCTTGTGTTATGGGTACTAGACAACTGATAAACATACTTAAATATTTCTAAATACATACATATTATAGATAAATTACACCCAGACACAGAACAAATGATCGTGCTCATCACACAAACATTTGTCCTGGGTGGGAATCGAACCCACGACCTCCGGCCTAGCAGTCAGGGTCACTAACCACTAGACCAACAGGCCAGTCTAAGTCAAAGTTTATAAACAAGGAAATCGAATTGATTTTAGAAAGATGGTGACTCTCGTTTGGAGAAAACTCCGTAAGACACTTCATTTTATAGTTTCTTACCGTCAGATATCAGTCAGATCAGTTTCTTCACGTAAAATCTCCATGTTATTTTTATTTGTTGGAAGGCCCTTGGCAAGACCAGTAAGAAGTATCGTTACTAAAGTTTTATAAAGCTTTAGGAGAGTCTTTTGATCAATACTGGTCTGCAGCATAGTAAGAAAAAAGATACTTACGACCTGCAACGTAGCCAACAGTTTGTTGTGGTAGTATTTGGCGCTAGCGTCGCAAACTCCACTCGTACTGTCCACCAGGCTGGAAGTAGCGCCACTGTCCTTTACAACACACAAAACTCAATATTACTTTTATATTAAATATTTTATAAAGAAGGAATTCTTCGGACTGATGACCAAGCATAGAAAATAACGAAAGAAATTCGCATTAAAATCCAACACCCATAGAAGATCTAACTAAACCACCGATCATAAGTTCATAACATACCTACTACGAGTAACAAACACTCAAGTCTACTTAGTATGTGTATGTCGCATGCAGGTAGGTACATAGGACGCTAGTCAGGAACTACTAAATGACATACATAGTGTCAAACAGTTCTGGGATACGGGTAAATGGGAGAAATAGCTCCTTAACTTGTACACAGCTTATTGTCCATTCAATTACTAACACTACTGTACTTACTAATACTCTGAACTTAAAAGGACACACAGAGCAGTTCCTAGATAGTGTGTCTCGAGTTCTCGACCATGTTCGAACGATCACTGGCGATCCATGGGACTAAGGTCCGTATCCGACACGACACCTACCTCTAGAGTCCGCACAACGCCAAACAACGGCGCTTGTGTTTAATTTTAAGTGCATACTCATCAGGATCCGACATAATTATAGAATAGATCAATCACAAAGTTGGCATTATTATATCTGCGCCATGTTTAAGCACATACAAGTACTTACTCAATGTGTTATCGACAAACAGGTGGTGATCTGCCATCACAACATGATCACTACCATCTGCTTGTTCAAGGTGCTCCTGAAGTGTTTGTTTATTTATACTCTGCGTGAAGTGAAGCGGAGTGTGAACAACCCTTGGAGGTGTAAGATGTCAGATGAAACGTTATACTGACGGGAAATGTATAGGCGTGACGAATGTTACGATACTTTTCAACTAGTCACAATATTGTTGCTTGTTGTTTGACTTTTGACGATCTTATGACTAAATCATCTCTGTCTTCGTCAGCATTTTGATACACGCCTCGTCGTCCGCCAAATCTTTTCGCAACTAAGTTGCTATTAGTTGGACGACTGAGCGTTGTTTGAATAGGTAGGATATAAATGTAAATGAGTACACATCATCCTGCTTAATGAAGAAACATGGATGGAAGAATTTACATGACATTTACAAAGACCAAAAAACCATTGCACAAAAGGGAAGAGGTATTATGAGTACTCAGTAGTCAGCACTAAGTAGAACAAGGGTGCCGATGATAATTATCTAACCATTTTCAACAGCACTGGGGTCACTGTAATAACAATTCCAATTGAACAAAGGCGCTAGCAATTTAACCGATCCGTATTTATAAACAACTCGAACCCAATAAAAAGTATTCCGCAATGAAGATAACACAACTAAAATAATCTCGTAACCAACGATGATGTTCAGGAAATCGTAAACGACCGCCGTAAAGGGTATAGCAGTTAAAAGCCAAATATTCCTAATTAAGGTTGCGATAAAATTGATCAAAGGTAACTCCTAAGAGTTCTCCTAATGCGGTTGATACACTAGAGTTACGACTATAACTATGGACGGACAGACGGATGGGTCGATGGTGGCGCCGGACGACGCATATAAATGTTTTGTTTTGGGTAATGTTTGTCGTTCGTTAGGGAGTTCTAAAATATAACTATTGGTAGAGGTGTAAGTTGTAACTTCTTTGATCCCGCTTTTTCATTTACGTATTCAACATGATAAGGTACAGAAAGGTGTTTTGAGTAGCGCTTGGCGGCTTGGGACAGCTATAGAACATTTGGACATGGTTTTGCCGTGTGTGCATTAGAGATGTGGCTTATGGTAGTATACAAGAATATATTATTATAAGTTCAAAAATATAACTCGTTAGCGACCAAAGGCAAAGGCCGGGGAGGCATCTGCCTCCTGCCTTCCGAGCCCCACTATATAATGCGAACTCCGACTATTTTTACCTCAACACTTTGTTTATTTTCCTTTCCCCAAAAAAATAAGTTTGTTTAAATGAATAAATAAATAAATTTACCTTTCAATAAAATGCTCTTTGGTTTCCAAAGACTATCTTGTTTTCCTTTAGTACAAAAAGAACAAATTAAGTTTCGACTTCAAAAAACATTTGTCAAAAATTGTTTCATTTAATTTACACAGCATACTTACTTGGGAACCTAATTGTTACTTTGTTTGAAGTCGAAGTATAACCACTTAACCTAAAGTGGTGAGACGGTTAATTGATGACCAAAATATCTCAATTGAAGATCTAATAAAAATGATCAAAGTTAGTTGCCCCGATCCATTAGTTGCAACTTCTGAGGACCGTTCATAGTACGAAAAAATGCTTTACAGTTGTAATCATCTTTCAGACTTTTCAGTTGCTTACGAAAGTAAAATCAGTAAGAAAACAATACAAAACAAATAAACCGTATTTCAAACATTTCCGAGCAGTCAAAAATAAACTGGAAACGATTGCAACAACAAGCTATAAACTGAAAAACAAATCCAATATTCACCGGTAATAACAACACACCAAACCATAACTGTTATTACAAATACCACTTTAAACACAACACTAGAGTATCACTTACTTTAGTAACATCACTAGCGTCGGAATCCGCGCACATCAACAATCCATTGAACATCATGTTAATATCGGCACCTCACTATAACTTACTACAAGTTATTGACAAACAGCGTAGTGTGCGCGTGCGCAGTCTGCGCGCGAGTGGATGCGCCCGAGAGGCGATGCTGCACGCCGGTATATTTAGATCGTCGTAAATAGTCATTTTTGAAGGGACGGTGGCCCACTTGTGTTCTTTATTCTCACAGCGAACCCGTTGGGGTTGACAGCGTGTTTTCATTTAGGAAAAGTTCATTCAAAAATATTTTATTTTCAATATTAATCATATTCTGTCCTAGATGGATAAATGCTTTCAAATTAGCCAGATTCCGTCATTCTTACTAGTGAAATAACCAAAATAATGTGTTTATTTTTTTGTCATAGTTGCTATAGGTACCTACTTATTCCGTGTATCTTCTCCTTCTTACTACCCTTATCCCATGTTATTTGTTTGTTAGAACACGTTTTTTTCTCACATTCTGCCCTGTCAATCGTCACGCTATCATTGATTCCTTTTATATCAAAAGCACAAAATATAGACTAAAATCAAGAAACCTATAATGAAGAACTGCCTTTCACATCAGCTAAAACAGATACAATCCTCTCATGTGGTGAGCAAAACCTTATTTGTTACAAAAACAGCACCCTGTATGTGCAGGTGGTTCATTAGTTAAAAACCGCGTCGCGAGCAGAGCGCAAGCATCGGTTTCCGACGGCGACGTCCGCCCGTTTCGTCACAACACGAGATAAACATAGACTTAACACAGAAATTGTCGTTAATAACGGATTAGGACTTTGCCACCCATATTATTAAAAGAAACTGAATTTTACCATCGACATTCTCGAAAGTTGACAATGTTCCATCAAAATTAAAATTCACGGTTGTAATCCGCGAAAGGTTATGCATAGGTGTATGTAAGACTGTCCCACATTATGAATAAGTCCTATTTTGCAATACTTTTGCCATGCCAACAAATCTTGAGTCCAGTTGTATACTGATTTTTTTAAAATCATATCATAGGTAAATCTTTATTTGCGAAAAGAATAGCAACCTTACAAATAAAATAATAATATTGAGAATTATTACTTATTTTCTATGAAGCTACAAGATTTCATCAATGCATGGCTGGTGATGACACAGGCCTTCTCTCTGTGAGAAGGAGTGGGCAGCAACTCGGACCCAGTACTTGAAGACCATGTGTTCCATCTAAACTTTAGTTAAGACAGTAGGGTAGTTGACAAAAAAAAATCTAATGAGTCCGTCAGATAGATTTGACTGGCCTGTTGATCTAGTAGTTAGTGACCCTAACTGCTATGCCGGAGGTCGTGGGTTCGATTCCCACCCAGGACAAATGTTTGTGTGATGAGCACGATCACTTGTTCTGTGTCTGGGTGTAATTTATCTATAATATGTATGTATTTAGAAATATATAAGTATGTTTATCAGTTGTCTAGTACCCATAACACAAGCTCTGCTTAGCTTGGGACTAGATGGCGTTGTGTGATAGTTGTGGAATATTATTATTATTATTATTTCCAAAAAACACACATTTTTCTTTTTTTACATAAACAAAAATGAAAACGATACAGTGCTTCGATAACTCGTGTGGCGTCACACCGCACTGCATATTTACCACGTAGTGGCGTCAAAACCCCCACTCATGATCTTTGACGCGTTTTATCTTATTCAATATTTATTAATTTGATAAAACAAAAAACACGTATCCAATATTTTTCGATAATCTAACTGACGGACAAACATAAACAGAATCATATTTTGTTTAGTCAGAAAATATTCCTATTCTAAACAGTTGCAATTAATTACCTCAGGCTCGCACTCGCAAAATCGAAGCTTCTTATATTTTTTTATTTTTCTGAAACAAAACATACATTGTACATTGCCATAACTTTAAAAAATTCTTTAAAAATCGTTTAAATAGAAAAACTCACTTTAACGTATCTGCAGATCGCGCCAATTTAATCTGCAAGAATTAATAAAAATTACTACCTACTCTAGTAGATTTGGACTATCTTTTTAATATAACATGGGTATTTTCGTTCGCAGTAACTAAGAAGGAAATCAAATATAATTTAAAAAATATTTATTACCAAGCTCACCTTTATAAAATCGCAGTTTTTCTCCTTACTTCTGTGACCCCTGTAAGCAGGTCACAGATATAAAAACGTCCGCAAGTCGTAAAGGCACGCGTCAACTTGTGCCTCCAACGTAACATGTTGCAAGTTATATTTAGATGGACGTTAAATATTCAATAGCTGGTTATAGGATTGAATTACAAGGGAAAATATAACTGTGAGACGCTGTAACTGACTAAATTAAGATTTATGTTCGTTTCTTGACTTAAAAGTAAACTTTTAATATGTCCTAAAGCTGAACTTATTGTGAAGCGTGTGAGCACAGATCAGAATTTTTCAAGGGTTAAATTTTGTTCGAGGCGGCACAAGAAAATAGGTACATGGAAAGAATTGAGGGAGGTCTTGGCTCAGCAGCGGGATACTACAGGCTAATAAAAAGGAAATTGCTAGATGATCCTAATCTTTTGCCATAAGTTGAAACTACGCTAGCATACCGCCTCACCTAGGGCTGGAACCGGCGCTATTCTTAACTTCATCATTGAAGTACAGCTCCTCACATTCGCACTTGTCATCCATCGCCAATGTCTCATCACTGGAGGACCCGGCACATCTACACTTGAACGTTATCGTCTTTTGCTTTGCGCAGCGCTTACATCGCTCTCTCGGGTGGCAGCACTTCGGTGACTCCTTACTGCTCTTAGGAGATTCTTTTGGGACACAGATTTCAATAGGGCGATTGGGCAAACATGTCTTAGGCGAGTCCTTGGGGAGAAAGTTATTAAGAGAACTCCTTGAACCACGGGGGGAAATGATCCTACGAAGTCTTTTTGGGACACCACTCTTTTTCAGCCCTTTTACAAAACTGATTCTAGGCGACTTTTTAATGCTACTCCCCAGCTGAATAGAATCTCTGGGCAAAAAGTTATTAAGAGAACTCTTGGAAGGACAGGTTCTAAGATAATTTTTGGGATAGTTCGTGGAACATTTTCTGGGAGAGGAAGTCCTAGGATATCCCCAGGGATGGCCGATCAGGCGGATGGTATTTATTTGGAAGGTTTCGTCTTTGGGTGTAGTACAGCATCTCTTGAAGTGGCTGTAGAGGTCGGCTATTGAAGCCTCTGACACCAACTCCGGGACTGATGTGGACTGCAAACAACATTGAGAAAGGTTAAGGAAAAAGAAAATGTTTTTAATTGAGGAAACTTCTGTTCAATTAGGTATCATGAGTCTACTTCAGTAAGTTGTGGTAATTGGATGCTATGGGATGAACATGTGATGCAGAAGAATGCCGAAAACGGCGTGAGGAAAATTTAAGTATGAATGGAGATGGCTATGAAAGTAGGGGGGGAGAATCAATAAATCGACTGTGTGTGGATTATAACGCTAGAAAGGAGGTGACTCATGAGATGCTGAGTAAAAACATCGAAGAAGACAATATGCTGCGTCGACATTTTTGAACATAAGAAGCCTTCATGTTTGCATTAAATTTACTGTTTTGATTTAACTGTTTTGACTACAGAGTTATATTGGAGTTCCAATATAATTATTATGATTAAGGAACGAAATCCGTTTCAAAACACAAGCAACATGACGACAATTAGCTACTCTTAATTACAACCTGACTCATTCTACCTTACCACAAAATAGATTTGTATCAACAGAAGGTCAGTTCGATGCAACGAAAGAAAATAGGCACACGCACACATAGACGACGTAATCAGCTCGGTCGAATGCTGATCGGAAATCGGAAATGCTTCTATAAATCGAAATGCTCTTACAATTGGCTGTACTGTTTTTCCCAGAAAAAGTGTGCGTTTCGGTAATAATTTTTATCTTAAGCGTAATGATGAAACCTAATAATACTTAGATCAATCTTGTAGGTACTACCATGGTTGCAAAATCAGCAATTCACTACGATGTATACCTAATTGGGAGAACCTTTTGAATGCCAGATGATGATTTGCGATCGAAAAAGAAAACAACGATAGAGAGAATGTTTCATACAAACACACAAAGATAGATGCACTATAAATTAGTCTGTTTACTACAAAGCGCGCTTAGGTAGGAATTATGTGCAACATTCAGAAACACGAACATTACGGAAGCGCATACATTTTCCAGTTTATCCGTACACATGCAAGTATTTTCGTTTGTCGTATGGCGCGGACCTTCTGTTAAATATCATCGTGTTCCGAGTGGAACGGAACGGGACATCAAAGCGAAACAAAACAAAATAAACGCACTCTCTCTATGACGGATATGTTCGGCATTGAAGTGGCGCATGCGATCTGCGGCGCGACGCTCGCGTTCGGAGTCGACGTCTTCGCGCAGCACGACCAGAACGACTGGACATTGTGGAGACCAAAACGAAAAATAAATAGAATTATAAGTTATACTACACATTTATAAAGGATTAATTGTGTGAAGCCAAACACTAATAAATCTGAACTAGATCGGTACATGTAAACCTCGTTATAGACAGCTCTTGAACAGTCTAGGTGTAAAATTACCGCTTAGTTATCAACGGTAAGGAAGATCATCGACTTAATTTAATTTTCACGTGTCGTTGATTTTCATTCCATCTGCGGGCGTTAGGCTGCCTGTCCACTGAAGCGGAGCGAGGCTGCGTAGCGATGAAACAGAGAAATATTGACCAACAGGATTGCATAAAATCTGCCCTCTGTTCCAGTGTGCAATCACTTCAATGCACAGGCAACCCTTAAGTGTCCATGTTGGTCCAAACACAAGATACTTAAAATAAATCAATTAAGCGAGAGCTCATTAGCAAAGAGATCAAAGTATTTATAGATAAGTATGTGTGAAGTTTCTTACCTTAACATATAGTTTCATAACAGATAATAAGGTCACTTTGTCACTCAGTATAATAACAATAAATTGCGAACACCACTAACGTTCATTGGGCACGAGATGAACAGAACTATTCCTTTGGAGTCGAAATGAGATCGATAGGGATATTAAGTTATTGTAATTAACTACTGTACGTAATAACGATCAGTTCCTCACACAGAATTACAAACAAAAATATTTCGTAACCCCGATACAACAAACATTACGAGTGCATCAACAATTCCATGAAGAATCATGGGATATGAACTTATCTGACTCCCGGAGAATTTCGATAAAGTATAGGTTCATAGGTCTTACGATTAATTATAAGGCTTGCACCCGCTGCCATACCTACTACGCGTTATATCTAGGTTTTTATTAGAAAACAGATTTGTAATTTAAAGTCTTTTAGTTAAAATAACAGGCAGCAAAATTGAACAAATAAAGAACTCGTCGTGTTGCATCAGCGATAACACTTCCACCTAAAAGAGTCGCTGTGCAAGTTCTACGAAACTTCTTCAAACCACAAAATATCTATCTGTATTTCAGCCCTTTTTGTGACATCATTTGATTTTCTGTAGAATAACTTCCTGAGCATTCAATAAATAATTATTAAAATTAACTTTTACAGCAACTAACTGGAATTTAGAAATGTCAAGTAGGTAATGTCCTACTGTTATAATAAATGAGTTTGTTTCAACCAACGCAAGCTAAGCAGCTCTATTAATACAGATAGCTTTGTTGAAATTACGTCTTTTACCTATGCAAGATCGATGAGTTCTGCAAGGTAACATTATTTTATTTCCTCGCGGCGACTGCGATAAATGATAAAGTTGGAATAGACAATTTTTAAAGGCATTTGCTGAATATTATTAATATTGGTATATCAAAGCTTATACTGTCCCACTGCAGGGCAAAGGCCTCCTTTCCCGCTTTCCACTTTTGGCGATCTAGTGCGATTGTAGGCCAATCCTTTGAGAAAGAGTCCAGCTCATCGCAGTATAGTGTCTACAAAATCCCTAACACCCATTCAAAAACTAAAATAAAGTTTATTACTAAATCAAAAAAAAACAAAACTAATCAATATTAATTGAAGAATCGTCGTTGGAGAGGTTGGCGGGGTCGCGGCAGTCGCACGTTTGCCTTGGTAGCGGCGTGTCGCGGGGCGGTACGTCTCGCTTGCGTCGCGGCTGTGCGCGCACGCACGCTATGGTGACGGAGTCGTACGACAGCGAGCCGCGCCCGCACTCCGCGTCGCCGCTCACGAAGTCTTTGGATTTCAGGCTTGTTATCTCTGAGCTTGTGTCTTTTAGCTGTGGAGGGGAGGAGATTGTGTTATTGGGTTAATCTCAGACTTGATGACCCTATTTTAGTTATGGCTGTAAGGCAGTTGACTGTTTCTGTCCAGACTAGAAATATTAAAAGGTCCTTTTAAATAAACACTACTTTTTGGCTGACTAACCTGACGGGTTTAAGTAGCTAATTGTTGTTTACTACTGAATTCCTACGCTAAAGCATAACATGATGTCACTTATTCGTTCCCATTACCGAAACTAATAAAAGTCTAGTTATAGTAAGCAAAGCAAATGTTCGTTGTTATAGGAATGCTGCGTACGATAAACGTTTTATTTGAAAAGTAGCTAGGTTGACGTTTCAATGAAAACATGTTCTTAACCTAGATTCGTTTAGCGAGCTCTATTCCTAGCAATAGCGCGCTAGGTATAGGCAGTGACTCACTGCCCTGCATTACCGTGCTCATCTTGCAAAGCTGATACTTAGGTAAGTACCTGAAATTTTGCACTTCTGAACATGAATACCTAAACAAAGATTTGGAAAGCAGAAGTAGGTGAGATCGGTACTGTATACGAAGGGATATTTCCAGTCTTCTAACATTTCGGCGTTAACCTATGTGTCAGTCATGGAGCCCAGAGTCTTGGTAAATATAAATATACTAGCGGACCTCTGACAGACGTCGTCCTGCCTAGACAGCAGCGCCACTTATACACACACAAAAATGTTCATAAAAATCGGTCCAGCCGTTTGGGAGGAGTTCAGTGACAAACACATGTACAGTAGAATTATATATATAAAGACATGCAGACAGACAGGTTCATATAATAGGTTCGCCCGCTATCACATACTATCAAAATGGGTAGAACCTGTAGGATAAACCCCTGACCAACGCTTCGAGAATTACAGGTAAGATCACCTTAGCTTTAGCCTGCTTGAGCTGCCTTCTCATCTCCTTGATGATGTCGTCCTTGAACTGCGCGCGCATATTGGCGGCGCGGCACTGCTCGTCCAGCGCCGCGCACACGCGCCGCATGCTGTGCATCTCCTCCGTCAGCGTCACGTTCTCCTTGCGCAGCGCAAGGATACTGTCGCCGCTACTCTGGGGGGAGAAGATGATGAAACACAGATTTTTTCAAAATCGTAATACAGAAGTTCAAGAAGAAATATATTATTTAAACAGTCAGAACTTGCAGAAGCTTCACATCTTTCAGTTGAGATACGACACACGTCTGAGAAACATCGCCATGCCCGTGACGACAGGCCACATGCTTTTCGCATGCAGTGGATTCCCACGACCATCGCAAAATTCGATGTTGAACTCAGGATCACAGATCATGTAGTGTAAAAACGATGTTCAAACGTTCCTTTTCGGACGTGTTAACTAATACAACTAGTTATGAAGTTTTACAAAAGAAACGTATAGACACCTTAATATGTGAAACAAACAAATCATTGAGGATAATAAGGATAGGTGGATACCTTAAGATTGGCCTCCATCTTGTTGACCTGCTCCTGGTACTTGAGGGTCTCGTCGCGCAGCATCTCGCTGAAATCCTTCACAGGCTCCCACTCGCCACACTGGGGCCGCACACATCATCATCCGAATCAACATGTACAGTCGATGACCCGACCGAGTACCCACCTCACCAACCTAACTGCTAGGTATCATCTGGCCACAGCCTCTGTCATGTTGTTTTTTTTAAACGTTGCTCCATATTAGGAATTTCTCCTGGATCGTGGGTGCGTTTACAAACATTAAAACTCACATACACAAATCAAATCAAAACTCATTTATTCAAACTAGGCTGATAATCAGCACTTTTCGAACGTCAAAATTTACTTTACTTCACTTATTTACAAGAGAGACAGTTCCCCAAAACGACAGTCCCCCCCTTTGACACTTCCTAGTGTTTTAGCTGGAAAGAAGAAGTGGAGGAATAAACTGCCCAGCAAAGAACACCCAGACCCGGAACAACTATCTGTAGGCGATACAAATATCTGTTCCGTGCGGGGATCGAACCCGCGACACGCAGCACAGTAATAAAATCGCTCAGTCACTGCACTAAGCGTGGCGTCGTCCTAGTCCGACCATATCGGTTCTAGGGCTCAAATGGTTGACCCATTACCAGGTTTACACTGCTAGGCGTGGTGGATACTTATCTCGGGCCACCGACCGTACACATACCTAATGGTGCTAAGCATTATATAAAAGCAATCCAAAGAAGAAAGGGGTCTGTAGAACCACCATATGCTACCATGCTACGAGTAGGTAGCCACTTCTCTCCGGATAAGTTCGAAAACGCAATAGACTTTGCATGATCTAGAATTCTAGAAGCTTATGAAGTAAGTTAATGGTGCTGAACAGTCTCTTAGCCTGCGATACATTATTAAAAATACTTTATCATGTAAAGCTAATGCCAAATGAAACAAAATCGCTGCACCAAGAATTAACCACAACAACGGAAGTAGGTATCATGTGTTTGGACCGAAGTAATATAATTCTTAGCACTTACACCCGTACCTGTAAACAAGTCAAAGTGATTACTTCAAAAGTAATAACGTAAAATACAATGTCTATTCTATAGTTGGGTAGTTAGTTGAAGTTAAAAACCTAGAATTCTTAGCTTGCTCTCTTTGGCGGTCCTTGCTTCTTTTAAATTCTTGTTTATTGCATACTTAAATGGTTGCAAAAATTTAAATAATTACTTAAACTGAAGTAATGACTGTAACTTGACTATAGATAACAGGATTACACTAGAAATGCACCAACATTGTCCAGGCATACCTCGTTCCCGGTGCAGCACATGCCTGCCATCACCTCGGCATCCTTTTTAGGCACCTCACTAGGGACGGGAAACATTACATATAATTATGTACTGTGTATTTCGCCAAGGGTTGATTATTCTATGAACTGAGAAGCAGCAGTTTTTGAACGTCAAAATTATATTACTTCGACAATCCCCATAACCACTACTTCATGCTGTTTTAGCTGGTTAGAAAAATAAGAGGAACGACCACCCAAGCCACACATCTATAAGGATGGAAGAAGCAGTTATAGGTATTGAAGTTCTATGTTGGTTTTATGGCGAGCCAATTATGTTAAAACACAACATAATAATGAGGCGAGCCTTATGTTATATATTTTATTATATTTTTATTATATCATCATCATCAACAGCCTATTCCACTGCTGGGACACAGGCCTCCTCTCTTTGAGAGGGAATGGGCTATAATTTACAACTCGGGCCCAGTGAGGATTGGTAGATGTCACATGTCTTCCAATTTTTGGTTCTAAGACATGCCGGTTTCCTCACGATGTTTTCCCATTAATAATAATAATAAATAATAATTAGTCTGCCAATGGCTTAATAGCCACGAATATTTAAGGAGGCTCTCGCTTGGTACTTGATTCAGAAGGCAGTACTTCTGGACACGGCGCGTATTGTCAGGAGGTTCCTCTCTCAAGAGCCCTGACCAACGGTAGCTCGGACCCTGTTCCCAATGCCGGTGGGCTACTATTTTTTATATTTTTAAATGTTTTTATATGCCTTTTCGTAAAAAAAAAATGAAAAAAAAAAATAATAAATAAAAAAAAATTCAAAAATGTATTTAATATGTTAAAAAATGAATGAAGGAAATACATATTATTATATACTTTTTTATTATTGATTTGTGTCTGTAGTCATTAACTTGCACCTTACTATTGTATCGAGTCTGGTTCTTCTAACCAACATAACAGACAGATGTGTTGCTGGGGAGTTTATTACGCCACTTCTTCTTTCCAGCTAAAACACTAGGAAGTGTCGAAAGGTGGGCGTTTTGGGGGGCTGTCTCTTGTAAATAAGTAAAAGTAAATTTTGACGTTCAAAAAGTGCTGATTATCAGCCTAGTTTGAATAAATGACTTTTGATTTTGATTTTGTCATCAACCGCCCGGTTCAATAACACGTATCTACTGTTACTGAAAATATGCCGATGGAAAAACTCAAAAACTCGCTGCAACCGACCTAAGAAATGAACTCAAGACCCATAACATAACAGGAAATTAGCTACCGTCTCATTTGTTTATCCACCTGCCACTTTAATGGCCTATGCACCACCAAAACATGAGTTTCGACGCATGAAAGACAAATACAATGTATTTTTGTTTCGGCCGGATTTCATCCGTCGACAGTTTGAAATCTATCGCAGGATGTTGTTCAGGGATAACATGTTCTAATGTATTTTATCGTTTTTGGTTATTTTTCTTTTACACATAATTACATTTTATAATAAAAATCACAAGTTATTTTTTCAAATTAAGTAGCGAATCTTACTTTATGAACGTCAAAACTTACACAAGTCTGACACCCAAAACCATCCTTCAGCACATCCGGGTATTTTAGCCAGGTTGAAGAAGTGGCGGTAGTATTCCCCAGCAATATCTTAGACATCGCCCTACATAGACCACCACTTAAAAAAGTCCAAATAAACTTACGGGGTATGGTTCTGGCAACTGGACATCTCTTTCCTCAGGTTCATGATGGTCTGCTCATAGGATTGGGCATCCTTGTTCAGTTGCCGTATCTCTCTGTAAAACATACACAATAAAGGGTGTAAAAGTACCTTTAACGTAAACTAAAGGCACTTGTTCTCCCCACCACTACGATCATTTTTTGTTCTAGACCATACCTGGGTACCCCCTATGGAGATATTGGGGGTCAAAGTTCCAAATTTTGCACAGCTGTTTTTGTAAATACTAGTTTTACAGGTTGTAACTTTACTTAAATTACCTCCATGACCCTTTTACTATCCAAAGCATCCACTAGCACAATATTTTAAGGGTGCTACATTGAGTTTTAACGTAAAATAGAACTTTTGACTCCAAAAAAAAAAGTCGTATCCCAGCAAATTTTTTTGCGTAGGGGTACTTTGTTTGATGTACAGAATGCTTGGTTGACGTATGTTTGAAGGGTTGATTGACACCCTGTATACATTACGAATAGAACAGATTATACGAATAAATTGAATTAAACTTCAGCCCTCTCTTATGGAGTCTGTACATCAAAGCCGCCAACATGCTAGTGGGCGTGCTAACTTACGAAAATGCCTTTTCCATGAAATAGTAATTCAATGGGATTTAATTAAATTAGTTTTAGAAATAAATAGAGGGCTGTGTTAGTTATGGTCGCGAATCAACTTCCACCCTGCCACGGACCTGCACATTGCAAAAAAAGTATGGTGAGTAAATTTGACTTTCGCGTGCTACCCTGGCACCATGTTCGGTTGTTTATATTATATCTAATATTACACCTTTCTTTGGACATATTCTCCTTATGCAGAGTCTCGTTCAGCACTTTCAGCTCCGATACTTTGGCGCATATCATGTTCTGCGGAGTCGACTGTAACGATAACAAAACAATAATTTTTCTGTAAAAGGTCGATAAATATTCATATTATTTATTAATTGATACTGACCTACATAATGTTTAAGTTTGGTGCGACCGTTTTGTTATCCGATGATCGTTTAAAATAACGAAGACAGTACCTAGGTACCTATAAGATACACATAACATTGCTAGGCTAACACCGGGCAATACAAAAGAAATATGGGCGACGCGCGCCGGTGATACGAAAACAATTATATAAACGTGAATGATTTCAATAAAAGTATAATCGAAATAAAAAAATTAAAAAAAAAAACAAAAGGATACAAAGGTTCTATCCGACTCTGAAGTGTCGACTGATTTTGTATTTGTTGGTGTCATGTTTTCCGTTGCTGCGCGTCTTCACCGCTGAGTCTCCCTGCTCCATTTTCTTTTGTCGCCTGCGCAACGGTAGCAAAGCATTATAAATTTATTTGGCGTGCTTGTATGACCAGATATGAAGCAAAAAGCACCACCTACGCATAAATCAATAAATAATTAAAAGCTCTATTGTCGAAGAGAGTGAAGGCTACCCCTTGAATATTGCCTGTTGTTAATAGCAAAACAATAAAATTCAGCTAGGACATCAACTGAAGATACGGGGTCATTAAAGCACAATGCAAGATTCAAATTCAATGAAGCATGTGATCATCATCTCAAACACGATAACTTTGGTTTAGGTAACTGGCTGTCGGAGATATTATGTAACTTCATGTAAAGACTGTCATAGATAAACAACAAGTAAGTTCCTACTCTTGGCACATTTCTGAATCCTGGGTGGCTTCTCTCTTCCAGGCACTTCTTTCCAAAACCTCAAATGATGACAATATTCGTATAAATAAGCTTCACTGCGAGTGACAGCAGAGAAAGTGCACTAATATACTGAACTAGCTGACCCACGCAACTTCGTCTGCGTCACAATAATATGGAACTTCAACCTTCCTCGATAGATCGACTGTCCAACATAGTAATATTTTTTCAATTAGCTTTCTAATGTTGAAAGAATTTTCGAAGTCGTCTGAATACATTTTGAGTTAAATCGTAACAAACAAAAAAATGGAATCTTACTTCTCTATAAAATTAGATAGAACCTTAGATTATATTAAAGTGAAATTTAATATCCTTTAAACCTATCTGTTAGTGTTAAATATACAATCATCATCATCATCATCAGCCTATATTGTTCCCGCTGGAAGAAACTAAGGATTGGGATGGGCTATAATCCACCACGTGGCCCAGTGCGGTAGAAGGTAGATACACATATATATCTTCGAAATATTGGTTTTAAGATATGCGTTTGCATTGTTTCCTTATGATGTTTTCCTTCACCGTTTTGAGAGCGGTGGTGATGAAATAAATTACACAAAGTAATACGCCTGCCTGAGTTCGAAACCACGACCAACTGTTCGTAAGTCTGGGCAGCCACCAGTGGGCCACCAGTGGGCCACCACTGGGCCACCACTGGGCCACCACTGCTCACAAAACGAAATACAATAACACCTTGTAAATATTATGGTGCAATAAATAATTTGAATTTCCCGGAGGCTAGAATCTCCACGTATTTACATTGGGACGCGAGAGCCGGCGGACCGCGTAATTATTTTTTCGCGCGGACATTTTAACATTGCGATATCTTCTAAGGTATTTGTCTAAGCTTTATAAATTAAAAGGAACAAATATTCTATATTAAATTTCCGTTCTAACAAACACATTTATTAAGATATAGATTAATACCATATGGGTTAAATAAGCTTCGCAAGAAATAATTCTATTTAACCTAACATTTCAATACCTAGTAAAAAAAGGTTACAGTGGACTCACTGTAACCTTTTTTTACTAGGTAAAAAGCACAAATATTCTACATTAAATTTCCGTTCCAACAAATCCATTTATTTAGATATAGATTAATACCATATAGGTTGAATAAGCTTCGCAAAAAATAACTCCATTGAACCTAACATTTTAATGGTAAAAATGGTTACAGTGAGTTAATCTTAATAGATAGTTAAATGCTGTCGCGGACTTTTTTGTAGAACTTTTAAAGCGAAACATTTCTTTCATACATGATATTTGCATAACTTAAACCATTTTCGCAGCGCACGCAACGGAAGCTCTCGATAAGGGATATCGTTTTCCGTTTTTGCAACATTTTTCATTTATGCTCCACTCCTATTGGTCGTAGCGTGATGTTATATATCCTTCCTCGATAAATGGACTATCCAACACAAAAATAATTTTTCAATTCCAACCAGTAGATCCTGAGATCTTAGCGTTCAAACAAACAAACCATCAAACTCTTCAGCTTTATAATATTAGTATAGATATAACTACATATCTCCCGGATCATATGACGCCAAGACTGAAATTCGGCCACGTGGACGTCTGTCTACTATTACTGTAATAATATATAAACTAGTTTAAACTACCAAATAGATATCATTGTGTAGGTGGGTACTCACCATTCAACAGACCCAAATATATCGGATTCCGTAACCTCAAAGAAGTGTATTCCGTCGAGCGTGCAGTAGTCGAACTCGCGGATCCTTCTAAGGACCTCCACCAGACCTCGGAGGTCGGAGTCCTTTCGCGCGAGTCGGCGGCGCAGTGTCGCGCATTCCGCGCGGAGCTCAGACACCACCTGATGAGGACCAGGGTTAAAAGGGAAACAAGAACGGACTTTCAACTTCAGATAAAGTAAGACTGGTGATAGGGAATATGGTTCTAAAGGGCGGCCCGGTTCTAATGAACTTTGATATTTGGTCAAATTGGATCGAGGATCGACAAGTGCACTTTCACCAGCCTTTAAATTTGTTATGTTTGCAAGTCACCTAATAATTCAAGTATATAGGAAATGTTGCCACTATTAGATCTAACATCAGGTGGTGTTCGAGTCCTAGGTTTAAATAACAAAACGACTGCACCAAACGCAAACAGTAAAAATAAAACGTAACATCAACAAAAGGAAATACAACGTCAGAAAGACAGAGGAAGGCCTCATGTCCATAAAATACGTGAACATGAAAACTCTGCATTATAATATATACTGCATTTATATATACGCATTATGTCTAAAATGGCCACTTGAGCAGCGGGTCTAAAATGGCCGCTTTATCAGAATCCACGCAGAATCTTAGTGTGAATCACGTTAAAATTTCAAATTCTTAAAATGAACTTTATATATAACTATAAAGTCCATTTTATGAATTTTAAATTTTTAACATGATTAATTTTACGATTCTGCTAAAGCGGCCATTTTAGACACCCAGATCATAATACGAATTGCTTTAAAATTCGTAAAATGGTCACAGACGCAGTTACTATTATGGAAGGTCCGTTATACGCTTTTTAACAAAATTATGATCTGCTAGTGGCCATTTTAGACGCCCTGGGCCTGCAGTCTCTACAAAGATAGCGATCGCTTTACGACAAAATTCGGTCGCAAAGCTATAACGATGCGGATTTAAGGTGGACGTGAGCCGGACGCGACCCGCCGGTATTAGCTACCAACTTAAATCCGCATCGTTATAGCTTTGCGACCGAATTTTGTCGTAAAGCGATCGCTATCTTTGTAGAGACTGCAGGCCCTGGGCCTGCAGTCTCGACAAAGATAGCGATCGCATATATTCTGATGAAATTGAATGATACACTTTACAGTCCTGTGATGCTAAGTATCACTCACCTCGCCATTTTTCCGTCGCTCAAGCAGCAGCTTGGAGGTGGCGGCTGACTCTAGTTCCTCGACGGCGCGCGCCAGCAGGGTGTTCTGTCCCACCAGGTCGCCTACCCACGACCGGAACAGTTCCACTTGTTGCTGTCACACAAGTAAGTAAACACGATATGATAACCATCGTGACCATACAAGCGAAAGAAGACCACTGCTGAACTTTCCTCCCAAGAATTGCCAGAACGACCTTTGCGATATTAGATATCAAAATCCAGCTGCCTCAAGGTATACGTTCATTTCTTGCACCAGAACTATGAGATAATGCTGCGTGCCGTGGTACAAATATTAGCAATGTCATACCGACGGCTGTTTAAGGCAAGCACGAAAGTTTTAAATAATTATAACCTATGGCACTTTCTGGAATGTGGCTTCCCCTCGCAGTTTTTTTTGTATTTCTGTAAGTTACCGAGTCATACAGAAAGGGTTCAAAACTATCTTTCCTAGATTTATGAAGTTCATTATAATATAATATTCAGTTGGCAGAGACTAGACACTGCTAGTTGAATTACACCTTTGTCAAATTAGGCCGGTAACTTATCAACATTCTCAGTCATTTATCAAAAAACTCACCTGCAACTTAGTAGATCCTGAAGCCCTGTTAATTTGCTCCATCCTCTCCTCATACAGGCGCTGTATCTCCTTCAGGATCTCGAGTGTGGGACCTCCCTTGCACACACACATACCGGGGTCCCGCTCGGCCAAGTCACACTCGTTGTAGTCTTTGCACTCGACCACGTTGTGATCCATCGGGAATCAAAGCTTACTTACTCCCAAGATACTTTAGCATCGTAAAAAATGTGCGAAAATAAGGTTGCGTCACTTTTGATGTCATTTGACAGAAGGAAACCGTTTTTTTTTATCTGGAAGAGTTTATGGCTGAACATTGGGGAAAAGAGGTTTGACGTCTGAGGAGGTATGAAGTCTTTGAGCGTACAATTCAATGAAGGTGGTAGACCTAAGGTACCTGGACCCAGGGTAACATTTCCTATACAGTAAATTGAAGTAATAAACCACTTTTACCTACGTTTCTACTGCTGGTACACAGGCCTCGTCTTTCAGAATAAGTGGGATTTCCCAAATCCACCAAGTGGGCCCTGTGCAGGTTGAAAGATATTATGCCTTCAAATTGGTCAGAATATGCACGACGACACACGATGTTTTCATTTACTGTTTCGAGAAAAGGTATGTAAACCATTTGCGATTTACCACTTAACCGAATCATGGCCAATGACGCGCCTGGCGCGTCATAAGCGAACATCGCGGGAGGCCCATGACGTACCTGGCGCGTCATATCGAATTTACTTAAAAACAGTTTTATTTTCTTTAGTAAATCTACGCAAGATAACGGTGAAATACGCATAAAACATCACAGGGAGCCAATGACGCTCTAGGTGCGTCACCCTTTCTGCAGGCCCATGACGCGCCTGACGCGTTCGGGCCCTGGCTAAAGTATGCATGAAAGCAATGGTGGCAATGAGTTCGTTAAATCTGCCCTGTGTTAAAATAAAACCACAAAATACTATACAAGTGTGTATATTTGGATTATATTAATTTGGCTAATTCTTTGTACCTAGTGTATGTATATTCACAGTAATATTCTATTTCTAGTGTTTCACACGACGCATACATACAAACAATTTATTAAGCGACTCAAAATTCATTTAAAGTAACAAATGCTCTTAAGATCCTGTGACAGAGGTTTTTATCGAACACTTATCATTATTTCTATTAATTAATATTTATAGTCAGAATACGCCCAAATAACTACCCAAAGCTGTAAAATTATCCCAATCAACATTGAACCTAATGCGTTAGCGATAAAGGTAAAAATGTATTATATAAAACAGACATATTGTAGTAGTTTGATGTGCTATCGTTTGACAACCAATGTCTGAAAACGTATTTCAATTTTAAATACATTCCTCACTTACAGACGCCAGCGACAAACTGTTGTAACTTGCTCTAACTAGGAACAATAAGTAATAAGATGTAAATAGAAATCATACTAAGATGCTCACATTTAAATTGCTTACTAGTGTGCATACATCAATGAAAATCAAACTAAGCCTAACTATTATAACATAAACAATAGTTGCCACAGTTGCAAGTGCAATGTTTCTAATAATCCTTTGGCGTTTCGATGACACTGACGTCGCGCCGTTGGTAAATGTTGATGAAATTTATTTTGACCCACGATGCATTAGTTTCGATTTTAGCCCTGAGCCAAAACTTCTTTTAGAACAGTTATAGTTGAGTAAATCTAAACAACATATGTTCCGGTCACCAAGCAACTTCACGCCCACGTTCACCGATGTATACACACCCTAACACAGAATTCATATAACCAGACAAAACCAAGTTTGGATATTTAACAACCATTGTTTTACAAAATGATAACATTTAGTAATGATAGTGACTTTCAAAAATAAAATTCTACTTAGTAATATAAATATGTACAAAATTTTCTACTTACAGACTACATAGCTTCGTTTACAAACATTTTACTTGTAGGCGTGACAACCAATTAAGCTATACATAACCAGTTTATGCGGGACTATTATTGTACGGGAAATCTATAAAAGCGATGCCATGTTATACTGGATATGTATGTATCGCTTGATGGGTCGCCAAGTGTACGTCTCTCTTTCAAAACAAATGAGAAGTTTCAGAGTTTAAAAACTTCAAATAGAGTTGTATTATAAGCCACCAATATAGCCATAATAGCCAACTATTTAGACATAGCAACTTATCTATGTTTACTTAGACACAACAAGCACTATTTTGTTTCACTATTTCACAAAGTACAACGTTCGTGTCATTTATGCGACAATACAACTGCGATGTTAAAATTTGTAACATTTTATCGAACACTATATACTATGAGAGTCCGAAACAGCCCATAGCTAAAAGATCAACACAACATTAAAAAAAAAAACTGTACAAAAACGATTAAATGTTAACATTAATATTCGTCTAAAAATGAGCACTGTGTGCTTTAATCTCAATCTCACATGATATGCCTATCATTTACTGTCATCACCATTCATCATCACACATTATCATCATTCGCCTAGCCCATCACCAACTATGTTGGCCGGCTGCCAGTCTAACCAGACGCAGTTGAATATCAGTAAAATAATATGAAATGACTTCCACCATAAGTTAACAAACCGATTACCTACTAAAAGTAAATAAATTAAATGTTGCGACCGTACCAAGCACATTAATATGGCACACTCAGCTTCGTTCCTGTCACTTACACCGTGTCTCCTGTGTGACAATGTGTATCTGAAGCTGGACATGTCACATCCATTCATCTCCATTGACGCGGGCCATCGCGCATGATTGTTCGTTAGAGGTCTTTGTGTTAGTGCGTTGCGCGATTTTTATCACGTATTTTCACAAATATTCACGATTGTGGGTAAGGTTGAGTCATTCCTGATTCATTTTAAGTAGCAAGTTTGGGTCTAATTTGTTACTTTGGATTAAATTAATGACACGACCTCACTCGCACGTGGCGCCATCTGTTGAGTTTAAAAACGATAGCTTTCATTGAAACGTCACCAATGTTGAAACTATCTCTAACTGCCTCATTAAAAAACTGACCTTTTCTTTTTACGACGCAAGTGACATTCAACAACAGGGTGAAAAATATATTTCCCACTCATTGAATACTTTCAATTTATGAATGTCAAGTTTAAATTAATAAGAGGTTATTATAATAAGGTTAGACCAGATTTCAGACTTTCAGCCTTCCGACTGCCGTGACTTGACTATACTCGAAATAACATAACATTCCCTTAACACCCATCCCACAATTATTTAAAACAAAAGTATTCATTTAAAAAATGACATACGTTGTTTTGCTGCATTAGTAACGCCGCACATATTTGTGAGTTAGAACAACTTACCTATTCGCAAACAGTCAAAAATGTCAAATAGAAGAAATATATTAACATCAAGTTGTATATTTACTCACACTAGTAAATAAACTCTTTTGCAAAAAAAACGGGCACTTTAGAATTTTTTCTCTACTTCAATGAAGAAGAACAAGAAATAGGTTTTATTAATTTGACGATGTATTGGCACGTTATTTGAAGCATCCTGGCATGATTCTTTACGTTCCAAATTTAAAATTTGAAATTAATAAAAGAAAAATAATGATTTCTGTGGATTATTCTAAAATTGCTTTATTAATGGCGCGAATTGCTGAAACGATTTTTAACTGATTACGATATTTTAAAACTTTTTGGATACTTATTTTCTGCAAATTAAACAATTTAATCTTTCTTTTTACATTAAATACCACTTTTTGATATGAGTGATAAAGCGATAAGGGCCAGTAAAATTATAGCCCTACTTGAAGAAGGTTGTTCGCAAACTTACGTGTCTCAGCGGCTAAATGTGAGTCGTTCAACTGTCCAGAGGACTTGGCAACGGTATCAAGAAACCGGTTCGGTCAAAAGAAGACCCGGTTCGGGAAGAAAACGATGCACAGAACCAAGAAATTACCGCTTTTTGGTGAGTCAGGCGTTGCGGAATTGTAAGGCGTCAAGTGTGGACCTGAAGAAGAGCCTTGAAGAAGTAAGAGAAGTAGAAGTTAGCTTGTGGACGGTCAGGAGGAGGCTTTTGGCTGGCAATATCAGGAGTTACCGCCCAGCTCGGGGCCCTAAATTACTCCGTGAGCACCGTGTTGCTCGACTTCAGTTTGCTCGGAACTGTGATTCATGGACTCTAGAGGACTAGAATAAAGTATTGTTTTCTGATGAAGCTAGAATCTCTTTGTGTGGAGAGGACCGACGCCGGCGAGTGCTGCGAAGACAACGGGAACGCTATGCGGAAGTGTGTTTCGAAGAAATCACTTCTTATGGCGGAGGCTCCGTTATGTTTTGGGCAGCAATTAATTCAACGGAGCGTACGGAGTTAGTTTTCATAGAAAATGGAACATTAAATGCACACCGGTACATAATGGAAGTCCTTCCATATGCACAACCCACATCGACTGCACTTGGGGAAGATTCCATTTTGATGGACGACAATGCTCGGCCGCACCGTTCTGGCGACGTGGAAGCGTACATGCAAGAAGTTGGGATCCGTCGTTTGGATTGGCCAGCTCGAAGTCCTGACCTCAATCCAATTGAGCATGTCTGGGATGTTCTAAAGAGACGGGTAAGATCTGTGCAACCTGCTTCACAAAACGTCAGGGAGCTAAATAGAGTAATTGCAGAAAAGTGGGAACGTATTCCTCAAACCGTTATTAAAAACATCGTGGAAAGCATGCTCAGAAGGATTCAAGCTGTGATTTTGGCAAGAGGAGGTCACACTCGTTATTAGTTTTTTACATTTGTAACTTTATTTAATAAAAAAAAAGTAAAAAAAAAATCTTGTCTTTATTGCCGACCACTTCTTATTGTTTGGGCGTGTACATCGGTTTTAAAGAATCCATCGTTTTTTTTCTTTTAATTGCCCGAATTCACTTCACGCGCATTAATTTACACGATTATAAGTATACAGACTACGTCAAAGAAATAAATTTCACTTAATTAACTCAAATCGACCTTAGAACGTAAATTTCCTTAGGTGCCCGTTTTTCTTGCAAAAGAGTGTATTCCAGATTGACAGTATATTTTACAAAATTTTGTTAACATCGACACGAGTTTTGTCTTTGACTACAAATTATGAGTTTTTTTTATTACTATTTTTGAACTTGACTACATAACATAATTTTCCTAGTTTCTGTTGCTTACTACAATGATACAGTTTACCATGACTATAATATATATATTTACAGTATTTCACCAATCGTATAACACGAGTCACCTTAGAACAATATAGGAACTTAAAACTAAGAAGGAACTACATCAAATAAACAAAGTTTCTGCACGATTTTAACATAAAATAACCTACAAAAGCTCATTTTATTTCGTTTAAATAACTCTTACGTTTAAGCTGCTCTTTTGTTTTACTACTTTTATACGCTGTAAGTTTGTGGTAAGTATACTGTCACAATATAATTCTCGATAATATTCACAGATTTAATCTTACGTTACCTTTCTAATTAAATAGAGACATTAATATGTTCTGTCCAAATAAATAGTGTTTTTGTAACATTGGCAGAAGTGCTAGTACAGCAGCTAATAACTACGTAAAATAAGGTCACTCATCTTATGCTGCCCAGATCTTGATTACTCTGCACAATGGTGATCTGAAATTATCAAGAATGAATTTTGAAAATTTTATTTGGTATATTAATATGCCTACAAACCTGGAAGAGGTTGTTCAGTTTTGTGCCACAAAGAGTTTAATCATCAACACCGCGGCACCGGTATCTATAAACAAGTCAAAATAATTAAAAGTAATTATTTATGATACGATTTCGTTTCCGTAGTTTGGTAATTGCTTGAAGTTTTTTCGTTCGTCGACGTTTCTTGTACTAACATTAAAATAACATTATATGATTCTCGTACCGTATCACCAGCTCATAAATCCAAGCCATTGGCAGACGTTGAGTGTTCAGTACATCTGCTTGAGCTGTTCGTACGAGAGGAAGAAGATGACGTTCCAGGGTCCCATGCGCAGCCAGGTGGGGATGAAGCCCTTGTACAGCGCCAGGAAACCCTCGCTGCGGACCGTCTGGGGGTCAAAAACGAGGGTTAGAAGTCGTATAAAGATATTTTGGGCACTTATCAGCATCTGGGTCGGTTTTCAGAAACACTGAATGCAGTTTTACATGAAGCGACTGCCTATCTGACTTATACTACCAACTTTATCGATAAAACGATATCGTTTAGTAAGACTTTTGAACTTCTGTGTACCCTTATGAATAACCTTAAATCAATGAACTACATATGAGTTCCTTTAGCAATCTTTCGAACTCAGTTATGGCCATAATACGCGCAAGCAACAACTCAAATTGAGTCATAAAAACTTGACCTTTATTCCCTTTATTTTACAGTATAATTTCAATTGACCCGTGACAAATGCTGAATAGAATAAACCAAAGAGTGGTTTGATGCACAAGATACATACCTGTAATAAGCAGTCTATTGTTCCTTTGTATATCGTTTCGGTTGACTTCACCACCTCGCCCTTGAGTTTTCTTTGGTTCATTAATCTTGTCTGTAATATAATAATTAACATTCAATAACTTATCGGTAAATTGAGTCCTAGTCTACTGAAATGTTGTTCCCAAAACCGATATTACACTTTGGATTAAAACAATAATGAATGTCTTAGGTTTAAGGCTGCCAGCACCATCGTCCTGGGTAAGTAAGGCCTTTTAATAATGACGGCATCGTATGTATGTTCCCTTACTACGAAGACAGTCCACCTGAGCCGGGTCGCAATTCTATGCGAGAAACGAGAGTTCGAAGCGAGAGTTTCAACGTAGGGAAAACTCGAAGACGATCTCTACACTCAGTATTTGGGAACAGTAGATTGCATTGGAGATCCACACTCAGCGGGTCCAATAAAATGTAGAAGAAAGTCTTACCCTAATAACATCAAGCGGCGTACTAGCCACGGCACTGCCTAAACTAGCCAGCAAGCTTGACGCGAAGTGGTTCAACGGCGAGTCTCCCAGAGGCACGGTGAGGCGCTTCTTGCACGCGTCATACACCGGCAGCTCCACGGCTGCGATGACGGCCGCGCGCTGCGACGTGGGGCCCACGCCTCGCCACAGGCCTCGGATACCTTCCAGGTGGTAGATCTCGATGAAACATCTGACTAGATTGCGTTTTTCGTCGCCTACCTGGAAAATCACGACAAAATTGTAAGTTTAAGGTATTCGGGTAAACAAACTGAAAACTGAAAACTGTCAATGAAATGTAAGCTAATAATTACTAGTTGAGAAGAATTGGCTATATTTTACCGAATTAAAATAAGATGGAACGAGTGTGTTTCCTGTTTTATTAACGTTAAATATTAAAAAAACCTATACCTAGAATCGAAAATAATTATGTGACATAAATGTACCAACCAACACTGGGCCCGCGTGGTAGATTACAGCCCACTTCGTTTATTAGTGAGGAGGCCTGCATCCTAGCAGTGGAAACATTATAGACATTATAATAATAAAAAAAAAAACGTTTCTATTCAACATAATTAAATGAAGGAATGCTTAGGTGGTTTGGTCACGTAGAGAGGATGACTGAAAGTCGATTAACGCCGCGAGGTTGATGTTCTTCAGAAAGGACAGGTGCGTAGTACTCGCAACCGGCTTGCGTGGACGTATGGACGTGGACGAGGCAGTAGGAGTATGTAAGGATCGTAGCAGGTAGCGTTCTGTAGTTTCTGCCTACCCCCATGAGAAAAGGGCGTGAGTTTATGTATGTATATTAAATGACACTCGCCAAAACACTAAAAAACCGGCAAGTGCGAATCGGACTCGCGCATCGAGGTATTAAAAATTATATTATGATGTAACTAACGGTTATCGCAATTTTTCCTTTATCTGTGCTATAAGACGTTGCTTCGTACCAAATTCCAAGATTGTGAGTTCACAGGAAGTACCTTGTAGGTTTTCAGTCCCTTGCGAGTGTCGAAATTATGCGGAAATTTGCGGCATAAACGGCTGTATCTTTTGATTGCGTTGGCTTAGAAGTTTGAGTTTTTTCACAGCTTTAAGGGACAGTATCAGACCTGAGTATTAGATATAAACAGTTTGATACCTCCACCAATAAGGGTTCCGTTGTTTCCTTTGGAGGTACGGAACCCTAAAACGTAACAGTATTGCCACTGTTTTGAAATAAAGAATGTATTTGTTAGTTTTTTGTATTTATTATTTTTACCTTGAGCTATTTATTTACTTTGAGGAACCCTTACATAAAATACACTTGTTGAATGACCAACATACCGTGAGAACTAACCTGCATGCGCACTTTAAGCACATCGGTGGGGTTCGCAATAGCGCTGGAGAGACCGCCTGCGAAGGCCGCGCAGAAGGTATTGGTGGGCACGTGTTCTATGGAGCCCCCGTCCACCCGGTGCTGTGCTATCCAGTTCTTGAGCGAGTAGTATGTGCCGAACTTTATCGTGCCGTATGTCGCTTGCCGGAGGACCGCTGGCCAGATGCTGGGGACAACATAAAGACAAGGATTTTGAAGAATGTTGCTGAGAAATCAATATGTGGATCTTCTAAGTTACTGTCAAAGGATGTGGTGCCAAATCAAAATATAGATCTGCTAAGTTACTGTAAAAGCTACAACACTATCGGTTGTAGAAGTAGAAATTATAATTATTTTCCAACTATCATTATTTACTTTTCTTAGTATGTTAATAGTACATTACTGCCGCGGTCTATAATGACTACTTTGCTGGTCGCGCTGATGATGGCCGACAGCGCAGCGTAGCGCAGCTCCAGGCCGACACAGCGCGGTCAGCGTGCAGCACTTGATGGACGAGCTGAGATAAAGGCCGAGACCGTAGGTCGAGACCTTTACAGCGAGGACAGCAAGGGCTGCAATAATGGCCAAGCTGAAAGGCCTAGAGCGTAGCTAGGCTAGCTCGAGGCAATCATAGCGTGACCAGCGAAGCAGTCATTGTGGGCCAAGGTTTGTATAGTGCTTTACTCAAAAATGCAAGTACCTAATCTAAATAAAACCAGCAAGTAATTTAAATAAAAAATATATTAATTAACTAGAATTTTAATTAAAATGACAATTATGAAAAGTACAGTTACTAAAATTCAACACCGACTTTCCCGGTTTGATATTACTGATAGTTTGCGATAATTCTAAGGCGGTGTTTGACTGCTGGATTATTTCTTCATTTATTACTTCATTTTCATTTAAATCTTTTTTTTTTATCTTTAGACGTACCTACAAACAGCTGTGTTTTAAATAAAATCTTTTTGGAATTGATTTTTTAAAACGTTGAAACGTCAAAATAGCGGTCGGCAAAACATTGCCGGCCTGTTAGAGCGGCCAGCAAAACTTTGCCGGCCGCTCCTTGAAACAGAACGGCAAGGTCGACTTTGCTCAAACAAGGTTGTCTAAATAATGACAACATTACATGCATTTTTGAGTAAAGATAATATTTGTACCCCGTTCACGGCAAAACAGAGATCTAAGAACTTTATATTTACACCGATGTTTAGCAAATAAAGAACTTAAACTTTTAATCATTTTAAACTTTTGTAATATAAGTTGTCAATTACACGCTGCAGTGATGAATGTAGGTAACTATGTAAAGTATATTGTCTGGTCTGTATACATAGTATTTCCTCTTCATAGCATTGTTTGGTTCTACATGGCATTGTTTGCTTTCCTCAATAAGTCATTAGTTGTTGCTATACGCAGAGCAAGCCAAGTCAAACAAGTGACGCATGACTTGACCTACGTGCAGGAACTACCGTACGCTGGGTAAAGTTTGGATTATTAATATTATGTCTCTTGATAATATTAAGAGGGCGTGCAAATTCACGAAAGCGACATTAGGCCTCAGTATACCTACCTCGAAGGAGATGGTAGGACGACATGGATGTCATCCAAGAGAGTTGCAAAGAATCATGACCAATAGAAGGTCTGAAGAGAGGCCTTTGCCCAGAAGTGGGATAGTACGTGCTAGTAAAACACTTGCCTAAAATTAATATCCCAGTGGGGAGACCGTAACCGCCTGTCTGACCTTTGCACCATATAAAACTTATCAACTTCATTTAAACGGTAATCTTAAACCATGTCCTAGTATTAAACTTAATAACGTTCCCGTGAAAAAGAAGGAGTATGTGTGCTACTTTGGGTTTGTCTTAGAGAGGAATTTTTCATTCATTGAACACATAAAAACCGCGCGCCTGTCCCAAATAAGAAAAAAAAATAAGAAAAAAAAACGTGGTAGTAATAAATTATGAAAATTATCGGATAAGCACGGAGTAGTCAGTACTTACCCGTTTTCTTTTTAATTTCCGCCAAAGTCATCACAATAATCGATTTTTTTTTTGGCCCGAAGACCATTTGAAACAGTTTACACTCAAGTCAATGATTTATTAACGTAAATTGTTTACGTAAATCTAATCTAAGCTTGTTAGCAATAAAAAATACAATTTCGGTAAACCGCTTACTGTTTGAACGTTCGCCAAGATTAAAATGTAGTATAACCTACGTTGTTTTGTGAAATTCGCATCTTCTAGGTAATACTTATTTATATGTGCCGTATGTGCCCTAGTTTTGAGGTAACCTTAATTAATGGTTGGCTGTTTGCTAAAAATATCATCATCAGCATTCTCGTGCCCTTATCCCAATTCATTTGGGGTCGGCGCAACATTCCATACGTCTCTTCCTTTACACTTATACTCATCCACATTCATATACAAAACCTTTATCACGACATATTCCTCATTCCTCCGCATCACATGCCCATACCACGACAACCGATTTCCACTCAACTTTTCAGTCACCGGCGCTACTTTCAGACTTCCTCTTATGTACTCATTTCTTATTAGTATCATTTAGCCCGAAAGCGTTTTTAAAGGGTATATAAATAACACTCATAATTATCTCCCCTCAGTAATCTGATAAGAAAGCACTTCTGTTTGGTACCATTGCAACAGTCTGCAAAATAAGTAAAGGACTTCCTAATATTAAAATAATACAAAATATTTAAATAAGTATCTATGCTGGTGTATTAAAAATATTTCAACGCAAAATAACATATTTCTACTTTCTTTATTAGCCACAGTGCGCAAAGTGCGCATCGTATTTTGGCAAGCCCAAAATAAATTACAAGTCTCATGAAGATTGGAGTTGGAGCCAGTTTGTCTGGGCTGGATGTGAGTAGTGCGAAGCTCACAGCTTGTGGGAGGGGGATTCCGGGAAACCGGAATTTGCAGTGCTTCTTTTGCCACTTATTTTTAGCATGTCTCACGGTTTCAAGTGAGAGGTTAGCAGACAGTGGCCTGTCTTTGTTAACCCAGAATCTCGAATTTCTGACTCATCGCTTTATTCTCTTAGAATTTCAACTATATCGCTTAAAACCTTTTGAACCTTTGTATTTTTAGACGTTTTGGCCTTCGCGAATCGCGATGTCGCGAGCATTGTCGTTATTACCTAATGACTTCGATTTTAAAGGTCTTTACCGATCGCAAGTAATGAAGGTCATGGATAATGAAGTACAAACACGATAACGTAAGATTTGCATATCAACAAAATATTTCCATCGTTCGATTGAAATAAAATCCAAGTATTATCTACACATTTATAGATTGCCTATAAAATGTGGTATTTCACCAAAAAAAATTAATTAGTCCGTCTGTTAGATTAACGAAAAATGTTGGATACTTGCGTGTATTTTGTTTAATGAAATTAATAAAAATTCACGAAAATAAAACGTGTCAAAGATCATGAGTGGGATCTTTTGACGTCACTTTGTGGATAAAAAGTACTTACCTTGTGACGTCACACGATTTGACGCGACTTTTCGAAGCACTGTGTCGTCTTCATCTTTTGTTTACGTGAAAAAAGAAAAATACGTGTTCATTATTTTTTGGAAATCTATCTGACGGATTAATTAATTTTTTTTTTTGGTGAAATACACTATTACGTGTCCAAAAATGTAAAGAATAACTAATTGAAATGAGAATTTGAATGAACCTGAACGGTAAGTACCCGCCTACAACGTGGTAACTTTGATTGTGTTATTCTGTTCACTCATTAATTTTGAAACGTAAACTCATTACTTTTGTGTTGTATTAGATTACTTTTGTGTTTTAATGGTTAACTTTTGTGTTTGAAAGTGATTTCATTCCAATTCCTAAAAAGGTCTATTTAAAGACTGGGTTTTTTTTTGACTTAGCTATTTGGAGGACATTCAAAACTTGGCAAGAAATTAACATAAGAACATGAATAATAATGCTCCTAACTCTAACGTAAACAAATCTTAAGATAATTATCTGCTTGTTTACGTGTTTTTGTCTGAGCATAAGGCAAGAAACGGCACAAAACAAAAACAGTGCACGCATCGGCTTATCGCATGATTCAAGAAATTACGTATTGTAGTGGTTTGCACACGAGTCCGCACGAGTTTACACGCAACGCGATAGCCACCAATAGAGGAGAGTTATCAATGACCACTTATCGTTGCAAGGGGGGGCACTGGTATGAACTGGTATTTTATCAACGTAAGATCGCAATCAGTCTTTATTGTTGTATTCCACTGACATTATCGGGCTTTGAACATCACAAATGAGTCTTTCAAGTTCAAAACTGCTGCACAAAACGTAAGGTAACCTAAGGTAAGAGCTTGGGAGGCTGGCCTACCACTTCTTCTGCCTAGGTAAAACTCTAGGAAGTGACGAAGGACGCATTTAGGGGGACAGGCTTATGTTACTTTTGATGCCTAAAATCTGACTTGGCTATTATAAATTCGAATGTTTCGAAAGACGGATCTGGGATGTTTGTTACTCTATCACGCCAGAACGGCTGAACGGACGTTGACGAAATAGGGATGTTTACTGACTTAAAAAAATATGATTCTAATTAGTCCGCCTGTTAGATTATCGAAAAATATTAGATACGTATTGTAATATTAAAAAATAAATATATTTAATGTAAGTGTGTAAGAGTGAGTTATTATTTATAAATGTGTTGTACTCCATATAAAAATATAAGTTGATGTAAACAATTCGGGCGCCTGGAGTGCACACAAAACTATGCCAAAGATAGACTTACCTGCGGGAGCTTGAGACTTTTAATCTTCAAGCGGGAAGGTATCAATAAAAATCGAGCATGAAAATTATAGAGCGATTTTATTACCCGAAGGCTGCTGGCAGAAATATGCAAGAGAATTCCTTTCTTTTATATATAACTAAAACTAAAATGGAACAATCTTTTAATACCTGTCATTATTGCACTTTATAAATAGATGATCTACGTTATATGTATTACAAACCATACCAAGTTCCGTCGATAATGTTATCAACCTAAAGATTAATGCTCATCTTGGTGATATGCATTTCCGCTGGGATGCCAAAGGCGGTCCATGATATGTTTTGGTAGGGGCGAGCTTTTAAAATTTTTAGTAGTAGAAAAAAACGCCTTGTGGCTGAAAACAAACATGAATAATCGTTAGCTGATATTCAGCGTTGGTAAAGACAATGGCGAACGAGCCGGTTGCGACCAAATGCAATAAAACTCACCGTTTCTTCCAAAATATCAAAATGTGGTCATCAGTAGATGAATGAATCCAGACAAATAAGTACTTAATCAAGTTAAAAGATCCTGAAACAATTAAATATCGAAACTATTAGCGTCTGCTATCAATATAGCCATGACAACGCGGAACGGATCGAAATCACGAAAAAATTTCACTTACCATAAAAAATATGAGCTATCCAATTAGGATGCTGACAAGGGCAATCGGCTACCACATATTTGGGGTTAGATGCCGCCCATCTGAAGTAAAACTTCAAGATTTATATCGGCGCTGAAATTACGCCATTCTGTCCAAAAGCTATAGGTCGAAAAGTGACAAATGTCAAAGTCAACTTGACAGCCTCAAAAAGAAAAAGCCAGTGTGACCACTTCACGATTCTAAATCAACCAAAAAATGAATTCTTATATGGAAACACCACCCTGGTGCCTACAAATTAAATCAAACAATACGTATCATGTAACAGGCTTAAAAGACTCGTTACATTACATCCCCTCCCGAAAATAAAAGAAAGGCACTTTCTTTTATTAGAAAGAAATCTTCAACCAAATAAACCAGTCTTAACAACTTTCTAATTCCAAAAAAGAAAAGAATCATAAAAGATTCAAAGTGTAAATGAATTCTGAAAATGTCAAACGACAAAGTCTCAAGAACTTAAAAGAAAAAAATGCAAATGACAAAAAGTCAAAAACGAAATCTGTGAAAAACAAAAAAAATATAAGTTATAAAAACTCGTTATATGAAACAAAGAGAGAAATCTCTTAGCGCTCCCAAACTCCAAAACAGTACAGTTAGGCACTATAGCCACTGACTAAAAATTTCAAACAAATTCGAACAATTTACCAATACAAATCTCAATTTTTAGTGCAGTTAGGCACCATCGCCACTGACTAAAAATTTCAAACCACTTGGAACAGTACAACTTTGAGTGCAGTTAGGCACTATCGCCACTGACTACCACGTCAACCGCTTCCAACTCTACCATCTCTGTGAGTGCAGTTAGGCTCTATCGCCACTGACTAACTCCGTATCCAACAAACAAAAAAAATTTTAAACTCCAAACAAAAGTTTTTAAATAAAGCTGAAAGACCTTATTTAAAATATTGTTTCAGGCACAACCTGCAACAAGACAAAGGAAAGCGTATTGTGATCGGCTCATCACCACCGAATTCCCGAGCACAATAGCTGTAAAAGAATGTGAATGCTGTGACTGGCTCAACACTACCAATCTCCCAAACACAGACAGCCACAAAAAAAATATTGAGATCTCCAATGAGAAATCTCAATAACAAAAAAGCGAAAGCCAAAGTTTCACAATGCGATCGGCACATCACCACCGAACTTCCGAACGCAAAGAAAAAAGAATGACGAAAGTCAAAAAATCCCGCATTGTGATTGGAACAAAAATGTCCAACACAATGGGAAAAAATATGGCCGGGGCCAAAATCCCACATTGTGATCGGCACTACACCACCGACTTTCCGAGCACAATGGAAAAAGAGTCGAAATCAAGGTCAAAAGCTACACCAAGATCCAAAAAATAATAAGGCATTTTGTAACAAAGGTTACAGAATGACCCTAAAACAAAAGTCCAGAATGAACTCGTTACTAACAAAGTCAAATACGATCAATAAAACAGAATGAAACTCTAGTAAAAATGAGAAACAATTCTGTCAAAGAACAGCACAAAACAGATTTAAAAATCGATTACTATTTATGACGAAGAGAAAATAGAATGATTTTAAACTATGAGAAAAAAATTACAAAAACTTGAAATTGAATTTAAGTTTTTAATTTTCAAGGTAGAAATTACCTGAACTGTAGGGTTATATAAGATCCTAATAAAATATAAACAGGTAAAAGGTTACCCTTAAAAAGAAAAATAAGATCTTAAACAATCCAACAAAAACAAACAAAACATAAAATAAGATCCTTTGATGTGAAAAACATTTGGTGCGAAAAAATTGTATTAAATTAACCAGAATGACCTAAGTTTTAATTTAGAGTGTTTTCAAATTCAATAAATTAATAAGAAGTTACCTGACATACATCTTTCAAACCGCCGATATCCTACCATCCATCCCCTCATACATCACACTGTCAAAAGCGGCCTTCAAACAAAATTATCAAAATCAAGACTAACACTTGGAAACCAAATTAAAATTTAATAATATCTTTAACATGATAACGCCCTACTGTACCCTTATTTAATTCTTTCAAAACATAAACGTTATCAGAAACTTTTTCAGTTATTCTACACTTTAAAAACTTAGGTGCAAGTTTAGCCGAAAAATAAGCAGGAGCATGGGATTGAACGAAACTTCTTCTCCACACCATATCACCCACATCAAAAGAAATGACTTTCCGACCCTTATTATAATAAGCGGCATTTCGCTTATACCCCTTTAACAAGTAAGCTTGAACTTTAACAAAAATATCACTAAGTGAATTAAGAGAAACTGCATAAGCATTTCTATTTGAAATTTCTAGTTGAGATAAGTTATCAACAGAACTACTAAAGTGATGTAATGACGCATCAAGAATAAGCTCCCTACCAAACATCAGAAAGTTAGGTGTAAACTCTGTAGCGAGGTTTACACTACTATTTAAAGCTAATTGAACATTGGGTAAATAACTAGACCAAGTTCTATGATCATCTTTAACAAAACACGATATACAGGTTTCGACCGTTTTATTATATCTCTCAACAGGATTATTTTGAGGTGTATACAAAGTATTATAAAATATTTTGGTTATATTAAAACCTTTCAAAAAATCTACAAAATGTTTTGAAGTAAATTGAGTTCCATTGTCACAAACTACTATTTTTGGACAACCAAATTTTAGAAATATTTCCTTTTCAAAATGTTTACAGATTACTCTAGTGGTGGCATTAATCATGGGAAAGAACCAGCAATATTTAGTAAAAACGTCTACGACCGAAAGTATGAATACCAGAATAAGTTTAAGGTAGAATTCCTATGATATCAACGGAGAGCATAAGCATCAACAGCAGTACAAAAGCGGCGGAAACTGAACTCCCTTGTCCATGCTTAACAAACAGCAAGGCGAATAGCAAACGAAAAGCAAAAACTAAACTTCAAAAAGTTAAAAGTTTGAAAATAAATTCAAAGTTTGAGGTTAAGTATATAAGTCAATGTGGTATTTTTGTGAAGAATTACTAAGTTGATTTTAACGTTTTAAAAGTGCAATAATCACTTACAAGCAGCTTAAATCTAGATAAACTAAATGTACATTATTGTACTTAACAATTAGATTAAATTATTTACTTAAACAGTTTAACTTAGTTTTCAAAATAACTTTTCTGTTGAGAACAACAAAACGCGGTCAATGCTATACATTTCTGTTGGTTTTGCTAAGGAAAAAACATGTTATTAAAACAAACAGGTCAAAAAACAAAATTATCAATTGTAAAAACTAGACATTGTTTACAAAAGATCAACCAAAGTAAATTAACTTATGAGTCAAACAATTAAGTTACAAAAAAACAAAGTCATGAAATTAACAATGCTCAAACAAATCATTGTAAACAATAGACTCATCAGTTAAAAGGCTAATTAATGAATAGTGCAATAATGACAGTATATAGGTACCAGACAAACCTACTTCAAGTCCCTGTTCGCTGAGCGACAATTGTAATATTAAAAAAATAAATTATATTTAATGTAAGTGTGTAAGAGTGAGTTATTATTTATAAATGTGTTGTACTCCATATAAAAATATAAGTTGATGTAAACAATTCGGGCGCCTGGAGTGCACACAAAACTATGCCAAAGATAGACTTACCTGCGGGAGCTTGAGACTTTTAATCTTCAAGCGGGAAGGTATCAATAAAAATCGAGCATGAAAATTATAGAGCGATTTTATTACCCGAAGGCTGCTGGCAGAAATATGCAAGAGAATTCCTTTCTTTTATATATAACTAAAACTAAAATGGAACAATCTTTTAATACCTGTCATTATTGCACTTTATAAATAGATGATCTACGTTATATGTATTACAAACCATACCAAGTTCCGTCGATAATGTTATCAACCTAAAGATTAATGCTCATCTTGGTGATATGCATTTCCGCTGGGATGCCAAAGGCGGTCCATGATATGTTTTGGTAGGGGCGAGCTTTTAAAATTTTTAGTAGTAGAAAAAAACGCCTTGTGGCTGAAAACAAACATGAATAATCGTTAGCTGATATTCAGCGTTGGTAAAGACAATGGCGAACGAGCCGGTTGCGACCAAATGCAATAAAACTCACCGTTTCTTCCAAAATATCAAAATGTGGTCATCAGTAGATGAATGAATCCAGACAAATAAGTACTTAATCAAGTTAAAAGATCCTGAAACAATTAAATATCGAAACTATTAGCGTCTGCTATCAATATAGCCATGACAACGCGGAACGGATCGAAATCACGAAAAAATTTCACTTACCATAAAAAATATGAGCTATCCAATTAGGATGCTGACAAGGGCAATCGGCTACCACATATTTGGGGTTAGATGCCGCCCATCTGAAGTAAAACTTCAAGATTTATATCGGCGCTGAAATTACGCCATTCTGTCCAAAAGCTATAGGTCGAAAAGTGACAAATGTCAAAGTCAACTTGACAGCCTCAAAAAGAAAAAGCCAGTGTGACCACTTCACGATTCTAAATCAACCAAAAAATGAATTCTTATATGGAAACACCACCCTGGTGCCTACAAATTAAATCAAACAATACGTATCATGTAACAGGCTTAAAAGACTCGTTACAGTATTTTTTGTTTTATTAAATCAACAAAAAATAACGAAGCTATAACGCGTCAAAGATTTCAGTGGGGGGTTGTGACGTCACTGACCGCTAAAAAATGTCATACTAGACAGTGTCTCAGAAAATGACGTCACACGAGTTTTCAAAGCACTGTATCGTCTTCATTGTTTGTTTAAGTGAAAAAAGAAAAAATACGTGTCCAATATTTTTTGGAAATCTATCTTACGGACTAGTTTAGATCTTTTTTGTTAACTACCCTATTTCTCACAGACCAAAACATAATGTAACTGTGAACGTAACTCACATTATAGTCTAGAATACACTTAGGGCGCTTTTTTCCCACACATGCACATCAAAATTTCGACGTGAACAAAGTCGCGGGCTACAGCTAGTGAAGTATATAAATTGAAGGGTAATTCCTTATCTGAATAAAATGTTAGGGTAAATTATGGTTAGTTTGCTATACATATAGATAGATAGCCTGTAGCAGGAAAAAGTCATTGTTTAGTTATAATAATATCGTAAGTTGTTAACCCTGGGTGATGCAAATTGTTTTGTAGGCGGGGCATCCCGTGACAGCTGTTATCAGTGCAATCAACTATATGACAGAAAATAATAAGGCAACAAACAAGCTACGTAGCTTAGAGTTATAAAGAGCTATGATTGTTTACTATAAATCATCATGGATGTAATCTATAGAGAAAAATATAGATACTACAGATTTTTTTAGCAATAGCTTTCTATGTAATAATATTTTATGGAGAGGACATGTCTGTGGGGCACCCTTGCAACCATTTAAAGGATAAGTTTAGTTGATTTGATAATAGCCTATGTCCAGAAGCAAACATCTTTTGGCTGAAATGAGATGCATGATGATAATAATAATACTTTAATGATACTCCATGTGTTATACATTATTTATTGTGAGTGTGTTGGAATACGGCAACACAAAAACGCCAAGGCATCACGATAATTCCTTACATTAGAATGGCCTTAGATATTGTAGAAAAGACTCTTTAGATCATTAATAAGAGAAAAATGCTCACCCGCAGTACAATGCCTTGACTCCTTCTTGCTGCGAGGTCTTGACAAAGCAGTCCACCATGCCCGTGTACCGGAGCTCCACATGGCGAGGGTCTATCTTCTGGCCCTGGATCTGGAGACGAGTCTTAGTTGTGTCTATTGGGAATGTACCTGAAAAGTAAAATTTTGACTTAATTTAAGCATAGTGCTCTGTAATAAGGACATCCAGTCAACAAGACAGCAGCGCTAACTTATTTTTTTGGGCTTGTTTTTTCACTGCTGGGTATAAGCCTCTTCTTAATTGTGACAACGAGCCATTTTAAATCATTACAGTGGATTTTAATTACAGGTATATAATGGTGAACAATTAGACAGTATCTCTATCCAATTAAGAGTTAAATTGTAGTCATTCTGTTATCTTCACTGCAAGTCATTAATTGTTGAGATAATTACTTCTGCTTTTGTTGCTCATCTAAATTGTTTTCCAAAGGAAGTCATTTGTACTTGAAGAAATATCAACTTAATACCAATGTAAATTTTAGTAACTATTATGAGATACATGAAAAAGGGGTTGTGGGGCCAATAGAACTGCATGTGTGGTACTTAATTGAAATTGTTTTTCGAAAAACAAACATGATTCAAAACTAAATTACAAATACATCGGTTATTCTAAGTAACTAACAATAACACAGTACAATTAATTCTATTGGTGCGTCAAAAAAATAAAATTGCAAACAATTACAAACATTACAAACAATTTAAATAAAATTAAAAAATTGTGTTTATAATCTATTAGTTACAATCTGCGGAACAGTCACAGCCATAAATATTGGAATGCAGAAGAACCACACCTGTTAAAATATGAAATACTTACATAGTTTACAATAATAATTAGCTAAAAGAATTGCGATTTTCTGAAGGGTTTTCTAATAAAAAATACTAAGCAAAAGTAAGCATAGCATAGCATTGCTGATCAAAGAAAACTTTTTGTGATTTCTGATAAAAATTTTGGGTCAGTGGGTCGTCTTAGGGGTTTGGCTTGAATTCTAAATTGTAGTGCGACTTTTGGCTTTCTCTTAAAATCATTATCTATGCGTTATTCCGTTTTTAATTAGAATTATTAAGTCAAGACTAATCTTCCAGTTTCAAATAAAGCGGTAAATGGATCTAAACCCATTCTTAGTACATAGTTCTACAATAATAAATAAGAGCAGGAGAACACTACCTAGGCATTAAAATTTATGGTACATAGGATAGGATATCTTTGTATTCCAGGTGATATAACAATTTTAAGGTTATGTTCAACTGGAAGATCGATGTATTCCTTACCAAATTCGGCGACGATCGACGCAAGGCCGCCGTAGATAAACGGTCTCCAATCCCTATCTCCCATCACACATGAAGGTATTCAAGAATAACTAATGTTTACTTGTCTTTAACCACCGGTTCGGTTTCCTTATACACTATTTCACCGAAATGTAACCGTAAAGGGCCTAAATCACACAATAAGTAGTTGAACACGGAACTAATAAATGCGTAGTTTTGATTACTTTTCTCGTAAAAGTAAACAAAATATAAATATTTCGTCAGCACTTCACTGCACACGAAACGAAAGATTAACTAAAAAAAACTATTCAGCTGACTGAAATTCGCACAAGTTGACATGACATTGACAAGGGGAAGCACTCTTCCATCTCAGAGTCCTCCATCTACCACAGACTACTAATCTAACTGTTTAGAATAATACAATACACATTGGATTCAAATAAGATGCGAGGTTTCTCATATTTTTTAACTAAACGGAGCAGTACTTAGCTCCGTTTAATGGATTTAAACTAAACATGACACTAACTCAGGCAGATAGAAACAATGTTGTCCAGTGTACTTGAGTTTAGAGTTTTTTTTATCTATAAAGGATGATACTGCCTCGAGTTCATCCAAATTATTGTAAACATGCTTGTTTGAAAAAACAAGAATTGTTTTTACTTTTTTAGTTTATAAAACAGAATGCGCTCGCGGCTGATTGTAAATCTCTTTGTTCGAAATAAAACAGTGAAAATCTGATATTATTATAGATACGGTACCAAAAAATGTGCCAAAAATGATTACGGTACTGATAAAAATCTGTCGGATGAATGAACTTAAAAAAAAATTGATAATCGTAGTGGTGTTCTAAGTTGCTTTAAGGCAATCACTTGCTTAATGCTTTATATTTTAATCTAGCTTTTTTATATGCTTTATTAAAGGACGAGTTCATTTTTAAACTCGTAGGCATATCATGCATGAGTGCGATGTAAAAGCAATAAGCAAATAGCAACTTGTGAGAGCCATGATAGCATTTGCTTTATGTTATGTGTATTAAGCATGGTGCTTTATTTTGCTATATGATATATTAACCACCACTAATCGAGACATCGAAATCGTATTCTCAATGGGTGATATATGCGCAAATGCGTGCATCCCTGCGTGAAAATGTCAACAAGTGACATTGTCTGTCATCAGTCATCACTGTCATTCCGCCTAGCCCACCGATTCACCGAAAAATAGATCAAGCAAGTGGTGTACTTCAATGTATTGCAACAAGTGGGATTTCAAATTCATGATGTACCAATTTAATTGATACAAAATACCAGATCATAAGCAAATCCTATGCAAGATTTATCCCAAGTGGGTAATAAATATACGAATATTTATTTGCCGACGACGCCCAGGGTAACTATTATTAAATTGATATTTGTTGTTTTCACTACTCATACTTTAAAGTGCACAGTACATTACAGCAGTAATTAATTGAACTCATTGAGTGTTTTGGGCGTGTCCGTCGACCACGAGTTTTGGTAAACAACATTTTAAATATTTAAAGATTCTCCTACAATATTATGTTGGACAGGAAGGAAATTATGCATGCCTAATTAATGGAATGTCGACGTAAACATGTCTCGAAACTTAATATTCTCATTTAGATCTGCTGGATAAGATCCGTGAAGCTATGAAAACTTTCATTTCATTTTCCAACTTAGGGAATTTTGAATTAAATATTGACCAATTGTTGCATCAAAATTCAAATCAATCTTATCACATGACTTTGTCTATACATCACAATATTGTAAATGAATAGGCATATAAGAGGTGGCCTGTGTCCAAAAAGACAGAAAGATATAGGTTGATTATACCACTAACAACACCCTTTCTCTGTAACACACTCATATTTGCCCCAGCTCACAGCTGTATACTATCATTGCAGGAAAATAAACTGAATAATTATATCAAATGTCATTTAGTTATTTTAAGTTAAAATTATTGCTGTAGGTGTTGTTATTCCCTGACAAGGCGATTAGTCATAGCACCCAATGTAATATATCTACAAATTATTTAAATTTATCAATAGCTAGGATTATGTTTGGAGAGTAATAAGTTTTGAATGACATATTCAAGTAACTTGCTATTTATCTGCAGTTATATATTATAAAGGTAAAGTTTGTGTATCTGTATTTGTTATGAATGGACAAAGTAGCAGACAGAAGCTAGTTAATTTACATACTGCCAAGAAACATTTAAACATCCACAACATTTTAAAGTTTAATATTAAATTTTCAGCGTCTAATCCACAATGAACTTCAACTCGGAGGCACCGCCACCACCCCCTCCTAGGGCACCAAGAGTACCGCCAACACCAACAAAGATCGTGAGGTTTGATAGGGGCTATGTGCAAACTGTGCCTGGGTTACTCAAGCTCGTACAATTGGTAAGATTCTTGTTTTATCATCTTAAGTATAAGTACAACGGGCTGGTGTCCGCAACTCTGTGTACTATTTTGCGATTAATCAACATTTAACAGGTATTTCACCAAATCATTGGTGCACCATATGAGAAGTCATCAAACGCAAAGACTTTCGCTTTTTTGTTGTCACTGTGGAACTTTTCTACCCCATAGGCCAACCCTTTTGCGGGCAATCTGCCCTCTCCTCGACCATAATGGTTTGAGCTATATTCCTATTTCTAGGTAAAACATACTGAAATTGATTAATGCTACTATGGAAAGCAAAGCAAACACCTGTATGATTAAGTAAGAGCCACTTTCATCTGTTTTAAACCTTGAAGAGATTAGAATTATGGTGCCTCTTTCTGACAAGATTATAGATAACCTAAAGACAAGCAGAATTTAAAAATATCTTTCCTTTTTTTTTAGGTTTGCAACATTGTTGGGTTTATATGCATAAAGTTATCCTGGACTTGGGTGTCTTCTATTTTCTACAACATACTGTACTGGTTTGCAATCATCGTCACCGCATTACTACTGTTCCTGTACACATTCCACTTTATTGAGAAGTTTGACAAACTGCCGTGGCTGAAGTGGGAGTTTGCGTACTGTTGCTTAGTATGTCTCACTTATATTGGATTGTCTATATTCGCCACTACTATTGGAGAAAGCGTGGGGTACGCTGTAGGGGTGAGTTTATCAAATATATTTATATTTTTTGTATTAAAAAAAACATACTCACATGATACTACTTAAGAGCTGTCATTTATTTCATTATATTTATCTCATCAGTCTGATGGACAAATAGAGGGCTTACCCTCTATTTATCCATCAGACTGATGATTTATTATTATCATAAAATTATGGGGTTAGCAGTGGCGTGCAGTGGTCCCCCGCGATGGGTAGGCTACGAATACTTGACAGGAAAAAAAAAGTCACATTTACCTGTACTTAATATTTAAAAATAAGCCTGTAAAAACAAAAGTTATACGTACCTACAATTCAAAAGTAGCACACTTAAAACATTGTGCTAGTGGATGCTTTGAATAGTAAAAGGGGCATGGAGGTAATTTAAGTAAAGTTAAAAAAAAAAAAAAAAAAAAAAAATATCTCTGTAACTAGAGGGTTCCCAGGTATGGCCTAGAACAAAAAAATGATCGCAATGGTGGGGAGAACAAGTGCCCTTCGTTTGCGTTAAGGGTCCTTTTACACCCTCTATGTTTTTCTGATAGGCTTTTTGGCCGAGGAATGAAAATGATTAAACAAAATGCACGGAAAACAAAATAATTTATTTGTGTGTATGCAGCCACACAGCCAGGTAAATGTTAGTAGCGTTTTACCTTCAAATAAAACGCTTGTTGTGTCCGGAGACTCATTCGGGGTCATATAAACATTATTTGAGTCAAGCATCTTCCGTTTCCGTGTCACATCTATACAGGTATATGCAACTATCGCCTTTTTGACAACACGATGATGACGTATTTCCGCCTTCGTTCACCAGGTGGCTGCAGCGCGCCAAAACGTTCATTGTGACCTCAAAAACCTAAAAACTTGAGAACAAATATAACCAGGCAGACTTTAAAATTATGACCCCGAATGAGTCTCCGGACACAACAAGCGTTTTATTTGAAGGTAAAACGCTACTATTGTGTCCTTCGGCCTCATTCGGGGTCATATAAACATTATTTGAGGCTTTGTTTGTTATCGCCTGGTGAACGGGGCGCCAATGTGTTATAAGGAAATTAGCTAAATTAGATCAACGAACTAATAAGACCAATAAGTTTAAAAAAAAAAATATATAAAACCAATTTATATATTTGCTAAGTATATTGAAATAAAATTAAAAATAGTAAATAACGTTTTAAAAATAACTATGCTAAACACATAACAAAATAAACTGAACATTTATACGTACCATCAATCATCTTTTTGTAAACTTACCATAATCATGTAACATCATTCATCAATAATTACCTCATTTAATATAAATAACAATAACTTATTTCATTGAATCAGAGATACTTAATTAAGTAATTGGCTGAAAAAGATGAATCAAGGAGCTTCCCTGTGCTGGAACCACTTCCCTCCTGTAATGTTTTTTAAAAGTATTGCTGGATCTCCAGTTAGCTCGTGCCATTATTTCGTCAAGAGGTTCGTTATCCAACCAACTTCGAGAAGCAACCGCAGAACGAAAACTACCCGGAGTAGCCTGAATTCCTGCCTCCTTCAAAATCGACTTAACCCAACCAGCTAATATAGTTTTAGTAGCTGGCTTAGCTTTTCCACAAACTGTAATAAATAATCTATCACTAGAACAAAGCAAACGACGCGGTTTTCCAATTTCTATGAGCTTTTTAAGCCAAACCACCGGGTCAAGCGCCTCATTCTCAACATTACCTAATAATCTCCAACCTGACTGTACGTGAGTTTCCGAATCAGTTTTGGACCCAAAATGCGGCCAAAACATTATGCTATTCTCACCTACTATACATCTGTCTGGAGATACACTTAGCAATGTTAAGTCGTGTATCCTACGCCCTGAACACAACAACAAAAGAACTGCACTAACTCTTGAAATGTCGAATAGGCTTTGATTTTGAAGAGGTCTACTGTCCAACCAACCTACCAGAGACTGAGGATCCCAGACAGTGGGTGGACACTTCTTAGGTTGCTGTAACGCTATAGCTTTAATCATTTGCTTAACTAAAATATTTGAACTTAAACGGGCCTCGGTCTTTGTATTGGATAAAGTAGACACAACCGATTTATGAAGTAAAATTGTACGATACGATAATTTTTCTTTTAGGTGTAAATCGGCTAAATAACGAGCCAATTCACTACCTGAAGGATTGAAAAATTTACACCAAACTTGGAACACCAATTTAACCATCTCTGCCATGCTGGCCTGTAGGTATTCAAAGTCGACGACCTCCAACCTTGTTTGAGCAGACACTTTTGTTCTGCAGACCAGTCACCTAAGGATTCAGACCACCCCCACATTTCCATACTTCTAAGACCAGCTCCTTCACTCGAGGCGGTGGCTGCCCGGTCCTCGTGTCCACTAGCACCTTCGATAATCGGTGAATCGTGAAAGGAGGCGCGGTCGCTATGGTCTTCAAGTCTGCTCTCCAGAATGCTCGGGACCACCTCGGTGCAACTATCAGGAATATACCTCGCGCCTGATTGAGATGCATCAGGACCCGAGGTAACAAACTCGGAGGAGGAAAGACCCAAGCGAGGCGAAAATCCCATTCGAATGCGAACGCATTGTGTCTCCATGCTCGCTGGTCTCGTTGATCTAGAGTGACATAGCAAGGCACTACGTGAGCTGTGCTGGAGGCAAAAAGATCTGTCTGGGGAACACCCCACTTTGCAAAGACAATGCTGGTGAACTCGGGGAGCAGATGCCATTCCTGTAACGTTGAATGACGAGATAGACCGTCTGCGACATTGTTGTACCTGCCTGGTATGTGATGGGGGATTACATGAATGTCGTACTTCTGAAGTAAATGAAATATCCGATATATTAACTCCATCAGGACTCTCGACTTGTTTCCCCCTTCTTTCCTCAAGTACGCCACCACCGCCTTGTTGTCGCACTGCAGTAGGAGAGATGTATGACTCAGAGACGGAGCGAACTCTAACAAACATTTTAGTATAGTTAGCATCTCTTTGTGATTCGAATGAAGCCGCTCTTCTTCTTTTGTCCACTTGCCCGATAAATGAAGACCATTCAACTCCGCCCCCCAACCTGAATCGGCTGCATCCGTGGTCAAAAAATTTTTCACTGGTGGTGGATGAAGCCTGGACTTTTCTAGACAGTGAATTTTCCACAAATTCAATTCTTCCAGCACTTCCGCAGGCAAGAGGTAAGTCGACTGACATGGCATTTTTAGGACCAGGTTGCAATAAGCCATTAGGTGGCGAAAATTCAAACGACCCATTGGGACTACCAGACGAGCAAAATTCAGAACCCCTATGATACTCTGTATTTCTCGAAGAGACGCCTTCCGCCGGCGGAGCAACTTCGACAAAACTATTTGCATGCTCTGAATTTTGTTTACTGGTAAAAATTTCTGATTTTGCCACGGATCCCACATCAAACCTAAATACTCTATTACTTTCTGAGGGACAAGAATCGACTTCTCCCGGTTTACCTGCCAACCCAACTGGCTGAGAGTTCGAAGAACAATGTCCACGTGTTTTATAAGTGTCGTTCTGTCCTGTGCTACTAAGAGATAATCGTCGAGAAAAACCACTACTCGTATACCTAGATTCCTGAAAATCTCGGCGGTCCAGTTTGTCAACGATGCAAACACCTTGGGCGCTGTCGCCAGGCCAAATGGCAAACAAGTCATTTGCAGTAACCGACTCCGATACAATAGGCGGAGAAAACACCGATGTACTGGAGCAACATTTACGTGGTTGTACGCTTGCCTGAGGTCTATTTTGACCATCCAATCCCTGTCCTGAATAAAATCGGGAACCCGATTTACCGAAATCAAACGAAACTTGCTTACGATCAAATAATTGTTTAAACTTTTTAAATTGAAAATGGGACGGTAGGTTCCGTCGCCTTTGAGAATCAGAAAGAAATTTGATAGGAAACTCGGAGTCAGGGGGGCATACTCTAAAATTCCTTGTTTTAACAAAGTTTGAATAACCGTGTCCATCTCCAGAGATGGTAGAGTGACATTGCAACCCTTCACCTGCCTTGGCGGGACCAGAGGCGGTTTCTTTTGAAATGGAATACGATAACCCTTCACTATTTTTATTAATGGTTCTGGTGCCCCCAATCTCTTCCACTCCGTAACATAATTTTGTAGACACCCCCCCCAAAATTCCTGATCCGAGTCAGAACTTTCTATTGAATTTACCCGAGCCTTTGCCTCGTGGTACATTGTTTTGCGGTTCATTTCTCCGAAAATTAAAGGGCTGGTTAAAGCGTTGTCCAGCGTGCTGTCCCCTTGATTGAGGACGAAAAAATTTATTATTATTAAAAGGGTGCATGGCCTGATAGTTATAAAAAGTTTCTACACTCCGAGGATGAAGAAATCTTTGGTTTATCGCCAGTGCTGGAGCGCGACTGGACGATTGATACCCACTAGGCCCAGGGTACGCCGCCTGGGGTCTAGGGGTTTTCTTTTCTTGCCCAGAAAACATATTTTTATTCGGATAAAAAATTTTATTAACACCGCCATTATTCTTAATAAACTCACTAAAAGGTACTTTATCAAACAAAAATTCACTAGACGGCGGTATTTTCTTTAAACATGGCTTAAATGATTTATCCCTTAATTGCTTAATGAACACTTCGCGTCTTTGTTCAATTATATCTGCCCTACGACCACAAACTAGTTGTAAACAATCTCGTGAAACTTTTTGATAATCCGCAGAAAACACCTCTTTTAATTTTAACGCTAACTGCTCTGGATCCATACTACTAGTATCCCTTGCCCAGTCCACTATCTGTCGGAAACCTTGTTGCATAGCCTCGCTTTGCATTATCAATGCCCGAGCTACAGAGCCAAGAAATTTATCCGAAGAGGGTAGATGGCTAACTTTTTCTAGCGACTTGATTTCATCATTAACTTAAAGGTCAACATATCCTGGACGAGCATTATATACTTTTTGTGTTTCCACATATCTAACATTATTCCAGTTGTCATTTTTGAAATATTGAATGGAATTTAACAATTCTAACTGATTAGAAGGGGTTGCAATGACAGCTGGTTCCTTTAATTGCGTTGCCAAATCTAAATCAAATGATTGAACCGGTGTAGGATCAGCAACGGGTTCTGACAACCTTTCCGTATCTGGTTGCTCCTGGGCCATTTCGTCGTAATCACCATAATATATTGGGTTATCACAATCATAATTTCCATTTTCAGAATACATAACATTTTGAGGGTAGCAATATAATTTTTTCAAATCACTGACCTGATTTGCAAGCTTTTTGATTACCTTGCTTTGCCCTCGAAGACGCTTACTTCTCTTCTTCTTACTCGCCTTCTTCCTCTTACGGGATTTATCGACCTGTTCAACCTCTGAAGCCGACGGTGAGGATTCAGAGGAACTTGAGGAACTCGACGAATCCGATGAAACAGAATCTTTACGACTACGCGTCTGTATTTGATCCGCCATTTTTAAGAAAAACTAAGTTTAACACTATTTTGTTTTAAAAACTATGCATATACCGAACGTTACCAAAATTAAAATAACTCGAATATCGAACGCTAACAGCGTTAACTTTAAAAGATGTGAACCGTCCGAAAAACAGGACGCCAATGAACGTTTTGGCGCGCTGCAGCCACCTGGTGAACGAAGGCGGAAATACGTCATCATCGTGTTGTCAAAAAGGCGATAGTTGCATATACCTGTATAGATGTGACACGGAAACGGAAGATGCTTGACTCAAATAATGTTTATATGACCCCGAATGAGGCCGAAGGACACAATGTATAATTATGAGGATTGAAATGACGAGTACGCGATGAATTATCATATTTTTGGATTAATTCTCGTAATTCGGGTACACATCTACCTTTAGATACTACTTGAAACTTACGCTACTTGAGAAAACTTATTACCTTTAATATCCAACAACCCACATTATCAGCACAAACTTCACAAGTAAATACCATTGTTATTTGTTAGGTTACACACCAAAACACACACAACAAAAAAAGGTATACACGACAAAATTTATATTTACACTACTGTTAATGATGTTAATGTACGTTTTCGGTTTCAAAACAAAATCGCGCTTTATAATACTTGTCATAACAATGAAACAGTAATGGCTTCCTCTTACGTAAAAAATAATTTCTAGGTTATTATTGTCGATAGAAAAATACTAGCAAATAAAACTGCATTATTTTCATATCGAGTTTGTTCACAACAGCGGTCAACATTTTTTGCAGGATTATACGACGAAATCATCGATCACTAATAAAAAACTAGATACACAATCGGTGACAAAAAAATGTCCTCACCGAATGAGCGCCCACTCGAACATTTGGGTGCTCTTTTAGTCTAGTAGCATTTGAACGCTCCGACGGTAAACATGCCTCAGTGCTCGTTTAAAAATTGTAAAAATCACACATCCAGGACCCTAAAAAAGGATGGAATTTCATATTTTCGGTAAGTATTAATATTATCATTATTTAATTGTTATCACTGTATTGTAAATACTGATATTTTATCAAGAAATCATTGTAAAAACATTTTATTTTAATAAGTCGTATTGCATATTAGGAGTTATAAGGCATCTCAATTGTAAAGACCCTTACTAAACGTACTTAATCATACTATCGCATGCCCACTTAAATTGTTCGAGTTAAGTGTGTTGATTCTGTTCCATTTGTTGGAGACGCTATTGTTTTTTTTTTTTTATTCATTTATGATTGTTTTTTTTAATTATTTAATGAGAATTATTTACTATTTCTCTATATATTATAGTAACACTTTATAGATTTTATTTTGAATATGTGCATGTAATAAAATTAAAGAAGTGAGATTTTATTTATTTTGTACATTCAGGTAAATTATAACCATTACACCTAAACACCATAGAATAGAATAGAATTTGTTTTATTAAGTAAACCAATTTTTTAAAACAAGTCGAACAAAATTTAAAAATTTCAATTTCAATAACAAAAAATATAGGGCAGTTCGACTCCATTCATTCCTTGTCCAAGCGACGAGGCTCGGTCGTTAATTTTTATTGCTTTTTATTGACACTTTGTAATTCTGACCTTAAAACATGCGTGTAAGGTTGAATTTGGTTGACCAACGAGTACCGGTCGTAAAAATTTATTGCTTTTTGTACGTAGCTTTGTGAATACAACTTTAGGCAATGTGTTTAAGGTTGAATTTACATTAATGTATATTTATTTCAACTAGTATTAGGCCTAAACATTTGGCGACAGTTTTTAGAGAACTTTTGTATGGGATTGTGTATCTAGTTTTTTATTAGTGATCGATGGACGAAATGCATCAATCAATGGTGACAATGACAAGTTGACAACATTACGAACATCAAACTAAACAGGTGCTGCGCTCTATGCACGGAAGCCCGAAGTTCGCGAAGCGCGAAATAAAAATTTCCATACGTTTTTGCAATTTGCAGGCCAGTGCTAGGTTGTATGTTCATTAAAATATGATTCCCGGTTTTAAGACGTATGTAGTCATATTTTTTTCAACATACAACCTAGCACTGGCCTATAAATTGCAAAAAAATGCAAGTTTTGAACTTCGCGGGTTATAGTTTGGTTGTGTTGTTGCAGCCAATCACAGCCCACTCAGCTACAGTCGTAGGCTCGTAGGAGCTGCTGCGTTAAAATTGCGAAAATCTATGTATGTGTGCGGTTCATAGACACGGCCATACGCACCGATGTGACGCTGTGTGCATACAATTATGAATGGGTTTTAGACAAGTCGAGTGTTTGCCTATAAGATTCGTACTAATCGTAGTCCTTGTCAATGAGTTTTAGTGGGACGCGAAAAATTGCTATAAGTATTTTAACAGGAGTTTGAACTTTTTTTATGATTAATTTGTACATAGTGTTATTTTATTCCATCGTTAATTACTTATAAGAAATGCTCAGTTGGTAAGGTAGGCTAAGCCTAAGAGCCTATATAGGGCGCACGCCCCTGGGGGTTAGTCACCAGACTGTCACTTTAAAATAATTTTAAGCAATTGTTCACATGAATAGCCATTTTAGGCAAAAAATGTCAACGAGTTTTGAGCTATTTGTGTTATGACTTATCCTAGCCTAGGATAACCCTTCAGCTACCTTAGACGGCACAGTAGGCGCATTGACTGACCGATTGACTGCAGCACTGCATGTCGCGGGTTCGATACCTGGCATGGAACAAACATGTATATGACTTGCAGGAAATTGTTGCTGGTCTGCTGTTTATGTATGTGAGTTAAAATGACTTTAAACATTTAACAGGAGAATTGCCTAGAGTGGGACAAATTAAAAAAAAGCTATACTTAAATGCTTGACTGATATAAACAACTAAACAGTAAATAATGCTCCATTCGTTTTCCATTCCAGTTCTTCGGGCTCTGCGCGATCATAGCGTATGGTTTCGACGGTTACCTGAAGTACAAGGCGTGGAAGAGAGGGCTCCCCCCACAGCCCCCGCAGTAGACGTAATATATTCATCACCACACCTAACTAATTAACTTGCTTCACTTTATTCTCAACAGAAGTTTGCAATAGGATGAGGAAAAGGAGTTCCTCTCTATGGAATTTGGATTATAATCTAAGAAGGATGGATTGTAGTGGGTAAGGCGTGCTTCACGCTTTTTCGTGTTGGCATTTATCGGCAGAGCCAGGTGGCGAAGTCGAATGTTCAAGTTTTGGACATCCGACCTTATGCTTCTGATGTCGAGAATTATTTTGCAATTTCTAGGATTTGTTTTTCCGCTGAATAGAATGTGGCGATTCAAAGAGGTGTGTAACACGCTTAAGTTCTATAGTTGCCAATGGGACTTTAAATGACTTTGATTTAAGTTAAAATGTTTAAGTTGTTTGTTCAATGAATTTTAACAAGCTTAAGTTAAAATGTTTGACTAAGTTAAGATTTACTGATGTCATTTTATATGTTTATGTTAAGTTTTATTCAGGGCCTGCAGTCTCTACAAAGATAGCGATCGCTTTACGACAAAATTCGGTCGCAAAGCTATAACGATGCGGATTTAAGGTGGACGTGAGCCGGGCGCTACCCGCCGGTATTAGCTACCAACTTAAATCCGCATCGTTATAGCTTTGCGACCGAATTTTGTCGTAAAGCGATCGCTATCTTTGTAGAGACTGCAGGCCCAGGTAAGTAGATCCTTGGTCATGAATGCAGCCACTAAACTATATTTTTGTATAAATATGGCAGCAATCATGCAATGCAAAAAAGTAATAATAACAAGCGCTGTGCATTTCAAATGACCAAGATACTCGGCGATTTTTGATATTAACGAATTATTGTCAGAGCACTGAAATATAAGTGTATATTTTGGAAATGAAAAATTATATTTAATCTTAAAAATAAATATTTTTATAGTCTAAATAAAAATTATCTTTATAAAATCATTGTGCTTCAAAGTGCTTATTAGAATAACTTTATATACCTACCTATTTATTATGTCTACAATCAGAAAAAGCTATTGTATGTGCCTACTCTGTGTGCCTATATAACCGAATGGTTTTAAAACATAATTAACAAAGTAAAATGACTGTTTGTTTGTGTGTTGTATTGTTTTATTCCAGTTCCGGGAACACAAATTGGAATAGGCATGGGCAACAACTGTCATAGTGTGGTGCCTGCAGTTTGGTTGCATTTTGCATTTAAGTGCACAATTTTAATTTTATTTTAATTTTTTTTAGAGCACAATTTATAAGGAAGATGTTTCTCGCCTGTTTTACCGTGAGAATAAGAAACACTCGTCCGGAGAGCATCTCATTGATTTGCTTACATTGACAAAGTTATTCGTATCGTAGATGCCAGAAGATAAGCTTTCTTTCTGAGCCATTGTTCCATTGAAAAGTCGAGTCCGAAAAAATTAAATAGGTACCTATTTAACCAGATACAAAAATCTAAGTTGTCTTTAAGACAGTTTTTGAAGAGTTTATACCCCTTGGTATTGTTTTCTGTACATAATATAAAATAACGTATTTACAAAATTACTTATTATGCCATGTATATTTTGATGTGTTTTACTAACATATTACTTAACCCACCATACTTTTGGATAGTTATTATATTCTCAACAATGGGTCCAATTTGTTTGGGCATTTTTTTAAATAGACTTAATATGAATTATAAGCCATTTCGATCGAATATTGCTGAGCTTTTTCAATGCATTATTTAATTATAGAATTAAGTTTTAATTACTTACAATCAATTGTTTTAATCATTGTTTATTCAAGGCTTAATTGCCTACGCGTGAATCTCCCCAATGATATTAAACGCGATCTGCACATTCAAACTGCGTTTAAGGAGTCATTGTCAGTGTCATCACTGATGGAACTATTGAACCTAACAGCTTTTTATTGGTGAAATTCGCTCTAAGGCGATTTTGTTTATGATTTGCTATTATTTGCATTTTTTTTTGATTTTTGTTAGTAGCCAAAGGATAGTGATCCGTACCTGTTAACAATAGTAATAATACATAAGGAATATAATAACGATAACTACTGAATTTGTTAAGTTTCAGGCTCATTTGTACCACAAATCATTGGGCTTTACTTGTTGAACCGATTTTTTTTACATTTCACTATTTATATGAGTTTTATCAAGGGGTGTTACCCAATAACTATTTATAGAGGTCGGAAAGGCAATCACGGCATGTAAAATACTGGTATTCAGTCAGGCTAAGCTGGGCCTGACATAGTTTGGGAAAAGATTATGATGGTATTGTATTTCTGTCAGTGGCCTGAACTTAAAAGTATTTATTGTCAAATTGTACGCCATATGGGAGTGGCTTACTTACATTATATATTTAACCCCCATTTAAACACGCCCAGTTGTTATAAAAAAATCTTCCTCTCTGTTCAATTTCGGTATTGCAAATAACTTGATTTGTGGTGTAAACGGGCTTTAATTTTATAATTAAAAAGTATGTTCGGCAACACAGTCAAACACTGTTGCCTTAATCACAGCCTCAGTAAAATATTTAATCATCAATTAAACAAATGCAGTGTTGTATGTACATACTTATTTATACTCGAATATTTTCGTCCACCCACGATTTATTTTATTTTGATTACAATATACAATAATCAAGCTTACTTTTAGACGATCAATTTATTGTACTGAGAAGCAGTGATCGAATATTTTTGTCGATTTAGACGTCATATAAAATAAGTGTTACCTACTTTTGTCGCAGTTTTTACTACGTGCACAATTTGGGACGAAATAATATTATTCTCGTTTTAAAAAAATCTTTATACGGTTTTGATAGGTCGATACTCCGATTTTAAAGATTGTAAGGTTCATTTTGATTAGGTATTTTGTATTACGCCCTTTCAAGTCGGAGTGTGCATTTGTTGATTGTGTACGTCGGGGTGTCCATGTGGAACTGAAAAAATGTTAACACAATAAAACCACTCTGAATACATTTCAATTGTTTTATTTAATACAACAATCATAGAAAATATTAACAAAAGTCGGTTATACCGTAATATTTGTAAACAGTGCTAATCTGGATTGATTGATTATTACATCATAGGTGATACTTAAAGGAAATAATAATATATGCTAATAGAAAAATGATATTATATTATGGTAATAATTTGATCTAATTATAGTTTCAGAAAGTATTTCAAACCTACTTTGCGAGAATAATTGATTTAAGTATTAAATATAACAAATCCTTGTTTATGATAGTACATTTACGTTGCATTGCTATGAGCAACACAATAATTATTTTTTTAATTAATGTCGCAAATGTGTTATAATAATTATACAGTATTTGTCAATACAGGTACAGGTTTATTTATACTCTTACTTACCCTTGTGTTGACGAATAATTATTCACAATTATTGGTTGGTATCTTTTGTCGTCTAGTACAGCCTATTTAATTCAGTAAATACTTTTTTTTCTTAACGTTAACTTGCAGATAAATGAGCAATATATTAAGTTAAATATCTCATAAATTAAATGTGCATAGAGCAACATTTACAAAGATGAGCAGAAGTCGTAAAATCACGTGCTTACGATACATTTGACACATACGGTGAGCAAAGCTTTTGTGGAAAATAGTGGACGGAAGTTATACAATTATACAAACATCTTAATGGTATAAAAGGTAAGCTATATTTGTACAAAAGTTTTAAAAATATATTTATAAAAAAGTTCCATGCACACTGACTTGCCCGTTTTCACTACCAATAAGTAATGAATCTTACATTTAAACCACCGTTGGAATTTCAACTATCTAATAGTGCGCTAGTGGTTCGTGAAAACGGACATTTGTGTGAAAACAGTTGCCCAACAGCACTTTTTAACCGACTGCAAAAAGGAGGAGGTTCTCAATTCGTCAGAGATCTTTTATTTTTTAAAGGAACAGTGGGCATAGCTTTCGAAAAGAGTATTATAATAATATTAACACCGAACTCTTTGCAAGCTACGGTGACAAGTTTTTCTCGCAAAAAAAGTACAATTTGTTGCAATACATTGAAAATATTAAGTTCTAAGTAAGTAGGTAAATACTTTATCAAATTTTATTCTTATTTACAATTATAATAAATTTTTATAAACATGATAAAATAAGTTAGTGCTTACTATAGTATTATCACAAAATGTCTAAGAATAATAGAATGTTAATAATATGTACAACACAGAATAGATTATTTTAAATATATATATCTATAAATAAATTATATTTTATCAATAAATGTATATAACTCATGAAGTAAGAGACATTGATGTGAAAAGTACTCCCCCCCCTTCAAACCTCTGATGTCAAATTACTTTCCAAGTTAAAAATCTTCAAAATAAAGTAACTAAGGTAATATAAGTACACACTGAGGTAATCGAAGCCCTTGTGCAATACTAACATAAAATGCCCGATTTCTGACTAACCCCTTCTAAAATATGACAAATATCCTCGATTTATTCAAGATATTAGTCATATTTTTCCATGTAAGATAAAGTTTTTGTGCTTGTCCTTCTATTCCCAGAAACATGTGCGCCAAATGTGGGCTAGTTTTAGCTAATAATTTATTTATGGCACATGGCTAAGAGTTCTAGTCTAAGTAGGTACAATGAGCAAGTAAAACCACTCAGCTTTTTTTACGTTACCATTTATATAGGTATGTGACAAAAATACAAGGTCAAATTAACTAGCTAGGGAAACCCCGTAGTCGTGATGGGTTTATATTAACTCGGCAAGCCAAAAAAAATTTTTTTGTGGCTCAACGACCACACAAAAACAGGTACTTAAGTACGAGTAGTTTGAATAATTACGAGAAAATCTTTCCTTTGCTCTAGCGTGTATAGAGTCGAGAAAGATCAAATAAACGATGTTTGGACTGTGTAAAGGATGATGGCAGGAAGAATGACCAGTAACAGAGAAGTATGGAAGAAGACATGCGCGTGCGCCGATCCAAAAATGAATTGGGAAAAGCGCAAGAGAATAATGATGCTCTACTTATCTTGTTTTAATTAGGCATTGATCCCTTGTCTATGTGTTTGGAGTTTCACTAGATAATTTGATTTGACCCTGTAGGTATCGTTCATCAAAATCGTCTTGAAACTCGAATATAATTATAATTTTAGAACAAGATAGTTTATAACCTGGATTACACACACAGGATATATAACTTCTTATCCCGGTAGTATGATCCCGTGAGACAATTATCGAACTCCACGCGGGCGAAGCCGCTGGCACAAACTAGTTGTGTATTTATCTGCCAAAATGCATTATTTAACATACTTACATATCACTGGACGCAGCATTCGATATTTATCTCATGATGATTTCCTGAGTTTATCTCTGTCAGGCAGATGTCATGATGTCATTGACACACTTGACTGGAGTCACGTCAGTCAGAAACCGGGCCACTAACATAACTTGGTGGGAATTAAATTCAATACTAATAGAACACTTACAACTAGTCTTTGTAAATAAATTGTGATAGACAATCATCTTCAATCAGTACTTAGCGAACATTGATTTTAGACTTTAGTGTTGGTCATTTTAGTTGACTTTGATTTGGCAAAAATATTTCACGTTTTTTATTTTTCATGATTTTTACAACTGTCGAAATAATTCGTACTTATCCTTATTCCTTGTTTTTTGGAAACGTTAATTGCCAACCAGGAAGTACGCAGTCGTTAATAATGGAAACTGTAAATTCCATAGTTTGGCTAAACTTTATCAAATATATTAAATGAATGAACATGGAACGACCGATAGAAACACATTTTAATCAATCATTTGTAATATTGTATCCCTATTTCATTAAATAAAAACATTATTTTTGATAAAATATTCGTAAAATTTCGAAAAACTTAGGTAAATGAGTCATTTGCAAGATCAATTAAATCAATTTTAAAGTCTGCTAATCCTTAGCTATGTATTATAAAATAAATAGGAAATGTACAATGTCAATAAACAAGTTCTAATGCACAAATTAACATCTTCGACCAACTTGCACTGTGTGAAGTAAACATTCACAGCAAGTCTTCCTACAAGTTTCACGAATAAAAGCTGTCTTATCAGCCAACTTGTGCAATGATTTACTAAAGGAAGAATGACTTTCTTATTTATCTCTATACAATACACTCGACACAATATCTGGTTACAATGACGAAGCTATGGGGTGCTGCTGTACACATTCACAGTATTATTGACCAACAACCGTACCTGAAGCATTCATTCGGCTCTTGCCGATCAGCACCTAAGGGGTATCCCAGCGGGATCCAGTTAGACACCCTTTTTTGGTGGCCTTTAGTATTGGTGACTGATGTTCGAGTCACCTCACGCATTTCTATATATAGCGAGCCGAGGTAAATATTATGTGGTGGAACCCCAATCGTTACAACATTCACAAACAATGCGTCAATCATTGCAATCTCTTCATCGCAACTATGATATAAGAGTCAACTTCACACATCCTCACTTCTTACCACCTCCCCAGCTAGGGCAACGCCGGTGGCGTGGTGACGCGTGTCTGCTTGGCGATGACGCGGTGCCCCTGAGCCAGCTCACCGGCCTTCAGAGCCCTGTACTTCAGGAAGGCATCAATGCCGTACACCACCATTGCGAGGTAACCGAAGAACTGGAAAAAAAATGGAAGTTTAGAACGTGGTAATGTGGTATTGAGGAAATTGAGACAGATAAGGTAGATCAGATAGCAGATGGAGTGCTTAGAATCTAAAGATAGTAAGGCAGGCAAGGGTAGATACACGAAGAAACATGTTTTATTCGTGTATCCAAGCCTTACATAAAACAATTTTAGGGAATGAAAAATCTTGTAAGCCTGCGGTGCGGCGTCCGTCTGCTGGGAAAATCACCACTCCCTATGACTTCTAGTTCAGTCGATCTAGGGCTAATGTGGACCACTGATTGTTGGTTTTGTCCTATACTCGTCCCGCTATCTTCCGCAAGGTTTTTCGAGACGCTTTCTGACTATGTCAGGACTGCAGATTGGATTGTTATTTTGGACCAGACATACGGTAGACTAGTCAAAACAGTGACACGACTTTTCTATAAGACGTTGGTTGCTGTTGTAGACTTGTCAAAATATTAGCTATAACTTTTTACCCGCGTGACGTCCGCTAGTCTTCTATATACAGGTTGGAATTTTGTAATGCCACCTGGAGGGAAAGTACTCTTAATACTGTAGATAAAAAAAAATTACTCAAAGGAAACATTCCTTTATTTTTGAATAGATGGCAAACTGCATTCAAAGATTTTCGAAAATTCTCTTCTTCCACACCCGGGGCTCCATTCTCTTGGATACACAAATTTATTATTTTAACGAATTCATTTCTAGTAACCTATATTAAAGTGTTGTGGTGAATATTATAAATCGTATTCTGAACTTCAACTCGCAGTTGTCATTCGCATAAGATTTCATGTAAATTTGATTTTTTACATATCCCCACAAAAAAAACTTCCTTTAAATCAAACTGTTCTTGATAAGCCATTTTCACCGTGAGACAAAATGTGAAATGAGTTGTAAAAACAATCAAATGTGAATTGAATGTGAATAACAACTATGATAATCTAATTTTCAAATTTTAATCTAACATTCCATATTTAAATTACCTCATACACGCAGCTACGAGTATGTCGCAAAGGAGTCTGCATTACAAAATATGAATGTTAAAAATCAATGCCTCTTTTCCTTGTAATTTTATAACTCAAGAACGGGCCCACCTATCCAAACCAAATGTTTAGGCTTTGTTCGGACTATTTAGTAGATGGTTTATGTGAACTTTGCACAAAATCGGTCGAGCGGTTCTTCATTTATTCGAGAATGGTATAGATTCACAATTGGACCCGGTAGGTGGCGCTACTGTCCGGGCAGGACGACGTCTGCCAGGTCCGCTAGTTATTTATAAAACGACGTTGCGGTAGCTGTCATTATAATAAAAGCTGTTCAAATACTGTTATGATAAAATGCAACTATGTCAAACTTACGACGATTTGCGAGATGCGAAAATCAGGACAAGGTTTACGGCGTCTTTCAGCGATTGTATACAGTATCATTAGACTTGGATGTACTGATAACATTATCATATTATTTTGTTTTCAGTACGTGCATGTGACTTGGTTGAAAATCAGCAGATAATTCGGACGAGAAAACTCCGTACCTAGAGGTTCGCCCTCGACCGAATACTGATATCAGCAAACAGTAGATTCTATAATATATGTACAATGTTCTGCATAGGAATCTAGGTACAAATCGTGCACTATCTAAAATATAGCACATAGAAAACTTACTCAGTAAGCAATTTGTTGTGAGCAGAATTCGAAGCTGTTAATTTGATACACTTTCTTCTTCTTGACTTCTTATATTCTATCCAATCAAATTAGCCATCAGTGATTTAAAAAATGAAATCACCGATGGCTAGTTTATATTCTTGGATGGACCGATGACGATTGTCAAGAGAAACTTAAGTAGCATTTGATAAGCACGTTTCTCATATAATAATAAACGGATGGCTCATCGTAAAGGACTCTATAAAGGTTTAGGAGTCGTAAAGTGGACCTATAAATGTTATAATATCAATCATGTCATGGGCAGACGACATTGTTGCCATTGCGGTAATATCCTAGATTACGCTGGTACAAGAGCGTGGAGCTTGGGACAAGCAGAGGGCTATACCCAGCCGCGGGTGCTGTGGATGATGATCATATCACAATTAGGGAACTTTAACCAATATTGGTTAGGAAGAAAAAGCGAGTGAATATTTTGAAGTTTTGAAGGTAAGGGAAAATAGTCCTAAACATTCAGAGAGATGAAACCACCTGTTATTTATATGAAAATAAAAGAGAATAGACTTTGGGGCTTTCTGTCCATTCGATTCGGAGCAAAATTGGCTGTGGCAGACGCACAGACAGACACACGAGTGATACTGTAAGGGTTCCGATTTTTCCTTTTTTTTTACTTAAAAAACAAAAAACACGACAGTGGAAATGGAGACTGAACAGCCAGCCAGATGTGTGGCTGAAAGAGTTTGTTCAGCAACTTCCCAACACTAGGAAGTAGTGAAGCGAGATTTTACGGGACTGCCTAATATTGTTGACGTTCAAAAACTGTTGATTGTCATCTAAAAAGCTTCTTTACAGACATACAATTATTACTTTTAGGAGAAGAAGGAATTCCAATACAATTGTATTACCTACCTAACAAAAACAACCATTTACCTCATTCTAATTCTTAATTGATAGTAAAACACGGCATACCGCAATGCTAAACATATTTATAGATATTTAATAGTTCGGTCACGTACGGCACTTAATAATGTGTGGCAGTCGGTTCGAGTGAGCTGCCTTTTGTTTTCAATGAGCAGGTGGGCACGGCACAATCGACCGGTGACTCTCTTTGTAGTTGTTTTATGTGAGTTACAATTAAATTTTTGTGAACAGGACATGTTGACATCAAAATAAGTCAAGCCAATATATCTTCAAATAATTCTTTAAGATATTCTGGCCATAGAAACTCGAGTATTGAGTCAATACACATGGTCTCTGAAATGGAATTCCTCTGTAACCTGTGTCTGTGACAGCCCAGAGTCAGTGTTATTGTTTAGTTGATGGCAATAGATCCGCCTAAATTGCTTCCTAATTTTACATTTCATGGGGCTTAAATAAAACTGGTTTCTAAAATAGTTATTTACATCTTTCCCGAAATCCTTCCAAAAACTGAATAAAGAAAGAAAGAAAATTTATTTATTTGTCGCAGAAACATACCGAGCATACAGGAAAAAAAACATTACACAAACAACGCTTGACAGATACTGAACAGATACAGAACTGCAGGCGTGATGTTTTTAAGAAAGAATATTGAGAGGTTATGAGTGCGATTAATGAGTCCGTCACATATTGTCACACCTTATACGTTCTAAAAGTACAACTACGTTTTAGTACCTGTCTACGGTACTGTTTACAAATACTAAGTTAACGTAGAACTTCATATGAACACCTAGTAGATTTACACGAAAATATGACTAAGTATTCGAAGAATTCAGATGCGTAACACTTTGAAGTACCTATGCGATATTATGTATCGTAGTAGGAGTTATTTGATGGCTTCATATACGTGCCGTGAAGACAGAATAATTTCATTGTTAGGTATAGATAAGTTGCCCGTCGGGGCTGCGGGATGTTGTAAGAGATACCGCGGCCTCGACATAAAGGGGTAAGAAGGAACATGGGTGGTTTTTAGCCAGTAGAAGTCTGACATTCCCTTTCGCTCTGCCTAAGAGCGGGAGGGGTTATTCGATGATTTTCCTTCCGCCAAAAAAAAAACAGGGATAGATAAGTTCCAATCATGTTATGGATGGAGAGGAGGAAGGCCAAAGAAAAGATGGATGGATTGTGTAAGGAATGATATGAAAGAAGGGAGGGAATAATAGCGTGACGCTTCATAGGGGGGAACGAAAGAAGAAAACGTGTTGCACCAACAACATGGGACGAGGGCAGGAAGATCAGGAGGACAGGTTCCAAAAACCACTAGATTTAGAACTCACCCCTGCAGCAGAGTACGCGGCAGCTCCAAACGCAACCACAATCGTAGACGCAATCAGGTACAAGAACACCATCACCACACACGCGATCATCTCGATCTTCAACCACTTGATGTTGTGGTACTTCTCCACCACGTGGAACAGGTACAGCATCAGCAGGATCCCGGAGAACCAGAGGCCTAGGTGGGCCACTATGTTGAAGTACACCCCTCGGCCGTTTCTCCAGAATGCCGACGACTGAATGCAGATGAAGCCGATCAGGTTGAATAGCTGAAAAAGACTGACGTGTTAGAAAACAAATATGGACCAAACTCGTGCGATCAGATATTATGATTTTCGCCTTTGCTAGTAATCATGTTAAAAACACAAGTTAGTTAGTGGCATAACTGGGAAACAGTTTATCACACAGATATTTATACAATTGTGTGCCAGTGTAAAACTTTGAGCTATGGGGTATTGTCATGAATATTGGAGAACTTCAAAACAAAGAGCCTTTCGATCACCTGTCGGGGACACTAGGAATTTTAATTGGCGGATGGACAGCTGCATTGTAAACCTGTACGCAACTAGCTAACATAGTGCCTGCCTACATATGGAGCGAACAGTCATGATATCTGTCTAGAAACCTAAACTCGTGAAATTCAATCTAATAAGGGAACTTTTACTCCCGGACCATCCAGTATACTTTCGGCAATTCATGCATTTTCTAATCTTGCTGACTGTGATTCGCACAATCTCTATGGGCTTGCTTATGTCTTAGTGGGAACAAACAATACGCAAGACTTTCTGGCATATACCTACCTACTTTGATCCTGCAAATATTAAAGAAAATACATCTTTAAAATCTTTTGTTTTCATTTTGTGCGTAGGTAAGTTCCAGGATCAAAGACCCTTTCCTGGCCTGCCGCCAGGTGTATTACTTTTATCATCATTGCGCTTGCGATTATTGACTAGTAATCTGTTGGCTGTTATCTATGCCTGTTAGTAATGCGTAAATAACGACCGATTGACGTCGTAACCGTTTACCTGTACAAATACTTGTATTGTTTAGTGCCATTTGCGCGTGCGAAATAATATGTATGAGATTTAAATGCTTCACGCTAGGGTAGCGTCGCGTCGTAGAAATCGTATGTAAAAATTTCACGGAAAGACTTGCAAAAATGCGGAAGTACGCTCAGGGGTGTATGTGGTCATGTGGCCCAAACCCTAAACGCAAATATGTGAACAAACGTGTATTTTGTGTATTTTAAGACTATGAAGACCTATAAGAAATTATAGCTGTACTTTATAACGTCGATTACGATTGTTGTGCTCTACATCTAATAGCCTCAGACCAAATAATAATAATAATAATATATTCCACAACTATCACACAACGCCATCTAGTCCCAAGCTAAGCAGAGCTTGTGTTATGGGTACTAGACAACTGATAAACATACTTATATATTTCTAAATACATACATATTATAGATAAATTACACCCAGACACAGAACAAATGATCGTGCTCATCACACAAACATTTGTCCTGGGTGGGAATCGAACCCACGACCTCCGGCATAGCAGTTAGGGTCACTAACCACTAGACCAACAGGCCAGTCAAAAAAATAAAAAGTAAAGACGGAACTCTGCGAACAGCAAAGTGAGACCGGTCAAACTACGCCTCGCATACACGCACACACGTCTCAAACCAAATAAAAAGTTTAAGACCAAGGCGTAGTTTATGTTGTACGTGTGTGCGTGTATTGTGTATGTACACGGCGAGGCGTAGTTTGACAGGCCTCACTTTGCTGTTCGCAGAGTTCCGTCTTTACTTTTTATTTGGTCTGAACTAATAGCAAAGAATTTAACGCAGTTAGTTACACACGACATCATTTTCAGAATCGTCGTCTCCCAACGAAGCTATAGGGTGTGTAGGTTTTCATTGGAGTCCAATCATACAAGTCCAGTCCAATCTAACAGAAAAAGGTTACTTGCCTACATAGTAGAATAATTGGAAATACATAATTATCTAAAAAACAAAAACACTTACAATAACAATACCCTTCAGAATCCCGGGCACAGTCTTCAAGTAGGAGGGGTCGAACCGCGTCTCAGTGATGAACACCGTGTTTGTAGACCCCATGGCCTGGGGGGGCGGCGGTGGAGGCAGCTGGTTGGGGTACGCCATGGTAGGTGCTTAGCTGGAATAGACGGATTTCTATTAATACCCGGTTTCAGAAGATCTAGTAACAGTCGGTGCATCTACAAAGGGCAGAGCTATAGTGTGATGAGTGATGAACTGATAACTGAGAGCTTCGACACCGTTTGTTAAAGTTTTTTCAAGGGCGTGGTGCCTAATTCTTCATGAGTAATACGGTAATCTCGTTTCTGTGTCCGGTACACCACGAGCTAGCGCCACTACTGGGCGCAGTCTCCAGTCTTTAAGACCGACTACTGAGCTGACCAAAGACGTCTGATACAAATGTGGTTGGTTGATTCCTGCGATTCTGCTTCTTCATCTACATCGTGCCTTCCGTTTCGTCTTTGATTATTAGTCGTTGCACGAGTGCACCTTTGCTCTCGACTCCAGTCGGCTCCATGTCAGTGGTAATGCATAACATAATAGCATAATATATTCACAAACTTCTATGAGTCAACGTATGGCTTCCTTCGGCTTTTGGCCGAAACCTTTCGCGATAGCCGATTAATCGGCTCCGGCCAGAAGTCGACATTCGGTCGGATTCCAGTTGTAAGACAATCAATCAATCAATTAGGCCTCAAGGTCCTCATTAACCATTTAAGTATCCGGTGTTACGTCTCGGTAGGAGCGGCGATTGAATGAAACCAATTCAATTAGTAGTCAGTGTCCAGCGTTACCTGACCCCTCATATTAAGAAGAAGATGGCAAGTTGTGTGAGGAGAGAGGTCAGATAATGCTGGGCACTGACTGTACCAATACCAGGAGGTACAGGTTACATCCGCTAATTGCAAAAGTGAATCATTGAGTCAGTCATACAGAAGTGAGGTCAATAATAAATTTACTTTATATCTGTCATATTGGTAATAATTTATATTTATGGACTAGCTGTTGCTCGCGTCCTTCGTCCTCGTGAAATTATTAAGTATTGAAATGTTACTTCCCTATTTGAATCGGATTTTAGTAACTAGCGGATGTCACGCGGATTCTCCCGCGTATAGGGTTACCATATCTCAGGATTTGTCCTGAGATTTCAGGATTATTCGACTCTTCTCAGGATTCCGGCCGGATTTAGCAAATCTAGTGATAACTCAGGATTTTTAATAAAAAACAGGTTACATTTTAAAGATCTCTCTTATTAAACTACTAAAAATAATCTTCTTTTGGTAACAATTGCAGTTAAAATCAATACTTATGTATTAATTTAAAACAAACTTAAAATAATCTTCTTTTGGTAACAATTGCAGTTAAAATCAATACTTATTTATCGAAGTAAAACGAACTAAAAACAATCTTCTTTTGGTAACAATTGCAGCTGCAGTTAAAATCAATCCTTATTTATCAAAGTAAAACAAACTAAAAATAATCATCTTCAATAATCATCTTTAAAAATAATGTTACCAACATTTGCAGGTAAAATCAATACTTATTTATCCAAATAGGTACTTAATTAATTTTGTCGTATTTAATATTTGAAGAAACCTTTTTAAGTAAATTCTTTTCTTTGATTATTGATTTATAAAATGCCTCACAAGTTAAACTCTTCAAGTTATATTGAACTAAAAGTAGAGCTCGAACTGAAGACACGTTTAGTCGGTTTCTTTCTTTCGACCATTGAGCTCCCATGATAGAAAAAACTCTTTCTACGTTTGCATTTTGAGCTGTTATTGCAAATATATATTGACAAATACGCAGTATCTCTGGCAATCGTGAAATACCTATTGTCTTGAAAATGTTTGCCCACAACGCATGAAGCATTACGTCAAAAAATGCTTCTTCCTGTTTTGTCAAAAAACTATTCAGAGATGCAATTTCATCGAATAACTTCACATCATCTATGTGTATTCCTTTTCCATTTAGATAATGAATTGATAAAGCAATCTGATCAAAGTCGATCATTTGGCCCTTTTTCAGCATCAACCAATTAAAGACTTTGAAATCATCTAAAGGCGTCATCCACTTGATCAGATATTCTACGCAAGTCTTATACATATTTTTAAGGTCGTGCTTGAAAACTTCTTGGTTTTCCGCAGTGCACTTAGCCAGCAACTCTCGCACTTTAAGTGGCATGAAGTTTGCGTTCGCTCGTGCAACTAAAATTTCATGTGTGGATTCGAGGATTCTTTTAATATCTAAAACAGAATTGTTTTCTTTTTCGATGTCTTCAATTTTCGTCTGAAATATTGACATTAATGAGTGAGCAAGAAATAAATAAACTTCGCTGAGTTCATTTTCAAAAAAGTTCTTCAAAGTAATTGGTACACCAGGAGTAGATAAAAAGTACTGCTTCAACGGTTCATACATCTTCAATATTCTTTCGATCGCTGGAAACAGACTAAGCCATCGGGTCTTGCTATGAAACAATAGTTTCTGATAATTGACGTCTATATATTCGCTGATATCCTTCAACGCCTCCGTGCGTACGGTGTATACGGAAAAATAATTAAACAGCTTCATTACTACAGATTCTATATCAATATGCAGATTATCAGTGCCATGTTGAATACAATTGTGTAGTATGTGCGCTGGGCACCCAACTCCTACGATATCTTTGTCCAGAAAGTTTTTTAAATTAGTCCAAACATTTTGTCCCGGTTGCCGATTTACTCCGCCAAAATTAACATTAGCGTTGTCTGCTGTAAATGATACACATTTCATCAACAAGTCGTACTTTTGCAAGCTTGTTTTAATTATCTCTGTTATAGTGTCAGCATTTTCATTGGGTGTGCTCAGCACATCCAGCAGTTTTGTTTTAATTCCTTCTTGCCAGTCGAAGAATTGTATCATAATTGGAAATATTTTTTCAGCACCGTGATTACTTGCATCTGTGGAAACGCCCAAGAAGTTGACATTTTGTAATGAGACTTGTACCTGTTCAATTACCCACGGAGATATCACGCCCGTTACAATGGCCTCAGTCTTCGTTCGTGCACAAGAAATACTCTTCGCAGTGTTGGAATCAGCAAATATAGCCTTAACCAGTTGGCTGGTGCAATCCATAGATTTAAATGACTGGTGATGTTTCACTGTGTGGAAAGCTAAAGTGGCTTCAGCGGCGGATATTTGGTCTGTCAGTCCAGAACTTTGTGGTTGAAATAAAGAGTCGATTTTGGTGTTACTTGAAACAGTCAGACTATTTTTTTTATGTTTATCCGTTAGGATATGTTTTTCAATATCAGCAGCTCCCTTGAACTTAATTGAAAAATGATTGTTACATATTGAACAAAACACTTCGGTAGGTTCTCTTCCATCTTTCATAATCGGAAATTTTTGTTTTAAAGTATCTGTGAATGTACACACGTATCGTGGTCGTTTGGTACTTGAAGACATTTTAAACTCGTATCAACAGATAAATCCAACAGATGGAGCGTAGTCCAACCCTCGCAATGGCGCAAGACGAACTGACTGAGTGAGCGAGCGAGCGGCAACCGCGCTGCGGGGCGACGGGCGCATCCCTCCTCCCTCCGCCCCGCTGTTTTGAGTGCGATGTAATACAAGCTTGTAACGCGTCGCGTAAAACGCGTGCGCAAGATCCGCAGTGTATACAACGATAATAATACGTTTTTGAGAGAAAATTCTCATCTGTAGAAAATCTCAGGACTTTTCCATGGAAATCAGGCCTTTTCTCCGGACTTTTGATTTTTTCATCTGGTAACCCCGCGTAGTTCCCGTTCCCGTGGGAATACAGGGATAAAAAGTAGCGTATGTTACTCAGGGTGAATGTATAGCTTTCTAATGGTGAAAGATTTTTTTTCAAATCGGCGCAGTAGTTTTTGTGTTTATTCATTACAAACATACACACAAAAATACAAATTGTTCCTCTTTATAATATTAGTGTGATGTGTATTAATGCATTTATAATCAAAATAAAATCCGAGGGTAAGCCAGGTGATTATTTTGTTGTATCACACTATAATATGTATTATAAAGGCGAAAGTTTGTAAGTGTGTGTGTATGTTTGTTACTTCTTCACGCAATAACTACTGCACGGATTTGGATGAAATTTGGTACGCAGATAGTTTATAACTTGGATTAAGAAATAGGAGTTTTTATCCCGATTTTATATTCCCGTGGTATGCAGCGGGTGAAGTCGCTGGCAACAGCTAGTAACAAATAAAACAAACACCAGTCACCGGCTTAGTCCGCGTGGAAATAACGAATTTTGAAACAAACTTTCTTCCCCTATTTTACTCCCTTAGGGGTTGAATTTATATTTTCTTATTCCTTGTCTACATTATAAAGGGAACCACTGTGCAAAATTTCAGCTTTCTAGGTCCATGGGTTTGGGCTGGGCGATGACCTTTAATTTTTATTTTTATAGATTTGACTCCATACTATTTACGATAATTGGATTTGGATTAAAATAATTGGCACATGGATAGACCTTTTCTGGATAAACAGTTTAGTTATTTTTTATAAATACTGTTACTATGTTCCTGTGGAATAAAATCAGAGCTCAATGCAGGTAAAAGTTAGTCTAAATAAGCAGAACCAATAAAACATTTCAAAATTTTTTAATACGGAATAAAGTAAGACTATACTAAATATATAAACTAAACTAACCTAAAACCAAACTAACTATAAAAGAGCATCGAAAAACTCCTCAATTTCAAATTTCTAAATTTACAAAAAAGGGCCTCAAAACCTACCCATCCATCACCCATAAAAATATTCAATTAAATACACACATTAAAAAACAAAATATGCGACAGTTGATAAAAAGATGGTGAAATTTAAATTAAATATAGTATTGAATTCTATGGTCCAATAAATTATTCAGTAGGTAAATAAAACAATTTTGGTGCCATTGGCTGATGGTTGAACTTAAAATTAAATAGCTAAGAATGGGTAACACAGAATAAATTAAAAACCGTTTATAATTGCTAAACGGTTCAACCTTGAGAATACAAACACATGTTTTATTCAAAAATAAGTCATACAGCAGATACCAACTTGAGATGAAATCAAGATATATTATAAAGATCTATCACCCTTGAATGTATCACTTTATATTGAGTCTAGCAAGTGATAAGAAGATTACAGATGTGATAATGATTACAAAGAAGCTACAGAGAACTGTGGTAAAAAAAAAAAACCTTGAAATTGAACTTGAATTAACTATGGCTGTTACCTAACAGCATGTGATTGATCAATGAAATGGGAGCGCTACCACAGATTACAGTACACTAATCTGTAGAGCTACAGTTTTAAAAGAAGTTTCAAATTACAAGTGTGTTTATTTGTTTTTCAAAAAAACGTTGCCCCACACTACGAATTTCTCCTATTTCGTGGGTGGATTCACAAACATTTAAACTCGCATGTGCAACCAAACACCCAGACCCGAAACAAATATTTGTTCCGTGCGGAGATCGAATGTGTGATATGCAGTGTAGCAGTCTAATCGCTCACCTACTGCGCCAACCGTGTCCTCTTTTAATTAAAAAAAAACTAAATATTAAAACCAAGCAAATTATTTTGATCACATTTTTGTGTGTATTAATACTTGTTAATTTATTTTTAATAGGTAGGTACTTTAACTACCTCTATAATACTATACTTAGTATGTTTAATAACTAAGTTACATAATTTAAAGATAAAGGAACATAATTTACATATTCGTGTATGTAAATTATGTTCCTTTAATTATGATTGCAAAACCTCTCAGCCAAATTAATTTTATGTAAAAGCATAAATTTAAATTTTTAAGGCACAGCTCTGCATTGGGCCAGTACAACAAAAAGTAAACAAATAATCATAGTAAATTAATTAATACTTACTTAGAACACGTTACGCACTATTCAGTCCTACACAGTACACGAAGGAGCGAATCACGTAAACTGAAACAGCCTCATCGCGATAAGAGCCGAGGATGCTCCGAGCCCGTACCTCTTTAGTCACCGTCGTCGCCTTGACACTATATTACTAACCGATACCGAGACGTGTAAAACATCAATGACTCATATTTTTAAATAACATACACTCTAAGCATACCGCGGTCATAATAGTACCTTCGCAGTGTTATTTGTTTACTCAGACGAAACGACTTCGCACGTAATTATAAGTGGACATGTAAATTATCTAGGCTTCTATACATTTTATAAAGTATAACGCCGATTTATATTCTGTAATTTATTCCCTCAGTAACTGTAAATCCTTACAAGATTTGTTTAAGAAAATCATGAAACGCGAACTGCGAACTTTGTGGTGATCCACAAAAATAAAATATCTACCGTGTAACTGCTCAACTGCTGTTCTAATAGGGATGCCCGATTCGAGTGATCGATCGAAATGTCACGTATCTGAAAGCAATCGATTTAATGCATTTTGGTTTCTAAACCTTTTACTTTAACTAATAAGAAAGTTGGAAAATATCGTGGACACAATGTTGGTCAATCTTCAAGATAAAAACTGTTTCCATAGCACACACAACGAAAGGAATCAGTACCATTCAATAGAGCTCCTGCTCTATATTCGTTAGTTAAATTGCTTCGATCGAAACGATCGTACTAGGTTTACCCCACGTCTCAAACAAAGAGCAAAAACAACGATAAATCCTGATGTCCACCAGTGACTGACATTGAAACAATTTTTAAAAATAATTTTATTATCGACGTCCACCCCGTGTTACACGGCTTGAAAAAAGTCTGCTTAAATGTTTTGGCCATGTGGAGAGGATGTAAACGAGAAAGATGGCTAATAAAAGGTATTTAAAAGCAGATGTATGTGTCAATGTTGGGAGGCAATGCAATAGGACGTACATGGCCTTTTTAATGAGATCTTTCAGAAAGGTCAAATGCGTAGTACAAGCTACTAGTGTGCGTATAATACGACCAGATGAATGAACGTGATTTAACTGACACCGTGAGATTTTATCCCACGCGTGAGTTTGTGTGTTACGTATAATTTTAATTAATTGCAGTTCTGTTGCTGCGGTATCATAAACGTGATTTATTTTTTTTTCCATTTTTAGTTATCATCTCGATTTGCTTGAAATCGATTTTTTTTTAGTTTATAGTTTCACATTTTTTAATACATGCTGCGCTGCACTTCTCTACGCACATGTCTAATGTCATTTTTTCGCGTGCGTTCTCAACAACATTTTGGTTTGGTTTTGTTGTCGTATAAAATAATGGAACTTATTTGTAAACAAAGTAAGAAAAATAAATAAAATTTATTTATGTTGGCTGAAACGACTTTTGCCATGGATTCTCGTGTAAATACAATCATAATATGTTTTTCATGATGATTGTAGTCAAAGAGTATAATAATATTTGGCGGATTGTAGTATTAGAGCGAATCCTGTCAGTTTCATTCAGTGCGTTCCGGTACCCAGTCGTGTTTTTTTTTTTAATAATTTCTGTTCTTTCGAACGTGACTTACTGACGTACTATTGTCTTACTCTGTCACATAGAATTTGATAGTGGAATAATTATTGTGCTGTTTTTTTTATTTTTAATGCTAATGTAAGCAGCATTTCAAATATTATATTACGAAAAATTATCAACTTCTGACAGACGTTTGGTTTCATGGATTGGTCATTTGGTCATATTCGATCTATCACCTGTTAGTAATTTACACCTATATAGAATTGTTATTGTAAGTTCCGTGACTGTGAATTAAATAGTTACAAAGAAAAAGTGTTTGTGACTACGTGAAGTATTTAAAGGAGGTAAGAAAAGAAATAGCATATTTTTGTATTAAAATGTAGTGTTGTGTTTATTTCTGTGGTGTGTTGCTCAATAATCGCTATTTTAGGTCGTGACAGTCGGCATTTCGTGTCTTGAACGTGCTCGCTAGTAAAGTCCATGCTTACATGGACTTTTAACATCGTTTTTCAAACATACACCCACAAGTTGTCCAAATACATTTTACAGTTCAGCATTACATTTCACTTCCCACGAAAATATTATTTGCGCAATGTACGTCATTGCGCAAATAATATTAGAGGGACTTCCGGTGGGAACACCCATTCAATAACTTGCCACTACCTTTTCAACCAATGTTCATAGATTTTTTTCCTCCCACCAATTTGTTTTTGTAATATAATATTACACTTGTTCTCTTATCTACTTCCTTATGATTTCAAATGAATTCAATTTTATTATGATGTTTAGCTCTTTTCTAGTAGAAATAGTAAAGTTAACAACTTTCTCTTTTCAATATAGATTCAAATATAGACTAGACCTACTAGTCACACTTTCATTCCCATAAGTGTAAAATATAGTCTCCGATGTGCCTATAGAAATGTAGACTGACCCTCATTTCTTACCATGACGGCACCATAATATAAATGAAATAGTGCTCCAATACGGAAATTCCAAGAAATGAAAAGCTATCTGTTGTACACACGCCCATAATTATATTTGGTAAATTGAAAAAGATACAATAATCACACAGATAACCAGTATAATTTTTAATTTTGTGCAATCGAAAAACCCTTAACTTGAAAACAATTAATTGATATTTGATATTATCTATTTGTAATCACTGATGGTTCTTTGTAAGTAAGATTATTTTGTCCAGTCACTTAATAAGTGATAAAATCAGCAATATATAATATTATCAGCAGTAAAATACCTACTGCAAAACAATCTAGTATTGAACACACTGCTAAAATCTACATAAACCTATAATTTATATCCGCAAAATTTAAATATTATGGGTGGTATAAATTGTGCCCCTGATAGACCTCCAGGATTTTCTTGAGGTCCTAGGCCATATGACTGCTTTTCTTAATGATTGGTTCAGTGGTTTATAGGTAACTAATAGACAGGGTAACTTTTGCATTTATGAGTATGTCGTCTGCTATACGCAATCCAGAAAGAATACTACGCATTTTGTTATAACCAGCCCTGCTCATCAGAGTGGTAACAGCTAGAGTCATACTTTTAGATGAAATAGTCAAATCAGAAATACAAACCCAAATTCAGGAGTTATTTATTCAAATATGTCTTACATGCAAATATGCACTTCCTAAACAAAACTACATTACCACTTCCCAGTGTTTTAGCTGAAAAAGACTGAAAAATATCTCCAGCAACTAAATAGAGTTTTCCTAGCTCTGGTTCAAATGTCCAATTGTATCAAATAACACAGATTTAGTAAGCCTCAAATGATGCATATGCAAAAGCATTGTAACTGATATCAGTGTTATCATATCACATAGAATATGTTAATGATAACTCATTACCAGGGTTTATCTTTATATTAACAAAAAATATGTGTACAATCTGTTAACATGGGCTTGGGGACTTTTTGTGTATCAAAATTTATGCTACTAACATTATTGACAAGATCCGGTTGTCCGGGGTCTATGTTTAAAGGTGTTTTTTTCTTGGAACATTGAACTATATTTTTTTGCATGGAGATAATATTGGGTCTGAAAAGTATAATTAACTCTTAAACCTACCGATAGTACATAAGAGGAGGTGATGAGCAAAAGCCAGTCAAAATATATTTTTAAGAACTTGTAGTGAATTTCCATTGATTGCCTATGTGTACCACTTTGAATATTATAATCCTTTTTTTTTTTTGGCGGGTGGAAAATCATCGAATAACCCCTCCCGCTCTATATTTTTTTTCATGGAGATAATATTGGGTCTGAAAAGTATAATTAACTCTTAAACCTACCGATAGTACATAAGAGGAGGTGATGAGCAAAAGCCAGTCAAAATATATTTTTAAGAACTTGTAGTGAATTTCCATTGATTGCCTATGTGTACCACTTTGAATATTATAATCCTTTTTTTTTTTGGCGGGTGGAAAATCATCGAATTACCCCTCCCGCTCTTGGGCAGAGCGAAAGGGAGTGTCAGACTTCTACTGACTAAAAACCACCCATGTTCCTTCTTTGCCCTCTATGTCGAGGCCGCGATAACTAGTGTACAACCCGTGGCCCAAATATTATAATCCTTGAATCAATTTCCTCAAAGTAATTTAATGACTGCATGTACAAAAAATACAATTGTTTATTCCATTTTTAACCAACTTTTTCAAAAAATGAGGAGGTTTCTCAATGCAACCGTATATTTATATATATATATTTTTTATGCTTTTCGCGCATAATCATGTTCGTCAATTGTAGACCGATTTTCAAACAACTTTTTGTGTCTGAAAGGGTATATTCCCGAGGTGGTCCCATTGTTATCAAGTCAGGATCTGATTATGGGATCCCAAAGAAATCGAGGGCAAGCCTCAAATATAGGCACAAAGCTTTTTAAGTATTTGGCAATGTTTAAAAAAATAAGAAAACTTTTATGTCCACACAACAAAAGCTTTTTAAACGAAGCTCGTTACATCATCTGCCTGGCCTTTTCCCAACTAGGTATATTGGTGTCACAGTGTCAGCTTCCAGAGTAACGGTATGGAGCTACATTCTAGTATTTTAAACGGAGCGACTGCGTATCGGACCTCCACGACCCACTTACTACGTAATACGAAATCCTTTGGTACAACTACTTTACTTTCTGAGGCACGTAGGAAACTCGGCATGTAATTATGACCATACATCCACGGACCGACCTCGGCAAGCAGTGCCTGCCTGCAAGCCTATAGAACTCAGTTGCTCAAATTCACAAAGGACTTCCCGTTATTTCGACCCTCTCAGTCACACACGTTTTCTATGTTTCCAGGTAATCAACAATGGCAGAAGTAGGCTTCCCCGGACAACACACCACGACAACCACGGTCACATCCAGCACGGCTGTCCAAACCAACATACGGTTTGACCCAGCCTACATAAAGACCATACCGGGCATACTGAAGATTGTTCAAGTTGTAAGTACATACATCACACTAATATTATAAAGGCGAAAGTTTGTGAGTGTGTATGTTTGTTACTTCTTCACGCAAAAACTACTGCAGGGATTTGGATGAAATTTTGTACACAGATAGTTTATAAGCTGGATTAATAAATAGAATAGTTTTTATCCCGATTTTATATTCCCGTGGGTTGTAGTGGGTGAAGCCGCTGGCAACAGCTAGGAATAATATAAACCCATGCTCTTTTTCCATGGGGGTAGGCAAACCACAGAAAGCCACCTGCTACGATTCTTACATACTGCTTTTGCCTCGTCCACGTAAGTCAAGTTGTGAGTACAATTTGCTTTAACATTGAATTATTTAGACTATAAAAATATTAATGAGTGTGGGAAACACACGACAATGCGCCATTGCGCTGTATGTAATGCTATAGTCATGATAAAGGCCACTTCAATAGCTTATGTTGCTGCTGGATAAAATTCCAGTATACTTATGATACAACATAATCAGTCATTACCATTGAGACTGAGATGGAGTGGGCTCTTATCCACCTCGCTTACCGATAGAGAGCGGGTTGATGGACGTCCCTTGTCAAATTTTCGGTCCTAGAGGATATACTGTTTCTTTCGCAATGTTTTCCTGCACCGCTTTGAGAGCAGTGATGAAATAAACTACACAAAATGAAGGATCTCAGTCAGCTCCAGCATGTCCCTTTCCTTTCCTGCCAGGGACGTGACGCCCTAAGCCGAGGCTCGTACTCCACAGGGGGTGTCCTTAGCGCGCTGTCACTTTGTTTATCGGTTGTATGCCTGGAGCATAGCCTGGTTGTAGGACTGGAGACCTTACACTCAAGGCACCCACGAGACGGTCTAGTTAAATAGAAGTCAGCCTCTTAGGTGGACCTGCTATAATACATATATGCCATTAAAAAAAAACGTGGCTTTAAACCCCGACTTACGACAACTAAATCGAGAGTTCGAGATCGCTACCACAGGGTTAACTGGTCCTATTCCTATGTCAATCAACAAAATCTTGGACCTTGGCTGGCTAAGTCAAAATTCGGAAAACCTCAAATCGAACTTAGGAAAGTGTTTAGCAAACATACTGAATAAATAATCAATACAAGACAAAGCACAGCTTTATTCAGTTCAAACACTTGTTCCATGGTATATTCATGAGGTGAAAGGTCAAGTGCTTCCAGAAAGGTACCTAATTCAATGTCGGGTTATCTTGATCGCCGGCTGTTATATGACGTCGTTCACGCAATAATAGAGCTAAGGGGGAGCTGGCCTTTTAACAAACACGCCATGCCATGTAACGGTTTTAATTTAATCGTCACGGCCAGTCCCGAAGGGGGCAGACAGACAGGCAGACGTAAAGGTGTGCTATTTTTCCCAAAGGGCTGTGTCTGAAGGTATTAGTCAACTCTTCAAAATGACGGTATAGCTTGAATGCTGTCATCGTGCAACTGTGACCTCCACGTTTACCTACTTCACATACCTATTCATTTGTCTTACGTTATGCAAAGGTTCCTCGGTTCGTCACATGATGTTATAATAGATTGTAAACGACTGATTTGCAACTGTTTCGCCATCGCGCGATTAGTCTGCCTGCCGCATACATAGCCCGAGTTCTGAGATGTACAGAGACACGCGAGTTTCGTGACACGATCTCCAATTTCAACCTTAGAGACTGGCTAACCTTTTACCTCCTTGTTCTCTCAATTTGGCGCCACGTTGGTAAAAAACTTGGAAGCAGGCGGGGTCCATTCTATTTTCATAATTCATAATTTAATATTCAAATGAACCCCGCCTGCATGCTTCCAAGTTTTGTTTAATTTAAAATATGCTTGTTTTTTACTTTTCAGTTTTTTCAGTCGGGATTTGTAGTTTTTAAACTACTTTTTTTATTTCCAACTTTTTAGTTCTTTCGTAAGTCGCGTAAAAATCTTCGCAGATGATTTAACTTTCGGTTTAAAGAAACTTTATTCTCAATAAAAACATTAGTCACTTACTTGAGAACAATACTAAAAATATAGATTACAATAAGTTCGTCATCAGTATTACAACTTAATAGTTACCCTTCCAATGCATTCATTTCTCCAGAAGTGATCGATCCGCAATTATTATGTGCTGGCTAAGTTGAGTTTTGAATGCATTGAAAGAGTGTACATTTCTTATACAGGACGGTAATTTGTTATAAAGCTGTGCTCCTTCAAAAGTTAGCATTTTTTTGCCATAGTTAGTTCTTGTTTTCGGTAAAACTAGCAAGCTTGCTCGCCGTGTACTGCGTTGACTAACTTGTTTATATTGAGTGAGTGTTAAGTTTGAGTGAACGCTTTTGTTAAGAATATTTCTGATGAAAATGCATGTGTTGTAAATGTAAAGTTGTTTTATGTAACTTTTGTTTTTGTTTATATGATTTGTGACTTTCAATTTATTTAAACATATAAGTGTCATATATTTTTGTAATCTCCTTTTAAAACCCTTCATTTTGATACCCTACTCGATGGTAATGGAATTGTTTTTATTTTTTGAAATACGCTATATGGCCCCCAAAATCCGCAAATATCTTTTTTTTTAATTTTAATGTTGCCAGTGACACTCGCGCCACCAAGACGAATCTAACGACGTATATTTTATTCAAATCCCTTCATCCGTTTAGGAGTTATGAGGGAACAAAGAGACGGACATACATACATACATACACGCCAAACACATAACCCTCCTTTTGGGCTTCGCCGCAGTCGGGTAAAAATATTTGTCAGTCAGTATCTAACCAAGCAGATGGGTTTATAGCCAGTTATAATTAATGTTCCCCTTACGTTACGTTACGATATAAGTAAGTCTCCACCCAATGAGAGGAACTTCGCTGTAGGTACTCTACAGCGCGGGAGTGCGGAATACACCGGACGTATGTATACAAAGTGATTTTGACTAGATAAGATACCAAGGTAGTATTAGGAATAAACAAAAATACTCAAAGGAGTCTAGGGCCCGATTTTGATGAAAATTAAAACTGCGTCATTGGAATATTGAGAAATCACATGCCATCCCAGGAACCGTAGGTAGTTGTTGATTTTGAATAAAAAACACTATTTTATTAGTTAATACCTCATTTAAAAGTTCCTTTAACAAGAACCATATTCTGGGAAGTAATGACATTGTTTCATACGGAAAACTGAAGGATAATATACAATACAATTATCGACAAAATCTATTCGTCATAGACTTCATAGCACAATGAAAGCGTTTCCTCTTTGTTTCCTTTATTGCATTGAATCATTTATGTATGGACATTATATATCTAGGTACCTGCGTCGGAACTTACGCAGTCGGTTCAATACATTGCAAAACCATGTATTTTTAATGAAGAAGTTCATTGATTGCGTCCTTATAGAACTTGCCCATCGATCCGATGGCTACATGACGATATTTACAATAATAGTTTAAACAACATGACGAATGGATTACTTCATCATATTATATCATTGATAATTAAAAGTTAAGGCAGGTGATGACATGAAGACATGTATGTCATCACCTGCCTTAACCATTCCTGACTACGTGATGACGGAAGGAAGGCAAACCGAGTGCAACTGACCATCAGTAATCTACAGCGTCTGCCTATCTGGCCTCTATAATCCAGGAACTGGTTTATACGAAACCCCATGGAAAATAGGGATAGGTTGTCAGAATTTCAAGCAGCTGAGTATTTGCTTGAAATATGAGGAACAGTCGTAATTTTTTTATATGCAATCTCAATATTATTACGATCGTCATTGGCCATGCGATGCGTTATTAATATCAGTCAAACTTCCATTCCAGCTATGCAGTCTCATCGGGTTCATATGCATCCAATGCTCCTGGCTCAGCAGCAACCCCAGAGGCTCGTTCTTCAGCTGGATCTCAATGATCGCCTTCTGGTTCACGGGCATCCTGCTGGGCCTGTACCTGTTCCATATCCTGGAGAAGTTCTACAAGATCCCCTGGCTGAAGATTGAATTTGGGTTCTGCGCGCTTTGGTCCTTCTTCTATTTGCTGGCGTCAATTCTGGCCGCGACTGTTCATGATAACCCTCATTCTGCTGCTGCGGTAAGTTATTATATTTATAGATATATTATGTCCAAAAATTCATAATTCATTAGGATGAATTTCATCAATATAAAACTGAGAGCGTTATTGCACATTTATTCTGCATTCAAGAACCGTCAGTTTCAATCTTCCTAAGCAATGTTTGCTCTTGAACGCTGTTTAAAAAGTGCTGATCGGGTATAGTTTAAATTGTGTAATCGGCCCTTAATAATGTGTACCAGGTCAAATAAGATCTGTTTCCAAGGATAATGCTGACCTTGCTTTGTTGGTAACGTGGTTGCAAGCTGGAGTTCCAAGTTAAATATCGAATCTCTCTTCCTATTATTATTAGCTTTATCTAGCACAAATTAGGTGCACAATTCACCCGTCAACTACTCCTTCAAAGAAATCCTGCCTCTGTCATGTTATTTGAACCTACTTATTGTTATTTCCAGTTCTTCGGCTTCGTGGCGATGTTCGCGTACCTAGCGGACACATACTTAAAGTTCGTGGCAGTGCGCGCCGGAGGACTGGCGCAGGGCACACGAGTCGTGTCCAAGCAGACCACCTCCGCCGTGGAGTCTCCGCCCCCCAGGGTCGGGTACTAATGGGCTCACGGGGAAACGCTAGTCTGAACGTTAGGAACAGAGAGAATAATTGGCATTGTTGTTTAAAGTGAGTTTTAATAATAAAGGAAAAGTGGTCAACACAAACCATGTTCATGAGCTGTCAATGGAATATAGTAATAATGTCACTGACAGCTCTTGAACGGAGTTTAAAGGTTCTGATCGCTGATTTCATTGGTGACATTCGTCCTTAGTCATAAAAAACAAAAATATGCAATATTTTCTTAGTGCTATTCAAATTGCTCACACAAACACTTTTTAGGATACCTCTCGAGTCCATATTCACGCCTTTGTATTATTTTTGACGTTTAAAAGACATCTATTGGCACTATAAATGCACTATAAAGTTATTTAGTGTTGCGACATCGTATTTGTAAATAGTATTGAGCGAGGAAGTTGCCAGAAGTATAAAAGAATTGTTTATCGATTCAAATTAATTATTGTGTTCTAAGATTTAATGAAAAAAATTGAAAAAAGAAACTACCTATGTTGCTAAAAAATACATTTAGTAACGAAAAATTACATGACAGATGTCCATTTCAAAAATTTTAATACTGAAGTGGTGACAATTTTAAGCTCAATAACTCGCTCTGGTCTAAATGTTAGTTATTTAAGTAATTAACTAGACTAAGCCCGAACAAAATCATGTACTTAAATGTTTTACAGTTTTTTATTAATTTTACACTTTTTGCTGGCACACAATCGCCATTGTTAATCATCGAACTAATTTTTACAATATTACAACAATTTCAATTTTGCGCAAATATTATTTATTTGTTGTATTTTAATTTTAACCTTGTTCAAGGCGATTATGTCTATGCGTGGACAGGGAAAGTGTTAAAATCGCAATGCGCTATCATAATTATAAAGGTGCGGACAGATTGCGGACACCGGACAGTGACAGTTACTTCAGAATATTATCTGTCAAGAGTCTGGCATCCGGATAAAGGCCCGAGTGGCCGGTTTTATTTAAAATAATGATTTTATTAATGGTAACTAAAATTGGAGTGATCAACGGTTTAACCAAAGAAAAATATACCTACAGGGTGTGATGGCTCAATTGAATGATGTTTAAAATTAAATCATGACACTTGTCACAAAAATGTATTTTCGTATATTTTTTGGAAAAGCTCTCCTTCAAATTGACTTTTCAAAAAGAATCATGACAATTTAAAAAATGTATTTTTGTATATTTTTTTTGGAAATGAAACTTATTTCCCAGTATTTAAAGCATGGTAGACATGGTGTAATTTAGTAAATCTTCTTAAAAAGCACTATTGTATTTCACAATATACACATTTAAAATGAGCCTTAAACACTGTGCCTTGTTCTTTAGAAATTTGATAAATTGTATAAAACCACCAAGTAGCTTAGAAAAAACACTGCCTTAGTATTTACCTGCAGTATTTTAGATAACCAATAAAGTAATTGTAGGTAATATTTCTAGTGTTTTAGACGTGTATATCTTTTAAAACCTAACTAAATAGCGGGTTCGTACACAACAGAATGAAAGATATGCTGTCTTCACTTAATTCCTTTCTTTGGTGTCATTCAAGCAACGGTGAGCATTGTAGTTATCGTGCAGATACGTTACTGTTATTACTGCCATAATTTATCTATATCACGAGTTCTTTGAACTCTTTTTATCTATATTTCAACGAGTACCTTTTCGTAATTTTGTAGTCACCCTACAGCAGTGGTAACAAAATTGTACGGCGACAATCACCCTTACTGCTTACGGCTTAAAGACGCTTTCAATTTCTTATCACTGGTCTGCGGCTGACTATCCAGTTGATGAATATGTTCAATTGTTCTGTTAATTTAGTTGTAACATTATAATTAACCACCTGTTTTATTGTGTTAATTGCCCGTTCAGGTACGTATGTATAATATTTTGTTTATACATATTTAAGCTATTGTAGCTTTTTTAAGATTTTATTCAATAGTTTATCAATTGAAACACGCTATGGACAAACCACTGTACTTAAATGTTGGCAATACTTTTATGAGAGATTTAAATTGTTACTCTGGCTACACTGAAGCAAATCTCGCACGGGAAACGCGAACAATGAGGAATTCACACTTTTTTCACTCTCTCTAACGTTTTTATGTGAGTATAATAATTATCTGGCAGGCATTAACGAGATTTATGAAATTTTGTAATTTTTTCTTTCACTCTGCACACCTGTATACAAGTTAGGTGACACAAATAGACGCGGGAAATGTCAATTTCCTTCAGTGTGGCTAGAGCTTTTAAATGATTCTCGCGACTATGCTCATGTTATTTATGTAGGTAAAATATGTCATTATTGTACCTACTTCAAGTTTTTATTGTGACTAATGCAATTAATATATTAAAATAATAATTAAAAGTTGACATATTACATTGTTTCACATTGTCCAATAATCATAAGTAAACATTTTTAATTAATATATTAAATTAGGTGTAAGTTTATTCCACGAGTCTTTGTTCAGTTATTATATTTTTCAGTTACTTTTCTATGTTTAATGAAATATGGTTAACAAAGTAGTTAACAAATATACTACTATTGTAAGTGTTCTTCTTTATTTATAAATATTTTTGTTATACTGTGTGCTGCCTATGCTTTTTATACTTCGTATTTTGAGACAATTTATTTAATTATTTTTAATTCTACGCATTTTTACAAACAATCAACGCTTTAATACATAAGTATTTTTTTATAATAATATTATTGTGTGTCTACAATGAATGGTGCCTTACAGAATTCCACGTATTTTTAATATAATCTTAACATATCAATCCCGAAATAATCGATAAAAGATAGAAGTGGCATTCACGATAATTCAATGGTCAAGTGTTACCTTTTAATTACAGTTTAGTTCATAATATGTTAAAAAATAGCATTAAACGGTTCAAACTATTTGTGGCGCACGTAGGCCTTCCCATTTCACAAATAAATATGCTATACAATAAACATCTACGCTGACTTGCTTTATAGTTGTTGTTTGTGTCATTTTACAATTGTCCCTTCTATTTTGTGTCTTGCACAACATATTTTCTTCATGTTATTAAAATGAATTTATTTTATTAATAACTTATCAATGTATTTGCCCTATATTATAGCTGTTACACTGTTACTAAAATGTATTACAATTTGGAAATGATATGGTAACGTATAGATATTAAACGTGTTATAATATTTATTGGTTTTATTTGAATGAGTGTTATGAGTATACATATACCATATATAAATAAAGGAAATGTACTCCTAAGTTACCTTAAAAGTTACTCTATGTCCTGTCTCGGATCGTTAGCTTTCTACCGCTCTAGCTGCTTGGTTTTCAGATTTCAAGCCACGCAGGTAGACCATATCCTGGATTCGGATATGGGATAGTTTTGACCTAAGTATCTCGTTTTCGTGGGATGATTAAGATCTTCGAATACAGAGCCAGTATAAAATAAACAAGACAAGTTTTTAAAGGTAAATATATTTATTTTAAATGCAATATATTATAGTTATAATTGGTATTTAGGATAAAGAGGTATTTTATTACAATACTACAGCTTCAAACGCTTGATGTCTTCCATTTTGAAGTCGGTCCTGAAACAAATTGTACTTTATTGCACACAATACAAATTCGAAAAAGTGCATCTTGTTTTTACTGATTGTGCTTCGTAAATGAGTGCAAAGAGAAAGTGCGTGTTAGAGAAAAAAAATTATGTCACTTATTTTGTCAAATCAAATTGCCTGAATATTGTTGCGACTTAGAACTGCCTCGTTGGTCTATTGGTCGCAAGCGCGACTGCTGTGTATGAGGACTTGGGTTTGATTCCCAGATTGGACAGTGTTATTGGGTTTTTCGATCAGTAGCAACCACGGAGTCTGGGTTTGTGCCCAGTGCCCAGCCCACTAAACGCGGAACTAACGCCATCCATATCTTATTTCTTTGACTCTAAAATCACATCATATTTGAAAAATCCAAAACACTATCATGCTAATAAATAACCTGGTTTTGGTGCTGTTATAATCGGCGAAATGTAGGTGTATTAACTACTCTGTGCACCTTTGCCTAGCCCTCTTTATGTTGTACGCCCGGCCTGGCGTGGTCGGGGTGCTCCAGCGCCAGCAGCGCGGCGGCCTGCGTGTAGCGCGCACATCGCTCCCGCGCCGCGCTGTATGTTGTTACCTGCGCGCCAGTATCTCCTTGGCCTCGTGGACGGCCAGGCGGGGCGTGGGCAGCAGCGCGTCCCTGGCGTGGTCGGGGTGCTCCAGCGCCAGCAGCGCGGCGGCCTGCGTGTAGCGCGCACATCGCTCCCGCGCCGCGCTGTATGTTGTTACCTGCGCGCCAGTATCTCCTTGGCCTCGTGGACGGCCAGGCGGGGCGTGGGCAGCAGCGCGTCCCTGGCGTGGTCGGGGTGCTCCAGCGCCAGCAGCGCGGCGGCCTGCGTGTAGCGCGCACATCGCTCCCGCGCCGCGCTGTATGTTGTTACCTGCGCGCCAGTATCTCCTTGGCCTCGTGGACGGCCAGGCGGGGCGTGGGCAGCAGCGCGTCCCTGGCGTGGTCGGGGTGCTCCAGCGCCAGCAGCGCGGCGGCCTGCGTGTAGCGCGCACATCGCTCCCGCGCCGCGCTGTATGTTGTTACCTGCGCGCCAGTATCTCCTTGGCCTCGTGGACGGCCAGGCGGGGCGTGGGCAGCAGCGCGTCCCTGGCGTGGTCGGGGTGCTCCAGCGCCAGCAGCGCGGCGGCCTGCGTGTAGCGCGCACATCGCTCCCGCGCCGCGCTGTATGTTGTTACCTGCGCGCCAGTATCTCCTTGGCCTCGTGGACGGCCAGGCGGGGCGTGGGCAGCAGCGCGTCCCTGGCGTGGTCGGGGTGCTCCAGCGCCAGCAGCGCGGCGGCCTGCGTGTAGCGCGCACATCGCTCCCGCGCCGCGCTGTATGTTGTTACCTGCGCGCCAGTATCTCCTTGGCCTCGTGGACGGCCAGGCGGGGCGTGGGCAGCAGCGCGTCCCTGGCGTGGTCGGGGTGCTCCAGCGCCAGCAGCGCGGCGGCCTGCGTGTAGCGCGCACATCGCTCCCGCGCCGCTCCCGCCGCGCTGCCCGCCCATCCCGCCAGACGCCGCGCGCGACGCTCCACGGCTAGTCCGCCCTCCTAAGTACCAGATACAAGGTTATAATGAAGTCGCTGATTCAATAACGAGCCAAGGTTCCTACTCGAAATGCAATTAATTCAATACACTTCTTCGAAAACTGGCTCTTATCGCACTACAGTAGGGTACGGTAGTTGACAAAATAGAACTAATTAGTCCGTCAGATAGATTTCCAAAAAATATTGGACACATATTTTTTTTCTTTATTCACGTAAAATGAAGACCAGTCCATCGAAAACTCGTGTGACGTCATATTTCAGTGCATTTTTAGGGTTCCGTAGCCAAATGGCAAAAAACGGAACCCTTATAGATTCGTCATGTCTGTCTGTCTGTCCGTCCGTATGTCACAGCCATTTTCACACTATTAGGATTACACAGTTGAAATTTGGCAGGTAGATGTATTCTGTAAACCGCTTTTTGATTTTTATATAAAAATAAAAAAAAATATAAGAGGGCTCTCCATACATGGAATTGAAACTAAAAAAACTTTTTTTCATCAAACCTACCCATGAGGGGTATCTATGGATAGGTCTTCAAAAATGACATTGAGGTTTTTAAAATCATTTTTTCTCAAAGTCAATCGTTTCAAAGATAGACACATCCAAAGTGGTAAAATGTGTCCCCCCCCCTCTAACTTTTAAAGTAAGAGAGAGACAATTCTAAAAAAAATATATAATGTAGATCTCAACAAAAACTACCAACCAAAATTGGTTTGAACGAGATCTAGTAAGTTTTTTTTTTTAATACGTCATAAATTGTAAATCGCAATTTACCGTTCATTCAATCAACTCAATTATAAAAATAATTAAAAAACATTTAATTTCATACCTTATGCATAAACCGTGAACCATTATTTTCTAATAATCTAATAATAAATCTGTAATAGGTAAAAAAAAAAAAGAGAAAATAATAATTATAATTCGCGCGGGGCGTGGCTTGATCGGTAGCGGATTGCGGGGAGCGCGGGGGCAGGTTTCCGACTGACTAACTAGTGGTGGTTAATATATCATATAGCAAAATAAAGCACCGTGCTTAATACACATAACAATAACCAAATGCTATCATGGCTCTCACAAGTTGCTATTTGCTTATAGCTTTTACATCGCACTCATGCATGCTGCCACTCCCCGCGCTTGCTTTAAGTCACTTGACTTAAAGCAAGCGCGGTGAGTGGCATCATGATATGCCTACGCGTTTAAAAAACACGTGCTTTAATAAAGCATAAAAATATAAAGCATTAAGCAAATTATTGCCTTTTTTTTTTTTTTTGGTGGGTGTAAAATCATCGAATAACCCCTCCCGCTCTTGGGCAGAGCGAAAGGGAGTGTCAGACTTCTACTGACTAAAAACCACCCATGTTCCTTCGTCGCCCTCTATGTCGAGGCCGCGATAACCGTTGGAAGCAAATGATTGCCTTAAAGCAACTTTGAACACCACAAGCGCTAACCCGAACGGGCAGACACGTGAGGGCAGGCGTCGTTGACACTCGTGCGCGCGGAGCAAATTTTTCGATACATTTGCGAATGCTTAATATTGTACGTTTACGATTTGATACTGTTTTCGTTGGATAAAATTAATTTTAATTACTTACATCGTAATTATTCTTTTAAACTCATTCACTGCCTAGAAATAGGTAAACACTTACCTACTATAAAACGTCAACCTAATAAAAGTTTGAGATTTTCTGTTCATTTCCTTACATATAAATACGTAATATAGGTACCTACCTACTTCGATAATACCTACTCATATTAGAATAAAACTTAAGTGTTATTTTAAGTATGAATTCCTTGGCTGATGATACTTTCTCCTATGTATTAAACCCAAATAACGTCCTGGAAGATGACGTCGTGCGCGCATTTGATGAAAAACATCAAATGCTGTCATACATATTTCCGTCCGCGGGAAGTGGGTCTCTTCGGGTTCCCAGAACTTATTGAGCCTGTGCCGCCAAATGAGTCTCATCTCCAAATTATTTATGATGGCGATGTGGGTTCAACATGGAGTTCATAAACCAAAATGTTTTTTGCAACAACAATATGCAAACAGTACTTTTTGGAGACTTCCAACGAAAATTTTTTAAAAGACAATTGTATACTATCATTCATGCAGAACGCTGGATACAGGGCGTTTTTACCACCTTGTCCAACTACGCGTGGAGGCACACAAATTGATAATATTTTTGGAAACATTTCTTGTCAAACTGGAATATATATTAGCTTGTTTAGCTATCACAAGCCTATATGGGCTCGAATATAGTTAGATCTAAATCCCATCATTTAGGAACCTCATTATAATGTTTACTTATCAATAACTTAATTTAAAAAATACGCTGTTATTAAAACATCGTCAAAGTTACAACGAACTACAATAACTTTTATATTATGTTACTTGCTGCTACGGAACCCTTCATGGGCGAGTCTGACTCGCACTTGGCCGGTTTTTTTTCTAGAATGGAACGTCACAAGCTCTCATGACACGTTTTATCTCCGTCAATCTGGGGGCACGGCAGTATCCCCGCCAAGTCGAGCAATAAAGCGGCACGGACGTACCATCCTTTTCTCGAACCAGTTCAGCAGGGCTATTGCGTATCTCTGTTGACAGATTTATTGATTATCACTTTGGCTCTGTGTGCTTTGATTAACTGTCAAATGGTTCCTTTTTGTACTACCATAACCAATTTGACAGTTGATCCATGGACAATATGATGCCACTGTCATGCAAAAGATACGCAATAGCCCTGCTGGCCATTTTCGACCTCCTATAACTTCGTTGTGGATAAAACTAGAAGCCTGAATTTTTAGTAACCAATTAAGCATTATATAAACACGGTATATGTCAAATTTCATTCTATTTGAACCTGTAGTTTAAGAATTATAAATAATCAAAGTTCCTTAGTTTTGTCACTCACTGACTGACTGATTGACCGATCATCAAAAGTCTAAGGCACTTCTAGCAGACATAGAAGCTTCAAATTTAGAATACAATTAGTGTTTAATGTATAAATCTTGGACAAAATAAACAAATATGGAATTTCAGTCTAGTTTTCTAGATACACCAACTGCATAAATAACTTTGTAATCCCATATAAATGTATAGGATTACAAAGTTAAAGTAACATTTTCAGTGAATGTGAATTTTACGAGTTTTTTACACACTTTCTAGTTTCTGATTGATCTGAAATGTTGCACGTATATGTATATCGCCTATCAACGCAATATTATGATGGAACTGTTCTGATGATGGAGCTGGAAGTTGGCCATAGGAACTCCATTTTAGAATGTCATAACCCCATCGAGTTTGGACTCGTTTGATTCTTCTTGTCGAGTAGTTTGTCTTAAGATGGTGTCCAGGGTCTGTTGGTGGAGCTGGAAGGTGGCCATAGGAATTCCGTTATAAAACTACATATCGTGTTTGGACTCGTTTGATTTGTCTTGTCGAGTAGTTTGTCTTTAGATGATGTTCAGGGTTCTGAATAGTTCTGATGATGGAGCTGGAAGGTGGCCATAGGAACTCCATTTTAAAATGTCTAAAGATATTTCATTATAAAACCACATAAACCCATCGAGTTTGAGCTTATTTGATATGACTCGATACTCTGTCTTTATTTGGTAACCAGGATCTGATGATAGAGCTGGAAGGTGGCCATAGGAATTCCGTTCTATAACGACTTGACCTTGTCCAGTTTTTACTCGTTTGATTCAGCTTGTCGAGTAGGTACTTCAGCAGTACTTCAAATCGATGAATAAGACTGCTCCAAGTTCGAATACTCGTTTGATTCAGCTTGTCGAGTAGGTACTTCAGCAGTACTTCAAATCGATGAATAAGACTGCTCCAAGTTCGAATAAACCTATGTGTTGTTGATTCATCAAACGAAATAGATAGAATAAGAGACGCTACAAAAAGAAATGAGATCCCACTTAAAACAAAACTTGTAAAAAAACCAAGCCGCGCAACTCGTAAAAAGTAGTGAGATCTATGTAATACCAAGTCAATTAATATATTCAGTCCCTACTTAAAAACTTTTGATGTTATTACATAGATCTCACTACTTTTTATGGTAAAAGACTTGAGTTGCGCGGCTTGGCTTTTTTTTACAAGTTTTGTTTTTACTAATTTGACTAGCTGAACTGCCATGCCTTGCAATGCCCTTATTCCTACCTACTACCTACCTACCTACCTACCTACTATCTACCTACTACCTACCTACCTACTTACCTACTACCTACCTACCTACCACCTACTACCTACCTACCTACATACTACCTACCTACCTACCTACTACTTACCTACCTACTACCTACCTACTACCTACATACTACCTACCTACCTACTACCTACCTACTTACCACCTACTACCTACCTACATACTACCTACCTACCTACCACCTTCTACCTACCTACATACTACCTACCTACTTACTACCTACCTACTACCTACCTACTACCAACCTACTACCTACCTACTACCTACATACTACCTACCTACCTACTAACCTATCCTATGTCCGTCTCCTGGTTTTAAGCTACCTCCCTACTAATTTTCAGCCAAATCGGTTCAGCCGTTCTTGAGTTATAAATAGTATAACTAACACTTTCTTTTATATATTACTAGCTGAACCCGGCATGCCTTGCAATGCCCTTTTTCCTACCAACTACCTGCCTACTACGTACCTACTACCTACCTATTACCTACCTATCTACCTACTACCTACCTACCTACTTACCTACTACGTACCTACTACCTACCTACTACGTACCTACTACCTACCTACCTACCTACTACCTACCTACCTACCTACCTACCTACTACCTATCTACCTACCTACAACCTAACTATACTTACAAAAAAAAAAAGAACAAAAACTATCCTATGTCCGTCTCCTGGTTTTAAGCTACCTCCCCACCAATTTCCAGTCAAATCGGTTCAGCCGTTCTTGACTTATAAATAGTGTAACTAACACGACTTTCTTTTATATTTATAGATATATATAGAAGACAGATGCAACAAAAACCAAGTATCCAATATTTTTCGATAATGTACTAACGGACTAAACTGATTTTTATTTTTTTGTCAGAAAACATGTATTTCACAATCGTAATCGAATGATCACTGACACATACCCGGTCGTATCTGTTGTGCGTGAGCGCGGCCTCAGCGCGTGCAGCCAGCTGGGCCAGCGCGGCCAGCAGCAGCGCGTCCACTGCGCGCGCCGACACGTGCAGCCGCGCGGCGTCCGTCAGCTGCTCCAGCGCCTGCGGGAGCGCGTCCGCGTCGTCTTCCATCTCGTCTGCAATACACACTTCTTAAAATACCAACAGACAAGTCATGTAAACAACATAGGTCTTGATGACGCCTTCTTAAAATTCTCGTTCAGCTATCAGCTTACTATGCGTTCCCACTCACGAAACATTCCCAAGAAAACATGTTTATTGTCTGATGAAATAAAATAATTCGACTACGACAGATTTTCGCCAGTAGGAACGGGGATGTGACAGAGACCGAGAATGCCATATTAAAATTTCTGATGTTGCAAAAAAGCCAACTACCAAAACGTCCCTTTAAAATTTCTTTTGTGTTTTATTTAGCTAAAACGAAGAAGGGGTGCCTCAAACTATAGTTCGTGTCAAATAACTGTGCCCCTCTGAAGTTGCCTACGAGTGGCTGCGCACCAGTCAAAATTACGAACAAAACTGCAACTGCGCATGCGCGAGACTTGGGGGCGGGCATTAGTGGTGTTCAAAGTTGCTTTAAGGCAATCACTTGCTTAATGCTTAATGAAGATTTTTTATATGCTTTATTTAAGCGAGTAGGCATAAAACGCGTAGGCATATCATGATGCCAGCATGCTATAAAAGAATATTACATCGCGTTTATGAATTACGATAAAACAGAACCGTTAAAAATACAATGAACTTTCCTTCATACTTTTCAGGCTTAGGACTGTCTATAATTGAACAAATGTTATTATGAAATAAAATAAGTTAGTATTTAAAGCAATTATAGGCGTATTTACACTAAAAATGCACGAAGCAAAACTGTAACTATATTACGTATTTATTTACGTGAGCCGCCCGAGATCGCAAAATCGTCCGCGGTGCTTATAACGATTACGCACACAACCGTCCGGAATCGCTAGCATGCGACGACTGCCCGGCGCCCGCCCCGCCCGGCCTCTGCTTAATGCTTATTCATTGCTTGTTGCTTTTCGCGCGACCGACAGAGGCAGAGAGTGTGATGTAAAAGCAATAAGCAAATAGCAACTTGTGGGAGTCACGATAGCTTTTGCTTTATGGTATGTGTATTAAGCATTGTGCTTTATTTTGCTATATGATATATTAACCACCACTACTATGGCGGCGCGATTGTATGTCTCACTCACTCGTTTACTTTTGATGCATGCTTGCGTTCCGCTTGCGCCGTACGATAGACATTCGATGCCACAAGTGTTGCGTTATTGTACATGTTGTTATTTGTTTTTGTTATTACTTAGTCGTTTTTGATTTGTTATCTAGTTATTTCTTGTTAACATTGTTATTTAGTTTTGTGTTTTAGTTTTTTGTCTAAAATGCCTAAACGGAATACGCCATCAGGCGAGAAAAATTATTTACAATGTGGTGAATTATATGAAAAAGGAGAAAGACGAAGGCGTGCATAATGTTGCACAGGTGGAATTGATAATTTTCCTCTTTCTTTCAATTCACCTGAGTTAAAAATTACGTTATCTTTTAAAAATATATATTTATTGTGTTTAAACACTTTTCTACGTAACTGCACCTGCGCGATCTATGCTAATGGCTAACTTCAGAGGGGCAAAGTTATTTGACGGGAACTGTACCCAGCAGTTCGGTCCCCCCACTAGTCAGTGCACGTTACCCGTATGCGGCTTGGGGTCCACGAGCCGCTGCGCCCAGGCCAGCAGGCGGGGCTGCAGCGCGGCCGCCAGCGCCGCCAGCGCCAGCTCGTGCGCCGCGCGGAACGCAGCCGCCGCAGTCGCCAGCCCCGCCGCGCACGACGTCAGCTTGGCTCGCTCCGCTCCGCTCCGTGCCAGCGAGCCCGCCGCGCCGCACGCTTCGCTCGCGAGCCGCTCCGCCCAGTCTGCGCCGGCTTCGGCTTCGTTCATGTGTGCCTGGAGATTTACATGTGTGACTTGCAATAGGGACTGAGATGAGTTTGTACTACGTGAGTTTTATGAATATTTAGCACAGTCACCAGGTACAGTATCTTCTGCGCCTCCACGTCTCTATCGGGCGGGTCGGGCGGGTAGCGGGCCCCGCGCGGGCCCGGCAGCGGCAGCGGCTCGTGCGGCGGGGCCCGCAGCCAGCGCCGCAGGGCCCCAGCCGCGCCACGTTCCAGTTGTGCTGACACCTCGTTCAGCACTGCGCAGGCGCCGTCCACGCTGCCTGAAGACACTGCACGTCTGCATCACACGGATAGACGTCAATACCAGTTCGAGCCAGCCGGAACAGACTGTATGATCAACCAACTTTAGCGAATAGTCCGGCGCCGGGTCAAGTCGCGAACCGACCGACTACTCAATCGAAATCACAGGAATTCAGAATCTTGAAATTCCTGTTTTTTTAAAAAAAATACCTACATACGCGATGTATGTAGGTATTTTCAAAAAACAGGAATAGGACCTCTAGGACGAAAACGACACAATTAAAAAAAAGCTAAAATTAAGTTATCGTCATAAAATGACTCAAAACGAAATTCTGATTCAACAATAGTTCATACAAAGCCATATTCGAGCGGGAACAGGACAAAGCCGTTATATCGGTCTCTTTCTTACGCGGCGATATGCGGGTCAGAGTCGGGGGGGAAACGACGTAGTTAGTGTAGTCGTGGGCAAAACGGCTCTAATTCAACAACGCGTTTCAACGTTCAGCTTAGTAAAAATAGCATGATATTTATCCTGCGCTAATATATTAGTTTAGTACCACCCAACGTTCGATGCGCTGCGCTGCGTGCGTTTGCGTTATATAGTATTATACTGTTGTATTCAATAACGCGTCAAGCTTGAAACAAGCATCTCAGCAACTCGAACTCGAGGCATTTTGTATTTCGAATTAGGTACTTACAATACAATAATTCGAATTTAAAACTAAACACTATAGGTATTTTATATTTACAAATTAAAACTAAAAACACTTTATTTTATATTTACAAATGAAAACTAAACACTATAATTACAATTTAAATTTAACACTCTATACAAAACACAATAATAATATACAGTCACGTTCAGCCCACACACAAACATGCATCCAGCCAGTTAAAAGTTTAAAACATTTACTTAACAAATTTTAATGGCGACGGTCAACAAAACTGTCGAACAGCTGAACGAATACTGATCTGAATATATATTCGAAAACGCACGCAACGGCAAAACGCTACTAAGCTAAATAACGAATGAACGTTGAACATCAGAATGAATATATTCGAATGAATATAATCGTAAGTTGATAGTAAATATTACTGCGACAACGACGACATCTTACGTTTTTTTGAGAAAATCATTAGTAGGTACCGCGTCGCCCGTCCGTCGGTGACGGCAAGTGACATTTAAATTGATTTGGTGAAAAATGTGTCTACAAAATCTAATAGATGGCGTTAATCGCTAAAACGCTTAAAGCATAAAGACGTAAAAACAAATAGCAGGTTGCTTATGCTATTATTTTTAAACGGCTGTTTTATCCTGCTTTATAATATAACGACCAAGCCTAAGTTAGTGTTGTGTTAGCTACTAGCTACCTAACCCAAAGCACAATACGTCGTTATCATTCCGAAACTATTTTCTATTTATTAGGATAAAACAGTCGGAAAACGTAAAAAGATACATATAGTGTTTTAAAAACAAAAAAGGCGTAACTCATAAAGTTTCACATTTAAGAATTTATTTTCGGTCAAAAAAAGACGCAACTCCTAAACAGTCAAATATATGTCGTGGACAACGATATCGTTCTAACAAAAGTTGCTCAATTGATTATTGTAGTAGAGGGGCAAACGCCGTGACGTTATTTTTGTAATGGCGGCACGTGGACAGAGTCGTTTTGGAAAGTGCGGATTGTCGAACGGTCACTTCGCATCGAGGCACCGACCGAGTAGTCACTTCTCCAAAACGAAACTGTCGGTTTGCCTAGTAAAATTATTGTTGCCACTTGGTATTGTTTATCAAGTGTGTTAGTTTTAGATTACTGATTAAATGTGAGGTTATATTTACACGTTGTGTTATAATTCAACGACACCTACAAAGTGAACCCTCTACCACCGAACCAAGATGTGACGCTATCCGCTACCCTATCGCTCCGCCATCGCTGCCGTCGTCATTATATACAGTGTGTCCGGACATGGACTAGCGATATTCTAAATACTTAAATATAAGCTATTTTAAAGTACAATTACACTATAGGCTTAGGTCCAATATACTTCCCCGCTATGTGGCAGCCATTTTGTTTTTTTTGTTGAAGTATGCTCTATGCGAGTACAAAAAAAATCATATATCTCAAAGTTTTAGTCATACTGAGATAAAAATAGGCTTATTCGAAAGGCAATAATATTGTCTACCGTCTGCACTACAAAGCAATATGTTCACAATTCCATAACTTTTGAAAAAAAATGTGAAAGTCGAAAAAAAAAACAAAAAATTATGCAATTCAACCAATAATGGTTAATTACTACAAAAACAACCCCGAGAGCTTTTTTATTTTTTATACTAGATCGACAGTTTTTGAGCTAAGCTACAATACAACATAAAATTCACAACTGTATGTCTAATACTTTAAGAGTTATTGTTGTATGAACATAGCGTATGCGCAAGCACAAAAGGCCTTTGTCGGAACCCTAAACAGGAAATCATTAAAAAAACATAACATTCATATTGAATTTTATTTAATGTTTTTTCCAATATTAAATGAAGATTAAAATTCAATATGAATGTTATGTTTTTTTAATGATTTCCTGTTTAGGGTTCCGACAAAGGCCTTTTGTGCTTGCGCATACGCTATGTTCAAACAACAATAACTCTTAAAGTATTAAACATACAGTTGTGAATTTTATGTTGCATTGTAGCTTAGCTCAAAAACTGTCGATCTAGTATAAAAAATAAAAAAGTTCTCGGGGTTGTTTTTGTAGTAATTAACCATTATTGGTTGAATTGCATAATTTTTTGTTTTTTTTTTCGACTTTCACATTTTTTTTCAAAAGTTATGGAATTGTGAACACATTGCTTTGTAATGCAGACGGTAGACAATATTATTGCCTTCCGAATAAGCCTATTTTTATCTCAGTATGACTAAAACTTTGAGATATATGATTTTTTTTGTACTCGCATAGAGCATATTTCAACAAAAAAAACAAAATGGCTGCCACATAGCGGGGAAGTGTATTGGACCCAAGCCTATAGTGTAATAGTACTTTAAAATAGCTTATATTTAAGTATTTAGAATATCGCTAGTCCATGTCCGGACACACTGTATAATTTTACTCGGTCCAAAAAGGACTGATAAAATTTGAAAACCTTTATTTCAATAAATAATTTCTTTTATTAAGTTCGTTTTTTTATGACACAATGAAAGCTGAAAGACTTATATATAATTTGGGGTACAAACATAGTCACTGACGTAAAAAATCACGAAGTAATAGACGAAAGATTGCGGAGGTGTCAGAATTTTAAAACTTGTTTTGCTATTTCCCAAAAAGTAACTTTTTTGAGATACGTCGTTTTCGTCCTAAAGGTGCGACATGGTCCCGTTGGAGCTGCGGGTTGTACACTAGTTATCGCGGCCTCGACATAGAGGGCGAAGAAGGAACATGGGTGGTTTTTAGTCAGTAGAAGTCTGACAATCCCTTTCGCTCTGCCCAAGAGCGGGAAGGGTTATTCGATAATTTTCCACCAGCCAAAAAAAAAAAAAAGGTGCGACATGGTAGTCCATACATTTTTTGGATGACAAAACCGACATTAGCTTTTCATAAGCATTTCTGTGTTACCAACAATTTCTATGGATGTAATATCAGAGAATAAATGAATAATTTTAATAATTTTCTTAAAACTCACCGGATGACCTTCCTAGCGATGAAGAACACGTCATCCACCAGGCTGGACGTCGTGGCTCCAACCTGTGGTGTTGCCATCTTTAGCGCCTTGTTCACGCTCTCTTCCAAAAAGTACCTATGGAATGCAAAGTTGTATGTTTGTATTCAGTGATTCTTCAATACTTTAAAACTTTTTCAGTCATTCTAGTATCCACTTTATTTACAAGCAGATAAAGTTGATATTTGTACCTCTCCAAAGCCAGGTAATGTCCAAGTATGTCCTGAGCCGTCCGCATAAGGTCGCATTCGTTTATGATCTTCTCCACTGCGTCTACGGATGCTTTCTTTTGCGCATCTTTTAAAGGCGCTGCGTCCACCTGTGTAAATAATGATTTTAAGTGGGATAGGAGCAATTTTAGTAAGTAAATGCGATGTTTTCAAGTCATTGAAAATATGTGGAGCAGTTGATTTATTCAAGAAGAGATCTCTATTCGTGTAAATGGTCTGAAGGTAAGTAAAAGTAATCTTTTGTCAGTCATTTTGATTTAACTCTAAGTTAAAGTATTTATTTTAATTAAACCATTTACAGGCCCTTTTAAACGGCTTTTGAAAAGTCGGTCAGTTAGTCAGAAAGTTGATGTTGTTTGAAATTGTAGATCTCTGTAAAAAGGAACGGGCAAGAATCACAAAATCTTAGGTACCTCAGCCGTCATGTGGCTTGTGGAGGCTTGTGAGGGTCTACCTCCAGCTAGTATACCTACCTCAGCCTTCCTGCGGAGGAACGTGAAGTACAGCCAAATGCGGGAATGCGTCAGAGCCAGCTCGGCCAGGACAGGCTCCGCGCTGAGGGGCGAGATGCCAGCCCTGTGAGGGTCTGACTCGAGGCGTCTAGCCAACACCAGCTCAGTGAAGATTCGACGGACGCCGGAACAAACCTGTAGTGAAACGACGGGTGAAGAACTTAATATTATTTAACGGGGATTCTGGGCTTGATATAGATATAGTAGAGTGCATTCGTTCAAAAAACTGTGGCATTTGAAATATACCGCGAAATAAATGCCGCGCGCTAAAAAGAAAACAATCGTGTAATTTCTAGAATCATGTATCTCTTCAGGAAACTTACAAAAGTTCGACTCTTTTTGATTCTTTTTGAGATAATCCAAACTAATTTTATAAATATGTACAAGGTAAGTAACTCTGCGCATAAATGATTACTAGGAAACGACTTTCTTTTTTGGCAGGGTCACAGTTTACGACAGGACTCAATATAACACGCCCAAAATATTCTGCTTATGGATGCATTTAATTGTACAGAGGTCACGAAGGTATTTAAAAAGTTAGTACTTTGACCTTCGTAACTAAAAGGTCCCGCAACGATGGCACATCTCCGTCTTGTGAGCGGAAATGGTCAGGAGGATCTATTATTATTGCATGTCATACCGCAGGCTGTATAGCTCTGACGGCGCGATGCAGCAAGCCAGGCGCGTGGCCGAGCGCGGCGAGTCGCGCCCGCTCCACGCCCGCGCCGCCCGCCTCCACCACGCGCGTCACGGCGTCGGCGAACACGGCCGCCTCAGAGCTCACGTCGGACACCACGCAGCCGCGCCGGATCGCGCCTTCCGTCTGGAAATACATCAATTTGTCATTGTGCATCCAGCCACATATTCACAAACCGTGAATTCCGAAAGTCGTATGTGTATGTCGCTCATTTTCGAAATGTCAAAAAATTATAGATATACGACGTCTTGTCGAATGAAAGTTCAAAACTAGTATGGTCAGTTTTGTCGCCGGACTCTCTTCGCCGGTGGGTGAAGTGAAGAAATGGTCAGTTATCACTCTATCAGAATATTTTTGAAGACAAGATGAAGAATGATAGTTGATAACTTACTTGTGTGGCAAGATACTTGGCTAAAAGATCCACTCCCTCTTCCGCGCGTCCGATTTGCGGGAACAGCTTGAACAGGCGCTCCACACTCGGCTCATCTTCCTTGCGGGCTGCTTCTTCAAACCTAACACAAATTATAGTCTTGCATAGATTTTTATTCTGTAAACTAGATTATGCTGCTGTTTCCAAATACTTTGAGAAGAAACAAACTAGTGCCCGAGGTCAGCGGGTCAGTCAAGAGAGATTGTTTTATTGAATAACAGTGCAGTCTGATAGTCTACTATATTTTATTCATGGTCAACAGTGGTGAAAGTGTACAATCGAAAGTGTCAATATGATTATCTATACATGTCTGTTTAATGCGACTTCCAACATCTTTTCTGTCCAGATATAGTAAAGACATAGTTTGCCAAGTCATATGATGGAACACAACTACAAATGAATAGCAGTCTATTTTATATACTGCTCGAGAACTAGTCACAGATCATGTCAGAAAAATATGAGGATTATTAACTCCAGGTTTTTATTGACATACTTGTGCACTAGATGTTCCCTGAGTGTGTTTGCGGCGCGAGTCATGGCGTCACGAGGGTCCGGCGCGCCACGGGCCCTTGCCGCCGCAACAGATCCAGGGTCCATGCTGAGGAATCTGGACACATGGCCAGCACCTGAAATATACTTAAATTTGATATCACCATTTTTGCCACTAAATGACTTGAGCCCGACAGAAAGAGCCGCAAATAGGGGTACTCAGTGTTGTTTTACCACACTTCAGTCTCAAGAGACACTGATTTAAGTATTTCAAGAACAAGTAAATGAATATAAAAATGATAAACAAACCAGTTTCATAGTCATGTGCTTTGATAGCTGCCTCCACCCCTGCACTGCACAACTGCAGGTCTATCAGGTCATGCACACGACGCTGACATTCTGCCACACGAGACTAGAAAGAATGAACCGTATCATTGATAACTATGCTTTTAAAATATTTTTTAAGAATCAGAAATTAATTATGCATGACCATCAACCCCTAGCCTTTTCCTATGTTTGGGTTGGCTTCTAGTATAATTAGATGTTGCATTGTATATTCAATACCAATATTTTACATGGGGACTACTTATCTGATCTCCAAACCCAGTTAGTACTGAGTTATAAGATACCCTTTGGTAAGACTGGCTGTCAACTTTTAACATAAATATACAGGTTCTTATTTACCCTTGCAAGGTCCAGCTGCCGTACTTTAGCGCTAACATCTCTCGCAAGACCGGCAGTCTTGTCCACCATATCAGCGGCAATTTGAGCATCAGTCTTCACTTCTGTCAGCTTCGTATATGCTTGGCTTGCCGCTCTAAGACGTCCTTCGAGAGAACATGCCCTGGATAGAACCCCTGAGAGGGCTTCATCCACCTCTGACTGCGAAATAACTTTATTTGTAAAACGAAACTTGTGCCACCGTCACCAAAACAACCCAACTTACCTCTTCTTTTTCAATGTCGTTGAGCGCTTTCTGTAATCCCTCGTCTGTGGATACATCGTATTTCTCTAACAGAAGACTCAGTGACATTTTCATAGACTGATTATTAAGAACGATTTACTATCTAAAAGCAATTTCATTGGAACATCGAATTATTTGGAAATACAGTTTGGAAACAAATCGGAATATAAGGAAAACGTCAACAACTATTTGTCAAATCTCTAATGTCAACGTCAAATTTTAATCAGCTGTGGCCGCTGCATTCTATGGTTGTTGTGGAGTTCATTCAATCAAAAGGCGTGAAACAAAATCGGGAAACTATTCTAAACAATACATATAATATATTTCTGTACTGGATTCCATCAGAAAAATAAAATTCCATCACGAAATGATAAAAATGGTAAACACTTTTGTCCCTAAAAACTAGAAAATGGTGAAGTATTATTCTTTAATGGCAATTGGCAATCTGGAACAAAATGACAAATGACAATACTTGCCGAACATTCGAAACTGAAACTCTGATTCTTGTTTTTGTTTTATGAACTAGATTTGTGATATTTTTAATAAATTAATTATGTGCTTAATCTGACAATGTAAAGAAATTATTGAAATATTGTTTTGTGAAGTTTGTATGGATTTATTTTAATTGATGTCAAAAGATCTAAGCAAAGAAGTTTCTGATTGAAGGCCGTTTGTTACCTTGTCAGTTATTTTGATCAGACCTTCAAAAAATTGACTAGTGGACATGTACGATACCTATGCTGCAACATTAGTAAACATAAAAACTTGTGAAATCGTAAAATCGATGTGCCGTTAACTGTTTTACATTCTTCAGGGCGTTTAATAAGTGTTGAACACTCCTTCGAGGACAGGTTTCTTTGTGAGGTCGAAAAGGAATCGTCAAAGGTGAGTGCTGAGTGAGACTGAGGGCATACATTGCATAAATTAGTTTGTATTGGGAAACAGAATTGGTTTCTGTGTGAAGCCGTTGTCTGACAGTAAGGCTGGCTGGTGTGTTGCAGATTGACTCCGTGTGGGGCTGGGCTTCGCCCCCGCTGCGGTTGCAGCTGGGTAACTCACGCGGACACAAGAGGTGAGTGAACTTTCATATCATTGACAAATAATTGGCACAAATACTTTTTTACATAGTTTGAATAGTTTTTTGAATTGATGGTTGTTATAACATGGAACATTAAGTCATTGTTTTGTGTCTGAGAGGTTTGTATTGTAAATATTGGACTGGCATCAGCTGATTGTTGATACTGTCCAGTAGCAACAACCACCATCCCACTTGTTATTTCTCACATTATGAGAGAATGAGAGGGCAGTAGGAATCCAATCACTGTTTTTTTAACCTTTAATTTTTTCTAATACAATTTGTGTTTTATTGATCTTAGGTAATGTACCCCCTTTTGTATGTTATCTTGAATATTGTTTTATTTCACAATCAGATAAAGTAATGTCAACAACTATTATTGTTGTCATGAAGTATTTGATTCATAATAGAACTGATTAATATCAGAATAGATTAAATTCTACTTGGTTTGTTTCTAGGTAAACAAAGTGTTGTTTTTGTCATGTTACAACAAAAAATGCTGACAAAATAGTGTACTTGTTAATTGGGTCAATACTGTTTACAAATTTTATTTGGAACTAAATTAGACTGCCATACATATTAATGCACTAAACTACTAACAATCTGAACTTTTGTTTCCATCCTAAAGTTGTGTGTAGTAGACAAATTAACAATACATTTTACACTCTATGTCACCATTTGTCTTGATATGACTTCTTTCCATTATGAACATAATGAATTGGTATTTAATACATCATTAGCCAGCATAAAACATTTGTTTTACTACATCCTGTTTTTTGCCCCTTTTCTGTGCAATACCTTCTCCATTTCTAAAATAAATCTGCTGTTGTACTGCTGGGCATGAGCCACTCCTAAGTGGTGCCACAACTCCCTGTTCTCCATTGTCTGCATCCTTTTTGTTCCTCCTCAGACAGATAACCATAAGTCCTCCATCCATCTATTCAAGTGCAAAAGCATCCAATTTTAGTAATAACTGTTCTCAACTTTTCCAATAAGTGAGGCCATACTCATTCAACCATGCAACATACTATAGCAATACTGACCTATACACATAAAAAAGAACATAAACCCGTAATTGAACCAGCAACCCAGATAAGAATTTAACTTTTACATCATTAGAATGCTTCGGCAGCAACGTTACATCACGGTTGATGTGCACTACCACTGCCATTACACAAGGTGATTGTGTAAATTTACGTGAATTAACAGTGTGAGCAATTAGATTCCTAGTCTAATGTTTAAGTGAGAGTTGCTAGGGAGCGTAGCCTTGACTGTAAACTTGTAACTATTTGAGTTGTTCTTCCTCATACTTGTATTCAAAATGTTTTTAGTATGTAGTAAAATGAATATGGATATTTTTTATATTTTGTTTCGAATTTTATCCATTCTTGCATGGTCTGCGAAACTTATTTTGTATGTATGGTGCAATATGTCAGTTGCATACTTGTGCATACTTTTGGTTCACATGTAGATGAGTATCAGGTAATTTTAGAACTGATTCTGTTATATGATAATAATGTCAGCTGAAAGATTTTTAGATGTAAACTGGGTTTAGGTTTGGTCCCTTTAGCAGTACCTATCAAGTTTAATCTAAAGTGGGTTTACAATATGCCAATGATACTGTTGAAACGGCAGTTGGTATGAAGTGCTTTTAGATAAATGTTATCAATCCCTTTTAATACAGAATCGTGTGCAAAAGTGTGTGGGGAGGTCATTGCCCTTCAGTGGGGCAATACTACCTAATCATTAGTTTCACTCTATTTATAATATGTTCCACTATTATGAAAATCTCATTTCTCTCTCCTAACGTTTAACAAAAAGGCGCGGAACCCTGATCGCACGTGTCGGCACAATACGCACGCTAACCTTACGTATTTCGCATTTGACGAGCAAGGACGTTCTTGCGAGAGTGATATGTACCAACACAACTAGCTTGACAAACAGTTAAAAGCAGAGGCACAATAAAGTTCAATACACTCTGTATTTGATACCTTTCTCTCACATAGAAACCTGTGTCCCAGCTGTGGGAACGTTATAGGCTATAAATAAGCTACAGCCTTAATTTTGGCGGCGTATAACAATGAAATTCGAAAGATTTAGTTCACAGTTGTCTCAGTACTTTAAATAAAATTCCGTCCTAAATATAAAACCAAATATAAACTCCAAATCTTGTGCAGGATATGCCCCACCTCTTTTTTGCCCATCCTGCACTTTTCAGGATTTAAACGAAGCTAACGAAAGAGCTGTACGTTTGTGCGTATGCCCGACCAGTACATGGTCGGGCATTTTTTGAGTCCATCGATACGCAAAGAAGATTAAAATTTCCACTTCCACTTTTTCTCAGTAAAGTATCGAAGTGAAACAAAAACCTTGTGTGTTCACTCCCCTGCTATTGTGAAATACGCAAACTGCATCACAATGCAAGAGTATTGACAAAGCTCGCAGCTCGCATGATACAAGGTGGTTGACATTTTAGCACCAAGCTGACCCACTTACCTAACTTGGGTAACTTTCCTCCTACCTAATAATATTGTTATGTTTACGAGTGTTTAGTTTCTGCCAAGTTAACTATCCATTACCCTTGGTTTGCTGGTAGAGAATTCCTAAGACATTAAGTCCGCGTTTATACCCTTTTTGTCTGCGAAATAAATAAAGATTTCATTTATTTAAAGAATTGAAGCGTTCTTCCGCCATACTGTCCCTGTCGGCCAATTCAAATGCCACATTACATTTTCCATGTTCTATAAATAAGCAATAAAGTGACGGAACAGGTAGTGACCCATATAATTTCATGGGCATGTAGTAGGCGAGACCGCGAGACAAATATAGGTCATCAAGCGAATCCACATTGTGATAGTTCCTCTACTCTATTTATAAGCTGTGATAATAAATTGTGGAGTTTCGCTAATGATCTAATTAGATTAAAGCAGACATTTCTAGTTTTGTTTTCACTGTATGACTAATGTTTACGCGGACGCAATGGCAGGAAGGAGTTATGTCATTAAAATGAAGAGCAGATTTTATTTTAATATTATAAATCAGAAGGCCGCGGTTTTATAAGTGTGGCTCAACGTCAACTCTTATCGTTCTTATCGTTGGCACATATTATTACGTTATATGTATAGCTCCTAGAACATTTATCGTTGTTGAATTTACATGCAAGCACTAGCTGAGGCTCCGCTCTTACCCCACGGTATCGCACTACCAGTCCATCCATCGTTTCTTTGGTATTCTTCTACTTTATCCACATTCATATTCAAAATCTTCCTCATGACATTTTCCTCATTCCTCCGCATCACATGCCCGTACTATGGCAACCGATTACCACACAAGCTCCACAATCAATAAAATTATTTACATCATTAAAATTATGATGCAAAAACTCTTGGTCCCTTTGCTCGGTACTTACGGCTACATAAGCATTAATATTATTAGTACAAAGGTATCTGATGTATGTATAAGGGACTGTTCACACTTATCGCCGCAGAATCGGCTTGATTCGGACAGCAAGAGCTTTATCTCCGTGCAGAAATAAAAACAAAAAATACGTATGCGTTTGCGGCCTCGTTAAGTGTCCGTCCCTGTTTATATTTTTGACCAAGAATATGTATTGTCCCCTTGTATTATATCTCTTTGTCCCGAGATCTTGATAAGAAGCGCCATACAAATCTATGTTCTATTTCAGCGAAACAAGCTGAATCTCGCGGGCCGCATGCTGCCCTTTGGGCTTTCCGTCCGGCCCGACGCCATTTTGTTTGAGGCCCGGAACATGAAGTAATTAACTTATAACTTACAAAATTATTTAAGTTAAATATTATTTGAATAAGTATTTTCTTGATCAAAGGTGAAACTTTGGCCTATGTGCAGGAATCTGCAATAAGGCTTTAAAATCCCTTGCTTTCCTTGTCTAAATAATCCAAACGATAATTGTTTGCTGTATTTTAAGTTAAAGACCATTAATTCACACGTTTTTACGCTGTTTAATCTCCAGTACGGTGCTTTGTTTATGTCAACAATGTTTTATGAACGTGTCTTCAAACAGTGAAAAAAAGTGTGAATTGACGGTTAGGCTGCTGGATTTTAACCAATGTGATTGGTAGATTCTTGCATGTCTCATCTCCGGTTCGCTTTCTTGGGAGAAAACCTGCTGCTGTTTTAGGTGCTTTTTGTTTTGCTTTTCTCTGTAACTGTCAAACGTAAGCCCGTTAGTGGAGCCTCCCGCTACAAGCCCTGTTCGGGTGTTTCCTCAGGATGGGCGAGGGCGGGTCGCCCGGGGGCGGCGGCGGCGCGCGGCTGTCGCATACCTCGGAGAAGCACCCGCGCGCCATCCTCGGTGAGCTGTCTGCGCTGCGCCGCCATCGCGAGCTCTGCGATGTCGTGCTCAACGTGGCCAACAGGAAGCTGTTCGCACACCGGTAAGTCTTATAAATCTATACCAAAGCTGAAGAGTTTGTTTGTTTAGTTGAACGCGCCTATATCAGGAACTACTGGTTTGAATTTAAAAAATCTAGTGTATGATGGATAGTCCATTTATCGAAGAAGGCTATATTCCACGCGGTCGCTGGAACAAAAGTCGCGGGCAAAGCTAGTGTTGTTTATAAACCGACTTCGAAACCTGGTGGGCCGCTGCATTTTTGGTGGGTACCCCCACCTATAAATCTAAGTGCGACTGCGGAGTCTCTACCCAAACCATTAACAAATCAGAGGCCATAGTCTCTTTTAAAGGTCAGGCATGATGTTAGTCAAGTCAAATGAAGACCATGCTAGATTGTGTCTGAGCTGACCAAACAACCGCACAGATTTGAGTGGAACTGCACTCATTTGTCAGTCATCGTGTAGGTACTTCAACTCTGTACTTGGGGAGCTCTACGACTCGATAAATATGTACCGGCTAGGCGGTAAACAAGCTTTATAACACATTTGCTCGTAAAGGGTCTCTTATTTCACCAATTTCAATATCGTAATGTATCTCATTACGTACTTGTGCGGTAATGTAATGTAAATCGCACGGTTTAGGAAGATGCTCTGTCAAAACGAACGGTACCTACTTTTTTAAATCTTAGCAAAGAGTTTTTATTTCAGAAAAGTGGTCAACATTTTATGAACAAAATTAACTTTGGGAGATAAAATATAATAAATAAACATTTAATTCTTTAATTTTATTAATTTCGACAATAAATTACAACCATTAATATCTGTAGCAAAAACAAAAATATTAATTTACTTTATTAATAATACTGGCTGTTTTGTGCCTATGCCTGAAAAAAAATCGCATCGCTTATTTGTTAAGAAATAATAATCAATTTTACTAATTGCTCAAATTTTCATAACTGCTTTAATTAAAGATTTATTCGTTTAAGAAAGTCCGAGTTTTATTTATTTCCTCGCAAATATGTTATAAAACGTCGTATGACACACGTGCGCTTTGATAATTACAGCCTCTGCTTTCTTTTAGCCCTCGCCTACGGCTCGGGCAAGCAATATCGCCTCGGCTGTAATTTTCAACTTACCGCACTTATATCATAATGTACTATTATACATTATGTATTTATGTATTATTCATGTTATTAAATGACTAACATGCCGACAGTCCACTAGTGGCTAATGCAAGAACCATATGGTACTATTTACAAACAGTATGTAAATAAAATTGTAAACACTGTTATCTCTGCAAGGCTGTTGATATCGTTATCATTAAAATATTCGTTTTTTAAGTTGGCCTATTTTTATCTTTGTCTGAATATTTTAATTTAATGATTATAATTATCTCGTTATTAATACGACGTGAGAAATTCTTGGATGGTTTGTAATGCTTTGTACCTATCATCGAATTGGGTCCTTTGAACTCACGCTCCTTTGTTCAGAGAACATAATGAGTTGTGTCTTATCAGGTCTTATGTCATCCTTTCGAATTAGTCTATACGTAGAACATCATCCCCATGCAGACGCTTGCAGCTGAATACCAGTATTTTACATGAATCGGCTGCCTACTTGATCATCATAACCCAGTTAACACGGTACCAATTGGCAAGGTCAAACTTCAACTTGGTCAACTTTTTGGGTTCCTGACTAGCCTTAACAACTGTTTTCTTGTCTGCCATTTTACATCTACCGTAACCAAACAATATACATATGGTCCGTTTCAAACAGCAAGAGATGCACTCATGCATGCATGCACCATGCACCATGTAAACGCACTCCCGTTTTTACTGTACATCAAACACTCAGATACGAGTAGTTATAGCTGGTTAGGTCGTGCGAAAACTACGACAACGAGCGAAAAATTCGCACATACAATTACGCATCCAAGAACACCTACTGCAAACGCACTCGTGATTTTGTAGCTCATGGACGGCTCAGATCTCTAAGTGTGTATGCGGGGTGCCTCCACAGTCAATGTCCCACCTTCCATCTTGAGCCCCATGCCCTGCACACTTGACGTTCTTATGACTGCATCAACGAGGGTAGTTCGCATAGGTCAATTTTGGGCCCAAACTCAATGAATATTTGCCATCGACACGCTAAGAAAAAGTGCGTCACACACAACGTCACTCTTGTCTGGACAACCCCCGTCTGTTTCCAGGGTGATCTTGTCAGCATGCAGTCCGTACTTCCGCGCGATGTTCACGGGCGAGCTGGCGGAGTCGCGCGCCACCGAGGTGACCATCCGCGACGTAGACGAGCAGGCCATGGAGCAGCTCGTGGAGTTCTGCTACACCGCGCACATCGTCGTGGAGGAGAGTAACGTGCAGGTCAGTGCGGCTCGAGCTTTGGAGAGGTGCGGTAGCCCGGTAGTGTAATTTATTTTATCACCACTGCTCTCAAATCAGTGTCGGAAAACATTGTGGAGATACCGGCTCATCTCCACAATATTTCAACCTTGAACCAAAATTTCGAAAACATGTGACATCTACCAACTCGCAGTGGGCCTGCGTGGTAAATTATAGCCCATTCCCTCTCATAGAGAACAGGCCTGAAGTCCCTGCATTGGGATAATTATAGGCTGATTATGCTTATGCGGTGCGTCTTAAACATCATCATCGCACTCCTTTTCCCAATTTATTTGGGGTTGGCGCAGCGTGTCCTCTTCCATAGTATTTGAGGACGTTCAGTGTGTCTTGAACGTACAAGATCAACAGTGAAAAGTTATTCATCCCCTATGGAAAAGTCCGAGTCTGTGGGTGTTTTGTCTGGTGGGCCACTGCCCGGTAGTTGTGAATATTTTAATCACGCAGGTACCTGTGAATTATGTGTAACGTCATGTATGAAGCAAGTCAAATGTGGGGTTCTACCGGTACAGATCCCACTATGGGATCACCGCTATTTCTGATTGTTAAAACGCTATTTTTTTGGTTTTAACTAAATTGACACTTATGGTTTAGCTAGTCAATAACCGTCAAAAACTTTATATAATTTGTTAAGAAACCTATGTCTATAGTATCCAATAACAAAATAAACAAAAGTTTGAACCTGAAGCAAAAATATGCACACAAAAATAACAAATGATAAAGTTATAAAGTTCTCGATTTTGGTTATGTTTTCTCTTCGCTTGACTGATCACTTTTACTCAAGTTATGATCCTCTGATCAGACTTCACCTGTCAGAGACCGTTAGTATCTGTACACCTGTAACGTTCCAGGCGTTACTCCCCGCGGCCTGCCTACTGCAGCTGCAGGAGATCCAGGACGTGTGCTGCGAGTTCCTCAAGAGACAGCTGGACTGCTCCAACTGCCTCGGCATCCGCGCCTTTGCCGACACGCACTCCTGCAGAGAACTGCTAAGGATTGCTGACAAATTCACACAACAGAACTTTCCAGAGGTATGTATGAGGAAGTTCTGTACGACAAGGGCCTACGGGTAACCACGGGACCTAATTACTAAGCCTCTGCTGTACGTCCGTCAGTCTGTCCGTAACAGGTGAAATTTTCACAGAATGTGGATTTCTGTTGTCGCTATAGCAACAACCCCCATTATGATGATATACCCCTACCCCTCATGCGTCAATCGTCAAATTCAAATACAATGGAAATTGTTTGATGAATGATCAAAATATTATTTAGGTGTTTGGTAGTATACTAGCCTAATTCGAAATAAATTGCTTTTGATTTAATTTAATTTGAGTTTCAAGCATCTGCATAGGTTGAAAATCTAATCTTTTTTTATATATTAAAAAAAGCCTCATTGGTCAGATTGGACCTTAGGTAAGGTCACGCCATCTACAATGACCTTCGAAATCCTCTCAATCTCTTTATGACTGCACCATCTCATTGGCCAGGTAATGGAAAGCGAAGAGTTCCTACTGCTGCCGGCCGCGCAGCTGATCGACATAGTCTCCTCAGACGAGCTCAACGTGCGCTCCGAGGAACAGACCTTCCAGGCTGTCATGTCCTGGGTCAAGTACAATGTGGCTGAGAGAAGACAACACTTAGCACAGGTCAGTTTTCGCAGCATAGCTTCTAACCGGGTTAAGAGACGTAGGTAAGGGAGAAGCCAGGAGTCATACCGTTTTCAGGTTATCATCTGCCACAGAATTCTACTATTTCTTTGGTTGGTCATCCTGTAGTGTTGACACATTGAAACTTAAAACTTTATACATGACAGTACAGGATTAAGTAACATTCTAAGTATTCTATTTTTAGGTGTTTAATTTTGACGATGTACAGTTAAAATATTACGAAAAACAACCCTACATTACCATTCTTACTAGTAACCGGTATCCGGTTTCTTACCGGTATTGTGTTACTCAGTGATTGGTTTGTGAAGATTAGATAAGCAGCCGACTCTGTTGATGTAGGCTGAGCATAACATAACATCACGCCTGTGATCCTCGAACGGTTAGGCAGAGGTGTACCTAATAGTACACACATTACGCCAGTTATGTTTCAAGTCCCATGTAAAAAGAAGCGAGCCTATTACCATCAACCGGGCACAAATCCAGGCTCTGTGGCTGCTACTGAGACTTTTTTGATGGAAAAACCTCAACACATTTCACAGGACCTCATGCCCGGCATTATTGCTTGCTATCACTAGACCAACAAGGCACTCTAGGCAAAAGAAGATCCGAAATAACCCCCATTTCTTCCAACGGTCACGATTTTGTTTATTTACTTACGCTTCAATACCTGTCATGGACATTGGCAGGTCCTACAACACGTCCGGCTCCCACTGCTAAGCCCCAAGTTCCTGGTGGGCACGGTGTCGTCCGAGCTACTCATCCGCTCCGACGACGCCTGCCGCGACCTGCTGGACGAGGCCAAGAACTACCTGCTGCTGCCGCAAGAGAGGCCGCTCATGCAGGGACCGAGGACTCGGCCGAGGAAACCCACGAGAAGAGGTCAGTTAGTTGTTTAGATTGAGGCGATTTGATTTGAGCTATAAGGTGATATAGCTATACGACTTAAACTTATAATATAATAATAATAAAGATTATTATTATATTGTAAGTTTATGTAAAACAGATTGTAGTACGGTCGACCAAGAAATTGGTTTACCACTTTTGATGACATCTCCCAGTAACATAATTATTCGCTAAGGATTACTGTATTACATTAACGTAATTAGTTAACTGTGAGCCAATCACAGAGCAATGGTTAAAAGAGCATGCAACTTGAACTGTGATGTCAACGCAATAGAGAATATTTTATGTAAACACAAACCAACTTGTCCTTTATAAATCAAGGAGGTTTATGCTAGATACCATACTTAAAAAAAACTAATTCATTTTCGAATCGCTTTTGACATATGATCTGTAAAGTGTCAGTTATTGATCAACTCAATAAATTATGTAAAATAGCCCTTGATGTTTTGTACGCGCAAATGATATTCAACCTTAGAGTGGTAAACCAATTTCTTGATCGACTATACATTTAACAATTTCACAGAGTGGGTACTTAGTAATAAATCTCTAGCAATCAAGTGGGTGACGTCCTGATCTCCTTGCTAGGCTATGAAATAGCCTGTATTAAGGAGTAACAGTGCCGATTCCCTCTAAATGTGATACTGTAATTTATTTTAAAAATATGTGACTGTAATAGAACACATACATTTCTCAAATAACCTACCGTGGTAAAAGTTAACCGTACGATTAACATAAAATAACAGAAACCCAACAACAACCGCCGTCAGGCAGTAGACCATTAGATACAGTATCTGTACACGGCGATAAGGTTGATTATTGTTTGCGTTGGACTCGTAATAAAACTACGTGTGGACGGTTTTATGGTTTATTTCTCACTAAACCTTTTAAGAAATGTGGACTGTAAAGACATGCATATAGATCTACATATGAGTAGCTATTTATAGGCTACTGCTACTAACATCGTTCGCTGTGGCGCTTGGACAGTATCCTTTCTTTTTCAAGATGAAAAAAAATGTGTCCATTCTTTTTTGAAAATCTATCTGACGGACTAATTCGATTTTTATTGGTGAAATACCCTATACCTACTTGCCTGGTTTTGAGGTTATTTTTGATTTTATAAAATTACTCCGAAACTCGAATTTAGTTTACAAAAAGAACTTTTGTAGGAGTTATCGAAAAATATTGTATACGTGGATTTTGTTTTATCACATTAATAAAAAATTACGAAAATAAAATGTGTCAAAGGTCATGAGTGGGGGTTTTTGACGTCACTTTGTGGGTAAAAACGTACTAACCTTGTGACGTCACACGACTTGACACTACTTTTCGAAGCACTATATCATCTTCACCTTTTGTTTACGTGAAAAAATAAAAAATATGTGTCTACTCTGTTCTGAAAATCTATCTGACGGACTAATTAGATATTTTTGGTGAAATACTCTATTGTAGGGAAACCTCTACGATGTGAAGTCTGCCGAACTGTCACTGACAGATCTAACATATTTCTGAGCTGGTTGTGTGAATGCTATGTTTAAGGAGTAAAAAAATATGCAAACTTTTATACTTTAAATTAAATTCTCCATTCAAAAATCAAATCCCAGTCGCATAATTCCGTAAAAAAAATATGAAAATAATTACTATAACATTTTGATCTTGAAACATGAGAATAATTCTTGGTACGAGTTTTGGTCACTGTCTTTTACTGCCAGTTTCTCGAACTTTAAAAGGATTGAAAATTGTCGCTTGGTATAAATTATAATTGTTATAGTTTAGTGACAGAAGTGAGGCTTTATTAGGTAAAGCTTCAACATTCTTACTGTTGTGTATTTAACATTTATGGTGGGGTAAGTATGAGTACTTGCTTCGATTCCATTGGGTATATTTTTTATCAAGTTATGGGATATTTATATTAATAATGCGGTTATATGTATCATGTTATATTTTCATTAAAATACATTTGAATGAGATTTATGCAGTGTGTCATTTGGGCTAAAGATTGATGTCGATATGAAGAATTTAGCTAATGATGTTATCATGGTGTTTCAGGAGAAGTCCTATTCGCGGTGGGCGGCTGGTGTTCGGGCGACGCCATCGCGTCGGTGGAGCGCTTCGACCCGCAGACGTCGGAGTGGAAGATGGTGGCGCCCATGTCCAAGCGGCGCTGCGGGGTGGGCGTGGCCGTGCTGCACGACCTGCTCTATGCCGTGGGCGGCCACGACGGCCAGTCCTACCTCAACAGTATCGAGAGATACGACCCGCAGACTAACCAGGTAACGCTATGTGCGGAGTGGCAGATGGAGGCCCATGTCCAAGCGGCGCTGCGGGGTGGGCGTGGCCGTGCTGCACGACCTGCTCTATGCCGTGGGCGGCCACGACGGCCAGTCCTACCTCAACAGTATCGAGAGATACGACCCGCAGACTAACCAGGTAACGCTATGTGCGGAGTGGCAGATGGAGGCCCATGTCCAAGCGGCGCTGCGGGGTGGGCGGATCACTACTTATTATAAAACATAGGCCTCCGCCGCGTCTGTCTGTCTACCGATTTTCATGTTGTTTTCAACAAAGTGTAGAGTGGTTCTCGAGGAAGGTTTTTAGTATATAGTTTGTCCACGCGGGCGAAGCTGCGGGCAATACTAAATATATGGTTGTTAGGAACCGCGGTGGGTGGTTTTTGGGAAGCGTTTTTGGTCCGGCGTAGTCGAAAGTGTTCGTCACTGCAGGTATTGTAATTATTGCAAGCGGTTCGCCTATGTGTGGATGCGTTGAGCCCAGCTCAGCCCTCTCGTATGCGAGCCCTGACAGCCACACGCACTATATTATGTTGTTTTACCTTCTCTATACGAATATAACTCGTATTTATCTAACTTTCATCAATTCTAAACTGTACCGTTGGGTTGGAATTGATGCAAAATTCAAAGCCACTTTGCGTCACACGAACATTTTTCCTTTATTGTTGGTTTTGTTACCGCATACATAAAATTAACCTTTTTCCCACAGACAGACAAAAAACTTGAAAAAATCCTAATATACACAATAATGCTTTATTTTCTTTCTCATAAACGAAACGCAAACAGATTTTAATAAACACTATTCCTTTGATTCCATGTCTAAAAGGCCGCTAGATAAAACGGGGTAAATAGAAACAAAAATTTTAAAGAGATATTATTTTTGTTATTTTTTTTTAGATTTTTACAACCAACAAGTAAACTATTTTATTTGCTTAATTTAACTTAGTAACTCAGATACCTTTTCACAACATACCATATTAATGCAACATTAAAATCTATACACCCCGTTTTACGACATATGAGCCATTGCAATAACGCCAGGCAACAACAACACACAGCTAAGTGCATGTTGGTTCCAGTGGTGCGGGTCCGTCGCGCCGACGTCGTCGTGCCGCACGTCCGTGGGCGTCGCGGTGCTGGACGGCGCTCTGTACGCAGTGGGCGGCCAGGACGGCGTGCAGTGCCTCAACCATGTCGAGAGATACGACCCCAAGGAGAACCGCTGGACCAAGGTACTGTACATATACCTGGGCTCGTTTTGTAAATATTTTTGCTTTATGAAAAACACCGAAATTGTGAAAAATTACTTGGTTTTTCGGAACACGTCTAATTTTTATTTGATATTTCACCAAAATAGTTGGCATTAATTTTCGCAACTGCTTGTGCGTTAGGCAACAATTTTCCATAGTAAGCAAATGGATGTAGGTGTTATTTGCAAAAGGTCAGCAGACGGCAGACTATAATTTGATAACTGTTTTAGATTTTTTTGTACTGCAGCCATAATTATACATTGTAAATACTTATTTTTGGCGCTTCTACTTCTACGTGATGACGGAAGTGAACTGAGTTCGGTTGATAAGTTGATGTTTTGACTGTCTTTGGTAAATATATTATACTTATACTTCTCCATAACAAACTACCCTTTTTATTTTTTGGGGGTGGGAAATCATCAAACGACTCCTACCGCTCTGTGCAGAGCGGTAGGGAGTTCTACTGACCAGCCATGTTCCGCAGCCCTGACGGAATAAAAAACTACCTTGATATCATATCCCTAAATGCTTAAAAAATTTAAACACAGACCAGCATGGCTATTGCGTATCCTTTAAATGACAGTGGCTATCATATTGTCTATGGATTGACTGTTAAATTGGTTATGGTTTACTACAAAATGGAACCATTTGACAGTAATTGATAGGCACTATAGGTTAGCCACTGTCATTTAAAAGATACGCAATAGCCCTGCAGTTTAGGAAAACATTTAAAAAAATACTGACGGAAAAAGCATTTATAATAGATATAAATGAATTTTTAAATGACAAATCGTTCTAAGAATACAAATTAAATTTATTCCATTATTTTTTAATCACATGACTATCCAATTAAAATTAAAATAAAAAAATATTTTAATTTTAATTGTTGACATATTATAAATATTATTACTTAATCTTTGTATTTTAATTTTATCGAAATATTATGGTCTTTCGACCTAATTTGTACACCAGTCATGGTCAAGCATGTTGAGCCAAAGACATATCTTATTTAACACCTATATGAGCATACCATGTAAATGACCTACACGTGTGTGTCGTGGTTTAGTGCACGTGTGAGTGGTATGCAAGGTGTGAAGTGCGGCGTGGGTGCAGGTGGCGGCGATGACGACGCGGCGGCTGGGCGTGGCGGTGGCGGTGCTGGGCGGGCAGCTGTACGCCGTGGGCGGCTCGGACGGGCAGGCGCCGCTCAGCTCCGTGGAGCGCTACGAGCCGCGCACCAACAAGTGGGCCGGCGTCGCGCCCATGTCCACGCGCCGCAAGCATCTGGGCTGCGCCGTGTTCGACGGCCAGATCTACGCCGTGGGCGGCCGGGACGACTGCACCGAGCTGTCCTCGGCGGAGAGGTGAGCGGTGTAGTGTATGGCTGCCGTGTCCAGCCGCCGCAAGCATCTGGGCTGCGCCGTGTTCGACGGCCAGATCTACGCCGTGGGCGGCCGGGACGACTGCACCGAGCTGTCCTCGGCGGAGAGGTGAGCGGTGTAGTGTATGGCTGCCGTGTCCAGCCGCTGCAAGCATCTGGGCCGTCATAACTGGACTGATGTTACCTGACTGTGTCTGCGCTACATAGACAAACGCGTTGCCCCTCAAACACAATTGAGACTATGCAATGCAAAGTCCACGTTATAAATTGTCTTCAATTCGTTGAGGCCTTTTTATAAACTTATATTTAACTTGCGTTCTTTAGAAGTGGATTATCATCTACCCTTCCTACAACCTCCTACGCAATATTTCATTATAATAACTTTATAAATCTCCCTACAGATACGAGCCGCACACAGACACATGGTCGCCAGTGGTGGCGATGACGTCACGACGCAGCGGCGTGGGGCTGGCTGTAGTCAACGGACAGTTGTACGCCGTCGGGGGCTTCGACGGCACCGCCTATCTTAAGTCTATAGAGGTACGAGTAATACCGTCATGAGTCGAATTTCTATTGGCTCTTGACCTACCGACGTTTACTAATGACCTAACGAAAAACGAGTGAAGTTATACGAGTTGGCGAGCGACCAGGTGCGGTTGTATTTTGGTGGTTCGATCGCTGAGCTGGCAGCCAGCCGCCAGCCAGTCCAGCGGCGCCCGCGGGACCCACGCTGTCGTGCGTGCAGCGGCGCTGGGCCACGTGGGGCTGCTGGCTACCGACACTCTTTGTGTGACAGAGAAAGTCGTCACTTTAAAGCTCTCGCTTCGACAAACTAGAGGAGCGAGCGTTTACACTGGTTTACAATGTCTATAAAATGTGACATTTCGGATTATTTTCAAGTCATCATGATACAGATATGATTTCATAGATTCTCTTGTGAATTGTAACTAGAATAGTATTCTTGTTATCAGGTATTCGACCCGGAATCGAACCAGTGGCGCCTGTGCGGCGCGATGAACTACCGGCGACTGGGCGGCGGTGTCGGCGTCATGCGCGCGCCGCACCACGACAACCACTACATATGGTACGATACCTTCTCTGTACCTTCAATCTCGTGTTTTATCCCTGAAGGGGGAGACAGAAGCCCGTCGGGACTGCGAGTCGTTCGAAAAAGATACCACGGCCTCGGCACAAGGTCTGAGAAGGAACATGGGTGGTTGTAGTCAGTAGAAGTCTGACACGCCTTACCGCTCTGCCCAGATCGTGAGGCGTTATTTGATGTTTATTCACCCCCCGCGGTATCTCTTTCGAACAAACTGCAGCCCTGACGGAATGGTTGTGTCTGTCTGTATACACTACTCAAAAAAACTAAGGAATAAAATTTTGGTAAATTTTCAAGAGGCCGTAACGTCGAGAGAAATGCTCCCTTAATTTTTTTCAGTACTGTATGTTTTCTGGCTCTTGTACACTTATGTTTGTGATTACTGGTCAATAAAAAATGTTACATTTTTGTTGCAGGAACAGAAAAGACTCAGTAGTGTGAGGTGCGCCCTCCCCACACTTTAAGATATCCCCCTCCACCTATCAGTTAAGTCGTTACTCATTTACTTTATTGTTAATACAAATATATTATAATAATGACTATTTATAAATAAATGAAAATACAAATTTTAGAATATTTACATACATTGTTTTATTTAATGTTTTACAGGTTTAGATATTTTTTGGAACATAGTAATAATACCAATATCATATAAATCGTTCATGTTAATAAGATGAAATCATGAAAAAACTTATAATCTTAATACATTTCCAATCGCCAAAAAGTCTTATTTAAAAAACAAAGCTCTTAAAACTTTCCGCAGATTTTAGACATCCATAAAGAAAAAATATTATACATTTTATTTCGACTTCTATTAAGGGGAATATAATTTCAATATAAATGAAGGGCGTATTGGCTGCGCAGATCAATCTTTAGGATAAGTCGCGCTTGCCTAGATAGGTCTGTAAATGTGTGACCACCCATAACATACCGAGTTTCCTTTGTGTCTCGGAAACCACGTTAAGCCGTTAATCCCAGCTGTTATTTGTAAATCTCTGACATTAGGGTATATCGGGTCGTGTGAGCAGTGGTGGCCTAGTCGTGGCGGCCCCGACTTACAAACAGTTGATCGTGGGTTCGAACCCAGGCAGACACATTACTTTGTGTAATTTATTTCATAACTACTGCTCTCAAAACGGTGAAGGAAAATATCGTAAAATATATATAAAATATCTTAGAACCAAAACTTCGAAAATATGTGACATCTACCAATCCGCACTGGGCCCGCGTGGTGAATTATAGCCCATTCCTCTCCTAGAGAGGAGGCCTGAGTCCCTGCAGTGGGGATAATAAAGGCCATCAGACCGAGGGGTCGTTAGACCTTACTGCGCACACGATAAGAGAAGAAGACCCTAACAAATAGTGGCCCAAAAGGGCTAGCTATTGCATTACCCAGTACTATTTAACCCGGCGGCGGTGAGGTTGCCTTATCCGCATGCAGTTCCCCATTCTCCTCATCTTCATCTCCATCGTCCCCATTCTCCTCACCGTCCCCGTTCTCCTCTCCATCATCCCCGTTCTCAGTGTCCCCGTTCTGTTCGGCGTCTGCGTTCTCTGTGCTTTGTGTGCGATCTGGAGCTTCTTCTGCGTTCTCTTCTTTGCTTGCGTGGCGCCTCTGCGGGGAGAAGATAAAGTGATTTGAGAAAAAAATATGAAAATTCTCTGAGAAAGATGGAACGCGAATTGGATAATAGTACATTATGATATAAGTGCGGTAAGTTGAAAATTACAGCCGAGGCGATATTGCTTGCCCGAGCCGTAGGCGAGGGCTAAAAGAAAGCAGAGGCTGTAATTATCAAAGCGCACGTATGTCATACGACGTTATATAACATATTTGCCAGGAAATAAATAAAACTCGGAAGCAAAGCAGTTATGAAAATTTGAGCAATTAGTAAAATTGATTATTATTTCTTAACAAATAAGCGATGCGATTTTTTTTCAGGCATAGGCACAAAACAGCCAGTATTATTAATAAAAGTAAGTTAATATTTTTGTTTTTGCTACAGATATTAATGGTTGTAATTTATTGTCGAAATTAATTAAATTAAAGAATTAAATGTTTATTTATTATATTTTGATCTCCCAAAGTAAATTTTATTCATAAAATGTTCACTTTTCTGAAATAAAAACTCTTTGCTAAGATTTAAAAAAGTAGGTACCGTTCGTTTTGACGGAGCATCTTTCTAAACCGTGCGATTTACATTACATTACCGCACAAGTACGTAATGAGATACATTACGATATTGAAATTGGTGAAATAAGAGACCCTTTACGAGCAAATGTGTTATAAAATAGTGTTACAAACCGGTGTTAGTATTGTCAACAAGGAAGTTTTGAATGCTTTTAATGACGAGAGACGTTGATCTTTTCTTAAGGGGTTTTTCCTCATGGCTAAATAAATAATGTAAACAACCGCATGCCCCATTTTCAAGTTTAGCAACGTTCAGCGGTCGTTCGTTGGCAATTTATAAATTGTCTAAACCCTTCTGTGTTTCGGAAAGCATGTTAAACTGTTATGTCCGGTAAGATAAGGCAGTCTTGTCTGTGTAAAATAAGGTCCAGTTAGACTGGAAACTTGCCTTAGCAAATTTGTAAAAAAAGCTAGGTAGATGTTATCTTGGTTTTGTCCTACCTTCTTCTTCTTCTTACTCTTGGACTTAGGCTTCTTCTCCGGCTCGCTGTACCCTGGTGGGAAGAACTTTCCACACTCCTCCTGCCCCACCACATGGTCGGCACTGACGTGTAGCGGGCCCAGGGTAAGTAGGTCTTCGGGTGGGCCTGGAGGAAACAGTTCCTCGGGTTCTGCTAGCTCAGGTTCTGCTAGACCTACTGCGATCATCAGGACTATTGTCTCGCAGCTGTGGAGGTGAAATGAATTGGTGTTACGAATTGACAGAGTGTTATAATGAGTTCAGAGTTTCAAAATATTACGTTGAGTAACTACACTGATAGATATAGGTAAATTTATATGTACTGTTACTAGAAATAAGCACCTAAATTCAACAGTCTCACCCGTCTTACTATGCTTAACTGCCTAAATTGTCAACGCTCAGTTGCTCAGTGCCGAATGTGGAAATCTAATCAACAGTCCAAGATGATATAGGCGTTCGTTTAGGTATTTTCTACTGTCGATGGCGGTGAAGCAGTAAACCGTCTGAGACAACAGTTTGAAGATGGTTTACCAAAAAAAAACGTGATTCTTAAGGGATGTAATGCGGGTAAACACATGACTAAATTAATACATACTATTCCTTATCCGGCCTGAGATCATACTGATCAATATTCTTGCACAGCAACTTGGGCTCATCAAGGCTGGGGTCAGCGAAGAACCCGTAGCGCAGCAGTCTCGCGGCCAGGGGCGGCAGGCAGGCCAGGCCCAGCACGGCGCGGCGCTGCCACGCACCGAACACCAGCAGGATGTGCGGCGGCTCGGCTGGCGGGGCCGGCTCCACCACTGAGCTTACCATCTGGAGAACGTGGAAGACAGGCTTTTTGAATGACTGATGTATCTACGTCTAATCCTAGTCATATTTATTCTACATCTCAACATGCTAACCTACAACGACAGGAGGAGACGCCGTAAAAGGATATCACTGACTTATTGGTGAGGCTTTTTATTACGGTGAGGTGCATAGCACCCGCAGCTGGCATGATTGTATGACCAGATGTATGAACGTGGAGTCGTGGACGCGGTAAAAGCAGTATGTAAACGTAGCAGCACGCTACCTGCTATGATCTCTGTAGTTTCTGCCTACCCCCATGGGGAAAAAGTGGAGCTCAATTCGTATTCTATCTACATTCTATGCAAATAAATGATTTGATTTGATTCAACTACATATGTATGTGCCAATTTGAGTTAAATTGTTTTCAAAGCAACAAACATTATTACATCTGTAGACAACTAACAGTGACTGCTTCGGTCATAGCCCTGTTCTCAGTTTACCAATAGGAGCTAATGTTATCGTACCTTCGGGAACAGCACATCCAGCACAGCAGCTCTCTCGTGGCGGTCGTTGGGCACGAACAGCCCTATCGTGTTGCCGTCTCGAAGCTCTGTGGTGGGCAGCTTCTTCCTCGCGTCGTCGTCCTCATCCAGACCATCTCCGCAAAGCGCTCGGCGAGTCATTTCTAATGGAAAATAGAAGATCTGCCGTAATGGGTAGATGGGTACATGTTTTGTAATGAGGAATTCAGAAATTATTATCGGTTATAACAGTTTTTTGCTGCTCTGGTAATTTGTAAATATAAAGCGTATTTTATTCTAAATATTGGCACAAACTCGTAATCTTGATGGAATAGGTACTTTCGTCGCATGAAGGTGAAAAACATAACATGGTTTTTTTTTACTACAGATGAACAACTGTTTGAGTTTTGTAGGACATATCTCCACTACCGCTGTTTATTTTTTTACAAAGAGCATAATCATTACCAATAATATCTCCCTCTTTATCAGGCATTTTCTTGAATATTAACGCCAGTGAGGGTCTCTCAATGATGGCCGCTGCTGCGTTGACTTCGCCGAGCTCTGGTTCCTCGACCGCCAAGATCTTGGCGCCCTCCTTGCCCACTACGATCGGGCACTTGTCTGCCAACATTACACCTATAATTGTAAAATCTGTATGAGAAAATCAGCATCTTTCTGTCCACTGTCTATATCCCTATTAATTTGGGGTCGGCACTGTAATGTCTACTATCACACGTATCGTTTAGTTTATCTAAGACTTGTGAGGTCTACTGCTGCTCTTCAGAATTTGAATGCCATATGGCGCTGAGAGCTGATTCTTCATTGAAATTTGATAGTTTGGTAGAAATTGATGGTGGAAATTATCTTGGCGGTAAGCTTTCGCTCCTACTTTGAACGCAGAAAATAAATTGCAAACTACGGAATTGCACTTTTTCAAGACGGGAAACTACTTTTCTTAAAAAAAAAATAATTATAATAAGAACATACCAAAAGGTTCGATAGTGTCCGTAATCTTCCTGAGATGTTTCTGCGCGTGTGGCAGCACCAGTGCGGGACAGATATCATTGAAGTGCATCTCCAGACGCTTGGCCCTCGCCTCTCGCCGCGAGTACCTCGCAGCTTCCACTGCGGCTGCTTCTTTAGCTTTTTTCTCTTCTTCAATCTTCTCTTGGGCTGTTGCGACCTCCTGATAGCATTGAGTGAAACGTGTAAGTGTGTTAGTGAAGTGCTTAGTAGGTAACCTTTATGGTTTTCATTCAAAATCCTTGCTCTAGTGTGAGATTTTTTCAACTGTAAGTTGTTACCATGTCACCCGAGATTGATTTAATTGGAAATAATCTCACACAAAAACAAACTCATCAGTTAATTTATGTAAATGTTTGAATATCTGACGACACGGTTGGCGCAGTGGCTCAGACAATGGACTGCTGCGCTGCGTGTCGCGGGTTCGATCCCCGCACGGAACAAATATTTGTATGACCTACAGATAGTTGTTCCGGGTCTGGGTATTTGTGTATGTGAGTTTAAATGTTTGTGAACGCACCCACGATACAGGAGAAATTCCTAGTGTGGGGCAACGTTTTATAAAAAAAAAAAAATGTGAATGGGTATAGAAGGGTAGAGGAAGACCTAAGAAACGACAGATGGAATGTGTTAAGAATTTTATGTCAAGAAAGGAGATGTCTCATGAAATGACGAGAAATAGAGAAGTATGGCTGTATGGAAGAAGATAACATATATATGCTGCGCCGAGCCCAAAACAATTAGGATAAGGGCTAGAGAAGATAATACACACGTACAGTAAGTCACTTTTTTACTGGGTACCGGCGAAGGCACAATTGTACGAGAGACTATGTGCAGGTATAACTAAAGTAAAATAATGGAGGCTAAAATAGACGCATTCTCTTCCCTTTCTTTTGGTGCAATGTTTACTTTTTAAAATGGTTGAGTGGAATGGTGGCTGATCCATGCGTCATGCTCGTGAACGGGTGCTGTCAGTTGTGACTGGTCACCTCTTAGTTGCCACGGCTTGTTTGAATTATTATAATATTTTTAAATCGTCGTTTTGGCTTTACTGTCGACACTTATCGTGCACAACTTGCTACATCGTTCTCACATGATAATATACCAATCTCGATATGAATGATGTAACCAAAGTTTTGTAACAATATTATGATTTAAAAGAGTATCCATGAAGTTTCTTGCCATTCTTCTCATGAGACCAACGCTTTGGAATCGGCAACTACAGTACACTGACAGTTATTATGCCTTGTGAGTGGGACTGTAGCTTAGTTTATTAGCTTATTAAAATTTAGTATTTGTTCGACTATTCAAAAGAGCCTGTAACTGGCCAACTTGAAATAAATGATTTTGATTTTGATTTGATTTGATTGATTACCTAATGCTCCTTGTATAATCACCTGTTCAGGCGTGGTGAGCTCATGCGGGGCTCTCTTCGGTCTTTCCAGTTCCCCTTTCTTGGCCAGCACCTCATTCCGGAGCTCCTGCTCTATTGTCCGCGCGATCCGGGGTGCGTCTGCTCCGAACACCACGTTCAGAAGTTGACCAGCCTGGAATTTTAATGTGACATTCAAGAAGATAAAGTTCTGGTTGAAGAATTAAGAAAATTTATGCAGATGACTATGTAATCTTACAAAGTAATAGTGAAACAGTGAAGTGAAGAGTGAGTGAGTGGAGTGAAGTGATTGACTGCTTACCACAGATACACACCCTCTCACACTCACTCATTTACATTATCATGTAACACAAAGGGAGGACTACATCCATACAGCATACTTACACACTCCACCCAACTTCTTTTATTTTTATATACCTATTGGCAAAATCTATTTATATTGCTTTGTTTTTAATTGTATTATTGAATCTAAATGATATCATTGTAATGGTTTTAATATCTGTTTCAAAGATTTTATTTTATTTATGGGTTTACTGTATTTCTTGTGTTTTAATATTATTGAATTTTTGACATGATCGTTCGATTTTATTGTTTATTTTACTTCTTTGATTTTAATTTAATGATCTAATTTATTTGTGATTTTATGTAGAGGAAAATAGTTAATAATTTTTATTTATATTTTTGCCTCAATGATTTTAAAATATTTTTTTTTTTTTTTTACTACTCTGTAGATCAATTTTCAAATTATAATTTGTTTTGCTGAATTTTTGTTGTAAACCTACTAAAGGTAACATGTCTATTTGATGGCTACCATTAATTATCAATATTTGAGGGGTTTGGCGCTGATAGCCGAAATACAGGCTTTTGCCTAGTTCGGTTACAGATGGTAGATTCTTTTGTAAATGAATAAAATTAGCCTATAAGATATAAATGTAATACTGCAAACTCTTATTGAATAAATTTATTATTATTATTATTAAACAATCTCCTCATTGATTGTTACCTATTAGGAAAAATATGGTTTTTCGCAACAATATTTTTGTCGTCATTTGTTTAGTCAGAATTAGGTACTACGTAGGTACCTACAGTTTTGCAACACCTAATCTTTTACCTACACGAATTTAAAGCACCATTTAAAACAAAACCTTAACTTAAATGCTAAAACAAAATTTTCAAACGAATGTTTCTTTAAACGCGTTAGATATGTAAATGTATATATATGACTGTAGTTTTTTCAGGAGTTTGGTCGATATCCACATTCGTACCAGTTTGCCACATTTCTCTGTTCCATACATATGAGGGTATAGACAACTGTATAACACCTATGTGTGTGAAGATACCTGTCGTAGTGTATATCTCGTACGGGGTCGTACAAGGCACATGTCGCACTCCGTCTTTGTCTGAATCTAATGACTCATGTTATCGTAGTGTGCTTGTTATTCGGCAATTATCTTAGGCACCCCTGTTGTTGTAATGTGTATATGGTCGAGATTACTTTAGTACTTTTTAGGGTTCCCTAGCAAAATCATAAATAAGAAATACGAAGTTGTCGATTTTTTTCTGGAACACAGATTGCTGTCTGACCTGTGATGTCTGACTGTAAGTAAATGTGGAGTAAAAGTGAATGTGGAGTGACTGTAAGTATGTAAAAGCATCACTTACCGCGATGAACATCCAGGTCGGTTGGCTGCGTTTCCTAAATCTCTTCAGATCTTCTATTGTGTCCGATTTAGCCTGTGGAGGTGAGGGAGAATAATCTACAAATATTTAAAGGAAGGAACGATGTATCAACATAAAGATCTTTATCATCTTATTTAATACAAACCCTCCCACTTGTCAATTCACACTGTTGATTCTGGAAGCCAGAATCAACAAAAGAACTGCCTTGGATCACCCGATTTTTACACGTAAGACTTACCACGGCTAGATGAAGATTGTCTCCTCCCAGTTCCACTTTGATCTTCTTGAGGTTGCCGACCATGCCGATACAGGGCCCACACCACTCCGAGTACACGTCCACCACTGGCCATTGTCCACATACAACATGTCACTCATTAGTTCACAAAATTGCGAAGAATTTTGCTTAGCTAGTTTAGGGGACTTTTTTCATAATCACCAAACTAGTTCAGCGGATAGGTGACATGAGATAAAAAAACCGGCCAAGTGCGAGTCCTACTCGCACATGAAGGGTTCCGTACCATCGTAGTAGGGGAGTCGAGTCGTGTTTTTTGTTATAGCAGCAACAGATCTGTTTTTTTTTTTAATCGCTGAACAACGTTTGCTGGGTCAGCTAGTAAGTTTATGATTATTAAAAAAAATATACTATGTGATGTAACTAAAAATTTAAGATTTTCGGAATTTTTCCTATATGTGTACTTTATAACGTTGCTTCATGCCAAATTTCAAGATTCCAGGTCGTCTGGAAGTATCCTTTAGGTTTTGATTCCCTTGCGAGTAGTTGCGAGTTTCAAAATATGCGGCTTTAATTGCTGTATCTTTTGATTGCGTTGACGTAGAAGTTTGATTTTGTTACAGCTTAAAGATATTATAGACTTGAGTATTTGTTAAGAATTTCAATATAATACCACTACGCGTTCATGAGTAAAGGGGTAATAAGTTTAAAATTATTAAAAATATTTTTATTATATGATGTAACTAAAAATTTATGCTTTTCGCAATTTTTCCTTTATCTGTGTTATAAGACGTTGCTTCGTACCAAATTTCAAGATTCTGAGTTCACGGGAAGTACCCTGTAGGTTTTGATTCCCTTGCGAGTGTCGAAAATTTGCGGCATAAACGGGAGTATCTTTTGATCGCGTTGACTTAGAAGTTTGATTTTTTTACAGCTCCAAGAGAGACTTGAGTATTTCAGCTTGATACCTCCACGCGTTCCTGAGAAAAAAGGTCTTGACAGACAGACAGACAGACAGACGGACAACAAAGTGATCCTATAAGGGTTCCGTTTTTACCTTTTGAGGTACGGAACCCTAAAAATGATAGATAGCTACTGCTGGGGCTTAACCCGGGCGTATTATTCTCTGCCCGGGCATGAGAAATGTAGCCTCGACTTATTGAGAAACAACTAACTAGTTATTTCTTATTTGTGGGCCTCCGAGTCGGTGGGTTCTTAAAGATCAAAACTAGTGTCATCTTAATATTTAACTTTTTTTCAGCGTCGAATTAAGTCTATTGATTTAAGATCTTAGCAGGTATGTATATCACTTAGGTACTTACTCATATAAATACTTATGTACACACAGTAAAAACAATAAAAAAGTATTAATAAATATTGAAAGTTTGCACATCACTCCATGCGTGAATTTCTGTTAATTAATAATATTGCCAAGCCAAATAACCAACGAAACTTACCCAACAACCCATCTCTAGCAAGAAACTTCCTCCACTCTTCATCTGTATTCAGTTCAGCTTGTAACTGCACCTGTGCGTTCTTCTTGCCTGCGCCGGCCGCGGCAGCCGCAGCGGCAGCGTTGGCGACCGCACTGGTTAGCGCCATGCACTCGAGTGCCGGCGGGCACCCGGTGCCGGAGACAGTGGGAGGTGCGAAGCGATAGGAGCGATGTGTGAATAGGGGTGTAGACGCGGCATTTTTGAGATGACATAATAGTGGGCACTAGGTGAGGAGGAGAGGTTGATAATGTGAAGGTGTGAAATAAAAAGAAATGTGGATCGACCATTAATTAATGTGATGTGATGTGATGAAGCATTAATGTGGTGTCTTTCTTTCTTTCTTCTTTTTCTTTCTTTCTTTCTGTATTTCGATGGTTTAGAAACATAACCGATTCCAGTATTACGAGTACCTATGTTCATGTTAAGTCCACTACCTGTTAATCATTTTCCGAAACACGAGAAGTTTTCAGTCGTTTCGTAGCATCTTCCAGAGAAAAATCTTTAATTTATGCCTATCTATAAGTATTTTACTTTAGTCCGCGCTTTGGTCAGCACCGCCAACCAATTAAAGAAACTCCCAAACTTCGGGCACCTACCGAATTCCTCACAGCTCTATGTTCCTCGCATGTCAGACGAAAAGTAGCAAAAATAAACATTTTATAGTCCGTAGATAACTATCAGTTCTCGCGGCCGTAAACACCGGCCTTTACGAACATATTGCATCGATTTATTGTATAAAAAAAAGCAGACAGGGACCTTTTAAATAAAACTAATCCCAACTGTAAAGGCTGTTGCTATCAAGCAAAATCTGCGAAAAGTATTTTGATTGATACATTGTGCCACTGTGTTTGGTGGTACTCGTAAATATGTTTGCAGATACCTGAGGACAAGGTAGACATGGCTAGGAAGTCGCAAACGGTCAAAAGGTTTAAAAGTTGAAAGATATGCCTTCACCCTGTAGTAGAATACTCGAAACATAATGTGTGCAAAGATAACATTTTGCTGTTTTGAGTAACAATAAAATTGGTTGTCTTTCATTATATACTCGACTATAGCGCCCTCTACGTTGCCAACAACATATTTGAAGAACTAAATCCAGCTACAGTGACGTCTAGTGAGGAGTAGAATCAACTGAGTTGATGAAGGCGGGTGCTAGTCACCGCTAGATGGCCTAGCTGTAGCTTTCCTAACAGTGTACGAATACAATACTAGATGGCGCTTTCATCAAATCAGATCAGGTATCCAGTAAAAACTTCTGAAATTGAAGAATTCATTAGATTGATGTATGTAATGTAATACCTATAATTTAAGATTTATTGACGCTGTACACTGACAAAATTATGATGTTAGTCTAAATCATGTTGTGTTCAATAAAAATATTTTTTTTTCTAAAACCTACGTTTTTCTTTTCATATGCAAACCCAAACAGCCATATTCAATTACAGCGGCTTCAGTTAATCGGATAACGCGACGTAATCAATTACTTGGCAAGTTTAACCGTCAGTGGGTAATGTATTACCCGGTGGTCGTAACCGGCGGGTTCGCAATCTGTCACCACCTAGTTAATGCATTAATGCAATCTTTTAACAGACGCTCCCTCCGCTCCCCCAGCCCTAACCGGCTCGTACTGTGCAGGAAATTAAGAAGTATGGGATCATTCTTTACGCAGTGGAAACATGATACTTTTAACGTTGGAAATACGAATGAATGGGTTACTTGTAGCTTCTAGGTCGGTCAGGTAAGGAATGATCACATCTGTCTAGCTTTCCCCTACTATGTTAGAGTCGGCATCCAGTCTTACTAGTATTTTGGATGAATATCAGTTGTTTTTTACATGGAGTTCCTGCTTATCTGACCTCTACAATACACCGGGTATACTTACTGGGTAGCATCAGCATGATACCCCTTGTAAGTAACGTCTAGTTTTACAGACGTATTGGATCCCGACCACCTCAACACCACTTAAAAACATAAATACAAATGACTGCGGGGAACAACGGCCTTGGCAAACGAACAGCTCTAGGAATATGATGGCACCTATTCTTGAACCTACCACGACAACTGTTGTTAATCAAAAAGCTCGCGCATCTGTCGTTTGTTTACAATTAGCCCATTTATTCTGGGAATGAATAATGCAAAATAAACATTTGTTTTTGGAGAATGCCTCCCATTAGGTATGACTAGTTTTCTCAATCGTCTTGGCTAGGCTGACCTGGCTAGGACTAGGTCCAAACACGATCGGGTTTTGGATTTGTAGCCCTGTCTGCTTGGGCTACCAAATTGGGATCCAAAACCCGATCGTGTTTGAGCTTTGAAAAGAAATCTTAAATGAATAAGGAGTGACTCCGACATAATAGTAGCCGCTTGGGTGACCCAAGCGAAGTCTTCTGAAGTTTATTTTTCACGTTTTTGTGTTAGATTGTTTGTTGAAGTCGTTTTTATTTTTTGTTAATTAGTTTTTATTTTTCACTTTTTAGTGATTCACATGACTGTGCTTACCCCTTCATAGCGCATCGGCGTGATGTTATGTTATGAACTGGTGTAAACAAAAGAAAGACATGGAATTTCAGCAATCCCAGTCCATTTGCTATCATTTATTGAGGAGTTTCGTTGCCTATCTCCGAAGTTCTTCATCAGATCTTCACCAAAATGAAATAGGACCACTTCGAGAAAGTAGTCTTCCAAAAACTACTCAAATCACTTCAAGTGTGCCCATAAAATCTAAAGAGTTCCGTCTATTTCTCCAGGATTCCATCATCAGATCCTGACTTGATGATCATGGGACCACCTGGGAAGTATACCCTTTCAAACAAAACAAAAACAATCAAAATCGGTCCACCCATCTTCTGCCAAAGATTCTGCCGTGCCTCGGCAAGCACGTAAGATAAGATGTTTTGTCCGGCTTTCATTTCATCTTTGATAGTTGTTACAAGTAGTCAATGGGGCCCAAAAGTCTGACAACCAGTTTTACCAATGGGTATTTCTTAGTACTAACTGGGTTGTGGAGGTGTGTGTGTATCCGGTTAGACAGGAACCCAAACTAGTTGGAAATAACCAGGCGCGGATCCACCGTTGAGGGCATGATGGGCATGCCCACAACTTTTTTTCGCTCATAGGGGACTCATGACCCCTCAAATTTTTAAGGTCCCTTCTCTCGCTCATGTATTCTGTTATTATGAAGAGCGGATTCAGGGGCTTCCGCTTTGGAACCTAATCGTTTCGAATGCTGGCGGCTTGCTCCACTCGCTCTTGAGTTGTCTTCATCTTGACATTTAAAATTCTAACTCATCCCGGCGAACCTGATCCGAGGCGAAATGTTAAAATATTTTTCGCTCGCTGCGCTCGCGAATACATAGGATTCTAGTTAATTTCTAAAAAAAATGTCCGAGTGCCTTCTATTCTCAAACTTGTATGAATGAAAATAATCTAATTCGTCCGAGAACATGAAAAATTTCGAGCTCGCTGCGCTCAAATTTTTTCGAATTGGCTGTCTTAGTAACTCCTAACAGTGCACAAATTCCTACATTAACAAGACTTCTTGATTTCAAACTTCTTGGTATCAAATTTCAAACTGGGTGCTAACTTTTAGGAGCTCACTACTCTGATTCTTGAATCCTGCCTTATCTCAACATACAACACTTAGACTCTGAGCTCTTTTCGGGAAACTAAACATGCACCCCCAAATAAACCTGTAGGCGCCCATGAACGTTTTGTTTCAGAAAACTTTCGATTTTCAAAAGTAGTTTCCACTAGTGGTTAACTGTTCCCCTTAATCCCTTTTAACCAAATCGTAGGCTAGGACCGCGCCTGATTGAGGTCGATAGGTCGATGATATTACATCAATTGCCGTAATAAATAACAAAACAATGAATCGTGCGTGATTCGGAACGCAGCGATGTACTTCTCATCATCATAGATAGATGATTTATTAATATACACGATAAGTCATTAAATCGATCTTGAGCGAGTTCATACTCCAACTCGCATTTGACCAATTTTCGAATGGCTGTGCCCACAACCTTTTTTGACGGCTAGATCCGCGCTAACCCTCCTTTTGGCCATCGCCGCAGTCGGGAAATCGTAGGCAGACGTTGCAGATGAGGTTATAAGGCATCTTAAATATTAACATTAATCTTATGAAAATCTCTTAAAATCTGCCTAGCATCATAGTCAGAAAACGCTAAAACCGCTTTCGACATTTCGATAAAATGTTGCGTTTCAACATTGGATATTATAATTATTAGATAATAATACTTTGAACTTATCTCTACATGAGCAAAGATGTGGATATCAAAATTTACACCATTAGGTGTTATTTTAAAATTATTAGGCGAAAAAAATAATGACAAATAGAACAACTTCTATATAACGAACATTATTAACAAAATCCAGTCTTGAAGGCTGAGTACTGACTGTTTGTCGAAAAAACAAGATTTACGACAAAACTACTGAATAATAGAGCAGTTCTCTTTATGGAATAACATTAATATCTCGGATATAAAAGAAACGTTGTGTTTTGAGGTATTCTAGTTTATGAATATTTACTAAAAACCGTCAGAGACAAATCGGTATCATGTTTAGGTTTCAGCGCAGTGGCTTTGAAATGGAAATGCCAGCAAATAAAGTAAATACTATTTTTGGACAGGTTGAAACTGTGCCGTTCGGTCTTGTGGTGGCTTTTGCGGGCTGCTTAACGTAATGGTGCGGATGGTTCGGTGAGGAGTGGCTTGAGAGGTGCCATGTCGCCCTTACCTTTCGTCTGACGCAGGTCCTCACCGGACATTGGTTGTTTCGGGAGGTACCTACCTGCACCTAATCAGGCGGGAGGAAACGTCCGGATGCTACCATTGTGGTGATCGGCCGGAGGACACGGTGGAGCACACCATGGAGGTCTGCCCCGCTTGGGCAGAGCCCCGCCATATTCTGGTAGCGGCGATCGGCGGCCGCGACCTCTCGTGTTCGGCCCTGGTGCAAGTCATGGTCCAGGGCGAGAGGGAACGGGACGCCGTCGCCTTCTTCGGCGAAGCAGTGATGCTAGGTTCCGCCACCTCTTTCGGGTGGCGGAACCTGAGAGGAAGAGAACCTCTCGTTGGGCCGTCCGTCCGTCTTATGACGACGACAGGGAGTGTCGACGGCGCGTTCGTGTTCCACGCGCGCCTCAAAGAGATGTCATCAACATGGAAGCAAGGGCCAACACCCGTCGGGGAGGCGGGTTGTTCGGAAGAGATACTGCGGCCTCGACACAAAGGGCTAAGAAGGAACATAGCTGGTTTTTAGTCAGTTGAAGTCTGACACTCCCTTCTGCTCTGCCCCGAGCGGGAGGAGTCATTTGATGATTTCCCATAACCCTCCTTTTGGGCTTCGCCGCAGTCGGGTTAAAAGGGTGCGTAGGTATATTGTCCACGTATGGATACCAAACAGGAAACATGAATTTTCAGTAACTAAATAGGCATTGTATAAACACGGTAACATTTCAAATTTCGTTCAATTTGAACCAGTAGTTTAAGAATTATAAATAACTTAGACTTAGAATTACAGACTTCTGCCAAGTAGGTACGTGAGCGTAATATCTATTTAGGGCTCTATTATTAGTGTCTAGTCGTGTTACACAGTAATTTAAGGTCCAACATATATGATTTTAAACCCTTTTTTATGTATTGGGGTAAAGTTAGGCATTTAGGCATAAAACCGAAATAGATTGAACGACGCTTGCTGATATGATATGTATCTGCAAAGTCAAGTAGTAAAGCTAATTTAATCAGACATGAAAACGGCGAATGGCTTTAAAGTCAACGAACAATGCAAATGTTGCATGACGTGGACTGCTGCATGCCTGCCTCGTAAATAACGGCGCAATGTCACAACTTGGAGAATTAATTAAATATCTGGTATGTTGTCTAATGTAATAGGTAGGTATATGGGTTAGGTCATGAATTACGTTGTAATGTTGTAATAGCATAGTGGTAGAGTAGTCTTACAAACTGAGATCATCATTCAACCGGTCGTAGAAGTGGTGAATAAAATGAAATCATCTATTGATTTTGTAAATCTGAATCACTATACCTATCGCGATTTTATTAACACCTGAGATTTTGACAACCTTTTCTATCTTAACAATAAGATCTTATTTATCTAGTTACTCAAAACAAAACAAGCTCAGGGGTCAAAAAGTGTTAACTACTGACTTTCCTTAAATCATTTTGTATGCAGCACTACCAAATTTTCATGACTAAATACGTGTATATTTCGTAATTACGTTGGTAGTTAACGTGTGTAAGTGGTTCTGGGTTGATTATCTGTAGTTTACTTCTATCAAATCAAATCAAATCAAATCAAATCAAAATCATTTATTTCAAGTTGGCCAGTTACAGGCTCTTTTGAATAGTCGAACAAATACTAAATTTTAATAAGCTAATAAACTAAGCTACAGTCCCACTCACAAGGCATAATAACTGTCAGTGTACTGTAGTTGCCGATTCCAAAGCGTTGGTCTCATGAGAAGAATGGCAAGAAACTTCATGGATACTCTTTTCAATCATAATATTGTTACAAAACTTTGGTTACATCATTCATATCGAGATTGGTATATTATCATGTGAGAACGATGTAGCAAGTTGTGCACGATAAGTGTCGACAGTAAGTAAAGCCAAAACGACGATTTAAAAATAATATAATAATTCAAACAAGCCGTGGCAACTAAGAGGTGACCAGTCACAACTGACAGCACCCGTTCACGAGCATGACGCATGGATCAGCCACCATTCCACTCAACCATTTTCTTTCTATCTTCTTACATTCGGAACCCATTATCCCTATTCGTGTCGTACTGGCCCCCAAACCACCCTCCATTGAGCTACGTATTCGAACATGACATATTCCGTAACCATTAAAAATGAATGCAGAAAGAATCGTAGCTAATGCCAACTATTTGCGTTTAGCTTCCGTCGTAAATCAACTCGACCCTGGCTGGGTTACTCCGTCAACCAGTCAACCTATGGCAAAGTTGGTTAATGTTATGGAACTCTCTGATTCATGGGTAGGCAGACACGCAAGCCACGTGATACTGTTTGTTGTGGTACCAAAGGCGGTTAGGTTGGAGTGGTATTTTACTTTGATGTATTGATGTGGTCTTAATGAAATTTTACTTTTATATGAAGACTTGTGTGGGAAAGTGGGGCGTCCTGCTTTTGTAGTTGGCAGGGGGTGTGAATATTTGTTTGAGAGATTATAATCTTTGAGGTGGCCGTTGTGTAAATATAACGAGATTATTTTGTACTAAATTTCTGTTTTTTTCCAGCTTTGAAGTAAGAACAGAGTAAATGCTGTTTGCCCGTGCTTTTAGAATTACGCTACCATAGAACCAATCTCAGGGCCAGTTGAAAACCAGCGTCGGGCACTAGTTGCTCAGCACTTTGCTGAACTGGTCCTATTTGGCGCAGCCGTGAGATACACACTTTTTTTAGTGTTTAGTTCTTAGTTCTTTTATTATTATTTTTTATTTTGTTGTGTGCACTTGTGGCATGTGCCAAATAAATATGTTTTATTCTTCTTCTTCTGTCTTCTGTTCAGGGTGTGTGTAATGGTTTATATACATGCATGATTTTGAGCTGCCCAACTCAATAGCTGCAGACTGTAGATAACCGGTATTTACAAGAAGCTTGCTGGGGTAGACTTGGTGAGTGGTAAAAACTAGCTAGTCAGTTAACTGGCTAGTTTTTTTACCCGACTGCGGCGAAGCCCTAAAAGAGGGTAATTCATTCATGTTGGAGTCGGTTTCCAGTCCAATCGGCCTGCGACAGTTAGTCAGTAGTTACTGACATTTGACTCGAGTTTGATCAATTGAAACTGATAAAGAAACGCAATTAATGTGTTCATAAATAAATTAGAATTCACGTGGTATCTAGTTTCACCGTTTGACCTCATTTTACTGAGGAACGAAGTTTCATCAGCTTAATGGTAGAGAAATAAACGTAACAACGGAAGATATCGTTTATCGACTGAAATAGATTAATTTTAACTGTAACTTGAGTCGGGAAAACAAAATCTTGGATTTTAGGTCGATTTAAGCTGGCAGGTGATTCAGTCAATAAAGTAGTATTTTCAGAGATTATGAAGAGACCTTTTCTTTTAAGTGTCGAAGATATTTTATTCAGGGAAAGAAGTTGGAATCAACAGCCCCTTCTTACGTGGCTAAGATCGTTGTTGTAATTTATGTCATGACCACGGCTCAAAGCGGTGAGAATATAAAAAAAAAATTAAGAAATAAAATTAAAATGGTACTTAATTGAGTTCTATGTGATGTCACCGTTAGGATGAAACTGTTTTCATCCCAAATTATGTTGCCCTTAATTATCTAGTAACAGTCAGGTTTGTTTTTAAAGACTAAATCCCCGACATTTAATATTTTAATTTAATGTTAGTGAAGAACGGAATGACGAAGATCTTTACAAACAATATTAACGGCGTATCCAACAGAAAAATGTGTCCAAATAAAGTAGGTGACAGTTTCAGGAGGTCTACTACCTAGAAAACGTGACTTTCGATCAGTATTACCGATGATCTGATATTTTAAAGTGTATTGACTGACACCAAGCTACATTTGAAAAATGAAATGTTTATTTCTGACCTCATTATCATCATCATCATTTCAGCCAAAAGACGTCCACTGCTGGACATAGGCCTCCCCCGGGTGTCACCATATTGACCGGTCCCTCGCATCCAGCGGGTCCCCGCAACCTTCACCAGGTCATCAGTTCACCTAGTGGGAGGCCTTCCGACGCAACGTCTTCCGATTCGCGGTCGCCACTCCAGAATTTTTCGGCCCCATCGGCCATCCATTCTGCAAGAAATGCCATTGCCACTTAAGTCGCAATGGCGGAAAAGGCGATTCTTCTGGCTACATCGGTTACCTTGGTGCTCATGCGGATGTCCTAACTTCTGATTCGATCACGCAAGGAAACTCTGAGTATAGCCCTCTCAATTGCCCTTTGGGTGACTTTGAGCTTTCTGATGAGGCCCACTGTGAGCGACCACGTTACGGTCCCGTATGTAAGCATTGGCAACACACACTGGTCATAGACTTTCGTCTTGAGACACTGGGTAAGTTGGATGAGAAGATACCGCGCAACTTCCCGCACGCTGCCCAGCCAAGTCGGATTCGACAATTGGCCTCTTTCTCGATTTCTAACCTACTTCATTTATATTGTTGGAATCCGAAGGCTTTAAAAACAATTGCCACTTTTTCAATTCAATTCAATTCTCAATTCTTTATTGCGTTCCATAATGGTAGGGAATACATCAGTCTCAATATTATGGACCCTCAAAAGCGTAAGCGAAATACCTGAGCGGGAAAACGCGGTAAAAGTTTGTGTGCGTATTGCTACTGATAGTGCTTAATGTTCACCCAGATTTAGCGTTATATCTTGAAATAAATCTCTTTGAATTTCAGTCTCAGTTAGTAGATCAAAGAACCCAAAAACGTTACCATGACGAATTTCACAAATGAAACACGAGCACATTTAAACCGCGTTCATAAGCTGTCACTTGTCAGTGTGGAAATTATAATACTTATCAATGAGAATATTAATTAACTCACGTTTAATAAGGAACATCAGTTTCCTGTACGCGTTCCCCAATGACATCAAAACAGTGTTAATAAAAAATGAAGCTGTGTCCAAACTTTTAGCCACATGTTTGGGTCGACAGTAGCCCCCTAGCCCCATATTCCCAGGGGCTCGTTTGTGGAGCTTTGCTTAAAGCGGGGGCTCATCACAAAGCTAATGCGAGCTTTAATTATGTACGCGGAGGCTAGCAGTAGGGATCCTCAGCCACATTAATATGCTAATAATCTATTTTCATACGCTGTAATAGCTTGGGTTCCGTATTGTGAGGCTCGTCTTACAGTATTTTGGCGTTGTTGTGGTCGGAGTTATTTAGGTAACGAAAAACTATTAAGAAAATTCCTCAGATATTGCAGTTAGCACTAAGGGGATCGTAGAAACTTAATGATAAAAGACAAAGTGATAGTTATTAAACTTCTACGGAACGATGTCGAATACGAAGGCAAGTTTATGTCATATTGTCTGTGTAGATAGGTGGACAGAAGTGCTGAGGACCTACCGACCAAGTCAGTCGCATTCTTTATCGATGACGGTGAAGAGTCATGAGTCAAAGATGCATTGCATTGGTATAATGCTTATCGATAGCAAAAGTTCAAAATGTTTAGCCTAAAACTCTGCCTCACTAACTCCGCTCACTGATGCAGTTTTAATAGATCATAAAGAGCGCAGGCAATAGGGAATGAGGTATACGATGTTAACTGAAAAACAATACTGTTGAAATTCGTTGCGGAAATACGAAACGATAAGAGGACAGTTGAATCGGAACAGGAACCCAATGTTGATAAGTCAACTTGCACATGTTTTAATGAAATACCTACATGGTATTTTTCCAGTACAACAATAAGATGTAACATACGTTTGTAATCGTCTGTCAAAATCGTGTGTAGATAGAAAGATACTGAAACGTAGCCGTGCATACACACGCAACGGTATTCATTTAATATTATCAAAGCTATTCAAAAAGCATAATTTTATCATGACGACGCTAATCTTTCCGGAGCAGGGCATTTATTAATATTAAAGTACTTCCTTCGTGGTTTTCCGTGAATACAGGACGTTGTTGAGTTGTTTATTCCACGATAAAATTTCGTTTTGAATTTTTTCGGCCACGTTTTTTTCAATTTAGATTTGAAAATTCGGAAAGCAGCTTTAGAAGCTTCCAGCGATCATTTGTAGGTATGTGACAGTCCGTTTTGGAAAGGTTCATCGTATTATCCGGCAGGTAACTGGATTGTGGAGGTGTGTGATATTCAGTTGCACCCAATAAGACCGGCCACCGAACGCAACATAGTTGAAAAAAAAGGCGAAGCAGATAATGAAGATAATTTGAAAGAAAGAAAATGTATTTTTTTGTCTCACACAGAACAACACAATTTGATAAAAAAAAACAATATTCCAGAAAACATAATAAAATCAACATAGTCCTGTACAAGACCAAAAGGGCACTATCTCAGCTTGGAGATAGAGCGACCACCTTAAAAATGTGGCTGTGTGTAAACTGCATGATAAATACGAAAAGTGGAAGAGCGAGTGGTGTGACGTAGATCGGTAGTGGCCTATGTCCAGCTATTGGCTGCGATACATTGATTGTGTATAATTTGGTACGACTGGAATGTTATTATGTGACGTCGATGCAGTATTAAACTATGCAGATATAATTCAGCACTGCTTCTTTGCTAATGACCTTAGCATGTTTGATTTTAATTTCAAGATCCAAATTTAGATATTTTTGGGTAGCATGCAATTCAAATTCAGACACTGGCTTTATTGGATGATATGTTTTCATATTATAATAAACTTAGCTATTATTAATGGTTAGAACACAGTCATTTACATTAAACACTTTTTAACTGTTCTCTACGTAAGACATAATGCCCGTTTTCATGAACACATAAGTTTACACCTAAACGAATGCCTTATTGAATGCGCGCTCTGTTGGATTTAAAACGCTCATCGCCTGCCTTGAGTTTAAACTCAAACAATGTAATCATATTAAATGGCATTCATGTAGGGTTTGTGCTAAAAAATGAGAGTATTACCTACCGTTACACGCAAAAGATAACAGCTTCAAACATTACAAAACTAGCTAAAATAATTTAAGTCCAGTAATGAATGAGAGTGTGACGTCAACTTGAGTGGTATCTTGATTAATGAAGGGTACAGGTCAGCCGGAATGCAATTACAGAACAACGCAGCTACTGCACACATTTGTGAGATTCTAAACATAGCTTGCAGCTTCCGTAACTATACTAAGTTATTACTTTGCTTTGTTAACTTGCAAAATATGCTTCAGTTCTAAAATAATACCTTTTGTACAGTAACTACTGCAAGGTTTATTATTATTGCATAGCTGTTAAATGCAAAGTAAGCATATGTCTTGCACCCCAAATGTACAAGAATAACACTTTTCTCCCTGAATGTAAATGAAATTCGTGATTGCTATATGTGCGCAAAATTTCGTGAGAAACGGAATATTTGAACACAATGTTACTGTTGTTACATTGGCAAAATTGTGAGTGTGGTACGCAGCTGGAGTTTGGGACTTTTCACCCTGTCATGACGGGTCGCAATCAAAATTACTGACAATCTTGTTCCAACTTCTAGTAAGAATAAGCTTCCTCCGCGCCATGCACCTATGCCATGCTTCTTGCATCTGGCTGTATGCAAGCAGTTCAGTGTTTTTTAATTAATGAAGGTTTCATTAAACAAGTGTGCAAAAGAGAATGCTGATGTTTAGTGGTTTTTTTGACAATTCTTTTGCTGTGTGGACTAATCTGTTGAGTGGAAGCACCTCCTGAGGCCTGGGGGTCGGCGAGGACTGTTTACAAATGCTTGATAACTTAGTGTCATGGAGATGATTCTCTCATGTGATTCTACATTATAAAGCTGAAGCCACCATTCATTATAATGTGTATGTAAATACAGTGCATCTTTTCAATTTCAAGCGTCTCAAGCCAAGTGCAATTTGGTGCAAAACCTCCCAATGTCTCCAATTCAAAATACAACGAATACTGGACAAAATTCAATGTCCAACGCTACTTTCATAGCAGAGTATCATTAAAGTAGCTAGTCAGCGTTGGACATGGTATTGTGACCAATATTGGCCAAACATGGCCAAGTTTACTGACGGGCTAGCCTCATGGCGGGAGCGGACTTCAAACTTCTTTACACGAACAAATTCATTTTAGTTATTTTGTAAACTACACTTGGGTTACAACTTATAGTACTTATTAGATTTTAATATTGACTTTAGTTTATTAGATTTTTTATTTAAATATCAATCACTGCCAAGTTTGAACTAAGATAAAAAGTCAAGTCAATAGTTTTGCACGATTTATAAAGTTGTCTTGTCCGCGGTCACGTTACCGCCGACAGTATGAATGGTGGGACCACGGTAAGCTGGTGACTGTGGCGAACCTCGTCGCGTGGTGTCCCGGGCTCCACTGCGCCCCACCGGCAGGCCTCCCCAATTATAAGTTGGGCGGGTTGGGCCAACACGCGATCCAGCCTTCGCAAGTATCTGCCACATTTACATAAGTAATTTAAACTCGCTTTGGAGGTAATTTGAAAATAATTTGGTTGTATAAAGTTTTATGGAGGAATTATTAATGTATGCTGGCTTCTTACGGTTCGGTAAGGAAGTTATGGCTTGTATCAGTTGTTTATCGGCGTATTTACGTACGATCCATGTGGATGTTACAGTTATTGAAATTGTTATCTAGAACACGTGTAACCTTTGGTTCTCCCTTCCATAACCTCTGACATTATGCCTTTAAAGTTTCCTGCGTGTCTTACACCAGAAATTTCTCGGCAGCAGCCCGGAGTCTGGATTTTTGCTCGGCTGATGGCGTTAGGTTCGCTCTGTTAGATGGGCCTGACACATAACTGGTAAAATGTGAGTCTGGTTTGAGCTACACTTCTGCTTATACCTTTGGGCATTATATGCTCTCTCTCTCCCTACTACTAGAGATGATTATTCTCCATGATTTAAGAAGAATAGAATGCTTTCATTAAACCACGCTTCTATATTAATTAAGAATGGACTAAATCATCGCCCTTTTGATTCATTAAATGGGCTCTTATAAAAGTCGAGTATCTCGAGACATGAACCGTTTCCGTCCATGACTAGGTACTTACCACTCATGCCGACATGCAGCTTTATACTTTGACATTACAAAAACCACAGCATCAACAACAACAGTCTGCGACCGGGTGGGTGTCCACGCAGTCTTTATTCTACACCAAGCTTGCAGTATCCGGCTCGAAGGACCAATTACTTTCCGGCTTTCCGACAATATTTTGTGACATAACATCACGCCTGTTTTGCCGGAAGGCTTAAGTTTAGGTGTACCCGTATGGCACACGCACATTTCGCCGAGGGCTTAAAAATAACTGAGGAAATGTGTGTGTGTCTACCTAACCCTTCCGGAAAACAAGCGAGATGTTATTTTAGGATATAATAACAACTCCTTTTTGGAAATAGGAATGAATAGCTAAGTGAGTGACTCTGCCAACCTACCCTGATAAGCAAACAAGTGGTATGAAAAACAGTGACGTAGTCATCTGTAAAGATTACTTTATTTTGAGAATAGGAGAATAACTTTATCTAGATCTCATCAACTTCTAAGCCAGCAGAAACTGATCCATTTAGGGTTACTAAGACCATCACTATACCCAAACCATAGCAAATCCTGAAAGCTAGACTCTACGCTACCAGAGAAACGGCGAGACAATGAAGCTCGACGAAGTCCACAACAATTTAACTGTTATGAATCACAAAACAAAATTATTCAAAAGGAAAGGATAAAAAGTTAGTCTCAAATATCTGCGATCTGCTTGCCACTCTTGGGAATTCTAAAACCCCCATTTAATGCACCATTGTCTTAACCAACGATCATTACGTACAATATCATCTCAATCAAACCGAAAACATTCTGAAAAATTGCTGAATAATCTGTTCACGAGCAATTAACTTCAAGCTTTGCCTGTAAGCGGCTCGGCAGGGCTGGGGCGACGACCCCCGCGTCCCACTGTCAGGGACAGAGATTACGGGGCGCCCCTCCCCTCACCCCCCAGGGCTGCGGTGTTGCCAACACATGGCAATTTGGCAACGGTTCAGTGCTAAATAACTATGACGAATAATAATATCTTTAACAGTTGTGCCTGTTACTTAATTTTCGTAATGCTGGATTGTTTCGTTTTGATTTTTTTTTATTTGATTCATAGTAGTTTGAGGGTTTTTTACAAAAGTAGAAATGCTTAAGTAATATGCATTGGTTTTATAAATGAACAACTCTGTATAGGATTTATGTTGAATTGGGCAAAATAAAAGACCTGTGTTTCTTACGTGTAAGTCCCTTAGTTATCATATTAATTTACTATAACCAGTTTTAAACTCACACTACTAACATACATGTGTAAGTTTACACAAAAACTATGGATTAATAAGTTCAAATTAAGATCACTCAGTTGTACGACTTGGGTATTTAAAAGATTCGTATGGAACTATTAAGAGTAAAGTAACTATGTAATTTAATTAAAAACTATAAAATAAACTAACAAGAAACTATAAAAAGGCTACGAAATACTGCTCCTCAATGCTGTCAGCCGATAATGTGCCCAAAAGACTGGCGGCATTGCCACGTTGTATGGCAACGCTTAGCCTCTGGCCAAAATAAAAGCCAGCCCTTGGGTCACGAGAAGCGTCATCAACTAAGCGTTTAGAAATTTCCATAAACGGGATATTAGCACTCGGACCACGGCCCCAACCGGGCCTTACCCCAAACGGATCGGAAATATAGTTACCACAAAGGTTACTATATTTACTCCGCTTGAGGTTCTCTGCAGCCGCAGCGGCACCACCTGCGCAGTACGATGACCTTGGAAGATGTGATGGCGCAAGTGTATCGACACATGTTGCGTCCCACACTAAAGGCCTACCCATGGAAAGTCCCTAAACCCACTACGAGAACCCACAACTACTTAATATTCCACAGGCTCCCATCATCATCTAAAAATCTTCGTCACTTCACTCCCTGTCACTGTCAGTGTCAGTGTCATATTCCGCGGCGAGGCGATATTTTACGCGGAGGCTGGCAACACCGGAACATTAATCACTCTGTTTAGGCGGAGGCTGGTAATGAACTATTGTTACAATCGATAACCCTGCATGCTGAGTGCCGGGATTAGAATTGGGGAGCTCCTCGATTTATGCAACCGCGCTTTAGTGTTACTTTGTTGTTGACGATGAAAAGTGGAGTGGGTTTCAATTGATTTGTGAGAAGCGGGAGTACTAAGAGTATACCTTGTTTTTCTGACTAAATCCGTGGTTTCTTTAATATAGAACTATTCATCTGGTGGTGGAGATTATGCTAGACCCCTATTGCATGGGACTTGCAACAGTTTTAGAACATAACTGGCTAACTGTTGGTGTACTAATAGGTACCTACACCTCCGCCTAACCCTTCGAGCTTCCAGGTGAAATGCTATGTTAAGCAGAAATAAAAACTCAATTAACTCTTGTAAACTCAATAAATGGTCAAGATTGTGCCAGTCTCTAACAGTAACTGACGGTTGACTGGTAGAGAATGCCCTGTGGCATTAAGTCCGCCTATATACCACACTTGTACATTAAGTTTAAATAAATAACTGCTTCATCTGTCTTCTCTTCCTCATCTTCATCCCGACATCAGTCTAAGGTTCGATTACCGGGTCCAGCAAAGCGTTATTAGTGTCTTCTATCAGAAACTCAGTAGCAACTTGGTCTCTGGATTAGGTCCCGGTTTATGCTGACAGACTCAACACCCCTTTTGATGTGGGATTTAACTGGTATAATGTGCGAGCATATTAAAACGTATTTATACTACATAAAAGATTAAGAACAGAAAATATGTGTCGTCAAGTAACAATATATGACTGACGTATTTTGTGGTAGCAAACAATCACACTTGGCTGGATTTCCGAGCCACTGGGTCTTGTCTACCACAGTGCTATAGTATGTTTCTTTATCTTCAACCGAATGATAATTGAATTATTTCCCAGAGTATGAATTTCTTAAGTTGTAATTAAATAGTGTTTTGATTGAATTAAGTTCCCAACAGAGATTAGAATCTATTGATTCGCCTCCGTGCCGAAAAAATATCTTTGACATTTATCTTATTGTTTGAGGTGGCAATATTTTTTTTTTTTTTTTTTTTTTTTTTTTTTTTTTTTGGTGGGTGTAAAATCATCGAATAACCCCTCCCGCTCTTGGGCAGAGCGAAAGGGAGTGTCAGACTTCTACTGACTAATGTGGCAATATTTTTAAGTATGATTTAAATCTATGGTCACCAAACAAAGATAAAATAAAAGAAAAAGTATGTTCCACAGTTTATATTGAGTTGTGACGAGACAAAACACAAATCGTTGTTGTTCTTATTATTACAAGATATCAAGTATCGTTATTAATTAATTTGGTAGAAAGGTTACACTGTGACTCAATTGAGTTCGACTAGTAACAGAACTTACAATGATACAAATTGTAAATACAAAACATGAAAAAAAATTGCATAAAATAAAAAAAAACAAAATCATTTCCAATTTCACTATAAAACTTTTTCGATTAAAATAGTACAATTGATAATTTCATAAAGTTTTCATAAAAATACTAAATTAAAATTCAACAGCCAAGGAACTTAGGCCGCACCCACAGACATCACTTAACGATAATGTGCGCATTAGTGAGTTAAGTGCTCAAAATCATGTCGCGTGGCGCTTGCACTAAATTCCTCTCATGCGAATAGTCTAAATGACACTGGAAGTGCTGAAGACTCTCGTAAAGTGCCCTGTACTTGTTCTCTTATTTAGTTTAGCTTAAGTACCTAAGCATACTTACTTAACTACATAACTTTAAGGCTTTGAGCAGACGAAATCCTAATGATTTACCCCTTTAATAACTAGTTAAGTTAGTATGTAGTCCAAAATGTAAATGTGTACTTACCTACCTCTGTAGTTTTAAGTTTTGCAGACCAGAAATGGTTAACATGAGGATCTTTAATGTAGTATTATGTAATGCACTATCTTTTTACCCAATAAAAAGATAAGGAAGCCGAAAGGCACTTGTTCTCCCTTTCATTGCCATTTTTTGTTTGTTTTTCATTTTATGGGAGCTTAGGTTTCAACTTTTTTTTTTAATTAAGGTTTTTAATGTTATTAAAGAAGATTATTTTATAGACACCGTCCAAAGTCTTGGTTATTAAGATTTTTCAAAGTTGTATTGAATTTGTCATTGAATGGACTTTAACTTTGATAACTCATATCACGAAAACGTGACTCTTTAGTACAGTTATACAATACTAATTTGTATTGTATAACTTTTAAAAATAGATTTTTTCGGAAGTTGGACCGGCTAGGCTTCATACAAAAATCTTTAAATCCCTTTTCCATCTCTGTGGGGTGGACAAGTCTGTACCCAGTCAATCGTCTGCTCAGGGTCTAATAAGACAGTAGGTACAGTCTGCAGCACCAATATGTTTACACTTTATAAACTTTAGAAGCAATTTTCGCCTACTGTAATGAATTCATTTTCATGTTACGAAACGAAACTAATATTTTAGAACCATATCATCCTACAGTAGTTCATCAAATCAAATTTGCTTTTGTAGATGGACAAGTGTATACATATTATTGCTCGTGACTGTACCGTCTAAACTTTACACCATAGTAACTTAGATCTATCACTAACCACACAAGTTCAGTCTAAGAGATCCGAAAACGAGTATTTATTAATTAAGGTAAATATTTAATTATAATTGTTCATTCAATTAATCTGACTCTTAATCTCAACCAGTTCTCGTAGAATTTGCATTTTTTAACAATTATAGTTTTACAAACATTCATTTACAATGTCATTGGCATTACAGGTTTATGATAGTAACAATACAATTAAGTACAAACACAGCATAATTACTTCTGAATTCCAACATAAATTTTAAATGAATAAGTAAAAAAACTGTTTAATAACATTTTGTTGTAATGCGTGGTTAAAGATCGTAAACCAAAGATCTTTAACCACGCTTGTTTTTCAAAACTTCAATGTCATTCGAACGTAAAAAGATTCTTGTAGCATACGTTAACATTTCAATACTATCTATTTCATATGGAAATGAATTTCACAATACACCGTAAAATATATAATTCATTTGACGCAAACAATAAATAAATAATGACGACTTCCGTAATTACTATAGGTATTAATATAATTACTTGTTAATGAGCTCTTTAAGTACATTATATCTAATAAGAAATATCAACGACCCTTGTAACAAATGTGACTATCTCATTAAATATTAATCCACTATTTTTAGAAGAAGAAATGAAATAAAGGTCAAGAACCAAAAATATGTCAATACAGTGACAAAATCAGTAATTTACGAGTCTATTTGGTGAAGATAGATGATAGGAAAAACAAACACCTTTTATTTTAATAAAATAAAATAGATTACAACACCTATTTTAAGTTATTTCTAAAAGGTAATCACTTTTACCCAAAAAAAAGAAATCCCGAATAGTGAAACTCTAATGTATTGAGAAATAATTCGTATTTTATCATGAAAAGTCTAAGTTTCGTGGCTATGGTCCCATACAGTTATAACATAATTATTAATCATCGCACAGACTAGACATAAATCATTAACCAGCCATTTCTTAGTAAGGGTCATTGAAACAAACCCGATCGCAAATAAAATGTGTTAAAAGATTGTCATGATGATTTCTTTGCTCAGATAGGCAGCCATTCCATGTTAATCTAGTGATCATCAATTTCTAGCCTACTATACTAGTGTATAGTTGGGAAAAGGCTAGAAATTGATGATGATTGATGTTTTCATTAACTCGCATTATATCTCCAACTATCAAGCCATAGTTGGTCATAAAAGTCTCTAAGTGCCGCGACAAGCTGCATTACAGCAACTTTTCGTTACCCTGAGCATAAGAATATCAAATAACACTTATATATTAAATATATCCTTTGGTGTGTCGAGTATTCGAGAGTGAAGCCAGGCGGAAAGTCAGCGATATCTCCAGTTCTGAAACATTCATTATAACCATTATTTATCAGTTGTGCGCTATGCTTAAAAAGTTAATGACTTGCAATCACGAAAGTTCAATAAAACGATTTCTATTGATTTATTTCTCGGCGTGCAGACTGTAATGGGATTACATTGTGTGTGATATGATGAGTAGTTATTTATATATTCAAAAGATTTAGCGAGTTTTCAATGTGTGCTTCCGATAAAAAATGTTTACTGGCCATTGATGTATAAATCAATGCTGCTGGCTTGAATTTCCGTAAGATTTTTCTGTAAGTAAGAATTATATTGTTTCAATACTTAGAATCCCTCTCAAAGAGAGGAGGCCTGTGTCCCAGCAGTGGGAATAGGCTGTTGATTGTGATGATAATGAATACTCAGAATTTGATATTGGTAAAGTTTTTTATATCTATATCAAAGCTTTCCGTAGGTAGTTTCTTACACTTAGGTACAATAAAGCTTTCAGGAGACTAGGATTCGTAACCAATCAATACACCCAATCTTACTTAATTATGTTTTCGAGGGTTATTTTCCCACTGATAAATAAACTCGTGTACACAAAGCAAACAATAGTAAATTAAAACGATTGTTAATGAAAACCACAGCGTATTAATTATTGACAATAGCGTAATTTGGCGTCCATAACCAAACGTGTAGCGACCTTATTGTGGTTCCCAATTGTTCCAACAGAGGGCGCCACAATCAGACCGTTTGTGTTTATATCGTTAAATATTGTTTTACTAGGAGCGAAGAAGGAAGGGAGAAGTTCTATAGTCCTTCTTTTGTAGCGTGGGAAATTATCAAATGACTTCTCCCGCTCTGGGCAGAGCGGTAGGAAGCGTCAGACTTCTACTGACTATAAACCACTCATGTTCCTTCGAACAAACCGCAGCCCTGACAGGAAGTTCCATAGACCTTCGGTTGAATTTTTATAATTCAACTAGCGGACGTCACGCGGTTTCACCCGTGTAGTTCCCGTTCCCGTGGGAATACAGGGATAAAAAGTAGCCTATGTCACCAGGGGATAGTGTAGCTTCCCAACGGTGAAAGAATTTTTCAAATCGGTCCAGTAGTTTCGGAGCCGAAAATGCTCATACTGTAATTTTGTAATGGCAAAGAAGTTTCTAGTGCTGTTTGAGAAAGTTACGTCCGTGTATTCTAACACTGTACGACAAATTAGAGAACGACATAACATCACGCCTTAATCCCCGAAAGTAAATGCAGAGGTCTTCCTTATGCAACTCCCACATTTCCACAGTTATGTTTTTAATCCCATGTAATAGGGGGCGAGCCTATTGCCATCAGCCGGGCACAAATACAGACTCCGTGGCTGTTACTGAGAAATTCCAATAACCCTTTGCCCGACCCGAGAATCGACCACCACGACCTCATGCTCTCCTTAGGTTTTTTGAGTTTTCAGGGTTATTATTGAATGCTCATTGCACCATGCTCCCGATTACTCCAATAATGAAGTTTATCATTGATGAAAACAATCATACCTTTCAGGAGTGTTAGGGTTTCAGTCATTATAAGGACCCTAAGAACCCTTGTAATGTAACCTTATTTGCCTGTCAAAAGGCGAAGGAGAGAGCTATACTCGGAGTTTCTTTGCAGAAAGAATCAGAAATGAAGATATACGCAAGAGAACCAAGTTTGCCGACGTAGCCCGAAGAATTACCAAACTTAAGTGGCAGTGGGCAGGGCACATTGCTCGCAGAACGGATGGCCGATGAGGCTGAAAAGTTGGGGGTGGTGATCGCGTACCGGAAGACGTTGCGTTAGAAGACCTCTCACTAGGTGGACCGATGACCTGGTGAATGGTAGCGGGGATCCGCTGGATGCGAGACCTACGGGACCAGTGTTCTAGTGACTGAGTGTCAGACTTCTACTTACTAAAACCCACCCATGTTTCTTCTTTGCCCTTTAAATTGTGTTCCGGGGCCGCGGTATCTCTTTCAAATGAGATGAAGATAATGATGGTGCCAGTTTTGGGCATATAAAAACAACAAAAACAAGTTATTTGGCATGCCTCTCGTTTCGTGGGTCCATGGTAGCGGACAGCCATGGCTAAATACGTGATAGTTTAGTGTATTTGTTGGTTAACATGATGTAATTATGTCGAATACTATTTGCGGTTGTTTGGCCCAATCGGATTGCGGTTGTTAGGCTTCAAATGTATTGATAATTGAGGGTTGGGAATGATCTGTGTCCATATGACACCAAAATTTAATGGTAGCATTAGTTGTTACCTCTAAAACAGAAAAAAAATGGTTCATACATAACAGAGGTGAATGGCTTTTGGTAGGTCATTATGTTTGTCGAAATGGAATATGTCGTATTTATTTTTCTAGTCTAAGAATATCTTTAATTACCCAAAAAATGCCATTTCCTCTTCGACGAAATATTAAGATGGCTTTTGAGATAAAGACTTGAATTGCAGTTTTATTACTGAATAATAAAAAGACACCTGTTTTTATTTATTTTTAGCTACTTAATTAAATAGCGGTAATGATGTTAGTAAATGTAATTTTATGAAACGGCTGATATGTTTGTTACGATTTCAAGTTTGGTCCCTTGGTAAAATTCGTTCAGAATGATGAGTTCAATGATTCGTTTTCCAAGCTAAAGTTGTTTCCAATATACTTTGTATTTAAATGATTAGTATATCTAACTACCTATGCCCCTAAAATGATGAATTAATTACCTACTATTAAGTTATCTAGAACTGCAAAATGAACTATATCTTGCACAAGGAGACGCATGACTTATCTAAACAAATGGTGCATGGCCTTTGCTCTGACTCATTCATATGCGCGCCACCTACTGGTCCAAGGTAAGCAGAGATTATGCAATTATAGGTCTCGACTCTATGCGGCCGGCTCGTGTTATTAAATCGTAATCTTGTACGGTTTTTTTGCTGCGGTTTTTAAAGGAGGATACGAGTTTGTCTTACGTTTTGGTAGATCGACTGTAGTTATTTGGAGAACGGAATCTTCCTTGCGTTGAAGTCATCTAATTAAATGCAGGGATACACAAACGGTAACCATACATCTCTGAAACCCCCGACAGGCTGACATGATATCTAACACTAATATTTATAAAGAGGAAAGATTTTTTTTTGTTTGTTTGTTTGTTTGTAACGAATAGGCTCCGAAACTACTGGACCGATTTGAAAAACTCTTTCACCGTTGGGAAGCTACACTATCCCCGGGTGACATAGGCTACTTTTTATCCCTGTATTCCCACGGGAACTGGAACTGGTTGTGCGAACTAGTATGAACAAAAAAGACCAGTTGCAGACATCGGACATGCATCGGATAGTCGGACACTAACCGCTACTTCATTATCTGCAGTATCGGGAGCCACGTCCGCAGTTTGTCTCCGTACCGATTTAACGTAACCCGTAAAGCAATAAACACAATAAAAATACAAAATTATTTCAGTCTCAAATATTGGGCTTCTTAAAATTAGGTTTACTAATAAACTGCATTTTTATCCAAACTCTTTCAGATCTCATAGTCTTTTTGACCATCATGCACACACTGACCGAAGAGATACAACATTGAACAGCCAAAACCAACTCTGATATCAAGGAAATAATATCCAATTTCACGTAGATATCATGAACACAACATTGTTTACTAATTACTGTATTTGCTGGCAATCAGTTTACAAAATCGAGTATTTATATGTTGTGAGTAATTACCGGATTGTTCGTGGCCTACTAAACACTCATGAGCGTGTATATTACCGTGCATGTGCTGTAGTCGCAGGCAGGTTTGTCAAACAGTGGAGTGATGAAGTTCCTAATCGGTTGCACTAGTTGCTTCTAAAGATTTAGGTATACATATAACCACTAGCTGATGCCCGCGACTTCGTCCGCGTGGATGTCTGTTATCGCGACCAAAAGTAATCTTTTCATCCCCTCCTTTCAACCCCTTACAATCCTTTTTTCGCATTAAAAAGTAGCCTATGTCTTTTCTCAGGCTCTAGACTATCTGTGTACCAAATATCGCTTCAGTAAAAAGCGCGACAGACAGAGTTACTTTTGCATTTATAATATTACATTTCATCATATTTATAAAAATCATAGCCACTTTTCGTTGTAATTGTATAACTCAAGAACGGGCTCACCTATCCAAACCAAATGTTTAGGCTTTGTTCGGACGGTCGGTTTTACTATTTAGTAGATGGTTTAAGTGAAGTTTGCACAAAATCAGTCGAGCGGTTGAACTTTTATCACATTTTTTGTAACAAATGAATTCAATAAATGGCTCATCATTTTGTTAATGGGGATTTTGCTATCTTGGACCCGGTAGGTGGTACCCGGTAGGTGTACTGCTGCAGTAAGGATTCAAGAATATTGTCAGACAAATTGCACAGTCTTAGTCAGATTTACATGTACCTAACGTTTTAATTTATGTTCCCTGACATAAGAAGTTAGGCAGCATATATATGCTGGCGAACTGTAGAATTTAGCGTTTTTAGTGCTGCCCAACTGTAGGGGTTTCAGCTCTGCTGCGTGTAGGGAGACTGAAGGCTTGTTTAATGAAGTAGGCGACACCATGAATTACTTCTAAATATGTATATTGCGAATTAGTTAAATTCGATATAATATATGAAGTGTGCGAGTATGTGCGTGCAAAAAGCAAGTGAACTAAGTCGACAAAATTGAAGATACAAAGACGATACAAAATTAAAGATGACGTTGATGCGCGGCTTGGTGGCGATTGGTCGACGGCATCCGTGGGCGACCAATCGCTGTAGGACAGATGGCAGCACCAGTTGTAAAGGCAGTGTCTAAACACCAACTTTTTACGTCAGAGTTCTACAAATAAAGCAGTCGTAGCAGAATGATTTTCAGCTTTAATTTACCGCTATGACTGTGTTCCGTAGCGGCGTAGTAGTTGACGATTTTCAAAAGCACTACACTTGATTATATTGATATGATCGCATGATAAGCCTCACGAGTCAATGGACACGACAAAAACGCTAAACCAATATTACATCAAAATAAGTATGAGCAAAGCTAAGCAAAACCTCTAGGAAGAGGTAAAAGAAATCGTAGGAACTCTTTCGAAGCATAGTGCTGTCACTGTCCACACTTGAGAAAAGTATTTTCTTGAGGCGTCAAATCAAATCAAATCAATTTTGATTTGATTTGATTTGACTCGTAATATACTTATAATACGGTATGGTCAATTTGTTAAAACAGCAGTTGCCCTATCGTGACTGCGACACGTAAGTACGTGCAGTCTGTGCTGTACGGCTTCGGTTGGCGCGATCGGTACCAGCTCCGCGCACGGCGGTAATTAGCTTCTACGTTGGGTTGCCAGCCACCACCACCCACTTACCACTACCCCATAATATAACATTTCATCTCACTTGCAATCTCCGAAGGATTAGTTAGAGGTGTAGTAGATTCACATTGGGCAAGTATGTTTGAGTCCCATGTAATTAACGTGACGGAACATAAAGAGAGAAATATAGAGAGGACTTGCTGACTGTCAGTAATACTCTCTGTACTTGTCAGAGGACCTGTAGCCCTGATGCTCTCCAGCCAGTGGGAACGGAGGACTTGTCCCTGGCTGTACGCACTCAGGACTGTATCATCAGCCAAGAGGCACAAGTAGCGCACCCTCAGATTGGTAGTTTTGTATTTTCAAATAGTTATGATTGTAATCATTCAGTTATGTTTTCTGATGGTTTAAGTAGAGTTCTAGGAAAATTAATTAGTAATAACTTGAGTTATTGTACACAAAATTATTGTGCATTTAGTATAATGCACTTGAAACTTAGTTTCGAGTACTTTGTTACTAAAAATATTCTCATAGAAAACCCTACAAGAATTAACTTGGAGATATGAGAAAATATATTTGTGTTCAATGAGCGAGAATGCTATATATGTCTGTATAGTGCTATTGCTCAATTGAGCCAGGAAGGCTAGCAGACTGAGGCCCTTTTCGCTTAATCGATGATTAAGAAAACAAAGTAACAATTAAAAAGTGTGGTGGTCAATGAGAAAAAGAGTACTTTCGACCTTCAAATCAATAAAGTAATGAAAAGGCCAATGATAATGATTGGACCTCTCTAAGTAAGACTTAAACATTACTAGTCAGATATGAAGTACTACAGCTACATATTTACTATTGCCTTCAAGAGAAACACGTAATGAAAATGTTGTCCAACTCTCTATGATATTAAAGGGCTTCCTATTTCCATTTCGTTTCCATTACCCGAGTACGGGGATATTCAGCGTAGCTGGCAACATAGTCGTTACATAGCGCTCTGCTCCAATACCGCGAACCTGTCACATAGAGTTTTGCGTGTCTTCTATTCTCGTTTCAAGGCAAAAAAAGTTTCAATCTCGTTTGTGTTTCTAACTGACTTTGTGCACGATTTGTACCTTAGCAAGTCATTTGGGACCAAAACAATTTACGTTAAATTTTTCATAAATAAGTTGGTCCGTTTTTACCATGGTTACAATTTAGTATAATTTTGTTTCGATATTCTGGTGAAAATCGGACCGAGTAACCTGCGCATGATGTAGACATCGCCTTGCTAAATTCAACAGTTGCACATTTATATTATAATTATGCATGACACACTGATTTATTTTTAACTTGTTTATTTTTTGATAAAAAGTGTGCAGATTGTTTCAAAAAGTAAATTATGTATTTCACTCATAGTGCTCACCGAAACGAAATGTAGATGTAATATGTAGGTACTATTAGGAATACATCTGCAGGCGTGATGTTATGTTATGAAAGTATGGTCCGGATTAAGACCGGCAGACAAACTGTTGTTTGTGGGAAATTGTTGATACTAGGTTTCCTCCCGTCCCGATAAACGTTTGACTAATGAATAAATTCCTATTTATTTCAACAACAAATAGTTTTATATTATACTAGCTGATGCCCGCAGCTTCGCCCGTGTGAATGTCTGTTATCGCGACCAAGAGTAATCACGAAATTTTGATCCCGTTCCCGCAACTCATGGGAACCTATTCCAATGATAAATAATATACTAAAAACTTCGTCGAGAACCACTCTATTAATTGGTGAAAACAGCATGAAAATAGGTGCAGTAGTTTTTGTGTTTATCGCGAATAAGCAGAAGACAGATGCGGCGGAGGACTTTGTTTTATAATATCACTACATATTCCAGTAACTCACTGGCCACTAACTACGCCTTCCTTGACAGTGTCCACAGTCAGTGTGACTGACTTAAGGAAAATGTCAGTCTTATCCCGTTTATATCCGTTGTAACCAACATTAGTATTAGTACCTACTGTAACACCGCATAGATGTTTACGAGCTGCTAATGATGCATTAACGGGTCGATTAACTATTTGTAGTTAATGGGTCACACACAACTATGTTTACTTTGGTATTAATTAACTTTGATTGATTGATTAGTGTTGTTTGTTTGAAGATCAGTTGAAAGATGGGGCTTAGGTCAATTATTGTTTAGTCTTTGATAGGTCTTTTATCTTTTTTTTTGGAGGGTGTAAAATCATAGAATAATCCCCTTCTGCTCTTGGGCAGAGCGAAAGGGAGTGTCAGACTTCTACTGACTAAAAACCACCCATGTTCCTTCTTCGCCCTCTATGTCGAGGCCGCGATAACCTGTGGACAACCCGCGGCCCCGACGGGCGTCGGCCCTTTCGGGCCCCTCCCATGTTGCTGACATCTCTTTGAGGCGCGCGTGGAACACGAACGCGCCGTCGACACGGCCTGTTTTCGTCGTAAGACGGACGGACGGCGAGTTAGCCCATCACTCACCGTCCACAGGCCCGCGTCTACGGTGGCCGGAGGTCATCGCGAGACCCCCGACGCCCGGAGCGCCTCCCGCGGCGGCTGGGACGAGAGGTTCTCTCCCTCTCGCGTTCCGCCACCTCCTTCGCTAGCATCACTGCTTCGCAGAAGGAGGCGACGGCGTCCCATTCCTCCTCGCCCCGGACCATGGATTGCACCAGGGCCGGGCGCGATAGGTCGCCGCCGCCGATCGCCGCTCCGAGAACAAGGCGGGGCTCCGCCCAAGATAGGTCTTTTATCTCAAATAAGTATTTTATTATATTAGAGGAATATCAAAGTAACTGCGACTGTGTATAGGATGATAATGGTAAGAAAGCTAGTGCCTGATGACATGAAGAGTAGGTAATAGAGAAATATTTAAAATCTAAAAAAATCGACTGAAAAAACTGGAAAGCAAAAGCTTTTTGCTTTTCAGTTTTGTCAGTCGGGTTTTTAGTTTTTTATCAATTTTTTTTTTGTTCCATCTATTCAGTTTTTTTTGTGTTTGTTCTTTCGTTGTTCGCGTAAAATTCATCGCAGATGATTTAACTTTTGTGTTTGTTTATAGGATTTGCGAATTAGAATTTCTTTTAAACACATAAGTGTCATATATTTTTGTAATCTCCTTCTAAAACCCTTCAGTTTGATACCCTACTCGATGGTAACGGTTATTTCTTTTTATCCGACATGCACGCAGGCGAGGCCGCGGGCTGCTAGCAGTCGAATGTAAGATTTTTCTGCTGGTGAGTTTATTAAAGGGTCTCTGCTTAACCCTTCGAAAATTACAGACGAGGTGTTATATTTTGTTTTCCAACCGTTTTCTCCGAAGGCAGGGAGCTATCGTGTACAACCAACCGCCAGTTATGTGGTGAATAAGTTGATAACAGCCTCGTTAGACATTTGCCAAAACAGTAGTTTGTCACCTTCCACCTCTTGGGCAGAGCGAAAGGGAGTGTCAGACTTCTACTGACTAAAAACCACCCATGTTCCTTCTTCGCCCTCTATGTCGAGGCCGCGATAACCTGTGGACAACCCGCGGCCCCGACGGGCGTCGGCCCTTTCGGGCCCCTCCCATGTTGCTGACATCTCTTTGAGGCGCGCGTGGAACACGAACGCGCCGTCGACACGGCCTGTTTTCGTCGTAAGACGGACGGACGGCGAGTTAGCCCATCACTCACCGTCCACAGGCCCGCGTCTACGGTGGCCAGAGGTCATCGCGAGACCCCCGACGCCCGGAGCGCCTCCCGCGGCGGCTGGGACGAGAGGTTCTCTCCCTCTCGCGTTCCGCCACCTCCTTCGCTAGCATCACTGCTTCGCAGAAGGAGGCGACGGCGTCCCATTCCTCCTCGCCCCGGACCATGGATTGCACCAGGGCCGGGCGCGATAGGTCGCCGCCGCCGATCGCCGCTCCGAGAACAAGGCGGGGCTCCGCCCAAGATAGGTCTTTTATCTCAAATAAGTATTTTATTATATTAGAGGAATATCAAAGTAACTGCGACTGTGTATAGGATGATAATGGTAAGAAAGCTAGTGCCTGATGACATGAAGAGTAGGTAATAGAGAAATATTTAAAAACTAAAAAAATCGACTGAAAAAACTGGAAAGCAAAAGCTTTTTGCTTTTCAGTTTTGTCAGTCGGGTTTTTAGTTTTTTATCAATTTTTTTTTTGTTCCATCTATTCAGTTTTTTTTGTGTTTGTTCTTTCGTTGTTCGCGTAAAATTCTTCGCAGATGATTTAACTTTTGTGTTTGTTTATAGGATTTGCGAATTAGAATTTCTTTTAAACACATAAGTGTCATATATTTTTGTAATCTCCTTCTAAAACCCTTCAGTTTGATACCCTACTCGATGGTAACGGTTATTTCTTTTTATCCGACATGCACGCAGGCGAGGCCGCGGGCTGCTAGCAGTCGAATGTAAGATTTTTCTGCTGGTGAGTTTATTAAAGGGTCTCTGCTTAACCCTTCGAAAATTACAGACGAGGTGTTATATTTTGTTTTCCAACCGTTTTCTCCGAAGGCAGGGAGCTATCGTGTACAACCAACCGCCAGTTATGTGGTGAATAAGTTGATAACAGCCTCGTTAGACATTTGCCAAAACAGTAGTTTGTCACCTTCCAAGGTGGTCAACTCAAACCCGATTGGTATTATTTAAACACTGCCAATGTGTTTCTTTGTTAATGGAGCAGGTCGACAAAAAGTTAACTTGTATAATATTTATTACACAACATTTTACAATTCGTATTTCTTACTAGCTATTTTTTTAGAGTTAACTGAAGACATTAATTTAGATAATACAAGATTCCGCACCAATTATAATAATGTTATTAGTCACATGCAGATGTTTGTTTAATAATAAGTTATTATCAGCACTTCAGAATGAAGTAGGAACAAGATTTGTTTGATAGCGGCTGCCTAGCATAATCTGATATGATTCGGGAAACATTTAATTATCAGGAATACGTTGTGAAGTACTGATATACTTACCTAGTATTTATAAGTGTTATCAATTTTGTTGCTATTGGTACAATGCAAGAATGGCGACGACACATAATAAGAAAAAAACACAAAGTTGGGACTAATCGATGCTAGGCCGACTCAATTTAGATTGCCATCAAGAAGAAGACCTAGAAGTTCTTTAAAAAGAGTGGGACACTGTTCTGTGGATACTTTTCAATCTACAATGCTACCCTGGAAGTAAAACTGCGGTATCCTCCGCAACACACAACACACGTTTACGATTGAGCTATGAGCCCCTCGGTGTAGAAATAAATATACTGAATCTAGTAAAATACTAGCTTATGCATGTGGCTTCGCTGAAGAGGAGTTCAGTTATTGTCCCATAGGATCATACGAGTACTACCGGGATAAAATGTATTCTTTGTTTGAATGTTATTTTGGTAATAAACTATCTATATGTCAAACATTGAATTATGTTCAGTAGTTTTTGCATGAAAGAGTAACAAATATCCAGACTCAAAAACTTGCGCATTTATAATAGTAGTAAGATGTCCTACCTGAGATCATATAACATAATTCCTGCCGGGCTGCCGCCTGCCGAGGGCGAAGGGCCAGGCTCTGGCGCGTGCCGCAGCGGCGACGTCTCCACGCAGCAGGGCCACCACGTCGTCCAGATAGCGCAGCGCTCGGGCCTCCGCCCCCAGCGCACGCGCGGCCGCCGTGCAGCGACGCGCGCGCACTGATGACGCCTGAAACGATAGAAGGAATTATAGTTAGGGTTCTTTGAGCTTCGTGTCTTCTTTAGGCAAGAATTCAGCATCTGCCTAAGTTTATCCAAACTATGTCGGAGTCGGCTAAAAGTTGCTATTGCTTATCTGACCCTCATAACCGAGTTAGTACTGGGTAGTGGATTATTCGACTGACTGGGTGTCAGACTTTTTGGGACACAGTTTATTACAAATTTGACTTTTTCGCACTAAAAGGGCGATCTTGCTTGGTTGCTAAACTGGAGGAAACGTATCTTCAATTGTTGCCTTTTGAATCCACGATAGTAAACTACATTTTAAAAGAGTAGTTACATAACTTTATGGGGGTGTAAGATTAAATTTTCTTGGCCTCACTTTAATAAACGTTTTGCTCACTATCAATCTAACAGCATTAATGAGGAATGTCGCCGATGAAGATTGCACGCTTTAAGCGCTTTAAGTGTGGTTCGATTCCCGCACGGAACAAATATTTGTACGACCTACAAGTATTTGTTCCGAGTCTGGGTGTTTTTCTATCTATAATATGTATGTATTTACAAAAAAAAATGTCTATAAGTAGTTTATCAGCCATCTCGTTACCATAACACAAGCATTAGGTTGCTTAGCTTGGGACTAGATGGCGTTGTGTGAAATGTCCAAGGATATTTATTATTTATTTTATTATTACAACATTTTCTTTTTTGTAATCCCTGCTTGTTGTATTTTTTTTTATATCTGTTATGCGTTGTTTGTGTAATGTTTTTTTCCTGTATACTCGGTATGTTTCTGCGACAAATAAATAAATTTTCTTTCTTTCTTTCTTCTATTATTATAAGTGCTACAAAATCGATAGCGTCAGAAATCCTACCCTTCACGTTGGAACCTGCTGAATGGATACATGAAGTTAGTATATTCTTGTTGGACAGCTTTAAAATTAGAACCTAACCAAGCACTACTGATATTAACTTTTAGACTCTACAATTAAATTCAAATAACAAAACAAATGTGCGCATCACTATACACCGCAAAAAAAAAACCAGGAAAGATTGAGAATATAATTAAAATTTTGAATTGATAAACTAATTATAATAATTATAAACATTAATGTAGAATCCTACTTCATCTAAACGATTGCATGTCTACATTTTAATCAGCCACAGCAAAAAAAATAGTAAGTACAAACATAATCTATTTATAACAACACGAAGTAAATTATATGTTCTGTTAATCATTATTTCGTGAATTATTTCCTCGTATGTAAACCAGAAATAACTACAGTAGCAGGAAAGTGTAGTGAATTGGAATACTCTACACATTACTGAATGTTCAGTAGGAAAAGGCATTACTTGATGATACGACAACAAGTTTACATCAACCATAGGAATTTTGAATGGGTTGTGTTAAAATATACGGCTTTGTAAGGGACACTAAAATAAAATGACTTCTATGTAGTTCCCAAATAAGTAAGCATGGGTTGAATGGAAGGTCAATCACTCAGCAGCGGAAGGAATAAAACACATACACCCTCCTTGGGCTTCACCGTACCGTTCTTCGGGTAAAGGCGACAATTACATGAGATGTGGCATTTGAATTCGTTTTTGAGTCATGTGACAAGATAACCGACTAAACAATGAGAATTAACGAGGGTCAGGAACATCGGTAGATGAGGTTCTTGAATTGGTGTCAAACATTACGCCCGTATTCCCAGATAATTATGGTAGGCCGGCGGAGTGTTTTATTTAGTTATGTTACAAATCTCATGACTATCTTAGAAAATATGGCAAATTCAAAGATTTTACACCAAAAATAAAATTATGCTTCTGTAATAAAAGTTATGTCATTTCAATGTCAAACGTGCATATTTGATGTTATCAAAACGTAATTTAATAATTATTGCATTATTTCTGTTTGGTCAGACGATTGTTATCATTTGTTATTGTTTGAGTGGCAAATGTTTACAGATTTTAATTATTATAATTAACATATTGATAACAGTTTCTCATGGTCATTAATTCAATAGCATCAGTGTCGAAAAGTCAGTTGGCATTTAAAAGTCGGTCTTCTCTACCTAAGCAAGGAATTTTGATCAAGCGTAGGTTTTCCAATGAAAAAATGCGACTTCGGAACCTTATCATAAACAAAGGTCTATCTCCTGTCCTGTTCGTCGTGTAAAACTCCACGATACCTACACGGTAAGATAGGTACCAGTTCGAAGTTACTACCTACACGGTAAGATAGGTACCAGTTCGAAGTTACTACCAATGCTGTCGATATATGTCGAGTTCTAGTCGAAGTAGCTAATTTCATTTGATCAACATGACCAAGAAGAACGGGTACTTTAATAGAACTCCACGAAAATGGTCGAAAACAATGCCTAAATCACCATCATCTGGTGATTGAATTGATACACACAAAACTGAGTCTTAAAAAAAAAACAACATCAACATCAGCGTTTAGCAGTCCATTGCTGGACATAGGTCTTTCCAATCGCACGCAATACAATTTGGTCTACCTAACTAGGAGCCTTCTAGTTGACACACATTCCAGAACTAGACTACCCTGCACGGGAATATTTGCAGAATCTCTGATTGGTAGTACCACAAGCGTCATGAAACTACAAACCGAGTATGAGCCCGATGATATTGTTCGCACATGCCGTATAGGCGCATACTAGTGTTAATGTGACCACTGGAGCGAGACGTTCCGCATAGATGAAGAGGATTATAAAATTATGAAATCGCGTTTCGTAGCCAAGCTGTAGCTGCTGGATTACTAGTTTATTTAGCTTCTGGCAATCAATAGTGTTAAATACACTTGTATTTTGTTATTTTTATACTACATGACGTGTGAGTTTTCTACTGATAAGCACTTGAAATAAAGATCATCCTCTCTTGTCATGTTTATGATGAATAGCTTAGAAAATAAGCTTTACAGTAGTTAAAACATCGTCAGTAAAGATTTTCACAATAACTAAACTCACTTCAGCGGAACCCGATGTATGTGAAGTCCTAATTAGCAACGTATACAATTATATTTACGTCTCACTAACAGACGAGCTATGCAGCGCTAGACAGAGACAACAACAAAGTGAAAGTAGCACGAAACACAAGATAATGTATTACTTAATGATGCAGTAAACTAGATTGGATTGTTTGGTGCACGCAGATAACGAGCCGACTGACCGACGACGATGTGTAGCTAGCTGTGTGCTGTGTGCCGGCCACACTGAACCTTACGAATTATATCGATGTATCCGCTTGCGATACTCCCAACGTCAGAGTAATGCTTATGAGCCAGCAACCATTCCGCTCCACTGAGCTTCGAACTACAAGTAATAATTGGTCGAAAGGAAATGAATTTCCTCCACGAAGGTCGGTGCCAGGTGCGAACAGAGTGTGTGCGAAGCGTGCTCGGGCAGGCGCAGAACGGTACGAACGCGTCAGAAGTCGCGGGTGGCCACGCGGCGCGCCAGCACCTGCAGGTCCGCGTGGATGTCGGCCAGCTCGGCGTGCAGGTCGCGCGATGTCGCCAGCAGTGCGTCCAGGCGCCGCGCCGTGGCCGACAGCGCGCCCTCATCCCCCCCGCCGTCGTCGTCTTCCACGGCCAGCGCCAGCCGCCCCAGCCGCTCGCGCTCCACCGCCCCCCGCACACCACCCCCGCGCCGCCACTCCCGCAACAACTCGCGCCGCCCGCCCGTACCCAGTGCCTCCTCCTCCGCCTCCCGCAACTCGTCCGCCAGCGACCTCTCCGAGTTCTTTGATTTGTGACTAGTTTCATCTGAGGGAGGCGATGGCTCTTCTGATGGCTCGGGCGGTCTGTGATGCTTGTTAGATGAGGAGTAGAGTGTTTGGGGGGATGTGAGAGCTCGCTGGAGAAACCTCCGCGTGTCTTCGTCCAGAGGCCTCGTCAGTCCGCGGCGGGGGACGGGCCTCACGATGGCCTCAAGCGCGTCGCGGCCTGGGTCTTCAGGCCGCAGCAGCTCCAGTATGCGGGAGCGTGGCGGTGACATGGTGGCGCACACGTCGTAGCGAGTCAGCAGTGATCCCTTGCTGTCGCCGGTGGGGGTGTAGGCACGGATGTTCTCGTCGAGCAGCCGGTAGTTGCGCTGGACGATGCCCTCCGGAGGTTCGGAGGGCTCGCAGGCAAGAGGGTCCGACTCCACGATCTCGATGTAGTGCGTGGCGCGCGGCTCGTCGCGCGGCGTTTGCGTGAACACGTTCATGTCGCGCTCGGGCGGCGCGCGCGCACCCACTGAGCGCGCCATGCGCCCGCGCCGCGCCGCCACGCACCGACAGATAGGGGTGTACGCGACAAGGACGGACGCACGGAGCTAGCGCGGCGGGAGACAAGCCCCGACTGCACCCTTCATACCTTAAATCTCATTACAAACCTAACCTGATTTACAAGACACCACAAATATTACTACCAAAAAAATATTATGCCGTCAAAATTACTATGACAAAGTGAATTAAGTAAATAGCGCTGTGTTAAATGTTCGCATTCCGTGGGGGAGTGGCTTTGTGTGGTGCGAGGTGTTTTCTCAAAGCAGTCGGTCGCTCTTTCACTTTTGTTACAGTTTTTTAGGAACTTGCTGAACGTTCTGTTGCTCATGAAATGTATTTTTTATTGTGCTACATTTTTATGCATCAATATTTTAAAAAAGTTGCTCTCCTTTCTGTGTGGTCCCCTAAGTAGCATGGGACAGCCAAGGGCAAGAAGGTTATGATGATATTGGTAAATTATGCTTTTTCCTGTCCTCTCCCACTGTTTTGGGTACAGGACCTACGTCTTCTCTCACTGATTTAGGAACTTTTTTCAAAATGCCAGTCCGGATGTTACCCTGCAGTTTGCGGCACAATATATTATATATTTAATGGTTGGAGTTTCACCATTGTTTCACAGGGGAAAAATAGGAAATTTCAACAGCATAATTACCTATCTATAAAAATAGTATGCTATTTAACAGTGATTTTGATATCATATTTACAAAATATACACTCGTAATCTCATTTAATTTTATAAGACAACAGTAAATGTTTTGGTACCCAATGATTTGATGAACCTGGATGTGAACTGAGTTTAGTTAATAATTGTTGTACTTGAACGAATAAGATCGAGAAAATTTGAAAAATTTGATTCAGTATCCTTTCACAGAAGAATAAATCCTGGTTAAATGAATGGACCCTCATTACATCAGTGTAGAGTATTAAAATTTATGAATGTTTTGTTATGACAACAGTGATGTCGTGGGTGACCACGTGGGTCCTGGTCGCATACCAGGGCACCGAGTCTGCTATTCAATCGTGTCAGAATGGTCTATCACTAATCTCATAATTGTTGATTTTGACATGTTTGGTGTTGTCAAAATCAACAATTATGAGATCAATGATAGACCATTCTGATACTATTGAATAGCAGACTCGGTGCCCAGGAGTGTAAGACATTGTGATTGTAATGAAATTGGGTAACAAACTGGTTCAGTTAATGTGAATCGCGGTTTTGTGACTTCGTAGTATGTCGTCGTTTAAGTGTGTGTTAAAAATATGGTAATTAAATCGAATATTAAAACAGTATTAGTGATCCAAGTTTAAAAAACCTTAATTAGTAGGAAATAAATAAGTTAGAATTTTTTTCTTTTTGATCGGGAAAAGGAACAGAGACCTCTGAAATTAGGACGATACAGACTGAAAATAAATAATTTATTAAACGTCAAGGTTTGGGTCAAATAGGACAGCGATTAGCAACAATCTCAACAATATTAAATATTCTGTTTTCAGCAGTATCCAAATGGTATTTAAAATTATTTTTTTGGGGCAGTTTTCTCAAATGAGTAAGCAAAATGTATAAAACTTGAATTTTATGCAAAATAAAGGCATCAATATTCATGATTACCTTTTTACCTACCTTTTTTTTTTTTTTTTTTTTGGTGGCTGTAAAATCATCGAATAACCCCTCCCGCTCTTGGGCAGAGCGAAAGGGAGTGTCAGACTTCTACTGACTAATAACCACCCATGTTCCTTCTTCGCCCTCGCCCGCGATAACCGTTGGACTACCCGCGGCCCCGACAGGCATCGGCCCTTTCGGGCCCCTCCCATGTTGCTGACATCTCTTTGAGGCGCGCGTGGAACACGAACGCGCCGTCGACACGGCCTGTTTTCGTCGTGAGACGGACGGACGGCGAGTTAGCCCATCACTCACCGTCCACAGGCCCGCGTCTACGGTGGCCGGAGGTCATCGCGGGGCCCCCGACGCCCGGAGCGCCTCCCGCGGCGGCTGGGACGAGTGGTTCTCTCCCTCTCGCGTTCCACCACCTCCTTCGCCAGCATCACTGCTTCGCAGAAGGAGGCGACGGCGTCCCATTCCTCCTCGCCCCGGACCATGGCTTGCACCAGGGCCGGGCGCGAGAGCTCGCCGCCGCCGATCGCCGCTACGAGAACACGGCGGGGCTCCGCCCAAGCGGGGCACGCCTCCACTGGGTGCTCCACCGTGTCCTATGATTACCTACCTTAGCCTAGTATTTAAAATCGAACACAAATTGATTAATTAAGGCTTAAAAATATGTAGGTCGACCTGAAATGACAATACAAACAAAAAAGTACTACTTAATAACGTAATTTAAATCACAACAAAGGCAACCAGTTTGTGTCCACGAATACTTTGTAGAAGGTCTTTTCAAGATGAAACTACGCGTCCGTACCCAAACCGGGTCCTATCTAAGTACATAAGCATACGTATAGATACATAACTTGGCATTTAATTAGTCTTGTAGAAAATTTTACATAAGATCGCGCCTATTTCCCAGATAGGTCAAGCAGAGATGTGCTTTTAGAATACCCACATTTCAACAGTAATATTCTTTCTAATCATATTTTTCTAGTAATTTTCTATGTAATAGGGGAATCTTGGATGAGGCTGGCAAAAAAGCGAGGAGCTTAGCAAATCATAGTAAGATCTATAAAGGGTGTAAAACTAACCTTAACGCAAACGAAGGGCACTTGTTCTCCCTACCACTGCGATCATTTATTTGTTCTAGACCATACCTGGGAACTCCCTAGTTACGGAGATATTGGGGGTCAAAGTTCCGAATTTTTCACAGCTGTTTTTGTAAATACTAGTTTTTCAGATTTGATCTTTACTTAAATTACTTCTATGACCCGTTTATTAGTCAAAGCATCCACTAGCACAATGTTTTAAGAGTGCTACATTGAGTTTTACCGTAAAATGTGATTTTTGACCCCAGTTTGATGTACAGAATGCTTGGTTGACGGCTGTGTGATGGGTTTATTTACACCTTGTATACAGTTGTGGGTGGCGAGCCTATGGGTGTCCATCGAGCATAAATCAGACTCAGGTCTGCTACTTCGAAATTTCTGATAGAAATTAAGCACCTGGGAATCGCACCTGGACCTTAGGCCTCAATATTAATGCGTGCTACACCGTCGACTCAGTGTCTTAAAAGTCTATCTAAAATCTGAAACATGCGAATTCCTTATGGACATACCTAACCAACCCTTGTAGCGATAACTAGCGTGATGTTCGTACTAGTATGTTGAACGTGCGTGCAGCAATCAGGGTAGACAGAAGGCCAGGCCGCTGTTCTTTATGTGGAACGCTTCAGTAGCTCTGCGCCTGCGCACCGTGGCATTCGTGGCAACAACAACCGAGTTAAATACTGCATTAGCGATGTATTTTCAAACTATGTAAACAATATGTGATTTTGGAAAAAAATACTTTAAAAACCCAATCATAAAATTCAGTTTGCGCTACAACTTACAAATCTTTGTGTTTTTTTCTAAAGTAAGCTTGACTCTTTCTAAAATAAACTTTATATGCTTTATAAACTTGATATTCGTTATATGAGAAATAATATTTACTGTTAACAAAGGTATTGTGTAGACTTTATAATCCATCTTCAAATACATTACCAGTTTTATTAGTGTAATTAAGTTAATTACAGAATTACTCCTACATTAAAAAAAATACTTTATCTAGTCTTCGAAGAACAATAAATTATTGACACTCAACTTTGTGTGCGATCAAATTAAAAGTAAGTTAAGCGAAAAATAAAAAAAAAATGTTTTTGCATAAGTACAAAACTCGGACAGTCAGTCAGTCTTACCAATTGGTTTCACCCAGTACTAACTGGGTTGTAGTGGTCAGATAGGCAGTCACTCCATATAAAATACTGGTATACTGCTGCATCTGGACTGGAAGCCGACCCCAAGATAGTTGGGAAACGACTTATCAGATGGAGATGGATAAGCTCAACAATCACATCATTTGTTTACATTTTTTTATATAAAATTACAAAAGTAGGATCCATCGTATGTTTGTTTGTGGGTTTCATTAAACATTTTTGTAATTTACTAGTTGCGTTTGATGATTGATTGATTTTGTTTATTTTTTTACAGCTGTACATCGGTCACTCTGAGGTTAAGCTGTACTCACTGAGGTTGATCCTTTGATCGGTAAACGTTCAGTAGAGTGCATTTCACCAATAAAACTCAACACCTAAACACAATATCTAAACGGCGTTCAAGAGGTGTCAGTATGAATATTTCAGTTCTTGGTTTAAATTTGTCGATCGAAATCAATATTTCATTGATAAAATTTGCCCTTAATTATTATTAAGACTTTTGGGTTACAAAAAAAATGGTATATATATGGTAATGGTATAAAAATGGTAATACTTATAATAATATCGTAATTCTGGAAGATTATGAACTCAATAACTGACAAACGGACATACCAATAAGTTAGGAAATTTCATTTATTTTTACTAGTTGGACTATTTAAGCTAACTATGGTCCATGGCAGCCTCGTTGGTCTAGGGGCGTAGTGAGCATCCTGGGTTCGATTCCGGAGTCGGGCAAAGTGTTAATGGGTTTTTCCGTCATGATTTGTGCCCGGTTGATGGCAATAGCCTTGCCCCCTATTACATGGGACTAAAACATAGCTGGCGAAATGTAGGTGTACTGTGATGTACACTTGTGCCTAACCTGATGGTGATTCCAGGCGTGATGTTTACTTAGGACCCATGTTTCTGGTTGTAATGTAGTCGCTTTTGATTATCTGTAATACTCGAAATATTGCGTGACCTAGACATTGAATGCATCATATATCAGTAATGGTACCAGTGCAGCGTGGCAGCGGCTAGCGACCATAAACTTCAAACCAGAACACAGCAGTGCTGTTTGGTGGCAGCAGTAGTTGCAGTGATCGCCATTGTAAGTGTAGTTGTTTGGAGACATAGGTACCTACCTATATATACAATTTCACGCCCTTTTCTCATGGGGGTAGGCAGAACCCACGAACCCTTTTTTTGGGGTCTGGGAAATCATCAAATAACGCCTCCCGCTCTGGGCAGAGCGAAAGAGAGTGTGAGACTTCTACTGAATAAAAACCACCCATGCTCCTTCTCAGTAGTTTATGTCGAGGCCGCGGTATCTCTCGCGAACAACCCGCAGCCCCGACGGGTCTGCTACAATCCTTACATACTTCTTTTACCTTATCCACTTTCATACATTAGGTCATACACGCACGCTGGTTGCGAGTATGTTTGTAGAGTTTTACTTTAATGTGAAATACGGCCAGTGGTAGCGGCCCCGACTTACGAACAGTTGGTCGTGGGTTCGAACCCAGGCAGGCATTACTTTGTGTAATTTATTTCATCATCACTGCTCCTTTAAAATCGGTGAAGGAAAACATCGTGAGGAAACCGGCATATCTTTGAACCAAAAATTCGAAGATGTGACATCTGCCAACCCGCACTGGGCCCGTGTGGTGAATTATAGCCCATCCCTCTCCTAGAGAGGAGGCCTGAGTCCCTGCAGTGGGTACATTTTAGGCTGATGATGATGACGATGGCTGTAAACATGTAAGTATATATAGTCTAAAAGTGACGGTGATAGCTGGGGTTTCATCTTCGCCCCCTGTCCCTGTTCTGCTTCAAAAGTCCTTTATTCAAGGTACCTGTCTGCAGAAGAAAGAGACGAACTGCTTTGGTTTCGACTGATGTCAAATCGACATATTCTTAAATTTTAATGTTGAATCTATAACATCTATATCTGCCTAGAATTTTCCTGGACATTTCAGTAGGAAGACATTTATAACAATTGTAAGATATGACTTAAATTGTCCGAATAAAACTAATATGCATATACAAGCCATATCTTCGTTAATAAACGCATGCATAATCCCTCCAAAAATAGATTAGAAGCAAAGCAAAAAGAAAAAGACAAAAAAAGGCGCCGACGTCCTCGATCATCGATTAATTAAGTGAATCAATCAAGATTACCCTGGAAAAAAAGGTTACAAGATAAAAAAGAACATTGGCCAGGATCAGCAGAGGTCTCGAATACCAACCGGCCGTGGTTAGGAGGAGGCCGCCATTAGGTACCCCAGGCCACCGCTGATGATAATATCAAGGCGAATTTAGGCACTGCTTCTACTCATAACACATATCTGCGATTGTTTGGGCGATAGCGGCTTATCTGTGATAATTTGTGTACGTGTAACGATAGTGTATCGTGATTTTTATTAATTGCTGCTGACGTATAGACAGACGGCCGTTTGTGTTTGTTGACATACTTAATGTCTGTCTGGAATGTGGCTGAGGCCTAATGGCAGCGCTGGTTCCACATCTGAGCGGCCAGTGCGTTAGTGACGCTCTCGTCGCCAAACCACAAAAAAAGAAAACAAAGTTACTTGATTAATAGTTAACTTAGGGAACAGTATACAAACTTGGTAGAATATTATGTGCACGTAGTTGTCAAAGGAGAGCTATTGAACTCGTACTAGCATTATCGTGTATCACGAACCCATCACCTTCCTCTGATCTAGGTAGTTCGTAAAAGACTTTGATTTTGTAAAAAAATCTGTACTAAACTCAAACTTCTACAAAGCAGAGCTGCTATGTTGCGGATATGACTAATTTTCACTTTCTTGAGAATTCAATTCAATTGCCAATTTTAAAACCACACAACAACATGGCTGCAAGAATCACGCTTACCCCGGAAAACACGTTAAGTTGGCCCTGGGATGTAGAGGTCAGATAGGCAATCACTCCTTGTTAAATACTGGAGATTGCTTTCATCCGTTTAGACTGGAAGCAGTGATGATGATGTGACGTCTACGAAAGGAAACATTATATAGGTACTGGGGTTTCAAAACTTGGCTTCCTGACTTTTACATTACAAGTGTCACTTGTTCTCCAGCTTGCAGTGGTTATTGTGCTATGTTAGTTTTCTCTTAGTTTTATAATTGCCCTAGATTTTGGCTGCGGCTTTACCCACAAGAACGTACAAAAGGGAGAGAGGAAACAGAGAAAAAGTCGCCTTTGGGCTTTATGTTTACACTAAGTAGACTTGCGTTTGGCCGCAACTCGCTTGTAGCGAAGATACGGTCTAGGGTGGAGCACACTTGCTGACAAAGTGACAAGAAATAAATTCAATCAAATTTTGAAGAAGGCCAGATTAAAATAAGCTGTCAGTGAATACCACAGAACAGCGGTTCTCACAATAAATATGGAAGCAAAACGCTTAACCAGGTCATGTTCTATCAACGAAATTCGATCAGCCGTGAAGGTGTGAAAACGTAACAGACAGACATACAATCGGTGTTACTTTCGTGTTATATTTTTTGCTCAGCTTTAACAAAAATATTTAATCGTAACAAATGAGGTCCCTTGCAGGTCCCCATTGCATATTTACCCTGAAGGAAAACGCAAGAAGTGAGGTTACTTTTGAAGGTTCCAAGGGAGGGGTAGATTGTTTTAGTTACCAGATATTTTACGTAAACAATGCAACAGTCTGACGCCCTAATTAACAGTGATGAAGATCTATTGAACAGTTTCATCTTGCTGCCAAAACATGACTTGAGTAATCGATACTTTAGACAATAGGCTGTATGTGCCTTCTTTAAATGTGAGGCTTGTGAAGGTCCTAACACACGCGATCATCTTGTTGTGTCTCTCAATTGTTTGGAAAACCGGAAGGCACCCTATATCGGTGCGAACATGCATAGGATATGAAATGAACACGATTGTCGCGTGTTCGTACGACGGTCGATGGCCGCTGCCGTTGGAGCATAGCCTTAGACTATGAACCAAAATTGCATGTAATGTCATCATTGACCCTTGTTAGAAGACAAGCCCTTGTTGAAGCAATCGTGCTTTGCAATACTAGACCTGATATCCAGATATCCTACTTTGTATTTTATAGTTGTCTATTTTTGATGTTATTTTGTTTAAAAAGGTGATTTGTCAGTTGTCTTTGCTTCACCACGTTGTTGAGAATACTTCTGCTTGCATATTAGATTTTTATTGCCATTCTTTAGTTTTATTCCACCTCACCTCATAGAATCCCATACAGTCCATTCCTTACTGGATATCAGGTCTAGTATTGCAAAGCACGATTGCTTCAACTAACGTGATTCCTTAGCCAGGCTAAGTGTACCTACCTTCAAGAGCCTGGTTTTGGCAGTAGGATACAGGCCTTTACATAATGGGCCAAATTGGCCAAACCGGCTACTTTTGTATCGAGTCTGGTTCTTCTAACCAACGGGGAGTTTATTCCGCCACTTCTTCTTTTCAGCTAAAACACTAGGCAGTACAAAGGGTGTTTAATAAAGTAAATTATGACGTCCGAAAAGTGCTGATTATCAGCCTAGTTTGAATAAATGAGTTTTGATTTTTATTTTAAAATATGAATGTACACACTTTACGCTCCTGGCTTACCCATTCAAGAGCACAGGCGTGATGTTCTTACACGTCGAATACAAAATAAGAGGCAGTGTACACGAGCAGGAAATAGCAGCAAGCGACAACTGTAGCGATATGACCATCTCAGTGTTAACGCTGGCAATTTCCTACCCGACACTCTGTCACGGGGGTATCGCGATTGCCAACCAGTGGGAACGCGGCTTTAGATTATTTTTAAGAGTCCGGACTTCTGAACTTTACGTACAAGACTTCGAACCTAACAACGAAATTAACATAAGGCCTAAGTAGTGCTATCAGTAGCTTTTGGTTGATGACTTTACTTTACTTATTTACAAGAGACAGTTCTTCCTCGTTCTTCCTCGATTACGACATACGTTCGACGGATGACATTCAGAACTCAGGTTAAGAAGTAGATTTGAGTTTAGTGTTTACTTTTGTAATTTATTCATCACCACTTGTCTCGGAGGACGACATTGTGAGGAAAGAAACCAGCACTTTCTTCGGCAAGTGATTGTTATACAATCACACTAATATTATAAAGGCGAAAGTTTGTGAGTGTGGGAGTGTGTATGTTTGTTACTTCTTCACGCAAAAACTACTGAACAGATTTAGATACAAATTGGTACACATGTAGTTTATAACCTGGAATGACACATAGGATAGTTTTATCCCGATTTTATCTTCCCGGGGGATAATTCTCGTATTGTAGCGGGTGAAGCCGCTGGGAACAGCTATTGAGAAAATAAAGAAAAGAAAATTAATTAATTACAAGAAAATTCTTAAAGAGCACCAAACTACATTGTTTGGGATTAGTTGATAACAGATATCTGATAAGAAATCGATTTTGTATGCGTTTCATGACGAATACCTGTTGGCTTGTTCATAGAGTTCATTCAAGATAAAGAAATGACTAATATTTATATATATTAACTAGATGGCGTTGTGTGATAGTTGTGGAATATTATTATATTATATTATATATTATTATTATATATTTTTTTTGAGTTTGTGAGAATGTATGGATGGATGTTTGTTACTCTTTAACGCAAAAACTACTGAACGGATGTGGATGTAGAACACAGATATTTTATAACCTGGATTAACACATATTATAGGATACTTCTTATCCTGGTAGTATGATCTCGTGGGACAATTTTTGAACTCCACGCGGGCGAAGCCGCTGTCACAAGCTAGTATAACACTAATTTCACAATCTTTGCTTATCTTTATGTCTAATCTAATTTAATAGGAAGGAAAGATTGTAGAAAGGCGATAGCTGGCTTGATTTATTCATGGTTGCAAGTGCGGTAAGTGGTTGTCAGTTGCTGAGCGTTCGGTTTGAATCCCCGGTCGGGAAAAGTGAGTTATACACTGGTAGCCAGTAAGTGCTATGTTACTCCTGCGCCTAGGAAAGCTGTTGGTTAAATTCAACCCTCAAAGCATTTATTTCAATTATGACTATTACTGGCTCTTTTGGCTCTACAGATTAGCCGCCATTACCGAAAACAGTCAGGAGGACTATTATTTTTCTTCTTTAATTTATGACTAGCTGATGCCCTCGGCTTCACCCGCGTTGATGTCGGTCAAATTGTATTCTAAAACGTTTCTCGATAACCACTCTATCCATTGTTGAAAAACGCTTCAAAATCGGTGCAGTCTTATTTGAGTTAATCGCGAACAGACAGACAGACGCGGCAGAGGACTTTGTTTTATTATGTAGTGATAGTGATACTTAAGTCGGTAAGACTTGCTACATCATGTCTTAGAATTGGAAAACGCAGCAGAAAGGACTTATTTGGTTACGGAAGTCAGATAGGGTATCCAGCAATATCCGGTTAGACTGGAGGCCGATCCCAACATAGTCTGGAAAAGGCAAATATTCCAAAGTTAGTTTTTAATTTGAATTTACATATCAATCAAGCCCGTGGCTTAATAAGAACTGTCACTGGGGTTGATCTTTAGGTAAAGCTTGGTCGACATACCGAGTTTCCTCCGTACCTCGGAAAGCACGTCTACGCTGTTAGTCTCGGCTGCCATATATAGATATTTGGCAGTCGTTACAGGTAGTCAGTGACCTGAAATTCTGACATTCAGTCTTACCGAGTATCGTATTAACTGGCTTGTGGAGGTCAGATAGGCAGTCGCTCCATGTAAAATACTGGTGCTAGCTGTCCAGGGTGCGCTGGGCATCATCATTTCAGCCGAAAGACGTCCACTGCTGGACATAGGCCTCCCCCAAGTGTCGCCACATTGACCGGTCCCGTGCGTCTCGCATCCAGCGGGTCCCCGCAACCTTCACCAGGTCATCGGTCCACCTAGTGGGAGGCCTTCCAACGCAACGTCTTCCGATTCGCGGTCGCCACTCCAGAACTTTCCGGCCCCATCGGCCATCCGTTCTGCGAGCAATGTGCCCTGCCCACTGCCACTTAGGTTTGGCAATTCTTCGGGCTATGTCGGTAACCTTGGTTCTCATGCGGATTTAATTTCTCTATCAGGATTTACTGCAAGTAAATGATAGAGCTGTGCAGGTGGCCTCATACTGGTGTAACACAATTTGAGATCGTCGACTCGTAAAGAAGAAGATAAATGAAACAGATGTCAGTATTAGGGTAGTTAACAAAAATAATCTAATTAGTCCGTCATTATAGATTACCAAAAAATATTGGACACGTTTTTTTTTTCTTTTTTCACGTAAACAAACAATGAAGACGATACAGAGCTTTAAAAAATCGTGTCAAAAAAAAATCGTGTAAAAATCTCTAACTCATTAGTATGAATTTTTTTAGCGGTTAGTGACGTCACTAACCCCCACTCAAATCTTTGACGTGTTTTATCTTCGTCAATTTTTAATGATATGATGAAACAAAAATACGTATCCAATATTTTTCGATTATCTAACAGACGAACTAATTAGAATCATATTTTTTTTAGTCAGTAAACATCCCTATTTAAACTGCCTGATAATATGTATTTTTTTATTATTATACAGGGTGTAAATTAACCCTTCACACATACGTCAACCAAGCATTCTGTACATCAAACTAAGTACCCCTAAGCAAAAACTTTTGCTGGGAAACGACTTTTTTTTGGGGTCAGAAATCTCATTTTACGGTAAAACTCAATGTAGCACTCCTAATACTGTGTGCTAGTGGATACTTTGAATAGTGAAAGGGTCATGGAGGTAATTTAAGCAGTGGTGGGGAGAACAAAGTGCCCTTCGTTTGCGTTAAGGGTACTTTTATACCCTTTTTTTTTTTTTTTTATTGCTTAATTTGTGTATCTAGTCATTATCTTGCCTTACTATTGTATCGAGTCTGGTTCTTCTAACCAACCTAACAGACAGACGTGTTGCTGGGGAGTTTATTACGACACTTGTTCTTTCTAGCAAAAACACTAGGAAGTGTCGTTTTGGGGGACTGTCTCTTGTAAATAAGTAAAGTAAAGTAAATTTTGACGTTCGAAAAGTGCTGATTATCAGCCTAGTTTGAATAAATGAGTTTTGATTTTGATTTTATTGTTGGTCTATTAGTCGCAACCGCTACTGTTAGTCATAAGATCTGGGGTTTGATTCCAAGACCGTCCAAAATGTTACTGAGATCTTTCATCAGGAGTTTTACAGTTGGCTACCTCGTTAGTGTCCCAAGCAAGGAAAGTTCTGAGTTCTGAGTACAAGGTCCTGAGTTTGATTCACAGGTCGGGCAAAGTGATATTGGGTCTGGATTTGTGCCCAGTTGAAGGCTCGAACCTTATTACATGGGATTGAAACATAATTGACGAACCTCTGCCTAAAGCTTCGGGGATTACCGGCGTGATGTTATGATATGTGAGTTTTACAGTAGCCGCTCGAAATCTGGATTTGTACCCAGCACCTAGTTGATGGCAATATGCTCGCCCTATCACACTATATATATATTATATAATATATCACGTCACACTAATACAGTGTGATTCTTTATAATGTGCACATATCGAAATGGGGTAATCTATGCTTAATTTTATGTTTGCGAGTGCCTGATTCTTTTGAAAAGAATGTTGCATTGTATTCAAGCTGTAAATGGAAATGAGGCGTTATATCACCGGCCGCGGGTAGTCCTCTGGTTATCGCGGCCTCGACATAGAGGGCGAAGAAGGAACATGGGTGGTTTTTAGTCAGTAGAGGTCTGACACTCCCTTTCGCTCTGCCCAAGAGCGGGAGGGGTTATTCGATGATTTTACACCGAACAAAAAAAAAAAAAAAAAGCGTTATATCACCCCGTCGGGGCTGCGGCTGGTTCGAAAGATATACCGCGGCCTCGACACAAAGAACTAAGAAGTAACATGGGTGGTTTTTAGTAAGTAGAAACCTGACACTCCCGCTAACACAACCTCCGAAAAAAGGCGTTATTTCACTTGATTTTGAAAAATTAAAATTTTATGTAAACTTTTTAAATGAATCTTTAGTCTATATTATATTAAAACAATAAGGACGAGCGTTACATAACATTACAGAGTTGTAAGCTAATCTTGACACGGATTCATGATTCCATATACTTAAAACTTGTCAAAAAGATACCTTTGTGTGAAGGGTTCTCCACTCAAGTGGCCCTCGTGAGGAGTGGCTGCGCAGGAGACGGGGGGCGTCGGGAGGGGGGGTAGGCAGCAAGGGTACCCTTCCACCGTCAACTTGACAAGTCGGCGTTGGTCTAAGGACCTGACACTTGCTGGTTCGAGACTAATACCAACTTTAGGGGGTTCGGGCCTCCTTATCTATACTCGTTCTTTCTTTTTTTCTTTTTGAAGGTTTTTTTGACAAGTTCTGTCGAATGATATAAATGTTGCGTGTTTTGAGTTACGGACTGATAAGATTTGTTTGTTATGTTTTGTTTATTATTATTTCTGTTTATAGAGTTATAAGTTTTAGGGTCAGGATTTTGTTTTCATTTATAATTTTTTTCCTACTTGATTTTGTAATAGGTTTGTAGTTTCAGGGATTTGTTTTTTTTCGTTTTGGCACAGGTTTCAAGGTTCTACTGGGCTTGAGTTTCATATTATTCCTGGTGCTAGAAGGTGGCCACGTACCGACAATTAACTGCAGTGATATGCGAATTTTATTGTTCTCATTTCTTATCGATAATCTTTTCAAATCACTTGGGCTAAAAGTAGGTTGCACGTCAATCGTGTCATAATGGCATTTTATACATTCGTCCTCTAAAGTGCAGGTGATACTTCAGGAAGTGGGCCATGGTCCAGTCAGTACCACTCACACTGACTGTCGAAAGGATTATCTTCCCATGTTTGCATCCCTTTTTTTGAGATTGGAAATCATCTTTGAGCAGAAAGGAGTGTCAGACTCAGACTAAACCCAATCTGTGTTCCTCGTAATGCCCTTTGAGTTCCAGGGCTGCGGTGACTCTTTAGGGCATCCCTAGACTGTCGACATACCTAATGGATGGCGGGATAAGCTTCTAGAACCTAATGACCCGAGGGTTATCTTCCTCCTCAGCATAGGAACTGAACCATTACCAATTGATCCAATCAGTGAGCCAATTGCAGTGATTGCAATCTTCCCTTCTACGCTCATTATGTCATTGTGTGCACTTCAACGTTGATTGGCATTCGGTAGACTCGCTAACTCAACTAGAGGAGACACCATCGTCCTCTGGAAGACCAGTTTAAATGAATATTCTAAACTTTGAGCTAGGTACATTCCTGGATTAGGGTACGTTACGTAATTCACACCTTACCCTATCGAGTGGAAATCAATCCTGGATTGGATTTGTCTGCTGATGGATGGAAGACTCTAATGTTAGGATCTTTGAGGTTTTATGAGAAGATATGGTATTTGACTTACGCTGTACTAAATGTAAACTAAATAGAATGAAAGAAAAAGTTCGAAAAGTCGAAGGGCAATAATGAGGTCGTGCCTGTATTTGATTTTTCCAAGAACTCTTAGATCGGGGTCTCGGTTCCTCAGGAGACCCTATAGGGGATAACCCTGGCTTAGAGTGCTTGTGTTGCCTATTATTTATATTTATATCGGTGGATAGTTAACCGACAACTAAAACTTCTTCGAATTAACATACACCCTTAGTAGTTGCCAATTTAAAGTGTCATGCCAATAGTAAAGCAATTGTATAGTGTGCTCTTCTTCCTCATTAGATACTGTTTGACACCTTGATCTGCCGTTTTTTATTGGAGGGTTGGAAATCATCAAATGACTCCTCCTGCTCTGGGCGGAGCGGAAGGGAAAGCTGATTCTTAGGTGAAATACGGTCCAGTGATAACTTACGAATCATATGTTTTGGGATCGAATCCAAGCAGGGACTTTAGACGGTGCAGTTATTTCAACGAACAAAAACTATTATATATTTTCATTCTTTCTTGCACAAGTGAAATAACTTAGGCGCCATAATATCTCGAGAGTCGCTGGAGAGTCCCCGCTTAAATTGTCCGCCACGGCCGGCATTTCGTCTGGACGGATCTCCTACCCCAGGCAAGCTCTCACATGTAGCCTTCTTTTACAGACCCCAGGCTTTTTTGCTATTCCTCACGATGTTCGTTGTTAATCCCTTGCAGCCGTGTGTTAGTAAATAGAGTAGTTATGCAGCATTGATTGGTACGTCCGCTCACTCGCTTCGCGTCGTGTCGTTCATTCACTCAGTGAGTCATAGGGCGCGCGAGCCCGCGGGACGCCGTACGATGCTTCGCAGGACAGGGTTGCCAGGGGCTGGTCGCTACATGGATGATTTAGAAAGTTATATGATTTATATGAATAGGGATGTTTACCGACTTAAAAAAAATGTGATTCTAATTAGTCCGTCTGTTAGATTATCGAAAAATATTGGATACATTTTTTTCTTTCACCAAATCAATTAAAATTGACGACGTTAAAACGCGTCAAAGATTTGAGTGGGGGTAGGTGACGTCACTGACCGCTAAAAAATGTCATACTAATGTCTTAGAGTATGACGTCACACGAGTTTTCAAAGCACTGTATCGTCTTTATTGTTTGCTTACGTGAAAAAAGAAAAAATACGTGTGCAATATTTTTTGGTAATCTATATGACGGACTAATAAAAAAATGTTGCCCCACACTAGGAATTTCTCCTGTCTCGTGGGAGCGTTCACAAACATTTAAACTCGCATAAATAAATACCACCCGGAACAACTAAATGTAGGCCATACAAATATTTGTTCCGTGCGGGGATCCAACCCGCGACAAGCAGCGCAGCACTGCGTTAACCGTGCTGTTAAACCGTGTCTTTGGGATCACAGGTGTAATGTTCATGAGAAAAAGTCTGCCTCTTTTGTCTGGTGGTCACAGGGCGCTACCGGATCAGGGTTTTAGCATCAAGAATTTGTCAGTAATTGGGGGGGTCTGGAATTGTGCCCGCTTGTTGCCAATAGACTTACCTCTACAACATGGAACTTAAAAGCTAAAATAGTAGCCATGTAGTCTGAGGACTTCTTTGATACTGACCAACATTATCTTATTGTTTGCTTCGTCCATGAGACGACCTATCTGAACGACTCTTCTTCAAAGAGCTGTCTCGTCGACAGAGTTGTGAACAACACGATGGTTTCGAGATACATAAGGCCCTGGAACTTGTAAGGCCTTGCTCTATTTCGAGGAGTTACCTCAAATTTTCTTCGCTAGTATAATGAACTAAAGAAGCTTACACTGAACCAGTAACACAAGCAGGTACACCGATAACCAGTATCTCCTTTCACAGGACCGAACGTTCTTTTGTAGTCTGAAACTTTTCCGCGTTATCAAATTTTTTTCGCGACCAGCAACCCTGTGTGTGTAGTGAGCGCGTGCGGGGCGGGGCTCCGGGGCGGCGGGTGTGCGGGGTGGCGCATGCGCGGTGTGTGTCCCGGGTCGATAGGGCTCCTTGCTCAGTCCGCGCCGCGCTGGGCTACAGTCTGCCCGCGCCGCCCCGCCATGAGGGCGCGCGCGCTACTGTTCCTCCTCGTGGTTTATGCTACCTACAGCCATGCTGAGAAGAGCAAGTTTTGTAAGTATTTTATATGTTTTAAATTAATAGGGATTGTGTGTATTGAAATCAGTTTTTGTGGGTTTTCTAAGGGTGGTGGGCGATTGCCGCTGGTTTTTATTGTATTTCTTGTGTCAGGTTTTCAAGTTTCAGCGTCTCCCCTATTTCAGACGAAGCTAAATTTATATTTGAACCATGATTTTTAGTTAACATAAGCACACGTATCTTTAAGTCGAACTTTCGCGGCAACTTGCCCAACGACGTCGGTAACTCGTGCGGAAACTCGCAACTTCCAAAAACTGTAATATCCTTATATAATAAATTGGAGTTAAGCCTTTGCTGTCCAAATAACGTTCAGGTTAGTTATGTAAAATTACATTTTCTCTTATATTGTCCGGAAATAGGTCACGAAGACAATAGCCTCTGAAATGTAAAACCGGCGCGCGTCGTCCCTTCGGGCTTCGCAGTGAGCGTATCTAATATACCAGACGATTCATTACGTCTAGTTTGGGCGTACGACTTTCTTTATATCGTACGTATCCTTAACGATATTAGGTCGTTACGGCGACGTGTCGTTACGTCTAAATGATACTTCATAAATGTGTAATCTGTTTGATATTGTTCGTGTTGAGGTTTTGTGTTATGGTGGCGGATTTATTGATTTTAATTTGGACGTGGCTCTTCGGTTTGTTGTAAATTTTGGGAGTGCTTTTGGGGGTATGTGTAATGCCTACCTGTTACACAGTTTTTCTCTGTTTGCGGGTAGGTGGTGATGTTCCTTATTTGTTCTTCTGGCTTTAAACGCTTTTGAACTCTCTCTCACACTTTCCTCCGTTTTGATACCATTATTAATAAAGGTTTCCAGTTAACCATCTGAATAAATTAAGTTTAAAATAATCCAAATTTAATTATAGCCCACTTTTTGCAGCAATAGTTTTAATAGTAAAAACAAAATTTACATATTAGTACCTACCGTAATTAAAACATAAATAAACTTTGCGATAACCTGATAATCAGTAAAAGGTCTAAGCGCAATATCAGCATAAAAACACAAACAGTATCAAAAATATTATTCACAATAAAAAATGTTAGTAATGAACAAGAGCAAGAACATCTCGCTAAACATTTCCGATAGTGCGAAGTTATTCTGCATCAGACCATTTGTTGCACATTTTAGACTTAAATCTACAACTAAAATATTTGTTTTATGTCTCCGTTCAATTTCTAAAACATTAAACGATTAACTAAAATACTTGTTGAGCTTCTGCCAGCCTTCCGACAGTTTACTGGCTATCTTATCCACGGGGCCAGGACCCCCACAATGTCTGGGACCCCCAGCCAGAAGCACCGTCTGTCCTGGTGCTAGCTTTATACTCTTATCCATCGGCAGATGAGTAGCAGGGGAAAAGTTTGATCCTGTGGAGCTGGTAGCCACGGTCATCTCATGCGGTATCCCTGGAACCTTGGAAGGGTCCACTTCAGTAGGCTCTGTTGCTAGATTTGCGATGAGGAGTAGGGATCCAGTCGAACCCCACCTTAGAACAACCACAGCTCCATTTTGACGCTTTATCTGCGAAAGGCACATCGGGGGTCGAGAATTAATTATTTTGATTGACATTTTTTTAAATCTTAACGTTTGCTATTAACGGAGACAAGGGTTAAAAGCTCTGCCCTTTTTATTACATTCAGCCCGTGTACAATTTATTTGTGCTGACGTTTTTTTAAACTAAATGCATTCGGAAAACTCATTAGTGCTAAACATTTTAGTGCTCAAGTTATACAGTGGGGAAGTTTTTATGGCCAATAAAACCATTAACACTCTTAGCTTTGAGTTTAAACTTTTAAAGTAATTTGTTTTAGAAATTTCTTTTTAAAACACACCAGTGTAAGGGATATTTAAAAGGTATTACGCTAAAGAAAAACTGGCAAAATCTTCACAAATTCTTAAATCAAGTAATGAAGCCATATCTCGAATATGATGCGGATATTCCTAATGAATTACGGTCGTTTACACTCCATACTTTTCTATCACCCCATGAAAAGCAATATCATCCGCGAACGATAGAGAAATATACGCCATAATGGCTGCTTATCTCCCGCTTGGCAATCGGGTTGATGGCTTATGGTGAATTGCGCAGGCGTTTGCCTCAAAATCAAAGCAATAGTTGTGTCATTTCACACGCATACAGTGAATTTTATTGCGCCGATATCAGTTCCAATTGAATTCATGCGCTGCTCTTTTATTTTGATGTGTTTTTGTTTTATTATGTGACGGTTTTATGATTTGGCTCGGGTTTATTTTTGACTTAAACGAAACGCATATTAAAAATCCTCCTTATTCAAATGTTAAATCAACTAACAGAAATCGTACAGCCTATTATACCATGTTGGGTGTAGAACTTGATTTTATGTGCTTGAGTTCCTTAAAGAAAATGGGCACTCAAATTTTTGTACGAAAGTTACTATTTTAATAACCGGGCACATGGTTTATTATTAAATTAAAATACCCACCTCCACATGAGGCCCGAAAGCCGGTGACTTCCTCAGCGCAGCAGCGAGCCTCAATACCCCAACATGGCTGACATCACTTGCAAACTCGGTCTTAGCGTTCGCATATCTATAGTTAGGAGCCAACGGCAACCAGGGTTCCCCTGTCGTGAACCCACCAGTTGCCGTGTCATCCCACGGGAGGGGGGCAAGCGAAGGTACTGCTTGGTTGGGCCAGCAGGTGTTGCCAGAAACCCACTCCAGCATGGTGTCTGCTGCGGCCAGCTCGTCTCCTTGCTGAATGACTGCGGACCCTGGGAGATTTAGAGCCAGGAGGTTTACGGTGTCCACCATGTCACTGCCGTAGCGCGATGCTGTGCGACTCTCGTTTGTGCTGCTTGTCTGAAAGTGTTAAAGGGACTGTAGGCAACCGTACCTGTAATCGGCTATAGTCTAGCATGAAATAATTTATTATTATTTATATCTTTAATTATTTTTTTTTTTAAATGTTGCCCCATACTAGGAATTTCTCCTGTATCGTGGATGCGTTTACAAACATTTAAACTTTACATACACAAATACACCCAGACCCGAAACAAATATCTGTGGGCCATACAAATATTTGTTACGTGCGGGAATCGAACCCGCGACACTCAGCGCAACATTCCAATCGCTCAGCCACTGCGCCAACCGTGCCGTCAATCTTTATCTTTACATAGTAAAAAATGAAGTCGCTCCCGCTGTTTGCAAGGTATTTTGAACAACGCAACAACGGATTTTTATGTAGTGTTCAGCAATAGATAAAATGGTTCAAGAGGAAGGTAATAATACATTATCCAGCGGGAACGGGATCCACCTGTACGAAGTCGCGGTTGTCGGCTAGTAAAGGATCTACACTAATATTATAAAGAGGAAATATTTGTTTGTTTGTAACGAATAGGCTCCGAAACTACTGGACCGATTTGAAAAATTCTTTCACCGTTGGGAAGCTACACTATCCCCGGGTGACATAGGCTACTTTTCATTCCTGTATTCCCACGGGAACGGGAACTACGTGGGGGAAACCGCGTGACGTCCGCTAGTATCATACATGATTATGCTGGTTTTCACTGACTCTATAATAATATGTTACTGAAATGAATGACCTAATATTATTGCATTGTTGGTGAAAACTGTCAATGATCGGCCAATAAAAGCCACCGCATACTTTGGACGGTTCGGCATGACATTCCTTATTTGACTAACGTAAATTCATATGTAGCTAGTCGGAACATTGTAACATTTTTGGTGGTCATTTTTGGTACAATGCCGCGAGGGAAAATTCCCCTTACTAGGCAGTAAGGGGAATTTTCCGTTGTACTCTAAACATCAGAATTTGTATCTTGTGACCACTCGCGAGCGCGACGTATGAAATTACGTTGGGTAATGATAAAATACCATGCCGTGGCGGCTCAGTGTGCACTGCCCTTAAGGCTAAACAATTGTACGTTACTGTTGAAAATACTCCCAAAATTCAATTAACTTGCTATTTTCACAAGTAAATTCATTTGGGCGGCTTCGTGACGTCTCATGGGTAATAAATAAAGTTTATCACAGAATTAACCACGGTCAAAGAAGCCATTAAATGACTTAGGTCTCAGGGTCCCCAGGCAATATCCTTTGGGGACTAGATTTCTTTCGGACGCTTCATTGTATGGGCAATGGGCATATAATGGCCCATTTATTTCTTTAGTTGCTTTACAAGTGAATAAGACTAAAACTCCGACCTTATATTCTAAAACAAGCACACTAATTAAAAACAATTGGTTTTAAATAATCCATGAAAAAAAAACTTCGTGAATACTTGAATACTATTTTTAAAGCAATCTATATTATTTGTGTTCAAGGTGTTTTTACACAACAGACAATAAAATCTATCTAAAAATAGATAAAACCAATGAATGCTTCAATTTTAAATGAACTACCGACTCCCGCTGCGCCTGGTTTGACGATTTTACAAATATTCTGTTTATTTTTGTAAAATTTTATAAGAATGTCTTGTCATATATAGCGTAACCTGAATCAAAATACATTTGGTAAGTTAGAAATAAATTATAATTACTCGCACAGACACACACAAATCAAACTAAAAATTACAAAAAAAAGGTGTTGAAAAATAAATAATAAACACTTTGAAAATTACGAGTATGATAGACTGATTAAAAGAATATATTGTTCAGCTGCTTAGTTTATACAAAAAAGGGATACGTAGATTATGATAAGTAGAACTCACGACCCATGTGGAGGCATCCTGAGGTGAGGTCAGTATGGAGGCATGGAAACCCAGCACCATCTCAGTGGTAGACCTGGAGGGGAGGGTCAGGGCTCTGCTGAGGATGCTGTTGGCACCAACGTCCCCGTAGTACATGGCAGATTGCTCTGGGCTTAGAGATGAGTCTACGAGGATGACCCTGAGAACAATCATACCTACATAGTTAAAACATGAAAAATTATTTCGAGAAAATGAGTATGAACTCAAGTAACTAGGGATATAACAGAAAGATAGTGAAACTGATTCGGTATAAAAATTCATGCCAAAGCAAAGTGGCACCCGTCGGAGCTGCTGGTTGTTCGAAAGACATACTGCGTCCTCGACACAAAGGGCTTTAGAAGGAACATGGGTGGTTATTAGCCAGTAGAAGTCTGACACTCCCTACCGCTTTGCCCAGAGCGGGAGGAGTCATTTGATGATTTCCCAATCAACGCAAAAAAAAGTGGCAAAAAATCTTTCTAATTAATATGAGAACCATAAAACCTCTTTCTAATGTCACCGAAAACACTGTCTATCATAAGATATTCCATTGTTGTAAATAATAGGAGGAAAAATATCCTGTACGAAGGCAAAAAGCATTTGTTTTCCTCGTCATTGCTATTATTGTTTTGTTCTGGACCATACCTGGGAACCATCTGGAAGAAGAAGAGAAGTGAGTGAGAAGTTTCACATTTTCTTTTAAAAATGCGCGTTTGAATGGTATTTGTTAAACTAGATGTTGCCAGCGGCTTCACACGCTACAACCCACGGGAATATAAAATCGGGATAAAAACTATCCTATTTGTTAAACCAGGTTATAAACTATTTGTGTACCAAATTTCATCCAAATCCGTGCAGTAGTTTTTGCGTGAAGAAGTAACAAACATACACACTCACACACTCACAAACTTTCGCCTTTATCAAAATCAAAAATCAAAACTCATTTATTCAAACTAGGCTGATAATCAGCACTTTTCGAACGTCAAAATTTACTTTACTTTACTTATTTACAAGAGACAGTCCCCCAAAACGACCGTCCCTTCGACACTTCCTAGTGTTTTTGCTGGAAAGAAGAAGTGGCGGAACAAACTCCCCAGCACACATCTGTCTGTTACGTTGGTTATAATATTAGTGTGATATCTCCATGACTTCCGTTCTATTTAATTCATCCATCACCACAATTTTTCGAGTGCGTTACATTATGTCCAACCGTAAAGCATGATTTTTCACCATGATTTTTACGTAGAGCTTCTTAACAAGCATGATGTAAGAATACTTGGTCGACGGCTTCATGAAGGGCCCGATTACACGTTGTATTACAAATCACACTCCTCCTTCTAACTAGGAAACTAGTTACCGCCGTTACCTCAGCGTATCTTGAGCTAATTGGACCATATTTTCCAGTTCCTAACGGTCAGGATATAGGATATTACAGATGCTCCGCATAAAATGGTTCCATTATCACCTGAACTATGCAGTTTAGATACCTACAAAAAAGGTGTTATTATAATTATAATCTAACAAAGGGACTTACTTCTTAACTTGTCGAGAATTATTAAGGCCCAAACTTCAGCTACTGTCATGTTGATCTAGCGGCTGCAAGCGCGGCTGCTGATGCTGATTAATAGGGTCCTAAGTTCGATTCCCAGGATCAGGCAAAGAGTTATTTAGGTTTTCTATCAGTTTCTCAGTAGTAGCCACGGAGTCTGAATTTGTGCCCAGTTGATGGCAATAGGCTCCCCCTATTGGTTAAAACATAAGTAGCGAAATTTGCATGTACTATTAGGTACAGTCAGCAGCATCAATATGTATACACTTAGCCAACTTTAGAAGCAATTTTCGCCTATTGTAATGATTTCTTTCTTGATTTTTTTCTTTTTATGTTACGTAATGAAACTAATATTTTGAAACCATATCATTATAAAGTAGACATATTTCAAAGATTCAATCGTTATTTCACCAAAAATTCGCGTTTGAAGTTGAACAAGTGAATACATATTTTTGCTCGTGACCTACAATTAACTCTCCGAGGATTACAGGCGTGATGACTGATGGCGGGGTGACTTCAGCCACGAGTTAGCAACTCATAAAATACTAAAATAGCCTCTTTAACTTACGGACTGTCCACGCCACTACTGCGAGCGCAACTCATGGCATCTGCAGCCAGCTTCTTCAGCAACTGCTCCCCGCAAGACAGGTATCTTGGGAAGTCAGGATTGAGGAGTACGCCTGCGACTCCTCGCTTGAGCCAGGTGCACTGGGCTGCTAACAATTCAGCTGCCACATTCTTGCAGCAGTGGTTCATGACTGCCTCGTTATTGAAGGCGCCGAAGTAAGAGGATCGGTTCTCGTGCCAGACCCAATTGAAGCCGTGTTCAGGCTGGAAAATAATTAAACAGTACAGCTTTTAATTATATCTTCATTTTAGTTGCCATGTTTTTATTTGGAGGTGGGTTATCGCCAAACGATCTCTCCCGCTCTGGGCGGAGGGGAAGAGAGTGTCAGATTTCTACTGACTAAAAACCACCCATGTTCCTTCTTAGCTCTGTGTTCCGAGGCCGCGGTATCTCTTTCGAAGAACCCGCAGTACCAATTTAGTATCCTTGAAAGTCCCACAAGTGGGTCTAGTCTGGGTAGGCTTCTCCCATATAATTATACCCTTCAAGGCATTTCTGTTAAACTGTTGATATTTTCAATCAAAGGTTTTGTCCCTCTCTAACTGTGCACTTTGTGGACTACTTTTCATGTTCAGACATTCGTGCTCACTGTTATTGTGCGCTAGAAGGAATGCATCGTATTGCCGACTCACGGCTCTGCGTCGAGAGTTGACATTCCAACAGTAGGACATTATTTAGGCATACGGACGGGAATGACGGCTACGCAAGGGAATGGGCAATTACAGTACTTTCACAGTTATAATGCCTTGTGGATACTGTAGCTTCTTTTATTTAGTATTTGTTCGACTATTCAAAAGTGCCTGTAACTGGCCTACTTGAAATAAATGTTCTGATTTTATTTGTTATCGAGTATTAGTCAGTATTGACGCTCGTGGATAAATAGTAACAGCCGCTCAGGTCCATCTTCAGCTTAGCCTCGCTTGCCATGGTTTGTCCGTGAATAGGCGACCACCCATTAGATACTCAATTACATCCGTACCTTGGAAATAACGTTGAGCTGTCATATGTAGGTCTTACAATCGTTACATGTACCAAAAGATAGATATCGTAGTATCTAGTACTAATCGGATAGTGTAAGTGAGACAGGCAGTCGTTTCATGTAAATTCGGGAATTGAACTCCATTCTGTTAGACTGGAAGCTGACCCCAACATAGTTGAGACAAGGCTAGGCAGACAATGACTAGTTGGTTAAAAATATATAAATATAAATATATTTTTATTTTTTAATGAAACGTAGCCCCACACTAGGAATTTCTCCTGTATCGCGGTGCGTTCACAAACATTTAAACTCACATACACAAATACCCAGACCCGGAACAACCATCTGAAGGTCATACAAATATTTGTTCCGTGCGGGAATCGAACCTGCGACACAGCGCAGCAGTCCATTGCTTGAGCAACTGCGCCAACCATGCCGTCAATTCCCACTACGATATGATTAAGTAAAAACCTACCGGTGGTACTTCATCAGCGGTGCCATCCATCCACACAATCCTATGTTCGTATCCCGGGACCCGCTCAGCACTCGATGTGAACCACTCAGATGCTGTACTCACAGTCTGTAATGGCAGCGTGATCACGATTTTCAGCTCTGTAAGAAATGAGTTTAGGTTTATATTCCCCCGAGTCTCTAAAATAATCGACAATGCTAGGTTTTGCCCGCTTTGATATTCCTACGGGAACAAGCAGCGTACTATAACATTCGATGTCTTAGCTCAAGTTGTAGTTTTTCCGAATGTCAAATTTCATCCAAATCCGTTCAGTCGTTAGGGCGTAAATAGATAGTTAGTTAACAGACATACAGACAGAGTTATTTCCGCAATTATAAAATCAGTACGAAATAACATCAGCCTTTACAATCTACCGACTCTACTGGCAGACAGCTATAATTAAAGTTGATTGAAAAATTATATCTTACAAACACAAGTTTTAAAGACTTTATTAGCCATGTCCTGACAACCATAATTGGCATCACTTATTTTATTAAACGCTTTTATATTGCATGCTGAACATCGAATACTATTTTAAGTGATCGATGATGCTGAATGATCTACAAACCATTCCGTTTCATGAACTACCTCGTCGATCTAGTGGCCGCATGAGTGCTGGTCCTGTGTTCAGCCACTAAAATAACATGGTTATACTATAGGTCTCTGTAAAATGCTTGCAGGCAGGCAGGCTTGCATGTTATGTCATATTGCTGTCAGGCGTGATGTTATGTTGTCTTACCCAGCTTCTTAGCCTTCGCCACCAGATTGGCAAAGTCGTCCAGGGTTCCATATCGTGGGTCGATGTCAGTGAAGCCTGTGGTTCCAGGTTTGGCACAGTCAGTGCTCCTGGGTACTATCGGTGATAGTATGATAGCATCCGAACCTAACGCACGCACGTAGCTCAGTTGTTTTAAAGCGCCTGAAAGAATATTGTTGTGAATGTTTTATTTGTCACTCGTGTGTGATATGGCTTGTCATTTTTTTATCGGGCGTTGGTTTTTAAGAATATAAAGCTTGAGCTCTTCATTTTTTTCGGATAACATGTTTTGATCATAGTTTCAGTTCATCTTCATAAATGATCGCATAATAACTTTACTAATTATTAATTTAATTATGCAGTATCATGTGTTATTAGAGTTGGTCATCAATCAATTCAATTACACGTAACAACTATGTCAGTTAAAATTACTCTACCAACTATAAAAAATCGACATTGTCTTTAATTGTCCTTTTACCCACCTACAATTACGTAATTACCATTAGTAGTGTTCCGGATATCCGTATACGCATCTGCGGATATCTACGGGAGAAATAAGGTCCGTGTCCGTATCCGTATTTTTATTAATTATCCACTTATCCACAAAAACCACAACACTCAACCAGCCTCACCTTTTAAATCCCCCAGTCCATCCCCATCTCCATCCCTGAAGCTGTCCACCATCATCCTGTAATACACGGCGCTGTCCCACCACTGGGCAGCACCACCAGCCACCCTGGTAACCACACACACGACGAGCAACCACCACATCTCGTCCACAAATAAACTAAACGTATCATCATCTAACGATTGACCTTGGCAACTAGTGATGGGACATTGTGTTGACAGGTTTAGGTAAGTCCGTAACAGGTTTAGGTTTTTGACAGATTGTGGTATGTACCTAAGGATCTAGACATTTAGACATCTCCCGTCGTTGCTGCGGGTTGTTCAAAAGAGATACCGCGGCCTCGGCACAAGGGCTAAGAAGGAACATGGGTGGTTTTTAGTCAGTAGAAGACTGACAGTCTGTTTTGTGGCAAAATAATAACAAACACTCGGATCTTGCCTAGGTCAGTGGATGGACCAAATTTCTTGAAAATCAAATAATAACAAATAATAAATCAATCAATGAATGAATCAATTATATAATTTTTTCTAAATTCTGCAAATCAATTCTACCAAACCTTTATACGTTTTATTGACGTGTGTGAACACTGAAGAAGTCAAATTCTTTTCGCCAATCACACTGTCATTGACAAGTTTTTCTACAATATCAGCTGTCCAATCAATATGTTTATCTATAAGTTAATTTTATGTTAACTTTAGTTTTAAACACTTGTTTTGTCTGCAATTCTTATGTTAAACTGTTTATGTATGGGCTTGTACCACTGTCCTTAATACAAGTTATTTCATAACTTAGTAAAGGTGCTGGTAGCAACACCTACCTGTTATGCTAACTAGCATTAAGTTAAGTGCATTTATAGAAATTACTATTTGATTTGATGTTAACATTGTTGTTTTGATTAAATAAAATTATTATTATTAAATTATTATGGGTGGTAATGATTTTTTTTTTATTTTTTTTTTATTCATATGGAACAGCAAACAGCTACAATATAAAACATAAACATCATATAAATATACAAGACTTATTGACAATATTGCAGCCCACAACGCTGTTCACTGATTAATTAAAAGCACACATAAAGTGAAAATAATAATCATCGCTACGGTAACAAAACTAAGTACAAATAGTGTATAAATGTAATATTCACGAAAGTTCGTTTAGTATTAGACTTTTAAACTTATGGGGAGCACATGTAAAAATATCGATGTGTTCAAAAGTGCTGTTGTAGGAATCAAGCATTCTGCGAACAGGCGAACGCAAGCCTGAGTTGGATTTGCAAATACCAACTGACAATAATTTGCCAGCGCGGACCTTTCGCTTGAGGATCGTCCTAGGAACCGCATAACATATCATATTGGACAGTTCCATGCAGTCAAATGTATTTTTTACAATATTATATAGATTCACAGCTTCTAAGTACCTACGTCTACTTTCAAGTGTTGCGAGCTTATACTTCACAAGTAAATCTTGGTATGGTAAATAATGTCCGCAGCATCTATAATGCATAGTGCGCAAGAATTTGTATTGCACACACTCAATCATCTCAACGTACTTTTTGTAGTAGGGACTCCAGACGGACACGGCATACTCCAATTGAGAGCGTACGAGCGACTTATACAAGCAGATATAGGAAAATGGTTTTTTAAAATCAACTGTTGAACGCATTACAAATCCGTATAGTTGGTACGCTTTATTAACAATTTTTCCTATGTGTAAGTCTAAGCAAAGCTTCGAATCAAAGATAACACCGAGGTATCGAATAGAGTCCACTTTAAGTAGGGGGGCATTGCACAACGTGTATGTGTAGTTTATTATACTTTTATTTTTTGTAAAGCTTAAGAAGTTACATTTGGGTAAACTTTTAACGATTTGTGTATTTTCTATTATTGTAACCTGTGTAGGGTTTTAAAGACTTTAATAAGGCGGTTTTACTTTTGAGAAATGGCAACACAGTTCAACTGTCAATTTTGTGGGGGAAAGGGTAGTTTAAATACGTTGACTTGGCCGAGGGAGTTCAGTTTGTTCTAATCTACTGTGGTGACTATATCTGATATAAAGTGAATACAAGTCTGAATAGAAAAATAAAAGTATAAGTCTATCTTCAGTGAGTTTTATTATACCTGTATGCATTATTTTGGCTCTTGAGCGACATTTTGTTAAATTGTCCGGGAAAACGATTGAATAGCAACATGGGTTCGTTATGTCGAAGGCCATGTTGACGCGTACAAAGTGCTGCAGTTCAACGCTGGCACTTCGATATAGAAGTCGAAGTTCGTTCTAGGCTTAGAAGTTATCCGACTTTGGTTTGGATTAATGGGTTTAAAGTTCACAGTTGGCAGGTTAAGGGAATTATTAATGCTTTGTATTGATTTGTTTCGGCAGCTAAAAGGTTTTGGTTTATTACAGAGTGGGTTGTTTCAATTAACGTTTATGTATAATAGATGTACTTTGCAGTCAGCAAAGAGATTATTTCGTTTGCAGTTAATGAAATAGAATATCAACACTTCAAGCATAAAGCACCTGCAGAGGAGGACTATTAGTCCTCGTCTAACTAACTAGTGATGAGCTCATTAATGATATTCTAATGTAAGTGTATGCTGCATTTTAAAAGCATATATTTTTAAATAATAATCAACGATTTACGATAAGAGTTACTCCACTTATCTGCTGGCTGCGGGATATTGTACGGGCTGCGGGATGTTGTAAGAGATACCGCGGCCTCGACATAAAGGGCTAAGAAGGAAAATGGGTGGTTTTTAGTCAGTAGAAGTCTGACAGGAGGAGGAGGAGGGGGGAAGGAATTGAAGATTTCCAACATCCCCATAGAAAAAAGGCCCAAGGTATAAACCCAAACCTCGTTCAACAAAATTCTGGAACAAAGAGTTTATTTACTAAACACCTGTTCATTAAAACATGGCATAGTTACGTACCTAATGTTTATTTATTGTATAGTAATAGTAAGAGCAAACAATTCGAAGACATGTGACATCTACCAATCCGCACTGGGCACGCCTGGTGGATTATAGCCCATCCCTCTCCTAGAGAGGAGGCCTGAGTCCCTGCAGTGGGAACATTATAGGCTGATGATGAATAGTAAGAGTAACAATATACAGGATGGAAAATACACCGACATAGTACAACCACCTACTTCGTATTCAGTTGGTACTACGTATATGTTCATTTTGAGCCCATAGAAAATGTTCAACGGTTATTGAAAGAAAAAAAAAACTGTTTTCTGTAGATATTGCATTTTTCTAGAAATAAACATTTTTTTTAAAACATTTTCTAAGTTTGTCATTTGAAATGATGCATTAAATACGTGGTAGGTGATGTGGCTTTCACGCTGTATGTACATACAATAAGGGCCTGTGCGCATCACAACCTTATTGCAACGAACTTAAAGATCACAGTATTGCAAAATTAGAGGTACTGTCATCAAACTAAAAGGTCTACAGTTCAGTATGATTGATGGACGGAACTGCAGTCGTGACTTCCATCTCATGCCCGTGCACCAAACAACGCATGGCCATGAGTCAAATCAAAGCAAAATTATGTAATTGCCAAATAAAAACTATTTAAATATTTTATTGCAATGACACATTTCACCACAACTAATTTAGATAAACAATACCTAAAACTGAACACAAACATTAAACTAGATACATTTAAAATCTATAATAAAAGTCTTCGAAACGAATACAATGAATCCAAGTTGTCATCATAGTGGCGGTGCACTGAACACGATCATTTCTCCTGGCTGCAGGGTCAAGCTTCCCAAGGGTAACTCGTTCCTGAAAATCAATAAATAATGAATTAAGTAATAAGTTTATCAATACAGTTGTGTCATACACAATCGGTGAACCGCAAACAAAGCATCGCTTGAATAAAATTTCTATCTCTGAAAATATGTTCAACAACTCTTAGTGATAAGAAGGCGCTGTTATCTTAAATATTGAAAAAGCTAAAAAAAAAAAACATGAATAAAAATATATAGACAAAGTGTTATTGGGTATTTTCGTCAAGAATTTCTCAGTTGCAAGCTACCGGATGTCAGACACTCGATCAGGGTTTTTGCCTGGTTGCTGGCGTTCACCTCTTGATATAAATGGAACTTAACATTTCTGGCGAATAGTGGGTGTATTAAATGGTACACCTTCGGGAGTTATTTATTTATTTTATTATTCAGTTCTATGATAGTAGCAAGAAATGGTGTCTTGTTCGTTCTTATCCCTAATGAAAAACAAGATATTTATACAATTTAATCAGCTGTTACTTATTTAGCGATTTAAAGTATACCTAAATAAAGATAGTTTCATGACAAGTAGAACGAGCTATTCATGAAATAATCCTTAATCAAATAATAAATGGACGCAATAAAGATAAATATAAGCTACAATAAATAGTTTAAGTACTTGTAAATTAAAAGGTAAGTAGTCGTGCCTACATACCTATTTCTTTGCGATAACATTTATAAATTTATACCGATTTGTCCTTGATATTGTAACTAAACATCTGCTATTTCAAAACAAATTAGCATAATCTAGATTTCATCAAGGGCACTAAAAGTTCAATAAAAAAATAACACTTATGAATTGACGTCTAACAGCATATATATAATAACTACCTCCGTGATAGCATGAAAAACCAAAATAATATTAGCGTAAAAGTATTATAAAGCTCTTTCATCAGAAAATAGTAATCAGAACTAATTTTACAGAATATTGATCTGAATAACGCGGAGATCTAGAATTATAGTACTGAATTCAAGGTAGTTAGTTGTGCTTAGATGACTATTAAAAAGCCTTTTATTATCTTCAAGGGGAATCTTCACTAGCCCTCATTGAGAACCAAAGAAACTAACAGCTAAAAAAAACTCATAAACCAAAAGTTCCTTACCCTACAACCCGGTTGCTATGCACACTAGCAGTATAAACTGTCAAGGGTTCCGACAGCAGCGTAATGTCACTGAGGTTGACAGTGTCAGCCGTGCTACCGACGTTGAAGACCAAGCCATACGTGTCGTAAGTCCTGAGGTACCGGATCAGGAGCAGGGTGTTCTCCGTCAAGGCTTGCACGTCATATTCACCATGAGATAAGGCTACCTCCTTGCGGAGCTTTACGAGGGTTTGGTATATCTGGGAATGAAAAACCATAATTTAAAGATTATTAATATTGCTTTTGGGACTGCGAAACGGCCGCTCAATAAAATCAAAGGACTCTATATGAATCATTTGACATCTTACCTTAAAATGACTAACAGATACATCTTTCTGAGCCTGAAGATTGATTTCCATGTAATCTTGAGCTACTGGTAGCCAAGTATTAGGACTTGTCGAGAACCCAGCGCTTGTAGTGTTGTCCCAGTGGAACGGAGTCCTGCAGGGATCCCTGGAGAAATCCAAGTAGTTGTCTGCATTGCCTTGGTTAAGGGCTGCGACGTCGACGGTGTCCTCCCAACTGACGAAGCCGTCCTTCATGCCGAGCTCCTCGCCTTGGTAGGTGATAGCTACGCCTGGGAGTAACATGTTGAGACCGTTCAAACCGTCCACCATGTCGCCTCGGAATCTGGATGGCATGCGGCTCTGGTCGTGGTTTCCGAACTAGAACAATACGGTGAGGGAAAATAAAATTGTTGTCTTCAGATCAGGATAGGCCATATTTTGACGTTTGCTATAGGAACTTACCACCCAGTTAGGTACTTTTCCCTGTGGCATGTATGTGAGCCAGTGTCGGATGACAAAAGCGAAGTCTCTGGCAGTAGACCTAGCAGACAAGGTCGTGATGAAGTCAAAGTTGAAGGGGAAGTGAGCTCCGAGTCTTCCGCTCTCGTCTCCGTAGTATAACATTGTCATGCTTATGTTAGCGTAGGCTTCGGCCAGAAGAACCCTGGATAAATAAAAAACATGAAAATTAATATGTGTACGAGTATTTTATTAATTTACGAAGAACATTTATTTTTCACATGTTGAAGTTATTAATGTTGGAATCATGAAATAACCTTAAGGTGAAGGGATTCAAATCAGAAAATTTAATTCATTTACTTGGTTTCTGCGTTATTCGCCACCGCCCATTCGTCAACAGCCTTCCTCCAATCATAGACAACATCATAGAGCTCTATCAGGTCCCTCACATGTATTTGCGTGGTGTACCCAGCCTGTGTTTCATTCAAAAACATATTCCCAGATAAAGGTTCGTCGGGATAGATTCCATTTGCATCAGGAGCCGTTTCGAATAAATGAGGAATGGCATCCACCCTGAAGCCATCAGCTCCTCGCTCTATCCAGAACAACATTATCTTGACCATTTCGTCCTTCACGGCCTGCTCTCTGAAGTTGAAGTCAGGTTGCTCGACAGCGAACTGGTGGAGGTAATACTGTTGGCGTTTGTCACTCCATGTCCAAACTGACCCACCAAATTGACTGATCTGTACCAAAGAAAATAAAACTGGTTATTCTGTAACAGTATATCTGACTTCTACTATTCTAAGATTGGTGATGGTGAGGTGTTACGGACTTACCCAGTTAGAAGGTAAACGATTTTCGGGATCATTTCGTGGATTAGCCCAAACGAACCAGTTCTCATATTCTGGATCTCTAGCTTCTGATTTGATGAAGTATTCAGATAAATCACTGGCGTGATTTGGTACGTAATCTAATAAGACTTTCAAACCTAGAATATAAAACGGATATTAATTTCGTAGCTGCTTTGTCTACCGCGTTCTCCTCCTTTGCTTCGGCTCCAGACTCGTTAAAATAATCTTACTCAATTTGTTGTCCCTTACCCAACTCCTTTGCCTTGTTCACCAGATCATCAAAGTCTTGCATGGTTCCATATTCGTCATGTATATTGTAAAAGTCGCTGATGTCATAACCGAAGTCTTTCATAGGAGACTGGAAAATCGGCGACATCCAGAGAGCGCCGACCCCAAGGTCCACTAAATGTTCCAGTTTACTGGTTATACCTAGAGAGATAATTTATAAGTACGATTAATTAAGCACTTCAGATGTCTAATAGAAACCTAAAATTATAAGTTGAGTAGATTGGCCTGTTGGTCTAGTGGTTAGTGACCCTAACTGCTATGCCGGAGGTCGTGGGTTCGATTCCCACCCAGGACAAATGTTTGTAGCACGATCATTTGTTCTGTGTCTGGGTGTAATTTATCTATAATATGTATGTATTTAGAAATATATAAGTATGTTTATCAGTTGTCTAGTACCCATAACACAAGCTCTGCTTAGCTTGGGACTAGATGGCGTTGTGTGATAGTTGTGGAATATTATTATTATTATTATTATAAGTGTTTAATTTTGCTTTCGACAAAATGTTTCACCAAAATACAAATTGGTAGCATTGGAAGATAATACAACTCTAGTCTCTATATTTTTGGGATGTTCCTATCAATTTCTCACTATAAATCATCTAGGATTCGTAGCTTAAATGAAAAGCAGAAGAATAATACCCGGTGTCCCTCAAGGGGATCTCTGAGGACCACTAGAGATGAACGTGTTATTTCATTGGATACTGGAGGGAGTTTCAATTTTTATTGAAGATATGGTTGGGCTGTTCAAATTATGTGAATGGCTGTTCTATTCAACCAGTGCAGTATGTCTCTACTGTAGTAGCAACGCACAAAGCAGTTAATCGTATAGGTTAATCTGATTGAAGGTCCTTACTCGAGTAACATAATAATACTCGTAAATTACTTAAATGAAAACACTTTTAAGTGGATCTTAAATCTAATTCAGACGGTTCAAATAGGTCTGGCTGTCTCGTCTTTCACAGAAGTCATCCCTTTTAGGCTAAATAGAACTTAATTAACGACCTTTTTGGATTTGCAAAGTTGAATTTTACACGTTTGAGTTTACCTTTGAAAATTGTTACAAAAGTAACATGTATAGCTTTGGTCATCCAACTTAAAATAATCGAATAAATGTGTAAGAACTCACCTTTGAGATCCCCTATACCGTCTCCATCATCATCTTTGAATGATCTGGGATAGATCTGGTATATCACTGTGTTTTCCCACCAGTCAAGTTCCCTCAACTCAGGTGGTGGTACCTCATCTTCCCTCATCACAGCCCACACCACCACTCCCACTACGGTCCCCACCACCACAGTGGCTACCACCGCGGCCAATACGCTCTGTTTCCACGACATTGTTGGCTTGGCTTTACCAGGTGCAATCTTTGAGACCTGAATTTAAAGACTCCTTATCGATCTCCAATAAAGTTTTATCTATGTATACTGATCTAGATCGTTGTATTATCTCGTGAAATTTAGATTATACTCTCCTATGATCTGATTATTTAGTCGTTTGGTGGTATCGTATCTTGTTATTGCGTACTTTTATGCATAATTTAAATTGTTGTCTTTGAACACGTTGTATATGCGTGCTTAGAGTCATGATTACCTGCTACAATATTTTACCGACGTGCATTTCTATTGTCAAAAGGCGTATAATATTTCATAAAAATTTAATTAAAGGCACTAACCGACAGCACTCATCATCATCATCATCATCATCATCATCATCAGCCTATATTATTCCCATTGCAGGGACTAAGGCCTTCTCTCTAGGAGAGGGATGGGCCGTTTTGAGAGCAGTGGTGATATAATAAATTACGTTTGCGTAATTTATTATATCACCACTGCTCTCAAAACGGTAAACGGCAATAGGGGATTAAAGTTAAATATTGAAGTCTTTTATTGTTACAAGTCCCACATCTGATGCAGGGCCTGTACTATCACACTAATATTATAAAGGCGAAAGTTTGTGAGTGTGTATGTTTGTTACTTTTTCACTACCGAACAGATAGTTTATCACCTGGATTAACACATAGGATAGTTTTTATTCCGATTTAATCTTCCCGTGGGATAATTTTCGAGTTGTAGCGGGCGAAGCCGCTAGCAACAGCTGGTAATAAAATAAAATACGTATTGTACTTTCATATTAAGGTTAAACTCCTTTAAGATAGAAGAAACCTATCCTAACTTGTACGAAACGAGTACACCTATCTAAAAATTATAGCGTTCTCTAGATTTAACTATGTATGTATGTATCGAAACCTCAGTTCACTACATCACTAGAGCAAGCGGATGTGAAGTCGGCAATTTCCACGGTCGAGCTGAGCGGCCGCCTAACTGCAAATTATAGTACAATCCTACTGTGATATGAGAACACCATGCAATTACCTATACACTATACACCATTGTTTGTCCCATTACGATAATATTATGGATCTGAAAATACGTAATTCGGTTGTTTCAATGGGACAAGGAGTTTTCATTGACCGCCAAACAGAGAAACACAGCTAATTATGGTCCTATTTGGTGTGTTTCTATCGGCGATAAGTTAACAATTCGGTTGACATCTCTGCTTCTTCATTCCTTCACTGCTGAGAATCTCGAATGCAGACCTACGAGTACGTTACGTCTCAAAACCATGCGGTCTCCTGTAGTGTGAACCCCTCGGAACAGCCTGTCTAGGTTTCCAATGGCCTTCGTGATTGCGTTATTACCATCTTTTCCAGGCTTTGGTTTTTTTCGGTAGTGGGTACCATAATGTTGGTGGCTAAAATTATCTTCGCATGTTTTTTCTAGGTTTACCATATATTTATTTTGATCACCTGATATTTATTTTGTTCATAGTACACAAATGATTTTTTTTTTGTAAATTTCAAAAACTCGTAGAAAGTAACGATATAATTATAGTTTCTTTTTTTATAGTTTGTTTTTGACTTTACACCTTCTTCCAAATATATCCAGGCTGTCCGTGTTTCAATATCATAATCTTTTGTAAAGAATGTTCTAGTATCGTTTCTATGTACAACTGACGATAATGATGAATAGATAACGAAAAAAGCCAGTATAAGTTGATCTTTAGACCAATTGACTATGCATGAAAATATCGGTCTACATTTATATGAAAATTGAAAATAATGAAACTAAAATAAACCCTAAAGTTGTGTTCTATTATTAGAAATTAATAATAGGCTACTAGAAACCCAGGGGCTAACTAGAATCAATATCTTTGAAACAATACAACGGCCTGGAAACATCGTACGATCAATGAAGATCAATTATTCAGAGGGTCTCCAATCATAGTTAAAGGAGAAAGGTCTAAATTTAAAACTATGTTCGTTGTTAAGTCTAGAAAGTTTCGACTTGAGTGTGACCTTACATCTGAAGCTCACTTAAGACGAGCCTACCTTTTACGCAGCCTAAGATTATTGTATAACGAACTAGTTCAGAACTAGACTAAAAAAAAATACTTAGACGGGTGTCCAGTAAATAGCACGACATACTGCAAAATCACCATTAAACAAGCTATCTTTTAAGTTTGTTGTACAAAACTGCCACATACATTTTTTTTTCACCACTGTAGGTTAAAGTTATGCGAAAAGAAAATTGTTCTGTGAAAATTTTAACAAAAAAAAACTATTTCTTCAAAACATTCTTGTTTTTGATAAAAAAAAAACTTATAATGAGTAGAGTAACTATCCACGAATAATTTGATGTAAAAAAAGTTCTAGAAAAGGATTTTTTCATTACGAGATGCTTAAAAATCTGTTTCAAGGTAGAGATTTTTCGATATTTCGGAAAATTTAGTAAAACTGTAAATCCGTAAGTTTTTGCTGAACATATATTGTGTTGTATTGATAGGGATAGGTGCTGTATGTCGTGCTATTTACTAGACACCCTGTATAACATTTTAAAGAGGAAATGTTTGTATTTTTGTATGTTCCGAATCAACTTAAAAAATACTGAACCGATTTGAAATATTATTTCACTGTTGGAAAACAACTCTATCTCCGGGTGACATAGGCTACCTTTTATCTCTGTATTCCTACGGGAACGGGTCCTACGCGGGAGAAACCGCGTGACGTCAGCTAATTAGAAATAAAATGCTAATAGAAAATTTTAAAAATATTACAGTACACTGACAGACTGATTGTTTCGCTGACTGTAGTCGCTATCTAAGTTGCTACGCTAGTCTAAGTAACTAGTTTCTTCTATGGTGTGATTTTGTGACCCTGGATCAGAAAACAGTTAATGTATAAATGTCCTAATGTACTGTGTGTGTACATTTACTGTGTTTGTTACAAACATTTATTCAGTTAAAACTAAGCGGCGCCTATATCTTGGGCTAAGGGCTGTTAGCTTGACATTTGTAATCAACGAAAGTAAATAGAATCAACCGAAGAAAGCAACCGTCTCTCCTAAATCTAGTGTTTATTTGTGGTTGTAATTAAAACACTCTTAAATTCTCCATTATTACCTATGCCGTGCCGGTATATTCACTAAAGATTTTTTTTTTATGGGACAAGCCTGCCACACTATTCCCAAACCACTGTAACTCCTGTAAGCCAGAATCAACAGTGGCGACCACAAGAAAAGCGCCGAGACAATGAAGCCCGACGAAGTCCCAGAGATACGATTTAACTGTCTTGGATCCCGCAACGAAATTAATCAGAAAAGAATAGCGGGGGAGTAGGAAAACTAAAGTCACTAAAGTATATTAAAATTCATAGTTTTACCGTAACTTTAATACCTCGCCTCTCTCCGACTGCATCCTACGTATCTGTTTACCAATTAAAGGCATCCAATTAATCTGTCGATCGATAAAAACAACAAACATTATAAGGGAATAAGTCTTTTTTTATCAAAATTGTAACTTATTTCCGTAGTGGTAAGGTTTAATTTGATTACTTTGAAGTAAACGGGAGACAGGAATTTGTTTTTAGCTGTACAATGTGACAACCTAGTTTTTCGTATCTAGTGATTACAAGTGTTGCCGCTGAGCCGCTATACCTGGGTGCGATTCCCGTGTCGGGTTAAGCGTTATTGGTTTCATGGCGTGGTTTCATGGGTCATGGTTATCAGCAGCAGCCCAGAGTCTGGATTTATGTCAAATGATGGCATTAGGTTAGCCCTTACACGTCACAATACGGGACTTGAACGTAACTATTGCGTAATATTTGTTACACACTTCCTTACGACTTCGGAGATGACAGACTGACAGATATTTTTTAACTTTTTGGGAATGTCTAGCTGAACATTTTATTCCTTCCAGTCTAGAGGACGAACTTCAGGTACCTATCTAAATTATAATAAAAATATTCACAAAAAACAACATGTTTAATATAAAACAAAACAACATGTTATAAAAACAAAACGCTAAAATAAAATAATTTATTTTATTATTTAAATCTTATAAATAAATAGCTGCTTATGTACCTACATTTATGTTTATTTAACAGTTTAAAGACAATCTTAGACGGATGGTGCCCGAAGTAACAACGCTTCTCCAGCGGCCAAAGTCAGGAAAGTACCGTCCACGAGAGTTCTGAAACACATTATATTATTGTGAAACATAGAAACCTAATATTCCAAAAGTTTTTGGGAAGTGAAACTGTTTCATAGATGTTTTAGACCTGTATGTTAACTGAAGGATAAGCATATATCCGTTGAGGGGGCGGGTTGTCGACCCGACAGATATATGCTTATCCTTCAGTTAACATAGGTAATATACGTTAACATGCGCGCCTTGCATGCGTTGCATGGCGTTAACATAGGTGGTTTTCAGTCAGTACAAGTCTGACACTCCCTACCGCTCTGCCCAACTTGAGCATCATTTGATGATTTCCCATCCCAAAAAAAAGGCTAAGCAATATTAATTCAATGAATCAATATAAATTATCCTCATATAATATAACTGTCTCCTTATAGTCAAATTCAGGTAGGGTGCCGATTTGCTCCACGTTTAATTTATCTGATGATACAAAGTTTGCAAGAGGGAGTCTTCTTTTTGTTAACCGACTAATGTATTAATCAGCCAATGTATGTACGATTGTTTCTTTGCAAATAAACACAAGTCACTTAATAAGCTTCTAAGTCCATTTAATCCACTATTTCATTAAAAAAGTCATTCAATGGTGTTAAATCTAGTTTGTCTCATCTTTTATAAAATATTGTTTTTCTTTATTTTTCTTTTAATTTATTTTTCTTTGAGGTAGCCCTGCTACAGTTTACGTTTGTTAACAGTTTGTTTTTTATTATATAACATAGTTGTGGGTAGTATATTTGTTAATTTTAATTTTAAGAAGTTTTAAGTTTGTGTACACTTAATATACTACTGTTTGTTTTCCCAAATGAAATAAATAAATTGACTTAGCGAGTTGTATTGGTGATTTTAGTGATTATACCTCCATAGTCATATTTGTTACAAACGCGAATCATATAAAAATACATCTTTATAGAAAGTTCCCTTCTAAGCTAGAGTATCATTCCACAAACTAGTCTACTCACTCCTTAACAAACGCCTATAAATTTAAATTAAAATCCGTATTGAAAATAATAAAATATTTCTTACCCAGCGACTCTGATAGAATGAATGCTGGAGACATATACAGTAGCCGGTAGCCTCAAATGCGGTACCCTGGTCAACACGATCGTGTCTGGTTCCTCTCCGACATTGAACAGGAGTACCAGAGTGTCATGGCCTCTGAGGCTACGGACCAGGTAGAAGGAACTGTCTGAGAGTGCCCTGATGTCATATTCGCCGTGGGAAAGCGCCTTCTCCTTACGAATGGCCGTGAGGGCTTGGTATACCTGAGGGAAAAGTGTTTAGTTTGGCTATTTAAATGGTACAGATCAATTTGAGAAAGTTATTGTCAAAAAAATTCGTGGATGGAGTAAATTGATTAAAAGATAGATAGGAATAAATCTGGTATTCTAAATAACTTTAATTCGTAATAATATATATAGCTTTGTTATTTTTTGTTTGAATCTTTGGATCGATGACAAATGAAGTCTTTCAATAACCACTGTCATGGGAAAACCTGTTATTTTAAACCTTACCTTATAGTGACTCCTTGCATCAGACTTCTGTTTAGCCAGATTAATTTCTGGATAATCTTCAGCGATAGGCAACCAGGTCTTCTCACCGGTTGAGAACCCAGCGTTGATGGAGTCGTCCCAATGGAAGGGAGTCCTCGCAGGGTCCCTGGAGTACAACATGTAAGTGTCTTCGTCTCCTCGGTTCAGGGCTTCCACGTCGACGGTGTCTGCCCAGCTAACGTAGCCGTCCCTCATGCCGATCTCCTCACCCTGGTAGGTGACGGAGGTGCCGGGCAGCATCATGTTCAGGGTGTTTAGCCCATCCACCATGTCGTGACGGAAACGGGTCGGCATTCTGTTGTTGTCGTGGTTGCCGAACTGCAATTTATTTAGAGTCGTTAGATATAGAGTTATAGACGCCATTACAATGGGATAGGGTGATTTCAAAATAAATCTGAATTTTTCAGCCGATTTTTTATCATGCCGATATGTTTAATTTATAGGTATCGCAATTGTAATGATTTTAAAAGCGAGATCTCAGTAACACTTTACATTTTATGAAACTAAAATGAGTAATTTTAGAGTAAAAGGATGTCATCAAAATATTCTTTGAAGTCATCAATTTACCTGCCAGTTGGCCACAGCTCCATACGGCATGTAAGTCAGCCACTTGAGGATGGTATACACGAAGTCCCGAGCGTTAGACTTGGCAGACACATCGGTGATGAAGTCGAAGTTGAATGGGAAGTGCGCGCCGATCTCTCCCTGCTCGTTCCCATAGTACAACATCGTCATGGTAATGTTGGCATAACCTTCAGAGAAGATCACCCTGACAAAATATTGAGACTTGATCAAAACAGCGTAGGTACTGCAGAAATTTGTAGTCAGGTTCAACCTCTATTGGAGGAACTCAATGAAAATAATTCTTAAAGACCGCTTAGGCCTATTTAGAACTTTTCCTAAGTAAGTAACTAAAATAGCAGTATTAAAGAAAAACGAAAATCACAAAGTATTAAATATTGTAATTTCAAAGTTCCCAATCTCCAATTTGTTGTTAACTGAAGCATAATAATTTGGGGCTTTCTCAAAAGATTGAATACTTGTGTAGAATCGGAATTATTAAAGAGTTTTGTTACTTAGCGGACAATTGGGAATATTCGGCCTAATCACCGTAAATACCCGTTTATTTTTAATAATAACAAAGGAAACCATTTATGTTAAAGATTGGCGGGATTGTTCGATACTATTCAATATTAAAGCTCCTGTATCTCATGACACACAATATCTTTAAATGAACTAGTTTTTAATAAATTATATCAATGCTTTACTTACCTCGTATCACCTCCTGCTTCTTCATTATACTTGTCAATAAAGTCCCTCCACTCATACACAACATCATACAGCTCAATCAAGTCCTTTGTATACAGAGGAATGGTGTATCCAAGCTGATCCCACTCAAACTGGGTATTCCCGCTCAGGGGGTCATCAGGGTACCTTCCACCATGATCAGCGGGATCAGCTTCAATCATGTACGGTAACGCATCAACCCTGAAGCCATCGGCCCCCTTGTCCAGCCAGAACTTCATGATGTTGAACATCTCTTGCTTTACTGCTGGGTTTCTGAAGTTGAAGTCTGCTTGTTCTTTCGCGAATTGGTGGAGGTAGTACTGCTGTCTCTGCTCATTCCATTCCCATGCTGAGCCTCCGAATTGACTCACCTGGAAAGAGAAGGTGGATGAGAACGAGGCTTGCCTTGTCATGGTTGATGGTGGTGATTTATCTACTTGGGTAGGAACATAGGCTGAGTTTGCAGCTAGTATAGTAGGCATTAGGTTCCTCTTAACCCATGGATCAACCACTTCTGCTAGGTAGGTACATTATCACACTATTCACACTAATATTATACAGGCGAAAGTTTGTGAGTGTTTGAGTGTGTATGTTTGTTACTTCTTCACGTTAAAAGTGCTGAACGGATTTGGATAAAATTTGGTATTCAGATAGTTTATAACCTGGATTAACACAGTTTTTATCCCGATTTTATCTTCCCGTGGGATAATTTTCGAGTGGCAGCGGGTGAAGCCGCTGGCAACAGCTGTAAAGCAATAAACATCACAGTTATCATACTGCAGCAGTTAAACTGCAAGTACCCCGATGGTTTAGATTGTAACTAACTACAGATATCCTATCTTTTAAGAACTTAAACATCTCAAAGTAGCTGTTATGTTAACGGGTACTCCTCATTACGTATTCGAAAATAATGAAAGTTTTGAATAAGTTGTAAACCGCTGATGTTTATGGTGTACCTTTCTTCATATTTTTTATGTTAAATAATGGCTTTGGGAAAGTTATTGGCATCTATACCCACAAACTGAGGTTAAAACCTCGTAAGGTGGATTTCATTTAAGTTCGTTCGTTTTCAAAAGAAATACCAATCTGTGGGATCTGTGGGCACACGTGGAGTAACAGTAGCGAAGTACGACGGATTTTAAAATTGAATAAATACTGATTTTAAAAAGTTTTGTACTTTTCGCAAAAATGAAAGCCAAAATGCTATATGTATATATTTGGACAGTTATATATTTGATTGCAAAATCGCTGGAAGTTGTCACACTTTTCATGTTACGGCCGCTCAATATGACACCTATTCAATTCGTTTTGTATTCTGCATCGCAGTATTCATTTAGAAACACAAATTAAAAAACGTTAACAATCACAATTAGACTTTGTCAGCTAATTTCAGTTGTTCAGCTCATTTTTTTTTTTTTTTTTTTTTTTTTTTTTCCTTGTTAGTAAGTTCAGCTCATTTAGCATTAATACACTACTGCTAACTAACATTTCATTAAAAGATAAACAAATGCGCTGTCCAAAAATACAGCCCATTCTGAAATAGTTTGGACTAGCAAGCACTAAATAATGGAAACTGCAGTTTAAACTGCAGTTACGCTGCGCTGCAATCGAGCGATTGCTAATTTAAAGATAACCAACTAAATTGGATGTGAACCTCATTCATGGCAGTCGTTTAAAAAATGACGGAGACTCTTCTAGCAAAAATTAAAGTCAATACAGGTACAGAGTAATCCTGTCGGGGCTGCGGGTTGTTCGCAAGAGATGCCGCGGCCACGAACATGGGTGGTTTTTAGTCAGTAAAAGTCTGACACTCTCTTTCGTTCTGCCCAAGAGCGACACGGGCTATTTCATGATTTCCCTGCCCCCAAAACAAAAAAGGTGTAGATTAATGAAGGGAGACGCTTCTCATCATCACTACCCTCGCCATCCGCCATTCATGTTGTGATTGTGACCCAAAAATGTGAGATGAACGAACTATGTAAGGAATTAAGTACTTAAGTAAGCAGAGAAGCTGTATTCTGCCCACTCCAATGGGAAATAAGTTTTGTTTTATCTGTATCTTACCCAGTTTGAAGGTGGGATCCTTTCTCCAGTATCGCTCAAGTATCCATCAGCCCACACGAAGAAGTCCTTGTACATAGGGTCACCTGCCACTGATTTTATGAAGTACTCAGATTCATTACTGGCGTGGTTCGGTACAAAGTCTAGCAGCACTTTGATACCTGAAATAAAAATTAAATTAAAGTTAACATTGCTGTGGACAAAGACTTTAAAATATTGACTGGGTCAGACTGAATGTGAAAGAGTGAGGACAGGGTGTCGAAGCACTAAAGCCTATGTCCAGTGTATAGACAGGGCTTACCAGGCTTGGTTCGCGGATGGGTGACCATCCATTACAAACACCACTGCACCGTTACGTAGAAAGGACTATTAGTTATTATAACTATTTATTAACTACTATTTTTCCCTATCCCAATTTAGGGAAGAATTTTCGGAGAAACTCCTTCCTTAATGGTCACATGGCTTTCATCATTATCAGCCTATATTGTTCCCACTGCAGGGACTCAGGCCTCCTCTCTAGGAGAGGGATGGGCTATAATCCACCACGCGGGCCCAGTGCGGATCGAGATGTTACATATCTTCGAATTTTTGGTTCTAAGATATGCCGGTTTCCTCACGATGTTTTCCTTCACCGTTTTGGCATGCCTTTCATGCTTCGAGAATTTAGACCGAACGAGTAAAGGCTGTGTTGTCAGTCAGTGAATTTAAAATGTTTACCCGACGGCGGCGGTTCTCAAAAGGAAGGAAATGTCTTAAAACAGATTGCATTATATTCTAATAAGCGTGGGTACATTACCAACAAGCTATTTTTAAACATTACTACGCACCTATTAATTATAGAGGAATAACAAACAATTAATCATGTCATTTAAGAGGATTACGTTCTTCAGTAGTAGGATAAAATCAGTAAACATGTCCAATCAGCTGATTGTGTCAATAAATTCGCAAGTATCCTGTTTTGGAGAGAGATCTTATCTGAGGAAAATTAATATGATGATTATAGGTGTGTCATCATCAAGAAAGTGAATCCCCGTGTAAAGATGATTTTGAGAGATTTATAGAAAGTTACACTTAACATAACATCACGTCTGTAATCCTTGATGGGTCAGGCAGAGAAGTACCCATTAGTATGTTCACATTTCATCATCAGTTTTACGTCTCCGTCGGTTATGAGCCGATTTGGAAAAATCTTTTTTATGTGAAATGATATAGTTTTCGATTGGTTGGCCTATGCTGACATGATGGCTCCTAATAACTTCTGCTTACAATGCAAATCGATTCATGACAAGAACAAATTATTGCCATGTGTTTATTTTACATTGTAACTTGAAGATACTAAGAGATCATCAACATAGACGGAGAAAAAAAAACCTATTGTATGTAGAAAAGAACTCATAACATAAGGTATCGAACCAAAGTTAATAAAATGTACCTTTAAGGGAAGAATCATCTAAATTAGACCAGTTATCATGGAGTAATGGGTGTACATACATCAAGGTACTACAATTTCCTGTTGAGCCTGCGGGTTGTTTGAAAGAGCAACATGACCTCGGACACAAAGAGCTAAGAAGGAACATGAGAGGATTTTAGTCAGTAGAAGTCTGACACTCCCTGCCGCTTCGCCCAAAGCAGGAGGAGTCATTAATAATTTCCCATCTCCCATAAAAAAATCTTTAATAGATTTTCAGCTAAAGCGTTGGATTGAGGGTTGATTGGTATTTGACAGATTCCGGTAGCTTCATGTGGTGGCGTCTGTACACATAGGAAAACTAAGCATGCGCCAGGGATCGTGTGTAGAGCTGCGGGTTGATCGAAAGAGCAAAGGACTTCGGACACAAAGGGCTAAGACGGAACATATGTGGTTTTTAGTCAGTAGAAGTCTGACACTCCCTGCTGCTTCGCCAAGAGCGGGAGGAGTCATTTGATGATTAACCACTCTCCAAAAAACACAGGGTTCGTGTGTTTAATTAATCATTTGAATTGCTGTTGTCGTTGCCACTATCAGAAACACCACGCTACGCTACACTGATTGCGATCAGCAAGATTTCCGCTATCTGCGTATTTATGTACGTGGGCACTAGCAAACTTCACAATAACAGTCACACGAGTTGAACTTCAAGGTTAAGCAACGCTTGCTAAGGTCGGTCAGTGGATGGGTGACCAATGTGACCTCGATACCGGGCAATAAAGCTTAAAATGAGTTTCCTCCATTTCATTTAAGTTAATCTTCTGAATGGGTTAAATTCCTCTAGGTCTCTAAGACGATACTTTTTTTGTTCGCTCTGGGTGGAGTCAGGGAGTGTCACATTTCTACTGACTAAAAACCACCTATGTTCCTTTTATTGGGGGGGGGGGGGAATAATCAAATAAGGCTCCTGCTCTGGGCAGAGCGGACGGGAGTGTCAGACTTCTACTGATTAAAAACCACCTATGTTTCTTCTTAGCCCTTGTGCCGAGGACGCGGTATCTCTTTTGAACAACCCGCAGCCCACTTTCGAACATGGATATGAATATATTTTAGGCATGCAGCTAGTAATAGTCATTTTTAATTAAATATTTCAATGGCGCTATTGGTACTGGTGTATTTTGATAAAAAAAAAATGTGCATTAAATCAGATTAAAATCGGATAATCTGATAAAATAACCTGATGACTGCGATCACGTATTAATTAAAGCGATTATCTCTTTATTAATGAGATAATGACATATTACTGATTTTTAGGCAATTTATAGTTATATAATGGTTTGTATTAGATTAATGTAAAAGACTCAAAGGCGAAGATTTTATTTCACTTAAGCCGTATGCTCAGTTTTGAGTTGTCACGAAGTCCGCTAGTTTTTGAAGCTAATTTCCTTTTCGATTTTCTATGTTTCTATGGAGAAGAAGCAATAGGTAACTTCATGGACTTAGATTTGTAGTACGAACATTATGCACTGAGGCGCTAAGCTTAAGAGCATGCCTTTAACTAAAATGAAAATTGTCCAGAAAACATACAACTAGATAATCAGTCCACAATGTATCCACTGCTAGGACACATGTCGTAGACCACTACATCCCTGGAATGGTGGTTTAAATAAACATGGCGTACGTCTCCTCCCATAACAAGAAGACCGGGGTCCCAGTATCAGTAACAATGCAGGCCAATACTAATATTATAAAAGCGAAAGTACTATGTTTGTCTGTCGCTCTTTCACGCCAATACTACATAACCGATTAAAATGAAATTTGGTACACAAATAGTCTATAGCCTGAGAAAGGTCATTATTATTATTTATATTTATTAAAATAGAATGGCCAACGCCAATTTTGCTACTTTTAAAAAGGCTGTAAGTGTAAGGGATTAAAAGGGAGGGGGGAGGGTGAAAACATTACTTCTGGTTACGATACACGATAGATGGGAACAGCTATATAGTTTTTCATATTACTGTACGGTACCTAGAAAAGTAAGACAATCTTACCAATTTCATGTGCCTTGGCTAGCAGGTTCTCAAAGTCCTCCATGGTGCCATAATCTTCGTGAATTTTGTAGAAGTTGCTGATGTCGTATCCGAAGTCAATCATAGGAGACTCGAAGATGGGAGACATCCAGATTGCGTCCACGCCAGCGTCTTTGAAGTGGTCCAAATTGTCCATAATACCTGTAAAGAGGGGCTTTTTATAAGTAACAGCGATGTTTTACATCCTGCCTAACGAGTCTTAAAACATGCAGCCACAGTGACCTTTGTGCTGCAACTGACAATGCGGAAGAAGAGGAGTGGAGAAGTTTTTGATTAAACAAACTATAAATACAGCCGTGCCAGCGAAGAAGTAACAGTTATAGAAATACAGAGTTAGATAGAAGCGAGGCGAGCGAGGTGTTTAGAAGCTACATCAACCCGTTATGTTAATATCGTGGTATCGTGGTCCATTGCCAATTTGCCACTTAGGGCACAAGTTACTATTGATTTCCACTTTGCCTATCCTGGCGAACGAAACTAGGAAAGAACTCTAACTGCGACATCTAGACAAAAGTTTGGAAAATAAATAAGTACCTAATTAGTCGTACTTTTGTAAATACACACATCAAAAGTGTCTAGGGATCAACATATATTTTTGCAAAAACTTTTCTCCTGATTGATATTAATTAAAATTTTCTTTAAGGATTCATCAAATAAAGTGTTTTCGTTTGTCACAGTAACGATAAACCAAGTCACCTTTGCATTAATAAAGAAATTTGCCATTTTCCTAATAAAGGGATTTTTGACATTTGAACCACTAACATTAAAGTTCGAAAAAAAGACTGAAATAACAGTTTTCTTTAAAATTTTATTGGGTAACTTAAACAATTAATAACCCGTGTTTCTACCGCGAACACTAACAACACAAGAACATCGGTTTGGCATACTCAAAATGAGTTCATCCAAATCACGCTGTGGAATGGCCGCCCATGTTCGTTGCAACAACAAAAAAAGGTCTTCTTGCGACTGGATACCCTCCATATTCGGCAGAGATCTTCTCTGTAGCATATCCCATGCATGCTCAATCGGGTTCAAGTCTGGCGACTGAGCAGGCCAGGGCAGGACATTGATGTTAGCTGCGGCGAGAGTCTGTCTTACAACTCTTGCGGTGTGCGGTCGTGCATTATCATGCATTAACTGAAATAAGGGACCGATTTGCACTTGTAGAGGAACGATGACGTCTGATACAATCGTCTCAGCATAAATTTGAGCGTTGAGGTTGCCTCTGATCCAAATCAACTCAGTTCTTCCGCCGATCCAAATACCCGCCCATACCATGATGGTTCCACCACTATAAGGATGGACTTCCTGGCAGGATTTTAATCGCTGTTGGCGTCCAGGGGTTCTCCAGTGTCGTATACGTCTTGTATCCGGTCTCATACCAAAACGAGACTCATCAGAAAAGCACACGAAACGCCATTATTCTTCTGCCCAATTTCTGTGTTCAAGAGCCCATTGATATCGAATCCTACGATTGTGCATTGCTATAGGTGGTACCCGTAGCGGTCTTCGGGAATGAAGGTTCACTTCATGCAAGCGGTTTCTGACTGTTTGGTCGCTAATTAAGTTCCCTGAAGAGTGATGAAGCCTCACGGCTAACATCATGGCGGTTATTGTTGGAGCTCTTCGAGTTAAGATTTGAATGTATCGGTCTTGTCTCCGTGTGGTGCAGCGATACCGTCCTCCATGGCGCTCAGCCACGGTACCAGTGCTTCGGTAACGTGTCCAAAGTCGACTGATAACACTCTGACTTGTATTCAGAGCTAAAGCCACAGTACGTTGCCGGGAACCAGCTTCTATCATTCCCACGGCTCTGAGCATTTCTTCCCTGCTTAAATGACGTCGCCGCTCCATAATAACGTTGGTTTTAATCAGTAGTAGGGAAACAGTAGCACTAATAATGTCTTCAATGCGTTGTATGTTTTTATAGGGAAAATATTGACAGCTGATTTTCATCTTTTACTCGAATTTGATTCACAGTTCCTGATTCAAATTATGAAATGCACCAAAAAGGATCCATATAAATTTATAAAATCATAAATTTATTACAAAGCCACATCTCAATCTCAAGAAATCCGCATAAAAATGCTTGATCCCTAGACACTTTTGATGTGTGTATATCTGTCTGTATTTGTCCGTTGGGTTGTGTCTTCTTAAGGCCCTAGGTAAACGAACGACTGCAGCAAACAAAATTACATTGAAATAGTTATAATTATCTACCCTTAAATAAGTAGTAAACTAGTATTGATTATTAAACAAAGTCGTATGTTTGATTAGTTTTTCTGAGAGACACAATCAATATAATCAATGTAATTACATAACTCGCGATTTATGTAGATACATTGATCTGCAAAATTATAATAATTAAATATACATAATCCGTTACTGATATTATGAACACCAAAATAACGTAATATGTATTTCAAGGATTTTAATGAAATATTGCACTCAAGTATACTCGATATGTATTAGTTAGATAGATTTTTTTGTGACCCATTTTAAAACAATTATATTCTAGATGCGTGTCAATAATGGGTGTAAAAAGACCCTTTATGAAGCCTAGTAGAATATGTAAAATAATTATTTAATTGTATGGCATCAAGGCCCATTGGGTTTAACAAGTTTCAAACAACCAGTAAAAATACTCATGAGCGATTAGCTCTTTTTGCTGTAGTATACACACATGAAGATCAGATCACACAAATACCCACAATGGACATTATCAAACATTATTCGGTAATCACTTGTGGCCACACTAGGTATCTAAACTCGTAATTATATGACGATGATTGCACAAAACGATGTAATTATCGAGGAAACAGATTTTTCAGGGACAATAACAACTTTATCTGATTTTAATAAGAGTGCTTAAGCCCGTTTCCACCAACTCACAAGGCTATAATATAATGAACCCTTAAATGTACCTTAGATTATTCCTTCATTTTGCCAATAATGTTTAAGTGTAATGTAATACTCGCAGAATCAAGAGTAGATGATAAATAAAAACAGGGTAAATAAATCAAGAACACACCTGTCAAATCACCGATGCCATTTCCATCACTATCTTTAAAGGATCTTGGGTAGATCTGGTACAGCGTACAGTGTTGCCACCAGTCCAGCTCTCTCAGAGGTTCTGGCGCAGGGGTAGTCGGTAAGGTCGGCAGCGTCTGAGGCCCCGGGATAGTTACCGTCGGGGGTGGCATCGTCTGCGGGCCTGGGATAGTCACAGTCGGCTCCGTCTCCTCAGTAGTTGGGTCGGTATCTGCCTCAGTAACCGGCGAGGTCACATCTGGCGTTACGGTTGTTACGTCTGCGGGTGCTAAGCATCTGTTGCTAGCTATCACGCCCCATGATATCAAACCTGGAAGTAAACAAATGTTGGTATATTGGTCAGTCTTCAGGAGCCGTGGTTTTTGCTGACTTACTCGTAGTTAGGTTAGCTTCCTATGAAACGTTGAAGTGAATATTGACTTACACCGGAATATTATTGGATATTTTCATATTTTTTAGGTCAGATCTGATGTAATATACTAGTACGTCATCAATTTCGGTTTTTATCCGTTTAGAATTCTCGTAGAGCTATCATTTAAGACTCCATATAATAAAGTAAAGTAAATAGAAAAGATAGCCGATAGTCATAGCGGTAGGTATTTATGAATACGTATAGGTTGAACAAATTGTACATTTACTAGCTGAGGGAAGCATTTGTAATGCAGCACTAATTGGTAGTTAATACAAATAACGTCGGTTGAACCGTGACTATTAAATACATAATATACATTTACCAGTGCTTCTGGGTTGTATTGGCACGTAGTTGGCAATTTAGAGATGTAATTGATTTAACTTAATAAGTGGAAGTTGCAGAACTATAAATCTGTCTAGTTTAGTGCTTGTGTGATGGGAATTTCGTATTTATTTGACTTTGGTGGTACAATAAACAGCACCTATATTTCCACACTTAGGAACGTTTAGAAGCAATTTCCGCCAACTGTATTGATTTCATTTTCATGTTACGAAATTAGACTAATATTTTGAAACACATATTGTCATAAAGATATCTCAAATTCGCGTACATTTTATTGCGGCCACCGATGAAGCCAATAATGACTTGAATACAACAAAAAAAATATAGAAAAAAATAGAACAAGAAAAATATATATTATATGTATATTATTATTCTCTTAAATGTATATTTATTATTATATAGGTTAATTTAGATAAGGCACATACACACAGAATTATTTTACGCCTCTCACACACTATAGTCTACATTTCTTTTTTAATTTTTCCTTTTGCAGGTCTGCTGGCAGAAATTTCTTGAGAAATAAGCAGTACCTTTGTACTCTAATGTTATATTTTGTTATTTTCCTGTGTTGTTTACTGTGTGTACATAAATAGTAAAATAAATAGGAGATTTTCTGGAAAATTAAAATATAATCTTTACCTGCAATTGCGCCCAATAAGGCCACTGACCCCACGACCAGTAGGATGATATGCAACGTCTTCATCGCCATCTTAGGACTGGGCGACTCCTGATCACCTGTAGCGTTAATCATTAGATTAATGACGGGTTATCAACAACACCGATATTTATGTTCTGATTTAAGGGTTCCTTAGCAAAGTTAGAAAAACGAAACGATCACTGCCATGTCCATATCCATGTCGGACTGTCTGTCACATTCGCCTTTATCAGAAACTTCTCGATAAAGTACGGAAATTAAAGGGGTGGCTGATTAGTTAGTTAGCTGAATTAGTTTTCAAATATGCACCTTGTTCTTTAAGAATTCATGGAAATCTGAAGATGATCGTTATTTTAAATAAACAAGATAGTCTAGACCACCACGTTGATGGAAGGCTTTAAAAAGCTTCACAAAATGTACGAGACTGACAGAAGCTTTCGAAAAGACCTGTTCCTGATCCTGTTGAGACTCGTTCAAGAAACTAGCAAAGTTTTTATTTATTTTTCTATAACCCTATGGTGTAGATGGAATTAAATCTCGGTATTCATCACATTCAGAAAGTTTTTCCAGGGAATAAAAATTAAGGATTTCCTAACTTTATCTGCAATTTTGCAGTTCGTAATCATACATACAGATATGCTGTTTTTTGTACGGAACGCTAAGACTTTAGGTACGACTCGCTCTTAGCCGGTTTTGCCGAATTGTTATCTGCGCTTAGCTTAAGACCCCATAGTCTTAAGATCGTGCCAATCTTCGCTTGATAATAATTATGACGATAAGTCGTAAACAATATAAATTTATTTTATCTAAACGTGTGGGTACTATGAACTTCTAAACTCTGAAATGCATTATGTGTTTAATCTTATTTATTATATCTATGTGTATGATACATGGTATTAATCTTAATTGTTCGTACATGTCAATCTCCGAAACATCCAACCGATTTAGAATCCCCGCCAAGTAACCTAAAGTTTGTTTGGCGAGGACACTTTCGTACCCTCAGATAAGTTTTTACTGGTTGTTTTCAGTTTGAAAGATAGGATAATGTGAACCCTGTAATAATAATAATAGGTGGTGCTGCTATTAGTAAATTAAACCCGTGAGAAGCCGGGGTGGCCTGCTAGTATAATTTATAAAATCACGTATTACTAAATCACTGTGTTCATATACACGCTAAACTTCAAAATTTTGTTCTAGGTAAGTAGATAAGACCCAATTTAATATAACATATGAGCGCCCATAATTATGTGGCCTATCGTTAGTTCAAAAATATTATCATATTTTTCTGTCTGTCAAACAGATTGATTATGATAATTTCTAGGATTATTAGATATGTGAACAATTACTTGTTCTGATATGAACACTATCGAATAATTATCACCACGAAATGTAATCACTTGTAAAGTTCACGATTTGCGATAAATGATTCACGTGAACAAGTGCAAGCTCACCTCCATGGCCACGGTTTCAACCTAGTCATGGGTTCGAACGTTACTTTGTGTAATTTTGAACACCTAATATTAGTGATGCCCAAGATAAGCTTTACTGGAATAATACATATCGTATTATACAGGTTTTAACCATCGCCTAAGATCCGTTGCATAACCATCGCCTAAGATCGAAAGAAGTACCTCTGAGCAAAAAATATGGTCGGAAATAACAAGTATTTTTGGTGTTAAAAATTTCAGTTTTAATACTGGATAACAGTAATCTGAGTTACAGTCTGTAATTATCTCAATTCTAATTATAGACTTCAATAAAACTCTAGATTGCACTTCTCATCTTCATATGATTTTTTTGTCAATCTTTGAATACTTGTTTTTTCTTTTCATAATCATCATTTCAGCCAAAAGACGTCCACTGCTGGACATAGGCCTCTCCCAGGTGTCGCCACATTGACCGGTCCCGTGCGTCTCGCATCCAGCGGGTCCTCGCTACTTTCACCAGGCCATCGGTCCACCTAGTGGGAGGCCTTCTGACGCAACGTGTTCCGGTTCGCGGTCGCCACTCCAAAACCTTTCGGCCCCATTGGCCATCCGTTTTTAAGGTTTCAGAGCCATCCTAATCTCGTACCGGCGGGATGTCTTCGGTATAGTGTCGGGTCAGTCTAGCTCTGGGGTCTTTCGCTAGATTTTCAACAGGTTGACTAGTTGACGTGCCCATAAAGACTTTCGAACTCTCTCAGAAGCTCCGGTTTTTTTCATTTAGCATCACTCAATACAAAAATATTGATATATCACATCACAAAGTTTTAACTTTTGTAGGAGAGCGGATAATTCTGTCGAGAAAATGATTGAATATGAAAATTTTACATGTCGATTTTTTTTAAATGGTGAATGAGTACCTAAATGCTTAAAAAAATTAAAAAAAATTGACAGATCACTTTTAAAAAACAAAACTGCTCACACTAAAATTGTTTTCCAATTAAAAAAAAAGTTGTTTATCGAATCACTTGTCAAGTTATGAACAGTTCACTTGGCAGTTCAGCCATTGAATGAGTAGTTTGTTCGAGAATGGGGCGACATAATGACCGATAGTCCGATAATACCATTGTGTGTATGCCTCAGGGTCAGTTTGGGAAAATTGGTGTTAATTTGATGTGGTTTATTCTACTAATATTATTAAAGGCTGCAAGGACTATAAACAATCCTTTTAAAAGGGTCCCTGTTTATAAATTTGATTACTCAGCCCTTTCACAGTAAGGTAGCCTTTGATTTTGGGTCACTCTGAAAATAACAGTGATCTTTATACCAGCGAAATTAAAGTTTGCTGGCACAGAAAAGTCTGTAAACATTACTGGATTGCTACTGTCGGAAAGATGGGTAAACCGATCGATTTTAGGAATTTTTCATCCAAAATTCACATCAAGCACATCAGGTTGACAAACCACTTATAAATAATGATATAGCGTGTGCCTGCAATAGTCTTTTTCAAACCTCGTTATTTGTAATCGAATGTGATTCTACCATAAAAATATAAAAATTATATCTCTGGATTGCACTTCTGTAATATGTAGATCTATGCATATTACAGTTACCTCTATTACCCGAAAATGAGGTTAATTTTTTTTCTATGGGCATACTAATGGGATAAAAAGTATCCAAAGCATGTCCAATATCCAGGGATGGAAATGCATATACATTTTAATTTACCAGCATACAACACCAACAACAAGTCGAACACACGAACGATGTTTTCAAGACAAAATTGATTTCAGTTTCCAAACATTTTTAGCGTTGAACATTAATCACTGAGGGACGTAATTAATCTCGTTGGGGGCAAAAAGATCGCTGTCGATACCACTCTCGCCCTCCTCGGTCCACACCGAGTATAAAAATACCCCCGGCCTACTCCCGCACTAGCTTGTAGGGTTCCGTACCTAAAGGGTAAAAATGGGACCCTATTACTAAAACTTCGCTGTCCGTCCGTACGTCTGTCTGTCAACAGGCTGTATCTCAAAAAACGCGGTAGCTAGACCGTCGTAAATTTTACAAATTGTGTGTGTCTGTTGCCGCTATAACAACAAATACTAAAAACAAAATAAAATACATATTTAAGGGGGGCTCTCATACAACAGACATGTTTTTATGCCGTTTTTATAGATAATGGTACGGAACCCCTCATGAGCGAGCCCGACTCGCACTTGGCTTGTTTTTGAACCCATGTTTGCCTGTTTCTGTGACATATCTTGCGTTTCTTGTGGCATTTTTTATTCATATTTGCGCGTCGTTATCGTCACCGATTTTTTTGATGGATCTAATCTGGTGAGATGATGCTGGATGGCGGTAGTGATATGCATGCAAATGTTTGAGGAAAAGGGTGAGAGCATATCTGCTTGTTTGCTCTTCCTCAATGAATTTCCGATAAGATGGCATGATATGACTTTTGTATATATTATTTTGGAACCGTAGAACCTCACGTAGAACCGTCTAGATGCGAAGTACTACTATGTGCATGAATGTGGACGAGGCGAAGGGAGTATGTAAGGATCGTAGCAGGAGGCGTTCTGGGGCTTTCTGTCACCTCCATAGGAAAAAGGTGTGAGTTTATGTATGGATGTAGATCCGTCTTTATATGTACAAGACACTTACTGTATTTGAACTACTTATTACCCGTGATTTCACAGTATTGAGATCAGAAAATATTCCACGAAAACCAACTATCACAAGAATATCATAATATTATATCCTTAACAAGGTCCAGCTGAGCACAAAACACTGAAATCCGTCCGAAGCACCGAGGATTAAAATCCGTTAGAAGTTCGCCATCTTTGAGAACTGTCCTCAATTGTTGGCAGGAAACAACAGCGGGATAAAGCCACTATTTCATTAAATGTAAATTCGTATGATACGCCGAATACGTGTGCGAAATACGCAATACTCAGATATTGGGGAACATTATTACTGGCGGCTTCATTCATCTGCCAAAGACCGATAAGATCTGTGAACCAGGGGTGCTCAAATGTACAGTCTTGTTACAAGAAAGAAAGAAAGAAAGAAAATTTATTTATTTGTCGCAGAAACATACCGAGCATACAGGAAAAAAACATTACACAAACAACGCTTAATGATGTTACCTGTGACTGCATCACTGTGAAAATCACAATGACCTTTAGTATTGTTACTATGAGGTTAATGTTTACGTTATAAACTATCTGTGTGCCAAATTTCATCTAAAACCGGTCAGAGATTATTGCGTAAAAGAGAAACACAAACTACATGACATACATACATCCCCACAAGTTTCGTGTTTTTAATATTAATAGGACTCCATTGAGTCCTATTAATATGAATGTGACTCTGGCTGCTGTAATTGGTGAAATTTCCCAATGAGCTTGTGCCTATTGTGTTTCTTTAAGCAAACTTACATAAATACTTACTTAAATCTTGGTCCAAAAATAAATAACAACAGTATTATGGGCATAATATTATTTTACCTCGTTAATCTGAAGGTGAAAATTGCGTAAATGTAAATGGCTATTGCAGCCGGTCAGCCAAAGTGTCAGTGGGTATTTTCCAACAGGAATTTATGACTTAAAGGGACTTAAACATACCTGGCAAAATGTAGGCGTACTATTTAAAGATACGCTTTCGCATAACCCTACGGGACTTACCGGTTCGATGATACGATGTTTGATAATATTATTGATAATAAACTTGGGGACGTATTTTTTTTTTCATGATTTACCGATACACTTCACATTTTTAATAACTAACCAAAACTCAACAAGCCTCGCTCTCCTTTTACAAGTGAATGTAAATAATATAATTTATTATTTCCTGCACATAATAATATATAATGGCCTTGATAGACAAGCCAGAGCCTCACGTATATTGTAAATACCGTTCAGTAATATAAGGACGTGCTCAAAATACGCAATAAGCGCGTCCCGGTACATTATTGGCGTATTATTGGACACCCTACAGCCGCCTTAAGTGGGAGGGTTACGTTGAATTTGTAAGTAAGATGTCGTTTTAAGTTCCGATCGGCAATTTGGGTTTTTTACGATATATGTGTGTATTAAAATTTTGGGAATTTATTTATAGACGTGGCTTAATTGCTGACTAACCCATATTACAATTCAAAGGACTTGAATATAAATGGGCGATATGTAGGTTCTGTAAGGTCTCTGCTTATACCTTCGTAGAACACGATCGTGTTTATATTACATGTCGTAACATCACCCCTCTAATCCTCGAAGAGATAGGTAAAGGTGTATCCATTAGTACACCCATATTTCGCAAAATTATGTTTAAGTTCTTTGTAGGTAATAGGGGCGAGCATATTAAAAAAAATGTGATGGAATAATCCAATGAATCTTTACCTGACCTAGGAGTCGAACACAGGACCTCAAGCACAGCAATCGAGCTTGCGACCACTAGTCGTCTAGATTTTATTATTACGCTAATATTATAAAGGCGAAAGTTTATGCGTGTGTGAGTGTGAATGTTTGTTACTTTTTCACGCAAAAACTACTGAACGGATTTGGATAAAATTTGGTACACAGATAGTTTATAACGTGGATTAACAGATAGGATAGTTTTTATCCCGATTTTTTTTCCCGTAGGTTAATTTTAGAGTTGTAGCGGGTGAAGCCGCTGGCAACATCTAGTAATATAAAAAGTAGTTAAGGTGGAAGCTCACATCTGGCCCGCGAAATTCTAATTTTCTTACGTTTTTGGCAATTTGCAGGCCAGTGCTTGGTTGTATGTTTATGAAAATTTGATTTGCGACTGTAAGACGTATGAAGTTACCGAATTATAACCATCAAAATTACTAACTACTAAAGAACGACGACTAAATTACTAAAGAATGACTTTTACATGCAAAAATCAATCTTGACATGAAAATGAACTTGGAGGGTTGTATTGATAATTTTGAAGGTTATAATTCGGTAACTTCATACGTCTTACAGTCGCAAATCAAATTTTCATAAACATACAACCAAGCACTGGCCTGCAAATTGCCAAAAACGTAAGAAAATTAGAATTTCGCGGGCCAGATGTGAGCTTCCACCTTAAAAAACTAAAAAACCCGACTGAAAAGCAAAAAACAAGCACATTTTAAATTAAACAAAACTTGGAAGCAGGTGGGGTTCATTTGAATATTAAATTATGAAATGAAAATAGGATGGACCCCGCCTGCTTCCAAGTTTTGTTTAATTTAAAATGTGCTTATTTTTTGCTTTTCAGTCGGGTTTTTTAGTTTTTTAACTCCTTTTTATTTCTAACTTTTTAGTTCTTTAGTGTTTGTTCTTTTGTTGGTCTCGTATAATACTTCGTAGATGATTTAACTTTTGTGTTTGTTTATAGAATTTGTGACTTTGAATTTGTTTTAAATATATGGGTGTCATATATTTTTGTAACCTCCTTTTAAAACCCTTCATTTTGAAACCCTACTCGATGGTAATGGATTTCTTTTATTTTTTCAAATCCACGATTTGGCCCCCAAAACCAGCAATTATCTTTGTTTTTTTTTTTTAATTTTCATGTAGCCAGTGACACTCGCGCCATCAAGACGAATCTAACGACGTATATTTCATTAAAATCCCTTCATCAGTTTAGGAGTTATGAGGGAACAAAGAAACGGACATACATAGTACATACATACTTACATACATACATACACGCCAATCACATAACCCTCCTTTTGGGCTTCGCCGCAGTCGGGTAAAAATAATTGCAGGGTGTAAATTACAAATGGTTGAACAGCAATGCCTGTCGGTATACAAGATGATTTTTTAGTCACCGTCCAAATTCTGAGATATAATGTTTGGCGAAAATCATTGAATACGTGTTTTTTAGTATCACTCAAAACAAAAATATTGAGATATCACATCACAATGTTTACTTCACGGAGAGCGGATAATATGGTAGTAAACAAAAAAATCTAATTAGTCCGTCATATAGATTACCAAAAAATATTGGACACGTATTTTTCCTTTTTTCACGTAAACAAACAATGAAGACGATACAGTGCTTTGAAAACTCGTGTGACGTCATACTCGAAGACATTAGTATGACAATTTTTAGCGGTCAGTGACGTCACCAACCCCCACTCAAATCTTTGACGCGTTATATCTTCGTAAATTTTTATTGATTTGAATAAACCAAAAAAACAAAAAATACGTAACCAAAATTTTTCGATAATCTAACAGACGGACTAATTTGAATCACTTTTTTTGTAAGTCAGTAAACATCCCTTGTCTTTCGAGAAAATGATTTAATATGAAAATTAAACACAACGATTTTTTTTCAAAAAATGTGTCAGTGAAAAATTTGGACGGTGACTAAAAAATCATCTTTTATAAAAGTAGCAGAATCCATTCGCACCAAACCGTCTGGTCGGTAAGGCGCCGATGCGTCTACCGAATGTACGCCACCTCTCCGTCTAAGAGTAGGTTTTTTTCAATCGTAGCTACTTACATTACAAACTCTATCGTATAGTGTAAGGAGAAGTGTTTTATTTACTTAGCAAGCACTTTATCGTACATACGTACTCTAACCTCACGCCTTGTTCCCATATGGGTTGGCAGAAAATACAGAATGCTTGCCACGATCCTTACATACTGTTTATCCTTTTCACTGTATTGCACACTCCATAACACAAACAGAACAAAAAAATATAAAGCGGCTGTAAAATGAGTAGCCTAATGCGATCCCCAATCTGCATGACCTTCTTCTATGACTTGACCAAGTTTATATTTGAACTTAAAAAGAGACTGTGACCTCTGAGTTTGTTTCGGTGATCAGAGATCAATTGGATAGGAAACACCTACTCCATATCGATCTCACATAAACAAATAACTTGTAAAACGGTCGGTAAAACATAAACTGATTAAACATGTTTTATAGGCAATTTATTAATCTTCCAGTCAACCTTCAGGTTACTCTCATGGCGTCTTAAAATAAAAGAGATGGCGTTAGACACCCTGAATAGCTCTGTCGGTTTCCCACACAGGAATAATATTAAAACAATCCAGCTTTAAGACATCATTGTAACTCCACAGATGTTCTGAACCAACTAAAAGACATTTCACATCAATATTATTTAAGCAAGTGTCTCAAACTGCACACAAAACATGCTCCATTCTACGTCGTACTTTAACGGCCACTGTTCGCAATTCGACGCCGACATAAAGCGCTGAATAGTGCAGTAAAGCGGTGTTTACACGCGCGGCCCGTGTCTCGCACATTTAATGACGTGAGACATGAGGCCAGCATGTCCCGCGGACACTTGGGTCCTCGACTGCGTATAATGCCTTAGCGCTCGTGGACCATACGCGAACCCTGTGCGGGTCGAGCTACGTCACATGCCTTCGAATGCTTTGTGTTTGCATGTCGGTTTCCTCACGATGTTTTCCTTCCCCGTATTGAGAGCAGTGGTGCTGAAATAAATTACACAAACTATTGCACCTGTCAGAGCACCACATACGAAAAGTCGTGGGTTCGAATCCAGGCAGGCGCATTACTTTGTGTAATTTATTCCATCACCGCTGCTCTCAAAACGATGAAGGAAAAATTCGTGAGGAACTTCGTAATCGTGATGTCTTAGAATCAAAAACAAACATTATAGGCTGATGATGATGATGATGATTGCACCTGTCTGGGTCCGAACCCATAAACTATAGCAATCGTAAGTCGGGCCCGTTGTCACTGAGTCAATACTGACTGTAGGGCTGGACATAGCCTTACAGAAACCGTCTCCTGCTAGCCAAAGTTTGGTATAATCAACGTGTTTTAATGACCCAAACGTTCGGAAGCATAAGAAGCATCTTTAACCATACTTATATTATAAATACCAAACTAACTCCGTCTTAACGGATGAATGGATTTCATAGAAGTTTGGTTCGCAGTTGAAATATTTCCCAGGTTTTTTTGTCCCGGCAGTACGTTCCCGTACGTTTATCTAAAATTTTGACAATAATGTGGTTTATATTTCTAACTTACTTAGTAATTACTACTATTATTGACGGCACGGTTGGCGCAGTTGCTCAAGCAATGGACTGCTGCGCTGCGTGTCGCGGGTTCGATTCCCGCACGGAAGAAATATTTGTATGACCTACAGATAGTTGTTCTGGGTCTGGGTATTTGTGTATGTGAGTTTAAATGTTTGTGAACGCACCCACGATACAAGAGAAATTCCTAGTGTGGGGCAACGTTTTTTTAAAAAGAAAAGAAAGGAAAGACTATTACATTCTGTGACAATCCATAATTTTGTCCGTTTAAAGTATCAAAGATGTTTAATATTCCGGGGGCGATGAATATAAAATGACGCTCACAAACGGGTCCAAGGGCTTAGATTGATGAAGTGTGAGTAACCGGGTACGTTGGGTACCGCACCCGGGACACTGGATATATTCGCTACTGATTGGATTTCTGCTATAAGACATTTTGTAGGTTAAGTTATTAGAAGAAGACAGTATTTAGATAATTACTACGGCTTGATAATTAGAACAGGTACAATTGGCCGTCTACTTTTTCAGACGATCCTAATTCTCTAATACTTTCTAATAAATGGTAACATGCGTACAAATCTCATAAGAACGCTGTATATATCTTACTTTCTATTTCCATTAAGCGGCTCCTCTTATCAAAGAGCTATAAAAATATTCTCCTCCGCAATACTAAGCCCTGTTGAATTTGTAACGAAAACCTATAACGACAAACGTTCTACTCTAATACTTACATTGTCCTAAAAACAAATAACAAACATGCTCAATATTAGAGCAAAACAGAGGAAAAAAGGAAAAAAATGCCTTTGGTAGCTACGATGCTACGAGGAGCTACGCCGTAGCCGTACTGCTACGCGGGGCGCGGGGTGAACGACCCAGCGGTATGATGGCGCGGGTCGATACCCTCGCCCCCACCCCCCGGCGTCCTCAACCTCCCCCTCCCTACTTCTAAAGAGGGTGTACTCCCGAGTTCGTTTAGGATGAGTGAAGTGCTTTCCAGACCATTATCCGATAGACTAAAAGGTTTCATATAAAACCTTAAACATATTATCTTGCGGAACTTGAGAGTATCATATGTCCACGTCAAGTGGACTTTAATCTTTGCTCACTAGAAATTGAACTTGGAAAAAATTAAAATTAAAACTGCAGCAATTAATTGGTAAAGCAAACAAACATACTTTGTCAACCTATACATGCGTTGGCACTGACACACACAACAACTTAGTGCATTATTGCAAGTTGCAAACTTTTTTATCTGCTCTAACTTAGGCACTTATATATCTCCCTCTCTTTCCCTCCTCGAGAGTTTTAGTTTCGAGTGGTGTCTAGTGCAAAGGGGTGTACACGGGTTTTTTGAAGCGATTTAGTGGCGACGCGCGACGTGTTTGTTTTTATGTGTTATGTGTACCTTACTTTATGTTTACCCCTGTTTTTATTGCGTTTGGAATTGGGATGCCGGTGCCCGTATAACAGCTTACGTTTAGTAGCAATTCTGGCAATGCTAATTATTTTCCAACAGTACGTTAAAATACACACACACGTACATTTGGCTAGATGTGGAGATGGCCGATGGAGTACAATTTTGACCGAATGGTGGCCAAGGTTGGGCATGAGAAACCAGGGCCGTCCTAAAGCACGTTGGGTGGATGACATCGTCAGGAGCTCGGGATACGGATGGATGAGAAACGCACAGAACAGAGAGGAGTGGCGGAGTAAAGGGGAGGCCTATACCCAACAGTGGGTGATTACGGGCTGAAATGATGATGATGATGATGACGTTAAAATGCTAGGAAATGAGTTAGTGGAATCATTCGCTGAGCTTAATTTTTTCACCGCTTTCTATGTGGTCTGACAATGTGTTTTAGCTAACTGGAGTTGAAGTTGTTGGGAAATATTTAGGATTTAAGTTCCCCATTGCTGGGAAATAGGTCTTCAGGCTTCAGGTTTCAGAAAGGCTTTGGGCACCTCAAGCATGACAAGTGAGACATATTATTAAGCCTAGTAATCTATTTATCTATCTCTATAAAGGGGATGTATATGTTTAAAACAATACTACCTACTGAATTACTTTAGAAGCTGCCATAGCAAATGATAAATATATAAGACATCTTGCTGTAAGTAGAAGGTGACAAACTTAATAGTTTTTTTTTTTGTTACGGACCCTTAGTGATCAATCTCGAGTTCTATAGGTCTTTTCCCTGTCACAAATCTCTTTTAGAAATAAACGGAGCCAACATTAATTCGCCTTATCGTAAAGCGCGTATATGCGCGCTACGCGTCTTCACATTCGTGTGGGCTGACTCTGCACATTTTCCGCTTTGACGAGTCTCACGCGTAATTTACTCGCTATGAAGTGCGGGAGCAACCGTCACATACCATCATTATTATTTTTCGTTTCTTAAAAGATGGAAGGTCTATTATGATGATGAAGAAGGTTGTCCTTCTTTCAATTTCCAACATAATAATAATAATAATAATATTCCATAACTATCACACAACGCCATCTAGTCCCAAGCTAAGCAGAGCTTGTGTTATGGGTACTAGACAACTGATAAACATACTTATATATTTCTAAATACATACATATGTTAACATGTGTTATAAGTGCCCAGTCGAAAGCAAAAGGCTCGACGACACGGTTGGCGCAATGGTTCAAGCAGTTGACTCCCGCGCTACGTGTCGCGGATTCGATACAAATAGTTGTTTCGGGTCTGGGTATTTGTGTATGTGAGTTTAAATGTCTGTGAACGCACCCATGATACAGGAAAAAATTCTAGTGAGGGGCAATGTCACCATAAAAAAAAACAATTTAACATTGAACTTAAACACAATTGACGAAATGTACACCTCAGCCTTACCCTATCGGAGATTACAGCCGTGAGGCTGTGTTGCTGTTTGTACAAATAAAAGAAAAATAAACTCTTTAAGTTGTTAATTGTTAAAGTACTAACACTGAATCCAAGAGACAAAAGCATAAATTAAAATAAACTCCGTTGCCACAGGCGCAAAGAGTAATAAATTATAATAAAAAGAAAATAGTACGGCAGCTTTACTTTGTTAAATTAAAAATTCTCTATTAAACGTTATTTACGAGGGACGCTGGTTTACGGGCCGTAAAAAAAGAGTAATCATAATTTGAACAGACCTTGTTTTATACGATCTGGTGAAGGAGAGGATATCTCGAATAGTATACAAATTTTTGGGTACTAGAAGAGTCTGTGATAATACTTATCGTCAGATGTTCGAACTGCTTGGACACGCCTCTTCTCTGTGAACGCGAGTGTGTCATAATCCATCATTCAAGTCCCAAATCTCGCAACCCCAGTAAAGTCTTCAAATCATTATTGCAAACCCTAAAAACGGATAAAATCGTGTCGCAACATATTCAGTCAAGTTGTTCTCATATACAATTCACCACCCCACTTACACTTAGGCTCGTACCTGCCATATGTCTGCTCTTAAAACCTTAACTCACACACACACACACACTCAGCCTTAGCACATAGTACATAATATAAGACCCTTTTAAATACAAGCGCCAATTTTTGACTTCATTATATTCAAAGAGAAGTCTGCAAATAACCCTTTCGTCCGTCGGTTACGGTATAAAGGTGGACTTGTGTAAAAACTGGGTTATTGCGAGTGGTGGAGGGTTAGACAAAAAGCCTGAGCAAATTAGAACGGTGCGCTAGGGTTGGGTGCTTTTTGTTTTGATGTAATATTTAGTGGTCTTTGTTAAATAGCTTCGAGTTCCTCGTATGATGGTTGTTGGGGAGATTTGTTGCGTGTGTGCTTCTTATTGTTTTGTTCTGTATGATGAATCTTACCTACTGTTTATAAGGACGGTTTTAGTACGTTGCGTTCTGTAATTAGTTTTAGTACGTTGCGTTCTGTAATTAGTTTTAGTACGTTGCGTTCTGTAATTAGTTTTAGTATCCGACTTACTACAACATTAAACTATGTACGGTCTGTACATAGTTTAATGTCGTAATAAGTCGGATGTAGATGATTCCCTTTCACAGTCCAGTGACAAGGTAGAAAGTTGGCAAAAAAACTGCCAAGCAATGTATTATGTCAAATATAACGGCACGGTTGGCGTATGGGCTGAGCGATTGGACTGCTGCGCTGCGTGTCGCGGGTTCGTTCCCCGCACGAAACAAATATTTGTTTGGTCTACAATAGTTGTTTCTGTAGTATAGAAATTTTTAGTGTGGGAAAACGTTGTAAAGAAAAAATAAATTATCTAGCATTGTATGGCAATACAGAATAGCTGCGGGTTACCGCACATTTTGTCACATTTTACTGTTTCTTACTGCCACAAAACTTTGTATCTTATAATAATTAATAATCTTATTTTGTCTTATCTTATCTTATCTATTTAACCGCACATTTTGTTACATTTATTTAAATATGCCTTAATAACCATGCGGATTATACACGAAAGCAATTTAAATTTACCGTATTTCCGAGCAACATGGCAATCGGGTTGAAAAATGGTTATCACTGAAGCTTATATACCCATAAAAATAATGATACCTATATTTTTATTAAATCTAAAATCTTTATTTTTATTTTTTTGGCGGGTGGAAATCATCAAATAACCCCTCCCGCTCTTGGGCAGAGCGAAAGGGAGTGTCAGACTTCTACTGACTAAAAACTACCCATGTTCCTTCTTAGCCCTATATGTCGAGGCCGCGGTAACTTGTGAACAACCCGCAACCCCGACGGGACTCAACTTATACTAAATTGGTACAATGGTGGTGGTGGTGTACTAAAAGCCTAGTCTAAGATCTACGGTTGAAATTTCTTAGTACCCGGCGTTTCAAAGAGATGGAGGTATGTATAATAGTGAATAGGGCCATATTTATTGACGGCTTATAAGTATTGCTCTATATGGCCCCAGGGTTTGTGAATGACTAACCTATGAAAACACACCTCTACCCAACCCTTCGGGAAAAACAGGTGTTAAGTTACGTCATGAAACATTCATAATAGTGTTTAATTTGTGCAATTAAACTACACCTTATTGTAACTAGCTTTAGAATTATTATAATTAACATCGGCGATTGCCAGACAGGAATCAACCTAATTGTTTGGGTTCCATCGCTGGTTTGAACAGATGTTGGGGCGAGAAGCTCAGTCGGTATGGCAGAGTTGGTGAAAGTTAATTTAACTTTAATCAATAGGGGAAAAGGAATCATCGAAATGGCAAAGAAGAATCAAGTAATTTCTTCATTATTATCTGACTTGTAATGCAGGGCCCTCGACTGCAGAGTACTGAGACCGTTGACGTCGGTGGCATTGTCAACGCTTTCCATATGTAAACTAAGCGTTTCGCCGTTTTACTTTCATTTAATTTAATGAAGTATAGAAGTAGGTACTGCATTTTATATCACAGGAGCTAAGCTACTAATAGTTGTGATCATACTTTGGCATGGGAAAGAGATAGAGCTAGATGAACTGTATAGCTTGATCTCTTTTGCTATGTAGTTTTACCACAGGAAGTTATTACTACTGATAAATATTCAATCATTAATTGCATACTACAACGTGTAAGTACTTAGGTGGTAACCTAACAAATACACATACATTGCACAGAACAAATAGTGGTTAAGGTTTTTAAACTCAAGTATAAGTCTTCTTTAAAGAAGAACGGACAGCGAGCCGTTTCCAGACATTGACAGCGCAGTGTTGGATAAAATCGAGCAAGCAATGTACGTCAAACGCCTGTCTGATTCCGTATATGGGTCAATGTGGGCCAACGCGTGGTACGGGAGAACCCCAAGATTGTGGCCCTCGCTTATTAGATGGATTAATATAGGTATAGTATACGTAGATAGTGGGTAGGACGGTCCCTTTGGTCTTAGAAAGGTAGGGGACGGACTTTTGTATGTCAGATGCGTCGCTTCTCATGCATTTATGGTATGGATAGGTATGTTATACAGGGTAAAAATTGCTGTCTATTTTTTTGCGTTATTTTCCATAAGTTTTTTTATTACTGGTAATATTCTACTTTCGTTCTTTTAGTTTCGTTATTTGCCAGTATTAAACTAATGGGATAATTAAACAATTCCGCCCTTAGTCCTCCTTATGCCCTTCGCATGCCGTCTCACTTCGATAATATTAAAAAGAAAGCGACGGCATGCGAGATAAACCAAGTCTAAGTTAAACCTAGGTTTAGCCACTTTTGTAAAAAGGCCGTACTTATCTAAATAATAGGTATTCCTAAAGTAACTATTATTTAAAAAAAATGCGAAACCACATAGAGCAAGCGTGGTGATCAATGGTCGTGTCTTCTCTGTATGAGAAGAGCCCTTTGCTCAGCTGTGGGACAGTAATACGCTGGTATTATTATTATGAACTGTTCAGTAAAACTGTAGAAGAATCGGGTATATTTAAACCAGCTACTAACATGTGATAACATATCTTCCAAGCCAAATGTAAGTCGTAAAAGCTGTATTTTTCTTAATAGACCATAATAATTAAAAATACATTCTTGCAGCCACAATTAACACTATATCCTCTGGTAAATAAAATCATAATGAGTCTATTCCAGTGCATATCTGTGTGGGATAGCCTCATTATAATTTAACGCGAGGGGGGGGGGGGGAGGATGGGCAGTAAATATTGCGGATGTTATGTCTGCTTGGCGGTTATTACTACTTGTAGCCGTTATTACCCACCTGATGGACACAGTTTGTTGTTATAGCTTCTGGTGGTTTGAGAAAGTCGACTTTTCTTGTGCTTATTTATCACGAAAGCCCTCTTTTTTCTGGAGGGTGGGAAGTTATCAAATGACTCCTCCCGCTCTAGACCCTTGTTCCTTGAAAATCACTCATGTTCCTTCTTAGGTCTTTGTGTCCGGGGCAGCGGTATCTCTTCCGAACAAACTGCAGCCAATACGTACCCCATTAAAGCTTTTTCTTGTACAACTTTTCTACCACTGCAAAGGTCTCTCCCCTAAACTCCCACTCTTTCCTATCTGTCATAATCATCATCAGCACTTCAGCCGGAAGACGTCCACTACTGACATAGGCCTCCCCAAGTGACGCCACATTGACCGGCCCCGTGTGTCTCGCATCGAGAGGATCCCCGCAACTTTGATCAGGTCAATAAGGTTTCCTATCTGTATTTTTTCCAAATAAGGATCTCCAAAATTAAATTGGAAAATATTTTACACCCTTCAAAATATTGCAAAATCTTTGCGCTGAAAAATAAAACGAACCTTTAAAATTACACAGATAAAAAAATCGCTTTCACCCTGTATACAAAAGTTACTGAAAGAAATAAACAAAACCCCAGACCATGGTTATCAGTGAGTTTGTTTTTTCTATTTTCCTCCTAAACCGACATTACCGTTGATTTGATGGAGTAGGACGTTGCCCTGTGGTTGCTCATCAACCGCGCCGATCCACCATTCTACGTGACCGCTTCGGCCGACGTCGGCTGTCTTCGGGTTCTAATAAACGGTTATTGGGGAGCAAGGGAGGGGGGTTATTGTTTCCATTATTATTTGCCTAGATTAGAACAACTATGTTGGGTCTCCTGATGTCGTCAAATTAATATTATACGCGGAAGTAATTAATTTGGATGTACTTTATCACTGCAGGTATAATGAGCAATATTGACATTCATGCCATTGTCAGATAGGATTTAGTCTTGTACTGCTACAATCCATCATCTGCCTAGCCTTTTCCCAATTACGTTGGGGTCGGCTTCCAGTCTAACCGGATGCAACTAAATACCAGTATTTTACATAGAGCGACTGCCTATCTGACCTCCACAACCCAGTTAAATACCCCTTTTTTTTTTTTTTTTTTTTTTTTTTTTGGTGGGTGTAAAATCATCGAATAACCCCTCCCGCTCTTGGGCAGAGCGAAAGGGAGTGTCAGACTTCTACTGACTAAAAACCACCCATGTTCCTTCTTCGCCCTCTATGTCGAGGCCGCGATAACCAGAGGACTACCCGCGGCCCCGACAGGCGTCGGCCCTTTCGGGCCCCTCCCATGTTGCTGACATCTCTTTGAGGCGCGCGTGGAACACGAACGCGCCGTCGACACGGCCTGTTTTCGTCGTGAGACGGACGGACGGCGAGTTAGCCCATCACTCACCGTCCACAGGCCCGCGTCTACGGTGGCCGGAGGTCATCGCGGGACCCCCGACGCCCGGAGCGCCTCCCGCGGCGGCTGGGACGAGAGGTTCTCTCCCTCTCGCGTTCCGCCACCTCCTTCGCCAGCATCACTGCTTCGCAGAAGGAGGCGACGGCGTCCCATTCCTCCTCGCCCCGGACCATGGCTTGCACCAGGGCCGGGCGCGAGAGGTCGCCGCCGCCGATCGCCGCTACGAGAACACGGCGGGGCTCCGCCCAAGCGGGGCACACCTCCACTGTGTGCTCCACCGTGTCCTCCGGCCGATCCTCGCAATGGTGGCATCCGGGCGTTTCCTCCCGCCTGATTCGGTGCAGGTACCTCCCGAAACAACCGTGTCCGGTGAGGACCTGCGTCAGACGGAAGGTGAGGGCGCCGTGGCGCCTCTCAAGCCACTCCTCAAAGAGGGGACTTACCGCCACTATCGTGGCGTGCCCTGCACGGGGTTGCGACAGTCGCTGTCTCCATGCCGCCATGAGATCGCACCGGAGGTCTGTCCGCCGCGCAGCAATTTGCCGCGGCAGCGGAGTGACCCCCCGGCGCAGCGCCTCCGCGCGCCATTGATGCAGGCGCGCGAGGACTATCGCCTCCAGATCCCACGGCGGCAATCCGGCAAGGAGGTTCGCCGCTTCGCGGGAGATCGTGCGGTACCCCCGTACCGTCCTCACGGCCATGACCTTTTGGGGCACGTTCAGGTAGTGGGCGGCCCGCTTCCTCAAAGCAGGTGCCCACACCGGCGCCCCGTAAAGGGCCATGGACCGCACGATCCCCGCGTAGAGCCTCCGGCAGGAGGCGTTTGGCCCCCCCAGATTGGGCAAGAGCCACCTAAAGGCAGCCCCGGCCCGCTCCAGTCTGGGAGCCAAACGTCGGAAGTGCTCCACGAAGTTCCACCGGCTGTCGAGGACGAGTCCTAGGTACTTCAAAGTACACTCGACGCCGATGGGAACCCCTCCCACCATTAACTGGGATCCCGACGGCAGCGCATTCCCACGTCCATGGAAGCCCATGGCCTCCGACTTGTGAAGCGCCACCTCGAGACCCAGCTGCCGGATCCTCTCTACGACTATCGCAACCAGTTAAATACCCCTTTGGTAAGATTGGTTGTCAGACTTTCAAGTCACTTACTACCTGTAACGACTGCCATAGATCTATGTATGGCAGCCGGGACCAACAGCTTAACGTGCTTTCCGAGGCACGGAGGAAACTCGGTATGTAATGGACGGTCACCCATCTACAGACCAACCTAGGCATCGCGGCATAAACTAAAGATCGATCCGATTGGCAGTTATTACTAGGCCACGAGCTCCTTTGTACTGCTATAATACTTAGACAGATAGTTTATATAGACTGAATGGAAGGGGTTATATTATTTGTGCAAAAATACAAATGTAAACAAAACGAAGGAGCCTAGAACTCATCATCATCACCATCATCTACAGCCCGAATTTACTCACTGATGGGTAAAGGTCTCGTTTCTTGTGCCAAGCTCCGTGGTCCTGTGCCAACCTCGTGCAGGTTTTTAATTCACGACAAAGGAAATCCTAGTGCGAGTTTCAGGAATTAAACCAATTAATTTAATTTCATATACAATAAAATATTCTTATTTCGCCGGCATTTTTCCATCAACCGGGAACAACCTGCCTAAATAGTGGTTGATATTTTTATCCTGATTGGTGCCAAATTTGGTATCAGAGAATTTATGCCCGGCCCCTCTGAATTGGCTTAATAAAAAGGTGTTACATTTAATTTAATATTATTTTTAATAAAAAATATAAAAAGGTACAACATATTATACATTTTCATGCAACACATAATACAATATGAAATAGATGTTCGTGTACATGGTAAAATAATCTAGATAACCTAAAATGTTAAAAAGTTATCTGTGATGATCCATGAAATTGATCAATGAAGACGAGATAGTTAAAAAATTGGATTAGTCGACTCCCCGATCAAATAAATAGTGCATTTTGCACAGTACATTGCGTCGATATGCACTATTTGCTCGGTATCCGCGTGAATTAAAAATATTACAATGTGCCATTCCTCAGGCAATTTAGAAAAACATATTAATAACTTATTAACATATCCTGATTTCTATGATTCTATTCATACGTGCGTCCCCAACGTATGGAATGAATAATTTTCAAAATTGTACTTTTGCATAACACAATCATAATCGATATAGCATATACAATGTCACGAAACGAGGGACTTAATTTAAGTTAACTAGTCCCTCGTTTCAATGATGTAGTTTTCTAACAACTACTTAACAAAGTTAGTAATGATGGTTCAGATAGAGTTTTAAATCCAAATTAATATCTGTGGGTACGAAGTAGACATTGTGTTTTTCAAAACAACAATTTGCGTACATTTTGCAAACTGTGTTTGACTGTAAAAAGTATTGTGTTTGTTAATGGTTACTTCATTGCCTTTTAAATTTATTATTCTAGCCAGTTCTTCTATCTCATAGAAGTGTGGCAGAGTTTAACTGCAAGGATCCATTGTGGCTTCAAATGTCTAACATTTTCGTCAAATTCTAGGTTACCTACTTAGTTTTTACGTTTACCTACTAAGTTTACTTACAGAAAGCCTTCAATTCTTAAACCCATATATTCCTTGTTTCTCGTTTATCTGTGTGATAAAACGATATCTTTCGAAGTAAAATACTTCAATATATTTGCTTAAAAGCCGGATTCCTGAGTGTCGTGATGTTTATCTTGTTTGATGTTCTCAAATTCGGCACTCCGGATCTGTTCGACTGCTATTCCTTTGAGCTGAATTCCTTCAGTTAAAACAACGTCAACTATTAAATGTTTGCTGAAATCGCAGTTTATCACTTGCTTTTGACTTGGCTTGATAATTTCGCCATTCAGATGCAGTTTATTCTATGTCTTTGGAATTGATACAATTTATTAAGTAATTTAAGTTATTTGGTAATCATAGAGAATTCTGTCCATTCACAAATCGTTTACTCCCAAAAGCTGTACTAGAGTGTATTCTCATAAGAATCCATCAATTGAATACCAATATAGTATTGTTTGTATTAGTAGTATGATAACTATACCATAAAACTGAATGACGTTTACGATTCTCTTATCTTCTCTTTTTATCTTTCACACGTTTTCGTTCTGATCTCACAGAATTATATCTTTGTTATCGCCAAATTGGAGTTGCTTATCGCTTGATGTTCCCTTTCTTGGCTTTAGTCATCTTAACTTCTTACTTTCTTCTCTGGTTCTTGCGTTGTAAAATTGTAATTTTGTTTGGCTTATTATACTTTGGTGTTGGTTTCCATAGCCTCGACGTTTTATATCTTGAAATAAAAATACTATCTTGCATACATATCTAGTAAACCTTAAAGTTTTTTAAACATTTAACTTAGTTCCACACACTCTTCTTCAAAACACTATTCTTCACTTTAATTCGTATACACTTCAATATTTCCATTACTGTCCGTATGCACATTAATCACAAACTGCAGGGATCCAGTTCCCACTCCAGTCCCAGTTATAGCGTCAAGGGGAACCTCCAAGCCGGTAGTCACTCCTGATACCATGGTACTGATTTGTCGCGTAGCCGGTGCTGATGATGATCCGGCCACCAGAACCACCAGCATCAGAACTATACTGCAGTTGGACCTGAAATTTAAAGATGAATAAATTGAGCACGGTCGAAATGTTGATGATTTGTGGAGATTTGACAAAGAATTCATAATGTAAGATGAACAATGTAACGTTGAACAACCGAAAATTAATCTCAATTTAAAACATAAGTTCAATGCAAACAAAAAATAATCATTTAAAAAAGCTACTTCAACTCACATATTATCTAAAGATGCAGTCATAAGTCTGCGGACCAGCACTTGTTCTTAACGCTCGGTAGTTTCCTGAGGACTGGCACGAAACCAATAGATAACCTGCCTCAGATATCTAATCCTATCTCATCAAGATCTGAAACAAGATCAATACGATTTTAAACCTTACTCGTGAAGAAAAGAGTTTAATATAGATTGGAACGATGGGATATCGTGTGAACGTAGTTTAGATATGTTGTAGCAAGCAATACATAGAAGGAATGCGATGTTTCCGATATAAATGACTAAGATTCATTGAGTCATTATTTGGCAGAAGAAATAAGAGAAACAATTTAATTTCTTCACTTAGTAATCAATTACGTCTGAAAATTGAGAGTGCTGAGAGCTTTATCCAAACTATAGTTATAAAGTAACATTTCCAGTGTTTCTCGAACATCCAACATTTTTAAATAATCAACTTATCACATTAATGAAAGCGTTTAAAGAGGTTTATCGTTAAAAATTACGGCGATTTCAAATGTATAACAAGTCTTAAAATTGTCTTCTTCACAAGTATATTGTCTAACCATAACAAAGAGAGGATGCTTGGTAATTTACTTTACAAACACATGGCATATTAAGTCCTGGGGTCCCTTGTCACCCTCCGAAGGGTAAAGTTAATCGAATGTCCGTCACTGAGGACTTAAGGTGAATGTTTGTCTTGCGTCGTATCCACCTCGTAGAGTTCGCCAGGGTAGTCATTTATCGCCGTCTTGTCTTAGACTTTATGTATCGATCAGTGCTTTGAGCTCACTTGTATCTTCCATCGAGTGTTCATAGTAATTGTAGTTTGTGTGTGATCAGAATAAGCAAACATTGCTGTTTGTGTGTTTGGTGTTCAAATTATTTAATTTGTTTTCTAAAGTTTGTTGATTAGCACTTTATTTCGAATTTAATAACGGGTAAAATTTAGAAGAGCTACAGATTTACATCTTTGCCTCACTTATCGGGGTAATAAGGCAAATCAGCACGCGAGTTCAGACCTGGTGTTGACAGATCTTGTATTAATGCATCCTGTATAACATTTCCTAGTTACTTTACTTTAGCATCTTCTTCAACGACATTTCTTCTTGAACATTATTTACTGATTCTAACTTTCATTGTCCGCAGATTATATGGACTCGCTATGCAAAGACCATTTTCTCCAGCGACAGTATCGCAAGGTTGACGGCGGCGTGCTCTGGTCCCGCAACGAGCGCAACTTGGACTGCACGGTGACGTTTCAGACGCACAGCATCCTGCAGCGGTTCATGCTGCATTTTGACCTGCTACAGCTGGATTGCAACGATCATCTGTATGTGTATGATGGGGCACATGCCACGGCACCGCCGAAGGTAAGAAATCAACATTTTTAATTAACATTGTTTACTACTGTGACTGATGAAAAATGACATGACACAGAACCTAAAATTCGGCGACATAGCTGTGACATACATGTTTACTGAACAAGGACATCACGAGGAAATGGTATGGCAGGTAACAAGACTGTGTCATAACACAACAATATCACTGGGCTCTCGTGCAGGCCCACTCTCTGCCACGGATCGGAGGCCTTTTGTAGATTTTTGTCTTATATTCTGATGGAGAATATAAGCTTTTTCACAATCATCTATACGCTCATGAGTAAATTAGAGAAAGTTTGAAAGTGTCACTTGTTACAGAAAAACTGATAGGAAGTCATTTATGTATGGACATCTAATGAGGAATGAGGAGGGATTAAATACATGTGACTATAAGAGTAATGAACAATAGGTCCATGGATGGATTGTGTGAGATATGATATGAAAGGTAAAGAAGTAAATGATGCCGTGACGTCTGACAGGGGAGACTTTAAGAAGAAAACGTGTTGTGCCATCCTAATAATAGAATGAAACAAACGTATGAATCGTAAATATAAATTCATCGTTATAAGTCAATAAATGGTAACAAACAAATGGTATAAAAATGTTTGCACGTGGAAGATTATTACGGCCCACTCTCTTTTACAGAAAGGAGGTTTGTGTCCCAGCTGTTATAAGAGACTAATAATGCAGAGTACTTTAAAAGTACCCGTTCAAATCTTCTGTTTCATCTCACGCTCTCGTGCCATCCGCATCACTTATGGATGCCTCCACGGGATGGAAATGGATGCCAGGCCGGGACGATATACTTACTGCTAATATGCGTCTGCTTCTCCTAATCGAAAGCTTTTAGATTTACGCTCAAGTTTATTTTAACCTCTTCAAGTATTTAGACCCGCTTTCAGCACTACAACTGGCTAAAGTTGAAACGGTTGACAGAAACAGTATCTAGTTGTGTATAGTGAAACCGACGGTTTACAGTGTTCACAGCGGTTCTTGTGAAAAGTATTGTTTTGGAAGAACTATACGATTTACCACTATGCCTTCTTCTTTCAATTTGTGAACAGCATGAGTATCAGACCAATTACGGGAGTCATAAAGACTTTAAGTTGAGTCTAAGCTAATTTTAATACATAAAGTATATGAATTTTTGCTTATAAAATACACAATAGTTATAGTTATTAAGTCTAAACGAATAATGTAATTATAAAGGCATTATTTACCAGCCCTTCTCTCTTATCTTGTATTATGTCCCATCTCCATATTTTTCCATTTCTTAGATATTGAGCAGTCACGACCAAAGTAATTAGTATAATTTCAGTCAGTCCCCGAATTCATTATAAATTCATGCTATGTCCCACCGTCAAGGTTTAAATGGATTAAATGGAACGACAATTTGCTCACTCCCTACATTCCTTGACGTAATAATACCTTCTCCGATGGCGTTTTACTTAGTGCCTCGAAATATGTGATGGTTTTGAATAAATTGATTTTGAAGACCACGTACTGAGGTGTATGCATTAAAGTTGTCTGACAAGGTTCTACATTCTGAAAGTTGTCAACGCCACTATCAAATATACAGGGTGTAAATGAACCCTTCACGCAAACTTCAACCAAGTATTCTGTACATCAAACTAAGTACCCCTACGCAAAAATGTTTGCTGGGAAACGACTTTTTTTTTTGGGGTCAAAAATCACAATTTACGGTAACACTCAATGTAGCACTCTTGAAACATTGTGCTAGTGGATGCTTTGAATACTAAAGGGACCATGGAAGTAATTTAAGTAAAGTTATAACCTGAAAAACTGGTATTTACAAAAACAGCTGTGCAAAATTTGGAAATTTGACCCCCAATATCTCCGTAGCTAGGGGGTTCCCAGGTATGGTCTAGAACAAAAAAAATGATCGCAGTGGTGGGGAGAACAAGTGCCCTTCGTTTGCGTTAAGGGTACTTTTACACCCTTTATAGCTGCTTTGAGGTCAAAATCAATATTACTAACTATGAAATACCTCTCTGTGTTGCGAATTATACTTTCGTCGAATTGTAATAATACTACTGGATTTGGTGTTTTACATGTTTAAAGTAAAAAAGGTTTCCAAGCGCTCCCTTTACACCTAAAACTATAATTAATTTGCATACAAAGTAATTAAGTAAAATTGATTAATTCCGCAAAACAAAAAAAAATGAGAGTTCTGTACGTACGTTGTTAACTTCCAGAATGCACAATCTTAAAAAGTTTGTAATGTTCTATATTCATGCTTTCATTTGTTTAATGATTTTTTATGTACCTACATGTATGTCTCGTAACTTGTCATTTTAATATGGGGGAACCTGGAATAAATGGATTTTTTATTTATTTTTTATTTGTATTTCAATATGAAAAAGTCATCTGAATCTAAATATGTAATTCAAAAAACCTAACAACAGATTAATTCGTATTGAAATGTAAAAAACGCCAGAGACGCCAGGTGTTGAAAGGATCCCAAATAATTAACAAAGGAATTGTAATGCAACTTTGGTCAATTTTAAATTTAAATTCGCCAAGTTTGCCTGGCAACGACTCTTGGAACAATGGCTACCAAGTTTTAGCTCCCATTGTAGACTTGCCAAGTTTTGTGCCAAGATGTTTATTTTGTTCTGCCTGCTTTATACTTTGTGGGGACTGTGAATTAATGTTATTAGCGAATATAACGATGAGCCAGCTGTTTTGAATTAGTACTATAGTGATAAGTTAGAAGATAAAAAATATAATATTTATGAAAAGGTTAATCGCACGTCGTCTTTTTTAGTCATTGATATCAATTGTCTCCATTTCTTGTGTAAATTTTCAAATAAATAAATAAATGACATTATTTATTCAACACTACCACAGTCTGTGAGCAGAGACAAAAGAGCGAACACAACAAAAACACTTAAAGTGCGATCATCCTATCATATTTCAACGAAGCAATTCCTGACATTCAAACTTCGCAATTCCAACTTTCACATGTAAAATATATCCCGTACCTATTCAGTTGTCGGACATTTGACAAAAGCCAGAGTTGGGACCTCCCCAAGTTGGATTACCAGGCTCCAACTTCACAGCACTAACCTGCAGGCTACAGGCTGCAGCGGCTAGTGCTATTCTTAACAATATGTGGTTGTCACGGAAACTTTGGCGGTAACATTGAAATGGAAGTTTTAATGAGGAAACTGTGCCTGACTGCGGAACTGCGGATATGAAACCCTGGTAGGCGCGACGTGTGTAATTAAATGCTAAGTGAAATGTAAACAGGCGCTAATGGAATTTAAATATAAAGCAGACATGGTAATGTTGGAACATGTTCAGCGTTCGTGACACAGTGACGTTTTGAAATAAGTTTGTTCATGTTTTCATTCGGATGAAAGACTAGGTACACATAAGAGAAAGTAGTTTTCTGAAAAGAATTTAGGTACAAATACCTACATTCTTAAACTATAAACAAATCATGAACATCGCTATGTTAATCACCAAAACAAAAAACAAAAGCTTGCATTACCCACCCATTTGTGTTAAAAAAAGTAAATTCCGAAATTGTTTGAAGAAACAAACCAACAGTATATAACAGCAAACACCACATCACATGAAACATTTGAAACGCTGGCCAAACTTCAGCATTCCGTTATAAATTCGGAATATTCCGTAAAAATTCACGCGAAGCCGCGAAACAATACTAAACGTAACATAGCTGAACTTAAATGGAATAAATTTGTTGGTCGGTTGAGGGAAGTATTTGTGGATATATTACGCACAAAGGATGGCCACCTGTGTGGAGTTGGGAACTATCTGCGACACTTTGAGACAATAACTAACAAACACTTTGATGATCGCCGGCCGGGTTTGGAATAGTTGCGCAGCTATGCGGGTGTCCACATACTCCTGTGACCACTATTGTGTACGTAGCCGCGTTGCGTTGAAGGGAGCTCAACTTCAGATTAGTTTAACTACTTACATTCTTAAACATACCCAGGTTGATATAGGAGAGTTAAAACAAAAGTTTTTTGCACTTCTCCAGCGCATCTCCCCGATTGCATTACGCATATTCACAATCAGACTCCGAATTTTATTTAAATGAAATTTTCACTTCAAATGTCTTGTACGATATGTAATACTGAAAGGCTAAAGTAGGTACCCAGATTTAGTCATAATAATTATGGTGATTCTGGCAAGACTTACGCATTGATTAATAGATTTTTTTCGTAAGTCAATGAGTCTAAATACCCCACAATAATTACACCAAATACAGTTCACTTTCCACATATAATACACGAATGAAGTTATTTCTAATAATATTAAAGCTTCAGTTCCTGATTTGAGAATGGTCGAAAATATAGTGGATGCTGCTTGTGTTTCGAGGCACGTAGTCCGAACCGACTTAGAGAAATAAATTACTAATGTTCCCGAGGGCGATGGGCGAATAATCTATCAATACTTAAACGATATTGCAGCCTTTTAGCACATTATTGTTATTAATGGCTCTGAGTGTATAGGCATGTTTCAGAACTGCGCCTTCTCTGTTGTTTGTTCTTTCACTTAATTATACTCGAGGTTTACTAACTGACACTTTCTGATTATAGAACCAGTCAATTTGTGAGGAAACGCCTTAAGTAGAGTTTGAATAAATCATTTGATACTTATAGCGATTCCTTTAATGTAATGTAACACTGCAAATTTAAAACTCAAGAAACCAGCATATATCAAATGTTATGGATAACTTATAACTTGTAAAAACTTAAAATTTATTTAAAACTACCCGATCGGTACCAGTTTTGCCCGGTGGCATAAAAGTCCCTCATGAATCAATCTATATTATTATATTGCTACTAAACAAGTGTATTAAAATCCGTTGCACAGTTTAAAAGATCTAAGCGTACAAACAGCGGGAGTGACTTTGTTTTATACTATTTATAGGTTATTAAATATCACATGCTAAATATTTATACATAATAGCTGGTTTCAGAAAAACGATACCTCCTTTAATTTGAGATTTCATTTCCAACTTTAAGTGACAAGAACGAAGTGAGCAGAAGATCCTATATCTCCGGAAGACTAAACACACCGTTTTTCGTACCTCCAAATTCGGATTACAGCAACGCAATTTGAAACTCAAAGCCGTGTACAACAAAAGAACCTTTCAAAGTCACAGATTCTTCAACATAACTCATGCTAACTAGTTTAAGCTTCCTATTTAACTCAAAGTGAGCTGTAAGTCCTAGAAGCTGCCTCACGTTTTAAAGTTACCGTCTCTCTCGCAGCGAGGCTCAGTGACGCGGTCTCTGAATAGCAAGTAGGTGCAATCTTCGCTGCATTGTACGCTAAGAATACTAGTCTGTCTGTCCCCTTTTGTTGAGAAATGAGGCCATAATAAAGAGGTTGCTTGTGATTGTCATATAATTATGAAAAGGATTTTGTTCTATTTAGTGTTGTTATAAAATGAGAGTTAGGTATTGAGTTGGCCTTAGAAGTGGAATAATTAAAGAATGGTATAGTTGGGTAGACATAACATCACGCCTGTAAACCTTAAAAGGCAGAAGTTTACGTCATAGTACACCTAAAATTTACCAATTATGTTTAACTCCCTTAAAAAAGGGATGATGGTCTTCTATAGTTTCTTGTTAGTTTGTTTAATATGTAGTTTTAGTTTAATAATGTATAATATATAATAAGCTTTACTCAGCAAACAAGGAGGCTATCTACGACCATCAACTGGTTACAGATCCCGACAACGTGGCTGCTACTAAGCTGACGGCCTGTTCGACCTAATAACCACTGGACCAACGACCGAATATAAGACCACAATTAAGTCTAACTTTACTTTTACAGCTTTCTCTTGCAAAATGAATAAAACACAAAATTATTTCCCGGTTCACACGGAAACTGCTAAATCACTGTAAAAAGACCTTTTCAAAGCTCTGTAACTGTAAAACTAACAAGACAGTCACAAACAAGAGCCGTCGCAAACTTTGTAGTTTTGCTGAAAGAGAATTCGTTTACTCATTTTGCTCAAACTTTCAAGTGTTCCAACCGATTCTCCGGGCTGACTAATTAAAAGCATGTTCAAAGCGAGCTATAGCTATTAAAGTCTTTAATACAGCCACCCGAAGCATAGTTAGCATAACAAAACCCTTCTTAATTCATTCCTCGGCATAATCTGAAGCTAAGGAAGAATTTTTAATATCAACCCAAGAGCTTTATTAAACGCAGTATATAAGAATAAATGCAAGTCCACTAGTGCCTTTGAAATGCAAGGGGGTAGGGTGTCTGGGTGTCCGGCGAGACGTGATGTATGGGGCGGGGGGAGGGGGCTGTTCAAATCCGGGGTCGTCACGTCTTCGCTATCGTTCTCCCTGAAATATGACAGCGATATAGCCCGGACATCGTCAGTAAGCCCGGCCCGATGAAGAAAATATTGCCAGCGCATGAGCGATCAAGCGACTGCCACCGATTTATATAGACTCTCCGTAAGCTATGATTGAACACCGTGGGAACTGTTGTTCAATGTTATATTCGTAGCGACGTCGTGGAATAAAAATATAGGGATGGAACATACTTCGGGATACTATCAAGTATCGAGCGATGTGTCAACGTGAATGTATATTTGGTTGATGACGCTTATTAAAGTAACTGATACCTGTTGTAATTAATTTGGCTATTTATTTCATCATGTGTGAATTAGAAAAGAAACTTGTAAAGTGTTATGATATTAAATTATTAAGATGACTTCACGGTAGTCGTTATGTAGCACCTAATCATTGAACTGTATATCAAAATATATGCACACATAAAAGACCAATGTAACTATGAATTAAAATATATCAATATCTTCAGGAAAATTGAAAAATAAATTGTTATAGACAAGACAACAAGAAAGAAAGTTATGTTCGCAAAGTGTCTCTAGTTTTACTTAGTCTGATCAACATCCGTTACACCTTTCAAGTATCTACATATTGTTTCTATTGTTGTTTTGTTTAGATCGATTGATTACATTTATGACATTTTTATACATTTCAGCTAAATTGATGTTAATGTTTTATTAATTGCTTCAATGTTTTCGTTCCATTATTCATTCTGTCGTAATTATTATAGATAAAAAAATACTCGTAAGCTAATGGTTTCAGTTGTGTGTGAAAGTATAATTATTCATTTAATTCATTAATTGATTATTCTATCGTGCTGGTCAGGATGTGGGGGGCTGTGAATATTACAATATTACATACATTAAATACACATAGAGAAATATTGATAATTACTGACACTAACACAAACACGAAGGAATGATTAATCTTCTACATCAATACCTACATATTATACACAATTCATACAAATACACACACACAGTACCACAATAACACAACCCACACACACATACAACACTTACATACACACAACACAACACTTACTATTCAATACAAATACACATTCTTCCAATATAGTTAAGTAGAAGATTATTATTTATATAAGTCTGTTACAATTACATTATTAATTTTTGTCTCTAACTTTTGATGAGCTTGAAATATGATAAAGTTTAATTTGACTGCAACTACAAAACTAGGTTAGTATCAAAAATGTTGCAAAACATTGCGAAATAAGAGCAGAAGCATACCAAAGAATTAAGAAACGATGTATGGACTGTCTGAATGATGATATGGCAACAAAAGGAGTGGTCTGATGAGATGACGAGAAATAGAGAAGAATAAGAAGTTGGATAAGCGCAGAAGAATGATTATGATAAAGAAATGATAAATGATGAGATAAAAAAAGAAACTGTCCCCCATGCAAAGGTGACAGAGACAACGTTCTACAAAGATAATCATTTCTATAATAACACGTGCCATATCAAAGCTGCATACAGTAGAAAACACATGTTAGTATTGAACACTGCTACAATCGCAATCAAGACTAATCTAGCAAGTGCCAGAGCTATTGGTCCATTATGATGTATCAATAGTAGTAACTCTGCAGCCCTCGACACATGAGTGTCTCTACAATAGCTCACGTCTACTGACAAATGGACAAATGATTCTGTCTTGAGATAAGCAGAAGCGATTGTTTTGAGATCTGCTTGGGTTAATTGTGGCTATGGCCACTAATAGCTGCCTAGTGTTTCCGATTTGTTGTCTATCTTATCATGTGTTACATCATTTACCTATAGTCTTCTACCGAGGGTTGAATTTGTCAGATAATCCGAAGACTTGTTAAATGTTTAATTTTGTTTTATGGCATAATTTTATGATAATACAAATTAGTTACTGATGACATATCCAAATCGTAATTACAAGTACATTTCTAGCAGTGTTAATCTACTGGTGTGTATTAAATTCGGTAACAGTCACAGTTTTCTTCTTACTCGATTATGCTACAGACTGAGAGGTTTATTATAAAAGGCACCTGAATAAACATACAGGATACATTAAAATGCGGATTGTTAACCCGAAATTGATAACTAGTTTGTTTAAATTTTCAAACGGCACTTTAAAATACACTGTGAAATCTATATCGTTGTTTTCCGGCAGCGAAATGAAATATAAAAACTTTTTAACAAACAATCCCAATCCATTTGCTATCATTTAGACATCAATACGACCTCGCAAAGTTTTGTATTTACTAGTAGAATAACAAAACATGACGCCTGTAATCCCCGAAGTTTGCGAGGTCGTATTGATGTCGGTTTCATAAGAACCATTCTACCATCAGATCAGCTTGTTAGAGAGAAAATACCAAAATCGCTGTAATTTTTTTCTAAGTTCTCCCAAGATTCCATCATCTGATCCCGACCTGGTGACTATGAGACCAATAGGAAAGCACAGGCTTTCGAATAAAAGAAGAATTTTCCAAACCGGTTCGTAAACGACGGAGACGAAAAGATCGTTAATGTAGACAATGGAGTTATTTTTGAGTTTTGTTAATTTTTCAAAAACCGCTAGTCCGATTTCGATAAAAAAAAATATGAGCCCATTTGGGTCAAAAACCTTTTCCAACAAAAAAAGAATTTTAAATCGGTTAGCAAGCGACGGAGTTATGCCCGAGCAAACTTAATTTTTTTTTTAGAAGTCGGTTAAAAATATAAGAAAACAAAAATGGCAGATTAACCAATGTGAAAAATAAAACTCGAAAGCTACCACGAACCAATAGTAGGTACCACCCGATACCTACGCTAGGCGCAAGCCGGGTGCCTACTGGCCGCCCGCGTGCTTTTCAATCAGCTGATAACTTATTCTTGATAATAATAAGCTTTAACCCTACAAGTTATTCAAATTTTGCCTTCATTCGTAACGTTTAGTGTTACTATTAATTCTCACGAAGTTCTAGTATTCGAGTTCATGAATATTTTTCAAATTATTTTAAAACAAAAGCATTCTTACTTTTTACTTTTACTCCATGCTTCGAAAGTACTCCTTATGGCAAGTTGTTCAGCCGCGGAAAACAACGATTTAGATTTCACGGTGTTTATCTATAAATATGTTTTAGATTAAATAAACTAACAAGAAATTATAAAACAGCATAAAAAAAACTGCTCCTCAACGATATCAGCTACGAGATAGGCGGCATTGCCACGTCGTATGGCAACATTTAGCCTGTAATAAGGTAAAAGCATGCCCGTGAATGTTCTAAAATGTGTAGTGTATTGCTCTTCTTCCAGGCCGACCTGTCCTGCCGTAACACCAAGCAGCAGGTTGGGGCTCTTTTCACGCGCAGCAACTTCGTGACCCTCAAGTACGTCACTGACAACTGGGGCACCGACGCCAACGGCTTCAGGCTGGTGATCACCTCCGTCAAAGACCCCAGTGAGTACTCTCATTTGATTCTAGTGATCATTGTGTTTTAAATTTATTTGACTGATTTTGCCCTCTTAACAATGGTCGATGTTTTGAAAACTGGGACCATTGTCACTGGTCTTCCAGTTGCGATGGTAGTATTGTAGATCGTAAAGAACAGACTTTTTTGTCATTTTACAGAAATAGGCCATCAAGCTATTTAAGCTAGTTTATTAATAATTTACTTAAAAAAAACTAGAATAGATAGCCGAAGGAATCGCGGGCAACCACTAGTAACAAAGTAATAATACAACTAAAATTTAATTGCTTTTTATTCCAAGATTCTGTAACTCTTTCCACGATAATATTGTAGAGAATCCAATTAAAATCACATAAAGGATAAAACTAGACCGGGAATGAAGCAATAACCATCTGTTTATCCCAATAAATACGAGTATCTGAGCAATTTTATATAAAAACTCGAGGCACGCTCACGACCCTCCGGCCTCCATCGTCACCCTCTTTAATTTCACCAAATGTTTATTTATTCGAACAAACAGTCGACAGGGCAGTTCGTTTACACATTCTTCCTCCTTTATATATATGTGTATTGATATTTTATTGTGTTTTCGGAGGTTTCTAGGCTCTTTGGTAGACAATGTTGACCTGTTGCTGTGATGTTCTCTATATAGTTAGTTTTCATCGTATCTTAATCTTTATTTTTTACATTTCAAGGCAACATTCTTTGCATTTCTCCATCAATTTTACTACGTTAATTTTTTAACACTGTCATACTATTCAAACCCACAATAATTTCCTTTTATTCGGTATTTTTTTACTTCATATACGATCGTCCAGGTCATTACGTGGCTCATAATGATCCACAAATGCTCACACTCATGTGTGAACGTACGGGTCAGCCGATTTTTTAATTATCATTACTGTGTTCTAATGGTTCTAATCGGCATGATTGCTTTTCAATTTTAACTTGCGACGTTTACAGCCATTGGTATGTAATGGAGTTTTGAAGTATATACTTGTAAGATCATTTCATAAAAGTTTAAACCTAATACCATACGTTTTAGTAACGTTAATCTGGCTGTAAAAACGACTAATGTTCTAATTTACACCACACCACTCCAAGCGCGACAATTACACATCGTTATCATAGTAACGTTTGAGGCAGAAGTCGCAAAGCCTCACAATATAATTATAACCAAGGACACATCGCTTTCACTCAAGTATGCATATGAAATTACAGTGGGACGCACAAAGGAAGCAATTAAATTGTCCAAAAACATTACTGGAGCAGAACCGTTTGTTTCGTCTTCACCTTTGAGCCGTACATAACACCAATTAGATTTTCCGCTTGGCCGGGCGGAAAAACATACTCCAAAGGATTTAGGAACACACGACGGGGACTTGGGAGGATCAGAGAAAGAAACTGCGAACAGGAGTCGCGAAAAGACACGATAGAATTTTAATGGGAATTTTATTGCTTGTCGACATTTTTTGGACGATTTGCTGGATGAGAGTATTTGTGGGCGTATAAATAAGGAATGGTTATTCCTTTGAAGTGAGGTGATAGTATGTCTCTGTTACTTAATTTGTTGATCAAGATTTATTATTGGTGTTTGAAATGAAAGTGGGCCCATTATGGGTCTCTATAGAACTACTTTGTTCATTCAAGTGTGTAATGGGTATTCAATTAACTAGAATTAGAGTAGTATTTGTTTTAAATCCACACTACTTTAATCTTTTTGTTTGTTCACATTGAGTGTTTTCGTGCTCTATGTATATCTATGATCTCAGTATTATTTCGTCGATCGAAAACCTGTGAGTTATGACGTAACTCATTGAACGCTTTCGTAAAGGTGAAAAAAAACTTTCCTTTGTCCAGAAAACAGACACATCTGTTTTCGCTAGGAATTCCGGAATGAGTAAAAATATCTTTCGTCCGGTCTTCTGTAAACTCGGCAACAATCAATTTACTACGAATCTTTTTGTTAGATTTCGAAAAAAAAAAACGGTTTTTGGAAATATTGAACCAATATGCTTAGTTTCTATTCTCAATTTCTTTTGTTTTTTTTTTAAATACTTTGCCTTCTTAACCCATTATTAGCAAAAAATTAGTCATGGTACTACCTGATGCTTTACGAGGATTAGTTTGCCTTGAATTAATTATCTAAAACATAAAAAAATACAATATGACTGTATCGAGTGACATTTATCAAAGTTATAAAATAGCACCATTAAGCTGATCCATCGTGGATGAGATCTCGTATCATTTTTATGTCTCAGACATTAAATCTGAAGCCTTCAGAGCCTTCTGTGCGAACATTGAAAAAGTCCTAGCGCTTAAAAAAGTTATGGCCCATTAATACAAGGGTGAACTGAAACGGTAACGGTATTTTCATAAAATCGATAAGATAGTTGACAGTTTTAAAACTGGTTAAATCTGAAGTTAGATTTTTAGGCAAAAAAGCTACGTACTTACAAGGAAACAGCAGATCAAAATCTTATATGCCAAACAACATAGATAGAGTGAAAGTTGTTGCAACTGTGCTGTTGCCGACTATCGATGCAACTTAGTTCACATCACCCGACGCTCGATAATGAAGTGTGGGAACTTCCCAACTTTGCCCCATTAAGACATAGTTGTTAAGCGACCCCCGGGACCCCTCTGGACAGCCGCTGGTCGACTTTGCACCTCAACTTGCATACTTCCAAAGATTACTCGACTAGACTCTTTGGGAAAGTTTTAAGTACGATTTGGTAGTTGTTTTAAGATCTTCCGAGATGGTTTTTGTTACGATTATTGGCTTGTTTATGGGATCTTCACTATGTCACGTATGGGTGTTTTATCGACCATCTGTGTCCTTATATAACTAATAACTTTAGTTGATGTAGTCTCGTTTAGCCTGTTGAAGATTTCGGTTCCAATATTTTAAAACATTTCACTTCATTCTGAATGTCCAAAATCTCAACAATCCTTTTTGTTTGAACAGCGAACTCCCCTTTGTGCCCACAAAATGCTATTCCAACACAAATTCTTCATTAAGTATCATCTTTAACTCGCAAACAATGCATTTGAAAATGATACTGGGGGTTTTAACATTCCTGTGAGCGCAACTGACTGGTTTCACAAAGCAGGATATGTTAAGCGCTCATGCCATTGAATTATGCAACAAAAACGCGCTCGGCGACACCGACTGAGACGCCGGAATAACATTTTAAACAATGCATTTCATACATGCCGCGCGCTACATGAGCACCTCCCTATCGCCTTCCTGTACAGCGCGCGGTGTATATGCGGCAGGGAGAAACAATCCCCTTTTAGAGATCAAAAGCAGTGTTTCGGTAGCTACAAGTCTGTTTTGCTTCGCTTTACACAAATTTTCAGCTGCTTTATGAATGACACAATTAAAGGTTGGTGGTACTGGGCGATTAGCGTTAACCATATCGTTGCGTATCTCTGGGCGGGCGGCTCGTTAAGCCCGGGGTATTGTTCGAGTCCTTTGGGCGGATTTTTTCAACGATGAATGCCCAATTTTCCGGGAGCGCGACGTCAGCAGTTTGATTGTCCGGTTGTAAGTGACAGGGTTTTTCAATTGATAAGGGATGTTTTTTTAACGGAAAGCAGTTTAAACGTATTTTTCAATTTTGCGACGAAACGGAATGATCCAGTAGTAATTCTATACTGTGGTGTGGGGTAGTTTGAATAGTTTTAAAGACGGAGTGAAACTTAATTTTATATTATGTACTTATTTTCCTAATTGTGTCTTGTATTCGTACAAGATCTAGATAATAAATGATAGTTGATTGTGGGCAAGTCCAAATCGGGGGACGATATTCTAGAAACAAGTTGTAGATGATAACTGTTTAATTTATTCTTCTTTCTATAGTTATATTTATCTTAATGTATGAAAGTCTACTTCACTGACTTCAATTTATATAAAATCTACATTCCGTAATTTTCCTCTCCTTGTTCCTAGACAGCAAATCTTATCAGCAGCCTTATTCTAGATATAATCTACCGGCTCAATGTACGGCGGAGTACAATTTTCGTAAGGCGTACCGCCATTTATAAGTATGTTTTCCTTTTTCAATCAGAACCAAGATTTCAGGTCAGTTCGCTTGGTTGGTAGTACCGGAGTACCGGCTTCTTGTATTTTATCGTTCACAAAGAAATACATTTGTATTTTTTCTCTCTTTTTATAATATATTTAACGGATTTCTGGCTTCTCCTTGCGTTTGATGACTGAACAAATATGGGTTGGTGTTTTGATCTAAGGAAGTAATTCAATGAAAGAGGATATCATACGTTTACTTATGGTAAGAAAGTGAGTGAACAAGCTTTGCTTCAAGATTGCCGTTGGCACCGCCTTCAACATCAAAATCAACAATTTGGAAAAGTTGCAAAACAATTATTCTTTCACTTTTTTTTCAATAGCAAATTATTGTTTACCTACAGTTTACTGAACCTGAAAAAAACCATCATGTTATCTATATGTCGATTATGGATGGCTTTTTGCCATCGGGGTAGGCAACAACTCAAAACACGACGACAATTTCTTTTGACGGCACCCATGGCCTACCACATCAGTCATAGTTCTTACGAATATCATCTATTACTTACAATGTTTTCATAAAAACAAATCATGTCACATCACCTTTAGTATCACCTGTACCTTCAATGAGTTCACCCTATTTTTGATGTTTTTTCGCACCGTTGTTCCAGAACATGGGTGCAAAGAATTCCGATGTAAGCAGCGGGAGTTCTGCGTAAGCGCAGACCTGACTTGCGACGGCGTGGACCACTGCGCCGACGGGTCTGACGAAGACACGGCCACGCTATGCCCAGGTAGAGAACCGCGCTACGATCGACATACAATGAATGATACTCTTATCGTACAACGCAGCAATGCTTTAAAATTGTTGCCATATTCATTTTATTTGCTAACATTATGCTTTTTACTTCATATTTAGTGTAAGTCACTGAGGGTCTAGACTAGTGGTTCTTGAAAGCATGTCGTAAGTTATCAACTACTATGAAGTCGTTGATAGCTTACGACACGCTGTCACAAAAAGCTCCCACACTCCTGGTAACTTTTCTACCGGTCATCGATCGTCATCACTGTCAAATATAACTGACTAGACCCTCTTGACCGTAGATTGTATTGTAGAATTTGTAGGTAGATTAGAATAGATATTTTTGTGTTTAATTAAGTATTGGTGTAATTAAATTTATTTTTTGTTTTATTTTTTGTTTTATTTTTATCCGTTATGTTTTATATTATTCCGATGGGATTTTCAGCCAATGGCTTTATAGACAAAGGAATGAAGGGTTTGATTCAGAAAGTGGTGCTTTTGTACACGGTAGGGATTGTTAAGAGGTACCTCTTCTGGAGCCCTTACTTCCAGTGGTTTTCAAAGATCCTGTTCATTGTACCTGCTTCTTAAGTATTTGTTTTGTTTGTTTTTGCTATTGTTATATTGTACGTAAAAAATGTTTACGCTTTTTTTATTTATTATCTAAGTAATTGATGTTACAGGATAGTTCGAAAAATCTTTTTTTGCAAAAAACGCAGGATTTAGGTAAATTTTAATTTTAGGCAAATCGCGAGTAACTACGATAAATACGGACTGGCTGCTATGCTGTGATAGATTCGCTTGCTTTTTGTGGGTGGGAAGCGGAAGGGAGTGTCAGACGTCTACTGACTAAAATCCACCCGTGTTCCTCCTTAGCCCTAGTGCCGAGGCCGCGGTATCAGTCTCGACAGGTTGGTTAACAGCCTTAACGCTATCTCGTTATTCTGAACAAAACGAATGAGGATTGTACGAATTACCAGGTACCTACATTATAAAGTCAATCAGCAATTAGTTTACATAGGATTTTATAAAAGAAAAGATTTTTCCACTAACTCTGTGACATGTATTGTAAAGTATTATTGGAGATTAAACAACTCTCCATTTTGACGAGCTAGATAGCGGCGGGCCGGGCGGTGGGAGTGCGTGGTTGGTGGGATGCGCCGGCGCCGCGGCGCTGGTGTCGATGGTGGCGGCAGCCATCACCTTCTGCGCCTGCCGACGCCGCGCTGCTAACCAGCGCACACGGCTACATAGTGAGTAAACCACCTTCACTCTTTTATCAGCAGTTTCATGTGTTTCACAGTACATGTATCAAAGCAGAAAGGTATAATCGTCTTATTTCGTGACTGATAAAACAAACAAACAAACAAAGAATCACCACAGTTTTCTTTTTTATTGGAGGGTGGGAAATCATCAAATGACTCCTCCAGCTCTGAGTGGAGCGGAAGGAAGTGTCCGACTTCTACTGACTAAAAACCACCCATGTTCCTTCGTAGCCCTTTGTGTCCGGGGCCGCGGTATCTCTTTCGAACATCCCGCAGCCCCGGCAGATCACCACTGACAAATATGACAATGCTATACACCAGCCTTCTGGACACTTTCACAACGACGCCGCGACGCAAACAAACGTTTCACATTTATCTTACAGGACCTGTGATTTAGCGTTACTGTCCAAATCATTGCGATCTTTATTCTAGTTACTATAAGGGTGCTATTGGGTTGCAGCTGTCAAACATGAAACAACTGTGAAAAATTTGTTGATAATAATGTTGGTTCACCTACTCTCTCCCATCCTTGACAGTAACTGTTACCCATCCCAACGCAAAGATTTGTGACTTGCTCCTTTTTTTGCCAGGTCCCGTCGGGGTTCGAGCATTTGGTAATTTAATGGCAAATTACACGACACTCCCTTCCACTCCACCCAGAGCAGGAGGAGTCATTTGATGATTTACCAGTCTCCAAAAAAAAGCCTTACTCAATTGCTTGAGCAGACAGTGTCAACTGTCAGCAGTGAACTGACTGGAGCGGTCGTAAATACTCACGGTCACGTGTATGGAAGATTGTAGTTCGCCATAGAGTTGCAGCTTGAGGCAGTTTGTCATGAGTGCAAGCTTTGTGGATGAAATGCCAAATTTCACAAATTCAACATCACATGTTTGCTTGCAGTGCAAGAGTTGGCGAGCAGTAATGGCGGCGGGTGCGCGGGCGGCGAGGTGGGTGCGACGCGGCTGCCGGGAAACCCGCAGCCCCCTGCGGGCCCGTGCGGGGCGGCGCGGGCGGGCCGCCTGCGGCGAGCGGCCTGAGCGCCGTGCCGCACAAGGACGAGTGGTTCGTCTAGCGGCCCGGGGCCCGCAGGGGCCGCAGGGGGGGGCCCGCCCGCCCCCGGCCAGTGTTACAACATGTAAATTTATCGATATGACATTAAACATTTTTGGCTTATCGTTCGTATGTTATTGGGTCGAATTCGCCGACCCGGATCCTCATCCTTTGTTTGTATACACGTTGTAATTCTGCGACTATTCATAGATATTATAGAATAATTGTAATCGTCAAATAAATAAGTTTTTTGGTATGAGTTTTGAAAATTGATGTTATTCCTATCCCTTAGCGTGTAGTTAAATAACCACAAAGGGCTCTAAGCGCAGCTTCTTAGCTTTGTCGAGTACCTACACGGCGCCGCGGCGGCGTAAATGAGCTTCAACAACCAGCTTCTCAGGCTTTAGCGTTCCTCTGGCGCTAAACTGAGAAAAACAGTTTGCTAATTAGTTGAACATCTACACTAGCCATCTATTTACACTTTACAACACCACATAATAATATACTCGTACATAATGTCTGAAATTACTCGAAGACAGCACCTACGTATACAAACATGTGCTACACTCTTATGAAGGCATCACATCCTGAATTCTCATCATCCTCAAGTATAATCATTATTAAAAAAAAAAAAACGAAGACAAGTGGTCAGCCAGTAAAACTGTAAGTCTCAGGACACCTCTTAAACCACAGCTCACATTCTTGAACGCATTTCAGTCACAGCTTTGCTCAACTCGACTGATCAAACTGTACCTAGTAGAGAATTTGTTGTACCATAGTAGAGAAGCCGATGGCTCATCGGATTTTATGTATAAGGTCACAGCTGACGTTGTTAGGCTGCAATACAGAGCTGAACGGCTTCATTACAGATGTGCTAGTAGTTACACTCTTACTTATTGACGTCTGAAATACATTAGTTATAATTCGTTGGTTTAGTCACTGCCTTATTGGTCTAGTGGTCGCAATCGCAACTGAGACTAAGTGTTATTGGGTTTTTCCATTAAAAAAACCCAATAGCACCCACGGAGTCTGGATTCCGTTCCTTAGCTAACAACACCGCACAAGTCATTTATTTACCAACTTACAGCTAGGAGACGTATAAAACTGTGCGGTGTTGAGACGCCAACCGACTTGAGCGCTTTTTTTTTTTTTGGCGGGTGGAAATTCACCGAATAACCCTCCCGCCCTTGGGCAGAGCGAAAGGGAGTGTCAAGACTTCTACTGACTAAAAACCACCCATGTTCCTTCTTAGCCCTCTATGTCGAGGCCGCGATAACTAGTGTACAACCCGCGGCCCCGACGGGGACCGACTTGAGCGCTGTCACTACTTTTTGAATTATGGCTTCAGATTCAGATTGCCTGAAGTCTAAAGGATGTAAACGTACCCTTAACGCAAACGAAGGGCACTTGTTCTCTCTACCACTGCGAACATTTTTTTTGTTTTAGACCATACCTGTGGGAACCCCCTAGTTACGGAGATATTAGGGGTCAAAGTTTCAAATTTTGCGCAGCTGTTTTTTCAGGTTATAACTTTACTTAAATTACCTCCATGACTATTCAAAGCATCCACTAGCACAATGTTTTAAGAGTGCTACATTGAGTTTTACCGTAAAATGAAATTTTTGACCCCAAAAAAAGTCTCAAATTTTTGCGAAGGGTTACTTAGTTTGATGTACAGAATGCTTGGTTGACGTATGTGTGAAGGGTTAATTTACAACCTGTATAAAGGCATTCAAATGTGAAAACCGACAATTTTTAGCTGTTGTAAGCTAAGGTATTTGTACCCGTTTAATGACAACAGATTCGCCCCCTATTACATGCGGACTTACACGTATCAGTGAAATGTAATGTAGATATGTGCACTTCACCTTTTTGTCTCCTATTCGAAGGAAAGTCCTATTTAGACTATTTTCTTAAAGTGTCTATTTGTTTATTTAAGCAGGTACCTACATACTTGCACAGTAGTACAGTTGACACCAACGCGTGCAGTCAAGTCAAGTCACAATCACACACCTCAGACCAAGAAAAATCGTATGCAATAATTCAGCATAGCTTTATTGCCACTTTTTTTTTTTTTTTGGTGGGTGTAAAATCATCGAATAACCCCTCCCGCTCTTGGGCAGAGCGAAAGGGAGTGTCAGACTTCTACTGACTAAAAACCACCCATGTTCCTTCTTCGCCCTCTATGTCGAGGCCGCGATAACCGTTGGACTACCCGCGGCCCCGACAGCTTTATTGCCACTCAGAAATAGATTTCGATACGAATCGTGAGCAATCAGGGCTTTTAGCAAATAGTAACTGGTTTAAGAAATGCCAACCACATTGGTTGTCGTTATGACCCCACTTTCGTCGTTGACGTTAGGTCTTCAAGCGTAGGTGAAGGAGACACGGCAATCCGTGCATGATGAAACGTGGGCTACGTACCTACATCACCTATATTTACCTGAATTTAAAGGCACCTGTAGAGGTACTACAGGTGCCGGTTTCCTTATAACAGCCGCTTTTCAGTTTCACACCTAGAGGTTTGATGATGTCACAGGAGAGGAACTGCTGAGGCTGCGCGGTGAGGACCTTGTTCACGAAAGCGTCAACTAGGTGTTTTTATGTTATTAACAAGCGTTATTTTAACAGAATCATCATTATTTTGCCGTCATCCCGATTTATTTGGATTCGACGCAGCACTTCTTTTTCGTAGTACCAACTGAGCGCCATCTGTTTAATATGCTTTATACTAATTCCGCTGGAATCAGTCCTTAAACAAGATGACACTAGTTTCAAATATTTTATTTTAATTAGGATGTTCTAAGCGCGGGATAATACTGAATTATTTATGGCTGATAAATAACCAATTAAACAACCAGATAATATGATTGGGGAATTATTACTTTATAAAATTGAATATCAATAAAAGTTAATTTTTGGGATCAGCGCCATCTTTCGACGAGTAGCAATACTAAACTCCAAAACTAGTTCTGTCTGACAGCAACAGAGCAAAAGAGCTTTGAACTTTCAACAAAATATTTTTAAGAAAAAGCTCGCTGCCATTTTATGCAATTTCGTGAATTAAAACATGGGCAACGTTTGTTTCCTTAACATAATTCTTACTCAATTCGATTGATTAATTCCCAATAGCAGTTGTTTGAAGTCCTTTAAAGTTTATTATTGTTGTGTGTTGACTGTTTTCATGGGTTCCTCGGCTTGTCGCCTGTGACCGGTTCGTGTCAAGAAGTCGGAACTCGGATTCGGCCGTCCTCCTCTCGTCAGTCGACCACTAGCTTTCGGTGGCTGTGGTACAACGCGTAAGCTTTTTCGTGTCCTTTCGTATTTTATTTCGTGCGTAATCTTAAAAACTTTTGTGCTTTTCTTCAAAACGCGTTCTTAAAATCGTTTAACTGTGTGAAACATTGTGTATTATGTAGAATTTGTTAAATAAGTGCGTCTTTTCATTATAGTTACGAAGAAATTAGTGCTTGATCGTGAATTTTAGATAAAAAGTTGTTGTTTGGAACAAAATTTTCGTGTTTTGGTTGTGTATGTGATGTTAGGGACTTAGGATGCGGTGGGGTTGGCTCTGGTTGCCACTTCTGGTGACGGCTGTCACCGCCAAAGGGAAGAAGCATCGACATCACAAACCTGGTGAGTCGTGTTCATTTCTAACGTTTTCTAACAAGTTGGTGTGATTAATGGCCTTTTAATCGTAGAGACTGGAGGTCTTTACCTATTTATCTTGATGTAGTACCTACCTAGGTATTCCAAGAAAAGAGAAGATGGAAAAAGGGAGATCTTTTCAATTAATTTTTTATTCACGAAAGTTCATGCAAGAGAATTTTTGCCAGATGGTAATCTAATTCTCTTTCCAAAACAACATGAAAATCGGTACAGTAGTTTTTGAGTTTATCGCGAACAGACAGACAGACAGACGCGGCGGAGGACTTTGTTTTAATACAAATTAAAATTGTAAATTTAATAATAATGTACGAACCTACCGGCTACCTGCCTTTACTGCCCCATCTTAACAATCCAATCTGTAAACTGGCTTACCTTCAGGCCCAAAACTCAATGAATCTTAAATCCTACCAGATTAAGACGATATTCTCAAGTAAACGTCCGCTGTTCACTAATTAAACGCACAATTAATTAGGGCCACTGTCAGTGGTGTCAGTTTCACTGTCATCACGGACATGCGTGCGATCCCTTCTCGGAAACGATGCCCATCTATTCTATCCACACCGCATACCTGCGAACACGCTCCTATAGATACCTACGTGGTTATTAGGTGCCTAGAAGACTGTCAATCAGTCAATCTACCATCAGTTCTCTTCGTGGTCTCTTGGTTGGTAAGAATGAAGCTAGATTCGATTGATTGTGCGTATATTTAGGTAGGTAAATGTGGTCTTCTATCTTGGTAGGAATGAACATGTCATGACAATAAATGAAGAACATGTGACTAAAACAATAATTGTAAAGGTGGTTAGATTGTTTGAGGATTAAGGAATGATAGTGAAAGCAAATGGGGTAAACGATAGCGTCAAAACTGCAAATATGATACCAAAAACGTCAAAAACCTGTCTAGGGCACTCCGTAGCCTGGCACTGGTCGAACAAATCCAGGTAGGTACATCGATCCAAGGAGACAAACAACGTGAAAAAGAAATTGTAGGGAAAGAAAGTGCCGATCAAAATCAGGGCGTTAACGGGGTCTGCATCCCCCTACAAAACGTTATTTGTTGCGTAGGCCTCTTTCTAACTGGCCAGAATTAATTAAAATGGGTACTTAAAAGCCTCTCGATGTCCAAAACAAAGAGAGCAGTTATCCCTGTCGGTAATAAAATAAAGTCCATGATAGATTCGTCTTTGTATGGTTGAACAGAAAAGGCAATACACGAAGAAAGTTCCGCGCCATTGACTCCGATAATTCTTAAGGAACATGTGCCTACTTTAGATTTTATCTGTCATCGTACATTTTAGAGTAATTCTCTCTTTGTTTGGATAGGCTTCAGCGAGCTACAGCAAGTATAAATCCTCATAGGTAGGTGAAGTCGGAATATAGCACCGGTGACCGATAAGTTTTAGAGATCGACTAGCATGTAATAGATTCGCAGGTATCAGCGGCCATGTCCTGAGGAAAGTTTAGAGTCATCATCATTTCAACCGAAAATCGAAACCATCCACTGCTCGACAAACACCTACCTTAAGGGTCGCTATATTAACCGGTCCTGTGCGTATCGAATCCAGCAGATTCCCACTACCTTCACCCGGTCATCGGTCCACCGGTGAGAGATGGGATGGAACGATGAAATAGACCTGGTCAAAGATGAGAATATGGTGTGATAACTGAGAGCAAGAGATGCCGATCACAATTGAGAAAAGATTATCTGTACTATTCCTTCGCCGTAAGGTCCTCTGCCTCCACGTTATTTGTATTCTCATCTATGGCATCGGCTAGTAGAAACATCAATAAAGTTAAGCTAGGCGAGACAACGTTACAAAATCAGTCATAACCACGCGAACAGAACCCTGTCGAGCAAACAGGTTGGCACGCTACACCTGTACAAGTGCATACCCCACTATAGTACGCAACTACGCACTAACATGCCAGCCATTTAATCATTGTAACATTATATAAAAACAAAGACAAGCTGGAGACATATTAACCACTTTCAAAGAGATCAGCCATCAATTTGTTTTCATGGTTATAGGTACTTCGATAGAACAGCTCACACCCTTTTTTTCTTTGGAGGATGGTAAATCATCTAATGACTCCTCCCGCTCTGGGCAGAGCAGTAAGTAGTGTCAAACTCCTACTGACTAATCCACTCCTGTTCCTTCTTAGCTCTTTGTGTCGAGGCCGCAAGCATACCACAGCCCCCCAGATCACACACTAAATACCTACTATATTCTATCATTCTGCTTCACTCGTTGTTGGTTTAAGAGCAACTGCCGAGGTTAAAAGCTGGCTGTTTTTCCAATAACAGACATAAATTGAATTTGTGCCCAGCTGATGGCAATAGGCTTGCTTTTTAAATGTACGTCACACCTCTGCCATACCCTTCAGATATTACAAGTGTATTGTGTTTTATGCATGTCAAATTGTTTATCCAGAGGAACTAGGCAAAGTGGCATTACATTACAATCAGCGTTTACGATGCTCGATGATTTTCGAAACAGAAAGCGATCGAAAAGTTGAATGTCATTTTTGTTGAACAATTAGCGATTGTCTTTGGTCTGGAGTCCTATTTACGACCAACAATACTTCACTTCACTAGCTACACCAGTCATATCTTATCACTAAGTGCAACCTATACATCTATCAACACAAAATCCACTCTGTCCATACATGATTATGATTTTATGGTCACATTGCCACTTCACTATCTCATGCGCTATAAATATGCGCGCGCGCAGACTCGCCCACTAACATGAACGAGAGACTGTCTCCTCTTTATGACCCAATTCATTAAAGTAACTGCTCCGACGTGCAATATTGACAAAATATGAATCATTTTATTAGACTTCCGTGTTAAAGAGTGAGTTCATTGATGGTGTTTTGAGACTGGAGCAGAGACTTTTTAATAAGTTTGCAATAGACGCCACAATGCAAGCTAAATCCTAATCTAAGTAGATTAGGATTTAGCTTGCAAGGCCAACTAGTTGCTTTCGGAATAAGTGTAAAGTGTGTAACTTTCAAAATGTCATCATTATATCATTTTACTGTATGGTCTCCCTGAAACCTAGACCTAAGGACCTGAGTTCATTATTTTTACATCTGATACAATCTAAGAAAAAAATATGCCGACAGCAAATGGAATTTAGGGGTTAGGGCAGCTATGGCTTTAATTTTTGTTAGCATTTGTTTTAATCATAGTATAAGCAAAAATCCTCCGATACTGTATCGACAGAAATGTTCACAAAGTTTGGTAAAGATGACCAATTGAGACATTATTAAAAGAACACGATTGCTAATAGTAATTGTGCATAAATAAACACAAATAAATCTTCAAAGCCCATAGTTTTAACACCATACTTCAAAAACTAAAAGTTTTTAACGGTATTTCACACTTGGTTGTGCCCGTGACTAGCCAAACGCATTGTTGGGTGAGCAGAGCAGGTAGACCCTTCGCGGAAGGGCTATTGTCTTGTGTGATTAGGCCCTATTATGTGGCGGAATAGCCGGCCCGATAATTATTTACCTACCGTGCCACCAGGACCTTTTGGGAGCTCAACTGAAGTGGTTCCTAATTGGTTTTGTTGATAAAACTTTCAACTCAAGATTAAACAATCAAGATACTAGAAAACAAAAGCCAATCGACATCTAGTCTTCTGCTTGTCGAATTGATGGTACTTTTTAGATAAATTGGGCTCAGTTGGTGGTCTCTATAATAGGAGCATCAGTGGCGTTTAGTAGACCTTCAAAAATGCCGAAAATATATCTTAAAACACTTCAGTATGTAGTGGGGCATGTTCCGGGCAGAGCCTCGTTCTCAGATGGGGTATCGGACATGTTCATTAATTTTGCGAAGTTCTGTTTCACAGCTTCCTAAATGGAGTTCTCTACCATTTAGTTACTGACTCGATAGTGCTGGCAATCTAGGGGAATACTAAATTTCTACAGGCATCAACAATGCGTCAGATCTAGTCATGATCCCATCCCATCATTGAAATAAACGACTGCTTAAGTGCTTAGCCTTACTTAAATAATAATGTTACTTAAGCCGATCAAATGGTTTATTTGTATTGTAAATCACTGGAGCGAGCCAACCGAGCCATGGCCGGACAGGCACGCCCACCATGCCACAATGATATAAGAATCAATAAACAGGAATTGTCACGATCACCACCGATTACCGAAGAACAGAAAAACATCGACGGGACCTATTTTGAATAGGATAGACAAAAAAATCTCTGTCATACAAATAAGTAAACTTGTTGGTGCATCTTACACGTAGAATGAGACGAATATTATGATAACCTTGACAAGAAAATACCGCTGGTAGCTCCGAATATGGAGGACCTTGATAGTTGAAAGCTTTTTCCGGTTATCTATGATTTTAACATACGACAGGATAGAAGATGGGACATAATTATAAACTGTGGATAGAATATCGGTATCATCATCAGCCTATAATGTTAGAGGAAAGTCACCAAATATGAAATAGTATCTTAATATGGAATACCTTCATTTCTCTAAGACTATAAGTATGAAACGCAACACTCGACCATCTTCTGTTCCATTCGGTCTATTGCACCACGTACGTGTTAGTAGACCGAATGGAACAGAAGATGGTCGAGTGTTGCGTTTCATACTTATAGTCTTAGAGAAATGAAGGTATTCCATATTAAGATACTATTTCATATTTGGTGACTTTCCTCTACCACTGCAAGGACTCAGGCCTGTTCTCTAGGAGAGGGATGGGCTATGATCTACCACAGGGGCCCAGTGCGGATTGGTAGATGTCACATGTCTTCGAATTTTTGGTTCTAAGACATGCCTACAGGTGTTCTAAGACATGGTTTCCTTACGATGTTTTCCTTAACACCGTTTTGAGAGCATTGGTGATGAAATAAATTACACAAAGTAATGCGCCTGACTGGGTTCGAACCCACGACTCACTGTTCGTAAGTCGGGCCGCTACCACTGAGTCACCACTGCTCTCCAGTAATAAATATCAGTATACTGTCGAGGAAAGGCCAACTCAATTTACGGTTTTGGATTATTCATTAATTAATTTCAAATTGCTAGGTGATTCCTAGGTACTACTGTTCTTTTCTAAGGGGCATTAATCAGTTGAAGTAATTAATTGGAATATTTGTTCCTTTTCTTTCCATCTTGTATCATGACTTTATGACCACTGGCACCCTACAGAATTCAGAGAGACAAACGACAGTGGGCCTGCGTGGTAGATTATCCTTTTGCTAAGCAATAGTACTGTGTAGTACACGAACAGGTGTTAATACTATTTGAGTTTTTTAACACGTTGAGGACCATGACCATGCTTTAGTTTAAGTCTTGGTGCTAGTCAGTTCTGCCGTAATCATCTTAGATTTCTCATCAGTTGCCAACTTCCAATGACCGTTATTACAAATACCAAAAATAAAATACAATACATAGATTCCTCTTATATTTCACAAATCGGAAACATAAACAATGTCACTACAAAACAGTTTTATCTAGAAAATTTATTTTCTAACTATGCGGGGGTAAGTGACCGATGATTCAGCTCAGACCGTTTGGAACCCCGTCGTATGTCACAATATTCTGCTGGATGAATTTGAATCCTATCTTGAAAAGTGTAAAGTTGACAATTGTTGACATGATGGGTGGAGTAAGATGTTTGGGTGTCATGTCAAGCGGTCTATATCGGTAGTGCGTCCCCCCTCTCTTGTCGTTGCGTACTATTTATTCTGCGCCCCTAGTTTTAGCGGCCCATTGAGCAAATCTGCGTGGAAATCATAATTCAGGTATAAACGACTCTAGATTCTGCGAACGGGTACCAAAGACGTCTGGTACACATTCATATCCCATGATCTCTTGCACATCTGGACTATTATGACGATTCTGCTAACATTACTGTGCTTATATCTTAAGGACTAGGTATAGTAATTTAAGTTCTTTATTATTATTTGATGCTTCTATGACAAGTTATACCTACGCTAGAGATCCTCAGAAATCGATAGGTGTCACAGAAGGATGTGTGACCTGAAATTTCATACAGTGAATCAACGATTGGACACTGAAATCCATTTACTGTATTTCTGTGAATGATTTTAATTTGTCGCATTTGGCAGACCGTACTGTATTACTAGGTATATGTATTGTGTTACCATCAGCGTTAAAATAATTGACATAATATGATTATTCCGTATTAAATATATTTAAATATGACATGGTAGACGGGACAACCCGAGCAAACTCGTAGTCTAGTCGTAGAGCCAAATGGTTGCTGGCAGAAATGGCAAGGGTCAAAATTGTCAATCACGTCAGTGGATTGAAAGGTAAAATGGTACACATATTTATTGGTCTAACATAGGACAAAGCAAAATGATAAAAATTAACAACAAAAAAAAACAAAACAAAAAAGTAAATATAAGAAAAGCTTAAAAATGAAACATGCATTTACCTAAACTTGGTCCTGTACGAGTCCAAATGAACCCCATCACAGCACATAAAGGAAATGTAATCCTACCATACTGTTATCGTCACATTTCCCCGATGTTTTACCCCAAAGCCTCTCATTCAATTCAAATTCAGCTCCTTGTTAAATTAACTCTATATTTGGGGATCCTCCGGATGGTGCAACAAGTACGAAAGCTCCAAATGCAAATATTTGCGTTTGTAGAGGAAATTATACAACTGAACATCGTATTCCCTGAATCTGAAATTAACTTGTTGAGATCCGTTTGCTCGTGTATCAATCATTTATCAATCAAGGAACTTATCAATAAACAAACAGCGTGATTTCGAGCTATTGTTTAATGCATATCGATTGCAGTTTGCAGATGAGTCAATTTATTTGCGTCCGTGATTATGGATGACATGTGCATTGTCTTCAAGTAGTCTATTAGCAGATGAATATTTATCTACGTATAGTTACCTATATAAATGCGAAAGTAACTCTATCGGTATTTAGGAAGTTGGAGTAATTAACCGACTTCAAAAAAGGCTTCTATGTTCTTCAGTAATTTTTAGGGTCCGTACCTCAAAAGGAAAAAAAACGGCACCCTTATAAGATCACTCGTGTGTATGTCTATCTGTCCGACCATTCCCTTGTCTCCAAAACTACAGAGCCTAAAATTTTGAAAAAAGTACAGATTATAGTTCAACACATAGATTACAGGAAAACTCGAAGTCTATGGTGCTAAAATAACATGAAAAATCTCTCAATAACTACTACAACGGTGCGGAACTCTTCATGTGAGATTTACGAAATTCTTAAAAAGTCAATGAAATAACAAGTCACCGATTTCCGAAAGTAAAGTTATTTGCTGCTTTTTAGTGATTTTTTGAACGTCGTAGTTTTTTTTTGCCAAAACGATTTATTTATTCTGATAGTACGATTCCATGACAGCGAAGCTAAGACTGAAACCTATAAGTAATAACTTGAGCACTCAGCAACCACAAACACCATGACTCCATGACGTTTCCTAGGAGCACAAACAACCGAACGTACTCGCTTTATATTTCGGTACAAACGCGACAGTTCGTCTCGCGCCGGTGTGCCAATCTATATATATCTAGAGCCGGGGCAATATGAGTCACTGTCACCACGTGAATGTGACTAAGTGTACTTCGTTGTCAGATTCAGCTGGGAGATTGGGAGTTTGCTCTAAAAAGCGACAATATGACAGTGAACCATGCGCCGCCTTTCTTAGAATTGATCGTAGTGGACTACTGAGAGTGTTGTTCGGCTCTTTGTGCTATACCACCTGCACGATAACCTCTACGACCGAGTTGTGGTCAAAGTTAACTGTCGTTTTCAGTTATTGAGAAGATGATAATGATCATCAAATGTTTTACCTGACAGTGGTGCGATGACTTAAAGAGTCGAAACGACGTTTGTTCTGGAATCAAATTCGGAAATTAGTAAAGTGCTTTGACGTCGTACCAATGATCAGTTCTCGCTCTTAACAGACTCCACACAAAAACAAACAAATTTATACAGTATCGTCTCAGTGTTCACAGCAACAACACGATTGCTTTAGTGTTCTCAAGAGAAAAAGTGGTAACACTTGTGAACACATATCCCGAACACGCCTATCTCCCATTACAGAACTTTCCTATTAACACTCAATTATACACACAAATTCCATTGAGAAGTACCCGAGAGTACGGACACGAACTGAACCCGGACCGGGCGACGCGTAAACCTATCATGGAACCGGTTCTACCCCAATTACCTCCTCCCTCCCAATACTAATTGGACTGGCGTTGAACTCGGTGTATTCCACTTATGAACACTGTGTCAAATTTTAGAACATACTTCGTTCGGAAGACGACACTGTGTTGGCACTTTAGAAGGGTTGATTAGCCCGCTACTGCTAGTCTCCGTTTTCCATTTGCAGCCACCGTGTGAACTTTATTGAGTAATTTTTGTCCAGGAGTCGCACACAGTGTCTTGGTTCTGTACTGTGGGACTGCTAATGTGAGGTCGCCGTTTTCCAACTGCATACGGTGTGATTTTTGTGTAGGAATATGGCACGGTGTAGTTTTTACGCGTGCGTCTTTCCGTGCGTGCTTTTGGAGACATTAGACATTCCTTGGATGTCTAAGTTCTAAGATTCTGTAAGACTGGCTCGCCTAGTTTTTGTTGGCTAATATTCTGGATAGCAAGGGACAGCGGTAAGTATGTTTTGGAAAAGTTATCGGAGTGGACGGTAAGCCGTTTCAACGGTAATATAGGGCATAGGATATTATCACTTGCTGATTAACGGGCTGAGCACCTACTATCAACTGGAAACATGCAGTTTTACTGATATGAGATACTTAATATTACACTTAACAAATATTTTGCTCTTTTTGAAAACTCTTTCTTGGGACCTTGACATTGAGCCTTTTGACTCTTTCTTGATATGTATAAAATCACGTCTGTAATAATAATAGCACACCCACATTTGGCCTGAAAAAAGTAACTCAACAAGAAATTGATCAAGCGTGACCGTAAACTCGTTGTCTGTTGTAAAGGACAATTGCGGTCCAACAATGCTTTAGGAAACACCATAATGTAATGGTTTAGAGCAAGCCTGGCCACACGCGTCGTTAATTAGTAAAGTGCAGGCGTCGATACCGTCACGAAACCATCGGACCTGTGTTTACTTTACAAACACTAGCCGGTTAGTGGCGTGTGCTCTGAGCTATAAGCGACAGCGATTTAATATAGTGCGGTTTATTTTTATTGCGCCTTATTTTGTAGCTGAATCTGCCTCAAAAATTCCCACTGCACTGCACTGGGGCACATGCTTCCGCTCTAAAAGAGGGAGTGGACTCGAAAGAGCCAGGCGGGCTCAATGTGGATTGGCAGATATCTTCGATGCCGGATATTGTCCATTTTTTTTTAAACGTTGCCCCACACTTGGAATTTCTCCTGTATCATGGGTGCGTTCACAAACATTTAAACTCATATACACAAATACCCAGACCCGGAACAACAGGTTAACAATAAACCGTGCCGTCCTTTGCTATTGTGAGAGCAGTAATAACTAAATAGTATAGGTACTTAGAGTACTGGAGTTCGAACCTATGACCTAAAGATAGTCGAGACCGGTGCCACTGCGCCACTACCACTGCCACTACTGTCTCCATCAGTCTCCACAGACGAGACGAGTCAAATTTTAAGCGACGAGATTTGACGAGACAAGTTTTACAAATAACGTGCTCTAGTACATGCGTGCTCCTAAAAGCTGGCTGACCAGCTCCGGTTATATTTCTACGATTTGTTTACGGACAAGCCGTGTTTACGGACAAGCCGATGACTCGGAGCTGATTATTATCATCCATAGAAATTTATAGACATAAATTCTTAAAATCAAGTATAAGTGTTGTTTTTTTTTTTAACTTTGCCCCACTCTAAGAATTTCTCCTGTGTCGTGGGTGCGCTAACAAACATTTAAATTGACACGCAAAAATACCAAGACCCGGAACAGTTACATACAGGGTGTAAATTGACCCTTCACACATACATCAACCAAACATTCTGTACATCAAACTAAGTACCCCTACGTAAAAAAATTTGCTGGGAAACGATTTTTTGGGGTCAAAAATCACATTTTGCGGTAAAACTCAATGTAGCACTCTTAAAACATTGTGCTAGTGGATGCTTTGAATAGTAAACGGGTCATGGAGGTAATTTAAGCAAAGTTATAACCTGAAAATCTAGTATTTACAAAAACAGCTGTTCAAAATTTGGAACTTTGACCCCCAATATTTCCGTAACTAGGGGTTTCCCAGGTATGGTCTAGAACCAAAAAATTATAGCAGTGGTGGGGAGAACAAATGCCTTTCGTTTGCGTTAAGGGTACTTTTACACCCTTTATGCAGGCCATACAAATATTTGTTCCGTACGATGATCGAAACCGTGACACGGAGCGCAGCAGTTCAATCGCTCAGCCACTACGCCAACCATGCCAAATAAGTAATTCCAATTTTAAAATCGTCCATATCGCGCACTTGTGCTTGGGTCTCTGTCGTCGCACACAGCCACAAACAAATCGCTCACGTTTCATACTTGTACCAATCACCGTCTTTGGTATGCTGCATTGAGCGAACCGACTGCGTTCGACAACGGGGAAGTTGTGTGTTTCCTGCTATATTGCCCAATGCAAGATGCGACGTGAGAACACTTCGACTTCTAATACGAATGCTGTTATACCGGTCAACCAATCAAAACAATTTACTGGTGTTGCACCACTGACGTATGAAAAAGCTTGCTGCAATAGCACCATCTGCCTGGCTTTTCTTAAATATTTTGTGACCGGCTTCCAGCTTAAGCTGGATGGCTACTAATCAGACATCCAAACCCCTTTTTTTGTGTGTGGGACGTCATCAAATGACTCCTCCCGCTCTGGGCAGAGTGGTATCCCGGGAGTGTGTGAACGGGTGCTGTCAGTTGTGACTGGTCACCTCTTAGTTGCCACGGCTTGTTTGAATTATTATATTATTTTTAAATCGTCGTTTTGGCTTTACTGTCGACACTTATCGTGCACAACTTGCTACATCGTTCTCACATGATAATATACCAATCTCGATATGAATGATGTAACCAAAGTTTTGTAACAATATTATGATTGAAAAGAGTATCCATGAAGTTTCTTGCCATTCTTCTCATGAGACCAACGCTTTGGAATCGGCAACTACAGTACACTGACAGTTATTATGCCTTGTGAGTGGGACTGTAGCTTAGTTTATTAGCTTATTAAAATTTAGTATTTGTTCGACTATTCAAAAGAGCCTGTAACTGGCCAACTTGAAATAAATGATTTTGATTTTGATTTTGATTTTGATTTTGAGTGTCAGACTTCTACTGCCTAAAAATCACCCATGTTCCTTCTTAGCCCTTTGTGTCAAGGCCACGGTATCTCTTTCGAACAACCCGTAGACCAGACGGGCGTCGGCCTTAGCGGGCCCCTTCCATGTTGCTGGCATCTCTTTGAGGTGCCAATCTGACGTCCAGGCCTATTATTTACTATTTCTGCAAAAGTGGGTTACCTGTACCAACACAGACGGTAATAGGTAATGAGTAATATTAAAGAATATGAAGGGTCCACTTCAGGGGTTTTTCAAGTACCTCGATAAGAGGATTAGTGTTTCCTGCGTCATTGTCTGCGGTGTTCGAGGATGCCTTACAATTTTAAAGAGTTCCTGTCCCTACGAACCTGTGTTCGTCGGTCGTATGTTTTTGAAAAATAATGTTATATTACAATTCTTAGGACGACGATTTTTTTCCATCTACCAATTCTCCAATAATATTTTTGGGGTAATAAATCAAGGGCTACAAAAATACAACATTATGCTTATGGATCCGATGCATTGAACAGTACAGGGTAATGGAGGTACTAATCGTGAACTTTTAACTAAAAAAAAATATTGTGGAAATTTAAAACCACACTACATATAAACCAACCAAACAAACACACGCGTTTTCTGAGACATAGAAGAAACTCGGTATACATGTACAGAACCCATGGTCCCCCATCCGGGGACCGACCTTGGAAAACACTACATAACCTGATGATGGAACCGTGCGACTGTTAACAAATATTAGCCAAGAGCTCCTCCGCCCATAACCACCGCGGTGCGCTGAAATTGATATAACATTAGACACTTTCGGCTTTATTACAAAAGTGTTTAAACCTGGGTTTAACTTAGACTTGGTTTATCTCTCATGCCGTCTCACTTCGATAATATTCAAAACAAAGTGACGGTTTGCGAGATAAACCAAGTCTAAGTTAAACCCAGGTTTAACCACTTTTGTAATATGGCCGAAATGGCTTACTGGAAGTTAGAACGAAGATGAAACCAGTTGCAGCTGACGATTTAATGGCATAGACGTAGTGTAGCGCCTGAGTGAGCAGTAACAATGGTCCCCGCCACTCATAGCCACAATGCTCCATGTTTCTAATGAATATTATATTAGCTATTATTGTCTCGGTCCTGTAGCGGTCGCAAGGTTTACTCCTGATTGTAAGTCCTGGGTTCCATGCCCGGGATATGGGTTAAAAGGCCTAAGAAAAGTAAAAGTCAAAAAAATATTTGACAAAAATAAGTGGATTTTCTGTTACGATTTTCGCAGTATCAGCACGGAGTGTTGGCGTTTGTGCTCGGTTGATGGCAATAGTGCATTATACATTTAAACCTTTCTCTTCAATCACTCTATCTATTAAAAAAACCGCATCAAAATCCGTTGCGTAGTTTTAAAGATTTAAGCATACATAGGGATATAGGGACAGAGAAAGCGTCTTTGTTTTATACTATTTAGTGATACGTGCACTTTTCATTGTTGTGTTTGTAAACTTATTGAGCAAATAAATATATCTTATCTAGCGAAAAGTGGGTGAACTTTAAATTGCTGAATCAGACGTGATACGTCGCGCCCCTTACAAAACTAATTAATCACTGAAAATCGCTGATAATATGTTAGTTTTTTTTTAATCTAACTTGCCTAGTAAATATTATTAGTCGAATCTTGCAACTTAATTTCAAACCAGACTTGCCCCCAACTGATTGAGTTGAAACTTTTCACACAGGTTCTAGTGATGGATATAACTTGGTCCTTGCCTGGGGGTACCCTATAACTCTACTCACGAGAGAACTACTCAAAGGTTAATAGCATCAGGCACGTTTTGTGGTATAAGCGTTCAATGTTGATAGATATATTTTTTTAATTTAACAAAGCTTGTTGTTTTTTTCTAGTATCAATTCTTGTCTACATACATTCTTCTATTATAGGTTATTCTAATTTTTTTTAAATATTTTTTATCGCGTTCACAAGGACCACACCTTAACAAATTTTTATTTTACGACAGTTACCACAACACAAAGGTATGTCATAAATTTCTCCTGTTAGATATTCCTAAAACACCTCGATCGAGTCGTCCCTTTATTTAATCTACCTTAACATGTTCATAATAAAGTTGAAATCCGTTTGATTTGCTTTAGGTACGCATGAATCACATTATTCTTATGAAATGAGACAGGGATTGGTATAGGGCAAGAATGCCCCCAGAAACGTTTTAATGATAAACATGGATTCCTACTTTCTACTCATTAGTTTTGATTCGTGAAGAAACTGTTAATAATAAGTACCTTCTTATCAAAGTCAATACGAAAGCGTTGTGAAAATTCAATTTATGAAAAAATATAAGAATCAGTGAGTCATGGATCTGTTCGATGTAATGACTGTATTGAAACAAAAAAATATTGGAGTTCGAGTGTGTCTACCACAAAATGTTGGTTTCGAGTTTGACCACGCGCCAAAAGATCCCCTCTTCTATCCATGAATATCTTCTGCACTGACATTATATTAAAAGGGGAACAATAAAAGGGGATCGGACAAAAACAAATGGGTTGTTTGATGATTTTCCACCCGCCAAAAAAATAAAAATAAAGATCTAAGATTTATTAAAAATATAGGTATCATTATTTTCATGGGTACAAAATAACCCTCTTTTTGGGATTCGCCGCAGTCGGGTAAAAAAAGGCATTTATAGTAATTAACAAGGTAGTCTGCACCATACACAACCATAAAAAATAGACACCTAGAGTGAGATCTGACAGATATGGTGTTATCTCATCTAGGATATCTAAGACGGTGTGACCTAGCCGCAAAAGTGGCTCATCTAGTACCGTCAACCCGGAAGCGTAGCCCTGTACCACTTCTACAGCCTTAATGGGCTTTCAACATCCCAACATTATTATTTACGACCCCCAAACCCATTGATTTATGACCCCACTGAATATTAGTTAGTCCGTCGTCGGCGCTTTTACACGTTGCATCGTAAAACAATCGTAAAAATCTGACAAAGGAGTGTTCTGTTCACCACATATTGATGGGTTGTTGAGTGTGGTGTGTGTTGCCACCCCGAAATACTTGTTAATTTATCGAAAGTATGTTTTAGTCTACTTAGGAACTTTTGCTTACACGCTCTTGCGTTTTTGCAGATTTGATGACGGATTTAGACTTCTTTTATAAATGTGCCTTGAAAATACACACCAGGAGCAAAAAGCAAAAAAAGCAAAAAGCAAAAAACAAAAAGCAAAAAGCTGTTTTTACAGTTTAGTTTGTAATCGACCAGGTAAATAGAGAAGAATTTGTAATCTTAGGTCTTATTCGTATAATCTACTGATGAGTTAATCTAGGGTTGCTATCCATATGGAAAATTCCGGACATCTCTGGAATTCTAGCTTACTGCTGCACTCAGAGAGCTTTAATTTTTACTTAGGCCATCACTTAGTAAAGTTTTTGACTGTTTTGTCATACAAAAGTATGTCAAATTGTTACTAAGTGACGACTTATGTAATCTTAAAATATTTCTGAGTACCGCAGTTAGTGTCCGAATACGGGAGGAATTCCAAAGCTTCCGACTAAATAACAATCAGTACCTACTAAAATAAAATAAGTTTTCATGAAAAAAACACAATTAATTTTTCTCCGGATATTTCATAGATCTGGGAACCCTAAATGAAAAGGAACTTATCAGATGGTGAATCAAGCCATTAGGGTTGTACCCAATAACAAAAATAGCAGTAAAAAGGTCGGTGGTTTCAATCACCGCCATTAAAACTTGTTTTATTATTAAAACTGGTAGTTCTCTGACTATGAAGACGTTAAATATTCCCGCTCTTTATAAAAGCCCCGACGTTTGCATCGGGTATGATGTTTACATGTAACGACACGACTACGAGTTTTAGAGACGTCACGTCAGTACATTTAGCTACAACGATCTGCCAAACTGAAATAGATGTTCAACTTTATAGCTAACTAGCTCTTGCCAGCGGCTTCACCCGCTACAACTCAAAAATTATCCCACGGGAAGAAAAAATCGGGATAACAATTCTCCTATGGGTTAATCCAGGTTATAAACTATCTGTGTACCAAATTTTATCCAAATCCGTTCAGTAGTTTTTGCGTGAACAAGTAACAAAAATACACTCTCACACACTCACAAACTTTCGCCTTTATAATATTAGTGTGATAGTGTGATATTTTTAGTGTGATTATTCATTTAAGTTCAAGGTTGATTGTGAATATTTTACAGTTTCAGGTAGTCTGTACTTTGAATAGAAAAGCGCACATAATTTTATTTGTGCTTTTTATTTTATAGGATTGAGGGTTGAAGTAGTCTTTTGATGCAACTCCTACTCTTTATTACGTTCTTACACCATACAATTAAAGGTTTACAATACAGAATTTTTAAATAGGGTGAAAGACATTAATTTTAGCGATAGACTGTCTATCGCTAAAATTAATGTCTTTAGTTCCATAACTGGTTCCGAGTTTTACACTTTCTGATTAATGACAAGAGAAGAATTGATGATTCATCATTAAAATGAATTAAAAATGCTGTTTTTTTTCCATGACAGTCTGCATTATTAAATTGCTATAGGTTGAATATCAACTAAAAACCTCTAAAATCAATGCTTGAAGTTTGAACATATCTAAAAAAAAAATTAAGTATTAACTTTTAGTTTTAATTTGTAATTTCTATTTTTTGTATTTTGTTACAACACAATATTTCAGTAATACTTTCTAAAAGAAATTGCATTTTTTTTTTCGGATTGGGCTTGCTCTTGACCGATCACGCCTGATGGAAAGCGATGAACAATGTCGTAACATAGCCGTCTCGCTAAGACTAAACAACGTTTCTCCACATCCTTCAATGAACAGAGCCATTGAGGGCGTACCACACAAACCTTATGCGTTTAATTATAATAAGTTCTATAGTGTGGGAAATCAATGGCAGGAGCCGACGACGCCATGAAGAGCTGTCAGTCAACGCGTGTCTTTATCAAAACTTATTTCATACGCACCCGGTTATTTTTGTTCTTTTCATCCCGTGGGATCAAATGCTGCTTGGTTATTGACCTCCTTTTTAACCGACTTAAAAAAGGAGGAGTTTATAAATGATGTTGAGTTAATTCACTATGGGAAACGTGGGTGGGGTGGCTTAGGAGTGTGGAGATTGGCACAAGTTAAGCGAGGACTTGACCCAGCCATGCGTTTTTTCACAGGTGACCACTGAAAACCACCGGTGTGCTGTGGGTTCTCCATGGCACAGCATCATGTTGAGATCACTCAGCATGATGCTGTGCCATGAACACAGAGAACCGGCTTGACGTAGTCACGGCGTGCCATCTGTCAACTATTTAGCTGTTGTGCCGCCCTCCTGTATTTGTAAATATTTGTGAATGCGTTGTATGCTTGCCTTTTTTTTTGGCACTTTGTTTACTCGTCATGTATCTGCGATAAATTAACATTTTCATCAAGTCCGTCCTTTCTTTTCTTTTCAATGGGTGAAGTCAAACTGTTAGTGATGATTAATTCTTTTTTTTTTAAACATTCATCAATTCAATTTAGCTGCACTAAGCTCTGGCCACACTGAGGCGAACACCGCAAGCGACGTGATACGCATCTGCGCGCGTCGTTTGTTTTAATGCCTAGAAAGTTACGCGACTATTCGCCCCAGTTTGAACACCTTCATAAAAGTAAAGTTTAGCATTCGCTAGAGTTTTACATTTGTTCATAGAGTTGTGGCTCCATGTTTTGCTGCTGGCTTAGATCATCATTTCCTTGCATCTTTGTTTCTCTCTGTGTCTTGGAATTGCCACTCTCTAAAGTCAGAGAACCATCGCACGTTTAAGAGCTTCCTATGCGAATGACTGCATGGGGATGGTTGCAGACGACCTTCTTGCTATAGAGCAAGAAAAATGACTCCTTTACGTGACAGAATGAGACATAGATACTCACAAACGCTAATCAGAGCGTGTACATCTGCTGATGATCATAGAGTCTCTAGCTGATAGCTCAAAGTAGCACAGAGTCTAAGAGAGAGAGCAGTGCGATTAGCCTGGCGGTTACCATCAGTAGGTACGCCAGTGTTCTTTGCTTACTATTGAATTCTGTCAGTATTTTGATGATTAGAGAATTTGGCTTCCGAGGAAAGAAAAGAACAGAGAGGTAGGCATATCTTTTTTCGGCGTGTTAAAAATCTAATTCGAATAAAACTGTGGGTAGATTTTTTACCGAAAATCGTTACGAAAATTCTATTTTAACTAGAATGATTCAACGGTGAGCGTATAAGTGAGACGGCAGGTCTTCGCCGTGTATGGGCCGCTCGTTACCGCCGCCATATTGGGACAGGCGCGCGCGCAGCAGCGCCTTCACACCGCACGATGTTTTTGTTTCGAGGCAGACGAATTAAGTGGTAAGTTCTGTGTTTTTTGTAACGAAGTGTGAAGTAAAGTGTACAGTCATTTACCGTTGACGTGTATTCCTTATGGCGGGGTATTCGTTCTCACAGTATAAAAATAGTACGATACAGTGTGTAGGAATATAGTGGCTCTTCTTCCTGGCGTGTCGATGGCAATTTAAATTGTGTCTTTCCATAATTGAGCTACTAGTTTGGCGCTTTCAGAAGCATCCATCAGTTTCTGTAGTGAACAACCTACAGGACACACAGGGCACGATATTAATTGCCCCATTGTTTAAGGAACAGCACCACACTGGCTTTCTGGCCCTGTCGTACTATTTATTAATCGAATGGCTTGTCAAAATCTTCGTATAATTTTGTTTAATTCTGTATAGAATCTAGGTCTACCTAGCCAGATATAAAATTATTGCATGTGAAATTTGAAAGGCATGTAAAACAGATTCGTGAGACACAGTCTCTGTAGTTTACCCTTCCATCATAATTCTCTTGCTCCTATCCTAATTTATTAGGTGTCGGTGCAATATGTCTTCTCTTCCATACTTCTCTGTTTCTCGTCAACTCATGAGACACCTCCTTTCTTACCACATCATTCTTAACACAGTCCATCCATCGTTTCTTTGGTCTTCCTCTACTCTTATACCCATCACAATATTTTTACAACCTTCCTCGATAGATCGACCATCCAACATAGTAATATTTTTCAATTAGTTTTCTAACGTGGAAAGAATTTTCAAAGTCGTCCGAGTTATTCTTAAATTGAACCGTAACAAACAAAAAATCTAATCTTTTCTCTCTATAAAATCAGTTTAGATTACCTTAGAATATATTATTAAAGTGAGAATTACTATAGGTACATATCATCATCGTCATCATCATCAACCTAATATTGGTCCCACTGTAGGGACTCAGGCCTCATCTCTAGAAGAGGGATGGGCTATAATCCACCACGCGGGCCCAGTGCGGATTGGTAGATGTCACATATCTTCGAATTTTTGGTTCTAAGATATGCCGGTTTTCTCACGATGTTTTCTTTCACCGTTTGAAGAGCAGTGGCACGAGATGAAATAAATTACACAAAGTAATGCGCCTGCCTGGGTTCGAACCCACAACCAACTGTTCGGAAGTCGGGGCCGCCACCACTGGGCCACCACTGCTCACAAAACAATATACAACAACACCGTGTAAATATTATGGTGCAATAAATATTTTGAATTTGAATTTCCTGGAGGCCAGAATCTCCACGTATCTACATAGGGACGCGAGGGCCGGCGCAGCGGACCGCGTAATTACTTTGTCGCGCGGACATTTTTAAATTGCGATATCTTCTAAGATATTTGTATGTACTACATAGAGTAAAAAGCACAAATATTCTACATTAAATTTCCGTTCCAACAAACCCATTTATTTAGATATAGATTAATACCATATAGGTTAAATAAGCTTCGCAAAAAATAACTCCATTGAACCTAACATTTTAATGGTAAAAATGGTTACAGTGAGTTAATCTTAATAGATAGATATATGCTGTTGCGAACTTTTTTGTTGAACTTTTAAAGAAGAACATTTCTTTGATACATTATATTTGCATAACTTAACCATTTTCGCAGCGCACGCAACGGAAGCTCTCAATAAGGAATATCGTTTCCCGTTTATGCAACATATTTCATTTATGCTCCACTCCGTTAGGTCGTAGCGTGATGTTATATAGCCTAAAGCCTTTCTCCATAAATGGACTATCCAACTCAAAAAGATTTTTTCAAATCCAACCAGTAGATCCTGAGATCTTAGCGTTCAAACAAACAAACAAACTCTTCAGCTTTATAATATTAGTATAGATTTTATCCATTCGCGTAACACCGCACATCCCCCTTAGCATTTTCATCTCAGCCACATGTAAAAATCATTCATCCCCTTTGTGGCCCAACATTCTAATCCACACAATAGGATGTTTCCTGACTAAACAAAATTTGATTCTGTTTAGTCTGTCAGTTAGATTATCGAAAAATATTGGACACGTTTTTTTTTGTTTTGTCAAATTAATAAAAATTTAATAAGATCGAACGAGATCGATTGAACGCGTCAAAGATCATGAGTGGGGCTTTTGATGTCACTACGTGGTAAAAAATGCATTGCGATGTGACGTCTTCATTATTTGTTTATGTGAAAAAATAAAAAATATGTTTTATGTTAACTACCCTATTGTTTCACAAATATTCTACATTAAATTTCCGTTCCAACAAACCCATTTATTTAGATATAGATTAATACCATATAGGTTAAATAAGCTTCGCAAAAAATAACTCCATTGAACCTAACATTTTAATGGTAAAAATGGTTACAGTGAGTTAATCTTAATAGATAGATATATGCTGTTGCGAACTTTTTTGTTGAACTTTTAAAGAAGAACATTTCTTTGATACATTATATTTGCATAACTTAACCATTTTCGCACGCAACGGAAGCTCTCAATAAGGAATATCGTTTCCCGTTTATGCAACATATTTCATTTATGCTCCACTCCGTTAGGTCGTAGCGTGATGTTATATAGCCTAAAGCCTTTCTCTATAAATGGACTATCCAACTCAAAAAGATTTTTTCAAATCCAACCAGTAGATCCTGAGATCTTAGCGTTCAAACAAACAAACAAACTCTTCAGCTTTATAATATTAGTATAGATTTTATCCATTCGCGTAACACCGCACATCCCCCTTAGCATTTTCATCTCAGCCACATGTAAAAATCATTCATCCCCTTTGTGGCCCAACATTCTAATCCACACAATAGGATGTTTCCTGACTAAACAAAATTTGATTCTGTTTAGTCTGTCAGTTAGATTATCGAAAAATATTGGACACGTTTTTTTTTGTTTTGTCAAATTAATAAAAATTTAATAAGATCGAACGAGATCGATTGAACGCGTCAAAGATCATGAGTGGGGCTTTTGATGTCACTACGTGGTAAAAAATGCATTGCGATGTGACGTCTTCATTATTTGTTTATGTGAAAAAATAAAAAATATGTTTTATGTTAACTACCCTATTGTTTTTTCGAGCTATGCAATAAAATAGTAATACTGTGTGTGAGTTAAATGTTTGTAAATTAAATGCACCCACGATACAAGAGTTTCTAGTGCGGGGCAATGATTAAAAAAAATACTTAGTTAAAACTTATAAGTATAACGCCGTGCCTCGGAAAGCACGTTAAGCTGTTGGTCCCGGGTGCCATATATAGATCTTTGGCAGTCGTTACGGGTAGTCAGTGACCTGAAAGTCTGACATCCAGTCTTACCAAAGGGTATCGTATTACCTAGTATTAACTGGGTTGTGGAGGTCAGATAGGCAGTCGCTCTATGTAAAATACTGGTATTCAGCTGCATCCGGTTAGACTAGAAGCCGACCCCAATATAGTTGGGAAAAGGCTAGGCAGATGTTAAAACGCAAGGAATACACACAAAATCTATGATTATCGAAAGTTTAACACATAATTCAGTTTGCAAATCGTACGGTGTAAACGCGACTGTAAGGGTCGCCTCACATGAAAGGGCGCATTACTGTGCATTGATCAGCACCAGTTTGGAACTTATAATGAGAGGACCTCACAAAAGGAAACCCTTACGTGTACGGCCTTATACAGATGTAGGAATAAACTTATTGTTACCGCATTCTGTGGCGGCACGGTGGAAATGGATTTGGTAACTAGCGAGACCAAAACTGTAATAGGTATGTGATACACCGTACTACACACACTTCACTATAAACCATATACTACACTAGCGGACGTCACGCGGTTTCACCCGCGTAGTTCCCGTTCCCGTGAGAATATAGGGATAAAAAGTAGCCTATGTCACCCGGGGATAGTGTAGCTTCCCAACGGTGAAAGAATTTTCAAATCGGTACAGTAGTTTCGGAGCCTATTCGTTACAAACAAACAAATCTTTCCTCTTTATAATACTAGTGTAGACAACACACTCACAATACTTCTCGACGCGGTTTGGCTTGAACTGGTTAGCAACAGTTTTTGGGGGGGATGAAGAACAGGGTGTAAAGTTCCTCATCCCCCATAGAAAAGGGAGGAAGGATCCTCCGACCAGACGGGTGTTGTGTCTGGTGGGCTAACTGCCCGACATTATGTAAGTCGGGATTTTCTATATAGGCTAATGTGGCGGATAACTTTGATAGCGCGATGCTGCTGATTGCTAATGTTAGTTCGCATCTTTTGCGATAGATGGCGCTGTCGCCACAAGTTTTATAACATAACATCACGCTTGTAATCCCCGAAGTGTTAGGCAGAGGTGTATCTAATAGTAATTCCACATTTCGCCAGACATGTTTTGTTAACTGCCTCGTTTCGTTGGTTTAGTGGTCGCAAGCGCACTGCTGACCATAAAATCCCATGTACGATTATTAGGTCGTGCAAAGTGTTATTTGGTTTTTCCATAAGAAATATCTAAGTAGCAGTCACGGAGTCTAGATTTGTGCTCGATTGATGGCAATAGGATCACCTATATTACTAAGAACTTATTAAGAAAATATAATTTGCTATCTATAGCTTTATGTCTCTATGCATTAATTTGCCTCATTACCCGACTACGGCGAAGCCAAAAGGAAGGGTAATGATTTTGTTTTGGTTCAGACGTTGAATTGACACTGCGTCGCCGTCAGACTATTTACGGTTATCGGTAAATAAAGTTTCTGATTAGCTCATGTTTATTTTGAGTTGATAAGAGTTGAGTCAGTAAAACGTTTGTTTAGCAAATTGAAGTTAAAATTGAACTTGTCCATTTGAAGTGGGTGTACCTATTGCCACCATCCGGGTACTTGTTCTGAAACCGGGCCACTACCTAAAACATGCATGAGTTCATGACTAACAGGAAAACTCAGTATCACTTTACAACTAACAATGTCGTTAATTAGATAATGACTAGTATAAATATTATAATAAATATATAAATTACAAGTTTTAAGAAAACAAGGAAAATATATATTTTTCATAGCTAAAAATACGATGCTGGTTCATATATAGCGAGGTATCAAATGCGCATGGACAAGTGCATAATGACATCAATGCCATTAATAGTTTCTGATATGACTAACCAGTAATGCAAATACCTACTTCGACACTTGATAGAGTATCCAATGCACCAGTATCGGACTGTTCCACCTGTCCGATACTGGTATAGTTTTCAGAATGCTGTTGGCGCTGCTGCCTATATCCTACGCATGATGGCATGAAAGCCATCTGCTTGCCTATGTAAGCCTATGCCCATTTCAGCGATACTTATACAGGTACGTATAAGCCGGCGGTCCCGGCTGCCAAATGGCGGTCGTCAAACCATGTCAGAGATATTGTTCGAAAGAGACACCGTGGCCTCGACACAAAGGGCAAAGAAGGAATATACCGCACTGCCGAGAGCGCGGTGACTCCTCCCGAATAATTGATGATTTTCCACGAACCAAAAAGAAGGCTCTAGAGGCGATAACGAGAAGAAGAAGAAGCTATACTTTGTTAGTTATTTCATGATCACTGCTCTCTTGGCATGACCTAACCCAACAATAAGAAGGCTAGTGAAATGTATCACCTAGTAATGAGAAATGGGCCATAATCCACCATGGCACGCTTCTTCATACACAGCTTCGATTTTTTGGTTCTAGAAAATATCGATTTCCTTACGATGGTTTGGTTCATCTCGTAAATCAAAGCCGCCAGAATTGCTGTTGACACTAGTAAGTAGTCACACAGATACTGAAACTGTTGGCCAGTGTTAGCTGACTGCTGGGCAAAGGCCTGTCCCCATTACCTACAGACGACGACTTATTGATCCAGGGCTAATGTGGACCATTGGTCGTTGGTTTTGTTCAACTCGTCCCGCCATCTTCTACGTGTTATGCCACGACGCTTTCTGCCTGTGCCAGGGCTCCAGAAAGCTGGCTATTTTTGTTCATAACTCATTAGACATGCAGCTGACGTGGCCAGTCCAGCTTCACTCACACAGTTTAGCGGCATTTTCAGCAACGTCAGTTATTTGTCTTTTGGAGCGCAGTGTCGTGTTGTGTGTAGGTACACCACCAGTGTTTGCAGCAATTTTGCAGGACTATACGTGAATTTGGCGTCTAGAAATCGTAAACACATGAATTTGAAACGAACCCTACTTAAAAATTAACCAAACATCAACGGGTACTTAGTCTGAACGGCCCAAATCGAATGGCACGCGGGCCATTCGACCGTAAACAAAAATTGTCTACGTTCGAATGGCCCGGTGGTCAAATGAATTTAAAAATAATTCAAAAGTACAGTCGCAAACATTCTATTAATCACGTAGTTTATGAATTTTAACTAAATAAATATTTAATTATTTGAAATCGTCTAAATAAACGGAATACATCTTCATAACCGGTCGGCACGATTTCAGGTAGCTAGATAAACAATGACCCTTCTTGTCATCCAATCACAAGCAGGATGCTTATCTGTGACGTCAGAGGACTATGGAGAAATATGTTTAATAGTATGCAACTTAGTAACACCACTGTTAATTTTGCAATTGTCCATTAATGTTGTGCATTGAACTTTTACTTTCGAGAGTTTTGTGTTTTGTTTACTGTTGGATCCTGGTAAGTTTTTTTTTATATATTATAAAGCCAATTGCATATACTGCAATATTTTTCTCAAAATGTTTCTTCAGTTAAAGGAGTTTCATATGTATTCTATCTTTTTGGGTCCAAGAACATAATATGATCGAATTTAATATAAGTACTTACATCTCTTTCAACTCGTATGTAAACAACATCAATATTCGGGCTAAAGACTAAGCTACCATATTTTATTTAGAACATAAATAATATATGACAGGGACTAGATTTTAGACCATACACATACAAATCTGTATTATATACTTTCACACTTCTAAGGCCCATATTGTATTTTCTAGGTTTAAATAATCATAGAAATGGATGACGCACATCCCTCTACATCACAATCTGCAAGTGAGGGTATATCAAGAAAAGGTGCTCGCCTTCTACGTAAAGGTGGTTATGAATATAATTGGAAAAGGCTGAACAAAGACGGAACAGAACTTTGGCGTTGTGCAAAAAAAAGTACGTGCAGTGCTTCTATTAAAACCAAAAGTAACCCTTTAACAGTTGTACGTGAAACATCACATAATCATGGACCTAAAGACTTAGAAACGAGGGAAATTAAAGAGCAAATGGAAAAATGTATAAACGCTGTTCAACACGACGTATCTATTCCGATTCCTCAAATATTTAATGTGCACATGCAAATACTTACACAAAAAGGAGTACAAATTTTACCTAAGTTTGAAAATATAAGCAAACATCTATACCAAAAACGAAATAGCTCAATTGGAGCCAAGAGACTTTGCTTTAGAAAAGGAGCTGACGTTATTATCCCTCAAAAATATTTATTTATGTTATTTGCGGATTATCAATACAGACAAAAAAGAATATTGATATTTGGACATAAGGATTTCACTGTTTATTTGCGGCAGTCAAGAAGTTTTTTCTTTGATGGGACATTTAAGATCTGCCCGAATGGATTTTATCAAGTTTTTACAGTTCATGCAGATATAGGAAGCACTCAAGAATTTGTTAACGTGATTCCTATTTTGTATGCTTTACTACCTGATAAGAAGCTTGACACATATCAGTTACTATTCCAATTAATAAAAAGTCAAGAACCAGAATGGAAACCAACTTATGCCACTATGGATTTTGAAGCAGCTACCATAGTTGCATTACAAAATATTTTTCCAAATGTTAAAATAACAGGGTGCAATTTTCATTTTAGTCAATGCTTGTGGCGTAAAGCAAATAAATTAAATCTACACAAGACCCATTCAGGCAAGGCACATATAAAATTATGTACAGCATTATCACACATTCCTCCACAATTCGTTGACGATGGTTGGCTTTATATTATGGCAGAAAGTCCGTGCAGTGATAATTTTACAAAATTCAACGATTATTTTGTTAGCACATGGCTAGACGATAAGGTGAATTCAAGTATCTGGTGTACATATAATAAATATCATAAAACAAATAACATTGTAGAGTCATGGAACAATAGAATTAGAAAATTCATAAAAGTCAAACCAAATATTGGTCAACTTCTGCAAGGGTTGCATAACGACTTCAAATATTATTCAAATCAGATAAGGAAACCTGATGGCATCAAAATTTCAAAAAGGAAACCTGAAACTTTATCAAGAAACTGGAAAATTCAATGTATTGTAGAAGAATTGTTGACTGGACAGATAAGCGTGGGGCATTGCTTAGAAAAATTAAAGTTTTAATCAATTACATTGTTCAGTCGTATTTTCTTTTTATTTTGTTGGTTTTTTATTTTAAAATAAGCCCGATTGTTACTAAATCTTATTGATTAATATTGTATTTTTATATTTTGTTGATTTGTTTTTCTAGAATAAGACTTATTTTAGGTAAATCTTATAGTAAATTCTCATATTTTGTTGATCTGTTTCCTTACAATTGCTGGTTGGTTTTGACTAAACATTGTTGTATAATAATATTTTTATGTTTGTTCATTTGTTTCTCTAAAATAAGACTGATTTTCACTAAATCTTATTGTGTAATAGTAAATTCCCACGAATTGAGGATTTTTATTCTTTAAAATTAGGCTGCTTTTGACTAACTTTTTAATTGTATTTTTTTACATTTTGTTGATTGGCTTGTTGTTTTATTTTATCTTATTGTATATTTTGTTGATTGTTTTAATGAAGATAATACAAATCTAAGAAAAAATCATCTTTTATTTAAACTTTTTACTTTTGCACCCGAATGTACATAATGTAGTTTATCCATTGAATTAAGATAGATTGTGTCACCAACGGGCCATTTGTACGTAGACGATTTTTGTTTACGTTCGAATGACCCACGTGCCATTCGATTTGGGCCGTTCAGACTAAGTACCCACATCAACATGTAACCAGTATTAAGGAGCAATAAAACCTAATCACTATAGTACTAAGTAACGTTGAGTGGGAAGTTCTCACGCTTCAGTCACAGACGCGACATCTCAAGTGAGTTCACAGCTGACTGCACAGGCTCGCAGCATCAATAGACGGTGCGTTATACGACGCAGAGCACACTTGGAAACCTTATCTTTTGTCACTGTAAGTGGCTTATAGACAAGGGGTTAAAAGAACTTTATTATTAATGAGAAAACCAACCATAAACTAAAATAAAAATTATGCTTGTTTTTCCTACTCTTTGCGAAAGAGATTCTTTACTGATGAATTTCATTGCGGGATCCAAGACAGTAAAACTGTTTCTCTGTTACTTCGTCGAGCTTCACTGTCTGGTCGTCACTGTTGATTCCGGCTTTCAGGAGTTACAGTGGTTTTGGATTAGTGTGTCGAGCTTGTAAAATTTAAAACAAAATACCATAAGCTAAGTTAAGATGGAGGATAAGTACTTTAATTATGCTATGCCAGACATCGTCCTTAGTTTTAGCACTTTGCATCCACACCCAGTAGATTCTAGTGACCAACAGGGCAGTCATATTTATAGTTTATAAGTTTACTGACGCTAAAAGGTGGTAGAAAACGCCTTATGAAAAAGCCTTTACATTCCATGCTAAGAACCTATAGAAATCAGAAATAATTTAAGGAGTTGTACGTTTGTCACGGGACAACAAAAGCAGTTGAATAATTTTAATGAAGTGTCCTTTAAAGACACATTTATTGCGCTAACACCGCGGGGTATTGCCCCGACCTGGCGCAAGCAGTGGCGTAGTGAATGATGCCGGTACTCCATGAGAAGGGTTTGACTAATTCTTGTTTTATCAGTAAATTAAAAAAAAAATGTAAAGTACTTGTATGATGATGATCAGCAAGTTAAATGTAGCGACATTTTTAAACACACTACTGGCTGTATGCGTTGCAGGCACTTTCCTACCAACTACTTAAAAAACTTAACGACCAATTCCTAACGAACATAATCGGTCGAGGAGTTTTGGAGGAGGGTTCAGGAGGGCGACCACAAATACCTTATCACGAGGTATTTGTATAAAAAAGAAGATTAATAGGAATAAAAAATGACAACTCAACGCATGTCAATGATGTTCAGCTCCAGCCTTTGCAGCCACACAAAACACACTGTTCTCTGGTTCAATTCGAAGATACATCTGACATTGAAAACAAAAAAAAACATAAACACACTAATAGTACCATCCCTTTGTTCAATTTCACCCTTGTCCGGTAGAGGCTGCCGCCGGCGCCGGCGCTCTTGGCGGTGCTCTTGCGCAGGTAACGCTGGACACACACTGGGAGCGGTGTCTGTACTATTGTTTGAGGTTTTCGTGATACATGTATGAATGGACAAGCATTGCATGTTTTTGGGCTGATAGAAAACGATAATTTATTGTGTAATTTAAAAAAAATTGTTATTGATGTTATTCCTTCTGAATGTTGCTTTCAGAGCTTCTCAACTTAGGCACCATTGCAGGCACAGCAGCCGAACTGCGAAACAGCAATCCTATCCTTTTCATTTTGATTATTCAACTATACCTACCCACATACATTGTAACTATGTTATTGTGACTAAAAGCATCAAATGACTCCTCCTTCTCTAGGCGGAGCAGGGGAGTGTCAGACTCATACTGACTAAAACCTATCCTTGCGCCTTCTTATCCTATTTGCGATCCAGGGCCGCGGTCACTCTTCCGAACATAATTATTCCGCAACCCTGGCGAGGTCGTACAACTACAAACAAAATAGAAAAAAAAGTAAGGAGGTCTGTGGGTGTTTAATTAAGTACACCTCTGCCGCACCTTCGGGATATACAGGCGTCATGTTGTTCCAAATAATCCTTCGCTACGCATCCTCACTGCTGGACACTCAGCCTAAGGAGCATTCATTTGTTACGCTCCATCGCACGCATAGTCTCACAGGCTGTCTGCGTACGACGATCCTCGGCTAACGTGTTCCGTTCCACGCCAATTATCTTGGCTGATTCACCATTTTATTATTTAGCTTATAATAAGGTGACTCAAACGAGGCCTTGGTTCTTTGGAGAATCGAGGCTTAAATATAATGATACTAGCCGTGCCTTAATTTGAATGCTTAGATCCAGAATAAAAGTTGCTTGTTTATTTCTTTAGGTTCTAGAGTACTTTTCTGTCTTAGTTACGGTTGGGCCTGTCTTCGGTATAATAATGTATTATTAGTATGGAAGTAATGGATGGGTGTGAATGTTAAATGTCAAGTACTGAGTATATTTTGACGTATAATGAAAATATACTCAATTGAATTGAAATAATGAATAGAGATGTTTCCTGACTAAAAAAAAGAAAAAAATTAGTTTAGTCCGTCATCGTCAGTAAAACAAAAATAAAAAAATAATAAATAATTATCGAAAAATATTCAATACTTACGTGTTTTTTGTTTTCAAATTAATAAAATTTGACGAACAAGTGTCTTAATTTTTTGTTTACATGAATAAAGAAAAAATATGTCCAATATTTTTAGAAATCTATCTGACGGATAAATTCGTTTTTTTTTGTAGAAGAAGACAAGTGTATTGTTAAGGCAAATAAAGGCTAAATAAATTAATGGATTGGTCAGTTTGAACTGATATTTTGACCATGTTTTACTTCTTTTTGCTGTGTTCTCCATTCTAAAATAATTAGGCTAGCCTTTGACTTACACGGGGGTCAAGACATTTAGGAATGGGGACACTTCGAAATCGATAAACCCGATTGTATTTCAGTCACGATCCAAATTATTGCTCTCTGGTCTCTGTCTGAACGCAAGGACTCAATCAAGATTCGTATTTTTCAGTTAGGTACTAAAAATTCGCAATACCCTGGAAATTATCATCATCATCATCAGCCTTATATTGGTCCCACTGCAGGGACTCAGGCCTCCTCTCTAGGAGAGGGATCCTCCACGCGGGCCAAGTGCGGATTTGTAGATGTCACATATCTTCGAATTTTTGGTTCTAAGATATGCCGGTTTCCTCACGATGTTTCCTTCACCGTTTTGAGAGCAGTGGTGATGAAATAAATTACACAAAGTAATGCGCCTGGGTTCGAACCCACGACCTACTTCGTAAGTCGGGCCCGCAACCACTGTGCCACCACTGCTACCCTGGAAATAATATAATTAAAACCCGGACACGAGTAACCTCGATTGGGCGTGATTTATCACCTGAGTAACTAGCCTTATACGAGTGAATAGATGCGCAGGAGTCCACTGCTTGTATGGAATTAGATCTAAAACAGGATAACGGGAAGCCGTTGATCCTTCGCATGCAGGGGTGTGGCTACATTGCTTCATTAGTGTAAAAGTTTTTTTTTTAATTATTTCACATACTTACAGGGTGTAAATTAACCCTTCACACATACGTCAACCAAGCATTCTGTATATCAAACTAAGTACCCTTTTTTTTTTTTTTTTTTGGTGGGTGTAAAATCATCGAATAACCCCTCCCGCTCTTGGGCAGAGCGAAAGGGAGTGTCAGACTTCTACTGACTAAAAACCACCCATGTTCCTTCTTCGCCCTCTATGTCGAGGCCGCGATAACCGTTGGACTACCCGCGGCCCAAACTACGCAAAAATTTTTGCTGGGAAAAGACTTTTTATTTACACTCTTAAAACATTGTGCTAGTGGATGCTTTGAATAGTCCAAGGGTCATAGAGGTAATTTAAGTAAAGTTATAACCTGAAAAACTAGTATTTACAAAAACAGCTGTGCAAAATTTGGAACTTTGACCCCCAATCTCCGTAACTAGGGGCTCCCAGGTATGGTCTAGAACAAAAAAACAAGTGCCCTTCGTTTGCGTTAAAGGTACTTTTACACCCTTCTATAACATAACATCACGCTTGTAATCCGTGAAGAGTTAGGCAGAGGTGTACTTACCCATTACAACCCCTACATTTCGCTACTTAGTATACAGTGTTGTTTTTTCAGTAGATGTCTGACACTCCCTTCTGCTCTGCCCTGAGCGGGAGAAGGAATGTGATGATAAACCACCTTCCAAAAAAAAAGGAAACACCTAGTGCCTGCGAGGATTACAGGCGTGGTGTTATGTTACGAAACGACTGAATCGGCGTCTCAGACTGATCATTTTATTATTCTTCATCATCATCATCATCAGCCTATAATGTTTCCACTGCAGGGACTCAGGCCTCCTCTCTAAGAGAGGGATGGGCTATATTATACCACGCGGGCCCAGTGCGGATTTAATATTCGATTTTTTTGATTCTAAGACATGCCGGTTTCCTCACGATGTTTCCTTCACCGTTTTGAGAGCAGCGGTGATGAAATAAATTACACAAAATAATGGGCCTGCCTGTGTTCGAACCCACGACTCAATTTTAATATTAGTTTTTTTATATAAGTCTGCAGTCGACAGCCCTGGTCAGTCCGTAGGGGCATTCTTTCTAGCGTCGTTGATTGCATTCCCGTACCTGGACTTCATGGTCGAATGTATACTGTTTCCCTTGTGATGCTATCAACTACTATGGAGTATCGTAGACTGATCTAAAACCCTTTTTTTATTTTTTTTTGGGGTTAGGTAATCATGAAATAACCCCTCCCACTCTTGGGCAGAGCGAAAGGGAGTATCAGACTTCTACTGACTAAAAACCACCCATGTTCCTTCTTAGCCCTATATGTCAAGGCCACGGTATCTCTTACAAAATTCCGCAGCCTTGATCTAGAACCCTGATAACATAACATCACGCCTTTAATCCCTAAAGGGTTAGGCAGAGGGTTTCCTCAGTGCCAACCTTATTTTCAACCGACTTCCAAAATGGAGGAAGTTCTCTATTCGTCTGTATGTATTTTTTTCCCCTTTATGTTCAAGTTCCATGACAAAACTAATGGGCAGTTTAATGCTATCAACCGGCCCCCGATGATTTAATGATTTTGGTTCAGATAGTAAGAAATGTTGGCCTGAAAATCAGTAGAAGCAAAACTGAATACATGTTTTGTGATTTCGGCGGTCTCTCCAGTTCTGGAGCCATTGCGCTAGATGGCGTGCTTCTTCCAGATTGCTCCGACTTTCGGTATCTCGGTTCACTTGTGCAAAGCGAAATGGATGGATGAAATGGCGGCAGGTCACGGGAACAATATGCGACTCCCGCATTCCCCTTAAACTCAAGGGGAAGATTTATAAAACCATGGTTAGACCTGCTGCCGTGTATGGATCAGAATGTTGGGCTACAAAAGGGATAAATGAAAGGCAATTGCATGTGGCTGAGATGAGAATGCTAAGGGGAATGTGTGGTTGGGCCGCGGGTAGTCCAACGGTTATCGCGGCCTCGACATAGAGGGCGAAGAAGGAACATGGGTGGTTTTTAGTCAGTAGAAGTCTGACACTCCCTTTCGCTCTGCCCAAGAGCGGGAGGGGTTATTCGATGATATACACCCACCAAAAAAAAAAAAAAAAAGGGGAATGTGTGGTGTGACGCGAATGGATAAAATAAGGAATGAGTACATAAGAGGAAGTCTGAAAGTGGCGCCGTTGAATGAAAAGTTGTGTGGTAATCGATTGGCGTGGTATGGACATGTGATGCGAAGGAATGAAGATAGTGTTGTGAGGAAAATGTTGAGTATGAATGTAGATGGGTTTAAGAGTAGAGGAAGACCAAATAAACGATGGATGGATAAAGGATGATATGGCTAGGAAGGAGGTGACTATTGACATGACGAGAAATAGAGAAGTATGGAAGAAAAAGACATGTTGCGCCGACCCCAAATAAATTGGGATAAGGGCAGGAGAATGATGATGGTTCAGATAGTAAGACATAATCTACCAACGTTGTTTCATTATGGTAGTTTAGGTCTACAAGTTATTATTACACAATTATTTCGGTTAAAATGTACCTATATACGTGTTCAAACTACTCCAACATTTTAAATTCAGTTGTGTACCTACTTCTCATGGAACAATTTCTGAACTCTAAGCAGACAAATCGTTTCACAATAATGTACCTTTAATAATATACACTGACTAACACGCACCCTCTTACAGACAGCGGTTGGTACACTCGAACAAGGTATTAAGTATACAGCCAGCTAGCTTGCATTTAAATTTAAGATTATACAGATACATTTAGAGACTGACGCCAAACGATACAACGTTTGACATCTGCCAAACGCTTTATAATAAATACATTCTAGCTGATGCCCGCTGCTTGGCCCGAGTGGATGTCGGTCACATTATTATATACTAAATCCTCCGAAAACAGCATTAATATCGGTGCAGTAGTTTTTGAGTTTAAATATCGCGGTCGGACGGACAGATGCGGCGGCGGAGGACTTTGTTTTATAATACAGGATGTAAATTAACCCTTCACACATCCGAAAATTTTACGGTAAAACTCAATGTTGCACTCTTTGAAACGTTGTGCTAGTGGTGGGGAGAATAAGTGCTCTTCGTTTGCGTTAAGGGTACTTTTAAACCCTTTATGTAATGATGATAGTGATATTGCAATCAATTTTGTCATAGTACTAGAATTATAAATATTTCTTCGTCCACAAAACTTGTTCGACTGTACCTATCTAATTCGTGAGCCAACTTCATACATCAACATTCTATCGTACCGTTTTAACATCAGTAGTTCTACATCAATCCGTCTGGAGGCTCCACAAAAACGCGCGGCCTTATTTGGTGAGGTCTAATGAGCTCAATGGACCTCTGAGGGCCCGGAGGACATCGCGCTCCCACGGCCGGCCGCCTTGCCGCATTGCTCTCCTTTACGAGGATAACTATTCCTTTTGAGAATAACTTTTTATATCATTTTGCTGTTGATTTTATGATATTTTTTTCTTTAGATTTAAGAGTAAGTCCTTGTTTGTTCTGAGTTGTGACTAATAAACATAACATCACGCCTAAGGGCAGGGCAGAGGTGTACATAATAAATTTATGATACTTCCATATTCCGGCAGTTATATTTCAGTCCCATGAAATAGGGGTCATTAGGGGAGTTAACAAAAAAAAAAAACTAGTAAGTCTGTCAGATAGATTTCCAAAAAATATTGGACATGTATTTTTTTTTTCACGTAAACGAACAATAAAGACGATACAGTGCTTTGAAAACTCGCGTGACGTCATTTTCTGAGACATTAGTATGACTTTCTTTAGCGGTCAGTGACGTCACAAGCCCCCACTATAATCTTTGACGCGGGTTATCTTCGTAATTTTTATTGATTTGATAAAACAAAAAATACGTATCCAAATATTTTTGATAATCTAACAGACGGACTAATTAGAATCATATTTTTTTAAGTCAGTAAACATCCCAATTGAACACAAATCCAGACTCCGAAGCGACTACCGAGATATTCTTGATGGGAAGACTCAATAACACTACCCGACTTGGGAATCGAAGCAGCACACAGACAAGCTTGCGACCACTAGACCATCGAGGCATTTCATGTTATTCGTAAGGAAATAAAGTTTTAATGATTTTAATATTTCTCGATCGAAAACAATATGACGATCTACAATATAATCACTGTGCGTGCCTACCCATGGGTGTGAGTATTAATAACGAGCTATAAATCTGTGAAACAATGGGATAGGCAGTAAAAGTAGTGTATGCGTGCGCAGGCGTCGCGGCGCGCTCAAAGCTACCCCTGCTCGCACAAGTTTTAGTACATCCGGTTGAATAAAGTCCAGTCCTTTGAAATACAGTAGAATCCCGATTATCCGAATCTCGATCATCCGTAGTCATTATTCACAGCTCTAATTATCTAAAATTTGTTTTGTAAAATTGTTTAAATGACGTCGTATGTACACTATCACTTAGAAATCGATTATCCAAATTTTCGATTATACGGAATATCCCTTTGGTTTGAATTGCTCCAGATAGTCGGGAATCTATTGTACCTGAAGTACCTAACTGAAAAATTCAGACACTGCAACAATTTAATATTTCGGCTAAATATCATTAGGGAATGTACTTAAGGATTTTAATTCCCGCGTCTGGTCTGCGGGTCTCGTCGGGGCTGAGGAATAATGATTTTAATATTTTTGAACCCTGGAATAAAGCTTTTTTTTGTGTGGTGGGTGGGAAATCATCAAATGACTCCTCCCGCTCACGAAGAGCGGTAGGGAATGTCAAACTTATACTGACTAAAAACCACCCTTGCTCCTTTGTGCCGAGGCCGCGGTATCTCTTTGGAAGCAGGCAGGGTTCATTTAAATATTAAATTATGAAATGAAAATAGAATGGACCCCGCCAGGCCTGCTTCCAAGTTTTGTTAAATTTAAAATGTGCTTGTTTTTTGCTTTAGATCTCTACAAAAAAAAAATGTAAAGTACCCAATTAGGCCGTTAACAGTAAAAGTAACTTCGAAAAGCCGCTAAATAAACATCTAGTAAGAACTACGAGCACGATCTGTGACGTCACAAGCGGCTGCCTATCTCAATCACCACACTTGCCATGCCAATTAGTCGCTCTAGTGTCTGCTCCGACGCTTCAGGAATGCAAATCCGCAGCCAGACCCCGATAACAGAACTCATTTAAATAAGAGCACCTTCTACCGGCTTATCTGACAGCGAAAAATAAATAAAACGGTTGTCACCCGACGACGGTACCTATGCTCTGTATTGCTTTGTGGAAGCCATTTTTGTTTCTTTTGAAATAATCCCTGTCACTACATATTACAAAACAAAGTCCTCAGCCGCGTCTGTCTGTCTGTTCGCGATATACTCAAAAATTACTGCACCGATTGTCATGCTGTTTTCACCAATATATAGAATGGTTCTCGAGGAAGTTTTTAGTATATAATTTGACCGACATCCACGCGGACGAAGCAGCGGACATCAGCTAGTCTAATTTAAACAACGGACAATTTGAAGTAGTTACTAGCACTTTGGTAGCGTATGTGATGAGGAGGAAATGCATGTGACTTATTATGTGATGGATATTACTTTAAGTGGATGGAGAAGGAGAGGTAGAATAGGGCATTTCTCCAAAAAAAAATCTAATTAGTCCGTCTGTTAGATTTTCGAAAAATATTGTATACGTGTTTTTTGTTTTATAACATTAATAAAAAGATACGAAAATAAAACGTGTCAAAGATCATGAGTGGGGTTTTTGACGTCACTTTGTGGGTAAAAAGTACTAACCTTGTGACGTCACACTTCTTGACGCGACTTTTCGAAGCACTCCCAAGTAGAATGGAAAAAAGGCAGAAATCTTCTGATGATCTATCTGCTCTTGCTGCCACTCGACCTACAAGGCAGTCAAAAACATTCTGATTTTCAAATATACTTTCATCTTTGTTTTAACGCGAGTCTGCAAAATTTATTTCTGGCTTACGTCACTTTTTTAATTTTGTTACGCGGGACTGCCGAAAGAATATTTCTCTACAGAATAGAATCTGTTCCTAGGGACGAAAGTGGAGCGGTACTTGCATATTATTCGAGAGTTTGCACTTGATGTCACGTTAAGATTAGGATACAACTATTTTAGGAATATTCCATAAGCCTCTAACACCGTATTCCACGGCCGGGAGACTACTCAATGAATGCCTAAATACAATCATGTACAGATGTAATAATAACTCTGCACTGCTGAGAGGAGGGTTGAAAACCCAACATTATTCATATTTTTGTATAACAAAATTAATGCAAACATCTCAATTTATTGTTTATCTGTTCAAGAATGTAAATCAGCAGTCCGCTCCTACCTACAAGATAACACGTATGAGGAAACCGAATCCTTGTTTACTGCACTATCATGAGTATGTCTAATCGCAACACATATATTCTGAAAACAGGCACAAGGCAGCAAACACACATTTCACACCACACCCCCATTCACATACCACACCTAAAATTATACCTATACTTTCAAGCATTTTCGTTAATTTTCATCTTTTTTGTTTTTATTTTCTTTTGTTTTGTGTTACTATACTTATCTAAAATATTTAATTGTACAAAAACACTAAGCCACTGATTTTCCACTCTTAGAGGGATAAGGCACTGATTCTCTTTACTACAGGCTATTGTGTAGCCAATCTAAGAGGACAGTACCCCCACCATTTTTGTAGCATACAAGTGTTAATTTGTAAAGTGTAACTTTTTATTTCTTTTCTTTTTACTGTATTCACTGCAACACCTCTTGTGCAATAAAAGTATTTCATTTCATTCAACACAGCGCTTTAAGTTAGGCGTTTATATAGGTGCCTACTACAGTTAGTGATAGTGAGACCCATTACTTAAGAGACCCATTACTTATGAGGACTTTAGCTAACCCTAATTAATGTTGGTGTCGCATAACTGCTAAGCTTCAAGTACAAGGCAGAGACTGTAACGGTCTTACTCAAAGCACGTGCTACTCGTAAGTTACATTTAAAGATCTCGGTCTTAATGAAACACACTGACAGGCTATAAATATTGTCATAAGTTTAAATTACTGAGGCTTAAAGGAAACTTAACATAATTAGCTGATGAAGTGAGTTTAAATTAGAGATGACTAGCTTAGATACCTATTTGAAGCAGTAATCGTGGTAAACGCTTGGCTTTTGATGTTCCTGTGTCATCATTACATTACGAATGTAATACCCCAAGGGTTAGTATTTATTCAGATTTGTTAAAGTATTATCTTAGAAGGTAAACGTATCTAAACTCAAACTCCACACAACCAGATAGAATTTCCGGAGAAACTCGCGTACTATTGATTTTTTTTAAATTAGTTTTACCTTTAGAATTTGATTATGTTTTGTGTTAGTATTTGATTTTATTTGATTTTATCATATGTTGGATTATGGTTATTTTATTGTAATTTTATTTAATGTTTGTAATTTGTTTTTTGGTTCTATGGATTTTTATCTGAAATAAACGAATTATGAAAAAAAATGAAACAAAATGCAAAAAAAATAATTTGTACAGAAATAGGTATTTAAAAATATTTTAAGTGTGTGTATAGAAATGAATAAAAGATAATAATAATTACCCGACTTGAGAATTAAACGCAGGACCTCATGCTCGGCAGTAGTCGGCAGTATCAAAGTAAAATACATTCAAGTTAAAAGCAGCAGCTTTACTTCTTGGCAACGAGTTACGCCGTGTTGCTGCACTGCCTCCGAAGAGAGAGCATGGGAGTCAGTGGCGTCCTTTAGCGATGATGACGTCATCTCGGAGGAAGGATCCCTCGCCGGCGTAATCCGTCGCAGGAGGACAGAGCTGTAGAGGAGGCGCCATGGCGATTTCATGCCACCCAAAGGAGCGATCCATAGATCGGATCGAGAATGTACGCAAGGCGGCGATAGATCCGTCGGTGCTGCGGTTGTTTGAGAAGAGATCCAGCGGGCTCGACACAAAGGGCTAAGAAGGAACATGGGTCTTTATATAGTCCGTAGAAGTCTGACACTCCCTCTAGTAGAATTTAATGATAATTTTTGTCTTTCTGCACTCACTCTTATTGCGCGCAATGTACCTACTTGAAAAGGGGTACAAAGTTATTTCTACATCTATAAGGAAGAGGAAGTCTTGTACATTTCTAGCTTCTAAAGTAGACCTAGCGATTGTGGCTTAGCGTTGTCTGTCAGTGAATTAATTAATTATAGATTTTAATTTGCACCAGCGTCTTCGCTCGCGGTGTGGTCTAAAATTATCCCACTGGAACGGTTTAAATATAGCTTATGTTATAATAATATGTATGACAATCAGGTATAAATAATAGAGGTATCTTCACAGTCTGTAACGAAATAATGTTTGGAATGATCCGTAATTCTGATGATTACCCCCTGCCTACATCAAAACTTGCTTTAACAACTTACGGCCCATGACACAAACAATTGAAATCATTAGTAATGTTTTTCAAAAAATGTCACTTGAAGTATTCAATACTCTGTCGGGGCCGCGGGTAGTCCACCGGTTATCGCGGCCTCGACATAGAGGGCGAAGAAGGAACATGGGTGGTTTTTTAGTGAGTAGAAGTCTGACACTCCCTTTCGCTCTGCCCAAGAGCGGGAGGGGTTGTTCGATGATTTTACACACACCAAAAAAAAAAAAAAGTATTCAATACTAACGGGTGTGTACCTATCTCCAGGTGAATGATAATCATTAATCTTTTCTTTATTTACCTCTACATCAGAATAGATAAATGTGTCTAACACTTTCCGGGACACGACTTTTTTAAATATCCATAAACACTTAAAAATTTCATACATTTCATCATACTGGCTAACGCCGCGTACCGTACTACCATAATATTACACAATTATTTTTAATATTTTGGTACGACAAATACGGCCATAGACGTTGACTTGTGGCGAAGTTTACGCATGTCGACGGTGTGTTCGGTGCATAAACACTGCGTATGTGTGTGTTGAAAAATGTCTCGAATGAGTTTGCCGTGACAGCTACAAACGAATGATGTTGCGTGACATGACACTAGACCATGTGCTCCCTAGTAATGTTATGGGCAAGCAGCTACCGGCGGTTTGCCAAATTACATGCTACAAAGTTCACCACCCTTAGCCGTACTGTCACGTAAAGGTATATCGAGATAACGGCGAGAGGCGGTCTGTCCCGGAAAGTGCTAAAAGATGTATGGATATGAGACTAGGAAGGTCCTGAGTTTTATCACCTGTCCGATTTCGGTATAACATTTAATTTATAGAAAAAAATTAAGTCAAAATGCTAAGATTAAATTAGGAAGTAGGTAAAAAAATAAGTATCTTTAAAAAGGACACTAGACAGTCTATTCATGTCACTCGTCAAGTCGTCACCTCACGGCATGAATGCCACACAATAAACAAAGGGGATGAGCAGTGCCTTGTCTTGTAGTCTGTCGTTCAGTCAGCAAAACAGCTTAAACAGGTAAAAATTTATAACTTTGGAACACGCCGTCCAAAGTTGTCAACAGTGGTGCCTCTAATTTAAAGCCGTGCGGGAATCGCACCCGTGCCACGGAATGCAACAGTCATTCGTTCAACCACTGCGCCAATCGTGAAGTCATGTCACTATTTAAGCTGATAATAATTATGTAGCGGAGCTGGCTGGTTCTTATCTCAAGCTTTTATTTAGGTACCTTACCTTCTTACTTCGTAGATATGGGTGAAAATGGTGAAATCCTAAACTTAAGGCGACAATAAATGCCAGCGACCTTGAGCGACGTGATGGAGCTTTAGTCACTCCCTACGACTGCAAAACGAATGAATGCGCAATTAGTAAGCACTATCCACCTCGTTTTTTTATCACCATACAGAATTATGTTTGGGAATATATGAATATGCGATTATCTAAAAAAAAACTATTGATTGGACAAAAAAAACCACCCACGTTCCTTCTTAGCCCCTTGTGTGGAGGCCGCGGTATCTCTTTCAAACAACCCGCAGCTCTGACGGCAAGGCCTTCTACCTTGATCAGAGACTTAGCGTTGCACTACTACGTGGCGATGTCGCCAGTGGACATTAAAAGTTGGGAGTTTTTTGTTTTGTTATTTGTTTCTTTTGAAAAAATAAATGGTGGTGTTATAGCAGCGGTGTTTTTATGTGTAAAATTAGCAAAATAAATGACATAGCTTGTTTTGTTATCAGGTCGAGCGCTCCTAGACCGTCTGACGAGCACTACAGTGAGCGAGGTCCTCACGAGCGGAGCGACAAGCGGACTGCTTCCCGCTCCGCTCGACGTAGCGCCGTACTCGACCGTCGTCGCCAACGCGAGCTGCGGCGACGCGGGCGCCGAGGAATACTGCCGCGACACACCAGGGAAGTAAGTACAAGGAAAAATATGCACGAGGAATTTATCCTGAATCTGTATATGTATGTCCGTTATCAAACATTTTACTTACATACATAATTGGCTATTTGACTATACTGTTAAAAATTCACGAAAATGTTATGTTATTTCAAAGAACTAACAGAATGTGTTAAAAAGTAATAAAATCGATAAAAAATGGAGTAGCTACATGCTTTAGAAGTTTCTGGCGGGGGAACTTTCTATCCTTGTCGCGCGAAACGGCCATATTTTGTACTACACAACTATGGCGGGTATGAAATGTGACGTCACGTTTCTTTAGCGTTGTCTTTGTCTAGCACGTCATTTAAAATCAGTTAATTAAACACATTTTTTTATCGATTTTATTACTTTTTTCACACATAAGCTAGCCCCCTATAACATGGTAAAGGTGAAATGTGGGTGTACGGTTAAATACACCTCTGCCTAACCATCCTGTATGACAGGTGTGAAGAAAGATTGGAAAGTAAAAAGTAAAGATGTCCGGTCTATGATGCAAATATCTGACTTCTTAACAAGCTTCTAAATTAAATTTTCTCTAAATCTAGGTGCTAGGTTTACTCTAGGTTTGTTCCAATCTACTAATTTATTAAAATTTGAAATCAGCACAGCATACATTACTCACCCATCTATCTAAATAATTATACAATGATTAGCCATCAAGTGTGATGAAGAGGTTATGGCGAAATGCATAAACGCTGTGATCTATCACCGTTTCTTTAGTATCCAAATACACTTAGCATAAAGAATCTGACTTTCAGTCTCAAAGGGCCGTTTCAGTGGCTGGGCTGTGGAAGGCAGATAGGCAATCGCTTCAATTAATAAGTAATAGAACACTGATTTATGTGTTTTCTAGTAATGCTAACAAAAAAATCCTAATGTTTGTTCAGACGGGGTGTTGCGTGCGACGTATGCGAGGGGGAGGGGGGCTCGGCGTGGCGGCGCCACCCGGCTGCGCATGCGCTCGACAACGACCCCGCCACCTGGTGGCAGAGCCCCTCATTGGCTGCCGGGGACTACCAGCACGTGGAGCTGCTCATCACACTACCTGACGTAAGTACATACGTCACTAGTCATCATCATCATCATCATTATTTCAGCCGAAAGACGTCCATTAGACAGAGGCCTCCCCCAAGTGTCGCCACATTGACCGGTCCCGTGTGTCTCGAAATCCAGCGGATCCCCGCAACCTTCACCAGGTCATCGGTCCACCTAGTGGTAGGCCTTCCGACGCAACGTCTTCCGGTCACTAGTGGATTCCAAAGAATCAGTATTGCCACCCTTCTGACGCCCCGTAATTATCCCTCTTCTCATACTTGTGCTTATTTGTTTTTGTTTATTAATAAGTTTACAAGTTACAGTAAATAATTAAATAATAAAAAAGTAGTTAAAGTTAAGTTTTAAATTTGCTTGTTTTTTGCTTTTCAGTTGTTATTTCCAACTTTTTAGTTCTTTTGTGCTCCCTCTTTTTTTTTTTTTTTTTTTTTTTCTTTTTTTTTTTTAGAAAAGAATAGCGGAGGAGTAGGAAAAGCAGAAATTTCCACTTCCCTCCATAGAAAAGAACAAGGCCAATAGGCACACAGGGACGCATACAACTGGGATAAGCCCAGTTGCCTAGCACCACGGATATTGTTGTCATTAATATTACTGGGTCCTAAGTTGTGAGCTGTTATATCTGATTCCAATAATAGGTATGACAAAAATGCTTGAACGCACGGAAATTTGTTCTAGTTTCTACAAGGTCCGTATAGTAAATAACTCCGGATGTAACCTGTACACTATCCAACATAATATTGCGTTCATTCTGCCAAAGACTACACTCCCATAAAATGTGATGTGCAGATTGTGCTGGCTCTGTCTTTGATCTCGTAAAATTCTTGGCAGATGATTTAACTTTTGTGATTGTTTTTTTTTTATTGGGACAAGCCCGCCTTAATATTCCCAAACCACTGTAACTCCTGTAAGCCAGAATCAACAGTGGCGACCAGAAGAGAAGCGCCGAGACAATGAAGCTCGATGATGTCCCAGAGAAATGATTTGTGACTTTGAATTATTTTGAATATTTATATTTTAGTAATCTCCTTTTAAAACCATTCATTTTGATACCCCACTCAATGGTAACGGTTATTCTTATCAAATCCGTGTTATGGCCCCCAAAATCGCATTTTTTTTTTCGTGGTTTAATTTTAATCTAGCCAGACGTTTGAAAGCCCCATAGAATCTAGCTAGTACCTACTTATTCTAGAAACTATTTAACAAGTAAGTAGCTATGTACCTACGACTGATGTGATGGAAAAATACCCAGGAATAGTATTACGAAGTAATTTTTTTGGGACCTAGACATTTTCAACGTTATACGGTAGGTCCGTACTTAAAATTCAAATTCATCTTCAAAACTTTCCTTCGCCTTTTTTCTCATTCCCCCGCATCACATACCTACTACTTTTACCTACACAAACTAAATAGGTAATTTGTAAATTTAAATTTCCATAAGTAGGTATGTGTGTGAGTAACTGAGTACTTATGTGTATTTTATACCATATAGTGCTTAATTGTAATCCTATACTGTAGCGTACCAAACGCTACATACCTACAGTACTGTAAAAGTAGTGGGGGTGGGAAATCATCATAATACTTGGGCAGAGCGAAAGAGAGTGTCAGACTTCTACTGACTAAAAACCACCCATTTTCCTTCTTAGCCCGAAAGTTCTTTCTAAAAAGCACCTACACGCCATACCGACGGAAATAGGACGTTCGTTGACTTGGTATGAACGTACTCCAGAAAGTAGTACCTAGTAGGTAGCCCGTAATCCAAGAGAATTAATGTGTGTGTGCGCGTGTGTGTGTATATGTGTGTGTGTGTATTTGTCGGCCTTTGAGGGAGACAGGGACACTCGATCTAGGCTGAAATCAGCTCTGCAGCTTCTATATTTACCTACAGTAAGTTGATGATCAAAGGTTGGTTAAAAATAAAATAATCATATGACATTTTATAATCAGTTTTATTAATAAACTTAGATATCTCTTTTAATTAACATGGCAAAAAAAATTACACTTTTATGTATAAATAAAACATAAGTATTATTTATTTGTATGTTTACAGATATGATACATTTAATGATCATTGTCTTAATACAGTTTAATTTTAGCAACAGGCAAAATTTCGAAATACTGTCAATGGTTTTTGGGCACGTATATATCTAAACAATAGCTATAGGTAATTAATTAACAATAAACTACATCAAATACAGCAGGTATTTAATTAGAACGTTAAAAATAAAATAAAAAACTAGGATAGAAAATTACACAAAAATCTAGGATACAAAATAACACATAAAACATCTAGGAAACATCAAGAAGGAAAAATGAAAACACATTTTTATACCTACAAAGTAAAAGTATTTATTTTCATTACCTACGCCGCTAGAAGTAACTTTTGAACGACAAACTTAAACGAAAAGAAATAATATTGATTATTCACAAGGGTAGAAAAGTATATTCACATGGAAATAAATGAGAAAGAAACTCCATCCTTATTCTTTTAAAATGTTTGACAATATTTGAATTCTTACATGAATTTCAAAATGATATGTGAGAACGACGTAAGTAATTAAAATAAAATAAAACTATTACAACAAAGTATTTAGTTTATTTTATTCTTATGCCCCTTACTAACATACAGTGCTAAATAGTTTTTAGGTGGCAAGTCATACTATGACTTGGATAAACATTAGTAAGATTTTCTTGTGGAAACAGTATTGAAAAACCCATATGGCTACTTTAGTTTCGACTTTTTGACACAGTACGATTATTTAGTTACCTACTTTTTCAAACAAAAAACAAAACCTTGTGACACTATCACGCAAGTAATTGTAACTCTCGTTATTTTGTCTTTATTGGCAACCAACAATTATTAACAATGCTCATCATTAAAATAATGTGATTTTACAATTTAAAGGATATTATAATACAATTTCTTATAATTTGCATAAGAAACCTGTAAGATTTGAATAAATAATTACAAAATTATTATAATTATAGTTGTTGTTGCATTGTCCAAAGACGATTCAGAAAGCCATCGTAATCTCGGCTTAAGTCGGCAACGTCATCGAATTTTATTTGTAGCATCGCTGATTAAAGCTGACACAATAAGAATAATAAAAACAGATATCAGAACTTTTCTTAGAACTTAGATAATTATGTAGCTAATAAGTTGTGTGCGATTACTGTATAACTTATTTATTTATTTGTGTTATTAGAATAGAAACTGTGCAAGAATAATATTTTATCAATATTTTCGAACTCCAATGAGTTCCTTCGTTCGTTAAAATTGATATAATTCGGAACACTTTTTTTCCAAGGGGACTCACCAGAAATCGATTCTACAGGCATTGCAGTCGCCGGGATACATAAATATTTTTGAGACATGATATAAAATTCACGGTACCTAGAGCTCTCATAGCACGTTTTCCAGAATTTCAATGGATCCTCGTGTTGTCCTATGACGGGTATATCCTGCGCACGAGAACACTTGGCCTTACGGTCATGATGTTGATCTGCCAAATAGCCCAATTGGTTCCCACTTCCTACTGCTCCATTGTTGGAAGTTGTAGGTACTGGCTTCTCTGGTTTACATAAAACTACACCATCATTCAATTCTTGTATCACATTTTTCTGCAGAGACTCAGTTTTCTCTGCCTGATCTAAAACAGATGTCTTAAATCTGGGATCCATGAATGTTGCCATTACCGCAATGGGTTCATTTCTGTATTCTTCATAAAGTTTACTAATTACATTCTCCATTTGTTTCTTAAATTCCATTGCCATTATTGTAGATGGTGAGCATTCACTTATTCGCATTTTTAAACCAATAATAAGAGGAATAATATAAGAAAAGGCCAAGGGGGCAAGGGGGGGTAAGGGGGGGAGGGGGAGATATTGCTGACTAGCTAGCGTGTTATTTAAATCTTCGAAAGGTTTTAGTATTTGATAGCATTCATTGAGTTCCCTTCGTTTAGCCGCATCTTCGCAGGCGTTGTTCTCACATAATTCTTTTAACATACTATATTTGGTATGCCAACTAAAGCGTTTATCTATCTTAGTCCCATGTTTAGTCCTTAACGTTTTGTCTGGGTTATCTTTTTGGTACGTGACATGTAATTCATCAATTTTTAAAACGTTTATTCCTCCTTGCATTAATTTGTTTAATGTTGCAGCTAGGCAAATTATGTGTTGCTTTTTCCAATGTGTCCATGTATGTCTAAAACCTATATCCTCATCATCATTATTAACAAAACATACCACTTTTTTGAAGACCCTCCGTTTGATTAATTCGCCTCTTAGTATACTGGCTATACTTTCTGCTTGTCGGCGAGTTGCGTCGATTGTGAACAATTTCCGAGAAACGAGTTTTCCTTCATTAACAAAATGTACGGAGATACTGAGCATACTTCGCCCCTTGTTGCGAACAGACACGTTCCACTTCCACGAGTCCATGGTGACCGTTACATGATGAATAGACTCCAAGGTTTTCATAAGGCTTTATTTGGCGTTATAATATTGCTTATTAAGTTTTTCAGAAAACTCTGGTTTAGTAGGCAAATTGTAGTTTGAAGTAATTTTTATAAATTCTTGGAAGCCATTATCTTCAAGTATCTCAAAAGGTCGCAAATCTACACCGAACTTTCTTACCAATTGTGAGTCATAGTTCTGTATATTTGGCCTTTTGGTCGGTGTTGGGCCATCTTCATTATTCTGTGACATGATATCGTTGACGGTTTAAGTTATAATGTTGGCATTTGTTCTATTAATTGTTGTCTGGTCAAACAGTTTGTTGGTATGTTGCACTGAATATCAATTATCTACAAAACTCACTGTCATTGACTACTGAACGTTAGGTTAAAGTGATGCTTTAATAGTGACTAATGTTGTATGTTTAATAAACCTATTGAAACTTCTAGCCTTGGTATCTTATCTTTAAAAGCGCACACTGATTACATGTTTAACTAATCGCATAATAATCAGTAGTATTTAGGCGAATGGCTAAATAATGTGTCATTGAACTTTGAATACTGGAAAAATTTCGCAGTTTGTGCGTATTGTGCTGCAACCAGAAGGTTTTTAAGTTGTAAATTTGGATTCATATCACCTTATCTGATCTCTATGAATCAAAAATGCAAAACTACATCATGCTTTGCGATTTCAATGTTAATTTCCCCTGGGCTAACATTACAACCAAACGCCACCATTATAGTCAACCGGGCAGATAGCCCGCTAGTATGTGGGCGCTAACCAATCGCACCCGTTCTGTGTTAGTTATTGAGTATTAACATAGGCTAAGTTATATTGTTACTAACACAGTGGACCTCTTTTGTAGTCTGGTGAATAAATTATTATTATTATTCCCTTGATTCATATGTGAACACATTCCATAAATTTTTAAATATTTCCTATAAAAACAATAAAAATACATTTAAAAATATAAAAAAGGATCCAAGCCGGCGGTCAGGGCTCCAGAGAAAGGAACCTCCTAACAATACGAGCCGTGTCCAGGAGTACCGCTCTCTGCATCAAGCCCTTGATCCAGCTGCTTAACGAGAGCCTCCTCAGATGTTGGTCGAGGCTCTTGGCAATTAAGCCATTGGCTGTGACGACTATCGGCACAATGATCGCCGAGTCCACACCCCACATGACGACAACCTCGCGAGCCAAGTCAAGATACTTGATTTGCTTATCTTTCTCGGCTTTAACGATGTTCTTGTCATGCGGGACGGTTATGTCAACAATCATTGCGCGCCGCTCTGTGCGGTCCACCACCACTATATCAGGCTTATTGGCTACAATAGTCCTGTCAGTGATGATGAATCGATCATTATTATTATTATTATTACAATAGTCTTAGTCATTGAAAAAAAATGCAGCCAAACGTAGAGAAAGATAAAGATTATCCTCAAAGTAACATAATTTAACAAAATAAGTTGTGTCCGAGACAGCGACAAGGATCTTTTAGCAAACGACGTTGATAAGGGAGTGCCCCCTTATCAACGTTATTTGCTCGCTGTTTTTTGGTAAATATTGTAAACTTGCATAATTAAATGTATCTATAAAATAATATGTTAATTTCGATTTTGGCCAAGCACAAAATATTTTTATACAACTTTACAGTACTTACTTAATTTTGCATTTCTGTGTAGTAGCTGTACAGAAATAAAACTTTACTAATGTTTTTGAGCTCCAACTCAGTCCTGCGTTCATTATAGTTTGTATTGTTTGTGACATCATTTTCCTTCCAAAGTATCTCACCAGAAACCGTTTCGACAGGTGTAACAGTCGCAGGAATACATAAATATTTTTGAGCCATGACTGAGAAATTGACTGGACTGTCTTTGTAAGTTCGATTAAACTCTTCCCAAAAATGGAAAGGGTCTTCGTTTCTCTCCAGGGGTGTGGTATGCACGTATTCATATGCCGAAGACAACTTATTTGTTAAAGTTTCAGTATTTACTGAATTTAAATACATATTGAATTCATTTATGACACGTGACTGCACATTATCAGACTTTGTAAATCTGGGATCCATAAATGTTGCATTTTCTGCAACAGTTTCTTTTTTGTATGTATTTGTCGTTTTAATGCTCCAATCGTCAAGTTTCTTCTTGAATTCTAACCCCGAATCAGTGGATACAGAACACTCACTTATTTGAGATCTCACGTCGGCAAGCAGAGGGATAATATTAGATAAAGTGAGATATTTCTGACTGGACAACGTGTTGGTCAAATCTATCAATGGTTTTAAAATTTTTAAGTATTCACCCCATACTCCTCTTTGATCTGCATCAAACTCACCAGCATTGTTTTCACTTATATCTTTTAGCATATTATACAAGTAATGCCAGCTGAAGGGTTCCTCTTTCTTTTTTAAAGGGTTTGATGAGTCTGATTTCTTTTTATTGTACTGCTTCTCAAAACCTCTAGATCTTAATGTACCTAAAGTTTCTTCAACGAACCTGTTTATATTAGCAGCTATGCAAGATACGTGGGGCAACTTTAAAATATCAATGACTGCCTTTTTTAGTAGCTGTTCGTTCTTTCCGTCGTTAGTTATAAAACACACGACTTTGTTTAAAACCTCCCATTTATCTTCTAACTCTGCTTTTATCGATTTGGCTATTTTATGTTCTGACCGGCTGTTCGCATCAATTGTAAATAAATTGTGTGATACAAGTTTTCCTTGATGAACAAAATGTATTGTTGCCGTCCACAAACTATATGCACATCTTCTGTCTGTCCCGGGCAACTTCCATGTGTCCATAGAGACCGCCACATAATTGACAGACTTCAAGAATTTCGTGAAGATAAATCTTTTTCTGTTGTATTCTTCAGGAATTAGTTTTCCTGAAAATTCCTTCAGGGATGGTAAGGTATAATTTGGTATATTATTTGTAATGAATTCTTGAAAACCGTTATATCCAAGTATATGCTGAGGGCCCAAATCCTTGCAAAACATTTTAACTAATTGTGAGTCTCTCTCTGCTTGCGTTGTATCTGTTGTTGTGGTAAACTTTGCTCTTTTAGAACTTTTCACATCAATGTCATCTGAATTTTCTCTTTTAAAACTTTTCACATCAATGTCATCTGAATTCTCTTCCTTCATCATTATAATATATTTGTTTTTATCAACTTTGAATTAAGATGATTTAAAAAAAATATCGGGAAATGGTTTATTTTGTCTTTGGTCGCACTGCACAAGATATAGTTCACTGTTCACTGAGGGTTACTGTTACCACAGATGTTATTATTATAAGTTATTAGTCTCGATAGGTTTTCGATCACCACTAAATTATTACCTAATTATTGCCTTCGACACCGCGACGTTTAATGTACATGATATAGCAATGACGACTTATGTGTTACTAACGCTCCTCCGAAGCGATAGAATTTGTCGGCTTTACCATATCTGGCCGAGTGCCGTTATCGTTTTAACCACAATTGCATCATCGTCGTATCGGGAACATCCGCCTGTATTAAATAAATGCAAAATTTAAAAATATGCACACAATAAAGTGAATCTGAATTACTGTCGTCGTTATATATTAATGAATCACTAGAGTTTTATATTTGTTTATGTTTTATGTTCAATCTCGTTCGTGATCTGAGAATAAGACTTCCAATAAACGGTTTTTTTCTTATATTTTTCTGTGAATGCAGGACCGAAGGTGGTGGAATCAGGCTCATCAGTGCTGTTTCTAAATGCACGATTTGAACGTCGACTATTTGTGTGGGACTTGTATAAGTATATCGATTGATAACCAGAAAAGATACTATTTAATCTAATCACTAATATTTTTGTTGCCTACCAACATAACATAACATCACGCCCTTAATCCCCGAAGGGTTAGGCAGGCAAGTCCAACGTTATAGGGCGCAAACCTACCTACATTATTGAAAAATTAAAAGGCATTTTTGCTTTGTTCATGAGTCTGCGCCTGATTTATGAACCTCGGTCGTAGGACATGATAATGACATGGCCACGAGCTACAAACGCAAGCGACCGACGCGCGACGGCTTGCGAGTGTTGTGACAGAAAAATAACGTTTTATGGTTTATGAAATTTATTTCGCTCAAAAAATATACAATTATTCACTTGCATGAGGAAACAGCATCATAATTTAGATAAACCCACGGGAATATAAAATCGGGATAAAACTATCGTATTTGTTAATCCAGGTTACAAACTATCTGTGTACAAAACTTCATCCAAATCCGTGAAGTAGTTTTTGCGTGAAGAAGTAACAAACATACACACTCACACACTCACAAACTTATATTATATAATATATAAAATAAATATATAATATATAATATACAAGGTGTAAATTAATCCTTCACACGTACGTCAACCAAGCATTCTGTACATCAAACTCTCAAAAAAAAATGTCGTTTTCCAGCAAAAAATTTTGCGTAGGTGTAGGTACTTACCCCTACGCAAAATTTTTTGCTGGGAAACGACTTTTTTTTGCAGTTAAAAATTTAATTTTACGGTAAAACTCAATGTAGCACTCTTAAAACATTGTGCTGGTGGATGCAGTGACGATCGCGCATTCCTTGAGGTCGTGAACAGGACCTTATACCGTGGCTCTGTGCGTCCATTACATTGTCTGTTCACGATATAGGTACTCGTAGATACTGATCTCTAACATTATATTATATGGGCTGTTCGCCCCTTTTGTTAAACGGCTTAACTATCTTATGTGTCGGGAATTGTAACATAGTTTGTGGCCTCCCTTTTTTGAAGATAATTAATTGGCAGTTCACGTGTAGAGTGGAGCTATTTATTTCTAATTTAAAAAAAAAATACTGATGGCTGCGATTTCGCCTGCGTGGACAAATTGTATTCTAAAGCCTTCCTCGAGAGCCACTCTAGCCATTGGTAAAAAGAGCATGGAAATAGGTGCAGGAGTTTTTGAGTTTACCGCGAACAGACAGACAGACACGGCAAAGGACTTTGTTTTATAATATGTAGTAATTATGTTGGAATAATCATAAAGAATTAAGTAATACCTAGAGTAAAGATAACCGAACCTAGTGCGCCTGCTTAATTACTTATAGCAAAGAGTCAAACTACTGCATGAATGTAATTCATGAAACGCACTTCTACAGGCGCAAATTACTATTCAAGCGAAGACTCGACATCTATTTTTGCTTGATTTCATTTTGGTTGTTGGTCAGTGGTCTCAAGCGACTACTATGCGTGACGTCCTGAATTCGAATCCCAGGTCGTACATAGTGTTATTGGGTTTTTCTAGCAGGAATTACTCAGTAGTAATGGTAATAGGCTCGCCAGCTAACATAAACAAAACTGACGAAATGTGGGTGTACTACTCTGTCTATCCCTTTGAAAATGACAGGCGTCATGATACGTTATCATGTCTTGTGACCGTGTCTGTAGCTTCCCTTTTTTGTGTTTTGATATTCAAAAGTGACTGTAGTGGTCTAATTGAAATAAATGCTTTGAGTTGAGCTGAAGTTCCCATTTGTCTAGCATGAAGCAATGAAGTGACACTCGCGCTATCAAGAATATTATTACAACGTATATTTTATTCAAATCCCTTGATCCGTTTAGGAGATTTGAGGGAGCAAAGAAACGGATATACAAACATACATACACGTCAAACACATAACCCTACTTTTGGGCTTTGCAACAGTCGGGTAAAAAGTTTCGCTTTTCACGAAGTCACATTCGCGGGTAAAGGTCACTAATAACCGAGTGACGTTTATGTTGAACAAAGACGGAAGGTAGGTATCTAAATATATAGGATGTAAAAGTACCCTTTACGCAAACGAAGAGCACTTATTCTACCCACAACTGCGATATTTTTTTTTGTTTTAGACTGTACCTGGGAACCCCCTAGTTACGGAGATATTGGGGGCCAAAGTTCCAAATTTTGCGCAGCTGTTTTGGTAAATACTAGTTTTTCAAGTTATAACTTTACTTAAATTACCTCCATGACCCGTTTACTATTCAAAGCATACATTAGCACAATGTTTTAAGAGTGCTACATAGATTTTTGACCCCAAAAAAATAATAATTTTCCAGCAAAAAAAACTGTTGACGTATGTGTGAAGGGTTAATTTACACCCTGTTTAAATAGCATTTTCTTCAGTTCTCCTGTATAGATAGCATTTTCTTCAGTTCTCGCAACAAGTATCCGCTAAGCCGTCTGTTATCAATCGTTATCAATGTTGTTTGTTAATTCCGGTACATGGCGACTCAGTACTGTTCTAAGAGCAGTGGCGTGACTAAGGCCCGGTTTCCACCAAAGCGGAGAGGAACGGAGACGAGAGATGTTCAAAAATCACATTAGTTACAATTTTTATCTGGTCTCCGCTTTGGTGGATACAGGGCCTTAGAGTCAACAATGTGGGAAGCTCATAAGATAATTAGACTATCAAGAAACCATAACATACTGAAGAGGATACAAGGGCAGCTCAAGGTTTTAGGTCCCTATTACTTTTGGGAATGGTTTTTTTTGTTATATAATTTATTACCATCATCTTGTGATGATGATGCCTATAATGTTCTCCCTGCAGAGACTCAGGCCTCCTCTCTAGGAGAGGAATGGGCTATAATCTACCACGCGGGCTCAGTGCAGGTTGGTAGATGTCACATGTCTTCGAACTTTTTGGTTCTAAGACATGCCGATAGTCGGTCCTTAACGATGTTTTCCTCCACCGTTTTTAAGAGCAGCGGTGATGAAATAAATAACACAAAGTAAGTAATACGCCTGCCTGTGTTCGGACTGTTCATAAGTCGAAGTAAGATAGGTATTTTGTATTGTGTTGAGGTACATAACACGGCTGACTACAAGTTAAAACTAGAACAAACAAAAAAAAACAATTCTTGTTATATTTTTGCTAAGTTAGTAATTGTTTGTTTACTAAAAGTAAAGTAGGTATAAAACAATATCTTTGACGTTACAGTCTGTTAAATATTTAATAAGAAAAATATCTTGAAAATGTTTTATTTACAAAATAGTACACACGGAATTACAAAATGTTTATTTAGGTATTTTTAATTTTATGATAAAATGCTTAAACTAATTAGGACGAATTTCACCAATGAATATAACTGCGTTCAGCATAATCATATAAAGTAAACCACGTTCAAGGGCTGTCAATATCAAGACACCTTGGCTATAATGACACTTGCTGGTTTTAATGCACAGATTGTGTTTAGATACATTGGTGAAATTCGACCTTAGTGTGCTGCACTTACAATTCCTTACAGATAGGGGATCGGACATAAAAAAACCGGTCAAGTGCGAGTTGAACTCGCGTGAAGAGGGTTCCGTACGATGAATATAATATATCTACCATGTTTTTTTAAATCTGACCCAAATTTGTTTGTGGTAACTAAAAAAGGTCCAGCGGTTAGGCCTGTGCGTTCAGTCATATCAGTCATTGAGTCAGTCAGGACTTTGAATTTTATATATATAAATTCACCATGTAATTTTTAGACCATGGACTTCTTATAGGTTTTCCTGTAATCTACAGGTATAGAACTATTTTCTGTATTTTTTCAAAATTTTAGGCTCAGTAGTTTCGGAGATAAGGGGGGGGGGAACGGTCAATTTTCCTTTTGAGGTACGGAACCCTAAAAACTAATTAGTCCGTCTGATAGATTTCCAAAAAATATTGAACACGTATTTTTTCATTTTTCACATAAACTAAAAATGAAGAGATACAGTGCTTCGATAACTAGTAAACTCCTTGAAAACTTACATGTTAGTACATTTTTTACATACAAAGATCATTACTGGGGGACTCATGATCTTATAAAACAAAAAAAACAAGTAGGTATCCAATATTTTTCGATAATCTAACTGACGGACTATTAGAATCATTTTTTTTTTGACTCAGTCCGATATTGTGATGAACATTAAGCTATTTATCGCTCTACTTATCTCAATTGTAGAGGTTAAAAGAATAAGGACTAAAAATATATGACAAGACCATAAAACTGTCGGTCGTGTATGTGGGCAAGATTCACAAATTAAACTTTGGCTTTAGTTTACTAAGTAAACTTATTTCTATTGAACATTGACCTTATGGTAATAATGTTTAAACGGTAATAACCTTATCATTAGGTACTATAAGCGAATGTCCGGTTCGAGACGGTCAGTTGAGTTACCCGCTATAAAAACCAAAGTTCGGTCTACGAATCTTGTCCTTAGTTTGTACAAAAATTTTACGCCGTCGTCGATATTAAATTATTCTTGTAAATGCGGTCTTGTCCCACAAACGATGGGACACTTGATAACATGACCTGCCTGTCCTGTTGCTTGTAAATTTAGAAAATCTTATAAATATTTTTTGGCGTGCGTTTTTGAAGAGCTTAAATAAAATTCTTAATTTTGACAATATCGGTGTAATACGTCGCCAGCGACTGTAAAACTTAGTGATACCGACACACCATAATAAAATAAAGTAACTTTTTCTTCCTTCGTATTTCGTTAGGATAAATTAACAAATCTAAAGCTATGGTTCACTTTAAGGGGTGGATTTCACCAATGGTACTGATCGAGATAAACACCAGCTTAACTAAACCACGTTTAAAAGTTGCCAGTGCCCTCATTATTGTGGAAAATAAGCAATGTCAGCCCTTGAACGCAGTTTAGATGTGCTGATCGCGTTCAATTTAAAGCCATGATCACCTGTCGTAAATGACCATGAATATTATATTATCTAATAAATTAAAAGTATTCCGCCCCCTTTTACATGCGACTTTACGTAACTGGCGAAACTATGGTGTACTATGATAGTACGATACAAATCTGTCTTACCCTTTGGGAAAACAGTCGAAATATTTAGTTCACTCTAAAGTCTACCAGGTTCCTTCCAATGTATCGTCAGGAATCGTGAATATGCCAAAGTCTGAGAGGTGACGGTCCACTAATCATTTTGTCACTCTTCTTCTAAAGTTTGTTCTCAAAATCTATCTGACGATACATCGTAGTGTATAGCGAACTTTGAAGTTAATGCTACTCCAAAATGATACGATTACAATATTCATTGACTTTTATAGAAAAAGTCAAAGCATTCGTTTTGGAACAAAGTCTTACTTAACTAGAGTTTCTGCACACTAGTGCGATCCAATCATTAAATTCTTGTTTGGTGGAACCGTGCCCTTTTTACGCACGGTGTATTAACCTGATCGCATTTTGGGGTTCTGTCGCATGCCAGTGTACTAAAGCCTACCATTACGTCTTAAAATTATATAATCTACAGTCAGAGAACTTCATTGACAATCAGATACTCGTCGAGTCACTATTTTAATTTGCCGTGTTCAAACCTAACGATTTGAATTTACGACTTTATCACTTTTGGTACACTTAAATGTTTTTGAATTTTGTTAGTGTATAACCAACTTGCTTAAAATTATAATAGTTATAGTTAGGAGGTTCCTCTCTCAGGAGCCCTGACCATCGGTACCTCAGACCCTGTTCCCAGTTCCGGTAGGCTACTATTTTATTTAAGTTTTTAAAAGCTTTTAGATTTTTTTTGAAGGAAATATTTATTTAGCTAAATAAAGGAAATAGTTTATTAGTACATAGTAACCGCAACACAGTACATAGCACATGGAAACAATGGGTAGCATCTACTATCATCTTAAAAGTTAGGGTCAGCTTTTCGGGCTTTCCAAACTAGGTACGCAGACCTGTCCTGACCTGGTGTCGTTGTCTTAGTAGTCGGAAATTTAACAGCTTCTATTTATATTTTATAGTACAAGTGTGTTTACAGTGGTTATTCACACTTAGCTTATCAATAAAGTCCTCTGACTTCGCTTAACATCTTAAATCAACTACGAACACAATAATCTGTACACAATCTCCATCACAAATGAATAAGTCCGTATTATAGTACAAAGGCGTCCGCCATTTTTGTTTTAAAAGTCCATATACCGTTACTAGATCACTTTGCCTTTTACCACAGGACCTTGAGGCTTTGAAGAAGAATAGTTCTTCTATTCTTTAGTCTGGAGCTGAAGCCATGAAGATTCCGCCAATAACCTCTTCCGCGTCTTTCCCTGTGACCACCAAGATAACAGCCAGGCCTATTCCGGCACCCAAGGCAACTCCTACACCGATGGCCAGGATCTTCTTCGCTAAAGACCACTTGGAGCAGGCCCAGTATTGCTCGCGATATACACTGAAAAATAGAAATAAGTTGTGTTAGTAAAAGATGTTCAGGATTCTCAATATATTATGCTTCTATTCTACATTTCATGGTTGGGATTCAGGCTTACACTTTATGCCCGTCGGGGCTGTGGGTTGTTCGAATGAGAAACTGCGGCCCCGAAAACAAAGGGCTAAGAAGGAACATGGGTGGCTTCTAGTCAGTAGAAGTCTGACACTCCCTTCCGCTCCGTCCAGAGCGGGAGGAGTCATTTGATGATTTCCCAATCTCCGAAACAAAAAAAAGGTTGCTCTTTGTGGGAGGGAGTTGGGCTGTTATTCACAACGATTGTTTAGTGTCAGGTGATTGGTAAAAGACAATAAGATGGAAATAAGCTATATTACTAAACAGGTTTATACATCAAAGTGATGCCCAGGATGCCCTAATTAGGCGGTGTTTATCAAAAAACAGGGGGTCTACCACCACCACCTGTTAAAGCAGTATTTGTGTGTGGAAAAGGGATAGAACTATACGTCCTGCATAGTCCTATCTCTCACACGCCCCCCGTTCTGTTTTGAAAGCTTTTATCTTATCTGACATCTGATGTTAATGTTTTAGTCGGTGATCTGCAAATATTGCAGTATTTTTAGCATTACTGAAAATGTTTTGACTGCTGATAGAAATATTTAGGGCCAACTTCTTCGGTAAATGGCCCTAAAGATATTCAATCCTGGCAAACAGAGTGATCTCTTGGACCACAATGCAAATGATAAGTGGGCGCATTGGTTTACCCTATCCGTTTTCCCAAAACGGTGTGGTTGACTCCCATGCGAATAAAAAAGATTGTAAATGTTGTGTTGTGATTGATAAAGTGTGTAATGCGATACTTCTTGGTAAGTCTGGATGTCAGGCTTTCACACCTTGATAATCTTAAATAGATACCAACCCATCATTTGCATAGCCTTCTCCCAACTATGTTCCAGTCTAACCGCAGCTGAATACCAGTATTCTGCATAAAGCGACAGTCAATCTGACCTTCACAACCCGGTTTTACTGAGGAATACGATTGTTAATAATGGTTGTCATTTTCTGGCCATTATTACACTACCTGTAGCGACTGTCAAAGAACAACAAATAATAGCTGGGACCAACCAGGAAACACGATATGTATTAGATGGTCACCCATCCACGGCCTAACCTAGGCAAGCGCGGCTTAACCTAAAGACCCAGGCGGCAGTTCTTATTAAGCCACGAGCTCCTCATCTAGCTATCTCAAATAGGTACTGAACATGGGAAATACAATAATTTATTCAGAACGCAAATTAAGTGCCAATCTTATCAAGTAGACTTATGCACTGCAGAGTCAGATAGCAAATGAAACGGCCACCGACACTACATTGTCTTCGAATCAATATATTGCAAACATTGCAGTCAGTTGGCAAATACAACCTGACTAATACCTTATCTTTGTGCGAGGTATATTCACCTTGACAAGAGGGACGGCTGAAATTATGCTTAAAGTCTACTTGTGTCTCGAGCAAGGTATAGCTGAACTGGAGCTTTTCATCTTTACTCAAACGGTCCACGGATGGTCAAACGACCCCACATACCCTAGTGTCAGAGTTTTTAAACTGTCTCAAGGGCCTCTGACATGATTTGACGACCGCCATTTGGCGGCCGGGACTACGGCATAGACGTGCCTTCCGAAGCATGGAATCATGTTTTTGTCAGACAATCAGGTGATTCAAACCTGCAATGTCCTAGCCAAACTTGAAACAACTTTATAATGTATGCTTTCCGTGGTAATCTAACCTACGACCACCGAGTCACAAAGCAAACGCCTAAGCCACTCGACCACGGAGGCAGTTAGGCTACGTAATAATTCCTGATGAACAAACCCTATACCGCTGCCGGATCAGGGAATCGCACCCAAACTTAGCAGTAGATTCCTTATTGATCTTTTTTCTTTGACTTACAACACCACGCCTGAATCCCTGAAGGATTAGGCAGACATCTATAAAACTAAGAACACCCGACAGACCGTCATGGATGACTGCATCGCCAATAGGGTAGTTGAGTTGACAAAGAAAAACTAAATAGTCCGTCAGATAGATTTCCAAAAAAATATAATTGAATATCTACTTTTTTTTTTCCCGGTAAACAATAAATGAAGACAGTTTGGTACATTTTTTACCATAAAGTGACTCCATCAACTCCACTCACGATCTTTGACAAGTTTTATTTTCGTAAATTTTTATTAATTTGATAAAACAAAAAATCACGTATCCAATATTTTTCGATAATCTAACAGACGGACTAAACAGAAATATTTTTTTGGTCAGTTAACTAGGGTTAACCAAGAAGAAAAATGGAAAAACTGAAGGGAGGCCAAAATTAAAATACTTCTACATTTCATCATCAGTAATGCAAGATTATGTGTCTAGGTTTGAGTACTAATTAATTTATTATATGTTGATGATGAAGAACAGCTATAGACACGATGACTAAAGCTGCAAATTTGTTGTTTTGCGGAGTTGGTTTTATCTCGCTAATCGATAAGATAAATGTTACCTCGTATGAGTCACTGTTAATACTGCTATCACTAAATATTGATCGGAAACTTTTTAAACTTATGTGTTGAATATATACTCACACCTAATCCGTATGGGAACAGGTAGAAATACATACAATATACTGTAAGCTAGTAAAAATACGGCAATGATGACGGGAATTATTACATCCCGATTAAAACAAAAGTAGGTCTTGAGTCCGAATCTAAGACGTATGAGTTTTCGCATTAATGTGTGTTTTGTATAGTTATTATCACTCGGTGAAGTAAAACATCGTAAGGAAACCATGTCAGAGGCCTACGGGTGGCATAAAAACTCTGACACCAGACAAAACTATAAAAAAATTGCAAGGTCAGATAGTTTGAAAACCACCAAAAATGAGTGTTGATTTTATGTTGTCACTTTCCAACTTATCTTGTTTTTTTTTGTCCTCTGGTCCTCCAACTATACAGCCAGTATTGTTCATGTTCATCATTAAAAAAATAGCAAAGATTTTGCCGAAATCTATATTATTTTTGAGAAATAGTTAAAACTAAATAAATATATTCTTACGATAACTTTTTTTAATTTTAAATCGCGCTGTAATTTAGTGGCTGTATAAAATTTTGGAACATGGTTCAATAAAAATGTGAAAATAGACCAAGTTTTTATTAATAATTTGACAGCTGTCAGTCGAAAGCAACTCTCCCTAGGACTGAAAAGTAGTACATTCAAACCGCTCCGCAGGCATGTTATGACCTACTTTCAGAGTATGAGTAATGCAAATTAGGACATACAATAAAAAATACAAATTAAGAGGAAAGCGAAAAAATTATTAGGGTAAGACATTAAACAAAGTTATCATCAGTTAATATTAACGACAATTCCCTAATCCGCATAATAGTTGTCGATTAGCAAAAAGATGAACATTTTGTTGATTTGTTGCAGAATTCATTAGCAAAACGACCATTCGTAATTAGGTACTGTTACATCACGATAGATATGGCTATTTATCTAATAACTATCACATAATACCTAGTGGTCATCGATAACAGGGATGGTAAATAAAATTTCAGGTATAAACAGGTCATTATTATTCATACTGGGTGGTCCACATATATAGCATCATTCAAAAAATTGATTCCTCCTTCCCAGGAGTGTAGATAGTTCATGAGGTATTTTCGTATGGGGGTCATTCCGCTGCCGCGGCAAATTGCTGCGCGGCGGACAGACCTCCGGTGCGATCTCATGGCGACATGGAGACAGCGACTGTCGCAACCCCGTGCAGGGCACGCCACGATAGTGGCGGTAAGTCCCCTCTTTGAGGAGTGGCTTGAGAGGCGCCACGGCGCCCTCACCTACCGTCTGACGCAGGTCCTCACCGGACACGGTTGTTTCGGGAGGTACCTGCACCGAATCACGCGGGAGGAAACGCCCGGATGCCACCATTGTGAGGATCGGCCGGAGGACACGGTGGAGCACACAGTGGAGGTGTGCCCCGCTTGGGCGGAGCCCCGCCGTGTTCTCGTAGCGGCGATCGGCGGCGGCGACCTCTCGCGCCCGGCCCTGGTGCAAGCCATGGTCCGGGGCGAGGAGGAATGGGACGCCGTCGCCTCCTTCTGCGAAGCAGTGATGCTAGCGAAGGAGGTGGCGGAACGCGAGAGGGAGAGAACCTCTCGTCCCAGCCGCCGCGGGAGGCGCTCCGGGCGTCGGGGGTCCCGCGATGACCTCCGGCCACCGTAGACGCGGGCCTGTGGACGGTGAGTGATGGGCTAACTCGCCGTCCGTCCGTCTCACGACGAAAACAGGCCGTGTCGACGGCGCGTTCGTGTTCCACGCGCGCCTCAAAGAGATGTCAGCAACATGGGAGGGGCCCGAAAGGGCCGACGCCTGTCGGGGCCGCGGGTAGTCCAACGGTTATCGCGGCCTCGACATAGAGGGCGAAGAAGGAACATGGGTGGTTTTTAGTCAGTCGAAGTCTGACACTCCCTTTCGCTCTGCCCAAGAGCGGGAGGGGTTATTCGATGATTTTACACCCACCAAAAAAAAAAAAAAAAAAGGTATTTTCGTATAACCCTGGGCATCCAACTTTTTATGACGTGGTTATTTGGAGCACAGTAATTATATAAGTGCTAGGAACTGTCAGTGCACGGACGAAAGCATTACTAAAGCCGCCATCTTGAATTTTAAAATTATGTTTACCAACAGATCTGTCAACGTCACTTGAGCGCCAAAAGATCCTTGTACAAATGTCAGTGTCATAATGTTGTCACTTTTTGATAAAATAATTCATGCCACTAACAAGCTAGAAGTTAGCATGCTGTAATGATCTAAGCTCACCAATCCGAAGTTCTTTAGGAACAAAAGAACAACTGATCAAAAGCGTACGTTATATTCACCTGTCTACCCCCATAGGAACTACTGGCGTGAAATTGTACTTGCCTAAATAAATATGGGATTCCCCATACAAGCTGACGTGAACACAGCTAAGCCGATCACAAAATATATCAAGATGATAAGACTGCTAAACTACATACCTACGCCGCGCGTTGTCCCATCGTCCGACAAAGAGCATAATGCATGAATTTTGCAGCAACTTTACCAGGAGCATGTTGCTCAATCGAATCGAATCAGATATGATTTTTGCGGCATTGTACTATTTTAGCTGATAGATCGACGAAAAAAAAATAATGAATAATTGGATCGTATGCCCGAAAGTTATCCATGTTGGTGACTAAAACCTTTACATAACATCATATCCTATGACTGGGGTTGTTGGCAAAATACCACCACATTTTGAAAACTTGGCGAATTTTATCTTCTACAAATCGGTCCTAAGCCAATATGATTGGATGTTGATAATGATTGAGCTAATCACAGCAAGTTACATTTAATTGCTGATAGCCAATAACAATCGATAATTTACAAGAAAATAAGCCAAGTATGTACAACAAACCTTGTAGGTGGCTCGTGTATCCTGTCATTCCTGGCCTCGACAAGATTATTTGAACTTCCAACATACGCTTTGTTATCGTATACATAGTCACTTGATCTGCTTGATATTTTTGCTTTGTCTCTCTTGCCTTCACCGAATTCGGCAGAGTCGGCTACGCTATGTGTGTTCCGCCGACGTTTCTGTCTAGCGCCGGCCACTTGCACGTCACTTTGGTCGGCTACACGTCTCGGCTTATGTGTAGGGACGTCACCGAGCTCGACATCTCTACGTTTCTTAGGTCTAGTCGCAACTGTTTTGTCGTCACTAGGGTCAGCTTCCCTGCGATGTTTGTGTCTAACACCTTCCACTTTTACATCACCAAGCTCGACGTCCCTGCACTTGTGTCGCACCACGTCACTAGTCTCTGCCTCCCGTCTGTGTTTCTTTTGTCTAGGCACTTCCACTTTCACGTCACTTAGTTCTTCGTCGATTGGGACTTTTTTCTTCGACATATCGAGTACGAGTGCTAACGTGCGCTTGCAACGAGTCACTGAGCGTGTTATCGTTCGTGATAGTGTTATCACTTAGGTAGACAGGTGTGTTTCGATATTTTTATTGGATAATTTTGATACTGTTTCGCGATTTATAAAAGGTTTTGTCTTCAACCTGTTATCAGTATTGAGATATGAAGTGGTCGTTTGCTTTAGATCCGCCAGAACAGGAAAATCAGTATTTAAGTTGGGAAGAGCTGCTACTGATTGAACCAACTCCTGTATTATTACTGTCGCCCTCAATTACACTTACCATCACGCCTGGAAATTCTAAAGGATTAGACAGATGTATACCTACGACCTGTGGCAATAGGAACGTTTCTGGTCGTTAATGTTAAGTTTTGCTGTACGCGGCGAGTCAGCACCATTAACCTCAAATATGCACGGAGGTCCAAAGCTGGGACTTCAAAAAACTCCCACGGTTTAGTAAATATCGGTCGGACGAAGTCACGGGACATCTAACATTTCTGATCTTAAATATTGTATTAATAAAGGGTCTGATGTACTGGCCAAACATACCTGTTTGTGTGGTGAAGATAAAAATCTTTTAAATCAACCTAAAGAGAAGCATTTTATCAGTGCGTTATCTTGTGGCGAATTGTTAAAGCAAACATTCAAAATCAGGTCACTACTGGAGGCACTCCTAATGATTAGAAGCACCTGTTGTGTTTGTAATGCGAATCATGAGAGCCAGCGATCAATTCTCAGGTTGGGCAGATATCATCATCATCATCAACAGCCTATTAATGTTCCCACTGCTGAGACACAGGCCGCCCCTCTATTTGAAAAGAAATGGGCTATAATCTACCACGCACGCCCAGTGCGGATTGGTAGATGTAACATGTCTTCGATTTTTTTGGTTCTAAGTCATGCCGGTTTCCTCACGATGTTTTCCTCACCGTTTTGAGAGTAGCAGTGATGAAATAAATTACACAAAGTAATGTGCCTGCCTAAGTTCGAACCTACGACCGTTCGTAAATGTATTTTGGTATTATTGAAGATTTTTTCAGTAGCAGCCACTGAGCCTCGATTTGTGCCAGGTTGATGGTAATAGGCTCGCCCCCGTGACACTCTCGGAACTCAAACATAATAGGGTAGTTAACTAAATAATCTAATTAACCCGTCAAATAGGTATCCAAAAATATTGGACACGTATTTTTTATTTTTTCACGTAAGAAAACAATTGAAGACGATACAGTGCTTTGAAAACTCGTGTGGCATCATATTCTGAGACATTAGAATGACATTTTTTAGCGGTTAGTGACGTCACAAACTCCCGCTCAAATCTCTAACGCCTTTTATCTTCGTAATTTTTAATTGATTTGATAAAACAATAAATACGTATCTAATATTTTTCGATAATCTAACAGACGGGACTAATTAGAATCTTTTTTTTTAAATTCAGTAAACATCCCTTATTGGCAAAATTTTGGTGGACTGGTGTCCGCGACTCCACGCCAAAAGCGAGTATTTTTTGGTACGTAGGTTTGGGTGTATTAAAAGAATAGGTACTTAATCTAAATTTCTCTAAATCTGCGAGATGTCATGTTATATGTTAATAATTTCTGTGAATTCATGGTAGATAGATGAACTACGTTCATTTTTCTTCTGCCATTCAAAGTTGCTGTGTTTTGGTCTGTGAGTTCCGAGGTAGTTGTACCTATAAAAGTATTGAGCTTCAATATCTTCATCATTTTAAATTTTCGGGTATGGTTCAGTGCAAAAACAGAATGATCACAATGGCGGGAAGAACGATGAGCCTCTCGCATTCTTGGCTTCTTTAAATCTATGGGCGGGTACCTGGAAATATAGCGAATGCCTGGCATCATCACCATTGACGATGGTTTGAACTATCAGCGATTCGTCGAATAGTTGGTGCACCTTGCCATTGACGTTCTTATCCTAACGTCAGGTTCAATATGGCTACGCTGACCATCGCCACGACGCTCCGCTAGACTGACTGCTGTCAAGTCTCGTCCCAATAGTCTCTGCTCGAATGTAACCTTTTTGGCTGGCGTTTGCAATGCGGTTTCAAATCTTGTTACACCCGTTATACAGGCTTTAAAACACGAACATAACGCGGAAATAATGACAGCTCATTTAACACAAAAGAAACCATTACTTGAGAAAAAAAAACTGCATCTCTCTAATGTGCAGAATATAACCGAAGTATTTTTAAATTAGTTTTAGTCCAGTAGAGGTGAAACCGGTCCTTAAAAGAACTTTATTATTATACCAGGAGGCCGTAAGGGCTAATTAGAAAAATGTCTGGTTAATTGTGCAGTGACGCAACCGGTAGCAGTCGCAGTCGCCTTGTAGGGCGCCATTAATGAGGCGCAGGCAAACATCTCGCCGCGCACTTTTTGTTCACGTAACGTTTGTTGCCATGGACGTCGTCAAAAATGCTGCTAATGGCTTACCGTATTTTTCCTTGAAGGGTCTCGAAGCCGTGTAGGAGTCGTGGCTTCTGTTTATAGCAAGACCTTATTTAAAAGCCTATAGGACATTGACCGATGATTTTAAATACCCAAAAATAGCAATCCCATCTATTTATCGCCCAGGGAAAGTAAAGGCCCAGTATTAACTGGGTTGTGGACGTCAGATAGGCAGTCGCTCTATACAGGCTGTAAATTAACCCTTCACACATACGTCAACCAAGCATTCTGTACATCAAACTAAGTACCCCTACGCAATAATTTTTGCTGGGAATCGACTTTTTTTTGGGGTCAAAAATCACATTTTACGGTTAAACTCAATGTAGCACTCTTAAAACATGGTGCTAGTGGATGCTTTGAATAGTAAAAAAGTCATGGAGGTAATTTAAGTAAAATTTAAACCTGAAAAACTAGTATTTACAAAAACAGCTGTGCAAAAACTTTGACCCCCTATATCTCCGTAACTAGGGGGTTAGCAGGTATGATCTACAACAAAAAAAATATCGCAGTGGTGGGGAGAACAAGTACCCTTCGTTTGCGTTAAGGGTACTTTTACACCATTTATATACACTGGTATTAAGTTGCATCCGATTAGACTGAAAGCTGACCCAGGCTAAGCAGATGATGGGAAGTAATAAAGCTCGAAATTTGTAAGAACTCACTTGTTGTCAGTTTTACAATGTCCTCCTATCAAGAATAAATACTGTAACATAATTAATTACATTATAAAACCATGTTTTTTTGAAAGAGTAACCATAGAGTCTCTTTTCGTTCTTCTCCGTTGGAACCGACCAACTTGAACCGTGTACCTATCTTTTGACGTTCCACGTAATGCAAGCTATGTCAAATAAAATATTTGGTTTTTGAATATTGTATTTTAATTCCAGTGGTGGACTGTCATACACAATTTTTAAAATTCATTCCACAGCAATCTTTGAGAGGGCGAAACATAAACCACCACATAAAATTATCGAAAAAGTGTGACAACCAGTCTCACTAAGGGGTAATGTGTTACCCAGTAACTGGGCAGTCAAACTATGGAAGATACTGGTATACGACCCCAATATAATCTGCAAATTATTTAGAAGATAATGACTTCCCAGCGAAGATATTATACTTGCAAACGCTTTAGACATAGTATATTAACATGACAGTATTTTAACGCAGAACACATTGTTGGTTACTGAGCAAGCCGAAGCTGCCACATCGAGCCACGTGGTTACGTTTTATGTGTACAGACAGTGCAACATAATGAAATGGGTAGTGCATAACCCTATCACCCGGCCGCGTTTCATTTCACAAAAGAGGAGCTAGTTGGTTTACTTGTTGTTGTGTTGTGTTATCTTGTATCACTAGCGGACGTCACGCGGTTTCACCCGCGTAGTTCCCGTTCCCGTGGGAATACAGGGATAAAAAGTAGCCTATGTTACTCTGAGTGAATATAGCTTTCCAATGGTGAGAGAATTTTAGAAATCGGCGCAGTAGTTTTTGAGTTTATTCATTACAAACACACATACACACACACAAAAATACAAATCTTTCATCTTTATAATATTACTGTAGATAATAATCACCACACTTCACCCCAGTAATCCCTAGGCTAGGCCGAAATGTACTTACCTAATACTGCACCCATATTTCGCTAATTACGTGTAAGTCCCATGTGATAGGGGCAAACCTGCTGTTGCCATCAACGGAGTACAAATTCGTACTACTACTGAGAATTTGCTGATGGATAAACATAATAACAATAAGCCCGACCCGGGAATCAAACCCAGGGGCCAGGATAATTCCGTTGGGGCTGCGGGTTGTAAGAGATACCGCGGCCTCGACATAAAGGGCTAAGAAAGATCATATGGGTGGTTTTTAGGCAGTAGAAGTCTGACACTCACTTTCGTTCTGCCCAAGAGCGGGAGGGGGGGTTATTTGATGATTGCCCACCCACCCAAAAAAAAGGGGCCAGAATAAAACATTACATTACGCTTATTTTCCCAAAGAGGTTTGCAGAGGTGTACCATGGTATACGTTCTCATATTTCACCATGTTAAAGTCCCATGTTATATACAGGGTGTAAATCAACCCTTTACACATACGTCAACCAAGCGTTCTGTACATCAAGCTAAGTACCCCTACGCAAAAATTATTGCTGGGAAACAACTTTTTTTTGGGGGTCGAAAATTTCATTTTACGGTAAAACTCAATGTAGCACTCTTAAAACATTGTGCTAGTGGATGCTTTGAATAGTGAAAGGGTCATGGAGGTTATTTAAATAAAGTTACAACCTGAAAAACTAGTATTTACAAAAACAGCTGTGCAAAATTCGGAACTTTGACTCCCAGGTATGGTCTAAAACAAAAAAAAAATTGCAGTGGTGGGGCGAACAAGTGCCCTTCGTTTTCGTTAAGGGTACTTTTACACCCTTTATATGGCGAGATATTACTTATTGTTTACTGTTTATCTTTATACAGTGACTTAAGACGTTAGTTATTGAAAGTAAGAGCACCTTTGTTATACAAACGTCAAACATGAGTTATCTCAGAGATTAGATTATTAGAATATCATATCTTTGACAACATCACGAAGGATTGTATGTACACACAAATGATTAAATGATAGCTATTTATACAATTTATTTACTATTTGTTTAAGAAAGTGTGTCTATTTTTTTTAAGCTATTGCATAGCTTCTATTTTTTAAACGTTGCCACACACTAGGAATTTCTCCTGTATCGTGAGTGCGTTTACAAACATTTAAAATCACATACACAGACACCCAGACTAGAAACAACTATCTGTAGGCCTTACAAATATTGGTTCCGTGCGGGGATCGAACCCGCGATACGCTACGCAGCAGTCCAATCGCTCAGCCACTGCGCCAAACGTGTCGTCTATAATAAATATTGGCACAATTATTTGAAATTCTAACTTTTCTGAAATTGCAGAAACAGTGTTAAAATTCTGTCAATAACGTACTTACGGACAAACTGTGGACGCTTTTCCGGACACCGGGCTCTGGCAGATCCTCATCTGCCTGCCTTTTTCCGACTAAGTAGAGGTCGGCTTCCAGTCAACCGGATGCAGCTGAATACCAGTAGGTATCTTACATGTCGCGACTGCCTATCTAACCTCCACAACTCTGTATGGTACTGGGTCATACGATACCCTTTGGTAAGATTAGCTGTCAAACTTTCAGGCTCTGTACTTAACGACTGTCAATACATGATAGCCGGCTTAACATGATCTCCGAGGCACGGAGAGTACACAGAGCAACCTTGTGTAGTTTCTCGCTGCATTAAAGTATCTTATGAAAGCTTTCGATTCACAAGTCGATTAAAACTGTATGATTTGTGTTTTGACCCAACCTGTGGTGAAGCCCAAAAGAAGGATTAATTCTTATGTGTTTGTTATGTCCGTTTCTTTGTTCCCTCCCAACTGCTAAACGGATGAAGGGAAATGAATAAAATATACGTCGTTAGATTCGTCTTGAAAACATTAAAATTAAAAAAAAAAACAAAACAAAATTGCGGATTTTGGGGCCCATATCGCGGAGTTAAAAAAACCATTAAAATCGAGTAGGGTCTCAAAATGAAGGGTTTTAAAAGGATATTAAAAAAATATAAAACATAAATGTTTAAAAGAAATGTAAAGTGACAAATCCTGTAATCAAACACAAAAGAACTAAAAAGTTGGAAGCAGGCGGGATTCAAGGGGTTCAATTAAATATCAAATTATGAAATGAAAAAATACAATGGACCCCGCCTGCTTCCAAGTTTTGTTAAATTTAAAAAGTGCTTGTTTTTTGCTTTTTAGTTTTTTCAGTCGGTGTTTTTAGTTTTTTATCTACTTTTTTTTTACTTGATTATGTAGCATAATTCCCTGACTTGTCAATTTTTTATTTTTTGGGCTTTATTTTGTATATGTTGTCTTTCGCAATGGACCAGCATAGTAGTTCACAGCCCAGTCCCCTGCTTAGAGCGGAAGCCTGTGTCCTAGAAATGAAAATATGATTATGCACAAACTAAATAGTTTATTTCTTTCTGTCTTTCTAGAAAATGGAGCTCCTCCACGTTATTATTAAGTCAGGCCCTTCCCCCCGACCCTTGGCCTGGTCACTGGAGGTGTCATCCTCCGTGGATGGTGAGGACTGGAGGATGGTGAGGGCCTTCGGAGACCGTGACCACTGCCGCAAGCTGTGGGACCTCAGGCCCGAGAGACGGCGCCGTAAGGCCAGAGCTGTGAAGAGAATAAACAGGGCTGATAAACCTGCCTGTTCTACCCAGTTTGCTAGCCCCAGACCGCTGGAGAATGGAGAGGTATGATCATCATTAACTCGTGGTTGCTAGCCATCTGGTTGCTATTGGTGTAAGGGTAACGTTTCAAACTTGGTAATTAAGTATGTGATTTTGGCCCCGGCTTACGAACAGTTGGTCGTGGGTTCAAACCCAGGCAGGCGCATTACTTTGTGTAATTTATTTCATCACCACTGCTCTCAAAACGGTGAAGGAAAACATCGTGAGGAAACCGGCATATCTTAGAACCAAAATTCGAAGATATGTGACTACCAATCCGCACTGGGTCCGCGTGGTGGATTGTAGCCCATTCGTCTCCTAGAGAGGAGACCTGAGTCCCTGCAGTGGGAACAATATAAGGCTGATGATGAAATGCCATGGAACCACGGCTTATTAAAATTACCCATCTGCCCGGTAATTGATCGACCGACCAGGACCGCAGGTAACGAGTGGCTCTCCGTAACCCTTCGGGGATTATATGCGTGATGTTATATCTGTTTGCCTAAAACGACAGATGCACGTGGGTATCGGCGAGGGCGTGGCGGCGCGGCGCGTGCGCGTGTCGTTTCGCGCATCGCACGCGGCGCCCGCACGCCATCAGTACTACACCGTGCGCGCGCTCACCGTAGCCGCGCGCTGTCTGTGCCACGGGCACGCCGCCAAGTGCCAGGTCGACGCTCAGGTTTGACTGGATTATTCTTTTTGTAGCCATAGTAATAGGTGATGTTATAGACTGTAGGCCCGAAAGCACCTAAGAAGCCGTTTCGGCTTCCCACGGTAGAGTGCCTTAATGTTCAAAAGAACAAGGCACTCTACGTAGTGTCCAATATTATACTAATAAGAATGCCCATAAGGGTGTAAAAGTACCCTTAACGCAAACGAAGGGCTTTGTTCTCCCCACCACTGCTATATTTTTTTGTTACCATACCTGGTCCCCTAGTCACGGAGATATTGGGGGTAAGTACCAAATTTTGCACAGATGTTTTTGTAAATACTAGTTTTTCAGGTTGTAACTTTACTTAAATTACCTCCATGACCCTCCTTTTATGATTTAATTGCATCCACTAGCATAATGTTTTAAGAGTGCTACATTGAGATATGCCGTAAAATAAAAATTTTAGCCCAAAAAAAAAATCCAAAAAAAAAAGTCAGCAAAAAGAATTGCGTAGGAGATTGATGTACAGAATGTGTGAAGGGTTGATTTACACCCTGTATATTTGGTTTGGAGGTAGTAAACTCAGCTGTTGATCATGAGGTCCTGGCTTCGATTCCTAGATCGGATTAAAGAGTTATTTGGGCATTTTCCTTTAGGAATATCTTATTCGCAGCCACGGAATCTGGTGCCTGGTTAGTGGTAATATGGTCGCCTCGTGTTACACGAGACGTTACTTCCGAAATGTGGGCCTACTATCTTTTAGGTACAACTCTGATCCTGCATGTATTTCAAGCGTGAGGACTTTATGTTTATAATATACCCTTCATGCTTATATCCTGACCCAGGCAATAGTCCGTTCAGCTGTGAACAGAAACATATAACCAGCGCTGTGTCTCTCTCTAACATAATCAAGTAGGCTAGTCTTTTCCGAAATGACGCACTATATTTTCCCTCGACTTTTTATTTACGTGTTGCTATGCTTCATTTCTATCTTTTATGCGTCACAACGTGTTGTGTTAATATAAATATAGGTACATTCTGCGAAAACGACATTTTGAGAAAGAGACGTGTTACTACCAGTAGACATTTTGCGACTGAGCCGTATTTTCTTTCTTCAACTTTGTAAGTTTGTACCCTCCATCCACATGAGGGCTCAAATCTATGTTTTTGTATATTCTAGGGTGCAAAATGCGAGTGTGTCCACGGTACCTGTGGCGCCCATTGTCAGCGGTGCTGTGGTGGTGGGTCGTGGGCCCCAGACCGGCCTTGTGATGAGCAGGACGACAGAGCTGAGTGTTCCTGTGGCGAGCGCGGAGCCTGCTCCTACGATGATACCGGCGCCATATTATGCGTTAATTGCACGGTTCGTATTCATAATGTACAGGGTTCAATTTAATTTGCTACTTTAACACCAAAAACAAGAAATCTGTCTTGTCACAATGCATCATTTACAACAACATACAAAAACTTCCCCAGTCTATTTCAAATAATCTTAATAAAGACACGATATTATGATTAGGTATTTTGAATTAGGCTACCGTTACGGGCTCCCGGTTACTCTGTCTCAGAGTTTCTGCCTTTGCCAATTACGATTTATTATAAAAAAATATATCTTTTGAAATTGACTACCATTGATGTTGCATAATTATCTACAATTTTTTTTTCATTTTTCAGTGCCTTTATCTTTTAAGTTATTATTGGTAGGTACTAGATTTCAGTGAATTTGTAAGGCCTTATTTTTACATAGGAAAGAAAGGCGTTGAGGTCAATGTCATTAGTCTTGGGATCAAGGCCAATGAGTCCCCCAGGCAGGGGGTACTTATACTGTTTCCTCACTCTCACTCCCACATACCTCCAAGTCCCGAAGGCTGAATTAACGTTTCACTGTCAAACTTTCCCCTAGATATATGTATAAGGTAACATGAAGCAAAATTAGTTGTTATGGAACAACTTTTATTTTTGTATATGTAGGTACTAGATATCTCATATCTATGTATCGCATTGTGTGACGTGATAAGTGATTATGTTCTAAAGAGGTAACTACTGATCGCAACAAATAAAATATTTATAAAATAAACATATTTTAATGATTAGGTACGTGTCTGTAATCAATCTCATCATTTTGATAAAGCCACATTTCAAAATAAATTTAGCAATTAAATACTTTGTACAGTCACATACTGTACAAAGTATTTAATTCCGTATTCCGCTCTAGAATATTTCTTCTATGATACTTAATTATATGGATGCCAGCTATTATTACCTGATACAGGTTTTATGGTTATATGGCCATTTTGTGGAAATTTAAATAAAATTACAGAAATTAGGTAAAGCCAAAACAAAAATCTTTCAACCACTTTCGCGAGATCACGAAATACCGAGAAAAAAGTTTTGGCTGCGAGATTGCATTCCCTAGAGTCTAGGATCTAGTTCTAGAGTGTTTCAGCAATGGAGCCTAATTGGCTGATAATAATTGTTCTACAGTCTTTGCACAAACAAAACACCTGAAAAATTAAATGCTTTTCCATTTGAGAGAGATCCACAAATCTTAATTTACTTTTCTTCGACCTTGTTACAGGAGAACCGAGCAGGTCCCCTGTGTGACCGATGTCTGTTTGGGTACTACAACGCGCTGCCCGACGGTCCCTGTGTGCCTTGTGACTGCGACGCTCAGGGTTCTGATGGTAGGTCACCCCCAAAGCCTGGTTGCTGACTAGATATAGTGTGGAAATCTCAACATCTGTGTTCCCTTTTACCTTTAAAACGAGAGTGTACAGGTATCTTCTGGTCACATTCGTTCGATCATCAGACCTAAAGCCAGAGTCAAGAGCAGGCAATTGAAAAAACCTGTAACCCTGTATTCCATTACGAGGAATTAGATCCGCTTAGTGGTAATTGGAGGACCTATATCCTGCTGAATGCTGTGATAGACCAATGGATGCGAGTCACACTGGATTAGTCAACGTGGGGAGGCCTATATACCTACTCCTAAGCCTAACTTTGTTAACCTCCACTTGCAGGGTCTTGCAAATGGGACAAGAAGCACCGACAGATCACCTGCAACTGCTTTCCTGGGTTCTCTAGCCACTTGTGCGACTCCTGCGAGGAACAGTCAGCCGTGTTTCCGAACTGCCAGACGCCTGTTACGCCAGCTTGCAAGTGCGACCCGAGAGGTGTGGTCGATCCTGATCGAGTCTGCGATGACGTCTGCGAGTGTAAAGTGAGTACACTCGACCAAAAAAAACAATCCTACTCTTCGAAAACTGGCTCTTATCGCACTACGATAAGGTTTAACATGTAATATATTTCACACAAGTAGGTATTTGCTAATGCAGTTCTCGGCTCCATAATAACCTTGCCTTAGGCTCGGTTGTGAATAGGGGATCGGACTATGTCAAAAAAATATTATTCTAATTAGTCCGTCAGTTAGATTATCGAAAAATATTGAATACGTGTTTTTTGTTTTATCAAATTAATAAAAAATTACGAAGATAAAACGCGTCGAAGATCATGAGTGGTGGTGGTGACGTAATTTGTAGGTAAAAAATGTTTTAACATGTGACGTTTTCGAGGAGTTCACGAGTTTTCGAAGGACTGTATCGTCTTCATTTTATGTTTATGTGCAAAAAAAAGAAATATGTGTTCAATATTTTTTGGAAATCTATCTGACGGACTAATTTGTTTTTTTTTTGTCCGATCCCCTATTCCGCCTCGAGTGCAATAACGCAGTTTCCCACTTTTATAACAGTTTACTATTAAAAAAAAACAACACCCAAATTTTGCAAAAAAAAACAACAATAATTCTAGAATAGGTAACCAATTCAGTTTCGTTGGCAGATTCCCACTGCAGAGGATCATGGAACATTCTTTCTCGTTTTCACCTTGTATAGTTTTAAGCCACCAAAATGTTTAAATTAACGATGATTAATTAATTGTGAATATTTTAGAGTAACGTGGTGGGCGAGAGATGCGATGCGTGCGCACCGGGACACTTCGGGCTGAGTGCGGCTCTCGCGGATGGCTGCAGACCTTGCTACTGCTCACACATCACTGACTCCTGCAGCCTCGCCGCCCCTGAAGAACTGGAACCACCCAGAGATGTAAGAAGTATAATAATCATCATCCACAGTAAAGCATAAAGCAAAAAAGCAATAAAGCATTCTCATTCTGATTCAGTCTGAATTTAGATGCTTTTATTTCCACAAACCTGTGACAACCTCATATAGGTCCCAATGTTAGTATATATTAACTAGTCTTTACGTTCCCACTCGGGGGGATCAAATGATATTTTTTTTCCCACCCGTGTGCAAAATACGCGCTTTGCAAACACCAAAGAGTGGAACATCCTGCCTGCGTCGGTTTTGTCAGTCTATTTAAGTCGCGAGTAAATAGGCTTCTTCTGAGTAAGCTCGTTCCATCGTCGACCTCATCTCTGCTCTTAGGACAAGAAAGAGGTCAAGAGATGCGCCTACCCATCTCATAAACCAGCCCGATATATAGTACAATATTTTTACTGCAGGGACACAGATCACCATATTAATCCAGGTTCACCAAAATCTATCACACGGGTCTAGTGGTTCCTGATAACATCACATATCTTCGAATTTTTGGTTTTACTCCACCATTTTGAGAGCATTGGTGACGGCATGGAATTAAAATGAGTAAAGTATTTAAGTACGAACTCAAGCGTAAGATAAGATAATTTATTTATTTGTTGAAAACATGGAAGATACAGCAACAAAACAACACACACACAGCATGGAACATGTAAGTTGGAATATCCGATATCATTCTATCACCACTGAACTGATGAGCAAAATTTTTCTTTTTTTTTTATTCTTCGAGGAACGATTTTGATTTTCCTTTGTTGAAATACCGATACTTTTAATCATTTCTTCGTCAATGAATGGGATATCAGACATTTTTTATCCCGCACTGGGCCCGTGTGGTGGATTATAGCCCATCCCTCTCGTAGAGAGGAGGTCTGTGTCCCTGCAGTGGGAACATTATAGGCTGATGATGATTAATTGACGTCTCCGTGTCGTTGCACCAATATGACAAGAATCTAAGTAGGTACGGTTGAAGTCCACCGAACAAAAGTTAACTTTCGTTCCATAGGAAACGAGTTCGTTTTGCATTGAAATGTAACCTTTGTTGTTTCCTAAATAGCTTCCGAAGTATCTTATATTTTTGAAGATATGATAATATAAAATCGTAACTGTACCTTGGGGGCCGAGTGGACACTTTAATTATTGGGGTCCGAGGGGCCGAGAGTGGACTAAACGTTGCTATCAGTGAAATATGTTTTATTATTGGATCATTATTATCGAAGATAACATAGTAATCATATTACGATAAATAAATGTAATGATGACTAGGAAATATTTTAGTTGCTATAGACCTGAATATTTTTCTCTTCTCTCCTTTTTTTTTAATACGTTTTCAGTGGTAATAATAGTATGTTCCTCTTCGCAGGTGATACTGCCGTTAGGCGAAGCATGGCAGATCTCGGACTCTCAAGGAAACGAAACGTTAGAGCCCTCTATCGACGAACAAGGAAAACCATTCGTTATTAGTTATGAGGTGAGTATGTTTTTGAAGATTGTAATATTTACATGCAAATGGCATAATAGTCATATGTTGAGTTCAATTACCGGGTCGGGCAAATTTTTTTACCAAGGTTTTCTCTAGCTACAGCCCGAAGCCTTGATTTGTGCCCGGTTTTCGCCAATAGGGTCATCCCCTATTACATGGGGCTCAAACGTAATTCACGACATGTGTATTTACTTTTAGGTACACCTCGAGCTTAACTGTGAGGATTACACGCGTGATTTAATGTTTAAGAGAACTTTATTCCAATGGGAATGGGTATATTCTGGACTATCTACCCAAGTAACGCGAATATCCTGTTTTCTAGGTAGAAGGGTGGGAGTATTTCTACTGGATGACAAGCTCATTCAACGGCGACCAGCTGTCCGCGTACGGGGGCGAAGTCCGGGCCTCCATGTACTGGGGCATTGTGAGGGGTGACACCGGTGGGAACCCCACCTATGGCCCTGATGTACTCCTTCTGGGAACAGGTCAGTTCGTCATTAGCCTCGCACAGGACCAATTTAGTTTAGTTTTCGTTTTGTTACCATATTCATAATTAAATTGAGGAGTTCGTAGCTTAAAAATAACTGCCACCCGAGTCGATCTTTAGGTTAAGCCGCGCTCGCTTAGATTGCTCTGTGGATGGTTGACCACCACCCATTACCTACCGAGAGTCCTCTGTGCTTCGGAAAGCACGTTAAGCTGTTAGTCTCGGCTGGCATATATGGATCTTTCGCGGTCTTTACAGGAACTCAGTGACTTGTAAGTCTGAATACCAGTCTTACCAAAGGGTATCGTATTAAAAATGGGTTGTGGAGGTCAGATAGGCAGTCGCTCCATGTAAAATACTGGTATTTAGTTGCATCCGGTAAGACTGGAAACTGACGCCAACATAGTTGAGAAAAGGTTTGGCAGATGATGATTCATAATTAATTTGTATTTATTGTCCTGTGTATGCATTAGTAATAACTAAGTTTCTTACTTCAGGGTTATTCAGTTTATATACATCTTTTTTTTGCGGGTGTAAAATCATCAAATAACCCCCTCCCGCTATTGGGCAGAGCGAAAGGGAGTGTCAGACTTCTACTTACTAAAAACCACCCATGTTCCTTCTTAACCCTATATTTCGAGGCCGCGGTAACTTGTGTACAACCCGCCGCCCCGACGGGCGTCGGCCCTTGCGGGCCCCTCCCATGTTGCTGACATCTATATGAGGCGCGCGTGGAACACGAACGCGCTGTGGACACGGCCTGTCGTCGTCGTAAGATGGACGGACGGCGAGCTAGCCCATCACTCAACGTTCACAGGCCCGCGTCTACGGTGGCCAGAAGCCATCACGTGGCCCGGAGCGCCTCCCGCAGCGCCTGGGACGGGGGTTCTCTCCCTCTCGCGTTCCGCCACCTTCTTCGCTAGCATCAGTGCTTCGCAGGAGGCGACGGGGCATCCCATTCCTCCGCACCCCGCAGTTTCTATACACCTTATGCTGCGGGGCTGCGGGTTGTTGGAAAGAGATACCGGGGCCTCGACACAAAGGGCTAAGAAGGAACATGGGTGATTTTTAGTCAGTAGAAGTCTCACACTCCCTATCGCTCTACCCAAAGCGGGAGGACTCATTTGATGACTACCCACCCTTCAAAAAGAAAAAAAAGGGTACTTTGTGTCTCCACATGCTTTGAAATTGAAGAAAAAAAAGGAGCTAATCAGCTAAGGAGGTTATTGTATCTTCTCAGACGGCACAATGCTGGCATATTCAAACACAAGCCACGAGACACCCGGACAGCTGCAGATCTCTGTACCTCTTCTGGAAGGCGCCTGGAGAGTCCTGGGAGATGACCAGCTTGCCACCAGGACCCAGCTCATGGACGTCCTACGAGACCTCAAGGGCATCATGTTGAAAGCACACTACCATTTTGATCAGGATGAGGTACGTGCACTGTACAGAAGGTTGTGGCTAATATGCTATGGGTAAGTAAGGATGACGTTGGACGGATAAGGAGTAAAAAAATTGTGGAAGTTCGTCATCATCATCATCATCATTTCAGCCGAAAGACGTCCACTGCTGGACATAGGCCTCCCACAAGTGTCGCCACATTGACCGGTCCCGTGCGTCTCGCATCCAGCGGATCCCCGCAACCTTCACCAGGTCATCGGTCCACCTAGTGGGAGGCCTTCCAACGCAACGTCTTCCAGTTCGCATCCCCTAATAAATGTTAATGAATTAAAAGTAGTTAATATTTAAAATGGGAAATTATAGCGTGAATTGTGCCTTGGCAACTAAAACGTGATTCAGCGAGGGCAGCAGACAAACGAAGGCTGCTGATCGGTACAATCTGAATATTTGTGCTATTTGTTTCGGGTCGATTTTGTTATAAGTCAGAATAAATATAGACTCTTTGTCTGCAGCCCATCCCCATAGTAAAATACCATATAACATAATACTATGAAAATAACTAAAATAGACTAACCTCGCGGTATTTACATACGTCAATAAATTAAACGAACTTTTCTATCATGATATGCTGTATAAGTCTAACGTCCTACAAGTGATGTAAAGTAAAATGAGGACCCTATTGAAACCTTTAGTTGAGCGCAAGAGTTTTATCGACAGATTCTAATTAGCTAGCTTTAATTAATACTGACTGTCTCGTTGGTCTAATGGTCCTAAGCGCGACTACAGAGCATGAGATCCTAGGTACGATTTCCGAGTCGGGCAAAGTGTTATTGGGTTTTTCCATCAGGAATTTCCTAGTAGCAACTAGGAGACTAAGTTTATTCAAATGATGGCAGTAGGGTCGCCTCCTATTACATGAGACATAAAGATAAAGGGCGAATCAATGTACTTGTTGGATACACCTCTGTCAAACCCATGTGTGGGATTACATGGCGTGAAGTTATGCTAATTAATACTGGTGGTTGTTTGTGCCAGGTCCGGCTAGAGGGCGCCGGTGTACGAGGCGGGACAGTACCACGTGAGCGCTGCGTGTGTCCACGTGGTCACACAGGTGCCCACTGCCAACGATGTGCTTGGCACCACGCGCGCCCCGCACCGCGCCTGCAGTGCCTGCCCTGCGCCTGCAACGACCATGCTGCCTGCGATACCGGTCAGTACATCAAAAGCAAGGTCAAGTACGTCAAGAGTAGGAATGAATGGAATGATTAGGAGGGAGAAGTCCACCACCCACTCCCCAGAGTGGGTGGTGAAGAGTAGGTTACGGTCAGCAGCAGATACACTGATTCATTTGAGTAAAACTAAAGTGACCGGGTGAATAAGACGGGCTTTAACTGTAAGGCTGGTGAGACGGCGAGTGTAGTTTTGTACCCCCTGGCCCCACTGTTGTTGAACTGTTATTCCGGGACTCGTGGAGCTTAATAAAATTGCCTGTGTTCTTTTCTGGTGGTCTTGTCGTCATTGTTTATTCTGAGGCACCTGAGTTGTAGTAGTTGAGAATAGTATTGCGAGCTTGCCCCCTTCTTTTACACCCCATTTTACCTGCTTTGTTGCAAGCGTACACATTATTTTATCTGACGTTTTGTGTTAAGTTCGTATCCATTTAGAAAGCTGGCTACCGGCGCCGATCTGCCAGCGCTTATCGGAACCGGTTCTCACAGGTAGTCAGCGCAAGCAGTCTCTATAATAATTTTGTACCGAACTAGCGCCGATAAGCGCCAAAAGTCGCTGGCAAGTTCTGATCTGCTCCGATAAGCGCTCGTAGGCTGCTATTTGCTGCTTAATTTGCAAGGGAACAACACGACTTACTCAGAGAGACTGCTAGCCAGCGTCTGCTTATACTTACCCGTTTGCTTTATGTAGAGGTTATCTAGACGGACCAGTACCGATAAGCACTGGTAAGATTGGCGCTGGTAGGCAGATATCTACGTGTATACGACGCCCTATATTTGAAGGGAAAATATTGACCTTTCGTTAAAATTTTGTGTAGCCAATATTAAAATTCCAGCTCCTAATATACCTATTAAAACACGTGATTGACGTCAGCACATTATTTTCAGCCTTAACTGATAGTGGTATTAGATAACGAATCGATTGCGTTATTATAGTAGTTCATGGCACATTGTGTCACCAACACAAATATACTCTAACATGGCAATGAATCGATATTTATGACTACTGTTTAACTCGTTATAATAGACCATTAACTGATTAAATATACGTGGACTCGTGGAGGTCGGTCGCAAAGTCATCCAGACGAAATCTATAAGTAACGTAATTTGAATTAAATACACATTATACATTATTTGGCCAAAGATAAGCCGACAGATGTGGAAACTACGATATTAGATCATCATCAACAGCCTATTAATGTTGCCACTGCTGGGACACAGGCCTCCTCTCGTTTTTTTTTTTGATAGGGAATGGGCTATAATCTACCACGCGGGCCCAGTGCGGATTGGTAGATGCAACATGTCTTCGATTTTTTGGTTGTAAGATATGCCGGTTTTCTCACGATGTTTTCCATCACCGTTTTGAGAGCAGCGGTGATGAATAAATTACACAAAGTAATGTGCCTGCCTGGGTTCGAACCCACGACCTAATGTTCGTAAGTCGGGGCCGACACCACTGGGCCACCGCTGCTGATATCAGATTAGTTGTTTGTAAAACATCTCTCTCTGCTTTGCTTTCCATTCTTTTTCTTAGTGTCTATGTCAAAAAAGTTCAAATATGATTCAAAATTCAGCTTCTCAAATGATTGATGCAGTCATCATAAAGTCACCCAGAACTCGGCGTCAAAGAAATGAAGTATGACAATTGTCTGTGGGGCGATGCTGCATATTCACTGGATATTTGAGCCGTCTATTATCTGACCTGTAGAGATGGTCTTTGCTTAGGCTGACTTGTATTCGCAATCTATTTAGAGATTAATTTTGTGTATGTTGTTTAGTGGATGGACCGTGTGGGCCCTGTCAGCACAACACTACCGGACCGCACTGCGAGCGATGCCTCCCCGGACACTACGGGAACCCTGTTCAGGTAACTCACGTTTACATATTACAAAGACGAACGTTTAATCAGAAAACTTTTGTAAGTACTACTAATATTATATGGATAGCTCAGACGCAACCACCATGTCAAAAATAGTTGCAACTACCACCAGTGGGGACAAACCCCCAATGGGGGCAGATGGGAATTTCCCTTTTTTTTGGAGTGTGCGCCGGGACGTAATCAAATAAATCCTCCCGCTCGGGGCAGACCGGTAGGGAGTGTCAGACTTCTACCATACTTCTACTGACTAAAACCACCCATGTTCCTTCTTAGCCCTTTGTGTCGAGGCTGCAGTATCTCTTTCGAACAACCCTCAGTCTCGACAGGACCCGCAGTCCCGATGGGTCTATGTTTTGATTCGAGCCTTAGTGTGAAGACCCTTCCATGTGTAATTTAATTTTTAAATTTAAAATTTATACTTAATTTGATGTATTTTTGGGTCTTGTATCGATGTAATTAAACAGTCGAATAAGTTGATGATATTTTTAGTTACTTACACTTCCCAATGTCGGTTACCAATAAGTATAGTAAGTGTGTACTTGAAGGGTGCGTGCAAACCGTGCGCATGTCCGTTGTACGAGGCGAGCAACAACTTCAGTCCGAACTGCGCGCTGGCGGGCGCTGAGGGCGACGAGTACGTCTGCACTCAGTGCCCTGACGGGTACACCGGTGACCACTGCGAGAAGTAAGTTCACACTTTATTACATTTGACCTCTGGGGTCTATAGCAACGTGGTGTGGAGCAGAGAGAGAGAGATGTTTTGAAAACCATCAATAAGATATCGTAATTGTTGGAGATTTTAATTAACTGTATAACTTGTAACACTCTCTTCCCTTCCATCTGTGACACTAGTCCAATACACGGAAGACGTGACGTTTACAGACGTGAAATATACTGGTCTACCATTTTATTTGGTCTTTCTTCGGCACCAACGTACCAGCACCTCATCAGCACTTCGTCACTCTCTAAATCACTCCTCCCGCTCCGGGTGGAGCGGAAGGGAATGTCAGACTTCTACTGACTAACAACCATGTTCCTTCTTAGCCCTTTGTGTTCGAAGCCGCGGTATCTCTTTCGAACAACTCGCAGCCCCTCATCAGCACCTGCCACCTCAATCACAAGCTACACAGTAATTTCCACATCTCTCCAGCCTCCATCCTTAGCCTCTGCCACACACGGCAGACGCTGTCCAAACGGGGAGAAGAGGACCAATTAACCTTTTTATCTAAGAGCCTTTAGAGCGGTTATGTGAGAGATGAGCAGTGAGCTGCCGGGTGGCTGAAAGCGGATACGGAAGATATACGCGTCGTGCGCGCTTTTTCCCCTCCGCCCCCTTTTTTTTGGAGTTGGGGAATCATCAAATAACTCCTCCCGCTCTGGGCGGAGCGGTAGGGAGTGTCAGACTTCTACTGAATAAAAACCAACCATGTTCTCTCTTAACCCATTGTATCGAGTCCGCGGTATCTCTTTCAAACAACCCGCAGCTTCGACGGGCTTAAACTATTTCTTGTCTAAACACTCGGGTATACTCGTAGCACTGCTCGGTTTTACATTGGTGGAAACACTCCGCTAAACGACGTTTGTCATCGAACAAGTTCTCTGGTGGATACCAGGCTGACTTTCTTCGTAAAAAGAACTATTGTGAGAACATGCTGCTAGAATCCAAAGTTTAAACTGTCGTCATTGAATTTAAGATTTTCAAGAAGTAAGTAGGTACATTTTTTAGTGTACGTGTTCTTTCCCAACTATTTTGGCCTCGGCTTCCAGTCTAACCGGAACCGGATGCAGCTAATTTTTTTTAATTTTTTTTTTATTAAAAATACGTTGCCCCACACTAGGAATGTCTCCTGTATCGTGGGTGCGTTCACAAACATTTAAACTCACATACACAAATACCCAGACCCGGAACGGATCTGTACGGCATACAAATATTTGATCCGTGCGGGGATCGAACCCGCGACACGCAGCGCAGCAGTCCATTGCATGAGCCACTGCGCCAACCGTGCCGTCAAAATAAATAGTAAGTAGCATTTTTTATGGAGCGACTGCCTTTTTTTTTGTTACTACTTGTTTTATGAATTTGTTATCTGTGCAGCTGTGACTTCGGCTACTGGGGCTCGCCCACGACCCCCGGGGGACGCTGCGTGGCGTGCCAGTGCGGGGGGTCTCCCTGCCACCCCGCCACAGGCCGCTGCCTCACCTGCCCCCCGCACACCGAGGGCGCAAGGTGCGACCTGTGCAAGGTAAAGTCATCGGAGAAAGCTAAGCTAAGGAGCTGTGTAGCATTCACATCAATGACACCATTTCGACAAGTGATCCGAATATCACTAGCTGAGGAACCTTGTCGCGTCATCGCATGTAATCTGATTGGACACGAGAGACCAGTCTGTTATTATCAGACCATCCTTGACACATCTCATCTGTACACTGATAATGATATCATAGACAAAGGTATTTTTTCGTAGACGATTTTTTATGTGGTGGTGGCGGCCCCGACTTACGTACGAGCAGTAATTCGTGGGTCCGAACCCAGGCAGGCTCATTACTTTGTGTAATTTATTTCATCACCGCTGCTCTCAAAACGCTGAAGGAAAACATCGCGAGGCAACCGGCCGGTCCTTGAACTAAAATATTCGAAGACATGTGTGACATCTACCAACCCGTATTGAGCCCGCGTGGCGAATTAAGTATAGCTCATTCCCTCTCAAAAAGAGGAAGCCTGGAGTTCCAGCAGTGGGAACATTATAGGTTGATAATGCCATATAACTTTTCTATCACACTTGATCTTAACGCACCACACTTATCGATACCATGTCTGTACAGGAGGGTTACTGGCTCGGCGCGGGCGCAGCAGGCGACGCGCTGTCTGCGGGCGGGTGCGCGTCGTGCGCGTGCGGCGCGGGCGCGCTGTCCAGCGCGTGCGACGCGCGTGCGGGCCAGTGCGCGTGTCGCGCGGGCTGGACTGGTCGTGCGTGCGATATGTGCAGCGATGGACATGGCGGTAAACACACTGTTAATAAGTTTTCGTATAGAGGGGTCAGCGTCACAGCTCGAGCCTCTTAGGTATATTAAAAGCACTACTGCAGCGCTGCAAATTAAGATCACGGAACCACCACCTCTAATAGGATTAATAAGTACCTAGGTACTAGATAAATACATACATTTTATGGCACCACACTGAAGAAAGAGATGGGTCGTCACCTGTTTTCCACAAAACAAGTACATAATTATCTTAATGTGAATGATCCTTCGGGATAAACAGGCGTGATGTCATGTCATGGTAACCCCCAGGTGTGTCGGCCGGCTGTCCTGCATGTCGCTGCGGCACTGCGGCAGTGAACACGACGTGTGACGCAGTGACGGGCGAGTGCGCATGCGCAGCGGGCGCGGCGCCGCCATCTTGCGACTCCTGTCTGGACGAATACTACGGACTCAACGCTACGGGCTGCTTGGGTAAGTCGCTTTATTTGTAGTTCACGTTTCTGTCAATGGGTGGCGTTGTTTCCAATTTTGATGATTTTGCCGCGTTGTGTTGTGTTTGAGGCGGTTTTTCTTTTAGGCTAACTAATAAATTGGTGATTTTTGTGTTACGATTAAATAAACAACATTTGTTGTCTTGTCGTATCATTGAAGTATTATAATTTTTCGTTCTTTGCTTTTCTATTTATTCTTCAGATGAAAAATACGACGGTTAATTTTTAAATGTAGAAGTACGTTTTCAACAAAATGTGTTTTCTGTTTTAGAAGCACAAATGTAAGTTCATGAACTATCAGAAAAGTATCAATTGAACTCCAAAAAAAAATTCCAGATTGGACGCCAAGTGTTATTGTTAAAATTGTTGCAAATTGGGTCCAGTATCACACAATTCCAGGAATGCAACCAATTACCAATCTCTTTGGTATATCTGAGTAGGTACTTACCTATGTAACTATTTTCAAGGAAACTAAACAATTTAGTCATCCACATTTACATATAGCACAGAGCTATCGGTACACTTAGCATGTAACCTAAGGCTAGACGCAGACTGTATATAAACTTGTGGGGCTAGGAACTACGCGCACTACAATTTGCGTAATTTGAAAACTGCTCCGTACATGCCCTTAGAATAGGGGACAGTGGCTCTAAACGTTTTTGGTTCTAGGCTGTTTTTGTTGGGTGCCTACTTATTTTAATTGAAAATGAACTTAAAGGCGGGATGAATTTTACGTTATTTTTTTTTGTGTTAGGGTATTTCACCAAAAAAATCAAATTAATAAAATTTTGCAAAAATAAAAAGTGTCCAAGATCATAAGTGGGGGCTTTTTACGTCACTTTGTGGGTAAAAAGGTACTAACCTTGTGACGTCACACGACTTGACTTTTCTTCTCTCATTTATTTATTTACAACAAAAGTTTGAGAAACTCCATAAGACCCACCGCATTGATCGGGCACCTCCAGCTATTTGTAGATAGCTCGGAAACGCACCGCATACACTGCGCGTTTGCTACGGCCATATTAATTTGCTGCAGCATCAACCAGCGATGTATGGACCGCAACATGATATAGTATTGCGCCATTATCTTGGTGCGTAGGGCTGCAAAATGAAACGATTTTCCAAAAAAAAAAGTTTACTGAAAATTGACAAACGGTTAACTTAAGATGTCCGTATTTTCAAATGACAACCGTCATTCTTTAGACAGTCATGTTGAACACCATGATGGAGAACATGACATGTTCTTCACACATTGTGTCTGAGGGGATACTTTCCCCCAGGGCCAATATTCCAATAAATAGAGAACGGTCGTAATCTTTGAGGTGCTAAAGTCACAAAAATAATAGGCAGCTTACGAAATCAACTGTTTACTCATTATTTTCCGAGATGTCAAATGACAGACCCTAGTGCGCTGCGGCCTGTGATGCCGTCCGACCGTCTTTTCAAAGTTCGCTTTATAGATTTCAGTCTCAGAATAAACTTATATCGGTGATTAACTTCCTTGAATGCATTTTTCATCAACCATTTGATGAAAAATGCATTCAAGGAAGTTATATGAGCTGAGTAGAATAAACCCTATTAATTTTGATTATTATTACTCAGTAAAGCTACATTTTATTCGGTCGCGTATCCTATTTTATTTAACACTAGCGGACGTCACGCAGTTTCACCCGCGGAGTTTCCGTTCCCGTGGGTATACAGGGATAAAAAGTAGCCTATATCACCCGGGGATAGTGTAGCTTTCCAACGGTGAAAAAATTTTTCAAATCGGTCCAGTAGTTTTGGAGGCTATTCGTTACAAACAAACAAATCTTTCCTCTTTATAATATTAGGTGTAGATACAACCTGACACTGATTGGCAAATATCAAAAAAAACTTTGAAGTATTCACCTTAACGTGGCAAACTGGCAAAGCCATTTTTTTAAGTATTGGGAAATCAAACTCTCAAAGAATCCGTTCTTTGAGAGTCTGATTTTCCAATGAGTGTCAGACTCTTACTGACTAAAACCCATTCGTCTTCTTTCCTTTTTGCAATCCAGGGCCACGGTAACATATTAAACAATCCTGGTAGAAAACCGGCAACCCTACAAGGAAATGTTGTAGGCCCGTAAATAGTGTCGTCACGACGCGCGACGTACAGACCTATTTGTTTTGATTACTTTGAATTGTCGGGTTAAGTATGTTTTGTGGTGCATCATTTAAATGCTTCTTATTTAGTTTTATGACCTTGGAGTGAATAAAATTTTGCGTTTTTTATTTATAAATTTACTAGCTGACCGTGCAACTTCGTCTGCGTCACATAATATAGCTTATAACCTTTCTCGATCAATACACACACATACATTTATTACACACATATAGCACACACATCCACACATACACACACACATATATATTTTTCAATTGCTACCAGTAGTTCCTGAGATTAGCGCGTTCGAACAAACTCTTCAGATTTATAATATCAGTATAGATTTTAATCAAGCCTGTATTCTAGACTAATGGGTCAGTGGCCGCGTGTCTGTGATAAGGTGTAACAAGACAATCTGGGGGCACGGCAGTACCCCCGCCAAGTCGAGCAATAAAGCGGTACGGCCGTACCATCCTTTTCGAACCGACCTCCGACTTGGTCACTGCATCACATTGGCCAATGCGATGGCCAATGTGATGGCCAGCTATTACTGCGATGGCCAAGTCAATCCATTTATTTAAAACATTAAAGGTTTTTAAGTAGAGACTGAATATATATTATTACCTGACTTCGTATTACATGGATCTCACTACTTTTTACGGTAAAAGAACTGAGTTGCGGGCTTGGTTTTTTTACAAGTTTTGTTTTTAGTGGGATTTCCTTTACTGTTTTAAGAGCAGTGGTGATGAAATAACATACGAAAACATTACATGACACCTGTAATCTGAGTCTTTTATAATATTTAAGTTCCATTTAAGGGGGTCAGCCTCCGCGGGAGGCGCTCCGGGCGTCGGGGGTCCCGCGATGACCTCCGGCCACCGTAGACGCGGGCCTGTGGACGGTGAGTGATGGGCTAACTCGCCGTCCGTCCGTCTCACGACGAAAACAGGCCGTGTCGACGGCGCGTTCGTGTTCCACGCGCGCCTCAAAGAGATGTCAGCAACATGGGAGGGGCCCGAAAGGGCCGACGCCTGTCGGGGCCGCGGGTAGTCCAACGGTTATCGCGGCCTCGACATAGAGGGCGAAGAAGGAACATGGGTGGTTTTTAGTCAGTAGAAGTCTGACACTCCCTTTCGCTCTGCCCAAGAGCGGGAGGGGTTATTCGATGATTTTACACCCACCAAAAAAAAAAAAAAAAAAAGGGGGTCAGCCTATTGCCATCAACCGGGCATGAATCAAGACATCGTGGGTGTTACTGAGAAATGATGAGATGAAATAAATTAAACACAATAAATTAACTGCTCGGGGTCGAACCTACGATTTGTAGGTCGGAATCGAAAACATCGGGCCACCACCACTGCTCTACACATTATGTAAATTACATTAAAAAAGCAAATATTTACTTACCCTGATTAAAAACTATAAAAAAGCACTTCGTGTTTAAACCGTTAAACCGTTCACTACCTATAAATCAGCGTTGACATAAAAGCACCAAAACTAGGCGTAGTTTACACTGCGTGAATCATCGGTACACTGGCGTGCAATCGACTCAATAAAGTGTGCAGCTTAACCAGCAGTGTCGGTGCGCCAATAAACAGACCACGAAGTGTAACGCTCTGAAAAAATACGTATTCAATATTTTTCGATAATCTAACAGACAGACTAAATAGAATCATATTTTTATTAGTCAGGAAACATCCCTATTATGTTAGTAACCTTTTGGTATAATTATTCTACTCTTTGGTTAATAAACTCGATGCCACTATAGTTTTCTGCTCGCGTCGAAACACTCCGGTCTTCACTTTTCACCTATGTAAGTGATTTAATATGCACATGAATCCGAAAACATCGTGAGGAAACCAGCAAGCCAAGCCAGGCATGTAAAGCCGCCGCCGCGGGAGGCGCTCCGGGCGTCGGGGGTCCCGCGATGACCTCCGGCCACCGTAGACGCGGGCCTGTGGACGGTGAGTGATGGGCTAACTCGCCGTCCGTCCGTCTCACGACGAAAACAGGCCGTGTCGACGGCGCGTTCGTGTTCCACGCGCGCCTCAAAGAGATGTCAGCAACATGGGAGGGGCCCGAAAGGGCCGACGCCTGTCGGGGCCGCGGGTAGTCCAACGGTTATCGCAGCCTCGACATAGAGGGCGAAGAAGGACCATGGGTGGTTTTTAGTCAGTAGAAGTCTGACACTCCCTTTCGCTTTGCCCAAGAGCGGGAGGGGTTATTCGATGATTTTTTACACACACCAAAAAAAAAAAAAAGGCATGTAAAGCCAAGTCAGAACACAGAACCCAAATAAAGAAATCTGTCACCAGGTTAGGCACTCACCATACGATAAGGGATTCGTTGAAATAACCGCTACCAAAACGTATGGTTGCATGTGAAGCTAACATCTGAAGTAACCAGAACCCCTGTAAGCGCACTGTTGCATCTGTTTGTGGCGCTTCCAAGTAGCCACGAGCCCCACACTGATTTATCTCAAAATCAAGAGTACCTACCTACCCACCTAATATTTACACGACCCAATTTCGTAACAGATTACAGGAGCGTCCATTGATCTTTATGCATCTGATGCGTGTGCGCAGCTTACCTCTAATGGTGTGTCAAATAAATATTGGTTGCAACTTAGACGCTTGCAAGTGTTGCTATTTGTAACTTCGACGTGTTACTTATATGATGTAACCGCGTGATAACATCTATAAATCTCGGGATCCCGGGATTTCGAGTTCCTATAGAATAGGCAAAGTTAGATTTGTAATGGGTCGTCACATTCACCGACCAACCTGGGCAACCGTGGCTTAACTTGAAGATTGATCCGCGGGGTTGTTATTATCTAGCCACAAGCTCCTAACTAGTCATGCGACCGTCTCAAAACACAGGAGGTATAATAGGGTAAAAAATTCTAATTAGTCCGTCTGTTAGATTATCGAAAAATATTGAAAACTTGTTTTTATTTTTTCAGATTAATAAAAATTGACGAAAATAATTCGTGTCAAAGATCATGAGTGGGGGCTTTTGACGTCACTTTGTGGGTAAAAAAGTACTAACCTTGTGACGTCACACGACTTGTCTTCATTTTTTGTTTAAGTGGAAAAAGAAAAAATACGTGTAATTATTTTTTGAAAATCTATCTGACGGACTAATTCGATTTTTTTGGTGAAATGTCAGTAGACTCAGTAAGTAGAACTTACCTGTTTTTTTAACGTAATGCATTTAACTAAACCACAAATATAGTCGGTAAAGTATGCGAAAACCGCGTCGCCCTGTCTGTCGGCCCATCGGAGTTGTCGCCCGCGCAATTAATAGCCCGCGTCGTCTTGTTGCGCGTGCGCATCTGAAATAGCTCGGATGCTGCAGATGATAGCGATTGTTGCGGTTTAAGAATACTTTATGACAGACGTAGCCAAATGCCTACCGATAGCCTTGTTGTGGGAATGTACTACTGAAATATATACTTACATAAAATTCATAAAAACATAATTGCCTATGAGAAGTGAGATTAATAGAGATTTCAATAAGTGGTATGTGAATATCACTTTTGTTCACTTCAAGAACTTTTCCATTATCATCGGAACTGTACAATTTAAGTATATTTTTTACCAACTCAACTATTTGTAGTAAAGGATTCCCGATTTTTGATGGATTTATTATTGTTTGTCTATTTTCATATTTATTTTAATGTATATTTTTTACTAATTAGATATAGTTTGAAGACTTTTCACATTCTCAAAAAAATTAGGGCAGAGCAAACCTTGACCATAGAACGAAGACGTGTTACTAAGAAAATTATTTAAAACCATTGATCATACACCCGTGATCAATAAAGCCGCGACGGATTTCCGATCGAGATGTACTATTATGCCATCCTGGACTATGAGAGTGTAGGTTTGGGATCTTGCACCTGTGTATGTACAAATATATCCAGGGTCGGTGTCTGGCCTGGCTAAATGAATCAGTGCAAGACAGCCCAAGAAAAGGACTAAAAAGATGCAACAGTCGTTATAACTTATGAGTCATACATGCTGAGGATAATAGTAGCGAGAAAGGCAGTCGTCGGGCGTCAATCTGTCTGCCGAGCAGCGCTTGCGCATCTCAAATAGTTAACTTTCTTAGAAGATAGAGCGTTCTATGAAAGGGAAGATTAATGAGTTACACTTGTTTCCGAACCAACATTTAACTAACTAAATATATTGAGTGCTACACAGGGATCGGTTGCCGTTCCAATGGCTGACAGAGAGACTATGTTTGTAAAGATTTGGAAGATAAAAAAGTATTTCTGAAAGTTATTACAAAGAAAAAACATCCACACGAATATAAAGCTGTTGATGTTGTGAGGGTCCATTTTGGCCCGTCGGGGCTGCGGGTTGTTCTAAAGAGATACAACATGGGTGGTTTTTAGTCAGTAGAAGTCTGACACTCACTATCGCTCTGCCTAGAGCGGGAGAAGAAATTTGATGATTTACCAGCGACCAAAAAAAAAAGTGTCCATTTTGGCCAAATGAGAAAAGATCCTTCCTCAGGATTTTTGTGAAGATGCGAGCAGTGATACTAGTTTATAGGGCCAACTTATGTTGGCCCTTATGTTGGTTATAATTATTTATGGGCTAAGAAACGGTGACAAAGTGATTTTAAAACGTTTCTATTTTACGTTTAGAGGTGACTTTGAAAAACGCAGGAAGAGTAAGAGTGGAAGAATATTTTTTCCTAAAAGTGGGAAGTAAAATGTGACAGGATAAAAATAAAACTACAAATAGACCTAATCACATTATCTACCAACAAGCCAACATTATGGATTGGTAGTTGTGCGAACTATCTTCTCAAAACATAGCTAAATAAATATCTGTGCATCAAGCAGTCGTCGGTCCAGCGCTCTGTCGCGTTGTCCGAATGCATATCGACGTGCGAAATAGATTTAGCACTCCTACACGGATGCAAGGTTTAGGTTGAATTAGTTTAATTTTTTATTTCACTGAATGGCTTTTTTTGGGAATGTTATCTCGCAGTTCAACATAAGAGATTGTCGACTGCCTAACCGAACTTTCCTGTCGGTACATAGAGTGTAACACCGAGTAAGCGACTACCACAAGACTACTACAAGCTCGAGGGGGGGCGGGGTTCCGCAAGGTACTATAGTTACTGATTTAAAACTACACAGGCTTTGCCACGTGGGTTGGCTCGAGCGTTCGGGGGAGGAATTAATAGTGATGTTTATACTTTCGATGAGAGCTAATACAATAAGCAACAAAGTAGTTCCCTCAATAAAAGCCATTAATTCCGAGCTATCGTGCTCACAATGGCGCGGATTGGGAGCGTCGGCGCGTGCGCATGTAATCTAATCTAGGGGGCCTCTCGAATCCTGCGCACTTTGTCTAGTTGATGTACCTACTGCTCATTGTGCAGCGTGGCCTACTGCGTATGGAGTTTTGTCTTTCTATGAAAAATATAATAGCTTGAATAAAACCAGATCTTTTTATGACTGTGGCTGGTTTTATCCGAACTCTGACAACTCTGAGATTTTCTTTTACTTACGCCCGTGGCTTGTCTCGCGGGATCATACTACCCAAATAAAAAGTATCCTATATGTGTTAATCAAGGTTATTATTTATAAACACTCAGCGTGTCGTACGTTTGCGCAAAAGAGTAACAAACCTCTGGTAATCAATCCTCACAAATATTCACACATTTATGAAGACAGGTAGATTAGTTGGTTTGGATGATACTGGCAGCAACCGGCAATAGGCGTGTACAATGACACAAAGCAACACACTAGCGATGGTTGTGGATTATGAGTGATAAACTGATGACTATCACGATAAATTATGCGTAGAAATACTGCTAGGGATGCAGAAGACAAGCTGCTCCGACCCCAAATGAACTCAAATACGGACAAGAAATGATGATGATGATGATATTCAGTCATTGAAATGTGAAGTTTGTTTTTTTTGTTTTAAACGTTGCCCCATACTAGGAGTTCCTCCTGTACCGTGGGAGCGTTTACAAACATTTAAACTCACATACACAAATACCCAGACCCGGATCAACTATCTGTAGGCCATACAAACATTTGTTCCTAGCGGGCATAGAACTCGCGACACGCAGCGCAGCAGTCCAATCGATCAGCCAGTGTCAACCGTGCCGTCCACTACAACACAGAACACTACGACAGAAGTACTGAATCGTGTATGTATTTCAATTTACTTTTTACTTTATTCTTTAAATAAACTCATATTTATTCTTTAAATAACATCTTATAGGTACAGGTAGAGATCTTTATAATTCTAGTACTTACATACATTGAAAACATTGATTGCAATTTTGTTTTATAAAGCGTTTCGCATTAAGGTGAAGGCGACGAGGTAGCCCGCGAAATTCGTATATCCTTACGTTTTTTCCAATTTCCCCGTCAAGTCGTGTATGTTAAATAAAATGGGATTCACGGCAGTAACTATTGTCTATTTACTAAGTAATAATGATTAAAACTACCAAAACAACCGCCTCAGTTCACACAAGTGTCAAGAATACCTTTTTTCATCAAATAATCACTCTTGGGATTCACTGGGACGGTTTTGGTGGTTTTAATCATCAATACTTTTTGCTTAATTGCAAAAACTTAAGGAAATTCGAATTTCGCGGGCTACCTCGTCGCCTTCACCTTAAGCGACTGATGTCAAACGCTGTATCATTTGACATCAGTCTCTAAATGTAACTGTATAATTTTTTAGCTGGCTGTATGTGTATACTTATTAGCTTGTTCGATTGTACCAAACCACTAATAGCTATCACGATTCACGATTCATGAGTGAATATGATTCATCACTGTTTTCCTAAAAGCTGAATAATGGGTACACAGTGAATTCTGTTAATTTGCTTATCTGTCGGAATAGCAGCTAGTATATTACACAACACAGGATCTTATCGTTCATATGTGGCTCATTGTAACTATACTACACACTAGAGATATTGTTGAAGGGTTTACCAAGAAGCAATAAGCTATTAAACCGTAAGAAGTTTTCTGATTCTGAAGTCGCCGACAATCTTTCTAAAGAGTCAGCATTATCCTGCCCTGACCTTTTCCCCAAATTATTTGGGATCGGTGCAGCAAGTCTAGTCTTCCAGCAGCGGTTAATTTGCTAACGCACTTGCCTGATATTAGGAATCTCATAGGGATATCCGTATCACTGAGGTTCGATTCTCTTCAAAGTTCTGTTCTCACGAACATAATGAGCGTAACGATATGCAAGTGAAAGGGACGAATGTTATATGGGTGTAACCTATCACGATCGCTCAGGACATGATAGAAAGTCCACTCAGAAGTTTTAATATGCTGCGAAAAAATTATACCAAACACGGCGTATTTATCTCCATTTTTATTTTTAACACAATACGTTTTTCCGCTAGAGATCGATTGTTGTGACACGTCACGTAGCCTATGTTCACCGAGCAATTAAGACGGTTCTAATGATACCTCATATGTTGAGTTCCAATAAGTAGATTAGGAGCTATGAGGGAACAGATGAACATACTCACATACACATACATACATAGCCAGTCAAAATCATAACCCTCCTTTGGCATTGCCGTAGTCGGGTAATATAGGCCTCCCATAATCATTGTCATATTGACCGTTTTTGTGCTTCACTTTTGTCCGTCAAGGATTTATCTTGTGAACAATGAGATGTCCCCCTGCCGCTTGCTGCACAGCGAAGCCTCTACCTGTGACCTGGATTCTTATATAAGCACGTCTAGGCCACTTGACCTGATAGTATGAGTAATCCCATTGCGCCCACCGTCAAAGAACCTAGACAGTCTAATCGCTTGCAATGCCAATACCTAAATATTTTTACTTGCTTGCTTCTTCATGTAAAATTGTGCACAGAAGAAAAGTACAGGATTAAGTAAGTAACAGGATTTGATAACTAGCCATTAGATACAGCTCTACTTAACCCTTTGGGAATTATGTGTTACTGCCGCACTCAGAAAGCTTTAGTGAATCTTAGTAAAGGTTTTGACATTTTTGTCATACAAACGTATGTCAAAGCTTTACTAAGTGACGGTTTAAGTAATTATTAAATATCTCTGAGTATCGCAGTAAGTGATATTTTGTATTTAAGTATTATAGATTTGAAGGTGGATCTGACCATGGATCAACCATGAATATATTATGACCTGTCATGTTAGTTCGTTCATTCATTCACCATATTGGCGCTCGCTTACATAAGTTTTGGTTCATTGAAACACATTCATATGCTCGCCTCGTTTGCTGGTCCGTTACATCTTTCCCTGAGCCATTCGTTGTACTATAGAACGACGCGGGCGCAACTAACAACATCCGTATTCTGTAAATTAAATCAATCAATATAATATTACGCCTGTATATCTCAAAAGGGTTATGCAGAGGTTTATAGAATAGAATACATTTATTTTCAGGTAACAAAGACCCATAGACAAATTCTCTATCCTAGACCTAGACCAATCCAGCCCAGCCAGCCAGCCAGCTAGAATTAGTTAATATTTCTCAAGTTATTTTTATATATGTTTCATATAAAATAGCCGTCAGATTTAAAAATATGTTAATACACATCACGTTGTGAACCCACCGTTAATATGAACAACAACGAAGTTGAAAGGTCGAAAATGGCCTGAACTGTTTCGAGAATAGGATGGTACGGCCGCTTTATCGACTTGGCGGTGGCACTGCCATGTCCCCACATGGTAATATTTATCCACGGTTCTAGGCAACTGGGCTTACTCTAACCATGTCCTGCTGATATGATTAGAAGTAGAAATTACGTTTTCCATACTCTTCGCTATTTTCACATAAACGTTGCGGGATCTAATGACAGTTAAATTTAATGGTTTCTCTGAGTCTTCGTCGAGCTTTATTGTTTCGGCGCTTTTCTGGTGGTCGCCACGCTGATTCGGCTTCAGAAGTTGCAGTTGTTTGGGAATCGTGTGAGGGGCTTGTCCCAATTACATCATCTTGTGTGACGGGCACTTTATAAACATCAGAAGCTCAGGATAGAATTTGTCGGCCAAAAAAGTTGGCTGTAAAGTGAGAGTGTGAGTTTCTTTTCAACTCTTGCCGACCTACATCGCACCCAGCGGCTTCATGCTTAGTGGTCGCAAATGCTACCACTATGTACTATGAGCCAGTTGATGAAGGAGTTCCCCTACTAATTGAAGGTTCCAACTGGTTTACATGGGCACCTGTCTCTGTCTACCCACTCGCGGCTATCAGCCGTGATGGACGTGGGGCATAGACTGGCCGACCACCCGCTCGTTTTTATCATCGCTTATCACCGCGGCAATCTCTAGATCAGAACGCGGCCTAATTAGTGGACTCGCGTGCCGGCAGAGAAGCCGATAAGATGACGCTTTCCATGAGATGTCCAGATTTTACTATTTGACTTTTTATAATGACTTATCGTTTAATGCGAATGCGAGTTATGGAATCAGACGTTACTTTCTGTGACTGAAAAAATGTTCTGCCAAAATAATACGGAATGGTTTCTTTTCGTAATTAAGAGTAAACGTTTTGCTTCTGTAAATAATGTGACAGCCTAAATTGAATCGGCCCAGAACTTACCAACCTTAGATTTACGATAAGTATTGAAAAGAACAAACAATTTCATTTTATTTTCGTCGTATCGCTAAGACGGTTGCTGTCAAGGTTTGTAGACATGTCCCTCAGTAAGACATTATGAAGTCTTTCTTTAAAAGTTAGCGGTGTAAGTGCTGTTTGCGTTTGGCACAAATCATTATTATTCTAGTCTCGTCTCTCTTGTCTTGTTTATCTCAATCTAAAAGCCAAGAAGATAAGTACTTTTATATTTTATACGTGCTCTTCAAATCTAACTAAACAGATCTCCAAATCAGTACTAGATGTATGAATGTGTATGAAGCTCAAGGATTATATAGAGATCGTAGCAGGTTTATGTGTGTCTGTATCTCGATATAATTATCTACTTACTTTCCTTTTTTTTCTGCCCCTTCTGGAAACATTTTAGCGTTTCTTTTGCACAACTCCTCCGTTCCTCTATTTATGACATCTTGTAGATTATCTAATTGTTACCCTTTCTTCAATGAGCTCTGTCTGTCTTCTGATCAAAATCTGACAAGACACAAAGCTCATCAAAGCTTTTCGAGTCCGGCCAAAAGCGAAATCTTAGGGGCCCAGGATAGCGTGGTGCGTAGTCCTCAGTCCTCGGAAACGACTCGGTCTGCCAGTCGTCGTGTCACTGCCGGTGCGCACGCACGTCGCTAACACCATCCGAGTTGCTCCATCTCCGAACATTAACACGCGGAGACGTTCATTCATTGTTACACACAAACACACTGTGTACAAAAATTGTGATACCGAAACACTGGGAATTGTTGTACTTGTGTATCTAGTGTGTAATAGTGTTCGCAAAAAAGTTAAAGTGAGCTAAACTTTATCAGCTTTGCATAAACTTGGACGTTTATTTTCTATTTCTAATGTATGGTTATCGCAGTTTGTTTGGTGTTCAGTTAAGCTTGTTTGAAACTTTAATCAGTGCTGTTCTGATGATAAGTCACGTGTGAATTACAAGTGTGGTCTCTGAAAGTGAAGTTGTTATGATGTGAGAACCGATGGTTTAAGTTAAATGAAAGGATGCTGTCGTGATGCGTTGGTGGTTCCTTGTCGCGGCGATGGCCGTTGCGGCCTCTGCGTTGACCGTGTCCAGTCCGCGCCGCTGTGCAGGGAGACTGGCCCGGGAGAGGCTGAAAGCTGCTGAGAAGATCAGGGATAAGAGATACTTCCACCTGTGTTGCACCCCGGCTTGTGGGCCCTTGTATCGCAAGCCGAGGCCTCCGCCAGCGAGGCGCTACCAGCCGTTCCATAGGACGTGGCTTGGACTTAAATATGGTATGTTATTTGGACTTTCTACGGCACGGTTGGCGCAGTGGCTGAGAGATTGGACTGCTGCGCTGCGTGTCGCGGTTTGATCCCCGCACGGAACGAATAATTGTTTGTCCTACAGATAGTTGCTTCGGGTCTGGGTGTGCTAGATTGTTTATGTGATATATGTAGAGAGAAAAAATGTGATCTTGCTCTGATGCCTCTACTGTTACCAAGCTTTTTGTTTGGAGGTCGTGTTTTCTTGATAGCATTACCTTTACAGTGTAATAGGTTTAAAATTCATCTTTCTTTAGTGGTGGGCTGACTTGATTTTACAGGCAGGCATCGGGCATTTTCACGATGTTTTCCAAAACTTTGCATAATAATATTATGGGTCACCCACGTTTTAAGGGTCTCAAATACAAATTACTATAACTAGCGGTTTGGTTTATTAATTAGTGCGGCATCATAGGCCTGCAAGAATATGGATGTTTTCTGACTTTAAAAATGTGACTCTAATTAGTCCGTCTGTTAGATTATCGAAAAATATTGGATACGTATTTTTTGTTTTATTAAAATCAATAAAAAAATACGAAGATAAAACTCGGCAAAGATTTGAGTGGGGGTTGGTGACGTCACTGACCGCTACAAATGTCGTTCTAATGTCTTAGAGTATGACGTCAAACGAGTTTTCAAAGCACTGTATCGTCTTCATTGTTTGTTTACGAGAAAAAATAATAAATACGAGTCCAATGTTTTTTGGTAATCTGTATGACGGACTAATTAGTTTTTTTTTGTTTACTACCCTTTAATTAAGCTCGAATGAGCTTTCGCCAGTTATAATCAATGTAATCAATGGGGCAAAAATCCTTTATAGCTGCTACTTACTTATAAAATCCTGAAGGAAAGGATTCATAACCCAATTATGTATCTGATTATCTATTATCAGTACTTAACTTGGTAATTCCGTGTGGGTTCGAATTTGACTAAAAATGCAGGGTGTAAACTAACCCTTCACACAAACGTAAACCAAGCATTCTGTACAACAAGCTAAGTAACCCTGTGCAAAAATGTTTGCTGGGAAACGACTTTTTTGGGTCAAAAATCACATTTTACGGTAAAACTCAATGTAGCATTCTTAAATCATTGTGCTAGTGGATGGCTTTGAATAGTAAATGTGTCTAGAGGTAATTTAAGTAAAGTTATTACCTGAAAAAACGACGAAAAGCTGTGAAAAATTTGGAGCTTTGACCCCCAATATCTCCGTAACTAGGGGGTTCCCAGTTACGGTCTAGAACAAAAAAAATATTGCAGTGGTAGGTAGAACAAGTGCCCTTCGTTTGCGTTAATGGTACTTTTACACCCTTTATAAAACCGATAAGTAAGTATCTAACTGCCGCACTCAGAGAGTTTTAACGATTACTTAAGCCATCACTTAGTAATGGTTTTGACAGTTTTGTCATACAAAAATATGTCAAACCTTTACTAAGTGACGGCTTAAGTAATCATTAAATATCTCTAAGTACGGCAGTTAGTAAAAGCATAGCAAAGATTTTATTTGTATACACTTTTTAAAAGGTACTCGTTTCAAACTCGTTGGTTTTCATCCTTGACTTCATTTCTATTGATAGCCTTGTGTCCTAACAAAATACTATCCAGATAATGTAACTTATTTAATTACGACTTCTTATCATCTACTCGTAATTCTGACTAGACTCATATAGGTCAGCGGATATAGAACAGTCATTTCGTTCATTCATTGATTCGGTTAAAACACCGGAAGAAGTCTTAATGTATCAGATATAAATAACAAAACATCACGCCTGAAATCCCGGAATGGTTAGACAGAGGTATATTTCGCCAGTTTTATGAAAGTCCCATGTTATAGAGGGCGAGCCTATTACCATCATAAATCACACTAATATTATAAAGGCGAAAGTTTGTGAGTGTGTATGTTTGTTACTTCTTCACGCAAAAACTACTGAACGGATTTGGATAAAATTTGGTACACACATAGTTTATAATCTCGATTAACACATAAGTTAGTTTTTATCCCGATTTTATCTTCCCGTGGGATAATTTTCGAGTTATAGCGGGTGAAGCCGCTGGCAACAGCAAGTAACAAATAATTTTAAACCGTGAAATATTTTTTCCACGTGGAATTTTCAACTGGTAGTGATGAAAATGTAAAAGTACGCTTTTGCATAGTCTGTAATGGCATTTAATATAAGCTACCTACAGCGAACTCATAATATAATATCCTATATAATAGTCAATTGTGTTCTGACAATATGTCCGCTTTATGCTCATAATTTTTAGACCAAAGTTGTTTATGCTAGCCACTTACGACCACAAGAAAGAGTAGCACAACAAAGCTCTTGACTATCATACTAGAAAGCCATCAAATGCAGTCGCTGTGGCCGAAATCGGCTTGATGGCATCATCTGTCTATCTATATAGATAAAGTAGTCCTAACTGACTGACTGACTTATAGACACCCAGCCCAAACCCTTGGACCTCGACAGCTGAAAATTATATCGGGGGTGCGGGTTGTTCGCAAGAAATACCGCGGTCTCGACATTATTGGCTATGAAGGAACATGGGTGGCTTTTAGTCAGTAGAAGTCTGACACTCCTTTTCAAAAGAGGAGGGGAGCCGGAGGGGTTATTTGATGATTTCGATATGGAAGGATTTTTCGAAATATAACCTCTAAGGGAGTTAAATAGGGGATGAAAATAATATGGAAAATCGTAATTTTCTCGCGGGCAAAAGCTAGTCATCATCATAATTAAATGCACTTTTGCATTGTACATTGACATTTCGCCCATTGGTAAAACGGATGTTGTTTTCATAAAGGTGCGCCTGCGCAGCTGACCCTTCGCAGGATGTGTGCGTTACTGTCGGAGTGCTAACGACTTTCTAATGGCCGACATTGTCACTGAAACAGAGCGCGCACTACTTTAGCGGTACTTCACTTAGTGCACCTTTGTTTATGTAAAAATGTTAACTGTTTAGAATTTTCTCCATTCCCAATTCTTTATTGCGTACCGTAATGTATACAGTTGGTAGGGAAATAGTTAAATCAGTCTCAATTATGGATTATTATTTAAAAGGTAACCTTATTTTTTTGTTGATAATTTTATTTATTTATTTATTTATTTATTCATTAACACATACATTTGTTTTAACAGGTAAGACCCAAGCTAACAAAAGTAGTCATAAATTGTTAAAAGTCCAGTCCCAAGTAGCGGGTCTGTGTAGGAATACAGCTATACAGTGGACAACATACTAAGTGTCACCCTCTGGAATTCCGCCAAAGAACAAGAAAATATGTCCAAACGTCGAGACACACTATTCAGTGTTCGCATTGCTCGAATCACTGGTGCGAACTTTAATAAGTTAGTACGCGATGCCGGAACTTTAAAAAGCCCCTCCCTCGGTCCCAACCGTAACCTTCTGTCTGGAACAAGTAATCCCAACGATTCTAATATTTGTGGATTATTTAACATACCACGAAAAACCATAAAAACATATTTTACGAGAGCAAGGTTGCGCCTTACTTCCAACTTATAGTACCCAACCATCCCTATTACAAAGAGAGTTGGATACATAAGCGGGTAGAAAGGGTAGACCCCAAACTGCCTCAAGTACAGATATCGGGTAAATTTCTTTTGCATTTTTTCTAGCATCTGAGAATACTTCACCTCATAAGGATTCCAGATGATAGCACTAGTTTCCAAGTTGCTTCGCACCAACGCATTGTAAAGTGCTTTCACTGCTGCCATATTAGTGAAGTCACGAGTTTCACGCATCACAAAACCAAGATTTCTAAACGCTTTTTTGCAGACCTGCACTACGTGAGCCCGAAACGAAAGATCCCCAGTGAAAGTAACCCCGAGATCTCGCACTGACTCCACCCGCGATATGACGTGACCGTTCATACGATAATCGTGGCGTCGTGGTACCACGGCCCGCGTGAATGACATTACATTACACTTCGTCACATTGAAGTGTAGTTTATTCACTTCACTCCAAGCTACCACCCTATCAATGTCCCGCTGGAGCCTTTCGCAGCTCGACTCGTCAGTGATACGCAAGAAAAGCTTGAGATCGTCAGCAAATAATAAACAGCTATCTTCTTTAATTATTTCTGGAAGATCATTAATCATGATTATGAATTCTAAAGGCCCTAAATTTGTCCCTTGGCTAACTCCTGTAAGGGTTAAATACGAGTCCGAGATGTAACCTGCGTATTCTACTATTTGCTTGCGGTTGCCCAAGTAGCTAGCAAAGAACTTCAAGAGAGCTGGGGTAAAACCCATCCCCGCAAATTTACTTAAAAGTATGTCATTATCGACACTATCAAATGCCTTCCTGAAGTCGAAGTAAGCGACATCCAGTTGGGCACCAGCCTCCGAGTCCAGCACTGTGGTGGCTTGATTTAAAAAACACATTAAATTAGAATTAGTGCTACGGCCCGCCCGGAAACCATGCTGCGCATCGTTGAGCTGAGAGGCTACTTGCGAGTGGATAGTTGAACACAACGCGGACTCGAAGACTTTAGCAAAAGCTGACAGTACTGCTACTGGCCTATATTCGTTAACATCTGAGCTTGGGGCCCCCTTTGGTACTGGAGTAACCCTAGTTAATTTCCAGCCGTCCGGGTACGAGCATTCTCGTAGGAAACTATTAAATAAATGCATGAGCGGCCGGGCCAGTACTGACCGACAATCCCTAACCACGAAGGGTGGCACCCCGTCTGGCCCAACCGAACGCTTGGGCTTGAGGCGCGCGAGCGCGGCGCTCACCTCATCGAGAGACAGCTGCCCCACGTGAACGCGTGCGGTATAATGTGTAGCAGGATGGAAAACGTTCTGTTCTCTACCTTTTTTTTTTTTTTGGTGGGTGTAAAATCATCGAATAACCCCTCCCGCTCTTGGGCAGAGCGAAAGGGAGTGTCAGACTTCTACTGACTAAAACCACCCATGTTCCTTCTTCGCCCTCTATGTCGAGGCCGCGATAACCAGAGGACTACCCGCGGCCCCGACAGGCGTCGGCCCTTTCGGGCCCCTCCCATGTTGCTGACATCTCTTTGAGGCGCGCGTGGAACACGAACGCGCCGTCGACACGGCCTGTTTTCGTCGTGAGACGGACGGACGGCGAGTTAGCCCATCACTCACCGTCCACAGGCCCGCGTCTACGGTGGCCGGAGGTCATCGCGGGACCCCCGACGCCCGGAGCGCCTCCCGCGGTTCTGTTCTCTACCTTACAGACAGGTTCTGTTGGTACCTAAGATAGAAACTGAAAATAATCACTCATTGCAAAGACGTACTCTGGGGCTTCAGGAAACGCTCTCAAATATTGTGTTCTCCAGTCTCTCAAATTTACCCCATGTAACCGAATAACAAGAGGAATAAAATAATAATAAAAAAAAATGCTGTGTACTTTAATTCATCTTCCACATAAAGGGTGTAAAAGTACCCTTAACGCAAACGAAAGGCACCTGTTATCCCCACCGCTGCGGTATTTTTTTTGTTCTAGAACCCCCTAGTTACGAAGATATTGGGGGTCAAAGATCCAAATTTATCACAGCTGTTTTTGTAAATAGAAGTTTTTCAGGTTATAACTTTACTTAAATTATCTCCAAGACCCGTTTATTATTCAAAGTATCCACTAGCACAATGTTTTAAGAGTGCTACATTGAGTTTTACCGTAAAATGTGATTTTTGACCCAAAAAAAAGTCGTTTCTCAGCAAAAAAAATTTTTTGGGGGTACTTAGTTTGATGTACAGAATGCTTGGTTGACGGCTGTGTGATGGGTTGATTTACACCCTGTATAGTCTGCCAACTTTGTATGTGAGTTGTATCTTTTAATGAAATACTCTTGACCTTAAATTACACTCGAAACATTGTTCAAAAGTACGCAGTTGTACACCTACCTGTACTTACCTCTTAGTTCTACATACGTCGCGGCGTCCAAAAAATTTCTCCGCCTTTCGCCGTGGCGCGTCAGTATTGATCGCTCCAATTCCATGTAAATCTCAATGTAATTGGATCGCTCTTGTTGAACCACATTGCTGGCCCAACAGTTGGTTCATTGGTGTGTTGGGCCAGTCACTGTCCCGACCTTTAACAAGGAGGTCGACAGTTCCGGTCAAACGTCGTTCTTATCATAAGACATTCGGTTCTACGAACTCGTTTTTTTTTGCAAAGGAATTAAGTAGACCTGCTTATAATTTTATATCTTTTGCCACAGATAATGATGTCATTGTTATTAAATTATTGTTTTTCTTTGGCGTTGTGTGGTCTTCTGAGTCATATGGCGTGATAGTAAACTTCTCCTATGTTAGATTGAAGATTTCGATTTTATTTTAAAATTTCTGGGCAGGTCATTATTTTATTTTGGCTGGAAAACTTAGGCCAGCTTGTAAAGCACTTAATATATTTAGCACTAATCGTTTCAAGTTAGCAGAGAGTATCTCTTCTTCTATAATTCTCTCTATCTTTGTTTCTAGCGCTAAATTCATTTTGCGATTTGTGTTACAAGCCGGTCTGAAAGCTAGACCTATACGTAGAGTGCCTTTGCGAAAATTTTCGTTAGTAACATGATGTGACAAATAAACTGTCGTATCTACTACTTAGAGATTCGATCCGGTCGTGGCGCTTTCGGGACCGGGAAATATTTTAATTATCAGGCTTTTTTTAGCGAGTGTAAAATCATCAAATAAGCCCTCCCGCTCTTAGGCAGAGCGAAAAGGAGTGTCAGACTTCTACTGACTAAAAACCACTCAAGTTCCTTCTTAGCCCTATATGTCGAGGCCGCGGTATCTCTTACAACATCCCGCAGCCCCTAATTATCATGCTTTCGGTAAGCTTATATTTTAATCTCGCCGAAGAACACAGTCATATCGACGTGCAAATTCATGTATATTTTTTTGTGGCTAACCTAAAGTCTTTGGCCTTAACATCTGTGATGTACGCGCCTAAGGTCGATAGAACCAACAAAAAGTTAAAGTTCATAAAAAAATAAAACCTGTTCTAATCTAACGATCCATGCATTAGCAAAAACTGTTGTTTCAAATTCTATAGGACGTTTGCTTCTAAAGAAATACTAGTTTAAAAAAAAATTAAGAGGTGTCCATATTTTTCTTGATAAAACATGAGGAAACGAGGTACCGGAGCCAAAGGTTCTCAAGTTCTGGCAGAGAGCTAGCTTAACACCTGCACAAACTTATACGGGTCTAAACCATCGCAGATAATCGTCATCATCCAAGAAGCATAGCAGCCTGTATTTCGTTTTTATTCTTTAAACTATATGTTACAGTTACACGTATACTGCCCCATGTGCAAAAAGGGATATATAATATGTCACTAAAAGCTGTTTAGCAGAGTTTTAATACACGGTTTTAATACTCTCCATCTTACGCGGGTCTCTTAATAAAGATTTAATTTGGATTTAATACGTAAAAGTAGTTCAGAAACTCGCTCATCAGCGCCAACAGATGCTGGAACGACTCGAGCTATAAGAATATTATCCGTACCGAAACTTGAGAAAAACTTGTGTCTATCCTATTGTAAGTGTTTTACTTTGAAAATGGCCTGCAGAAATAGAACGGTAACACACATATCAAATAAAAAAAAAAATAATCACATAGGCCTATTATACATGGGCACTTATAACACGTCGACAAAAAGGTCGACAATAATTTACATACATTTACCAGATGTTAAATAACCCTTGGATGGATTGGATGACTTGTAACTATGTCACACGATTGTCTAATTCTCATAAATTAATCAAATATTCCTCAACACCGAACGTTTAATGGTTCTATTAGGACAGTATAACAAACGCCTACCTTACTACCTGTACGAATCCAGACACAATCTAAGGAAGTTTTCATTCAAGTCTGTGCACGCGCATACTGCAGGTTATCGCGCTGCCAGGGTCGATGACCTGCCGCTGTACCGTTGCCAAATCCATTCATGAAATAACTGATAACAGCTTAATAGCTGCTCTGCTTTTTGTTAACGCTAAAAATATAATACACATTGTATACCTATATACACAAATAAACTGACGCTCGTTTCTTATGGCGGTAGGCAGAAACCTCTGTAAACGTCTGTAATTCTAGAAGGGTTAGATAAATGTGTACCTAATATTAAAACCGTTATGTCCCACGTATTTGGGGACGAATCTATTACTATCAACCGGGCACAAATAGGGGATTGAACAAAAAAAAAACGAATTAGTCCGTCAGATAGATATCCAAAAAATATTGGACACGTATTTTTTCTTTTTAACATAAACAAAAAATTAAGACGATACAGTGCTTCGAAAACTCGTGAACTCACCGAAAACGTTACATGATAGTAATTTTTTTACCTACAAATGACGTCACAACCACTCATGATCTTGACGCGTCTTAGCTCTGTAATTTTTTATTAATTTGACAAAACAAAACCGGTCAAGTGCGAGTTGAACTCGCGTGAAGAGGGTTCCGTACGATGAATATAATATATCTACCATGTTTTTTTTAAATCTGACCCAAATTTGTTTGTGGTAACTAAAAAAGGTCCAGCGGTTAGGGCTGTGCGTTCAGTCATATCAGTCATTGAGTCAGTCAGGACTTTGAATTTTATATATATAAATTCACCATGTAATTTTTAGACCATGGACTTCTTATAGGGTTTTCTGTAATCTACAGGTATAGAACTATTTTCTGTATTTTTTTCAAAATTTTAGGCTCAGTAGTTTCGGAGATAATTTCTTAAATAACTTTAAAACTATTTATTTTAAAATTATTAAAAAAATATATTGGAGACCCTCATAGTAAGCCCTTTCATTTGATGTGTCACATGGTACAGTTTGCAAAACTTTTTTTTTAATTTTCTTATTTGCCCCGTAAAAGCGACCCCCATATTCAAAATTCATTTATTTACTTTAGCCGTACATGTTTGGGTCACAAAAATCCATATGTATACCAAATTCCAACTTAATCGGTCCATTAGATTTGGAGCAAATTGGCTGTGACAGACGGACAGACAGACACACGAGTGATCCTATAAGGGTTCCGTTTTTTCCTTTTGAGGTACGGAACCCTAAAAAACACGTATCCAATATTATTCGATGATTTAACTGACAGACTAATTAGAATCATATTTTTTGACTCAGTCCTATACCCTATTCAGAGTCCGTGGCGGCTTCTGAGAAATTCCTGATAGAATAATTCCATAACACTGGCCAATCTGGAAATCAAACTAAGGACCTCAAACCTGGCCGCGGGTAGTCCAACGGTTATCGCGGCCTCGACATAGAGAGCGAAGAAGGAACATGGGTGGTTTTTAGTCATTAGAAGTCTGACACTCCATTTCGCTCTGCCCAAGAGCGGAAGGGGTTATTCGATGATGATTTTACACAGGCCAAAAAAAGGACCTCAAACTTAGTAGTCACCAATAGTAAATTGAGGAAAATACTACACGTGGTTAAATAACTGGCTAACGTAACGGCCGGGAAAATATAAGGAAAATGCTAGGCGTAGTATCATGAACCATGATTTAATTTTAAACCTTCTGTTTATAATGTGCGTATTATTTTGTTCAACAATTGATTAATAAAAGCCGTTACAGAATACTGTTAACGTTCTGTAAGGTGAACACCACAGTTATCGGACACGGAATTATAAATATTTTTGTACCTTTGCACCTACTTAAACGTTTTTTAAATTAATTATTGTATTGCAACTACTGTTTTCTTGCTATTCAATATACAAGTTACTTGAAAACCTAAAACATATCAGCTTAAAATGTCCAGCTTTAGTTTCCAAGTAAACATGCCAGTAAAACTGGCAAACTACTAAAATAGTCTCCACGTTCACATAATAAAAAGGATTACCAATATTCTACCCAATTAAGTTAATATGGCGTAGTGTTTACTGCCTCACTTTAATTAAAACACGCTGCACTTATAGGTGGAGAGGTCCTAAAAATGTTTTATGAACTCCCTAGATAAACTGTAAATGTCCTCAACAGTTATTAAATAATAAAAACGTTTACTTTTATTAACTTTAATGTAATTGCTTCACGATATTATGAAAGTGTAGTCTGCTTTTTTATTAGTTATTGAGTTATTTCAGACGCTTATTCTTTACTTGTTTATGCCCTGAGCTACGCCCGCGTGGAGGTCGGTAATTATCCCACGAGAGGGCACTACTTGGATATACTTTCCTATATGATAATTCGGTTATACTGTTGGTTGTTTGTATAATTATTGTTATTACAGGTTGCAAATTTGTGCCAAACATCAATATCCTGTCAGAAGTTTTTCGTAAAATAATTAGAAAAGTGAACTCAAACATGGCATATTATAAATTATCTGATTACTTAAATCTTGAATAACAGTAAAAAAATATGAATTCCTTAAAAGCACTTCCTTCCCTAGAATCGGTCCATCCACCTTTCTTATAATACAAGTACCTATAGTGTCGTACCGACGCGGGACAATCAATCATCTGAATGAGCCAATCAATCCCGGGGCTACATGCAAATATGTACTAACAATGAACCTTTGAAGTCCGGGATAAGAGTGGAAGATGATTGGAAGGAAAGTGATATTTTTTAAGTTACATAACCATAATTTTAAAATAGAATACAGCGAATATAAAGATAAGTTTTTTACCGCTAAAACTTAAAACAAGTTTTGTATACGATCGCTTTTATTAAGTTTTACATCAATAAATCAGTCAGTTACTGACATTAGGCAGGCAGCAATCATACTGAGGTCTATATTATTTCTACATCAGATAAACTTGCGCTGATGGAGGCCCGCATAATATTGTCATCATGTAACCGCAATCCGATAACACTGTAATAACGAATAAGTCTCAATCAGGTGGACGCATTTATCAACCCCGAGAATAGGGCTGCCAATAGTTCTGGATTTAGTGGGATTTCCAGAATCATTTTTAGCGAATAAAGATAAAGAATCGCTTACCACTGAGAGACTGTCGCGAAGATTTGGCAAACGCTTCCAAAGTGATAAAACATGAGTAAGTATGGAGAGTTAGGAAGTGAAGTACCTAAGGCATGTTTTTTTACAAAAAATAGAAACAACTATTTATAAAAGGAGATAAAAGAGTCATTATTAAAATTATGAATAAAAACGATTTAAAAATTATTTTTAAAAGTAGATAAAAACTCGGTATTAAAATTATTAATTACTCGACGATTAAAGGTCTCGTTGTCTTCACATAACAATACTCATTTCACCGTACATGACATCATCTTTAACCCTCGACAAACTATAAAGGAGACCCCACTATAAAAGATAACCAATACAAAGTAGTATCAATTCTCGCAATCATTGCAAAGCTGGTTATCGTACGATTACGGAACGGGGGCGGGACCGCGGTACTATGCCGCGGAACCGGTGGGACCGGCCGGACCGCGGGACGGCCGAATCACTCAACGGGACCGATTTATCGATGCGTCCCATCACTATTCTATTGTCTTAATCTGAGTTGACGAAGGTTTTGGAATGTGCGATCTTTGTATAGTTATTAGTAATTCTTCTATCTAAAGATTGATATGATATTCATCTTATATGGCGGCTTTCGGACTTCGGCTTTTAGGTAAAGTTACGCAGTCAAGACTTAGTCTAGTCTCTAGTGGTAACGGCCTGAACTTGCGAGGTGTTAGTTGTGGTTTCGAGATCATTCGCGTTGTTCTAACCGAAACATCCTTGAAATAACATTTCTAACGAACTTAGTGGATATCGTCTCTCAGTAAGGAAGCCAGCATCGTAGCATTTGAATTATTAGATACTCACAGGCTGATTATGCTAAACACTATCAGGATGATTATTGATTTCAACTCAATGAAGGTTGATGTCGTTCTAAAATGGCTGATCACACACTTTATTGTACGGGTACCCAAGAGAATGTTGTGTACACTGTCATTGTTAATTTGGTACCTACATAAACAAATCCTAACCTGATTACTTTTATTTCTAAATGAAATTATTCTGATTGCGTACCTATTTTACAATCATTTTTAGATATATACTTAAATAAAATATTGACATGTGACATCTGTCACCCACACCAGAATTTACACCACATGACAACAAATAAATCTTGTGTTTAATAAACACCCGTCATTAAAGAGCTAATTAATTAAATATTTAAGCAAAGCTTGCATGTTTTATTGAACCATTTAATTTATTCCAAACACGCATGGTTCGCATTCCATTTATTGGACTCGACTATGTAATGTGTGCTCATGCCAATCAATGAATTCAATATTTATTTATGAACCAATAAAGTCATTAAATCATTCAGGGATGTAGTGATGCGCCCCGTGCGATCTGCAGTTTTAGTTATCGATAGTTGTCTGACAAACTGCTTGTTAAAAACTTAAAAGTTGTGTCTTGAATATTAGGAAATAAGTAATTGTCCATAATCATCATATGCGTAGCCTAAACTAAGTTGGGGTCGGCTTCCAGTGTAACCAGATACAGCTGAATCTGCAGTAGTTTATATAGAGCGACTGCATATCTGACTTATGAAGCCAGCTAGTACCTACTGGAAAATACGACACCCTTTGGTAAAAGAAAGAAAACTTGCTCAGACATTGTGCATAAACCATGCAAAACCTCTCCACTGTTTTCCTTTATTTGTACTGAACAGTTCAATACATAGAACCACAATCGCATCAAAAACATCAATTTGAACTTTTCAAATAATAATAATAATAATAATAATAATTTATGAACCAAATGGCAATTGTTTTTTTTTCTATATCAGTGTTGTTCTTGTAACATCGATAAATCTAACAGCCAGTGATGTATCGATACGATCGATGGTTAATATCGCAGCAGCCACGGACACTCATCGATCAAACGGTCAGCTCTCGTTACTAAGTTCTGGTTATTGTTTAGAACCTGTAGTTACTTTTAGATTATTTTGTTACCGATTGTCATGCGATCGAATGAATGGTCATTCTTTCCTCTTAAAAATGCTATTTGTGTACTTAATATCGTTAGTTACGACAATGTTTACAAATACGGGGGCTGTTTGAGAAGAAGTATTGTTTTATTTTCTCACTTATATAACATCAGGCCTGTAATTTCTTAAGGGTTAGGCAGACTAATAATAAACCTTCTTTTCATCATTTATGTTTATATCCCATGCAATAGGGGCCGAGCCTATTACCATCGAACATGCCGACTAGTCACAAATCTAGACTCCATGGTTGATACCAAGAAATTGTTCAAGGGAAAAACCCTATAACACTTATCCAGACCTGGAATCTGACTCAGCAGGACCTCGCGATCAGTGACGCATGCGACCTCCGAATCAGTGAAACCTTACTGGCAATTGCTAGGCAAAGTCTTACGAGAGTCCAATCAACGGGAACGACTATGAAACAGTCAAACACTTATACAATTAATTGAATTACCCAAAAAGGTAATGTCGATACTGCTGCCATGTTGTAAAACATTACTAGATGAGGCTCTCAAGTGGATAACAAAATAATAACAAGCCATGTATCTCTGGTTCTGCATATCATAATATACCAAGAACCTTCCTTCCCCGCGCTCTGCCCACCCTCTAACCGGAACAAGTATAAAGCTCATCCAAACAACGCTCCTTGTTCGTGATGGCTCAATCGTACCGCGATTGTAAATCAAGACAATTGCCGTACCACGCAGCCATTCAGCCGGCGAGCTGACCCGTGACCCGCAGGTCAATTCAAGGAATCGAAGCGCCATACGCCACGAGATACAGTGGTACAACCATTTCCAGCAGAGATCGGGATAGGTGCAGTTTAAGCTAAACGTCAAGGAATTATATAATACTAGCTGATGTCCGCGGCTTCGCCTGCGTGGATGTCGGTCAATATTCTAAAACCTTCCTCGAGAACCACTCTATCCATTGGTGAAAACAGCATGAAAATCGGTGCAGTTGTTTTTGAGTTTATTGCGGACAGACAGACCCGGCGGAGGACTTTGTTTTATATTAAGTAGTACTGATGTGAATAATTTATACACATAACCATGTACTTAAACATAACCATGTACTTAGACATAACCATGTACTTAAACAAGGACACCCTCATTTTGTAAGTTTTATTTTAAATTCCATGTAATAAAGCTCATTCTAAGCAATGTTTATAAATAATTACATTTTTATCGCTCCTTTAGCGTGTGCATTATTTTATAGATGCTCTCGTCTATAAATATTGCATTGACTGTATTCTGCGTCCAAGCCTTCATCTGTATTTGCAGAATAAAACTAAATCATATTCTTGCATTCGGCGGCGGCGTCTCGTAGCTAAATAATAAATACCAGCTGCTCATATCTATCGAAGGATAAGCTATGGTTGCCAAAGTCTTTGGATGGGTGACCTTCCATTAAATATCGGGACCCTTTCATCATCATTCTCTTGCCCTTCATCATCATCATCAACAGCCTTGGATTGGTAGATGTCACATGTCTTCGAATTGTTTTGTTCTAAGACATGCCGGTTTCCTCACGATGTTTTCCTTCACCGTTTTGAGAGCAGCGGTGATGAAATAAATTAAGTAACTCTTTGCATGTGAGTAAAAGAGTGATGAATATCTAAACTAATATCTATCTATATATTTAAAAATCAATGCCACTTTTCGTTGTAATTTTATAACTCAAGAACGGGTTCACCTATCCAAACCAAATGTTTAGGCTCGGTCGAGCAGTTCTTCATTTATCACATTTTTTTAAACAAATTAATTCAATAAATGGCGGATAATTTTGTGTGTGTTCAAGTGAATTCCAGAATGGTTTAGATTCACAATTGGACTCGGTAGGTAGCGCTACTGTCTTGGCAGGACGACGTCTGCCAGGTCCGCTAGCAATAATATTATAAAGAGTAAATATTTGTTTGTTTGTAACGAATAGGCTCCGAAACTCCTGAACCGATTTGAAAAATTCTTTCACCATTGGGAAGCTACACTATCCCCGGGTGACATAGGCTACTTTTTATCCCTGTATTCCCACGGAAACGGGAACCACGCGGATGAAACCTCGTGACTTCCGCAACTCAGGGTAAATGTAGCTTTCTAATGATGAAAGAATTTTTGAAATCGGCGCAGTATGTTTTTGAGTTAATTCATTACAAACACACACACAAAAATACAAATCATTCCTCTTTATAATATTAGTGTAGATGGAGAGAAGACCAAAGATGATATGAAAAAAAAGAAAAAGTTATAGCGTGACGACTGATAAAAAGACAAAAACGAAAGAAAAAAACGACGTGTTGTACCGACCACAAATGACATGGAATAAGGTGAATGTGTTAATGATGAAGTAGCTTACTGTTGTAGTTGCGGAAAACAGATACTCTGCCGCTTCCGGTGAGACAGGAAACCGACTCCAGCATTGTAGAGAATAGGCTAGGCAGATGATGAACCATAATTTATTAACAATTGTGGACAATTTATTACGGGTCCTTTCACAACTCCGTAGGTAATTGCGTAATTTAGAGCTTTTGAATTAGGTAAATATGCGGCAGTGCGTAGAGAAATCAATCAATTACTGACACTAAACTGTATTATTGGCGCACCTTTCATTGAACACAGGTTTATTTTACCACTCCTGTGTTGCTGTACATTCTGTAACTCTTAAGGCTGCGTTCCAGAGATGAGCGATGAGCGATAGTTAGGCGGTCGCTAAGCGAGGCTTGGAAAAGGTAACCCTTTCCATTGCGTCCAAAAAAATGTGTGATATTTCATGAAACGATGTATGCAAAATGATGTAGGGATGTGTAGCGGACTATTTTCGTATATTTTTGTTTCTGTTCATCTTCACACCACTCAGCTACACTGTGTAGCTGAGTGAAGTATTGTGTAGCCTACACAATACTTTACACAGTTTCGCTACACGTCCTTGCACCGCGCACTTCGGACACATTCTCGCAAAGCTTAGCTCCCTCGCACAGCCTAGCTAACTCGCTCAGCTACTTGCTAGCTGCCTCGCACATCTGGTAGTGGACAGCCAGCATTTTTCTGTGACAACTTTGAAGGCAAGGTTTAAACAAATGAGTGCGTGTCGTTTCAACGTGTGACGTCACGAAATGTGGCTTGTCATGTATGAAGATCAACTGTTATGTTTTGTTTTTGTTTTTTCATGTTTCGACAGACCTGTGACATGGATGAATGGTTGTGTCATTGTTTTATAATGACATATAGTAAGTGATGTATGTTTGTTGGGTTTTATTTAACGTGTTTTATAAACCAGTGAATTTATTGGTTGATTGCTTTAGAATACTGTTTACCAGTGGAGAAGCTTCTGTGCAACCCGATTCCACATTACACATTCCGATTCGTTTCGGCTTCCCTTCGGAAGTACACAATTTATTATATTTGCCACTTTTCGTTGCAATTTTATAACTCATGAACGGGCTACCTATCCAAACCAAATGTTTAGGCTTTGTTCGGACTATTTAGTAGATGGTTTATGTGAAGTTTGCACAAAATCGGTTCAGCGGTTCTTCATTTATCACATTTTTTTGTAACAAATTAATTCAATAAATGGCGGATCATTTTGTGTGTGTTCAAGTGGATTCGAGAATGGTTTAGATTTACAATTGGACCCGGTAGGTGGCGCTTCTGTCTGGGCAGGACGACGTCTGCCAGGTCCACTATTATAATATTTATCTTTGTCGCAAACGCATTAGGTTCAAAGTTGATTTTAAAATCTGACAGTTTCGTGTAGCAAGCTACACGTAATTGGCGTCTGTATATACACACAGAATAACACAAAATACTTACGTCTTATTTGGACTCCCTTAAAATAAGAATCACTAGAAAACTATTAACTACATGTTCTCCAAAAATAAACTATTTATATACAAACATAAAATTTAAATTATCCTAACACAATTATAAATATATATCATTCATAATTTCTACCATCAACCAATACGCCAACAACCAATAAATAAGTGTAACCACAAAATAATGACGCGAGTTGACTCGCTCATGTAGTTACACTGTGGCGCCTTAACCTACGATCATAATTACGGGACAAAGCACTGATCATAAGATAAGCGAGAAAAAATGAGGAATCTGACAGGACCACAGCCTCCATTGATGCGACTAACGGGGCGACGACCCGGCTGACAAGTCCTGTTGTTTAATAGCACGCCTCTTTCAGAAAAGTGTAAGCAAGAATGTAGCTTGTGTCATTGAAATACATTTTTTATTGAATGTTTTTACGTTTTCCATGTTGTATTAAGATATTGCTATAAGGTTATTGCCGTTTGTCCTTTCTATTTTGATTATAATTTCCCAATATGCGAATCGTTCCGTGCCATTGTACTAGGGGGAGCTCCCTTTAATTTTTATACTAGCTGATGCTAGTTATAATTAATTATTATTATTAAATAAATTATACACTAAACCTTCCTCGAGAACTACTCTATCTATTGGTGAAAATAGCATGAAAATCGGTGCAGTAGTTTTTGAGTTTATTGCGAACAGACAGACCGACGCGGTGGAGGACTTTGTTTTATAATATGTAGTGATTTATTATTTGTTATTATAGCGGCAACAGATATACAAATTCTGTGAAAATTTACCTACTGATAGACATCCTGATGTACGGACAGACAGCGGCAGTTGAGTTTTAGGGTCCCGTTAGTAACCCTTTCGGGTACGGAATCTTAAGACCTATGTCACTGACTGCCGCGCTCAGAGAGCTTCAATGATTAAGTACTTAGGCCATCACTTAAGCAATGGTTTTGTCATACAAACATATGTCAAACCTTTACTAAGTAACGGCTTAAGGAATCATTAAATATCTCTGAGTACGGCATGTGAGAGAATCAAATATATTGTATTTTATTAGTTCCACACTGTTATTGGCTAAGCCGCGACTATATTATATATTTCCTATCGCAGTCAGTTAAAAATACGATCCTTGTTCGGCAGTAGCCGTTAATTCAATCAATCCACCTAAACAGTACAAGTAACATGTGCAAAACAAATAAATATAATATGTTATCTCATAAGATCAATCCTTCATATCCGCCGGTACTCTGCGCCTGCGCACCCAATCAACAGCTGATGCTATCTGCAAGATAAACTGCCCCCCAATGGCTTCAATTATCTCTCCGTATTTGCATATGCGTGACCGCTTCAATTTATGCTCTCATAGATTATAATTTATAATCAATAACGTTTCTGTGGTTTCGAGCTAAATTATTTTAATCTGTGGTCGATCTAGAGTTATCGTGTCTGTGTATGAATGTTTCATGAATCGAATATTGCTTATTGACATCATAGACGTATATAATAACACACCTGGAATCTCCGATGGGTTAGGTAGAGGAGTACGTATTAGTTCACAGACATTTCAGCAGTTATGTTTTTTTTCACGTAAAAGGGGGCGATTCTATTGCCATCAATCGGTCACAAATCCAGACTCCATGGGTACTACTAAGAAATGCCTGATGGAAAAAACCATACAGGGTGTAAATAAACCCATCACACAGCCGTCAACCAAGCATTCTGTACATCAAACTACCCTTCGCAAAAATAAACCCATCACACAGCCGTCAACCAAGCATTCTGTACATCTAACTACCCTTCGCAAAAATAAACCCATCACACAGCCGTCAACCAAGCATTCTGTACATCTAACTTCCCTTCGCAAAAATAAACCCATCACACAGCCGTCAACCAAGCATTCTGTACATCTAACTACCCTTCGCAAAAATAAACCCATCACACAGCCGTCAACCAAGCATTCTGTACATCTAACTACCCTTCGCAAAAATAAACCCCTCACACAGCCGTCAACCAAGCATTCTGTACATCTAACTACCCTTCGCAAAAATAAACCCATCACACAGCCGTCAACCAAGCATTCTGTACATCTAACTACCCTTCGCAAAAATAAACCCATCACACAGCCGTCAACCAAGCATTCTGTACATCTAACTACCCTTCGCAAAAATAAACCCATCACACAGCCGTCAACCAAGCATTCTGTACATCTAACTACCCTTCGCAAAAATAAACCCATCACACAGCCGTCAACCAAGCATTCTGTACATCTAACTACCCTTCGCAAAAATAAACCCATCACACAGCCGTCAACCAAGCATTCTGTACATCTAACTACCCTTCGCAAAAATAAACCCATCACACAGCCGTCAACCAAGCATTCTGTACATCTAACTACCCTTCGCAAAAAAGATTGCTGGGCGACGACATTTTTTGCGTCAAAATCACATTTTACGATAAAAGACAATGTAGCTCTCTTGAAACATTGTGCTAGTGGATGCTTTGAATAGCAAACGGGTCAAGGAGGTAATTTAATTAAAGTTATAACCTGAAAAACTAGTATTTACAAAAACAGCTGTGCAAAATTTGGAACTTTGACCCCCAATATCTCCGTAATTAGGGGGTTCCCAGGAATGGTCTAGAACCTTTGCGCGACTCGGAATTGAACCCACAGGACGTCATTCTCTTGTTAATTTTTGAGCAACGTCCTTTAGGTCCTCCTTATATTATTTAGCGGCTCGTCTTCAATATACGTACTAACTGTTCGGTACAGGCAATGTTTGAAATACAAATAAACACCCTACGCTTTGCTCAGAAATATGAAATAATTATGATTTAATTTGAGTTTATGAACTAGGACACTGGCCTGACCGGTTTAGCGAGCATGACGTCACTTCCTGGCAGATACCATCGCAACTTGATGATGGAGATAAATAAATAATAATATTAGTTTATGTTTATTTGATGTTTGTATTTAAAGACGTCTCATAGATTAGTCCCTCACTAATCTTTCATATCGATAGATGTTATAATCATAATTATATTTAAACAGTAAGTTTCTTATTCATAATAATTATAACTGGCGAAATGAGGGTGTAGTTCTGGTAAAACATATTTTTTTGTTCAGAGGCTGATGACTGGATATTGCGTATCTACTCTGAATATTTTTGCTTTTCCTTTGCGAGATTGAACAGCTCAGCAGCAATCGTGTATAATTTTCTATTTGAACTGTAAACTGCCATAAGTGGTTAGAAGTTTAGAACTTTAAGTACTAAACGCTCTGGGCAGAGCGGTAGGGAGTGCCAGACTTCTACTACCTAAAAACCACCCATGTTCCTTCTTTGCCCCTTTGTGTCGAGGCTGCAGTATCTCTTTCGACCAACCCGCAGCCTCGACGCGTAGGACTTACGCTCCTCAAATTACAATCAAAGCCGTCAAAAACAGAAAAAAGTCTCATTCCTTGCGTAAAAAACACCTGTTTTTAAGCACATCACAATTACGAGCATTTATACGTTATTAAAATAAAATTGGCACAAACAAATTACGTGAAATTAATTTGCGCGGCCAATTTGCTGAGAATTTGTCGATCGACCGCGGCTTCGAGAGTCCGCGTCATGCGCGTAATAAACATGAAATGTTAAATATGCTGACCGTTTTGTTAGTAGGGCTGGTGCTTTTAAATATGAGAGGTATTTTAATTTGTTTACACGAAAAACAAATGCACCTTCTCGTCAAAATTCAGGAGATAGTCATCAAAAATAATACTAATAATAATCGAGAGAATGCCAAACGGCAGCCTGTATATATTCATCAAATGATTTCTTCCGCTCTGAGCAGAGCAAGAGGGAGTGCCAGACTCTTACTGACTTAAACCCATCCGTGTTCCTTCTTAGGCCCATTGCGTTCCAGGGCCGCGGTAACTCTTTCGAACAAATTTCGCAACCCTCGAAGGCACTGCGCACCCATCTACTATGCTGACAACTCTTTGAGGCGCTCGTGGAACACAACGAGCCGTCGACCCGAGCCTGGTTCTGATCAAACAGCAACTCTCCACTCATTGCACTTCACTTCTCTGCACTCGTAGAAAAATAACGTAAAATGCTTACACTTCACAGACACTTCATTCAGTGCTTATACTTCGAAACTAAAATTCTTGACAGCCCTACAATCCAACACAGGTGGGAATTTCATTCGAGTTTCACAGTTAGCTGGATCCACCGAATCGATCTAACGGAACGATGCAGGACTTCGTTTTGACATTTATTACTCGATTCCAATACAAATTCTTCAAATTTTAGTTGAGGCTTCATTTATCCCACAGGAACGAGGACGAACGGAATCAGAAAATGTCAAAGCGCTAAGAAGGAACATGGATGCCCAGAGCGGAAGGAGTCATTTGAAGATTACCCACTCCAAAAAAATGTGTCTCAACCCTGTCATGGTCTACTTACCTACTCTGTGCCAAAAACCTATTCAAGAAGATACGAAGCAAACCGACTGGGATACTTTCGCGTTTAAATAAATATTGTAGATTATCAATTCATGGAAATTTATTAATTTTCAATATATTTCCGTTTCACATCCAAATCCTTTGGCAGAAGCGAACTGTGGACCTGGGGCAAAAATTTAAGCACTTCTACAAACTTCCAAAAGTTCAACACTGGTTCAATAAAACTATTGTTTAAGACTATGAGTCGTACCTACTTCTTACTAACAAACTGCCAGTAAAATAGAGGAAACGGAGGTAAAAAATGATTCTCCTTTATAATTATTATCCTCTAGTAAGGAAATAACGTGTTTAAGATAAGTAACGTCGATGATAATATGCTAAAATCAGATCAAGTTTGTTCGCGACTCCGGCGCAGGCGCACCGTTGCTTCCAAGAACTGACCACACAGGACGCGCCACGGTGCGACATAGTCTGACCCGGTTATACATCATACATGTCCTTTATAACATTACCATCACGCTTCCTATCAAAATTGGAAGAAATTGTTTTTATCGAAATGACATCTGGCAGGATAACCTGTGAGGCCCGGTTTCTACCAAAGCGGAGACATAAAAGATGTGCGGAATTCGGCCAATCACATTAGATACAATTTACATAGGTCTTTCGCCTACCCTGTGATTGGTCGAATTTGGCACATCTTCTCTCCGCTCTGGTCGTCTCCGCTTTGGTGGAAACCGTGTCTGAGGCTGGCGTCTGCTTAACCAGATTATTCTACAGTGGGTGCCATGGGTGTAAGGCCTCCAGCCAGATCATACAAATTAAGTAAAAGGTGTATTGAATCTTGGCTTATACAACTGCCAAGCCATCGCCACGTGTACATTAAAAATAAATCACTATCACAGGAAATTAACGTGCCTTTCGGCTTCATTAAGGCTGTTTTTACACCAAGCATACACCTACATAATTCTCCTCCATTAAACCCTTCATATTTACACTTAGACTTCCTACAACTCCTAGGGCATTACGTCCAAACAAGCTGTTCTAATATACCGGTTGTTTGATTTATAACCGACTGGGTGCGCAAGAGCAGGCCGCTCTCAATTATTGATTGTGCACTGCGCAGTCTAGCTGAGAATGACGTCATCGTTTGCTTTGAGGGAGAATGATTGGATGGATGAGAAAAGAGAATAGGAACCATTATAGACATTAATATTGTTAAAGACATTTACACTCTATATCAATAGTGTGTCACTTCATACAACTATCAATGAATGTCAGACGTGATTAAAATGCATGGAGTGAATTATTTAGACACACAAGTACAGTCAAAATCTCTCACATAAACACGCACACACACATAAACACTCGAAAATAAGTGAGAAGAAAAATATAAAAATCATAAAATAGTAACCCGGAACTAACATTTTACGAATTTCTTCAGTCTCATAAATATGTAATACACCCTACTAATTATACTACGTAGGTTTGTTTTTATAAAATGACGTGTATCATGATGTTATGATCGTTAAATACTGTAATGCTTATCGTTGTTTAGACAAATAAATCAACGTGGCTTTCGGATATTAGACATAACACTAAAAAGTCAGGCGAAAGTTTACGAGATTTTAAAGAGGAAGAGAGCGGAAGAAATAGATTTGAATTTCATAACATCGCCTTATTAATTGGTGTTATTATTGCCCGCTATTAAAACTGCCTTGTGGTGTAAAAAAACTCACAACCACACAATCTGACAGTTTTGATCAACGAAGAACAGCGCTAAGCCTTAACCTACCTGGAAACTATGTAGGTGCCTAATTAGCCTGCGTAGGTTTTCAATGCATATTATTAACCGCATTAGACGATTTTATTCATGCAATTTCGACACTCCATTTACTTGTTACTCTTTGGTACGTCACATTACAAACAAAACTATGTTCAACAATACAACAATTTGTGATTATAATATTATAATTGTGATTACAATCGCTCTTGTAATCACAAAAATCTTTTGCCAAAATGTGAGTTATATCGTAAATAAAATATGCAAACTTTCTCATCACTACACTGCCAGCGCGCCATCATAATATTATTAATCAGACATCCCCGTTAGGTCACAAACAGGACGCAGGGTTCAACACAGGTACTAATTCCGTGACCCCAGCGGTCAACCGACTACTCTGGCCTGTACTTACGACCCCGCTGTGGGTACTAGGAACATCATTTAAATTTTTCAAAATTGATAATTTCTGTTATTATGGTAATGACTGGACTTTGAGACCTTTTAATAAAATGATCAAGGGTTTGTAAAGGTCAGTGGGATACATGTAATTTGTGGAATATATTTTAATGGACGACTTTGTCGATATAAATAGAGGGTACCTGCCTGAGAACTGAGTAGGTCTCCAACGTTCAAATTGGCCTGCGTAGGTTTTTAGCCATATTAAGCTCATGGCTATTGGCACTCCTATTATTTAATACTCTGTGGTCGTTTTGATTGCCACTTCGCAACGCCTAATGGACTGGTTCTATTGACAAACCGACGAAACTTTTAATTTCGATCCCGAACAATTTCAGTTACATTGCTTTTACATACAACGCCACCGCCGTAATAAAAAACAAGGCCTACTCAATCTCACTTTTAATGCGTAAAATGACATAATCCAAGTCCAATACAATTGAAACGTTTCCATAGTCGGTTTATTAAGTTATTATGGGTCTTTGTATTGATTCAGGTGAACGGTTTGTTTGTCGATTGATCTGCAAATATCTTTAATTAAAATACTCGGTGAGTTCTTTGCTAATAGATCTAATGCTTCTAACACTTATCCGATCCCCATACAAATCTGTAAACATCATTACTACCAGGGTGTCTAAAATGGCCGCTTTAGCAGAATCGTAATATGAATCATGTTAAAAATGTAAAATTCTTAAAATGGACTTTAAAGTTATAGATATAAAGTCCATTTTAAGAATTTGAAATTTTTAACGTGATTCATACTAAGATTCTGCGGGGATTCTGATAAAGCGGCCATTTTAGACCCGCAGGTATCTTAATGTAATTCATGTACTAGTTAGTGTAACTGGCACTGGAGACGTAAAGCTCGGCTGAACTCGGCAGCAATCGGGAGTGATCGGCTTACGGTCGTCTTTGGCCCTAAGCGCAGCTTGCCCCACTTCGTACACTTTGTTAGACATGTTAATAGATTGAAGGGTAAATATACCTCTTTGAGCTAAGATTCAGTTGTAAGCGCGAACAGGAGTGTTATGAAGGCAAAACAGATAATGATTTGTTTAATCTACCCGAAACTAATATTAATTCGATTATGTACTTGGCCAAGTGTATACTTAATAGGGGATCGGACTGAGTCAAAAAACAATGATTCTAATTAGTCCGTCAGTTAGATTATCCAAAAATATTGGATACGTGTTTTTTGTTTTATCAAATTAATCAAAATTGACGAAGACAAGATGTGGTTGTGACGTCATTTGAAGGTAAAAATGCAGTATCATATGACGTTTTCGAAGAGTTCACGAGTTTTCGAAGCACTATTTTTTGTTTATATGAAAAAAGAAAAAAAACGTCTCCAATATTTTTTGGAAATCTATCTGACGGACTAATTAGTTTTTTTTGTCCGATCCCCTATTATTATTGCTAAGAATAATGTGAAGAAAAAAGAAAATAACTTTTTTTTTGGACTGGTTGGTCTGGAAGCCGACCCCAACATAATTGGCAAAGGCTAGGCCACTATTGATGCTCGAAAAGTACCCAACTCAAGTAGCAATCATCTTGACAGGCGCAACAATTTGCTTCGAAGAATAAAATAATGCCTTTACTCAACTTTTGGAATAACGCAGGCAAAAGCGAATTTTAGACTTTTACAACCGATGCCGGTCTCGCTCTGAAATAGACCAAACAAAAAAAAATACAAACCCTCAAATTAGTACTTAATACAAACGTGCATGCCTCCTTAAACATACTCAGGTAGGAACAGACACGATCTTACTCGTAAATATAATCGTTCCGAGCGTGCCGAATCGATTAAGTCTTTATCGATTCAGCATCGAAGTAGGACGATGAAGTAATCGATTCAGATTGTTTTGTGGCATTTACAATTTGTCTTGAAGTATAAAACGGCTTTGGTACAAAAAGCTATCGAGTTAGACTTGGGTGTGTGGCGAATTCATTAACCGTAAGTTTATCGTTACTGCCAGATAATATACTCTTACGAGTAAATGTTATGTTTGCTTGTGGTTTTCTGAGTGTGTTATATTATAATAGAAAACGAAATATGGAGAAAGGTAAAGATATACTAAATCTATTCGGCCAGTCTATAAACTGCGCCTATAAAGATTCGATCAAACCGCGCGGACAAATTGCAGTCGTAACACCGGACACTAACATATACTTCAGTATATTACGTGCCAGTGTCTGTCCGCAGCCGGTCCGGAATTTGTCCATACCGGTTCGGCTGAATCTTAACTCCCCGTGTTATATTTGAGCGTATAAAGACCCTCTGCTGAAAACGGACCGTGAAATAATCACACTCCACACTAATATTATAAAGGCGAAAGCTTGTGAGTGTGTATGTTTGTTACTTCTTCACGTAAACACTACTGAACGGATTTGGATAAAATTTGATACACAGATAGTTCATAACTTGGATTAACACATAGGATTTTATCCCGATTTTATCTTCCCGTGGGATAATTTCCGAGTTGTAGCGGGTGAAGTCGCTGGCAACAGCTAGAAGCAGATACACACACACACTCTCGATTTGATAGTCTAATACTAAAAATCTTAATAAAATAATGTCTTAACAGGCGTTATCACAGCGCGGGTTAACGAGGCTGCAGCGAACGGGTTAACTGGGTAGTGCTTTTAACCTGTCACTGATTTATCCTGTATAGCTGTGTTCATGTCAGTATTATCGTTTTGCTACTACACTCAAACGGTTTCGACACACCCCGTGTCAATACCACTTAGGTGTCTAACTTTTTCTGCTAATCACATAAAATTGATTTATTTACTGTTTGAAATTAATAAGTGGAGGTCGTGTCTTAATAATGACTGCTGGTAAAGCCGCACTTGACAAGCTCGGTTCGTGGATCCACAACATACCGGACGGAGTTCCCTCTGTGTCTCGGCAAGCACGTCAATAAAACTGTGGAAGGTATTGGTATACATTTTGAGCACAGGTTTTGATTAAGCTAACACTTAAAACCTAGCCAGTGGCAAAAGGCCAAAAAGAGTCATATTTTTTTTATGCAAAAGTTATTATCAAGAATTTCAATGACTGTTTAATCGTTACCGGCTGTACCCATTAGACACAATTAATATACGGGTTACATTTTGTAGCCACACCTCTAATGACTTGCACCCAATTCCCCCTAACGATCCAAATAAGCATTACCATCTGAATGACAGAGCTGAGCAATTCATCATCGGAGCCATCAACGATCAACACTGATGGCGGCAGGCTGCGCATACGCAAGTAACGCGCGTGATCAATCAAAGCGGCTTAAATCAACAGCAAGAAAAAATAAACCGCACATTTTATTTGGGATATAGACTAATTCGTAATTAGCTCGGATTTATTTGTCTTATGAAAATAATTATGCTGTTAGAAATCAATTAGGTAAATAACTGGGGACCGGATGCCGAATACCAGTATTTTACATGGAGCGCCTGCCTATCTGACCTCAACTACTCAGTTAGTACTCGATAATATGATACCGAGCAGCGGAGGTCCAGTGGTGGCGGCTGAACAGTAGGTCGTGGGTTCGAACCTGCGGCTGCAGGCACATTACTTTGTGTAATTTATTTCATCACCGCTGCTCTCAAAACGGTGAAGGAAAACAGTCTTAGAACCAAAAATGTGACATCTACCAATCCGCACTTGGCCCGCGTGGTAGATTATAGCCCATTCCCTCTCAAAGAGAGGAGGCCTGTGTCCCAGCAGTGGGGACATTAATAGGCTGTTGATGAATATGATACCCCTTGGTAAGACTGGGTGTTAGACTATCGGGCCACAGACCTGCAACGATTTACAAATGAGATTTAAATATCTACAAATGAGAGACAACACCAACTTGATCCTTTACTTGATTCATTTCATTCTTTAAAATTAATTCAAATTCGTTTTATTGCATTTAAATAATCAAAGTCTTTCTTTAAGTATGTCAGTCGACACCATTCTGGCTAACGGATAATTTTGATAGTAATCTCGCTTCGGCCTCGGCATGACGGTTTTCTAAGGTAATCATGGGTAATAAGGCCGAGACGACAATGGTGGGCGGGACACCATCGTTAAACATACAAGTTTAAATATTCGCTGTTGAAATAAATGTCGGGTTGACCCTTTTTTTTTTTTTTGGTGGGTGTAAAATCATCGAATAACCCCTCCCGCTCTTGGGCAGAGCGAAAGGGAGTGTCAGACTTCTACTGACTAAAAACCACTCATGTTCCTTCTTCGCCCTCTATGTCGAGGCCGCGATAACCGTTGGACTACCCGCGGCCCCGACAGGCGTCGGCCCTTTCGGGCCCCTCCCTTGTTGCTGACATCTCTTTGAGGCGCGCGTGGAACACGAACGCGCCGTCGACACGGCCTGTTTTCGTCGTGAGACGGGCGGACGGCGGCCCATCACTCACCGTCCACAGGCCGTCGGGTTGACCCTAATGATTATACTTATCCTTGGCAAAGGGCTTAGACAATCATTTCGTATTCTTGAGACTTGTTTTTTTGTGGTGTGGGAAATCATCAATTGACTCGTCCCACTCTGGGGGGAGCGGAAGGGAGTGTCAGACTTCTACTGACTAAAAACCACCTATGTTTTTTCTGAGCCCTTTATGTCCGCCTGTCCGGGGCTGCGGTATCTCTTTCGAACAACCTGCAGCCTCGGGTATTCTTGGGATTTTCAAAGTTTTTCTTAAGCCCATTGCCCGCTACTTTGGATCTAGTTTTAGCCAACTTATTATTAACTACTTATTCGATCATTGTTTTAGCTGATAGAATGTCACTTTGTGTAGGTAACTCGGGCTGGTTGCACAGCAAAAGTCTTATCTAACAACTTAAGATGATGATGATCATCATCAGTTCTTACGACCTAAACCCTCCTCCCCTTGGTTCCTCTGCCAATCCCTTCGGGGATTACAGGCGTGATGGTTTGGTATGTTTTTCAAAACATTTTTGAAATAAGTGACTTGAAATGGCAACCCTAGTAGAGATATTCATGTGATAAGTATTGATATAGTTTGTGTCGACAGCGGCGCGGGCGCACAAAAATGTTGATTGTCCGTTTTATAACCTTTTTTGAGATTTTATTACAGAACTCATGGCTTAATTTTCTCAAAATGCTAACAAGCCGTCCTAATAAATTCTTGGTTAGATTGAATTCCTTATGATAAGCACGTTAAGCTAGGTAGCCAGTGGCCTGACAACCAGTCTTACGAAAGGGTATCGTATTCACTGTGTTGTGGAGGTCAGATAGGCAGTCGCTCCATGTAAGTTATTGGTATTCAGCTGCATCCGGTCAGACTGGAAGCCGACCCCCAACATAGTTGGGAAACGACTAGGCAGATTATGATGAAACTGACACAAATCTAAGGATCGCCTTTTTTTGTAAAAACTCCAGCACGAACTACTTTCTTTAAAGAATTCCAGAATCACTGCCCTATTTAGTACACACACCAACAGTTTTGCTTGCCACACTGCAGATAATGAGCATCAACTCAACAACAGACATAAATGTCTGCCCACACCCCTTCAGAAGCTAACGATATTCTGCATTTATTAGATTATGCTACTTTCTCAGAAAGTCGCTTACAACCAATCTGAATCTGATGTAAATTATTGTTAAATTGTCAGACATTTCCTGTCCTAGAACACAATGTCAACGTGGAACGGATCCGATTAAATGCTGAAGTTATACAGAATGTAAACGGAACTTTCAAGAAGCTGTCAACCAAGCATCAAACTAAATATCTCTCGTAAGGAAAAATATTGCCGGGAAATGACTGTTTTCGGGTGAAAAATCACGTACCTACAACTTTAAAACTTAATATAAAACTCAAGACATTGTGAAACATGCTTTGAAAAGTAAACCAATCATGGTGGTAATTAAAGCTAAGTTAAGACCCAGCAGTGGGACAGTAACGACAAACAAAAATATAATATCATTTGACGTCGTATGGGCATGTGTGACGAGGAGGGATGAATCGCATGTAACTAAAAAGGTGATGAATATAAAATGTGTTAAGGAATGGAGAGGGAGAGGAAGACCAAAGAAAAGATGGATGGAGTGTGTGAGGTGTGATGTGAAGGAAAAAGGAATTAGGGCAGAAAGATGCATTGTAAAGTCACATTGATAAAGTCCCATCGTAGGACCCCATGGTCTAATGTAACACTGTTGAGATGTATACAGACTTATCTCTCACCTGCGGGAGTTGATGAGCTATGTCGGGTCAGCCGGCCTGTGTGCGTGGGCCTTGTAGCTAGGGCTACTACGAATACGTGATGTTAAAAGGATAGCATGTAGTAATATGAGAAGGCAAGTCTTGCACCTGATGAATGATGATACATCCTCTTGACAAAAATGTCGAACTTTCATGCCCTTCAATAAAGTAAGATTTTATTATAAATTCTTCCATATGGCTCACTTTTGTTATAAAGAGTTATTTAATTGTATATGCATATACCTAAGCCTGTGTGAAAAAAAGTCACGCTATACCTAAGGATTTATGTTGTGCATTGTCTTTTACTCAGGGTTGCAGCGCCAGGGTAGCACGCAAAGTAAAAAAAAATATTCAATGGGATTGGAATGCTATGATTTTATAATTTTCTTAAGGTTTTTTGTAATTTGCCGGTCACTGTCAAGCTGTATATGATTTGCGGCCATAATATGTATTACGATAATTAAAGTAAAAAATAAAATCATCGATTCCCTCTAAGTTCAATCCCATTGAATCAACATTTTCAGGAAATAATCCTTCAATATAAAACAAATGGTATCGATGTATGGCAGCCCTGTGTTGATGCGCCCACGCAGCCCTGCAGGGTCTAGGCTCCTCAGACTGCGCGGCCTCCATCATAAAATATATCTATGACTTAATGCATGCACCTAGCTCTCTCTTTGCTCACCCACCTGACTCCTTTAGTACTGTGCAGTGCATAAGAGCTTTTTAACAAAAAACCGACTTAAAACACAAAGAAGTGAAAAATAAACTTTAGAATAAAAATCAGCTTCTTAAGATTCTATACAGTGTACTCCCGAGTACACTCTATCGAATACAAAAATAATTTTGAATATTGATCTATAATTAACGGAGATATCGGTAAACAAACATAAAAAAATACGTACACACAAATAGAGAACCTCTTTCTTTTTGGAAGTTGGTTAATAATTCACCTATAGAAGACATTTAACTTTCATAACTTTTTATATTTTATATATTTACGATATGTATGTTTTTATTCTTATATTTTAGGTTATATATTATCTAACTTGTTTTCTGTTTTATTGCACCTACTGTGTATTGTCTCTGCATCACCCTAAGGTAGACTGGTAGAAAATGCCCAAGGCATTAAGTCCGCCTTTGTACAGTTTGTTAACTAGTCCATAAAGTTTTAATAAATAAATCAATTAATGGACTTTCTATCATTGAAAGAATATTTCTAACAGGATCAGTACATCTCTCTCAAACATACAAACAATGACTTTTACCTCTGATACCTATTAATAGAACTTGGTTGGTCGAAGAATTTTCTAAAACTACAGTACACTTTGCAATTTGGCGAAAATACTAGTAATTGTTATCGTCACAATTTTGTGTTGATAGGCAATACGAATTTTGAAGACGGATTAAACATTCTGCTAGCAGTAGGCCTGCGTATCGAATATGACGACCTTGCATGAAAACTTTCATCCCCTACTTATTTTAGGCAATGAATTTTCAAAACTTAAACTGAACTACAACTAAACTTAAATAAATAAATAATAATAATAAAATAAACTGTTGTCAAACATACTTCTAGATCCAGTGGTTTAGGCTGTACCTATGATATCAGTGAATTTAACATTTCTGAAATGGGTAGATTATAATTAGTATTAACTATCGATCTTAAAAATGTACTTTTGCCAACCCTAGTACGCTGCGCCTACGCAGTCTAGCGGTCTAGGCCAGTGAGTGCTGTCTTAATAATAAAATAACTATGATTAATGTTCTCCACGTTCATTCACCAGCACTCGCTCTTATCTTATCGCCACTGATTCTGCTAGTGGGGTAAGCTGAATTCCTAGCATTTCTGCGTGATTACATTGTGGACTTAACTGTGCTTATTAAATAGTGCGGTTTTGAAATTGTTTTTACCGTTCTAAGTTCAAACCAAATACAGTATTTTATGGGTTTGGCATTCGTTCCGTTCAAAAAAGATTTGCTATGTAGATAAATATGTACTGCTTTAAATATTTCGTCATTTCAGCGTGAAATCACTTACTGCTGGATATAGCCTATCCCATTCTTCTGTCATTATGCTGGCTTTACCTATATTATACTAGCGGACATGGCAGACTTCGTCCTTCCCGGACAGCAGCGCCACCTATTGGGTCCAATTGTAAATCTAAACCATTCTCGAATTCACTTGAATACAAAATAAAGTATCCGCCATTTATTGAATTCATTTTTTGCAAAAAATGTGATAACTGAAGAACGGCTCGACCGATTTTGTGCAAACTTCACATAAACCATCTACTGAATAGTCCGAACAAAGCTTAGACATTTGGTTTGGATAGGTGAGCCCGTTCTTGAGTTATAAAAGTACAGATTTTTATAGGTTATACCCTGGATTAACATATAGGCTACTTTTTATCCCGATTTTATCTTCCCGTGGGATCATTTTCGAGTTGTAGAAGGTGAAGCCGCTGGCAACAGCTAGTATACATATATTGTGATTATGGAAATGTAATTTGTCATCGTTGAGAAATGAATTTCAATTGTTTTTTTTTTAATAGAAATATATTTAATAATTAATTCATAGTTACAATAAATTGAATAATAGATCAAAATGTTATAATACATATTTGTACGCCGTAAAGGTAAAACATGACTGTGATCCTTGTCCTTTCTAATGTACTTAACATCTTGCATGCTTTGTGTGCTTTCATGTTTCTGACAAATAAATTAACTTTGACTTTGACATAATTACATACTTGCCGCATACTATTTACAAAGGAGTCTCAGACTCTTACTGACTAAAACCCAACTGTGTTCCCCTAACACCCTTTGCGTTCCAGCGCCGCGGTGACTCTTTCGAACAAATACGACAACCCTTTAGATTTTCAAAACCTATAGTCATCAGGCAAACAATCAGCCACTAGTAGCTATTCTAAGCATCAATGAAAAGGTAAATTAAAGGAGTACAGTCCTATCAATCTTTCTAAATCGTATAGTTAATGCCTTACCGGGTTTCTTGAGCTTTATATCGTCCATAGACTTCTTATTTGACTATCCTTCAAATCTACTATGCTTTCAAAATATACCTCTTAGGCATACTGGTTTCGGGGCCACGTGACGGCTTCCGGCCAGTGAGTGATGGGCTAGCTCGCCGTCTGTCCGTCTTAAGACGACGACAGGCTGTGTCGACGGCGCGTTCGTGTTCCACGCGCGCCTCAAAGAGCCAGGCCCACAAGGGGCCGACGCCCGTCGGGGCTGCGGGTAATTGTAAGAGATACCGCGGCCTTGACATATAGGGCTAAGAAGGAACATGGGTGGTTTTTAGTCAGTAGAAGTCTGACACTCCCTTTCGCTCTGCCCAAGAGCGGGAGAGTTTAATTAATGATTTCCCACCCAAAAAAAAAAGGCATACTGGTTTTCTCACGATGTTTCCCTTCACCTAAGCAAGTGATATAATAGGGTTAGTTAACAAAAAAATGTAATTAGTCCGTCAGATAAATTTCCCAAAAATATTGGACACGTATTTTTCTTATCTCACGTAAGCAAACAATGAAGACGATACAGTGCTATGAAAACTCGTGTGACGTCATATTCTAATACATTAGTATGGCATTTCTAGCGGTGGGTGACGTTAAAATTTTTGATGCGTTTTATCTTCGTAATTTTTTATTGATTTGATAAAATAAAAATTACGTAAGTACCCAATATTTTTCGATAATCTAACAGACGGACTAATTAGAATCAAATTCTTTTTAGTCAGTTAACATCCCTATAATACAAAACACATCCGAAAAATCAGAATTTCGTGTTTTGGGTTCGAACATGAGATCTATGACTTGGCAGTCCGACGGTCACATCACAAGGCTATCACCTGCTCTGTAATCAATGTAATAGTAAAACAATCCTTGTTATTGTAAACTCCTTACCCAAAAATGTGGGTGTTCTAAGCCCCTGATACCCCCTGACTATATCTCCAAAGGCTTAACATTATATCACGTTACCATCCTTATTACAAACCTACCTGCTATAAGACTGTTGTGAGCCTGTCGAAACGTCCATCCACCTGAAATTATAATCCTATAGCAGCCATATAGCCGCCCACACGGATTGAAAACGATTTCCATTGAGACCATTTGAGAGCGTTCATTCATAAGTTCATAACCACTGGTCGTATTTATAGCGAGATTTCTAGCGCGTGCGCATGTCAAGTGGTGGCTTGTACTCGTTTCAAAGTGAATGCTTTTATTGGTGGATTTGTTGAAGTAATAATTATGAGGCATGGTATTGGAAATGTATAGGGTTGCGGATTTGTTTGAAAGAGTTACCGTGGTCCTGGAACGCAAAGGGCGTTAGGGGGAACATAGGTGGGTTTTAGTTGTTAACAACAGTCTGACACTTCCTATAAAGATGCACATCGAAATCTCAATAACATGCGCTACGGTCATATAATACAATTCTATCCGCTACAGGCTATGACTCGTACGTAACTGTGGCCGAAATACTACTTAAAAGTTTATTCGCACAGCATACACACTTGTTCACAACATATACTCACCTACCCACTAGTTGCATGAATTACTTTTAATTTATATACTTACTTACCCTATCATTTTATTTATTCTTTTACTTGTTATTTTACCTGTTTAGTTATAAGCCATAGTATGTAAAAATGTCTTAATGTTAAACATCAAAATTTGTGTGTGTACTACTAAAGTGATGTTATTGTTTATTTCCTTGGGGACGGGCACTGTACTCCTTAACACAGGTTATCTATTAACCTAGCTAGGAATACAGCACCTCACCCACCATTTTATTGTTATTGTAGTAAACATTAAAATATTCTTAAAACTTCCTTCAGCTCTGCCCAGAGCGGGAGGAGTCATTTGATGATTTCCCATCCTATCAAAAAAAAGTTATTGAAAATTTAACATCGAATTCATTGCGTAAGTCTGCGGAACATTATATACCTACTCGTATCAATCGCAATCAATTCTGACACATTCATTGTGTTATTTACGTACGCTGTCGAGCATCACATCATCATCATTTGAGCCCGGAATCACCCACATTTGTGCCTCCTTCTCCTGCCATTCCTCTCTGCGTCATGCTGATAAATTTCGCAAACCATGTCTCTTTTTATCTTTATAAAAAGAGACATGGTTTGCGAAATTTATATGGGAATTACCTAGGAACTTTTTAAAAATTATTTGGGTTTTTTGAATGATTTTCTTTTCAAAACTTAGTAAGAAATATTATAGCATAGGTATTAAACTAGTAAAAACTGAAAAGTAAAAGAAATCCCCCACAAAGTCACAGGGATTTGTAACACAAGCCCCATCTCTTGGAGATAAAAAATATTTATGTCGCGATTCATATTACGTAATTGAACACTGAACTAAGCAACATTTTAATAATAAGCTGACTTTATAGTTGGCTTACAGGGTAATGACCCCTTTGATATGTAGTAGGTAAATCTTTTGCCTGCAGTTATAACAAATACTTGGTTTGGATGCGAAAGAACTTAAAAATCTTTTTCTCAAATCTCTGTTCTCTTGCCAACAGTTATTTTATTTATTCACTCCGTTAATTGACACTCATGACCTCTCCTTTATTTTTATTTACTGTTTTCTTTTATCAAACTTTTATTCAACACTTTCATTGATTTCACACGTTTTTCTTTCCTCTTCACATGCCACTTCTTCACTATATTTAGCATGGCTCCTATTTCTTACGATTTCATCTTAAGGTGGAAGCTCACATCTGGCCCGCGAAATTCTAATTTTCTTACGTTTTTGGCAATTTGCAGGCCAGTGCTTGGTTGTATGTTTATGAAAATTTGATTTGCGACTGTAAGACGTATGAAGTTACCGAATTATAACCATCAAAATTACTAACTACTAAAGAACGACGACTAAATTACTAAAGAATGACTTTTACATGCAAAAATCAATCTTGACATGAAAATGAACTTGGAGGGTTGTATTGATAATTTTGATGGTTATAATTCGGTAACTTCATACGTCTTACAGTCGCAAATCAAATTTTCATAAACATACAACCAAGCACTGGCCTGCAAATTGCCAAAAACGTAAGAAAATTAGAATTTCGCGGGCCAGATGTGAGCTTCCACCTTAAGCTTGCACCTTACAATTCCCAGTGATTTTTAGAGAAAAATATGTCTTAATATCACAGCTCGTAATATTTGAATGTCTTTGAATCACAGCAATATTTTTTCTATCGATATTTCTATTTGAGTAGGTCCAACACTACTAAGGCCAATAGTTACAATGTACGTATTTGTATTGACATCATCTGGCCATAATTAACTTGAAGTTTTTTTATCGTGCTTTTTATTGCACGCCACTAATCGTTGGATTAGCACTTTTTATGGCCAATCAAAGTTGACCAGAGGTGCCCAACTTTTTGTTGTTGTGCGTGACTAAAATTGGTTGTACTTTTGATTTGATAGGCTCTCGTACCTTTTACGGATTTGTTGTTGCTATGTCCACCACTCCTGAAACATTTGGCGATCGCAGTTAGCTGGAATATAAAAATCAAGACACAAGTGCATTCCTTTGAATTTCTGTTCGTCGTCTTTAGCCATAACCATGGTTCAAGGGTAGGGTATTAAGGTTAACTCATACTTAATCATAATAAATTAAAATAATCAAAACAACACGTGGTGCTTTGTAGTATCTGCCTACCTCTATCGGAAAAAAGGTGTATGTATAATGTAAAAGCTGTGTCACCGTGGAACTTCCAGTTTTCCGTTTTTTTTCTAGCCTTTTACCATATCACCATCTTGCTGTCACGTCCATAAGGACTATTTTGTAGGAACTCTTACCCTTTTATCTGGACCCTTTTTTTAAGGATGGGAAATCATCAAATGACTCCTCCCGTACTGGGCGGAGCAGAAGGGACTGACAGACCCTTTGCGTTCAAGTTTCGATTCAGCTGGCCTGGCTCCTTCGGCGATCCTAGTAAAACAAGGAAAACATCAAAATTAATGTTATCAAGACAGCAACTAGAATACTACCAAAAATGTTGACGATATCTATTTTGGCTTTAACAGTGCACGAATTTGGTCTGAAAAAACATGTTACATTGACTCTGCCTTGTCTAGCTCCTTATAAGGAGATATAGGCACATAGCTCTTTATAAGGAGCGGCGTATGAGTTGCGATATAAACGATATAGCCTTGATTCGACAGATTGACGTGCTACAGAGTAATTTTAGCGAATGCTTGATTACCATCGATAGATTTGTGTGAAGTTTGTGTATGTTTGAGTTTGCAAAATAATTCTTAACGGTTCACCACTGGTGGGAAAATGATCTCTGTCCAATGATATATTAAAACTATAGATACGTTGTCCGCCCTCAAAAATGACAACATGAAATTAAGTCAATTAGCCACATCGCGCTTAGTTACGCACCAACCTCTCGCGCGACGCATCGTTTGTTCATAATTTAAATCCGGTGTCATATTTTCTTTCCCGTTCTTTACGCGTAAAAGTAGTTATTTTCGCCGTTTTGAAGCGCGCGCCGCCATGTTAGGTCATGACGTGTCTTTATATAATACGTCATTGTCTTTGTCACATCAATTTGACCTTTATTCAACACGTTAGCTTGATGCGGGTTAGTAGATGTCACGTTCCAAATTGTTATAAGATGTCTCAGTTTATTCACGAGGTTCTTCTTCACAGTTTTGAGAGCAGATATGATAGATTTTTTGCCAGAATTTGCACTAAAGTGTCAGTCAATATTATTGTATTTAAATTCTGAGTTTTAAATCTGAAAGAGCAGGACGGCCTGCATCAGAATATCTATAAACTTACTTCGTGTTGATCCTTTGTACTTCAAAAATATAAACACTGCTGCCGTTTCCATAGCAACGCGGCGTGCGCTCGTGGCTATGTTGCATTCTTGTGAGTGAATGGAACGCTTGTGAGTGAACGATAGCTCTCGTAAACTATTGTATTGGACTGCGGTTATAACAAATACTGGATTGTAGTTAGGGCTGTCTGAGATACGGACAGAGGAATCCCATCGGGATTTTTATTTATATAGATTATCAGGCAGGCCGTTGCGACAATTGTTGTTCTGTATCCAGTTGTTCTCGACTGTATTTTACTGCGTGAAATCCAACATAACTTTCTGTCGGTCCCAGGGTATAGAACTAAGATTATATTAAAGGTGATTTCTATAGTTTTTCACTTACCCGCCCAAGGACTAAAACTTGTACAACGGAAAACAATATTACTTTGCTACCTGAAATTCAAACCCACCAAAAAAAGCCAAGCCGCGCAACTCGGTTCTTTTACCGTAAAAAGTAGTGAGATCCATGTAATATACCAAGTCAGTTAATACATTTAATCCCTACTTAAAAACCTTTGATGTTTTAAATAAAAGATTGACTTGGCCATCGCATCGCATTAGCCAATGTTAAACAGGCCATTGTCATAGCTAATCGCCATCGCATTGGCCAATATCGTATTGGGTTTGGTTACGGCACAGCTAACAGTTTAAATGTCAAATTTTTAAAAATATTTTTTTTACACTCTCGGGCCCAAAACTACATAGTCAGTCTGCCAACCAGTCTTACCAAGAGGTATCGCATTACTCACTCTCACTCAGTACTAACTGGGTTGTGCAGTTCAGAAAAACAGTCGTTCCATGTAAAAGTCTGGTATTGAATTACACACGTGTGACTGGAAACCGAACCTATTGGGAAAGACTGCCAAAATCATTACTCTTCCTTTTGGCTTCGCCGTAGTCGGGTAAAGACAGATTGATAGATACAGGCAGATTTTATAATAGGGTAGTTAACAAAAAAAAACCGGCCAAGTGCGAGTCCTACTCGCACATGAAGGGTTCCGTACCATCGTAGTAGGGGAGTCGAGTCGTGTTTTTTGTTATAGCAGCAACAGAGAGACACATTCAGTGAAAATTTCAACTGCCTACCTTATATTGATCATGGGATAGAGCTCCCGGGCAGACAGACAGATGGATTGCGGATGCTGAGTAATAGGGTCACGTTTGTCACCCTTCGGGTACGGAACCCAAAAGCAAATTTGCATGAAATTTTGTGTGCATATCGGGTAGGTCTGAGAATCGGCCAAAATCTATTTTTTTATTTTTTTTTGTTAATCGCATAACAACGTTTGCTGGGTCAGCAAGTCTAATATATAAAATTCTCGTGTTGCGGTGTTTGTTTCCAAACTCCTCCGAAAAGGCTGAACCGATTTGCATGAAATTTTGTGTGCATATCGGGTAGGTCTGAGAATCGGCCAACATCTGTTTTTTTTTTTAATCGCTGAACAACGTTTGCTGGGTCAGCTAGTAAGTTTATGATTATTAAAAAAAATATACTATGTGATGTAACTAAAAATTTAAGATTTTCGGAATTTTTCCTATATGTGTACTTTATAACGTTGCTTCATGCCAAATTTCAAGATTCCAGGTCGTCTGGAAGTATCCTTTAGGTTTTGATTCCCTTGCGAGTAGTTGCGAGTTTCAAAATATGCGGCTTTAATTGCTGTATCTTTTGATTGCGTTGACGTAGAAGTTTGATTTTGTTACAGCTTAAAGATATTATAGACTTGAGTATTTGTTAAGAATTTCAATATAATACCACTACGCGTTCATGAGTAAAGGGGTAATAAGTTTAAAATTATTAAAAATATTTTTATTATATGATGTAACTAAAAATTTATGCTTTTCGCAATTTTTCCTTTATCTGTGTTATAAGACGTTGCTTCGTACCAAATTTCAAGATTCTGAGTTCACGGGAAGTACCCTGTAGGTTTTGATTCCCTTGCGAGTGTCGAAAATTTGCGGCATAAACGGGAGTATCTTTTGATCGCGTTGACTTAGAAGTTTGATTTTTTCACAGCTCCAAGAGACCATAGACTTGAGTATTTGATATGAATTTCAGCTTGATACCTCCACGCGTTCCTGAGAAAAAAGGTCTTGACAGACAGACAGACAGACAGACAGACAGACAGACGGACAACAAAGTGATCCTATAAGGGTTCCGTTTTTACCTTTTGAGGTACGGAACCCTAAAAATCTAATTAGTCCGTCTGTCCGTCAGATATATTTCCAAAAAATATTGCACACGATTTTTTTCTTTTTTCACGTAAACAAACAATGAAGACCATACAGTGCTTTGAAAAATCGTGTGACGTCATTTTCTGAGACATTAGTATGACATTCTTTAGCGGTCAGTGACATCACAACCCCTCACTCAAATCTTTGACATGTTTTATCTTCGACAATTTTTATTGATTTGATAAAACAAAAAATACGTAGGTATCCAATATTTTTAGATAATCTAACAGACGGGCTAATTAGAATCATATTTTTTTAAGTTATTGATGAAAAAAACATGTTTTCTTCATCGTTTTCTAGGGCTTCGTGCGCCAGCCCTATTCGCTAAAGCACTAAATCCGCTCCAGAACCTGCATTGATCTAAGTTATTCAAGTTACAAAGTGTTCTAGGGATAATAGATATTGACTCATTGTAAGCCGCACTAAACTGTAAACTCTACTTACCTTCCTAATACTTGTCGTTGTTGTACTTTATGATTTTAGAGGCGAATAAATTGTGCTAAGCAATGGGCTTAAAAGAGAATGCCGAAAAATATGCGCGTAGTATTTTAGAGCCTTAGTTGTTTAGAGACACGTTTTCTTTTGTGACACGTTGACTCTTGTAAATACTCAAGTAAAGTAAATTTTGACGTTAGAAATGTGCTGATTATCAGCCTAAATCAAAATCAAAATCAAAATCAAAACTCATTTATTCAAACTAGGCTGATAATCAGCACTTTTCGAACGTCAAAATTTACTTTACTTTACTTATTTACAAGAGACAGTCCCCCAAAAACGCCCCCCCTTCGACACTTCCTAGTGTTTTTGCTGGAAAGAAGAAGTGGCGGAACAAACTCCCCAGCACACATCTGTCTGTTAGGTTGGTTAGAAGAACCAGACTCGATACAATAGTAAGGCAAGTATAAAAAAGTATATAATAATAATAAAAAAAAGACATAACATATCAGTAAACTAATCTTGGAGAAAGAACATAAATAAATAACAAACATTGTCTTGTGTTCAACTCAGCGACCAACTGTTCTTATCATTTAAGTAGTCGTTAATGGAATAGTACGCTTTTAAACAAAGATTAGATTTTACTTTGGCTTTAAACGCATTAAATGGCAAGTCTAGAAAAGAAGATGGCAGTTTGTTATAAAATGTTATACCAAGCCCGACGAATGAATTATGAACTTTGTGAAGCCGGTGAAAAGGAGCGCGTAGTTTATGCTTATTTCTAGTGTTAAAGTTGTGAATATCACTGTTTTTAGTGTACAGATGGATATTTTGTTTAATATATAAAATGTTGGCAAAGATGAACTGAGAAGCAACAGTGAGGATACCAATCTCCTTAAAAAAATCTCTAAGAGAAACTCGGGCACCCAGCTGATAAATTGCACGAACCGCTCGCTTCTGCAGAACAAATATATTTTGAATATCAGCAGCTTTGCCCCACAGCAGAATACCGTATGACATAACGCTGTGAAAATAACTGAAGTAGACTAACCGTGCTGTATCAACGTCAGTGAATTGTCTTACTTTTCTGACGGCGTATGCGGCTGAACTTAGCCTTCCCGCTAGGCTTGATATATGTAAACCCCATTGTAATTTTGGATCTACTGTTATGCCCAGAAATACAGCAGAGTCGGCAGTTTCCAGCTCCTGATTGGCGAGGATAATATTGGGACCTAGATTTCTAACATTGGGTAAAGCGAACTTAACTATTTTAGTTTTCTTGGCATTAAGAACAAGGTTGTTTATTGTGAACCAATCCGTGACCATTGATAGCGTGCTGTTTACGTCGTCAAATTCGTGTCTATTCCTATCTACTTTAAAGATAAGAGAGGTATCATCTGCAAATAGTACAACGTCACAAAAACCCTTTAAATAGTATGGTAGATCATTAATATAAACCAAGAATAAAAACGGACCCAGTATTGAACCTTGAGGTACACCTAGCCGAACCGGTAGCCCGGAAGATTTCGCGCCATTTACGTCTACACATTGGAATCTATTTTGCAAATACGAATCTATCACATTTAGGGCCTCATTTTGAACACCGTAATAACGCAGTTTCCGTAAAAGCGTGTCGTGATGTACGCAATCAAAAGCTTTAGAGAGATCGCAGAAAACACCGATTGCATTTTGCGCGTTCTCCCATGCGTCAAATATGTGCTTCAACAAAGCAACACCTGCATCCGTAGTCGAACGACCCTTTGTAAAGCCATATTGATCATTATGAAGGAGATTATTTAAATTAAAATGTAATAACAACTGTTTGAGAATTAATTTTTCAAAAATTTTGCTAAAAGCAGGTAAAATAGAAATTGGTCTAAAGTTACCGATATCGTTTTTACTGCCTGATTTAAATAGAGGGATGACTTTACTGCTCTTCATAAGGTCAGGGAAAGTCCCCAAATCGACGCATTTATTGAAAGTAACGGCAAGACAGGGGGCTACAATGTCGATTATGTTACTTAAAAGTTTAATAGAAATGCCCCAGTAATCACCTGTGTTTTTAGACTTAAGTGAATTAAAAACGTTAACTACATCACGAGGCGTTACATGTTCGAAACTAAATACTTTACCACATTTAGACACGCTGCTATGCAAAAGATCTTCGGCTTTAGACGGCGACGAACTCAGGGAACGAGTCGTCGCTATAGGTATGCTGGCAAAATACTCATTAAAAGCCTCGGCTACGTCGGCTGCTTCACTAACTAATTTGTTACCCACCATGATCTCGAGGTGATTAATTATCTTGTTTAACAGATTTACCCGTTTCATTGTTAATGATTTTCCAAGTGGCTTTAACTTTATTATTAGAATTTTTAATAGTCTCGCTTAAGAATTTTGATTTTGCAATAATACAAATCTTTTTAAATAATTTGGAATAATTTTTAACATACTCTAGAAAAGTTGTATCAAACCTGTATTGTTTAAGACCATACAACTCGTACAATCGGGCTCGACTTTTGTAAATACCTGGTGTAGCCCATTGGTTGAAGCCCACAGAAGGTCCCTTAATGTTAATCGTTTTAGACTTAAAAATAGACTGGTATTCATTTTGCACAACATCAAAAAGGGCTTTATAAATTTCATTAGGAGTCTCGTGCTCTACTATTGACGGCGTTACTTTAAGTGCTACATTATTTTTGAATTTATTGCAACGACTAGCTGTATGAGGCCTGCATTCTATTTTGCGCGGCTTTTGTTTTAATAACATAGGGAAGCTAGCTATTAAGCCACAGTGGTCAGATGATAAGTCACTTAACACTAATTTGTCCTCGGCAACACAATCACTAAACATATTATCAAGGCAAGTTGATGAAGAAGCCGTGATCCTTGTTGGTTCAAAAAACAGGTTAACTAAATTAAATGATCTAAACAAATTGAGAAATCTGATACTTAATGGAGTAACATCTAAAATATTAACATTAAAATCTCCACATAAAATTATAGATTTATTACTTGATTTTAACTTATTAAGTGAATCCTCCATTACTGATTCGAAATGAGTAAAGTCCCCAGAAGGGGGTCTATAAACACAAATTACTATGTATCGCTCGAGTTCAACGCAAGACAACTCAATAGTGCGCTCAATTGACAAATTAACTAAGTCTAAACGTTGTTTACATTTTAATTTGTTTGATACAAGAATTAAAGATCCACCGCGAATAGCAGATTTTCTCACAAATGCACTCTGTACGGTATAGAAATCATCATTGATAAATACTACTTCATGTTCCTTCAACCAATGTTCAGTTAGACATAAAACCTGAACATCATAATTCTCCATAAACAAACTTAACTCTAATTCTTTGCCAGATAATCCCTGCATATTTTGATGAACAACATTCAACATATGCGGCCTACCTGTTGTCGCACCTAACAGTTTAAACTACAAGGTGTATCAATAAAAGTGTTAGTATCTGTATAAGTGTTAGTAACAAAAGCAGTATTAGTATCACTACTAACAGAAAACGTTGGTAAACACATACCAGTGTCGCTGTGTATATTGTATGCTAAAAGGTTAGCAATACGTCGCTTAGAACTAGGTGGTAAAAACATTGTGAAGTCAGTGAGTCTGTAATCAGATATAAATTGATTACAGTCAAAATACAAAATAACGTCACTGTGACGACATGTCCTATTATAAATTAACAAGTTTAAATCATAAATGTACTTATTTTGCTCAACGGACAAATATTGAGAATAAGGCAAGGCACAGAAAATGAATTTACAATTAATAGTCTTGTTGAGATGTAACATCAAATGGACACATTCAATGATGTCCCTTTTCCATACATTTAAACTATTCCCATATAATAAAATAACAGTAGAATTGGGATTTATTTTAGTCAATCTAATATAACTAATTAATTGGCTAACACTGGCACCGGGTAAACAATAATTTATAACATAGTGTGGTGAACATTGATTACCTAGTTGAATAAAAGAGTTTTGATTAAAAAAAAAAATTGTGTCACGCACTGGAACATAACATCACGCTTTGTAAGCCCCGAAGGGCTAGGCAGAGGTGTAAAAATTACACACCCTCATTTCGCCAGTTTTGTAATGTCCTATGTAGTAGGGGTCTAGCCTATTACCATAATCCAGGCCCAAATCCAGACTCCGTGACTGGTACTGTGAAATTCCTGGTTGAAATCCGTGACCCAATAAACCTACTTACAGCAGTAGCGCTTGCCACCAAAATTATAATCACGTCATAATGTTCCCACAGCTGGGACAAAGTCCTCCTCTCTGTGCTAGAGAGTTAACGTTCACGAAATACACGTGGGCCCAGTGTGGGTTAGTAGACGTCGCAGGTCTTGTAGTTTTGTAAGATCTACTGTCATGAGCATCATTTTTGAACCAACCTGCGACCTCAAAACTCAACATCAATCTATAATTGAGTTGGTTCCTTCGGTTCAATGACCGAACTAAAAATACTAAGATCTCAAATTACAGGCACTAATAACAGTTAGCTCTTAATTCAAACAATGCGAAGCTAAACAATGCTGCGCCTGCGCGGCCGGTGTGAAACACAGCACACAGGGCAGGTACAGAATATCTACTCTGTACAGTCAGCGAGAAATTTCGGAATTGCAAAAAAATGGGTTTAAAGCGAATCAAATTAATAGGAAATATCACGTTGACGGTATGGTCACAGATGTCTCTTAAGATCACGAGTAATAAAGAAAGGTATGCAAGAAGAAGAAGGCAAGGGAATGACAATGATGGTCTGAACACAGGTTCATATGTAGGATGTAGCACTCCATCCTGGCGTGTTGATGACAATTTTAATGGTGGCAGAAATTAGCTTCAAGTGTTATTCTGTCAGGCCCAACTAGGCATCAGGTAACGAAGGATTATCATGTGTCCCATACCAATTGCAATTCAGACTGTAAATGACTTAAAAATCTACAGTGCTCCCAAGTACTTATTGACACTAATGTACCCGGTAAAGCTAGGTGGTTTATCTTAAAGGTTATCACGTTTTTAATCTAACTGCCTTTCCTCTCCTTTTCTCTCTTCAAAGGCGTTGACCTGCCGATACACATGACATCTCCACTTAGGCAAATTTTATGCCAGCTTTTCTCACACTAAGGGGTCAATAGAGGATCGGACTGAGTCAAAAAAATATGATTATAATTAGTCCGTCAGTTAGATTATCGAAAAATATTGGACGAAGTTAAAACATGTACTGACATGTGACGTTTTCGAGAAGTTCACGAGTTTTCGAAGCACTGTATCGTCTTAATTTTTTGTTTATGTGAAAAAAGAAAAAATATGTGTTGAATATTTTTTGAAAATCTATCTGACGGACTAATTAGTTTTTTTTGTCCGATCCCCTATTTCGAGCATAGACATGGCATAGTAGAACTTCTCACATTCATGTGATGAGGTACAGTTCGCTTCCGAGCCGCCAGTCACGATTCAAGTTACTGCATTCCCGGACCAGCTAGTGATGGGGATATTCACACCCAATTCGTACTCGAATATAATAGGCAAACCTGATAACGTTTGCTGTAAACTTTGCGATTTAATCCAGAATTAACTGTCATTTCGAGATCTCTGGCAGTCGTTGCACGTAGTCAGTGGCCCGGAAGTCTGTTCACCAGTCATGCTAAGGGGTATCATTATGCCTAGTTTTAACTGGGTTGTGGAGGTCAGAAAGGCAGTCGCTCCATGTAAAATACTGGTAATCAGCTGCATCCAGTTAGACTTGAAGCTGACCTCATCATAGTTGGACATAGACTAGGCAGACGATGATGTTTAAATTGTCCAATAATTGATCCGATACAGCGCCTATAATAATAAACCTCAATACTTAGGTCGGACTAAACGACGTTACCTAATTTTACGACAACTTGAGCTATTTCTTAGTGTCTGTTCATAAGAGAGAAGAACAATGAATCGTGGTCGTCAAATCTTATCTACCAAGGTCTAACCTATATATATATCTATATTGGACATCAAGTAAGACTATTATGAACTCACTGATGAATTTATTTAGCATCATTTACACGAGACCTTCCGTTTGAAGACGGAGGTTCTGAAGAGGTATTTTTTAAAGCAAGTTTTATAGCGATAGAAGCGGAAACGGAACGTCCCATCCTTATTGACTGGAGTAAGTTCTGCAAATAGTGTTAACACGCGATACACCGTACATACTTAGTCAAGTCTCCGCCATAACCATGGCCCGTTGTTTAAATACCTTGTAAGTAAATAATAGTTTGATTTGATAACAGTAACTATAAAAATTACTAACCCGTGTCGTCCATGTCGGCTGCTCCGTAGAAATTGCAATTTCTTAAGTACTAAACATCTTTGTTTTCATAACAACACGGTACATCTCCTCGATGTGTTAGGTAGGGGTGTAACTTTAGTACCTACACTAAAATTTCGCTACCGATGTTGAGTATCATGGTCTCACCATCAATGGGGCACGAAATCCGTCTCCAGTTCTTCTACTGACCGGGACTAGAGGGGAACTGTTGGAAAAAGATACTGCGGCCCCGGAACAGAAAGATCTAAGAAGGAACATAGGTGGGTTTTAGTCAGTACAAGTCTTGCAGTCCCTTCCGCTCCGCTCAGAGCGGGAGGTAATTAGATGATTTGCCATCCATAAAAAGGGCTACTGTTCTAATTGCCCTTTTTTTAACTGTGATGGAAAATCCCAATAATACTTTCTCCTGCCTGGGAAGTCGTTAAATCAACGAGGTAGTTCATTTGAATGAGTACTCCTCATTGAACCTCACGGTATGTGAACGATATACGTCAACGTTTCGACAACACACGCCTACAGACTGCTCACTGACCGGATTACTTCAAGCCTATTGTTGACACCACCGTTGATGGATGACAGCCTTCGGCTCCGAGCTTACATGTCATCAATCAATTTGTTAACGTGGTAGGTGATAATGGAAGGTTGTGAAGTTTGTCTAATATAAAGACAGTCTGACAAAAATAATGTAATTGATTTAGCTATTAGTAATATTATAAAGGACGGCACGGTTGGCGCAATGGGAGCAATGGACTGCTGCGATGCGTGTCGCGGGTTCGATCCCCGCACGGAACAAATATTTGTAAGGTCTCTCACAGTTAGTTGTTTTGGGTTTGGATATTTGTGTGTGTGAGTTTAAATGTTTGTGAACGCACCCACGATACAGGAGTAATTCCTAGTGTGGGGATAATAATAAAAAAAAAGATGGCGAAAGTTTGTGAGTGTGTATTTTTGTTACTTTTCACGCAAAAACTACTGAACGGATAGAACTTGGCACACAGATATTTTATAACCTGGTTTAACACATAGGGTAGTTTTCATTCCGATTTTATCTTCCCGTGGGATATTTTTTCAGTTGTAGCGGGTGAAGCCGCTGGCAACAGCTAATTAATTACAATATATCCAATAATTCGTATGCCTTTTGGCAGAAATCTCCACTTACTCCACCTGCCACAAAAGTGGCTCAACACAAACTGAGTGTAATTCATCAATGGTGTTCTGACATGTCCACTTTGTGCTCGAAGTTTTTCGGGCAAAATTGGATATGCTAGCCAGCCACTAAAGAGCACACGAAAGAGCAGTACAACAGAGTTCTTGTCAACCTATAGAAAGCGAATGCAGTCACTGTGGACATATGACATCATCTTCTATTCCACCGACACTTTGAAGGACCCGTCCGAGGCCACCACATACGCCATCGAGGCGGCTGAGTTCTGGTCAGAGCTGAGTTGACTTTAATAAAGTGAATCACCGACAAAGAAGAACAGTAGTTGTTACCAGTTAGATCATGCAGTCCCCTCCAATGAGAGTCCACTGTATGTATACTGACTTTGCGTATGAATAAAATCTGGTAGCCGAGGCCAGCAGTAATTGAATGTCCGCTCAGAAGAAGTCTACCCGGCTTAGCCCGCAGATATATCTTAGTATTCTACTCGACATTGCGCCTACCATAAAATCTCCATAACTGTGGTAAACTAAATAAATATTCAACAGCAAAATGATCGATATGCATAATATTTCCTCGGCCAACGGCTTTCGTTCGAGAACCATTTTGTCACTAGACAGAAATTTACAGAAGTTTTATGAACTACCGCAAGCATCGATATGCATTATTTGCAGTGCTTGTCTAGTCCTGTCTTTGGATAGGTGACCAATACGTACCAAGTTCCAGGGTAGCCTTTAAAATAGTGGCACTGGATTTGAAGACCAAAGCTAAGTTATTTATCGTTGCTAGGAACATCTGCTTACCTAAAAATTTATAGTCAACTATTCCCTGTGGTGTAATAAGTGTTGTTGCAAAGGTTCGGTTGGTAAACTTAGTATCCTGGCTTGCGTGTCCGGTTGTCTGCACCGGTATATAACAATTGATCTAGTTTCCAGTACTAGATTGAAACACTGGATCGACCTAAAATGAACCTTCTGCTGTAAATGTTATTAGCGACTTTGTAGAGCAAACACAGAATAAATAAGTCGTGATTTACGATTTTGAACTATGCTGCGCTTAGAGGGTTATTACCGAGAGACTTACACTGAATATTGTTTGTTGAAAGTAATTTTATGGCTTATTTCGCGTCAGTAGTTATTACGTGGTTTCAATACAGTTTCGTATTTTATAGTGAAACTCTTTATTAAAACTGCATGTACATACCTACAGTACTGGTGCATGGAGTGTAGAAATGTGGTGTTGCCCCACAAACGATGGGACACTTGATATCGTGTCCAGCCTGTCTTGTTATTTGCAAATAACAAGAGCTGATGGACGCTACTGAAAATGCTAAAGCCGTCGCTGAATTTTGAGCTAAGTCAATTTAAATTGTCATCGAGTCGCTAAGTGTGGTACATGAGCAGTACACACATGGTACATGATATTTTTAACTGACTTCTAAAAAAAGAAGGAGGTTATTAATTCGGATGTTTATATATTTTTTAAATGTTCAGCGATTTTGGTATTTTCTCTCTAACAAGCTGATCTGATGGTAGAATGGTTCTTAAGTAACCGATATCAATACGACTTCGCAAACTTCGGGGATTACAGGCGTGATGTTTTGAGGTCGTATTGATGTATAAATAATAGCAAATGGATTGGGATTGTTGAAATCCCATGTCTGTCTATTGTTTACACCAGTTCATAACATAACATCACGCCGGTACGTTGTGAAGGGGTAAGCACATGTGAATCACTAAAAAGTGAATAATAAAAACTTTTTAACAAAAAATAAAACTGATTTCGACAAAAAATAAAACACAAAAAAGTGTTTTGTCGAAGTCGGTTTTATTTTTTGTTAAAAAGTTTTTATGTGTTCAATAATTCAGTTAGTATTAAAATATCAATCGTGATGACGATGAGTCAAGTGACGAAATTAAGATAGCACCATCAATGACTAACTGTCCTACGAAAATAACGATTATAGAACCTAAACTTACTTACCATTTCACAGCCATAGTTTGTTCAGCAGTTAGCAGTGGAAAATTCGATGTAGACTAACAAATTGATAAGCTAATTAAAATAAACGACTTCCTCGGCACACTATCAATTCCCCTATTTAAAAAATCTTTGAAGATAGAAAGTACCTTCAATCTTCTGGTCAGCAAACATCCTAACTTACAAATACAAGCGAAAAGCACGCGAATACTATCAGCCATCACTGTTATCATCTCGATAGTAAGTCCAGTGGAACTGGTCGCGCCACTTAGGGGTATCACCACGGACACGCGAACTTAAGGGGAAGGGCAGGACATTAGCTCTCCCGCCATGTAAACATGCGATTACGGAACTGATTAGGAGGAATTCTTACTGAGATTTTTGTCATAATTGCCTACGTTTATGTATCTAGAGGTTTGCTAATGAATATCTTATCTGTTTACATAACATCGCGCCTGTGATACCCGAAGGGATAGGTAGAGGTGTACCTAATAGTAAATACACACATCATTTAGCCAGTTATATTTAACTCCCATAATATTGGGAGCTAGCCTATTTCCATCAACCGGGCACGAATCCAGATTACGTGGCTGCCACTGAGAAATTCCTGATTGAAAAATCCAATACAATCGAACCATATCCAGAAAGAACCACTCTATCTATTGGTGAACACATCATGAAAATCGGTGCAGTAGTTTCACGAACAGACAGACAGACGCGGCGGAGGACTTTTGTTTTATAATATGTTAGTGAGGTAACAAAACGTGGGAGATCTTAATACAATTATCTGTCGCATGCTCTACTTCTGCTTAGCCCCGAAGAAACAGTTGTGCATTGATGTCAGTTTTCTTTGCGAATATGTTTGAGGTTACTTCAATGATAGTAACGTGGAATTAACCCGGGAAAACACACCACCACGCCTCTAATCCCAAATGGGTTAAACAGACGTGTACTTCTAATAGTACACCTTCATTTAGCTAGTTATGAATATGTCCTATTGCAAGCATGTTGCAAATTCAAATTCGTGTGAGTCGGAACTAACTTTCCCAAACCGTTTTTGGCGGTTGGAAAATCATCAAAATAATCAAAATCTCTTGGGCAGAGCGAAAGGGAGTGTCAGATTTCTACTGACTAAAAACCACCCACGTTCCTTCTTAGCCCTATATGTCGAGGCCACGGTAACTTGTGAACAACCCGCACGACAGGAACCCTCAATCCCTAACTTAAAAACCTTAAACCACACTAAAACATCTTAAGTGACTGGGCGCCTAGTTAGCCTAGATAGTTCCTAATTAACAGCTGTGAGCTAAACGTACCGTTGTGACCTAGTTCTAGTGACCCTAGGGTTTAAGTAAATGTGCTTAGTGAAATATTCTGCTTCGACTCCGCCTGTGGAGGTACTAAGTGTTGTGGCGTGATACATAGGATCTGAATGTAGGGGGCTTACAGTACACAAAGGCAATCAAAATAAGGTTAGGTTATGGAAAAACGTGAAGGACATCGTAATAAACTTGTGAGACGCTAGAAGAGACGAAAAACTCGTAATTTTGCTATTTTCACCCGACTGCGGCGAACCCCAAATAAAAAGAAGGGTTATTTTCACAAAACAGATAAAAAAAAAAGTTTCATTGAGACATGAAACCACAGGTTCCAATATTTCTTCTGACCCTAATCCAAATAACAAGTGGGCAAGAAAATGGACCCCTTTTTTTTAAAGATTGTATAGCAACGCTTAATAACTAGCATTTTTTTTATTACTTTTAAGGTATATATTTTTTTAAACATAGGTTAAGTCAAGAAGAAGAAAAAGTTAAATTTTAATCAAATATCTGTTGTGATTCATAGATCAGCGCCATTAAAATGGCAGTACCGATTGATTACTCACATTACTCGTGTGAGTAATTTATACATGAAACATTCATATATCAGATAAGATGCCGTTATACTTGGATTAGTAATGATTATTGTTATCATTGTCATAGCGGTGTACTGTGGGCTATTCCCAGTTCCGGAATTAACTTAATTTAGATCTATTTGATAATAGTATTGTTACGAGCCGGCTAAGGGATAAATAAAAACACTACCAACTAAACATACGAAATAACTTTATTAATCACAAAACACTTAAACACAATAGTAAAACACTACTGAACACTTTATCGCACTAGATATCTCTTCGAACCTTTCGTTGTCTCGCTAAAAGTAGACTACCTCGCTCCGACCTCTGTCGGTCCTTTTATACCCAAACTCACAAAAGAAGTTCGAGAAAAATCCCTATAATTCACTAAAAATTAATAAAGCATTCACAAAAGCTAAAAAAAATAAAATTAAGTACAAAAAAATATTTTTTAAGATAAAATAATCAAAAGGAAGAAGTTACTTTTCGCCCTTGGCATACGGTCGAAAATACAATGGCAATTGCCGCCGACGCCAGCCGAAAACTGAGCTTGGCAATACAATGGAGCTATACCTACAGAATGTACTGGAGTCTTTTAGGTCATCATCATCATCATTTCAGCCGAAAGACGTCCACTGCTGGACATAAGCCTCCCCTAAGTGTCGCCACATTGACCGGTCCCGTGCGTCTCGCATCCAGCGGATCCCCGCAACCTTCACCGGTCATCGGTCCACCTAGCGGGAGGCCTTCCAACGCAACGTCTTCCAGTTCGCGGTCGCCACTCCAGAACTTTTCGACCCCACCGGCCATCTGTTCTGCGAGCAATGTGCCCTGCTCACTGCCACTTAAGTTTGGCAATTCTTCGGGCTATGTCGGTAACCTTGGTTCTCATGCGGATGTCCTCATTTTTGATTCGATCACGCAAAGTAACTCCAAGCATAACTCTCTCCATTGCCCTTTGGGTGACTTTGAGCTTTCTGATGAGGCCCATTGTGAGCGACCACGTTTCGGTCCCGTAAGTAATCACTGGCAACAAACACTGGTCATAGACTTTCGTCTTGAGACACTGTGGTAAGTTGAACGAGAAGATACTACTCAGCTTCCCAAACGCTGCCCAGCCGAGTCGGATTCGACGATTGACCTCTTTCTCAAAGTTGGACCTACCTAACTAGACCGTTTGTCCCAGGTAGACATAATCGTCTACAACTTCGAGTGTAGAGTCTCCGATCTTGATAGGAGTGGGTGTTACATGGGCATTCAACATGACCTTGGTTTTGTCTATGTTCATTTTAAGACCCACTCTTTCGGAAGCTCTACTGAGGTCATCGAGCATCTTACTGAGGTCCTCCATGGTCTCAGCCATGACCACTATATCATCGGCAAACCGAAGGTGAGTGATGTACTCGCCATTGATGTTGATACCTAGTCCTCTCCAGTCCAGAACATGGAAAACATCCTTCAGTACAGCGGTGAACAGTTTCGGAGATATGACGTCTCCCTGTCTCACACCTCGCTGCAGAAGGATAGGTTCCGAAGTCTGATCCTGAAGTCGGACTGACATGGTGGCGTTTTTGTAAAAACACTTCAACACCTCGATGTAGCGGTAGTCGATTTGGCACCTTTAGAGAGACTGTAGTACAGCCCAGGTCTCGATCGAATCGAAGGCTTTCTCGTAGTCCACAAACGCTAAACAGAGAGGCAGATTATACTCCTCGGTCTTCTGTATAACCTGCCGCAGCGTATGTATGAGGTCTACGGTGCTAAAGCCTTTTCGGAATCCGGCTTGTTCGGGAGGTTGAAAGTCGTCAAACTTGCGCGCGAGACGATTTGTAATGACTCTTGAAAACAACTTGTAGACATGACTCAGAAGTGAGATGGGCCTATAATTCTTCAGTCGGGCATCCGACATACGGTCATCCTTTAGGTACTACACAATTATTAGCGAGGTTTCTCGAAGATTCTAGATGACCGTCGTAACAGTATCTTTCGGGTTAGGCAAAATTTTGACTAACAATAAACTATGACAAACTCAAACGCGTCATTGGTGCTTGAGGTTTGATTCTCATGTCGGGCAATGTATTATAGGGTTTTTTTTAAGAATTTCTCAGTAATATTGTAGTCTGTTGTTACCAGAGCGAGCCTATTGCCGTCATGCCTCGCCCCTTATTACATGGGATGTAAATAAAGCTGACGAAAACTAAGGGTGCTACAGGTACCTCTGCCTATCACTTTTGGGGTTATAAATGTGATGTTATGTTTTACTGAAGTTTTGCTTAGCCACTTGCAACACGAAATCCTCCTGCTGCCCAATAAAAGTTTATAACATGGTCTGCAATTAAAATGCCTAAAGTAACCGCGAAATTTACGACTAAAACTACCAAATACCACATAACTGGAAAACGGGCTTACTAACATTAACATTTTAATCGCTTTAGGAAATAAAACATTCGCCAACCTTTGAAAGCAAATCGATTACTATTATACATCAAATGGTAATAAAATAAACATCAAATCATTCAAACTTGACTTCTGAACCGCACTAAAATATCAATATTTCTTATAAGCTAGAGAAAGACAGCGCTATTTGTGTATATAGATATCTCTGTCTCACATTAGCAAGACATTCTTTTTAAATAGTGCTGTGAAGTGTGGGGATATCATAGGAATCGAATATTCATAAAACCGCTTTACGATTATTTTACAACTTGTTAAAATTACTGAACTCTTATGATAAAAGCATATTTAAGTGCTTTTGATTTCCGTTCAAAAGGCCCAGATTTTAGTTTTATGGCAATCGTCTTGTTCCGCTTTACGTTTCATATAGCAGTATTAGATGGTTCTAAGCTAGCTATTTCTGTCATTATCAGCCCAAAGTGTCCACTGGAACACTACACGTGCCAAATGCTTAACAAATTTCAGATGACATCAAATGTATCGTACTAGATATCGGTTTCGACAAATTATGGTGAGAAAGGGCGGTGAAATAAATAGGTAATAAAAAAAACAACTATAATACAAAGCTTTTGTCACATGAGACACCAAAATGGTTAGTTACTTATGTATTTAGTACTTACAATTCGAAAATATTTTGAAGGTTTTGTCTACTATTTCAAGGCTGTATTGTAGACCTATGCTATGGCTGTTATGGCTAAGCATAGCAAAGGGGCTTATGGCTAGGTGGTCAATAGAAACATGATGAAATACTTATCATTGCGCTACTTGAACAAATCAAAAAATATAATCAACAAATCAATCTCCTTCGCCATTTTCTACAATTCCCACATAAGTCATTTAACTGTGGACATTCATCATGACGAAATTTTCTGAATGTGCCAAATGTCAAACGGGCTAACACCTGACATTCCATAAAGTAGGTAAATTGCAAAAGTTGCACATTAGGCTTAGCATAATGTCAAACAGGCACTTGGACTGGACTAGGCGTTAAAATGACATCATCATTCAGTACCTGCATCTTAAAAGATGATTACTTTTGAACGAGTCAGGTACATAATTAAATTAGATGCGTATGTTTTGAATAAACTCTAAAACTAGTACGAAATTCGCAATTTGAGTCTAAAAATGTCTCAGAATGCTACATTAGGGAGATCAGAATTCCCATGTAGCATATAAATAATAAATAATTTAAAGCTTAATTAATCAACATTCAGTGATTTACGTTAATCAATAATTACTTTATTAGATACAACGAAATTCGATTGGCAATAGGTATCGAATCTCAATAAATTACAGATTAATTATCATGCCACGCGGCGGGGGATGCATGGGGGACGGCACTGCTCGCGTCCGTAGGACTTACCATCTTTTCCTAGACCCACCCTACACGTGTCCCCTGGGTGGTGCTAAACGAGTAGCAAACGTCGAGCCTCGGGCGACGGTTAATAAACCCGACTCAGCCGGCCTTACTAGCGTGGCTTAAGTGAAGGTAGGAAATGACCTTCACAACCCGTAACTTCGCTCTTGCACACTCAGCGAAACCGGTGGCCTTGGCTTAATCGCCTGGGCCAAGAGGTAGAAAACCTCCATAAAAAATTACCCCAACTCTACGGTGCGATACGTGCCTAAGGATGCGTGACTGATGGGGAGATCAGTCGTAAGCGATCAACCTCGGTGGACCTGGTAAACACCGTTGTAGTTGCCTTCTAGGGGGAATGGGCGTCACCCTCCTAGCGACCTAATAATTCGACCCTACTCGTGGGAACAACATGAATGATAATGTACTTAAAAACAATTCAAATAATCAAACCGAACAGCAAAATAAAACCTTAACACAGCAAATTTTCCATAAGGGTCTCTTCGTGAATAGGCCTCGGGCCCAATCTCTAAGTGAAGACCGCGTGGCACATAAAACAACAGGACGGAATGAACCTACCAAAACACTATCTGAAAACATCATATCCGGCGAACCAAAATCCCCATCCCAATGGATAGAAGTGAATGAAAGAAAGCGTCCAAGACAGAGTCCCGACCACGCAAACGACCATGCTCAAAAGCAGACCAAACTTAGTAGCTACTGGCTCAGCCAACCAGTACCGACATCAAACAGGTTTGAGGAACTAGAGGTTTATCCAAATCTAGAGAATATTACACAAAAAGAAGCTAAAGGGAAAATCCCTAAACCGCCTCCTATATTTGTAGATAAGGTCGAAAACATACGGCCGCTGCAACAACTCCTTGAACAACATGCTACGGGCGACTACGAAATCAAAATACTAAATAGTAACAAGGTCAAAATCCAAACTATGACACATACTACTTACAAAGAAATTGTAAAACAGCTAGAAAGCAAAGAAACTGAATTCTACACTTACAAGCCTAAGGAGGAGCGCAACTTCAAAGTAGTCTTAAAAAACATTCATCCGTCCATTGACACTCAAGAAATCCAGCAAGCCTTAAAGGAAATAGGTCATGACTCAACTAATATTTGGAATATCAAGCAGAGAACAACACAAAAGCCTCTGGATATGTTTATTGTTGAACTTCTACCGAAAAGTAATAACAAACAAATATACGAGCTTAAAAGCCTCTTACACCTACGTATAAAAGTTGAACCACCAAGACCAGTGCGGAACATACCTCAATGTGCCAAGTGCCAGCAATATGGGCACACAAAAGCATACTGTCATCGTACACCCAAGTGCATAAAATGTGCTGCTAACCACTTATCGGCAAACTGTACCCGAAAAGAACGATCTGATACAGTAAAATGCGCACTTTGTGATGGAAACCATCCAGCAAACTATAAAGGTTGTAGCGTATACAAGGACTTACAAAAACAAAAATATCCACCGATAAGAAGCAAAAAAATAGAACGGCCGGGCAACCCTGAAAATGTTGAAGTGCCTTTGACACAAGACAATACAAAAAACCCACAACATAGAAGAGCCTATAGCAGTGTACTTTTGAACAAAGAAAATGAAACACCTCAATCACACATAATTCATTCATCCGACCAATCAAACGACATGCAACAGTTAATGGAAATGTTCAAACAAATTATGAATCAAATGGGTACGATAACAAATCTGCTTACAAGTCTAATGTCAATAATGTCCAAAAATTCAATCAACTCAAATTAGTACTATGGAATGCCAATGGGCTGTCACAACACTTCTATGAAGTTAAACTTTTTCTCGAAGCAAATGATGTAGATGTTTTGCTAGTAACAGAAACACATTTTACAAATAAATCACATCTAAATATACCAAAATACAAATTATATCACACTCAACACCCAGATGGAACAGCTCACGGTGGCTCCGCTATAATAATCAAAGAAAAAATAAGGCATTATGTTGCGTCTCCTTACTGCACAGAGGAAATACAATCTACTAATATAGTGATCGAAGACCCCAAAGGGGAGATAGCACTGTCTGCAATATATATTCCTCCAAAACACAACATGAAATCCGATAAATACTGTGCTTTTTTCAAAACCCTGGGACATCGGTTTATAGCTGGCGGCGATTACAACGCGAAGCACACTGAATGGGGGTCACGTCTAACCACACCTAAAGGACGCCAACTTATGGAAGCTATCAGGACTCTACAACTGACTGTCACCTCAACGGGGGAACCGACATACTGGCCCGCTGATGTATATAAGAAACCTGACCTCATAGACTTTTTTATTTGCAAAGGACTACCTCAGTCATCAATAAAGTGTAGCTCTTGTTATGAAATGTCGTCAGATCACTCACCAGTAATTGCACTAGTGGACTGCAACGCCACAAATGTCATCAAAACATGTAAGCTACATACCAAAAAGACAAATTGGCCATTATTCCGCGACCTTGTCGAGCAATCCCTTGACTGTCGGATACCTCTTAAAACAGATGAGGATATAATTCAAGCAGTCGAGTACTTCAACAAGAATATACATGAAGCCGCGTGGGCCGCAACTCCGCCTCAAATTGAAAACGACAAACCCAGCAGTTCGTGTTCTAAATATATCTTGGAACTGGTAAATTCAAAGCGCAAAGCCAGAAAACTATGGCATGAAACAAAATACCCGGGGCATAAAACCACATTTAATAGCATCACAAGCAAGTTGAAAAAAGCCCTAAAAACAAACACAAATAAAGAAATAGAGAACTACCTCAAAAGCCTTGATGCAACCCAAGCCACCGATTACTCTCTCTGGAAAGCTACGGCAAAACTTAAGAGACCAATAATACATCGATCTCCTGTTATGAAGCCAGATGGTACATGGGCGAAAAGTGATAAAGATAAGGCGAATGTATTTGCCCAACACCTTGCTGAAGTTTTTACACCAAACACCGACCATGGATCTAGCAAAACCGGTCTAATCAAAACTGAACTTGATCAACCACATCAGCTGGATAAACCAATTAAAAAATTCACTAAGCAGGAAGTACTTACAGCGATCAAAAAAATCAACATCCATAAGGCACCGGGGTATGATCTTATTACGGCCAAGACCTTGCGAGAGCTACCTGACGTCGGCATCACATTCCTTACCTACCTTTATAACGCATGTCTCTGGAGAAACTTCGTTCCACCACAGTGGAAGGTTGCAGAAATCATTATCATTCCTAAACCTGGCAAAGACCCTACTGATGTAAAATCTTACCGTCCGATCAGTCTTCTTCCAGTTCCATCTAAAGTCATGGAAATACTTATACTCAAACGTCTAGCACCGGAAATTACAGCCAACAAGCTTATTCCCGACCATCAGTTTGGCTTCAGACAATCTCATGGTACAATAGAGCAAGTACATAGGCTAGTGGAACAGATAAATTACACATTTGAAAGTAAACAACTCTGCTCTGCGGCCTTCCTGGACATTTCGCAAGCGTTCGACCGTGTTTGGCATGATGGGCTTTTGTACAAAATCCGTAAAGGCTTACCCATAAATTTCTACCTTCTCATCAAGTCATATCTTAGCGACAGACACTTTTATGTTAAATATGGAGACGCTACTACACAGTTACACGAAATAAGAGCAGGAGTTCCGCAGGGCAGTGTAATGGGTCCAATGCTTTATCTAATATATACTTCAGACTTACCGAATAGACAAGACACAATGACAGGAACATTTGCTGATGATACAGCGGTCCTTGCCGTTGATCATACTGCAGCTGGAGCATCAGCGAAATTACAACGGAACCTAAATGATATCTCGAACTGGCTGAAAGACTGGCGTATAAAGGCAAATGAAGCTAAATCAGTCCAAATCACCTTCTCCTTAAGAAGAGAAACATGTCCAGAAGTCGAACTTAATAAGATAAAGATACCCCAGGTAGATGAGGTTCGTTACTTAGGAGTCTACTTAGACAGACGACTTACCTGGAAAAAACATATAACAACTAAAAGAAAGGCACTTGACTTACAACTTAGAAAGCTACATTGGCTCATGAGACGAAAATCCCAAGTTACACTGGAAAACAAACTCCTCCTATACAAGTGTATACTTAAACCAATCTGGACTTATGCTTTGCAGCTATGGGGCACTGCATCCAAGTCCAATGTGGAGATCTTACAGCGCTTCCAGTCAAAAACCATACGAATGATAACTGGTGCACCATGGTATATTACAAATAATCAACTACACCGTGATCTAAAAATCAAGACTGTCAAAGATGAAATTAAGGACTCCTTACTAACCTACTGCAAAAGAATTGTAAAACATCCAAACCAATTGGCAAGAAGTTTAATGGAAGAACAACCAAACCAAACATTTAAAAGGCTTAAAAGGCGTGCTCCTCAAGATCTTGTCTGACAAAAATCTAAAGTCATACTAAATGGACATATCATTGGATACTGTACCATGCACGCTACATACACATACATAAAATCCAGCTTAATGTCGACAAGACAGATTGCAGGAAATAAAGGAGATTAAAAAAAAAAAAAAAAAAAAATGCCACGCGGGGCGTGTGTATGAGTCATGCGAAATATATTGATAGACTATACTCGGTTCTCTCTGTGGGTACTATTTTGGCATAAGTGAGGGCTTGGGTTTCAATGGACGGACTTCATAACTATTATATAATAATAATATGAACTTAAAGGTTAATAATTTGGCTGCCTCCAGTTAGTTAAGTGGTTGCAAGCTGGACATAGAGATAGAGAGAGAGAGTGTAGAGCATGAGATACTGGGTTCGATTCTCAAGTCGTGCGATTTGTTATTAGATTTTTCCATCAATAATGTCTCAGCCACGGTATCTGGATTTGTGCCCGATAGAATCACCACATAAACACTCGTAAAAAAACCGGCCAAGTGCATGTCGGACCACGCACATTGTAAGGTTCCGTAGTTGCCCATCATTGTAATAATATGTGTTTACCACCCTGCCTACCTGCCTCCGAACGATTATTTTATTGTAAAAATAAAACAAACTTACATTTGCAGTTTTGAGACCTGCGCTCCCATACTTTATATGTTTATAGGAAAATTTTTCATACAAGTACATTTTATAACTTGGTCGACTATTACTCGTAAACATCTAAAGCCTACTAAGCTGTGATAGTTTTTCTTTTATTTTTGTTATAAATATTCTAATACCATGAGTTTTTTCACAAGCCCGAACACAACCCGTATAGGTGGTTTAGGTTGGCACACTTGAATCTGGAAAAAACATTGCACTTTAAAGCTTAATATTTCCCTTAATCGAAAAACTGTTTCAATAAACTCACAATACGTTTTAAAGACCTATCCAACGATAACCCACACAATGGACTTCGCAATAAAAAAAAATCATCCCCTTTAATGTGTACCTACCCTAAAAAATAATTATTTTAAATATTTTACTTTAGCACTTTTTCTTCGTAACTTTCTTCATGCCAAATTACAGCTTTCTAGTGCTAAGAGTCTTCGAGTTATAGTGCGGACGGACAGACGGACATGGCGAAACTATAACGGTTCCATATTGACGACAAAACCTAAAAACTACATATTAGATTTATAGCAGGCTTGCCCCTTATTAGTTATTACGCGGGACTTAGGAAAAACTGGCGAAATAAAGGTGTACTATCGCGCACATCTCTGTCTAACCCTTCGGGTACTACATGTTAATGTGTGATGCTATGCATGTTGATGTTAATTTCCCAATGTGTAGAGTATATTTCGACATCGATGCGCTCATTGCCTTCGGTACTAACAACCTTTAATTATCCATTACAATCTAATAAGGTTGAGAAGCCGCGGGCTGCTAATTAGCAATTACGCAACAAATGCATTTATGTATAGTAACGTTTGTTTTTTTACTGAAACTGGAAAAATGTTTAGTATGCCCTATTATTATAACTGGTGTTGCTTGAAGTCCTGGTCAAGGTGTTTCCAGGTATGTTAGGAATATGACGGATATATAAGAAACTATCCGAAACATATAAATCGGTTTCGGTTACGGTCACGGCTTTTTTTTCGGATATCCGATAGTTTCTGTTACGGTCACGGTTACGGAGCTCCATAACATCCCTGGTATTTTCTCTCGCTTCATCATAATATAGTGTTTGATTTATCACTATAGAAGCACAGTCTTCATAATGATATAATTAATCGGGGTTTTTATTAGGATATAGATTGTACATTAACATAAGGTAAATAATATATAAACTTTACGCCTTTTTCCCATGGGGGTACTAAGAAACTACAGAGTACCTTGATTGTTGTGTAAAGTACCAAATGATAAATTCATCATCATCATCATTTCAGCCGAAAGACGTCCACTGCTGGACATAGGCCTCCCCTAAGTGTCGCCACATTGACCGGTCCCGTGCGTGTCGCATCCAGCGGGTCCCCGCAACCTTCACCAGGTCATCGGTCCACCTAGTGGGAGGCCTTCCAACGCAACGTCTGCCGGTTCGCGGTCGCCACTCCAGAACTTTCCGGCCCCATCGGCCATCCGTTCTGCGAGCAATGTGCCCTGCCTACTGCCATTTAAGTTTGACAATTCTTCGGGCTATGTCGGTAACCTTGGTTCTCATGCGGATTTCCTCATTTCTGATTCGATCACGCAAGGAAACTCCGAGCATAGCCTTCTCCATTGCCCTTTGGGTGACTTTGAGCTTTCTGATGAGGCCCATAGTGAGCGACCACGTTTCGGTCCCGTATGTAATCACTGGCAACACACACTGGTCATAGACTGTCGTCTTGAGATCTTTTCGTCTTAAATGATAAATTATTGCTTCTGAACTGCTAATTTCTGTTTATTTAAGTTTTGGAAAAGATTTTTTTATGATTACTCATTCTTCAGCTTTCAGAAAAGAATCAATTTTAATGTTTTGAGTGGAGCAGTTTTTTCATAATTGTGTAATTGTTTTTAGCAACAAGTCGGAAAATTTCTAACACAGTTCGGTAACCATACAGTTTTGTTACCCCTAGTTATAACTGGACTTTAATTAGTTTCTAATGTTCTAATGACCTCTAGGCTCTAGTGTAGCCCTTTTCAAGTATAGGTCGAGCTTCCCTCTCACTCTATAATATATAAACTGCATTGCTCGTGATTGTACACAATTCCGACAGTATCATGTAGACCAACAGAAATCAGTTAATATAAACAAACTAATAAAGAAATATATAAAGGCCCGAGAGACATTAAATGGACTCTGATTTCAGCAATACCTCAATTACAATCCCGTTAACGAGACTACCGAAAACTTATGTCAGACACCTAAAGCAACAACGCCATAGTGGAGAAACCAGCTTCCATTAGTGTCTGACACCGCTGTCTTACTCTCAGCAACCACAGTTAAATTGCTAGACAAGTTTTTAAGGCAGTGGCTCTCAACCTTTTTTTGACTAGATCACTTTGGTTCATCTTTTGTAAGCATATACCGTAAATTATACCAAGAGCAAGGCCAAATGAGGGATGGACTCGCGCATCAAGGATTAGGTATCATCGTAGTAATTAGGTATAGTAATTAAAAGTTAAAGCTGACCGAGCTGACCTCCCTTTAATTTTTAGTTTATTTTTATTATTTGAAACTTTCAACTATTATTAATCATGAGATACAGCCCGCTAACAGACAGACAGACGGACAGCGAAGACATAGTAGGTAAAAGGGGCCCGTTGATTACCCTTCGGCCACGGAACCCTAATCATTTGATAACAAAGTCGTTAAATTTAAAAAAATATATTCAGATTTGAATGTAAATGTTCGATTTGCATTAATGTGAAAATCGAGCTTAAATAAATCTGAAAATGAAAATGAAAATGAAATCTTTATTTGTAAACATACTCGTAGGTTTTAAAGTGGTGTTACAGTTAAATATAGAAATTCCGTCTATGTTTTGCGTTTAAGCGTACAAATTAAATTGATGTTTACAATCAGTTTCTATGAAAATTCAAGTTACAATAAATCCATAATGTGAGAATAGGCAATTAGAAATTAATATTTAGATTATTTATCAATTAAGTATCAATTATAAATCATAAGCTAAATCTTTCGCAAATTATATTTTACCTAACCTTATACTGTCACTCACGGGATAACTTCATTCATTCTTCTTATCTTCATTCTTCTTTCATTGTCAGCTCCCGATATGTTGCAAGCGCCATGATCGCGGGTTGACCAAATTTTACTACTGAAATAACAGGAGCTCACAATAATTAAAATCAACGAAGATATGCCGTAAGTGGGTGTTAGTTTAGTTATAACTGTGAAAGCATAAAACCATGTTTTACCTCCTCCGAACCTCCAGTGGTCCTCAGACCAAAGGTTGGGAACCAATGTTCTAAGGTATTTCAGTGCGATTTTCTCTCTCTTTAGATTTATACAAATTGTTTAATTGCTTACAAGATTTAGTTTATTTACGATGGATGTTGTCGAGAATGGCTGGATAAATCTACGGTTGGAGCTAATTGTTGGAAAGTGGCCATTAGGTTAGATTTTACCTACATCTAATCGTGATGACTGTCGTGGACTACTAAGAATGTAAAGTACTACGTGATTCGATAATCGACTAGTCGCTTACTGTCTTGACTTTATACACAGTATAAGGTAAGGGACACTAGGGGTGTTGGGGGGCGTGTGTTCGGGATTTTAGTGCTATGAACATTTTCATAAATCAGCCTTTCGAGCTTCTGTCTGACCGGTCAACTGCTCAACTTGCTGATCGATGACAAGAACCGGCCCATTTAAAAAAATGTTGTTCGTGGGAAAAAAACACGCACCAAAATTATCATTTATTATTGATTAGTTCTCGTATTTAATTATAAGATTTGGATAATTCAGTGATTGGCCGAATTTAATTGAATTCTTGACTTCGCTTTAATACGCTTCCGGTAATAACAATTACCTGTCAATTATTTCTATCAGCATTTCAATTATCGAAACATGAATCGATAATATTCCAATAACTTCGAAAACCGTGGGAACATGACCTTATAATGTGCGTATGCAATTTTGAAGCCTAAGTATTAAGTCACAAAGTATAAATTTATGTGTTTTGACTAAAAACTGATATAGTTTCGTACAATCAATGTTAACACCTAAATCTTATATCACAGAGTTGAAATTACTATGTTTTGGAGTACAAATTGATATGGTTCCGTACACCTGCGTTATGTCACCACCATTGTTCTACCGTTATTATACTATGAACAATAACAATCTATTCAATGTCTGCGTCTCGAGTTTCTGTACAATTTGCTCTAAATGCATATTAAACTGATTCATGGAATTGGTACTGCAACTTGCGTTTAACTTTGTTTTAAAAGTTTTTTTATACGATGTTCTAGCTTATACGCGCGTCTACGGTTGCATAGAGTTGGGTAATTGGCTTCTTTCTTGGCTAAAATAAATATTATAAGGTGGGGCTATAACCTCACAACGTATTACCATAAAAATTAATATCACTACAATTGGCCTGTTGTCCTTATGTATACCCGAAGTGTTTTCAAAGCTCTGAAATACGCTATTTTCGGATGGGCCCGTATCTACGTTGAAGGACTTGGAGAATAGACCCCCTGCTGGTGTAAATAAATAACACACTTAAAGGGTGTAAAAATACCCTTAACAAAGCCGAGAAGCACTTGTTCGGCACAATGTTAGGAAATGTTTTGCTACCTTGAGTTTTACCGTAAAACGTGATTTTTCTACCCCAAAAAAAAGTTGCTGCTATCATTTTTCGTATCGTTTAACTCAGCATGCTCACTCAGCATTTTACATGTAGCGGTGATACGATACCCATTCATAACACTGGTTGTCAGACTTCCAGGCCACTGACTACTTATAATGACTGTCGAAGATACACAAATGACAGCCAGGACCAACGGCTTACTTTACCTTTCGAGAGAGAAACTTGATATTATGTTATGGGTGGTCACCCAGCCACGGATCAACCTAGTCAAACGTGGCATAACTTAATCATCGACTGGAGCGTGTGTCATTATTTAACTAAAAGCTCCTCTCAAACAACACGAGTTATTCCACAAAAGGAAGCAAGCTCAAGAACAAAACTTTCCTGTCTCCAGATATACTGCAACCAGAAAACTGTTCCTAAAGGGTAACTCTAAAACTAGTGTCTCCTCGAAGATTGCAGATGTTAAGTTGTAATGGGCGGTACTTAGTTTGATGCACAGAATGCTTGGTTGACGGCTTCGTGAAGGGACCAAATACACCATGTGTGCACAGATAGACATACTTTCTCTTATGAGACATGGTTTTGGTATGGTGGAGAAACAGCCTCATTTAGCCAAGTCAATGCTAAATTAGCAGAAACAAAACCAATATCCATTAATCCTGTATACGACCGCCATTACCCTACATCTCTGTTGATCCCATAAGGGCTAATCGCTGATAACTCTTATCTTAATAAACTTGTTTACAGGCCTTTGATATGGGGCTCTTAGTGCTTCGCTCCTGCCGACCACTCTGTGCGTAATCGTCGCGGTTATCTCGCAAGTTTGCTCGAACAAATTTGTTATTGTGTATGAAAATTGTGCGTTTGTCCGGTAGTTTGTAAAGATTTTCTTTATGTAGATGAAATCTTACGAAATCCTTCTTCAGCGTCTTCGTGGACATTTCCAGGTGTTCTCGAGACGAAATACCGGACCAGAGTCATCAGGTGCTATAAGACAAGAAGGTAGTCACTGAGGGAGGCCTAGAAAACGGAGGCATGACCGGAAAAAGAGTGGAAATCTGGAAACAGACCTTTGAGCAGTGGGATAGTACAAATTAATATTCGAATCTGTATAAAGAATTAGGGAAAGCTGCCGTTGATACACATGCAAGCTCTATGGTTCTTGTGTTCTGCTGACCTAGTTTCGAATAGAGTCGAATAGGCTATAAGATATCAATAGTTCCTGGTTTAAAATATTTAATGTACGAGTATACGTAAAGTATCGATGCTTTTTATCTCCGCCGAAGCATCACAAGATCATTCTATATCTTTCTGTCTGTTTGACAAAGCTTTTCTTAAAAAACTGTTTGCCATACAATTAGAACGGCACCATGTTTGGAACAGATTTTATTGCAAACCAATCCGCGGACAATCCTTTCTTCGATAAAAGCATGTTTATAGCTTGTATTAGCATTACCACTTCGATAACGAGGAAAATTAACATCATCTTGTATTTTAATAACTGCCGAAGTGCCGACCAGTGGGAGGCACTGTCCCACCGCAAACAAGGAAGCTCACAGATTCACTTTCGACTTTTCTTAGTCAAGTAACGTACACAAGTTTGTAGGTCAGCATACATCAGGTATTGAGGGGCGGGATATGAGGAACAGGGAGTCAGGACCCTCGTTCTCTACCAGACGGTTGTTATGGCTGGTGAGCATAGGCTTAGGCTATTGTCACGTTGTTATATTCTAATCTCGTGGATAAAATCTTGCGCGATGTAGACTTTATTCGACGGCACAGTTGTCGCAGTAGCTGAGCGATTGGACTGTTGTGCCGCGTGTCGTAGGTGCCTGTTCGATCCCCGCACGGAACAAATATTTGTATGGCCTACAGAATTACAGATATGTAGTTGTTTCGGGTCTGGGTGTTTGTATTGTATCTGTGAGTTTAAATGTTTGTATACGCACCCACGATACAAGAGAGATTCCTAGAGAAAGGCAATGTTTTAAAAAAAAAGACACAAGAAAAAAGTGTGCCGTCAGGTGGGCCATAATTATATGATGCCGCTACATCAATAAAATACATTACTTGATGTACCGCCACTCCAGCGAGGACTCCGGCAAAAATCGCCTTACTTCTGTCAAAGTTTTCTGATCTGTGTGTCTCTCATCCAAGGCGACTTTAAAGCTGGTTGTAAGTCACCGGTCAGCGTTGAAAGAAGAAACAGTAGACAAAGTTTAACGAAAACTTTACTCAGATAGCTGAGGCGAGGTATGCGAGCTAAACTTAACTGGCTAAGTATACTAAGCGCTCGGTCAGCAACAGGTAAAACGATTTCGTCAACACAGCGCAACGTGCTTTTAAACGTTCCTTCTGGTTCCTAGTTCTACTCGCTAATCGCCAGCGGTGGGACGGGCGTCGTCGGTCGAACCGCGCGTTGTCAGGTGCTTTAGCGAATTGATCTCGGCTTGAATTTGGAACGCGTGCGCCGATGCGTGGGAGTTTGTTGAACATGTTAATGTTTATAAATCCTCTTGTTTGTGACCGGATGAAAGGAATGAGACATTATGAGACGTAGCAAATGTCAACTCGCAATGTAATGCAAATTATAATGTGAGCAACATGTTTAGTTTGTTTGTGAATTAGGTTTACGCCCACGCTCTTAGTTGAGGGTTGTGTCTTATTTGTGAAATGAAATGTGAGATTTAACAATATCTAGAAAAATAAAAAAGAGAGAAGAGAACTAAACTAGAGTAAAGGAACTAAATTTAGTGTAGTGAGTGAAGCAGCGGTGGCCCAGTGGTGGCGGCCCCGACTTACGAATAGTAGGTTGTGGGTTCGAACCCAGGCCGGCCTTACTTTGTGTAATTTATTTCATCACTGCTGCTCCCAAAACGGTAAAGGAAAACATCGTGAGGAAACCGGCATGTCTTAGAACCAAAAAATTCGAAGACATGTGACATCTACCAATCCGCACTGGGCCCGCGTGGTAGATAATAGCCCATTCCCTCTCAAAGAGAGGAAGCCTGTGTCCCAGCAGTAGGAACATTAATAGGCTGTTGATGATGACTGAAGTAAAGGACGACTAGGTGGTCTAGTGGTCTCTAGCGCGTCTGCTCAGCATGTGGTCCTGGATTCGATTCCCGGGGTCGAACAAAGTGTTATTGCGTTTAGTTAGGAATTTGGTTGTCACCCCCTATTACATGGGATTTCAATAAAACTAGTGAAATATGGATGTATGCGTGATGTTATCATGTGATGTTATGAAACTGAACAACCAAACTGAAAACTTACTGCTAAAATATACCAATTGTTTTGTTGACGTCCACTGCTGGACATAGGCCTCCCCTAATTCTCGCCACATTGACCGGTCCCGTACGTCTCGCATCCAGCGGATCCCCGCTTCACTAGGTCATTGGTCCACCTAGGGAGGCCTTCCAATGCAACGTCTCCGGTTCGCGGTCGCTACTCCAGAACTTTTCGGCCCATCGGCCATTCATTCTGCGAGCAATGTTCCTGCCCATTGCCTTCATTTCGGATTCGATCCCACCAGGAAACTCCTAGCATAGCCCTCTCAATTGCCCTTTGGGTGACTTTAAGTCTTCTGATGAGGCCCATTGTGATTGTGAGCGACCATATTACGGTCCCGTATATAATCACTAAAGTGCCATTTTAATAACACCATATTGTACCATGATAATGACATTATTCATTCGAAGACATAAAATACTGTAGGTTACTTACCGTATTTTCATTTGTTATAGGTTGCAACTGTTCGTCGATCGGTGCCGAGAGCAACGTGTGTGACATTCGAACAGGACAGTGCCGTTGCAAGAAACACGTAATGGGCAGAGCGTGCGAAACTTGTGAGGTACGTAACTAGTATTTTCTCTACTTCTCTATTGGTAGGTTTGGAGAATCTGCAGAATGTTGGCCTGACATTGTGTAGAACCACACCAGAATACTTTGATTCTTCCCGTCCGATCTGCTACGATTTTTGGTACCTCGGGTAGCTTGTCCGGGGAGGTGGCGAAACAGACAAGGACGTAATGCATTGGATCTACTTAGAATTGATACAATGGCGGAATGAAAAACAAACTCGACGTACGACACGCTTGGCGCAGTGGCTCAAGCAATTGACTGCTGCGCTGCGTGTCACAGGTTCGATTCCCGCACGTACTAAATATTTGTATGGCCTCCAGATGGTTGTTCCTAGTCTGAATATTTGTGTACGTGATTTTAAATGTTTGTAAACGCACCCACGATACAGGAGAAATTCCTAATAAAGGGGCAACGTTTTTTTTTTTTAAAGAAAGAATCAGACAGGGACGTAACGCATCGGATCAATTGAGAATGGATGCAATGGCGGAATGAAAAAGACAAACTACGTACGTCCGTAATTTTTATGACCAGAAAAACTGTGTCAATCAGGAATTCATTGTCGAGATCTACCACCCAAGATATACGTTACCAAGTAACCAGCTCCAATAAACTATGACAAACTCAAACTGGGATCCCGTCCCTTCCCAAAACAAACACAGTTAGGATTCCGAGCAAAACAATTTACATCCACTCGTACTTCGCATTGATATTCAAATGGCGGTGTTTCAAATGTCCCCGTGACATTTCTAAGTAATAAACGAACGGACTGAGGAAACGGAGCGGAATTTATGCGGTGCCACAGAGGGTACACAGAGATATATTAGGTAAACCAAAGCCATAAAATGTATTTTTTTATAATAACACTAGCTGATGCCCCCCACGGCTTCGCCCGCGTAGATATCGGTTATGGCGACCAAAAGTATTCATGAATTTTTGATCCCATTCCCGCAACCCATGGGAACCTGCTCCGGGGATTAATTATATACTAAAACCTTCCTCAGGACCCCTTTATCCATTGGTGAAAACAGCATGAAAATCGGTGCAGTAGTTTTTGAGTTTATCGCGAACAGACGGACAGACAGACGCGACGGAGGACTTCGTTTTATAAATATGTAGTTATAACATCACGTCTGTGAAGGGTCAAATGTCAAAGTATTAAAGGCAGAGACGTACTTAGTACATTCTGTACCAACAACGAAAAAGAAGGTAATTTATGTGTTAAGAGGGGTCAGGAAATCCCGTCGGGACTGCGGGATGTTGTAAGAGATACCGCGGCCTTGAAATATATTGCTAATAAGGAACATGGGTGGTTTTTAGTCATTAGAAGTCTGACACTCCCTTTCGCTCTGCCCAAGAGCGGGAGGGGTTATTTGAAGATTTCCCATCCCACTACAAAAAAAGGGGTCATGTAATCCTGGGTACAGATTGTACCACTTACCTACATTTCGCCAGTAATGTACAAGTCCCATGTAATGGAGACGAGCCTATTGACATCGATTAGGCACTAATCTAGACTCCCTGACTACAACTAAGAACTTCCTGAAGTGAAAACCCAATACCACTTTACCCGACCCAGGAGAAATGGGTTACATTTTTTTTCTGCAGTTGCTTCTCTATAATATTTTAAATCTCTTGGATTTCATCCCTGTACTAGCGGACGTCACGCGGGGAAAGTGTAGCGTCCCAACGGTGAAAGAATTTTTCAAATCGATGCAGTAGTTTCGGAGCCTATTCGTTACAAACAAAAGTGTTTCGGCGTGGTGGCTTTCGGAATGACGTATTGCACTCGTAGTTTTTCGTAGTTTTGTTTTATGAATTGTTCTTATGACATTCAAAAGTGCCAGTAATGGTTTAATTGAAATAAATGCTTTGAGTTTGAGTTTGAGTTTGAGTCAAACAAACAAATCTTTCTTAATTAGTGTAGAAGTGCAGATTAACATCGGCACCTAAAATTGTTATCAAAGTTATAATTTTTGTAACCACTTAACCAGCTATTTCACAAAAAGCTCTAAAGCTATTAAACTAGGCGATTTAATTGCTTCGATATCGTTCGCTTATAACAGTTTACTGTGAAGTGGAAAACTGACAGAAAATGAAGCAGAATTTAAACGTTGACACTTAAGCTATACTAACCAGAGACGAACTTACGAAACGCGTACTTTGAAATTTAGCTTTGTTGTTTTATTATTTGTTGATGTAAACATATAAGTGATCATGATATGGTTTTATTTATGTATCATTTGCATGAACAAATGCAGAAACTTCAAAACGCTATCTGTTACAATCGATCTGTCCGTTTTGGTATGTCCATGATAACATTGCGTCTTTGACAAACGGCGGCCGCGAGTACTACAGACTTATTGAAGATCATCAGTACATCTCTCTCTTTATCCCATAATTGTTCCTCATTCTGGCGTGGAAGTGTATTATCTCATTGATGGTGGACCGAAAACGAACAGGAAGATGATGATGCTTACTAGCACTGGGCCATGAGGCCATCCATGGACCTTTTATAAGCCAGCTTCATAAAGTTTTTATAAACCATTGCGGTAACCCATGTAAATTCATAGTCATTCTTTGAAAACTCTAATAGATTTCTAATTCGTTTAGAAACCTATCCCACACAGTAAACCAGAACCTACACCTTCCGTCAGTTACATCCTAATCCGGCCCTGTCGACCATAATACCAATAATTGGTGTCGCTCGTATCGGAATTGTACCGCGGACTCTCAATTAAATGTCATTGGAACATGGCAAGTATTTGCGAATGTGGGCCACAGCGGCCACAGCTGGCTAATATCTCATGGACATAATAGCCGCGATTATGGAAGACAAGTGTGTTTGTGTCTGGGTTATACAGACTTCAAACAGTGGCTGAAAATTGGGGAGCTCAGGCTGGAGTTAGTAATTGGCACTTGGCAACGGCTTTTGGGTTGTGCAGATATCATTAATGTCAATCAGTTTCAGGTTGGTATAGCTTGTCGTTTTGATTTTGCTAAAAGTAGCAAGTAGGTACAATCAACACATCTCAGAGTATTTTACCGACATTTGTTACAATAATAAAGTCATTAGATATGATTTTGAGTTGTTAACTAAATTGGAGTAAATTAATTCAACTAATCACGGTACTTGACGTTCGTTTAATTTTGACGCACCTATTATTTTTCTTGCCACTTGTATTTCAGTATTTCGTAGAAAAGAACCTCCAGTTTTACACAATAATTATGAGTGCGGTTGAGTAGAACTGTAAGGGCCTGAGGGGGTAAGGCACGCCGTCGCCTCCTTCTGCGAAGCAGTGATGCTAGCGAAGTAGGTGGCGGAACGCGAGAGGGAGAGAACCTCTGGTCCCAGCCGCCGCAAGAGGCGCTCCGGGCGTCGGGGGCCACGTGATGGCTTCCGGCCACCGTAGACGCGGGCCTGTGAACGGTGAGTGATGGGCTAGCTCGCCGTCCGTCCGTCTTACGACGATAAAAGGCCGTATCGACGGCGCGTTCTTGTTCCACGCGCGCCTCAAAGAGATGTCAGCAACATGGAAGGGGCCCGCAAGGGCCGACGTCCGTCGGGGCTGCGGGTTGTTATAAGAGATACCGCGGCCTCGACATAAAGGGCTAAGAAGGACTGGTGGTTTTTAGTCAGTACAAGTCTGACACTCTCTTTCGCTCTGCCCAAGGGCGGGAGGGGTTATTTGATGATTTGAAACCCCCCAAAAAAAAGGAAAAGGTGGTAAGGCAGAAGTGTGTTTGGCACCTACGTTGTGCTACTCAATGTATTTACAACTTTCATCCCCCATAAACAGAAATGTAATAAAGGATGATGTAACATAATAAAGTCGAAAGCAATCATTATCTTTGATTCCACTGTTTTAATGCAACAAACTAGTCAGAATCTACATATTTGTCGCAGTTAAATAACTTTTATAGCCCTTAAAACGCATGCAAACAGTATTATTGGTTAGAAAGTGTTATTTATTATGCTTTAAATGTCAAATAAAATGAAATGAGGTCTTTAAATTAGGTATTTAAACCGCAGTTAAATTTTAAACCCTCTTCGTACATTTCCGTTGGCTTCGCTCTGAGATAACTGCAAATATAACTAATGCATTGGGATTCTGCTATCTTGATCTACTGTTGATCATAATCAACAAGAGAGATCTTGAGAAGAGTTTTTTATGCTTTCAATTCTCCACCTCAAAGATAGCAATAGTAACAGAATAAAAACCAAACCTTCATTACCAGGGATCATTTGAACTAGACTACTATATATTTTGACGTTTGTGGTCAATAAATTAAAAAAATGGTGTAAAAGTACCTTTACCCAAAAGGCACTTGTTATCCCCATCGCTGCGATCAGTTTTATCCAACTTGGAACCCCCGAGTTATGGAGATATAATATTATAATATTAATATAATATTATTCCACAACTATCACACAACGCCATCTAGTCCCAAGCTAAGCAGAGCTTGTGTTATGGGTACTAGACAACTGAAAAACATACTTATATATTTCTAAATACATACATATTATAGATAAATTACACCCAGACACAGAACAAATGATCGTGCTCATCACACAAACATTTGTCCTGGGTAGGAATCGAACCCACGACCTCCAGCATAGCAGTTAGGGTCACTAACCACTAGACCAACAGGCCAGTCAAAGATATATATATATAGATATTGGGGGTCAAAGTTCCAAATTTATCACAGGTTTTTTTTTTAATACTAGTTTTTCAGGTTTATAATATTACTTGAATTACCTTTACGACCTGTTTACTATTTTAAGCATTCACTAGCAATGTTTTAAGAGCCCGACTTTGAGTTTTACCGTAAATGTAATTTTTCACCCCAAAAAAAAGTCGTTTCCCAGCAAAAAAAAATTGTGTTGGGTTTACATAGTTTGATGTACAGAACGCTTGGTTCACGAATGTGTGTAGGGTTAATTTACACCCTGTATAGTTTTAACCGACTTCAAAAAGGAGGGGGTTATAAGGGTTCGGTTTTTTGCCATACAGCTACGGAACCCTAAAAACGGTACTGACTTCAAAGCAATAGATCAAAGGTTGTTTCGAAACTTGACAATATCATTTTTCAAGACAGACATAGGCGCAACAGAATCCCGTCACAGAAATATTTCATCAATTTGAACGCACCCACTAATCCATTATACAAGGAACCTAAATGGCAAAATGCATTATCGTCTTTCATGTCAATCAGTACAACGATTGTATCTCGAAGGGTTAGCCAGCATTACATTATGGCGAACATTAACCGACGATCAAAACTAATCCGGGCTTAAGTCGGCTAATCTGCGTTTACTTCACCAACGGTAATGCTGTTTGAAAGGTGATCGCGCACTGAACTTGACTCATCTTCTGCTAACCTTTTCCCAGTTGTATACGTCTCTGTGTGCCTTGTTCTTATCTGTCTCCTGCTGATATGGAGGGAAGTGGAAATTTCTGTTTTTCCTACTCCTCCGCTATTCTTTTCTGATTAATTTCGTTGCGGGATCCAAGACAGTCAAATCATTTCTCTGGGACTTCGTCGAGCTTCATTGTCTCGGCGCTTTTCTTGTGGTCGCCACTGTTGATTCTGGCTTACAGAAGCTACAGAGGTTTGGGAATAGTGAGGCGGGCTTGTCCCATTAACCTTTGCCCAACTATATTGGGGTCGGCTTCCAGTCTAACCGGATGTAGCTGAATACCAGTATTTTACAGGAGCGTTTGCTAATTGACCTGAGGATCTCTTGGCCGGCTGTGGGTTGTTCGAAAGAGATCATCGCTCAGATCAATCTTCAGGTTAAGCCGCGCCTCAGAAAGCACGTGGCATTGTAGATCTTTGCCGAAAGTTCTAGAGTGGCGACCGCGAACTGGAAGACGTTGCGTTGGAAGGCCTCCCACTAGGTGGACTTATGACCTGGTGAAGGTTGCGGGGACCCGCTGGATGCGAGACGCACGGGACCGGTCAATATGGCGACACCTGGGGACGGCCTATGTCCAGCAGTGGACGTATTTTGGCTGAAAAGATGATGATGAATGGTGAGTGGTTCGAAAGTCTGGCAACCAGTCATACCAAACATATTACTCAGTACTTACTGGGGTTACGGAGGCTTGATAAGCAGTCGCTCCATGCAAAATACTGATATTCAGCTGCATCCGGTTAGACTGGACGCCGAGCCCAACAAAGTTGGGCAAAGGCTAACCAGATGATGACAGTGAGTGCCTAACTGATCAGTGACCTCCACAACCCCTTCACTTGGTAACACGGCACAAAACTGGACATCCAGCGGACTTCTGACTGCTCCGCACGACTGTCGCGGAGAAGTTTCTTTATATTAAACGGATACTAATCCAAGGACTGACCTAGTCACGCGTTGCTTAACTTGAAGGTGACTCAGGTGGTTAATATTATTAAGCCACGAGCATCCCACCAGTTAACTAAAAATCAATTCAGTACATGCTTGAGAATAAATCAGTTTGAATTAGTCGATGTCTTGATTTACTTTCCGCTTCTATGCGCGTTTGTTCTGAGTTCGCGATCGTATCGTGCGCCTGCGCATTCTTGTGCGTGAATGGGACGCTTGTGGAGTGAGCGCCGATGGCATTCGTGAGCCATTGTGTTCGGTTCAACGCTCCACTATTTTAGTTGAGGATATTTCAAGTAATTTGCTAACTGGGTTGTGGAGGTCGGAGGCAATCAAAACACTGGTATTTAGCTGCTAAGGTTGGACTGGAAGCCGACCCCAATATATTTGGGGAAAGGCTAGGCAGATGACAATTTAAAGTAATTTGCTAAATAACCGTAACTTAAAATAAAATTACTATAATTTAGTAAATAAAATAGTACCTACTACACACAAGAAATAAATTAAAACACGCCTGCATTCCACGTAGGGGTCATCATCATCAACAGCCTATTAATGTTCCCACTGCTGGGACACACCTCCTCCCACTATGAGAGGGAATATATATTCCGCCCACATGGTTCTAGCTAGATAGGGGCGCCCCCATTGCCAGCAGCCGCTCAGAAATCCAGGCATTGTACCGCCGTTACTGAGAAATTCCTGAGAAACTGTCCGACCCGGGAGTCGAACCCACCTCACGCAAGCAGTTGAATGAGATTTGCTGAGAAACTTGTTGAATAGCTTATGATTTGGAAGGCCTATGGAAACCAAAAAAAAAGTCAATTAATTGCCCCTTAATTATCTTGTAACAAATTGACAGCAGTTTTTTACTGAAATTGAGTTAGTCGTTCTAGTTTTGGTGTGCGCTGGTCTTAAAGTCGTCTCATGGCAATGCGCCAGTGGGACATTAAATTGATGGATTAGGATAAACAGACGCGCAGATTTCAAGATGCGATCAATTTTAGATTATGTATTGAGGCTACGGGGTTACGCTTAATGTCTCTCGAGTTGGAAATGAAAACATTTACAAGATTTGATGAAGATGAATTATTAGTTTTTTTATATTATTTGCATTGGGGGACATACCATTTAGTGGTTGTTCAGCACTGTTCACACAGCGATGTACAACAGTCAGCAGCAACCCGTGTCCTAGCATCGTGTGGAGTTTCAAAAAAAAGGAGATCAGCTTATTCTGGTCTACTGCATATTTTATTTTTTGTAAATTGTTGGGTACACCCGTCTATACACTACTGTTAAATCGGTTAAAAATAAAATACCATAGTCCTCCACGATTTGATGCTACCCGATACATCTCTGAAGTTCACCAGTTAATTTAATAATATGATTTTTATGTATCTTTCCCACGCCTCGCTGCGTTATTGTAGATATTGTCCGATTTTCTCTTTTCGTATCGATGGAATGCTTTTACCAAACTTGGGTACAGTAAGAAAAAGCCACTTAAATACGGACATCATCGCCAGTAGCTTTTTAAGTTAACAACTTAAAAATGGATTACGATACACTTTAGATACACCAGCAAGTGGGTCAGGATCTAGTCGTGAGTCCCGGGTGTCAGAAGGTTCTCTTACCCCCAATTGCCAAATACTGCTTGAAGCGGCCTACTTAGTCGTGTGATATTGTGCTAACAGTCCATCATTTTCTCTTCCAGGAAGGTTACTGGGGTCTACAGCTAGGCGGGTGTCGGCGCTGCGCATGCGGCCCAGGCGCGTCTGCTTGCGACCCGGACACCGGCGCCTGCGCATGTGCGGGCGGCGTCGGCGGCGCGCACTGCGACACCTGTCTGCCGGGCTTCTATGGATTTGGACCTGCTGGATGCCTACGTAAGTCAGAGTTCCATTGTTACCTTAATGGAATTACGAAGATTGATCAGCAAAGAATAGGGACAACATCATTTCCACTTACGAGATCCCAGACAGTTAAATGTTTTCTGTGGGGTTTCGTCGAGCTTCATTTTCTCGGCGCATTTCTGGTAGTCGCGACGGTTGATTCTTGCTTTCAGGAGTTGCAGTTGTTTAGGAATAGTGTGGCAGATTGACCCAAGCGAGTCGCTCAGTCAGTATTCGCTTGCTAGCTTTTTTTTCATTGTCTTGTTGCTGCGACAAACTAGGGCGAGAGAGAGACTTCTAGCCGTCAAGGCAGTGAAAACAGTCAGTGCTCAACAGTAACTATTAAAACATATTTCTCTTTTACTGACACGGGCCCTACATAATATTTTCTCGTTTCTTGAACGAGAATATACGACACGTGGTCGTTTTCTCGGCGCGACGATAGGTCACGATTTCATCAAAATATCCTTTATTGAATATTTCCAGCATGCCCGGTGTGCTCAGACGGCAAGGTGTGCTCACCGCACAGCGGGCGCTGCGTGTGCCCGGGCGGGTCCATGGGCACCGGCTGCCGGCAGTGCGCGCGCGGCTACTGGGGCGTCGGCAACTCCTGCCGGCCTTGCAGCTGCGGTCCTGGTGCTGTGTCTAGTAAGTACTCATGTCATCAGGGGAAGCATATGTGGCACACACGAGAGGAGGCCTAATACCTATACTCAGTATATACAATGTGGATCTGGAACTACGACATTAAATTAAAACTAGCACTGTACTAGTCCATCGAAACATTTTAAAACACGAAGATTAGTAGTTAGTGGAAATTTTAAAAATTGCAATTTTCAAACAAAATAAATAGCAGAATCAACTGCATAAAAAGTAAACACGCTTTAACTACGAAAAGTCACTGACCTAGTGCGCGGGGTGCAGCGAGCGGCGGCGATGTTGGGCGTAGGTACTTTTTATCGGAGAACAACAAATCAGCGGCATAAACTCACTAAGTTGCGAGTTGTTAATTAATAAAAGATCACTGATTGAATAATTAATCACTTAAAACCTTATTTGAGGCATAATTAAACTAAAAAACTTACTAACTTAACCTAAATCACAAAACTAGCTACCTAATAAATGCCTAAATAACTAATATTACACTAACACCAATAAGTCACAGTAACCTATGCACTAATCCAAATATCATAAATCGTCTTTAATCACAATAACAACAAACTTTTCATAAAATCACGACAATGCGCGCGCGGCTCGTCTTGTGATAAAAAAAGTAGGCGTGTGCTCTCCTCAAAGGGCGCCGCTATGCACTGACTGACATAGTTACCGAGTCAAGGACTTTTTGCCGAAAAAAATTCCGCTCACACACACACTCGCAATTTTCTATGCACCACTAATGCATTATTTGCGTAAGTAATATTACTTTTTCTTTATAATTGTAGTATTTTGTGGGAGTGTGCGGGGCGCGTCAGAGTGGGATCGTATGACACCTTTCTCTGTCTTTCAAGCGTATTGAGACGTTGAGAATAGAATCGTAGGTTTTTGCACAGGTTCCTGACCTTACAATGTTTACCTATTATTACGGACTCCGATCTACATCATGTTGAAAAATAAGAAAATGAAAAATAATTTCCTGTGGCTAAAGTAGTCATTGGATTTGATTGATTTTTTGTATACGGGTCAAGAGCATGCCTTTCTTTACGTGGTTTAGAGGAATGTCAATCGTCCTGCTCCACATTGTATATCATCCTCAGGATCCAAACATTTCTTTTTCCTAGTGAAGATTGACAGAATCCAACGGATGCACAGAAGCGTCGCAATGGCTTAAGAACTGCTTTAACCGCAGCATTTCGACGTAATAATCAGAAATAGCGCTAGAAGTGACTTCGGATATGGTGGATATGGTTTCAAGTCACACTTTGTTTTATCAATAATCTGCATCGGAATATGTTGAAGCTTCAGCGGCCCATCTGCCCTCGAAGTCAGTTTAGGGAGTTCCAGGGAGACCATGATTATTGATTGCTTGTTGGAAGCTGCTCAGCAGACTTAACTTTTTAAACACTGATAGATGCTCTTAATTCTGTCACTATTATTAAGTATATAACCCTATTTCCAGATATCTGCGACCCTCACACCGGTCAATGCAAATGCCGTACCGGGTGGGAAGGTGCCACGTGTGAGGAGTGCACGCACGGGCATTACGGGCCCAAATGCCGGCCGTGCCAGTGTCTGGCAGCCGGCACGAGGGACTGCGCCGACGGGCTGTGTGGCTGCGACGAGTGGGGCAGGTGTGCTTGTAAGGTGAGCTGGACTAGTCACTAGCCCATGGAAGTAGACTAGCTGCCTCCCGCGATGTCGGAGATGGTACACAGGAACCTTGCCTTTTTATACTCTCTCGGGGTTATCGATATGATTTTCGTAACCAGATAGCTATATTTTCAGATTGCCTTATTGTTCGAATCGTTGCAAGCGAGAGTGCTGAGAGGTCCTAGGTTCGATTCCCGGTTTGAACAAAATGTAATGGGATTTTTCTATTAGGAATTTCTTAGTAGCGGCCACGGAGTCTCGATCTGCGCCCTGTTGATGGCAATAGCCTCGCCCTCTTACACGAGTCCAAATTGGCAAAATGTAGGTGCACTATTAGGTACACCTCTGTCTGACAATTTGCGAATCACTGGCGTGATGTTACGTTTTGTATGTAATAAATTTTCCAGGAGAACGTAGTAGGCGAGAAATGTGACAGTTGTCTGTCGGGGACATTCGGTCTGTCTGTGGACAACCCATCAGGCTGCACGGCGTGCTTCTGCTTCGGGCGCGTCGCGCAATGCACGCAGGCCGAGCTTGCACGCGCTGCCGTGCACGCCGCCGCGCCGCTGCATGTCACGCTACAGAGGGGGCATCAGGATGTTATTACTACTGTGAGTAAATGTATACTAATGTTATGAAGAGGTGAAGTTTGTGAGGTTGTAGGTCTTCTTCTCATCGTGTAAGGCCTACACCCTACCGCGGGTTGTACACTAGTTATCGCGGCCTCGACATAGAGGGCTAAAAAGGAACATGGGTGGTTTTTAGTCAGTAGAAGTCTTACTCTCCCTTTCGTTCTGCCCAAGAGCGGGAGGGGTTATTCGATGATTTTCCAGAGTTCCTAATTCCCAGCCTCAAGGGCCTCTGACATAGTTTGACGACCGACTTTTGGCGGTCGGGACTATCGGCTTATACGTGCCTACCGAAGCAGGGAATCATCTTTTTGTCAGAAAATCAGGTAATTCAAGCCTGCAATGTTCTAACCAAACTGGAAACAACTTTACAAATTATGCTTCCCGTGGGAATCGAACCCGTAACCACCGGGGTAAGGGTAGGGGGTAATCTCTGGATCTCTGAACCGATTCCGAAAACTCTTTCACAAATGTGAAACTTTATTATACCCGAGTTTCATAGGTTATATTTGAAATGTTCCCGTGGGATAATCTCAACATGAATGATGTAATGTACCAAGATTTTGTAATAATATTCTGATTGAAAAGAGTGTCCATGGAGTTTCTTGCCCTTTCTTCTCCATAGAGATCTACGCTAGGGAATGGGCAACTACAGTACTTTCACAAGTTATTATGCCTTGTGTCTGTGACTGTAGCTTTAGAGTGCAATGCGTCGTTCCGGCGGCGGCGTGTGCCGTGGCGGCGGGTGCGCGGGGCTCCGGGTTGCGGGGCGACGGTTGCGCATTGCATTCGTTGTTCCGTGATTCGGGGTCTCGTGCATTCGTTGTAGCGGTGTGCGTCGTTGCGTGCTTTCGTGCTCGCGGTGCTCGTTGTTGCTGGCATTCGGCGGCGTGTGATTCGGCGTGGTGGCTTTCGGAGTGACGTATTGCACTCTTAGATTTGTTTTTATGAATTGTTCTTCTGACATTCAAAAGTGCCTATAAAGGTTTAATTGTAATAAATGCTTTGAGTTTGAGTTTGAGTTTGAGTTTGATAATTTCTGACCAGAACGCAAGGGAAGCCGCGAGGAACTGAGAAATAAGTTCACAATTGTCTCCGCCGACGAAAAAGCGTCTATCTATCGAGTACTTCTTGCCCAAGGGAACATTCAATAGATGTAGCTCCAGTGTGAGTACGAGAGATATGTAGTCGTCAACTAATAGCTGTTGATAATAAGATTTAAAAGAGCATCCATGAAGTTTCTTGCTATTCTTTTCATGAGACCAACGCTTTGGAATCGGCAACTACAGTACACTGATAGTTATTATGCCTTGTGAGTGGGACTGTAGCTTAGTTTATTAGCTTATTAAAATTTAGTATTTGTTCGACTATTCAAAAGAGCCTGTAACTGGCCTACTTGAAATAAATGATTTTGATTTGATTTGATACCGGTCTGTTCACTAGCTTACGCCGGGGAGAACTTAGCAGTAGTTTCTAATAGTAGGTACTGAATTTCTTATTAATACTATTGGGTCCATCATACAAAGTAATACCGTAACCAGTTGCGTTCCTTCTAGGCAAAGAATAATCAAGCCCTGGATCACGCCAGGACTCCTCAGATGCATTAGAAATAGGGATAACATGCATAGAGAACACAAAAATACACCAGATAATTACGTTCTGAAATTAACCTATTTACGTTATCGCAATTTCTGCAATAAACTTCTGCATAGACTTAAAAAGAATCATGAAAAAAATGAATTAGAGAAAGCGAAAAATAACCCTAAAAAGACCTGGAAAGCCATTAACGGTATAATAAATAGACAAACATCCAAACCTGCTCCTAGGGAGTTGCTGTCTGTATCCAAGCTAGACTGCAAAGCTTCATTGAATGTAGTCAATAGCTTTTTTGGAAATATTGGCAAAGAACTCGCGGCTAGGCACGGGAATGTTAGTACGATTCATGAGCCATTTATGAAGCAGGATGAACAGGTCAACTCAATGGCTCTACTTTCCCCGGATAATAAAGAGGTTGAGACCATTATTATGGGTCTTCGTACTGATTCCGCCCCAGGATGGGATGGAATCAGTTCTAAAATACTGAAATTGAGCAGACAAACTTTGGTACCCCTCGTCACTCATATATGTGATCTTTGTTTCTCAAAAGGTGAATTCCCAAGAGTTTTAAAGAGAGCGGTCGTACATCCTATCCACAAGGGAGGGGACAGAGGCAGTGTCAATAATTATAGGCCGATTTCGGTCTTGCCGGCACTATCAAAGGTTCTTGAGAGGGTTCTCAACAACCGTCTTGTGTCTTACTTAGAGAACAATAACCTCCTTTCTAATAATCAATTTGGTTTCCGCAGGGGTAAGTCCTGCGAAGACGCATTTGCGACCCTGATTGACGATGTTGTTGAGATACTGGATAAAAAGTCTAAGTGTCTAGGCTTATTTTTGGACCTTTCCAAGGCATTTGACACTGTCTCTGTTCCTATTCTTCTAAAAAAATTGGAGCGAATAGGAGTTAGGGGTCCTGCACTCTCTGTCTTCGCTAGTTACCTATCCGAGCGAACGCAGTGCGTTAAAATCGACACATATGTTAGTGACGAGTGCACATTGTCCTTCGGTGTGCCCCAAGGCTCCATCCTTGGGCCAACACTTTTTCTGGTATATGTGAATAGCCTATGTGATTTAGCTCTCCCATATTGCTCCATTTATACGTATGCAGATGATACGGCACTTTTGGTGCATGCGGAAAATTGGGAAGAGGCTAAGAGGAGAGCTGAAGCTGTCCTTAGCATTGTCATGTCTTGGCTAACGGCGAATAGTTTGACCCTAAATGTAGATAAAACAAATTTCATCACGTTTTCATTAAAATCTCGCTCGCAAAATTCTCAATACGTGACCTTACCCAATCCCCTTCCCAAACTTTCCTCCATCCCACATATCCTCAACACACACACACACACTCCAACACAAAACTTAAACACAACACACATAATTATTATTTGCCTTTTTAAATTAATTATTATTTTGTTGCATACTCTTAAAAAAAAAAAAATTATTTAATTGTATACTTTTTTAAACCTTAGTCTTTCGATTTTGACGTGTACCTAACTCCATTTTTTGTATTTACTGTACTCGTGAACTTAGAGAGCCCTGACACCCATAATACAAGTTCAATCTTAGCTTGGGTGTCAGTAGTGTATAAACCTGTATTTCACATTTCTTGAAACTAAAACTTTTGTAATACTTACGTATTGGTATATCATGCAGTAGACATTGTGAATTGTAATTTGGAAATAAAGATTTTATTATTAAAAAAAAAAAAAAAAGTTGGTTAATTGTTGTAGAGGATTTCCAAGATGCTCTTCTTGTTTGCCGCTAATCGTCGGCAATGAGACAGATGCCTTAATCTAAAAGTAACCAGAGTTCCAAACAGTTACCAATTCTACCATGAATCGACTTCCTAAATGAAGCAGAACGATTAAGAGTGTGGAAAAATGTTATCTTAATCTTAGTCTCTTAATCTTTTTGCTTGGTCAAAGGCGTCGCGCGTCGTACTAAAAAGAGGCCTATGTTCAACAGTAGACGTCAGAAATCAGAAATCAGAAATCAGAAATATTTATTTGTGAGAATGTAGTTTTACATGGTATGGTGTTAATCTTTCGTTAAGTCCTAAACATTCTACCACAACTTATGGTGTACAAATATTCAAATGTCACAACAACAATACAATTACTCTTACAATAAAATTATTTATACAATTAAGTTAAATATGTCCAATACTTCATAACCAATGTCAAAATTGATCTTTAGATCAATCGTCTTTAGATTACTTGATGATGGGATTACTTATAAAGGGTGTAAATCAACCCTTTACACATACGTCAACCAAGCTATCTGTACATCAAACTAAGTACCCATACGCAAACATTTTTGCTGGGAAACGACTTTTTTTTTGGGGTCAAAAAACTCATTTTACGGTAAAACTCAATGTAGCACTCTTAAAACATTGTGCTAGTGGATGCTTTGAAATAGTAAAAGGGTCATGGAGGTAATTTATGTAAAGTTATTACCTGAAAAACTAGTATTTACCAAAAACAGCTGTGTAAAATTTGGAACTTTGGCCCCCAATATCTCCGTAACTAGGGGGTTCCCAGGTATGGTCTAGAACCAAATAATGATCGCAGTGGTGTGGAGAACAAGTGCCCTTCGTTTGCGTTAAGGGTACTTTTACACCCTATATATTGGGTTACAGAAATAAGATATAGTGGTACCTATTCAGAACTCAGCTGATGGAGCTAGCTTCCAGTTTCAGTCCCCATGTAGTTTCTCTGACATCTTTTTCTCTCTAAAGTACCTGAAATGGTTTAATTGAAATAAATACGTTGACTTTAAAGAAACCTTTCCCCACAGATGGACCAAGACTCCCTGCTCGCCATCCACACACATACCCCGGACGCGACCATCACACTACCCTGGCCACCAGTCCCCGTGTACGTGGAGCTGGACAAGCGCTTCGTGGGGGACCGCGTGACGTCATACGGGGGGTCACTGCGGTTCCGGGTGGAGGAGGAAGGGGGCACTGAGCTGAGCCGGGATGTGATGGCTAGGTTCCCGCTTGTGAGGCTGTACACCAAGAGTATTGTGTTGGAGTATTTTGAGGTTGGTATTTGACGTGTTGCGAGTTTATCTGTACTAATATTTTATTTTGTATGTCTTAACCCATATCCAGGATTGTGATAGACGTTTCCGTGGGATAATAAAGGAACGACGCGACTGATGTCGCGGCCAAAGGCTAGTGCTTTATCCAAAATGCTTATCACACTAACTGTGCAGGATCCACTTCTGGTAACTAAGAATTATAACTGACTTGAAGTCTGCTAATTCTGAAGAATATTTTTCAAAGATTCAATCAATGACAATGGTCTAGTCAACGTTAGAACATTGTACCAATACAATGTTCAATTTGGCCCTATATTTTCGACAAGTTGACCATAAAAATTGGAGATAAATCATGCCAATGTTAGTGCCAGGATCACTGGATGTCCTGTTGTTCATTTTCTCATTGTCCTCTAGCACGCTCCAGTAGTGAACGGCACGCACTCCGTCCGCTTCCACGAGTCGCTGTGGATGGTGCGTGGCCGTGGCGTGGCGTCGCGATCCGCGCTCATGTTGGCACTGCGGCGACTGGACAAGATCCTCATCCGCCTCACCACCCGCGCGCCTACCTATCAGGAACACGTGCATGCCTTGTAAGTAACACGTACCTTGACTGACGAAAAACGATGGACGGACTGTGTGAAGCATGATATGGCAAGTAAAGAGGTGTCTCATGACATAATAGAAATATGGAAGCAGAACACATACTGCGCCGACGACAAATGAATTGAGGGAAAGGCAAAATACTGATGGTGAGTGGCTGTGGCGTGGACGTAGCATGGCACACACGTGGGGACTCCTCTGGCTTTACTAGAGTCTACAAGTTCCGTGGTAATAAAATGCTTAACTATTTTATTTAAATACATTTCGTAGTCACATGGCATTCCGTGTAGCAGTAAATACTTGAGTAAAGAAATTAATATTACTGTCTCATTCACTCTGGCTACTGAATTTAATTATTAATTCGTGTCGGCGTGTCCTATTATAATTATAATCAATAGTGGTTTATACTCATCCCTCTCGTATCAACAACAACAATACCCTACTACAACACTTTCTCCTACTTCAGGCTCCTCAACGTATCCCTGGACACGGCGATCCCAGGTCTGAGCCGCTCGGAGCCGGCAGTGGGCGTGGAGCTGTGCGACTGTCCCCGAGGATACTCCGCTAGCTCGTGCCAGAAGCCAGCACCTGGGTTCTGGATGCCACCGCCAAGGTAAGTCCTAGTCTAGGGTGAAGACTTCTTCAATAACCCTCCTTTTGGGCTTCGCCGCAGTCGGGTAATTTAAGAAAAGGCATAAGCATTCCGCGAACCGGAAGACGTAGCGTTGGACAGCCTTCTACTAGGTGAACCGTCGTCCACCTGGTAAAGTCTGCGGGGATCCGATGGCTGCAAGACACACGGGACCGGCAATGTGTGATAATGTGGCGACACTTGGGGAAGGCCTATGTCCAGCAGTGGACGACTTTCGTCTGTAATGTTGATGATGATAAGCATAGATCACTACCCTTGCTGATGACGCAGAAGGTAGAAGAAGGGAAGGTCTATAATAAGCATACAATGCTAAATGAATGCTTCTGGGTTGGAATGAAAAGAACACCTAACGAATCATTATGGTTATTCTTCAGGGTACTGATGACAGCGGTGTCGGGCACTATCGTGATCAACTTGGAGGGCGAGGCGCAGCCCTGCGTGTGCAACGGGAGGGCTACCGAGTGCCATCCTGATACTGGCGAGTGCTTGGTAAGTTTATACTTACAAGTTTAATGGTTGTTGGGTTATTGAGTAGTATAAGACGCGTCAGCGTAGATGGTGCAACAAACTGCTCAAAAATTTTCATTGATTGTTGGAATGTATTCACCTAAAATAAACTTCAAACGCCTGGGATAATTCTTGTGGTCCTCTCTCTAATATTTTGGCAGTAGAGGATATTTTCAGAAATGTTGATACTCTCTCTCTCTCAGTGCTGGCCCTGGTGCTTGGCGCTTGGCCACAACGTACGAACGAGCGTCAGGTATGGTAGGATTGGCAGGACAGTGACCGCAGTGGTGGAGAAAACTAATTGCACTAGTCACCGCTAAGCGTCTCGCGACGTGTAGGTACACCCGCAAGGAAAACTTGTGACACCGACGCGTGTGGATCTGTGTGTGGACGAATCATAAAGTGATGTATGGATGGAAATAAACGAATTGAATTGAATTGAATAAAGTAACATTATGTTTATCCTATCCTATGCTATGGTACCTTATACTGTAGATAAGAGCAGGCTACATATTTTTGTTTTATCATTTAAATATTGTTTTTTATTGTTAATAAGTTAGTTTTAAGACCGCGTTATCGTATTAGGTGTACACCTGTAATGATAGTTGTAAGGGAGATTTTTAATGAATAAATGAATAATGAATAAACATTCCCTCTCCTCGTCCAGAACTGCACAGCTGGCACAGGCGGGCCGCGCTGTGCCGCATGCGCGGCGGGCTACTACGGGGCGCCCGCAGCGCCCGGCGGCTGCCAGGCGTGTCCCTGCCCGGAGCGCGCACGGAACTTCGCCGACGCGTGTGTGGTGCATGACGGGAAGGTGCAGTGTCTGTGCAAACCTGGTGAGTTGCTGTAGGAGGTCTATTTGATAGATGAGGTTTACCTACATACACAATAATATGTCACCGGCCAAACCCGATTTTAGGCCAAACTAGACGTCACAAAATAACAATCATAGAGCAAACCGTTTAAATCAGTTGGATGAGGTTAGGAACCGTGACCAAACACGCGCGAGCAGTACCGCGGCAGCGGCCGGTGAACTCTAAGTCCGGGTTAATTGGGTGCAGTGTAATTTGCTTTGTTTGGGTTCGTGTATCCTCACATGATAAAACGGTTAAGCCTAGGACAAACTAGTTTTGCTTGAAATCCAGTTTGGCCGGTATATCAAAATACACACATCAAAAGTGTCTAGGGATCAAGCATTTTTATGCGGATTTCTTGAGATTGAGATGTGGCTTTGTAATAAATTTATGATTTTATAAATTTATATGGATCCTTTTTGGTGCATTTCATAATTTGAATCAGGAACTGTGAATCAAATTCGAGTAAAAGATGAAAATCAGCTGTCAATATTTTCCCTATAAAAACATACAACGCATTGAAGACATTATTAGTGCTACTGTTTCCCTACTACTGATTAAAACCAACGTTATTATGGAGCGGCGACGTCATTTAAGCAGGGAAGAAATGCTCAGAGCCGTGGGAATGATAGAAGCTGGTTCCCGGCAACGTACTGTGGCTTTAGCTCTGAATACAAGTCAGAGTGTTATCAGTCGACTTTGGACACGTTACCGAAGCACTGGTACCGTGGCTGAGCGCCATGGAGGACGGTATCGCTGCACCACACGGAGACAAGACCGATACATTCAAATCTTAACTCGAAGAGCTCCAACAATAACCGCCATGATGTTAGCCGTGAGGCTTCATCACTCTTCAGGGAACTTAATTAGCGACCAAACAGTCAGAAACCGCTTGCATGAAGTGAACCTTCATTCCCGAAGACCGCTACGGGTACCACCTATAGCAATGCCCAATCGTAGGATTCGATATCAATGGGCTCTTGAACACAGAAATTGGGCAGAAGAACAATGGCGTTTCGTGTGCTTTTCTGATGAGTCTCGTTTTGGTATGAGACCGGATACAAGACGTATACGACACTGGAGAACCCCTGAACGCCAACAGCGATTAAAATCCTGCCAGGAAGTCCATCCTTATAGTGGTGGAACCATCATGGTATGGGCGGGTATTTGGATCGGCGGAAGAACTGAGTTGATTTGGATCAGAGGCAACCTCAACGCTCAAATTTATGCTGAGACGATTGTATCAGACGTCATCGTTCCTCTACAAGTGCAAATCGGTCCCTTATTTCAGTTAATGCATGATAATGCACGACCGCACACCGCAAGAGTTGTAAGACAGACTCTCGCCGCAGCTAACATCAATGTCCTGCCCTGGCCTGCTCAGTCGCCAGACTTGAACCCGATTGAGCATGCATGGGATATGCTACAGAGAAGAGCTCTGCCGAATATGGAGGGTATCCAGTCGCAAGAAGACCTTTTTTTGTTGTTGCAACGAACATGGGCGGCCATTCCACAGCGTGATTTGGATGAACTCATTTTGAGTATGCCAAACCAAAGTTCTTGTGTTGTTAGTGTTCGCGGTAGAAACACGGATTATTAATTGTTTAAGTTACCCAATAAAATTTTAAAGAAAACTGTTATTTCAGTCTTTTTTTCGAACTTTTATGTTAGTGTTTCAAATGTCAAAAATCCCTTTATTAGGAAAATAGCAAATTTCTTTATTAATGCAAAGGTGACTTGGTTTATCGTTACTGTGACAAACGAAAACACTTTATTTGATGAATCCTTAAAGAAAATTTTAATTAATATCAATCAGGAGAAAAGTTATTGCAAAAATATATGTTGATCCCTAGACACTTTTGATGTGTGTATTATTTGCTCAGTACGGCACTTTCTCAGCTTTGTTAAAATATGTACCTATACCTACTTGACAACGATGTATGGCTCGCAGGGTACTCCGGGCCAGAGTGCTCGTCATGCGCGTTGGGGTGGCGGCGTGCGGGCGGCGCGGGGGGGGCGTGCGTGCCGTGCGCGTGTGACGTCACGGGCAGCGCGGGCGTGCACTGCGACGCCAGGGGGCGCTGCCGCTGTCGGGACTTCGCCACCGGCCTGCGGTGCGACCAGTGCAAAGCTAGGAGGACATTTATGGACGAGGGTGGCTGCAGACGTGAGTATAGGCTTGTTTTAAAGTAATAGTGTTAAGAATCGTGAAATTTTATGAGAACTTTGTCAAAAACTAGTTTCGAAAAAGAGGGCGATTATTCTTACCTACAAAATTACATATTACTTACAAAATTAAGATCATCTAGCACTCGGCGTAATGGATGCCCCACTCCTTCTTACATAACGAGCCTGTATCCCAGCACTGAGGATGTTATTGACTGATTATACTTAAGTGATATATTTATATATGAAAACGTATGTACACTTGTACAGGCAGCAGCAGGTGTGTACGTCCTGCACATATATTTTAATAATCAACGAAACATGTCTATACTGGTGCGTCTACAAACATACGCCTCAAGGTAGCAGTTTGGACCTCGAAGGGCGTTGAGCGTCCCCTTCCTGTAGTTATTCAGAATATTTATGTATTGTTCATCTTGCAGCATGTGACAACTGCACACAAACTCTGCTAGACTCCGTTGAAGCGCTAACCTCGCATCTACGAACCAAAGCCGACCCAACGGAACTGAGTCGAATACCGAAACCCTTCGCCGCCGTGCGAGAGTTCTCCCACAACGCAACTGTACTCAAATCTAGTCTCAACCAACTAAAGAATAATCTAGCACATTCCAAAAACTTAGAAGATTTGTTGAGTAACTTAGAAAGTACGGAACATCAAGTGTTTACTGAAGCGAATGATCTGAAATCTAAAGCGAGAAGACGGGAAAAGGAGGCTGATTACTTGAGTTTAGAAAGCATGAGTGCTTTAGAAGAAGTGCTGAAAGTGAGAAGGAAAGTGAGCGAGCAGGTGGAAGCCTTGGACGAGTTTGCTCGTGGTGAGAAGCACTTGAGTGCTCATAGAGCACTGAAGGAAGCGAAGCATTTGTTAAGACAGATTAAGGAAATGAAACTCATTGATTTTGTGACGGCTGCGAATGATGTATTTGATTCAGTGAGTATTTCTTCTTTTCTTCTGTTACACGAGCCACACAACCCATACATTCTCTATTGAACTTTTTTATGGCGTAAATAACCAATTTCCGTACAATCTTTAATCTGGGGAGGAACTTTCAGACATCAACTTGACCACAATAAATGGGATTTAAACGTAACTCTCTATAAGTGGGTAGGTTAACCGGTTAACCCTTTACATAGTATGATGTTCTAATTGTTCTCCCGTTTTCGAGTCCACATTATTCTCTAATTATCATTATTGCCTTTTTCGTAGCGGTCAGGAGGCCATCTTACATTCTATTTATACTAAATGGACTAAGTATTTAATGTTGTTACAACTAGCAGCAGTCGTGGCCTAGTGGTGGCGGCACCGACTGAAAAACAGTGAGTCGAGGGTTCGAACCCAGTCAGGCGCATTACTTTGTGTAATTTATTTCATCACCACTGTTACTCAAAATGGTGTACGAAAACATGGTGACGAAACTTGGTCTAAGAACCAAAAAATTCGAAGACATGTGCCATCTACCAACCCGCACTGGGCCCGCCTCGTGAATTTTAGCCCATCCCTCTCCTAGAGAGGAGGCAGAGTCCCTGTAGTGAGAACATTATAGGGTGATGATAAACGTCTTATCCTCTACTCCTCCAGGCACATCTCCAATCAACATCCGTCCAAGAGAGTAACTACCGTCTAGAAGACCAGTACAGACGCCTGGCCAAATTGCGCTCGTCTCTTAACTCCTGGGAGGAGAAGGCGGCTGACCTGCAGAAGCTGGCGGAGACCGTGTGGAAGGCTGATGACACCGTGACTGCACTGAAGGAACTGGTGAAGCCCAGGTTGGCGGCAGTCAGGGATATCGGGCTGAGGTGCCGACTTGTGCTAGAGGTAAGTTACCAAGCTGCTATGAGATCTATGAATCAGTGGTAACTGGGGCTTAAGAAAGTTGTGTGAGTCGTGAGTTTGAACCCTTTTTTTTTCTTTTTTTTGGCGGGTGTAAAATCATCGAATAACCCCTTCCGCTCTTGGGCAGAGCGAAAGGGAGTGTCAGACTTCTACTGACTAAAAACCACCCATGTACCTTCTTCGCCCTCTATATCGAGGCCGCGATAACCTGTGGACAACCCGCGGCCCTGAGTTTGAACCCTGGAAAGCACTTATTCCTTTACCACTGCACTCAAAACGGTTTGAGAAAAAAAGGTGTTTTATTGAGAACCATCTTATTTCTTTTTATTCAATAAATTGTTTGGCTATAAATTCCTCGTTCTTATTTCAAAAACTCTCGACGTGGTTGTCATACATATGAAATAAGCAGGACCATTCCACCTTCAACAATTGTTCTACTCTAACGACCGCTAAACGATTGTTGAATACAAACACTTTCGCAACAACTAGATTAGGGCGCGTACTCGCGAGAAGAAATACCAAAAAGTAATTTTCTTTATTATTCCAGTCAGAATCTTAACCTTGTCATGTCATTAACAATCTTTCTCCAGGACATAAACACCTTATCAGCGAACAACATCACGGACGAGATCCGCTCCTCACTCCTGCAAGCCCAGACCCTCAGCATTAAGTTCCCGGCCCTGGCTTCAGAGCTGGCGGTCCTGACCCTGGCTGCAGAGGAGAAGGAAGGCATTCTCTATAACCTCACGCCGGTGTATAAGCAGAAGTATCTGGAGGCTGTTGAGAAACATGTCGCTGAGTTGGGAGTTAAAGCCAAAGAGTATAAAAGGTAAGGTCATCTCCGCAGCCTGACTTCACCTAGGTATTAGTAACTAAATAAGAATTTATTTTTATATGAGAAGAAACTGACTAATCCTGGATGGACTTGATTTCACAATACTGCCGTGCTAAGCTCAAAAGCGGTATCTCAATCGATACCTAAAACAAATACGCATCTAATTAAGTAAGCCAAATAGCAGTATTTCTTTGAAAACATTAAAAACTTAAAATCAAACCGTAATGTGTCTAACAAAGTCACAAAACTTGAATTTACGTTGATACTGGCTTTCAGAAACCGAGCTTTGAGAAACCGCTTTTGCGCTTAGAGCGGCAGAATATTACTTATCTTAGTTTTACGCTCTTTACATTCAAGATACTGTGTCAAAATTTCTGTTCTTCAATCACTCCATAAAACCAGTCCTCATGACCCTCTCACCTTCGATAAAACCAGTTTAACCTCCAATATCTTCTCTCTCCCAGTCTATTCGCGGGTAGCCGAGCAGCTGCATCACTAGGTGTGTCAGCAGCGCAGGCCTGGGCCAACGTAGCAGCTGAAGTGAAGGAAGCTGCCGCTGCAGCCGACGCAGCGTCCAAAGCTGCTGCAGCTGCCACCTCGCTGGCACAGGGCAACGTGCCTATGGCTCATAGTGCAGCTCAAGGAAAGGCGGCTTCGGAGGACTTGAAGAAACGAGGCGCTGCTGTGTTGGCGAAAGCTGATGGTATGTGTAACTAGAATCTGTTGGATTATTTTACAACCGAATTATTTATTAGGACTGTTGTCCAATCGACGGGCCTATCGCTCTTTGGTTACAATGATTAAATAGTACATTGTTATCCAAGGGGCGAAAGTTTAGGGCACGCCACGATAGTGGCGGTAAGTCCCCTCTTTGAGGAGTGGCTTGAGAGGTGCCACGGCGCCCTCACCTTCCGTCTGACGCAGGTCCTCACCGGAAACGGTTGTTTCGGGAGGTACCTGCACCGAATCAGGCGGGAGGAAACGCCCGGATGCCACCATTGTGAGGATCGGCCGGAGGACACGGCGGAGCACACAGTGGAGGTGTGCCCCGCTTGGGCGGAGCCCCGCCGTGTTCTCGTAGCGGCGATCGGCGGCGGCGACCTCTCGCGCCCGGCCCTGGTGCAAGCCATGGTCCGGGGCGAGGAGGAATGGGACGCCGTCGCCTCCTTCTGCAAAGCAGTGATGCTAGCGAAGGAGGTGGCGGAACGCGAGAGGGAGAGAACCTCTCGTCCCAGCCGCCGCGGGAGGCGCTCCGGGCGTCGGGGGTCCCGCGATGACCTCCGGCCACCGTAGACGCGGGCCTGTGGACGGTGAGTGATGGGCTAACTCGCCGTCCGTCCGTCTCACGACGAAAACAGGCCGTGTCGACGGCGCGTTCGTGTTCCACGCGCGCCTCAAAGAGATGTCAGCAACATGGGAGGGGCCCGACCTTTCGCTCTGCCCAAGAGCGGGAGGGGTTATTCGATGATTTTACACCCACCAAAAAAAAAAAAAAAAAAAGGGGGCGAAAGTTTACTTATTTTTTTATTGAGGGTGCTAATAGTTCGAGGGACTAAATAAGTAGTTTACCCGAAGTAAACACTGTGCTTTTCATTACGAATACGAGGAAAGTAAAAATAAGAACATAAATTTAATGAGGAGGCAGACCGTTTAGCAAAATTAGGTATTGTTGGGGGTATGGATAAAAACATTGGAAGTAATTATATAGAAATATTGCCTAGGTATAAAATTAAATGTCATGAAGTTTGGAAAGAATATTTTAATGTAAGATCTAAAGAAAAAGGAATATAGTCTATAGTCTCGGAGCCTCCTCATGTACCGTGGTTCTGTAATACTAAATTTTGAAGAAAAATTATAGTAACTGCTCACAGACTGAGATCTGGACACATGCGGCCTCAATAATTTTGGATTTTTAATGAAAAAAATTGATTCACCGAATTGTGAAGTGTGTGACACACTGGAAGACGTAATGCATTTACTAACGGAGTGCGTCAGATTTCAGTCTGCAAGAGAGGATCTAGTTAGAGAATTGGAGATAAACATGCACGATGTTTCCATGTTCCATCATATTTTGTCAACACCTAGCTCGGGAGCTGCTTATAATTTAATTAAGTTTGTTTTGTTAAGATTTGCATAAGAAGGTCCGATGGGACTGGCATGTACACCTGTATAAAAGTCCCTAAAAATAAATAAAGAGAAAAAAAAAAAAAAAAAACATAAATTAGGTATTACCTAAGAAAAAAATAGTGTGATCGGATTGTCGCTGTTCCGTTTTTTTTTTGTTCTCTGGTCTTTCAGCTATACAGCCAGTATTTTTATGTTCATCATTTTAAAAAAATGGTCAAGATTTTCCCGAGAAATCTATGTTATTTTAGAGAAACAGTTAAAACTAAATTATATTAAAGTCATTTTATTTTATTTATTTATTAGGTCTACCAACAATTGTTTTTACTAATTAACAAGGAAAATATAATTATATTCTTAAGTTAACTTTATGTTATCTTAATTTTAAATCGTGCTGTAATTTAGTGGCTGTACAAAAAGTTGGAACATGGTTCAATAAAAATGTGAAAATAGACATAGTTTTTTTTTTAATAATTTGACAGCTGTCAGTTGAAAGCGATTCTCCCTAATGCTGAAAAGTAGTACTTTCAACCCGCTCCGCAGGCATGTTATGACCTACTTTCAGAGTCTAAGTAAAGAAAAATATTTTAAGTTATAAAATGCAAATATCAAATAACTTTCACAAATAAAAGTAAAATTCTCAGTTTTAAAGCTATAACCATGAAAAACTGAATACTGAGTTATGTAGGTCAGATTCGCAAACTTTTCATGTCAAATACTGGTATTCGGAAATATCCGCTTAGATTGGAGGCCGATACAACATTGTATGGGCAAGGCTAAAGAGCTGTTAACTCTAACTAAAACACACATAACACCACTGTACTTGACTCATAAGGTTCCGTTCATACCGACCGGCTTAAAGAGCCTTGATGAACGGACTCTAAAATGTAAAATACTTTCTGCAGAACTACGCAACCAGTTGGAGCACCTGCGGCGCGGTGCCGACGTGGTGAGCGTGGTGCTGCGCGGGCTCGGCTGGCAGGAGAGAGAGCTCAGCGGCCGGCCACGCGCTCAAGTGCGGCCTCAGCTGCAGGGGGCCAACGAACAGGTGTGTGTTGTGCTGTTAATGATACATTGTCATCAAAGGACAGACGGCCGACTGGGAAAAAGTCCATTTAGATGCACTGCCGGCCGACCTTCATAAGTTGACCGGAACTGATTAGAAGGGGAAAACAAGATGGGTGTTGCAATGTAGCTTGGACAAGCCCTGTGTGTCCAGCAGAAGACTGCTAAGTTAGCTTGATTGTGGGTCAATATAAGAATAGAAAAATCTGATTATTAATAATAGAAAAATCTGATTATTATTCAGTTCCGTTAATGTACCACTTTTCTAAATAGGCGCACTTTTGAATAAAAATTGCATATAATTTTTTAACAGGCCGACAGGGTGTTCGCCAGTACCAGGGTGCTGTATGACGAGGCCAGTGAGCTGAGGAGACGAGTGAGATACCACCTGAGGAGGCAACTCACCGAGCTGCAGAGACATGGCGACACGGCGCTGGGGGCTGCGCAGGAGCATGGTAAGTTGTCTATGTCATAAGCGCACGCTAATTCCGAAACGAATGCACCTAAAAAATATAACCAGTAAATTCAAAGTATGTTCTTCTAGGGCGTCCCCACCTGGTGTTTTCATCACACCTTGTGAGCGTTTTCGAGTTTTTTTTATCTCATTCGGTCTCATAAAGGCGTTGATAAAGCAAGAATTCAAAATTCAATCGCATCGAAAGCATTTTACGTGCTATTGGACCACTTCCTGTAGTGAGTTGCTATTCTAAATGACAGAAAGGGAAAAAGATCCGAGGAATCGTTTAAATCAGTGTAAATGTGATTTCGCCCTATGTCTTCCATGATTATTTTTGCTATCAACAACTACTTTTATCCGCAGTATCCCAAATTCGCGGCAACACGGTCCGCGGCGCAGAGACGGCGGACGCGCTGGCTGCCGCAGCAGCCGCCCGCGCACGCCAGCATGCTGCCGCTGCCAGCACGCTGAGCCCGGCACTCAGTGCGCTGCGGGACAAGGTCACCCGTGCACGACACGCTGCTGACGCGGTAAGTACATCTCACTCTAACAGACGCACTGACTGCCGCAGCAGTTGCACGTGCACGCCACATGCTGCCGCTTCCAGCACGCTAAACCGGGGCTCAGTGCGCTGCGGGACGAGGTCACAGGAGGAGACAAGGCCTTAACCACTGAGTCTCCACACCACACAACAATGAATGTGATTCGTTCTTCTAAACACATACCTATTTGCAAACCTCATCCACAGATCTCAGTGTCCCTAACATCAGCGGCGGGTGCGGGCGCGGGCTGCGTGCGCGCGTACGCAGTGGCGGGCGCGTCTCCCGCGGTGTCGCGTGTGGCGCTCGCGCTGTCCTTCGACACTCGGCTGAGGGACGGACCGCTGTTATATCTCATGGATGACACGCAGGTCAGTAGAGACAGCTATCATTATGTTAAAGTCTTGATCATCACTGAATTGGATACATGCGTATTTGGTGCCAGTTCTAACCTAAACTATCCCGTTTACTTAGACTCCCGTATAATCAATTACGAGTCTGATGTTTTAATTTGCGATTTAAGTTAGTACGAAACATTTTGATTTAATATTGAAAAAAAAAATCTGCCTAATAGGCGGTGGGCATAATTTCAGGAAATGATTTCAATAGTTATAATCAGATTGCCCCGGCATGGCTCTTGAAAATATTTATCACTGCTACTGATATCAAGGGCGGATCCAGGGGGTGCTCGGGGGATAACTAAAGCCAACTTTCAGCAACAAAGCTGAAAGAAAGAACATGAGTTAAACTTGCGCTTTTCTGGTTGGAATATGTTTTTTTTCTGGGGGTACATGTACTAAATTTTATATCTCGCCTCCGAAAAATATAAATAATAAAAAAAAAAAACTTAAATCACTTGTTGGCTGGCCTACATGTGCCCAAACCCCGGCACATGTAGGCCAGCCAACAAGTGCAAGTCAGGGCACACCCCAAAAAAAATCCTGGAGCCGCCCTTTCTTCGTATAAACCACGTGATTAATAATGACATAGATAGATAGATAGATTCATTTATTTGCCTGAAATATGGTATTTTACAGATTTTATCACACTTAAGTACACAATAGTTCTTCATATTCCGCCTCTTAGTTAGGCATGCAAATTTTGTGACAATAACAATTATTGACATTCAAACTAATTGAACAACATTAATAAATTACAATGTCCAAAAAAAAAATAGTTAAACTTGTTTCGAAATCAACAACATTAATTGTCCTTTCAACACCACTCTCACCTGTCACTCTTCTAGGAAACAGAGAGCTACATGAAGCTGTCGGTGTCTGGCAACAAGCTGCGGCTGTCGTGGAACCTGGGTGGGGGGGAGGGGGTCATTGTGCACCCCGAGCTGCTGCAGCCCACGCATGATGACGCCGACCACACCTCCTACAGAATCGAGATCGAACGGTGAGCTAAAAAGAGCTTTCGATTTTTTCTAACTAACATCGTTTTAAGATAATATTACTAACAAATTATGGAAATCTTATTAAACGTATTTTTTATATTAACCGTACAGGACGTAGTAATAAAAATTTTCATAATTATGTTACTTAATTGGACTCATTTTCGGAAAAATACGAGATTTAATGTACCTAGCTACAAATGAACATTTACATCGCGGATTCATTCTGATGATTCGGTCTACGTAGTATGCAGATTTTTACCCTCAGGGGGGCTAAAACCAGCTGCGTCGACCGCATTAGAGAATCAAAACTAATTGATTCTCTGAAGAAAAACGGCATTATTAGTATTTAGGCAATTCAAGAAATGATCTGTAGATAACAACACCAAATTAACATGCCTCTCACCACTCCAGGATATGGAACACAGCACGCCTAGTAGTGGAGCGAGCTGGCGGCTCAGCTGTCTCTGCCAGCAACTCCAGCGTGGGCGGTGCGGGGAGCCTGCACAGCACACAGCTGTGGCTGGGCTGGCCGGACCACGACCAGGGCCTGCCAGCGTGTGTTCACGCGCTGTATAGCGACGACAGGACGATAGGACTCTGGAACTTCGTGCACCAGCCTAAGGAGGCTCAGTGTACTGGCTGTACGCAAAGGTATGAGTTAAAAAAATATAGTAGGTAAAGTACATATTCTGCCGGGGCTGCGGAACTGTTCGAAACAGATATCGCCGCCCCGAAACACAAAGGGCGAAGACAGATGGGTGGGTTTTTAGTCAGTAGAAGTCTGACACTGCCTTCTGCTCCACCCAGGGTAAAAGGGGTCATTTGAGGATTTCCCATCTACAAGAAACAGTAGAGTATAAGTATTATGACATCACTTCATACTATATTAAAGCACGTATCCACTGAATTTATGTTGTATGCTAGTTGCCAGACTGCGTGCTACCAGCTAAAAATCGTGTAAGTCAAATGATGAGTCACTACGGGAATTAAGATAATAGTATTTCATTTGGAATAAGGTATTTGACAAAAAAAAACTAATAAGTCTTTCAGAAAGATTTCCAAAAAATATTGGGCACATTTTTTTTTTCTTTTTGCACGTAAACAAACAATGAACACGATCTACAGTGCTTTGGAAACCGTGTGACGTCATATTGTAAAACATTAGTGTGACATTTTTTACCGGCGACTGACGTCACAAGCCCCCCACTCAATCATCTTCGTATTTTTTATTTTATTTGGTAAAACAAAACTATAGTATCCAATACTTTTCGATAATCTAAAAGACGGACTAATTTGAATCATATTTTTGAAGTCAGGAAACATACCGTCGCGCCTTATTAGCGCAGCGTGAGCGTGGCAGCTTTTTAGAGACATAAAAATCGTCCCAGAACTATCCAATCTATGAATGTCCCACAGGTGGTACAACGGTCGCGGCGCGGAGCCATCGATGGTGTGGTTCAACGGCGCGGGCTACGTGGAGCTGAAGCGTTCCCGCGCGCGCCCGGCCGACCGCAGGCAGTTCAGTGTGGCCTTCACCTTCCGGACACGGGACGAGAATGCGCTGCTCTTCATGGCATTGGATACTGCTAATGTAAGTATTGGGGCTTTGGTATCTTGATAGAACGGAAGATCTATGACAAAAAACAAGTCACATTGAAACACGGCTAACTGATGTTTCAAGTAAAATTAAGTTCAAAAGCAAGCTTATAGTAATGGTTGATTCCACATTTATTTTTGGCCTCCAGCCAGGGGCAAAACTGACTGATATACTTACCGCACCAACCTTTTCCCCCACAGAACCGTTCGGTCTCCGTGTCCCTCCGGGAATGCCGCGTGGTGTTCACGGTGGAGTACGGCGGCTCGCGGCTGGAGATCACGGCAGCCGGACGGCACTGTGCCGGCAGACCAGCTCACGTGCAAGCCATACGGGTCTTCGCCAGCAATAAGCTCGAGAAAGGTAATGTGCGCTGGACTATTGCTTACTAAGAAGACTATCAATAGCGGCAGTAGCTTTGTGTATTCTCTTTATTTATACTATGTTCACTATAAAAGAATAACAAGTATACTACTACACACAGACACACTATACTCATAGACAGCACACACTTGCCCTCACTTGTCTTACACAGCCATCCTTTGGTGTTAGCCTATTCTAAACTTTACGTGTGGGTTTCAAAGTTATTTAATTCACTTTCACCAAATATCACATTGAAATGAAAATCAACGGCTTCGCCCGCTACAACTCGAAAATTATCCCACGGGAAGCTAGAATCGGGATAAAAACTATCCTATGTGTTAATCCAGGTTCTAAGCTATCTGTGTACCAATATCCCAATACGTTCAGTAGTTTTTGCGTGAAGATGTAACAAACATACACACTCACACACTCACAAACTTTCGCCTTTATAATATTAGTATGATTTGAAAGAACGAACAGAAATAATACGATGTGTAAAAAAGTAATAAAATCGATTACTAAATGGAGTAGCTACACGCTATAGAAGTTTTTGGTGGGGGCATTTTCTATCCTTGTCGTGCGAAACGGCCATTTGTACTACGTAACTATAGCAGTATCAAAATATGACGTCACTTCTTCATAGCGCTGTCTTTGTCTACCAAGTCATTTTAAATCACTATCAATACTAGGTTTTTTTTTAGTTTTGGCTATCTTTCTATGTACTGTTTCTTAAAAAAACAGTGAAGTACCTACCCAATTGGGATATGTACAGTACAATAATGATGATGATGATGTGTCGGTCGGGTGTATGTATTGAGTGTATTGAGGAGGTCCTGTGGCAGGCAGCCTGCGCGTGAACGGCGAGGAGACGCTGGGCTCGCCCGCGCCGCCCGTGCAGGCGCCCGCAGCGCTGCCCGACCTGGCCAGCGCGCCCTACTGGCTGGCGGGCGCTCCGCCCGGCCGCGCGGCGCCCGGGCCTGCGCTGCTAGGCTGCGTGGGCGCCGTCACCGTGGACCGCTCGGGGTACGACCTGCTGGACGCGCCCATCAGGCATGGACTGGAGCCGCGCTGTGGGGAAAGGGTAAGGATCTTCCTTTTATTTTTAACCGATTTCCAAAAAGGAGCAGGTTCTCTATTCGAATGCATATATATTTTTTTAACTTATCATGTCTGGAGGTACCGCAAACAGTATTGAAGGATTGATATGAGTTCCCGTCGGGGCTGCGGGTTTCGTCGTTAAGGAACATGGGTGGTTTTTAGTCAGTAGAAGTCTGATACTACCTTTCGCTCTGCCCAAGAGCGGGAGGGGTTATTTGATCCACCCGCCAAAAAAAAAGGATTGATATAGGTGGTAAAAGTTTGTTATTGCATTCGAGGCGGAATTCACAACTGAGCCGCAGGAGGTTGTTATGGAGCCGAGAACTGCAATACTACCTACATAAACACAACTTCTTCTTTTTCTTACCGTGTGGGCAGTAGGTCTAACAATCCCACACAGCCTAGTGTCAGAGTTCCTAAACTGCCTCAAGGGCCTCTGACACCGTTTGACGACCGCCATTTAGCGGCCCGGGACCAAAGGCTTATTTAAACGAGCCTTCCGAAGCACGTATTCATCTTTTTATCCGAGTTAGGTGATTCAAGCCTGCAATGTCCCAGCCAAACTGGAAACAACTTTACAAGTAGGCTTACCGTGGGAATCGAACCACCGGGCACAAGGCATGACGCCTAAACTCAACCACAAATTCGCCAATTGTAATATTAAAAAAATAAATATTTATGTATGTGTGTGAGTGAGTGATATTATTTATAAATGTGTGGTGTACTCCAAATAAAAATATAAGTTGAGGTAAAAAATTCGGGCGCCTGGAGTGCACACAAAACTTTGCCAAAGATAGACTTACCTGCGGGAGCTTGAGACTTTTAATCTTCAAGCGGGAAGGTATCAATAAAAATCGAGCATGAAAATTATAGAGCGATTTTTTTTTTTTTCTTTTTACTGTATTAACTGCATCACCTCTTGTGCAATAAAGTATTATTAAAGTATTATTATTATTAAAACCACAAACTCTGTCTTCTACATCTACAGACGCTCCGGTCAGCTATCCTGAAGGGCACCGGCTACATCGAGCTCCCGTCCCCGCACGTACGTCGCAAGGCATCGCTCGGCGTATCGTTCCGCGCGCAGTCTCCTGACGGCTTGCTGTTGTATCGAGCGCCCTCTGCTGGTGGAGACAACGAAGTTAGCGATGGTGATGGAGACAAACATTATCTGGCGCTCGTCATGATTGAAGGTTTGTTATTGTTTGTCTAACCTAATAGAATATAATTTGTTGGTAGGTTTATAAGTAAGAGGTAATTAATGATCCAATATTAATATTTTATTTGCTGGTAGAATGATACAGATTTCGTGGGTGCTACAGGCTATAAATAATAATATCATGCACAGGTTGCCGGGCAATCACATTTTTTGCGGACAAAGACGCGTGCAAATTGTTAGTAGGGTGTAATTTACGTTATAGTACGATAGACTATTTTGTAAGGGGCTGAAACAATTGAAAACAAAATCATGTATTGGCCTGTAGTCTGAATTTGTCGCAAGACACACGTACATCAAACTGATGATTTTCAACTTTATCACTAAAGCATTGGGTTTATTATTACCTATTCATTTCAGAATCAAAAAATATTCCATACATTGTTAGTTAATCATACTTATAACTATGGGTATGAGGTACCTACTGTACTGTGTGTGTGTGTATTTGACACAGTTTTGGGTAGCTTTGATATGCGTGTCTGTACTTAAGATACCTTTTTGTGTGATGAAAGGACTGTTCTAGCTAAAACAAATGATTTGATTTGATTATTATAATGATGCTTCTGTAGGAGAGTTAGAAGTGGTGGCAGAGGCTGGAAAGGGTGAGGTGCGGCTGCGGACGAACGGGACCAGGTTTGATGACGGGAGACTGCACACCGTGAGGATTGTACGCATGCATAAACAGGTACATTTTGTCATGGAATACAGTTATGCTTTAAAATATTGATTAGGTCTGGTTAGAATTTCAATGAAGTATTCAAAAAGGAAAGTGTTGAAAAAGTTTTTTTTCTACTTGGCATACACATTGCGGACGAATGGACTTGAAATTCTTCTGTAACTAAAGAATCTAGCAGTGTTAGCGACCAATTGCAAATTATTATCATTCTCTTGTCCTGACATATAAGATGTACAATAATAAATCAAACGACCTCTCGTGTAGAGTCACTGACGCAAAAAAGTTAGCTAAACTAAAAAAATAACACTTTCAAAAGTCGTAAAACACACAAAAGTTGTTCAGTTTCTAGGTCTCACTTCACGAGTTGTGTGTTTATTATGTTACACCTTGCATCTCTCTTTCTCTTCTTTCAGGTAGAGCTATGGGTGGATGAGGAACAGTTCGGCAGCGTCCCCCTGGCCGGCTCCGCATTCTCCGCGCGCACGGCGGGGCTGTTCCTGGGCGGGGTGAGGGAGCTCGTGCGTGCGCCCGTGCCTCTCACCGCCTTCAAGGGTACCTTGGCTGACCTGATAGTGGATGCACAGTAAGTTCTTTACTTTTTATATCTTCTTCTATTTTTAGAAGGTATGTTTAGCTCCATCTCTTTCTCAATTTGACGTAAGATTAGATTAAATGTGGATAAAAGACGCGGTGTCGATGTACAATAAATACACGTGTCTCCGCAGACTGGTGGGGTTGGAGACAGCGCTGGCGTGGAGCGGCGCCATGCTGGGGCGGGGGGACGGGCCTGCGCCCCGCGCGCCGCGCTCCGAGCCGCGCGCGCTGCAGGCGCAGCCCGACGGCGCCGGGTGCACCAAGGTACCGACATTATTATTAGAGACAAAAATACCGAAACCACCAAACAATTCCCACAGCGCGGCAGCGTTCGCCTTCCTCAAAGCGTCGCTACAAAGGTCCTTTCCTGCTTACATTGGTATCGTTAGTCGTGGACTAAACTTGAGTTCGACTTGACCCCCTCCCCCCCTACATTTCGGCCCATTAGATAATTATATTGACAGCTACAGTTTATCTATAATTTGACATAAACGAACACTTTTCAATACATAATGACATTATAGGTATGTTTTACATTGATAACAGTGACATTATATGAATGCAAATGCTGATGTAGGAGGCAATGTACATACGTACATACATAAACGGAGGAAGAACCTTATTCTTTATTTGATTGATTTGGTGGGCTCTGTTTCCCTGTTTTCATGACAATGACCAGCTTGATAAATTCAAGTCCCATACTCACAGCACTTATTGATGTCCACAGACATCATCATACACAGTTGAAGCAGGCGCAGTGAAGTTCGGCGACACAGCGCATAGCCACGCCACCCTCAAGCTCAACCGGCGCGCCAAGGAACTAACGCTGTCGCTGCAGATACGCACCTACGCAAAGGATGGACTCATACTACTTGCTCCGGTAACTTGGACTTGATCTAATATTACTCTTATAAGTTATCTTTCAACCCCACACACACGCACGAAACACACACAAACCCTACCATAATGTATTCTGTGTTATTAATTTATTGTGCAAAAACAAATACTATGGATGAGGGGAGTTTCCTGTCACAGGCTTTTGTGTTGACATAGACAATTTTTTAATATACCTAATTAAATTGTGAAAAATCTTAAAACTTTATCCTTTAACTTAGGAATCATCAAATAACTCCTCCCGCTCTTGGGCAGAGCGAAAGGGAGTGTCAGACTTCTACCGACTAAAAATCACCCATGTTCCTTCTATCCACGCCGCTCTTGGCTGTGGCCAGGGGGTTAGCCCCCCTAATGTCGAGGCCGCGGTATCTCTTACAACATTCCGCAGCCCCAACGGGCGTCGGCCATTGCGGCCATGTTGATGACATCTCTTTGAGGCGCGCGTGGAACATGATTGTCGTCATAAGACGGACGGACGGCGAGCTAGCTCATCACTCACCGTCCACAGGCGTCTACGGTGGCCGGAAGCCGCCACGACGCCCGGAGCGGTCAATGTAATAGCCATACCTATTGATTTCGTAATACGTAAAAGAAGCTCGTATCACCTCGTACACTTTATTGCCTATTTATTAGAAATCTTCCATTGCCATCATTAGTCATTTATTTAAAGGTAGTATCTCTTCCACCAGGGATCAAAAGCAAAGCCGAAGCACTTCATGGCTCTGATGCTGCGTGAGGGCAAGCTGCGGCTGGTGGTGCGCGGGCGCAAGCGGAAGGAACTCACGCTCGCGCCTGCTGTCAGCGATGGCAGCTGGAGACAGGTTCGTGGAACGAATGTAGCAACTTCAACAGGGTTAAAACAGCATTAGTTATTCTGGACTAATCTGCATATCGTCGTCTATGTTCTATCACCACCTAAGTAATTTTTAGGAACTTATAAGGTGAGACAAATAACCGATCAATTTGATATACGAAACAGTACGTAAGTCAGTCTTTAGATCCACTGTTCCATAGCCTATCTAATAATTGTAGGTATATCACATTACTACCCACATTATTACCCAGGCAGGCGCATTACTTTGTGTAATTTATTTCATCACCACTGCCCATAAAACGGTGAAGGAAAACATCGTGATAATTCGTTCACTATTATGTAGGGGAGACCTGTACAAAACCGTATACCGGGGTAAAACAGTACAGCATGTCTATTCTTGTCAATAATTCAAAGTTCCCGCGCGCAAACTTCTCAGTGGCGTCAACCAATGGTAGCTATTTGTCAACAAACACTTGTCGCTACATGCACGCCCGTTATCAAACTATACAATTTTATTGTTTTTCGGTATATTTGATCTTATTTTTGTGAAAATTCAATCGATAATAGTGAAATATACGTTTATAACAGGTAAGTGTTCAATGAACTATGTTAATGTGCATGTATTTACTTGTAATTTAAAAATATTTGAGTAGGCAAAAGTGGTTTGCGTATGTAGTAGTGAGTGATATATCTGTACATTGAGCCGTGGGTCAAAACCGTACGGGGTAAAACCGGCCTCTATACGATTTTGACCCACACGAACGAATGTAAACTAACTATTTTATTTTATTTTAGGTGCAGGTAAAATGTCGCGTAATTATAAAAGGACTACTTCTAGACCGGATAACATGAAAAAAGCCGTTCAAGCCGTATTTGATGGCACCATGGGTTACATGAAAGCTGCCAAAACTTTTACCAAAATCTACTTTACAAGATCGAGTTAACCGATTTAGACAGAACAATGAATACCGTCAATACCGTACCACTCAATACCGTCAACATTTCCACTAGTCATTAATCCGACTCCATTAAGTAATACTGCATCGCCAGTTCCTACTCCGTTGAATCTTAACGATGTAACGGTGTCTCCAGCGGATATAATGCCAGTTTCTAAAATAAGCGTGGACCGAAAAATAGCAACCGATCTCCGAAGAGGAAAAACTGCTGTTATTACTTCCTCCCCCTATAAAAATGAGTTGATAACCATCTCACAAAATAGAACTCCTAAGCTTAATTTGAATCAACCGCCTAAGAACAAAAAACCAAAACGAAAAATAATAAATGAAAACATTTGCTTGTACTGCCTTAAAGAATACGGTTCCAGCCGCTTGGATGAATGTTGGGTGCGCTGTGAGGAGTGTGAAGGTTGGGCTCATGAAGGCTGTACAGGTTATGATTCAAAGGATATAAATAATTTTGTATGTATGGGATGCGTTGCTACCAGATAACATCTGGGGCAGTATCGTATATAATATACGGTTTTGCCCATGTGTCGGGGCAAAATCGTAATTAGAAGAAGTTTGAATTTTTTTGGTTTTTAATGTTTAATATTTTGATTTTTCCAAATGTGTGCAATTGATTATGTTCCTTAAGAGACTGACTAATTATAATTACTGATTAGACAAATTAGTGTTTTCAAATGAAAGACCTACAACCCAAAACCCTTAGCTATACGATTTTGACCCGGTCTCCCCTACTAGCTGTTGCCAGCGGCTTCAGCTACAACTCGAAAATTATCCCACGGGAAGATAAAATCTGGATAAAAACTATCCTATGTGTTAATCCAGGTTATAAACTATCTGTGTACCTAAATTTCATCCAAATCCGGTGCAGTAGTTTTTGCGTGAAGAAGTAACAAACATACACACTCACACACTCACAAACTTTCGCCTTTATAATATTAGTGTGAAGTGTGATTAGTGTGATAGTGTGATAAGTGTGATATTGTTTAAAATAATTTCATATATTTTTCACACCACCTGCTCGAAAATATCAAATTATATGTTAAGCAACCTTAACCTAAAGTGAGTCATTAGTGGCCGGGGGCACAGCCGGTCAATAATGTTGTACTGGATTTCATTATGACCCGCTGGTCAATAATGTGATTTGAATTTGGTATGTCACATGCTCAGCTAAATTGGCAGTATAGTATTAACAAACACCCTTTGGTGCCAGAAAGAGGAAAGCTATTCTCGATACCCTTACTACCTACGCGTGGATGATATTCTCGATTTCCTACAAAATCATAACGACTGCTTCTTCATATCGTTGCCATGTTTTCGAAGACATAATATTGTAAGAATAATTAGATAACTACGAACCATTTTTTAAAGGAATGGAATAACATTAAAACTGGCATTAATAATAACAAATACCGTACCGCGTAATAGTAATTGGCTGTAACTTTATCTTTGCACAACTGGACTAATGTCTCAAATGTTACCATTACCTTTAATTAATATGTAAGTGCATATAACTAACTAGTTCTAAATATGTTATTTTACTGTTTGTTTATTACCCGACTGCGGCGAAGCCCAAAAGGAGGGTTATCTGTTTGGTGTGTATGTATGTATGTATGTATGTAAGTAAGTATGTATGTATGTATGTCCGTTTCTTCGTTCCCTCATAACTCCTAAATAGATGAAGGGATTTGAATGAAATATACGTCGTTAGATTCGTCTTGATGGCGCGAGTGTCACTGGCTACATAAAAAAAAACAAAGATAATTGCTGGTTTTGGGGGCCAAATCGTGGATTTGAAAAAATAAAAAAAAAACATTACCATCGAGTAGGGTATCAAAATGAAGGGTTTTAAAAGGAGATTACCTCTATTAATTTTTAAAATAAATTCTAAGTCACAAATTCTATAAACAGACACAAAAGTTAAATCAACTGCGAAGTATTTTATGCGACCAAAGAAACAACAAACACTAAAGAACTAAAAAGTTAGAAATAAAAAAAGCAGTTAAAAAACTAAAAAACCCGACTGAAAAGACTGAAAAGCAAAAAACAAGCACATTTTAAATTAAGCAAAACTTGGAAGCAGCCGGGGTTCATTTTAATATTAAATTATGAAATGAAAATAGAATGAACCCCGCCTGCTTCCAAGTTTTGTTTAATTTAAAATGTGCTTGTTTTTTGCTTTTCAGTCTTTCCAGTCGGGTTTTCTAGTTTTTTGACTACTTTTTTTTAATAAATACTTTGTTTATCGTAATATGGCTATTATTTTCTCACAGTAGGTGTAAAAAGTAGAGTATCCTCCTCTGGGCTAAAGGTGTTTTTGCCTTGGGCTAGCTTGAATCCCTCGCTGCATTCAGGATTCTTGTATTAACTCCCTCGCTTCACTCGTGAGTTAAACTCTTAACTTCCTCCCTGCGCTCGGGAGTTAAATTCCGAATCCGTCATTGCGCTCGAGATTCAATATGACGCCCGTGACATAAGACACAACTTTAGCCCCTTGGTGCATAATCTACTATTATCTATGGGCCTCAGTGGTCTGAGTGTCTGATAATAATGATGATTGATTAATTGACACGTGTAAGTGTGTGCTCTGTATAGGTGTCGGTGCGAGTGTCTCGCGTGCGGGTGTCCGTGTCAGCGGGCGGCGCGGCGGCGGCGGCGCGGGCGGCGGCGTCCCGCTCGGCGCGGCTGCTGCTTGGCGGCCTGCCCGCGCCTCCTGCACTCGCCAACCTGCCTAATGCGGTCAGTTCTATTATACACTTCCCGTATTCACTTTAACTTAGTCCGAACTATTACTCAAGGCATAACCCAATGCAATAGTGCAGCCAACTAACAACTTGTTAACTATAAGTTATTACTTGTAATGTTATCCTTGTAATTCACGTTCAGATATCACGTCTGCCCGGTTTCCGCGGCTGCATCCGCCGTGTGACAGTGAACGGTCGCGCGGAAGACTTGGTGCGGGATGCACAGTCCCACCATGGCGTTGGACAATGCTTCCCTAACGTTGAGAAAGCAGCCTACTTTGGAGGTAAGTCATGCTTACGTTATTCCTCCTCGTTACGCCTCCGTAAATGAAGCCTAACAGTCCACCTTATAATAACGACCGAGGCAGATAAAGCATTTTGTGTTTTGTTCCACTGGACCTCTCCGACCAATCTCCTACAAACTCCAGCTATAGGTCACCACTCTACCGTTTTATAGGTCTTCCTCAGTAACTACTAGATTACACTACACTTCGACTAGATTTCGATTTGAAAGCTCGTATCTCGCTTACTTTCGTATTGCCAAAAAAAGACAGACATAAGACTTGTCGAATCAAAATCGAATCGAAATACTTTTAAATACGAGCCTAATCTGCTGCATTCTGTTTATACCATAACCTATGTGCCTAAAACCTGTAACGTGTAAATTCACAGGTGATGCGCACGCGACGTGGTCGAGCTCGTGGCTGATGACGTCAGACGGCTCGGAGACCTCCACGGAGCTGCGGCTGCAGTTCCGCACCAGCGAGCCCAACGGAGTGCTGCTGGCGGCTGCCGGGTTACTGCTCGAAGTTAAAGATGGCGCCGTAAGCTATAACAGCTGTTAACTCCGGATTGTAAGGGGTTGTCTCTACGAGCGATAAAATCGCGGCAATATTATCTTTCTCGCTCGTGGAGACGGCCCCTAAAGCCTTTCTTTCGCCACTTTATGTCCCATTTAGGCAATAGGGGTTAGTCAGTTTTGCTATTTGCTATATTCGTTGGAACGCGTAAGTTCCAAGCTTGGTGAGTGTTCTAGCCGTAGGTTCCTTTAATTTTTGGTGAGAATAGTCGGCGAACAATTATGTATATTATATATCAAAAGATTATAGGTCTCGTTTAACTAAACTTATAATCTTTTGAATGTTCCTTATGGCCGGGTAAAGTCGATGCCGACACTCGGTCGTCTGCGGTATGTAGCGTGCCTAAACCGTATCGTGAATCCCCAGGTGGTACTATCCCGCACTTGCGCGGGCCAGGAGCGCGCGCGCACGCGGTGGGCGGGCGCGCGCTCGCTGTGCGACGGCGCGTGGCACGCCGTGCGCGCGCGCCTGCACCCGCGCGCGCCCGCGCTGCAGGTGGACGCGGGCGCGGAGCTCAGGGACGCTCTGCCCACAGCGCTCATCGTGGACACGGTGCAGGATCTACCCACTCCGCTCTATATTGGAGGACTGCCAGGTGTGTACCTACCCAAACGGAGTACCAATTTATTTAAGGTCGGCGCAACAAGTCTTCTTCTTCAATACCTCTCTATTTTTTCGTTATCTCAGCAGACACCTGTTTTCCAGCCATATCATCCCACACAAATTTTACCCGTCGTTACTTTGGTCTTCCTCTACTTTTATAGCATTCATAATCAACATTTTCTTTTCCTTCTCAACCCAGTTTCGTCTTCTTCTTAACGTGTCGAAGGTAAATTTTCATTAAATCGTTTTTGGCCCGAAATTCGGCTATGCGAACTCCACACGCTGATGCAGTCATATGGTCGTCAAGTGGTGTTGCCCAAAATCGGTCTTGGTCTTACATTCTTGGTCTTGTTCTTGCATTTTTGCAAGACCAAGACCAAGACCGACTTATTGTAGCAAGACCAAGACCAAGACCAAGACTGAACCCTGCAAGACTTGAGCAAGAACGAGACTAAACCTGCAAGACTCTTGCGTCTCGCAGTTAAGTCAAACTAAGATTTGGGCGTTATAGTAGGTATTTGGTTTCAATCCCGATTTTGATAGACGTTCCTCAGTATGAAAACCGTATCGTCATAACACTAAAAGGGATTGTACTGATTATTATACAGGGTGTTTGGAAGGGAGCTGTACATACGCCTAGGGTAGAAACTAGGGATAGTCTGCTACCTACCCCCGCCCATTATATTGACCTTGGCCTCAAGGTTTTTTTTTAATTTAAAATTATTTCTTTACCTTACTACGGTACTTCAGGCCCCATAACTTTTCTTCTCCACAATTTTCTGGTGTAAAATAATTTTTTGCAGGACCCTAAGACTCTAACGATTAAAACAAGATCATTAGCCGACCGGTCCCATGGATAGATTTTGAGCTACAGGTAGTTTTAGTCAAAAAAATAATAATAAATTAAAAAAAAACCTTGAGGCCAAGGTCAATATAATGGGCGGGGGTAGGTAGCAGACTATCCCTAGTTTCTACCCTAGGCGTATGTACAGCTCCCTTCCAAACACCCTGTATGTTTCGACTATTTATTGAGTAGGTAGGTAGCGTGTTACTTACAAATATGTTCCCATGTGATAAAAATGTACCTAGCATAACTTTCTAGCAAAGTTCATTTCATACCTTGTAGGTATATCTACCTATAGTATTCTATTATGCTTGTATAAGTCTAATGTGCAGATCTAACGTAAGTAGGTTGGTAAAAATTATGTAGGTATTTATGTTTCAAAGTTTATAATTAGGTATTATTCTTCTATTCAGCAAAATTTAAAACTAGGTAACACCGAGTCGAGTAGGTCTAGTACTAGTAGCAGTTTTTAAGCCAGCCGTTGTTATGGTACAGACGCCAGCACATCAAGCCACTACAATCTGCCAAATTTCTTTAACAGATTTTCAACTTTATCGCTAAAGCATTAAGGTTCATGGTTGATTGAGAAAATATGACGTTCCACGAATAAACTGTTGGTCGGTCGGTGTATTACGTCCCTACCTACTATTAATTTGGTGGTTCACTATGCCTATGTCAATTTAAGCTCAACAAGTACGTACTCGTACCTACTCTGTTACGTTGTTCTAAGATCTAAACTAACGTGTTTATTATTAGCAACAGGCTAATAGGTATTTGAATGTAGTCTAGTCTAAGTAGTAGAGTCTCGCAAGACTTGCGAGACTCTTGCTGCAAGACCAAGGCCAAGACCAAGACTGAGAGCGCAATACCAAGACCAAGACCAAGACCAGGTGTATTGACGCAAGATCAAGACCAAGACTGGCTAAGGTCTCGTCTTGGTCTTGCATTGGGCAACACTATCGTCAAGTGTGCAGGTATCAGGGCATGCGGCGCAAGATGGAAGGTGCACACTTGATCATACACATTGATGTCTGGAAAACTAGCCGGGACTGTGTCTGTCATTGTTGTAACAACGACTACTACTACGGATCTAGCAATACTGATTTGTTCACATTCAAACTGCAAGCTATCCTTTTATAAGCAAATTCAAAAATCAACCTTCGACACTTGTAATTATGTAATTGTAAAAATGTAATTGTAAAAATGTAATTATCCCAAGGGTGGCTATACAAATGATACAATTATTTTACTTATGGGAACCCAAAATAAGTAGCAAATTTTAATGTGTAGCCAAACAATGTCAATTCCAGTAATTTGATTAAGAGGCGATGCAATATAAAATACCTTTGATTCAATTCAAATAAACGCATCCACGACACACACATACCTTTCACACCCTCGACATACAAAATAAAATCTAACCACCAATATTTGTTTACAGAAGGAGTAATGGAATCCACAGAAGGCGGTAAAAACTTCAACGGATGCATTCGTGACGTCACAGTGGGAGGACAGAAGCGAGACTGGACCGAAATGGAGTCCATACACAATGTTCTGCTCGATTCCTGCCCCATACCGCAGTAGACATTAAACACCAAACAATACGGTTCAAATTCCAATGTTGCCAAAGATGGTAATCGTTGGCAATAAGGTTAAAATTCTCACGTTACCGTCGATGGTCATTGTTGAAGTGCCATGTTTAGCCTAAAAGCGACTGTACTTCAGCAAATAGACGACTTAAAAAAGCCATTATAATATGAACTCAACATATTTGGCAGCGATACTTCTTTGTTCCATAATTGGCCATTTGCCAATGTTGCAGTTGTATGTTACACTAAGAAAATTGTTATCGCTGTTTTAAATATGAAATAAACGTCTGCAAGTCGTGCCTTCTAATGTGTAAGTTTTACCAAATAGTGCCATTGTATTGTATCCAATTATTAAGATGTAAATAATGTTTGTATTGTACTCGCAGGGTAATTGAAAAAAAGTTTGCGTGAGCTCCTGGGTTCTATAATTCCCAAGTTGAGAATAAAGCTATTAACTTTTCCTTCAGGAATTTGTTGGTCTGGGTTTGTGCCCAGTTGATGGCAATAAGCTTACCGCCTATTACGTGGAGGTCCCATGGAGTGGCTAACAGAACTGGCGAATGAGTAGGTACTAATGAATGCATCCGTCAGTGAAAAATGTTTACATTTACAGTTGTTTTTCCAGACTTACTTAGTACCTACATGCTGTTTTTTGTATAAAAAATACTAGAATGTATAAAAAAGAAACCAATTAACCTGCGACATTTACCTACATTTTGTACTGATGATCGTGAATACGAAAAAAAAAACTCGTCAAATACTGTATCGCGAAGCCTATTATTTAGGTGTTTCGTAACTTTCACTTCACCGCGAGGCTTATATGAGGCTATGTAAATAATAATATAAGTTAGTAAAGTCAGACAAATTAATTATTAAGCTACTTGACCACCAATCAAAACAGTCCCTGGATATATTGATATCAAATCTGTCATTCTTTGACACGGTTGAGAAATGAGAGAATAATGTGACAAATTGATGTTGGTTGTCAATCTGCATAATAATTATATTTGATCCGATTGTACATCACTGTAGCGATCAATACTCGTTGCAAATAGAGTACTTAATATTTCCACCAGTATTTTTAAAATAATTGTACATACCTACTTTAGTTTATTTTCTTTACTTTGTCTTTACGGTATCCGTCAAAGTTCGCTACTGGCGCGGTCATGAAGCGTGGAAGTGAGATTATACTCGAGATATTTTTGTTCACAGCCTCGGATGTTTCAAATTGCGTCTAGCTTGCGTGTGGCATGCCCACGACACCGCGCACGGAATGCGCTGCATATTGCGGAATCGCCGCGACTGTTACGCGTATATAAACGTTTGGTGAACATCATCATCATCCATAGCCCGACTTATTCCACTGCTGGGTATAGAGCTCTCTTCATTTGTGCTACGCTCTTGTGCCAGCCTTATCGAGGATATTTTTGCGATGGCAACAATGTCATCTTTCCATCCATTTGTGTAGGTTACTATAACTTTTAAAATGGTTCAGCAAGCGCTCTCACAAGACCGCTTGCTTGCTGCAAGAGATAGTTAAAACCCAATGAGTACTACCACGTTTTATGACCGCGAACACCACGTTTCTTAGACATTAAGTTATAAAGTTAACTTAGGATTTTAATGTACTACAGACAGTTCCTTGTTCAAGTTGTACAAAGATCTTTTGGCGCGTCGCTAAAATCGTCACTTACACTGTTTTCTTGTTTTTTGTATCATATTATTGCGTTTAGCTAAACACCTCAGATTCGTTGAAGGATCTTCATATTCTGTTACAACGTATTGATAAAATTAGCAGCAGTTTTAGAGATTTTGGATATTGTTCTTCAATATAAAGATGCATTTAAATATAGTCATTAGGGTAAAGTAGAACAAAATAGCCAGTGCTTGTAATGTGTGGTAGGAAATATTTATATAATTGCCCAAACAATTCTAAATGTGACCTTTAAAAATGTTCCTGTTCGCCGAATTCACTAACTCTGAAGTAAGAAATTTAATTGTTTTATTTTTAAGACTGGTATTACAGTTTGAATGCAGATTGGGCTTTTAGCAAGTTACCATAGTTGTAACTAATCCCACAATATTTGTTTAATTATAACATCTAAATGCCAGCCAAAAACCGATTTCGTATGCCGTGACGAAAGATGGCATGACGCTGTCATGGCGTGATGCCTCCTTTATGTCACGTAAAATCAACCTTTTCCCATTAGAATAAAGTATATTTTGGAACGATTGTTGATCAACATACATATTTCATTTTCGAAAGTTCGACTACTCAATTAGTGATGTAGTTAAGTCATCAGATTTGATCGACAGATATCGATAAAAAATGCTTTAAGCTCTAAAATAACCTATCTGCACTACCGTATATCAGTTTTCTTTAAACGATGTTAAATTCATTTTGATTTAAATGTTAAAAATGACTATTAAATGTTAAAAATGACTATTAAATGTTAAAAATGACTATAAAATGTTAAAAATAACTATTAAATGTTAAAAATGACTATTAAATGTTAAAAATGACCACACTTGCAAGCAAATACGTACAATGGAATAGTTTTGTAAATAAGTAACATACTAAGGATCAGCTTTAATAGTTAAACAGAGCGATTCTTTGTCACAAATATAATTTATTTAACAAGTGTTCAATAGATATAAATTGTACATAAATAGTTTGGTCGATGTATATAAAAAACGTATTTATTGTAACTGCTTTTCAGAGGAAGAAATAATAAATAAAAGTCGACTGTGGCAATAAAAAACATTTATTTCTTTTCCGAATCGTACATCAATCGGCACGGCTTACGAAAATATGAATATTTACTACTAAACTGAGATGGCGCTTAGTTTTAGTATTAAAGTCACATTTTTAGTAAGTTGTCATCGATCTGCTATACGGCGAACTTTTCTAAAGGAAGAATCAAATATATGCGTGAATTGTTAAAAATATAAGTCGTGAAAGTCAGCCGTATAGTAGATTTTACCCGGAATCAAACTCCCGACAATATCCTTCGCTTTCCATCACCTTGAAAATTATCTGCAGTCGAGGTATAAAGAGAGACTCGTCTCATGAACTAAACATACAAATTAGCTTATTTATTGACTCAACTGCAAATAACCTAGCCTGGGCAACTCATTGCCATTTACAAAATTATTATTTTTATACTCTGGCGACACAGTATTAATGAAATGTCGATAAAATCTATGATTGTCAGTGTTGCCATTCCCACTTGTCTTTCCGCATTTCGAATATTTTACCAGCCTTTTAACGATTGTTGTACTTGGAGAATGTTATTAAACTTTTGGGCGTGGCAAAACTGATGACCACAGATCTACATAAAACAGCAATGATATTGTCCAGCTTTAACTGTTACACTTAAAATAGTCTGAATACTAAACTCTAACAAAAGAAAGACACTGCATTCATTTTATTATAGACTAACTACACCTAAACGGATCTTTTTATAATATTTACGAATTATTAAGGACATTTTGACAATAAATTGACTCCAATATACAGATAATGTTTAGTAATGCATGCATATAACTGAAATGATGAAAATATCTTTGGACTAAACAAACCACATAAAAATATAAAAAGTATAAAAAAAGGAGAAATATTTAAATAAAATAATTATTGCAGAATTTTGACAAACAAAAATACTATTCTACCCTCCTTCGCTTTAAAATTACTACTACACACCTTTTTACAAAGTTACTGTATCTATCTTGATAGGATTTTGTTAGTTTACAGTAATTTTTACACTAATAAGGCCAAAAAAACAAAAAATGGCTAACAAATTTATTTTTTATTGGAAGTTTTTTAGAACACACGTTGTCATGGTCAGTTCGCGAATTATTCATGACAAAGGGCATTAAAATTAAGAAAAAAAAAAAGGAAATGTTAAAATAATACTTGAATCAATTAAATATGGAATAATCAGTAATTTGTATTAATTTTGAGCAAATATTACGCCACTTGCCCGCTAAAACTAATGATTTTAAATCATATTTTGACAAAAGCCAGTATTTGGAATTAAAATGTTAGTAACATACATTTCCGGTCAAAATAGAAAAACATAAAAAGTTAATTTAAAACGGAATACGTATCTGTCTACGAATATGACACTCTCACAGCGTGTTAAAACAAAAGGGAAGCCCGACTTTTAAGGAACTCGACTTTTTTCTTTAGTGATAATTACTTATATAAAGACAATACACAATGAGGGATAGGCAGAGATATGGAATTTAGTAACGTTATGAAGGTGCGGGTAACTGCGACGCAAATAATGTATAACTGTTTTCTATATCTTCATATATTGACTACTTTCGCCGCATCCTCGGGGCGGCTGAAACCTGAAACGAGAAATTATCTTATTAAAAGGTATTCAATATTGCCAAAAGCTAAAATAATTGTACAATGAATGGAGTGAAATGTCCCTTATTTGCAGTTCATGTTCGGATTTACTTTGAGGGGCTCGTGGCTAAGGCATCGCTTAGCAACCAGTTTCTATCGCCATGCGGCTGAAATGCCACCATCCGCGTCGTCTAGGTTAAAGCAACGCCTGCCGAGGTCGATCTGTGCATGGGTGACTATCGTTAACATATTGAGACCCCTCCGTGCGTCGGCAAGCACTTTGAACTCCCGTCGGGGCTGCTGATTGTTTGAAACAGATACCGCGGCATCGACACAAAGGGCTAAGAAGGAACATGGGTGGTTTTTGGTCAGTAGAAGTCTGACACTCCCTCCCGCTCTGGGCAGAGAGTCATTTGATGATTTCACACCCTCGAAAAAAAAACTGTTTGTAGTATGTAGATATTAGCAAGTCATTACGAATAGTCAGGATGCCGAGTCTGGCAATCCCACCAAGGAGTGTCGTGCTACACAGTCATTGATTTCTAGATTTCGGATAGTGGTCACTCCATGTAAAACACTAGTAAGATGCATTATGTTAGATAGAGAGAGATTGGGAGCAGAGCCCAATATACATATAAAATATCTTCGTCTTCTTCTATCTTCTTAATCTTGTGGTTAACTTGGTGCCGTTCTTATGCGGCCGATGGGCCTGTGACTTGACTAAACGTGCAGCTAAGAAATATTTCTCAGGCAAGTTGGTTGCCTCACGAAGTCACAATGTTTTCCTTTACTGAAGAAAGTGATATAATAGAATACGGACATGAATTTGAAACATCAGAGGTGCGGTCTGGGGTTCGAACCTTTGATCTGGCAGTCCAACGGTCACACCACTAAGCTCGTGCTAAGCCTATAATTATGATGAGATACTTACTGGTGCAGTCTACATGGAGAGGTAGCCGCGGGCGGCGGAGCGTCTGCGGCCCACGAGGTAGGCCACCAGCACGACCACCACCAGCCCGCCGAGCGCGCAGCCCACCGCGATGGGCACCGCGTCGGGCACGTCGCCACCGCCGCATTCGCGGGCTGTGACATTACACAACACATTCATCATCATCATCAGCCCATAATGTTCCCTCTGCAGGAACGCAGGATTTCTCTGAAGGAGAGGAATGGACTTTAATCCACCACGCGGGCCCAGTGCGGGTTGACAACACATTAGCGCTGGTATTGGGTAATGCTATAAGCGAGACAGAAAAGGTTAACTGTATAAGGGTAATACTTTCACTGCCAAGTTAAAGTTTCTATGGTTACGTATGGCGACGACTCGGATGCAGGTTTGGGACACACAAACGAATTATTATATATTATTATATACTCATAGGTAGGGTGTTTAACACAAAAATAAAAATAAAAATATATATATAATACATAAAAAAAGTAGTTAAAACTGAAAAGCAGAAAACAAGCATTTGAATATTAAATTGCGTGGCGGGGTTCATTTGAATATTAAATTATGAAATGATAATAGAAATATTTGTATTATTGTGTGTATGTTTGAATGAATAAACTCAAAAACTACTTCGCCGATTTCAAAAATTCTGTTAAACCCTGTAGATATTCCCACGGGAACGGGAACCACGCGGGTGAAACCGCGCTACGTCCGCTAGTTTCAGATAAATTTCCAAATGTTACAGAGCCCCATTTATTATAAACGTTGACCCATATAGTGGTTAATCAAACATACGGGTTATATATAGGTCTAAACGGTTAACCTTTTAACCCGATTAATCGGTTCCTGTTTTTGGTCATGGCGGTTAATTTCAGCGATGACTAGGACTAGACAACGGATATTTTATATTACACAAGTGTGCGCGCCAGTATCATCAACCATCTCTTCCCTCATCGTCTATGATCTATTGCCCTCCATATCGTGACGTTGATCAAAATATAAAACAAGTAAATTACATCCCAAACTGCCTATTGAATATTTAGTTGCATTACCCAAGAGTTATAGATAGAGTTGTAGTGATTTTATGTGTTTTTAGGATCTTTTCTGTACAATAATAATAAAACATTTACTTCAGGTATCTTAACCCATATTATACGCATGCTTAAAACATTCACAATACGAACAATAAAAAGAGTCACTTAACAGTAATGTGCTGTCATTTCTTTATTTTACTTGATGGTGTCACTACATTAAGCATGCAACAATGGTTAATGTAGTGACAGTCGAACCTCTCAGCCATCATCCTCAGGATGGTGTTGGAGCTGGCGCGGACCCTACGCACCAAGGATGTGCACCGTTTTCGCATCGTCGCATAAAAGCAGTCAATGCGTGCCTCAGCAAACATCCCCGACGCACTGCAGCACCGAGGCAGCCCCAACAACATTCTGTAGGCATTGTTGAATTGGACTCGTAGGGGGCTGTACTGTTTTTGAGTATAGTTAGCCCACAAGGCGCTCGAGTAAAAACAGGTGCAATACGCTCTGAAAAGGGTGTTAAAAAATAGACCCAACAAGATACTAAGCTTCTATAGCTTAGGCTATATTAGTACTAATTATAACTTTGTATGTGTAGCAACACTACTGTGCCTAAATGTACGCCTCTTATGTGTTATTTTTTCTTAAATAAATTATTCTATTCTATTATATAGTTTTCGCGTATTCCATCGCGCTGCAAATCATTTGTTGCCAAAATAGGAACCGTTCGGGACGTGCGTCGATTGTTTTAATGATCCATGATGAGAGAGCATGCGGACATTCACACCAGTTTGACCACCTTCATAATTTAAGTTTGTTGGCACAACAGGCGCGTGAGAATTTCGTACCGTATTTATTCGAGTTTACCTAAAGCTTTAACCAAATCACCGTATAAATGATAGCGTGACGGTTGACAGAGGAGTATGGAATAATAAAACGTGATGGTGATCGCAGAATAATGATTTGTAAACCAAAACCTATGTATGTAACCAAATAGGCGTTAAAACAAATAAAAGTTTAAAGGACAAGAAACAAAAAACCACATTTAAATACTCTGTCTTACTGCCGCACTCAGAGAGCTTTAATCATTACTTAGGCCATCACTTAGTAATGGTTTTGACAGTGTTTTAATACAAAAATATGTCAAACCTTTACTAAGTGACGGCTTAAGTAATCATTAAATATGTCTGCGGGGCGAGCACGGGCGTACCCAAGACGTTGGTGACAAGACGTTATAAATTATGTCATGTCTTAGAATTTGTCTTAAATGCTAGCACGGGTACCACATGTGATATAATTTAAGACGCGACTTGTCTTTCTTGTTGCTGACTTCATAGTGTGACCTAGTATATTAAAAAAATAAAAATGTCTATGACCATCTGAATAGGCGACCAAATAAAATAATACGTATAAAAGAGCACAGTTCATACAGTTAAACAACTTTTTAATTTTCTTGGGTACTAATTCATTTTTGACATAACACGTACGCGGCACGTCTTTCATTTTCTTTTTTTATTTATTATTTGATAACTTGCTACTAACTAAAAGTTCTGTTTTTCTTTTAAAAGTTTGATGTGATTTGTTTTGAAATATATTTGTCAGGCGGAAAATCCGTTGGAACTCCCTGTCTGGCAACTCGAACGGATTAGAGGAGTCCCGAATGTTTCTTCGGAATATTTTCCTACTTTGGACCTCTTGCCTTCGGGCAAGAACATAATTATAATAATTTACTGCCATTTGATGCAGTAGTAAGCAGAAAAATATACTTATATTTTTAATTTACTTTTATCACCACCTCCGAACGAACGTGATAAACGAGCATATTCATCTGTCAAAATGTGACATTTGTTACAAAATGGGTGCGCCCATATTAGCAAATAAGACATAGGAGTCCCAACTAAACGTCAAGAAGTTATATCACATATCAAGAAATTATCTTACGCCGCCGTGCTAGCATTTAAGACAAAACGGTTTTATCGCCCAAACTGTGATAAAATGTGTGACTCATGCCATGTCACTGTAGGCCGTGCTCGCCGGGCTGAGTATGGCAGTAAGTCTTATTTCATTTCTCAAATTTAAGCCGTATGTTAAACAACATAGAGTTTAGTTTAGATTTTGACTAATTTCGTAGCTATCATGTTCTGCGTTGACCCTGGATGGTACATATTACGATTAAAATATGTTTGTTAGCTTATCAGGGTTTAGCGTCCGCTAAGCATGTTTGTAATCTGGGTCTGGTCGAGTCCTCACACTCTTGTTTGTAAACGCACTAATGCTATATTGGAGTGTGTTAAAGGAAATTAAAAATGTAATTATTCGCCTAGCTGATATGGGGAATAATTTGATTTTATGTTTCCTTTGTTTTGTTACATTAATTTCTTTGGAAAGATTGTATAAAATCGGGTTTTTCTAACCCAACAGATCCATGTGTTGTGTTAAATGACTAAAAAGTGACGAAATGTGGGCGTCATAGAAGACTCGTCATATAATTTCGGATTATGGTACCAAAACAATCGGATGACAAACCCAACTAAGTTTACTGTATATTTCCGAAATACGCCAGTTACTATCACATCAACAGAAGCATTTTATTTATAAACAAACTAGTCGTCTCGCTTCCATTGCGATTTGCCGCACTCTTGGCGTTGTGAGTCATTTCCACTATAGCATGTTTTATTGTTAGATAACAATTATATCGGAAATATGGCGAAATATCAAATCCTAATGGTTAAAATATTATAAATAACTCAAAATAATGACACTTTCAGTCAGAAAACGTCAAATCCGGACACTGCGGCCTGAAGAAAATTATCGTACAAAGTTAAAAAGCAATATTAAAACAACAAAATTCGCGTTGTTTATCACTCTTTGGCTCACAATCTAAAAACAACACACATTAAAATTAAAAAAAAAAAATTCACGATAACTTTAAAATGTATGACGTGCTTTTGTTAAAAAATAATATAATCACGTGGAACAACCGTTGTGACTAGGGTTTCAACACTTCCGAATTTTTCGGCTTCGCTTTTTTTTTACAGTGAAATCTAATGAGCCATACAAGAAACCGGGCAAGTTTGAGTTGGACTCGTACACGAAGAGTAAAGAACGCCGAAAACCAATTAACGTTTTTTAACTATGAAATAGAGAAAATAGTGTGGTTCTCTGCCTGCATCAGTTTTCTCGAGTTCAAATGACCTGCATCATTTTAAGTCACGAGTAAATAGGCATCTTTTGGGTCAGCTCGTCGCATCGTCTTCCTTATCTCTGCCTTTAGAACAAGTAGGAGTAGAAGCCCAATTCATATTTAATAAAAATGGCAACCCTAAATTAGTGTAAAATTCACATAATGATGAAAACCAGTACAACAGTCATCACAGCACGTTCCTAATGTTATCAGTTCGTTCGGTGCGCGTTATCAGGACCTTATCGCGTCTGGCAAGCGTGCGCAGCTATCGATGTGCTTTTTATACACAACCAACTTTATTTGTATGCTATTCAGGCCTTGGGCTTATTTACTGTTTTATTGCACGATTTTTATTTCTAACGCTATTCATTGTCAACGAATCCTACAAATCATCCAGATTAGTGACTGGCCTGTTGGTCTAGTGGTTAGTGACCCTAACTGCTATGCCGGAGGTCGTGGGTTCGATTCCCACCCAGGACAAATGTTTGTGTGATGAGCACGATCATTTGTTCTGTGTCTGGGTGTAATTTATCTATAATATGTATGTATTTAGAAATATATAAGTATGTTTATCAGTTGTCTAGTACCCATAACACAAGCTCTGCTTAGCTTGGGACTAGATGGCGTTGTGTGATAGTTGTGGAATATTATTATTATTATTATTATTATTAGTCGGGAGATGTCCGAACTTTTTAGGTTCAGTTTTTTTTTTAAATAGATAAAGGTAAATGAATACTGAAACAACCTCTGTGAGAGACGCACCAGAAAGAATTTGAAGAATTTAGAATTTTAAAAGAATTTGAACCCTACCTGGGTTCAAATTCTTTTAAAAGTAAAACTTGCAGCTCCTCTTCGATTTGCCCGGGTTTTTTTTAAATTTTGAACAACAACCTACTACTCTTCATAATTATTTACATTTCTGAACAGTCTCTTTGCCTTATGGGCCCGTCCTAGCTTGACGTAAGGCCCTCTAGGTACCGTGGAAGGTGCACCAGTTCTCACGATTCTCGGTGCCCGTGTGGGAAGGGGTGACCTTTAGTCAGTTAGAGTCTGACTCGCCCAAAGTCCGAGGACATTTACGAGAATTTACAACCCCAGAATATAAACCAAAGAATCCCTTGGCTCTGGTAGCCGATCCACTTTCTCTGCCAAGTTCAAAATATCATTTTTTTTTTATATATACCTGAAATTGCCAAGTCATCTATGGCTTTAAAGCGACGATCCGGAGGCGGGTTGTGGGCACACAATCGAATTATTGTTCGACCCATATGCTGCGTTCTTGGTATCGAAAGTGTAAATAAAAAAGCATCTTACCGGCACTAAATCCGGTTCCATTGGTGGTGCGATAAGCCTCCTCCTGCAGCCTAGACAGGGTGAGCACGGCTACTACACTGGTGGACTCAGACGTCATGTTCAACAACGTGGCTGACTTGCAGCGGTACGACGTGGCCAGGGGAGTCAGCCACTCTGGTCCGTGGTACAGCTCGATTGGGTCCTTGGATGCTGGAATGGAGAAATAATACTTTAAATGTCTGGATGAGAATTGAATAAAGAAAGGTTCATTTGATTTGTTATGGGATATTTTTATTTAGTTGCTGCCTGAGACTTATTTTGGATGCATTTTATAAGTTTACTTTCGGTAGTCGGTGACTTGTTTGTTTCATTAAATTTTTCTGCCACCGAATTTCGAAACGTAAAGAAGAACCTTCTCTATTTCTTAAGTCGGTTAAAAAGTAGCTAAACTTCTGGTCCCCAAGAAACTTGTCGAATTTCTAAGCGATCGGTTTAGCAGTTTGGGTGTGAAAGAAAACAGATAAACACACCGAACTACTATCGAATCTAATATGTGAATGTATTCTTACGAGTTTTATGTTATTGGTGTTGAGAGTAAAAACAACACACAACAAAACACATTTGTTTTCAGTTGAAGTTATCATACCAAAATCATCAATAATACCCGAAATGGGTAGCCAGTATGATAGTGACATGACTATATTTAGATTGCCTTGTACATTAAATACTTATGAGCTGGATATACGCCACTGACGTTTCAACCTCCCGCAACCGATTTATTGGGCGCCAGCGGGGACTACCCCGTGCTACGCGATTTGCGAGTAGCACTAATGTAAAAAAGATCCATAATTATAAGAAACAAAAAAGTTATTGACAAAAATAAGCTGAAGGTCCCATTGGCATAACTTTATATACTAATATTGTTGGCAAAATTAAAAAAAAAAAAAAAAAATATCCTATGATTGATAGTTTAGGAGAAAAATGATAGTAAGTTACAAAGACAGAGGCTACTTTGCATATTTATTTATGATGTTTTAATTTATTTTAAGCGAAGAGGACAAGACATGCTCTTAATTGTGTAGATTAATATATATTTAAAAAAAAATACAGTGGTGGTTGCGAAAATAGATTCTAATGTATCTTAAAAAAGGCCAATTCTCGTATATCCACGCCTTAGTACACCTACACCTACACCTACACCTTAGTTACCTATCTTTCTTATAACACCGTTCATTTAATGACAGTTTTTATTTCTTCAATTAATTGAAGCGTATTTACTGATTCTATATTTAACGATGGTTCACATAATGATGTGAACTGAACCCGCCAATAAAGTCAAGATCAAAGGTTGATCGAGGTCAACTAGTGTGTAAATTGTACTCAATATGTTTTAAAGTAACAGTTTATTTACTGATATCAACATGTATAAACCGATTAATCTTATACTTGTTGGCAATAATGTTCTTGGTACAATGTAATTTGTAAGTTGACAACACTTCCAATAAATATGGCTGACGTCTGGTATTCTCGTGTACTTTTACTTTAATAAATAAAATACAATCCAGCGAGTTTGGTACCTTTTATTGGTTATGGGCCCAGATCGCCCGGATATGTAAGGAAGTTCCAGAAATATTGTAAAAATAAGAGGATTACTGCGAGTGAAAAAATACCAGTACGTGACGTTTGAATTTGACAGATTTGAAACAAAAAGCACCCGGGAAGGCGTAAAAAGGCAAAGATTTTTTGTTGATTACAAGCAGGAAGGAAAAGAGCAACAATGGATGGCAATAATAGCATCACGAAGTTGAAGGGGTCCAAGAATTGGAACACCTGGAAATTCCAAACGAGAGTCATATTAAGAGGCCAAGATTTATTGGATGTGGTCGATGGTAAACAGGAAAAGACGAAGGAAAATGAGAAAAAGTGGGCAATGAAAGACGCTAAAGCGCAAATGTTAATAGTCACTCGTATCAGTGACAAAGTTATGATACATATAATTTCATGCAACACGTCTGGTGAAATGTGGATGAAATTGATAGCTGTGTATGAACAATGGAGTGAAACAAACATACATATCATCCAGCAACGATTCTTTCAGTTTAAATATGAAGAAGGAGTTCAAATGTCGATATTTTTATCAAAAATAAAAGAAATGCAGAACCAATTGCAACAATTGGGTAAGGAAATATCTGAAAGATTCGTAATTACTAAGGTATTGATGTCATTGCCTGATCGTTTTAAACATTTTGTATGTGCTTGGGAGTCAGCCCCTGAGGAGAAACAGACATATGATAACTTGGTAGCAAGGTTGTTAATTGAAGGAGAACGTGTGAAGTAAAAATGTGGTGAAATGCCGGAAACATCACCATCAGCATTTGCTGCGAAGAAAGCAGTGAATAAGAAGAATGTTAAGTGCTTTAATTGCAATAAGCTCGGGCCCTATCAATCGGAGTGTAGATATAAATTCAAAGATTCGTCAAACAAAAGTCATTCAGGTAAAAGATGTTTTTACTGTAATAAAGTCGGTCATCTCAAAACCGAGTGTAGATTTCGTATAAACAAAGACAGCAATGCGTTTGTGATGTTGGAATCAGCTGATAATTCGGAGGAACACTACACACACTCAAAATGAGTGGTGGATACAGGAGCGAGCGAACATATGTGCCGTGATAAACAACTGTTTACTTCATACTCGTCTCTTGATAAGAAATCAGTAATTGTTGGAAACGGAATGGCAATAAGTGCATTAGGTTGCGGACAGGTGTCAGCGCAGGTATTTAATGGACAAGTTTGGATTGAAACAACCATAGATAATGTTTTATTTGTACCAGAACTCGAATTGAATTTATTGTCAGTGAATCGCGTGACAGAAAAGGGTTATGTCATGAAAACTAATCAAAACCAATGCAATTTCTACAAAAATGAAAGACTTTATGCGGTTGCAAATCGTTGTGAGAATATGTACATAATGAATTTGCGTCTAAAATACAGTGTTGCAAACACAACTCAAGTAAAATTTAAACTTAGCGAGTGGCACGAAAAACTCGTACACCAAAACATTCAGCATGTGAAAAAGGTGCTTGCAAACAACAATATTGAGATAGATGATGACTTCGAAGGTCAATGTCAAGGATGTTTGGAGGGTAAAGCACACCGCTTTCCTTTCAAAACGAGTCAAACGACGACTTCAAGAACGTGCGAAATAATTCACGCTGATGTTTGCGGTCCGATGGAGGGGACATCCATTGGAGGAGCAAGGTATTTTTTGCTATTGAAAGACGATAGAAGTGTCTATTTTTTGAAAAAGAAACATGAGGTCAAAGTTTATGTTGAAAAGTTTATAAAGATGAGTGAAAACATAACTGGTAATAAGATGAAGTACTTCCGAAGTTACAATGGTTCGGAGTTCGTAAACAGAGACATGGAAAAACTGCTATCTGATTGTGGAATTTTGCATCACACTACAGTAACTTATACTCCAGAACAAAATGGAAAAGCTGAACGTGAAAATCGGACATTAGTGGAAGCGGCTAGATCTCTATTGTATGCCAAAAGATTACCAAAGAAATTGTTGGCAGAAGCTACAAATACTGCATGTTATGTGCTGAATAGAACAGGATTTAGTACTGATAAGGTCAAAATTCCATAATTATGAGGCCTGGACGGGCAAAACTTTTGATATACAAAATTTAAAGATTTTCGGTACTCCCGTATTTGTAAAAGGTGAAAATGGAATATTAGTTGGATATTGAGAAGAAACCAAAGGATACAGGGTATATTTTGAAAAGAGAAATATAGTTCAGATAAAAAGAGATATAGTATTTCTTGAGAAGCCAAAATAAGTATGTCATAATGTCCCAGATGTAACATTGTGGCATGATAAACAAAAAGAGGTTGAAATACCAAATCAAAGTATAGAAGAAAATAGTCATGAATTGAGTTTTACAAGTTCTGACTCTTCTGAATGTTGCAGTTTATATGAACCATGTTTAACTGATGAATGCAGCAGTGATGAACCAGGTGGAACTTCACAGCCTGAGAAGAGGGAGCCTAGTAAGCGCATTAAAAAACAAACATTGTTTTATCAATGCAACAATGTAGTCTTAGATGAGGATGAACCAAGACTGATCAAGAAGCTATGGAAAGAGAAGATGCTTCAAAGTGGAAAGAGACAATTGATAAGGAGGTAAACACTCTAAAGGAAAACAAAACATAAGAATATTGTGAAAAGCCGGATAACTGTAAGGTAATTACTAGTAAATGGGTATTTAGAATTAAAAATATGAATGGTATAAAGCAGTATAAGGCAAGGTTAGTTGCAAGAGGGTTTGAACAGAATGATGATCTGGATTTAAATGATATTTATGCACCAGTGGCTAAGTTGACCACTTTCAGATTGTTTGTTTCTGTTGCAACTATGTTAAAGTTACCTATTCATCAAATGGATGTTACAGGAGCCTTCTTATACGGGGAAATTAATGAAAATGTTTATCTACAGTTACCAGAGGGGTTGGATCATGAAAATAGTAACATTGTTAAGTTACAGAAATCTTTTTATGGCTTAAAAAAGTCCCCTAAGTACTGGAATGACAAGTTTAATAGAGTAATGGTTAAAGATAAATTTGTAAAATCAAAATGTGATCCATGTTTGTACATGAAATGTAATGGGGAAGATAAAGTATATGTGTTATTGTATGTAGATGATATTCTAATCTTTGGAACAGATGAGAATAATGTTAGTGTTTTTAAAGAAATGTTATGTGGAGAATTTAAAATGAAAAACTTAGGTCTTATATCAGAGTTCATAGGCATTTGTGTAAAGCAAGATTTAAAGACAGGTGTGACTGAATTGTCTCAGAAGGTTTATTTAGAAAACATATTAAAACGTTTTCATATGGAAAATTGTAAACCCATTTCGTCCCCCATAGATCAAAACTTTAATATAAATGTAATTCAAAGTTGTATTGAAAAGTCTAATAAATCTGTTGGAAACTTATGTAGACAAATAATAGGTTGTCTAATGTATGCAGTCTGTGGCACAAGGCCTGATTGGTCTGTAGTTGTGTCTATACTGAGTAGATTTCAGAATAAAGCAAATGATGCATTATTTTTAGCATTGAAAAGAGTTTTAAGATACATCAAGCATACTTTAGATTATAAACTCGTTTATAAATGTGATGATACTAAATTGATAGGATATTGTGATGCGAATTGAGGTGGAGATGTGTTAGATAGAAAATCCACGACTGGTTTCTGTTTTATGTTTAATAATTGTCTCATTGCATGGTGTTCTAAAAAGCAGGGTTCAGTTAGTCTGTCTTCAACAGAATCAGAATATATTTCTTTGAGTATGGCTGCTAGTGAGGCATGTTGGTTAGTAAATATTCTGAAAGATTTCTTTCCCTATGAAAACATGTGTCCAGTAAACATATTGTGTGACAATCAATCTGCGATTAAAGTAGCCATGACAGATAGTGTTAAAAGGCTGAAACACATTGATCTAAGGTACCATTATATAAGGGAATTGATTAAAAAAGATAAAATTGTGGACAAATATATAAAGACAGAGGACCAAGTTGCAGATGCATTAACGAAAACGTTGAATGCGACCTTATTACTGAAATTTGTTAAGAATGCTTTTATGTAGCTAATTAATTGAGGAATATTATATTGAAGGGGGTGTTGGCAATAATGTTCTTGGTACAATGTAATTTGTAAGTTGACAACACTTCCAATAAATATGGCTGATGTGCGGTCGTCTTGTATTCTCGTGTACTTTTACTTTAATAAATAAAATACAATCCAGCGAGTTTGGTACCTTTTATTTATACAACCCTTACATCTTTGGCTGAAAGTTAAGTTTTTTTCATAAAATCATACTCACTGCTATTAACAAAGATCTCAGGACTCAGAGAGAAGTTCAGGCTTTTCAGTCCATAGTTCTTGGTGGCCTCGTTCCTGTGGTACACCAGCGTCATATTGTTGGGCAGGGAAGCGTTGTTAGTGGTCCAGCTGACCTGGAGCCATTGGTCCGCCTCAGAGCAGTTCCCTGCGGTGACCGTCGCGTTGCCAGGCACGTTGAGTACGACGTACGATAGGAATGTGGCTGTGGATAAATAATGTTTTTATTGAAGAGATCGTTACTAAGTTAGATAAAGAGGCAGAGTAATTACTACATAAATATAGACACCTAATAAAGCGGTGATGACAGGTGAACTAAGGCTGTCACCGAATGGCGTCCAAGAACGGCGAAAAGAAATGTAGGTCGTTCGGCGGCGAGATCAGCAGACGATATAGTTGCCATCGAGGGAAATACCTAGATGAGACTGCCACAAGAACGTGCAGCTCCACCCTCAAAATCAAAATGTTAAGTGATAGCCCATATTATATGGCAACCAAAAATGATTCTATTCAGTTAAAGAATATTTAGAATCTAGTTTAAAATAACGACTTTGGCGGTGGGTCCTATAATACAAACAATATACTATAATATACATTTAACCTGTTTTATATAACTTTGTATAAAAAAAATTGTACTACATATCTGAGAAAAATTACATTAATATTGCTGAATAATTGTAGTATATCCACTATCATTGACATTTAATTTTGACATAACTGTTATGTCCTTATTTAATTGTACTACATATTATAAAAATAAATACCTCATAGTACTGTTTAATGCATGCTAGACTAGAATGATAAGGACAGACGAATAATAGTATTGCAATGCTTGTAAAAGGCTGCTCAAAATATACCTAACACCTCAATGTACATTGCAATAAATGTTTTGACTTTGAGATTGGCACCAGAAAAGAGAGCCCTATACTCAGCAGCGGCTGGATTCAGGTTGTAGATGATAATGAGGTGCTTAGTGAGGCGTATTGGTCAATATTTTTAATGGTGGCTAGTCTATCATCATCATCATTATTTCAGCCGAAAGACGTCCACTGCTGGACATGGGCTTCCCCCATATGTCGCCACATTGACCGGTCCCGTGGTGCATGTCAAATTGTCAATATACTGTTGATAAAATCAATTCCATCTTTTATTGCACCGTACTGTGCTGAGTACCCAGGAGATTTTTTAATTTTTAACTAGTGCTTTCATTTAGGCTTGCTTCGTATAATAAAATACTGTAATATTAAAGTCTTACTCAACAACAGTTAATTAATCATAAAATGATTCATTAAATAAATATACAACTGGCAGCATGATTCATACTGAGAATGTATTATTTCACAATAACTTTAATCACAAAAGAATATAAAATTACCAGCATTGTTGCAAAATATTAGTTACACAGTATAAATAAGTTAAATTTACCCGACTATGGCGAAATCCGTAAGGAGGGTTATGTCTTTAATTGCTTTGTTTAAAGAGGTTCACAATTAATTACATAGCGAAACTCGACGGTCATCCACCTCTGACTAAACCTTCCGAGATTACGGAAGTAAGGTTATGTTATATGATATCTTTTTAGTCAAGGATTTTAAGTGACAATAGGAAGGTTGACAAAAAAAACTAATTAGTCCGTCAGATAGATTTCCAGAAAACATTGGACACAATACATATTTTTTCATTCTTCACGTAAACAAAAAATGAAGACGATAGTCCTTCGCAAACTCTTGGGACGTCACACACATTGCACTACATTTTTTACCACAAAGTGACGTCGCAAACCCCCACCCTTGATCTTTGACGCGTTTTATCTTCGTCATTTTTTATTAATTTGATAATACAAAAAACACATATCCAATATTTTTCGATAATATTACTGACAGACTAAACAGAATCATATGAAGTCAGGAAACATTCCTATTTAAATTATCAAATGAATAAAAAAATTGCTACAATACCCTTTCGCTATGCATCGTGCATCACAAACTGGTACAGCCCTAACCTTCGCGTGTTACCGACCTCAGTACCTCATTGACTGCACGGCACTACAAGAAAGCATTGTTTGATCGGCTGCGACCTCTGACAACTGCGCCTATCGGTATGAAAACCTCTGTTGTATTCTCTATTCTTGACAATACCTATCAGTTATGTAATGACCTACATTATTATTCATTCTCCATAGATAGTGCATTGGGTAGTTATGTCTTAATAACCCGGTGACACCGGTGGTCATTCATTTTTTATCCGACTTCTAAAAAAGGAGGTTCTCAATTCGGAAGTATATATTATTATTTTTTTATGTTTGTTCGGGCATAACTCCGTCGCTGTCGCTTGCAAACCGATTTGGAAAATTCTTCTTTTATTCGAAACCCTATGCTTTCCTATTGGTCTCATAGTCACCAGGTCGGGATCAGATGATGGAATCTTGGCGAAATCGCGAGAACTCAGAAAAATGTACAGCGATTTTGGTATTTTCTCTCTAACAAGCTGATCTGATGGTAGAATGGTTCTTATGTAACTGACATCAATACGACCTCGCAAACTTCGGGGATTACAGGCGTGATGTTTTGTTATTCTACTAATAAATAAAAAACTTTGCGAGGTCTTATTGATGTCTAAATGATAGCAAATGGATTAGGATTGCTGAAATCCCATGTCGTCTATTGTTTACACCAGTTCATAACATAACATCACTAAAAAGTGAAAAATAAAAACTTTTTAATAAAAAATAAAACCGACTTCGATAAAAAATACGAAACATAAAAAAGTGAAAAAAAACTACTCACAGAAGAAAAATTAGTTTTTTTTTAAACTTGTAATAAATATAGCAAAAAGCAAAGCAAATTACTTACAGAGCAGTGGTGGCCCAGTGGTTGCGGCCCCGACTTACGAACAGTTGGTCGTGGGTTCGAACCCGGGCAGGCGCATTACTTTGTGTAATTTATTTCATCACCACTGCTCTCAAAACGGTGAAGGAAAACATCGTGAGGAAACCGGCATATATTAGAATCAAAAATTCGAAGATATGTGACATCTACCAACCCGCACTGGGCCCGCGTGGTGGATTATAGACCATCCCTCTCCTAGAGAGGAGGCCTGAGTTCCTGCAGTGGGAACAATATAGGCTGATGATGATGTTACTTAGGGATTCTGTAGCATTGTAATGGTGCAAGAATTTTTGAAATCAGTCTAGTAGTTTTTTCAATTTATTCCTAACAAACATACAATTTTTTTCCGTTTATAATATTAGTGTGACAGGTCATGCTAGTGGTTTCGGACATAATTGCACCAGATGTACTACTGGGATAAAAAGTATTGTTTGCCCCGACTCAGAACATGGTATACCTACGTGCTTAATTTGGGATTTATAATATTAGCATGGATTACTTATCTAACAACTGTCCCGTCTAGTAGCGAGAATCGTGACTGCCGAGTGTGATACCATAGGTCCGATGTCCACTTACAAAAAATACTGGAGACTTCGGGTTTGCTCTGTTTTCGGCATTTATAACTAGCGAAATCTACATCTTTCCGCTACCATTTCTACGAATAGACTTACGGCAAAATCAATAACTGATCCATCGAAATCAATAAAGGCTAAAAATAACTTTGGCGTCTACAATCCCTTGAACTCGGCTAACTATAGTAGTTCAGGAAAATTCCGTTAAATCATAGCTACAGTAACCAAGTCAAAGCTATGACATTGATTTAGTATGCTATGATCTAGGGAGGCGCTGCTGCCTACTGCTACTGCTGCGGCAAGCTAAGGAAACTTGACAAGTGTTGGTACCAGGGATTTGTCATTTGCAGTCCGAAAGTTAGATTTAGGCGCAGTTGATGGCAATGGCAACATATTGGCAAAATATGGATATAAGCGTTAATTATTACACGACAGAGACCAACCCGCATTGGGCCCACGTGGTGGGTTCATAGCCCATCCCTCTTCTAGAGAGGAGGAACATTATAATTTGATGATGATTACACGACTGTCCAAACCTTCAGGTAAATCAGGCGTGATGTTAGCAGTAACAAAGTTAAACCACAGATCACTGTAACACAAAAAAAACGATTATGTAATCCCTTTCATGCACTTTGTGATCGTTGTGAAATAATTGTTCGTTTTGTTGGAAAAAAACTCACTTTCACGGTAACCTAGCTATCGTCTTGACAGCTTCCGTATTGGTGGCGCACGCTAGATGCCACATGCAATGGTACCATTGAATCAATCATGTATTTGTACCAGGTAGTTCCGTGACAAGTTTGGACGAATAAAGGGTCTTTATCTAGAAGAAACCATGGCCTTATGCCCCAAAAACATGCAGGCAATCACCGTCCACGCCACCGATCATATAAAGGGTGTAAAAGTACCCTTAACGCAAAGGAAGAGCACTTGTTCTATCCATTGCGATCACTTTCTGGTTCTAGACCATACCTGGGAACCCCCTAGTTATGGGGGGTCCAAAATCCAAATTTTGCACAGCTGTTTTTGTAAATACTGGTTTTTCAGGTTATAACTTTACTTAAATTACCTCCATGACCCGTTTATTATTCAAAGCATCGACTAGCGCAATGATTTAAGAGTGCTACATTGAGTTTTAACGTGAAATGTGAGATTTTTGACCCCAAATTTTTGTGCGTAGCGGTACTTAGTTTGATGTACAGAATGCTTGGTTGACGTATTTGTGAAGGGTTAATTTACAACCTGTATTACGGTCGGTGGCGTGATGAGTGACATATGTACATATCAAAATCTAATTCTTGACGACACGGTTGGCGCAGTGGCTCAGGCAATGGACTGCTGTGCTACGTGTCGCGGGTTCGATCCCCGCACGGAACAAATATTTGTATGGCCTACAGATAGTTGTTTCGGGTCTGGGTATTTGTGTATGTGAGTTTAAATGTTTGTGAACGCACCCACGATACAGGAGATGTTCCTAGTGTGGGGCATCGTTTAAAAAAAAAAAACACGCCTATTTTCTATGGGGGCAGGCAGAAACAACAATACGCTACCTGCTACAATACTTAACACACACTCCTTTTGTCTCGTCCACGTTCATACATATGGTCATACACGCACGTCGGTTGCGAGTTATACCTGCGCGTGCCTGTCCTTTCTAAAGAACCTCACTAAAAAATACCAATAATGGGTAATTACAATTAGACTAAAATAAGAGAAAATAACAAGCGAATTTCGTGATTTCCTCTGAGAAATGTCACTAAAACATGACGTCCTAGCAATCATTGTTCGGTCAAGAGGATACGCAGGAGCGTCATCCTACATTTATGCAAACTCGGATCATGAATTCGTGGAACCAGCAAATGCACTGAGCCGAGGCATGTAAGGCTTCCTAAGCCTAAGTCTTTATTATATTTCCACCCACGTCAAGTCTTTATTTTCGTTCACTCAAGGCCGATATCGATTGCCTTTTCTACGAAATTCGAACTTTCTCATGTAACTAAACATAACATAACGCTGGTATTTACGGAAAGATTAGGTAGATAGGTGTCAATTGGATATCCCAGTACCAGGTACCTCCAATTAATTTCCAAGTACAAGGGGGCGAGCCCTTCATCCAGAAAGAAACTCCTGATTGCTACTGTAACATTTCCAGGTTGAATTCTAATAAGTAACCGTCTCTGAACTAGGACCGGAATAAAGATTAGTTAAGCAGTACACACGTAAGCGACAAATCAAGAAATACATTTCCAGTATAACGGGGCCTCGCTTTGTATAGATTTTCTGTACAACAAGAGATCTGCATAAGTTTTTGTCTAGTTTGATTAGTCATCGTATGGACACATTCAGAATCCGGGTTTCTTCATAATAATATAGAAAACCTCACCGAATATAAAACGAAACTGAAATTATTTTCTATTCCGTGGGAACCCCAATATCACTTTATTTGACCTGACATTAGAATTCAAAAACTCAGTTCAGCAGTCGCTTTCACGACCAAAAGCCAAACAAGACAAGTTTATAATAAACATTTCGTAAGTAAGATAGCCTAGTTTCAAAACAAAGCGATACTTTTTTTGTTTTTATCTAGAACATTGGTCGCTCAGTCATCAGTCGCATGCTTGCTGCTGTGTTGAATGTGATAGTGAGCTCATTTCATTATTTTTTTTCCTGGTTGAGTTGTGACTCAGAAACAATAATATGATATTGATTCTTAACATTTTTACTATAGATAAGTACGTTTTTATTTAAGTTTTGGTAATTTACCAATTTATTGCTGAGAGATTCTCCCTATCATAGAGAACGGCGTGATTTACATTTTAATAGAAAATAACTTCTTTTTTTTGGGGTTGGGAAATCATCCAGCGGTCTACTGACTAAAAACCACCCATGTTCCTTCTTAACCCTTTATGTCGAAGCCGTGCGGGATGTTGTAAGAGATATTCTTACAACATCCCGCAGCCCCGACGGGAATCGAAAATAACTTACACGGTTTAGTTCATAGGTTAACTAAAACCATTTTGTTAAAAACATATTGCATATTCATTGATAAGAACTTGCCTTAGCAAAACTACTAGGAAATTGGCCCTATTGTTATTATTATAAGTGAGGTTTTCGATGTGTGGCTACAACAAAACTGTATTAGCATAAGTTTTTTAGCCATTCAATAAATAAATATATAAATAATAACCGCGTTTTATGGAGGGCAACCGCGAATGATTATTGCAGGATATAGAGCCGGATACTTAGTAGTAAAAATAGCGATAAATTCATAAATAAAGTATTGTAAATCCGAGATCTATCTCCATTTTACAAAAAATGAAATCCGATATCATACAGCGAAAGATTTGCCGGAATATTGGCGGCGCAACAAAAATGTCATCTTGACCGTATTTTTGTACGAAACCGCTTTTTATCATCAACTAGCTTTTGCCAGCGGATTCGACCTCTACAACTCGAAAATTATCCCACGGGAAGATGAAATCGGGATAAAAACTATCCTGTGTTAATCCAGGTTATAAACTATCTGTGTACCAAATTATATCCAAATCCGTTCAACAGTTTTTGCGTGAAGAAGTAACAAACATACACACATACACACTTTCGCCTTTATAATATTAGTGTGATATTCTTGGCGTGTTGATGGGAATCTCAATTATGTCGGACCAGAACCGAGCCATTAGTCTCAGGCGTCTTCAGTTCCTGTAATGAACAAACAGCAGGGCACGCAGGATACGATATAACACTTAAAAACACAAACGATGGGGGCACTCCCCTACGTTTGTGTAACAGCACCACATTTACACTCCAGGGCACTAAATATTGAATTGCGCCAACTTGGGCCCGTCTATTTAAAGACTTACAGGTCAGCCATACAGGTAAACTTATGGCTAGGGTGGGAGATATTTTTATTAAACCTACGACCAATATTTTTACACTGAGTGGTCCACAAACATGTGCGGAATTCATGGCAACAGTTTACGCGTCAATGGTATTCATACATCTCCAAACTTTATGGTGTTATGGCGCAGAGGCTGCTGCCCAGTTGGCATTTACACCGTAGGTCACAGTTACATAATTCACAATTATAGTAGACATGCAGATATTCTCCTCTGCTGAAAGATTTATATAGATGCTATATTAACACTGGCGAGATCCCCGCCCCCTATTATAATGAGTCTGATAGGTAATACGACTGACGACATGTGGGTGTATTTAACAGCTTTAAATTGTGCAGGGTCATTGTCACAATAATATAATAAATCTGTTTTAAACCCCCCATGTTATTAATTTTGACTGTTTGGTTGCTTTAGTGTTGGCAAGCGCTACTGCAGAACATGAGGGTTCGATTCCCAGAAACGGCAATGTCTTTGGAGCTTGTCGATCAGGAATTTCTCAGAAGCAGCCTGGAGTTTTGGCCTGTTATTTACCATATATGCACGAGATACAACTTAAAACACAACTGATTAAATGTGTACTGTTATAGATATGGTACACCTCAGCACAACCCTTCGCGGATAACAGGCGTGAAGTTATATGAAGTCTATAACAGTAGGTCATAATTCCGCGTCAGCAAAACATTGCTATCTACCGTACCACAGTTCAGCTACTTAACACCGCACATGTGGCCGCATTTGCTTTGACACAGTTTGCGGACAACCAGGCAAGGCATACAGAAGGTTCACGAACGTACGAGACTACACACTTCATAGAAGTAATAGAGAATAAACGCTGGCACGTGTAAGTTAGACCGCTGAACTTCAAGCCCCATTTCTTCCAAAGTTTACACGAGCAAAGCGGAATGGAGTGTTCCGTGTTCACTCCTACATTTAAGGTGGAAGCTCACATCTGGCCCGCGAAATTCTAATTTTCTTACGTTTTTGGCAATTTGCAGGACAGTGCTTGGTTGTATGTTTATGAAAATTTGATTTGCGACTGTAAGACGTATGAAGTTACCGAATTATAACCATCAAAATTATCAATACAACCCTCCAAGTTCATTTTCATGTCAAGATTGATTTTTGCATGTAAAAGTCATTCTTTAGTAATTTAGTCGTCGTTCTTTAGTAGTTAGTAATTTTGATGGTTATAATTCGGTAACTTCATACGTCTTACAGTCGCAAATCAAATTTTCATAAACATACAACCAAGCACTGGCCTGCAAATTGCCAAACACGTAAGAAAATTAGAATTTCGCGGGCCAGATGTGAGCTTCCACCTTAACCCGCCTGCCTTCGAAGCAAGAGTCAATCGACATCTTATGGACACGCTCGTTCCATCATACATCTCATTTATCGCTTTCCAACAGACGCGATTGCAGTTAAGAGCTGGCTCATTTTGAAATAAAAAAATATTGGAGTAAAGAGTAAAGAGGTAATTGAAGAACTAAATTGGTCGATCCCATATCGTATTTCCTGTGATTGGTCTAATATTACACGTCTTCTCTCGGGGCTGATCGTCTTCTCTTTGGCCGGGCTTTAGGACTCGACTTCACATTTTCGACTTTACTAAGTAAAGGTTCATGTTTATTGATAACTTGACTTAGCTAGAAGTAAAGTCCAATGGTGAAGTGTTTATCCTAGTTTCTAGTGACAATTCTACATAACGTGTGTAAGTTGTATGGAATACACTTTCTGTGCCTCTATTGCAATGTGACACATGTGTACATTGTAGGTTCAGTACAGTGCGGTACTAACAGCGGTAATGAGTCATCTACCTGAATCAGCGCGCAGTAATGCCCCGACAGTTTTATTTCTTACTCTTTTTTCACAGAATCGAACACCCCGCCCGTGAGTGAGAGGAAACCAATTATTTGACACTTTTGATACGTTACGATGAGTTTGTTTGAGATTAGACAGGTTTTATAGGTGTTGTTTTTATACATGATGATTTTATTTAATACTCCCATATTGGTCTAGTGTTCGCAAGCGCGCATTGCTGTGTATGAAGTATGATTCCCAAATCGGACAAAGTGTTATTCGTCTGTTTGGCAATAAGCTAGCTCTGACTTAAACATCAGCGTAATTTGGGTGTACTATTAGACCGACCGACCTTAAGTAACGTGGGTCAAATACATAACAGGAAGACGATTTAGAAGGATATGAACTACCCAGGGGTATGAGAATTATTGTTTAGATCAGCAATTCGCTGTAAATTGTTGTAATGGCTGACAAATTAAAATACAAAGCATCAACGAAGAGAGAATTATATCAGAGTAAAGTACTATGAAGCATAATTACGTCATTAGACGCGACAACAGACATAGCCCCTTTCTTTTTGGCGGGTGTAAAATCATCGAATAACCCCTTCCGCTCTTGGGCATAGCGGAAGGGAGTGTCAGACTTCTACTGACTATAAACCAACCATGTTCCTTCTTCGCCCTCTATTTCGAGGCCGCGATAACTAGTGTACAACCCGCGGCCCCGACGGGACAGACATAGCCCCTGGAACTAGACTGGTCCTGTGTCTGGGTCCAGTAATAAAGGTGCTCTAACCTAGCTCTGGAGTCAGGGTCTCACATTTTTTTGTAACCTCTTTTTATGGAAAAATAAATTATTTCTGCTGCTCTGGCCAAAATTCAAAGCATGTCAGACGGGTACGGATTTTAACTAAAACTTATTGATGGTAGTCTAGGCACCATTAAATAATTTATCAAAACACATCTATTACAAATTAAAATCACGTCTCCTTCAGAATCCTGGAAGCTTTATCACTTATCAGAGATAACATTATTGAACTATCACGTGGGTTTCGTACGTGACCGATAAGGCAGTAGCTAGCACGTCTGCGATTACTTGCAGTGGACGACATTCCTTATTCATGTCACTGAGAGGGCGGACTGCATGCCCGTCGACGTTGCGGGTTGTTCGAAACTGATACCGCGGTCTCGGCACAAAGGGCTAAGACGGAAAGTGGGTGGTGAAAGACAGCAGCAATGGCATCCTCAGGATCATTGCTTCCCGCACTGGCTGTACGACCCAAGACAAATGGATGTGTATATCTACCGGACAATACTGACATGTTTTTACTTCGATTTTTAATGTATTTTATCTGTATAATTTCTCATTTGATTAACTTTTTGACAGAATGAAAATTAATATTGCCTTTGGCTATTTAATTTTCATAAAATTATTATTTACCTTCATATCTATTGCGTGATGTATAATTTTGTGAATGTTTTATGATTTTAATTAAATTATTGTATTTTGTTAAGTGTTGTACATGAGGGCTGCCTATTCTGTTTTGTTACTCTTTGCTCTATGGATTTTATTATCACACTAATATTATAAAAGCGAAAGTTTGTGATTGTGTGAGTGTGAATGTTTGTTACTTCTTCACGCAAAAACTACTGAACGGATTTACATAAAATTTAGTACACAGATAGTTTATAACCTGGATTAACACATAGGATACTTTTAATCCCGATTTTATATTCCCTTGGGATAAATTTCGAGTTGTAGCGGGTGAAGCCGCTGGCAACAGCTAGTATGAAATAAACGTATTATTATTTTAGTCAGTAGAAGTCTGACACCCACCGCGGGACCCAGAGCGGGAGGAATCATTTGATGATTTCCAACGCCACAAAAAAAGGCTTATTGATGTTTCCAGTAGCAATACTGTATTGTGGATTTGTGCCTGATTAATACAATATAGGTACATAAACTATTACCTATTAAATTTGATTTATACAGAAGTGGCGAAAATGTGGGTGTACTATAATATAAGTGTGGAATGTGCGGATCTGCCAACCCCTTCATGGTTTCCAGCGCCTATGCAAACTAGGATTACAGCTTGAGGGTGTTTAAGTAGCTTACAGATTCTTCATATTATTGTGTCTCTAGTTTAATTAGCCTTTTCCTTTCATCGGAGCTCGGATGGAGCTGAATATCAATATTTTAGAGGGAGCGATTGTCTATTTCACTTTCTATTCCCAAACCGTGTTATTAAGTAATACAATGTTTCATAGCCATGTCTTTTTGTTGCTTGCAATACTTGACTGGCCTGTTGGTCTAGTGGTTAGTGACCCTAACTGCTATGCCGGAGGTCGTGGGTTCGATTCCCACCCAGGACAAATGTTTGTGTGATGAGCACGATCATTTGTTCTGTGTCTGGGTGTAATTTATCTATAATATGTATGTATTTAGAAATATATAAGTATGTTTATCAGTTGTCTAGTACCCATAACACAAGCTCTGCTTAGCTTGGGACTAGATGGCGTTGTGTGATAGTTGTGGAATATTATTAATAATATGCAGGTTTATAATCAAAGGTTTAAATGCTTCGGTACAAATAAACGTGAAACCGCATAGAAAACTTAATAACTTCCCAAGTTATGAAAACATTGTTTTATTAAACATGTGAAATTTATATTAAAAAAAGACAGTAATTTATAGCAAGAGTTGTTGTTAAATTAAACCGTATTTGTATAAACTAATCCACCCACCCACTGTGTGAAAACATTTGTTTAATGATACAAGTTTACTAAACTTTATAACATAACATCGTGACTCATAAATTCCCATATTTTCATCTGCCTACCATTTTCCTATGTTGAGTCGGCTTCCAGTCTCACCGGATGCAGCTGAATACCAGTGTTTTACATGGAGCGACTGCCCTGACCTCCACAAGTCAGTTATTACTGGGTAACCAGTCTTACCAAGGGTATCAACCCTTGGTAAGACTGTTTGTCAGACATTCGAGCCCGTGACAACCTGTATCGACTGTCAACGTCTTAACGTGCTTTCCGAGACGCGGAATAAACTCGGTATGTATTGGGTGACCTAGGCAAGCGCGGCTTAACTTGAAAATTTATCCAAACGGTTGTTATTATCTAGCCACAAGCTCCTCTGGTCTCTTGGGAGTAGATTTCTACATACACTTCAAAACATTAATGAATAATATTTAGCTCAATATTTTTAAGCACTTTTAGTACTATTAGTAATTACATGGGCAACGAAAATACTAGTCTTCTAGTCTTCAGGATATAAACTAGCTCCCTCTTAGCGTGTCGATGACACGACAATTTAAATTGAGTCGGTCCAAAATTTAGCGACGAGTTTGGGGCTGTCAGTAGCCTCTATCAGCTCCTGTTATGTGCAAGAACAGCAGGGCTATTGCGTATCTTAAATTAAATGTCACTGGCTATCGTTGTATCCATCGATTAACTGTCAAATTGTTTTGTACAAAAAGGAACCATTTGACAGTTCATTGATGGACACTATGATAGCCACTGACATTTTAAAAGATACACAATAGCCCTGCAAGACAGGCTGGACAAGATATCAAGTGCCCCATAGTTTGTGGGGCAGCTGGGGCAAGACCGCATTTGCAACTAGCTCAAACCTTACGAATTGTTAGGCCAATTTCATACAAAAGGTTTGCCTGAGTCTTTAGGCACCGACGACCGTTAAACAGCCAAGTCTCACAAGTCTGGCACACCATTAGGTATACTAGATATACTTATATAATATCTGTAGGTACATAATGTACAGTATAAAGCTCCATTGACAGTTATCATTGAGCCAATGCAAGGGGGCGTCCGTTGTGCGTCATATTCGCAGAGTTATCAGTAGGTACCTATTTGTACAGGAAACGGGATTATTTATATACGCTCTTTTTCCCTTGAATAGTATCTTTGGGGGCTCATAATAGGGTAGATGACAAAAAAAAAGTACCTAGTTAAAATACTAAAAAACCCGACTGAAAAGACTGAAAAGCAAATAACAAGCACATTTTAAATTAAACAAAACTTGGAAGCAGGCGGGGGGTCCATTCTATTTTCATTTCATAATTTAATATTCAAATGAACCCCGCCTGCTTTTTTTATTTCTAACTTTTTAGTTCTTTTGTGTTTGTTCTTTCGTTGGTCGTGTAAATTACTTCGCAGATAATTTAACTTTTGTGTTTGTTTATAGAATTTGTGACTTTGAATTTATTTTAAACAATAAGTGTCATATATTTTTGCAATCTCCTTTTAAAACCCTTCATTTTGATACCCTACTCGATGGTAAAGGATTTTTTTATTTTTTCAAATCCACGATATGGCAACCAAAACCAGCAATTTTTCTTTGTTTTTTAAATTTAATGTAGCCTATGACACTCGCGCCATCAAGACGAATCTAACGACGTATATTTCATTCAAATCCATTCATCCGTTTAGGAGTTTTGAGGGAACAAAGAAACGGACATACATACATACACGTCAAACACATAACCCTCCTTTTGGGCTTCGCCGCAGTCGGGTAAAAATATCTAATTAGTCCGTCAGATGAATTTCCAAAAAATTTTGGACACATTTTTGCTTTTTTCACGTAAACTAACTATGAAGACGATACAGTCTTTCGTAAACTCGTGTAACGTCACATTGTGGTACATTTTTACAGGGCAGTGACGTCAAAAGTAAAAAACTCGTCGATCATGAGGGGGGGCCTCATGATCTTTGACGAGTTTTATCATGGTCAATTTTAATTAATTTGATACGAATAAACAAAAAACACGTAGGTATCCAATATTTTTTAACTAAACAGATTATTATTTTATTTTGTCAGGGAACATCCCCATTTATACTGAAGAAGTATGTTTCACTGGCTAGGTTTCGTGCATTCTGTCAGCAGTAGTCAGAACTAGGAGGCGGAAGGGCGACCCCGTTGGGGCCGCGGGTTGTACATTAGTTATCGCGGCCTTGACATAGAGGGCGAAGAAGGAACATGGGTGGTTTTTAGTCAGTAGAAGTCTGACACTCCCTTTCGCTCTGCACAAGAGCCTTTTTTGTTTTTTTTTTGGCGGGTGTAAAATCATCGAATAACCCCATTCGATGATTTTACACCCGCCAAAAAAAAAAGGCGAAAGGAGGACGCGTGGGTGGTTCATAGCAGGCAAAAAGCCAGCAAACATAAAATGGGTACCTACCTAATCTTTTTGAACTTGTTTCTGATTTTCTTAATGGTTTACCGAAATTATAAGTTAAGAGCTGTGAATTAAAGCCTACAAAATCTACGAAGAAATTCATTCCGATGAAGGCTCGATGGGATACGCAGAGGTACATTTCGCCAGCTGTGTTCAAGTACCTCTACCTATGGGTGAACAACCATTTGTCCTATTTTGGACAAACGCGTACGAATAATAAAAAAAGAAAAACGCGCACCTAAAAAAAGACGCGCACTTTTTTTTTTACTTCAGTAAGCTAAATTGTTTACAACCAAAAATCAAACAGAAGCTAAAATTTTTTTGATTGTAAATTAGTTGCCCCCCTATCCCCCATAACATAATTCCAGTAAACATTTTCAATGTTTCGCTTTTATCCCAGCTTAACACGAAATTAATTAACATTTAACGTCAAAATTAATATTTGAAACATTCCAACGTTATCTGGTTAAGCCTGGCTGAGCGAATCTGAACAGATTTAATTAAAGGTCATAAACATTCATTAGGTACAACCATTTTAATTACAAACGAGAAACACTATCGATTTATGTAAAAAAATATTAATTATTTCGTACATTGTTATTTAGTAAAAACTAATTTTATAAATGTGAAATAGAGACATTGTGTTCCGATCCTTACAACGGGTGAAGGCAACAATCGGTCTATAATGTTCCCACTGCTGGGACTAAGGGTTCCTTCCTATGCGAGGGAATGGACTATAATCCACCACGCGGGCCCAGTGCCGGTTGGTGGATATCACAAGTCTTTGAATTTTTAGTTCTAAGACACAAGCCGGTTTTCCTTCATCGTTTTGAGAGCAGGTGGTGATGAAGTACACAAAGTAATGCGCCTGCCTGGGTTCGAACTCATGACTCACTGTTCTAAGTCGGGACCGCCACCACTGGGCCAAACTGCACGGCTGATTTGAACGGATTTGGATAAAATTAGGCACACAAGAACACTGATAAAAAGATCGTGACTTCATGACCCCAGTTATCGCGGCCTCGACATATAGGGCTAAGAAGGAACATGGGTGGTTTTTAGTCAGTAGAAGTCTGAAACTCCCTTTCGCTCTGCCCAAGAGCGGGAGGGGTTATTTGAAGATTTTCCACTCGCCAAAAAGTCAAAAAAAGGCGTCGTGAGTTCGTGACAGACTTTTATCGCGTGGCTTTTGACGTTTTGGGTTTTGACTTTCGACCTCAAGGCAGGCAAAGCCACAGGTTATCTTATCACAGATATTTCGAAATAACACAAAAGAATGATGATTCATCAGACAAGCCAAAGTTATTGACATTTTTGTCTTGTTGCGTTTATGATCACGTACTCGAATGTTTCTCATACTCGCTAGTATGCGTCAAGGAAATAGGTACGTGTGTGTTTTCCGTTTTCACTAATAGAAAGCCACACCTATATTGATAATGTAACGTAAATTAATGTAATACCTACAAAAGGGGCATGAGTTAATAAAAGTTATACACGACTTTTGTCAAGTGAAATCTTGCGCCCTGCAAAAATGAAACTGCATTTCAGTCAGTGTTCATCATAACAAAATTGCGTAACAGTCAAATGAAATATGAAAAATAAATAAAAAAATAAGTAGGTTTATTTACTGCTGTAATTAAGGCAATGCATATAATCATTAAGACTGAAACGGGATATTTTTTATGTTTTGTTTGATGGTGTAATCATGGTGCTTGCAATGCAACAGCGCCAATGATCATGTTAGTGGATATTTTTGTGATAACTATCCAAGATAATTACTTTGCCATTGTAAGCCAGATGACAGTGACTATCTGTACCAATGTACTCTAAGCGCTTCTACATAAATACCCTTTTCAGGTCACATAAATCAAGTCCCTTTCCAATGTAAGTACGTAAATCTGTGTTTATTTCCAAGGAACATCATTCATCATTAGGTCGTTTTATTTTGGTACTTGTTGCAATATTTATTAGTTTATGTTATTTTTATATGTGTATTAGTATTAATATAAGTATATATATATATACAGGGTGTTTGGAAGGGAGCTGTACATACGCCTAGGGTAGAAACTAGGGATAGTCTGCTACCTACCCCCGCCCATTATATTGACCTTGGCCTCAAGGTTTTTTTTTAATTTAAAATTATTTCTTTACCTTACTACGGTACTTCAGGCCCCATAACTTTTCTTCTCCACAATTTTCTGGTGTAAAATAATTTTTTGCAGGACCCTAAGACTCTAACGATTAAAACAAGACCATTAGCCGACCGGTCCCATGGATAGATTTTGAGCTACAGGTAGTTTTAGTCAAAAAGTCAAATAAAAAATAATAATAAATTAAAAAAAAACCTTGAGGCCAAGGTCAATATAATGGGCGGGGGTAGGTAGCAGACTATCCCTAGTTTCTACCCTAGGCGTATGTACAGCTCCCTTCCAAACACCCTGTATATATTTTAATTGATATTGTTTTTTTTTTTCTAGTTAGTTTGTAGCCTACCACAATGTTTGACCCTAAGGTTGACTGGTAGAGAATGCCTTGTGGCATTAAGTCCGCCTATGTATCACTATTGTGCATAAAGTTTAAATAAATAAATAAATAAACATCCTAGGCGCCCCATATATTACCAAATCGTTCGATCCAAGTCGGTAGACCGTACTTATTATTTTTGGCAACGTCTGCCTAGAGAGTAACACTGCGACACTTAGTCACTGGGAGTAGCTAGGCACCATAACTGTTGAAGGTCAAGTTTGAATACGTAACTTATACAAGGAAAACATAGAAGTGAAACTAGAATATTAATTGGGATGGAGGAAATTGCTATGATTATTTAAGTTTATGGGTCGGTCTCTCTCTTCTCGTCTAGTCTAGAGTGCTTGCCGAGGTCGGTTCGTACTGTTCGTAGACGAGGCATCATATCTTTTGCATACCGAGACCCCGGTTCGGAAACACGTTTTCCTGCTGTCATTCGTGGAATTTTGACAGTATGTGTAGTGTAGTTAGTCAAATTCTGACAATAAATCAGTCAATAACGGGATAAGTATGGATACATTAACTGGGTATAAGAGGTCAAAAAACTAGGATGCATACAGACAGGTCAAGGACATGCGGGGAAAATTAATACGGAAATACTGCCTTGCTATACCACGATGTTATAAATGAAGTTACATTCAATAAGATTCATACAGAAAGTCCCTGTCGACAATTCCACATCACAGTTAATGGCCGCACCAGTTAAGGCCAGTCCTATTTTTATTCAATCGCGGCGGCTCTCTTATTTCCAATGCGGGTATCGAAGTCACGACCCTGAGCGCAAGCGGACGTAGCGATGCACCGTTCGTGGCATCAATTACATTGACCCTCCAAGAGTTGCAAAAACCTCGGGTGATTAAACCCGGAACTGTCATCTGGCATTAAGGACGAATGTTTTGAATAAAAGAAGTTTTTTTTTAATCAAGAAGAATGAGTTACTAAGATTGCCCGTTAATTTACAGTGATTGGACATATCGTAAATATTTTGTTAAGTGTAAAATCGCCAGCGTAGTTGCTCTTCTTGCTGATTTATGCCGATTCCTGGTTTGTACAAAGAATAGACTTTGACCTACAATGGGTACAGATAAAGAGCAGATACGTTTTCAGTGCAGTTTAATAATCAATCATGAACGACAGATTGTCTAATAAACTGTAGATAGTAGATATCATAAGGTATTGCTTCCGAGGAGCTTATACGGAAAGCAGAATTAGGTGGGCGTATGCACCTTGGGGATGCTTATGGCCAGCAGTTGATGTCGTTAGGCTAAAATCATGATGATGGACCTAGGGATATCTAATGAACAATGGATGGATTCTTTAACGAACAATCTCGATCCCAGCCATCCCGACTCGAGATTGCATTTCCTCTATGGACCATAGGTATTACCCAATTTAGGCCTTTTACATTATGTGTCTAGAGATCTCTATCTCGTACGCTTAAGTCGCACCTAAGACGAACCTATAGATTTTATTAAAATCAAGTTAAAAACAAGCCCGATTACATTTTAAGATAAAGAGCTGATCTCACAAATGCGTCACGATATTTGGCAACAACCTTAAGATATCCGATATCTTCTACTAATTGGACTGTCGAGGTCAGACGGCAATCGAACTGTGTATAAGCTGATATTCAGTCTCCCTCAGAAAGAATGCAATTCGATCCTAACGAAAAGAGAAAAAACTGTTTAAAATCGACGAAAGTTAATATACCGGGTGGATTTTTAATATGGGGTAGTAAAAGCAGTTGTAGCTACAACGTTCATAGGAGACTTTCCTGTAACGATTAGTTTTTGATGTATTATATATTTTGGATTAGTGGTGCTAGATGAACATCAATTCTATCGAAGTATTTTTTTTTAAACTATGTAGGTACACACAGTGTGTTTATTAATTGTACGATGCCAATTTACCATTCATAATAAATCGTGTCCGGACCAACCAGTTTTGCACAAATTGCAAAAATCTTTCCCAGAAGGATAAATTCATTGTCATTGAAAGTTCCATCCATAAACTAAACATGACATCAGGCCTATAATCCCCTAAGGGTTGGACAGACAGAGTACCTAATAGAACACCCACATTTCGCCAGAACTGATTGTGTTACAGATATGATAAGATTTCAAATAACGAAGCACCTTCTATCTTCTATGGAAGCTCATTTACACGACGCTACGTCATAAAGACGTCTTTTGTTTATCTATTACAACTAAATTGATTACCAAGACACTATGCATACTATCTACTATATTTATATCTATACATAATGATTGTGTAGTATCTTCTTTGTGTAGGTGAACGTTTTAAAATAGATATCAATTTAATATGTAGTTATACCTATTAAATCAGTGTATCTGAATTTACAATGCAAAATTGAAAATTGGTTTTTGTTTGATTCTACATTTAGAGTCATAGTTTAGTTTGTTTATTTACTTTAATTATAAGAAAACATTTAAGATGTTGGGGGTCTAAAATAGCCACTTTAGCAGATCATATAGGAAAAAAAAACATAAAATGGCGTTAAAATTCGCAGATTAATATTACGAATGGTCCATTTTACGAATTTTGCGTTAAAATTCGTTCATATTATGATCTGCTAAAGTGGCCATTTTAGACCACCTTAGGGCTCGTTTACGGAGACGCGGGGCGTCGCCGTCGTGCGGCGGTGCAAAGACATTTTTATGTATATGTTTAGACTGTTTGCTCCAAGTATGTAACAGAGATATGATATATCTATGATGTATGTATTTAATAAACAAAACAACCAATCTTCATAACTATAATATCAATAGGTCTGATAAATCGATAGATATTTTTCCGTAACTGAAAATGTGTTCCAAGAAACACAATATCTTTAGAGTGGGTGTAACCAATCTCACTAAGTCACAAGCATAACATTATTGGAATCCGGTTTAATAAGATGTCATTTTATAAATAAACGTCCTGACTAATTATAAGTTATTGTCAAATAGCATACTAATTAAAGTCTTGTCAATTTAGAAAAAAAACATATTTGTAGAAAACATTAGTCATGAACACTCACCATTCTCCACAGCTTTGGTGTAAGTCACATTCAATTGAGCTGCAAACTGGGCCACGATGCAGGTCACATTTGTCTTGTGGTCCGTGTATGTCCATGTTCCCTGGTCTGGGGGAGGGAGGGGGCCGGGGGCGGGTGCAGGTGCTGGGGCTGGGGTTGGCGCGGGTGATGGTGTTGGCGCTGGTGTTGGTGTTGGCGCTGGTGTTGGCGCTGGTGTTGGTGTTGGCGCAGGTGTTGGGGCAGGCGTTGGCGCAGGCGTTGGTGCAGGTGTCGGCTTGTCCGTTGGCGCAGGTGTCGGCTTGTCGGTTGGCGCCGGTGTCGGCTTGTCCATAGGCGCAGGAGTCGGTTTTTCGGTTGGTGTTTCGGTTATCACAGTTTCAGTTGGTTTTCCCGCTTGCAAAAGATGTTGAGGCTCCAGAGGAAGGAGGACAGTTTCTGGTGCTTTTAACCTGTCAGCAAGACCTGTGGAGGTAGATGATGCAAGTCTTGAGACAAGAGCAGACTAATTTAAATAAGAATTGAAGTTAGCATTATTGTCTGTAAGGGATGTATGGGTTGACTTGATTCAGCACAATTCAGTAAAACATTAGGTGAAGGAGAGATTGATGCATGAACAGGTGTCACATGTTAAGGTTATCTTTTGGAACAGCCTCCCACACCCCACATAGGAATTTTCATCATTGCTTTTAAAACGATCTGCTGTCTGCTACAAAAGTGCAATATTAACATGGTGAATGAATATCTATCATTATGGAGCAGCTGACGTCTTTTCCTACATGAAAAATGATTGGATTGATGTCAGGTTGGTAAGAGCACCTTGAAAACTGTATTTTTATTACGATTGTCACAATTTTTTTTATAAATTGGCAAGCTGGTCGCACTATTCCCAAATCACTAACTCCTGTTAGCAAGAATCAACAGTGGCGACCACAAGAAAAGCTCGACTAAGTCCCAGAGAAACGATTTAACTGTCTTGGATCCCATAACAAAATTAATCAGAAAAGAATAGCAGAGGAGTAAGAAAAACATAGTTTCCACTAGGCTATTTTAGAAAGTAGTGTACAGAATAATTTCTGTAATATTATCTAGAATAGATTATTAACTATAAACTCAAATAAAACCTAAACTCTTTGGTTCATTGACACCAACATCTGGTGTCAAGACTCTTCACTGATAGTGTTCATACTTTTATTAATAACCACATTTATATATGTATATCAATACTTTAGAAGGCCAATTCTAACAGAGTGACACTAGGCCAATATACTAAAATAAATACATATTGATGTTTTTAAATTGTTTATTTATGAATGGGTAGATGGAATATTTCCAGGTAGCTCTGATATCAGTAGTTGATAGATTCCATAAGTCAAGTGATATTTGTTTGATAGTATAGCACCCTGAGAGGCACCATATGACTTAATATTGCCTTTCTAAACATTCAGTCAAGAGGGTCACAGAAAAAACTTTGTCAGGTTGTTAACATGTTCCTGAGGACATGACTTACATTCCAGTCCCAGTCAATCACATCTTTTCAATCTAAAAATGTTTACAACAACAGTTTGTTTGTTTTGTTTGTGATTTTTTTGTGTTTTTTTTGTTTTTTGTTTTCTATTCAAAATATTGAACACACTCACTACCATCTTTTTTCTTCATCAATAATTGGCTTGTTATTGGAAGAGTATTAACTTTTTTGTATAACCTTCAAGGTGCTAACAAAGTTAAGATTTTGAATTGACTTATAGAACAACACTTGTTTTTTTTTTTATTTGTTCTAAATGCAACCTTCAAGTAATTGTGCTGACAGATGTAGGTCAGAACATAATGTTACAAAAACTTCTAAAAAATTTGCATTGTTTCTAGTGTGAGACATAAGAATTTACTTCATTGTTAGTTTTCCTATAAAGGTCACTTCATTCACATCAATGTTATTCTCAATAGGTATTGAATATTCAATAAATTGTCCTTAGTTTAGGTAATGGATACGAAATTCGTGCGAGATGTTGATGAGAGATAACCGAAAATGGATAATGATTCAAAATGTCTATTGACTGACTGTATCATGATAACATAATTACCTTTAGGTATTAAATAAACATAGAGGTAGTTAATCGTTTCAACATTACATATTTGTGGGTACCTACACTTTTCTAGAATCCCGCGGAACCATGTTGACGCAAGTTCGAGCACTTTTTTGTCGCTAATTGCGCAAATAACGCTCAATCACGACAACAAAGCGCTCGGGCTGTACACTCGGGACGACATAACGATAAAAAGCAACAAAGAACCTATTGCAACATAAATAGTTTCACTGAATATCACTCACCGTACTGCGAGCAACTGCATATTACTGCTAACAACAAACAAAACCTGAATCGAGACATTTTGAATGTATTGCGACGCAATGTTTTAGATAACTGCTCACGAACTATCACACAATTATAAATGCGGTGCAAATAAGTGATACGACGATAATCCGGTTGGAGAGAAACGTCCACAGATACGGGTTGTCAGTTGCGACAGCTGAGCTGTGTTACCAGTTAAAGTTTTCTAAATCCTACTATTTCTATTTGTGACAACTTTGGAAAGTGAAACTTTCAAGGTAGCCCGCGAAATTTGTTTTTTTTCTACGTTTTTTTTTCAATTTGTAGATCAGTGTCAGGTTGTATGTTAAGTAAAATAGGATTTGCGACCGTAACAAATGTGACTTTACAGAGTAATAATGATTAAAATCACTAATACAACCCTTTTTTTTAGAATGTTGGAAAGCATCAAATGAAGGAGTCATTTAATGGTTTCCCACACTCCGCTCCCGCTCTAGGCACAGTGGTAAGGGAGTGAAGACTTCTACTGACTAAAACCACCCATGTTCCTTCTTAGCCCTTTGTACCAATACAACCCTTTTTTATTTTTTTGGCGGGTGTGAAATTTATTTAATTATTTATTTAGATAACATGGGAGACTTACAGCTAAAACAAACAGATCAAGGACAGTACAATAGTCTGAAAGCCAATTACAGGTCTCCACTTATAAAATACAGAGAAGAAAAAAATTATTAAATTCTACAGACATTCACACATAAAATAACCCCTCCCGCTCTTGGGTAGAGCAAAAGGGAGTGTCAGACTTCTACTGACTAAAAACCACCTATGTTCCTCGTACTCGTGTAACACGAACGGCCGTCGATATGGCCTGTCATCGTCATAAGACGAACGGACAGCGAGCTGGCCAATTACTCACCGTCCACAGGCCCACTCCCACGGACGGCTGGGACGAGAGGTTTTCTCCCTCTCACGTTTCACTACCTCCTTTGCTAGCATCACTGCTTCGCAGAAGGAGGCACCAGGGCCAGACGCGATAGGTCACCGCCGACCAATATAGTTCTCAGTTCGCTTGTCTATGTACGTCGATAAAATTACTCCTTGCTTGAATCGACATAAACCTGACGGTGGTAATTTTAATTATTGAAATTATTCACAGCAGCTATAAAGACAAGCAGAGTTTAAAATCGCTGTATTTCATCAACTAGATTTTTTTTACTTGCACAATAAATAGATGTTAAACCCCTTGATCTTTTTGCAATTGACTACGCATTATACCCAAAAATATGTTGCAGCTGTTAGGTTAGCTGCCAACTGCAAGCCTGTTTTTATCTAACTGCGGTAAAGCCCAAAATGAGGGTTATGTGGCCGCGGGTTGTACACTAGTTTTCGCGGCCTCGACATATAGGGCTAGTAAGGAACATGGGTGCTTTTTAGTCAGTAGAAGTCTGACACTCCCTTTCGCTCTGCCCAAGAGCGGGAGGGGTTATTTGATGATTTTCCAGCCAACAAAAAAAAAAAAAGTTTATGTGTTTGACGTGTATTTATGTTTGCATGTCCTTTTCTTTGTTCCCTCATAACTCCTAAACGGATGAAGGGATTTGAATAAAATAAACGTCGTTAGATTCGCCTTGATAGCAGAAGTGTCACTAGCTACACTAAAATTTAAAAAAAGCAAAGGAAAATTGCAGATTTTGGGGTCCATATTTTTTTCCGGTACGGTTTCAGTACAGTTGAGTAGGGTATCAAATCAAAATGGATAGTTTTAAAAGGATATTACAAAAATACATAACACTTATATTTGTCTAAAAGAAATTCAAAGTGACAAATCATATTATATATAACACAGAAGTTAAATCATCTGGAAAAAACAATTACAAACAAAAGAACTAAGGCCGGTCCATTCTATTTTCTTTCCTTTCATGTCTTAAACTCTTAACCCCGTCTTCAAAGTTTTGATTTTTTAATTTAATATGTGCTTGTTTTTTTTTGCTTTTCAGTCTGTTCACTTGGGTTTTTTAGTTTTCATAGGGTTTTTAATTTTTTTCACTACTTTTTTTGCTTTTTTTAAGTTTGGTTAATAATAAAAATTAAACTAGCCGCTGTTTCACAAATTTAATATTCTACCATTTCAAAAATAAGCATTTAATCTAGTAACATTGGGTTAGTTTTGTTGCGTTGGCCAACAACACGAACAAGTTGGGCAATTTGACGAAAATAATTATTGTGTTTTGATTGTTGGTGATGATTTAAAATAAATTGTAATAGTTTCGCACATTTTAAATGTGGAAGCTCACATCTGGCCCGCGAAATTCTAATTTTCTTACGTTTTTGGCAATTTGCAGGCCAGTGCTTGGTTGTATGTCGATGAAAATTTGATTTGCGACTGTAAGACGTATAAGGTTACCGAATTATAACCATCAAAATTATCAATACAACCCTCCAAGTTCATTTTCATGTCAAGATTGATTTTTGCATGTAAAAGTCATTCTTTAGTAATTTAGTCGTCGTTCTTTAGTAGTTAGTAATTTTGATGGAAAGCACTGGCCTGCAAATTGCCAAAAACGTAAGAAAATTAGAATTTCGCGGGCCAGATGTGAGCTTCCACCTTAAACAAAACTTGGAAGCAGGCGGGGTCGGTTCTATTTTTACCCGACTGCGGCGAAGCCCAAAAGGAGGGAAAATGTTTGATGTGTATGTCTATTTTTTTTTATCCCTCTTATCTCAAACTCAAACTCAAAGCATTTATTTCAATAAAACCTTTAGAGGCACTTTTGAATGTCAGAAGAACAATTCATAGAAACAAATCTACGAGTGCAATACGTCATTCCGAAAGCCACCACGCCGAATCACACGCCGCCGAATGCCAGCAACAACGAGCACCGCGAGCACGAAAGCACGCAGCGACGCACACCGCTACAACGAATGCACGAGACCCCGAATCACGGAACAACGAATGCACGCCGCAACGCGCAACCGCCGCCCCGCAACCCGGAGCCCCGCGCACCCGCCGCCACGGCACACGCCGCCGTACGCCCCCGCACCCGCAGCACTCGCCGCCGCAAACATCCGGCGCCGCGCAACTCGACGCAGTAACCCCCGGAACGACGCATTGCACTCTAAAGCTACAGTCACAGACACAAGGCATAATAACTTGTGAAAGTACTGTAGTTGCCCATTCCCTAGCGTAGATCTCTATGGAGAAGAAAGGGCAAGAAACTCCATGGACACTCTTTTCAATCAGAATATTATTACAAAATCTGGGTACATTACATCATTCATGTTGAGATGGTATAATAAGTGAGAACTATGTAGCAAGACGTGCAAGTTAAGAGCGTCCGGAGTAAAAACATATAATAAATAAACCATGGCAACTAAGAGATGACCAGTCTCCACTGACAGCGCCCGTTCACGAACATGACGCCTGGATCAGCACCATTCAACCATTTTGAAGGGAATTTAATGATCCGACACATGCGCCACCATCAGCGAGACATTTAAGTGAGCATGACATACTCTCAGACACCAGGGCAACGTCACAACTCCTAAACGGATGAAGCGATTTAAATTAAATATACGTCGTTAGATTCGATCGACGACGAATCTAACGACTGGCTACATTCAAATTAAAAAACAAAGAAAGATTGCGAATGTTGAGGGCCTTAGCGCGGATTTGAAAAAAAAAAAAAAATCCATTATCATCGAGTAGGGTATCAAAATGAAGGGTTTTAAAAGGAGATTACATAAATATATGACGCTTATATGTTTAAAAGAAATTCAAAGTCACAAATCCTATAAACAAACACAAAAGTTAAATCATCTGCGAAGAATTTTACGCGACCAACGAAAGAGCAAACACGAAAGAACTAAAAAGTTGGAAATAAAAAAAAGTAGTTTGGCATAAATCAAATCATCAAATAATAAATACAAAGTCGCTTTGTCTGTCCCTATATCCCTATGTATGCTTAAATCTTTAAAACTTCGCAACGGATTTTGATACGGCTTTTTAAAATAGATAGAGTGATTAAAGAGGAAGGTTTTATTATGTTTAATGCACCCGTGCAAAGCCGGGGCGGGGCGCTAGTCTTATACATATATAACAGTGTGATTCTTTATAATGTGCACATATCGAAATGGGGGAATCTATGCTTAATTTTATCGACGGAAAAATTATTAAAAAAAATCTAAATATTTTTTAATATTTTATATGGAATTTTTAAAAATTTTGTCTGCTACTGTGACCCCAGTGTAAACAAAACGGTGTAACTTTTAAACTAAATTATCTATCGCGATGAAACAAACTCCATAATGATTGGAAGCAATTAGGCGTCCTCGTAAAATGAAAATTGTGGAAAAAAACTACCCTCAATTGAAAATAAACACGTTTTTTGATCAAAAAAACTTTTTTTTTTTCATAACTTTTTACATAAAATTGTTTCATCGCGATAGATAATTTAGTTTAAAAGTTACACCGTTTTGTTTACATTGGGGTCACAACAGCGGACAACATTTTTGAAAATTCTATAAAAAATATTAAAAAATATTTAGATTTTTTTAAATATTTTTTCCATCGATAAAATTAAGCATAGATTCCCTCATTTCGATATGTGCACATTATAAAGAATCACACTGTATATACTGTGTACTGTTTATACGTGTGTATGTCACTGTACTCCTAAACGGCTGGACCGATTTGGATGAAACTTTCTGGGGATATTTCAATGCGGACGATGTCTGCCAGGTCCGCTAGTAAATTATAAAGTTTGCCACTTGGGGGGGGGGGGAATGGGGGGAGTAAAAGTTTGTATGGAAAAATTCTACCGAAGTGTAATAGTTTTGTAAGAATACCGCAAATCTTACCAGTTTCGCCTCCGTCTCAGCTTTCTCCTCACACGTCTCGCCACTGACTTTATCTAGACTTACTGCTATTACATATATCTTATTAAATATTAATCGCTCTCTTACGATACTCCACTGAAATATGCTACTTGGTACCAAGAAACTACCCTAGCTTCACGGACCTAGTACTTTACGCAACCTTGACTTAGTTCGACCAGCCTCACACCGTCCGAGCCCCTCAGCGATTCCAGACCAACTGTCCCTACGTCATCTCTAGAATCTCCAAAACACCAGACACAACTTGCGCCCCATATCATACTTTCACAGGGTTGTTTAATTGCTCTTTTTGTCTAAACTCCTCAATTGTTTTAGGGGTCCCTATAGGTAATAGTGACCGGGGTTCATTGCAATAAGGTAGATGTGGCTTTGCTCTTGTGAGTTGCGCTTCGAAATCAAATATGTTCTTTTCAGAATTCCTTTGAATCATTACAGTTGGCTTGTCAGCCGCCACTTGTGTATCGTCCCTTTCCCATTAAATAAACGCTTTATTATGCCTTTTTAGGGAGTCGATTATTTCTTTACAACTCAAAATATTAAAATATCGTTTCGTTATGGGTAGGTAGGTAAAGTGTCAAGTTATTAAGTCATAATTAAATACTTAATTTGTAAGTAGCACGATACGTCGTGGTGATCTTGAAACAAGAATCAAGACTAAGATATTTCCTTAATAATTAGGTACCTACGTGACAGACAGTCACGGTACACTATAACAAGAAATTATACTAATTAAAGGGGGCTTCCCTGTGACTGTTCCTAAATTACCCAAGGCTGATAAGATTTTCGTTTTTCCTAAATTCATAGTGATGTTAGTATAAGAATCGGTTTCCATTTGTTTTTGTTTCGGATAGGCTACGCCCCTCCCCGCGTAACTCTGTGGGACCCGTCCCAGACTGGTCATCCCCCCACCATATTAATAGAAACGAATTCCTTAATATACAGAAATCCAATGCCTCGTATAACGAAAAGAATTAGGAAAGGATCGAAAGATATAGTCAATCAGACAAAGATATAGTCAATCAGACAAAGGAATTCATAGTTATTGAAATATATTGGAAGAGGTTTCGAAATGTTAATTCATAACTGACAGAAGCCATTTTTTTTTAAAAAACGTTGCCCCACACTAGGAATTTCTCCTGTATCGTGGGTGCGTTCACAAGCATATAAACTCACATACACAATTACCCAGACCCGGATCAACTATCTGTAGGTCATACAAAATATTTGTTCCGTGAGGGGATCGAACCCGCGACACGCAGCGCAGCAGTCCATTGCTTGAGCCACTGCGCCAACCGTGCAGTCAAAGCTGCTAGTGAACATTGTCCCTAGCAGTTCTGTCGAACTGGTGAACGTGACAAGGCGGCTTTTTCAGCGGCAGAACGTCGATCATCATGCTATCAGTAGACATGGTCTCTAGCAGTCATCAGACTAGGTTTTAAAATATAATGGTATCAAACCATCCCAATACCTCCCCATGGATAGTGTGCACTTTTCGTACAGCTAGCGCATCTGCAAGACACGTGTTTGTGTAAGCCTATACGAATCATTTGTCAAGATTAAAGAACATTATTTTAGAATCACTCTAAGGTTGATCATACTGGGGCTGAGAAACAAAACTCAAAGGCAAATTGGCTGTATTGTTGAATAGAGCTAATGAATACATAATTCATGAATTATCAGATAATAGAGTTGATAATAAAAACACAGAATTATTTTGCAATAAAGTTGGAGATCAACTCTATTGAAACCCTACAGACAGCCCCAAGAGCGCCCACCCGTCACCACTTCCTAGTTTACGAGCTGGGGGTAAGAAGTGGCGCAACAAACTCCCCAGCAACACGCTTCTGTCTGTTTAGTTGGAAGAACTTTAATTATGTACTCTATCAGCCTAGGATAATTATTGTAATAAGACTGATTTTTTACACAATGTAATGTTACGAATGGATAAAAGAACTCCCACTTGCGCTTTGCTATGCGATATGACACAAGCATTCGACTACGTTGACCACACTATTTTAATTAAGAAACTTGACTCATATGGGGTTCGAGGCAATGTACTTAAATTAATTGAATCCTATATGTCCAATAGAAGGCAAATCACAGCAATCTCAAGAATAGATCGTTCCAAAAAAGCGACTACGTATCTGTCTCAAGAACGTTTAGTGAAATTTGGTGTACCCCAAGGAAGCGTTCTCGGACCATTATTATTTATCATATAATATATATAAATGACTTTCCGAAATCTATTGAGCATCCTATGACTCTTTTTGCAGACGATAGCACAGTCACAATAGCATGTAAGAAAACTGACACCTATAAACTTGACATTAATCCTTTAGCTTCTATAATTGACTGGTTAGACAATAATAATCTAAAAATTAATTTAAATAAAACACAAATCTTACATTTTAGTCAAAGAAAACCATTAATAAATGATGTTAACTTAAGCTATAAAAATCACACCATATGTAAAGTTGATAATGCCAAATTCCTTGGACTAACCATTGACAAAAAACTTGATTGGAAGGATCACATTGAAGAAACTTGTAAGAGAACTAATAGTTGTTCCTACGCATTGCATAAACTCGCCCCAACCGTAAATACGGATACATTACTTACTGCCTACCATGGACTTGTTGCATCGATCCTTAGATACGGCATTATTTTCTAGGGAAACTCTACACATAAAGAGGCTATATTTAGAATGCAAAAACGATGCATAAGAGCTATGTTTGGTCTTAGAATTACAGACAGTTGCAAACCATATTTTATTAAACATCAAATTCTCTCACTTCCTTCCTTGTATATGTATATTGGAAACGGTATTATTCGTCAAAAATAATCCCCAACTGTTTCCGAAGTCATCAGAAGGTTCCGAAAGAAGTCAACGTGATAATCGGAGACTTCGTTTACCTAGTGCTAAAACAGCTCTCATGCACAAGAGTGTATTCTGCATGGCTCCAAAATTATACAACAAGGTACCAAAGGCATACAAAGATTTGAATATTAATAGATTTAAGAAAAGTATGAAGAAACTTTTAGTAAATAAATGCTACTATAATGTTGCCGACTATTTGAATGACGTAATTTAGACCTTTTTATAAATTATATTTTCATTATTTTAAATTAGTTTTTGATTATTATATTAATTTGATTTTTGACTATTATATTGATTTAATTTTGAATATATTAATTTGATTTTGACTATTATATTGATTCGATTTTGACTATTATATGAATTTAATTTTGAATATTGTTACTAATTATTACTTTATTAATTCCTTTCTTTGTTACTTTTATTAATTTTATATTTGATCATTATTATTATTATTTTTTTGTTTTTTCTGTGTATTTAACTTTGACTAGGTATTTCTATTAATTTATTTCTTCTTATTTTCCAATTATTTAATTTCACGTAACTTTTTAACAAATTTTTGTGTGACAATTATATTATTATTGCATTTGTACGCCTCTATAGGCAAAACATGTTGAAACTATTTTTATTTTTTAGTAATCTCTCCAACAGATTGTGAACCTACACGTGTTTTTGACAAATAAATTGAAATTGAAATTGAAGGAACTCACCCAGTCGTTCACCAACAAACACACAGATAATACTCATAGATTACACTAAACAGGGCTTTGGATCAAACTACATTTTACTTATTCAATCACTATCGCACTCTTGCAATCACCCACTTGGACATAGCCTCTGCGTGCTAACCATGTCTCCTAACTCGACTTTCGCTCATCTTGACCGATCCTTAGAGCGGTGTTAAACCGACTGCCTCTCCGTCATCGCCCAAATACCACGCTGCACGCACGGCTTGCAGCCCACACTTTCACAAGGGTTGTTTAAGTGCTGTTTTGTCTAAACTTCTCAATTGTTTTAGGGGTCTCTCTAAGTAGAGTGCCCGGGGTGTAGACCTAGGTATTGCAAACACATGTGGGTTTGCTCTTGTGAGTTGCGCCTAGAAATCATGTTTTAGTGTTTCTTATGAGTTCTCTAAACTTTTGGCATGCCAGCCGCCACTTGTCTCTCGGCCCTTTCTCAAGAGTTTATCAAGAGTTTATTATGCCTTTCTAGGAACTCGAATATTTCTTTAAAATAAGTAAGATCGTTTCGTTATAAAATAGGGTAACGTGTCAAGCTGTCAAGTCATAAAATAGAAACTTAATGTGGTTTTAAGTGGCCCGATACGTTATTATTTCCCTAATAATTAGGAGTACTGACGGACAGTCACACTTTTGTTTATTAATGTTGTTTTAAATCGTTAAGCGGTTTCGCGATACCTTGCTGCTATGCAGTTAATTCGTATAGTTATCGATACAATCCTTTTTTTCTTAGTCTGAGGATACAATTCATTCTCATTCCCAAAAATAGGTACTCTCCCTACATTCAACAGCTCAAACTTCCCTTGAGTAGCCGTGGAGCCTCGTCGTAATAACAATAAAAAACTTTGTCAATTTTATTGTTTTTATTCACAAGATGACACATACACCAAATTAGGCCGTAACACACAATTATTAAATTATTTATTTACAAATCTTATCATAATACCTAATGATTAAGTTTTTCGTACAACAGAGATCATCCATATTAAATAGTAAGTAGGTTTTTGAGGAATGTATGGTAGAGGAAAGTTTTTTTAAATATTTCATGGGTCAGGTACATTCTGGTTAGTAAGTATAATAAACACTTGACAATTATTAACAGGAGGTAGATAAACTATTTATAATTTTATTTTCAGGAATACCTAACGTAGCTAATAACAATTTAATAATTTCTGTAATTAGCTGTTTCAAGTAGACATATATATTTTTAAGAAACGATTACAATTACAACATCCAAGTATAGATATATGCAGTAAATAGAATTTCTAAAGAAGCTGAAGACAACATCTATTAGGTATAAACATATTAATAAGTAATCAAGTTAGTACCTAAGATTAATATAATATTCTTAATAATTGATCTTTTTCAAAACTTAATCACTATTTTGTTCAACTATAATTTTAATAAAAAAAATTGCCCAGAAAGAGGTGGCGAGACGATCTGCAGGGCTATTGCGTATCTTTTAAATGACAGTGGCTATCATATCGTCTATGGATTAACTGTCAAATTGGTTATGGTTTAGTACAAAATGAAACCATTTGACAGTAATTGAAAGGCACTATAGGTTAGCCACTGTCATTTAAAAGATACGCAATAGTCCTGCTGGACGCGCACTACGATGGTTGGTTCGAGGTGGCTCAGGAAAAGAGCACTTGGAAGGATTTGGGGAAGGCTTTTGCCCAGCAGTCGGACAGTACAAGCTATTAAAAAAAATGAGATAAATTTAATTTGGCATGAAAAGTACTTATTTAAAAAATTAAGTAACATTCAATAATTTTCTTACAAAAAGTAATAATTCTTAAATTTTATTTTAATGAATTACTAGCTTTGTTGTAGGTATTGCTATTTTTATACAGTATGTAAGTAGCTGACATTCTGAAAAAAGAAGTAACGAGAATATCATTCAATTTATTTATTACGTAGCTAGGGCCCAGTTGAACACATGAAGTAAGTATTTTTAAGAGATACCTAGTTGATGATTTGTAGTGTCAATTTATTTGGTAGGTTATTAGTAGGTATTTTAGACAATTTATCAGAAGTTCTTATAACAAATGGTGCTTTGAAGAAACTGTCAGAAACACCTGTTCTAAAAAAACAGACTTCGTTTAAAAAAATGTTTTCTCTATGACTGAGCAGAGTGTTGCCATCAGGCCTTCTCACTCGACAAACAACTCAAAACGAGCGCGTCCGTAGCGGCTTCTGGGGTCATAGAAAATGTCGCGGGTCCAGATGCGGCATTCTACGTTGATCACCACTCCACCTGGAATACAGTAACCGTGATTTTAAAAGTAAATACATACTTACTTTTAATTTGTAGGTATTAACAGAACAAGCTAATTAGACAACACCAAATCAAGATAGCCGAAATAGTCAAATGATCCCAACAACCTTGATTCCTTGACAAGTTCAAGGAATCAAGGTTGTTGTAGATAAAGTTAAAAAATCTAGCTTGATTTGCTGGCGTCACGTCTCGCATCTGTATACAATAATCGAAAGATGAACGAGGGAAATAAGCCTCGGTATCCACCATCAGTCGGATACTTGCAATATTCGCGAAATCATACGGGAGATACGAAATACGCTATTTGGATTTAAATTAATGTGATTGGGTGATTGCTGCTGCTGTATATTATATCCTCCCCGCTCAATATCCGCTCCGCTGGTGGGTAGGAAATCTTCAAATGTCCCCTCCCGCTCGTTCCCCAGTATCAGACTTTTACTGACTAACTGACCCTGTTCCTTCTTAGCCCTTTTTGTTCCGGTGCCGCAGTATCTCTTTCGAACAGGTCCACAGTCCCCCCATCTTCAGGATGTTAAAACGGGCCTTAGGCTGTAAGCGGTCGAATGCCCCACATACGCCGGCCATTTAATCTTAATAGACGAAATAAAGAATTAAAGAACAGAAAATAATTACGTCGTGGGTTCTCGAAGTGCACAGCAATCAGCGGTCCTGGGTCCTTGTCGGGCTGGTTTCTGATCTGGTAGGGGATGCGGTCGGCGGTGTGGAGCCTGTTCATGGGGAAGCCAGGGGGAAACTCCGCAGGGATGTACTGGATGGGCCCGATGTTCTCCTTGTCGGCCGCGAACTCACCTCCGCAGGATACCCAAACGAAATCGCCGTATTGGTTGGCGGGGCGGTGACGCTGGGGAACATGAGCATTTGTTACGTTTTTTAGGTGTGATTTTATTTTGTTTGTTTATAGGTAAAGAAGATTTCTTCTACTTGACTTTGTATTTTTGTTTGCATTAACAACTACTTTTGGGCCCCATCTATGGCCCCTCTTGAAAATTTATACGCAAAGTAACTAGGTATCTAATTAAGTACCAGTAATTACCTGAATATCGAGTAACAATAGGGGATCGGACTGAGTCAAAAAACAATGATCCTGATTAGTCCGTCAGTTAGATTATCGAAAAATATTGGATACGTGTTTTTTTTTTATCAAATTAATCAAAATTGACGAAGATAAGATGTGGTTGTGACGTCATTTGTAGGTAAAAAATGTACTATCATATGACGTTTTCGAAGAGTTCACGAGTTTTCGAAGCACTGTATTGACTTCATTTTTTGTTTATGTGAAAAAAGAAAAAATACGTCTCCAATATTTTTTGGAAATCTATCTGACGGACTAATTAGTTTTTTTTTTGTCCGATCCCCTATTAAGGTGCTTCTAAACGGGCTATATTTTCCCGGCAATGTGTATTGTATATATTGGAAATGATTGCTGGGTCATCTCAAAAACATTTTGATAACGTTTGACTGGGCAATCTACGCCTGGGCCATGTATTGCATATAATTATCTGTAACTCTAAGGCCCATTATTCACACTCGTAAAAGGGCTACACAATCAGACAACAATGGCTGATGAAATGAGACTCGTCGCAGCGCCATTGTTTTAAAAGAAAAAGACAAGATTGTGAATTAGACCTTACTATAATAGATGTGAAACTTAAGTTTTAAAATATATTTATCAGCGATGATGGCAATCCTGGTTTTTTCTTTTGCGTCGCTTGTATCGCCGGCAGTCGTGATGCATCATTGCATCCCTTCTATACTGAGGTAGTTCTCCACAGAAAACGCCAATCATTATAATATAAGATTTGGAGACATTTTCGCACTATATTTCCACAAAAAATGACTTTAAGACGAAAATTACTTTAAGAAAGTATTCTGAAAACGCATTCGCTGAGCGTTTCGGATCTATCGTTTTAACTATAAATCAAAGTTTATTCGTGCACATTAGGAGTGAACCTGCCAAAACTGCCATGAGACCGTGGCGGAAGCTGTACACGCAAATGGATGTACTCGGCGCATCGGATTGCTTCGGAGCCTTATATCAATCGGTCGAGAAAATTGTGATTCGAAGCTTCAATATGTGAATTCAGTGTTAGAAACCGATTGAACAATACGGGATTCAAGGTCGGTGACGAATGGGTAGGCTCCTGTTGTTAGCAGGATTGCCTAACAGTTTTGAGCCGATAATCATAGGTGTTGAACATTCAGGTATTGAGACAAATTAAAACAAAGTTACTGGCTATTGAGGACAGAAGTGATGTTTGTACAAGTTTTACGCAGATTTCATTAGTTTCGAAATATAAACAACGCGAAAAAATAAACCAAACGCAGACGCACTTTACAGATGATTTTAACAGTCAATACGTATTAGGGTTAGTACTTACCATGGCCTCACGGATATGCATGGGCATGTCAGATGGGATGGAGAGATGTGACGTCATGTTGTAGGGCTCCGGTACCCAGTAGTGGATCTGGAACATTATAGCACAAGTTATATTGACACAGTCGTATTATTTGTCAGTGAAGTTGGTTACGCCGCCCCCTCTCTTCAGCATTGAACACGAGGAAATTATTTGGGAGTTGATTTAGATACGAGAGTGTTTAAAAAAAATCCCCATTCGCTATTTTCGTTTTTATTTTCAATACTTCTGTGGAGATTTTCTAACTAAAGTAATATTGCCCTGTAGCCTGGTGTGAAAAATAAATTGTACTACCTATTATTATTTTTTCAAGATTAAACTCACTTTGGCTTTTAGTAGATAGGCGTGCATAGGAGTAGCCAGCAACCACAGAACGCTACCCGCATACTTCTCTTACCTCGTCTACGTTCATACATTACACGCACGCCGCGCGCCGTTTGCAAGTAAGTACCTGTCCACCTGTCCTTTCTGAAGAACCTCACCAATAAGGTCAGTGTATGTACTTCTAGGGCGACTAGCACATCTACCTTATACTCGTAAATACCTTTTTCTAGTCACTTTTCACTCATCCTCTCCACAAGATCAAACCACTCCACTAAGATCAAAGCACTCTTTTCAATTTTGATCTTGTTTAAAACCGCAACGCTTTTAATAAGAGCCTGCCTACTAATCTAAAGAGTATAAAAGTACCCTTAACGCAAATAAAAGGCACTTGTTCTCCCCACCACTGCGATAATTTTTTGGTTCTAGACCATACCTGGGAACCCCCTACAGAGATTTTGGGGGTCAAAGTTCAAAATTTTGCACAGCTGTTTTTCGTAAATACTAGTTTTTCAGATTATAACTTTACTTAAATTACCTCCATGTCCCGTTTACTATTCAAAGCATCCACTAGCACAATGTTTCAATAGTGCTACATTGAGTTTTACCGTAAAATAAAATAAAAAGTCGTTTCCCAGCAAAAATTTTTGCGTTGGGGTGCTTAGTTTGATGTACAGAATGCTTGGTTGACGTATGTGTGAAGGGTTAATTTACACCCTGTAAACTCACATGAGATAACCTCAGGAAGACGCAAGGCTTGCCGTCACGGTACCCGTAGAACTCGTCAGCGGTGCAGGGGGCCCATAATCGCATGGCCATGGCACAGGGGTCGGAGCGCTGATGCTGATCCCGGTGGTTGTGGACAGAACATGGCGCCCGGGGAGGCTCCTCTGGTATGGCTGTCTCGTAGACTGGTGGAGGAAATGGATAGAATAATTAGCCGTAATGTAATGCTGGACACAAGCCTCCTTCCTTTGTGAAGTCCAGTGCGGGTTGGTGGATTGACATAAAATTAAATTCAAAATTAAGTATTAAAATACTAGTGGTGGCTTCTATAGTCACATAATCATTTGAAAGTGTAAGTTGTCCATAAAAGTCAATTGTACGCACAGAATACATAATCGAGTAGGACGTGCGCGGCGGAGAGCGCATATAAGGGTCTGGGCGTGAGCCCGCTTGGAGCCTTCGTCGGTGCAGATCTTGGTGGTAGTACGACTGACGTGGAGAAGGGTTTCGCGTGTGCCATAGGTTCAGTTTTTTCAAGGATGATTATAAATTCACAGAAACAAAATAAATACTCGCAAACACAACAAGAATTCGAGACAACACTAGTGGGTCGAAATTCTTAATTCTACCGTAACTCCCGGGATCATTTCATCAGTGTCAAGAACAGTCATGCTCTACAAAGGTTGTGGCCTTGTGACATTGGCTTATGACGGCAGAGTTGGCGCAGTGGCAACTCTGCCGTCATAAGCCCGTGGCGTAAAGCAGTTGACTGCTGGGGTACGTGTCGCGGGTTCGATTCCCGCACGGAAAAAATATTTAAATGGCCTACACCCACGATACAGGAGAAATTTCTACTGTGGGGCAACTATTAAGAAATAAGTAAGTAAAGGTATTAAGGTATACTTACTCCTGAGGAAATCATTGATACGCCGGTACCAGCTGTGCCAGCTGCCGGCGTCACCGCCCTTGACTTGGATCAGCGGCTGATCCCAGGTGTACTCCTCAGATCGGGGCCACACCTCCAGCTCTGTTGTAGAGAACGTATTGACTTAATGGTCGAATAGAACAGCCTTCGTGATAACTTAGTTGGTAAGGCACGGACATAATTATTGAGGACTAGCTGCATATATTTGATAGGTACTAAGAGATACCTGTGTGCATTATTTGTTAGCCTGGTATACTTACCCGCGGGAACTTACCCGTATCTTTATGAGGGCGAAATAAATGGACCTGAATGAGGACCGATAGAACTTACATTGGTTGTGAGGTTGTGATCTAAAGATTTAATATAAAAAATAAATAAATAAATAAATAAATATCCTTGGACATTTCACACAACGCCATCTAGTCCCAAGCTAAGCAACCTAATGCTTGTGTTATGGTAACGAGATGGCTGATAAACTACTTATATACATTTTTTTTTTGTAAATATATAGGTACATATTATAGATAGAAAAACACCCAGACTCGGAACAAATACTTGTAGGTCGTACAAATATTTGTTCCGTGCGGGAATCGCACCCGCGACATGCTGCGCAGCAGTCAATCACTCAACCACTGCGCCAACCGTGTCGTCGATATTATATATTATATCTAATAAAGTACCTAACCTGCGACGTCACTAATTTGCCAACTTAATAACGCAACTACATAGACTAATATATATAATGTGACGCAACTACTTATTGATTTCAAAGAAACTAAAATCTATAGGAGACCAACCCAGCCTTCAAAAAAGTATTTGCCCAATATGTGTGATCCTTTACAGAAATTAATTGGATACAACATAAAGTATTTTAAGAGAAATTCTGCTTTGGAATAAGCGATACCTTTGTGCTCTTCCATTTTTTTAAATGTTTTTTGATCATAGTTATGTCAACTACCTACAATTGAGGTGAAATTCATTTGCCGGTCTATGCCATAGTGCAAATACCACACAGTCTGACATTTTAGGGAAATGGGTCGCTAATATCAACCTGTAAAATGTGAAGTAAATATCCATTCTACGTGGTTTTACTAGGAATACTTACCGACATAACGCTGGGGTAACAGCAGGCCTAGTAGTAGTCCGACGATCGCTCCTGTAAACAAAAATTTATTTAATTTAATGTTTGTGACAAATTAAACGGAGAAAACTGCACAGAAGGAAGAGAGGAAGACTATGGTGGGAGACTTTTGCTTAGCAGTGGGACAATATAGGCTAATTAAGAATAAAAAATGCATCTTGGGTATCGAGTTTATTAAAAAAAAAAATAGATCGTAATTGAGGAAGAAAGAAAGAGGACAATTGATCATTGATTATAGCATTTTCTTAAAATCTTATACCAATTTCACTAATTAAACGTTGATGAAACGCCGCCGCCGCCTTCGCGCCAGACGCCGAGTGTTGCTATTTCTTTGTGTATTCGACGAATCGGGCATAATTCACCACTTTATATATATTTCGATTAAGTCAGACGTGTCTAATAGTACCTCGACCCGGGAATCGAATCATAGAGGATACCATACTAAGCAGTCGCACTTGAGACCACTAGACAAAACAGGAATTCATTTATTAAAATTAAAAAGTGAACTTCTCTTGAAACACCTAACGAAATAAGGAAACTTCCCATAAAACACCTTATCACGGTTTATTTCTCTAATCTTAAGGTCAAGGAATGCGACAAGGTATTCTGCGAAATTGAAACTAGCTCACGTTTTTTGCAATTTGCCGGTCAGTGTCAAGTCGTAGAGTTTGTTTGTTTGTTTGAATGTGATAAACTCAGTAAATTCTGGTTGGAAATAAAAAAAAAAATTTTGGTTTTGGATTGTTCATTTGTCGAGGAAGGTTATTTATTGGCTATATAATAATAATAATAATTTGTTCCTGTCTCTGGGGCCCTAACTACTGGTAGCTTGGACCCTGCTCCCGTCACCGGTGGACGACTATTTTTTATATTTTTAAATGTTTTTTTTATAAGTTTTGTATGAAATATTTAAAAATATAAATTATATGGATGAAAGTGAATAAAGGAGATAATAATAAATTTATTCAAAGTTAAGTTTGGTAAAATACAACATAAATCTTAAAAATAATCTTAGGTATAACAAAGTTCGATGCCTGTACTAGGATAAACCTGTATCACAGGCGATATGGCTTCTAATACTAAAAACTTTTGGACAACAGATTTCTAAGCAATATGTAATAATACAAGAATAATTTTAATGATACTTGTATATCTAATTTACTTAAACTCTATTATTTATTAGATGAGAATTAATAATGTCTCAAACATGTTGGTAAAATGTATGTCAATTACGCAAATATTAATAATGTTTTAATATTAGAATCAGCAGTATTTTAAAACTAGATTGAGTCGGTCAAGAATAAATTACAAAAATACAAAAATCAACGTTGTTACAACATTTTTGCGGCGGTCAGGAATTTGCTTAGATAGACACAACGATGGATAGTAGGGTCGCACAGCACAGTGGACTCATTGAGTCAGCAAAATAGATATGGAAGGTGTATTATTGAATGATGCACTAGGCGCCTTCATAATCTATTGAGTTGATATTTCTGTGTTCTGCTATTTTCCTTGCTGGACATTCAGCGTCTCCAGTTTTATGAGCATTGGGTTTTTTCCTTGCTGGACATTCAGCGTCTCCAGTTTTATGAGCATTGGGTTTTTTGAACCGTGAACACGTCGCGCATTTCGGAGTCTCAGTTTTATTCGGGCATTCGGACATTGTATGACCTTCTTGACCACAGTGACCACACGTAGAACGGATTTCTCTGCAAGATTTTTCAGCATGGCCGTACTGTTGGCATTTATAACACCTCGTTACCAATGTGAAATCCCTGACAGGACAGGACGACCAATTTATAAAAATCCTTGATAGAGGAATTAGCGTTTTACGTAAATGGGCTGAAACTTCAATCACGTAATTGCAGGTCGCAGCATCTCTCTTTCCAGATTTGTGGCTTAATTTTAAGGCGGACAAGAATGATTCCAGGGTCATCACTGGTAACTTTTCGGCTATATTTTGTTCAAAGATGCACTTGAAAACTTCATTTTCAGCCAAGGAAGTCGGCACACCTATAATCAAGATTCGGGGGTTTCGCTTGTTGGGCTCATTGGCGGTAAGTCCAGATGTAGAGAGCTGGACTGCGTTCTTCAGTTTGTCGGCGTCATGTTTCGTCTCGGTACTTATAATGACGCCACCATTTTTTGTTTTCCGTACACCTCGTACTTGCAGTTTCATCTGTTCGGGCCGTATGATTTTCTGCACGAGTTCTTTCGTTTCGTCACTCGTCTTCAATTTATCACTGGGATAAATGGCCACAGATCCCTTTTCACCATGTCGGCAAATGAAGCGCTTCCCGCGGAACTTGTGTCTCGTATTGTCTCCTTTAGGTCCAAAATATGCTCTGTCAGGTCGCGCTGTTGCTTCAGGTTGTCGATCATATGATTCGCCTGAATAGTTTTCTGCTTCAGCGACTGATATAAGACTGCCAATTGCGACGTACCGGATTACTTGACGACAAAGATTAGTGATCTTCATCTTCTGCTCGGTGTTAAGTTTTCGATCAGCGGCAATAGAACAAACTTCGTCCAGGTACCGCTGGATGGTGGTCATCCATCCTTGGATTTCAGGCGTTGAAACGATAACAGCCGTGGCAGACTTCGACGGTGAGGCGGAGGGTTGCGCTGGGCTCCTTGGATTACAAGGGCTACTCTCCATTTTTATAGTTTTATTAAAACTTCACTGATTCGTGTCCATTATTCACCAAAAACTATAGACTAAGCAAAAATAACTAACACATAACATTACGACGGTAATACACTAAAAGTAGGTCACTATTATTAAAGTATTAATTAAATATTGCTAATGAGCACATCTGTACGCTGCGAGTGCCGTCTCAATCGATCTAACGGTGTGACCAATAGGAGCGGAGTTTAAATGAAAAAAGTGCCTTTAAAATTTGCCATCGATTTCCCGTGGATCCCAACATCAGATCCTAACTTGGTAACAATGGGACCACCTCGGAAGTAAACTCTTTTGAATACAACAAGAATTTTGAGAATCGATTCATTAATGACGGAGATATTCGATAACAAACATACAAGAAAAAATATACAGACAAATTGAGAACCTGAGGAGGAGGTTCTTAATATGTCTGTATTTTATTTTTTTGGAAGTCCGTTATAAACAAGCACTTTTTTAAATTAAACGAAACTTGATAACAGGCGGGGCCCATTCTATTTTCATAATATTTTATTACGTGACGGGACTTGTATCTGTTCATTGTCCATATCACTCACAACATAATCTACATACCTACATGGTTTAGAGTCCCTGCCGGTCTAAAGGCTAAGTGATTAAGTATACCTAGGCTAGCTTGACACTTAGCTTAGCTTTAATGACGTCAGTGTACTGGTAAAGCTATAAACCTACATTGCAAGCCTAAAATGAAATCACGTAATGTAATTTTGAATAATCCTGTAATAAATATTTGTAGCTATGCATGCATTCACAAAAGATCCAGAGAGACGGCGCCATAATGCCTGTGGCGCCATACCGCTTCTGTCTTCCAGCGCCATATAGTCTGGCAACGGGATCAATCGATTCAAGAGCGCTAAACGGTTCAAGGAGAATAGTCGCCCCCGTCGGGGCTGTGAGTTGTTCGAAAGAGATACCGCGGCCTCGACACAAAAGGCTAAGAAGGAACATGGGTGGTTTTTAGTCAGCAGAAGTCTGACATTCCCTACCGCTCTGCCCAAAGCGGAAGGAGTCATTTGATGATTTCCCAGCCTCAAAACATAAAAAACGAGACTATAATAATTATTCCTTCTGTGAACAAAAATATTACCTTTGTGGTCACCTTTGTTTGCGACAATAGCAACTGATTGTGATAACATACAGTGAATATTATTCTAAAACGAGAGGTACAACGGTTTTTGGTTACCAGATATTAGATTTTTTTACAAAGACAGCACTATACAACATGCAGAATACCATGTTTTGTTCTGTATACCTAGGTAAAAAGGTTCTAAGTCTAAAGAGGCTAGAAAACCCCCGTGTATTACAAATAGGGGCAAACGCCTGGATGTATGTCAATCTAATGCACTGCGTTCTGAAGGGAGTGGTATGACCTGAACGGTCGATCCCACACCGCGGTGCATTATTCTAACCAGTTTGATGACCGTGAAGGGTATAGAAGAAGTTTACCTCTAATTCTATTGTTTTGGATAACAAACTTTTTTGTAGTACAGTCAGAGCATAGCATTCCCAGTAGGGCTATTGCGTATCTTTTGAATGACAGTGGATAACATATAGTGTCCATCAATTAACTGTCAAATGGTTTCATATTGTACTAAACCATAACCAATTTGACAGCTAATCCATGGACAATATGATAGCCACTGGCTTTTAAAAGATACGCAATAGCCCTGCTGATCCCTGGAATAAAACAGAAGCTTGAGGGCAAGTGGTATGAGACGAATTAAGGGTCAGCTAATACTGGGCACTGATCATACAATCGTAAGGCGCCAGCTGTCCCATGGCCAGAAATCGAAAAAAATAAAATGTCGCGGGGTTTGTAAAAGACGTGCATATATTGCGCACAATTGCTCCATGTAAAAAATACCAATCGAATTGAGATCCTCCTTTTTGGGAAGTCGGTTAAAAATACATTTATTCAGCACACCTGCATTCGGGAACACTAAGAGTCGACCACAACATGGTTGGCGAAAGGTAAAGGTAGTCAGAAATAAGTTAAGTAGTTTTAACAATATTGCAAACCACTACATTATCCCTATCCCAATATATCATGTGTATTAATAATTTATTATAAGAACTCACAATTAACTCGTTTTTAATCGAGGGCTCTACCTTCTTCTCTCTAATCGCCGGCTGTGGGACCAGCGCCTTATGCCTTGAACTATGAGCATTACCAACGTGTTTATAACTTCGCGTGTCCATTACTGCATTATCCTGAAGCCCTGATGTCTCGTTACAGGAAACCTTACAAGCTGTATTGCCACCTATGAGCTTTTTATTTGTATCCTATATTGTATGTAATAGCATGAATGTGACATTAAAATTACGTCTGGAATACAGATTCCAGACTCCATGGCATGCGAAGCCGGGGCTGCGGGTTGTTCAAAAGAGATACCGTGGTCCGGACACAAAGGGTTAGGAAGGAACTTGGGTGGTTTTAAGTCAATAGAAGTCTAATACTCCGGCGGGAGGAGTCATTTGATGATTTTCCAAATTTCACAAAAAAAAGGCAGAGGCGAAGTAGTAAGTGACCTGCAATCAGTGGCCGACTGTTACCTCTGACACCAGGAGGCAGTAATCACACGATAAACTTAAAAAAAAGACGTCACTATTTACCAGTAACAGCTTCGTCGGTCTAACTTATATGAGCGTTACTTCTGTGGATGAGGACTAGGGGCGACCTCTATAGCTCAGCATATTTACTTTCGGTAAGCTCAGTTGAGTTTCGGGTAAAACAATGACGCAACCCAATTGGGATAGGGTATTTCACCAAAAAAATGTAATTAGTCCGTCTGTTGGATTATCGAAAAATATGGGATACGTGGATTTTGTTTTATCAAATTAATAAAAATTGACGACAATAAAACGTGTGAATAAAAAGTGGGGGCTTTTAACGTCACTTTGTGGGTAAAAAAGTACTTACCTTGTGTGACGTCACACGACTTGACGCGAAATACCCTATTGAAAGCAATGATCATAAAAGTTACTATTTTCTTTTAATTTGTATGTCTCATTCAATCAAAATCTTGAAACTGAATATTTGTTAGTTCCATAGGAGTAATTTTGTAGTTCTAAAACTACAACTAGACTACTGTAAAATCACAGTCTAAAATTTTTGAAACAAGAAAATATTCTTGACTGAAATTGTTATTCACGAACTATTCAATACTTTTTTGTCTGTATATTTAAACGTATTTAATTAATATTGATAGTGATGTTCAGACACAATATGAAGTACCTATCTGCTCGTTTTATTTTAGGTAATAAATCCTTGCTAGATCGAATTTAGCGCCCCCGAAACCCCGCATACCTACTGAATTTAATGAAAATCGTTGGAGCTCTTTCCGAGATTCAGATTATTACATGTATACAATGTCATAATCTGAATATATAAGAATAACTAGTTTAAAGGTATTAATATGACTGGGTATGCCAAAACTTTAATACATTTAATATACTTTTCTCTAACATTTTTTTCTAGTGGATTGTAACAAACTTCTAATATAACCGGATTACAATTTAAATGAGTTTTTCCAAAAATATAATATATTTTTCTAAATTAATCGTTAGCGCTTTTTTAATAAATAAATGTTTTGCCGATAAAAAACCTTTTGTACTACTGCCCCATGACTGTATAAAAACAAAGAAAAGATTTTTCCAACAAAAGTTTCCAAAAACTACAAAAAAAACTTTTCAATAAACGACTCACCAATAACCAGCACGACTACAGCAATAATAACGATGATCTTAATGGTTCTCTTTTCCAGACCCATGGTGTCTTCGGTTCCTCCTCACTCCTGGCCACACGTCCCTCCTCACAGAACTCACGGCACTGAATAAGTTGCCGTCACTCTCAGAGGAACGGAGGATGGCCGCAGTGGCGTACATTGCCGGCTTTAGGTTCGCTTATAAAAGTACGAGTGATCCGCCCTGGTTTCACTTGGGTGTAATTCAGAGAATTTTACAAAGAGGTTCCACCAAAATAGATTTCCGAAGATTTCCGTTGATTTCCAAAAATGTTCTTTCATAAAAAAAACAGCCACATCAGTCGACCAGTCCTCAAGTACTGTGCCGTCATACGTACGTAGCATTTGGTTTTAATAAAATTATTATAGATTTTGGTAGAATTTAAAAAAAAATCCTTTTGATGATGTTTATTTATTTTGTGTTTTAAACAGTAAGCAAGTGTGCAAGGAAAATATGTCAGTAAAGAACAGCCTTTTTTTTGTTTTTGGGGGGTAGGGAATGATCAAATAACCCCTCCCGCTCTTGGGCAGAGCGAAAATTAGTGTCGGCCTTCTACTGACTAAAAACCACCTATATTCCTTCTTAGCCCTTTATGTCGCGGCCGCGGTATCTCGTAAACAACCCGCAGCCCGTAATAAAAAGCCTTCGGTTTAAACTGACATTATCAACATTCTCATGCCCTTTATCGTAATTAATCTGGGGTCAGCCCAACATGTCTAAATGTTATAGATCAGTGCACATTAGTATAGATTAAGAGATACATGCAACATTTATAATATAATCAAGAAAAGTAGATAGATTTCTGATCAATCGGACTACGTGAACTTTTTTTCCAGTTGGTTCGATTAATGGGACCACGTGCTCACAACTTAGGACCCAATAATATTAATGACAATAATATCCGTGGTGCTAGGCAACTGGGCTTATCCCAGTTGTATACGTCCCTGTGTGCCTATTGGTCTTGTTCTGTTCTGTCTCCTGCTGATATAGAGGGAAGTGGAAATTATGTTTCCCTATTCTTTTCTGATTAATTTCGTTGCGGGATCCAAGACAGTTAAATTGTTTCTCTAAAATTTCGTCGAGCTTCATTGTCTCGGCGCTTTTCTTGTGATCGCCACTGTTGATTCTGGCTTTCAGGAGTTACAGTGTGTCGCGGGCTTGTCCCAATTAAAAAAAAAAGCAGATAGGTTGACTAGAAGTCACAATGAAAATCAAGAATCTTTTATATATTAAAATAGGTCGGAGAATCAGCAGCTTTTGAACATCAAGATATCATTATAGCTGAAACATTAGGTCTTTCAACCATATTCATTTTAATACAATGTCATCCATGCCATAAGGCCTAAGGTTTTATTCCTGGGTCGGGCAAAGTGTTTTTGGGTTTTACAATCAGGACGTTTTCCTTAAAAAAATCCCACGAGCCACAAAGTCTGAATTTGTGAACGATTAATGGCAATAACTGGCAAATGTGGTTGTACTAATACGTACACCTCTGGCTATCCTTTAAGGGATTACAGGTGTATTGTTATGTTATGTTAATTTCATTCACAAATATACATAGCACGACAAATGATCAAAATCATGATGATGATGAAAAAGTTTAAATTAATTTGATCTACGATGTGCTACGTCACCGCTACGTCATTGCTACGCCGTAGACGCACGGCTACAGCATACAGTGATATTTATTTATTAGTTTAATTATTCATTTTATGGAAATTAATTGTGTAATTGTTTTTTAATATTCAAGCTCAATATTTTTATTTTATCAGCCGGCCCCGTCTCTCTGCTGAGCAAAATCCTGCCCTATGGCTTTCCTAGTTAGTTTACAATTTGCCTTCGATTCGAAAAGTTATTCACAATGATTAAGTATAGCAAATATCTGATATTTGGTGTAATCAGAAACTAAGACTGCCTGAAGTGAGGATTGAAGAATGTGATGTGTTAGTTAACTCAGTCAAAACTAGCTTATATTTAAATAAAAACTAGTATTGACTTTTATACAATTATATGACTTACATAAAATAAATAGTATTAACATTTTTCTGATTTTTTGCTAAATTATGGAACCAACTTTTAAAATCATCAGAACCTTCTTTTATATTAAACTAGCTGATGCCCGCGTCGGTCAAATTATATACCACCTTCCTCGAGAACCACTCTATCTATTGGTGAAAACAACATGAAAAGCGGTGCAGTAGATTTTGGGTTAATCGCAAACAGACAGACAGACGCGGTGGAGGACTTTGTTTTATAATATGTATGTAGTGATATAAATTTTGAGCCAGCAATGTATACCATGCATTGGGGTGGCTTGCCCCGGCGACGTAGCGCCGCCATCGGCCGTCATCCTGGCGCCATCGCAGAGCCTCACACCGATTTATGTGCCCCTAGTACAAGCCAAGACGACGGGAGACGAGCGTGGGATTAACGGTACGAAAACCAATAGTTTGTACGTAATAAAATAGATCTCACTAAATCACTGCTTAAAAGTAATCCTTTATTTATTTTTAAACAAATTCTGTACGTTTAAAAATATTTCTTACAAATAGCAATTAAAAAAAATATTAAAAAAATTGCACTGGTATCGGGGACAGGGTCCAAGCTGTCGGCGGCGGTCAGGGCTCCAGAGAAAGGAACATTAAATCCTTATATACTCGTAGTTATTTTTCAGCAGTAATTATGCCGAACGCCTCGACCAACATTTAAGAAGGCCCTCGTTTGGTAATGTAATAGGGTTTTATTTAGAAAGCAGTCCATCTGGACACGGCAAGTATTGTTTAGAAGTTCATCTCTCAAGAGCCCTGACCATCGGTAGCTCGGACATTAATTTTTCAAACGTGACTCATCATGTAAACTATTGTGTTTATCTTTTTTTTTCATAAACAAAATTTGAATTTATTTTGGAACAATTAGTTTAACAGAAAAACTAGTTTTGTTCGAGAATCGAACCAGCACCTAGAGCGCAGACACCAATTTTTACCCTCGGCGCCAACGAATTAAGTATTTAATTGGAATACAGTTAGATAAATAATATAATAGAATCCAAAATCGTACTCTTAATTGTCTCAAAGTCTCAATAATACACACTACAATTGGCGATTTACAGACCCCGTAAACTCCTCTACTATAGGAGTTTACGGGGTCTGTCATCTGAGAAAATACGTTTTCTCTATTTTACGCCGCCCAGGTACTAAATAATAATAGCTTATTAATAAATATTGTTTTACATTGAACTTAGACAAGAGAAGCCACGGACGGAAACTACGTAGTTAAATATAATTAAGGGAAAAGGGATGTTTACCGACTTAAAAAATATGATTCTAATTATTAGTCTGTTAGATTATCGAAAAGTATTTGGATACGTATTTTTTTTTACAAAATCAATAAAAAATTACGAAGTTAAAGCGTCAAAGATTTGAGTGAGGGTTGGTGACGTCACTAACCGCAAAAAAATGTCGTGTGTCTTAGAATACGACGTCACTCGGGTTTTCAAAGCACTGTATCGGCTTCATTGTTTGCTTACGTGAAAAAAGAAAAAATACGTATTCAATATTTTTTTGGAAATCTATCTCACGGACTAATTCGATTTTTTTAGTCAACTAACCAATTTAATTTACTTAACCACGATTACATAAACCTTGATTTCTCTCTTTTTGAAGTGATAAAACGAAAAGTAATTTAGTAAATAAACATATCGTAGTCTGTATAAAAGAGAAGAAAGGTATTCTAGCATTCGCCAGTCGTGTGACAGAGATAGACTATATATCTAGAGGTTGTTGACATTGGGATCATTGCGAGATTTTATGTGTAGCACCTACTTATAGTATAGTTTTATCAGACATACTGTCGCCTACATCTTATTCAGCTTTCAGCCGTTTCCAAGAACTCATTTATTTTATAACGTTTATACAGCAATTTGTTTAATGTCAGTCATAATAACCGATGTGCTAGCAAATAAATTAAAAATAGAAATCTGGATTTTTGATTTCAAAGAGTGTCCATGGAGTTTTTAATTCATTTTTCTCCAAAGAGATCTACGGTTTGGAATAGGCAACTATAGTACCTATTGTAACAAGTTACTTATTATGCCTTGTGACTGTAATTGTAGTTTTTTTTTGGCGGGTGTAAAATCATCGAATAACCCCTCCCGCTCTTGGGCAGAGCGAAAGGGAGTGACAAACTTCTACTGACTAAAACCACCCATGTTTCTTCTTAGCCCTTTATGCCGAGGCCGCGGTAACTTGTGAACAACCCGCAGCTTCGACGGGACTGTAAATTGTAGCTTCACTTTATTTATTTTCCTGACATTCGAAAGTGCCTGTAATAGTCTAATTAAAAAATAAAAATGCTTCGACCTTGATAATAGGCTTGAGAGTAATAAGCTCGCCTCTTTTTGCATGGGCCTAAAATATAACTGCAATTGGCAAAATGTAGTTGGATTATAGGTCCATCTCTGCCTAACCCTTGGGAATTTACAAGTATCATAATTATCTACTTATGTGTTTTTAGGACAGTACCTACGGACAGTACCTCGAAAAAGTTTCAACTGTCAAAAACACCTGATTTTTTTTATGAAAAACAAATTGATATCGCTGTATTTAGTCCCAGTTCTGCCCACCATCCTTGTGCCTAAGCGTAAAGATGCGCTTACTATAAAATAAACAAACACGTAAAGTGTAGGGGTTGGTGACACGCTGAGCGGATTATAGGGGTGAGTGAATAGAACTAGTGGATGTACTTACACATTTGTATGGAGATTTACTCAATATAGTTTGAAATGGGTTTTTAATGAAATTTTGCAGAGGACATTTTGGAAGATGTCTGATCTCAAAAGTGATCTAACTTTTATTCTTCTAGTGTTGATATCCTAAGCATGAGGAGCTTCGATTGACTGTTGATTTAAAAAAAAATCGTGGTTAAAAATATCTTCAAAATTCTGCTTGGAATTTATACTTATAACATAATCACGCCCCAATTACTTTTTCAGATAGCAATTCATTACTTAATTTGCGAAAATTCGCAACATCGACAAAGTCCCGTGCCGGCGACATTTTCGCGCTCACCCTCTGGCGCCGGGCAGTCGGGGATGTTCTCACCCCTCACCCCCCTTGCCCTAGTTACGAACCACGGGTTGTTTAGCCACAGAGCGTTGTACTCATATAGAACTGACGTCATACTACTGGCCTTGTCTTTACGGAAGAGGAGTATTCTTACAGTATTACTTAGTACGTAATTTAGATTCGTGAGAATCTTGATGAAATTGTATCTTGGTAGTAGACTTGCCGATTTCTAGTAACAAGAAGGTTCTAGAGTTTTAGCATAGCGATTTTTCCTAGACAAAGAGACGCGCTATGAGTGATGATGGAATAGGCTAATTTTGCCATACGTTGTCTGATATCCGTTGCCAAATCTCATTGCTTAGATTTGAAGATATAAATGTTCAAAGCGTTCAATATTTCTATCAAATCAAATCAATGCCAGTAGTCCAGGCTTCGCGGCTGATAGTATAGCAAATATCGATGGGGATTGTTTGACTCAATTTAAATAACAGCAACAAATCTATGCAATGAGATTTGGCAACGGATATCAGAAAACCTGTGAAGAGACTGACGACGAAACTTTGCCATACGTTAATTGAATCAAAATAGTAAGTTTATAATAAAATGTCGGTACATTAAGCTGGGGTTTCAAATTAAAATGAGAGAATCTCCATAGAGAATTTTTAGCTCCTGAATGATTAAAATATAATACGTTGACAAAATAAATACGTACAGTACAGGCCAGTACAGGCATTCCCTACTAGTCAACCAGGGGTGGTTGATTACTTTTATTCCTTAGGAGGTTCATGATTACATTTTTAACATAATATATTTGTAGATATTTTTGCTGTAGAGTCTTAAAATACGTCCTATTTTCTAGCCTCACCCCATGCTACGTTGATCGACCTCTATACTAATTATTTTTACGACTATTTTGCATCGGTCATTGGTTTAACAATCTTCAGGGCCTGTACTACCCCGTCGGGACTGCGGGTTGTCCCGTCGGGGCTGCGGGTTGTCCCGTCGGGGCTGCGGGTTGTCCCGTCGGCGCTGCGGGTTGTTCGAATGAAATACCGCGGCCTCGGCAAGGGCTAAGAAGTAACATGGGTGGCTTTTAGTCAGTAGAAGTCTGACACTGTATTTCGCTCTGCCCAAGAGCGGGAGGGGTTATTTGATCTGCAGGACTATTGCGTATCTTTTAAATGTCAGTGGCTATCATATTGTCCATAGAATTACCCACAACCCAAAAAAACAACGGCCTGTACTACCTACTCTAACAATAGAGTAATAGCAGTATTACTGAAATGTCACTGAGTATCGGAAGGAGGAGTTATTCAATTTATTCAGTGCGGCAATGACTTAAATATAAAAATAAAACAAACACAGCCAAATCTCATCGTCAAACTATCTACTGAGTAGAGAACTACAGACATCTTACCAAAAGCTATGTAGGTCGACTAGCTCCATATCATGCTCACGGCATCGTAAGATTCAAATAATACTGATAAAAGAGTTGACAGTAAGCCCCCAATAGTGGTATAATATGCGGATAATGGAACAATTTTAAAAGAACTCACACTATGAACAGTGAATTCACACATCCCGCATAGAACTATACAGTTGATGAATAAAGAAGTAATTTTTAGGGTTCCGTACCTCGAAATGAAGAAACGAAAACCTTGTAGGATCCCTTTGTTGCCCGTCCGTCCGTCTGTCTGTCAAAACCCTTTTCCTCAGGAACGCGTTGAGGTATGAAGTTGAAACTTATATCAAATACTCAAGTCTACTGTCCCTTAAAGCTGTGAAAAAAACAAACTTCTAAGCCAACGCAATCAAAAGATACAGCCGTCTATGCCGCAAATTTCCGGCAGATTTCGACGCTCGCAAGTGAATCAAAACCGACAGGCTACTTCCCGTGAACTTAGAATCTTGAAATTTGGTACAAAGCATCGACTCATAGCACAAATAAAGGAAAAATTGCAAAAACAGTATATTTTTAGGTACATCATAAAATAAAAATATTTTAAATAATTTTAAACTTCGTTTGCACGGAACCCTCAGTGCGCGAGTCCGACTTGCATTTGGGAGGTTTTTTTTTAAGAATTGCCCCTCTGTAGGAGTCATTCAATCAACCTCTGCACCGACCGTGCCGTCCATTTAGGTCAATAGTCATCTAATGCAGTTTAATATTGTCTAGAAACACGATTCTAGCACTAGTGCTCCATAATTCATAGCGATAATCGTGTACAATATATCATTTTTGTATTACTTCTCACGTTAATAAGTCTAGAACCTAGTTCCTCTTAGAGTATCTCAGTTGTCTCATGACTAAAATTCGTCACCATCGCGTGACGAAAGAGCTCCACGCCTCCCAAAGCGCGCTGATGGTCTATGGAGACAAAATGTCAGTCATCATGATCTTAATTAGGGTTAGAAGCTATAACGGTTGGTTATTTTTACTTAAAGATAAAAATAGCTAGATCGTCAATGAAAATCTTGTGCTTTCTTATAACGGAAGATTGATGAGATAAGATCTTTTACCTACGCTTTTCTTCAAAATTTTGAACCTGTAATACAATGACTAGCTAGGTATCTTAAAGCAATTTGGTTTACTGCAACAAGCACACGATGACCCTTTGGAGGAAAAATCTAATATGTATAAGATTCCCATAACGTTTCTGAAAAAAATTATACTGATCATCTTACGATATACTGAATTTGCCCCATAAGTCTGCCGAGGGCTATCCCTCACACCCTATATTAGGTGCCTTTCTACTAGGCCAGTAAACCAACCCAATAAATATAAAATCAATCACGAAAATAATAGCTCCCTTTTATAACAATAATAAATGAGAGTTAACTCGGCAAAAGGCAAATAAACAGATCAATACCCAGTACATAGCCAGTGTTGTACAAGATTAGGGAACAGTTCTGGCAACATAACATCGTACAGTAGGCCACAAGCAACCATTATCCAGTTGCCGTCTTATTATAATGAAACTCCGTGAGTAATATGCAACGTCAGCTCAAAAATGATTGTTATCATGTTTTTTTTATGCAATTGCATTTCGTGTGGTACCAGAGAGTTTTATGCCAGCCACGGGTGCAGCCTGGTGAATTGGCTTAACATGCCCTCGAAAAATATGTCTCAGGCATGTGCATCTGGACCGAAGGCCCATTTTTTGAACCCTTGTGAAATGAACTGATACATAGGAAAATTACTTAAAAATTTTAAAAACTTAAAGCAAAGGGCCATGAACTTCTTAAACATGAATTAAAACTGTTATGATTAAATAACTTGGACCCTCAATCCAGACGCGTTCATAAAGTGGCATAGCCTAAATCTCAGTAAGTACTTGTACGGTGCAACCGCACATTCTGCAATTCAGCAGTTTACGCCACATTAATTTCAACTCATAATAATCAGTTCAGTTCGCGTTGAGCTATCAAGTCAGCCAGGCGTTCTCGTTACCGCCAACAAGGGCCGCGTCACTCACTTCATTTCCACACCATCAGTCCATTAAGCTCATTTTACTTTAAGTACCTTTGAGACAATACAGTAGTGTTTCAATACTTTACTTCTTTTATTCCATTCATCTATCATCTAAAAGTAGTGTCTGGTCTAGCAAGAGATCATACAGTACTATCTCTAGGTTCATAATTTTTTATTTAAGAATTTCCCAATTCTGTAGAATATGACATTGTAGACTTATGGCCCTCAAAATGTTCCAAAATTTGTTTTGTTCTTGAATTCAAGCTGACCCGTACAATGATATATTAAAACTAGTATTCGTTATCTGCTATCAGTCTAGTTTATTCAATTAAAGCTTGTATTGTTTTGTATTATTCTCTTGTGTATAGTACCACTACCAGCATAACCATAATCAGCCTATAATCTTCCCACTGCTGGGACACAGACTTCATCTCTACGTGAGGGACTTGGTTTCCTAGCTATATAACTTATTTTTAAGAATAGAATGTATTGTTAATTTACGAACCACGTGCAGCTTACAATATAAGGGAGGTTTTGTCTATCTTTTTTTTTGTACAAATGTGATATGATCAAGGTGGTTTGGCATATCGGACTATTAGGTTTCATGTCGTTATTGCTCACGAAAGCTGAAATTGAATTGTAATTGTGTGAATTACCTTTGTTTAGTGCCTTTCAGGACAGAAGGAGTGTTTCACTGGGTCATGAAATAAAACATCAATAAAAAACCTATTGGAACCAACTATTGCGTGTTTATTGACTCTCCGTCCAGAAAACGTTACATAATTCATAAATATTCAGTAAAATTTTAAATTTTATTAACTTTTTTTGAAGCGTGACAAACAAAAGTTAAAATTAAGTGGCGCCCTCTGGCTTATTCTAAAACGAATATAAATTAATCGCCGACTATGTGGCTATTGCTAATGGCGCTTGGCAGCCGGCCTGGCATGACCTCGTGACGACCTTGGCGACCGTAGCGAACAATTGGCGACCTTGGCGACTAACTGGTGACCATGACCTTATACAACACTTAAAACAACAAACACAGCCGGCAGAAACCGGCATCCACCAATTAACATGACTAGTGATCAACTAACGATCTTTTGGCAGTAAGTTGATGAACTTGACAAATTGGAGGCTCGATGACCTTGGCCGGCGATCAGTTGGTGACCTTGGCGGCCAATTGGTAGTTAGACCTTTGCTGCGCAGAACGCGCGGGACACTTCTGACTTGGGGGCTATCTCGCAACCATAAACCAGTTTGTACAAAACGCTATTATGATGACGACTAGAATTCTGCGATCAGCCTAAACTGGTAACATGTTGTGGGATAGCCCCAGTTGAGCAAGATGAAGAAGACAGATGAAGCTCAAGGTTCCCAGGTCCCAGGTCATTCTGAACGGCAGAGGCTTCGCTGGGAGGCCAACTGGCAGCATGTGGCCAGCTTAGGCGCGGTCCACCATCAGCTCGAAATGCACGGAGCCACGTCGCTCGTAGCGGTCGTAGAAGATGTTCTTGGCCCACGCCTTGCACTCTATGTTGATCAGTACACCCGCTGTAAAGGGAGAAGCTTGTTTTAGTATCTAGGTCATAAACACCTCACATTTTTGCTATAGTTACAACTTCTATGGTTCGTTTTTGTCGGACCCTGATTAGCTACTCCGGAATCTCAACGTATCCCAGGTTCTGACACTTCCCACAATATCCCCAGATATATCACATAGTACATGTTACCTTACTTACCATCATGAAATGCTTAGTTATTTTCTTCTGATAATTAAGTAGTTGGAACTATCAATAATTCAATACAATGACGAAAAAGTCAGGATACTTACTCCTAGGCTTCTCGAAGAGCACAGCCACGAGGGGGCTGAGGTACCCCTCCTTGTTGGTGAAGGGGTAGTAGTAGGCAGGGAAACCTCGGCGAGGGATGTACTGCACGGGGCCGATGTTCTCCACGTCAGCGGGGTTCTCGCCGCCGCAGGACACCCACACCGTGTTCGCTTCGGGCTTACCGGACTAGCAGAGGACAAAATAATGTTTATGGTTCAAAGTACAACTTCTTTATTTGCTAAACATAGGTGTAAAAGATGTAATTATGGAGTTCTGAGATCATGTTTTGCCGTCAACTAAACGAAATAATATAGATTTTTTGTTAAGAGGTGATAGCAGCTATCTATCTTAACGGTGTTGACGTGATTTTCGACTGCTTTTTATTTGTGCAGTTAAAAGTTTCCATGTCCCTCTTGCTAAGTTTGGGTGCAAGGATGGGTTGGGGATGAAGATCTCTCAGTATACTTACGACCATCTTGATGTGCTGCTTCAGATCATCGGGCATCTGGGCAGGCAGGTCCTCGGTGTTGTTGTACGGCTTCGGAATCCAGTTGAAGATCTGAAATGTATCAGGGAAGACATTTAATTAAGGCATCGTAACGTAGTAAATGCCATGAGCCATGCTCGGCATAACCCTCTTAAGATCGAGTGCGTAACTCCGAAATCCGCCATCGGACGAAAGTCTACGATGTCGGGGACCGGGCAGTGCGACTCAAGTGGACCTGGGCAGGACATCTGGCTAGACGCGGAGATGGCCGATGGAGCAAGGCTTTGACCGAGTGGTGGCCAAGGTCAGGGTAAAGAAACCAGTACCTCTACCATGAGTTTACACAGCCAAATCTCGCTAGCGTCTCCGTAAATTATTTGTATGAAATATTGTACAGCGCCCCTAGTGGTCACCGAAAGAATTAAAATTCGTACCATGAGCACTATAGATGACGCTAGGTTAAAAACCTAACGTAAACTATTCTATAGTTACTAACGTTTTTCAGCTGTCACCATACAAAACGGTACCATGAGTCACTAATTTCACTGAACCTATCGAATAATTCGCTTACTATAGTGGTTACGTAGCTCACTAGCATTTTGGCGTGTGAAACATATGTTTACAACAAAATTATGTACGTTTTTGAGTCTAATGCAGTCAAAATAATGTCTGCAAAGCTTATTTGGTATGAAATATGTTAGTGGCCGCTGAATTTGAAGACCAACGACGTGAATAACGTGAATTTCGAGAAATGATTTTCCGAAATGAGAATTCATGTTAGACACCAATTGCAAAATATAAATGAATGAAAGTTTATTAAACATTATAGACTCTTTAAAGAATACTTTAAAGGTTTGTGCATATGTATGAATAATGTTACGGATTTGATGTCAACACAACGAGTTTCATTAGAACTAAAGGTACCATGCAGTTCTCTCTAAACAAAACACAATAATTTTGAAGAAAGTTGAAACATACCTTATAAGAATATACCAACAATTGAAACTGAGGCACAGTCCTCATTGTTTTAAATAATCTGTTTGAATCTACTAATGTAAACTGTTAAACAACACAACACAGCTCTGTGACACAAGGTCAACAAACAAGATTACAAATTGAATACACGACAGTGACATATTATAAGGAATAAAAATTCAAAAACCACTAAATACTATAAGTAGTCTAATAACCGTCAACTTTTCTATTTTGTCGGTTTATTTGTGTATATATCGATCTCTCCTCTTATTATTAGGAAAGAAAGAAACAAAAAATGAGTAGAGTGAAGTTAGCTAGACGACACAATCTATCGAGCTTACATTAGCGCCTGCGTAAGACTCCGTAAATCTCATGGTGCAAGCATTATCGAAATCTATTTGATACACGTTAGCACGCTAGCGAGTACAACGTTAGCGAGTAAGTTTTCTATGACAACTCATGGTAGAGCTACAGGGCCGTCCTAAAGCTCGTTGGGTTGACGATATCGTCAAAGTCGCCGAAAACACGTGGATAAGATGCGCACAGAACCGGAATGTGTGGCAGAAAAAGGGGAGGCCTATACTCAGCAGTGGGTGATTCCAGACTGATATGGTGAACGTAGTAAAGTGGTGAGATAGTGTTTCCAGATCGAGATTGTATAGATGGTTGTACCCAAATGGCGGTTGGCATTTTCCAATAATGATAACTTAAGATCACTCTATATACACACCCACACTATTTAAGTAATAAATTGTGATACCCCGTCGTGGTATAATTAGTTAATATTACAATCACTTCGAAGATATCAATAGGGTTCTGTGAGAGAACTAGCGGCAGTTGGTCCTAGGTGATACCTCTCCAGTTACGGAAAGTATGTCGTCAACACCATTTTTATCATTTTCAAGGGTTGATGATGACGAAGATCTCACCTTATTCAGCTTGAGGAACACGCAAGGTCCAGCTTCCTCGTAGTTGTACTGGTTAGCGGAAGTGCAAGGATGGAAGTCGTCGACGGGCACATCGCAGACCTGCTTCTCGCTAGTAGCACTAGAGGTGGGTGAGCAGGGGACTCGGTTCTCAGCGCCGCTTGCCTCTCCAACACCACTGCCCTTCTTGCGATATTCTGAAAGGAGTATTTGTGTTTTAGGAAAGTTAGTTAGAAGAATGGTAGGTCCCAAAAAGGCCCTTTCCGGAGATGCAACTAGACCTGAAAGTCGTTCTCCTCATCGAGAACGAATCATATTGTTTTGTGGTCAGTCAATGAGAATGTAATCGCTATATTTTTGCCACCCTTCTTGACATTTGTAAGTAGTTATTAGAATCTTACATATTATTGCTATATTTAAAATGAAAAACTTACATTTTCTTTACTGGGCAAAAGCTCTTCTTATACTAAGAAGAAGCACATTACACCACGCTTACTCACTGAATGTTTTTAATCCTAGAATAATATTTGCATGTATGCAGTCCAAATGAACTTTCTTTATATAAAATTAATGTCCATCAGACTCATGAAACGCGTTTGTCAAATTTTAAGTACAAGGAACATTATACATGGCATTATTCGTTGAAAATTACTTTTCAAAAGCAATCTATACAAATGCGCTAATGGTGCAATGGTAGCCTTGAAGAGTGATTAGCTGAACCCAGCGGTGATTAAGAGCAACATGCACTGGCACGATGACCTATTAAGATATACAGTCGTACAGTTCAGGGAACGGTTTGCATTAAACTAATATCCATCGAAGCAGAAATTATTTGCTAAGCTTTCGAAAAGCAGTCGCTAGTAGTCCTCGGCTGTGCAGTTTGCTTGACTTGACAAATTACTTTACTACAGATGTGTCAAGATAGATCAGCAGTCTCTTCGTCTTTAACACTTTCGGCGCCAAGCACACAGCATAGGGTCGAACAATTCATTCGTTCAACACAACCCGCCTCCAAGTCATCGCTATACGTAACTATAGGAGACGTGAGCTCACACTGCATACAAATAATAATGAATAGTTTGAACTTGGCAGTGACAGTGTTTGTAATCCTCAGGTAGACTTATCTAGCTGCTACAATCTTGCTGTGATGACTATTGATTAACGCAGCATGTCCACGCCCTACCTTACGATGGCCGATGGTGTCCCCCTCACCGTTTTCAACGAAGTTTAGCCATCGTCGCAGGAGATATTATAGTGCACCAGTGCACCAGTTTCAGTCTCTACTATCCGACCGGAGAGAGACCAGGCGATCAAATCTGCGCAGCACGAGCCCATACTTACGTTCCAGGTAGTCATCCACAATCTGCGCCCACTTGAGCACCGATCCCTTGTCGTTAGCCCTGTAGTAGATCAGGGTGCTCTCCACGTTGGCGCTCTCAGGCATTGGCCGGAACCCGAGACCTGGATGGGATGAAAACATCATTAGTTAAAAGTATCATCACTTTCTTGCCCTCTTTCAAATATGTTTGGAAAGGCAGCATGTCCAATTCTTCTCCTTTAAACGACTTCTCATGACCCCTTAATATCTTTTTTATATAGAAAAATCATAATTTCTCTATTCTTCCCCTTTACTTCTAGCTATATCAAACTTTTTATTCATTAGATAAAAGTAATCACTCAACATCTCTTCATGATTAACTACCGAGAGAAAATAGGTAACAACCCAGTTTCTTTCGGAAAGTTACCGATCGTTGATAGTAATTGAATTCCTATAATTAATTATTTATTGGTAATGGCTCGTAAGTTATTAACAGTTGAAATATAGGAATCGAACATAGAATTGATTAATTATTTGACTTTATTATTGGAATTCCAATCAGCTGGTTCCTTACCTGGGTTAGCGCCAATGAGGGATCCATCCAGTTGCCACTTGGGCATCTTGGAGTCCAGGGTCTGATAGAAGATCGCCAGCATAGCGGCGAAGAATCCCACGAGGATCGCATAGAAGATCAGGTAGAAGAGCAAGATTTTAGCTGTGGACAAATTATGCAATATATTAGTAAGAGTAGGGTGGCATTTATCGTGGTATGGTCCAGTCTTCATCTTTTTTTTATTGCTGCTTACGGATCTTTAGGGCTTGTTTACTCAGGCGCGGGCCGTCGCGCGGCGCGTTGTGCGTTTTTAATTCAAGTACATGGCGATGTAGGTATGAAAACGTTAACAATTTTGAAAGACGAATTTACGAGAAACGATTTTTCGCTCGTTAGTTTAAAATGCTGCGTTCGTTGCGGTGGACCCGCCTCTCAGTACATTAATAAAATATCACGCGACGAGCCTTCTGCCCGCGCCGCGTGACTCCCCGCGTGACGCCCTGCGTCTCCGTAAACGAGCCCTTACACAGGACAAAGTCAAGCAAAATTAAAGATCTAAATCTATTTTATGTAAGTTTAAAAAAGTAACGATGGTGTTTTACACACCAATAGAAACGAGAGTTCTACTACCTCTGTTTTAAAGTTTGATGTTCAAAAGTACATTATATTGGCCAAATTAAAATTATTTATCTCTCACGTTACTCTGAAGCAAGTCTGACCGACTCAGTTTACGATTAAGCAATCTAGTAATTACTTTACCTTCAAACTGAACATAACAAGAAAAAACAAAAAAAACTAAAAAATAGCAGCACGCAGCTTATAAAAATCAGCTGTAAGGATGAATAAATAAGTAAGGGTAGGCTCCCTTGGCCCCAATTCTCACGCGATTGCCATCTGCGTGTTGTTACTATTACATGCGTTAAAACTCTCGGCCCTATTTCAAGAGTAGGTCACAAATCACGGTCCGTCTTTTGAAAAGGTCTGGTAACGTCTATTATATACTCGATTTGAAACCCCTTCAAATACAAATGATGCAAACTACGAGTATGTCTATTGAAAAAGTCATTTTAGTTGTATTTTATGAATGAGTCCAACTAAAGATTGTTAGGTTATTCTTTAGGTTTTCTCGGAAACATGTTGCCGACAAATGTTGTGTATTCAGGTTACCGTATGAGAATCGGCTTCTATTTTTCATACTCCTATAAGTGGTACGGGTTGTCCACCCCAAACATTTTTGTCACACATCGAAACTTCCAAGGGAACGAAGTCGCAGGCATCAGCTAGTAACACATTATACCTATTAGATTACTTGTACGTAGCGTTAGTATATAAAATGACGTGTTACTTTAATATTAGTACGCAATAATCTCCGAGGTCACCCAAAAGCTTTCAAAGAAAGGCTGTAAATGAATTAGGTTGGTTCAGCAAGAAAGATAGAAACTATAGTTTTAAACGCGATAGGTGGCGCTGCGTGAAGCCGGGTTAGGTCGCTAGTCCCCCCAGGGTTAGGCAGAGGTGTACCATTAAATCCACATGTCGCCAGTTATGTTTTAGTCCCATATAATTGGCTTAGCCTATTGCCATCAAGCGGGCACAAATCCAGACTTCGTGACTACTTCTGGGAACTTCTGAACGAAAAACCCCGAGACGGCACGGTTAGCGCAGTGGCTCAAGCAATGGACTGCTGCGCTGCGTGTCGCGGGTTCGATCCCCGCACGGAACAAATATTTGTATGACCTACAGATAGTTGTTCCGGGTCTGGGTATTTGTGTATGTGAGTTTAAATGTTTGTGAACGCACCCACGATACAGGAGAAATCCCTAGTGTGGGGCAAAGTTATCTAAAAAAAAAATGTAGGCTCGCATCACTAAATCACTATCACTACATATTATTATAAAACCAAGTCCTCCGCCGCGTCTGTCTATCTGTTCGCTATAAACTCAAAAACTACCGAACCGATTTTCGCATGCTGTTTCCACCAATGGATAGAATAGTTCTCGAGGAAGGTTTTAGTACATTTTCCACGCGGGTGAAGCCGCATGCATCAGCTAGTAATTTATATATTGTGACTATCAACAGCATTATTTTTGATAATATAAAAACACGACAAACTTTACTATAGAAGCAGTCTCAACAATCTATAAATAAATGGTGATTTCAGCTGAAAATAGTCCGTATACTGTTATAATTACTATGCCATGGGCACATGTATGTACATAGGTAGTACATGTGTGTGGTCGTGGTCGATGATGCCGATAATTGGCCACAAGTGGCGACAATAGCAGTTTCCTATGAAACTACCGGCCGATCACTGACCGCAATTTTGACTTCCTACACTGTACTTAATATCACCAGGTTTGTCTAGGGTTTTTACTGAAAAGTTGCTTGGACTGGACTTTGTGACGTCCTTTACAAGGTGTAAGATTAAACGCAGTACCTACATATTTTGAGGCAGTTTAAAAATAGTACTGATGAAATCCATAAATTTGCACTATGACCGGAGATCCCAAAAAAACATTGCTCCATATATTTTTGTTTGCATAACGCAACAAAATCAAGGGAACAGCTTCATACCCCATTCCAATGATGGTGCCATGGTTAAGTTATTAAATACTTTCTTAAAGTGTGTCTGTCGTTGAAGTTTTTATTTTTTTAAGTAAAACTGTAATCCTACTCAGTTCTTATATGGAAATACGAATCGTAATCACCTAATGGTTAAGCTACCTATTTATCAATACCTTCTTACGGTGATCCTTGAAAAATAAACTTTTATACACATCACAACTCATCCTCATCTGCTTAGCTTTTCCCAGCTATGATGGAGTCCCAGTCTCACCGGATGCTGTTGACTACCAGTATTTTACATAGAGCGACTGCCTATCTGACCTCCACAACCCAGTTAGTACTGGGTAATACGATACCCTTTGGTAAGACTGGTTGTTAAACCCTCGGGTCACTGATTAGCTGTAGCGACTATCAAAGATCCCTCCTGAGCAAAGATCTACAAGTGGCAACCGGGACCAGCAACAGGAAACTCAGCCTGTAATGAGTGTTCACCCATCCACGCACCAACTTAGGCCAACGCGTCTTAACCTGAAGATTAATTCGATATAATTCGAAGCCACGAACTCCCCCACGTCACAAATACAGCCTGATTAAATTAAAGCCTGTAGTGCGTCAATGAGCGCTAATCAGCAATAATGTCACCGTTATATCACTTCACGTTACGTCGCCAAATAGAGGCAGTTAACGTGTGCTTGCAAAGGATTCAGAATTAGGCCGCTGAGTTAGTTAGGCTCAAGGTAAGGTAGTAGGGCAATTAATACGCTTATTTTTTTTAAAGAGATTCGAACAGCCAGTCTATGGAATTCTTTATTTCCTAATCATTATGATATGGATCTCTTCAAAGTTCGAGTGGATCGGATTCTTACTGGCAAGCTGCTTCACCCTAAGCCGAGTCATTGACCAAAAGCAAAGTCTTATTTATTCAGTAAATAAAAAAAAATCTTTACGGGAAGCTCGGAAGTTTGATAACCTAAACAATAACCCGGAAGCTGGGAGCAGTTACTAAGAAGAATCGTATACATGTTAAAAACATTTACCTAATCAGCTGCATTCAGTTGGTCTGGAAATCGTCCCAAATAAACTTGGGAAAAAGGCTGAGGTTGATGATGATGATAAACCAGAGAAAGGCACACAGACTTGACGTTCTACAAAACCGTACTTTTATTCGATTGTAGCGGACTCTAAAACCGGACCCGGTTATGTTTTTCTAAAAGTCGATCTGGATCGGTTTTTTGTACCAGCGTAGTATTATTGTTTATACATTTGAAACATAAAAAAATGGATAGTAAGTCCAGCCATTTCTAGATTATGCGTTATTGTTTCTCCGTACTTGTGATAACCTTAGATAAATCATAATATAGTTTAATAGCTTCCAGTTACATACACTGACTCACGGAATTAATTACGAGCAGGAGTTTTGCATTTTTCCGTATTTTTTTCTAGTTTCAATGGTATTTCAGATGAGTATTCCGTAGCACTCTGAATGTCCGAACTCGTTGTATCGTGTCAGGGAATATTGTGGAAAAGTTTCAAGTAGTTACAGCTGTAAAACTAGAAATTAGCTTCATTTCAGTTTGATCCTTCATACGTTTTTCAGCCCCGGCAGCAGCATATTTTTACCGTGCCGTGGGGAGAATGATCTCTCGACCCAAGGATCATTCACTCACATCGCCAATTGAACTATCTCAAAATCACTCTAACGTCAAGAACCGAATAAAAACAGATTTCCTCAAATCTTCCTCCTGGGAAGAAGAACTGACGGAACAAACTCCCTAGCAACGAACATTTGAAGGTAAAATGCTCCTCAAATATATAATCCGTTAATCCATAATACGACTGACGATTAAACTTATACACGTGTTCGTTCGTAGGAAGATATCGTAAAAATAAATACGCGACTCACAATCGATTGGCCGCCATTACGACCTATCAAGCCATCAGTGGCGTACCGATCAATATGCCTAGAACTCGAAGCCTAGGCTTTTCCTGGGACCAATCAATTCGTCAATATTATATATGCACCCTGCACCATTGCAGATATACGTCGTTAGAGGACGATGTACTTGCCAAGGGTCACGGAGCATGCGCAGAGATCTCTTTTTTCACGTGTAGCACCTTTCGACCTTCTGTGCAGGAAACAAGGAAAGCTGAAGGTAGAATCTAGGATAGACTGTTTTGTGGGTGTGGCCAAGACTTTTCGAAAAACATCTATGACATAAAGTCGTGTTTCTGAGTGATAGTGTTGTACTTCTAAAGTTTGAAATCAATGTTGATACTTTCATCGTCATTGAGGTTGGTTAATGTGTACAATATGGGCACCCTAAAAGGTTAATCAACATCTGAATCAAGGAACCTGGATGTTTGAGTATGGAGTTGTATGAAGCAGCAGCAGGGATGGGGTAGACCCTATCCCTGATATGTATATATCCCTGATATATTACCTATATAACTATAAGACAAAGTAAGATTGTCATCATAATGGCTTGGATCAATATTTGTTGGCACTGTAACACAGACAGGTGAATGTGGCGCCACTCGATACTCTTCGAAGACTTGAAAGTGCATCAAGTCATTTGCTTAACCAAGTTTAAATTAATCAAATATTCTAAAATCAGCATAATGAAAACGGAAACGTCTATATAATGTTTAGTACCTTACCTAGAGGACTATATTTAATGGAATTCTAGTAATTCATTATGCTACTGGGGTAAGGAAGTCACGAGTGAGATATTTTCCCAGTTGTAGGACACACAGGTTGATTTAAATTATAATATGAGCATATGTATATCAATACGAAAAGTTAAAGCTACAGTTTTAGACTCTCATAGAAATTAATTCTATAAAATTAAATGTTTGATACATTTAATTTTATAGTTTTTTTTTTTTTTTTTAAAGAAACGTTGCCCCACACTAGGAATTTCTCCTGTATCGTGGGTGCGTCTACAAACATTTAAACTCACATACACAAACACACCCAGACCCGAAACAACTATTTGTAGGCCATACAAATATTTGTTCCGTGTGGGGATCGAACCCGCGACACGCAGCGCAGCAGTCCAATCGCTTAGCCACTGCGCCAGCCGTGCCGTCAATTAATTTATAAGATTACCTTTTTTCAGATTACTTCAAAATTTTCTATAAGTAGGTGCATTTGTTAACTGGTTAACTTTTAGTTGTTCGCAAACGAAATTCTTACTACAAATTATTTCATTGTTACCGTTTAAATGTGAAAACAATTTTGTTGTTTACCGCACAAACGTCACTAGCGTTATCAATGTTATTGTGGCTAGCGTTGGGGGCGACTATAAACTCATTGTTGCCCCATTATCCCCAAACTATGGAGGAAAATACCAAATGTAAATTGATATTAAGTTAAAAGAGAAGCATAGAAAGATTCAGGAAAAAACATTGTGACAAAATATAAGGAAAATATGTTTTTTTTTCATATTTCTGAGTTGATCCCGTAGTAAAAGTCATAGATCACAGTATAGAACCTCAATTTCCTCTAAAGGGCACTCGAATTTCACCCGCTAGCTAAAGGACGTTAGTAAACGACTCCAGGAAGCCTAAAGGGTGCTAGAGGAGCGTCAATCTGTCTGCCAAGCTTGGGTAAGTGACAATAAAATTCTTCCCCTTTTCAGTTCATTAAAGGTTTTTACGAGGTTTGTGATCAACTGTTGAAGACCTTTTCGTTTCATAAAAAAAAATATTTTATAGTTACAATGAATTTGACTTATAAAATGAAATAATTATTTGATTTTCTCATTGTGATCTTTATCTTGACGTTTTAGATAGAAACTTTTTTTTGTATAAATGTGTAAAACACACAGGCCACAAAATAGTAGATTCAATACGCGCCAGTGTTACGAAGCAGTAAGGTCGGCTTTCCTAGTGCCAGTTTACTGCCGAGGTGTGACTATAGGCCTGTAATTGTCATGTTTATTTACGTCGGCAAATAAGCTCCAGTAAATGAACTGTAATCCTAGGCACGTATTGACCGCTGCAAGCATCCGCCCTTGGGTGGCGCTTACTATGAAAACCACCCTTACTGCTACAGCATAAAGGCGTTCATCATCATCATCATCATCATCAGCCTATATTGTTCCCACTGCAGGGACTCAGGCCTCCTCTCTAGGAGAGGGATGGGCTATAATCCACCACGCGGGCCCAGTGCGGATTACTAGATGTCACATATCTTCGATTTTTTGGTTCTAATATATGCCGGTTTACTCACGATGTTTTGCTTCACCGTTTTGAGAGCAGTGGTGATGAAATAAATTACACTAAGTAATGCGACTGCCGGTTCGAACCCACGACTTACTGTTCGTAAGTCGCGGCCACTACCACTGGGCCACCACTGCAATCATGACCTATTTATAGAAGCAATCTCCTTATAATGAAAGACACTTATTAGTGTAAGGAACGGTGATACACAGGAGGACTAAATCAGGACTTCAAAACATCCTTACGCTTGTTATCCCTGCAAGGTTAGACAGCCGTGTTCCTAAAGTAATCCCACAGGTTTCAATCGTAAAGGTACTCGTAATTATTATTAGCTATCATAGCCTTGCTTTGCAAAATAAAGTTGCCGCTCCCTAAGTTTTCTTAGAGCATAAGGACCAATTTCCCGCCCCGTACGCGCTGAGATGTGGCCCCGTACGTCCTTGGATCGATCGGTACAAGGACGATGCGCGCGCACACATAATCGCGACCCTGCGCGCGCACCCGCCATGGCGCAAAACAGGAACATAATGCAATTTTTGCACCCCTTTATTCATAGAAAACACACCCCTTAGTAAGGAATATTTTGAGATTCATAATGTTAAAACTGACGGGCATAGTTCTGTTGAGCTTAATTTCAAGACTTGGTAAAATGAGGACCATCTTATGTAACGTCCATTTTTGATGGCGCCTCACCTGCTGGTTTTTTTTTTGAGGCAGTCCTTGAATCAAAATCATCAGGCCGTTCTGACTATTACAATATTGACTTATTTGTTTTTAAAGAGAAATAATCTTAGCGTACGTTAGGTATTTTAACATTATCTAAGCTAAACGGAAACATGATTCCACAACAGAGTACGTAATTAAAAGTAATAAGAGAATTTAAATGAGTAGGTCACTGATTTACGTCCGTTACATGTATTAGTTAGTTTATACTTATTAAGGTGCTCGATGTGCTGACAATGGTAAGGTAGAGCAAAGGTGTAAGTTCACTATGTTATATAAATAGACCGTAACCAATCAGATCACATAATCACGCTTCACTAGATAGAAGGAATTTCCTCGACAATTTTCCTGTACGTCGAGTATCGATTTTCCCTCCAAAAATTAGAGGGATCAACGGGGAGAAAAAAGAATTAAAAAACTCACCCCAACTCGATCCCGTGCGCCCAAGAAACTGTCCGGTCTCGCCATTCCACAGGAATTGCCTGAAGCCCTCCCATTTGCCTAGAATAGGCGGGGGAGTGTAGTATTGTTCTGTAACCTTCGTCTTGTCTGCCATGTTCGAAAGCCGAGGTGCTGAGCCGGACTGCGGACGGGAATCGATTGTCAGCGCCTTCACCCTGTCTCGTCCCCCGTCCACCGCGCACCGCGCCGCGCCGTCTCACCCCCCTGCGCATAGCAACCCCTGCAACCCCGTGCTGCTTACGTAACGATTACATAAGGCGGCGCGCGCACGCTTCAGACCTAGTTAGCGCACCAGTTTACGTAGACCCGGCGGGGTCATAAGCGGGTTATAAGCGGGTTTGAACCCGCTTATAACCCCTTATTTTTCTACCTTTATATTCACCTCGAGGGGAGTAGAAGGTCTTTGTACGCCAGCCAGGAAATAGGGTTGCAAAATAATGCTTTGCCGTCGGATAGACTGATCTGACATAGGTTTAGGGGTTGTTTTAAAATACTACGTTTGATGGGAACCTGGTAACTTGGTCCGGTCATTGTGGCAGGTTATTGGTCTGTAGAAAAATTGATTTAATGTCTGCGCAATCTAGATTTTAGTTAGGATTTAAAATATTTGTAGAATATCGGTAATTTAACTGTACGTCTGCGTTTATCCTACCTCCTATTCGATAAAGTCTGTAATATAGATATTGTCACAATAATAAATAGCTTGTTATTGAAATATTAAGATTTGGGGGTGGTTTTTTGGGGGTTCTGATGGGCTTAACATCCAACATTCCGAAACTTGTGATATTGTACGTAAAGACACAATTTAATAGCAAACATCTCGACATTATTAGACATCGCAGTAGGCAGTAAGTATTTACGTTTTAAGTTGCCTAATTTAGCATTTAAGTTTTTTTTTTTGTTTTTTATTTTTTTTCCTTTTTTTTTAATGATAAGGTTCCGTACGTCAGTCGGTAATTATTAAAAAACAATTTTTTGTCCGCCTGCCAAGGCCGTTTTGTCAGGAACACGTGGAGAAAACAACGTTTTTTGTTGGAGGGGGGGGAATCATCATATAACCCCTCCCGCTCTTGGGCAGACCGAAAGGGAGTGATCTGAGTGGTCCTGAAATTAATATCAAATACTCAGGTCTGCTGCTGCTACCTCCTGGAGCAATCAAAGCTATCAAAAGATATTTTGCGATTTTACAATGGAATCAAAATCTATTTAGTCCAGTGACCTAGAATCATGAAACTTGGCAAGAAGAAATGTCTCAAAACACGTAAGGAAAATAATCTTTAAAAAAGTAAATAAGTATTTAGTGCAATAACAATATACCTATTATATTTAATAATAAGTTTATACGAACTGACGGCACGGTTGGCGCAGTGGCTCAAATAATGGACTGCTGCGCTGCGTGTCGCGGGTTTGATCCTCGCTCGGAACAATTATTTGTATGACTACAGATAATTGTTCCAAGACTGGGTATTTGTGTAAATGTTTGTGAACGCACCCACGATACAGGAGAAATTCCTAGTGAGGGGCAAAATTTAAAAAAAAGTCTATCTCGCACATGGCCACTTTCATTTCAGTCTTTAGGTACGTGCATGTCAAGCAACATCAACAAGCAAAAATTTCGTGTAGTTACTTGTGTACAATTAAAATCAAGATCAATCAACTCGTAGGTTCGTTAGCCAACTTGTATGTAATTTGATCGTTGAGACAACGAGGTTACGAATCAATTAAAAACAATTTATCTGTTAGTTTCCATACTCTGGCTACGGGTTCAATAGCAACAAACCTACCTGCTAAATTACAGGTTTGATTCCCAGGACGATTTAAGCAGTGAGATTGTTAGTTATAGGGTCATATTTTTCTAAACGGGTGTGTTAAAAATAATAGAACAAAAAATAATTGTCTAATAAATAAATATATTTATTTTATTAATTGAATACCAACCTACTTACAACATTTATAGCAGTCAGCGATTCTTCACATTAATTTATCACTCTAGTTAATTTCTCTACCGTTTTTTTTTAGTTTACTGTCTATTTCATATGCATACTTTAATTTAAATAATATTTAAGACTTTAAAACCCTCCTCCAAACTTGATTAGTGCCTGTATGAATGCAATCAAAAAACAAAAACAAACATGTTGTTGAGCGCCTGCCAAAAAAATTAAAACTACAATTTGACTAACAGAAATTTGCTAAGTAAATTTAACAAGGGCCATTATTTCACATCAGCTTTTTCTTTCTTTTCTTCACTCCTTTGTGATTCATTATCGTTGAGTACTCCATTTTGGGGTTTTGTCCATGCCTGGCAGACACAAGTGGGTCCTGGTACTCCAGTCTGGTGACCAGAGGTCGTCTGATGACCAGTGGTCGTCTGAAAGCCACCACTGTTAGAGCCGGTGATTCCAGAGCCAGTGCTCTGATTACCAGTCTGTCCTTGGAACTGCGATGATTGATGGTTTTGCCCTACATACGAAGGTTGCGTCACCTGACCTTGGGGCTGGTGCGGTCCTACATAGTTGTTACTAGGCTGAGTTGGGCCCACAAAGGAACCAGTCTGTTGGCTACTTGGCTGCTGGTGGCCGCCGTAGGAGCCTGTCTGTTGGTTGCTAACAAAGTTGGTTGACTGCTGGTGACCTCCATAGGATCCGGTCGGCTGCGGTTGGAATCCATTTGAAGGCTGATTCGGGTAGTTAGGTTGGTTTACTTGAGAACCTTGGTAGTTTCCGTTACTGAACTGATTCTGATTCACAAACTGACCAGATTGCTGATTTGAGGTTTGGTGCTGCACTGGAACCTGCCCATGCTGACCCTGGCCTTGGACTCCAGTTTGTACCTGATTCTGGAACTGGCTAGCTTGCTGACTTTCATAGGAACCAGTAATTTGTTGATTCTGTCCTTGGAACTGGTTTCCTAACTGGGGGTAGGTTTGATACTGTCCTTGTGCCTGGTTGTTGGAACCTCCATAGTAACCTTGTGTGTTGACGTAACCTCCTTGGTTGTAGTTGCTTCCTGACTGAGGATAGGTGTTCCCTTGGTTGTAGTTGTACTGTCCTTGATACTGAGCCTGGCCTTGCGCCTGGTTGGGTTGGTACCCAGTGTTCCAGGGTGCGTATTGCTGAGGGTATCCTTGCTGGACCTGCTGCTGTGTTTGTGTCTGTACGGTTGTGGTCTGCTGCGAGGGTTTGTTCTTGTGGTTCTGGACGATGTCAATGACCCCTCCGATAATCTTCTCTGGTATGTGGAGCACTTTTCTTGCTTCTAATGCGCTTGCGCAGTTGAGCGCGAAGATGAGTAACTGGAAAGATAATAATAAATTGTTCTTGAAATGAGTTTGTAACACTTATCATCACGCCTGTCTTCTCAGAAGTGAAGGCAGATGTGTACCCAATAATGGTACACCCGTATTTCGCTTGTTATATTTAAGTCCTATGTAACCGGGAGGCGATCCAAGTGAGTTTATAATTTAGAAAAATATATATTTGTTTATCAGTTTATGAACACGCTTAATATAGAAAAGAAGAAAGCAACAACAAAAATAAGTTTAAAAACTAAAACCCGACTACAAAGCGAAGTAGAAAATAAGAAAATAATTCTTGTCTTATATTATATACATAATATATTGAATTTGTATATTTCTATTTAAATATAAGTAAAAATATTATAGAGGTACATACATACATAGACTGCCAAAATCATTACCCTTCCTTTTGGTTTTGCCGTAGTCGGGTAAAAAATAGGATAAATATTTCTTTGAAACTGCGAACGCTTGTTACTTATAAAATTAATAAACTGATACTGGAACATTTAATCACATAACCAGTAATTCTACTTAGGTAAATCCAATCACATCTAATAGAGGAATTCGTTTAATTCGTGATTTCTTTGTATCTAACTTTAAAGATTTCAAAACGGTTCCAATTTATTTGATTTATGGCATAGTTCTCAGAATTGCTGTAGTTTTACATTTCCCCAATCACCAATGAAACTAAACGCGATCAGCTCATCGTTCGTTCAAGAGCTGAACATGCCAATATTCCTGAAGAATAAAGGCATTAATGACTTTCAAACACCCTATAAATAAGCTAATTAGCTAATGTTTGTGTGATGAGCACGATCATTTGTTCTGTGTCTGGGTGTAATTTATCTATAATATGTATGTATTTAGAAATATATAAGTATGTTTATCAGTTGTCTAGTACCCATAACACAAGCTCTGCTTAGCTTGGGACTAGATGGCGTTGTGTGATAGTTGTGGAATATTATTATTATTATTATTATTCCTTTATTTAACTTTATACATATAAATTATATTTTTAAATATTCCTATACAAAATAATATAAAAAACATTTAGAAATATAAAAAATAGTAGCCCACCGGTATCGGGAACAGGGTCCAAGCTACCGGCAGTCAGGGCTCCAGAGAAAGGAACCTCCTAACAATCCTAATATTATTATTATTATTATTATTAATTGTATATTAAATTCACACATGGTTGACTTGATTGTCGAATTATTTTAAAGGTCCGAGATTAGGTTGTCAGAAACAAACAAATCTCGGACCTTTAAAATAATTGAACAGTAAACACCGTGTTTTTTGGAGGGTATGAAATCATCATAATACTACTTCTACTTACAAACAAAAACCTATGTTCCTTCTAAGCCCTTTGTGTCGAGACCGCGGTATCTTTTTCGAACAACCCGCAGCCCACAGTGAACACCCTTAAAAATGTAATTAAAATTAATCAATAATTCTATTTTTTTTTATTAAAAACTCGAAATAAAAGATTAGGATTTTTAATTAGCAATCAAAGACGATGACGAGATCTATTTTTTTTTTAATTTTCCTTATTAAAATTAGTTTCGACTCACCAATATCGAGATCGTTTTATATCCTTCCATGATGGTAGCCGGCACTGCTGCACTGCTGCACTGCTGCACTGTTGGCGGTCTAAGGAGAGCGCTGCGATTGACGCCTCCCTTCAAGGACAAACTTTTATATTGTAGCCACCAGGCAAGGTGGCCGTAGGGCTGACACATGACTTTTGTCTTGGAAAAAAGCCGGTAAAAGAAAAACAATTATTTTATTTTTAGAAAGTAAATGTTAACTAGGCTCAATAAAGTAGCATGTTACAATATCTAAACAGATATTATTTCTCGAAAATAATTTGTAGGCTTTCGTAGCCCATTCGTAGGCTTTCGTGGCCAATTCGTAGGCTTTCGTAGCCAATTCGTAGGTTATCGTAGGCAATCCGTAGGCTTTCGTAGGCAATTCGTAGGCTTTCGTAGGCAATTCGTAGGCTTTCGTAGCCAATTTGTAGGCTTTCGTAGGCAATTCGTAGGCTTTCGTAGCCAATTCGTAGGTTATCGTAGGCAATCTGTAGGCTTTCGTAGGCAATTCGTATTCGCTTTCACAGACTCGTAGGTCATTGTAAGGGTTTAAATACGCCACACATAGTTCGCTGTTAATCAATTATCCATAATAGTCTTGCACTTTAATAATTTAAATTTAGACAAAAATATAGGATAAATATCGTGAAACGTTTACATAATCCTATTAGTAGATAATCGCATTAACTTACAAAGTAGAGTATGGCATTGACCATCAAGCAAAATTTGTAGTTTACCGTCAAAACTGTAAAACAAATATATTCAATAAATTATAATTATTTAAACTTCCACTTGTCTGTGTCTTCCCTACCTCGCTGGTCTAGTGGTCGCAAGTGCGACTGAGGAGCATGAGGTACTGAGTTCGAGACTCAGATGAAGCAAAGTGTTATTGAATATCTCAGTAGCAGCCACATGGTCTTGATCTGTTCCAGGTTGATAGCAATCTCGAGAATATTACTTACCTATTAAATAAATCTAGCCCTAAAAATATCATCATCATCAAGATACTCATGTCCTCAGGAGCAGCCCTGCCCCATGAGAATGCATCAGATGATGGAAGACGCACGATGGCGCGAGTTGTCTCACCCTTCGCGCGAGTACCGCTACTCGGGCCTGCCCGGAACGAACGCCCGCGCCCGCGCCGCGGCGAATATCGACAACTGAGTCGATAAGGAAGCGAATATCGATAAAAGTATTGGTAAAAAGCAAGTTATCGAATTATATTTTTTTTATGACATTTTTGTACATAACCACAATTACAGTTTTAATTTATTACCAAGGCCATAATAATTATAAACATGCCCATTTTTTTACAATAGAATAGATCAGAGACCTCTGATCTATTATATTGTAAAAAATAAATAAAGTAGTTGAGATAAATGAAAAATATCCACGAGTGTAAAATAGGAGCCCGCGAAGAAGTTGAATTTTGAATCGACTTATAAAAAGAGGAGGTTCTCATTTCGGTTGCGATTTTTATGTTTGTTACCTCATATCTCCGTCATTTGTGAACCGGCTCGATTTTTTTTTATGTGAAAGGATTTACAAAAGTTACAATCAAATTTTTGTGTAGTATATTATAATTTTAGATTTCGAAGTCGGGGACTTTGTTTCATAGACTTGTTTGCCACCGATTTCCGGAAATTAAGTTATTTTGGCTTTTATACTGTTTTTTTGTGGCAGTTTGTCATTTATTTTTGAAAAATTATTAACTACTGAAATAAAAATCGCTGATTCTTGGTAGTGAAAACAAAAGTGTAATAAGTCAATCAGAAATACATAAACAATAAGTATCAAAAATAGACAAAAGGTATAAAAAGGAGGCTTCATAACATAAAGCCTAGGGCAGACTTGCACAAAAATGATTTTTGGCAACTTTATGAAATAGTTAATAAAATCTAAAATTTAAAATTCTCGAAACATTTATTTGCAAAAAATCTCATTTACAATATCGACATGTCGAATTCGCTTCCCACCTCAGCTCCCGTTAACCACACCGTCAGGTCGTATGATTGACGCGACACCCGCACACTCGAATAAAGGGCATAAGTATTCCTTTTGTTTTTTTGCGTCCAATCGACACGGTCAGCCGAATCACTGCCGATGGCCGATTTATTATCACACCGAGTTTATTCGGCGAAACAGAATGATGAAGTACCTTTACAGCATTCAATGGTTCTTTATCGAGTATTAAGGAAAATTACTTTTGAATGATCGTGTGTTCGTGTTGTGTGGTGTTTTTTATTTATTGTTTGTTGGTTACGGTACTTTTGTCAGGTGATTTACGAATTAAAGGATTCGAGTTGTTTGCTACACTGATTTAACAATAAAACTATTAAATGTTCATATTGTCCTGTTCGGAGTCTATTGTTGTTAACTTGTTAGCACGCTAATAAATAAAAGTAGTTTTATAAAGTTTTTAGTAAGTTTTAAGTTTCTTTTTTTATATTTATAAGTTTTTAGGTTTGTTTTCATTAGTGACCTAGAACAAATCATAATTCGATGTTTGAACTATTTTTGTGGATTTCGATTTACCGTTGTTATGTTGTATCAATCATGTTGTGTAAATATTGGTGTGTTTGAAATCAATCATAGCATCACGCCTAAAATTAATCTCAAAAGGTTAAGCAGATATAATTCTACTGGTGTACACCCATGTCCGTTATGTTAATGTTTCAATCATCCATTCCACGGACTTCACCTTAGAGGCTATGCTAGTATAAGTTGCTGTCCTAGGAGACTAAGGTATGTCGGATGCGTATGATCATGATCTGCCAAGGCCCACAGCTCACTTGCAGACGGACGTCGGACGCGGCCTATTGTAGTCGCAGCCACATCCTCTGACTGACCTCTATGAGTCGTATTAGATGAAGCAATTAAGGAAAAGTTCTAAGTCAGCTTTTGTCAGGTGAAGTCTCTTTACATAAAAGTAACACTCGACTTTTCCCGTAACATTTTAATTGTATTGCTGATCACCTAAAGCTTAGATGTTCAAAGAAATATACGGGCCATTTGAGCAGTCACACTGGCTGAACTTATTTATGTGCCAATACCTACAGAAAGAGTAAGGTATGTTAGGGGGATGTGTTCTAAGCAGACATGCCATTAACAGCACACCATACCAACAAATTTAACAAATAATATTGTTCTAGACACATCTTTCTGACTAATTATCTCCAATTTGTCACTCCAAACGTTTCTTGATCTACGTCATTTAGCTATGGGGTGCAGCCCACCTCAATTTCTCCGGCCTTCTAGTCAGTGTTAAACAAAACTGCAAGAAACTGATCATGGAATCCGCATCCAAAGAAGTCCCAAAACTCAACTCGAGCAAAAACCTCAATCGTAATAAATGAGTACGTCATGTCATACTGTGACGGTTGTGGAATTTGTTCGAAAGAGTCACAGCGGCCCTGGACTGAAATGCAAAGGGCATAAGGAACACAAGTGGGTTTTAGTCAGTAAGAGTCTGACACTTCCTTATGCTCCACACACAGCGCGAGGAATCGTTTGATGATTTTCCATCTTTAAGAAAAAGGTAGATCCTATAAATCCCTTAGTCCGTTTGTTCAACGGTATAGTGATTCGTGATGATATATATCTAATACAAATCTGCTCGCTCCAGCACCCTTCAAAGGTAAAGGTTATCGCGAATCATGTCAAGTGTTATATTAAGTGAACTCATAACTGGCGCGATTATTATTACGAGTGAGGGGGCGACCAATGGACGTGGTTATGTAGAAAGGTAACATTCAGAATGGTCTTTATTTCTGTTGCGATGGCATTTGTTTATGGGGTTTTTCCAATATGTGGTGTGAGAAAGGTTTTGAGTATGAATGTGGATGGGGTATAAGAGTAGAGGAAGACCAAAGAAACGATGAATGAACTGTGTGAAGAACGATAATTATGGCATGAAAAAAAAAAAAAAAAAAAAAAAGCCTTTTTTATTTAATGTAGGTGAGCACTAAGAGCTTGAAAATATGGTAATGATGAAGTTCAATAGGGAAAGAAAGTTTGGATCATAGTTTGGATGTTAGTTAATTTTTTTAGGAACGACGGCAACACCGATTGTATAACTGTAAGAGAATTACGAATCGTAGGTACGCGATACATATTATTATTATTTCAAGAAGAACACAGATATTATTCAAGAAGCCTTAATTACTCGGTAGGGGCAGCTTTTCTAAAATGGCAAGCGGACGCAGCTGAATACATCCACAACCCACTTAGTACTCGGTAATACAATATCCCTTCCTCCAGACCGGTTGTCAGACTTTTAGGCAAATGCCAAAATGAATCATTTTCAGAATAACATCTCATTTTCCTAATATACAGACCGTACGCATACAACATACTACTTTCACCTAGTAGATACCGGGTTATTGTTGTTTATGCCTAGATTGATACCTCCCACATGCAGCCATCCATGATCCTGCGCGGCTAGCGTGGTGCGCGGGCGCAGTCGCAGAGCGCATACACGCGCGCGCGCCGGCTTCTCCTACAGGACTGGTGGCAGCTTAGGTGAGGGCAACTTTTGTATTTATTTTTTGTGATAGGATTTTAATGGGAAAGTCCAGGAGAAATTGTAGGTTTAAATGCAGGTACGTAATTATTTCTTAATATATATTTATTAAAAATAATCTTTTCGTTGGTGCGATTCCCGGGTCAGACAAAGTGTTATTGGGTTTTGCAGCAGTATCAGTAGCAGTCACGGAGTTTTGATTTGGACCCTGCTGATAGCAACAGGTTGGCACGCGCACCTTATTACTTCCATCATCGTCACCATCATTTCAGCCGAAAGACGTCCACTGCTGACCATAGGCCTCCCCCAGGTGTCGCCACATTGACCGGTCTCGTGCGTCTCGCATCCAGCGGGTCCCCGCAACCTTCACCAGGTCATCGGTTTACCTTATGACCTACCCTACTACTTGGCTTACTTACTACTTGGCTGGCTACTAGTGACCTAGCCTTTTACTTACCATGGACTTAAACCTAACTATCGAATCGTGTGTGTACTGTGTACTGTTAAGTACACCTCTGGTTAACCCTTTGGGGATTACAGGCGTGATGTTATGTTGCCAGCCATCAGCTGCTGGAGACAATACAAAACAATACAAACACCATTATGCTACATACAATTTAACGAAGCCGATAATTGTTCCCTCCGCATTTTGGGCTAGACCTTATCTAGGAAGCTTCACACCTGGGAACCTGACTTTTTACAAGTTACTTTCAGTTTTTTGTTGCAAGATTTTGTTCGATGCCAATATTGTTACTTTAAAATACGTTCGGGACCTTTTTCAACTCATCCATCAGCACATTGTTTATAGTACACTATATTGATGCCTATCATAAACCAGATTTTTACCCCAAACAAAAAAAACTGGCCACACATATATGAAGGGTACCGTACCAAAATGAAAAATTTGTTTGTTGCATTTTATTTTGTTTTTAGCATTTGTTGTTAAAGCGGCCACAGAAATACATAATTTGTGAAAATTTCAACTGTCTAGCTATCGCGGTTCTTGAGATACAGCCTGATGACAGACAGACGGACCGACAGCGAAGTTTTTACCCTTTGGGTACGGAACCCTAAAAAAATTTACGAAACGGTTGATTTATACACGTTGTCTGACCTGCAGGGCTATTGCGTATCTTTTAAATGACAGTGGCTAACCTATAGTGCCTATCAACTACTGTCAAATGGTTCCATTTTGTACTAAACCATAACCAATTTGACAGTTAATCCATAGACAATATGATAGCCACTGTCATTTAAAAGATACGCAATAGCCCTGCTGATCTCCTCCTGCTCAACTCTTTTTGATGCGTTCTTCCCTTACAGAAAGGAAACCCAGTCAAGATGACGGCGGCTAAGAAGCGCGTGTCTGACCTGACGAGCCTCGAGCGGTTCAACATGTACTACAAGGAGAAGGAGGTCTCTCTGACTGGTGCCCAGAAGACCAAGCGGTTCATCTGGAATCCTAAGACCAGGCAGTTCTGTGGCAGGACTGGGGCCAGCTGGTGTGAGTAGCTTTTGAGACATTAGGCTGTGTTGCGATGAATTAAAAGGCCAGTTGATATGTTACACCTAAAATTAATCAAATAGGGATGTTTACTGACATTAAAAAATGTGATTCTAATTAGTCCGTCTCTTAGATTATCGAAAAATATTGGATACGTTGTTTTTGTTTTATCAAATCAATAAAAAATTACGAAGATAAAATGCGTCAAAGATTTGAGTGGGAGTTGGTGACGTCACTGACCGCAAAAAAATGTCATACGAATGTCTTAGAGTATGACGTCACACGAGTTTTCAAAGCACTGTATCGTCTTCATTGTTTGTTTACGTGAAAAAATAAAAAATACGTGTCCAATATTTTTTGGTAATCTATATGACGGACTAATTAGTTTTTTTTGTTAACTACCCTAGTGTGTGTATAATGACAGTGAAAGTGAGCATCTGTTAAACATTTGTGGAAGTATTTGTTAATCGCATTGAGCTTGCTCCCAACAACATCTAGTTGTTAAGATTGTGACTACTAGATAGGAATAACATTTGCGTCTTTGAGACAAGACTCTTCACGGGCTTCTGTATACTGTGCTGTATACGGCCTTAGTTCAACCGTATACAGAAGCCCGTTGGGGCTGCGGGATGTTGTAAGAGATACCGCGGCCTCAATATAAAGGGCTAAGAAGGAACATGGGTGAGTTTTAGTCAGTAGAAGTCTGACACTCCCTTTCGCTCTGCCCAAGAGCGGAACGGGTTATTTGATGATTTCCCAGTCCCCAAAATAAAAAGGCCGTGTACAGAAAGAAAGCTAGTAGCCGGCGTCGTCGCCGTCGATCTACCAGCTCTTATCGGCGCTGGTAGATTTCATTCAACTTGTCGCTTGGCGCTTATCGGCGCTTGTTCATATAAATGCCTGCGCCGGTTACCCGCACGGACCGGTTCCTATAAGCGCTGGTAGGCTGCCAGGTTAGCTGTATCCGGCCTAACGCTGCCGTTTTGCTTTTTCACTACAATTTTACGAAACTAATTCACAAACAGCCTTATTGATTCATTTCATACTGAGTGTAAGGTCCCGGGTTCGAATCCTGGACAATTTCTCAGTAGCAGCCACGGGAGCCTGGATTTGTTTGTGCCTGTTCGACGGCAATAAACTCGACCCTTAATATGGAACTTAAACATAACACTTCTGCCTAAGCCTTCAGGGATAACAGTCGTAATCCTGAATATTATATATCGTAATTATGAACGCGAAAGTTTTTAAGTAGGTATGTATGTATGTATGGATTGATGTTTGTTACTCTTTCACGCAAAACCTACTTAACGGATTTGTATAAAATTTGGTACACAGATAGTTTATAACCTGGATTAACACATAGAATAGTTTTTATCCCGATTGTGTCTTCCCGTGGGATAATTTTTGAGTTGTAGCGGGCGTAGCCGCTGGCAACATCTAGTGTTATATAGTTCACTAATGTTTACCAACAGAGCCCCTTTAAATGTCATTCACTCGCCAAAAGATCCTTGTACCACATACATGTGTTGCGGACCATGAAACTGAACGACTTTTATTGAAATTCGTAGATTTTTAGGGTTCCGTACCTCAAAAGGTAAAAACGGAACCCTTATAGGATCACTTTGTTGTCCGTCTGTCTGTCTGTCTGTCTGTCTGTCTGTCTGTCAAGACCTTTTTTCTCAGGAACGCGTGGAGGTATCAAGCTGAAATTCATATCAAATACTCAAGTCTATGGTCTCTTGGAGCTGTGAAAAAATCAAACTTCTAAGTCAACGCGATCAAAAGATACTCCCGTTTATGCCGCAAATTTTCGACACTCGCAAGGGAATCAAAACCTACAGGGTACTTCCCGTGAACTCAGAATCTTGAAATTTGGTACGAAGCAACGTCTTATAACACAGATAAAGGAAAAATTGCGAAAAGCATAAATTTTTAGTTACATCATATAATAAAAATATTTTTAAGTTGAAATTTTCACTGAATGTGTCTCTCTGTTGCTGCTATAACAAAAAATAAAAAGCGACTCCCCTACTACGATGGTACGGAACCCTTCATGTGCGAGTAGGACTCGCACTTGGCCGGTTTTTTTACTCTCTATAGAAATTGCCGCGATCAGTTGATTAACATGTATGGTAAAACTGTGAATTTTAAATATTTTATTTCACGTAGGCCTCCATGGGCACTTATTATAACGTCGAGATAAAGGTGCACGGTTGGTTGGATTGTTTCTTATGGAGAAGAACCGGCAAGAAACTCCATGGTTACTAAAGTTACTCCATGGTTTTAAAAGGCCTAGAACAAAATTTGTTCTAACAGCATGGTCTGAGTCACACCATGACGTTTATTCTATGTTACACCTTGAATAAAGTTTTTGTTACCTCCATAACATGACTCAATCTCCCTTTATGATGAATACCGGAGACTTTGCCTAAATGGTAGAATAAAGATGTGCCTACCGGAAGCTGCGACGGCCGTTCATTGGTTCAATGAGATCATTGAAGCATCCTGCGCGCGCGCCGCTCAGCGCGGGATCTAACCGAACCGCATGCAGATGTATCGTGGAGCTGTGGCCTTTCTTCTTTTGAGATGCGGTTATACGGGCTATTAAATTGGTTACCATCATAAACTAGTATCGCGCTTTAAGACATGCGACATCTTCCCCGGACTAGGGCTGCAGCTCACTACCTCTCATATAGAGGAGAATTTTGACCCAGCAGTGGGAATGTTAAAAATGAAGTGCATTTTTTACCTAATATCTAAAAAAAAACATACAAATCGGTCGAACCATAGGAGTGCGACCACAAACACCGTGATATGAAATATTAATTTATTATAGGTAAAACTATACATAAATAAATTATTATAATGTTGGGATTGAGAATAGATTCAAACACAAGCTCGGATGAAATAATACTAACTTTATTATGGGTAAACATTGATTATATAGGTTACATCAGTCGATCTATAATAGGTATAGATATAGATACATATACCATCTGCCAACCCGCACTAGGCCCACATGGTGGATTATAGCCCATCCCTCTCCTAGAGAGGAGGCCTGAGCCCTTGCAGCGGGAATATTGTAGGCTGATGATAAACCTATATAGGTAATAGGAAGGTAATTTAAGGGAAACCTTTGGATTAATAGAAGATTCAATACTGCAGCTGAAGGTGATATTGCTGTGATTGGGCCGCGGGTTGTACACTAGTTATCGCGGCCTCGACATAGAGGGCTAAGAAGGAACATGGGTGGTTTTTAGTCAGTAGCAGTCTGACACTCCCTTTCGCTCTGCCCAAGAGCGGGAGGGGTTATTCGATGATTTTCCACCCGCCAAAAAAAAAAGGTGATAGGTACTTATTGTGATAAACATAATTGTACAATCAGTCCTCGACTTTCACCCACCGTTGCCGGCTAAAGTTGCTTGTAATATTGCTCAAGTAAGCGCATTTTTAAAGTTTATTGGATGACCCCTTCTGATAATTCCTGGGGGTCTAAAATGGCCACTTTAGCAGATCATAATTTGAATTGCGTTAAAAATCGTAAAATGGACTTTTTATCATAGTAACTGCGTCTGTTAACATTTTACGAATTTAAACACAATTAATATTATTTTCCTTTTGTGATCTATTTTTCTAAATGTTCAATGTAAAGTGGCCATTTTAGACCCCCTGAGTTAAAGTGCGATCAAATTAAATTGGTGTTACTCACAGGAAAGGCTTAGTTACTCCAATTTGTAAAACTTAGTTTCGACAAGAAGTCAAGGATACTATACAGTACGGCAGAATGTAGGTATTGTCACCACTGCTCTCAAAACGGTGAAGGAAAACATCGTGAGGAAACCGGCATGACTTAGAACCAAAAAATTCGAAGACATGTGACATCTACCAATCCGCACTGGGCCCGCGTGGTAGATTTTAGCCCATTCCCTCTCAAAGGGAGGAGGCCTGTGTCCCAGCAGTGGGAACATTAATAGGCTGTTGATGATGATTGTCAAAAGAAATTGGTGTGTCATTTGTGTCCAGGTCAATGCGAGGCATTAGGCTCGCACTTACCAACCCCGAACCTGGAATAAACTTTAACCTCTTAGTGATTAGTGAGTGTTATTGAGTTATTTCATCAAAGATTTCTTAGTAGCTGCCATGTAGTCTAGGATCCGTATCCGGTTGATGGAAATACGCTTCCCCCTATAACATGGAACCTAACATAACTTACGAAATGTGAATGTCCTCTTAGGTTCACCTCTGACCATCCCTTCGGGGATTACAGGCGTGGTGTTATGTCATTCTTTCAGTGAATACAAGCTTAATTTATGCTAATCAAATGTAGAACATTGGAACATCATAACAGCCAAGCTCATTTACCTGTTATTTCAGCCAAAATAGCACTATTCTACTTCATCTTCTACGCTGCGCTGGCGATCCTGGTCGCCATCTGCATGTGGACCTTCCTCCAACTCCTGGATCCCAGGCAGCCCATGTGGCAGCTGGAGAAGAGCATCATCGGAACCAACCCTGGGCTGGGCTTCCGGCCTATGCCGCCAGAGGTCGCCAGCAGTGTCATCTGGTACAAAGGAAATGATCCTGGAAGCTATAAGTTCTGGGTTAAGGAGCTGTCTAAGTTTTTGGCAGGTGAGTAGTATTATGATTATGTTTTCAATAGAATAATAGTACATTGTTACCCAAGGGATGGAAGTTACTTCGGGACGGGGTTTGGCGCCCGTAACGTAGTGAGGGCGCTAATAGTTCGAGGGACTAAATAAGTAATTTACCCGAGGTAAACACTGTGCGAATACGAGGAAAATAAGAACATAAATTATTAAATAAAGAAAAAATTAGTGTTGATCGGATGTTGTCGCTTTCCCGCTTATTTTGTTTTTTTTTGGTGCTCTGTCGTCCAGCTACACAGCCAGTATTTTTCATGTTCATCATTAAAAAAAATGGCAAAGATTTTGTCAAAATCTATGTCATTTTAGAGAAATAGTTAAAACTAAACTACACTTCTCATCAAAAAAATCGAAACACCTCGCAGTTTATGATTTGATAAGGATTATCAGAAAAATGTGTATATTTAGGAATAAATGTAAAATGTCATTTAATAGTGAGTAGTATGAGGTTTTTAAATCCTAATGTTAATGTTCTAAATTCAAATGAAGTCTTCATAGGTTTCGTATTTTGTATAATGAGTAATTTTTACCCTGTATGGAATATGAAGGAAATGGGTAAAACAACACGCGTAAATGAAAAAAAAATGTAAGAAACGTTTATTTAATAACTTGTATTCCCTCCGCGAGCTCTTATTACTGCTTCCATACGGTTCTTCATCGATCGGATGAGAGTCACGATCACATGTTGTGGTATATTATCCCATTCCTCTTGGATTGCATTTTGCAGCTGGCTAAGTGTTTCTGGGGCTGGATCTCTTGCTCGAATTCGTCTCTTTAATTCATCCCCTATGGGATGAATTAAAGAGACGAATTCCGTTGAACATCTATATGTTCAATGGGATTCATGTCCGGGCTTCTTGCTGGCCATACCATAATGGAGATACCGACTTCGGTAAGATAATCTCGTACGACGCCCGCGGTGTGAGCTCTAGCATTGTCGTGCATGAATATGAAGTCGTTGCCAATAAAATGTGCATAGGGCATCACATGAGGTTCAAGACACTGTTCGATGTACCGATGAGAGTTTAGTGCAGGCAGCCGTGGCCCAGACACAAAGGCAAGTTCTGTCTTACCGTCGGCGCTGATTCCTCCCCAAACCGTCCACGAACCGCCACCATAGCTGACCTTTTCTTCAATGCAGCATTGTGCAAAGCGTTCTCCATCTCTTCTGTAGACCTTGTTCCTTCCGTCGTTACCATACAGCATAATTTTACACTCATCAGAAAACAGTACTTTGCTCCACTGAAGGTATGACCAAGTTAGGTGCTCGCGTGCAAAGTTAAGGCGCGCTCTTCGATGGTCTGTAGTTAATTTCGGCCCATTCGCTGGCTTATGCGGTGCCAATCCGCGTTCCTTCAACCTTCTTCTTATTGTAGAGTCACTTACAGCTACTCTTCGTACAACGCGAAGCTGCTGCTGCAGTTGAAAAGCGTTAAGGCGTCGATTTCGTAAAGAAGTTGTTACAATAAATCGATCATCTCGCTCAGAAGTGACCCGATTCCTGCCAGATCCTGAACGGCGCGTGAACGAACCAGTCTCCCGATAGCGTTTGTAGACTCTATGAACAGATGATAAGCTTAGATGCAATCTTGCAGCCACAACACGCTGACTAAGTCCAGAATCCAGCAATGCCACCACTTGGGCGGCTTCTGCGGGCGAAGTATCCATATGTTTTAGAAAAAAAAGTTTTTTCAGACGTCCCAAAGTCACAGTAAATGAAATAAGAAACAAAAAGTTTAAAGACAAGCGCTAATTTTTAGTTTTTAAACGAGAAACGTACTCCAACCCTAAATACACATTTGTCTCAAAACAGTGATTAATTTCATTTATAGGATAAACAAATGAAATTCTAATTTCGAATTTTGATTTTTTTCTTCTTACTGTAATGACCAAACTGCCAGCTACACAATAATGTTTTTTTTTCATGGAATTAATTCTCTTTTGTAAAAAATTAGGACAAAAACAATAAAAACGAAAGTGTTTCGATTTTTTTGATGAGAAGTGTATATTATAGTCATGTTATGACCTACTTTCAGAGTATGAGTAATGAAAAATACACACATCAAAAGTGTCTAGGGATCAACATATATTTTTGCAATAACTTTTCTCCTGATTGATATTAATTAAAATTTTCTTTAAGGATTCATCAAATAAAGTGTTTTCGTTTGTCACAGTAACGATAAACCAAGTCACCTTTGCATTAATAAAGAAATTAGCCATTTTCCTATTAAAGGGATTTTTGACATTTGAACCACTAACATTAAAGTTCGAAAAAAAGACTGAAATAACAGTTTTCTTTAAAATTTTATTGGGTAACTTAAACAATTAATAATCCGTGTTTCTACCGCGAACACTAACAACACAAGAACATCGGTTTGGCATACTCAAAATGAGTTCATCCAAATCACGCTGTGGAATGGCCGCCCATGTTCGTTGCAACAACAAAAAAAGGTCTTCTTGCGACTGGATACTCTCCATATTCGGCAGAGCTCTTCTCTGTAGCATATCCCATGCATGCTCAATCGGGTTCAAGTCTGGCGACTGAGCAGGCCAGGGCAGGACATTGATGTTAGCTGCGGCGAGAGTCTGTCTTACAACTCTTGCGGTGTGCGGTCGTGCATTATCATGCATTAACTGAAATAAGGGACCGATTTGCACTTGTAGAGGAACGATGACGTCTGATACAATCGTCTCAGCATAAATTTGAGCGTTGAGGTTGCCTCTGATCCAAATCAACTCAGTTCTTCCGCCGATCCAAATACCCGCCCATACCATGATGGTTCCACCACTATAAGGATGGACTTCCTGGCAGGATTTTAATCGCTGTTGGCGTCCAGGGGTTCTCCAGTGTCGTATACGTCTTGTATCCGGTCTCATACAAAAACGAGACTCATCAGAAAAGCACACGAAACGCCATTGTTCTTCTGCCCAATTTCTGTGTTCAAGAGCCCATTGATATCGAATCCTACGATTGTGCATTGCTATAGGTGGTACCCGTAGCGGTCTTCGGGAATGAAGGTTCACTTCATGCAAGCGGTTTCTGACTGTTTGGTCGCTAATTAAGTTCCCTGAAGAGTGATGAAGCCTCACGGCTAACATCATGGCGGTTATTGCTGGAGCTCTTCGAGTTAAGATTTGAATGTATCGGTCTTGTCTCCGTGTGGTGCAGCGATACCGTCTTCCATGGCGCTCAGCCACGGTACCAGTGCTTCGGTAACGTGTCCAAAGTCGACTGATAACACTCTGACTTGTATTCAGAGCTAAAGCCACAGTACGTTGCCGGGAACCAGCTTCTATCATTCCCACGGCTCTGAGCATTTCTTCCCTGCTTAAATGACGTCGCCGCTCCATAATAACGTTGGTTTTAATCAGTAGTAGGGAAACAGTAGCACTAATAATGTCTTCAATGCGTTGTATGTTTTTATAGGGAAAATATTGACAGCTGATTTTCATCTTTTACTCGAATTTGATTCACAGTTCCTGATTCAAATTATGAAATGCACCAAAAAGGATCCATATAAATTTATAAAATCATAAATTTATTACAAAGCCACATCTCAGTCTCAAGAAATCCGCATAAAAATGCTTGATCCCTAGACACTTTTGATGTGTGTACTTTTTATTATGTCGACCATATAAATTCCCCTTCCCCTTCAACCACTGCTAATGTAGAAGTTTGGTGTAGTAGAAGTTGAAGGCCTTACCGTATTATCAGTTATCAGCACTTGTTCTCCCCACCACTGCGAATTTTTTTTTGTTCTTGACCATACCTGGGAACCCCCTAGTTACTGAGATATTGCATAGGGGTACTTAGTTTGATGTACAGAATGCTTGGTTTACGTTTGTGTGAAGGGTTAATTTACACCATGTATAGCACAAAGTGCATGTAAATATTAAAAAAGCAAGTGAATAATGCTTGCTTATGTTTATCCCAATATCACTCATCCATCTCAAGAAACTGCAATGCACCGCATTTTACCACATGGATAATCTTTACATAAAATCCTCTTTCCATTTGCGTTCTCTCTTTTCACTATCAATTCCCTAACCAACTCCTCACATTCCAGTCTACAAACGCGACGGCAAGAAGTCAGGAGCGAGCCAGAATATTCACAACTGCGACTTCAAACTACCGGCCCCCGCTGGCAAAGTCTGCGACGTGGACATCAGCGCCTGGGGCCCCTGCCTCGAGGACAACCACTTCGCGTACCAGAAGTCCACCCCCTGCGTCTTCCTGAAGCTTAACAAGATATTTGCGTGGAAGCCAGCGTTCTATAACAGCTCTGATCATCTACCCGCCGAGATGCCTGATGATCTGAAGGAGCATATCAGGAATATGACGGCGTATGATAAGAATTATGTGAGTGGTCCTTCATTATTTAGTTTTTTGTTCAATTAAAAGGTTTTTAATTTAGGATTTCTAGCCTGTTTCACTATTAAATTAAATGTTTGGTCGTTTATCGGATGAAAAAAGTTAAAGCACTTAACTCACCTCCTTTAACTTCAACATAGCTGGCGAAATGTGGTTGTACAATAGGCTACAGTATTGCCTGTCCTTGGGCTTAGAGGATTGTAGTCGTAATATTATGTTATGTAAATTAAAACTTATGGATTTCAGCCTTAAATAGCTTTCCATTAAACAAAGTCTGTAATTTTATGAATTAATAGCGTAAGTTACTTTCTGACACATTTTGAAATATTTCATGCTGCCCGGACTCAACTCAATTAGAATTTAAATTGTAGAAACATTAAGGATGGTTCTGTTCACAATCTTACAAACTTAATTTCAGCTGAACATGGTGTGGGTATCCTGCCAGGGCGAGAACCCAGCGGACCGGGAGAACATCGGCCCCCTCCAGTACATGCCGTACCGAGGGTTCCCTGGCTATTACTTCCCGTATACCAACCAGGAGGGTTACCTCAGTCCACTCGTCGCAGTGCATCTGCAAAGGCCCAACAGTAAGTCCATCAACTCAGTGTTCTCTATGCACTCTGTACGGGCGAACAGGTTATTAAGTATACAGCCTGCTAACTTGTATTTACTTTTAAGATTACACAGATGCATTTAGAGACTGATGTCAAAAGCATTAGATGCGACTAGAATTATTAATTATAGGTCGCTAACAAAACGTCAGAAGTCCGCACTTTGGGTCTGCCAACGAGCTATGGAGCGAAGTATATGGGGTGTCAAACTTACGGACCGCATCAGAAATACCATACTCCGCTCCAAAACTCAAATAGCCGATGCTGGCCTAACAGCTGCTAAGTTGTAATTGAACTGGGCTGGTCACATCGGCCGCATGTCGGAGGAGCAATGGGCGAAAATTATCAACATTTAGTGTACTAGAATTACAAAGATTTCTGCCTGTCGTAAATACCTTGTTCGACTGTACATTGTGCACAAAAAACTGACGTTAAACCATTGCTTGGTACTGCGCCTGATCTCTCTCCGGTCGTGCCGGATTGGCATCCCATCACTTTGAAAGTAACACCTGAAATACACATGCTACTAGAAAAGCATGCTTGTTTGCTAATAGGTAGTATGCTCATTTGTAGCATGCTTTCCGAGTGTGCAAATTTGCTCTAAAGCACAAACCTCGAAAGTATACTTTTTACGACCATACTTTTTAGTACGTCTGAGTGAAATTACCTTAAAACACGTCCCCACTAGGGCCGTGCATCTTCTCGAGGTCGAGCCGCGCGGCCGTGCCACGTGAGTGTGGACGTGAGCGAGGCCTGAGACGCGTGGCCTAACAGGAACATTTAGTGGCGTCCCTACATAGGCCGCGCGGCTACGTAAGGCCCGTTTACGATGACGTTATTCGGGACGCAGTTTTACAGTTATTTGTGGTGCACGCACGTGTCAGAGTGACCTCACAGTGACCCACATGTGGTGCACGCACAGGGAACGTGTTAACAGGAGTTTGAACTATTATTGAATACACTGACAGAAAACATAAAAAAGGCAACAGAATAAAAAACTTATGGAATAGCAAAACCAAAGAGTATAAAAAAAGAGGTTTTATGCGTCGTTAGTACGAAACATAGACCGGCTTGCAATTGAGTAGCATGCTTATTCACAAGCATGCTCTTTTCATAAACACGTGCTACTGTATACTAAATGACAGCTGCTCGAAACTTGTACGGTTTTGTGCTCCTACGTAGCATGTGTTTTCCAGCTTTAAAGAAAGAGAGGGTGGATAAGTGAACTGAACATCCATCACATTTTCCTCCATGCCTCGGAAAGCACGTTAAGCCTTTTGTAGATCCTTTTGGAAACCTTTTCGCGTATTTGATGTTTGAAAATTACTGATCAGTTGGAAGAAATGTTGTTTTGTAAACTAATTCATGTATGTAATTTATATTTACAGCGGGCATGCTTATCAACATCGAGTGTCGCGCGTGGGCCCGGAACATCATGTATGACAGACACGAGGCCATGGGCGCAGTTCATATCGAGATCATGATCGAGTAGTAGACCAGGATTTAGTTCTGAATTAATGTGGGGCTAGCGGCGAAGGTAATTGAATAGAAGATACCTACTTACCTACAGATTGGCAAAACTTGTTTCTTTATGTTGTCGGAAGGTTCTCTAACCCTGGTTTTAAAAACGGAAATGAAAATGCTCGTCAACGAACAATGCGTTTTCAAATCACTGTAATATTGGGGCCCGCAGTTCCACGTAAATGTTATTTTTTTTAATGTTATTTAAAACGAGGTTCAGTTGCTTTTTTTGTGGTTTTTACCTCATTCTACATATAATTTAATTATGGTGTGAAATCACTGTTATGGAAATCTTGAAGCAATCGTACACACGACGATCCATCAAATTATGTGATCTGTTGTACGGGGAACTCATACAAAGCAAGGCCAGGTTATGCTCGTAATCTGATGCTTGTGGTGTCGCCGTGTGTACGAATATGATTCAACATCATTATTTCAGCCTAAAGACGTCCACTACTGGACATAGGCCTCCCCTAAGCACAGCCCTAAGTATGAATATGATTGCCCCAAACTATTTTACACCTAAAATAACTGCCATAATGATTAATTAGGTTATAAAGAAGGAAAGAAAGAAAGAAAAATGTGTTGTAAAGAAAACAAAGTAAAGCTAGAACACCAAATATTTAATTGTTTAACATTTATCATTAAAATATTTATGACTTGTGCGTGCCTGTCGATACAAAGAGTGATACTATTTGTAATTTATTTTAATAAATGTAGATACCGACACTGAATTTTAATGTTTACGCCTTGTTCTGCATCAGATGAAAGAAGGCATAACTTCCCGCTTTCCACTTATTCATAATAATAATAATAATAATAATAATAATCATTTATTTCAGATTTATCCCAAAATTACATCCATATTTGTTAGTAAAATTGCGAGCTTACAAACTAGTGTTAGTAATAAATAATGAAATTTTAAACAAAGTAGCAGGTCCGGGTGGACTTCCCGATAATGGCGGCAAATCACTAAACGACTGCATGCAGCCGTATCCATCGCGCCAGTATCGGAGAGTCCCACCGGTCCGCCAACGCGCACAGGATTTTGTTGGGACTGTCGCGCGTGCGGCGCATGATAGATGCGCATCGTTTGCGCATGATGGCCGCAAAGCCGTCTGTATCAGCCGCCGCGAACATCGCGGAGGCGCTGCAGTGGCGCGGCAGCCCCATCAGCACCCGGAACGCGTTATTGTATTGAACGCGCAGATCGCTGTATGTCCGCTGTGTATAGTTAACCCACAGACTGCAGGTGTAAAAGGACTGACAGTACGCTTTAAAAAGCGCAACTTTGACAGTCCCCGTGCACCGTGAAAACCTGCGGGCCAACATGTTGCATCGGACAGACAGCGCTCTGCGCTCCCTTTCGATATCCACACTGTCCTTAAGGTCCCCGGTGACCCAGTGGCCCAAATACTTAAATTGCTCGACTTTGTTTAGAGCTGTACCACTCAGAGTGAAATTCGGAACGAATGTGTATCGCTTGTTGTCCGGCCTGAAAATCATTATTACACTCTTTTTCGCGTTGTATTTGAGCCCATGAGCCACCGCGTAGGACTCACAAATTTTCAGGAGCTTACGTAAGGCTCCAATCGACGGACTCAGCAGCACCATATCGTCTGCGTAGCTGATGTTATTTACGCACACTCCATCTATATGACACCCTATGCCGGTGCTGCTGAGCTCATCGATCAGCCGGTTGACATACAGGCTGAAAAGCGTGGGAGAGGTTACCCCCCCTTGCCTCACCCCGCATTCCAGCCCATACTCCCCCGAAAGAGAGCCTGCCCATCTTACAAAATTCTTCTGATTGTCATACCAATGCATAAATAATAGCACAATTTCCCTTGGTAGACAAGGTTTCAAGGGTTCGGGGTTCATATCCATCCACAGCTGTTTAAGGATGATCGTGAAGGTGACAGCCTATATAGATCGTCCCATCATCTTCTTGTGGGTATTTTAGCTGTTTTTTGCTGTTTGGGTAATTTAGCCCTCACCGTGGGCTAACTTTAACGCATAGCTCCAATGGCATGCGACTGATATGGCCAGTCCATTTCCATTTAGCTAGGTACCTATGTATAGAGGGTGTAAATCAACCCATCACACAGCCGTCAACCAAGCATTCTGTACATCAAACTAAGTACCCATACTAATTTTTTTCTTGTTTGGTTTCGAAATTCATATTTTACGGTAAAACTGAAAGTAGCACTCTTAAAACATTGTGCTAGTGAATGCTTTGAATAATAAACGAGTCATGGAGGTAATTTAAGTAAAGTTAAAACCTGAAAATCGAATATTTACAAAAACAGCTGTGAAATATTTGGAACTTAGACCCCTAATATCTCCGTAACTAGGGGGTTCCCAGGTATGGCTTAGAACAAAAAAATGATCGCAGTGGTGGGGAGAACAAGTGACCTTCGTTTGCGTTTAGGGTACTTTTACAGCCTTTATACGTCGGAATGGAAATGTCTGCACGTGTGGACTATCTCGTTGGTCTAGTGGTTGCAAGCGAGACTGCTGTGCATTGAGGTCTTTGGTCCCATTCCCAGGTCGGGCAAAGTGTTATTGGGTTTTCCATGAGGAATTTCTCAGTAGCAGCCACAGAGTCTGGATTTATGCTCCGTTGATGGCAATAGGCTCGCCCTCTATAACACTGGCGAAATGTGAATAAAGGTACACCACTGCGTCGGGAGGCGCTCCGGGCGTCGGGGGCCACGTGATGACTTCCGGCCACCGTAGACGCGGGCCTGTGGACGGTGAGTGATGAGCTAGCTCGCCGTCCGTCCGTCTTATGACGACAACAGGCTGTGTCGACGGGACGTTCGTGTTCCACGCGCGCCTCAGAGAGATGTCAGCAACAGGGCCTACGCCCGTCGGGGCTGCGGAATGCTGTAAGAGATACCGCGGCCTTGACATATAGGGCTAAGAAGGAACATGGGTGGTTTTTAGTCAGTAGTAGTCTGACACTCCCTTTCGCTCTGCCCAAGAGCGGGAGGGGTTATTTGATGATTTCCCACCCACCAAAAAAAAAAAGGTACACCACTGCGTCACCTTTCGGGTAATTTAGGCGTGATGTTTTGTTATGAAATGTCTGCAATAAAATACTTTTATGATTGCTGAAAGTGAAACTAAAAAACTACTAACTTTTTAGTTATTTTGTGTTTGTTGTTCTTTCGTTGGTCGCGTAAAATTCTTCGCAGATGATTCAACTTTTGTGTTTTTTTATAGGATTTGTGACTTTGAATTTCTTTTAAACATGTAAGTGTCATATATCACATAACCCTCCTTTTGGGCTTCGCCGCAGTCGGGTAATAAAAGAACAATGGGCATACACCACAATCTATTTAAGTAATCATTTACAAAAATAACAACACACTTTCTAACTGTTTTTTTTTTTTAATTATCGAAGAATTTCCAAAATAAAAGTCAAAAGTGATAGAAAGATTTTTGCATGAAGCCTGACTTGCCGAAAATGCTATTTTATTTTACTTAAAATTCGCAAATACTCATATAATTAAAATACTACTAACTAAGTACAAACTTGTTTCGTGTAAGACAATAAATTGTTCTAAATTGTTCTAACGTTTCAAAGTAATATTAACTGACGCCATCTACAACTTTTACCATTTTTTTTTACTATTTGATGATTAATATTGGTATTGGAAAATAGTACCGTTTAGTATACAGGGCGTCCCATGGCTATGCCCCATGGAGAGAAAGTACCTTGAATACTGTAGATGGAACATTTTACTGAAGGAAGACATTACTTTAATTTAGAAAACAATTTAAACTGCATTCATAGATTTTTAAATAATTAGATGGTTGAACCGGGAATCGAACCGGATACACGAGAAAAAAAATTACCTTTTATCTTTATCATACCGATCGAAAGGCTTCATCATAAGGCTGTGTTATTTAGCAAAAAATAATCCTTATGATATAATAATCCTTTCGATCGGTATGATAAAGCTACAGGATAATTTTTTTTCTCGTGTAGTGGGTTCGATTCCCGGTTCAACCATATAATTATTTAAAAAATTATGAATGTAGTTTAAATTGTTTTTAAAATTAAAGTAATGTCTTCTTTCAGTAAAATGTTTCATCGACAATATTCAAGGTACTTTCTCTCCATGTGGCATAGCCGTGGGACGCTCTGTATATTATGTACTCTGAATTATTACCGTAAATTAAATGCTATTATCGCTATAATGTGCAGTTACCTCAAAACATCTACAGCAACCATTCCACTTTGTTATTGGTCACATTTACTTAAAATAAATAACAAAATTCAGAGCTCCCAGTGTAGGTCTCAATAGGCAGTAGGAGGCAACTAGATTAGTAGCAGTGCTATCTGGCCTAAAATTGGAACAATCGCCCCTAAACGCCAACTTATTCATAACCGACAAAAAAGGAGGAGGTTCTCAATTCGTCAGAATCTTTTTTTTATTATGTTTAGGTAGATAGGGATTTTAAAACGTTTCGTAATATTTTTTTAACTGCCTCGTTAATCATGAGGTCATAAGGTCGGGCGAATTGTTATGGTATTTTTATTTTTTAAACGGTTCCCCACACTAGGAATTTCTCCTGTATCGTGGGTGCGTTCACAAACATTTAAACTCACATACACAAATACCCAGACCCGGAACAACTATCTGTAGGTCATACATACAGTGTGATTCTTTATAATGTGCACATATCGAAATGAGGGAATCTATGCTTAATTTTATCGATGGAAAAAATATTTAAAAATGTTGTCCGCTGTTGTAAAAACTTGTAAAAACTTTTTTTTTTCATAACTTTTTACATAAAATTGTTTCATCGCGATAGATAATTTAGTTTAAAAGTTACATCGTTTTGTTTACACTGGGGTCACAGTAGCAGACAAAATTTTTAAAAATTCCATATAAAATATTAAAAAATATTTAGATTTTTTTTAATAATTTTTCCGTCGATAAAATTAAGCATAGATTCCCCCATTTCGATATGTGCACATTATAAAGAATCACACTGTATATTTGTTCCGTGCGGAAATCGAACCCGCGACACGCAGCGCAGCAGTCCATTGCTTGACCAACTGCGCCAACCGTGCCGTGTAGTGTGTGTGCCCGGATTTTGAGTTGTTTTTTTTTCCTTTTTATAGCAATAGAGTCGTAATCGCCACCTAGGCGAAATGTGGGTGTGCTAATGAACAACTCTGGCCAACCTACAGGTGAGAACGTATATGTTAATTATCATTATTTCACAAATAACAGCTTTCCTCTGTCAACGTTATTCGAGGAGCAAAAAAACCTTGCTGCACATTTTTAGTAAAACTGATCCGACCGCCTATTGATTATAAGAGCCCTGATAGTAAATTGTTCTACTGACTTTCATATAAATAATAAGACACATTAAGTTATTAGTGCTCTAATTGAGGAAGTAGCAGACCGTGTTGAGGGAAGAAACGACACAATTAAGATGAGAAATGTTAGAGACAAACTTTTGATAAACTGATAATGTGTGCGTATAGTGATGGTCTTATGTCAAGCTTTACAGTACTATCGTGTGCAACTGAAACATGAATTTTATACAAAATGAGGCCTTTGTTACGCCATAAGGAAGGACTATTTTTATCTACGTCATAGAATATATATATTGTGGCCCTGCCCGTCCTGTTATTTGCACATTGCAGGAGCGGACGCGACGCCCAAAATCATCGCCAAATGGGTTGAATCAATTTGAATTTTTATTGACACACTTAAAAAAATAATTTACTCGACAGTTTGAGAATTTGTAAATCTCAAATTGTTAAACTGTTTTAACAGCTAAAAATTTTGATTTGAGATTTTTTCGCTGGTGGCCGTATAAGAATCAAGGACTGGACTGACTAGATACTGTATGAAACTGTTTTCTTAAAGGCCCAAAATGTTAAATCCGTTCTTCCCTCTTCTCAACACGCCCCCCCCCCCCTCAGCACTCCTCGTGCTAAAGTAGTTAAGTAGTTGTGGTCCCATTTCAGTCAATCATGATCTCCAGATGCGTGGAGCCGAACCTCTCCTTCAGACTCTCGGTGTACCGGATGTTGCGCGCCCACGCACGGCAGCGGATGTTAATTATTTGATGCACTGTAAATGGAAAATGATTTAGAGGAGATTTTGGCTTCGATATAATTATAAAGATGTTGATTATTCGCTTGGGCAACTACAATACTTTTACAGTTATAATGCCTTGTGACTGGGGCTGTAGCTTCATTTTATCGTTGTCTTTGTTTAAACAATTCAGAGGTGCATGTAACTGCCTCCCTTGAAATAAATGATTTGTCGATGTAGTTTTGATTGGGAGGCAGACTTAAGCAGGAATATCACAATTGAACACTCTCAAAATTAACTCATGTTAGCGGACGATCGAGATGAATTGTGCAAGTGCTCCAACACCCCGGATAAACGTTGTTGAAGAATATCGTGTTGTTGTAGACACTGAAAGTCTGAGAGCCCCTTCGCCCGCCTCAGGGTGAACGGCATTCATGAAGAGTTCAATCCTAAAGAAGGCAAAAAAAGGGAAGACTATACATCTGTATATCAGTGATGCACAGGTAACACAAAGTAAGACTTACGCGTAGGATTCAAAAGTTGCACGGCAACGAGCGGACTCAGGTATCCAGGTGTATTGTCGTAGGGGAAGTAGACCTCGGCCAGTCCAGGGTATGGCCAGTATTTGAGTGGACCCAGAGCTTCTACATCTGCTGGCCGCTCGCCCATACATGACACCCAGACTTTGCGACGCTGGAAGTATAATTATAGGGGTCGGGGTTTAGTCAGCATGTCTGCGAGAATGAAAGGGCAGTAGCCCTAGATTTGGTACTTCTAACCTATCACGCAAGCCCATTGGGGGTTCTTTGATGGCACTTGTCTAAATTCATGAACTCTTACGATGTTGTTGATTGGTAATGGTATCACTTCTTTCGCTCTACCGCATGATTTTAACAATGTAAATCGTAATTTTGGTGGTAAATTAATGTCTCTCACCGGACTGTTAAATGCCATTATCGAATCTAAACAGTCCATTTCTTAAAGTAATCCTACTTCCTACTAATCCTATTAATATTATAAATGCGAAAGTGGGGATGTATGGATGGATGAATGTTTGTTCCTCTTTTAAGCATAAACTATTGAATGGATGTGGATGAAATTTGACATATAATATGATCCTGTGGGATAATTAACGAACACGCGAGCGAATATATAAATATCAGTTACCCTGGATTCTTAAATAATGATGATTGAAAAAGTGCTTTGCAAACAAGAATACCAGCTGTAAGTATTCCTGATACTTACATCCTGAGCAGTGGCGTTGTAGATATAGTCCTTGATGTCAGGTGGCATGTCAGGCGGTAGATCGCCGGGATCGTCGTAGAAGTCGGGGTTGAAGTCATATAACTGAAAAGATATAAGTAGGTTAAGGGATACTTGTATTTTTGAAAATTAATAACGTAACAATAACCATACTCATACAACACGATAAACTATGTTTTTTCAATTTGTAGGACCAGAACAAAGAAAAAGTTTAGAGTACTTAAATGATAGTAGATTCTGTATTTTTATTTAACTTCGAGTCATCATCATTATCCTGTCCCTAACTAAATTTATTTAATGTCGGCGCATCAGTCCATCCAACTTATCTTTCATAAAGTATACCCTTTTTTTGTAGAGTGGGAAATCATCAATCATCAGGCAGAGCGGTAGGGAGTGTCAGACTTCTACTGACTAAAAACCACCCATGTTTTGTCTCAGCCTTTTGTGTCGAGGCCGCGGTATCTCTTTCAAACAGCCTGCAGCCCTGACGGGATAAAGTATACCCATATAAAGGGTGTAAAAGTACCCTTATTGCAAACGAAGAGCACTTATTCTCAACACCACTGCCATCATTTTTTTGTTCTAGACCATACCTGGGAACCCCCTAGTTACGGAGGAATTGAGGGTCAAATTTCAAAATTTTTCTCAGCTGTTTTTGTAAATACCTGTTTTTCAGGTTATAACTTTACTTTAATTACTTCTATGGCCCCTTTACTATTCAAAGCACCCACTAGCACTATGTTTCAAGAGTGCAACATTGAGTTTTACCGTAAAATGTGATTTTTGACTCCAAAAAAAAAAGTCGCAGCAATTTTTTTTGCGTAGGGTTACTTAGTTGGATGTACAGAACGCTTGGTTCACGGATATGTGCAGGGGTAATTTACACCCTCTAGAGAAAGTGATTTGAACACCCTCTTTCTGAGTAACAGCGGTACTTAAAAGTCTATCAGGGATCACACTTACTCTATTCAACTTGATGATAATGCAGGGAGTCTTGTTGGCATATCCGAAGTCGTTCTCCTCGGAGCAGGGACCGAAGCTCGTGGTGTTGAAGGAGCAGACCTCTGCGCGAGGAGGCTTCACGTCCTTGCAGTCACGCTGGTTCACGCCCTGGTTGATCAACATCGTCTTGTTGTTGTATGCTGGAAAAATAATTGTACGTGTTGTGCTTTCTTTCAGTGTGTCCAAATATATATTTTTCCTTTTTTTTATAATATTCTATTATATATTAAAGCGAGACATTTTTATTGCGCGAAAGTGGCCTGAGTCTATAGAGTCGCAGGGAATATTAGGGTCAAGTAGGCACCGTACCTACCTATTGAAAGTATTTTGTACAGGATAGCTGATTTTTCGACCCTGAAGGCTGAAAATCTAACAACCATCCCGTTTATAGCCTACAAGCTGTGGCAACAGCGGCTTTGCCTGCTGCAACTCGAAAATTATCCCACGGGAAGATAAAATCGGGATAAAAACTATTATATGTGTTATTTCAAAGTATCAGCTAACTCCACACCAAATTTTATTAAAATCGCTCCAGACGTTTAGACGTGAAGAAGTAACAATCACAGACACTCACACACTCACAAACTTTCGCCGTTATAATATTAGTGAGATTTCAAAGAAATAGCAGAATATTCATAAACAGACAACCTCATCTGTCAACCACTTATAAAAAAAAATACAAGTATATAAAAACACTAACTTACGTTGAAGAAACTCATTGATATTGTCGACGTATTTCTTGACCTGTGTGTCGTTGTCTGCGTGGTACCAGATGAGAGCTCCTTCCTCAAACAGTAGCGGCCTGTGACCCATGCCTGGGTATGCTCCTGGAAAACATCACGGCACAGGAATACAATCTTTTACTAATCTTTTTCCAGTCATAAAATAACTGGAGGTCACATTAATGCCCAAGAAGTCTACCGATAAATAGCAATTCAAAGGCACATGAGAACTGCTAAGTGAACCGCTTTACGAGATAGATTTTTTAGGGATTCTAACGATTTTATTTGAACTTTCCTTCGTCAGATTTGGGTGCTTATTTTATTACGTTACCTTGTGTGTTCATTTGTGTGAGGTGTTACAAAACTAAACTTCAATAAGCTACTGGCACTGGCAATCCATCATTCTATCCGCCCAATACCTAGCCATGTCCATCGGCCCTACTGATTTTATGAGCTACACAGTTAAAGTAATGTTTCAAATAAATTTATGAACATGATGATGTATTAAACTTTTTGCGAAGAAAGTCTTTGACCTCATTTTTTACCAGGTCTAAAAATATCTGAATAACTTTTGATGTATGCGTCTGCGGTGTATAAAATAAACAGTCATGGTTTAAATATTTCCTTTACGCGCATTATAAACTTGAAAAAGTTACTATTAGATTTATATAGAGTCTATTAGGAAGGAATGCTAGCTTAAGTAGAATGATTTATTACTCTTTGTGAAATTCAGATGTGCTTTAAATGCAAAACTATTTCTGTGGCTTGTGTAATGAATGAGTCCACATGAGACGTAATCCGAAATCCACTCTTTTATCTCACACACACAGTTCACACAGTTCTCTCTTACACAGTTTTTTCTAAAACAATACCAACACCTATTCTGCTATAACTATATTTTAGTGAGGACAAGAATATCTAGAAATATCTAGTATCTCTGTAAATACTTTCAACAGGTTTGTCATTTCCTTTTCGGTAGTATAATAAGACTAAACATAAAATAATTGTACGTAAAATCTGCTTACCTATGATAGAGTCAGCCAGCGTGAAGTAGGGTATCTTTTCGTCCATGGAAGCCATGAGCCCGCACATGCAGATGGAGAAGAAGATGATGATGCAGATGTACATCACCAGGTATATTAGACCGATCACGCCTGGAACGAAAATTTATAAGAAAATTACCAACAAGCTTTACCCCGCGTTTTCTCTTTTTATTTGGCTTTAAATGTAGCACTGTCGGTTTGTATAACATTCGGGGATAAGGTAGCTTTCAGTTAGTGAAAAAACGTTCGAAATCGTATCAGTAGTTTCGAAGATTATACCCTACATAGACATACCTACTTACAAACAGTTTCTTGGATATTATTTTTTAAAGTAAGTGTAAGGCATATAAGAATGGCCGCGGGTAGTCCAACGGTTATCGCGGCCTCGACATAGAGGGCGAAGAAGGAACATGGGTGGTTTTTAGTCAGTAGAAGTCTGACACTCCCTTTCGCTCTGCCCAAGAGCGGGAGGGGTTATTCGATGATTTTACACCCACCAAAAAAAAAAAAAAAAAAAAAAGGCATATAAGAATCTCATCGAGGCCGCGGGTTGTACACTAGTTATCGCGGCCTCGACATATAGGGCTAAGAAGGAACATGGGTGGTTTTTAGTCAGTAGAAGTCTGACACTCCCTTTCGTTTTGCCCAAGAGCGGGAGGGGGGGGGGGGGTTATTCGATGATTTTCCACTCCCAAAAAAAAAACTACAATTACACAAGGACACACCAAAAAAAAAGGCATATGAAAATAACATACCTATCGCTTAAACAGTTTGGAAGTGCCGTATTCACAATTATCAAAATAATAGTTCAACAATACAAATGAATAAATCAACAGACTAGTTTGTCCATAAAATTAGCATTCCATACTCGTTGTGAGTATCTAAGTACTATATCATTGTATATTATCACTTTGTCCGAGTTTCTTAGCATATAATAGAGTGCTAAGTGGTGGTATGATGGTAAGACATGTAACAGGAAACAAAAAATTGTGATGTCTCTTTAAGACAGTTTGTTTTTTACCAGGCATATGTGGAAGGCTTAACATATGTGGAAAGAAGAGTTAACGGATGCAGCTAAATAATACCAGTGTATTACTTAAAACGACTGCCTATCTGTCCTCTACAAACCATAACATGACAGCACCTAGCGTGCCTTCAGAGGTATGGAGAAGGTCTCAGTACGTAATAGATAATAATATAGTTATCCATCCACAGATGGCCTTGGCAACCTTTGATCATACCCTTGCGTTCGTTGTCACACACGAGCACCACATTGCACTTCCCAGACGCAAATTTAACACGGTCCTAAATTAAAACATTAGAGCGTCGAAAGCTTTTAGAAGCCAGACGAGCGTCGAATCGACGGACAGCCATAAAATTATACATTTGTAACGAAAATATATTTTACTATGCTCTACGCTCTACGCTTCACTCAGAGGAAATCTAGAGAGATCCTGAGTCAACAGGGTTAACAAATAAAATATTGGATGTTTTTCAACACCCAATAGTAATTCTCAAAAGTGGCGAACTTGTATTATTAGACGAAGCCCTAGCTAAGAGTACTGCGTATAAAATCGTCTTTTTAAGTTTGAAAATGAATTTATAAACATCCCATTTGAGTGTATCGATTGGTTGCAACCAGCAGAAGAAATTAAAGAGGATAGAAATCTCTGTAGCAACAGCCAACCTTTATTGTCGGTGGGGATTTATACTTGAAATGCGGGTGTATTACACCTCTGCATGAACTATCGGGGATTACAGGCGTGATGTTATGTATGTGATTTATTATTCTACTCTTAATACCCATTTATTTTTTGGGGGTGGGAAATCATCAAATAACCCTTCCCGCTCTTAGGCAGAACGGAAGGCAGTGTCAGACTTCAACTGACTAAAAACCATTCATGTTCCTTCTTAGCCCTTTATGTCGAGGCCGCGGTATCTCTTACAACAACCCGCAGCCCCGACGGGACTCATATTATCCCTGCTGACTCTATCATCAACCAGTCTGCTACAGATTATTATAATAACAATATCTGAACGTATTCGCGACCTTTGGACAGCCCTCGTTCAATAATAAACCAAATACGCTACCATCGCTCGTTCGAAATCTCATAAAAAAGAATGAAAAACAAAACCGTTTTACTTTACACCCACCTATAAAGAGCTATGTGAAGTATTCCCGCAAAATGTGCAGTACACTAACAAAGCGAAAACATGTCGGCCGTACGATGGCTGAAATAGCCCGCGCTACGCAAACCGGTCACGGATTGTTTACATTGAAGTTTACGTCACGGTGAACAGGGATGCCAGGATTACGGTAACAGGACCAGTTTTAAAAGAAAATATTGTTTAGCACATGTGGGCAGTGATCTGAGCTATCAATTTCACCAATAGACACTGCTGGCACAATGGCTGAGCGATTAACTGCTGCGCAGCGTGTCGCGGATTCGATCCCCGCACGGAATAAATATTTGTATGGTCTACAGATAGTTGTTCTAGATCCAGGTGTTTGGTTTGTGTATGTGAGTTTAAATGTCTTTTTTTTTCACGTAAGCAAACAATTGAAGACGATACAGTGCTTTGAAAACTCGTGTGACGTCATATTCTAAGACAGTATGACATTTTTAGCGGTTAGTGATTTTGGGCTTTCCCTATTGATTTTGGACTTTCCAAATTGACCACTGTAGTAAACTGTAGTGCTTTGAGCCAGGTGTTCTTGGGGCTTCAAGAAGTCGTGTCCTCACGAGTTGTTATTTTCTGATATTATTTTCTAGCTTTGAGATTTACATAAGCATCAGGAGATTTCACATTCAGAAGAGTAAAGTAAAGTAAAGTGGTGCCACCTACCGTTTACACAAGTGCACTAATATCAGTAACAGCAATGCGAGTTTGCCCATAATGTTTACCTTCGCAATTGGAAGTGCTCGTAAATTCTAATTGTGTGTACACGTGTGGTTGGTAAATTGTTTCAAATGCCTCAACGGTTTAGCAAACCCGAGTACTTACATAACTTAAAAATTTCAAATCTATGGCTATAATATAAGCTTAGCAATTTCAGGAACATTAGAATATTTGATAATGCTACCTCTGAAATGTTTTTAGGTTGTTCATCAACCTGGTAGTCTTTCAATGCTACTTCAGTGTGAGTGAGAGATGGAGATGTATGATGTGCAAAACTCCATCACTTCCTATTTATTTATAAAAAAAAAGTAATAAAAACAATAACAAAATCTACCAAACCCCTAAATCTACAGAATCAATCAACCCACGAATCTGCTGTTTTATTATTTAAAAAGTATACGCTATCCTTCTATGTCTGTTTAAATGAGAGCGCAAGAGACCTTTGAAATTTGGTTGGAAACTAAAAAACACTGATTTAGGATGTGGTGGGAGGTAGAACCAACGCGTGATAAGTGGCGAAGAATAAAATGTTAATTTATTTTATTTAACAGATATCATAAAAAAATAACAAAATCAGTGCACTATTAATGAAAGGGCTCAAATACTCGGTCGGAATAAAGCTAATATTGCTACATATTTTTTTATAATAAATAACAGACAACCATGACAGACTCTTGAAATGTTAAGAAAATTACGCCCATGATCTGTCAAATTACTTCTCAACCAGGATTCACTATTCAGGATTCTTAGTAAGGAATAATGTACAGAGGGCCAGCCCTGGGTACCTGTGGGACTAACTCTGAAGCATCAATAATAAGGCGGGCGGCGGCGGCGGTAGTAGGGCGGGCGGGATTAGTGGAAAGCTTACAGGGTGGAAAATACCACGCGACTAGATATTAAGTGGGACTTTCCGTTTGTCGCCATGTTCAAGATTTCATAAATATATGCCTTTTGCGAATTAAAACGTAAATATTCTGAATATTTCGTTCGATAGTGCCAAAACCTAGATGTTACTCGTACTTGGAAAATTAAATTGAGCAAAATCAATAATTAACTACATGATAATGGATTATTAGTTTATCAGTAGACGCAAAAGTGCGTAAAAAGGAAAACAGCCATGAGGAAAGTATAATTGTATGTATAGAGGTCATTGGAGGTGGCATCGACTTATGGAGGGTTTTAAGAGTAAAATAACTCTGCTAAAATGTGGGTTTTCTAATTGGTACAACTCTGTCTAACAATTCGGGAATTGCAGGCGAGATGTTATATCTACACTAATATTATTAAGAGGAAACATTTGTTTGTTTGTTTGTAACGAACAGGCTCCGAAACTTCTGGACCGATTTGAAAAATTCTTTTACCGTTGGGAAGCTACACTATCCCCGGGTGACATAGGCTACTTTTTATCCCTGTGTTTGCACGGGAACGGGAACTACGCGGGTGAAACCGCGTGACGTCCGCTAGTATTTATTAAAGTTAATGTCGAATTAAATTAGCCAGGAAACCGTCGCAGTATATTACCACAAACATACTGCGAACACAAAACAGTACCCTCAATATAATCTAACGAAGTTTTATGTTACTCGAATCATCATAAAAATGTTATCTCTAATGAAAATACGAGTACTAATGTTACTTACGTAAAGTTTATTGAAATCCTGGTTTCCAGTTGATGTTATTTTTGATTAAACAAACATAAACTTTGTGCTACAGTAAATAAAGGTGGTTTTAAAATTAACAGTACGTACTTTGAAAAAAGAAACGTTTAGGTACTTTATTGGAGTTTCAATGCTAACTGGACCTTATGTATAGGTTTTAGTGAGTTTTTTTAGACACTCACATTTGTGTATACTTTTGGGAACTATATTGCGAATGCAGAATAAATACATTGCTTTTCTCAGTAGAAACAACATTGTGGGAATGTGGGATTATCGGGAACACTGAATATACATAGATAGAAATATTTATTACGAGCTTACATAGAGAGATGGCCTAAATATCTAAAGAATTAACTATGTTTAGGTTATGGAGCGAGTGTAATACTTGCTGATAATATTGAAAGAAATAAAACATGCAATAAAATAGAGTGCAGCATGTACCTTAGTGAAAAACATTCAGTAACCTCTGTCCTCATAACTTTCCTCGTGGTATAAGTGTACATAACATCACGCTTTAGTCTCCGAAGCGTTGGGCAGAGGTGTACTACCCACATTTCCTATAATAATAGTGGACGAGCCTATTACCGTTAAACGGGAACAAATCCAGACTCCGAGGCTAATACTGAGAAATTTCTGATGGAAAAATCCAGTAACACTTTGCCCGACCCGGAATCGAACCCAGTACCTTATACTGAGCAGTCTCTAGAGCAACGAGCCTGTCCTTCCTTCTTAGTACCTGGCTTGAAAATACCATTTTTTTTGGGTGTGGAAAATCATCAAATAACCCCCTCCCACTCAGAGCTGAAGGGAGTGTCAGACTTCTACTGACTTAAAACCACCCATGTTCCTTCTTAGCCCTCGTGCCGAGAACGCGGTATCTCTTTCAAACAACCCCCAGTCCCGACGGAAGCTTGAAAATACCATTACTCCCCCTCCATGCACTAAGAAAACTATCTAAAGAATTACAGAACAAACCTAACAACCAAAGTTCAGCAACCAACTATAACCAGTAACCGTCAGTTAACCCCTAACCTTGCGCATTACAAGTATAAATACATGTACATTACACGTATGGTCCAGTAAGTATACAAGTAAATATATATGCTGTTGCTGAGGCCGGCTACTATTTGCGGAAAGTTTATGGAGTGACGCGTTATTGCAGTATTACTGACGATTGATGTCAGAACGTGCCTTAGTTGAGTATCAATAAGTACGTAGTTTCAGATTGCCGGCTGATTACACTGAGAGAGCTCATGCCAAAGATGGGTCAGGCATATACTCATGTAGGTAGGTACACATCTACTCTACTTTCCAGCAGGGCTATTGCGTTTCTTTTAAATGTCAGTGGCTATCATATTGTCCATAGATTAACTGTCAAATTAGTTATGGTTTAGTACAAAATGGAACCATTTGACAGGAAAGCAGGCAGGGTCCATTCTATTTTCATTTCATTTCATAATTTAATATTCTAATGAACCCCGCCTGCTTCCAAGTTTTGTTTAATTTAAAATGTGTTTGTTTTTTGCTTTTCAGTTTTTTCAGTCGGGTTTTTTAGTTTTTTAACTACTATTTTTTATTTCCAACTTTTTAGTTCTTTTGTGTTGGTTCTTTCATTGGTCGCGATATATTCTTCACAGATGATTTAACTTTTGTGTTTGTTTATAAGATTTGTGGTTTTGAATTTCTTTTAAACATAAAAGTGTTAAATATGTTTGTAATCTCCTTTTAAAACCCTTCATTTTGATACCCCACTCGATGGTAACGGATACGGATAGGTATATATTGGAGGACAAAAACCCAACTTTGTCCGAAGTATTTTTAATTCAAGTTTTTAATGTTTTCCTCCCTACTACTGTAACCGTAATTTTGACCAAAAAACAACGATAGCCAGTAAGGGTGCCCAAGTGAGAATTATTTACTTTCGCGTAGAGTGACTTAGTTTGAATGCTTGGTGCCTTTGTGAAGGATACTTTAACACCTTGCATAGTTAGCCACAAGTTCATGATATTCAAAAACTGAACACCAACATAACCATTTTACAGAAAACTAAACAATTCAGGTTTGTTAAAGAAGAATGAGTAAATCCATATTAACTTTCGATCGAAACATACATTTTACCTTCATTGAAGATTTATAAAAAGCAACATTAATCCAATTCCGGTGTTAACGTGCTCGAAATTCATCGGTTATGAAGGGAATAAAATCGGAAATAACTTTGAAATGAATCATGAAATTGCTCACAGTCAGCTCAACTGTACGGATTGACTATACAGTGTACCAGAAAGGTACAGTCATTTTTCTGGGTCACTTGCGTAACGTGTAGTTAGTGCTTATTCTAGTGTCCAGATTGTATTCCACCCGTGGGCCAAGTCCAGTGTGAAAAGCCAAGGCAGAGGACTTGGCTTTTAATACTGTCGAGAAATAAGTCCTTCAACGAAGCAAGTGATAATTACAATACGTAATTACGTAAATGAATGAATGAATCCGAGAAATCAGAGGTGCTCGTCTTGGGTGCGAACTCAAGACCTATGGCTTGACAGTACGACGGTCGCACCGCTAAACCATCACTGCTGCTATTTATAAGGGTCGAGTCAGACCATCAAACTGAATTTATTAACTCTCCATGGGACCACCATCGAAATCATGAAAAATATCAATCGTGTTGATGAATGTTGCTTGTGGTTGGTTCTGTTTTTGATGGTGATCTGTTACTTTTATAAAGTATTCCAGCATTTATCCATATAAATTCACTCACGTGCAAGAAAGAAAAAAACATATAAACATGTCACTATCAGATTTATAACGCATCGGTTCTGTTTGAACCACATAACCTTGACCACTGTTTACATTAGATTTAAAATTTTAAACTACACTGGGTACACATATAGGTACATAGACATACGAATATAAAACTAAGTGCAATAGATGATCGCAGCGGGAGATATAGACGTTGACTCATTATTTTCTCGTTGATATCCGACGGGATGACAGCTTGTATGATGGGATGACGTATGTTGGTCAAGTACAACAAGTACCTATTCTTCCTGATGGGAAAACTCAATAACACTTTGCCAAAGCCGGGAATCGAACCCAGCAATCGCGCTTGCGACCACTAGACCAACGAGGCAAGGAGGCGGGTGATAAAATATCACTAGCACTACATATTGTAAAACAAAGTCCTCCGGCGCGTCTGTCGGTCTGTTTGCGATTAACTCAAAAACTACTGTACTGATTTTCATGCTGTTGTCACCATTAGATGATAGATAATTTTTGAGGAAGGTTTTAGTATATAATTTGACCGACATCCACACGGGTGAAGCCGCGGGCAGCAGCTAGTTAGGTATAAGCTTGGAATGAATACGGTACGAGAGGAAAGGAAGACCAGAGAATCCATTGACAGCCTGTGTCAAAGATGCTATGGCTACAAAGATGGTGACTATCGTAAATACGCCTGTTACGATAAGGAGGATTACAGACTCAATAACCCTCCTTTTAGACTTCGCCGTAGTCGAGTTAAAAAAATCTCTAAGCATTTATTTTAATTAGACGAGGCATTTCCGAATGTCCGTCAAACAAAGAAAGCGAAGCTAGTCACATTAACTTGTAAAAGTGCTATAGTTGGCCATATCCAGAGTGCAGATCTCTGTGGAGAAGAGTGGCCAAGAAACTCCATGGTATAAATTTAATATTCAAGATTTCGATTTTGAGATCATGAATCAGACAGATATGCTGACGTAGATTTGCTCAGTCTCCACTGACGTAACATGTCTTACGTGTGAAGTAAGGTTCAGGCTGAGTAAACGCACGTTTATTTAATCTATCGTAAAGGTTTATCGACATCATCCATCGTGGTCAAATTAACCAGATTAGTGTACTTCCTACGCAAGATGAGGTTTAATAATGATGTGAGGATATAAAGTAACGAACTGTACACCTGGGTACTGTTATTCTGACTGGTAGGGTTAGGTGATAGATAGACTGTCTGCTGAGGCTGAAGAGCATACAGCATACTTGCATTGTGGTAATTACGAATCAACTGAATTCGATGCGGCGATTGACTTCACCAAAAAAAAATAATTAGTCCGTCAGATAGATTTTCAAAAACTAATGGACACGTATTTATTTTTTCATTTAAACAAAAGATGAAGACGATACAGTGCTTCGAAAAGTCGCGTCAAGCCGTGTGAAGTCACACGGTTAGTACTTTTTTACCCACAAAATGACGTCAAAAGCCCCCACTCATGATTGGCACATAATACATAAATAGTCGTCAACAGCCTATTAATGTTCCCACTGCTGGGACACAGGCCTCCTCAATTTCAGGAATATCTATTTCAGGGTATTGATGCAGTATTTAATATTCTGTTCTGTTTACCTGTCTCTTTCTCTTTTAACGGTAATTTGCAATTGTACAGAAATAATCGTCTGCTACAGGTAGCGCGTTTGATTCCCGTTGAGTGGAAAAACCATACTGTGTTTCTAAGTCATAAGTCAAATTCAAGAAGTGGCTGTAAGATTTTTTATTACCTTTTATTACGAAACCATCTCTAAAGATGTTTAGAATTATTTTTGCAAATCGTTGCGGTTTTCCAATAAGTACCTATTCTAGCATATTTTTATAAATTTACTTCAAATCCCAAGATATAGGTAATTAAAGAGTTACAAACAAACTCCTCGTGTAGCGCTGTTAAAGTTACTTCACACCGAATAAAACGACATAAAGGAGTAAGTTCAACTACTATGGAAAAAATAACGGACAGGTTACGGACACCCGGACACTGACAGATAAGTATCTGTATGGATATATCAATGCCGGTTTGATCGACCACCACCACAATAAAAAAGTAATAAATTCAATATAATTAAAAAAACAACTAAAATTCCAAATTCAAACCATTCCAAAAAGTTAAAATGAAAAAAAAAACGCCCGTTCAAGTTCCAATTTCAAATTCTTACTTACCCCATCGATGAGGAGTTCTGCCCAGAAACGTTCTTTCCTCAGGGTTCCAGATACCGTACTGGATCCTCTGGAGGAAGGGCCTCTCGACTGGTCTCCGGTTGTAGTTGACCACACCGTTGGGCTTATGCTTGTCGGCGCCCATCATGGCTGGTCGGCGAGTGAAGACTGGCGACGGCGAGCGTGAGCGAGGTGAAGTGGTGAGGACGGGGTTTGTGCCTAACTGTACGGTGACTCTGTGAGGACGTGTTTCGCTTTTTATCTTACGTGACTTTTCTAATGTTGTTGTTATGATAATTGAAAATATTTCTTTTTGACGTGAGTTTGGCAGTCGACCACATTGTGTCGGCTATGTTAGCCGACACAATGTGGCCGGCTGCGGGTTGTACGAAGGAGATACCGCGGCCCCGGCCACAAAGGGCTAAGAAGGAACATGGATGGTTTTTAAACAGTAGAAGTCAGACACTCCCTTTCCGCTCCGCCCAGAGCGGGAGGAATCATCAAATTTTGATGATTCCCCACCCTACGCAAACAAAAAAAGAAAAGGGGCTTACAGAAGTTGTAATGATTAGATAACTGATTCTGAGACTGGTATGAAATAGACGAGAACCCATGAAAAAACTGACTTAATAGAGTTATGAAAATGATTATATCTAAAGTACCAATACTTCGGTCTAAAAACAGTACTATAATTATTTTACGTAACACTGACTAGCCTTTTTAAAAACTATGTATGTTGGAGTCGTCTTGTAGTCTAATCGGCTGCAGCGAAATACCAGTATTTACGGTAATATGATACTACTTGGGAACACAACGACTGTCAAAGATATACAAATGACAGCCAGCCATTTTCAACGACTTTTTTGTCCCTTCTCCAATTCGCCTACTCTTTGCCCCCGATCTTCCGCCCAAATCTGCCTGAAACCGGCGTACCGCCCGCCCTGCGCTGCCGCCCCTGGCGCCCCCTGCGGCCAAGCCCTGAACTACGAAGTAATGTGCTAAGTGCTAGTCAGGTGACAACTTGTTTGACTTGCCAAGGACGGTGACAGATGTGGGCTAGAGTAATTGAGAAATAAAGATAATTAACTTATTTAAAAGTTAGAGCTAACATGAGATTAGGGTCGTGCATTTTGAAAATTTACAACCTAGCTAACATCTGTCAAACATGTCGCTGTTTTAATTATTCTGCCGACTGCGTATTCCGAGTTATGCATTATTCCATGGATTTCAATATTCAGAATGATGTACAGCTTTAAATTAGCATTACTAAGGGGGTAGATAAAAGGGATTCTGATGATAGATTCAAAGTTAGGTTATGATTTCCATGTTCGGGGTTGGTGAAAAGTACGTTTTACTTATTAATTTATTGAATCACTAAACAAACGTAGTATCTAAGAGGAACCCCTTCACGCATACAGGGTGTAAATTAACCCTTCACACATACGTCCACCAAGCATTCTGAACATCAAACTAGTACCCTTTACGCAAAAATTTTCGCTTGGAAACAATTTTTTCTTTTATCCAAAATCACATTTTACGGTAAAACTCAAAGTAGCACTCTTAAAACATTATGCTAGTGGATGCTTTGAATAGTAAACGGGTCATGGAGGTAATTTAAGTAAAGGTATAGCCTGAAAAACTAGTATTTATAAAAAAAGTGGCTGGCAGCTTGGAACTTTGACCCCCAATATCTCCGTAACTAGGGGGTTCCCAGGTATGGTCTAGAACAAATAAATATCGCAGTGGTGGGGAGAACAAGTGCCTTTCGTTTGCCTTAAGAGTACTTTTACACCCTTTATATGCAGTCAGCAGCACCAATATTATGCATTAAGCAACGTTTAGAAGCAATTTTCACTGTATTTATTTAATTTTAATGTTACGTAACGAAATTAAAATTTTGGAACCCATATTATCATAAAGTAGGTCAAATCTCTTAAAAGTAATTGTATTTCACGAGTAATTCGCGATTGAACTTGATAAGTGTATACATATTATTGCTCGTGACTGTACATTTATATTTTGTCTACAGGGTATAACAGAGTAGTGCTTGGATGTGGCACTGTTCCCACTTCAGGTATTTTACACCATAAATAATCTTGGTGAGGTATGGCGTCTGTGTAATAAAACCAAATTCAATTTGATCTAGATTTATTCGAAATAAATTCACCTTTACACAAACAACATGGAATATTTATATTAAATAGGATTTGTACTCGTACCAGGCATAACAAACATACTCTAACAAGGATAGTCTAGATAACATTCTCAAATTGCTTCAAAAAACATAGTTAATTATGTGTAAAGTACTCCTGAAAACAACGTGGTTAACTAGTATAATTTATTGGTGCGTGGCTTAAATCATAGCTAACGACGTCATTTTAATTTACTCAATAATTTCTCAAATAAAAGGATACAAATCTATACCAACAACGACCTCTGTCGACGTAATCGAATCGCCAAAAGATATATTATGCAACATTGTTGTAAAAATATAAAGATACAATTCAAATTACATGCATAATTAGTTATGGTAGGCTCAAACATTATTTTTCTTCAAAAAAGGTAAACTTACACAAAATACCTTCACATTTCATTGACGTAGACCATTCTTAATTTTCTTTCAGTATTTTCCTGAAACATTGTAAAATCCTGGCTTTCTCGTATAAGCATACTTACTAGTATCTCGTAATGTATGTACACACACTCCATTTGGTACATTAATCAAAATACTTTAACTTCATTCATTAGGTACTTATTTACAGTTTATAGAAAAAAGAGGTGGGTTTAAATTATTTGGTAAATAAGCATTCATTGAGATTTCTTCGTAAATAACACACGACATACATATAGGTTGTATTTTTAGTAAAGTAATAACAGTTTTGCTCTTAAATAGGTACGTTTTTTTTTGCGATCACACAGAGATTCGAAGCACTCAAGTACTTTATACGTGGAATACAAAATATCCTATAGATTATCTGTAAAGAATACAATAGAAGAACAGATAAATCTCGCCATACTTTCGTAAAAGAAAAAGTCACCGAAATATTCATTCAAAATCACAAATTACATCACTTGACAAAGAAGGCACTTTGCCAGCCTTCTCTCATAAACGAACAAAGTAATAGATATTCGGTTGAGAAAAGGATACGTTTCTTTAAAAATTAGCATAAGCTGATTTGACCATAAGGTTATCGTTATCACATTAGAGCACGATGAACAAGATTTAGCCTGATTCTAGTAAAGATACCTATCGTGTAGGTACGGTCAACGTAAGAGTTTAGTATCATCTCATGATGAATTATGGCCCACCCACTCCTCGCCAAGAGGTCAATAGAGGAGGAAGTTATAGGCTTATTGTGCTTCTAGTGCCCTATACAACATTTGTATACAAAACAGCTCTCGCCTTTTGCAATATAATGCAGTTCTTGAAACGCAACAGAACCGCGAATCACTGTAGTCTATAAGCTTTCTGAATATACAATAAATAAACTAGTTGCGTTAGGTCTACCTGGACAGTCTTCACACCGGTTGACCGTACACTTAAAGCTCTGTAATTCTTGGCAAGCTAAGTAAACATCTGACAACTCATTATCACACACTACATGCTATACATGGTACACACGCTCTAACTATTTTTCTAAGGTAGAGTACGCATTATAAAGTTGTTTATTTTGTAGAACGGGAAAGTTACAAACGGATAGGTGAGACCAAACACTGGGCTTATGACAATATTGTAAAAGTGACCATTAATCGTAAAGACCGTCAGAATACCTAGGTCCTACAGTTAGGATAACCATATGGCCACACTTCTTTTTGGCCTCCTATCAGGACTTCATCCAGCCTAGCGATCTGCACGATCTTTTAGAGGTAAGGGGTTTATTAAAAAAGTAAAAGGTCTATTCGAATTTCGAAATGGTAACCCTGGTATTCCACCTACATGAAGAGACGAAGTGGAACTACACAATGCGCACTTAACCTAACCGGCCGCGGCAGTACTACCGTACAGTTCCGTTACTGTAACGGAACGTCCCTATAGCTATGTACATGATACATTGCTGCTCATGTTAGACCTCGGTGTTGTTGCCGCTGCTAGTGCCTTCAACGTACAGGTGGAAGCGAGTATATCCCGACGGCTCCTTTAAACTCTTGTTGTGTCTAATGTTCTTGGCCCACGCCCTGCATCGTATCACAATGTTGAGGTTATGTGCTGAAAGTGAAAAAAATATGTTAATTTAGATCACATTGTAGTAGACCTACTTTGACTGACCCGTTACTGCTAATCACATGACTTTCGATTAATAGTGTCAAAAGTTAAAGGATAAATGGAATATTATACGGATAACTCGAAGAAGATCACATTATAACCGACATCGAAAAAAGAAAGAGGTTATATTTAGCCACCATAATTTCTTTTGTTCTCTCTGTACAGAAGGACGGCCATACAGTCTAAGTACATACAAATTTATCACAAAATATTGGTAAAAGATCTCTGGAGTGAGAAAGCTTACAAATGTTATTAACTACCTGATGCCCGCGGCTTCACCCTCGTAGATGTCAGTCAAGTTATATACTAAAACCTTCCTCGACAACCACTCTATCTATTGCTGAATAGCATGAAAATGGGTGCAGTAGTTTTTGAGTTTATCGCGAACAGACAGACAGACGCTGCGGAGGACTTTGTTTTATAATATCTGGTGGTGATAGAACCATCCACAACTGCGTTACGGTGTATGCAGTCTGGATAGCTTTGAAAAATCTAAATATCTAGCAAAGGTAACAGCTGGTAGTGGGCAGCCTATGACACCATCAGTGATAATTCTTAAAATGTATCCAGTAGCCCCATCTTGAGGTTGATGATTCAACTCACCCTATAGCAGACCACAGCTGGATACAGGTCTCTCCCAAGCTGCACCAAGCATAGGTTCTAGGACTAGGTTGCCCCATTAGATAATCGGATCAAATCTTTAGGTTACTCTGATAATAAATACCTGGTGATGATAACCTCACGGCGATAAGAGGGCTCTTGTAACCCTTTTGGTTGTTGAAGGGGTAGAATTTTTCCGGCATGCCCTGTCCCCAGGGGTACTCCAGTTTTGTGTCATTTGCCTTCTCCTCTTCACATGACACCCATACTTGCTTTTGCTGGTGGCAGAAAATTTCAAGGTTTGAGTACCTATAGAACTGCCATATACTTAGTAGTCATACCCCTAAAGCCTGACAGGCTTGTCAAGACTCAGGATAGGTATCAGATTACCCAGTATATGGGTTATGATCGTCAGAAAGGCAGTCTCCCCAACTCCCCATCGAAAATACTATAAGTATAATAAAAAAATAAGCTTAAAAACTAAAACCCGACTATAAACCACGGTCTTAAAAGTAGAAAACAGAAAAATAATTCTTGTCTGATATTCAAATATTGAATTTGTACATCCATTTCTATTTAAATATTTGTCGCATGCCACTGATACCTGATGCTCCTTTATGGCGTTTTCATTGATACAGAAGTCAGCTTCTGTTGCCGTTAGCAAGGTGGCATGCGACTACGACTGACCTCTATAATAATTTTACTTATATTTAAATAGAAATGTACAAATTCAATATTTGAATATCAGACAAGAATTATTTTCTTGTTTTCTACTTTTAAGACCGTGGTTTGTAGTCGGGTTTAAGTTTTTAAACTTATTTTTTTATTAGAATTTTATTTTAGTGTTAATTAAAAAATCCGTTATAATATATTACTTTCATGATATAAAAGTACTACTGAATGTTGGTTTCTTATTTAAATAGTACGAGTAAATAGACCGCGAGAACTTTTTGACCGCATTCTAAATGTGTATGTTGACTTAAACTATAATATAATATACATATTTGTATTGTGCTCGCCAAGACCTCTCATTTTTTTTTTTTTTTTTTTTTTTTTTTCCTTGTTAGTAAGAACCAAGTTCTTACTAGTTAATTGCAATCTAGCCTAAGAAGACTAATAAACAATTTAAATCTAACTTATTATGCTACGTTATAAATTATGTTAATGCTAAGAATAGTGTCCATAATTAGGTATGCACTTTTACACACGTTCGTAACACTTCCTTAGAGTCTGGTAAAATTGATAAAACACTTTGTTCATGTGTTATATAAATAGCACAACATTGTTACTATTATTGATTCACTTACACTACACTAATTCAAATGGTTTAGTTCTCTTTAGTCTACGCACTATGTCTGTGTTGTCTAACAGCTGGATTGCCTCAACATTCACGTGTCGATGGAGTCTGTGTTCGTGGGCTTCAGCAAATTTTTGTATGATGGTGGTGACGAATTCCATGTCGAGGTCACGGTGGAGGTCATCGTTTCTTATGTACCAGGGTGCATTTACAGCAGCCCTGAGTACTTTATTTTGGAACTGTTGAATTATTTTGACGTTGGTTGGCTTAGTACAGCCCCAAAGTTGGATACCATACGTCCAAATTGGCATCAGAATATGCTTGTATATTATCAACTTATTATGTATTGATAAACAGGATTTCCTTCCCAGTAACCAATACAAACGTTTATAACGAATATCGAGTTCCTGTTTTTTCTTTTTGATATGGGCTTTCCAACGCAGCTTGGCGTCGAGAGTTATGCCAAGGTATTTGGCTGTATTAGCATAAGGTATTTGCATACCATTTATGTAGAGTGGGTGGTAGTCACTGTGTTTGTTTGTGAAGTTAATGTGAACTGATTTTGACTCATTCAGATTGATCTTCCACTTTTGTGTCCAGTCGTAAACTTTGTTCACAGCTAGTTGAACTTTCTCTACTGCTTCTCTGTGGCTTGATCCGGTGGCCATAATAGCAGTATCATCTGCAAAGGTCGCTATGGTGCTGTTTTCCAGCTCTGGGATGTCACAAGTGTATAACAAGTACAAAATTGGGCCAAGCACACTTCCTTGAGGCACCCCAGCTTTTATGGTTTTTAGCCCGGAATATGCGTCCTCTTGGCGTATTCTAAACATTCTTTTAGTTAAATACGACTCTAGGATATCTACAAATTCTGGTAGCATGCGTCTGAGCTTAAATATGAGACCCTCATGCCAAACTTTGTCAAAAGCTTGCGCGACGTCTAAGAACACGGTAGCACAGACTTCTTTATTTTCTAGCGTTTTTTCAATAACATTAGTTATTCTATGTACCTGGTCTAACGTTGAGTGTTTTTCTCTGAAGCCAAACTGGTGATCTGGAACTAGGTTTTTATCTTCTATTACTGGTTTTATCCGTTTTAGTAACAGTTTTTCAAATAACTTTGATAGTACGGGTAACAGAGAAATGGGTCTGTATGATGATGCTTCGTGGGGAGGTTTCCCAGGCTTCGCAATCATAATGACTTCAGCAACCTTCCATGGCTCAGGTACATATTTTAAGATAAATGAAGCATTTATTAGTTTGGTCAGCTTTACTATGGCTTTGCGTGGGAGGCGTTTTAGAATTTCCCCTGTGATGAGGTCGTAACCGGGAGACTTTTTTGAGCTAATGTTGTTTTGAATTTCTCTCATTACTTCCTTAGGAGTCACAAGCTTGATTCTTTGGTTTTGTGATAAATTTACACTCTCATGTATTTCTACAGAGCTTTCGTTGGGTTGAAAGGTTTCTTCTAAATGTTGAGCAAATCGGAACGCCTTTTGGTCATTGCTTATTGCCCATTTTCCGTTGCTATCTCTGATGGGCGGTATTTGTATAATCTGCCTTTTTAGATTTCTCGTCGCTTTCCAAAGTGAGTAATCCGTTGATTTGTCATTGGTAAGCTGAAGAAGGTTGGTATTCAGAGATTCATCCTCAAATTGTAGAATTTTTCTCTTTAGTCGTTTAGTTAGGTTATTTAGTGTTGTTTTGACGCGGGAACCTTGTTTGCTGCCACAACTTCCTTTGTTTTCTTTTCTCTGATAGTAAATCCACAATTTCTTTAGGATAGATAAATCCCTTATATTTGCGTTTTAGCTGAGGTGTATTGCTCCACGCACATTGTTGAATATTAATAATAAATTTGTTTACTTCTGAGTCAAGCTGATCTTGCGTTTTTATCGGAGTTTTAAGGTCGATAATATTATCTAGATCAAGAGCAAAACTGTCCCAATCTGTGGACTTATTAACCAAGGTTAAGTGGCTTTCTTTTAATAGGATTTTTTGACTTAGCATTAGTATAATCGGAGAATGGTCAGAGTCCATAGTAAAACTTTCCTCCAAACTGATGTAATTGGTGGATATATTTTTGCAGATGAAAAAATCTATAAGATCCGGTATTTTCTGGTGGTCAGTGGGCCAGTATGTAGGTTCGCCTGTACTCATTACTTCACAATGTGTTTCTTTAACTGCACTTAAGAGCTGTCTTCCTTTAGTTGTAGTAAGTCTTGAACCCCAATGCGTATGCTTAGCATTAAAATCGCCGCCTAGGATAAATCGCTGGCCTAATAATTCAAAAAGATGTAAGTATCGCTCTTTTCTTATCATGTGCCTAGGAGGCGAGTATATGGCTGCAATGGACACTTGACAAAACTTAGTTTTAACAGATACTGCCACTGCTTGAATGTCTTCTTCTTCATATTTACACTGCACGTAGTGACTAACGTTTTCTTTAATTATAACCGCACTACCCCCCCTGGCAGAGTTGCTAGGGTGGAGGGAATTATATATCATGTATCCTCTAAATTTGATAAAAGATTGCTTTGTGAAATGCGTTTCGGAGATTAAACACACGTCTATATTTTCTGTATCTAGGACCGCCTGCAACTCATGCTGATGTTTGAGTAGTCCATTGGAGTTCCACGCCATTATTTTAAGTGTGTTATTCATTTTTGATTATTCAAGACAGCTGTTTTAGTGCTGGATTCTAGCTTCTCTAATCTCTTATCAAATGAGGTAATGCACTTCAAGATCTGGTTAATCTTATCCTCTAAGTTCAGAGGTTGAGATCCTTGTTTTGCAGCTTGTGCGTAAGTGCCGATGTTGGTTACTTGCATGGCTGGTTGTTTTGCACTTGACTGGACACTTGCTTTCTGCGCCTGTTTACCAGGGTGTGTTATAGGAGGAAACTGTTGGGTATTAGGCACCGTAGGTTTCTTTTTTAAAACTTTATTTTTCATAATTTGCATCTGTTTGGCTACTTCACACCCTCTATTATTGGCAGGGTGAGGTAGGCCGCAGTGGATACATTTTGGTTTCTCTTGCGGAGATTTGGTACAATTGGCTGTAAGATGCTTGCCAGTGCATTTCACACACCTTGGCTCTTTTTGACAATATTTATGTGTATGCCCATAAGCTTGGCATCTCTTGCATTGGGGGATGAGTGCTGGATTTTTGAGTGGATGTATTTCAATTTTACACCCTAATATGTACTTAATGCCGTAGATTTTGTTGACATCTTCATCGTTATAAAATGATAAAACGAACATGTTGAGTGGTTCTTTGGTCTTCCAGCTCAATTTACTATCTACCTTTTCTATTTTTAGGCCTTGGGTTGTTAAATCTTCCTTAATTCGATCTGGTTGGCAAGAAGAGTGTAGTTTCTTTACCACAACTCTAATTGGTCTAGCCTGCTTGTTTTCGTATGAATGCCAGTGGTAGTCTTTTTCAGACAAGAACCTGGCAATTACTCTATATGAGTCTTCTGATTTGGCGTTAACCTTCACACAATCCCCATTCATCATTTTTGCTGTAAATGATTCCGCTGGTTGGCTTTCAATTAACGAATCGTAGAACGTTTGATAGTTCTTGATTCCGTCTATTATGATTGGCGGTGGTAAGGGCACTTTTTTGACCGAAGTCACTTTCTCATTTTTTTGGTGATTGTCTTGTTGGGCGCTTCCGGGTTGTTGTTTTGGAGAGAGGGAGGTGTTAAGCTTCCTTTTCTTCCTGCTCTTGGCCCTAATCCACTCAGTCTCTTTAGCAAGGTCATCCTCGTCTGTACAGTATTCCACGTCATTTTTTGTAGTCTGAGCAGGTTCTGTAGTCCCTTTTGTTTCTTTAATGCAGTTCAATTCTCCTTGAAGTGTCTGAACTTGTTCCTGCAGGGCATCAATTTGTACATTCAATTTACGTACCATGACTTGCAGGTTTTCTCTATCTGTTTTCTCTTGGAGATAACAGTCATATAACTGCCTTTCTAGGTCAGTTTTAATAGTAATAGACTTTTTTGTAGCCATTATTAAGTTGTAAGGCGAGTTTAACACCTATACAATAAGTTATTGTAAACACTTCATGATTTCCGCACTTGTAACTAGGTCATGACACTGACCCCGATATATTGACGTAGGTACGCCGCGACGCGACGTTGTTGTGATCCGTCAGCAGAAAACTCTCGCGAAAGAGCTCGCGCGCGCGATCGTACGTCCGTGCACTATACTAGGTAGACAACAACTGGATGATGATGTAATGATTATCTCAATTTTTTTTTTTTCGAACTTAGAATTTGACATATATATTCCGACATAAAAATAATTGCTAAAATTTATATAGCCTATGTCACCCGGGCTATTCTTACGAATCTATTGACACTTCATTTATTAAAATACATTCAGTAGTTTAAGCGCTACGGTGGAACATACATACATACATAGACTGCCAAAATCTGCATTACCCTTCCTTTTGGCTTCGCCGTAGTCGGGTAATAATAGTAAGGTCTAACGACCCCATACACCGTAGTGTCGGAGTTTCAAAACCGTCTCAGGGCCCGTCGCGGTTGCGGGTTGTTGTAAGAGATACCGCGGCCTCGACATAAAGGGCTAAGAGGGAATATGGGTGGTTTTTATTCAGTAGAAGTCTGACACTCCCTTTTGCTACGCCCAAGAGCGGGAGGGGTTATTTGATGATTTCCAACCCGCAAAAAAAGGGGCCTATGACATGGCTTGACGACCGCCATTTGGCGGCCGGGACCATCGGTTTATACGTGCCACAAGGCAAACGCCTAAGCTTGACCGCGGAGGCAGTTGCCAAGCAGGGCAGCTGCAAAGGCTAGACTGAAATTTCTTCCCAAATAGATGGGAAAAGGCTAAGTAGACGAGCATAATATAAAACTGCCTCGTTAAATACTGGGTTCAAGTAATAAGGTTCGACCAAAACACCAAAAAGTCTCGCGATTTTTTTAAGGCAACACTAAATGCCAGCGACCTTGAGCGACTGGGTGGAGCTTGCGTCAATCCCCGCGACCGCGAAACCAATCCCCGCAATGCATGCTCGTAATTTCGTAAGGTAGTGTACGTTTCAAACAGTAAGGACTGTCCAGCCCGATTTTTTATCACCATACAAAATAATGTCGGGAATAAGAATATGCGATTTACCAAAAAACTATTGATTAGACTAAACAAATAAAACATTATGACCTTAGTATGTTGCTTGTAGAATTATTTGGCACAAAATCAGAACGATCACACGGTGTTTACTCGTTTTTGAAATTTTTAGAGGTATTCTCGCAATTTTTTTCTATACAGTAAAATTTGTTGTATTGTGTTTTCAACACACTATGACACTAACGTATATCCTGAAGAATATCACATATTTTTCTGATTTTGTTTACTGCAGTGTATGAAAACTTACTTTGAATAGTTGCACCTTTTCAAATTAAGTAAATTGAAACTGCTTCATAAGTTGGAAATGATAATTATGCTCACATGACTTGCGTCCTGTCCATGGATGTGTTCAGCCAGTTCCTCTGGCATGTCTGAAGGCAGCGCTGTGGGGTCGTAGCAGTCTGGTTGCCAGCCTATTATCTAGAAAGGTAGACAGTATCATTACAACATGAGTTTGCAAGTAAGATGTCGTAGTAAATCCAAACGGTCACTTTATTTTATGTAACCAACCTAACAGACAGATGTGTTGCTGGGGAGTTTGTTTCGCCACTTCTTCTTTCCAGCTAAAACACTAGGAAGTGTCGAAGGGTGGGCGTTTTGGGGGACTGTCTCTTGTAAATAAGTAAAGTAAAGTAAAGTAAATTTTGACGTTCGAAAAGTGCTGATTATCAGCCTAGTTTGAATAAATGAGTTTTGATTTAGATTTTTTGATTTGTAAAATATTACATCACCCCGCCTCGTTGCTTCGTTCGGACCGCCTCGTGTGGCCGCAAGCGCTTTCAGACGCGCTGTTATGTTATGTATGTTTCACCTCCATTCTAGACACCTCATACGGTGAAGGAAAACATTGTAGGAATCCTCATGTCTTGGAATCAAAATTCACGGCACAGCGTGTCACGGTTCGGAGAGGTTTGGTGGACGACGTTATTTTCACCAAACCACACTCGATCCGCGTGTGTATTTTCGTCCGCTCCCTCTCATAGAGGCAAGTTGCCCAGGTGTAGGAACACTTCAGGCCGATTTAAAGTTCTTTAAGGTCTTAACAACGATGAGGTTGTGCCATTACTTACTTTGTTGACTTTAATGAAGATGCAGGGGTTATCAGGGAAGCCGTAGTGGTCTGCAGCCGTGCATTCCTTCTTCGATGAGTACCAGCTCTCGCTGCTGTAAGCTGGATAAAAACAACATATTATTTTAGAATTGAGAGGGGCTTGTGGCATAACAACTGCATGGGTTGATCTTCAAGCATTGATTCCAGAGATCAAACTTCGACAACCATTATTGGTTAAATGGGTGAATATCCATTTTAAAAAGTGTAAACGGATCCTTGAAGTTTTAACTTCCAATATCTCAGTAACTAAAAGGTATGGTTCGAACCAAAATAATTATATTATCACTATGTCGGGAAGAACGTTAAGAACGTTACGAATCGTTAAGGGTCTATTTACAACCTTTAAACCACAGTCCTTTGTGGCTCGGACAGCACGTTAAGTACATAATGTAGTTGGTCTCGGACAATCGCTAAGAGTTAGAAGCCTAATAGCTTGACTATCAGTCTTGCAAGATACATAAATTGTATAACCCAAATAGCCATTAAAGTTTGTGAAGATCAAGTGGGCAATCTGAATCGGACTGGACTGGAACCCTACCCAACAAGCTACTTTTCTAAAATCATTGATTGTCGAATGCAACCCAATCAAAAAAATAATTTTAGCGTTTCATTAAATTATCAAAATTGATCTATCCAGACATTCCAGACATCTACAATTGGCACTCCATAACATCATTTAAATGCTTTTATACCTACTACAATATTATAAATAGGTAAAGTTTGTGAGTTTGTAAGGTGGCAACCGGTAACCTCTGGATGATCGGGATCTACTGAACCGATTTTGGAAATACTTTCACCAATAGAAAGCCACATTATTTGTGAGTGCCATAGGCTATATTTATTACAACTTTTAAAAGACATGTCCACCCGAGCGAAGCCGGGATGGGTCGCTAGTCATACAATAAAGAAGGTCACTTTATGTATGGTCGTAGAATATCCATAGTATCCACGTTCCATGTCGGTACATTTCCATTGAAGTATTGATTGGCGACAATGGCTCACTAAAGCCTGTACGTCAGCAAATTGCTCCGTGTTCTGCCACGCCTTCGGTCGCGTGTGTCTGTACTTGTGTAGTCGATATCACGCTTATTATCATGTTTAGGTAAACAGAGACTGGAAAACTCACGCCTACCTACCTACCTACGGAGGTAACAACCCATATTGTGTTTTTCTTTATGGGTCAAGCTACTCACACTTTTCCAAAACGACTCCTAAAGTGCAGAATCAACAGTGTCGACCACCAGAAAAACGCCGAGACAATGAAACTCGATGAAGTCCCAGAAAAACTATTTAACTGTCTTGGATCCCGCAACGAAAGAATAGCGGAGTAGTAGGTCATTATTACTCATGTTTACTTACTATTTTTATTCTAGATCTACGTTATAAACGCACCCACAATGGCGAGTAAGACGCATATGACCTTTCCAAAGAACATTACCAATAAGGTCAGTGTCTAGGGCGTCCCCTTTTGGGGGTGTCACTTAAATGCAAGTAGTATGCAATGGGTGGCCAATAAGGCACCTGGTCGCAGCCGCGTAAGATGCAGTAGGTTCTAAGAGCATAGCATCTTCGAGATCCAAACTCAATGTCTTTTTTTTGTTGGTTGGGAAATCATCAAATGAATATTCCCGCTGTGGGCAGAGAGCGGTAGGGAGCATCATTTTTCTCCTGATTAAAAACCGCCCATGTTCCTTCTTATCCCTTTGTGTCGAGGCCGCGGTATCTCTTTCCAACAACCCGCAGCCCCGACGGGAAAAAATGTATCTAGTGAGGAGTATCAAAGAATACTTACGTTCAAAGAACTCTTCAAGCTGGTCAATAAATGGTTGGTAGGCAGAGCTGTTCTCCACGTTGTAGCGAAGAACTGCTGTCTCGTACAGGGGCCGAGATGCCACGCCGGGGTTCGCTCCTGGAAGCAAACGAGGATTTTAAAAGTAAGGATTTTTTAATTCACTCTTTTCTTGTTTCATTCTGATCGGGATGTTACGTGAACGAGATATCCAGTTACTTATCCCTGTGGGTAAGTATGTGTGTAATTTGCCTCACTTACTGGCGCATTGGTGGTGTTTTATGTTCTCTAAACTGTCTACAACCTACACTTTAGAGGACACTTTGGACACCCCAGCAATTGTGCCATAGTCTGATAACTGGTACAGAATGCCTTGTGGCATTAAGTTCACCTAAGTTCGACTATTGTACATGAAGTTTAAATAAATACATGAGTGTCGGAAGGATTAGAAGGTTTTCCAAATGCAGCACTGTTTAACATCTGTGGAAAATACGTCTTCTTCTTCGGCCAGCCCTAATGGGTTCCACCACACATCACTGATGGTGTGTCGCGTCGGTCGGCATTAAAAATATTCTATGAATTGTAATGTATTTAAATAAATGGATACAATGTAGCTACCAAACAAGGAAAATTGATGTTAAACATAGGGCAGGATGCGACACAATTCAGACAAAGTAATTAAATAGTCCATTGTTTGTATCCCTTTTCACCGACATTTTAACAGCTATACTCGTAGTTATGCTTATTAAGGTCAAACTACGCGGAGATTAACTGTTACATGGTTAACTGATAAAACTTGTAAACTGTTTGCGATAAGGTGCTGCTAAATAATATTGGTACTTTTGTACTTATGCCTGTTTCTCACTAACACAAACCTAAATGCCGCACTCAGAGACGTTTAATGATTAATCGTACTTAAGCCGACACTTACTCAAGATTTTACATACAAAACCTTTACTAGGTAACAGCTTAAAGTAATCAATTAATCATGCATTAAACGTCTTTGAGTGCGGCAGCTTTAAGTAGTGCCATATAAATCAATGATATGATACAGTGTCGAAGGGACACCGACGGAATATGGTTTTTACATATTTCGTATCTCTCCTCCCGTGTACGTTTTTAATAACCGATGAAAAAGGTCTGGGACTGATGGTGATGTACTGAATAACGTGGTAACCGTTTTTCTCGTCAGTGTTCCTTCTCCCCGTATTAGTGCACTGCTGGACGACTCTAAGTAGGTCAGTGTCATAAAATTCGTGAATAGCGCGCACTGTTGATGATGTTGTTGGGGATGTTATAACATGGGTCTTATTTGTGTACAGTAAGTAAAGTTTTCTTCTGCTCTCTTTCGTTTCTCGTTGAATTTTAAATGCTGTGAACAACGATGATGCCATCTACTGTACGCATCTAGGGAGCGTTGCAGTATGCTCGTATTAAAAATCTATATTCAGATTTAAAAGAACGAAAAAAGAACCAACCATACTCCGCTTATACTAGACCACAGCTAAAAATAGTCCTAAAGGAAGGCACAGCTGACAGCCCACCTATAAACCATTCGGTCTTTAACGCTAGATCGTAGGAAATCCTTGTGTCCATCCCACCGGTCTCCCAGTCAATTGTCCCCAAAGGAACCCGCGGGGCGGTCGTAGGAAGCCCATTACATAATAAAAAGCGCGGAATGGACGACCTGACCGACGACGTCTAAATGCGACGTGACCTCTTTACGATTTATAGCGCACCGCACACCGACTGTACATTAATAGCTGGTAGTACACGAGTGGGTAAGTACGCCTGTATACTTTGAAGGCTAGAATGGGCTGGAAGAAGCCAAAAGGACTGAAAGATGGACTGCGTGAAGAATGAAATGACAAAAATGGAGTTGTCTGATGAGATGACGAGTTGTAAAGAAGTGTGAAATAATTGTGAAACGGGCAGGAGAATAACTACATCTCCAAGATAACAGATCTTGGGGATGCAGTATTCAAGTCAAAGGTGACGACAAAACTGTTATTAGACTCCAGCGTGTAAAGTCATCATCATCATCATTTTCCTGCCCTGACTCGGAGACAATCTTAATCATCGTAAATCGAGAGAACTCTAATCGACCCCTCTGTCAACCATTTTTATAGGTTTGTGTAAGAGAGGATCGGCCTAAAACGACGTCTTCTTCTGTTTTCTTTCATCAGTTGGTTCCAGTAAGTGGCCAATGCAAAAGCAGCGTGACTGCCGGTCATTAGGTCCTTCGTCACTTGGAATAGACCAGTAAGAAAGGGCTTTTATTTTATTGGCCCCGCCACACTATTGCAACTCAAACCAATGCAACTTCTGAACGCCAGAATCAATAGTGGCGACCTCCATAAAACCGAGACACTAAGGCTTGACGAAGTCCCAGAGACAACAACTAACTAATTAAACTATCTTGGAACCCGAAAAGAAAGTAATCAGGGAAAAATAGCGGACGAGAAGGAACAGCGTGAGAGCGTAAAGGCTATTCTTCAACACTGCAATTAAGGATACGCATGGAAAGGCCATCTGAAACAGTACATATTGATAAAAAAAGTGATAAAAGCTTACCAATAAGAGACTCTTCTAAGAGATAAGTAGGTCGGTTGTCTTCCAAGGTGAGGTACAGCCCCCCCATGCACAGGCCAAACATCAGGCCTAGCACCGCGTAGAACACCAGGTAGAAGGTCAGCACGATACCTGGAACGCAAAGGTATGTCAGAAACGTCGTAACGTGGGGTAAGGTTTTGTGAAACTGTTACATAAGTACTTATAACTATGAAAAATACAATTATCGCAATAAAAAAAAGAATCCCAAAAACCACACAAAAGCACATCTGGTCGTCATTTCTTAGACTGCTGTTTGATATGATTGATGTTGTGCCCTTTCTTTTTTTTTTTTTGACGTTGAGAAATCATCAAAGCCGCGCGCTCTGGGCGGAGCGGAAGGGAGTGTCAGAATAATTCTACTGTCTAAAAACCACCCATTTTCCCTCTTAGCCCTTTGTGTCCGGGGCCGCGGTATCTCTTTCAAACAACCCGCAATACCATCAAATCTAAACCTAACCTGCTAATTGAAGACACTGTTGGCGCATTTGCTCAAGCCGTTGACTGCTGCTCTACGTGTCGCGGGTTCGTTCCCCGCACGGAACAAGTATTTGTATGGCCTACAGATAGTTGTTTCGGGTCTGGGTATTTGTGAATGTGAGTTAAAATGTCTGTGAACGGACCCAGGATACAAGAGAAATTCCTTGTGTATGGCAAGGTCATAAAAAAATGAAATCTCACAGACTACCCTAGCGCTTCTCCTTTAAACGCTATCAGGGCAGTATACTACCATACTACCCAACTTTTGGAAATTGTAGGGAAAATTAAAATAATTAAACTAAAAGCATTGCTTCGAATTCTCTAAATAATTCGATTTCTTCGATTCGATTCTAATAGATATCTAGAATTCAGCCGATCGCCCGAGCTAAGTAGGTTAGGTTACAGAGCTAGGTATGCTCGGTACACGCGCACTTCCAATGAACTGTCTGGAGGCGAAATTACCTAAGCACGACATCCTGTCATGTCACCACGGCTCACGTACGAGTCACTGATAGCGAGTATATTAGGACGAGGTCCTTAAACGGAAACACAAAGTGATCCTACTGGAAGGTTCTCTGCATTTGTAGAACTTTGACAGTTGTCACGAAAGGGATGTTTCCTGACAAAAACTAAAAAAGTCGGTTTAGTCCGTCACGTCAGTTAGATTATCGAAAAATATTGGACACATATTTTTTTATTTTTTGACGTAAACAAAGCATGAAGACGATACAGGATACAGAGCTTCGAAAACTCGTGTCTCGTCACAGTTCAGTACATTTTTACAGTGACGTCATAATTTTTGACGCGTTTTATCATCGCCACTTTTCATTAATTTTATAAGACAAAAAACACGTATCCAATATTTTACGATAATACGGTCAGTCTCCCAACAGTGGGAACAGTAAAGGTTTGATATTACTGCTTGCCAAAATCCTGTGATTTTCACAAAATACGATTTTCACAATATTCACGACATGGTCAGTTGTATATGTACAGACGCCAGCAGATCAAGCTACCTAAAACTGTCAAATTTTACCAATCAACCTTGAACCTAATACTTCAGCGATATAGTTGAAAATCCATTAAATAAATTTAAGAGATTGTGAAACTACTACAGAGCTACTACAGACTTCATATCTTTGGCTTACCGCCAGTTCCATCGCATATACAAATAAATAAAAACATTAATCCATTTCCAAATCCGTTGTAAATTTGGTACGATTACAAAAATATCCCTTTTCGAGTAAACAAAGAATGGTCGTGTCAGTCAACGGTATAAATACTTGGCATTTGGTATGGTGAGACTAAATACGTTTATTTCGGTACTGTCTTTCGTGATCAATCGTGGAAAATGCTTGGCCAAGGTTGGGTGCTAAGAAACTTGTTGGGATGACCATAATAATATGTCAGCTGCGGAAAACAGTTGCTAACCAAACAGTAGGTTTCGTTAGCAACCTGTACCCCTGTGTGCCTTTGTCTTGTTATGTTCTTTCTCCTGCTGATATGAAGGGAAGTGGAAATTATATTTTTCCTACTCCTCCGCTATTCTTTTCTGATTAATTTAGTTGCAGGATCCAAGACAGTTAAATCATTTCTCTGGGACTTCGTCGAGCTTCATTAATCTCGGCGCTTTTCTTGTGGTCGCCACTGTTGATTCTGGCTTTCAGGAGTTACAGTGGTTTGGGAATAGTGTGGATGGCTTGACCCAAATAAAAAAAAACAGTACTACTGTACTCAAATCTTCTTTTAACTAAATTAATCAGTAACTGCCTCATTGGTGTAGTGGTCACAAGCGCGACTGCTGTGCATGTGGTCCTGAGTTCGATTCCCGGGTTGGGAAAAACGTTATTGGGTGTTTCCATTAGAAATTTTACAATGGTAGCCAGGGAGACTGGATTTAAACATAATTGAAAAAATGTGGTTTCACTATTCGGTAAACAAGCCCCTGCCTAACCCTTGGAGATTACAGACGTGATGTTATAATTAACTAAATGATGAATAAAGATTATGATAGTTTCATTAATATAAGATTAACAGGTAACAACCAAACCATCGACTAATCCATACCCTAGCGCATAACAAACGGTCTTCCTACTAACCTAAATCTTTACCATTCGACTTCCAACCGTAGCACACACAAAATAGGCCACAATTTACAAGCACTAATCGATCTACACGGTGAAATCTATGACGTAAGCGTTCTAAATTTAAATGCGGTGACAGAAATAGCGCGGACGCATTTCTTCGTACACAAAATAATGTTTTTATGACATTTATATTGATGTGACTGTCTAGTGTCTGGAGAATTTACGTGACGCAGTCATATTACATTATGAACCGCCAAAACGCAATTATTGCCTGATTAATATTTCCTGTGGGGCTAGTACGAACACACAGAGTAAACTTTACATGAATTCAAACAATTCTTGAAAGGTTAGATTCGCTCATAACTTCTTCTTTCTGAACTGTTTATCAGATCTGCAGATCATGAAACAGCAGGTGTTGCTAGATGTTGGTAGACCTAATAAATAAAGTATATTATTCATATCAATAGGTTTGATATTAAATGTGCTTGACCAATTTGCCTTGCCTTGACGTTGAGGCACATAAACCTACTTATAAAACTACATATAAACACATAGGTTTCATCTATATTTTCAGGTTGGTCATTTATTAATTTTCTTAGGCAAGAAACTCTAATAACTCCATGGTAACTTATTCTTTTCAAAAGGAAACAATTAGCGACCCGTCTTAACCTTAACCTCGCCCCCTTTTACATGGAACTTAAACTTATCTGGCCAAATGTGGGTAATATCTGGGGGCACGGCAGTGCCCCCGCCAAGTCGAGCAATAAAGCGGCACGGCCGTACCATCTAGACATGTGTAAGTAATGCGAGTGATGCATCACGTGTAATATCACCCAAGCGCGTACTGTAACATGACATATTACTCGACTAAAATCAGCATCACACCATTACACTAAACATCACGCGAGCGGCAGCAGCGCACTCCCGAACGCATCGGCAATGTTCGGTTTATATCGTAAGTCCGAAACTAGGCGAGTGCGATTTCGTATTTCGCCCGGTCAGGTGACTTAGTATGTTGTTTAGAACTCTATTTTTATTTCGAAAGGGTTTATATTTCCTTGACACCACCACCGGTCGTAGGTAAATACTCAACTGTCCTTTTATTTCGAATTGCAATGCAAATATTGCGATGTTTTTTTAGTTTATTTACTATGGCGCCAATATTCATGGGTCCTTGACTCCTTTCATTACCTTTTCATAGATACTTTTAATCCTACGCCTAAGAATATTGCCAGTCCTAAGCCTAGAAACCCGTTACTTGTTGATTTAGGGTATAAAGTATGAAGGAAAATCAACTTTGTTTGATTTGTATATTTAAATCATAGTGAGTAAATCACACTGTTACAATGCTGTGTTACTATACTATTTCAATAACATGTCCTATTACACTAGAACATTGCATTACATTAGAAACCGCGATGGTGTGCTATCGAATGGCGCTACAACATAACATCACGCGTGATGTTTGAAGTGATGTGTAATGTAATATTACTCGGGACAAAATGTAATGACATATATACATATAACATCACTTCGTGGTGCACTGTTTTGCACATGTCACTACCATCCTTTTCTCGAACCAGTTCCTGCCATTTTCGACCTCCTTTAACTTCGTTGTGGATAAAACTAGAAGCCTGAATTAATGGATTGACTTGGCCTTTGCATCATATTGGCCAATGTGATGGTCAATGTGATGGCCAGCTATTACAATGGCCTGTTTAACTGGCGAATGTGATGCGATGAACAAGTCAATCCATTTATTTAAAACATCTAGGTTTTTAAGTAGGGATTGAATATATTAACTGACTTGGTATTACATGGATCTTACTGCTTTTTACGGTAAAAGAACTGAGTTGCGCGGCTTGGCTTTTTTTATAAGTTTTGTTTTTGGTGGGATATAGGTACTTTTAGGTAAACCTCTGCTTTACTCTTCGAGGATTATGTTATGTTACTACGCCGCCATAAAAATGTTATATCATGTTTTATATTGAACAGGTGACTGAAATTTCTCGACTTGGTTGCAATCCTACTAAACATGACTTGATTATTCACGTGCCACAATGAAGATACCACTGACCAAAGTGACCAATCAACTCCACAATTACGTCCTGGGGTCTTGTCCACGACGAAAAGTTGACGTAAGTAGTTTGAGTAAAGTGTGTACTAGTGCTGAAACTAAGTACTTTGCGTAAGTTATTTCTGAAGAACACAGTCATTATCAATGATGAAACCGGTCGCAAAACTACCTGTTAATGGGTACAGTGAAACTGATAACAGAACACGATATCCAGGTCCAACTGGGTTCATATGGTGCAGCCGTGAGGCACATAGGTGCACATAATGTTGCATTTGTCATAATTTTTGTTATAAATCGTATGCACATTGTGACATTTGCCAAATAAATGTGCACTTGTTCTTTCTTTCATATCACGCCTGTAAACTCCGAAGGGTTTGGCAGAGGTGAAAGATTAAGGTGCACTCACAATTCAGAGCAAAGTGATTGGACATCTACCAGGTAGGAATCCAGACTCCTTGGCTGCTGTTGAGAAATCCTTGACGATAAAACCGATGAGTGCTACTGCGCTGGACTGATAAAGTGTTCTATTCTTTCAGTCCAGCGCAGTAGAACTGATATCTGTATGCAATCCGAAACCATTTAGAAGATTCCCCGTGACGTAGAAATAGGACCATTAAAGAAGCATCCAGACCCGGAACATCAGTAGGCCACTCTGTTAGTCCGGATGCGGGAATTGAATCCGCGACCCTGAGCTCGCGGGCGGACACTTTGCCGTTGCGCCAATTGGGAGTTGGATCATTAAAAGATTGTCCGTCGAGATCTTGGTGCTGTAGTTACCTAGGACTCTTACATTGGCCGTTAACGTGTATTTGTTCGTCGTTTAAATGGAATATCTGGATATTCAAATCACTGTTATCTCAATTAAATAAACTATATTATTAATATTATAACGTCACCACGCCTATACGGAGAATTTATCAATGTAGAAATTCAATAACACTTTTCTTGGAAGTTCATGGTGACCAGGATCGGAGCTAGGACCTCCTGCTCATCGCCATATTCCTGCCCTTGTGCCATGTTCGACGACACGGTCGAGCGACGAGCGATTCGTATGCTACACTGCGTGTGACGGGTTCGATCCCCGCATGGAACAAATATTCGTATGGCCTACAGATATAATAGTTGTTTCGGGTCTGGGTATTTGTGTATGTGGGTTTAAATGTTTTTAAACGCACCCACGACTCACTCCACGAGAAATTTCTAGTGTTGGCCGCAATACGACGTTTTTTTCTTCCATACACCTCTGTCAACCGTCACGCAATCATTAACTCATTTTTAATTTCGCTCGTCACACAATTCATCCATAGATTCCATGGTCTGTCTCTCTATATCCTTTCATCAACATTTATATTCTTCATTCTTCTAGTCACATGCGATAGGACCTCTTGCTCAGTGGATATAAAACTCAAAAAAACTCAATGTAGGTATTGTTATATTGTACCAAAAATAAATTTAGGTACTATTTACTATAAATAACGAATGTATCTTGCATATAATCAGGTCATTACAAGGCCGATGCGCTCGACTAGGCCATGTGTGCCAGAAGCCAGTGAATGAACGAAGGACACGCGTTCATTCGGAACGAATGATTTGTTATTTACCATCATGACATCATTATTTTGTTTATTTACAAGTGGGGTACCTATACTACGGTGGTCTTCAAGGGAATGTAATTAAAAAGAAGACCTTGGTCGTGCTACTGCTGAGGTTGAGGTCCTGTGTTCAATTCTCAGGCCGGGTTAAATTTTATTGGGTATGCGTTTTCCATGAGGTATATTCAGCCAGCCTGGTGTTTGAGTTTGTTCTTGCTTGATGACCAAGACCCTTGACATGAAATTTAACCATAACTGGCGATGGCCCAGTGGTGGCGGCCCAAGTAAGTCGTGGGTTTGAACCCAGGCAGACGCATTACTTTGTGTAGTTTATTTCATCACCGCTGCGCTTAAAACTTTGAAGGAAAACATCGTGAGAAAAAAAAAAATTAAGACATGTGACATCTACTAACCCGCACTGGACCCGCGTGGTGGATTATAGCCCATCCCTCTCCTAGAAAGGAAGCCTGAGTCCCTGAAGTGGGATCATTATACACACATCAAAAGTGTCTAGGGATCAACATATATTTTTGCAATAACTTTTCTCCTGATTGATATTAATTAAAATTTTCTTTAAGGATTCATCAAATAAAGTGTTTTCGTTTGTCACAGTAACGATAAACCAAGTCCTAATAAAGGGATTTTTGACATTTGAACCACTAACATTAAAGTTCGAAAAAAAGACTGAAATAACAGTTTTCTTTAAAATTTTATTGGGTAACTTAAACAATTAATAATCCGTGTTTCTACCGCGAACACTAACAACACAAGAACATCGGTTTGGCATACTCAAAATGAGTTCATCCAAATCACGCTGTGGAATGGCCGCCCATGTTCGTTGCAACAACAAAAAAAAGTCTTCTTGCGACTGGATACCCTCCATATTCGGCAGAGCTCTTCTCTGTAGCATATCCCATGCATGCTCAATCGGGTTCAAGTCTGGCGACTGAGCAGGCCAGGGCAGGACATTGATGTTAGCTGCGGCGATAGTCTGTCTTAAGACTCTTGCGGTGTGCGGTCGTGCATTATCATGCATTAACTGAAATAAGGGACCGATTTGCACTTGTAGAGGAACGATGACGTCTGATACAATCGTCTCAGCATAAATTTGAGCGTTGAGGTTGCCTCTGATCCAAATCAACTCAGTTCTTCCGCCGATCCAAATACCCACCCATACCATGATGGTTCCACCACTATAAGGATGGACTTCCTGGCAGGATTTTAATCGCTGTTGGCGTCCAGGGGTTCTCCAGTGTCGTATACGTCTTGTATCCGGTCTCATACCAAAACGAGACTCATCAGAAAAGCACACGAAACGCCATTGTTCTTCTGCCCAATTTCTGTGTTCAAGAGCCCATTGATATCGAATCCTACGATTGTGCATTGCTATAGGTGGTACCCGTAGCGGTCTTCGGGAATGAAGGTTCACTTCATGCAAGTGGTTTCTGACTGTTTGGTCGCTAATTAAGTTCCCTGAAGAGTGATAAAGCCTCACGGCTAACATCATGGCGGTTATTGTTGGAGCTCTTCGAGTTAAGATTTGAATGTATCGGTCTTGTCTCCGTGTGGTGCAGCGATACCGTCCTCCATGGCGCTCAGCCACGGTACCAGTGCTTCGGTAACGTGTCCAAAGTCGACTGATAACACTCTGACTTGTATTCAGAGCTAAAGCCACAGTACGTTGCCGGGAACCAGCTTCTATCATTCCCACGGCTCTGAGCATTTCTTCCCTGCTTAAATGACGTCGCCGCTCCATAATAACGTTGGTTTTAATCAGTAGTAGGGAAACAGTAGCACTAATAATGTCTTCAATGCGTTGTATGTTTTTATAGGGAAAATATTGACAGCTGATTTTCATCTTTTACTCGAATTTGATTCACAGTTCCTGATTCAAATTATGAAATGCACCAAAAAGGATCCATATAAATTTATAAAATCATAAATTTATTACAAACCCACATCTCAATCTCAAGAAATCCGCATAAAAATGCTTGATCCCTAGACACTTTTGATGTGTGTAGGCGATAGCGAAATGCGGTAATACTGTATCTCTGCCAACCTTTTGGCGAAATACAGGCATGCAGATATTTTATGTTAATTCGCCCTCAGTCCGTTAGTTAATTTAGTTCAATACCCCTCTGAAAGGTTGACAATCATCTACACTAGTATTATAAAGAGGAAAGATTTGTTTGTTTGTTTGTATAACGAATAGGCTCCGAAACTACTGGACCGATTTGAAAAATTCTTTCACCGTTGGAAAGTTATTTATTTATTTATAACCCACTATCCCCGGGTGGCATAGGTTAATCCCTGTATTCCCACGAGAACCGCGTGACGTCCGCTAGTCAAGAATAAAATGTCGTTGATACTATTGAATCAATAATAGGTACTTTTTCCCATTCGCAGTTTTATTACAAGTTTCTGTCAATTAATTATATTGCCGTCTGTGATAGGTCTTCTATTGATACCCATGCGTCCATTGGTATGTATGGGCAATCGATACGATATCAATGAGCAATTGCACCTATTGTCTCAAGCGTTTATTGAAGTCACATGATTAATTATGATGATAATATGTTCCGTAAGGCGCATGGAGAAAAACACATAACCTTTCTGTAGGACTTCGACGCCACAGTCGGGTAAAAAGGTAATATATAACTTCGCCATTTTAAACGAAAACTAGTACTTCTGATGCCTGTTCTGCTATAGAAGGTTAGCCATCAACTCATCAACGTATATTTCTCCTTGTCTTTTGTGAGTTGGAACAGCTCAGAAGCTTTCTTGATCCAGTTAATATACATATACGTAAATCGATTACATAGTAAAAAATGCATAGAATGAAGAGAAGATGAGTTAAAGCCATTATATCTATGGTTACAGCGTTATTTTCACAGTAAGTACCTCCATATTAAAGCGGCCCAAGCAGTTATTTATTTACGATCAAAGAATATAAAGTTTGATCCATATAATATGAACTCACTGCATTCTTTGCTTATCCTCTTTTTTTGGGTAAGTATGCTATAATATTTAATTGAATTCCGTGAACCCTAAGTTCCTAAGTAGTTAGATGGCGTTCTATAACACAATTCTACAAAGAATTAATAATACCGTACTTAAAACTCATGCCGGCCGGTAATACGATTCCTTTCAATGAACAAGTAAATAAGCTAGCACACGGCGGGAGGGTCGATTTGTAAGCCATAGAAATTAGTACGACAATCAAGTACGGAGCAACTGGATGTTTTGTGATGATTCTTTTATGCCAAGGACGAGGGGAGCGATTTGTGAACTATTGAAGGATGGCCACGTAAATGGTAAATGAGAAACGTAGGTGCGTACAAACAACATGAAGAAGTCGGTTAAAACGGTCGTGATACTCGTAGTCTTATAAATGGGATTATGAGATGATGTTAAAAGGTATTACGCATGTGACTAAAGAAGAGATGGATATCTATGTTGATGGATGGAGAGGGAGAGGCAGGCCAAAGAAAAGATGGATGGATTGTGTGAGGAATTATATGAAAGAGAAAGGGCTATTTGATGCCGTGGTGACTAACAGCGGAAAATGGAAAAAGAAAACGTGTTGAACCGACCCCAAATACATTTGGGACAAGGACAGTAAGATGATGGTGATAATTATGATAATGGCAATCATACGTGTATAGGTATTAATTGTCACTTTGTGACTATTTTACGAACTGTAACGCGGTTTTACGCGATTCATATTATTACCCGACTGCGGCGAGCCCAAAAGGAGGGTTATGTGTTTTTATCCTACGAGCCAGCGGCTTCGCCCGCGTGGAGTTCGATAATTGTCCCAGGGGATCATACTACCGAGATAAGAAGTATCCTATGTGGTTATCCAGGTTATAAACTGTCTGTTCTAAATCATATCCACATCCGTTGAGTAGTTTTTGCGTGAAAGAGTAACAAACATCCATGCTCACAAACTTTCGCATTTATAATATTAGTAGGATATTATCATTCTGCCAAAACAGCTTTTGAGACATCAGGGTCTGAGGAGATTCCAGGGCGCCTATCCTTTAAGGCTACCTCGGTGGTTTAGTGTACTATTATGTTGTGTAAAACTTGTTATTTTTAAGTTTTTATTTGTTATTTCCATGATCGTCAAAGTTGATATTTATGTCACTTTGTCAAGCTAGGCTGAAGAAAACCCTCTGAGGGCTTAGATAAAAATTCTGTTGGACCCATTTTGACTAATAAAACATTATTATATAAGAAAGTAACAATCATTCAATGGACTTTATACTTACAATGGACTAATAAACACCGGTCTAACTTATTATCAAAAAAATTACACGAAGGTGAACTTCTTATCGTGTTATTTCGTCTCAATTAAACAACTTGTACGGTCATACAAATGTTTTTTATCGATAATAGCGTAAGTAACTTATGAAATTACAGTTAATTTTCTGTGTAAAACGACAGCCATGAAGTAATAGCCACCACAGTTAAAGTTACATCATGCATCTTTCGGCGGATGGCCTTTAACTCCGGTTTCCAACGGGTCCTTCAAATCTAGAATATTTTTGACCTAACCATATCCGTTCTTGTGGGGTACCTCCAATATGTATCTCCCAAAGCAATTGTATTACCATCATCATCATCAGCCTTTACTTATTGTTCCCATTGCAGTCTGCAGTCACTGCCTGACTAGGCCTCCTCTCTACGAGAGGGATGGGCTATAAATCCACTATTCGGAACCAGTGCGGGTTGGTAAATGACACATGACTTCGAATTTTTTGGTTCTAAGACATGCCGGTTTCCTCACAATGTTTTCCTTCACCGTTTTGAGAGCAGAAATTACAGAAAGTAATGCGCCTGACTCGGTTCGAACCCACGACTCACTGTTCGTAAGTCGGGACCACCACTGCTCTACCAATTGCGCTGACAGCTAAACACATAAGTACCTACTTTGGTGTTATAGATGAGGAACACTATTGCAACGGGTCACATATCCAGCAAAACTAAATAAACACATTGTGGCATCTACTGGGCCCGCGGTACTCTTCCTCTTAGAGGACGCCTGCCTAATAGGGGACGCGCTGATTCTGTGAATTTCTTTTTCTTTCCCTCACTGCTGAAGATCGCGACCAAAGCCATGCGATCTCCTGCCGTGTGGACCAGCTGTTACAGGCTGCCTCCAACAGTCCACGTCTGACCATCTTGCTGGTCCTTTGCCATTAACATCACGCCTGTAATCCCCGAAGGACTAGGTACCTACATTTATTTTCTATTTGACTTGGATATGCCCTGGCGATTAAGAGTGTGTCATGCTCACTTAAATGTCTCGCTGATGGTGGCGGGTGTGTCGGGTCATTTCGTTCCCTTTAAAATGGTTGAGTGGAATGGTGGCTGATCCATGCGTCATGCTCGTGAACGGGTGCTGTCAGTTGTGACTGGTCACCTCTTAGTTGCCACGGCTTGTTTGAATTATTATATTATTTTTGAATCGTCGTTTTGGCTTTACTATCGACACTTATAGTGCACATCTTGCTACATCGTTCTCACATGATAATATACCAATCTCAATATGAATGATGTAACCAAAGTTTTGTAACAATATTATGATTAAAAAGAGTGTCCATCAAGTTTCTTGCCATTCTTCTCATGAGACCAAAGACTACCTATTTAGCCACTTTAGTTAAGTTTAGTTTAATACTCTATGCATGAGACCAACGCTTTGGAATCGGCAACTACAGTACACTGACAGTTATTATGCCATGTGAGTGGGACTGTAGCTTAGTTTATTAGCTTATTAAAATTTAGTATTTGTTCGACTATTCAAAAGAGCCTGTAACTGGCCTACTTGAAATATATTGATATGATTTTGATTGATTTTTGATTTTGACTAATCCTTCCTAAGAAAAGCTGTACTCATTAGTACAACCTCATTCCACCACCTGATAGAAAAATTATACTTTGCCCGACATGGGAATAGACACCAGGCCTTCATGCATAGCAGTCGCGCCAGAGACACTACACCAGCGAGGCGGTCAAATAAGTTCAACAATAAAAAACAAGACAGTATAGTACAGAAGTACCTATACAGAGTTGATATGAGAGAGGGGCATTAAATTACACTATGTATACTATATGTGTTTAGTATTAATTCGATACGGTACAAAAATAAAAAGCACCAAAACTGAGGACTTTTTTTTTCAAATAAACTAAATAGCTTACAAATCGGAGTAAAACGCAAGCACCCATTAGAAAGAAATGTTACTGATCTTAGATACCTAGGTAACAAATTGGCAACGTCGCACGCGCGCCTCGCGTTTAAGAGATCGGGCGGCGCAACACAGTGACCTATTTCTATTTCTTTTACGCGCGGGATGTTTTGCTATGATTGTCACTGTCGTAGTGAAAGTGCACGTGTGTGTATTTATTTTGTTTCCTTGTTCTTTTAGCGAAAATATTTGGTTGTACTTGTGAGTTGCGTCAGAGCGGCAACAACGCATCTCAGATTTATCGTTTTAAGTTGCATAACCTATGCGTATAGACATAATCAGCTGTTAGGAAAGATACATCGTGTTCAAACGGGGTAAAAACTTAAAAAATTATTTGCGACTAAACTACTGCTACTAATTAATTGATTTTTGGTACAGAGCTTGAAAATTGTACCTAGTTTATGCTGTTTAAAGGAAAGCCTCTCTGTCGTATCAACTTTGTATATAAATATAACCCTAGGACCTGCATTGTCTGCATTCCTTTCCCATACAACCACTATTATGCATCAGCGAACTATTACCCTTGAACAATATCAGATGGCGTACGTCAATAGCAAACGATGCAATACTAATGCGCGAAACACGAAATACGATGCACGCGTTTCTGTTGCCGACACGTGTGACACTAGACACACGCCGCCCGGAAGTGTTAAAAGGATACATTTATTTAATATTAGTTTATGGGACAGATTTATTGGCCTTGAATACTAGAAGATTCTGTAATACATTTAAACCACATTTATGACGTTCATTGCGATCAATAGGAGGAGCTCGTGACTTAATAATAACTGCCACTCGGGTCAATCTTCAGGTTAAGCCGCGCTTGGCTAGGTTTGTCTGTGGATGGGTGGCCACCCCTTTCATACGGAGTTTCCTCGGAAAGCACGTTAAGCTGTTGCCATTGTCCCGGCTGACATAAAGAGTGTAAAAGTACCCTTAACGCAAACGAAGGGCATTTGTTCTCCCCACCACTGCGATCATTTTTTGGTTCTAGACCATACCTGCCCCCTAGTTACGGAGATATTGGTGGTCTAAGTACCAATTTTTGTACAGCTGTTTTTGTAAATACTAGTTTTTCAGGTTATAACTTTGCTTAAATTAACTCTATGACCCGTTTCCTATTCAAAGCATCCACTAGCACAATGTTTTAAGAGTGCTACATTTAGTTTTACCGTAAAATGTGATTGTAGACCCCAAAAAAAAAAGTCGTTTCCCAGCCAAAATTTTTTCCTATGGGTACTTGGTTTGATGTACAGAATGCTTGGTTGACGTATGTGTGAAGGGTTAATTTACACCCTGTATATTATAGCTCTTTGGCAGCCGTTAAAGGTAATCAGTGACCTGAAAGTCTGACAACCAGTCTTACCAAAAGGCATCGTATTACCCAGTATTAACTGGGTTGTGGAGGTCAGATAGGCAGTCGCTCCATGTAAAATACTGGTATTATTAGCTGCATCTGGTAAGACTGGAAGCCGACCCCAACATAGTTGGGAAAAGGCTAGGCAGATTATGTGATTGTGATATATAGACAGTGTTTTGATTTTTTGTCTTCTCTTGTTAACAGGAGGTCTCTTCTACTCAAGAGGAGTAGAAGAGAGGAGGAGGTTAACTCAGATAGTGTACGTAAAAGTTATTGGTTTTACGTGTTTTACAGGGTATTTCACCAAAAAAATCTAATTAGCCCGTCTGTTTATCGAAAAATATTGGATACGTGTTTTTTGTTTTATAAAATTAATCAAAATTGACGAAACTACAACGTGTCAAAGATCATAAGTGGGGGTTTTTGTCGTCAATTTGTGGTAAACTTGTGACGTCACACGACTTGACGCGAGTTTTCGAAGCACTGTATCGTCTTCATCTTTTGTTTAAGTGTCTGTCTATCTGACGGACTAATTAGATTTTTTTAGTGAAATAAGTACCCTGTTGTGACTCGTAGACGGTATTGGACATGTGATTGGGTGCTGAGGAATGAAGAAATTGATGAAGAGAAAGTTTTGTGTATGAATAGAGATGGCTATAAGAGTAAAGGAAGACCACAGAAACGATGGATGAACTGAGTGAAGGATGATTGGGCTGATTACCGAGATGACGACTAATCGAGAAGTAGGGAAGATGACGGAATGCAGCACCGACCATAAATAAATTTTTATAAGCAGAACAATGATGACGATGATGAGTTATTTCTCTGCGTAATCCTACGGGAATACAGGCGTGATGATGATGAGTGATAGTGACAGAGATCTGCGGGTCTAAAATGGCCGTTTTATCAGAATCCACGCAGAATCTTAGTAAGAATCACGTTAAAAATTTCAAATTCAAAAAAGGGACTTTATGTCTATAATCATAAAGTCCCTTTTAAGAATTTTAAATTTTTTAACATGATTAATATTACGATTCTGCTAAAGCGGCCATTTTAGACACCCTGTTGGCTACCCGGCTCAACAGTTTTGTAGAAAGCCCGACTGGCCACAGAAAACACAGATAAAATAATTAAGTATCAGGTCTTAAGAACTCCCTAAACCGCAACCTGGGAATAGCTACAGAGATTGCCATTTGTTGGCTACATAGTCTACTGCAAACCCATAGGTACATCTGCACCAGTAACTACAATATCCCCCACAGTAACACAGGTCTTTATATCCTCTGTGGGAGAGGTCGGTATTCAACGGTGGCCGTTTATGGCCAATTTCGATTTTATGACCTCACTGGAAGAATCCCTCCCGCCTAGCAAATTAGATAATAGGTTATTCTTTATTGTTAACCTGACATGTGTAGGAGTGTGTTGGTGGTAGTACTCAAATGTAGGTTGGCAACCACACATCAGTGTCTCTGAAAACACGTTAAGCCGAATTTTGTAGATCTTTGACAGTTGTTGCAGGTAGTGGTGGCTAAAAGACAAAAAGCGTTACCAAAGGGTTTATCAAATCCAGTAACTGGGTTGTAAAGGTCAGTCGCTCCATCAAAACAAAATACTGGTACTTAGAAGTATCTGGTTGACGGGAAGCCAGGCTATCATAGTTTGGGCTATAATAAGTAAGGAATAGGTTAGGAGATGATGATGACAATGATTTGTCAGCGACAGCAAATTGTTATTGAAATTCGCCTGGAAGTCGTAGCAGTCATTTTGATTTTCGTAGTACCTACAGTCGAACAAGCTAATAAGTATGCAGCCAGCTAACTTGCATTACTTTTAAGATTATACAGATACATTTAGAGACTGATGCCAAACTATACAGAGTTTGACATCAGTGGCATAATGCGAAACGCTCTAGAAAACAAAATTGCAATAAATATGTTGGGTGTACTAGAATAATAAAAAACTCTAGCTGTATACTTATTAGCTTGTTCGACTGTACAAGTGACACCCTGGTGGATTATGTAGTTAACTGTACGCCACCCACTTGATCCACTTGCAACTGTAACAATCGCTTGTTTGTCGACAAGACTCAAAGACTTTATGGAACTGTCCACTCAAAGTGCAAATTGGTTGAGGATTTAGATGATACAAAACATGCAACATAAGAAAACAATCCGCAGATTGGAATGGAAGTTTGACAGCACACCGTGTGCGATCAGGGCCCCGAGTCTGCTATTCAATAGTGTCAGAATGGTCTATCATTGATCTCATAATTGTTGATTTTGACAACGCCAAACATGTCAAAATCAACAATTATGAGATCAGTGATAGATAATTCTGACACTATTGAATAGCAGACTCAAGGCCCTGTGATTGTGTTGCTTCAATTATGGGAGTTTAGTTTAGAATGAAGATCGCGTTAACGAAGTGGGTAGAATGAGAATTTGCAAAACTATTATCATTTTATCACTGTCAGATTTTATGCATAGCGACTTGTTTTACTGAAGAGGTAGACAGAATGGTGTACAATTGGATATAAAATACAACTAGCTGATGGACCCAATCCTCGGTATCCAATAACCCAGGATATTATTGGGTAGAGCCTGGATGTGTTCGCACAGTGCGAGTATTGGCACAAGACAACCTATCCCCAGATGTAAGTGTGGATGATGACGATGGTGATTATTGGCGATAAGTCATCACATGATCATTCTCATTTATCTAGTAACTAACCGTTTGTCTTTTCGTGAGGAAGTCTATGCACAAACATTGAATTATCGAACGAACTAAAGAATTAACATTATAAATATGTACAGGAAGCTTTCAGTTTTTGTTATGGCATGAGGTACTTACACCATAAAGTCGTAAAGCTATTTAAACAATGTTGCAGATTTATAGATTAGGTTACGTTTGACATTCTGGCATCATAATCATAACTTAATTAATTAATGTTTTAAATAAAAAGGCCTCTGTTAATCCCTACAAAGGAATCAAATAACCGGTGTGCAGAGATGTAAAAGTATATAAATATAGGTCTACAGACCTAGATAGGTGGATTTTTAACTAGGTACTTAGTTCTCCCAAGGGTTAGAGAAATTTGTAATTAAACGCAAATATCGCCAGTTATGTTTAATTCTTATGTAAAACATGCATAAAAAAGTTCAAACTAAAGATTTTGTTTATGTTGAAAGACGTCTACAAAAAATAAAACAACGTACCTAGTAGACATTTTTTTTGTATTCTGATTTTTCTATCTGACTACTCGAGAACACCGAAACAAAAAGTAGTATTTAAAGTTCAAACATTTTCTTGGTGGCCCACGTGAGCACCACGGAGGTAACATGATAGAAAATTAGAATGCTAGACATAAACATACCCCATCTCTTCGGCGTTCTTCCCAGGAAGCTGTGTTCTTCAGGATTATAGATCGCATTCATGAATCTGGAGAGACACGTCCCGGGTGGAGGGGGGGCACGGATCCATTCATCCACTCCATTCGCTTTAGTGGCCATACTGATCTCGTTAAACTTTATTTTTTATTAAAAACTTTCGAATTTGTATCGTAATTTAAGTGGAACAGGGATTTAAATGGTACGCGACCGTCATCCACTGCGTTGTCAGGAACACTGCGGAGTGCGGTCTGCGCGTACGCAACTCAGGTTGCGGTTAAAGTGTTCAATGGGTGTCGTTTGTTAATGTTTGGTTTCTATGATTGATGGTCGTTTGGGAAGGATCTAGTGATTTACTTTGAGACAAGTATTCGAATTTTTTTACAAATACCTACTAATTTATCGTTACGTAACTAGTATTAACTGGGTTGTGGAGGTCAGATAGGCAGTCGCTCCATGTAAAATACTGGTATTCAGCTACATCCAGTAAGACTGGAGCTGACCCCAGCATAGTTAGGAAAAGGCTAGGCAGGTTATGATAAAGCGGATTCCCTGTTTCTCATTATTTAAATGCGGCGTGCTCGATAAATTGTGTGGTTAAAGTAAACATTATTGTTTACAAAACATTGAATTCAAACAGTAGGTTATTATAATAATTTAACTACTTGCATTTAAATAATCAGTAACCCGACATAACATAATAATATTAAGTAGGTACCTATCACAAGTTAGTTGTAGTAACCTTCACATTTTGATAAACTATTTGTGAGTAAGTACTAGCTAAGGTATTTGACAAAATAAATCTAATTAGTCCGTCAGATAGTCAGATAAAATTCTAAAAAATATTGGACACGTATTTTTTCTTTTTTCACGTAAACAATAAATGAAGACGATACAGTTATATTAGTTAGACGATACATTTTTTTGTTAAGTACCCTATTGTGACCTGTTGTTACAAAAACAAAACAAGAACCCAGCCATTCACAAAAGCTCCGACCCGACCACATGTCTGCGACACGCGTAAACACGTGCAAGGGAACATGTGTGACAGATCGCCCAGTTTACCAGATGAGGGTTTTGTGACCACCGTAAACTGTAAATAAAAGGTCGGTAAAAATGCATGCATAAAGGCAAGCTGCAGGTGATGAATAAAAATCTACAAGTCTGTTCTACAATTAGAATACTAGTACCTACCTACTTAGCCTACGTAAGAAAATGTTAACAAAATAATGTAGCTTCATCATCAGGACATCAGCCATAAGACTTCCACTGCTGGACAAAGGCCTTCCCCATAGAACGCCATAAAGAACGACATTCTACTGTTTGCATGCATCGTTTGCCCGCGACTCTCACGATGTCGTCGGTCCAACTGGTGGGAGGCCTACCAACGCTGCGTCTTCCGGTTCGTGGTCGCCACTCGAGAACCATTCTTCCCCATCGGTTGTCGGTTCTTATGTGGTCTGCCCATTGCCACTTAAACTTGCATATTCTGAGAGCTATGTCGGTGAACCCGGATCTTCTGCGAATTTCCCTCGTAAGTGGCTTATTCAAACTCAAATATGGGGTAGCTACATGGTACATTGTTCTCACTGTTTTTTTGCTTACTTTCTGTGCTTGTCAAACTGGGTATGTAAAGTCTGTCACACCTACTCGACATTCACACAAATTACATTATTTTTCAATACTCTAAACACATTAACAAACATCAAACAAACATCAACAAATACACTCACACAATATCATTATCATTCATATTATAGACCTAACAGTTTATTTACACTTGATTCAATTCATAACAGGAAACTAATTAGTACAACATATAGATATAAAAAAATATTAACAACTAAAAATACATTAAATGATATTTACAAAACAACCAAAATACTACAAAATAATTATTATAAATCCCTAATGCCTATATTATCATACTGCTTGGCTTGGTATCAGCGCCTCGTTGAAATGTGGTGCCCCTCCCGCGACTGTATACACACGCCGCGCTCGCCGCGATCGCGTACGGTTGCGCAGGCACATCGTACCGTGAATGTGATGTTGCCCGGCGGAATACAGCAGAGATGTTGTGACCGAGTAGTACGTATGGCATATTATTGTATTATATTTTTATGGCTTCGAACTATAATCATAAGTAATACCATGATTCTAAAGTGTACCGTGTATTTACTAAAACTTAATAATGGGTGACATAATACAAACTTTAAATGACATCGATAATTTGAGTATTGCAAAATCGATAGAATGCGATTGTAGTGATCTCGCTCACAACTATCACAATAATAAAGCCGATCTTACCATAATTTCCCAAAATATTAGGAGCATATATTGCAATTTCGATGACTTCGTAGTAAATATGTCTTGTTTGAATTTTGAATCTGACGTTATAATTTTGACTGAATGTCGACTTGATCCAAATAAACCCATACCGACATTATCCAGGTATCGCTCCTACGCTACAACTCGTCAGCTAAATCAAAACGACGGCGTTGTAGTATATATCAAGGACACCTTAAAAGCCAGTGTCACTGAATTAAGTATTAGCCATGCATCATGCCTACAATTAAATATATCGAGCAATATTATTTTGGGAATATATCGTTCACCATCGAATACTAACGCGGAACCTTTCATAAATTCTCTGGCACTCCATTTAGATAACCTAAATTCTCAAAAACGAAATATTATTGTTGCTGGTGACATAAATATCAACATAAGACCAAAGCACACTGAACAAACAAATGAATTTAAAAATAGAACATCATATCTGGATATGTTAGCAGGTCATGGTATTCTCTCCGGTCACACCCTAATAACAAGGGAAACCAACTGTCTTGATCACTTTATGTTAAAAATAAACAAGAAACGGCATTCTGCTTTTATCGCCATTCTGCGCACTACTGTTACAGACCACCGTACAACCTTTCTATCGATATCTAAATCTAAACATTACCAAACTACACAAACGATTATAACCAAAATTGATTTTGAAAGTGCCTTACAATATTTAAAAGGAAAAAATCTGTCGACATTACTTTTTTGTGAAAATCCTAATTACATAACCGAATATCTAACACAATCTCTTATTGAGTCACTAAAAATAAATACTACTGTTCGCGAGATCCCTAAAAGTAAAAGAATAATCAAGCCTTGGATCACTGAAGGCATTCTTAGATGCATAAAAAATCGTAATATGCTGCAAAAACAATCCCGAGACGATCCCCATAATGAAATAAACAAAATTACATATGCCCGTTACAGAAATCATTGCAACAACCTTATAAAAAAACTAAAAAGAAAATATGAAAGAAACCTTATTAATAAATCGTTAAACAATAACAAACTTCTCTGGAAAAACTTAAAAACTATCACATATACAAATAAATCTACTAGAACTAATTCCGAATTAACTAATTTAAAAACATCACCTACAGAATCAGCAAACTTCATTAATAAATATTTCGCAAATATTGGTAACAAATTGGCAAAAGACATCCAACAAACCGTAAGTCAAAATGACCTTAATCTATACTTACGCTCCTTACCTAGTCTCCCTAAATCTTTTGTTCTGCTGGATACAGATATCACTGAAGTAAATACTACAATAAACTCTCTAAAATCAGATAGTGCCCCAGGATGGGATAATATTCCCACTAAGTATCTTAAACACGTAAAACATGAAATAAGTCCAATTATAACGCATTTAGCTAATCTTTGTTTTAAACAAGGCATTTTTCCTAACCTTTTAAAGAAATCGATAATAACCCCGATATATAAGGGTGGGCAGGAGGGTGATGTTAGTAATTATAGACCAATTTCTGTCATTCCTGTAATAGCAAAAATATTAGAAAAACTTTTAAATTCCAGATTAATAAACTATCTTCAAACCAACAACATTTTATCTCCTTCTCAATTTGGCTTTAGACGCGGTATTTCTACGGAAGATGCTATCACTTCTTTAACTACATTATTAACTAAAGAACTCGACAAAGGAACTAGGTGCTTATCAGTTTTTATAGACCTAAAAAAGGCCTTCGATACGCTTTCTATTCCCATCCTCGTCAAAAAATTGGAAAAAATTGGTATTAGAGATACACAACTATCTATATTCACCGATTATTTGACAAATAGAAAACAGAAGGTTAAGCTAGACAATTGTGTCAGCGAGGACGCTGATGTAACATGTGGCGTACCTCAGGGAAGCGTTCTGGGTCCTACCCTATTTTTGATATATATAAACGACTTGTGCAATATGACAATCGATAAAGCAAAAGTATTTTCGTATGCCGATGATACCGCAATCGTCTTCACAGGCTCAACCTGGGCTGAAACCAAAACCAATACAGAAAAAGGCATGTTACAAGTGGCTTCATGGTTAAAAACAAATCTGCTTACGTTGAACACGAACAAAACCAACTACATCTGCTTTTCAATATATAAGAATGTTCAACCAGATCTTAATTTCAACATTAAAATACATGAGTGTAGGAGAACACTTGATTACGACTGCAACTGTCCAGCCATCAGTAAAGTTAACCACGTCAAGTACTTAGGTATAATGTTGGACCAAAGCTTATCTTGGTATCCTCAAATCGATCAAATTACTGCGAGAATACGAAAATTCATTTGGATGTTTAAAACATTACGACACATAGTCCCTAGAAGTGGCATAGCAAAAAATCTTTTAAATGAGGTTTATACCTCGTTAGTTCAATCTGTTATAATATATTGTATCTCCATTTGGGGGGGCGCGCGTAAAACACGTTTCTTGGATGTTGAAAGAGCTCAACGAACATTAATAAAAGTTATGTATTTCAAAAAAAGAATCTTTCCCACGTTCGAGCTATACCAAATTAGCAATTTGTTATCAGTTCGAAAATTATATATTATACACATTGTATTAAAAAAATATAAAACCCTTCCCTTAGATCCTAATGTGTTAGCTAGAAGAAGGAAACATGACATTGCTTCCACCCCTTATGTAAAAACAGAATTTGCTAATATCCAGTACGAAAAACGCTCGTCTTACTTATATAATACAATAAATAAACAAATATACATACACAGTAAACCATATAAAGAATGCAAATCGTTGTTGATTACCTGGATCAACAAGTTGTGCTACGATGAAGTAGAGAATCTTTTATTAAATATAAGGTAAATGCGTTTCCGTATAAAACACACACACGCATACACACACACTTACACACACACGCATTACACACACATATACACACGCACGCACACATATACAAACACGCACCAACAGACTAATGACAATAAAAAAAAAAAAAAAATTGAATTTAAACATTTTTTAAATAGGTATAAACTTTTTAAACCTTTTTTATTTTCTCTCAGTAACATGTTACGCAAATGTTAAGATATAAAAGAGCGGCGCCTCCTGGCACAGGCATTTATATGCTTAAAAGGAGACTCCACCAACTGTATTATGTACAACTTGTTATTATGAAATAAACATTTTTTTTTTTTTTTTTTACATAATTGTTACATTTGATAATAAAACTATACACGCGATTTTAGTCTCATAACTGCACACAAACAGGTGGACACAAGAAGCGGGATGGAATTCCAATAATGTACTTTGTCAAAACTCAAGATTGAGGTAACTGATGTTAAATGTTGTAATCGTTCCCCCGACATGTCACCAACTGTTTTGGGTGCAGATATTGGCCCCACACCCCCCGCCCTGACCCCCGTGGAGTTTCCGGAATTTTCGTTATTTGATGTTCAGGACTCCAGCTATTATTTTTAATGTCTTTAGACGATTATTTCTTTAAATATTTCATTCTCTTCAATTTAGTAACGAGTAATAGCTAACAAGTTTATATTATGAAACCTGCTTTGAAACTTTGGGTAGTGTTAAGCTACTTCTGTTGTTGACCGTACTATTACTGGACGTAGGTACACAAGGCGACGCCTCAACCAATAAATTACCAGCATAACATGGCGTCGCGTCGCTTTCTATAGATTTCCTGTACAATGAGAGATCTACAGCAACTGGTTTAGGTTAGGATGCCGTGCGTACAAACGAGCTAATATTAAATTAAAAATGCCCGCCGAAGAAGGGGATACAGGTAATGATGCCAATCATTACCCAAATCCCCTTCTTCCTTGTAGAAAGGTTCAGGTAATGCAGGGCACTGGGTTGGACTATTATCGCCATAGACCATAACTATAGTGAGGCCATGTCAACCTACATAGAATACAGAATATTGTCTTGATCGCCCTCCCCGGACGATATTTGTCATCCCACAAGCAGAATTCATTCTCCGGTAGAATCTAGCTGAACGATTGAACCGACCTTGGAGTGGAAGGTCAGCTACAAGGGAGTCATTATTGTCACGACAACTAGTCTGGAGCGCATCCGTGCTTACTTCCAGCTATTATAGCAAAGAGGGCTTAATGGAGCAAAGGTGCGTGCACATAGCAAGCATTTACTCGTTCCATGTGACTGTTCCTAAATTAGGTACCCCAGGCTGATAAAATTTTCGTTTTTCCTAAATTATAGTAATATACCTATTAGTATTACAGTCGGTTTCCGTGAGTAATACTCAGTAGGCACAGAGTTGAATACCCGAACGACACACAAGACATGAACAGGCCACGTCTGGGAAGCAGAAAATTCAAAGTGGAAACTTTGAATTTTCTGTTTTATATACTATTTTGCATTATACGAAAGAAAATATGGATGGAGTGTGTGAGGGAGAAAGGAGTAAATGACGCCGTGACGTCTGATAGGGCAGAATGAAAGAAGAATATCAAGTAGAATGGGAAAAGAGCAGTAAGAAGATGGTACAATAAACAGGTAAAATTCCTATAGGCATTATCCGTATGCTTACAAAACACGTTTATTGTGTGACAGTGCGCTTGGTTTCATGGAAAGTTTCGAACTTCAGATAATGTTGTGTCCACTACGACGACGTCTATCTATTATTTTTTACTGGAGCTAGTAGAGCAAATACTGGAGTGCTGGTGTAAGCACAACCTTAGATTGTCGCGGTGCGTTCGAAACCCACTCGCTGCACTCTTGTACGCCCACTTAGCTAATACAGGAATGACACACGCTGCCAGCGTTGCCAAGTAGGGATTCCGGAACTTTTCTTTTTATTTATTTTGTATTCTTTCGTCGAAACCGGGACATAAGTAGTAAATAAAAACGTACCTATATAATCTGACGTTTTTAAGTATTTATTTTTTTATTTGAGTTCAAATTACGTTTACGCAAAACGTTAAATAATATAATTAAAATAAATTATTTTAAATCAGATTTACCCTATCGTTCAAAAGTAGAAAAACTAAATTAAAATAAAAAAAGTTTTATTCTTCAGCAAAATAAACTTCACAAACCATCATCATCATCTGCCTATATTGTTCCCACTGTAGGGACTCAGGCTTCCTCTCTAGGAGAGGGATGGGCTATAATCCACCAGGCGGGCCCAGTGCGGATTAGTAGATGTCACATTTCTTCGAATTTTTGGTTCTATATAAGATATGCCTTGGTTTCCTCACAATGTTTATGTCACAAACCATACAAGCTTTTAATTGACTAACAGTTCAAGATTGGAAAAATTGCTGAGAGCATGTAAAAAAAAGAAAGAATAAGAATTACTTAGACATGATAGTTCTGTGAAGATTTAACTTCTTTTAAAGTTTGTGCCATTCGCCTTCGCTTCCTCAGCACGCTGCAACGGTCGAGTTATTCCCGAAAAGCGGGACTGGGCCTGTCCCGCGCGGGACATTTAATTTTGACTTAAAAAACCGGGACGTCCTCCCGCCAAAATCAGGACGTCTGGCAACGCTGCACGCTGTGTTCTTATCGTTATACAGAGTGTTTTTTGTTAGTGTGGCAGGATGGGAATCCAAATATGTAAGAGATACTGGGGTACTGGGGTACTTTTATAAGAACCATTTATTGCATAAAAAAAAATGACGAAACGCTGCATTTTAAACTAACGAGCGAAAAATCGCTTCTCGTAAAATCGTCGTTTGAAAATAAACGGCATTTGTGCTTGAATTAAAAACGCAAAACGCGACGTCCCGCGTCTCCGTAAATGAGGCCTACGTAATCTGTGCTTAAACGTTATTATGACTGTTTCTGCAGTGAGCTGTCCTTGTCAGTATGTAGTGATAGACGGAAATAATAAAACGTAAACGTACTTATTGCAAGCACGTCTGCCGAGCATGAGGTCAAAGAGTATAATAATCATGAGGTCCAGGGCTCGATTGGGCCGGGCAAAAAGAGTTGATGCGTTTTTTTTTTCACCAAGAATTTCTTCAGCCAAGGAATCTCGATTTATGCTCGGTTGAAGGCAATTACAGATTAGAGGCGCCTCTAATGGGACTTGAAACATGTCTGTCGAAATGTGGGTGTGGGTGTACTACGGGGATTACAAGGCGTCATGTTATATGCAATTAAATCACTTGAAATTATTCAGAAGCACAAGAAATTAATATACTTAGGTACTGACTTGTATAAAGTGAGGGTCTGCGTCATCCCGTCGGGCTGCGGGTTGTTGTTATCCCGTCGGGGCTGCGAGTTGTTGTAAGAGATACCGCGGCCTCAACATAAAGGGCTAAGAAGGAACATGGGTGGTTTTTAGTCAGTAGAAGGCTGATGCTCCCTTTCGCTCTGCCCAGGAGCGGGAGGGGTTATTTGATGATTTGCCACCAACGCAAAAAAAGAAAAGGGTCTGCGTCATGTAGGAAATAGTTGATTCACTCACTTAGAGGGCGTCCATTCATTACCTAAGGCGGTTAGGGAGCTACCATAGTATTATTATACTCTTTTGGAGAGGGAGTCTAGACGAATCTCACCTAATCTCGCGAGGGAGAGGGGGGCTTGGAAGATATGATGTCACTTTATTCCCCCAAGAAACAGTGTATAGGAAACTGGGTATATTTCAATATGGCTAAATCCTACATCATCATCATCATTCTCCTGCCCTTATCCTAATTTATTTGGGGTCGGCGCAACATGTCTTTTTCTTCCATACTTCTCTATTTCTCGTCATGTCAGTAGAGCCAAACCCACAGCAAAACCCTACATAAAAAAAATCCCTGCTAAATCCTACATAATAATATTTAATATCTACCGAATATTCGTTGTGAATTGGAATATTTTATACGCATTTTGAAAAATATCACATGATTGGATTTTTTTTTCAACTATTGGCTCTGTGCTTCTCTTTTTATCAAGTTTTTAATGCACCAGCGCTGATTCAAGGCGGGACTAACGGGTTACGAAAAAAAAAATGTAGTATTGACAAAACTGACATCAGACCTGCCCTTGAAAAGTTAACCAAAGAACTAATGGCTCAACTGCCTACTGAATGAACGTACCCTTTTATGCAAACTGCTGTAATTGGTTGCATACAAAAGTGCGTCCATTTCCGCAAGGGTAGGCAGGGGCACCTACTTGTGTGTATAATACATTCACATTTTACCTATTATGGTCAAGTCTCATATAATAGGAGGTGAACCTATAGCCAACAACTTAAATTCCAAAAGCCCAGAGCTGTCAGACATAACTTATTTTCTAAATGACAAAACGAAAAGGCTTTTTTTGGATTGGTGAGAAATCATCAAATAACCCCTCCCGCTCTTGGGCAGAGCGAAAGGGAGTGTGAGACTTCTACTGACTAAAAAAACCGGCCAAGTGCGAGTCAGACTCGCCCATGAAGGGTTCCGTAGCAGCAAGTAACATAATGTTAACATAATTTTTATGATTGAATGAACGGTAAATTGCGATTTACGATTTATGACGTATTAAAAAAAAATACTTACTAGATCTCGTTCAAACCAATTTTGGTTGGTAGTTTTTGTTGAGATCTACATTATATATTTTTTTTAGAATTGTCACTCTCTTACTTTAAAAGTTAGAGGCCCCCCCCCCCCTCTAACTTTTAAAGTACAAATTTTAGAAGACACAAATTTTACCACTTTGGATGTGTCTATCTTTGAAACGATTGACTTTGAGAAAAAATGATTTTAAGAACCTCAATGTCATTTTTGAAGACCTATCCATAGATAGGTGGTTCATGTGTAGGTTTGATGAAAAAAAGTTTTTTTAGTTTCAATTCCATGTATGGAGAGCCCCCCCTCTTAATCTTATATTTTTTTTATTTTTATATAAAAATCAAAAAGCGGTTTACAGAATACATCTACCTGCCAAATTTCAACTGTGTAATCCTTATAGTCTCGGAATAAAATGGCTGTGACATACGGACGGACAGACGGACAGACAGACAGACAGACATGACGAATCTATAAGGGTTCCGTTTTTTGCCATTTGGCTACGGAACCCTAAAAACCACCCATGTTTCCTTTTTAGCCCTTTATGTCGAGGCCGCGGTATCTCTTACAACATCCTGCAGCCCAAATGTGGGGCTTCGAGTAATGTAGACGTGTATTGAATGCCAGTATACCTGCTAAGTTGGTTAGACGGCCAATTCATAGATACCAGGCATCTGTGAATTGGCAGTCTTGTCCTTTAGACAATATGTAATGTCTGGCAGCTCTGGGCTCTTGGAATATTAGGCCACGGGTTATTATTGTGAAATTCCTAATGCAAAATTCTAATATTACTGTTGGACCTGTAAATGGAACCTTGTTCAGCAAGTACTTGCGACCAGTCAACCATTGCAGCAGTATATTAATAGCTTATCGAATAAATAGTAATCAAGAAAATAAAGAAAAAATTTAATAAAAACAAAATATTTATTTTATAAAGTTTTATTGCTTAAAATATATTTCAGGCACTTTGATATGGAAAGATATCGTTCACTCTAATATACACATTACCTTATCATAAAGCTCATAATTGTATGAAATATTTTTCGATTCAAATATCTCTTACATTGGATTAAAATATTAATATCATTGGACGGATATGGAATGAGATTCATTTCATAAAAGAACTTCCCTTTAGCGAAGTCGGATAAATGTCTTTTTTGTGAAGATTCTCTATAGGAAAATATCCTTCATATATTTTAGAATGAACCAAGTGTATAAGTATTGTGAACCTAGTAAATGCTTTACCATTTTTTTTAAACATTCGGTATATTGAAACTTCATTAAGGTTGAAATTATTTAACTGTTTTACAAGTCTTTAAGCAAAAATGCCTTAATATTTCATGAAGCTGCAATTGACGTTCAGCCTTACGGTGGTAAAGGAATTACTAGGTTGACGTAACATAACTAATGTATAAAATAAAAATAAATCTATATAAAATTAAAACACATAAAAATGCTAATTCGTACAAAAATAAAATTAGTCATAAGTAGGTACTATAAGTACAACGTAAACAAACTAAACTATTTGAAGCTTTTTGTCATTATTTTGTTTGAAAGGCTAGAAGCAAACTATGAGTCAGTCTTAGGTGTTCAGATTCTGATATGAGATTAGATACAATAAAAACATTAAAATTATACATTGAGTGTAGAATAGCGGGCTATGTCATTTTCTAGAGCGAGAAATATTACGGAAATGCTATCGCAAGCGGCAACATTGACGAGATGACTGCCACATAAGGTTCAACCCATACGGATAACAATCGAGCAGTTGAGCAGTTAAATTGTTTTACCGTAAAACAATTTAACTTAAAAAAAAACTGGGCGTTAAATTGTCATGAGTGAAAAAAAAACACAATTTGTATACTGAAACTCAAAAGTTATACAATTAAAATACATGTCCATTTCATTCAGTGATATACCTGCACTGGGTATAAATGCGTCATTAGTCTGTATTAAAACATACACAGTAAGTATTATACTGTCTTATAAACTAAACAACACAACACACAAAATATTTAGTATCTACATAGTTACATAGGTATATCAAAAGGATAATCATTGGACGGATTATTTACGTAAGTCAAGCTTATTTATAGTGCTATATTATTTAATAAGCTGCCTGTGAACACAGAAATCTTCAAATAGAAGGCGCTATGTAAAAAAGAATCTAGTATTATAATTATCTTATCATCAACACCTTTCTGTCTTCTATATGTCGTCATCATCTGCCTGGCCCTTTTTAACTGTTGGGATCGGATTTCAGTCTAACCACGTGCAAAACGTATCTTATGGAGCGACTGACGATCTGACCTCCAAAACCCAGTTACGATGTAACACCTTAGGTATGTGAAACTTTTTAATAATGTTTAATATGCAAAAACAATGCCTTTTATCAAGTTCAGAAGTACATTGGACCAGCAAATAATTTGTTGTCGTTTTATTCTTTGTTACATAACGCCCTCTAAACATTCAAGCAGATAACCAGTATCTATTTTGTAGGGTATAAATAAGTCTCCTACATAAAAGTAGGCACAGTAACTGAAATTTTGTAAATTACGTCTTTTTATTGACGTATAAGTTATAATAGCTACCTTGAGATTTCAATAGTTTTCAAGTCTTTTAATGATTAAAAATACATAGTATATTCGCACTAGCGCTTTCATGATTCAAAAGTACAATTTTCTATCTCATTTTTATTTGGTCTACTGGAAAGACCAAGCTTTAAAATGCAAATCTCACACAATTATTGCATAAAGACTACTTCTTACATCCATAAAATGAACTAAAGGCTTTGGTCTACTCTGTCTACTGAAAAGAGCGGGTACAGTAATACCCTGAAGTTTTAGTTTAGTACAACAACTCTTTTTTGCGTGTTTTGGAATTTGGTTATCTTTTTATTTTGTAGGACCACTTTGGCGAACTTTACAATTTTGTGCTACCCACATAATTTTCCATAACATATATTTTTTAATATCTGAATCACTGGTTTTACATTCTGTTACACTGTAAATAATGTTAAGATGGCCATCTTCCATTTATTATTGTGTATCAGGCTTTTATTACCAATACACTTTAAAGAAAACAAACATATTGTCAGGTTATTACTGTACCTGAAAGTTCCGAGTCGAGTAGATACATTTTGACGAATAGAGTAGTAACTATTCGATCATGAGCTCGAAGTGAACGACTCCCAAACGTTCTCTTCTATCGTACTTGATGTTTTTTGCCCAGGCACGACACTCGATGTTTATCAGGATTCCGGCTGAAAAAGCAATAAATGTTAAGTTATTATTTGTTTACTTTTTAGTATTACTTGTTATTTAATAACACGCCTGTTTTGCTTAGAAGAAAAGATCGGTGTATGGTTTATCCATACGTCTTTTCTGATAGGGGACAAAAATCTATTAATGAAGCTTCAGCTTTAGTTGTGTTCTGTGTCAATAATTATAGACCAATTTCGATATTGCCTACATTATCCAAAGTCCTGGAGAAACTTATGAACAAAAGACTGAAACACTATTTGGAAAAGAATAAACTACTTTCTGACACTCAATTTGGTTTTAGATGTAACAAAGCAACTAGTGATGCAGTTCATGAGGTTACGGACTTTATTGTGGATAATATTGATAGGAAAAAGAAAGTCTTGGCAATATTTCTTGATTTAGCCAAGGCATTTGACACGGTCTCTGTTCCCAGACTGATAGATAAACTTCAGAGACTGGGAGTCAGGGACTTGCCGCTTAAACTCTTCGCAGATTATCTCAGTGACAGGTCTCAGTGTGTGAGGGTGGGCGAATGGATAAGTGGCGATCTTCCCATTTCCTATGGAGTTCCTCAAGGAAGCATCCTCGGACCTACCTTGTTTCTCATTTATATCAATGACCTCTGCGACCTTGAACTTCTGAACGGAAAGATTGTTGCATTTGCAGACGACACAGCCCTCATTTTTAGCGACAGTTCATGGGAAAAGGCATTTCAGCATGCGCAGAATGGTTTCAACATTGTTGCCCATTGGCTGAGATCAAATCTCCTTACCTTGAATGTCGATAAAACTAAATATTTAACGTTTTCTCTAAGAAGTGTCCCGCAGTCGGGTTTTAATGCTAAATCGCAAATTATAGCACACTCACACATATGTGGGGGCCTGTCGCTGTGTAATTGTTCTCCACTTCAGCAGGTGAATACAATGAAGTATCTAGGCATCCTGCTCGATAACAGGTTAAATTTTGCACCACACATCGACCTCGTGTCGTCTAGAGTTCGTAAATTAATATATATATTTAAAAATCTTAGACACATAGCAAACGCTAAAGTATTAAGAACAATCTACTTCGCCTTATGTCAATCTCTTTTAGTTTATTGTATAACGTGTTGGGGTGGAGCGTGTAAAACCATCATCCTGAAGCTCGAGCGTGCTCAAAGAGCCTTACTTAAAGTTGGTGCATTTTTTCCCTTTTATCATCCCACTTCCAGCGTTTATCGACACTGGGAGGTTTTAACAGTGCGGCAACTGTTCGTTCTATCATCTGTCATTAAAATGCATGGTCGTCTGCCTTACGATCCCATTGCTCTGTTAAATAAACGGAGGAAACACACAGTCTGCGAGTCCAGAGCCTGCCGTACTCAATTTGCGCAGAGGTTTTTCTCATTTTTGGGTGGCCATATTTATAATAAAATTAATCAGACACTATCAATTTATCCTCAAACTAAAGCAAAATGCAAACGAACTGTCACACGATGGCTCCTTGACCTTGATTATTCTCAAACAGAAAAAGTTATAAAAATTTCACAGTAATGCAACGTAATCAGAAATTGCGTACACACCAAAGATACACATATTTCACTATTAACTCGTTCACAAAAGCACCCATACACACTATCACACACTACTACTCACTATCACACACTACTCACTATCACACACGACACACTATCATACACCACACAAAACACATTATTATACTCCCATACTTGGATACATAGTTAATTTATTCGCATGCTTTGTTCCTGTAACCTGTTTTATTATTTGTTTTGTATAAGGTCTAAAATCTATAGTCTAATAATCTAATTACTACCAGCGGCAGCGTTGGAATTGTAATATATATATAAATATTTTTCTTTCGGTAACCTACTTTCTCCATTTTATTTTGTCCATGGAAGTGAACTGATTTCCAAGATACAGGTTCTTTACCTAGTTTGGAAGTCAGGCGTCCATGTAGTTTTCTGCAGCCTTTTTTGTATAGAATCCCCGATGATGAAATTTGTATTAGGCTATATTTTAATTGAGACCAATAAACGATTTTTATTATTATTATTATTATTAGTTTGTAAATACAAATCGGGACCATGTCTCAAGATTTGGGCAGCAGAAAGAGAAAATCGTAATAAACATTATGTAGGGATCAAATCCTACCATGTGCAAACATGAGGGAGTTTGTGGCTAAATAATTACAAGAGCACGAATCAGTCTTTAACATTAGGCAGCGCTTGCCAAGGTGGTGCTTGGATTGGTGACCATCCATTACATACTGAGTTTCCTCCGTCCCACGGAAACCACGTTAAGCCGTCGGTCCCGGCTGTAATTTGTAGATATTTGGCAGTTGTTACAATGACTCAGTGACCCGAAAGTCTTTTTGGGTTGTGGATGTCAGAAAAACTTAAACTTGAAGGCTGACCACAACATAATTGGGAAAAGCTGGGCAGATGATGAGGGATCACACACCACACTCAGCAATTGTGCTTGCGACGAGACCCGGCAGTCTTCAGAGAAAATTAAAAAGGGGTAGTATTTAAACGAGTGACTGTAAATTAAAGTTTTGAGAGACAAAAATAATTAATTTGGGTCATAAAATTACTAAGTGAGCGACTGACTGCGAGCGACGAGAAATCAACAGAGCAGCAATTCATCATCATCATCAACAGTCTATTATAGTTCCCACAGCTGGGACACAGACCTCCTCTCTTTGACAGGGAATGGGCTATAATCTACTACGCGGGCCCAGTGCGGATTGATAGATGTCACATGTTTTCGAATTTTTTGGTTCTATGACATCTTCACCGTTTTGAACAGCAACTAACAAACAAAAATTTGAGTTACTTAAAATGCAAAATGAGTAGCTAATGAGTAGCTTCATAATATATGAGCGACCTAATATTTGTTGGGTAACAAATGATTTATTTACACTGAGCGACATTTTATCTTAAATGAAGTGTTTTGAAGAGAAAAACTACCTAACAACCTTAGGCTTCGACGTCGACTGGTCTCGTTCTGGGTGGTTTAAACAAAAATAACCACGAAGGGGATGGCGAGGTCTATTCGCTTGCTTCGCTCACTCACTTGACGCCCTTCTAACCTAACCTGTCCGAGTCGGAGTGACCCAAGTGCCGCTTGCATCCAAGTTTTCCTAGTAGCGGGTTTGCAGGGTATGTCGGGATCTCAGTTCGCTCGCTTCCCTAACCGCCCTGTTTGTGCGAGTGATTGAAATTGTGTGTGTGTGAAAATAAAACACAAGGAATTTTGAATTGAAATTATGTAAATATTGTTATGTAAAACTATGTTGGTTGCCCTTTCTGTATTTCTAGTCGCTCACTTAGTAATTTTAATATCCGAAATGGATTAATCACAACCCACTTTTTGTAAGCTCGTACTGGATTTTATTATTAATTCAATAGTCGTCGTTTGTTTAGTTAATTATTCGCTTACTCAAATTCAAACCGCATAAGTTATTAAAACAGTATCTCATCAGCAATCAGCAGTCGCTAAGTTTTTTTATTCGCTCGTTTTTTAATTCTCCATCAAAAAGCAGATTTGTTGCTTCGCATTAGTAACAACTTACTGGCAGGTGGACCGTTTTTACCTCACAGTATCATTAACATAGTGCATCGTCAAGGTACTCACTCCTAGGTCTCTCCAAGTGTATAGCGACCAGGGGACTCAGGTAACCCTCAGCGTTCTCATACGGGTAGAAGTATCCTGGGAAGCCAGGGAACGGCAGGTAGTTGATGGGACCGATGTTCTCTTTGTCAGCGGGGGTCTCTCCTTGGCATGATACCCACACCATGTCACCCTGGAAAAAAACAATTTGCTGATTGGAAAAGGTGCTTCACGGAGCCGAAATTCACTATTCTGGTATGTTTGTACTGGAACATAACTGGGAACCCTCTGGTTACGGAAATATCCAAGGTCAATATTCCAACAATTTTCAACGTTTTTACGAATTTTAATGTTATTACTTTAAATAACGTACAGCCGCATCCATAAATGCTATATTTTGGGCGCGTTGGATCTCGCGCTACCATAAAAAGTTATTTTGCACTCAAAAAAGTAAAAGTTATTTCCCAAAAAGTAAAAGCAATTTTTGAGAAACAACTTTTATTTTTGTCTAGTGTACAGAATGCTTAGATGACGGCTAGGTCATGGGTACTTTTTCATCCTGTATAGTCGAATGGATTGATCTTCCACGTTAAATAACGGTTACCATTACATATAGAGACCCCAACATGTTTTTTTTTTCTTTTGGGTGGTGGGACATCATCAAATAACCCCTCCCGCTCTTGGGCAGCGCGAAAGGGAGTGTCAGACTTCTACTGACTAAAAACCACCCATGTTCCTTCTTAGCCCTATATGTCCAGGCCGCGGTATCTCTTACAGCATTCCGTGCCCCGACGGGCGTCGGCCTTTGGCCCTTGGCCCCTTCCATGTTGCTGTCATCTCTTTGAGGCGCGCGTGGAACACGAACGTGCCGTCGACACGGCCTGTCGTCGTCATAAGACGGACGGACGGCGAGCTAGCCCATCACTCACCGTCCACAGGCCCGCGTCTACGGTGGCCGGAAGCCATCACGTGGCCCCCGACGCCCGGAGCGTCTCCCGCCATGCTTCGGAAAGCAATTTTAATTAAATACCCGAAAGTCTGACAACCAAACTCATCAAGAGGTATCGTAGTACCCCAGTACTTACTGGGTTATGTAGGTCCGATGGGCAGTCGCTCTATGTAAAATTCTGGTATTCAGCTGCATCCCTTTTCACAGAAAGCCGACCCCCAACATAGTTGAGAAAAAGCTAGACAGATGATGATGATGACAGCTTAAATGAAGATTTTTATTTCATTGGCAATACTAACATAATTTGGGTTATAGTGGGTGAGGTTCCAGATGTTCTGCCGCAGTTGTAACGGCATGTCATCGGGAAGGTCATCCCACCCCATGTAGAACTCGGGTCGCCAGCCGTAGATTCTGTAACGCGTAACAGATAATATAATCAGCTATGTACCCAGTGCTGGGACACAGACCCTTTCTCTTCGAGAGCGAGCGGGCCAAAAAACAACATGCGGACACACTGCATGACACACGGATGTCATGTCTTAGAATTTTCTTAAATTATTGTGATTCAATTATGGTAACTTTACGATTTAGGTTAATCGGTACCTGCCACGGGCCAGTCAATGTTTGGAATTTAATAATTTAAAACACTAACTTGTTCAACTTCAAGAATATGCAGGGCGAAGACTTGTGGAAGGAGAAGTGATTCTCATCGATGCATGGGTCCAAGCCGCGGATGTCCACATCGCACACCTTCCCGGGGGGCGGGGGTGGCTTGTTGAAGTCACAGTTGTGTATGTTCTGTCCGGCGCCCGCAGTTTGACCCTTTTTCTTGTAAACTGTACACAGATTGAAGAAATATTACTCTAAGAGAAGAAGAACCTGTGTCTGTATTGATTTATTCGACGTGCAAGCTATTAACGTATTTCTCGGCGTCTAAAATGGCCGAGTTACTATTATGAACAGACCATTTTACGATTTTTAAACACAATTCGTTTGTTGATTTTATCCACTTTTGCGACAGGAAAATATTTTTATCTTTCTTTTATCATACACTGAATTCTGATGGAGCGTAACCCAGTACCTACGTCAGATAAACGTCCAATAGGAGTTTTAACTGAGAGCGGCTAAAAACTGTGTTGAAAATCCAGTGTTCAGAATAAAAAGTCGAGCTAAAAAATCGTCCATGATACGTGGGCTAAATGTTCAAGAGCTGGAATGGAGTAATATAAGTTTATTAATACTAGGGCCGGTATTAAAACACATCGAGTCATAAAAGAGAGTGCGCTCTACTGTCCTTTCACAGTGTATTAACAATAACTATGTCACAATAACCAAGTGAACGCATATTAATTGTTCTATATTATTTTAAAAACCCACAAAACACCCAAAAACCAAAAACCTTTTTTGTATAGCAGCAAAGTACAGTGCCAACAAGCCTGGCCGTTTTACGTGAAAAAAATATAATGAAAGCCATTTGCATCGAAAAAAATAAACGTGAAAAAACTTAATGGCATCCTGTTTATTTTTCATGACAATGGCCAATTATGTTTGTTTGTAATTTCAGAAGCAAGGAGGTCGCATACCTAAATAATTATTTTTTTACTTTCGTGTTCGATCCTTCGCCCGTTGAATCGTATGAGGACGTCGATGTTCGCGAAACGAGTTCTTACAAACACACGTCATATTTATAAAAACTAGATGATATCGGTGTCTGAAAAGAAATAGCCAATATGATCCATTATTAGATACCTACTTCTACAGACAATATTTTCACAGTGACTTACCCGACAAGAAATCTATCAGCTGATCTTCCCAGTACATATAGCTCTCGTACTCAGTCCCCTTATACCAAATCAGGGTGCTTCTTACATCTGGCGGCAGCGGCCGGAAGCCTAGCCCTGGGCTGGTGCCGATCACACTGTACTCCTGCTGCAGGCGTGGCACGCGAGGGTTGATGAAGTGCTGGAGGAACGTCACCATACACACCGCGAAGAGAGCTATTAAAGCCGCATAGAAGATCGAGTAGAAGACCACGATTTTACCTGGAAGGGAAAGAATATCTTCAGAATATTGCATTACCATATAATTACGGGGGGGGCTTTTTCTTGTGCAAAGCCCTCTGTCTCTGTTCTCCGTTTCAGCCTACTCCAATCACTGGTGATTACAAAAAATAGTTGGTTTATTCTTACACATACCTACAGTGTCAACTTCAACTATTCAAACTTCAAATTAAAATCTTTGCTATTGTTTGTGTCTGCTAAAGATTGTGAGGCAAATTATTTTTTTAAACTAGAAATTAAATCACCTAATCAGTTCTTGTTATTTTTCTAACTCGTAAAAATGTTATCTTTGTGGAAAATTCTCAACTTTATGATGTTAGGGGTCGTATATTGTAACAATTATGATAACATTTAGTATGCCGATATATTTTAACAAACTTATTTCAATACAAAATCAGGGTTGCCTATCATGATCTGTCATTAACACGCACGCGTAGCATGCCCACCGTTGACAGAGGTTTTGTTGACAAAAGAAACAACTAAATGACAGATTGTAAAAAAAAAGTAGATATAAAACTAAAAAACCCGACTGAAAAGCAAAAAACAAGCACATTTTAAATTAAACAAAACTTGGAAGCAGGCAGCCAATGTGCCCTAACTCGCCGTCCGTCCGTCCTAACTCGCCGTCCGTCCGTCTCACGACGAAAACAGGCCGTGTCGACGGCGCGTTCGTGTTCCACGCGCGCCTCAAAGAGATGTCAGCAACATGGGAGGGGCCCGAAAGGGCCGACGCCTGTCGGGGCTGCGGGTAGTCCTCTGGTTATCGCGGCCTCGACATAGAGGGCGAAGAAGGAACATGGGTGGTTTTTAGTCAGTAGAAGTCTGACACTCCCTTTCGCTCTGCCCAAGAGCGGGATAATTTAATTATTTTATTTAATTTATTCGATGATTTTACACCCACCAAAAAAAAAATAAAAAAAAGGCAGCCAATGTGCTTGTTTTTTGCTTTTCAGTCTTTTCAGTCGGGTTTTTTAGTTTTTTAACTACTTTTTTTATTTCTAACTTTTTAGTTCTTTAGTGTTTGTTCTTTCGGTGGTCGCGTAAAATACTTCGCAGATGATTTAACTTTTGTTTGTTTATAGAATTTGTGACTTTGAATTTATTTTAAACATATAAGTGTCATATATTTTTGTAATCTCCTTTTAAAACGCTTCATTTTGATACCCTACTCGATGGTAATGGATTTTTTTTATTTTTTCAAATCCACGATTTGGCCCCCAAAACCAGCAATTATCTTTGTTTTTTTTAATTGTAATGTAGTCAGTGACACTCGCGCTATCAAGATGAATCTAACGACGTATATTTCATTAAAATCCCTTCATCCGTTTAGGAGTTATGAGGGAACAAAGAAACGGACATACATGACATACATACATACATACATACATACATACTTACATACATACATACTTACATACATACATACATACATACTGTTACGCCGGGCATCTAGAATCTTCAAGAAACCTCGCTTAATAACTGAGAAGTACGCGTGAATTCTAGTAGGTACCTAATTCTATTCTGTAGGTAACTACTGCGTCCGGCGTCAGCAGTACTTGCATTGTAATTTCGACCGTATACCTACGGCGTAAAGTAACTTCTTCTTTGTTGGTTATTTTATCTTTAAGTTTATTTTTTTGTTAATGTTTTTCTGGATGCTTTTTATGGAATAATAGCGAACTTTCTCGAATATCTATTGTGTGTTTGGGGTATAAAAGGACCGGGAGAGGACGAAGCGAGTCAGTCTACTTTTAAGCGAGACAACGGAAGCTTCTAAGAGAAATCTAGTGCGACAAAGTGTTTAATAGTGTTTTGCGATTCTGTATTAGTGTTTTACGAGTAATAAAGTTATTTCGTGTGTTCAATTGGTAGTGCTTTTATTTATCCCATACCCAGCTCGTAACAATTTGGTGTCAGAAGTGAGGGATAAATAATGCCGATCCTACCCAAGGACGACACGGATAGTATCCGTACGAGGAGTCAGCGACAACAAGGTATGGACCAAAGGCGATTTGGAGACTCCCCGACACAGACACCGGGCGGTGTCCAGCCTACGTCATGTATATGAGCCAGTCGCTGGCCCATCTGGATCTACTCCAGCACTAGCGGCGCCTGACTTGTCTGCCTTAATGGCTCTGCTGCAAGACCAGGCTCGCCGTCAGGAGGAGCAGGCTCGTCGTCAAGAGGAGCAGGCTCGTCGTCAAGAGGAGCAGGCTCGTCAGTTGCAGGAACAGATGCAACGGGACAAGGAGGAACAGGCTCGTCGTCAAGAGGAGCAGGCTCGTCAGTTGCAGGAACAGATGCAACGGGACAAGGAGGAACAGGCTCGTCGTCAAGAGGAGCAGGCTCGTCGTCAAGAGGAGCAGGCTCGTCGTCAAGAGGAGCAGGCTCGTCGTCAAGAGGAGCAGGCTCGCCAGTTACAGGAACAGCTGCAACGTGATAAGGACGAGCAGGCTCGCCGTCAAGAAGAACAGATGCTCCTGATAAAGGATCTTCACGCAACAGTGGGCAAAGAGCTGAGCGTGATGAAGGAGCAGGTACAGCAGCACGACAACCGTATCGCAAAGGCTGAAATTCAGATCGCCGATGTGAAGAAGGCCTTGAGTGAAATTAAGGTTGGAGACGGGACTGTGGCTTCAGTGATTGCTGCACCTTCGGTGCGCGGGTTTAAAGTGCCGCCATTTGACGGAACATCTTCGTGGTCGGCCTATAAAATCCAATTTGAGGCCGTTATGAAGGCGAATGGGTGGACCAAAGCGCAAGCCATGACAGCGCTAACCTTGGGTCTCCGAGACCAGGCCCTTACCATTCTTGAGGCACTTGGCAAGGATGTGACCTACGAACAGCTGCTGGAGGCATTAGAGTCTAGGTACGGCGACGCGCACCTGGAGCACGTCTTTCGTGCCAAGTTAAGGGATCGCGTTCAACGTAGTGCCGAGAACTTACAACAGTGGGCCCTGGAAGTTGAAAAGCTGGTTCGGAAAGCATACCAGTCCGCTCCTGCACTCATCGACGGAAATCTAGTACAAGCATTCGTAGATGGAATTCGCGACTTGGAAGTGCGAGCTGCTGTGAGACTTGGGCACCACGAGACGCTGAAAGACGCCTTGGCCCATGCTTTAGAAGTGGAGGCAGTGAGGCAGGACCACCGTACGCACCGCGTCAGGGAAGTTGTCGCGTCACCTGTACGCGACCGCCCGCAAGGATACAGCCCTAGGTGCTTCACTTGTGGAGAAAAGGGTCATCTTCGGTTAAGCTGCCCTAAGCGCAGCTCAGCAAGAGAAGATCAGCCCCAACAGGGAAGGGTGGCTGAAGTGACTACCCAGCCACAGCAGGGAAACGAATAAATGCCAGGACTGTGGGGCGGGTGCTGGCTGGTTTTGAAAGAGCCCCGAGGATCTCGATCTCACAAGCACATGACGGGAACAGCTTGACCATCAACGGCGAAGTCAACGGAACTCCATGCAAACTGACGTTGGATACTGGAGCTTCTCACACGGTCGTCAATTCTCACCTAGCGAATCGGTTTCTTGGGGACTACTTCAATAACCACGACCGTATACAATTGCTAACAGCTACCGGTCAGCACATAACCGTCCGAGGCAAGAAGGAGATGGAGTTAAAATTGGGTGATAGAATTTACCGGCACAATGTCATCGTGGCCGACATAATGGACGATTGCATCTTAGGCTTGGACTTCATGCGGAAATATCGTTGTGAGATCGACATTGACCAAGGAGTGTTGAAATGTGGTTCCGAGGAAGTCTTCATGGAAGGTGCACCATCAGGGAAAGTGTACTGCTTGAAGGAAATAGTTCTTCCTCGCAGATCAGAAACGATCGTGCCAGTTAAGTTACCACCGAATTCTGGACACAAAGATCGAAGTGTTCTGATAGAGAGGGTGAACAATGAGTTTCCATGGAAGATGGCACGAACTCTGGTAAAGGCCAACAACATCTCTGCTGTACGCATCCTGAATCCAAGTGACAAGGAGCAGGTGATTAAGAAGGGCACCTTGGTCGGCACTTGCGAGGAAGTAACTTGGATGCGTCAATTGCAAGATCTACCTACTGGAAATCAAAATCGTAGTGGAAAATTTGACGTGTCAACGCTTTTAGAAAACTGTCATTTGACTGAAGGAGAAATGGACAAGGCTAAGAAGATGTTACTTCAGTACGCCGGTATTTTCTCTACGAGTGATGCTGACATAGGGAGAACTGGACTGGAACAGCACAGGATTAATACAGGCAACGAGTTACCTATCCGTCAGCGACCAAGGAGACTGCCAGTTGCACGGGAAAAAGAAGTGGAAACCATGATTAAGGGAATGGTGAAGGACGGTGTTATAGAGCCTTCATCCAGTCCATGGTGTTCTCCTGTGGTCCTGGTAAAGAAAAAGGACGGCAGTATGCGCTTCTGTGTGGACTATCGACGACTGAACAACGTCACGAAAAAGGACAGCTATCCACTGCCTAGGATCGATGACACACTGGATACGCTGACGGGAATGAAGTGGTTTACCACACTTGACCTGAAAAGTGGTTACTGGCAGGTAGAAATAGACCCCAAGGATAAGGAGAAGACTGCATTCTCAACAGGAAAAGGGTTGTGGCAGTTTAAAGTTATGCCTTTCGGATTGTGTAATGCTGAGGCTGATGGAGCAAGTACTTGCCGGGTTGATTGGAGATGCATGTCTTGTCTATCTAGACGACATAATCATTGTGGGCCGTACGTTTGAAGATCACCTTAAAAACCTCAACCGAGTGCTGTCGAAGATCCAAGCAGCAAACCTGAAGTTGAGTCCGAAAAAGTGCTCGTTTTTCAGAAAACAAGTGAACTTTTTAGGACACATAGTTTCGGGGGAAGGTGTTCAAACAGACCCAGAGAAAGTAGTCGCCGTCAAGGATTGGCCAGTTCCAAAAGACAAGACACAGGTCAGAGCATTTTTGGGTTTGTGCTCTTACTATCGCCGGTTTGTGAAGAATTTTGCCGACATTGCGAAACCTCTACACAAACTCACTGAGGAAAAGCAACAATTCTGTTGGGACGAGAACTGCGACGCCGCATTTAAAGACTTAAAAGGACGTCTGTGCAATACTCCTATTTTAGGATATCCTGACACTGAAAATGACTTTATAGTCGACACAGACGCAAGTAATACTGGAATTGGGGGCGTGTTATCTCAACGGAAAGGAGATCAGGAGGTTGTTATAGCTTACTTCAGCAAGTCTTTGTCTAAACCGGAAAGAAATTACTGCGTAACAAGGCGGGAGCTGCTCGCCGTAGTGAAGACATTGCAGCACTTCAGTAAATATTTGTTGGGACGGAAATTCCAGTTACGAACCGACCATGCTGCATTGAAGTGGTTATTACAATTTAAGAATCCAGAGGGGCAAGTGGCGAGATGGATTGAACTACTGCAAGAGTTTGACTTCATAACCGAACATCGTAGTGGGAGAACTCACGGTAACGCAGACGCCTTGTCGAGAAGACCTTGTCCTGAAGACTGCAAGCATTGTGCCAAGCAAGAGACTAAGGAAATAGTACCCGTGAGGATGCTTAGAACGGATCTCAGCGATGAATGGAAGGAGACCCTACAGAAGGCTCAGCAAAATGACTCTGATATCAAACCGATCTTCGAGTGGATCAAAGCTGGTGCTCCGAAGCCCAAGTGGAGTGATGTCAATGTGGCTGCGATGAGTTCTATCACTAAGAGTTATTGGGCACAATGGAACAGTTTGGAGATCCAGGATGGAGTCTTGTGCCGTAAATGGGAAAACGCTCGAGGAGACAGCTGTCATCTGCAAATGGTGGTACCTAAATCTAAGGTACCGGATGTTTTACGGTTGTACCATGATGGATGCTCAGGAGGACATATGGGGGTAAAAAGGACTCTTCTGAAGATCAGAGAGCGCTTTTACTGGATCCATTGTCGAGATGATGTGGAAGACTGGTGTCGCAAATGTACCAGCTGTGCGGCTGTGAAGGGACCCCACACACGAAGCAGAGGTGCATTCAAAGTGTACAACGTTGGAGCCCCCTGGGAGCGGATAGCACTGGACGTTGCGGGACCATTTCCAGAAAGTGACAGCGGAAACAAGTACTTCATGGTTGTCATGGACTACTTCACAAAGTGGCCAGAAGTCTTCGCCATTCCCAACCAAGAAGCTACAACAGTCGCAGATAAATTAGTTCAGGAAGTCTTCTGTCGTTTTGGAGTACCCTTAGAAATTCACAGCGATCAAGGGAGGAATTTCGAATCGCAAGTTTTTCAGGAGACTTGTCGATTGATGGGTACACACAAAACTAGAACCACCTCTTACCACCCACAATCTGATGGAATGGTGGAAAGATTCAACCAGACGTTGGAGAGATATCTGGCAAAAGTTGTGGAAAGCAGGCAAAAGGATTGGGACAAGCACATACAGCCGTTTCTTCTGTCCTATCGGAGTGCAGTTCACGAAAGTACGACTGTAACTCCAGCCTTCGCGAACTTTGGAAGGGAACTACGGTTGCCTGCAGATTCAATCACTGGAACTCCCCCCGATGTCCCACGCAGTGTAACGGATTACGCAAATGACAAGTTAAATGATGTGTATGAGCATATCAGACAATCCGGACAACAGATGTCTGAGAAGATGAAGACCCGATATGATCGGAAGGCAAACAGTAGGGGTTTCGATGAAAGTTCTCTGGTGTGGTTGCATAACCCAGTGCGGAGCAAGGGAAAGTCCCCGAAATTGCAAGCAAAATGGGATGGACCATACCGAGTTGTGACCAGGATCAACGATGTCACCTACCGAATACAGAAGGGTCCGCGAGGTGCGCCTAAGGTTGTGCATGTAGACCGATTAGCGCGATATCACGGGACTAATGATGCTCGGGACGAGCATGTCTAAGGAGGGGGCAGTGTTACGCCGGGCATCTAGAATCTTCAAGAAACCTCGCTTAATAACTGAGAAGTACGCGTGAATTCTAGTAGGTAACTTCTTCTTTGTTGGTTATTTTATCTTTAAGTTTATTTTTTTGTTAATGTTTTTCTGGATGCTTTTTATGGAATAATAGCGAACTTTCTCGAATATCTATTGTGTGTTTGGGGTATAAAAGGACCGGGAGAGGACGAAGCGAGTCAGTCTACTTTTAAGCGAGACAACGGAAGGTTCTAAGAGAAATCTAGTGCGACAAAGTGTTCAATAGTGTTTTGCGATTCTGTATTAGTGTTTTACGAGTAATAAAGTTATTTCGTGTGTTCAATTGGTAGTGCTTTTATTTATCCCATACCCAGCTCGTAACAATACTTACATACATACATACATACATACACGCCAAACACATAACCCTCCTTTTGGCCTTCGCTGCTGTCGGGTAAAAAGACTTCTTGTTGAGTTTATAGAAAAGAGCTATCTATTCTTGATAGAATAGAGATAGAATCGCCATGCTACGCAGGCAAGTGGTATTTTTTTTTAATAATTTTATAAAGAATTAAGATTTGAATTTTTTTTTTTTTTTTTTGTATATTTATTTGCAAACATGCGATCGGTTCTTGAACCATAAGCAGTTGTTTTTGAAGCGTTTGACATGTTAGGCTGGCCCTCCCATTGTTAGGCTGCCTTTGGATACTGCTTTACTCAAAGTATATTATCCCAAGTGTGCAGTCTTTTAAGACGTCTTGTTGGCAGCGATTCACTTAGAGCCTGGGCAAGTCTGTTTTCGTGATTAATTATCCTCTCTCTAAGATTTGAATAAACTTAAAAAAAAAGAGTTTCCCGTCTATAAATGTATCCGTCCGTCTATAAAAACTCTTATTTTATTGGGAAGTTCCAATATTTAGATAAGCAATATAGATCTCAAGAGTCTATATTTCATTTGAATAGCTAGAAGCCCTTTATGATCCAATACATTACATTAAGGTATGCAAATAAAGATATAACCCTCCTTTTGGGCTTCGCCACAGTCACGTAATAACATGGATGTGATTTAGCTTAGCATTCAAAACAATGTTTTGGGGGCCCAGAATGGAGTTAAAATGAGCAAAATATATGCCTTCCTACGCCAACTTGAAGGCTTAGGCAGAGGTGTCCCTAACAGAACATTCACTCTGCACCAATTATGTTTAAGTCATATTTATTTTGAGGCCAAGCCTATTGCGATCAACTGGGCACAAATCCAGTCTGTGGTGGCTACTCTACTGAGAAATTACTGATGGAAGGGAAAACCCGATCACAAATTGCCGTATCTGGAAAATTAACCCAGGACATAATGCTAAAAAGCCACATATATTACCACTAACCCAATGAGGTAGTCCAAACTGAGTCAACAAACAAACATATTTTTTAATATTGGTCTTAGACAGTTGTACATAAGATTCAAGTGAGAGAAAGACGTCACCTTTGACTGGAAGTGATACTCAGGCCTATAAAAATATGCCTTATCAAAATAGTTTGGTGCTCTTACTTTTAAGAAATGTGATGACTTTTTGACCTTTTAAAAGTGGTAGAGAATGATTCTTGCTTCTATATTCCTATTAGAACATAACACAATTTTTATTAATCTTCCAAAGTTACAAGATCTTTTAGTACTCTCTTCATATTTGAAGATATGAAGCTTTCTCAGCTAAAGACACAATTCAAATTGTTGTGAAAATATTCTAGTCAACTAGACAAAATGAATCACCAGACATGACATGAAAACGACCATCTAATCAGTTATGCCTGTGGCTAGACTATTTATTTTTGAATATGAAAGTTGGTAACTGTTTGAAAGCCCTAATTAAAGTAATCAGAAGACCTGGTGAACTATGAACTAGAATTTCCATATAAATGAATTCTATTTCAGCAGCTTGATGTTGGTATGCCTGGAATAGACAGATTATAAGGCTTCTAAACAGATTAGCTATGCTTGACAGATTATTTAGGTGATTATTTCCACTGGCTGCCAGGATTTATTTCTAATTAATTGGATAAACAACTTAGCGGATTGTCTCTGACCTCTTTGCTCTTGATCTATTATGATTGTGCTTTGATCTGAGTCAAGGAATAAAATGAAAATGAAAATAAAAAATGAAAAATCGTTTATTCATTGTCACATCCGTGTTACAACAAAATATATTACTTGGAATAAGTAGGTTTAAAAATGGGGTTCTTATTAGAATGTTTTCAAACTTTTTATGCTGTTTCCTGACAGTACATACAGTACTGATTTATATGAAGTAAATATGCTGATGACTCAAATAGCGAAAAGAATGTTAAGACATCTCAAACATATTTAAATTAGACCCATGACATGAGTAACAACGAAGTTACAATATCAGGAGAGCATTGTTAAACTGCCAACAAGCCACGCCCTCCAAACAACACTTGAAACACAACAAATATCATGAAATATAAAAAAATATTTATGTGAAGGATGTAATTTATGAAAATCTCTCGATTTCATGAAAACATGTAAATAAAATAGTTCACTGACCCCAACTTTCAGGCGTTCGCCCCAGTATTTCACCTGTGTGATCATTGTAGAAATAATTACTAAATTTTTGCTTTCCAGGCCTCCGTGAAGGCTTTGTGTCCATTTGGAATTCTTCTAGTCTAGGATTTCTGATCATCTTCTGTTTTGAAAGGCACTTTCTTTTATAAAATCTCGAAAATAACTGACTTGTAAACACAATACACACGCCCAGCCGCTGCCGCAAATTTGAAATAACTAGAGGTGACCAACTGTCTCAACTGTGAACTGAGGCAACTGACCAGTGAGTGAGGCAGTCAGAGTCAGAGACTCAGAGTGCACTCAACTCACTAATTAGTTTTAATAAATAATCATTATAATTGGCATAAAAGCACAAAACTAAACTAACTAAAATTTGGGTTTTCTATCAATTTTGGTCAAAACGGTTAAGTTAAAATATGATTATGTAGCAAAATTAAGAACCAATTTACTAGTTAGTAATTCCACCAACCCATTGTTTTAGTCGATTTTAAATTCGTCTGAAAAGCCGCTGATCAAAAATACAAACAAAAAAAGTACGCTTAAAAGTAAGCCAGGGTTGGATTTTGTACTATAATTATAGTATTTATACTATAATTTCGCCCATTGTACTATATGTATACTATCCACATTTAAGGATAGTACGCTAAAATACTATAATTTAAAGTTTGCTCCCGGATGCTTAGTTTTACGTCATACGAATATTTCGTAAAGAATTTTTTGCTTAGGCAAAGATTTTTTAGTTAGATCTGCTCAACACAGTCATCAGGGCCGTTTAAAAAAATATGAAAATTTGTCCTAGATTGTTTAGTAATTCCACATGCAAATGCCGACTGCGAACGAATATTCAGTAAAGTGAGGTTCACTTCCAAGACTAAAGTGCGAAACAAACTGGCAACACAAATAACTAATAGTAATATTCAAGAACTGATAAACTTAGAAGAGCAGTAAATTTTGCCATAACTGGTGTTGATTTTAATGACTAATAAGTTAAATAAAAAAAATAATTTAAGTGTTTTATAATTTTTTTATAAATACCATCCTTTAAAAAAAATTGTATTATCTTTTCCAACGTACCCGGAGTGTAAATGTGGTGCTGTCCCTCAAACGATGGGGCACTTAATATCGTGTCCTGCCTGTCCTGCTAAATGTTCACTGCAGGAACTGATGGACGCTACCGAAAGCGCCAAACTAGTAGCCCAATTTTGGGCCGACACAATTTAGATTGTCATCGACACGCTAAGAAGAAGAACGTACCTAAATCCAACCCTGGCTTTTTTTAGTCAGTTCGTCATTCTCATCCATCACAGAGTACATTTTTTCAGTCGGTACATTGTACATTCTCCACAGAGCACTCTATTATAAAAAGGAACATTATCATTCTGTCAGTGTCAAGTTAATTGAGTGAATTTTGTATTCGCATTTTGCTAAAAACTTGTATTGAAATAATATTATATCTAGCAAAAAGATAATTTAATAACACGATGGGATCTTCAGTGCATAAAATAATTGTTATTGTAGGATTCATATCCTTATTCCATACTGCTTTTTCGGCTGCCCAGCGTAAGTGTTTACTCCACATGATGATTCTGTACTTTTATAATTCATGATTATTTAATTAATACTGGTATCTTTTACCATTGCAGATCGTTCATACCTACGGATAACATCACAAGAATTCACCACTTTGCCTTTGGATGTAAGTAATAAGCTGCCAATGCATGAACATCGTTTTATTGGAAATCCTACACCAGACTAATATCGAATATAATTTTCCTTTTCAGATTGTGGTACAAGCCGTAGCAAGTTTATTCGCTGTTATGTGGGGAGTACTCAACGTTGCTGGTAATCTACGAGAAATTCCTGCAGCTGCTGAGCTAAATACTGTTAAATGGGAAACTCAGAGGAATCTGCCATCTTTCTACATCTTCAACCACAGAGGGAAGGCTTTAGCAGATAATTACATACCCAGTGGAGGGAAATGTGATTTAGAGAATGTAGAATAAGATAGAATAAGGTTCTATTTGTAGGAAACAGTCCTCATTTGGTTGACTTTGTTAATTTTTGTTGTTCGAAGTCAGGCACTTTAGCCACACCAGCAAAGGCTACTGTATTGTTTTTTATTGCCATGCTTTTGACCTCAAATCATACCTAATGGAAAGCTATGGTCTAGTTCTATGATAGAACAAGCACACCTAGAAGATGACTCATTACTTTTGCTTTGCGAGTTGACTGGGTATCATTTTGTTTTACCAAACATATAGGTTTATTCACATACCAAACTTATCCTTCAGTGGGACAGAAATAGGCTAGTACCTACTACTGGGTTATACAGGGTGTTTGGTAGGGAGCTGTACATACGCCTAGGGTAGAAACTAGGGATAGTCTGCTACCTACCCCCGCCCATTATATTGACCTTGGCCTCAAGGTTTTTTTTTAATTTATTATTATTTTTTATTTGATTTTTTGACTAAAACTACCTGTAGCTCAAAATCTATCCATGGGACCGGTCGGCTAATGGTCTTGTTTTAATCGTTAGAGTCTTAGGGTCCTGCAAAAAATTATTTTACACCAGAAAATTGTGGAGAAGAAAAGTTATGGGGCCTGAAGTACCGTAGTAAGGTAAAGAAATAATTTTAAATTAAAAAAAAACCTTGAGGCCAAGGTCAATATAATGGGCGGGGGTAGGTAGCAGACTATCCCTAGTTTCTACCCTAGGCGTATGTACAGCTCCCTTCCAAACACCCTGTATTGAATATTTTTCACATATTATATTAATGTGATAATTCTGAGCACTGAAAAATATCCTGAATCTGGACTGTTTTAAGTTATTAGCAAAATATTATTTATTATGTTATAAGAAAACCTTTATGATTTATATCATTTCATTATTATCATTTGAACAATGGTTAGGTAAGAGTAAATAAAAAACATTTCCATCTTAAAATATAATTTTTATTTCTTATTTTTCTTTTTACATTGCTTATTCATAGTAATTACCTAAGTATATACCTGCAATGTAACAATATAGCCAGAAAACAATAACAATAATTGTTCTATCTATTTCTTACTGTTGTTTATTCAATTAACAATCATGTCACTAGTGGCAGAATGCACTACCCTATCAGTAAAATTAAAGAATATTACAAATTACTACCAACTGCTAGTCTCTTGAAATAAATTGTAATATACAACCTGCTGTTTAGCCATTACAATAAAGAATTTTAAGTAGTAAACAACACAGCACACATGGTTTCAAAAGTATTTCATTAAATGTAATTGAATGCTGTAAAATGTTTGATGAAAGCTGCTTTTTCAAGCATTCTTATTTATTTTTGTAGAGATATCCTGTATCCTATTATTATAATTAAATTGCAGACAGCAGTAGTCTTTTGCTAACAGCTCATATCCACACAGGTTAGAGCTTGCTGGTACAGTTAGACAATGTCAACAAATGTGTCTGCTTAGTTACACTTAAAATAAGAATATCCTGTCTTCTCACACAGTTCCTCACAGTCAACGTTGACAATGGACAAGAACACATACTCCTTAACTCTAAATGCACATAACCATTGTCTTAACACCACATGGGCACTATCGGCCTCCACGTCCACCTCTGAAGCCGCCTCCTCCTCTGCCGCCGCCTCCGTAGCCACCGCCGCCACCGCCTCCTCGGCCGAAGCCTCCCCGCCCGCCTCCACCGCCGCGGCCAAAGCCACCACCACCTCCTCGGCTGAATCCACCACCGCCACCTCTTCCAAACCCGCCGCCGCCGCCGCGTCCTCCACGAGGGCCTCCCCGGCCACCACCACGTCCTCTCTTCGCGCCAGGTGGCTGCGGCAAGAACCTCTTCAGAGGTAACAACTTCGCTGGGTCAATGTAAAATTGCTGTCCATCCTTGAAACTGTTCGCTTTAAAGTTATCACTCATCTTCACAGACACGAAGTAGTCCCGCAAGTTGCCGAATATCTCGTCGATCTTTCCGATCTGCTCTTTGTTTTCGAGGAAGATAGGCGCGTTGAAGTATGGCACATCTTCGATGTCCACCTTGCACACTAGGTCGTCTTGTACTGTCCAGCCGTAGTGTCCTAGGGGTATGACGGACTCAGGTGGGCCTTGGTCCTGCCACCCGCCGCCACCGCCACCTCGGCCACCTCGGCCTCCACCGCGACCACCGAAGCCGCCCCGGCCGCCGCCGCCTCCACGACCGCCAAAGCCGCGGCCTCCGCCGCCACCACCGTAACCGCCTCCGCCGCCACCGCCGTAACCACCTCGACCGCCGCCGCCACCACCTCTACCGCGGAACGACATTGTTTATTATATAAATTGCCGCAAAATAAAGCGTGATTGAGATGTAACCTCAAACCGGGCGTGATAACACCATGCACGCTTGCTTGTCTATTTGACAGATCTGAGTGTGTGTGTGTTTTTTTTTTAATGTTTTGTGGCTATGCCACTGGCTTGGTTACAAGACCTTTGAGCCAATCTGTGTGTGTGTTCTATCCGCCAATGTTACCATTAACACTACCAGTTAGTAGTGGTTAATATATCATATAGCAAAATAAAGCACCGTGCCTAATACACATAACATAAAGCAAATGCTATCATGGCTGTCACAAGTTGCTATTTGCTTATTGCTTTTACATCGCACTCATGCATGCTGCCACTCACCGCGCTTGCTTTAAGTCACTTAAAGCAAGCGCGGTGAGTGGCATCATGATATGCCTACGCGTTTAAAAATCACATGCTTTAATATATTAATCATTAAGCATTAAGCAAGTGATTGCCTTAAAGCAACTTTGAACACCACTACTACCAGTAGCAATTTTTGATACCACTGTTGATGGTTGGGTTCCACACTACTGTGCAAATAAAAATTCGGAATGAAAAAAAACATTGCATCTTGAATTAAAACCATACGGTTTTAACATTGCAACTGGAATTAAAACCATACGGTTTTAATTCAAGTTGCAATGTTTTTTGTTCACAGGACTTGTTCAGGCACTATAAAATACTAGATAAAAGATAGAATGTAATTGGCCATGACTTGATTTTTTTTTTATTTCTTTTTATTTTTTTTTTACAAAATATATGTCTTATTTTTTCATCAATTGGGCATGCCTAATTTTTTTTTTCAAACGCTGTCTTAAAACCATTTCGAGGGTTAGATTAGGTGAATTCATGCCTGTTACCAGATTTGAAAAATACATACTATTTCAAAAGTTATAGGTGTTTTAACGAATGACTTTCATTTGACCTTTCAGACCCTCCAACAAAGCATAATAGAACATTCCTTTGTCATTCTATCATTCTTGAAAAAAAAAACATTCGGTTGCGAGGCTGTCAATGTCAACATTTTGTAAGTTATGTTTAGCCAGCTTTGTTGAAGTTTGTTTTTGTGAAATATTGTGAATTGTTGTAATGGCTTCTTTAAATTATACTAAGGCGGATTCCCGTAACATACCTACGGTCAATAATGCTATGATTGTTGAGTATATGATGTTGTCCACTCAACACAATTTAGCGGAAATACGAGGAGCAAAGGCTCTAATGTAAGTATTCTATATCATTGTTTTGATTTAAATAAGATTGGTTTATCTCTTGTCATCAATGAACTTATTATATACTAGCGACCCGCCCCGGCTTCGCACAGGTGTTTTTCTCTACTATATTATGCATGTATTATACATATAAACCTTCCTCTTGAATCACTGTATCAATCTCAACTGTCAAGGATATGTCACTGGATTTAGATTGACATTGTATTCTTTTTTAATTTGTCTGTGGCATAACACCGCACTACATACAGCCTCATAGTGATATTGAGAGCACCTCGAATTTAAAAAATCCTAAAAAAAATTTCAACCCCTAAAAAAATAAAATAAGCAAATTAGTTCCTTGAAATGGTCTATATTTTGTAAAAAAAATAAAAAAAAATCAAGTCATGGCCAATTGAGCAAATGTTATTCCTACTAATATTATAAATGTGAAAGTTTGTGAGAATGGATGTGTGGATGTTTGTTACTCTTTCACGCATAAACGGCTGGACCGATTTGGTTGAAATTTGGTATGTAGATAGGTTATACCCTGGATTAACATATAGGATAGTTTTTATCCCAATTTTATGATCCGTGGGATAATTTTCGAGTTGTAGCGGGTGAAGCCGCTGGCAACAGCTAGTATGAAATAAAATAAGTTAGTATTTAAAGCAATTATAGGCGTATTTACACTTAAAATGTACGAAGCAAAACTGTAACCATATTAGGTTTTTATTTATGTGAGCCGCCCGAGATCGCAAAATCGTCCGCGGTGCTTATAACGATTACGCACACAACGTTGCTTTTCGCGCGACCGACAGAGACAGTAAGTGCGATGTATAAGCAATAAGCAAATAGCAACTTGAGGGAGCCACGATAGCATTTGCTTTATGATATGTGTATTAAGCACGGTGCTTTATTTTGCTATATGATATATTAACCACCACTAATGTCAATGACATTAAAGCAGTGACATTTGATTTCTGGCGGGAACTTTAAAAAAGAGCGCGTCAAATTTTTTTTCAATTTTCGTTTTTATTAAATATTCACAGTTTTTTGTTTAAAAGTTAGGTAAAAACAATAGTGCTAGGTGTACAAACCCATAAAAATGGTGGGAAATGAGGGGGGCGGGGATAACCCGCCCACCTCACATAAACGTCCCCGGCCTGAGCCCGGAGGCGAAGAGACTTTGATAGACTGTGGTGATGGCGGCGGCGGTGAGCATTCTGACTATTCACCATATGTAAAACCTGACTATAAAAGACTATATCCAGAAAATGCCACTTATGTAGACTTTAAAGTGTTTATTGAAGCTTCCAACAATAAGGATAGAATAGGCAATAAAAGTCCTATCTATCTCAATCACATATTTTCCAGCGAAATAAAAGGAGTGACGGCTATACAAAGAATAAACGCAAATAAAATAGCAGTAATATTTAAACAGTATAATACGGCCAATAACTTTATCAACAACAGCGCTTTTCTTAACAAGTATTGCTTGAAAGCATTTATTCCGGCTGCGCAAATAGAAAAAACAGGTATAATCAGATATGTACCAGCAAACATTTCGAATAAAGAACTATACACCAAATTATCATCAATTTATGAAATAATAGCTATAAGAAGATTCACAAAGAAGGTAGGACAGGAGCGAGTACCACTACAAACAGTTAGCATTACTTTTCTATCAAATATTCTTCCGGACAATGTACAATATGATTTGTTTTCATACAGAGTTTTTGAATATGTACCCCCATTACAGCAATGTTTCCGTTGCTTTAAATTTAACCACTCTGCTAGGATATGCAATGGCAAACAAAGATGTTCCATTTGTGGAGGTGAACATTTATATAAAGAATGTGATAGACCAACAGAGATCTGCTGTTGCAATTGCAGCGGGCCTCATCTTGCAATTTCTAGATTATGTCCAATTAAGTTAAATAAAATTTTAGAAAAGAAAAATAAGATTACTTATGCAAGTGCTACATTGACGAAACAACACACAAGTGATAATATTGAATTTCCACCTTTGCCACCTCCAAAAATGAAACCAACTGACAATGTAAATAAGTCTGTAAATAGGTTTGTAAATAAGTCTGTACATACATCTGTAAATAAGTCTACATCTGTAAATAATACTGTACATAATGTTAATAAATCTAAAGATCTCCCTCCTAAAATAGACATCAAAGCCCAAATAGTTGCCAACAACGATGTACTTATGGCCCTGGTACAGACGTTGGTGGAACTGGGTAATAAGGGAGATAATACGCCTACCACCGTAAATAGTATTAAAGAAACGCTAATTAAAAATCTCAAGTAATGGATCCAAGTCACACATTGTCTAAGCTACGTATTGCTCAGTATAACATTCAAAGTGCTAATAGTAAAAAACCCTTATTGATCCAATTCTTACAAAAACAAAATATTGACATTTGCTTACTTAACGAAACATGGTTTAAAGATAATAGTTTTAGAATACCTGGATATAATATTTACAATAAAAATTCCAAAAATACTCATAATGGTGTAGCAATACTGATTAAGCCATATTTAAAGTACAAAGTTTTAAACACTAGATTTTATGAAGAAATTCAAACTGTTGCTCTGTCCTTATCTACTGTTCATGGTAGCTTGACTATTCTTTGTGTATACTGTCCTCCTTCTAGTGGACATATACGGATCAATAGATTACGTAATATTGTTAATGATCTTCCAAAGCCCATATTTGTCAGTGGTGACTTTAATGCACACCACATTGCATTTGGTTGTCTATCCACTAAGAGCAGAGGTCATGATTTATTTAGTATCATTGATGACTTGGATTTATGTATATTAAATGATGGTAGTTTTACAACTGTTAACAACCCAAGACGAAATCCGTCTGCAATTGATGTTAGCTTTACTAGTGCTAACCTCGCATCAATATGCGAGTGGTCTGTACATGATGATGCCATGGGCAGCTATCACTACCCAACAATAACAGAGATTTCACTTCATATAGATAAGTATCATATTAATCCCCCTGTTGATAGGTTTATATATAAAAAAGCAGATTGGGAAAAGTATAAAACTATTTCTAAAACAATATTCAATGATTTAGTCCTAAAATTGTATGATCCTATTTCAAGCTATAATGATTTTTGTTCTCGATTGGGTACTTTAAAAGATATGACAATTCCTAAATTTAATAAACCAAATAATTTTAAAAGCAGACCTCCAGCTCCTTGGTGGAATGACATTTGTGAAAAAAGTGTAATTGCCTCTTACAATGCATTGAAACTATATAGAGGTGAACCTACTATGGAGAACTATTTAGATTATAAAAGAAAAGATGCACTTAAAAAAAGAACCATATCGGAACAAAAAAGAATAGGTTGGGATAACTTATGTAACACATTTAATAGAACTACTCCTATAAGTAAGATTTGGAATCTTCTAAAAATGTTTAAAGGTATAAGAGCTGGCAATAAATCATATAAAGATGAGTTTATTTCTCAATTTCTAGATAAATTATCAGACAACAGCAATCTAAATAATGTTAATAGTTTAGGCAATATTTTCGAATTAAATAATGATAATCGAAATTCAAAATTTTTGCTAGATCCTTTTACATGGTCTGAATTTAAAATGAGTTTGTTATCTCGGAAAGACACTACACCTGGTTTAGATGATCTCCCCTATTGTACTATTAAAAATTTAGATGAATCAGCACAAAAAATGTTTCTTAATATTCTGAATTTACTTTGGCATTGTAAATGTATTCCACAATCATGGAAAACACAATGTGTCATTCCGATACTCAAACCAGATAAACCTTCAGAGCTTGCCAGCTCTTATAGACCAATATCACTGTCTTCATGTCTAGGTAAAATATTTGAAAACATGATTAAAAATCGTTTGGATTGGTATATGGAATCTAACGGCTTCATTCCACATGTACAATATGGATTTCGTCGAGGGCGAAGTTGTGCAGACAGCTTCACTTCCTTAATTTCAGACCTGAAACATGCAAAGGATAGAAAGTTACACACTGTTTGTGTGTTTCTAGATGTTCAAGGTGCTTTTGACAGTCTGGATCCAGCTATACTTGTACAAGTTATGTCTAGGTTAGGTGTGCCTGGCCAACTATGTAAATGGATTTATAATTTTTTGAATAATAGAACACTCTATGTAAGACATAATAATACATTGCATGGTCCAAAATGTGCATCTAGGGGTACAATGCAGGGTGCTACACTATCTCCTTTGTTTTATAATATATACACAAGTGAAATATGTAAATTTGTTAATAGTAATGTAGATATTCTGCAGTTTGCTGATGATATTGTTTTGTACAGTAGTAATTATAATGTAGAAATTGCAATTGACAATATTAACAGAGCCTTGTCCCAAATATTTCACTATTACAATAATGTGCTACATTTAAAAATTAATCCCTCCAAAAGCAGTGTTATGATATTTGGAAATGAGAACACCAATTCAAAAGTAGTTTATAACGGAGAACCTATAAATCCAGTAAATTCAAAGAAATTTTTAGGCATAGTAATAGATAGAAAATTAACTTTTGAGGAACATATTAAATACATATCAAGGAATGCTCTAAAAGGCTTAAACGTAATTAAATGTCTTGCAGGTGTCTCATGGGGAGCAGACCCGAAAATATTATCAATTTTGTATAAAAGTATAGTTAGAAGTCATTTTGATTATAGTTCACTAGTGTATATAAATAGTACTCATGTAAATAAACTAGATCTATTGCAGAACAGGGCTTTGAGAACAATTTCTGGTGCAATGTGCTCTACTCCCATAAGGGCCATGGAAGTGGAGACTAAAACTATGCCCTTAATTTTGAGACGCATTCTACTTGCTGAGAGATTCTGTCTTAAATTAATTGCTGCAAATAACAGAAAAATAATAAACAAAATTGTACCTTCTGTAAGTAGAACTCTTGGGCCTCTAACAACAGGAGAGGATCTCTTGAATGGTAGATCCCCAACATTGACCAAAATATTTCTGGAAACAGAAAACAGTTTTACTAGTATTAGAAAACAGTACCCATGGCCATGTTACTCTTTCTCTTATCAGTGTATTTCACATCCCGTTGAAGAATTACAAAATACCATTAATAATAACTCAGATATGTTACAGTTTCTGGCAGATAATAAGAATTATCATGTTATTTACACTGATGGCAGTAAGGGGAGTGATTATGTACGTGCTGCTATATATGATCCACATGCTAAATTCTCTCAAAGCTTTGTTCTGTACAATACATGTACTATATTCACTGCAGAGGCATATGCGGTTTATCAGGCATTAATACATATTCGCCAAATTAGCAATTGTAAATACTTTTTGATTGTTTCTGATTCACTAAGTTTGATAAAAGCCTTATCTAACCTTACAGTTTCATTTAAGTTAAATTATATTCTGTATTTCATCAAAGAAATAATTTATCAATATTATCTTATGCACATAAAGATTGTATTCTTGTGGGTACCTTCTCATCGAGGTATCTCTGGCAATGAAGTTGTTGATAAAACCGCCTACGAAGGTAGTAATGCTATTGATGTTAGAAATGCAATGGACATTCCTATGACTGACTTCCTGCAATGCATTAATGAAAATATATGTAAGTTATGGTTAGAAATGTGGAAGAAAGACCAAGACATCAAAGGAAAATGGTATGGAATTATACAAGAAAGATTACCTGTTAGACCCTGGTACAATAGATTGAATGAAGCCAGCCGAGACTTTATCACTACGATAAATAGATTGCGCTTTGGCCATAATACTGCTCCGTCACACCTTGCTAGACTTGGCATTATTACAAGCAATACATGCCCGCATTGTGATTACCAAGAAGGAACCATGGACCATAGAGTATAGTAATATAGATTGGGAATAGAGAACCCACTTCGGTTTTTTTCTGCAACCTTCAAACGATATTTGAAGCGCCATCTGGTATCGTCCGCCTAAACCTATCGGTTGCATGTATAGGTATATACCTACCTCGCACACACATACACACCAGTATTGTAGGTATTCTATTTAAATCTAGGGGTAGTCGTTCATGCCTATTAAGTACTTTACAAAATGTACACTTGTTATTCATCTCAAATAATGATTTATGGAAATACAACACGGATTTCTACAACGGAACAGAACAAAATTAAGTGTGTACATTTGGAAAGTACATAATAAGCAACCTGGAATAAAATAAAAATCATATTTATTTACTTATGTTTATGTTTATTGAAATACATTTGTGCTGAAAGTTTAATTTCATCATCCTCACCACGGTATTGGATTTTACCAGATAAAATATGATTAATTGAGCGGCACCAACTATAAACCAAGACATTTATTGTTGTATTTTCAAAAACATTTTTCAACTCTATCTTGTGTATCTCGCAGGTGAAAGGATAATTCACAAATATGTCCAAAAACATTTTAATTTTTTCTTTAAGTTTAGTTTTTGGCACATTATTCTTCAAAATTTCTAGCGAAATATTTTGTATTTCTTTAAAAGCCTTTTCCGCTTCTTGAGTGGGATACAACAGACAATGACTACCTTTTTTATATTCTTTTGCCCTTATATAATCATTTGATTGTAATTGACTGTCGCCATTTATTTCATTTCTGCAGTGCCTACATGATTTCGAAACTTTTTTCAAACATTTAGCCAGCACCCACCCACATACATAATTAGCCTGGCCAGCATCCGCAGTCTCAGTGTTTAAATTTATAAAAGGCACCACAATTTCATCATTTTCTTCATGCTGAAATGGTAGTGCCTCTTTATTGGGCACATTAGAAGTGTTTTCTTGGGTGTCTTCCAAAAAGAAACTCAATGTCTGAAGACAGTCATTGTCATCATTTTCACAGTTAGCTTTTAGAGAATGGGGTGAGTTATAATTATTTAAAAGAAGTGATTTAAAGGCACCTTCAAAGCTAATAGTGTTAGGTGCCGTATTCCTCACCCCGAAACTTCTAATGTTCCCAAAAAAATTTTCCAGTGGGTCCTGGTTAAAGTTTCTAGTCAACATTGAATCAAATAAATATTTTTGGGATAATACTTTCCACAACTGTTGCATGCCCTCAATAGTGCGTATAAAATTTTTTATTGATGGTATGGAACTGGTTTCAATTAATCTTATTTTATTATCCTTTTCTTTTTTAACTTTGATAAATTTCACTGATCTTAAAACCTTTTTGGCATTTACCCATAATTCGTGATGAGGAGAATTGTTTCTTACACCACATTTATACATTTTTCCATTAATCATATTAAAAGTGCTTGCATTTAAGGAATCAAATAGATTATCCATCATTTTGGTAAATTTAATTACTTGACGGCACTCATTTGGGATATCACCTCTTGCTGATAAATGTTCTGCAGCTACAGCAACACTGTGGCTAAAAATTTGGGCTGCGTCTTTTACCTTCATTTTTTTCATTTTTTCAACATAAATATGTTCGTCAGTCAAATTGTGACATATTTTTAACTCGCCATACGATTTGTCCGCTTCATAAATTTTCTGATAATATTCCCATTTAACTGTCTTTTCAACCTTTTCTTCAAAGTCGAAATATTTCATATCTTTGGTAAGTAAATTGTTTCTTACCCCTTTCAATAAATGAGGGACATCAAATAGCGGAATAATTTTAGATTTCCCTACTTCCATTGTTTCGTGTCTCCATTCCCTTTTTTCTTTTATGAATTTTTTTCGAGTGTCTTCAACAATTTCATTAATCACACTCACATTTACAGTACTTTGATCACAAACTGTGCACAAAATATTAAGCCCTGTACCCTGCACATATTTGATGACCTTTATAGTCAAGGCTTTTAATTCACCTTTGTTCAAAGAATTTGTAAAATAGTATGCAACAGGCTGCTTAAATTTTCTTTTCAATCCTTTGACCATGTAAACTAAAACATGGTCAGCAATTTTTTTACTACTCCAAGCGAATCCTTTTAATTTGTCTTTTGATCCATCATAATGGATCTGTGGTGATACTGTCATTTCGTCAAAAATTAAGCAGCAGAGGCGATCTTCTGGACTTAATTCCTTCACAGTCTCTCTCATTTTTATGAATAAAGACTTATTTAACCCTGACTCTATTTCGACTTTTGCAAGAAGCCTTTTCAGTGATTTTATAGAGGGCAAAGTAAAATATTTATATAAAAGAGTGTAACTTTTGGGACTCTTTTTGTACATGGAGAGAGACAAAACTTTTTCGTTCAAAGTGAATCTTCGCCCACGAGCTCTCTTGTGGGTTTGGGTGTACTGCATATTGGTAAATATTTTTGCAGCTGTCGTCATATTTCTTGTCATTTTTTTGAACCAATTTTTTTTGCTAATTTTATCAGCGCTGGCTAATCTTGCTTTCAAATTTCTACTTCGCTTATGTAATCGATTAATTTCGGTTTTCATATTCTTCATTTGGAATCTTGAAATCTTTAATTGATTCTCCAGCGATGAAGTATATTTCAGCTTTTCTGAAAAAAAAAAAAATATCGTTAACTTTATGCTACTTTACATACATCTTTTATTTTGCACGGGTGTAATTTAGAAGTGAAGACGGTATCCTGTTCACGACACATTGTGCAAAAGTTTTTAGCAGCAACCTAACAAAGTTAATGTCAGTTTAGTTACCCAACTAGAGTGGCTCTCGGCTTTGTTGTGTCTTTTTACACTTGTTAAATTGAGTTTTGTGATTCAGAAATAATATTTTTTTTTGGAATAAACAACATTGGTACTCACTTTTGTCTCCTTTAAGTTTCTGTCTTTGTTTTCTACCTTTTTTACAGCAATAATTATGTTCTGCTGCTATAACACCAGCATTGGGAGGCACAGCTGAAAATGAAATAAAAATAATTAACCTTGTGTCAGTGTTACAACCTTGCGTCACACCGATGGGTGGGGCTCAACAGACAGAGGGATAACGGGACTTTCACATACACTGACAGATAGCTGATATTGTAGTAACTTACTTAATTTTAGAAATAGAGAGAACTAGATGATAGCAGCAGCTAATTAAACATAATTTGAAAAAGTAGGTAGCCAAGCATTTACGCACCAGTGGTTATTTGCTTTGATGTAGAAGGCAGATTCCATATATGTTCAGGCGTAGGGAGTTCAGTTGATATTACAGCAGGCATATGAGCAGCTTGTGTTGGAAAGCCTGGAAATAGTAAAGACAAATTATTTAATTTTATTATAAGCTTATTTCGGACAATCAGGCACGATGATGTTATGTAGAATTATGGGTTTTATGTGTCATAACATATTTACAGTATTAATTGAAACATAATTAACCATTACTCAATAGATGAACTATGATATAATTTCCTTCTAAACTGCAATTTGGACTCAGTAGGTGGCACTGTGATCTAATGTTATAGGACAACGTCTGTCTGGTCAGCTAGTAGTAAAATAAATATCAAATCTTACCATGAAGATGTAGAGTAGGAACAGCTAGTGTATTTAAACGGTTGTTGCGATTCTTAAACTGGTTGGCAAAATGTATGTCACAGATGACTCTCTTTCTGTAAAATTTGATGTCATCTGCAGTCTCCAGTTTCCCACCAACAATATTAACCCAGGCTTTGAATACTTCAGGATTCTTTTCTGGGTGTGGAAATTGATGGTGTGTAACACCTGAAAAAAAAAAACAAAAACATGAAGTTTGTATGTTGATATTAGCTAAGATATCATAGTACCTAGTTAAAAAAGGGAGACAAGTATTGACCCAGTCAAGCACACACAATACTAGCACAAACAGTATATATATTTTTGTGTAACTGACTCGTCGTTTTTTCGAAAGCATTTTACTTCATTTCATTGATTGATAATCGTCAGTTTCAAAAGTTTCCTTCTCCCATCAGAGATATTGAAAAAATTTAAACTTGATGCCTAGCCTAGCTTTTCTTATGCGATGATGTTAACCTAAGCGATGAAGTTACACTTGAAGCAATAATTTTATTAAGTAAAAGAAACTTGTAGAAAGCACTTACCCGGGTTGTGTGAACATCCCAATTCGCACCGCCTTGGCATGATTTTGCACACACACAAGGGTCTATAACCGCAAATAACACAATAACAGCGTCTATTTCGCAAATATCACAAAAATAAAGCGTCTATACCGCAAATAATACTAAGTAATAGCGTCTTTTCGCAAGTTAGGTGAACATATGAAACAGAGGAGCAAAGCTCAACTCACTCAATAATTCACCGACAACACTCCACAGCGGATGAGTAAAAACTCAAATTAACGCAAGTCAACAGCAGAAAACACATAAACTGGACAAAAACTAGTAGCTACAAACACGCAAATTGTAGGTACTCGCCATTGTGAAAATTCAAATTCAAAAATCTTTGACAGTGTTGGCACCGTTATTGCCAGACAAAAAAATAATTATAGAGCAATTGAAAAACCTTTGATCATTAAATTGTATTTTTTTATTATTATTAAAATGTTGATAGTTGATACTCATCAATATACATAAAAATTATTTAAAGACTTCCATTATTGATAGAGATATTTGTTCGAAATTGACTTTTTGATCAAAGAACCATCTATTGTCAATTAAACGTACTAAATATTTTGCGCAGACGATAGCAGATGGCGCTTTTCTAAACGTTTTTAGCGAAATCTGGTCAAGTATGGCAGTGACCAGCCCCTGCCATGGACCATCTTATTTTTGACTGTCAAAACTTCTTGCTTGACAGATTAGTGTTGGCTAGTGAACTTAGTGATGTGAATATTAAGTGCAATACTTTATCCCGCCCGCCGCCACTTGAAGAGTTATTAAAAGACAAAAATACTTACAAACCGATATATAAATACATTAAAAATACTATTAAAACAATTTAAAAACGAAGTGATAGTGCAGTGTTCGTTAATAAAATAAGATTTGACCTAAAGGTCCAGTTACCAGGTCATAAAATTCCAAAAAAAAAAAAAAAAAAAAGCAGTGACATTTGCTTGACTTTGTCAATTTCAAAATTTGCCGATGAATTTAATTTTACCGTTTTTCGATTTCAATGATTGTTATTGAAAATAGATGATTAAAAATATTTCCTTGGTGAATATATTAGTGCATAAGTTGTGTTCGAATTGTTTTGTACCTTGGGTACAGTTGAATACGGATTGTTTAAATTCATACGTAAGTGTTAAGTGCAATGGCGACGCTGGAAGACGAACTAAAAGATTTGAAAGAGAAAAACAATGAATTGGCGCAGAAAGTCCAGTATTGGAAGATGACGGCTGCACAGAAGGACGATGAGAAGCTGGAGCTTATGAAGGAAATCAATGACCTAAGACTTAAATTGAGCGTAAGTGTTTTTTTTTATTTTTGTCCCTGCTCAAACTGCTTAGGCAGACTAAGCCCAATGCTCGGATGCAATATTTTTGTAGTTATTTTAATCACGTTCCTGAGGTGACCCTCTGACCGTTACATATTACGTAAAGAAACGAAAATCCTAATAAAACAATTACTCGAAACTCATTTAGAGTTTAGTTTAGCTGTGGCTGACATTTTGTTTATTTCATTATCCAGGACAGATGGGTTTTAAAATGTTCATTTTGTTTTTGCACAACAGAGGCTCAGAAACAATGGCAGTTTTCAAGCAAGGAAACTGGATGCTGCATTACAAGATTGTAGTGAAAAGGCCATCTCCCATCTCGTCAAAGCTTCTGCAGAAATTGCCAAAAGCATGGAAATAGCTAAAGGGTACATGAGAGAGCGTCAAGAGTTAGATGCTCAGTCCCCACGATGGAGTTCTATTGGCGGAACTCCTAAGGTGGAGAAGAGTGAGAGAGTGCATAGAGTGCCTCCGATGATGATGGGAGGGCAGTCCATACAGCCTGTTGTAGCTCTTAGCAGAACTATGCTAAATACTAGTAACCCAAGTAAGTTACGACTGTTGTTTATACAAGGCTACAATTGTTGTTGTGTTAGTATAAAATGCAATATACTCAAAATCCAAATTAATATTGAAAAAAGAAAAACTTGAAGAAATATTGCATAGCACACAAATTCACAACAGCCTGCATAGTTGAAACATAAATTTTATTATTGTAAGCATATGTAGTCGAGTGTGTAGAGTGGGAGTGACGTCACGGATGTCAACCGGCCATAAGCTCTTTGTGTTCTCCCGTATAAATAAATATAAATCACAGTATAATTTAGCATAAGTTATTGTGGAATTACTTCTGCCAGTGCAATTAACAAGTACCATTGTTGGCAAGTGTATATGTGCTGTCTAAATATTAAAAAACTCTAATTAGCGTTATAGCTAGCCCTAGTGAGCAAATAAGTACCCGAATCCTAAAATATATGAACAGAAAATTTCTCAGCAGCGGAAGTCTTGTTTTGTGACCTAACCTCAGTGTGTACAGTCCTTTTCTCCGATTCTGTGCTCAACCTATGGTGTCTGTTTGTACCACAAACACCCTGAAATACACCATAAACGCGTTTCTGCAAATAGTGCCACCTGTTGACTAATCGGTGTACTACTTGAACAGATCAATTGCGCTGCGTTTGGTAAACAAACAAGTTGCAACACACCATGGCTAAGTGTAGTGCTTGTGGGAAGTTTCTGTCGTCGGCAGAGGCTGCTAATTGCAGCAAATGTAGGCACTGGTACCATAGAGGGTGCGTAGACATCCAGAATGCAGGTCCCATAATGAACCCATGGCATTGCCCTGAATGCAAAAAGAACGTGGTGAGGGATAACCGAGCTGAAACACCGGTACGGGGACGGGCACCAACGCCAGCTCACGAGGAAAGCCTGGTCAACTTGATGGACACCAGTCCCATAAATAGCACAGCCCTAGATGCCACACAGGAGCTCAATCTAGACATAATTAGAGCTGAGCTAGCCTGTTTTAAAGATGAATTTTTAAAAATCGTCCGTAATGAGTTCCAACAGCTTCGTGATGATTTATCAGAGCTAAGGTCGTCAATAAAATCTACAAATGATAGGATGAGTAACTTGGAAGAAAGAGTTGCGGTAATTGAGACTAAGCTGACTCAGCCCCAAGCGTCGCGATCTTCGGAGGTGGACGAGCTAATCAGCCAGCTGAGGACCGACATCAATGACCGAGACCAGGAGTTGCTCGCCAATGACATCCAGATCTCCAACGTTCCGGAGATCAGTGGTGAAAACCCTATCCATACTGCTCTGATGATAGCGGCTAAGGTTGGTGTCAAAATCAAAGCGCGCGATATTGTTAGCGCAGAGCGTGTCGGAGGCCGGCGCATCAACGCCACGCAGGCGACGTCGCCTGTAGAGACCCGCCCCCGCTTCCTCGTCGTACGCCTCGCGCGCCGCGACCTACGGGATGAGCTGCTGGATGGAGCGCGAGTGCGTCGCGGCATGACCACAGCGGATCTAGATTTGCCTGGCCCAGCGACGCGCTTCTACATCAACGAGCGCCTTACTAAGATCAACCGTGAGTTGTTTCGGAGCACACGCGAGGCAGCGAGTCGCCTTGGTTGGCAGTTCGTATGGTCAAAGCGGGGACGTATCCTTGCCCGGTACAAACCCGGTGATGCCACTTGCCACATCCGCTGTGAGGCTGACGTACTGCGTACCTTCGGCCAGCCGGCGCCCGCGCCCGCGCCACCGGGTACTAGCACACTTCTTTAAAGAAGCTATATTGTTTGTTTTTTTCTTTCCATTTATTTTTTGTATTTTTCAAACCAATGTTAGTTATAAATATGCAGTCATGCGGACTATAAAAGTAAATTTAGTGGAGGTCAACCTTAAAAATGTATTTCATGATGTAATCACGTTGTTTTTACACATTAATCTTTATTGTGTTTTGGCAGGTGTGTGTCTCACGGTGCACCTCGGTACACTATATTATGTATTTAACCAGTTTTATAACACTCCACAAACTTTCCTAAACCTACATAGCACACAACTTTTATTCTTTTTTACTGACCGATTTGTTATATTTTACAGTTTAAAACGTATATCTAATTTCCTATATTTAATTTCTGCATTAACACTATCTATTATAATATATTATTATACACTATCTACATACTTTCAACTTGACTCGGACTACTATTATATTTATAGAATTACGATTGAATGTGCACTGATGATAATATTCAATTTGCTCACGACGTATTTTATTTTAAATTATTATAATGACGACTAAAGGAGATAAGTATTTTAAAGTTGGTTTTCTTAATGCCGGGTCACTAGGTACAGGCCATGATGACTTGATTGGAGCACTTGACAGACATCGTTTTGACATTATGGCCATTAACGAGACTTGGCTTCGTGCGGGCGAGGAGGGGCGCGCTCCGGTAGTGCCGGGCTATCGTCTGCGTCACACGCCGCGACCAGCGCATGTTCGCGCGGGCCGTGGTGGGGGCGTCGGCTTTTATGTGCGGCAGGGAATGAGCACGCGTATTTGGACTAGCGCGGTCGATCCCAGGTTCGAATCGGTCGAGCAAATGTGGTTAACGGTCTCATTGAACGGTAAAAGAATTGCTATAGGAACAGCGTACCGTCCGCCATGGTTGAATCTTGTCCTCTTTCTCGATGCCATAACGGATTCTATCAGTTCTTTGGGAAATTGCGATCACTATATTCTGCTTGGCGATTTCAACGTTAATTTGAAAGACACAAACGGTATAAAAACGAAAAGTATCAATGAATTTCTTAACTGTCTTAATCTCACACAACTGGTTACGAGCCCTACTCACTACACAGCATCGAGTGAAACTCTCATCGACCTCATATGTACTGACTTGAAAGCCAGGTACACAGCGGTAGAATCTCTCGGTTCACTCAACGGCCATGCCATTGTAGTCAGTGAGTTTAATATTAGGCGTGATAAATTCAAACCATACATGGTTAAATCTCGACCACTTCGAAATGTATGCACGGTAACATTTAACATAGACTTATCGTCATTATGCATTGGTATTATTTCAACGCTCGATACCGTTAATGATATGGTACATGTGTTTAACACCCTTATAATTTCCTTGTTCGATGTTCATGCACCTATCAAGTCATTTACGGTAAAGGAAAAATTATACCCTTGGATTACAGACACAATCAAAATCATGATGCGTTTGCGTGACGAAGCACTAAGTAGTTATAGGAAAACGAAATCAGACTCTAAAAAGAAATACTACAAAGACCTGAAGCACTTAGTGACTAGCTCTCTGTACAATGAAAAGACAGCGTATTACCAACATGACATTAATGCTAAAATAAAAAACCCGAAATTGCTCTGGAAAAACCTGAAATCCACTTTACTACCTTTTAAATCTAGACAAGACATACCGTCGCATTTCAAAGACCCAGACCTTATTAACAGAAACTTTTTGATAGTTCCCGGTAACCCCGTAGCAAGCAAATCGCTTGTGGATCACTATAAGAATACTAGGTATGGTGAGGCGATTTTTACAATCGCCCCAGTCGATCAGGACAATGTCTCACGAATTATTGGTAGTCTGAAAAGTAACGCTGAGGGCTGCGACAACATTAACCTGGACATGCTTAACATGACTTTGCCGCACACGCTAAATGTTATAACGGACATAATGAACCGTTCCATCGAGACTTCAACTTTCCCTGACCAATGGAAAACTGCCTCCATTAGGCCCTTGCCAAAAAGTTCTAATCCTATTACTTTAAAAGATCTACGCCCTATAAGTATACTACCATGTTTATCCAAAGTATTAGAGAAAATTATCAGCCGTCAAGTTACGATGTTTCTGGAACAATATAATATTTTACCTGATTTACAATCAGGGTTTAGGAAGCAGCGCAGTACATCTACTGCTTTACTGGATGTAACTGATAACATATTATCTGCCCAAGATAAGGGAATGTGCACAGTTCTGGTTTTACTAGATTTTTCCAGGGCATTTGACGCTATAAATATCTCACTCCTACTGGCAAAGTTAAAACATTACGGTTTCGACCCAGAAGCCATACAATGGTTCCGTAGCTACTTGAGTAATAGGGAACAATTAGTTGACCTACGTTTGAGTGACGGCACTACCCTTAGATCAGCCCCTATTCTTATAGATAGAGGAGTTCCGCAAGGTTCTATTTTGGGTCCCATTCTTTTCATTTTATACTGCGCAGATATAATAAAATGTCTCCAAAAATGCAAGTACCATATATACGCCGACGACGTACAGCTGTATATTTCATTCAGACCAGACGAGTATGACAGCGCCATTAAGGACCTTAATGAGGACCTTCTACGAATCGCCGGTTGGTCTGAGGAGAACTGCCTGTCGCTGAACCCCACTAAAACAAAATATATAGTATTTGGCACCAGACAGCAGCTGGCCCGTTTGCCTTCGACTTTTAATGTAGAACTGATGGGCGAACCAATTGAACGAGTGTATGAGGCGCGAAACCTCGGTCTCGCGATGGACAAAGACCTTCGTTTTGAGAATCACGTAGCAGACGCTGTGAGAAACTGTTTTTATCGCCTGAAAGTTTTGTATAAGATGAGACCTTATTTATCCCAAACGCTACGGGAACAACTTGTAGAAACTTTGGTACTATCTAGGTTGAACTACGCCGACACAGTGTACGGCCCGCGCCTATTAGCCCGTACAGAACTTCTCATTCAAAGAGTACAAAACGCCTGCGCGCGGTTTTGCTACACTATTCCTCGGCGAAGTCACGTGACACCTTTTTTAAACAAACACTACTCGCTAAAAATGAAGTCCAGACGGAAACTACACTTGGCGTGTCTTTTGTTCGGTGTGATTAAATATAAAAAACCGGACTACTTATACAGTAAATTAAGTTGGTTAAGTAGTAGACGCGAATGTGAGAGAAGGCAATGTTCGCAACAACTCTCGACTCATTCTCATAACACAGCAGCATTCAGAGGTAGTTTTCGTTATGCGGCTTCCAAAATATGGAATAACCTGCCACCACCTATTAGAATGATTGGCACAATTGATACTTTCAGAAGACGCCTACGGAAGTATCTAATGGAATCGCAACGAAAGTTGGATATGGTCGCACTAAATGTCTCAATTATATAATTAACAGCTTGATCACAGAACAACAATATCTTTCTAGACCTATGCCACTTATCAATGTAAAAAGATTATCTCCGTTCATTTAAGTACCTTCGATTTTTATTTTTTGTTTTATCTTGTACTTTTTCTCCCCTTTTTTTTTTTTTCTGTAGGTTTTATTTATTTTTGATAACTACATACCTATAATATTTCTTATCTGTACACAAAATACACTTTATTATATTTATGTACCTATCTATATATTTTAGTTGACACAAAGTGCAAAGCTGTTTTACATCCGTCACTTCACTATGTCAGGTTCAGTTGAAAACCAGCGTCGGGCACTAGCTGCTCGGCAGTTTGCTGAACTGGACCTATTTGGCGCCCCCGTGAGACACACAATTTTATATCTTTTTTTTTTTGTTCCCTGTTTAGTTTCTAGTTTTTGTATTTTTTGTTGTGTGTACTTATGGTATGTGCCAAATAAATATGTTTTCTTTCTTCTTTCTTTCTTTCTTTCTTTCTAGTCCCACTGCAGAGTAAAGGCCTCTCCCTCCTTTAACTTTTCAAGATCTAGTGTGATTATAGGCCAATTCTTTGTGAAAGAGTCCAGCTCATCCCGCCATCTATTTTTGAGCCTGCTGCATTGTCATTTCCTGCTGTTCGTCTCCACTAAGTGGTAATTTTGGCCTATTGCTCCTCCAACATGCAGCAGATATGAACTTAGATGGGATATTTTATTTTACCTTTTAGCATTTTTTATCAGATAATATAAATAAAATTGTAGATGTGCACTTTATATATATTTAAGAAAAATTGTATAAACATTTTATCTCATAATTATGAATAAAAATGTATTATTATTAATCACCTTTCTTCATTAAATATTTGTTTGTCCATGGTTTCCTTTTAATTAAATCTATTTTTTCAGGATCAACAACAAGGAGTCCAAACCAGAATCGTAGCTTAACAGAGAGGGCTGTGCCAATGCACATGTTACAAGGTAAATAAAATCATACTTCACTGTTTATGTCACTAAAATAAACTGAGAAATGATAGAAAAGGACTGAATAATTATGTGATGTGTGTGTTAGTGGTGTGTAAAATACATATTATGAGGAAACATCGAAAAAAACCTTTTAAATCCATATACAGGGTGTTTGGTGCATCATGTGCCAAATTGAAATGGTCGACTGAAGGGGTCATCCGCTAGCCTTTCAGACCCCTTAACACCCCTCTTGCTCTGTGGATTTTTTTTTTATCGACTTTTTATTGTTTTCTAAAAAAAGACCCAAATTTTACATTCAAATACAGATTTTAAAAAAAATATAAGGTGTAGACTCTGAATTTTAATTTTATTTCGATGTGTATTGTTTAAGAAAATACTTTTAAATACAAAATTGGTGATATTAGTCACCTAGTTCTTTTTTAATTTACTCGCAAAGGTAAAACTTAAATTAAAGCTGTACATGTACAGTTATTTATAAGGCTACAAAAATAAAACCAAAAGCGACCCGGATCTTGCAACTCCCTCATTAATTCTCCAGTCTACCTTCTTTCTAATGATGTGCCACATGCCATAAAAGTATTTTAACAACTGTGAATTCGCTAGAATTGTGAATCGAGTCACCTAAGGCTAATATTCAAAATTATGATTTAAAAAAAAATCTCTTAAATGATACCTGTCAAACCTATAAATCTGCTATCTCATTCTTATGGTTAGGTAAATTCGTGTCTCATATCTGTATCTTTCGTGGGATTTACTTGAAATAAAAAAAACAAAATTGCATTTTTAACATTTATTTAATCATTGTTACAAATCTTGCTCAAATTGTTGGCCTCTGTTGCGAATGCAGGCCCGACACCTGTTTCGTATTTCAACAGTTGTTGTACGAAGTCGTATTTCCTCCTTAATAGTATTGAATGCCGCTTCTATGCGTTGGACTAATACCTCCCTAGTTGGAATTAAAAGTATATTTAAAAGTATTCTTAAACAATACACATCGAAATAAAATTAAAATTCAGAGTCTACGCCTTATTTTTTTTTTTTAAATCTGTATTTGAATGTAAAATTGGGTTTTTTTATGGAAAACAATAAAAAGTCAATAAAAAAAAATCCACAGAGCATGAGGGGTGTTAAAGGGTCTGAAAGGCTAGCGGATGACTCCTTCAGTCGATCATTTCAATTTGGCACACAATGCACCAAACACCCTGTATAATATTATTTCTTAAGAGTTTTGCTCAGTTTTCAAGTGAATGTCCTGTTTTTCAGATGTTTACATACCATTGACGAGGATAGACATATCAGACCTGCCCAACAACAACATAGAAATGGAGATTGATGCCGACTTGGAGGCAAATGAACCTGAGGATAGTCCTGAGGAGTTTGTTCAGCACAGGTTGGGAGGTAACTACATGGGTAGGCAATAACATATGAGCTGTATGTGGGTATAGGATTACAGTCTAAATCAGATTGACTGCTCCTGCAAACCCGACAGCTATTTATATCCTAACCTTGGAACTTTGGGAAAGTTCCACAATTTTCTTGAATCATCGCAGCTTATTTGGTACATTCTTGGAATATTCTCGAAACTTTGATACAGTTTGATAGTGGAACATTCTAGACTCTAACATAATCTAGAATGTCCTCATAAAATAGCCGAGTTAACAATGCTTTATGATGAATTAAATAATTCATGCATCCTTATTTGAATTTATGTATTTGTTGACAGTCTAGTTTGCTTTTTCCTGTGACATTCACTGAAAATTGACCCAAAGGATGTCAACTATAATCATAACAGATCATATTCTACCTGTTAGTGTAGTTCTGTGTGGTTCGAACCCAGGCAAGCGCATTACTTTGTGTAATTTATTTCATAACCACTGCTCTCCAAAATGGTGAAGGAAAACAACGTGAGGAAACTGATTGTCCTATAACCAAAAATTCTAAAACATGTGACATCTACCAACACGCACTGGGCCCGCGTGGTGGATTATAGCCCATCTGTCGCTGAGCTGAGCCCTGTGGCCCAGAAGTGGGAACATTATAGGCTGATGATGGTAATAGATCAAAATAACCACGCAAAGTAGATATTCAGTTTGAATCAAATCTTGAATTCTCTTTTCGCAGGTGATGACAACAATTTGGACTCAGATGACCACTTATCGGAAGATGATGAATATGAGGCGTAAGTAACATCCCATCACACAACTATTCAGCTGTTTACTAAACTATGGCAAATCTAAGCTGATTACTGAGAAAAAATATTAAATTGAGAGTAAAATATTTGTAATATATCATGGCATAGGCCTACATGAGCACTTATATAATGCCGAGAAAAGGTGCACGGTTCGGGTTGGTCGTTTCCTATGAAGAAGCACCATTGTTGTTGTAAAGGCTGTTATTATGAGTAATATTTTAGCGGGCTAAACTGTTGATTATGTCAACTATCTTGTATGGCCCTTCCAAACTATAGACATTTTCTTATTTTAAAACTATTACCGCGCGCATTCGCGTCTGACATTCAATATCGGGCTCAGTTCAATTTAGCTAAAACTCGATACATTTTATGACTGCCTCTCTGTTGTATTAGCAATTAAGTACATTATTTATCCTATTTTTAACTTTACAGAAGTAAACTGGAGACAGTGAGCGAAGAAGAAATTCCTATCCCAGCAAATGAGCCAGTCAGGTTTGTTATATTTTATATGTACCTAGCTAAATTCACGTCTTTTTCCCAGGTGACAGATAGATACTAGTTCCTACGCCTCCACATTAATTTTCTTCTATTTTCCAAGTTATATTTTTTTATTACAGCCTTAGGCTGCATCTCGGTAATGTGCAAGACCGCTGGCACAGATCGGATCCTCCTCGAGACAAGCAGCCACAACCTCCTAGAGACAAGCAACCGGGTCCCCCACGAGGTGGTTGCTCATACGAAAACCCTCTTGAAGGTCCCAGCTGGTTGTTAGACAATACACCCACCACTTCGGATGCCCCTACTAATTCTAAGGTATGTGTGATTTATGGTAAGGCTATGGGCAAGAGAATTATAGGTAGTGATTAAAAACGACATGGAATGATGACTCTCATTGTGGACACGCCTTTGTACAAAGAAGAATTATTTTGTATTTAAATTATAAACTAAAGGTTGCATTTATAGTAAAATAATCCCTTTGTAAATGATTAGGGTTAGATAGAGGGAACTAAACAAAAAATTTGTCAGTTTCATTCAATTTCCACACAAATCCAGGCTCAGGCCACATTAGACATTCCAAGAATAATTCTTTGCCCGACCTGACAATTCCAGCGACCATAATAAACCCTCAAAGTGACGACCACGTCAATGATCCAACAGATTTACAAAACGTGATTAAATATTCAGGGTCCTGGTTCAAAGAGAGGTGGAAATCTGGAGCCGGATTCCACCTCAGAAGTAGACAAAACAGCCAATACATCGTGCCGAAAGACTGGGGAAAAGACTTCAACAGAGGTACTTAATTCTATCCTATGTACTGGAATGTCTGACTTCTGCGAATGTTTCAATTTCACAGGACGTCCCAACAGTCCGTCATTTAGAAAACCAAAAAAAATTGTACACGTATTTTTTCTTTATTCACGTAAACAAACAATGAAGACGATACAGTGCTTTGTAACCTCGTGTGGCGTAATGCTCTAAGACATTAGTATGTAATTTTTTAGCGGTCAGTGATGTCACCAACCGCCACTCAAATCTTTGACGCGCTTTATCTTCGTCAGTTTTTATTGATTTGATAAAACAAAAAATACGTCTAACAGACGGACTAATTAGAATCACATTTTCTGAAGTCAGTATACATCCCTATTCATATTAACTTTTACTTTTCAAAATGTCTGGTTTCCGTCTCCAATAATTTCCAGTACAGCTATTATCATATTACATAGAAGCTTTATTCTGTTTTATAACTGTTTATATTTGTGATTGAAATGGATCGATTTTGGTCTATTTCCTCTCACGGAAATGATTTCTATGTAGAAACTCGAATTATTCTGTAGCTTCTCCTGATGACGGACTTTCGATCCCTATTTCATCCTCTGAAAATTCAACAATTTTCCCATATCCTTAGCAGATGTCGACGTCATAATTTGTATCAGTACCTACGTCTTTTGACCCGATACATCCCGTGTTTAAGCTGTGCGTTGATAGTGAATCAAGACAAGGTTTTATAAGTCGTGATTGAGGAGATGTCAGGACAAGCTCCGATTGGCGGCATCTAGTGAACCCATTGCAGTTGCGGTGGAAGGCTTATGCCCTGCAGTGGGACATTAATGACTAATAATGATGTTGATGATGATCCCAACTAGCCGATGACTTTCTAAGATGGTTGTCAATAATTTTAATGTGCTGCTCTTTCATGCTAGCACTATCCACCTTTAGCTGAAAAACTCCGAGCACAAAGCGGACATGTTATAAAAATAATGGATTTTATAGGGTATAGCTGTAGGTGGTGGCTTTATGGTCATCGCGCTGTAGATCTAACAGCGGCCTTCTTCTTTCTTCAAATGTGTTGATCTGCTGATGCACTACAGCTCCGCTATTCTTTCTGATTCATTTCGTTGCGGGATCCAAGAAAGTCAAATCGTTTCTTTAGGATTTCGTCGAGCTTCATTGTCTTGGCGCTTTTCTTGTGGTCGCCACTGTTGACTCTGGCTTACAGGAGTTACAGTGGTTTGGGAATAGAATGGCGGGCATGTCCCATTAAATAATGATGCACACGAAGTCTCCACTCGGGCAGATTTTGTGCCTGCTGTTCCCGCACAAAGTGGTCAACTTCGCATCTTTTGAAGTGTCTACTTTGAACATCTTCGAAACATAAAAATGGACCACCACGTTTCCGTGACTAATTTTATAATGATGTACCAATATATCTGAGGAGGCTCTCGCTTGGGAGCTGGATCAAGGGTTTGATTCAGAAGGCAGTACTTCTGGTCACGGCGCGTATTGTCAGCAGGTTCTTCTCTAAAGAGCCCCGACCACCGGTAGCTCAGACTTTGTTCCGGGCGATAATTTTTACATGTTTACACAAAGAGAACGATTAAGTCACTCAAGATTGGAACACTTAATGTGAAATCTCTAGGATGAGAGAAAAGATATAAAAAATTGATATATTATTATTCACTACAGAAAATCGAAATCGATATACTCGACCTCGCCGAAGTAAGACTGGAGGAGGCCTATACCCAGTTCGGGGTTCCAGCACCAAAAAACTCAAATTAATATTAAAATTAAAACATTGAAATTTAAAAAAAAAACTTTCTATATTTTAAGTAAAACTGTTATTTATGGTTGTTGGAAATAAAAAGGCTTTATTATTATTATTATTATTTTATATCATCATCATCATCATCATATCAGCCCGGAATCACCCACTACTGGGTATAGGCATCCCCTTTTGTCCGCCACATGTCCCGTACTCCCGATTCTGTGCGTTTCTCATCCAGGTATTTCCCGCGACTTTGACGTCAACCCATTTTATATATTATGTATAATAGTAATATTTATAAAATGTAATTAATATACAAGATGATTTTTTAGTCACCGTCCAAATTTTGATATATAATACACACATCAAAAGTGTCTAGGGATCAAGCATTTTTATGCGGATTTCTTGAGATTGAGATGTGGCTTTGTAATAAATTTATGATTTTATAAATTTATATGGATCCTTTTTGGTGCATTTCATAATTTGAATCAGGAACTGTGAATCAAATTCGAGTAAAAGATGAAAATCAGCTGTCAATATTATCCCTATAAAAACATACAACGCATTGAAGACATTATTAGTGCTACTGTTTCCCTACTACTGATTAAAACCAACGTTATTATGGAGCGGCGACGTCATTTAAGCAGGGAAGAAATGCTTAGAGCCGTGGGAATGATAGAAGCTGGTTCCCGGCAACGTACTGTGGCTTTAGCTCTGAATACAAGTCAGAGTGTTATCAGTCGACTTTGGACACGTTACCGATGCACTGGTACCGTGGCTGAGCGCCATGGAGGACGGTATCGCTGCACCACACGGAGACAAGACCGATACATTCAAATCTTAACTCGAAGAGCTCCAACAATAACCGCCATGATGTTAGCCGTGAGGCTTCATCACTCTTCAGGGAACTTAATTAGCGACCAAACAGTCAGAAACCGCTTGCATGAAGTGAACCTTCATTCCCGAAGACCGCTACGGGTACCACCTATAGCAATGCACAATCGTAGGATTCGATATCAATGGGCTCTTGAACACAGAAATTGGGCAGAAGAACAATGGCGTTTCGTGTGCTTTTCTGATGAGTCTCGTTTTGGTATGAGACCGGATACAAGACGTATACGACACTGGAGAACCCCTGGACGCCAACAGCGATTAAAATCCTGCCAGGAAGTCCATCCTTATAGTGGTGGAACCATCATGGTATGGGCGGGTATTTGGATCGGCGGAAGAACTGAGTTGATTTGGATCAGAGGCAACCTCAACGCTCAAATTTATGCTGAGACGATTGTATCAGACGTCATCGTTCCTCTACAAGTGCAAATCGGTCCCTTATTTCAGTTAATGCATGATAATGCACGACCGCACACCGCAAGAGTTGTAAGACAGACTCTCGCCGCAGCTAACATCAATGTCCTGCCCTGGCCTGCTCAGTCGCCAGACTTGAACCCGATTGAGCATGCATGGGATATACTACAGAGAAGAGCTCTGTCGAATATGGAGGGTATCCAGTCGCAAGAAGACCTTTTTTTGTTGTTGCAACGAACATGGGCGGCCATTCCACAGCGTGATTTGGATGAACTCATTTTGAGTATGCCAAACCGATGTTCTTGTGTTGTTAGTGTTCGCGGTAGAAACACGGATTACTAATTGTTTAAGTTACCCAATAAAATTTTAAAGAAAACTGTTATTTCAGTCTTTTTTTCGAACTTTAATGTTAGTGGTTCAAATGTCAAAAATCCCTTTATTAGGAAAATGGCAAATTTCTTTATTAATGCAAAGGTGACTTGGTTTATCGTTACTGTGACAAACGAAAACACTTTTTTGATGAATCCTTAAAGAAAATTTTAATTAATATCAATCAGGAGAAAAGTTATTGCAAAAATATATGTTGATCCCTAGACACTTTTGATGTGTGTATTAATCTTTGGCGTAAATCATTGAATACGGGTTTTTTCTTGTAGTATCACTCAATACAAAAATATTGAGATATCACATCACAAAGTTTTAACGTTTCACGGAGAGCGGATAATTTTTTCGAGAAAATGCTTTAATATGAAAAAATGGTGATATTGAATGATACCTAATGCCTAGAAAAAATTTAACTGACAAAAAAATCATCTTGTATGTTAATACGAGTAACAAAATGTTTCCACAATGTGTGTGTAGGCAGAGAGCAGCCCCGCCTTCTCCCCAACCGTGCGGCGACGCAAGCGCACGTCGTCACCACCGCCGCTGGCCACGCCGCGGCAGCAACACTACTCGCCCAGACCTAACTCCTCACGACGGAATAGGTACGTCACTTGTATACCTGGAGGACTATGAGGCAGAGAACATTAACGTAAGATCACGCCTAGAATCCACGAAGGGTTAGGCAGGGGTGTACCTAATAGTTTACCCACATTTGTATATAAGTCCCATGTAATGGGAGGCACAAATCCAGTCACCGTGGCTGCTAGCGCCCTTTGCAATCGAACCCAGAACCAACCTAGGTTCTGGGTTCGATTGCAAAACAGTAATAAAAAAATCTAATTAGTCCATCTTATAGATTATCAAAAAATATTGGACACGTATTTTTTCTTTTTTCACATAAACAAACAATGAAGACGATACAGTGCTTTGAAAACTCGTGTGACGTCATACTCTAAGACATTAGTATGACATTTTTTAGCGGTCAGTGACGTCAAGAACCCCCACTCAAATCTTTGACGCCTTTTATCTTCGTCAATTTTTATTGATTTGATAAAACAAAAAATACGTATCCAATATTTTACGATAATCTAACAGACGGACTAATTAGAATCACATTTTTTTAAGTCAGTAAACATCCCTATCGACAATTGTGAAAGCTTCAGGTGCCTGTTACCGCAAACAACCTTGGCAATGAGTTCAGTAGCTCAGACGTACACATGACTGAATACTTAGTTTGTTATGTAACTCTTTTTAGGCTTCTGTAGATTCATTCTGCAGTTAATTAACCCTTAAGTGCATAGTTTATCAAAAATGATAACATACTTTTTTATGCGTATAACTTCCGAACAAAAAATGTTTAAATGAACGTAACGTTTCTGAACCTTTATTCATGCGTCATTTTTATAATCTGTCACCATGACAAATCACTATTCGGGCTGTGATTGGTTGAATTTTACATTTCAAACTACAAGGTCGTAACAGTTGCATAGGTACGAACTTGACCAACTAAATCGGTGCAGATCTAATTAAAAATAAGTGTTATTTTTCTCAAAAAATATATTTCTGAAAGGTAAGGATCTATATTTTGCTATGATGTGTTTAGTTTTCAAAAAATATTTATGGCATGATACAAATTTTGCTTTGGAATGTTGTTATCAAAAATGATAATCTATGCATTACCGGTATAACTTTTTCTTACTATGGATGCTTATGAATATTTTTTCTATGTTTATTTTTGAAGCATGTTATGTGTGTTTTGGTGTTGGGTTGCATGTTTTTCCTATGGTTTTAGATCGCTATTGATACGACAGTAAAACATGGATGACAGAAATATTGAAATACTGTTACGACAACTGGAAAATGGCGACATCTCTGAGGATGAAGCAGACATCGATGAAAATGGTATTGATTATTATGATGGTGTGAATGAGTTGATCGAAGACCTTGAAGATGAAGAACAGGAAGTAGAAGAAGAACAAACGGACTCAAATGGTAATCTGGACTGTGATCCCCCATTGATTTCTGGCGATTTACCTGAAAATGAATCAAGGCACACTAATTATACTCAAGCAAGAAATTTAGTTTGGAAAAGGAAAAACATGCCTTTGGTTGATCAAGCTTTTACCTTTCTTGGCGTCACAGACTACCCTCAACATATTTTAGATTTATACAGTCCATACCAATTCTTTTCTTATTTTTTTGATAAAAACCTACAAGAAGTAATCATTTCTGAATCGAATAAATATGCGGTACAAATGAATCCAAATTTTTCCGACCCTATCAACTCATTGGAACTACGTAAATTCCTTGGCATCTTGATATACACTTCAGTATACCATTACCCCAGCATCAGATCGTATTGGGCAAGAGCTGTACAATTCCATCCTATTTCAGACACAATGACAGTAAACAGATTCGAAAAGATTCGCCAAATATTACACTTCAACGACAATAGCAACCACCTACCTCCTGATCATCCAAACCACGATCGATTACATAAAATACGTACAGTAGTAAATCATTTCAATAAACGATTCATGTCAGTTCCGTTTGACCATCGCCTATCTCTAGATGAACAGATGTGCGCGACAAAGATTGGTCATTTTATGAAACAATATTTGCCGAAAAAGCCACACAAATGGGGTTTCAAACTATACGTACTTTGTTGCCCCATGGGCTACTCCTATACTTTTGAAATTTATTCAGGGACTCATAATATGCAAAGACTACCAAATGAACCCGACTTAGGAGTAGTTTCAAACACAGTCATACGTTTGCTTCGACCGGTACCGAGGAATGTAAACCACATAATATTTTTCGATAACTTTTATACGAACTTGTCACTATTTCATCACCTATTCAAAGAAGGAATTTACTGCTTGGGGACAGTACAGAAAAATAGACTGGGGAAAACATGCAAACTACCTGAGAAGAAAGACATTCTCAAACCATCAGTGCCAAGAGGTTCATATGATGAAAATGTTACTACATTTGATGGGGTTGAGTTTTCTGCCATTAGCTGGAAGGACAATAAACAGGTGTTATTGCTCTCCACGTATGTGGGCTCAGAACCTGTAGATACAATAAAAAGATACGACAAAAAGCTAAAGAAAAGCGTTACCATAACCTGCCCAAGAGCTATACGCGAATACAACGCGAGTATGGGCGGTGTTGACACAATGGATAGCTTTTTGGGCAGATATAGGATTAGAATGAAATCTAAAAAATGGACAAATAGACTCTTTTATCACATGTTGGATATGGCGGTAATCAATAGTTGGATTCTGTATAAAAAAGTTTTGCTGAAGAAGGGCACGAATCCTAAGAATATTTTGAAACTAGCTGATTACAGAACTGAACTTGCGGAAACTTTATGTAATTATGGCAGCACCGTAACAGAAAATAAAAGAGGCCGCCCAAGTCTAAATAAAACTGAAGTCCCTGCAATCAAGCAGAAGAGACCAAAGCTGGGTGCCCAAACATTACCCCCTCATGACATACGTTTCGATGGTATTGGGCATGAAAAATCTTATGGTTCCAAAAGGAACCAGTGTAAATATGCCCAGTGTAAAAAACTTACGTCAGTAATGTGTGAGAAATGTCGTGTATCACTCTGTGATAACCGAAACAATAACTGTTTTAGGGTTTTCCACACTATATAATTTTTTTATTTTTTTGTGAGCTTACTGCATAGTTTATCAAAAATGATAACAACCTTTTTTCAATAAAAAATACACTTTAAATACATCACTGATTTTTTTATTATTTTTCACGTATTTTAGAGACCTCATTTCATTATATATATTTTTTTTATGAAAATATCAAAAATCATGCATCTAAGGGTCGACTTTTTATCGGGCACTGGATTGCGTTGTCTCATTCTCAATGCTCGGTAGTTAACACTTTAGTTGCCAAGCACCCAGCATATTGGTCGAACAAAACTTCGTGTGTGTGCCCACAACTCGCCGTGAGTCATCGCTATACGTAGCTATCGATGACCTGCGGTCATGCATACAAATAAAAATCGATATAATAGGATATTTCACCAAAAAAATCTAAATAGTCCATCTGTTAGATTATCGAAAAATATTGGATGCGTGTTTTTTGTTTTATTTAATTGATAAAAAATTAACGAAATTAAATCGTGTCAAAGATCATGAGTGGCCCGCTTTTGACGTCATTTTGTGGGTAAAAAAGTACGTACTATCCTTGTGACGTCACACGACTTGACGCAACTATTCGAAGCACTGTATCATCGTCTTCATCTTGTGTTTAAGTGAAAAAAGAAAAAAATACGTGTCCATGCGTTTTTGAAAATCTATCTGACGGACCAATTAGATTTTTTTGGTGACCCTATTTAAACTTGGCAGTAAAATTGTTAAATAGATGACTTTTCATCGGCCATTGGATTTCCAACGCATTTAGCGCTGTGAGTTTAAAATAACTGCGCTTTCTTATCTCAAATTCTCTGTAGTTAAAAATTAAATGCACGGTAAAAATCCCTTTTAAAGACGAAAGCTAACTTTTCCATTATATCCTTTTAGTTTCCACGGCACAAGCGGGCAGCGTGTGCTCAAGGTGCTGGTCGCCAAGATGCGGCTGGACGGGTCCCCGGGCCCGCTGGCCTCGCCGCCCAAGCGCGCCCTGTTCGACTCGCCTGGAGGGTTCGACTCGCCTGGAGGGTTCGACTCGCCAGGCGGGTTCGACTCGCTCGCCGGGTACGACCCGCTCCTCGGGTTCGACGCGCCCAGCCCCAACGGCGCCACCGACTCCCGAGTTATTGTTTCGTGAGTATGTTTGTGCTTTTGTAAGAATTATATGTGTAAGTGAGGGTATATGCGAAACAGATACCGTGGCCCCAGGCACAAAGGGCTGACAAGGAATATGGATGGTTTTTAGTCAGTAGAAGTCTGACACTCCGCCCAGAGCGGGAGGAGTCATTTGATGATTTCCCATCCTTCAAATAAAAAATGGGTATATATCTCAGGCCCTGTCGCAACCTAACGTTTGGAGGACTGGTCAATTTGGCTCGGCCAATGATTGAGGGGGTGTCAACTTGCCCCAGCTCAAGGTTTAGTCGAGCCAGGATACAAGTATCCAGTACAAAGAATTCGGTACATTGTTTGAATGTGTAACAGCATGTCAATCATCATCATCATCAGCTTATAATGTTCCCACTGCAGGGACTCAGGCCTCCTCTCTAGGAGAGGGATGGGCTATAATCCACCACACGTGCCCAATGCGGATTAGCAGAAGTCACATGCCTTCGAATTTTTTGGTTCTAAAACATATATGCCGCCGTCCCTGCAGTGGGGACATTATAGGCTGATGATGATGATGATACGCGTGTCTGGGCCGCCACCGCTGGGCCACTGCTGCTCTTGTATTGCTCACAAAACTTATTGCACCATGCTGAATGGCAACCTACTTGTCGCAGTCACAACGTGCATTTTAAGGGCACTTGTTCTCCCCACCACTGCGATCATTTTTTTGTTCTAGACCATACCTGGGAACCCCCTAGTTACGGAGATATTGGGGTCAAAGTTCGAAATTTTGCACAGCTGTTTTTGTAAATACTAATTTTTCAGGTTAAAACTTTACTTAAATTACCTCCATGACCCGTTTACTATTCAAAGCATCCACTAGCACAATGTTTTAAGAGTGCTACATTGAGTTTTACCGTAAAATGCGATTTTTGACCCCAAAAAAAAGGTTTCCCGGGGTACTTAGTTTGATGTACACAATGCTTGGTTAACGTATGTGTGAAGGGTTAATTTACACCCTGTATATCTGTTAAGCGTTGTTTGTGTAATGTTTTTTTTCCTGTATGCTCGATATGTTTCTGCGACAAATAAATATATTTTTTTTCTTTCTTTTCTTTTCTTTAATATTACATATGTAATGTGGTGAGAAATAAATATTTCTCATGTTCTCTTTCTCATCATAGTCTTATCTTAACATCCACAGAGAATCCAGAACCAGGTTAGACACGGAAATAGCCGAACATTCCCGAGCAAGTATTCGTGAAAGCCTCGACAGCCAGCAAGCGAGAGCGAGCAGCCTTGATAGAGACGCGCAACACGCACGTAGGAACCGTCTCAGTCGAGAACACGAGCGCTCACGAAGACTGCCGAACGAACACGAGCGGAGGCATAACAATCAGAATGAGCGAGACAGGTGAGCATATTGGCTTTATTATGTTTAAATATAACATCAACCTCAACAAGAGCTAATGGTCCATGAAGTCGCTGATGAAGGGTGACCTTTATCCTTGAAGCGCAAACTCATCGACATTTGCATTCTGCCCATCCTAACCTACGGTGCCCAAACTTGGTCCCTGACTGAGTCACAAAAGTCCGAACTCAAGGTTTGCCAAAGGGCGATGGAACGAAGCGTATTGGGTATAAAGCTCAGCGACTACGCAATACCACAATACGCTCAAAAGCTGGAATCGCTGATGTGGGAAATAAAACTGCTGGCTTGAAGTGGGCAGGCCATGTCTGGAGGATGGATCAGGACCGATTTGCCAGAGTTGCCACGCAATGGGTGCCAGAAGACGGGCGTCGTCGCCGAGGAAGGCCTAAAAAAGCTAACGTGACGACCTAGAAGCGTTTAAAACGTTTCGTTTTCGTTTTTTTTTGCGGAGAAAACCGCACAGAGGGAGGAGTGGAAGGCTATAGGGGAGGTTTTTGCCCAGCAGTAGGACAAAAACAAAACAAATAAAACCCATGAAGTTCCCACTGCTATAAGGGGGGGATACACTCCCTTCACGCGCCGCCGTCAAGCGCAGCTGCCTCCCGAAACAGTCGCAAGTATTCCTTTCTGAGTAAACATGACTGGTTCAGTTTTCGTGGGGTTCACTGAATGGTCGAAATCTCTGCACCAGCATAGTATTACTCCCGTGTTGAGAGAAGGCCATGCAAATTCAGCGAGAAAAACTGCGTCTTGAAAGGATGTAAGCACCGGATCGCCTACTGAAGTTTCTCTAATGGGCGATCCGGTGCAAACATTAAGGGGGCTTCCCTACCACGATAGTACGGAAAACTTTATGCGCGAGTTCGTTTCGCACTTGGCTGGTTTTATATACACATGTCGGTAAGGGAATGGGATGATCTTTAGCAATCGTCGTTGGTTATCTGAGAGCCTCGGTATCGTTCGGGTAGTGTTGAATGAAAAAAACAGACCCGTTCAGGAGTGTATCGGCCACTCAATGGATTTGACGCCATGCGACAGTAGCTAGGTAGGCACGTATAACCCTGCAGGTACACAGAGGTGGGTATTTCAGAACTCGCGATAGTTCAGTAATGGCACGCGCCGCCCGTCCACCCAGAAGTGACGTACCGACCCGCTGGCGTACCGAATACCACCCGATGCCGACTTACAAATATATATTATATTTTACCTACAAATAGTTTATCTTCCTCTCATTCCAGCCACGCCCGCAGCCGGCTACCTAGCCAGGACACCCTGGACAGCACAGCTGTCACTCGGCGCGACAGTCGCGACAGTGACAGCGGTAGCGGCGGCGGAGACTCCGCCAGCGAGGGACGCACCAGGCGCGCTAGGAAGGCCGTCACCTATAAGGAGAAACCTTTGAACAGGTACATATCGTTTTGGGGCTTATATGACACTAGCGAACATGAACATGAACGAGTACACTTAGCATTTTTTCAAGTACCTGGATTTCATGTTTTCATGTTTTTTATTTTTTTATTTTACTATAATGGGACATAAAACAGTTACACATTACATTTAAGTATTACAGAATATCTTATGAACTAGTATTCTGTGCATGATCTGTTCTTTGCGAGCATAAGACCGACCAGACTTTAAACATCACCTAAAATCACGCCAGTAATTAATTCCCGGAAGGTTAGGCAGAGGTGTACAGACAGCATCAACAATATGTATACACTTAGCAAAAGAACCAATTTTCGCTTACTGTATCGATTAAATATTTATGTTACGTAACGAAACTAATATTTTGGAATCCATATTATCATAAAGTAGGTCAAATCTCAAGTTGCACTCGTTATTTTACGAGAAATTCGCGTTTGAAGTTTGCCGAGTGTATACATAGTATTGCTTGTGACTTTACCCACTAGTAGGACACCCACATTTCGCCAGCTATGTTTCAAAATCAAAAAATCGAAAGAATATCGAGAAATATTGCAGAAGTGTTTTTTGCTATAACAAATTAATAAAATTTAACGTGTCAAAGATCATGAGTGGGGGTTTTTGACGTCACTTTGTGGGTTAAACAGTACTAACCTTGTGACGTCACACGACATTTCGAAGCACTGTATAGTCTTCATCTTTTGTTTACGTGAAAAAGGAAAAAAAACGGGTCCATTATTTTTTGGAAATCTATTTGAAGGAGTAATTAGATTTTTTGGTGAATTACCCTATTGGCCCACCCGGGAATGGAACCCGTGGCAATGACAACACAAATGGTTACTGAAAAATTTAGAATCATAATACTCTCATACCGAATAAATATCAAAAGGTGTTTTTTTTTTATTTCAGAAAGCTAAGGAGGTGATAACCGCTGATTAAACGTACTTAAGAAATTGTTGACGTTAGCTTTAATAGTATAGTTATTAATTATTATAATAACTGCATATCATGGCGCCGGGGCTTCGCTGAAGAAGTTTAATAGCTTGTAAGCAAGCTAACTGTAGAATATACTTACAAAAATCATGTCAAATGTCTGATTTGTAATTGAAAATAAGCATGGATATCCTGCACCAAATGCGATGATTATCGGCGTCCCCCGGCTTGTCTACCGTCTACTGGTGGACAACGATATTTGAAGGGAAAGTAAGGTCTAATAAATTAGCAAATTACCTTCTCTTTTATATGCAAATTTGCTATGGCGGCTCAGCCATTTATCCAGCCACCCTGTATACATATAAAGATATTTAGGTTACCTTGTTTTTTGGGGTGTGGGATATCATCCCCCTCCCGCTCTTGGGCATAGCGAAAGGGAGTGTCAGACTTCTACCGACTAAAAACCACCTATGTTCCTTCTTAGCCCTTTATGTCGAGGCCGCGGTATCTCTTACAACAACCAGCAGCTTCAGGTAATGGTAATACAGTTTTACCAGCCACACGCACGATGTACCGTGTACAAACCGAATTGCACAGGCAAAACTGTGGTGAAGCTTGCGTGTGTGATGTTGCGGTGCGACTCGAGCTACTGCAGTGTCGCGTACTCCACGTTGTGCTAGACATGTACACCCCGGTGCGAGGTTCTCCTCACTCACCTTACAGGGGAGTGTGTCTAGTGAGCATTTTAAATAAACTTATGTCTGTATTGACTTACAATATCCGATTACTAAAAACATAAATCAAGGTTCCACTCAGCCCTCCAAAGTTTAATATCAATGCGCTTTTATTTCAGTACCTATACCTTAAAAACTCTTTAAATGGTTTCGGCGCACCCTGAGACTTTCGCCTAGTCCAGTCACTACCCTACTGTCTGGCTATAAATCTAATTCACTAAACAACCAGTTTAGTATTGTTCCGAAACACTCGGTTATTTTAAAATAAAGACTGGAAGACAGGTGTCATAACCAATGGCACAGTCGGTTAAAGCGGTTAATGAACAGATGTAAATATACTTAAATAACGCAAGTATCAACAATCGTGCCATTTTATGATCACTTACTGTGACGTCGTAAGCAGTATTTAATTACTATCACATCACACTAATATTATAAAGGCAAAAGTTTGTGAGTGTGTATGTTTGTTACTTCTTCACGTAAAAACTAATGAACTGATTTGGATAAAATTTAGTACACAGATAGTCTACGTTACGTTTAGTTTTTTGTGACTTAAAAATAAGTTAGTAGTCAAAAAAAAAAACGTTATTGTTATAAATTTTACCAACGGACGTTGATAAGTAATACAGATATTTTTGTTGGAAGATCATTCGAAGGGGTTATTTTACCATTTTTTTGTATCGAGAGAACTTTTCAAAAACGTTTGAATACATCAGGGTTCTCAGAAATATGTTCAAGATTAGCATATATTTTTTTCGCCGTGTCGAACTGACTCATAGATTTGGCTAAAAAAATGATCGAGTCAAGCATATTTGGCTCTTGTCAGCGTCTTAAAGGGTCATAGAGGTAATTAATGTGAAGTTTTAACCTTAAAAACTAGTATAAAAAAAAACTTGTACTTTTTTTTTCGTTATAGAAGGTCCTTGGTATGGCCAGAGCAAAAAAAATACCAAAATGACGGGAATAACAAGCACCTTTCGATTTCGTTAAGGGTATATATACACCCTTTATAAATAATATAGCTACTCGTTGATGATAATTATGTCTCTACTCGCTATGACAATATCCTTATTGCTGTTTTGTTTACCGACTGATAATCGTAAGTCTAATGTATGCAATGTTCAATAAATTATCGAATGAATAAAAATGTTTTATTTATTTATTACATTACATTGTTTCAGACAGCCTTCCAGACAGCTAACCCAGGTCGGGTTAGCTGTCTGGAAGGCTGTCTGAAACAATGTAATAAACAAATGTTACATGAAGTTTATCTCAAATTTTATTGAAAAATAAACGATATTCGCTAACAACGATTCTGCACAAAATGTGCGGAGTTCTAACAATCACTCTTTACTCTACTATACTTCGCGCCACGAGAAGCTATAATTTTTGTAAACGATGAACTTATACTAAGTTACGTAGCAAAACAAATAATTCCTCAAAACTTAGAAGTCCTTTGTTTACAAAAAATATAGCTTCTCTGGGCGCGGACTATAGTACACACGGCGACATTTATCAAGCTATACATGATTTCCCGTACAATGAGGTTTTGTTAACTTGATTGTTGGTCGTGCGTATTAACTTGGAAATTGGAAATATAATGCTACATGGAAGTAGTCAGAACAATCACGAATATTAAAAACCGTAAAATGCGTTGAGCACAAACGCAATAAAGTGAAATAATTTTTTTAAAGAGATTTGAATGTTGAATTAATATAGCATGTGGCGAACAAGTTAGAATTTGTTTTAGAAATATGAAAAATGCGTAGAAAAAAAATACGGGTAAGATAAAATCGGAAAATACGGTAAGACACCGTGTTTGTTAGTCCGTTCTGGTTTAACAGGCCTTAGTATCTCATGCGATGGGTTGCACTTTTCACGCCTTGGAAACACTCACTTAATTTTTTACTTAGAACAGTAGGTAGGTAATCCTTTTCTAAAAATAAAAGTAGCGTAAGTTACTCCATATAACATCAGCTATCTGCCAGTAAAATCCCGGTAAAATCAGTTCAGGCGTTTGAGATTAGCAGGAACAAACATACAAATAGACACTGTTATTCGTTTACACCTTCACACGCATTTAGTAAAAAAGTTGTTATTTTGAAATTATAAACATTAAATTTTATTTGTTTTCATAGATTTAAATAGATAGATTGTTCTGACAACTATAATGTACGTCGTACATAAATCCATTGGTTCGAATGACATTATGAACAATATTAAGCGGCTAAATGTGCGTGGATTAAGTATAGTATTTACTAACATTGATTTTACTACAGTTTTATAAGGATTTATAAGTAACAATTTTATTTTATTGCAATTTTAAATATTTTAAATCGATTTTATAGCGTAATCAATATTGTAGGCCATCTATTACCTTAAGGAGTTATTTTAAATGTTGCCAATTGAAGTTTATTTTATAAAATGGTAACCCTACTTAACAACATTAATATTTATCTAACATCCCATCAATTTTATAATTCCAACAGGCACCACAATTTATTTTAATGATATAATCTAGTAACTGCACTATTCGACGCGGAACTTGTTTGAGCCGATTAGCAAGATTTTTATGTCGTTCAGTAAAACTAATAGTCTGACCTATCTTGTCGTCTGAACGAAACGAGGCCGATACTTCTGGGTCCGTTGTCACTAAATGATAAAATCAAAGAACAATTTTTTGACGTTACTGAATAAAGGAGTGTAGGTATAAGTATTGCTCTACAGTGCAAAATAGGTGGTCGCGCAATCTAGAGCGTGCGATAATAGACCCTTTGTCTGCATCAAACTTTATACTTAAAGTTTGTTTCTGATCGTCTCAAGCAACAGTCACAAAGTTCTTCCTAATCGGCTCAAGTAACAGACACTATGTTCTTTCTGATCGGCTCAAGCCACGGACACAAAGTTCTTTCTGATCAGCTCAAGTCAATTCTCGATAAGTATCGACACTCCGTAACTAAACAAATAAAAATGAAACCAAAATAAAATGAAATAAAAGGTTTAATCGCTACACTTAAGTTACATAACATAATAAAATAAGGAATAAGTTGCATTTAGGTACACAAACAGCACGTGAATTAAATGAACATACCTAATTATTAATTAAATAATTCAAATGTCACAAAATTAGCAATTAATTAGGACGAGTAACAATATAATGTGCGTGTACTGTAACATTTAATAAAAATTAAGTTAACCTGCTATGCAATTCTCGAAAATTATAGTTCAAATCTATGTGCAAACTTGGGAATACTCGAGACGATGTTTTAGACCTAGATACAAAACAAATAGAAACTGCAAAACACTAAATGTCCTTTTCTTATGATTCTCTTCATCAATCAATATTTGTAATATAACATATAGAATCTATCAACTTTCTATAGACTCAATCAAACAGTCACAAAATCTCACACAACAAATTAGTCTACCTATTATGTCTCAAATTGGGGAAAGTACGTGTTTTACGAGTCTGTTAAATAAATAAGTTTACATATTTTGAAATATCTCTACTACTTTACTGTTGATAGCTCGTGGAACTCCCTGCCTGCGTCGGTTTTACCGAGTTTAATAAAACCCGCAAAATCCGAGCAAAATTAAAGATGACGACGTTAGTTCCGTTTTTCACCACGCTATAAAAGATCCAAGTACATTAGTACTTCATTACAATGAATTCCGACAAGAAACACGCCAACTGACTCATTCAACAATGTTTATAATTATGTGTGTTTGTTACTCGTTCTTCTTGTCAGGCGGCGCAGGCGCAGGTGGGGGTGCGGCTTCGCTGGGTTTAGGGGCATCCTCGCTGGGTTTAGGCACATATTCGCTGGTATTAGGCGCATCTTCATTCTGCTGAAGTGTGATCGTTGCTGTAGGCACGGTTGTTGCAGTTTCTGTCTGTAAATATTGACCTTATATTAGATTTAGCCCTTAAATACTTGCTATTCTTAGAGAGTCGATGGCAAACGAAAGGGTTATTGCATGAACTTAAAGCTTTTTCTGACCGGCTTAAGCCGATTTCTCGTCGTTAAGTGTTTCCCTAACTCTTGGATACCGTGGGATAGACTGTCACCTTATAAGGTGCTTAGGCCTGCAGCAAATAAGTTTTTATTTGCGCCGCCTACTAGCTGCTGCTGCTGGACAATTGATTATGACGAGAGGCGACACTCTTTGCAGGGCGAAAATGCCGAAAAAATGCTTTTTTTATGTTATAATATAATGTTATTTAAATTTGACTATTAAAATAGTGAATTTTGTTAAACAGTAATGTATTAAAAACTTGACATAATAGCATTTTAATTTTTTTCACGCTTTGTCTATTCTCGGTCTCGGCCGAGATACTATTTTATTCTCGGTCTCGGTCTCGGCCGAGAACGAAAAACACATCTCGGTCGAGCCTTACTGTCTTAAATGAACTCTATTACACCTACATTTAGAATGTAACTAGGTAAATAAGACCTTTGTGTAAGTAAGCAAGACAGGATTTTAAATGTTATTAGCTCAAAGAACGCAGAGGAAAGAAACTCCATGGACACTCTTTCAAATCAAAATATTATTACATAATCTTAGTTACATCATTCATGTTGAGATTATACATTAAACCACAAATTCTTGTTCTTGTTTAGTTCGTGCAAAAACATTAGGGAAAGGAAATTGAGCACCATTGCATGCTAAAACCCTACAGCTAAGCTATCAAAAATCAAAATAAAAGCATTTATTTCAAGTAGGCCAGTTACAGGCACTTTTGAATAGTCGAAACAAATACAACAAAGAAATGTTGCTACACTTCCAGTCACAAGGCATAAAAACTGTGGCAGTACCTACTGTAGTTGTCTATTCCAAGGCGTAAATTTCTATAGAGAATCCATAGAAATTCTTGTCCGTTCTACAAGAATCTCTATGGATACTCTTTTCAATCAGAATATTGTTACAAAACCTTGGTTACATCATTCATGCTGGGGAGTTTTTTCCGCCACTTCTTCTTTCCAGCTAAACCACTAGGAAGTGTCGATAGTTGGGCGTTTTGGGGGACTGTCTCTTGTAAATGAGACACTGGACCTGATAAAGTGGACCTTAGAAAAGTGCTGATTATCAGCCTAGTTTGAATAAATGACTTTTGATTTTGATCATGTTGAGATGGTATATTATGTGAGAAATATGTGGCAAGATGAAGCTATAGAACTCGGGTAGTATTAGGACCTACCTCAGTAATGGTGAGCGTGGCGGTTCCACCCTGTCCATGTTGCGGACAGTCCTCTTGATGTTCATGATGATGATGCTTCCCGCGCTTCTCCACGTGCCCGAAGCAGTGCTCGCATTCGTCGTCACTTTCCTCCGAATCTGATTCGGCGAATTTCTTCGGCTTTTCGTATATGCAGCAACCTGGTGACAAAAAATCTGAAAGTTTAAAGGGGATAGAACCGACCATTTCTAGATTTTTTCAACCGCCAGCTAGTAGAAGTTACATTGGTAGACACTCACTGGTTTCAAGAATGTGTATACAATATAACGAAATCAATTCAAAATTGCCCGACTTGGATGTGTTCTTTGGTCCCCTACCAAATTTCAGAGGCCAGTTGCGCTCTCATTTGAACAGAATGTCTGTTCAAATGAGAGCGCAACGCTTATAATTAGATTTGTTATTTTTTATTACTTTTTATATGAATGTTTTTTTTTTCTGTCTATCGTAAGTTAGTTTTATTTTGATTTCATGTTTAGTTTACGTCAAATATGTTGGGTTTTCTATTCAATGTTGCACTTTTTTTATAAATAAAATATTAAAAGAATAAAACAATAATATAACTTTACGATGATTAGCTAAACTTCAGAGAATGTTGTGTACACCTGTAATTGATACCTACCTACATAGGACCCTTAGACTATATATTTTTATTTTTAATTGTAAGATGCATGTACTGTTGGTGTACCTAGTTTAAATAAATAAATAATCGACATGCCCGTCATGTTTTTTTTTCGAAATCGCGGTGCATTATGACAGTGTTTTGTATGGGTCGATCTTTATCTTCAAATATCTCGGTAATGTGCTACTTTGGGGTATCATGTTACTTTACATTTTTTGTTCGTCTAGGTGTCCTTTGTATAACAATTTCATCGCGAGCCGGGCTTTCTAAAAAAAAACAATGGCGGTGGGTCGATATGCTAGCTTCCATACAAACAAGTTCAAACCCCTTCGAGGTATTTTAAAAGCGAGTCTCACAAGTTCGAAGCTTAGACATCTTTCGTAGTTAACCTAAGGTTTTCCAGATCCACAAATAAGTTTTTCAGGCTAAAATTCCTGATATTTCAAGACAATTCCGTACATTTGTTTCTTTCGAATTCTTAGAACAAGGACAAATTTATTACTTGGGAAATATGACGTGTTGCGGAATATTTTCGGGTGCTAAAAATAATGTATGCAAGTGATCTTGTTTGAGTATATAAATTTATTGTATGGTATTTTGTCTGACTGATTTAATTTTCTCATTTTGGGGAATTCCGAAAACTGAGCTAAAATTTCGAAATCGGACCTATAGCATCACTATTCTTAGGGGGTCGATGCCATCGATGGTAAACTAAAGAATTGCGTGGACATAAACCTCCTTCTGACAGGCTTAAGCAGATTGAAGTCTGTCGTGTTAAAATGAACTCTATAACGCTTACATTTCGACTTCTTCTTGTTCATGTGCTCATTGTCGACAGTGTCTTCGGTCCAAACTACCTTCTTGCGCGACTCTATACGCGTGGGCCGCAACGTTATCACTGCCACACGTTCCTGCTGTAAGAATACATTTACTTATACAAGAAAATAAAGAAAGAAAAGACTTTGGAGGTCAGATGAGCAGTCGCTCCATGTAAAATACTGATATATAGCTCCTTCTGCATCCGGTAAGACTTCGACCCCAACATAGAAAGATAGTTAACATTCAACGCATAAGAAATATTTATGAATACAAAAAGACGGAACAGAAACAAAAGTTGACAGCCTGCATGTAATACCACAATATTACTTAAAGAGTGTCTGTGCTGGTTGATGATGTTACTTATCTAAACCTATGTGACGAAAAGCGTAAACGAGCTAAGGATTTATAGAAAACTAGTACTTAGAATGAGTTTTTGTCGGTATTTGCTTTAACTATGAATTAGCAGTATATAGTCATCATCATCAGTCTATAATGTTCCCACTGCAGATACTCGGGCCTTCTCTCTAGGAGAGGGATGGGCTATAATCTACCACGCGGGCCCAGTGCGGATGGTAGATGTCACATATCTTCGAGTATTATATAGTAGTTTTCCATAAAAAAAGGAAAATCCGTGTTGCTTTTACTTTTAATCTCTGGTTATTTCCTGGGACCATGTTTTTGTGAGCATTCAGGCCATGAAATGCCATAGAGCATTTATGTACTTAATATTTATTATGATAACGTATCGAAACTAAATTCTGGGTGTTGTGTTCACTAGAATCACTTGTGGGCTTTTGGGGTTTAGATTAAAACCTCTCAATATTTCAGTAAGTAGTGTGCAACTCGAAGGGTCCATCTGCGACGTTACCTTCGAGTCGCTTGCTACGTTTATTTGTATATATCACACTGGGTATAAAGCTATTTGTCACAGCATCTAGCTCAATATTCTCTCGCAGTAACCTAAAGATCTGATAACAAGCTATTTTAATCTCAGAATAAATATGATAAACTCGTAGGTACACTCACCGGCTCGAAAACTTGGCCACATGTAATTTTCACGATATTTCGAAATTGAAAACTTCACAACACGAATAAGTTTATTTATTAAATTGGGCACTTTTGCAGAAACAAAGAATTTTACACTATCAATTTTAAAACACTATAGAATAAAAAAAACCTAAATTTGGTTCATTGTCTAAACGTTTTAGTATCGGGTGTTTCCTCCTCTAGCCCTAATAACGGCCCGCATTCGATCTGGCATGCTTTGAATGATGTTTCTAACATCAACTTGCCGTATGCTTTCCCAAGCAGTCAGTGCTGCAATTCGAAGTTGGTTAAGAGTTTTTGGCGGGTCGGAGGTGGACTTTATCTTTCTTTTGAGCATGTCCCAGATAAATGCTCAATCGGGTTTAAGTCCGGACTACGAGCTGGCCACTGCAATTTTTGAATACCAACTTCTTGAAGGTATTCTTCAACGCAGTGTGCAACGTGTGGGCGTGCATTATCGTGCATTAGGAGGAATTGGTCGTGCCCAATGTATTCCGAATATACCAAAACATGTTCCTGGAGGACCTCTTCGATGTATCGGGCCGCAGTTAGCCGGTTATCGACGATAACCAACTCCGTACGACCATCAGAACTTATTCCTCCCCAAACCATTACAGAGCCTCCATGGAAACTCAGTTTGTGTGGTGGTAATGGGTAGAAATCTCTCTCCTCTTCTTCTCCACACTCGCTCTCGACCGTCTGGGGCACGCAAAGCTATTTACACTCATCTGTGAACAGCACTCGAGCCCATTGCTCGTGGGTCCAGCTGGCGTGTTCACGTGCGAATTGAAGTCGAGCTACTCGGTGATGTCTGAGGAGTTCTGGACCGCGTGCTGGTCTACGGGCTTTTAAATTCACTTCCTCCATTCGTCTTCTCACTGTACGCTCACCAACATTCACGCCTCTTGCAATTTGGAGCCGCTGGCGTATCTCAACAGCGGTCAGGTAACGGTTTCTTAAAATTTCCAGGACAATAAAACGGTCGTCCCGGGCCGATGTGCATCTGACGCCTCCACTGCCTGGTCTACGGTAATAGTGGCCTGTCTCCTGGTATCGTTTTAGGGCATACTGCATCGATGAACGTGGTACATGAAGCACCACAGCAACTTCACGCTGTGTCAACCCTTGGTCGATTAATGCTACAGCCTGTGCAACCTGTGCTGGTGTTAATGGCATTTTGATTGGTGTTAAAGCACCTTCGGTTAATCAATAAAAAGCACAAAACCACAATAATTCAATAAGTTAACCGTAAAGGCGTAAACTTTTACAACCCACAAATTTAAACTTGCAACTTAGTCGCTCAAGAGACACGAATCAACTAAAAATTAAAAGTTGCACCATAGTGCACTCAAACATAATGAATTACCCTCTTGAACTAAGAGTAAACATGTTTTTGACCTACCCTCATAAGAAACAGTCATTGGAAACACTTAAAGTTTTTGTTATTGCGAGTATTTGCGAGATAAGCGCTTGGCCAAGATTCCGTGCCGCTGAGTGTATATACTGTATATACCACTCGTACCTACCTCTCGCTTATCTTATCTTCATATTATTTGTTTAAGTGGATTGCGGCAACTAGTAGAGGGTTTTGGTTATTTGCAGACGCACTAGCTAATTAGGAACTGTAGGTACTTATTAGTCAATGTGTCCGTGCCTCGGAAAGCACGGTAAGCCGTGTTGGTCCCGGTCACCATAGAACTTTGGCAGTTGACTGGTCTGAAAGTACGACAACCACACTTACCAAAGTACCTACCACCAGCAACCTAGGGACCTACCACCAGCAACCTACTGACTGGGTTGTGGAAGTCAGATAGAGAGTCGCTCAATTTCAAATAAGGGTATTCAGCTGGATCCGACTTTTTATTAGACTGGAAGACGACCCTGACATTGTTGAAAAATGGCTAGATGATGCCTTAATAGTCAATGTATGGGAGCTGTACCTACAGTTAATGGATGCATTGGCTTCTTTTACCAGACAATCTACGTATCTACGCTCAAGAAAATGGTTGTTTTGATAAAACATCAAAAACTTGTATTATTTATTTATTCCTTTTATAAAGAGAATTCTACTTTTTACTTTCCCTCGGTCAAGTTTTTTTTCGCAACGTCCAGGGAACGAGGCAGAATAATCAGTCTTACAACACAAACTACAGGTTAAAAAATAAAAATAATTGTAACAAAAATAAATTATTCTATTTATTAAAATATATTTGTGGTTTTAAATGCATCACACTAATATTATAAAGGCGAGAGTTTGTGAGTGTGTGAGTGTTTATTACTTCTTCACGCAAAAACTACTGAACGGATTTAGATAAAATTTGGTACACAGATAGTTTATAACCTGGATTAACACAAAGGATAGTTTTTATCCCGATTTTATCTTCCCATGGGATAATTTTTGAGTGGTAGCTGAAGCCGCTGGCAACAGCTAGTTATTTAATAAATGTGACCCACGTATGCCCCTCAGGTTATAGGGGAATCAGAGAAAAAATGGATGAAAAAAGATTGCATGTTGCTGCAGATGACAATGTTCAGGTGAATGTGTGGTGAGACAGGAATGGATAAGGTAAGAAACGAGTAGGTTTATTAGAGGAAGTTTAAAAAGTTGCGCCCGTTACAGAAAACTTGAAAGGCAATATTTAAAACTAAGGTGATCGAATGTCGTGGTATGGACATGTTCTAAGGAGGGACGAATCACATGTGACTAAAAAGGTGATGGATATAAATGTTGATGGATGAGAGGGAGAGGAAGGCCAAAGAAAAGATGGAGTGATTGTGTGAGGAATTATATAAAAGAGAAAGGGATAAATGCCACCGTGACTCTAACAGGGCAGAATGGAAAAGAAAACAAGTTGCGCCGACCCCAATGGCAAATAGAATGGGATAAGCGTAGGAAGATGAGATTTTGAATAAATAAATAGGTAGAACACATATTTATATTTGCAATGGCATTAATGCTCTGGCCAAACTGAAGTCAATCCCGCGTGGGACACGGGAGCAAATTCAATCGCACCGATTGTGTCAACAAATGATTGGCCATTGTCGGTGCGGAGTCAGGAAGAGTCGACAGTCCAGGCAAATGACGTATTTTTTATAAACTTTTATTTATCTTGCCTTGTTGTTTACAATGTACGCGCCAAATCTTGAACCGAATTTAAAAAAGTTTTCCCTTAACTGTTTGTGAACTCGTCAACGGTTAAATTGCTTGGACACGAAACTTTTTTTTTAGTTCTGAAGACCTTGTTTAGAAGTTCAACCAACTGGTGCTAATAGTCGCGTGACATGCTAATCTTTAGAACAATGGAAACCCGCAGTTGTGTCCCGCGTTTGACAAGGTATTTGTCTCAATGTGACCAGAGCTTTACACCTCGGTGTGAATAATCATTATCAGTAAAACAAATATACAGTACATACAACATATTTGTTGTACTGTCTATTTGAGTTTTATGTAACATTGTACACTTATTTAAAACATACACATATAATGCCCGTTCTTACAAACATTAGGCGGCACATTATGTAATACACACATGCCTGGTACACACACACATGCCTGGCCTGCTATACATGCCTGGTTTTGGAATTTCTATGTTTGGGTCAGCTCCAGAACTTGTAAGTCGAAGAGCGAATTCATGTAGATGTCGCCTGGATTTAGTGAAAATGGGTCTTATGATATCTTACAACAAAAATAATGTAAAGATTGGTGTGTAGATTGTTGGTTGGACGTTTGTTTGTCTTTCACGCAAAAGCTACAGAACGGATTTGGATGAAACTTGGCACACAGATAGTTTATAACCTAGATCAACACTTAGAATACTTTTTATCCTACTATTACAATCCCGTCGATCAGTTACCGAACACACCGAACACGGGCGGGGCCGTGGATATAAACTAGTCTACTATAAATTCATTAACAATAATAATTTTATACCCAAAAATATAGCTCTACAAAATAAATTCCTTTTGACTTCTAACAACTACTGAACAACTTTTTTCTCAAAGAGACCTTCAATCTTTTTATCATGATAGCCTAAAAACTTGGCAAGTAAATCTTTAGTATGCTCCCCCAACTTGGGAGGCGCTGTCCTTGCGTCGTTTCCCCCTAATCCGTACACAGTGGGGGGTCCTACGACCTTGATTGTCCCTGCATCAGGGTGGGGCAGTTCCTTCACTAATTTTATCGCCTTCACATGTTCATCTTCGAATACATCCTTCATTTTGTTTATAGGGCCGTTGGGAAAGGACGCGTTCTTGAATATCTCTGACCATTCCTTATTAGTCTTTGTCTTAATAATTTCACTAATAATTCTGATAATTTCTTCTCTATTTTCGACCCTCTTCGAATTATCCTTAAACCTCTCATCAGTAATCAGTTCCTCCTTGCCAATAATCTTGCAGAAGTCGGCAAATTGAGGATTAGATCCCGTACCAATGACCATGTGACTATCTTTACTTTTGAAGGCTTGGTAGGGGACCAGGTTGGCGTGCGCAGTGCCCCAGCGTTGGCCTTCAATGCCACAGTTTAAATAAATTGTGGCAACATTGATCATGCTTGATATTTGGGTAGAAAGGAGGTTGCAGTCAATTTTCTGTCCTTTGCCTGTTTTCTCCCGGAAGTATAGGGCGGTCATGATGGCACCGAAGGCGTGTAGACCAGTAGTGACATCAGTGATGGCGACACCGGCCTTGACAGGGTCACCGTCTCGTTCCCCTGTTGTGTTGAGAAGGCCACCCATTGCTGATGCTATTACATCATACCTGAAAATTCATGGTATTATAGTATGGTAGTTATTATGGCAAATTTTCAGTGAATATTATCAACTTAGTAAATATTTATTCATGATTTATTGATTGATTGAGCTGAAGAATTATCCTCATGCTGATAAATAGAAATTCTCTTAGATCTCTTTTCATTGGATCTCTCACTCGTTCATTAATTTACAAATTATTGTTTAAATCTCACCTATTTTATTTTAAATATAGCGAGAAATACTTTATCCAACAAATCATAATCAGTATTGGAAAATTTATTTTCAGTAAAACAGTTAAAATTCACTTGAAGGTTTTTCAACACTGATTTAGAAATTAATAAACCTAACTCACCCAGGTTTTTTGGCATAAGGCCCTGTGGAGCCAAACCCAGTGATGGCACAGTAGATAAGCTTTGGGTTGATATCCTTAAGTTTGTCATAGCCAATCTCAAGTTGATCTAGTTTGCCGGGTACAAAGTTTTCTACCAGCACATCACATTTTCTTGCTAAGTCATAAATCACTTTTTTTCCTGAAATTTAACAACTTTATTTATTATGTTTATATTTATAAATTGTAGATTATATTTGTTTCGGAAAATAAGGTATTGCTATGAATGTAGTAAATATAGAGGGGAGGCAAGTGCAAGAAAAGATGGATGGATTGAGTGTGGCATTGTGTACGGCAGATAGGAAGAAGAATATGGGTTGGGCCGACCCCAAGTGGAATGGGCCAAGGGCAAAATGCAGGAGGTTAATGTACTTATATAGAAAAAGATCTGTAGAGTGATTTTTCATGTAATGATGAGAGATTTGAATGACTCAGATGAAATTAATAATTATATAATTTATTTGTGTACTTGTTGTGATTAGGGTGGATTATCATCATCATCTGCCTATATTGTTCCCACTGCAGGGACTCAGGCCTCCTCTCTAGGAGTGGGATGGGCTATAATCCACGACGCGGGCCCAGTGCGGGTTGGTAGATAGAGAGGTAGATCACATATCTTCGAATTTTTGATTCTAAGATATGCCTGTTTCCTCACAATGTTTTCCTTCACCGTTTTAAGAGCAATGGTGATGAAATAAATTACACAAAGTAAAGCGTCTGCCTGGGTTCGAAACCACAACCAAAGTTTGAAAGTCGGGGCCACCAACACTGGGCCACCACTGGGCCACCGCTGCTCGATGGATGGGTGGATTTTAGTATCTGTTAGTTCTGAATAAATTAAGATGTGAAATGATCATCAAGTGATCCTTGTTACATTAATTATTATACACAATGGATTTAAGTAAAGGTTAGAAAGATGTGCTGGTATAATAATTAAGTTAAATTCATGATGAGACAATAATAATATAAACATCCTTACCTTCTTGTGACTTGAAATCAATACAGATACTCTTCTTGTTTCTGTTCACAGACAAGTAGTAAAACGAATCGTTTTCTCTCTTCTCGTTTATAAAGGGCGGCCCCCATCGCCGTGCCTCGTCGCCACCCAAACTCTCCACTTTTATCACGTTCGCCCCCAAATCCCCTAGAGTCATGGTACAAAACGGTCCCGCAATCACTCTACTAAGATCTAACACATTCAAATCCTTCAGCAATCCCGATTTTGTAGAGTAATCATGCTTAAAAATTGTAAATTGCGTTCGTAAAACGCACAAGCTGAATTTTCTAAAGTTTTCCATGGCGCCGTTAAAAACAATAAGATTCGGAATGCACAAAATGATACAGATATCAGTGTCGGAGTATTACATGATCAAATAGAAAAGATAAGGAATACATCAACAGTGATCTGGAATACCTCCTGTGTTTGTGGGGTGACCGTCGCGACGGCGGTGCTAGTCGTAGCCATTTCTTCAGGTCCTCGTAGACGTTGTCGCTCTCCCATCAAACGGTGTTTTACTCGAGATAAATATTCACATTATAGGTAAGAAGTAAAGGCTGCTAACGCACTAGAAACCTTATTAATTTTACACCTTTTCCGTAGTAATAACAACCTGTTCACAACTTCAGAGAACTGACAGTGTCTAATGTTTATGTCAATATTGACAGCTATGACTCATGGACTCATGTCATACGTGACGTTTTTATTTACTTTTTAAATGAAGTGTAACCACCTATAAGAATAAAACGAATAAAATAGAATAAAAATATTAATTTAGTCGATTATAGTCAATCGATTCATTTATCAATAATTTATTTTATTTTATTTATTTATTTATTTATTTTTAGGAAAGCTTACAGTCTAATAACTATAATTATAACAACAATATAATTCTAAATTGCTAATAACAAGCTTCCACAGATAACTACAAAAATATATACTTCCAAAATTACAATTTAAAAAACAATATAAAAACTACCAACTTTTAACACAAGATTTATGTGTTAGTAGGTGCCTCCTGTTCAAAAAATGGCTTTGCTAATAGTTTCCTGACTGTGCTTGCTTTGGTGCAGAAAAGATCAATGTCAGGTTCGCAAGAAATTTCGTTAAAGCTGCGACTGGCCCTCGAAAAGTATGCATTACGCCTATAATTTGTGATTGCTTATGGAATATGTAGAAGTGGTCGCTGACGCAATCCCATCTGGTTAGTACGTAACGTTAATTTCGAGACGAGTTCAGGACAGTCGATAGTATTATTATCGACATTAACCAAGTAGCATACGTCATTAATATGGCGTCTACGGTCAAGTGGTAGAAAATGATACCTTCGGCATCGGTGAGTATAATTGACTGATACCTGCTTTGCCCTATAATCAAGATACCTTAGAAATTTTCTCTGGATGCCCTCAATACGAGACTTGTAGATCCCGTATTGAGGATTCCAGACTTGTGATGCATACTCAAGGTGGCTGCGTACGAACGAACAATATAACACTTTGATCGGTTTTAGTGATCGGAAACATGCTGAGGTTCTCATTATGAAACCTAGCGCTCTTGACGCCTTATTCACTATACTCTCAATATGTTGATCAAAGAGTAACTTGCTGTCTTGTATAATACCAAGATCTCTAATGCTATTGACTTTGCTAATATTAATATTGTAAAGCTTGTATGTGGAATCAATTATAGACTTCTGACGAGTAAAAGTCATGTGGAAACATTTTGTGACATTCAGCTCAAGCCTGTTACGCCTACAGTATTCTTCAAATCTATTCAAATCACTTTGTAACAGGTTTGTATCAGATACGTTTCGGATGATTTTATGAACTTTCATATCGTCAGCATAAAGTAATATATAAGAATTCTCAAAACAGTGTTTTACGCCAGCAATAAAGAGAGTAAATAAAAGGGATCCCAAAATTGACCCTTGAGGAACTCCAGAGGGGACAGAATTCCATCCAGATGAATTAGTGAAAAGTAGACAGCGATATAAAACTATTGCAAAGAATTGTTATAAATGATCCTGACCACCAGCGTGCAGCGGAAGCGCATGCCTGGTCATCACCCTCAGCCTCATCAGCGACCTTGGCACAGCACACTGCACAGCAGGCAGACAAGGTCAGCAAGCAGAGACGCATTTCTATCCTGGTCGACCCAGCAGCCAGCCACTACGCAGCACTGCAAACGCTCCACTGGAGCATATGCAGCATCACCCCGACTCACTGGGGCATCACCGCAGACAGTTCCGACTCACCGTGAACTATGCATCCGGTTCCCACTCACTGGAACCTTCAACTGGCCCGGCAAGCATCAAGACTCAACCTGCTATGGACCTTCGGTCTTGGAGGGGAGTGATGTAGTCTCCACTGGTAGCTTTAAACAATAGTTTTTTTTTAAAGTTTGCATGTGGGTCCAGTTGACCAATAAAAAAAATAAAAAGGCAATACTCAACTGGACCCGCGGTTCCAGTAGCGAGTAGGTCTAGTTGACCAAAGACTCCTAGAAAGTTGCGATAATGTATAATTGTCATGTATTTGATGCAGTGTACATACCGATTCAATTATTCAATCTAAATAAATAGAATAAAATAAACACTCTTTCTTTGGGCAGTCGTGTCATAACTCACATCGCGTTAGTATTATGTAGGTAGGTATTATTTACGTCATAGTCGGTCATTGCATTCAATATGTTTTGCGTTCCCAACGAACGCCGTGAAGTAAAGTGTTTTTGAACCCGGCACTCGACAGAATTCTTTGGAATAATTCCAGCTGACCGCTAGCCGACAAAAATTATCACAGTTTCGAAAATAAAATAAATATAATTGCGTGCGCTGATCTTTTCAGCCAGTTTCAGGATAGTTTACATTTTTAGGTAATTACCGCATGCTGTCAAGGATTGTATGTCGAATAAGATATAAATATCCAGGGCATTTATATAAAGGGTGTAAAAGTACCCTTAACGCAAACGAAGGGCACTTGTTCTCCCCACCACTGCGATCATTTTTTTGTTCTAGACCATACCTGGGAACCCCTAGTTACGGAGATATTAGGGGTCAAAGTTCCAAATGTTGCACAGCTGTTTTTGTAAATTCTAGTTTTTCAGTTTGTAACTTTACATGAATTACCTCCATGTCCCTTTTACTATTCAAAGCATCCACTAGCAGTGCTACATTGAGTTTTACCGTAAAATGAAATTCTTGACCCCAAAAAAAAAAGTTATTTCCCAGCTAAAATTTTTGCGTAGGGGTACTTAGTTTGATGTACAACAACAGTAAAACACTGTTATTCTGCTGCATCCAGTTTGTCTGGAAGTCGATGGTGATACACATAATATTAGTAACTACCTACGTACGTATATACCTACGTTCAGTAATTTTTGCAGTTGAGACACCATCCAGTTATTTTGCCGATGGACATCTTATTTGTAAGCATACATTTAAGCAAATACACATGGTTTCCGTTTTTTTGAGTAAAGTTTTGAGTATGTGTGGATCACGTCGGGGCTGCGGGTTGTTCGAAAGAGATACCGCGGCCTCGGCAAAAGTTTTAGTCAGTAGAAGTCTGACACTCCCTACCGCTCTGCCCAGAGCGAGTGGAGTCATTTGATGATACCCGACGTCAAAAAAAACGACTAATGGAGAAATACGGAGAACGGTATGAAAGAAGAAGACAAATGCTGCGTCGACCCCGAATAAATTAGGATAAGGGCAGGAGAATCAATGATGGCTTCCGATATCTTATTTCTGGCGGCATATAAAACATAGTTTGATAAAAACAGTCAACATATTCTAATGTAATCTGTCCGGCCCCGCCAAAACAATTGCATTACCCGCGCAATATGGTTTACATTGTTTCGTAATCTACGCGGAAGCAAACGTATTTAATTTTATCTGAGTAGGTTTTAGGGGTACTACAGAGCTTTGATATAAGCTGTGATTTCTAGTCAGTTGGCACACGTTTACCCGCTGCAAGTGTACACCGATTTGAGCGTCGAATCTTTACAGGAGTAAGTCCACGGCCCATTTACTATGATAGATTCATAGACTGCTGTCTGCACGTAGATCAGGCGCAGGACCAGCGTCCAGCAGAACAGGTCGTGTGGACCTGCGCCTGCAGACACTAAGATTGGCTGTCATGACTGAAAACGGTCAGAGTGACTATTACCTATGTACCTACATAAATGTATGCACGGCAACCAATTAAGCTATACGAAACCAGTTAAGTATTTACTGGCGGATCTCTTATTGTACGGAACATCTACATAAACCGAAGCTATGTTATACAGAAAATATATAGGTAGATGTGTCGCTGTGTGTAGGTAGGTACAATATTAAAAACGTAACCATGAAAATATCTTCAAAAAAAGAAATGAACCGAGGTAGAGAAGTGTTATTTATGGGACATCATTTCAACAGCCATTTGATCTGTTTTACGACGGCCGCAGTAAAACGGCGCGCTTAGCTCTTTCCGCACATGATTCGTGTTTTTCAATTACACAGATTTTTACATTTATCTACTCCGGTCGAGATCTAGAAACGATATTTAGCGCGTATTTTGTCTAAGGGCGCATTCACAGTTTCTGACGATACGACTCGCAGTTGTGGTTCGATGCTCTAAAAAATTCTTTCGTAAATGGTTTTTAGGAGTCGCTGTAGCATAATATGTGGTATTTTTGTTATTCCATAAAAATACTTTAACTCTCATTAAAATATATTTTAACTTATTTTTCCCCCAAAATATTCCCCCTCGTATTAATTATTTTTGAATACGTTGTTGTTAACTCGTGACAAAGATGTAACGTTAGTAGATCTTGTCGTTAGATCAAGAAATTATACAGACGTCATTTCTATCCAGATTATTAACAGCGAAGTCAGATATTAGATTTAAACACGAAAAGCTGTCTGTTTCCCACATTTCCAACATAGCTTAGCTTATAACAACAAACAGCGATCATCAATTAGTCTGCCAAACGTGGAACTTGTCTTTGGCACGTGTAAGCGGGCATTTACGTTATCTTGTTGTTTTCTTACATTTTAATTTTTATTAGCTTTTTGGGTTCCTACACCACAATTTTCACGAATCAATTAGGAAATGTTTTGTAGTGTGTAAATCGACCAATCACGTTGATTGTCTTTCGTCCAAACCCACATAGCGTCTCTCGTCTCTTCGTCTCATCTCATCAATTATAATTGGTCAAAACTTGTCCATCTCCCCCACTCCGCTTGTATCCGCTTTAAAAAATCTATAATAAGTTAAGTAAATTTTGTAGATTATGGATGTTCTCGAGTCAATGACTTTAACATAATATTTTATGCAACCCACAGGAGTTCATAGACTGCTCTATTTGCCGGAGTGCAGCTAGTTGTGAACGACGGGTAAGGCAGAAGATGCGGCATATTTTGTGATAAAATTATTTCTATAGGTTTTGTTCGCTCGTCGACTTGTTTTTTAACCTATGTAGAGTCGCAGGAACATGCAGGGACCGATAAAACGGGTTAAAAGGTTAGACCATCCCTACGTTTGATTAACCATCAATCGGGCTAACCGTTACCTATAATATTATAGGAGTTCTTCTTCTTAGCGTGTCGAGTGACTAAACGACGACTTTGGTACACGCGCCCAGTTCAAGCGGTTTGAGATTTTTATTCAGTAGCTTCCATCAGCTGCTGTGATGTGAAAGCGACGGGACAAGCAAGACTCGTTATCAGGTAACGGAAAGTATTGGGTGCGGAATAAGTTCGAAGAGGTACCACGGCCCTGAAACGCAAAGGCCAAGATGGAACACGGAGCGAACCCAGAGCGGGAGGAATCATTTGAAGATTTATCATCACTAAAAGAAAGATTGATGCATCATCATCATTAAAACCCTTTTTGTCAGGAACCAAGCAGAAATTCGTATTAAATACTCAGGTCTACAGTCCCTTGGAACTGTAAAAAATCAAACTGATAAGCCAACGCTATCAAAAGACAAAAATGTTCGACACTCGCAAGGGAATCAAAAACTACAGGGTAAATACTTCCCGTCCCGTCGGGGCTGCGGGTTGGTCGAAAGAGATACCCCTACCCCTTAGCCCTTTGTGTCGAGGCAGCGGTATCTCTTGGAACATGTATGGTTTTTAGTCAGTAGAAGTCTGACACTCCCTACCGCTCTGACCAGAGTGGGAGGATTTCCCACAGCCCAAAAAAAAGAGAATAAAAACGTTATTTCCGTGAACTCAGAATCTTGAAATTTGGTACGAAGGAACGTCTTAGAGCACAGATAAAGGAAAAATAGGTTTTTTGGTTACATCATTTTTTTTTAATAATTTTAATCTTCTTTGTACAAACGAACTTGGCCGGTTTTTATGTACCTACAAGAATTAACTATAAGTACCTATGTGTGAAACGGCTATTTAGTCACGATTAACCTACACTCAAGGGTTATTTAGCTAGGGCCGCGGGATGTACAGTAGTTATCGCGGCCTCGACATAGAGGGCTAAGAAGGAACATGGGTGGTTTTTAGTCAGTAGAAGTCTGACACTCCCTTTCGCTCTGCCCAAGAGCGGGAGGGGTTATTTGATGATTTTCCACCCGCAAAAAAAAAAAATAGGATTATTTAGCCAATCCGATTTACCTTATACGCGCCGACCGATTACCCTATACCTTTTCCGTCCCCGACCAAAACAAACTTAAATCTCAATCCTGTTTCTTTTTTAGATGAATGGATAAAACCCATTTGGCCAGATTGTAGTAGCATATTTGTGGCTCAGTGGCTGGGACTTAAAACAGAGTCAGCTGATATCGTCAGTCGTTAGCTTGCCGGGTCGATCGGGAGTTGGGATGTAGGTACCTATCGCAAGATTTAAGATTTATCACCGCTGTCGGCTCGCATGCATCCAGTAATCCAGTGTGTATTTACTTACAGTTAGGTTATTTATGTACACGTGAGCGATTTGGTGCAGTATCTGTATGTACGTGAGCCTATTCTGATGAAGTTTTGTTATTCATATAGAAACAGATGTATCAACGTATAAATAAGAGATGCAAACACTTTTTAACAAATATCTCGTTTGTCTAGCCTTTCCCAAACGATGTTCGAGTCAGCTTCCTGTTTTAGCAGATGTAGTATTTTGATGGAGCGTCTGCATATCTCTCAACAAAACGTCTCTGATCAGGTCTTTCCCGTCTGCGGGAAATTCTGCAAGGTGGTTTGTTGAAATTTGGTACGAAGGAACGTCTTAGAGCACAGATAAAGGAAAAATAGGTTTTTTGGTTACATCATTTTTTTTTAATAATTTTAATCTTCTTTGTACAAACGAACTTGGCCGGTTTTTATGTACCTACAAGAATTAACTATAAGTACCTATGTGTGAAACGGCTATTTAGTCACGATTAACCTACACTCAAGGGTTATTTAGCTAGGGCCGCGGGATGTACAGTAGTTATCGCGGCCTCGACATAGAGGGCTAAGAAGGAACATGGGTGGTTTTTAGTCAGTAGAAGTCTGACACTCCCTTTCGCTCTGCCCAAGAGCGGGAGGGGTTATTTGATGATTTTCCACCCGCAAAAAAAAAAAATAGGATTATTTAGCCAATCCGATTTACCTTATACGCGCCGACCGATTACCCTATACCTTTTCCGTCCCCGACCAAAACAAACTTAACTCTCAATCCTGTTTCTTTTTTAGATGAATGGATAAAACCCATTTGGCCAGATTGTAGTAGCATATTTGTGGCTCAGTGGCTGGGACTTAAAACAGAGTCAGCTGATATCGTCAGTCGTTAGCTTGCCGGGTCGATCGGGAGTTGGGATGTAGGTACCTATCGCAAGATTTAAGATTTATCACCGCTGTCGGCTCGCATGCATCCAGTAATCCAGTGTGTATTTACTTACAGTTAGGTAGACATGGGTCGGATTAGGTAAAAACGATACCTAATCCACCTAATCCTAGTATTTAAAAATACCTAATCCATTTACCTAATCCGAATATTTATTCAATAGAGCCGCTGGCTGGCCTGTTACCGATATTATGTATCGTATGTGGATTGGGTAAGAAATATTCGGCATGGAGTACGGACGTTCCGTTTCTGTTATATTGTGGAACGGTAGATTATATTTCGTTTTTTATGGGCAAACGGTACATATAGCCAACGTGAATACTTTTGTTTTTAATTTAACGTCTACTATAGTGATCAAAATTACCCTTCATACTTAAAGAATGCAGCTGTACAATGTGTGCAGCGCAGAATCTTAAAATTTCGTCTATTAAACATTCTCACAGGCTTAGGACTGTCATCTTGTGTAGATTCACACAAAAGGCGTATTTAATCATTTTTATCAACTTTGTACAATGAATCAATGATTGAGATTAATTTAATATTTTACAGGCTTTTTTTTAATTGTTTTTTTACGTGAAAGTTTTTTTTCTTCGAGATTATCATCCTAAAATAACGCCACCTAACGACGACGTATATCGCTAGAGCAGTAACTAGTCCAGAATTATTCTACATAGATGGCGCTAGTAGCAGCCCACATTATAAAGTACGGAATATCTGGTATCTATGGCTGTTATAAATATTTTGGCGCATACCTATTCCTCGACGCTTTGGATTAGGTACGGACTCGCATCGAAAAATACCTAATCCACATACCTAATCCAATATTTATGCCTCACGTCTACAGTTAGGTTATTTATGTACACGTGAGCGATTTGGTGCAGTATCTGTATGTACGTGAGCCTATTCTGATGAAGTTTTGTTATTCATATAGAAACAGATGTATCAACGTATAAATAAGAGATGCAAACACTTTTTAACAAATATCTCGTTTGTCTAGCCTTTCCCAAACGATGTTCGAGTCAGCTTCCTGTTTTAGCAGATGTAGTATTTTGATGGAGCGTCTGCATATCTCTCAACAAAACGTCTCTGATCAGGTCTTTCCCGTCTGCGGGAAATTCTGCAAGGTGGTTTGTTAACCAGCATTTACGGAATGTAGGTCTCGTAGGCCGGGACCTCGGTGTTCACATTACACGTACGGGTTGTTCAGGCCGTTCAGGGCTGTCATGTTGTTCGTGTATCTTTGGCAGTCATTACAGGTGGGCAGCAGCCCGAGAGTGACAAACAGTCACGTTTGCGTTACCCAGTAACTGGACGTGGAGATCAGATAGGTGTTCCGTGCATATTGAACTATACTGTAGGTATTCAGCTGCATCCGGCTAGACTGAAACATAACATCAAGTCTGTAATCTCCGAAGGGTTAGGAAGAGGTTACCCATTAATTAGTAATTACACCCACATTTCGTTAAAGTCCCAAGTAATAGGGGCGACCCTATTACCATCATCCAGGCACAAATACAGACTCCCTGGCTGCTACTGAGAAATCTTGATTGAAAAACCCAATAACACTTTGCCAGACCTGAGAATCGAACTAACGACCTCATGCACACCACTCGCACTTGCGACCACTACACCAACGAACCCACTACATCAAAAATAATGAAAGCCGACCCTGAGAGGCTTGGAAGTCGCCGGGCTCCAGGCCTGCCTCGTCTAGGCAACCTGTGCGACTTGACCAAAAATGTGGATAGAGCCACATCCACTGGATAATTTTAGCGTTACTACTTTTTTCCTTCCTTCCCTTATTTACTGCTGCGGCGTTTTATCCATGAACGCTTGGATACCGTCATCTATTTCAGTGCAGCGGCCCCAAAGTGTCACGCAGTCCGCGGGTTGTGGGGGCGCGCCTCACTCCGCACAAGTTCATTACATTGCATGATGATAACATACGTCTTCCGTTCTAATTGCTGAACTTGTAGCCGTTTTTGAATAGACACATTTATTCCCTGTTTTATGTGATGAAGCCGAAAGGCACTTGTTGTCCCGGTCATTGTTTTGTTCTGAAAACCTCGAGTCGAAGTTACAACTTTTTTTTAGAAAATAATAAAAAGTTTTAGGTACGCGTACCACTTTAAATATCTCCATGTAGGTAGGTACTATTCAATGCATCTATCAGCATAATATTGAAAGTGCGTTTTAAATTGAGTTTTACCGTAAAACGTGATTTTTGATCTTACAAGGAGTCGTTTCCTAGCAATAGTTTTTGCGTACGGTTACCTACTTAGTTTGATGTACAGAATGCTTGATTGACAGCTTCATTTACACCTTGTATGCAGGTTACAAAAGAGACGCAACAGTTCACCTACCTGGCAAAACCTCTTGCAGGGATATTTTAAAGATGCTGCCGCTCCCAGTTTTTCCTCCTCTCGCAGAGAAGGCTTGTGTGGAATTCCTGTCGGGGTTGCGGGTTGTTCACAAGTTACCGCGGCCTTGACATATAGGACTAAGAAGGAACATGGGTAGTTTTTAGTCAGTAGAAGTCTGACACTCCCTTTCGCTCTGCCCAAGAGCGGGAGGGGTTATTTGATGATTTTCTACCCGCCAAAAAAAGGTTAGTGTGGAGTGTATCACCAGTGGAAATATTAGATAAGAGGATGACTATGCCTGCTGCAATAAATATGTTTTATTTCTTTCTTGCTGCTTTAACTCTTCAGAGATTACAGCCGCAATGTTATGAATGTAAAACTGTTATTGCAATAACAGGTAGATACTTATAATTATGATGTATCTAACTAGACGAAAAACGCATCATTCTCTGTAAGAACTTAACCAGAAAGCCGTTGAAATAATCATTTTTATCTGCCTTTCGGGCAGGTCGGTTCCAGTCCAACCAGGTACAGCTGGATAACAGTATTTCATATGGAGCGTACATAACCAAGGAAGTACTAGGTAATACGATACCCCTTGGTAAGACTGGTGGTCAGACTTTCAGTTCTTTTTGATAAAAAGAACTACCGTTGTAAGAAAACCAGATAACCCAGAAATTACAAATCAAATAAAAACCGCGCTAGAAACTGGCAAGACAAATGGATCAAAGTGGAACATGTCGTATAAAAAGAACAATAAAACGAAAAAAAGAGACGTATTTACGAGTTACCGCTTGGCACCCGAAATTGTGTGATTCTGGAGATGCAACGCAGCGGGTGAATGAATCACTTTGTTTTTATAAGAATATTATGATACACAAATCTATTTCTGAGGACGAATCTCTAAAATTTTCGTTACTAAGTCACATTCCGGAGAATGTAGCTACTTCCAATTGCGCTTCTTCCCCGGCACACAGACATTTTTTTTTGGTGGGTGGTAAGTCATTAAATAACCCCTCCGGCTGTTGGGCAGAGCGAAAGGGAGTGTCAGACTTCTACTGACTAAAAACCACCCAACTTAGGCCGAGGCTGCGGTATCTTTGTAAACAACCCGCAGCCCCGACGGACGTCGGCTCTTGCCTCCTCTCATGTTCCTGACGTCTCTTTGAGGCGCGCGTGGAACGTCGACACGGCCTTTCGTCGTCATAAGACGGACGGACGGCGAGCTATATACCGGCACACAGATCTTACCTTCTATCTACCAAACGATGGATAATTTCGTTGGAGAAAACTTTTTTTTTACAATAAAAAAAATAATAAAATAAAACAAAAATAAAAATAAAAATATTTTATTATCAGGCATCAAGGCCCATAGGGTGTTAGTATTACAACTCACTTAAAAGCTATGTTAGTAAGATACAGGAACATTACTTAAAAATACAAATAACAAACACAAACACGGGAGGGTTTAACAAGCTTTGTTGCCAACATGTAGCTTGATAAACCTCCCCATTGTAGGCCCATCCAGCCTCTCTGCAAACACCCTCAGGATGCTGTTGCTGCTTCCCCTCACTCGGGCTATTACTGAAGCAACCTTCTTCCGCATTATGGCAAAATAATCGTCAGTGTGCGCATCAGCGAACATGCCTGACGCACTACAGTGGGGTGGAAGCCTCAACAGCGCCCTGAAGGCATTATTATATTGAATGCGCAGGGCATTATCTGCTTTTAGGGTATGGTTATTCCAAAGGCTGCTAGTGTAAAATGTTTGGCAGAAGGCCCTAAAAAGAGTTATTTTCACAGGAACTGAACAACCATGGAACCTTCTGCATATCATATTTCCCCTCACAGCCAATGGTTAGACATTCTTGCTAGTTATTTTCATGTGATGCGGACGAATGACGGAAATTTTCAGTATGAATGCTGATGGGATATAACAAAAGTAGAAGAAGACCAAATAAAGATGAAACGAAGACGGCCAAGAGAAGATACATTGTGTGACGAATAATAAATCGTTAGGCCGGAGGTGACTGATGAGGTGACAAGTAACAGAGAAGTATGATAGGAGACATGCTATCCCGACCTCAAATAAATTTGGATAACTGCCTATGAGCACGGTGATGGATGAAATCTTTGTACTTAATAGTTATTGTCTTGTATTGGCACCTCGCTGCTGTCATCGCCACGCCGGCTATCAGGGCAGTACAGCTCATCCCACAAGGGGGCCTTAAGAGTTTGTGTCCGTAGACCTTCCCACACCCATTTTTTTATTAATATATTTTATGTAGACTGGTTGCGTGGTCTTATATTATAACCTGCGCCACGCATCCCTTTTCCGTCACAATATATAGAAAAGTTAACAACAATATAATGCAGCAAACCAACAGTAAGGCTGCAGTTCCATTGAAGCGGAGCGGAGACGAGCTGTGCCGCGATTCACCAATCACATGGCTTGAAATCCATACCAAGAATCGACATTTAAGATTTAACCGCAGCCTAAGCCGACAAGTTATTTCAACGTGGTTTCAAACAGTTAAAAGAAAAGCTTACAAGGCTACTCTGAATTTTCCCCAAACCAGGCCCTAAGTGGTCACCAATCACGAAAAGGACTTTTTTATCTAAATAATAACTGCCACTTATATTTATTTATTTATTTATTTATTTCTTAAGAAAACTTACAGCTAGGATACAGATAGTCGACAGATAGTGAAAGAAAGCCAATTAAAAGTTTTCACTGACATTATAAGGGTAGCATAAGAAACAGTAGACATGCAAGAGAAAGTAAGAATTAAGCACTCGTAGAAAATTAAGAAAGGATTGAACAAATTTTAGATAGCTTCAAAAAAGTTTGTACAAAGTATTTTTTTTATTTTCGGTACACTGGTGGAGAATAAATCAAAGTCATCAAAACTCCGGCACATCGAGTTGTAAGCCCTGCTAGCTCTTATCAAATAGGAATTTTGTCTATAAATGCACCGCACAGAGGGAACATAAAGAGGTTTATGGTTCCTTAAGGTGAAGGATGGAACACGCAACCCAATTTTGCCCATCAGTTCGGAACAGTCGGGTGTACCATTTGCCAAATTGAACAAGAAAGCCATGTCGGCAATTTTTCTCCGCTCAACCAGTGGAAGAATGTGGAACTTCCTGCACCGGCTGTGATAATTAGGTGAATATGATTTGGATCTATATTGAATGTACCTTAAGAACTTCTTTTGAATGCTTTCTATGCGATTGATGTAGGTATTATAAATAGGATTCCATACTGGTGAGCAGTTTTCGAGATGACTGCGTACAAAAGCACAATATAGAATTTTGAGTGTTTTGATATTTTTAAAATCGGCTGAAATCCGATAAAGCCTAATGCCTTAGAAGCTTTTTTAATAATGTTATCGATGTGTGTGTCAAAAATAAGTTTCGAGTCAAAAGTGACACCTAAGTCCCTAATAGTAATGACTCTGGCTATTAAAGTGTTGGCTAGTTTATAATCGTAAAGAATAGGTTTGGGTTTACGAGTGAAGGTACATGTTTAACATTTCGAGACATTTAGATCCAAGCGGTTGGCTCTACAATACTCTTGGAATCTATCCAGATCATGTTGGAGACGTTCAGCATCTTCAAAAATTCTGATTTCATTTAGAATCTTCATGTCGTCCGCAAACAAAAGAACTTTTGAGTTCAAGAAACATAAAGAGACGTCATTGATGAAGATGTTGAATAACAAGGGACCCAATAGCGATCCCTGTGGAATCCCTGAGGGGATAATCATAGTTCTCGATGTGTACCCATTAAGAACAACAGTTTGACATCTGTTGGCAACCTAAGATGAGAACCATCTGAAGAGATTCCCACTAATACCCATAGCTAGCATCTTACACAGAAGTATAGCATGATCTAAGCGATCAAAACACTTGCTGTAATCTGTGTAGATAACATCTACCTGAGTGCGATGGGCCATACATTCGGTCAAGTAGTCACCACAGACAACAAGATTGGTGGTTGTGGACCGACCTCGCAGGAAACCGTGTTGGCGGTCACTGATGGTTAGTTTGAGACAAGCATAAAGCTGTTTGTATATTATTTTTTCCAAGATTTTCGCGAAAATGCAGAGTTTGGATATGGGCCTGTAGTTTACCACGAGGTCTCTCGGCCCTTTTTTGTGAATCGGAGTGATTAACGCCGACTTCCATATTGCAGGTACCATACCCAAACTTAGAGACCGCCTGAACAGAAGTGAAAGAGGAGTAGTTAGACTTTTGGCACAGTTGAGTATGAAAACTGGCGGAATATTGTCAGGTCCTGCAGATTTTGATAAGTCAACTCCTTTAAGTAGGTTGAGTACCTCTAATTCATTAACTTCGACCGAATGTATGTCAGAAACCATATCGCTCAAATGTATATTTGAGCCCTGCGTCCAGTCATTAGAAAGATCGCCCTCACCGTTGATACTAGTAGAACTGAGAAAATTAGAATAGAAATAGTCGCTAAACATGTTACAAATATCCTCTCCTATGCTTGAAACGCTATTTTATATTTAAGTAAGGAAGGATAAGCATTTACTTGATTTTTTGATTTGACATACGACCAAAACGCTTTAGGTGTCTTAAATATGTCATCTTCAATTTTTTTTAATATAGCTGCTAAACTTATCACTTTCCACTTCCTTGGCACGCTGTCGGAGCAAAACAAAAGACTCATGGTCAGACAGGTTTCCGTACTTCTTAAATTTTGCGTGGTACTTCGCTTTTTCTTTTATAATTTTTATCAGAGGCTGCTTGAACCAGAGAGGGTATCTGTTGCTTGGAACTACTGTTTTGATGGGTACAAAAGTATCACGTAGTTCATTAAGAGTACTATAAAAAAATGATACGGCATCTTCGAGTGGCCTAGTGCTTACTTCATTTAGCCAGTCGATCTGGCTCAGCCGATAATTAATGGCCGTATAATCGGCGGACCGATATAAAAATTTTATACGCGGACGCGCTGGAAGAGTGTGGAGTTCCACGAAATCAGCAGACACACAGAGCGCCCTATGATGGGGGTCTTCCGGCACCAGGGGATCGGTGCAACTTGCTACTGAAACCTCGCTATTAGATAATACAAGATCTAGTATTTTATTGTTGACATTTGCGTGCGAATTGTATTGCGAGATATTGCAAATGGTAAAATTATCAAACAAATTGACCTGAACATGACCTTGTATATTACTTGGGCAAACAGACTGACCATCATCATCTAGTTCCCAGCTTATATTAGGGAGGTTAAAATCACCAACAACCAAAAATTTATCAGCGGGATGCTTTTGAATAATATCTGATAGGTTATTAGAAAAATTTGTTAACTGACCTGCTTGGGAGTGACCAAGATTCTGATTGCAGATGTACACTACACAAATATGCATTTTATACGACACTCGCGGTCTCTTCCTGTGAAGGGTGAGAGTAATCCACAAGTCTTCGGCAGACGAAAACCATTCACTGCGGAGATCACTGATAAGTTCTCGTCGCACTGCAATAAGCACACCACCCCCTAAAGTTTGTTTCGTGCTAGCATAATTTCTATCGCGCCTCCAAACTATGTAACGGTCGTCAAACAATTCACTGTCTTTAATACCCTCAATAAGCCAAGTCTCAGTCAAGCATATAATATCGTAAAAATTAACATAAAAATTATAATAATAATAACTGTCTAGGTTGGTCTGTGGATGGGTGACCACCTATTACATACCGAGTTTCCTCCTTGCCTCGGAAAGCATCGTTAAGCTTATGGTCTTGGCTGCCATAATTATACAGATCTTTGGCAGTCGTTACAGGTAGTCAGTGACCTGAAAGTCTGACAATCAGTCTTAGCAAAGGGTATCGAATTACCTACCTAGTACTAACTGGGTTGTGGAGGTCAGGGCAGTCGCTCCATGTAAAATACTGGTATTCAGCTGCATCTGGTTAGACTGGAAGACGACCCCAACATAGTTGGGGAAAGTAATAGTAAGACTTTACTTGAGCACTGTCACTGTGCGTTCCCGTGGTACTTGCCTGTGGAAGCGACAATAACTGTGTCGTTAGTAAACGAAAATTACGCCCTGAAACGTTACATATGTTTGGTGGATATAGTTTCAGGAAGATTCAATGTTAAAAGGGACGGTTTGAGCGTTGAGATACGTCCCAGAATGACGTTATGCCAAACAAAAGACGCATTTTGTCAGCAAAAGACACACCACTGATTAGACAAATGACAATAGTTTACAAAATGTTTCGAACTTCTTTCTACGACTGTTAATAGGACTGAATTAGCTTTTCGATAGCTTACGTTGTCGCGTCGATCCGAAACATTTTTTTATCTATGTGACTTTGTCTTGTTCTTACGGTAGCATTGCGAAGTGGAAGTCATCATCATCACTATATACATATTATAAAATAAAGTCCTCTGTTGCGTCTGTCTGTCTGTCTGTTCGCGACAAACTTACTTAAAAACTACTGCGCCGATTTTCATGTTGCCACCAATGGATAGAGTGGTTCTCGAGGAAGGTTTCAGTATATATATTTTTCCGAAATTCAACCTTAGAGGAGTTAAATAGGGGATAATAATGTTGGACTATTATTTGACATCCACGAGGGCGAAGCCGCGGTCAAAAGTTAGTATATAATATTCTTGCCTTTGTCTCACGTTACTTGGGGTCGGTGCAACATGTTTATTTTCCTGGACTCTCCTCCGTCAACCGCCACAATCTTTTGTATATTTTTCTTTCATATCATTCCTCTCACACAATCCATTAATCGCTTCCGTTTCATTTCCATTCTAAGTCGAAGGCTGGCACCAGAGATGTCAGCAACATGGGAGGGGCCCGCAAGGGCCGACGCCTGTCGGGGCTGCGGGTTGTTCACAAGTTACCGCGACCTCGACATATAGGGCTAAGAAGAAAGGAACATGGGTGGTTTTTAGTCAGTAGAAGTCTGACACTCCCTTTCGCTCTGCCCAAGAGCGGGAGGGGTTATTTGATGATTTTCCACCAGCAAAAAATAAAGCTGATGCCACTATTTTAAATACATTATAATGTGTCACATGGGTGTATAAAGTCGATCTGCATTTGTTCTCCCCGTCCGTCACTATGATATCTTTTTCTGGACTGGTAACCGAGAAATAACAGGTCAGAGTTCTAATTAAAACAATACTAGTTTAAAGGTAAGACTTTGCTTTAAAAACATTAATATTTACTTGATCCCCGTACTATTAAATGCATAGATATCAGCAGAAAGATTTAAGTGTGTTGCGTTACCATAAACGGTGATTTGTCAGCCCAAAGTCGTTTCCTAGCAATAATTTTAGACTAACTTAGATGTACCTACAGAATGTTTGGTTGAAAATGATGATTTAAAACATTTTATTGTACACTTTCAGGTAGATACATCTAGTAGAGTACTAAAGTAAAAAGTTGACCCCTAATAAAAATAAAATAAAAAAGCCTGTGTAATCCTTGCTTGTTTTACAATTTTTAATTTAATTTCTAGTAGGAATGTGTTAGTGGGGTAGTTTCATGTATTAAATGTAGTTGTTAGTTTTGTTAGTTAGCTTCATTCACAAGGACCCCAGATTGGGTAAAGGCCTCCTCCAAAGCTGTCCAAGTATCTCTGTCTTTTGCTATTTGGCTCCAATTTGAGCCGGCTGTTTTGACAATCTCGTCCTCCCACCGTGTTAGTGATCTGCCTCTGCTTCTTTTCCCTTGCGGGCCCTTCCATAAGGTTGCTCTTAGGGTTCATCTTTGGTCTGAAATCCTCGCAAGGTAGCCTGTCCATTTTCACTTTGGTTTTTGTGCATATAAGTCAAGGCATTTTTAGATTTTGTAATAGCTTTTATTTTTGTGTGACGTATTTTATCTTATTGGCAGTGAATTTCCACGTCTGGAATCTGTACGTCAAACACGGTATGACGCTCGAGTTCATGAGCTTATTTTTCAGAGTTACAGGCAAGTTACTCTTAAAAATTTCCTTCAGACTATTATGAATGAGACAAGAGAGTGCAGCAGACATGGCTGCTGCACTCTCTTGTCAATTAATAAATTGCTGTCTATGGACGGGTCCACTCAAATCTTTGTGGTGCTTTCTTTAAAAGACCATCTCAGACATTAATCTGCATGGTCTTCATGTGTGTATTATACCTTATTGTTAACCCAAACGCTTTTTAAAGATTTTTATTTATTATTTTTTAAAACGTGGCCCCTCACTAGGAATTTCTCCTGTATTGAGGAAGCGTTCACAAACATTTAAACTCACATACACATATACCCAGACCCGAAACAACTACCTGTAGGCCATACAAATATTTGTTCCGTGCGGGGATCGAGCCCGCGACACGCAACGCAGCAGTCCATTGCTTGAGCCATTGCGCCAACTGTGCCGTGTGTGTTGTAAAAGAGTAACCTTTGGAGTTTCTTGCCGGTTCTTCTCCTTAGGAATCGACCAATGCACCGAACCGTGCCCCTTTTTATTGACGTTTTATAAGTGCCCATGTAGGCCTATGTGAAATAAAAATATTTCGATTTGATTTAATTTCCATTTCATTGGTTTTTCTGTCAAGATTGATTGTTTTTCCTAAGTATATGTAGTGTTCCGTGTATTCTAGTGGATCTCCATTGACTCTTATTGGTATCTTTTCACTGTTTGTCATTGTTATGGTCTTGGTAAGATCAATTTCCAGTCCTACATTTGTACTAGCTACTTATTAGTTAGTACTGTTGGCCCTTAAGACTATATTATTTATTAGCGGATGTCACGTGGTTTCACCCGCGTAGTTCCCGTTCCCGTGGGAACTCAGGGATAAAAATAAAGCAGCCTATGTTACTCAGGGTGAATGTAGCTTTCTAATGGCGAAAGACTTTTGGAAATCGGAGCAAAGTTTTTGAGTTTATTCATTCAATGAGACACACAAAAATAAAAAAAAAACCTCTCGTCTTTATAATATTAGTGTAGACGACTGCTTTGCATGAGGTTCTGGATTCGATTCGAGCAACGTGTTATTGGGTTTACCATCAGGAATTTCCTCAGTAGCAGCCACAGAGTCTGGATTTATGCATGTTTGATGGCAATAGGTTCGCCCCCTCTTACTAGGACTTAAACAGAACGTGTAAAATGTGGTTGTACATGGGTAGTAGGTACTCCTCTGCCCTATCCTTCGGGTATCACAGGCATGATGTTACATTATTAGTCAGAAAACTAATATCTGAGTTGCAGAACTCTTCTGTCCGATTTTTATTTGAACAAAATCATCCAGACGCACGAAAATCAATTTAGACTCAATACAAGAGGTTAAAACTGTTCTTACGATAATAGTAAACAACTTATAAAGATGGAATTCCAATAATCGATTATGAAAAACATTTTTAGTGATAGGTATGTCGGTGTGGTTCCGTAGATTTGAGATCTGAAAAAGCTCGAGTGCATAGTACGCGCACGGGTTAAGCTCCTCACGTACAACTGAAGCTCCAGTGCGGAAATAGCCCGTTTTATCATACTCCATAAATGTGAATTGAACACAGGCACGGACTCGGCACCGCTGGAGAATTCCAGCGTTTTTTTGTACCACATTTTCTAGTTTTAAGCTTATTTTCCCGATTGTTCCTGAGTTGGCAAGGCAGATGAGTACGTCAAATATTTATTTCATAATCTTATTAAGATAATGTAATAAACATCTGGATGTAAGAAAACTTATTAATAAAAGAAAAACAAAGCGATTTAAAAGGTGAGTAAACCGAAGCTTTTAAAAAAACCGAAATCGAAATTATTTTAATCCCACTCCGATGCCAAAACGGTATGTAAATAAAATGAGAAGGGACAAAGCGTAAATTTGTAAATAAATGCCGAATCTTAACAACGAAGAATTTTTACAAGACGTCCAATTAATCACAAGCGTCGCCAAAAAACAAAAAATAGAATGTATTCGTCACGTTAAACAATTACATACATGTATATGAAGCTGTGCCCCTCAGAGATGTTCTCAATCTCGACTGTAACGCGTTAGAGGCAACACAACACCATGAGCTCACATGAAGGAGTCAACCTCGTGGCGACATACTGCATCTTACTACTCCTGCTAATCTCCCTCTGGCTCCTATATTCGGCTTTCTAAGGACTACACGTAAGTACAGTGCTGGTTTACCAAAATCTAGTTTTTAAAACTTTGTAATACCTTCGGATCCGTGACTGAGCGTGCTAAAGTGTGACTGTGTATCAAAAATAACACTGGAATCATCGATGCGGCAGTTATTACATAATTCTTGAGATGTCGAACATTCCAAAGGACTGGAAACTCTGCGTCTCTAATTAGAGTATTTTTCTCTAATAAGATTGTGTTATTTTTAATTAAACTTAAAAGCTTTTGATGTGAATATTGTGGTCTTATTTTACGAAATATAAAAATAAACTTCATACTTACCTACTAACATCATTTACTAAATGTTTTTCTTGGTGCAAGATTGTTTTAGATAAAATAAACGGATTATGGTTTCAGGAGTGCTTTTGGTTTTCTTTAATACTGCACTTTTTTAACGATGTTGAGTGCCACTGAAATATTTAATTGTTTGGTCCACCTTTGTCATTATCTGTAACCGTTACGTAATAATTATAGGTACTGAATTTTGAGTTTATTTTCAATCAAAATTATATCTATGAATTAAACAGTTAAGTTAGTATTTTACCACCTCAAGACTTAACAGTATTTTCTTATCGTACCAAATACCTAGGTTCTGGGGTATCTGCTAGAACGTGTCTATATGCTGGACAAGTTAGAAGAAAATGATAGCCATCAGTAAGCAGGCTGATCCTCTTTTTAAGTTCGGTAACTTACAGACCTCTCCACTGGGGTCCTCTTGTTTTAAAAACTCATTATAGTACAAATTCTAATTTACTTGAAAGAAACGCCACAAAATAGAAAAATAAAATCGGGATCATCCTTCCACACAAAGTTGGTCCCTGTACTCTGACGCAAATTAGCTGGTTCAAGCGGTTGGTAGATCCTCCATCGATCAGTCCAGCCTGCTCCGTTACATAGCAACCATGCCGATCAACGCGGAGACGGTCAACCTGGCCGCAACCTACATGATCCTCGTCATCTTACTGTTCTTCTTGTGGCTACTCTACTCCACAGTCTTCTAGACTCCAGCTGTGACAGGTTTGTGAGTGTGCCCGTGATTTGTGACCTTCACCAGTGCGTAAGGACCTTATTTGAGTAAAAGAATCGTGCCTAAAAGTTTGCAGACATTTGACAACTTGAGGCCGCGTGGTGGATTTTGGTCTGTTCCCTCTTCTTCTCTCCTACCTTTCCCACAGCTGGGCATAGTGATAGCACCTTGAACGCTGATTATTATTTAAGAAAGGACATTCTTAAATCTGAAAAAAAAAACGAAAAGGAACGAAGGAACCGCGCGGTTATAAGGCACCGCGGCGGTCGCATCGCAATGTTATTTTTTCGCAAAATCTGAGCCACCTGTCACTACACGGACGATCTATTAACGTACATTCATATTTATAAATGTTGGAAATATCTTGCGTGGCGTATGAACACATGTACGTAGGCGACGATCATTTCTCCAGCGGCCTCAGTTCCCTGGAGCTGTTTGACCGGTGAAGGTGTTAGGAGCGTGACAGGATCCGCCGCCATCATGCCCAACCACGAGACTACGAACCTCATCGCTACGTACCTCATCCTGGTGCTGCTCCTCGCCAGTCTTTGGTTACTCTACGCAGGACTGTTCTGAGGTGCTTATATTATTACTGTTGAGTGGCTTTAAGTGCGTAACTTCACGTTGAAATCACGCAGTTGTAGAGTTTCTAAGCTTTGCATAGTGTCCTTTATAAACCAATAGAAAACCTCCCGTAACTTTAGATACAAAAACAAATGCAAAAAAACAAACCAGTACCTAGTTTGTGTGGCGGTGTTAACCGCAAAATAAAATAATAACGTGCCAACTAATGACTAATTAGTGGCAAACATTTTTATTTACCCACAATTCAAAGTAAACATCTGTATTTACGATGATCAATGCTAAAATAACAATCGTTGAGAAAACATTCGTGATGTCGAAATGATCGCAGTTATTTCGTGCGTTATTGAACGTCGGATATCTAAAATAGTTCGCCGACCGGCGCCTGTGGCTTCTCCACAGAAATCATAACATTCCCCCGTCTAAAATTACCGAAATAATCTAACTGAAATACTGAATGGCCAGTCATAAGACGTAGAGCGTGGCAAACGAAAATTTAGATAAAAATTGTGTATTTGCCAATTGTTTTTTTTTATTTAAATTATACGCGTCGCGTTGGACTGTTGTAAACATGTTAGTCAGTGACGAGTCTCTAACACCGCGCTAATTAACCCAGAACGAAGCCAGGATCTGATGACAAAATGAACTTGGCGATAAACAAACATTTCGACCGATGCAAACACATTTACACGCAATCATAACAACTCAACCTCGGCCGTACTAATCAAAAGCTTATCATAACTTTTCATTTCACGAACTCAATATTTGCCCACGAATAACATTTATCAACTGACATGATTACATTTTCATAGTACTGTTTACGCGTTTCAACGATAAAAAAAGAAAGTAATGTACGTTTTGCGTATAGGTAACAGAAAATTTACAGTTGCTAAATTAAAACATCATTGTGATGGGTTTAGTGCATTGAGAAAAATGCTACTGTTATATTTCAAAGTAGACATGATGGGAATAGGTTCGCTTTATCTTTCTGTGTACTCATCGTCATGACTTTTATTAATAATAACTTCAAAAACACATTTGTTCGTGCAGTTCATAGTTCCAAGAGCAAACATTTCATTTTTATTGTAAACACGCTGATTAAGTGAATATCTATCGATAGCCGCTTGCAATTCTCTTCACTTGGTAGAGCTTTTTGTAATAAACACTACATACGTTGTACAGACTAAACAATATTGTGCAGGCAATTTATTTAGATACTTGCCGCCCACTAGCATACGTACATACCTACTCAAGAGAATATCTTTTGATGTTATGCAGACGACAATAACTCTATTTTATTATTCCGATGCCGATAAGTCTAATGTACTTTGCATTAAACAAATTACAGAATAAATCATAGACTAAACAAAGTGGCAGCAAAAATACGAATTGAATCAGGACATACCTAGATCAACGAGAAATTGAATCAACACAAACAAGATTAAAAATAGAACATCAAAATGGTTGACAACGCAATTTATAAATACGACAAATATCTGTCCCCAAATTTTAAAATAGCTTCAACGTCTATTTATGTTTGAATTAACCTTCATTTTAAAATAGAAAATACATAATAAGAACCGAAAAGTGTTAAAAACAATAGTTAGAATGACGTAAATCGTATTAGAAGCAAAAAGATGGATGGTTCGAGGGAAATCTAACAAGAAGACGAATGGAAAAAGTAGTGACAGGTTGGTTAACGATTGTAATCAATCATTGGGGCAACGGACGACGTCAATACTCTGCCATGGTGTTGAAAATAGAGGAATGAAATGAAATTTAGATTATGGCTTTTCGTTGCCAACTCCAATAGAAGCGTGATTAAAAAACCGTGAATTGTTGACGGGCTTGTGTTGAAGGTTTACTTTGTTTACTCAAAGAAGATCTTGCGGAGAGTGACGTGAAACGACCGAGTAGTGTTGTTGATACATTAAACATAATTTAGCGGCCGTTAAAAAGACATAAACTACACAAACAGATCTTATGGCTGCCACAAAAGATCTAGAATGTGGCCTTCGCACCGGCTAGTCAAACACTTCAAGAACTTACATCTTTAATGTCCAAACTGTGGCTATGACGACCAGTTGTTTGGTCCACATGTTTAGGCTCTGTTTACGTGGCCTTTGAAAAAATATCGAACAATTTGCTTACACTTGTGATTCTGTGTGTACATCTGTTCCTAAAATCTTCTTTCTAATCTTAGAAATTTACTGATGAAGATTGTTTCATAGTTATGATTTAAAAGGAATGTTCAGATTCTGATCTGCTAGTTTTTCCTAGCCAGTTAACAGTTAACGAATCGCCAATAGTAGTTCAAAAGGCGAATCCTCGATGTAATACAGCGTCAGAAATATGTGGTCATGTGAATGACCAAATTCACTAAACTACTAAACGTCAAGTAAATGATATTGGGACGGTTGAGAGGTGTTGCGCCGAAGAAGAATAGGACAAGGGCAGGAAAATTATGACGGTATATGGGTCAAGTAGATGGATATTAAGGTTAGGCCTCATTTACGGAGACGCGGGACGTCGCGCGGCGCGTTGTGCGTTTTTAATTGAAGCACATGGCGATGTATGTCGATTTCAAACGACGATTTTACGAGAAGCGATTTTTCGCCCGTTAGTTTAAAATGCAGCGTTTGTTGCGGTGGGCACCTCTCAGTAAATGAATAAAATAGCACGCGTCTCCGTAAACGAGCCCTTAGTGTCAGCTGTTGAATTATTTGAGATTACCTAAGATGGTACTCTCATGGTCTATATCGCTCACTGAAATATGACTCCACTTTCCAAGTGCACGCTGTAAAACGCGTCCTCATAACCTGCCTAGCCTTTTCCCAACATGCTGGGGTCAGCTCCAGTCTTACTGGATGTAGCTGAATACCAGTATTTTACATGGAGCGACTGCCTATCTGACCTCCACAACTCAGTTAATACTGGGTAATACGTCACTACCTGTAACGACTGCCAAAGATCTATATATGGCAGCCAGGACCAACAGCTAAGCGTGCATTCCGAGGCACGGAGGAAATTTAGTATACAGGGTGTTTGGTAGGGAGCTGTACATACGCCTAGGGTAGAAACTAGGGATAGTCTGCTACCTACCCCCGCCCATTATATTGACCTTGGCCTCAAGGTTTTTTTTTAATTTATTATTATTTTTTATTTGACTTTTTGACTAAAACTACCTGTAGCTCAAAATCTATCCATGGGACCGGTCGGCTAATGGTCTTGTTTTAATCGTTAGAGTCTTAGGGTCCTGCAAAAAATTATTTTACACCAGAAAATTGTGGAGAAGAAAAGTTATGGGGCCTGAAGTACCGTAGTAAGGTAAAGAAATAATTTTAAATTAAAAAAAAACCTTGAGGCCAAGGTCAATATAATGGGCGGGGGTAGGTAGCAGACTATCCCTAGTTTCTACCCTAGGCGTATGTACAGCTCCCTTCCAAACACCCTGTATAATGGGTGGTCACCCATCCACCGACTAACCTAGGCAAGCGCGGCTTAACCTATAATTCGACCCGAATGCCAGTTATTATTAAGCTCGTTAAAAACAACGAGTCATCAATGGCTAGGTACATTGTGATTATGTGCTGTGTTTCGTTGGTAATCAAATACAAATTAAACAGAGTCATCGATATTAGAACAGTGCTTCGTGAACGGTTATTATCAAAATTTGACTGCGGAAATGGGATCTTTTCATTTTATGCTTTGTGTTTATGATATAATAATTTGGAATATGAAAGTTACCGCGCAAACTCAAGGTTTAATGGCACATTAGTCTGGCAAGCAATGTTTGATCAACTCTTTTTATAATTATAGGAAATGAAGGTCTTGGTTTTTAGTAAATTCCATCTAGCTGTGGGAAGCACAATTAATATATTATAATCATCAAAAGCCAGTATTCTTAACACCCACCAACCCGAGCACGTCATAATTTCTTGATGTTCCCGCCGTTTTCACAAATAGTTTTGACTGTACATACCACGGGCGGGGAATTTAAAACATAAATAACAGATTATTGCGACATTTAAACACTCCGCAAATATTTCTCAACTATTTTTTATTTAGATTAGAATTGAAATAAAGTATATGTCATATAATTTAAAGTGCACGATGACGTCAATGTAGTTTCCTGTAGTTTTATAATTATATTGAAATAGTGACGCTGGAAATAGACACTAGAATTAAATTACTGATCGTAAAAATGTGACGGCACAGACGCTCAGCCCACAACGCTGGCTCCAAAACGTTGGATAAATTTATTAATGGCATATGTTTTTGTTTCAGAAGGTGTCCAGAAACAACACAAGCCTGAGACCAATCCAAGATGGCGGTCAACAAACGCTATAAACACGTTTAATATTTAGGAAACCGTAATTTTAGTAAGTAAGTTAATCGTAAGTTAAGCAATGTAAACCCAAGCATTTAAATACCTTAAGACCATGGGAACCAGACTAGGGAGGTCACACAGAATGGGGAACTCGAAACATCAGTCAGAAGTGACATGCGTTGGCAGTGCTGGGCATTCCAATATAAATAAAGTCTAAAGTAAAAATATAGCCATGTGAAAGACAACACGTTAGATGGAAATTATTTAATACCAAAGCAATGTTATTGATTTAGCTATAATTGTTGATGTTCGGTACAAATCATCTTGTTACGGATTTTATATCGTTGTTATGAGCTAAGAGAGTTTTTGTAATAAAGGCTTTTTTAGAATAATTGATTTTTATTTCCAAGCCACTGGCAAAAACGGTATTTTTACAGTTATTCTAGTTTTTATAGCTTTGGCAGCAGCAATCTTAAAGCATCGTTATTTTGGCGTGGTGAAGAACTTAACTTTAATATCGACAGACTTGTCAGTGGCAAAAACCCGACAGCAACCTTATTGTGACAAGAATAAAGCTCAGTGAGATTTTGACGGAGATACAATTTCAGAGGTTAACTAATTATAAAAGGACTGTTAAACTAGCTGCATGGATTAAGTGGCGTTATAAGTGCAGACCACTGCCCATTTCTGTTTTAATTTGCCGTATGTCGCATCAAAATTGGGCCAAAGTGGCCACAGATTAGGTTCCTAAACGAACAACAGAACTAGGCGATGGGAGGCCCAGGAAGGAGATGGCGAAACGAGTTGGACTCGTATCAAAAGGATTAATAGACCCAAACAGGTAATACAAGGTGTATACAGAGATAAATAAGAAAAGGGAAGGGAGGCCTTTGACCTGCAGTGGGACAACTTCATAATAAATAATATTAAATTCAAGTAAATATAGATCGGTTTAACAGTAAGGGAAGACCAAAAAAGCAGTCGATGAATTGTAAGATGAGAGCCAATAAGGGAAAAATTATCTAGTAGTGGAACTAGAAGACATGATGCTTCGACTACAATCCAATCGGAATAAAGACAAAACAATGATGCTGGGCTGTGTGATAATGATGATGAGCCGAGTAAGTAAAAATACTTGCTTCACGTTGACGTTATGGAACTACCACGACTATCTTACCTCAGGTCATAGACTATTCGAGCGCCAAATTGCATTCAAACTTCTTCAGCAGTCAAGGCGTTTCAAAGAAACCAACTCACTTTTACACGTATCGTTAGGATATTCTTACATAACATATTTACTGTCGAAGTCAGTGTTGTGTGATATTTTTATGTTGTCTTGCGCTTAAAACATCAATACGTTGTTATTTTTTCGCTGTTTACGTCATGGCGCTGCAACTTGCCAACGTTTCTTTGACGAATTGAAAGCTGACATTTTTATAAAAAGTGGCACAAAAGTAATGATGGACTCAAGGATAGGAGCTGCCCCATATGTTGCTCCTGCATTAGCGTATTTAAGTTGGGGGATTACATTTATATCTTTATCTACTTAAATATTCTTCCGTACGTGTGTTCAGCACCTAACTCCTCCTAAACAGCCGAGTCAAATTGGATGAAATTTTAAGTTTATATTTCAACAGGTTCCTGGACGATTTGAAAACACATTTAAACTGCAGTCGATATGTCACTCATCATCTCCTAAACGTCAGCTACGTTATAAATGGGATTGAGTGGGTCAGGTCACCCGCATGCATGGTGACCGCTGAACAAAAGCCTCCAAACAATTGTTAGGAAACCGGACGGCGCCACCGAAGACGGCCCAGAAAGAGGTGGTGTGACGATCTGGACGCATACCACGAGGGCTGGTTTAGGGCGGCACAGGAAAATAAGGGATTGGGGAAGGTCTTTGCCCAGCAATGAACAGTGCTGGCTAACACAAAAAGTGGAAATTATGTTTTTCCTACTCCTCCGCTATTCTTTTCTGATTAATTTCGTTGCGGGATCCAAGACAGATACAATCGTTTTTCCGGGACTTCGTCTAGCTTCATTGTCTCGTCGTCGTCATTTCTTGTGGTCGTCTCTGTTGATTCTGGCTAACAGGAGTTACAGTAGTTTGGGAATAGAGTGGCGAGATTGTCCTGAAAAAAAAAAAGTTCGCAAGGATGATGTGTGTTTGTTACTCTTTAACGCAGAAATAACCAAACAGATTCGTATGAAATTAGCATGATTAACCGGGCAATATACTACCTCCGGGTTATTGCTGATAATTAAATTCGAGATGAGAAAATAGTTCCCGAACCTAACCCCGGACTTCGTGCTCAGCAGTAGCGCTGGCGACCACTTGACGAACTAGGTAGTCGTTATACCTACATGTTTTGAGGAATTAAAAGTAATTGTCAAGTTTATTGTGTTTTCGACATAATAATATTAGACTAGCGTAGATAAGTTCTGACCTTTTTTGAAGCCTTTGGCCCTGGTCTATATTACGCGCAGTACTCAATTTAATGGCCAATTTGTTATGTCCGGTGTGAAACCAATAAATATTTTTCTTTCTTTCTATATGTAAATGAAACCTGATGAACCTAGTGTAGTGGTTGCAAGTGATCACGGTTGAGCATACATTCTTTGCTTCGATTCTCAGATTAGGCAATACTGTTTTGCATCAAGCATTTCAATGGCAGCTCAGATAGCAGTCTGATGGATCCATAATCATAGGGCTGAAGATTGCTGAAGATTTCTGTTAAAACTGGCCAAATGTGGTACCTACTATTAAGTTATTCTCTGCTTGTTCCTTCAGGGCTAATAGGCGTGATGTGGTCTATTCCATAAAAATAATGATTAACGATTATCTTGGGAGATCATCCACGTAATACTTTGTCGGCTACATAAGCCCGTCGTAAACCTTATGTACCTACATACATTATTTACTGGAGCTACATGATTTTATGAGCAAAATACTTATGTGCGTGTGAACTGAGGGACCACACTCGGATTACGCTCAACGAGAAGCCTAGGATTTAGTAGTAGACACGATCTCTTCATATCAGAGGATGTTAGACCTACCTAACCGTCACTAGTCGTTAAATATTTTTATTATTGATGATTTTTACGTATGCTGGAAGTCATTAATATAATTACGTTCGGGTTTTCAGGAGCTCGTTTCATAATAGTAATTGCCACTGGGATTGCTCTTTAGGTTAAGCTGCCAGTGCCTAGGTTGGTTTGTGGATGGGTGACCACCCATTACATACTGGTACGGAGATATACCAAATTATGTAGGCGAATTGAAAATATTTTAATTTTAAGTGGACTGTATTTGAGGATGGCTGGTTTCGCCTAGAAAGAACAGGATGATGAACGGGCGACCGAGTTTGAGGGATTATGAGGGAAAAGCACGTCTTACCTGAAGTCTTCAAGATGGCGTCTGCTGGCGCCTGCCTGCTTCGAGCTTCGAAGTACACGACGTGTTGATCTCAGAATGCACCAAATCACTCAATCACACCGCGGGCGGTTCATCTTAGTTCAATCACGATTTATATAGATAAATAAGCGGAGTTTTAGCGGTATAACACACGGACGGCGGTGTACGGTAAGACATCGACAATACGTCCGCGTGGAGAGGCGTACTTAACACGTTCTGTCATTGCGGTGTCATTGTTTGCCATATATTAGTGGCAGACATGCTTTTTCGGGTAGGGAGAGGGAATGGTCGTCCGTTCTGACAGTAAACGTCAAAATGTGGGAACAAAACTATTTAACTAAATTTCAAAATGAGATGGCGTTACCATTTCCCCCCGGCTTTAAAGGGTTGCCTTTAAAAGGAAACAAATAAAATAAGCTACGTTAGGTATACTACCGCATAACCTATCCACGAGCTAAAACAGCGTTATGATATTAAATTAATCTAAATTAACTTTAGCGGAACAATTATAGCGAAAACTATTAACTAAATACCTAAACTAAGAGGGAGATCCAACTTCAGGCTAGATCTCACTGAGTCGGTAGCGGACAGAGACGTACAACAGGGCGCACGTAACTACCCTTCGCGGTTTTCACAGTAACAACGCGGGTTGTACCGTCTTTAGATGTATGCAATTTCTCAACGATGGCTAAGGGCCATGAAAGCGGCGGCGAATTGTCATTTATGACAATAACCAACGTACCCTCCTGTATAGGGGATGCAGGACTATTCCATTTGGATCTAGCCTGAAGCTGGTGAAGGTATTCCGACCGCCAGCGCCGCCAGAAAGACTGTACGATATTATCGAGGAGAGTATGTCTCTGAAGCAAGCTAGAAGAGTCTGCTTCAGGAGCGGGAAGTGACGATAATGGCGCTGTGTTCAAGAAATGCGCAGGAGTTAACGCGGATGGTTCAGCAGGGTCGCTACTCAGTGCTGTGAGCGGCCGCGAGTTAACCAGTGCCTCGACTTGAGCAAGGACAGTTAAAAGCTCTTCATAAGAGAGGATCTGTTGACCTACGATTTTGAAGAGATGCGTTTTAATTACTTTGACCATGCTCTCCCAACATCCACCGAAATGTGGTGAAGCAGGCGGAATAAACTTCCAATCAATGTGATTTACGGAAAGTTCTTCCTGTAGACTTGTACGATATTCTTTATTAAGAAACTTATAAAGATCGCGTAAATATGAGTTTGCACCCACGAAACAAGTGCCGTTGTCCGTGTACAAACATTGTATAGGGCCGCGTCGCGAAAGAAATCGTTTTAGGGCTGCCAGAAATGACACCGTGCTTAAATCCGTCGCGACTTCAATGTGCGTGGCGCGCGTCGTTAAACATGTAAAAATGCATAGCCAGGCTTTACGGCTTTTAACACCTCGACCACGCACTGGCGTGTACTGCAGCGGTCCTGCGTAATCACAACCGGTATGTGTGAACGCCTTATCTACTTGATTGACGCGCTGGCTAGGAAGGTCAGCCATGAGAGGAAAGACCGGGCGAGGACGAAATTTAAAACACGCGTTACATTTGTGTATTCTGTGGCGAATTATTCGCCGTGCAGCTAAAACCCAATATTTATGCCTGAGTAAGGACATAAGCAACTCTGGACCGGCATGGAGATGTTTCTTGTGATAAAAATCAACAAGAAGGTCGACAACGTGGTCATGACGCGGTAAGACGCAAGGATGCTTGTAGTTGTATGGTTCGTCCGAATTTGACAGACGACCGCCAACGCGTATAATGCCGTGCTCATCGAGAAACGGCTTGAGCTTAAGAAGCGCGAGAGAACAAGATACATTATTTTTTAAATTTCGAATGTCGTTACTAAAGTGAACAGCCTGTACAACTCGCAATAATTTATACTCTGCGAATTCAAGGTCAGAGCTCGAAACAGAAGCCCCGTTAGGTAGTTGCCTAAGAAACCTACAGACATAAACGATGGCGCGTAGTAACTTAGACCACGACGACATGCGCAGCGCGAGTGCATAGATCGGAGATTGTGCTACCTCAACAGTCACGGGGTGAGAAACAGATTTCCGTTCGGGTGCATCGTCGGCTTCTGCACTGTGGTCACAATGTTGTATGGGCCACTCTGACGGATCATGAGAAATCCAAGAAGGTCCACGGTACCACAAAGGATGTTGCAGAAGTTTAAGTGGAGTAACACCACGAGAAAGGCAATCAGCAGGATTCTCAACGCCCGCGATGTGATTAAAACAAGTAGCAGGAACAAGTTCTATTAATTTAGTAACGCGATTGGCGACAAAAGTCTGCCAGCGGTGAGGAGAGGAATAAATCCAGGCGAGCACTACCTTGGAGTCAGAAAATGCGTATATTTTATTGATGGGATAGTGGGGCGAAACTGTGTCTTGAACCTTGCGGAGCAACTGAGACAGCAGAAGGGCCGCGCACAACTCCAGTCTCGCAACCGAAATGGTTTTGACAGGCGAGACCTTGGACTTGGCACAAACTAACTGCACCGAGTAGTTAGAACCAATGCGGACTTGCAAATATACGACTCCGCCGTAAGCGCGTTCGCTGGCGTCAGCAAACCCTATTAAGTTGATAGTACATCCATCGACTAACCCAAGATGCCGCTGTATAGTTATTTGATTGAGCGCGGAAAGCTCAATGCAAAATTGTTTCCAAGCGGCGACAATATGGTCGGGAGGTGCGTCATCCCACTCACACTTTGATAACCAAAGTTCTTTGATCAAGAGCTTGGCGTACAAAATTGTGGGAGCCACAAAACCCATGATGTCCCAGAGTCGTGCCACTGTGGACAGCATAGTGCGTTTGGTGCACTTATCATCAGGTGGTGCGACATCAAACAGAAAACTATCACTGGATTTATACCAACGTAAACCGAGAACTTTATGCGGTACAGACTTCTCAAACTCAATGTCTGGAGAAGCCTTATGAGAATTAGGTAAGTGCTCGAGAACCTGTTTATAGTTGCTTGTCCATTTGACAAGATCAAACTGGCCTCGCTTGAAAAGCTGAATAAGCTCTTCACAAAGCGAAATTGCTTGCGGAGTGGATGTGACACTACAAGCGATGTCATCCATATATAAAGCGGAAGTAGCGGCAGCCGCTGCGGCGGGAAAGTTGTCGCCTTCATCAGCGATCAACTGGCGGACAACTCGTAACGCGTGATATGGACTGGACTTGAGTCCAAAACAAACACGATTAAACTGATACACAGATAAAGGTTCATTTTTGTTAAAACGATAAAAAATCCGTTGAAATCTACGGTCAGATTCACGAACGCCGATATTGAGAAACATTTGGCGGCAATCAGCTGACAGAGCAACTTGGAAAAGTCGAAATTTTATTAATATATTAAATAAGTCACCCTGTAGATTAGGGCCGGCATGCAAAATGTCATTGATCGACTTACCCGATGTAGTCCTGCAACTAGCATCTAAAACCACGCGAAGTTTCGTGGAGGTTTTATCTTCGCGAACTACGCCGTGATGCGGAATATAATACGCGGGAAGAGAATTGTCCTCGTTGTTAACAACCGGACTCAAAAAACCTTTATCTATGTAGTCACGCATGACGTCATTATAGGCGCCGCGCAACTTGATCGATGCATCCAGTTTGCGTTCCAAACAATGAAAGCGTCTAAGCGCCGCAGCGTACGAGTCGCCTAGCGAATACGGGTCACCACAAAAGGGTAACGCCACAACATATCTACCACTGTCGTCGCGAACAGTGGTAGTGCGGAAGTGTTCTTCACACTCGAGATCCTTAAGGCTCATCGAGGGCGGGGCGGAGATCTCTTCAAGCTCCCAAAATCGCTTGAGAAGAGAATCAATATTATTTTCTTGAAGAACAGCACAACAAGACGTAGTATATTGAGAAATATGTGACGTAGGTACGGTACCCATAATCACATATCCAAATACCGTCTCAATAGCGGGTGGCAAATTATGTTGTTCACTACGTATCACGTTAGGTAGGAACAAATGTGGAAAGATAGATGCGCCGAGCAAAGCGTCGATATTTCCTGGTTGCGAGAAGTCAGAGTCTGCGAGCGATAAATACTCGAGATGCGTAAGTAAGGACACGTCCACCTGAGCGTTCGGCAGTGTGTCCGTAATACGTTCCACGATAAGCGAGGAAATATTAAAATTAATATTCTTATTGAAACGGGAATGTATTCTAACATCTACGGAACCCTTACAAGATTTTTCCGACCCACCGATCCCCTTAACTACTAAGTTAGTATTTTTAAAGTTATTCCACAGTCCGAGGCGTTTAAAACAATCAGAAGTAATAAAATTACTTTGTGAAGCACTATCTAGTAAACAACGAATTATGTGCGGTGAGTTATTGACATCGTAAACAATAACTTGCGCTGTCGCTAACAGTACCGTTGTGGACGCCATACATTGCGGCTCTGCATCGCGCTGAACATGACAAGTGCGCGAGCGCTGACCGCGCGCACACGCAATGGATGTCGTACACAGCGACACCTCGGGCTGAGACGCGGAAGCGGCCGCCGCCGTGGTATTGGCGGTTTGTGGCTGTGACGGTGACTCATCCGTTAGCGTAGATTTTTTATCGAAATGTAATAATGTGTGATGACGCTGATTGCATGAGCGGCACCTTGTCTTACTAGAACAATCACTTGTTTTATGTTTTATGCTTAAACAATTAACGCAAGCTTTGTTATCTTTCACACATTTGAAACGAGCAGTCGGATTTAAATTACTAAAAGCGGGACATTTAAAATAGTGGTCGTGCACAATATTACTGCACAGACACTTAGACGAATTATTTTTATTAGGTTCCGAACATGCTACATAAGACTGCGGATTAGGGACCGACCTATTGTTACTATTTCGCGATTTATTCGAACTTTGTCTACTATTGTTATCATTCGACGAGCTGGATGAACTAGGCTGCGTATTATGATATATTCGGCACTGATCTTTGATGAAGGTAATAAAACTATCTAGAGTAGGTATCTTATGATTACGTTCCGACATCTCGTAAGCACGAATGGTTTCAGTGTCGAACTTCTTTAAAGCGAGTTGTAACAATATGAAGTCGGAAAGATCCTTTAATTTTAAGTTTTTAAGTGAATTAACTGCGGTAACAAAATTATCTATAAACAGCTGGAAATTCGATTCAGACGCGGGACCGGACAATTTAAGGTTTAAAGCCTGATCAAAGTAAGTAGACGCGAGGATACGAGTATCCTGATACCTATCAAGGAGTGACTGGAATATGACCTGATAATTCTCAGCACTGGGTGTGACACCCGCGAATACGGACTGCGCTTTCGGCGACAGCTTCCCTATTAAATAGTACAACCTGTCAGCATCTGTCAGAGAGCCATTATCGTGCACCGTTGATTTAAAACTTGCATGGAATAAAGGCCAGTTCCGTATTTCGCCATCAAACGACATAAGTTCAATCGGAGGTAGTCTAGGCGGCGCTCGGACAACCGGTGCGGCGCTCGTGGAGTATCTACCCTCTAACTGTAATTGTATGCGCTTGATGATGCAATAAAGATCCTCGAAGGATGTGTACGCTTGGTAATTCGGTTTTGAATCAGGATCAAAAGAAAGTAATTTATCGTTATAAGTGTCCAACAAGTTATGAAAGTCTGATCGAATATTATCTACTGTTACACAATAACTAAGAAATGATTCGGTACTAATTTCGGAAGAAGCGGCGGTTTTTGAGCGCTCGTAAATATTTTGAATCCGCTCAAATAAAACATTACGTTTAGCTTCCAAGATTGTCAGCTCTTTTTCTTCCGAAATACACGGCTTATTTTGTTTCGACATGTTGTGTGGGTATAAGTAAATAAGTTGTTATGAACAACTAACTAAGAATGACCAAGTACCCACTATTTTTGCAACTAAAATAAGATTCGTAAATATGTTTATGCGGTAGTTATTCCTAGCTAGGCAAGAACTATGATAATTATAATTGGCGGTAGAACTAAAAGATGCTTGAAATATGGAATTTACAAGACAAAGCTATGATATTTTGTATAATGATATATAGGAATGTAGGTACTTTAAGTATATTACCTGCAGGGGGGGCGAGATTTAACCACGTAATGGGTATGGATATGGACTAGGAGTATAGCTAGGTGCTATAACTTCCTAGGTAGGTAGGTACTTTTATAATGTACCTACGCGGTATAAAGAGGATAATTATGGATTATGAATCCTTCTCTTGCGGGGGCGAGCTATGAATCCACTTGAATAGGATCAAGAAATGGATCCGGCTCGTAGAGGACCAAAAAAATGGTACGGAGATATACCAAATTATGTAGGCGAATTGAAAATATTTTAATTTTAAGTGGACTGTATTTGAGGATGGCTGGTTTCGCCTAGAAAGAACAGGATGATGAACGGGCGACCGAGTTTGAGGGATTATGAGGGAAAAGCACGTCTTACCTGAAGTCTTCAAGATGGCGTCTGCTGGCGCCTGCCTGCTTCGAGCTTCGAAGTACACGACGTGTTGATCTCAGAATGCACCAAATCACTCAATCACACCGCGGGCGGTTCATCTTAGTTCAATCACGATTTATATAGATAAATAAGCGGAGTTTTAGCGGTATAACACACGGACGGCGGTGTACGGTAAGACATCGACAATACGTCCGCGTGGAGAGGCGTACTTAACACGTTCTGTCATTGCGGTGTCATTGTTTGCCATATATTAGTGGCAGACATGCTTTTTCGGGTAGGGAGAGGGAATGGTCGTCCGTTCTGACAGTAAACGTCAAAATGTGGGAACAAAACTATTTAACTAAATTTCAAAATGAGATGGCGTTACCACATACCGAGTTTCCTCCGTACCTATCTGCTGTAGGTCCCGGATGCCATATCTACATCTTTATATTAGCAGTCGTTACAGGTAGTCAGTGACCTGCTAGTCTGACAACCAGTCTTACCAAAGGGTATCGTATCTACCCAGTATGACTGATGTGGTTGTGGAGATCAGATAGGCAGTAGTAGAATAAAAATAATTATAATTTTTCTCACGTTATTTATTCATAATATTAAAAACTACATGTGAAGTGTATACATAGGTACTTATATTTTATAAAATAAATAAGAAAACAGTTAATATTTCAATCATAGAATAAAACTAACTTAACATTGTCATCATTATACAAATTTTTACTTCGGCAGTCAACCTTAAAAAAATCTACAAATAAAATCAAATTCGATTTGAAATCAAACAATCATGAGTAATAGAAAAATAACATTAATCTTACGACCATGTTGGAACCTAAAGATAATTTGTATTAACTTAACTTTAAGCACCCGAGAACCAAAGATGAAGAGAACATTATGATTTTAATGGCCTCCACCGAAACGGATATGTGCGAAACGAAGAAAGGAGAAGATGTATGCGAGCTCGGGTGCACCAACCGAAGCTATGTAGAGATGCTTTCTGGCTAGAGCGAGAGGCTCATGCCTGGCCTGCTCGCGCGTCTCAAAGAAATGTCAGCAAATTGGAAGGGGATTGCAAGGGCAGACCTGTCAGGGCTGCGGGACAGAGATACCGCGGCCCCGGAACACAAAGGGCTAAGAAGGAACATGAGTGGGTTTTGTCAGTACAAGTGCGACAATCCGTTCCGCTCCGCTCCGTAATAACGCAACGTTTTCCGGAAGACGTTGCGTTGGAAGGCCTCCCAGTAGGTGGACCGATGACCTGGTGAAGGTTGCGGGAAGCCGCTGGATGCGAGACGCACGGGACCGGTCAATGTGGTGACACCTAGGGGAGGCCTATGTCCAGCCGGGGACGTATTTTGGCTGAAATGATGGTGATCATCCGCAATAAAGAAAAGGCTACTCATGCCTATACCGCGATATTTTTTTTTGAGGTTGGTAAATCATCAAATGACGCTCTAGGCAGACCGGTAAGGAGTGTCAGACTTCTACTAACTAAAAACCACCCATGTTCCTTCTTAGCCCTTTGTGCCGAGGCCGCGGTATCTCTTTCTTCGCCGCACGCCACTCACTGCACGCTGCTCAACGTCTCTTCTCATCTCCGCTGTGCGCTGCTGCCTGCTAGACTGCCGAGTGTAGAGCAAACTAATTTAAAACGTATTATTATCCTCTCCTCTCTACTTAACCGTTGCCACTTAATCTAAGCGGAAACGAGAAGATAAGAAATAAAATATCGTTGCCTACGCTAAACGATATTTTATAAGTGGTTTACAACACCATCTCCCCTGCTGTCGTCTCGTCTGCGCATTGGTAGAGTCTATATTCGCTCGCGTTCGCTTTTGTTCTGTATTCGCGATAAACTCAAAAATTACTGAACCGATTATTTTCATGCTGTTTTCACCAATGGTTCTCGAGGAAGGTTTAGTATGTATATTTTTTACTAAATTCAACCCCTGAGGGTAAAAAAAGGAGATAAAAGTTTGTTCGGAAATTATTCGACATCCACGCGGGTGAAGTAAAATACAATACAGTCCCTAAAAAAAACCTGAAGTTATAACCGTTTCAAATAAAACATACTTCTATAGGAACTTTTTTTTTTCGTTTTGACTTTTTTTAATTGTTTTATTTCTGTCGAAGATCACATATTCATATTTTGGTTTTTTTTTTATTTTTAATTGTATGATTTTTGTTAATTTGTAATTGTTGTCGTTGCTATTGAATTATTGTTTCATATTAAAAAAAAAAAAATATAATAGTATTATTGTCCATAATTATTTAATTGTAATATTTTTTTTAATGTGCATGTTTTTTTATGTTTTTATTTATTGATGCTTATATGTATGATTTCAAATACAATGTAAATTGTTACCTGAATAAAATTTAATTGAATTGAATTGAACTAGTCCATAGTTTCTCTTTTATACGGTTTTTTGTCTTTTTTCGTCGTCCCGGAAGTCGTCGCCTCCTCATCATCGCTTTGCTTCAGTTCTGAGGCTGACTTCGTGAAGACTGGCTCATCACTGTCCAGCGTCACTGCTATCTGTGGTTGTGACTTCACCTGTTCCTTAACAGAATCCCCTTTCTCTAAAACATCTTTAGCTTCATCCGAGATATGTACATGTAATTCAGTGCCATGTTCCTTGTATAAGGAACGCTTCGAATCTGAAAACAGCAATTTACATCAACATAAATTTGGCAGTGTTTGGGGCAAAACTAAATGGCTTCTTTTATTCAGATAGATGAAATTCGGGGTCCGAGTGCCCCCCTAGTTAGTACTTCAGTAAATCGCCAAACGACTGGTCAACACTTCACGTGATCAGAGAGCTGGCCTAATTTTTTCCCAAGAATCAGCATTGCTATCCAACGTGTCAATACTGCCAGCCCTTCGACAGCGACGTAGAAAAATTTTCCCTTTTTGATTCTTGTTCATACAATATGTTACTATAATTTATTATAAAGGGTGTAAAAGTACCCTTAACGCAAACGAAGGGCACTTGTTCTCCCCACCACTGCGATATTTTTTTAACATACCTGGAAACCCACTATTTACGGAAATATTGGGGGTCAAAGTTCCAAATTTTTCACAGCTGCTCTGTTTTTCCATAAAACTAAACAGTTGTGGTTCTGGTTATAACTTTAATTAAATTACCTCCATGACTCGTTTATTATTCAAAGCATCCACTAGCCCAATGTTTTAAGAGTGCCACATTAAGTTTTACCGGAAAATGTGATTTTTGACCTCAAAAAAAAGTTGTTTCCCAGCACAATTTTTTTGCGTTGGGATACGAGTACTTAGTTTAATGTACAGAATGCTTGGTTGACGACTGTGTAATGGGTTAATTTACACCCAGTAGATCTATATATAAATTGTATTTTTTAATTAAGTGGGTCATGTTAGTTACATACCTAATATTTTTTATAAAACCAATTACTTACCTCCTGGAGCCATTGTAGAAGACAAAATATCGTCATATTTTGAAGGTCCAAGCTCATTGCCTTTTTTGTTTGTTAGGCTTAATGAGATCTCGCTTTCCACATCTAAATCAGGTGCGTTTTCTGAAATTGAAGTTTTCGATCTCTTGCTTCTAGTATCTTTCCCAAGTAAGATCTTTGGTTCACGCCAGAGAGTCGGTGTCTCAACGGATGGTTTGCTCGCACCTGCTTTTACTTTTTCATCACTTGCCACTTCCGTCTGATGAGTTGCAATCATGCCCGACACAGATGGGTCGAATCCAGAATATCCTTTTATAACTGATAAAGATAATACAGATGCAGGTGCTTTAATATCAGTCACGAAAAGTGGCGTAAGAGTGTCTATAACATCAGGCTGAGAAACTGTGACGACGGGAGATTGAGAATCCCGTGCCGATTCAGAACCGGCATACGAAAATTTGGATGGCGTCGGAGGTGAGATTGATTCAGTGGTTAAAATATCGGTTGCATGATCACGTTCCGTAAATAGGGAATGTTGAGATATTTTGAATTCGCGTGCTGTTGCCGAATCCAGTTGTTTCGACGGCGTAAGCGGCACGAATCCAGAAACTTTCTGAGTCTCATCGTTAATAGATAAAAGCGATACATCAAGGGCAGCATGTGACATTTCGTGTGAACCTGAGATCTTAGATTTACTCGTGTCACCTACATTTTGCGACTCGTCCTGCTCATGGCGGCCCTGGAGCTGTTGCATCAAAAACATTTCAGAATTGACTCTTTCCAATTGTGGAGCAGATTCGTTAAGACCCAAACTGAACATATGTTTTCCGATTTCTTCTACTTGCACAAAAGAACTCTTTCTGCGACTTTTAATTCTTCTCTCCTCCATTTCCTTTTTTCGTGCTTTTTCAAACTGCGCAAGCAGGGCCTCCGTTGCTTCCACGTCTTCTTCAAGCTCGTCTTTACCGTCAGCGCTTGTCAGATCAGTGTCGGATGCTCTTCCCAGTAACTTTTTCGCAGCGCTAGCGATTTGTTTAAAGAAGCCATGTTCTGATTTTTCTTCGATCAAATGGCTTTCTAGCATTTCTTCATCGGGCTGTGTTGTGGGTGCCAAGGAGTCATGTCGTTTACTATCAGATGGCTGAGCATAATCTTGTTTCTCAGATCCTGTGTCGGAAATGGTAACAATTGTGTAGGGTTCTTTTGCCATGGATACTTTACTGGAATGCCTCTCAGACTGAAGATACAGACTAGGTTCAGGATCTGCGTCCTGTGCCTCTAAAGGTGGTTCCACGTCGGGAAGATGCTGCGCTGATGAGGGCGCGCCTCCAGGCCAATTGTTTTTCGTATCTTCTTTACCGAGCTCGCCCATGTGTTTATGTATGGTGTCCCTGGTGCTCGGGAAGTGTTGTAGTAAGTATTCCCAGTCGTCGAGTTTGAGAGTGAGTACTTGACACTTCTTTATCGTTTGATAGGAGTGAGTGTACGGGGTATTGCGTAATAGACCCTGTAACTAAAATTTTTTTTATTTATTTGTCGGTAACACTTAACACAGACAAGATCAGAAAATAGGTACAAAAGTGATGCTTAAACATTTGTATACACATCTCTTCGATACATGTGAAATAAAAGTAGATTAAAAGAGATGTAGGCACAGTGTGTATAATAAGAGAACATAAAAAGCAAATAAGAATTTAAATAATATAACATACATTAAAAAGGCAAAATATCTAACACAAATATTCAATAAAATAAAATATAATAATAAATACCCATACACTATACAGGGTGTAAATCAACCCTTCACATATACGTCAACCAAGCATTCTGTACATCAAATTAGTACCCCTACGCAAAAGTTTTTGCTGGGAAACGACTTTTTTTTTTGTTTTAATTTTACGGTAAAATGTAACACTCTTAAAACATTATGCTAGTGGGTGCTTTGAATAGTAAAAGAGTCATGGAGGTAATGTAAGTAAAGTTACAACCTGAAAAACTAGTATTTACAAAAACAGCTGTGCAAAATTTGGAACTTTGAACCCCAATATCTCCATAATTAGGGGGTTCCCAAGTACGGTCAAGAAAAAAAAAATATCGTAGTGGTGGGGACAACAAGTGCCCTTCGTTTGCGTTAAGGGTACTTTTACACCCTTTATATGGCAAAATGGGAAGATAATGTTATTTCTCTCTTCTTTTGAAAGCTTTAACAGTTGGGCAGTCCCTAATATCAGATAGAAGTGAAGTTTTATAACCACAAAGCGTCTACAGTGAAGGAGTAGGAGTAGAAGTCGGTAAAGAGGGGAGGAGGGGTATTATTCACCTTTATATAAAATATGAATGAAGATGGAGTTTCCTCTTTTGTTATGTAGTACGGTCCAAATTGTACTTACAACGCCGAAGTATGAGCCAGCAGGGTACACCCTGGAAACTTCCGCTGAATCGTCAGAGGTCTCCATCACTTTGCCGGTGTGAATCAAGTACATAGAGTCCGTGATTTCACTTTCCTTGACGACGTACATGCCTGAAAAAATATCATGCATTATTTTTATTCATAATTTGTGTGGAAACCGGCATGTCCTAGAACCAAACATTCGAAGACATGTGACATCTGCCAACCCGCACTGGGCCCGTCTGGTGGATTATAGCCCATTTCTTCTCACAGAGAGCAAGCCTGTGTCGTAGCAGTGGGAACAATATGGTAGTAAGGTCTAAAGCCATCAAATTATTTATTTATTTATTTATTTATTAAACTTTATGCACAAGCAAAAAAACTGTACAAAGGCGGACCTAATGCCTTGGGCATTTTCAAATTAATCATCAGATTAATAATTCCCTTTCTACACTTGCACCGGCGATCTTTAGATCTAGCGCACTTGACACCATCCCCGGCTAGGAATGTCCCGCGTCTGCGAAGTTGATCTAACTAGTCAAGGTTCATTTATGCTACTAATTTAGCCATAATTTAAACAGCACATATTTTAATGAACGAATTTACCTTCGTTATAAGTGTATAATATCAAGCAGCCACACAACTGTCTGAGGAAAGCTGGGTCGCAGTCTTCAAAAATGTGATGCTTTATGGAAACAAGAAAATAATAAAATATAACGTAACGTAAATTCATTAAAAATATTAATAATTTGCAGTTAATTGGAATTTTGAGGATTACCACAGTTAGCTTTCTCCTGAATAAAAAGCGCTCAATTCAATTAATCATTTTTTGTAAACATTTGTGTGTTATGGTTAATAATGTATTTTATATTTATTATGTACTTGCGGATGTCACGCGGTTTCACCAGCGTAGTTCCCGTTTCCGTGGTTATGTTACTCAGGGTGAATGTAGTTTTCTAATGGTGTAAGAATTTTTGAAATCGGCGCAGCGGTTTTTGAGTTTATTTATTACAAACATACACACACAAAAATACAAATCTTTCCTCATTAAAACATTAGTGTATGCATATCATCACAGTTCTTTTGGTCCCGTGATCTGATAAAGTACTTACAAATAGTAGGTCCGAACCCTTTAATATGTGTAATGTGTCACCATATTGCTCTCAAAACGGTGACGGAAAACACAAAGACGAAACTGCCATTCCCTAAATGAACCAAGGAGCCTATGACATGGTAGGTACTTCTACCAAACCGCACTGGCCCCACGTGGTGTATATTGTCCCGTTCCCCCGTCTATGTCCCACCAGTGGGTACGTCATAGCCCGACTCATCTCATCTTGTAACACATTACCTTGGTGATATGATGCATGTAAGCGGCCGACATGACCCGGAGTCGAAGTGAGAGAGGTGCGCTAATCAAGAAGTGCGGCATCTGCAAGCCTCGTTTCTCCCGCCACAAGTGCAGAGTGTACTTGTTCACTATGGTCACCAGGTTATGGGACACCCGGTTGTTCTTCAGGAATGCCTAGGGGAAGAAGTAGAATCGTAAGTATAGTTTGCATTGAATATTGATGAAGTCCCTGATCTCCAAACATAAATGATAGTTACCTATGTTACATACATTTTCTCTAAAATATTATTAACATAGGTACTGAGAACTCCGAGCCTCGGTTTTAATTAATGATGATCATGCTATTAAAAGCCGTATATATGCTATTTTGATCTTTGCTGTAAAGTAGTTATATACCTTTAGTTTGCCAGCCCACACAGTGCCTTGATACAGGAAAGAATTCGGAAACTGACAAAAGTACAGCTTTCTCAGTTATTTTATATCCACTTATACCATCAAAATCATAGAGATCTTTAGTCTGTTAATAATAAGGCAGCTATTGGCTTGCTTGCAAGACTTTACCTGCAACTCGATGCATTTGCTGTAGAAGCTGAACGACCGGTAAGACTTGAACTGAATGATGTTGGAGAACTCGCCCACATAGATCATGAAGATCATGGTGGAGAGGATCATGAGTGTCACCACGAACACGACCTGTGCAAAACAGAATTGAACAGATACTCTTAGGGCGTTCCCTCACCACGGAATATTCGACAGTTTTTAAGATTCGTTTTTGTACGCAAACATCGTTTTACTGTTTTTTTTTTCACTATAGAGTCAGCATCAGAAGTGAATTGAACAGGTTATTTTGGATATTACTCGTTACTAACAAGCTAAGGAAGAATAAGGAATAAGGATTGTTTTAAAGAATAACCTTTAACCTTCATTAGTTAATAATTTGCAATAATTTCCGTCTTGTTTTGTTGACATTGTTTAGCTTGCATTCATATTTTAATCTATGTAATAATTTGCACCCCGTAAGGTAGACTATAGTCGATCTCATTATTTTTGTGTAACATCTTATACCTGTACATACACTCTTAGAAAATAATAAAGTTCTCATTCTGATTCTGAAACATTAAAAATAATAGCTGGAGTCCTGTAAATCAAATAATTAAAATTCCGAAATGTTAAGCTGCTTCTGTTGCTGAGCGTACCTCACTTGATGTTGAAATGCTCGAATCTGAGTTGTTACATTACAGGTAAATGCTGCCGGTTAGGGAGCATCCTTAGGCACAAAGAGTGGACGTTCGGGAGTCCACCAATGACGTTGGTTGAAATCATTGTCTTACCTCTTGCCACTCCTGCGATTCATGATCATGGCGTAAGGAACAAAGATTTTGAAATCCAAAAGGCTACTTAAAGACCTTGTGCACTACACAGTCATGACCATAACTTGTCGCATGATGACGTGAAAGTCTGGTCGGACACCTGACTGTACGAGTACGACCAAACTTTCTTTCAGCTTTGGCGGTCATTGTCTCCCGTAATGAATGGATCTTAGTCTTCTGTTCGTACCTCGGAATGTTTCTTGGGCATGATGTCTCCGACCCCGTTCTGCCCGAACGTCGTGATCACAAAGTACATCGAACAGATGTAATAGCTGTCGCAGTGAGTCTTGCCGTCATCTAAAACATCAGATCTTCTTTAGGCGTTACAGGACAAGAACAGAATACATTTTGAAGGTTGAGCCTAGAGGGTTTTATTAATGCTCAACCATATTCAGAACGAAGACTTCATTGCTGAGCTGGTGGAGCACAATTAGAGAATGGCAAAAATAATTGTGCAAGGGAATCCCTAGCATGGGCTATTTTTAGAATTCATAACATAACATAATATTATGTAAACTAATGAATCGATATCTTAAACCACTAACACAGAAAACAAACTGATTGTATGTACGTATTATTGTATTAACACTCCTTTGAATTCTAAAACTGCTGTAATTTTTTTTTTGATTTAGTGGTACAGACGCCAGTGCATAAAGCTACTACAGTACATTTTCAACACACACACAGAACACTAAGTTGATTGGGAATATTAATTTGTCAGTTTCAGCTAGCTTGATCTGGTGTCTGTACTATGCACATCATTCCAAGATCACAGGGCCACCAGACGTCACGTATTTTATGACGAAGAAAATGTGGATGATTGAGCAGTGTCAGTATGTACTAAGAACGCCGCTGCTAGCAGAATTAATTACGAATTTACGTGAGGTAAGTAATGAAATCCGCATGAGAACCAAGGTTACCGACATAGCCCGAAGAATTGCCAAACTTAAGTGGAGTGGGCAGGGCACATTGCTCGCAGAACGGATGGCCGATGGGGCCGGAAAGTTCTGGAGTGGCGACCGCGAACCGGAAGACGTTGCGTTGGAAGGCCTCCCACTAGGTGGACCGATAAGTAATGTTTTTATGTAACTTGAATACCTGATAACTGAAAATTGGCCGTCTAAGCAAGCTAGCAGGTAGGCATGCGTTCTTAGTGCATACAAGACTTACACTACTCAATCGTTCATATTTCCTTCGTCAGAAAATACGCGACGTCTGGTAGCCCTGGGATCTTACTCTATCACAAATGTTTCTGAGCAGATATATTATACATACGAGTATATTGGGTTACCAGTTTCTGTGTTTAAGAAATTTAACTTATCCCAGTTAGGATCGCGGGCTACTAATATTATCGATAGCTCGATCCGCTCACTATTATATTTAGCTTTTCATCATATTATCATGTTAATAGTTGCCTATAATGCCTTCAGCAACAAAGACCCCGTTTAAAATTATTGCTTATCGTCATCAGTTTTTTTTATATTTCCGTAACATAAAAATAACAATGACTCAATCATCTTCCTGCCCTTATTTCTTCCATTCTCCCCTATCAATCGTTAGACTATCATTAATTAATCCTTATTCCTCCATATCATTCCTCACATAATAGATTCATCTTTTCTTTCTTCCTCTCCCTCTTCATTCATCAACATTTTATATTCATCACTCTTCTGTAACTGGTGCAAGCTTTAAACTTCCTCTAATATACTCATCCCTTACTTTATCCATTCTTGTCCCACCACACATCTTCCTTAACATACTCATCTCCGCTACTTGCAGTTCCTTTTTCATCCACCTTCTTCAATGACTACTTTTGCTCAACAAAAAAAAAACGTATTTCATTTATCTATACAAACGTGACTGAGTGAATGTTTATAATTACGGATATAAGTTTTTTTAGGTCATTGAACTGAGAGAGTACCAAAATGATAGTAGGTAATTATTTTGGTATTATATTTACCGCACAATGCAAATCTTATCAATGTACCTTGAAATATTATTTAGAATGCAGATTATTAAGTGATAATCAAACAGGATATTATTTCTTTACAATATTTAGCAGTCGTCATTGACACATCATATTTACCAAACGTTCGGTTGTCGATAGGGCCATGGCTGTGATGTGCTAAAAAGTGAAATATTGAGTGCCACTAAAACAAGTAGGTACTATTCCGTCAAGTAATGTCCGGGAACGTCATCATGGCAGAAGACAGTAAAGCTGCTCCAATTCCTGCTAAAAGAACTTCGATTGCCACAAACGAGCCTTTAGCTTCAACGCAAGAACAAGCGGAGAAGGAAACCGAGTTGGTGAGAATGTTTTGCACGAATTTATGGCCAAGTTACGAGTACATACTTGTAAATGGATCCCCAGAATTTACTAAAGATATACCTAATTTTGTTTTTCCGGATAAGAACAAATTTTATGAAGAACTAATTCCCCAAGAATTCAACAGAGCAAAATCAGACGTAATGAGAAGCTTGAAGAACGCCCTTTATGTGTCGATCTCAATAGAATTATGGAAGTGGGGGGCCACGGCTGAAGATAATATGCTTACTGCAACAGCACATTATGTACATCAATCGGAAGTCGTATGCCAGACCTTGTTCACGATATATGTAAAATTGCTGTCAGAAGATATGATCGCTACTGCAATAAAAGACAAACTGTCTCAATGGGGGATCTTACACAAAGTGGTGTACATCATTACAAGTAGATTCTTTAAATTAGAAATGGGGATTATGAATATATTGAAAATACCACTCATACTTTGTGTAGCTGGCCGTTTAAACAGTTTAATTCAAAACAGCTTATGTACGAGTGGGCTTAATTTCAACGAATTAGCAGACAAATGCCGAAGCGACAATTCTGAATCATTGTTGATAAGGAAGAGAGATAAACCCTTTTGCTGGCACGATCAGTACATTTTGTTGAACAATATAAGTGAAAACAACGCAGGCGACTTTGAGGCAATTGAAAAAAAAGTACTCGCTGAATGTTTTGAAATTTTAAAACCATTTGAAGATTTTAACAATTTGTTGGCTTTGCAGCAATACCCACCCTTATCTCTTATTATTCCGGCTATAAACGAGATAAAACTAAGATTAATTAAATGCACTCCAACTACTTCACAAGCAAAACACCTTCAAAAGGCATTACAAGAAGGATTACAAGAGGATTTCCTCTTACGATATACGTGTAATATTGCACTAAAAGCAGCATTTATGGATCCTAGACATAAAACAGTTTTAAAGCATTTTAAACAGGTAGAGGACGAAGTGAAATGGGAATTAAAAGAATTGTCTAAGGAATTGATAACTCCAGGCGTTTTTCGCAATCCTTTCGATTCTTCAATTTACAACAACGAAAGAAAAACATATCAAAATCTATTGCACTACTTAATTGAGGATTACACAAATAAGGCTATTGCTTCGTCTCCTGCTGAGGCAATGGTGTCCTTCTATGCTCAAATACCTGACATAAACGAAGAACCCTTTTATTTTTGGAGAATCTTTGCATCTTTCTCTAAAGTCCATCAGTTTTATTTAATGGCTCACAAGTACTTATGTATCCCCGCGACTGCAGTATCTGTGATGACGATTCCTGGTGAATACCCTTGGATGCTTCGTGATGGTAATAATATAAATCTTAATGAACGGAGGAAGTTATTGGAGTACAAAAATATTGATAAAATGATATTTTTGCATAGTTACTATTCCAGAAATGAATAATCTCATCTTTAAAATGCTACATTTTGATTTAAGTGGTGAAACTTATAAGTGTTAACACCCGAGCAGCAGGCGATGTTGTTATTTTGAATACACTTTTGAAGGAATATCTTATAAAACGAAAAGTATTTTAGAAAATTAATTTATTTGTAAACTATGACTATTAAGTCTGTGTTCTCTGTTAGATTTCAACTACTGACACTAGATATAAGTTGTTTTATTGTTTACTAACACTATGGATCACGTTGTCTGAAAAAGTAATAAATTATTATTATTATTCTTCTTTATTCATTTAAAACAAATTTAAAAAAAAATATATTTCAAATATTTCGTATTAAAACAATAAAAAAACATTTAAAAATATAAAAAATCGGCGGTCAAGGCTCCAGAGAAAGGAACCTCCTAACAATACGAGCCGTGTCCAGGAGTACCGCTCTCTGCATCAAGCCCTTGATCCAGTTGCCTAACGAGAGCCTCCTCAGATGTTGGTCGAGGCTCTTGGCAATTAAGCCATTGGCTGTGACGACTATCGGCACAATTATCGCTGATTCCACACCGCACATGTCGACAACCTCGCGAGCCAAGTCAAGATACTTGATTTGCTTATCTTTCTCGGCTTTCACGAGGTTCTCGTCATGCAGGGCGGTTATGTCAACAATCATTGCGCGCCACTCTGATCGATCCACTACCACTATGTCAGGCTTATTGGCTACAATAGTCCTGTCAGTGATGATGGATTGATCTTAGTACAATGTGATATTGCCATTTTCGAGAACTGGGTCGGGCACATACCTGTAGTACGGCACTTCCGATTCGACAAGGTTGTATTTTAGAGCAAGTTGCTGATGGATAATCCTGGCTACAAGGTTGTGTCTATGCAAGTATTCTCCGTTAGCCAGACGACAAAACCCGGAGATAATGTGACGGATTGATTCGCCCGGACGGTGGCATGCCCGACATATGTCAATTGTACTGTCCTTCACAATAAATCTCCGGTAGTTGTTCGTCATCATAACTTCGTCCATAATTGTTAATTATAACTTCAACCAAGATTCCATATTACTTATATTGGTTGGTAATAGGGGTAATGTAAATAAAGGAGAATTACTGCAATATTACAGGTCATTAAGTAACCTTAGTTTAAGAAAAATTGTTCTGTTCACATTCCCTTATAGTCAAAGTTTGCCACAGGAAGAAAACCTTTTTAGATATGATCTTAACATGACCTTACATAATTTGACATTTCATAATAATCTATTTCATCTAATTGACATTAATAATTTATGTTTGACAAAAGATAGATTCCTAATAGACAGGTACTTTCTTTCAAGATATTGTAAACGACAGATAGCTGTGTCACTGTCTTATTATTTTTGTATTACAGCTGAAAATTTTGCTAAAGAGATTGCTTTTATTGAGCACCATGACATATTGAATAATCCAGTGAGTTTAGTGCATAATATTGACATTGTGAATAATTTAAATTAGAGAATAGGACAATAGAGGCAAACTCTAGCAATAATGTACAATGTCAAAAAACTCTGCTTAATAAAAAGAGCATCAAAACAAATAGTATCAACTTGGTGCATCAGAATATTCAGGGACTGAAGAACAAAGACTTAGAATTAGAACTATTTTTGAATTTTAATAATATTGATATACTTTGTATTACAGAACATTGGCTTCAAAGCCACCAGTTCATGATTAGTGTTAGTAATCACCAGGTTGGTAGCATATTCAACAGAGTTAATGCCATTCATGGTGGATCACTTATTTTAGTAAATAACCAGATTAAGTTTAAAGACCGAAAGGACATTGTGAGCCTATCTGTTGAACGAATTATTAAAATAGCTTGTATAGAATTGGAGCAGTTCATTATATTAAGTGTGTACAGGCCCCCCTCGGGATTGTATGACTGCTTTGAGAAGGTAATGGATGAAGTTTTACACAAGATTTGTAACACAAACAAGTCCATTATCTCCTGCGGTGATTTTAATGTATATTGATTAGAAAACTCAAGTACATGTAGTAAAATTATAAGTCTGTTTCAGTCCTACAATCTCGTAAACCTATTTTTGGAGCCTACAAGAATAACGCCTACTTGTGCCACATGTCTAGACAATATTTTTACTGATGTTATTCCAATCCAAAAAGAAATTATAAATGCTCTAGACTCTGATCATTGCGGACAAATGATTACCATTGATAACAAAAACAACAACCAAAAACAGTAAGATGCTTGGAAACATTTAAAAGTAAACTCTTGAATAACTTACCGTTATTGTCTACTGACAATCCTCATCATCAATATGATGATTTTTTTGACATGTATTGTAAGCAATTTAATTCCACTATTATTCCCAAGACTATCTCAGTAAATTGTAACGCATCTTTCAGTGACTGGGCTACCATTGGTATTCACAAGAGTAGAACTCGGCTTTATGAGCTGTATAATGAAAGAGTTTTTGTAAATACTGCCGAATAATGTAAAAAATATGAAAATATGTGATGTGTGTAATATGTTAAAAATTATTCAAAATTGTTTAAAAAAGTGTGTCGTATTGCTAAGTCACATTATTTGAGCTCGAAAATTAGAAACAGCAATAATGTCATTAAAACAACATGGGATATTATTAATCATGAAACGGGAAGGACCAGTAACCGTGATAGTGACTACAGCTTAACAATTAATGACAGAGTAATTAAATCAGATTCGGATGTCGCCGCGGCTTTCGAAAGTTTATTTTCTGACATTCCCGTTTCAACGACGAAATCCCTTAACTCGTCACCTACTGTTGCCGAATCTTTGCTAAAGGAAAATGTTAAAGCTTGAGACTCAGAATTTCATTTTGAACATGTCACATGTACAGATATATTAAAAACATTTCACACCTTAAATGTTAAGAAGACTGCGGATCTGTGGGGTAATTCTGTAGAAGTTGCCAAGTCTATTATTGATATTGTGGCACCTACCTTAGCTTCTATTTTTAATAATTGTATTGATTGTGGGGAGTTTTAAATTATTCCTTTATTCAAGGCGGGTAGTACATCAGACCCCACAAATTATAGACCTATTTCAGTGCTACCTACTTTCAGTAAAGTCTTTGAGAAATTAATTTTAGACCTATTGCAAAGATTTTAATAAACATAAATTATTACACAATAAACAGTTCGGTTTTACGAAGAGTCGCTCAACTACCGATGCCGGTGTCGAACTTTTAGGACATATTTATAATGCCTGGGAAGATAAATGCGATGCTTTGGGCATTTTTTGCGATATATCCAAGGCATTTGATTGCGTCCTTCATGAAACCTTAATCAGGAAACTCCGCCACTACGGAATACGAAACAGCGCTCTGGATCTTCTTATCTCATACCTCAGTAATAGGATCCAAAGCGTTGACGTCAACGGGAAAAGATCACCCGGATTTATTGTAATAATGGGAGTCCCACAGGGCTCGATTCTTGGTCCTTTTTTGTTTCTTATTTATATTAATGATTTGCCTCACCTCATAAAGAATAACCACGATATCGTGTTATTTGCGGATGACACTTCGCTTTTATTTAAACTTAAACGAAAACAGGTAGTTGTTGGCGATTTCGAAAGTGGTGCATTGGTTTAACGCTAATAATTTGCTTCTTAATGAAAAAAAAATGCATTAGGTTCACACTACCTCACGTTAGGCAGGTGAAAACTCGTGTGTTGGTAAAGGGCGAAGAGTTGAATCCTGAAGATAGCACGGTGTTCTTGGGCTTAACTTTAGACGCTAAGCTTCAGTGAGGGCCTCATATAGATAAATTGTCGAAAAAGCTGAGCTCTGCAGCATACGCAGTTAGAAAAATTCGTAATTTAACCAATGTAGAGACAGCCCGTTTAGTGTACTTTAGTTATTTTCATAGCGTAATGTCGTACGGCATTCTATTGTGGGGGAATGCCGCTGATATTCAGACCATTTTTGTTTTGCAAAAATGGGCGGTTAGATCTATTTATAAATTGAGTCCAACACATTCTCTGAGAGAAAAATTTAAGGAAATTAATGTAATGACTGTTCCCTCTCAGTATATTTATGAAAATCTTTTGTATGCTCACAAAAATATAAAGCTGTTTAAGAAATATAGTGATATTCACAATATAAATACAAGAAATAGACATAAATGTATTGTACCCACAACAAGGCTCAAGAAAATAGGTGGATAATTTAGATGCCAATGTATTCGCTTTTATAATAAACTACCAAGCCACATTCAAAATTTAAGCCTTAATAAATTCCAATCCTTTATAAAACGTAAACTTTGCCAGAAAGGATTATAAACTGTTAAAGATTATTTAAAGGACAAAAAAGCTTGGGATTGAACTGCTCTAATTTGAATTGACTTAAACATAATTATTAATTTTTTACAATTTGACATTTTTCGATTATTTTTATACACTGACATTGTTTACTTTTTCAAGTATGATATTTTTTTTTGACCAATATTTACTTGTTAAATATTTTATTTATATTTTTTTTTTGTGTGTGTTTTTTTTATTTTGACATTTAATAAGGTAAAATGATTATTCAATATGTTAATATTTAATAAAATTATATTGTGAATGTGAGGACCATGTGGGTCTTTCTTAAATTTTAATTGTTGTGATTGTCTGGCAGTTTGAGTACTTTAAGTGACCCACCCAAATGTCCTTTCTTTGGTATTGTTCGTCGTGACGTTGAGCTCCTTGAGTTATAAGTCAAGCTCCACGATAACTGACAAATGCTTGCACTGACTGGACGGGTCCACTCAAATCTGTGTGGTGCTTTCTTCAAAAGACCATCTCAGACATTAATCTGCATGGTCTTCATGTGTGTATTATACCTTATTGTTAACCCAAACGATTTTAAAACATTAAAAGAGTAACCTTTGGAGTTTCTTGCCGGTTCTTCTCCTTAGGAATCGACTAATGCACCGAACCGTGCCCCTTTTTACCGACGTTTTATAAGTGTCCATGTAGGCATACGTGAAATAAAAATATTTTGATTTTGATTTTTTGATTGCACAGACAAAACCTTCGGTTTCTCCGAAGAGTTCCCTGGAACGTAGCCAGGACGCCAAGAAATCTACATCGGGCCCGTGGAGTGCCCGGAAATAGCGTCCGTGAAGCTCCTTACTCTGCCATACCTCCATGCGGTCGTTAGTTTCAAGCACTACAGGTTTGCGCCAGTTCTCTTTAGCCAAGGAGAGCGGGCTAAGGCCCTTGTCAACCGCGATAACATCTCGATGCATCCCCCCCACGTCTGCTTCCAGGAAATAGTCCCCGACACTGCATATCTCACGGTTAAGTCTTAGCCTCGACCTCCACACTTCCGTGGGATATACAGTTTCATAACCGAAGAACGTGGGTGATGCATTCGATATGTCGTTAACAATGTATGGACCCGCCTATCCAGGTCGTCTAGCTCTGTTTAGACCATTTGAGTATGCCAAAAGAGTACATCAAAACCTGCGTACCCTCAACGGTTGGGGCATGCCGGTTTTGATGTACGCTTTTGGCAGTATCCTTATTTCCGCCTGATAAAAGAATGTTAAATACTTTTCTCAGGCGGCCCAAGAAACGCTGCCCCAACGATTGTTTCATGTCGGCAATGTTGATGCCCAGCGCTTCCGATATACCCAAATACTTATAGGTTTCGGTTGCTGAGAGGGATCTAAGATTGTTTTTTTCTTTATTGGGACAAGCCCGCCTCACTATTCCCAAACCACTGTAACTCCTGTAAGCCAGAACCAACAGTGGCGACCACAAGAATAGCGCCGAAACAATAAAGATTGACGAAATTCCAAATAAATGATTGAACTGTCTTGGATAATGTCTTGGAACGAAATTAATCAGAAAGAAATAGCGGAGCAGGAGACAAAACAGAACAAGGCCAATAGGCACACAGGGACGTATACAACTGGGATAAGCCCAGTTGCCTAGCACTACGGATATGTCTACGCGCTCGGCGATAACTTTTACGTTGTTCAATTAAGTAGTCACACCACCAATCACATCTACGGATATTGGTCATAGATCCACGACCAATGGCGATGTCAGCACAGTAAGTGAAGGTGTCTGACATAATTTCAGCACTTTCTTCAGCTGACAGCCCGTCTCGAGTGAAGTTCTAAGATTTATGGAATCTGTGAGTTGGGTTCCCACCGATTCCACAATCTCCCCTCGCTTTACATGCATGACCGCACATTTGTCCACACCGAATTCCATCCTGATGGCGCTACTGAAAGCTTCAGTGACCTTCAGTGGCTCCATCAGTTGCAAATCGTTGGGGGCAAAGAGTTTCAGGCCATCCATGTAAAGGAGGTGAGATATAACCTGACCACCTCTCTTGAACCGATAGCCTAGACCTGAATCCTCCAGCAGCGTGCTAAGAGAATTCAAGGCTAAGCCGAACCAAAGTGGACGCAAACTGTCGCCCTGAAATATACCCCGCTCTATCCTTATCGCCTCGCTATTCCTTTGGATTTGCCGACATCCTGTGTAGCGAAGGACTGTCCTCCATTGCCCCATACATGACATCAGGAAGGTGCGCAGGGTTGCATGAATTTTATACAACTCTAGCGTCCTCATGAGCCATGTATGTGGCACCGAGTCAAAGGCCTTCTTATAGTCTATCCAATATGTCGATAGATCCTTTCGGGATCGGCGAACCTGTTGGCTAATGGTCATATCAATGAGGAGTAACTCCTTAGTACCACGGGACCCGTTCCTACATCCATTTTGAGAAGCAGACAACAGAATTTTCGTTAATATGTTTATTAACTTTAGCTCTCAAAATGGAGGTAAGAACTTTATAGACCGTTGGAAGACACGTAATCGGTCTATAATTTTTGGGTTCCACAGTACTACCCGATTTATGGAGCAGGTGAGTTATTCCAGTCGTCAGGAACTCTGGTAGCGACCCTGACTCTAAGGAACTGACCGGAATAGGGCTGCCAAGCAAGCATGCGATCTTGTGAACCATTTAATCCAGAAGTTGTGCAGTCGGTCCGGCCCTGGTGATTTCCAATCAGGCAACGGACGAACTGCACAACCTACATCTTGGGGGCTGATCGTTATTGCCCCCATTTCTGTTATTGGATCGTATGCTCGCTCGACGTCCCGAGTCCACTCACCCTCGGTATGACTGACAGGTATCGACCAGATGTTGCGCCAAAATGAACACATAGCGTTATCATCCGGTAGGCACGTGTCAGTCACACCTTGGTCCGGTCGCTCCCATGCTCTGTAAACCCACCTTTCATCGCTTTGGAAGGTGCGATTTAGAGTGTACCGTTCAACCCGGCGCTAATACCTACGAATACGGTTTGCCCATGCATACACTTTCTGCTTCCAGAAGTCGATGCGCTCTGTGACACGGGACATGTAGTCTTGAGGACTGATATCAGTCCCCGCAAATGCCCGTCTCACAAAGCGCATCACTCGAGGGCGATTGTTGCCCTCCCGGAAGCAGATTAGTTTGACGATGAACGCTCTGGCCCCAGCAATGCGACCATGTCATTACTCACGTCGTTTGCGCAAATAAGGTGGGTACACTGTGGTGGTACCACAGCCTGCGACGGCGTAGCAATGACATGGCTACTCTGCATTTTAGTCCGCAAGCGATCAAGTCCGGTGTCATCCAACATATGATCCGCACCTGATCCGACAGTCGTTGTGCCGATACGTTGACAGCCGGCTCAAGCACCTGAAACAGAGAGACCATCCGAACACGGTACGTGGTCAGATCGTTTCCTCCCTCTGTAGCCCCATAGTATGAGCGCATGACGTTTTCGTTGATGGATTGCGTCCATCGCATGGGCTGCACAGTTCCCCCGGGAGCTGGGACCCTATCAGAAGCCGATGGGCCTCGAGGTTCTAAGCTGTCCGGCGGCCGGCGTCCTCTCCGTCGCCGAGCAGAGGCCGACGCCGAGGTGGCGTCGGGTACAGCGAGAAATACTCGTCGCTCGAGCTCGACGCGACTGCCGCGGCCGGTGTCACAGCACTCACGATGGGGCTGGGTTCCGGCGGCGGCGAGGCGGAGCTGAGCGACGAGTCCGGAGGTGGAAGGACACATTTCGGTTGTTCATTACTGTTTTCGTCATCCTTGATGTGGATTGTTGGTGAAGGATTAGTGCCGCCGCCGTCACTAAAGCATTAAAAATAAACTAAAAATTAAACCGACTGCGACAAAAAATAAAACACAACAAAGTGAAAAATAAACTTCAGAACAAAAATTCGTTTCTGAAGTCGGTGACTTTTGTTTGTTTGATTTATTGTTTTGCCACCGCCTTCAGAAACAAATTTTTGTTCTAAAATTTTTCATTTTTTTTGTGTATTATGTTTTGTCCTTGTTTTTTCTGTTCTGTGGTTTTATTTTATGTTCATTTTATTTAGAATGCTTTGGTGACGACGGCGGCACTATCCTCCACCTTCACTTTATAGTGATTCACATGTGCTTACCCCTTCACAACGTACCGGCGTGATGTTATGTTATGAACTGGTGCACACAATAGACAGACATGGGATTTAAACAATCCCAATCCAATTCATATCATTCATTCATATCATTTTGACATCAATACGACCTCTCAAAGTTTTGTATTTATTAGTAGAATAACAAAACATCACGCCTGTAATCCCTGAAGTTTGCAAGGTCGTATTGATGTCGGTTACATAAGAACGGTACCATTCTACCATCAGGTCAGCTTGTTAGAGAGAAACTACCAAAATCGCTGTACATTTTTCCGAGTTCTCTCGATTTCGCCATTCCTTTATCTGATCCCGAGCTGGTGACTATGAGACCAATAGGAAAGCATTGGCTTTCGAATAAAAGAAGAATTTTCCAAATCGGTTCGTAAACGACGGAGACGAAAAGATCGTTAATGCAGACAATGTACCTTTTTTTTTGAGTTTTGTTCATTTTTCAAAAACTGATTGTCGGATTTCGATAAAAAAAATATGGGACCATTTGGGACAAAAACCCTAAAAGAATTTTTCAAATCGGTTAGCAAGCGACGGAGTAACATAAAAAAAAAATATATAAACATCCGAATTGAGAACATCCTTCTTTTTTTGAAGTCGGTTAAAAACTGTGAATGCCTTGAGTTTAAGGCCTCTTGCCAGATGCATATCTTACTTATATTATATTTTTTAAAGTTTGTGAGGATGGATTGATGTTTGTTACTCGCTCACGCAAAAACAACTAAACGGATTTGGTGCAAAAATATCGCATATAGATTTTATGGTTTACAACCTGGGTTAAAACATAGGATACAATTTTATCTCGGTAGTATGATCCCGAGGGGCAATTATCAAACTCCACGCGGGTCACTGAGGGGGCACAGGAGGTGCCCTTAGCAATTAGTCACTTTTGTCAGTTACTAGCTTAAGACCGCGGCTTCTCCCGCGTGGATTTCGATAATTGCCCCCCGGGATCATACGACCGAGATAAAATTGTATCCTGTATCATTGTATCGATATGTGATAAGTCCATTCCTCCAAATCCATTCAGGAGTTTTTGCGTGAAAGTGACACCTCATTTTCTACGACATTAGTATGACATTTTTTACCGGTGCGTGGTCAAAGAATCGAGTGGGGGATTCCCCACTAGATTCTTTGACGCATTTTATCTTCGTAAATTTTTATTGATTTGATAAAACAAAAAATAGGTATCCAATATTTTTCGATAATCTAACAAACGGACTAATTAGAATCATATTTTTTTAAGTCAGTAAACCTCCCTAGGCTTTTGTGACAGCTGTAGGTACTAATCCTTCACCAACAATCCACATCAACGATGACGAGGACAGTAATGAACAATAATGTTATACTGTATCGTACCTGGATGACCGGTTTGGTTGTTTTGGTACATAGTATTTTATTGGAAATGAAACCTAGCTTGATCGATTTATCGCCGCCAAAACCCCCTGAATCCTAATTTCATGAAAGTCGTTGGAGCCGTATCCGAGATTCAGACTATACTAGCAGACGTCACGCTGTTTCACATAAAATATTTAATTTTTATCGTGTTTTTTTTTTATTTCTTAAAAACTTTTGCATTTTAGTTTCTTTCGGGGTTTCGTGGTCAACTTTAGATTTTTTTATAGGGTATCGCCAGTACACATTAAAGTGTGGAGGATTTTTTTTTCTCGCGAAATCCGTTTTATGGAATGTCGTCGGATAGGCCTTTACAAAATATTGCGAGTTTGCTCAAACACTTTTTCGATTAAAGGATTCGTTTGTGAAATATTAAGCTGTTAGATCAAGTCTGTATGTGTAGCTCATGAATGAATGAACCGATTTTGATTTTGTTTTTGTATTACTTTAAGGCCTCATTTACGGAGACGCGTGGCGTCGCGCGGACTTGCGCGGCTCGTTGTGCGTTTTCAATTCAAGCACATGCAATGTATGAAAACGGTAACGAAATTTAAAACTGGCAGTTTATCATGTTTGTTTGGTAAGAGTATTTTTGCAGTAATTTTGGTTGTGGTCATTGGTTGTGGTCACGTATTTTTGTTATTTATTTTATTATGTAAATGGAAAAGTGAACGTATACGTTAATATTGAGAGTATCGTGGGAGCTACGTCTGCCAACAAACTGCTCTGTAGTTTGGCAGAAGTAAATTGTAATGAATTTGACTTAAGTTCCAAATAAACACTATTTAATTAATTATTTTTTTCAATTCGAGAAGCAATTTTTCGCCCGTTAGATTAAAATGCAGCGTTTGTTGCGGTGGTCCACCTCTCAGTAAATGAGTAAAATAGCATATGACTTGAGCCTCATGCACGCGCTGCGCTTCCGCAAACAAACCCTAAATGTGGACCTACTGATAAAAAACCATTTATTACAGCAGTTCTCGGTTCTTGATTCTATTTAGTTACTTCTACTCATCTGAGTAGGTACAAGAAAAGGTGTTTTTTCTTTACAAACGTGACTGAGTTAATAATTACAGAAGTAAGTTATTGTAGGCTCAGACCACGCTACTACAAGTAAACATACACGTTTTTACTTATAGTAGCTTGGTTTTCTGGCTTCACTGTTGGTGTTCGCGGCGCGCCGTCTGCCTTTTTTCTTGTTCTGAGATTGTAGGTCGTTAAACTTACAAGCATTTTTATTATCTAGAACGGTTGCAAATTTTATCAGTGCTGGATTAATTAGGACATAATTATAGTGATAAGGTGAAGGCTAGTAGCCTTGGCAAATTATATTTACCAAACGTTCAGTTGTCGATAGAGCATGGCTGTGACGAGGTGAAAAGTGAAATATTGAGTGCTACTAAAACAAGTACCAACTATTCCGTCAAGTATTGTCCGGGAACGTCATCATGGCACAGAAAGGTAAAACTGCTCCGACTCGTGTTCAAAGACCAAAGGTTGCCACAAAAGCGGGTTTATCTTCAGTGCAAGAACAAGCGGAGAAGCATAAACAGTTGTTGAGAAAGTGTTACACGAATTTACGGCCACGTTACATACTGGAAGATGGATTTCCAAAATTTATTAAAAATATGTCTTATTCTAGTTTGCCGGCTCAGAACCAATTCTCTGATGAACTCATTCTTCATGCATTCAACATAGCAAAATCAGACGTAATGAAAATCTTGGAGAATGCCCGTGCTGTGTCCATCTCAATAGAACTATGGAAGTGGGGGGTCATCGTTAAAGATAATAATATGCTTACTGCAACAGTACATTATGTATATGAATCGCAAGTCGTATGTCAGAACTTGTTCACGATAGACGTACAAGGGCTGCCAGAGGACAGGATCGCTTCTGCAATAAAAGACAAGTTGACTCGATGGAGGGTCTTACAGAAAGTGGTGTGTATCATTACGAGTAGTTTCAGTGAATCAACAATGGCGATTATGTATACTAATTTGAAAATACCAGTCATAAATTGTGTAGCTAGCCGTTTAAACTGGTTAATTCAAAAAAAAATCATGAGTGACCTATTTATCGTAGAATTAGAATACAAGTGCCGAAACGACAATTACAGATCAATGTTAAAGAGCAAGAAACATGAATCTTTTGGTTGGCACGACACGTACATGCTGTTAAAAATTATAAGTCAAAACAACGCAGGCGACTTTACTGTAGATGAAAGAAAAGCACTCGCTGAATGTTTAGAAATACTAAAACCATTTGAAGATTTCAACAACAAGTTGTCTAGTGAGCAATACCTACCCCTATCTAACATTATTTCTCTTATACACGAGTTAAAACTAAGAACAAATGAATGCACTCCATCTACTCAACAAGGAAAACACCTTCAAAAGGAATTACAAAAAGGATTACAAGAAGATTTCCTTTCAGGACCTGCGCGTGACATTGCACTGAAAGCAGCATTTATGGATCCTAGATTTAAAACAACTGTTGTTCAGCTTTTTAAAGAAGTAGAGGAAGAAGTAAAAAAAGAATTAAAAGAAATGCCTTCGTTGATACGTAATATAGGCGTTTCAGTTTCTTTAACTCCCAACAACCAATCATATAATCTATTGCGTTGCCTAATCGAGGATTACAAGAGTATCGCTGGTGCGTCGTCTTCTGCAGAGGCAATGGTATCCTTCTATGCTAAAATGACTAACATAAATGAAGAACCCTTTCAATTTTGGAGAATATTTGCTGGTTTCTCTCAAGTCCATCAGTTTTATTTAATGGCTCACAAGTATTTATGTATCCCTGCGACTACAGTACCTGTACCGACGATTTCTGGTGAATACCCTTGGATGCAGCGTGATGGTTATAATATACATCTTAATGATCGGAGGCAGTTATTGAATTACGGAAACATTGATAAAATGTTATTTTTGTATAATTACTATTACAGAAATGAATAATTAAGAAACGGCATTGCTCTCATCTTTAAAACGGTACTTTGATGAGTGGATCGATATGCCAGCTTCCCTATAATATGAAAAAGTTCAAACCCCTTTGTAATTGAACCAATCGCGGATTGAATTAAAGTGAAGTGTTTGACAATTTTTAAAATAATATTTTTGCCACTTATTGCGTTTGTGTAGTGTGCAATTATCGTGTCATGCAAAGTTTAAATAAAACAGTTTCTAGAAAACAATTAAGTATTTATCAATAAATAAGGGTTCGGTGTCTCGGTTAAGGGTTAGTTAGTTTTAATAATATAGAGTTAATAACTGAAGTTTCTTATGTATTCAATAAATAAATAGTACATTGTTACCCAAGGGATGGAAGTTACTTATTTAGTCCCGAGACGGGGTTTTGCGCCCGTAACGTTGTGTGGGCGCTAATAGTTCGAGGGATTAAATAAGTAATTTACCCGAGGTAAACACTGTGCTTTTCATTACGAATACGAGGAAAATAAGAACATAAATTATTTTATAAAGAAAAAATGAGTGTTGATCGGATGTTGTTGCTTTCCCGCTTATTTTGTTTTTTTTTGTCAGTATTTTTCAGGTTCATCATTAAAAAAAAAGGCAAAGATTTTGTCAAAATCTATGTCATTTTAGAGAAATAGTTAAAACTAAACTATGTTAAAGTCTTATTATAATTTTATTCTTAAGAACTTTGTGTTATTTTAATTATAAATCGCGCTGTAATAGAGGTTCTCTCCCTCTCAAGTTCCGCCACCTCCTTCGCTAGCATCATTGCGTCGCAGAAGGCCCTAATTATGATAACCTTACTACGTGTTTTTATATAAATAAATTGGTAAATGAAATGTGGGTATTTTTTTAAACTTGTTTGCTTATCGTGTTAAGATACCAACCATATCTGTGGAATTTCACTTGCTGATTAAACTACCCGTCTTGGGTGATTCACGGGCGAATAATGACAGGTTCAGCGCTTGCAACCTCTAGCCCCGTGAAGCAGTCAGCACACAAATAACAAATCTCTAATACGTATCAAAGCTTACTACTATTATTAAATTACTACCTATTAAATAAGTACTGTTTTACAAATCGTTTATTGCAATTCATCATGTACATTTTATTGTGCAAATTATGTTTTTATAGCTATAACTACCAATGATATTACCAAATAAAATAAGAAACATAAAATATTCATGAACATAGAAATACTACTGAAATTGAAAATACATGATTTTCGTCCCAAATACCCAACATTTCCCTAAATTGTAACAAAAATTGTTTGTTCATGACGTCACTATCGGGGAAGCAACCGGAGTGACGTGTCGCCGCCCGCGCCCTTGTGATGCCATCAGTTTCCACAAATACTTAATTTTCATCGTGGTTTTTTACTCGATATCTTTGAAAGATTATTTATCATAAATAAATGGAATATATTCTCGGTACGTTTAAATACCCTCACGGATTAGACAGGGGTTTTTTTTAAACATATTGTACCTTTATCAAATTAACACTATTTACTATTATTAGGTAACAGAAAAGTTTGTAAGTAGGTATGTTTGGATGTTTGTTACTCTTTTACGTAAAAACTACTGAACAGATATGAATGAAATTTAGCGCGCAGATAGTTAATAACCTGGATTAACATATAAGATATTTTTATCCCGGTAGAACGATTACGTGGGATGACTACTTATTGAACTCCACGAGTACGAATCCGCAGACAAAACCAAATAAAGCAGGCAGAAGGCAGACCTTACCAAGATATATCCAGGAGGAGTTAGCCTGTAGGGAATCTTCGACAGTGGCAATGAAGTACCAGATACAGGTGCAGGTGTGCACGAAGAGGGAGAACCAGATGAAGGCAGCCAGCGCCGTGATCAGGGTCAGGTTGACTGTGATACTCTCCTTGCGCATGTTCAGATACTTGTATACTGTCACCTGGAGAAGACCACCCTTATATTACACAGGAAGAATTTTTTTTATCACATTCCAAATTTCAATATTACCTCTAATGAAAATAATTATCAAATACGTTTTTTTTTTAGTATTAAAATATTGAGATAAAGTAGCATCACTTTCTAGTCCTCAAAAAAAAATTGTTTGTGAACATCATGCGCCGTGTCGAGCACTGACGACTATCCGATTCCTGGCCCGTTCACGCGCACCACCCGCTTGTTTTATTTATCCGTTTCTAGGTCATCATGCAAAATATCATTTCCAGATAGAATATTATTTTATTTTGAAAATTTACAAATATTATAAATTTTGTAATTTTGTTAGATTGGATCGGGGGTAACATTTGGAACTACTGATCAGACAACTCTACTGAGAAATTGTTTCCGTCATCAGTAGCGGAATCTGTTTGGTTTACCTTTCGTCAAGAAGAAGTTTCTTCAGTTCTAGTGGTATCGGCTTGCATTTTACTAATGGATTTGTTCGTACCATGTAAGTTATAAAATCCGAAAATAAAATAAAGTTAGAATGCTTACAAGTCTGAAGGTCCTGTTAAGCCTCAGCCAAGTAAACCACATCCATGCACTCTCCTCGGGCGCGACCAAACAGAACGCTTCCAAAGGCAGTATCGATATCAAGTCATGCCTGAATTCTCCCTTAAAATACCTGGAATATTGAAACACCTTCAATATAACATTACAATACATCCTAGGAGCCTACACCTACAATTGACGAAGCATGTTAATAGAATTTAAGGCCCAGTATAAATCTTCGCTGTCGCATCGCCACCGTGCTTCCGCAGCTGTATGCTGGACCGTTGGTTCGGCCAAACGGGTTCTAAAGCCGAGGATTGGTAGAATCGTAAGATGAGATATTCGCAAGCTGGTTGAGCGACGATCTTCGAAAGGTAGGAGCAGGACTCAGGTAGTAACTGGATGAGTGTAGCCGAGGATGGAGTTAGAATGTTATTAGTTAAAATATTTGAGTTGCCTATGTCCAGAACTCCAGAAGCGAGTAATAAAAAACATGGGTTTATATTTCTTTGAGATAGTTCACTTTTAGCAATAACATCATCTGTCTAGCCTTTTGCCAAATTCAATACAAAGGCTGGAAGGGGCATCCAAGCCAAAACGGTCACCACGTATTAGTTCATAAAAAACAGCTGTTTCGTACCTACACGGTCAAAATGTATATAAGTAATGTATATGTAGGTAGTCATTATGCCGATAAACTAAGCTCCATAGGATAGCTACTTACAGTCTTCGTATTGGCATCATAATTCTCTTCAAATTTTTGTTATTAACAAGAAATGGCAAAAAGTATTGGGAAAGTATCTTCATGAGAAATACAAAGTCCAACGAGTAAAGCGTTGTAATAAGCCACGACCTGTTGTCCTGGAATACAAAGGAATAATTATACAGGGCTAACGAAATAATCTAATTATGTAGGTTATTATGATTATTCTTATTTCGTTACACGTTTTTGTCCCATATAATATGCATAATCTCATAATCCACCACCCGTGTCCAGTACCATTTCATGGATGTGACAGGTCTTAGAATTTTTGGATTTAGAACCATGCCGGTTTCCTCGTAGCTAGCAGTCGTTTTCGTATCTCACGTAATAAGGAGCGAGCCTATTGCTAATATTATTTTGACCACAACTACAGACTCCGGGAATTTACTTGCACGGTTTCGGCTGATCCGAAAAATAACTGCGACCACGATTCGCCATTGAGAGTCAGTCACCCGCTCAATATTTGCCTAACGAAGGCATCCTAGGTTGTGCATTGTATATCAGTGAATGATTTTAAGAGTTTTCTTAAAGAAAGACTCGGTTCAAAGAAGGGAAACATCGTGAGGAAACCAGCGTGCTTGTGAGATATTTCTCGACAAGATGTAAATTCAAGTCAGAGGCCCTTAGGCGACATAAAATCTGATAACAGGTTAGGCACTAACTACTTACTACTACTTAATTAGAAGAACAGTTCAAAGGAAAACCTCAAAACCCGCGTTATACAAGTCCAGATAGATGCAGCTCATGCAGATGGCAATCAGGAAGAACTGCACCAGTCCTTCCTGGAAGTAGATGTACTTGATCATGCTGAACTTCAACTGCGGTGGTGGCACCTTACGCGCGTCGCGTCGTATCTTCACTACTGTGGCTTCTCTGCCCAATATGTACATCTGTCAAGACATATCAGTTATCGATATATCTGGGCTCAAAAGACGTAAAGCACACTTTAGGTATTACCTAAAGGTGCTTTACGCCCTTTGCGTAGAGGTATCGTTATGGTTCATGTGTATAGTTCACGTGCCTGTGTTAAGATCACGCCTGTAATCCCCGAAAGCTTAGGCAGAGGTGTTCGTAATCAGTTCTGGTTTACGTCAACGCTCTAATCAATTAAAAACGTGCGCCGATTTTCAAAGAGACTTAAATCTTCCGTAAAAATTTCGTTTACAAGTACCCTGACTATTTACTATCTCCATACCCTTCAAACTAGAACGTCTGCTTCGGCTATCGAGACAGACGGTTCAAGTTACAATTTAGTTGTTACTTTCTTCAAAGGGTAAACTTGTGTAGGTACATTAATTGGTTTAAAAAGATTTAGATGACACATCAAGCTGCTTACCCTCAGTCCCTTCGATCCCATCCTGGCATTAATGAGGAGCTCCTTCACGGCAGGAAAGTCCTTGGTGACGGTAAAGAAGGCTTCTGACTTGATCATCAGCAGGTGCAGTCGACTTGTGGCCACCACTGTGTACGGACTCTTGTGAGCTGGGGTGCCTTCCAGGTTTCCGAAAACACTACGATACACGATATACTCGTAGGCATAAAACTTCATCCAATTTCGTTGGTATTCATGGGAAATGAGTATGAGTAACTTGACTGACAAATTACGAAAATCATTATGAAATTTGAAAACAGGTGGGGGTGGCTTTCCCAAGATGGAATTGGTCTGTGCGCTGTTAATGATGATGATGTAGAATATTTTCTGCCTTTCTAGTAGCAAACGCAGTATAAGACGTTTTAAATCTATGAAATGGCATAATATCAGTAAAATGTATGCAAAATTAAATGCTGTATTTTTGCCCAATGTATGACCAAGGTTCAGAAAGTTACTTTAATATTTTTTCTCACTTTTATTAACGGTTTGTCTCATGTCATTTTTGATAAAAACAGAAATTATAGCATTTAATACTGCGAGGGCAGAATTATTGATAAGGTTCCTTATACCTGCCCCTGGGAAGCCGCATCACCGAGTTCATCTCGCCTTGCGCGACGCTGACTTCAACACCACCGTAGTCCACGATATACATGTGAGTGACCATGTCGTTATGCTCAATGATGGTCATGTCTCGCAGGAAGTACACGCTGCGCACGGCGCGGCCTATGATCCGCAGTAGAGACACGTCGGCGTTCGCTAGTATCGGACACTGCCGGCCGATTAGAATTTTGTTCGTTATTTAGAGATACCGATGGATGGACGGTGTGAAGGATGATATGGCTAGAAAAGATGTGTCTGCTGACATGACGAGAAATAGAGAAGTATGGAAGAAGAAGACATGCTGCACCGACTCCAAATAAATTGGAATAAGGGCAGAAGAGTGATGTGTTAAAGATGGATGGACTGTGTGAGGCAAAGCGTGACAGGGGAAGAACGAACCATAATGTTGCGCCAACTCATGATAATATGATGCTTTTTCCGGCGCTAGACCGCGATAATTATCACACAGAAACGCACTTCCGTGTAAAATGAAATACTACCTCAAAACGTGGATAGGCTTAAGCCGTGAAAAGGAAACAAAATACAAATACGTTTAGTAGTAACGGCGTAAAAAGATAACGCATATATTACCAAGAGGAGCTTAACCTGGGAAGTGGGAACATATACCTCTCTCGCCACTTACCTCTGCCACCAACTTGCTTTACTATGTTGATGCTAGAAATTTCAGAGAGGCATCATCTATTCTACAAATTGTTTGTAGGGTACATTACCTGTAGACTAAGATTATGAGGAATACCTTAGCGAAAGTGGGTCCGTATATGTGAAGAATGGCATCTGTCCTTAGGGTGATCTGGTCGCACAGTTTGAGGACTCCTCGGTAGTCGATGCCACCCATTTTTTCCCAGTTATACTCGTAGTAACCCCGAAGTTCTCTGGGTTAAAGGAAATCGTTACACTATTAGCACAGGTTACACTTTCATACTTATTTTCCCACTCAGTTTTATGGTCTCAGTCCTCGTTACAAGAAGGTAGTTGTCGGTTTTGTTCAGGTTTGAGGGTTCCGATATGTCACCAGCACGGATATCGTAAAAAAATAGTCTACAGCCCCATGCTGTAGCGTTTTCTACTGGACAGATTTTTCTTCGACTTTCTTCGACTTCAGTTCTGGTTTCGTGGTCTTAGTAGTTAGTTCAGTTTGTTAGTCTGAATCACACCCTGAAATATGACCGCACCTTTCTGGGACACGCTGTGTACCTGGGGGCATCCCACATTACAATTCGAATAACACAACTACTTCTGAAGACATGATACTAATTTGTTTTGAAAAATAACCGCGACCGGCTGTAAATGCGTCTTCTTCCTATTTTTCTTTCCGTTTCACTATACTGAATGCCAACAGTTTAACGGACTGTACGGAGATTCGTAACCTGTCGATTTAGCCTTTATCATAGCAGCTAGAACTAGGTGCAGCCGCACACCGGTGGTTAAACTTGAATGTATCATATTTATCATCGGCTGGAAGTAGGTTTCCAGTGCAGCTTTAGCATTTTGGTTTTGTTTTAAGATTCTTATCTTGCTTATGAAAGTAGTTTGTATGAAAATCCACAAAATAATGTCAACAGACAGGCAGACAATAATGGTGGCGAATTAAAAAATCCGTAACCGGTTATGAATCGTAATCATCGGGATAAGTTGCGAACAAATAATAACAATTCTTAATTCGTAACTGGTTACGAAACGCAGTAGGAATGTTTCCTGACCAAAAAAAATATATTCTGTTTATTCCATCAGTTAGATTTTTTTTTTTTTTTTATTGGGACAAGCCCGCCGCACTATTCCCAAACCACTGTAACTCCTGTAAGCCAGAATCAACAGTGGCGACCACAAGAAAAGCGCCGAGACAATGAAGCCCGACGAAGTCCCAGAGAAATGATTTAACTGTCTTGGATCCCGCAACGAAATTAATCAGAAAAGAATAGCGGAGGAGTAGGAAAAACATAATTTTCACTTCCCTCCATATCAGCAGGAGACAGAACTGAACAAGGCCAATAGGCACACTGGGACGTATACAACTGGGATAAGCCCACTTGCCTAGCACCACGGATATTATTGTCATTAATATTACTGGGTCCTAAGTTGTGAGCTGTTTATTTGATTCCAATAATAGGTATGACAAAAATGCTTGAACGCACGGAAATTTGTTCTAGTTTCTACAAGGTCCGTGTAATAAATAACTCCGGAAGTAACCTGTACACTATTTAACATAATATTACGTTCATTCTCCCAAAGACTACACTCCCATAAGATGTGATGTGCAGATTGTTCATATTCGCAGTCAGATGTAGAACATTGACAGAAAGGCGAGGCAACAAGCTTGAAGGAAAATAATTTACTCTTAAAGTTACCATGACCTGTGAGAAATTGGGCAACACAGTGATCCACCTCCAGCCATGTCCTGGCCAGCCGCTCACGAACGGATGGAAAGAACTGGTGGAGGTGTCGGCCTTTGATGGAATTATCCCACCTACATTGCCATTCAGACAAAAGTTCCTCCCAGACGTCAGTCTGTGGTTTAAGTAATCTAGCTACTTTAGCACGGTCACGATGCAATAAAAAGTCTGCGTCCGCGGTCTCTCGTGCGCAGTAGTACATTGAAGCACGGCGCTGCACTTCAAGATCGACTGGAAGTACCCCTGCCAGTACCGGTAAGGCTTCAGTACTAACCGTCCTATACGCTTTACACAAGAAAATCAAAGCCAACCGCTGGCTTTGAAGTAATTTACGTCGTGCCGCTCCTATGGTGGCCCTATCGGCCCAAACTGGTGCCCCATAGCACATACACCCCAAGTAAGTAGCCCCATAGATCGTCTTTAGAGTTAAAAATGATAAACCCCACGTAGATTTAGATATTCTCGTTAAGGCATAAAAGTTCTTTTTAGCTTTTTCACCGACGGTTTTTATGTGTTCAATGAACGAAAATTCCTCTCTAAGACAAACCCAAGGTAACACACGGACTGCTTCCTTTTCACGGGAACGTTATTAAATTTAATACTAGGACATGATTTAAGATTACCTTTTAAAAGAAGTTGAAACGTTTTGTGTGGTGCAAAGGTCAAACGGTTACGAGCGCCCCACTGGGATATTAATTTTAGGCAAGTGTCAGCCAAATTTTCGAGTCCAGCCCGAGTACTTGACTGAACGAGCAGCGGGCCGTCATCCGCGTAACCGGTTAATGAACAGCCACATGGAAGCGGAATCGCGAGGAAGTCATCGAAGCCTACGTTCCATACATACGGACCCATAACCGAACCCTGAGGGCATCCCATGGTGAGGGACTTTGACATAGAATGATGTCCGAGCTTGAGTTTCGCGGAACCATTCAAGAAGTACGAATAAACAAGATTGTATATGTTTTTAGGGCAACCACGAGTTTTCAGTTTTAGGAGTAGCATCGGCCACCATGCGTTATCAAAAGCCCCAGAAATATCAAGAAAGATCCCAACTACGTACTTGTGTTGAGATGTATTGACAATTTTCCTGACAGACAGAGCCGCGTCTACGGTAGATTTTCCAACGGTAAAACCGAATTGGTTGTTGTGAAATTTTGGACCGTCTGGTAGTAAACGTGGAACGATAAGGCGCTCCAGGAGTTTCCCCAAGGATGGTAGTAGTGTTATAGGGCGATAAGACTTAGGGTCGTCCGGTGGCTTGTCCCGCTTTTCGGAATTATTCGTATGAAGCCGCGACGCCATACACGAGGAAAAACGCCTTCTTCCATCAGTTAGATTATAGAAAAATATTAGATACGTGTTTTTGTTCTATTGAGGAAGATAAAACGCGTCAAAGATGAGTTAGTGCTGTTGACGTCACTGGCCGATAAAAATGTGACGTCACACGAGTTTTCGAAAGACTGTATCGTCTTCATTTTTTGTTTACGTAAAAAAGGAAAAAAATATGTGTACAATGTTTTTTGGAAATCTATCTGACGGACTAATTAGATTTTTTTGGCAAATACCCTGTTGCAAAAACGGCCGGAGCGAGAGATTCTACTTTTTTAAATAAGTCATAACAAACTTGCGCAGTTCCGGGTCAAGTTTCTCTCGGTCCATGTAAACTGTGATGTCCTTCATGTGCTGTTTGAAGCCAGCCAGGGACTTGTTGACATTCGCGCGTATGCTGATGATACGGACCGAGAAGTATGTAGTTATCATTGCAGCTGAAAACATAACAATATCATATCACGCCTGTTTTTCCCGAAAAGATAAGCAGAGGTGAAGTATAGTACATCCACATGTCGCCATAAGTTCTTCTAAATCTCACGCAATAAGGGCCGAAACTATTATCATGATAGTTTCGGGCACAATTTAGAACCTGCTGATAAAATCTAATTTACACAAAATTTGCACTAACGAGTAACGAGTTTTTTTGGGATGAAACTTAATAAAATGCACTCAAAAAATTGGTATATGCATTGAATATCACAGGGGTCATGGAGGTACTTAAAGCATGGCTAAAACCTTATCAACTTGTATTTGATTAAGTGAAAGTCTTTGGGTTAGGCCTTTGTCCAGGAGTGGGAAAAAAGGGACTAAATATGCTAACAAAAATATTAAAAACTTGTCGAAAAGTGCACTTTAACCTAATATCTCCATTACTAGAAGGTTTCTGAGTATGCCCCCGAAGAAAAAAGGTCTTTCGGTTTTGTGGCGGTAGACATAACGCAAATTCAAAAAATGAATAAATAAAATCTTACAGCTCGCCATGCCGTAGAACAGTATTTTCATGAGGCCCTGGTTGCTGGGGTTGAAGACTCCGTATCCTGTGGAGCTGCACTCATACACGACCCAGAAGTAGGTCGCCAGGTGCATGTTCCACGGCGTAGACGTAAGGTTGAAACGAACTGCTTTGCAGGGATAATAAAAAATAAATAAACAAGACTACCCCGGAATCAAAAAATAAAAAAAGAATCATCGGAAACACACAAAAAAAACTGACCAATGAGGAGGCAATGGACTGCTGCGCTGCATGTCGCGGGTTCGATTCCCGCACGGAACAAATATTTGTATGACCTACAGATAGTTGTTCCGGGTCTGGGTATGTGTGTATGTGAAGTTTAAATGTTTGTAAACGCACCCACGATACAGGACAAATTCCTAGTTTTTATAAAGAAAAGAAAGGTTACCTCTTTCTCCACTCTATTTGAAGTAAATTAATAACACCATGAGATTGGTATAGGTAACTAAATAACTATATGATCACAAGCTGCACTAATTGTTGTTCATGAAGTGCAATCTCCTTTAAACATAGTATAATAAACATAGAACAAAGGCACTCCCGCTGTTTGTACGCTAAGATCTTTTAAATTACGCAACGGATTTTAATGCAGTTTTCAGCAATTGATAGAGTGCTTCAAGAAGAAGGTTAATGTAGTGTGTTGTACTCGTGCGAAGCCAGGACTGGTCGCTAATTAAACCTAAAAAAAAACAACCTTTTTGGGAGGGTGGGAAATCATCAAATGTCTCCTCTCACTCTGGCCAGAGCGGTAGATAGGTGTCAGACTTCTACTGACTAAAAACCACCCATGCTCCTTCTTAGCCCTTTGTGTTGAGGCCGCGGTGTCTCTTACGAAAAACCCGCAGCGCAGACGATAGATAAATTAGCCTTACATGTATCCTTGAAAAGAACCATCCAGGATCCTCCTTCGTCTGGAAGCGGCTCGATGTGCCACGTGTACCCATCCTCACTTACAGTGTAATATATAATCACGGAGTAAAACACCATGTAGAACGTGAATAGGTTCAGCATCGCCAAGAACAGAGGTATAACTTGCAAGCTGAAAAAGGTTACATTATTAGAGGTTGCTGCTTGAGGGAGTCAACAAAGTATTAAGGTGGCTCAAATAAAGATTTATTTCAAACAAAAGTAACATCGCGTATGTATTCCTTAGAGGGTTAGAAAGCGGGGTAAAGCTAAAATAAGAAACATTAAATTAGTCCTAATAATACAATTCTGAATGACTTACACCATGAGAATGTCCTGTCTCTCGATGTACTCCTTCAGCATATTCATGGCTCCCGGCATCCGGTACAGTTGGATCAGACGATTTAGCATGAGGAACTGTTTCATAAATGACACGCGGTATCCTGTAGAACGCAATACGAATATTATTAAAATGAACAGTACTTACCTAGAATCTCATGGTCAGCAGTGGAATTGCGACCACCACAGCGAGGCGTCTCTCTGTTCGCGATAAATTCAAAAACATCACAAATTAAGGTAAATAGTTTTTTTACATATTTGGGACGAGAATCGAATACTGAATACCCTCTTTCAATATGTCCCTCGTTTAACCTAACACACTGAATATTTTTTCGAAATTCAAACAGTAAATCGGGTATGAAATTTGGTTGGGGAATTTTTGACATCCTCGCGGGCAAATACGCGGGAAATAGCTGGTTACAAATATAACATACCGTGGTAGTCGTCGTCCATGCGTGTTGCCTCCAAGTTTTCAAGCGGTAGACATCCAAACAAGTCCGTAATGAAAGCTCCTTTAATGTAATTGGAGGCGGTACTAAACGGGTGATACACCAGGATTCCGTCTTCGTTGAAGTAGCCAATGAGCATGCGTTGGAAACTAAAGGTAAAAGAAAGAACAAAAAGTTATTGTTCGGAACAAAAAACTGAACTTAATTTAGGTGCGCTCGCATTGTTCTGCATCACTGTGAAAAACTGAGTTGCTCTCACTACCGAGTCTATCAAAATTTCAGTGTCTTATTTGTCATCATTATTATTCTCGTTAAAATAAGCGTAGTGTTACTGGCTGCCAGAGGCTAACTATGAACGGAGTCACGGACTCTACTCGCAGATAAACTGTAGGTAGAGGTACCTTTTAAATATTAGTCATCATCTACCTGATCGGCTTCCAATTAGGCAACTGAATACCAACGTTTTACATGGAACCACTGCCTATCAGAATGTGACCTCGACAACCTAGTTATCATTAAGTAATACCTGTAACGCCTGTCAAAATTCTACAAGTGACAGTCACGGTACTTACGACTTTGGAAAGCTTACCTTGAAAATGGACCTGCGGGTCTTAAATGGCCACTTTCGCAGATCATATTTTGCCTTAAAATTCGTAAAATGGTCACAGACGCAGTTACTATTATGATTACTTAGTCCAGTTTACGAATTTTGACGCAATTATTCTTATTATGATCTGCTAAATGGCAATTTTAGACCTCCCGTACGACAGTTATATTTCCTTGAAGCTATACCTACGTACATATCGAAATACGCAGTGAAATCGAGGAAGAAACATATGTAATAGAGGAAGGGCCACTGCAGCACCAGGTACGTGTAGTGTGGGAACAGCTGAACCGAGCATAGGGCGCAGGTGAACCGGAACCACTCATAGCGTAGCAGGTACTTCCCGTCGGGCCTGATGGTGTAGCGAGGGAACACGTAACTGCAGGAGAAGATATAAAGGCCAATTGGGTATTTGACTACTGTTAAAAGTTTACGAAAATGATTTATTTCAAAGAACTAACAGAAATAATACGATGTGGGAAAAGAGTAACAAAATAGATATAAAATGGCTAAGTTTTAACTGAATGACTTGCTAGACAAAGACAGCGCTACTTTGGAGTGCCGACCGCAAAGCGGACGACGCGACGTTGCGTTGGAAGGTCTCCCACTAGGGTGACTAGGTGGACCGATGATATAGTCAAGGTTGCGGGGATCCGTTGGATGCGAGACGCAAGGGACCGGTCAATATGGAGACACTTAGGGGAGTTCGTCGTCTTAGTGGACGTCTTTCGGCTGAAATAATGATGATGATGAGTGGCTTACCGCAAAATAGACAGAAGCTCAAGTTTATTAAAAGGATCCTGAAATTCTGAGTCAGGCTCGTGCTTCCGAAGCAACCGGAAGTGCATTAAGTTCGACGTCGGGGGCGGCAACACGTATTTTACGAACGACGGGATAGGCGTCTGAAGCCTCTGGAACTCCTAAGAACAAAGAAAACAGCACATTAAATCAGTTTTTAGGGTTCCATAAAACACAATCAATAGCTTTGGTTTGTTGGTAGAAGTGTGTTGCGGAAAACGCCGCCGCTGGAGCAAACCATTTGGACCTAAGTATTAAAATATTTATACTCAGAGGGCGGAGCGGTCAGCGTGTAAAACAAACATTTGACACTTGTAAGAAATTACACAGTAGACGCGTGGACGCGTCCTAATCAAGAGTGGCAACGAGAGCAAGTTTCATTTCAATTATATGTTCCTCAGGCCTCTTATTCACAACGCTTCGATAAGGTTTAGATTTCGACAAGTCGTATGTCTATCTTTTTTTGGCATTATAAAAGTGAGCGAGATAGTCATACGATATGTTCGATTCGGTTTCGATTCGATTGTTTGTGAATAGCTATGCAGGTGAGCAATGAACAACCCGCCTGTCCGATCGGACACCTCTGTAAGTACGCGCCCGCTCTTCACACCGCTACCCGCACCCGCGACATCCCGAGAACCTCAACCGCACTCTGAGATTCAAAGACAATTCGCGTTTATAAAGCATTTAAAAAGCTGCTTTAAAACCAAACAGTTTAACACTACTTTACATCTCACCGGAGTTTTCTTGATGTAGTTAATTGCCTGTATTATTTGAGGGTCAGCCATAGCCTTTGTCAGGGCCTTGAGAGGTATACACATGACCTGGACGTGGGTGACAGCGCGAATGGTGTAGTATGACGGTAGACCTGAAAGAAAGAGAAACGTGGGATTACAACCAATCACTCTAGCAGGTCAATATGGGACGAAAGTAAAGTGAGAAATAGGTACTAAGGTACTACAAATACTTGTTGGGATTGGCGAATTCGATCAAACAACTAGGTAAGCAACTCCTATTGGTCTCGAGGAAATATTCCGTTCAGCATTTATCATATTAGACACAATTTGAACTACGCCGAACGGCTTTCCCCTGAACGTACATCTAATTATCTACTTCCATACTTATTCGACCATGCCGCCCGTGCAGTGTCATGCCAATGCGCAAAATATGTTTAGCACCCACATTTAGACAATCATGTGATTTTGGATCATGTGTACCTACAGTTACAATTAATTACTGCCACCTAACCATAAAACGATATAAATTAACCATTCTACTTACGCAACAGACAAATCAGTGCGCCAAAATGGTTCTTCGCAGACAACGTACCAACAGCCTTGCAAGTAGCGGGATCAAGAATCTATAATAAAAAAAAATATATAACCTATGTCACCCGGGCTATTCTTACGAATCTATTGCACTTCAATTTTGGCTTCGCCGGAGTCGGGTAGTAATTTTCGCTTAATTAACTCTTGTTTACCAGTTTGGCAGTAGTCATTCAAGTAGCTTGACCAGCGTCAACCAACAGCAATACAGCATGTGACAGTTAATATCTAGCCAAGAAACTTTCTCAGTGTCAGTCACTTTCTATTTTCTTTTTATTAACCATGGAGTTTCTTGCCGATTCTTCTCTATACGAAACGACCAACCCGTGTCGACACCTTTTTGCCGACGTTTCACAAGTGCCCAAGTAGGCCTTTAATAAAAAAAAAACTATTTTGATTTTGGGTGGGACATCTTAAACAATTGTATTGCTAAGTAATAAGCTGTCCTATATAAAACTTCCATACATACTTGATCCACATGTACGGAGCTGCGATTGCTATGTATGGACGGATGGACCCATACAGAAAGTTATTCCTAAAATTCCTGATACACGCTGAATAAAAAGATGGAACGACAAACAAAAAAAAAACCTGGTAAAGACAGTATGTCGAAGGTGGAAACTGGTATCGGGGCAGTGTTAGGGAGACGCCCAATGCCCATGCTCAGCGGTGGATTATATTAAAAGCTTGATTGATTTACTCTCGACTGACCTCACAAATTCCCTGTTTGATGATATACATTTCGTTGGTGAGCTCTCCGGTATTAAGCAAAATCTCATTGGGCGAAGAGTAAAACAGTTTCACAGATGACATCACAGCTTTTAGGTCCTCCTTATTGACCATCTGTAATAGATAAAAAACCGTTTTTCCTTTCACTATTTGCCACCCAGTAAAAATTTTCCATTTCCAGTGGCCCACATGCCCTTATGGCCTCAAGAGGCCTCCCCTTACCGCTCGCAGACCCGGATGTATGGAGCTATGTCGCTAACTACGCTCCGTCTCCTATCCTACCCACTACACAGTCGTCGTTGACGTCGGATTCTGCGTCAGCAGTTTCAACGCCGGTGCATAAGCCGATTGCTGAGCTTGCAGAACAAACCGCCTTTTCTGCAGTGCCTGCAAATTCTTGACGTGCTCCTAGAGTTTCCGCTAGCATTGTCGCGGACAAAACTGCTCCCGCTGGAAAGCTGGAACGCTCAGTGACTTAGTGCGCTAGTGAAGTGTTACTAACATAGTTTTAAGGCTCTATTAACTAACACATCACATCTGTGGGCCTTAGATGCCTGAAAATTAATCGATTAGGTACTATTATATATTTTGTAGAGTGCCCGTGACACGATCAGATAAAAAATTTTGATATCAACAGGAAAACCTGCAGTTCCCAAAGCTCAGCGACTCGCGCATGGGACTACTAGCGCAAGTGCGAAAATTAACGACCTCTACTTCTACCATTTAATGTCTTCAGTTTCTAAAAATGTCATAGTGCAAGACAACTGATACGCACTTGATTTGAATAGACAGTGATTGTCAATGTTTTCTTTCATTCTGATTAATCAGCAATATTTAATGAATTCACTCATATCTAAGGTATAACACTAATCAAAGTTCAAAAGCATGGGCCTTTGTTTTGAAGTATGGGAAATCATTAAATAATTTACTCCCGCTCTGGGCAGAGCGGTGTGTCAGACTTCTACTGACTAAAAACCAACCATGTTCCTTCTTAGCCCTTTGTCTCGAGGCCGCGGTATCTGAACATATGGGACTAAGGACTTAACCTATTAACCATAGTGATCGGCTACTGGTTTTAACTATCAACGCTATTGGCTAAGCAGTATCAGTGGCCTTCGAGATTTATACTACTTTTGTGGAATAAATAGACAAATATATACGTACTCTAAAGAACGGTATAGCCAGTATGTACATGCTGCGGTTCCTGCCGATGATATCCTGGTACACGTGCTCTGGCAAGTCGAAGAATATGTTCGAATTCTTGTGCGTCATCTTGTATGCCTGGATAACATGGAACCATTATCAGACTAACTTTTACTGCTGGGAACTCAGCTTGTCAATATTACCTAGATGAAATGCAGTGCATAGGTGTAAATTATAGTCCTTCAATGTTTGTTGAATCGTAATCTATCGATATCGAATCTTTTTTCTTTTTTAGGGCACTCAAAGGGTAAAAAAGGGACCCTATTACTAAGACTTCGATGTCCGTCCGTCTGTCTGTCGCCAGGCTGTATCTCAAGAGCCGCGATAGCTGGACAGTTGAAATTTTCACAAATTATGTATTTCTATTGCCGCTATAACAACAAATACTAAAAGCAAAATAAAATAAATATTTACTTTGACGTGTCGGTACGAAACCCTTCATGTGCGAGTCCGACTCGCCCTTGGCCAGTTTTTTTCTTTCTTTCTTACTACCTCATTGTATTCTTTTTTCACTTATTTGAATATACTTTTTCGTGAAACAACGATTTCTACTTTGAGATAAGACCCTATGTTCGTCATCATCATCAGCCTATAATGTTTCCACTACAGGGACTCAGACCTTCTCTCTAGAAGAAGGATAAACTTAATCCACTACGCGGGCCTTGTGCGAGTTGGTAGATGTCTTCGAATTTTTTGTTTCTAAGACGGTGTTGAAAATGTTTATAAAAATGTAAAACGATAATCAAAACGTGAAAATTATTTTTAAACATGTTATGTGATAAGTACTGGTGGTCGTGACCTCTGCCTACCTCTTCCGGTGCAAACAGGCACATAATATGCTTACCTTGTCGGTATGCCAGCAGAGTTGCAGGTAGGAAATGAAACGCTTCCTCAGCAGCGGGTCCATCTCATTTCTGATCAAGAAGCTTTTCACCATAGCTATAGTAGAATCGTAGTTCTCCCTGTAATTTATTTCAAACTTTTAACCTCACGCACTGCACGCGCGCGACCTCTCACTCCAGTTAAATGTTCGTCACACGCAAGAACTAATGGCCGCTCGACTGCCAACATGCCAACCCGGACAAGCATTTAGCATCATTCAGCATCCACAGTGCACACTTAAAACAACTGCAATGGCCCACCTGGAAGACCCTTAACCAACTTCAAAACCAAGTGAGCCGCTGCAGGTAAAACTTGATCCGGTAGGGGTATTCCGACCAGACTGAGTGTAACTGTGGACCCTCTTCCAAAACCATGGTCCACCTGCTGACCTGCTTTTTGAGCGGCTCCACCTGCACTTTGAGGGATCTGTTTGAAGCTTCTACAAACACCAACAATGTGGCTGTGTTCCGGAATCATCGACACGACGAAGAAGACTTATCATCTAATAGCACAAAGAACAGGAATACCTGAGAGAAGTGGTAGTCATGATAGTAGCGGAGTAGACAGCTTCCATGAATATACGCAGGATGACACACATCTCCAGAATGATTAGCGTGTACGTCACGTGCTTCCAGTCAGTAGCTTTCCAGGTCTGACGGTGATCTGGAACCATAATCACGCCTGTAATCCTTGAAGGTTTAAACACAGGTATACCCGTTGGTTCACTCAAATTTTGCCAGTGATGTTTAGGTAGCCACGGACTCTCACGTCCCATGTAATAGGCCCTAATACATGGGACGGGAGAGTTCGTGGCAGCTACTGAAAAATTACTGACGGAAAAACCTAATACCACTTTGGCCGTCCTGGGAATTGAACCTAGGACCTCATACACAGCAGTTGTGTTTTCAGCCACTATCTACTACTATCTGGACACACTCATAAGTAAATATGTTTATACGAGGTATGAAGATCCGGATGAATATCCTCATAAGGTTTTTAATCATATTGTTAAGGATGGATCTCTTGACTAGGGTTTCTACCTCGATATTCCTAGATCCCAGTTTCCTAGATTGCAGGGGTTCTAAAATGGCCACTTTAGCAATTCACAGACGCAGTTGTGTAGTTGCACTATGAAAGGTCCATTTTAAGCTTTTTAACGCAATTCATATTATGATCTTCTAAAGAGGCAATTTTAGACCCCCAGGACTCCACGGTAATTGTGACAATAAAAAGATGCATTAGTATTAGGATGATGAGTGAGTGGGGGAGAATAGAGAGAATAATTTAAACGTACTGGTAAAATTGATCATCGATATGGCCCAGTAAAGGCCGAACGACAGCCGGTTGTCAATCGTCTCCTCGTCCAGCGGCTTGTGCTCCCAAAATGGAGAATGCGTGAAGTTCGTAACCAGGCAGTAACCAGCCCTGTTGGAAAAGGTATGTTTTAGCAAAGGTATATTAAAAAAGTGTTATTATTAAAAAAATAAGTTAAAAAACTAAAACCCAACTACGAATAAAAACGCAGACTAATAAAACCGCGGTCTTAAAAGTATTTTACAAGAAAAATCGTCTAGTAAGTAGATAATTTGATAAATTATAGAGGGCAGCCGTAGTCCAAGCGCATAGCTTAGCTCACGTATACAGCAACCATAATACACGATCTATGGCTGCTGGCAGATTCAATGTACCTACCCAGAGTTATCAATTACTTTGGTGACGCAGCTAAATTTAAATCTGCATTCCTTAATTCCTGGAAAGAACATTTTCTCAAAATCTCTATGGATAAAGGCATTTGGTACAAAAGCATCCAAAGCCAACCACCTCGTGTTCCCTGGTTCGAGAATACTAAATTTGACAGAAATTATGTAAAATTGATATTAAGACTCCGTTCTGGGCACTATCCATCGGCAAAATTCGCATTTCTTATGAAAAAGACTGACTCTCCTAATTGCATAGTTTGCAATCAAATCGAAGACGTACAACATTTGCTGATGGAGTGTGCTCGGAATAGAGTAGAACGAGAGTTATTCTTGAATGATTTCAAAATAAATAAATTTGATGTAGGCATAATCCAATCCATCTTGTCTGTACCATCTTCGGATATTATTAAAAAGTTGTGCCATTTAATTACTGTCCTCCACGAATGACTCTTATTCATTAGCTTCTAAGTAATATTATAAACTAATTTTATTCATGTTAGCCAACTAATGTAAAAAGGTACGATGGGGCTGACATATCTTTGATAAAAGCCCCTAAACAAAAGTAGAATAAAAAAAAAAAAAAAAAATTACTTTGGTGACAGAACAATAAACAAGAGAATACCATAGCTACTGAACCGTCTGCCGGCCGACATAAGGAGTGCAACAAACACAATTAGATTAAAGACGTAAATTGAAATTATATTATTTAGAAATGTCAAGTTGAGTGTAAGTTTAAATAATATTTAGTTTTAAGTACATTTAAGTATCTCATCATGATAAGAGACTCATCGACTCATCATGATAAGACACTCATCGATCAAACCATTGCAACGGTTTTGTGGGGCATAGCTTATAAGTTACTTACCTTTCTGGAATAAAGATATAAATAATAAAAAAACACGTATTCTAGAATTGTACCTGGGTGATGGCAATAGGCTCGCCCCCTATTACATGAGACTTAAACATAACTGGCGAAATGTGAGTTTCCCAAACTACAAAAATAGGAAAGTCGAACAAGTGTCGTTCACTGAGTACAGCACCTAATACACGTAATGGCCATCGACGACGCACAAACGGTTCTCATGAACATACAACTAACATTAACAATAGCTGTTTTTAAGACTACCTTTGGATAATATTCATCCAAAGGTAGTCTGGACCACAGGAAGAGGATAAACAAAATGCATCCTTGTTCCCCGGCCAGTGTCAACAATTTGGCTGTTTTTTTTTATAAAAACACAGCTATATGCAGTATCCTACGAAATTACAGGATAAAATGTACACGATTGTTTTCTTTAAACATGTATGTGCATGGTATGTGCATCGATGTCCCTTCCTCTCCGTGTATTGACAAATATTCACCGAAAGCACATGAAGCCCTGCTGCATGGCAGCAACGAGGTAGCACGCGATGAGTAGCAGCAGTGTGTAGGAAAAGAACCGGATGCGGTACCCCCTCTCTTTATCTTCAAAGCTTTTAAGCACCCGGAACAGCTGGAACACAACAAACAACTATATAAAAAAAACTGGCCAAATGCAAGTCGGACTTGCACATGAAAGGTTTCGTACCATCGACCAAACTTGACATTGAAATTGAAAAACATGTTAACCCATTTAATTCAACTGCAAAGTTTGTACGCATAATATTGAGAGATTTTGCATGTTTTTTAGCAGTGTTGAACTAATTTCTGATTTTTTTTCAAAATTTTAGGCTCAGTAGTTTTTGTGATAAAGGGAAGGAATGGAATATAATCGGTCCATTAGATTCGTAGCAAATTGGCTGTGACATACGGACATACACATAGACACACGAGTGATCCTATAAGGGTTGTTATTATAATATTATTTATGTTAACCCTAAAAATAAAAAAACAGACTGCGATTTTCATAAATAATTTATGAAAATACCCTTCTGATACATGCTGTAGATCGTTTAAACGTATGTTACCTTCGGCAGCCTGAGTAGCTTATTGATGCCTCCAAAGTGCCCATCCCCAATGAACTCGAAGATCGGTAGCGTAGCCACAACGTCCAACACGAACCATCTGCTGCGCATCTGCTGGGACGACGTCTGCGTGAATGTTATTGGGACACCTGATGACAGATCAATCATCATCTACACAAATCGTCTTACTCGAGAACTTCACGGAGCCCAGCTCATCAAGCAGGACGGTTTTCGCAGCGGATATTCGACCATCGACCATATCCACAAGTTGATGGAGAAGAGCCAAGAATATAACCGACCTATATGCAGAAGATGCGAGGAGGATGACGCAAGAAAAGAAAAGCGTATATTATTATCCAGCAGTGGGTAAATGCAGGTTGTGGATGATGATGATGTCCTAGCCTTTTTCTCAACCATGCACTGAAATATTTTACGCGGAGCGACTGCATCAGAGTTAGTTTCGCATTAATAATATCAGTAAGAATACCTTCCTCAGTGTTGGCCCCTGTAGACAGATACACGATGTGGTCCAGGATGTACACGAAGGTTACGAACACGTCAAAAAACTTGAACTTTAAGGAGCGTTCCTTTTCGAACACCAGGTTATATGGATGGGCCTGCGGTGGACAAGTGTCTTACGGAAATCAGAATAGTCTTATAAGAAGTCGGACAACCTGTACACGGTCTTATTCCTGGTTACTACATAAGATGTTGTTGTGCATAATTATTTATTTAATTATAATCGTCGTTTTTTAATTATCGTGGTATCGCCTCCCGGCTCCCAGTGTCACTGCATGTAGCTGAATACTAGTATCTTAGATTGAATGATTGTATTTCTGTCTTCCACTACCCTTGATAAGTCTGGTTAGCATGAACTTCCAGTATTCTCGGCAATCAGTAACCTTTGTCCAAGATCTACAAATACAACTTAACGTGTTTTCCGAGACACGAAAGGGTATCAGTATGTAGTGGATCCCCCACGGACTGACCTCGTTAAACTTTCCCAACCTAAGGTAACCCAAAATCACTCATTCTTCTAGCCAGGAACCCACTACTTTTGGAATTAGCTTAATCTCCTCGTCTTAATAATCATCAAAAATTACCAAGTATTGACTACTCACCATACAGCAGACAAATATGATTAAAGCTATAAAGGAGTTCCACGCCACCAGGAGTGAGGAGTTTGGCTGCAGGATGCAAGGGAACCAAGGCCGGAGACATATTTCATCAGACTGATCCGTTAATGTGGCATCTGGGCGCTAGGAAAAGGCGAAAAGAACTGTAACTACGGTTGACAAAGATTTATAATAAGATAATTAGCATTCAGGAGCCTGAACCAGAGCTAAGCTTAGTGTATTGACTGAGTGATCATGTGACTTAATCTGGCTGGTTTATAAGAATTAATCTAAAACAATGTAAAATATTGAGTTTGTTTTTTGCAACCACTGTTCTTTTCTAGTTAATTTTGTTGCAGGATCCAAGACAGTTACATCTTTTCCCCGGGACTCTTTCGGCTTGTTTGCCTCATCTTTTTCGGAGATTGCCACGGATGATTCTAGCTTATAGGGCTCGCACTCTGGCTGTAGTTAGGAAAAACGTTGTGGATTTTCCAAAAAAATGAGTTTCTACCTTCATTACAGTTAAGCTAAGTGAGAATTTAGGTTCAGATCGCATGGATATGTCGGTACCATGCAGTAACCAGGTACCTATTGTTCAGGATTTTAACACTAACATTCCTCATGATGTAGCAGCCCGCAATTTCCAAGAAGATGTCAGAACTGGCCAGCAGGGGTATGCCGTTCTCATCCTTCATTCCCTTCAGCGACATCAGGTTACGGTTGAACTGCAAGATGCTGCTCTTGCGGCTAAAGATAAGGGCATTAGAGATATTAGATGGAAATTGATTAAAAGGTATAATAAAAGGCAGATTGGAGGTGGTGATGCTATTAATAGAACCTTAACCTAAGCCGATTGCATTGCATGGGTGTCTCCGGCCAAACTCGGCCGAAGTTCTGATTCTGATCAAATCAAATATGTTATAATCGGATAGTTTGATGATCGGGATTCTACTGCATGTAGTTTCTAAGGTGAATTAAACATAGATAGAATACTAACACGCTAAGATCTGGAATCTTCATGCTGTAATGCCTCTTCACCTTTTCAAAGTGGTCCTGTAACATCAAGTCGCATATTTCATCGTAAAGAATTAAAGTTATGCTTTTAAATGGAAAGACCTGGGTATGAAATGGATATTACTATCATATAGGGATAAGGTTAGAACCGTTTGCAAAATACGTGGTTGGGATGTGCAGAAACGGATACCAGCCCGTTATACAATAATACAAGGTAAGTACCGAGCCCATTTCAAGCTGATAGGACACCTTACGCCTGTTTTTTGGTAGGTGGGAAATCATCCAATGACTAGGTATTCTCGCTCTGGGCGTTGCGGAAGGGAGAGTCAGACTTCTACTGACTAAAAACCACCCACGTTCCTTCGCTTAGCCCTTTATGTTTCGGGGCTACAGTCAGGCGTCGGCCCTTGCGCGCGTGGAACACGAGACATCTTACGCTTGATTTCATAAAGAAAAGTTACAGAACTGTGAAGGCAGCCAGGATAGGACCTCTATGGTCCTGCGAGACGGAGTGCTTGTAGACCTCTCTCCAGAGTTCAGGCGCGGCCAGCACATGCGCTGTGCAGAAGGTGGCGGCGCGTACGGCGATGTGCGCGGTGCTCTGCGCATGCGACACTGCGCCGGCGCAAGGAGATAGGACGGTGCCGCGTGTGAGCCGCAGTATAGCTGTGTTGTCATCCTCTGCTGTCAGCATCTAAAAAAGCTCAAGCCCCTTATTCACAAACACTTCGATTTCATTTCGATCCGGAAAGTCGTTTTGTCTATCTCGCTCACTTTCATAACGCCAAAAAAAGCTAGAAATACGAAATTTTCGATTCGATTGTTTCTGAATAGCTTTGAAAATAACAAATAAAAATTTCTAATAAAATAATCATCTCACTCCAGAAATTTTCGGCCCCATGTGCCATTCGTTCTGCGAGCAATGTGCCCTGACCATTGCCACGTAAGTCTGGCGATTTTGCGGGCTACGTTGGTAACCTTGGTTCTCATGCGGATGTCTTCATTTCTTATTCGATCACGCAAGGAAACTCTGAGCATAGCCCTCTCCATTGCCCTTTGGGTGACTTAAGCCCTGACGAGGCCTATTGTAAGCGACCACGTTTTGGTCCCGTGTGTAATAATCACGTATCAATATGTACCGCTTTACCTACGAGAAGAATATTGAGAAAATAAAGTAAAGAAAGCATCTTACCTCAACATCGCCATAAGTGATGTAAATGATATTGCATTTCTTGGAGCCTCGTTTGATGATGGCGTCTCCAGGGATGTAGTGGATGGTCTTCATCTTTTTGGCTAGCTCTGACAGCATCTGAACAGATAGGTCTCGGAGAATTCGAGCCTAAAATAGTGTAAAATGGATTTTCACAAAAGCATAGCGTAATCTAAAAATGGATTTTAATTATTAAATCACAAACCGTGGCGAATGGAACGAACTAAACAAACCTTTACTTCTTTATTTCCTGCCATTCACCACGGTTCTGAATAATTCAGAACGCACGACATTTCAGAATACTCTTTTCTAGTCACATGATCCTTCCCACACTCCATCCATTGTTGCTTTGGACTTCCTCTACTCTTAATAGCCAAACTAAACATTAATTCGAACGAATGTCTTACGAATAATCAACCTACTGAATTCTATCTTAGTATCACCGATGCATGCAAAGTCTTACGACTTAATAAATATGATGAGGTTCACGATTGTTAGAAAAGGATGGCAAGGCTTTAGCATCCGGTGAAGAAAAGCAACGCGCTCACAGAGAGGGACAGAAACTGCAACTAAATTTTTTGAACATTCGTGATTATGCTCTTACTTTCTGAGTAGCTTCGAAGTAGATATCCAGGTAGATGGCAGCAGGCAGCGTCGGGGGAAAGGTGGGCAGCAAGAACGTCTCGGACACCCCTCGATGTTTGTGCCAGTACATCTTGTAGAAAGTCTTCACCTTCGCGCGGAGATTCTCGGGCACATGCCTGTCAGACTGAATTACAAAAGAAAGAAAATGGTCGACATTGTCAAAAGTGGCAGCCTCGTACCACCCACTGCTAAGTTAGACCTACTTGGACCTAGGCTTGGTCTGCGCGAGTCTCACCAGGGCTTACAGCCGATCTTCTGAAAGTCCCCCTACCTACCCCCCCACCCCGTCGTGGTCGTGTACCCTTTTTTTTGAGCTTGGGAAATCATCAAATGACTCCTTCCGCTCTGGACAGAGCGGTAGGGAGTGTCGAAGTTCTACTGACCAAAAAACACCCAGGTTTCTTCTTAGCTCTTTGTGACGAGGCCGCGGTATCTCTTTTGAGCAACCCGCAGCCCCGACGGAAACCACTCTGGCTGTTGGACCGCCAACAGTTCTTCAACGGCCTCTCGGTAATCATTCAGAGAGGGTGCACCTATCGGAGATCACCACAACTTGCCAAGTGGAGTTGCGCGAAATCTGACATCCTAGACTGAGTAGGCCGCGGGTCCATTCTGGGTTGGAGAACGTCGCATGTGTTCGATTCTTTGGTTCATCTAGTTTCCTACAGGTCGTTCACCATAAAGCCGTAGTGTAACGACTGAATAAAATAAGTGGGACGGCTTACAAGATACGTATGACGCGTTAGTTGTGACTATGGCCACACGCCACTCTGTACAACACTATAGGTGTCTTTACCATTTCCTTCATCATAAGCCTGTATCTTGAGCGGAAGCTTTCCTCGGGCCTCATGTACAAGCTGATGATAAGGGCCAGCGACGCTACGGCTGCGCCCATCACCATCAAGCATCCCGTGACCATGATCATGACGCAGACTACACGTTCTTTGTCGTTTTCAGGGTAAACAGAGGGGCTGAAAAACAAAAAAAAATTGAGCAATGTTAGAAAGTGGTTACGTTAATGCAGCTACGGGGACTGCTTGTAAAGGGAAGGACGTAGAACAGTCATTTCGCAGTCATTTAATCTCTCGCAGTAGCTAAAAAAATCTTTTGCAGCTGTAAAAGATTTTATTTTTACTTAAGTATAAACATATCGAATCGAAGCGTAGTGAAAAACTAGGGGCCTGGTACCTATTACATGTCATACGATCACGTCTGTAATCCTAGAACAAAGTTAAGAAAAGATGTAGGTATGAATAGACCCATGTGATAGGGGCGAACATTTTGCCATTAACCGGGTAATATATAATTATAGAATCATAATATTACCCGGTAAAATAATTTAGAATCTTGGGATCTAAAATGGCCACTTTAGCAGATCATATTTTTATGAATTGCGTTACAAAAGGTTATTGTCCCTGGTTAAAATTGAAGAATTGTTTTTGTTTTGGATAATTGAGGTATCAAGGAAATCTTTAGGCTACATTCCACGCGGACGTAGTGGCTTGTAAAAGCTAGAATACAATAATTTACCCCACAGGTATAAACATCTTGGTGATAATGTAGTACGCGGAGAGGAACTCCCCCACTGGATTCAATGAAGAGTTTTGTTTTAACTGTTCTTGTTCATCTTCTGGCTTTGTCTGTACAAAAAGAAACGTAAGTTTTCTTTGGCAACATTAGATAACTGGTTATTAAAAGTAACTAGGTATCTACTGTACCTAATAAGCCTTTTCTAAAAGAAAAAGGGTTTAACAACAACTGACAAATTAAAAAATGGAATACGTAATTAGAAACAGCGGTTCTTAAGTTATGATTATGAGGCATCTAACGAACAAACAAACATCATTTTTTTTTTGGTGTTTGGGAAAATAATCAAATGACTCTTCCAGCTCTGGGACTTCATTATAAAAATAACATCTACCCATGCATATTTGCAAAGAAATAAATGATTTGATTTGGGCAGAGCGGTAGTGTCAGACTTCTACTGACAAAAATCCTCCCATTATCTCCCGGTAAAAAATCCTCCCGGTATCTTTTACCTTTCATTTAAAAGAGCAAAGACCACTGAAACTAACCGCTATCATTATACAGCCTTCAAGAGTTGCCAGTCTTCTCAACCGTAAAGTTCACCCTGAATAGGGTAATAACTGTTAACGATAATGAGGTAAGTAGGTACAAACCTTATGGACATTTCGCCAAACAAGAGCCCAAAAGAGTTTCACCACTGTGAACAAGTAGCAGTGTTTCAACGCAGTCCCCAGTACATTGGTCTTCAGATTGTAGGTGTTCAGAGAAGCTGGAATCATTTGTTCACTTTAAATGAAAACGTTCTTCATCCTAACGGGACGCTTTCAGTTTAGCATGATTTTACCAGACTGCGGTGAAGCCCAAAAAGGTTATGTATTTGACCTGTATGAAAGTGCGTTTCTTTGTTCCGTCGTAATTAGAAGCGCGTCTTAGGGTTGAACGGCAGCCAGCAAGGAATCGCACGCTACTATTATTTTCTGTCGCAGCCTTAGGCAGCTTAGGCAGCCTCGCTACGCTTCAGAGGACAGACAGCCTAAGCACAGCGCAGCAGCAGCATTCCTTTCTGTACTGTTTCCCGATGCTAATGACGGTTCTGGGCGACAGAAAATAATAGTTCGCTTCAGTAGACAGGAAGCTTAAGCACGGCGATCACTTTTTAAAGGCATAAAAACGCTAGTCTGAAACTGCTCCAACCGTCAACCAACCAAGAAGGCAATGCCACTCAATCACAATGTCAATGCAGTGACCTGACTGTTCTTTGTACTGTAGCTGTGGTCATCTTCTAAAAAACGCATTTTTTAATCTTGCGAGTTAACTAAAGATGCTGTTTACATACCTACTATCTTTTATCTTGAGCATGGATGCACATATCCTATTCCTGGACGACAACAAAGGGTGTGAAAGTGCCCAAAATGCAATCGAAACGCACTTGATCTCCCCGCCACTGAGATATTTTTTTTTGTTCCACACCTGGTAACCCCCTAGTTACGGAGATATTGGGGGTTAAAGTTCCAAAATGTTCACAGCTTTTTTTGTAAATACTAGTTCTTCAGGTTAAAACTTTACTAAAATTACCTTCGTGACCCGTTTACTATTCGAAGCATCAACTAGCACAATGTTTTAAGAGTGTTACATTGAGTTTTACAGAAAAATGAGATTTTTTTCCCCAAAAAAAAGTTGTTTGAAAAATTTGCGTAGGAGTAGGTACTTAGCTTGAAGTACAGAATGCTTGGTTGATGGCTGTGTGAAAGGTTAATTAACACTCTGTATACTAGTTAGTTAGGTACTACTATTACAAATGCGAAACTAAGTGCATATGTGTGAATGTATGTTACTCTGTGACGTAAATACTTATTAACGGATTAATATCACACAGACGATGACGATCCGATAGCGCAGTCAAAGTCAAGTGGTTCATATAATTTAAAGTAGCTCTGTAATCAAGCTTTAGCATGATTTGTGATCAAGATCATCACTTCCTTATTTATATGAGAAGAGATCTTTGCCCTGCCGTGGTCCGTCTTGGTAGGTACAGTAATAAATAATGGAACTTACAAAGATATCTGGAAGACCGTTCGAACCGCATAAAGTAGGCAATGTCCTTATGTTCCGGGTAGACGTAGTGACAAAATGTGGCGACGTCCGAGAGGAAATAATCTGGAAACATATTCAGTCAGGATACTAGATACGAGAACTGCTAAATTATTCCATGTAAATGTTTCTGGATCTGCTAAAAACAATCTGTAAGATCATCCTTCTAGCGGAGGTCGTTCAGTGGTGCGTCCTAATCACCTTACGAGGTGGCAAAGTGAAAATTCGTAAGGAGCACATTTATATTATAAACCCACCAATTTTCAAAACTTCCGGAAAACTTTCCAGGTAAAACAAACAAATGACTAGACTATTTCTGGTGGTCGCCACAGTTGATTCTGGCCTTCAAAAGTTGCATTAGTTCGGGAATAGTGTGACGAGCTAATCTCAAAAATAGTAGTGCTTACGGCCAATAGACCAAACGAGGTAGTCCCAAACCTGACAAACTAACAGACAAAAATAATACTAACAGCAATCCCAGACAGTGATATGAGTGTACTCCATTTCAGTGGCATAGAAGTATCCAATCGCGAACACGTGGATGGCGAAAGAGATATTGTACACCGAGTCGAGGACGTTGAAGTAGAAGCCTTCGAACTTCGCGGTAGTGACCACGTAACCCAACAGGACGCAGACGCAGATGTACCAGTTCCACAGGTGGTCGTCGGGCAGGTTGCGAAACCACTGGGAAATGCCCTGTCTGGTCCACCAAGGCGGATAGGCCGTCTACAAACAACAATAACGATAGACAAGGAGACAGATGTGGTCCTTTTGCAGTTATGATACCTGGCATCGCTGTTACGTTGCTTCCACTGACAAGTCTGTCTAGACACTTTCCAATAAGGTTGCTGTTTGGTTCCAGCTATGAGTGATATAATAACTGTACAAGGATTGTAGTCGGCCTACAAGGAGTTGGTGTCTCTCTATCCTGTGCAATCATTTCTGATTTTTGATTTACATTATGTTTGGCTTTGTGAAGGATCTGTTTAAACCTTGCATGTCGTGTAGTGACAGTCGCCTAATACCTCGGTGTGCCGTATGAGGAACTGGAACTCAAGGTCCCTGTGCTGGGTGGTGCTCAGGCGGCTCAAGTGGCTATGTTGGCTTTGTTGGCTGTGTTGGCTGTGCTGGCTCACGTCACGACTGCTGCCCCGGCTGCTCATGCTAGCTGTTTCCACCAGAGGATCTAGTCAACTCACAATGATCTTTAAATCCGTTACAATAGGATTGCTGTCAGGTTTGGACTGGCTGAGAAGGAACTGTAGCTTGTGACAATCTCAAAATTAAAATCAAAGTATTTTAAATAGATACCTCAAAATAAATTCACTCACTTGCAATTTTGCACTAACAGGTAAGCTGAGGCCAGGTGTCCTGCACTAATCAGTAGTCAAACTCAATAAGGGTGCCTAGATAATTTTACCTATATTTTCCACTCCAATAATTCGATTCCACTAGTAGATCAGTATTTGTTCTATTTATAACTACTCTGTGATATTTTTCAACTTCTAGAATATGTCAACATGACAAAGGACTCAGATCAAAGACTAGAATACTTTTTTTTATAGACGCAGACTTTTTCAAAGACTGTATACTTGACCTAGTTGTAAACGCGACTACTGAACATGTGGTCGTAGGTCCGATTTCCGCGTCGGACAAAGTGTTATTGGATTTTTCTATGGGTTTAACTAGGGGGTTCCCAGGTATGGTCTACAACCAAAAAATGATCGCAGTGGTGGGTAGAACAAGTGCCCTTCGTTTGCGTTACCCTTTATAGACCACTGCAGGACATACCACACCACCTCTCTTGCCCTTCGTGCACAACTAACTGTACTTCAATGAGGCAAACGACAGAGCTGGCTAGGTTGCCACTACTGGTTGGTCAAATGTCAAATGTGAGTTCGGATTCGAGGAGAAGAAGAACAGCTGTATCGTAAGTTTTTGTCGTTAATGGGGTTTAGTGTTCTGACATGTCTTAGGCCTGGAATCCACCAAAGTAGAGGCGAGCGGAGCATAGAGGAGACGTGCGGAAATCGGCCAATCACATAAGTTAAAATTGACATCTGGTCTTTCGCCCTTCCTGTTCTTGGTCGAATTTGGCAGATCTTTTCTCCGCTCTAGTGGAAACCGGACGTTTTTGGGTAAAAGTTAAATCACGCCTTAAAAAATCCTGAGAAATTCCTAATGGGAAAACCTAATAACAATGCCCGATCCGGGAATCGAACCCAGGAACTCATGCTCAGTGGTCGCGCTTGCGACCTCTAGACCAACGAGGCAGTCACGGCTCTAAGAGTTCGATGAAAGTTACAATATGTGGGTTTATGGCGGCGAAAAATCATAAAGGGTGTAAAAGTCCCATTAACTAAGCCTAAGACGGCGTCCTTATTGGCAACAGTCGTACGATCAAACGACGCGTTCCCGTCGCACGACGAGATTAAACACACTTCTTAGGCACAGGTGAGTCGAACTGAGAGAGAACGCATCGTTTGGTCGTACGATCGATCGTTGCCAACTAGGACACCCAGTTGGACCATCGTACGATCATTTTCTTCGCACGACGACGAACGCATCGTTTGATCGTACGACCGTTGCCATTTAGGACGCCGCATAAAGGCACTTGTTCTCCCCTTTTTTGTTGTAGACCATACCTGTGAACTCCCTACTACTCCCTAGTTACGGATACATTGGGGGTCAGGGTTCCAAAAATTTTAACAGCAGTTTTTTAAATAATAGGTCTTTACCTATGAAATTGCCGTTTTGTATGAAAAAATTTAAACGAATTTTTTTCATGTATTTTTTATTTGTATTAATCGAAGTAATCACCCATGCAATCAATGCATCTTTGCCAACGCAGTGGCAGTTTATTGATGCCCTTCTTAAAGAAATCAGCTGGCCGGGAGGCAACAAATTCTTCAAAGGCATTTTGTACTGCCTCTCGGGTATTGAATTTTTTTCCCGCCAAGACGTTATCGAAATTCTGGAAAAAGTAGTAGTCTGTAGGCGCAAGGTCTGGTGAGTAGGGCGGATGACGGAGAGCTTCCAACCCCAGTTCTTGCAACTTGGAGACCGTCTGCTGTGCAGTATGTGGTCGCGCGTTGTCGTGCAGGAGCAGCGGAGACGAGCGATTGACCAATGCTGGTTGGAGATGTGCCAGCTTCTCCATCATTGTGTTCAGTTCTTCACAGTACAGATCTGCAGTAATGCTCACCCCGTTTGGTAAGAAGCTGTGATGAATCACACCGACGCTAGACCACCAAACAGTGACCATCACTTTTCTAGGGGTAAGTTTTCGTTTAGGGCATTGTTTAGGTGCTGAACCAGGATCCAACCAACTTGCTGAGCGCTTGCGGTTATCAAACAGAATCCATTTTTCATCGCAGGTAACAATGCGGTTCAAAATTCCTTCATTTGTGTGTCTGTTGAGCAGTGCAAGGCACGTCTCGACGCGTACTTCGCGCTGGCGATCATTGAGTTCGTGGGGCACCCATTTGTCAAGCTTTTTTACCTTGCCAATTTGACGCAAATGGACCAATATTACTTTGACGCTAACGTCGAAAGCTGCTGCTAATTCAGCTGTAGATTGTGTATCATCAGCTTCCACAATCGCCTTAATTCGTAATTGTCGACCAAAGTCTTTGGACGACCGCGAGGTTCATTTTTCAGGTCGGAATTTCCAGAACGGAAGCGAGCAAACCAATAACAGGTGGTGCGTTGGTTTGTAGTGTTAGCTCCGTAAACGTCGTTGATGTTGCGTGCCGCTTGTGCCGCGTTGCTGCCACGACGGTACTCATATTCCATAATTACTCGAATTTTTAACGTATCCATGATGACGAAAAAGATTGAAATGCGATGAAAATCTAACACTAATCAATAAACAAATGACTACTTTTGGAAAAAAAAACCATGTTTTTAAAATAAAATTAATTTGAAATTAGAATTCTTAGCCAAACAAAAATTATTTTGATTTGAAATGGCCAGTACTGCAGAACGGCAATTTCATAGGTAAAGACCTAATACTATTGTTTCAGGTTATAACTTTACTTAAATTACCTCCATGACCCGTTTACTATTCAAAGCATATACTAGCACAATGTTCTAAGATGCTACATTGAGTTTAACCGTAAAAAGTGATTTTGACCCAAAAAAAGTCGTTTCCTAGAAAAAATGATTTTCTAGGTGTACTTAGTTTGATGTACATAATGTTTGGATGACGATGACAGCTTCGTCAAGGGTTCGTCTACACTCAGTATAAGGACAAAGTCGTACTTTATGATCGCGTTACACAATGAGAAGGTGCAATCAAACAAAATAAATTGAGTACATTTATTTATTTTTCATTATTTACATAAAAAAATTACACTTAACAATATCACAATTAAAATCCTTATACAGGGTGTTTGGAAGGGAGCTGTACATACGCCTAGGGTAGAAACTAGGGATAGTCTGCTACCTACCCCCGCCCATTATATTGACCTTGGCCTCAAGGTTTTTTTTTAATTTAAAATTATTTCTTTACCTTACTACGGTACTTCAGGCCCCATAACTTTTCTTCTCCACAATTTTCTGGTGTAAAATAATTTTTTGCAGGACCCTAAGACTCTAACGATTAAAACAAGACCATTAGCCGACCGGTCCCATGGATAGATTTTGAGCTACAGGTAGTTTTAGTCAAAAAATCAAATAAAAAATAATAATAAATTAAAAAAAAACCTTGAGGCCAAGGTCAATATAATGGGCGGGGGTAGGTAGCAGACTATCCCTAGTTTCTACCCTAGGCGTATGTACAGGTCTCTACCAAACACCCTGTAGATCTATACAAAATATAACATTTATTTCTGCATCAAAACATTATAATTCACTAGTTCTTTGAAATTACACTACTTAGTACCAGTGTACGGAATTATTGGACTCTGCCTTTTGTTCTGTGTTTTGTGATCTTCCAGAAACCTGAGTGTCTGACCGCCAGTCTTACCTAGTAGTATCTGAGTTCAGGTGTAACCGGTTAGATGGAAGCCAACCACGACGTGAGAAGCAAGGCAGATAATAAGTAATTGGCTACTTGACTACTGTTAAAAATTCATAAAATAACACGATGTGTGAAAAATGTAATAAAATCGAAAAAAAAGTGAGTAGCTACATGCTTTAATTTTTTTTAGTAGGGGTACTTTCTATCCTTGTCGCGCGAAATGGCCATTTGTACTAGGTAACTATTACGGTATGAAATGTGACGTCACATTTCTGTAGCGCTGTCTTTGTCTAGCACGTCATTTAAAATCAGTTAAGGCTTGAGGGGCGTCGAAAAAATCGCACTGGTTTACAATGTTTTTTGACTAAAGTTATTAATAAATTGCAATTATTTTTAGTGCAACATAATATTGATTATAATTATGCTTAAGCATACAAAAAAAATACGCAGTTTTTAATAACTGCGTTTTTTTTTTTTAAGTTATTATAATTCACTCTTGTTGCGGTTGAAAAGAGGTCTCTCGCGCCCAACGCAAGTCCGAGTCCACTTTCAGCAATCAGTGCGAAGCAACAGAGGCAAGTTTTTTTCGGAAAAAAACTTTTTTGCACGGGGCGACTGGGTCCTTAAAAGTAAGTCATTTTTTGATCGGATTTATTGTTTTTTTCATACATCGTGTTATTTTTGTTAGTTCTTTGAAATAATATAACATTTTTATGATTTAAGCAGTAGTCAAATAGCTAATGCTGATTGGAATGCTCTTGGTTTGGTGAGTGCAGACCGGTCCCTAGAGGTGTGTTCCTCAGTTAGCCTTGAGTTTCGCGCTCTGGAGATACTCCAGTCGAAACTGTTCGTTAAGCTGCATGCCGATTTTGATCCTGATCCATTCTGGTGCCACTTTTATGAAGAAATACTGAAAAACGGAATACAAGTAAATTAAATGATGTCGTTGGTATAGTGGTCCTTCTAAGTGCGAGGACTAGGGTTTGATTTCCAGTTCGGGTAGGTATACCGGGTTTCCGGGTTCGTGTATTTGGGACTGATTCAGATCAGTCGAAGTTTGGATTGGTGGTAATAGACCTGTTTTCACAACATTAGGGAAGTTAACAAAAAAAATCTAATTAGTCCGTCAGATAGATTTTCAAAAAATATTGGACACGTATTTTTTCTTTTTTCACGTAAACAAGCAATGAAGTCGATACAGTGCTTTGAAATCTTGTGTGACGTCATTTTCTGACTAAGCTAAAACTAAGGGCTAAGAAGGAACATGGGTGGTTTTTAGTCAGTAGAAGTCTGACATTCCCTTTCGCTCTGCCCAAGAGCGGGCTATTTGATGATTTTCCTCCCGCCAAAAAAATAGGTGTCTCACCATATTCTCCTGGGTCTACCGCGAGTATTGCGACCCCATAACTAACTCACACTAACGATAAAAGAGTTAAGTTTATAAGTTTGGTTGTAGGGGTAATCTTCGAAACTACTGATCCGATTTAAAAAATTCTTTCACTAATGAGAAGCTACATTATCTCCGAGTATCACAGGCTATATACTGATGCTGATACTGTTAGCCTGTATCATCCCACTGCAGGGCAAAGGCCTCTCCCCATGACTTCCACTTATTTCGATCGTCTAAGGCCAATGTGGACCACTGGTTGTTGGTCTTGTCCAGATCATCTCGCCATCTTCTACGAGATCTACCGCGACGCCTTCTGACTGGGTCAGGGCTCCAGAAAGTCGCTATTTTAGCCCACAGCTCATTGAGCATGCGTCAGACGTGCCCTGTCCAGTCCCACTTTTTTTTTTTTTTGGGACAGGCCCGCCTCACTATTCCCAAACCACTGTAACTTCTGTAAGCCAGAATCAATAGTGGCGACCACAAGAAAAGCGCCGAGACAATGAAGCTCGACGAAGTCCCAGAGAAATGATTTGACTGTCTTGGATCCCGCAACGAAATTAATCAGAAAAGAATAGCGGAGGAGTAGGAAAAACAGAAATTTCCACTTCCCTCCATATCAGCAGGAGACAGAAAAGAACAAGGCCAATAGGCACACAGGGACGTATACAACAACCACCAGTCCCACTCATAAACATGTGGTAAATTCCGACTATATCGCGAGCGAAGCGAAGAAAAGCGAATTCTATAGTTTTTACTTGATAGATACCTGTATTCCATGCAGCCAGTATCCAGTAGTATTGTGTTGCCTGCCCAGTGTGTTGACCGCATGCCTTGCGAACGTGGCAGCATCCGGGACCAACAGGTTGCCGTCCATCAGCTGCTGGGAGTACGCGTTCATCTTCGTGGACACGAACAGGGGAGCCAAGTGCTGGATGTAGATGCCTTTGGGAGCATACTCCTCGCGGATGGCGTAAGTGAAGCTGCGGACGTACGCCTGAAAGGTAAAGGTGAATCGTTAGAGGAATAGGTAACAAAAAAATCGAATTAGTCCATCAGATAGATTTCCAAAAAATATTGGACACTATTTTTTTTTCACATAAACAAACAATGAAGACGATCCGATACAGTGCTTTAAAAACTCTTGTGACGTCATATTCTAAGACATTAGTATGTCATGTCTTACCGGTGAGTGACGTCACTACTCCCCACTCAAACCTTTGACGCGTTTTATCTTCGTCTATTGATTTGATAAAACAAAAAATACGTACCTACCCAATATTTTTCGATAATCTAACAGACGGACTAATTAGAATCATATTTTTTTAAGTCGGTAAACATCCCTATTGTTTTTCCAAACGTTTTTAGCATTGGCTTCTTCTTGTCGTGTGGGTAGTAATGTCTAACGACCCCACACACCCTAGTGCCAGAGATCCTAAACCAACTCAGAGGCCTCTGGCATGGTTGGACGACCGCCGTACCACCACCAACCACCGGCTTATACGTGCCTTCCGAGGCACGGAATTATTTTTATTGAGACAACCAAGTGATTCAAGCCTGCAATGTCCTAGCCAAACTGGAAAATCTTTACAAAGTATGCTTGCCGTGGGTTTAGCTCGGTTATAGTATGGTACGGTGGAGTGGGCAGACTCAGCATCATCTTCCTGCTCTTGTGTCATTCTACTTGGGGTCGGCGCGACACGGATTCTTTTTCCATTCTTCTCTGTCAGATGCCACGATTTACTTCTTTTCTCTTTCATATTATTCCTCACACAATCCATACATTATTTTGTTTGGCCTTTCTCACCCCCTCCATTCATTAATATAAATATTCATCATTTTTTTTATCCCTCCTTATTACCGTGTAGTGGGTTAACTACTTAATATTAAAACCGCGCTTTCGACGTAACAAACACCGTGGTAGTAAACACACACTTCCACTGCCAAGTTCAAATTATGCATTTTTAGGATTCCGTACCCGAAGGCTAAAACGGGACCCTATTACTAAGACTCTGCTGTTGGTCCGTCTGTCACCATGCTATATCTCATGAACTGCGATAGTTAGACAGTTGAAATTGGCTGGCACTTGGCCGGTTAGCGCAAGACATCTATAGCTAGTACGTTTAGCGACGACTCGGAGGCGGATTGAGAGCACACATTACGAATGTTTGTTCGATCCATATGCTGGATGCTTATCTCTGTGTTAAAGAACATACCTTAGTAGCAGCGTACACCGTCATCAGCGGCAGAGGCTGCAGCTCCGAGCCCGAGGAGACGTTGACGAGCGCGCCCCTGCCTTGCCTGGCCATGTGCGGCAGCAGCAGGCGACTCATCATGGTGACGGCGCCAACGTTCACGTTGATCAGCTCCCACAGCTTCGGGGAGCTCACCTCGCACAGAGACGCCGGGAACTCGTACTGAGTGCCCACGTTGTTGACTGGACACCAAAAATGTATTTAAAATCAAAATATTTCATTTCACATGGGCCTATAAATATAAGCACTTTTAAAAGGTCGACAAACAGTTCGGGTTGGTCTTTTCCTATGGAGAAGAAACTGCAAGAAACTTCATGGTTACTCTTTTACAGAAGTGGAGATGTGTGGTAGCATCTTACTTTCGGGGGATCTGCAAAGATATGATCCACCGAACTGTCCCCCGACTGCAATAAAAATGTTGGTGTCCGATAACTAGGTACTCACTTTGAGTCGAACTGACAATAGCGGGATTAAAAAAAAAACAACTCTAGGCGCTAAGCACTGCTATCATTAACACTATGCGGAATGGCTGGATGCAACTTTATTAAATACCCACCTAGTATTCCAACAGGAATGTCCTTGAGCTCTTCCTCAATATGCGAGTACACTTCAGCTCCCCTGCTGAAATCAGCCGCTATAACCTTAGTCTTCACGCTGTGCGCCTTCTCTGCAAATAAAATGTATACATTGTTAACAACAGTCCCCTAATTAAATAGCAAACTTTCTTTTTTTTAGGACAAGCCCGCCAAACTATTCCCAAACCACTGTGCGCCAGAATCAAGTCCTGTGCGCCAGAATCAACAGTAGAACCACCAGAATAGCGCCGAGACAATGAAGCTCGACAAAAGCCCAGAGATATAATTTGACTGTCTTGGGTTCCCAGGTTCATTACTTCACATGTTTTGGACGAATTTGTGCCAACCTGCAATTTAAATTCTACACATAAATACCCACCTTGGTACACTAAACCTCTTATTAAGTTATCTAACGAAAAATGCAAGTTACATCACAAATGGAAAACATATGGTAACATTCAAGACAATCGCATGTTCTCATTATTACGAAGTAGATTTAAAAAAATGTCTAAAGATTGTTATCAAAATTTTATTAAGTATTGTGAAGATAATATAAAAAAAAGATTCAAATTCTTTTTGGTCATTCGTCAAATCAAAAAATGCATCTAATACCATCCCTGAAAGAATGATGTACAACGGTAAAGTACTCTCTACTGGCGAGGTGATGCTTTTAATGAGTACTTCAGTTCAGTTTTTGTTTCGTCCACATCTCAAACCTACCCTTGTAGCTACAACACATCTTCTACTGTGGACATAGGCACAATCAACGTTACTTTTGATCAAGAACTGAGTGAATTAAAAAAGGTTAATATTAAAAAAGGTGCCGGATCCGATGACCTTCATCCATTTTTCATATCTAAGTGTGCTGAGGTACTTGCAGGACCAATAACCTTCATATTTCGCACGTCTATTGAAACTGGAGTGTTTCCTAGTAAATGGAAAAAATCAATTATAACCCCTATTCCCAAAAACAATAGAAAAGACATTGTGACTGAATACAGACCGATCTCTAAATTGTGTGTTCTGGGAAAAATTTCCCTTAACCAAACCCTTTCGAAAGCGTTTGACAAAATTAATCATGATATGCTTATTGAGAAACTAGCGAGGGCCGGTGTGCACGGCAACTTACTGCGATGGATCCAGTCCTATATAAAAAATCGAAGTCAGGCGGTTTGTGTTAAAGGTTACTCATCTCAATTTCTCCCTGTTCCCTCCGGAGTTCCCCAAGGTTCCCATTTGGGACCCTTGCTCTTTACCCTCTACATTAACGACATAGGAACCATATTTGACCACAGTAATCACTTACTTTACGCTGATGACACTAAAATATTCCGAGTGGTGGAGTCCGTTAGAGATTGCTCTAAATTACAAAGTGATTTACTAAATTTGCATAATTACTGTACAATAAATCAACTCTTTCTCAACATAGATAAATGTTTCATTATGTCATATACACGTAAAACACACCCATTAAATTTTAACTACGCCATAAATGGCTTAACTCTTAAAAGAGTTTCTACCATCAGAGACCTGGGGATCATTATGGACTCCAAATTAACATTCACCCATCATATAGACCACATAGTTAGCTCCGCATTTCGCAGCCTTGGCTTTATACTACGAATTAGTAAACCATTTAAAAAAGTTATCACTTTAAAAATTCTTTATTTTTCTTTTGTGCGCTCTATTCTAGACTTTTGTAGTACTGTATGGAGCCCATGTTTTAATATACATATAAATAGGATAGAAAGGATCCAAAAAAAGTTTTTAAAATCACTTAACTACCGCAATAATACTTACGACGCTGCGTATGTAGACGCAACGCGTAGGCATAAACTGATAAGTCTACGTAACAGACGTAATATGTTCGACATCATTCAACTGTTCAAGATTTTAAACTCATTTACTGATTCACCATCACTACTTGGTAAAATATCACTAAGAGCACACGCTCGCCTACCCGTACGCCCCTTACGTACAACACCACTTTTTGTTCCTCCTCGACTGCATAAAACATACACTCGTAATTCATTTATATACCGTTCCACTAACAATTATAATAGAGAATTTACAGACATAGATATTTTTAACATTTCTCTTAATAGCCTTAATCAGAAACTTAAAAGTAGATATGTCACATAATTTTAACTCATTCAATTTTTTTTATTTATTTATTTATTAAAACTTTATGCACAAGTAATAAAACCGTACAAAGGCGGACTTAATGCCTTGGGCATTTTCTACCAGTCTACCTTAGGGTGATGCAGAGACATTACACAGTAGGTGCAAAACAGAAACAAAAATTAGAAAATACATATACCTAACATATAAGAATAAATACATACATACAAATATACATAAAATATATAAAGGTTTGAAAGATACACATGATAAGCTTTAACAACTTAGTTGTGAGACGAAGCTGCCAACTTCTTGCGAATGTGCTCGCGAGCTTTCATTTTGAATGTGAACTGACCGTTTACTGTCCTGATATCTTGAGGGAGCTCATTCCAGAGGAAAACCGCCTGGACAAAGAAGGACGATTTTATAAAGCCAGAGCGATGAGAGGGACAACGTAGAAGACGATTATTAGCGGAGCGAAGAGTCTTGCTGTGAGCAGTGCATAAATATTGACAAAGTGAAGTGAGGTAAGAAGGAGAAGTGGGTTTGTGAAGAAGGGAAAACAGGGTTGTCAAAGCCCTCAAAGCTCCGCGCTCTCGGATAGGTAACCACTTTAGTAGCGATCGCTGCTCAGACACATGATCGTACTTGCGAAGATTGAAGACGAATCGTATGCAGTTATTTAGAAGTCGGTCAAGTTTATTGAGCAGATCTGCGTTCAGGTCATAGTATATCAGCATAGTCAATAATGGGGAAGATTAGGGACTGTACAAGCATTGCCTTGATGTGAGCTGGGAGTTCATCATGTGTTTTTACTTTGTCTACCTTCAGTTTACTTTGTAAATTAAGTTGCATTGAACATTAGTTCTGACACAAAAATTAATATATGTATTTCTTGCACGTCTTTCCTTGTTAAGAGTTTATTGTACATATTTTTAGAACTATACCACATTGTCGGCACTATAGGTCTTTTGTAAGGAACCAATTCTTTCATAAATAATATTGTTTGTAAGTACATGACTGTTTGTTGCCAAAATAAAATAAAATAAAAAAATAAAATGTTTTTTTTAAAAGTCGTCTGCTCGATGACGTATACAGCGGTGAGAGTATTGTTTAGTGGGCCAGTGATATTTGGATAAGTTTATTCGTATAAGTCGTTTGCTTAGTGATTGTAAGCTCGACTGCCGAGCCTGATATCTTCAGTTTAATTCCTACGTCGGGCAAATTGTTATTGAGTTTTTTCATCAGGAATTTCAGCCACAGAATTTGAATCAGCCCTATTACATGAGAGTTAAACTTAAATGGTAAAATGAGGATGTGGCTCAAGTAGTTGACTGCTGCACTACGTATCGCGGGTTCGATCCCCGCACGGAACAAATATTTGTATGGCCTACAAATAGTTGTTTCGGGTCTGGGTATTTGTGTATGTACTCGTAAGTTTAAATGTCTGTGAAGGCACCCACGATACAGGAGAAATTACTAGTGTGGGTTGCCCCTATTACAAAAAAAAAAAAAAAAATACTATAATACACCTCAGACTAACCCTTCAAAGAAAAACATGCGTGATGTTATGTAAGAGAGAAATGTTGAAATTAACTCCACAATAGAAGAAAATCGAGATTTGAGTGTCGTAATGTTTCGAAACAATGGTTGTAGAACGTATAAATTTGGTAAATAATGCTGACGCTAACACAACAATACCTTGCATCGTAGAAAACTTAGGTTTCGCAGAACATGGCAACTAAAAAGTTGGAAACAAAAAAAACTGAAAAGCAAACAACAAACACATTTTAAATTAAACGAAACTTGGAAGCAGGCGGCATTAAATATAATATTCAAATGAACCCCTCATTTGAATATTATATTTAATGATGAAATGAAATTAGAATGGACCCCGCCTGCTTCAGTACCTATTGTTTAATTGAAAATGTGCTTGTTGTTTTCTTTTCAGTTTTTTCAGCCGGGTTTTTTAGTTTTTTAACTACTTTTTTTTTATTTCTATTTTTTTAGTTCTTTTGTGTTTATTCTTTCCTTGGTCGCGTAAAATTCTTCACAGATGATTCAACTTTTGTGTTTGTTTATAGGATTTGTCACTTTGATTTTTTTTTTAAACATATCAGTGTCATACTTATATTTTTGCATTCTCCTTGTAAAACCCTTCATTTTGATACCCTACTCGACGGTACTGGGTTTTTTTTTTTGAATCACGCGATAGGTATAGCCCCCAAAATCCGCAATTTTTCATTAGTTTTTTTAATTTTAATGTAGTGTGTAGTGACACTCGCGCCATCAAGAAGAATCTAACAACGTATATTTTATTCAAATCCCTTCATCCGTTCACGAGTTATGAGGGAACAAAGAAACAGACATACAAACATACACGTTAAATACACAACCCTCCTTTTGGGCTTCGCCGCAGTCGGGTAAAAAACACGTATTCAATGATTTTCGCCAAAGATTAATATATCAGAATTTGGACGGTGACTAAAAAATCATCGTGTATAATAGAAACAACCAATACAAGGTAGTGTACCTACTTGTACCTTCCAAGTACACTACCTTGTGGCACACCACTTTTGACTTATCTGTAGCCAGATAGATATATTTGTGTTCTCTTTTAGTTTCCACACCTAAAGTATCCTTGATATTTCACTGCGAACGCAATTCGCATATTTACGCTAAGAAGTTGTAGTAATATCTGCTATCTCTGCTGGTAATGATGCTAATTCAAACCAGACGAAAATATTGACGGACCGCAAACTTTCCGAGTCGACTTTATGAACTCACTACAAATACTTAAGTAATGTGTTTAAGAACTTTTATTTAAACAAGATCCGATCATCCGAAACAAGTGGACGATCAATATTTGCTTTAAAACCATCATAGTTGTGTGTACAGTAAATGTCTTCCTTATTGCTTAGAATCATCAATATATAAAACCGGCCAAGTGCATCCACCAATGCGACCACGCACAATGTAGGGTTCCGTAGTTTAGTTGCCCATCAAAAGCGAAGCGGGCGAATAGACCCCGCCATCCCCTTTGTGGTTTTTTTTTAAACCACCCAGAAGAAGGAGCCCCGTGATGGCGGGGCTCCGTCGACTGGGCCTTGAGCGGTTAGGTTTTAATCATTTGATTTGGCAAACACTACAACTAAATTAATGTTACGCAAACTAAAACATTCTGCTACTTACTTGAAAGTTGGCATTTTTATAAGTGTCATTATCATATAAGGTAGGGAAATACAACAAAATTATATGATAAATTGACAAATGATTATTCGGCGAAATACAATTCTGCGAAACGTTAGTTGGCAAATGAAAATCTGGCAAACAATTTTCGGCGAAACAGAGAACCGGTAGTACCTAATGTTATAAGCATCAGCAATAACAGTAGGTACTTATAGTCAATTCAGAACCTTGTTTCCAGTTGACATTATTAACAGTCGATCAATAATTTACTTTACAGCGAAATTTTTAAGGTTGATGTCTGTATAATTTGTACCTTTGTGCTGCTCATTATTTAAATGAGCTAAAAAATAAGTTGACGATCAATATTTGCTTTAAAACCATTATAGTTGTGTACGAGTAAACTGCGAACTTCCTTGTTGCTTAGCATAATGTTATAAACATCAGAAACGTATAGTCTATTCAAATCCTTGTCTCCAATTTGTTTATGGAGGGTTGATTGTCAACAAATCCTGGATCTCAATCCAATCCTCCAAGGTCTAGGCGGAGCGGAAGGGAGTCTCAGACTTTCACTGACTAAAAACCACCCATGTTCTTCTTAGCTCTTTGTGTCCGGGGCTGCGGTATCTCTTTTGAACAACGCGCAGGTCGAATAAAATTGAAATGCATTCCTAGTTAAGCGTAAAACAACTTTAAGAATTGTTTTCAAAATAGATTTTAGGAGTATACTTTTCAAAAACTTTCCGGACAAAACTTTTGGGACTTTTTAGCGGTAAATATTCAAACGAGATAAAACACAAGTGGACGATCAATATTTGATCTAAAACCATTATAAATTCAACATCTTCCTTGTAGCTGAGTAATAAACATGAGCCATAACACAGTTTATTTAAGCACCTACAGCCTAATTTAATCCTTGTTTCCATATTTTTGTTTTTAAAAGGGGCACATAAAGGGTATAAAAGTACCCTCAACGCAAACGAAGAGCACTTGTTCTCCCCACCACTGCGATCATTTTTTTGTTCTAGATCATACCTGGGAACCCCCTAGTTGCGGAGATATTGGGGTCAAAGTTCCAAATTTTCACAGCTGTTTTTGTAAATACAGGTTTGAACTTTACTAAAATGACCTCCATGTCCCTTTTACTATTCAAAGCATCCACTAGCACAATGTTTTAAGAGTGCTACGTTGAGTTTTACCGTTAAATGAAATTTTTGACACCAAAAATTAAAGTTGTTTCCCAGCAAAAATTTTAGCGTGGGGGTACTTAGTTTTATGTACAGAATGCTTGGTTGACGTATGTGTGAAGGATTGATTTACTTACACCCTGTATTTGAATGTCGAACTCGACTTCATCGAATTTCAAATATGTATCCTTTTTACCCGACTGCGGCGAAGCCCAAAAGGAGGGTTATGTGTTTGGCGTGTATGTATGTATGTAAGTATGTATGTATGTCCGTTTCTTTGTTCCCTCATAACTCCTAAACGGATAAAGGGATTTGAATGAAATATACGTGGTTAAATTCGTCTTGATGGCGCGAGTGTCACTGGCTACATTAAAATTAAAAAAAACAAAGATAATTGCAGGTTTTGGGGGCCAAATCGTGGATTTAAAAAAATATAAAAAAATCCAGTACCATCGAGTAGGGTATCAAAATGAAGGGTTTTAAAAGGATATTACAAAAATATATGACACCTATATGTTTAAAATAAATTCAAAGTCACAAATTCTATAAACAAACACAAAAGTTAAATCATCTGCGACGTATTTTACGCGACCAACGAAAGAACAAACACTAAAGAACTAAAAAGTTAGAAATAAAAAAAGTAGTTAAAAAACTAAAAAACCCGACTGAAAAGCAAAAAACAAGCACATTTTAAATTAAACAAAACTCGGAAGCAGGCGGGGTTCATTTGAATATTAAATTATGAAATGAAAATAGAATGGACCCCGCCTGCTTCCAAGTTTTGTTTAATTTAAGATGTGCTTGTTTTTTGCTTTTCAGTCTTTTCAGTCGGGTTTTTTAGTTTTTTAACTACTTTTTTTATTATACAACTTCTTGTGGGATTTGAATTTTATTTACATATAATGTGTACGAGCAGCGGTGGCCCAGTGGTGGCTGCCCCGACTTACGAACGGTAGATCGTGGGTTTGAACCCAGGAAAGCACATTACTTTGTGTAATTTATTTCACCACCGCTGCTCTCAAAACGGTGAAGGAAAACATCGTGAGGAAACGCCGTGTCACCAAAAAATTTGAAGACATGACATGTGACATCTACCAATCCGCACTGGGCCCGCGTGGTAGATTATAGCCCATTCCCTCTCAAAGAGGGGAGGCCTGTGTCCCAGCATTGAGAACATTAATAGGGTGTTGATGATGATGAATTTGTATTAAAAAGAAGTGAAAAGAGTAAAGGAAGCCCATTGAAATGATGGCTGAACTGTGTAAAGGAAGAAACAAGAAAGGACTAAGGATGGTGTCTGATGTAATGACGATTGATAGAGAAGTATTGAAGAAATGAGTACCTACATGTGTTACGCCGAACCCAAGTGAATGTTTACTGACTAAACAAAATGTGATTCTAATTAGTCCGTCTGTTAGATTATCGAAAAATATTGGATACGTATTTTTTGATTTATCAAATCAATAAAAATTGACGAAGATAAAACGCGTCAAAGATTTGAGTGGAGGTTTGTGACGACACTGACTAGTAAAAAATGCCATACTAAGGTCTTAGAAAATGACGTCACACGAGTTTTCAAAGCACTGTATCGTCTTCATAGTTTGTTTACGTGAAAAAAGAAAAAATACGTGTCCAATATTTTTTAGAAATCTATCTGGTGGACTTATTAGATTTTTTGTTAACTACCCTATAAATTGGGGTGATATAAGAGAATGATGATAAACAAAAAGATAATACCTACTTTTCCTTTCTTAGATAGTAGTAAATACTAACCAATCTCAGCAGCCACAGCCTTCAGTTTGTCAGGGTTGCGGCTGATGATGACGATGTTGATGCCTCGCTTCGCCAGTTCCAACGCATACTGCTTGCCGATGCCGTCTGTCCCACCAGTTATCACTGTAACGAGGAAGAAAATAGTGTAAGTATGTTTAAATAAGTTTCGCCCGCGACTTCACAGTTCAAAAGATCAAAAGTGCTGTCATGAAAACATGCGAGACACACACGAATCGTGTCTCCAATACAATACTCTGATGTCATCAGTAGCGATTAATTACAATAAAAAACAATAGAATTTAAGCACGCTAATATAGGTGATAATGTTTTAAAAATGAGTAGTCGAGTTCGCCCCTAAACTTGACCTTTCGAGGCCAAGTTTAGGGGCGAGGGTCGTCACGTGGAGTATTCTACAGGACAAATCGGAATTGTCTTCTGTCAGTTAATATTTAAAAATAATACTTGATTGAGTTTTTAACTAATTCTTCTCCATACCTACGTCACTAAGACTGTGAATGGGCCACTAGAATCAATTATTTTAGGCCTGTCGAGAAAAAATAGAGGAGTAGAGCTGTCCATATTTTAATCAATAGATTTGCATAAAATCTAATCTGCACTCCACTCAGCTTCATTCATTGGACATGGATTTGCGCAGTCGATTGAACAAACTCGGAGCGATGAAGCACAACGGGGAAGAGGAGTTGTCCATAACATTGGAATTTGAATGATTCGTCGCTTTGGCCTAGCCCCGCTCCGCTTCAATGGACAAATACAGTCAGAAACACTGCTCCACATTAACTCCCTTGCACCGCTCCGCTTGACATCAATGCACAAGCAGCTTATAGATCTAACAAGCGACGACGATTTACAAGAATAAATTATTTAAAAACATCTTTATCACAATAGCATAGGACGGACTTTGTAATTCGTAATGCTTTCAAGATTGAAAGTATTACGAATCGATAATGCAAATGCTATGAGCACTCTTCAACTGAACAAACCAACTAAGTGCCGATGCCGCCGCTACTGCACTCTCTCTAACGAATCATAATAGGATTCAAGGATAATAATATGAATTACCAAAGGGGCAATTCATCATATTGACTGCGATTTACTGCGACTGCGACCTTTAAAAGAATTTTAGAATGAGTCATTATTATTATCTCTATGTTATTATCCTATTGTGATGTTGCTAAACTGGCCATTTTACACCCAGTAACCGCGTTCAAGCACCCAGGATCTTCTTTTTCAAAAGCGAATGAAGCTTGAATAAAGTTGCTGGTTTTCTTATAACTGTTATGAATTTATGATTGTTTCTTTATGTACGTTAGCATTTTTTTTATTGGGACATCTCGCCACACTATTCCCAAAAGCACTGTAACTCCTGTGCGCCAGAATCAACAGTGGCGGCCACAAGAAAAGCGCCGAGACAATGAAGCCCGATGAAGGCCTTGGATCCCGCAACGAAATATAATCAGAAAGAATAGCGGAGGAGTAGGAAAAACGATGTAGGATAGCATATAGAAGGTCCGGGACTATTTCTAGGACCTGCAATATAAATGCCAGCAGTCGAGCACTACATCTAACATTATAATATCACCATTGCATCTTCCTGCTCATGTTACATAAAGGTTCGGTGCAATACGTTTTTATCTTGTCTGCCTTTAATACTTTCTCTTTTATCATCCTCCCTCACACAATCCATTCATTATTGCCTTGGTCTCTCCCTCTCCATTCATTAAAATACCTCACAGCAAATCAGTAAAAGTAACTATGCCTAAACAACAGTGCAAAGTTCAAGATCAATTATTGGCCTATTTCTCCCGAGTCTATGAAAGTCATCGACCTTGGCGCCAATCGGCTGCGCGCGTGTAGTATACGCAACCTAACGCGTTACATCACTACTCTTGTCCGCCATCTAATATGTCTATGATGTTGATGTTGATGTTTTCACTTTCAATTTGATTATTTACATTATATAATATTCTATTACGATGACACAAAGTCTATTGTAAGATTATTTATGTTTTTTTTTTTGTTGAATAGCATGTTAAATTAGCAATGTAGATTTCATTGTAGATTTTATTGTTATTGTGTTTGCTATTGATTTTAAATTTAATAAATAAATATTGTGTTACCGCAGTCCATTTATGATATTTGTAGATTTCAAATTTGAAGAAACTTCTATGAAAAATTGCGTGAGTTTTTCTTGCACCGATAGATTTCTAACAGACTTTGTTTTGTCACTTTTTCTTATCAGAAAACCTCCAAAATGTGTCTAATTAGTGGCGGTACTTTAAAAACATTGCTTGCCCTTATAACTTACTACTCGGTACTCAGAGATATTTAATGATTACTTAAGCCGTCACTTAGTAAAGATTTGACATACTTTTGTATGACAAAACTGTCAAAACCTTTATTAAGTGATGGCTTAAGTAATCATTAAAGCTCTCTGAGTGCGGCAGTTTATGATGTTAAGGGTTCCAGTCAGTCAACAGTCTGCTTGCCTTATGGGTTTGCCATATTGTTGGCCCCTAGGTAAGCCACTTGACCGTCAGACTGATGTAATGTGTGACGTCTAAGAGTGTGAATTCTCAACCTAATTTGATATTTTTATGTTGACACCGTGTCATCATCGACCTAGCCTTTTCCTCACTATGTTCGGGTCGGCTTCAAGTCTCACAGGATGCAGCCAATTACTAGGATTTTACATGGAGCAACTGCCTATCTGACCTGCACAACCCAGTTAAGTAATGCGATATCTCTTTGGTAAGACTGGTTGAATAGCATATAGAATCAATCAGAGTACAAACTTGTAGTTTCTAAGCATTGACGTATTAATAATATACTACGTACTTCAAAGACACTTTCTAGATGCATACCGTCCTAATTGAATATTTCCTTTCAGAAAAAAAATAAGACTTTCAATGTTTTTGAAAAAACCACCTGCTTGAAAGATAACAAGGCAATTTTAAAAATTTGCCCCATAATGATCGACCTTAGACTTAATGCCAAACATACCACAACCGAGGCATCTCATCTGAAACTGTAGTCTTGGCCACGACTTACACGCTCAAGCGACACACGTCTGCGGCGAAAACAAATGAACGAAGATTCTTTCGAGTCTTAGCATAAATTAAGAAGATATTATTATAGAACAAGTAGTGAACACGAAATTTTTAGGCATAATAGTGGATCAGAACTGTAACTGGAAATCACACATAAATTACGTATGTGATAAGCTAGACAAATTCGTATACGCAATAAAACGTCTACGATCAACAGTATCCGTGGACGCAGAGCAGCTGTCACTGCATATCACGGGTACGTATCGTCTGTGCTGTCATATGGTCTGATACTATGGGGCAATTCGGTTGATGTGTTAATGGCATTTCGGGTGCAAAAAAAGTGTATTAGGGCAATATCTGGCGTCTCGTTTTTGGACAGCTGTAAACCCTTATTCAAAAAGTTTAAAATTTTACCTCTACCTTGCATCTACATCAAGGAACTATGTTTGCTAGTAAAACAATATCCGCACTATTTTCGTATGCAAGCAGAAGTGCGCAACAAAAAGGCTTCTGCTAGGACTAGGTATAAATACGAGCTAAATGTACCTCAATGTAGGCTGCAAATATTTAGGAGGAATGTATATGTCAATGCCATTAAGGTATACAATAAATTGCCAAATGCATTTAAGGAACTTCCTATCCCCATGTTTAAGAAGAAGCTGACATTCTGACAAGGTGGCTATTAGATAATTGTTTTTATGACATTGGTGAATACATGGAATATTGTGAAAATCCAAGAATTACCTAACTTACTTGCTCAATTTTGACATTGGTTATGAAGTATTGGACATATTTAATTTAATTGTATAAATAATTTTATTGTAAGAGTAATTGTATTGTTGTTGTGACATTTGAATATTTGTACACCATAAGTTGTGGTAGAATGTTTAGGACCTAACGAAAGATTAACACCATACCATGTAAAACTACATTCTCACAAATAAATATTTCTGATTTCTGATTTCTGAGAGCGACTGTACTCGCCAAGGAAATAGGAGAAACGCGTTAACGCGCCGCTGTGTGTACGTACGTACGTACCTACTAGTAGCATCGTCGGAGGTCGTGAATGGGAACTTAGACCAAGTTTTGCCGGGGCGCAGACAATGATTACCAAAAATGATGATAGTTTATGAAATGTTTCGCAATGGAGATGTTTTGTCTAATACAGTAGACACGGTGGGAGTGAATGTACATATATCTCTGTAAGGTCACACACAGTAAGTAACAATTTCAAAAATCTAACATTTTGAATGTATTGACTTAGAACGTATTTTTGTTACTATTTTTGCTGTGAACATTTTGATTAGTTACTAATTTGTGACAATTTTGTTTTTGTTTCTTACATTGCATTTGTGGTTTTTTTTTATGGAGCCCAAATCTGACATCATGTTGTATTTAAATCGCAACTAAGGTCGATTTTGGGTGCCTGACGATGGTGTTTAATAACCTTAGTTGTCCGACTGCTTTTGGGTAACGTTTTCGACTTTGTTATTAGCGGTCAACACATTTTAATATTAAAAATTCTCAGCAATATTCAAAGGCGAGGGCAATCACTTCCATTAGGAAACCTCCAAAACTTAATAAACACCATGCTATTCTACCTTGACAAAAATACTTAATCAGTCCACAAACTACGTTTAAATCACACTATTAAAATTTTTAAATTCCGAAAAGAAATCATCCTGACTGAGGATCGAACTCGGCACCCTTGCGACCGCGTGAAAAGGACCCTAAATTAGCAAAGTATTGCGATAGTCGAGGGGTCCGTGAACCCATTCATATCGAACAATACCGTTCTACATTGCGCAAGCAAAGTTTTCTCACCAAGTTGAATGGATACAACATTTCGCTCCTTACATTTGGGTCCATTTCTACACAGTAAACTAGTGGCGGGACTAGAGTGTGATTACTCAGCTTATCCTGACCACAGTATTTCAACTACGATGAGGCATTACCAACCAGCCATTCATTAATACTGATGGTGTTAGCCAATGTGAACTCTCTGCTTTCAAAAATAGAGCATAAAGTATCTCTGTAGAATATGAGGGTTCAATTCGAGAGGTGAAATTCCTCCACCCCACAGCTGTAGAAAATTTGACTCCCTTTTACTGTTTTTGTTCTAGAGTTTTTTTTTTTTTAAATAAAAAAGACTCCTTCACACTAAGAATGTTACCTGTTTCGTGGGTGTGTTTACAAACATTTAAACTCACATACACACACCAACGGCCAGACCCGCAACAACTATCTGTAGGCCATGCAAATATTTGTTACGTACGGGGTTCGAAATCGTAACACAGCACAGCAGTCAACCGCTCAGCCACTGCGCCAACCGTGCCGTCAACAAATTGATGAAACGAGTATGCAACAGCAGTTTCTAACGTTACGTTACAATTTCACATGGCAGCACCCTTTCGAAGCCAGACCAATACTCAAAAAATAATCTCCTGATTCCCTTTGTTTCAAAAGATATGCTAGTTTTGAATAGAAATTGAGGTCATTATCGAAGCTACACGCGGCTGGCAACAATTTCATAATATCGAATCCGAAACAAAATTTCGTCTAGTCACAGTCATGCTAATGCAATTTCGAGAGCCAATGCAAATTAGATCGATTGAGCCCCGGACACGAATGTCTCGCCGCTGGCTCTGGCGTAACAGTCCTACAACAATGTCAATACTGGGGGTAACTAGAACACTTATATTTAGTGGCACTACTTTCATACCTAGCCTAAATCCTTGGCTTTCCCTTATAACCTACTCTTCATGATGTACGGGTTTCTGAACAGCCTGACCGCCTTATGGGATTTGCCCCTGCCTAGAGGTCAACAATACATCCTACGCCTACGCCACTGCTTATATGATATGATTTTGGGACTTCTGATCAAAATACCGCGACAAGTGGTTTTGGCAGTTCTCTCGTGATGTTAACCTGACACTGCCTAGAGAATTCTGAAGAGACCGAAACAGGTGGAAATCTGAAGGCAAGGTCAGGACTATACGGCGGATGCATTAACACCTCCCAGTCAAACTCTCTTAATTTTTACTAAGTGGCTAAAGATGTGTGAGGTCTAGCGTTATCATGATGAAAAACCACACCCCTTCTGTTGATTAATTCCGGCCGCTTTCTCTCAACTTCTTGCTTTAATCTCATCAGTTGTTTGCAGTGGAGTCCTGCCTGGTAACAGCTCATAATTAATAATGCCCTTCCAATCCCACCACACACACAGCATCACCTTGTTGCGAGTTAACCCGGGTTTCGCCACAGTCTGTGAAGCCTGACCGGCCTTTGACCTCGACCTTTTCCGCACGTTCTTGTCGTACGTGATCCACTTTTCATCACCAGTTATCAGCTTCTTCAAAAATGGTTCGGTTTCATTACGTCGTAATAAAGAATTACAAATGAGTACACGGTTCATTAGGATTATTCTTTCAGTGATCTCGTGAGGTACCCAAATATCGAGCTTTTTTGTGTATGCAGTTTTTTTCAAATGCGCCAAAACTGTTTTGTGGTCAATTCCTAGTTCTTCAGTAACGTCGTACGTCGTAACTACTGATATGCCGATCTTGCTCCACTTTTTCAAAAATGGCATCCATTTTATCCGTAATAGGGCGACCAGAGCGACGTGCATCTTTGACATTACACAAAATTTCCGGATTGAAAACGCTTAAACCAAATTTGTGCTACCCTCACAGGCACTGCACTAGGTCCATAAACATTGCAAATTTTTTTCGCGGCTTGCGTTGCATTTTTATCTTTTTTGTAGTAAAATTTTAAAATGTATCGAATTACTTCATTAGATTCACTCATCTTGACGGTACGAAAAACAAATGAAAATCGCACATTTTCCTAATTTGAATTTGGAATTATGTTCATTAGTCATTAGTCATTTATTCATGAACAATAAATTGAATATGAAATTACATGGTATAAAAAGAAAATTGAAATTAAATAACAAAAGGAGAGAGAGAAAATTAAAATAGACACGTTAAAATAATCATTAAGTACAACATTGCACAAAAAACTGTAAGAAAACAAAATACCTACAACATTTTTAAACTTTTCGCCATTGATCCTCAACATTATAAAGATACTTACTGCCGCACTCAGAAAGCTTTAATGATTACTTAGGCCATCACTTAATAAAGTTTTTGACATTATTTGTATGAAAAAACTGTCAAGTCTTTACTAAGTGATAGCCTAAGTAATCATTAAAGCTTTAAAAGAGTTTGAGTATATAGCGCTTTTTATATGTAGAGGTAACATATTAAATAATATGACTGATTGTTATCTGGGACTGTGCCTCACAATATTCAGGTTTGGCTGTACCTTGTATTGTAACGTATAATGTCTTGTCTGCGTGTGCCTTCTCCAATCTGTCGTTCTTCTGCTGTCTCATATTAATGTATATATTTAGCCATGTTACTAAGAAGTACAAATACAATAAATGTTTTGTATTGACTTTTAGCTTATAGGTACCAACACAGATATTTGCAAAACTCAAAGCTTATCTCCTTCTATTATACAGTTCTTGGCATAAATGTGGACCCTCTCATTAGGTACGTAAGTACGAAACGCAGCCAAACGACAAAGTATAAGGTCAGTTTATAATCAGGTAGTCGTTGCGCATATTAAATCTCGAATTATTACTAGAGCTAACAAGAAAGGCGGAGCTTAAACGTGAATCCGCAAGCTGTAGTTTGTGGTATTCAGTTAAAATAACTAGGCAGTACTAGGCCCTGAAATCTCTTGTTGCTAACAAGTCACCTTGAAAGAAAATAGGTTTCCAATCGCTATATTGACACCGATCCGGTGATACCTCTCAAGTCTGAGATGAATGAGGTGACTGAACGTACGAGAATGTTTTAGGCGGTGGAAAGGAGACTTTTTGTTTGTTCGGAGAATATTTCCGCCAAATAGTTTTATAATCGACTAATGAATCGTATATTGATTGCTTCCTTAATTCTCTAGATTGCATTGGTAATATTAGCCAAGCATTGCCTGTAAATATTGAGAAATATGCAAATGAAAACGTGACGTCAAATGAAAATCAACCACCAAAAATTCGACCCTTCATGAATTGACTCGCATTATTATTCATTTTATATCAAAACACCAATTATTTAAACTCAAATTCAAACTCTAATTATTTATTGTATTCATGTGTTTGGTGTTTGCGTGTGTGTAATTTCAAGATTGTTCGTATATTTAATTTACTGTCATAGTTGTGATCTTTTTTTGGTGTAATATAAATATCAGACGCCCTGCCCCCGATCAGTGCCGCAGATTAAAAAAAATGTCTCCGTTATCTTGCTAATTTGTTAGATTTTCTGCCTTCTTTTCGTCCCGAAAATACTAAGTACGGATTATCGAAAAATATGTTTCCTGAAAAATACACCACACAGGGAACTGCACATACACTTGAAAAAATTTTGGGGGTGGCAATCATCAAATGACTTTTCCCGCTCTGGGTGGAGCGGAAGGGACTGTCAGACTTCTACTGACGGAAAACCACACATGTTCTTTCTTAGCCCTTTGTGTCCGGAGCCGCGGTATCTCTTTCGAACAACCCGCAACCCTGGCATGGCATTCTCTTGACGTCAGTCTGGAAATGTAACATTATACCGTGTTAAGCAATACACACTTGAATTTGAAAAAAAAATCGCAATTGTATGACAACAATCCCCTCATACTCTGATTACATATTGCCCATATCAAGGCCATGATGAACCTGAAAAGACTGTATGAATATAGTTTAGTACACGGTCTCAGTTTTTAGGGGTCCGTAGCCCGAATGGCAAAAAACGGAACCCTTATAGATTCGTTATGTCTGTCTGTCTGGCCGTCTGTCCGTCCGTATGTCACAGCCACTTTATTCGAAAACTATTAGACTACACAGTTAAAACTTCGTAAGTCGATGTATTCTGTGAACCGCTTTACAATTTGTTTACAAGAAATAAAAAAAAAGATTAAAGGGAGTCCCCCATAAATTGCAAATTTAAAAAACCGTAATTCATACAAACACTATGAAAAACCAACTTACCACAAAATATATTTTTCTGTTGCCGCTCTAACAAGAAATCATACAAATTAAAGGGGGATTCCCAACTACAATGGTACGGAACCCTTCATGTGCAAGTCCGAGTTGCACTTGGCCAGGTTTTGTTTTTAGAAATTCTGCACAGTAGGTACTTCACAGTAGGTACCCAGTATGTAACAATAAGTAAAATGCTTCATCACGAGCACAAAGCGCAAGTTAATGTGTTGTCTCACAAACTTGCAATTGAGCAACAGGGCCAACAGGCTTGAGCAACACAACTCTCACCGTCACAATGTTCACATCTTTAGCTGCGGCACGATTAACGTAATGTTTACTACTTAGATAAGTGACGCAGTAATAGTGGCTCGGCCACGAACTACTAGCTCGAGCGTCACGCGTGTGACAGCAGGGCGCGAGGGCGCAGCGTGAGGCGAAAAAATCAAATGAATGCACCGTTCACATTATTCCAGTAACTGAAATCCCTCAAGAATTTCCCCCATACATAAATACTATGCATTTGAAAAAAGTAACCATGCTGTTTCTTTCGGGTTCTTTGTCATAAAAAGCGAGCAACCCGAACTGTGCGTTTTTTTTGACGTTTTTCAATGTGAAATAAAATATTTAGATTTCGAATAATGTGAACCAATACAAATACTGGCTATGGCTACTTTATGTAGTGTGTGGATTTATGCAGACGATATAATACATTTCAGCACTGGGTTGAATTAGCTCGCTGGATTGGAATAATGTAAAACAAAATCACAATCAAAACTCATTTATTCAAACTAGGCTGATAATCAGCACTTTTCGAACGTTGAAATTTACTTTACTTATAAAATTTTACAAGAGACAGTCCCCCAAAACGCCCCCCCTTCGACACTTCCTAGTGTTTTTGCTGGAAAGAAGAAGTGGCGGAACAAACAAACACGCATAAAGAAATTATTTTAGGACACGCACGACGCGAAATAAACAAGTGATAGCCGCGCGTGTCGCTTAATGCATATTGCGTCAGTAGTCGAATCGCCCGAGGTCGTAGGACAAAGTACAAAACTACAGGTAATGATCGTATTGTATAAAATGTGAGGTTTATTACATTAATTTAGGTTAACAAGGAGCAAAGCTCAGAGTTAGCTTTTAGCATAACGTTCGGATGTTGAAAACTTTTGGAAAATTAGTATTAGTACTTGTTTCGCAGTATTCGAACAAAGTAAGATAATTATATCTCATTATATCCCGTTTTCCTGCGTACTATCTTTCGATACTAATGTGAGTGTTTTCATAGTTTAATTTATAGGATATAGTGCCTAGCCGTTTTAATATGTTATTTCCCCGTAGTGATGTATTGCTATTTCAAAGATCATCAACTAACCATGTCCAGCTTGAACTAAAACTAACATTACAGAAAATATAATACGAAAAATCTGCTCAGCAGTTTAGTAGATTATCAATTTATCACGTACACACCAACATGCATGCATTGACGACAGATGATTATGCGATCACGTCAAATGTTTTCGCATTACAGACAAAACAACGACTCGCATACGAATAACTTCATTAATTAATGTAACTTAGACTTCCTGAATTCTGCGAAGAATATAAAATCGAATCAAGCTGCTATTTATTTACCGATACCACTGGATAATGGCTTTAAACAGAAATCTCTTAAATGAAATATATGTGGCACTGGCCCAATCTGTACTATTATATTGTATCCCAATTTGGGGTGGTGCAGCAAAAACAATATTTATAAATATAGAACGAGCGCAGCGTGCATTAATAAAAATAATGTATTTTAAAAATAAAAGATTCTCCACTGCCTGTTTATACCAAATAAGCGATTTACTCTCTGTAAGGAAATTGTACATAACCCAAACCTTACTAAAAAAACATAAAAACTTACCATATAAAGAAAATTTTAAAAGAAGGAAAGATTTAGTTCTCCAAGTTCCTCAAACTAAAACTAGATTTGCATGCAAACAATTCCATAAACGCTCAACTCATCTGTCTAACAAAGTTAACAGACACGTTTATGTACATAATAAAAGTTACTACGACTGTAAAAAAAGTGTAATAGAATGGATAAAACCACTTACCTTCGAGGAAACTGAGGCACTCCTGGAACACGTTCAGTAGCTGAAATATACCACCTATCATTCATCACTACACACACCATACCTCACAACACACCTCAAAACACACATCACTCACACACACCACACTACAAACCATACCACACATCACACATCACACACCACGCACCAACCCACACATCACACTACATCTCGCGACTTACCACATAACCCACAAAACACCACACTTACTTAACACACCCCACTTTACATCACTTGCGCTGGGAATAGGTTATGTTTTATTTTTACTGTTAATAATTTAAATTTATTGTAACTTTACTTAAACATTTTTTTTTATATATACACACATCAAAAGTGTCTAGGGATCAAGCATTTTTATGCGGATTTCTTGAGATTGAGATGTGGCTTTGTAATAAATTTATGATTTTATAAATTTATATGGATCCTTTTTGGTGGATTTCATAATTTGAATCAGGAACTGTGAATCAAATTCGAGTAAAAGATGAAAATCAGCTGTCAATATTTTCCCTATAAAAACATACAACGCATTGAAGACATTATTAGTGCTACTGTTTCCCTACTACTGATTAAAACCAACGTTATTATGGAGCGGCGACGTCATTTAAGCAGGGAAGAAATGCTCAGAGCCGTGGGAATGATAGAAGCTGGTTCCCGGCAACGTACTGTGGCTTTAGCTCTGAATACAAGTCAGAGTGTTATCAGTCGACTTTGGACACGTTACCGAAGCACTGGTACCGTGGCTGAGCGCCATGGAGGACGGTATCGCTGCACCACACGGAGACAAGACCGATACATTCAAATCTTAACTCGAAGAGCTCCAACAATAACCGCCATGATGTTAGCCGTGAGGCTTCATCACTCTTCAGGGAACTTAATTAGCGACCAAACAGTCAGAAACCGCTTGCATGAAGTGAACCTTCATTCCCGAAGACCGCTACGGGTACCACCTATAGCAATGCACAATCGTAGGATTCGATATCAATGGGCTCTTGAACACAGAAATTGGGCAGAAGAACAATGGCGTTTCGTGTGCTTTTCTGATGAGTCTCGTTTTGGTATGAGACCGGATACAAGACGTATACGACACTGGAGAACCCCTGGACGCCAACAGCGATTAAAATCCTGCCAGGAAGTCCATCCTTATAGTGATGGAACCATCATGGTATGGGCGGGTATTTGGATCGGCGGAAGAACTGAGTTGATTTGGATCAGAGGCAACCTCAACGCTCAAATTTATGCTGAGACGATTGTATCAGACGTCATCGTTCCTCTACAAGTGCAAATCGGTCCCTTATTTCAGTTAATGCATGATAATGCACGACCGCACACCGCAAGAGTTGTAAGACAGACTCTCGCCACAGCTAACATCAATGTCCTGCCCTGGCCTGCTCAGTCGCCAGACTTGAACCCGATTGAGCATGCATGGGATATGCTACAGAGAAGAGCCTGCCATTTTCCTAATAAAGGGATTTTTGACATTTGAACCACTAACATTAAAGTTCGAAAAAAAGACTGAAATAACAGTTTTCTTTAAAATTTTATTGGGTAACTTAAACAATTAATAATCCGTGTTTCTACCGCGAACACTAACAACACAAGAACATCGGTTTGGCATACTCAAAATGAGTTCATCCAAATCACGCTGTGGAATGGCCGCCCATGTTCGTTGCAACAACAAAAAAAGGTCTTCTTGCGACTGGATACCCTCCATATTCGGCAGAGCTCTTCTCTGTAGCATATCCCATGCATGCTCAATCGGGTTCAAGTCTGGCGACTGAGCAGGCCAGGGCAGGACATTGATGTTAGCTGCGGCGAGAGTCTGTCTTACAACTCTTGCGGTGTGCGGTCGTGCATTATCATGCATTAACTGAAATAAGGAACCGATTTGCACTTGTAGAGGAACGATGACGTCTGATACAATCGTCTCAGCATAAATTTGAGCGATGAGGTTGCCTCTGATCCAAATCAACTCAGTTCTTCCGCCGATCCAAATACCCGCCCATACCATGATGGTTCCACCACTATAAGGATGGACTTCCTGGCAGGATTTTAATCGCTGTTGGCGTCCAGGGGTTCTCCAGTGTCGTATACGTCTTGTATCCGGTCTCATACCAAAACGAGACTCATCAGAAAAGCACACGAAACGCCATTGTTCTTCTGCCCAATTTCTGTGTTCAAGAGCCCATTGATATCGAATCCTACGATTGTGCATTGCTATAGGTGGTACCCGTAGCGGTCTTCGGGAATGAAGGTTCACTTCATGCAAGCGGTTTCTGACTGTTTGGTCGCTAATTAAGTTCCCTGAAGAGTGATGAAGCCTCACGGCTAACATCATGGCGGTTATTGTTGGAGCTCTCCGAGTTAAGATTTGAATGTATCGGTCTTGTCTCCGTGTGGTGCAGCGATACCGTCCTCCAAGGCGCTCAGCCACGGTACCAGTGCTTCGGTAACGTGTCCAAAGTCGACTGATAACACTCTGACTTGTATTCAGAGCTAAAGCCACAGTACGTTGCCGGGAACCAGCTTCTATCATTCCCACGGCTCTGAGCTTTTCTTCCCTGCTTAAATGACGTCGCCGCTCCATAATAACGTTGGTTTTAATCAGTAGTAGGGAAACAGTAGCACTAATAATGTCTTCAATGCGTTGTATGTTTTTATAGGGAAAATATTGACAGCTGATTTTCATCTTTTACTCGAATTTGATTCACAGTTCCTGATTCAAATTATGAAATGCACCAAAAAGGATCCATATAAATTTATAAAATCATAAATTTATTACAAAGCCACATCTCAATCTCAAGAAATCCGCATAAAAATGCTTGATCCCTAGACACTTTTGATGTGTGTATATTAAGATTACTTTGTACATGCTAAATATAAATACAGAAAATGTACTTACATTGCATTTTACCCTTAATGTCGCAGTACATGATGAATTATTTATACCTCTAGTTAGTTTATGACGTGTACGACAATGAAATGTTGAAAGAGCGGAGCCTTCTAATACAGGCATGGTTTGCCTAAATGGGGGCTCCAAACACATAACATGTAATGTAATACCTAATTGGCACAATAAACAATTTTTGTTTTTTTTTTTTTTTTTGAATTGCTAAAATCATGACATGCCTTTTCTCAATATGATGGGGTCGGATTTCAGTCCAACCGGATGCAGCTGTACTTTACATAGTCTCTGTCTATCTAACTTTCACAACCCAGTTAGTACTGTAATAAGATACCCCTTGGTAAGACCTGCGGGTCTAAAATGGCCGCTTTATCAGAATCCACGCAGAATCTTAATCACTTTAAAATTTCAAATTCTTTTATGTCTATAATCATAAAGTCCATTTCTGCTAAAGCGGCCATTTTAGACACCCTGTTGTCTGATTTTCGGGCCACTGTAACGAATGTCAAGGAATTCCAAATGACAGACGTAAGCCTGTTTTCAGAGGCACGTAGGAAATTCGTTGTAAAGGGTGTAAAAGTAGCCTTAACGCAAACGAAAGGCACTTGTTCTTGGTTCTAGACTATACCTGGGAACCCCTAGTTGCGATAGATATTGGGGGTAAAAGTTCCAAATATTAGGAACAATATAGGTATACATATAGGTGCAATATTAGGAACTTTTTCAGGTTATAACTTTACTTAAAATACCTCCATGACCCTTTTACTATTCAAAGCATTCATTAGCACAAAGTTTTAAGAGTGCTACATTGAGTTTTACCGTAAAATGTGATTTTTGACCCAAAAAAAAAGTCGTTTCCCAGCAAAAATTTTTGTGTTGGGGTACCTATTTGGTTTGATGTACAGAATGCTTGGTTGACGTATGTGTGAAGGGTTAATTTACAACCTGTATATAATGTCCGTCATCCGTCCACGGACCATCTCAGGCAAGCGCGGTTTCACCTAAAGATCGACTCTAGTGGCTGCTGTTATTTAGTCACGAGCTGATTTTCAAGTTAAAAGTAAAACGAAATACTTCTATTGATTTACACAAGGTTTCCAACTATACAGACATGTAATTATGTTATGTAAATCTTTCCGTAAATACATTTATTTCTCTAACAATAGGTACTAGTTTTGCTATACCTACTAGTTTTTATTTATTTCTCTAACATAAAATCCTCGTTGATTTCGCAGTATAATCAGTAAAAACAACAATTTCTTTTGGCAATCAGATAATAACAGGAATTGGTGGCGGCAGCACGTATCCTTAAGCGAAACGTTTTGCTGAAGGCCAGCGTCTTATCCGTTACTAGCGGATGTCACGCGGTTTCACCCGCGTAGTTCCCGTTCCCGTGGAAACACAGGGATAAAAAGTAGCCTATGTCACCCGGGGATAGTGTAGCTTTCCAACAGTGAAAGAATTTTTCAAATCGGTTCAGTAGTTTCGGAGCCTATTCGTTACAAACAAACAAACAAATCTTTTCTGTTATAATATTATTATAGTGTAGAAATATATATGCTACTAGCGCACGTCACGCGGTTTTACCCGCGTAGTTGCCGTTCCCGTGGGAATACAGGGATAAAAAGTATGTGACTCAGGGTGAATGTAGCTTTCCAATGGTGAGAGAATTTTAGAAATCGGGCCAGTAGTTTTTGAGTTTATTCATTACAAACATACCTTCACACACACAAAAATACAAATCTTTCCTTTTCACCCGACTGCGGCGATGCCCAAAAGGAGGGTTATTATAGTATTATTGTAGATGACTTGTTTTAATAAAACTATTTTAAACACATCAGCAGCTTCCTGCTTGAGTCCATATTATTTGGGGTAGGCGCAACGCCTACTTGTTGTTGTTGTCGTTGTTGTACTTCTTTTTTTTATAATACCTGCTTGTTGTATTTTTTTTAATATCTGTATATGCCTGTGGTTTAAGCGTTGTATGTGTTTTTTTTTCCTGAATGCTCGGTATGCTTCTGCGACGAATAAATATTTCTTCTTTCTTTTCTTTTCTTTTTCAACGGGTATTTTTCTTCCATTCTCTCCTCCCCCTGTCAATGGTTATGCTATCATTTATTCCTTCATTCATTCATATCATTCTTGCTCAGGGACAGCTCCAGCCAGCAATATTAATAACCACGGTGACAATAATTACATCATCATGCCTGCAAGCCCCGGAGGACGATGCACTGGCTATTGCGTATCTTGTAAATGACAGTGGTTATCATAATATAGTATCCATCAATTAACTGTCAAATGGTTCCATTTTGTACTAAACCATAACCAATTTGATAGTTAATCCATGGACAATATGATAGCCACTGACATTTAAAAGATCACACACCATTATTTTAGATAATAATTTCTAAGTAAAAGGGGGGCGAGCTTCGCCTTGCCATTAACCATGTTTCCAGAATACGGACTGCTTGTGAGAAAATCCTGATAGCAAAACGCCTAACACGTTGCCTGACCTACTCAGTGTTGGAAACTTTTCGAATTGAACTGAGAGTTGCCCTACCTAAAATATCAATCCAGAACCTCGTGCAGAAATGTATGCTACCACGAGATCAAAAAGATAAACAAAAATAATAATGTTCTACCAAAGCTTCGTCTTCGGCTACGGCCACTTTCGGCCAATAAAAAACACCTCTCCACACCTAAACTCTTCCCCACTGTCATTTTCTAGACCACCCGCGCCACCTGTGCGACCACCTCTGTGCCAGTATCAGCGTATCGTTCGTTAGCGTAGCAAACTACGCTAGTGTTTCGGCGCGCAGCACCTAGAGGGGCGGCCCCACAACCGATCCCTGTGGAACACCGCAAGACATCTCTCGCCGTTTCCATTTTCCGCTGCGACCAGGATGACAGCCCTATCTGTCAGATATTAACAACAACTAAACATACGTTATCTATTTCCTGGAAGAAAAGGTACAGAAATTCTATTTTTCTTCATTCTCATCAAATTGTTAAAATTTAAAATAACATGACATGTATTCCTGAAATGAAATTATCCACTACTATGTGCACAAGCGTCTTTCTTCGTAATTCGATAAGTTGTTTTTGCGGAAAAGAGAAACACAAATGCATCATTAACTTTCGCGCTTTAAATTAAATTCGTAAGACAAAGATCGAGTGCTAGCCTAGTAGACTTTATTCACCTCTGTGGATTATTTAATCAGTTTTATGGCATTGATCTTTTGCTATTTCTGACTATGTTTCTGCGTTAATGTTATTAAGTGTTATGATACTGACGCTCGAAATATCAAGGTTGGTATTATTTATCAAAGACTAGCGTGACCCCGTGAATGATTTATCTACTACCCGTGTTTGCACGGGTAGTAGATAAATCATTCACCATTCATTTCGTTTGTTCCGGGGTGGAAATTCCTCATGGATGTCCTTCGTCCTGGGGCGACCGAAGGGGTTTGTCACACTCTAACTTTTTTTTTTTGTGTGGTAAATCATCAAACGACCCCTCCCGCTCTTGGGCAGAGCGAAAGGGAGTGTCAGACTTCTACTGACTAAAAACCACCCATGTTCCTTCTTAGCCCTATATATGTCGAGGCCGCGGTAACTTGTGAACAACCCGCAGACCTGACGGGGTCACACTCTAACTGAATAGAAATCAAGTCCGGTGTTCACTTGTTAAGTCGTGAGAGTAGTGATCATGTGAAGATTATTTATTATGTATTTTATTCTAACCAACCTAACAGACAGATGTGTTGCTGGGGAGTTTGTTCCGCCACTTCTTCTTTCCAGCCAAAACACTAGGAAGTGTCGAAGGGTGGGCGTTTTGGGGGACTGTCTCTTGTAAATAAGTAAAGTAAATTTTGACGTTCGAAAGTGCTGATCATCAGCCTAGTTTGAATAAATGAGTTTTGATTTTGATTTACTGCCTCGTTGGTCTAGTGGCCGCAAGTGAGACTGCAAAGCATGAGCTCGTTTCTCGGGTCCAACTAATTGTAATCGGGTTTTTCCATTAGCAATTTCTCCACGAACACCGTCTGTTCGATTCTAGCAATTTCCCAACTATGTCGGGGCTGGTTTTCAGTCTAACAATACCAGTATTTTACATGGAGCGACTGACTGTCTAACCTCCACAACCCAGTTAATACTGTGGTAAGACTGGTTAACAGACTTTCAGGTCACTACCTGCAAGGACTGCCAAAGATCTATTTATATGACAGCCGGGACCAGCAGCTTAATGTGCTTTCCGAGACAGGGAACGCGGTATGTAACGGGTCATCAAACCACGGCATCCACAGACCAACCTAGGCAAGCGCGGTTTAACCTGAAGATCAACCCGAGTGGCAGTTATTATAAAGCCACGAGCTCCTCATACTGGCTGTATCTGTTGGCTTTATCTACGGTGTTATGTAAGTAGATCTATAGTGATACACCACGTGCGCCAACCCGTGGGTAACAAATACGTACTAAATATTTGAGGCAAAAAATACTATTGTCTGGATGTCAAAAAAGTTTATTAGGCAATTAAAAACTTCTTTAAAAAAATTTTTTGATAATATTCTTTTAATTTATGTAAAATTTTCTTGTTCTTTTAGGGGAGCAGCAGTTATTTCGGCTTTTGCTTTCGGATTCCGGTAGATATTTGTAAATTAATGGTCCACCCATTAATTTATAAATATGTAGTTAATATTTATATATACCATTTATATATCTTTTTATGCCTATTGGTTGGAAAAAACCTTAAAAAAACCAGTTTGCAAGGTTTTTATTAATTTGACTTAGAGCATAACATTACCTATAATAATAATCGATCCGTGTTTCGAATAATCGAGTTGTTTAATCAATCCGTCGAATACTTTTTATTCTACAATAAAATCAAGTACAGAGGTGCTTCGTGCTTGAAGATTGGCATAGACAAAGAGATACCAGCAGCACCAACTGCGCTGGTATCTCTTTGTCTATATCTTCGATGCGAGTCGGGCAGTGGATCTGATGATGATGATGCCTAAGTTAAGTCATTGCGGAAAATGTGGAATTAAGTCTACCTAATGGCGGTAGTTTTATACAAGTTTAACAGCACTGTTGATTCTGGGTTACAGAAGTTACAGTGGTTTGGGAATAGTGAGGCGGGCTTGTTCCATTAAAAAAAAAAAAGTTTAACAGCTTTGATTGCCTTTAAAATTTACTCTATACAAATGTAATGTAAGGTTTGTGAACAGTCTTGCCTGATGGGCTTGCTTTAGTTTGCCAAAATATTGAACCACAGGCACGCCACTCGTAGTGTACCCGTCTTAGAAACGGGAACAATAAAGTAAAGATGAAGGTAAGCTGTTATAATGCCAGCTCTGTTAAAAAAATACTAATGTTGCATCCAATTAAAATACTTAATCTTTTTTGATTCGAGAATCTTGTTTGACTTAACAGCTATGGAAAATGTCATCACATCACTCATCATGAGTAATTAAACTGAGAATGTTAATTAAACATGTAAGTACCCACATTAAATTACTCTCGAATATCGAACAACTTCACAAAAATACTTACAAGTGCAAGGTACGTTACTAAGGTCGAGTAGCGATTTTACTAATGTTTAACTAATCAATTAATTATTGAGATAACCTTTCTTTGTTATCTTAGATACCATATACGCAATAATATAGGCCGCTCGAAGTCGATTAAAATAGAATAATCAATGAAGGTCACGCTCACGAAGTATTTCCCTCTTTCCATGCCGGCAGAAAACCTGCTCTTTAGATCCGAAGGATGTAGGGCGCAGGCGCTGACCCCACTCAATGTAAACAACATCAAAACATACGCCATTAAAATTAAAAACAAATAATCTACTCACCAGCCCATGGTCCGAACCTCTTCGAGAGTGTATGCACCTCAGAAGGTAGGAAGTAAGGCATCAAATACGAAGATATGAGCTCCAATACACTCCATAGGGAATCTATTATCAAAAAACACAGGGCAATAGACCCAACTAACGCTAGAACTAGTAACAAAAACATTGTTTCTATTATAAATGCACTGATTCAGTTAATTTATGGCCGTAGAACAAAAACCCGCGCGTTTTTTTCTCGAAAATGGAATGTTTACTTTTAGTGGGAAAGCGCACGACGCGCCAGCATGACGGAGCAGGGCACACTGACTGGCGCAAGCCGCCGCAAGCGAGTGTTGCACTGTTGCCCACGTTCAAGTTACGTTACACGGCTGACCTATAAACCCTATATTATGTCACTGCTTATCAACTATGGCTATTTACCGGAAGATCCCATACAGGAAAAGGCTTGGTTATCTACTATTCTTGAGATTATTTTAGGTGAGCTTTACCAAATCGAGTTGATCTATCTACTAACACTATAATATCATATAGAAAAACCTAGATTTAGTTCTTTTAAATAAAAAACGCCTGCAATACTGTTGCATGCAATATTTTTAAATAAAGTGATCAATATTTCTACAGGCGATCGATGTTCTGAATTTAAATTGATCTGAGCGAGAGAGTAGAATAGGTATGGTGGCCTCAACACAAAAAAAGTGAAAAATAAACCATAGAAGAAAAATCAGCTTCTGAAGTTGGTGACTTTTGTTTGTTTGATTTCAGTTTTTTTTGCCCCCGACTTCAATAGCTGATTTTCCGTCTAAAGTTTATTTTTCACTTTTTTGTTGAAATCGGTTTTATTTTTTGGTAAAAAGTTTTTTACGAGGCTCAATCATGTCATTCGTTTCAGACATTTAGAATCTCTCCCGCTTGGATTGGAGTGGGCGTTAAAGTTGAAGAAAGAGTGAAAGTTTTTATTTTTCACATTTTAATGGTTGTGATGTGCTTACCCCTTCACAGCGTATCGGCGTGATGTTATGTTATGTACTGGTGTAAACAATATACACAAATGAGATTTCAGCAATCCCAGTCCATTTGCTATCATTAATTGAGGAGTTCTGTTGACTATCTCCGAAGTTCTTCATCAGATCTTCACCAAATTGAAATTGGATTACTCCGAGAAAATACTCTTGCAAAAATCACCCAAATCGCTTCAAGTGAGCCTATAAAATATGAAAAGTTCTCTCTATTTCTCCAGGATCCCATCATCAGATCCTGACTTGATGATCTTGGGGCCACCTGTGAAGTATACCCTTTCAAACAACAAAAAAATATCCAAATCGGTCCCGCCATCTTCGAGTAATCGGGGGGAAAATACATAAAAAAAAGATCCTACGAATTGATAACCTCCTCTTTTTTGAAGTCGGTTAATAACAAGTTACAATACAGGAAATATTACTCAGTTAACATTATGGCCGTTTGGCCTTCCTTCAAAGACATCTTTAGACATACAATAGTACAGACGCCAGCACATCAAGTTAACAACTGTCGAATATGCTTTGAATCACCAGACTTACTTACTACTTGTAGCTTCTCGTCGGGGCTGTGGGATGTTCGAAAAGATACAGTATTTTTTCTTTGTTAAAATTGTAACTATAATTCGTTCACGTGTCATGTACTCGTGAATATGATTAGTTGACTCAAATTAGAATGGGTTTTGGTTTTTTGGTAAAATTGAAACTAGCCTAGGTTTATTTATAATCAACGCAAAAAGCTATCTACGCATTAAAAATAAACATTGCTCTAATGGTTTGTTTTTTTGTAGGTTTCTAATTATTAAAACAGTTTCTTTTTATGTCTGATTTAATTACTTTTTTTCAACCAGTCTTCATTAACTCCATTATACCTCCATGTATTGTTTCAACGTAATTAAATCCTTATTAAAAAAACGCTGCTTAGATGTTTTATCAAAAAAAAAATAACCTTTAGAACCTTTACAAATTAGAACCATGAACACAAAGAGTATAATAATAATATGGGAGCATGAACATTTTGTATGAATACTAGCGAAACTGGCAGACGTCATCCTGCCCGGACAGCAGCGCCACCTACTGGGACCAATTGTGAATCTAAACCATTCTCGAATCCACTTGAACACATTACGAAAATTTTCATTAAAATCGGCACCGCCGTTTAGGAGGAGTTCATTGACAAACACACTAAGATTTACACATATTTTATATTAAATATTGAATACCGTAATTATAGAATATCATCAGGGTAACCCGCAAAATTCAAATATTTATCTGTTTTTTACAATTTGCAGGCCGACATCCTCCTCCTATTACATTGTTGTTTATTCAGGGTGTAAATTAACCCTTCACACATACGTCAACCAAGCATTCTGTACATACAACTAAGTACCCCTACGCAAAAATTTTTGCTGGGAAACGACTTTTTTTTGGGTAAAACTCAATGTAGCACTCTTAAAACATTGTGCTAGTGGATGCTTTGAATAGTAAAAGGGTCATGGAGGTAATTTAAGTAAAGTTACCTGAAAAACTAGCATTTACAAAAACAGCTGTGCAAAATTTGGAACTTTAGCCCCCAATATCTCCGTAACTAGGGGGTTCCCAGGTATTTTTTATTTTATTTATTTACTATTTATGTACACACAGTAGACAGCACAGGAAAAGGTATGGTCTAGAACAAAAAAAATATCGCAGTGGTGGGGAGAATAAGTGCCCTTCGTTTGCGTTAAGGGTACTTTTACACCCTTTATATATGTTCACGTTGTAGGGGACGTGAGCGATATATGTCTGTACTTTATTTAATTCATTTTATTTCTTTATTTAATTGTGCAGAAAGGAAAACACCCAAAATAAAACAATCAAAAACATACTAAATGTATTTTTAATCTTAGTTTTATAATATAACGTGACATAGCGGTTGAAAGCAACATAAAAGTGGTTAAATAATAGCTGGCCACGTTTGTCGGTCACTGGGTCACAGCAGTTCCTATTTAGGTAGGTACTGCATATTACTGCACAGCATTTCTTAACGGAGATTAGGTCTTCCTAGGGTCTACTAAAATGTATGAACCTACATCGAAATTTTTCTCCTGCAGAGCTATTGCGTATCTTTTAAATGTCAGTGGCTATCATATTGTCCATGGATTAACTGTCAAATTGGTTATGGTTTATTACAAAATGGAACCATTTGACACTATATGATAGCCACTGTCATTTAAAAGGTACGCAATAGGCCTGCTGGTTTCCAAGGAATTATTATGGTCTTAGATAGTTGACGCTTAGTCGTAAGTATTTTAGTGGGCTCATTTTGGCAGACCGCAACCATTACTTTGGTCTCGAAAGAAACTTCATATCATTTACGAAAAAAAACAGAGAAAATTGAAACTTAAAAGAAAACTTAAATTAATATGTAAAATCATCAATGGTCCAATATTTCGAGCGAAAACCGGTAAACAATGTTACCGTGGTGTAGAAAAAAAAATCCCGCTTAGTAATACGTACTAATTAAAATTATTCATGACAATAGTAAGTATCCTAACGTCTTCTTCCCTTGTTTGTATCAGACTGTCTCCGATATGCTGTATAGCTTGGTATCATTGCTTGCGGGAGGAACCTCCTCCTTCAGCGTCCTCATGCCTTTCAGCGTGTTCTTCACCACATCGTAAGGAGCTGAAACAAAATTACCATCATCAAAATATTTGACGACACGGTTGGCGCAGTGGTTGAGCGATTGACTGCTGCGCAGCATGTCGCGGGTTCGATTCCCGCACGGAACAAATATTTGTACGACCTACAAGTATTTGTTCCGAGTCTGGGTGTTTTTCTATCTATAATATGTATGTATTTACAAAAAAAAAATGTATATAAGTAGTTTATCAGCCATCTCGTTACCATAACACAAGCATTAGGTTGCTTAGCTTGGGACTAGATGGCGTTGTGTGAAATGTCCAAGGATATTTTATTTATTTATTTTCACTCGGTTAGCGCCATCTGTCGATTGTAATATGAACTATACGTGTAAAATAAAAAAATGCATGTTCAAATAGGTTCAAATTAAGAATATTACGCTTATTGCACGATAAGGAATGGCGAAAATGTTGTGAGGAAAATGTTGAGTATGAATGTAGATGGCTATAAGAGTAGAGGAAGATCAAAGAAACGATGGATGAACTGTGTGAAGGATGATATGGCTAGAAAGGAGGTGACTGCCGAGATGACGAGCAATAGAGATGTATGGATGAAAAAGACACATTACGCCGCGCAAATAGATTGGGATAAGGGCAGGAGAATGATGCGTGTTGCATTCGAAGAACGAAACAGACAGCAGATAGCAGCAGATAGATTATAGAACACTCGCATTATTTTTAAGTCGTATGCAATTCAAGGCGAAGCTACAACTATCAACCGAAATTAGACCAGTCCGGCTGCTTAAAAACAAGTGACTTGAAAATCTCGTTTTTTACACTGTGAACAGAGTGTATTGTTTCGTTTTATGTTGATGTGAGCCAAACATCTTTAAAAATCACAAAATCGAACGCTAGTAAAAATAGTTGGGTTTCCCCTGGGAACATTCACTTGACAAGAGAAATCTGGTGAAAATAGCCGGTTGAATAGACGTTGGTTGACAAACTTAAGGGGCCGTGCATGAAATCATCTCATTTTGAAAAAAAATAAGTTTTTAAGGTAACCTACCAGTATGCAGAATTATATGCATACTTAATAGCTGCAGTATTGTGTAGACTATTCCGCATTGAATTATAATTTATAATGATGTTAAAAATAGGTATTACGAATGCATCTAAATCTATTGCCTTGAAATGAATAAATATTTTGGAACCGATTATTAATTTAGAGAATTACGGACACTGAAAAAGTAGTTAAAGTTTAATCAATAATCCAACCTCAACGAGATTGCGAATTTAAAACTTCAGATAGGTACATACTTTTGCAATGTATACCTACTAATATTATAAAGAAGTACTTAAAATTTGTTTGTTTGTAAGTTTGTATGTACTATACCGGGCAATCTCCGGAACTAATTATATCCAATTCTAAAACCATTTTCTCTGTCAGAAAGCTACATTGTTCGTGGGTGATATTTATACACTTAAAATTACTGGTAAATAAATTTTATATCATAATTTATATCATACATAATATATTATCCGCGCTTGCACAATTTTTACGGACGAAGTCGCGTGCGAAGTGCTAGTGTAGTATAATTTTGTTACAAAATCTTGGTCTTCGAACTTTGAAAATTTGTACATATTGAATTGCCTCACGATAGAATCAGCCATCAAAATAGTGTTTCGTAAAGACTGCCAGACCTCAAATCGGTACGGTGCGGTCAGTGGTGTAACGAAATTCGACTGACTCTTTAAGGTTCCCAGCGTAAGGCAAAGTCTCACCGCCGCCGCCGCCTTAAAACTAGCGATTATCGATAGACTATTTTCGCGCGTCTCTTTTCACAACCACCGATGGCTGGCGACATGATTTTTAGATGGCTGGCGACATGATTTTTAAAATGATTGAAACCTCTGTACCTCGATGGTATTCGCATCGTCTACACAGATACAGCTAAAGATCTGGGTGTAACCATTGATTCTAATTTGTCGTGGCGAGCTCAAGTCAACGAGGTCAGTCGTAAAGTACATTTTTCACTTCATTCACTAAAATGCCTTCAGAGTCTGCTGCCGTTGAAAACTAAAATCTCCTTGACTCAAACACTTATTCAGCCGATTATAGATTATGCCGACGCCTGCTACCTGGATGCTACTGAGGAGCTATTAAATAAGCTTGAGCGCTTGCAAAATTTAAGTATTCGCTTTATTTTTGCTCTGCGTAAATATGACCACGTTTCTCACCTTCGCAAAGAACTCAAGTGGCTCCCAATCCGCCTTCGCAGGAACACAAGGATCCTATGTCTTCTCTTCAATATTCTACACAACCCGTCTTATCCTTCTTACTTGCGTGAGCGATTCTCTTATGCCCGTCCTTCTGACGCACCATGTAGATCGCACCTTCGAACCCTACTTAAATCCCATCCTCATAAATCCAGCTATTTTTCATATTCCTTCTCTGTCCATGCTGTAAGGTTGTGGAACTCACTTCCGCCTAGCATTCCAGATTTAAAGACTATATCATTGTTTAAAATTAGAGTTAAAGAATACTACCTTTCCTCTCCAGTATGATTTATTATATTATACATATATATTTTATTTGTTTATGCATCTTAGGATTATGTATATATATATATTATTCTTTTTCTTTTCTCGCACACTATTGTCTACATTTCTTCTTCATTTCTCCTTTAGCAGGTCTGCTGGCAGAAATTTCGTGAGAAATAAGCAGTACCTTTGTACTCATATATTATTTTATGTTATTTTCCTGTGCTGTCTACTGTGTGTACATAAATAGTAAATAAAATAAATAAATAAATGATTTGTATGGAATCACGACACATGTGTAGTCAATGGCGTCTACTCGCGACTCAGTGTCCGCGTCACGCCACCGGTGGCGGCCCTCGTCACTCATCATCGCTCAAACGTCGACAACTATACTACTGGCGGCCACCTATCACTGACCAACTTCGTTTGTGCTGTGGTCAACAGCCCGTGTGGGCGGAGCTTAAAAGAAATAATCATGCAGCCGGTGTCAGAGGCGAAAAGTTTTTTTTGGAATTAACGACACATATAATAATAATAATAATATTCCACAACTATCACACAACGCCATCTAGTCCCAAGCTAAGCAGAGCTTGTGTTATGGGTACTAGACAACTGATAAACATACTTATATATTTCTAAATACATACATAGTATAGATAAATTACACCCAGACACAGTACTCGGCGACTGTTCATGCTTAACTCTGCCAAATAAGCTACTCCTCTTTTAAGTTGCTAGCTCTGCTCGCTTCTCGCTATTCGCCGACGGTGGGACGCTGTCCTATGAATTGGTTATGTATCTATTAAGCTTGTATTTTTAGCCGCCTTGTCTTGTAGTTAGTACTTACTTACTTTTGTATTCAACTTAGTAATTTGAGTTGAAATAACTTTTCGCAAACTACAATGGAGCTGTGTTAGCCCATTTGTAATAACCCCGACTTATGTGTACCAGCAGGTCACCTAATTCAAAACAAAACCAGGATAGCATAATATTATGTAATTGATTTATGTTTTTTTATGTACTTAATTGAATAGCTCCCGCCAGCGGTGATTGCGTGAAAGAGTAACAAACATCCTCCCAAAATTCGTGTTAATATGTAGTTGTAGTACATAAAATTTCCCCAGAAATGATCTCAAAACTATGGAGGTTACAGTGTTAAATCGGCAAGTCCTAGAACCGAATATCCGAAGACACGTGACATCCTCCAACAGAAACTGGGGCCACCTCGCAAATTCCGATTCACTCTTTCTCCTACAAAGGTGGGACCGATGTTCCAGCAGTGGGAAGGTTAAACTAAATATCTACTTATTCATCATCATCAGCCTATAATGTTCCCTCCCACTGCAGGGTCTCAGGCCTCCTCTCTAACAGAGGGATGGGCAATAATCCACCACGCGGGCCTAGTGCGGGTTGGTAGATGTCACATGTCTTTGATTTTTTTGATTTTAAGACTTGCCGGTTTCCTCACGATGTTTTCCTTCACCGTTTTGAGAGCAGCGGTGACGAAATAAATTACACAAAGTAATGCGCCTGCCCGGATTCGAACCCACGACCTACTGTTCGTAAGTCGGGGCCGACAACACTGGGCCACCGCTGCTCTCATCAACTTATAAGTTTACATTATTTTCTTATTACAGCTACTTTTAAGGTAAATATTTATACATTATAGCTAAGGAGTTACTATTGGGCCTCATAAGTCGCCCGTTTCGTACGTAAGTAGGTTCCTACAGTATTTAAAATCGAATAAAATACATTTAAAAAAAATTAAATACGTAAATAATTATGAATTTTCACGAGCATGATAATGCCTATGCCTAATATTAATATTATACTGTGAACCACAGAGCAAGCACCTTTCACATTACCTACATTTAAAAAATCTAAGTATTTCAAACAAATGGTGTCAAGAAACTTCAAGCACATCATAACGAGAAGCGTGTGTAATCGCATGAGAACCATTAAATTACAATAACAATGTCCCAATCGTTACTCAATGCCTGTGCGATCGTTAATACAAACTTTTATTGCTCTTTTCATAATCTAACCATTTTTGTTACACAATTTTTACGTTTACCCAGTTTTTAGCACTAACGTGGTAAATATAGTGATAGATGTAAGTTATCATGTACAAAATATAGGTAAGTGAATACGGTTGATCCTATTTTTAAGGTGTGTGGTGAAAATCAGAATTAAAATCGCCGTCGTTTGTCTTTTCAATACAATTTCCTTAGCATAGTAGGTACCGTATACCTAAGCATAATTAATCAGCCAATAATGTTCCTTCTGCTGGGACACAGGTCACACAGGACACAGGTCACACAGCCTTCTCTCTACGAAATGGAATAGGCATTCAACACGTGCCACCTCGCCACCGCGTGGCCAGTGTGAGTTGGTAGATGTCACAATATGTCTTTGTTTTTTTGGCTCTAGGATGAGCCGGTTTCCGAGAGGATGTGTTTCTTCACTGGTTTGTAAGACTATTTCAACAGATCTTTTGTCATTTTTAATTAACAGTGTCCTTCTGCCATGACAAAGTCATTCATAGCAATTTTCAGCTCTATGCGAATTAAATAGGTACCTACAGTAAAAAAAATCTGTATGTAGGTATTATACTATCAAAACAGATATTCCAATTTACTTGTACGGTATTTTTGGATGCCAAAAGAACAAAAATGCTACTCGCTATTTAGAAATGAAAACATATCAATTTTAATAAAAGGTTAATTCAATCGGACCCACAGTGAGACCCTGTGGGACCCTAGCAACTAACTAACTTTAGGAGTTTCACGCCGGTTCTTCTCCTTAGGAATTGACCAATTGTACACCTTTTTTGCGACGTTTTATAAGTGCCCAAGTAGGCCTATGTGAAATAAATTTTGATTTTTAACTAGCCGTTAGGTGAGCAAATCTTTCAAGTGTAAGTGTTTTGTTAGAAACATTATCGAAGGCTTTTGAGAAATCGAATCAAACGTAACCTAGAATATGATAACTCTTGACTTCTTCAGCTGAGTTTGATTTTCTGTCGACCCTATTCGATTCGGATTTGTCAATCATGTTAGTTAAAGTTACGTATTGGTTAGATCGACGACCCAAACCGTTACTGGGCCAACGGGATGAGGTGGTCCAGTGTAGAATTCTAAAAGCAAATATTGTCACGGCCTCTGACAGTACGAGTTAATTGCATGCAAAGATAAAGTAATCCAAACGGGTTAATGTTGTTTCATTAATAGTGGCTAGACATGTTTTTTTTTCTTGTTTTCCTAATTTCGTTGCCAAGATGTTATCCTTCTATATTTAGGCAATGTCACGTCGTCCCTGTACTTAAGTCCTCTTTTGTTTGATTTAATCTCAGACATAACGAGACCCATTGTCTTATTCTCATGGTCCAATGCTTTGAGAGAGCTAGAATTGGAAATCATCCGTAGTCATCATCATAACTATTAATTTACATGGTGCTAAAACAAGAGGTTGTCATATATTTCATTAACCTCTAGAGTTTAGAGTATAATGACGTGGTGAATGTATTGTTTCAAGAAATAAATTTATTCATATTTATAAAAATAAATAAGCAGCACCTGTTTTTAATATGAAAGTAGGTACCGCTACGTGCTCAAAAAACCTGTCTGTCGTGATAGCTTATTTAATAGAATTTCTTTCCACCTGACCAATCTTATGGAGTCCTTCGACAAAACTTTTTGACGAGGAAAAAATACACTTTGTCGTGTACACAATTACAGAAACGATAAGACAATGTAGGGAGTTACATACCAGACCACATTCTCAGCCTCCTTTTAGACCCTTCATTCTCATACGTGCAAAGTCTGATAATATCAAATACTGCTAAGAAAGTTAGGAATATAAGTAAACTGTACACGATTAGTTGTAACATGGCAACTACGGTAAACACAACGGCACGAGTCGCCTCGCCGACGATAATAATACAACTAAAAACAAGGCATGTAAAATACTGGTTTCCAAGACCAAGAAATACGTCGTCTTGAACTTGAAACCTTTGTGGCTTTGCTCAGTTTCAATTCTCCAGTAATAGTCACATGAATTGAATTTACGTAAAAGTAACTGAATAGGTCCTTTGAGGGTCAAACCACAGCAATTTTGGTATCCGTAAAATCTTACGATTCTAGTTATTACAGTACACAACACACATATATGCAAGGTTTTATCATAGCATCCACATGGGATAGGTACCTCATACTAATTTAAATAGATAACAACTGACCTGCACCATAATTTGGTTTCTTAACGCTTAATAAGTAGTTGTTCCCGCAGAGGTAAGTCATGCGTAAAAAAATCATCTGTAACGGAAGGGGCAAGGGCTAATGCGTAACTAAAACTTTAATAATAGGTTATAAAATATTATTATGAGGTAGTATTAGCCGAAATGTATGCCAATGTCAATTGCGCAGACCGATTAAGTTAAGGTTGTGGTTTAAAAATGTATTAATGAGACGCGGCCTCTACGACCTTGCTATCGGATGTAGGTACTGGCTCTATTTCCGCAGTGGCGCAGTTACTGTGCAAACTACAATTAACATTATGATAGGCTGTTATGGCGAAGCTTCGGAGTTCTCCAAGTCTGGTGATTGAACCAGGTGTGGTATCCTCTTAACAAAGACAAAGGCCTCCTGCTATTAAAAATTATTGATCATGAGGGGTTTAACCATTTTGAAATCTTTCAGAAAGAGACAAAAAAGCTTCGCCATTATTTGTAATATTTCTATTCTATTCTATTTTTATGAATGGCAATTGTGCCGATGTCGACAATTCTGCCAATGTCAATTAATGTGGAATGGAGAAACGTGTGTGGACAGCATTAAAAAAGAAAATAATTTGGATTATGAAAAATAAATAAAACAAACTGCACGTAAAGTGTAACTTGTCGATAAGTATTAATAAAAAAATATATAAAAAGGAAAATAAATACATAATATTTGTAATATAAATTAATTTAATAAATCGAATACCACACTACGACTTACAATCTGATGTTGTTGCTACGGATAAATATAATTAGGGCACTACAAAGCTTTGGAGAAAAGTGAGTTAGTAAAGAAGGAAAGTTAATAGGAACAGGGATTTTCAATTCTGAAAGACGGCTGTATAGATTAAGAGAAGGGTTATTATTAGTACAATTAAAGAAAATATGTTCCAAGGTACCCTCGTCCAAACCACACTCGCAAAGAGATGAATCTCTGACCCGAATTTTGTGTAGAAAAACTGGGGAGCAGCAATGGCCCATGCGAAGCCTGCACAAGACAGAAAGCACCTTCTTGGAGAGTTTTTTATATGGCTTAAAGTTAAACCAAGGCTTTGAGGTAACATTAGGTTGGATCGCAGAGTAAAAAGAACCTTTTGTTTTACTCGAATTCTGCCACTGTATCTGCCATGAGGATAGTAAACTCTTTTTTGGCAGGCTCAGCAAATCATAGCCCTGGCATTGATAGTATTTTAGGTCTACGGACTGGGAATTTACAGCGTCTTTAGCAAGGGCATCAACACATTCATTTCCTATTATGCCGCAGTGGCTAGGAATCCAAACCAGATTAACAGTTTTGTGGTTTTCAGCACAAGATAATAGGGATTTTTTAATTTGGAGCAAAATAGGGCTGTGTAATTTAGACTTGAAGGGATTTTGCTCTAAGGCTTGCAAACAACTCAGAGAATCCGTGAATATAACACCAAAATTTATACTGTGAGCCTCTATAAAAAGGCATGCTTCCAGAATGGCAACACACTCGCCCGTAAACACAGATGACTGAACAGGGCATTTAAATTGAAGAACAATTTTGGAGTTTTGGTAATAAACCGCAGCACCAGTACAGCCAGAATTTGTCAATTTTGAAGCGTCCGTAAAGAACCTTTCAAAATGACACCATCGCTCACCAACGGCAGCATTGAATAGAGAGTCCGCCGAAACAGAATTTTTGGAAATTCCAATATTATAAAAGATTTTTGGTTTGAAACAAATGACATCATAATTAAAGTTATAAATAGGAAGTTTTGGGAATTGAATAATGGGAGAATCTAAATTTTGAAGGAAACGAAAAGATTTTAAAAATAGAGGAACTTCTTTGTGCTTCCAATAATTAGATGTGCTGCAAAGGGAATCTAATGTATGAACTTTTCCTATAAGAGGGTGAGCAGATTTCGTGATAACTCTGGCCCAAAACCTGGATGCTAGATATTGCCTTCTCAAGGCCAAAGGAGGTTCTGCACACTCCACCTGTATTGCATTAGTAGGTGATGATTTCATACAGCCTAAAATGATCCTAAGACATTGGGCCTGAATCCTGTCCAGTCTTGTCAAAGCCCCTTTGTTACAGGGAATGAGCAGAAAAGAACCGTAATCTAGAACACTTCGTATCAAGGCATTGTAAACCAGCTTCATAGTGTATGGGTGGGCACCCCACCATACACCTGCGAGCACTTTTAAAATAGGAATAATTCTCTCGCATCTATTTACTAAATAATTTAGATGATGCAATCCAGTTAATTTGCAATCTAAAAATACACCTAAAAATTTGGCTTTCTTAGCAACTGGTATACAATGATTTTGAATTCGTATCGAAATTTGAGGGATCAGTCTCCTGCGGGAAAAGACAACCACAGTACTTTTGGGTGCCGATAAACTCATACCATGCGGAATTAACCATTGATTCAAAGAGTCCAGGGAGACACAAAGGGATAACGCAGCAGCTTCAATAGATTTGTTGGTAACATACAAAGCTATATCGTCAGCATATTGTAAAATATGACAGTCATTGTTAAGACATGAGCCAATATCTGTTGTGTACAAATTATATAATAAAGGACTTAAGACATAACCCTGTGGTAATCCCTTCCATGTCCGCCTGACATCAAAATCTTCACCTGGAACTCTCAAAATCAAAGACCGAGACATTAGCATGCTAAAAATACACTGAACCATTCTCACCGGAAACCCCATCTCTTGCAATTTCTGTCTGAGAATGGGAAGAAGGACATTATCATACGCAGCTGAAATGTCGAGAAAGGCAGCAACAACAGACTCGTTTTTAGAAAACGACGCTCGGATATCTGAAACTAATACTCCAATACTATCCATGGTACCAAACCCCTTCCTGAAACCAAACTGATGGCTCGGGAGTAAGTCCCTGGACTCAATAATGAACTCCAGCCGATTCTTAATCAGGTGTTCCATTAATTTAGCTAGTACTGATGAAAGGGCAATTGGTCTAAAGCCGTTAGGGTCATCGCTATGTTTGCCTGGTTTCAAAATGGGGATTATTATTTGAGTTTTCCATTGATCGGGGACCCAACCATTGGTGTAAAAATAATTAATTAAATGTAAAAAGTAGTTTTTTGCCTTCAGGCCTGCTCGTGATAAAAAGGAGTAAACAATACCATCAATACCAGGGGCAGAGTCATGGACATACCTCAAAACTGAATCAAGCTCCTGGATTGTAAATGGAGCGTCAAAAGGATCCTCTGAATATGAAGAAGACGGTAGATGTATTTCTGCTTCTGATGGCACATAAGGAGGAGCTAATTTATCAAAAAACAGCTCTGCAGTTTCACGGGTAATAGGAGAAGAAATCGAAGGGGAACATCCATTTCTGAATCGGTTAATTCTTTGCCACACCACTGATATAGGGGTGGACGGGGATAAGGAACCGCAGAAATTAACCCACCCAGCTCGTTTCTTACTCCGCAATAATCTTTTGGATTTGGCAAGAGCATGATTATAAGCGCTTAGATTAGAAACAGTCATATTTTGGTTATAAATCTTTTCAGCGTCATTTCTCTCTTTAACGGCCAATGAACATTCCTGATTCCACCATGGAGGGGGAGGAATCAAACTACGAGCAGAGTTTTTGATAGGGAAACATGAATCTGCACTAGATATTATGGCTGTCACTAGATTTTCGTAGCAATCTGACATGTAAGTGGGGCTTGGAATAACGGAATCTTGAAGAATTAAATTTGGAAGCAAATCAATTTTATCCTCCAGTGATGATGAATATTTTGCCCAATCGGGGTTGGACAAATTATACCTCATCAGTGGAGGATTCGATTTTTCTAAGTAAGTTTTATCAGCCAAAGAAATTAAAATCGGATAGTGGTCACTACCATGTGTCAAACTGGTACATTCCCAACGACACGATGCCGCAACATCAAGTGAGCAAAACGAAAGGTCTACACAACTCTTATGTTGGCCAGGAAGAGTCCTACGGGTTGAACACCCATTATTTAAGATGCAGAGGTTGAGATCATCCAGAATTTCTACCAAACCTACCCCAAAGGAGTCACATCTTTCAGACCCCCATCGAAAATGATGGCAGTTGAAATCTCCCATAACAAGTACAGGGCCAACTACGTTTTCGAGAATGTCTCTCAAAAGTGGAAGAAAGTTTTGATTGGGGTGAGCTATATAAATAGATAAAAGGGTTATGCCCTCTACTTTACCTGCCACAATACTTACATCTCCTCCAACAGAAGGCAAAGGTACTGCCACAAGTGGAACGCGGTTGTTCACGCAGAGAGCCGACCCTCCATAGCCATCAGATCGATCGCATCTGATAATGTTATAATGTGGTAAACGAAAGCTAAGACTAGGAACTAACCAAGTCTCAGCGAGAGCACAGACTAAAGGTTTATATTTATTCAAGAGAAATATGAGATCGTGTTTCTTATGCCACACGCTTCTCACATTCCACTGAAGGAACACCAGCCGAGCCATTATGTCGGGTGAGAGAAAGGAAATTTATAAGTGAATTGGCAACGTTGGACGGTAATTGTACTGACTTAGAAGTAGACATTAGAGTGTTAAGAAGTTTAAGAAGTAAATCAATAATAGAAGACAAGTTATCAGGAGATTCTAAGAACGGATTATTGAGGGCACAACCATTATGCTGAGACGATGGGGGTGAGCTAGTTATTAGTTGATGAGCTACTTTATCATATGAGGGAGAGAGTGGGGCATGGGTCTTTGGCTTGAGAGTGATGGATTTGTGGTATGACTGAGATTTAGTGATATCAGCATAGCTGCGAGAAGAATTAGGAATAGTTTTACTTGCCTCTGAGTAAGAAAGAACTTTTTCAGCCATAACAACCTTTATGGACCTCTGCCTACCATACTCCGGGCACGCCTTGCTGTTGGCAAAGTGGCTGCCAGAGCATAATACACAGAAGGCTTCGCTTTCTGAAATGCCACAACCATCACCGGGGTGATCGTTGCCACACTTGCTGCAGCGAGGTTTTGACCTACAAAGAGATTCTACGTGACCAAAACGGCAACACCTGCGACATTGTATAGTGGGGTATATGTACTGTTCCACTGTTAGAGCAGTATAAAAACAAAAAATTCTCTTCGGCAGAACTTGGCCATCAAAGGTGATGACACAGGTTTCAGTAGGTCTGTAATCTGTTGTGCCGTCTCTTGTTACTCTTCGATTTAGCCTACGAATTTTAAGAATAGGTCCACAACCCTGTGGAACCTTCAAATAGGCCAAAACTTCCTCTTCAGTGAACTCCGTAGGGATGCCGCTAACGACACCCATACGCGTTATATTGAAAGTCGGAATAGTTGCATCGTATAAATTTGAAACGAGGTTAGTATTACAAAGAAAAGCGTTTGCATCCTGAGGGGACGCAAAGTCAACGGAGACACGGTTTCTACCAACTCTCTTAACTCCAGTTATATTTGCAATGTTATTATTTGATAAAAAACGGCCAAACGAAACTGGGTGCAGGGTAGTGCCAGCATTTGGATTACTTTCCTGACGAGAAACATGTATAATATATGGACCTTTATCTAATACCGAGTAACGCAGGCGACCTACTTGAGATCGTGATTGTTTAGTGGGATGGATGGGAGAATCATCTAAAATGCTTGGACGTTTACGTGAACTTGACTGGGATGAAGGAGATTGCTGGTCTACATTTAAACGGATGGAAGAGGAAGAGGAACTTGAAGAAGAAGAGGAAAAGTTTAATGAGGGGGAATTCGGAATGTCAGGAGGGTCAGGAGGTTTTTTTTTATCCATTATGGCAGAAAATAGGTGCCGAAAGTATGTGTTTTATTTAGTTAAAATATATGCAGGAATATATACAGAATATACTATGCATAAAATAAATATGTAGAACACAAAAACAAGACACAATAGGCACAATATCTGAAAAAAACCGTTAAATTCTAAACACACGTGTTAACCATAGACACACTCTTGCTAGCATTTGTAATATTTGTATCATGTTTGAAATGACCACATTGTACATCGGGAATGACATAACATCTGTCAAGTTGACACTTGACAGAACGAAATCGACAGTCCACAACGATCTTTGTGAAAAACGTAAACAAAAATAAATACCTATACCATTTTGTTGCCTAACGACTCGTAATAAATAATCATGGAGAAGGAATTAGACAGAGTAGTTGAAGAGATAATGTCGACGCCGAACGTAAGTGGTTGCCTGGTAGCTGACCACCAAGGGCTATGTCTAGCTGCTAAAGGTACAGCGCACGTTGACTCAGCGGGAATTGTGGTCGCGATATCGGAACAGGCTTGCAAGATACAGCCTAATCTGAAACCGCCCACTGTCTGCCTGGAGACGGACAAGAAGCAGTGTTTAATTCAGCGACACGGAACGATCACAGGAGCGATAATCAAACAGAAGTCATAGTAAGTTTCGTTGTTATCTTTAAAAAGAATGTTACTTTATTACAGTCTGGATTAGGTAGCTACCTCTTTCACGCAAGGTTCTCTTCGTTGCTCTTGGTCATGAGTCATGGTCATATATTTGATAATATGCACTTGGGAGATAGAGCGTCAGACACCAGCCCTACAATACACCAATACTACATTATTTGACAATGGTTTCTTTTTCTTTCTTTGATACATTTTGACCAAAATGACATTGAATCTGACTTAAATACATGTCAAGCCTGGCCACAGGTTCTACCAGTTGTTAAATATATTATTTAGCTAGAGTTAATGAATAATAACTAACCAAAAGTAAGTAGTATGAGTAACAGTTTGAATGTGTCGGCTATATTGTGTATAGCCGACGAAACACAATGAAAACATGCCCAACAAGTGTAGTTCAAAAGGTTAATATTGATCTAGAATTACACAAATACTAGTCTATTTGTTCTATTTTTGTGTATTAAACTTATTTTTTTCTTTTTCAGAATTTATAAGAGAGGTATTGTTAACTTCTATGAAGACTGTATGGAAATAGCCCTTGGCATGCCACCACACGCGGTATAATATCAGTCAGTTTTTGTTATTATGCTAAATAATTATTATAAAATATATGTACCTACTTAAAAATAATAATGTTATTCGTGTATTTTTTGTAAATAAATAATGTTATAACTTTTGTGCTTGTTTGTCATTTCTCAGTTACCCTATTTCAGTATAATGGGTAGGTTACAAACAACAATACATAACCAAAGTGATTTTGTACATAAATAAATGGATTTTTAATTGTCCCTATAATAACGAGCTCAAACAGATAGTAGATCTTGAAGTTTATTACAAATGCATTAGATTCAAGATCAATTGGAAAAAAATTAGAGTTATAATAATAATAATATGATGCTCTCTCTGTTCCAGGTGCTTGAGCCAGTTTTCATCGTGTCGGCGCAACGATTGTCGGATCAGGTGCGGGTCATCCAGCATAACCATATGTTGGATGATTCCGTACTTGATCGACTACGCTCTGAATCACGGAGTAACCAAGTCAAGCCAGCTTCACCAATGATCGCGGTGCAGTTGGAAAATGTTTCCAGTACTCTGCCATGATCCGAACGCGGTGGTGAAGAGGATGATGATGAAGTTATTTCCGTGAGTACCCAGTGCAATGTTCAATTGAGGAGCGCTTTGGAGGGTGCATTTCGGGAGTACCGTTCCACACCACCTGACCTTAGACCACGTTTACCCCGTTTACCCATGCACAAGAAAAACAGGGCGCTGATGTGTGCTCTAGATTCGCAACTGTCAAATTGCTTTGACAGCAGCAAAGACCTCGCTGATACTCACTCAATTTTGTATTGTGCAGCTGTAGCGGCATGTCGTGTAGCTCACGTTAAATTTCCTAACAACGACAGAGCTGCACGACCAAATTTAGCTGTTCCAGCCTGGCAGTGCAGAATTGAGCGGCGTATCGGTGAGGCTAGAGCACTCATCGGCAAGTTGATCTGCTTCAGGGAGGGCAATACTCGCCCTAGAGTGATGCGCTTTGTGAGGCGGGCGTTCTCGAGAACAGATATTAGTTTTCCTGATTATTTGTCCTGCGTCACAGAGCGCATCGACTTCCTAAAGCAGAAAATCTGTGCATGGGCAAGCCGTATTCGTCGGTACAATCGACGAGTGGAGCGGTACACACAGAATCGCACTTTCCGAAGTGATGAAAGGTGGGTATATAGAGCTTGGGACCGACCAGACCAAGGTGTGATTGACACGCGTCTGCCGGATGATGATGCCATGACGACATTCTGGCGCAACATCTGGTCGGTGCCTGTCAGTCACACTGAGGGTGATTGGACCCGGGAGGTTAAGCAAGCGTGTGATCCTATAACAGAAATGGGGGCAATCATCATCAGTCCCCAAGACGTAGCTCGTGCAGTCCGTCCGTTACCTAACTGGAAATCTCCAGGGCCGGACGGACTGCACAACTTTTGGATAAAGTGGTTCCAAAGGTCGCACGCTCGCTTGGCGTCCCAGTTTCAATCAGCCTTAGAGTCAGGGTCGCTACCCCAGTTCTTGACGACAGGAATTACCCACCTGCTCCATAAATCAGGTAGTACTGCGGAACCCAAAAATTATAGACCAATTACTTGTTTACCAACCGTCTATAAAGTTCTTACGTCCATTTTGAGAGTGAAAATCAACCAACACATCGAAACTAACTCTATCATGTCTGCCTCTCAGAATGGATGTAGGAACGGGTCCCGTGGTACTAAGGAGCTGCTCCTCATTGATATGACCATTAGCCAACAGGTTCGCCGCTCCCGAAAGGATCTGTCTACATGTTGGATAGATTATAAGAAGGCCTATGACTCTGTGCCTCATACATGGCTCATGAGGGTGCTGGAATTGTACAAAGTAGATGCAACTCTGCGTACCTTCCTGATGTCATGTATGGGGAACTGGAGAACAGTCCTTCGCTATCCAGGATGTCGACAGATCGGAGGGAACAGTGAACCGATAAGGATCGAGCGTGGTATATTCCAGGGTGATAGTCTGAGTCCATTGTGGTTTTGCCTAGCCTTGAACCCTCTTAGCACACTGCTGGAGGGTTCAGGTCTAGGCTATCGGTTGAGGAGAGGTGGTCAGGTTATATCTCACCTTCTTTACATGGATGATCTGAAACTCTTTGCCCCCAACAATTTGCAACTGATGAAGCTACTGAAGGTAACAGAAACTTTCAGTAGTGGCATCAGAATCGAATTTGGAATGGACAAATGTGCAGTCATGCATGTGAAGCGAGGGGAGATTATGGAATCCGTGGGAACTCAACTCTCGGATTCCCTACAACTTAGATCACTCTCGTCAACAGAAACTTACAAGTATTTGGGTATGTCGGAAGCATTAGGTATCAATATTGCCGACATGAAACAATCGTTGAAGGAACGTTTCTTTGGCCGCCTGAACAAGGTGCTGAGCAGTCTTTTGTCAGGTGGAAACAAGGTGCGCGCCTTCAACAGTTGGGTCATGCCGGTTTTGATGCATTCTTTCGGCATACTCAAATGGACTCAGACAGAACTTGATGCCCTAGATAGGAGGGTCCGCTCGCTATTGACTGCAAATCGGATGCATCACCCACGTTCGTCGGTGATGAGATTGTATATCCCACGGAAGTGTGGGGGTCGTGGTTTCTTAAATGCTAAGACCCTACACAACCGTGAGGTATGCAGTCTCAGGGAATACTTCCTAGAAGCCGACGTGGGGATGCACCGAGATGTGGTCTCAGTGGACAAGGGCCTTACCCCGCTCTCCTTGGCTAACGAGAACTGGCGCAAACCTAAAGTATTAGACACTAATGACCGCAAGGAGGTATGGCAGAGCAAGGAGCTGCACGGACGCTTTTACCGGGCCCTACATGGGCCCGATGTAGACTTCTTAACGTCTGTATCCTGGCTGCGTTTCGGTGACCTTTTCGGGGAAACCGAAGGTTTTGTCTGTGCAATAATGGACGAAGTTATGATGACGAATAACTACCGGAAATACATTGTGAAGGATGGCACGGTTGACATATGTCGGGCATGCCACCGTCCTGGAGAATCGATCCGACACATTATTTCTGGGTGTTCTCGTCTGGCTAATGGAGAATACTTGCATAGACACAACCTCGTTGCCAGGATTATCCACCAGCAACTTGCTTTGAAATACAACCTTGTGGAAACAGAAGTGCCATACTAAAGGTATGCGCCCGACATGTACGTCAGGCTGGCCCGGCCCCATGGAATTTAATAATGAGATTGTTATCAATCCAATGTACCCGGGTATACTAATATATGTAACACCTTCATTTTCAATGTAACTCTTTTTAAAAGAAATTACGTGCACTTCTTAGTGGCCGGGCCAGCCTGACGTTTTCAGCCCGGCCACCTTGTTTCCCACTAATCTACAAAAAATACTGGCAATATTGTGCTACAGATGAAATGTACCCTATAATTTATGCATATGTAACACAAAATCGAATCCTAAAATGCAATAGCATACGAAATATTAGCGGTTGCAGGTGGCCGGGCTGAAATTATTTCGTTACTATAAAACAGTAAAACTGCAACACCTACCAAAAAATAATACCAGTACATAATGAGATATAGAGATATAGAATACATGTAACGCTTTCATTTTAAATTATAATACATATTTAGAAAGAATAATCACTTGAAATTATATTTCAGCCCGGCCACCTAAAAGCGGTAATATTCCCTAAAATCTTATGCTAATTTGTACAGTAAAACCTGATACAGCTATGAAATGAAAGTTACATTCGTTTTGTTTTAGTCGTATACCTTTAAGCCTTCTGTTTGACTAGATTATCAAAATCTGAGAAACTTTCCGAAGAGTGACTATCATTTATTAACTAATTTCAGGACATTTGGTTTGTTGAGTGAAACAAAATTGGTAATTGTCATATTTTTTTAATAATCATTTTTGAAATTAGTTAGACAACATTTGTACTTATATTAATTAGGTACTATAACAATTGTTAATTATAAATAATGTAAAAAAAGGTTACACATTGATAATAACACAGTTATCAAAAAATTATAGTAATATCAATATTACCTTAACATCGAACATTCATTCATTCAGAATATTAGAAGATAATTTTTGGTTAAATACTTATTATACCTTGGTAAAAAATCACAGATTTTCATAATGATTCACCGTCGACGGTTGCCTGATTACAATGAATAATTCACTAAAATCCAATATATAAATCTTACAGTAATTAATAAGAAACTGATTAATTATTGATTTCACGAAATAAATAAGTACACAATAATAATAAGTAAATACATAGGGTAGGTACACAACAATAAGATTCACAAAAACTAAACACTTACTGTTAGTAAATCACCAAAATTATTACCTATTGACTATAAACGAAAGGATAAAATATATTTAGTTGATGGCATTGTATGGAGTTTTATTATTAAGTAAATGAGTGTTTAGATTTACTTTACTTTACCTGTATATTTTTTTAAATAATTACTTAGCTACCCATTAACATTGTTTGTCGATATATTTTAATTTATCAAAACTATGACTTACCTTAAAAACATCACATCACAAACAACTACACTGCAACAACTGATCAAATTTTACACTCACAGTAATATTAAAACGTAAAATATTATGTCAGAAGTGTTGATAACTACACGGCTCTTGCGCATCTATTCTGTCTACTCGGGGAAAATATCTTACGACTTAGGTTGGGACGCGACACAGGCGCCGTCTAAAAATCGGTGGTAGCGTCTGTGAACTATTATCTTTGTATGGTTATGTTGTGAAGCCAAAAACGGAGAAAATATATATAGGTTTAGGTATTATGTATCCAACAATTATTATGTGTGATTTATACTACTTAGTTTATTAATAAAAATATCATAGTAACGCATTTTGTTTCACTCAACAAACCAAATGTCCTGAAATTAGTTAATAAATGATAGTCACTCTTCGGCAAGTTTCTCAGATTTTGATAATCTAGTCAAACAGAAGGCTTAAAGGTATACGACTAAAACGAAACGAATGTAACTTTCATTTCATAGCTGTATCAGGTTTTACTGTACAAATTGGCATAAGATTTTAGGGAATATTACCGCTTTTAGGTGGCCGGGCTGAAATATAATTTCAAGTGATTATTCTTTCTAAATATGTATTATAATTTAAAATGAAAGCGTTACATGTATTCTATATCTCTATATCTCATTATGTACTGGTATTAGTTTTTGGTAGGTGTTGCAGTTTTACTGTTTTATATTAACGAAATAATTTCAGCCCGGCCACCTGCAACCGCTAATATTTCGTATGCTATTGCATTTTAGGATTCGATTTTGTGTTACATATGCATAAATTATAGGGTACATTTCATCTGTAGCACAATATTGCCAGTATTTTTTGTAGATTAGTGGGAAACAAGGTGGCCGGGCTGAAAACGTCAGGCTGGCCCGGCCACTAAGAAGTGCACGTAATTTCTTTTAAAAAGAGTTACCTACATTGAAAATGAAGGTGTTACATATATTAGTATACCCGGGTACATTGGATTGATAACAATCTCATTATTAAATTCCATGGGGCCGGGCCAGCCTGACGTACATCGCCCGACCCAGTTCTCGAAAATGGTAATATTTCGTTGTATTGGGATCGACCTATCATCACTGACAGGCCCATTGTTGCCAATAAGCCTGACATTGTGGTGATGGATCGATCGGAGCGTCGCGCAATGATTTTTGATATCACGGTTCCGCATGACGAGAACCTCGTGAAAGCAGAGAAAGATAAACAATACAAGTATCTAGATCTGGCTCGCGAGGTTGTCGACATGTGGCACGTGAATACAGCAGTCATTGTGCCGATAGTCGTGTCTGCCAATGGTCTAATAGCCAAGAGCCTCGACGAACATCTAAGGAGGCTCTCGCTTGGTAGCTGGATCAAGGGCTTGATTTAGAAGGCAGTACTTCTGGACACGGCGCGTATTGTCAGGAGGTTCCTCTCTCAAGAGCCCTGACTACCGGTAGCTCGGACCCTGTTCCCAATGCCGGTGGGCTACTATTTTTTATATTTTTAAATGTTTTTTATATGCTTTTTTGTAATAAATATTTAAAAATGTATTAAATATGTTAGAAAGTGAATAAAGGGAATAATAATAATAATAATTTTATTTCAGGCAACTAGGGCCCATACTTAAAATACACACAATAACATAAAACAATAATAACAAACTAATACATATAAAATATTAAATCATACAACACTATTTAACTAAACACGTAACGTCGGCGTCGTGTTTCGCTGCGAGGTGTCGCGTAACCGTCCTCGGAAACGACGGAAAACAACACCTTTCGGCCAAAAGTCTTCCTGCAAACAGGTCTGGAGATGTTCGGTTGGAACACGTACCACAAATGACTTAAAGTTGATGTTGTGGCGCGATTCCAACCTTTCGACCCTCAGCTCAGAGTCCAGTTGGTCTTCACTTTCAGGTACTGCACCACTTCCTCAATCTTTGTGGAGTGATGCAGACGCGAAATATACAGCTGCGTCGTAGGCACAGCAGGGCGCAGCAGCATGTTGGGCCCAGTCGTTGCAGTACCGCACAAGTTCCGGGAACAGGGCTTCTTCTTCTTCTTCTTCTTCACTACCTTAGTGAAGCCCTCGACATCAACTTGGCCCGCACCTGGCATGCAGTTACTGACCGCAGGCGGAGCAGGTTGAGTGCCCATTTTTCCCCATTATTGGTTTGTCGCTTATGTTGCGACGCATCCGATTTGCCGTTAATGACAGTAGCAGCATAGGCACGTCCTGGGGTCGACGTACCTACATGTGACGTTTTCGCAACCGGTGTTGTGGCGCGGGCGGCGGCAGCGGGCGGCGCTTGCTCAGCATTATCAGCAGCATGTGACGCACTAGTGTTCGCCGATTCAATACTGCTGACAGATGCATTTTGCGCCGCTCGACGTGTGTTCACCTTAGAGGCCTCAGGTGACCCAGTTACTGAGCCAACGTTATGGATAGCTTAATGTGCTGGCGTTTGTACCTACCATATTAAGGCAATTATGAACCAACCAAGTTAAACACCCAAAAATGTTAATCAAATGGACAAGGAAACAGGAAATATGTAGAGAAGAATGGCCCTCATACTGTGTCACTCATAAGAAACATGTAACAATCAGACTTGCTTTATGAAGTAAAATACAAAAGAATTCTAGCATAATAAGGTACTTACTAAGGTACAACGATTTTCTTACTTTTGTGCCAATAATGTTATTTTATTCAAAACATACTGAATACGGCATAGACAAAAACTACAGAACAATAACTGCTGGGATTCCTACAAACTAGCTTGTTCCTGACCTATCAGAAGTTTGTATCTATGATTATGATTGTCTGCCACATTTGTTCGTATTTATACCGACAATTGGGTTTCGATATTGGGTTGGAACTGCAGGGCTATTGCGTATCTTTTAAATGACAGTGGCTAACATAGAGTGCCTTTCAAATACTGTCAAATGGTTACATTTTGTACTAAACCATAACCAATTTGACAGTTAATCCTGCTGGGCCATCTTCTGTAGCCCAGTCTCTCAATAGATTACAGAATGCACCAAAGGCATCTTTCCCGTGAATCCAGTTTTGAGCCCATGACGCGACGGCGACGATGCTTCTTTTTTATTCAATTGATAGTATACATACACAAACTCACGCCCTTTTCCTATGGGGGTAGGCAGAAACCACAGAACGCCACCTGCTACGATCCTTACATACTTCTTTTGCCTCGTCCACATTCATACATCTGCAGGGCTATTGCGTATCTTTTAAATGACAGTGGCTATCATATTGTCTATGGATTAACTGTCAAATTGGTTATGGATTAGTACAAAATGGAACCATTTGACAGTAATTGATAGGCACTATAGGTTTAAATAGGTTAGCCACTGTCATTCAAAAGATACGCAATAGCCCTGCTGCAGGGCTATTGCGTATTTAAATGACAGTGGCTATCATATTGTCTATGGATTAACTGTCAAATTGGATATGGTTTAGTACAAAATGGAACCATTTGACAGTAATTGATAGGCACTATATGTTAGCCACTGTCATTTAAAAGATACGCAATAGCCCTACTGGTCATACACGCACGCCACACGCCGGTTACGAGTACTACACACCTTTTCTTTCTCAAGAACGGCACCAATAAGATCAGTGTATGTCTTTCTAGGGCGTCCCCCCCCGGCGTTGCCACTCACATCTGCCTATACCTTTTGTTACTCGACTTTCATTCATCGTCCTCTCCAAATGACCGAACCACCTTAGCGTACTCTTTTCTATTTAATCTTTTATTATTATTCTGTAAACGGCACCGACCGCAGAACCACGTTTTCCATCCGGTGATGTCTTAGGTACTCAATTGTTAAACATCATCATTATCATCAACAGCCTATTAATGTTCCCACTGCTGGGGCACAGGCCTCCTCTTTTTTTGAGAGGGAATGGGCTATAATCTACCACGCGGGCCCAGTGCGAATTGGTAGATGTCACATGTCTTCGAAATTTTTGGTTCTAAGACATGCCGGTTTCCTCACGATGTTTTCCTTCAACGTTTTGAGAGCAGCGGTGATGAAATAAATTACAAAATTGTTGAACATCTCTACTTGATGCTAGTAAAACCTGCATGTAATTTGCACTTTCATAAACGCGTGTTTCCAATTCAAACAACTTGTCCGCTAATGTGACGTCATAATTGCAAGCAAGACTTGCCTAATGGAACCGCGCTTTTACTACATGTTCATAGTTTCAGATTTTATAATTTACTAGCGGACCTGGCAGACGTCATCCTGCCTATCCGCCAGCGCCACCTACCGGGTCCAATTGTGAATTTAAACCATTCTCGAATCTACTTAAACAGATACGAAAACTTTCATCAAAATCGTTCCAGCCGTTTAGGCGGAGTTCAGTGACAAACACACGTACTGAAGAAATATATATGTATATAAAGATTAAAACAGCAGTTGGTAGGCAGGATAAATAACTCAAACCCTGTTAATTGTTTTGACCCCAAAACACACACAAAAAATAAAACAGCATCTTCAATATACACACATTTATTACAGATATGCTTTCCTAAATATAACATGAACTTGACGAGAGACAACTGCAACCGCTTACACTATACAACTACGCATAATCTTGGCTCTTACAGTAGTGTTACAAACAATTCTTACTATTTACTTACTTAGTTTTAGTGCAGGGATAAATACTATCCTATTACTTTTGAATTTAAGTAGTACAACATGCTACACACTTGTCCAGGAGTCGTCATTGACCAGCAGGAGATAAAATTGAATGTAATATTATGAAGCTATATTAGGAGGAGCTCGTGGCTTAATAATAACTACCTCTCGGGTTGATCTTTAGGTTAAGCCGCGCTTGCCTATGTTGGTCTGTGGATGGGTGACCGCTCATTACATACCGAGTTTCCTCCGTGCCTCGGATAGCACGTTAAGCTGTTGGTCCCGGCTGCTATAAATAGATCTTCGGCAGTCGTTACAGGTAGTCAGCGACCTGAAAGTCTGACAACCAGTCTTGCCAATGGGAATCGTATGACCTAGTACTAATTTGGTTGTGGAGGTCAGATAGGTCTGAAGTAGGTGCCTTAAGACGGTTGTCGTCACCAAGGCAGGCCAAAGAAACGCTGATGTGACGATTTGGACTCATTCCTGACTGATTGACCTGAGAAGGCAAATCACCGGGAGAGTTGGAAAGGTATTTGGGAGGCCACTCTCCAGCATTGGGGCAAATAGGCTAATTAAAACGTTTAGTAAATAGGCCGTTAGGTAAACCACACGTACACAGAATGCTATTAAGTAAGACTGCTGTCTTGGTAAACTGGAACTCCACCCCTAACACATCAACCCACTGGCTAGTAAAGATAGAAAGCAGTTATTTACTACAGCTTCTTTGTCAATATGAGTACATATAGCTAGGTTTACTACAGATACAGGTTTTGTCATTTCTATCAAACTTGTTAATATAATTTTCCAGCAGTGTTAAAATTAACTTTCAATCATCAGGTGTCTTTGTTTATTCAGCAATTCATTTTGTAGAAACTATCCAAATCGGTTTATTTATTTCATTATTTGGCTACACAATGCAATCTTAAATAGTAATAATTTATAACTGCACTAATCTTAAGTATACAAGCAACATATTAATTAACAATTTCATTTCAAATAACTTTCTAACCGAACATCCAACTAATCAAGTTGCAAGTATTTTAGGCTAAGCAAGAATGTATATCAACTTATCAATTTAATCATAGCATATACTATATATACAATCTCAACGTAAATTCTTATAATAACAATTAATTCGCTTAATATACATAAATAAATCGATGCTTGTAAAAATCATGATGTACCTAATAAAAATAAAAAATGTAAATAAGGAAGCACATGCCACATAGCTTTCAATCATTTCATTCGTGTTGCAAGTTCATAAATTAATTATTAACCTGTTTCTGTTTCCCAAACTAGCAACACTTCATACAAATTCAAATAAAAAAATCGTTCACTACAATATTGGCTGTGTGTGAGCAAAAATGTTAAAAACTAGCAAATTTATTACCTAAGACTAGGGCCTTTCTTATACACAATAATACTTACGTAGTCAACGTGGCGTTTAAAATTGTTATTTTACAAAAATATCTTGCAATTACTGTAACAGTGATAATTTAATCTATTCACATTGTTGCAAACATTTATCTAATGGCTGTGTTAAATATATTGTAAAAATGTGTCCATTTTGAGTTGAATCAACCAGTCCTTTTATGTAACAAGTTTTATCACTGTAAGTACCGCAGTTAGAGATGTTTCATGATTATTTAACCCGTGACTTAGTACAGATTTGACCTACAAAACCTTTAGGTACGTGACGCTTAAGTAATCATTAAACGTCTCTGACTGCGGTAGTTAGTAGCACAGTTTTAAGTAAAACTCATTGTCTTAGCACAAAGTTAAAGGCCCGGTTGTTGAACTATAGATAAACACACTGCAACTTCAATAGAGACCAAAAACACGTATTTTAAGAATATAATATTACAATATGCAACCTTTATAAAATTGGTTGGTGATAATTCCGTGAAGTACCTCAAGTGCGACCCACTACACTTAACATTATCTAAACATGCAATCTCAACAAATTGACATTGTTGTAACAATGTTTTAGACCACCAACAGCAGGAACTACGTATATATTGACGCATGCAAGATATATATAAAAGTATATTTAAAAAACGAGAACCGAAAAGAAAAGACCCATAAATTCAGTACGATTTCGGAATGCATACGTTAGATATTAGGATTCCAATGCCTTATCAACACAGGTGATGACTTCATGACTCAATCGTAGGTGGCGCCCTCTGCATTCAGATTTACGACCATACCTTATACAAGATTTAAAAACATATTTTCATGAAGTAAACCATACTTACAGTGCAAAAGAATCCTTTTCTAATGTCTTTAACAAACAGCTTTATAAAAATGTTCCCGAAACAAATCACAAGTTCATAAGAATTACGATATGATGTAATACAAAGATTTAAACCGTTAGATGTGCCTCACCGAAGAGTAAGGGCGCATAACGCTATGCTGAATAGCACAGTGTTATGCGCTGTGATTGACAAGAGCGTTTCTAACGTTTTAAATCTTCGATGAAATATCAGTAAGTCTAGCACGAAGGAAGGCGTAACCATACAATATATTCTATAATATAATAAACACTTTACATCAATGTCAAGAAAATTTCGCTAACTACTATGCTAAATATAATTAATTTGGATCAAACTCCTTTGATACGCGACGTATGGCCGCACAAACCCATCAGCACAATTTATACCTGCCATCTTAAAACATGAAAATAACTGCCTAGCATCAATATGGACGAAAATAATATAAAATATGAGCAATAATAAAATTCATTTAATGATAATATTTGTGTGATCACATGATTATAACAATTTACTAATGAAAACAAGATTTAATAGAAAATCTATTCCAGTAAAGGTACTGTGAAGATATGTATGAAATACAGACGTTTTATTTATTCTGAGAAGACAATGATGATTAGGGATTTTACATTTACATATGCATTAAGGTACTACTAAATGGGCAATACTTTACCGTCGGCAAAATTGCCAGCTATACTAAGCAATATTGCAATAATGACCCGGCCATATTATACCCACACATATTTGGTATGGTCAAGCATTTTCACGTGTAGCCTGCAATATTGTCGAGATGGCCCAGAATAGTTACGAATAGTACAACAACACTTTACCGGGAAAGTATAGCCCGTTTAGAGGTACCTTTAGTCAAATAGCGAGTCAAGTCGCTCAGTGGTGTACGTAGGGACCAACAATATGGCAAGCCCTTAAGGTGGAAGCTCACATCTGGCCCGCGAATTTCTAATTTTCTTACGTTTTTGGCAATTTGCAGGCCAGTGCTTGGTTGTATGTTTATGAAAATTTGATTTGCGACTGTAAGACGTATGAAGTTACCGAATTATAACCATCAAAATTACTAACTACTAAAGAACGACGACTAAATTACTAAAGAATGACTTTTACATGCAAAAATCAATCTTGACATGAAAATGAACTTGGAGGGTTGTATTGATAATTTTGATGGTTATAATTCGGTAACTTCATACGTCTTACAGTCGCAAATCAAATTTTCATAAACATACAACCAAGCACTGGCCTGCAAATTGCCAAAAACGTAAGAAAATTAGAATTTCGCGGGCCAGATGTGAGCTTCCACCTTAAGGCAGATTTTTCAGAAAGCATAACACCATGAAGAGTTGAAGGTTTTAAGGACAAACCAAGTTTTTAGGCTTGTGTGAAAGTACCACCAATAGGGACGCTTCCAAACGCCTTCCAAAAGATTAAAACAGTAACCTTTGGAGTTTCTTGCCGGTTCTTCTCCTTAGGAATCGACCAATGCACCGAACCGTGCCCCTTTTTATCGACGTTTTATAAGCCCATGTAGGCCTATGTGAAATAAAAATATTTTGATTTTGATTTTTGATTTTGAATGAGAAACCGTGACTTGAAGTCTGACTTATCCTGCAACAGAAGTAGCTTAACATTTTGAAATTTTAATTGTTTGATGTACAAAACTCCAGTTATTATTTTCAATGATTCTAAAGATTATTCCTTAAAATATTCCTTACTCTTCAATAGCTTGTTAGTATCGAGTAATATCTAAAAAGTTTTTAATAAAAAACGTGCTTTGAAACTTTGAGAAGTGTACATCTACTTCTGATGCTGACTGTACTAACCATAACTCGCTAAATGCCGTACTCAGAGATATTTAATGATTACTTAAGCCGTCACTTAGTAAAGGTTTGACATATTTTTGTATGACAAAACTGTCAAAACCATTACTAAGTGATGGCCTAAGTAATCATTAAAGCTTTCTGAGTGTGGCAGTAACTAACTCATGTAAATCTAAATCAGCCATAATTGCGTTACAACCGCTTGAAAATCTATTCCATTACCCCTAAGATGTTATAGAGAATCGACGAAATCCCTAACTCATTACTATCCTCATAAAACATTTAAAAGAACCTAATCATGAGCCATCGGGCACCTTCCGCCTAAAAAATAATATTAAACAATTAATTATACTATTAACAGCCCTCGACTACGTTATGATTACAACTCTCTAACTAATAAAATAATAAATAAGGAGTCAAAGGATACGTCTCAGCTCAAGGTACTAGATTTTTCTTAACTTTTATATTATTTATTATTATTATTCTATAAACGCCGTGACTTCAAAATTGACATAGCTATTAACATGGATTTTTAAGGCCGCGTCGTAATCTAAGCGAATTTTGCGCGAACACGCGACCGATGCGTTCATTTTGTTTGTCGAACCCGTACGTGACACGCGGTTTCGACGGCAAACGGCGCTTTTCGATATTCCGGACAAATAGTGATTATTTTGATCGAACGATCGCGAGTTCGCACGAACGATCGCTATGGTTAGGACGCCGCATAATAATTATGACGAGACAAAATCGTCTGTAACATTAGGTTTTTTGTTATAAACTTTATTTTGAAGCCACTATAAAGTTATACGATTGGCCATCAAGACAATCATGTAAATAAATTATTTCCCCAAAAAATTACTTCTGTTTGAGGTTCATTTTTATAGATTTCAAATGCATTGGTCCTTTATTATGAACATGTTATTATTAAAAAGACCACTTATTGCACAACAGCCTCTATTGCAACCAACATAATATCTATTTTAGTTTAAACTCCACTCTTGGGCCAAGCGATATGGTACATTATGTCTAGTATAATATGTGCTTATTTCACAAACCTCTATAGATATAACAAATAAATGATTATTATAATACATGCTGAATATAATCATAGACAAGAATATTAACTATCTACAAGCAGAATGAAATAAAAAAGTTGGCAATCCTATTATTTTGTATGGAGGACAGTAGTTTTTTTTATTGGCAACACTAAACTAACAGTGGATATTGCTGAACGCCTCGAATGGATATATTTTCGAATGGTTCAATTTACACCATTTATTACAAACGCCACTAAGTCTTTGTAGGGATTTGTATGCGCTCCATAGTACTCTCAGTTGACAACAGTTTTATAAAATATTGGTTATGTTATAAACTATGATTAACATTTACAGTCAGTATTTAGAAATCGACTAATTAACATACTGGCTTATCATGAACTCGAGAACTTGTTTTTGTTCGAACAATCATATACTGAACCTTATTCAAACACACATTGTGTGCAATTTTGCTTACACAGGAGTCACCATTAGTCTGTCTCTCCATCTCTTTCTAACATTTACAGGTGTCATTCTTCGCTAGAGCAAGAAGCGCAGGAATCTAAACCGCTTTTATCAGAATTCTTTCAGTAGACTGTGCCGCCAATTCTTTGAAGTGAGGAAAGAGATTTTTTTTTCACGCCGAATATAGACTGAAATAATACTGCGATCGGAAGTGGTAGAATCTCTGTGCGTGTTCAAAATAGTTGAGTTTAAATACTGATTTAGAATGAGTAAGTAATTATGCGGAAGGTCAGTTGAAGCTCATTGTAGATGGCGTGACTGTGCCTAGTTCTCATTCTGATCAATGAGTTCAAGGTATTTTGACATATAAACTGGCTTCGAACTAATTATACTACCATTTCTGTCACAGTTACCGTCCCCGCTTATAATTATCAAAGTTCGTGAAAAGCCTGTGTTCGTTAAAAAAGTACTAGGAGCGCATACCATGAAGGGGAGACTCACGTCGTCGGCCTGCGGGATAGCCGGTGATACTAAAAATTGATTGGCGCGATCACTTGCGTCCAGGAACGCCGGTGAAGCTCATTGGTTGTTCGTTTGTGACGAGGTTGGCGCGAGGAGCGCTGGTTGGCTGGCCCGCACCCGCCTCTAAGTTAGCCGCCGACGTCCTCATGTCATCTATTGATCCTCTGTAGGGAATTATTTGATTATTATTGTGTATTCTTAAATGCGGGTGTAAGACATCGACTTGCATACTGGTCCTGTTAATTTAGCACATGATTCCATACCCCACAGCGTAGAAAGAAGATAGCTACCCTCCACCATTTTATTTTAATTTCTATATAGTGGCCACGTATCTAATCATAGCTCCTAAAGCATCACGTTTCCGAGATATAAGCTATGCAAGTTAGAATCTTCGCCTGCAGTACAACTTTGATACCTTATATTTCCAAAATGTGACGGTTTAGAATTTAAATTTTGCAAATCAATTGAAATGGCGGAAGTTAGGCGGGAAAATAAATTCAAACCCCATTTTCGTCGATAGAAAAATCTGCTGGTCCATACACAATAAGTCAAAATGTATGGAAACAGCTGATATTTTTTATAACCGACTAAGGGTCGGTTTTTCAATCGCCAGTTAACTTTTATCTGAGGACTAAATGTGATGTTTTGACAGATAGCCTATACAAACACTGTCAAAAAGACAAACTAATACGTCAGATAAAAGTTAACTGGCGATTGAAAAACCGACCCTTAATGTCTAAGCGGGTGCTGGGTTTAGGTAGAATAATGTACTGAATTCATGGTAAAAGTGGTGTTCAAGGTCGATGATCATTACATTGTTTTCTATTGAACGTGTATAAATGGAGCAGTAAGAAAATGGAGTGCTAATATGAATATTTTATAAACAAACCCCATTGTTTTCAATTTGTGCAAAGGCAGGAGAGTATTTAACAAGCAGAATAAAGATAGAAAGAAACCTACTAATATGACCACGAAAAATAAAAATTGAACAATATGAAAAACAAAACAAAATTGTGCTCCCAAATGCTGAAAAAATAAACCCTGTGCTGAACAAATAAATAGGAAATTATTCGAAGCAGGCACATGCAACATTCAGTCATAGTCATATTTTAATAGAAACATCCACTCACTGTTCAGAAAAAGTTAAGGATCAACATAATTTTCAAAGTCTGTTTACACTAGTCGACGCAGTCCGGCTTGCACCGATTAGAAAGAGCTTTATGTCGATGTAATAAAAGTGAAAAAGACGTAAGTAGAGTAGCCTCGTTTCAGTAGAGACGCTATGACTTGAGACCGTGTCGGACTATTCGCTTTTATGGCATGAATATTAAGGTATTTCTAACCAGTTCAAACTGACTGAAGTCGATACTTATATGAACAACCAATTTTATAGCGCGTTGATCAGTTTCCAGCAGCTCAGCGGATATTTTTATCAAAATAGATCATAACTTCTACCACCATGTAATCCCTAGCAGGCGACAAACAAAGACGAAACCCAAAACACCCAGTTTTTGGAACGAAAATCAACACGGTCGACTAACTCTCAGAACCAACTTTAGCTTTCGACAGAGGCAACTGCTACTGTCGACAGAGGCAACTGCTACTGACAACTGAGGCAACTGCTACTGTCGACTGAGGCAACTGCTACTGTCGACAGAGGCAACTGCTACAGTCGACAGAGGCAACTGCTACTGACAACTGAGGCAACTGCTACTGACAACTGAGGCAACTGCTACTGTCGACTGAGGCAACTGCTACTGTCGACAGAGGCAACTGCTACAGTCGACAGAGGCAACTGCTACTGACAACTGAGGCAACTGCTACTGACAACTGAGGCAACTGCTACTGTCGACTGAGGCAACTGCTACTGTCGACAGAGGCAACTGCTACAGTCGACAGAGGCAACTGCTACTGACAACTGAGGCAACTGCTACTGACAACTGAGGCAACTGCTACTGTCGACTGAGGCAACTGCTACTGTCGACAGAGGCAACTGCTACTGTCGACAGAGGCAACTGCTACAGTCGACAGAGGCAACTGCTACTGACAACTGAGGCAACTGCTACTGACAACTGAGGCAACTGCTACTGTCGACTGAGGCAACTGCTACTGTCGACAGAGGCAACTGCTACAGTCGACAGAGGCAACTGCTACTGACAACTGAGGCAACTGCTACTGACAACTGAGGCAACTGCTACTGTCGACTGAGGCAACTGCTACTGTCGACAGAGGCAACTGCTACAGTCGACAGAGGCAACTGCTACTGACAACTGAGGCAACTGCTACTGACAACTGAGGCAACTGCTACTGTCGACTGAGGCAACTGCTACTGTCGACAGAGGCAACTGCTACTGTCGACAAAAGCAACTACTAGTGTCGACGGAGGCAACTGCTATTGTTTTAGCAAGCCGACTGCTGCTCACTATGTTGACAGCATTCTTGTAGCGCGCCGCGAACGTCATTACAAAGACGAGCAGCACTTTGCTGTCCACAGAGCTAACATCAGCTGTCGACAGAGTCAACTTCAGCTGTCGACGGAGTCAACTTCAGCTGTCGACGGAGTCAACTTCAGCTGTCGACAGAGTCAACTGCAGCTGTCGACAGAATCAACTTCGGCAGTCGACAGAGGCAACTTGGTAGGCGTTTGCTGTCCACATGCCGACGGCAAACGTCCTTACCCTTTGTTGACAGCTCAAGTTGGCTCCGTTGACAGCAAAGTGCTGTTCTTGTATTAAGAGTCTAATTAAAATTAAAATTAACTGATAATTTTCGTTGCAAAAATCAGGTGTGAAGGTGAACATGTTAGATAGATGCGTGCCTCGTTTAGTTGGGTCGCCACACGTCGGGGTCTTCCATGAGGGTGACGTTGTGGTCGTGCGAGCCCGCCAGCGGAGCGCCCGGGGGCGTAGTCCCACCTGCTGCCATCGCCGCCATGTCGTCACGAGACCCCCTGCGCCCCGCACGCACACAACACATATCGGATTAGTTACACACTACACGTCTTGCACACATATATAAGGTCCCATTAAAATAAATAGATTTTTTATTCCTGTCAGTCCGTCTCACCAAAGATATCCAAGCAACCACTGATTCAAGTAATTTTATTTTGACCTAAAATGTTGCGTAACATTTTTAGTGTATTTTCGTTATCTATTTTTTTTATTGTAAGTATTCCTTTTTTTTAAACATGATAGGGTAGTTGACTGACTAAAAAAAATATGATCATGTTTAGTCCGTCATCTGTTAGATTATCGAAAAACATTGGATACGTGTTCTTAATTATAAAAAAAATTGACGAAATTAAAACATGGCAAAGATCTTGAGTAGGGGCTGGTGACGTCACTTTCTGGTAAAAAATGTACCAAATTGTAACGTGCGCGTCATCATTTATTTTTTACGTGTAATAAGAAAAAAAATACGCTCTGAATATTTCTTGGAAATCTATCTGACGGACTAATCAGATTTTTTTGTCAACTACCCTTTGTGTGAGGAATGCTATGAAGGAGTAAGGAGTACTTAAATGATGCCGAGACGACCGACAGCGGAGAATGGAAGAATAATATGTGATGCGCCGACCCCAAATAGAATGGTACAAGGGCGGGAAGATGTTGTTTTTACCATTGTTATTCTGGTGGACTGAATGATTGCCTATAGTTTATGCATCTTATTTTAATGCGACCTTATATTACCTTTGACAACAGCAACCCAATACCAACCTTATTTACAATAAAGTTCACTGTACCGGAGACAGACTAAAGATGGCATAAATAATATAGAAGCAAGATTTGGACAACATGTTAGATAACAACACCCACACCCAAATAGAGTTAGTTACACGGTTTAATATTAAAACTAAGGGAGTATCTTTACCAAATTTCATACATTTTATAACGTAACATCACGACTGTTATCCCCGAAGGGTTAGGCAGAGGTGTACCTGTAGTACACCCTTATTTCGCCAGGTAGCAACGGGCGAGTCTATTGTTATCAACCCGCCCGGTACGAACTGAGAAATTCGTGACAGCAAAGTTCAATAACAAATTACATGTGACTGTTCCTAAATTACCCCAGACTGATAACATTTTCGTGTTTCCTAAATCATAGTAATATTAGTGTTACAATCGGTTTCAACCAATAGTCTATGTATGTCATACAGTAGCCATGTCCAGTTTTGGTAAAGTTATTCCCTTTTTTTCAAGTGATTTATCAAAGAGGATGTCTATACAGAAAGGTGTCAATTGGTGGTAGAATACCACTTGCCGTAGACTGTTATTAGATTATTTCATGATGCACGGTAAGGGTATATTATTAATTATGTATCAAATTAACACACTACAGCAATTTCAGTCTTCTATCATATATTTGCAAATAGTAATATGCAAACTGATCAATAAAAAGAAATCCCTGACTTTACTTTAAGACCGAATACACATCTATGTTTCACCTTTCTATAACACCTTTATCAAACTACCCTCCATTTTGCCAAATTACTTGAGTAAAATTAGTAGAGATCGTTGACAATCATGTTAGAAACACAGTACGTACAAAATTGTTACGCGCACCAAATATAAAACTGCTAATGTTTCCAGAAATTTCCGTGAAATAACTGTTGCAATACCCTATTATAACCCAAAAACTAAGGGTTCCAAATATTAATCATGAAATTACAATCAATACCGTATGAAGTTGCTATGGTGTAATAGGCTCTACACAGTAAAATGGCCGACATGACCGGCGACTTTCGAACATGTTCATTTGATAAGTCGCCAACAGTTCTAGTGTGTACAGTCCCTTACGAGTGTGTTTGTGTGTATGTGTGTTTCTGTGTGTGTGTGTGTGTGTGTCTGTGTGTGTGAGTATGCATGAATGAAGATAGAATGATACTGACTTTTTGCCGAGCGCCATCATTCCGTAGACGATGCCGGTGGCAAAGATCAGCCCGCTGCCGAACCACGTGCTCATGCTGAGGAAGCACATGAAGAATGGCGGAACTGATAGCCTGGAGATAGACAGAAATACATACAGATTAAAAAAAAATGGTTTATTAAGACGGCACGGTTGACGCACGATGGACTACTGCGCTGCCTGTCGCGGGTTCGATACTAGCACGGAACAAACATTTGTATGGCCAACAGAAGGTACAGATATTTGTTCCGGGTCTGGGTGTTTGGTTTGTGTATGTGAGAGCTAGATTGTTTGTAAACGCATCCACGATACAGGAAAAATTCTTAGTGTAGGGCAAAGTTAAAAATAAAACGTTGTGATCTAATGGTCACCGAAATGTTTGGGCAGCTGCAATGTCAATGGAATTGCAGGTCCGGTCACCATTCCAAAGACAACCTTGACAGATAACCTGTCGGATAGCCCGTCGGGGCTGCGGGTGGTACACTAGTCACCGCGGCCTCGACTTATAGGGCTAAGAAGGAACATGGGTGGTTTTTAGGCAGTAGAAGTCTGACACTCCCTTTCGCTCTGCCCAAGAGCGGGAGGGGTTATTCGATGATTTCCCAACCCACAAAAAAAAAAAGCTTGACATAACATTATGTATCTGTTTGTGTGTATTTGCTATCGTTTATTGGCATAATAATATCAAAAAATTTAACTAACTCACTACGGATCAAAGATGTGAACCTTTTCTTGTCTATGAGTGACATTATGTGCATAGTATTTTCCCAAATAATTTGGGGTCGGCTTCCATACTAAATTGGAATCATGGAGTGACTGCCTATTCGGTCAAATAGGCACGACTGCAACACAGTTACGGGGAATACGACACCACTTATTAAAACTGATATCATACGCATCACGCGGGTGATTGTTCATATTCAGGGTTCCGTAGCCGACTGGCAAAAACCGGAACTCTTATAGATTCGTCATGTCTGTCTGTCTGTTCGTCCGTTTCTGAGGTTGTAGGGGGTAATCTCTGGATCTACTAAACCCATTATGAAAATTCTTTCACTATTTAAAGCTTTATTATGCCTGGGTGTCATAGGCTACATTTAACTTCCCTTCCGACCAAAACGCGAGCGAAGAATGGATGAAAAACTAGTTTTGACAAGGAAGAAGTTAGCTTATTATTTGGCCACGCTAACCAAACGCAACGTACAGAACATTGTTTCTGTATTTCACACTCGATTCAATATATTCTGAACGGTAACACAAGACAACGTTGAGTCACGTGTTGTTTAGACAGAAGGCTATATCGCTTTTATACAACAGCTCACAGCTAACTGCAGCTATACAATGCCTCGCAAAGCATTCAGTCGCGGCCGTGACGTTGCTTACGATTTGCGATGTATGCTATGAAATTTTATTGCGCTATTATTGTGACGGGAGATTGTCACGTAGTTTTATGTTATAGTTAACATCCCGCGGCTTCGCCTGTCTAGAAAAGAAAATTATGCCATGGGAATGATCTAGTCTGATAGAAAATTCTAATCCCACCAAAAACAAAACTTGTAAAAAAAGCCAAGCCGAGCAACTCACTTTTACCGTAAAAAGTAGTGAGATCTATGTTATACCAAGTCAGTTAATATATGTATTTAATCCCTACTTAAAAACCTTTGATGTTTTAAATACAAGATTGACTTGGCCATCGCATCGCAGTCGCCAATGTTAAACAGGCCATTGTAATAGCTAATCGCCATGGCATTGGCCAATGTGATGCAGTGGCCAAGTCAATCTTGTATTTAAAACATAAGCGGCCTTATTACAAAAGTGGTTAAACCTGGTTTAAACTTAGACTTGGTTTATCTTGCATGCCGTCACTTTCTTTTGAATATTATCAAATAGAGACGGCATGCGAGATAAACCAAGTCTAAGTTAAACCCAGGTTTAACCACTTTTTTAATAAGGCCGCAAAGGTTTTTAAGTAGGGATTAAATATATTAACTGACTTGGTATAACATAGATCTCACGACTTTTTACGGTAAAAGTGAGTTGCTCAGCTTGGCTTTTTTTACAAGTTTTGTTTTTGGTGGGATCTCATTTCTTTTTATAGCGTGTCTCATTATATCTATTTCGTTTAATGAATCAACAATACATAGGTTTATTCGAATTAGAAGCTGCCTTATTCATCGATTTGAAGTACTGCTAAAGTATCTACGCGACAAGCTGAATCAAACGAGTAAAAACTCGACAAGGTCAAGTCGTTTTATAACGGAATTCCTATGGCCACCTTCAAGCTCCATCAACAGATCTTGGAGACCATCCAAAGACAAAGTACTCGTCAAAACGAATCAAACGAGTCTTAACTCGATGGGTTATGTCGTTCTATAACGGAGTTCCTATGGCCACCTTCCAGCTCCATCTTCAGATCCTGGTTACCAACTAAAGACAGAGTACTAAGACAAATCAAATGAGCTCAAACTCGATGGGGTTATGTGGTTTTATAACGGAATTTCTATGGCCAACTTCCAGCTCCATCATCAGAACTATTCAGAACCCTGAAGATCATCTGAAGACAAACTACTCGACAAGGCAAATCAAACGAGTCCAAACTCGATAGGGCTATGTCGTTTTATAACGGAATTACTATGGCCACCTTCCACCTCCACCAACAGACCCTGGACACCACCTTAAGACAAACTACTCGACAAGACGAATCAAACGAGTCCAAACTCGATGGGGTTATGATATTCTAAAATGGAGTGCCTATGGTCAACTTCCAGCTCCATCATCAGATCAGTTCCATATCATCATAATATTGCATTGATAGGCGATATACATATACGTGCAAAATTTCAGATCAATTAGAAACTAGAAAGTATGTTTAATTTAATAACTCGTAAAATTCATTAACTGAAAATGTAACTTTAACTTAGTAATCCTATATAATTATATGGGATTACAAAGTTATTTATGCAGTTAGTTTATCTAGAAAACTAGACTGAAATTGTATACTTTTTTAGTTTTCCCATGGTTTATACACTAAACACTAATTGTGTTCTAAATCTGAAGCTTCTATGTCTGCTAGAAGTGCCTTAGACTTTTGATGATCGGTCAACTGATTGACCGATCATCAGTCAGTGAGTGACAAAACTAAGGAACTTTGATTAGTTATAATTCTTAAACTACTGGTTCCAATTTAATGAAATTTTAAATATACCGTGTTTATACAATGCCTAATGGGTTACTAAAAATTCAGGCTTCTAATTTTATCCACAACGAAGTTATAGGAGGTCGAAAATGGCCTGAACTGGTTCGAGAAAAGGATAGTATGGCCGTGCCGCTTTATTGCTCGACTTGGCGGGGGCACTGCCGTGCCCCCAGACCCTGGTCATGAACTATCTAACAATATTCGTGTTTGCATGAAACTCGTTTAGGCGGAAAAGAGTGTCTTATGTAAGAAGATCGATCTTTAAATTTGAATAAAAATTATCAAATCATATGGCACCGCCGCCGGGATGAAAATAATAAGAAATATTGGCTGGCAAAAATTGTGACGTATCAAAAAATACGTTGAAATACAGCCATAAAAATCTTTCACCGATATCAAATCAAATCAAATCAAAATATTTTATTTCACATGGGCCTACATGGGCACTTATAAAACGTCGATAAAAAGGGGCACGGTTCGGTGCATTGGTCGATTCCTAAGGAGAAGAACCGGCAAGAAGCTCCAAAGGTAAGTCTTTTAATCTTTTAAAATCGTTTAAAATCTATTTTCAACAAATATAATAGATAAGGAACAATGAACCATGATTACAATTCGTCATAAAGAAACTAAACACAGATAACAGACTGTTCCTTGGAGTGAAAACTTGGCTCTTGTGGAGTTGATAAAACGATGATTTATTGAAGCGACGTTATGTGATTTCCATAACATTGAAATGTATTGTATAAAGGGCCGATGTCCGCAACTCCACGTCAAAAGCGCATATCGTGCGTACGGAACGAAATGTATTGTTTGCACTTAGCAAAATTCAGAAGCCCTTATCTCCAACTGTATAAATTAACGTTTTATGTTTTCAAGATCATAGTAGGTAATTTTGATATTTGACATACTATAACTAATAGGTCTTATTCTCAAAGTAGAAACCGTTTTTTCACGAATAAACCACTTTTGAATATTGCCAAGTGTATGTAATTAATTACATAGCTAGCTCGTGACTGTACCCATAGCGTCACATCAAGCTATACATTTCCAGTTTAATATGGCCTCGCTTTGTATAGATTTCCCGTACAATGAGAGATACGCAAAAATTGGTTTTTTTATAGTATCACTGATCCTTGTGCGTACCTGGAAATTGCTATACTACGTCATAAGTAGTGTCGATTTAAAGTTTTTCACTGTTATTTTAACACTGACAGCCCGAAGGAAACCTTACGACAATAGGAATTGCTTTGGATTTGACAATGATGTAGAAATAAATTAATCGACTCTGAAATTAACCAAACGGCAATTCGGCACTCAAGTATCCAATCATCCCAAACAGATAGTGTTGCAAAGTAAAATAAAAAATCCGCCTGCGGTAATAACGTGTTTAGTTTCCACTTAGCAAATAAATCGCTTAGCAAATAAATCGAGGAGCAGCGGTGGCCCAGTGGTGTCCGCCCCGACTTACGAACAGTAGGTCGTGGGTTCGAACCCAAACAGGCGCATTACTTGGTGTAATTCATTTCTTAACCGCTGCTATCAAAACGGTGAAGGAAAACATCGTGAGGAAACACGGCATGTCTTAGAACCAAACAATTCGAAGACATGTGACATCTACCAACCCGCACTGGGCCCGCGTGGTGGATAATAGCCCATCCCTCTAGATAGGAGGCCTGAGTCCCTGCAGTGGGAACATTATAGGCTGATGATGATGATGAATAAATCGTACATAACATCACGCCTGAAGGCTCAAAGGGGTAGGTAGAGGTGGAGCTAATAGTTTATTCACATTTCACCAGTCAAGTTTAAGTCCCATGTAATAAGGGGCGACCCTATTGCCATCAACCGGGCACAATATCAGACTCCGTGACTGTTACTGAGAAATGCCTGATCGAAAAACCTAATAACACTTTGACCGACCCGGGAATTGAACCTCATCATGGGAGCCTCATCCTCAGCAGTCGCGGTTGCGACCACTAAATCCACGAAGCAATCTAAAAAATCATCACGCGGGGTTTTCTGACGTCACTGAATAAAGGACTGTATGAGTATTGTCAGTAAGTACAAAACCGCTGGCTAAGAACTGACTCACAAGATCCCGATACCTTTTACGTCTGCGGAGTTTCACTAGCATAATTATTGGAATCGACCTTTAAAAAACCAATACTTCAATTTCAAATAAAATGTTTAAAAGTACCACCACGATAGCTAAAGTAATTTTTTAATAATAATAATAATATTCCACAACTATCACACAACGCCATCTAGTCCCAAGCTAAGCAGAGCTTGTGTTATGGGTACTAGACAACTGATAAAGATACTTTTAAATTTCTGAATACATACATATTATAGATAAATTACACCCAGACACAGAACAAATGATCGTGCTCATCACACAAACATTTGTCCTGGGTGGGAATCGAACCCACGACCTCCGGCATAGCAGTTAGGGTCACTAACCACTAGACCAACAGGCCAATCAATTATCAATCAAATATTATCAATTATTATCAATCAAAGTAATTACAAGTGAGTACATTAACAGAACAGGTGATAAGGGTAATTTGAAAGGCGATGTCTTGTTAAGGCTTTAGTCCCACTGTCGGTGATAAGCGAGAAGCGACTAGACCTTCGAGCAACGCAAGTAACATGAGTTGTTTGGCAGAGTCAGGGATCCACTGTTAATGTGGATCCATGACTGGCCTGTTGGTCTAGTGGTTAGTGACCCTAACTGCTATGCCGGAGGTCGTGGGTTCGATTCCCACCCAGGACAAATGTTTGTGTGATGAGCACGATCATTTGTTCTGTGTCTGGGTGTAATTTATCTATAATATGTATGTATTTAGAAATATATAAGTATGTTTATCAGTTGTCTAGTACCCATAACACAAGCTCTGCTTAGTTTGGGACTAGATGGCGTTGTGTGATAGTTGTGGAATATTATTATTATTATTAATGTATTTGCGACCATACTAATTGGACCTTCTAGTTATGGAGATATTGAAGGACCAAGTTGCAACATTTTCACGCGTTATTTTGTTTTTCAGTGTTACAACTTTACTTTAAATATTTCCATGACCTGTGTAAGATCCTAGTTCAATCCTTTAAAGTACCCGGTGACCCGTTAAATGCATCCATCAGCTCAATTTTGTGTGATTATTTACACCAACAATTCGATTCCCAGATTCCCACCAATATTTTTTGCACAATGTTAAGTACCTACTTAGTTTGATGTACGGAATGTTTGTCAGCTACGTGAAGGGTACCTTTACACCCTGTGTAACACGGAATCTACGAAGCTTTTTTTCTTTTTCTGAAAAAGAAAATACTCGAAATCGAAAACAACTCGCTACGTGTGCGGTGTAGCAGATGCCTTATGTATGTCATGTTATTATTATCAGATTATTCACATTCCAAGCACCAATGTTTTCAGTTTGGACATTCCCATTTGTCACATAACATAACATCACGCCTTAAAGCAAAAGATGGTTCTCTTCTGCCTTTTACATTCATATATTTATAAAAAAAAACGTTTGAATGATTAAAAAAAATAGGTAACTTATAGATGGTTACCTATTTTTGTCGACACAATTTAATACGACGACTTAATTCGTATATATGTAGCTACCGAAGCAATAATTAAGTATAAACAATAAGCTGCCGTAAATATAATTGGTTAATCACACAAAGGAAAAGTGATGCATTTTCCTCTGAAACCGCATTATTTAATTGAATAATTAGTTCTCGTTAATTTTAATTTGCTTTTGTAGACTCTTACTTAGAGACCGACTAAGAAAGAGTTTGATTAAGGAGAAGGGTAGAGCTCAAGCAGCCCGTGAAATTCGTTTTTTTTTACGTTTTTGCAATCTTAGTATCTGTCTGTACGTGCTTAATTATTATAGAACCCGCCATGATAAAATAAGATAAAAGTGACTTATCATTTTGCCAGTGCGTCTACCTTAAGACTTTTGGAGTATGTATCGCTGTCATGATTTGACACTGAACGGTTCTGTCATTCGCCCGTTGACTGGCATCAACACCTCTCCCGCACCGAGTAACTACCTCAGACGTAACATAACATCACGCCTGTAAACCCCGCAGGATTAGGCAGAGGTGTACCTAACTGATAGCACCCTCACATTCCGCCGTTTATAATTAAGTCCTATAAAGTAACGAGTCTAGAACAACCAAAAAACAATCAACGAAACAACAACGAAAAAATCAGATAATACTTTGCCCGACCATTTACTTTTGTCGTAAGATTAAGATCTTATTTTGTAAACACATTCACACATTCACTGCTAAATTAATCATTCCTGACCTGGGAATTGAAATTGAACCACATGGTTAGCAGTCGTTCTAGCGATAAGACAACGAGGCAGATCACACCGTTACCTCGGACACCGTTTGGAGTACCCAGTAGGCACGTATAAATAAAACAAGAAACTATCAACTTACCCAATATACAATGCAGCCTTATTCCAGTAGGGCCTGGACTCCACCTTATCGCTAAGGGTCTGCACATAGTCGATGAAGAAGCAGCAGCAGGGTGCCTCACATACTATCACGACGAAGCCGGCTAACATCTGCCAGATGCCGGCAATCAGGCAGGGTATGTTCAGCACCACGATGCTGATGCAGTTGATCAGGCCCAGAACGATGGCGACTGAAATAAGAGGTATTTTTCGTTAAGAAATAATAATAATATAATAATAATAATAAGTTAATTTATTTCTCTCACAATGGTTATTAGCAGTAAACAGTTTTGAACAGTATAATATTCACATTGTGAGAGCTGGTGCCTGAAGTAGGTTTAAAAAAAAACCTGTATTACAGGTCACCAGGCCTCACTTAGTGGCATCCTTATTAAACAGGCAGGTAACATATTTCCTACCAAACAATTATAAATTTAAAATAAAACAATCAAAATTGTAAAAATGATAACCTCCTCCTTTTTGAAGTAGGTTAAAAATAAGTAAACAAATGAACAGCAAGAAACAAAATATTCCTACCAGCAGTCACAGGGTGTGTGTAAATGTGTATGTGAATGGTTAAGTGTTATGTATTTGGGTGGAGCAACTTTTCTGTGTCATCATAGGAAAGCGTTTTCAAGAAGGCAATTACTTTTTTCTTACAACCGGGTTTGTGTAGGGGATATATATTTTGACTCTTGTTGATGACATTATATAAATAATCTCCTAGGTAACAAAAATATTTGTGGGACTGGCGCAAACGGAAGAATTTTGTATTACAAACAGTACCCTTTCAAATGAAGTGAAGGAATGTCAGTTGTGCTGCGGGATGTTCGAAAGAGATACCGTGGCCCCTGACACAAAGGGTTAACAAGGAACATGGGTGGTTATTAGTCAGTAGAAGTCTAACACAGGGGGTGTTAGACTTCTACTGACTAATACCTCCTCCGCTCCGCTCAGAGCGGGAGGAGTCATTTGATAATTTCCAACAATTCAAAAAAATAAAAAGGAATGGTCAGTTGCACCGAGGGGCATCGTATTACCCAGTTAGTTTTGTTATGGAGGTCAGAGAGGCAGTCATTCCATTGTTTCGTTGCATGTTAACTGCTGGTATTCAGTTACATTCGGTAAGACTGGGACGCAAGTTATCAAAAAGAAAAGTTATAGAACCAAAAACGGTTCTCATAGAGTTACATAGAGATCAATGCGATTTGAGGTTATAGTTGTGTTCAGCATCGGACCCTACTCATCATCATCATTTCAGCCGAAGCCGAGTGTCAATGGAAACATTATGAGGAGACTATGAATTGTGAATAACCCAGACAGCCACATAAGTACCTACATCTGTGTTAAAAGCGATAACCTCAAAAACTGCTGAGCAGACTTCGTGTTTTTATCACATTAATATGTAGGTATTCTACACCCGCTAATTACATTCACTGCTAAACATACAAGGGCTGCAGGCATACAGGCTTTGACTTTGACTGTAAAGATCATGGTCCAAGAAAAAATGTCGTTAATGCAGTAGACATAGGCGAGCGCAGTTAGTCAATATTAAAAGCCAGCTAGATAGGATGGCATACTCTTACGTAACGCTTTAGTAGGTTGCCATCCTGTGACATCATCCATCCCTTAGTACTTAACGACACCCACTGAGGTAACCAATCATAGAGTAGTGTTTATCTTGCCAAATGGACACCAAACGGATTATGGGAGAAAAAAACTAATTAGTCCGTCAGATAGATCTCCAAAAAATATTGGACACGTATTTTTTCTTATTTCACATAAACAATAAATGAAGACGACACAGTGCTTCTAAAACTCGTGAACTCTTCGAAAACGTCACATGATAGTACATTTTTGACCTACAAATGACGTCACTACCCCCCCAGTCATGATCTTTGACGCGTCTTATCTTCGTCAATTTTTATTAATTTGATAATAAAAAAAAACACGTATCCAAAATTTTTTGATAATCTAACTGACGGACTGTGTTATAATCTTATTTTTTTGACTCAGTCCGATCCCCTATTGGTCGAGATATTCAGGCAATTTTTTATTTCTGGGTGTTTTTCGAGCCCTGTTTTGATGAAAACTAAAACAGAATCATTAGATTTTTGAAAAATTCTATGTCATCAAATTCTGGGGAGTAATAACATACAAAAAACTAAAAGAAGGAGTACATTTTTGATACAAACCGTACCAGTCCTCTCCTAGAGAGGAGACCAGAGTCCTTTTTTTTGGCGAGTTGAAAATCATCAAATAACCCCTCCCGCTCTTGGGCAGAGCGAAAGGGAGTGTCAGACTTCTACTGACTAAAAACCACCCATGTTCCTTCTTAGCCCTCTATGTCGAGGCCACGATAACTAGTGTACAACCCGCGGCCTAGACCTGAGTCCCTGCAGTGGGAAAATTGTAGGATAATGATGACGTAACAGTAGGCAAACAACGTCCCGTTTAGAAACAAAATATAACTTGATTAAAATGACAGCTGTCTTTAATAATCTGCTCTCATAGCACGACAGCTAAATAAAACATTGCCTAAAAATAACCCGTTCCAACAGTTGTGGTTAACGACCATCCTACACACGCGACAATTGCTCACATTGCCCAAAACGTTGGCTGAGACCAGTTGACCGCATGTGCTCAAACGGACACACAATAGAATGGTATCAAGGTCGTATCATTTCTAATGCGCTACATAACATATCCTCACGGTTATAGATACGTACATATCTTCACCAGACATTTCGTCAGGAGTAGAGGGTGTGCGCGAATGTACTTGTAACTCCCGGGCCTCCGACACATGGAAGTAGTAAGAACAGTATGTTTTTAGTCGGTTAAAGTCCGACATAACCTTCCGCTTACGCCAGATGGAGGGTGTACATGAGGATATTTCTCAAAAAAAAAAAAGGTTTAAAGGTCCCATTGCCATCAACTTGCCAGAAATTCTTCAGGGCTGCCTCTACGAAATTCCTGCTGGAAAAATCGAATAGCACCTTACCCTCCTAGAAAATCAAACGCTCATACTGAACAACCCTGCTTGCAACTTCTAGAGTTCAGCTCAAGCCAACGAGGCTACGCTACAATCGCATTTATATTAATTAAATTATAAAAGGCTTTATAAAACATTGGGATTATCGTCTTTCGTGTATGCGTGACGACTACAATACAAAGCAATTTCTAATGATAATATTGCTTTGTAATTTTATTTCCTTTTGATGTTTTTTATTTCCAACTTGAACGTCCGTAATTGTTGTTTTTTATGCACTCACATAGCATTAATTATTAAAATAGCTCGTGATCAGTCGTATTGGTTGTGCATTAAATATATAATATATATAAAGTGCTGCAATATATATAAAGTATTATTTTAAGTTTATTTAAAGTGTATAACATATCATTGTATACTGTTTGTTTATCCCTGACTAATAAATTCATTATATATTATACTAACGTAAACAGTACCTATATTCTTTTTCCAATGTTCCTACTTATATTTCTTACTTTTTTGCTCAATATTTTATGTGCTGATTGACTTTCATTTCTTGTGCATTACTTTGTGTAATTTATTTCATCACCACTGCTCTCCAAACGGTGAAGCGAAACATCGTGAGGAAACCGGCATGTCTTACCTATAATTTGAAGCCATGTGACATCTACCAACCCGCACTGGGCCCGCGTAATGCATTATGGCCCATTCCCTCATAGAGGAGCCCTGTGTTCCAGCAGTGGGCGCAAAGTGTGGAGTGGAAGCAAAATCAGCCTATAATGATTTTGCTTTTGTTTTATGCTTATGACTGTAAGTAAAGTCTGCTACAAACTACACAATCACAACCCTGATCGGTATAATTTGGCAGCAGGGTGTTAAATACAAGTGGAATATTGCACAACACTAGAATTAGAAAAAAATTATATTTTAATTCAAAAGAGTGTCCATGGAATTTCTTGCTCTGTCTTCTGATAATATAATTACAATACTTGAAAAAAATACGGTCTCTTGGCCCTCTTTTATTGTAATTGATCAATAAACCAGCTAAGGTCACACCTGACCACAAAAACCAATGCCAAGATTATCATCTGCCAGTGTAAACCAATGGAGCCAGAATACCAGTATTTTATATGGAGTGACCTTTATACCCTATCTGACCTCGATAGCCCTGTTATTGACTACAATACCCTTGGTAAGACTAGCTCTAATTTTCGGGCCGCCCCAGGAGCAAATGCTTTAGGATCATCCGAGTCATGGACGGCTCACGCATCCATGGACCGACCTCGGCAAACTTTGCTTAACCTTTTTTTTTAATATGTACGCCCATACTTCTTCTTGCCCTCATCCCATGTCATTTGGGGTCGACGCAACACGTTTTATTCTTCCATTCTGCCCTGTCAGTCGTCACGCTATCATTTATTCCTTTTTCCTTAATTTAATATGAATGAACATAAAAACTTGAATTTCATGTTATCAGCTGTTATCATGCACTTGATACAAATTGAAGTAAATAAGTCCTTTCAGTGATTATAATGTTTATTTTGAGACTGGAAGTGACTGTCAGTTAGTTGAGACTTCACTAAAGGTTTAATATATTCAAGTGACACATAGACAAATAGACTTTGACGTTTTCTGATATCTACATTATGGTCGAATCAGAAACGAAGACATCCGCAAGTGAACCAATGTTACCGACGTAGCCCGAAAAATTGCCTAACTAAAGTGGCAGTGGGCAGGGCACATTGCTCAGAGAACATATGGGTGATGGAGCGGACCGCGAACCGGAAGACGTTGCGTTGGAAGGCCTCCCACTGGGTTAACTGATGACCTGGTGAAGGTTGCGTGGATCCGCTGGATGCGAGACGCACGGGACCGCTTAATATAGCGAGACTTGGGGATGGCCTATGTCCAGCAGTGGACGTCTTTCTGCTGAAATGATGATGATGATGATGATGTGCTAGTGACATTCAACGGCGGTAAAGGAATTACGTGGAGAGTCAGCTATACACCTGCAGGGCTATTGCGTAACTTTTAAATGTCAGTGGCTATCATATTGTCCATGGATTAACTGTCAAATTGTTTATGGTTTAGTACAAAATGAAACCATTTCACAGTTAATTGCTGGACACTTTATGATAGCCACTGTCATTTATAGATACGCAATAACACCGCAGGTCTATGATTGATTTTGGGTGGTCTCATGTTTAATTGAGAGCAGCGGTGGCCCAGTGGTGGCGGCCCGGACTTACGAACAGTAAGTCGTGGGTTCGAACCCAGGCAGACACATTACTTTGTGTAATTTATTTCATCACCGCTGCTCTCAAAACGGTGAAGGAAATCATCGTGAGGAAACCGCATGGCTTAGAACCAAACATTCGAAGACATGGGACATCTACCAATCCGCACTGGGCCCGCGTGGTAGATTATAGCCCATTCTCTCTCAAAGAGAGAGGAGGCCTGTGTCCCAGCAGTGGGAACATTAATAGGCTGTTGATGATGATGTTTAATTAAGATAATGTTTTAATTTAATGAACAAAAATGTCTATCTGCCGTACTCAGAGATATTTAATAATTACTTAAGCCCTCACTTAGTAAAGATTTGACATACAAAACCTTCAATAAAGTGTCAAAATCTTTACTAAGTGATGGCTGGCAGTGAGAGTAGTACATTCATTAAAGGTATCACAAACTGATATGTTACTGATAAGCAATTTTGTTGTATTAAGTACTTATCATTATGTTTTCTTTCTGTCATCTTCCATTTTGTTTTGATAGTAATATTTTTATTTTTATTTTTATTTTTTATTTTACTTTATTGGGACATAAAACAGTTACACATTACATTTAAGTATTACAGAATATCTTATGAACTAGGTAAACGTGTAACCCACAAAAATGCCCGCGAAATAATGGTATGAATTTTAATTTAATGCGTGCGGAGTAAGAAGTACTCGTACTTATAACTTATTAGGTGCAAAACAAAAATAATTAAATAACTATAATGTCTACAAAACATACATTATAAAGAATCTAAAGAATCAATAGCCATCTTCTTGAACTTAAAGTGCGTTAGTGCGAAAATATCTAAATCTATGAACTGTGTGTTATATATATCTACAATGCGTCGGAGAGGCGCCCGTGCACCGGCGTGAGTTCTGCACCTTACGGTGTGGAATAGACGAGGCACGCGCGCCTCTCGACGCATCACTGTTCTAGGTACAATGTAACATAGGTTATTGGTAATTTCTGGACAGTCGAACCGGTTATTACATAGACCATGAAGCATCATGACCATCAGTAGGCTGCGCCTTGACTCCAAGCTTTGAAGTTTATACCGTATTAATAATTGAGTGTATGGCAGTTTAGACTTAGTACATCTGTAGTGCATAGCACATAAATATTTTTTTTGAACCATTTCCATTCTTTTTATATAAATATCAAAAATAGGACTCCAAACAGGTACTGCGAATTCCAATTGAGAACGGACCAAAGCTTTATATAAAAGTAAAAACGTGGACGGTCTTTTAAAGTCTTTTGAAGAACGCATGACGAAACCAAACATACGATACGCCCTATTAATAATGTTATCAATGTGAAGACTGAAGTGCAATTTAGAGTCGATTGCGACACCAAGATCTCGGATATTGTCAACTCTCTGCAGAGAGATGCCGTGTAGACTATAATCAGATTTTATAATGTTTTTGTTTTTTGTGAAAGTGATTGCATTGCATTTAGGTAAACTTAGATGGAGTTTGTTATTTGAACAGTATTGAGAGAGTCTATCAAGGTCCTCCTGCAGTAGTAGACAATCTTGTCTGCCTTTGCACGACTTGTAAATTTTAATGTCATCGGCATACATTAGAAATCGAGAATGAATGAAGCATTTCTTAATATCATTTATGAACAAAATAAAGAGTAAGGGCCCCAAAATTGAGCCCTGGGGTACCCCAGAGGTGACAATGACTGAATTAGACTGAAAACCATTAATGACTATCCTTTGCGATCTATTGTATATGTATGCCATGAACCATCGCAATAAATTGCCACGGATACCGTTGTAAGCAATTTTATCTAGGAGCAGTTTGTGGTCCACCTTGTCAAAAGCCTTCTGAAAATCCGTATACACAGCGTCAACCTGAACTTGTTCGTCCATGCTTTTGAATAAAAAGTCTGTGAACAGCATGAGATTGGTATTCGTCGAGCGTCGTTTAACAAACCCATGCTGTTCACAGACAATGAGGCTATGAATGTGTGAGTACACCTCGCTATGTACAAGACTCTCAAAAAGCTTCGACAAGGCGGATAGTATGGAGATAGGACGATAATTTTGTATGTTGTTTTTATCGCCATTCTTGAACACCGGTGTGATATTCGCTCGTTTCCAAATATCAGGAAAGGTGCCTTCTCGTAAACATTTATTAAATATGATATGAAGTGGTACTACAATCGTCTCAGCGGTCTTCTTTATGAATACTGGTGGCAAACTATCGGGACCAGGACCTTTATTTAAATCTAATTGTGTTATCGCTTTATGTACAACATCTACTGGCAAATAGATGTCAGAGATGCAGGGCGAATTATCCGCATAAGTATTAGGTGGCTGCCACATCGCGGGGTTAAGAGCCGTTGGTTCATAAACAGAGGTGAAAAAAGTGGAGAACATGTTACATATCGTCGCTGCGCGTACGAAACCGCGTAAGAGCAGTTTGTTAATACCGCGTAACAGCAAAACGCGCAAAATTCGAATATCGTGCTAGCTGATTCCTAACGCCTATTGGCTTATAATAGACTTCACCTGATTTGAATTATCCAATGAGGAACGTCAGTTCTGCTATCGAAACAATACCGCGGAACAGTAAGAGACCTGAAAGTTGGAAGCAAGTGCGCGTATTTACTACGGCCGTGAGAAAAAAGTAACGTGATTAGTGTGTGCTCCCGAAACTAATGATTTTGCCATGATTAACCACCATGTAAGTATGTTTGAATAATTTATTACTCTTCGTGTATAATGTGTTTATGCTAGAATATATAAATTACACGTTATTCTGTTTTAGTTTATTAATTCTGACTAATATAACCCCTTACAAGTATTTACGCGGTCTTGACATCGTATGATTTATTTGTTTTGTTCTAAGTTACGCGGTATTGCATTTTACTGAAACGAATAATTATTCTTTTCTTATTTATAGATACATCCTTGCATTAACAAGTAACTACCCAAATGATGGATGGCCAAGATAACTTTATTTTAGAAAATGCGGATATTAAAGAAAACGTCGCAACTTTGCGAGAGTTATCGGAAAGGCGAAAAATATTGTTACCCATGAAGAGAGAAATATTAAATAAATATAACTGTCAAAATCAAGCAGTACTACAACCAGTGTCAACACCTTTGTCTACGAATAAAAATTTAACACCAAAAATACCTTTGAGAGTTTAATATCCGAGTTTACCTACTACCCTTACGACGATTTTGGACCCTCCAGAATAGATCTTCAATTGAATCTCATGATGTGGCAGAAAATCACAATAATGACATTGATTTTAAATCATTTTTTTGTCAACTTATCAGGCATTATAAATGTAAAGCAGAATGTATAGAGTGGTTTCCTGAAAGGGAAATAGAAGAAAAGAAAAATATGTAAAAAAATACGCTAAGGATATAAAAATAATTGGAAGAGAACGAAAGTTATGAGACAGAGAATGATAGAAAGAGGGCACAGAATTTGTTCAGAACGATCTTATGCCAGCAAGAACATTAATCAAAGATTACCTGATTTCTGAATCAATAAGACCTGGCGGAGGAGTAGGTGATCATTGTCTTATTGAAACAAAAGCACTAAGATATAATCCAAGTGGCACCATACAGTATAAACTTCACTTTTCAGATGATTTTATCCCATTGCCTAGAAGACCAAGGAAGATTACGTATGTGATTAGGAGGATACCTTCGCTTTATGAATCCAGGCAAACAATTTCCAAGTAAACCTAAAGACTGCCATACTTTTTATGATAATTTATAATTTACTATTCAAATAATTTTATGAGAAATGCTGTGATTAACAGAATTTAAGAGCAAGTACAAAACAGATTATTGTTGTTATGATTATTATTTGTTTATGAAAACTTTTATTTAAAACATTTAAGTACCTACCTGACACAAGATTTTGTGTTGAAGGTTTTCTGATTCTAGTGGAAGAACGTACGTAACGTAGTAGAAGGTTAATTTTTGTTATTCCAAGTTTTTATTCTTATAAAAATATTTATTTTGCTTCAATATGTATGTACGTACCTATGTTTAATATTTAAGTAATCATAAACAGTTCTTATTTTAGTTTTAGATGATTATTTTGATATCTTGCTTAAGGGGTCTAAACTTTTGTAATAAGATCTCTGTTAAAAAATATAAATAGGTTCTTTAATAAACTGATTTTGATAATAAATACAAAATATTTTTTGTTAGATTTGATTATTTTAATAATAAATACATACACATTTACAGAATTGTTTTCTTTCAAAACCGCGTACCTTTGATAAAAGTCTACTTATTTTGTAATATTAGTTCAAACAAAACCGCGTAAGTGACTTTACACAAAATCTAAGCCAATTACGAGCAAATTTACGTTATTATCCAATAAAGAAATATGTAAAGAACTAGCTATTAAGTTCAGTCGGTAATAAGAGTTGAAATCGCTGAGATATTAAGTTTTTTCTTCCTCCTGTAAAATCATCAAAAAGCAAATACGCGGTCTTTACAAGTTGCTCTTACGCGGATTCGCACGCGCAGCGACGATATATCAGTTGGATTATTTGAGTTAAGATTATCTAGAAACATATTTGCAGGAATCTCCGCCCTTCCCTTCCTGTTCGAAATGTAAGTCCAAAAATGTTTAATGCTAAGCGGAATACTATCTTCTACCGATTTCATGTATCTTTCAAAACATTTGGCACATTCAGCTTTAAAACGTTTACGATGAGTAGAAAAACTTTCATAGTCAAAGGTATTACCGTAGGTTTTCCATTTAATATCCCCATAATTTTATAGTTTCTCTTTTGGATTTAACTCTTAAATATGTAATTATTTGAAACCTACTTTATTTGCAGTTGAAACAGCCAACACAAGCTAAGTTTTTTTTAAAATGTATTATGTTGTCAATGCTTTTAAAAACTATGTTTAATTTTATTTTGATTACAAGAAAAGACTTTTAGTGTGATATTGATAATCTGATAATGCTCAACATTTGATGCTATCAGAACTCTGTTAAGAAAACCTGTTCGACCATTTCTGACACAAATTAATATAATTAACACATTTTTACTTTTAAAACCTGTTTTGTTTGGGTTCATAAATATTAAACAAATACCTCTTGTAATGGATTAATGTGACTAACTCAAATTTACATAACACAAAACCACTCTTATAATCCCCGAAGAGTTAGACAGAAGTTCCCGTCGTCGGGGCTGCGGGTTGTTCGCAAGAGATACCGCGACCTCGGCACAAGGGCTAAGAAGGAACATGGGTGGTTTTTAGTCAGTAGAAGTCTGACACTCTCTTTCGCTCTGCCCAAGAGCGGGAGGGGTTATTTGATCATTTCCAACCCATCAAAAAAAACAGGCGCTAACAGCACCGAAACTAGCGCCACCCACATCTTATTTATTTACTCTAAAATCACATCAAATTTGAAAAATCCAAAACACTATCATGCTAGTAAATAACCTGTAGTAGGTATTTTTAAAATTACTTTTCATGATATGAATTAAGAGAATTACTTATTAAAGGCAAAAGTGGCCACTTGTATCTTTATTCAGTAATTCTCTTATTTTATCAATTCTAGAATCATGAAAAGTAATTTTTAATATACACACATCAAAAGTGTCTAGGGATCAAGCATTTTTATGCGGATTTCTTGAGATTGAGATGTGGCTTTGTAATAAATTTATGATTTTATAAATTTATATGGATCCTTTTTGGTGCATTTCATAATTTGAATCAAATTCGAGTAAAAGATGAAAATCAGCTGTCAATATTTTCCCTATAAAAACATACAACGCATTGAAGACATTATTAGTGCTACTGTTTCCCTACTACTGATTAAAACCAACGTTATTATGGAGCGGCGACGTCATTTAAGCAGGGAAGAAATGCTCAGAGCCGTGGGAATGATAGAAGCTGGTTCCCGGCAACGTACTGTGGCTTTAGCTCTGAATACAAGTCAGAGTGTTATCAGTCGACTTTGGACACGTTACCGAAGCACTGGTACCGTGGCTGAGCGCCATGGAGGACGGTATCGCTGCACCACACGGAGACAAGACCGATACATTCAAATCTTAACTCGAAGAGCTCCAACAATAACCGCCATGATGTTAGCCGTGAGGCTTCATCACTCTTCAGGGAACTTAATTAGCGACCAAACAGTCAGAAACCGCTTGCATGAAGTGAACCTTCATTCCCGAAGACCGCTACGGGTACCACCTATAGCAATGCACAATCGTAGGATTCGATATCAATGGGCTCTTGAACACAGAAATTGGGCAGAAGAACAATGGCGTTTCGTGTGCTTTTCTGATGAGTCTCGTTTTGGTATGAGACCGGATACAAGACTAATACGACACTGGAGAACCCCTGGACGCCAACAGCGATTAAAATCCTGCCAGGAAGTCCATCCTTATAGTGGTGGAACCATCATGGTATGGGCGGGTATTTGGATCGGCGGAAGAACTGAGTTGATTTGGATCAGAGGCAACCTCAACGCTCAAATTTATGCTGAGACGATTGTATCAGACGTCATCGTTCCTCTACAAGTGCAAATCGGTCCCTTATTTCAGTTAATGCATGATAATGCACGACCGCACACCGCAAGAGTTGTAAGACAGACTCTCGCCGCAGCTAACATCAATGTCCTGCCCTGGCCTGCTCAGTCGCCAGACTTGAACCCGATTGAGCATGCATGGGATATGCTACAGAGAAGAGCTCTGCCGAATATGGAGGGTATCCAGTCGCAAGAAGACCTTTTTTTGTTGTTGCAACGAACATGGGCGGCCATTCCACAGCGTGATTTGGATGAACTCATTTTGAGTATGCCAAACCGATGTTCTTGTGTTGTTAGTGTTCGCGGTAGAAACACGGATTATTAATTGTTTAAGTTACCCAATAAAATTTTAAAGAAAACTGTTATTTCAGTCTTTTTTTCGAACTTTAATGTTAGTGGTTCAAATGTCAAAAATCCCTTTATTAGGAAAATGGCAAATTTCTTTATTAATGCAAAGGTGACTTGGTTTATCGTTACTGTGACAAACGAAAACACTTTCTTTGATGAATCCTTAAAGAAAATTTTAATTAATATCAATCAGGAGAAAAGTTATTGCAAAAATATATGTTGATCCCTAGACACTTTTGATGTGTGTATAACAATTCCTAAAATGGTCAAAGTGACCTAAGATTAGTGACATAATATTAACTGTGTGTTTATAACCATTTTAATAATTTTAACATGCATGATTCATAATTATTATCCTTATGATTGTACTAAACATTCATAGCCTTAGTAGGCTCACAGTTAACCAGTTACCAAATTAATATTTTCTACGAGAATATGCATTTTACTACTTTTTTTAAGTCTATGTAAGCCTTAATTTCTTAACTAGCTTTTGCCCTGACTTCCTCCACGTGGAAAATAGCCTAAAGCCTTCCTCGGTAAATGGACTATCCTACAAAAAAAAAAAAAATTTCAATTCCAACCAGTAGATCCTGAGATTAGCGCATTCAAACAAAACTAACAAACTCTACAGCTTTATAATATAGCTATATAATATATTTATTGCTTACCCAGGATGTAACAGGTGTGACGGGTGGGAAATCATCAAATGACTCCTCCCGCTCTAGGCAGAGTGGTAGGGAGTGTCAGACTTCTACTGACTAAAAACCATCCATGTTCCTTCGATCTTAGCTCTTTGTGCCGAGGCTGCGGTATCTCTCTATCTTGCGGGGCCCCTTCCATGTTTGAGGCGCGCATGGAACACGAACGCGCCGTCGACACGGCCTGTCGTCATAAGACAGACGGACGGCCAGCTAGCCCATTTACTCACCGTCCACAGGCCCGCTGTGGTAAAGGGCCCAGACACTTTAGAAGTAAAAAAACAAAATGGGTGTCTTTATGACTTCTAGTTTTTTCGATCTAGGGCCATTGTGGATCTTGGCCGCGGGTTGTACACTGGCCGCGGGTTGTACACTAGTTATCGCGGCCTCGACGTAGAGGGCTAATAAGGAACATGGGTGGTTTTTAGTCAGTAGAAGTCTGACACTCCCTTTCGCTCTGTCCAAGAGCAGGAGGGGTGTTTTGATGATTTTCCACCCGTCAAAAAAAAAAAAAAACCCCATTGTGGACCACTGGTTGCTAATCTTGTCTTGGGAAGACCCCCAGCAGTGGGATGATACATGCTAACAGCATCAGTGTGTCTTATACTAATTGCATCAGCTGATATTTTGTATGGGAGCTCTATATCATTTCTTTTTTTTTTCTTTCCCTGTGTAAGTAACTACTATAATATTATGTATATTTACTCTTACTTTAGGTATATATTTATAATACTAGTGCCTATTTTTATTATATGTTTATTTGAATGATTATTTATTTTATTAAGTGAATATGTAGGATTATCGATATGTTTTTGTTTTTAATACTAATTAAAATTTTCCTGTTGGTTTTCTACACACTGTGTCTACATTTATAATCCGAATGACCCCTTGCAGGTCTGCTGGAAGAAATTTCTTATTAAATAAGCAGTACCTTTAGTTTGTGCTCTCTCTCTCTCTGTTGATGGAAGGAGAGGGAGAGGAAACCCAAAGAAAAGATTCATGGGTTGTGTAAGGAATGAATGAAAGAAAAAGGAGCAAATGCCACCGCAACGTCTAAACAGGGAAAAGTAAAAAGTTTTTTTTTTTTTTGTCAACAAATAGAATGGGATGAGGGCAGCAAGATGAGGTTTTACAGTTGTGATATTATGATGATGATGATGATGATTAACAAAGATCAATTGTGGCATGGTATGAAGGATTATAATGGAATATACTTGATAATGGCACAAATGTGTTTATTTTTATCAGAACAAAGTTTGTAGCTTTATGTGGAAGAAAAAGAGGTTGCGATCCTCAGCAGTGAGGAAAGAAACAATATAGAAGTAAAATTTGGATATTCTTTCATTGGTAAATTGCACACAGTTAATGCTGGTCCGGGTCAGTGGTAAAATTAATATATCATTATCAACGTAGGTAGGTGATTGACTAGTGACCCAAGTAGGTCTTGTTTGTTTTCTAGCTGCAATCAATAATTGTTATTGAGTTCCACAGCAGTGATGCAATACAATAATGTAGATTACTTTTCTTTCAGCTTGAATAAAATTCTTATAGAAGCAGAACACAACACAGACACAACACAGTTACACAACTAAACTTATGTACCTAGTTTTCATTAATAATAATTTTTCAAAAACCATAGATCAATCTTCTAGGCTCTCAGAGTCAAGTATGCCATCATAAATAATGTACCCACTCATTAAAATTTAAACTGTCTAAATGCCCCAATTATCTTGAGAAAAACTTTCAGAATAAATATGCACAAGTAATTATCCCTTTGTTACAGTAATTAAGACGTAATGAGGTACGGCTCACAACATTTTGTTGTATCAGGCTCATTGTCTAAAATAAAGGGTGGTACTGTAGATTTGGGTTCTAAAGATAAGATAATATTGTTGATCTATTGGTCAACTCCATTTAAATATTAGCTTACACCTAATTTGTATCCGCCACGTCGAAGTGGCATGTCTATCACATATAATTTATAGCAAAATAATACGAACTGAAGCCGCCAACTGTTCCAAGTCCCCGACCAGCGTAGCGCATCCACCAAGGCACGTCATCTTTCTGGGCATTGTCGCCGCCCGGCCGGGCCATAAGCATGGTAAGCTTGTCTGTTAACGACTGAAATAATTATTAACATGATTATAAGGTTTCTAATACGATATCAATGAGAATTATTTAATATTTACGATGAATTCTTACCATTTTCGGAAAAATCAATTCACTGCCCTGTCACCTGTCAACTCAACTAAGAAATGGCTTGTTCTCATTGCCCTTGTATGATGTATCTGATCTTGTCAAATCTTGTGAAATAGAAGTAGGTTTCGACAAAATAAAAAAAAAATTGTAATAAATTATTTTTTACTTGTCGTAATGGCAAATAATTTAAAATACGATAAGAAAAAATAACATAAGTCAATTATTTAGAAGGGGTACGTTTTTTACTATATTTCTTTTTTTTTTATTAGATTAGTTCCTGACGGAACAGGCTAAGGTCTGAGACCATGGTGCCTAGTCATCAGTTAAATTACTATTTTTCTTGGTAAAGGTAATTGAAAACAGGCTTCTGGTCCCTCCATTATACGTTTCGTTGCTCCCCCTATTATTTCATTTATTTATTCTGTGAATGATGACTTCATAAATTATCGTTATTCCAGGAAGTATTCTTTTCCAAATACAATGACGTAAAATTGAAATTTTAGGAATTTGAACAATAGTATTTTTACTTAAATTTGTCTAGTGTGCTAAATGAGATAACAAAACGCGTTCTCATGTCGGTCGGCATCAGCGGTTTGCTGTTGTAATATTTGCATGATTTTTTGCAATTACGATTTCTATTGTAAATTTGCGCAAAAGTTTCTGAAATTCATGTGGAAAGTGGAAGATTAGCTCAATTATGGCACCAACAACAATGCTTCCAAAGCTATCGGATGCCACTCAAACGATGTAAGTGACACTAATATGAAACTGAATTTCGCTTTTGATTTAATGCTTAACCAAATAAATATTAGGTTCTAAGTGTATCCTGGGTAATAAAGGCAGTATAAAGAGATGCAGTTGAATATTTTTGCATTTTTTCTGCTGAAGCAAGTGTAACCTGTTGCCTTAAATTCTACCTAACATGCCCGAATATCACGCAGACAATCGACCCTTATTGGGCTTTTCCGATACATCGTTCACCACGAAGTTTGTACAATACCCTATGACACATCTTATATAGAGGACAAGTTTCCATCTGCTTTTAAGTCCCTGTAGTAATGCCAAAGATAATTTACAGTCTCTCAAATTCACATCATTTCCATTTTTCCCTTATTAGTAAGCATGCCCTATTGCGATTGCTTGCTTTTCCTTATAAAAACTGCAATTGCTGTTAATAAATTTAATTATGCCAGTCATGAGCCATTAAATTATGGGTGCCGAATTTGGGACCATTCATTAGTTTACTTGGAAAAATTGATTTACCTTGTAATAATTCATTTTTATTATAATTAGATTATATTTAGTCTTTTAAAGGCAACACAGACTGACTCTTTATCTTGTGTTTGCAAGTGTAGCTGTTAAGGGTAAGTTCAAGCAGCGCTATTCCATAATTATCTTTTAAATGACAGTGGCTATCATATCGTGTCCATCAATTAACTGTCAAATGGTTCCATTTTGTACTAAACCATATCCAATTTGACAGTTAATCCATGGACAATATGATAGCCACTAACATTTAAAAGATACACAATAGCCTTGCTGGGTGCGATTACCAGATTGGGCAGCATTATTTATTAAATTTTTCCAATAGACGTTTTCACAGTAACCTAAATTCTGAAATCTGAATGTCTACCTAACCAATTGATGGCAATTGGCTCTTCCCTAATACAAGGGACTTGAACATTATGGGTAGAATGTGGGTATTAATCCTGCTGATATCTGCAACTATGTTTGTATAGAAAAGTGTTGGCTCTGTACCAAATATCATCAAGATGCATTTAGCCCTTTTGGAGTTCTGGGATGAGTAATAAATATCCATCCATCGGAACTTTCACATTTAGTTTTAGTTTAGTTATCAATTTATGGATAGAAATATGAACATGATGCTATGTAATAAAACAAAACAGTAACTTGTAAAGGATATAATATACTTCTCCCAAAGTCCTGATTTAAACAAGTATTTACTTTCAATAACCATTTCCACTTCAATATCTTCCATCATTCATATTATAATTTTATTCCAGATCATTCTCCGATGGAGATGGAGTGTGCAGTGCAGAGGTGTACTCCATGAATGTCATGGTAAACACCAACGCTGGCAACCATGACCACGGCAGCTCCAAGGTTAAGCTTAAAAACCTTGTGGATTACAACTGGGAGCCCAAGTTTTACGCTGGACAGTTGTTGGCTATACACACTGGTGGAAAGTACCTGGCATACTCTATTAAAGGTATGATCTTTACTGGATTACAATATTTTAAACTAGCTCATGCCCTATGACTTCGCCTGCATAGTATTTGGTAATTGTCCCACGGGATTGTACTGGTGGAATGGAAGTATCTCATGTTTATTCAGTATTCATAATAGTACTGTGAAACCCTATTATTCCAGGTTTCTGATTTGTTATTTTGAAGATATGAACTCGAGTAATTCTACTTACTGATTGCCACTCAATTTTGAAATGTAAATCTACCTTAAAAATGAAACAGCTTAAATTTAAGCAACTACAGTAAATTTTTGTGTACTTAGCAATTTTGAGAGTTACTTTATAATATCCTTTTGAACACATTGTAATTTTACTTTGTTCATAACAAAATTTAAACAAATTAGAAAATGGGTGTTGTCTCAAGATTGCAAATATCAAATCCTTTACATAAGATTTTTGATAATTTTTTTTTAGGTTTCCATGACTTGCTTGCATATCGTCAGCAAAACCCTAAACTGCTTTAACTGTTAAATTAAGCAGGATGTGATAAGAATTGTAATTTGACTACTCGCTCAGGAAAATGATATTGTGTTAGTTTATGCATGGACCATTTTTGCAACAATGGCATAGATTAAAAGCAGCTACACTCAGCATAACTGCCTCGTTGGTCTAGAGGTTGCAAGCGCTACAGCTGAGCATGAGGTCTTGAGTTCGAATCCCGGGCGGACAAATTGTTATTGGGTTTTTCCATCAGGAATTTCTAAGTAGCAGCCACAAGTCTAGATTTGTACCCGATTGATGGCAATAGGGTCGCCCCCTATTACATGGGACTTAATTATAACCCTTCGTGGATTACAGGCGTGATATTATGTTTACTGCACTAGTAAACATGTAAATGGCAGTTTGCTGAATGGCTATCAATAGTATTATTGTCAGATTAAACATGCATTATTATAACTAGGGACAAATCGTACGAATAAATTCTAAAAACACAAAAAAACATTATTCATAGCAAGCTTCAGGTGACTCAGGTCACAATCCCTTTTACTTTCCATCTTTGCTAACACTGACATTAATTATGATGATCTGATAACATCAAAAGTTTTGCACAAGATTTATATTTGGCCTGTGCAAACATGATCACATTTTTGAATCTGTGGCTTTCCATATCTTTGTCAGAATTGTTCTTGTTTCAACTCGATAGTATTCTGATCAATCCTGACTCCAGATTTTCATGCAATAAATTCTGAACCAATTTACTTACTGAATAGATAGTTTATAACCTGGATATACACAAACAGGACACACAATTTCTACCCTGGCATTACATTCCCTTGGAATAAATGCAGATATCCGGAAGATATGAGCAGTGGTGGCCCAATGGTTGCGGCCCCGACTTACGAACAGTAAGTCGTGGCTTCAAACCCAAACGCACTACTTTGTGTAATTTATTTCATCACCACTGCTCCCAAAACGGTGAAACATCGTGAGGAAATCGGCATGTCTTCGAACCGAAACATTAGAACACATGTGAGATCTACCAACCCGCGCTGGGCCCGACTGGTGGATTATAGCCCATCCCTCTCCTATAGAGGAAGCCTGAGTCCCTGCAGTGAACATCGTAAGTGAATGAGGATGATGATGCGGCCAAAAACTAGTTGATAATATTTTTGTGTTAATTTGTTTGCAGCTCCAAACGCGGTGAACCCTGGCACTTGGAGCGGCATGGTGCGCGTTGTGTACAACCCGGAGCCCGGCACCGACAGGCGTGCGCTCATCAAGGGCATGAAGGGAGAGGTAACAATCCAACTACTTTAGGGGGAAGCTTCGAGGTAGCCTGGCAAATTTAAATTCTATTCGGTTTTATAATTTGCTGATGTTCAAAGGATGTTGTCAAATCTGGATGTAAGACCAACAGAGCTCCCATCGGAGCTGCGGGTTGTTCGCAAGAGATGCCGCGGTCTCGACATTATCGGCCTTATTACAAAAGTGGTTAATCCTGGGTTTAACTTAGAGTTGGTTTATCTCGCATGCCGTCTCACTTCGATAATATTCAAAAGAAAGTGACGGCATGCGAGATAAACCAAGTCTAAGTTAAACCCAGGTTTAACCACTTGTATAATAAGGCCGTATGGGTTAAGAAGGAACATGGGTGGTTCTTAGCCAGTAGAAGCCTTACACACTCCCTTTAACTTCAAGAGCGCCCAAGCGCGGGAGGGGTTATTTGAAGATTTCCCACCCATCGAAAAAAAATTGACTATCAGAGTTATAATTAAAATATCAAATAAGTTCAAACACGAATTTCTCGTGATAGTGTCTTTGAAAACTCGTGTGACGTCTTTTTCTAAGACATTAGTATGTCATTTTTTAACGGTGAGTGACGCTACAAATCCCCACTCATATTTTTGACGCGTTTTATCTTCGTAAATTTTTATTGATTTCAATATTTTTCGATAATCTAACAGACCGACTAATTAGAAACATGTTTTTTTAGTCAGTAAACATCTCTTTGCAGAAACTATTATCGTGTCCTGTATAAACTGATTGCATGATAACTATTCGCAGAACGGATGGCCGATGGGGTCGAAAAGTTCTTGAGTGGCGACCGCGAACTGGAAGACGTTGCGTTGGAAGGCCTCCCACTAGGTGGACCGATGACCTGGTGAAGGTTGCGGGGATCCGCTGGATGCGAGACGCACGGGACCGGTCAATGTGGCGACACTTAGGGGAGGCCTATGTCCAGCAGTGGACGTCTTTCGGCTGAAATGATGATGATGATGATAAACTGATGAACGCTACTGAATACGCCAAACTCATGGCTCATTTCTGGGGAATTTAAATCTCCATCGAGACGCTATGAAGAAGTACAAGCATAAACTAATATTTGATTGTTTGTGCTGTTTTCAGGTGCAAGACCTGGCGTTTGCTCACATTCAGAACCAGGTGGTGCTAGCGTGCATTGACGAGCAGGGCAATTTCTATGTGCATGAGATCGAAGTCACCGACAGTGGACTGAGGTATGGTTGCTTATTTTCTGCTGAGCGGTCTTGGGTTTTGACTCTCAAGTTGGGCAGTGTTATTGATTTTTTTCATGAGGAATTTCGCTGTAGCCGCCGAGAATGTGGTGGTGTACAATGACGTATTATTTAGACACGTCATGAACTAACATGGCGGCGCTTCAAAACGGCGAATATTATATAACTACTTTTACGCGTAAAGAAAGGGAAAGAAAATATGACACCGTACAGCGGGATGCCTGTTTTCTTTATGTTTTGCGCAGGTTTACACACACTATTTAAATTAAGAAAAAACGTAGCGTCGCGCGAGAGGTTGGTGCGTAACTAAGCGCGATGTGGCCAATTGGCTTCATTTCATGTTGTCATTTTTGAGGGCGGACAACGTATCTATAGTTTTAATATATCATTGGTGGTGTACCCTTGCCTCAGAAAGCACGTTTCGCCGATAGTCCAAAGCCTAAAGCCCCACGAGTGTCGAATAGCAGGCTTATCGATTTATGAGAGTTAGGAGAGTACATCTATCACACACACTAGGCAATATAGCAAACTCATGCCTCTTTGATAAGACTGGTTTGGACTCTTAGGTAAGCTGTTGTTCCCGGCTGCCATATATGGATCTTTGGCGGTGGTTAAAAAAAAAAAAGAATAAGTTTATTACGTATTATTTTGGCTTAAATTACATTGTCGAGGAGTCTTCATTTAGGCATAGAAAATGCCTGTAGTTGAAGGCTCCGCTCTTCCCTTACATTATATAGATACAAATAGGCAAATAACAAAAAGAGGAAAGTAAACAAAAATAAAACCAAAGATATAACAAATACGATCAATAAATTGTACAGGTAAGTGTGAGTGTGTGTGTGTTTATGTGTATGCGAGTGTGTGTGTGTTTATGTGTATGCGAGTGTGTGTGTGTGTGTGTGTGTGTCTGTTTATTCGTATGTGTGTTTATGCGTATGTGTGTGTGCGAGTTTGCAATTGACTTATTATTAAATCACACGTTGCAAAACTAACTCTGTGTCGTCATACCTTAAATTATGTAGCCATGTTATTAATATTTTTTTTGCATTCATATGTTCTTTTATCATAAATATATGTATATTAGTTTATTAATTTTGTTATATAAATAGGCTGAGCGTTTTTGATATTGTCTACTGGCAAATTCAGTTTTAGTTGATGGAATGTTTACTATACAGTGTTTCTTTCTCTTTTTTAGTATTTTAGGATTATATGCTATCTCTTTGTGCGTTTTGAGGATGATAAGTAAAATGTACAGTTTTCTCACTGACAGCAGTTTACATAATTTGTAAAGATTTTCAGTGGAGAATATTCTTTTTTTGAAGTACATCACCATAAGTATAGCTCTTATTAGTACCATAAGTATAGTTATTATTAAGACACGAGCTTTTTTACAACCATTTTATAAAAACAAATATGTGTTTGTCAGGTGCACGCTACTAGCGGAGGTGCGCTCGGAGACGGGCGTTGCGGGTAGTTCGCACCGCGTGGTGTGGTGTCCCTACATACCGGACGACGACGACGAGGGCAGCGACGACGACGTGGCTAGACTGCTGCTCACCACGCATGATAATATCGGTGAGGAAGACGCAAAACATTGTTGATATAAATTATAAAAAAAAAAAATGTGTTTGTTTCAGATAAGGTATCCATATTTTCTTAGTGCAAATCCATTGACTTAAGACTAAGTTGGTAGCGATTTATGAATCATTATTTCAGCCAAAAGACGTCCACTGCTAGACATAGGCCTCGGTCGTAGTGCACGGTCCACCTAGTGGGAGTCTATCACTATCCTTATCCCAATTTGTCTGGAGTCTGCGCAGCATGTCTTTTTTCTTTCATATTTTTTTATTCCTCGTCATCTCTTCAGACACCTCCGTACTAGCCATGGTCTTTCCTTACTCGTATAGCATGCATAATTGCGTGATTGGTAATTGGGTGCATTCCTTGAAACTGAAATATACTAGAATTAATTAATAACAATTCTGACTTAATTTGGTTTCAAACTAGGTTGTTTTGGATAGATTTAATTACTTTACTCAAAAATGCATGTAATGTTGTCATTATTTTGACAAACTTGTTTGAGCAAAGTCGACCTTGCCGGTCTGTTTCAAGGAGCGGCCGGCAAAGTTTTGCTGGCCGCTCTAACAGGCCGGCAATGTTTTGCCGGCCGCTATTTTGACGTTTCAACGTTTTAAAAAAACCAATTCCAAAAAGATTTTATTTAAAACACAGCTGTTTGTACGTCTAAAGGTAAAAAAAAAAGATTTAAATGAAGTAATAAATGAAGAAATAATCCAGCAGTCAAACACCGCATTAGAATTATCGCAAACTATCAGTAATATCAAACCGGGAAAGTCGGTGTTGAATTTTAGTAACTGTACTTTTCATAATTGTCATTTTAATTAAAAGTCTAGTTAATTAATATATTTTTTATTTAAATGACTTGCTGGTTTTATTTAGATTAGGTACTTGCATTTTTGAGTAAAGCACTATACAAACCTTGGCCCACAATGACTGCTTCGCTGGTCACGCTATGATTGCCTCGAGCTAGCCTAGCTACGCTCTAGGCCTTTCAGCTTGGCCATCATTGCAGCCCTTGCTGTCCTCGCTGTAAAGGCCTCGGCCTACGGTCTCGGCCTTTATCTCAGGTCGTCCATCAAGTGCTGCACGCTGACCGCGCTGTGTCGGCCTGGAGCTGCGCTACGCTGCGCTGTCGGCCATCATCAGCGCGACCAGCAAAGTAGTCATTATAGACCGCGGCAGTAATGTACTATAACTTAAAAAATATTTTTACATTTCCGCGGTATTTCTACCGTTTCAAAAATATTTTTAAAGTTCGATTCCACCACAACTTGGCGTTTGTGAGAAATCTAGTTTTCGTCAGGATGTTAAATTAATACTTTTTTCATCGTTCATAATAAAATGTGGTTGAAAATTAAATAAAATGGAAGATGAAGTTAAGCATGTCAAAAAAATCAAAACCCTTACTGAGTCAAACATGTCCCCCGTACAGCTCGCATGTGGAACACGCTGGCGCTGAGCCCGGCGGGCGCGGAGGGAGCGAGTGCAGGGAGCGCGGGCGCGCTGTGTGCGGCGGAGCACGTGGCGCCCATACTGGACGCCGCCTTCTCACCCGACGGCTCTGCGCTCGCCACCGCCTCCGCTGACGGATACGTCATGTTCTTCCAGGTAACCTCACCTCGTAACCGACTCGCACAGATTTGCTGCTTCTTTATGTAAACACCCATACCCCTATAGGATCAGGCATTCAGCCTCATTTCGCCATTTACGTTGAAGTCCCATGTAATAAGGGTCGACCCTATTAAAACCAGGCGGAAAGCACCAATATAAACTCCGTGTCTACAGCCAAATCATTCTTAATTTAAAATTGGAAAAGCACAATACACAACAATTTTCCCGACCCGGGAATTGACCCCAGCTTTGCAATCGCGCTTGCGACCATTCGGCAAACGAGCCAGACTCAAATGAATGTCTACAAGCCTTAGATACCCTGTGGTATACCATATCCCTATCCTACAGGTGTACATGCACGCGGACAGCAGTCCCCGCTGCCTGCACAAATGGCAGCCCCACGGCGGGAAACCTCTCAGCTGCCTCTTCTTCTTAGACAACCACAAGAACTATAACACTGAGTAAGTATACTGCACAAAGCATTTTCATAAAACTAGCTGACTCAGAATATAGCTTATAGCCTTCATCTTTTTGTCGTGTGCGCAGTAATGTCTAACGACCCCACACGCCGTAGTGTCAGAGTTTCTAAACAGCCTCAAGAGCCTGTGAGGCTGTGACGTGGTTTGGCGACCGCCATTTGGCAGCCAAAGACCCTCGATAAATGAACTATCCAACCCAAAAATCTCTCTCACTCGGCTACGCCACACCAGCTGCTAGTGCTAGATGTTCAAGGTTAAGCAACGCCTGCCGAGGTAGGTCGGCGGATGGATGGATGACCATCCATAACGCTGAGAGCGCGGAAAACTCGTTAAACCGTTAACATTTGAAATTACAGATATTAATTGTTATGTAAAATATGTAGTTTTATTTTAATTTCTCAAATAGCGCATAACTCACAACTAAAAAACAAAAACAACACACACACACACACTCAAAAATAACTCGCTATTCATCGGCTATGTCGGAGCCGACAGTTAATATAGAAATTCGTCGCTTTTGTCAAATCAAATCAATCAAATCAAAAGTCATTTATTCAAATTAGGCTGATAATCAGAACTTTTTGAACGTCAAAATTTACTTTACTCTACTTATTTACAAGAGACAGTCCCCCAAAACGCCCACCCTTCGGCACTTCCTAGTGTTTAACTGGAAAGAAGAAGTGACGGAACAAACTCCCCAGCAACACATTCTGTCTGTTATGTTGGTTAGAAGAACCAGACTCGATACAATAGTAAGGTGTAAGTTCAATTTAGATTTACTACAGACACAAATCAATAACAAAAAATTATATAATTATAAACAATGTAAAACTAAAAAAGTACATAACATATCAGTTAACAAATTTTTGTAATGTAGGTAAGGCACAAATGTTGATATCAGTGCTGTAACTATTCGTACCAAAGGGCGTCTGGATGATTAAAAACCACTGTAAAAGAGAGTAATTAATGGAAGAGAAAAAATAAATAATAAAATTGAGAATAGTTAGAGACATCCACAATTTTGTACCGGCTAAGAGTTACCAGGGAAGCCGCATGCGCAGAAGAAGCTAAAGCCAAACTTTTTTATCTTGGACGTGGTCCTTGATTTTAAAATATGCTTTTTGAATAAGGACACGTTTAATGTAGTTTTTAAACTTTCCATCGGTCAGTTCTATAACTGACTTAGGCAACTTGTTATAAAAGCGTATACTGTTTATAAGAAAAGACTTGCTAATAGTTTTCGTTAATCTGAATTTGAATATTACTATTTCGTGTTTACTGCGAGTTTTTAAATTATGAAAGTCGCTTCTAGTTTTAAAAAGCCCTCGGTTTTTGCGGACATACAAAATACATTCTAAGATATAAAGTGAAGGCAGAGTCAGAATATCAATCTCTTCAAATTTTTCTCTGAGAGACTCGCGAGGGCCCATCATATAGATCGCGCGGACTGCCCTCTTCTGTAAAATGAAAATTGAATCAACGTCCGCTGCCGATCCCCACAGCAGAATGCCGTCGGACATAATACTGTGGAAATAAGCATAGTATGCTAACCTAGCTGTAGCTACATCAGTTAACTGCCGTATTTTTCTTACTGCGTATGCAGCTGAGCTTAACCTACCCGAAAGAGTTCTTATGTGTGCGCCCCACTGCAATTTTGAATCGATAGTAATCCCTAAGAATACCGTTACCGCTATAACTTCAAGTTTTTTGCCGTCAAGAGTCAAATTTAGGTCACGTTGTGGTACATTTGGTAAAGAGAACTTTAGACATTTTGTTTTGCTCGCATTCAGTAAAAGATTGTTAGCTGCGAACCATTTCGAGAGAACAGTTAGACTTTCGTTGACCAGTAAGACATCCGTATCTTTCCTATCTATTTTAAAGATTAGTGAAGTATCATCAGCAAATAGAATTATATCCGAGAATTTGGCCATCATATATGGGAGATCATTAATATAAACAAGAAAGAGGAAGGGGCCGAGAATCGAACCTTGGAGCACGCCCATCTTGACTAGTGACCCGGAGGACGTCGCCCCATTAACATTTACTTTTTGCTGTCTGTTCGATAAATAGGACAGCACAAGATCAGCAGCCTGACCACGAATGCCGTAGTGGTGTAATTTATTATGTATGGATCAATGTGTTGTGGTCGACGCAGTCGAACGCTTTTGAGAGATCACAGAAAATGCCAATGGCATCCTGGGACTTCTCCCAAGATTCTAAAATGTGACTGATAAGTTTTACTCCCGCGTCCGTTGTCGACCTACCCTTCGTAAAACCGAACTGCTGACTATGCAGAATCCCATTTGAATTGAAGTGAGACAACATCTGGTCCAGCATGATTTTTTCATAGATTTTACTCATTGCTGGAAGCACGGATATAGGTCTATAATTAGAGGGGTCACTCTTACAGCCTGATTTGAAAATTGGTACTACTTTACTATGTTTCATTAAGTCGGGAAACTTGCCACTGTCCAAACATTGATTGAATATGCCTGTTAAGATAGGAGCAATTGAGTCAATAATATCTCCAAGAACCCTAACGGATATCCCCCATAAGTCTTCAGTATTTTTTAAGTTGAGACTTTTGAACGCGTTTATAATTGTAGCAATGCATATTGGTTCAAATTTAAAGTTTGGTATGTCCTTTGTAAAGTTTTCTTTAAGAAGAGCTTCAGCTAATTTAGGTGAAGAGGGGAGAAACTTCGTAACCTCTAACGGAATGTTGGTAAAGAAATTTTCTAGTGTCTCGGCGACTTCTTGCTTACCAGATATGGTTTGATTAACTATTTTCAAAGACACGTCATTCTGATCGCGTTGTTGTCTTTCCAGTTTCTTTGTTAATTACTTGCCACACAGTTTTTATTTTATTATTAGAAACACCAATTTTGTTAATTATTATTTGCGATTTTGCTTGAGCGCAGACTCTTTTGAATATCTTAGAGTATTTCCTAACATAACTGTGAAAGACTTGATCTGAAGTCAAAGACTTTTCGTAATATAAATTATACAAGACATCTCTGCTTTTTCTTATCCCCGCAGTGGCCCATTCACTAAATTTTGATTTGGAATTATTGACTTTAACTGTTTTTACAGGACACGATTTATTGAATTCTTGGCAAACTGTTGAAAATAAGGTGCCATAGTTTATATTTGGATCTTTGGAATCAAAACTGGCGTTATAAAGATTGCTAAAAACATTATCATTAAAAGATTTTAACTTATTTTTAGTAAGAGGTCTAAATTGTATTGATTTAGCTAAGTGACAATTTTTGTCTAACTCAAAAGATACAAGTTGACCAGTATGATCTGACCTAACGCCACTAATCAAAAACGAATCTTTTACTTTACAATTCGTGAATACATTATCTATGCATGAAACTGAAGTTGCAGTTATTCTAGTTTCTTCATTAAATAAATATTTTAAGTTAAATGATTTAAACAATAAGATGAGCTTACATTTTTCAGGTGAATTGACTAACAGACCAATATTTAAGTCACCACAAACAAAAACTAATTTATTATCTCTGAAAAGTTTACTTAGTATTTCTTCCATTGTGACTAAAAACAACGACAAGTTTGACGCTGGTGGTCTATAGACACATAAGAAAGCATGGCCCTCAACCTCCGCACATGCTACCTCACTTAAGCGATCAGCAGTGATATCCTTCCTTTCCTTATACCTGATTCGGCTATTACAAAGAATCAGGGTACAACCACCCACTGTGGATCTGTTGAACGCGCTGGCAATTGAAAAATTATTTACATGAAACAACATCCTATCAGGTTTTAACCAAGTTTCACAAAAACATAAAATATCTATGTGGTATTTATCAACTAACAATTCTACGTCTAAAATTTTGCCAGAGAAGCGATTTATATTCTGGTGGTAAAGTAAAATATTACTATTCGTCTTCTCTTTTGTCGGCTCTAAAAGTTTAAAGAATGAACTGAAGATTCTATAGTATTATCAGAAAAGCTGGATAATACTGTTACATCACTTAACCTAGTCTCAGTTAAGTCATCAATAACTGCGTGTATATTAAAAGCTAACAATGTAGCTAATAAGTGTCGGCTATTTTTGGGAAGAAACATATGATCCCGAGTCAAAACAAAATCTCTAACAAAATTGTTAGTATCAAAAAACAATAAACGGTCACTATGACGACAAGATAAAATATGCATTAAATTAATTAAACTATAACTATGTCGTTGAAAAATCCCATAAAACACACGACTAGTTCTTAAAATCATACAAACCTCTCTTACAGCGTCCAATTCTGGAAATTCGCCGTAACTGGCGCTGAAAACAACACAACCATCAAGATCTGGTCTTGCAAGTCCTGGACCTGTCTGCAAACCATAACGTTCACCCCTGCCGTTGGGACAGAAGTCACCCTGGGGCTCAAAGCCATGCTGGACAGAAGTGCCAGCTACCTGTTGCTTTCAGACTTTAAATCCAGGAGTCTGTATGTGCTGAACATGGCCCGTGATCCTGAGGATAGTATGGCGTATTGTAAGAATATCTCGGAGTTCTTGCTGCCTTATCCTGTGTTGAGTTTCTGTATCGTTGATGCTGGTGAGTCTATTACACTTCATTTCTATGCTATCCTTATGTTCTTAATAAAAAACATTCACTGTCTGAAAACACTCAGCTATAATCGATCGGTTTGAAAGAAGTAGGAATTTTTGCACTTGCAATGAAGGACTTCTGAAAGTGTCCATGTCCCTGAAAATACAAAAGTTAAAGAAGCCTAACATTATTATAAACAATATTATTTAATTTACTCAAGCTCTCATATTTTTCACAGTATGCACATCTACGTAATATTAGGATTTTGGCACCAGCAATTTTTATTCTATTAAGTTGAACGAAAGGTCTAACCGGCGTCACTTTTTGCCAAAAATACGTCAAACCCATAAGGCAAGCGTTCAAAAATCTTAACATCGTGAAAAGTAGTAAGTTTTAAAGGAAAATTAAGTTGGAATTCAATGGGTTAATGTAGGTTTTTTCGTTGTATTATGTAGAGGAGCAACAAACCAAGTGCGAGCCGAGTTGTGATGAGCCGCTGTACCGCAACGGCTCCGGCGGCGACGCTGACTCGCCCATACATTACGAGCTGCATCATAGCGTAAGTAAACTACCATTACTTTTATGTTCATGAAGGGTGTAATCATATGTTTATTGCTTTGATCAGCGTATTGTGTCGTGTAATTACTTAAAGTATTGAAATTGTTTGGTCTGTATAGTAATTATTACTTAAAGAATTGATATGGCCACGTGATGGCTTCCGGTCACCACGTCACGCCGCGGTGAGTAATGGGCTAGCTCGCCGTCCGTCCGTCTTGTGACGACGGCAGCCCGTGTCCACGGCGCCTCAAACAGATGTCAGCAACATGGAAAAAAAAGGCCGACGCCCGTCGGGGCTGCTGGTTGTTCGACAGAGATACCTCGTCCTCGACACAAATGGCTTAGCAGGAACATGGGCGATTTTTAGTCAGTAAAAGTCTAACTTTAACTTCCCGCTCTGTTGATGATATCCCAGCATACAAAAAGTATTGATATTTTTTGGTCTGTATAGTAATGATATTGTTTGGTCTTCCTGCCAGGACTCGGGCTCAGTGGGCGAGTGCGCTGCCGACTGGCGGCGCGTGTGTGTGCGTCTGTACATCGTGCAACCCAAGGGGCTGCAGGAGGGTCGCGTGGTGTACACGCCGCCGCGCCCGCCTGTACACGCCGACCTCATGCACGGTACCACACCACACTAACATTTTTCTCGCTCCCTACGCTCGCTAAATTATCCTTAACTGGTTTAATTTTGACAGAGTTTCTACTATTCTAAATCCTAACGAAAAGAATCAGTTAAAAAAATTTCGAGCTCGTTTCGCTCGCTCCTTTTTGCATGTGTTACCTGTCGAAACCTAAATAAGCTCTTTTTAACAGTTGTTGGGTAACCCCTTACAAATTCCTGGCTACGGCCCTGTGTGATTTCCCAAATCGTAGACTGTGGCCGATTATACATTAAATTGTACAAATAAAAAAGGAAAATGTAAAAATTTGTACTTAACTTTGACGTTCAAAATCTCCATAATAGAAAGGTTTCTAGGTATTCTCGACAATGATAGCCATGACGGAAGGCTGTTTCTCGATTTAATTAAGAGTGTCCAAAAACCACAGTATTTACACCCGTTATGTGAGGACAACGTATGACTATTCTCTAAGTACCCGTAGCTTAGGCCAAGGATAGGGGCGTTTCCTAATCGGTATCACTTACGAACATAGATTTAGTTAGGTACTCAAACTAAAAAGCGTCAACACGATTGGACAGTTGTCCATACTCGGGGTGTATTTTCAAAACTCATGAATCCGAATATTATACGTTTTATTTCAAAGTTACTTGGCTCTTTCGCACGGGTTCGTTGACGGACTTAGCGAGTAGCCCCCAGGTTACTAACAGAGTAGTTGTGGTGACGGCAGGCCTGTCGGAGTTGCCGCTGGAGGCCAGTCCGGAGTGCGCGCCCGCCAACATCGCGTCCAGCATCCTGCAGCAGCAGAGCCAGCAGCTCAAGAACTTGCTCATGCGCTCGCAGGTAACCCAAGTAGCATAATACTTCAATGTTTTACTTCCAATTGAAACCGAATGTGACGGTTCGAGACTTTCCCAAGCAATTCAAGCGATGCTATGCATTTTTTTAGTAGACATAAAGTTCGAAATGTTTTGACAGTGAAACTGTTAGCTGCAGCCCTTTATTTAAAAACAACTGGTTCCCAAGCCTCGAAATAAAGCGTTCAAGTACAACCGATTAACTACAATTATTTACCTCCACCCCCTTGTCAGGAAAAGTAATCAAAGCTCTCACCCCCTCCCCCGTGCATACGTAAACATTGCTTAATGCATTTTTCTTATAATGTATTCGGTTTTTTTTTATTGATTGATGGGAAACCCTGAAAATGCGTTTCGTTTACAAACATAGACACTGTGTGGGTTGTAATTATGTGTAAAAAGTATAACTACTGCAGACATAATAACCATATAGACCCCCCAGTGCCACCCCACCCCCAATGTCCTTAGTATTATTAATGTGAAATAAAGGTTGTATGTTATGAATTCATAGACGCAGCCGGGCAGCCTGATCAGCACCCGTCCAGAGTCGCCGCCCATCGCGCCACAGCTGAACCTTATGACACCCGACGCCTTCAGGTAACATTACACCACGTGTCGTGTACCCCCTGAGGGACTGAGAGTTGCTTGATAGTGTACCACAAAGCACAAGTACCAATTGACACCAATAGGTTTGGTGAAGCTCGAAAAACGCTGTAGTACCTCGAGACACCTACCCGGCTCTTTATGCTAAGCCAGCAGAAAAGCTCCAAACCAACTCAAAACAACGCGTCACCTCCGAATTTGCGGCCTAAGAGGTTTATGACAAACAAAACCTAAACTAGTGTATCTGTGTTTGCCCCCAGCTCACCGGGCAAGCGGGAAGAAGACGACCCTCCGCTGTCCGCCACGCCCGACGTCACCGGCCCGCCGCGCGCCGCCGCAGGTAACACACAGCCGCGCGGCACGCACTATATCTGCTCTATCTCGTTCGTACATCTGTCACGTGTCTTATGCAAGCAGGCCAGAGAGACACGACTTTCTTAAAAGGGATGTTAACTGACTAAAATAAATGTGATTCTGAATTCCGTCAGTAAGATTATCGAAAATTATTGGACACGTGTTTTTTGTTTTATGAAAATAATGAAAATTGCCAAAAATAAGACGTGTCAAAGATCATGAGTGGAGGCTTGTGGCGTCATTTTCTGATAAAAAATGTACCGCAATATGACGTCACACGAGTTTTCGAAGCACTATATCGTCTTCATTTTGTGTATAAGTGAAAAAAGAAAAAAAAGTTTCTATTTTTTTTTAAATCTATCTGACAGACAATTTTTTTTTTGTCGGAGGCCCGTCAACAAACTAGATTGCGTTCGCAATATTCCAAATAGAAGGTCTTAGTTTATTTGCTTGGGACACTCGGCAGATGAGAGTGGTATCTATATTCAAACAAGGAGAACTTTTGGGGTCAATGACAGCAGCCTAATTTACTTACTTGTAATTTTATAAATAATAGATTACAATATCCCTTTGTTTTGATTAATTGTGATGGATATTGATATCTAACAATATTCTTCGAGATAAATTATTCTCATAAAAAAACTTTAAAGTAACCTGCGATCATTGCCTTCTCACCTCAGTTCTGTTTTAAAATCTTATTTAGATATTGATACCTGAGGAGCTCGTGGCTAAATTACCTGCGCTTGCGTAGGTTGTTCCGTAGATGGATGATCACCCATTAAATACCGACTCTGATGGTTCAGACTGTCATTTGTAGATTTTTAACTGTCGTTACAGGCCAGGAAGTATGTGAGTCGAAAGTCTCAAGCTCTCAGCCCCTCATCGGGCCTGCGGGTTGTTCGAAAGACACAAAGGGCTAAGAACATGGGTGGTTTTTAGTCAGTAGAAGTCTGACACTCCCTACCGCCCTGTCCAGAGCGGGAGGAGTCATTTGATAATTTGCCAGCCTACAAAAAAAAAGTCTCAGTCTTACACAGGGGTACCATTTTACCCAGTACCGATTTGTGGAGGTCAGATGGCAGTCGCTCCATGTAAAATACTGGTACTGAGCTGCATCCAACCAAGTCGACCCCGACTTAGTTGGGAATAGGCTAGCCTTGCTGTGATCAATCAAGTCTGTCGAGTTTCGCTAGCAACTTTAAATTCGCCCTGTAGTTGCCAGGCCTGTCAACAAAAACAAGTTTTTTCAAAACAGCATAATAATCCCCATAAAATTCGGTTTTGAAAGTTGAACTTTTTGACAATATTTCAATAAATTCATCCCGAAATTAACTTAGTAAAAACTTCGATAATGTTGTATAAGTTAAAAATGGCGGTAACATCAACTACACCTGGTTCTGCCGCTAAGTGGAGTGATACTAGCTGAAATTACGCGACGGAAATTCCTGTCGGTATTTGGGTCCTTTGATCATGGTTTCTTCGGTCATCCTATAACTTACGCACAGAAAAATAAATAAAAAGATTTTAATATTTCAGTGATTTTCAATTTTATAAAAAAAAAAACATTTTCGCAGTAAGCACGAACAAGTTTCCGTCGCGTATTTTCCGTATAAGTGTCGGTAGGCTAAGCATTGCTGTATAATAACCCCGATTTACATTGGTCAAGTGTTTAGCTAAGTAAATAATAGTGGTGTAAACCAACAGTTACTGACTAGCTCCGTACAGAACGACACCCAAGAATCAAGCGTTACTTATAAATAGAGCGCGATTTGCGTTTCAATGGACACGGTTGGCGCAGTGGCTCAGGCAATGCACTGCTGCGCAGCGGGTTCGATCCCCGCACGGAACAAATATTTGTATGGCCTACAGATAGTTGTTTCGGGTCTGGGTATTTGCGTATGTGAGTTTAAATGTTTGTGAACGCACCCACAATACAGGAGAAATTCCTAGTGTGGAGCAACGTATTTAAAAAAAAAAAATGGTCAAATCTAATTTTAAGTCATATTTGCCTATCCCCAACTTCGTAACTTTTTTATGGAAACCTTCCTTCCGTTCTCAGCTTAAATGGCTGCCTATCCGACTCAGGAGGTCCCTCAGATCTCTCTGCATGCTTTTCTCGATTATGAACGATCCACGAGCTCCCGATTATTTAAAAAGTTATTTCAAAGTGTTGGGCAGTTGTCATAGTCGTAATCTTCGAGCTTCCAAAAATCTTATTCTCCAAATTCCTTCACACCACACCTGTTTTTTGTCCAATTCTTACACTATCTCATCTATTAAACTCTGGAACACGCTACCCCTGGGAATTAAAAAAGCTGAAAGCAAATTCACTTTTAAAAGGAAAGTACGTTCCCACTATTTAAATCAGACCAAATAGCTATTTTACAAGTTAGTCATGGTAATTACCAGTTATGTTTTATTTTGGTATTTGTTGCAATATTTATTAGTTTATGTTATTTTTATATGTGTATTAGTATTAATATAAGTAATATATTTTAATTGATATTGTTTTTTTTTTTTTTTTCTAGTTAGTTTGTAGCCTACCACAATGTTGTCTTGTTTGACCCTAAGGTTGACTGGTAGAGAATGCCTTGTGGCATTAAGTCCGCCTATGTATCACTATTGTGCATAAAGTTTAAATAAATAAATAAATAAATAGAAGTCCCCACTTCTAAAAATAGTTTTTCAAGAAAGACTGTGAACAACACAATTAGTACAGCTACAAAAAATATATACCTACTACTAACTTGGTTGAGGAGCTCAGATAGGTTCTGACCTCCACAAACTGGGTAACATGACACCCATTGGTAAGACTGTTAATATAGTTTTAAGTAACGCTTGAGTGTCAAATTTCGTTCTGTAATTCGGACCTAAGATATCTTCCTAGAGCAATGTAAGTCAGGGCTATGGTGGCACATGGGACATGTAAAGTTTGTGTCTAGGCTGGGCAGCACTGCGATGCCCCTGGTATTGCCGCGAACTCAGTCCCACTGGCGGCGGCGGCCACTTACCACCAGGTGGGCCGCCTGCTTATTTGCCACTCAATTCATAACACGCTGTTCATTTAATTTTTTGCACGTTTTAAATCATTATGGTACTTTGGCACGCGTAAAGAGAAGCTTACAAAACGCGATAGAGATAGCTTTTTCGTTATTTTAATTTATTAAAAAAGGTTTATTTATTTCAGCGCTTTTATTACCATAAATATGGTCAATTTTAATTTGCTAGCGAAACTCGACTGACGGGTGTCCGATATCTAAATGCGATAAAACAATATTATTTTTTTGGAGTGAAGGGCTGTAGTTTGTCAAGTCAGTACAGGCTTAGAAATCATGTTTTTTCTGTATTGTCGATTTTAGATAATAACTAGCTGATGCCCGCGGCTTCGCCTGTGTAGATGTCTGTCAAATTAAAAACCTTCTTCGAGAACCACCTAAATCCATTGAGTGAATCCTACTAATATCCATTGGTGAAAATAGCATGAAAATCGTTTCAGTAGTTTTTCATTTTATCGCGAACAAACAGACAGACAGACGCGGTGGAGGACTTTGTTTTATAATATGTAGTGATGATACCCGTCAAGAGTGAAGTTTACACAAAAAAAAAAACTGATTTTTGCAACTGGCATTACAAAAACAGCAATCATATTTTTTTATTTTCTCCATACTTATCATGCTTGCAGAGTTTCTTTGCCTTTTTTAATTAGATCTTGTGTAAAGCAAGCATAGACTCAGATAAAATGTTTTACCGATAGGTTCTACTGTTGAGGAGTCAATAGCGGAAGCAGTCAGCAAGTTGGCGTCAGCAGGATCCAGTCCCAGTCGTGAGGTGCAACAGATCATGTCGCATAACGACCATCCCTTCTTTAAGGTAAGCAGCATAGTCCTACATATATAGGTATTGTAGGGATTGAGCTGTTGGCTAAATAATACCTTCAAGATATAATAAGTCCATGGTTGGATGACCACCCATTATGCGGCCGTTCTGCTCGTCGCGCTGCCGCTAGACGCCGCGATGTGTCCCGCTCTGCACTGCTCGCGCAATTAATCGCGACGCTCCTTACTTGTCATACGATGAAACTGTGGCAGCGTGCGCACTATGCATTTTTAATATAGCATTAGAATATCAATTTCATAAAAAGAAATAAACATCGTCGTCATCGTCGTCCTCGCCAACGGAGATGGCGGATCACATCTATTCGTCTCAATAGAAGGATGTAAGTACAAGTATTCATATGTATTAGCTAGGAAAGTGCAATTTTAAAAATATGCAATAGATATAACATTTTTTGTAGTACCCTAAGCATATAAGTCACCATGTCATTAATTTGTAAAACAAGAAAAGTTGCATTGTATTAGTTATTTTTTAATATGAAAGCTATTTTTTTTGTTGTCACTTTATTGACATGATTTTGAGTTTTGTCGTAATGCCATAACTGTGTAAGTGTGCGTCTTGCGTGAGCGCTCGATGCGGACTGCGACCGCGCGATTATGTGGGCAGCCACTCGCGCTCGTATAGCCGATCCTTTGACTCACGCACAAAGGCCGACAACATGAGCGATGGGCAGGACGAGGAGCATGACGTGCGGCATGACGAGTAAAGTGGCCACACTATGTCTCTGCCTCCTTGCCTCGCTACTTCCATGCCTCTCGTCGAGTGTGTGGCGGCCGCATTACAAACTGAGTTTCCTTCGTGGTTCAGAAATCATGTAAAGACGTTGGACATGGTTGTCATTTGAAGATCATAGACAGTCGTTACCGGTAGTCAAAAGTGTAATAAAAGTCGGGAAGATTTTTCAAGCCGACACTAGTACTTTTTTATTTAACGCATGTGCCTAAAAAAGTGTTGATGAATAGAGATTGTCAAAAAAAAACGATGAATGGATTGTGTGAGGAATGATAATAATTATGAAAGAGAAAGCAGTAAATGACGCCGTGACGTCTGATAGGAGAGAGTGGAATAAGAAAACGTGTTGTGCCGACTCCAAATATAATGGGACAAGGGCAGAATGATTTAGCATAGCATAAGCATAATAATGTTCCTGCTACAGGCCTCCTCTCTATGAGAGGGAATGGGCTATTAATCAATTGAAATAATGATAAGATCAGCAGTGGGATAGTAGAGTATATTCATTCGTGGTTAATATTTTACAAGCAAGTTACAAAATCTAACAGAACATAAACAACCCGTAACTAAGCTTATTTAAAATCAGTGACAGCAATGTGTTACAGTCCCAGCATTCAGAGAGAACACTCCTAACTTACAAGAAGTGTAACCGCTCCTCATTAGTTCCTTGACTTCGTTTGCCTACAAAACAATTCCTGCAAGTGTTTCATTCTACGAGGTTCGAGCTATCCCCAAGATTATTTCTAGCAGGCCAGTATATACATAAATATACGACCTCCAATATAATCCACCACGCGGGCCCAGGGTGGGTTGGCAGATGTTTGACGGTTGGCGGCTGTGGCTGAGTGATTAGGCTATTGCATTGCGTGTCGCGGATTCGAACTAATAATAGGGGATCGGACTGAGTCAAAAACAATGATTCTAATTAGTCCGTCAGTTAGATTATCGAAAAATATTGAATACGTGTTTTTGTTTTATCAAATTAATCAAAATTGACGAAGATAAGATGTGGTTGTGACGTCATTTGAAGGTAAAAAATGTACTATCATATGACGTTTTCGAAGAGTTCACGAGTTTTCGAAGCACTGTATTGACTTCATTTTTTGTTTATGTGAAAAAAGAAAAAATACGATCCCCTATTGTATGGCCTTATAGATAGTTGTTCCGGGTATGCATGGTGGTGTATGTGAGTTTAAATGTTGGGAAACGCACCCACGAAGATGTAGGGCTTGCCGGTTTCCTCACGATATTTCCTTCGTAATGATGACTTACTACTTTTGATGTTTTAGGAAGAGGAAGTGGACCCGACGCCCGTGGTCGAGGCCGTGGTGCTGGCCAACGGTACGTCCCCGCTGTTCGCGGGCGACGACGTGTTCCCTCCCCCCGCGCCGCCCCCCCCCGCGCCCGCGCTACCGCTGGACCCGCCGCTACCGCCGCACCCGCACAAACTCACGCATACTAGTAACTATTATATATACACTATATGGATTCTTTGTTAATACAGTGCTCACAAAAATTTGAAGACAACAAGAAAAAAGGATTTGAGTGATATTCAACAGTCGTCACACAGCAAAAAAATATTGTAGTTCCAAGTGTATTATCGGTCAATGTGGCGACACTTAGAGAGGGGTGGCTATGTCCAGCAGTAGAGCCCTTCGGCTGAAATGATGATGATGCTGATTGTATGGAATCTGGTTCTTCTACCCTTACAGACAGATGTGTTCTGTTGAGGAGCTTTTTCTGTCACTTATACTTCTCAGATGAACATTAAGAAGTGTCGAAGGGCGCTCATTAAAGTTTGACCTTCAAAACATCGTGGCGTTTTCCATATAACTTTGTTTTAAATCATTTTTTTCCCCCAGACAGTGAAACCTGGCCCCAGATCCCGATCCCCCAAATAACGGAAGTACCTCAACGCAAAGCTTCGAGTGACAAGTCGAGCAGTCAGTCGCTCAACATGCTGAGTGTGAGCTGCGTGGAGCGAGCTGCCAGCGAGGATGCGCGTTGTTCCGTGGACAAGAACCGGCTGGAGGCGCTCGAGCACAAGCTAGACAAGCTCACAGGTAACGTGACTTGCTTATGGCTGATTTGGCTTGCGTTTTTATTCATAAACTTGCTTTTGCCCGCGACTAAGTCCGTGTGGATATAGACTAAAGCTTTCCTTGATCAATGGACTATCCAATAAAAAAATATTTTTTAATTCCAACCAGCACTTCCTGAGATTAACGCGTTCAACTTATCAAACACTTCAGGTTTATAATATTTGTATAGATATGTTAATCCCGCGGATAACTAAAATATAACACTGAAGGACTTGTTAGTTTAATTCCCAGCTGTATAGATGGTACCACAAGAGTATACAGTAACATTTTCTGTCGTGTTGACAGAGATGATGTCGGCGCAGACGCGCGAGCTGCGCAGTCTGCGCGGCGCCGTGACGTCACCGCGCGAGATGATCGACGAGGCGCTGCGTGCGCACGCGCAGCGGACGGCGCAGGCGGTGGACAGTGCGCTGGCAGACGGGTGCGTGCACGTGTGACGTCATGTCGCTGCATTACTACAATACTAGTCTTTTGGAACGACAGACTGATACAATTTTCTTAAAATAGTCCCTAATTATGGTTTCCGGCTACTTCGGTGCTTGTCGTGTGAATTGAGGAACAATAATGTTAACTTAACATATTTTTGACCATCTTGACCTGGTTTTTTTTTGTTTGTGTGTAAACTGTGTATTCTGTTGCAGTTGGGAGCGCATCGCACGAGTGGGCGAGGCAGCAAGTACCCGCGCGGCGCAGGCAGCCGGCGTGGGCGCTGCTAGGGCGCTGGAGCCGCTGGCGGCCGCGCTGCAGCACGAGCTGGCCAGCAAGCTCAGCGCCACCGACGAGCTGCTGCGGGACAACATCGACAAGCTGGCCAACAGCAAGGTAACACTAGCCACACACGGTGTGGCGCTGGAGCCGCGCTGCAGCACGAGCTGGCCAGCAAGCTTAGTAATCCGCGAGAGCATCATCTGCCTTACCTTTTTCTAACTATGAGGTCAGCCCATAATCAAACCAAATGCAGCTGAATATCAGTATTTTACATGCAGACTCTAACAATCCGACCTCCACGACAATAAATACCCTAGAATAAGACTGATGGTCAGGATTTCAGTTCATTGAGTACTGTCAAAGATCTTTAAATAACAGCCTGGACCAACAGCTTAACGTGCTTTCCGAAGTACGGAGGAAACTCAGTATGTTATCGATGGTTACCCATCCACGAACCGAACTCCTCGATCCATCAAATCGACCCGATGGCGGTTACTATTCAGTCACAAGTTCCTTTACAATCTTCGAGATTCATCATCATCGTCATCTTCCTGCCCTTCATCATTTCAGCCGAAAGACGTCCACTGCTGGACATAGGCCTCCACTAAGTGTCGCCACATTGACCGGCACCAATCATGGATCCCCGCAACCTTAACCAGATGCACGGTCCACCTAGTGGGAGGTGGGAGGCCGCGCAACGCAACGCCTTCCGGTTCGCGGTCGAAACTCGAGCAAACACAAACAATCGAATCGAACTTGACATTTTTTCGAGTATCAGATTTTTTATCGAACGATTGGCAAATGCTATTCACAGATTCGATCGACATGGTAGTACATAAACACTCGTGCTGGAAAATTGTATGTAGCCAATAAATTATCTTTAATGAGTATTTCTATAAGTTCTACTTTACATTGTACTGAATATCCGTCGAGTAACTAAACATATAATTAAAAACAATTTTATAATGATATTAATTTTAAATGGATACGCTACAACTCTTGTTTATAGTATAGTACAAAATGGCGTCGTTATTCTGATTCGATTGCACTTACGATAGCAAATAGCTGTCGGCAGGATTAATAATCTTTTTTGGTTTTGTGAATAGCGAATTTTGATAGTACTGTTACGCCGGTCATCTAGAATCTTCGAGAAACCTCGCTAATAACTGAGAAGTACGCGTGAATTCTTGTAGGTATCTAATTCCATTCTGTAGGCATAACTACCGCGCCTAGCGCCGCCCGTCGTCGCGGTACTTGCATTTTAATTTCGACCGTAACCTTTATCTGCCCGTTACCCATGTTATTTGGGGTCGGCACAATATATTTTTTCCATTTTCCTCTATCATCATCACCTACGAGATTACGAGTATAACTCTCTTATTACCCACAGACGGTAATGGAGCGCCTCAGCAGTTCGATAGCGAAGTCGTTATCAGACATGGTGCGCGAGTCGTTCCGCAAGGCTCTGTTCGACAGCGTCGTGCCTGTCATGGAGAAGACGCACGCGCAGATCTTCAAGCAGATCAACCAAGCCTTCCAGAATGGGACCAAAGAGTGTAAGTGTTTATAGAGTTACTTTTTTTTTGGGCATACGTAATTTTCATGTCGAATGGGGATTGTCTAAAATTCTTAACCATTAGATTTTATTTTATTTTTTGAAAATTTAGACCATTTTGAGAAACTGATTTGAATATTTTGATGATTGGCTCAATAGTTATTTAAAATAAAAAATATAAATATTTTAAATTTTTAAGGTAGGTGACGTCATCAGTGACTTCAAAAGATTGTGCCGTTGCCTCATTAATACTTAGTTAAAAAATTATATCTGTCAACACGACGTCATCCATCTCACATCTGTCTATCAAAGTGTCAATAGCATATATTTGACACTTGACAGATGGTAGAAAATACTTGCCACTTACTTTTTATTTTACGAGGCAATGATACAAAACTGTACTGCCAAAGCTGACGTAATTTGAAGGGCAAACAAGGTCAATCGTATTTTATTAAAAATATCAGTAAGATGTGAATATTTTTCATGATTAATTAGTCCGTAATGATCAGTAACGCTATTCCTCGAAATGGTTTTTAAATAACAACATTTAAAAAAATATGAACAATGCCCATTGTGAGGTGTTCATAAAAATGAGTTAATAAATATACCATTTTTTGAACGTAGTTCGACTCAGTTTCATAGATTGTATCGGAAGAAAAAGAAAACAATATTTAACTACGTACTCGACCTAAATGTATGGAGCAGCTATTTTCGTGATTACGGTATTCGGTTCCATGGAAAAAACTTGATCAATTTGATGGTCAATATCACATGCATGCATCACAGCGTGTAATAGCAAGAGTCATTAAACTAATTAAACCCTTCCTGTTGTATGTAATCTGCATAATTATGTATTTGTCGCAATCGAGTCTTATCCAGTACGCCAGCGCCATCTAGTGGCGTTCGATGGAGTTGGTGGTTGGTGGTTGGTTTGAAATTTGAAATGAGAACACTTCTCGGTTGGCGGTCGGCGCGTGCGCTACTTAACCATCGCGCGTTCTGTGATACGTACCTAGAACCTATTTAGTGCTCCTGTGTTGTAATTATTGTATCGGAATTATAACTTGATTGTGAAAACGAGTCTGTTCTCTTCCTTCAACACTACCCACCGACGCCCACTGTTAATAAGAGGACCGACGATGAGTGCTACTGATGATGGAGATGGTCATCCTCCGTCATATTCATTAGTTTGTCCCAGCCGTTTCACCCGCGTTTAGTTCGATAATTGTCCCACGGGATCATACTACCAGGATAAGAAGTATCCTATGTGTCTGGGTTTTATATTATCTGTGTTTTAAATTTCATCCACATCCGTTCAGTAATTTTTCCATCCATCCATCACATACATACTCACAAACTTTCGCATTTATAATATTAGTAGAATGGTTGATGCCTCTGTATCTATTTGTCTGACTGAAAAAATAAGCATGTCTGGTCTTAATCTTAATTAAATATGTCGCCATTAAAGTATTTATTGCAACTGCTGATTCTAAAATTTATAATAGAATTTGAATTATGATTAAAATAATTTCTTATTCTTGGTCCTGTTCCTCTTAAAAGAGTTAGTATTATGTAGTTTAAATAGTAGTTGAATGTTTTATTAATTTACTAGCGACCCGCCCAGGACTTCGTACTGGGACAATGTACTGTAAATAAGCCACCCTCTTGAATCACTCTATCTATTGCCAACAACTGCCTTAAAAAATTCATTGCGTAGTTTAAAAGATCTTCGTCTACAAACAGCGAGGGCGATTTTGTTTCAAAGTAATATGTAAAGAAGATCCCACCAAAAACAAAATATGTAAAAAAAGCCAAGCCGAGCAACTCACTTTTACCGTAAAAAGTAGTGAGATCCATGTAATACCAAGTCAGTTAATATATTTAATCCCTACTTAAAAACCTTTGATATTTTAAATACAAGATTGACTTTGCCATCGCATCGCATTCGCCAATGTTAAACAGGCCATTGTAATAGCTAATCGCAATCGCATTGGCCAAATTCAGGCTTCTAGTTTTATCCACAACGAAGTTATGGGAGGTCGAAAATGGCCTCAATTGGTTCGAGAAAAGAATAGTACGGCCGTGACGCTTTATTTCTCGACTTGGCGGGGGCACTGCCGTGCCCCCAGATATAAAGATAATGTCCCTTCCAGTCTGCGCCAACACGGAGGCTGCGGCGCGGGCGGCGGCCGAGCGCGGCGGGGCGGCGGCGGTCACAGCCCTGCGCGCCGCGCTGGACCGACACGCCGACGCGCTCAACAACGTACACAACAACAACCAGCAGCTGCACGTGCATGACGTCATACGGGAGGCCGCGCACAGGTATACCTGCATACAATATTCCCACAGCCCTGCGCGCCGCGCTGGACCGACACGCCGACGCGCTCAACAACGTACACAACAACAACCAGCAGCTGCACGTGCATGACGTCATACGGGAGGCCGCGCACAGGTATACCTGCATACAATATTCCCACAGCCCTGCGCGCCGCGCTGGACCGACACGCCGACGCGCTCAACAACGTACACAACAACAACCAGCAGCTGCACGTGCATGACGTCATACGGGAGGCCGCGCACAGGTATACCTGCATACAATATTCCCACAGCCCTGCGCGCCGCGCTGGACCGACACGCCGACGCGCTCAACAACGTACACAACAACAACCAGCAGCTGCACGTGCATGACGTCATACGGGAGGCCGCGCACAGGTATACCTGCATACAATATTCCCACAGCCCTGCGCGCCGCGCTGGACCGACACGCCGACGCGCTCAACAACGTACACAACAACAACCAGCAGCTGCACGTGCATGACGTCATACGGGAGGCCGCGCACAGGTATACCTGCATACAATATTCCCACAGCCCTGCGCGCCGCGCTGGACCGACACGCCGACGCGCTCAACAACGTACACAACAACAACCAGCAGCTGCACGTGCATGACGTCATACGGGAGGCCGCGCACAGGTATACCTGCATACAATATTCCCACAGCCCTGCGCGCCGCGCTGGACCGACACGCCGACGCGCTCAACAACGTACACAACAACAACCAGCAGCTGCACGTGCATGACGTCATACGGGAGGCCGCGCACAGGTATACCTGCATACAATATTCCCACAGCCCTGCGCGCCGCGCTGGACCGACACGCCGACGCGCTCAACAACGTACACAACAACAACCAGCAGCTGCACGTGCATGACGTCATACGGGAGGCCGCGCACAGGTATACCTGCATACAATATTCCCACAGCCCTGCGCGCCGCGCTGGACCGACACGCCGACGCGCTCAACAACGTACACAACAACAACCAGCAGCTGCACGTGCATGACGTCATACGGGAGGCCGCGCACAGGTATACCTGCATACAATATTCCCACAGCCCTGCGCGCCGCGCTGGACCGACACGCCGACGCGCTCAACAACGTACACAACAACAACCAGCAGCTGCACGTGCATGACGTCATACGGGAGGCCGCGCACAGGTATACCTGCATACAATATTCCCACAGCCCTGCGCGCCGCGCTGGACCGACACGCCGACGCGCTCAACAACGTACACAACAACAACCAGCAGCTGCACGTGCATGACGTCATACGGGAGGCCGCGCACAGGTATACCTGCATACAATATTCCCACAGCCCTGCGCGCCGCGCTGGACCGACACGCCGACGCGCTCAACAACGTACACAACAACAACCAGCAGCTGCACGTGCATGACGTCATACGGGAGGCCGCGCACAGGTATACCTGCATACAATATTCCCACAGCCCTGCGCGCCGCGCTGGACCGACACGCCGACGCGCTCAACAACGTACACAACAACAACCAGCAGCTGCACGTGCATGACGTCATACGGGAGGCCGCGCACAGGTATACCTGCATACAATATTCCCACAGCCCTGCGCGCCGCGCTGGACCGACACGCCGACGCGCTCAACAACGTACACAACAACAACCAGCAGCTGCACGTGCATGACGTCATACGGGAGGCCGCGCACAGGTATACCTGCATACAATATTCCCACAGCCCTGCGCGCCGCGCTGGACCGACACGCCGACGCGCTCAACAACGTACACAACAACAACCAGCAGCTGCACGTGCATGACGTCATACGGGAGGCCGCGCACAGGTATACCTGCATACAATATTCCCACAGCCCTGCGCGCCGCGCTGGACCGACACGCCGACGCGCTCAACAACGTACACAACAACAACCAGCAGCTGCACGTGCATGACGTCATACGGGAGGCCGCGCACAGGTATACCTGCATACAATATTCCCACAGCCCTGCGCGCCGCGCTGGACCGACACGCCGACGCGCTCAACAACGTACACAACAACAACCAGCAGCTGCACGTGCATGACGTCATACGGGAGGCCGCGCACAGGTATACCTACCTCTTTACCTGCATACAAATTCCCACTGCTGCGACACAGAAACTTACGTGAGACGGATTGTGCTGTTGCTGGCTGTGATAACGAGCAGTCACGCAAATTGTGTCTTGAATTTGTTCCCTCTTTAAAATTGACACTCCTTCAGGCGAAAAAGGCAACTTACAAGCACTTTTGAATTGGCTATTTGACAAGTGCTAAAAATTCGCGAAACTGTTATGTTATTTCAAAGAACTAACAGAAATAACACTGTGTGAAAAAAGTAATAAAATCGACCTTAAAATGGAGCAACTACATGTTCTAGAAGTTTTTGATGGGGGTATTTTCTATCCTTATCGCGCGAAACGGCCATTTGTATAGATGGCGGTACGAAATATGACGTCACATTTTTATAGCGGTGTCTTTGTCTAGCACGTAATTTAAAATCAGTCTAACTAAGCCATTATTTGATCGATTTTATTACTTTTTTCACACATAGTGTTATTACCCGACTGCGGCGAAGCCCAAAAGGAGGGTAATGTGTTTGGCGTGTATGTATGTCCGTTTCTTTGTTCCCTCATAACTCCTAAACGGATGAAGGGATTTGAATGAAATATGCGTCGTTAGATTCGTCTTGATGGCGCGAGTGTCACTGGCTACATAAAAATTAGAAAAAAAAAAACAAAGATAATTGCTGGTTTTGGGGGCCAAATCGTGGATTAGAAAAATAAAAGCGGGGTCCATTCTATTTTCATTTCATTTCATAATTTAATATTCAAATGAACCCCGCCTGCTTCCAAGTTTTGTTTAATTTAAAATGTGCTTGTTTTTAGCTTTTCAGTCTTTTCAGTCGGGTTTTTTAGTTTTTTAACTACTTTTTTTATTTCTAACTTTTTAGTTCTTTTGTGTTTGTTCTTAAAATTTAACTTTTGTGTTAGTTTATAGAATTTGTGACTTTGAATTTTTTTTAAACATATAAGTGTCATATATTTTTGTAATCTCCTTTTAAAACCCTTCATTTTAATACCCTACTCGATGGTAAAGGATTTTTTTTTTTTCAAATTCGCGATATGGCCCCTAAAACCAGTAATTTTTCTTTGTTTAAAAAGTCCATTACCATCGAGTAGGGTATCAAAATGAAGGGTTTTAAAAGGAGATTACAAAAATATATGATACCTATATGTTTAAAATAAATTAAAAGTCACAAATTCTATAAACAAACACAAAAATTAAATCATCTACGAAGTATTTTACGCGACCAACGAAAGAACAAACACTAAAGAACTAAAAAGTTAGAAATAAAAAAAGTAGTTAAAAAACTAAAAAACCCGACTGAAAAGACTGAAAAGCAAAAAACAAGCACATTTTAAATTAAACAAAACTTGGAAGCAGGCGTTCTATTTTCATTTTATAATTTAATATTCAAATGAACCCCGCCTGCTTTCTAGTTTTGTTTAATTTAAAATATGCTTGTTTTTTGCTTTTCAGTCTTTTCAGTCGGGTTTTTTAGTTTTTTATTTGCGTTAGTTCTTTGAATAACATTTTCGTGAATTTTTAACAGTAGTCAAATAACCAATTGTTGAAAGAAATACAAAAGAAGTTACAATCTCAGTCACAAGGCATTTTATCTGTGAATGTACTTTAGTTGCCCATTCCAAAGCGTAGATCTCTAACACATGAATGTCCTTCGCCCTGGGGCGAGTAGTGGGGTCTGTCAGACTCAAGTGACTAAAAACGACCCCAGTTTCTCCTTCTCACACTTACACTGGGGATCAAGGAAATTAATATGCACCTTCCACAATCCCCGGCTAGTGCCGGCGCGACTGCGGGCCTCTTCAAGCCCAGTCAAGATTATGGTGTAAATACGCGCGTCCACATCGGCTCCAGTTAAATGAGGGGGCGGCGGACAAAAGTCAGCCAAAGTGATAACGCTACCCCAACCCAGCTGTACACAGCAATGTCCGCAGCGTGCTGGAGAAGGAGCTGGGCTGGTGGCGCGAGCAGGCGCGCACGGCGGCGCTGGCCTCGCGTGCGCACTCGCCCTCCACGCCGCACTCGCACCACGCGCACGACCGACAGGTAACACACCTTACTCAGCACCTTCTTCGCTATACTGCCACTAAAACTCAACCATTTATTCTAATTAAAGTGCTTCTAAACAGGCTATACTTTCCCGGCAATATGTGGCTGTTTTTTTTATTATTATTATTATAGCTAGTCTATGTTGTCCCACTGCTGAGCAAAGCCCTCCCTCCATTCCTTCCAACGGTCACGATTCAGTGCACTGTCTCTCCAATTCTCAAGGAAGACATCCAGTTCGTCCCGCCATCTCCTTCGTGGTCTACTATGACCTCGTATCACTCTTTCAGGGCACCAATCCTGAGCTTTACGGTCCCACAGGTCGTTCGGCATGCGACAGACATGTCCTGCCCAGTCCTATTTAAGTATGGCAACCTTTTGAGCCACGTCAACAATTTGCGTTTTGGAGCGCAGTGTAGTGTTTCGAACCCACCCGATCGGTTAATTTTACACCTAAGATACTACGCTCCATAGCGTGTTGGCAAACTTTGAGTTGTGGCTGTACTATTGGCAAATATTGCTTGATCATCTCGAAAATATTACCGGCTACACGTGTAAATGCTTGGCCATACCAAATATGAGTGGTTATATGGCCGGGTCATTACTACAACATTTCGAAGTATGGCTGGCAATGTTGCCGGCCATTGCATTACAGTAAAATATTGCCCGTTTAGAAGTACCTTTAGACCAATAAAGGCACCTTGAATGTAAAAAAAAAACAAATAAAATGAAGCTAACTAAGTCCCAAGGCATAATATAATAACTTGGAAGAGTACTGTAGTTGCCTATTCCTAAGCGTAGATCTCTATGAAGGAGATCGCTATGTCCATACCACAACAACTCCTTGCGGTACCTTTACACGACCCTAAAAGCCTGGTTTAACTTTATAACACAATGCTATTCGTAATTTTAAGGTTCAGTAGGGCTATTGCGTATCTTTTAAATGACAGTGGCTATCATATTGTCTATGGATTAACTGTCAAATTGGTTATGGTTTAGTACAAAATGGAACCATTTGACAGTAATTGATAGGCACTATAGGTTAGCCACTGTCATTTAAAAGATACGCAATAGCCCTGCTGGACAGTCTGCTTGCCTCAATATTGAGGTACTCCAAGTTCCCCTTACAGGTATAGATTATTTTTCAGTAAAAAAATTACTGTCGTAACACAGCTACGAATTTCATTCATCGTGATCACAAAGAGTGTTTCGCGTTTGGAGTGCAGGAACGTATCATACAAATATATAAAAATATGAAGATGAGGTATATACTAATAAGGTTCATTTTCGTTTAAATTATAAGTTAATAAGCCTTATCCGTCTGAATGAGATATAAGTTTTCGTAATATTATTCCAGAGACCACATCGTAATGTACCAAGAAATTGCGTTCAAGAATCCTTACCTTTCCTCCTACAAGTATAATATTCTTTTACTCAAAGTATTTTGTTATCAGTAAACTATTTATTACTAAATTCATGAATAGCCTAGTTTTCATTTATGTGCTGTTGTTTATTATCTCTCATTATTTCAACGATATTCCATTTATTTGTGATTGTATTGTCGGCGACACATCAACCTATGAATAACTAGAATAACCTGACTTCTGTTTATACAAGCTTCCCATAAGATGATATATCAGCTTAGTTTGGTTTTCATGGCTTAATTGATCGTCGTACGTACCAACAATCTCCGACAAAGTGTCAACAATGATTTGACTTTGATTTAATTCCGAGATTCTGTCAGATAGATTTCCATAAAATATTCGACACATTTTCTTTTTGCACGTAAACAAAATTAAGTTTGTCGACGTCACATTTCAGTACATTTTTACCTAAAAGTACAAGTACTCACGATCACTCATGATCTTCGACGCGTTCTCTCTTCGTCAATTTTTATTAAGTTGATAAAACAAAAAACACTTATCCAATATTTTTTCGATAATCTATCTGACGGACTAAATATAATCAGTTTTTTAGTCAGTCGAGAACTCGACATCCCTATTTAAAACGTGTCCACTGTGCACATAGTTCCTGCAAACTTGAAACCGCTTACTGTGACTCGGACTGGGTGTTAGCGAGGTGAAATCGATTATATCGCGATTCGAAACATCGATTATAACTCCAGTACAGACCCTTCACTTTTTTTTCTGACTTAGCATATAGTTGACAAAAAAATAACGAATTAATCCGACAGATAGATTTACAAAAAATATTGGACACATATTTTTTCACATAAACAAAAAAAAGAAGACGATACAGTGGTTCGAAAACTCGTGTGATGTCACAGCGCACTGCATTTTTTACCACGTAGTGACGTCAAAAGCCCCCACTCATTATCTTTGACGCGTTTTATCTTATTCAATTTTGTTCGATAATCTAACAGACTGACTAATTAGAATCACATGTTTTTAGTCAGGAAGCATCCCTATTGTCTATGTCACAGCGATCTTTATAAACTTTACTAGCTGATGCCAGCGGCTTCGCACGGTACTACTCGAAAATTATCCCACGGAAAGATAAAATAGGGATAAAAATCGTATGTTATAATATTGGGTTACCGCAATACCGAATTTAATTAAAAACGCTCCAGCCGTTTACACGTAAAGAAGTAACAAACATACACACTCACAAACATTCGCCTTCATAATATTAGTGTGAAATAAATATAAATATTATAAGTGTGATTGTACACAAAAAAAAAGTAAACATACAAATTGGCGAATTGCCACTAACGAGTCAATCAAACTTTTTTTTAAGTATTATTTGAGCTTGCTATTGTTAGAAATAAATAAATCTTGGAAACCACTGTAAATACCATTCAAAACTTAAATCACAGCCACCGAACTCACACCTAATTCCCTCTTAGATGCAAGTCGCCCAAATCCAGTCGCTGATACAAAGTGGCGACGTAAACGGCGCCTTTCAACAGGCGCTATCGGCGTCCGACCTGGCGCTAGTGATGTGCGCCTGTCGCGCCGCAGATCCCGTGCACGTGTTCGGGCCGCCCTGCAAGCTCAAGCAGCACGTGCTGCTGTCGCTGGTGCAGCAACTGGCGGCTGACATGCAGCGGGACACGCCGCTCAAGCATAGGTGAGCCTCCACTCTAGCACACACACACTCCCGTGCACTTGTTCGGGCCGCCCTGCAAGCTCAAGCATTAACAAACACACGCAGCATTAACGAAGGTCTAACCTAAATCTAAAGCAATCTATTCAAAGTAATTTTTACTAGTTGAAAAACAACACCTTTTGAATGTGTTTAAATTACAAAAGAAAATTCCCCAAAACGAAACCTCTGGAAATAAAGCTCCTGGTTATGACCTTATTACAGGAAAAATCCTAAGGGAGCTGCCAAAGGAAGGCATTACATTTCTCACTTTCCTGTATAATGCTATTCTACGAAGAAGTATGGTCCCTCCCCAATGGAAAATCGCCCAAGTTATTATGGTTCCTTAGCCTGGAAAAAATCCGGTTGAGGCGCAATCATACAGACCCATTAGCCTGTTACCGATACCCTCAAAAATCATGGAGATAGTTATTTTACTTAGATTATCCCCGATTATTGCCGTAAACAAATTACTACCTGACCATCAGTTTGGTTTTCGGCGGAAGCATGGTACTGTTGAACAAGTACACAGACTAGTGGAACATATAAACAAAGCTCTCGAATCAAAACAATACAGTGTCGCAGCGTTCCTGGATATATCTCAGGCATTTGACCGAGTGTGGCATGACGGACTTCTTTACAAAATAAAAAAAGACCTACCTATAAATTTCTACAACTTGGTAAAGTCATACCTAAGCGACAGACACATTTTTGTAAAACAAGGAGAAGAGTTAACGCCTTTATATGCTATCACAGCTGGAGTCCCGCAAGGCAGTGTCATGGGTCCCACGTTGTATCTGCTTTTTACAGCTGATCTCCCTACGACCGATGGAGTAATTACTGGAACATTTGCTGATGATACAGCAATATTATCAATGGACAATTCACCAGACATTGCAGCACAAAAACTTCAAAACAGTCTCGATCAAGTATCCAAATGGCTCAAAGACTGGCGAATCAAAGCCAACGAAACCAAATCTGTCCAGGTTACTTTCACAAACAGGAAAGAGACATGTCCACCCGTCACTCTCAACGGCATACCTCTACCGCAAGAAGATCACGCCAAGTATCTTGGAATATACTTAGATAGACGCCTAACATGGAAGAAGCATATTTTCACAAAGCGATTAGCTATGGGCCAACAGCTGCGCACTATGTACTGGCTGCTAAATAAAAAATCACGACTCTCACTTCAAAACAAACTATTGATTTATAAATGCATAATTAAACCCATTTAGACATATGGCCTACAACTCTGGGGAACAGCAGCAAATTCAAATATTGAAATAATGCAGAGATTCCAGTCAAAGACACTAAGAATAATAACAAACGCACCATGGTAGGTCTCAAACACTAGACTCCATCACGACCTCTGCGTCAAAAGTGTTATAGAAGAAATCGTTGCTCGCAGACTGAAAAGAAAGATTCCTCAAGACCTTTGAGAGGCACAAGAAAAAACGGAGCAGTCATTGGACGGCTTTCGTGCAAGCCCTTTAATTAAATATCATTGTACACATATTGCTGAATATCTGCAAGTTTGATAGATTGCAATAAAGAAAAGAAAAGAAAAATAAAAAATAAAATTACAAAAGAAAATTCCCCAAAACGGAACCTCTGCATCTTGGCAGGGAAACCAGCATTCTGAAAACTTAATAATTCATGTAGACTAAGCAAAGGAGTTCGTTTTGTACTTTCTGGGTCGGCAGAAATGATTTCATGAGATTTGTATGCAAACTCTATATCATCTAGCCTTTCCCAACCATATTGGGTTGTCAACTATTCTAACCAAATGCCTCTTATTACAGATACCTAGAAGAAGCAGTAATGAACTTGGACACATCAAACCCCGTCACACGCGAGCACCTACCAGGCGTGGTACGCGAGCTGCAGAAGCAGCTGATGTCGTTCCTGTCAGCGCACCCGGCGCACGGGCTGGCGCGACAGCTGCGGATGTTGCTGATGGCTACGGAGGCGCTGGTGAAGGCGGCCGCCTGACGCGTACCGCTGCGGTAACCGGGCATCTGTGCTGAACTGTGAAGTGAACATGTGTAGTGCAAGATTGACTGTGTCGACTGTTTTTAATCGGGTTCAGTTTTTTTTTGTTGACAAAGAGGTGTTAAATTTTCATATGCGTTCTGTTATTGTACCTAAATTCTTATGTATAAGGTATGATGATAAAGCGACTCGAAATAGACGGTTTTCTCGCTCTAGGAAAGCATAAAAAATTGTAGGTGACACGTTTGTCAGTGAAAGATATACCTACATGTGTATTAGTAGTTCTTTGCTGTTGGCTGTCGCCGCTGCACAGCGCCAGCGAGAGCGAACCCTATAAAATAAATAACTCGTTTCTAATCGGTACTAGAATCACGTTTCGTCGGTGATAAAGAAAAAGTTGAGTTTATCATTGTATTTTTTTTTCTTTTGGAGCTTTTACAGCAATTTGTTATCACAATAAACATTTTCGGCATATCGACACTCCATTTGTTAACTGATTGATGATTTAAAGATAGGAGTTTTTTTGATTAACATGTGATTGATATAATTAGCACACTAAAATAAATACAAACGAAAAAAATACTCGGTTTTTGTAATGAAAATCATCAGAATTGTGCTCGAAGTCAAATGATGAGGTTAGCTTTTGACAAAATTCAACTAATCATAAGTATTTACTTAAGTTGTGTTGATTTTCTCCCAGACAATGGACAAAAATATTTGTTGATTCTAAAATAAAAATACCATGACTGTAAACTCGTATTTTTTAGTGATTTTATATTCCTCTGCACTCATTTGGCGTACCTACGTAAGGATGGATGCTGATGCTATGTGTCGTTCATTGTGAAAGTGGTTTAACTCCCATATTTGACGGCGAGATACGCCTTCTATGAGATTTTGATGCCCATATTGTAGTTACGTCACTTCTACTGCGAAATATACTTTGACTGAATGTGATACTTTTCTAAAAATAATGTATTTATAAAAATATGGAGTAACACCACTTTTACAACAAACGACACATTTAATACTGACATCATTTTGCAATGAGTGTTTGTGATATTGTGCTTGTTACCTCTTATATTGTGTTTTACGCATAGCGTTTGAACTGAAGATACGTTGGTAATCCGAGGGACTACAGGGAGTCTTAATGACCTCTGTATATTTTGCTCAGTTTTTGGGTAACATTTAACAGACTTAATTTGGCAAATTCTTCTCTGAACCACTCTCTGACTAAACCGAAATCCTCCAGACCTGAAATAAAGGCTTTTTGTGACCGAATCAGACTGCCGGATAGCCGAAACTACAGCATGTGAAAATTACAAAGTGTTGTCAAAATAAAAAAAATAGATTTCGTAGCTTCATCAAAATAACTTGTCATAGCGAAATGTCACGCTTCCCCGCGTATCTTTAATAAATTCTTATTTGTTGTTTATCCTAAACTAGAAAACCGATCTTTAGGAACGACTTTTACTATAATCATCGCGAAAATAATAGATTTTGTTTTATGACCAGAAAAATATGGAACAGCCAATTATTTTCAGAATTTGTGTGTTACTTTAATATGGAAGAAAAATAAACAAAATCTAAGATTATATGTAAATAACGCCTTCTAAGATTCACCCGCTAAAGTATAGTTCGACACAATCAATTATTGCGATAATGTGATATTATAAGGAATATGTGTTAGTAAATAGCTTGTTGACATTCGTTCCGGAAAAAACCGCGTACCGTTGATTTAAGTTTGGAAAATTCTTGTAAAGTGTTTTTTTTTTGTTTAGGAGCGTAATCTCCGAGGAGCTTATTTGTTATTTATAATTGCTGACGGTTTTTTTCGTAAGTAGATATAAATAGGGTTTCTATAAAATAGTCAAATTTTTGACGTAAATCTTTCAAGAAAACGTCTCAAGTCATTGACCATTTTATATTGGAACTGTTAGATTTTCAAATGCCAATCATACTTACGTCATTAGTATTTAATATGAAAACTAATTATTACATAAAAACTCGCGCGACTCAGAGAGCTATAGAAATATGTAATGAAGACTGTCGCCAGATTATTATGTAAGCTCATTATAAAATACAGAACACCATTACGGTGCTAGTCCAAAACGTGTTGGCTTGACTGAGTGTATGAGAAAACTATAGAATAGTGACTTAGGACTTCCCATAACGCATATAATGTAATTTGAAAGAAGAAACATTTGCAAAACGTGTAGCTCGATTTACATCTACTAGCATGTATGCAGAGATGTGATGAAATATTGTTATTATTGATTTCCAATCTAATCGGATGCAGCTGAATAACCCTATTTTTTATACATTTATTTATTATTTTCTGACTTCTATATTATTGTTACTTTTTGCACTCCTCGGTGACAACTGGTTTACGGAGTTTCAAGGCGTACCGACTGTCTAAGATCTATAAGTAACAGCAGGGACCAATGGTTTACTAACTCAAATTCCAAGATTTGGATGGGGTTTGAATGCAGATCACTTTGGTAACAAAGCCACAAGTTGGTAACCCATCTGTGGATGCTCAGTAATCGTTGATTAATCTTTTATATCCACTACTGTGGCGGTTGTCACTTATCGACAAGCCATGTGGAAAGTAAGATAAGATAAGTATGAAAGTAATGGCAAATCGTATTCAGGATTTTTTTAATGAAAACTTTTAACAGGACCGCTGCGTGCTGGTAGGTGTTAATCAAGCTTAAACGTCCAAAACTTGACTGTAACTTCAAATTAATCTATAGTGTAATAAGATTCTGTGCCACCTTAGTGTGTAGAATTCCCTGACGTGCTTGTGCGGTACGCTCGATCCGTAAAACTTAACAAGACTATATTAAAAAAAAAACGCTCTTAGTTTCCATAAATAAACTAACAAGTAGCTTATGTGTAGTAATTAGCCGATTTCAAGCATTTTGTACACATAGTCTTCCAAAATGTCTAAAGGAAAGGAAACTGCTCAGCTAGATTACTGTTTGAACTTTGTTAAAACTGGATCGAGCTTATCGGCAATGTTAGACTTCATAGGCGAAACCAGAGGCTATGTGTCGAGGTTGAAACGTTCAATAAAAAAAATACCCTTAGGCGCTAACGCCTAAGGGTATTGTTTTTTATTGAACGTAGCTTGCCGCAAAAGTAGTCCTTCAAAACACGGACATAAGTCTTGTATAGCAAGTTATTAAGAAATCTTCCTCGGAACAGTCTCGTGTAGACTGCGTTTCCACCAGACATGTTGGGGTTTGTGAAACGAGGGTAGTTTCTAAAACAAACCAATCTCATAGTTAGCTTTTATAACGAAGTGATCTTAGACTACTTTCACATTAGGACGTTAGCAGTGCGACTATAAACAAATACTAACGTGGTTGTAACGGCTGTTCTAATAAAATGTGTAGGAATTTGCTTCTGTCGCGCGACTGTCGCGCAGCTAACGTTCTAATGTGAAAGCTACCTTATTGGTTAGTTACACATACATCTCTGGTAGAAACGCAGCCTTAGGACCGGACTACACCAAAGTGTACGAACGAAGTGAACAGGAGACGTGCGGGAATCTGCCAGTCACATTCAGTCGCTGAAATCGACATCGAATTCACTCGTGTCTCCTTTGAATGTGCACGACTCCATGACACCCCGTTTGCCTCGACTTGGTCTAGTCTGGCCTTTACGTCTCTTCTTGACATTTTACAATTTAATTAGTAATTATTTTATTCTATATCTACCATAGGCCATAAGATATTGACTCAAAAATGTCTCATAGCCATTTTCTCCATTCATTCATCCACTGAAAAGTATTCATCATTTTATGTGTTGTTGCTAGGAATCGCTTTATACATAAATTATAGATATTATATGACAGATGTTTTGTAAGTTTGTTGATTGTAATTAAAAACTGAGTCTTTGAATATTGTATTAGTTTTACAGATTATTGAGTTGTGACTTTAATGACTCCGATCGCGACTGCTAAACGAGTCCCTTGTCTTGAAACAGTATTGTCTTAATGCCACTCCAGTGTGAGAAAGAGACTGCCCTATAGATGACGTGTAGTATCATCTCTTTCGCACTCAGGAAGTAGATTAACATACCCAAATACATTGTCATACTTTTATACATTTACATACTGATTGTTTTAAAACGTCTTATAGAGAAAGAAATAACAATATTCTACCTGGTCGTAGAATATTGTTATTTTTTCATTACGTTGTTCTAATACGTAGTGTCAGTAACAGCTTAAAGCCTATATTTCAGTTAATTTGACAATAATATAACGTCGCTGCTCCAGCAAAATAATGTGCATTTTTAATATTTTTTTAACACTTCACTTAACTTAATTTCTATTTCATTCAAAATGTGTTGATAAAATGTACTAATTTAAATGTAATAATTTTGCAATTTTTCCGTTCATTTATTCAATGACACGTTTTTTTTTTTTTATTTTAGTTCCAAAACCTTACAAAAAAACACACATGGAACTAGTCAAGCGCACAACGCAAAAAGAATGACACAAAATTAATATCGAAACGTTCATGTACTTTTCAACTTTGCCAACCTTCTCCTTCCTGCGTTTCACAAAGAGGCTGACCACACTTCTTATCAACAAGGAGGCAGCTTGAACCAGTGAAAATGTGATTGATTTCGGTAAAAGTTAAAACTTAAACGCAGTGGCAAGTAATCTTAGATCACCACTTAATACCGTGGCTAAATTTTAATCTGTAAAACTAATAATTTCCTGTATAATAATTAAATAAAATGTGAGATTCATTATCTATGTTAAGAAGGACTGGAGCGATTTCGTAATGATATGTCACCAATGCCTATAATTACTCAGTAATTTGTATGTTAACAAATAGGAGGACTTGTATGGTTTACATTATATATATATATATATAATTTAAACAATACAAGTCTTCCTATTTGTTAACATACAAATTACTTATATATATATATTATATTCAAGACGAATTCACTAAATAAACTGAATGCGATATCAACTTTGACACGCACTTCTTTTGCGAACGAAACTTTGACGCCTGATCGCGTTCAGTTTTATTGGTGGTATTTGTCTGAAGTTGTAACCTCTAAATGAAAGGTTTCGTACGACATTTTGAATCGCGCATCTTTGTAGTACATATACGTTTGTAGCGAATTATTGTTTGAATACGTATTTGGGAGTATTAGAGAGTGATTTTATAAGATGTATGTCTGTCTCTTGACGATTGTGTATAGACTACTGGATTTTTAAATCTACGTATGAATCCAAAAGAGAACATCCTCATCATCATCATAGAATTCAATTCTCATCACTAAACAGTGCGTTGAAAATCCAGTGCGCGATAAATAATCACCTGTGCAAACGAAGGCTAATATAACATAATAAATTCTTTCATTATGACGATCATAAACACTGTTGATTCCGAATTACGCACGAAGCCTTTTGTTTAAAACAGCTATAGATTTAGAGCTAGTTTACCCAGAAACAACAAGTTTAACAGTAAAAGATCATAGTTATATTTCAACATAAAAGAGGTGGAACATTATTATGTATATTGCTTGTGTGAGGTGCCCTTTGGCCTTAGTGCGGATTTTTTTACACATTTTTATACTTATTAGATTTTAACCTGTACTGATACTAAGACAATTTGATGACTACTTACTTCCTTACTTAACGTTAATTTGTATAGAAAAATTGTGTTTTCCATACAAATTAACAAAATGATACGTGACGTGCCCAATCTTCAGTATACCCTCATAAAATTTACGAGGTGATTTCAGGCTCCATGGTAGGTATAAAAACTCGCACTAAACTCTCTGGTTCAAAGAAATCTAAATCTATAGCGACTAGGCAGCCTCTTCGCTGCTTGTTAATACTATTTAATTTACTTTGTGTGCGACATAATGCTATCTAATGTGTATGTCTAGGGCTCCTCACTCTGTCCCTCAAACCGTTGAACGTTAGTAAGGGACAAAAAATATATGACTCTTTTCTAACATGCCATTTTCACATGGCATCGTGTTAATACTTGTATTTATTGGGATATTAAGTATAAGTTTGAGCACTTACGAGTATCAACTTGCCACCATAATGAGTAGATGAGTACGCAATCTGTAAGAGCAAATTTCATCAATTAATTTCATCATCAGTACATGTAAACCACGTTCAAGGGATTTGTCATGAAATGCTATCGATTATTGACTCTGAGAGCTCATGAATGCCGTTTAGAAGTGTTCCATTAAATGAGTGGAATGCGCTCTACGTTGATCAGCAACATAGTATTTTGCTTGCCATTTCAATAATACGAGATGGCCTTTAATTTTGAAAAAATCACTACGAAATTAGAAAAAAATATGAGGTAACGAAACAGCATTTTGCACCAAGTGTAAGATGGAAAACCTTTGTTACAAGTTACACCAACCAACACTGATTAAATATTGAATCATACACCAGTACGGTTGCTTAATTTCCCAAATAAGTATGACACTAGGTACTAGGTAGATTAAATTACAGTCAAATAACAATCAAAAATTAAATATGACTGACAGAAAAAAAAAACTTGTGCGATTTGATATATTATTTGAGAACATTTGAATGATTGTCAATTATTATTATTATTGATTGATTGCTGCTGGTTTAAATTATTGCATGGGTACTCTTTCGGTATAACAAGTCATTCATTACTTTTCTATACTTGAGTGGGGAGCCTATGTTAATTTTTTTGTAAGATTATTACAATTATTTTTGTCGACGCTTTAGGTACTTTTGACATTTATAGTATTACTCTAAGAAATACACGATATCAATAAATGCGTATTTGATTTGTAGTATGTTTTTTTTTGTTTCCCTACTACCTGCAGAATCTTCTAGTTGACACAATCAGACTTCCTCGTTCGTTAAGTTGACACAATCAGACTGCCTCGTCCGTCAAGTTGACACAATCAGACTGACTCGTTCGTCTAGTTGACACAATCAAAGTGCCTCGTTCGTCTAGTTGACACTACCAGATGCTTCGTTCGCGTAGTTGACACGATCAGACTGCCTCGTTCGTCTAGTTGACACGATCCGACTGCCTCGTTCGTCTAGTTGACACAATCAGACTGCCTCGTTCGTCTAGTGGTTTAAGCGTGACTGCTGAGTATGAGGTCCTGTACGATTCCCGGGTCGGGCAGTGTTATTGGATTTTCCATCAGGAATTTCTCAGTAGCAGTCATAAAATCTGGATTTGTGCCCGGTAGCTAGATGTTACTAGGTTCGCCCCCAATTATATGAGATTTAAACAACTGGCGAAGAACTAACAGTAGGTACACCTCTAGCTGACCCTTCGGAGATTAAAGGTGTGATGTTATGTTCTTTCACAATTAAATGTGTGGAAAAGGTTCTGTTACAATTGTTACAAATAAACTGCGTACTCGGCTTTACAATAAGGCGCCACATTAATACGGATGTTTACTGACCAGAAAAATGTGATTCTAATTAGTCCGTCTGTTAGATAATCGAAAAATATTGAATACGTATTTTTTGTTTTATCAAATCATTTAATTTGACGAAGATAAAACGCGTCAAAGGTTTAAGTGGGGGTTTGTGACGTCACTGACCCATAAAAATGCCATACTAATGTGCTAGAATATGACGTAACACGAGTTTTCCTATTACTGTATCGTCGTCTTCGTTGTTTGTTTACGTGAAAAAAGAAAAACTACGAGTCCAATTTTTTTGTGGAAATTATCTGACGGACAAATTTTTTGTTACCTACCCTATTGTAATGAAAATGCGATACCCTGGAATAAGAACAGTGTAGGTAGTTTTTGATTGATTTTGAGGGATTTTAGGTACACTTCATCGCTAAATGGCTCAAAATGAGGGTAGTCCAAAAAAAAAGTCATACCCAACAAAATTAAACAAGTTTACCTTCACATCGAAATTATACTACTTAGTGCAAAACACGTTCTCAAATATATCATGGAATCAAAGCGAGCTCAAGTCGAAAATACTGAGTTTCGAAGATGGCAATCGCTAAATTCATTGCACGGTAAAGAGACTGCTATCGAAGATGTGAGGGCTTTCAAGAAAAGAGCTGGTGATCGCAAACTAAGTGAGTCTTCAGTTGAGCTATGCATGCATTCTGAAGGCGACGATCAGCACATGGATAGCGGCATCTGTGATAGAATGATAGATAGTGATATGCTCGCTGTGATGGAGAAGAAGATTGATCGTTTGAGCGGTAAGTAATAGGTACTTAGAGTAACCATGAAGTTTGTTGCCGATTCTTTCTCCGTAGAAAGAAATTAGCATTCTTCATCTTTAACATTTCATAAGTGCTGCCCATACTTTCCCACGGCTGGGCAAAGGCCTATCCTACGTAAGGCTATGTGAAATCATTTATTTTGAATTTGATAAGTTTTTATGTGCACTAAGTTAGGTGGAGTAGGTTATGAATATGGCGATAAAATTGTTGATATTGTTTTGATTAAAAATCGTAGCACAAAAACGTAACGTCCCCTAAGTGAAACCATAGGTAGATACTATTTTAAATACCAACACCAGTCCACTACCTGAGGGCCTTACTAATTGCCAAACATTTTTTCATATAATAGTGTGATTTCTTTTCCGGGACTTTACCGTTGGCTCAACGTGTGGAGTGGATCTGAATCAGTGTCCCGTCCGTAGAACTATTATCCACAAAAACGATTACCTAATGTGCATAGTATTGTTTTCAATTGCGCATAATCTGTCCTACTCATAAAAAGTAAGGCAGGTCATACACTATTAATTCTAGCCTTTAAGGTATAAAGCTACCCTCCACAGATATGTTCCTAGAACAATGCAGGTTGCTGACTACAGTGAAGGAAGAACTCCGGAGCTCAAAGATTATGCTTGAGAAGACTGAGCTGGCACATAATCAGATGCTCGTTGATATGCTCAAGAAGGCTATTGCTCAAAGGTTTGCTAAGTACCAGCTTCTTACTACCTACTACATTTTGCTGATTTATTTTCACTATGAATAAGACCCTACATATTTTTTGTTTTTTCACGTAAACAAACAACGAAGACAATACAAAGCTTTGAAAACTCGTGTGACGTCATATTTGTATGACAGTTCTTACCGGTGAGTGACGTCACAACCCCCCACTCAAATCTTAGACGCGTTTTAAATTCGTAAATTATTATTGATTTGATAAAACAAAAACCCGCCAAGTGCATGTTGGACTTCGCACAATGCAGGGTTCCGTAGTTGGACAAGGTTTTTTTTTTTTAAACGTTGCCCCTCACTAGGTTGTTCTCTGTATCGTGGGTGCGCTCACAAACATTTAAACTCACATACACAGTCACCCGGAACAACTATCTGTAGGCCACACTTTTTGTTCCGTGCGGGGATCGAACCCGCGGCACGCAACGCAACTTACTAAACTGATTCACCTGCCTGCCTACCTGCCTCAGAACTATGATTTTTGCTCTTTAAAGCTTAAAATTGCACAAACTAATCGCTTAATTGAAAAACTGTTTGAGCAATCTCACAATATTTTAAAGACCTATCCAACGACATCCCACACAATGGACTTTGCGAGAAAACCCCAAGCCAAAAAAATAAAATTGTCACTTTGTCGGCGTAACTCATTTAAATGTATATTCATGCCAAATTACAGCTTTCTAGTACTAAGATTCTTTGAGATATAGTGCGGACGTACAGACAGACAGACGGACACGGCGAAACTATAAGGGTTCCATATTGACTACGGAACCCTAAAAATACGTATCCAATATTGTTCAATAATCTAACAGACGGACTAATTAGGATTTTATATTTTTATGTCAGTAAACATCGCTATACCAACTGGGCTATCGAGGCTGCCTCGCTGGTCTAGTGGTCGCAAGCGGGACTGCTATGCATGAGGTCCTCGGTTCGATTCCCAGTTCAAGCAAAGTGGATTTTTCCATCAGGAATTTTGTCAGTAGCAACCACGTTTTCTGGGTGCCCGGTTGGTGTCAATAGGCTCACCGCCTAATAAATGGGACTATTAAACAATAAAGGGTTATTCACCAAAAAAATCTAATAAGTCTGTCTAGTAGATTAGGTACTTATCGAAAAATATTGGATACATGTTTTTTGTTTTACCAAATAATTGAAAATAAAACGACTCAAAAATCATGAGTGGGGGTTTTTGTGTCGTCACTTTGTGAGTAAAAAGGTACCTACTAACCTTATGACGTCACACGACTTGCCACGACTTTTCAAAGCACTTATCGTCTTCATCTTTTGTTAACGTGAAAAAAGAAAAAATACGTGTCCATTATTTTTTGGATTTTTTTTTGGTGAATCATCCACACTTTGCCAATAGGGTATCCTATTGGCAAAGTGTGGATGTTTTAACGGGTAGATTAATCATACCTACACCTCTGCTGCTAACCCTTCGGCGATTACAGCCGTGATGTTACGTATGATGTGATCACTGTTTAATTGGCAGACTTTGTCAGTAGCAACAATTATTAGGTTATTGAGCCAAGAGTTGAAAATCCATAATAATATGCCCTTTTAGAATGACAGGACTGGGTGTGGCCGAACGTAGCGGTGAAGAGAATGAAACTGTGAACAGTCGCGCCAGGAGTCTTCTCAACGCCATCGAGTCGAGGCAGGAGGTATCTCTGGACAGTGAGGTCAGAGACAGTCTCGTTAACTTCTTGCAGAGCGAGGTATAGTAGACATTTTAAAATGAATTATAATAGTAGCTTGTTACTGTCTTAGAACTGTAGGACAAGGGCTTAAAAAAATATACATGATGGCATGAGGTTTTTCTATGATACTCCAATTTCTGTTAGCGATGGTGTGATCGTGAGCCATTGGCTGCAGGATTGCGCATCGCGGCTACGATTCTCGGACAAAATTAAATTAAATGCCCGTCGGATCATAATTCCGGGTCTGGCAGTTTCTGTATTTTTAAATTTTGTACTGTTGTAGAACTATTTCTTGATCGTTTCGAACTTTCGAAAGAGGTTCGGTTAACTTACATCAGTGCTAGCTACACACTTGCTGGCCTTTAATAATTCAGTGCATCATTATCTGTCTACCCCTTTTTCCACCAATGTTGGGGTCGGCTTCCAGGTTATAAACATGGAGCGTAAGCAGGACTGTTAAATACTTAATGATTCGTTTACACAGGAGTTAAAAGACCAGATGATCCGCGCAACCGTGGAGTCAGTGCGTGGCCTGATCGGAGGCTGCTTCAGCCGGGACATGTCCAGGCTGTACCTACCAGTTCTGGAGCGCTCGCACCGGCGTCTCATCGCACACATACACAAGATCATAGAGCAGGCTTTCGTTGAACGTGAGTTACTCTTTTCTAGGCAGCTGATGGAAAATGTTTATTGTCAAAGTGGATTATTTGGTTGTCGCCTCAACCGTCGTTCCAGATTGGCTTAACGTGACTAATACTGTCTCAAAAATATAAGGGAAAACTACTTGAAGAAAGCAGCATATCCAAGAACTAAAAGAGTCATAGAATCGTAGAGATGATCACTCGCTGGGCCCGCGCGGCTGAATTACGGCCTGAGTTCCAGCAATAGGAATATTATTATTATTGGATTTATCATTTGTCTGGCCTTAGTTCAAATTAATGCACTCCTTTTTCCAACGGCAGTGGAAGACAAGTCGTCATCCCTATTCAAGTCAGTCTACAAGACGTCCGGAGCCCTGCGGCGTGCGTTGGAGCGCCACCAGTGCTTGCTGGAGGCCTCTGCTGACCCTGCCAAGAACCTGGCTAATACACTGCAGTGCACTGTTGAAGAGTACGTAAGAATAAGAGCTTGCATACACCATACCCCCACGCTTTTACCCCATAGAGAGAAATTACAGAACGCCAACTTCCGTAATCCTTGCATACCCCGTATGCTTCATCCACGTTCATTACCTCCGGTCACACATACACTGTGGTTGTGTATACTTACAACCTGACCTTTTCGAAGAACTTTACCAATAAGAGTGCCCACTGGCCATATTGCCTTTCACACCTTTTGTTCGTTGCTTTTCTTTCACCCTCTCAAGACCAATCACTATAAGATCTAACTTAAATGTAATTTATTTGATGTTTTAAATTAATCACCTAAGTAGTTAAACCCAGTCGATCGCCCGTTCAAAAACTCGTATAATAATCATTTATTGACAGTGTCACCACATTATCACTCACTGTTTAGTATAAGTAAATAAACAGAATTTTCTGTCGGTATTTGCGGCCTTCACATGACGCAGAAAATTCTTTCAACAAATAAATAAAACATCATCTCACCTCCTACTTATTCATAGCACCATAATGGAAATAACAAAATAACCATGATTATGTCTCTGTTTGAGGTGGCTCAAGAAAAGAGCACTTGGAAGGATTTGGGGGAGGCCTTTGCCCAGCAGTGGGACAGTACAGGCTATTAAAAAAAAAAAAAAAAAAAAAAAATGTCTCTGTTTTTGGCGGAACTTTATTTTAGGTAAACAACGCAGCTATGAAAAAAAAAACTTATGCCTGCATATATTTCTCAGTGCTTTTTTTTTCAAGTTGGGAAGTAATCAAAATGACTTCTCTCGCTCTGTTCGGAGCGAAAGGGAGTGTCAGGATTCTACTGAACTAAAAACCACCCATTTTCCTTCCTAGCCCTTTTGCGTCCGAGGCCGTGGTATCTCTTTCAAACAACCCACAGCCGACCTTTCTCAGTGCTGTGTCTGCCTCTTTACCTATGTCTTGGGCCGTAATTCTTAATAACATAACATAAGATCACGGCTGTAATCCCAGAAGGGTTAGGCAGATGTGTACATAAATCTTCATTTATCTCGAAATCAAGAATCTTCGAGAGACTGCCTCGTTGGGAACGTCGCGACTGCAGTGATGTGCATGCGATCCCCAAGGTTCGATTCCCAAGTCGGATAAAGTGTTATTGAGTTTTTCCATCAGGAACTTTCCTATTTCATGGAACTTTAACATAACTGGCGAAACGTAGGTAGGTGTTCAGTGCCTAGCCCTTCGGCGATTTCAAGCGTGATGTTAAGTTAGATTTCAAATGAAGGTATATTTTTAACAGATTGCTCCACAAAGAACTTAAAGAGTGGCGCAACAAAGTGGCAGACTTGTTCTCCACTCAGGCCAGTCCGAATCCCCTAGTTGAAGTTGAGTCCCCCGCACCTCCTCTCGACTGCGGACCGGACACTCCACCGCAACCGGCAGGCCCTGACGTGTCTATAATCGATCAGCTGGTGGGTATTACTCCAGTAGTCTATGATTACTAGTTGAAATAATTATTTCTAATCATTCTGAAGTTGTAATATAAATTATGTCCTTAATGGTTCTAAAAATAATGCCGTTATTACATGGCAAAGTCAGTCAAAATTCTTTTTTTCGTTGCGCTTGCGAGATCAAAAAAAGTTGAAGCTAAGTATTCTCGCCTCGCAGTCAGTTGAATGTGGAAGTTTGAAATATGCACAAAGCTGCTCATTTACTCAAAGGCGACTACGGAAGATTTCTTGATTATCCATTCCTAAAAAGTTAAATGAACTAATGAAGATCGATATTTCTCCTGAAGAGAAATTTCTGCGAGTGGCTACAGCCATGTGCGAATTATAAAACTGGACAATGTGGGTTCACCATAAGCCCTTGCCTATACCTTCAAGGAACACAGACGTGAGGTTTCCTGCTTTGTTCTTCTAGATGCAAACAGCGTTGATCAACAAGCAAATAGCGGCAGGAGACGTGAACGGTTCTTTCGAGCGCGCGCTGACGGCCGGTGACCTCTCCCTGGTGATGGTTGCCTGCCGCGCTGTAGACCCTGACAAGCTGTTTGCAGCACCCTGCAGCTTGCAGCAACACGTACTGCTTTCGCTCGTGCAGCAACTTGCTACGGACATGCTGCATGAAACGCAGCTCAAGTGCAGGTTGATCGTTTAGTTGTTTTTAATTTGTATGAGAATTCATCTCTACTCGAAACGTGCCGCTCCAAGCAGAATCTAGCAAAAATGGGAATGCCAGTGCGAATGTGGTGCTCTTGAGCAAAATAATGTTGGAGTGTCCTATGTTTCAAAATACTTGCTGTTCCGAGGACCCATAAACGCCACTGATTTCGGACACAAGAATTCGGCATTGGACATGATATTTTGTGCAAATTTACAGCATGTCAGTCTATCCACTAGTCCTGTCACTTAGGAACTATTATCCTTCTGATGTCGTCATACCTTTCACTTGCAGATACTTAGAGGAAGCGATAATAAACCTGGACGCCTCAAATCCGGACACTCGTGGCCATCTCCCGCTGGTGGTCGGCGAGGTTCGCATGCACCTGTCTAAGTTCCTGGTGGCCTATCCCAACCACGTTGCCGGCCGCAGGATCACGTTGATCGTGATGGCAGCCAATAATTTGTTGAAATAAACTGTAACGCGACATGAACAAAAATATATTTTGTAATAACTATTTCCCCAAGCCTATACCACATCTTACACCGTTTCTACCCATTACACTAAATATATTACTTCAGCTGATGACCATCTGTTTAAAGTAATACAGAAATAATGTGTTAAGCTCTGCGCTTCGAGCAGATTCTATCGTCTAGCTAGTCGAACTGTGCGTGATTGATCATTGGTATGCCGGATAATAACCAATACCAAACGTGAGATCAACCTAATCATCAGCTACGGTTCCTACAGTAGACGCTATTGTTAGATACTCTTTACACTGGGCGGATCCATCCGTCATTTCCCAAGGTCCCGGCACCTTCGAGTGTCTACTATTTTAGTGTGTGCGAAGAAGACAAGAGGCCCGTGCGTACAGGTAGTACACGAGTATGCTGGGTTACCAAGCGCTATTGATTGTTAAAGATTCGTGATAATGAAGCTCATTTTTTTTAGATAAGTACAATTGACGCCATACGTTATATTAAAACAGTTTTGTAACGCAATAAAAACTGAAAGTCTTTCCAAAATTCACTAAAATTCTAATCCAAATTAATGGCAACACCACTAAATCAAGTGTCATCCTTCAATCAAAGTTGCATGATCCCTTTTTTTGCCCCGTCAATGTTATTTTTGAAAAATAAACAAATTCATGAAACTTGACTAATACAGTCATAAAGCAAGGTTATAGTATAATTAAACTAGTAGTGGAGTCCCAAAAATGGCTTTAAAGTATTTCTTGTGTGTTCTTTTGAGTTACAACATGTTGTTGTATTGTGCGTCGGCGGCTGTGCACGGGCACAGCGTTGATAACCTGGAGCGGGAGACCGACGGGAGCTTCCGCGCGAGGGACTACGAGCACTACGGCGACTCCGGCCACAACTCCGAGTTCGACCACGAGGCCATCTTAGGTGCAACTGCGTATTTTATTGCTTTTATTTTGTGACGTGGGCCGGCCGCTGGCTCGCAAAATTTTACAACAGCTCGCTCAGTTGATAAGGAATGCGATAGCGGTCGGCGCGCACCGCGATGTCGGTTAAAAACGCGTTGTTTATTATGGTGCCGATGGCTCTGGCCTTTACCTATTACTTCTGTATAGGGAGCGTGCGGGAGGCCGAGGAGTTTGATAAGCTTTCACCAGAGGAGTCCAAGCGGCGTCTGTCGCAGCTGCTGCCCAAGATGGACCTGAACGGTGACCAAGAGATAGACCGGAAGGAACTCAAATCTTGGCTTTTGAAGTCATTCATGTGAGTTTTTGTGAATTAACTTTTATTTCTGTGTGTGATTAATTTAATAGTCAGTCAATATACTCAATATTTACTACAGGCCAATCATGAATAGTAATATTTTCAATTTTACATCGTTTTGTTCCGGTACAGATTGCTAAACTTGGCCGGTAGTAAATCTTGATAGTTATTTGATATCTTACAATACAGATAACAGTTAATTAGAGCTGTACTATTGCACTTCAGATGAATAATAAAATTAAACTTAATAGGGACTTACTTAATTTTAAAATTAAACATATGATTGAAAGTATTAAGAACATACTCTATAATCCCTTTTAGTGCCTTGAGATAAATTAAGAGTTACTAAGTTAGAGTCACTATGTTATACTCCATGGCTGCTAATGTGTTGTGATCGAGAAACCAAATAGCCCTCTATTAAATGGCACTTTCACAAAACAGGTATTTAGTGAGTCTATTATAATTACCAACCTGCACTGGGCCCGCATGGTTGATTACAGCCCATTCCCTCTCAACATTATAGGCCGATGATGATAATAATTACATCTCTGTCTAACCCTTTGAGGACTACATGCGAAATTATGTCACTGTGTTATGTCATTACGGGCAACTTGTAAAGTTCTTGCAGTGCATAGGTTAACATAATAATAAATACAGATAGTGTTGGCTTGTATTGTTAGGAGGTTCTTTTCTCTGGAGCTCTGACCACCTGTAGCTAGGACCCTGTTCCACTATTTTTTATATTTTGAAATGTTTTTTTAGATATTTTTTAAAATTAATATCTTATTTTTATATATAATTATGTTTATTTTATATTGATACTTACAATTTTTTATTTTTCTAAGTTCTATTTACTATTTGTCTTTTCTACACACTGTGTCTATATTGCTAATCCAACTTTACTCTCGCAGGTCTGTTGGAAGATATTTCTTTCTTTTGAAATAAGCAGTACCTTTGTGCTCTTCTATTTTTTTATGTATTTTCCTTTTTTTTTGTATTTTGTGTGTACTTAAATAAATAAAAATATAAAATAATGTGTGTAAAACTGAATAAATGAAAAACAGATAGTAAGATAAGTTAAATATTAACTTAACTACTTGTCTTGTACTGTGGCAGGGAATTGGTATTTATGTTTATTCAGCTTTTCACATCACACCTATTGATTGTATTCACTAAATGAATAGTAATGTTTACTTAACTAAGCTATTGTTTCTCATGTTTTGTTTCGAAGAATGTAGACTACCTGTATTGAAGGTTGGTTGTAAAACATACCACCTTCTCCAGTACCATCACACTATATTTTATAATTTACTAGTGACCCGCCCCGGCTTCGCACGGGTGCAAAAAATAAAGATTTAAGCATACATAGGGATATAGGGACAGAGAAAGATCTTTGTTTTAAATACTATGTAGTAATAAATAATAAAAGAAAAAGAGCCTTTTTATTTTTCTCTTCTCGGATACAATTTACACTTATTATAGCTAGAACATATTAATTTTTATTTTTTTTGTCTCTTTTTCCTTACAATGCACAACAACACTAGGACAACTATGCACTAGGACATTTAGTAATTTTCATGACTTATTAGATGTCTTGTTTGGTATGCGTCCTATGACACATCCTATTATTTTTAAAGCATAAAGCTAAGTTTATTTGATCAGATCTTGTGGAATTTTGTGTTTTAGTCTGCGGGCTCCTTTTTCATTCATGAGGTGGTTTGCCAGGATGTTTGGGTGGCGAGAAATTCTTTCCTTGTATGACTTGATGTAGTTTTTTATTTCTTCCTTGACTGTCTGTATTTTCAAATCATGGTGTAGAGCTTCATTTGGTACAAACCATGGGGCGTTTGTGATTGTTCTTAGAAGCTTGTTCTGAAAACACTGTATGATCTCTATGTTAGAGTGTGATGCTATTCCCCATAGCTGGATGCTGTAGGTCCATATAGGCTTAATTATAGCTTTATATAAAATGATTTTATTTTCCAGGTGTAATTGTGACTTTCGACCAATAATCCAGTAGAACTTTCGAAGTGTTAGTCCAAGTTGCTTCAGTTTTGTGAAAATGTGTTTTGTCCAAGTAAGACGTCTGTCGAGGTATAAACCGAGGTATTTGACATGTTCAGCTTGAGACACTTGTATTCCATTTAACTTTACTGGTGGGCAGGTATCCTTTCTCCTGGTGAATGTGACATTTACTGACTTGGTCTCGTTGCCTTTTATCCTCCACTTTTTGAGCCAGAGGGCTATGTCGTCCAAACAGGTCTGAAGCATGGCTGACGCTACTTTATGATCTGTATGGGTCACCAGCACAGCTATGTCATCCGCAAAGGTACCTGTCGTCGCTAGGTCTGATATTGGGAGGTCAGCAGTATTATTCAGATATAAAATCGGACCAAGCACACTGCCCTGAGGAACTCCGGCCGAAATAGGGTATAGTTTTGATAGAGCTTCACCACTCTGCACAAAAAAATGCCTATATTAAATTAATGTTAGTTATGTTAGTCTTTACCTTATCCTAGTTAGTAGTGTTAGTTTTTGCAAAAGGTTGGAGATGTAGTCCCATTACAGGTAAAGGCCTCCATCTGTTTCCACTTTTCGCGGTTCTTGGCAAGCTTTAGCCAGTTTGAGCCAGCAGTCTGCGCTATGTCATCAGCCCACCTTTTCAAGGGTCGACCGACCTTTCTTTTGCCTGATGGTCCTGTCCATGTTATGGTTTGGAAAGTCCATCTTCCATCTCCTAGACGTGCAACATGACCTGCCCCACGCCATTTAAGTGCTAATGCTTTTGTTAGGGCATCTGTAAGTTTTGTCTGCTTCCTGATGTTTGAGCTTTTAACTTTATGCATTTTCCTTAACCCTAACAAGCTTCTTTCCATCGCCCTCTGTGTGGTGACAGTTTTTCGTCTGGATCTCATGGTGTGGGCCCAAGTTTGGCATCCATATAATAAACACGGTAGAATACATGTTTCCATCACTGCTTTCTTTACATTTAGACTGTAGTTGCCTTTCAGGATTTCTTTTAGGGACTAGAATTTGTTCCAGGTGACATTTGATCTACGCTGAATTTCTTCATCCATGTTTGTCCTGGAGAATGACACCTGCTTGCCCAGATAGATATACTTTTCCACATATTCTATATTGTTTCCTTTGATACAGATTGGTTTTTTGAAGCTGTTTGTCATTAGTCTGGTCTTACTGGTGTTCATTTCCAGGCCTATTGCGGAGCTCTCTTTATCTAGTGAGCCCATCATTTTTTCTAGCTCATCTGGTGTTTCAGTCAGCAGCACTATCATCTGCAAACCTGAGATGGCTTAAACATCATTTGCCTATTTTTATGCCTTTTCGAGTCCAGTCTAGTCTTTTAAATACGCTTTCAAGTACAGCAATAAAAAGTTTTGGGGAGATAGGGTCTCCTTGCCTGACGCCTCTTTCGATCTTGATAGGGTCACTTCTTGTTTCAAGCTTTATCTTACTTGTGCTGTTAGCGTAGATATATTTCAGGATGTTTATATATTTGTAGTTGACCTTAGAGAGTTTTAGTGCTTCCCATATTGAGCTGTGACTGATAGTATCGAAGGCCTTTATAAAACATCGACAAAAAGGTGCAATAATACACTGTAAATGGACAACTTGAATATTTTTGTTATGTAGAAGATCATTTGGGATGAATGCTAAGCAGATGCTAGGGTTCCTTAGATAGCCACCACCGCTTTTCAGTACCGCCGTTTTACGCCTTATCGGCACCACATTCCTTGAAAAATAGGTTTCTAACATAAAAAAGACAAGTAGGGCGAAGAGGTAATATTTAAGAATTTCCACATCGGTTTAAATCCCCATTGCTTCTCTCTATCAATCTGGCAATTTTCATCTCATCTCTGCTCTTGTGAAAACCAGGTCTAACTTATCTGTCCCTCCACCAGTAACCTGTCTCGTGAGGAAGCTCAAGAGCGTATGATGGAAGCCGACGAGGACCGCGATGGAGCCGTGACGTGGCAAGAGTACCTACACGACGCCTTCGGGGTGGACTCGGAGGAAGATGTGGGGCCTGACGATGCTGGAGACTCTGGCCTGGTAGGTATACCCAAGCTAGTGTTAATTGGGGCTAAGGGTAATGCACATACACACGATACGACAGACTTCGCATTGAATTGAAGTGTCTGTAACTTTATAAATGCTTAGAGTTTAATTTTTATCATTTTGGCATCCATCCATCATGAAATTCGATATAAAATCAAAATTATTATTCACATAGGCCTGGGCCTGCAGTCTCTACAAAGATAGCGATCGCTTTACGACAAAATTCGGTCGCAAAGCTATAACGATGCGGATTTAAGGTGGACGTGAGCCGGACGCGACCCACCGGTATTAGCTACCAACTTAAATCCGCATCGTTATAGCTTTGCGACCGAATTTTGTCGTAAAGCGATCGCTATCTTTGTAGAGACTGCAGGCCCTGCACAGGCGCGCACTTATAAAACTGCGAAAAAAGTGCACGTTTCGGGTTGGTTGTTTTCTATGGAGAAGAACCCGCAAACTCCATGATTACTCTTTTAAGGTGAATGCGACAAGGTAGCCCGTCTTACGTTTTTTGCAATGTGCCGGTCATTGTCGGGTTAAATAAAATAGGATTCGCGACCGTGACAAATGTGGCTTGACTGAGTAATAATGATTAAAATCACCAATACTCGTACAACCGTCTTCACTGTCACTGTGTAGTATAAAACAAAGTCGCTTTCTCTGTTCCTATATCCCTATGTATGCTTAAATCTTTAAAACTACGCAACGGATTTTGACGCGGTATTTTTTAATAGATAGAGTGATTCAAGAGGAAGGTTTTAATATCTTTTTTGCATCCGTGCAAAGCCGGGGCGGGTCACTAGTAGTTTATATATGTCTCTTGATTGCCTTTTTACCCGACTGCAAGGAACGGTTATGTTTTTCATCAAGTCTTCACTCAAAAGACTTGAAAAAGACGTAAGTAAATTCGAATTTCGCGGGCTGTCTTGTCGCATTCTCCTTAAAATGATGAAACGATGTGTCTACATTAGAGAAACTACTGGGCCCACACATTTCTTGAAATCATTGGCGCAGCATTGCATTGTGGCACGTTGTATTTGCAACGTCCATGACTTCATGTCATATATCGTGTTTTTTAGCACTAACAACTGGAAATAGCGACTTGTTTGAACAAACTATCTGTTCTTACTATAAATATAAGGGTCTAAAACTCGAGACTTTTGAATTGTGTAGTAAAAAAATCATCCTACTCCCTCTCACAGCCTCTGTACATAAAGGGTGTAAAAGCACCCTTAACGCAAACGAAGGGCACTTGTGCTCCCCACAACTGCGATCATTTTTTGGTTCTAGACCATACCTGGGAACCCCCTAGTTAGGGAGATATTGGGGGTCAAAGTTGCAAATTTTGCAGAGCTGTTTTTGTAAATACCAGTTTTTCAGGTCATAACTTTACTTAAATTACCTTTATGACTCGTTTATTATTCAAAGCATCCACTAGCACAATGTTTCAAGAGTGCAACATTGAGTTTTACCGAAAAATGTGATATTTGACCCCAAAAAAAAAAATTACGATTCCCAGCAAAAAAATTTGCGTAGGGTTACTTAGTTTGATGCACAGAATGCTTGGTTGACGTAAGGTGAAGGGTTACTTTACATCCTGTATGTGAGTAGTAATCCACCATGGGGACCCAGTGCGGGTTGGGACTAACTGCCGCACTCAGAGAGCTTTAATGATTACTTAGGCCATCACTTAGTAATGGTTTTGACAGTTTTCTCATACAAAGATATGTCAAACCTTTACTATATAAGTTACGGCTTAAGTAATCATTAAATATCTCTGAGTACGGCAGTAAAAATATGTTTATTAATGAGTTTTCGTTGAATTAACTAATGGATCAATTATGTTGTAGCTACTGCAAGAGGAGAAGGCTATGTGGGCAGTAGCTGACGGCAACAGCGACGGAATACTGGAGTTAGAAGAGTTTCAGGTTTGTTCACATGACATCCTTACACAAATAGGTACTAAAGTTCACTGACCAAACACTGGGCACACACAAACGCGTGGCAGGAAAATCAGAGGTTAGACGTACCGAGTTGATATGAGAGAGGGGCATTAAATTACACTACGTATACTATACGTGTTTAGTATTAATTCGACACGGTACAAAAATAAAAGCACCAAAAAATTAGGTTTTTTTTTTAAAATAAACTAAATAGATTACAAATCAGAGTAAAATGCAAACAACCTTTATAAATAAATTTAACTGACCTTAGATACCTAGGTAACAAATTGGCAACGTCGCACGCGCGCGTCGCGTCAAAGAGTTCGGGCGGCGCGCGGCCGTGCCGGTGGTTACCGTTCGCAAGGATTTAAGACGCAACACAGTGACTCATTTCCTCAGACCAAATAAAAAGTATAGACGGAACTCTGCGAACAGCAAAGTGAGGCCGGTCAAACTACGCCTCGCATACACGCACACACGTCTCAGACCAACTAAAAAGTTTAAGACCAAGGCGTTGTATATGTTGTACGTGTGTGCGTGTATTGTGTATATACACGGCGAGGCGTAGTTTGACCGGCCTCATTTTTCTGTTCGCAGAGTTCCGTCTTTACTTTTTACTTGGTCTGAGCCTATTTCTATATCTTTTACGCGCGGGATGTTTTGCTATGATTGTCACTGTCGTAGTGAAAGTGCACGTGTGTGTATTTATTTTGTTTCCTTGTTTGCATTGCTATCTTTTTGCGAAAATATTTGGTTGTACTTGTGAGTTGCGTCAGAGCTGCAACAACGCATCTCAGATTTTTCGTTTTAAGGTACATGACCTATGCGTATAGACATAATCAGCTGTTAGGAAAGAAACATCGTGTTCAAACGGGGTAAAAACTTAAAAAATCATTTGCGGCTAAACTACTGCTCCTATTAAATTGATTTTGGGTGCAGAGCTTGAAAATGGTACCTAGGTGGTATCAACTTTGTATATTTTCGGAGTGCAGCGCGCCGCGCAATTCACATTATGTATTTCATACTCATGTAATGTCGTCTTAATAACAATAAAAGTGCAATACGCTTATTCATTCATTATCATTTCTCAAGGTCTTGATTTATAGGTATCTACATAAGTTGATAAAATCCTGTTCACAAATATACACAGTAATACGCTATTTTATGATTCATGGGTGCAAGGTCAAGACACGTCACGTCCATTCAGTAATGTTCATAATCTCAGAAAAAATCTCACCCCAAACTACAGTACGCTATATCTGTCGGAAAAGCTATATCTACCTATCTACCCGATCGGTTTTGCTGACATGAGATTAGCGAACGAACAGACAGACAACAAGTTTTGTTGTTGATAGTACCATATTATACTTACTCTTATAATAATAATATGCATTCAGCAAAAGCTGTTATGTATTTTGAAATTACACAGATACTTCAATTTTACACCAGTTTTACAATGTTTTGACGACACTGTTGGCGCAGTGACTTAGGCAATGGACTGCTGCGCTGCGTGTCGCGGGTTCGATCCCCGCACGAAACAAATATTTGTATGGCGTACAGATAGTTGTTCCGGGTCTGGGTATTTGACTTTGAATATTTGTGAACGCACCCAGAGATACAGGAGAAATTCCTAGTGTGGGGCAACAAGAAATATAAAGTTGCTTCATAAGTTCATATAAAGTAAGTTTGCAGCTATCATAAGTTGAATCTTATCTCTTGTCCAACTTTAGTGAAAACCTCAGCAATTTGTCTGTTAATTAAAATTTAAAACTAGCAGTTTAACATGTTTGTTTTGTAAGAGTATTTTTGCAGTAATTTTGGTTGTGGTCAGATTATTTTAGTTATTTATTTTATTATGTAAATGGAAAAGTGAACGTACCCAATATATAAAATGTAGGCAAAGATGACCTGAGAAGCTACCAATATATATACTTAATCCATAAATAAATCTCTAAGAGAAACTAGAAAAACCCAGCTGATAAATGAAGGTTAGTCCGTCGTGTAATGTGTAGTACGTGAAGTCGCGGTACATACGTTAATATTGAGAGTATCGTGGGAGCTACGTCTGCCAACAAACTGCTCTGTAGTTTGGCAGAAGTAAACTGTAATGAATTTGACTTAAGTTCCAAATAAACACTTTTTCTTTTTTTTTTTTTAAATATTCTGTCTTCACCTATATCTGACCATCACCTTAACTCCAGGTGTTCACCAACCCTGAAGAGCATGTAGACATGCACCCGTTCCTCATCAACCAGACCCTGAGGGAGAAGGATACCAACAGGGACGGCCGGATCGACTTCAATGAGTACATTGGCGAAAGAGGTAAGTGGAGTAGAACAGAGATGACCATTTTTGTCTCTCATAGCGTTTTTTGTGAAAAAAATCTGTCTATTTCTTTATGTAAGTAAATAGGTATTAAATAAAAGTCTGTCACTAATTGGTAATCGGGTCCAATTGGTTCTTTTTCTTTTTAAAGTTCAGAGCCCGAACAGCAGCACCACCTACCTACCGGGTCCAATTGTAAATCTAAACCATTCTCGAATCCATTTGAACACACAAAAATTTTCATCAAAATCGGTCCAGCCGTTTAGGACCAGCCATTTAATTGATCCATCGCTCAACAGAAAAAGACAACACTGTAGAAGTAGGACAAAACACAACTTCCACGTCACTCGTATACAAAACATCACGCCTGTAATCCCCGAAGAGTTAGGCTGAGGTGTGCCTAATTATAGTACACCCTTTCGCCAGTTATATTTAAGTACCATGCAATAGGGGGCAAGCCTATTACCAGCAACCAGGCACAAATACAGACTGCGTGGATGCTACTAAGAAAATTGCTGCAGAAAAAGCCCAATTACACTGGGAATCTAACCTAGAACCTCATGCTGAGCATTCGCGCTTGCGACCACTCAACCAATAATTTATTTTATGTTATTTATTTAGGTTTACCAACAATTGTTTACACTTGATACATCAACATTATTCATTTTTAAAATTAAGCTACAGCGTAACAATTACTTAAAGGTAAACACCACATGCACAAAACAATAAATTAGATAACTAAGCTAACTTAGTAACTACCAAGCGCCAATATTCAATTAAATAACAATTATAATTAAACTTTAATACAATTCAATTTTAAAAATTTATATATGAATATATGAATTTTGATATACCTTTAAATATCAAAATTATAAATACTGATCGACAGGGGCGTGCGCCCTATATAGGCTCTTAGGCTTAGCCTACCTTACCAACTGAGCATTTCTTATAACTAATTAACGATGCAATAAAATAACACTATGTACAAATTAAACATAAAAAAAAGTTCAAACTCCTGTTAAAATACTTATAGCAATTTTTCGCGTCCCACTAAAACTCATTGACAAGGACTACGATTAGTACGAATCTTATAGACAAACACTCGACTTGTCTAAAACCCATTCATAATTGTATGCACACAGCGTCACATCGGTGCGTATGGCCGTGTCTATGAACCGCACACATACATAGATTTTCGCAATTTTAACGCAGCAGCTCCTGCGACTGTAGCTGAGTGGGCTGTCATTGGCTGCAACAACACAACCAAACTATAACCCGCGAAGTTCAAAACTTGCATTTTTTTGCTATTTGTAGGCCAGTGCTAGGTTGTATGTTGAATAAAATATGACTACATACGTCTTAAAACCGGGAATCATATTTTAATGAACATACAACCTAGCACTGGCCTGCAAATTGCAAAAACGTATGGAAATTTTAATTTCGCGCGTCGCGAACTGTGGGCTTCCGTGCATAGAGCGCAGCACCCTCCCATATTATTATTATACTCTTTGGCAGCACCTGTTTAGTTCGATGTTCGCAATGTTGTCAACTTGTCACCGTTGATGGAATTCGTAAAAATCGTATAATCCTGCAAAAAATGTTGACCGCTGTTGTGAACAAACTCGATATGAAAATGATGCAATTTTATTTGCTAGTATTTTTCTATCGACAATAATAACCTAGAAATTATTTTCTACGTAAGAGGAAACCATTACTGTTTCATTGTTGTGACAAGCAATATATAGCGCGTTTTTGTTTTAAAACCGAAAACGTACAGTTAACATCATTAACAGTAGTGTAAATATAAATTTTGTCGTGTATAAACTTTTTTTGTTGTGTGTGTTTTGGTGTGTAACCTAACAAATAACAATGGTATTTACTTGTGAAGTTTGTGCTGATAATGTGTGTTTGTTGGATATTAAAGGTACCTAATAAGTTTTCTCAAGTAGCGTAAGATTCAAGTAGTATCTAAAGGTAGATGTGTACCCGAATTACGAGAATTAATCCAAAAATATGGTAATTCATCGCGTACCTACTCGTTATTTCAATGCTCATAATTATACAACATTTACCTGGCTGTGTGGCTGCATACACACAAATAAATTATTTTGTTTAATACTGCCAGTAATTTGCATAATTTTCATTCCTCGGCCAAAAAGCATGACCTATCAAAAAAACATAGAGGGTGTAAAAGGACCCTTAACGCAAACGAAGGGCACTTGTTCTCCCCACCACTGCGATAATTTTTTTGTTCTAGGCCATACCTGGGAACCCCCTGGTTAAGGAGATATTGGGGGTCAAAGTTCCAAATTTTGCACAGCTGTTTTTGTAAATACTAGTTTTTCAGGTTATAACTTTACTTAAATTACCTTCATGCCCCTTTTACTATTCAAAGCACCCACTAGCACAATGTTTTAAGTGTGCTACTTTTGAATTGTACGTATTTTTTTTTTTTTTAATATAATAAATAATAAAAATATAATAATATATTTTTTTTAGTATAGGTAAATGTGGCTTTTTTTCCTGTCAATTGTTCGTAGCCTACCCATCGCGGGGGACCACTGCGCGCCACTGCTGATCGATAAAAAAAGATATAAATTCATTAAATAAAATCGAAGAACTGGTAAATTATTAATAAGCCAGTCAATCTACGTATTTTTTTTAAATAATGTGTTCCCAGTTCCTATGTACCCTATTCAGTACTTATTCGATTCTCGTCCTAAATATACAAGATTATTTTTATAGTCACCGTCCAAATTTTTATATACTAATCTTTGGCGAAAATCATTGCAAACGTGTTTTTTCTTTTAGTATCACTCAATACAAAAATATTGAGATGTCACATCACAAAGTTTCATGGGGAGCGGATAATTCATTCAAAATGATTTAATATGAAAATTTTATGTACTTATCGATTTTTTTTCAAAAATGGTGTTAGTGAATGATATCCAGTGCCTAGAAAAAATTTGGACGGTGACTAAAAAACCTTGTGTAAAAAAACTATAACCTTAATTCCTCAAATTGTGTCTCAAATGTTTGTTCTGGTATAACATTCATGTCATACTTTTGGTTCTAGTTTTTTTTTATTATCTTTTGTAACATTGGTTTAATTTTTTATAATGATTGTAGTCTTTGAGTCATGTCAAGTAATATTATTGAGCTTATTTTATTTTATATACGTACCTAATATTGAAGCTCTTGGCTTCGTACGTTTTTCACGGGTGACCACTGAAAACCAGCGCTGTGCTGTGGGTGACCATAGCACAGCACCGTGCTGACTGGCAACCTACTTGTCGCAGTCACGACGTGCAATATATATATTTTTTTAATTTCCCTGCTTGTTGTGTTTTACTTTTTTTAATATTTGTTAAGCGTTGTTTGTGTATTGTTTTATTTCCTGTATGCATGTATGTTTCTGCAACAAATAAACATTTTTTCTTTCGTTCTTCTTTTCTAATTTGTGACATAATTGTGCTCCGCACGCTCTCCAGGATCTTACTTCTGTGATAACCGCAAGGGTTGCGAGACATTTCCAAAATATTTGGTACTAAGTGTTGCCAGCGGCTTTGCCCAATACGACTCGAAAATTATCCCACGAAGATAAAATCGGGATAAAAACTATCCTATGTGTTAATCCAGGTTATAAACTATCTGTGTACCAAATTTTATCCAAATCCGTTCAGTAGTTTTTGTGTGTAAGAGTAACAAACATACACACTCACAAACTTTCGCCTTTATAATATTTGTGTGATTACTGTGATAGGTGATTGGTGTGATTAGTGTGATAGTGTGATGGTTCTGTCTGTTATTTATCAGTGAAGTTTTTTGTTCATATTTTATTAGTGTCATGTAAGCATGCTCTTTTGCGTGTTTCAATAAGTCTCTCGTTTAAAAATAAAATAGTTTACATTATTTTATTCAATATTATTCAAATCAAATCAAATCGTTTATTTGTGATACATGGGTTACATGCAGTTGTTCATTACATTCATTTAAATTTCTAAGGTTCAATACCATGATCAGCCACTTGGGCATACAAATGATTAAATAATCAAAGTTATAAGAAATTGACATAAATTACATAATTATCATTAAAATTCAGACAGACAATACAATAAATAACCTAAGGATATCGTCAAGCGGACATGAAACAATTAAAATTTCTTAGTCGATAAAAAATCATCAACAGAGTAATACGATTTTGCTATAAGAAATTTGAACAATTTATTTTTAAAGACATGAATATTGCTACATCCCTTTATGTCATTCGGAATCTTATTGTAGATCTTTGTGGCCATAGCAAACATACTTTTCCCAAAGAGGGTAGTTCTATATTGCCTAGTAAGGTTATTATTCAAATAACTCCTATTTCGTGATCTGAGCTGCAAAGTAAATAGCGATGGATGATGTCTAATGAACAAAGCCATTTCAAAAATATATAACGATGGGACGGTTAATATTTTTAATTTTTCAAAGTAGTCCTTGCAACTGTCAGTTCTTTTGAGACCACACATAGCTCGCACGCACCTTTTTTGACATCTAAAAACTTTATCCCAGTTGGTAGCATTTCCCGAGAATATAATTGCGTATCTGAGTCTTGAAGCAACATTACTGTGATAAGCTACAAGCAATGTATCAAGATTGACCTTTTTAGCTAGCATATATAAACCATAAGATGACTGTGACACCTTTTTGCAAACGAACTCAATATGACTTTGCCATTTTAGATTATTGTCAATGTGTAGGCCGAGAAATTTTGTCGCGGTCGTTAATCCTACTTCTTGACCATTAATTTCTATTTGAGTATGTAAACTGTTTTTTGTTTTCTGCTTAAATTGCATTAATTTAGTTTTGTCGATATTAATCAATAAATTATTATTTTGTAACCATTCAGTAATCAAATTTAAACTTCTATTTATAATATTTTCGTCATTGTATAAAACAGTACAATCATCGGCAAATAGTACCATACGATCTGTAGTAGATTTTGGCAGATCATTAATATAAATGATAAAAAGTAGTGGGCCCAAAACACTACCTTGTGGAACTCCATATTTTATTTTTCTACTCCTGGACTTATAAATTACTTCATGCTTTGTATCAGCAGATATTTTTATAATGTTCGTAGTCTGAGTTCTATTGCTGATGTAAGATTTTAGCAAGTCTAATGTGTTACCCCTCACACCGTAGGTTTCAAGCTTACTCAGTAGTATATTATGATCCACGTAGTCAAAGGCTTTTGACATATCCATATACAAAGCATAGACAGGCTGTCTTTTTTCAACTCTAGGATATACCAAACTCAAGAAATCATAAATAGCTAAATTTATGGACATATTTTTACGGAAGCCTTTCTGATCCGGTGTAAAGATATTGTTTCTGTCAAAATAGTCGTACAAGCTATTATATATGGCTTTTTCTATTATTTTGGAAAATGTTGGAGTTAGGGCTATAGGCCTGTAATTCTTAATATCCGATTTTAAATCCTTTTTATGAAGCGGTTTAATTATAGTTTGTTTATAATAGATGGAAAGACTCCCTGTTCGAAACACATGTTTACAACATAGCTCAATATAGGTGCAATTATGTGAGATACGAATTTTATTACTAACACACATATGTCATCAAAACCTGTGCTCTTAGTGTTATTTAATTTTTTTATAATTGTTAACAGTGTTCTTAAACAAAATGCATTTGGAGGCCATATACAAGTTAATTAACATGATAATTATCTTATGTCTATAGGTAGTCAACAGGACAAAAGCTGGCTGATATCGGAGAAGGACAAGTTCGATAACGACCTGGATCTGAACAAGGATGGGGTCATCGACCTCGCTGAAATACACACCTGGATCATACCTAACAATGAGTGAGTATTCTTAACTACTTCTTAGACTGGAGCGTTTCATACGAAACTATACCTATTTGTATGAACTTAATGTACTTATACGTATAAACGGCAGTTTCTAACAATTTGAATGATTAGCAACATTAACTTTTTACCAATAAGATTCTTTATCGTATGAAATGCTTCAATACAGTCCGGTCTTTTATGCAGTCGTAAACTTAAAGGCTATTTTAGTCTGATCATAATACTATAGAATCTGTTTTACGGACATAATGAGTCGATGTTTCAATATTGCAGAATGATATTCAGCTTTCTTTAAATGTTAGCCAGATAAAACAAAGACAAAAATATTTTTTTGGGGTGTGGGAAATTATTAAATAACCCCTCCCGCTCTTGGGCAGAGCGAAAGGGAGTGTCAGACTTCTACTGACTAAAAACCACCCATGTTCCTTCTTAGCTCTATATGTCAAGGCCGCGGTATCTCTTACAACATCTCCCAGCCCCGACGGGGACAGCCACGGAGCCTGAATTTGTGCCCGCTTGATGGCAATACGTTCGCCCACTATTACATGGAAGTCAAACTAAACGTGCGACATGTAGCTGTGTACTATTAAGTATACCTCTGCCTAACCCTTCGGGGACTACAGGCGTTATTCTATTTAAGTAATGTCTCAAAATCACATGTGTTCATTGAACCACACCGGAAAATCCGTTCATTGGTAACAGGTTAATATGAACAGTTCTATAACCATTTAAAATCACTAGCCGAATCCAATTATGGCTATTTAATTACTTAGGATTACATACTTGCTTTACACCACTATAAAAACGTGCTGTTTCCATGCGAAAGTGCGTTTGCATTAAATCATCTAATTTAACATTTTTAACTGCAACTTGAATTATAAAAATTACAATCTTAATTTATTTAATCTTATTACACAAACACTGGTTACTACACACACAAACAAACATTTTACCCTCCTAGAAATTGTACGATTATCAACTTATATAAGATATAACTATTATAAAATGGCTACAATTTATATGTTAATAAAAAAAAATCTTCAAATAAAATAAGCCCACTCTATACCGAAGTGCCTAAAGAACAACGTTTTAAGTTCCAAAATAATTATACACTCATCGGAATAATTGTACATGTTGTATTTATATTCGTTTTGCCAACCAAAATGGATAAATGCTCACCAAACCTTGGGCGCAAAAGCGAGCGAAGCGAGCTCGGGACTTGGGGCACTCCGACTCGAACAGGCTAGAGCAGAAGGGGATGACGGGGCTCCATCGGCTGGGCCTGCAGAACTAATTTTACATCGATAATATAAAATATTTGGTCTGAAGTTAACTTTAAAGGCGTTTATAAATCTTTATGGCATAGAATAAAAAGGAAAATAGGTTCATTTCCACAATACTTTATGAAACACAATTCGAAATGCCTGCCAGAATGGATAAATACACACTATTTATCCATTCTGGCAGGCTTTTCGAATTATTTGGTCGTAATAGGTTCTTTTCTGGTAGGCGTTTAAACACAATCCTTATAAAATTATCATAATGATCTAACTACATACTCGTAAGTACATATAGTATAATATATAATTATAATATATGAAATTTACAACTCTTTCAAAGCATTTAAAACTTTTAAGCAAATGTTTTCATGTTGTTTTTTTTCATCTAAAAAAATCTAATTCTATGTGGTTATCAACAAATTATTAACTTAGTAACGCAACGCCTTCTTTTCCTAGTGAAATAGCAGACGAGGAAGTAGACCATCTCTTCGCGTCAGCAGATGACGACCACGACGATATGCTGTCCTTCGCGGAGATCCTGCTGCATCATGAGGTGTTCGTCGGCAGCGAGGCTACGGACTACGGCAGCGATCTCATGGGAGATCACTTTGATGATGAGCTTTGAGGATTCACCCTTGAGATCCTTCACTACGGCATCGATGAGGCTTGGTAACCTGATGAGGTCTATAGGACTAATAAGGTGCTTCCTTCAAATAGCTCGGAAGCACTGTTTAAATTAAACCAACTAATCCATTTGTCCCGGATGGAGTCTGGAGGCCTAACACTGAAGCCAACCACAGGATAGCTCGGTTAAGTAGCTGAAAACCTCAGCCCAGTGGAAACTAATAATAAAAGCATGATGTAGTTCTGCTTTTACTATGTTGTTTATATCAGTTATGGTGCATGTGTCATGTGTTTGTGATTCGATTCAGACTATTGGTTTCTTGTTACAATACTTTGTCTAGGGCCTTAACTCAGAACCCCTGGGTCCTCCAGCTATCCCTGACACCATCTCAGTTAAACATAGGCCTGTTGTCCCAATTGATGACTTAGTAGGTAAAGGAAATATAAGATCAGACAGACTTTAACACCAGTCTGCAAGTTTTATAATTGGGTGATTATTGAATGCGGTTTATACGCACAATTTACTTAATAAGAAATAAGACTTTACCGTCACTTCCAAAGAAATGGGGAAGATATAATAATAAACTTTATGTTATATAGTACTAGCTGGCCAAGGTTTTTTGGTTACGGCATCAACAGATAGATTTAAAACTTTCAAAAACCCTGAACCTCACAGCGGGGGCAGCTATACCACCTAGCCCCCCTCCCACGTGGCTGCCGCCAATGACAGCAGTTTTATTCGATAAACATACTAACACTAGCAACCAGATGCATATTTACCTAAAATATGAGTGTTGACTAATATGAAGGGGGCGTCAGTCAGTACATGAAGTTTCTCGGTTTATTTAAATACTAGCGGGCGTCACGCGGTTTCACCCGCGTAGTACCCGTTCCCGTAGAAATACAGGGGTAAAAAGTAGCCCATGTTACTCAGGGTGAATGAAGCTTTCTAATTGTGAAAGAATTTGAAATCGGCGCAGTAGTTTTTGAGTTTATTCATTACAAAAATACAAATCTTTCCTCTTTGTAATATTAGTGTAGATAGATAGCTTTCTTCATTTTGTTGTTTCACTCCTAATGAATTAAGAATAGTCAATATACCATTGAATGGTAAATATACCATTTTATCCTAATCAATATTTCACCAGCAAATAATGCAAATTGTTGTATTAGTGTTACTTGTTGTTTACAACAAATTTAATGCCAGGCAAGAAAATTTGTAGCTAATAATAAGAAAATTTATCTTTCCTGGGAAAAATTGGAATAATTGACATTTATAGAAGCTGCTATACTTTTGTGTATTTTGCCAGGATATAACGTACTTTAGGTAAATATGCATCCTAAATATCTGATTCCTACTTATCACTGTTTATTATTTAATAGCATTAAAAAAGCATAAATTAAAATAGCATTAATAAGCTTTTTAAAACTATTTATTGTATAACTGATTGTCATCCTGAGTTTTAATTAGAATTACATAAATTTATATGAATTTGAGTCTTGAATGTAATAAACTTAAAAAATATGGTATTGAGCTAGTTTTAAAAAATACCGTTTAGTGTCTGGTCTAGATCTAAATTAGTAATTAATTTCTATATATTATATTAGTTATATCAGCCTAATTATAATACTGTTTGTTCGGTGCTCGTAAAATATTCTCTCTCATTTTATTTACTTCAATTAGTATAGAATGATGTTAGGGCGCCAACATTCACGGTGAGATCTAATAAGTCTAATATACCTAGTAATTATATTTAATTTTAAACTACAACTAGCACTATAGTACCCCAGGCGGAAAGTAACAGAACTATCTAGGTACTAATTTCAACTTTAAACCCTATTACGACCGTGGTCGTGGCGTGCACTAAGCAATTTAACTAAGCAATTTAAGTTTGACTGGCCTGTTGGTCTAGTGGTTAGTGACCCTGACTGCTAGGCCGGAGGTCGTGGGTTCGATTCCCACCCAGGACAAATGTTTGTGTGATGAGCACGATCATTTGTTCTGTGTCTGGGGGTAATTTATCTATAATATGTATGTATTTAGAAATATATAAGTATGTTTATCAGTTGTCTAGTACCCATAACACAAGCTCTGCTTAGCTTGGGACTAGATGGCGTTGTGTGATAGTTGTGGAATATTATTATTATTATTATTATATTTATAATTTATTTTTATGTTTTCTCCACTAATAGCCATACAATTGGGTTGCCATGAAACCAAACATTGTAAAAAAATTACCTCCTTCAATATTGTACAAAGATATTCAATAATATCAAATAGAATAATCACGTTTGTTTAATTCTGCTGCAATTAACACGCATTAAGTAATTAAATATATAGACTAGTCATAAATATTAATATATTTTAAGATAAATGTATTTACATAAACATTGTAGGCGGTGTAATGTAAGCAATACTTGTATTATTAATTATTTATTTTATTCCACAAATGACAAGCAGGTCTTTGGTTTGTTTCCCAGGTGAGGCAGTGTTGGGTTTACAATCGAAAATATCTCAGTAGCAAACCGGAATTTGGATTTGTGTCCGGCTAATGGCTTGCCCCCTACAACATGGGACTGTACACCTCTGTTATCTTATGTTATGTAATCATAATTAACACAAGCAATTCAATGTACGTACATTATGTCAAAAATGCTTATTATACAATGTTTACTAATAAATCTTTTATTTCACTAAAAAAAAAATCACTAAAAGTAAATTGAAGAATATTATAGGCACGACCGTTTTTTTTTCGTTTTAAACATGGCGCCTGCAAATACTGTTTGGGTCAGTTTCCACAAAGCAGAAAATCCACGATCCCCTTTTTTAAGACCCGACTCGAAAAGTGGTGTGTTTCTGTGACATCATAGCAGTGATCGATCGCTTTACATTTATTTATTTTATTTTCAGGATTGTAAAGGTATGGAAAGCGGAAGAAAGGTCTTTTTATATGGAATACTAATATTCAGCGTGGCATTTTTAGTTACCATGTTTAGACATTGGTGAGGCAGTCGTCCAAACTTTATTATGGCTATCTCCATCTGTGTCGTGATTTGTGAAAAAAGAGGCGCTCCAAAGATTTCGCAAGCGGGTGCCGTGGGGAGTCGGCGCGGGCTTGGAGGTCATATTATTATGTATTATTTTTTTTTTTGTGAAAACTCGAAAGTAATTTTTACGAAAATTAAATAGAACTCAAAAATTAAAATAAGCCTTATTGCAAAGTTGCAACATTTGACGAAGTATATCTTTTATTGGTTCTAACGCAAAGACTAAATATCTGGATGAAGTACGAACAAAATCTTGACATGAAAATAATGCCGTTTTAAAAAAAAAACTTTATGTCAAACCAATAGAGATGGTATTACCGTACTTTACTTGCCAAACGTCTTTTCGAAGGGAGAAAATTACTTTAGAGCTAGACGAAAATCAAGGGGTTATATGCTAGTCTTGCCAGTGCGAAAAAAAAGGAAAAATTATAGTAATCGAAAATTACTACTGCGGTATTCAGAGATATTTAATGATTACATAAGCCGTCACTTAGTAAAGATTTGACAACTTTTGTATGACAAAACTGGCAAAACCTTTACTAAGTGATGGCCTAAGTAATCATTAAAGCTCTCTGAGTGCGGCAGTTAGTTAGCTAAACTAGCACATGAAATGTAGCGGTATTAATTTAAAATTCAAAAACGAAATATCATAATAATAAATTCAACGACAGTGAGACTTGATTTTCAAAAAATCTGGCGCGTACACAAATCGACTTTTCGAGACGCAACTGGCCTCGATCGATCGTGTGACTATCTTTTTACCCGACTACGGCGAAGCCAAAAGGTAGGGTAATGATTTTGGCAGTCTATGTATGTATGTTTGTATGTTCCACCGTAGTGCCTAGACTACTGAACATATTTTAATGAATGAGGTGTCAATACATTTGTAAAAATAGCCCGGGTGACATAGGCTATATAAATTTTAACAATTTTTTCTATGACGGAATTTAAATGACAAATTCTAAGCTCGAGAAAAAATAATTTGAGATAATCATAACATGTTTGGTATCAAATGAAAGGTCTTTTTTTTTTTTTTGGTGGGTGTAAAATCATCGAATAACCCCTCCCGCTCTTGGGCAGAGCGAAAGGGAGTGGCAGACTTTTACTGACTAAAAACCACCCATGTTCCTTCTTCGCCCTCTATGTCGAGGCCGCGATAACCAGAGGACTACCCGCAGCCCCGACAGGCGTCGGCCCTTTCGAGCCCCTCCCATGTTGCTGACATCTCTGAGGCGCGCGTGGAACACGAACGCGCCGTCGACACGGCCTGTTTTCGTCGTGAGACGGACGGACGGCGAGTTAGCCCATCACTCACCGTCCACAGGCCCGCGTCTACGGTGGCTGAAGGTCATCGCGGGAAATGAGAGGTCTTGGCGAGCACATTACAAATATGTATATTATATTTTAATTTTAGTCAATATACACGTTTAAAACGCGGTCGAAAAGTTCTCGCGGTCTAGTCTGCTATTTACTCGTACTATTTAAGTAGCAAAACCAACATTCAGTAGAATTTTACATCATGAAAGCAATATATAATAACGGATTTATTAAATAACACTTAAATAAAATTTAAATAAAAATATAAGCCTAAAACTAAAACCCGACTACAAACCGCGGTCTTAAAAGTAGAAAACAAGAAAATTATTCTTGTCTGATAGTCATACATATTATATTGAATTTGTATATTTCTATTTAAATATAAGTAAAATTATTAAAGAGGTCAGTCGTAGTCGCATGCCACCTTGCTAACGACAACAGCAGCTGACTTCTGTATCAATGAAAACGCCATGAAGGAGCATCAGGTATCAGTGGCATGCGACTACGGCGTTCCTGTATAATAATTTTACTTACCTATATTTAAATTAGATATTAGAATCCGAGTTAGGATTTCTACTATTGAGTGGTTTATAAAAAAGTAAGTACTGAGCTCGACTTGCTCGTTGTTGTGTTGCATTTAAGTTTTCCTAGACCCGTGAAAATTTGAAAAAAGCTTTTTATTGTTACGAGCTGGGTATGGGATAAATAAAAACACTACCAATTAATACACGAATTAACTTTAAAACTCACAAAACACTTATACGCAATCGCAAACCACTACTGAACACTTTATCGCACTAGGTATCTCTTCGAACCTTTCGTTGTCTTGCTTAAAAGGAGACTGACTGCTCGCTACGAAGGACTTCTTTGCCCCCTTACCGCTGAGGCAAACCGCAGCCCGTAAATACGGACCGGTCCTTTTGTTGCCTGTATTAGGCTAGGCCTATAGGACACGCGACAACAATGCGTGCCCCTGTGAGTGGATGTTGTGCGAGTGACTGTAGGCGCGCCACAGCGCCGGTTGAGACTGCTCCGACCTCTGTCGGTCCTTTTATATCCAAACACACAAAAGAAGTTCGAGATAATTCCCTATTATTCCATAAAGAATTCACAAAAAATTAACTTTACTTAAAACTACCAATAAATTTATTTGTTTTTCATCATAAACCTACCTATCCCATTGAGGAAAAGCGAGGAACGGGGTGCTAGAAAATTAAAACAAATTATTAAGGTGAAGGCGATGAGGTAGCCCGCGGAATTCGAATTTCGTTACGTTTTTTGCAATTTCCCGGTCAGTATCAAGTCGTATGTTACATAAAACGGGATTCACGGCAGTAACAATTGTCTATTTACTCAGTAATAATGATTAAAACTACCAAAACAACCATCCTAGTTCATACAAGTGTCATGATGGGTGTTTATTTGATGAAAAAGGCATTCTTGACACTTGTATGAATTGAGACGGTCGGCCGACGGCCGCGTATCCCATTTTATCTAAACCTCGTCGCCTTCACATTAACGGTCCCAAAACTAAGTACAAACATTTTGGACATCCTTGTATAAAGAGATGACATCCACTTTCGAGATAATCTCGCTCGGACGGAACGCTTTTGAGTTGCTGATGGCGTGCACAGTCCAGATAATGCCAGATATATAAAGTCCTTGATGTCATGTCAACTTTGCGATAAACGTAACGAACAATACGAAAACGATTGAGGTATTTTGCAACCATTTTTGACAGCTCGCAAAGTGATCGGCATTATTACAAACAAACTGTGATCGGTAGCATGAGCATCGTTACTTTGCAAACTTATTTTTGACAAGCGCGCGAATACCTACTTTTAATTTCTATTAAACGAAAACTAAGAAAATCAATATAGAGCCGCCAAAATGAGTACTCAAAATGAGGCAGGTCCAAGCGGAGTCAAGTAAGTACCAAACCAATCTGTTTTCCAATCTAATTTGTCGATTTCATACCTTTTCATGTAGGTACATAGGTATATTATGGTAATAAACAAAATTTTGAATATATTCTACTACTTACTTCAATATTTCAGGCGAAAGCGTACACCCCGCGTCACCAGTGGCCAAATAGATGCTCTCTTGGCATTTTTAGAAGCCCGCCCCTTTTTATTCTCGCGTAAATTGACCTCCTTTCAGTACAAGGAGGATTTTGCCGAGGGTTGGGAGGTGGTGGCTTTAGAATTAAACAAAATTGGATCCACGAAAACAGCAGAACAGTGGATGACGGTAAATTTTATAGCCATTAACAATATACAAATCCAAAATTACTCCTAAACATCTACTTAGATTTGTTTATCGTCCCTGTAGGTTTGGCGAGACTTTAAAAGCCGGGCCTGCACTAAAGCTGCTCGGCTGAAAAAAGAAATTCGGCAAAGGAAATTGGGCAACCGAGCCGTCACCACTGCTCCTCTGACGAAAGTGGAACAAAGGATTGTCTCCCTAGTTGGTGATGAATACACTTATGGTTCTGACTGTCCTGACTCCACGCCAGAGCAGTTGGTAAGTTTTGATGAAAATTTATAATGTATCATACATTATACAGGAGGCTTCCCGTCCTTATAAAGGGTATTGAATTAGCCCACTTATTATGACAAGGCAGTTGCTCTATCTATACTAATATTATAAAGCCGAATGGTTTGTTTGTTTGTACTCGATAAACTCAGGAAGTACTGGTTGGAATTCAAAAAATCTTTTTATGTTGGGTAGTCCATTTATCGAGGAAGGCTTTAGGATATATAACATCACGCTACAACCGATAGGAGCGAATAAATGAAAAAAGTTCTAAAAACGGGAAACAAAAATTGTTTATAGAGTTCCGTTGCGTGCGCTGCTTTTAAACATAATAATAATAATAATAATCATTTATTTATTCTTTAAAATTAGACACAATAATGTTGAACAGTTTTAAATGCAGTTAGAAATATGTACAATACATAATATGAGCAACTGTGCCCGAGCTAGGCTGAGCCTGTATTTCAGGTCACAGTTCTCTTCCCAGTGTTTTGAGCGGTATTAACAATGGTTGTACATTTAATTTCATTTCATTTAGCCGATTTCTAAATAAAAACATTATATATTATTAATTTCCAATAAAAAGTTAGTTTGGTGATTGTGAGTGTCGTGGTGTGGGTGTGTATTGTATTGTGAGTGCTGTGTTGTAGGTGTCTGTGTGTGTCTAGTGTTTGTGTTGAGTTTTAATACAATTTGTTTATTTTATCTTAATGTTTTTAGAAGATCCTCAGTGGTTTGGTAATCACATGTAAGCAGAAAGTTTAATAATTTGGTTTTGCATTCCTGTTTGTTTAGTGGGTAGAAGTTGAGTGTGGTATTAAGTTTGTTGTAAAGAAAAGGACACTAATGTAAGATGGAATTGTACCTCTTTCAAAGTTCTACAAAAAAGTCCGCGACAGCATATATCTATCTATTAAGATTGAATTGAAAAAATATTATTAAGTTGGATAGTTGATTTATCGAGGAAGGTTGTAACCTATACATTGTGACGCAGACAAAGTTGTGTGGTGTCTAGTGTTAAATAAGTCAGCCGCATTTGGCTAGACGGGAAGGCAGATACATGATTCACAACATTATAATACACTTCTGGACACATCTATTGGCCCACCTTGTATTTTCAGTTTCGTTTGGTCCTAGCTAAAATTTTATATTAGGTCGAGCAAAAAGTTTTTATGCAGTTTTGAACCTGGCACATTCACAATTTCATTCAATAGTCTTTTTTTGAATTTCGAACACAGAATTTAAAGAAACAAAAGACAATTTGGAGCCTGTTTGTTGATATCAAACAATCGAATACTAAGAAAACTTGGTTTTATTGGTTTACTTGGATTTAATTCTTGAAAAAGTGATTGATATCTTTGGTTTTGCAACAAACATTACTTATTCTTAACATTAAGGTGAGGTTCTATCAATAATCTATGGATACTTCACCTGAAGTCGCCGCCCAAGCTGTGGCATTTATTCAGGCCGGACACAGCCAAAGAAACGTGAGTGCTCAACTTAATTTAAGTTGATCTGCGGTCCGAAATGTTTATCGGAGGTACCTAGAGACTGGCGGCTTTGTTCGTCGCCAAGGAAGGCCACGATCTCGGGTCACAACTGAAAGGCAGGATCGATTCATCGTGACGACCAGCTTGAGAAATCGTCACCTTACCTCCATTGAGATACAAAACCAACTTCGCGACTTCCACGGAGTATCTGTGAGCGTTCGAACTGTTCGGAGAAGGTTAAAAGAACGCGATATGGTAGAGGTATGGTAGGTACAAGCCAGCTAATGGGCCCAAACTAACGCGAGCCCACCGAACAGCGCGCCTTCATTTCGCACGCAGTCATTTAAATTGGACACAGCAAGATTGGAGCCGTGTACTCTTTTCTGATGAGTCTAAAATTGTGTTACATGGCAATGATGGAAGGAAGAAGGTCTACCGACGTAAGGGAGAGCGTTTCGCACAATGCTGCTTTGAAGAGAGGGTTGCTTATGGCGGTGGCTCATGGACTGTCTGGGGCGGTATATCCGCGAGCGGCAAAACTCAACTGCTGCCAACATTAAATGCTGAAAGGTACATTCGTGAGTGCTTAGAACCTCACGTGATACCATACGCGGACTATGTGGGCCCAAATTTCCTTTTTATGCATGATAATGCAAGAGCCCATGCGGCCGGCATCGTCAGGGAATATCTTCGGGATGTGAACATCACCAGTTATGGACTGGCCAGCCAGAAGCCCAGACATGAACCCCATTGAGCACATGTGGGACGAGCTAAAAAGACGTGTTAGGGCTCGTCAGCCAGTTGCCCATACGATGCAGGAGTTGAAAACTGCCATAGAAGAGGAATGGGAGATGATCCCTCAAAATTTCATAGAGCGGTTGATAAACTCTATGCCTAATCGTATGAGAGCTGTGGTAGATGGCCATGGAGGCAACACGCGTTATTAAATTAAACCTTTATTTGATAAAACATGTTTTTATTCAAAAATCAATTGCTTTTAACAAGGCGCATATCCGACTTGTTAGGCGTAGCTCCATGTCGTATGGTATTCTGAATTCAAATTTAAAACAATACGATCGAAAAAGATGGTAAAATGTATCAGGTTTAAAACTGCATCAACAGTTTTTGTTCAATCTAGCAATCATATTTCGGTAGGGGCCATCGAAACCTAAACTCTAAGGTGGGCCAATAGATGTGTCCAGAAGTGCATATTATGTGGTAATATAAAAAAAAAACTTATACCTTTATTAATATTGACAGATGATACAAGAACCAACAACAGTTAGTGCCAGTGAGGTCATCACTTCTGGTTTCTTACCTTTGATTGAAATTGAAAGTGAGTTTTTGGCCGACAACATTTATGCATTTTGTTTTAATTTTATTGACTGGACTGGCCTGTTGGTCTAGTGGTTAGTGACCCTGACTGCTAGGCCGGAGGTCGTGGGTTCGATTCCCACCCAGGACAAATGTTTGTGTGATGAGCACGATCATTTGTTCTGTGTCTGGGTGTAATTTATCTATAATATGTATGTATTTAGAAATATATAAGTATGTTTATCAGTTGTCTAGTACCCATAACACAAGCTCTGCTTAGCTTGGGACTAGATGGCGTTGTGTGATAGTTGTGGAATATTATATTATTATTATATTAAATTAAAAAAGAACACATTAATTGAAACAAATTATTATTAATTTCAGAATATGAAATTGAGATGTGTACTGTGGAGGACCTTAGTGGCAGTAGGGCTACCGTCATAGCTGGTGCCCCATCACCACCACCACCAACACCACCACCAACAACTCCAACACCACCACCAACTGAGACCAAAACCACACCACAAATACGTAAGTTTGAGTTTTTTTTATTAATTATCATACATACATTTTACTTTTTAAATATTTGATACTAAACTTATAAAATTCCATTTTAAAATATAAAAAAAATGTCGTCCTCCACTATATCGTCGGCAAACCGAAGGTGAGTGATGTACTCGCCATTGATGTTTATCCTCTCCAGTACAGCGGTGAACAGTTTCGGAGATATGACGTCCCCCTGTCTCACACCTCGCTGCAGAAGGATAGGTTCCGAAGTCTGGTCCTGAAGTCGGACTGACATGGTGGCGTTTTTGTACAAACACTTTATCACCTCGATGTACCGGTAGTCGATTTGACACCTTTGGAGAGACTAGTACAGCCCAGCCTAGGTCTTGATCGAATCGAAGGCTTTCTCATAGTCCACAAACGCTAAACAGAGAGGCAGATTATACTTTTCGGTCTTCTGTATAACCTGCCGCAGCGTATGTATGTGGTCTATAACGGTGTTCTAGCCTTTTCGGAATCCGGCTTGTTCGGGACGTTGAAAGTCGTCAAACCTGCGCGCGAGACGATTCGTAATGACTCTTGAAAATAACTTGTAGACATGACTCAGAAGTGAGATGGAATTCTTCAGCCGGGCATTGTCGCCCTTCTTGAAGAAGAGTACCACCACACCTCTGCACCATGCCTGCGGCGTTTTTCTCTCGAGTATGACGGAACTAAACAGCTTCTGAAGGGCCTTAAGAACCGGTTTGCCACCCGCCTTTAGGAGTTCGGCCGTAATTCCGTCATCACCCGGTGCCTTGTTGTTCTTCAGCTGTTTCAGAGCCATCTTAAATCTCGTACAGGCTAAAATCCGGGATGTCTTCGGTGTGTATAGTGTCGGGTCAGTCTAGCCCAAGAGCTAGACTTTAGCTAGAGCTCTTTAACGGGTTTGCTGGTTGACGTGTAAAGGTTAATTTAAATAAATGCGTTTGAGTTTGAGTTTACTACAGGTTTGCGTCAGTACTCGTTAGCCATGGATAGCGAGGTGAGTGCCTTGTCTACTGCGACCACAATCATCTCGGTGCATACCCACATCGGCTTTTAAAAAATATTCTCTGAGAATGCACACCTCGTGGTTGTGGAGAGTCTTTGCGTTTAAAAAGCCTCGACCCCCGCACTTCCGCGGGATGTACAGTTTCATCACCGATGATCAAAAATCAAAATCAAAACTCATTTATTCAAACTAGGCTGATAATTAGCACTTTTCGAACGTAAAAAATTACTTTACTTATTTACAAGAGACAGTCTCCCAAAACGCCCACCCTTCGACACTTCCTAGTGTTTTAGCTGGGAAGAGAAGTGGCGGAACAAACTCCCCAGCAACACATCTGTCTGTTAGGTTGGTTAGAAGAACCAGACTCGATACAATAGTAAGGCGCAAGTTAATGGCTACAGAAACAAATTTTAAGCAATACTTAAAAAGTATTTAATAAAAAAAAAAAAGAAAGACATGATCGTGGGTGATGCATCCGATCTGCAGTCAGCAATACCGACTCTCCTATCCAAGGCGTCGAGTTCAGTCTGAGTCCATTTGAGTATGCCGAAAGAGTACATTAAAACTGGCATGACCCAACCGATCAAGGCACGCTCCTTGTTTCCGCCTGACAGTACGCTAATCAAAACCTTCAGGCGTCTGAAGAAGCGCTCCTTCAACAGCAATCGTTGAGGGAGCGCTTCGGACGCTGTCAGTTACGTTAATGCCTAACGCCTCCGACATACTCAAATATTTATAGCTTTCGGATAAGGAAAAGGATCTGAGGTGTATGGATTCCGAGAGCTGAATTCCCTTGGATTCCATAATTTCCCGTCTTTACATACATGACTGCACATTTGTCCACACCAAAATCCATCCTGATGGCGCTACTCAAAGAATCAGTTTTAGTAACTCCATCAGTCGCAATTTGTTGAGGGCAAAGAGTTTCAGATCATCCATGTAAAGAAGCTGAGATATGACCTGACCATCTCTCCTCAACAAGGTAGCCTAGACCTGAATCCTCCAGCAATGTGCTAAGAGGATTCAGGGCTAGACAAAACAGGCAAACCAAAGCGGGCTCATGCTGTCGTCCTGTAATATTCCCCGCTTAATCCACACAGGTTCATCGATCCCCTGAATCTTTCAACATCCTGGATGTCGAAAGACCGTCTTCCATTGCCCCATACACGACTCAAGTAAGGCGCGTAGAGTTGCGTCTATCTTGTACAACTCCAGCACCCTCATGAGTATGTGGCATCGAGTCTAAGAAGAAGATAGATAAGATTATAAGAAGTCCTACGCCGTCTTATAATCTATCCAACATGTCGACAGATCCTTGCAGGCTCGACAAACCTGTTGGCTTATAGCCATGTCAATGAGGAGTAGCTCCTTAGTACCGCGGGACCCGTTCTCCTACATCCATTCTGAGAGGCAGACATAATAGAATTTTTCTCTGAGTTTACTAATTTTTGCTCTCAAGATGGATGTAGGAAGTTTATAGACGTGTGAGTTTATAACACGTGATCGGTCCATAATTCTGCAGCAGGTGGGTAACGCCTGTGGTTAAGACGAGTTTTTTTTAATTTTTATGTACCTACATACATGCATACCTCATCATCTGCTCAATTATGTTGGGGTTGGCTTTCAGTCTAACCGGGTACAGCTGAATACGAGTATTTTACATGGAGCTTATCTGACCTCCACAACCCAGTTAATACTGGGTAATACGATACCCAATGGTAAGACTGGTTGTCAGATTTTCAGGTCACTACCTGTCACCATCCACAGACCGATCCAAGGGTGGTGTGATGGGCTAGCTCGCTGTCCGTCCGTCTTATGACGACAACAGGCCGTGTCGACGGCGAGTTCGTGTTCCACACGCGCCTCAAAGAGATGTCAGCAACATGGAAAGCCCGTCGGGGCTGCGGAATGTTGTAAGAGATCCCGCACCCTTGACATATAGGGCTACGAAGGAACATGGGTGGTTTTTAGTCAGTAAAAGTCTGATACTCCCTTTCGCTCTGCCCAGGAGCAGGAGGGCTTATTTGATGATTTCCCACACCCCAAAAAAAAAAAAGACCTACTTATGGGTGCTTTTTCACCAGAGATGTGCTATGCAACGTTGCTATGGATGCGTTTAATATCCACCAATTATATTTATTGGTGCACATCGCTTAGCACTGGTGGAAACGGATTCAACTAAGATATCTTCTTTATATGGAAGATGCCTGCTATGGGTCATCGCGCCTGGTGTAGCTATGTGCAGAGCAGAGTACCGGGAGTAGGCCCGCCCTCGCCGCATCCCTACTACATCGCATAGCTCGAGCTGCGCCTTTTTGCTCGCACCGCTACATAGCTTAGTATCCGTGAAATGATCACATAGTTTCACAGCTTAGCTATTACATCCTCGCAGCATAGCTGCATAGGCACATCTCTGGTGGAAAAGCAGCCTAAAGAAGGGTGAGGGTGGCTTCACCTAAGGATCAACCCGGATTGCATTTATTATTTAGCCACAAGGTACTACCTATGTTTTGTATTTCTCTTGTAATGCTACCTAGCTGTGGCAGAGCATAAAAACAAAGATTTTTAAAATGGATTTATATATATTTTCAGCAAGGACTCGCACTCGTCACAATTTACTGGACTCTACTCGACACATCAGAAGATCGAGGAATAGAAGTAAGAAAAGTTTTAAATTACCTTGCACTGACAGTTTTCACATAAAAATTAGAGGAATTAATGTACAGTCACCTGCAAAATTGCATGGATACTTTAGTGTCTATTTTCCCGTGAACTTTTATAGTCGATAACTCGTTTACGTTAGGTCGCGTCGTTTCTCGCTTCACACGATTTTATATCTGAATTGTCCATGTATTTTTGCAGGTGACTGTACATTAATTCCCCTAATTTTTGCTGAGCTGGGACTCGCACACCAGGTATCTATCTACTGAACTCGACTCGACCCATCAGAAAATCGAAGAATGGAAGTAAGATAAGTTTTAAATTACCTTGCATTGACAGGTTTCACATAAAAATGTGAATTATTGTACAATGAATTTTGGTTATTCAGATTTGAAGCCCCACCATAGTGGCGCTGAAGAGTTTGGTGCAGCTCCGCAAGATTTTTTGGCTCTTGCAGCATCGAACGCAGAAGCAATGAAAGTAAGTTTTAGCACAAATTTGTTTTACATAAATGAATGAATGATGATGATGATGAATCTGAAATAAATGATTATTATTATTATAAATATTCATACTTTGCTTGTGGCCTAATAATAACTGCCACTAATAACCCCGATGATTTATACTTTGAAAACTGCTTGGTTAAATAGGTACAAAGTAATGTTTATTTTTTAATTCATTTAAACTTCACGTACAAGAGCGGTACATAGGCGGACTTTATGCCACAAGGCATATGCTATGGTATTGTTAAAAATAAACAGCTTACTAGAAATAATTTAGCAAAACAATTTGTATTTTTCTTTGCAGATGCTTGCAGCTGCGACTAAAACGCAGGCTGACGCTGCAAAAACCCATGCAGAAGCAATGAAGGTATGTTGAAGCCTGAACACTATACATCCTCTGCTTAACCCTTCGAGACAACAGGTTTAATGACATGTTATGATAGTCTGGAGACTCAACTGCATAATTATAACAGAAAACTAGCAAACATTTCTCAATCCACCTGCATTTTTCTTTACAGGATCTTGCTGCTGCAGCCAAGCAGCAGGCGGAGGCTTCAAAAATGCATGCAGAATCAATGATGGTATGTTTTAGCATAAATCTTAAATATCCCGAAAATACATTGCCTGCCTAACCCTCCGAAACACTGGTGTATTGTCATCTAATGGTATTCTGCAGATTGAACAGCATTAATTGTATTTTTTTACTTTGCAGATCTTTGCAAATGCTGCCAAATGTCAAGCGCAGGTAACAGTGAAGCTGTCTACTGCTGCCGAAAAATTGACAGAAGTGCTACATATTCTGTTAGACAAATAATATATATATATTTTTTATTTATATAGGTATATTAAATAATTAATTAAAACTATCAAAAGAAAAGTCATTTATTCAAACTAAGCTGATAATCAGCACTTTCCAAACGTGAAAAATTTACTTATTTACAAGAGACACTACCCCAAAACGCCCACCCTTCGACACTCCCTTGTTTTAGCTGGAAAGAAGAAGTGGCGGAACAAACTCCCCAGCAACACATCTGTCTGTTCATCATCATCATCAGCCTATATTGTTCCCACTGCAGGGACTCAGGCCTCCTCTCTAGGAGAGTGATGGGTTAGTAATCCACCACGCGGGCCCAGTGCGGGTTGGTAGATGTGGGGCTGTTCAAGTATTACGTAAGCACTATATAGGGGGGCGAGGGGGGTCTTTGCTTTGCTTATTTTTGATGACATAAGGGGTGGGGGGTTTGGATGATGTTTACGTCAGCAGTAGGTTTAAACGACCAATCAAAGGAATTGTTTATTTGTAGTGCATTCTATGATTAATGGTTTGATTGTGTTAGTTTGGCGACCTGTGGTTCCGATACAGATTTCGTGTGTGCGTTATCCTAGCAAAATGTTGTGCTCTAGAGACATGAGACTATAAAAAAAAATAGTGTGTCATGAGGAGAAATTTGTTTACTAATAGCAAAATTTGTGTGAATTGTGGTTATAGCGTTTTTTGAGAAAAAAAACATTTTGCTGGGGTAATGTTTTAAACGATACCGCAGCAAAATCTTTTTTCAAAAATTGTTTCAGCCCGGAACCAAATACACGAATAGATAGCTCTAGTTGCGTAGTAAATGTGTGTGAATAGCAAAATTTGTGTGTGCTATGGTTCTGAAGTTATTCAAGATTTTGCTGCGGTAATGTTTCGTGATTTTACCAGATCTCAAGAACGGCTCAACATAGAAGTTTGAAAAAAATAACAATAAGAGACATGAATTTGTTTAAATTTGTTTAATTTTTAGTTTTAGATTTCAAAGTAATTAAATGGTTTCAAAAATCAGAAAAAGTCGAATTTGCAAGCAAACCATTACACTTATAACCAAACAAACAGCTGTAAAATATGCCCGTGGTAGATAAAACGTCAGGAATTTTAGATAGTGTAACTTTACACGATGTGGAGATAACAGCAAATTTGTTCAATTTTAGGTTAGTCGTACTTGAGCGACCGAATACGCAGTTCCCATAACAACGAGAAACATGGCATACCTTAAACAAATTTAAACAATTTATGAACCTTCGTTCCTGTAAATTTCAGCATTCAATTACGGCTACAACGAAAGATCTATCGAAAACAAGAATATGTCAACAATTCTCTAATAACCCGACCAAATTGAAAGGTCACGTAAAAGCGGCCGTACCATACAAAAGTGAAACCGTCATAAATGAACGGGATAATATGGATGTTTTGTTAGTACAGTTGCATAAAAAAGTTAAATCAGTCTCGTACAAATTGAAATATCCACTCTAAGTAACACGACATAAAGCTTGCAATTTGCAGTGCGAGTTGAGTTTGAATGGAGTCGACGTTGCGTCTAAGTAATGTGTAAAAGCACATACAACGAAAAATTTAACAAAATAGGTATTACCCGTTTGTGTATCTTTCTTGCTAATATAATATATGTTTAATATAATCTTTAAACTTGAACTCATGTTCAATGATTTTATCGTTGTTCTGTTTGTTGTTCTCTATGTTGTTGTTGTTGCCATCATTAACGTTAGTACCTTATTTTAAACTGAATGACTATTTTGTACTGGTTTAACGAACAAAATAAAAACATCAACTCACATCACTCACAGACTTCTTCGCACGTAAATCACAAGCAAGCACATCTTTCCAAAACACTTATTTCACGACTGATTGTTTCATGTGTTTGAGCCCATAGGGTGTAATAAACTACTTACAGCTAAAGAGTAAGGAAGACTACGCATATAATTAGTCGTTGCATCTCACGAAGCAACAAGCGCTGCGATTATTTTAAAAATAAAATATTTAGTTTGACCAAGCAGAAACAATATATTTGTATTGATTTCAAATCACACTATAAATAATTTACTCAGGTTATTAATAACCTTTTTAAAATTACTTTAACATGAAAAAAAAACAAAATTAAGATTGAAATTGATTAACCAATAATGAATCAACATGATTTTCATTTATAAAATGAGAAACTAGTAGTTTATAGGTAATGGATGGTAACTGTACTTAAAGATATTTAAACTCGGCTTCTCGAATAACGTTTTTGTTAACTGTACAAAACATTAGATACTACGCTACTAATTTGCGAAGAAGAGCGTACGTATGGTACGGCCGCTTTTACGTGACCCTTCTATTTGGTCGGGTTATTAGAGAATTGCTGACATATTCTTGTTTTCGATAGAACTTTCGTTGTAGCCGTAATTGAATGCTGAAATTTACAGGAACGAAGGTTCATAAATTGTTTAAATTTGTGAAGGTATGCCATGTTTCTCGTTGTTATGGGAACTGCGTATTCGGTCGCTCAAGTACGACTAACCTAAAATTGAACAAAGGTCATTGGGCATATCTGACCCGCTTTGCGAAGAGTGGCGGACATTAACCAAAATAGTTTTAAACTAAGGGTAATAATATGACCTTTCACTGCATTTAATTATTTTATTAAAAATCGATGGAGAAAAATGTACAGGACCGTTTAAAAAAAAAAAAAAAAAACAGTTTCAGACGATTTTTTTTCATCTTATAACCATACAGCATTTTGCACGGTTGAGCCAATGTTCAGAAGCATGTATACGCTGTCTCTTTCGCACATTAAACAAGTTTAGTAGAAAAGGTTTCGTTGCGCTCGCGCACTGACTCACCGCCCCCCGCGCAGTCCTTCGTTAGCTACCGTTGCGATCTGTACGTTTACCTGGTTTGTTTTATCTATTGTTTTAACGACTACTATTAGCGTGTTTCATGGACTCTGGTTATTTGCTTGGCGGTGGCGGTCCAACAAATAGAAGTCGGGGATCAACAAAGTCCTGGTTTTATTTCTGTTACTGGATATAGACGTGTATCAAATACAGCGAGACGCTGTTTATTTCTAAACTGCAGAGGTATGACTACTCATCGTGTGCCAACCTACGCCAAGTTCTACCTGTTGCACAATCACAATTTGTATATACCGGAACTTGCTAGAGTTTGCCACCCTCATTTAGTTCAAAATGATTGGGAAGAACTTGTGAATGCCCCGACGACACATGAAAGCTTTAATAATGCTCATGTACTTGACATAATCAACTTGTATAAATGGGGATTAGAAAGCAGGTCTGAAATGGATTTTGAAAATATTGAAGCAATTGATGACAACCACTTCCATTTTTGGACAGCTTTAACTAAAAATCAGTTTATGACTATTTTAGAACAAACACCGTCTCTTCGTAACAGGTCTGATCGTCCTGCTACCACTTTAGGAATTTATTTGACTAAAGTAAGAACTGGTCAATCTGATGAGCGCTTAGCTACGAAATTCCAAATATCTAGAAGAACATTAGAGAGGAAGTTAAAAATAGCGAGAGAATGCTTAACTGAAGATTTTGTTCCACGTTACCTGGGTTTAAATCATATAACCAGAGAAGAAGTGGTGGCAAGAAATCTTCGTATCCCAACCCATATTTTTGGTGGTAGCCAAAATGAACCGGCAGCCATTCTGGTATTCGACGGAACATATATTTACCTTCAGAAGAGTGCGAATTTCCTATTCCAAAGAAAAACCTACAGCCTTCACAAATTCCGCAACCTGGTAAAACCTTTTCTAATCGTATGTACAGACGGCTATATAATAGAAGTCGTAGGACCGTATTCAGCAACTACTTCGGATGCAACTATTATGCGCAGCCTGATGCAAGAAAGCTCAGCTTGGCATTGGTATCTTAGACCTAACGACGTGTTTCTACTGGACCGTGGCTTTCGGGATTCTATCCCTGCTATTGAAGAACGTGGATATAATCCCTACATGCCGCCAACTAGAGGAAGAGGAGAACAGTTATCTACACCTGACGCTAATAAATCTCGGTTAATTACAATGTGCCGTTGGGTGATTGAAACAATTAATGGACGATTTAAGAAAGATTTTAAAATATTTCGACATACATATTTTAATGTTGCGATGCGAAATATGATGACTGATTTTAAAATAACCGCGGCAATTATCAACGCTACTCGGCGGCCATACGAAGACAATATATACGCCGAGCAGTTTGTGGATATTATAAATCAAAATATAAACAGAGAAAATGAGTTGGCAGAATACGTATCAACAAATAACTTGAACAGACAAAGAGTAGCATTTGTGCCTCTAGATGGAAACAGTCCAGACTTTGAGGATTTTCCACAGCTGAGCTTTGAAGATTTAATCTTATTCACGTTGGGCTCATACCATTTGAGAATCGCAAGGTCTTATTGTCACGAGCACATACGACCAAACGGGGATTATATCATAGAAATGTATCGACACCAACATTTAATTGATAATAAAATATTGATCAGAGGGCGAATCCAGTCACGTCATATTCGAATGAAACAGTACTATACATATATTTTGTTAAACCCAACACAACACGGAAGACAAAGAATAGAAGAATACTACTGCTCATGTATACACGGCCGCCGCACTGTCGGGAGCTGCGCCCATATCGCTAGCATAGTTTATTATCTGTCTTGGGCCAGACATCAGGAAGCAACAGACGAGCTGCTTTTTTAAATGATTTGATGCTTGATTTGGATCAAATTGAATAAAAAATACATGAATATTAGCGTTTTATTCATCTTCCCTTTACCAGTTTCTAACACTTGAATTTTTCGAGATTCCCGTGGCTCACATTAATGCGACTAATTCCATAGTAAATCAAAGCCATATAACAATATATTCTGCTATATTTCGTTTGTGTCCGCCATGGGTATGGTTTCCATACTAAGGTGCCCAATGACCTTTGTTGTTATCTCCACATCGTGTAAAGTTACACTATCTAAAATTCCTGACGTTATAAGCTTCTACCACGGGCATATTTTACAGCTGTTTGTTTGGTTATAAGTGTAATGGTTTGCTTGCAAATTCGATTTTTTCTGATTTTTGAAACCATTTAATTACTTTGGTTTACGTCAACCAAATCTAAAACTAAAAATTAAACAAATTAAAACAAATTCATGTCTCTTATTGTTATTTTTTTCAAACTTCTATGTTGAGTCGTTCTCGAGATCTGGGAAATCACGAAACATTACCGCAGCAAAATCTTGAATAACTTCAGAACCATAGCACACACAAATTTTGCTATTCACACACATTTACTACGCAACTAGAGCTATCTATTCGTGTATTTGGTTCCGGGCTGAAACAATTTTTGAAAAAAGATTTTGCTGCGGTATCGTTTAAAACATTACCCCAGCAAAATGTTGTTTTCTCAAAAAACTCTTAAAACTACAATTCACACAAATTTTGCTATTAGTAAACAAATTTCTCCTCATGACACACAAATCTTTTTTAGTCTCATCTCTCTAGAGTATAACATTTTGCTAGGGTAACGCACACGATTTCGTCGCTTAGCATTTCTACCTGTTTTTTCTGTTCTGTGCTCCACCATCACAAACACCCGTAGCGCGCTGTGTTAAGTTAATATAGGCACAGCGCGCCTCGATTCATTCACACACAAACTCTACATACGAAGAAACACACGCGACGAACGTGCGACACGGGCTCGCCGTTCCATCGTAGACATGAGAGGTGTCACACAGGCACATTGCCGCTCACACACACACACATACGGCCCTTGTCCCGCGCCGCGCTCGGCTCGACCTGAAAGCGACCGCGGGCCGGTCAATCCCTTGCGGTTGGCAGCGTCAGAGCCACCTCCTGGCTGGTGAGCTGACCGCCGGGTAACCGGGGCTCTTGCCTAGCGGCGCCTGTCCGCCGGGGCTGCGTGAAGAAAGCTGCGTCATTCGCATGGCGCCGCGACGCTCTCACCAGCCACAGATGACGCGCACCTGCCGCAGTTCAAGGCCCATGTAGGCCGCCCCAGACCCGTAGTGACGGACACATGTGACACCTCGGGGAAAGACCCAGGTCTAAAACCCGGACTGCGCGTCCCCTGGCGGTGTAAGCAGCTACGACGAGCGATGCAGTCTACTTTTAAAGCGAGACAACGAAAGGTTCGAAGAGATAAGTGTTCAGTAGCGTTGAAGAGATTGTGAATAAGTGTTTTGTGAGTAATAAAGTTAATTCGTGTGTTTAATTGGTAGTGTTTTTATTTAGCCCATACCCAGCTAGTAACAATAATAAAAAGTATTTAAAAGACAGCATAACAGTTAATGATTACATAACACTTGTAAAGATTTGACATACTTCTGTACAAAACTGTCAAAACCTTTACTAAGTGGTGGCCTCACCGCCGTTAGACAGGTTAAAAACATAGCAAGTAGGTACTCACGTTAAGTGTACCCCAAGCGTATCTAAGATGTTCGACTTTACTAATGTTTTTCTCAATTAACTTTAAACCACACAAATTTTGCTATTAGTAAACAAATTGTGCCTCATGCATGACACACTAATTATTTTTTATTGTCTCAACTCTAAAGCAAACATTGTGCTGCGGTAACGCACACCATTTATGGACAAAACGGAGAAGGGAAAATAAAACGCCATAAACACATCCATTTACAATGTTTTTTTAATCAATATAATAATATTCTTAATAAATCCAAAATATTTACACAATACAAAAAACATACAATACGACCATGATCGGCGTCCGTGGCCATCCGAGGCGGCCAGTGCTACTGTTACTAACCGATTTCAGGAAACTGCTTGCAACAACTACTCTATTGCGTTGGTTTAAAGTTCAATATTGACTGCCGCTTCCTATGTCGCGATAACTCCACAAGACTATAGATTGATTAAACAAGTAGTTTGTTAAACAAAGAACTGCCTACATCGAGTACTAGTGAGCTTGTGGCGGGTAATACATTATATAAGTGTTGTGAAAGTAGTGTGGGGAAGCGGCGCGGTCAACGCTGCCCAAACATGTGCCATTTCATGGTACGCGGTACGCCAACTATGCCATCACTAGACAAAACACGAAAATGAAAACATCTCCTATGACAGACAGGACAACAGCATACCACGAAACGGACACCAAATTCATCTATAAGCTTTGATAAATATACATTAGTTGACACTTACGTAGCAACAATTTATAGACAATTTAATTCCCAACAACACGACGGACTTGGGTTGTTATAAAATCTCATACGAGTTACAAAAGTGACGCGTCAGGACTTGTTCCACACCTGCAGGTGTTACGCGGTACCTATTCTTCATAAAGACAACTAATATATTGCAAAGTAAGGAGTGATGTAAGCCTTGAAAGGAAATTATCGTGATTTCTTAACAAGAGGAAACGGATTGCGTTCACACAGCAATATATATTTAATATTGCTAATTTATAAGTATATCGATATTCTAAACCAGTAATAGCTGTTAGAGATTTGATTTAAGATACGATACGCGAACGAACGCTACAGGTACTACGACGTTCGATGACAATCGACCTCTTTTCTACGTTATGGCTAGGAGTCGGGTATTCGGGAGTACATATATTTACCTAAAAGTACCTTGTATCCCAGCAAAGGGTACAAGTACGGAATCGGTTTCTTTAAATGCCATTTGCCCGGGTTCGCAGTTTTTTGTAAAAGATATACTTAATGTTTATTTTAAACAAATCCCTGCCTGATTTTACACAAAACCATGAACGAATTTGTTGAAAATAACAAGTTATACATAAAATACTGCAACTAAATAGTTGTAGTGTTTTAGTTATTTGCAGCTGAAATATATGTAGATTAGGATAAAATGGTAAATATGACTGGGACTCATTACAAAACGAAAACAGCTAATTATTAAAATAAACCGAGACATTTACCGTAATGATGCCCCCTCCATACTATTCAACACTCAAATCTTAGGTTCTTAGGTAAATATATGCATCTGAATATACGGTATCTACTCAGCACATAGGGTGAAAAGAGGTCGACCGTCAGTGATGTGGTAATACTTCATATATCGACAAATATAATGTGACAATTATCAGAGAAATTATCGATGTCAAATCTACAGCCTAAAGTTATCGACATTGTTAACTTTCGGGTTCCGCAGGCCCCAGTGGACCCTCCCTGTATGGAATGCGATAATAAAAAAAAGGTTACGACATTAATGACCCCACCGTTTACATTTTACTTATAAAATATAAATTATACAAGACAATATACATAATAATTCATAATATGTATAGAACATCGAATAATTAGTGTTTTAAAAATAACTATATAACTTCCTAACTGAGAAGTGTAAATCTATTTCATTAAATAACTATGCCATATTATATTATTTTGAACTAAAATAATGTATGGATGAATGTACCTACACATTTCAACGAGAATTGAATTGATTTAAAATTAGTACTATGAAGGGATTCCCGTTTGTTGACAATTTATTCCCAACCAATGGGTTTTCATGGAAATTTTTCCTATTGATCATTCCAAGAGGGAATACTTCGCTCAGAATTGTTCTGAAACACTTGGAAAGTAAGATGACAGATACCTATCCTACTACATGGGGTGCGTAGGGAGCGAAGCTTACATGGAGCAGAGAGGAAGGGCGTCGGACATATGGAACCTTCATCATACCAAATGACTACCTAAGGAAGTAAACTCCTTACTTATAAATGTTACTCAATATTTATATAAAATTACAATATTCAACGAAGCGTAACTGTTTTCGTATTGTAGACACATACTTGTCATCCTAACATCTTAAACAATTTTTAGATCACCTAAACAAATAATATATGTTTGTATATATTTAAAAATATTTCACTAAACAGTGCATATATAAATAATAACATTTATAAGTAAAAGAACTTGAGACGCAACATTTTTGTGGCCAACAACAACACATCAGTTTTTATTTAAAAAGATGTTATTTTATTTTATTTATTTACTGAGTTTTGAAAACAGTATATTTGTTAGTTGCCACACTGGTATGAACAGATGATTAAAATAATATTAATTGTATATGTAACGATACACAAGTGTAAATGCACCTTCACCAATAAATTTTGACATTAAACGCTTCTATTTCAAACGCAATATACTTTAGCTGAATTGATGGTAACACGGAATAACACTTTTCTTTTGAGATGAATAATTCTAGTGATCGAACGTGTTTCTTTTTTTTTTGTTTAATAAAAAGCTGATTCTCAAGAGTATATCCTCGTATACACAGTGCCTCAACTAAAGTATATTGTATAATGTTTTTATTATTGTATAACACAAGCTCAATTACTGCTAAAACGAAGGAATCTCGTTAACCCTACGGCACAGTGCACTGCTAACTTGATACGAACGTAAATATAATCATTTTTATTACATTTTCATTACAGTTACAAATAAGTTTAAAACTAGGTATCATTTGTTTATAATTAGCTTGTTTTTTTTTATTAATATTATATAATGTTTCACAGTACGGTTTTTAATGCGGCCCGCGTGGACGTACAAACACACTATATATAAATATATTATGAGGCGAGGCAGGCCCGCGAGGCAAGTCAGTATTAAATATAAATATTGCAAGAAATAAGTAGATATACATATGTATACAGCTATAGACTACCCCGCGAGGCTTTACTCAATAACAATTCGCGAGAAAACTGAAAGTGTACACACGAGATGAGGGTGGCGAAACAACTCATTACGAGACAATCTCATTTAGTTTTTCATATAACAATCATATTTTCTCGTATATAATTGTTATACTCGCCTCGATCAACGTAAAATAGTTAGAGCGAGCGAGGCAGTGTTGTGTCTCGTTGTGTATTAGTAGAGCGAGCGAGGCAGTGTTATGCCTCGCCGTGTATTGGTTTGTCAGCTGCCTCGTGTGGTGTGTTGTCGTCCTCGCGGGCGTGTACTCGCAGGCCGGAGTGGCGCGGCGTCTGCCACGGATGTGTCGTTATCTACTACATACCTCAACCCGCGCGCACGCCCTCAACCAGCGGCGGCGTAGTCTGCAATATTAACAATTTGGTTTTAGAGACTGTTGTCTGGGAACTTGTTTAATTACTGAAATTATTATCAAACACGTCAAATGAAAATATTTAAGTGGAGATAAATAATTGTTTTAATTGTTCGCTTACAGGTAAAAAAGAATCAGATTAAGGTGGAAGCTCACATCTGGCCCGCGAAATTCTAATTTTCTTACGTTTTTGGCAATTTGCAGGCCAGTGCTTGGTTGTATGTTTATGAAAATTTGATTTGCGACTGTAAGACGTATGAAGTTACCGAATTATAACCATCAAAATTATCAATACAACCCTCCAAGTTCATTTTCATGTCAAGATTGATTTTTGCATGTAAAAGTCATTCTTTAGTAATTTAGTCGTCGTTCTTTAGTAGTTAGTAATTTTGATGGTTATAATTCGGTAACTTCATACGTCTTACAGTCGCAAATCAAATTTTCATAAACATACAACCAAGCACTGGCCTGCAAATTGCCAAAAACGTAAGAAAATTAGAATTTCGCGGGCCAGATGTGAGCTTCCACCTTAAGGAGAGGTGCTGGCAATTTAGTATTTCTTTAAGTAATTTTTTGAGTTAATCTACGATAGTAATACCTGCATTTGAATGACGATATTTCTTTTGTAAGCAGGAGAAACAATGTAAAAGACATAGATACACTGAAATGACGAGTAATAGATGTAAGTATGGAAGAAAAAGACTTGCGGCGCCAACCTCAAATGAATTGGTACAAGGTCGGATCGTCATCATTAATTTGCCCTTCACCGGTCTTATCGTCCGGTTAGATAGAAACCCTACCCTAAATAAAAAAAGTAGTTAAAAAACTAAAAAACCCGACTGAAAAGACTGAAAAGCAAAAAACAAGCACATTTTAAATTTGGATTTTTTAAACTTGGAAGCAGGCGGGGTTCATTTTATTTTCATTTCATAATTTAATATTCAAATGAACCCCGCCTGCTTCCAAGTTTTGTTTAATTTAATATGTGCTTGTTTTTTGCTTTTCAGTCTTTTCAGTCGGGTTTTTTAGTTTTTTAACTACTTTTTTATTTCTAACTTTTTAGTTCTTTAGTGTTTGTTCTTTCGTTGGTCGCGTAAAATACTTCGCAAATGATTTAACTTTTGTGTTTGTTTACAGAATTTGTGACTTTGAATTTATTTTAAACGTATTTTAAGTGTCATATATTTTTGTAATCTCCTTTTAAAACCCTTCATTTTGATACCCTACTCGATGGTAATGGATGTTTTTTATTTTTTCAAATCCACGACTTGGCCCCCAAAACCAGCAATTATCTTCGTTTTTTTTATTTAAATGTAGCCAGTGACACTCGCGCCATCAAGACGAATCTAACGACGTATATTTTATTCAAATCCCTTATCCGTTTAGGAATTATGAGCGAACAAAGAAACGGACATACATACATACACGCCAAACACATAACCCTCCTTTTGGGCTTCGCCGCAGTCGGGTAAATAGTTGTTCTTCTTAGCGTGTCGACGGCAAATTTTCACTCTATAAATTTGGCCTAAAATTCAGTTTTGTGAACTCCGCTCGCTGATGCAGTCATAAGATCGTCAAGAGTCTCGACTCACATCCTTCGTGTCAGGGTATGCAGCGTAAGATAGAAGGTAGGCCATTGTCTGTGGAGAGACATCGCATACACGCTCGAGATCTGAGCCGTCCATGAACTCCCAACTTGGGGCCTAAACTGGCCTTTAGCAATATCATAAGGATCATTATTATGAATCACGTCGAAATTCTTAAAATTAGATGCAGTAAATAGTATGATTATTACTTTGCAACCATTTTACTAAGTGTAATGGAATTCATATTATTTGGCTGTCGTTACAGGTAGTAACGATGTGACCTGAAAGTCTGACAACCAGTCTTACCGAAGAATAATTTATTACCCAGTATGAACTGGGTTGTGGAGGTCAGATAGGCAGTCGCTCTATGTAAAATACTGATATTCAGCTGCATCCGGTTAGACTGACCGACCCCAAGGTCGGCTTCCAGTCTAACCGGATGCATAGTTTGGAAAAGGCAAAGCAGATGATAAATGTAAATGTCTTATTACGATTCTGGTAAAGCGGTCATTTTAGTCCCCTGAAGATTGTCTATTCTACTTGCGACTAGTGTTCGGAGTATATCCAGAGCAGTGAGCACGTACCCGTCGCGCAATCACTTGCAGCAGGAGCCGGCGCGCGCCTGCTCGCTGTCGCCCAGACGTCGCGCGCCGCCCGCAGCCGCCGCGCCGCCGCCCTCGCTCTTTGGTAACTTGTTGGCTGGAACATTCACAACACTCTTACTAAACACGACTAAAGTCACGGACGAGTCTTTAAAGCTAAATATCACAAATCAAACTGAACCCTGTAACATCTAAATAGAGTTCAGGCGTCAATGATGACAACTATGTCAAATTCGCTCTTATTGACTTTAAACACGCGCAAACAAAGGCATGTTTTTTCGTCAGTTTTTGCTAATGAAGGATATTAACGATATCTTCAAACATAGCAAGGGAAGGATTATGAGATAAGGAAACAGTAAGATACGAGAAGAGAAGACGAAATTAGAAAGCAAAAACTGTGGAACTCAAATCGCATCATAATTTTGTTTTGAGTCGTCTAATATAGTGTGAACAGGCTGAATGCACGATTACTTAATCGAAAAATTTGTTCATAAATTTTGCTGACAAATAATGATTAAATATAATAATAATAATAATATTCCACAACTATCACACAACGCCATCTAGTCCCAAGCTAAGCAGAGCTTGTGTTATGGGTACTAGACAACTGATAAACATACTTATATATTTCTAAATACATACATATTATAGATAAATTACACCCAGACACAGAACAAATGATCGTGCTCATCACACAAACATTTGTCCTGGGTGGGAATCGAACCCACGACCTCCGGCATAGCAGTTAGGGTCACTAACCACTAGACCATCAGGCCAGTCAAATATGCATCGTTAACGTTAAATTTTCATACGTCGATGACTTTCGTTTCAGAAAGGAAATAGTGTTTAAAACATTAATGGCATGTTTCTCTACGCCCGCCGGGCTGTTGGTTGTTCGAAAGAGATACCCCGTCCTCGACACAAAGGGCTAAGAAGGTTATTAGCCAGTAGAAGTCTGACACTCCCTTCCACTCCGCCCAAAGCGGGAGGGCTCATTTAATGTTTGCACACACCCACAAAAAAAAAGGACATGGTTCTACTCACCGATAGCTAAGAATATGTCATTAACATTCATGGCGGTTTTGGCGCTGGTCTCCATGAAGAGCAGGCCATTCTCGTCAGCGTAGGCCTGCGCCTCCTCGAACTCCACCATGCGCTTGGCCGCCAGGTCACTCTTGTTGCCAGCGAGCGCTATCACTATGGAGGGAGACGCTTGCCGCTGCAGCTCTTTTACCCAGTTCTTGGCGCGCCCGAATGTGTCCTGGAGAAGGTGTATTAGGTTTTTATTAGAATGAGATATCATTATGCATGTCTTCATGGAACTCCAAAGGATTCCATGTCAAAAGTTTTGAGAGTACGACGTTTCGAAAATTGGACATTTTGAGATTTGGACATGACTGTGAACGTTAAAAACTTGTAGGTGTACTAAGTCCATCGAGTCATCTTAAATGTTGTTTGATTTTTCTTTGGTGAAATATAGATAATATTCTATTCAAAAAGAGAAAAAATTTCTCCCACTGTAGATTTTCTATTAGACTAGGCTGCTATTTTTTTAATTTGTGGTTGAAAAGCCCACATATAGGGCTAAGAAGGAACATGGGTAGTTTTAGTCAGTAGAAGTCTGACACTCCCTTTCGTTCTGCCCAAGTGCTCCAGCTCTTGGGCAGAGCGAAAGATGTTAGTTATTTGATGATAACCCCCGCCCCCAAATGGTGTATAAATGTATAAGGACATCTGGGACACTCCAAGTGGGGCATTGTTTGATCCGGAGCGTCGCACTTTGCCAGATTATGTTTGTGTTGTTAATGACCATGTCATGTTAAATTTTATATATTGCCACCAAAACAGAGATTCAGAAAAAAAACAAAGATTTGTGCGTCCAGTTAATTCTGTTAACTGTTAAGATTTTATTTTTGTTCAATTTCGTGTGTTAATCTCTACCGCGTTTTCCCACAAGTTTATCGATATGACGAATGATTAGAAACGATAACCTATATTTTTTAAGTCTATCAGTATTTTATTATTACTTATTTATATTTCTCGGACACAGCTATGAAAATATTTAACAAATAACAATATGTTGTAGAATGGAATTCATCATCTGCCTAGCCTTTTCCCAACTATATTGGGGTCGGCTTCCAGTCTAACCGGATGCAGCTGAATACCAGTATTTTACATGGAGCGACTGCCTATCTGACCTCCACAACCCAGTTAATACTAGGTAATACGATAACTTTTGGTAAGACTGGATGTCAGACTTTCAGGTCACTGACTACCCGTAACGACTGCCAAAGATCTATATATGGCACCCGGGACCAACAGCTTAACGTGCTTTCCGAGGCACGGAGGAAACTCGGTATGTAATGGGCGGTCACCCACCCACAGATCGACCTAGGCAAGCGCAGCTTAACCTAAAGATCGACCCGAGTGGCAGTTCTTATTAAGTCACGAGCTCCTCAGAATGGAATTACGTTTTGATTTTTAACTAAATACTCAGTAGGAATGATACACAATTAAGCAACTACGTATGAAACTAAGCTATGTATAGCCGCACATACGTCAATATCGAACGATACTCATTCATAATTACTACTAATGCTACCAGAAATAGCAACTCAGTTATTAACCGGCCAATAAAACCTTCTATTAAGTTTCATGTAATTGGCCAAAAACTAGGCTAGTTCCAGATCGAAAATCCTAATAGCACTGCAAGATCTACATAACATAACATCACGCTTGTAATTCTCGAAGGGTTAGGCAGAGGTGTACAGTCAGCAGTATCAATATGTATACACTTAACAGAAGAAGCAATTTTCGCCTACTGTAATGATTTCATTTCATATTACGATACGAAACTAGTATTTTCGAATACATAATTATCATCATAAAGTAGTTCATATTTTAAAGTTGCAATCTTTATTTCACCAGAAATTCGCGTTTGATTGTAAACCTACATATTTTTGCTCGTGACTGTACTTAATACACTTGGATGACCTCAAGATCTCATGCTCAACAGTCGCGATCGCGACCACTACCCCATCGAGCCAGTCTCTATCACTGCACGATCCATGAATAGAATATTATTAGACTTCATGCTTAGAATTGATTGTTTCCATAACCACCACAACAGAGCGAAAGATAGCTTGTATCGTTGAATAAAAATGAGAACAATCGGGTATTTCACCAAAAAAAATATTAGTCCGTCAGATAGATTTTCAAAAAATAATAGACACATATTTTTATAAGAAAATACAGTGCTTCGAAAAGTCGTGTGACGTCACAAGGTTAGTACTTTTTTACTCACAAAATGACGTCACAAGCCCCCACTCATGATCTTTGACAAGTATTATTTTCGTCAATTTTAATTTTAAATTATTTAATAATACAAAAAAAACGTATCCAATATTTTTTGATAATCTAACTGACGGACTAATTATTTTTTTTTTGGTGAAATACACTATTTATCATCTGCTTAGCTTAAATATGTTGGGGTCTTCCAATCTAACCATATGCAGCTAACAATACTAGTATTTTACATGGAGCGACTGCCTATCTGACCTCCACAACCCAGTTAGTACTGGGTAATACGATACCCTTTGGTAAGACTGGTTGTTAAACTCTCGAGTCACTGACTACCTATAACGACTGGCAGATTTCTTTAAATGACAGCTGGGACTCGGGACTAAAGGCAATATGGTGTGTGTGTGTGTAAACGAGAACATTATTCAACGACTAGCGGACGTCACGCGGTTTCACCCGCGTAGTTCCAGTTCCCGTGGGAATACAGGGATAAAAAGTAGCCTATGTCACCCGGGGATAGTGTAGCTTCCCAACAGTGAAAGAATTTTTCAAATACAAATCTTTCATCTTTATATTATTAGTGTAGATTAAACATCTTATTTAATTAGAAAACAAATCTCAATCCAAACTTGTTTTTCTCAAGAATACGGGCAATAAACTCGACACCATTAAACAAGTACATACACCTCTTTATGTACTCCATTCACTGATGTGCAGTAAATATTTATAGCACATAGCATAGGTACATACTCGTAATATGTTTGTATGACAGTTATCCAGTTCGTTATCTTTGTCGGTCTGTCTGTCGCCCTTGAACTCGCGAAGACTTACTTGTTTTAATACTATTTGCTGAGCATTGTATTGACCGCATCAAAAATAACTTTACGAACATATTTACTAGCGACGATGATTTTTAAACAACCAAAAAAAAATTGGAGGAGTGATTTTGGGCAGGAGTGATCGCTGATAGGACGAGTAAAAGGGAAGACATGCTGCACTGACCCCAAATAAATTGGGATAAGGGCGGGAGGCTGATGATGATACATAAGTCAATTCGCAAAGAGAAATTTTGAGAGGAACAACCCCAAGCCCCTGTGCCTGCAATAGCAGTTTTTAATTGAACCCATAGCCAGCTATGGAATCCTTCTAAATATCCATCGTACTAGAGTACCAGATGATGTTATAGACAAAAACATAGGAGGTTCATTAACTAAACCTAGAACAGAATAGAACTTTACTGTAGAATTGTTTATGAATACAATGAAATCTCTGGTCCAATTATCCAGGTAAAATCACACCTGTATTCCCAAAGGGCGGGTAGTCCAACGGTTATCGCGGCCTCGACATAGAGGGCGAAGAAGGAACATGGGTGGTTTTTAGTCAGTAGAAGTCTGACACTCCCTTTCGCTCTGCCCAAGAGCGGGAGGGGTTATTCGATGATTTTACCCCCACCAAAAAAAAAAAAAAAAAAAGGGGCAGTCAGAGGATTACATCTAAACTTCTTCTTATCGTGCGTGTGGGCAGTAAGTTCTAGCGACCCCACACAGGGTGTGTATCAGTTTCTTAACCGCCTCAAGGGCCTCTGACATGTTTTCACGACGCCATTTGGCGGTCGGGACCACCGGCTTATTACGTGGCTTCCGAAGAACGGAATCATCTTTTTATCAGACAATCAGGTGATTCAAGCCTGCAATGTCGAATTGATTGACGGGATGTAGCCGAACTGATTGACGGGAATCCGACCCCATGGTGATTGAAAAAAGGCTAGGGACATAACGATATTCCGGTTTCGAAGCGAATTTCAGAGGATTTGAACAGGACGCGGGTTTAAACATAACTTGTGACGAAATGAATCATCATAGCAGCTAATAGCAATGACGCAGGGATCCCGCATCACTACGGGTAACCCCACCATTCATTTACATGTAAACCAACTGAAACATTAATAACGAATCCGATATTTTTATTATCTGTATGCCTGTTGATTGTCTGTGGAAATAATTGGACTATATTAAAAAAATAAACGATTTGAATTGACTAGCTTCCAAATATTCCCATTCAAGATTTCAAAAGGCTAGACCTTTTCCTATGTTGGGGAGATGGAGCAACTGCCTTAGATCCAACTTCCAGAACCGGCTACTCGGTAAAACGTTTGGCAAAACGGGTTGCCAGACTTCTTTCGGAAATTTCATTTAAATTCAAATATTTTTAGTATGGAATATTGGTATGAATTGAAAGTTTCAGAAGATAAATTAATATATATTATTTTGTATCAATGTACCTTGTATTATTTTTCTTTGAATTTGTTTCATAGTTCTACACATTATCCTTAACGTACGTAGGTTTTTGAGGGTTAGCCTCTCCTAATATCAGTTTATGCAAAAACATTCAATGTAAAACACTTTCCTTACTAAGTATTACCTGAATAAAATTGTTATGTTATATTTATATTAATTTAAAATCCGCTTATCCTTATATTTTCATGAATGCTATAATCCTAATTGTAAAATGAATACGTCACTCATTGAATACCGTGACAAATCACTTTTGAATATAAAACAAATATACCACATTTTACAATTTCTGCTATTTTTGTTTTGAATGTTTGATTGGAATGTTCGCGATCTCATATCGACTATTTTTTACGTATTACGGTAATTTTATGTCAATCTCCTGAATTTTTATACAAAACTGCACCTTGTAAAGACACCTGTCGTGTTCAAATACAGACAATTGTGACTTTTCAATAGACCCTAAAAAAAATCGAATTAATTTAATATCCCTGTTATTAATTAACATCCCTATTTATGTTTCCTAGACATCGCTGAAAGTGAATAAAACCAGAACTAGCTATGTTCCAATTCTCCACGAACAAATATCTACCAGGCGGGTATAAAACATATGAGTTGCTTTTTTGAACACATTTGTTAAGTACCGAACATACATTATTATTAAGCTTCAATTAAACATAGGAGATGGTGTTTTGTCGACAAATAGAGATAGTACTGTCAATCAGCTAAAAATCTGCGGTACCTCCAAGAACAAATATACCAGGCGGGTATGAACGATAGGAGATGTACACTATGTTTAACTGTGTTTATGTTTTGTTAACTATGTTATACCATCTGTCCTATGGACATATGGTATTTATTTTGACGCCAGATAGAAAGAAAGTAGAGTCAGCTGGAAAATATACCAAATCTCCTAAATTCCTAGAACAAATACCAGGCGGCTATGAAACATAGGAGATAATTATAAGTACAAAGTCAGCGGGGCTCGGTGAGGGATTGTGCCGTAATTATTCTTATCTGATAACCGTTTGCGTATCAGTATAATTGTGTTGCATTTCTTCGAAAGAGCTACCACTTTGTTCCCTACTTGATATTTTTGTTTACTTCTATAGTGATATCAAGGATTTCTACACGAGGCAAGTTGCTCTAAGGCGTCATACAGATCCCGTCGGGGCTGCAGGTTGTTCGGAAGAGATATCGCGGCCTCGGCACAAGGGCTAAGAAGGAACATGGGTGGTTTTTAGTCGGTAGAAGTCTGCCACTCCCTTTTAGCTCTGCCCAGAGAAGGAGGGGTTATTTGATGATTTCCCAACACCCAAAAACAGAAGAGGTCATAAAGACGAGCAGCACTTTGCTGTCGACAGAGCCAACTTTAACTGTCGACAAGGCCAATTTCAGTTGTCGACAAAGCCATCTTCAGCTGTCGACAAAGCCAACTTCAACTGTCGACAGGACCAATTTCAGCTGTCGACAGACCCAACTTCAGCTGTCTACACAGCCAACTACAGCTGTCGAAAGAGCCAACTTCAACTGTCGACAGAGAAAACTTGGTCAGCGTTTGTTGTCCACGTCACGACGGCAAACGCAGTTGCCACGGTCGACAGCTGAAGTTAGCTCTGTTGACAGCAAAGTGCTGCTCTTTTATTATACTTGGCCTAAGACTGTATGCAGACTTCAGAAATGAGAAGTGAGTGTTGTAAATGAGAGTGATTATCACGCTATGATAAAAGTAGCGCGAAAACCGCAACAAACCGATCTGCCATTGTTAATAGATAAAACTGTTTTAGTCGCAGGCGATTCCTTAATCTCACGTAAACACACAAACACTTAAATCTGGTTAATTCTTGACTTTCCTTTTTTTGTTGAAACCGAAGAATCACATTGCGCACACCCACTGATATGACTGACTGACTGACTTGACTGACCCAATGATATACTCAACTGCACTGCCATCTTAAAATTACATATTGCGAAAACATTTACACGGTACTATTAACAAAAAAACATTTATTTGTATTTTTGTTTGTCTGTTCTGGCTTATCTCAGAAACGGCTGCATCATTTTTGACAGGAATTTTACTGGTATATTTTTGTTTTCGAAAAACGATTACGGTTCCATGCAAAAAAAAAACAAAAAGAATAACATAATTTATCATACTCGTATACATATAAAAAAAAACCAAATTCGATTCAAATAGGGCATAAATATGTCCTAATTTTACGTGGTCGAAGGTGTCAGGCAACAGCTAGTTAAAAATATAATTGAATAAAGGGTAGAACCACCCTTCAACGGATGCAGGGGACTAAATCGATACCACATTATTACAGAATAAGCAATTTACTGGAGAGAAATAGAATTACATATCTATTTATCTATACAAAGCTTTATATAACGCTTTGTATAGATAAATAGATATGTAATTCTATGTATTTCTTCTGTATGTGTGTTTGTTACTGAACTCCTAAACGGCTGGACCGATTTTGATGAAAAATGTTGTGTGTGTTCAAGTAGATTCCAGAATCGTTTAGATTCACAATTGGACCCGGTAGGTGGAGTTGCTGTCCGGGCAGGACAACGTCTGCTAGGTCCGCTAGTAATATTATTAAGAGGAACGATTTGTATTTTTGTGTGTAACGAATAAACTTAAAAATACTGGACGGATTTGAAAAATTCTTTCACCGTTGGGAAGCTACACTATCACCAGGTGATATAGGCTTTTTATCCTAGTATTCCCACGGGAACGGGAAATACGCTGGGGAAACCGCGTGACGTCTGCTAGTTTATACATATGCGGTGGTGTATAGCGCTGTAGCCACATCGTCTCCCCCATGGACGAAGTCACAGGGGGTTAACTAAGCCGCTAGTATATCCAATTTTATCTATGGTTAGTAGCTATGATAAAAATTGCAATGTGGCTAATATTATGACTGATAATGATGACACAAATATGGAGGTTCTCAAAACAGTCGATCCGTTTTATGTTAAAACGCGTGTTTTTTTCTGTAAAACATTATTATTTTGTCTAGTTATAAATATATTCACATTACGTACTAATTTTATCAATAAATATTGGCAATCAAGACACAAAAGCAAAGCAATTAAGAAAAATACTAATATTTAACGAACAAATGTTTGTCAATTAGTTAGAGGAGTCCTGCGAAGTGTTTGATGTTTGTTTGATAAATTGCGAAACATTGCTAATCTAGAATTGTTTGACATAACTTTCACCAAACGTAACAATTTAAAAAAATAAATGTCTTTGAAAGGGAAAAATTATTGCATTTATGCAATGACAGCTAAAAGTGAATAGTAATTTCACAAGAGAAGTCGTTTCTTGTAGCACAATGCTAATAAAACACAAGTAGCACTAAGTATAAGTGCAAAAACATGAAATAATCCAATTGTCACAGTCGCCATATTTCTCGCTCCAATGCCGCTAAAGGTCTCCGCCCACTGGCGTGTAAGCATTAATAAAAATAAACTTGAATATTTATGAAGTACGTCATAATAATACATCAATGGAGATAGTCCTGTGTCACGATACCCATAGTTTTAAACATAGTTTTCTTAGACTAGCACAATGTAAATTTCTACATATTATTATATCGTCAAAACCTCCTCTCTGGACGAGCAAAGGGATGGGACGCTATAATCTACCACGTGGGCCCATTGTGGGCCAGTTGCGTACCTAGGGGCCAAGAATGGGCAAAAATACTGTTCAGAAACCCTAAAATCATGAAGAGTAGTAAGTTATAAGAGGAAGCTAGTTTTTATCTTGTATGAAAGTACCGTCTGTATGAAGCTACGACTGATTTTGTTTCATGTATTTATTTTAAATTATATGAATCACAAGAAGATCCCATTATATCCCTTTATCATATCATAACATACAGAATCATGTGTGAGTTAAATTGCAATGTGTATTTACATTTTATACCTCTTCCTAGATAAGACGAATAAATCTCGTCATAAATGTCATGTGGACATTTACAATAATATCTTATCAAAATACCAATAAATAATAAATTTATAAAGCTGTTTAATACACAATAAGATTTAGTAAATACAGGGTGTAAATTAACCCTTCACACAAACGTAAACCAACCATTAAGTACATCAAACTAAGTACCTACCCCTACACAAGCATTTTTGCTGGGAAACGACTTCTTTTTGGGGTTAAAAATAGTATTTTATGGTAAAACTCAATGTAGCACTCTTAAAACATTGTGCTAGTGGATGCTTTGAATAGTAAACAGGTCATGGAGGTAATTTAAGTCAAGTCATAACCTGAAACACTAGTATTTACAAAAACAGCTGTAAAAAATTTGGCATTTCGACCCCCAATATCTCCGTAACTAACGATGGGTAGGTATGGTCTAGAACAAAAAAATTTTCGCAATGGTGGAGAGAACTAGCGCCCTTCGTTTGCGTTAAGGGTACTTTTACACCCTTTATAGTTATTTAGTCCCGTTAAAAATAATAGTCATTAACGCATCCATTTTTTTATTGGCTCATTTGTGACCTCAGACGTGACTAGTATTTGATGTATGTTTAATTTTAAACCTAATCAACCTAAGTACTTTATTGATTGCTGATTAATTAAATAACCACAGTATAGGTTTTTAGAACTTGCGGTGTAGTTTTTTTTTGGCTGAAGTTAGACCGTGGGCTACGGGTTGTTCGAAAGAGATACCGCGGCCTTGGGACAAAGGGCTAAGAAGGAAGATGGGTGGTTTTTATTCAGTAGAAGTCGGAAACTCCCAACCACTCTGCCCACAGAAGGAGGAGTTATTTGATGATTTCCCACCATAAAAAAAGTCAAATCAAATCAAAAGTCATTTATTCAAATTAGGCTGATAATCAGCACTTTTCGAACGTCAAAATTTACTTTACTCTACTTATTTACAAGAGACAGTCCCCCAAAACGCCCACCCTTCGACACTTCCTAGTGTTTTAGCTGGAAAGAAGAAGTGACGTAACAAACTCCCCAGCAACAGATTCTGTCTGTTATGTTGGTTAGAAGAACCAGACTCGATACAATAGTAAGGTGTAAGTTCAATTAAGATTTAATAAAGACACAAATCAATAACAAAAAATTATATAATTATAAACAATGTATAAATAAAAAAGTACATAACATATCAGTTAACTAATTTTTGTAATGTAGGTAAGGCACAAATGTTGATATCAGTGCTGTAACTATTCGTACCTAAGGGCGTCTGGATGATTAAAAACCTCTGTAAAAGAGAGTAATTAATGGAAGAGAAAAAATAAATAATAAAATTGAGAATAGTTAGAGACATCCACAAATTTGTACCGGCTAAGAGTTACCAGGGAAGCCGCATGCGCTGAAGAAGCTAAAGCCAAACTTTTTTATCTTCAACGTGGTCCTTGATTTTATAATATGCTTTTTGAATAAGGACACGTTTAATGTAGTTTTTAAACTTTCCATCGGTCAGTTCTTTAACTGACTTAGGCAACTTGTTATAAAAGCGTATACTGTTTATAAGAAAAGACTTGCTAGTTTTCGTTAATCTGAATTTGGGTATTACTATTTCGTGTTTACTGCGAGTATTTAAATTATGAAAGTCGCTTCTAGTTTTAAAAAGCCCTCGGTTTTTGCGGACATACAAAATACATTCTAAGATATAAAGTGAAGGCAGAGTCAGGATAACAATCTCTTTAAATTATTCTCTGAGAGACTCGCGAGGGCCCATCATATAGATCGCGCAGACTGCCCTCTTCTGTAAAATGAAAATTGAATCAACGTCCGCTGCCGATCTCCACAGCAGAATGCCGTAGGACATAATACTGTGGAAATAAGCATAGTATACTAACCTAGCTGTAGCTACATCAGTTAACTGCCTTATTTTCCTTACTGCGTATGCAGCTGAGCTTAACCTACCCGAAAGAGTTCTTATGTGTGCGCCCCACTGCAATTTTGAATCGATAGTAATCCCTAAGAATACCGTTTCCGCTATAACTTAAAAAAAATTGCCGTCAAGAGTCAAAAGGTCACGTTGTGGTACATTAGGTAAAGAGAACTTTAGACATTTTGTTTTGTTTGCATTCAGTAGAAGTTAAACCGTATTCAGTTATTCACCCCATGGCTAAATGGCCAGCTCCCGCAGCCTGTTTTAATTCAAGAATTACAGTATTAAAACCACCAACAGACAAGATCTTGTCATAACGCTTAGCAATCACAAACAATTTATTCAAAACGCAGTATGACACAAAAACCTAGTCACGTGAAGGCATTACTTCTCGTCGCTCGCCTAATTATCCATGACGCGATTGTGTTTGTGAACATCTACGGGAAAATGACCCTAATTTAATTATTGTTTTAAGTCTTTGTTGGAAAAATACTTTGAGAATTGATGTTTGTATTTGAAGTTCGTTGTCGAGGCTTCCGATAGGCTATTTTATCATTGTAATTCTACGGTGAATATCCCAATTTATTTGATATCTAGCAGAATATCTTTTTCTTCTTTTATACGGATATAAATAATTCTGCTATCAATCAATATACTCATTTAATTGGGTTAGGCGCAGCCTGTTTTCTTCGTCCATACATCCCTTTAAATCGTCATCATTTATGAAGTTTCTTGCCCATTCTTCTCCTTTGGAATGGGCAACTACAGTACTTTCAAAAGTTATTATGGCTTGTGAGTGTAGTTCCGCTTTATTTTTTTTTACTAACATTCATGCTTCGAGTTTGGGTTAGTCTGAGCCAAGGTATGGAACTCTCTGATATATGTGTTCTCTTCCACATTTAACCCCTTTGCCTTAAAAGCAAGTGTAAACTCTTCTGGGCACACTATTTTCATCATAAACCTTAACAATCGATTTACATAAATTCCTCTTTTTATCCAAACCACCATTTATCGTGTCTATCCGGTATTCCCTTACTCTTATACCCATCCACATTCATGTCCAAAATAATGACGTCAAGCCAATACAATCTTTAAGTCTTGTACGCGTGGACAATCTGGTCCCTCCCAACCAGCCTCGGTGTGGGTCACATTTAAACAGCTCTTCCGGCCTAATCTAAATATCTCAAGCCGTGACAATGACGAACAATTGACTCAACGCCACTGACCTATCAACGGAATAAGACCGTGAAAACATTTCAAAGAAACTGTGTCACAGATTTTTGTGATAACAAAGCTTTTTACGAGATTTTGTGCATATTTTTTGTTAATCATTTTTGGCATCTGTTTTTGAGTGCGTATATTTTTCTAATGTAAACTAATTTGAAGGTTTACTCCCTAGTGCAATAAAGTAATAAATCATGCCTCAAAAATAAGGTCTACATTCATTTCAACGAAGAAAGTTGTGAAACTCAAAATAAAAAAATAAATGGTTTAACTTCATGGACACTTTTAAAAACTGTGTCTTTGATTAATACACAGTTTTTGCCATCGACTACAAAAACTTTTATAAAATAACAACATTTTACAATATTTGTTTATTTATTTGGTCGGACTTAACGTTGTAGGCATTTTCTATCACTCAAACTTACGCACCAACATTACACTCTAGTGAGCCACCACCTTTACTTATATTTTAAAAAAAAAATTACATTACATTACACCAGTGTCACTAAACGGAGAGCAAACATGTCCGACCTTTGCCTATTGACCATCGCATCGACCATGTATTGTCATTCAAGGAGGAATCTTACTTCATTCGCGACTATTTTTATGCGAATTTTGACATACTATTTTGTATTGGAAGTCATCTGTATAGAGAAAATTGGTATATCGATATTATTGTTCTGCTTTATTTGCCTGCACTTTAAGTATTGCGTAAAGTGAGACGTTACACAAAGGGCATAAATCAGACTTTAGAATGTTACCAAAAATGTGCTTTACGCCCTTTAAGATCAGAGGTATCGACATAGAATCTAGTATGGAAGTCAGAGTTTTCATTGTATGTACTACGTACCTGTTTAACTACTTTTCAACTAATTTGTTAGTACAAGCTACTTTTCTAAGAAAATTCATAGAATGTCAGCAAAAATTACACTTCAAAATGTTAAAATTACATTTCCTACCGAATAAAAGTGTAAAACAGCGTTCAATCTACGCCGTTACGATTGAATCGAGTCGAATCGTAGGTAAACTTGAACTAGATTTGTTCAGGGCCGTTCAGTTTACGGGATGTTCAGACTATAAGGTTGCGAGATCTTTATCTTTCTCTTGAGCGAAGGAAAGTACTGAAGAAACAAAGATGGTGAAAAATATCATTCAGTTTTAATGAGTTTAGAAAATATCACATAATTTCGCGCCTGTAATTCCCGAATGTACAGGCAGTTTATGACACTTCGCAAGATAAGTGACAGTATACGTGTAGTTAAAAAACCGTGAAGGATACAATATTCGTTCACAAAATATTTTTGAGTAATGCTTTGTTTCGGAGTTAGATAAGAGATGTTGAGTTTGTTCATCACTAACAAAGACGAATCGTACTAAGAACTCATGATACACTAATGTGCATTTGTACGTCATATATATAGGTATATAAGCAAGTATTTACCTGATTAGTAATATCATATACGACGATCGCGGCCTGCGCGCCTCTGTAGTACATTGGTGCTAAGCTGTGATACCTGTGGACAATTTGATTTTAAGTAGTAAAATCATAAAAAAATTACATTAAACATTTTTTATACATATTGACAAAAAATAATGAAATTCATTAAAATCCCGTAGTATCAGTCGGAATCCCGTGGAATATCCATATTAAAATCAATGTTTGAGGTCAATGAACCTAAATAGCTCTACCTATTCAGATCACTGGTGATTAAACTTGAGTTTCCAGCCCCTTCTTCTTTTTTTATTTTTCTGAATTGCAGCCGAAATTCTTCTGCTATTACCCAATAGCAGAAGGTTTGGATGTAGGGGTCCACATATTATCTGGTTTGGGTATATTCTTCTGCTACATTGACGCGATGATTTAGGCTTTTACTCATCGTAGGCCTGGTAAAGGCTGCTGGCATCTGCTTGATTCGAGAAGCAAAGGACCGGTCGATATGGCGACACAAGGGGATCGCATGTGACCAGTAATGAAACTGTTTCAGGTGATATGAAGATGGTGGCTTTGTGATCAATTAGGTACATATAATTAGCTGAAGGATGTTTTCCTCCCACGGTTGTACGGCACCACCAGCTCTTGATTTAGGTTAAAAAACCCACAAGTAAACATTGAATGTGAACAAGTAACCTTCTGCTACAACATTTCTTTGAACTCTGTACGTCTATAAAGACGTATTTCGTTAGTTAGAATTCAAGGCCTATTGATTCCATTTGTCTCGGAATTTACCTCAAGTTGTCACTTTTGGTGTCTTGCTGCATTCTATTTGAATTGACAGTTGTTGGTATTTCTCGTTAAAGATTTCTGATTAACATAAAATATCATAACATCAGGCCAGTAATCCAATAGACGAAGGGTAAGACAGAGATGCATAGCATAATATTAAGGGTATCACTTTACATCATTGATTAAAACTGAAGTTGGACCACTGCAGTGTTGCCATTCAATAACCACTTATTATTCTATCAACGACGTCGAAATATTTATAACATGTCTAAATATGAAACATGGAGGCAACATAATATTGAAGGCTCAATTACATAACTCACAATAGTAAATAGTGCCCCAATAGGTGCTACGTTTGGCCCATGGTCCATGGAATACATTCCATTAGTCTTTGAAGCATAGAAACCATGGGCGTGAACAACCCAACAACCCAACAACAGAATATAACTGTTAAAAAAGGCTTCTTTATGGCAATGGAAAAAAATCCTTTCTAGACTAATACAGACGTATTTTGCTCTACTATTTTGTCATTTAGTTATTTGCTGTAAATAGAACTCATCTTGAAATTATTATTGGGTTTTTCAATTAGGAAAACCTCATTAGCAGTCATAAAATCCGGATTTGTGGCCGGTTGATGGCAATAGGTTCGCCCCCTATTACATGGGACTCAAAAATAACTGGCGAAATGTGGGTTTAGATACTATGAGGTACACCTATGTCTACCATCAGGGATCACAAGCGTGATGTTATGTTGATTTTAGATTTTCGTAAACGCGAATGCGTCGCTGACGTGGACGAGCTGGACAAAGCCGGCACGAGGTGCATACTAGCCCTAGATCGCGGTGCGTATAGGGAGTCCTTCACTCTGCAGTGAGTTTAATAATACAGGCTAACAGTGCCAATAATAGTGATGTGACTGCCAAGTCAAAGGCTCTGATTTTTCCGATTCATGTGCGTATTATACAATTCTCTCATAGTCCGATAGGACGGCAATCCGACACGACCAGAGAGAGATCAGGCGCAGGACCAACGGCTTAACGTGCTTTCCGAGGTTTTTTTCACCTGCGCCTATACACTTGTGCACTATAATATCTCCCGCGCCGATGGCTAATCTTCGCTAAAGATTGGCCGCCGTGACCGAAAAACGGTCAGGAGGACTATTATTGTTATATAATTCTCACTTGCTTCGATGAAGGAAAACATCATGATGAAACTAGCATGTCTGATATTTCTTGAAGCCATTTAACGCCAAATCAGAGGCCCATGCATGGGTGGCATAAAAACTGACACCAGATTGGTCACTATAATCATCATAATCAGCCTATAATGTTCCCACTGCAGGGACTCAGGCTTTCTCTCTAGGAGAGGGATGGGCTATAATCCAAAACGCGGGCGGTCTTTGAATTTTTTGGTTCTAAGACACGGTTCCCTCACGATGTTTTCTTTCACCGTTTTGAGAGCAGTGATAATGAAATAAATTACACAAAGGAATGCGCCTGCCTAGGTTCGAACCCACGACTTACTGTTCGTAAGTCGGGGCCGACACCACTGGGCCACCGCTGCTGTCAGTATTACCCTATTATGATTATGCTAAAGCTTGGAGTAAAGATTGGTCACTAATCACACAATAAAAAATGAAAGGAACCCCCAATAAACACAAAACCAACCTTTCCTGTCCCGCTGTATCCCAAATTTCAAACTTGACGGTGGTGTCATCGAGACAGACGGTCTGCGTGAGAAAGGCGGCGCCGATCGTGCTCTCCTGGTACTCGTGGAACTGCCCCTTCACGAAGCGCAGCACCAGAGAAGACTTGCCCACTGCTGACTCTCCGAGGAGCACCAGCTTGAACTGGCATACTTTCGTTTGGGGAGCGCCGTTCGGCCGCTGAGCAGCTCCGCTCCTGTTTGTCGCCATCGCCTGCAACGATTGAAGAGTTAGCATAATATATCGTGCCTGTATTGACGAGGTGAGTCGTTTTGGTTCACGCCCGGGTGGGGGGCCAAGGGGGGCCTATGAGATTACGAGACCCTAAACCATATCAACGCTCCCTAATCTTTATGTCGACAGTTCAAAGGGTTGCACAGCACACCTTCCCGTCCCAACAATCGACAGTGATACCAACCTTTCAATATCCTCAGGCAACCTAATTATTTGCTAACATAAAACGATTTATCGACATCGTGAGTGGAGATAATGTTTGACACACTCTTAAAATGTGTTACACATACTCTTAGCAAGAAGATTAACCAATCTTAAACAGAACTGCCGAAATGTGGCTTAGGTACATTTAAACTTAAAACTTCGGATATAATAAACAGATGCAGCTGAGCACCCACTTTGCATGGAGTGACTGTTTACATGACCCCCACAACCTAGTTATTGGGTAATAAGATAACAACGATGTTCTTGTAAAGACACAAATAGAAAACATGAAGAAGTCATAGCTATCTTTAGACACAATCAATATTACAGTCATTCTAATCTACTTATAAGTAGGTACTTTTTTATTCTAATACCTATTAACGAACTGCTTCTTTCAGGTTTAATAAAATATTTAAATGAGTGTGTCCTTGACCACTAACAGAACAGCTCACATTATAACTGACCTTCACAAGTTTGCATGAAAATTACGACTAAAGGTCAACGCACACTTACAACAGCTGTGCGACACTTTCAGAAGCGTCCTGAGTGAATGTAATGTGTAAACAACAGGACTGGCGAAACACTATTTTAAGTAACCTATCGTTTATGCAACAACACCACATTTACACTCCAGGTCAGTTGTGAATCTCCACCTGAACAGAGTTCCTTCACCATCAGCCTAAAGCAGTCCACTGCTGGTTATAGGCCTCCTCAATCGCACGCCACTTGCAGTATAGACTTTCATAAAAATAATCTCGAACGGCAGTGTTAAGTGTGCGATGACCTTAAATTGACCGTGTATTGCCCGTCGGGGCTGCGGGTTGTTCGAATGAGATACCGCGGCCTCGACACAAAGGGCCAAGAAGGAACATGGGTGGTTTATAGTCAGTAGAAGTCTGACACTCCCTTCCGCTCTGCCAAGAGCGGGAGGGGCTATTTGATGCTTTCCCAACACCCAAAAAAAATGTAATCGATTTTCCGTGCAATGAGAGATTCAAATAAACTGGTTTTTAGCTTGATATATCGTTGTACACGTAGAGTGAGATGAAAAACCCTTTTGACTTGGTTGTTATTGACATTAGTGCTAAACAAGTAGAAAAACATTTTGTTATCATCATAATTATCAGACTGTCAGGTCTACGAAAGAGGTTACTGCCCCAAATTTTAGCAACTGTGGGAGAAAAGGCACGGTTGACGCAGTGGCTGGGCGATTGAACTGCTGCGTGTCGTGTCGCGGGTTCGATCCCCACACGAACAATTTGTATGACCTACAGATAGTTGTTCGTATGTGAGTTTATATGTTTGTCAATGCACGGCACCCTAGACAGGAGAAATTCTTAGTGTGGGGCAAGGTTTATTAAAAAAAGACAAAAGGTGAATATACCTCCAAAAATCTGACTAGAAACCAAGTTCCTACCACTTTATTACTGTTTCGCTACATGATTAAAACTTCAATAATATAAGGCAAGGCCTCCAAAAATCTAGTCAATAATAAAATGAGAACCACTGTTTGAACATTCAAAATTACATCCAGGGCAGTCCAAAAACGCCCCCCCCTCGACTCCCTTGACGCCCTCAGACACTTCCTATAGCTTTGACTCAATTGATGAAGTGGCAGGACAAACTCTTTAACAACACATCTGTCTTTTTCTCTCGTACGTTCGCCTCTTGGGCTCCCTGGATAATGTGTGTGTTCCTACCACATGGTAACAGGCAGCGCCAAAAACACATGTTTTATCTGACAAATTCGTTTTCATTTAATGATGGGAGATAACAATACTATTCGATGGGCGTCAACGCCGAAGCTATCGCATTGCCCAAAGTGCTTAGTCTTTCCTACCTATACTAGCATAGAAACCTTTTTATTTGTTCCAAATATAAGTCTGTACTAAGATAAGGGTGATAATTCCATATCACTCAGCAGATTTTAAATAAATACTTATGGTACTTTTAATTCATACTTGGACAACAATATTTGTTGATATATTATTTATTATATTTAGTGGAAACAACGTGATTCTACAGGAAAAACTATTCAAACCATAAAAATGGTTAAATAGTTTCATCAAGGAAATAGTATACTTAGAAGTAAGAGGATACATACAATGTAGCCTGTAGTAATAATGATTAGAACAGCAACTAAAGAGTTTCTTACTGATACTTCTCTTGCGATAGCTTCGTCTGTTATTCCTATGTTATAGGGGGCAAGCCTATTGCAATCCACCGTGCACATTTCAAATATAAATAACCCTCCTTTTGGGCTTCGCCGCAATCAGGTAAAAAATCAGACCCTTCATGATCTGCTTTCCCAACATTATTAGGATCACCTTCCAATCTAACCATCCACTTGCACCGGAGTATCAGTATGTTACATGTAATACTGCCACTGCCTATTTGAAATCTATTAGCCATTTAATACTGGGTAATATGAAACCGACTTTCAAAAATCAGTCAGACCAGTCTGTCAATCGAGACCAACAGCCTAACATGATTATACCAATGAATATGAAAGGCAGGAAGGACAACTTTAAGTCTGCACAGGAAATGCAAATCATTGCTAATTAGTCTGTTTAACAACCTTTAACTTAATGCTAATAAAAAAAGAGCAATTTTATTTATAGTGTCTGTTAATAAAGGATATACAAAACTCATTTTAGTTTCTTTAGTAACCATGAAGCACAGAAAAGATCTGCATCTTACAAATTTCTTTGTGTATATTCAAGATCGTGACAACACAAAGAACTAAACTGTAAACGTAAATTACTTTTCAAAAACTAGATCAGAAGGACTGGCCACCTCATTACTTCTACTTTAATTAAAAAGGAACACTGAAACAAAAGTGAGAAGTCTCAACATAATCTTGATGTCAAGTCTTTGATTAGACGATAATTGTGTTTATCTTACCTAAAATAAGATAAAAGAAAGACTTTGAATATAAAGACAAATCACAAACAAAGGTGTAAGAAAGAATGGGATGCCGCAGTCAATGACTCTTAATGACTGCCCTCTTTCTCATGAAAACAATAACAATACGCCACTTGTATGATAGTGAGAATATATTTATCAAATAATGTCCTACTGACACAAATCACATCAACTTTACAGTAAAAATATTTTATCTTTTACTGGGTTGAAGAGGTCAGATATGCAGTCACTATATGCAAAATACTGGTATTCAGGTGTATCCTGTAGGACTGGAAATGGAGCCCAATAAAGTTGAGGTAGACTGATGACTTTTACGTTCCTCAAAAATGGTGTTTACTTAGACCCAAAATGATAGTTAATTAAAGATAAACACTTTGGATAGCAGCAGGAAGTGAAAGGAGGGAAAAGAGACTTTTGCTCTGAAGTTGGACACAAATAATGTAAATGTATTTATTTCTATTAGCGGTCACAAGAAAAATAAGTCACATGAGCCCAGCTAATGTCTAAATAAAACACAACTTTAATCTCAAGGACAGAAGGAATACTTTTCCATAAACTAAACCCTAATAGGATGCCATTATTAAATAATAAATGCATGATGATTATGTTCTTGCCATCAATGGAACCAGGAAAACTAACCACTTGAACTGTGGGCTACTAAGTTTAATTCAAATGAAATCAACTGTGATAGTAATCAGTGGAAATAATGATGTTTATAACATTGCATAATATTATGACTAATATTATGACTTACTCTTGGTAGATTTCTGTTATGTAAACAAGATCATGAAGTTAGAAACATAGGACTATGTACTCTCTTTGTGTCAAATACAAAAAATATTCCAAATACGATTTCTGTTGATAAAAATTACAAACTTCCATACCAATTTCTTTAGGGGTTGCATTTAAAGATTCCTTTTATATTGGTCACTTTTATTAAATAGGTAATTCTGGCTCAAAATTTAGATTGAACTATAGTCAGCAGTTTATGCTGCCCATTGTGTAGTCTTGTACTTTAAATGTTGGCACCTCATTTGACCATGTGATCCATAAAATGATGGGAAATTTAAAGATACATATGTTAAGACAATAAATTGATTGATTTTACTTTCTTAAACCCCTTTTTTCTAATCTAGTCTACAACATATAATACACCTGCTTTGTACACCTGTTAAGAACATACAAGAAGCTATTTTGTGTTTATTTTTTATATTACTTGTTATTATGAGGTATTGGGTACTTATTCTAATATATGTATCTGATTTTAAAATATGTTTCTTCTTCTGTTTGCTAGGAATTTTTATCTCAATATGTCATTAAGATGATGGAATCTAAATCTTCAATTATTTTGTGTCATTTAGATGCCTTAATGATAAAACTATAATTACTCTGAAATCTTCCATAGACACAAAATTAAATAATTATTTACCCAAGGATGACAGCTTACTTACCTACTTTTTACTAGGTATGAATCACTTCATTCCAAGTTGCTAATACCTTGATGATAAAAAAACTATTAGAACTATGACAAATCATTATTACCTTTTTTATGTTGATATTTTTACATTTGGGTCAATACAAGTTTAGAAAAGTTTAATATTTGATCACACAAGTGTTTTAGTTACATTGCTATGAGTTACCTAATGCATGAAGGTTTTTTATGTATATTGGTACTTACCAGATAAAAGTCCTACAAAAACACAGTTGGACACCATTGACAAGTCTTGTATTACTTCTACAACTACTAATGATCAATCAAAGAAGCACATCTAAAAAGAATCCAATTTATTGTTTTTTATCAAACCTTGAGGCTTGAGAATTACAAGAGCGATTGTAATAAAGACTGGCTTAAAACCGTAAACAAGAAATTCTTATCTCCACGACCGTATCGTCGCGAAATCACAAAGAAACAAAAGGTATTAACAATGACACTATCAGCCACTTTCGGCGCAGTTCGCAGGACCTACTTTATATAATTTCTCGATCAATTTATCTGTCGCGCACTAAAACGTGTCTGTTATGATGATGACTAACAGCTTATGCCCGTATCACAGCGTTTCCTTCAACTCGAGCGATTAAAAAATACCTACAGACGCCCTCATCGGAATCAGCTGTATGTCATAAAAGCGTTCGACGTCGACATCTTCGCGTTTCATCACTTTGTTCTGACGACTACTGTGAAGAACAATAGCCTTAATCTTGCCATTTCATGAACACTCTCAACAATATTCGATAAAATGACGCATTTACTTGATTATAAGGATATGAAAGACGTACCCTCCCTGTTATTATACCGCTGTTTTGCACTTTTCCTTGGGCGACAGATCCTCAAGAGGTCGCCGTATTGCCGAAAATATCATTAATTACACACTACAATGAATAATATCATTAATTTTAAATGCTAAACTGGAAAATCTAGCACAGAAATGCAAAATGACCACGAACAAACATGGAAGCGAGAGAGCGAGCGAGACGTTTCATTTCACAAAAAAATTGTCCATGGTTGGTATACGTCATTTTTAAGAAAAATCTGGTAATTGTTTATGGTGGAACCAAAAAAAAATCTTTTCGATTCACCTCAACAAAAATAGTAGGTATTAAGGATGTTATCAAATTTTAGCATTAAAATTTGATTGATAATTCCTCAGACAATATTTCCTAGATGTTTTCTTTCATTTCGAAATTGTGCAAGTCATCTCAAGCAATAATGTGCAATGGTAGATGGAACGCAAACATCTTACTTACCTGTGGATTTTGCAAGGATTTGAAAACACTGATCAAGCCATGATCAAGCACAAGTACCAGGGTTGGATTATCTATACTAATATTATAAAGCTGAAGAGTTTGTTTGTTTGTTTGAACGCTAAGATCTCAGGATCTACTGGTTGTAATTATTTTTGTGTTGGATAGTCCATTTATCGAGGAAGGCTTTAGGCTACATAACATCACGCTACGACCAAAAGGAGTGGAGCATCAATGAAAAATGTTGCATAAACGGGAAACGATATTCCTTATTGAGAGCTTCCGTTGCGTGCGAAAATGGTTTAAGTTATGCAATTAATTATGATGTATTAAAGAAATGTTCCTCTTTAAAAGTTCTACAAAAAAGTCCGCGACAGCATATATCTATCTATTAAGATTATCTCACTGTAACCATTTTTTACCTTTGAAATGTTAGGTTCAATAGAGTTATTTTTTGCGAAGCTTATTTAACCCGGGTATTAATCTATATCTAAATAAATGGGTTTGTTAGAACGGAAGTTTAATATAGAAAATTTTTGCTTTTCACTCTTTAATTATAGTTTCAACAAATATCTTAGAAGATATCGCAATGTAAAAATGTCCGCGCGACAAAATAATTACGCGGTCCGCTGCGCCGGCCCTCGCGTCCCAATGTAGTTACGTGGAGATGCTGGCCTCAGGGTAATTCAAATTCAAAATATTTATTGCACCATAATATTTACAAGGTGTTATTGTATATTGTTTTGTGAGCAGTGGTGGCCCAGTGGTGGCGACCCCGACTTACGAACAGTTGGTTGTGGGTTCGAACCCAGGCAGGCGCATTACTTTGTGTAATTTATTTCATCACGTGCCACTGCTCTTAAAACGGTGAAGGAAAACATCGTGAGGAAACTCTTAGAACCAAAAATTCGAAGATATGTGACATCTACCAATCCGCTCTGGGCCCGCGTGGTGGATTACAGCCCATCCCTCTCCTAGAGAGGTGGCCTGAGTCCCTACAGTGGGACCAATATAAGGCTGATGATGATGATGATATGTACCTATAGTAATTCTCACTTTAATAATATATTCTAAGGTAAACTAAACTAATATTAAAGAGAGGCAAGATTAGATTTTATGTTTGTTACGAGTTAACTCAAAAATTACTCTGACGACTTTGAAAATTCTTTCCACATTAGAAAACGAATTGAAAAAATATTACTACGTTGGATAGTCGATCTATCGAGGAAAGTTGTAAGCTATCTTTTTTTTCTTTTTCTTTCTTTTCTTTAGGATAGTACGCTAAAATATTATAATTTAAAGTTTGCTCCCGAATGCTTAGGTTTACGTCATTTGAATATTTCGTAACGAATTTTTAAGCAGATGCAAAGATTTTTTAGTTAAATCTGCTCAACAGATCAGGGCCGTTTAAAGAAATATCAATATATGTCCAAGATTGTTTGGTATTTCCACATGCAAATGCCAACTGCTAACGAATATTCGCTAAAGTGAACCTTACCAAGACTAAAACACAAAAAAAACAAGCAACACAACATCAAGAACTGATAAACTTAGAAGAGCAGTAAATGGTGTCGATTTTAATGACTATTTATAAGTTAAATTAAAAATAATGAAAGTACTAAAATTAAATACTATAATTTGTATGTATTTGTATTTGTATTATTGAATACTATATTTTTTTATAAATACTATTTAATTTAATTATCCTTTTAATTTTTTTGTGCTATCTTTTTCAACGTACCTGAATTCAACCCTGACAACTTGACAAGCACTCTAAGTACTGTCAATGTCAAATGTCAATCAAAAATCAATTTCTGAACTGAATTTGTGATATTATGTCCGCTGTATCGCAAAATCGCATTTTGTGGTTATTTACTGCAGCGTGAATAATTAAAGAACAGCAATTTTAATAATAATTAACAGGTTTGTTGAATAGTTTATTAAAATGAAGATCACAAGATACAAAAAGGTTCAGAAATATCTGAAGTTCTATTATAACAACTACGGTTTCCATCAACCATACCAAGTCTTGCTCGACGGCACATTTTGTTTTGCTGCGTTTAAAGTAAGTCTTCTTCTTATTACGTACTTTTTATTAATATAAATACATTAACAAGTGAAGAAGAAGGCTTAGTTTTCATTACTGCTTGCAAAATTAAAACTTGCGTCACCTTTCGCCAAAATCAATCAAAAATGTCCACAGAATGGACAGCAAGTACCGCCGCAATGGCCGTCTCATAGACATTGTGGATGAGGAGTGGCGAGCTGAGCAATTACCCCATGAGGACATCCAAGTCCCGTTAGAAGAGCTGCCAGACCCTGAGGCTGATAGTGCAGACTCCCACCTTACTCTCAAAGAACAGAGCATGCGCTGGCAGGAGAATTTCCCTGAGCCAGCAAGCAGTAATTAAAACTAGGTATTCTCCTTGTTTTTGTTTTGTCAAGTTTCTTCTAGAATCTCAACCTGTTTTATGAATATTTGCATGATTTGAACACTTGTACATTAATTAATTAATCTATAGTCTTATCATTTTATAAGTAAATTAATCTTGTCAGTTTATTCATGTTATTTTAAACTGTTTTCAGGAACAAATCAACATTAGAGAACAAATCCCAAAATATTTGAACTCTCAAGCAAAATTACTGACAACAAGATGCATTATTATAGAAACAGAGAAAATAGCAAAGAAGACACATGGAGCCCTAACTATATTGAAGCAATTTGGAATACATGAATGCAACCATAAAGAGCCCATAGGAGGATCTAACTGTATTTTGGCTATGATTGGTAGGAAAAATGACAAACATTACATCCTGGCAACACAGGACAGAGATTTACAGAATAAACTTAGGGAAAAAGCTGGTGTACCACTCCTATATCTCCACAATAAATCTCCTACTTTAGAAAAGCCATCCTCAGTCAGCTCTTCTAAAGCTGGCCAGAGCTTAGAAGGCAATACAAACTTGTTTATCACTGAAACCCAAAATGAGGCATTGCAAACAATGAAAAAGGTTTTAGGTGTGGAAGAAACTGTAGAACCACCTAAAATTCCTATTAAAAAGAAAAAACAACATAACCCTAACCCCTTGTCTTGTAAAAAGAAAAAGAAGAAAAAGCCAGTTAATAATAAGAAGGTGGAGAGTGTCGCCGATGGCAAAGTTAGAAAAAGAAAGAATAAGAAATTGCCTCAACATTTAAAAGAGCAGTTAAAGACTGCTGTTAGGAATGGCTAATAAATGTTTGTGATGAAATTTTAGTTTTTTTTTGCACACATTATCTGCCTAGCCCTTTCCCAACTATGTTTGCGTGGGCTTCCATCTAACGGGATGCTGCTGAAGAACCCGGAGAACCAGTATTTCACACGGAGTGATTGTCTATCCAACATCCTCAATTTAGTACTAGGTACTACAATAGACCCCTTCTTAAGTCTGACAAGACTTTCATGCCACTGACTACCTGCAACAACTGCCAAAGATCTAAAAGTGACAGCTGGGGACTTGAGAGAGTGTATAGAAAAATACGTGGCACGAACACGACGATATCGCTGCGATTCTTGTTCGTGAAGTCGTCGGCCCCTTAGTAAGATGTATTAAAAATGTGTGGGGGAGCTTATGGCTAAATAATAATAACAGCTGCTTGACTCGGATCTTCAAGGTGGTACAGGGCTTGCCAAGCTTATTCCATGGATGGGTGACCGACCATCCATTACATATTATTATTATTAAGTTTTCTCTGTCTCCACGAGCGAGATAATTGCCGCGAACGAAAATGTTTAGAAATACGTGATACGACGATCACATCGCCGCGATTTTACCGCTCGAGGAGACGAATTTAGGATATCAAATTAGGGTTGAATAAAAGTGAATTGTAATTGATAATAATAATAATATAATTATTTAAGTTTGATGGGCCACAGCAGTTTGAGCTGCTGGGAGCCGAACGTAGCGATATGTATCAGCGGCAGATTACTCAGGTACATCGTGTGAAAGTGTGTAGCTATGTCATAGCTGTCCCATGCTTCAAAAACTTCTTCACCATCTGGAGTATCCTAGAAAATTGCGGAACACTTAACACAGTTTGATCCTCGTTTTTACTAACTCCACAAGCAACACCCAAAAAGGCATATTAAGCCTTTAGTGTTCCAACAGCTGGGACACTGGCCTCCGCTCCGTCCGCGACACGAGCCTCGTGCGGTTTGGTAGAGATGCGATTTTTTAGTTATAGAACACAAACTACACCCAAATAAATGCATAAATATTTTAAACGGCCAATCTAATATAGGGTTTATAATGTAACATGACACTTGTAATCCTCTAACGGTTAAGCAGAGGCGTATGCCGTACCTATTAATAGAACATGCATATTTCGCCAGTTATTTTTAAGTGCCAATGTAACATGGGGCGACCCTATTGCTGTCAACTAGACACCTCCATCCAGACTCCGTGGGTTTTGCTGAGAAATTACTGATCCGACCTGACCAGGGAATCGAACACACGACCACACACTAGATCAACGAGGCAGTAAAAGGGTTTTTTTTTACAGATTTTTTTTACGCATTCAATTAAATAATGCATAGTGTTTATTAAAACAGGCTTAAAGGCCTTCCCTTGCTGTGTAGGATGTGCACGTACTGTCACATTAGCAGCGGGACTTCAATGACAACAAAGTAAAATATTATGTTTTATTTCATTATGTGTAGGTATCTGACGGTACTTTGCCTCTAAAAAAGGATACGTCTGAAACACCACTCAAAAATATTTGAAATTCCTGTCTCGGCCGGATCGTGCCAAGATCGGGCGAGACCAGGGTACCATTATATTACTTTACTCTATGGGCGACTTAAGACTACTCGGCGGCCGAGACACATATTTTTTTTTAAATTATTTATTTCAACAAAGTACATGAGTGGGTATAATACAAATCTTCTGCTAAACTGCAGGATAGATTTTCGGCAGTATTGGTCTGTACCGGTCTACCTAATTTGATTATGATATGATATGATCTGCCTCTAGTGGTCGTAAGCGAACTGTTGTTTATAAATGTTTATATTTTTTTTTTATAAATGGCCACTTTAGCAGATCATAATATGAATTGCGTTAAAAAGCGTAAAATGGACGGTAATAAGGTCCTGGATTTCGATTCCCAGTTCGGACAAAGTGGTATTGGGTTTCTCCGTAAGGAATATCTCAGCAGCTGCCACGGAGTCTGGATTTGTGGCCGATTGATGGTAATAGGCTCGCCCTCTATTACAGAGGACTTAAACAATACTGGCGAATTACGGGTACCTACACTTCCTGCCTAATCCTTCAGGAAATTCAGGCGTGATTTTATGTTTGACCATTGATTTACATAAATGTGGGCAGCTAAAATTCTGCCTTAGGGCTGAACAGCATCATCTAGCAGCACGGAATCGTACTTTTCTGTCGCTTAGAACCGTCATTGGTTAAAGTATAGATTCATACCATATTGAGCATAGATTGACCTGTAAGTTAGAGAGCGAGAACGCTAACGGCCTATAAAGTCTGTTTAGTGGAAAACGAAATTAAAACATCTATGACTCACATCAGTCGAATGCCTCGCCACGAGCAGTTCTCTGAAATACTTCCAAACAGCGGTTGGCGAGTGCCAGTAATACCATTTAAAGTACATGTGCGTATTTAGGTAAATGGTGATGAGTACAGACAGCCGGAACGCGTCAAATCCCCGCTCAGCGGCGTAGTCCATGGTCTCAGTCAACAAACTGATTAGAAAGTTCTTCTCAGACAAGAAGTAGTTCTTAATTATGTTCTTATTTATAAGAAAGTCATCTAGAACAGTCACTGCAATATAGACATCTCTGCCTATCCTTTCAAATATTACAGGCGTGATGATACCTACGTGAATGATAGTCATGGCGGGTTACTTTATTATTTATTTAACTATATTTTACTTCTTAATGTAAGATCATGCAGATCGAATACCGGTAGACAAAAAAAATGGGGTAGGTAGATTGATGAGACGAAAGGGATTTGTTAGCACTTGTTCAGATGTAAAAAATGAACTAGCCCCTAACCTAGTCCCACTTGTACTTAGGACATACAAAATCATGCCTACGATGGAGTTTCTGAGCTCTGCTGTGTCTAGCTTTTATCGATGGGGTGACGGTGACAGTTTTCCGGGCTCCTGACGATGATATTGTCAAACCAACGCGCTTTTGGACGGCCCAGGGGGTCTAAAATGGGAACTTTAGCAGATCACAATATGAATTGCGTTAAAAAGCGTGAAATGGACCTATTATAATAGTAACTGCGTCTGTGAATATTTAGGTAAATAGATAATTAATTATTAGACAAAAAAAAAATAATTATGACCTCTCGGTGTTTTTCTTTCTTCTCACTCTTTGCAAAACATCTGTAATTTGCATGTACAAAATAAATAGTACCTACTCTATCTATGTATAATACTACTAGGTGTTGCCAGCGGCTTCGCCCGCTACAACTTGAAAGTTATCCCACGGGAAGATAAATACGGGATAAAAATCGTTATAAACTATCCTGTGTACCAAATTTTATCCAAATCCGTTCAGTAGTTTTTGCGTGAAAGAGTAACAAACATCCATCCATCCATATTTACAAACTTTCGCGTTTTTATTATTAGTAGGATTACATAAACAGCTACTTTACCCAAGTAATCCCTCAGTCCCGTCTCCCCATATGTCTCAGCGGCTGCAATCATAGCCAAAGCTTCCACCTCGTTCATAATAGTACCAGATAAAATACAAGGTATTGGTTCACGATCTGGCTTCCTAAACGGAGGTTCATCATTCACCCTGAGGCAGTTCAGATATGATGGAGCAGATATCTGCGCCCGTACTTCGGGGTCAGTTGATGGGGTGTCAGGAGCTATAGGGGCTGAGGCCGCTTTTTTCTTTATACCGTGTGCAGATGGTGATGAGGAACCTGCACTAGTTTCCGAGTCAGACATCGTCCCAATACAATACCCTTGCTGATCTGTCTCCATGATGGTGATAATAATAGGTTTTTTTCGAGGAATGAAACCGATACGCAATTTCTTCGATTCTGCCCAAAGTAGATTACGCAAACCCGTAAACCAAACCACATTCTCCCATAAGATGTCTTTCTGACACTTTTGAGCTGTCACAAGTCAAAGATTCTATCGAAAGAGTTCCTATACTTAAAATAAAAGAGTTTTAATACTAATGAAGGAATCTCGCTGGCGATGCATAATAAAACACGTAAAATGCACTTTAAATTATTTAATAAGATATTTAAAAATATAACAGGTATTCATAATCATTAGGTTCAGGTATTTATAAAGTCCTTTTTACGGGCGAGGAAGTTATAATATAAGACTTGACGACTAATCTCGCGGGGGTTACAATAGTCCTTCGATTATACTTGAACATGAAATGTATGTTTTAGCAGTGTTTACGATGAGACGTAAAAAGCCGAGACTTGGATATCTTCTTCCGCTTACGCACTTTGCGTTTACGCCTAGCCGAATGCTAGGACCGTTCATTTTTTGCAAGTACTGCTATTTTTGATTCTTCCCGACCCTTGATATCTAAAGTATCCCAGTACCTACTGGGAACCTTCCCATCCTCGTCATCTTCCGAGGACGATGATGAAGATGATGATGACGACGTTGATGAAGAAGAAGAGGAAGATGAATCATCACTGACTTTTATCTTTTTATGTGTCCTTCGTTTCTTTTTATTCTTCTTTCTACTTGGTTTATCGTCTTCGCTGCTGCTACTACTGCTGTCTCTACTCTTCTTTTTATCTTTTTTGCTAGTTTTATCTTTGAGTTTACGTTCCTTTTCTCGTCTGTCTGCCGTATCTTTCTTTTTGGATCTAGTGTCTTCAATTTCAGACTTGATTCTACTACTTTTTTCATTGTTTTGTTCGTTTCCATTTTGATATATTTGTCTATCATTTTCTCTTTTTTTGGATCTGGAGTCCTCTTCAACGCGGGTGTCTTTTTGTCTATCAGTATTTTTATCTTTCCTTCGACTGTCTCTAGAACTATCGCGTTCGTTTTGTTCTTCCAAATCTTTCTTCCTACTTCTTGGTTCTTCATTACCCCTCTCACTTCTCTCTTCTATATCTTTATTATTCCTTCTGGAAGGTTCGTCTCGCCCTCTGTCGTCATTTCTGCGTAATCTGTCGTCGTCACTCCGTCCTTCTTTACGTGTTTTATCAGTATCATCGTCCCTGCGTCTCCTGTCGTCGTCTTTTCGGCTTCTATCATTCTCTTTACGCCTATCATCATCTTGATATCTTTTATCGCCATCCTTGCAATCTCTTTCGTCATTTCTGCGACCTCTTTCTTCAACTCTTTGGTCTTTACGAACTCTTATAACTTCTCTATCATCTTTGCTACCTCTGTCATCATCTAGACGTCCTCGGTCATCTTGTTTCCGTGCTGTATCGTCATCACGACGTCCTCTGGGTTCTTTGTCGTCATTTCTTCGGTTTCTTTCTACATCATCATCCCTATGACTTCTAATTTCATCTCTTTGAGATCTATCGTCATCCCGGCGGCCTTTATTTTCATCTCGTTGTGCTCTGTCATCCCTACGACCTCTAGTGTCATCTTTTTGTGGTCTCTCATCGTCTCTTCGGTTTCTTTCGTTTTTATCCGGTTTTCCATCATCTTTGCGTTCTCTATTCTCATCTCTCATAAACCTTTCATCATCTCGTTGTAATCTGTCATCTCTACGTCCTCTGTGTTCATTTTGACGTGTTCTGTCGTCTCTATTTTCATCTCTTTGTGGTCTTTCGTCTCTGCGACCTTTCCCGTCATCTCTTTGCATTCTGTCATCATCCCTTCGATTTCTACCTTCATTTTGGTTTTCCCTATCATCATCTTTGCGGGCTCTGTTGTCATCCCTCTGCCAATCGTCATCCCTACGTCCTCTGCCATCCCTCTGAGGTCTTTCATCATTTCTACGACCTCTTTCCTCGTTTTGGTTGCCTCTCTCATCATCTCTGTGACTTCTGCCTTCATCTCGTGTTCTATCATCGGCTTTTCTGAACCTGTCATCATTTGGCCTTGCCCTATCATCTCTTCGGGTCCTGTCATCATCTGTTCGGTTTCTATCATCATTTTGGCGTCCTCTGTCATTGTCACGTCGTCTGTAGTCGCCATTGCTCTGTTCATTTTCATCATCCCTCCTTCGCCGATCATCGTTTCTCTGATCCATTCTATCGTCATTTCTTCTTACGTCCCGAGGTCTGGTGAAGTTATCCCTGTCTTGACGCAAATCAGGTCTGTTTTCGATCCTCTTAGCGTCCTTTCCGTAAGTGTCATAGAAACCGTCATGTCCCCATCGTTCGACTGGTTTCTTAGGCGCTTCCTCGGTAGGGGTTTGAGGAACTTTTTCTTTGCTTTTATCCTTTTTAGATTTCTTTTCTTTCTTCTTTTTACCTGACTTTTCAGTTTCGCCATCTGAAAGTGGGCAAAATAAGTCTTAATTAGCTTTTTTAGTAAGTGTTTTTAACAGCTTAGTATTTTCCTATTGCACAATAAAAGGTCTGACAAACTGATGCGGACAGATTGCAAACGAAGTTTGATAGATTAGTATTTTCTGAAAATTGGTAAACTAACATTTTGTACAAGCACACAAAACTAACCACTAGAACTGTCGCTGGAGTCGGAACTACTGGAACTAGATGAGTCGGAACTGGATTCGGAGCTCGAATCACTGTTCAATTTGATCTCTGCTATCGGCGCTGGTACATTCTGAACAAAACATCAATTTAGTATTACAGAGCTACTGCTCTGGTATAGTGGTAGGTCTCGTCGGGGCTGCGGGTTGTTCGAAAAAGATACCGCCGTCTCGACACAAAGGGCTAAGAAGGAAAATGGGTGGTTTTTAGTCTGTAGAAGTCTCTCCCTAACGCTCTGCCCAGAGCGAGAGGAGTCATTGGATGATTTCACACCCTCCAAAAAAAAGGTCATAGTAGGGTGTTTGTAGTGTGTTACGTAAAATTTAGGTAGAAGCAGTAGAGGACTATTAATTTCCAAAATTGTGCTGGCTGACACAAATTGGTATAGCTTAATTTGCTCAAAATATGTCCAGGAATTTGTATTTGAACTCAGATTGTTATCATGTAGTATCCCATAGTAGTCTCCTTCAAACAATTTATAACATTATAGTTTCATGTTGTGTTTGAATCACATGAATGATTTTGAGTGTTTCATTCACAGACCACCCATCACTATGCTAAATTGCTAAGGAGCGGTTTATGAGACTGCCTGAATAGCAGCCTTGCATGATACAAATCAGGTTGGATAAAATAAAACGACAAAATACCTTGGGCATCTGCTTCAAATGCTCTCTCAACTCATCCGTCAGGCCTCCAAGACCAATAGAAGTAAAGAAGTTGATGGAGAACCTCGTGTTTTTCGGGTTGTCACGAGGGAAGATGCCAGAGAACGCGCTCTGCAGGGTCCTGAAATGGAAGAAAAGGAGTTCATTAAATTGGGCGCTTTATATCTGAATTCATGGTACACAAGCATGTGAATCAAGTTTGAAATGGGTTGGTACTAAAACCCAATCCATGAGGTTCCTATTGAGTTACATGTATGAAATGCAGTGGTGATTTCTCTGCTGAAAGCGAAAGTCTAGCTAAAGTCTATAAGTAAATCAAAGATTTATGACAACATAATTTTACTTTTGAAAATAATGTGTGCTATTCATATCTTATTCTCTATTTTAGAGTTGTTTAAAGATTATGACATGTCTGGACAAGGGTTAAACTATAATTTTATTTTATGCAATTTATTTTGATGGAGGTAAGCCTTTGCCCTGCAGTGGGACAATATGTGCTAGCTATAACAATAATATAATAATGTTGTAACATTTATACACAGGAAAAAGTATTTTGTTTGTGTGCCACAGGCGTCGAAACTAAGCAGAGGCTAGTATTTCAGGAAAAAACCGATCAATATTAGCATCCTCTTTTGTATAATTAATTTCTAAAATAGACAATATTGACTCACACATCCTTAAGACGATCATTCAGTTTTTTCAGCCCCATGTATTCTGCCAACTCTTGAAACAATATCTTGATGTAAATACGACTCGAACTTGTGGTATCTTCCTCGTTTAACTTCACACACTCCAGAACTTCCCAACTAATGGAATCCGTGAACAGTAAATGAGCAAAGAACTTGCTGACATTCCTCAGTCTGTTAGTATCTAACCGGTGAGCTGTTCCATAAGAATCTTTGAATATATCCTCAAAAGGTCCGATGTATATTCGGTTTATATTACAGAACCTTTGTGCTAGTAGCCCGTAGAACTTCTCGTAGGTACGCTGTTCAGCGCAGCAGTCCAAGAACATGTGACAGAGTTCTACTTCCTGTCCAGGTTTTAGTTGCATCTTCATAAGTTTATGAGCACACTCCTCAAAGTCTAAACTGGAGTTGATAGTTAAGTATATTGTTCTGCGTAGAGCTACGAGGTTTGTCTCCGTGTTGTCAATGATAGTGACTTCTTTTTGGGCCTCTTCCTCATCATCGTCCTCTGACTCATCACTGCCACTCTCTCCTGAACCATCCTCGTCACCAGATTCAGCATCTGAGCCAAGGATCTCTTTGCTCAGTGTTCTGTATTTTTGTTCATTCTCCTCATATTTTTCATCCAATTTGAAGACATCTAGAAAACATTGGAAATGTTGTTTATACCTCTAATAATTAAAAAAATGTAAATATTAAGTACAGAGAATAATGATGTTATTCAGAACAAAAAAAAAACTCCTACATCACAATGAAGCAGGTTGATTGTTTTCCATTCTTTTACATAACATTTGTGTTTAGTTTTATAATAAATCTCTTAAAACTACTAAAAAAAAAAAAAAAACAACTCGAAAGCACAACAACTTACTCAGAATATCCTGTGGATCAGTAGCTTCATCCAACATCATCAGATGAGTGAACTGCTCTTCCTCGGGAACCAGCTCCAACTCCTCAATCAAAGCCGGATGATCCTTGAAACCATCCTTCCACACTTGGAACATCACTTCAATCATATACTGCACTCTTTTATCCAACTGTCCTTCATGGAGAATATTTCTTAACATCTCAAATATAGCATTCACACCCTTGGAAGACACTTCAGTCAGTTTCTGTCCACACTCCTTCAGGAAAGCAATGGCAACTTCGACCGAGTCATCAGTAGGTGTCTCAACAAGTAATGTTAGCAGTTCTAATGCCAAAATCTCATGAGCAACTCTCTGGTTAACCAAGTGAGCTATGAATGAAGCTGATGAAATACAAATAGGTTTATCATTCCGCTTGAAACCTCTTTTGAATTGGATCATCAACCTTTTTAGAAGTAACTCTCCAATGTTCGGGAAACGGGAATTGACTGCGGCTACCAGGGCAGCATAGACATTAGTGAATGTAGGTGAAGCAGCCTGTGCTTGTATCACAGAACGACACAACAAACCTCTACCGCGAACTATGTTTTCTTTCAACAACTCCTTGATAATGATACCAATGTTGCCAACGTTGATTTTGTTGATGTGGCCGTGTATCGACTTTTTCAATGCCTCCCAAGCCAGTCTTTGATATGCCATTGAAGATTTGTCTGTAATTTGAGCCTGCATCATCTTAAGCCGCGCAGGAGGTATGTAGGCACCTCCTGTTCTAGTGTTTAGCATGTCTGTTTCTTTGATGCGTCGCTGTGGCACGTCTTTTTTTATTTCAGGCTCTCTCGCTGAATCAGATCGCTTTTCTTGTTTGACGGGCCCTTCGGGTGACCGCGACCTGGAAGGCCTTCGCTTTCTTCTGGAGTCACTCTCACGGGTTCTAGATGGTGATCTGGACCTCGAACGTGCCCTTTTCGACTTCTTTTCCTTACGTCTGTCCTCATCATCACTGTTTCTATCTTTCTTGCGTTTACCATCCTTGTTTGAGTCCATTTTGTATGAACACACCAATTACAATACGAAAATAACAAAATATAATGTCTAATAGTTTTAATGAAAATCAAATATGCAAACAAATAATGATATTAATTGGTAAAATCTCGCATCAACAATTGCACGGATACACACGATGCGCAGCCATTTTTATTTTGACATTTTCGTTTTTTTTCTTGTATCGTCGGATTGATGACATTTCTTTGGAATTGGAGTACTAGGCTTTTTGATTAAATGTTGCAAGTGAGAGACCAGTACATTTAATTTTTGTAAGACTGGACTGCCTGGGAGCTATAAGTCCTCGACGTAAAAAGAACCTGGGCAGTGTGCACTTATAAAATTGGTGGTATGAAGGGGGCGTAACGGGGGTAAGCTCCTCCGGTATGGCATAGCTTTTTACGTGACGGGACCTATACATACATGCACTTATCATGCAGTCGACGAGATCCCGGGTGGTTTTTGTAAGTTTAGGAATTAGGTGTTTTGTTTCCATCACTTTTAATACCGTGAATTATACATTTTTAAATACCGTGACCATTGAACGACGGAACAGAAAAACAGTTTGTACCACCGTTAATTTTTGTATTGTTTTATCCAACTCCAAAAAAGGATTAGGTTATACATTCGATTTACAGTATTTATTTGCCATGTTTTTTCTACACCAATTTCGTCTAATTTAGCCGTTAGGGTTGTGAGCCACACCACAGGTATCGCCAGAAACCGAGTGGGAATGCTATCACACGCGGCAGCAGCGACTACAATCCGCTCGGCAGCACTCTCTGTTCAGAGTTCTCGCTCAGAGTAGAATACATAGAACAAACGCAGCAAGTGAGGCTTCTGACTGACAAAAGGATAGAAGCATGGAAAACTTCGATTCCGTGCTGATAAATGAGGCAGCACCCTAGTGTGGTACGTAGATCGTTGTCATGCTCTGTCCACATACTAATTACATAATAAGTCTTCTGTCTGACAACAGTACATTGTACCTCATAGGGGCTCTGAATATAGTGGCATCGCGCATCGTGGAATACTTCCACCTCAAATTACATAATTATTCGCCTCATATATTTTGATTTAGCACGATCTCTAAGGGCGCAATTTCAGTGGTCGCTCGTTCGGTATACAGCATACGGGGAGTTGATTTCATACATAATAAACTGTACCCCTATTGCTGGCGCTGTGTGCACGCATTCCAGAAAAATCTCTCGCACTCCGCATGCGGGCCCTATCGATTAATGAAATGCACCAAAACGATTTTCATGTGAATTCAACGATAAAATGAAACATCAAAGTGGCGCGGGACCGGACAGCTTTAATCACATATCTTTAATTTGGTATGCCTGTACATAATGTAGTACTAAGCCTTCGGGTGATTACCTGCCTCTGAGTAGCGCTTGCTTTCAGAAGGTCCCGCCACTTTGAAATCTAAGGTGGTGGGACCAGTTACCAACATCATAACATAATTCCTTTTAGGTACCTTTAGAGGGGTACAAATGTCTTGTTCAGGCTACAAATAGTACATAATTATTGTAGTACGATCACTGTAATGTGAAAGAAAACTTGGTCGTTGTATGAAGTAGTATTGAGTGTCCTTAACAGACTGATCTGATCCATGAGGTCGGTTATGCTAATAAATTACAGGATATAGGAGAGTTAAAAAACACTGTTTATTAGTATTTATGACTTTATTTAATACGACAATGAAACTACAAAAGTTGCCTGCACTTCAAACAGCAATTTTCATATACCTCACAAACTGAAGCACATTAATATAATTAATCACATAAAATATAAAAATTAACGATAATAACACCATAATAAGAGATAGGAGAGTGACTAACATTACGCAAAAATTACGGAAAACAATAATATAATTATCTGAAAGCTATAATTATTTTGCATCGCTATACATGATTCGTCTCGATCGTGAGAATCTAAAAGGCTACACAATACCCAAGGCAAATTGGTCAGAGGCTTACACTTCTTTACCGAGAAACAAGCTAGTAACTTACATCTAGTTCCCTTACTCGTATCAGCGTTAGTAACAGAGTAGAAGCAGGCAAGCAACCCGCCCCGCCGCCGCGCTCTTCGCGCCAAGCAACGATACATCATCTCTTAATATTATATACAATTATTATCATATCTTTGACGTTAAAACAGACCGACGCTAAATGAATGGCAAAAATATACTATAAAATACAGGAGTACCTACTGTCACTAAACAGTCGAGCGACATACCCGCGTAGTATCTCCCGCCCCGAGCTAACGCGCGGGACGGAGCGTCGTGTCGTCAATTTTGTGCCTAACCGGACGATACGATACATAATATCACTAGAGCAAAAACATCACAGAAGCGGTTTGTGTCCAACACACCATTACGTCCGCGGCCCGGCGCCCTCGCCATCTACAATTAAAAAAATATAAAACGCTATGAAGGCAGTTTTATACGTTACACTTTATTGATATTATCCGTGAGCCAATACCGAATATACTGAGGCACTTCCGCTGGTTAACTAATGACCTAACGATCCGTCTATTTTTATGTTTTATTGTACCGATTGAGATCATAAAAGGAAGTGAGATATGACTAAATTGAAACTTGTAGACGTCAATGTTGTGGCTTCGCGCAGGCTCTCCGGCTTTCCTCCACCGCCTGACGAAACTAACGCAGCCACTAACAACCCGCGACACGACAGTCTTCCTAACTCATCGACAACGCAATACAAATCATATTAATCATTATTTATTAATGGGCAGTTAATAGCGTTACGGCGATACAATTATAAGAACATGATAAACTTAAATATTAGATTATACCATCCTAAAAATACTGTTGCGTATGATAAACATTAAAAATAATGATATAAGTCTATAACTAACGATTAGGGATACTTCTCGTTCCACCATCGAGCTTCGTCCCGCCAGCTTGCTTACAAATCTCATCATTCGTTTAATTTGCCGAGGGTTCCGTACTAAAAATAAATAGCTAGCCTCTGCGAGATTCGGTAGTCTAATAAATTAAAATTTATTCATATAAAAATAATAGGCAAATATGCGGCTTTTTAGGTACAGAACCCTGAATGTGTGTGTCCAAGTTTTAGTATACCAAGACAGGTGAAGTGAAATCGTTGAAGTCAAAGAGATTAAAAGTTCAATTGGAATACTAAAAGTTGGTTCTTGATCACGTCTAGGACATGTTCAATTAGTTAAGTACATCATTTGAAATAGGCCATAATTATTGTTATTTAAAGTGTTTAGCAATGTTGCCACAATAGGTGAAAATAATTCATAACTTATTACAATTTTAGAATCAAAGATGTCGTAAGCATGATCACGAGGGACATATTTGGTGTCACAAAGTAAGCGCGTCAGGAGGTGTAACACAAATATTGTGAGGATGCTGTACGGTGTGCAATATTAGAGAAATATATTTTTTTTTTATAATTTTTATCACAATATTTTTACATGTTACAACACCGACGCAGTATCGGCCTTCTAAATGGCGCTTCCACGTTTTACACCGAAGTACAAATTTTGCTACTGGACCAGCCAAAAGACCTTAAATCTATCATCATGAATTACGAACATTGTCAGCAAAAGACGTGTTAGCGCACTGCAATCACAAATACGAATAAGATGTTCCAACGAAGCCAACGTGTCTTTTGGAAATGTATAGCAATTTATGAAGTTATTTCAATCATACCTTGTGCCGTGAAAAACCAGTAAAATTTTAAGTTTCACTGGTTTTCCATGGACGCAAACCTTCAAAAACCTTTGTAACTGAACAATAACAGAGATGTACACTACATAAATGCGAATAGAGCGCACCAACGCTCGCTAAGCGACCGCCTAAACGAACGTGCGATTTCCGACAACCCTAGATATTAACACATGGCAACACTAACGAACTGTCATTGATGGGGGGTTGATATTTGACGTTTGGCTCGTTGTGGGTATGAGTCTTTTGGCTCGTCGCGTGGGTGTGCTGTCGTCCTGCGGCCTGGTGTGCGTGGCGTGCGCGTAGCTGTGTGCTGCCTAGCCGGACGTGGCGGCGCCCGCGCTCTCCACGCGCGCGCTCTTGTTCTGTCGCACCATCTCGGCGCGTCGCTCCTAAGGGATAGACACGACCATATAAGTAAACACTTCATATTCATTCGTTATTGAGCCAAACCTCATAAATGATAAGAAGGGGATCTCAAATATGTATGGTGCAGCATGGTTTTGGTGTATGGCCATATTCTGAACTCCAAAAGCGATGCCATACAATTTCTAGACTGACCATGTTGCACTATAAATCTCTGCTAGACTTTTTAGTTACTGAATAAAGACTTAATTTTGCATAAATAACAATACCAATCATAATTATTACAACACATCAAATTCTAAAACATTCACCCCTACGATTCAGCCGCCTTAAGCATAGAAATTTTGAAGCAGTCATGTTCAATTAAAATGAGAGCTACTGAATAGAAAAACCTTTTAAATTATGATGAAAAGCACTAAATTGAAGGACGCTATACGGCAAACTCAATCGTTAAAAACATTTTTGAAATCAAGCTAGTCATGCTGGAGCGTTACAATGTATTTTTGCCATTGGAAATTTTCAAAAAGACCACAACCAGTTGAGGTCACTGATATCCGTTATGAGTCAAACAGTTTGGAACCGTGCGCTCAAGGGCTTTACCCTTGAGAAAGGCACACTTCCTAAATGTTTTTTATTTAGCTTTATATTCTGTGCCTTTCATGTGTTTTTTAATATTCTATGCTTAACATGTTAATGGTAAGAAAGTAGTCGGTCTTATAACGAGTCTCAGGCTACCCACTTTGATTTTTTCAATGGGTTAGGTCATGATAAAGTAACAGATAGGCAGTTTACTTAGTCAAGCCATTCAAGAAAAAAATTCAGTAGGTACCGAGTATTCATTCATTTTCATTCAGTACAAAGCTGTCATTTTAAAATTATAAACAGACACATTTGTGTAGTTTAAGACATTGTTCATACCGCATTAAAAGCGTCCTTCGCGCATATGAAACACGAAAACAAACCTCCTTTTTGACGAAATCCAGTTTTTTCTGAATCTCCTTCTCCCTGTTCAGTTCAGCTGTGGTCAGTTTATTCTCGATGTCTTTAGTGATCTCCACTACCTTCGCCGTAGCGGCCGAACGCGCCTCGGCTAGCTTAAGACTCTGCGTTTACGCGAAAAAAAAAAGAAAACAAAAACATAAAAACAATCATGCAACACGAGCTATGTGTATGAGAGATGTATGAAAATAAATAAAATGATATTTGAATGAAGTGGCTGAAACGGTTTGATTTGGTTTTTTTAGTACTAAGTTCGCGTGTAAGCCAATTTAAAACCCCAAAACTAATGTCTAAAGATGCAGTCAAACCTGTATGCACAGATTGTAAACTGGACCACACTCTGACATAAATAAAATATACGTATTGAAGTATATTCCCGGTAAGGTTCCAAACTTAGTAGTTTTCCCCATCTTGGTATATAAAAAGCGAGTCGGCATTTAAATAAGTCTCTATTTTTTAAATTCAATATAAAATAATTATGAAATCAAGAATGTTACAGAACATAAAATGTCCTTTTTTTCAGGGTATTATGCGTTATTCTGGCGATTTTAGGGGTATTTATTTACCCCGTATAGTGCTAATACTGGCCGAAGGCATCATCATTGAATTTTAACTTAAATTGGAGAGGCTAATATTTTTAGGAGTTAGTGTTACTCCCTGCTTACTGGTATCTATAGCCAGTCTGCAATCTGTGCATATCAGTTTGAACCTTAAGCAAAAATTAACCATATTAGCAAATTATTTGCATTTTTAAACTAGGCACACCAATCAAGTATTGCCAGAACAAAAAAAAATATTGGAAGCCCCCCCTCCAGCAAAATGTCGAGAGTAATGTAGTTTACCTCTCGATCCGCTTGAAACCAGTTCGAACCGTCGCAGCCGGCACACAAACAGAACACCTAAGACCTAAGGTCAGAGCGAGGTACACATATCTCTTACCATAGAGTCTTGTTGCTAGTCAGGTTTGGAGCTTTAGTAAAAGTACCTCTAGATGACCAATCTTTGCTCGTTTTTTTATGTTACATCATGTGTTTTGGAAATGAAACCTAGCTAGATCGATTACAATTTCATAATAATCGTTGGGAGCCGTTTCCGGATTCAGATTATTAATACGCATATACAAGAATGGCTCGTTTAAAGGTATTAGATATATTTTTACCACAAAGACGCTTCGATAAGATAGCACACACATCATTTTAATTACATGGTTGATTGCTTTATATAATTGACTACTTTTTGATATTTCAACAGCACCATGTTAAAAAACAATCAACCAAAAATTATCGTTCCTCTCCCGAATTTTCATCTTTAACTACGTTTGTAAGTCTTGTCGCCACAATCCTTCGGCATGAGACTCATCTGCATTTTTAAATATTTGAGTAACATTCGTAAATTCGATCTCACAGAGAGCTTGAAATAGATACAGTACCTATTCAACTGCATTCGGTTATGCTAGAAACCGATCTCACATACTTTGGCAAAGGTTAAGCATATAATGTAGCCTCTGTAGTTAAACTGTCGTAACGTCTGCGGCACCTCAAAACCTAGTAAATTCGATCTCATCAAGAGCTTATGCAGTACTAGCTGTTGCGAGCGGCTTCGCCCGCTACAACTCGAAAATTATCCCACAGGAAGATACAATCGGGATAAAAACTATCCTGTGTTAATCCAGGTGATAAACTATCTTTGTACCAAATTTTTTTCAAATCCGTTGAGTAGTTTTTGCTTGAGAGAGTAACAAACATCCATCCAACATGCATACATACTTACAAACTTTCGCGTTTATAATATTTGTAGGATTCAGTTGCATTATTAAGTTGTTATTAATTTAGTTGCATAACACACTTTGGCAAAGACTAAGCCGACAATGAAGAGTTTTGTACCATCAGCAGTTGAACTGTGCTAACGTCTTTGGCACCTCAAAACCTGACTGACAACAAAATCCCCTAGGTTCACCACTACTAGCAGATCACTCACATGGTTACGCAGCTTCTCCTTCTGCTCGGCTTCGATGAGCAGGCGTCGGTCGGCAGCCTGCTGGAGCTTCTCCTGAATAGCGCTCTCCAGCTGTTGGAAACGCTCATGGTTGCCTGCGCGCACCTTCTTGACTTGCTCCTCCTGGATATAGGGAGAATGGCATGAGAACAAAAGACGGACAGACAGACACTAGGCTAGGACAGATAGCATGATCAGCCTATATTGTTCCCACGGATGGGATTCCGTTATTCTTTTCTGATTAATTTCGTTGCCGCACCCACAAGACAGTTAAATCGCTTCTCTGGGACTTCGCCGAGCTTCATTGTCTCGGCGCTTTTCTTGTGGTCGCCACTGTTGATTCTGGCTTACAGGAGTTACAGTAGTTTGGGAATAGTGTGGCGGGCTTGCGGGGCTTGTACCAATTTAAAGAAAAAAAAATGTTTTTAGTAGAAGGACAGGCTGGTTTCCTCGCGATGTTTTTCCTCCACCGTTTTAAGAACAGCGGTGATGAAAATAAATTCAATAAAGAACCGCGCCTGCCTGGACACAAACACGACTCAACTCGTAAGTTGGAGCCTTAAATAGACAACCACTGCTCTTCAGTCATCAGCAGAATACGAATATGCTTCTAATACGGGTCTAGGCGTCTAAAATTGCCACTTTAGCAGATCATAATATGAATTGATGATCATTTTACGAATTTTAATGCATTTTAACTATTTTCCTAAATGGTCACAGACGCAGTTACTATTACGAAAGATCTATTTTACGCTTTTTAATGCAATTCATATTATGATCGGGTAAAGTGGCCATTTTAGAGCCCCTGGTACTTCCAGCTAAATATATTGAATCAGTAACTATAACTCACATGCTCGCGCAGACGCTCAAGCATCTTCTTGATGTTCTCGTCACGCTTGTCGGCGGCGGTGTTCATCTTCTCCTCGATAGCCTTGTACACTTCCATGGTCTGCTGCTCTAGGGTCAGCCTGAGGATACGAGGAAACATGTTAATGATGCTGGAACTTCAGAACTGCGATTAAGTCGGGGTGCAACATTCCGCAGCCCCAACGGGCGTCGGCACTTGCGGGCCCCTTCCATGTTGCTGAGAGCGAGAGAACCTTGACCCTTATCTTGAGCTAGATTCTCTACAATTTGACAAAAGCTATGATCTGATTCCGGTCTCCATTCGAGACCAAGTCTTCTCCAACAGTCATTGGCATTAGTGTTCTAGCAGTAAGGACGTAGGTGGGCTACGTAGACTACTTTCGCACGAGACACCGCTGTTCCCGAATTTTTATAGGTATTTTAGTAGTTGTAGTAGCTGGAATGTCTGACAATCAATAATGGTTGTCAGACATTCCAGCCACGGACATGTCCTCTGATATTAAGCAGTAATTGGGTTGCAGAAACTTTGGTCGTCCGGCGACGACATGGGCAGACGATATTGTTGCCATCGCGGGAATATCCTGGATTAGGCTGGCACAAGAATGTCCCCAACAGTGAGTGAAGTCAGTTGTAGATGCTGATGGGTTGTAAACGTTAGATAGGTAGTCGCTCCATCTTACATACTGGTAATCAGCAGGGTCCTCTCAGACTAGGAGCGTACCTAAACAGTTTTGTTACCTGGTCTTCTCAACACCCTCGAGGTGGTCCTTCAGACGCGCACGCAGCTCGTTGATATACGCCTCGCGCTTCTCCTCATGCGTTTCCATCTTAGCGTCGAGAGCCTCTTTGGTGTTGACGATGAAATTGTTGGTCTGTTCGCTACGGATGCGGGAGGCTTCCTCGATCTTCTGCATCTTGGTGGCAATGACCGCCATCCTGCTGGCTTCCAGACTCTGCAGGTGGTTTACGGTATTGTTATGGTATATTTAGAATTGAAGCGGTTGTTACAAAATTTGTGCTTAGAATACAGTGGTTATATTCGAACTATATAATTATTAAGGTTCTACTCAATGCTTTATTAAAAAAAAAATAACCTCAAAAGTTAATTTAATTGTAAGTACTTTAAATCTATGACATTGAACAGTTTCTAACAAAGTTTTGAAAAAAAAGTTTTCGACGCACCGTCAAGGATCTACTCAACGATGGTAACCGCTAAGAACACCGATGAGTAATCGAGTTAAATCTTATATCATACCTCAAAATGGCATGTATTGATTTTCGAAAAAACACGGTCATGCATCAAGAATTCGGTAATCTATACCTATCGCCATTGTATCAATCAAATTCCACTTACACGTCTCCTCTCCTCAGCAGCCTTAAGCTTCTCCTGGATCTCCTCAACAGACGGCGTCTTCTCGGGGGAGTCGGCACGACGAGGTACCGGGACACCCACGGGCTCTGCGAGGATCACCTCGTACGCCAGACCTCCCTTCGACATCTCTTGGCAGCGGATCTCGGTAGCTGGAAAAAAGGGGTAAAGTCAGTGGAAGGTCAAAGCCAAGGTGATGGCTGTTCCTGATAGTTCAGAGTTCAGAAATACTGATACAGACAGATTACAGTCTGGATAGGAGTATACTGGGGACATCGGATTAGGGCAGATATTCCAGGACATTATTATTATTATATAGCAGGTCAAAATCTTCATTGACGAACGACAGCCTGACATATTTATTAGTGTTTGTCATTGAGCCGCTCTTTTCTAGACCGTCAGGCTCAAATCGTTGCGGGAAAAGTTATGGAAATCTATAGGGACATTTCTATCTTGAATGGGCTATTACGGAGGTCTATCTCAGTACCAAAGTAACAAGCCATCTTGCATTATTTTTCCTACTTTTAAGTTTTTATTTTAGACGTTTTATTCTCATACTTTTTATGACTGTTACGTATCATAGTTGTTCACGATAATTTTACTTAGGTGACTAATTTTTTACTACTTACGACTTTAAATGCACTATCAGGTATACTCCAAACCACAAAGAGGAAATCGAAGATAAAGGCGATATTTTGTAAATAGGGGATACTCAATGAGTGCATTATGATCTTTGTAAACGTCTTTAGCTGAGCTTAATATTATTCTGATGGTTATCGAACAAAGTGGCAATAGATATATCATGTAATATGTCTATGGCAAGGAAAGATATCCTAAGTCCTAGATTACAAATTAATGATCTAACAGGTCCAGATCTTCCAGAAAATGTATGCGCTTCAGCCATCAGTCTATCTACGGTAATACGCACGCGATCATAAGAAATAATGGAATGAAAATATCCGAATGGCAGTAGGTCTCGTCGTCATCTTGAGATATTTTATTTTTGTACTGGACCATACCTTAAATTCTCTCGCTACAATGTATCTATGAACGAAGAGCCTATACGTTTAGGTACTATTTTCATTGACAAAGGTAATGTTTAGTAAAATAGGAGTCACAGTATGCATGTTCATAAACTGTTACTCATAAATACTTCATATTAATTGTTTGTTTATGATTCTATCGCAATAACATCATAAATCACTAATTCGTTTTCCGTTGGTCGAGTGAGTCGCAAGCGCGGCTGTTGAGCATAAGGTACTGGGTTCAATTAGGTAGTTAACTAAAAAAATTTAATTAGTCCGTCAGATGGATTTCCAAAAAATATTGGACACGTATTTTTCTTTCTTCACGTAAGCAAACAGTGAAGACGATACAATGCTTTGAAAACTCGTGTGGTGTCATATTCTAAGACATTAGTATGACATTTTTTTGCGGTTAGTGACGTCACAAACCCCTACTCAAATCTTCGACGCGTTTTATCTTCGTACATTGATTTGATAAAACTAAAAATACGTGTCCAATATTTTTCGATAATCTAAGAGACGGATTAGAATCATATTGTTTTCAAGTCAGTAAACATTCCTATTCCTGAGTTGGGCAGAGTATTTTCTAAATCCATCAGTAATTTCTTAGTTGCTCCACGGAGTTTGTATTTGTGCCCGTTTGATGGATTTAGTACATTTCTCTTGACTATTGCCAATGACTAAATTGGCTCCCTACATTCGGCACCTGTTTAGCCATTTCCAGCAATGTTGGGGTCGGCTTCCAGTCTAACTGGATGCAGTTGAAACCGTATTTTACATGGAGTGTCTACCTATCTGTACTTTACAACTCAATTAAAAATGGGCAATACGATACCCCTTGAAAAGACGGGCTGTCAGACATTCGGGCCACTGACTATCAAAGACAGCCAGGACCAACAGCTTAACGTGCTTCAAGAGTTACGGAGAATCTTCGGCAGGCAATAGATGGTCACTTACCTACCGAGTTTCCTCGGTAAATCGCCACCCTAGATTGACAGATACAATACAAATGAAAGCTTCACTTTTCAATGACTTCGTAACAGTTGTGTCACATTGCACACAGTTATTGTACACCGGGAAGGGAACCACGCGTCAATACCCTCGCATAATGTAATAATTGTGCACTCTGATCGAACGAACGCCATCCAAACAATAGACGTAGCTTTTTTACGAAGCTAGAAATTCTACAAATAAGTATGTTTCTTCTCGCGTTAGCCATTTAGTTTTCATGCCAGCCGAGGCTGTTCGAAAGAGATACTCCCTTCCGCTCCCAGGGCGGGAAAAGCGTCATTTGATGATTTTCCATACTACAAAAAAAAAGTCATGATAACAATGTGTCTTTGGAATCAAAAATAAATTCAAAAACTAAAACCCGACTACAAATAAAATCGCAGACTAATATATATATATATTCGCGGGGTAAGGAGAAAACAAGAAAAATCGTCTAGGAAGAGATAATTTTTATAAAGGGTGTAAAAGTACCTTTAACGCAAACGAAGGGCACTTGTTCTCCCCACCACTGTGAACATTTTTTTGTTCTAGACCATACCTGGGAACCTCCTAGTTACGGAGATATTGGAGGTCAAAGTTCCTAATTTTTCACAGCTGTTTTTGTAAATACTAGTTTTTCAGGTTATAACTTTACTTAAATTACCTCCATGACCCGTTTACTATTCAAAGCATCCACTAGCACAATGTTTTATGAGTGCTACATTGAGTTTTACAGTAAATTGTGATTTTTGACCCCAAAAAAAAGTCATTTCCCAGCAAAAATTTTTGCGTAGGGGTACTTAGTTTGATGTACAGAATACTTGGTTGAAGTTTGCGTGAAGGGTTCATTTACACCCTGTATATCAATTTAACGTATTATAAGTTAAAATTAAAGAGTCGTAGTCGCAAATTTATATACCTAGCCTATGTCACCCGAGCTATTTTTACGAATCTATTGACACAATATTTACTCAAATCCGTTCAGCACTTTAGGCGCTATGGTGGAACATACATACATAGACTGCCAAAATCATTACCCTTCCTTTTGGCTTCGCCGTAGTCGAGTAATGACATCATAACAATAACCCTCCTTTTGGGCTTCGCCGCAGTCGGGTAAAAATAGTGTCATATAAACAGGCATCCTACATGTTTTCTTTATCAGTAACCCTTTTTTTTTTTTTGGCGGGTGGGAATTCATAGAAATACCCCTCCCGCTCTTGGGCAGAGGCGAAAGGGAGTGTCAGACTTCTACTGACTAAAAACCACCCATGTTCCTTCTTCGCCCTCTATGTCGAGGCCGCGATAACTAGTGTACAACCCACGGCTTATCAGTTAGTCCTTGGTTAGATATTCGAGTTCTAACATATCGGCACGCCTGTAATCGTGAAGGGTACGGCGGTGTACCATAGTACACTCGTACCCACATTTCACAATAAATTTTTGAAGTCCCATGCAAATAAGAAGTGAGCCTACTCAACTTCATGAGCGTCAGATATCACACTTCACACTAATATTAGAAAGGCGAAAGTTTGTGAGTGTGTATGTTTGTTACTTCTTCACGTAAAAACTACTGAACGGATTTGGATAAAATTTGGTACGCAGATAGTTTATAAGCTGGATTAACACATAGGATATTTTTATCCCGATTTTACCTTCTCGTGGGATAATTTTCGAGTTGCAGCGGGTGAAGCCGCTGGCAACAGCTAGTTACTTATAAAGGGTGTAAAAGTACCCTTAACGCAAACGAAGGGCACTTGTTCTCCCCACCAGTGCGATATTTTTTTGGTTTTAGACCATACCTGGGAACCCCCTAGTTACGGAGATATTGGGGGTCAAAGTTCCAAATTTTGCACGGCTGTTTTTGTAAATACTAGTTTTTCAGGATATAACTTTACTTAAATTACCTCCATGACCTGTTTACTATCCAGAGCATCCTCTAGCACAATGTTTTAAGAGTGCTACATTGAGTTTTACCTTAAAATGTGATTATTGACCCCAAAAAAAAAGTCGTTCCCCAGCAAAAAAATTTGCGTTGGGGTACTTAGTATGATGTACAGAATGCTTGGTTGACGTATGTGTGAAGGGTTAATTTACACCCTGTACCTATTAATACAAGCCTGAAACATAAACGACTGCCTCGTTGGTCTACTTGTCCCCATCGCGGGTACTGAGCCTGAGGTCCTCGAGAGGACCAACTTGACTTGAGGTCGGGCAAATTGATTTGGGTTTTTCTATCAGGAATTTCTCAATAGGAGCCAGTACGGAGTCTGGACCTGTACCAGGTTGTTGGCAATAGGCTGCCCCTACATGGGACCATATATAACTGGCCTAATGTGTCTGTACTATTAGGTACACCCTTACCCTTTGGGGATCACAAGCGTGATGTTATGTTGTGAAACCAATGATATATTAAAACTATAGATACGTTGTCCGCCCTCAAAAATGACAACATGATTAATGAAGCCAATTGGCCACATCCCGCTTAGTTACGCACCAACCACTCGCGCGACGCTACGTTTGTTCTTAATTCAAATAGTGTGTGTAAACCTGCGCAAAACGTAAAGAAAACAGGCATCCCGCTGTACGGTGTCATATTTTCTTTCGCTTTCTTTACGCGTAAAAGTAGTTATCCAATATTTTCGCCGTTTTGAAGCGCCGCCATGTTAGTTCATGACGTGTCTATACAGGGTTATTTGTAAAACACCGTTAACCTCTCTGCAGGGCTATTGCGTATCTTTTAAATGACAGTGGCTAACCTATAGTGCCTTTCAAATACTGTCAAATGGTTCCATTTTGTACTAAACCATAACCAATTTGACAGTTAATCCATAGACAATATGATAGCCACTGTGATTTAAAAGATACGCAATAGCCCTGCAGGACTAAGTTGCTAACATCATAATCAACAACTTTTGTTCTATGATTTTTAAAAATTCATCATATTTTATTTCATCAGAATTACTTACAAAAATAAAAATATTTAAATTGTACGCTCTAAATGTTACCAAGTCTGCGAAGCAAAAGAAAACGATAGTACGCGACAGGCGTAGGTAGGTACAGCAAAATACAGAGTTGAAATGTGTTAGATAGGACAACAAAATATTGAACTTTTGTTTTTGGTAAGTGTATTATGTTTTGTAAAAAATCATAGAACAAAAGTTGTTGTTTATGATCATAGTAATACAGTCTTGCAAGGTTAACGGTGTTTTAGAAATAACCCTGTATACCTACAGGGTGTAAATTAACCCTTCACACATACGTCAACCAAGCATTCTGTACATCAAACTAACCAAACGTACGTACCTACGCAAAAATATTTGCTGGGAAACTACTTTTTTTTTCGGGTCAAAAATCTCATTTTACTGTAAAACATTGTGCTATTTGATGCTTTGAATAGTAAAAGGGTCATGGAGGTAATTTAAGTAAAGTTATAACCTGAAAAACTAGTATTTACAAAAACAGCTGTGCAAAATTTGGAACTATGACCCCCAATATCTCAGTAACTAGAGGGTTCCCGGGTATGGTCAAGAACAAAAAAAATATCACAGTGGTGGGGAGAACAAATGCCCTTGGTTTGCGTTTAGGTTACTTTTACACCCTTTATAATACGTCATTGTGTGAAAACTAAAATATCTATGCTTGTACTACAAGCGTTAAACCAACCCGAAAATGTCCATACTACAAATAGACTGCCAGCAGCCCTCAATGAGCCGTATCTATGTAAATACATGTCCTAAAAATCGACCGCCGCATGCCAACGTGACCCTGAGCACTGAAAGCCCCGCGCTATGTTTCGGGTCCAAATTGTTTTTAAAATATTTTAAACGAATGCTGAAACAGGGTCATGAGAATTTTCTAGAAATTGTATAAAGCTGCGTAATCCTACGGTGGTTATTTTCGTAGTAGCTGTTGTATAAGAAAGTACTCGAGCGTATTAAATCTCCATAATAAATAATGCAAACATAATTGAGTTTCCGCATAATAAACGGCAAGTATACAGACAAAGCTGTTGACGTTATGAACGTCCCATGAACCCTTAAATCACCCATTTCATCTCAAAAACCGTCCCACTAATTTCCTTTACAATATTTCACAAATTACCCGTAATTTTAAAGGCGTTAATTAACGCCCCCATCTGAATACACTCGCTAAACTCATTAAATTACGGCCCCCGACGTTTAAGGGTGAAATTCTTAAAACGTGGCGGGGTAAGGGGGTAAATTACTGTAATATTCAAGGTCGGGTAAACTTCTCCTTGGGTAAGGAATGTTGTGTTGTTTAATTATTGGGAGGGTAGGGGCAGACTCGGGACTCCCGACTGCTCCCCCCGTGAGTCACGCCAATTGCATTACAATCACGTTTCAGGGTATGACTGTGTGGGTAAACTATGTCTGTACTCGTATGAAAACACGTGACTCAGCCGTGATACAGGGGATGGGGTGACTTTCCATTACGCGCATAAATATTTAATGTGTCCTTCTTCGAAAAACTCGCACAGGAAAACGATATTTCACTATTCCTAACAAAGTAAGCTAATTTAGATACTGCGAAACCTATTATAAAATCCCATCTTTTCCTGAAAACGAAATGGAGGGGAAAACATGGCGTCAAGGGTATTAAATAAGTGTCGGAATTTCACTCTCCCACGTGAAAAGGGGGCTTCAAAAAAACAAACACGCGCACAATACAAAACTAACAATAACTCAGTTAAAAGGGGTGAAAACTCTTGACCCGCCAGCCCGCAACACAAAGGGGGCTCACATCCCCGGGGCTGTGTACTATCTTGGTAAGGGATCTCACCCTGTATGTGCCTGGCACAGAGTTGTAGGCAAATGGAGTGATAATGTGAGTGAAATAGCTTGAACAGCACTTGCGTTTCAGACTCTGCATGAATTGGGAAAAAGCTGCAGTTGAAAAAGTAAAATTGCGAAAACCGAGCGGACTGGATTCCTGACCGGACGGGCGTACAACGGACTTTGCGTGTTATCGTACTAAAACATATGCCAAAGAGTGGTTTCCATATTTTTATTTCTTTGATAAGAAACACCCGAAAGGAATTCAGAGGTTGTAGTCCGATATCCTGATCCTCTGGACCTTCAAAAGCTTTTGGCACATAGCACATGAGTTGAATTGGTAAGAAAAACGAGTAAAGAACTAACACTCCATTTACTTCCTATTCTTATAACAAGTTTGTGAAAGAGAATTTTTCACAAATTTTGCTAGTTAAGGACTATAGGGGGTAAGCTCTAAATCCTTTGGAAGTCACACTGAATGGCATCACTGCACTTACTTTAAGTTAAAACTAGCCAACTTTTCTGGCAAACCAAATTGAAACATGTCCAAATGGCTGTCAGCTACAATTTAATGTCTTTTAAATCTTTTGAAATATAACATTTGTTTACTAATTACAGCTGAAACTGTCTGAATTTAAGGCTGTTAATCTTCTTTCAACTTATTATTTTCCTGTTCATATCTTATTTTTTTGGAGGAGGTTACCGCATGTCTTCTTGTGAAGTGCGACTTGTCTATTAATCATCAGCATCATGAATGGTCGCCCACTTTCCGTCCATCATTGTTTAGTCTTTTAATAGCCATCCTACATTCATACAAAAAAGTGATTTTGAAAAATGAATCATCCACATAATGTATAACTTGTTCCATACATCTGAATCGTGTAGGACTACGTATTGCAATTTTGTTTGAATTAACTGTTTATTTATTTATTTATTTATTACAAGGCGGCTGTCTAGCCACCGACGACGCTACAAATTATCTGTGACTATTTTAAAGAAAGTATTATAACATACGTTTTTTATATTAGGTTAAATAATCTGTTATTGATTCATGATTCTTCATGAATTCGTGGCGATTGTTTGATGTCCCTTCGCCAAAATCGGAATCAAATCGATTTCATAATTTCAACGAAATCGCTATGATTCTTATTACTGAATTCATAAGGCTTATTTTCCTGTGAAACATCACTTACTTATGAATTTGACCTTCTTCGGTTGCTTGGTCCTCGGTTTGCCGACTGGTTTCTTGACGGGCGCCGACCGTCGGTGAGCTAGGAACAGAAAGAGGCCGTCAGCGAAGCCCGAGGCGACGCTGAAGACTCTCGCGGAGACAAACTGACCCTCTGGCTTGAGTAGGTAAAAAAATGCCCTAGGAAGTGTTTTCACAAGTTGTGCCAACTAAGATGATCCTATTTATAACTAGACAAGTAGACAGATCAACAAGCAAAACTTGGGATTTTTTTTCATTACATCATAAGTATAGAAAATTTGTCTGGTCGGCCACGTAAATGATGCAATGAATATTGTTGACCTGTCAAAACGAACAAAGCATTAGGATTGCGAGTAGGTTACGCAATTATCCCGCAGATTAGGCTATAGAGCTCAAAACATCGGTTTTCGGTTGCAATGCCATCAAAATTCGAGCCAGCAACCCCCCAAACAACACTAACGGACAATCGAAAAACCATTACGTCGGCCGAATCGACCCAACTAATGTTTATTTGAAGAACATTCGGAGTTTCGGACCCTAGCTTTTAATGAATCGACATTCGATGCTCGCGTGACTGGTAAAAGCTTCGATTGTGGTGATCAAACAATCGATAAAAAATGTCGCAGTCTACATAACATGTACCTAGTTAATGGCTGACGTAGATAGAGCTTTGAACTAACCTAGATGCCATGCATCGCAGTAATAAATAAAGTAGCTTTATGATCGAGGTTTCTCTCGACGGCTTTATAAGACCTGCATATCCTTTTCAGCCTTTTTGTGTAATGAGCAAGAATTAGTTCCGTCAAGCTGATGTTGACGCAAAAATTGAACTTTCAAGGTCAAATGGAGCTAAAATTACGGCAAATATTGCGTAACAAAAAATTTGCAGTTTCATAAAGGGCGCACCATGTTTGCTAGTCAGACCGGGAGTAGGACAGAACACTTGGCAAAGTGTTAGTAGTAATGGCACTTGGAGTAAAACCCTCACTGAATATTACGAAAGTTAGTAGAAGTGTTGGAAAAACAAATTTCAATGTGCAGATGGGAAGAAGAAGTACTGGGTCATAGTTCGTGTTGAGCGCATACCCCCACCGGATCAGGTTATTCCTGCAGCGCACCAACTGGCTTCGCCATTGGTTCAGGGTCTTCCAGGTAGGCCATGGCAGCAGGCGTCCTACTGAGTGCTTTTCTGCAACTTCGACATAATGTGTCGACTAAGATGCCAATGACAATAATGATGATTGCATCATTTAAAGTTGATGAAATGATAATGCAGAAAAGTTTCCATTTCCTACTGTACCCAGTCATTTTAGACAAGCGCCCTTATTACCAACCACCGTCATCAAAACGCATTCTAACCAAAATTACATCAAACTAAAAACTTCAAAAAGTCGAGGCTGCAAATGAATAGTCATTTATTAGATATTTGGGCCCCAACTCATGTTGTTGGGGACGTCTCTGTAATAGTATCGAGGTAATAACGTCGACACGACGCCGGGAGATGAGGCCCGGTACGTGAGGGGAATGCCGGAGTGCCGGAGAGTCGGCGAAATTCGCCGCAAGTACAGATAATCTCTCACGGCAACGCTAAGTCCCAGTTTACACAGCAGTCGAAGCTGAGACCATGCTATACAAAGTGTTAAGACGACTTTAAACTTGAATCCCAGCTAATTCAAAGTTTAAACAAGCTAAGAGTCTGTTAATTTTGCGTTTGCGGGGACAATTTTTTGGCTAAGTGTCCCCAAATTGCAGAAAACGACGGAACAATTATGTCAGGAGTAGTCAGGACAACGGAATGATAAATGATAAGGTTCGTTGGTCTTTATTACAAATCAAACAGTCTCAGAAAACAAAAAGCCCCTCCGTCCCACGAATTAATTTCCTAAAATCCCAATCCAAAGTTTGCCAGAACCAAACAATCGTAATGAAAGCAATATTTGTGATTGCCCGAGCGCCTCGAGGGTGTTATTTATCAAAACTTAATTAGCTTTCACCATAATTCACGACAAAATAGCCGTCATGAGATGGTTGTCTCCTCATTTTATTGTAATGTAAGTGACTCTCTCATCATCACGATTTTCACAAATAACCGAGTCAGGGAAATCATTGCGGTAAACCGCTTCAATCGCAGCTGTTTTACGTAACCGCAAACGCTGATGCGAATGAAAAATGTAGACCATGACTAATTAAAAGTTGGATATCAAGGAAATACAAATTAAAAAGGATTTCAAGAAGCGAACGTCATAACAGCGCAACTGTTCAGACGTTTTTGCTACCTTGTCTTCTTGATCCAGTCAACATTATCCATGATTCGATCTCGATTTGATGAGCGAACAGATAAAACTATAGCATGTGACTTCACGACTCACTCTTTAGTATAAAAAAAAAAAAAACGTTATTGAACCCGAGCTGTTTTCACTACAGAATTCTAATCAATAATTTTTCATCCATATTCAAGACTTGCAGCTGTTAGCATCGTATAAAACAGCAATTTAATGAACGTGCAAAAAAACAATAAAGCAGAAAAAGTATGGTAATCTAATACAAACGGGGCAGTTACAACTGAAAGGTCGACGGGCAGCCCCCTCCGGCGCCGCACGATACAACATGAAAAACCTGATAAAATATTTAAAGACTGGCTTTAAAACCCTTGAGGGGAGAGCTGAAAGTAAATTTACTACCGCTGGGAATACGAGCGTTGGCACGTACGAGTGTTTTAAACACGACGCAAATGCGGCTAGGCGATGCAGAAACAAGAGATATATTCTATGCACCGCGGCGTTGAGAACATTCCAGAATAGCGGAGACGGCACCGACGTCCTCTTTACGAGTTACGCTCATTAGGAAAATGGGTGACTTTGTGTGCAACCCCTTTTTATACCGCTCCCTGCAAAAGTGTTGTTTTTAAATCCATTCACGGCAAAGCAGAGTCGAGGTGAAAATTATTTAAGTTTCTGCAAGTCGTAAAGCAGCTTAGTTGTAAATTCAAATTCTCAAGTTGCTCGAGAGAGCTGGTGGCCGGAATGGTTTGTAACACGCAAACTTTGTAAGCACCTGCAATGCATCATTGTGGACATGTGTGACTCCAAATCTAGATATCTTTCGGTAAAACTGTGGTTTTAGACTTAGTCGCATGATATTCTTCTTCGGTTTTTATACTACCGTAACATGAAAGTAATACACGTTAGAGACGAGATGAAACGTGTTTTATAGCATTGTTCAACCCTCATACAGGATCAATAACATGTGACGTCTCAGCTCCGAGAAAAAAAGGCGTAAACTTCTACTCATCTCGTATTAGGATCCACGAGCAAGAACCCCAACGAGAGTAATCCCATTTGTCGCGCTCATTACAATGTAAAGTAATGTTTTTATTAAGCTGAACGACATAGTAATAAAGATGATCAAAATCTGTAAGCCCTACCGCACCCTCACAAAGGGTGCAGGACTTGTTAAGCCAATTAAACCCAATGTTATAATGGTCCCCTAAACAATTATGCGATCTCGAGCCCCCTGTTGTCACTTCTCAATGGCGTGTCTGCTAATACAAACACACTTGAAGTATAGTGACAAGCATTATGTTACGTTACGAAGCAAATTATGCGATGATAATTAATTAAGTAACCGTTAGAGCGTTAATTACAAAGTTATTTGAAGTCACGAATGATTCCAGCAGAAAAATGCGCTTTGGAATGTTCATAGCCGTTTTAACGAACAATTACAGCAGCTCTGATGAATACGCCTTCTGCGAAATTCGCATTTCCAAGGCCACCGGTATGGTCCGTAAAGCCCATGTTTTATAGTATTTGAAGCCATGAAGTTAAATACCAAGGTCCGCGCTTGGATATATAACCTAGCCAGTAGAGATCGATCGTAAATTTAATGTTTCGAACATCAATAATTCAGAAGGCATAAAGTCTGGGTCTATTTCAAACCTACATTTGATGTCCCATGTTTTTATGTCTACAACAATTTTATCGTGACGAAATTGGATGACTCAATACTTGGTTAACCGATGACTCCAAAAATAATTAACTACTATTACAAATTTTTAGGAGCATTGCTGAGGAGAAAAGAAGTATGTGAAATGACTGCGCAATCAGCAGTTATCCTTTTCGCAATCTGACTAATGGCAGCAATAAACGTCGAAATGTTTGAAAAATTTCGTTAATTAACAAGCCCGCAACAATAAAGCGACACGAGGTCCTCTAATGCGTGCGTAGTGGCGCATAAAATACCAAAACATTTTACGAAGGGCCTACTAAAGTGATTATGTCGCGATTGCGTGACATAATTTAATCAGGCCCACGATATTATGTGAAAACAACTATTTTTCCGAATTCCCCAGACAAGTATGTTTGAATTGGACTCGAATGTTACGGAATCTGAAACCATTATGTAAGTTGTAAGAAATAATTTTCTTGAAAAGGTTTTCTAATTTTAGATCGGTGGTCTTTCAGACAGAAGTAAAAAGTTGGTCGACACACTGCGCAGAATGGTGGACGCGTACCACAGTATCGCGATTCGTAGACGGTACAAAATGGTGGACATTATGCAGTAATGTTTAATCAATAGTTGTAGTGAGGCCGGCACGGACTGACAGGTATCCGTAAAACTGAAAAAGCTCGAACGTGATCGAGCGCTTGCTAGGCCCTGAAATGACCGACGAAAGAAAAATACTTCGTGACCGGCGTAACACAATAATTTCCTTCCATATCCTAAGACCGGCTAAATAGGAAAGATTTTGTGCTTTTTCCGTACTCGAAGTAATGTGTCAAATATCAAAATATCATTTAACCGCCAAACTCTTGCAAATTTTCGAGATGAGAAAATATGCCAAAGGAAGCGTGGACGTTTGATCCACAATGTTAACATCACGTTGGGAGACATCAATTGTCATCACAACACCGCCCCTTGCTGGTAATCGAAGGATCACGTGATTTACGTCAGATGCAATTTAAATGAAGGCACCGGCCGGTGCCCCTCCCCCCGCCGGCCGGTCACCGGCTATGAAGACTCAATAACAGACATCTGAGACGTCACCAGCCAATGGCAATTCTTAACGGAACAAGAAAGCATAAAGCAGCAGCGATTAATGTTTACAACCTTCAATTTACCAGACTCAAATTGGAGAAGCCGCAGCTGACAGTTAAAAGAGGTTACCTTCTGTTTTTGCCTTCCCTGTAACAGTGTTTTGAGATTTTGACATACGATTTGGAATTTGTGAACAATTTCATGCCAGATAATAAAGTAGGGCGTTTGTCTCCGCAGCGAGAGTCACAACAGTGTCGCCGGTCAGATTTGTGATGATCACGAAGACTTCGTCCATAGCAGCGGTGTTCCCAACCTGCAGGCAAAACTGGCGCTCGGCATGAGTGGCAGAAGCACTGCATCACCGAATCCCGAACAAGTCCTATCAGCATGGTGATGATCAAATTGACTATCTAACGTGTGACGGAGTCGCGTCGCGGCGCTGGCGGACTGCGCGACTCTCGCCCGGAAACTGAGCCACGCCGGGGGGAGGGCAGCCGGTCGATAGCTACACCCCGCGCCCCGCAACCCCCGCCCTGCGGACCCACCCCGCAACCACCCCTTGCGCGCTACCGTCCCTAACTTGATAACCCGTGCAAGAAAATAAGCCTACCAAATGGAAAAATAATGTCACCCACGACATATATTAGGTCGCGTCAAGTTACCTGCATGTGAGGATATGAGATCTCTTACTGAAGTTTTATTTCCTCTGTGGAAGAGGATGATATCAATCTCCGGCAGAGGAAACTGAAAAGTATGAGCGACATCTAATATCCATAGATAGACGGATACCTTCAACTCAATGGTTGAAGGTATCCGTCTATCTATGGATATTAGATGCTCATGTGAGACTTGTCAAGATTGACGAAGATGACGCGTTGGGGGTTCAAAACCGCACCTAGCAACTACAAGGTCTAGGGTCGGGGAAGACAAACTAATTTAAGAGCTGCCCAGACTCGTTCGGGTCTCGACGGACTTCTCGCTCATAAAAACGCCGAGCTGTCGGGGGGCGGCGGGCGCGTACTTGGAGAGGGCACATGGGGGAGCCACCATGCGGAGGTTCCGCCGCCGTCTCGGCGCCGCCACCCGCAGCCAATTAACAGCCGGCAACGCCACGCTGAATTTGTTTCGCCACTCGAATTGCTTCCGATTGATTTCCTGTTCTCAAAATCTATCACTGAATGATTTTCGTGACACGTCTCGACGTTTTCGACAGATGATCAACACGACGTCGAAAACACCGAAGGACGTTTTCGCAGAACTGGTAAAGTGAGGTTAAGTATTGAGTACCGAAAAAGGTAACGAAACGGCTTACCTAGTCCAGTGCAAGAGAGAAATTAAATAGGAAGACTGCAGTGGTGATGGCGTCGTAACCCCGTGCACCGGTAACACCGGCTGTGGTGCGTCGGATCGATTGCGGCCAACAACCCCTAGATCGCGTCCCCCTGCGGTAATAACTGGGAATACCAGGACCGAACCTCGTTCGGACGGTGCATACGGACAGGAGCCGACACCGCCGTGGAAATACCGCCGAGGCTGGCGTCCGCCTGACTGACGTTATAAGGAATCGTGCCTAACGACAACAACTTGCGTTTTACAGACCAACTGATACTACACTAACGTTGGTGTCCTGGTTTAAGCCAGTCATGTCATACTCATTATTATAATAAGCGTACTGTTAGAGCCTCAGGACTATATCAAAATACAAATTCACAAACTGTATTATGCTAGGGTACGACATAAAATCCTCGACAATTTGCGAACACTCCATCAAAAGAACATGAAATTCAAGATAATACCGGCAGTCCGTCTACCCTCGACGACTGCGTTCCATAGATCATATCACCGCAGTGATAAATTAGTTTCCTCAATAAAAGTTCGTCGTCGACTCAGCAGAGAGAGGTGACTAATAAACTTTTCTGGGGCTTTTTTACAACAAACTTTTGACATAAAATCAACTTAACATACGTAATTATTTTCTAACTTTTATAAACAAAATAAGTTATGGCAGATTGTTTCCTTGTCAGGATTCTAACAAAAGAACGATTACCAAATTCACGGAGTTGGTTTTATAAAAAGCGTTTTTAATATAGACGACAGGATGGCGCCCAACGTGGGGCATCAAGATTAATAATTCTTGCTTAGACGCTTATTATACGAGCAGCGCACGACTGCAGTCACATTTACGAGAGATGAGGTAGCGATTATAGAAAGCCTTGACAAGATAATAATTCCTATTTTTTTCTAAAAATATTAATTCAGGTCATGGTGGTGCATGAAAATTTTAATTCATATTTTCAACATTCAGACTCATTTCTAATAGATGTCAATCTCTTTTGATGCTGTCATACTTTCTATCTATTCATTTTCCAATAAGATCAATAATCGTTATAAAGTGAAACCGCGACCATAACGGTGTCAATGGTGCTTTAAACAATTTAAATAGGACACCTAAGATAATGGTCAATAATCCGCCATCGGTGGCCACGATCTCGCCACCAGCGTACACCAGCGTATTGCCAGCTATAATAAGGTAGCTTTGTCTCTCTCCGGAGCGGCAACAAGTTGAGTCACGTGCCGGCTGGATTTGGCTGAGAATATAATTCGGAGCCAGCGGCGCGCGTCCGTTTGCGACGGCAACAGTATCGATTTTGCCTTGTTTCAAGCGTTGCTTAGACACCACCGACCCGGTATTTTGACGCAGACACAGCCTGGCAAAAGCTCCAATTCAACATTACCCCACTGGACGTTTTCAACATTATCGTTGGAGAGCTTCACCCGTTTACGTCCACCCAGACATCCGGAGTAACTTAGTGCGTACGAGTAGTGGAGGCCGACATACGTGAGTTAAATAACTTGGAATGGTAACATATTGTGTACTGCGGATCGAGACACTGTAAGAAAATATAATGAGATTACGCGTTAATAGAGCCGGCAGTACAGCGAACGCTTTACGTGCTATAAATTTGAACAAAGTAATATTAATGGGTGCGAGAGACATTAAAACCAATTAAAGGGGTGCTGTTGACAGCAGTAAAGAGTCCCGCAAACAAAATAATGATAATTAAGGGGATCTCTCGATTAGATATTAATTATGGATACCACGTTTGGAGATAAGTAATCAGAGTTGAAAAGTTGCGTCATTAATACTGACTAGGACTTATAAATTATTCAGACGTCGCGTTTGTATTTCTTATTTGTACCACTAGAAATTGCGTACAGGTAATGACAATGTACAATGTAATGTAAGAGAAGTAAATAACCCGATTACCGACATTTTGGGGTGAGCCTAAGATGTTTTAAAGTTTCAAGTTGTGTCTCATTTTACAACTCTCCAGCAGAATTTAAAATGCGAATATGAAAGGTCGTTAGGAGAGCAGGGATTATCTATGATTTAGTGTCGAGCTTAAATATTTGCGAAGAGATTTGAACGCCATATGGCTATCACTTACTAGCCATATCGGATTCTAAGCCATCTGGACCTTGGCAAACTTTCGGAAACTTCGAAAAGGAAAATTTGTTGGCAGAATTATTAAACACGGTCGTTTCGGAAATTATTAATACTTTGGTGGTAAAGGTTAGGTTAGGGTTTAAAGGAAATTATTACCACGCTTATGTAATATTGAAACATTTCAGAAAAAAAAGACACGGTCTAAATAAGGTTTACTATTCTTCATCATCATCTTTCTGTCTTCGTTCTATGTTACTTGTGATCGGCGCAACACGTTTTCTTCATTCATTCTGAGCTATCAACCGTCCAGTTAACATTCACTCTTATTTATTTCATATCATTCCTCACACAATAGGGTATTTCACCAAAAGATTCTAATTAGTCCGTCTGTTAGATAATCTAAAAAGGATACGTGTTTTTTGTTTTAGCAAATTAATAAAAAAATACGATATTAAACGTTTCAAAGATCATGAGTGGGGGCTTTTGACGTCACTTTGTGGGTAAAAAAGACGACTTGACACAACTTTTCGAAGCACTGTATCGTCTTCATCTTTTGTTTACGTGAAAAAATAGAAAGTAGGTACATTGTCATTACCTGTACGTATTTTCTATTTTTCTTCTGACAAACTAATTAGATTTTTTTGGTGAAATACGCTATTGCATATTTTCTTTGGTCTTCTTCCTTTCCATTCCATCAACATGTAACGATTGTAGATTGTAAATTCCAAGTAGGTAAAGGGCACTTCAGCAACGTGAACCCTGGTACTAAGAATGCGGAATGTGTTTAAAATATAAGTTTTATTGTCTACTATATTTTTAATCCTCATATTCCACAAGCACAACCTCTCAAGTGCGGTCAGTCAGCATTTATTTTCTATGAATTGCAAATTGAGCGTTACCAAACAACTTATACAAAAAGTGTGCTCAGCTAGCGTAACATCAGATAGAGATAGAGCGATCGCTAATCTCACAGCCATTAAAAAGTAATCCATAAAACCGTAATGTAGTTTTCGACAGACAGACATCCGTGGGAGGAACATCAATTCTATCCGACATTCAATACCAAAAGGGACAAATCGAGGGTTCATATTATAATGACCCTCCATGTATGACAACATCTTTATTATATCGTATCGCCCCCTTCATTCTACTTGATTTATTTTGATTGTTCTGGGTTATTTTCTATACCCTATCTAAAGAAAATAATCTAAATTACTTTCTTTGTACACAAGTGTACAAAGTAAGAAAGAGATTATCCCTAGTCCAACCGTAATCCACCCGCACGGTTGCAGGTAGCCGTAACTTGACTCAAACGGACTTCCCTTAATGCCATAAAAGAGGTTCAAGGCACGACCGTCGCCGACAAAAGCTGTAAAGAGAATGACACACGCACATGGATCGATCAAGGCCAGACGCTTTGTACGATTAAGACTTTTTTTGTACATGTGCGTTTCCTTTATTATTTGAGGCTGAGCCTTTCTTTGTACAATCTTAAGTAGTCTTGAAGCTTTGCGGAATCGTGTTCTGTGCTACATTCTCAAGGTGAGAACTATGCCTACGGCTGAACCACCTCGCCGACTTCAAGGATACGCGGAAAATCAATAAGAACAAAACGAATAAAGGATCTCTCAATGATGAGTAATAAAGATTGATCGAGGCTAGATTAAATTGGAACACGGCGGTTAATGTGAAGTCTAAAGCCGCAATGTCTTCGGTCAGAGGATGAAACGTTAGAATTAAAGTCTTACTTAGTCTTGTCGCGGTTAATTGCCAAGGTCCAACGCATTTAATTGGACGATGAACTGTAGACAATATGAAGACAGGCTATCTAAACTCTTCATTACTTAAATACAGTACGAAACATTGACCTCTAATAAAACAAGCAATTTTAGGAGACGAGCCAACAATGAAATGAATCATCATGACTATGAACTGATTAGATGTCCCGTTCCCAGAGTGAGAGATGCTGCTACTTATCCCCAATTCAAATTCAGTAGGAATCCGCATCATTTATGAAGATATAATAAGATTGTAAAAATACATTACTAATTATAGAAAAAAGTGCGTTTGAATAGTATCCTACTCAGAAAAGGACTTAAAAATATAAAGAAAATAAAATTGTTATTTTTTTTGTCGATGTACTGAACTAGATTGCTCACATTAATCACGAGCGTATGACGAATAGGGATAACGGTTTCTTTGTTCGAAATATCATGTTTTTCTGCCCTCGTTACATACAAAGTTTTATTCTCTTTGTTTGTTTTATCAACACATGTCTCAAACTGTATTCCGTTACTGTGTATTCTGAGTTATTATCTTTCATTACTGAGAATATTATTGATATCATTTTATGTGGGGTGTTAAGAACAAAATGATAGTTTGAAGTAGTACGTAGTTAGCCAGGCTTATCGCAAACGTAATTAGTTGACTGATACCACATTAGGGGATGATGTTACTTCAGTAATTGAAGATAATTAGTGACGAGCTTAAAAACAGACACAATATATTATCTACATACATTGTTTTAACATTTTAAGTTAAAGTATCATATGCCTAGCCTTTTCCCAACTACGCCGAACCAGATTCAGCTGAATATCAGTATTTTACGTGAAGTGAACTGCCTACCAGCAGGGCTATATTTTTATTGCTTATTTTTCAAATTTCAGTGGCTATCATAGTGTCCACCGATTAACTGTGAAATGGATAATAGTTAATAGTATACCAAACTATAACCATTTGACAGTCAATCGATGGACACTATGATAGCCACTGATATTTAAAATGATACACAATAGCCCTGCTGGCCCCAACAACCCAGTTAGTAGGTAGTGGTTTCTACGATACCCTTTGGTAAGACTGCTTGTATTAAATTATAGTATGTAGCTTCATTTAAGCTTTGGCACTAGTGTAGGTACTTACTGGGGCTTTTATAAGACAAGTGCTGTACTTCATAGACCGCTATTCAAAGTCAGTTAACATTAGAAAGTTCTGATGACTCGGACAACTTTTGAAGAAGCCTTTGATTTTATGCATCTTTGACTACCTACCTGATCCGTGGAAGATCAAGTAAAACGTCGACATAAAAAAGGGGCACGGTTCGGTGCATTGGTCGATTCCTAAGGAGAAGTACCGGCAAGAAACTCCAAAGGTTACTCTTTTAATCTTTTAAAATCGTTTTAAATGGTTAACAATAAGTTTAAGGTCCAGACATAATCTTGGGACACACATGAGGGCTATGCAGATACCGACCTATGTAAAAGAGATAGTTATTAAAAAAAGAATATTATCGCGGACGTAGATATGTTTTTTACAAGCTTTTATTTTTAATCCTCTTGTAGACGAGTAGACGCATATTTTACGAGTCAGCGAGTCCGCGGTAGGGGCTCAAGGTACTCAGAGTAATAAAACCTCAACCATGAATACGAAATTTTAAAGTTATAGAAGATTCGAGAGATATCATGAAGTAGACAAGTCAACTAACTATATTTAGCTCTTGTAACTTCAAGTCCTTTGTGTGATAGAGTGCGATAGTCTAGGACCACTGAAGGTCACGTTGAAGATGATAAGAATGAATTCTGTGAAATATGTGACTTCGTGATTGTTATTAATGCCAGTAATGTACAAATTAACTTTATGCATTGTGTACTGCCATGTCTAGAGGTCGCAAGCGCGACTACTGTCTATACGGTCCGGGGTTCGATCCCCGGGTCAAGTGTTATTGGGTTTTTCCATCAGGAATCGGAGTCTGGTTTTGTGTCCGGTTAATGGCAATAGGGTTCCATGAGGATACCATGGGACTTAAGCATAACTGGTTAAAAGTGTTTGTATGCTATAGTAATCTAAGGATTGTAATTATTTGAAATAATTAATGCGATCTTGAGACAACCAAAACATCAGAATACAAATCATGGGATCTTAAAGACTTAACTTCCTTAGAAGCCTTATTACTCGACTGCGGCGAAACCCAAAAGGAGGGTTATGTGTTTGGCGTGTATGTATTTTTCTTCCTATTTAAGTTATTCAATCTTCGTACTACACAGTAAATTAATACTAAATATGCAAAACTAATTTGTCTACTAAATGAAGGTTTACTAATGAGGATCACGAGCGCCGTCAGAGCGTGTTAATGATCGCTGACCAGTGACCCGTATGGTCTAGAATGTGGCAACTTCAGCTCAGCTGTAATTGGACCGAGTGTGGCGTGAAAACGTGAATTCTGATCAGCGTAAAACTAGTGGCATATTGAAATTAGGAAGCTTTGGGAGCGAAAGAGGTGTAGAGAAAGTTATGAGCGGTTTTAGTAAATTTAAAGTACTTTTTAACTTTTTACTTACTTTTTAACGTGCCCATGCAGTGTTATCACAGCATCATTTGCCTTTGACCAACTAAGTTGTGGTCGGCTTCCAGTTTTGAACACAGACATTTTTTTTTAATAAATATGCTGTGCTATAGCTGTATTGTTTAGGGATGCAGCATAATAAAACATTTTGACTCTTGATTTTTGAATCCGCGAATATTTTGTTTATTGAACAAAATATTCCTTTTGTTACACAAAGGCTCTCATTGCTGTTTCTAAACAGAATATATAGTAGTTGTATAATAATGTTTTATTTATTACATTTGAGATTAAGCGTAGTGCCCTTTGGAAATCGGTATTTCAGGAAAAAAAAATCTAGAATAAACTGATTAAAACGCTTAAGGTGGAAGCTCACATCTGGCCCGCGAAATTCTAATTTTCTTACGTTTTTGGCAATTTGCAGGCCAGTGCTTGGTTGTATGTTTATGAAAATTTGATTTGCGACTGTAAGACGTATGAAGTTACCGAATTATAACCATCAAAATTATCAATACAACCCTCCAAGTTCATTTTCATGTTAGATTGATTTTTGCATGTAAAAGTCATTCTTTAGTAATTTAGTCGTCGTTCTTTAGTAGTTAGTAATTTTGATGGTTATAATTCGGTAACTTCATACGTCTTACAGTCGCAAATCAAATTTTCATAAACATACAACCAAGCACTGGCCTGCAAATTGCCAAAAACGTAAGAAAATTAGAATTTCGCGGGCCAGATGTGAGCTTCCACCTTAACACTTTTCTACCAGTCACCACACCACCATAAGACGTTACGAAAGGAATGTCATTTCGCAAGAGTTCAATTATTATGAAACAGCGAAGTTATCGCAATTTTTCGATGACAAGCCGGAAAACCCTAGCTTCAGAACATTACAAGGAAACGTCGGGGAAAATTGCTGCGGATATATCACGGCCATGTATGAAGTATATTTGGATCTAGCTAGAGTGTCGTCATAACGATATTTTGAGCCTAAGGTGGAAAATTTTACTCAAAAGTATCAAATGTAATGAAGTTATTTATTCTGGAACTTGTATATTTTAAGTTTTAGATCACTTTTGATCATCAGATTTTAGCAATCTACTTAGCTGTTTTCGATTTTTTTGAGCGAGTGTACAAAATGATGGGCAAAATAATACCAAGAATACCTACACTTTTTTAGCCAACCTACGATCTATTTCTATTAAATGTCTAATGGCTTCAAGGTCCTGCTTGAAATGCCTAAGGTCTAGAAACTATCTTCAGGGCTTATCACATCCATTTCAATGTATTATTTAGTCACTATTATGTTAATTTTTTTTTAAAGTTTGTGCAATGTATGTTTGCAATGCAATATCTGTTTTTGTTTTGAGTGGTTGGAAATTATCAAATGACTCCTCCCGCTCTGAGTGTCAGACTTCTAGCGACTAAAAATAACCCATGTTCCTTCTTAGCCCTTTGTGCCGAGGCCGCGGTATCTCTTTCGAACAGCCCGCAGCCCCGATGGGCGTCAGCCCTTGCGGGCCCCTTCAATGTTGCTGTGCTGACATCTCTTTGAGGCGCGTGTGGAACACGAACGCGCCGTCGACACGGCCTGTCGTTGTCATAAGACGGACGGACGGCGGGCCAGCCCATTACTCAGACTTACCGTCCACAGGCCCGCGCCTACGGTGGATGTTAGCTCTAACCCTTATGTTAACACCATATTTTACCTTGCAGAACGGAAATAAATGAATATGAACATCGCACAGACATGTATCCAACCCAAGACTCCTTTAAATGACAAAATCCACTATCTCCATATTCCAGGAGTAATGCCATCCTTATATTAATATGTGCAGCCACAATTTCGCATGGACGTGTATCAAACACCGGCAGATGTTCGCAATATCTGGCGCGGATGTACCGACAGCCGTGCCCGTGAAAGCCAATAAATATCTGTTGGTATTGATTTTGGCTCTACCACGTCTGCTTGTACTCCATGTTTCGGCCTGTCTAGGCTTTATTCTGTGCATAACTGTTTGTTTTACGTGTAGTGAGAGGAAACATCGTTGATTACGTACATTTTGGGGTTTTTTTTCGACTATTTGTTTGTTTGTTGGGGTTATCAAATGTTTTTTTTTAATCCTTATTTATTTAAATGAGAATAGCGCTCCACATTATTTTTGCATTAAAAGTATTTTTTAAGGTAGCTTGAAATTAGGAAATCAATAACCTGACACCTTGGATTAACACATAGGATAGTTTTTATCCCGATTTTTTCTTCCCGTGGGATAATTTTCGAGATGTAGCGGGCAAAGCCGCTGGCAACAGCAAGTATAGGAATATTTTTAAGTCGTTACAATGCAATAATGGGGTAGTCTATAATGATTTACTATGAACAAGGGGCGACTCAAAATTCGCAGAATATTTAGCTGTACATCGATTTAGCTTCGACAGACAGACTAATTGTACTGGCAACAATAAACTTTATCGTGTTTTATTCTAGCTGTCTCATTTTTATTGCATGAATTTTGACAGGACGAACTGGATTTTTCCTTGAGGATTGCAATAACAGAAAGAAAGCAGTAACAGAATCGTAATCCATGGAAAGAGAAGCAGCAGTGGGACAATTTATGCTAGGTTTAATATAATAATAACGTGTAATTGTGGGAAATAATAATACTCCCACACCCGATTTGGATGAAATTTGGAGAAGGGATAAACCATGACTATTGGCATGGGACATTAGGTGCTTTTGATACCCGTTGCATGTTCCTGTGGGATAACCTTCGATTTCTGCGCAGGCAGATCCTGACTAAAAGCTAGTATGGAATAGTATAGTTTAGCGGGGTGAGTGTATGTAGGCTTGCCCCACAAACTATAGGGCACTTGATATCGTGTCCAGCCTGTCCCGTTAATTGCACATCACACGTCATCGTCATGCTACGAAATAGTCCTGATGTCCACAACACCACGTAGGCGCGTATTTTGAGTACAGTAAGAATGGAATAACACTTCTTCAATAAAGAGTAATGGGCCTACTACACGCTCCAGCTTCACCACACTTTTGCCTGCGCGATTGTATGGTGCACACAATACATCGCGCGTGTGGTTGGAGAGAGAGAGAGACTGTGGTAAAGTCTGTGCGTGTGTTACGCCCATAAGAGATAATGAGTCAAATTGCCTAGTAGAAAAAATGTATGCGGTGACTCACCAACTGAGATGAGACATAACTATCTAAGTAGGTACCAACATCAATTTATTTCTCATTTTCTTGCTAGACGTGAAAGTACTACAAGATTAGGTACATTATCATAGTCTGACAATAGCATCAACCTACATGACATACCTACCGCGACGGTATTGGATTTTTTTAGAACTTGAAAATCCTAGGTAATACTCCTCGGATTTGGATAAACCCTGAATATATTAAGGCTGACAGCAAGTTTGATCTTTCAGTAGCAGAATATTATGCCACATTCTTACATAATTATGCACAGTACGCACTTTAATGCCATTGCCTCCAATAAGGAAAAAACAAACTAAATAAGTACTTGACCGATAACACACGAGACTTGACCTTTACAGAAAACACGTATTAAAAAACATAGAGAGCAGAGTTATTGGGTTCTTCCACTAAGAATTCCTCGGTAGCTACTCCAAATTCTAGATTTTTACCCAGTTTAATAATCAATCATCTTTATTACACAAGAAAGTGGTTACAACATTGTGTGAAGTCCTTGACTCCTGTGCTAGGTGATTAACCTATGTTACAGGAGCCAGTTGAAGGGAAAAAGGCTCATTATCACATGAGCCTTAACTTCTGCTTAACCATTCGGGTTTTTTTTGGGGATTACAGCCGCATTCTCATGTGTTATTTGAAAAAAAAAACCTTACAACTGACACAAGACCTTCACCTCTAGGCCAATGCCTCCAGATTACTTGAACCGAAAATAATTTCAATTTCGTGGAAAGCCACTATTCAAAACAGTTATTGTAGTTGCTTAGTAAACTGCTAGTTTGGAATCTATCGATTTCTAAGCAAATTAGTTTACAATGATGAAGAGGTATGGGGAATGGTGCATGACATTTGAGAATCTAAAGAACAGAAGAACTTTTTATCATCAACGTGGTCACGTCATCTTCTATCACTGATAAAGTGATAACCTGGTGGGAAGTCATCAAATGACTCCTTCCGCTCTGGGCAGAGCGCTTCTACTGACTAAAAACCACAATGTCCCTTCATAGCCCTTTGTGTCGAGGCCGCGGTATCTCTTTCGAACAACCCGCAGCCCCACGGTATCACTGATAGCCTTATTCCACTGATGATATAGGTCTAACGGGGTCACTCACTGGGGAGTAACTAAACGAATGTTAATTGATTCGAGAAGATGAAGCGGACTGTTTTGAAAATGGGCACGCAGAGAAAACGTATCTGCTCTGGCTTCCCGCTACGGAGTCTGGATTTGCACCCAGTTGATAGCAATAAGCTCGCCAAGGAAGGGTTTGGTTAGGACTACATCCTTGATAAGATGTTATAAGTTTCTTTTTTATTACTAGAGTTGTTTTTAAACACAATTTAATGTGTAGTTAGTCTAAATAAACTCAACCTTCCTATTTATCGTGCCCAAATTGAACAAAGCCCAAGCGTTTAATACAGTGCTTTACTTACAGAAGATTTAGAGCAAACTTCACGCAAACTTAATGAAAAACCTGTTTACCTGGAGGAACATAAACCTACTTACATTTTGGCCTTTTTGTCTCGTTCAGAAAAACTGAATCCCAAGTCATCATTCTCTTGCAATTATCCCAACAGGGGATCGGTAAAAAAAAAACTAATTAGTCCGTCAGATAGATTTCCAAAAAATATTGAACACGTATTTTTTCTTTTTTTACATAAACAAAAAATTTAAGGCGATACAGTGCTTCGAAAACTCGTGAACTCCTCGAAAACGTCACATGTCAGTACATTTTTTACCTACAAATGACGTCAGAACCCCCACTCATGATCTTTGAGGCGTTTTATCTCCTTCATTTTTTATTAATTTGATAAAACAAAAAAACACGTAACCAATATTTTTAGATATCTCTCTACCTAGTAATACTTTTGACTCTGTGCTATTTGTGATGATAATGAGAAATAAATTTTATTATTATTATTAATCATATTTTTTTGACCCAGTCCGATCCCCATTAGGGGTCGGCGCTGCGCTGCATAACTCTTCCACCATACTTCTTACTCTATTACTTGTTATTGCATGAACACCTTCTTTCTTGTCATATCATCCTTCACACAGTCCATCAATGGTTTATTTGGTCTTCGTCTTCTCATAAACCCATCCACATCTCAAAACGTTCATTTACATTTCTACGTTCCCTAGTATAGTCCAATCTTTCAATATAAGCCAAAATCAAAACCGAAGTAGCAACTTTTCCTTGTTAAAAATCCTTCGCATAGCCAGCCCTAAATATACCGTAAGTACATTTAGCAGGCTAGATACGGAACTTGTAGCGTGCAGCCCGAGCCCCGGTACGGCACTAAAGCACGAAAGGTCCTAAGGGCCTGTTTAGCATAACAGCATAAGCCGTATCTATTTTTGATATGCATATCCTGTGCACGAAACTTCCAGTACTTGTAAGGTGTATTTAGTTTGCATGTGGTAAGAACACATTTGTGGGGGTAATTCTGCTACAAAAACCACCCTTACTGCGACGACGTAAGGGCAGGGCAGCTAAATTGTTATCACTGATGTGCGGTAGCGAACGGTAGGTTATATTTTTGTTGGTCTTCTAGGAATAGTAGTTTGTCGGTATTGGGATATAGCATGAAGTGTCTTCATATCTTCATCCTGCCCGGATACGCATTAGTACGACGGCGACCGACGCAGTGGCTGAGCGATTGGACTGCTGCGTTGCGTGTTGCGGGTTCAATCCCCGCACGGAACAAATAGTTGTATGGCCTGTAGTGTGGGCAATGTTTATAAGAAAAAAAAAATAAGGTCGGCTCAGCATTTCACTTGTACAAATAAATGTATACTAGTCGTCATCACTTATTCAGTCCTAGCCGTATTCATTTCACTCAAATTCAGCAATCTTTTGTTGGGTCTGCTGCCTTACCAAGCCTCCTACTGTACAATCTCTAACAAATCATTAGACCTTAGCTTAGATAAAACATTATTTCTGACAACTAGTTTTCTAAAGCACTTGTGAACCGGTTTGTCGGTAGATTCCAACTTAAAATTTGCATGTTTCCACTGCGCCAATACCAATGTTGAGGCTTTATTAAAATACAGTACAAAAGATAGTAATCATCCTTGCTTCAGACAACAATCGATCTTTAAGAAACGCTGTTTTACCAAATAATTTGGCCTGAATTTGCACATTTTTTGCAGCTGAGAAGTTCAGTGATATTTCATTCATCTGTGTACGAAGTACCGTTGCGTGCAGCACCGCTAGGCAATCGCAATGTAGGCTCTGCATACTATAGATTATTCACCCCGGCACCACTCGCTTAGGTCATGCGCAATGAATCTGATTAAATGTTTTGGGCAACATCCAAATTTTCCGACTCAACGGACCTCCCAGACGAATTGAAAATTCATCTGATGAACAAAAAATCCTCCCATTTTTTCTTTGTGCGAGGGAATTTTGGTGTGGTGTCTAAAAGATGGAAGTTTATTCGGTGTTCTATCTTAATACATTCAAGGACAACGCAGCCTCGAGAGGTCTACACGTCTTTGTTATACCGTGATAGAGACCTAGGTAGACAAACCGTTTCCACAGAGATTTCAAATTTAGGAAAGGTCAATCTTGAAAGAAATTGTAAAAATAACTTTGCAAGAACAGTGCGTAGTTGGATGACCTTATACGAGAGCAGACTGCTAGTCCCTCATGAAAACAATAAAATGACTACTTAAACCGCTACTAGGCCGAATTTATGACATCCATAAAGTTCAAATTAATGATCGTTTCGATGTACTACGGTGATACGGGGCTATGAAATGTCCTGTAAGATCTGGCTTTAAGCAATAACTTGGTGTACCTACGCCTAGGGCTTAGGGGATAACATAAACACACATTAGGGGACCTCGATTCTAATCTGATTTTCATACAAATAGCCGAAGTAAGGAATAAGTAGTGGGGTGAAGCTCAAAAAATATACGATGTTATTTTATTCCCGTTCATCCAAATTGTTGTAATGTCACCCGCTTCCGAGACAGTTATAAAGCCCCAGGCAAATCCAATATTCGTAATGTACAAAATAATATAAACAATAATGTATGACAATCTAAAATGAAATCTTAATCTTACTTCAGAGGAACTTTTCGAAATAATTCTGTTTACCGAAAACATGAAACGTCTTAATTTAATTTGTCTTCGTTCCGGGAATTGTGTACCTAATCAAGTTGAGACCAAACTAAAGGAAACAAACATTGGATCCAGAAGTTTCACGTTTCCTTAGCTTAGTATTATTAGTCCTTAGTCCCGTGCAAGGCCATCGGCCGTTTGTTGTAATTATAGCGAACATGTGTAAGTCGCATTTCTGCTAACCGTTATGTGAAGCTAACCAAACGCACCAAGTTTGATGACCCGAATGCATTGTGTCTATTAGTCATGCCGAAGCAAACTGCCACAATAGATCTCCCCAGATGAATAATGAATGGCATAATGGAATTTCGGAGTACTGGGTAAGTGTGAAAGGCGTGGGATGACAAGTATCGCCCACGTCTTGCCTTTTCTGGGCAACGTACGCTCGAACCAGCTTTCATTGCGTGCAGCAAAGAGACCACAAAAACAACCCGGTCGCACTGGTAACCTATACGTATAGAAAGCAAGTGTAGGTGGACAGACACGCTCGGTTTGATTGCATATAATTTCGCACTTTGCTAAATCTAATGTACTAATTATAATGATTGATTGATACAACTCGAAGAAAGTTTTGCGTCTTACTTAAGACACTCGACCTTTGAAAGGAGCACTCAGCCGAAAGCGTTATCGATCGACAATAAAATCCTGAGGAAAAAAACTATTTGCGCCGCAACCGGTCAAATTAGATTGACCTAGCTGACGACTTAACTCCCACAGTTTAAATCAAATCAGGAGAACCACCGTTACTGCAATGAAGTTTTCCAACTGAAAAGGTATTCAATTTGCCTTCCTTTTCAGTAGTTTTCATGTTTTTCCATTTCCTCTTTTCAATTGCCAACCTCTTAATAAAATCTTGATTTCGCTGTTCTTTATAACCATTTCTTTAACTTGGAGTTGCATTGTGGGCTTTGTCTTTTGTAAGATTTTATAATGAACTACGCAGCAGATTATCAAGGACATTTTATCTTGGACATAAAAGGTAGGTAGAACGATGCCATGTGTGTTATCTTTTGATATACGTACGTTGACTGTATTATTGTAGTTGTTTTCGTTCCGTCATGGACAATGGTCAATATTTGCCTTAGGTGCGGCGTTGTGGGCCGCGGATTCCTTTCATTGTCATGTTAATGTGTCGGAAATCAGCCAAATAGGGGGCTGCGTCGAATCCGCACCACTTCTTTCACAAATGAACAAAGTTCCGCCCCGTAACGGCCCATTAAGCGGCTTGCTTCGAGATATTACAACGCCGTTGTATCGTATTGGAATTTACCTCCGCCTCTTGGGGCTATTGCTCTTCTCTACTCGCTTTCTGCGCTTTTAATCAACGCCACCCTCCGAGATTTGGGACCTCTTAGTGTCAATTTAATAACATTTTAAATTGAGCGTCAAATTTAAACATCGAAGTAGGTATATTTTTGGCAACAGTTTTTACAGTAACGTCGACGGCAGTCACTTTAATAAAGTCTATTGCTGGGAGGATTTTTTCGGCAGTTTAATTAAGCTCTGGTTTGTTTACACCAGCCATTCACCTCATCTAATGCGGTCAGGACAATAGAGAAAAGAAAATATTACATTTTATGGACGATTAAGTGGGAACAATAGAGAGTGTGGTACCAGTGAACGATGTGGTCACTACACTGCTTTTAGTGGAGTTTAATAAGTCGTAAAAAGATCCCTTTTCTACCGTTTTAACTTCATTAGGGACAATTAAACGTAAACTAAAGCAAAGCCTTGCTATGTAAACAAAGGAGTACGTATCCTTCGCATGGCGCTCGGCGGAACTAAGAACGAGTTTCTTTACATGTCGACAACGGAACGATTTACATACGGCGCCGGTCGTTTACGTGCACCTAGCCGTCTTTAGCGTTCTTTTTATGGACAGGCATTTCAAAGTTCAAAATATGGCGTAAACTCGTTAAAGGAAGAGAAGATGAAGCGCATGAGTCATCGCAACGGTTGCAATGTCCTTGCCCACCAACCGTCGTTGTTTGTTTGACCAGAGGATGACACACACCCACGAAAAATAACTTTCGTACTGGCACCGACTGGCTCGTCCGCCGGCCAGTAAATTGAAACTTGTTTAACGGCTACAATGATGACAAATTGCGAATCTTGTCGGGCATAAATTGCTTAAGGTTATTAAAAATATTAACCGACTTACAATTAACCACTTACGGGGAGCGTTGAACTTCTAGATTGTAAATACATACTGGGTGATTTATAGGTGTTTCCAGACACAAATAATAAAGGAATGATTTATTGTGCTATGTTTTAATAATCTAATTAGAGAAACGATACGTGCGGTCTTATTATTTCAAATAAATTACAACATAAAAGCTTTAATATTACACATATTTATCGATTAAAATATTCTGCTCGGAAGAAAACAATACATAGTAGAGGTTACTGCTTACTTTGTAGTCTGACTGAAAATAGGTCATCCTTCGCCTCTCGGGAATATTAAAAAATATTGTTATCCCAAAATCCAAAGGGATTATAACAGGGCAAATGAACAGCTGCTTTCAAAAACCGGTTTGATTGAAGTTCAACTCAATTAAAATGCACGTTGCAGTTTGCAACTGCCAATTTTGACGATTGACTGTATTGTGTATCTTTGTTATTGTGAAATGTGAATAGCAAAGATTACCACGTGGAGAAGATGAGAAGCAGTCAATTCTTCCTTGGTGCTTTATTAAAAGCAAGTCATAGGTTGTCTTGTGAGGAAGATTCTCATTCCATCATAGACCTCATAAGACATCGTTTTCCACCAGGCGTGATCGAAGTCAAGAGCAAGCCCATTTCGCAATAAAAAAAAACTGTCGGTCTGTCTGTTTACCTATCACATCTTAACGGATAAAAACCAATTTCAGGTAGAATATGACCTGGGTTAAGACAACGGATAGTTTCTATCCCTGTAGTTCGTGCCCGTGGGACAATTTTCGACCTGCACACGGATGAAGTCGTAGGCAAAAGTTAGTAGCAATTACGACAACAGTGTGCGATGCAAAAACACAGACCAACAGCTGACACTATTCTTTTTAATTCTTTAATCAATCTGCCGGTATCTTATATTTATGATAGAATAAACAGAATTATGAGTAGGCCGAGAGGATAATAGAATACATAATTAATAAGTTACCTACCTATTTAAAATGTATTGAATATTATCCAACAGAGCGTAGTGGTATTCGACGGGTTTTCACGAAATTGTGTTCCTAGATGGTACCTATCTACCTACCTAGTGGTGATAAAAGTTTTTTTATAACGGATAAAACATCGTAAGCTTAGTGATACGGAAAAATAGATAGACAAACCAAATATTAAGGCGGTATTGTACCTGCCTATACCTAAGTTTGATTAAAGGGAATGAGAATATTAGGTACCTACCTACTTATACTTAATTATACCGATGCGATGAGGGTGTCCCCTATATTATTTTACAAATAGACCTAAATAAAGGGGTAGGTACGTACTACGACAGACAAATTTTATTTTAAAATCAAAATCAATGACTATGGCCCAGACCATACATCTGGAGATGGTCGCCAATTCATCATCATCTGATGATGGGTGATCTGATTATCGAGCGAAGATTTTGATCCTTTGAAACGATCATGTCATGGGTGCACCTTTTTTAATTATTGTGATGAGGTCAGTCGGCTAATCCAATGGGCCAGTGGGCCTTCTTAGATGCCCTATCTGCTTACCAATAAGACAGGTAGGATTTTTTTCTCTATAATATTCATTTTCTCGTGTATTTTTTGTAGAATGGCCTGCAGCTGGCTGGCTGCTGCTAGTATGGTTGGAGGTAACTTTATGACGTTAAAATATTATTTAAGATTTGTATATTTTAATCGCGGTGAAGTTGGTGTTTTTTTTTCCAATGGCTACTTACTGGGTCAGCCACCATTCTTTGTGTACCAGACCAGCATGCAGCGGTTTATCGTTCAGACCAAACAACAGTAAAACAAACATTAAATTTATTTAAAAAAAATACAATTGCAAAATTGGTAGCAATAGGATAAATACCTAACTAAAAAATAATAATAAAATGACCCAAGTAACTAACTATTAAAAGTTAAAAAAAATCAACAATAGGTATTAGACACGAAGCAGGAATATTCCACGAATCTTTAAAAAAATCAAATAGCACACAATAAATGTAGAATCTACTTACGATTAGCAGCTTCAACTTCCATGGTTGTCTTTGTTTAAACTGGTAGACGTTGGATTACAAAGGATTTACACGTCCGTTGGTCACAAAGGACAAACAAGTTTTAATTCAGGATATGTTCGACACAAAATCTTTATAACTCTTATTGCCGTTAAAACAGTTATTTTGAATTATATTTGAACAGAAGAAAGACAGGCTATGAGTTACTGGCAGATAATTTATTTCAAGAATGAAGTTTTCTTGGATTGTTTGACAAGCTGTTCGATGCAACTACCTCATTGGTTGAATTCAAATCTGACGCCTCGATGTTCGATTCATCGACCAATGATCTAGGAAGCTGCGTTCCGAAAAGCATGATGTTGCAAGCCAAAATAAGAAAATTTACTCACACTTTCACTAATCTCATTTATTTGGCTAAAATAATGATAAATATTCTTATCACGTGCTATTTGTGAATGAAAATAAGATAATTCGTAGAAACTTATTAACGTACCTACTATACTTCCATTTGCGACATCTATTGTTACACTTTACAAAACATCTGTCACAGTTGAACAGAACGCCATCTATTTAAACTTCATGAAACTAAGTTCTGAAAGACCCAGTGCATGAGTGCAATCTTCCTTGTTTGTACAGGGGTGAGCAGACCTGTCTAGTGGTCCTACAAAAACTGCCCTAATCTATTAATCCAATCTAGGTTTCAGATCAGGATTTCGGATCTTAATCTTACTAATATTATATGTACGAAAGTTTGTGAGGATGTATGGATCCATGGATGTTTGTTACTCTCTCACGCAAAAACTACTGAACCGATGTGGATGATATTTAGAACAAAGATAGTTTATAACCTGGATTAACACATAGGATACTTCTTATCCCGGTAGTATGATCCCGTGGGACAACTATCGATCTCCACGCGGGCGAGGCCGCTAGCACAAGCTAGTATTATATAATTGCATGGCAATGTGTGAGTACTATGATTTACATTTAGTTATATTTTAGTAACTTTGCCCTGGTGCCTGAGAGAAAGTCATGCTCATGGAAATCATCAAATAACCCCTCCCGCTCAGGGCAGAGCGGAAGGGAGTGTCAGACTTCTACTCACGAAGAACCAGTACCCATGTTCCTTCTTAGCCCTTTGTGTCGAGGGCGAGGTATCTCTTTCGAACAACCCGCAGCCTGTAGCTTCGTTTTAAGTATTGGTTTTTTCTGGACATTAAAAAGTGCCTATTGTGATTTAATTGGAATAAATGCTTTGTTTGAGATCAGGTAGCGACCTCCAACCGTTAGGACGTGGCGTTGGAAGCCCTCTCAAGACCAACTAGATCTAGAACCGATAACCTAGTGAAGGTTGCGGGGACCCGCTGGATGTGAGACGCACGGGACCGGTCAAAGACCATATTATATATATTAGTCTATGTCAAAGACGACACCTGGGGAAGCCTATGTCCAGCAGTCTTTTGGCTGAAATGATGATAAGATTCCAGATCAGAAGCTAAAGTACTAATAAAGCAAAATTCAATAGTGTACCGTGTCTGTTGTATAATAATCTGCCTATAGTATAATAATATGCAGCGGAATACCAGTTGGAGTGTCAGCGACTTCCTATGTTACTGACCTCCACAACTCAGTTAAGTACTGCGTGGTAACGATACTCTTGGGTAATACTGGTTGTCAGACCTTCAGGCCACTGACTATTGAGTGCCAAAGAATTAGGTATATGCCGCCGGGACCAACAGCATAACGTGCTTCCTGAAGCACGCAGGAATCTCGATATGTCATATATGGGTCCTAATCCTTGGATCAAACTAGGCAAGCAGGACTTCACTTAAAGATAGACTCAAGCGACAGTTACTTCTACTTTCTAGCTAAAACACTAGGAAGTGTCGAAGAGTGGGCGTTTTGGGGGACTGTCTCTTGTAAATAAGTAAAGTAAAACAAATTGACGTTCGAAAAGTGCTTATTATCAGCCTAGTTTGAATAAATGAGTTTTGATTTTGATTGACTATAAGCCACGAGTTTCTCTGTTGAATACAATTAGATTTGACTATTGTTGGAGGCATTTGCTCAGCAGGGGGCCAATATGGACTGGCTTTAATAATATTGTTGACAGGGTAGATAATAAAATGTACCATCACTATTTTGGTATTCTTATATCATTTAATAAATTAACAGTTCACTAAACTCACTATTACATGAACGAATAAATACAATAATAAAATATTTGTATAATAACTATGCAAAATACATATTTCCTACTATGCATGGACACAAATGTAAATGCCGTCACATAGCTATTTTTATCAAGGTATGATTACACTCTGATTAACGGGATGTGAGTTAATAGTATATAACACGCAATACATTATGTACCGTCAGGGGTATGAATTGTCAAGAAAATTTCGTCCCTACGTGTATTTTGTGGTGTTATAGTCATGCCATATATCTTGCCAAAGAATCATAGAGTTGTGAATCATCTTGTCTTTGCCTCATGGTACGTGGGGTCGGCGCAACACGTTTATTTCTTCCATACCCCTCTGTCAACCGTTATGCCCGGTATCCACCAAAACAGAGACTAGCAGAGCGGAGAGATGTGCCAAATTCGACCAATCGCAGGAAGGGCGAAAGAACAGATGTCAATTTTAACTTCATGTGATTGGTCGATTTCCGCACATTTCCTCTCGTCTCCGCTTTGGTGGAAACCGGGCTTTAGGTTGCGGTTCCATTGAGGCGGAACGGAGACGAGATGTGCCGCGATTCACCAACCACATGGCTTGAAATCCACATCTCTTATTTCAAGCCATGTCATTGGTGAATCGCAGCACTGCTCGCCTACGCTCCTCCTAAGTGGACCCGCAGCCTCACGCTATCATCCACTCCTTTTTCTTTCCACATTCCTGATACAATCCATTCATCGGTTTCTTGGTCTTGTGATTTGAATAAGGAACATTTATTTAAATTGGTAGTAAATTTGTTTAACAATTAATACCCCTGACTTTACATACTCTCACAATATTCTCACTAATCAAAGTCTAAAGGGACCTTTTCGGCAATAAATATATTAATAATTTCTACAATACATTTTAACTATTCGTATAATATATCCTGTAAAAATTTTAATGTAATTTCAAAAGTCTGTGATATTAAAGAGCTTCGAAAAAAGTCATATTTTAGTACATTAAGTAGATATTTAAAGTTTTTGTCATAAATTAGCAATTAAATAGGTAGAAACTAAAACTAATTAGAAATGGACTTGGCCACATTGATTCGTTGAACTAGCGACTAAAAATACTTTTCGTAAGTTCTATAGAAAAAATAGATAAGCGTTGTTTTAATATATACCTAAACAGTGTTTTCTCGCGAAACTCAGTAGAAGCGATCTTTGGAGTTTCTTGACAGTGTATAAATACGGTAACAACGGTGAGAAACATTTTGAGAGTACAAAAACGGCTGATAAAAAATTTTTGGCTTAAACGCGAATCCATTTTTTCAGAGAACTAACCATAAACATAACGCATTATTTAAAAAAATATAAGTTATATAATACAAATTTTATGACATTGCAAGTTTTAAAAATAAAAACTTAGTAATGTACCTAATTATTGTTAACGACCTTAAACAATGAAATATTTTGGCAGATTTTTACATCAAAACTAGGTAGTTTTAAAAATAATTAATTTTTAAAGTTGTCACAAGTCTCAAAGATCATTGAATTAGGACTCCAAAGTATCTTGAAAAATGAATGGCTTCAGAGAGCTAATGTTGACCAACTTATCTATAGTGTATACCTACGGAACAGTGAGCATCATGCTGGATTTTCAACTTTCAGTGCTGAGCTGAATGTTTCAAATCCCTAACATACTCAATATGCCTTACTGCATTTCATATTTTAACTGTTGATAAATAGAAGTCAGTAATTCAGTATACTGTAATTGAGCTACGAGATGTCACCCACTTCAAAAAAATTATATTTAGTATCTATATAAAATAATCTCAAATCCAATATCAATATTGTTTTTTCCTCTGATCGTCTGTCAGAATCGTGCCATCTCTCTTAACAAAACAAATAAAATCTGGTCACATTTAACAATGGTACTAGACATTAAATAGACATAGATATTTTTTTTACACTTTCTTGTTTAACTTTAGTGATTATGTCATTTAAGCAAGAACATTTAATTACTCTTAAATTAATACAGAGCAATGAACTAAAAACATTGATAAATGCTAATTCAGGCTAACTACGAGGTATGCAAGCGTACACCAAATTGTGAGACTTCTTCAAAAGTAAAAATATTTCCTAGTGTTACTAATGGAAATAATTGAGTATTTTTCTAATAAATTAAAAACAAAACACGAAAGCTGGAGCAACAAACAAGAACATAATAGCAAAATAGAATAACTCGATGGGGCTAATCACAAAGTATTTCTTTTTTATGCTCAAAAACGTTACATGTTCAAGTTTTCCAACCAGGTTTCACAATATACAACAACAATTTACTTATATAAGCATATTATATCACTATGGTCATTTATCAAAAAGTGGTATACAAACTGGGCCTTTTTCTTATCAATGACTTGCTTGTTTATCCTTGATTGCGGTTCCTGTGTTTGGTTCGGATTATCCCTGAGGAAAATGGCGCCGAACAAAGTCGAAAGTGTTTTCGCGTCCAGTCCATTTTCATCACTGTAGTTCATTGCCTCTTGTAAAAACTCACATAAATACAAGAAAACATTCTTTCTGAATTCTGGCAACTCCATTACTATTTGCTTGCATTGTAAGTGGTTGGCTGATGCCCTTAAGCATACTGACTGAAGATTGTAAGGAATGATGGGATCGGTAGTACTTTCTAGAAGCAGTAACAACGCCTCGGCTACAGAATGGATGCTTCCTGGGATTGGATCTTTAGAGCCACTGTCTAGCCAATCTCTGATCTGGAGAATCTCTGAATGGAACCCTGGTTGCTCAAACAAGTTGGGTTCTTTCATGCCATGCAGATAAATATGGTCAACTAAGTACCAAACCTCTTTAGGTATAGCATAAGAGGATGTGGTATATACACAGGTATCCCTCTTGCTCTCAAGCTCAATTATTTTCCCTACAGGCACCTCATTGATTGGCTTGCGGAGGTTCACCAACACCTCTATTGAGCACCCAAAACAACTTCTTTGGTAGGTCCCATTTATTGTTATAAAGATATCTTTGCCTCCATACAAATGTAGTACAAGAATATCATAGAGTTTGTCTGTTCCAGCATTCATCTTGCAAGCTGATGTCTTATTTATAAGCACCTTAAGTTGAATTTCGCATGTTTCTTCAGCACAAATACATTTCTTGTAAGGTTCAACTATCAGCCATTCCTTGCAGAAGCTTGTTTCATCTAACTTCTTTATGAACTCAAACTCCACAGGCAGCTTCCCTGTATTTGTTATAGTTATTGTTCGAACTTGAAGTTCTAAGTAGCGCACCGTTTCAAAATCTATTTCAGTTTTATCAACTTTAACTTGTGGGATCAATTCATTTTCCATTTTATCCAATTGCTTGATGACTTCTTCATATACTTTCTTAAATTTATCACCATCTATTATTTTAATAGAGGAGTTGAATATAGCTGATACAGGTTTGTGGTCACTAATATTCAATGCTGGATGGCTTCTGTAACCCAGCTGTAAGATATTCTTTCCTCGCCAGAATATTCTGTCACACCATGCGGGTGCTCTGTTCTTCTCACTGGAATCCCAGTTGTCTGTCCCGGGGTCATATTTATATGTGGGTTTGAAATTGATTTCTCCTTCTATGTATCCAGCAAAGACATTATTTAGTTTATGCTGTTGCATCAGTTGGTCCTTATCCAGTACTGGCCCAAAATTATGTTCATTGCATAACGTTTTAACAGTAGTTGGGTCTAATTCGGTGATGCGATAATTCAAGTCGCCCAGCCAGTACACTTGGTCATGGTCTTTTATAGCTTTGGGAAGCTGGTTAGGCAGCACAAACCGGGTTCTGCTGCAAATGTCTCTGAAATCTTGGTTTCTTCTCTCAAATTCTTCTACATGGGCTGCTAAGTGAGAGTTAACAAAGCACATTGATGTGTTATGGAGGTCAAATCTTATGGATACTCCACCTTTGTTGCCCATCTTTCCCATGATTCCTGTGCCCACAGTGTCACACACAACATTAGCTACATGAGAGTAGTGTTTGGCTTTTATAAGTACTATCAGCATCATCCCAACCAGTCTGACCTTCTCCACCTTCACATACTTGGCTCTCTTATCAACATAATTCAGGATAGCAGCGTACCACTCATCTTCTCGGAAGGTTTGGTCAAACAGAAAGGTCTCCTTAGACAGGTCCAACTCCTGGAAACCAATAGCATAAATGTCAGGGGGCTCCCTGTCTACACTCAACCACCCTTTGAGAGGAATCACAGGAGACTTGTCATTCACATTCCATGTTCCACAGAATATTGAGAATTTCTTGGTAAAGGTGTACTCATGTTCCTTGTCAGCCATTTTGTGATGGATAAGGCTCTCTCTTATGGCAACAGGAGCTGAGGTCTGTGTGTGTGGGACTCCTCCGGGCAGGGCCATCGTGTGGGTGAGGATATCGTTATCAATTTTACCACTGTACTTCTTGAGCCAGACAAAATCAGGTGTAGTTGGCACTTTGTTCACAGCTTCTATGCCTCGGAACAGGTCGTCGACAAAAGTGTCAACGCGTGGAGTCATCTGTATTTCAAACTTATACTTATTATTACGAGATTGCAGATTCAGGTACAGTATGGCCTCGGGATCAGAAGGTTTGTTGTCAATTTCACATTTAAAACTCTTATCTATCGGCAACACTATTTCTATGGATAAATCCGTGAAGGTCTTTGGCGGGTAACATGACGTAAACAAGCAGAATACTGCTTTTTCATCACCAAACTCGACAATTGCTAATAGGCGTTCCTTTTTTACCCATTCGGGATGTAACACCTTGGCGTCACACAGGAAAGCTGTGACCCGTTCGCTCGATAGGAATTTTTCCTGTACCACAGATTTTATCTCGTCGTGATTCATGGTGTTTCAGGGTTTATTTCGTTCCACTTTTTACATTACATCGATATTATATCCAGTTCGATACATTGACAGCTTTGCAAAATAATTTTGTGTTTGACGTTGACAGACACTACCTACTACCTATATATTGAACATTTTCGTCCGGCAAAATGAAAATGGTTTATTTACAACAAATAGTAAACTCAATAGAAAACAATGCTTCTTATCCTTTAAAAATATTATTTATAAACATCTCACTTCTACCTATTTTCAACCCATAATTTTCTATTATGTCTACGTTTTTGTTGAATGTATATGAACGTTTTTTAAAAAACTACGGCTTTCTAAACGAAAATTACGAAGTCAGCAAAGTCAACCAGACCGGTTTACGAGAACAGTTTTGAGGAAACCAAGAAAAATAAAGTATTTGAATTTAAATAAAATTAATGTATCTTTAAAACCAAACAACAAAGGAAAAGAAACTCAGTTTTAGTTATTTTAGATCCCTTCTATACATTTCGAATGATGAAATAACCAACCTAAGAAAAAACATCGAAACGACATTTATAAATGCTCACTTCCTTTCCTTCAATTTCAATCAAACAAAAAAAAAAGGTTGAGTGATTATTTTAGATTAGCTTGTTTTGTTTTTATTCGTAATTTCTCTCATTTCTCGGCCTCGATTGGGTAATCCTGGCTTAGTAGGCGTTGAATTACATAATCAACAAAATAAAAAGTTTAAGAATATGGCGGGAGTGCCTAGCGATTGGCAATTAGGATGCGTTGAAGTGAAGCAAAGAGGTGAATACCTTCTGAAGTCAGGGCAATGGTCTGATTGTACCTTCTTGGTGGGTGCTGAGCCCGACCAAGTGGTTATTGCTGGCCATAAGTTGGTCCTGGCGATGGCGTCACCAGTTTTCGAAGCAATGTTTTACGGTGGTATGGCAGAGAGAAATGATCCTATACCTATATTAGATGTACAGCCTGAAGCGTTCAGGGCTCTGTTAGAGTGAGTATGTAACATAGAATGAATATTTTAATCACCAGCTCCCACCATCACCAGTTTAAAACCAAATCACAACCTAAGTACCATTGAAATGGACAATTTGATTTGATACTAAAATAGTGGAGCACATTTACACAGTGAATTTTGAGTCAAACAATCATCATCAACAGCCTGTTAATGTTCTCACACACGAGGCCACCGCTGCTCTTAAACAATAATAGCCCCTAATAGTTGAGAATGAAATGGACTATTTTACTTACCCTTACCCAACTTCTACACATGAACTTGAGCATGAAGAGTTCCATATGAGAATATCAGATCATAGAGAAGCCCGATTACTATTTTTATTAATTGTTGTTATACTGGCAACAGACATACATTTATATTCTCTGATTAGTTCAATTAACTACTTATGGATCATGTCAGATAGCCCACTGACAGGCAGGGTGCCATTACGATTACTTACCCTTAGGTTACTGAACCCTAAACATTAAATTAGATCTAAATCAAAATCAAATTACACATTTTTAACATTATAGGTACATATATACGGACAATATAAACATCAGCTCATTTGACAAAGCATGTGAGTTGTGCTATGGAGCCAAGAAGTACATGCTGCCTCACCTGGTGAAGGAATGCACAAGGTACCTGTGGTCTGACCTGTACCCAAGGAATGCCTGTCGTGCCTATGAGTTTGCAAGGCTGTTTGAGGAGAATGTGCTCATGGATAAGTGCATTCAGGTATAGACTAAATTATTTTTCTATGGGGTATCTCAGCAGTCATAGCATAGTGATGTGACTGTTGAACAGCCAAGGTGTAGGTTTCGAGTTCGAATCCAAGACAAGCAACTCTGATTTTGCATAACAGATAATTCTTGATGGCATGTAAAACCAAGTCAGACTTGGCGTGGAGTGGCATTAAAACTGACACACAAGGTTAAGTTAACAACACAAGAAAAAAGAAAATGGGTCATCTCACAAGGCAGCCTTGTTTTTTCTGGCAACTTTTGTTAACATTCAGTTTGTTAGCTTAATTTGAAACTATACACATAGTATTGAAAGTGTTATAATACTTATAATATATTCCCCATTTTTTTTTGGGGGGGTTCCCGAATTTTTCAAATAACCTGTCCCGTTCTTGAACAGAGTGAAAGGGAGTGTCAGATTTCTACTGACTAAAAACCACCCATGTTCCTTTTTAGCCCTTTATCCTATTTCCTGTATCTTTAAATACTTTTGTTCAACTTTTTAATAAGCCCATTTGTACATACGGACTGACTGCAACTGTGGGGCAGTGCAAGTGATTCCAACATCAATATACTCCAGCGCCAACAGAACAAGATCCTAAGAACAATTGCAAAAGTACCATGGTACATAACCAACAACAAAGTGTACAAGCATCTTGAAATGAAAACGACAAAAGAGGAAATTCGGAGTTTGGCAGCTTAATACAAAGAACGGTTAATCCATCACCCTAACGAACTAGCTCGCCAACTCACCATGGATCACTATGTGAGACGACTGAAACGCCATTACATACTAGAGCTAGAAGACCGGCAGTAGCTCTGGGAAGCCACTCCGCATGACAGCATCACAGAACAGATTTGCTGATAGCCTTAGGGCTGATTGCAAATAAAAATAGGAAAAAAAAAAGTTTTTAATAAGTCTTTCCACCATCATCCATCTAACTTAATCAGAGAAAAATGGTATAGATTAATCTATGTATTTATGCAATTTCAGATAATCAGCACTAACACAAAAGAGGTTTTAACTGACAGCAGTTTTGAGGATGTAGAACTGAACACCGTCATCACAGTCTTTTCATTAGATCATTTGAATGTGGACAGTGAACTGGACCTCTTTGAGGCTGCGGTGAGGTACGCCAAGGCCCAGGATAAGAGGACTTCCGAGAGGAGTGTGTCTCCACCTTCAGAGAATGGGCCCCCTAATGAGAAAAGGTCCAAGAGCCCTGGACCTTCCACTTCTAAAGATAAAGTATGTATGATCAATTCAAACAGTATTTTAATAAAAGTTTAAACAACACATATACATTCTGGGTTGATTTTTAAACATTACACAAACACAGATATTAATATTATTTGGGTTTTAGCTTACATATTTTACTAAAATTGAATTTTATTTCATAAATTACTAGTTTTGTGATTAAGAACAACAATTTTAGGTCCGGAACACGTAATTAGTTAATGGCACAGGTACTTTTTTATTTTATCTAATACTTTTAGATGAGGGTAAAGACTACACAAAATTATAAAATTCTTAGCAAAGAGTAGCTAATTGCCAATGATAATTATGAAAAGCAGTGACCGTCAGATTGGACTGAGTATTTCGCAATTTGTTGATTGTAGAAACAAGGTTGTCTTACATAATATTTCGCAGATCTTACTGCAATAGAAGGTTGCTTATTTCAATTATTATTAGCTAACTTTAAATTAGTTAGAAATTACAATTATTAATTACTGTTGGCAAGTGTGAACAGTTCGGTGACTAAACATCCAAAGCCACCAAAAGAACAAATACGAATCTTGTAGGTACGCTTACCAGCGAATTTTTATTCCGCGTAAGAAATGTTCGTTGCGTAACAATAGCACAACGAATGTTCGCAAAACAAATACACAGTGAGAACATGTCGACGGCACGGATGGCGCAGTGGTTCATCGCAGCAGGCGCTGCGTGTCGCAGGTTCGATTCCCGCACGTAACAAATATTTGTATGACCTACAGTTAGTTGTTCCGGGCCTGGGTGGTTGTGTATGTGTTTAAATGTTTGTAAACGCACCCACGATACAGGATAAAATCCTAATGTAGGGCGATATAAATATTAAATAAAAAAGTGCCGTAAAAAAAGTATACCCCAATCAAAGATCGCGCGAGTGACTTGCAAATTAGGAATTCTATTCCTTCCATCCCCCGAAAATTAAACTGAGTCTTAACAGGATCAGAAAAAGATTTTTTCAAATTGGTTCATAATTTACGTAGTTATGTGATTTATGAATGAAATAACAAAAGAAGAAGAAGTACCTCCTCCTTCTTTGAAGTCGGAAAAAAAACTTAACACGGCTCCGCAGAACATAGGTTTCTAAAGTTTTAGCTGGAGAGAAGGAGTGAACAAACTCATTTATCAGTTTGTTACAAGGACTTACGCTTACAGCCGCAGGTGGTGAATGTAGAAAGCAGTGCCGAGAACAGCCCCGAAGCCGTGATGGACACACATAAGGCCAGTGATAGCTCCGACCAGCCTTTGCCGGGACCGTCTGATGAAGGCAAGAAGAAACCCGGTGAGCAGAGCAAGTCCAGTCACGTTTCCTTACTCAATTCATTTGACACATACAGGCAATCACCTTTTTCTTCCATTCTGCCCTGTCAATCGTCACGCTATCATTAATCCCTTATTCCTTCATATCATTCCTTACAAACTCCATAAATCTATATTTATTTTCATCACTTGCACGCTTATGCTTCACCACAGTCCCGGCCTGCGCGACCTTCTCGCACGAAAAAACTGAACACGGACGGCGCTACCACACGCTCAGTTACGTACACGCAGGCCTTTTGTAGAAATCGTCGACGTGTAAACAATGTTTCCCAGTGAAGAACTATTTCTATAATCCTTCGATTTAATTAAGGATTAAAGAAACCCCATCGGGGCTGCGGCTTGTTCGCAAGTTGTCGCGGCCTCGACTTATAGGGCTATAAGAAGGAACATGGGTGGTTTTTAGTCAGTAGATGTCTGACACTCCCTTTCGCTCTGCCCAAGAGCGGGAGGGGTTATTTGATGCTTTTCCACCCGCCAAAAAAAAGAAAGGATTAAAGAAATAGTTGTTCACTGAGAAACACTACACGTCGACGATTTCGACAAAAATGAGGCCTGCGCTTACTTAACTAAGAGTGTGGTAGCGCTGTCCGTGTTCAGTTTTTTCTTGCGAGAAGCTTGCGCAGGCCGGAACTGTGGTGAAGCATGAGCGTATGGTAGGCCCATAACGATACGAGATGACATGCAAATAAATAGTGATTTATTACTTTTCATCTTCAACAGACTCGAAGACAGACAAACCAACAATACGCTCCGCCATTGAAAAGATTCGCTTCCTGACGCTCACGCCTCAGCAGTTCGCAGAGGGTCCAGCCAGGTCCTCACTCCTCACGGAGTCTGAGGCGTTTGCCGTCCTGATGAACATACTGTCCAGCACGTCAGACGTGGCCATGCCTAGTGGCTTCTCAACTTGCAGGGTGCCGAGAAAACAGCTGATTGGGGATGGGCCGTCTTCTAATGTAAGCATGCAACACGAAGGTCAAGACGTAATGTTAGTAAATAATTCATTAATTTCGTTAATGACCATCATTTGTTGATGATGTTATCGTTTACTAAAAGTTTCTGGTAGCGTTCTCTCATCGATTACGCCAATGAAGACAGGAAGAAAAAAAATGATTCATGACGAGCACACAAAATGGCAATAAATTAAATAAACATACAGCGCACAGATATTTCAAAATACAACAGCAATACTGCAATTCTCAGTTTAACATGCTACGGTAGCATGTAAAGTTTTACAGCAACAAGCAACTCTAACAAGTTTCAGCTAGTTTCTCCATGGGACCAGCACTGGTCCCATTGAATTAAGGATTGACTTCAGTTTGATTTTTTGTACCACATCCTAAAATATGAGAATGAGGTACTCTTTCCTTAAAAATCACTGTCGCTCGGATTGGTCTTTAGATTAAGCAATGCTTGCCTAGGTTGGTCTGTGGATGGGTGACCATCCAGTACTTACCGAGTTTCCTCCGTGCCTTGGAAAACACGTTAAGTCGTTGGTCCCATACAACGATTTTGAGCAGTCGTTACAGGTAGTCAGTGACCTGATAGTCTGACAACCAGTCTTAACATGTTCCAAGGTCTTCCACCGTTGTGGAAGTCAGGTAGGCTGTCGCTCCATCTTAACTACTGGTATTCAGCTGTCTCCGGTTGTGCCGGAAGCCAGCCCCGTAGATAGGAATAGGCCAGACAGATGATGATAATCATCCTAAAATATGAGAACACCTTACTGATACAGCTGAGTCGCCAGATAAAGCAGTTCCTCACATCCTCAGACGGCGACGCTCACCGTGGACACGCCTAGCCCGGTGATGTTGGAGCAAGTGTTCGGCGCGCCGCCCAGCTACCTGCCGCCCTACCCCAGACCCACGCGCCATGATGGTAAGCATACACACAAAGATCTCCTTCCCGTGCCTGTCCAGTTATTGAAGGTAGGCCATCAACTTCCAGCATTGTACATTGTACCTTGCAAAGACACACACGTATTACTGATCTAAACAAAATTCGTCCCTTAAAACTTATAATCACACTAATATTATAAAGGCGAAAGTTTGTGAGTGTGTATGTTTGTTACTTCTTCACGTCTAAACGGCTAGAGCGATTTAATAAAAATTGGTATGGAGTTAGCTGACGACCTAGATTAATAATAATAATAATAATATTTTTCTTTATTTGGGACAACATAGATATTATTGATTAACACATAGGATAGTTTTTATCCCGATTTTATCTTCACGTGGCATAATTTTCGTGTTGTAGCGGGTGAAGCCGCTGGCAACAGCTAGTTTTAAATAATTGTGTGGTGTCTTGTACGCATGACGATACATAACTAGTTTGTGGATCTCTCATTGCACCTCTCTTGCAGAAACAAGGGGTAAAACCTGGTACCTACTAACTTTACTCCACTTCTTTACAATTAAATAGTTTTGTGATTAAGGACCAAAACGCTTCTTATTTGTATTCCGTGAAGTTTCGTCTTTAGATATGCCTTGCAATGCCATTTTTTTTTATAAACCTTGCCCCACACTAGAAACTACTCCTGTATCGTGGGTGCGTTCACAGACATTTAAACTTACATACACAAATACCCAGACCCGGAACAACTATCTGTAACCATACAAATATTTGTTCCGTGCGGGAATCGAACCAGCGACACGCAGCGCAGCAGTCCATTGCCTGAACCACTGCGCCAACCGTGTCGTCAAAACTTTTTCTACCTACTGCCTGCCTACTAACTACCTACCACCTAACTACCTACCCAAAAAATAAAAATATCCTATGTGCGTCTCCTGGTTCTAAGCTACCTCCCCACCAATTTTCAGCCAAATCGGTTCAGCCGTTCTCGAGTTATAAATAGTGTAACTAACACGACTTTCTTTTATATATATAGAAGATTATATACATTCGTTAATTCACGCCCTTTTCCCTTAAGGGTTGTAAGAACCAACAGAACTCCACTTGCTTCGATCCTCACAAAATTCTTTAGCCTCGTCCATTTTATACATCTGGTCATACACGCACGCCGGTTGCGAGTACTAGGCACCTGTTCTTTCGATCTCAGGTTTTTATCTTGTAAATCTTACATTACAGTCGGCGTCCGCCACTCCTCAATCGTCCACAACTCGAACCACTCTGGCCTTGGTGTCGATCACCTGGACAGGCACAGCAGCGACTACAACAAGATATATTGTCAGAGACCCATCATACAGCACACCGACTGCCTCAACACCTCCGTGTTGGACTGTTCTGTCACCTTCATGGTGGATAAGAACATCTGTCTGCTAGGAGTGCAGGTGAGACAATATATTATACTGAAACGCTACTCTATTTTAAGTTGCCCTTAAATCTCGTTCTGTCTCTGTTACTTCAGCATAGAGCGACCGAGACAGCACTAGATTTGAGGGTAACTTATATTTGACTGGCGTTTCAGTATTCGGCCGATAGGCACAGAGAAAATTTACAACTTCTCAATCCACAAAAACATTTAAAAAAAGGTTGGTCCTGGTCAATTTTGTGCCATAGTGGCCAATTATGGACACAACTGATGAAGTGCAGGACTACCGACTACGCATGGTCTTGGGATCCGAGTCACAGGATACTTCGTCGTATACTATTTTAATAAGCAATATTATATTTTGTTAATTTATATATTTGTAGTAGTCACGTTCTCGAAAACGATTTCGATGAAGGTGGGGGGGTGGGGTTTACGGAGGTGAAAATCGATCTAGCTAGGTCTTTATATCGGAAAATTCGTTTTCTAGATCTTGTCTGCCTAGGTACTAAGTTTTGACTACGGACAAAACTTTACATTGGACTGATTAGTGTCGTGCTTTTCTCAAACAAAACAGTTCGGAGACTAATTCACATGGTCCTCACATTACTTGACCAAAATAATGTTGGTTTTAAAAGAAACTGCGGTTTTGGGTCAAAAATCTCATTTTACTGTAAAACTCAATGTAGCGCTCTTAAAAACATTGTGCTAGTAGATGTTTTGAATAGTAAAAGGGTCATGGAGGTAATTTAAGTAAAATTATAACCTGAAGAACTAGTAATTACAAAAACAGCTGTGAAAAATTTGGAACTTTGACAATATCTCCGTAACTAGGGGGGTCCCAGATATGGTCTAGAACAAAAAGAAAAGTCGCAGTGGTGGGGACAACAAGTGCCCTTCGTGTGCGTCAAGGGTACTTTAACATCCTTTATGTAGTATAAAACTATGTGTTTTCCAAGGTTTTTTAAAACCGATTCATTAAAAAACAAATGTCAATTATTAAAATTATTAAATAATTTATCATTCCTGGCTGCATTTTGTGTCAAATAGTATCGTTTTCCGATCACTGGTCACTGGCTGCATGGCTGGTGGGTGGTGGTGGCAGCATTGTTCTACTTACTGTTACTAACTTATTCTTGGTTTTCGTTTTGCAGGTGCCAACCCAAGCCCCGAGCGAGGAGTCAGGCGTGGCGGGCGCAGTGGCCACGTCGTCGTACTGCGAGCTGCTGTACGCGCACTTGCTGGACGCGGACGGCGCAAGGCTCACCTACACGCACTACACCAACCGCGTGCCCTTCCGGCATCTGCTCGACATCATGTTCAACCGACCCGTCTATATACAGCGGAACAAGGTAAACATCGGCACTGCTCTCTTATCACTGAAGGAAAACAATAAACTACGAACCGAAAATTCGATAAAAAAAGGATTACAGCCCACTTGTACTCACGGATACAAGGACTGTGTGCAATGGCAATACTGTAAAGTTATACAATATGCGCTGTTATAAATAATAAAGATAATTGACAACTTTGTTTATAACCCCGGACACAAAAACGGCACGGTTGGCGCAGTGGCTGAGCGATTGGACTGCTGCGCTGTGTCGTGAGTTCGATTCCCGTACGGAACAAATATTTGTATGGCCTACAGATATTTGTTTCGGGTTTGAGCGTATTTGTGTATGTAAATTTAAATGTTTGTAAACGCACCCACGATACAGGAGAAATTTCTAGTGTGGGGCAACGTTTTATAACAAAAAAAAAGCCTCCAAAAGGTAGAAACAACATGTATAAATTTGCTGTTTCAAGCATTGTTTTTATGTCCATCAGTTGATTTGAATTTGAATAACACCGCTCTTTTTTGGTTGGGGCTTCAAAATCTATATATATAAAAATCAATGCCACTTTTCGTTGTAATTTTATAACTCAAGAACGGGCTCACCTATCCAAACCAAATGTTTAGGCTTTGTTCGGACTATTTAGTAGAAGGTTTATGTGAAGTTTGCACAAAATCGGTCGAGCGGTTCTTCATTTATCACATTTTTTGTAACCAATGAATTCAATAAATGGCGGATCATTTTGTTAATGGGGATTTTGCTGTCTTGGACCCGGTAGGTGGCGCTGCTGTCTGGGCAGTACGATGTCTGCCAGGTCCGCTAGTACCTTACACCGTATAGATACGCATTAACAAATGTCTCTCAACTTCGCAGGTATACAAAGTGGGCATAGTATTCAACAAGGTGGGCTGGTATCCCATGGGGACCTGCGCGCAGCAGGTGGCTGCAGAGTCAGTATTCTTCAACTTCGGTATAGGCCAGAGCTCCGACTCAGTCCGGGACGGTCTCATACGGTCCATCATCTTCACTTACTAGCAAACAATGTCACCCGACCTTTATATCGTTTTGTAGGAACGAGAAAATGTCGTGGCTGAATAAAAGTGTATTTTCTAGAATTTGTAGGTTATATAATACGCATAAAGCCTCAAATACAAGCTCATCTGAAACCGCCAATATATTCGGTTTTATTGGGACAATAAAGGAACGCGGTCGAAACAGCAAGAAGTATTATAAGACTTTGCTGGTCGAAGTGATAAACAGTTTCTCGATTTTCAACTTTCATCTCTGCACCGAAAGTTATAAAATACAACAGCACGGTGACTGCTGCATTTTATATCTCTCCCGTCGATAAATAATGAATTAGTTCTTACTAATTCATTGAACACGCAGTGAAATATTATATATTTCAAATGATGATTGGTTTCTATGATCGTTTTACACAATCATAGGACAAAGTAAGTTGTAAATTATTTTAACACTTTCACTGTCAAGGTCAAAATATTTTGTTTTCTTTGTATACCGACATTCAATTTTCATCTATAGATATTTATAGCGACGACCTATGCACTCAGTGCTTAGCACTGAAAGTGTTAAACGGATATACTGGGGTCCTAAAAAGGCCGTTTTAGCATAATCATAATTTGATAACCATATGAATCACGTTACTACAAGAAAAATGGTCACAAAGACAATTCATTATATTAATAGCATCTTCGACCATTTTACGAATTGAAACGTGACTAATAATACTACTGAAGCGGCCTTGTCAGGTTCGCTTTTTATTCAAATCTTATACCGCATTTACTCATGCGTGTGCGTGGTGAATTATTTTGATATTCACACACGAACATGGTGGACGTAAAAATAATGGTTAGATCTAAAAAAAAATAACAGTCATTTAGTAAAAAAGAACCGTCAACGCAGACGATGGTGGATGATAGCTTGTCATCGCAATGGTACACTGAAAGTACCTATTTAATCCGAAATTTTGAGGCGAAATGCAGGCGAATGTGTGAACAGTAAATTCGAGTTCACTATTCGTGCATTTTGATTCGCGTCTGAATAATCGCTCACAACGCGAGCACGCCAATCACGAGGCGAATAGCGACCGCACTGTTTATACATGCGTGATCGTTATTCGCCTCGCCATTTGCACGCATGTGGAAATGCGGCATAAACCTTCAGTTTTCTATAATGTGTATGAATTGCCAAAGTAAATACATTTGAAATGTATGAATATGTTCAACTTTATTATACTTACTACAGTGCATCATCATCATCATTCTCCTGCCCTTATCCCAATTTATTTGGGGTCGGCGCAACATGTCTTTTTCTTCCATACCTCTCTATTTCTCGTCATGTCAGTATTCACCTCCTTCCTAGCCATATCATCCTTCACACAGTCCATCCATCGTTTCTTTGGTCTTCCTCTACTCTTACACCCGTCTACATTCATACTCAACATTTTCCTCACAACACTTTCTTCATTCCTTCGGATCACATGTCCATACCACGCCAATCGATTACCACAGTGCATGATGTACTAAATACATTGTAACCGTTTATGTATCGGTGCCCCTTCCACTTTCTATAATAGGGTAACAAAAAAAATCTAATTAGTCCGTCAGATGAATTTTCAAAAAATATTGGACACATTTTTTATTTTTTCACTTAAGCAAACAATGAAGACGATACAGTGCTTTGAAAAGTCGTGTGACGACATATTCTTAGACATTAGTATGACATTTGTTAGCGGTCAGTGACGTCACAAGCCCCCATTCAAATATTTGACGCGTTCTATCTTCGTCAATTTTTATTGATATGATAAACCAAAAAATATGTTTCAATAATCTATCAGACGGACTAATTACAATCATATTTTTTGTAGTCAGGAAACATCCTATTCTTATTTCTTATTATATTTTACATGATAAGAACATTGTGTGTTAATGATTATGTTTTGCATAGATTTCTAGTGCCTATATAATATGCAGCTGCATTACATAAATATAATTCTAGATCCAAGTAATATAAAATGGTTCACCACCTAAAAGGTTGCACATATTCTGTTACACTCTGTATTTGTTATTTGTTAAAAAAATGTGCTATACGATGTTTATTTTGCAAATAAGTTTTTAATAACTTTTTTCGTACTACATTTTTTTTCTTCTTTTCTGATGAGTGACAAGTGCATTTTTCAGCCTATCCCATTTTGTTTGGGTAGCACTGCTTTTTACCCAACTGCCAGACAGCCAGCAGGGCTATTGCGTATCTTTTATATGACAGTGGCTAACCTATAGTGTCTTTCAATTACTGTCAAATGGTTCCATTTTGTACTAAACCATAACCAATTTGACAGTTAATCCATAGACAATGTGATAGCCACTATGATTTAAAAGATACGCAATAGCCCTGCAGATAGAGTGTTTAGCTTTTTTATTGACTATGAAATAATTGAATTTTATGAATAAACTAATTAGCTTGTAATTGTTGTTCAGATTATTTATTAAAAATATTTTTGATACCATTTTCTGTTTTTTTAACTACGTACTTACACGTTGATCCTGTGTTTGCAAGGGCGACTGCTGACCTGCTGAACCCAACAGGCGGCAACAGGGTTCGATTCCCAGATCTAATAAAGTTTATTTTTCTATCAGGAGTTTCTCAGTTCCACCTGATATTAAGTATACGGTGTACTTAGTTAGGCAAAAATCCGCCTACTCATTCAGTGATTACTTACAATCGTGATATTGTTTTACGTTGCAATAAAAACATATCTAATCTGACATCAATAAACACATTCTGCATTTTCAGATTGAATGTTAAGTCCGAATTTTAGAAAAACCAATTAGAACTGTTTGTCGCAGCAGGAATCGAACTGGCGACTTAATCGGTAAACATACCGATAACATTCACTGGACAAATAAGCGCTATAATGTTATGAATTATTATTTAAATATACGTTCCACAAGGTGGATTACCAAATCGATTTCATTCATTATAAAATCATGAGTTCTTGCTACATTTACTTTCGAAGTGAATAAGTTTAGCGTGACAGCTGTGAACAGCCAGCTTTAGATTGTGTTTACAAAGCATGTCTAAAGAACGTCTTTGTGAAGTTAAATAATTAAGTATTATGTTTATTTTAGTGCAAATATAATCACAATTGATCACATTAAAGTAAACAGAATTTTGTAAATGTGCATTTTATAAGATTATGAAGTCTACAGTTGCATTCACCATTCTAAATAAAATTCTAGCCCAATAACTGCATTCGTAAACTCCCAGCTGTCAAGTTGACTTTTGTCATGTTGGAAGTGGCGAATTCTTTACTAAAGTTTTGTTCATGATTCGCGTAGATTTAACCATATTACGGCAATTTTACAATGTTTAGTTAATTAAAATGAACCTAAGTGGCTTGCTTTAACATTAGGATAGTGTTATTTATTAGAAACAGGCTCATTGGATTGGTTAAATTGATGTTATAAGCCATCATGTCTCCGAATAGATGTGATGGGTTACTGGCGAGGGTTGATTTTCCGCTCTACACGCTCCAAACGCTTACGAATCGACACGTAATAGTTGCGGGTGGTGGAGGAGCTGCGGCAACAGGCGTTGCTAATGGATTTGTAAGTACAAACTTGACCAAACCTATAATTAAATGACTTCGTTTAGTTCCTTTGGTATACGTGTGATACGTGTCAGCTGCTCACTCATACGGTTAATAAATACAATGTCACTAGTTTCGGTTTAAAAAAACTGTTGTCCTCACATTCCAAAGCAAATTTTATCATAGAAACTGAAACACGAAAACAATTTCTACTAACATGCAACAGTGTTGGTCTAATGAACACGGACATTGTACAGTTCGTAGGAATTTCGTTTCGATCGTTAATTCTTAGAAATTTTGTACACATTCAATTAAATACCCCCCATCCCCTGATATAAAAATCTATCTAAATAATGTTAAATCACAAGAATAAAAGACAAAGCAACAATTTATTTTTAGGAAATATTTGAGCTCTCTCACAATGGAACAAGATTTGTTGCCGAAGAGGTGATGCGCCATGAGACAGGTCCCAATGTAGTGATGAATTGTTCAGTGAGAAGTAATCAGCAGAACAAGACTTATTTAACAGCGGGACAAGAGAGCCATTGTCAACTATACAAAGTCAATATACGCATGGTGGATGCAGCTGAGATGCGTAGAGGCAGCTTCAGGGCAGAGAATGGGCTAGTTCGGAGAAGAAGGCGCACTGTCTCGGAGAATGACAATATATCTAAGAAGGACAGCAATAGTAACACTACGGAGAAAAGAATATCATTTGAAATAAGGCCCAGTGACAGTGTGCAGACTGATTTCAGGTAAGTTCATTAGTTAAGTTAATAGGATATAGATTAAGACTTATTACTGAATAATTCCTACATAAACTCACACCTTTTGTACTCTGGGAGTAAGCAGTAACTACTGGACTCCAGAAGTTTTGTTAGTATAAATCATAAAAGATCATAGGCCCAATTGTTGGTAACATTGTTTTTAATTAAAAACTAATGTTAGTATACAAAAACAGAAAATAACATGAGACTAATCATTCATAATGGTTTTCTTTTTCTATTAATTTTGTTTTATTTGACTAAATTCAATAATTTACCAATCTCGTCTGGTGTTGTTGTATCCAAACATTAACCTTTGCAAGAACCATAAATATTTAAATAATGATGCAATATTAAATCCATTAATATCATTATATGTTTGTGAAGCACAAACAGCAATATGCGTTTTTTTTCTTATTCTATCTATTCTTTCATATCTTCATAAATAAAATACATGTCAGTACATGTTTTCTGGATAGATTTCTTCACAATAACATAACATAACATATTGGTTACCTTCAGACCATATGCAGTAAATTAGGAGACTTTTAAATTTTTAATAAAAAACTAGTTCCAATGAATAATTTTTGTAACCTCATTCAAGAGATTACAGATTATTTTATCTGCTAGAGATAAAAATATCTCATCAAACATTCTTCACTTAGATAAAGGTGTTATAGATAGATGAAAATATTTTGAGATAAAATATATTAATTGGACTATCGAATCAACTTTTCATCATCATCATCATCATTTCAGCTAAAAAACGTCCACTGCTGGACATAGGCCTGCCCCAGGTGTCGCAACAATGACCGGTCCCGTTCGAATCAACTTTTACTTAGGATCAATATATTATACTTATCTAAAAAATTATAGCCCTTTTTACTTCGCCATAGTTGAGTTAAATTTAGACATTATTACAAAAAGATACCTTATTATTTTATATGCTATGTTTATCTCTTGGTATTTAAAGATTTTTGTATCGGGTATTGTTTTTTTTACAATTTTCAAGGCTAAAAGCAATAAGGCTTACTACCCTTTAGCTTTTTTTGTTAGCCTTAAAGTGAAGTCAAAGCTAATGTATATATACATTATAAACACGCGATTTTAGGTTTTCCAGAAAGATATTGGTTTATCCGGTTATTTCTCATTCATAAAGTTTGTCTTCGACGTCATAGGGAATAACAGTGGATTAGGACAAGGAAGAATAAAAAAGCAAGCATGGCATAAATATTGTAATTTCCTTATGTGTCGTCAATGAAACACGTAATCCTAATTTACGAGGAATCGCGCGGAGTTCACACAATATTTCTTAATCATCCTCTATTTTTAGTAGGTAAGTCTAAAGTTTGGAAGTCCATCGGTCAGTTTAATCTGCATTGCAGTTGTTAACATTCCATTGCGAATTCCGTTTCCATAGCTACCTAAACTGTTATGGTATCTCATAGAACGGCCTGTTTAAGTCGGAGGTCGCTGAAAAACAGAAAAAGGAAAATCTAGTAGGACACTAACTGAATTCATAAAATACAGGAATTCACTACCAGCAAATTACTAGACGTCATTATTAAATGACGATATTTTTATCTTACAATGCAGCAACCAACATAAGAAGTATGTAAAAGATAATCTTGATAAAACAACATGTACTACTGAGTCAATATTAATTTATTGAGAATGTAACAACTCTATTTGATATTGAGTGTTTATCGCTGTCGTGCGTAAAACGTAATTATAATTTACACTATGTTTCAAACACAGCACGGTTTCTTGTAACGACTGGGAAAGATACCTGCATAATACATAACATCACGCCTGTAATCACCGAAGGGAAAGGCAGAGGTGTACTTATTACTTCATCCCGAGCGGAAATATCGTGAAGAAGGTTTTGAGTATGAATGTGGATGGGTATAAGAGTAGAGTAAGATCAAAGAAACGATGGACGGACTGTGTTAAGAATGATTTGGTAAGAAAGGAGGTGTCTCATGAGATGACGAGAAACAGAGAAGTATGGATGAAGAATCGGAAGATCGGACTGAGTCAATAAAATATGATTCTAATTAATCCGTCAGTTAGATTATCGAAAAATATTGCATACGTGTTTTTTGTTTTATCAAATTAATACAAATTGACGAAGATAAGACGCGTCAAAGATCATGAGTGGGGGTTGTGACGTCATTTGTAGGTAAATAATGCACTATCATGTGACGTTTTCTAAGAGTTCACGAGTTTTCGAAGCACTATATCCTCTTAATTTTTTGATCATGTGCAAAAAGGAAAAATACGTGTCCAAAATTTTTTGAAAATCTATCTGATGGACTAATTAGTTTTTTTGGTCCGGTCCCCTATTGGGATAAGGGCAAGAGAGAATGATGATGTAATAGGGGGCGAGCCTATTGCCATCAACCTGACAAATTCAATATTCAATGTTATGTTATGTTCATTAAATTATTTTTCAGCAACGATCCTCTACAGCGGGTGGTCCGAATCAACCACAACGGCAAACAAATGGCGACCGGCGGCATTGATGGTAAAGTACGCGTTTGGAGCTTTCCAAAGATGGAACTGCTGTTCGAGCTAGAAGGACATACTAAAGAGGTAAGAAAGAGAGTGGATCCGGTCTGTTAAGTTATAGGTATGAGAACAGTTGAGAAGGAGTCTTTGTTTTGGATGGTGGAAAATCGTCAAATAATTCCTCCCGCTCTCGGCAGAGCGAAAGGGAGTGTCTGACTTCTACTAAACCACCCATGTTCCTTCTTAATCCTTTGTGCCGACCCCGCGGTATCTCTTTCGAACATCCCGCAGCCCCGATGTTTGGCGAAGTAGCAATCAAAGGTTTGATTGCTAAAACTAATAATCAAAAAAAGAGAGCGAGATAGCAAATAAAAGGGCAATAAACAAATACAAGACATACGGCCGAATACTGAAACGCCATTCAAATATAAGTAACCCTCAAATCTAGTGCTGTCTCGGTCGCTCTATGCTGAAGTAACAGAGACAGAACGAGATTTAAGGGCAACTTAAAATTGAGTAGCGTTTCAGTATATATTGTGTCTCACCTGCACTCCTAGCAGACAGATGTTCTTATCCGTACGTAACAGTCACACGTATTACTACAACTGTTGCGTTACGATATCACACTGCTACGTTTGGATTTTTGTCTACTGGGTTAGATAGAGGTATAGTATAATGTTATATTTATTTGTCGCACATAACATTACAGATCGACGACCTAGACTTCAGTCCGTGCGACAGCTCTCTGGTGAGCATCGCTAAGGACGGGCTGGCTCTGCTGTGGGCCACGGACCGCAAGCGAGCGCCCACGCTGCAGATCACGTGCCAGCCGCCCAATGGGAACAAGTACCTGTTTAGACGATGCAGGTAAATATTGCACTAATACTACTGTTTAAGTATACTAGAACGTGTGGTAGAAACGATGGATGGACTGTGTGAAGGATGATATGGCTAGGAAGGAGGTGAATACTGACATGACGAGAAATAGAGAGGTATGGAAGAAAAAGACATGTTGCGCCGACACCAAATAAATTGGGATAAGGGCAGGAGAATGATGATGACTTCTGTTTAAGTATACTGGTGTAAGTGGGCCAACACAATCAGGCATTTCACTCTGTCTATGATTAGAAAAGTGTAAAATGTCGACATGATTATGTAAATAACATAATTCATAATTATTTAGTCACAAATTAGAGACAACCATACAGAGTTTACACAGTTTCATGGCTTTAGAATTAAAAAATATGTATCAAATAACATAAGACAGACCCCCAAAACACTCATCCTTCACTACTGCTTAGTTTTTTATGTGGGTTTGAAATGTCAAGGAAAGGAATCAAAATTCTTATAAAAACTGGGCAAAATATGAAGGATGTTCAGTGCTGAGTCGAACGTTGAAAATATGTTGGATGTTCAGTGCTGAGTCGAACATTGAAAATCCAACTGCTTGCTACTAGGTTTACGGAATTTCAAATATCCAATCTTTTTCATGGGGTGTGGGAAATCATCGCGTGATGATTGTCAGCAAAAGGGAGTGTCAGACTTTTACTGACTAAAAACCACTCATGTTCCTTCTTAGCCTGTGTTCCCCTTTATGTCGAGGCCGCGGTATCTCTTACAACAACCCGCAGCCCCTACGGGCGTCACACCGAACACAAACGCGCCGTCGACACGGCCTGTCGCCTTCATAAGTCGGGCGGACGGCGAGCTAGCCCATTACTCACCGTCCACAGGCCCGCGTATACGGTGGTCGGAAGCCGTCACGTGGCTCCCGCCGCCCGGAGCGTCTCCCGCGGCGGCTGAGACGTGAGGTTCTCTCCCTCTCACGTTCCGCCACCTCCTTCGCTAGCATCACTGCTTCGCAGAAGGAGGCGACGGCCTTGTTGTATTATCGCTATCTATCCGTATCTAAATGCACCCATAGCTCAACCCATCATCATCATCATCAGCCTATATTGTTCCCACTGCAGGGACTCAGACCTCCTCTCTAGGAGAGGGACGGGCTATAATCCTGTTTTCCTTCACCGTTTTGAGAGCAGTGGTGTTGAAATAAATTACACAAAGTAATGCGCCTGCCCGGGTTCGAACCCACGACCAACTGTTCGTAAGTCGGGGCCGCAACCACTGGGCCACCACTGCTCTCAACCCATTTTAAAATTATTAAACCATCATTTTAATTTTACAGATTCGGTTTAATAGAAGATAAAAAGAATGAATACAGGATGTTTACAATAGCGAATCCTCTGACTCGGTCGGGACGGCAGAAAGGACTCCTGCAGTCGTGGGAACCGCGCACCGGAGCCCTAAAGTGCTCCGCCCTCGCTAGCGAGTCTCTATCGGCCCTCGCTGTAAGAGATGATGGCAGATTTGTTGGCGTTGGGACCATGTTTAGCGGATCCGTTGATGTTTATATTGCTTTTAGCTTGCAGGTACGTTGGTCATGTTTTATTTTACTTATACTACAGTAAATAATAACTAAAATAGTGGGAAGCGGGAAACAATTGTTTTAATCCATACTAATTTTAAGAGGAGGTAAAAGGAGCTTGAACTTACTTTTGGTATGGAGGGTGTCATACCTTTAAATATCTCGATAATGTGACACTTTGGGGTACTATGTTTCATGTAATTTTTTGGTCGTCTATGTTTCCTCTACACATTCATACCAATTTCATCGTGGCCCGTGATTTCTAAAACAAATCAAATTGGCGGGCAAGTTGATATGCCACATCGGTTCTATACCATTTATTTGTATAAAGTGTGTAAAAGTACCCTTAACGCAAACGAAGGGCACCAATTGTCCCGTCGGGGCCGCGGGTTGTACACTAGATATCGCGGCCTCGACATAGAGGGCTAAGAAGGAACATGGGTGGTTTTTAGTCAGTAGGAGTCTGACACTCCCTTTCGCTCTGCCCAAGAGCGGGAGGGGTTATTTGATGATATTCCACCCGCCAAAAAAAAAAAAAGGGCACCAATTGTTTTACCCACCACTGCGATATTTGTTTTGTTCTAAACCACACTGGGAAACCCCTAATTATGGAGATATTGGGGGTCAAAGTTCCAAATTATTCACAGCTGTTTTTTGTAAATATACTAATACTAGTTTTTCAGGTTATAACTTTACTTAAATTATCTTCATGACCCCATTACTATTTAAAGCATCCACTAGCACAATGTTTTAAGAGTGCTACATTGAGTTTTACCGTAAAATGTGATTTTTGACCCAAAAAAGAAACGTATCCCAGCGAACATTTTTGCGTAGGGACTTAGTTTGATGTACAGAATGCTTGGTAGACGGCTGTGTGAACGGTTGATTGAAAATTGAAACTACTGATCTGATTTCGAAAATTCTTTTTCGCTATCGGGAAGCTAAATTATCCCCGAGTATCATAGAATACATTTGAAACACTCCTGTGGGTTAATTTCTGCGCATAATGAGAGCGATGCCGCATGCAAAAGCTTGTGCTTTATAAATCTTGTTTCACAAAATGTTCCTAGTTGATTCTTCTAATTGAAATGACATTTGGTGACCTTCGGTTTGATACGACTTCTAAATATAAGCCTTTTATAATATTTGGTGTCAAATCTAATTATAAGCTTAGTTTAGTAAACCTACAGATAATGTGTCTTTTTTTCTTTGTTGAATAATAGAGGATTTGATCATGCATGATATGTCATCCCTCTAGTACCTAGATGATATGTGATTTGACATTAGAGACCTACAAGTCTTTCAAAACCCAGTGATGCTTCAAGATATTTTCATGGACTTATAGTTACCCTAAAACCTCATTTTAATGGGTCGAAATGGTTGTTTTGGCGACAACTAGTTTTTTTATATAAAAAATTATAGGATTTATAATGATGAGTACAATGATCGCCGAAGGTTTAGGATATTCAAAAGCTATGAATGAGCTTTGTATGAGCTTCTAAAAACGTTAATATTCTAATATCTAATACCCCGCTTTGCTTTCTAGCGAGTTCTCCACGTGAAGAACGCACACATGATGTTCGTGACCGGTCTAGAGTTTCTACCGGTGCGCGGTTACGGACCGGCTATCACCTCACGATCAGAAGCTGCTTTACTTTCCATCTCGGTGGACAACTGTCTCTGCGTGCACTCGCTACCTAACAGAAGTAAGTGTTCATAATCACCAGCTGACCAGATAAAATCACCAGTCGATCAGAAGCTGTATTACTGTCCATATCAGTGGGCAATCATTATCTCTTCTCGCGTAAACTCGCTTTTTAACAAAAGCAAGTGTTTTTAAATCACCAATGGGTCAGAATTAACATCACCAGTTGACCAGTAGCAATCACCACTCAATCAGAACCATCTTGGTGGAGAATTGTCTAAGCGTGAACTCGCTGACTAACAGAAGTTAGTGGTTGACAGTCACCAGATGGTCCGAAGAGCTAATAATCAACACATACGATCAGATATCCTTATACATTTAGTCTGACAGGGCAGCCTACTTCAGTCTGCAGTTAAAACACTTAAACATATTTCTCTTTATCCAAAAGTAGGTATAATAAATAGTTTATTAGTTGAGTGACTCGGTTATTATTGCATTCACAATAGTTTTTATGATGGGACAAACGATAACTCCACTTTTATAACTTGGAATGTATGTTTGCTGTCATATGTATTCAAATTGGCTATTGGAGTACTGTTAAAAATTCAATAAAATGTTATGTTATTTCAAAGAACTATCACGATGTGTAAAAAAGGTAATAATATCGATAAAAAATGGAGTAGTTACATGCTTAAGAAGTTTTATGTGGGGCACTTTCTATCCTTGTCGCGCGAAACGGCCATTTGTACTACGTAACCGTGACGTATGGCGGTATGAATTATGACGTCACGTTTTGTATAGCGCTGTTTTGTCAACACGTCATTTAAAATCAGTTAAAATCGTGTTAATTCTGTTAATTAGTTCTTTGAAATAAGATAACTTTTCCGTAAATTTTTAACAGTAGTCAAGTAGTCTCTTTGTAGTTCATCTTCGTCTGCCTATTCGTATCCCAAAATGTGGAGATCCGCTGTCAGTCTAACTTAATGCAGCTGAATTTTAGTATTCTTCTTAAAGCGTCTGCAGACAGTATCAGACCTACACAACCTAGTTTATCTAAACTTCTAAATTATTCAATATTTAAAATGAGTAGTTCTAGCTTTAAACAAACAATTTCTACTGAAGATCACATTCATTATGGTATGTGGTGATATACATAAAGCCTGTTGTCTTGCATCTTCTCATAAAGAATATAACCTAACATCACGCCTGTCATTCTCGAAGGATTAGGCAGAGACGGACCTAATAGTACAACATCATTTCGTCAGTTGTGTTTCAAGTCCTATGTAATGGAACGAGCCTATTCCCATCAACCGGGCACAAATCCGGACTATGGCTGCTATTGAGAAATTCTTGATGGAAGAACCTAACTTTTATTATTTTTATTTAAAAAAAACTTTGGCAAACACTAGGAATTTCTCCTGCATCGTGGGTGCGTTCACAAACATTTAAACTCACATACGCAAATCCCCAGACCCGGAACCAGTAGGCCATACAAATATTTGTTCCGTGCGGGGATCGAACCCGCGACACGCAGCGCAGCAGTTCATTGCCTGAGCGACTGCGCCAATCGTATCAACTTTGCCCGACCCGGGAATCGATTCATCAGTCGCGCTTGCAACTCGAACCGACAAAAGGATATCAAATTAATAAAATCATCAAATTTTTGTTCACAGGTACTGTACCTGCCTGGGTTGCCATCCTACTTATTGTATTCGTGCTGTTCTGTACCTTCGCGCTATGTTCGTACATGGGCATTTAACGGTATTTAAATATATTTATTATAAAGTAAATGAAACTATTTCTTGTGTAAGTAATTCGGGGTTATGTTAGTGTTATTTTATTGTAATAGGCAATTATGAATATTACGCTCATATACATATTACGTATGTATAAATAGGATTATGTAATTGAATTAAATGAGGTGCAATGTTGCAATACTGTTGGCTTTTTATTTCAACTTCTATTTCAAACATGTATGTTGCCTGCCCTATTTAATGACGTAGTTCAATACTAAATTATAACCGGCCTGCGTGTATGAACAGATGTATAGAAGTGGACGAGCCAAAAGGAGTACGTAAGGATCGTAGCAGATGGCGTTCTGTGGTTTCTGCCTACCCAATAAGGGGAAAAAAGTGAGTTTATATATTATGTTCAATAAAAAACCGTAATGGCGTAGCACGACCTATTATTCCGTGCAATAAGATGAGAGTTGAACTGGATCATAGTAAAAATAAAACTACTCCGTTAAAACTATAAAATAGTATTCTTCAAGAATAGGGATGTTTACTGGCTAAATCCGTCTGTTAGGGTATCGATAAATATTGGATACGTATTTTTTGTTTTACCAAATCAATAAAAATTGACGAAGAAAAAACGCGTCAAAGATTTGAGTGGGGGTTGCTGACGTCACTCACCGGTAAACATTGTCATACTAATATCTAAGAATATGACGTCACACGAGTTTTAAAGAACTGTATCGTTTTCATTGTTTGTTTGCGTGAAAAAAGACAAAATACGTGTCCAATATTTGTTGAAAATCTATCTGTCGGACTAATTAGATTTTTTTTTGTTAACTTCCCTACTGACACATTCATTTACACAGTTAGTAAGAATGGAGCACATTATTATTAGTAAATAATATTGGGAGTAGACATAATTCCACGTGCTGCGACTATCAAAGATCAAAGTTGAAACGGGGCGTATCTAGGTGACTGATATCGTTTTAGGGCAGTCCATCAGCTGCTGTAGATATTAATTTATCTTGCTGTAGGCTATTTTACGATACGCCCCATAGAAACGGGGCACAAAAGAACATTTAACGAAAACGAAGTAATAGCGCCTGCGAGGTGGGGGGGGGAGGGCGGATGAAACCACGGGGAAATTGCTAGCAGTTCCCCGTGGTTTCATCCGCCCTCGAGCCACTTTATCGACGGTACTAGTACCGTAGCATAATTAAGCCTAGCTGCCTATAGCCTGTCCTTAGCCTTCATAAAGATTTTTTTCAAATCAGGCGTGTGGTTTCAGAGATTATATAGCCCGTTTGAACTCTTCAGCTCTATTATAAATATGATTATAGATGACAACAACATCACGCCTTGATATAAAGGTAAGATATAGGTGTACCTGACAATGCCCCGTCGTTTTCGTGGCAATAAAGGGGTTTAGTTTCAACCCAAATGAAATCAGGAGCAAAAAAAACTCCCAGAATATTTTTCATAACATTTATTAATTACATCAAAACAAATAACATACTTGATGAACGCGCGCTCGGTAATAGCACTCATCGATTTAGACCGACTAGAGATCTATCATACGTAATTTTATACGTTATATTTTACAGCAGAAACTTTCAAACGAAGAAGATAGTTAACTTCACTAAAACTATTTTATAATATAAAAAAACGCTCTTCAAAATATACAAAACGAGGAATGAGCAAATTATTTTAGTAATATTTTAGGTGTATAATTTAGTAATACAACAAACTAATAGAGCTCTAATATTTTAAACTATACAACTTATTCAGAAAACTAATATGTATACAGTTTAACCAATTATAAATTATTTTAACGCATAACTTAAAAGTTCTCATACCACTGTTTCAACACATAATTTTCTCCTACATAATACAAATAATTATTTATTTAACTATCTTCTCCTTTTCAAATAGTGTTAACGACGGTTTGCGAATGTTTGACAAAATGGAAGACTAACATAAGTTTAAGATACAATCAATGTGATGTCCCTTAGTTATAATGCGAAACATATTTAGAAACATTTGAGGAAGACTGTAGAGATTCCCAGGAGTTTTATATCAAACGTATTGTGAAAAATATATCATCATGCTTGCAAAATGTAATTTGACATATAACACGTAATTTGACAGTTAATATAACTATTTGAACTTACAATAAGTTAATGTAGACATTTTACAAGCACAACGATGCTACTGCACCAACTTTAATATTTAAACATCTATATTTCTTCCATTTAAACATATATAATTATATATTTTTGTTTAAGACTTCATAACAGTACATATAAATTCTATAGACATCATTGTATTTGGTGCGTTTCATATACAGCATCTAATATATTAGTACAAAATGTTTGTAGATTTTTTTGTGTACATTTATGTCTATTTTGTATAGTGTATGTAAATCTGCATCATGGTCCCTGATTAAAATACTGTATAATGTATATTTTTCTTCTAATAAACTAGACATAATGACCGCCATACGTAAAGTGTTGCTAGTCGAAAAATAGCCATATAAAAGTTCTTGATTGTTTTGATTAAATATTTTGTGTTATGGCAACAATTATGTCGTGTCGTCATGTGTTGTCCTAAAGGGACGCTTACATGATCATGTCGGCCAAAACCAATAATTGATAGAACTCTATCGATATGCTTCATACACTAACATATACCTACGTTTACATTTATTTAAATGGCACAAATATGTAGCATTCGACACTATAAAAAAACTCATTTTTAATTAATAATAAATGTTCATAACATAACTTTTTAATATACTCTTTGCTCTAACATCACATCAGTACAATTTCCTTACACTTATAAAATAAATCACTACTACGTTGATTAATATGTATATTCAGTTACATATCACAATCATATACAACATATAAAAATATACTTTACATTATTAGAAGTGATTCCTGCGTATACTATTGAGTGGGGTTTACTTTCGTTGTTAAGCCGGAAACATGTATATTGTTAAAGCTTGTATATAATTTAGATTTGTGTTCGTTGCTTCGGAAGCACTTGACAGGGTTTTGTAAAAATGGCGCAGCGGTAAACGGGTAGTCAGAGTATTACTACAGGCTGTAATAATTTTCTAAATCTTAATACCGGAATTAGGAAAATTTGCACGGCCTATACATAATTAAGTTGACTGTGTATTTTATAATCTTTGTATGTGATAGTAAAATACACTGACTATTCGCTTGTATTTAATAACCAGTGAATTATACTTAAATCTGCAGGCAGACATGACTCAGCCAGAAACGAATAATATAATGTATCGAAACACGAAATAATCGACTTGGAAAGATACCGCATTTACTTTTCACTCACAGTAGTCACATCTGACTGCAGCCTAATGATAAGATTTAAGAAATGTTACCGAGAAAAAAAAACAGCAGTTTTAATTAGAATGCTATTTCCGTGTTTCTAACGCTCAGATCTCAGTAACATTGCCTTCACCCTAGTGGATTCTATATAGAAATAATAGCTTGAAAAACCCGTAAAAGAAATGATAATTTTATTGTATGCATCAAAAATTTTCAAGACTTTTCAGGATTCTAGAAAAAATCTAGCCTTTGCAGGGCATGCAGTCAATAAATATGTGTGGGTTGGATCCTAACTGATTGAAGAGACTTACTGCCGCACTCAGAAAACTTTAATGATTACTTAGGCCATCACTTAGTAAAGGTTTTGAGAGTTTTGTCATACAAAAGTATGTCAAACCATTACTAAGTGACGGCTTAAGTAATCATTAAATATCTCTGAGTACCGCAGATAGATAGACCGTTTAATGGTTACTTAGGCTAGTATCAGATCACCGCTGGTCCCACCAGAGCGATTGATGGAGACAGAACTGGTCGTTTGTACGAGCCGGCCCCAGAGTGGGCGGGGTCGTGCTAACTGTGAGCGCTGTCGGCTGCCACAACGAGGAGCACATCGAACATCAATCAACAGGTATAACCGACGCAGTTGTTGCTGTAGAAGGCTGCCCAATTCTGAAGTTTCACTAAATTCACGTAATCTGAGACAAAATTAGAAATTGTAAATTATCATTTCTAATACAGACAGGGATATTGTAATGGAGGACCGCTCGGCGCCGCAAATAAATACTCGAACATGACAGTATTTACAATAATTCGATTTTCGTGCATACATACATATACATACGCTCAAAACGAAGTATAATCAGTTTCTTAAATACATTATACATACAATCGATTTCGATTTAGTTATACGAACGTTCATGTATAAGATCTAAAATTCACATTTCTAGAGTATATCGGTATATAAATATAGGATTGGTCGATATAATAGTCGGTGTAGGTGTATACTTATATAACATACAACTATAGTACATTAATATAACAAATGTCTGGTATATCCCCGTATAATAAATACATATTATGTTACTACACACATTTTAGACGATCCACAAAGGTTCCAAAGTGTTCAAACAATTGATTTGCCCTGTAATACTGACTCACATGATGAATTAATTGACGTCCAAACACTTACTAAGGACAACTTGAGAATCATAATAACACAAACATCCATACATCCGGAGATTATATTTTCTATATTCTAAATATTTTATTATCTATGTTGACATCCATTAAAGATTCACATAAAAACTGCTTTTGAGCCCTCGACACAAGAAATGCATTCAGTAGGGAAAGTGTCCCGCGCGTGCGTCCGGTATCGGCGACGCGGGCTTTACACTGCAATCAATTAAATTGGTCATTTGTTAGAAATAACTATTATCATTTATTTATTGGAGCGTGACAGATGCAAGTAGTATTGTACAGGTAATCAATCAGCTAGTCTAACAAACAACGAAATTTTGATTCACAACTCAACTTCAAATATACCAAACAAAAATTGATATAAATTAAAAATAAAGTTGCCATGTAATAATTTATTAATTTTAAAAAGTAGAATATTTTTTGAATTAATAAATTATCGTGTTATTAAACTAAAACTGCTGCAGTTAATATAAGAATGTTTAACAAATGATAATGCAAGAAAGCCTCGTAAATCCGAACCCGACACGTAATCAATGAAACTTGACTTAAAACAATAAACTATGGTAGGCACTAACTTACTATATACAGTATATTTACATTGTTCATATTGTGGAGTACATTCGAACATCGTAAGCTGGCGGTAGTTCGGATTGTCGCGGCTGACTGACTAGTTATAATATACGTCCATGTACTCACCCTGATCGAAGGTGCTGGGGTTTATGTACGAGAGCAGGTCTTGGTCGCTCATGTCTGTGAGGCCTTGCACCGGCGCCGTCATCTCCTGCGTCACGGCTTGCGACACGGCTTGCGACACCGCCTGCGACACGGCCTGCGTCACGGCCTGAGATACAGCCTGAGACATCGCTACCAGGGGAGTCTCGCCTGCGGGCTCGGCGGGCGGCTGGGCGGAGTCCGTCGTCTGCATGCCGTTGGATCCCGCAGCGCTCTCGGTGCTCAGTATATTAGCGGTGTTGATCGCCGACGTCACCAGAGCGTTCATGGTCGAGTCTGACGTTAGTATTTCTGCTGCCGCGTTCAGTATCATGGACTTGACGGCTGCGGGCGGAGTCTTGACCGACGTGAGCTGCACCTGGTCCTGCATCATCATGAGGTCGTCCTGCTCGGGTCTGCGCTGCGCGTCGCACAGCATGCTGGGCGACACCTGCGGGTCCAGGATGGCGTCGGGCCGCGGCGCCAGCAGTCGCTCGGCGCGGCCGGGCGGCACGCCGGGCGGCACGCCGTGCGGCGACAGCAGGACGTCGCTGGCGTGGCTGGCGCCCGGCGGGGACGTGGACGACCCGGACAGATGGTCGTCCACCCTGGAGTTGACCAGCTCGTCGAGCTTCGTGTTGTCAGGCAGGATGGCGGCCGTAGCCTTCATGGCGTCTTCGACCAACGCCTCCATGTGCGCGGACTGCTGCGCCAGCCTCTGCTCCATCTGGCTGGTCCCCATCTCCAACTTGGTGATGGCTCCGAAAGGGTTGAAGCTCTCTTCCTGCCTGCCCTGCATCTGCTTGTACGCTATCAGTCTTTGCTCGGTCTGCTGCATGGCGGTGTCGGTGATCATGAGTTCTGGGTTGAGTTTCATGTCTGTCTCTAGCGGGTCCACGTTCTTGGTTGAGATGAGCTGTCTCATGGGCTCCATGATGTTGGGGTATATCTGCGGCGCGTTGTCGTCGGAGTTGAAGATGGCGGCGGTGACGGTTTCCACCATCTTGTCTGTTTGCACCTGGTTCTGTATGGCCTGCAGCTGCTGCGTGAACGACGCCAGTGGGGAGGGAGGCTCGCTCTGCGCGGGAGTGCTGGGAGATAGCTTCATGCTCTCGTACCCACTTACAAAGCTTACCTAGGACGGATAATTTAAACATTTACTTAATTTTAAAATGAATAAATAATCAATATTATTTCCTAATATTGCTTATAAAAATCAGTAGTAATTTTCCTCTACCTATACCAGTGGGAGAATACAAAATAACCCTATAACTAATGCTAAACTAAGAACTTCAGTCTGTATATAGGGTTACTGGTAACTCGACGTATTCCTTGCAGGACGTATTCAGCAGTTTTGGAGTTAGTTAGATTTATTTTAAAATTTTCGTAATGTAGTGCATGACTTTGTATAACGTTTTATACTTTTTTAGACAGCTGATAAGACAAGGATATTTTCTAGTAATTTGTACGTCTGGCGTAGTTATTTTTTTGCGCCATACAATTTTTTAAGACGTAGGTACTTAATAGCAAAATTTACAAAAAAAAATGTTTAATTACTGATCTTTTCCAGAGTTTTAGAAATTTTTGAACTTTTAATTATAAGCAAAGGTTTGCTACGGCATCAGCTATGATAATAACTTAAATTTCAGTACGGTCGCGCTGTTAATCATTTTGAAATTGGCTTCAAATTATTTAATCTGGGATTTATCTTTAAAAAAATTAAATATATCAAAAAATACTGAATTTCGGGGAAACATTTGGTGGCTTAATTTATTGCATTTTAACCCTACTATGTGTATACTATATATAAATCACAACACGGTAACACTACAATGGATAAGAGGTCACAGTGGATCACTTGGAAACGATGCGGCTGACGAACTTGCCAGAAGAGGATCCAGCACAAAACCGTACGGACCCGAACCCATTGTGCCCATCCCTTTCAAGCAGCTAAGAAGCTGGTTAAAAGACCACACTCGCATACAAGCGGAGGAACGGTGGACCTTGACACCAGGATGTAGGCAATCCAAGGATGCTATGCCATCCCTGGATACAAAGCTGACCAAGCGCCTTCTGCGCCTGGACAGAGACAGCCTGCGTCTGGTGGCGGGGACCATCACTGGACACTGTTCACTAAATAAACACTTCCACAACCTAGGTATCACTGACAGCCCCCTGTGCAGAGCATGCATGGAGGCAGAGGAAACGGTGGCGCATGTGCTCCTTGAGTGTACAGGCGTTACCAAGATTCGTGAGGAGACCCTTGGTACACCAAGATCCCTTGCGGATGCCCTGAGGAGACCGGGAAGTCTGATCTGCTTCTGGAGGGAGGTGGGCTGGTTGGAGTAATCGGCCACCATGGCTCACGCACAATGGTCCACTTCAAGGACTAAGTGCGGAAACCTGAACCCCATAAAGAAGAAGAAAGAAGAAGAACCCTACTATGAAGTCCTGCAAGGAATACGTCGAGCTACCAGTAACCCTGTATAGTGCAATGTACTTGAACTTTGTGGTATTTTTTTCTCAAAATTTTTATTTGAATTTCACGACAAAAAAGCGATTGCATATTTACTTGGCTCTGCGTGTCCCTAGACATCTCGGACTTGAGCCTGAGGTCCACAATGTTCAGTTCATCGGACATGTTCATAGGCTTGTCCGGCCCGTCCGCTCCACACGATGACTCTCCGCCATCTGCCAACGAGTGCTGGCTGCTTTCGTCTGCGACCTGACAGGAAACCAAAGAGATTAGTATTACGTATGAAACCTTTTTTGTTATTTAGACTGTAGCCTATTTACACCACAAACCATTAAGGGGTTAATTTAGAAATGCTGTTTAAACGAGTAATGGTTTTTGTCATTACTTAATTTAAACTTTTGTTTATGAATAAGCCCATGGGTTTAGCTTTAATATAAACTGTCTGTATAATTTTCAAACGATTGCCAGAAATAGAACAATGTTTTAAATTATTCTTATTTTGGTGATGTGCGGTGCAGCAGGTATTAGGCATAGAAAAATTAATAATATTTTGCATAGGAAAGGAACTTTGACTACTAACAAGCTCACGTTAAAAAGCGTACTTTTACTAGTAGAGTTTTGCTCGCATTCAGTACATAATTCTGAGCCCCCACGTAGAAACTTTACATCGGTTATTAAAAAACTAAAATCTTTTGTAGTCAACTGCTGTTTTTTTTTACATAAGCGATAAAAAAAAAAGCTGTATTACGTCCAGTTTCATTCTTATGCAAAGATTATTTTGTTCTATGTCAAAAGTCTATAAGTATGATTTGATGATGATAGTTTGATCCACAAGTCTACTAAACTCACTCTGTTGAAATGGATCGTTTGTGCTGGTCTATGACAACTATCATGGCTTAAGATGGTGTCAAGGATGTAGTCGAGTGATGTGTCGATTTTCCTTCTTTTCTATTTAAAATAAATAAACATGTTTGTTCAAGTTGCGTCCTTGTAGAAGTCCTCTAAAAGAGTGGATTTTGCTCTTTTTGGAGAATTTCTGTCAGATACAAACCAAGTGTCTCGTCCAAAGGGAAGGGAGGGCAGTTTACCTCGCTATGGATTGTTAACACCTGGGATACAATTTAAATCTAGCACAGCATCTAAATAGATGTTATTTTGGCATATAAAGTTTAAAAAATGTGTCATCTCAGTCATTTAGTTTTGTGAAAGCCTCTTTTTAAAACTTGATATGTCGTATTACCACAAAATATAGAATTAAGAGTTACCATTTTGTATAATGATAACAAATGTTAATGTAGAATGTTGGTGTGGGGGGGGAGTGGGTGTACAACTAGGTAAAGCTCTGTCTAACCCTTCGGGAATTACAGGCGTCATGTTATGTTATATATAATGTAGAAAGTAGGTAGGATGTCACTAGAACCCTATAGTGACATCCTACCTACTTTCTACTAACAAAAAAAATCTAATTAGTCCGTCAGATAGATTTCCAAAAAATGTTGGACACGTATTTCTTTATTTTTTCATGTAAACAAAAGATGAAGACGATACAGTGTCGAAAAGTCGTGTGACGTCACAAGGTCAGTACTTTTTTACCCATAAAGTGACGTTACATAAAGTGACGTTACATAAAGTGACGTTACATAAAGTGACGTTACATAAAGTGACGTTACAAACCCGCACTCATGATCTTTGACACGTTATATTTTTGTATTAATTTGATAAAACAAAAAATACGTATCCAATATTTTTCGATAATGTAACAGACAGACTAATTAGATTTTTTTTTTGTCATAAACATCCCTATTGACGGTTTTTACTTTTAACGGCAACCTTTGGAAACATTTAAGGTACAAAGTAAAAGAAGGAGGGGGGCAGGAAGGAAGAGGAAAAGCAGTTCGGATGTTAGTTTTTTTTTCAGTTTGAATAAATACATACCTCGCTCTTTAGTCCTTGCGGCGAGTGCGGGTCGGGTACAATGATAGAAGGCCTGCGCACCGGCAGCGAGGGCGGAGGCATCATGCCTCCTCCCCACAGCAGTACAGGTCGGGCTTCCTCGCCACCTAACAACAGCCACGCGTTAGTAGGGCTTCGGAGACACCCGGACATACGCACCGACCCTGCCCTACACACGCCCCGAAACAACTGGCTCGAACACATTGCCTACGGAAGATACGCCTGTTTGTGAAGACCTAACTTAATGCTGGGTATACACATGACCTTAGTAACCGGTGACTTTAAAATTCGTGACTACACAGATTTTGAAGATATCAAAATATATGTGCAGACATAAGATCAACAAATCACCAGTGACTTAAGTAGTGTGAATCCAGTTTAATAGACGAATTCTCGCTGTAAAATTATCGCTGTACTCTGGTCTGACGTACGTCAAACTTCAAAAAACAGGTGTCACGTTATTGTGACATGTGTCTCAAGTTTTGTTACATGTGTCTTGTTATAACTTTCAGTAGAGGCGTGTATTCCACAGTAAATGATGTTACATTTTACATTAGAAATGTATGTCTATTGATGTAGAGCAAAAAAAATGTTTCGATCAAAATGTAGTTTAGATTTTTTTTTGAGGAAATGTGTAATGATCATATTATTATAATATGAATTCCTCGTTGTTTTAAACTGATAATATCCAATTTAAATTAATAGCCATATAAATGTCGAAATTATGTAAAGATCTTTTTTTATAGTTTTTTTTTTTCTATTGGATATTTGATAAATAATGAATAAAACATGAAACGATAATAAAATCATAAGATATGAATGAGTCAATGGACATGTTTTATCACAACATCAAAATTAATTAAATATTTATTCTTATTTTCAAAAATTGTATTTCTGCGGTTATCATACAAGTAGACCAGTTTATAATCATCAGATTCACCAGCTTCGAATGACACATCGAAATGTTGATCGACAAATTGATGTGTCAAACAAAGCTTACTGTAATTCAGGTTCAACGATTTGTAAAGATGTCTGATTCTCTTAAGCCTTTGTAGACTTCAGACAGACCTGTTCAGGCCTTCCCTTAATAAAATATATATTGATAAGTATAGTATATATATTAATAATTTTTTGGTAACAGTAAAGCGTTTCTGGTTTTTTTTGGTGCAAATCTTTAAAGTTTTCAGCGTGAGGTAGACTTACTCCGTATTAGTAGTACAATGAATTTAGAGGACTTTCTTTAAAACAAAAGTTTTGAAAATCGGTCTACATTTGATGGAGATATAGGTGTACAAACTATTTATGTATATGGTGTATACAAAAAAAAAAATCAATCAATTTGAGAGCCTCTTCCTTTTTGGAAGTCGGTTAAAAAAAAAATCACATACAATGATGATAGTCATAATACTGTGTTATCATTATCAATAACCTAGACTAATCAGAGCTTCTGTTTGATTACTTTGAGCTGACATATAGTTCTATTAAATAAATAAAGTCTCCAGACACATTGAAAACGGTCAAAATTTCACAGCAGAAAACATTTGACAAATATTTAAGCAATCATACTTTTTATAATATTAATAAAGCCAGTTGAATCGGAGTAAAACATAAAATAATATACAACATAGGGTCGGTACGCAATAAAGTACTATCTAGAGTGTGGGGGGATGTGCAGTCTGTCCTACGCGAAGGTCAGTGTAACTGGCAAGTGAGCTCTGTGTCAAAGTGTATAAAGTTCATTTTCCATTGACTTTGCGTCGTCTTTGGATATTTTTTTTTCATTGTGTGTTGTTCTGTATCGAGTCTTGCTTGCTTGTGTGATTATAGTGCACCGTCGACGAATATGTTCATATAAGAATTTAAGAATTTTGACAAATAAGTATATTTATTAAACGTTTCAAGGCATTTATTTTAAAGTAAGCAAAGTATAGTACCTGTTCTTTCCATTTTTTAAAGTTAATACTGGAATAAATCAAAACATATCTGAGACAGAAAAATTTCTACAAACCGACCAAAAAACATCGACAGTGCGTTACAAAGAATGTTGAAACAAATATGTATGAGTGTGTTGTTTCTGTGCGATGTGCGTGTATGCCTGTATGTGTGTGTGTGTGTGTGTGTGTGTCAGTACCGTGCTGGCGCGGTCAGCTGCGGCGGCGCGCGTCGGCAGTGCTCGCTACCTAGACAGACCTAGCTTGAACAGAAGGGAAAAAAGAAAGAGTACGCAATTCGCGCATCAGTCGTTTCTTCCAAATATCTCTATAAATATATATCTTAACTTTCAGTATTATTATCATATAACTATGTACCGCAGTGTTATATACATGCTTCAGTAGATAAGCGTGGTTAGATCCAAGCAACATGTTGTTACATTATGCAATAAGGCAATCAAATGTTTCTATTTAGTTTCATTGTATCGCTTATGCTTTTATTCTTATCGTACCTTTTTTAATTTTTAAATATGATTCTTTTGATTATGATCATTAACGAAAATATTGCTCTATTCATAATATACTACATTTTAATAACAGTTTTTATCATACAGCTAATTACATATGTATATATTTTTAATATAATCGCACAAGTATAAAAGAGTAAGCGATACATACTAAAAGCTAAATGATACTAAATAATTCTAAAGCAAATTTAGTTTTAATGCAATGCTTTCAGATTCCAGATTAGAATGTAGAATTAATTCATATTTTTATTATATTACAGTATTTTAAGTTAGTCTCCAACGAGATAATAAGCAATATTAGATAAAAAGCAAATAAGTAGCTTTACAAGCAACATTTTTGACCACAAATGATTCATGCAGGGACAAAGTCGATACAATACAAATACCAGTTATATTCATTTGATATATAGATAATATTGACCAGGTCTGTAGGTCCGTTCGGCAGCAACGTTAATCGAAAACTGCTGAGCGGTTTTGATATGTTTTTGAACACCGCAAAATTTCGAGATGTGTTTGTGTTTAATCTTACGGGTGTACGCCTAATCTTTTTAGATAACTTATTAATAAACAAGGAAATAGAACGAAGAATAAAAGAAGAACTTTAATGACTGATTTATGATACATATCAAATATTATTCTCAAACTTTTAAAACTTTGTTTTTGTTATTTGAAATTGAAGTTTTTCGTTGTAAGAATATATCTTGTCCATAACTTTGTCCAAATTATATGAAAAGCACGTAAAATGGGGTAAATAAAAACTGCAAATTATGTAGTAAATAAAATTATAATGCAGTAAATACCAAATAAAATTATAGAAAATGCTTTTGGAGATTATTTTTGTTTACTTTCAAGAATTAATTTGCAGGCTTTAGAATTACCCCAATTTTACAACAACAGAAATGTGAGTAATGAAAAAACACAAGTTTACAAAAGCCTTGCGGTATTTGACAGCAATTGTTGTATTGCACACAGATATATATATAAGCAAATGTTAATATGTATTTATAAATGTTCGTGCATACATGGAGGACATCTAGACATCGTATAGGACGTTACGATCTAATTTATGGATGAATGGATTTGAAATGCGAAAACACGTATATTAATGTCAATGCGTGGTGGTGTGGCTTGAGAGTTTTAATCTAGTTAAAATTGTCTTGAATATACTTGTACAAAATATTCAACAGCAGCTGAAAATCAGTGTTTAAAAACTGTAATTAGTGTTTGAAATACTATAATCACTGTTTAAAATACTGCAATTTACTGCAATCAGTGTTTTATTAACGCTGAAAACTTTTTGGCAATATATCTTTTATTTCTGTTTGTATTGTTTAATGGTATTTGAAGTGCTTCACCACGCATTAGACAGTCCACACATGGTATGTCCAAGCTGTGCCAAGCGTACATGTACCGTGCGGCCGGCGGCAGAGTTACCTGCGGCGTGGTGGCGCGAGCAGTGCTGCGGGCCGCAGTCGCGCGCGCCCGGCGTGTAGTAGAAGGCCAGCGGCTCCGACGCCTTGCCGCCCGAGCGCACGAACAGCTGCACGCACACGGGCTCCGGGATGTCCGGCTGCAAGTACGGCGGGACGCAGCACACGAGGTGCGTCTGGGATATACAAAAAAATTATTCATAAAAAAAAACGCGATAAAAGTGCATTCTGTGAAATTATGAACCTGTGTTAGCATGACGTCTTAAGTTTTGTTTTAATGTCAGTCCAGAGTGGAAAAGAGGCCCGTCGGGGCTGCGGATTGATTGTAAGAGATACCGCGACCTCGACACAAGAGGCTAAGAAGGAACATGGGTGGTTTTTAGTGGTTATTAAAAGATCCCCCCCCCCCCCCCCCAAAGGTGGGAAAGAGAACTATAGAGAGCGCCTAGCTTCTCTTTCTATAAACCTTTTAATAAAAAAAGGAGGATTATATCTACGCTGTGATCTGATATCAAGCTGTAGACTGAAATATATATCAACCATTACTTAATTTTCAGATGATTTTAAACATTGATTTAAAACTGGTAACTGCAAAATCAGGATGTTTTCTAAAAGTTAATTAACACGGTTGGCATCTAAACAAAAATACCATTATTTGTTCCATCATGGTTCTGTAGAGTTTCAAACGAGAGCTTAAAACGTGACTGATTATATTATCAGTTTGAGAAGTTAGTTAGGTTGAGTGCATACTCAAATATAAGAGTCGTACAAACTAGAGCATGTTAACAGACGATTAGAATGTATGAATGCTCATCATCTTAAAGTAAGCCTGTTGCAAGGTTACACAAAGAGATAAAACTTTAAATTGTTTCACACAATGTACAGTTCCCGTCAAATAACTTTGCCCCTCTGAAGTTAGCCATTAGCATAGATCGCGCAGGTGCAGTAACGTAGAAAAGTGTTTAAACAAAATAAATATATATTTTTAAAAGATCGTAATATTTAAATTAGGTGAATTGAAAGAAAGAGGAAAATTATCCTGTGCAACATTATGCACGCCTTCGTCTTTCTCCTTTTCCATATAATTCACCACCTTGTAAATTATTTTTCTCGCCTGACGGCGTATTCCGTTTAGGCATTTTAGCCTAAAAACTAACACACAAAACTAAGTAACAATGCTAACAAGAAATAACAAGATAACAAATCAAAACCGACTAAGTAATAACAAAAACAAATAACAACATGTACAATAACGCAACACTTGTGGCATCGAATGTCTATCGTACGGAGCAAGCGAGACGCAAGCATGCATCAAAAGTAAACGAGTGAGTGAGACATAAAATCGCGCCGCCATAATGCCCGCCCGCATGTCTCGCGCATGCGCAGTTGCAGTTTTGTTCGTAATTTTGACTGCTGCGCAGCCACTCGTAGGCAACTTCAGAGAGGCACAGTTATTTGACACGAACTATAGATTGTGGTGTTTGGTGACTACTAAATCAAATCCAAGAAGTGTGTAAAAACACCCTTTAACCGCTTAATGAGTAAATCACCTGTTGTAAGAACTCCTTGTCAGGAGCCACCTCCTCTTCCCAGTGCGTGCGTCCATCCTGTCGCTGGCAGAACACGACGCGCGTCTCCTTGAGGAAGTTCTTGCCGAGGAGGTACAGCTCCAGGCCTCCGGTGGCGGGGCAGGATACCAGGGACTTGCGACACACTTCGGGGACGCCTGGTGGTTGGGCTGGGGAGATAAAAACTTGTGTAAAAACGTATATACTTTTAGTTTTAAACGCTGAAAGGATTTAGAATGAAACAGCAGGCTAGACGGATTTTTTTCTTGGATTGAATTAAAGGATACTTTTAAAATTGTATGACTTTGTTTTTTTTTGTAATTGAATTTTACAAAAATAGGTATTCGAAGAGAAAAAGGGCTCAAAACCCTCAAACGCCCACTAGAAACATTTATTTTTTCAATCCTAAGTTTGTGAGGATGGATGCATGGATGTTTGTTACTCTTTCACACCAACACTGCTGAACGGATTTCGATGAAATTTAGGACACAGATAGTTTATAACCTAGATTAACACATATGATACTTTTTATCCCGGTAGTACGATCCGTAGGGCAATTTTATAAGTCCACGCAGGCGAAGCCGCAGGCAAAAGCTAGTAGAGAATATTTATAAAAGATCTTGACAAATTTCTTCTGGGGACCACAGAACAAATAAAAGAGGTTTGAGCCGCGTGAAAAAGTGAGTATGAAGATTTGGTGTCTGCTATGTCAATGTTCCTGTACCTAGGCGACTGAGCTATGCTCGGTAGAAAATAGAAAATGAGCTTTTCCGGATATGAAACCTACATATTAATAATTATTACCTAATACGAGTACTCGATTATTGACCCCTGATCAGGGGTAAACCCCTATATTGCAACTGTCATCGAAATAGTTAGAGCCACTGCTTATGTAATAGAACATTCAAGACATCAGGCATACGTAAAAAGTATCACCTTGTTATGTATAAGTATGTATGAATTTAAACCTTTTTGTTTCATTTCGGAATCTTGCCGATTACTTAGAATCTCGACTGCGTTGAGATGCAAATAAATGATAGTGAGCACGAGCCCATTTATTATAATTCCAAAACTAATCGTATAAAAAGCATTACATACTATTTATGATCATTATACAATTCACCTGAATCATTTACCTTGGAATGTAATCCGATAAGCAAAATTATGCATGTCTTGGTTTTATTTATTTAGTAATTATGCAAGCCATAGTTTTATTGCAATGACGTTTAGTAATTGCAAATCATTATGGAAGCCATAGTTTTTTTTCATCGTTTTTGTCACAGTCTAGCTATAGCCCATGATCTTCGTATGCGTGAAATTTTATTTGAATCGGATTTTGTTAACAATTTAATGGGTTTCCTTTTTCTTTCACGGAATCCTTATCCTTTTAATAATACAAAAAGTCAGTAAAAGTCTCGTCATTTTTTTTTAGTGTGGTTTCAATAAATGTCTTGTATTTGTAAAACGTGTGTGTGTGCTGATCTCTTGAGGATTATATATTTATACTAGCAGACCTGGCAGACGTTGTCCTGCCCCGACAGCAGCGCCATCTACCGGGTCCAATTGTGAATCTAAACCATTCTCGAATCCACTGAATCACACACAAAAAAAAAATCATCGCAATCGGTCCAGCCATTTAGGAGGAGTTCAGTGACAAACACACGTACAGTAGAAATATATAACAAGGATGGGACTTTAACATAACTGGCTAAATGTACTATTGCCTAACTCTTTACGAGGCGTGATGTTATGTATGTAGAATTGTAAGTAACTCACTGCATATAATCTGCGTGGAACACACTTGCAGCGTCTCCACATGTCCGGCCGCGTTGACGATGTCGGTGCGGAACACCATGCGACAGCGCGTGGACTTCTTCTTGCCGCGCGACAACGCGGCGCCGCCTAGGGAGCCGCCCGTAGCGCCGCCGCCGCCGAGCGACTCACCGAATCTGTGTTCCACGTCTACGTTGCGCTCCTGAAAGAGTTAAAACAGTATAGGAAACAGCTGTAATATAAAACAAAGACATCATACATTTACAAATATTAGAAAGAAAGAAAATTGTGTTTATTTGGCAAAAATACCTTAGAAATGAACAAAACAAATTCAAAATGATTAAAACTAATAATGCCAACCAAAAGGGCCTCAGCTCAGGATATATACGTCTTATTGACAATATTACAGCCAGCAACGCTGATCACAAATTAACTGCAGGATAAAACAGTGTAAATAATAGTAATCGCTAGGGTAACAACTAACAGGTAACAGAAACTTAAACTATCTTCTCTTTGCATGTCGATGAAAGTTCAAATTGCGTCGGCCGTAAGTCAACGAGTTTACTACGAGGTCACTTTCAGTAGCCTCCATCAGCTCCTGTGATGTGCAAATAACAGACAGGATACGATATCAAAACAATATAGAAACTATGTCAACGTAGGAAAGTACTACTTTTGGTAGTAGAGAAATTATATGTACATTGAAGCTGATTTAAATCGAGACTCAGTAATCGAAACTTTAATTGAATTTTCCACATTCAATTACCACCAAGTTTTGTTCAAGTGTAATGAATAAACTTGCTGTCGTCAAAAGGCTAACAACCGTTTAAGCTATTAAATTAGCATGTGCCAACGACATAAATATCAACGAATCATAATCAAATACCCAAGATAAAACAAAAGAAATAGTCTATCATAGCATTGGCCAAATATTGAAGCGATTTATGAATGAACATACAAGAGACTAAAAAGATTCCTTCGACGGAACCTCCACCCTACCCTAAAAAAGACAAAACATATAATCCTATTCCAACAGCTCTTTGAACTAACCTTGAGAATCCCAACACAGTCGCAGGTGACCTGCCAATTCTTGGACGGCTCCAGGTCGATCTCGATGATGACAGTGCCGTCCTCCTTCCTCTCCTTGCAAGGAGTGGAGTTTTTGCCGGAGACCCGACATGCTTGGTAGAACATGTGGGGGGCCACTCTGCCTGTGTCTGTGCCTATGAACACCTGGGGAAGAATAAGATATGATGAGATGACGAGAAACAGAGAAGTATGAAAGAAGAAGACATATGGAATAAGGGCAGGAGAATAATTATGAAATGTTTAAAACTCTTAGTCATAAACCGAGAATTGCATATTGAGACACTTTTATTTAAACAAAACATTTTCTTTTGTCTTAAGAAAATTATACTCAGCAGCTGCAGAAATATATGGCAGAGTCCGATGACTGCTACCAGTTCGTAGTCCGGTCTATTCAGTAAGAAATTCTTACGGAATAGACGGGACTACATACTTTACTAAGACTGTTATCTGTCAAAGAAAAGTTGGCTAAATTTCGTGAAAGATGACTTTGGGGCCGTTCAAGTATTACGTAAGCACTATAAGGGGGTGAGGGGGTCTTTGCTTAGCTAATTTTTGATGACAGGGGGGAAGCTCTAGATGATGTTTACGTCAGCAGTAGTTGTCTACTTTTTTACACATAATATGGCAACCCACACATTATCTATGATTCAAAACGAAACGCATTGTCGGGGATTGTGTCATAAAAGTTGGTTCGAATGAATATTACGTTAAAGTTCTCTATCCTAAGGGTTAACAGAAAAATGCATATACCAATGCTTACGTAAGCATGGGGGGAGGGGTGAGTTTTGATTACTTTTGCTGACAAGGGGGAGGGGGGGGGGAAATTGCAGTAAATCTGCTTACGTAATACTTGAACGGCCCCTTTTGAACAATGAGACGATGGCAAGAGCCATCATCTCATTGTTCAAAATAAGACGGAATGGATGTGCTGTGTCGATCCTAAAACTTGGCACACATGATCTTTTAGTACGAGTATTATATGGAGAGTCAGTCAGAGTTAAACTGTCTAGGTTTCAATACTTACTTGAATACTAACAATGATCATGGACTACATGGTATAGGCCAAGTCAGATACCACGAGTAGAATAAAAAGTATGACACTTAGGTTAGGCAAAGAATGAAGAATGGGCTATATGCAAATTATGATGAGGTAAGGAGACAATATCAGCTGTGGGGGCTGCGGGTTGTTGGAAAGAGAAACCGCGGCTTCGGACACAAAGGTCTAAGGAACATACGTGGTTTTTAGTCAGTAGAAGTCTGACGCCGCTCCGCCCACAGCGGGTGGTCATTTGATGACTTGGCACAAGCCAAAAAAGAAAGGCAACAATATCAGTTAATCAGCAAAGTTGTAAGCGGAGTGGACTGCTCAGGGTACACTAAACAGAAAAAGTATTGCCATTTGCTAATGCTCTTTTACCACCCATCAAAGGTAATTAATTATCACTACATAATTATAAAAACAAAGTCCTCCACCGTGTCTATCTGTCTGTTCGTGATAAACTCAAAAACTACTGCACCCATTTACATTCTGTTTTCATCAATGCATAGAGTAGTTCTCTAGAAAGGTAATTTGTTAAGTTTTTGTATACATTGGCTCAAATATAATGATATTTGTTGGAGGTGTTGCGGGAATGGTATCAAAATTTCATGATTACTTTTGGTCCCGATAGCCGACATCCACGCGGGCGAAGCCGCGGGCATCAGCTAGTTTTTAATAAAACATACACCTTAATGAATCAGTATTAAAATATTCCATATTCCCTTCTCAATTACAGTGATGGTAAACCCAACCACACAATAGTTCATCGAGATCGCCTTTCCAGTCACGACTAGATGTTATCCACTGATTTATTGCTGCGCACGTGTTAACCTTCGACTTTCAAGGAATCTAAGGATGAAGCGAAGTTCTTCAAGGATTGAGTTATATCAGCTCTTCTAGTTTACGATTGAAAGCCTTCACAAGTTCACATATTGCATTGGGGAGTTTGAAAAATTGATTGATCTATCAAAGATTGGCGATACGAAAGCCACAAGATGAGTCCCAGGTTTAATTTGAAAATTGGAATGAGTAATAGTATACAGGGGCAGTTTTAAAGTTGCGCCAGTTACAGAAAATTCGTAAGCGAATCGACTGTCGTGCTATGGGCTATTTTATTCAAAGAGGCTGAATTTAAATGTTGATAAATGGAGATGGAGAAGAGGCCAAAGAAAAGATCGATGTACTGTGTGTGAGAGTTATTGATATGAAGGAAAAAGTGGTAAACGATAACGATTGACAAGACAGAATGAAAGAAAAAACGTGTTGCGCTGACCCCAGATAACACGGGACAGGAGACAGGGGCAGGAAGATGACGAATCCCACAAGTGATAAATACGATACATAAGGGGATAAATCTAAAAGATCAGGGGTTTTAATATCGTGCAGGGATCTAATAATAGGTTTCAAGATGTTGAAAATCTTACCTGCAGTACAGCTGGTTTATCGTAACCAACTAATTTGACTGTTGGGAAGCCATTCCCAGAATTGTCCTTGACAGCACCTCGGCTGCCTTCAGTCTGATATCTGGAATAGGAATACACAAGTTAGGAAGTCATGTGTGAGTTTGAGCATTTGGCCCAATTTTGAAATCAGGGGAAAATATTTGCACCCTTTCAGATTAAGATGGTCTGCAGTTAAGGTCAGGTTGATTTTAAGCCCAGATTCTTTAGAAGTATTTCAACCATTTTCGAGTAAAGGTAATTTGATATTTACCTCGCTCTATGTTGTGTCTCGGGCTGGCACAGTATCTGTAGCTCCACAGTGCCGTCTCTCGACCTGCTGGACAGTGGCGCCGCTAACCCTGGTCTACCACCCTGTGCCATGGCTGCCAGCGCCCTTCTCCGCGCCATAGCCTGTGCCAATTTACCTCCGTACTTCCCCCCCAATTTGCCTCCTAACTTTCCTCCGGCACCAACTAATTTCCCCCCTCCAGGGTACTTGTTTGCCAGTTTACCGCCGCTGCCCAGTTTCCCGCACGATCTGTAGGGATCCTGGAACCTCTTGCCGGGAGTTTCAGCTATGTTTGGACTAGATATACTGCAACCCGCTCTCATTCTGTAAAAAAATCGACATTGCTATGAGTATGAATTATCGAGAATGAAAAGTGGCTTTAGTTATATTCCACATCTTTGCAAATACACCTTGGATTAGTCACTTTTGAATGGCATCTTATTTCCAAAAACGTGAAAAAATGGACACAAATGAATGTGTATTCATGATCTTGAGGAGGTAGATAAACAATTAACAGTACATTAGTAAGTATAAACCATCAGTGCGTCACCAGTAACGAACACACAGCCGAGGCGACAATTACATGCGGTGAACATGCGGATTTTTAGATATGCTCGTGACACTGAACAACATTTCAAGCAACCAATTATTACAACCACTATTCATGTCAAAAAAGACGATATAAACACGTCAGTTCTAATCATACATGTTATAATGAAATCTTCGATAGGACACTCTGGAGTCCCCGGATCTACCCGTATCCAGGAACCGTGCTTTTTCTTCATAATCCAATGGTAAGTTAGGGACAGAAACACCATATCGTGAATGAATTTCGAGTGTGATCCAATGTTACCTTGAAGAACAGAATGTTCTCTAAGAAAAAAGTCAACGTACACGGGAGCGGTTAGGGCTGGCGCAAGCGTAGAGGCGGGGACGTCAGGCGGCGAGGGCGCGGACGTGGGGTCTGTCGCGCCCGACGACGTGTGGAAAGCGTACGCGTCATTCGCGTCGTCGCATTCTAGCTTAACCGCCGCTTCTGTGTCCCCACGTCGTCGTTTCAACTCCGGGTGTTCCCACTCCTCCAAAGTGTCCGATAATCTGCACACGCCAGTAACGGCTTTAGTTAAATTTGAAGTGATTGAAGATATTCCCATCATCGGCCATTTGTCTTTTTCAGACAGGCCTTTGAAAGGTTACCTCCACAACGCTAACGAAATGGTGATTTTTCAAGGAGCCATGCTATGGCAAATTAAAATTGAAGCAGTAAAGTCGCAAGGGGCTACAGGGCTGGTTTTGCGGCTCACGTTCACGTTTTCACAATAAAGTATATCATGAGCTACAAACAGAATTAGCAGGCCAGCATCCTAAACGTCGTCAGGCCAAAATAAATTGTATGTTATTGTGCCTAACGATGAAGTAACAGCGTGATGCGAGATCAGGCGACACACGCGCACGTGCGGCGAAACGTGCTAAAAATATAATAGCGTGCGGTGCGTAAGCGCAGCGTTGAGAACGTCTGATGGATCTTTTAGACTATTCCAATCTAGTTTAACTGTTAAATTGGTTGCCGATTGGCAACAATGATCATCACTGAACCAAACATGCAAAGCTACTGAGTTTGTAAAAGTAGATGTGCCTTGGATTGATGTGTATCTGTTTATAACTTGATAGGAACATATGTTTTTTGAAACTTGGCTTGCTGCAACTGACGCATATGAATGTATTTAAACACAGGGAGTTTTCACACGTCTAAAAGGATTAAGAACAAGAGATAGCAAAAGGTGAAAGGAAGTAAACCAGCAAAAAAGAAGGTTGCGATTTCAGAACAAATCTGTTGAAATAGTCGTCAAGCAATTTTCCGTTTTATAGGAAGTCTATTCCGGTATACAAACGTACAACTACAAACACACCTCTTCAGGTAAACTAATGTAATGACTAAACTAGTCTTCAAAAGAATGCATACCGATTTAATTAATTAATATGCAAATGATTTCAAGGCGTACAATGGAAACTTCTTCACGTGGAAAACGCGGAAGAGAAAGCGTACAAATTACTTTTAGTGGTATATTTAGGCAAGCGAGAGATGATTGCTCAATAATTTTCATCAGTTTAGTTTCCGGCTCGAAGGACCAAATGTTGGGGCGTAACTCCCAACAGTGAAAACGTTATGTTGATGTTGCAGAGGAATGGTATGTTGATTGTTGTATAGGAATGTTATGTTGATTGAGTAGACAACCGATTGGTATAAAGGTTTAATTGCTACTAAAAATAACATGTTATAAAGTAATAAGGTACAATTAATGTTGGAGTAAACAAACTGCAACGTTTCACTCTAAGTAGGACAATTTAGTGGAATGTACAGCGTAGCTCGTACAGGTGTTGAGAAGTAAAAGGAAAAAGGATAATTTGTTGAAAATCGTACTGTGTGTGAATGGACACACTTATCGATGCATTATTTGGCAAATTCGGTCAGTTAGACCATAAAGACAAAATCGTGTCCGACGCGGCGCGCGGCGTTGAGCCGTGTAGTCCGAACTGAACCGATCGAAATTAATGATTCCGATTCCACGGCCGAAGTGTTAACTCCCTAACATTGATTACTACCATATCGTCATGTACAACCGAAGTGTTATGGCTTCTCATTATTCTGGCACTTTGCCCAGTTCGGTATTGACAGCTGTCTTACAAATATAATTTAGACTTTCAACACTGAAGGACGGATAATAGCTTCGACAAGTACACGAGCTACTAGTATTTCTGTTTCTACATGTCACGCAGTTTATCCTTGACCTACACCTACAGGATTGGCTATTTCAGTATCAGTTTATGTTAGTAGCTATTGTGTATCATTTGTTTATCGCGTGATTTCCTAGCGTATCATCAATCATAGCTGGCAGTAAATATCTACTAATAAACACTGGCTTCCCCTGTAGTCTGATACAAACGGTTCTTAGATACTTAGCTGTTACATTATTATTAGAAGCTAATTAGGGATGGCAGAATTGTATTTTGTAGTTGCCATAGATTGTTGGTTATCATCATCTGCCAAATCTTTTCCCAACAATATTGGTTTCAGATAACTCAGGATATAGATAAGGTAATAGTTTCCAGGTTTCATACTGGTGGTGTTAAACTTTTTGGCCCTTGGATTATCAGAATCACCTTGTGAGAAAGGCCGGTACGCTGAGAGGAATGTAAAGTAATGAAGAAGAGTAATAAGCTTAGAGAAAAGAAACCACAAAGGCATTTCAAAAACCTAATTTACTGAAAGGTTGGAAAGTAAAGAAAACTCAAGATTAAAGGGGAAACCGCGGGATTATTTAAAAGACATTCGTAGCTGTTTTTTTATGTCTGTAAAGTCACAATCCAGGATTTTCCGTAAATCAGTTTGGATTTGGAAATTAGGTAAGTAGACTGAATTGAAATTACATTAATTGCAATTTTGAAGATACCTTAAAACACAAGGGCCAGACGACACCCAATTAAATTACGTCATCACTTATAAAACGGCCATTGCCCTGCATTCAATATTTTGTGAGCTTTTCGCAATTGTGTATTACATAAACACTTAGTTGCGTAGTGACGACCTTATGTAATTCGTATTACTTATGTACCCGTAGTTGTGTACTCTACTTGTGGATTATATCATAAGTGTTTGGAAAATTGTTTGTTGGTAAATAGTTAATTTGTTGATTGTGTTGTTTTAACGCCCTTTGTTTTGAAGGTGAAGCAAGCCTTACCGTAATCACGTATTTAGAATTTGTAGGAGTTTCTTTTTGCATCGTTAATCACGTGACTGGTTTCATTCATACACAAGACGATAGACAAACCGTCAAAACATTATTTCAAATTCGTTATCAGAAACGTATCAAGCTACGAATATCTAAATTCTAACTCCTTAAAATAGTCAACCCGATAAAAATCTAGTTAGCGATAAAATCGAGTAGTTAAGAGATCGATACCGATAACATCTAGTAGTTTTGAATCGATAAGGACGTGTTCGCACGCGTTACTCACGCGCATGCGGAGAGGCGACGTGAGCACCTACGTACTCATATCTATTACTGAAGGTTATATGGGTAAGAGACTGTACTACGTAGATATTTATACAATTTATTATTTCTTGGTGACTAAGCGTTAACTATTGATAACTAGAGACACTGACGTAGACGTGTTTCACAACTTAGCGATCAGAGTGGTTACTAGTAGCGCTTTGAAAAATTAAACTTCAGCAATAGATAAAGCGGGTTGATTGATTACTCTGTTATCAAATTATGGCTGCTATATTATTTTAATTCTCTTACAGTTAGTATTGAAACGAAACATGACAGTCGAGTAGAATTATTTAAATTAACTGTTGGGCTAGATAGAAAATGGTTTAGTTTAACATTACTTACACTATAGTACTCGTAATGATTTGCTTTTACTTCACGACGAGAGAAGTGTAGTAATTGTTAAAGAGCCGGATTAAGAAGAAAGAACAATAGTTGTTATACTCATTTTTATTGAAATTATTTTTACTATGAATACAACATCTACAATCGTTGAAGATAATGATGTATAAAATCAGAATGGAAGTCTTATTTTATATTAACGCTCCTACACTGACAGCTGATCTAATTGTATCGCTCGGTAAATATTGATGCTAACAAATCAGCAAATGATGAACATATTGACGATGTACAGGTTTATATAATCGAGTAATTGTGGGAGTTTCTTAAACTGCTTGCTAATTTAATGAGTTTTTAAAAATCTTCCTTTGCTCTTCTCCGAATTTGCGTTTAGATTAAATATTTTGAAGCACATAAATTAAAAATATTAAATGCATGTGTTAGTACGACAGAATAAATGAAGTACAATTTAAGTTATTCTTCTCGAAACTGGACACCACAAGACACGAACGTGTTAGAACATTGTGCAATTGGCCACCGTAAGTATTTACATTGCATAAGGAAGCGAGTGTATAACCACATGGATCTTACCTGTTGACGGCATCGGGTCCTAGACCGCTGTCGTTGCTGTTCTCACACGGTTCAGGCGGCCGCAGGGCGTGCGTGTGAGCGTAATGCGCGAGTTTCCCGAATTTGCCTAAATGTGACAGTTTGCCCGGGTGGGCAATTTTGCCGGCGTGCACCAATTTACCCGGATGCTGCGTCTTACCCGGGTGGGCCCGCTTATGCGGCGCCCGCATAACTTTCCTGTGTACCCGTGCGCTCATCGTCGGGGCCGTAGACATAGTCATTTTCATGCCTGTCGACAAACAGAAAATAAAAAATAATAAATTTTTATTGACTATGTGAAGAGATGGCGGTTTTTTTAATTAAAATCGATGTCTGTAGATTACGCTTGAAAAGCAAACGAGCCGATGTTATTGGTGCGACAAGTTAATTTATTGTAAAGCCAGACAGACTAATCGGTTGCTTCAGTGTTCGCTAACACAGAATACTAAGTACACATCCAAAATCAACCGTTTTGTACGAAATCCGATTTAAATTAGCGGATTCAAAAATATCAAATATTTTAGTTGCTTTGCATTTATACACACTGGAAGTCATGCCAACACTAGAGCATAATATGCGAATAATATTCCGGATCAATTGAAATAGTCAGTACAGTATTAATCGCAATTCCTTGAAAAAAATATTACATAACCGCTCATCACGGAAACGGTTGATAAAATTGTAATTCCAGATTCTTAAAACCATGAGTCACGAGACATTTAGAGATCGAAATCAAAATTTTATGGACCAAATGCCATAACATGTTCAATCGTAAAATGGACGCGCCTGTGAATACATAAAATGTAAGTAAGTTTGCAGACTGTGCTGTCTATCAAAATGGCTATGGTCACGTGGTCCGATCGTCTTGAAGACCTTAAAAAACCGGTACTGGTCGAAGACTTCAAATCAATAGCATTATTAGCTTAATATGTTGTAGCTGGGGTACAGGCTATGTGAAATGGAAGAATACTTACATTACGCTAACCCAATAAGTATTGCATGCGTACATGTATATGATATTTCTTCCTTCACCGTCAAATCTCATGCATAACACTAACCTTGAGATAGTTAAAAATTAATTTATGTATTTCATTAAAACTCACTGAAAATACAAAACTGTCCTCACCTCAACAGCCCAAAGATTTAAACCGAACGAATACAAAATCGGAACGAATGCGCTTGAGACTAGCAGTTATGTCGTTACTCCAGTTTGAATTGATACAAAGTCCGCCGCTTATTAGACGACACTAATCTATTTGCCTCGGTAACTCCTCAGTAGGTACTGCAGATGAATTTGTTATTTGTTCTATACAATCAAAGACTATTATAGCGGCTATTAAATGACACAGTGCAGTTCTAAGTAGTTTATTACGCACGGGTTTCTGTTTCCGGTCTGCGGTGTCTGTTGTGGTATAGATTACGTTTATGTCCTGTATTTTATCGTCACTTACTATAGTGATGATATGGGATTTGAAAATGGATGAATTTATATCCGTCTAATTCGTAGTTTAGTAGCAGTACACTACAATACCCTGCGTATGCAAATAAGAACCTAATGCGTTAAGGGTGCTTATGAGGCTGCGCCGATTTTATAGCGCATTTTTATACGAGAGCCGAAATGGTGCACATAACATCCTGAGGGCATTCGCGTAGAGGATGAGGAGGAGGCTTGCTAGCGCGTCAACCATTACTGTATGGTTAATTTGCTGAGCAATCGTTTTGTTTTGCATAGAATACAATAATGTATTAAGTATTTTTTTTTATATCCTATAGTAAAAATTGGCTCTAACACCAATATTCAAGAAGAAGACATCGGCAGTGCCGATCCAAAATAAATTGGGATTATGAAAAGGAAAACCTATGAAGTTCATTTTATTCTTATCTTTTATCGAAGGTTTTTATCCTCAAATGCAAGTCATTTTCATCACAATGAAGAATATGAAAAGAAAAATGTTCTTGTTAGCCTTGTACATCATAATGAAGCGTGATCGAACAATTAACAATATTTGAGTAGTCGCAAAATTATTATTACATTGGTCTCGAAGTAAACTAAGATCGTTATCATTAGTAGTTAGCATATTACTGCCAAAATACATAAAACTAATTTATACGAAGCAGTAAATACACTCGGATTGATCACTAACGCTCAACGCTGTAACTTTGTTATTTTAGCACTTTACTACCGTCACTTTTGGTTATGGGCGCATTAATCGTCTATGTAACTAGACGTCTTAACTCCTTGTATAACATGGGTGATCTGATGGTTACTCTCATCATAAAATACTGATTGATATTTAAGGGCTCCCGATTATGACCCTTTTCAAATGTTACGACTAACGATGCTTAGGCGTGTGACATGCGTAGCTGATTTCGCAATATGTCAGCTACGCATGTTCCTACAGTGCACACAATCATAATTTTCGAAAGCTGCAGTATTTAAACCACCTGTGGATTGGCAGAAGGCTGATAAAGTCTATATTAGAACCATGAGGATGAAAGCTGCCATCATATTGACTATTTATACAGAAAAGCGCTTATTAACTGGTAACAAAAATCTTATAGCTACAACTGATTATCGTTAGAAAATCAGAGAACCTTTCATAACACTAACTGCCGTACTCACAGATATTTAATGATTACTTAAGCCGTCACTTAGTAAAGGTTTGACATATTTTAGTATGACAAAACTGTCAAAACCTATACTAAGTGATGGCCTAAGTAATCATTAAAGCTCTCTGAGTGTGGCAGTAAAACATAATATGAAGCCCATTTTCTCAGATACTTAGAATGCCATTCATTCACGCATGGTTATTGATACTTTATTTATTAGAAACTGTTTACCTACCTTAAATATTTTGTAGAAAGTAGACGTTTATCACGTGTATCATGAAACAATATACGAAACCTAGAACTTTACAAATAAAAGGATTATTTCCGTAAAGCTTTTTAATTAAAATTACTTAAACTCTTTAGTTACAGTTTCACAAACACGTTTCGGTAAGCCAAGTTATAATAGGTACAAACGAAATCAAACCCATTGAAGTCCACTAAAGTCGTCTACAGTTACAAAAGCTTGCCCCTGATTCAAGAGATCCTTGCGAGACCCCTAACTTCTTATTGATCTCGTTCGCATTATGTTTCCCGCGACAATTTTATGCACAATGCAAATATGATTTACGTTCACAATGGTTCTTATACTGTAATATAAAATTCTTTCACGGTTCACAGGAAATAATAAATTTGGACAGTAAAACTTGACCTTGCGTGAGTACATCTGGCGAAGTGGAGCCACTTAGTATGCCTTTAGAATTCGTAGTAGGGTCATGGGTATTTATTGGACTATGCAAATTGTGGCTAAGCGTATTTTCAGAGTTATTATCATTAAGTGTAAGATGTTTATTGACTTGCATTATATCTGTGCCCGTTTATTACAAGATTGAATTAATAATGTAAATGTCTAAAGCATATGAACTATATATAAATATATAATATACCGAATTAAAGTAGTTGTTAGTATTAAATTCGTCAATTACTTTACTCCATACAAAAACACACTCAACATAGTTCGGAAATGGCTCGGCAGACGATGATGATGATAATTGCAACATAAATATTTCTCTTTAAATAACACAAACTGTTATAATCTCAAAGTTAGTTTTAACAACCAGTAAACCAGACATTACAAAAAAGATCCCAAATCAAGTTCCAAAAGGAACTAAATTATCGTTCCAGAAAATCCCTTAAAACGAAATGATTCTCTTCAATACTGTTACCAAGACGTATTGATTCGTACCTCACGCAACGATTACCGACGCACCTCGCACTGAAACATTCACCCGAGCACAGCGAAACGTTAAAAATAGCCGCGTCCTTGCGATTTTTAATCGCGTTCTCTTCGCCTTTTGACGTCTACTCGGACACTGATAACGGAGACCGATCAATGGATACTGTCGTCGATTCCTACTTGGTACTGTTACCAGTTTTGTTTTTAGACGATATGGCGAGATAGGAAGTGACAGCTGAGATGACGAGTAACAACAAGTATGTAAGAAAAAGAAATGCTTCCCCGACCCCAAATAAATGGGATCGGGCAGGAGAATGAATGTTAAGAGAAGATGCGAATAAGTGTATGGGATTGTCCATTATATTCGGTGAGAAGAAATTATTCGCACTGACTTTATGAATGGACCATTACCACAGTATAGTTAAAACACTACTACTCAGAGTAAGTATAGTTACAGAATAGGGCCAAAACAGTTACTATAACGCGTACCAACAAAGTGATATAATAATAAATAACAATCAGGTTCGAACCGATAAGTTTCTTGATAAAAAAAAAAATATGATAATTTATAAACTACACGTGTATCCAAACGCGATAATGCGCGAATAGAATACGCGTGTAATTCACAGGCTGTGTGAACTTCTGTGTACATACCTATCTTTCTTTACATAATATTTTTGTAGTAAAATATTATTTGAAGGTAAAAAAGAAACATTGAGGTCAAATGATGAATTTCCATGGACGATTATTTAAAATATGTTTTTTTTTTTATTTAAGTTTCTTAATATTCTCATTTTTTCACTATCTTTATAAATTATTTAGTTTAAATTTAACTAGGTAGTTTAATATATTTTAACTTAGTTTAATTAATTTGTTAAGTTTGTTTTTGATGATATACTGTGTTTCATTTCTATTATTTTGTAAGTTACGACAACGTTTAGTGTGCATGCAGAGTTTACCTGTAAGTGATTGTTACACTCTACTCTGATTTTATTTTTGCTTGTGTCTAATTAACCATGTAGCAGTGAACAAAATAAATAAATTAAAATACCCTGCTAAGAAGGAAGGACTCTGCTAAGAATTGATCAATGGCATTTATTGAGTTAGGTAAAATCTTCAAATTGCTACCAACAACAGCTCTACGTAAGTAATGTACCATTAACCTTTTGAAGGGTCACTATTTATCCTCAATCTTTATTCAGAATTTTATTACCCGGCGTGGAGTTCCTTGATGACGGCTCAGATAGTAAGTGTAGCCTCTTTTGATTTAGAAGCCCTGTAGGCCTTGTAAAGGACCGGTCTGTAAATGGAACTCATAGAAAATCATAATCATAATCATCATAATCATAACCGTTTGACTGCCGTGAATGAATTGCATAGCCCTTGTAGAGCACTTGAATTTACGTTCTTTTATATCACCAAGTTTAAGAACTGTTTCACCTCATGACAACACAAAACGTGTACGAGAAAATATTTTTATAAATTCGGTGAGCGTAGATTCGTATATTTAAAATCAAATAAACGGTTATACGCTATAGTATTACAAATCTATTGTTAATGAATACCCATTAGTAGATGTGTCTCAAATAATAGTAAATTACAAGCGACACAACAATGAGAATTATGGTTTACGCTTAACAAATTTACAACCAGGTCGGCTCCTTTGGACAGCGTCTCATTGAATTTTAATCACAAATATAAATGTATAAGCGACAATTGAATATTATGATATTATCACCTGATTGTTAAACCAGAATGTCTGGTTGAAGCGAAACCGTTTAGTTAGTATTTTGCCATTTCTTACTTATCTATCAGGTTATAGAATTACTACGACATGTTCGAGTGTTGGCATTAAACATGTTTGTGAATGTATGCAAATAACTAGGCAATATTATTTTAAACTGGTCAAATAAATTAAGTAAAATTTAAAGAAAACGTGTTGCACCGACCCCAAATAGATATAATAGGGATAAGGGCAGGAAGATGATGATGATAAAAGATCTTGTTCATGGATATATGGAATCCCGTACCAAACTGTGTCAACATTAAACTTTGTTTTTTATTGCCAATTGTAAACTTAATCCGAGTTTCGGAGTCATTTTATAAAATCGAAAATAATCTCAAAACAAGGCAAGTAGGTATTGTACAGAAACCTCTACGATGCGAAGTCAGACGAACTGTCAAAATCAACTGACAGATCTAACAGAACGACTTTTGAACTGGTTGTGTGAACGCCATGTATATTGAGTAAAATAATATTCATACTTTAATACTTTAAATTAAATTCCTTCTTCATAAATCAAATCCCAGCCGCATAATGTCGTAAAAACTTGTAAAAATAATTACTATAACATTTTGATCTTGAAACTCGAGAATTCTTGGTCCGAGTTTTGGTCATTGTCTTCTCACTGGTAAGTCGAAATAACGTGGACTTTTTACAAACACATTTTTCATAAAACCTTTAACATCGAATACTTGACTACTAACTAGTAGCACTATTACAGATAAGTATCGGCTCTTTAACAAGAGAACGACGTGAATCGATACAAACGACAGGCCATTAAGGCGAGCAATTGAGTGCATGTGTACATGTGTATAAGATAGAATAGGACCGAGTTCGTTACCCTGTGGGACGCCGAGACGCGACCCCAGCTATCGACGGTTATCGGTCGTCATCGTCCACTGGTGAAAGTCCACCACACCTGACCGGCAATATACACACCCAGAAGAAAACAGGAAAACACGGATCAACTTTGTTTGTATTGGCTAGACTTGTGATCCCTGTGGAAAGTTGATTAAGAGTCCGTGAGTGTTTTTTTCCTGTTCAAAGTTCGTAAAGATAAGTGAGTTCGGATACGCAAGCTATTTGATTGTTTTGGATAATGAAAATTTGGGTATAAGGAATTGGGTCACATTTTATCTAGCAAAATAATATTTTACTTTTAATGAGTAACAATTAAAGTTAAGTGTCAAATGAACAGTATAAATCAGTCACTGTTAGTTAAATTTTACAAATAAATCTATTAACAGATTAAATATATACTGGCGATCTAGTAATGATTGCAACCGGTTCTAAATTATTAATTAAATATTCATATAATGTAGTTTATGATTTATCTTCTGCAAATGAATACGGAAACAGATTTTTATTTGCAAAGCAAACGGCGAGCGAGTGAGAGACAATTGGTTTGTTGATATCGTGGTTTCCGTTACAGTTACATGTATGAAACATTTATCGTTTCACGCCTAACACTGTGTGTAAATATTACGTAAGAGAAGCAGATAGGAATAGGTCAAACTTTGAATAGTGTCGATACTCGATACATATTCAGTCACCAAGCATTTCGATTTGTGTCGTGGCGTTACACGTGATCTTTCTTGTTATAATTTTAAATGTGCCTGACTGCCCAGTCCCACGAATGTTTTGGTATATTAAGTGAAATGAATTCTATTGATTTTTAAGTTGTAACTATGTAAACACTATCTATCACCGATATTTGAATAGGTCCATTAAAAGGACATTTGTTTACATCAAAGTGTTCTGTCACTTTGTTTACCATCCGCTTCTCATTTACATGAACATAGTGAAGGTATTGTTAATCTGGCAGGATGTTGACTGATTTTGGGTATAATCATTAATCAGTTAACTAACACAACCAATATTGAGCCGTAGTCATGACTAGATTACAATGACAACACTTGTTAGCTTCCATTGAATCACATGCAATTTTAATGCTAAAATAAAGTTACATTATTATCATTGGCATGAATGAGGGTTTTTTTTTTGTTTGTATTTCTATTTATATTTTTCTTTTTTCCTCATCAGCAATTAATTACCTTTGCCCTTTCTGAATCAGGGCCTGCCTCAACAGGCGTCGTAATTGTTGCCAAGCGAGTATTATGGCAAGACTACGCCGTAATTGTAGTAAGAACTGGCGCAGATTCGCAAAAATAAGTTTCCTTTTAAATTTCAACCTATTCATCAATATTGTTGCAAATATATTTTAAGGTAGATGATAGTCGTAGTAGTCTAAGCATTACTTCAACGCGTACTTTAGATCCGAAACTTAAGGAAAGAATATTGTTTTATCTTTTGTAAATCTACTGTGGTCATTATGGAGCTGTTAGTTTCATAGGTCAGAGTCCTCAAGGTTGTCTACGTCCTACTCAAGGTTTATCTGATGGTCAGTTCTGTTTTATAGTTGTGTAATGGCTTCAAGTGTGTCTTAACTTTCTAGCTTCCTTATTCGTTTTACAACTAGCCTCCCTTAATTATGTCGCAAGACTCAGACATTTTATGTATCTAATATCGATCCGGTCGCGTCTGCTTATGATTAATTCAGAAAATAAACCTTGAAAGTACAATAAACTGTTTTCCAACAGTTTGATAAGTTTAGGAGAGTATAAAAAGTTTATTTGAATAACATATAACTTTCTAGAAGTTCCTCCATTCTGTAACTTTAAGTTTTCGAATGCTCACTGGCGAACGCTCTAAGGAAATACTTAAGCTGTGGCGAGATAACGTTTCCTTACCCAACCAATTTGTGCCACCTGTCGAAAATCTTCCATCTGGACACCGCCATGGCTGACCTCAAAGTCTCTAAACAGACTCCGGACACAGGTAGGCCAAAGCAAGGAAAACCTGTTCAGGTGGAGATTCATAGATAACTCAGCCCTGGAATGTAAATGTGGTGTTGCCCCACAAACTATGAGGCACTTGATATAGTGTCTAGCCTGTCCTGTTACTTGCACATCACAGGAGCTAATGGAGGCTGCTGAAGATGCCAAACTCATTACTGCTAAACTAATTATACATGGCTAATTTGATTTCCATTTGTTAGTTACGTGAAAGTTTAGTAATAAACTGGAAGAAGTGTCTTGGAAGATGTTTTTTTTTTATATACTGTCTTTTTATACAGTTCTTTTTATAATTTGTCGACTTTTATTCCCTTCCTGTATCATCTTTTTTTAATACAACTAAAATATTCAAAATATTATCTTTAATTCCCTCAATAAAATGTTTAAGGTTCTTTGGTTTCATTATTATATCTGTATTAATAATGGTAATCTATTGAATATCATTTATATGTTAATCTGTTATATATTTGCATTGGTAATATTTCGTTTAATAATTATAACTATGCAAGACATTTTATGCTATCTATATGCAACTCGTCATGACAATTAAACGCAAGTTGTCAGATAACTCTGTACGACGAAATGGAATTTGGTAATAAATATGATATGGAGGAAAAGCCTCCGCTACATTTCACAAGGAACATAAACAAACCGTATGGCCAACACGCAGAACCATCGGTCAATCTTAGTACAGACCGCGCGTCGACCACAACACTTATCAGCATAATTTATGAAGCAGTCAGGTTACTGACCGTGGGCTAAGATAAATACATGAATACTGCAACGGATGTTTGCCGCAATGAATAAAAATATGAAATCACAGCTACGACATGACGAATAACCTAAAAATTCAATGATAAGCTAGTGTTTTGTAATGATGTTGTAACAGGCGTTGTAAGACTTGTAGATAATGCAAGGGAGTTAGACGTTGATAATCTGGCTTCTGTTATTATTGAACTGTAGTGCGCTGGGGTCAAGCAATAGGTCTAGAAGCCTTTGTGGATTCATGTGACTGAAACGAGCCAAAAACACTGCTGGCAGTGCAATTATTGTGTTAAGATGTTATCGGACGGTTATCAATTATCATATTGTAGGGGAAATGAGTAGGAAAGATCATTGTGTGTGATGGACACGTTTCTGTGACAGTAGTTTTAGTATTTCAACAAAGATAACAGCGATGTTACTGAGCCTCGAATTTCTTAAAGTTGGGATGTAAGCCTTGGATAATACAAAGAGTAGGAGGTGCAAACAAAGTCAGCCACAAAAGCAACAAATTTACAAATGAAAACGAAACATGACTTGGAAGCATACGAAAACAATAAAAGTTACAACGTACGAGTTCACCCTTATGGCTGTAGATAATAAGAAACAAACAAGCTATTTGTCGTCCGTATGTATACTCTGTATAAATATGTAAACACTATTAGGCCCGTATCTGGGTCACGGAGAGAGCAAGGTCCTGGCTTGTAGCGACTTCGATTCTGATCGAGATTTTAGAGTTCCACGTACATTTATGAGTGGAACTGTTATTGGGTGGACGAATATTTAGGAGTAAAATGCTGTTATGAGTGGTTTCTGTAGTTGGGCTCAAGAGGTCAGATGGCAGTCGCTGTTTACTGATAATGTTCAGCTCATCAGCTGCATCGTGTTAGACTAGGAGCCGGCAACGAACAAATTTGAAACATATTACAGATAAAAGACAGACATTGATTTTTAATCTTGGAGTAATTTTCTATTCTTATTTAGGTACTTCAAGTTACTAGTCATGTCGAATCACCAAAATGTACAAAAATAGTATCCATATTTTTTTACTCTTAACATTTTTTATAGATCTACCGCAACATTTTCTGTTGGCTTCTTATTGTCAACATCTGTAAGTAGAAATTAGTGACGTATCTATTTATGGTTGTGTTATCTTGGTGACTTGGTTTCTACTCCGATGGTTCAACGGGTAGACACCCAAAGATCTTTGGTTGCAGCCATATACGAGGTACGCCCGACAACCAACCAAGTGATACAAAACCAGTTTATGCGGATCTCGAATTGTACGAGAAATCTATACAAAGCGAGGCCATATTATACTGGAAATGTATTGCTTGATGTGTTGCCGTGTGTACGGCAGTAAGGTGCTCTACGAGGTGGGTCTACGAGCTGTGGGCACGGTGCTACGAGAATTTGAAAGGTTTATAATTTTGTAGCTCTGCGTAGAACGTAAATCCCCATCAAGATAAAAATAGATTAAACAAAAACAGTACCGAAGTTGTAAACATCCGGATCTATTCAGTGCTTTTTGCTTTCAACACGTGTATTTGGGAGAAATTCGCTATTAGTACTAACTCATTGAGGTTTAAGTATTGGAAATACTTTCGATTGTATAAATAGAATTTTAGCATACAAATGTATTGAGATGTTGAAAAGAATGTTCATTAACTGGGTGTTATTTTGTGCTACTTTAGTAAAAGTTCGTTAAAAGGTTTACCACATAGATTATTCAGTTTAATATGGTCAGGAAATCTTTCTTCTGCATCTACGTCATCGATATCCCCTACCTACTAATGAAATTCCAGCAGAATGCAGCATTTTTTGACCACATACTGGTTCACAGTTCACAAACAGTGGCTACTGCGTCTAGTTTCTAATCAAATTGATACAAACACGCGCTCACCACGTGTTCGAGGCATTTAAAATGGTGCTCGATGCAGACAACAGTATTGTATGAAATAGAGAGAAACTATAACGAAACGTCAGCCAGATTATTAAGATGTTTTTCAGTTTTATAGATAAGATTCGGGATATTAAATAGAATTTGTAAGTTTGTAAACAAGCGAACATTGGCACTGTTATTATTATTTTAGAAATCAGACCAGACGCAATTTTGTTATCTTCAAGTTTCACGTGTTACATTCATTCTAGTTTTAATAATATATTACGGCCATTATGATAAAGCATGGACAATGCTATGTGTGCGACTCCTTTCGTGTGCCCAGACTTGCTTTTCTACAGTTTTTTAGATCTTTTTCATTTATTAATCTTTTATGTCGGTCGACTCTTCACGTGACCAGAAGGCTGGCCTATTTTTTGGCCAAAGAATCAGCATAGCTATCCAACGTGGCAATGCTGCTAGCCCACTGGGTACTATCCCTGTTGACAGCGATGTGGACGAATTATTTAACGTCCTGCAATTCTTCCTTTTTTGACACCTATTTTATTATATTTTTTCAGAGTTCTTCGATTGTCTAGTTCCCGGATCCTTAGAGTTAACGTTTTGTGCGCCATTTTATCGTGTCGGGGGGCCTAGGGCAGGTGTACGTTAACCCTAGGTGATTATGAACCGATTACTTGCTCGTTACACGGGCATTACCGTCACGATAAGAGTGCAACTATTAAAACAGTATTAATTTATCGTCAACGCTGACCGATAGCACCTAAATACTCAAGGTTTTTATAAACAATGCGTTGGGTCGAGTCGTTTTTTAAATTTTTTATGTTTCGGAGTACAGCGAACCGACCTAGTTTCACGTTTGATAATGATGATATTAGTAATCATTGGATATGTAATGGCATATATTGTGCAATGTGTGTGGTGTGTGTGGAATGTGGTCGTGTCGGATTGCCGTCCCATCGGAATATGAGAGAAAAAGGAACAGAGTGCACTTGTGCCTGCGCACACACTTGTGCACTATAATATCTCCCGCGCCGATGGCTAATCTCCACTTAGATTGGCCGCCGTGACCGAAAACGGTCAGGAGGACTATTATAGTATCTAAATATTGTACTTTAAATGCATAGTATAATTAATATAATTCATATTCGTTTTTTAGGACTCCATGGATAAAGCAAACCGACGTCGGCCGCGTGACATTAAGGTATTTCGAAAAGTCTTCAGAATCGTAATAAATTAGAATTCAGTTTACGCGTCCATTTAATTAGTTAGACGATGTTTGTCGTTGTTATTATTGGCATAATGGTACAAAGTTTTTTAACGAAATAATTGATTAAATCCAGAGTTGGGATTGTAACATCACGCGCCTGTTTCCCCAGAGAGAAGGCAGAGAAAGATTTCGTAAACTATATTGTAAGACGAATACTTTTAACGAAGCATAAATCCTGTTTGTAGGTAGTTCGTTGGCATTAATACATAGTTATCTGCACCACATGGTGACTATGTTGCCTATTAAGACCAAGCCCTTTTATGCATAACCTGCCTCAATCAACTTTCTCTCCTTACATGAGATGAAAAATCCGAAAAGAATCCCGAAACCTGAAAGTCTGACATCCAGTCTTACCAAAGGGTATCGTATTACCTAGTATTAACTGGGTTGTGGAGGTCAGATAGGCAGTCGCAGGGGCGTGCGCCCTATATAGGCTCTTAGGCTTAGCCTACCTTACCAACGAAGCATTTCTTATAACTAATTAACGATGTAATAAAATAACACTATGTACAAATTAATCATAAAAAAAGTTCAAACTCCTGTTAAAATACTTATAGCAATTTTTCGCGTCCCACTAAAACTCATTGACAAGGACTACGATTAGTACGAATCTTATAGACAAACCCTCGACTTGTCTAAAACCCATTCATAATTGTATGCACACAGCGTCACATCGGTGCGTATGGCCGTGTCTATGAACCGCACACATACATAGATTTTCGCAATTTTAACGCAGCAGCTCCTGCGACTGTAGCTGAGCGGGCTGTCATTGGCTGCAACAACACAACCAAACTATAACCCGCGAAGTTCAAAACTTGCATTTTTTTTGCAATTTGTAGGCCAGTGCTAGGTTGTATGTTGAATAAAATATAACTACATACGTCTTAAAACCGGGAATCATATTTTAATGAACATACAACCTAGCACTGGCCTGCAAATTGCAAAAACGTATGAAAATATTAATTTCGCGCGTCGCGAACTGCGGGCTTCCGTGCATAGAGCGCAGCACCTGTTTAGTTCGATGTTCGCAATGTTGTCAACTTGTCACCATTGATGGAATTCGTAAAAATCGTATAATCCTGCAAAAAATGTTGACCGCTGTTGTGAACAAACTCGATATGAAAATGATGCAATTTTATTTGCTAGTATTTTTCTATCGACAATAATAACCTAGAAATTATTTTTTACGTAAGAGGAAACCATTACTGTTTCATTGTTGTGACAAGCAATATATAGCGCGATTTTGTTTTAAAACCGAAAACGTACTTACAGTTAACATCATTAACAGTAGTGTAAATATAAATTTTGTCGTGTATAAACTTTTTTTGTTGTGTGTTTTGGTGTGTAACCTAACAAATAACAATGGTATTTACTTGTGAAGTTTGTGCTGATAATGTGTGTTTGTTGGATATTAAAGGTAATAAGTTTTCTCAAGTAGCGTAAGATTCAAGTAGTATCTAAAGGTAGATGTGTACCCGAATTACGAGAATTAATCCAAAAATATGGTAATTCATCGCGTACTCGTCATTTCAATCCTCATAATTATACAACATTTACCTGGCTGTGTGGCTGCATACACACAAATAAATTATTTTGTTTTCCGTGCATTTTGTTTAATACTGCCAGTAAGTGGAGCGAAGGATTTATTGTTTTGCATAATTTTCATTCCTCGGCCAAAAAGCATGTCCTATCAGAAAAACATAGAGGGTGTTAGTTAAAGGTTTTAATTATTATGAATTTTGATGTCAATGACCTCTACAAATATTTGTACACCTCCGGGTATAACATGGCGAGCTTGTAATTTTTTATAACAACTATTTATTGTACCTGTGTTAACAAATGATTAAATGATTTATGATTTATGATTTATTTATGACCCTTAACGCAAACGAAGGGCACTTGCTCTCCCTACCACTGCGATAATTTTTTTGTTCTAGGCCATACCTGGGAACCCCCTGGTTAAGGAGATATTGGGGGTCAAAGTTCCAAATTTTGCACAGCTGTTTTTGTAAATACTAGTTTTTCAGGTTATAACTTTACTTAAATTACCTTCATGACCCTTTCACTATTCAAAGCACCCACTAGCACAATGTTTTAAGTGTGCTACTTTTGAATTGTACGTAGGTATAACTTTTTTTTTTTAAATATTAAGTAAGTATGGGTAAATGTGGCTTTTTTTTCCTGTAAATTGTTCGTAGCCTACCCATCGCGGGGGACCACTGCACGCCACTGGGCAGTCGCTCCATGTAAAATACTGGTATTCAGCTGCATCCGGTTAGACTGGAAGCCGACCCCAATATAGTTGGGAAAAGGCTAGGCAGATGATGACATGAGATGAAAAATCTTGATATGAAGAAACCTCTAAGGCGTACACCCGCGGTTTTTTGAAACGAAGATCTATGTCTGATTCGCTGTGAAAATCACGGCAGCCGTATAAGCCGTGCCTGTCAACAAACTACTATACATATAGTCATTCATATATTACTGATGATAATGGTCGAAAACGTGACGAATCAACCGTGTTTTCTCGACAAATAACATTGTGTGTAGAAGCTTAAAGAAAGAGAGAGAGAGAGAGAGAGAGTGAAAATTAAAAGAGAAAAATGAGTAATTTTCTTTGTGTTTTTCAATCGCCAACACCACAACAAGTATCTTTTAGTATAAAAAACTGATTTACTCGTACTTTAGACAAAAAAAAGACGGAAAACATCTGTCTGTGCCAATTAAACGAAGCGGCAATGAGACGGCACGTGTAACACTCGCGAGGTCTAACGATGGAGGTCATATTTAACAATTTCTATTGAGAGGTAGTCACGTAGACTTGTAAATTGACGCCGTTTCGGAGTAGTTGTAGGTGATGAAGATGGTGGATACAGTACCTAGTGATTAATCTAGAATTTCTTTGGAGGTGTCTTTTTATTTTATTTAACACTTTATTCCCATTTAATTTTTTCCAGACAACCTTTGAGTGACGCCAGATGCAGATACAAATTACTCTTCTTTTTCCTTAATCGTATGATTAGGTATTAATCTGGTATCAAACTTTTTATGGCGCCTATGACCCTCTGATTTGGCTTGGTTTCCTTACAAAGTTTTTCTCCAACGAAGCAAGTGATAATCATACAATATGTATTAGGAATACGACAAACCAGAGCCGTGTCTTGACTTTCGAGTTCGATCGCGAGAAATAATTACTTGAAAGTCCGACGGTCACGCCACTAGGCTATACTTAACTGCTTGTGACAAACACGAAACTGAAATAAATTGTTCGAAAAATGTTTTTGCACTAAAGACTGTTTTAACTCTAAACGAATACAATAGGGAAGTTGCCAAAAAATATTTAATAAGTCCGTCAGATACATTTCCAAAAAATATTGAACACATTTTTTTCCTTTCTCACATAAACAAAAAATGAAGACGATACAGTGCTTCGAAAACTCCTTTGACGTCTGCAATGCACTGCATTTTTTACCACGTAGTGACGTCAAAAGCCCCCACTCATGATATTTGACGCGTTTTATCTTATTCAATATTTATTAATTTGATAAAACACAAAACACGTATCCAATATTTTTCGATAATCTAACTGACGGACTGAACACAATCATATTTTGTTTAGTCAGGAAACATCCCTATTGTGTTTCTTAAATTCAAGACAGTTCATAAATAACAGTCATAGTCAATGGATAACAAAGAACAACCAGCAAATTCAGCGAGTGAACGGAAGGGAGTGTCAGACTTCTACTGACTACTACCCATGTTTCGTCTTACCCCTTTGTGTTCGAGGCCGCATTATCTCTATCGAACAAGCCCCGGTAGGCGTTCAACTGTGTGTCTTAAGTTCAAGACCGTTCATAGTAAATAACATAGTAAATAAACAACAACCAGAAAATTCAGCAAGAAAATCACGATTCTAGCCGTTCTCAGTCCTCATTTCACACTTTTATTCCAGACGCAATTCGAGTAATTTTCGTTCAAAATACTGCTCTACTACACAACATTAATTTGGGCACTTTTTATGGCCCGACGTAGTGACAAAACGCAGTAAAAACGTCGTAAACTGAGCTATACAGCTTTTTTACTATTTAGAGTACCAATGTTATTGCCTTGGGGTGATAAGTCAATTCAGAATTCATTGGTTCGAAGTACAAGTGAGTTTATAAAAAAATACGAGCGGTGTGAAATTCTACTTATATTATAATAAAGGCAATAATAAGGTTATTTGTTTGTCACACGAATATTACAAAGGCAGTTTTTGTTGTTTGTTACCCCTTAACCCAAAAACTGAACAACAAACTGAAAAAACTACTGAACGGATTTAAAACGTCACCTGTTACGATATATGTAGACAATTTAGAAGGTCTTAATCTGAATTCTAAACTTGTCTCATATGGGGAATCTTGATAGAAAGTATTTTAGTGTAAACTAAAGTACAACTACAGTTTTTTAATCCTATTATAAGACAGCTATATTTAGCTTTACAGTTTTATCAAATCAAATCAAATCAAATCAAATCAGTTTATTGCATACATGTTGTACATGAGTTGGAATTGTTTTAGAGGTATCAAACATGCACCCTGTGAGGGCACTGCAAAACAAATACAAATACAAATAAAATCGAATTAATAACATTTCATATCATAATTAGCTTGTCACGTTTTACAAAATTATTAAAATTATAAAAGATATACAGTATTAATTATGTCAAATCAAATCAAAATAAAATCCAAAGTCAAAATAAATAGGAAATTATTCAAATATTTTATTTAACCTTTAAAAATAACCTACATTTGTTTAACCTGCGTGATGAGCTATTTATTTTATTATTTCTTTATGTTTATCTTCAAAAAACTCTTGCAATGTGTAGTAACACTTCTGGTTTAAATAAGTAAACAATTTAGTTTTAAATAAATTGTTCTTTTTAATTTCTTTTAAGAATTTCGGAATTTTATTATAAATTTTAATACACATTACATACGGACCTGAATGAAAAATGGCTAGTTTTGAAACTGGTATTGCGAGATCATTTCGGTGCCGCAAGTATCGTGGCTGGGTATAATGATCTTTATTTAAGGGGAAAAGTGATACGTTTTTTCGGACAAACAGGCAAATTTCAAAGATATACAGAGACGTGAGTGTAAGGATATTCTGTTCTTTAAAATGTGGTCTACAGCTGTCCATGCCTCCTATATTCATTAATATTCGTATGCATCTTTTTTGTAGCTTGAAGAGCTTATCAACGTTCGTACTATTACCCCAAAGTATTATGCCGTAACGGAGCCAAGAGTGCGCGTATGCATTATAGGCAGCTTTAGCAGATTTAAAATTCGTAGATTTTTTTAATTCCGATAAAGCGTACGAAAACCTACAAAGTTTGTTACTTATTTTTGTTATATGAGATTTCCAATTTAGGTTTGTGTCAATATTTAGGCCTAACAAATTAAAATTATCAACGCAGTCAAGTTTGGTTTTGTCAAAGGTAAAGTTTATGTCGAGAGGGCGTTTTTGGTACGGTCTAAATTGCATTATTTTAGTTTTAGCGAAATTTAATTCAAGATTATGTTCATTTAGCCAATTAAGTATGTCAGATAGAATTCGATGAATGTCATTTTTAATGGTCAAATTATTTGAACATGGGAATACAACGGAGATGTCATCCGCGAACAAAACGCTCACGGCGTCTATTATTTTGGGAAGATCATTTATATAAATGAGAAACAATATGCAACCGAGTACGCTACCTTGTGGAATTGATTTATTTATATTTATTGGTTCCGATCTAACATTAGTAATTTCTCCAGTACTATGATTGTAGTGTTCAATTTCTACATATTGTGAACGATTTTCAAGGTAAGACGTGAACCATTTATGAGCTATGCCGCGTACGCCTATTCCCTCTAATTTATTCAGGAGGATGTTATATTGCACTCTATCGTATGCTTTGCTCATGTCTAAGAGAATACCGATAGCGTATTTTTTGTCATTAATTATATTTAAGATCTGCTGTATATATTTATAAACTGCGTTGGTTGTCGATCTATTTTTCCTAAATCCATTTTGGCTGTCGTTAAATATATTAAATGTTTCACAGAAAGAATATAGGCGAGTTGTCATTGCCGTTTCTATAATTTTTGAAAAAGTTGTCAAAAGTGCTATGGGGCGATAGTTATTACAGTCAGTCTGAGAATCTTTTTTGTGGATTGGTTTGATTACCGAGATCTTAAGTAGTTTGGGGACGGTTCCTTCAGTGAAGGATTGGTTTATTAAATATGCAAGTGGCTTGGCTAGTTCCTCTGCGCATGTTTTAACTAATGTGGGTGGGAGTTCATCAAAACCATAGCTTCTCTTGTTTTTAAGGTGTCTTATTATTGAGAGTATTTCATAGTCATCTACTGGTTTGACAAATAGAGATTTATCGTTTTTTGTAATGACAGGTCGACCGGTTTGAGCGCTAGACTTTCCACCAACTGACTTAAAGAAGTCGTTAAAAGCGTTTGCAACAGTGCAAGGGCTTTCCAATAACGTATTTTGTATTTTCAATTTAATATTTTTCTTTGTTCTTTTGGTTGTTTTATTTGTGCGTTTTAAACTCGTAAATATGTAAATTACGTACAAAACAAACCTTGTGTAACGAACTAAAATCATAAAAACATCTCAAGACATTTGTAGGAGTATATAATTTATTGAACTGCTGCAGAAATGACAAGGGAACATGTAGGAACATCATGACATAACCAAAAGGATTTGACTAGGAGCCAAGTTGTCTAACAAAAGAGGAATTATCCGGCTAAAATTAGAGTTTTGTATGTTATGTGGGCACTTGCCGTTGCTACATTATTCTATCATTGAGCATCGTCTGACGATTTGTCTAGGTTTTCGCTATTAGAAAAATAAATTTGGGACAGGTGATGTTGTTTTCTAGGCGACCGGTATTACGAATGAAGACTGACAGTCATTCAGTACAAGGGCAAAAGTCTAGGCAGAAAGCAGGTAAAGAAAACCGGCCAAGTGCATGTCGAACTACGCACAATGTAGGGTTCCGTAGTTGCCCATCAAATTATGTGAACTTACTAAACTGATTAACCACCCTGCCTACTTGCCTCCGAACAGTTTTATTGTAAAAATAAAACAAACTTACATTTCAAGTTTTATGACCTGTGCTCCCATACATTATATTTATTAGGAAAATATTTTTAGTGCATTTTATAAGTTGGTCGACTATTATTCGTAAACTTGTAAAGCCTACATAGCTGTAAGTGTTTCATAATTATTTTCACACGCCCAAACACAACCCGTATATGTTAGCCAGACTGAGTCCAACAAAAATTATTTCACAAATCGAAAAAAGTATGTGTACTGGTTTTTTTTTTAAATAATAATTTTGTAGCTCAAAATAAATTGTAGCTCTCTGTCGGAGTAACTCATTTGTATATTCATACCCAAATTACAGCTTTCTAGTACTAAGCGGTCTTTTACGGAGACGCGGGGCGTCGCGTCGAGCGGCACGTGTAGAAAGCTAGTGGCGTGCTATTTTATTCATTTACTGAGAGGCGGGTCCACCGTAACAAACGCTGTACCTATTTTAAAGTAACGGGCAAAAAATCGCTTCTCGTAAAATCGTTGTTTGAAATCGTTACCGTTACCGTTTTCATACATCGCCACGTGCTTGAATTAAAAACGCACAACGCGCCGCGCGACGCCCCGCGTCTCCGTAAATGAGGCCTAAGAGTCTTTGAGGTATAGTGCGGACGGACGGACGGACAGTCAGACAGCCGGCCGTGGCATAACTATAAGGGTTCCATATTGACTACGGAACCCTAATAAAATATCCAATGATAGTCTGACATCCAGCAACGAGATAAATGTTGAAGTTAAAAACAAACCATTTATTATAACAACGTTTGAAAGATTTATATTTTCAGTTTAGTATGTCATAATTACGTTAGACATTCCTCCAAAACGGTCAACCATCATTCCCGGTAAAGAAGAGGAGGCAATGAAGTGGTGGAATACTCTACCGACCAATATAGTATCCCAACAATTAGGCAACAAGGGATCAGAAAAGTATCCAATGTTTTATTGACTCCACGGACTCTTATAAAACAAAAACAACAAGAGTAGGTAACCTTTTCAAATAACCGGTAGCCTAGCAGGAATTTATTTAATATACGAAACGAATACTACATGAAAAACATGAGTGCGATATGGGTACATAATAAACAGCTGATTGCATATACAAACATTACGGACAAAGGAAACGAAACATGCGTTGTTGTTATGACATTACAATGTGTGTATTTTTACCCGACTGCGGCGAAGCCCAAAAGGAGGGTTATTGTATTCTTGTTCAAAGACTCGGCTACAATTAATTTAATATACTAAAATGAGAATATTTTGGCGCGCGGCCATAGCAGCAGACGCCTTGTTTTTTTTTTAAATATAATTTTTATAGACAACTTCACTAATCCTCTTTGCAAATATCACTATCACAATGAGGTTACAGAACGTAACATCACGCCTGTCGCCCGAAGCGTTAGGCAAATGTATGCCTATTTTATAAGTGAACCCATTAAATTTTTCCATGAAAAATAAAAGTAAATCTGCATAAAAAATAAGAAACAATAAAAGTTTTTTATTTATTTAATAGGGGCAAGCCTATTGGCACCAAACCGGCAAATAATCAGGCTCAGTACAGTAGAGAACTCGGGGATTGTACATCACACTAATCACACTTATATTTGTGAGAAAAATTACTGAACGAATTTGGATAAAATTTGGTACACAGATAGTTTATAACCTGGATTAACACATACGATAGTTTTTATCCCGATTGTATCTTCCCGTGGGATAATTTGCGAGTTGTAGCGGGCGAATCCGCTGGAAACACCTAGTAAGCAATACGAATGCAATATAAATGAACTTTTTTTTGATAAGTGTGTGGCACCAACAACCGCCCTCCTGAGTCTCAATCAAGCGCTAAAGAACATCTTAGTCGTCTGTTTTACATCGTTTCAGACACATTTAGGTCTTGGCGTGTCAATATCTGTCTGAATTGTCAGTTCACAAATTAGCTACGATTATTTCATCGCCATTTTCAGTAGGGTTCATAAGTTCTTCCATGTCATGGAGCATGATATTTAGAGTTCATTCATTTGCGTGTCCTCACTCCATAAGAACGAAGCCGACAGATCGCATTTTTATTTTGTGGATACCGAAATTCGCGATTCGATATCAAGCAACTTTTGTAATCTGGTTCCATTGATTTGTTTAATATTTGGCCTCGAATGGGATGTCTTATTTACATTAGTAGATAACCCGGTCGAAATTATTGTAAAAAATTGGATGGTCTTTATCGTGTAATTACCTATATTATTTGGTTTCTCGTTCTCACTGCTTTTATTGCTTTCGAGTGGCAGAATATTATAATAAGATATAACCTTTTGACCTGATTGTGTCTAATTGGGGAATCGATTATATTGGTTATTTACCTATACAGGGTATAAGTAGATTACAGGGTATCAGAATACCAGCGCTTTTATGTTACAGCACCATGCTGAGATATGGGTTTATTGGCTTCGTTTAGAACCAATTTCGTTTGTCTTATTTTTATTTTTTATTGTGTTTCATTTTGCTGAGCGAGACATATAAACACTTTTTCTCTGTATTAGCTTATACGTAGAATTTTCTTCAAGGGAGTGTGGTATTCATGAAAATGAGTAACATTTACCATGGATCGGATGTAAATGAAGAGTATTTCTCATTTTTTGCTCTAAAGTTGGAACCTTCTCCGAAACAAAATGAACGCGTAGGTAATACTTACCTACTTTGTTCGTAAAAACTGTTTTGTTTTTCACAATTCTGGATTAGTTGCATAGTAACAAAAGGTCAATAGACTAATCAACTTAGACCAAACATCGAAACCTAGACAGTTAGACACAACAACATCACAAGAAACGTAAGCAATCAAATGTGGGAGGGTGCGGTGCACACTATCGGCTATAGAGGCTCTGTAGCCGATATATAGCAAGCTATAGTGCGGAGTTCAACAATCGCACGCGGCAAATTGCCGTCGGCCCAGATCGTCTCGTGACGCAAGTTCCCGCCCCCCTACACCCCTCTTTACTGGCTATATGATGCATTCAATGCAGTGGTTTTAAGTTTGTGTAGGAAGGCTCTTGCCTACTTACATTTTACAGCAGATAGGACTTTTTTTTTATTTGAAGCAGTTACTACGGTCTACGAAAAGATTAAAGCTGTGGCGAGGTAGTGCATCTTTACCTCAACCATTTGTTCCACTTGCTGAACATCTCCCACCTGGACAAGAGTTGCCGTGGCTGACCTGGAAATCTTTAAATAGACTCCGGACCCAGGTTGGTCGCAGCAAAGAAAACCTGCTGAGGTGGAGATACATAAATGACTCTGCACTGGAGTTAAATGTGGTGCTGTTCCTCAAACACTGTGTGTCCTGATGGTTGTTCACTACAGGAACTGATGTGATGGACGCTATCGAAAGCGCCAAACTAGTAGCCCAATTCTGGGCCGACACAATTTAGATTGCCATCGACACGCTAAGAAGAATATTTATTCTAATTAACTTGAGAATCGGCAGTTTTTGAACGTCAAACGTAAGAGACAGTGCGGACGACGAGACAAAATCAGATTATGTGGATCTCTTATTGTACGAGAAATTATACAAAGCGAGGTGTTACACTGGAAATGTGTCGAAGTGTGTAGGTACCTCAAAACGCTTGGTCTTCGCCTTCATAGTAGCTGGGGTAGTTGGATAGTAGCTGGAGTGTGAGGAATGGCTGAACTAACCCCCCAGCAACACATCCGTCTGATAACTACTTTCAAAGAGTTAATTAATCGGCTTAGTTAATACCTTATTAGTATTACTTAGGTAAGTATTTTTTAAACAGTGTGCTCATTAAAAAACTGTTGAAGTAAAGCTTTAGGTTCTTATTTTGAAAGGGATTTTCATTTGGTTTCAAGAAGGCGTTTTAAGTAGCTTTAATATTTTACAGTTATGTATTTTTAAGGGTTTATTAGTGGTGTGTTTAACCGGTACAGTCTAGCAATAAATTGTTTTATTTTATCCTGTATCATGGGTGCTATTTCAAACATTTAAACACACATACACATACCCAGACCCGAAACAATTACCTATCTGTAGGCCATACAAATATTAATGTTGTTCTGTGCGGGGATCGAACCCGCGACACGCAGCGCAGCAGTCAATACGCTCAGGCACTATGCCAACCGTGCCAATTATTTACCTTTCAGGGAGTAAATAGTTGACTTTCTGATCCGATTATGATACGGAATATTTTTATCAATCGATTATTATTATTAGCGAAAGTTTTGTTGAATGAATGTAATCGCGCCAGAACAACTAAACTGATCTGAATGAAAATTGGCACAAAGATATTCTGGAATGGATAATATTCTCACTTCTCATACATACCCATTAAAATAACCACGCGAACGAAGTCGCAGGCAACAGCTAGTAATTACATATGGCCAGTCCTTATGGCGAAACTTTGGGTTGCGCCTTAACTTGCTCTCTGAAACTTGTCTCATATACTCGTAGGTATTTAAGTCTTTTTAAGCCCTAGATTTCTAAGATTTTCCTACATTATCGCAATCGGACGCAACCAGCCGAGGGCGTGGCTCTAATGCTGTATGTTCGTTTCCTGTTTCTACGACTTTCAACATGACATGAACTTTCTGTATCATACATACACACAAACACACACACAAACATATACACACACATACATATATACTAATTAGAATCATATTTTTTAAGTCCGTAAACATCCCTATTGTATGCACTGGATTGTTTTTTTAAACTTAGTTTTCTTGGCTTAGAAACTTGCAACGTTTACGTGAAAAATCGAAAATACAGGAATTTATGAATCAATCACTAAAGCGTTAGATAGCACTCAATTTCGTTTTCTTTTTATTTAAACAGGAATCATTTAAAAAGGCACTCCGCTTACAATCTAGAAACAAGAATTTAAATTCCATAAGATTTCCATATAAAAGCCGCGAGATATAAAAGTTAGGTCAGCATTGCACATTCAGTTCCAAACTGTTTAATTTGGTTAATTACCTCGCATATCTAAACAAGCTGTCCAGTGACCATAGCATGAGCTAATGACCAGCTTGGACCATACTGCTCAGCATCCAACCATATTCGTGAAGGACTAAAGTATAAAGTTGTTTGAAACTACGCGCGCGCTGACCGCGATGGAACGGGCCGGTGAAAGGAGAATTTCCTCTTCTTGACGCACTGAGTGACCAATATGCATATGAAATGTACGATTTGACATACTGTGTGAGATAAACAACTTTATTGAAGCACGTGTTTTTGTTCGTTTTATTGGAGATTTAAAATTCAGAAATGAGAAACCTTTTCGGATTTGCCTTTTTTAATTAACTCTGTACATAAAACAATGGCTTTTTAATTGTGTCTATAATATTGCGCTCGATCAGTTAATGGTGGTACTCGTATCGTAACTCCTTGAGTATTGTTTTTAGAACTATTATAATAGGAATAATTAAGGAATTTAATATAGACTCAGGTTACATTTTCCAAGCTTTAGTACAATTGCATGGTTTTCATTTAATTAAATATTAATACTTTGTTTTCATTTAATTGCATCCTCATAATAATCAGCATCAAACATATTATTTATTTTAATTTATTATTATTTAGAGCACATGACAAATAATTCTGGAAACTCATTAGGTTGACCAAAACATATCCCTATCAAGAAATAACGAGCGTGCGGTAACCACAACAATTATGAATATTGTAACTAAATAATATACGCAATCCAAAGTTTATCGAAACTAAGAAATTAATATATTGGGTTTTCCTTTTCTGAGGTATGTACTGTTTAAAGTTTATTAGGTAAATTAGGTTCCTGGAAAACATAGTCATCTGTCTCGGTGAATAGGGTCGTCTACCCTAGGTTACCATTATGTGATTGGACTTTGGACCTCGGTATTATATCCCCACAAAGTGGTAATTTCTATATCAACTAAGTCGAATTTGGCAGTCCTCAAAAACATTTAAAAAAAATCAATGTACTTTCCTACGCCTTGGATTTTTTTAGGTTCTAATGTCCTCTAATCCTTCCTTTTTAGGTCTGAGGCGGCACTGGGAAAGAGCTCTTGAAAAGATTTAGGGGAGGCCTTTGCCCAGCTGTGGGCAGTGGGCAGTACATGCTAATAATATTTTACTGGACTGGTGTACAGTCATAGAAGTTCAACCTACTAATGTATGTCATGTAAAAAAATTAAAAGTATAGTTTTATAGTTTTTAAACTTACATGTATAGTGATTACGTGGCATGGTGTGGTAAGGTGTTGGTGGTGTTAGTGGTGGTAGTGGTATAGTTGTGAGTATATAGTTGTATAAGTTCTCTGCCTTTTCGCTGAAAATTGTTTGCCAGATTTTTTGTTTCGCCGAATAATCATTTGCCAACTTATCATATAATTTTGTTTTATTTCCCAACCTCACAGTTACCAACTGTACGTTTGGTCTGATTTTCATAATGACACTTTTTCAAATCTAAAATCCTGCTTTCAAGTAGCAGAATGTTTTAGTTTGCGTAATATTCATTTAGTTGTTTACTGTTTAAAGAATCAAATGATTGGAACCCAACACCTCTAGGCCTAGTAGACGGAGCCCCGCTGCGCGGGGCTCCTACTTCTGGGTGTTTTAAATAAAAAATAATCACGAAGGGGATAGCGGGCATTGGCGGGGTATATTCGTTCGCTTCACTCGCTCACTCGACCCAGCCATGCCCTTCTAACCTAACCTGTCCGAGTCGGGATGCCCCAAGTCCCGAGCTCGCTTCGCTCGCTCTTGCATCCAAGTTTTTCTAATAGCGGGTAAAATTTTGTGTAAAAATTATGTAGTTGCTTAATAAAATCATCGGTTGTTGTTAAAAACGTAAATGACAATTAACTTTTTAACATAAAGGCTATTAGACTATTACATGTCATCTTTTTAATTGGTTTTAAAAACCATTTTACTCAAAGATTTCTGGCCAAAAGAATTCCAGTTCACTCTTCAACCCACAGGTAATCGCAGTCAGTTCATCACATAAGTGGTCCTCTATATACGCTGTATAGCAACTAGGAATAAAACAAGTCTTAGTCTTATATATACCACAAGTGTGCTATATTACAAGTAATACGTATGTAGCAAAGACAAGCCGAGCTGTGTTGATGTCGTTGCAAACATTGCCATACATTAACGTAAATGAAGACATTACCAGCAAATCAATTAATCTAATTATTGTTTCTAAGAGCTTTACTTTGCGGTTTTAAAACATGCGCTGAACGGGAAATTGTGATTATAAAATTACTAGAAACAACAGGATTGTTAGAACTGGTACTACAGAAAGGGTTTTTTTTAATTCCGTCATTTACATTATGGTCAACGTAGATATTCATCGTGGGGCTACTAGGCTCCAGCAGCATCCTGTTAAGACTGGAACCTGAACCCCACATTGTTGGATATATCCTCCGGCACTCGGTAAAAGTAGAGCTCTATGTCATCTTCATCCGCCTACACTTTTCTAAACGATGTTGGGATCGCCTTATATTAAAATCGGATGCAGTTGAATATCCAGTATTATACATGGAGTGACTGTCTGTCTGACCAAAAGAGCCAGACCTTTCCTTCTATCATTGAAAGACTATTTGCAATCAGATAAGTAGGTTGCGAAGATTATGTCCCACGTCTAACTTCATTTCTTGAGCCCTTCGTGAAGAATGCAATGATTTGCGGAAATGCAAAGGATAATGTGGCCGCCACACACTCGACGAGAGGCATGGAAGTAGCGAGGAAAGGAGGCAGAGACATACTCGTGGAGACCAACCCTGGATTGGATTTGTTTGCTGATGAATGGAAGACGATAATGTTAGAATGCTTGTGGTTCTGCGAGAAGACCGAGTAAAAGGATTAATTAATTTAGTGTTAATGGCTTTTGCTGTACTAAATGTAATAATAAATAAATATAAATAAATAGTGTGGCCACTTTACTCGTCATGCCGCACGTCATGCTCCTCGTCCTGCCCATCGCTCCCTATGTTGTCGGTTTTTGTTTTTGTAGGAGCGTTGCGATTAATTGCGCGAGTAGAGCAGTGTGGGCAGAGCGGGCCACACCGCGGCAAATAGCGGCAGCACGAGGAGCATAGCGATGAGCGTAGTGTGGCGGCCGCATAAGGACCAATAGAATAACTTTAAAAGAACCTTGTAAATTTGCAACGCAACTGATCTGATACTAATGGAATCCTATATTTACGATTTATTTGTGTACATCAATGGATTTGATTGATTCCATTGACAAGTCGTTGGATACGTATGTTATTATTTCATGCTGAAGGTGCTAATGTATTTACTAGCATTCTCCTTGATGCCAGCAGTTGAGCCCGTTTTTTGTGCCTTAAGGCCACATTAAAATAGGAATGGGAAGCTGTCGCCTCCTTCTGCAAAACAGTGATGCTAGCGAAGGAGGTGGCGGAACGTGACAGGGAGAAACCTCACGTCCCTAGCCGCCGGGGGAAACGCTCCGGGCGTCGGGGGGCCACGTGACGGCTTCCGGCTACCGTAGACGCGGGCCTGTGGACGGTGAGTAATGGGCTAGCTCGCTGTCTGTCCGTGTTATGACGACGACAGGCCGTGTCGACGGCGCGTTCGCGCCTCAAAGAGATGTCAGCAACATGCAAGGGCCGACGCCCGCCGGAGCTGCGGGATGTTCTAAGCTCGACATAAAGGGCTAAGAAGGAACATGGATGGTTTTTAGTCAGTAGAAGTCTGACAGTCCCTTTCGCTCTGCCCAAGAGCGGGAGGTGTTACTTTTTGATCCTCCCCCCCTAAAAGCCCATTAAAATAGATGGACAAACTTTCAGAACAGATTCATAACACCAAATAAGGACAAAAGAAGAAAAAATAAATAATAAAAAAACACATTAGTTAAACAAGAAAGCAAATCAGCTAACGAAAAAATACACTAAGTGTTAGTTACCCAATATTTTAACTCTAAATAAAATCACATTAATCAGTATTTTTCTTGCTTGGGTATCTTTGGGTGGACGTAGTATACTCTCATATTGTCTCAGTTATAAATCAAGACAAGACAGAGGCCTTTGGGCGGCATAAATATAAAAACTCAGAAACCAGGGTAAGCACAAAACACACGATAAAGAAAGAAAAGATTTAAATAAAGTATTTAATATTATTGTGTTAATTAATAAAAGCGATTGTGCCGCTTATCGCAAAAATATTACTACAAATTTTACTTTATCATCAGTGTCTGTTGAATATAGGGCAAAGTATTTTATTATTATATTATTATTATATACAATGTGGAGCAGGACGATTGACATTCCTCTAAACCACGTAAAGAAAGGCATGCTCTTGACCCGTATACAAAAAATCAATCAAATCCAATGACTACTTTAGCCACAGGAAATTATTTTTCATTTTCTTATTTTTCAACATGATGTAGATCGGAGTCCGTAATAATAGGTAAACATTGTAAGGTCAGGAACCTGTGCAAAAACCTACGATTCTATTCTCAACGTCTCAATACGCTTGAAAGACAGAGAAAGGTGTCATACGATCCCACTCTGACGCGCCCCGCACACTCCCACAAAATACTACAATTATAAAGAAAAAGTAATATTACTTACGCAAATAATGCATTAGTGGTGCATAGAAAATTGCGAGTGTGTGTGTGAGCGGAATTTTTTTCGGCAAAAAGTCCTTGACTCGGTAACTATGTCAGTCAGTGCATAGCGGCGCCCTTTGAGGAGAGCACACGCCTACTTTTTTTATCACAAGACGAGCCGCGCGCGCATTGTCGTGATTTTATGAAAAGTTTGTTGTTATTGTGATTAAAGACGATTTATGATATTTGGATTAGTGCATAGGTTACTGTGACTTATTGGTGTTAGTGTAATATTAGTTATTTAGGCATTTATTAGGTAGCTAGTTTTGTGATTTAGGTTAAGTTAGTAAGTTTTTTAGTTTAATTATGCCTCAAATAAGGTTTTAAGTGATTAATTATTCAATCAGTGATCTTTTATTAATTAACAACTCGCAACTTAGTGAGTTTATGCCGCTGATTTGTTGTTCTCCGATAAAAAGTACCTACGCCCAACATCGCCGCCGCTCGCTGCACCCCGCGCACTAGGTCAGTGACTTTTCGTAGTTAAAGCGTGTTTACTTTTTATGCAGTTGATTCTGCTATTTATTTTGTTTGAAAATTGCAATTTTTAAATTTTCCACTAACTATTAATCTTCGTGTTTTAAAATGTTTCGATGGACTAGTACAGTGCTAGTTTTAATTTAATGTCGTAGTTCCAGATCCACATTGTATATTATTCGTATTTGCACGACTGCTTTTCGTACTTTAACAGCCGACTAGTTTAGTGTGCTGTCAAATGAGAATAAAGACTACATTATCATCCCGTCGAGGCTGCGGGTTGTTCAAAAGAGATACCGCGACCTCGGCACAAGGGCTAAGAAGGAACATGGGTGGTTTTTAGTCAGTAGAACTCTGATACTCCATACCGCTCTGCCCAGAGCAGGAGGAGTCATTTGTTGATTTCCCAACCCCCCAAAGGCTACATCGTCATCATTCTCCTACCCTTATTCCAATTTATTTGGGGTCGGCTCAGCATGTCTTCTTCTTCCATACTTCACTTGTCTATTACTCGTCATCTCAGCAGTCAGCAGTCACCTCTCACCTCAGTCCTTTCGAGGGTATTTCACCAAAAAATATATAATTAGTCCGTCAGATAGATTTCTAATGGAAACATAACGGCAGCTACTATTATTATGGTTATTTAATGGGACTACTGACATTTCAATTCAATAATCTCCAAGTTAAAATCTAATTCTGTCAGATATTTTAGTTAATTTACAACATTTTAACGTACAAGTTACGGCACTTGTTACCAAACCCGGCTTCTAACAGCTTATTTGCATTTAACTGAACATAATAAGAATCTGAATGATTGTATTAAATGAGCATAAAATAAATACTAAGTAAATAGTAGGTTCAATTTTAAAACAATGTGTACTTAATGGAAGTATGTCTAACTTGTGTTACTTTTGCAATATTAACATAATAACTTAATAAGTTAATAAGAATTTTTTTTTCAAATATTTGAATTTCTAAAGCAAACAGCTAAAGAAAATATAGGAGTTAGTCGAGCTGGTAAAGAAGATTTAGACATTTTAGTTTCCCCTAGCAAAATTGAAAAAACATTGGCAAACCCAAATTATTAGCCCCTAAGAACAATTGACAGTAAGAAAAAATCAGACAGCACTATACTACTTTTTTTTTTGGGGGTGGAAAATCATCGAATAAGTCCCGCTCTTGGGCAGAGTGAAAGGGAGTGTCGGACTTCTAATGACTAAAAACCACCCATGTTCCTTCTTAGCCCTCTATGTCGAGGCCGCGATAACTAGTGTACAACCCGCGGCCCCGACGGGGAGCACTATACTACTTTACGTAGCCAAATGCTGTATCTGGGTGGACCAATATATTATCAGGAATAGAATTAGCAAAATCAGTGTACTGTTTTCCCCAGCGTAGCAGCAAGGACTGATGAATCGAATACCACAACTAAACAATATAAACGCTCGACTGGTTCCATGCGACATTTCAGGAACGCTCTAACCTTCAAACCACCGGCGTTTACCTCCTCTGCAATCTTTTAGAATCCAATCTAGATAAAACGAGGGCCAGGTTATTGGCACGTTAACTTAATCGTACCTTCTCGAAGCGTTGCCCAGCAACTGGGATCAAGTGGCAGGTCTATTACTTGAGGAGTTAGGGAAAATGCACATAGGGTTACTATGGATAAGAAAATTAGGAAGATGCGATGTTGGGTGCTACAAAATGGCTATGATTTTGGTGGTTGGATGAGACAGAGACATGAGACAGATACTGCCTTTTTAAGTACTTATGCATTGAAAAACTTTGTAGTCAAGAAATGGACACATAACACAACATCACACCTGTAATCCCTGAAGTGTTAGGCAGAGGTATACCCATTACTACACACACATTTCGCTAGTTATGTCATTATCATTGTCCCATGTAGTAGTGGGCGAGCCAATTGCCATCATATGGGCACAAATCCAGACTCCGTGGTTGCTACTGAGGAACTCTGATGGAAAATCCGTAATCGAAACCAGCACCTCATGCAAAGAAATCGAGCTTGCGACCACTATAAGTACTAACGAGGCAGTCAAGAAATAGACTTACTTTTTAAATAAGAAACATTCTATTTTCTCTCCAAATAAAGCAAAAGAAATGCCAACGCGATCAAACAGATATCGACCGAAACCGTCGATTTCAACACTCGAAATACAACATCTCGTTCTTTATATAGTACAAGTCCCACCAGTGTTCTATCACGTGGCTGCAATACCTTCAAGCCACAGGGGCCACGAGTGTTTACCCGCCCCCGGCAACAGGTTGGCGGGTGCCGGGGCTCGGGTCAGATAATGTAGCACTTATTTTTAGAACCCCTAATTATTGCCTGTTGGTAAACATCGTCTGTCCCATGTGCCTCATTTCCCATAATTGGAATAACGTTCGCGTTGGATTATTTCATAACAGTAACAGAGAAGAGATGAAACTGGACAAAAGATGTGTGGAACAATGTTCTATTCTATATTATTTTTATTGTGTGGAAGAACGTTCAGGACGAAAATATTGATATTTACTGTAACGGAGATAATGTACGACCTTTTACGTCAAATCTCATTTTAACCCACTTTTGATCTCGGTACTTCGTGAATTATTCATGAAATATCATGTCGTATAAAAGGTTCTTCACATAATCCAAGACGAAGGGTCATTGCTAAGCACTTTTTTGATTACTTAAATATTCGATGGACTTATAAGTGGCAGTTGTCGAAATTGGTGGCGCCGACTTTTTTTTAAGAACATAACCCAATTTTATAACTTGTCATAAAGAGCTTTTACGACAGCATTAATTTTCATTGACCCAGAATTTTTCAGATCATCTTAGGTCCTGTCTTTTTATAGGCCCAAATATTTACGAGTTACATCCTAAATACTGCAGATTCCAAACACCAAATGAAACCGGTAACATTCATCGATTTTCCGGTGCGATCCGGTTCGGAGCAAGCTTAGATACTGTTACCGGAACTTTTAGAGGCAACAGCCGCATACCGACTCGACACGTGTAGAGCTGAAAGCTTTCTTTTAACATTTGTTGTTTAATTTTTATATGATATCTCATATTGCAGACAAGAGTCTTTTCATTACAAGATAGCCATTTTCATTTCTATTTATATTGGAGTTCCTCTCGATTTTCTTTTTACTGTCTGTTTGATTCCCATCGAGGGTATGTAATTGGATTCTGTTGCACTTCACTTGAAGTGGTATCGCTTTCGCGTTTTCGATCAAGCATGTTGATTATTTTTCGATTTCTACAAGTTCCAAGTCAAGGGAAATCGTCTATTTAAGTCCTACTAATATTATAAATGTGAAAGTTTGTGAGAATGGATGTGTGGATGTTTGTTACTCTTTCACGCATAAACGGCTGGACCGATTTGGTTGAAATTTGGTATGTAGATAGGTTATACCCTGGATTAACATATAGGATAGTTTTTATCCCAATTTTATGATCCGTGGGATAATTTTCGAGTTGTAGCGGGTGAAGCCGCTGGCAACAGCTAGTAAATATAATTATATATAGTAAATCGTAATGTGTTGAGCATTGTCTATTAATGTGCAGATACCGTAAGAACATGATGTAGTCAATGATAATGTTTATGACTGGTGTCAAGGCAACACGGATTTTCGAAGGCTTACGTTAGAGTAGGTCCACAAAAACTATAATGAAAATAAAATATGACGGTTTAAAGTTTTTGTTAAATTGCGCGACGCTAAAAAATAGTTGGGAATGCCCACTGCCCAGTATAACAACCAAAACAAAAACAGTGCAGTTTAATGACCTTTAAATCAATGAATTGATGATGGATATGCATACCTTTAAAACGAAAGGTTCTTCGCAAGATTAATACTTACATATTTATTACACAAATACATTTTAAATGGACCTGATGAGACATCCACGATGATAGCATTAAAATCAACCAAATTACTTCAGCAGAGTAAGAAACCGAAGCTCAAAATACTAACGAAGATGACAATACAGTAGAAGCAGTTACTATGAACCCTACTTCGTATATCGACGATAGTAAAACAATAATAGCGTGTAACATTAGCAATTGTACGTAAGTAATTAAAGGTTAGCATTGTTATTCAGTCATTAATAATGCGCGTGTTAATGAAATCACGAACTTGCATAGTCTAGTCTACTTGGCTAGATTCTGTTTTGTCTACTGGATCTGTATTCATGGCAGTATTACTCTAGTAATTTTGTAAATGGTTTTGACCTTTTACCATACGATATGATATGACAGAAGGCCGTTAGAAATCTGTGGAGTTAGGGTTTGAAGAGTCTCTTTTCCTTCTCAACGTATACCTGTGCCTTATTATCATTCACTCCCGTTTCCTTCATATCAACTGTCACTACACTATTTTTAGGTTGATCTGCGTCTTCCCTTCCTTACTTTCACGGCTATGGTTTCTCTCTTATTTCCTTAGCTTTGTCTTATAGTCTCTGACAAAATTCAGCCAATTATTCTTTGGTCTACCTCGCCTCCTTCCTTCACCAACATTAGCATTTCGCAGTGAATACTAGAAATGCTTACAATAGGACGTGCTTTGACGTTCAATAGCCTCATTAGCCTAGTGACCGTACATAATTCTTTGGATTGCTATTGCTACTGTTTTTATCTTTTGTAGTTATTTAATTACTTGCCAGGCTTTGTGCACGATTAGTGGTAATGGCTCTTCATGCTTTTTTATGTATAGTTTCGGCTGTTTATTGTTTTAAAACAAATTTGTTAGTAGCTGCCGTGGAGCGCCCCCTATTACCTAATCTTTAATATAACTGACAAAATTGAGGATGTACTATTCGATACACCTATGCTTAACTCTTCGGGAGTTACAAGTGTGATAAATACCGCTTACTAGCAAAGCAATAATAGTCCTGGCCATGCAACATTCGATTCGATGCAGAGTAGCTTGTTTATTTAATCGATTGCGACGACATATCAAGAGAGTGCGTTGAACCTAATGACGTTGGACGGGCCGCGATCGCCTCTCACCACGTCATGCAAATTCCCCGCTCTTATAATAATTAATATTATTTTTAAAGAACAATCTTGCTTAACCTGCATTAAGAGACCTCGATAGGCCAAAAAAAACTTACCTTGGCTTATTTTTAACCTGAGTTTGATTCCATTTTCCCAAGTACAGTATCAAATCGATTACGATTTACGTCATCAAATAGGTAAACTGTTTCTGATTTAAAATAAGATTAAAATTTACCGTTATTTAGGTGCAAAGCCTGTAAATCGTCCTTAACTGCACTTTCTTAAAAAAAGGAGCTATTAGTAGATAAAGATACGACGAAGTACTCGACGCACGACTGACAATTCAATTGTTATCTTATCAATGGAATGCAAACTAACAATGATAAAGTTATAATAACCTATTAACTATTAATTGTTATATTCTTTGAGAAAAAATACTGTCACTACTTTTGACGCGAGAGCTTGGCGAAATGGATCAAAAAATAAAGATGAAGTAGGACTTTAGACATTTTTATTACAAAAAAGAAAAAGTGTAGACGAATGCCTTCGGAAGAAGAGCCTCAAAGGCTGAAAAAAAAATGCCTGTTTTAGCTAATGATTCCGAAAAACGTATCTATTTTGGTAGTTCTTGCGTCTAAACCACAATTTTCAGTTCATAATTTGTGTCTTCCAATTTCCAAAACATTCTCAAGACTAAAATAAATCCTAAAACTGGGTCTTTAGAGTTAAATTTGCGTTAACCTCGTTCCGCTACTGTGTTTTGCTACAATAACAATTCTTTTTTTGCATTCTAAAAATATTCGACATTCGAATCTCGCGTGATAACATGGCTATGTTCTGCGGTACAAAAAGAGAAAAACATTGTAAAACAGTTCATATCAGCTTTAGTATAAAGTTGATAAGACTTTTTTGTGGTGTTTGTTTTTAATTTCGTAACGAGTTTTCGTGTGTTGGACGAGCCAAGATTAGAAGAAACGTGGTAGTATAAAAATAGCGAAGCGGCATGAATTTGCATTTAAAAATAAAAGTAAACACGTTTTTGGAACTGTTGCTTTTGGCCATACCGATTTTGCAATGCGAGAGTTTATAGTTACCGGCTGTGTCGAGTTGGTTTTCGGTGTCAAATTATAATGTGTTTTTTCTTGTTGCCTTCTAAAATTAAAATGGGTTTTACGTTTTATCTCCCTTAAAAACAGAAAGATAATACATAGATTCACACACACTCAAACACAAACACAGACATTTTAGATTACAGAGATTTTCTAGAGCTTCCGTTATTTACAAAACAAATAAATTATGTCTAGAACGGCTCATATTTGAAGGCGTGTCCATTAGGCCTATATGCATAAGTTCTACATCTTTTAAATCCTACAATGCAAAGTTCACACAAAGCGCGTGTTGGCACGGCTTGAATGAAACTACGTGGAGTGTCATCAACCGAGCACACGTAATAAATTGTTGAAAGGGTGCCATTGCATAAAATATTTGAAAATTGTTGGGCTACCACACCGTTACCTACTTCTTCATGTGTAGTAACTAATGTACTACGCAATAGGGGATCGGACAAAAAAATAATAATTAGTCTGTCTGATACATTTTCAAAAAATATTGGACACGTATTTTTTCTTTTTTACATAAACAAAAAATGAAGACTCCTCCAAGTTTCCTCGAAAACGTCACATGGTAGTACATTTTTCGCCAACAAATGACGTCACAACCGACTCATGATCTTTGACGCGTCTTATCTTCGTCAATTTTTATTAATTTGATTAAACAAAAAACACGTATCCAATATTTTTCGATAATCTAACTGACGGACTAATTAAAATCATATTTTTTGACCCAGTCCGATCCCCTATTGGTGTAGCCCTGTCCATTATACAGTCTGTTAATTTCTACGCCCTAGTAAGCAATTTATTTTAAGTTTTAACATCTTAAATTGTTTTAATGCTAGTTTTGTGTGTGTGCTCGTCCATATGCAACATTTTTTCAATTAACTTTCATTTTACTTATTAAGTAAGTGTTTTCAATTCGAAATCCGAATGACAAAGAAGAAAATGTTTGAATAGGAATGAAAATACTTTAATTCTGGGATGGAAAAGAAAATGCTCGCTGGTCTAGTGACAAGACAAGACAAGAGTTTCTAGGTTTGATTCCCAGAATCGGGCAAAGCATCATTGAAATTATCCATCACAAATTTCCCAGTACATGAAACTTCAACTTTACTAGTAAAATAATAATAATAATATTCCACAACTATCACACAACGCCATCTAGTCCCAAGCTAAACAGAGCTTGTGTTATGGGTACTAGACAACTGATAAACATACTTAATATATTTCTAAATACATACATATTATAGATAAATTACACCCAGACACAGAACAAAAGATCGTGCTTATCACACAAACATTTGTCCTGGGTGGAAATCGAACCCACGACCTCCGGCATAGCAGTTAGGGTAACTAACCACTAGACCAACAGGCCAGTCAAATGTGAGTATACTTTTAGGTACACCTTTGCCTAACCCTGAGGGGATTACTTACAATTATGGATTAGTTACTTGATGTTACGTAAAAGATAATTTAATACTTAGCAGTATTAAATTATCTTTTATCTTCCATCTTCTTATAATTATCGATGAAAGGAGCTTGGACAAAGAAATAAACATAAGTAGGCAAATAGGCATGAGTTTTAAACCCTTTAGCAGTCGGGTTATTTACAAAGATTACTAATTGGGATATTGATCCCATGTTACCACTGCAGGGACTCCATGCCATGGGCTATAATCCGCCACGCGGGCCCAGTGCTGGTTGGTAGATGTCACATGTCTTCAAATTTTTTGGTTCTAAGACATGCCGGTTTCCTTACGATGTTTTCCTTCGCCGTTTCGAGAGATTGGGATATTGCCATCTACATAATTAATTATGTATCTGAATGTTAGACTGTAATTCTGCATGCCAATTTATTTATTCGAAACTAGTTCAGACTGGGTTTTAGACATTTAAAGGATGTGGGTTTTTATTAATATTTTGTAAAGAATATTATTAGTATTTATCAAAATGTAGATCGAGTCGGTTTTTTATATGGTACTTTTGCGGTACGGTTTTATGGTACGTGCAAAATTCGTAAACAACACGTCATCTGTAACTCCGAAAATCCAGGAGTGATTTCATTTCTAATATATTTTATGTCAAATTAATGAATAGCCTCTTTTACGTTTTGTTGAATGTTTTGTTAATGGCTAAGAAAAAAATGGAACTCGCCTAGCAAAAAACAACAATATTTACAACATAATATTATTTTTGTTGTATTTTACTGTTATTTCACATATCTTTAAAAATAAAATAACAAATTGGCAGTTTCAGGTTCCCCGAGCCAAATATTGATTCATTTAACCAGCGAAATGACACTACAAATTTAAATTATATTTTATTATATTTAAATTTCCCTAATTCAAATACTGAAAATATGTAAATACTACTGGCAATTAACAAGAACTTACACAATAAACGTTAAAACCATAAAAGCATTAAGTAATGCAAGGTTGGCACACTTGCTCGATTCCAACGAATCGAAGGGTTGGTCAATGTTCACTGCATCTGTGACGCATGTCAGCCCTCGCTCACCTTCGGTTGTCGAGGAAAACCCACTACCACACACAAGTATTATAAACCTTAATGTAAATAGGCAAGGTTTAATTCACAATGAAAATGTGTCGCTAATGAATTCCTGCGGTCAATTATGTGAACGATATAGTAGCTCGATGACTGTTTGTAAGTTTTTTGTATGTCTCGAGGTTATTATGGATTGTCTTAAGAAGGTTGTCTGTGTTTTCCAATGTTGAATACGAATTCTTAATAAGACTACTACAAAAATAAAGATATTTTTTGTAGATAAACAAAAATAATTGTTGACGTTCAAAATTATAATTAAGATTTTATGAAAAAGGCAAATATTAAATCATTAACAATATTGTAATGTGAGAAATCAGACACGAGGGTAAAAGGCGAAACCAAGTCCATTAATATTTAAGGCGATTCATCTCGTAAATAATTTATATCAAGATTACATAAACGTTACTTTTAATAAAACAGATACCTAAAATTTGTGACAGCACATAAAATCCCGTCACGCGTCCAAGTGACGTACGACCGATAAATACATAATATAATTAACGCACAAAACTAATTAAATTCATTAGTAAAATGTATAGGAATTGCCGGGAAAGAACCGGGGCCATCACGATATATACATCAGAATCAGCAATGGGAACTTAGAAATAGAAGAGGGCTGATCATGACTCCCTGAAGGAGCTATTTGCAATTGTACACTAGAGTAGACGAATTCTAGAGAGAAAACGAAGGTTGTCAACAAACAAAATATAGCGTTGGAGGCCATTCACTAGGTGGTACAACGACCCGAGGCAAACGAGAGAGACTACAACAAAGATAAGCAATTAGTTGCGTCTTGAGGCAGGATTTTGCCAATCAAAAGACTGAGAATGGTTTAAATTAAGTGCAAGAAACCAGATGGACCGTCAACCTAAAGCAGGAGATACAAACTAAATAATTAGATGTTAACATTAGGAAATTAGTTGGCTTAGGAGTTGTGATTCTAAAGGTTTTGATAAGCTACAAGAAACACAATGTATGCAAGAAGACTTGTCAATATTAACAAACAAATTCAGAGATGTAACAAATATATATTTTTTTGTAACACTTGCGTATACTGTTGATTGAGCAGTACACGCTACGCACGCACGCGTAGTAGTACACGCTTGACTTAATAAATGAATGTTATCTGTAGTTAGCCGTCATACATTGACTTGGAAAGCAATGGATCAACAAATCATTGGAGTACGAGGTCGGCTTTACCTATAGCCTATCAAATCCATACAATTTCTAGATATTTACTGTATCTGCAGGTTAAAGTCAGCCATTGCTATTTGCAACAGGTTCATAAAAACAAATTCTAGGTAAAAAAGTAAAAACTTAACCATCGGTCTGCAAATAGCAAACTTCCAGCTTATATTCAGAAGTTGTTCCAATAAAATATAAATATTATATTTTATTATATATTTATTTATTCAGAAAAAATATGCTATTTCTGAAAAAACTTTTAGTATAATATGAATCTGCCCATCACGCTCTTTAGAACTTATTTTATGTGATTGATACCGTCGCTATTGATTCAAAAACTGGTTACTGGCTTGGTAGCGAAGGTATGGAATGGAAGTTATGCTGCTTCCATTCCATACCTTCACTTTGTCCTCTATTTTAGATTTATCATTAATCATAATATCTACTTGTCAGATCATAATGTCTGGATGTTACTCTGCGTCCACACATGCGTAAGACATTTCACGCATGTTTCATCTCTAGGAGTTTTCCTCGTACTATTTTTACTTTTGCAATGCACCAGACAAAGATTCCACTGAAACACGATCTGAATCAGATGACTGCAGTCATATGAGTACACTCCTTCGCGTCACGGATGCTCTATTTATCTTATATTTGGGACAAGGTGGCTGTCCGATGTTGTAATGGAATCTAACTTGGATTTGTTCATTCTTGACTAGTTTTCTAAATATATTACAAAATCCTGATCCAAAAATACTAATGCATGAAAACGCAGAAAATACCAATGAAAACAACGAATTTATCTATCGGAGTCGAATAATTAATGAAAAGGAAGTGAATAACGTGACAATAATGGAAGAGAATTCATATCAGCTCAGACTCCATGTTACATTGGAGTACATTGATGAAAAGATATAAATTATAATTTATGGGGTAATTAATGTCATGCATTAGATGTGTTAAGATAAACAAAGAATGTGCATACATAAGACGGTACAATATACATTATTATGTAATTTTGTGTTTTGTAGCTAAGTATCATGAGTCAACTCAGGGAAATGGGTTTTCTGTCAGTTGGTAAACAATCATTACATGACAATGTTATAATATCCTTTTCCTTCTTTTTTCCTTGGTCTTCCTTCAAGGTTACTGGTTTTTGAAATTCATACATGTATAAACTCACGCCTTTTTCCATTGGGAGTACGCAGAATGTCAACTGCTACAATGTTACTTTCCATACGGTCTATGTTCGTGCATTGGCCTGACTTTCGGGCAGATCATCATCTGTCTAGCCTTTTCCCAACTATGTTTTGGTCAGCTTCCAATCTAACCAGAATTTTACATGGAGCGATTGGTTTTTAATTTCAAGCATAAATACTGAAATATTTCACATAAGGCGTGATTTACACCTGTTAAGTAGCGACCTGATTGAGTACAAAATAAATCATCGTTTTCCTCAAAGCATCTGATTCGCTAAATTAACCTATTTTATTAAAAGAACAATGCTCCTAGAATAAATAAATCCCCGTGTTTATCAAATTATTAATAATTCAGTCATCCTTGTTGACAAGTGCAAAGTACGTACTTATTGTCCGCAAACAGCGGTTGGCTATAAAGTGACATAACAGTGTCAACATTAACATGCTTGATTTCCTGTGGAGCGCGAATTACGGCGAATTGAGTGCATGCTTACCATGTGGTTGCACTATATTATATTATTACTTATATTAGCTAGCGAAATTTGTCGAGACGTCGTGGGTATAGATATCTACAAGAAAAAAAATCTGTTGATTGTTTATGAAGTACAAGATCTGACGGATTTCATCATTTATTGACCGTTAAGTACTTTCAGAAAATATTTGGTCCTTGGATATGTTTGAGAAAGCAATTATGTAACAATTACTTTGGTATTGTTTAATAACTTAATAAGTTATTATGAGAAAGAAGGAGGGAGAAAGAGACAATGTATTTCAATATGAATACTTTAATCTTGTAAGAGGAAAATCAACATAATTTAAACAAGCACAATTTTCAATCTCTGGCCGATTGTCCATCGAACCTACAATCCAGGTAGACACGTCACTAAAAACGCAGACGAAAGCAACTTCTATTTTCTTTACTTACACGCAAAGAACTAAACGAGATATGTCACGAAACAGGTAGATGAACCACAGAGGTAGAATTATCTGAACTGAGAATAGAAACGAAGGTCGATGGGCAGGCGGCGGCAACCTCTCGCGTACGCAGCCCTGGTGCAAGCCATGGTCCGGGGCGAGATGGAATGGGACGCCTTAGCCTCCTTCTGCGAAGCAGTGATGCTAGCGAAGGAGGTGGTGGAACGTGAGAGGGAGAGAACCTCTCGTCTCGGCCGCCGCGGGAGACGCTCTGGGCGTCGGGGGCTACGTGACGGCTTTCGGCCACCGTAGACGCGGGCCTGTGGACGGTGAGTAATGGGCTAGCTCGCCGTCCGTCCGCCATAAGACGACGACAGGCCGTGTCGACGGCGCGTTCGTATACACGCACGCCTGAAAAGTTGTCAGCAACAGGGAAGAGGCCTGCAACGGCCGACGCCCGTCGGGGCTGCGGGATGTTGTTAGAGATACCGCGACCTCGACAATTTAGGGCTAAGAAGGAACATGGGTGGTTTTTAGTCAGAAGAAGTCTGACACTCCCTTTAGCTCTGCCCAAGGGCGGGAGGGGTTATTTGATGATTTACCACCGGCCAAAATAAAGGTCGATGGCAGGGACATTGTATAATAGCAAGGCGACACCAACGAAAATAAATAGATTTCTGTTTAATGGTCGTCATTTGGGCACCAATTGGTTTTGTCACGAAGGGCTGTGGAGGTGAGGGCATGAGATGTCAAATTTTGGGCCTTTTAGGAGTAAGTACTGTTAGTAATAAAGCTATCTTATCTCATGACAATAAAATTATGGTTCAAGATATGACAAAGGGTGAAGGAATATGGCCGGAAAGGAGGTGTCTGATGAGATAACGAGTAATAGTAGGTAAAAAAAACATAACACTCTTTTTTGGGGCAGTCGTGTAAAAATACGTGCAGCGCCGACCAAAATAAATTGGGATAAGGGCAGGAGAATAATGATGATGATGAGATAACAGAATATAATGGCAACAAGAATAATTAACCCAGGATTCTGTATAACTTGACTTGATTTACAAGAGTATCTGTAGAGTTTCATTCATACCTGTTTTTTTTTCAATAGATGCGTGCCTCAACCTTCTTACTATCAGGTCAATCCTATCAGTCCAATTCAAAAGTGTTTGCTTTGAAAAGCTTCAGTAGGTGTTCATCAAGCAGTGTTGATGTGGACGTTCAATTATACCGCGCGGAACAAGAGAAGTATTGACGTACGGCAGTCGGCGAATGACTGAGCTGAACTGACTGACTGCTATCTCGGCACCTCCTCAGATAAGCATTGGACATTACATTAAGGTCTTCAGGTCAAAAATGGCGATGATTCAGGACATAATGAAATACCCAAAAAGGTAATTTGTCAATCTATTCAAACTTTTTGCGACGTACATTTATGAAACACATCACGCAAAACTCCAATTAATTTAGGTATTTTATAACCAGACATCAATTTCAGGAAATTCAATATTGAACTTTGAAAAAATTAATTTAGCGTATAAACCCGAGTTCGCCCGCTTATCGTGGGGCCACACGAAAATAGTTCTACTGACCGCAGATCCATGAATCATGGTTACCTTGCTAAGCGATTTACTCGTATAGTTACATAAAAACGTATGTTACTTAAGGCAATTTTGCAATGCAAATAATTTTAATACGGGTACTGACGCGATACCGATTCTTGAGAAATTAGTAATAATATGTTATCCTTCGTTTGGCGTCATTAGTATCAAGGCTACATAGATTTAGTACTTTACGAGCTGACTCTTATACCTAGATCTTTTTTTAGCTAGACTAAACTTTTTGGCTGGGACTCTTAAATGGTCCTAATAATAGGATTAAAACGTGTGCACGTGTTTATAAAGATGGCAGTTGCATAGTAAATATTAGTAAAAGACTACGTTGAGTCATTACTACGTTTTATTCAGGTACATTTGGTAGAAGTGCACAAATACTAACGACGACGGTTTGCTATAAAGAAGGTTTGGCAGAAGGTGATTTATAATTTTTCAATGCGACTTCTGAAGGACTGACACTTGAAATTTATTAAGATGAGTCTGATGGTAATTACAAATGAAAATCCTATGCTTACGCAACAAAAAATGAAAATTAAAATATTCGATCATTAAAATATCCAATTATTAAAATTAACCGCAGCAACTGAAAATATACGAGACAGTTGCAAGAAGCCTATTAATATCTAGAATGTTTACATTGAGATAACATGTAATGAACTTGTCAGCTTCACTTAGATGCAATGTCTTCTTATAAACAAACAGTATTATGTATCATATCATATTATTATGATCACTAGGTACATGATATATTTTTATGATCTCGGATCTCAGCAGTCTAGAAAATTCATAATAAACACCACCACCATTGGTGAACTAGCCAAGATGATATTACCTTCTACGGTAAGAAACATCTTAACTTAGGAGTTATGAACTTTAGGAAGGACTACTGAAGCTTAAGGACAAATCCGCTAAATAGTAAACAAAACTTTTCACTATTTCCGCAGCAAACATTTGAAAGTACAGTTGGAAAACACATGTTTTTATCGTTACCCAGAATGTTAACAAGTTATCAACCATCTAATTTGTTTACAAGGAAAATATTTTGAAAATGTACTAAATCACAAACATAATACGGGTACCAGAGTCGTAATTCAGCCAGAGCCGCAAAAAATTGAGGACAATATTGAATGTGTAAATGATAATTGTACTCACAACAATTCCGTTGAAGCAAAAGTCGAAACACACAATAAACTGCGTATCAATCCAGCAAGAGTCAGATTAAATGAAGTCACAATAAGAAACAAATGTTCTGGAACAAATCCATGCACAACAAATACACAAGTAACAAACACCACAACGAAGCTGTCGCATCGGTGGCAAAATGTGAACTGAACACAACGTAGGAATGAGGTAAACACCATTATATAAATTTAATTGGAGATAATTGCGCGAAAACCGCAGCTGCGTGACGTAGGGGATGCCATTATCAAGCGTTATACGACGTTTTCTTAGAAGCGAGCGGTGGGCACGGCTCTCTTTGCCATTCATCTAAATTACGATAATGTAAAGTTATACCAGACTAAAGAACAACTTCATCTTACCAAACGGATGGGGTTCAGAGCTTTAGCAGCGCTCTTAGTGAATAGTGTATTCTTAAGAGAATAAATTCTTTAAACCTCATATTTTGATTGTTTTAAAAAGAGCCTTTGACTAAACAATGTGACAATGAGTATTTTGAATTAAAGATCATTCCAGAAAGATTCAATAAAGCTACAGGTGCAAAAACTTGCAAACGTGCTACAATCAAGGCAGTTAAGATTAACATATTAACCGGCTAAATCAAAAGGCTGTTTCCCAGCATTGTACGTGTAGGAGCAAGAATGCTTCCTAATTTATTCTTACTTCTTGTTTGTTCTCAGTATGCACGCGACGTCGGCAATTCTCGGCTTTAATCCAGTATTATTAGTGATTAATTCAAATGCCTGCTGACGTATCGGGGAAATACGCACTTTAAACTTTAAAATTGTTAGGCATTAGTCACACATCCAAAATGGATGTATGAGAGGCGTGTCCTATTTAATGATCACCCAGGGATTTTGATCAACGAATCCGTAAAAACCCGACTGAAAAAACTGAAAAATAAAATATATAAGCACATTTTAAATTAAACAAAACTTGGATGCAGGCGGGGTCCATTCTTATTTTCATTTCATAATTTAATATTCAAATGAACCCGCCTGCTTCCAAGTTTTGTTTAATTTATTATTTGCAAATTTTTTGTTTTTCAGTTTTTTCAGTCGGGTTTTTTAGATTTTTAACTACTTTTTTTATTTCCAACTTTTTAGTTCTTTTGTGTTTGTTCTTTCGTTGGTCGCGTAAAATTATTCGCAGATGATTTAACTTTTCTGTTTGTCTAAGACTTTGAATTTATTTTAAACATAATTATAAGTGTCATATATTAGTAGTAGTCATATAATAATAATAGTTTATTTTCCAACAACTTAATACTATTTTACAATGCAATGTGGCAACAATTACAGTGAGAGCAAAGAGATTAGTGTCTGTAGCCGAACTAGGCATAGCCTGTATTTCAGCTATCAGCACCATTCCCCTCGAGTATTTGAAATACAAGAATAGGTGCCTAGTAATAGAGACTATTATAAATTAAATAAAAAGTTAGTACTTATTACATAAAAATTGAAAATAGGTAAGTACATAATCTTAATCTATTTATTAAATGGGCTGTGTGTGTGTGTGTGTGTGTGTGTGTGTGTTCGTGTGTATATGTGTGTGGTGTGTCTATGAGTATATGGAGGTGTATGAATGAGTTTGTGGGTGTGAATATGCGGGAGTGTATGTGTGTGTAGGTGAGCTATTCAGAAAGTGCATCTATTGTTTACTGTGGTCGTAGCTGTATTTTTAGTGTGGTATGAATAAGAGTTGTTCCGTCTCCTCATAGCTTAACCTCTGCAAATATTGGCATACTTTTAGTTTGCAATGTTTTCCAGTCAAGGGGTATATATGAATTGCTTTGTTAATCTTATTATAAAGGTACGGGCCTAGAAAACTTACAAATGTTTTGCCAAAGGTTGTTCTAAATGTGGTTGGATAGTCACATACATGGTGCCTACGACGCCTTTGTAATAATATAGGGTTGTAGGGCTGTTTTTTATGTTCGTGCAGGATACTTTTAAGTATAAATAACTGTCTCACTGTCAAAACCTGGCACAACTGGAACAGTGTAAAAGTGGGAAAACGTATCGGTTTAAACGTGCTAACCTTCAGTATGGCTCTCTGAGCGACCTCAACTGCCTTTAGCGTGGTTTTGCAGATACCTCCCCAGGATAAGATGCAGTATGTTAGAAGCGACTGGCACAGGGCCTGATATATTTTTGTAATCTCCTTTTAAAGCCCTTCATTTTGATACCCTACTCGTTGGAATTGTTTTTTTTTTAAATCCGCCATATGCTGCTTAAATCTGCAATTTTTCCTTTGTTTTTTAATTTTAATGTAGCCAGTGACACTCGCGCCATCAAGACGAATCTAACGTATATTTTATTCAAATCCCTTCATCCGTTTAGGAGTTATGAGGGAACAAAGAAACAGACATACATACACGCCAAACACATAGCCCTCCTTTTCGGCTTCGCCGCAGTCGAGTAAAAACAGTATGTCAATAGTTCATCTACAGTGCCGTAAATAAAGTAAAGGAGTCTTTTATTCATTGGCTTTCTATGGTTTTTGGTATGTCTAAGAGAGCGAGACAGTTTTGAATTAGATTTCAAAACAATCTCTCTCGCTCCAAATTCACATATTTAAACTTCTCTTGCCGCTACAGTCGAAATAGTTTACAAATCGGGTGCAAAACGCTCTGAAAAAAAAGCCTAAACATCGTTTGAACAGCACTAAGTCCAGGAAACGCTTGTATCAACTAATTGTCGTAAGACATCAGCTTTAGAGCGCATTGTATGCAGATGGGTACAAAAAGTAAGTACAACATCATCGGTGTGTTTACTATACAAACTGTGACTAATCAGTTTACTACCGGGCAGATTGTGATTGAGTTTTTCTGCCAGTATCAATAAGGAATCTGGAGAAACTAAAAAAACTTGGTGCAGTTTTTTCATTAGTTGATGGTCAATAGTAATTAATTGGAGATTCAGAAGTTCCTCTCGATATGCAGAAGACTTTGAGACATAGATCTGACAAGACTAATTTCATGGTGCATCATACTACGAATTAACGATTTTGTCTTGCAAATTAAAAACAAATAAATATTTAGACGTTTGACAAAAACTCACGAGTTTTCAGATGACGGTTATGAGAACTTGTTTACTACTGTGATACATTGCCTGCGCTATAACTTATCTATTACAATTACTGTGCGTGGTAACGATTCAACTTTATGTAGGGCCAGTTGCGATTTAATTGACGTTGGATGAACGTGAAGGATAACATTTTTAGAATAAATGAATGCAAATAAGGTTGAAAATTTCGGAAAGATGGTGTAAAAGGATCAGATTTCTATGCAGTTGTTTCAATGATGATTCAGCTTTGAGACTTGATTTATTTATTTATTTAGGAAACCAACAGCGATACATTAAATTAATTTACAAAATATGTGTTAACAGTTTCTATGGCCAATTACAGGTTTCCCTGTGTAACTAGATATAATATAAAACACACTCACGTTCTCACTTTAATTAAAAATTACACAAGATAAATTTAGATTAAGATAATAATTTTGAAAAACTTTAAACAAAAACGACAATTGTTATGCATCTGATCTACATATGTGATCAATATGGAGCTGCAATTTCGGTTTCTGTACAACTTTTTTTATGTCGCTGTACTATGTAATTATGATCTAATATTCCAGAGACATGTGCAACCTAAGTGCCCTCTTCTTCATTACAAATCTACAGTTGGTTTTGCATACTTTACAGTATCACCTCGAGCCCTAATAGTTTATATCTTGAAATCTATCTCAAATTGGGATTACGTGTTCTCAAACTAGTCAATTAATCAAACCTATCTAAAATTTTCCATTTGTGGACACTGGCCTGCAAGTAGGACATGCTACACATTTACACTTGTATCCTATCCATATCTATTCATGTGCACGATAACCTTATGTCTTGTGCTCGCATCATCTCAGTTTGCATATGAAGGGAGCTTTAAAATTGTATTATTCTCTTCATTTCTTGATCTAGTTGGTACTCTGTGTTGGGATATGTTGTTAAATGATGATGCATCTCTTCTTGTGAAAGTATCCTTGACAATTTAAATTGAGTCAGTCAAAATTTCGCAACGAGTTTGTCACTTTCAGTAGTATTCATTAGGATTTGTTATGTGCAAGCAGGATAGAAGTGTCTCATCATTTGTAGGACAACACCACATTTACACTCTTTGGCAGAGTCAAATGATGGTCTAAAAGTTGTACCATGACTAGCCTGATGCAGCGATTTACTTTACTATCATTTTTCATAAACAGAATTCAGTAATATTGCAATATTCTAGAAGTTGTGATTAAATTATGGTGAAGGTATATTGTGTACAAGTACGAAGCATATTCTATTCAACCTTATAAATGTTAAATATTATGTAGATCTCTTAAAACATAAATCTACACAATCTGAAACCCTTGTATGATACGCCGCATCTTTTCTTTGATTAGTGTTGGAATCATCCAGCAGTTTCAAAACAACAGATTCAGAATTTAAGAGACATAATATTTAGGAAAGATATTTTATTCGGTTTTAACTGCTAAACATAATTCGTATTGACATCTAACATTTGAAACAAATCCATTAGTAAGCCACAGATGTAATTAGAGCAACTAAGACAATAACGAACAATTAATAGTGAAACTCATTAATCAGTTCATAGTCCACTTAGAAGCGGACGTTTCCAGCCGGCTATTGTCTAAACATTTGAATTGGATTGATCTTTTACCAATAGTCTGACTCTAAATTACATTTTCAAACCGATTGGCGGATTTTTGAATAAGCATAAAGATTCTTTCATATTCCCAATAATGGTACAAAGACCTTTTGAAAAACTCAGAAATATCATAATCGGCCCAGCCTTTTCCCAACTTTGTATATTGGGGTCGGCTTCCAGTCTAACCGGATGTAACTAATATTTTACAGTCAGAACTGTGTAATATGATACCGCTTAGTAAGAATGTCTGTCCTTTCGGGCCACTGTCACGACTGTCAAATATCTACAAATGACAGCCGGGATCTTGATTTCTGAGGCGCGGAAAACCCAGATAGGTATGTAAAAGTGCGTGTGTAGATTTTTAACTTTAATTAAGCGATGCTAAGCTGACTTTGGAAAATCCAACTGATTTCAAGACTTCGACTAATTAATCTTACTCTATTAGGTGACTTCCAGTGTTTCTGCAAACGCATATTAGTTCTCTACAAGGACCTACTACGGTCATAATTAATATATGTATTTCGCTTTGACCAATAAAATGTAATGTATGGTCATAATTAATATATGTATTTCGCTTTGACCAATAAAATGTAATGTATAGTTAAGTTACTTCTAACTAGTTCTTTTTGGTCCTTTGAACCGGTTTACTTACGTCAATGGCGGTATGGGATTACCAGAGATTGTTTTTATATTGCTAATGTTATTTTTAGATGTATCTTATAAATAGTTGATCATTATTATTAACGAGAAGTCATAGTCAATCAGTTTAGATCGGTTATCATTACCTACATAAACTGCTTGTCTTTGACGCCGTTTTTCCCTGATGTCCGAAAGATTATTTTTTTGTTACAAAATCCGAAGATAATCCTAGGTAAACGAAATCGTATTAAAACAAAATTATTGTGACTGTTTTTTCTGGTAACACACATCATGTCTACGTCGTCCTTTCAAAGTTATTGTACGTATGATTTTACATCACTGTAAAACTGTGTTGCTCTAGTGGTAGCAAGCGCAACTGCCTAGCAGAAGCTACTGACTTTGATTCCCGGGTCAGCCGTGTGTTATTGGGTTTTTCCATCAGGAATTTCTCAATAGCCACGGCGAAATGTTGGTGTACTAATAGGGTACAAACCTGCCTATACAGTATGTTAGTTTGAACGAGGGACGTATTAAAACCTGCTGCAATAAAATAAGAACAAAAAAGCACTGATAAATAACAGACAGAACCACACCAAATACTTTGGAAAAGTCTCGCTACCCTTGCGTTTATCACAGAAAATGTGCGCGGATCAATGACTTTTAGGTACGAGTATAATCCATTTTCCCTTCATATTTTAAAACTGACGTAGGGCAATGGCAAATAAGAAACGTTTATTAAAGCGAGATCCTGGAAAGCGAGCCCGCCATGACACAATTAAGTCACAAATTAATGTTATAGTTTTTTTTTAATTTAGGACGAGAATCGAATACTGAATACCCTCCTTCAATTTGTCCCTCGTTTAACCTAACACCCTGTATAAAGAAATACTACTTAATTTCTTAACAGTATGGTTTATATTGGGTTGCTCCCACTGAGAAGTTGACTCGTTACATAGGTATAATAACTTTGACAGGACCAACATGAAGACAAAAATACAACAATTAGTAAGTACGTACAATTATACGAACTCATTTTCTACTTACAAAACTTAGTTGAGCTGAATAGTTAGAAAACGTCCATTACCTGAAACGAAAATTAAATTTATTATTAACAATCTTGTTTTAGTTATGACTTTGGGTGGTTGCCAGAATCTCACCTATCTTGAATATCCGTAGAGCTATCAAATGCGTGCTGCGATTGCCTTCCGACCTTGGTCTGGTCTTTCTGAATTTTGATGATTGGGATGACGGTTGCATGACGTCTGATGAATGTGGCTGGGATATCTTTGATAGATGTGTTAGATGAGCAGTCAATTTCTACGATACTCTTGGTGAAAATGCACATAAATAGCAGAAATATTACTACATGGAAAATGTACGTAAATATTATAATAATTATGTAAAAACCTTAACAAACATCACTTCAGCAAAATCTCTCAAACCCGTTTATAACTCGATGTTTCTTTGTACGGATTTCCTAGAAAGGAAAACCGAAATACGTTACGCCAAATTTCATAATTTGTGAAAACATTACATATAACGGAAATGTATCAAAAGGATCACTTAATTTTCGAGCAATATGTGACCTAAATATATTTTTTCATTAAGGATCAAGAAGGTTTCAGAGAAGAGTAAAGGATATGAAGACAAAGCTACGTCAAATCGAAAAACGAACTACAGGTTTCCGACCTCGTAGACGTAGTACGTAGTAAACGCTAACCTTCAAGGAATCCTATCAGATAATTGATGACAACTAGTAACGCCACGTGTAGCTGTGATGCAACTAATGCAACGCAGATGCGCCTGCGACGGTAAACATTATAGGGCTGCCGAAAAGTAAAGATGTGCGAAACGGTAGTGCCGAATAATAATCAGCCTTTAAGCCTCTCTGCTGAGAGAGCTGCCAGGACCCAGTGCTGGTTGGTAAATGTCATATGAATTCTTTGAAGTTTTGATTCTAGGAATACGGTGAAGTAACTGGCATTCATTAGAAAGAAAAATATAAAAAAAGCAGAGATTAATGAAATTGAAAGCATAGATAATAATGATGGGGTCTTTACCACAGCTCCTCATAATGTTGATATGAATCAAAATAACGAGGGGAGACCAAAGAAGAAATAGAGGGATTCTTTGAGAGATGATATAAATGCAAAGGGTATTACAATGCGACGGCTGACAGGGGAGAATAGCATAGGAATATTCTTGTGACGACCCCAGGAATGAATGGTGGATGAAAATAACGAGGAATTTGTTCAATGGACGGTTTAATGGAATAAATCCGTTTGAAGTAACCTGTGAAATTCCGGGTCGTCAAGCAACGGTTGCCTTGATTCCTTTGGCGCTTATAACATTTTATTTGGAGGCATAAAATGTGTAAATTACGTTTTTAAGTGAATTCAAATTTTATCGGCGATGTTCTTTTACCTTAGATGAAATAAGTGTGACTTGAACAACTTGAGTAGAGCACCAGCTTTATTAAAATACCCATTTTCATATTGTAATAGCAAGAGACTCTCTTTCGTAATTTCAGTTACAATTTGATTATTTTTACATTAATTTTTATGTGCCTGTGTGTAATTTTTCTAAAATTAAAAGTCTAATATTTTTTTAAGTCTATTTTACAATTAAAAAAAGTTTTCGCCAACCCTGTTTTTCAGTAGCAAGTTAATACATTCACTCGTAGATCGCATGATATTGTTTGAATTGTACATACAATTTGTTATTTGTGAATAGCTGGAATAACCGGGTTCCTATCTACATATTGTAGATAAAGGTTGTGTCTGATTTGGTGGCTATATCATTTTTCAGATAGCGCGAGAAAATTTTTAGAAGAATGTGGACGGGAATAGGGGAAAACCAAAGTAGCGATAGATGAACTCGTGAAATACAATATAGCTAGAAAAGAGGTAAATACTAAGATACAGAAGAAAGAAAATAAAGAGCTTTTTGTCGAGAGATTATGTAGAAAGATATATGCTGCACTGTTCCCAAGGTAAGGAAAGGAGAATGTTGATGAGTCTAGACAATTATAGAGTATTCACTTTTGGAAACTGTGTGGGAATCAGTAAATGAATTAAAAGAAGAACTAAAAAATTTAAAATAAAAAAACTTTTTAAAAACAAGTTTTATTTAAATGCGCTAAAAAGAATAAAATAACTTTTCCTTTAAAAGTTTTACTATAAACTTATAACGTCATCACACAATAATTGATATGACATATAAGCTTGTCGCGAGATTTACCTGTGAAGATTAATAATTACATAAATGTAAAAAGTGCTTGTCTGATTGATTTTAATTTTTAACTCTTCAATCTTAGTAAATACATGCGACAAGCATGATGGGCGAATCATACGAGTCCAAACTCGACAAGGTTATGTCGTTTTATAACGGAGTTCCTATGGCCACCTTCGAGCTCCATCATGAGGTCAGCTCTATCTCACCATAATATTGCATTGTCTCGTGATATCTATATGCATGTAAAATTTCAGCACAATTGGTTGAAGATATCTGCTTCAAAATTGAGGTGCAAGAATCCGAGCGAACATAAAAACATACAAACAAACATACGTTGCAAGTTAAATAAAATCTTGTAAAATATAGTGATTTGAGTTAGGTTATGATTCTTGGCAAGATTAGTATGATATTGTCGTTAACTATAATATAGGAGTCATAAGTCATAGTACTGCTTCTTTTTCCGTGTAAACAGACCTCATTAGCTGTCAACAACAGTAATACATTCTTGGTAATGTAAATAACTTACACACCATCGTGTAGGTTAACTTACTTCCGTTTACACACATTAATTCTATAAATATGCGTATTGGAGGGGAGTACATTTAATTTGTAAAGGAGTCAAAAAAATATGGGAAGATATACATATTTTGGAAAAATACGAAAAATGTGCTATCGAGAAAACTGTGACCTGAACCACTTGGCAATAATGCAATTTTGATAAATGGTGTCACTGGGAGTACTGAGACAAAGGTTCACAGATTATGACATTTCTTCGGATAGTCCCCACTGCATGTATCAGAAAGGTGAGGCCATTCTTAAGGAAGTAGTCTAGGCCATACAGCTGAGCCACTTTCTACATACAACAATCATCAAAATTGTGAAAAATATCGCTATCCTTTATAAAATTTCAATAATAGTATCCAATTGCATATATCTTATATCCCAATGTAAGCACCACTAGTCAACCATGCGTAAACTACGCTTTGGCAACTCAGCGACAACAAGATCTGACAGTATACACGAGCATCCATGCAAATTACGTTTATTCGCCTTGTAGAGTTCACGAGGGGCGTTACACTCAAATTTTGAAACATTCGATTTGCAAATAGCAGTCGGCCCGTATGTTTGGAATACCAATGACTAGCGGACTAAGTAGTATGCATCTATACATATTATCTTATTTATCCCAACCTTGAAATTTGTTGACAAATAAGGATTTATTGTATAATGGTCTAGCGCCGAGGTTGTTTAGGTTATAGATTTACATTGAATTACAGTATCATGTAAATCTTATAATGTCTACGACGGAACTTTGTAGCTTAGTCAAAATTAGGAAGATATTCCTGCACGTGTAGCAAAGCGATTCTATCTCTATTCTACCAAGTCGACAAAAGAGACAAAAAATATTTATTTATTTATGTACACACAAAATACAAAAAAGGATAAAAATATAAAAAAGGGGAGCAAAAGGTAGAAATAGAAATAAAATAGAAATATTAGAAATATTTCTACAATCGGACAATTATCTATTCTGCCATCGAAAAAAATTTCAATTTTTAAAGGTGATCATGGTAAAATATTATATCGCATTTCTATACGAATTAAGAGAGGTACATCGCAGAGAACTTTTAAAAGGATTATAAGAGCGACTTCGTTTCAAAAGATCCAATTGTTTTGCCTTCTAAGAAACCGTTGAAAAGGTTAACATTACAAAACGAAAACATGAAAATAACGCTGAACAAGTGAAAAATGTAATGTTAGCAGAAGAATTAAAAGATTATTTAACTAAAGGAGGGGAACCCTCGTTTTGGGCTTCCCCGACTGCGGCGAAGCCCAAAACGAGGGTTATTTCTAAATACATTACACCTTTGGGATGTGAAGGTCAGATACTCAGCCACATAAAATACTGGTACTCAGCTGCAGCCAGTTAGACTGAAACCCCACCCCAACAAAGTTGAGAAGTCTAGGCAGATTGATGGCTACCAACAGCACCAACATCGTAATTCGTCAAAAAAATAAGTTTAAAAACTAAAACCCGAATACAAACCGCGGTCTTAAAAGTAGAAAACAAGAAAATAATTTGTATATTTCAATTTAAATATAAGTAAAATTATTATAGAGGACCGCCGCGTTGTCGCATGCCACTGATACCTGATGCTCCTTCATGGCGTTTTCATTGATACAGAATTCAGGTGCTGTTGCCGTTAGCAAGGTGGCATGCGACTACGACGGACCTCTACTTATAATAATTTTACTTTTAATTTAAATTGAAATATATTATTTTCTTGTTTTCTACTTTTAAGACCGCGGTTTGTAGTCGGGTTTTAGTTTTTAAACTTATTTTTTATTTGAATTTTATTTTAGTGTTATTTAATGATTATCTCAATTTAATTTTTTTCGAGCTAAGAATTTGACATTTAAATTCCGTCATAAAAATAATTGTTAAAATTGATATAGCCTATGCCCTATGTCACCCGCGCTAATCTTACGAATCTATTGACACCTCATTTATTAAAATACCTTCAGTAGTCTGGGCGCTACGGTGGAACATACAAACATACATACATATACTGCCAAAATCATTACCCTTCCTTTTGGCTTTGCCGTAGTCGGGTAAAAAGACATTGAAACTAATTCAGACGAAAACGTAAGAATGCAACTGAAATATCAAGAATGTAACGGCGCATTATATCACAATGTAAACTTCACAAGCGTCTGAAATGACTGTGATACTGTGATAAACGTCTGTGCAATCAAAGCGTATCCTTTTATCGGGCGTTCGGTCGTTATACTCCTGCAGTGTCAACTTGCGGATATTTTGAGCACACAACCGAGTATTTACAAGAGAATTTATCATAACATCGGCGAAAGCGGACGTTGAGGAAAAAAAACAGTGTCAGGTGCTCGCGATTCTGAAGACCATAGTCTACTTTGAATTTGAGTCACGTGTTTTGGTTTTTATGAAAGAAGATACTCCTACTTATTACTAGCTACTAGCTTAAGTATATATGAAAGAAGGCTTTAAAGACTAGATTGGTAGAATTGTTGCTGCTTCTTTCGATTTCGTTATAAGTGGTATTATGGTATAATGTGGCGTCAACATTATAACGTGTAGAGCAATTTGTGGTTGGATTTACCTTGGGATAAATATCAGTTTACTAATATGCAAAATTGTTATTAATTACATAGTTTATTAAACTTGCGGTTTTAGGCATGTTTGTAGCCTTGACGAATATTAGTGTCCATTACTTTATCCATTTCTTTTTTAGTAATACTGATCTTGGGGAAATCATTGACTCTGACTAAAGTAACTCAATATAATTTTAACGACAGTTGTTTATTTTTAAAACATTTTATCAGTTATCTTACTTTTATAGTTATTATTGCTGTTATTTCGGTCTGATGTAGGTTAAGATAACCGGTCAATTGACGTCATTCGTAAGTCCTTACTTCGAAGAGAAACGTTAATATAAATAAACCCATACGTATTGATTATTATAAACGCGAAAGCAAATCTGTCTGTCTGTCTTAACGGGCGGACCGATTATTAGCCGAGAGACCGAAGGAGTGAATAAGAAAACAGGCAAGATATGGTTGAGTTTCAGATCGACCATGGAAGCTAGACACATAACGCAGGAGTCCTAAACTAACAAGTCGGTGGACCAACAGTCAATAATGATGATTGATGAAACGTCAAATGTCAACTCCTGAGAGGGGAAAATCAAACAAGGCCTCTCGTCGCCTGTAGCCAGTAGTAAGTAGCAGGATGTTTTTTTTTTTTTTTTAATAAACGTTTCCCCACACTAGGAATTTCTCCTGTATCGTGGGTGCGTTCACAAACATTTAAACTCACAAACACAAATACCCAAAAACCCACCAACCATCCCATTCCCATGTATGTTAGTAAAGTATAAATCTATGGGCCAAAATTGCCTGAAAAAAAATAAACGTTATTTTTCAAAGATTTTGAAATGAATACCAACAAAAACCTAAAACGAAATGTATCCAGTAACAAAGAAAACGTATCGTACAACCTACAATTTGGCATCAGTGTGAAATTCGTGAGCAATTCACCCAGTTATATCTATTTCGGGTGGTGAATCCAAAATTATCGCACTTTAGAGACGGCCATAAGCTAAGAGCGTGCCGGCATGACAGTCAAGGCCTGGAGATAAATTGTGATTAGATAAAGGTGCCAGCCGAGATCTAAGACCTCTTTGATAACAGTTCTATGCACAATTCTAGTGCTTTAATACGTGACCGCTGTCTCTTTGAATTTTTTATTGGCTGGGAATCTGCGGCATCAGGTTTTTATTTTACCGTTTCAGTTTCTATTGTACATCTTGTATTTAATTTGTTTGATCAAAGAACTTTCAGTCCTTTTGTTGACTTACTTTATTGTCATAGCATTGGAATCCATATGCGTAGATTTGTGACTATCATCTATTAAGTACATTTTTGTCCTTAAAATGATCTGCTAAAATCGGCTACATGCCTAGTTTCTATGTTTTGATGAAGGCCAAAATCACTGTTGATGTGGCTCTCCTGATTAAAACGAAACAGGGATATTTTGATAGAAGAAACTTTACAATTGCTAAGCAAACAAGAATCCGTGCCACAGACACAATCAATATCAAAATTCAACGAACTGAAGGTTATCTTCAAACACTTATCCCTTAGTACTTAGTAGAGCATCTAACTAAAGTACTATAAAACCTTAGTCTTATGTAACATCAATTAGAATGCTTGTTCAGTCCATTACCAACTACGTAATACGAATAAGTGATTATTCAGTATTCTGTAGCAACTAGAATTAATATAAGCATGTCAATTATAAAATGATTGCGTAATTACGAAATGACGGAATTTCAGCAGTAAGATGTGTTGGCATGCCAGTACACCAGTGTAGGTACCATACCTACGCATATAATCGTTATAATAAACCCGTACTTATGAATGTTACGTATTTTCTTGAGTTATAACATTAAGCGAGGGGGTGTGTCGTTTTGGATGGCAAGTAGTAGTTGTTAACGTGGTAATCTTGAAACAGTTTAACGTGAGAACGGCATAAAGAGTATCTTCAAGTATTTTAACAGATCGCAAAAAGTTCCTAAAAAAGCGTGTGCTAAATCACTAATGCGTGAGCGCTTTTGCTGACTGCAACAAACAAGCCAAAAATAGAATTGAAGACTCCGACATCGTTGAAATCGAAGACTTGAAAACTGAAAAATGTGGAGAGACTTTTGCTCTACACCCAAATGTTGGCAAAGGTCTGTCTAAACACTGGGTACCTATACCGTCAACAAAAAAAAACAAAATAAATATAAGCCTGCCTTAACTAGTGGTGGTAGTGATTAGGTGATTACTGCAGGTAGGTAAACAAAAACACTTGGCTAGCAACAAATTTAACTTGTTAGGTCCATCGATCCTATGAAACTTTGTAGGCATATTTATAAAAATCAGAATCCACAATGACTTTTTTTGTACTTTTTCTTCTGTATTCACAATGCCGCCATGTTTGTTTACTTTATACGCATAATACAGTAGGTTTGCATAATTAAATCTAATATTCTACGGGCCAATGTAGCCTGAAATAAATGATGTTGTTCTTGATCCATCAGTGATCAACCACCGAGTCGTTGTACTATCTGCCTATTATCTATCTTTCTCTATTTGACTAAAATATGTGGTTTCAGTATTATAATCTCCAAACTCAGTCACCCATGATAAGTATTTGTAAAAGTCAAACAAGAAAAGCCGCTGATAACGATTTGGGGGCTTGAGTCGTAGTAGCGATATCTACCTGCAAGTCATGCAATGTGATAGAAATGTCATCATCAACTACAATTTTAATCGAAACACGTCCACTGCTGGACATAGGCCTGCCCCATTAACCGATCCCGTGCGTCGCGCATCCAACGTATCCCGCAACCTTTCCCAGATTAAGAAATTTACCAAAAACCATTTGGAACCTGTCAACTCTGGGGATTGAGCTCCCCTAGCAGCATATTGCGCTTACCTTAACACGGTAGGTTTCATAATATCTAGGCAAATATTTGCGTTACCCTGGATGGATATTTAAAGGCAATTTTAGACATTCTAGCTCAGTTTTGAAATATAACTGAGTTTCAGCATTGAAACTAAAACAGATCCCACTAAAAACAAAACTTGTAAAAAAAACCCAAGTCGCGCAACTAAGTTCTTTTACCGTAAAAAGTAGTGAGATCCATGTCAGTTAATATATTCAATCCCTACTTAAAAACCTTTGATGTATAAAATAAATGGATTGACTTGGCCATTGCATCGCATTCGCCAATGTTAAACAGGCCATTGTAATAGCTGGCCATCGCATTGGCCAATGTGATGCAGTGGCCAAGTCAATCCATTTAATTAAAACATCAAAGGTTTTTAAGTAGGGATTGAATATATTAACTGACTTGGTATTACATGGATCTCACGACTTTTTACGGTAAAAGAAATGAGTTGCGCGGCTTGGCTTTTTTTACAAGTTTTGTTTTTGGTGGGATCTCATTTCTTTTTGTAGCGTCTCTCAGTCTATCTATTTCGTTCAATGAATCAACAATACATAGGTTTATTGTTCGAACTTGGAGCAGTCTTTTTCATCGATTTGAAGTAAGTACTGCTAAAGTAACTTCTCGACAAGCTGAAGCAAACGAGTAAAAACTCGACAAAGTCAAGTCGTTTTGTAACGGAATTTCTATGGCCACCTTCAAGCTCCGTCAACAGATCCTGGAGACCATCTCTAGACAAAGTACTCGTCAAGACGAATCAAACGAGTCTAAACTCGATGGGTTATGTCGTTCTATAACGGAGTTCCTATGGCTACCTTCCAGTACAATCATCAGATCCTGGTTACCAACTAAAGACAGAGAGCTCATCGAGACAAATCAAATGAGCTCAAATTCGATGGGTTGACGTGGTTTTATAACGGAATTCCCATGGCCACCTTCCAGCTCCATCATCAGAACTATTCAGAACCCTGAACTTCATTTAAAGACTAACTACTCAACAAGACAAATCAAACGAGTCCAAACTCGATAGGGTTATGTCGTTTTATAACGGAATTCCTAGCCACCTTCCAGCTCCATCAACAGACCCTGGACACCATCTTAAGACAAACTACTCGACAAGACGAATCAAACGAGTCCAAACTCGATGGGTTTATGACATTCTAAAATGGAGTTCCTATGGCCTACTTCCAGCTTAATCATCAGATCAGTTCCATGTTATCATATTACATTAATAGGCGATAAACATATACGTGCAAAATTTCAGATCAATCAGCAACCAGGCAGTGTGTTAAATTTAACTCGTAAAATTCACAATCACTGAAAATTTTACTTTAACTTTGTAATCCTATACATTTATATGGGATTACAAAGTTATTTATGCAGTTGGTGTATCTAGAAAACTAGACTGAAATTGCATTTTTTATTAGTTTTTCCATGATTTATACACTAAACACTAATTATATTCTAAATTTGAAGCTTCTATGTCTGCTAGAAGTGCCTTAGACTTTTGATGATCGGTCAGTCGGTCAGTCAGTCAGCCAGTCAGTCAGTCAGGTGAGTGAGTAAGTGACAAAACTAAGGAACTTTGATTAGTTATAATTCTTAAAATACTGGTTCAAATAGAATGAAATTTAAAATATACCGTGTTTATACAATGCCTAATTGGTTACTAAAAATTCAGGCTCTTAGTTTTATCCACAACGAAGTTATAGGAGGTCGAAAATGGCCTGAACTGGTTCGAGAAAAGGATGGTACGGCCGTGCCGCTTTATTGCTTGACTTGGCGGGGGCACTGCCGTGCCCCCAGATTTATACCTATGACCTTTTCTCTATTCAATTTAGAAAATATTCCTTTGATACGTTAAAATACAGAGTTATTTTAAGAGTTTGTAAACGAAAACTTGTTAACTTGTTTCCATTCTCTTTTTTGGATTTTTTTCCTGTTTAATATTTATAAAGTAAGTAAGAATGCAGTTTAGGTTAAACTGCATTCTTTGTTCAAAGAAACGCACCGAAATTGACGTTTTTATTTCGGATAAGAACCATCTTACTGTTACTACTAACTATCCCATTATCATAAACATTTATACAAAGTTACCGGAACTTTAAATTCGAATCCGATTACGAAGCAATATATTCCATTTAACAGGGAAATGTGACAAGGAAAAAACATGTACCTATACTTATTATTATTCCTAAATAATTAGGAATGATCTGGAATGTTAAGATGGTATAAACATTGATAAATGTTAATTTTATGGATTTTTAACTCTCAGTGTTACGATTTATAACCAATTTTTGAAAGACAATAATCTGCATGAAATCTTCAGAAAGATGCCAACGCCACGTGCCATCTCATTAACGAAGATTCAATTGTTTGCAAAATTCTCAAAGCTTTGTAGAAGAAATCTAGTTCTATTACGCACAATAAATTAATAAGTACAATGTTAACAAGAATTTCAGGGAAACCAAATAAGGTTAAAGTGTAGTAAAGATAAAATTGTTTGTTTGCAAAAGAAACGCGTGACATTGGTATCAAAATACGAAAGAATAAACAATGTTGTGAAAATAATGACTAAGTTTTACGGTAAGTTGCAAACCAATATTTGTTTTGTACAAAAATATGGAGGCATAGAACTTGAAAGAAAAATCCTATTGTGTCGTAACTAAGTAGTAATACCACGAAGGCATCAAAGTGAACTAAGATTTGTTTGTCAACAAAGAGTGAGAAAATATTGATAGAAGTAAGTACCTACAACAGAATACTAGTATCAAGTATAGGTAGGTAGGTAGTATTCTGTTGCGAACTAAAACTTGAAATGTGGTGAGGGAATAGCAGCCGCCATCGCTGCTGGCCCAGACGGAGACGTAGGTAAGATGAAGAATTCGTCGGACCCAGTTCTATTTATAGAAGAAGCTGGACCTCTATAAGAACCGAAGCTTTATACAGAGGGAAGCGGGCCAAGACTAAACCCCGGAGTGGAACCCTATGCCCTGCAATGTGACCTCGCTGTAATATTAATATAATGCTTTAGCCTAAAAACCGCTGAAAGTTTGAGAGGCCTATGCAATGGCCTAGCAATAGGAGTTTTGCAAATAATAGTGTAATAGATTAGAGGAGTGTTATAGTTGATTTAAGTCTTGGATAAAATAAGCAATGCCAGCAAAACCATTTTATTTTATTTCGGCATAATTTGTCCTGCATGACTTATATGGTAGAAACAATACATCGATAAGTCGCCAAAATGAATCAAAACAAAAGAAATAAATTGTACTTAAACGAAGTCTATTAGCCGTATGATCAATTCAAGAGTAACAATTGGCAATAAAACATGGACGACTCAAAACGGACTCAATGAAAACATAAAATAAGCTTTCATGTATAATATGTATAGAAGAAAGAAGTGGGGTAGCACGTGCACAAAGATAATGTATTATATCTTATACAGTTTTTTGAATTTGTTACATCATTACTGATGATGAGAATACTGATATAATTCGAGACGTAGACAGTAGACGTTATAAAGATAATGGTAAAAACAAGGCACTAAATACTAATAAGAATGAGACAAAGAATGCCAATTAGTGGTAAGAACGAGGCAGAATATTTTCTTTTTGTGTTCCTTCCAAGCCATTGGTTCCAGCTGTCATTTATAGATCTTTGACAAGCATTAAAGATAGTCAGTGGCCCGAATGTCTTACCAAGGAGTATCGTATTCCGGCCCTAGTGCAAGCCATGGTCCGGGGAGAGGAGGAATGGGACGCCGTCGCCTCCTTCTGCGAAGCAGTGATGCTAGCGAAGGAGGTGGCGGAACGCGAGAGGGAGAGAACCTCTCGTCCCAGTCGACGCGGGAGGCGCTCCGGGTGTCGGGGGCCACGTGATGGCTTACGGCCACCGTAGACGCGGGCCTGTGGACGGTGAGTGATGGGCTAGCTCGCCGTCCGTCCGTCATATGACAACGACAGGCCGTGTCGACGGCGCGTTCGTGTTTCACGCGCGCCGCGGGCTGCGGAATGTTGTAAGAGATCCCGCAGCCTTGACATATAGGGCTAAGAAGGAACATGGGGGTTTTTTAGTCAGTAGAAGTCTGACACTCCCTTTCGCTCTGCCCAAGAGCGGGAGGGGTTATTTGATGATTTCACACCACCAAAAAAAAATAGGGGTAGCGTATTACCCAACACTTCGCCCGATTTTCACAAAATTTCACATTAGTTAAAATTTGCGTCTGGTCTTTCGCCCTTCCTGTGATTGGTCGAATTTGGCACATCTCCTCTCCGCTCTGCTCGTCTCCGCTTTGGTGGATACCGGGCCTTAGGGCTCGTTTACAGAGATGCGGGGTGTCACGCGGCGCGTGCAGAACGCTAGTCGCGTGCTATTTGATTCATTTACTGACAGGCGGGTCCACCCCAACAAACGCAGCATTTTTAACTAACGGGCGAAAAATCGCTTTTCGTAAAATCGTGGTTCGAAATCGTAACCGTTTTCATGCATCGCCATGTGCTTGAATTAAAAACGCAAAACGCGCCACACGACGCCCCGCATAAATGAGGCCTTATTGGACTGTGGCGGTCAGATAGTCGCTCCATGTAAAATAATGGTATTCATCTGCATGCGTTTAGACTGGAAGTTGACTCGACATTGATGAGAAAGGGTAAGGCGGACGATGAAGATGTAACCCTTTTTTGCACATGTTGAACTTTGTTCAAACTACTGGACCCCTTCATAATGTTCGCGAATTCGCGATACAAATTCTATGGTTAGTGTTGCCCAACTAAAGATAATACAGTTACAGATTTTTATATCGTGGAACACGTGTAAGTCTACACGTGTTCCACGATATAAAAATCTCTTAATTTAAGATCGAGTGTCCAAGGTTTGTTTGTCGTCAAGCTTCTGAGTCATGAAATTGTCTTTTTCAATCAGCTGTTCAATTTTTCGTCCACTCAATTATTATTTAAATGGAAGAGATATTTTTGGAACAGTATTGAATTTCTAACAAGAATTTAAATTATTGGGAAATTTTAGAAATGTAATTTTAATAACATTTGAGATTGGAGTACAACAGTAAATACTAATGACATACATTGTTGATGAGACACTTGTAAAACACTACATAACTGATCTGTTATTGAGGTTGACATGAGCAAATGTGCAAACAAAACATTCATGAAAGTGGATAAAGAACCTACGCCCTATGTGCACTGGCCAAGTGGATCAAAAATAGTGTTTGGTAAAGTGCAAAATATTATAGAAAAGCTGTCAGTACGTTCAATATAAACTGTTTGCGGTGTTGTGTGAGTAAAAATAATAAATAAAACTGTGTAATATTCATAACACATCCAAGGCCAACAGTATTGTTATAGGCTGGTCTAACATGTTTTTGAAATGTAAACGTCACATGTGTATCAATTGCAAATTACTTAAGAGTGCGATAGCTTGATTCACTACAAGGTCAAGGTTGATTAGAACGCGCCGTTTGCGTGTTTCGACCCACACTAACAATAAGCTTGTCGTCTCTTTCACATCTACGCTGAAAATATCAATTAGCGTGAGATAGAGAATAAACAGACGAGAGCTAACCGTCTACCTAGCAGATCCATCACTAAACTTCAGTGCCGTCCGCATTCCGTGGCTGAAAATAAATCATTAACTAAATCAGATTTTCTTCAGCGATACATCATTTCGTGACAAGGACGAAATTGCTAATGGCTATTAGACTAACTTGGATAAGTAGTTATAACAGGAAATACTAACTTTGTGATCTTGTTACGAGTTTTCTTTCTAAGAGTTAAATTAGTCTTGAAGATAAGAATTGACCATTCTGGACAATTATCCTAAAAACATTTAAGATTTCCCTAATACCGATAGCAACTGTCATTTAGTTCATACAACTTCATACAAGTGAACCTCATTCTAACCATTTAGTTCCTACGTCGAACCACGTGCAGCCTGTTACCGCGCCCGCCTCGTGCGCTTGCGCAATCACATACAAGTGACAGACTGTGTCACTGAGCGACCAGTTCTATTGACGACGTATTTCACACCAGATTGAATGATTAAGAAGTAATTTAACATTCGACCAACGAGCTATCTTGTTCTGTAAGTTAAGATTCTTTATGATCAGTTTCAATCAAAGATAAAGCAGTTTATGGGTCAACAGTCGACGCTGAGATAAGGTATTTTATGACTTAATTTAAATTCAGTTACAGCAGAAACGTTTTATGATTATAAGACAGCAGAATTTACGATAGTTATCAAACAAATAGTAATAAATGATTAAAATAACTACAATCCAAATGAAAAAGTTATCTATTTTTAACGCTTATTATAAATATTAAAAAAAAAACATTCAACGATCACGTGCATTTGTTTTATCAAACACTGATGTAATATCTACAATAATAATAGGTCTTTACCTATGAAATTGCCGTTTTGTATGAAAAAATTTAAACGAATTTTTTTCATGTATTTGTATTAATCAAAGTAATCACCCATGCAATCAATGCATCTTTGCCAACGCAGTGGCAGTTTATTGATGCCCTTCTTAAAGAAATCAGCTGGTCGGGAGGCAACAAATTCTTCAAAGGCATTTTGTACTGCCTCTCGGGTATTGAATTTTTTCCCGCCAAGAAGTTATCCAAATTCTGGAAAAAGTAGTAGTCTGTAGGCGCAAGGTCTGGTGAGTAGGGCGGATGACGGAGAGCTTCCAACCCCAGTTCTTGCAACTTGGAGACCGTCTGCTGTGCAGTATGAGGTCGCGCGTTGTCGTGCAGGAGCAGCGGAGACAAGCGATTGACCAATGCTGGTTGGAGATTTGCCTGCAACTTCTGCATCATTGTGTTCAGTTCTTCACAGTACACATCTGCAGTAATGCACACCCCGTTTGGTAAGAAGCTGTGATGAATCACACCGGCGCTAGACCACCAAACAGTGACCATCACTTTTCTAGGGGTAAGTTTTCGTTTAGGGCATTGTTTAGGTGCTGAACCAGGATCCAACCAACTTGCTGAGCGCTTGCGGTTATCAAACAGAATCCATTTTTCATCGCAGGTAACAATGCGGTTCAAAATTCCTTCATTTGTGTGTCTGTTGAGCAGTGCAAGGCACGTCTCGACGCGTACTTCGCGCTGGCGATCATTGAGTTCGTGGGGCACCCATTTGTCAAGCTTTTTTACCTTGCCAATTTGACGCAAATGGACTAATATTGTTTTGACGCTAACGTCGAAAGCTGCTGCTAATTCAGCCGTAGATTGTGTATCATCAGCTTCCACAATCGCCTTTAATTTGTAATTGTCGACCAAAGTCTTCGGACGACCGCGAGGTTCATTTTTCAGGTCGAAATTTCCAGAACGGAAGCGAGCAAACCAATAACAGGTGGTGCTTTGGTTTGTAGTGCTAGCTCCGTAAACGTCGTTGATGTTGCGTGCCGCTTGTGCCGCGCTGCTGCCACGACGGTACTCATATTCCATAATTACTCGAATTTTTAACGTATCCATGATGACGAAAAAGATTGAAATGCGATGAAAATGTAACACTAACCAATAAACAAATGACTACTTTTGGAAAAAAAAACATGTTTTTAAAATAAAATTAATTTGAAATTAGAATTCTTAGCCAAACAAAAAATATTTTGATTTGAAATGGCCAGTACTGCAGAACAGCAATTTCATAGGTAAAGACCTAATACATATTATATCTCTTACAAGTCTTAAGATAATGAATGATTTGCAAAATCAAAACATACTTAAAATCTACAAGGTGAGAAAAACTACCCATAAGAAATAGCTTTTGTACGTTTTATAGAGAAATCATTGAATAACAGATTTTTTATCAGTGTTGTTGTTGTTGTTTCCTTATTGAGTCGCATCGTATACGGAAGTTCCTAGAACTTGGTGCAAAGCAAAACCTTATGTTACACAACTCATTTCTAAACAACTAGCTTATTGTCTGAATGCCTGGGAAAAGTCAGACTAGGTACTTTGTTTTGTGGCAATAAAGAAATTTATAAATTAACTAATTAATTCTAATCATCATCATCAGCTATAAGACGTCCACTGTTGGACAAAGGCCTCCCCCATAGAACGTCATAACGAACGGCAACCTGCCGTTTGCATCCACCGGTTGCCCGCGACTCTCACGATGTCGTCGGTCCACCTGGTGGGAGGCCTACCAACGCTGCGTCTTCCGGTTCAATAAACAAATAATAATAATTAATTCTAATATATATTCTTAATTCCACATACAAAGAACAGGACCTAGGATTGTTCCTTGAAGGACTCGTTTCTATAGAGATTTCAGAGTAATGAGTGTACCAACTGATTAACATTTTAATGATACCATTTTGCACCATAATATTTCTGAGCTATATTTTTTACTTCATAACGTAACATACTCGTAGTTATAAATAAATCAATGAAATACGATTGGCACGAAATCGAAAGCTTTTTTGGAAAAGCTTTTTTAAAATATAAAAGTTTTTTTTAGGAAAATCCAGGAGTACCAAGATCACATCAGATAGGCAGTGAGAGAGCTGGTAAGAGTGAAGTGTCAACCACCGGACCGACGACGACGACGTGATGAGAAATTCCGTATTGATGAAACGAGAATTGTTTAGAAGTCCGTTAAATGGCTCATAGCCTTAGTTGTAAGAGCACTGATACGTAGAATAATGGTATACATCTGTATTCGGTTAGACTGGAAACCAGCCCCAACTACATATGTATGTAGTTGTTTACAGATATTGACTATGATAGGAGATTTAAGATTTCGACAAAACGGTTTACATCTTTGTCTTGTGTAATTTTTTTCATATTTTTGTCACAAGTTTCTTTAAACGTCATATCGAACGAGTTTTATGTTATATTATCATTTACAACTTCTGTCTCACCCAATTATCTACCTTTATCATCACTTGCTAGATAACATAGGTGAATTTATTATCATAAGCATGTTCAGAGGCTCATGTTATCAAAACATAACTAGGTGGCTCTACTTACTGTCACGTTTCCGTTCATGTCTTGCTTTAGATTAATTTGCATACCATGTTGACAGTTGAAGCATACCTTAGCCTAGGTCTTGTATTAAGTTCGAATGCAGGTAATACTGTTACTCAATATACTACGCTTTTGCAATCCATTGTCCGTTTTACGTGGTACAAATGTATCATCACTATATCGACAACCTTTGCCGTCCTTGGTCGAGTCCATTTCATGAACTTCATCTTATTATTCAAACAACGTTTTAAGGCATAGTATTCATTTACATTTATGTTCTTTCAAGCAGTTTTGTGGGTTGAGGAGGTCAGATAGGCAGACACACCATGTGAAATACTGATATTCAGCTGCATCCGGATAGACTGGAAGCCATCCCAACAGAGTTGGGAAAATGCTAGGCAAATGATGAGTTATTTTCGTTTAGGCAAACTCTTCTGCCTACACGTGTCAGTAGTGTCAGGATGTGAGATGAAAAAGCGTATTCTTAGCTAATGACGCTACAGTAATTACACCACACGGTACCACACGATGTCGTGTACTAATATAGATTAAACGAGTACCACAAATACTTGCGCAAAAGTTACGCAATATGAAGGAAGCGTTAATTCGTTAGAACAATTATTGGTTTTGTCTTTATGCTTTGTCTACTCTCACTGTTTATTGTGGCATTATAGTCTCGCACGTTATCATTTTCTTTTCTAAAATAAGTTTCTATAATTTATTTTCAGCTTCTGACGATTTTCGCAATGCGCTTTGTATGATTTTGACATTTTTGTAAAATGTTTTCCTTGTACAGCATTCCTGTTTAGTCATCTTGTGAACTAATTATGATAAGTGTCATTTATAGTCGATCTATTTTATTGGCAAGTAGTGGCGTGTTTTCGGATGTTTGAGTTTGTAGTAACACGAATAAAACAGCTTCGTTTTCTAATTTTGAAACTAGTAACTACTGCTTTGCAGTTTTGGGAATTGACGACTTTGGATAACTTTCTGCAAGTAATAACACTCTCACACTAATTTAAATTATCATAGTGTTGCATTATGAGAATATTCCAGTTAACGTTCCACTCTAGGGTGAATAAAAAGTTGTGTGGTAATCGATTGTCGTGGCATGGACTTGTGATGCGAAGGAATAAAGAAATTTCGAGAATGAATGTAAATGATTTTAGGAGGACCAAAGAAGCGATGGATGGACTGTGTTAAAGATAGAAAGGAGGTGACTGCTGAGACGACAAGAAATAGAGAAGTATGGAAGAAGACATGTTGCGCCGACCCCAAATAAATTGGAATAAGGGCTATAGAATGTTCGACTATGGAACTGTGAATAAGGTTCCAGAAAGTTGAGCAACTTTTTCGAAGGATCGTTCGATATATAAATAGCCGTCATGTTTGCATCGTCTTGAGAGCAGGCAATGTGATTTTGGCTAAACAACAAAGCGAATCGAAGTGCTACAAGTACGATATCTAAGTGAAGTGAGCAGTAGTGTATGATTAATAAATACATTTCGTGTTTAATCGTTAGTGTTATAATTTATCCTGTACTCAGTCCGTAAAGACGAGCTTATAGAGAGCTTGAGACTTCTAGAAGCATATTTTAGTGGAAGTGTCTCTTACCAACACCAAGTCACTAAAAACGTGTACACAACAGGCTACCTGAAACTGTCAAATGTTCCCAATCTAAATGTTTTAACGATGAAGTTGAAAATCTATTAAAGTGATTTGACAGAATGAGTAGTCAATGCTAATGAAGCTACAAATTAGAACCCCGTTAGTAAAATGTTAAGTCAAGCCCAAACACAGTATGGGGCATTACGTAATATTATGTTAGTAACTTATTACTGAAATGAAGTAAGTGGTCCATAATAGGGCGTTAATGAAATATCTGATGGTGAAGGTACGACTTACTTGATTCTCCTTATGCAATTAGAAGTCGCGTAGCCAAATAAAGACTTGTCTACGACGAATCTCGCCGCCAACGACAATGTAGAAAGAAGAAGTACATGAGAAGAAATTGATAGTTAGGCCCTCAACGAAATTTTGAAAACGACTGTAGAAGTGTAGGGCTGTGGTCCGATTGGGAGGGCAGGTACTAAGATAGTTGTGGAATATTATATTATTATTATTAAATCAAGAGATCAAATGAATAGAATTAAATCAAAATGCTTTAGGATTAAGTTACGATGCTCAGGGCTTATAATTGAATTACATGAATAAGTAACAAAATAAGAACGATGTTAAATATTTAAATAAGTTAAAACCTGTGCCACTGTAGCCTTCGAATGTAGGTCAATGTTTAATTAGCAACTAAAAACCAAACCAAAAATTATAAAATGAAATACCACACAAACATTATTCGTATAAGTGTTTAATTTGTGACTAAAAAGTACTATAATTAATAGGGGGCCTAAAACGGTCGCTTTATGAGATTCCGAACAGGATAATGATATGAATCACGATAAAAAAAAAAAATCGTGACAGACGTGGCAGTTAATATTAGTAATTGTCACTTTGTGACGACCATTTTACAAATATTTTTTGGAAATCTATCTGACGTTAACAAAAAAAAAAATTGTTTGTCAGATAGATTTCCAAAAAATTTTGGACACGTATTTTTTGCTTTTTTCACGTAAACAAACAATGAAGACGATACAGTGCTTTGAAAACTCGTGTGACGTCATTTTCTGAGACATTAGTATGACATTCTTTAGCGGTCAGTGACGTCACCAACTCCCACTCAAATCTTTGACGCATTTTATTTTCGTCAATTTTTATTGATTTGATAAAACAAAAAAATACGTATCCAATATTTTTCGATAATCTAACAGACGGACTAATTAGAATCGCATTTTTTTTAGTCAGTAAACATCCCAATTCATATTATTGACCTATTATGATTAAAAATAATAAAGATAAAGAGTATTCTTTCCCAGAATCACCTGTATGGTTATTGGTTCCAATCTTAGTCTGATTTGAAAACTCAAGACATCAGCTCCAAAGAGTTCGAAGCCTCTTTCTCTGTAGTTTCTACCACTGAACAATATTTTTCATTAAGCACAGTGCGACCCATTTCTCCGGTCAACGACATTTCATTCATGTTGGACCTAAATTGGTTATCTTATCGTTGGCTTCCCTTTTACATGTTTAATTAGATACAAGTGATACAAGATAGCACTTAGTGTGTTTATTATTCTGGCTACTGTTGTTCTACACGAACTTTGGCTATTGAGCGGCTCTTTGGTAAATTGGTCCCAATCAGATGGGACCCGCGGGATGAATCTACCAATTGCATTATTTATATTACTTTTCGTTAGTCGATTCGACCCGCTGTAAAAGGTGAAAAAAAAACAAATTTCGTGTTTTTTTAAAAAATGTATCATAATCAGCCTAGAATGTACCCAATGCAGTGTAGGGGGACTCAGACCACCTCTCTAGGAGAGGAATGGGCACATGCCTCTCCACCACGCGGGCCCAGTGCGGGTTGGTAGATATCACATATCTTCGAATGTTTACCCGACTGCGGCGAAGCCCAAAAGGTTTCTTTGTTCCCTCATAACTCCTAAACGGATGAACGGATTTAAATGAAATATAGGTTAGGTTCGTTTTTTTTTGTTTTTAAGACATGCCGTTTTCCTTATCGTTTTGAGAGCAGTTTTAAAATGTATAACCTACATCAAAATGTCTATTATTTAGGTATTGAATACATTTTAATTATTTTTGATACCGCTTATTGGTTTTAAATCTGTTCGAAGCATACGTTTTTGATGTCGTATTAAACTGATGTTAGTGAATAATATTTAGAATGTTGGATTAGTAGGATTGACGTATTTACCACCGAAACTAGCGCCACCCACATTTTATTACTTTTACTCTAAATGTAGTATTTTTTAAATCACTCTTCATAAAAGTGGCCACTTTTATCTTTAATCAGTAATTTTCTTAATTTATGAAGTCTAGAATCATGAAAAGTGATTTTAAAAATACCTACTACAGGTTATTTACTAGCATGATAGTGTTTTGGATTTTTCAAAGATGTGATTTTAGAGTAAAACATATTTAAGATGTGGGTGTTGTAGTTTCGGTGCTGTTAGCGCCTTAAGAGATCGTGGATTTGGTAATTATGGCAGAAATACGTTCAATTATCAATTGTGGAAAGCCTCGTTGGCCTAGTGGTCGCCAACGCGACGGCTGATCATGAGGTTCAGAGTTCGATTTCCAGGTAAGGAAAATTGATTTTGGGCTTTCCCTTCTGCACGGAGCTGTGGAGTCTGGATTCGTGCTTGGTGGATGGCTATAGACTCGCTCTTTAAGACATGAAACTTTAACATAACTGTCAAAAGGTGGCGTTACCCTGCGGAGGTTGCAGGCGTGGCTGTTATATTTAAGTTTGTGTAATGCTCTCTTGAACAATAAAGCTTTTATTATTATTATTATTTATTTACGAGTCCATAGGACCAAAAGGATGTTAATATAAGAACATGATAACCGACGATATTACAGAAAACTGAAAGAATATTACTAGCAGGATAAACATCAACTTATTAAATGTTCTAGAAAGTTATGCAACCAGATCAAACGAAATAAATAGCCGCGAGCTCTTAAAACAAGTGGTCAGTGGGTCGTCTTGGCCTAGCTCCACGTAGTATCTTAAAATTAAAAAAAAAATTATAGGCGAAACAACACTAAAAATACTTCTACCCTATGCTTCTGGCCCATACTCGCTTCGATTGATCCCCAAAAAAAGATATAAGTTCTTGATCTAGACATGGGTCTTCAGGCAAATAAGTAAGAACTGCGAACACCGAGCGTAGGTATAATCACACTAATATTATAAAGGCGAAAGTTTGTGAGTGTGTATGTTTGTTACTTCTTCACGTAAAAACTACTGAACGGATTTGGATTGAATTTAGTACACATATAGTTTATAACCTGGTTTAACACATAGGGTAGATTTTTATCCCGATTTTATCTTCCCGTGGGATAATTTTCGAGCTGTAGCAGATGAAACCGCTGGCAACAGCTAGTAGTCATATAAAAATCAATGCCACTTTTCATTGTAATTTTATAACTCAACAACGGGCTCACCTATCTAAACCAAATGTTTAGGCTTTGTTCGGACTATTTAGTAGATGGTTTATGTGAAGTTTGCACAAAATCGGTCGCGCGGTTCTTTATTTATCACATTTGTAACATATAAATTCAATGGCGGATTTTTTGTGTGTTCGAGTGGATTCGAGAATGGTTTAGATTCCCTGTAGGTGGCGCTACTGTCCGGGCAGGACAACGTCTGCCAGGTCCGCTAATTATACATATAATTCAATGAAGTGTCAGTTTTACATCCATAACTGTTCAAATTAATAACCACTTCTCAAACAATCCAAGTTTCATTAAAACAAAAAGACGTTCGCGTTTCATAATTACGCGATTTAAATAATTACCGGAGTCAATGACCATCCAAAACACGAGTCAGGTGAACAATTCGGTGTAAACTAGTTAGCTCATCATATGACCATCGCGTGCGCATATCGAGACTGTAAACAGAGCGGGCGCCGTTCTGACCCCCGATAGTAGTCCCCGGAGATAACAAGCCGATATCTTGAGCTTCGAGGGTCTCTCAACGTCGCCTCTCATTTAAATCGACATGAGACACATTAGACAAGATCGTTATGTAATAATATTTTCACCAAACAGGTTTACCTAACATTTCAAACGAGCCATCACCACAGAATACATAATAGTTGCCATCACCAAGCGTAGTTTTAATAAGAGAATCGGATAAATCATACAACCAATATTACGTTGAGTACACAGGTTGAATACATCAAAAAGATACTTGTACCGAACCTATATTAAATTTTATCTACATAGTAATTCTGATCATTAGGAAAATGTAGAGTATGTAGACGATATAATAAATATATTTTTATTACAGATCTGGTATAGCAACTGCCATAGCCAAGGTGAGGGGTCGAGGTTGTGTAAAAAAATATACCAAGGATCAAAATATTTTCACTAATTTAAATAAATCATTAGCTGTATAAAATCATGCGTAAAATTTAATAACATAAATGAATTTTCAATCAGCGCCCGTCAAAGGAGGTAAAACAATTATAGTAGTAATTTTAACGAAGCTTATAATTTCGAAGTGGTATTGTAACCGATTTCAAAGTTAATCAAACTAATCTGAGACTTCTGGAACTTTAAGGGGTTCTACCGTTCTACCTCCTCATACTGTTATTAAATGTTAGGTAAATTTATTAACTTTATTAATATAGGTACAATGCAGGAATTCAGAGGCCCGAAAGTCTGACAACCAGTCTTACCAAGGGTTATCATATTACACAGTCCTACCTGGGTTGTGGAGGTCAGATAGGCAGTCGCCCCATGTAAAATACTGCTATTTAGCTGCATCTGGTTGGACTTAAAGCGTAGAGATGGTAGCTAATAAAGAACTAAGTAGAGATAGAACAAATTGTACTCAGAGGCACCACAAAATCGAACTTTTACTCACAGAATATTTCTCAGCTGGTCACTAACTGCCATGGCGCACCTGAAGGATTCCAAACCGACTTCAAAGACTGGTATAACTTGTTTAAAAAGTGCGACTGCGGAGACCATTCCCAAACCATGTTTTTTTTCGGAAGTGGTAAATCATGAAATGACTCCTCCCGCTCTTGGCAGGGCAGAACGGAGTGTCAGACTTTTACTGACTAAAAACCACCCATGTTGCTTTTTAGCCCTTTGTGTCGAGGCCGCCGTATCTCTTTCAAACAACCCGCAGCCCCGTCGTCGGCCCCTTTCGTGTTGCTGACATATCTTTGAGGCGCGCGTGGAACACGAAATGCGCCATCGACACGGCCCGTCGTCATAAGAGGGACGGACGGCGAGCTAGCCCATTACTCACCGTCTACAGACCCGCGTCTACGGATAGCCTTCCTCTTGACCTGCACTTTGTGCAACGCCACCTGGCTACTGTCCGCAGCCACCACTAACGTCATCCATGTGGCTGAATTATGATCGAAACAATTATATTTCAGTATGGGAATCATTGACACGAAGAGAAGTGTCGTTTTTTGAATAAGCACAAATATTTATAGGTCCTTGGTAAAAAAAACTTCATCCGACGACAAGATGAACCAACACAAACTTTCTGTTTGTTGATTTTTCTTGAATTTCAAATAAGAATCAGGTCTGAAAACGTTTCTGGAAATCAGTCCTTTGATGTAGTAAATAAAGAAATAATATTGATCGTTATATAAACCCGCTGAATAAATACATATTAAAATTATTACGTCCATAAATTATAATTATACTGTTTGTTTGTTCAAGGATCTGGAGCGGACTGGGGTCCGACTTCAATGAAGATGAAATCTGGAAGGCGTTATACTCGATCCGTTCCCTGACTACGCACATCGCAGATAGATTTAGCAGTTCATTTGTTTTGACTGTTGACAAACGCGTATCATAGTCATTGGAATTATCAATGAAGTCTGGATGTGGCCCGTCGGGGCTACGCCACGGGTTGTTCGAAGGAAATACCGCGGCCTCGGCACAAAGGCAACACGGGTGGTTTTTAGTCAGTAGAAGTCTGACATTTCCTACCGCTCTGCTCATAGCGGGAGGAGTCATTTGATTCAATTCAATTCATTTATTTGTTAATGATTTGTTTGGTTTGATGATTTCCCAACCTCTAAAAATGCCGGATGTGGACGATTATATTATTATCATATTTTCATAAGGGCAGGTAGTTCGAGAGCAGTAGTAGTCATTTAGCTATTAGTTACCTACGCTTTTACACGTGCCACAGTATAAAATTGTAGCAGTAGGTTTTTTTCAACTTTGTTTTATGGAGCTCATGTTAATTTTCGGGGGTTTCGTTTTTTGGGGAATATGAAATTAAAGCAACATAATTTATTTTATTACTACCTACAATTGTTTTGGTCATCAAACATAGCTAAGTACATTTCCGACTAATTGGCTACTTCACTACTGCTAAAAATTCACGAAAATGTTATGTTATTTCAAAGAACTAACAGAAATAACACGATGTGTGAAAAAAGTAATTCAATTTTTTTTTTAATTCGCGATTGGAGATGAGGTGCCATAAAAGAAGGTAATGCAGAGGATCGGACATTCAGGATCCAAGACAGGCCAAAACAAAAACGACAAACAACTTAAGAATCTATTATTCAACTCGAAAACGAGAGAGAATATTAACCTCTTACATCAGAGGCGAAACATATTATAGAACAAAAAACTGAACACGAGACGCTAATGTGTAAATATTTAGCGAGATATCCGGTTTGTCGTCATGCATGTGTATCGTGTTTGAATACGTCATTTTAGTCGATCCTCGAGGCGGCTGCTAACACGTCCAGTCGTCCAATTCTATTACCGTAGGAGACTTAGATCACACGGTCGCACGTGTTCGTGAAAAATGGAATTGTCCAAGAGTGGGGCAGAGAAGTCTGAAAGAATGTGATCCCTTGTTGGCGCCATCCCCGTCCCCGCCCAGTCCCCGAGCTTCACTATGGGAAGGACCTGGTTCGGGTCCGACTTTTGTCAGTGTTAAAAACTAATGATCTGACCCACGCGTTTGTGCTCATTTGATGCATTACGTCTATGTGTTGCAGATGATTATTACTAATTAACATAGCCACGTCTGTAGTCTCAAAAGGTAAGATGTATACCAACCGACATATCGCCAATTATGTTTTGGGGGTGTTTATTCCTTTTCTGCGAAGGTGTTCGTGTTTGTGAACACACCCACGAATGCCCACGATACAGGAGAAATTCTTAGTGTTGGGCAACGTTTAAAAAAAAACGGAAAAAAAATATCGCAAAAAAACCTAAGAACAAATAAAAAAAAAGGAAATAGAAAGAACTCAACGGATTTAGTTACAAGGAAATCGGTACGATTTCAACCATTTCTCCGTAATTTCAAAGCTAAATTGGTCTGATTAACAGAAAAAAGACCCTTGCTTAGCCGTTTGTCCACGTGTGCCAGTCAATTGAGACAAATGAGTTGTCATACTTGTCCTGGGAGTGCCGAGTGGTCTGTGGACGGAACAGAGGTGTTACGTTACTTGTCTTATGTAATTTCCTTTCGGTCAAGGAGTACTCATTCTTAGTTACAGGTTAGGTTGGTTTTTGGGAATTAAATCAGTCTGTAAGGAAATGATCATTAAATGAGCAGTTATGAGAGAGTTATTCTTTCTTGGATTGCAGCTCACTCACTCTCATAAAGAGAAAGGGTGTGTCCCAGCAGTGGGAACATTGGAGGCTAATGTTATTCAGAACGAGAAGAAGGCTGTTTGGAGAATCGAATACTAAAAAGTGACCCTTTTTCACTCGATTACATTATTTTCTATAATTAATTAAACAACTGCGATAAAAAGCTTTTGTTGTGTGACGCTATCAATATAGCAGCTATTTTTATAATCACTGCGCACTTTTAATTTGCTAAGATTAAAAACCTCTATTAAACAATTCAATCAACCTTTGAGTTTTAATTCTGTATGACAGTGTCAGTATATTTATGTTTTAGCGATAATACCTAGATATCTTAGAACGTAGTAAAAAGTAGTAAGCAATTAACGATAAATAATGATTAAGTGAAATGATTAGGTAGTAGACACAATATTATGTTTATGTTTAATTTCGCCGAATTTATTTGAGGTCAGAGGTTGTATTGGTGGCGGGAGTCAGCACGGGAGTCACTGACCGCGAGCTAGCGGAGAACTTTAGACTAAAATTTTCGTTCTTCACCAGAAAGTGTTTCTTAGATTTTTGGAAAACGCAAAAAAACCACTCATTTCGCACTATTCAGCCGCAGTGACTGACGTAACAACCGCTTTGTAGTGCAAGCTGATTAGAACTTTATTGTAACAGTATTTCAAACGAAGTTTGAACCACCACAAATAGAGTTGCTAATTTTAGGGTTAGAAGGGTCATAATGAGTCTACCTACGCTTCAGTTGTTTTTTCCTGAAAAAGTGCACCCCGTACACGACAAAATAATTACGCGGTCCGGCCTGCCCTCGCGTCCCATTACGTACAACAGACGTGGAGATTCTGGCCTCCGGGAAATTCAAATTGAATATATTTATTGCACCATAATACTTACAAGGTTTTATTGTATATTGTTTTGTGAGCAGTGGTGGCCCTGTGTTGGCGGCCCCGACTTCCGAACAGATCGTGGGTTTGTACCCAGGCAGGCATTACTTTGTATAATTTATTTCATCACCACTGCTCTCAAAGCGGTGAAGGAAAACATCGTGAGACACTCCTAGAGAGGTGGCCTGAGTCCCTGCAATGGGAACAATATAGGCTGATGATGATGATGATGATGGTATATTTAGCAGTAAGAGATAGGTAGTTATTTCTCACTTTAATAATATAAACTAAGGTAATCTAAACGCGCGAGGAGGAATGGGACGCCGTCGCCTCCTTCTGCGAAGCAGTGATGCTAGCGAAGGAGGTGGCGGAACGCGAGAGGGAGAGAACCTCTCGCCCCAGCCGCCGCGGGAGGCGCTCCGGGCGTCGGGGGCCACGTGACGGCTTCCGGCCACCGTAGACGCGGGCCTGTGGACGGTGAGTGATAGGCTAGCTCGCCGTCCGTCCGTATTACGACGACAACAGCCGTGTCGACGGCGCGTTCGTGTTCCACGCGCGCTTCAAAGAGATGTCAGCAACATGGGAGGGGCCCGAAAGGGCCGACGCCCGTCGGGGCTGCGGGTTGTACACTAGTCACCGCGGCCTCGACATATAGGGCTAAGAAGGAACATGGGTGGTTTTTAGTCAGTAGAAGTCTGACACTCCCTTTCGCTCTGCCCAAAAGCGGGAGAGGCTATTTGATGATTTCCCACCCCCAAAAAAAAAGGTAATCTAAACGAACATTATAAAAAGCTTTAGCTAATTGATAAAATATTACTTTGTTGGATAGGTAGTCGATCTATCGAGGAAGGTTGTAAGCTATAAATACATAGTATAGTATTATTGTGACGCAAACGAAGTTGCGTGGTCAGCTAGTGTAATTATATTTTAGTTACTAGGTTATCTTTTATGTAGCCAGTCAGCTATACACACTGTACCTTGGTAACACCTAACAAATTCAAGTTTCTGAAAGCAAATCAATAAAATGGGGAGGTTTCGAGAATAAAATACGGGCTTGTTACAGATATTAAAATCATACGAATTCCACTATTCAGACAGAACTTAGAGGAACAACTTTTCAAGTATCTGTAGGTATGGCTTGCAATAATATAATGGGCAGTCCAGACCAAACATAGGAGACCCTAACCTGGGCTTAACGCGTCTGCTGTGCCTTTTTTTCATTTTTTGCCGGGTGGAAAATCATCGAAAACCCGCTCTTGGGCAGAGCGAAAGGGAGTATCAGACTTCTACTGACTAAAAACCACCCATATTCCTTCTTAGCTCTTTATGTCGAGGCCGCAGTATCTCTTACAACATCCCGCAGCCCGACAACATCCCGCAGCCCTACAACATCCCGCAACCTAAAATCTGTTTTGTGATACATTACGTAGGTACCTACGTAAACAAATTTCGTGTTTTGATTTTCAGATAGGTATTTGGGCCACGCCTTTAAATTGTTTAGACAATTTGATAAGGTCAATTGGTCAGTGTGTCGCTTTAGGGGCGTGCGTACCAAAATATAGCCGTAAGTGGGGAAATACGTGATATTTGGGCTTTTATCCAGGAGTAGCACAGTTGGATTTTCAAGTCTCGTCAGCTTTTGCTATGGTATAATTTAGAAGCCGCCGGGCGCCATTGCTGTTTTTTCCCAAGAGTTGCAGTAGTTAAAAAAAAACATTCCAATCGAATTGAGAACCTCCTCCTTTTGGGAAGTCGATTAAAAACCGTGGTGGGTTTGTCTCAAAGCTGCTATGCATTTTCAATACAGACTTTTTAACCGAAAGTAAAAACGGCGTTGGACTAAAAGTGACAAAGCAATGTTGTAGTAAAAACAAACCCTGTTGTGTATTGGGCGTAACGATTTGACAAAAGGGCCCTTGGCAACAGGAAACGGAACTTCTTGGGGATTGGTGACTGATAACTACTGATAAGCATGGGAGATCATTCCTAGGCGACAAGGTAGCCCGCGAAATAAGCATTTTCTTTTTTTTTTAAGTCGGTTAATAAAATGGGATTCGCGTCAATAACAAATGGTTATTTAGTGAGAAATAATAATACAACCATCTCAGTTCTTATAGGTCTCGTGAGTGACTCTATTTGATGAAAACTGGCTACCTTGTCGGCTTCATCAGTAAGCATCTTAGCTAGGCAAAGGCATGTAGGTAGGAATAATATCAATATTATAATATTGTTATTGACATTGTTAGTTGTGTCGTGAGTCAAAAACGTGATTTGTGTCCGGTTGATGGCAATAGGCCCACTCCCTATTACATGCAGCATAACTAGCGAAATGTTGGTGTAGAGGTGTACACCTTTTAAAAACCGGTTTAAGCCCTTTCGAGTTCGGGGACTACAGCGGTTATGGTATGTTTATTTCGCGAATGAAGGAGTTGCAAGCCCGTTTCGATACTTTTTGCTGCTGATAGTACATTGTAGTTATGCTTTCTTCAGTCAAGTAACTGGAAGACAGTCGGCTTAGCAAATGGACATGGATTATAGTAGGTAGGTACAATGTGCTAAAATAAAAATTAATATCGGTGTTTTAATTTATAAATTCAAATTAGTTTCGAGATTCCTATTTAAAAAATTATACCTACGCAGTGGAAACGTAGTTTTTACCTATTATGCAGCGATAGGAATGTTTATTATTCTCGTTGATATTATGTTTTCTTTGTTAGCCTAATTAGTTAGATGATTATGAGAGCCGATTAGTAAGTGCGTACGTAGATAATTATCAGCTGACTTCAGCTGTGTTCTATTTTTACTAAAATTGTATTGTTTGAAGGCCTGAAAATGCCATTATTCAGTTTTAAGTATTTGGTAATAGTAGAAAGCTAAATTAATATGGTAACTCAAAGTAAGGTAGTTGATACAATCTTTTCAAGTTAGGTAATTGTATGAAGAAAACATTGCCAAACCTTACCTCTCGCACCATTCCCGTGGCTGACCGGGGCCCCGTTCACTTTGATCGGCCTCCCGTCCGCAGTACATTTTAAAAGCATATTTTCAACAATCCAAGCGATCACCTATTACGATCCATCCGATACAGTCAAAACAATAAACTTTGTGCACGAAAACAAAAACACACAGTGGTGTAGTTTTTTTCTTTCGCGCCAACCGATTGGTTGTCGCGCGTGACGTCAAAAGTCAATTTGAAACCACTCGAATCGACACAAAACCTCTTGCGTTATCTTTTCAGTTCAATTATTGTAACACGACGTTTCATTAGTTCACACAACACGGTTCACACCACTATTAAATGTATTTATAATCGAATTGCACAAATAATTCGCGATCCGATAACTTAGGGAACACATACAAACACTCAACGCAACAGGCTGGCTGGTTGACTGAAATGAAAACTGCTGCGATTTGCGATACGGTCCACGGCTGTTGCCGTGTTTTGATTGATAGACCAAGAAAAAAAATGAATGAAACAAGTGTGAAGTTTGTCACGAGAGCGATATCGCGATCTCACTCTTTTTTAACTGTGGCGGTAATTTATCAACTTGTTTTGATGATCTTGTTTATGTTAAAGCTGATATAAACATGATTATCACTATCACAGAGATGCCTTCACATTTTGTAGAGTCGACAGTTACTTGTTTTTCAAATTATGTATGTTTTCAATGAAAATATCAGTTATCAATAGAGAAAGACAGAACATAAGATTATCATATTATTCTTTGTTATTGTTAGTTATGTTGGTACACTTTTATTAAATGTTGCCACCAAGAAATAGTTTTTCGTTACATAACCGCGTAACTTTATTTTTTTCTGTACCAAGTTGATGTTTTAGGAAAGGGGTTTGAACTTTTTGCATGGGAGCTGGCATATCAACCCATCGCCATTTTGTTTTTTTTTTCGCAATCGTAGCCCACGATGAAAGTGGTGTCTAAGGATAGACGATATTTAGGTGAACAAAAATGTCATGAAATATGGTACCCCAAAGTGTCATGTTATCGAGATATTTGAAGGTAAAGATCGACAAATGAATACAACGACAATCATAATATCCTTAATACGTGTTAAATTGTTTCTAAGTAATACACACATCAAAAGTGTCCAGGGATCAAGCATTTTTATGCGGATTTCTTGAGATTGAGATGTGGCTTTGTAATAAATTTATGATTTTATAAATTTATATGGATCCTTTTTGGTGCATTTCATAATTTGAATCAGGAACTGTGAATCAAATTCGAGTAAAAGATGAAAATCAGCTGTCAATATTTTCCCTATAAAAACATACAACGCATGGAAGACATTATTAGTGCTACTGTTTCCCTACTACTGATTAAAACCAACGTTATTATGGAGCGGCGACGTCATTTAAGCAGGGAAGAAATGCTCAGAGCCGTGGGAATGATAGAAGCTGGTTCCCGGCAACGTACTGTGGCTTTAGCTCTGAATACAAGTCAGAGTGTTATCAGTCGACTTTGGACACGTTACCGAAGCACTGGTACCGTGGCTGAGCGCCATGGAGGACGGTATCGCTGCACCACACGGAGACAAGACCGATACATTCAAATCTTTACTCGAAGAGCTCCAACAATAACCGCCATGATGTTAGCCGTGAGGCTTCATCACTCTTCAGGGAACTTAATTAGCGACCAAACAGTCAGAAACCGCTTGCATGAAGTGAACCTTCATTCCCGAAGACCGCTACGGGTACCACCTATAGCAATGCACAATCGTAGGATTCGATATCAATGGGCTCTTGAACACAGAAATTGGGCAGAAGAACAATGGCGTTTCGTGTGCTTTTCTGATGAGTCTCGTTTTGGTATGAGACCGGATACAAGACGTACCTATACGACACTGGAGAACCCCTGGACGCCAACAGCGATTAAAATCCTGCCAGGAAGTCCATCCTTATAGTGGTGGAACCATCATGGTATGGGCGGGTATTTGGATCGGCGGAAGAACTGAGTTGATTTGGATCAGAGGCAACCTCAACGCTCAAATTTATGCTGAGACGATTGTATCAGACGTCATCGTTCCTCTACAAGTGCAAATCGGTCCCTTATTTCAGTTAATGCATGATAATGCACGACCGCACACCGCAAGAGTTGTAAGACAGACTCTCGCCGCAGCTAACATCAATGTCCTGCCCTGGCCTGCTCAGTCGCCAGACTTGAACCCGATTGAGCATGCATGGGATATGCTACAGAGAAGAGCTCTGCCGAATATGGAGGGTATCCAGTCGCAAGAAGACCTTTTTTTGTTGTTGCAACGAACATGGGCGGCCATTCCACAGCGTGATTTGGATGAACTCATTTTGAGTATGCCAAACCGATGTTCTTGTGTTGTTAGTGTTCGCGGTAGAAACACGGATTATTAATTGTTTAAGTTACCCAATAAAATTTTAAAGAAAACTGTTATTTCAGTCTTTTTTTCGAACTTTAATGTTAGTGGTTCAAATGTCAAAAATCCCTTTATTAGGAAAGTGGCAAATTTCTTTATTTATGCAAAGGTGACTTGGTTTATCGTTACTGTGACAAACGAAAACACTTTATTTGATGAATCCTTAAAGAAAATTTTAATTAATATCAATCAGGAGAAAAGTTATTTAGCACTTTTGATGTGTGTAGTTCCCCAGTAATATTAATCAAGCTAATTGGTCTGTGATATTAATAGTGAACGCCTATAGACACGTAAAAGGTCTATTTTTATGTAGTCATTGTACACATAATAATATGTCGATCTTTACCTTTAAATATCTCGGTAAAAATATGTACGTTTTTAAAACGGAAAATTAGTGAAAATACTGAATATGAGGCGATTGAAGATGAAAGAGGAAAATTGTTTTACTTTGAATTTTATTATGTTATGTTCAATATTATATAACGCTAACGATAATAAAACGTTTGCATATAATTATGTACGTGAGTCGCTAGTAAAATTAGTTGAACGTTTTAATTATATAATAATAATAATAATAATAATAAAAATCTTTATTGACATAATTTAAGTACAACATATTATTTGTGAACCCTGACTCCTGTGCTAGTATGAACTGTATTACAGGAGCCAGTGCCTTCACCTTGCAGGGGTTACACTGATTTAGCCAATAAAGCGGGTTAAACTAAAATATTAAATAAAAAATGCTAACAGTAGAAATTATACAACTAAAATTGAAAATAAAATGCTAGCTTTGTCTGCTGAAAGTTTGGAGTTGAGAGTTTGCGAGTGTGTTTGTGTTTGTGTTGTGTTGTGTGTGTGTGTGTGTGTGTGTGTGTGTGTGTGTGTGGTGGAAGAAGGAAGAGTGTGGCACTGGCTTTTACTTTAATAAATCCTCAGTATCTCGGTAGTCATAGGTGAGTAGCAAAGATTTAAGTAAATTTTTGCAACGACCATACGAAAGAAGGTAGATTTGTTTTTTTTTGTTAAATGTGTTGTATAACCGGGAGCCAGCAATATAGTACTGCCGTCTTGCTAACTTAGTACGGTGCCGGTCAACGGTGCAATACCCAGCCCTTCGGCCTTGAGACATTAGATTTGGTGACAGAGAGGAGTGCTTAGTTAGTACAGCCCTGAGAATAAAAAGTTGCCTTACTGTTAGAACCTTGCAATTATCATACAGCTCTGTTGTAGGATATCTCCACGGTTTTCGGAACATAACTTTTAAGATCGCTCGTTGTGCACGTTCTAGGCGGAGCATGGATGTGGCGTCGGTTCCGCCCCATGAAGTTATACAATACTGTAGTAGTGATTGCGCAATCGCAGTGTATACAGTTGTTATTGTTTTGGCGTCCGAACAACCTCTCAGTTTCTTAAAGATTGGCAACAATTTTCTGATTCTTCCCACCAGATTATTTATGTGACTATGCCAGGTGAGGGTACTATCAATACAGATGCCCAAATATTTTATGTCTTGTGTTCGAGTAAGCGGCAGACAATTACAACGGCTCATTTGCGTACTACAGACGTGTGCCACAATGTTATAAGCGTCAGCGGGTGGTTGGGTATGTCTATTTGGGGAAAAAGTGATGAATTTAGTTTTGTCGATGTTTAGGGTCAACAGGTTAAGTTTTAGCCATATCATCATTTTTGCAAGTGCGTTTTCTGCTAATAGGCGAGCCTGGTCCCAGCTCTTGCCATAAACTATTAACACAGTGTCATCAGCATAAGATATTATGTTGCAATTTGGTATTTGTGTTAAGCATAGATTATTAATATATATAAGGAATAAACTGGGACCGAGTACACTTCCTTGAGGTACACCGAATGTCGGGGTTGTTTTATTGCTTGTAATATCACCTATTTGAACGACTTGAGAACGATTGGTAAGATAGCTGCGGAATATATCCAGCACTATTCCTCGGATCCCCAAACGTTCCATCTTATCTATCAGTAGGGGAACAGACACAGTGTCAAATGCTTTAGCAAGATCTAGAAAGACGCCCACTACCTTGGCCCCGCTGTCCAGCTGCTTTGCAATCTTTTCAGTGAGTTCAAGTACGGCGTCCTCTGTCGACAAACCTCTTCTAAATCCATATTGATTATTAGCAATGAATTTGTTCTTTTCGAGGTAGGCAATAAGTCTCGCATTTAGGATCTTTTCTAGTATTTTTGATATAGATGTGAGGATTGATATAGGGCGATAGTTATTGGCACTGTGTCTGTCCCCGCCCTTAAATATTGGTTTAATTAAAGCAGATTTAAACACGTCCGGGAAAACACCCGTTGCTAGCGACAAGTTACAGACGTGAGTTATTGGGGGAACTAATGAATGTCGTGCGGATTTTAATATATCAGATGGTATACCATCAGAACCAGTAGCACAGTTGCTCCTAAGATTAAGTATGATATTTTCAACTTCAGCTTCGTCTGTGTCTAGTAGGCTCATAGATGATAGTGGCATATTCTGAGAGCAATTGGTAGATACCCCACTTAATTGTGCCACCAAACTTGGGTCGTACTGGAACATTTTGGAGGCAAAACAAGAACCAACATTCGCAAAGTAATTATTAACCTGATCAAGGGACTTAACCTTATCTTCAGATAACTTAAGAAGCTCAACAGGAGCCATACTTTCTTTACTGAGGTTAACTATGTTTTTAACTGCTTTCCATAATCCTTTCGTGTTATCTTTATTTTTGGCTATCTCATTAGTGTCATATCGTGTCTTAAGAGTCTTTAAAAGATTATTACAGAAATTTCGGTATCTGAAGTAGATCATTTGTGAAATAGGATCGTTCGGAGACGATTGTGCTTTTTTATGCAAATTATCCCGATGTTTAATGCATCGCAGGAGTCCCGGTGTTATCCAAGGCTTTAAACATCTTTTCCTACTTGGAACTTTAACTACTTTAGAGTGTGCCATAACGGTGGTTGAAATCTTGGAGACGAGTTCAGAAGCAGCCGTGTTGGCGTCAGTAGCTGCAAAAACTACTGTGAAGTCAGTTCTAGATAATTCGGAAACAACAGCAGGGATGTCAATTCGAGTCATGAGTCCTCTAATTTTGCGATAGGGAATTTGAGCTTCTGAACACAAAAGTGTGGGGGCATGATCAGTAATTGGAGAGTCCATGACTATAGTGGTTGAGCTTTTGTTAGATTTTAGCATCACGTGATCTAGGCAGGCGCCTTCCCGGGTAGGTAAAGTATGGGCCGCGAGTAAGCAATGAGACGCCAGGGTATTTAGGTAGGTGTCGGAATGAGAGTCATTTGTATTGCTTCCTATATTGATATTCAGGTCACCAATCAGGGTAATTGTTCTGAAGGACGATAGTGATTCTAAGGTTTGGTCTAGGGTATCAAAGAAATTATCAATTCGTTTAGAAGATGGCGAACGATAAGCAGCCACAACTACTAATTCTGTTTTGAATTTCATTATCAGGCAGTTAGCGTCTTGTATAGTGGGTTCTAAGGTTATGTGTTCAATATCTGATTTTACATACATTATAACTCCGTCATTCTGATTTGTATGTTTAGATTTGTACGAGACATATCCATCAAGTGAGGGGATAGTTGTTATTTTACTGAGCCAACATTCAGACAAAATGATAACATCACATTGCGTATTAATTCGAGCCAGGAGGGTAATAAGGTGATTGAAGTTGCAGTTTACGCTACGGATGTTAGTATGAAGCACGTTAAAAGTTTTTCCAGTCAAATTTTGTTGAATATTTTCAGGGGAGCATACAAGAGATCTAGACACAGAACTACTATCAATTTCACTAATTATATCATTAAGATGCAGAGCCATTGGTATTTTTTAGAAATTAAAACAAGAGCACTAGGAAGATGTGTGGAGATATCACGAATGCTTATCAAACGTACTAAATATATTGTGTAGCTGCTGTTAGTAATGAGATAAATAATTTCCGAGGATAAAAGTACGGTTATGTAGAGGGTAAAAGGGGGCTTTTCAATTTTTGTTGAGTAGTGAGGTATTTGAGTTCTTGTAGTGAGATTTTGTGTGGGCGTGTGAAGCAGTGTAAATAGGTTTGTGTATATTAAGCATAGCCATAACAATAGATAAAAATTAGGACACAGTAGAATTATTTTTGATAAAATAAAGCAACCATGTAGTCAGTTAGATTTCTTCAAGGTGTTCAGAAAGTCTTCGTTTTTAACCAAAATATGAGGCCCGCCTTCTTTTTCCCGCAAGAATACCTTTCCATTTGATGTCCAGCAGTATTCGATCTTTGAAGTTGTCGCAAAGTCTCTTGCCAAGAAAAAGAGTCTTCTTGCTCTAGCTGTCAAACTTTCCGACAGAAATATAGGGTTAGCATCCCCTTCGATTCCCAGGTGGGAGGTATTTAGTTTCTGGGCAGCATTAGTTCTATTAAACTTCTTTGCTGAGCTTATGATATTATGCTTGAGCAGCGTATTAGACAGCTCAATGAACAAAGTTCCAACATGTTTATCTTTTTTATTTGGGATACGATAAACATCACGGATATCTCCGGATGTCAGACTGATATTGAGGGTATCAGTTAGGTTTTTCGCCATTTCAAAGAAGGTTTGTTTATTGCCAGTTTTATTGTTGGGGATATTTCTGACCTCAATAGTAGTTTTTAAGGAGTTGCGCTCAATTTCCTCACACTTTTCCTTCATGAAAGCCAAATCGTGGGCTATGGATTTTCGGTCTTCCTCCAGCTTACAGATTTTAGTCTCAACACCCTTAATTTGGTCGGATACAAATTGAATATTTTTATCAATTTCCTCATTTTTGACCGATATCGAAAGAGAAGATGCTTTAAGATCGTTGATGAGTATCCTGATGGAGTTCATTTCCTCTTTCTGATCGCTTGAAAATTTTTCAAAGAGTTCCTTTATTTCAAGCCTAATTGCCGTCAGATTATCGTGGGAGTCATCTGTTAGACGACGGCTTTTAACTCTTTGTGTTATGCAAGAGTAATCATCATTGTTCTCTGACATTAATTTGGGTAGATCTGAGTCGGAGTTTGTTCGCCCTTGTGGAGGTGAACGTTGGGTTCGTAGCATGTTTTAGTTGCTCAGTAAAGGAATAGTAGGTGATAATAATCAAAATATTCAAATTCAAAATTGGAGCTCACGGTATCCAATAATCGCTCCGCTTGTGACTTGGACACTCGCCGCTCGGGAAGTTCGTACTTGTCAATGAGGCACGTGCGACGCGTAGCTCGGCTAATATCTTCGTCTAAGTTGTTGCTATCCTCTTCACACCTTCACACAGCTTAGATGCGCGCTCCGAGTACTTCGTGGCTTTATGAGCGCCTAGTACTTCTCAGTATTAAAACTTTTGAATAAATAATGATTTATCTTTGATTTTAATTAAAAAATAAAATACCGCTTTATGATTATACGTGTACACGACCATTCGCCACCGCGGTCCGAAGGGAAGGGGGATATATGAGGACAGTACGAAATCTTTTTACTTTACTAAAACCTACTATTTTCTCATTTTTCTCCCTTTTTGTTCTTGGAGTCTTGACTTAAAGGTCCCTGTAACCAGGTCATTAAAACACAAAAAAAAAAAAATGTTATTGGAGTTGGCAGCACTGGTGCCCTGGTGGTGCTTGCGTAATCTGTGGTAAATTTTGCTGGGTGCTCGTGCCGTTGCCGGTAGCCGCCATATTTATTTTGAAGGCGCCATTTTGAGAGTTTTCTTGCGTGACGCTTTGCTGCGACGGCCTTCGTGTTCCCTATTTATTCTATTATTCATTAAAAGCCACAAAATGGGCAAGAAAGACAAAAAAGCTGGTGGAAGCAGTGATGGTTCCAGTGAAGAGGAATATGTTGTTGAGAAGGTCCTCGACAAACGTACGGTCAAAGGCAAGGTAAGGCATAGTTTCAGCTTTTTCCCTATTTTATTCAATGTAATTAAAATTTAAAAAAATGTGATGAATTACGAAACGTAGATGCTAGTCCGAAATCCAAAAATAATGACTAGCCTAATTGCATAAGGTTGTCATTATAGATTTTCTTTGGAGTAAATCGCCGTAGCGGTAACCTCATCTTTTTCTTCAAAGATTAGTGAAGACATCTTTTTTATGTATCACTTAGGTTCCTACGTCAGCAATTCATAAGTACTATAAATTCTTACACGTTAGATTCCGTCGCAGGCAGCGTTACTATGGTATGGTTGGTAGGTACAGGTGCCCCAAGACTTCTCAAATTGATTGCTCTAGATTGTCTACCATCACAAATCAATTATTTGTCAAATAGCCATGAAAAAACCGTTTCATCTATGCTGCTATATGAATATATCCGAAAGATTTAAAAAAGTACATTAATACTACTGATTGGTAGAGAATGCCTTGTGGCATTAAATCCGCCTATGTACCACTCTTGTACATGAAGTTTAAATAAATAAATAATATTTATTTAGAGCAGCCAAGAGTATAGTGTAAAAAATATCAGAGGATCATCGTGTGTATGTCAACTACATGTTGTGTACTATGATGTGATTTAATTATTTTGACACAGTCATCGGTCTACCTTTGGTAGACCTGTGTGTGCTCGTACTCAGCTGCTAAGTTAGCAAAAGGAAGAGCTTTTTTCCATCAACCGTTGCTGAAATAAAATTGCAACTTGATTTTTAAAGCAACAAAATCCTTATCAGCAAATTTGGTTTGTAGCAGTTCATAAGGCCACCAATAAGGTTATTAACCCATTTATAAAAACCAATTGTTTTAAAGATAAAATACACTCAATTTAAATGTATTATTTTAAAATTGAGCATATTCATAACAAGGGTTTAACATAATAATTATGTGGGTTAACCTTTTGTGTGCCAGAACATAGATCCATGCGAGATGGCATACAAAAGATACAAACAGGCACACAGGCATATGAACAATTTGCAATCTTATTTCAGCCACAATTATTGCAAAAAACAGTCATAAGTTGATAAACCTGAATTTTTTGGAGTCTAGATTGGAATGGGAATATTTTTAGAAAACTGGCCAAGTTCAGTACCATTGTAGTAGAAATGCCCACTTTAATTTGTATTATTTGTTGTTATAGCGGCAACTGAAATACTAATATAAATAATATGTTTTGTTATTAGTTATTTTTCATAGTGTTTGTATGAATGATAAAGTTATATTTGCGGTTTTAAGGGTTCCGTACCTGGAAAGGAAAAAACTTAACCCTTGTAGGATCACTTTGTTGTCCGTTCATTCGGCTGTCTGTCTGTCAAGACCCGTTTTTTCAGGAATCTATGGATGTATCAAGCTTAAATTTATATCAAATACTCAGGTCTCATAAAGCTGTGAAAAAATCAAACTTCTAAGCCAACTCAATCAAAAGTTGATGCAAATTTTCGACTAAAACAGTAATGTTTCTTATGAACCCTATATGTCGAGGCCGCGGTAACTTATGAACAACCTAGCAGCCCCGACAGGAGAACAAGTACCCTGTGTTTGTGTTAAGGTTACATTTACACCCTTTAAATTATTATTATTAATGTTGTCAGGCAAGTGTGAGCATGCACGAAGGAATTCAATGGAAGATCTCCAACCCTTAATGAGAACTAACATTTCTAATTAAGAAAAAATGAGAACTAACATTTCTAATTAAGAAAAGCTAAAGACTAACTGCGGCTTTCAGAGACCTTTATGATTACTTAGTAAAGTTTTTGTCATACAAAAGTATTTCAAATCTTTACTAAGTGATGGCTTAACTAAACATTAATTATCTCTGGGCACCGCAGTAACACAACTAACTAGCATTAATTATAAATAAGTATCTCGTTAATAGAGTGTTAAATTACCTAATAGTACACCCACATTTCGCCAGTAATGTTTAAGTGTAATGTAATAGTGGGCGGGGCTCTATGGCTCCGATTGAGAAATTCCTGATGGAAAAGCCAAAAACACTGCCCGACCTAGGAAGCTAACTGAGAATCTCATGCTCAGCATTTGGGACCACTAGTCCAACAGCAGTTTTGCAGAAGAACATCACTGCGTCACCACCCACCATCAAGCAGCTCAGGTCTCCTAACTCTGTAATGAGCCCATGGGTCAGATCATCCCACACGGCACACTCAACCATCGAATGCCGCGCCTTGTCCTCCAGAAGATAAGATTATTCTAACATTGGATAACACTAGACTGGTTTTTGAAAACAAATAACAAAATGTATTATTGTTTGTTTAGATCCAATATCTACTGAAATGGAAAGGCTACAAGGAGGAGGAGAGTACCTGGGAGCCGGTGGAGAATCTTGACTGTGAAGAACTGATCAAGACCTTTGAAGATATGAGGAAGGAGAAAGAGGTATTTTCATTTTGGTTGATTTGTGTCATGAAATATGCCATCTGCCTTTCATCATCATCCACAGCCTCCTGCTGGGCTTCACCCACTGCTGGGCATAGACCTCTATTTGATTGTGGATCCTTATCCAAGATATTCTCGAAATAGCAACAATGTCGCCTGCCCATCTTGCCGCCTGACGACAACTAACTTAGTAACTTAGTGTTATTGCATGTTGTATAGCCTAAAATACCATAATGAATAAACCTTTTAGGCTACATACCAACAACATACATATGTATAGAGTATGTTAACTAACAGAGGGCGTTCCCGTTAACCCGCAATAGTATAGCATCCATACATGCTAAAAAAAAAAATACTAACCTGGAAACCCCTTGGTTACGGAGATATTGGGGGTCAACGTTCCAAATTTTTCACAGCTGTTTTCGTAAATTCTCTGTGTGGGGCAGATAGTAAAGATTTGACATACTTTTGTATGAAACCTTTCTTTTTCTCTCTTTTCTTCCATACTTCTCTATTACTTGTCATCACATTAGACACCTTTCTTGCCAATAAAATCCTTTTCAAAGTCAAGCTATCGTATTTTTGGTCTTCTTCTACTCTTTAATTTTAACGACTTATGCATCAGTCATTTCTCTCCACGGGTTTTAAGAGAACAGGTAAGATATTTATAGGCAATAAAAATATCAACATTGAAATTGATCTACTACAGACAACTTTAATTTCCAAGTTCATGTCAAAATTACCACTTGCAGTTATCATTAATCGCCATTAGATTTTTTGATTTGTGAACTTAATTGTCTATTACAGTCCAAAACTAAGAAACCGGAAGACCGCGGCAAGAAACGTGTCCGAGAATCAAGCGAGGAGACTTCTACTGGTCGTAAGGGCCGCGGCACCAGCGTGTCATCTGCCGACGACCACAAGGACTCCAAGCGTGAACGCAAGGAGGAGAAGGCCAAGTCAGGCTTCGACAAGGGATTTAAGGCTGAGAAGATCATAGGTAGGATACAAATGCATAACAAATACTCTTACTGCCGCACTCAGAAAGCTTTAATGATTACTTAGGCCATCACTTAGTAATGGTTTTGACAGTTTTGTCATACAAAAATATGTCAAACCTTTACTAAGTGACAGCTTAAGCAATTATTAAATATCTGAGTACGGCAGTTAGTAGGCAAAAACGATGACATGTGGGTTGCTTAAATTACCTCCATGACCCGTTTACTATTCAAAGCATCCATGATCCACTAGCACAATAAAATGTGATTTTTGACCCCAAAAGAAAAGTTGTTTCCCAGCAAAAAAATTGCATAGGGTTACTTGGTTTGATGTACAGAATGCTTGGTTGACGACTGTGTAAAGGGTTAATTTACACCCTGTATGTATAGTAATTTGTTTTGTTTATACAGGTGCATCGGACGCGACCGGCGAGCTGATGTTCTTAATCAAATGGGCTGACTCTGATGAGGCTGAGCTTGTGCCTGCTAAAGTTGCCAACCTCAAGTGCCCCCAGCAGGTAAGGATGTCATTTAGATTTAAAAAAATTAAGACAGCTACTGGAAATAACCAATGGCACCAACAAACCCCCTGAACCATAATAATTATAATATGTGATTCATGGTAAAGTGTTACAAGTAAAATAAAAGTCACGTCGAAGGCCCAGTCACTTTTTGTAATTTGCAGGTCAGCTATGTTAATGATTGATTTGCAACTGCAACAAATTCTAACGTGTAACAAATCGCAAAAAATAATTGAATTATCGACTGCATGCTGCCCTGATATAATAGGGTATTTTACCAAAAAAAATCTAATTTGTTAGTCTGTTAGATTGTCGAAAAATATTGGGTACGTGTTTCTTGTTGTAACAAATTAATATCAACATTGATTTAATAAAAAAAAAAAATCGTGTCAAAGATCCTGTGTGGGCGGGGGGCTTTTGACGTCACGTGGGTAAAAAAGTACTAACCTTCTGACATCACACGACTACACGCGACTTTTCGAAGCACTGTATCGTCTTCATCTTTTGTTTAAGTGAAAAAAAAAAAATACGTGTCCATTATTTTTTGAAAATCTATCAGACGGACTAATTCGCTGTTTTTGGTGAAATACCCTATTTTGTTGTATTTAAGTTTATATTACTAATGTGTTCTAAAAGATAGTTGTAACTTGTCTCCAGGTGATCGCTTTCTACGAGGAGAGGCTTACTTGGCATACGCCGGCGGAGTCCGAATGATATAGAGCCGCGTGTGGCATGCCGAGTATTCGCTATGGCGGGGACTATTTCTACGTTCGCGCCATGGAGATCCACGAGCGACAGCGCCGCATCTAACCCGCAAGACAGTTTCTAGCGATGGACATTCTAAATAGTGTTGCCATACTTTGCAATTTCTCATTTTGTAGCTTCATTATTGTGGTTTTATTTTGTACGGATTTAGACGCTTCGGTCCGTATCAGTATCAGTGTATTCATGTTTGGATGTATAGCTCTAAGTGCAGTCATTTGTGGCAGTAGGAATGCCACTTTAGGTTATACTTTTGACTATCGTGTTTGACGTGTTGTACGTATACGGGATAAGGACACTCCAACTGTGTATTCGTTTCTAGATAGTGTTACAGGCAATTAGTGCGCCAAACTTACCAAGAAACTGACTACTACTGAAGCTGGATGATTCAGTGAGCTGAACTCTATATGGTCAGTTTGTTGCTTGTTTACGTTTAATTTGCTCCGTATTTCAGTGGATTATATAGAACCCTGCGATTCTGAAACTTGTGCAGTGCTCATTGGCAACATTAATTCATAAATATCTGTATATTATATTAAATTAAGCCATTACATATGAAAACAATAATGCATGTATTTAACAGCAGCCAGCTGCTTCATACTGGACATAAGATCTTTTCAATATACTACCTAACATTTTGTGATGATGATCAATAGAAGAGCATTGAATAATTTATAGCCCTAATAATAATTTTATGTGATAAGACGATATTTGACTTATATTTCGCAGACGATAAAATTTGCTTCCATGTAATAAATTCGTCTGGGTGTAAGAGAAAGCCTGTCTGAGTATTTTTGTAAGATTAGATAGGTTGAAAACCAAATTGGTTTTGATTTCTTTCTAGCTGTGCAATTGTAGAAATTGACTCCATGTATTTGACCATATTCGCTGGGTGCCACATAGCCTGGTGGTGTTGTCAAATAAATTTGTTTTATATTTATCTTAGTATCTAATAAAAGATTATATTATCGGTATTTCGCTTAATGGTAACAAGTCAAGGGTAACAAGTCACCTCTGCCTAAGGTTAAAAGGCGTGATATTGTGTTATGAAAGTCGCGGGTCGCTTATTAATAATTCTTTGGAAATGTAACTTTATTTCGTTTGCCCTTTCGTTGCGCACACAGCGAATATGGTAAAACTTTCGATATTTATGTTTATAATTACTACTTATCACAAGCAGTTCCGTGCCTCGACCACAGGCTGGTATATTATTTTTTATATACTTATCATGAATTAGAATAGAAGAGTGAAGATTGTTTCACGTGATCAGACATTGTCGTGTGAAAAAGTTGGGAAAGGAATCAAATATTTGGGACTGAAGAGCTGCTAGCCCACCACTTAGCTAAGCCCGTGCTTGAGGTAGCTGCGTGATTAAAGTCTAACTCTGGTTGTTCATAATGGGCAAAAGGACTCCTTCTGCACAGCCCGGCTACCTCAAGACATTTCTGTCTTAGGCTTATTGCTACAAAGTGTAAAGCACCTAACAGCTACCACGGGTCAACAGAGGTGGTTTGACATATTTGTTGCTTGAAATAATCTTCTTGTGTGTCAGGTGTATTTAATACTAAGTATTGATTAAGCACCTTCGGTGGCATTGTGATTTAGTTCTTAACATTCAACTTATTGTCATCCGAGGAACATGTATTAGGTTAACCTACAGTATCTTGTGTATGTTAATTTGTATAAGGATGCTGCCAGACGTCGGTCGATCAACAATCATTTAATCCTATAATGTTCTTGATTGCTTGCGAATTCGCCCATGTTGAGACTGGAAAATTAAAAGGAATCCATGTTTGTCAACCAAGACATAGTCTATTTGTCTGCCAAGATTCATCCAAAATTATTCAGGCTTCAAACGTGATAAGAGTCATAATTATACAAAAAGTTATCAATAATATTCGTAGGATGATGAGACGTGTATTGACCGCGGTCTGGTTGGCCCTAGGGCGCACACGTTTCGAAACTGTAGCGTAACGTGGACTTAAAATACTAGATATATTATTGAATAGAATTAAAATACAGTTAATAAAGTAAATATTAGTTTTATTGATTCATAAATATAGGAATCGTAGTCTTCAAGACATTGGTGATAGAAAAACTATTGAAATTGAACCAGCCTTTCTTGAGTTTACAATCTTTGGTATGACGAGTCAGTTTAGCCATAATTCCATTGTTCAGCGAATCGTAGTCAACGAAAGTTCCTTTTCATCATTTATCAGACATTAAGATATCGATCGTTTGCACGCCACCTAGCGTTCTAATTATAATCGCAATCATGAGCGTTTGGTTTGCTTGTCTAGTCTCTCGATGTAAAGAAATGTAGCCGTTGAAATTTCACGATTGTTTTTCAGTAAATAATGTAAGTTATTTATGTTATGTGCGCCGTTTATAAACCGGTTTGACAGGACCTGTACGACTCAGCATGATCGATCTATCTTGAATCAATTATGAAACTGTATGTTTGTATTTCAATAGTTTTTCTTAAATCACCGTGTTAATATAGAATTACACTTATCAACTAAATACTCTATTCTGTAATACAATATTTGGAATCAATACAGACACAAATTACATATTTAGATCAATCAGAATATTAATATAAATACTAGGTTTCTTCGTTCTAAATACTGAAAAAAGTAAAATAAGATCATTAATCAACAAGCTCTCGCACCTTGTTTCAATTTCGTAATGCGTTACAGAACGCCAAGTAATTACAATGCTGGTCCCTATCTGCTTACCATACAAAATGTACCTAATAAGTACTTATAAGTTATTGAAAAAAAAACTAGAAGTTCTGCAGCTTTGCTATCAAAATCATGATACATACAAGCAATTCTACACGGAAATACACAAATCTTTTTTAATAAACCTCTAGTTATTACAACTGCGTTCCATTTATTTTCGTTTGGAAACTTGAATCTTGAGAAGTTTCATGTTTATACTAGAGTAACAAGTTTATATTATCTTGAACCGACGGTGCCCGTGGAGGTACTGACTACAATAAAATACTAGAACACAATTCATTACAGACACATTAAAAAAGCGTTTGCGTTAAAAACCTAACTCAAAATAATGTAGCAATAAAACATCTTTTTACTTGTGCGTAAATTTTTGATAACTTTGAAATTCGTTTTAATTTTTTGATCGCTCGATGTATTACAAGTCATTAATTCAATAAAATAAAATAAATATAGACTTTAGTTAGAGTCAAGGCACATTGATCAAGTTAACGGTTTGTCCAAACAAAAAGCACAAACTCCGTAACTCATGCACCATAAATGCCTCGTGACCTCATTAACGCCGACAGCCGATTCCCAAATATTCGAGAAGTTGAATATTTTCAAGTTTTAAAAAGCTAATAATTTTTTAGATGTTTTTCAAATTGACCGCGATGAGCACATCTGCAACGAGCTAAGGAACAAGTTGTCAGTGTTAAAATAACGCTGACAGCTCTTGACATTGCTCTAAATGGAATTGCAAGGAATTGCGTTGGTGAAAATCGCCTTGCAGAATCATTTTGGCAGCGATTCTCCATACAAATGTTATACCCTTTTTTCTTATTCAAAAATGCCTTCAGAACAAACTCCAATCACTACGGGGAATGGCTTGATGCAGCAATAGTTTCTTCTAATACCTACCTCCCAGGCCTTGTTCCCTGTTCTGTTCTGTCACTACTCAGTGGTTGAGTGCTGTATAATTATCTGACAGAGAAGTAAGACCAGTATTTATTAAGACAATATGGTAAAACAAACCATAAATGACTTACTGAAACCGTGCTAACACATACACTAGTTCCACACATCCAACTAACACTATCAATAGAAATAAGAATTGAAAATGAGAATAATTACACATAATATTATGTAAATTTATAGTGATGCTATAGGTACGACGGTGGTAATAATAATATAGTGTTCGTTTCGTTCTTGATCGCCTCAAGCTTGGTATTTGTAGTCGTGCTTGCTCAGCCCGTTGCTGTAAACGAGTAAAAAAGGTATATTATTTTCAAGTTTTCCTTTGGTTGATTAGCGCGGACATACTTAAGATGGACACATTAATGCTGACATGACATTATCAGTATTTTACACGGAGCGACTACCTATCTGACAGCTACAACTTTGTTGGGTTGGGTACTTTGATACCCCTTGGTAAGACTTGTTTCCAGATTTTCGGGCTTCTGACTCCTCGTAGCGAAGATCTACAAACGACAGCTAGGACCGACGGCTTACAGTGCCTTTCGAGGCTAGAAGTCAAAGTCAAAGTTTTTATTTGTATGTTTTTTGGTTATACATGTGTGGTCTTACAGTAATGATACGTTTCTCAAAAAACAACCCATTAGGGCATATACAATTAAACAGATAAGAAATTTAAAGTCATAAGTTAACAATCGTTTCAATGTTTGGTGTACAGCCAATAATTAAAAAAAAAATAGATTAGGATTACAATTAACTATAAACACAAAAAAATAAAAACAGATTACAATTAGATAGTCAAGTTTTTAATTGTTAAGTATAAATACAAGAAGGAAACTCGGTATGTAACTCGGATCGACTTAGGTCAGCATTGGACATCGACGCGTGCGGCTTTTATTGTTTAGCCAAGAGCTACTTTGTGGGTTTTAAATATTTGAAAGTAAATAAATGGTGTGTTACCTGAGCTGCGCGACATGTCCGGGCGTGGCCTGTATGAGCGGCGCCAGTCGCTCGGTGAACCGCTGGAAGTTGCGTTCCAGTTCGCGTTGGTACTCGCGCTGGTCGCTGCCTATCAGGTTCTTGTTCTTCCGGAGAGCGTCGTGACACCTGGAAGGAAATTAACATGAATGTGCTGTCATTTACGCGAAACAACTAATGCTGGCGTAGCCTCCCCCAAAAGTTAATGTTTTCTTTATTTCTGCTTTTTTTATTTGAAATGGGCTTACTCTTCACCTCAATCTTGCCCTGAGGGCAGAGGAGGACGAGGGGAGGGGAGGGGTCTTTCCTTAAATATCGCAGTCATGTGCTGGCCGCATCCCGTAGATTCCTGCGACCTTCACCAGATCATTGGTCCACCATTTGGAGGCCTTACTGACGCTCAGCCTTCCGGTATTCGATTTACGAATTTTCTTTTCAGGGTCTTTAAATAGCAAAAACAGAACTTGAATAGTTGTCATGTCCGTCTGTCTCTCTGTGCGGATTGCAGACAGCCATTTTTTTTAAAGATCTTATTGTTTATAGTATAACAACTACAACTTACTTCTTGGAGAAATCTTTGAATGCGAGTCTTAGTTTGTTCGTCAGTCGTGTGGGAGGCTGCGTGCCTTCAGCTACGGGAGCCAGGAATACCTGGAACACACGAAACAATTACTGACATTTTTTTTTCGATTTTCAAGGTTTACATCGCCGAGGTGATTCTGTGGATTGGGTGACCGCCCATTGTATAACGAGCCTTCGAGTCTCGTTGCTCACGATAAACCGTTATACAGGCTAACATTTATTGTAGATCTTAAGATTCTAAACTGAAATGGTCACTAACATTATCACTAACACAGCAGAAAAATGATAAGAGATCAAACATCTACCGTCACAGGGCGTTGTCCCACACGTTCATCAACTTGTCAACGTTAACAGTGTTATCGTCGTTCGTACCTGCGCCAGTTCTAGAGGTCCCTGGTTGACGGTGGTGCCGATACAGCCCTGTACCACCATCTGCAGCATCTTAGGGTCTGCGGGCTCCTGACTTGTTGCCGCCGCTAGTTCGTTTATCTGGAAATGTCATTATACATCATTATCCTCTTTTTGAGATTCACTGCTGCGGTGTAATGCAATAACATGACGATTGCTTTCATATAATTTATTAACTAACTATTGTTGCAGACGCTATATACGCTACGCTACGTGACGCTATTACAAATTGTGAAATTTCTTTAGTAGATTTTCAATTTTATCGTAAAAGCATTAGGTTCATGGTTGATTGTGAAAATTTGACAGTTTCGGGTGGCATGCCCACCAGCGCAACAAGCTGTCTGTACTATTTAAAAGTCTATTTACCTTTTTCTGAATATCCTCAATGGCGACTTCAATGGGTGTCAAAATGATTTGTGTTCGCTGGACAACCTGGAAATGATAGAGACAGACAAATATTTAGTTCAGCACACACTTAAGTAAGTATAACGGGCTGGTGTCCGCAACTCCACGCTCAATGCGCGTATTTTGCGTGCGGCACACACTTATAATTATATCACAAGATCAGCATTGCGTCGTCGATCAGGTTGCTTTACAACGCGAACGTAAGCACGTAATTGGTCGGCCGGTTTATTTATTAAAATATAATATATATTAAACTTTTCTACTGTGAATAACGCTGTTGATTACGTAATTGTTAATTTTAAGTTTTGTGTCTGTATGCCTTATTATGTAATTGTTTGTTGTTCCAAATAAAATAAAAAAAAATAAAAAAACAAAAAAAAATAAGGTACAAAGGCGTAGCGAATAACATCGTCGACGCAGCGGCACACGCGGGCACACTCGCTGTCGTATGTCGGCGCATTGTCATATCCTCATATGTTTGTGTTAGCACGTGTGATAAGGCGGGCTGCTGCACGCATCGCCTCTCCGTAAGCCTTCAGTCATAAGTGTGGTAGAGCGACCACATGGCAGGACGCATGCCGCGCTCGCAACGGCGTCTGATTCCATGCGCCACCAACGGCATGCGGCAAGAAGTACGAAAGAAACGCGGGAGCGACTCGAGCCCACTATTATCTCGGCGACTGATGTTTATTATTATAGTTCATCTTGAAGATTGAAAGCAGTGGTGGCCCAGTAGTGTCAGCCCCGACTTACGAACAGTAGGTTGTGGGTTCGAATCCGGGCTGGCGGCATTACTTTGTTTATTTCATCACCGCTGCTCTCAAAACGGTGAAGGAAACGAGCATGTCTTAGAATTAAAAAATTCGAAGACATGTGACATCTACCAACCCGCACTGGGCCCGTGTGGTGGATTATAGCCCATCCCTCTCCTAGAGAGGAGGCCTGAGTCCCTGCAGTGGGAACATTTATAGGCTGATGATGATAGTTCATCTAGCCGCGGAGACGGTGAAACAAGCCTAAATACATAGTGTAGTATCGTTACCTGTATCCTAGTCTTGACGTAAGGGAAGTGATGCGCGGTGGTGAGGATAGTCTTCCGTTTGCATTGCTCTGCGATGTCGCCGTGTGCGCGACCTCCCACTGTGAACGGCGTCGCGTACATGAAGCGCTCTGCGGACAAATATTCGCAGATATAAGTTAAATGTTTTACTATTTGCCTAAATCCCACAGGTGGACTGTCACACAATTTTTACGAAGGGTACCGTTTTGGTCAGTAACTGGCTTGTGGAGGTCAAACTGGCAATTTTTAGGGTTCCGTACCGCAAAAGGAAAAAACGGAACCCTTATAGGATCACTCGTGTGTCTGTCTGTCTGTCTGTCCGTCTGTCACAGCCAATTTGCTCCGAATCTAATGGACCGATTAAGTTGGAATTTGGTATACATATGGATTTTTGTGACCCAAACATGTACGGCTAAAGTAAATAAATGAATTTTGAATATGGGGGTCGCTTTTACGGGGCAAATAAGAAAATTTAAAAAAAAGTTTTGCAAACTGTACCATGTGACACATCAAATGAAAGGGCTTACTATGAGGGTCTCAAATATATTTTTTTAATAATTTTAAAATAAATAGTTTTAAAGTTATTTAAGAAAATAGACGAAAATTGACCGTTCCCCCTCCCTTATCTCCGAAACTACTGAGCCTAAAATTTTGAAAAAAATACAGAAAATAGTTCTATACCTGTAGATTACAGGAAAACCTATAAGAAGTCCATGGTCTAAAAATTACATGGTGAATTTATATATATAAAATTCAAAGTCCTGACTGACTCAATGACTGATATGACTGAACGCACAGCCCTAACCGCTGGACCTAGAGACTTGAAATTTTGCACATATATACCTTATATAGTGTAAATACCCACTATTCAAGAGTATACTACAAGACAAAATTCAACAATAGACAATATATTCAGCAATTTCCCTCTACAATCCGGTACCATACATACTTTTTTTAGTTACCACAAACAAATTTGGGTCAGATTTAAAAAAACATGGTAGATATATTATATTCATCAGACGGAACACTCTTCACGCGAGTTCAACTCGCACTTGACCGGTTTTTTCATGTAAATACGTATGTAATAGTAATTCAGCTTCTACTTTTCGAGTTGACAACTCTTTTGTTCATGCAGTATGTAGCATGGTTCAAGAAGAAGAAGAGTAATTCAGACACTGTTAGACTGAACGCAAACCCCAACAAAGTCGAGAAAGGACTTGGCAAAAGATGACAGAATAGGAAATGCTTACTGACTTAAAAAAAAAATAGATTCTAATTAGTCCGTCTGTTAGATTATCGAAAAATATTGGATACGTTTTTTTGTTTTATCTAATCAATAAAAATTGACGAAGATAAATCGCGGCAAAGATTTGAGTGAGGGTTTGTGACGTCACCGACAAAAAAAGCCATACTAATGTCTTGGAATGGCGACTATAATCAAATACTATAATCTATGAAGACGTCACACGAGTTTGAAGCACTGTATTGTCTTCATTGTTTGTTTAGGTGAAAATATTAAAAATACGTGTCCAATATTTCTTGGAAATCTATCTGACAGAGTAATATTTTTTTTGTAAACTACCCTATTTATACAAAACTAGCGTTTGCTCGTGGTTTCGACTTATCAACACAATAACGTTTTAAATAGCCTATGACACTAGGGTTGCCGGTAATGTAGCTGTCCCAATACTAAGATAATTCCCGGAATCCGATCAGTAGTTCCAAAGATTACTGCCTACATTCAAATACTTCTTTATAATAGTACTAGCTGGCCCACGCAACTTCGTCTGCGTCACAATATACAGGGTGTAAATCAACCTTTCACACATACCTACGTCAACCAAGCATTTTGTACATCAAACTAAGTACCCCTACACATTTTTTTTTTTCTGGGAAATGACTTTTTTTTTTGGGGTCAAAAATTTCATTTTACGGTAAAACTCAATGTAGCACTCTTAAAACATTGTGCTAGTAGATGCTTTGAATAGTTAAAGGGTCATGGAGGTAATATAAGTAAAGTTACAACCAGAAAAACTAGTATTTACAAAAAGAGCTGTTCAAAATTTGGAACTTTGACCCCCAATATCTCCGTAACTACCCCGGTTCCCAGGTATGGTCTAGAACAAAAAAATGATTGCAGTGGTGGGGAGAACAAGTGCCCTTCGTTTGCAGTTGTAGAATATTATTATTATTATTTTTCTAATGTTTCCCGTTTTTGCAACATTTTTCAGTTATACTCCGCTTCTATTGGTTGTAACGTGATGGTATATAGCCTAAAGCCTTTCTCGATAAATGGCCTACCCAGCATAAAAATATTTTTTCAATTCCAACCAGTAGTTCCTGAGTTTATCGCGTTCAAACAAAAAAAACTCTTCAGCTTCATAATATTAGTATAAATAATAGTATAGTTAAACTCACTGATATTATAATTCTTCTCATAGTGTGTAGCTCGCTTGCGTAGCTCATGCGGTTCGAAGTAGGGCTCCACGTACGTTATCTGTATGTACGCCTTGTCGGGCTCCAGGGTGCTCACGTCCACTATGTTCGAGTCCTTGATGATCACGACGTTCTCTACGCCGAAGCGGGCGCCGTAGAAGTTCTGGGAACGGAAAGAAAGTAAATGTGCCAGTTTTCATGACCGTGATTTATTTTCCAGCAGTGGATAAAAAATAAAAAAAATACTTTGTAAAAACTTTTTTGAAGCTCACTAAAATCTGTTCAATCCTGTCTTAACCTTTTATCCCCGGCAAATAGCCCGTGAAAATTGCATGGAACTTTATTAAAAAAACAAGGTTTGCAACATTTACTCCGATAACGGCTACGGCGTAAACAAACTTATTTTGGAAATATAGAAAATGAAAACGGAATAGAAACATAACAATAATTTAAATAAATAACCTTACATACGCTAAATACGCTGGTATGTGGTTAAATAAGCTGAGAGTTTCTGATAGCAATATCAGAAACTCTCAGCTTATTTAAGCTTATTTATCTATTATTCAAAGGAAAAAACAACCTAAAATAAAACTAAATCGCCAGGATTATAAAATCGTTTTTTTTTCAATTTTTAGACAAGTTAATGTAGTAATGTTGACTGGCCTGTTGGTCTAGTGGTTAGTGACCCTAACTGCTATGCCGGAGGTCGTGGGTTCGATTCCCACCCAGGACAAATGTTTGTGTGATGAGCACGATCATTTGTTCTGTGTCTGGGTGTAATTTATCTATAATATGTATGTATTTAGAAATATATAAGTATGTTTATCAGTTGTCTAGTACCCATAACACAAGCTCTGCTTAGCTTGGGACTAGATAGCGTTGTGTGATAGTTGTGGAATATTATTATTATTATTATTAATTTGAGGACACTAGTAAAAACGTAAGTCCTCAATTTCCTCGCATACCACAGTAACATGTAAAAAAAAACATGTCTACGCAATGCTACCATAACTTGTTACACTAACCTCCAGCCTACTGAAGATCTCGGGCAGCTTGGTCAAGGCATGTTCCTTGTAGATGAACTCCTCGTTGTCCAGGTCACCGAACCTGGCGCCGTAGAAGGAGACGCGGAAGTAAGTACCGAACACTCGCTTGCCGTGCAGCTGCTCTATGCGGGTGAAGGCTTCGTTCAGCTTGCTGGATAGAGCAGGCAAGTGTTGGTGAGACATGTGAAATACTTTGAATGGGTTAAAGCTTGATGAAGTCTCTGGGAATAGGGAATCTGATGTGAAAAGCGCGATTACAGCACAAGGATCTAAGATTACTGTTCGCTCTCATTAACATTAAACGACAATGTTACATGAAAGCCTAGTTATTAGTACGCTGTTAAAATTTCAACAGCCGGCGCTGAGCCAAGTGTTAAAATCACGAATTTAAAGTCAACTTCATGGATATCGAAAAGATTTTTCTGCGTTTTATTTAAAATTAAAGTTGTTCGCCACTCAAAAAAGCTACCCTCATTTGTATTAACTGCCACAAGAAAAACTGAACTAAAATTGAAGCTCGCTCTTTCATCCTACAAGGGACTTGTTATTTTCTAGTGCCCAGGACCCCCAACTGGTTAACAAAAGCTCTGATTTACAGAGCATACGATTATGTAAGACTGAATTCTGCTCGGGATTACTTTAACAGACCTTATGAAACTCACTCGGTAGCTTTCTTTTAATAAACGATTTTTGAAATCATTGAGTATATTCAGATTTTACATCCTGCAAATAATAAAATAAGTACCTATGTATGTTGGCGAGTTTCTTATAGTCTCTGTGTTCCTCCGCGATAGGTATGAGTACCTTGTACACCTCGTTGACAGTCTCGTACATGCCGGCCGTCATCAGCTCGCTCGCTGCGTGCTCCAGTAGCGCCTGTAGCCAGGGGAACAGGTTATAATACACAAACTGGCTCTTATCGCACTGGGATTAGGTTCAACATGCAATGTATTTCACACACGTGGTTTTTCTTATTTATTACTTAAGTTCCACAGATGGCTAAATCGGTTCAATTCCTATAGTTGGCGGTGATTGTTTTTGTTTAAAACTCGGCAAAGAGAGATGAATATCTCTCATTGCGAATATCATAAATAAACATGATTATTTAAAACAAATATTTACTTCTATGAAAGGTTTGGTATGGAAGAGGAAAACATGCTGCATCGACCCCAAATGAATTTGGATGAGGTCAAGAGAATGATGATTTATTTTTACGAAAAAAATTACATTTATTCATGTTCTTAATTAAAAATATTAAGCTGTTTAGTGGTACCTTTATTTCTCCTTCAAGCTGACGAAAGTAAAGCGCAAAAAAAGCAAATTAAATCAGATTTCAGTTCTCGGTACCACCCTGCGGTTCGGTTGTTAATTTCATCTCAAATGCAATAACACAACATTATCCTACTTTTACCAAAACTTACTACATATTTTAATGAAATTGACTATAAATAAATAGTGAATAAAGCTTGTACAGAACTACATCAGTGTGTAACTAAGTACGCTACCTGCAGCTCCAGGTGCGTGAGATGATGATGCAGAGCATCCGCGCAGCTCTCGTCGAGCGCGTTGTGCGTGACGCGCTGCACCAGCGCGGCGCCCCGCCCGCCCGCGCACAGCTGCTCCGCCACCAGCGCCGCGCCGTGCGTCAGGCACATGCCTGCTTCCGTGTGGTTGGATCGCTAAAACACAAACATTCTATTATATTGCCAAACTTCTCAACATTTTAGCAGGAGACTATCGAACATCATCACAACGACTATTGATGGTAACGCTATCATTTATTACATTTATAAAACGATATTCTGGTGGAGTGATCGTCGGACCAAAATCGATCAAAATCAACGTCTCGAATTGTCGGATTCATGTACGTGTTGGATAATTATCATTTGCTTCGATCAAGGAAAACATGGTGAGGAAATTCGAATGTCTGAGATATTTTCTCCATAGCATATAAAGGCGAGCCTGGTCCACAGGCTGTTTAAAAACTCTGAAATCAAGTTAAGCTCTAACCACAACTAAAAAACCCGACTGAAAAGAAAAAACAAGCACATTTTAAATTAAACAAAACTTGGAAGCAGGCGGGGTACATTCCCGTCGGGGCCGCGGGTTGTACACTAGTTATCGCGGCCTCGACATAGAGGGCTAAGAAGGAACATAGATGGTTTTTAGTCAGTAGAAGTCTGACACTCCCTTTCGCTCTGCCCAAGAGCGGGAGGGGTTATTGGATGATTTTCCACCCGCCAAAAAAAAAAGGCGGAGTCCATTCTATTTTCATTTCATAATTTAATATTCAAATCCCTTCATCCGTTTAGGAGTTATGAGGGAACAAAGAAACAGACATACATACATACACGCCAAACACATAACCCACCTTTTGGGCTTCGCCGCAGTTGGGTAAAAAGCAAAGAAAGAATTCCTTACACAATGCATATAATTATCCTCTTTTTAGTCTGTGTGTCTCTCGCATGCTATTTGTCTCTCATCAGATTACCTCCATATGCTTCTGAGCCATGTTATTAAGCCACGTGAGCCTCAGGTCAGGGCTGTGCTGGTATCCTCGCGCGATGCGGTGCATCAGGTCCAGCAGCATCTCAGGGTCTTCCTGGAACTCCTTCATCTTCACCGTGTCGGATAGGATCATGTGGAGGTTGAACACTAGATCTTTCACCTGGAATTTAATTGTAGACTGGTTTAGTATCGTAAGACAAACTGGCTTGGAAAAGAAATTAATACTTCATACGACCAAGATAATATCGCCGAGATATTTCTCGACGGTATGTTAAGCGACGTCAGATGCATAAAAGCTCTGACCGCAGGTTAACCCCTAATCACATGATAAAGAAGAGATTATCATCAAAGCTGAATAGTTGTTTGCTAACTAAAATAAAGGGTGTAACTGCCGCACTCAGAGAGATTTAATGATTACTTAGGCCATCACTTAGTAATGGTTTTGACAGTTTTCTCATACAAAAATACGTCAAACCTTTACTAAGGGACGGCTTAAGTAATCATTAAATATCTCTGAGTACGGCATTAAAAATTATTTGATGATTTTCCACCCGCTAAAAAAAAAATGGGTGTAAAAGTACCCTTAACGCAAACGAAAGAAATTTGTTCTCCCCACCACTGTGATTTTTTGGTTCTAGACTATACCTGGTTACCTTTAGTTACGAAGATATTGGGGGTCAAAGATCCAAATTTTGCACAGCTGATTTGTAAATACTAGTTTTTCAGGTTATAACTTTACTTAAATTACCTCCATAGTAAACTATTCAAAGCATCCACTAGCACAATGTTTTAAGAGTGCTACATTGAATTTTACCGTATAATGTGATTTATGACCCTGACCCAAATTTTCGTGGTATAGTGGGACACACCAGGCTCATAATAATAAACGCTTTATTGATGATTTGTGGTGCTAAAGGTCCTCAGTACTGTTGCACTTACCTGTTCAGGGAAGGTAGTATCAGTGAGGTCAGCATCATGCTCAGCGTACACCAGGATAGTCTTGAGCGCACGTCGCAGCGAGTCTTCGCTGAATGTAGTCGATGTGCCTACTAGGGACGACAGTGACATCGTCACTTGCATTTTGACGCGGCTGAAGTTCTGGAGACAGATAGTTTAAGAAGTCATGAATGCCATCAAAAAAAAAAAAAAATGATTGTGGAGGGCGGCGCAAAAGTTTGCTGAGAATGTTTTTTGTGCTCCTCAGACAAGTATTTCTTAGTAGTAAATATTCAAAGCATGACAATACAATCGTATTGAATAGAAACACACATACACACCAACAATACAGAAATGTGGGTGTGCTGTATGTGTAACTTTACATAACCCATCGTGGATTACAGATAAAGCCAGAGCATAAAGAACGAGAAAGAGCATGAATTCTTCCTAAATGATGACTGACCTACAGTTTACTTTATTGTGGAAGGTTCCGTTATCATCAGCCAAACAATTGCAAGACAATATGATACGTATCGAAGGATCAACGGGTCCTTCACACCTTAGAAGCTTCGCTTGAAAGAAGGGAAGTTTTTGAGTAACATAGGTTTTAACAGGAGCATTTTTTTTTGAAGGGGTAAAGCCCGCCACACTATTGTCAAATCATTGTAACTCCTGTGAGCCACAATCAACAGTGGTTACCACAAGAAAAGCGCCGAGACAATGAAGCTCAACGAAGTCCCAGGGAAACAGGAGCATTGTCGTATGATTAAGGGAGGCCATTGTCCAGCTGTGGACGTGTTTCGGTTGAAATGATGATGACTGTCGTACTCACATTCCCGAGCTGGTAGTGCTGGCGCATGAGTGCGTACAGCGTGGCGGATGCGTGCGCGCGCGTGGCCGCCGACAGCGCCGCGCAGTGACGTAGCAACACGCGGCAGATGCCTGACTCCTCGCCGCAACACGACCAGCCCAGCTGGAACCGAAATAAAGGTTTTATTAATAGAAGGATTTATCATTCCAACGGAACACAGCATAATCTTCCTGCCCTTCCCGCATTCTATTTGGGGTCTTTAAGTTTTATTTTTCAATTCTCCCCTGGCAGACGTCATGGCATCATTTACTCCTCCGGAACACTTACCAACACGAAATGCAGAGGCCAATTTGGAGATTTCTTGACAGATTATGCCTAGGTTGGCCACTGTAAGATGATGCTGACCAAATGAGATATCGTCGATTTCTTGGATGTTTTCAGGTCTATTCAAAAAAATACTATTGGTAGTTTCACTACACACAGTTGTGTTACCTTGACGATGAGTGCGCGCACAGTAGCGAACATGTGCTGCAACACCACGACGCTCTGGTTGCGCTGTAACGCTCGCAACACCACTTGTAACGCAGCGCTGCAAACGCTTTGACCACATTCAAGGTTGCAGCATGACTGGATAGGACACACAAACAAATACTTTTTTGTAACTGCATTTTTAGAAGCTATCAGCATTATGATGTGACCTTTGATTTTGTTACTTTGGAGAAATGTTTTTTTAACAATTCGAAAAACGATATCACAATATGTAAAAACACAATTAAGTTTTACAATGACTTCTAAAACGTCAAAATATTGTTCAATGCATAAAAAAAAAGGCTTTTCTATTGTGTTAAGAATAAGATGATTGATTGATTATTAATAAGTATTTAGAAGATTTTTTTAAGATGCCTAAGTTGTTCTACATACCTGCACAATGGTCTCCAAGGCATGCAGCAAGGTGAGGGCGACCTCACCGGCGAGCGCGGCCGCCAGCTGCGGCTGCGGCAGCGCGGGCGCGCCCGGCTCCCGCGCCCCCCCGCGCCACATGTCCTTGCGCCAGCGCTCACGTCGACACGCACCTACGCTTGACCCACCACCTATCTTACACTTTGTATTATGTCGGCTGGCACACATGTACGTGGTACCCTCATGCTCAGATAGGGACTTGGAAGGACTTGGGGTTTCGTCTACAAGCTAAATACAGGAATCAGAATGGAGTCTAGTAAGGGTGTTGCTACTAGACCGCAGTTGATCGATGCAATGGAGTATTTCTTACTAGTGCTTTGGAAGCAGTAAATAAAAAGATAGGCAAAAGTAAAACGATTAGTATAATATTTTACACAATGGCTTAGTTTTAATTTAACCGATTTAAAACGACTTGCTTGACAAATACAGCGCTATGGAGAAGTGACGTCATACTTGCATACCGCTGTAGTACAAATAGCCGTTTTGAGGGACAAGGATAAAAAGTGCACCCACCAAAAACTTTCAAAGCGTGTAGCTACTACTTTTTTTAAACGATTTTTTATATAACTTTTTTATCACATTGTATTACTTCTATTAGTTCTTTAAAATAACATAGCATATTCGTAAATTTTTAACAGTACTCATCAACGTTATCGACTAATACAGACAAACAAACACAAATTCAGACAAATTCCAGGACAAATTTCAGGAGGTTGTCACTAAATGGATGAATAATCTATTTAAATTACGGTACCAGGTTAATAATATAATAGTGTTTCATCAATAACCCTCATACAGTGATTTTTGGGAGTAAGAAATAATGAAATAAACTTTTGCGTTTGTTTGTGTGTGTGTGAAAGCGCGGTTACACTCGCAGATATAAATCAGACGGGATGCGTTTTAACGCGGTAGTTCACACTTAGATTTCCGTTTCTATGAAAAAAATACTTAAGCATTATATTATTGATTTGGGTTGAGAATCATTAGTGTAATTATCTCCTTGAATTTGACGAGATTGTAAAATGACAACTTGCATAGTGAAATACCAATCCACATTGGATACAGGGAAATTGTTTTCGGAAACTTTACCTTTTTTACAAGCTTTCAACTTGCAATGTTTGTATTTATGTTTGCTTTTTCAGGTCATATTTTGGAACTGAATTTTTAAAACAGTTTTTTGTGTAGTTTTGGATGTAAATGCAATCACGCTTTTGCATGCATGGTTAAGTAAGTGATAAAAGTTAGTAATCATAAGTATGTAATGGCATTTTGTAGTAAAAAAATAAGGATGATGGAAAGAGGTAGATAAACCAAAAACAATAAGATATTTCACTAAAAAAATCTAATTAGTCGGTCAGATGGATCTTCAAAAACTTATGGACACGTATAATTTCTTTTTTCACTTACAACAAAAGATGAAGACGATACAGTGCTTCGAAAAGTCGCGTCAAGTCGTGTGTCGTCACAAGCTTAGTACTTTTTTACCCACTAAGCGACGTCAAAACCCCCACTGACCTATGACACGTTTTATTTTAGTCAATTTTTATTAATTTGATAAAACAAAAAACACGTATCCAATATTTTTCGATAATCTAACTGACGGACTAATTAGATATTTTGAGTGTAATACCCTTTCTCGGTTCTTGATAACCAACTGCTATTTTTATTACTTCCTGACAAGTGGTTGTAAATTGTAGGCATTTTTAAATCTAGAACCAATCTATTTGCTGCGATCTACGTTCACATGTAATCAATGATCTGCCAAATTTTCTTCATCATCCATCACCTGACACACCTTCATAAAGGTTACAGAATTTTAAGTGTTTACTGTTGAATTGGTAACAGAATCAAATATGTAACACTTATAAATGTGTTTTCAATGTGTTAACCCAAAACATTTATAAAATTGTAACCGTAACATATCTGTAACAGATATAAAAGTGCTAGCAGTGTTAATAAGTGTAACTGGTCTTACATTCTTACGGCCAATATCTATAAAACACATATAAAAGGTTAGTTTGATTCGGTAACATTATTGTATCTGTTACACTTAAAAGTGGTTTTCTGTTAAAACTGTTTTAAAAAAGTGTTAAAAGCACTTTATTACGGTTACAGTTTGAGTCCCTGGTTGGCGGACCACGTCTTCTTCTTCCATAATTCTCTTCTAATCGACACCTCCTTCCTAGCTACAAGCCACTGACCTTTCCTCCTCATGATGAAGTCGTTCCTGGCGGAGCCCTGACCCAGGATGACGTCTTCCAGCTTAGACTTGATGTCCGTAGTCTTGCGCACGTTCTGTTGCGTGCATTTCATTATCTCCTTGCGACCCTGAGGAGTAACGTTGAATGTTAGAAAGTTTAATAACAATATTTAACTGCCGACCGGCTTTTATCTATGCGGTTATCGTATTCTTTTACAGATGGGTTCGTGGTTTGGAGTATTTTGTTTTAATTTTTGTTTTACAGGGTAAAATTATGTTTTTTCTGCTATCTCCTGTTTGTTTTGATACTCTCACAAGCCGCCAGGGCGCCTCTCTCGGCCCACTTCAGTACTTGTACTGACAGCTGAGTACTGTACCTTGTACTCCTGACACTTGAAGCAGAGGTCGATGAGTGCCAGCAGCGAGTGCAGCTTGTGCGGCGACAGCTCGGCCACGCAAGCCGCCAGGGCGCCTCGCTCGGCCCACTTCAGTACTTGTACTGACAGCTGAGTACTGTACCTTGTACTCCTGACACTTGAAGCAGAGGTCGATGAGTGCCAGCAGCGAGTGCAGCTTGTGCGGCGACAGCTCGGCCACGCAAGCCGCCAGGGCGCCTCGCTCGGCCCACTTCAGTACTTGTACTGACAGCTGAGTACTGTACCTTGTACTCCTGACACTTGAAGCAGAGGTCGATGAGTGCCAGCAGCGAGTGCAGCTTGTGCGGCGACAGCTCGGCCACGCAAGCCGCCAGGGCGCCTCGCTCGGCCCACTTCAGTACCCACACGAGGCACATCAGTAAGTTGCGGCTTGTCTCGCTGTTGAATGGTGGGCGGCCGTTCTGGAAATAACGAGATACATAATTGGAGCTGTAAGCCTCTGAAAAGGACTGTATGAACTAATTGTTTTGGGTTTAATTTTGAGTAAACTTGATGGGACTATGAGGTAACACAAAAAAGCAAGCGTGTTTATACCTGTTTAAAATCACCTTCAGGTGACGATGCGGTGTACAAATTGCCAAATTGTCCCATTTCACTGTCAAGTTGAAGTATTTCTGTAAACAAATATTACGCGTTACTGTTTGTTTAAAAATGCTCTTCCATCCAAAGCGGAAATCGGCGGAGCCTTGCGAAGACGTGAAAGATTTGACCAATCATAGGAAATACAAGAGACGCGATGTGGATTACAACGAGACGTGATTGATCTCGCGTCTTCGCGCAGAAAACCAACCATACAGTAATGAGTTTCACTTATACTATGCGAGCTAACTAAGAATAGGATCGCGCTCGCTGCCAACTTCACACGATAGCAGTACTTATCTGACAGATAAGTACTGCCAGCAAAAAAAGAAATGCGAATAAGAAATGTTATGATTTTTATTCCTAGATTTAATTATTATAATTATGTTAAATTTTCTAAAATATTGTTTCTTGAATTCCTAAAATAAAGATTTTGGATAAATTAATAATTTGTGGAAACAGTATTCATTAAAAAAAAAGAACTAATATATAGTTAATGCTACTGGTCACCCTAATATGTCACCATTTTCCTACGCAACTGAGAAGCTATCAGTGTGCCGTTAGCTACGCTTTCGTGTATACGCGCGTCACCGCGCTTGTGTGTTATATCTGTTACTTACTGGACTTCATTGTTATTTTTTTGTTATCATTGTTGACTTTGTTTATTTCATTATTTTATTAACATGCTGTTTTTTTCATATCCTACTCACGTATAACTAATTGGGCGTAAAATTGATTAGGAATACCAAAAAAGTGAACGTTAAATAATTAAACAGAGTATAATTTCTTCATTGATTTTTCTGCACACCATACGCTTTGATTATGAAGTTCGTGAGTATTGCTGAACAAAATGGCATCTTGACAGCGCTATTCTTAGTTGGCTCGCATAGTACATGGTGTTAGATTGTCCATTTTTATACAGGCTGATTTTGAATGAAATCTTTCCAAATATTTATGAGTATGTATGTCGTGTTCACAATAAAAAGTAAAATAATGAACCTTTACTAGTAGTGAATCCCCGGTAGAGCTGCTTGTGCGCATCCATGACGATGCCCAAGAGCGGCAGGTAGAGCGCCGCCACGCGCGCCTTGAGCTCGTGCGCCAGGCGCGGGTCCGCGTCGTGCGCCGTCAGCAGCCACAGCACGCCGTTCACTGCCGCGCACTGCAGCACTGGGCTCCTGCCCACAACGTAACGTCACAACTTGTCATGGCTCGACAGAATATTCTCTCACGGAGAATATTCTCGGATCGGAAACATTCTGCAATATTCTGAAATATTCTTTTCGACGGAGAATTTACGAGAATTTAAAATTTTCCCACCGATATCTCCGTCAATTGTGAACCGATTTTCAAAATTCTTCTGGTATTTGAAAGAGAATACTCCGTCGGTAGTCCCATTGTCACCAACTCAGGATCTGATGATGGGATCCCAGGGAATCGAGGGCAACCCTCAAATTGTATAGGGTCTTATAACTTTTTTCGTATACATTCTGAAGCTGTTCAAGTATTTGCGTCTGATGATTATAATCTCATGTGAATGCGCTGATGATGGAAGGTACTACTACTCCTCAACGATTAGGAATTAAAAGAAAATTCCTTCAAAATTATACGTTCATATGGACCGATAGTTGTATTATTTCAAGCTAGTTAACCTGATGATAGAAGGTCAATCTCATTTACCTACTTTAAAAAAGGCGGTTCTTAATTCGTCGGAATCTTCTTTTTAATGTATATTCACCGGTTACTCGACTAAACCGATAAACCGAATTTATTTTTTTGTTGGAAAACAGTTATCCCAAGGGTGGTACCATGATAAGGAAATCAGGATCTGATGATGGCATCTCAAACGGGTCGAGGGCAAACCTCAAACTTTATAAGCACTAATTACGTGTTTTGTAGTTTTTCTAAAGCTATTCAAGTATTCCCATCTTGCAGTCATCAGTCAACATGAACTTATGACGAGTTAGTTTGGAGTTGAAGGGCTAATTCTTTATTAAAATATTATGGAAAATGGAAATATTATGGTTGGTTGTATTATTTTAGGTTACCTAGGTGAGCTGATTATAGAAGGTACTACTCCTCAACGGTTAGGAGTTAAAAGCAATAATAAGGGAATCTTGAAGGTTAAGGGTTAAGTTTCTTGGTTGAATAAAGTTGGATGTTAAATGTACCTATAGTTAATATTTGTATAGAATATAACAACAAAAAAAAACAAAAATAAAAATAAAAATTGCAAAAAAACCGACTTCAAAAACACAAAAAAGTAAAAAATTAAATCAATCAAACAAATATCACCGACTTCAAAATTTTTAACTTTGAAAATCATACAAATATTTACTATACATTAGTACCTTTCATCAGCTCACCTAGACAACCTGAAAGAATACAACCATACATACGTACGTTCCCCTAAAATGTTATTAGAGAAATATCCTCCAACTCGTAAACGTTACCGTTATCATCAGCTCATCAACATGTGATGACTGCTAGATGCGAATACTTAAAAAGCTTTAGAAATAGCACGAGACACATGCTATTTCTAAAGCACACTGATGTACAGAAACCGAGATAGATGATGAATGATATTTTTTATGAAATCGAACGCCGGTGTTTGGGTTTTGAACTAAAGTATTTGTCCGTCATGCGGTATGTTCTGCCCAGTCCCATTTTACTTCGGCAGCTTCATTACAACGAATGTGATGATCTACTTACTGCAAATCCAAGGCATTAGTGAGCTCCGTCAACAACAAGCCAGCCAGGTAGTGGCGCGATCTAAACTCGTGTCCCAGCGCATGTCGGGGCGGAGCGCTAGACTGGGAGCCCAGCGACTGCCAGGACGCCGCGGGAGACACGCCGCCGCCCGCCGCCGGCAGGTTCAGGGACACGTAGTGCTCGTGCGAGCAGATGATGCGCAGGAAGGCCAGCTGTGGACCGACAAGATAGGTTTACGATTTTAAAGTTAAGTTTGCCATACAAGGAGTGAAATAAATATGTAGTCATTTTAAGAATATGGTAAAGATATAGATGGCGTCGCCGACCGGCGTTTGCTTCTTCAAAATCAAAATATTTTGTTTCACATAGACCCACATGGGCAGTAATAAAAAGTCGGGTAAAGGTGTTTTCTATGGAGAAAACCCACAAACAGGATTGTTGCTGAACAAGTGGTCCTGGGTTCGAGAGACATTTTTTTTGTTTTGTGATTGCCTGGAATAAAAAGCTTTTTTATTTATTTATTTTATTATGTGTACCAACACACATTTCGATTTTTTCGCAAGTTTACTAATAATAAAATTGTGCGTTGCAATTAGTATGCGATAGCAGCGATACTGTCGCTATGAAAAGTTATCGTGGACGAAAGTCTTAAACACAATAATTATTATTTGTGAAACAAAAAAAAAAAAAAATTAATAAAGGTAATGAAGACAGTCATGTCAATATTTTTATAACACATTTGCTCGTAAAGGGTCTCTTATTTCACCAATTTCAATATCGTAATGTATCTCATTACGTACTTGTGCGGTAATGTAATGTAAATCGCACGGTTTAGGAAGATGCTCCGTCAAAACGAACGGTACCTACTTTTTTAAATCTTAGCAAAGAGTTTTTATTTCAGAAAAGTGGTCAACATTTTATGAATAAAATTAACTTTGGGAGATAAAATATAATAAATAAACATTTAATTCTTTAATTTTATTAATTTCGACAATAAATTACAACCATTATTATCTGTAGCAAAAACAAAAATATTAATTTACTTTATTAATAATACTGGCTGTTTTGTGCCTATGCCTGAAAAAAAAATCGCATCGCTTATTTGTTAAGAAATAATAATCAATTTTACTAATTGCTCAAATTTTCATAACTGCTTTAATTAAAGATTTATTCGTTTAAGAAAGTCCGAGTTTTATTTATTTCCTCGCAAATATGTTATAAAACGTCGTATGACATACGTGCGCTTTGATAATTACAGCCTCTGCTTTCTTTTAGCCCTCGCCTACGGCTCGGGCAAGCAATATCGCCTCGGCTGTAATTTTCAACTTACCGCACTTATATCATAATGTACTATTATGTTTAGGTATATGTCGTGCAGACAGCGTTTTTTTTATATTATAAGACTAGGTGGACCTACGACCTGGTGAAGATAACAGTGATCTGTAGAATTAGAGACGCACGGGAGTGGTCAATGTGTTCGGTTACCTTGTAGTGCACTAGCGGCACAGCGTCGGGCAGGGAGGCGATCTTGGCACTCATGTGCTTGTAGTAGGTGCGCACGAGGTTGAACACGTAGCCGCGGTCCATTACACTCAGCAGCTCGAACAGGAAGAACGCCAGGCTGTTGTTGAGGCTCTGGGTTAGGCGGCTGTCTTTGCCGTATCTGGGAACAGAACAAAAGCTGTTAATAACTAAGTCGAGCTACCACGATACCTGAGAAATGCGTGCACTGACTAGATAGGTCCACTCAAATCTGTATGGTTCTTTCATCAAAAGATCATCTTAGACCCCTCATGTAGCTTTATCAAGATTTTGTCTGGAGACTATGACCTTTCAGTTTGTTTCAGTTAATATATTTAAGGGTAGTCAGGTACAATACAACAGCCTTATCTAGTTTGAAATGATATGTAAAAGTGTTTCTAAAAAAAACAGTCAGTATCGTGGCACAACGCACGTAGCGAACGGCACGCGCGACTACGAGTGCGATGAACTCTGTAACTGAAGCCAGGAAGTGAACAGTTGATTTTACGACGTTCGTTACACTATTTGAACATATTTTATCTAAATAAATTACACATTGAAATAAATTCCAGTTGAATATGATTCAAAATAAGATGACGAAAGCATCCAGACAGTTTTCGGAGGGCTGTCATTTATACTCTGTTCATGTCTATTGGAAGCATGCAAATGGTAAACAATTATGAAATCACACATGTTGTCAGACTTACCTAGATATAATCTCGGTAGTGACGTTGTTAACGAGGGTGGTGAGGTCGTCAGTGAACTGGTCGGGGAAGCGCGCCTTGCGCCTCGCCTCGTGCGCGCCGCTCCAGTACAAGTACTCCACCATTGACTTCACCATCAGCTCGAACAGGGCCCTGCGATATTTTAAATGTCAAGCATAGTATTTAGCAGAAATTACTAAATAAAACAGAGGAAAACAAGAAAAATAATTTGTTATTCTTAGAAACTGGCGAAACTTCACAGCCGTTGACAACAACAATTATTTATTCTCATGTTGCTGGCTTCCCTTGCCCCATGTTACTTGAGGTCGTAATTCCTTTTATATTTTTTCACACAGTCCATCAGTGGCGTAGCGTCAAATTTATGTAAAGGGAAGCAACGCATTAAAAACCAGCAAAATGACACCCATGACGGAAAACCAGAAAAAATCTTGAGCGCTAACTAGTTATTTTTTCCTTCATATATGGTAAACTAGCTGTTGCCAGCGGCTTCACCCGCTACATCTCGAAAATTATCCCACGGGACGATAAAATCGGGATAAAAATTGATTTATCCTATGTGTTAATCCAGGTTATAAACTATCTGTGTACCAAATTTTATCTAAATCCGTTCAGTAGGTTTTGCGTGAAGAAGTAACAAACATACACACTTACAAACTTTTGCCTTTATAATATTAGTGTGATAGTGTGATAATAAAATGCTGAGGGCACAATTTAAAAGTGATTTTATCCATATGTAAATAAATCAATAAAATAATCCAGTTGGTACCAAATACGTTATCGACCATTACTATCTGCCCTAAATACTTTCTCTTTGTACAGCTGCCGTAACTCCATAATCACCTGTGCACTAAATCGTACTCACGTACGATTTAGTTCCGAATTCTGACACCCGAACACCGGCTTTTTTGGCACTGTCTGTTGCTTTCTTTGTTGACATGAGAACTGTTGGCATTTTTGTAATATTTTTAATTTTTTTTTTAATCCTACGATGTATTAAATATTTGTACCCACAGATCTTCATATAATTTACTACTTGACTCAAGTAGACACTAAGTAGAGTGTTATTTTCCCGAAGGAAAGCCGGCAGGAATCGGCTTCTTATGTGCCTTCGCCCCTGCTGGGTCGATCTATCGTTTCCGTGGTCGACCTCTCCAACAACAGCTGTTGGTGTTGTACTTTTGTAAAAATGAGTTTTTTTTTTTTTACCCGTTTTAGTAAGATGTACCGGACACGTGGTAACTATTCGCGCATTTGTGGTAATTGACTTACTCACCGTGAGTGTGCGTCGATGTAAAATATGGTAAATGTCTACTCACCACGAGTTTTGCATAGCGAGATCCCTGGTAGCTCCACTGGCTACCACCCACTGCAGAGCCAACTCTTCATGTAGAATCTTACATGACCCGTCGGTCATCACTGGAAACAAAAGTAATCATTTACATGACGTAACAATATTCTTCTTCTTTCCGCAAGAAGGTAGAGATATATCTTGTCTCTTGGAAAAGAAAGAAAATACATTTCTTCAGTCAAGTTTTAATTCTTATACAGGGTGTAAATCAACCCTTCACGCGGTCTAAAATCACATCTAATCAATCTCTTAAAACATTGTGCTAGTGGATGCTTTGAATAATAAACGGGTCATGGAGGACTTATATCCTAAACTAGTATTTACAAATATGGGTTCCCAGATATGGTCTAGAACAAAAAAATGATCGCAGTGATGGGGAGAACAAGTGCCGTTCGTTTGCGTTAAGGGTGCTTTTACACTCATTATAATAACAATGGTTGAGGCTTTTTGGGGTACGCGGCTTAGTTGAAAATTCACCCACATTTCGCCATTTATGTTTAAGACCCATTTAGTCAGGGGCGAACCTATTGGCATAAACCGGGCGCCAACTCCGGCTGCTACTAAGAATTTCCTGATGGGTAACCCAATAACACTTTGCTCGATCCAGGAATTGAACCTCATGGTCAGCAGTCGCGCAGCCCAACGAGCTAGTCTAATGTGTTTACCTCTGTCTAACCCTTTGGGAATTACAGGCGCGATTTTATGTTCAATTAAGGGACGCGTAGATCAGAAAAGAGTAGCAGAAGAAAGGGGAGGTTATACCCAACAGTGGGTGATTTCAAGCTGAAGATGATGATAAAAACATACCTGCAGGAGGTAACGGCAGTCCTATATCCCTGTCGGTGAGCGAGGGTCGCGGTATGGTGCACTGGTACTGGATGTACGTCGTGATCAGACCACTGCGGCCGTGGTTGTCGCACGTCGAGCCTTCGTTCATGTTCTGGAAGGAAAATGTAGATCAACTTTTACTGAATGAATGGTGGCTTAGGTGTCATACAGATATGCTAGCGAAGGAGGTGGCGGAACGTGAGAGGGAGAGAACCTCTCGTCCCAGCGCCAGGAGACGCTCCGGGTGTCGGCGGCCTCGTGACGGCTTCCGGCCACCGTAGACGCGGGCCTGTGGACGGTGAGTAATGGGCTAGCTCGCCGTCCGCCCGTCTTATGACGACGACAGGCCGTGTCGACGGCGCGCGAGTGTTCCACGCGCGCCTCAAAGAGATGTCAGCAACATTGCAGGGGCAAGGGCCGTCGTCTGCCGGGGCTGCGGGTTGTTCGAAAGGGATACCGTGGCCCCGGACACAAAGGGCTAAGTAAGAAGGAACATAGGTGGTTTTTAGTCAGTAGAAGTCTGACACTCCCTTCTGGTCTGCCCAGTGAGGAAGATTCCTCCTGCTCTGGGCATGATTTCGCACACATTTCTGAAAAGGGAATGGCCTCCTGTACAGGTCTGAGAATAATACGATGTAAACTGCCCTTTAAACAGGGAATCTGACTGATTAAAAAAAAATATTATTCTGTTTAGTCCGTCAGTTTGATTATCGAAAATATTGGATACGTGTTTTTTGTTTTATCAAATGAACAAAAATTTAATTTAAAACGTGTCAACGCTCATGAGTGGCTTGTGACGTCACTTGTAAGTAAAAAATGTACTGACTTGTGACTTCACACGAGTTTTCAAAGCACTGTATCGTCTTAATTTTTTGCTTACGTGAAAAAAAAAGAAATGTGTTCTATATTTTTTAGAAATCTATCTGACGAACTAATTCGATTTATTTTTTCGGATTCCCCTATTGCTAGAATTACAGCTGTTTTGTTATACTCTGATTATGCTCTCGCTACTCACAGATATATCAGTGAAGAGATGCGCGAGGCAGGTGAACACGTCCTGCGCGATGTTGAGCGTGTGTCCCGCCAGCGCCGGTGGCGCCACCAGCAGGTGTAGCAGCTTGTCTAGTACTACGGGCAGGTAGCGAGCTAGGACTTCTACGTTAGCCGTGGGTAACTCTGTTATACTGGGAACAAGAGAAAAATATTGTAAGTCGGTCAAGGTATACCTAGCTATACTTACTGACGTACTCAGAGAGCTTTAATGATTACTTAAGCTGTCACTTTGTAAAGGTTTGACATATTTTTGTATGACAAAACTGTCAAAACCTTTACTAAGTGATGGCCTAAGTAACCATTAAAGCTCTCTGAGTGCGGCAGTTTGACTATTAGAGCAGTCATTAGCAACTCCTTGGCAATAACATGGCCGGACAGGAAAGTTTTGTGTTTTCCAATGAAGAAGAGGAAGGCTGTCTATTACACCCTCTATAGGTACGGTCAGAAACAGTCAATTATTTGATATACATGACTGCAGCTATTATTTTTAATGTTCCATAAGAACATTTCATTCATTTTACACATTTTTTCATTTTATTATTTAAAATATTGCTTATACTGTTCAATAATTTGTGAGAAACGAGTAATATTTAAAAGTTTATATTGAAATAACCTGCTTCGAAACGTTGAGTAGTGTTAATCTACTACTGAGACTGACTGTACATTAGATAGGTATAATTGGTCACGCCACGTAAGATGAACGCTGGAGGTCAAGCTGCGCATTAGGCGATTTATCGGTCTGTTTGAGACAGACGGACCAATAGCGTACCAGAAAAAATGCTCTGCTTTTTTGGCGATACGCTATTGGTCCGTCGTTCTCAAAATACTATCGCACACAAAAGTTTTACGTAATGGTTATACATAAAAATTGAGAAAAAATATTTATGACGTAAATTGTTTTTTGAAGAGAGAAGCTGATAATAATATTATTGATTATTTTTCCGACCCAAATATCGACCAATAGAATTGCACCATTCGACGTCACGTGGTACAACCTACATGGTATTATACTGATAATTTTTTGAAAATTTTCCCTGGTAGTTGCTATATATAAAAAACAAAACATGATCCAGTCAAATTAACCACACGTCAAACTGACAGGTTGAATTCAATTGTGAAAATTGGAGATTTTGCATGAAAATGAGTCGATTTGGAGTTTGTTCTCTGTCCACCATCGATAAAAAAGCCAAAGGAAATGTTCATTATGAAATTCTTATTTGTTAACTGTACATTTCGTCTCATGGTGCAATTCTATTGGCTGACATTTGGGACGGAAAAATAATCCCCCGAATACCACACGAGCTTCAAAATTATCTGGCATTTCCCTCAAGGTTCCCTGCAAACAAATAAACTCCTTCATTTGTTTGCAACGAACCTATCGGGAAATACCCGATAATATTGAAGCTCTTGTGGTATTATAAGTGAGAATTTAAAACAATGCATCGAACGGGCGCAGAGGTAACAAAATGTTGCGAGTCTACAGTAAGAAGAATTGTGTTTTTAATTAAACACATTTACAACACACATACACAAAACGTGTTTTAATTCCATTAAATAATATTTTATTTAATATATTATTCGATTTTAACCTACTAATAAGCAAATATAGTTCGAAAATAAAACAATAGGCTTAGTAGTTTTGTGCGCGAGTCAGTGGCGTAGTGTGCCTTGGCGGGGCCCCGTATAAAAATGGTTTGGGGGTCCTTATGAAGGGTAAAGATTACTTACAAAAGAAAAAAATGTTTGCTTAGAATTAAGAGAAATATTATCATCATATAATAATTAATTAAATCACTTTTTCTAAATCACTTTTTCCAAAAAAAAATACAAACTATTCAAATTAATACACTCACCTTGCCTTTTTTTCGGCAAACTGATTTATTAAATTATTTTTATCTGATGATGACTTTAGAGCGCACGCTTTACGCGGGAGACGGGAAAAGAAGAAATTGAAATCGATTTGTTGCCTTTATCATTTCTTAAATAAAAAAAAAATTGCGAAGTTTTTATGAATTTTTGCTTACGCACGTCGGGGGCCCCGTATAATTGATACGGCAGATACCGCGGTAGCTACGCCCCTGGCGCGAGTATACCCATGCGCGAACACACCCCCCGCTTTCCCCTCATCGTTCTTCAATATCACGTGGCCCCCGACGCCCGAATCAATACAGTGTGATTCTTTATAATGTGCACATATCGAAATGAGGGAATCTATGCTTAATTTTATCGATGGAAAAAATATTTAAAAAAATCTAAATATTTTTTAATATTTTTTATGGAATTTTCAAAAATGTTGTCCGCTGTTGTGACCCCAATGTAAACAAAACGGTGTAACTTTTAAACTAAATTATCTATCGCGATGAAACAATTTTATGTAAAAAGTTATGAAAAAAAAAAGTTTTTTTGATAAAAAAACGTGTTTATTTTCAATTGAGGGTAGTTTTTTTTCCACAATTTTCATTTTACGAGGACGCCTAATTGCTTCCAATCATTATGGAGTTTGTTTCATCGCGATAGATAATTCAGTTTAAAAGTTACACCGTTTTGTTTACACTGGGGTCACAGTAGCAGACAAAATTTTAAAAAATTCCTTATAAAATATTAAAAAATATTTAGATTTTTTTTAATAATTTTTCCGTCGATAAAATTAAGCATAGATTCCCCCATTTCGATATGTGCACATTATAAAGAATCACACTGTATAATTAGTCAGATATTGAAGCTACTAATATTAAACAGCAGTATGTCTCTTACCTAGCGCGAAGTTCCGACTCCATGTTTGATAGTCCGATGCGTGGCGGAATGTTGCCTTCTTGTACCGCCTCGCACGCCATTGCGAAGCGTTCTATGTATCCATCCTGAGAACAAATAGGTGAAGTATTTAGTTAAGTGTCATTATTCAGTACAATTGGGAAGTTTCCTGACAACAAAATATGATTATGTTTAGTAGATTATCGAAAAATATTGTATACCTACGTGTTTTTTGTTTTATCAAATTAATCAAAATTGAACAAGATAAAACGCGTCAGAAATCATGAGTGGGGGATTTTGTCGTCACTACGTAGTAAGAATGCAGAGCGATGTGACGTCGCACGACTTTTCGAAGCACTGTATTGTCTTCATTTTTTGTTTATGTGAAAAAATATGTGTCCAATGTTTTTACCCGACTGCGGCAAAGCCCAAAAGGAGGGTTATTTGGAAATCTATCTGACTAGTTAGATTTTTATTGTCAAATACCTTATTTATAACGAGTAGGGCTAAGTTTCCCGACAGGGACATCGTGCTTGAATTATGATTTTTTAATGAAATGTCTAGCGTAAATCGTAAATGCACTCTTTCTTTTTTTTTGGGGTTGGGAAATCTTCAAATAACCCTTCCCGCTCTTGGGCAGAGCGAAAGGGACTAACGAAGGAAGCGAAGAAAAAGGCGCGAAGGAGGTGCTGAAGGGACAGACTTCTACTGACTAAAAACCACCCATGTTCCTTCTTAACCCTATATGTCGAGGCCGCGGTGACTAGTGTATAACCCGCAGCCCCGACGGGCGTCGGCTCTTGCGGGCCCCTCCCATGTTGCTGACATCTCTTTGCGGCGGCATTAAGGACGGACGAAGCAAATGCTCACCCTCGCACTTGCTTGGAATTATTTGTTCATTTGGAATTGGTATTTGTCGATACGTGTCCAAACACATGTGATAACTTCTGCGAAATAATTAAAATTGACGCAATAGATTTAGGTTCGGTATTTTCTATAATGTGAGAGCAAATGCAAGTTTCGGTTGTACGTGTTAGATAACTATAAAATAAAAGTACACTTAACGCAAACGAAGGGCTCTTATTCTACCCATCACTGCGATCATTTTTTTTGGTCTAGTCCATACCTGGGAACCCCCTAGTTACGGAGATATTGGGGGTCAAGGTTCCAAATTTTTCACAGCTACTTTTGTAAATACTAGTTTTTTTTATACTTTACTTAAATTACCTCCACGCCTCGTTTACTATTCAAAGGATCCACTAGCACAATGTTATAAGAGTGCTACATTGAGTTTCAACGTAAAATGTGATTTTTGACAGCAAAAAAAAAAATCCCAGCAAAACATTTTGCGTAGGGGTACTTAATTTGATGTACAAAATGCTTGGTTGACAGCCTGCTGTGTGAAGGGTTAATTTACACTCTGTATAAGGGTGCTTACTCTCGAATATAATTCCGATAGATCGACATTGGAATTGTCAGTCAAACGTCAGGGATTGGCTGGATTCACTGAGTCTAGCCAATCCCTGACGTTTAACTCAACCAACTGACGTTTGAACAATGTCGATCTATCGGAATTATATTCCAGAGTAAGTACCAAGGTCCCACTAAAATAGATGGATAAATTTTTACGCAGTTTGTCTAAGCAAAGACATTCAAGCAATAAAAACACTGATTGAAGTGATTTTATTTCGACTTAAAATATTGCTATTGTCTTTATTTTGGTGGTCTGTATTATGATTTCTAAAAAAATATTTCATAATAATAATAAATAAATTTAATTCATTAAAAAAGGAGATTGTAGGCATACACAAGTTATGTAACATCTAAGTTTGGGACATGTAAAACACAATCTAGTGGGTGAAGCTCTGCTATTCCTAGCTAGGTTATAGAATAACCTGTATTAAGGAATAACAGTCCCTGTCCTTTTAAAAAAGTTACAATAAACTAGTACATTTTTTTTACTACAACAATTTTTATAATTGAAAATGTTCGTGTGAGTGTGTGTGTGTGTGTTGTGTGTGTGGTTATATGTGAGTAAGGGGTATGTGCGTGTGTGCGATGGAGTGAAAGAGAGAATGTATGTTTGATTTGATTGAACTCGAGTGAGGCAATATTTAAAAGTTAGTCCACCTTTTTAAACGGACCTTATATGAATATTAGGAGCTGCCTAACTCACCAGCGGATGCACCGTAGTATGCGCATCAAGCGTGATAGTAAATATCGGCTTGTGGTTGTCTATCCACCTGGTGCCGGGCAGCTGCACGTCCGGGAAGATATAGGAGTAATTGTCGGGCGGCTCCTCCTGCATGACGGGCAGACTGAACTCGCCGCACGTCAGCTTGCCGTTGCGGCATAGGGGGAGCCACTGGAGGGAAGGAACACAGTTAGTTACAAATTAGAATAGAGATGTTTACTGACTTAAAAAAATATGATTCTAATTAGTCCGTCTTTCAGATTATCGAAAAATATTGGATACGTACTTTTTGTTTTATCAAATCAATAAAAATTGACGAAGATAAAACGCGTCAAAGATTTGAGTGGGGGGTTGCGACGTCACTCACCGGTAAAGAATGTCATACAAATGTCTTGGAAAATGACGTCACACGAGTTTTTAAAGCACGGTTTCGTGTTCATTGTTTGTTAACGTGAAAAAAGAAAAAATAAGTGTTCAATATTTTTTGGAAATCTATCTGAAGGACTAATTATATTTTATTGTTAAATACCCTATTACGATAAGATTTTCTTATGTCTAAATCTAAAACCTCAAAAAAGAAAAACTATTCACCTCTATAATATGTACTCGTAACATAAAACGTCAACCTTGTTAGATTGTGGTTCTTTCTGGTTAAAAAGAGTTGTATCATTAGTACAAGCTGTTGCCAGCGGCTTCGCCCGCTACAGCTCGAAAATTATCTCACGAGAAGATAACATCGGGATAAAAAGTATCCTATGTGTTAATCCCGGTTATAAGCCATCTATCCACATTCGTTGAGTAGTTTTTGCGTGAAGAAGTAACAAACGTACACACAAACTTTCGCCTTTATAATATTAACTAGCTGTTGCCAGCGGCTTCGCCCGCTACAACTCGAAATTTATGCCACGGGAAGATAAAATCGGGATAAAAACTATCCTATGTGTTAATCCAGGTTATAAACTATCTGTGTACCAAATTTTATCTAAATCCGTTCAGTACTTTTTGCGTGAAGAAGTATCAAACATACACACAAACTTTCGCCTTTGTAATAATAGTGTGATGTGATATTCTCATTTCATTATTGATGTTAAACGAGCCTATTTCCAACAGTAGGGCACACATTCAAACTCCTGGCTGTTAAAGAAAAGTTCCAGTAACGATTCATCCAACTTAGAACGCTGACTTGCTGTATCTTAAAACAGTCACTGTCGTAACTACGTTATCTCGTGGCCAAGCGGTACAGTCCTTCACACACTTATTTTACCTGTGATAATTGCAATCTATCAACAACCTTATTACAAAGACAATAAAGATCAATATGATATTGACAGTAATCAGTAGTAACAAACTATGTAAAGACTGTAAGTGTGTGTTTCTTACCGAGTAGCCCACAGGCGTCTCCAAGTTCTTCTCCTGGTCGGGCGCGACGGGTTTCCTCTGACACGACACGTGCAGGAACGTGAACAGCAAGTGATGCTGGTCGCCCAGGTCTGCTGGGAGCTTCAGCTTTATCTCGTCGTAGAGGGACGGGTTCCTGAAGAAATTTAAGGTAATGGCAACGCGATGTTTACAATAGGGGATCGGACAAAAAAAATAATAATTAGTCCGTCAGATAGATTTTCAAAAAATATCGTATTTTTTCTTTTTTCACATAAACAAAAAATGAAGACGATACAATGCTTTGAAAACTCGTGAATTCCTCAAAAACTTCACATGGTAGTACATTTTTCACCAACAAATGACGTCACAACACCCCACTCATGATCTTTGACGCGTCTTATTTTCGTCAATTTTTATTTATTTGATAAAACAAAAAACACGTATCCAATATATTTTTTTATAATCTAACTGACGGACTAATTAGAATTATATTTTTTTGACCCAGTCCGATCCCCTATTGTTCAGTGATTGAATGTCCACGGTAGATTTAAGGTACATAGTTATTTGTTTATTTTCATAGTTAGTTCAGTATCCTATCGTTATTATACGGAGTGAGTTTGTGAAGTGAGCGTGGATTGTGAAATCCGTAACTATGAAGAATAACGAAAAATGGTAATAGGAGTTTCGGACGATTTTGATGAAAACTAAATTTGCATTATTAGATTTTTTTTTATCAATACTTCCCAGGAATCAAACCTGATATTATTGCTAACAAACAATTCCCTTCTTATCATTATTATATAAAAACAAATGGTTTCGAGTTTCAGTTAGAATCCTGGCATTCCTAATTAACATCAACGTTTGCGGTCATTAAATTGAATATTATTTAGAATGACAATTTTTTTTCAATTTTATTAATTTGAAATGAATTTTATAAGTATATTGTAATAGGCGTGACGACATAGTCAAAGAATCAATGATTTAATGATATTAGGGGAAATTACATACGAGAAGGATTTAAAACACTGATTTAGTTTTATTAAAAAAATTAAGATTAGTAAGATTTTTAATAAAATAAATGATTAAAATACTGTTATCGGCCATTTTGATTGAAACACCAATCATAGCGCACTACGTCACGCCAATGTAAACATCACTAGCTGTCACTAGCTCACTGTGTTGTTTTGTTGCCGATTACGCATTTGGATATTTTTTTGTTACTACAATACTTTGTGAACATCTTTAGCAATGGAATCAGGCTTTGTAAAGGCAAACAGTTCAAATTTGCCCAGGATAGATTTACTGATGTTGGGCAATTTCCTTGGGTCAAATAAGAATTATTATATTATAAATAAGAATTTTGCTCGTCCGAGTTCCGAAATGTGAAAACCTCCCTGTAAGTAAATTTTGTAAGTATCTAACACTATAAAAATACAACAAACTCGTTTTGAGCTTGTAGGAGTTTAGTTTATTTTCACTTTCATATGTTATTTTTACAATAAACTTGTCAGTTTTTTTTTGAGGTTAGCTCCTTCGCAACTTGTAATAAAAGTTTGCTACTGAGTTAATAACCAACAAAAGGAGTAAATTTCTGTAACTACAAAGCATGTACCGTACTAGTATCTTTTCTCATAGTAACAACCTACTATCATAATCACCGGGTCAGCTATGCAGGTCCAGAGGGCAACATTTTTGACATTCAAATATGTAATGCTAAAACTATTGCTATTGATGTGTTTTTACACTGAGGCACCGCACACCACTTATAAACTTTGTTATTCATTTTTAACACACGAATTATGGTAATGTTTGTTTTAGTTTCCTCTAGCTGCGCTTTGACATTTCCATGTTTACTTATGCGTGACGTCAGACCCGACGCCATGACGCTGCGAGCTGTTTTCGCGCTCTATTTATTTTATTTTTCAAAAATGGCTAATATCTTCGTTAAACTTTACTTTATTACTGAAATAAAGGTTTTTTCGTAAATAAAAAAGATGTACCCACATTACGGAAGGGGATTTCAAAATCTTTCGTCATGCCTATTGTATTTATTTTGTGTGACTGTATGTAATGTTTTAATCATGTTTCTAATATGGGTTATGTTACCTGAAATAAATTAATTTAATTAAACCAAAATAGCTCTTACTGCTACTCTGATCACTGGTATAAGTCATCACTCATCACACCACCATCATCACTTCAAGAAAAACATAGCCATCCACAGCATTACCTCAATAACTGCTATCTTACTTGTTATGGTAGAGCACGGTGGTGTAAGCTTCATTGGTGAACTCAGAACAGGAGCTCCTTCCGAATATAGCGGGCAGGGCAGACTCGTCGTTCTCGCCTGACATCAGTTGGATTCGAACCTGGATATAAAACAATATGTTATTTATTTTGAAGCCTAAAATATACAATGAAGGTGCACTTTGACGAAAAGGGGGTCTTGTAGACTTCGTGGCATAATAATGATAGACACTCAGATGAGTCTTCAGGTAAAACCGACTTAGCCTAGGTTGGTCTGTGGATGGGTGACCATCAATTATATACTGATTTTCCTCCGTGGTTTGGAAAGGACGTTGAACCGTTGGTCCTGGATGTCACATGTATATCTTGTTTGTCGTTACAAGTAGTCCGAGGCCCGAAAGTTTGGTAAAAACCGAGGGGTATCGTATGCGGCGGCGACCTCTCGCGTCCGGCCCCGGTGCAAGCCATGGTCCGGGGCGAGGAGGAATGGGACGCCGTCGCCTCCTTCTGCGAAGCAGTGAAGCTAGCGCAGGAGGTGGCGGAACGCGAGAGGGAGATAACTTCTCGTCCCAGCCGCCGCGGGAGGCGCTCTGGGCGTCGGGGGCCACGTGATGGCTTCCGGCCACAGTGATGGGCTAGCTCGCCGTTCGTCCGTCTTATGACGACAAAAGGCCGTGTCGACGGCGCGTTTGCGTTCCACGCGCGCCTCAAAGAGATGTCAACAACATGGGAGGGCTGACGCCCGTTGGGGCTGCGGGATGTTGTAAGAGATACCGCGGCCTTGACACAAAGGGATAAGAAGGAACATGGGTGGTTTTCAGTCAGTAGAAGTCTGACACTCCCTTTCGCTCTGTCCAAGAGCGGGAGGGGTAATTCGGTGATTTTCCACCCGCCAAAAAAAAAGAAAAAAAGGGGTATCGTTTTAAAGTGGGTTGTGGAAGTTACATAGGCAGTCGCTCCGATGGTACTCAGCTATATCCGGTTAAACTGGAAGTCGACCCAACGTAGAGACGCTAAGCAGATGATGATGCAGGGCAAAGGCCTACCTTCCCTGCTTCCACTTTCCATGATCTAGTGCGATTGCAGGCCAATCCTTTAAGAAGGAGTTCAGCACATCCCACCATCTCGGCAGCTCGGAACAATCTTTTGGTTTGTGAATGGGTTAAGAGGAAATACGGGAGGTTTTTTCTCCATAGACACGCTTTGGCCTGCTGACTATCAAGTTATGATTTTTTATACACTAATAAATATTAACTACTTGTACGCCCCTATGTTTTTCTTTTTGATGATAAATTATTTTTCTAAGCACTAGAGCCCTCAAAAATTGCTCTAAATTGCTTATTTAGATCGCTGTCAACACAGGCCTAGTGTACAAATTTGAGAACTTTTAACGAAAAAGGAAAAACATAGGGGCACAAAATACATCCTTCTTAATTATTGTATAAAATATCTTATAAATTGGTACAATATTGGAGGAGGAAATAGGCGACAGCCAAAACTAGAAATATGACTTTTTACTTAAGCTATTGAGTCGGATCTGCAGTTGTCGTTATCTGCCGCCCGGGCGATAACGATAGTTTAATTCAAATACCTAATTTTCAAAAGTCTCTCCGCACGCATTTCCTCTTAATAGTTGGGCTAAAGTAAATGGATTTAAGTAGAGTTTAGTTGGTTGTCAAAGTCTAGGCTAATGATGCTGAACTTACGGTTATATTCCTAGCGGAGCCAGTGCGCGAAGTGTACGCGTTCAGGTTAATCTCCTTCACAGCCAGGTAGAGCATGTTGCGGTATTGGTAGTGCGGCATCGCGGGCGGGTGCGTCGGGAATGGGAGGATCTCCTTACAGGGACGCACGTTGTCGTCTGAGGAAGAATGTAGCTGTTAAAGCAGGACGAACATATGAAATGGGCCCACTCTTGACCCCAATCTTGCACTTAAGGCTACAAGTTGTGCGGCGACCTCTAGCGTCCGGCCCTGGTGCAAGCCATGGTCCGGGGCGGGGAGTAATGGGACGCTGTCGCCTCGTTCTGCGAAGCAGTGATGCTAGCGAAGGAGGTGGCGGAACGTCAGAGGGAGAGAACCTCTCGTCCCAGCAGCCGCGGGAGATGCTCCGGGCGTCGGGGGCCACGTGATGGCTTCCGGCCACCTACTGTAGATGCGGGCCTGTGGACGGTGAGTAATGGGCTAGCCCGAAGTCCGTGCGTCTTATGAAGACGACAGGCCGCGTTCGTGTTCCACGCGCGCCTCAAATAGATGTCAGAAACATGGGAGGGGCCCGTCGGGGCTGCGGGTTGTTTACAAAGACACCGCGGCCTCGACATACAGGGCTAAGAAGAAACATGACTGGTTTTTAGTCAATAGAAGTCTGACACTCCCTAACGCTCTGCCAAGAGTGGGAGGAGTCATTTGATGATTTCCCAACCTCCATAAAAAAAGTAAATGGGCAGAGATCAGGTCGACGATGGAACGAGCTTATCAAGAAGAAACCTATTTACTTCATACATGCATAGGTGCATTTTGCCTGTGACATAACTCGCATTCGTCATAATATTTTACCTCCATATGGGTGCAACTTCGCGAGTTCCGGGGTAAGTCCGTTCTTCATTTCATCAGGACATGGCGACACTTCGATCTTCAGAGTTCCTGGGATGCACTTCAGCTTCTTCGGGGCTGAACTGGGCCGCTTTATCTCAGCTAGGAATTTGTATAGATCTTCGTCGCGGAGTTTGTCGGTTTCCTAATAGGTAAATACAATAAAATTAACAATTGATGCCAGGTTTGCTGCGGGTTGTCCGAAAGAGATACCGCGGCCCCGGATACAAAGGGCTAAGAAGGAACATGGGTGGTTGTTAGTCAGTAGAAGTCTGACACTACCTACTGCTCCGCCCTGAGCGGACGGAGACATTCACTGACGATAACCCAGCTCCAAAAAAAAAAATATGCCACAGACTCAAAGCATTTATTTCAATTAAACCTTTAAAGGCACTTTTGAGTGCCAGGTTGCAATAGACCGTTGCGGGTGAGTTCTTATATTTAACGTATCGATGGCAATCTGAATTGTGATGGCCCAGAGCGGAAACTAGTTTGGCGTCTTGAGAAGCGTCCATTAGTTCCTGTAATAAACAAACAACAGGACACCCAGGACACGATATAAAGTACCCCATTGTTTGTGGACTTCGGAGTCTATTTAAAGACTTATAGATCAGGCATTGCCACTCATGTCCACGTGGGAGACTTTCAGCAGGAACGAACGGACTGGGTATTTTATAAGAAAGAGGTGCTGGTGGGTAGCAAAATGCCGGGAACATCAAGTAATATAAAACGACTAACCTGTTTGAAGAAGCTGGTAACAGTAATTACAATAGGTTTGAAGCTGTCCAGCTGGTTGGCGAGGTCGTCCGCGTGATGGGTGGGCGCGCGTCGCTCGATGGAGCCCTTGCGCGTCAGTGAGCCACCCACCTCGCCTGCGCGACGTCGCAGCTGTTCCAGGCTACTGGACGATGCCTTGCGGTCTGGGTAAAAAACCAGGTTATTTATCCAAATCTGGCTGAGAATCAGAAGTTTATGAGCGTCGGAATAGACCCTCAAAACCAGAAACCAGGAAACTAGGATACACACCTAGTTTCCTGGTTTCTGGTTTTGAGGGTTATTTTAGGATAATAGGGAGCGAGCGAAGCAAGCTCGAAATATTTTGCACCCCGACTGGTATGAAGTTAGGTTTTATTTTGACAAACCCTAGCTATGACGCATACTAGGAGTCCCACGGATCACGAGGCCCTGATGGGCATGTGCCCATTAGCACAGCCTGTTCGAAACGAGCTTGCAATCTGAGGTACATTAAGCTACAACAAATCGCTAAACAATTTCGAGTAGCTTAATGTGCTGGGAGGAAAAAGATAATACCGTCCGACCGTCTAGGCTTAGCGTTTCCGTCAGCAGGTCAACGGAGCCCCGCTACAGTTAAAACTATGCGCAAATAACTAAACTACCTAATTGTATTTTCATACATCGGAGGCATAAATGTCATCAGCCGTGATACACATTTTAGCGCTTCTTTCTCTACACTATACAATGAACTACAAAGATGTTTAATGGATAAAACAAAAAAATATGGAAACATTAAAAAATCGGTGTCACATTTTATTTATGTAATTTCATTTTTATTAGTCTTTCCTGCTCCATGGCAATCTGTTGAACACAACGATAAGCCAGCGCTTTGACTGATACGAGTGGATCTGCTTGAGCTTGGTTAGATATCCTGACGAATCTATCTTTTAGAGATGGGACACTAATACACACTACTATCTTTAATCTTCTATGTTGAAGATCTTGATGTAATTAACTAATGAATGAAAATGGAGTATTAAATATGCTACTTCTAGATTTGAACAAAATGTGCACAACACACCACCAACATGAGTAAAAACTAACGATGATTTGGGGAGAAAATTCTAAATGACGATGAAATTTTGCCACAATCTCACCCCCGAATTCTCAAACCCAAATTAATCTAAAAAACTGTCAGACAGAACAGTCAAAACTAGATAAATTGCTGACCGATGTGTACATCGAACCCTGATAGATAGTGCCTGAATAAATAAAGGGTGTAAAAGTACCCTTAACGCAAACGAAGGGCACTTGTTCTCCCCACCACTGCGATTTTTTTTTGTTCTAGACCGTACCGGGAAACCCCCTAGTTACGGAGATATTGGGGGTCAAAGTTCGTTATTTTGCACAGCTGTTTTTGTAAATACTAGTTTTTCAGGTTATAACTTTTACTATTCAAAGCATCCGCTAGCACAATGTTTAAGAGTGCTACATTGAGTTTTACCGTAAAATGAGTTTTTTGACCCCAAAAAAAAAGTCGTTTCCCAGCAAAAATAATTGCGTAGGGGTACTTAGTTTGATGTACAGAATGCAGCTTGGTAGACGTATGTGTGAAGGGTTAATTTATGTTCGAAACCATGTCAACAATTTGTCCCTCCACACCAAAAGATTAATGTTGCCGATTTAAATTTAAACATATTCGTCATAATTTCAGCTGAAAAACGTCGACTACTAGACATAGGATTCCCTAAGTGTCGCCACATTGACTGGTCCCGTGGGTCTCCCATCCAACGGGTCCCATCAACCTTCACCAGGTCATAGCTTTACCTAGTCGGAGGCGTTCCAATGCAACGTCTTCCGGTACCGTTTAAACTTATTACAGATAGCAAAATAATTTACAAAAATGACTCAACATCTGCCTAGCCTTTTCCCAACTATGTTGGGGTCAGCTTCCAGTCTAACCGGATGCAACTGAATACCAGTATTTTACATAGAGCGACTGCCTATCTAACCTGTACCAACCCAGTTAATACTAGGTAATACGATACCCTTTGGTAAGACTGGATGTCAGACTTTCAGGTCACTGACTACCGTAACGACTGCAAAAGTTCTATATATGGCACCCGGGACCAACAGCTTAACGTGCTTTCCGAGGCACAGAGGAAACTCGGTATGTAATGGGTGGTTACCCATCCACAGGTCGACCTAGGCAAGCGCAGCAAAAAAACTGCAAAAATGACTGAAATACAAATATCGTTTGAGAATTCGGGCGTAAGATGAATGATGAAAGCCAATTACCAGATACACCTTCTGCGACAGTTCCCAGGTTAGCGTTGCAATGGAATACAATTTTTAATTATTTTTATAAAACCAATTAAAAATATGTTTAGAGATCAGCTGTAGTTTTGGTAGGTTTATTCTATTCATCACCTGTTTCTATATTAAAAAAATGTGTTTAGTCCGTCATTATCGAAAAATATTGCGAGTTTCCGAAGCATTGTGTCTTCTTCATTTTTTGTTTACGTGAAAAAAATAAAAAATGTGTCCAACATTTTTCGATAATCGAAATAATAGAACAACAAAAATACCACTGCCGTCTAGGACGGGAGAATTTTCGCCATCTACTTACCCAAGCTATTAGTATTAGGACAAGCGTTCAAGCTGTCTTTGTCCTGGTCCCGCTCCAGGCTGTTGGATCCGCTGAGTATGTTGAGCAGCGACACGGCGCTCCAGGCCAGCGGCATGCGGTACTTGCCCAGGCGAGCGCAAGCTGCTGCAGCGCCCGCGCGGACCTTCTCGCGGTTCTGGGGACACTAAAGTTTTTAGCAAACACAGAAAGCAAAAGAAAAAACTAAAAATAAATTTTATTTTTATTTTATTGTTTTTGTAGATACATCTTGTCACTAAAGGACAAAGAAAAAAAGAAATTAAAATACTGAACCAATTTTGATGTTCTTTTTTGAAGTCGGTTAAACAACCAACCTTATCGTCCTAAATATGTGCCTCAACGCGCTTTTTGACATCACTTTTAAATATTTTTTAACCATAAAACGGTACAACACCACGGTGCTCTATATCACAAAAACAACCAAAAACCAACCTTATCCTCCTTAATATACGGCTACACTCCTGAGGATCAACTATGCTAATTATGCTGACAATTTTATAACTTCCACTACTTTTTTTCTTCCTTCTTTTGTATCATTCAAAAAGAGTAAACAAAAACCCACCTTATCATCCTTAATATACGGCTCAACGCACTCATTGACGTCTCCCTGAAGCACTTTCTCCACTCTAACGACCAGGAACATGTCTGGCGAAGGGTTGAGGAGGTCGAAGACGGCACTCCGGCTGAGGGTCGAGAGGTCCGCGTGAGGGACGTGGGAGGAGAGCATCTGGCGAGTGCACTCCGAGTTCAGGTTGAAGTAGAAGTTCTCTGACACTTTCTTCCTTTCTTTCGCGTCGTAGACGGCCATTGATGCGAAGAGCGGTTCCACATCTAGTTCTAGCCTAAAATGGAGATACGATTACAGTTTAACTGATATTATACCGACAGATGGGTACTCCTGACCGAATATTAGCTATGGCGGTCAAATCATAACCAATTATATGAAGACACTTACCTATGATGACACGGAGGCACTTCTGGAGCATATACACTAGCAAAAACACCAACACTCCATATACACTAACACTCACGCGCACACACACCCTCACCTATACAACTACATCCACCCTCACACACACACACACCCACTCCCACTACTATCCATACTCGAGATATACTCTCAACACCGCCGTTATTATTATTGTTTTTTTTTTTAGTGTAAGTATTTAATTGTAATTCAATTCTAGCATTATTACGTGTAATTATTGATATGTTATGGAAGAGCGGAGTCTCCTAACACAGGCATTATTTGCTTAAAAGGAGGCTCCAAACACAACTTAATTATGTAAAAACTGAAGCATTAATAAACTTATTATTATTATTATTTTCAGCAAGATATAATACACAAACTTATGGTTTTCCATGGGTATAAGCAGACTCTACGTAACGCTGTTACAATCCGTAGGTTCACACTTCTTCCTATCCGCTTCAGTGAGACATTATAGTACAAAAGTGTGTGCGCAACACAGTTAAAACAACTTAATCATTATTAGGTAAACAGCCTTGTATGGTACCACTAAGACGCAGGCCTTCTGAAATCTTAAAAAGATTACCCAATGTCGTAGAGTGAATCCAATGAGAGTTTCTATCAAGCTAATCTTTTTGTAGCATAACAACGAGTGCCAAATTAAATACAAAAACTAAACTTTGAATTTTACAATTTAGTTCTAAAAGCTGAATATTTTTTTTATGTGTTCAATGAATAAAGTGACTCACTTCAACTGATGGCAGACCACCATAATCCTGTGTCCCATGATCTCGCACGGCATCTCTGCAGCCAACCTTCGTTCCACCGCCTCTTCTTCATCAAGATATGGAGTGTATAGACCCAGGAGATCTGCTTGACGGTTCTCTAACCTGAAAATTATATTAACTTACCACTAATTATAGCAACATTACAGATTTATCCAATACGATATTTTACACGTATAAGAGAACAATATAAAAAAAGTAAAATTAAATTATTCTATGGCTATAAACATGACAAAGTTTATAGTTGCACCCCTTTTTGAATTATAAGTCAAAGCTGAAATAGGCTAGTAGACAAAAATAATCTAATTAGTCCGTCAGATAGATTTCCAAAAAATATTGGACACATATTTTTTCTTTTTTCACGTAAACAAAAAATGAAGACAGATGCGATTACGACTGTCCTCTATAATAATTATCAAATTATCTACTTATTAGACGATTTTTCTTGTTTTCTACTTTTAAGACCGCGGTTTTATTAGTCTGCGTTTTTATTCGTGGTCGGATTGAGTTTTTAAACTTATTTTTTTTATTTGTTAAAACAAAAAAACACGTATCCAATATTTTTCGATAATCTAACTGACGGACTAAACAAAAAATCATATTTTTCTCAAACAGGAACCATCATTATTGCGACCGGTTGATGGCAATAGGTTTACCCCCTATTAAATCGGACTTAAACATAACTGGCGAGATGCGGCTTTTCGCCGGTTTAATCCGGTATTACGTCTATCACGGTGTAATATCCTTGTTTCTTAAGATTTAATTTGTCTGTTAAACGAAAGGAAAATTACTCTTATATTTCTGGAAAAAAGTCGTAACTAACGTCATTGAACAATTTTGCGTATGTTAATTAAAGCTGTTTTGTCGTACAAATATTATTAAAAAGCGTATGTTTCACAGTTTCAATTGCAAATTCTAACAACAGAACGAACTTACCTCCTTGACTCATTAAGAGCGTCTAGCTGTTCCGGCGGCTTTCTCTCAAAGAGGTCAGGTAGCAGAGGATCTGAGGACGAGCTCCGAAGGTCCAGGCTGGCCCAGGAGCCGCGCGGAGTGAGGGTCTCGTTGCAAGAGGATGATGAAGACATGGAAGCCACTGACTGGCGGCCGCTTGATGGTTGAGATTCAGACTGGGGAAGACATATAGATGATGCTGAAAATACACAGGTTATTTATAGTCCGGTCAATTTAGACATCCAAGGTTAAACTAATACCCACCCGGCTGAAAATTAGTAGGATTGTTCAAAACACCATTATAAATGAAATATAAAAAGTCCCTATCGATCTGACACCTGGAAAAAAGTTATTCGAGGTCAAAGGTCACAAAAACGGGTTTATCGCGATTTTCAGCAAAACGGTAAGTTTTATCCTATTTGCAGAGACAAATTATAGATCAGATAATAATCTATAAAATGTCTAAACATTTCTATTTCTAAAAGCCACAGTTTTTTAAAATATATCGATTTAAAAAATTTAAAAGTTTGTCTCTGCAAATTTTATGATATAATTTACCGTTTTGCTGAAAATCGCTAATCTAATGATGACGAAATTGAGCCATCATTTTTCTGATTTATGGTAATTGCATCCTCTTTTTCTCTTACCTGATGCTTCTCAATGCAGGCGAAGGGCTTCTCTAGCCGCTCGCGTCCACATCTGGAACCCTAATGAGCTTCTAGTGTACTATACCTGATGCTCCTCACTGCTGGCGCTGGGTTCAGCGTCCACTTCCTACTGGTGGCACAGCCCTACATAGAGCCGGTCAAAGCGGTCCCTAAGACTAGAGCTCTAACGAGCCTTTGGTGTACCATACCTGATGCTCCTCAGTACTGGTGGTAGGCTCGGCATCCACCTCATACTGGTGGCGCGGGCCTGCATGGAGCCGCTCCAGGCGCTCCCCTAGCCGCTCGCGGCCGCACATGGAGCCCGAGTGCGCCCTGTACTTGTACTCCACAACCGTGTAGTCTGTTGTGTAGCAGCGGATGCAGTCGCGGACGAACATTGGGGCTTTTGCGCTGCGGAGAGACAGATAAGAAAGTAAAGTGTTAATGTGTAAAGAGTTTGCCACTTTTACGAAATTTGGCAATCTTTACTAATGTATTATTATTTTTTTCAATTTTTTGGTTATTTGCAATTGGATAGCTATTATTTGTATTAAGAAAGACCACTGCAAATAAGTCACCTGATGACTTGACAGAACTTCTTATAATACTTACAGATCTTCGTCTGGCAACACATGTGTGATAGTCCTGATGCGACGGGGTATGTTGCAAAGTTCCATGTCCACCGCAGGGTAAGCGAGGGGGTCCCGCTCTCCCATGAGGCGGTCGCAGACCTCCTCATAGTCCGGTGGTTCAATCATGTCGCAAAGTGATATCTAGGTGCAGTAAATGTTGTTGGACTTTTTTCGTATATTCAACTTAGTAAATTAGTTTGCCCCAGGACAACAATAATTCCTAAGTCAAACTTCTTTAAGTTTGTTACTTTAGCAAGAAGACACACAATAAATAAATCATGTTTTTTATTTACAGATTAAATCAACTTACAAATTCAAGTTCTATACTGATTTATTTTACATTTCCTTTTGAAATTAATGGTCTACATTACACTATGGAGGACATTATGGGCTTTAGCAGAAATAATTGTTGATTGCACGGACAGATATGGAATGATGAAAGTGATTTTGTTTGATGTGTTTTGTGACAACAAATACATGTTTCAGCAGTATACATCCGACCCTTCCAAAGGTAAATTTTTCGCATTGGTACCCTGTAAGTTGATATGCTGCTCAATATAATTGAATAAATATTTATAGTCGGTTATTACATACTTCTACTATTGTCCAAAACGATAGAAGTATTTGTCGTTAAGTCTTGATCATTTATGAATTTATATCATAACAAGAAACATGTATTGTGTGCAGGTTGGAATGTTGATGTTATATAGTTATAGTAGAATACAGAGAAAGTGAAATAGACACTGGGTGTGATTTATAAAAAAATTTAGCTGACTGTTGACCACAACCAATTCTATGATTACATGGGAAATATTCCAGTAAAGTAACCGTCACGAAACACTTGTTTAAAGCAGGATAAAATATAATATAAGCGCAATTTGTCCGAGTTAAAACCTAGATTATGAAACCATGAGTTGAGGCAATTGTTCAAGTATTAGCTCATAGATTTACATATTAGTATGAAGTAACTGTAGCCTCGACGTACCAGCAATCAATTAGTAAACAATCCAAAGCACACACGACTAATAAGGATAGGGAAAGGAAAGGGTGATTCACATAGATTAAAATGTTATGATTCTACGAATATTGTATTAGTGGGATAACTTACAGAAGACGAGCAACCAGATAGAGTCCCGACCTTCGACTGGTTAGAATACACCTTACGAGCCTCCCCCGCATTCCTATAAATAGGGAAAAATCAATTTTTGCCGTATTTATAAACGATAAAGAGCGTTCATGCATCGCCAAACAGGGACAGCGCTACAAGGGCAGGGGAACCATTTACCCGGAAGATTGCTGGTATTTACGTCCAAGAGTCATCTAAAATAACTTCAATAAACTTCTTACTCAGAATAAAGTGTTATTTATTGATTATTTCACAATAAGATTCCGTTAAAAAACAAACATCCACGAATTTCTTGTTTACTGATTTGACATTTCGATTGGCATTTGGCATTTGACATGTTTTTTTTTTAATAATATTTTGTGGCTATGCCACTGGCTTGGTTACAAGACCTTTAAGCCAGCATTTGACATGACAGCTTATTACGGAGTTGCCAACTTATTCAGTTTATGTACGGTCCAGTGAAGTGAAGTCTATCTTTATTTTATGTCTTTAATCCTTTCCTTTCCATAATGGTTCAATGACGTGTCCACTAAAATTATTTCTGCTAATAAATCTATTATCTGAATGATTATCATTATCAAGTAACTGATGATTGCAAATATACGGTAGTACGCAATGTTGAATTGGGGCGAGTTAATGAGCTTGAACTTGAAATGTAATCTGAGTAGCGAGGTCATGCTCAAGTCTTATAACTGTGTCCAGACAGGTCCAGAGAATGTCAAGCGCTAATAACCGTCTAAGAATAACTTAAACTTAGATTAGTGCTTCAATACCACAAGATCACGATTTCTGGAAAAACAATAAAGTCTTATATTTTTTTTTATTTGCTGATTATCACTTCAAGGCCTGCCTTGAAGTTAGTGCAGGTGGAGTTGCAGAAAGTGCACGACTAGAGCTAAGAGCCATGGTTTGTGAAGAGGCTCCGTAGTCGCAAAAGTTACCTAACAGTGACCTAATATTTTTCGTAACCTGTCGTACTTGCCTTTGTATAAACTGCCAAATCAAATCAAATCAAATCAAAATATTTTTATTTCACATAGGCCTACATGGGCACTTATAAAACGTCGGTAAAAAGGGGGGCACGGTACGGTGCATTGGTCGATTCCTAAGGAGAAGAACCGGCAAGAAACTCCAAACGGCACGGTTAGCGCAATGGCTCATGCAATGGACGGCTGCGCTGCGTGTCGCGGGTTCGATCCCCGCACGGAACAAATATTTGTATGACCTACAGATAGTTGTTCCGGGTCTGGGTATTTGTGTATGTGAGTTTTTTTTTTTTTTACATAAATTATAGACATAAATTGCAGACAAATTCTTATCAGAACTGGCCACTTAATAACTTCAGTCATCAAGTCAGTTCTGGATTCTGGATGAAATTACCAGCCTGGCCATGCACTTCAAACAGCTGTCTTGTGGTTCGTCACACAGAAACTGTGATTCCTAATTTTGAAAAATAAAATCTTGTTATTTAAAAATAATTAGCAATCGATAACCTTTTGATTTCCTAAAATGTGTCGAAACAATCAGCAGAGGTCCACTATAATTGCTGAGTTGTACTGCGGAGTTCAACCAGCCGACACATTGCGCAATTTTTCTGTTGAAATTATGTTTATTTATTATTTTTTTATGAACGATTATTCTAATATACATAAGCCACCATAAACCAAACCACTCATCATCATTATCTTCATTTTAGCCGAAAAACGTCTACTGCTGGACATAGACCTCCCCTAAGTGTCACCACATTGACCGGTCCCATGCGTCTCACATCCAGGGGATTGGATCACCGCTACCTTCACCAGGTCATCGGTCCACCTAGTGGGAGGCCTTCCAACGCAACGTCTTCCGGTTTGCGGTCGCCACTCCAGAACTTTCCGGCCCCTTCGGCCATCCGTTCTGCGAGCAATGTGCCCTGGCCACTGCCACTTAAGTTTGGCAATTCTTCGGGCTATGGCGGATGTTCTCATTTCTGATTCGATCACGCAAGGAAACTCCGAGCATAGCTCTCTCCATTGCCCTTTGGGTGACTTTGAACTTTCGTCCATATATTCATATATATTCATATTCATTTATTTGCATTCCACAAGGCAAAGCATGGTGTTAACAAAAAAGGCTTAGAGCTAAGAGCCATTGTAGACCCTGTCAGGGCACAGCAAAATTGATTCTTACATGCTAAGAATTTAAATGTACACGAAACAAATTAATTTATTATACAATATAAGAAAAAATAAAAAAATAAAATATACATGTCAAGGAATGGGGGGAGGCCTTTGCTCAGGAGTGGGACAATACGGGCTAAATAAAAAAAATAAAAAAAAATACATGTCAAAATACCAAAAGTCAAGATTAAAAGTCAGAAATAAAAATGTCAGTCGTACACAACAGAGCCAATAATGAAAATTAAATTATACATAAAAACACAATATAACCATTTAAAACTCAAAAAAAACCTCCTTTGACCACGTTTCGGTCCCGGTACCTAATCACTAGCAACACACACTGGTCATAGACTTTAGTCTTGAGACACTGTGGTACGTTGGACGCATAGAGTAAAGTAATATATCGGGTAGTTGGACGAGAAGATACTACTCACCTTCCGAAACGCTGCCCAGCAGTGTCAAATTAGACGATTGACCTCTTTACAAAGTTGGACCTACTTAACTGGACCGTTTATCCAAGGTAGACATAATCGTGTGCAACTTCGAGTGTAGACGCCAAACCACAATTATTATTATAATATTTATAATGTATTTCATTCCGTTGCGCTTTGTTTCGTTTCTCGTTGGTCTAATGGTCGACTACTGAACTCCTGGGTTCAATTCATAAGGTCGGGCAAAGTAGTTAAGTATTAGGTTTTTTCATCCGCAAGTTGAAGTGCCATAAATATAAAAAAATAAATAAAAAAGTTCTCAGTAGGAGCTAAGGAGTCTGGATTAGTGCCCGGTTAATAGCAATACTCTCACCCCCTTGTATGACTGGCAGCATGAGGGTGTACCTACTATCAGGAACCTACACCTCTGCCTAAATTAGAGATTACCTAATGGGGAAATCAGGCGTGATGTTAATTGTTATTTAATTTCGTTTGCAGTACAAAATTTTCACGCTGCGTAAAACAACGAGCTCGAAAATCGCGCATCGCGCATTGTATGATAAACGTGCTTGGACACTTTAGCTTTCCATAAACAGATAAGTAAATCTATGGAAAGGTGAGACCTCTATAAACTATAACTATTACTCCACCAGCATATTTAGAAGTAAGTAGTCGAAGTCTTTCAGTTCCTCTGAGTAAGAACTCTTTAGCCATTTAACGCAAGAATCACGATCGAAATGTAAAAGGCCTCTTAGCACAAACGATTAAAGAAAAACCTTTCCAACTAACAACCCACGTACGCATCTCGTGGTATAAAATCTCGGAGAGAAAAACTGCGCATATGAGTAATCCGTTTGTTGTATTCGCGCACGTTTCGAAATCTAATTGGATTGGAGATCGCGTGGCGCGGGCTTCACCGGCACGGGACCTCGCACGAGCACAGATTAAAAACGCACTTGAAAACAAAAGGACTATGTATTTTATGACCATTTTTTTTTTGGGGTTGGGAAATCATCAAATAACCCCTCCCGCTCTTGGGCAGAGCGAAAGGGAGTGTCAGACTCCCACTGACTAAAAACCACCCATGTTCCTTCTTAGCCCTATATGTCAAGGCCCCGGTATCTCTTACAATCCCGCAGCCATGACCACTTTAATTTATATTTTTATATCCTTTATTTATTTTTACACATATTTCCTATTATGAACCTGATGTGGGCAAAGGCTTCCTTCCTATCCCTCTTTCCACTTAACTCTGTGACCTGTCTATGGCTGTTTGGGTCAAATCAATTTATTTTATTTTTTTATTGGGACAAGCCACACTATTCTCAAACCACCAGAAAAGCGAAGGAATACGTTTAATTTATTAATGGTTTTGTAGTCAAAACTTTTAACATAGGATCACGCATGTAATCTCCAAAGGGTGAAGCTGAGGTGTACCTACCCATTAATTAGTACCCACATTTTGAGCCAGATAAGTTTAAGTCCCATGTGTGGGGGCGAGCCTATTGCCATCAATTGGGCATAAATAAATCGTCCGGTGGCGAGATGGGCAGAGGATATTGTTGCCATTGGGGGCAAAATCTGGATGAGGCACAAGAATCGAGAGGGTTATACCCACCAGTAGGTGAGTTCGGGCTGTGGTTGATGTTGATGGGCATAGACAGACTACGTGAATGCTACTGAATTCTTGAAGAAAAACCCAATAACACTATGCCCGTCCTGGGAATAGAACCTAGGTCCTAATCCGTGCGCAGGAGTCGTGCTAGCGAACACTAGACCAAGGAACCAGTCAAATCTTAACATACGAGTATATATTCGTAAAATTCAAGCGAAACATGTTGTACTTAATTGAAAAACTATTCTAGGGGTATTATAAATAAAATACACTAAAATACACAGTTCGGTTTGAGTGTGAATAATGATTGATGTGTGCAGACCAACAGCCAGATGATGGGTGGCATACAAACGATCGCGCCTAAGACTTGGTTTGAACTGGACTGCTCCTCCAGTAAAGTATAATTTGCACAAAATGTAGTCTATACTCAGCAAATGCAGCAAGGCGGCCTATCTGTACGCTAAAGATCTGTTAACACGTTAACAACGAAAAATCACGCGCGCCTCAAAGAGATGTCACCAACATGGGAGGGGCCCGAAAGGGCCGACGCCCGTCGGGGCCGCGGGTTGTCCACAGGTTATCGCGGCCTCGACATAGAGGGCGAAGAAGGTACATGGGTGGTTTTTAGTCAGTAGAAGTCTGACACTCCCTTTCGCTCTGCCCAAGAGCGGAAGGGGTTATTCGATGATTTTACACCCGATAAAAAAAAAAAAAAACTAATAAGGAAAACCGTTTCTAATATTTGTAAAAGCATTTGAATGAACAAAAACACTGAAATAGGTGTGCGTGCGTTGCAATTTTACTGTCTTACTGCATCATCATCATCATCATGCATTCATCTTTGGAGCAGCGGTGGCCCAGTGGTGGCGGCCCCGACTTACGAACAGTAGGTCGTGGGTTCGAACCCATCAGGCAGGCACATTACTTTGTGTAATTTATTTCATCACCGCTGCTCTCAAAACGGTGAAGGAAAACATCGTGAGGAAACCGGCATGGCTTAGAACCAAACATTCGAAGACATGTGACATCTACCAATCCGCACTGGGCCCGCGTGTTAGATTATAGCCCATTCCCTCTCAAAGAGAGAGGAGGCCTGTGTCCCAGCAGTGGGAACATTAATAGGCTGTTGATGATGACTGCATCATTTGAAAAAGTCAGTACCGTCCCGCAACGTGTTAAACTACGCAACGAATTTTAAAGCAGTTTTCAGCAATCGATAGTGATCCAAGAGAAAAGTTTATAATTATGTGATGCATTGCACCCGTGCGAAGTGCCCGGGTAGGTCGCTAGTCAGAAATAAAGTTTAAAACAAACCTTTTGCGGACCATATTTTAACCCTTGGTGGCCCGCGGACCACTGATTTGGAAACAATGCTCTAGGAGCATTGTTTCATTCATGCGGCGAGTAATGTTTTTTTGTTCGGTTCATTAAAATAACACAAGCATTTTTCGAGGGCTATCTGCGGTCTCAGGAACTTTTTGTTTTTTGCATTTGTTTTTCAGGCTAATTGTAGGTTTATTTTTATTTATTTGGCAACCTGATTGTGACTCCAAGGGTCGCAGTCACGATCTGGGTTTTTCGAAATAGATACCGCGGCCTCGACACAAAGGGCTAAGAAGGAACATAGGTGGTTTTTAGCCAGCAGAAGTCTAACAGTTATTTGATGATTTTTCCACCCCCCCCCCCCCAAAAGTCAGACGTGGTCTTGCTGGTGTCTGCATCTCTTCATCCTAAGCACATATTTACGTACTAAATAGGGTTACTTTAACCTAGAACCCCATTACTTAAGCTGTAACTTACTAATACATCATTAGGTTAATGCGACGAATGATATAAAGTTTACTATCACAATAATTCTCTTTGGCTTTTTCTAAATGATTTATTTGTATTACAACGAGCTCGCATTAAATAGTTCGGCGTTGTGTCGTAACTAATGATTTGTAGGACTAGTTATGTTATAAATACCTACTATTGGTGCCACGAATTAGCTTTACTAAAAGTTAAATATTAATATAATAATAATAATAATAATAATAATAAAAATAATAATAATAATAATAATAATAACCTAGTATACGTACTTAGGTACGTTACGTATGTATACACAGATGCCAGCCAGCACATGAAGTTTCCCAAAACTGTAAAATTAACCCTGAACCGAATGCTTTAACGTTAAAGTTGAAAATCTGTACACAAAAAAGGTTGCAAAACCTACTTACCGAACCTAGCCTAGTTTAGTGGTTGCAAGCGCTACTGCTAAGCGTGGGACTTGGGTTGGATTCCTAGGTGTGGCAAAGTCTTACCATAGGAAAATCCCATCAGGAATTTTTCAGTAGCAGGCCTGAGTCTGGATCTGCTACTCTCATCATCAGCCTATAATGTTCCCACTGCAGGGACTCAGGCCTCCTCTCTAGGAGAGGGATGGGCTATTATCCACCACGCGGGCCCAGTGCGGGTTGGTAGATGTCACATGTCCTCGAATTTTTTGGTTCTAAGACATGCCGGTTTCCTCACGATGTTTTCCTTCACCGTTTTGAGAGCAGCGACGATGAAAATAAATTACACAAAGTAATGCGCCTGCTGGGTTCGAACGCACGACCTATTGTTCGTAAGTCGGGGCCGACACCACTGGGCCACCGCTGCTCCAAAGATGAATGCATGATGATGATGATGATGCAGTAAGACAGTAAAATTGCAACGCACGCACACCTATTTCAGTATTTCTGCTACTCTGCTGCGTTGATAATTTTAGTCTCGCCACTAATGCAATATCATCATTCTCATGAAAGTCTTACTGGTACACGACTCCTACCTTTTGTGATCTTTTACCCGAGGTTGAACACTGTGCTTTTCATTTTGAATACGAGATTCAAAATGAAAAGCACAGTGTTCACCTCGGGTCGGAAAGCAAAAATAAGAACATAAATTATTAGCTGGAGAAAAAATGAGTGTTGATTTGACTGTCGCTGTCTAGCTTTTTTTGTTATCAGCAGGGCTATTGCGTATCTTTTAAATCACAGTGGCTATCATATTGTCTATGGATTAACTGTCAAATTGGTTATGGTTTAGTACAAAATGGAACCATTTGACAGTAATTGAAAGGCACTATAGGTTAGCCACTGTCATTTAAAAGATACGCAATAGCCCTGCTGGTCTTCCAGCTCTATACAGAAAGTATTTTTATGGTCATTATTAAAAAAAATGGCAAAGATTTCGCCGAAATCTATGTTATTTTAGAGAAATAGTTAAAACTAAACTATGTATATTAAAGTCATAATATAATTGTATTCTTAAGTTAACTTTGTTATTTTTAATTTTAAATCGCGTGTAAATTAGTGGCTGTTTAAAAAGTTGGAACATGGTTCAATAAAAATGTGAAAACAGACATTTTTTTTTAAATAATTTGACAGCTGTCAGTTGAAAGTGCTTTTCCCTAGGGCTGAAAAGTAGTACTTTCAACCCGCTCCGCAGGTATGTTATGACCTACTTTCAGAGCATGAGTAATGAAAAAGCTATTATTTAACTTGCAATGTATGTTTGTAATATGTATTGTAAGTATGTTCGGGGGGATTCTTGCACCTCAATTTTGAAGCAGACATTTTCATTTATTGATATGGGCTTGCTCTTGACCTCAACCAAGTCTGGAATGGAAAGCGATTAACGAGGTATATGATGGAACTATCAGCTTGCCCAGAAGATGCGGTTTCTGGCGTGATGGTATATTTAGCTCGAATTTTCAAACAATAACTTTTCAATACCAGATCGATACCAATACCCAAATAACTTGAAAGAAGACTTTAATTGAGTTTCAATGTACTTATCTACTTATTTTGAGGGACGAAACTTCGCAGCGGCTGAAATCTTCTGAAGAGTTGATGTTTTGAGGACATTTTGATAAAAGTTATTAAACTTTAATTGTGTTGCCGTAACTCTGCTTAGAGTTGATGAGGGTTTTTTCAAGAGTATCAAATTACCTAGAAATTGGGTTGTAAAAAGTAAAAGCTTAACCGATTTTTTTTAAAGATGTGTTGCTGGGGAGTTTGTTCCGCCACTTCTTCTTTCCAGCTAAACACTAGGAAGTGTCGAAGGGGGGGCGTTTTAAGTAAAATAAATTATGACGTTCGAAAAGTGCTGATTATCAGCCTAGTTTGAATAAATTATGAGTTTTGATTTTGATTTTTTAGTTATTTCTTCTTCTCCCTGCCTATATCCCATGTTATTTGGGGTCGCCGCAAAACGTTTTATTATTCCGTTCTCTCCTGTCAGTCGTCATGACGTCATTCAGTCCTTTCTCTTTCATATCCTTCCTCTCCCTCATTCATAAACATTAATATCTATCAGTTTTTTACTCACATGCGTATCAACCCCTGCTCGTTACATGTACATTGAAACAAAAGGGCATAAAATAATCACACTTGTAGACTAATCAGAATCAAACTTGATTTAATACTTTTTAAATAAAGTACAGAGTTTCTGCATAGACTTGTAATCGGAGTGACAAGAGAACAAAAATGCGGTTGCAGGGTATTATAAAGCTTTTTCCCCCACCGGCGGCGTCCGGTAGTTATGGCTTGCTAGAGCGCTTTTATAGAGAGGCTATGGTTGGCTAGAGTGTCTTGGCTATGGTTGGCTAGGGTGGCTTGGCTATGGTTGGCTAGAGTGGCGCGCTGTCAGTGAGCTATTGTTACAACATGCAAAGACAGACGACTTCCTTTCAATTTTTAATTTCATTTTCACTCATGTCGCGAAGGGCTTGGGTTTTACAGTCGGACGTCCGCCAGCGTGACAAGCTCACAAGTTGCTATTTGCTTATTGCTTTTACATCGCACTCTCTGTCTCTGTCGGACGCGCAAAAAGCACAAGCAATGAATAAGCATTAAGCAGGGGCCGGGCAGGGCGGGCGCCGGGCAGTCGTCGCATGCTAGCGATTCCGGTCGGTTGTGTGCGTAATCGTTATAAGCACCGCGGACGATTTTGCGATCTCAGGCGGCTCATTTTATTTTATAATAACATTTGTTCAATTATAGACAGTCCTAAGCCTGGAAAGTATGAAGGAAAGTTCATTATATTTTTAACGGTTCTGTTTTATCGTAATTCATAAACGCGATGTAATATTCTTTTATAGCATGCTGCCACTCACCGCGCTTGCAAGCGCAAGCGCAAGCAAGCAAGCGCGGTGAGTGGCGCGTAGGCATGATATGCCTACGCGTTTAAAAAAGATGCGTAAATAAAGCATATATAAGCATATATATAATTAAAAGCTTTGAAGCTAATAAAGCATATAAAGCATTAAGCAAGTGATTAAAGCAACGCCTTAAAGCAACTTTGAACACCACTAGCTACCGTGCGGGTGATTCAGAGTGCTTCATGGTATGCACCGGGCCTTGGTCCCCTTAGTCGCCTCTTACGATACCCATTTATTAGAATAAGAATATGCGGTTTACAAAAATACTATTGATTGGACTAAAAAAATAAAAACACTATAACCTTAGTGGTTTGCTTGTAGAATTATTTGCCAAAAATCAGCAGGGCTATTGCGTATCTTTTAAATGACAGTGGCTATCATATAGTGTCCATCAATTATCTGTCAAATGGTTGCATTTTGTACTAAACCATTTATCCAATTTGACAGTTAATCCATGAACAATATGATAGATCACATGTATTTTAGTATGGTTTTTATAGGTATCATCGCGATTTTTTTCTATCGAGTAAAATTAGTTGTATTATGTTTTCAACACACTATGTCACTAGCGTATATCCTGAAGAATATCATATATTTTTCTGATTTTGTTTACTGCAGTGAGTCATATACATTAACGCATTATAAAACTCGCGTTAAGCTCCTGTTAAAGTGGTTAAGGTTTAAAAATAACTTTTGATATTATACACATACTCAATGAAAAGTGACGGAGGAACAAGGAAAATGTCGTGAGGATAGTTTTGAGTATGAATTTGAAGAAGTACAAGAGTAGACGAAGACCAAAGAAACGATGCATGGACTGCGTAAACCTGTTTTTTTTATATTTCTATGGTGTAAACAATGATATAGCAAGTAAGAGTCTGATGAGGTGGCGAAATAATATGGAAGAAGACAGTCACAGGAGCAGTGGTGGCCTAGTGGTGGCGGCCTGACTTACGAACAGTGAGTCGTGGGTTCGAACCCAGTCGGGAGCATTACTTTATGTAATTTATTCCATCACCACTGCTCTCAAAACGGTAAAGGAAAACATCGTGAGGAAACCGTGCCGTCTTAGAACCAAAAAATTCGAAGACATGTGACATTACCAACCCGCACTGGGCCCGCGTGGATTATAGCCCATCCCTCTCCTACAGAGGAGGCCTGAGTCCCTGCAGTGAGACTTTATAGGCTGATGATGATGATGATGGAAGAACAAGACATGCTGCGCCGACCCCAAAATAAATTGGGATAAAAGCAAGAAAATGATGAAACAGACTCTTTAATTTTATGTAATTGTGTAGATTTTTATCATGGTTTGTATGTGTTCCCGTGGGATAATATCCTACATCACGCGAGTGAAGCCGAGGACAAAAGTTAGCTAAACGTTTACGCTTATGGTGTAGCCATTATATTCCTATATTTATGTGTTAACATGTGTTATATTAAAATATAATATCCTCTTATTTGCGTGATCTTTCGACGAGCTTCAACGGCTTCAACGTGCTTCTTAATTTAATGGTAGCCATTTTCCTCAATTGAACTTGAACTTGAATCATCATCATCATGATCATTTCAGCCAAAAGACGTCCACTGCTGGACATTGGCCTCCCCCAGGTGTCGCCACATTTACCGGTCCCGTGCATCTCGCACCCAGCGGGTCCCCGCAACCTTCACCAGTCATCAGACCACCTAGTGGGAGGCCTTCCAACGCAACGTCTTTCGGTTCGCGGTCGCCACTTCAGAACTTTTCGGCCCCATCGGCCATCCGTTCTGTGCCCTGCCTATTGCCACTTAAGTCTGGTGATTCTTCGGGCTACGTCGCTAACCTTGGTTCTCATACGGATGTCCTAATTTCTGATTCGATCACGCAAAGAAACTCCGAGCATAGTGCTCTCCATTGCCCTTTGGGTGACATTGAGCTTTCTGATGAGGCCCATTGTGAGCGAACATGTTTCGGTCCCGTAAGTAATCAGTGGCAACACACACTGGTCTTGAGACACTGTGGTAAGTTGGACGAGAAGATACCGCACAACTTCCCGAACGCTGTTCAGCCAAATAGCAAGCGACAATTTATTTTACTTTGTTTTTTAATTTTCAGTTCGGAGTCTGGATGTATGCCCGATTGATTGATGTCAGTAGGCTTGCCTCAAATTGTCATGCCGTCAACCCAATTTACTTGGTATCGGCGCAACATGTCTTCTTGTATATTGCTCGTAATCTCAAATAGGCTCAGCCATTATTATATTATATTTATAGTAACATACATTACATCACGTCTGTAATCCCCAGAAGGTTAAACAGAGATGTAGCTAATAGTCACTACACTCACATTTCGCTAGTTAGGTATTTATATTTAGAACTTGTTTATTATATTATTACAAGAGAGAACGTTAATATTCAGCGAAAGTTTTCAGACGAGAGACCTCTCGCCCACGGCTCTCCAAACGTTGAATAGAACCCATTAGGTATAACACAATTAAATAGCAAAACAATTCGTTTTCAAACGCGCATAATTAAGGTACAAAAACTAGTTGGAAAGTAAAGTTACAGTGATCTCAAATGCGCAAGTGGTGTTTAACTGAATTAATACAATTCTCTCCTGCCCCGCCCAAGTACGCATCGCAAGCCTGCCGACCTCCCTTAGTTTGCACCGCGCTTTCAGCGAGTACGCTCGTCCCTCCGCCAAGAAATTATTTAACATAAAGAAAAATATTGTTTTTACTCACAAAACGATCACAACGATTTAAATTAAACGATCACACGTTGCTATGAACGCTTGTATCTTATTATAGAACTTTTAGTGCTAACATTCTGTGCTTTGTTTTGAATTTAGAATCACATTTTGTTATCAAACTTTTTATATTTTTGTTGCTGGTCGGTACCGCAAAATAAAAAAAAAAGTATTTAGAAAAGAGTACGGATTTAAAAAAGGCATACCAACATTCTATAGTAAAACTATTAACGTCCGAAATAGCTGAGTTTTTTTTTGTAAGGATTAAAATATTCACAATATTTGTAACTAGAATAATTATACAAATAAAAGTAGTTGTTAAGTGTTTAAAAAGTATTAATAAAATCAAGAAAAGTGCAACAGGTGACTGAAGCAAAGACACTCGATATGATTTTGTACGATGTAAGTATTTATAACAATTAAAATACCTACTCGTAATTTTAGCGTGATTTCCGATTGTATTACTTAAAAGTGAATGAATAAGTAGCTTTAACTTTCTGGCATTGTACCAAAATATATTAGTATTAATATTTTTACTTATTCGAGGCGTGAATGTCCACGAGAGAACCCGTATTAACATTCTCGTTTCTTAATAGTCGAGACCGAGAGACCATTCCCGCGCCTTTGGTCTTCATTCATGAATAGTTTCAATTTGTTTAAAATTATAGGTGTTTGTTACCAAGTTATATATTATACTTAAGCACTAACCTTAATTGTGTGGCGCGATAAAAGAGGAAATATCGGTAGGCACCATATTTACCTGTTGATATATTTTCGCCCAAAAGTCTCTAAGACCGAATTTTAAAACTAAAATATCGGTTTGCATAGTAACTGATACTTTTTTACAGATATTTTTTACAGATAATTGTTCAAGAAAACCACATTCAAAACGCAGTCACTAAAAGTTAATTCTTACTCCGTATATTATATTTGTATTGAGGTCGCTTTCAATGCTTTCAGTATATTCAGATACCGCTGAATAATTTAGCAACTAACACAGATCGACCGCTGTTTGACCTAACACAATCACCTTCAGGTAGTGGGATGGGTGGTGGCTAACTTGCTGCATATCTTGGCCTTGGTAGCTGTTGTGAACTTGGTACATTCTGGTTTTATGTTACGTGTGGCTGCTGGTATGCTGTCATTGGGCCTCTGACTTGGAGTAAATGCTACCGTGACGTCTAACAGGGCTGAATGGAAAAAAGAAAACTGTTGCGCCGACCCCAAATATAATGGGATAAGGGCAGGTAAATGGTGATGATGAATGCCTCTGACTTGATTTTACATGCTGTCGAGAGATATCTCTCAGGCATGCTATACGTGTCAACGGCGCGTTCGTGTTCCATGCGCGCCTCAAAGAGATGTCAGCAACATGGAAGGGGCCCGCAGGGGCCGACGCCCGTCTTGGCTAAGGGATATAGGGCTAAGAAGAAACATGGACCGTGGTTTTTAATCAGTAGAAGTCGAACACTCCCTTTCGCTTGCCCAAGAGCGGGAGGGGTTATTTGATGATTTCCCACCCCCCAAACCCTTGCTTCTAAACGTTGCTAAATACTTACATTCTGGTACTGCTGACTATTTAAACATGAAACTAAGGTGTCTCTGAGCAGTATTGAAGATATCGTACTGCAATTCCAAACGCGCACCCTGGATAGCTTGCACTCGTTATCGCAGTAATCCTTTCACCACGATGATTCAAATTCGAAACAAGCAGTTCTTTTGAGTTATTTTCCAAAAATCCGAAGTCCTTTAAATTCTGCTTCATATTACTAACTTCAAAATACACAATCACACCACGTGCCTACTACTATAGTATACTATACTAAAGATGGTCTCGTAGCTTAATAAGAACTGCCCCTCAGGTCGGTCTTTAGGTAAAGCTGTGCTTGCCTAGGTCGGTCTATGGATGGGTGACCGCCCGACATACCGAGTTTCCTCCGTGCCTCGGAAAGCACATAAAGCAGTTGGTCCCGGCTGCCATATATAGATCTTTGGCAGTCGTTACAGGTAGTCAGTGACCTGAAATTCTGACATCCAGTCTTACCTAAGAGTATTGTATTACCTAGTATTAACTGGGTTGTGGAGGTCAGATAGACAGTCGCTCCATGTAAAATACTGGTATTCAGCTGCATCCGGTTAGACTGGAAGCCGACCTCAACATAGTTGGGAAAAGGCTAAGCAGATGATGATGATGACGACCACGTACCACTATAAATATATAGCTCCCCACAGATACCTTGTATCTCAATATTCGAGAGAATCCGAAATATTATGACTAGGGCTCCTAGAACGACGAACGACCCAATGCAGTCTTGCATTGGGTCGTTCGTCGTTCGTCGAAAACGTTTAAATTAATTCACATTCAGTTTCCCAACTGAATGTGAATTAATTTAAACATTTTCGCGGAATCCTTTCAGATAGACTGGAGGTCCAAGGCAACATGTTTCACCAGTACTCAGAAACGCCGAGAGTTTTTAAATAAGACAAAGTAAACACAACAGAGTTGAATAGTTTTAAGGCCCCTAGCACACGGCGTATTTCAAACGAGATTTGAACGCAATCTTGTAACCTAAGCTTACGGGACAATCGTGAAACGTGCGTCGGCGGCGCGTATACGAGCGGATACAGCGATCCCAAACCGACCCTTTGTACGCTCTTCAAACGAGTTTCGAACGCGCTTCACATGCACGTTGGTATAGTGTTTTATGTGCTTTTGAATCTATAAAAACGTAAAAATTTGCATCTACGGCGTTTCAGGAACTCGCGTCGTGGGCGTGTCCAAAGTACGCCGTGTGCAAGGGGCCATGAGTCGGATTTCGATATGATATTGTTCCATACATACGATCGAACCAAAGATATTTAAATCTCGCTCGTAAGTATTTGAATCTTTGGATTCAACACTTAGTATGATGAGACGGCGTCAACCTCGAGGCCGAATTCCGTTACGGGCCAAACAAGACATCATCGAATTTTCGACAAGATGTCAAGAAAATCGTGATAAAATAAAAGGCTTAAGGCAAGAGAATCTTGAATGTGTCCGATATACAAATAAGAGAAATGCCGTTTTAACGCGACGAAATTGTCAGTAATGGATGTTGGAATGTTGCATGGTATTTTAGCTAAGCCTACATCTGAAGCAGCAAAAATTTTAAACACTTTTATTAGATAAGTAATTAGATTAAGGGTTGGGGTATTTTATAAGAATATTATAATATATAGAAGATTATATAAAAAAAAGAGAATCTGCCCCTTTTTTTATTTTTGCCGCGGTGGGGTGTCAGACTTCTACTGAGTAAAAACCACACACATTCCTTCTTAGCCTTTTGCTTCGAGGCCGCAGTATCTCTTTCAAACAACCCGCAGCCCCGACGGGCGTCGGTCCTTGAAAGCCCCTACTATGTTGCTGACATCTCTTTGAGGCGCGCGTGGAACTCGAGCGCGCCGTCGACACGGCCTTTCGTCTTCAAAAGACGGACGGACTTAAGGTGGACGTGAGCCGGACGCGACCCGCCCGGTATTAGCTACCAACTTAAATCCGCATGGTTATAGCTTTGCGACCGAATTTTGTCGTAAAGCGATCGCTATCTTTGTACAGACTGCAGGCCCTGAGTAACATAGGCTACTTTTTATCCCTGTATTCCTACGGGAACGGGAACTACGCGGGTGAAACCGCGTGACGTCCGCTAGTTTTCAATATTTTCATTACTACTTTTTATTCATGTGATGCGAAGATTACCTAATACATGCCACTAGACATCGCTTAATGTATTCATTTCCTATTTTATTCATTCGTGTTACACCACTAATCCCTCTCAGCATTCTCAGCTGAGCCAAAAAAATAGTAATTTCCAATTTATGTCTTGAGATAACCCTCAAATGTAATTATATAGATTAAGCAACAATTCACAGCTGAGTCTTGGTTACGTAATAAATATAGCCTTCACTAATATTCAATTTACATTTTGGTACAGATTTAGTGCACAGCTGTGTTCTCCACCCCCGGTTTTGTTACGTCATATCGCGATTATTTTGTTTTTAAGGTTTTGAGGTCCTTGCTTGCGTAACAGGGGGTTTTGTTTCTGGGTGCATGTAGAAAAATCTGAGTAGTCCGTCTGTTAGATTATCGAAAAATATTGGATACGTGTTTTTTGTTTTATCAAATTAATGAAAATTGACGAAAATAAAACGTGTCAAAGATCATGAGTGGAGGCTTTCGACGTCACTTTGTGGATAAAAAAAGTACGAACCTTCTGACGTCACACGACTTGACACGACTTTTCGAAGCACTGTATCGTCTTCGGTTTTTGTTTATGTAAAAAAAGGAAAAATACGTGGCCATTATTTTTTGGAAATCTATCTGAAAGAAAAACACCCTGAAAGATCTAGATCTTGAAGAAACCTTTTCAAACTATGTCAAACCTTGTCAGAGGCCCTTGAGGCGTCCGTTGGGGCTGCAGGATGTTCGAAAGAGATACGTCGACCTCGACAAAAAGGGAGTCATTTGATGATTCCCAAACGTCCAAAATAAAAAGTGTGTAATTGGTTTTTTTAAAACTTCTGAATACGCTTGTCCAAACTGATATTGTTATTGCTTAAAAGTTTTTAATTTATATAATTAAATCTACCCAACACTTCCTTTTGTAAATTGTACCTATACAGCGATAGTGTTTTATGAACTACGTATTTATGACCACTTCAAAATAATATCATTTTCTGCCCTGATTTCAATTAATTTGGGGTCGGTAAAGTATCGAGTCTTTTTATTCCTACTACTCGATTGGTCGTCATCACAGGAGTCACTTCCTTATGGCAAGGTTCACACAGTCCACTCTTACATTTCTTTGGTCCTCTTCTAGGTAAATAATAAACAAGGTATATTTAGACATGAACTTGAAACACGAAACATATATCAATCAAACGTACCTGAATATCAACTTTCCAAATAAGTACAGAATATTTCCAGAAATATCACGAAAATATCTAAAAATATTGTGAGTAATTGGTTACTCTCATCGTTCATCAATATCGCCTGACATTTCGACTGTGAGTGTGTGTCCAACTGTGGGTCCAAATATCTCCTGACACTTTCGACTGTGAGTGTGTGTCCAACTGTGGGTCCAAATATCTCCTGACACTTTCGACTGTGAGTGTGTGTCCAACTGTGGGTCCAAATATCTCTTGACACTTTGACTGTGAGTGTGTGTCCAACTGTGGCTCCAAATATCTCCTGACTGAGAGTGTGTGTCCAACTGTGGGTCCAAATAAATGCTGCGTACCGCATTTAAACTCGCAAGCTAGGCAGATGAAGGCGGGTGCGGGTTGTTCAAAAGAGATACAGCTACATCAGACACAATGGGCTAAGAAGGAACATGGGTGGTTTTTAGTCAGTAGAAGTCTGACACTCCCTACCGCTCCGCTCAGAGCAGGAGGAGTCATTTGATGATTTCCCACCATCGAAAAAAAATAGGGGTATCATCATACTCGTCATCATCTGCCTAGCCTTTGTCCAATTATGTTGGGGTCGGTTTAGGATAGATAGACAGTGCTCCATGTGAAGCCGACCCCAATATTGTTGAAAAAAGGTTGGGCAGATAATGTGTTATAAAACAAAAACCAAAATAGCCCAAAGAACAAAAACCAATTCATCACAACAAAAGCTTGAACATAAAATCCGTTTACCAGAACAAAAAAGGTTTTATTAAATCTCCCCGCTTACGTTTCGTCGTGGTGAAATTGCCGCGAATAGGTAAGTAATATAAATAACTTTGACACGTATATATATATATATATATATGTGTATATATATATATACACTACAATAACGTTTTTCTCGGAACCTGGATGTAAGGTCGGAGATTTGTGACTATTTTCCGCAATGATATGTGTTAAGCGGGGTGGAGAAACGAAAACAACTTATATTTACTAGCTGTTGTCAGTGGCTTCACCCGCTACAACTCTAAAATTATTCTACAGGAAGATAAAATCGGGATAAAAAATCCTATGTGTGTGTTAATCCAGGTTATAAACTATCTGTGTACCGAATTTCATCCAAATCCGTTCAGTAGTTTTTACGTGAAGAAGTAACAAATATTCACACTCACACACTCACAAACTTTCGCCTTTATAATATTAGTGTGATTTATGTACACACAAAATAAAAAATACATAAAAAAATAGAAGAGCACAAAGGTACTGCTTATTTTTTAAGAAATGTCTTCCAGCAGACCTGCGAGAGGACCTGCTCTAGATTATGTTTATAACTTTTGAACGAATCTGGATTTATCTAAATATGTCTGTCTGAGAGAGCAGTCGTGGCCTAGTGGTGCCGGCCCCGACTTACGAACAGTTGGTCGTGGGTTCAAACCCAGGCAGGCGCATTACTTTATGTAATTTATGTCATCACCCCTGCTCTCAAAATGGTGAAGGAGAACATCGTGAGGAAACCGGTTAATATTTCTCCGTTTCTCTGCTCCGCAGCCTCGCTCCGCTTCAGTGGAAAGGCAGCCTTAGGGCTCCTTTTGTACGATTCATGCATCGTACAAATGTCGTTCGTAATGTCACTTGTCTTCGAATTTTGGTTCTAGGATATGCCGGTTTTCTCGCGATATATCCTTGCCGCTTGAGAAGCAGTGATTATGATTTAAATTTCACAAAAGCATGACATATAAGTCGGCGTTATAACCACTGGGGCATCACCGTTCCATTTTGATGTGACTTCATTTGTCTCCCTAACCCAGTTTGGGTCGATGTCCTAGCTAGGCTTACGGCGAAGGTCACAGCGAATTTCAGATTTTATTTATTTATCAAATATTCCTGCAGCGTTTGTATCGAGATTATCAGAACTCTCCGCAATCTCCGTTGATACTCATATCAGAGAAATATGACAGAAGACATGTCATGACATTATAATATGACCCTAAATAATGATGAGATAAGTTTCCTTTTCCAGAGGATTTGGAATATCTTCTGCTAGTTTGAATTGAGAGAAATGGCGTATATTTCCGCAAGTCCCCGCCAAAGTCCCATTGTCTAAAATCAAGACCCCCACAGGATTAAAATATAAAACCCATTACACCAAACCCCAGATTCCGTAAGAACAAATCCCGCACAGATTGTCCTAGACATTAAGATAAACAGCTGCATTTAAAGTAATTGTTAGATTCTTTATCTCAGAAATCGTAGAAATTAACTGAATTAGTCACTTTCGTCTGCAGTTTAAATGATAGCAGTCACATTACTGCCAATCATAACTTGTACTGCTAACGAAAACGAAGGACGATGTGGTGAAAGGGAATTTAAACTCTGTTCTTCAGTCAATAGGGTGTAGATTTTATTGGTTTCGTGAGATGAGGTGTGAGGCAGCTTCAGGGATGGTCGGCGCGCGCAGCTTCAAGTGTGCTAGGGATGGGGCGAGCCTTGTCGATAATTGAAACGACGGGTAGATATATGAGTACACAGGCTGATATATTTATTATCGTATAGCGTAAACTGTTTTACAATAACCTGGAATGATAATAATTCTGTAGGATGTTTACGAATGGTAATAACTTTTTCAATGTAAACGAGACAATATTAAAAATTTATAATTTAAATACTACCTACTCAAAATTTTGGTACTTTACATTACGTAACCTAAACATATAAATCAATAAAGAAGTAGTGTAAACTTGTCACTGCTCTTTACATAAAAACAAATATCTTCTCTAATCACGTCAAACTTTCTTTAAACAAAAACTCGATTCTCCCGGGTTCACAGACCGCCCATCCCTAGTTCACCCAGTCTAGTCTCCAGCCGTGATGGGCGCATACAGCCAGCCGCGGTGCGGCTAAAATATAAAAAAAAAACTACCACAAACACAAAACAACCTTCTAAAAGACTTTAGTAACATAGAATGAGTGATAGTGCGTTTCAAAATGGGCGTGGATAGTTTGCCGCAAAGGCCGAATGTGAGTATTACCTTTGATTTTAAAGATGCGGACGGGCGTCTGACCAAATGCGGTTTTTATGACTTATTTCGTATTTCGAATCTCCAGGGGTATGAAATTTTAAACGATGTTTTAGACTGTGGTTTTGTCGGTGGCTTTTTGTGGCTTTCATTTTACTGTTACGATTTATTATTCAATTCAAGGCTTCAACAGCAAATCGACTAATTTCGGACACTAAACATCATTAATCAGGTTGATTACAATGTACCTACATGATAATTTTAACCTCACACACTCCACAGTAGACTGATAAAAAATATGAAATTATCGTTCTTTGAAATATTCAAGGACATCTTTCGTTTGTTTCGTATTCCTTGTTCATCATTGATGTTAGCTAAGCGTTACCTGCAACGCAAAATTATGCCTGTCTGTAAATTGGTTTTGAGAGGTTTATGAATGTTTTAGATCTTAGTAAATGCAAGATACCACTTAGGTAATATAAATACCACTTAGGTAGTTGAACATAAAAAAATATCTTCTGTAGTTCATGCTCGGAAATAATATGTACTATGTATAATGCTTTAGGCATCAATAATAAATTATACTAAATTCCTACTCCTATTAATGTTTACAAGTAGAAATTACTGTATGTACCAGTAATACAAAGCGGAGTCCAGCTGTATGCTAGTGTGAATTTCGTTAAAAAAATACACACACATACATACATAAACTCACGCCTTTTTCCCACGGGGCTAGGCAGAAACCACAGAACGAAACCTGCTACGATCCCTACAAAAAATACGTTGGTTATAATTAACCTCCTAGCAAGAATTTGCTTCCAAAAAGGATTCAGTTGGTGAAATATCATGGATTTTAAGATGAAAAATTGTGTTGTACGTTTACGTTTAACTAATATTACGTGTGGGTTTTTTTATATTCATATTTCAGGGATTCAAACTAAACAGTCTCCTTGATAAGAATGACTTCCCAATAAATAAATAGCATTGTCTTCTACAACCCAGTTAGACTGGGCAATACAATACCCTTGGTAAGACTGTCAAAGATCTACAAATGTTTGCCGGGACCAACGGCTTACTGTGGTTTCCGAGGCACGGAGGAAAACTCACAATGAAATATATGATCACCCATCCGGACGGTCTAACCTAGGCAAGCAGTGAATGCTGAATAGCTAGATTACTTAAACCACAGACTGACGTCTGGGAGGAACTTTTGTCTGAATGGCAATGTAGGTGGGATAATTCAATCAAAGGCCGACACCTCCACCAGTTCTTTCCATCCGGTCGTGGCCAGGACATGGCTGGAGGTGGATCACTGTATTGCCCAATTTTTGACAGGTCATGGTAACTAAAAGTAAATTATTTTCCTTCAAGCTTGTTGCGTCGCCTTTTTGTCGGTCAATGTTCTACATTTGACTGCGAATATGAACAATCTGCACATCACATTTTATGGGAGTGTAGTCTTTGGCAGAATTAACGTAATATTATGTTGGACAGCGTACGGGTTACATCTGGAGTTATTAATTATACGGACCTTGTAAAAACTAGAACAAATTTCCGTGCGTTCAAGCATTTTTAGTCATACCTTTTATTGGAATCAAATATAACAGCTCACAACTTAGGACCCAGTAGTAATATTAATGACAATAATGTCCGTGGTGCTAGGCAACTGGGCGTATCCCAGTTGTATACGTCCCTGTGTGCCTATTGGCCTTGTTCTGTTCTGTCTCCTGCTGATATGGAGGGAAGTAAAAAATATGTTTCTGCTACTCCTCCACTATTCTTTTCTGATTAATTTTTGACAGTTAGATCGTTTCTTTGGGACTTCGTCGAGCTTCATTGTCTCGGCGCTTTTCTTGTGGCCGCCACTGTTATTCTAGCTTTCAGGAGTTACAGTGGTTTGGAAATAGTGAATGAGTATATAAAGGTCCGAAATAAAACCGTTAAATTAAATTTGTCCTTCCCTTTGCTGCCCTCCCCAATGGCGCAATAAACCAAAAGCTCTTGCGCCGTAGGGGGTGCCCTTAGCGCGCTGTTACCTAGCCTATAAGTCTATACGCCCTGGATGTAAGCCTTACACTCAAGACATCCACAGGAAAAACTGGCTAAATATAATAGAAGCCAGTCTCTTAGGTCGATCTGCGAGATTCCATGCAGAAGCACAAAGCTTTTATAAGAGAGAGAGGTTTACAAGTTATATTCCTACTTGTAGTTAATGTAATGTAGGTACTCTCATAATTGTGTTAGTTAAGAACTAGTGGGTAGGTTCAAGCTTCTGTACGTCAGTCCAAATATATCGGTGGTTCTAGATGTGCGTGTTTCCTTTACTGACCCTAGACATTACAGTGGCGACGAGGATTGTTAAATACAGAACTAATCGCGTGGTATACCAGTGTTTCGCGGTCATTATCGAAGTGAACGAACCTAAATAACAATGTCAATAGGAAAAATAAAGGAATTCGACGTAAAGTCGGGCACGTGGTCAGTGTACGTGGATCGGTTAGACATGTACTTTAAAGTGAACAAAATCAGTGATGACACTAAATTGCCTACCCTAATAGCCATCATGGGGGATGAGGCATATGAATTATTGTGCAATCTGGCTAGTCCACAAAAGCCAGCGCAGTTAACGTTCGACAAGGCGGTCGATCTTTTACGGAACCATCTAGAACCGACGCCGTCGGTACTTGCAGAACGTTATCGGTTTAGACAGCGGAGACAGTCCGGCGAGGAAAACGTGGCTGCGTACCTAGCCGAGCTCAAGAAACTCGCTCGATATTGCAAGTTCCGAGATGGATTAAACGATAACCTGCGAGATCAGTTTGTCTGCGGGCTGCGGAGCGACATAATTCGCCAACGACTATTTGCGGAGGCCGACACAGTGTCATACACGGATGCTGTAAGGTTGGCGAGCTCACTAGAAGCGGCGGAGCGGGATGCGGCCGCGGTGGAGTCGAAGGCAGCGGTGAGCAGCGTGGGCGACGCCGCGGGCGGCGGGGCACTGCCGGCGCAGGCGGTGCATGCGATCGGCAGCGGCTGCGGCGGGGAAAACGGCGGCGCCGAGCGGAAAGCGCCACGGGGTGCGCGATCTGGCCACAGCGCGGGCGGTACCAAAGCGGCAACAGCGCGTTACAAGTCCGCGCTTAGCTCGAGAACGCATGCTGGCGGTCGACGGTACAATTGCGAGGGATGCGGGGCAACGGAACATACTTACTCTAGTTGCCGATTCCGTAACTACGAGTGCAGCAGTTGTAGACGACCGGGACACCTGCGACGCGTGTGCCCGAACAGGGCAACGAACGGAGGCGGCGCCGGGGTCAGGCGCTCCACGGTGAACTACGGAGAGGCGAGGGAAAATCTACCGGGCGAGGAGGTGTCGCCGGAAGAAGATTTCCATCATCTGTGTTTGAACGACTATCGAGCGGTAAAGTTACCCATTTGTATTGATAATGTTACTATTCAAATGGAGATTGATACCGGTACAGCGGTTTCGTGCATTAGTGAGCGAATGTATAATAAGTATTTCAGTGCCCACAAAATAGAACAAAGTGATCTGGTATTAAATTTTTATGACGGCACAAAAATTAAACCGCTAGGTGTCATGAAACCTCTGGTTGGTTACGGACATAGTAGTAAGCAATTAGAATTATTTGTAATAAGGGGAGGTACCACCTCTTTGCTCGGCCGTCAGTGGTTAGCAGAGTTAAAAATAAAAATTCCAGTCTTGAGTAGTTGTAATAATGTAAAGTGGAAAGAAGTTAGTATATCTAATGAAATTAATGTACTCCTAAACAGGTTTAAGGAGTTGTTCAGCGGTGGGTTGGGGCGGTACACTGGAGGCAAGGCAACGCTGCGGGTGCGCGAAAATGCAACGCCGGTGTTCCACCGAGCACGACCAGTGCCGTACGCACTGCTCGGCCGGCTCGACGACGAACTTGACGCCATGCTGCGCGATGGCATCATTGAGCCCGTCGACTGCTCCGACTGGGCCTCACCACTAGTGCCGGTAAATAAACCCGACGGTTCTCTGAGAATCTGTGCTGATTATAAGGCGACTGTGAACCCGGTCTTACTAACAGATCGTTATCCATTACCCAGAATCGAGGATCTAATAGTTAAACTTAGCGGAACTTCTTATTTTTCTAAAATTGATTTATCCCAAGCCTATAACCAAATTGAGCTAGATGATTCTAAGAAATTTACAGTCATAAACACCCATAGGGGTCTGTATAGGTATAATCGGTTAGTATATGGGCTGTCGTCGAGTCCAGGCATTTTCCAACGCATTATGTGCAACTTATTGAAGGGAATTCCTAACGTGGAAATATTTCTCGACGATGTAATAATAGGGGGGAAAAACAAACGTGAACATTTAGAAGCACTAGAGGAGGTTTTCTGTAGATTACATCGTTTTGGACTTAAATTAAAAAGTAACAAATGTGTGTTTTTAGTGAAAGAAGTACAGTATTTGGGTTATATCATTAGTAATGAGGGAATTAAAACAGATCCGTCCAAGGTTCAGGCCATCATTAATATTCCCCGACCGACAAATATAACAGAATTAAGGTCGTTTTTGGGAATTACGAACTTTTATGGGAAATTTGTTAAGAATATGAGTAGTAGGTTAGCAACACTTTACGAACTGTTAAAAAAAGGTCAACAGTGGGATTGGTCGACTGAGTGTGAAAAGTGTTTTGTAGAAATAAAAAAGATTCTAGCAGGGGGGCAAGTGTTAGCGCATTACGAACCTCGGAAGCCATTGGTATTAACGTGTGATGCCAGCGGGCGCGGGGTTGGGGGGGTATTGACACAGCCCGGCGAACGAGGCGAGCGGCCGGTCGCCTATGCGTCACGCACACTTACGGAAGCAGAAAAAAATTATTCACAAATACACCGGGAGGCGTTAGCTATTATATTCTGTGTAAATAAATTTCATCAGTATTTATATGGCCGTAACTTCATTCTACGTACGGATCATAAACCATTAGTGTCAATATTTGGCCCGAATACCGGAATACCGACTATGGTGGCGAGCCGAATGCAAAGATGGGCAATTATTTTATCAGCTTATACTTTCACTATCGAGTACGTACGCACCGATCAAAACGGAGCAGACGGGTTTTCTAGGTTACCGCTAGCTTTAAGTAATTCAACTACGGCCGTGCAGCCGGAGCAAACTCATTTGCACTTCGTGCAACAATCATTGTTATTAGACTATAATGAAATTAAACGTCAAACAATGCGAGACGGGGAGTTATCAAAAATATTGAGTTACATAAGAGATGGTTGGCCTAGTGAATGTGAGATAACTAACTTAAAACCTTATTTCAATAGGAAAAAGGAACTTTACGAAGAATTAGGGTGCATCATGTGGGGATATCGACTAGTAGTACCGGAAGCGTGTAGGGGTAAGGTGTTGTTAATGTTACACGAACCACACATGGGGATAGTAAAATCAAAAGCTATAGCTCGAAGTTATGTATGGTGGCCCGGGGTCGATGAAGCTGTGGAGCACATGTGTCGGGGGTGCGAAGTGTGTGCGGCCCAGGCAGACGCGCCGCCTCGGCAAGCACCGCGCATGTGGCCCTGGCCGAACCGACCCTGGAGTCGGATACACATCGACTACATGGGACCCATAGGTGGGAGAACATACCTAGTGGTAGTGGACGCCACCTCCAAATGGTTGGAGGTATTCAATGTTTCAAGCACTACAGCGTTAAATCTAACCGAACGGTTAACTGAGTTGTTTAGTAGATGGGGTTTACCTAGACAGATAGTTAGTGATAACGGTGCACAGTTCACGTCTATGGAATTTCACGATTTTACTAAAACTAACGGGATTGAACACATTCTTACAGCCCCTTACCATCCCGCGTCAAACGGATTAGCAGAAAATGCAGTTAGACTTCTAAAAAGAGTAATAAAGAAAGCTATGACAGAAAAACAGAATATAGATAAAGCCATTTGGACATATTTACTGCATTATAGGAACGTAGAACATGGCACAACTGGAGATAGTCCGGCGATGATCTTGTTAGGCAGGCGTTTACGTACTCGGTTGGACACTATCAAACCAGATAGGGAAGGCAAGGTACAGCGAGTCCAACAAAGACAGGTAGAATGTGTGGAAGGGGCGAGTAGGTGCGTCGGGGAAAAGGGGGATGATGTATGGTATCGACAATACCTAAAGGGGGAAAAATGGGTTCCCGGTAGAATATTAGATTGTCTAGGTCCCAGTAATTACACAGTCAGGGGGCAAACAGGAGAAACACTTCACAGACATATTGACCAATTGCGTAGGAGAACAGGAGGGAGGTTATCTTTAGTATCTAGTGGTCCTAGTATTAGGGAGCGATCAGCAACAGATTCTCAGACGACACATAAGGCGGGTGAAGACCGAGGTGAAGGGGCTCAGACGGAGGAGTCACCAAGTCACAAGGCAGAGCCGCCGCCGGCTCCACCCATTATCGAGCAAACGGTGGACGCTCAGGTTTCCACGAAAGGTCAGGTCGTCTTGCCCCAGCTGCCGTCGACCCCACAACGCGCCGTTAGGCAATGTAGACTTAAGATTCCTAGTTATAAGATTTAGTAAATAATCATTGTGTATATCTTTAGTAAGTTAAGTTTATTAAAGTTAAGTTAGTACATAAATTAGTAATAATCACTGTGTGTGTCTTTAGTAACATAAGTTGAATTAGTTTAGGAATTAGATGATAAGTTATGTAATAATTTAGCAGGAAGGAGTGTAATGTAGGTACTCTCATAATTGTGTTAGTTAAGAACTAGTGGGTAGGTTCAAGCTTCTGTACGTCAGTCCAAATATATCGGTGGTTCTAGATGTGCGTGTTTCCTTTACTGACCCTAGACATTACAGTTAACACAAATAAAACTAACCTCTTCCGATCTCTGATGATCGTCGAATGCCATTGAAAATTCCATAGTATGTGTCATAGACACCTATACCAAAAACTATGACAATTTTGTAAAGCTTTTGAGAGAAATATAGTACTTAACTACGTTTAAAATTCCGCACACAATACCCTAAGTATGAACGTAAAAGTAAGTTGTTTGGTCCATTTCACGTATGTGTTTAGAACGCTTCGAGAGCTTAAATTAAATTTTAATTTAAAAGAGCTAGCCAGTAGGTACCTGGAAAAGTACACAACGTTTGTAATTAACGAAACTAACTTTATTATACACAAGTTGGAAGGGACACTGATTGGAAAATGGTTGCCACGTATTCAGCACATCATTTTAAACTCTAGAATTTTAACCGGGAATACAGATATAATAGAGAGCAGTGGTGGCCCAGGGAGAGCAGTGGTGGCCCAGTGGTGGCGGTTCCGACTTACGAACAGTTGGTCGTGGGTTCGATCCCAGACAGGCGCATTACTTTGTGTAATTTATTTCATCACTGCTGCTCTCAAGACGGTGAAGGAAAACATCGTGAGGAAACTGGCATATCTTAGAACCAAAAATTCGAAGATATGTGACATCTACCAATCCGCACTGGGCCCGCGTGGTGGATTATAGCCCATCACTCTCATAGAGAGGAGGCCTGAGCCCCTGCAGTGGAACAATATATGATGATAGATATAATGCCAAAATATCAAAGAGTATGCTAAGGCGGTTCGGTCATGTGGAGAGGAGGAATGAAAGTCGAGTAACAAAAGGTATTTACAAGGCAGATGTGAGTGGCAACGCCGCGCGCCGGTAGGGGACGCCCTAGACAGACGTACACTGGTCTTATTGGTGCCGTTCTTCAGAAAGGACAGGTGCATAGTACTCGTAACCGGCGTGCGTGTATGACCAGATGTATGTATGTGGACGAAAACGTAAAAGAAATATGTAATGATCGTAGCAGGTTGCCCGTCGGGCCTGCGGAATGTTGTAAGAGATACCGCGGCCTCGACATAAGGGCTAAGAAGGAACATGGGTGGTTTTTAGTCAGTAGAAGTCTGACACTCTCTTTCGCTCTGCCCAAGAGCGGGAGAGGTTATTTAATGATTTAACTCCCCCCAAAAAAAAAGGATCGTAGCAGGTGGCTTTCTGTGGTTTCTGCCTACCCCCATGGGAAAAGGGCGTGAGTATGTATGTGTATATGTCTGGTTTCCACCCATCATGTCTTCTTCATCTACTCGTGGCCTCAGCAGTAATCTCCTATCTAGCCATATCATTCTTCACACAGTCCATCCATCGTTTATTTGGTCTACCTCTGTTTTTATAGCCATCTACATTCATTCTCAACTTTTTTTGCACTCCTCCGCATCACATGTCTACAGGGTGTTAGGTTAAACGAGGGACATATTGAAGGGTTTTTAGTAATAATAATAATAATAATATTCCACTACTATCACACAACGCCATCTAGTCCCAAGCTAAGCAGAGCTTGTGTTATGGGTACTAGACAACTGATAAACATACTTATATATTTCTAAATACATACATATTATAGATAAATTACACCCAGACACAGAACAAATGATCGTGCTCATCACACAAACATTTGTCCTGGGTGGGAATCGAACCCACGACCTCCGGCATAGCAGTTAGGGTCACTAACCACTAGACCAACAGGCCAATCCAATATAAATCCAATAGTATCCGACTCACGTCCTAAATATGTAAAAAAAACTTAATTTGTGACATAATTGTGCCATGCATTGTCGCACGCTCTCCAGATCTCATTTTTTGCAATTGCCTACACCAGTTTTGAAATATGAAGGGATAATGGATTATACCTAGAAGTCATTGCGCGCATTTCCTGCGATAAACGCAAGGTTTGCGAGACTTTTCAGAAGTATTTGGTATGGTTTCGTCTGTTATTTATCAGTGTCTTTTTTCGTTAATTTTTTTATTAATGTCATGTAAGCATGCCCTATAGCTGGTTTTAATATAACCCTCGTTTAAACTAACATACTACGACGAACGTTGACCACACAACTTTTTAGTCACCGGCACTACTTTTATTTATTTATTTTATTTAATTATTTATGTACACACAGTAGACAACACAGGAAAATTATAAAATATAACATTAGAGTACAAAGGTAGGACTGCTTATTTCTCAAGAAATTTCTGCCGGCAGACCTGCAAAAGGAGAAATGAAAAATGAAATGTAGACAATAGTGTGTGAGAAGCGTAAAAGAATACAGTACTTTCAGACTACCTGTTATGTAATATCAAACAGAAATATTATAAACAATATATAATTATTACCTGAAAGTATTCTCCTCATCTGTCCTCCCACACAATCATTAAATGTCAGTTCTATATTATTTTGGTATTTAAAGGTCTCGATACCTATATACTCGTATTTTGATCTTCCTCCGACAAATTCCAACTCTCACCTAACGCAGAAGGCATTAGTTCCACTACTAGCGATTAGCGATCAGCAATTACGAGTTGGTTGCCCGGAAAACCTGACACGGTATCAAACATCAAATTTACCTTTTATAAGCGAGTCATGTAAAGGTAGACCGAAGAAACGTTGGATTGTCTGTGTAAAGAATGATGTGGCTAGAAAAGAGGTGATTGCTAAGATGTCGAGTAATATAGATATATGAAAGTTCCAACGACCTCAAATGAATTGAGATAATAAAAGAAATAAATAAAAACATGTTTATTTGCCAAAAATATCTTTAAACCCTTTTAAATTATAATATAATATAATATACCCTTCCTGCAGTTTGGCAGAAGATTTGTATTGAACCCACTCATGTACCTTTGTAGTTGATAAAAAAAAAATAAAAAAAAAAATAATGAGCGAGTTACTCAATCGCTATAGTCGCTTTCGGTTGTCGGTGTGACTAGGGACCCATGCGTTTCGATGTTAGCTGCTAAAGATAGATCTGCGTAGGAGGTTTGGGACCTCCGTGAGGATCAATGTCAGCTTGATTGACTATTCTAGCGGCTGGAGAACGGTTTATTGATGGTTTTGTGAAACTGGAGCTTGGGAAATGTTACGTTGGTTAATATGGGCTAACGGTTAAGTAATTAATGGGTGGTTAATATGCTGCTATCAGTGACTATAGATAGTTTGTTTTGTAGCTTTAATATCTTCTTTGATGTCGTATCATTTACCATGAACGATATATTTTAGGACAGGATATGTGCCTGACGCGGTAACCCTGTAGTAAAATTTTTTTTTTTTGGGGGATGAGAAATCATAAATTAATTCGCTCTTAGGCAGAGCGAAAGGGAGTCTCAGGCTTCTACCGAGTACAACCACCCATGTTCCATCTTAGCCCTTTATGTCGAGGCCGCGGTATCTCTTACATCATCCCGCAGCCTCGACGGGAAAAAATCATGACCTTACAAAGTTATCCCGTTTTAAACTCTCGCACGGAATTAATTGACGGCACGGATGGCGCAGTGGCCGAGCGATTGGACTGCTGCGCTGCGTGTCGCGGGTTCGATCCCCGCAAGGAACAAATATTTGTATGGCCTACAGATAGTTGTTACGGATCTGGGTGTTTTGTGTATGTGAGTTTAAATGTTTGTAAACGCACCCACAAAACAGGAGAACACGGAATTCCTAGTGCAAAGCAAAGTTTAAAAATAAAACCATCGTTATTCCAAAAAGTAGACGCTGCTAGGCTATTCCTATCAGTCACACAAAAGTTACGTGGTCAATGACCAGTAATCCCTTAAAAATTGGAGCTTGCCGGATTAATCAGTGAGAATAGGAGGGCTCATCCAACATATTAATGCCTTATTTTTAGCGATACGAGCCAAACAAATATGCCTCTTTTGTTGCACACAGAGGTATTTGTACCTTTATTTTTGTATTCGTACATTTATGGAGGGAGTGAGTGAATGAGTTTTTTTAGGTTAAATCTACGGGACGCAACCTGCTATTTGGGATTCGTATTTATTATTTATATCAAACATTTTAAAGTAAAAAAAAACAGTTGCGTTCTAACCCCAAGCGTCTGAATCTTACTAATATTATAAACGTGAAAGTTTGTAAGTCTGTAGGTATGTCTGTATGGATGGATGTTTGCTACTCTTTCACGCAAAAACTTCTGAATTGATTTGGATAAAATTTGGTACACAGATAGTTTATAACCTAGATTAATACATAGGATAATTTTTATCCCGATTTTATCTTCCTGTGGGAAAGTTGTAGCGGGCGAAGCCACTGGCAACACCTAGGACCCACGTAAAAGTGTATCAACGGTGACCTTCCCTAGAAGTTCAGGAAAAACACCTGCTTGTAAGTTGGGCGATGAAAATGATAGTTCAAAAAGGTGATATGCGCCCTCTAACTGGGCAAAGACTTCCCCGATTTTTTGTACTTCTCTCGTTGTTGCCTTTCTTCTCTCCAATTCATGTAGAATCTAACACTCCAAGAAATATTTAAATTTCCTGATCCTTGACCGTATATTAATGCATCGAGGCATGCTGAACTTTCGCTTCTGTTTTCATCGTAAGGTCCTTGACATTTTCATGCTGCAGTGCTCTGAGCAAAAAGAAAATAAAACGGAACTTTTCTTCAACGAAACTTAAGCAGATTTTAAACCATATTTTCTTGTGCATTTTGATAAGGAAATGGAAGAAAAATATTCAGCTTAGGTTAACAGAAATGCAACGCTCGTGTGAATGTTATGAATAGTTATGATTTCCATCAATCTATTTTTTTCAATTTTATCTAATATTTATAGAGAACAGTTTCTTTTTGTAGACGAAATCTTCTATAAAAACCTTTGTCTCTTTGTGAGTAAAAATGATCAGTCCGTTCTGCAATTCTTCTGTTATAAAAGTGAACTAATGTAGTCGATAATCTCTTCATCATCATCAGACAACAACCATTCGTTTATCATTTTCAGGACAAAATAAAACCGATATCACTGAATGCAACAAACACGAGACACAACCAAAGCGTACTTAGCCTAAAATATCTCAATTTTGACATTACTAACCCAGAGTTAGTTGACTTAACCCTCCCACATCAGTGGGTTAAATAATTAAAAATTTAACTCATGGTTAAGCCTTAACTCTTGATGGTGCAAAACATTATTAGAATTTAACTCTAAAGTAGTATTTACCTCTGAGTTAACCGTGATAACCCAGCCTGGTGCAAGTGGGCCTTAGTGAAACACGGGTTTAGTAGTGAACAGATCTTACGAGTTTAGGATGTCTTACGTAATAATGTTTCGACCAAACTGAGTAAGCTAAATTTCCAGTGTTACGTGATTCAATTACTTGTGTTTGTGTGTCCTTTTATGTTTCGTTAATCATACATCGAAATTAAATACCTTTATATTGAAACATTGATTAAAGCAGCACACCTAAGGTTTCAACAATCACTTTGGAAAACCATCGATTGCAGTCGCTGAGTAAAATCGAGAATATAGTTTTTATTTACGGGATTGTATTTTTTTAATAAAACTACATCGAACTCTGTTCAGCTGCGTTAGACGTGAAAAGATGACAAATAGAAAGACGAATTAGTCAGACCATTTATAAAATTACTAACTTATGCTCGTGAATACGCCCGGGTGGAGTTCGGTATTTGTCCCATGGGATCCGGGATAAAAAGTATCCTAACTGTAAATACAGGTTATAAACTATCTGCGTGCCAAATTTCATCCAAATCGGGTCAGTATTTCTTGCGTAAAATAAATAATAATAATAAAAATGTTTATTTCATCAACTTATGTACATAACATTACAAAATTAGGAACTACCTTTTAGGCAAAAAATTGCTTGTAGTAGGTACTTCCGCTCCTCTTGTTTACGGTAGTAACGGTACATAAATTTTAAGACTAGTGACAATTTTAAACTACGTAAAAGAGTCGAGAGACATCCGTCTATCCTCACAAACTTTCGCATTTAAAATATTATATGAGTAGGTACGAATAGCGTGCATTTAAGTACAGAAAAACTGATGAGCAGTTCAGTAAAGTTATTTATTTTCTGGCTGAAACATGATAACATACTTCTCTTATGGAACTATGTATAAGTACTAATCACTGCAATCAATCAGCGTACTATCAGGCTTTTATTCAGCGATAGATGTATTTCAGCTACGTTAGTACCTAGCCTATTCCTAGTTTAATTACTCTCACGTCTAGTGGTGGTTAATATATCATATAGCAAAATAAAGCACCGTGCTTAATACACATAACATAAAGCAAATGCTATCATGGCTCTCACAAGTTGCTATTTGCTTATTGCTTTTACATCGAACTCATGCATGCTGCCACTAACCGCGCTTGCTTTAAGTCACTTGACTTAAAGCAAGCGCGGTGAGTGGCATCATGATATGCCTACGCGTTTAAAAATCACGTGCTTTAATAAAGCATACAAAAAGCTAGCTTAAAATATAAAGCATTAAGCATTAAGCAAGTGATTGCCTTAAAGCAACTTTGAACACCACTACTCACGTCCCTCGACATCCATACTTCCGTACTAATAATACAAATACGAATGTAACACTGTCCGTTTGTTACCACTTCAGGACTTAACGGCTGATCGGATCGTATCTAATGAATGAAGGCAAGGGGTTTGATTTTCCCGTCGGGGCTGCGGGTTGTTCAAAAGAGATACCGCGGCCTCAGCACAAAGGGCTAACAAGGAACATGGGTGGTTTTTAGTCAGTAGAAGTCTGACACTCGCTACTACTACGGGAGGAGTCATTTGATGATTTCCCACCCCGCAAAAAAAAGGGGGATTCATTATAGCTTGCGGAACTAGACTATATCTTTTTGTTTTATCTCACACATACACACGAACGAAATCCCAGGAAACGGCTAGTCGGGCCTGTGGACGGTGAGTGATGGGCTAACTCGCCGTCCGTCCGTCTCACGACGAAAACAGGCCGTGTCGACGGCGCGTTCGTGTTCCACGCGCGCCTCAAAGAGATGTCAGCAACATGGGAGGAGCCTGAAAGGGCCGACGCCTGTCGGGGCTGCGGGTAGTCCTCTGGTTATCGCGGCCTCGACATAGAGGGCGAAGAAGGAACATGGGTGGGTTTTAGTAAGTAGAAGTCTGACACTCCCTTTCGCTCTGCCCAAGAGCGGGAGGGGTTATTCGATGATTTTACACCCAACAAAAAAAAAAAAATAAAGGAAACGGCTAGTGTTTAATAAATTGAGTTGTCAGTTGAAGCGTCGAAAGTGTCGATATTCGGATATTCGAGCTATGAATGACTGAAATATATTATTTAGCGATCAGTTGGTGTGAAAATAGCTTTTTGTTTTCTGTTATCTCTATTTCAGTTGATTGAACTGTGAATATTTTAATAAGTTTAGTATTATCGGTTTGTTCTGCGCACAACTTAACATTACGCCTGTGATTTGCTGTGGGTTAAGCAGAGGTGCCTCTCGCCAGTTAAGTTTAAGTTTATAGCTGCGAAAACCATGATGAATATGCATAATACCTCTTCTCTGTGGGGTGGAGTGAGCTGGCGGATGTCAGGTAGCACATTTTTTGTTATTTTCGATAGTTACAAACATCATTGGTATTGTAACTCTATCCCAACGATATTGAAATCGACTTTCAGTTTGCTTTGTGCTCGCGGTTTTACCTGCGTGAAATTCGGAAATTGTCCCACGGCGGAATCGCTTACCGAAATAAAAACTATTCTATGGTTTAATTCAGGTATCTGTAATATAATAAAACATTTTTTAATTCATAAACTCACAAAATGGTGTCATGCAGTTACAAAAATATTCGTAGCACGTAGTACCCGGCTACGAGCTACGCGACACTATCGTAGACGTACTACGCCGTAGCACGCCCGTAGCCGTCGTCGTAGGTATAGTGCTACGAAACTCTTTGAAACACCTTTGGTCTATTTATAGGCGTTTCAAAGTCTTTGGTCTTGTGTATTGTTTGTGGTATATTTGGTGGCATACGGATTATGTTCATTTCAATTATTTTTCATGGGGTATTAATAGTTTTGTGTTGTACTTTTAATAACATGTATTTATGTAGTATGTAGTTATTCCCAAAAGGTTAAGCAAAGGTAGGTATAACTTAGGGTACCTACACCTACTTATAGGTACACCTATTGTCATCAACCAGACTCAGTAACTGCTATTGAGAAATTCCTGATAGAAAAACCCAATAACACTTTGCCTGAACCTGGAATTGATACCAGGACCACTTGATGAGCAGTCAGTCTTACGACCACTAAACGAACGAGGTAGTCTTGTCTTAAGTCATCATCATCATCATCATTTCAGCAAAAAGACGTCCACTGCTGGACATAGGCCTCCCCCAGGTGGCGCCACATTGACCAGACCCGTGCGTCTCACATCTGTCTGTGTCAAGTATGTACTACTTTTTAATCGCTTAGTAATATTCCGGAGTTTGAATTTGTGACTGGTTTATAGCTGTAGGCTTTGCATCTAAAATATGGGATTAGCGAAAAGTGGATTGACTCAAATTAGTGTACTAATATTATAAAGAGGAAAGATTTGTTTGTAACGAATAGGCTACGAAACTACAGACTCGATTTGAAAAATTCTTTCACCGTTGGGAAGCTACACTATCCCCGGGTGTCATAGGCTTCTTTTTATCCCTGTATTTCCACTGGAACGGGAATTACGCGGGTGAAACCGAGTGACGTCCGCTAGTATAACAATAAAAATATAAACTCTGCCTTACATATGGGAAGATTCAAGTGATTTGTTATGTATTTTATTTATTTAGTGAGTTTATTACAGCTAAAAATAATAAATTGTGGAATCTTACATATAAAACAAATAATAAAAGTGAATTACAATAAAAATAAATTCAGTTACATAAGATAGTAATTATGTCAGTAGAATGTAAATAGTTAGGTGGTCATATAAATGTTTGTAAATAGTTTTACCTTTTAAAAAAATTAACAATACATCAAAATCTTTAATTATATGATGAAATCACATATTTCTACGTAGGTGGGTACTATGAATGTCGGTGTGGGTGTTTATCTGCCAACACTAAATATGTCTGTGTTGTTATCATTCTCAGTATCTCGCATGTGAAAGGTTATTGGCATTGTGTCAATTAAAAAGCTTTTAACATTTTAAAGAGCATTTTGTTACTGATTTCAGTAATTGTTAAAGTGGTTTGAATTTTGAGTTGGGGTTAATATCACTTTAAATATCATAATGCTTATACATAGTACTGTTTTTAAGCTTTCACAGTTTGTTTATTTAACTTTTACTGTCGCTTACGGGATATCTGTCGTGATTATCCATTATTAAGAGTTCCCGATATCGAAAACCAACTTCCAAAAAAATATTTTCTTTTGTCTGTTTCTTTTTTTTAGAAAAAGTTTTTTTGTTTACTCTTATATAACAAGAATTAGTGCAGTATACTACGGGCACAACTACTCGTAGTATACTACACTAATTCTTGTTCTAAATCAATTTATGCCTCCTCTTTCTGGGCCGGCTGAAGTGGCAATGAACGTGTTAGAAACCAAACTACCGAATCGATTTTGATGACATTTTTATGGGACTTTTCGGGAAGCATATCCTTATTAAATGATATAACAAGATTTTTTTAAATCGATAAACAAATATAGGAACCGAGTTGACAACCTTCTCCTTTTTGTGAAGTCGGTTAAAAATAAACAGTAGAGCAGTAGAATGAGGATAGAGTGGGAGGTGGAGCAGTAGATGATTTATTATCATCCAGCCGCATTCTCCAGTCATCCCACGATCATGGCGCTTGCAACAACTTCAAAATATCGGCAGCTCATAATAAATTCAATAAAATATTTACAAGAAAATTATTTTATGTACCGCTTTAGATAACGCTGCGACGGAACACAAACGGCCAAGAAGGTACATGGGTGGGTTTTAGTCAGTAGAAGTCCGACACTCCCTTCCGCTCCGCACAGAGCTGGAGAGGTCTTTTAATAATTTCCCATCTACAAAAAACGCTTTTGCCTAACCATTCGGAAATCACAAGCGTAATTTTGCTGTTACGTAAGATCGAGAAATATTCGGGTTTAGTGACCGTCGTCTGCTGTCTGATTCTTAAGCTGGGTGAGTCATTTTAACAGGCACGTACCATACTTGTGTGTTAAGCCTTATACCGCCAGCCATCGCAGGGATTACCCGCGGCTTGTGAAGCCTTATTAAATTCACCCACTCGACTCTTATCGCTCGTTACCGTATGCTAACGCGTATCACTTGATACCGAATTATCTCTTTACGTGACACTGGCATTAGAAAGACTGATTTTTTGTTGGTAGTTTTACTTATGCCTTTGGGATTATACTTAGTTATCAGCATTACAAGTTAGTAGTATCGCTATCAGAATGGTTACGGCCCTTGACTCGGCCTCGACTTTTAAGTGATAGTGCCAAAGCAGCACTCTAAATTTAGATGATTTTATTTTTCTTGAGCAGTGGTGGCCCTGCGGTGGCGACCCCGACTTATAAACAGTGAGTCGTGGGTTCGAACCCAGGCAGGCGCATTACTTTGTGTAGTTTATTTCATCACCACTGCTCTCAAAAACAGAAGGTGAAGGAAAACATCGTGAGGAAACCGACATGTCTTAGAACCAAAAAATTCGAAGATATGTGACATCTAACAATATGCACTGGGCTCGCGTGGTGGATTATAGTCTCTCCTATAGAGGAGGTCTGAGTCCCTGCAGTGGGAACATTATAGGCTGATGATGATGATGATTTTTCTTCTTCGAGTGTCGATGGCCAATTATCATAAAATATAATTGATCCAAAATTCACCTATGTGAACTCCACTCGTTAATGCAGTGATCTACTTGTCAAGTGTGTAAGTGTCAGGGCATGCAGAGCAAGAAGGAAAGTGGACCAATGTCTATAGAGCTGAAGAAGAGACTGGGTTAGGAAATATTCCATAATTAAAATTCAGTATTGGAAAGTAATCAATGATTTCATTATCATCACTAACTGATAGATAGAGAGAGATCTTTGAATATTGCAATAACATTTTTTTTCCTCGAAAACTTTAAAATATAAATATTTAAACAAAAACAACAAATGAACAAAACAAAAGTCAAGTAAATAAACAACATCAAAAGAAAAGGCACTTGTAAACCTGAACAATTTCGCGAAGGATCACGTTTAATTACAAACTCCGGCTATTTGTGTTAAAACTCTTAGGTGTAAGTAGCAGCGAGCAACAAAGGAACTTTATAGATAGCAACCATCTAGTTAGGTTATACCCACCGTTACAAAAATGGCGAAAAGTTATTGCCATGATCTATTTGCTTCAGACCACAACTGGGAAGCCTTTGAGTTACAGAGGTATTGTAGGTCAAAGGTCCAACTTAATTTTATTTATATATATTTACAATTCCATGTACTCGTATGAAATCATCTAAAATTAAACTCCTCAAACACATCTAAGATTATAAGAGCAAATCAGGAATTACAGGAAATCATTATCAACATTTTAAAATCAAGACGAGAATTACCGTCAAAACTAACTAAAGCAGTCTCGCAGTCCCCAAAATGTCCACAGTCCAGCCACATCTTTTTATACCTACACAGTGTGTCAAAAGGGAGTGTCAGAATTCTACTGACTAAAAACCACAAATGTTCCTTCTTAGCTTTTTGTATCTTTCAAACAACCCGCAGCAACACTAACCAACCTCCACTCAAAATCGTTTTTGCGTCTATATCTGGCGTATTCCGTCAGATTTAATACCGTAGATGGATTGGGTGTAGTTGACCTCCGCAACAAGTGTGCTTCGCTCCAGTGATTGATGTGCGATAATAAGAACTTGTCTCTCGTAAAAATGAACGGGTTTAAAAGCTTCGGTATTTGGCGAACTGGTACTGGGATTTTCCAAACGATGTGTGTTGAAGAGATTGTTTGATAAGCAACAACATGGGAACTTAGTTGTTTATTTGAACAATGTTGTAGCTTGCTATGGATGTTGTTTGACTTGGCTATCGCTCTTCTCTATCATATTTGACATTGTAGATTACATTTTCGTGTTGAGATTGTTATTATAGTACCTGGTAAAGGTTGCGGGGACCCGCTGGATGCGAGACGCACGAGACCGGTCAATGTGGCGACACCTGGGGGAGGTCTATGTACAGCAGTGAACGTCGTTTGGCTGAAATGATGATGATGATGATTGTTAGTATTATTACCAAATAGCCACTATATTCTGTAGTAGTTTTGTAGTACTTTTTACTCGTAAGGTCTAAATCATAGCCGCCAAATAATTTGCATTTGCATAACTGTAATGGCCACTCATTGATAGAGTAAAATGTAATGAAAATATTAACCAAATATGAAAAAGAAATAAAACTTAAAATGTATGTAAGAGCTTTGTAATTAAAAGATTTTGTATTCTTTCAACGCATGAAATAAAAGGCTTTTTTATTTTGTTATGGCCACTAATGGTTAATTTACAGCCTCGTTGGTCTAGTGGACACAAATGCAGCTGCTGAGCTTAAAGTTCGATCCCTGGGTCGGGCGAAGTCATACTGGGTTTTTCCATCATGTATTTATCATGTAGAATCCGCGTATTGACTAGTGATGGCAATAGGATTTGCTTCCTATTAAATGGGACTTAAACATAACTTTCCAAATATGTACTTTAGGCGACCTCTCGCGCCCGGCCCTGGTCAAGCCATGGTCCGGGGCGAGGAGGAATGGGACGCCGTCGCCTCCTTCTGCGAAGCAGTGATGCTAGCGAAGGAGGTGGCGGAACGGGAGAGGCAGAGAACCTCTCGTCCCAGTCGACGCGGGAGGCGCTCCGTGCGTCGGGGGTCACGCGATGACCTCCGGCCACCGTAGACGCGGGCCTGTGGACAGTGAGTGATGGGCTAACTCGCCGTCCGTCCGTCTTACGACGAAAACAGGCCGTGTCGACGGCGCGTTCGTGTTCCACGCGCGCCACAAAGAGATGTCAGCAACATGGGATGGGCCCGAAAGGGCCGACGCTCGTCGGGGCCGCGGGTTGTACTCTAGTTATCGCGGCCTCGACATAGAGGGCGAAGAAGGAATATGGGTGGTTTTTAGTCAGTAGAAGTCTGACACTCCCTTTCGCTCTGCCCAAGAGCGGGAGGGGTTATTCGATGATTTTCCACCCGCCAAAAAAAAAAAAAGGTATACGTCTGTTTGTCCTTCGGGGCTTACAGCAGGCACTTTCTTAATATAATAGGTAGTTAACTAAAAAATGTAATTAGTTCCTTTTTCACGTAAACAAACAATGAAGACGATACAGTGCTTTGAAAACTCGTGTGACGTCATATTCTAAGACATTAGTATGACATTTTTTTGCGGTTAGTGACGTCACAAACCCCCACTCAAATCTTTGACGCGTTTTATCTTCGTCAATTTTTATTGATTTGATAAAACAAAAAATACGTATCCAATATTTTTCGATAATCTAACAGACCGACTAATTAGAATCATATTTTTTTAAGTCAGTAAACATCCCTTTTGTTATGGTTAATTTAACTACATAATTTATTTGGTAGGATGTGTGTAACGCCTACTCCAGAGAGTTAGAATATTCCTTTTTCCCTGCTTAAAAAAGGATCAGCGGCTACATTACAATTAGAATTTAAAGTAGAAAAGTTTCTGCATCTTTTATATTTCTTTCATAAAACTCAATATTTCTCCACAAATGTATCTATTTACCATGAAAGCATCATTTTACTCTGAGTAAGTACAATATAAATAAATGATATGTACTCACATGTAAATATTAATCATATTTTTTTCGGAACACCAGCAACTAATTTATTTGCGCTATTTAAAAACAATAAGGCTATTTACTAATGTCCACTTACAAACACCAAATTAAAACCAAAGAAAGTCGGTATAAAACACCCATAAAATAAATAAAAAAATTAAATACTATAATAATTCCATAATCGTTTAGATGTAAACAGTTCGTTTTTCGTGAAGAAGCTTTTCAACAACTACACAACAACCATATACGCTTCATTTAGATCACATTCTGAGAAACTTATGCTCACTTGAATTAGAAACGAATACTTTCCATGAGCTTATGACTTCTCTAACTCCAAATATTACAGGAGATCTATTTTTATTAATGACAAAAGTACACTCCGCTCTTGACAGTATAATCAGAGAAGTGTCAGTCCCCCCTTCAAGGCTCTGACGTCACGGCTGACGTCACGGGCTCACGGCCTCATATTGACCTGCAAAGGGAGGGTACCGTCGAAATGCGTCTGTACTCCCTTAGGGACCGGCCCTGGGAATGCGTTACCTTTAAATGACCTTTATTTGAAAACAAATAGCTTTTTAACGCTTTATTTTTGGAATTCAATAGGTTTTGTAGTCAACGCAAACTTGCCGTAATTTTAAGCTCTATGTTATACACTAGCTTTTGCAAGCGACTTTGTCCGCGTGGAATAGTTACTTTGAGAAGCATTTTTAATTTAGGCTACGCTCCTTTTGGTGATGTTATTTAGCCTAAAGCCTTCCTCGATAAATGGGCTATCCAACAAAACAATATTTTTTCTATTCCAGCCGTAGTTCCGGAGATTAGCGCGTTCAACCAAACAAACTCTTCAGCTTTATAATATGAGTATAGCTATATAAGTGTTGTAGTTGAACAGTAGGAAAGGTTGATGTTATGTCGGGTTGACAATAATAGATCGTGAAACCTGTGTAAGGTTATTGTATTTGTAAGGATTCACTGAAACGCGATACAATAGTTCTAGAATAATAGTTAGAGGTCTAGGTTACACGCGTAGGTCATGACAGTAAGTGTCACATTCACTAGTTAATTTAGATTTATTTTCAGTTAAATTAAAGCCCAGGTGGGTGTATGGACTTGTAGATCCACCTCTGGCTAACATATTAATAAGTAACTAACAATGTAACAAAAAATATAAAAACGTAAATATGAGATAAGCTTAAAAATAGGACATACTGATAAGAGTAAAGTAACTATATACATTAATTAAAAACTGTTAAATAAACTAACAAGAAACTATAAAAAGGTATCAAAATACTGCTCCTTAACGCTGTCAGCCGGTAACCAAAAGACTGGTGGCATTGCCACGTCGTATGGCAACACTTAGCCTCTGGCCAAGATAAATGCCAGCCCTTGGGTCACGAGAAGCGTCAACTAAGCGTTTAGAAATTTCCTTAAACAGACTATGAGCACTCGGACTCCACGGCCCCAGTTTCAACCCCAAACGGCTCGAAAATATAGTTTCCACAAAGGTTACGTACTTACGCCGCTTGAGGTTCGCTGTAGCCGCAGCGGCACCACCTGCGCAGCACGATGAGCTTGAGACATACTTACATTAAACTAAAATTACATACTCCCTTTTTTATGTTTGATGGTGGGAAATCATCAAATAGGTAGAGCGGTAGAGAGTGTCATACTTCTACTGACTAAAACCAACACATGTTTTTTCTGAGCCCTTTGTTTTGAGGCCGCGGTATCTCTTTCGAACAACCCGCAGCCCCGATGGGATCCTTACATACTCCCTCACCTCATTTACGTTCATTGTCGGATATTAGTCCACGCGAACATTATAAATTAGGACAAAACGTATCCTATCACACGTACACTATCTAGGTCACGGTAATGTGCCCAATTACATCGATGGTCGTTCAGCCGTTTAGGTGTCAAAAGGTACCTGATAGACAGACAGATTTATTGTATTATAAGGTTGGTTTTGGTCATTGTCATTTATCTGCCTGGCCTTTTTCTACCTACTTTGCAGTTGACTTCCAGTACAACCTGATGCAGCTTGCCTGCAGTATTTTACATGGAGCGACTGCCTATTTAACCTGCACATCGCAGTTAGTACCTGCTGGGTAAAACGATGCTCCTTGGTATGCTTGGTTGTCAACTATTGGCCCCTAGACTGCCCTTGTAACTACTTTCAAATATCTACATATGACAGCTGGGACCAACGGTTTCAAGTACTTTCTAAGATACGGAGGAAACTCAGCATGCAATGAGTGAACCAACAATCGCGGCTTTACCTGAAGATGGACCTGAGCGGATGTTCTTGCCCATTCTTCTTCACAGAGATCTACACTGTGCAATGATTAATTACGTAACTTCCACAAGCTATTATGCCTTGTGTCTGTGTCTGTAACTTCACTTTGTTTGTTTATCCGGCCTTTAAAAGTTCCTGAAATGGTCTAATTGAAATAAATGCTTTGAGTGTTTGTTTATTTAGTCACGAGATCCTCGTCATTGTCGTTTAGGTTTAGGTAGTATGAATACTAAGAGCAAGCGTTCCATATGTCAAACTAGACATATTCACAATCCTCGTTCTAAAAATAACCGTCTCGTACCAGTTATTTTCGGTTTCCTTAAGGAAAAACGCTCATGAAAATACGGTTGCCATCTCCTAAATCGATTTTATTCCGCGAGGCGTCAAGTGACTCGCTCGGCATTTTACTGGCATGCCAGCGTACTCAAGACTATTCGATAGTGTTGCCAAACGTCGAGAATTCTTAAGGCACTTCGGTTTTTTTTATTCAGGACGAATTCTATGTCGCATTGAGGCAGGCAGTCAGAAGTACGTAGTCAAACTCGGACAAGTGGCGGACCGGACTACACACACTGCATTTTCACAGAAAATCTAACACATTGCCCCACCTGCACTTCCCGAAGAGTTAGGCAGACAAAGGTGTCCCTGATAGTACACCCGTATTTCGCAAGTTATGTTTTAGGGACCATGTAATAGGGGGCGAACGTATTGCCATCAACCGGACACGCGAATCTAGACTAAATCGCTACTACTGAGTTCCGACACTCATTGTACTCATATCGGGCAGTGACTGATCCCATCTGTGATGTGTACAGTCACGAGCAATAATATGTAAACACTTGGCCAAGTTGAAACGCGAATTTCTGGTGAAATAACGATTGCGACTTTGAAATATGAACTACTTTATGATGATATGGTTCCAAGATATTAGTTTTGTATCGGAACATGAAAATGAAATCATTACAACCTACTGTAATGATTTCATTTTCATGTTACACTTAACAAAAGTTTGATAAGTGTATATATATTGATGTTGCTGACTGTACACTGTCCTGGTTCTTGTCATATATAAATGCAAAATATAATTAAAGAAAACAAGTTTTTTTTTCATTTTACAGATTTAGCATGTAGCACCTTTATACTAATCAAACCTTTAAACTATATCTTACCTTTTTATTATTTTTTATGCTCCTCCGTACTATTTTTCTGTTAATATTTTAGTTTCTTTTTATTTTTTATTGTTCGATGTGTGCACTTGTGGCATGTACTAAATAAATATGGTTTCTTTCTTTCAATAAAGCTTTGCCAAACCTCCAAGACATATTCTAAGAAGCTAGAATATTCTTAACGAACTTAATAAAGATAATTTATGTAGAATGCGAATTATGAATGAAACTAAAACCTCAGAGGTCATGTCCGTTGGTCAGTTCCGTTAATTATTCCAGAACATTTCATTTCTACTTTTTCTTCTCTGCTTCGAATTAAACACAAGAAATACTCCAAAACACAAAGAAAAGTAGTAATAGTAAAAATTACGACAAGACTGTCTTTTATTAACTCGCACCTAAACAACGACATATTTCCCAACCGGGTCCCGAATATAATCCAGATTCTGGTAAAACTACTCACCCGTTGTCACTACTTATGTGTCGTATTACTTATTATATATTTTCTCCCTCGGCATTCGAGTAGATATCCAGCAATTCACTTATGTACTTCGGTACTTATATTTACATGTAAACATATAGAACTATAGAGATTGGGTTGTTCAGTCTGGCGTATCGTCATGGCATTGAGAGATATTGTTGCGAAATACTACCAACATTTTTGTTAGGGTTACGTAGCCGAATGGCATGCAAAAAACGGAACCCTTATATAGATTCGTCATGTCTGTCTGACTGTCCGTCCGCAAAACCATTTTATTCGGAAACTATTAAGACTTCACAGTTGAAACTAGGTACGAGTAGATGTAGTCTGTGAACCGCTTTACAATTTTTACATGGAACTGGAACTAAAAAAATATTTTTTCGACAAACCTATTCGTGTGGGGTGTCTATAATCTGGTGTGACTACGAGTCGGCAATTCTTTCAAATTCAAATCCAAAACATTTATTTCAGACTTTTCAGCTCATAGAGTGTTAGTTACTACTAACCATAAAGGTGACTTATCGCTAAAGCTAAATGCTAAAGATCTTTACAAATGACATTAATGTTTCTGAAATATTTTTTCTCAAAGTCAATCATTAAAAAGATAGACACTACCAAAGTGTCCTCTAATTTTTGAACTAAGAAAAATCAAAAAAAGAAAAATTGCGTTTATAAAATGAAGATTTTACTTCAAGAGAAATATTAATCCCGGAAACTTAATCCTTACTACCAGAAGATGGTCCAGTTCGATTTAAAAACATTTATTAGTTGCTCGCGGCGTAACACCCACACAAATCAAACAGACTTATTTTTGTAGACTGTAATTAAATGTGATATAAGAGTCTGAATCCAGTTTCAACGTTATTTACTGCAGTTAGTATTGTGCACTCCTGGGATCTCTCATTAAAACATAGTCTCTTACTTATTTATTAGCTTTTAAATCAGATAAAGTTATTTGTGTAGTCTTCAATTTGGTAATAAGAAGGTTTGTGTTTTTTAAGTATGTGTCTATAGTTTTTATGTCAATTGAGGATTGGTTACCTTTTTTTTGGGGGTGGGGAATCATCAAATAAGCCATTATTTCCCACTCTGGGCAGAGCGAAAGGGAGCGCCTGCAGACTTTTATTGACTAAAAACCACCCATGTTCCTTCTTAGCCCTTTGTTTCGAGGCCGCGGTATCTCTTTCAAACAACCCGCAGCCCCGACAGGGAGGATCCGTTACCTTACTAACGAATTGTGTGTTGAGGTGGATGGAACCCATAAGGCACCCAGGCTCCATACTTTCAGTAACCTACTCCATCGCGAGTGCTCTCAAAACAGTGAAGGAAACATTGTGCGGAAACCAGCTTGTTTCAGAAACATAAAATCGGGGACATGTGACACTGGGCCCGCGTGGTGAATTACATTAATCCCTCTCATAGAGAGAGGACTACCACGACGTCCCAGAATCCCCATTATAAGCTGATTATGCTTCATCACCATTATTGCAGTCCACTGTTGGATCCCCTTTCTGCTACCTTTTCTCTTCTCTGTTCTGGATATGCTTGCCAGTTGGTGAAAACCTCCTTTCCCCCTATTATTATACTATTTTTGGCACAAAAAAAATAAATACTACGCCAGATGTACAAATAAAAAAAATATCCTTGTCTAATCAGCTGTCTAAAAAAGTATAAAACGTTTTAAAAAGTCATGGACTACATTACGTAAATCGTTTTTTATTCAATATTGGTCAAATCTGGAATTTCTCTTAAGAAATATCTAACTAACTCAAAAACTGCTGAATTTCGGGGCAACATTATTAGTGGGTTAATTTATAACATTTTAGCTTTATTATGATGTTCTCTAAAAAATACGTCGAGTTACCAGTAACCCTGTGTAAAAGCTTAAATCATAAACGTTCCTGCTAACTAAAACATTGGTATCGCATATTAAGCGTAAAACAGGAATGAGTTATATAAAGCAATATATTGGTTGTTTCAGTGCATCTATTGCGGCAATCAAAGCACATAAGGTCTTTATAATGTACTTAACCTACATATTGAGGTTAGGGCACTGTAACCTCTAGCTATTTGGAGTAAGTACTACTGCAGCACACGGACTATTTTAGAATGCCTTAACACTATTGGCAAATTGCAAAGCACTTAAGAACATTTGAAGTTTGTGGGCTACCCTGGCGCTTACTTAGTCTTGAGGGGAATGTCATGTCCTGGCCTGTATAGGGCTTGGAGGTTGTACACTAACAGCGTTAACGTAGGAGTTGCGTGGATGCGTATGCTGCTTCAGCGTTGTGGATGAAAGAACATCACATTGACTTGGCGTTTGGAAAGCATTTGCGTAGCGTCTGCGCTGGAGGAATGCCTCTACTCAGGTATTTATTTTCCATGTCTTAAAAGGTGACCTCCAAATCGTGTCTGTTAAAACTATGTAATTGAAATAAACATTTTATTATTTATTTTATTTTATTTATTTATTATTATGTCTTATTTTGCGTTAGCGACGATTCTCCGTGTTCCAAATATTTGTAATACAATTCAATAATTCATATCCTTCTGCAAACGAAACACCCTGAGTATATAAAATCACAATAAAGAACGGAAACATACTGGTCCGAGCATAAACGATGTTTTACGACGGTCGCCGAAGGTACCCGATTCGCGTTTTATTCCCGCGTTCCCGAACCAATTAGGGAGTTTTCATGGTGCAATGAACGTTGCGGCGGGCGTAAAAGATTGCACGGTGACTGTAAATAATCTATGGTTTTTGCGAGCCTTTTTGATGGTGTGGTCGAATTGCTGGCTCGTATGACATATATAATTGTGTTTGATGTTGACAGAGCGTGAAGACACATCTCTCGTAGGTGTTAAGGTGACTGTTTTTGAATAGGTTGGCAAAAGAAGACACATTTAATATCTAGATGTGCTATGCTGTCATTTACCTAACCCTTTCCCACCTTTATACTAAGTCGGTTAAGCTGGAACTTACGAAATTCCCAGTTTAACCAGATGCAGCTAATAATAATAATAATAATAAATAATAGAACTCTTTGGAGAAACCGAAGGTTTTGTCTGTGCAATTATAGATGAAGTTATAATGTCGAATAACTACCGGAGATTTATTGTGAAGGACGGCACGGTTGACATATGTCGGGCATGCCACCGTCCGGGTGAATCAATCCGTCATATTATCTCTGGGTGTTCTCGTCTAGCTAACGGAGAGTACTTACATAGACACAACCTTGTAGCCAGGATTATCCATCAGCAACTTGCTTTAAAATACAGCCTTGTGGAATCGGAAGTGCCGTACTACAGATATGTGCCCGACCCAGTTCTCGAAAATGGCAGTATCACATTGTACTGGGATCAATCCATCATCACTGACAGGACTATTGTAGCCAATAAGCCTGATATAGTGGTGGTGGATCGATCAGAGCGGCGCGCAATGATTGTTGACATAACGGTCCCGCATGACGAGAACCTCGTGTAAGCTGAGAAAGATAAACAAATCAAATATCTTGACTTGGCTCGCGAGGTTGTCGACATGTGGGGAGTGAACTCAGCGGTCTTTGTGCCGATAGTCGTTTCAGCCAATGGCTTAATTGCCAAGAGCCTCGACCAACATCTGAGGAGGCTCTCGTTAGGCGGCTGGATCAGGGGCTTGATACAGAGAGCGGTACTCCTGGACACGGCTCGCATTGTTAGGAGGTTCCTTTCTCTGGAGCCCTGACTGCCGGTAGCTTGGACCCTGTTCCCGTCACCGGTGGACAACTATTTTTTATATTTTTAAATGTTTTTTTATAAGTTTTGTATGAAATATTTAAAAATGTAAATTATATGGATGAAAGTGAATAAAGGAGATAATAATAACTAAATTATATTTCTAAATGTTTTTTATATTATTTTGTATAGGAATATTTAAAAACATAATTCATATGTATAAAGTTAAATAAAGGAATAATAATAATAATTCTTTTATTTCAATCACTAAGTGGATAATATGATAGCATAGCATACATTCAATTAAAAAACTAGAAAAACAAAACACAACACAAAACTACATAAAAATAAAATTAAATTAAATGGCAATGTCAACAAATTAAAATCAATCATACATGTCACATTTTTGAAAATTAAAAAGTAATAATTAGTAAAACAAGTTCTTCGGTAGTACAATACCTCTTGCATATGGCTGGTTGTCAAACATTCGGGTTTCTGAATACTAGTAATGGCTGTGTAGTTTGTACGAGGGACAGGGTGTAAAGTTCCTCGATACTCTATAGAAAATGGAGGATCCTCTGACCAGACGACAGTTCTTGTCAGATTTTTTGGAGAACTTTTACCCATTTACAGATGTTCTTCATAGATGGCGTCGTCGCTGCAATACTTTTTATATTATTTCCTGTAGTAGCTATATTTTAAACTGACGCTACAACTGGCAAAGATTTTCGACTGATGACAATAGGATAATTCACCTCTCAAATCTAATTAGTACGTCAGATAGATTAAAAAAAAATAATGGACACTTATTTTTTCTTTTTTCACTTAAACAAAAGATGAAGACGATACGTCACAAGGTTAGTACTTTTCTACCCACAAAGTGACGTCAAAAGCCCCCACTCATGATCTTTGGCACGTTTTATTTTCCCGCTGGCCGCGGGTTGTACACTGGTTATCGCGGCCTCGACATAGAGGGCGAAGAAGGAACATGGGTGGTTTTTAGTCAGTAGAAGTCTGACACTCCCTTTCGCTCTGCCCAAGAGCGGAAGGGGTTATTCGATGATTTTACACCCGCCAAAAAAAAAAAAAAAGGGCCTCTCGCCCACGGCATTTGCAGTGATGCAGTAGCGATACTGTCGCGCGTTCGCATCGATACAGAAAACTAACGCACGTCAGTCACAAAAAGTCGCCGTGGGCGAGGGGCCTTATAACGTAAAGATTACTTTTGTTTATACAGAATACTTTATATATTCTTAAAGCGCTATAAAGGCTTTATATTATAGAGAGAGTTATTTTCCTCATGGAGTTAAAATGTGTATATTCTGGCTCTGTAACGACTACCCTTTTTTTGCCCTTGGGCGTAGTAACGGGCAGCGCAAGGATCATATTTAAGATGGGTTGGAGGCCCGCAGCGACTATAACCAAGACTTATCATAGCAGTACGCTGTCTATGTAGAAATGATGTTATCATGCCAATGTTTTTTATTCATGGAGAGTTTATAACGCCTTTATAGACTCCTCAGTCAAAGAATCTCCTAGTTTTTAAGTCCGTCGGGGCTGCGGGATGTTATAAGAGATACCGCGGTCTTGACATGTATGGCTAAGAAGGAACATGCGTGGTTTTTCGTCAGTAGAAGTCTGACACTCCCTTTCGCTCTGCCCAAGAGCGGGAGGGTTTATTTGATGATTTCCCAACCCCCCCAAAAAAAAGGGTAATTATTTCAAATGTTTATTTAATATTTTGTCTCGTTTTTAACAATGTATTTTCCATAAGGAATTTCTCAGTAAGAGCCAGAGAGTCTAGTGCTCCGTTGGCAATAGACTCACCCCTATTACAAAACAGGTGAAGGTTTGTTTACTATTAGATACATCTCGGTCTCACTTTCGCAGATGAGTGTATGTTAAGCTTCCAGTTTCGACGTTACTTTGTAAGTACTTTGTCCTTCAAGACAGTTTTCACCATTAAACTACGATAATTTCAGGAAAACGTTCTGTCAAATTGTGTGCTCGTGCCGAACCAAACGGACGTAACTTGTACAATGACAATCGGGTATTATTTAAAAGTATTTGCATAAAACATCAAAAGGCAAAGTCAGGATTAAGGAAGTTCAAGGAATTATTCTGTTTATTATGGAGTATTCGTGACTGCTATCAAAATCTTCGCTTTAAAAGAAACTCCAAACTGCACTAAAAATGTATTTAAAAACTAGTCAAAGAGTAACCCGAAGTCAGACGTTACGCTGACGTTGGTATGACGTCGAAGTAAACGCGACGTCAGGATCTGCATAGCGTGTTGGAGTGGCAGTTGAACAATGCTGCCTAAAGCTTAGTAGGTACTCAGGACCGAGACAATGAAGACTGATGTTATGTGAAAATGATCGCAATGAAATGATGAGACATATTTATATTTGTGGTCTTGAGGTAGTCATACGGTTATTGGCCGTACGGAGTAATGCGCCTACCACACGCTTAAGCTTTACCACAGTCTTGCCTGTGCGATTACACGATGCACACAGTAAATCGCGCGTGTGTTTGATAAAAATGTATCATCAATACCAACTACTGTGCGGCACCTACATTATTGCATAATTATGACTGTACGGTTAGAATTTCAGCTCTCGTCGCTGAATCGCTGCGATGAAAATCTAACTCATTTTCTGTCTAGCCTGTCCCAACTATACAGGGTGTAAATAAACCCTTCAAACAAACGTAAACCAAGCATTCTGTACATCAAACTAAGTCCCCTACTACGCAAAAATTTTTGCTGGGAAACGACTTTTTTTTTTGGGGTCAAAAATCACAAGTAAAACTTAAAGTAGCACTCTTAAAACATTGTGTGGATGTTTTGAATAGTAAACGGGTCATGAAGGTAATTTAAGTAAAGTTATAACCTGAAAAACTAGTATTTACAAAACAGCTGTGAAAAATTTTAAACTTTGACCCCCAATATCTCCGTAACTAGGGGGTTCCCAGGTATGGTCTAGAACAAAAAAAAAATGCAGTGGTAGGGAGAGTAAGGGCCCTTCGTTTGCGTTAAGGGTACTTTTACACCCTTCGTGGTGGGTGTGTGGTGTGGCAGTCTAACCAGATGCAGCTCAAAACATATCAGACCTAATAACTTGTAAACAAAAAAATATATATGTTTATATATCGGCACGGTTGGCGCAGTGGCTGGGCGATTGGACTGTTGCGCTGAGTGTCGCAGGTTCGATTTCTGCACAGAACAAATATTTGTATGGCCTACAGATATTTGTTTTGGGTCTGTGTGTATTTGTGTATGCGAAGTTTAAATGATTGTAAATGCACCCGCGATACAGGAAGAATTCCTGGCGAAGGGCAACGTTTAAAAAAAAATTGCAACCCCCACAAACAAAAAACACGTATCCAATATTTTTCGATAATCTAACTGACAGACTAATTATAACCATATTTTTTGACTCAATCCGATCCCCTATTATACAACACAATATAATATCCGCATTTCATTTTACCAGTGAGTGCCTCGCTTTAGTACATTGCACCTAGACCAAACTTTCCTGATCATTCATTGTTATTAATCGCGTTACTTGCTTTTGTAACTTGCAATCAATTGGAGTTCAGGAGTTCGAGCATTTAAGTTTTTGCTTCCGTGGGTATTTGGGTAAGTTGTGAGCAACGGTAATGCAAGCTGGCTATAGTAACTACTAGTAACTTTGGTTAACCGATTGTTCAGTTCAGTCTTAGTGCTCATTTTAATCAACTTTTACGGATGTTCAACGATCAACCAATATATATAACACTAACTGCCGCACTCAGAGAGCTATAATGATTACTTCGGCCATTACTTAGTAAAGGTTTTGACAGTTTTGTCATACAAAAGAATGTCAAACCTTTACTAAGTGACGGCTTAAGTAATCATTAAACGCCTCTGAGTGCGGCAATAAGTCTGTAACTGCCGCACTCAGAGAACTTTAATGATTACTTAGGCCATTACTAAGTAATGGTTTTGACAGTTTTGTCAAACAAAAATTTGCCAAAACTTTACTAAGTGACGGCTTAAGTAAACATTAAATATCTCTGAGTACGGCAGTAAGGCTCTAGGTAAGAGCTGTACTTTAGGTAGGTAATCCCCGACTCGCCACATATTAGAAAATGATATTAAAAGTTTGCCAAGGTGAGGGAACTTGCATGTCTGGGGCATATTTTGATGGCATGTTAAGTCAAGTCCGAGCCGTTTGGGAGGCATAAAATTCTGACACCAGCATAAATACTCTGGCACTAACCACACGAGAAACAATAACAAAATATAAGGGTAGATAACAAAAAAAAAATCTAATTAGTCCGTCACATAGATTTCCAAAATACACACATCAAAAGTGTCTAGGGATCAAGCATTTTTATGCGGATTTCTTGAGATTGAGATGTGGCTTTGTAATAAATTTATGATTTTATAAATTTATATGGATCCTTTTTGGTGCATTTCATAATTTGAATCAGGAACTGTGAATCAAATTCGAGTAAAAGATGAAAATCAGCTGTCAATATTTTCCCTATAAAAACATACAACGCATTGAAGACATTATTAGTGCTACTGTTTCCCTACTACTGATTAAAACCAACGTTATTATGGAGCGGCGACGTCATTTAAGCAGGGAAGAAATGCTCAGAGCCGTGGGAATGATAGAAGCTGGTTCCCGGCAACGTACTGTGACTTTAGCTCTGAATACAAGTCAGAGTGTTATCAGTCGACTTTGGACACGTTACCGAAGCACTGGTACCGTAGCTGAGCGCCATGGAGGACGGTATCGCTGCACCACACGGAGACAAGACCGATACATTCAAATCTTAACTCGAAGAGCTCCAACAATAACCGCCATGATGTTAGCCGTGAGGCTTCATCATTCTTCAGGGAACTTAATTAGCGACCAAACTGTCAGAAACCGCTTGCATGAAGTGAACCTTCATTCCCGAAGACCACTACGGGTACCACCTATAGCAATGCACAATCGTAGGATTCGATATCAATGGGCTCTTGAACACAGAAATTGGGCAGAAGAACAATGGCGTTTCGTGTGCTTTTCTGATGAGTCTCGTTTTGGTATGAGACCGGATACAAGACGTATACGACACTGGAGAACCCCTGGACGCCAACAGCGATTAAAATCCTGCCAGGAAGTCCATCCTTATAGTGGTGGAACCATCATGGTATGGGCGGGTATTTGGATCGGCGGAAGAACTGAGTTGATTTGGATCAGAGGCAACCTCAACGCTCAAATTTATGCTGAGACGATTGTATCAGACGTCATCGTTCCTCTACAAGTGCAAATCGGTCCCTTATTTCAGTTAATGCATGATAATGCACGACCGCACACCGCAAGAGTTGTAAGACAGACTCTCGCCGCAGCTAACATCAATGTCCTGCCCTGGCCTGCTCAGTCGCCAGACTTGAACCCGATTGAGCATGCATGGGATATGCTACAGAGAAGAGCTCTGCCGAATATGGAGGGTATCCAGTCGCAAGAAGACCTTTTTTTGTTGTTGCAACGAACATGGGCGGCCATTCCACAGCGTGATTTGGATGAACTCATTTTGAGTATGCCAAACCGATGTTCTTGTGTTGTTAGTGTTCGCGGTAGAAACACGGATTATTAATTGTTTAAGTTACCCAATAAAATTTTAAAGAAAACTGTTATTTCAGTCTTTTTTTCGAACTTTAATGTTAGTGGTTCAAATGTCAAAAATCCCTTTATTAGGAAAATGGCAAATTTCTTTATTAATGCAAAGGTGACTTGGTTTATCGTTACTGTGACAAACGAAAACACTTTATTTGATGAATCCTTAAAGAAAATTTTAATTAATATCAATCAGGAGAAAAGTTATTGCAAAAATATATGTTGATCCCTAGACACTTTTGATGTGTGTATATTGGACACTTGTTTTTTTACTACGAAAACTCGTGTGACGTCATTTTCTAAGACATTAGTATGACATTCTTTAGCGGTCAGTGTCGTCACAACCCCCTACTCAAATCTTTGACGCGTTTTATCTTCGTCAAGGTCTATTGATTAGATAAAAGAAAAAATACGTATCCAATATTTTTCGATAATACATATATAGACGGACTTATTAAAATCATATTTTTTTAAGTCGGTAAACATCCCTATTATGTTATTATCACATTTAACCAGACCACGAATAACTACGGTTGCTCCTTCCAAATCTTCATCACCTTTTGCCCAACAAAGCTTATGTGCCTATTGATCAGAACAGAACCAATTAATATCCCTGTCATCCCTAATGATATCACGGAGCCTTTTCCGACGTAAGAGCAATAAATTATACAGAAATATTATCTCTATCGAGCCGACAAACGGTTTATCGTTGTCGGGATGTGTGAATCGATTAGGAGAGGTCCATTATTTGCTAGATGAGATGGTTGCCGGGTCTCTGTTCTATATGTGTTTGGGGTATATTGTAGCCCGTGATTGGTACTAGAATTGTAGGTCAGTAAACTCTGACGGCACGGTTGGCGCATTGGCTCGAGCAATTGACTGCTGCGCTGCGAGTCGCGGGTTCAATCCGCGTACGGAACAAATTTTGTATGTCCTACAGATAGTCGTTTAAATGTTTGTGACGCACCCATGATACGGGAAAAAAACCTAGTGTACAGCAACGTTAAAAAAAAAACTCGGTGTTTAACCTTTGCCCAAATCGATATTGGGGATCGCGTTACGGTATCCAAATGGAGCTAGGCAGAAGACTTAGTAAGGCACAGTGATGATGACAAGTGAACTGGCTGGCAAAATAAATGTAGGTCGTCCAGCGACGAGATAGGCAGACAACATAATTGCCATTTGGGGAAAACTTGAATGCTGCTGATACAGGACCGTGGAGACTGTCACATGAAAAAAGAGGCCTGTTACTGAATTTACCCAATGCTGGGTATTGGGTAAATTCAGTCTTTGGATGATGATGAAATATTTAGATCCATTTGGAGGACCATCTACAATATAAAAGCAGTTTTTCTTTATTTTCTTTAAAAATGTTTCAGTTTTATAGAAAGGTATTAAGAAACAAACTTGCAAACTTGATAACAAACATTATAAGTACAAGGTTTGCACGCAATGCTGAAAAGCGACGCGGTACCCCGATTTTATACAAAGTATCGTCATTTTTTATACAAGTATTGTAAATGGTTCCGCTTTAATATCGCATGCATATTGTAAATTAGTTTGATGGCATGCTAAGAATTATTGTTTGTAATAAGAGAGAGCCTATGCGAAATTTTTTGTCACAAATGAGTTTTTATTCCTGCAAATTTTAGTTACTTAAAATCTTGTAAAATTTTACATAGCAACTCTAGCATTTGGAGAGTTTTGTGGTCCGGGTTTTTGTTAATACTACATTTTTAGAGACCAGTGAAAACCACAAAACTTCACATGACTTGCGTGACAGATGATGGCCCTCTCTCTTCCACGTAGACTTGTTTCTCACCAATAGGGACGTAGAACTGATGCTCATCCATCATCTATAGCCCGACTTCACCCACTGTTGGGATTAGGCCTCTCGTTGATTGTGCCAAGCTCCTCGTTTTTGTGCCAGCCTCATCCGGGGTATCCCTGCGATAGCAAGAGTTGTGACAACTGGAAGACATACAGAGACTTACCAGAGTTGCTGTCTGATTGTGCTCATACTACGCAATAGGATACCCTCACAAAAAAATATCTAATTAGTCCGTCTGGTAGATTATCGAAAAATATTGAATACACGTTTTTTTGTTTTATCAAATTAATAAAAACTTACGAAAATAAAACGTGTCAAAGATCATGAGTGGAGGGCTTTTGACGTCACTTTGGCGGATAAAAAAAATACTAACCTTGTGACGTCACACGACTTGGCACGAATTTTCGAAGAATTTTATCGTCTTCATCTTTAGTTTTTGTTACGTGAAAAAAGAAAAAATACGTGTCCATTATTTTTTTTGGAAATCTATCTGACGGAATAATTAGATATTTTTTTGGTAAAATGTCCTTTTGTAACTTCATTCAAGATACAAAATAAGCGTCCGAATGAGAGCCCACCGTTAATGAAGTTTTCGCCAATTTAGTTAAGCGAACCTCAACGGAATCGCACAAAGTTCAGTGCCTGAGAACGGAACCAACAAACGTTGGTACTCGGTACACGGTTCATTGGCCCGGTATTAACCGAAAGGTTACTGGTATTTAGTTGTCTTTATCGTTCACAAATTACCGTATGCCAGTAAGACATGGACGGACATGACACGAGGGATGACATCATTACGGTAAGTGTCTCAATATACTAGGATTCTGCGACATCTCTAAGAGTAAAGTCAAGACAATTAATTCATCTACTTACAACATTATTTACAGACTATATCTACTTTTTCAGTCGGTTCCTCATTACTGAGGATCGTGGTCATTGGACCCCGTTAAAGGAACAATTTGTTTAAGAAACTAGCTTCTTTTACTTGGTTGGACCATCGTGAGGGCGACTCTCTTGCCTTCGGTATTGCCAACAATGACCAGTTTTTCAAGGCTGCCATCTCCCCTACGCATTACGTGGCCAAACTAAGTCAAAATATGCTACATAATGCTGTAGGCAAACTGAAGACAATCTGGTGTTGATACCGAGTTGGGATAGTATAGACACATTAGTGCTTTTGACTGACCGTGGAATTCGGAGTATCTTCAAAACAACATTTCAAATGCGTCGTTCCTCTGTTTTTGTACAAACTATAAACATAGGTACTTAAAATAATATGTCTAAATAGAAAAAAAAGAACTTCAAGGCGTCATGAATAAAATTTGTTAGCGTTCCTGTCAACGGTAAAGTGCCCAGGAGGGGTACTTTCTGTTGGCCACATTGCCACACTGGGTGGTAAGAGTACTTACAGTTACGAGCAATAAGTGTAGTCCAATGACATGTACACATATTAAGAAAAATATTCGAACTTAAACGTGACGTGTAATAAAATAAAGCACACAAAAGGAATACATTGGGAAAATGATTATGACCAAGAGATACCTACGTAGTTTCCTGTCTATATATTAGATGCCATCCCTCACCTGCAAAACTACCTGCTAAAAATCTCCAACCTGGACATGAATTGCCATGGTTGACTTGGAAGTCTTTAAATAGACTCCAGGCGCGGGTTGGTCGCAGCAAAGAAAACCTGCTGAGGTGGTGATTCATAACTGACTCTGCACTGGAGTGTAAATGTGGTGCTGTTACTCAAACAATGGGGCACTTAATATCGTCTGCCCTGTGAGTCCTGCTGGTTGTTCAGTACAGGAACTGATGGACGTTACCGAAAGCGCCAAACTGGTAACTTAGCTCTGGGCCAACAAAATTTAGATTGCCATCGACACGCTTAGAAGATGACCTGCTTTAACTGACGAATATTTCGAACAGATTCTTATCCCTTGTTTTCCAAACTATATTATTGTGCTTGCAAATTTTCCCTAATTCAATTCATAGCATAATTACGATGTTGGATAACCGTAGAATAAATTAGTGTTACCTACGGTAATAATTTGAAACAGAGAGACATCGCGTGCTGTGTAGTTGTCGCATGCTGCCGGAAATAGGGGTTGGGGGTAATTTTTAACATGGAGGTTGAAATATCCAAAAAATTTGCAAATAGGAGCTTATTTTACTGATATTCTACTTTCGCTCCATTTTTTATCTCTCTTATTTTTTAGCTCGCCGTACCTGGCGAAATGTTGGTGAACTATTGGGTGCACCTCTGCTTAACCATTCGGAGATTACAAGCGTGAAGATGTTTCAGTGTCTAAAGTTTTAATAAAGACTTTCAAATAGACATGGCGCGGGGCTCCGAGTCGCGGGGTGGTGGTTGCGCGTTGCGGCGTGCATTCGTTGTTCCGTGATTTGAAGTCTCGTGCATTCGTTGTTGCGGTGTGCGTCGCTGCGTGCTTAAATGTGCTCGCAGTGTTCGTTGTTGTCGAGCATTCGGCGGCGTGTGGTTCGGCGTGGTGGCTTTCGGAATGACGTATTGCACTCGTAGTTTTGTTTAATGAATTGTTCCTATGACATTCAAAAGTGCAAGTTATGGTTTAATTGAAATAAAAGCTTTGAACTTTAAAATATTTTTAGGAACTTTACACAGGGTGACACAATGAGCGATCTTATCCCTAAAATTGATTTCAAAGACATTTGCATGAATTGAAGAGAGAAAAGGTAACATTATTAAATTTTTATCTTTAAACGGTTATTTTCATTTTTTATTAACAACAATTTATTTTTAAACGAAAACAAGGAACGAAGCTTGAATTCCGTAAGGGACAAAATACCCGTCAAAACCACTCAAAGACGCTGTTTACACACAGAAAATTACAAGGCAGAATAATTACAAACGTGCTATAAGCAAAGTTCCGAAACCATTGAAGTTTTAATTAAGTATATTCGCAATTAAAGCTCAAAGTAATTAACTTGACGCTAAGAAAAATACTCGAATGAGAAACGGAAGGCCGTTTTATTACGAACACTGATATTTAAAACCTCTTTAGAGTTTTTAATAGATCAAAACTTAAGTAGAAATGATGGGTACAGTTTTCAACTGTATTATTATTATCTATCTATCTAAATCTTTATATATATATTCCTTCTGTACGTGTGTTTGTCACTGAACTCCTCCTAAACGGCTGGACCGATTTTGATGAAAACGTTCAAATGTGTTCAAGTGGATTCGAGAATGGTTTAGATTTACTATTGGACCCGGTGGGTAGCGCTGCTGTCCTGGCAGGACGACATCTGCAGCTCATGCTCATGCTCATCCCACCGTCAGGGCCTCCTGCATTGTCAGTTCAGCTGTATTTTTTTTCTGGGACAGAAGAAGCGAAAATCTGGAATCTAATGCCCACTAGGGCTTTTCCGCGCGGTTGTTAAACTTCAAGTTTTCTATATCGTTAATTAGATCATGATTTATCCTTCTGCTTAATTTCAACCAAATCCTTTTGAAGGTTAACGCGTGGAAAGGTCACAGACTATCAATCAGCTACATTCAAAACCGCCGCAAATTAGCCGGAGCCGCGGACATTACCTAGTATTATCAGCTACATTCAAAAGAATACTAGGTAATGTCCGCGGCTCCGGCTAATGACCTCCGCCCTAGGGCGTGCGAGGGGTCTGCCAGAATTTAACTGACTAAAAAGGACCTTAGTGTTCCCTTCCCACACTTGCGCCGGAGGTCATGGGAACTATAAGTGCACCTTCCACGATACCCGGCTAGGCTCTACCTAACCTAACTCTTAAAGGATTACAGGCGTGATGTTATGTCGAGATAAATTAGACTAGAGCATAGAAATTTACCTTAAATTAAACTATACAAGAACGCCCAGGATTTGATTAATGGCCAAAATTTTAGTTTGAACTGAATTTCCGAGTTTTCTTTTAAGCAACACTCTTTTACCTAGGACTATGTCGCCACGATTTTTTAACGAAACATCCATCTTTTACCTTTTTATCTTTTAGTCAAAGGTTGCTGTACTGAGGGGGTAAAGGAAAAGATAAAATGATTGATGACATCAAATCTTTATGAACATTAACTTGCTTTACAAAAATATGTTATCTGCCTTGCTCTTTCCAAAATATGTCTGGATCAACATTCGGTCTAACTAGTCTATTTTACACTTACTTATTCTTAATCCAGTGTGGAATGGATGGCGCTAGACACCCTGTATAGTTCTGTTTAAACACTGGAAAAAGATTAAATATAGGACTGTTTTAAGTAACATCATGTGGCATCATGTTGTTGTGTTTGTTTGTGTGTGTCATCATCATGTTTCATTTTAAGTGTTTCTCGTAAGTTTTAAGCTTTTTTAAATTTTTGTTTTTTTTGTCAATTTGTTCTGTCCTATGTGAAACCAATAAATACTTTTTCTTTCTTTCTTTCTTTCTTTTCATATGATACTGATATGTTATGTACTTTTTTATTTTTACATTGTTTATAATTAAGTATATAATTTTTCATTATTGATTTGTGTCTGTAGTAAATCTAAATTGAACTTACACCTTACTATTGTATCGAGTCTGGTTCTTCTAACCAACATAACAGACAGAATGTGTTGCTGGGGAGTTTGTTCCGTCACTTCTTCTTTCCAGCTAAACACTAGGAAGTGCCGAAGGGTGGGCGTCTTGGGGGACTGTCTCTTGTAAATAAGTAGAGTAAAGTAAATTTTGACGTTCGAAAAGTGCTGATTATCAGCCTAATTTGAATAAATGACTTTTGATTTTGATTTCATAGTAAGGCACCTGATCTCCACAACCCAGATACTGGATCCATCCGCGATGGAATTTCTTCCTTCTGTACTGTTAATAAACGTTTTCCTTTCTTTCTAGAACGACTGGTTGTCAGACTTTGACTTCTCACAACTCTTAACGACTGTCAAAGATCTAGAAATTAAATAAACCAACGGCTTGCAAAAATATAAAAGGAGTTTAAGTACCCTTAACGCAATCGAAGGGCACTTGTTCTCCCCACCACTGCGAACATTTTTTGTTCTAGACCATACCTGGCAATATCTCCGTAACTAGGGGGCTAGTTACGGAGATATTGGGGGTCAAAGTTCCAAATCAGCTGTTTCTTTAAATACTACTTTTTCAGGTTATAACTTTACTTAAATTACCTTCATGACCCGTTTACTATTCAAAGAATCCATTAGCACAATATTTTAAGTGACCCCAAAAATAAAAGTCGTTTCCCAGCATACATTTTTGCGTAGGGGTACTTAGTTTGATGTACAGAATGCACTCTCCTTTTTTATTTTAAGGATGAGAAATCATCAAATGACTCCTTCAGCTCTGGGCGAAATAGAAGGAAGTGTCATACTTTTACTGACTTAAGTCAGTAAACCATACGTGTTCCTCCTAATGCTCTTTGCGATCCAGGCCAGCAGTGACTCTTTCGAAAAAAATCCGCAACATGTTCTTACCTCTAGCACTTCCATTTTCTTTCAAATCTGTATCGTGACCGTGGTAATGGCTGCTTTGCCTGACATTTTATTAAAATATAGCCCTGACAATAAATAAGTACGGCCTTATTTGTAAGACTTCTTTCGTCATTCAGCAAGTTACGCGGTTTCTTTTATTTTCTTTTGTTGATTGATGTTGTTTAATAAAAATGTCCTTGAAAATGAGCGGCGCTTGTCAATGGTTTTTCATTGTTATACAAGAGGTTTGCCGCATTGCGTTTTTCTAGGTGAATTTGGTGCATTTAAGTCTCGTGACTACTATGCACACGTCTATAGATGCGCAAGGATCTGTTTCGTCGGAATAAAAACTAAATAGCCCTCTTGTTTTTTTATACAATAGCACCCCCTCTGTTACCATGAAAAGATAGCTGTATCAAGAAACATAAAATACTGTCACATCTGGGACACAAAGAAGAATGTTCTTTGTACTACGAGTAAACTCTTTATTTTTGACGCAAGCTGCTCGAAACAGTAAAATTTTCCAATCAAGTTTGAACCTAATGCTTTAACTATAAAGTTGATACTATCTTTTTTTTTTTAATGCGACAAGCCCGCCTCACTATTCCCAAACCACTGTAACTTCTGTAAGCCAGAATCAACAGTGGCGACCACAAGAAAAGCGCCGAGACAATGAAGCTAGACGAAGTCCCAGAGAAATGATTTGACTGTCTTGGATCCCGCAACGAAATTTATCAGAAAAGAATAGCGGAGGAGTAGGAAAAACAGAAATTTCCACTTCCCTCCATATCAGCAGGAGACAGAAAAGAACAAGGCCAATTGGCACACAGGGACGAATACAACTGGGATAAGCCCAGTTGCCTAGCACCACGGATATTGTTGTCATTAATATTACTGGGTCCTAAGTTGTGAGCTGTTATATTTGAATCCAATAATAGGTATGACAAAAATGCTTGCACGCACGGAAATTTGTTCTAGTTTCTACAAGGTCCGTATAGTAAATAACTCCGGATGTAACCTGTACACTATCCAACATAATATTACGTTCACTCTGCCAAAGACAACACTCCCATAAAATGTGATGTGCAGATTGTTCATATTCTCAGTCAGGTGTAGAACATTGACAAAAAGGCGACGCAACAAGCTTGAAGGAAAATAATTTACTCTTAAAGTTACCATGACCAGTGAGAAATTGGGCAACACAGTGATCCACCTCCAGCCATCTAGCCGCTCACAAACGGATGGAAAGAACTGGTGGAGGTGTCGGCCTTTGATGGAATTATCCCACCTACCTACATTGCCATTCTGACAAAAGATCCTCCCAGACGTCAGTCTGTGGTTTAAGTAATCCTTGATACTATCTATTCAAGTTTGATAGATTGTAATTCCTTGATATGTTGACAACTGCACAGGTTAACATTTTTGCGTGCGTTTACGTATAAAACCAGAAGTAGTGTAGTGTAGTGTAGTTTCGCCTGTCCTCTTGGGTACAGCTTCCCAGCTGTACCCAAGAGGACGGGCGAAACTATGATGTTTATCAGTATACTTCTAAACCCAACTCTCTTTTCCAGCTGCAAATCGAGGCGGGAGCTGGTGAGGGTCCTGGACCTCCAGTGAACAACAACTCTGAGGGTGCAGCGGCTAGTCCTCCTCGGGATGATAACCACAATGCTCAACAGCCACCACCGGTCACTCCTCGAGCCAGGCCGCTTACACCTGCAGGTAAATGGAGAAGTCCCGTACGCAAAAATGTACTATGGGCGTGGAGTTGCGGACACCAGCCCGTTGTACAATACAAAGGGAGAATTCATTTATGACTTGATTTGAAGATCATTCTTTGAAGCTTGTTTCAAAGAGAAAAAATAACATACAGCATACAGCCGAGCATATCTACATAAGCTCGGCTGTTTGTTGTATGTTTTTTTTAAAACACTCTTTGATTTTACGTGAATTATGAATCGATTTAACGGAGATTCTTTTTTTGGGGTTCCGTAGTCAAAAGACCCATTTGGTAGATGAAGGTCCCGCGGTGGTCCTTTTTAATTTTTTATTAAAATTGCTAGAGTAGTTTAATATATATTATAATAAGTATTTTTTCTTCGTATAATATCGTGCAGTTACAATATAAACGAACATTATGACAAGAATTTGTGTGGAATGTTTCAACTTAATAATTGTTTTCCGATTTTAGTGTTTGTTTTAGAAGATGGTTTCTCTTTTATTGCAAAGCCCTAAAAACTTAGTTTGCAAATGTTCTTGGTTCGGCATAAGACTTCTCCTATTTTAACAGCAGACACAGAATAATGAAATACCGAATTTACCACCAAGTGAAATATAAGATGAAGTAAACAGTACACCACATTCCGTTTTAGCGCTTGAGTACTTATTTCGCGGTTACAGTTAGCACGTGCTTCCTTCAAACCTTGTAAATTATTTTGTATTTATTGTTTGCTTCTAAGTGTAGACTAAGGAAATTACATCTGATTATAGAATTTCAGGTTAAGTTCTCATTTCACTAAGCATAAGGCCTATGTTCCCACTGCTGTGATAATATAGGCCTCATCTTTATGAGAGGGAATGGGCTACATTGAATGAAAATGGAACGGCGCGGGCCCAATGTGGATTGTTGTCATAAGTCTTCAAATGATTGGTTCTGGGACGTATCCTTACGATGTTTTTCTACACCGTTTTGGGGGTAGTGGTGATGAAATAAATTATACAAAGTAAGGCGTCATGCGGGTGGGTTAGTTTCGAACCCTAAGGTACTAGTTTTACAACAAAAAAAATAGGTACCTACAGATACAAAAAAAAGGTATCCATAGAAACCATCACGAAGTTCCGATGCTATTTATATACACACACGAATTATTTCTATTTCCGAACATTGTCAATAACTTCCCCCTTTCAATTGTGTCTGCAAACAGTTTCATCACGGCATATTAACCCAGTTTCTAAAATTAGATATAAATACGTGACAACAGTTTGTTGGTGCCGGTACCGACAGATATACAGGGGTACGGAATACTCGCTCGGCAGATTTGGAAATGTCTAAGGAATTTATTTTCATTCGGTGAGTTGTGTAAAAAGAGACAAATTGAGAACTTACTCCTTTTGGGAACTCGGTTAAAAAGGTTGATTTATTTGTCTTCATGTTTCAATTTCGCATGGTATGAAGTACCACCAATGGATGCGATTTTAGCCCTAAGAGGGGCCGAATACACACCTAACACTGCACAATCGGGTAATTATTTTATATAAATCATCAAATAAATTGCTGGTATTTTGCGAAATACGAGTATAGACGAGTATAAGAAGAAAATATGGATGGATTGTGTGAGGAATATGATATGAAAGAGAATTAAAGGAGTAAATGCCACCGTGACGTCTAACGGTTAATGAAATAATGGAAAAGAGTAAGTTCTTCTCTTATATTTATAAAAACCAAGCATATTTTAGCACCTCACTGATTGACAAAGTAGAAGAACATTAATTTTTTCCTAAAAGTTTCATGTACCTAAATAATTCAAATAAAAGCAGTCAACTGGTGCATAATACATTATTAAGCTAAATATAAGCTATCTGGTTTCTGTCAAGCAACCATACTTCTATTAGGAGCTTGGTTTAGGTTAAATTATCGAGAATCTGTTTATTATATTCCTATGATATTTTCTATCCATTCCTACACATTATTATTATTTATTATCGCTTGTAGTTTCAACAATATAAAAATACCGGTTTAATTTTCTGGACAAAGTCTTGTCCAGAAAATTAAACCGGTATATTGTATTTTTACATTTTATGGAGAAATAAATTATTAGACACGTCATAAGTACCTCGAAATGATTTTGCAAATAGCACAATTTTGTAAGACTGTTCCCATTGTCCTAAGCGATATTTTATTCTTAACACCTCTATCTACATATTACTTACCACGTTTTACATATCATGAAACACTGTTTCATTCATTACCCTTATTTTCTCTCATGAAACTCGAACATTATTTTTTACTTTGTTCGAATGACAGTAATAAATTGTATGAAAAACCTTTTTTTTTGTACGTGAAACCAGACCGCGATCAATGGGAAGGTCTCGCTCTGTGCTTTGTTACACTCATAACAATAATGCCGCCGAAAATAATGATGGATCGTACTTTTTAAAGTGAATAACAGATATGTTTACAATACGACTACTGAGCACGAGATCTTGGTTTTGATTCCCGGGTAGGGAAAAGTGTAAGTGGGTTTTTCCATCAGGAAGTTCCCAACGACAGGCACGGAGTCTGGATTTGAGTCCAGTTGATTGCAATAGGGTAGTTACCAAAAAAAATCTAATAATCCGTCAGATAGATTTCCAAAAAATATTGGACACGTTTTTTTTCTTTTTTCACGTAAACAAACAATGAAGACGATGCAGTGCTTTGAAAACTCGTGTGACGTCATTTTCTAAGACATTAGTATGACATTTTTTACCGGTGAGGGACGTCACAACCCCCCACACAAATCTTTGACGCGTTGTATCTTCGTCATTTTTTATTGATTTGACAAAACAAAAAATACGTATCCAATATTTTTCGATAATCTAACAGACGGACTAATTTGAATAATATTTTTTTAAGTCAGTAAACATCCCTATTGGTTCGTCTCCGATATAATTACATGAGACTTAAACATAACTTGCAAAATGAGTTAAGTGTGTCTAATTCCAGTAGTTTACTTTTGCCTATATGACCTCCACAACCCAGTTAGTACCGGCAAATGCAATACCAGTTCCGTGCCACTGACCACCTGTAGCCATTAATAATAATAATATAATAATAATAATATTCCACAACTATCACACAACGCCATCTAGTCCCAAGCTAAGCAGAGCTTGTGTTATGGGTACTAGACAACTGATAAACATACTTATATATTTCTAAATACATACATATTATAGAAAAATTACACCCAGACACAGAACAAATGATCGTGCTCATCACACAAACATTTGTCCTGGGTGGGAATCGAACCCACGACCTCCGGCATAGCAGTTAGGGTCACTAACCACTAGACCAACAGGCCAGTCAATTTACAGTAGTTATATGGTTCGTAGTCATTTACTTGCCTTACTATTGTATCGAGTCTGGATCTTCTAACCTAACCTAACAGACAGATGTGTTGCTGGGGAGTTTGGTCCGCCACTTCTTCTTGCCAGCAAAAACACTAGGAGGTGTCGAAGGGAGTTTTGGGGGACTGTCTCTTGTAAATAAGTAAAGAAAAGTAAATTTTGACGTTCTAAATGTGCTGATTATCAACCTAGTTTTAATAAATGAGTTTTGATTTTGATTTTGTAGCCAGTACCACCGTCAAAGATTTTCTGATTACAGCTGGGGCGTTGCTCTTACCGTACTTTCCAACGCACGGTGGAAACTTAGTAAGTAATTAATAGTCACGATCCATGGACCAACCTTGGCAAACGCTGCTTAACCCTAAAGCTCGAGCCCGTGCTCCTTGTACTACGCCGTAGACAAAAGCAAACAAAAAAAAAAACGACGCAGTATCAATGGGGGTGTAGTGTATAGGCAATAATGTTACAGGAATACGATATATTTACCGTGTGCTGAGTGAGGTAATATCGCCTAAATATACGTATCATGTACTGTCGAACAACCTACACACATCAAAAGTGTCTAGGGATCAACATATATTTTTGCAATAACTTTTTTCCTGATTGATATTAATTAAAATTTTCTTTAAGGATTCATCAAATAAAGTGTTTTCGTTTGTCACAGTAACGATAAACCAAGTCACCTTTGCATTAATAAAGAAATTTGCCATTTTCCTAATAAAGGGATTTTTGACATTTGAACCACTAACATTAAAGTTCGAAAAAAAGACTGAAATAACAGTTTTCTTTAAAATTTTATTGGGTAACTTAAACAAATAATAATCCGTGTTTCTACCGCGAACACTAACAACACAAGAACATCGGTTTGGCATACTCAAAATGAGTTCATCCAAATCACGCTGTGGAATGGCCGCCCATGTTCGTTGCAACAACAAAAAAAGGTCTTCTTGCGACTGGATACCCTCCATATTCGGCAGAGCTCTTCTCTGTAGCATATCCCATGCATGCTCAATCGGGTTCAAGTCTGGCGACTGAGCAGGCCAGGGCAGGACATTGATGTTAGCTGCGGCGAGAGTCTGTCTTACAACTCTTGCGGTGTGCGGTCGTGCATTATCATGCATTAACTGAAATAAGGGACCGATTTGCACTTGTAGAGGAACGATGACGTCTGATACAATCGTCTCAGCATAAATTTGAGCGTTGAGGTTGCCTCTGATCCAAATCAACTCAGTTCTTCCGCCGATCCAAATACCCGCCCATACCATGATGGTTCCACCACTATAAGGATGGACTTCCTGGCAGGATTTTAATCGCTGTTGGCGTCCAGGGGTTCTCCAGTGTCGTATACGTCTTGTATCCGGTCTCATACCAAAACGAGACTCATCAGAAAAGCACACGAAACGCCATTGTTCTTCTGCCCAATTTCTGTGTTCAAGAGCCCATTGATATCGAATCCTACGATTGTGCATTGCTATAGGTGGTACCCGTAGCGGTCTTCGGGAATGAAGGTTCACTTCATGCAAGCGGTTTCTGACTGTTTGGTCGCTAATTAAGTTCCCTGAAGAGTGATGAAGCCTCACGGCTAACATCATGGCGGTTATTGTTGGAGCTCTTCGAGTTAAGATTTGAATGTATCGGTCTTGTCTCCGTGTGGTGCAGCGATACCGTCCTCCATGGCGCTCAGCCACGGTACCAGTGCTTCGGTAACGTGTCCAAAGTCGACTGATAACACTCTGACTTGTATTCAGAGCTAAAGCCACAGTACGTTGCCGGGAACCAGCTTCTATCATTCCCACGGCTCTGAGCATTTCTTCCCTGCTTAAATGACGTCGCCGCTCCATAATAACGTTGGTTTTAATCAGTAGTAGGGAAACAGTAGCACTAATAATGTCTTCAATGCGTTGTATGTTTTTATAGGGAAAATATTGACAGCTGATTTTCATCTTTTACTCGAATTTGATTCACAGTTCCTGATTCAAATTATGAAATGCACCAAAAAGGATCCATATAAATTTATAAAATCATAAATTTATTACAAAGCCACATCTCAATCTCAAGAAATCCGCATAAAAATGCTTGATCCCTAGACACTTTTGATGTGTGTATTTGGTATTCAGGCAGAAATCTTTATATTTCTAGTACACTGACAATATTGATTGTAATTTTGTTTTATAAAGCGTTTGGCATTAAGGTGAAAGCGCTAGGTTATCCGCGAAATTCTATTTAATTTAACATACAACCTAACACTGATGGGTTAAATGTTAGAAACGTAAGAGATACATTTCGCGGACTACCTTAGCGACTGATGTCAAACGCTGTATTGTTTGACATCGGTCTCTTAATGTATCTGTGTAATCTTAAAAGTATGTAAATACAAGTTAGCTTTTTTTTTTTTTTTTTGGTGGGTGTAAAATCATCGAATAACCCCTCCCGCTCTTGGGCAGAGCGAAAGGGAGTGTCAGACTTCTACTGACTAAACCCCACCCATGTTCCTTCTTCGCCCTCTATGTCGAGGCCGCGATAACCGGTGGACTACCCGCGGCCCCGACAGGCAATGCAAGTTAGCTGGTTGTATACTTAATACCTTGTTCGACTGTACCTACTCCGACACATTCGACGGTAATCATCGCTAAGTGTTTGTTGTGGGATGTTGATTGAAATTGCGCACAATTTGGTTTGGGTTATGTCATTGGGAGTTCGGTTACGTGTGGTTTTCATAAGTAGGTTCTGTTATTATTTATTTTGAGGTTTTTTGCAGTTCAAGAACGGTGATGCGATGTACTTTTAGATATTGTGTCTGCTATTATTTTGAAGGCCTTTTCCCACAAGTGTCGTCATATTGACATGACTGATTATTTTACGCAAATCAAATCAAATCAAATCATTTATTAGTTCGCAAACATGGGTAAATTTGGTACATAGATGTTGTCTGATAAGTTACCTCTCTATGTTCTGCCGTCACATGGGCATGCCAAATATAATCAATTAAAATATTAGTTTTTATAACAATCAATAGTGTTAGAAAAATTATTGAATTACATTATTACAAAATTACAAATGCAATTTGCAAATCCTATTCCATTTTTTAAATTTCGTCTTTGTGTAAAGACAGGTACTATAAATATTCTAGGAGTCGGTGAAGCAGCGATAGCTCATAATTTGACTAGTTTCTTAAGACATTGATTCACAAAATGTTTCGAATATTTCATTATAATAACAAAACAATTTATAAATGAGTCCTTGTTTTTACGCTAATATTCTTTATTTACTAAGGTTTTTCCTTATGAAAACTGAGACGTATAACGAGGATTCATGTTCCGACATATTTTTGTAGAAATAATGGGGAACGAAAAAATTCTAATTAGTCCGTCATTTAGATAACCAAGAAATATTGGACATGTATTTTTTCTTTTTTCACGTAAACAAACAATGAAGAACAATGAAGACGTAACAGTGCTTTGAAAACTCGTGTGACGTCATTCACTTAGACATTAGTATGACATTTTTAGCGTTCAGTGACGCCACCCCACACAAATCTTTGACGCGATTAATCTTCGTCATTTTTTATTGTTTTGATAAAACAAAAAATATGTTTGCAATATTTTTCGATAATCTAACAGACGGACTAATTAGAATCACATTTTTTAAAGTCAGTAAACACCCTATTAGCCATCGGTTCACGGAAACGAATGTTCATGTATTTGATCCTTTTTTTTTTGAGGATGGGAATTCGTCGAATGACTTCCCGCTCTGTGCAAAGCGGTCGGGAGTGTCAGACTTCTACTGACTAAAAACCACCCATGTTCCTTCTTAGCCCTTTGTGCCGAGGGCGCGGTATCTCTTTCGAACAACCCACAGCCCGACATGTATTTGACCCCTTTTTTTTTTTTTTTTTTGTTGGGTGTAAAATCATCGAATAACCCCTCCCGCTCTTGGGCAGAGCGAGAGGGAGTGTCAGACTTCTACTGACTAAAAACCACCCATGTTCCTTCTTCGCCTTCTATGTCGAGGCCGCGATAACCGGTGGACTACCCGCGGCCCCGACAGGCATGTATTTGACCCCTCATTTAGTATAACAATCATCCCTTTTTTTACGAGGCAAATGCATAGTTGAGTGTATCTTTAGTAGTCAATAAAATTTAAAAATTTCCAGCTAAAGAAAATTGGGATCGGCAGAAGGATAGTTCTACGTAACTTAATCGGCAAAATTTGAAGGGTTCGAACCAACAACCTCCTCTATATTCCCGTTTACAACGTCTAAAGCAATTTCTCCGGAATCAACTTTAAATTGTATCGGAATTGAACCGGGATCAATAGAGCTTTCTTTGTTTCCCCTAAATATATTTTATCTTAGCGAAAATCTAGCAAAAAGACGGCGGTATCGCTGAATTGAGCCTGGAATAAAATACTCTGGCACCCGATGCTCAACAAGTCTTAGTTTTACTCTTGATTTGAGGGGAAAGAAAAAAGTGGCGGACGAAAATTCAATGTCAGTAAAAAGGTTTTAAAGAAAAGTTCCAACTCATGCAATCTCTTTGGATCACTCATCTATTATTAGGCCGTCGTTCTTATCATTAATTCTGGACGGCCTACAATCCTTGGGCCATCAATCACGCTATCAATTTCTTTCTTCAACCAGGAGAGACCTCTTGGATTTTGAACTAAATAAGTTGGCATGTTACTCGTGAAGCCGTGGCTTCGCGTCTCGGGACAGGCAAAACGTAATTGGGTTTTTCCGTCAGGAATATCTTAGTATCAGCCACGGAGTCTGGATTTGTGCTCGATTGATGTCAATAGGTAATGGCGGCCATTACAAGGGGTTTAAAAAAAAAAAAAAACAAGCACATTTTAAATTTTTTGTTTAATTTAAAATGTGCTTGTTTTATACTTTTCAGTTGTTTCAGTCGGGTTTTAATAAACACTTGTCTAAATTCAAACGCGAATTTCTCGTAATACAACGATTTTAACTTTGATATATGACCGACTTTATGATAATATGGTTTTCAAAATATTTGTTACTAGCGGACGTCACGCGGTTTCACCCGTGTAGTTCCCGTTCCTGTGGGAGTACAGGGATAAAAAGTAGCCTATGTCACTCGGGGATAGGGTAGCTTCCCAACGGAGTAAGAATTTTTCAAATCGGTCTAGTAGTTTCGGAGCCTATTCGTTACAAACAAACAAATCTTTCCTCTTCATAATATTAGTGTAGATTTTCGTGACATAAAAATTAAATCAATACATTGCTTTTAATTTTGTTAAGCGTATACATGTTGCTGCTGCTGACTGTACTTCCCATTCAAAGTACATTTTTGTAAAGGCTGCTACACACGTTACGATAAATCTACATGTGTATATGAGAAAAACTGTACAGTTTGGCCGATTTGAGCACCACGAAAACTGTGCAGTTTAAACTGTACCGTCAGATCGTTATGATTTATTGTAACGTGTGTAGCAGGTATAATGTCCTCAATTATTTCGTATTAAAGGGTGGAAAGATTATTTCTTTGTCCTTTATTTGAATATAATAATAATTGGGGCATATAGAACTTTTTGTTTGATGTTATCATCAAACAAAAAGTTCTATATGCCCCATATTTACTTGAGAAGAACTGAAGGAAACTCAAGCAAGGAATTGTGAAGAGTTTTCCTGTACCTACATGTTACATTGGTACTTATAATACGAGATGTTAAGTTCTTTTTTCTTTGGAGTGGATTTCTGATTTACGGTTGAAGTTTCCGAAATTGTTCAGTTTTATTTGAAGAAACATATTAATTATCTTAAAAACATTTCAGTTTTATGTCGGTTATCTTCACAAATTATATACTAAAACCTTCCTCGAGAACCACTCTACTCATTGGTAAACAGCATGCAAATCGGTGCAGTAGTTTTTGAGTTTATCGCGAACAGACAGACAGACAGCCGCGGCGGAGGACTTTCATTTTATAATATGTAGAGAGTAAAAAAAAAAAAAAACGCGAAGAGTAATTAATTAATACGCTCGGAGCCAACTAATTTACAAACGGTTCAACGGTGTTTCAATCACAAGGGTAAAAATGTTTTAATTGTGTGTTTTTGGCAGATTATTCATAAGAAAAACAGATAGTCGACAGACCACTAGTCTATTTGTAGTTTTTTTTGTTGGAGTCCTCATTTTAAAAGTTAAACAAATGCCGAGTCCCACCTTATACCACAACGTGTTACTCTTACGGTAAATTGAGAAGAAAGAACTGATAATGCAGCTTCAAATAGCAAGATTTTTGATATCTTTAAACTTTGCAACACAAACACCCGTCTGCCTTCTTAGCAAGAGTAAACAGACATCTTCTGACACAATCGTTCCATCATGAACCTCTTCCATCGTTTTTATTTAAGAGATGGCCTATTTTGCAATCATAAATAAATGAGGTTCAACCACAGATATTAGGTCATTTTTGTTTTTTTTTTGTTGGGTGGGAAATCATCAAATAACCCCTCCCGCTCTTGGGTAGAGCGGAAGGGAGTGTCAGACTTCTACTGACAAAAAAATACCCATGTTCCTTCTTAGTCTCTGTGCCGAGGCCGCGGTATCTTTTGAACAACCCGCATCCAGGTATTACAGCTTTAAAATCGCACTCTCATTTTGACATTACGTGATCGGCGCTTTTAATACCAGTGACATTTGTCGCCAGTACACACAGTTCCGTTAACCCAGAAAAAGAGCATTAAGCTACCAAATAGGTCAACAAATGTCACAAGAATCGATGGACAATTTTAGCGTCAGCAGGTACTCGTACCCTCCTCGTACCTATTTAACACAAGTCTTTTATTGCTTGAGGGGCTTCATCCTGTCACTCAAGGCTTTGTGATTGCTAGATCGAATGTTTCACTAAAATGCGTAGGAAAGTGTATCAGAAAAGCGGGTAAGATATTTTCTACTACCTAAGCTGTGGTGAAAATATTGTTCTATTTGTAAAGTGTTCGTTCCTGCGCTATCTAGAATGTCTAATAGCGTTTAATAGATCATTTGTTTGATTGTTAGGGTTCCGTAGCCGAATGGTAAAAAACGGAACCCATAAAGATAAACGGAAACTATTAAGACTACACAGTTGAAACTTGGTACTATTCTGTGAACCGCTTTACGATTTGCTTACAAAAATAAAAAATAATTGATTAAGGGGGGTCTACCCTGTCGGGGCCGCGGGTAGTCCAGCGGTTATCGCGGCCTCGACATAGAGGGCGAAGAAGGAACATGGGTGGTTTTAGTCAGTAGAAGTCTGACACTCCCTTTCGCTCTGCCCAAGAGATTTTAGATTCTAGATTCGATGATTTTAAACCCACCAAAAAAAAAAAAAAAAAAAGGGGGGTCTACCCTTAAAAAAAAACTTTGTCAATTGTCAATGTCATGTTTTAAGACAGGTCTTAAAACATGACATTGACGTTTCATAAACCATTTTTTCTCAAAGTGAATCGTTTGAAAGATATAAACTTCCAAAGTGCTAAAATGTTGCCCCCCCCCCCCCCCTAAGTTATAAACTAAGAGAGTGAAAAATCTAAAAAAAAATATATGCTGTAGACCGCAATAGAAACTTTCAACCAAAATTCGTTTGATTAAGTATATATGTATATTGTATATATTTAGTAAATAGGTATTGAGATATAGCACATTTAAAAAACCGCAAATATAACTTTGTCATGTATACAAACACTATGAAAAACAAACTTATCGCAAAAATGTTTTTCTGTTGCTGCCTTACCTACTACGATGCTACGGAACCCTTCATGTGCAAGTCTAACTTGCACTTGGCCAGTTTTTTTTTGTTTTGTCTGTTCACAAACACTCATCCGCCATAACTTCAGTTTATCCGTGATCATGGTGCTTGCAACAGCGACGAAATATATATATATATATATATATTTAAAACTTTGCCCCACACTAGGAATTTCTCCTGTATTGTGAACGTACATTCACAAACATTTAAACTCACATACACAAATACCCAGACCCGGAACAACTATCTGTAGGCCATACAAATATTTGTTCCGTGCGAGGATCGAACCCGCGACACGCAGCGCAGCAGTCCAATCGCTTAGCCACTGCGCCAACCGTGCCGATATTGGGAACTCAAAACAAAATACAAAACATGGTACGTAATTATCCCATTTTCAGTGTTAATGATAGCGTTTATAGATGCTATCTCATGTGCTCAAACACATGAACCATACAGGGCGTTATCGATAACGCCGGGGATGAATATGTAGGATAGCCTATAACTACACTAATATTATAAAGACGAAAGATTTGTATTTTCGTGTGTGTGTGTGTGTGTGTATGTATGTTTGTAATGAATAAACTCAAAAACTACTGCGCCGATTTCTAAAAATCTCTCACCATTGGAAAGCTGGTAAATTTAAAAAAAATCTAAATTAAATTAAAATTAAGTAAATCTAAATTAACCCTGAGTAAAATAGGCTACTTTTTATCCCACTGGAACTAGAACTACGCGGGTGAAACCGCGTGACGTCCGCTAAATAATAGCATAACAGATAATAATTATAATTTGTATTTTATAAATATAATTATAACAGATATACGAATATCCATCCCCATTGATGCAGCAAAAAAGTCAGTGGTTCATCTAGAAGTCAATAAATAAATAATAATAAAATTGACATGGTAACCTCAGTCGATCGAACAAAAAGGGTTTTGTGGCAAACGTTTTGTAAAACACGTGGCGTCAAACGTGAAGCCGTCTGTCGTCGTAACTCTTTAGGGAAAATCACCCCGAAAACTTTTGTAGGGATTCTAACGTCTCGCCCAATTCTAGCAATTTTTAATAGGACCCTTTCCCCTAAGCAGGTTTTTTTTTGTAAAACGATTTCGAACTCGTGATATATTTGAAAAGTCAAGACAAAAGAATATTGTGTGGTTTCTCAGCGTGTTGCCTGAAGGCTTGGCACGTGAATCAGGGTGTCGTAACCAAGTGCGAAGGAAACAATACCGTACTTACGTTTGGGTAGCCACGTGAGCTAAGACCCAGACGTCTTGGGGAGTGGGACGTGGGGTGGGTTAAAGGGTAGTTAACTAAAGAAATCTGCGATTAGTGACTTCAAAAACTCCCACTCAACTCAAACACTCTTTGATGCGTTTTATCTTCGTATTTTTTTATTGATTTGATAAAACAAAAACTACGTATCTAATATTTTTCGAAAATCTAACAGAGGGACTAATTAGAATCATATTTTTTTAAGTCGGTAAACATCCCTATTAGTGAGGTTTACAATTCTTGATTGTTTTCTTTTTTGTTTTAAAGTTGCCCTGCACTAGAAATTTCTCCTGTATCGTGGTTGCGTTTACAAACATTTAACAACACATACACAAACACACTCAGACCCAAAACAACTATATGTAGGCCATACAAATATTTGTTCCGTGCGGGGATCGAACCCGCGACACGCAGTGCAGCAGTCCAATCGCTCAGAGAAAAGGTAATATTACAATCATGCATTTATTGCATTGTATGCATTAATTAGATGATTTTGAGATTTTAGCCTTATTATTATTCACATAAATGGTACATAAATGTAATTTGACATTGAAATGAAAAAGTACTAAAGAAAAATAAAATCTTATTTAATTATTCTGATTGAAGAGGTGAATGCACCCTGTCAGTTTGCTATCCAACTGGAGGGCTGTATAGGACGGCCCGTTTACTAGATTTTGCCATGCAAATGATTATTAAAATGAGTCGTGAGTTTCTGAATTTTACTAAAAATGTGAAATGTGGCTTCATTTGCCATACCTATTAAATTTAGCCAGACAACATTTGAATGCGTGAGAAATCGATATCAATACGATGTAGGTCTCATGTTATTAGAATAACCACAAACGCCGGCAGAGAGAAAGATGCTACAGTTTAGAATGGCGGAAGACAGCCCTAGATTCAACTTATCAACGGAAGCGAAGTCTCGAAGCTCCAGGAGGGAAATAATAACCACTTCACAGAGTGGAGTGGTATTATATCGAGATCGGATAGTTCCATTGTTTGCAGATCTGGGTTACTGCGCAGTTGTGATTAATTATTTCGTCCCACTCCGGTATCTCAGATAGAGGATTGTAAGACTTTATAATTGATATTTGATCAATTAATTATGGTGTCGGGAACTCCAATATTGAGTGAATATCATACGTGTAAATAACAGAGGACGCTCTACTAAGACGACGGCGACGCCACGTACCATCTTTGTAAAGAAAAAATAAATTGTCAGATACATTTTATATGACGTGGAAACAAAATGCCAAATAAACAATAAACATTAAATTCACAATAAATATTATATTGTTCTTACAACATAGTCTTCTTGGTGCTAGGATTTCTAAACATTCTGCTTGCCCTATGGGTTTGCCGTATTGTTGTCCCCCCTAACACGACACTGCTTTCCTGTCAACTATGGCGTAGCGATAGCTACGGCGTAGAAGCGTAGCGACGTTTTGCATTTTAAAAAGTATTGTATTTAAATCGATATATGAATATTCCCTTTTTTCGAACAAAATATTACAAAGTTAAACCAAAAATATAGACTTTCACACAAATTACGCACACTAAATAAATCAAATTCATTATACTGTTTAATGGTATTTGCAGAACTGTTTGCCGGAACCGAAAAAAAAAACCTAACATAACATAACCTAATCTGAACGATTAAGAGTGCAAGTTAGTATTTTTGATAAACAATTCGTATTTTTCCGATGTACGAACCACATTTTTGGTGTGAATACGATAAAAAAGGTCATCTCGTTTTGTGTGCTTTGGTAGTTTTTATTTTGTAGGACGTGTTTAGTTAATCAATTGGGCATGCCTAATTTTTTTTTTCAAGCGCTGTCTTAAAACCATTTCGAGGGTTAGCTTAGGTGAATTCATGCCTGTGACCAGATTTGAAAAATACATACTATTTCAAAAGTTATAGGTGTTTTAACGAATGACTTTCATTTGACCTTTCAGACCCTCCAACAAAGCATAATAGAACATTCCTTTGTCATTCTATCATTCTTGAAAAAAAAAACATTCGGTTGCGAGACTGTATGTCAACATTTTGTAGGTTATGTTTAGCCAGCTTTGTTGAAGTTTGTTTTTGTGAAATATTGTGAATTGTTGTAATGGCTTCTTTAAATTATACTAAGGCGGATTCCCGTAACACACCTACGGTCAATAATGCTATGATTGTTGAGTATATGATGTTGTCCACTCAACACAATACGAGGAGCAAAGGCTCTAATGTAAGTATTCTATATCATTGTTTTGATTTATATAAGATTGGTTTATCTCTTGTCATCAATGAACTTATTATATACAAGCGACCCGCCCCGGCTTCGCACAGGTGTTTTTCTCTACTATATTATGCATGTATTATACTTATAACCTTCCTCTTGAATCACTGTATCAATCTCAACTGTCAAGGATAAGTATGTCACTGGATTTGGATTGACATTGTATTCTTTTTTAATTTGTCTGTGGCACAACACCGCACTACATACAGCCTCATAGTGATATTGAGAGCACCTCGAATTTAAAAAATCCTAAAAAAATGTACAACCCCTAAAAAAATAAAATAAGCAAATTAGTTCCTTGAAATGGTCTATATTTTGTAAAAAAAAATTTAAAAAAATTAAAAAAAAAATCAAGTCATGGCCAATTGGGTTTTATTGTACAGCATTCATTTTTTTGGTATGCATTGAATTAATTAGTGGAGTGTGTGGAGTGGTTTGTTTGTAACGAATAGGCTCCGAAACTACTGGACCGATTTGAAAAATTCTTTCACCGTTGGGAACCTACACTATCCCCGGATAACATAGGTTACTTTTTATCCCTGTATTCCGACGGGAACGGGAGCTACGCGGGTGAACCTGCGTGATGTCCGCAAGTATTAGATAAACAGCAAATTATTAATAATGTATTAAAAATTAGCTGTTTCTGAAAGTTTGTTGTTGACAAAAACTGCTCAAAATATACAAACTAAATAGACCTTTTGTTCAAAATAAATAGAAAGACCTTCGAAATTAAGTTTTCTCCAATATCAATTCTACCTCTCCTACATGTGTTTGGTGAGTAAGTACTCGAAACTTTCAGTCAAAGCCTTGCCTGTCAACTTGGCAAATTGCTTCCCTAACGTCTCCCGAAGTATTGGAGCCACTTGTCCCCGCTTCACTAGGTAAATACGGTAAGGAAACTTCTCATACCTATATCATAGTTAGAGAGGTTCTGGAGTTGTTACTGATTTTCGAACTTGATATACGGTGGTTAGGTGCTTTGAAGGGTGGAGACGTCAGATGATGTAAACCTGGGTTTCCACGGTGCGTGATACTGCGGATCATCACGCACAGCCGACGACCACGGACGGCAACGCACACAGGTTAGGGCTCTTTCAACGGTGCGTGTCGGTCTGTGTAAATCTTTTGATAGCTTCATTTCAAAATTCAAAGCGAAAGAGAACCGAACACTATGCACCGCACCTTTGAAGTTACCGCCTCGCGAACCGGCGCACCGCCACAGACGAGTCCCTTCCCATGGTGTGTCGTGCGAGCTGGGGGTCTAAAATGGCCACTTTAGCAGATCACAATATGAATTGCGTTAAAAAACCTAAAATGGAGTTTTCATGATAGTTAGTAATTGCGTTTGTTACAATTAAGGAAAATAGATCTTCTAAGAAAATAATATGAATTGCGTGAAAATGCGATACTATACAGTTACTATTGTTACGCCGGTCATCTAGAATCTTCGAGAAACCTCGCTTAATAACTGAGAAGCACGCGTGAATTCTAGTAGGTACTCTGTCCTATCTGTCTTAGGAAACGAGTAATTTCTTGATAAAGAACAATTGTGAGATAAAATCTTACGATATTTTATCTTGAGGAGTCATTTGTTGATTGCCCACCGCCCAAAAAAAAAGGGCGTTGGTGGGTGTGTTCTAAATTCTGTAGGTAACTACTGCGCCCGGCGTGAGTTTTGCGAGTAATAAAGTTATTTCGTGTGTTCAATTGGTAGTGCTTTTATTTATCCCATACCCAGATCGTAACACTATTATGAAAAGTCCAATTTACGCTTATAAACGCAATTCATATTATGATCTGCTAAAGTGGCCATTTTAGATCCGCGTACGTCTGCGATTTCACAGACCGTGGAAAGCAATCGTTAGATGTGATTTGATCAGACTAATTATTCGTAGTGATGACACTTTTATTGTACTGTTGGACCTACACAACTGCTGTAATTCCCGAAGGGTTAGGCAGAGGTATTCTTAATAGAACAACCACATATCGTCAGTTATATTTCATCATCAGCCTATATTGTTCCCACTGCAGGGACTCAGGCCTTCTCCTTAGGAGTGGGATGGGCTATAATCTACCACGCGGGCCAAGTGCGGATTGGTAGATTCTTCGAATTTTTGGTTCTAAGACATGCCGGTTTCCTCACGATGTTTTTCTTCACCGTTTTGAGAGCAGTGGTGATGAAATAAATTACACAAAGTAATGCGCCTGACTAGGTCCGAACCCACGACCCACTGCTCGTAAGTCGGGGCCGCTACCACTGCTGAGCCACCACTGCTCTCAGTTATATTTAAGTTCCGTGTAATAGGGGGCGAGCCTTTTGCGATCAACCAGGCATAAATCACAACGCTGTGGCGTGATATGATATGGCTGCTACTGATAGATTTCTAATAAACGAGCCACGAAGGCAACTCACTATGCAGACTAGATTATCACACAACTCGGTACATAATGGCGGGTGACCAATCCACGGACCAACCTAGGCTAACCTAAGCAAGGCTTAACCAAATGATCGTCACGAAGGGCAGGTATTATTAAGCCACTAGCTCCTCATATCAGGTAACATATAAAAACAAAAAATGAAGTAAAATCACTAACATATTAAAATCTTATTTTATGCAAATCGCAACGTACAGTAACAGCTAGTTTCTAATAAATGTTTTGAAAAATTACTTTTTAAATTAAATTGCAGTAATGATTAACGATGACGGCAGGTATGGGTAAGTAGGAAGGCCGCTATTTTCGCAAAGGCAGTATCTGGGAAGCCCTGTTTATAGCCCTTTATGTGAATATGTACCATGACCGGACCCAGCATCATAAACGTGAAGTTTTTGTCCAAACGACATTATTTACATTTTGTTAGGAATTCTTCCTTATTTCGCCGTAAAACATTAAGTGGTCCACTTTGAAGGGACTGTACATTTTGGGTCACTTTATTTCTTAATAAAGTGCCCGTTTTTGTGACATATTTGTACATAGGTTTGTTATTATGTGTGTGTCCCCTTTAACGAACACTTAGCCCCCATTATCCATTACGAAAGCAGTTATGTTTAATTGTTCAGTGGTTTCTTCTTTGTTGTTTGCTCGAGCTAGAAGGCACCGCCATTTTTACCCGACTACGGTGAAGCCAAAAGGAAGGGTAATGATTTTGGCAGTTTAAGTATGTATGTTTGTATGTTCCACCGTAGCGCCTAGACTACTGGACATATTTTAATAAATGGATGCGACTACGGCTATCCTCTATAATAATTATCAAATTACGAGTATCTACTTACTAGACGATTTTTCTTGGGGAACTATATTTTCTATCACCAAAATTTATATTTGTCATCAAGTTGTATCACCTAATAAATAGATCTATCGCCACGAAATATTTTCGTTCTCAGATAAACAAAAAGTGTTTCCAGAAATGAATTATTAAATTAATGTAATCAATAATTATGTGTAAAATAAGAGCAACAAAAAGGTAGTGCATTAGATGAATATAAACTTCGTTCTTATAATAATAGTTTTATTACATAAACAATAGTTTTGTGCCCAGAATGGTAGATCTGTCACCACATAATGCTGAAAGAAACCCTAACCCTAGAGGGTCGACGTCAAGGTCACCCCGAGGTACGGTTAGTTAGGTTCCTTTAATCCCTGCAGACAGACCACTGAACTATTATAATACATACAAAAACATTTATTTGCTACTAGAGCCTATATCTCCATGATTTTAGGTGATTTATTGTGGAATTGATTTTATACTGTTTGGTGACTACATTTTGGTGACAGATCTACTATTTTGAGGACAAACCCTATTATTTAAGAAACACAAAACTAATTAAATTGGTGATAGCTTAAATGATACCCTTTTTCTTGTTTAATACTTTTAGGACCGCGGTTTTATTAGTCTGCTTTTTTATTATAAGTCGGGTTTTAGTTTTTAAACTTATTTTTTTAATTACTAATTCAAACGATGAGATACAAGGAGTACAAAGCAATTTAAATTATTGTATTACTGTTCGTTTCCTGGTTTGATTAATGATAAACCTAATTATCTATTTAGAAAAATATCGTGGTGCGTTCATTATTTTTATTTCAATACAATTAATTAATTAATTTCGAGCCATCGAAATAAGTATGTGATATATTAAAACACCCGATTATGTTACAGCACAGTCATACGTATCTACTAATCTAATCTAATCCGCAGGGAGCTTTAATGCATACTTAGGCCATCACTTCGTAAAGGTTTTGACAGTTTTGTCATACAAAATGTCAAATCTTTACTAAGTATGTCAAATCTTTACTAAGTGATGGCTTAAGTAATCATTAAATATCTCTGAGCACCGCAGTTAGTCAACTACTGATTATGTCGTACGTCTGGTGGTTGCAAGCAGAACTGCTGTTTATGCGATCCTGCGTTCGATACTGAAGTCCGTCAAAGTGTTATTGTCCCATCAGAAATTTCTCAGTAGCTGACACGTTAGTCTGGATTTGTGACCGGTTGGTGGCACGCTTCTATTACTTGAAGCTTAAACGACTTAACTTGCGAAATATGGGTGCACTAATTACACCTCTGCCTAACACTTCCGGGATTACAGGCGTGATGTTATGCATCAACCAGATAGCTCACTGATTATAATCTCTGCTAAACGTAGCATATTTATATCAAAAGCCAAATTCATCAGTTCCAAAGCTCCACAGATTACTTCATTTTCAGGTACACGGGCTAACTTTAGTGCTCAGAGCTTTGAGCTTGAGCCCATTGTAATGTTAATGATATCCACACATTCCACAGTCTGCACTCACACTCAGTGAGGGTAAAGTTGGGAAGTCCTTACAATTCATTTGAATGAGTGTTTTTAGGTACATGTTTTGAATAGTTACGGCTATAGCTAAAGTAGGAACTTTGACCTTTAATGATCCAATACGGTATGTATTGGATCATTAAAGGTCAAAGTTCTCCCGTTTTTTAATGATCCAATACATCCCTATCCCGTTTTTTTTTTAGTTTCAGTTCTATGTATATTACAATACATGTATGTTTATTATAATCTCCCTTTAATCTTTTAATATTTTTTTTGTATAAAAATCGTAAAGCGGTTCACAGAATACATTTACATACCAAGTTTCAACTGTGTAGTCTTAATAGTTTTAAAATAAAGTGGCTGTGACATACGGACGGACAGACGGACAGGCAAAACGGCCACTTTAGCAGGTCGTAGGACTATAATGTGAATAGGGTATTTCACAAAAAAAATCTAATTAGTCTTTGGGGGTATGAGGAACAGGGTGTAAAGTTCCTCATCCCCCATTGAAAAGGAGGATCCTCCGACCAGACAAGTGTTGTGTCTGGTGGGCTAGCAGCCCGACATATGTAAGTCGGGATTCTCTGTATACGCTAATGTGGCGGATAACTTTGATAGCGCGATGCAGGAATTGCTTATTGTTAGTTCGCATTGGTTGCGATAGATTGCGCTGTCGCCACATCACTCCCCTCCGAGACCGGAGGTCGATTGCAGGCTGAGTCTTGATGCTTGCCAGGCCAGTGGAAGGTTCCAGTGCGTCGGAACCGGATGCCGCTTAGTTCACGGTGAGTCGGAACTGTCTGCGGTGATACCCTTTATTAGGCCATTCATATTAGTGACTGCGTTTATGACCATCTTACGATTTTTAACGCAATTCATGTTATTTTCATATTATGTAGTCATTTTAGACCCCCTGTAATGAACAAAAACATGTGTGTCAATGGTCGATGGCATTGCAAACTCTGAGTTCTACCGTGAACCGTGATTTTACAGCCCAAAATAAGTGTTTCTGTGCAATAATTTACGTAGAGTTATGTTATTTAATTCTTGGCTTGCTTGCTTACAACTTTAACGGAATAAAAATATTAGACGGGCCGCTAAATCGAGGTCAGCGACCCCAAGTGTCAACTGAGTTTGGTAAAACAAAACGTTCTTTGGAGATTGCACATTTCTTTTAAAGCTTACAAGAACCACATTTACTGAAAACGAAATAATTGTACAGTACAGGTCAAAGGTCAAAAACCTTACCCCCAGACTCCCGGCGGTAGAGTATAACCTAGAAAATCTAAAAATAGCTTTCGTACAAGTAGGTACAGTCACGGCCACTAATCAAAATACCTACTTTTAAATTAGAGAATTCCTCCTAATGTTTTGATTATAATTTTATATTGTTTTAAACTGAACATAGAATTTTGATAAGTACCCATTTCTCTTACTTTACATAACATAACATCATGCCAGATTACCAGAAGGGTTAGACAGAGGTATACTAACAGTTACAGTACACCACATTTTGTCAGAGTCCCATGGAATCCCATGGAATAGGGGGCAAGCTTATTGCCATCAACCGGACACAAATCAGGACCCCGTGGCTACTACTGAGAAACTCTTGATGGAAAAACCCATTAACACTTTTTCTGACCAGGGAATTGAACGCAGGAACCCACGCTTCGCAGTCGCGCTTGTGACCACTCGATCAGCGAGGCTGTTTTTCTTATCTACACTTACATATTTATATTAAAGCTAATATTATAAAGCTGAAGAGTTTGTTTGTTTGTTTGAACGCGATAAACTCAGGCAATACTGGTTGAAATTTAAAAATTATTATTATGTTGGATAGCCAAATTATCGAGGAATGCTTTAAGCTATATAACATCACGCTGCAACCAATAGGAGCGGAGCATAAATGAAATATTGCTGACTTTGGTTTAAAAGACGGTCCACAGAGTTTCTTGTCCATGCTTCTCCATAGAGATCTGCAACCAATAGGAGCGGAGCATAAATGAAATATTGCTGACTTTGGTTTAAAAGACGGTCCACAGAGTTTCTTGTCCATGCTTCTCCATAGAGATCTACGCTTTGGAATAGGCAACTACAGTACTTTCCCAAGTTATTATTTTTTGTCTCTGTGGCTTTGTTTTCTTCGGTATTCTGACATTCGAAATTGCCAGTAATTGTATAATTTAAATAAATGGTTTGATTTTGAGTTTGCCTATCTGACCTCCACATACGAAGTTAGTACAAGTTAGGTAATACGATTTGGCAAAATCCATCCGTCTGTATATCAAAATTGATAACGTTATTTGAATAACAAGTAGTCAACGTGTAAATATTCCTCCTTCATTCTGTATTTATTTTATACAAACATTATATTTCCCAGAGAACACAACATTCGACGCAATGCGGATGAATACTTAAAGTACAAAATCCTTCATGACGAATCTATTAGCTCACGTTCATTGGCTGTCGACCTGCGTTCTAAACTGCATCAGTAATTTGATTGGCCACGAGCTTCCTGCTGCCGTAAATGAATGGGAAGCAGGGCTGTGATTGGATGCGACACTTTTGAAGCAACTCGACTAACATTTTACTTGCGTTTCAATGTGGCACTACTTCCTGTAAAAGACAGTTGACAGATCCAATATTGCTGCTGGCACGTTTATATACTTATGCCACTGTAGCACGGATGTCTTTGGCATATCTACTGAATGGGTAATAAGATGCTGCTGCGCTTGAATAGGGGATCGGACAAAAAAAAACTAATGAGTCCGTCAGATACGATTTCCAAAAAATATTGGAAACGTATTTTTTATTTTTTTCACATAAACAAAAAATGAAGACGATACAGTGCTTCGAAAACTCGTGAACTCCTCGAAAACGTCACATGTTAGTACATTTTTTACCTACAAATGAAGTCACAACCCGACTCATGATGATCTTTGACGCGTTTTATCTTCGTAAATTTTTATTAATTTGATAAAACAAAAAACACGTATCCAATATTTTTCAATATTCTAACTGACGGACTTATTAGAATCATATTTTTTGACTCAGTCCGATCCCCTATTGTCTAGCTGCATTTCTGTCGTAGTCCAAGATCCCATGGCCAGCAGACGTCACGTATTTTCTGACGAAGGAAATGTGGACGATTGAGTAGTGTTAGCATGTACTAAGAACGAATGCCTACCTACTAGCTTGCTTAGACGGCCAATTTTCAGGTAATCAAGGTACATAAAAACATTACTTACCTCACAAAAATTCTCCAAGCAGATTTTTACGTATATTTTAGGCAATATCCTCAAAAATAAGCCGTCAAAACTCCCGACTTAATTATGGAAAGTGAAAAACAGTAAATAGGAAGAACAAAGAGAAATTGAACAAATTATGATTTAATACTTAAAGCTAATTGATCGGATTATTGCCATGCTATATTGGGCAGGCGCTCCAACATGCCCCCGGACGCAACAGTTTCAACAAGATTCTGACGATGCAGGCAAAAGGCAGATCCTGGAATGAGTCCAGTGGAGTCAGAGGAAGAAATCGGAAAATAACAATTTTTATTATAAACCAGCAACATTTTACGCAAGAGACATTTTGCGAAAACGACATTATGCGAAAGAAACATTTGGCTACCATTAAACATTTCGCGAAAGAGACATTTTGCGACTGAGCCATTGATTCGTCTCTAAAAAACTTGGAAATGAATAAAATAGTTTCGGTGACAAAAAAAAAATAGTATGTATTTAGATGCTCTTCCTATCCTACAGAGCTGTTTGTTTCCAACAAAATAATACGAACCGATACGATGTTTTTCGATAGGGGGTTATGTCGGTCTAAAAACCTAATGTTCCTACTAATACCATGTGTCGGGGGCCCGGAAGATACAAGTTAGAGGTACCCACATTCACGCGCACCCCCGAACAAATACAAACCTTAAAAATATGTAGAAGAAGAGTTGTATTCTCGTAGTTGTATTTTAAAACCAACATATAATTTAAAGTCTTGCAAAAGCAACAACAAGCAAGCCTTTTTAAGGCCTCTTCGTGTTCATTAGAAGAGCGTTCGAGTACCTATAGAAAAGTATTTTAAAACCTTTCCCAGCCGGCAAGAACCGTAGTCGAGCTCTTAACCAGCTCAGCAAAACAAGGAGTAAAGGTCGAACGTTTACAGTTTTATTATATTTTATTATGCAGTATTGATTTCCTACGGCACGACGTGTTTGCAATTATTCATTCTTCCGGGAAAATGCTTTCAAAAAATATTTCTCTCGTTTTCAGACGAAAAAGTCCTGTATATTTTACGTGGAATTCGAATTCGTTCGTCCGAACGAAAAGGTCACAGTTGGTTATTGATTATTGAGCTGTAATTTTCACGTGCAATGCAAATTGACTGTTAATATTTTCCTGGTTTGTGGATTAATGGGTTTCGTTGTTCTAGTGGTCGCAAGACTACTGCTGAGCTTGAGGTAGTGGGTTTGATTCCCGGTCGGGCAGTGTTATTGAGTTTTTCCCTTAAGGAATTTCTGGATAGCAATATTATGCGAGCGAAATGTCGGTGTACAATTAGATACACTTCTGTCTAAACCCTTCAGGAATTACAGGCGTGATGTTACGTCATGTTTTCCTGATTTGTGGTGTACATGATGTAAGTTATTATTTCATCATCATCATCATCATCATTTCAACCTGGAATCACCCACTGTTGTGTATAGGCCTCTCCTTTTTTTCTGATCTGTACGTCCCTCATTCATCCGCTTCCCGCGCACCTGACAATATCGTCGAGCCAACGCGCTTTTGGACGGCCCTGGTTTCTCTGACCCAACCTTGGCCTTCATTCGGTCAGAATCTTACTCCATCGGCTATCTCCGCGTCTGGCCAGAGTTATTATTTACCGGTTCTCAAACTGTGGAGTAGGGAGTGCTTCGAGATGATGAATCGTGGCGACACAAATACGCTCGCTGTGTCTTCGTTAAGGCAGTTTCCAATTTTGTTCGATAAGGTACTCCAGGACCATGATTAGCTATGCCTTTGATGACGTTACATGCCAAGCCAGCAGCGATTTATCAAAATTCAGTACACTTTTATTGTTTCCTATAGACACAACTTTGAAAATCGGATACCCTTTATTCACATGACTTTCTTCACTCTAAAATCTCATCTAAAGCTTCAATCTTGCTCCCAAAAGCAATATAAGCCACAAACCTACATATTGATAGGCAACCCTTCGTCTCTCGGCCGCCATTTATCTGGAGTACCTCTCCTCTCGGACTCCCGGACCTGTATGTAGGTCAACGCGGTCACACTTAATTAGACCGAGAAAAAAACAGCGTTGTCGCGTGGCGAGCGGCCGCAGCCCTAATGACTAATGATCTTGTGAATATTTGACAGAGGAGGCTTTTTTTTGTTTTTGTGCCATCTTGTTATGGTAGGAGAGGACGGTTAGAAGTGTGCATGAAGTTAAAGCCCCAACACAGACATCCAAACATATGATTTTTGTCCAATGTTCAATGGGCCAAAGTCGCCTGAAAATAAATGATTGTTCTGAGACAACTTTGGCCCATAGGTCAGATTATTATTATTATTATCCACACCTTACAGACTTACATACATATGTGCATTTTTATTAGTAAGTAAATAGAATCTTAAAAACTATAGGTAATCCACACCACCCCTTGCCCGTCGTACGAGTACACAACTAACTGCACGCCCCAGGACTTGAATAAAGCAAACGACAGAGCTGTCCAGGTTGCTTCGTAAGGGATAGAGAACCCTGTCTGGGCTGCATGTTGTTCGCAAGAGATACCGCGGCCTCGATATAAAGGGCTAAGAAGGAACGTGGGTGATTTTTAGTCTCTAGAAGTCTGACACTCCCTTCCGCTCCGCCGAGAGTGGGAGAAGTCATTTGATGAAATTCCCACCCTCCAAAGAAAAAGGGAGGTAATAATAATAATAATAACGATGTAAAGTTTCTTATCCTTTATAGAAAATCGACGATCCTACGACCAGTCGAATGTCTTATTTACACTATGAGAACCTGCCCGACGTATGGTCCGTTTAGCAAGTCGACCTCACTGACACATTCATTATCAGATTGTCACTTGTAAAGGTGAGAGGGCCGTGTAACCCACCATGGATACTAATTGCAATATCATATATTTTACATGGACTGCATAACTGACCTTGACAACCCGGTTAGTACTGGGTGATACGATTCCCCGTTCCAGTTCCCAATACCTTTTAATACCTCCTTCCTACATACTTCTATTCTACTGGTAGTTTGTGGGACTTCCCTATCTTTTTTCTCCTCTTTTTGTCTCTCCTTCCTACTTGTCCTTGCCTACTTAAAATAATACAAATGCACGTAGCAGTTGGCTAGATCGACTGACTATAGCAATCAACTAAAAAAAAATACTGGGTCCTTTAACCCAGGTGAACATAGGACACTAAATGTTTTAACATGTTTTAGTATCCTCAATTCACCTGGGTGAAACTAATATCTCGCAGGTGAATTAAGGATACTACTTTAGTATCTAATGTTCACCTGGGAGATATCAACCAGGTGAACATTAGACACTTAACCAAGACTAGGGATGTTTATTGACAAAAAAAAATGTGATTCTAATTAGTCCGTCTGTTAGATTATCAAGAAATATTGGATACGTATTTTTTGTTTTATCAAATCAATAAAAATTGACAAAGATAAAACGCGTCAAAGATTTGAGTGGGGGTTTGTGACATCACTGACCGGTAAAAAATGCCATACTAATGTCTTAGAATATGACATCACACGAGTTTTCAAAGCACTGTATCGTCTTCATGTTTGTTTACGTGAAAAAATAAAAATAATTTGAATCCAATATTTTTTGATAATTTGTTTTCTACACAGAACAGAATGTTCTTTCTGTTCTGTGGTATTCTACCCTATTACGTATTTTTGGCCACTAATTATCTATAACGTCTGTCAAAGATCAAAAACAATATAGTCGTGATTATAATAATTTTAAAGATGCTTCTTCTGATTCCTACGATCCTTTTTTTTTTTTTGGCGGTTTTAAAATCATCAAATACCCCTACCGCTCTTGGGCAGAGCGAATAGGAGTATCAGACTTCTACTGACTAAAAACCACCCATGTTCCTTCTTAGCCCTATATGTCGAGGCCGCGGTAACTAGTATACAACCCGCAGCCCCGACGGAACCCGCAGCCCCAACGGATTCCTACGATCCTAAAATGTTCTCTTTACTTCGTCCACACATTCCGTCCGAAAATAATGGTATAAGTAAGTAAATAAGTTTACATAAACACAGTATGTTCATAAAAAAAAGCATTATATCCACACGACACACAGTTATTCAGCCAACCGAAAACCGCTTGCACTGTGCACACTCGCGATAGCGTTTATCAAAAAGCCGCTCCAGCGCTGGAACCAAGCTCAGTTAACAAAAAGCGATTTAATAACACTAAAGCTTCACACAATGGCTGTTCTACAGACTAGGATTTAGGCACTGGTCCCACCGTCATCGACGAGGAAGCGACAGGTTATCTGCGATTTTTTTTTCACTCGAGAAACGATTGTAGTTTTCTTGTAAGACTAAAATTAACTCTTTTGAGTACTTATTAGTAGTAAAAATATGGTTCTAATTAGTCCGTCTATTAGATTATCGAAAAATATTAGGTACGTATTTTTTGTTTTATCAAATCAATAAAAACTTACGAAGATAAAACGCGTCAAAGATTTGAGTGGAGGTTTGTAACGTCACTCACCGGTAAAAACTGTCATACTAATGTTTCAGAATATGACGTCACACGAGTTTTCAAAGAAATGTGTTGTCTTCATTGTTTGTTTACGTGAAAAAAGAAAAAATACGTGTCCAAAATTTTTTTGGAATCCATCTGACGGGCTAATTAGATTTTTTTGTTAACTACCATAATCCTAGATAGGGCAAAGTGTGAATAGATTTTTTTTGCTATTACGATTCTCATTAGCAGCAACGGTGTCGTGATATCTGGTTTGTTTGTTTGTGCCCAGATGATGGCTAAAGGCTAGCCACCTATTACAATGGGACTTAAACATAAGAGGGTATTTCACAAAATCTAATAAGTCCGTCTGTTAGATACGTGTTTTTTGTTTTATCAAATTAATAAAAAATGATGAAAACAAAACGTGTCGAAGGTCATGAGTAGGGGCTTTTGCAGTCACTATGTGGGTAAAAAAGTACTAACCTTGTGACGTCACACGACTAGACGCGACCTTTCGAAGCACTGTGTCTTCATATTTTGTTTAAGTGAAAAAGCAATAAAAACCTGTCCATTTTTTTTTGAAAATTGTCTGAAATACCCTATTAGGGAAATGTGGATGCACTATAAGTACTGTTTCGTCGCATGGTGCTAGTTGCTGAGTAAAACGACCTAACTTGGACTTATGCTTTTACAATAATCGCTTGGACTACGCTAATATAATGATCGCACTAAACTGCAGAACACTCGTTTATTGCTCTTGATTGACACCTTCACAAACCAGAGCTAGTAAACGCCCGTCGTGGCTGTCGCACATGTCCTTGCTCGTGCTCGCCAACTCGTTTTATACTTTGTTTTCATGTAATGTAAACCTATAATCGTTGGAAAAGACACCGAAGCTAAAATGATTACCCCGAATTCATTACATCATTCTGAACCCTCCGTCATGGAAATTTTTCGTCGATTAATAAAAAGGCGACAACATTTAGATAATGTAACATTTGTTTTATAGAAAATATAAACTACAATTTCAATTACTCTACGTCTCGCTAATCGCTGACGGTAGGACAGGTTTCTTTAACAGAATAGTGTTTAAGCGAATTGGATCGGATGTGGCTGTGTCAATGGCCGCCACTGCCGCCTCTGATTTGGCGCATTCTGTCTATTACCTACCTATTTTTGGTGCTTGAAGCGCTCAGAGATAGAATTTGCTGCCAAATTTTCAGATTAGATTTATTGAGCAAATGGTTTTGGTTTTGGCTTGTGGTGTGAATTATGTGGGCCATGTGGTGGATAGAGGGCTGGGGAAGGTTACACGTGTCATTTTTGCACGTGTTTGAGGAGCTACAAGCATATTCGGCTTATCAAACCTGAGCAGAGGCATCATCAATGCCTAGTCTTTTCGCAACTATGTGGGTTCGGCTTGCTGAATACCAGTATTTTACATGGAGCGACTGCTTATCTGACCTTCGCAACCCACTTATTACTAGGTAAATTATATCCCTTGATAACATTGGTTGTCAGAATATCGGGCAATTGACTTCCTGTAACGACTGTCGAGGATCTAAAAATGTCAGTATGGATCCAACGGCTTCAATCAGATTTTCGGATTTTATTCAAAGCTCGCCGAACGGCAAACTTCATTGGGCAACTGACATCATTGATTCATGTTCTGGTTGGCTCGGCATTCGAGCTAAACCCTCGAGCTTTTTCCCAAACTTTTATTTGCATGAGTATTTGATTTGGTCGCCCAACTCTCGGTGAATCAAGCTTTGCGGGGGATACACAAGGTTTTTCAAGCTAGAATAGCCTTGCTAGTGTTGTAACTATGGCTGTACGTATTCAGAAGTAGTTCGTTTCGAAGTACTTTGCAATGTAGTTCTATCTAGGCTAGACAAGAGTGTTCTGCGAATCACGCCTGATACATTTGTCTTGCGACGCCAAAATAACAAAGAATCAAAGAATGAACACAATCACAGGCGCTATCAGCAAGAGCAAAATGTTGAGAACAATCTAGCACGTAGTCACTGCGCACTCAGGTAATACTGGCTTCACCGGCCACATGAAGCTAGTACACACGCCAGGATAGTAAGTAAAATCAGTGGTGGAGTTGCTTCCAAATCAAAATAACAAAACTCCCATCCTGTGAAACTAGCTTGTAACGTTAGCTTACGAGCCTAGAAATAAAGCTGTATCTGTATACACGAAGCCAGAATTACTAGCTTGCTTGCTTAAAACAGTAGCTTACCTAGTTGAAAAAACAAGGCATGTGTAATTGTATATCCTGCGGATAAGATAGAAATTTAAACATTTGGTGTAAACGAGCGTAAAATATTCTAAAAGTTTCATCTTCATAAAGAATGCGTAACAACAAAGATTTTGTTCACGTAACGTTAATACTAAAAAAGGTTTTTGTTATAAAAATATAACCAAAAAATAAAGGTCAAGAATAATTGGATCTGGAAAATACTTATCTACATATTTTAAAACTTTGAATAAAGTTCTCGTTGCTTTTATGAAAAAAGATATCCTTGAGATACCACTACTGAATAAATTCTCAGATTTTCTTAAGAAGCGAAGTATTATTTTCTTTCATGAATTTTTCACCAAACCTAGAATGGGTAATGGTCGAAGTTTCAACTTGGTTTATGTGGAATTTGACAATGACTTTACGCAAGAGCGCGTGCTGCTCTAATTCTTTGCGTAGGGGCTCAATCGTTTTAAAGTGGGCCGTTTTTCTTTAGTTTTTTTTGTGAATGTTATAAAGAGAAAGGTTCAGTTTAAGTACCCACTCCAGCGATAAGCCCTTGAAGTCTAGTATAACAAAACATTTAACCGAGAACTATAGAGATGACTGTACCATGTAGAAGTAGCTTAGTTAATGGCAAGGTTTGCCCCTATCTAATTATTATTTTGAGCTAGAAATTATATTATTAGTACCTACAACTACCTACTTCTTCTCCTACTCCTTTTCGCTAATACAGGCGAGATGTTATTTATTTTATAGTTTTCTGGCCATTTTATCAACAATAACAACGAGCTTTACTTTACGGTGAAATTCAGTGACCCTTCTAACCAGTCCCAACACTAATGAACAGAGACGTTATGAAGTACTTTCTAAACTGAAACTATTCAATTAGTTTGAGTTTTGAGGGTATTTTGGGGAACCTGCTCATATTACCACTTGGCCACAACTCACACGCTACGCTATTTACATGTTACAGCTCAGCGACACGACTGCAAGAAATATGAATGAAAGAAATAGCTAAAAGTGCATCACTGCAACGGTAAATTAGTTTCAGACACACGAGACTCTTTGCACCTAAATACTCTGGTGTTGCAAAGATTAAAAAGCCGAAACAGCTTTCTGAAGAGACTCAAGTGTCACCCCAATCACAGGCGAGCGGTCCAGGGGAAGAATAAGCTGTGACGATGTGGTGTTTCCGTACCAAACCCATTCGTCTCACTAGCTGAAAATCCACCTGGATATGAGTTGCCATGACTGAACTGGAAGTCTTTAAATAGATCCCGGACATGGGTTGGCCGAGGCAAGGAAAACCGGCTGAGGTAGAAATTCATTAATGTTATTTTTTCGGATGGTGGGAAATCATTGAATGACTCCTCACGCTCTGGGCAGAGTGATGATTCTACCCTGGAGTGTAAATGTGGTGCTGTTCCACAAAGGATGGGGCACTTAGTATTAAATCCTGCGAATTTTGTTGTTTGAGGAACTACATCGGTACGTACTGAAGTTGCCAAACTGTTTTTTTTTTGCGGTTGGGACATACTCAAATAACCCCTCCCGCTCTTGGGCAGAGCGAAAGGGAGTGTCAGACTTCTACTGATTAAAAACCACCCACGTTCCTTCTTAGCCCTATATTTCGAGTCCGCGGTAACTTGTGAACAACCCGCAGCCCCGATGGGCATTGGCCCTTGCGGGCCCCTCCCATGTTGCTGACATCTCTTTGAGGCGCACCTGGAGCACGAACGCGCCGTCGACACGGACTGTCGTGGTCATAAGACGCACGGACGGTGGGCTCGCCCATCACTCACCGTTCACAGGCCCGCGTCTACGGTGGCCGGAAGCCATCACGTGGCCCCCGACGTCTCCTACGGAGGCGGGGACGAGAGGTTCTCTCCCTTTCACGTTCCGCCACCTCCTTTGCTAGCATCACTGCTTCGCAGAAGGAGGCGACGGCGTCCCATTCCTCCCCGCCACGGATCATGCCTTGCACCAGGGCCGGACGCGAGAGGTCGCCGCCGCCGGAAGGTGCCAAACTAACGGCTCAATTCAAGGCCGACGCTATTTCGTACTGCTATCGACACGCTAAAACCGCGGTGCTACTCAGACGAAGACAACAAGTAACATACCCGCTTGTCGCCGACGCAAATCGCAAGTCGGATCGTGTAAGGTAGTGAACGGGTCGTTACAATTTTAAGTTAACCTTTTAATGGCTGTAACGAGTTTGTGGTGTAGTTGCCGTTAGTTTTCATATTTCCTCCAGTAAGCAGGTTATGGTTTCATTGTGTTATAAACTTCCGACATTCTCCGAGTGTTTTTGTTAGCCTTTATTATTGAAGCTAAATAGGGGAGGAAATTGTAGTTTGTCGTCGCGGGTTAGTTGTTACTTGTTTCCACAAACGAGTTGTTACAGAAATATATAGGAAGACTAAAGAAAATATGAATGGATTTTGAGAGGACATGAGGAAAGATATGAAAGAAATAATGTAATGACCAAATGATGTGTGAACATTTTCATTCAATATAGTGTATCAGGGGAAAGAGCTAGGATCTGGACAAGGATTTTCCTTGACAATAAAGAAAGTTGTTATTATTATTATGAGACTATACTGTCCCAAAAAGCAAAGCCCTCCCTTGCCTCCTTCCACTTTTTCCAGTGTGATAGTAGGCCAATCCTTAAAGAAAGAGTCCAGCTCATCCCGCCATCTCTTTTTGGGCCTGCCGCGATGCCGTTTCCTGCTCTGTGGTATCCACTGAGTGTTAACTTTTGCCCATCGCTCCTCCGACATGCGGCAGATGTGCCCAGTTCCGTTTTAACCCAGCAGCTGTTAGGCCAGCATCAGCTATTTGGGTTTTGGAGTGGAGTAAGGTGTTTCTGATGCGGTTCGTACGTTTGACACCCAGGATACTTCGCTCTATAGCTCTTTGGCAGACCCCAAGTGCGGACTTTTGACGCTTTGTAAGCGACCATGTTTGCGCTCCATAGGTGAGCGTGGGGAGAATGCACATGTCCATGAGCTTTCGTTTAAGTGGAAGAGGGAGAGATCTCTTAATTAAATGTTTCATCGACCAGCAGGGCTATTGCGTATCTTTTAAATGACAGTGGCTATCAAATTCTCTATGGATTAACTGTCAAATTGGTTATGGTTTAGTACAAAATGAACCATTTGACAGTAATTGATAGGCACTATGGGTTAGCCACTGTCATTTGAAAGATACGCAATAGCCCTGCTGGGCCCCGAGTCTGCTATTCAATAGTGTCAGAATGGTCTATCATTGATCTCATAATTGTTGATTTTGACAACACCAAACTTGTCAAAATCAACAATTATGAGATCAGTGATAGATCATTCTGACACTATTGAATAGCAGTCTCGGGGCCCAGTAGCTCTTCCAGGCATTCTCGGTGCGTCGAGTAATTTCTATATCTAAAGTAGAAAGTTGTTAATAAGCATAATTATTGTAACGACCAAAATGCTACGACAGACCGGACACACCAAAATCCGCCACTCCTCTCCGCTTAAGTAATAACATACCTACTTATTTTCTGGAATAAACAGAGCTCCAAACATAATCTCAGAATTAAATGAAAGCAAGTACTCAAATTCTCATTTAGCAGTATTTAACGAAATTAATTACAACAAAGTCTTCATAGACTGACAAGACGCGAGTAATTCTCCGTCTGTGACTTAAAACTGTCACTAAGAAACAACGCAGTCATCCATTTTGTGCCAGTCAGCTGGTTCAATTTGCGCGGGAATTTAACAACTGACGCCATATTTAATCCGCTGCAGAAATTATTAGTTGCTGTGAGTTTTCTGCTAAAGTGCATCGGTACTAGGTACCTTGAAGCGGGTTTATTCAGTTAAGCAGTTATTTCTTGTCTATAGTTAAACTTGTATGTCCAAGCATGGACTGCAAAAGTTACCCGTTTGGTTTTCTGCGGATTTTTTTCAAGGTCAGATGAGTAATCTTTGAGTAAAGGATAACCCATATAACGGTTTGGTAAGGTGGTGGTTTAATAGAGGTATGGATTACAGGTTACAGGTCTTTCTCCTAAGAAAATTAAGATTCGTATCTGAGTCCAAACCAGGCTTAGCGTGCTTTTCGAGGCACGGAATAAAACTCGGCATGTATTGGGTGGCTTATACTGAAAATCGACCCAAGTGGTTATTATTATTAAGTCACAACTAGTCACAAGCTCTTCACAGTAATGCAAAACATAGCATATGTAGGTATGTGTTTTTAAACAGGAGATAAACTTTACGTCGTCATTATTCCTGTATAATCACAATTAATCTAAGGTGGGTCGGCTTTGTGTAATTTATTTCATCACCGCTGCTCTCAAAACAGTCAAGTAAAACGTCGTGAGGAAACCGGCCTGTCTTAGAATCAAAAAATTCGAAGACATGTGACATCTACCAACCCGCACTGGGCCCGTGTGGTGGATTATAGCCCATTCCTCTCCTAGAGAGGAGGCCTTAGTCCCTGCAGTGGGAACATTATAGGCTGATGATGATGGGTCAGTGCAGCATGTCTTCTTATTCCATATTTCTCTATTAGCCATCTCATCAGACACCTCCTTCCTTGCCATATCATAGGACCCAGTAATATTAATGACAATAATATCCGTGGTGCAAGCAACTGAGCTTATCCCAGTTTTATACGACCCTTTGTGCCTATGGGCCTTGTTCTGTTCTGTCTCCTGCTGATATGGAGGAAAGTTGAAATTCTGTTTTTCCTACTCCTCCGTTATTCCTTTCTGATTAATTTCGTTGCGAAATCCAAGACAGTTAAATCGTTCTACTGGGACTCCGTCGAGCTTCATTGTCTCGGCGCTTTTCTTGTGGTCGCCACTGTTGATTCTGGCTAACAGGAGTTACAGTGGTTTGGGGAATAGTGTGGCGAGCTTGTCCAAAAAAAAAGTCCATCCATCGTTTATTTGATCTTCCCCTACTATTTTACCCCGCCTCATTAATACTCAAGACTTTCCTCGCGATAAACTGTACGTACCAAGAGTTATTTTGCCATTGACCACAAACAGAAAAAAACTTATACACGAATGAACCTTTACATATTTATTTACCCCTCGCTCCCCTGGGAGTCCTCGGAATTTCTCGTTAGCTAGTACTAACGCGACAGGGAGAATAGAAGTACCATAGGTACAGTCGACCAAACTATTAAGTATACGGCCAGCTAACTTGCATTTGCTTTTAATAGTAAACATACATTTAGAGACTACGATAGCCATTAGCCATTTAGAATGGCCTGTTTAACATTGACCAATGCGATGCGATGGCCAAGTCAACCTATTTATTTTAAACATAATGTAAGTAGAGACTGAATAAATTAGCCGACTTAGTATTACATTATTTATATCTCACAACTTTTTATGGTATAAGAACTGAATTGCGAGGCTTGTTTTTTTATAAGTTATTTTTCGTGTGGATAAAGATTTCTGCCTGAATACTTGTTAGCTAGTTCGGTACATCGACGTAGTATACACATACAATCATATCGGGGTCAACAGTCGACGGAGCGTGGTGATTGCTTATCAATATACCCCCAGGATTGCCTGTCTGCTGTTCATGTTTTGTCTGTAAATATGTAGTTAATTAGTGGATGTTTGACTGGGGAGTTTGTGTTTTTGTGATGATTGAAAAGACTATGAACGGGGTTATGAGTATAGAGTAGTTAACTAAACAAATGTAATTAGTCCGTCAGATAGATTTCCAAAAAATATTTAATTATTTTACTTTTTTCACGAATGCAAACAGCGAAGACGATACAGTATTTTTTTTTAGGGGGGGGGGGGGGGGGAATCATCAAATAACCCCTTCCGTTCTTGGGCAGAGCGAAAGGGAGTGTCAGACTTCTACTGACTAAAAACACCCATGTTCCTTCTTAGCCCTATATGTCAAGGCCGCGGTGACTAGTGTACAACCTACAGCTCCAACGGGCGTCGGCCCTTCGGGTCCCTCCCATGTTGCTGACATCTGTTTGAGGCGCGCGTGGAACACGAACGCGCCGTCGACACGGCCTGTTGTCGTCGTAAGACGGACGGACGGCGAGCTAGCCCATCACTCACCGTCCACAGGCCCGCGTCTACGGTGGCCGGAAGCCGTCACGTGGGCCCCGGCGTCCGGAGCGCCTCCCGCGGTGGCTGGGACGAGAGGTTCTCTCCCTTTCGCGTTCCGCCACCTGCTTCACTAGCATCACTGCTTCGCAGAAGGAGGTGACGGCGTCCCATTCCTCCTCGCCCCAGACCATGGCTTGCACCAGGGCCGGACGCAAGAGGTCGCCGCCGCCGATCGCCGCTACGAGAACACGGCGGGGCTCCGCCCAAGCGGGGCACACCTCCACTGTGTGCTCCACCGTGTCCTCCGGCCGATCCTCACAATGGTTGCATCCGGGCGTTTCCTCCTGCCTGATGACGTCATATTCTAAGACATTATAAGAATGCCATTTTTTAGCGGTTAGTAACGTCACAAACCGCCACTTAAATCTTTGACGAGTTTTAACTTAAAAAATACGTATCCAATATTTTTCGATAATCTAACATACCGACTAATTAGAATCATATTTTTTAAGTCAGTTAACATCCCTATTTGTGTTATTCGGTAGTTTCACGTTACCCGTGTGGTTAAAGGGGTGAGTTTATATGTACCTACTAACAAATGACATAACATCACGCCTGGAATCTCCGATGGGTTAGACAGAGGTGTGCCTAACAAGTAGACCCCTATTTCGCCAGTTATATTTCATGTCTCATGTGGTAGGCGTTAGGTAGGCTCGCCTTTCCAACAACTGGATACAAATCCTGGTCCTGAGGGAAAAACCCAATCCAACTTTGCCCGACGCGAGAATCGAAGCTAGGACCTTATGCTGAACAGCTCCGCTTGTGCCCACTACACCAACGAGGCAGTCAATCAATGTGAGCGATGAAAGTCAAACATCATAAAAGATATGCACATCTGATGCAGCAACAAATGCTTCAGCGATTGGGGACATCATTTGTTTTGTAACTGTGATGATATTTTGCTAATAACCCGATCGCATTTCTGGGAAAAGCAGTACATTCACAACTACAACCTGCCAACTAGGTTCTGCCACAGAAACGTTTGGCATTCGTGGAATTCACAAACGTTGATGTATTTTTCCATAAGGGTATAGATTTAAGGATTCTTTCGGAAATTGATGAATTCGGTTAGACTGGAAGCCGGCCCCAACATAGTTGATGATGATAATAATGATGATGATAATGATCCGGAAATTACGAAGAGCCGCTTATAACAAGGTGTAAATGAAATTTTTACGAAACCGTCAACCAAGCATCCTGTACCTACACAAACTAAGTAATCCTACGCAAAAAATGTTGGTGGGAAACAATTTTTTTTTTTTTGGATGCATTGACCACACTCACTTTACTTTGAATAACTCGATGACCCTCGCACTATGCGAGGGTCATCGAGTTATTCAAAGTAAAGTGATAACATTAAACACTTCGCACTTTGACCCGAAATATATCCGGAACTAGAAGTTTCCCGAAATAGTCCAGTACTATACAATTTAGCAGTGACGGAATAAACCAGCTTTTCTTTTTATACCCTTTATATTTCATTAATGAACCTATATTTTTATCTAGCCAGTTCAGACCACAGTATCTAATCATTTTACACACAGGCAACCCTAAAAAGACCCACAACGTGATACAGCAAGCAAAATCATTCATCTTTACTTACACAAACCGTCTCAAGCGATACATCAACTTGAAGTCTTGAACCGTCAGCGATGTCTGAACTGAATTGTTTTCAAGTATCAAGATTTCCAATCCTATGAAGATATGACACCATCACGTGTGAGCACGCGAACGATATTAATCATCGTAAGTTAGGCTGCGGTTTTGTTAAGAGGCGTTAGCGGGTGTGTGTGTTGCTGGAGAGTTTATTTCACCCGTTTGTCTCAAGTCGATCAGCAAAAACAATCTCTTCAGATGGGGGTTTATAGACGACTCAGATTTCAATTGCGTATCTTCACAGACAATGCTCCACCTTTCATCTTGCGCTACATGTCCAAACACTTGCACACTTGACAATCTTATGACTGCATCAGCGAGTGGAGTTCGATTTGCAATCAACACCCTAATAAGAAGATATCCCCCAGCTAGCACATTAGGAAGTAGTTAATGAGCGGGCGTTTTGGAAGACTGTCTTACGTAACATTAACGTTCAGGAAGTACTGATTTTCAGTCTACTTTCAATAAATTAATTTGAAGTGACTGACTATTTTTTCGGAAATCTGGAAAGATTTTTACAAGGTTACAAAATACATTCTGCACTGGCCACAAATTAGCCAAAGGACAGGTAAAAATTATGAATACCTACCCGAATATTATTAACCTGGGATAAAACCACGGCTCATTAAATTTATTTTATGTAAGGCGAGATAAAGTTTTTCTTTCGTCGTCGATAAAGCGAAACATTTTATGCATTCAGGGTCCTCCTACAAATGAAGTGTTACCGTATTTTATAATAATAACTTGAATGGTTCAAATATTATTATTTGGTTTATATTGGTTTTTATGTTGGTTTTGATATGTTATTAGTTTTCCATTATGTCTGCTACAGACAAAGGAAGAGCTTTCTTCACATGAACCATTGCTATAAAAGGTATACCTAATGCGAAGCTTGTCTATTTGTTACAAACGGACTCATGACTTTTGTATAACTGTCATAGTAATGAGTTTCGTTGAAAAGTTTGGCGGTGTAGATGTTAAAAAATGCGAAGAAGAAATTTTAGTACTTACACACGGTTCTAGCAGCATGGTATTTTGCACAAAAATTCAGGTGAGTTCTAAGGAACTATTTTGATAATTCATCCCTTTATGAGGTCAAATAGAGGAAGAAGATTGGTTTTAGAATTGATTTTAATCGATGGAAAATATACAATGAGGCACAGGACTCGTCTTAAAAATTACTTAATCTGGTTATCATCTTTAAATAGTATAAAAAAAATTCGCTCTCGCTGTTTGTACGCTTAGATATTTTAAACTACGTACGTATGTAACGTTTAATGCAGTTTTCAGCAATCGATCGAATGATTCATTCAAGAGGAAGGTTTATAAAATATCTAGATTTCACCCTTGCGAAGCCGGCTCAGGTCGCTAGGTAGGTTTAAACAGATATTTACGAATAAATTAAAGCGATTTGTTTCCCCGCTCTTCTATCATCAACATGAACGCTACTTTAAAGGCCACATAACTTTGTAAGAATACTGAATATGGCCGCGTATCGCTAAATGGGTTAATAACACAGATTTATGTAACGTCGTATTGGATCATTAGGAAAGTGTGAAGAACGAGCAATACGATTCATTATTTGCAAGTTTAATCACACTTGTTTGATAAAACTGTAGTTATAAACGTTTTGTTAGGTTAGGTACCTTTACCTTTATTTTGAAGACGTCTATTAAAGAATTGTTTTCAATCTACAGATTCTTCTTATCACAATCTAAGAAATATCGGCAAAACGAACGGATAGGCTGTGTGAAGATGATATGGACCGTACTAGGGTGGCTTCCGAGATGACAATCTATAGAGAAGTTTGGAAGATGCTTATTGAACCTGAAATAAGTAGGTATAGCTAGTACCTAAACCCGCAGAATAGTAACTATATCGTGGGTGCGATGAACAGATATGTCTATCTGTATCAAGAGAAATACCTAAGAGGAATGGTTTAAAAATAAAGCGAAGAAAGCAATAATAATTATGGCATTTATGCTGTTTACAAATTAGATACAACATTGTATTTATAACATGAGTTTATTTGGTACCTAATCCTTGTAATGTAAAATACCAAAAATAAGCACGGCTGATGCTGGTAGCACTATCTCTAAAATATAGTAGGTACTGGTCCTTTGGGATTAAACACTTTACAGTACACAATAAAACCGCCTGGAAATGTGCCTTGGAAAAACAGTTAAACGCCCACCCTCATGCAAATGTTAGCAGATAATAAAATGGAATCCAAGACGTGAGCCGGAATACGGCACTATAGATATCTGATGTTTCAGTTAACGAAAACGTTTACTTCAATATTTTGTGTTACCGCTTTGTTTTAAAGAGTCATTTACATCCTGTATGGTTCCCCATACAGGGTGCTAATTAACCCTTCACACAGCCGTCAAGCATTCTGTACATAAAACTAAAAACTATTCGATGATTTTACACCCACCAAAAAAAAAAAAAAAAAAAAAAGCACTCTTACGCAAATTTTCTTGCTGTGAAACGACTTTTTTTGTGTCAAAAATCACAGTAAAACTCAATGTAGCACTCTTAAAACATTGTGCTAGTGGATGCTTTGAATGATAAACGGGTCATGGAGGTAATTGAAGTAAAGTTATAACCTGAAAAGCTATAGTATTTACAAACAACAGCTGTGAATTTTTTTAAACTTTGACCCCCAATATCTCCGTAACTAGGGGGCTCCCTGGTATGGTGTAGACCAAAAAAATTATGTGAGTGGTCGTTTGCGTTAAGAGTACTTTTACACCCTTTATAGGTATGTTCGGCTCGGCATGATTCAGCACGAACGGACATATCTGCCTAACGTTTTTCTCAACTTTATTGGGATTGTCTTCAAGTGTTACTGGGTGCAGCTGAAAAGTATTTTACATGTAGCGACTGCATACCTAACCCCCTACAGAACTGGGTAAGACTGGTTGTCTAAATTTCGGGCACGGGAACATGCGAAGATATTTTAACAAATAATATGAAGTGATCAGAAAAAACGAATAAGTAATTTTAAACTGTACAAATAACAAATATTCGCTAAAAAACGGAATTTGCGAGGGTTGAATATTTCAAAACGGGTGACTGTTCATGAACCCTTTCCAATTGAATTAAAATAGAATCTTTCATGTAGATTCTTTTCACCTACGTTGTTGAAAATAAATGAAAGGTTTGTGCTACAATCGAAATGAATAACAATTCTGAAATCTTGCAAATGAAGGAACAATGTTAAATTCTCGTAAAGTAAGTAAACATAATATATGTAGGTATTTATTAGTCGAGTATCAAGTTAACATCCTCTCCTGTAAAGGGTAGAAGACACCCACCTGTTTCGAGGGACACGCGGACCTACTTGACAGTTGATCAGGGTGTTGTAAATATCCTGATCTCGTGAATAACTGTACTTCAACATTTCATTTCATGACTGGCCTGTTGGTCTAGTGGTTAGTGACCCTAACTGCTATGCCGGAGGTCGTGGGTTCGATTCCCACCCAGGACAAATGTTTGTGTGATGAGCACGATCATTTGTTCTGTGTCTGGGTGTAATTTATCTATAATATGTATGTATTTAGAAATATATAAGTATGTTTATCAGTTGTCTAGTACCCATAACACAAGCTCTGCTTAGCTTGGGACTAGATGGCGTTGTGTGATAGTTGTGGAATATTATTATTATTATTTTTATTTTAAACTAGCGGACGCACATATTCAGGTTCATGCACTCTCTCTTGTGCATAATTTCTCTCCCGCCGATGGCTAATCTCTGCTGAGATAAGCCACTGTGTCGTGATGGAAAACGGTCAGGGGCTCTATTAATCTACCAAAGAGTTAATCACTACCGACTTAAAAATCACTGACTGACCGGACTTACGTTACTTAGTTTTGTCATACAAAAATATGTCTAACCTTTACTAAGTGACGACTTAAGTAATCATTAAATATCTCTGAGTACGGCAATTTCTTGTTAGTTTATTGGTCATTTTGTGCATGACGTCGTAGGTTCAATTCCCAGGTTAGGCATAGTATTATTGGGTTTTACCATCACAGTTTCTCAGTAGCAGCCGCAGAGCCTGGATTCGTTCCCGGTTGATGACAATTTGTTCGCATATTACAGGCCTAATGTTATGTTGAAAAATTACTCTAAAGCATATTACCTACGTGTATTCTCAAGTTACTGCAAATCATTACTTACGGAATACAGTTTACAATACATTTTAGCGGACCTCAACGTGTCAGTAATAAATTGGTGGACGTGAGAGCCATCTCTCGTGCGATAACGTCGCCTCCACTAGCCACTCACTAGTAATATCTCACGTTTAGGGGTGTCGCGCTGCATCCAGGATAGAAGAATTTGTGTAAAAACGATACCACGGTCCTGGAACACAAAGAGTTAGACTGCGTGTCTGTTCGAAAGAGTTACCGCTGCACTCGAACTTAAGGGCTAAGAAGGAACATGGGTGGATTTTATAGCCAGTACAAGTCTGAATCTCCCTTCCGTTCCGCCCAGAGCGGGAGGAGTTGTTTGAAGATTTCTCATCCACAAAAAAACAAGTGATTAACTGCCGCACTCAGAGAGCTTTAATGATTACTTAGGCCATCACTGAGTAAAGGTTTCGACAGTTTTGTCATACAAAAGTATCTTCACTAAGTGACGGCTTAAGTAATCATTAAATATCTCTGAGTAAAGGATGTATCGCATGTGATTAAAAGAGTGGTAAATTAAATATACATATGGGACAGAGACAAGAAGATAATTATGAACTCGCGATGATGCTAGATTAGTAACTTTTATGATTAAACTGCTTTTCACACATCGAGATGTGGGTGTACTATTTGGGGCACCTATGCCTTACTCTTCGGGGATTACAGGCGTGATGTTATATCTACACTAATACTATAAAGACGAAAGATTTGTATTTTTGTGTGTGTGTATGTATGTTTGTAATGAATAAACTCAAACAACTACTCCACCGATTTCTAAAATTCTCTCACCATTGGAATGCCACATTCACCCTGAGTAACATAGTCTACTTTTTATCCCTGTATTCCCACGGGAACGGGAACTACGCTGGTGCAACCTCGTGACGTCCGCTAGTTATATATATATATATATTATTATTATTTTTCATTTATACCATTTACACACACATTGGTCTGTACCTAGCACTACCAAGTCTAAAAACTGGACGGTTTGAAAACGCACTATCAGTTCAGTTCTCAAAGCAGGCTTCTAGAATTTCATTTGAAAATTCTGACAAATGAAACCGCTAGCAAGTGCTGTATGTATTTTTCTTTTACGCCAAATAGACTGTACATTTGCTACATCCGAGCTTTGAAAAGTTTCACCCCTTTACAAGTTAAAGCTGAAACTTTCAGCGTAAGCCTCTTTTTTCGATACTTTTCCTCTTTCAATTTCTCTACAATTCCCTATTGAGATTTCTGGGTGACTTGCTATTGAGTATCAAGAAAGAAATTAAAGAAAGAAAAAGTATTTATTGGTCTCACACATAAAACAAAATGATGAACAATTAAAAATTAACCAGAAAATATAAAGAGTAAACACAAGAAAAGCTTAAAAATAAGAGATACTCGTAAATTATACTAAAATTGGTCCCATTTGAGGCCAAAAGGCCCCGTCTCATGTGTGTAACATTTATGAGAAACCGGCCAAGTGCATGTCGTACCACTCACTTTGTAGGGTCCCGTAGTTGCCCATCAAAATATGTGAACTTACTACGCTGATTAACCACCCTGCCTACCTGCCTCCGAACGATGATTTTTACTGTAAAAATAAAACAAACTTACATTTGCAGTTTTGATAGTAACTTTTATGAAAATAAAATATTAAAAAAATATTAATGATATGGAAAATATTTCATACAAGTACATTTTATAAGTTGATCGACTTAATACTCGTAAACTTGTAAAACCTACTTAGCTGTGATAGTTTTCGTTTTATGTACTATCATGATTTTTTTTACACGCCCAAACACAAGTGTGGCAACCTAAACCACTGTACAGGTTGTTTAGGTTGCCACACTTGAGTCTAGCAAAAAATTGCACTTTATACCTTAATATTTCACAAACAAATCCCTTAATCGAAAAAGTGTTTGAGCATACTTGCAACATTTTTTAAAGGGTTATCCATGTAATATTTTACTTTAACACTTGCTCGGCGTAATTCATTTGTATATTTATGCTGAATTACAGCTTTCTAGTACTAAGCGTCTTTGAGAAGTTTCCCGTCGGGGATGCGGGTTGTTCACAAGCTACCGCGGCCTCGATATATAGGGCTAAGAAGGAACATGGGTGGTTTTTAGTCAGTAGGAGTCTGACATTCTCCTAGGCAGAGCGAAAGAGAATGTCACGAATGAATGTTGTTCTCTTTCGCTCTGCCCAAGAGCGGGAGGGGTTATTTGATGATTTTCCACCCGCCATAAAAAAAAAGGTTGTTTGCGAAATAGTGCGGACGAACGGACAGACAGACATGGCGAAACTATAAGGGTTGCATATTGTCTACGGAACCCTAAAAATATCACACATTCCTGTATTTCAGTAATACAGCCTGTTAAATCAAGCCGCCGGCAGCTCTACAGTTTCTAGATCACGGTTAAACCTTGACCCATGTTTAATACACGAGGTTATACAGATTTTACGCTACTGCGGTTTTTTCTAGTACCCACTAGGGAGAAGCTGGTGGCTAAATAAGAACTACCGCACGTGTTAAGGAAGGTTAAGCCATCCGTGGATGGGTGACTGTGGTTTTGTACATCGGGAAGCACGGCTGTCATTTGTAGTAGATCTTTGACTCTTGACAGTCTTATTTCCCTATTAGTTTTTTAATGGATTTATGAAACGACGTCACGCGGTTTCACCCGCGTAGTTCCCGCTCCTGTGGGAATACAGGGATAAAAAGTAGCCTATGTCACCCGGGGATAGTGTAGCTTCCCAACGGTGAAAGAATTTTTCAAATCGGTCCAGTAGTTTCGGAGCCTATTCGTTACAAACAAACAAATCTTTCCTCTTTATAATACTAGTGTAGATTACCTATTATTGTTGTGTTTTGTTTTCAGTTTTAAATAATAAAAATGTCAGTTTCAAAAGCATTTTTTTTTATTTTACGAACGTTTCGAATAACATCCATTGTCAACATCCCAGTACCGTCTAAATAGCATCGCAGAATTGATCGAATTCTATCCGCGTGAACAGCAACTTACAAAGGTATTATAAGGAACACGTGTGATGACGTCACAACGCCGATGGACGTCCAGAGAAGAACACGTGTCTGGGGTCATTGTCAATGTCATACAATATGTATACAAAGCTTTTGTAACCCTATTAAGTAGCTTAGGCATCTCAAGTCTGCACGTGCTTCGAGTACATAAATTATAACCTAAATGAAAAACATAACATGACGCCTGTAACTCCCGAAGGGTAAGGCAGAGTTCTAGCTAGTTCTAGTACACCCATTTTTAGCCAGTTATGTATAAGTCTCGTGTAAAATAGAGTGAGTCTATTGCCATTAACCGGCCACAATTACAAATTCCTGTGGAAAACCTAATAACACTTCATCATCATCATCAACAGCCTATTAATGTTCCCACTGCTGGAACACAGGCCTCCTCTCTCTTTGAGAGGGATTGGGCCACGCGGGCCCAGTGCGGATTGGTAGCTGTCACATGTCTTCGAATGTTTGGTTCTAAGCCATGCCGGTTTCCTCACGATGTTTTCCTTTACCGTTTTGAGAGAAACGGTGATGAAATAAATTACACAAAGTAACCGAAATAAGTAACCGAACCCGCCCCCGTAAGTGACCGTAGTGACCGAAAAAGGAACTCGATACTGCGTTCCAAAACTCAAATTGCCGACGTTGGTCACACGGCTGCCAAGCTTAAGTGGAGCTGGGCTGGCCACATCTGCCGCATGCCGGAGGAGGTATGGGCTAAACTAACCACACAATGGGTCCCAAACAGCAGCAAACGGCAACGCGGCAGGTCCAGAAGAAGATGGCGAGACGAACTCGACTCTTTTTGCACGGATTGGCAAGCAACATCACTGGATAGGGATAAGTGGTAGGAGGGAAGGGAGGCCTTTGCCCTGCAGTTGGACACAAATGGCTAATAATAATAATAATGTGCCTGCCTGGGTTCGAACCTACGACCTACTGTTCGTAAGTCGTGGCCGCCACCACTGGGCCACCGCTGCTCTTTAAATAACACTTGGAACTTGAGAAATGAAGCCAGGACAGCACACACTTTTGCACAGCAATAACAAGGCAGTCCTTTAATAACCACGCTCTAAGCTCATGATTTAATCATCCGTCCTTTCATTTTGTTTCGTTCTGTTGGGGGAGTATAAGGGTGCCCAGACAAAGGCAGATAGACAAGATCTCTCTACGCGTATTTTGGATTAAATACTCTTAACAAAATACTTACAAAGGGCTGTGTCCACAATTTTAGATTACCTCTCCTAAGTATTGAATTGAACTCACAACCTATTCTTATTAGCGTGTCTATGACAATATAGATGTTTACTGACTTAAAAAAAAATGATTCCAATTAGTATTTTTTGTTTTATCAAATCAATGAAAATTGACGACGATAAAACGTGTCAAAGATTTAAGAAGGAGGTGTGGCGTCACTGACCGCTAAAGAATGTCATATTAATGCCTCAGAAAATGACGTTGTACTAGTCTTCAAAGCACTGTATCGTCTTCTTTGTTTGTTTACGTGAAAAAAGAAAAAATACGTGTCCAATATTGATTGGCCTGTTGGTCTAGTGGTTAGTGACCCTAACTGCTATGCCGGAGGTCGTGGGTTCGATTCCCACCCAGGACAAATGTTTGTGTGATGAGCACGATCATTTGTTCTGTGTCTGGGTGTAATTTATCTATAATATGTATGTATTTAGAAATATATAAGTATGTTTATCAGTTGTCTAGTACCCATAACACAAGCTCTGCTTAGCTTGGGACTAGATGGCGTTGTGTAAAAAAAAAAAAAAAAAAAAAAAAAAAAAAAAAAAAAAAAAAAAAAAAATTTTGGAAATCTATCTGACGGACTAATTAGATTTTTTTTGTTAACTACCCTATTTATATTCAGTCGGCCCAAAATTTTGCGACGAGTTTGACACTTTCAGTAGCCTCCATCAGTTTCTGTGATGTGCAAATAACAGGCCAGGCAGGACACGATATAAAGTGCCCCCATAGTTTGTGCAGCACCACATTACACTCCAGGGCAGAGTCATATATGAATCTCCACCTGAACAGGTTTTCCTTTCTTCAGCCTACCTTTGTCCAGAGTCTATTTAGAGACCCTTTATTATCCCACAATGTGTTTTCCCTATAACGACATATTTTCGCAAACACCGTCATAATATCCTGTAACAACATCTACCCTTATATTACTCGTATCATCAGATACAATACTGCCCCCGATAGGAAAAAAGGCGCATCTAACATTTTTTCCAGATTTGAGTTATGTACTTATATTGCCGAAATCAGAAAAAAAAGGCGCATCTGCCTGTATTTTTTATATTTTTCTAACTTCCTCCAGTGCGGTTTTAGCACAACAAAATAGGGCGCTTCTGTTCATTTTTTTACACCCGATTGAAGATGAAAAGACGAATTTATGTGAAACTTAATTAAAAAGTCGCATTTATGTAGATAATGTCCTTATACTTTATAGTTTTTTTTTTAGTTCAGTAATATAAAAGGCGCATATTTGTCCCTATTTCCAAGAGGAAGTTAATAAGACGCAAATAGGTATTTGCGACTAATGCGCTAAAAAAAAAACTGTTTTCACATTAAGAAAAAAAGACCACATCTGACCACTTGCGCCCTATTTACTTCGTAAAATTGTTTTAGCATAGGCGCATTTCCCATAAGCGTCTTAATACTTTACGTTGAATAAAAAATTACAATATGATACTTAATTAAAAAGGCGCAAGTGTACAGAAACGTCCTTTTTTCATAGAATTGTGAATCAAGCGGAGATTGCGCGGGGGTCGGGCGGGGTATGTTTAGTACGGCGCCTGACCAGTTTCTATGTCAGTTGCGCCCGAGGAGGTTTAGGAGTACGACGTGTCGCGGTCGCGCAATTTTTCGCAGCGTGATTCGTCGTAACAAAGTAAGTATTTTTTATTTGATAAGTTTGTTTGTTGTTTATGTGTGCAATTTTATTCAACCGTAGTGTGCCAAATAATAATACAAATTGTATAAGACTTGCTTTGATAGAAAAAAAAATTCAATGTCTTACTTCTACCTAAGTTGTGCCAAGTTACCATTATATAGTAAAATAAATAAATTAAAGTAAGTACTTCATTCGGATTTAGATGTATGAAAATTATTTTATTCATAAACATTTTTATTAGGTACCTACTTACATTATATCCTTTCATTGCATAAGATTTATAATACATTAGTAAACTAACATTAGCATTATACATTAGCTAACTGAAGTAAGCTTTTATTGAGATAATCTTATTGAATTGTGTGTGTTTATAATGCATTCTAACACTATTAATTTCTGTTGTTACAGCTAAAACTAACATGAAAAAAGGTCGATGCTTTGAGTTAGTTACTAAAGCTTTAGCTTCCACAAGTGCGGAAAGTACAAATAGTACTGCCGAAAATACAGAGCGAATTTCGCCTTTTCACCCTTACCAAATAAGCCATGGTAAAGAAATTAACCACGTCTCTACAACTGACAATGTTCTTCCGGATAAAGTCTGCGATAATACCACCACTGCAACTACTATCAGCAGCAGCAGCAGTTCAACAGAAAGTGATTTTGACTCTGATGATTCAATTTTTGATAAAGATTACATTCCACCACAAAGAAAAAACAACAAAAGTAGTGATATCGACTCAGATTCAGATATTGATTTCATAGAGAATTCACAACAAAACAACATTCGCGTATCAGAGTCACCTGAACGAGAAGATTTTGAGCCCGAAAATCAGACTGACCAGGTTTTTGAAAATGTAATCCAACTTACCAAAAAAGGAAGTGTACGTAAACGCAAACATTACGGTACTTCATTGCGAGAGCGTACTAAAGCTAAGAAAGAGTTAAAGACTATTACCAAGTATTGCGTTAAACCAGGTTGTGGCGAAGAATGTAAAAAAAACTGTTCTTCAAATATATCTGAAAACCAGCGAGGTATTATAAATAAGCAGTTTCGTAATTTCACTTGGAGAGAACAATACATATATATAATTAACAACACATCTCAAACTATACCGGCCAGGCGAACAAAAAAAAATCCTAACTCAAAAGTAATTAACCGAGGAAAAACTATTACATATTTTATGTTGAATGAAAATAATGAGAGAGTAACGGTGTGTAAGATTTTTTTTTTGACGACCCTTGGATTTCAGAAAAAAAACGACAAGGTTCTGCGAAACGCTTTAAAACAAGCGCAAGTAGAAGAAATAACGGATTTGCGAGGCTGTAATCCTAACCCTAAAAAGATCGATAATAAGCCCATCATTGATCACATTAATTCTTTTCATCCTGCTGTATCACACTACAGAAGGGTACATGCACCCAATCGAAAATATTTACCGTCAGACCTAAATATTCGTGATATGTACAAAGACTTTTGTGAAAAGATGGGTATAACTGAGCAGTCCGCTCCCGAGGATTGTGTATCTTACGATCACTACCGACGAGTTAAATTTGCCAGTTAATGACAACTCTGTCGATTTGATTAACGAATATGAGGAAAATGTTGACTAGGCACACAAAGCAACAGCAGCTCTTTTTCTTTGGTGGCAGTGAAACTACATTTACTTCGCTGGTTAATGCTATCTATTTATAATTTTTAGATTAGACAATATTTTCTCAAAAAAGCAATTTTTACACTTATTTTTAAGATTTGTTCAAGGATTAATAATAATTGTCTGTGATCTTACGTTAAAGTTAGATTTTAAGAAAATCTAGAGGCAGTGATCTTACGTCAAAGTTATATTTTAAGAAAATCTAGAGGCAGTGATCTTACTTAAAGTTAGATTTTAAGAAAATCTAACTTTAACGTAAGATCACTGATGTTTTGTTTTTAATTATTTGATATTGATTTTATAATGTTTTTCACTTTGATATTTTAGTCACATAATAATCATAATATTGTTTGTGTAAACACTTAGTAATGTGATTATTAGCCTAAGAATGTTAATTTTTTTAAGACGTGTTTGTCAAAATAAAGATTAAGGAGATAATTATAATAGATCTGTATCTATTTAAGACTGATTAAGCTAAACTTTGCTCAAGTTTACTAAATAAATCTGATTTTTACATTTTGTGCCATGCCATTTTTGTTTATGTGGGTCAAAAGATTTTAAAATAAATACTTGACTATATCAATTGTGTTTTATTTACAAATAATAAATTAGGCTATGACTTATACGAACCTACTTTACTATTTCGGATATACTACCTTAGATAAAAGGATTATTAAATAATTTTATACACATTTTACCTAACCCAAGGGCTATCTACATACTTTCTAATTCTTAAGAAAAAAGGCGGAAATACCTATATGCGCCCATTTATGTTAAAATCATTTATTAGATAGATAAACTAAATACTTAGAAAAAAAGTACAGCCAAAAACGTTTGAAATTTAAAGGACGCATCTAGCCGGTTACGTCTATTCAATTAAGTATGTAATATTTTGCTTAATTTTTTATGCTAAGATGAAACTGTTTTTTCATTATTTTTATTATAATAATTTAATAAATTCATATTATTATTAAACCAAGTTAAAGCCTAATAGTAGAGGGTATTATTTTCAACTTTTAGTATGTAAAATATTAATTTACTCGAAGACAGCAAACGATTTCCCGTTTCATTCATTAAAACATTTATTTCTCCGTTTTTACTTTTTGTTAGATACGTCTTTTTAACTATCGGGGGCAGAATATGTATCCATATGGTCGGAACGTGTCATATCGCGTCATTAAACACAGTGACGTCAGAGCCTCCCGTATGTTGTGTATGGCACATGGATATAGGTCATTGTCAGTTGATCATCTGTCGAGGTTATAGATTTATTTATTTACAGAGTTATTTTTGATGTTTCGAACAGATTTGAGGGACGGTTTTAATAGGTTTTTACGGTGAAATGGCTTTCATTATAGCTGTAATAGAGTTATGGACAAGGCCGGTTAGGATATTGTATTCAAATAATTATTTCTTGCAGATTTTTTACGATATCTTAATCATTTGTTTTAGGGGTTCGACATTTCAGTTTTTTCTCAGTGCTATGTGGTAACAGGATGCGTAATTATATTGAATTTAAGTAACTTTTATGATATAATTATTTCCGGGTTTTTTAAATGTTCTTAAAATATTTTGGAAACCCGGAAATATATTTTTTAGTAAACCTGTGATGTAATTTTCATTGCAATAAAATCGCAGGATAAATTATACTGCACAATTGAAAGGAAAGAAACGTCCGTAATGTTCTTCATATAATACTAGCGGATGTCACGCGATTTCATCCGCGTAGTTCCCGTTCCCGTGGGAATACAGGGATAAAAAGTAACCTATGTCACCCGGCGATAATGTAGCTTCCCAACAATGAAAGAATTTTTCAAATCAGTCCAGTAGTTTCGGAGCCTACTCGTTACAAACAAACAAATCTTTCCTCTTACTATCATTCTATTATTATCATATAATATATCCGGAATTTTCATCAGAAAATCTTTTTTATTGTTTTTGAGAACGTTATACTAAACACTATCTTTTATTGCAGAAGCACTAAAGCTGTACGGCGAAAGACTATCAGAATGGGAGCGGAACGAGGTGCGCAAGTACCCGGAGGTGTGGTTCCTGGGGCTGGAGTCGAACAAGGTGCAAGCCAGGGCCAACCTGCCCAACAACTGCGGGTTTGACGATGAAAACGGCAGCTATACTAAGGTGAGGATCTTGAAGTTACAAGGTAGCTATTTTTTGCCTCTCCGAGTGGCCCACCTAGACAGCTCTTAACCTCATGTGAGCCCAAGCTGGCCGCTGTAGATATAATCTGGCCAAAATAATGGGACATCCTCAATCCAACTAAAAAAAAATACCAGTGTGGAGGTAGGATATGCCCACCTAGGACCTGCCCATTCTGCACAACCACTAGCACCTTTCGAGATTTACGCGAAGCTAATGTTAAAGCCGTGTAGGTGGCTCTTATGATACTGGTCTAACACAATTTGAGTTCATCGATACGCAAAGAAGAATGAGACACCCAGCAAAGGCCCTTGCTCGAGCTAGCCACCCTGCGATGCTGACCCAAGTTGAAAATCAGCTCCTAAATATTATTCCGATTCAGCCTGTCCCTTTGCTGTCCCCAGTGAAGCCCTGCACTTACCAAACGACAACCTCATGGGTGAAAAAAAAAATGATTTTCAAAAGTACTGAGTCGATAGGTTTGGTGAAAAATTTTCGCGCTGATGAAGCAAAAAAAGTTTGTAGGGATCGTAGCAGATGGCGTTCTGTAGTTTTTGGTTTTCCGCTTGAGAAAAGGGTGGGTGTTTGAATGTGTTAGTATGGAAGTTACTTACAGTCAAGAAAAACAGTTGCTTCAATATTTAATTTATGTTCTACCTACCAGTCATATAATTATGTTGTACTAGCGGACGTCACGTTTCCGTGAGAATATAGGGATAAAAAGCAGCCTATGTCACTTAGTGTGAATGTAGCTTTGTAATGGTGAAAGAATTTTTGAAATCATTATTCATAACAAACATACACACACACATACAAATACAAATCTTTCCTCTTTATAATATTAGTTTAGATAGGGAACAGAGCTATTTCTGACAGGATCAAACATTAGGTACAAGTGGCTCATAATTATGAGTTTAATGACCTCTTTCCACGTTCTCAGATAAACAATTTATTGCTACCTTTTACATGTACTCTGTTCCTTTATACAAAATCTTTATTTACCCAACATTTTATCGAAAATCTCGAAGCCGGGTCTTATTAAAACCCAAAGCCTTTTAATCTAGATAATTAGAAAAAAAAGTTTGTATGAATAAAATACGGTTCTGATTCCAGCAGAAAAATACTCAAATGGAATTTTAAATAGGATAACAAAATGGGAATTGAAAGAGCCGATTCTGTACTAAATTAATTGTTCGAAACCCGAAACCTAAGCAATGAAATATTAGCCGAAGGACTTTGTTTTAAAACGTTGGAAAATGGCGTCCCTAGTCACTGGCTTTCAGGAATTCATTAGCTAATCTTTTGAATTCATTGTTAATCATATTACCGTGTCATTAAAAATGTGAATTGCTTTCTGAAAAAGGTAGATATGTAAGCAGTTAAGCCTGGACGCTAATGGAAGACGTAATAGGCCTTTTAGGCAATTAATATGTCAATTTGCTTCAAAACTGCGTTATTATTTTCCGTTATACCATGTAAACAATTACACACGTAGATAATAGGGATGTTTACTGACTAAACCAGTGTGATTCTAATCAGTCCTTCTGTTAGATTAGCGAAAAATATTGAATGCGTATTTTTTGTTTTGTCAAAGATTAGAGTAAACATGCCATACTATTGTCTTAGAATATGACGTCACACGAGTTTTCAAAGCACAAAAAAATATGTGTACAATATTTTTTGAAAATCTATCTGACGGACTAATTAGATATTTTTTATTAACTATCCTATTAAGAAAGATGGGTAAATACTGGGACAACATTAAATTGTAACAATGTCATGGAGATGACAATGTTGAGATGGATGTGCATAGTGATACGAATAGATAGAGTAAGGAATATAAGGGTCATTGAAACTGCCACCAGTTGCAGAAAAAATGAGAGGAAGTCGTCTATCTTGTTATGGACATGTAATGAAGTGGGATGAAACGCTTGTGAAAAAAACGTGGAGAGGAAGGCCAAAGAAGAGATGGATGGATTGTGTAATAATACATTATGGTACAAGTGTGTAATGTTTTCGATTACCGCTGAGGCGCCATTGAGACCCGACCCGTTAGGTGAGGGTCTTAAGAGAGCCGAGGACGGTAATAATCAATTCACACGTGTGTCATACGACGTGTTATGTCTATGTTTTGACGTTTGTCAATGGAGGTTTCCAGGACAACGAACTTATATCAGCATTGTCACATATAATTAAAATATACGAATAGCAAATGTACGTTTGATCTTTTATTTAATATTGGCGACGAGGATGGCCGACGTTAAAAAGTTAAAACGCATACGATCCTCATTAAGAGGAACATTCACAAGAATTGAAAACTATATCAATGAAGAATTACAGTTGATCTAGTCGACAAACTGACTACTATTAAAACCCGTTTGAGACGTACGCCAGGTCCCAATTCCCAGAGCCCTTACCAGTTGATGTTTGGCAGGGAAGTAAGGACCAGGCTGCACACCATGCTGCTCAAAATAGAGAATTCCACTCATCACCGAACATTGTCGGATAATTTACGACACAGTTAAGGATCATGTCTCTGTGCCATAAGTCATCAGTTTGTTATGGCGTTTTATGGGGGAGGCCTTTGTCCAGTAGTGGACGTCTTATGGGTGATGATGAGTGATGAGTAATCTGAACTGAAGTTATAAAATGTTCCAAAAGAAATTATCGTTGTTGACCCCGGAACACCTTTTAAGCCTTTACTAATGAAATACCGCCATGACTAGTCTCCAAAGCGACAGACAGGCACAATGAAACAGCCTAGGTTTCTAGTAACATTCCAATCCTAATAGTTTACGAGGGAAGAATTATTCAGTCCCGATATGGTACTGGCACGCTATTGAGATGCCAAACATTTGCTCATTTATTGGCAACGATACCAATACCATCGTTAGCCATTAGATAAAATCTCTAATGCTCAAGTAAAACATTATACCCACATTCCTAACAAACGATAGCTAAGCTACAATTTTGTTTGTAAGTTTGTATGTAGGAGGTAATCTTTGGAGTTAATCATCCAATTTAAAAAAAATTGTCACTGCCAGAAATGTACATTGTTCTTAGGAGCTAGTCGCGCTACGAGTATCACAATATTATTCCCTTCTAATCATTTAAGACGCTTTCAGTCGCGGCCCCCGCCGGACTTTCCCGAGGGTAGTGGCAAAGGCAATGGTCATCAACCCAAGTCACCCAACTAACAGTGTCCAATATCTTTTGTTCCAGCAAATCCACGACCACATAGCCTACAGGTACGAGATCCTCGAGGTCATTGGTAAGGGATCCTTCGGCCAAGTCATCAGGGCGCAAGACCACCGCACAGGGACTCAAGTGGCCATCAAGATCATCAGGAACAAGAAGCGGTTCCATCATCAGGCGCTGGTGGAAGTCAGGGTGCTGGACCACTTGAGGTTGAAGGATAAGGATCAAGCGCACAATGTTATCCATATGCTGGACTACTTCTACTTTAGGAATCATTTGTGCATCAGTTTTGAGCTCATGAGGTGAGTTTTGGAATTGGATTTGTGCCCGTTTGATGGTAATAGGCTCGCCTCTTACTACATGGAATTTAAACATAACGTAGAAATGTGGGTATGTAATTGGGTACACCTAAGCCTAACCTAATTTTTTTTTTTTTGGGGGTTGGGATATCATCAAATAACCCCTCCCGCTCTTGGGTAGAGCGAAAGGGAGTGTCAGACTTCTACTGACTAAAAACCACCCATGTTTCTTCTTAGCCCTATATGTCGAGGCCGCGGTGACTAGTGTACACCTAAGCCTAACCCTTCGGGTATTATAGGCATAATTTTCTGTTATTAGGTACATTTATGAATTAAGCCACTTTTGATAAACATCTATCGCTGTTTCGCACGATTGTTAGGACTTGGTAAAACATCGAGATACTCATAAACCTTTCGGAATGAATTTGTCAAAAACTGTAACGAACGTCAGTGTAAACAGGAAAAGTGACTTTATTAAATTGAATCATCCTTAGCCTATAATGTTCCCAATGCAGGGACTCAGGCCTTCTCTCTAGGAGAGGGATGGGCTATAATCCACCACGCGGGCCCAGTGCGGATTGGTAGATGTCACATATCTTCGAATTATTGGTTCTAAGATATGTTTCCTCACGATGTTTTCCTTCACCGTTTTGAGAGCAGCGGTGATGAAATAAATTACACAAAGTAATGCGCCTGCCTGGGTTCGAACCCACGACCAACTGTTCGTAACTCGGGGTCGCAACCACTGAGCCACCACCGCTCTATTAAATTGAAAATTATCTAAATATTATAAACACTCTCTGGTAGACATAAACTTCGGTATTCAATTTAAATATCAGCTCATATGACACCGTATCGTCGTAAATATGGCTTCCATTAAAGAAGATTACCGTAATCAACCTTGAGCAAGAAGCACTAACGCTAGTAAGCCTTGATGAATCCATAATGAGGCCTTATCAAGATTTTCTGAGGAAGTAAAAATGTTAGGTATAAATAACACAGTCAAGCCTTATCGCATCATCATCAATTTGTTACCCAGCAAAAATAATAACGATAAGAAAATATTGCATAATATACCTAAAATATTGAGAACAGTGGTGGTCTAAGAGTCCAACTTACGAGCAGTAAGTCGTGAGTTCAAACCCAGTTCGTAATGTATTTCTTCACCACTGCTCCCAAAACGTTGCAGGAACACATCGTTAAGAAACACTTGGAATCAAAAAGTTCTAGAATCAAACATTCGACGTCTACCTACCCACACTGGGCCCGTTTGGTAAATTATTATTACCCATTCCCTCTCACAGAGTAGAGGCCTGTGTCCCAGCATTGGGAACAGCATCGACTATGCTGAGCAAAAGTATTAACCATTGTCCTTGTGTTTTCAGCATCAACCTATACGAGCTTATCAAGAAGAACAACTACCAAGGCTTTAGCCTGAGCCTCATCAGGAGGTTTACGAGCTCATTATTGCGATGTCTCCGGTTGCTCGAGGGAGAGAACATCATACATTGTGATCTCAAGCCGGTGAGTTTCCTTCTTTATCGAATCAGCGTTCTGCTGCCCTTTAATTTCAAATTAATATTAAATTGAAAATAAGCTTTGAATCCAGTACCGAAAACATGCCGACGGCTTCCGAATAAAACCAAGCGCGTGTGACGTCACAATATTAAATTCTTCATAGTAGCAAACAGGTGCTGCAGTGTTTTGTTTTCAGATATTTGGATTTTTAGCGTAAAATTGCTTTACGTCACAACAAATCGTGGCGAGTTCGAAGTCATGTGGTTCTTACAACAAAATTAATTGGAGAACTATTCAGTGAAAATAAAATGTTAGACTTTTTCGCATGGACTTTTTACACAATTAATGTGTGTTCAAGTTTTTTTTTTAATTCAAAAGGTCATTTGATTTGGTTTCGGTGCAGCGTGTCTTCCTCTTCCAAACTTCTCTATTATATATTACTCGTCATCTCAGCAGTCACCTCCTTTCCAGCCAAGTCATCCTTCGCGCATATCTATTCTCTCGGACCTTGCAGAAACTAGAACAAATTTTCGTGCGTTCAAGCATTTTCGTTTTATTTGTATTTCATTTTCGTTAAATTTCATTACGTTCAAGAATCAACACAACACATAACTTATGACCCAGTAATATTAATGACAATAATATCCGTGGTGCTAGGCAACTGGGCTTATCCCAGTTGTGTACGTCCCTGTGTGCCTATTGGCCTTGTTCTGTTCTGTCTCCTGCTGATATGGAGGGAAATGGAAATTATGTTTTTCCTACTCCTCCGCTATTCTTTTCTGATTAATTTCGGTGCGGGATCCAAGACAGTCTTCTCTGGGACTTCGTTGAGCTTCATTGTCTCGGCGCTTTTCTTGTGGTTGCACAGTTGATTTTGGCTTTCAGGAGTTACAGTGGTTTGGGAATAGTGAAAAGGCTTGTCCAAAAAAAAAAAATCTCTTCTCTTCTACCTCCTCATTCATTCACACTCAACATTTGCCTCATTCTTTTGTATCACATGTCCATACCACGATAACCGACAACCACACAACTTTTCATACCGTGAGTTCCCATATCTTCTATTTTTATTTTGGGCTCAGAAATCACATGACTTCATTAAACCTTTTTTATTGAGCGTTCATGCATGGGAATTGGTTATGAATGGCGGAGTTAAAAATTTTACCCTTTTGTCTAAAATATAATACTTGCTTGACTAAACTTGTCGTTCTGAGTAAGCTTATTTTGATTTTGATCGTTCCTATTTTTTCTGTACTGCACACCAAAATAGATCATTTCCAAATAACGTATCTAGCAGGCATTCAGGCACAAATTCATTCATTCAATTTTTCAGGCTTTTTTTATAGCATGACAACGGAGATAAATGACAGGCAACAATTCTTCTTCTTCGTCTTTTGTTTAACATTGCAATTGTTTTGCCAAGCAATTGTCGTTTTTGTTTTAAGTTTTTCAAAATTGTAATCTAAATCTAAATTTATCTTGTATAATTTTTAATTGTAGTTTTTTGCATTAGTCCGTTCGCATGTTTTATATTATATCTAGTTATACAGGGAAACTTGTAATTGGCCATAGAAACTGTAAACACATATTTTGTAAATTAATTTAATGTATCGCTGTTGGTTTCCTAAATAAATAAATAAATAAATGATGCTGTGTATGAAGTCTTGGGTTTGATACGTAGGTCGAAGGAAAGTGTTATTGGGTTTTACGGTTTTACCATCAGGAATTTCTTAGGAGACAGTGGCTCATCCCCTATTACATGGGACTTAAACGTAACATGGTCACGCAACCTCTGCCTAATCATTTGGGCGCGATCTTACGATGATGAATAGTTTCATTCTTCAATCGCTGCAAATAAAGCTGAATGCAGCAATTTGCACCTCCCGGTGACTGGGAACAGTAAGGTATCCTAATCCTACGTTAATAACTAATTGGGTCTAATTTATTAATCTTCCAGGAAAACATCCTCCTCAAAGCGAGAGGCAGCTCCTCAATCAAGGTGATAGACTTTGGCAGCTCCTGCTACACGCACGCGCGGGTCTACACCTACATCCAGTCCCGTTTCTACAGAAGCCCTGAGGTTATACTCGGGTTGCAGTATGGGACGCCTATTGATATGTGGAGTATGGGTGAGTGTTACGGTACTGATAAACACAGACTTATAATTATTAAACTTATAATAATTAACTTATATTGAATTATTAAATCACAGACTGATATTCTAGAAGTAAGTGAGAAGTAGCAATGATTTCTCCGTCTCGTTCTGCACAAACGTATCTTTTAAGGAGTCCGTACTTCAAAGGAACAAAATGGAACCTTTATAGGATCACTCGTGTATCTGTCTGTGTCTGTCCGACCATTCCTCTTATCCTCGAAACTACTGAGCCTAAAATTCTGAAAAAAATACAGAAATTAGTTCAACACTTAAAGATTACAGAAAAGTCTAAGTACGGAACCCTTCATGTGTAAGTCCGACTTGCACTTGGCGAATTTTTTGTGTGACACGGCAATGATTTATTAATTAGGCATAGTCTTATCATAGCAGTGGGAACATTATAGGGCTCATTCAGCTTTATAGTCTGGAGTGACTCCATTCATCTATAATCCCAACAACATTGAAAAATGTTACTAGAAGTCAATAGCTCTTAAATAGATGCTATCGTTACATCAACAACCCAGATACAACACAAATGTCAAGAGGAACTCCACCGTAAAATTGACACTGTTATTAATTTGGCAACAAAAGAAAAACATGCGTTGTTAAACACAGTGTGTGTCAAATATAATTACTACTCTACACGTAAGAGATCAATTGAGGCATTGAGGTCTATCAGTTTAAAAGCCTTATGTAATGTTTTAATAAGCGTTTTCAATAAATATTATTTTCGAGTAGTACGGAATTGGGACGAAGCAATACAACACAAAGCGGAAATTGCACCATAGATAAATACTCTAAAAATGTTTTAACGGATGGCTAACAAACAAAGCAATACTATAAACATAACAAATCTCGTAATCTCGTTGGTCTTGCTTCTCTGTCTAGTATTCGAGAACCGAGAGAAAAAGACAGAGTCAATGAAGTGAGATTCAGAGGCTACATTACTACTGATGAGCTGGGTTATGGAAGCTTAGGTTAACCACAAAAGAGTACTTTTCCTAAATTTTGTCACTGTTTAAAAAATATGAAACTATACACTCAAGAAAAAGACCGAAACATGTCTAAGTAAAAACAAGAGATAAGTAAAGTATATTTAGATTGCAGTCAAAGCAAATAAGTAGACTTCATAAAGTTAAATACAGCGACAACAGAAAGTTGTCTTACTTATGATTACTAATAATGAAATTGAAACCTTAAATCACGACACTTAAGAGAAAGTAACGCTTAACATCACTTTAAAGCAACGATAATGCTCCAATATTGTAACGCCAAATGATATCCTAACATCACTTGACCACAAACAATCTTAAACATAAATTCTACAAAACACGATCACAAATTCGAAGCAAAGCTTTCCATAGACAGAATCGCAGGCATGCCATAATCCTTTGAGAAAGTGAGGGAGAAAGGTGACCTCGCGATTCGCACAGCAGATATCGACGCGAAAGAATGTAGTATTTACGCAACTCATGATGGATGTTACCTACCGGTCGGTACTCGTTGCGATAACGACTCGTTTTGTAACAAAGAGACACATCTCTGTAACTGGGAACAGGTTGAAAGATGCGTAAGCACTTGATTTTTTTACGACGGTGACTTTCATTAATATTTGGGTTTTTGAGAGTTGTACGAGTATTTGTGTTTCTGTCTTGTCTTGTTGCCTATTCGATCAGAAATTTATTAGTACAGTAAACATCTAGTTAAATTCGAATTTTCTACGTAGTACATCTCTGCCAAACTCTTCTGGGATAACAGATGTAATGCTGGAAATCCAAATATTGTAAAGTCTCAAATGAAAGAATTATAAAACCTGATGCCATACTTTCAATAGATCATACTGTCATTATTTTATGTGCTACGATGGTTTTATGATCGTAATATGCCGTGAATAAATTAAAACGTGCATCTCTTTAGGTAAAGATCATCCATGTGAAACGAAAGAATTTAATAGAGTAGAAATTGTTGTTTGAAAACAATAGATATGTAGTAAAAGTAGCCCAGAAAAAGATAGCTTAAGAGAATCACGCAGGGGTATTCAAAGTAGGCCATAAAAATAAAGCTATCAAGAAGCATGACACAGAGAGTTGTCCCATGGTTAAGCAGTCTTAAATGGTGGATGTTATGGACATCAGAAATTAGTGAAATGTTAATAAAAACAATATTGAGCACTCAGCAGATCTTTATGGACGTATCTGTAAAATTGGAAACAAGAAAAGTATGAATGAATAGTTTGAAAGATGATAATGCTATGAAAGAGAGTAAATACAGCGTCAAATAAAACATACTACGCAGGACGGAGGACCCAAATAAACAAGCACGGGAAATATAGGATAATATTAGAAAAAACAAACTTATTCATTATTTGTGTATAATTTTGGTCCTAGGATGCATCCTAGCGGAACTTCACACGGGCTACCCGCTGTTCCCGGGCGAGAACGAGTCGGAGCAGCTGGCGTGCATCATGGAGCTGCTCGGACCACCTCCTCCAGACCTGCTGTTACATGCCACAAGGAAGCGACTGTTTTTCGGTAAGTTTAATTTTGGACCTACAATGTATTCCAAGAGAACTCTAAAAATGCTCTCATTTTGTTATGTTTTCCAAAGCTGGTCCTAGGTTTATAACCTTGAAGCACTCCACTCTCCAATGAATAGTTACAAACAAATTCTTAGTAACTACTTTCAAACTGCTCCAGAGGATATAGAATCTCATTCTGGAGTTTCGTATTCAAATCTACATTAAAAGCAATTGATCTGTGAGTGACCCTATCAAACGCTCTAGCCTAATCTTTTTTTTTCCACTAGACTCAAAAGGATCACCCCGCAGCATCACCAACTCGAAGGGTCGTAAGCGACGCCCTGGTACGAGGACACTATCTACCATCGTGAGGTCAGACGACCCAGCCTTCCTGCACTTCTTGCACAGATGTCTCGAGTAAGTCTTTTATTATAACAATCTAGGTTCAATAGGCCTAAAACTCTGTAAACCTTTGGTTTCGTTTTTTTGTGACTTTGATGGTGATCTTTCTTAACAATATGAAACTAAAGCTAAGAGCATTATTGGTGTTAGAATGATTTCGATGAAACTAGTTACTAATTCGGCCCAAAATATTTGTAAATATTTGGTCTGAATCCATGGGCTGTATGTTTCTTCAATTGCTGAGTTGTGCGTCCGAAATCAGGCAAGTTTTGTTTTTACAATAGCCTTATTGATTAAAACAATTGGCAAATCGCTGTTAATTACACCAATATTATTTTGCTTATAACTGAGCAGTACAGTTGTAAAGACGTTTCTATTTTTGTAAGTTGTACGACCTTTCTAAATTCTTTCTTTAAGTTCTTCTCCGTTAATTGTCGTCACTGCAATAAAAGTACCATCCTCCCAGTGCGCAACATTACACTCAGCACGTTATATCACAGTACTTACACCATCTGAAGATAATTATAATTACAAGTAATAAAAATGTTGTAAATACCGCCCGGCCATTACACGCCATCAATTATATACATAAAAACCATGCCAGTATTCTAAATGAGAAAATTACAGATTTCCCAAGTATGATTGATTCGAATTAGCAGCAATCCGCGAGCTGTTTACGCGCGTAGTAAGCTGGTTAGAAGATCTTTTTAGTATTTTTGTTTCTTCAATAAATGTATCAGGTTTTTTCTAGATCAATATTGACCCAGATTAGTTAGTTAATTCGGTATAAACACCGAATAATATTTTGAGTAATATTACAGTCAAAACATTGTAGTAATTCTTGAGTTATTTTTTTATTTTCATCTGGCTACGGACATAATTCCGTGACATCTCAAAATTTATTTTATTTGTCGTTTTATAGGCACATCCAAACGACATTAACAACTTCTCTCAAGCTATATAAATGTGGAAATCAAACAAACAATCTATCAAATCAAACCTTAAAATGAATCAAATCATATTATGTAGCGCGTCCAATCAGAAATTCTCGTTCAACCGCCCAAATATTACGTATCAAAGTCTGACGTTTCACGGATAAAAGAATTTCCCACACAAGACTTACAGATAGTACAGTAAACAAAATGATTTTGTGTAAAGGTAGCTCTTTGATCGCTTGCTGGATGTGGCCGGTTGCCTCAAAGAGTATAATAATAATATGGGTTGCCTTCAAATCGAACTGTGAGAGTGAAAAAAACCGACTTCAAAAACACAAAAAAGTGATAAAAACATACTTAAACACATAAAAGTAAAAAAATAAACTTCAGAAGAAAAATCAGCTTCAGAAGTCGTTGGCAAAAACAAGAAACCAAACAAATCTCACCGACTTTACAACTGATTTTTCTTCTGAAGTTTATTTATCACTTTAAGATTTTTCGAAAATCGGTCCACGACTGACGAAGATATCGGTGGACATACATAAAAAAAATCCATACACATGTATAGAGAACCTCCTTCTTTTTTGAAGTCAGTTCAAAACAGAGTACACATCTAATCAAGCGCAAATACTTGTGTACAGATTACGATGATATAGCAAGATATGAGGTGACTGATGAGATAATAGTAATAGAGACGTATGAATATATAAAATTAATTTGGATAAGGGCTAAATAATGATGATGATGACCTGCAGGGCTATTGCGTATCTTTTACATGACAGTGGCTAACCTTTAGTGCCTATCAATTACTGTCAAATGGTTCCATTTTGTACTAAACCATAACCAATTTGACAATTAATCCATAAACAATATGATAGCCACTGTCATGTAAAAGATACGCAATAGCCCTGCTGTGCACTGATTCGGCTAGGGTAACCGCAATTCAGTCGAAAAATATGATTATAATAGAGTGAGCGTGCTAAATAGTCAACTTTGTACACACATTATGTAGCTATACATATTAAATACTAAAACCTTACTCGAGAACCGCTCTATCCATTGGTGAAAACAGCATGAAAATCGGTGCATTAGTTTTTGAGTTTATCGCTAGCAGACAGACGAGGCGGAGGACTTTGTTTTATAATATGTAGTGATACCAGAGGTAGAAAGTTATAAGCCCCACATTTAAATGAATATTGGTAGCAGTGTAGTCGAAAAACAAAATACCTGTGAACCAAGTGTCTTGTTCGTCTGTACGTCACATTAGTCGTAGTAGCGATGGGAAAGCAGTGATGAACCGCTTGCGCAATCGTGCGAATGCCGCGCACGCGCACTGAGCGCTCGCTCATTGGGAAGCGTCATCTGCCAGTTCTGCCACCACCGTATTCTATTGTTCAGTAAAAAGCGCGTCTTTGTTTATTTCGATATTATCTCTGTTTTTATTTTTATCTGGAGGTTAAGAATTCCGTGTCAGATAGTAGAGTAATTAAGTGTGTAGCGTTGGTATAATTAGTTTATAATGAACCCACTGCGGGGGCACAGGCTTTCCTATCTGTGAAAGGGAGTGGGCTCTAGTCCTAACCAATAGGGGTTAAATCATCAACAGCCTATTAATGTTCCCACTGCTGGGACACAGGCCCCCTCTCTTTGAGAGGGAATCGGCTATAATCTACCACGCGGGCCCAGTGTGGATTGGTAGATGTCACATGTCTACGATATTTTTTGGTTCTAAGACATACCGGTTTCCTCACGATGTTTTTCTTCACCGTTTTGAGAGCAGCGGTGATGAAATAAATTACACAAAGTAATGTGCCTGCCTGAGTTCAAACTCACGACCTACTGTTCGTGAGTCGGGGCCGCCACCACAGGCCACCGCTACTCCTTAAAAAAAAACCGGCCAAGTGCGAGTCCTACTCGCACATGAAGGGTTCCGTACCATCGTAGTAGGGGAGTCGCTTTTTATTTTTTTTTTGTTATAGCAGCAACAGAGAGACACATTCAGTGAAAATTTTAACTTAAAAATATTTTTATTATATGATGTAACTAAAAATTTATGCTTTTCGCAATTTTTCCTTTATCTGTGTTATAAGACGTTGCTTCGTACCAAATTTCAAGATTCTGAGTTCACGGGAAGTAGTACCCTGTAGGTTTTGATTCCCTTGCGAGTGTCGAAAATTTGCGGCATAAACGGGAGTATCTTTTGATCGCGTTGACTTAGAAGTTTGATTTTTTCACAGCTCCAAGAGACCATAGACTTGAGTATTTGATATGAATTTCAGCTGGATACCTCCACGCGTTCCTGAGAAAAAAGGTCTTGACAGACAGACAGACAGACAGACAGACAGACAGACGGACAACAAAGTGATCCTATAAGGGTTCCGTTTTTACCTTTTGAGGTACGGAACCCTAAAAAGGGTTAAATATCTTAGAGATATTCCTTCTAGAACAAGGCTCCTTTCTGACGATGTTTTCTTTTGCTCTTATAAGAGTAATTGTGAAGAATGAAAATTATTTAAAAAAAAATGCGTCTGCCAAGAATCGAGTCCACGACTTACAACACGTATGTCTGGTCCGTAACCACTTAGCCACCACGGTCACTGCTCAATAAACTGTGTGGTCCTCTTCAATATGTAATTTAATCTGTCATGTCCTTGTCATTAATTCACCTGCCATTTGATTAAAATAATGTCTAAAAAGCAAATTAACTCCTGCCAAACACATCTGATCACAAATTGTAATTCCAACCTTTGACCCCATCACATTCCTAGCAGTATGGTGATTCGCTAATAGCATATTATTATGAAAGTCCAAAGCCTCTTGATCAGAATCGTGACCTTTCTCCTACCAGTTACCTAGTTGTGAAGTGCTCAGTACTTCAAACATGGTTTCTTTTATTTATTTTGTTTGCAAGCGTAATATAATCCATGCTTTTGCTCGGGGTTTTACCTGCGATATTGTGAAGAATTGTTTTGGGAGTGAAACCCCTATCAAAATTGTCTTATATCATGGTAGGTATTTTTTTGTAAGTTTTCTCTTGTTTTCGTTCTTAAGTAATTTTTTTTTATTATTGTTTTCTTGTCCTGTGCGAGACCAACAAATATTTTTTCCTTCTATCTTTCGAACTATGTGTATGCGAAAATCTCATGTAATTCCCGATTGGTCAGGCAGAGGTGTAACATCTACATTTTCTCAGTTATGTTTGTTACCTTGTAATAGGGTAGTTAACAAAAAAAAACTAATTATATTAAAATTCTAAGACATTCGCATGGCATTTTTTACCGGTCAGTGACGTCACAAGCCCCCAGTCAAATATTTGACGCGTTTTATTGATTTGATAAACCAAAACATACGTAAGTATTCAATATTTTTCGTTAATCTAACAGACGGATTAATTAGAATCACATTGTTTTTAGTCAGTAAACATCCCTATTTGGGGTAAACCTGTTCAACCTTGTGCAACCAGCCACAATACTCCGTACTGCTACTGGAAATGTCCTAAAGGAAAAACCCAGTAACACTGCCCCGCCATGGAATCGGTCCTAGGACATTGTGTTTAGCAATACTGCTGGATCTACTTAAACAACGAGCAGAATTTATGCAAATGTTACACAAGACACAATAAAAATAATATATGCAGAATTTTAACGATTGATTTCGTCTCCTCATACATAGTTTCTAATTTATATAACAAGCTATTATATCTATGTTTGTAGAAAGTATTGAAAAACTTGTTTCTTTAGTTTACTGTAGCCGGTTAGATCGCTTAGTATTAGACTCATAACTGATGTGCGATTTTCTTTCCTTATTTGATAATTTAAACTTGAACCCGATTTTATGTTTCCCGTCATTTTCCTTTTATTTCTTTGCTTATCTTATAATTTTGCAAAAATAGCAAAATTTTCTTTCTCACACTGATTTCATCTAATATTTATAATGCATATAATTTCTCGTGAGCATTGTGTAAAAATCAGCACGTGTTTATCTAATCCACGTTTCTTGACTTGCTGAAGGCGTATAACTGTTTGTTTCTTCATCATATCACTAGTGACGAACTTCAAGTCAATATTTTCATGGTAGTTATAAGGATGGTTACGCCAAACTACTCCAAATTACCATACTGGAGATCTGTCAAGTCCCATCTCACCTCTTAACGACAATATCCCATAACATATTGACATAACACAACAGCTATTTCACGCATAATAAAAATTCCAGCCATCTGCGAACGCAGCTAAACAAAACTAATTTAGCCAAACGCATTTATGTAAATATATTCTCACATTTGCGTAACAAACTTTACAATGCTTTTACGGAAAGAGAGACTGAACTCAATGACAACAGACATAAGGTGGGAAATGAAAGAGAAATTAAAGTTGTGAAGGTGACAGCAATAAAAACATGACTTTCTCTAGAAGTTCACACCTCTTTGCAGAAGCGTCAAGTGCGAGAGGCGGAATAGGAAGTGATGAGTCGAGCTATTGTCGCTGCCTTGAACGGATCTGTTGTTTAAAGAATAATAAGACTTTTTGAAACGTTTCGACAATTTGCTGTTATTTTCCGAATCAATAAGAAGGTTTGATTTCTTTCTAAGTTATATTGCTTGTCACTTTTGAGATGAGCGTGTGAATATCGTTTTGTAACTGGACTTTGCTTAACCTGGAGAATTCCAACTCCGTAAGCGTTATTTTATGCATGTATGCAAAACTGGCAATAAGGATATTAAGTAGGACGTAAAACAAAAAGTAACGCAGCAAGAATTAGCGAAAATATTAGTCTGTGACTTTTCTTTGCCAGAAGAGGCACAGTTTCGTAACGCTACATTTTGCAACGTCTGCGACGGATGTTTTACATCATATTTAAAAATATTTGTTCAATATTTAAAGATATTTTAGAAGAAAATCCTCTATCAATTGTCAATAGTTAGTTTTCTCGACAAGGATGAACTTAACATAGTATATCAGATTCTTTTCATCAAACTCACGTTGCACTTGTCACGAAAGGAAAAGTGTTGAAGCACCGAGATGCTTGCAACTGATAACCAGGTGACCTGTCACTTATACAGTGTGATTCTTTATAATGTGCACATATCGAAATGAGGGAATCTATTAATTTTATCGATGGAAAAAATATTTTAAAAAATCTAAATATTTTTTAATATTTTTTATGGAATTTTCAAAAATGTTGTCCGCTGTTGTGACCCCAATGTAAACAAAACGGTGTAACTTTTAAACTAAATTATCTATCGCGATGAAACAATTTTATGTAAAAAGTTATGAAAAAAAAAAGTTTTTTTGATCAAAAAACGTGTTTATTTTCAATTGAGGGTAGTTTTTTTCATTTTACGAGAACGCCTAATTGCTTCCAATCATTATGGAGTTTGTTTCATCGCGATAGATAATTTAGTTTAAAAGTTACACCGTTTTGTTTACACTGGGGTCACAGTAGCAGACAAATTTTTTAAAAATTCCATATAAAATATTAAAAAATATTTAGATTTTTTTTAATAATTTTTCCGTCGATAAAATTAAGCATAGATTCCCCCATTTCGATATGTGCACATTATAAAGAATCACACTGTATGTGTCATCTTTGACCTAGCAGGTTCTTCACATGACTATATTTTGTGTTTAGGAACGAACTGAGCGCATTACCTTCCATTGTATTACGTTACATCAACATCGTCTTCCTGACCTTATCCTTAGTTTAGTTTCGAAATCACCCCGTACATACATATGTGAAAACAAGACCTTGTCAGTCCAAGTTGTGCTTACGAGAATATAACACACGTTGCATTTAACTTCACAACAATGTAATTACCTATGATAACTATTTGAAAGTTTATAAGTATTCAATTGAACCAGCATTCATAGAGCACGTCTCGCACCTATCAAAATCAAGCAATCACACTATGTAGCTGGAGGAAACACTCCACAGATACGAACATTTTCGCATTGACGACCTTTTGGCCGTGAGAGCGGAGAAAGCGGTAGGGCCGACGTCATGTGCCGTATTACGTATACTTGAATAACTTTATGTTACTGTAGAACCGAGTGAGCTTAGAAATAGTATTATAAAAGAAGTGGTTAGGGACAGTAACCATGCGGATGCGCGCGAAAATTTGACAGATGGTTGGATAGTATTGCCATGTCATACCCTTTCAAACAAAACAAAAAAAATCTAAATTGGTCCAGCCATCTTTGAGTAATCGGGGAACATACATAAAAAAAGATCGCCTACGAATTGAGAACCTCTTCCTTTTTGAAGTCGGTTGAAAACTTTTTAGCTACGATTATTGCAGCTGTACATATAACATGTCTGCTAAAATATTTTAGAAAGTAGAAATGAAGCCGTTTATTGATTAAAGGTCAAAAATATCGACACTGATTAATAATTTAGAAAAAATGCAAAATGAAATCTTTCTTATGTTTACATTCCAATAAAATATTAATTTTTAACAATACTGAAGAATATTCGCACAAATTTGAGCATTACCATAATTCGCCAAGACGAGAGTTCAAGATCGCATGTACCGGTTTCAAGAACTGGGTTGTTCGAAATCCGTGAAATGTGAGTAAGGGGTGAAAGTACATCCTCGACCTCAACACTGGTCTCACTTTCGACGTCAATGCAGATATAATATGCATGTCTAAGATCATTTGACGTCATAGGGGCTATATGTAGAGGCCAATGTCTAGGATAAATACCAATGTGACTAAATTTAGTGACAATAATAGCAATATTTATTTAATAATTGATTAAAGTAAGACTATACTAAATAAATAAGCTAAACTAACCTGAAAACAAACTAACTATAAAAGGGCATCGAAAAACTTCTCCTCAACTATGTCAGCAGGTAAATTGCCCAAGAGACTGGCAGCGTTGCCGCGTTGTATGGCAACACTTAGCCTCTGGCCAAAGAAAAAGCCCTTGGGTCAGCGGAATCGTCAACAAGGCGTTTAGAAATATCCTTAAAAAGGCTGTGGGCACTAGGACCCTAAACGGCTTGAAAATATAGTTTCCACAAAGGTACACACTATATATAGGGCCAATAATGATTAAATAAACACGCAAAAACCTCTGAATCCTTTAAAATAATCAAAATATTAATGCGGAGTATGACGAACGGAGCTGTAGGCAGTAGTAGTAAGCATCTCATCTTCTATTGATAAGAGAGGATCGTCTGACCAGATGAGTGTTGTAGCTGATAGGTCACTGTTGTCATCGACCGGGCACAAAATCAGACTCCGTGATTGGCTATTTAGAAATTCCTGATAAAAAAATCAAATGACAAAGAGTTCGATCTGGGAATTGACCTCATGCGCAGTATTGCCGATTGCAGCCACACGACCAAAGAGGCAGTTCTAAATAATTATAATAACAGTAAAATAAGAGCCAAAGGCAACCATTCAAATTCTATAAGCTTTAATTTAGTATCCATTTCAGCAAGACTTACTAGCCACTGACCACTCAGTAGACGGTTCTCGTTTGTGTGCGGATTGCAAATATGCGAGCGGTGAGAACTGAAAGTGGAGCAATGAACTCTGTGAACGTGTATACATGATTTATGTAGGTACGATTACTGTCCTTTTCTTTATGACTGAAATAGAGATAAATAGAAATGTTGATGGATGGAGTGAGAGGAAGACCAAGGAAACGATAAATGAATAGGGTATTTCGACAAAAAAATATAATTAGTACATCTGTTAGATTATCGAAAAAAGTAGGAAAACACTGAAAAGCAAAAAATAAGCTCATTTTAAATTAAACAAAACTTAGAAGCAGGCGGGGTTTATTTGAATATTAAATTATGAAATGAAAATAGAATAGACCCAGCCTGCTACCAAATATTAATAATATTACTGCGCAGGGCTGGTCAGACGACATACACATTTTAAAACCGTAATTGATACCTTGCCCAGGGTTGGGTAAGTGTAATTGGGTTTTTCCATCAAGAATTTCTCTAAGTACTCTTACCCTCTCTAGTTTTACTTTTCTTATCTTCATTTCTTTTTGTGACCAATTCTCATCTTTGGTAATAAATAGTATTATGACTAACCTCCACCAAACCAGCCAATCGTGGGCGTTCTTAACTCCGTTATTTTGTCATAATAGCAAAATAAATTAAGTCATGCGTAAGAATGACCTTTCCCCCACATTATGACGTGTTGCAGCTGTCAAACCAAATTGAGATGCGTTACGTAACAGTTATAGATCGTGCACTCTCATCGAACTAGACTCAGTCCGGTTCAGGTCATGGCCATATCTGTTCTGATGCCTTTCTACATTTGATTTTCTTTGTATAACGACCATATTATGACTAACAATACTCAGGTATATTTTATTTTTGGGACTTGCAACTTGGGCTGTTGCTATACGGATCTATCTCTCTGTCAAGCTTATGCCCTGTACAAGGGAAAAGATTAATTGATTTCTCCCTTTTCGACACTTTTTTGTTCTTGTCAGTGTATGTGAGAAATTAATACCATTCTATCAGGTGTCAAGCTCTTCAGAGTCTTCATTTGATGTGGAACTGCTCCTAGTATAATTGATTCAAACTTAGGCAGTGATGTTTCCTTATTATTCGCCTGCCCTTCATCAACTGCTCCCAATGCTGGAACACAGGCCTCCTCTCTTTGAGAGGGAATGGGCTATAATCTACCACGCGGGCCCAGTGCGTATTAATAGATGTCACATGTTCCCGAATTTTTTGGTTCTAAGACATGCCGGTTTCCTCACGATGTTTTCCTTCACCGTTTTGAGAGCAGCGGTGATGAAATAAATTGCACAAACTAATGTGCCTGCCTGGGTACCCACGGCGTACTGTTCGTAAGTCACCTCCAAATTCCTACCTATAGGACTGTGTGAAGGATATGTCCTTCACACAGTCCTTTGTCCATCCATCGCTTCTTTGGCCTTTCTCTATTACTTTTTATTTATTTTCCTCATCATAACTATGAATTACCATCTCATTTACTTCAAAAGCATATTTACTCACATTCCATCGCAAACCGCAAGTTCTTCTGCGCGTACGCATCTAGCACGCAGTGAAAGGTTACCGCGTCTCTGACGTAACGCCGATCATCCGTCGCCGACCCGGGCGTTACCGAGAGTTACCGATGTGACGTGCATACTCATCTTTTGTGAAAGGTTTTATTTTTAAGTATGAAGTGGTATGAATGAGTACTTTAAATACCTCATTGCGAGTATGTGTCAACTTGTAAGATTCCGTAGAAAGAGTTTCCAAAATGTCAATCACATTAAAGCCTCTCTCGTTATCATTCCCACCGAAGTCACAACAACTGCGATGTTTTCTTTTTTTATCCGTCTGTCGACTATCACACCATTATTTACTGCTTTTTCCGAAAACAGTCCATCTGTCCTTTCTCTAAGCTTTCCTCTCCCTTTTCGTTCATCAGCATTTAAATTCGACTGCCCAAGATAGACTAGACGACGTACACGTTACACCACTCTTCTCTTGAGATACAATTTAATCCACATCACATCTTGTGCACGCAATGCACCTAAAAACTAAATAATAACCATAGAGGCTCTCACTTATTATAGAAGATGAAATAATAACTCTGCCTCGGGCTAAAAATACCAGTTACTGCATTATCGGTAGTAAGAACTGGCCCTATGGGTCATCGAACTCTTGCCCATATTGACTACTAATCGCCTTTCATTTTTGAAGAGATTGTACTTACATCTATGGAGCATTCACACTCCAAGATTGGTGCTGATTTGATGGTGAAATCTATATTCATTGTAACTGTTCAATGGTTTTTGAATGGATAAATCCAAATTATTTATCTACAATTAAAGTAGCCAAAAGGACTCCCCTTATAACTACAGCTTCTACTAGTAATGTACCGTCAAAAAAATTATATTATGAAGAGACACTTCAATTTTTGAAGTTTAATACTCCGACTCTTCAGACATACATTTGACATTTTTGTCAACCCTCATATTTGGTTCTCCCTCACTTTGCTAGTCGTGCATGGTGTGTTTAACTAATCATGTAACATCATGATAATCAAAAACAGTTTCACTTGACGCAAACATTTTCTCTGTGACTCAAAGCCTGCCTTCTTACGATTCTGAACCTATGTTATGTGATGAGTCTTGCTTCCTCCTGCCGCCCCGGTTGCAAGAGTTCCAAAGCCAAGCTTATTTGCATGATAAATAGTAATGGACGAACGCCTGTATATTTATGTAATCGCTGAACATGGAGAATAATGAAGAAACATGTAAACCACCTTTATACGTATTTAACCTATAATGCAATGGAATAATATTAAGGGTGTGAAATTACCCTTAAAAAGCTGAAAGGCATTTGTTTTCTCCATCATTGCAATTATTTTTTGTACTAGACCAAACTTGAGAACCCCCTAGTAACGGAGATATTGGGGGTCAAGTTCCAAATCATTTACAGCTATTTTTTAATAAACTAGGTATTGAGATTGTAACTTTTACTTAAATTACCTCCATGACCCGTTTGCTATTCAAAGCATCCTCTAGTACAATGTTTCAAGAGTGCTACATTGAGTTTTAGCCTAAAATGTGATTTTTCTGCCAAAAAAAAATTGGTTGACCCATCAATATTTTTTTGCGTAGGGGTACATAGTTTGACGTACCTAGTGCATGGTTGACGGCTTCATAAAGGGTTGGTTTACACCCTGTACTTATGTATTTGTAGCCTTTTTACCCGACTGCGGCGAAGCCCAAAAGGAGGGTTATTATACTAGGCATACTAAAAAATAATCTCCACCTTTCTAGCCATTTTCCAACTATGTTAGGCTTCCAGTGCGGATGCAACTGAATACTAGTACTTTACATCGAGCAACCCCTATGGGACCTCCTCAAAAAAGTAAAATCTAAACCTATAAAAAAAATCAAATAACCCCTCCCGCTCTTGGGCAGAGCGAAAGGGAGTGTCAGACTTCTACTGACTAAAAACCACCCATGTTCCTTCTTAGCCCTATATGTCGAGGCAGCGGTGACTAGTGTACAACCCGCAGCCCCGACGGGCGTCGGCCCTTTCCCCTCCCATGTTGCTGACATCTCTTTGAGGCGCAAGTGGAACACGAACGCGCCGTTGACACAGCCTGTTGTCGTCGTAAGACGGACGGACAGCGAGCTAGCCCATCACTCACCGTCCACAAGCCCGCATCTACGGTGGCCGGAAGCCGTCACGTGGCCCCCGACGCCCGGAGCGCCTCCCGCGGCGGCCACCTCCCTTATTGTAAACCCCTTGGTTATAGCACTGGTTATCAGAATATCGAGCATCTAATTGACGAAAATTAGGTCCTCATCGTATTATTTTCTAAAAGTTAATTCAATAATCATTATAACAAAACATTAATCATGAAATTATTATTGTATCCATCATCATTTATTGCGTGTCCACAAGAAACAAGATAATAATTGAAACCTGAGCTTACATCACAGATGCGGCAGTGCGTACCGGCTCTATGTTACTATAGTCTGTTCAGTTTGTGATTAACGGATTGACAGATACGCACATAACCTTTAAGTCTTATGCTCTTTGCCAAATAGGTGTTAGGTTTGCTGTTAGAAAACTTAATTATTGTACTGAAATTGGATTGAATTTTTACATAGAATGCCCTGTCAACTGCTTAAACATAACATCAAGCCTGTAATCCCCGGCGGGTCAGATAGAGGTGTACCTAATAATTCACCCACATTTCGAAAATTATGTTGAAGTCTCATTAAAGCGAGCCTATTACATAGTTAACCGTTTAAATCAAGAAATAATTTAAATATGATTATTTCTTACTCCAAGTAGGTAGGTAACGACAAAGTTCAAACAACAGGAGCTGTGTATTTGTTCTATTGTTTTGGGAACAAAATTTTAAATTCATACCTTGCTCGAAAATAATCTTATGACAGCTTTCATTCTGGTAATCATAAAAGGAACATAGTATAATCAGATAATCAGTATTCGCACGTTAATGGTGGTCCCAAAGAAGGAAACACCAAGATAATTGTGATTATCAATTTATTTGTTGTTTGTGTTTGTTGCTGAGAAGACATCAATAGTAGGCTAATTACCTTTCATTAACAAGAAGTTGCATTACATTATATAAGATAACATCTTGTTTCCCTCATCGGATGAGACCGGTATAAATATGGTGAATCTAGTTAATTAATTTTGAATTAAAATTGACTGAGATAAGTTTTGTCTTCATTTGGGTATGTTTTGGATAATGAGCCGAAATATCATAGTTATAAAAGTAGGTACTTAGTATGCTGTTGAATATAATATGTATAATATACATGTGTATATGTTGCTGTTGCATATTAATTTGGAGTAATACTGCATAACTGAAAACTTAACTAAACTCATCATCATCATTTCAGCCGAAAGACGTCCGCTGTTGGACATAGGCTTCCCCTTAGTGTCGCCACATTGACCGGTCCTGGGCGTCTCGCATCCAGCGGATCCCCGCAACCTTCACTAGGTCATCGGTCCACCTAGTGGGAAATCTTCAACGCAATGTCTTACGGTTCGCGGTCGCGACTCCAGAACTATGCGAGCAATGTGCCCAGCCCACTACCTCTTAAATTTGGCAATTCTTCGGGCTATGTCGGTAACCTTGGTTCTCATGCGGATGTGTTCATTTCCGATTCGATCTCGCAAGGAAACTAACTAAAATAGGCCAAATGCTTTCACCACGGGCGCGGGGCCAACACCGAAATTGAAATAGATAGAATATTGTCCCACAGATATTAAAACTTATTTACTGAATCAAATTTTCCATTCCATAGCCAGTGTTCGCGTGTCGTTTTACGTTTTGGTCCTTTAATAAAATTTGTAGGTACCATAAATTAATAATATGACAGTTTTTTTTTGAAAATTAATCAGTGATTTCAATAACAACTGGCACATAAGTTATTACCGACTAGATCAAGAATAATTTATATCTACGTAAATAGTCACATTCCTCATAGCTAAAGATCGTGACCTGCAATAATTTGTCACAATTTTGCGTGGCGCAAGTCTTTGCGTGGGTTACTTTAAGCCCAAATAATTTAAACAGCTAGCTAAACCGTTTACCGGTCATCGAGGGGTCTTTCGTTCAAATTCCAGGCCACTGAACTATTAGAAAGGGATTATTAAGAAATGGCTGTAGTAATATATAACTCAACCGTTAAAATAGCGGTCTAAGTGGTCTAAACTTGAGTGCTTGAGTTCTGGTTTTCATAATCAGTTAGTACTAGCCCATATTTCGTAACTACGAAGAATTAAATGGTATTATTGTGAAGGCTTTATAAAATCTTATGCTTGACTTTCGCGGGCAACTGCTGGTGGATGCAAGCGGCAGGTTGCCGTTCGTTATGGCGTACTGAAGGGGGATGCCTTTGTTCCATTGTTCTTTGATGATGATGATGCTTGACTGTCATATTGTCATATTGTCATATTGTCGTTGATCGATTGGTCGCAAACGCGACTGTTTTACGTAACAAGTTTGACAAACATCATATCATCAGCCTTCATCAGGTCACTGCTGGACATAGGCCTCTTCAATCGCACGTCTTTCATCTCTGAAATTCTCATTCAATTGCTAGAATAAATAATATGTAAAGTAATAAATAAGATGTGAAAAAGTTCTAGCGATCTCAGATCTTGAAGTACCACTTGAAATAAGTGTTATATAGCACTAAGGTGTCTAATCTAATATGATAGTTAAGTAATACCCGTCGAGCCGTCGCGCGTCGCCAAGTTGAGCTATAACAAGTTTAGCTAGGTTAGACCAAACTAACATCATTACAGCCGTCAGTTATGTAACTGAGGGCGACAGTGCGTCCCGTCGGGGCCGCGGGTTGTACACTAGTTATCGCGGCCTCGACATAAAGGGCGAAGAAGGAACATGGGTGGTTTTTAGTCAGTAGAAGTCTGACACTCCCTTTCGCTCTGCCCAAGAGCGGGAGGGGTTATTCGATGATTTTCCAGCCCGCCAAAAAAAAAAAAAAAAACGGCGACAGTGCGTGCCATCGTGATTTAGATGGTAGGGTAGGTATACTTAGATGCCAATCCGCATTCTTTGTGGGTTAGACAATCCTTTTGAAGCTGTCAAAAATATTGATGTCTGTTGGCATTAGGTGGTGTGAGTCAATAAATAAGTGATAAATCGAAAGTTTTAACAAATTAATGGTCAGGTCAAGGATTTCAGTAATTAGATCTTCCCATACTTATATCACGCAACGAAATGTTTTTAATGAGAAAAATCAGCTGACCGTCTAAGTTGCATGGGAGATGTCTGCATGCCCACACACACCTAACACCTTACATACCATGTTTAAAGCATATAAATGAATCATCTTATCTATCGTCCCTGAATTATCTTGTCTCGGCGTTTTTCTCGTGGTCAACACTTGTTCTCGTTCTTGCTTTCAGGAGTGCATTTAGAATGTTGGGGCGAGTTTGTGTAAAAAAAATAAGAGATAAATATGCAAGTTACGCTGTAGGAGTCTTTGGTCGACTGGAACCGCTTGTAACTGGACCCACAATAGAACTATGGAAAAAACAATTTAAAATGTGATTTGTGCGTCTACTTCTCGCGATAGATTAGATAGAAATTAGAATTCTCGCGATCTCGCGGGTCCACTTCGAGTGGGTCCAGTTGAACAAAGACTTGAGAAAGAAGATAACTCTAACGTCTGGTTACGGTCTTTTTGATCAATCTCAAACTAACAAGCACGACTTCAGAATAATACACGAGCAAGTAAATTCGTAAACTAAAGCTAGTCTGCTCAACTCCATTAATGCTGTAACCACTTTAACATACTTACACAACGCGGGTCTTCCAGTGACATGTGATTAACTCAGTCGTCAGCATTCATTGCGCGCGTAAACCTGGTCACACAGCCCAGTGTTGCCACATTAGCTTTTGTATCGCTAGCAGGAAGTGACGCGTCTTAAGGCAGTTGCGATTTGAGATGTTAGTTCCTTATGGGGTCCATGAATTATTTAGCATTTTATAGAGTTAAGAAATAGTTGGCCTGTTAAAAATGACGAGTGTTTTTTATTAGCCCTGAATGTGCTACTACTAGGCAAAATCCTCTTCCATCCTTCTGGGTACTCCTCTGGCGCCACTTCGAACCACCCTCCGTGATGCGCGTCTGACCATCTCACTACCTCTTTTTAGGCTGGCCTCGGCCACACCGTCCATCCTCAGGTACACTATGTATGCTGCTTACCTGATCTGCCTAGTCAAGAGCATGGTAGCCTTACGTTTACGCCAAGTTTTTAAAGGGGTTAAAATACTTACATATTTCACTTACCCAGTTCACACGGAACCAATTCAATCGCTAACTGGGAATATGTGACCAACAGTGTTCACCCATCCACAAAACGTACTCATAAACGACAGCAGCTTTACTGTAAACCTCGTTAACTAATTATTTACTGTAAACTAATTATGCTACGGTACAATAAGTGTGCATTTTTAAAGGGTCTGCCTTTGCATTGCTGTTTTTACATAACGCCTTTAGCTAAAACTCCTTACAAAATAATATCATTTAAGCTGAATTATTAATGACCCAGTCGGGGCCTGGCCGGTTCAAAAGTGACAGTATTATCGCCTTGATCCAGATTTACAGAAGGTGCTCGGACGCTAGTTGGGCAGGCTGCAGGACATAGCACACGGAAAGGTGCAGAAAGGACTAAGGAATAATTAGAAGCTGAAAAACGTTGGGAAATTAAGATGACTTGGTTTGTCTATTATCTACTGCGATGAATTCGCCTGCATAATCATAATCGTCTCTCGATTTTGCAGATTATGAACCAAAACAAAGAAGTCTGGAGGCTATAAATGTTAAATATAGTACAATTACCAGCGGCTTCACCCGCTACAACTCGACAATTATCCCACGGAAAGATAAAATCAGAAAAAAATCCATCCTTTGTGTTAACCCAGGTTATAAACTATCTGTGTACCAAATTTTATTCAAATCCGGTCAGTAGTTTTTGCGTGTAAGAGTAACAAACATACACACTCACAAACTTTATAAAATTAGTGTCAAGTTTTCGTATCAACCTCTATAAAATCAGGAACGCTATGAAAAGGGATGAATAACTAGTGTACTCATAAATCTAGCGGATTCTTGTCTGTGATACTTGGTCAAATCTTGTTGTGGGATATCATCAAATAATTTACCAGCAAGCAATTTACCGCTCTTGGGCAGAGCGAAAGGGAGTGTCAGACTTCTATTGACTAAAAACCACCCATGTTCCTTCTTAGCCCTATATGTCAAGGCCGCGCCGGACAACATCCCGCAGCCCAAGTGTGGGTAGACTTGGCTTTACTTGCCATTGAGACATAATATCTCTAAGGTATGCTGGTTTCCTCACGTTTTCCATCAATACGTACAGTCAGAAAATTCAGGAATAAAATCGTGTGAAGCGAGAAATGACGCCACGTAACGTAATAGAGTAATCGACTTATAAACGTTCACAGGAAAATAGACACTAAAGTATCCATGCAATTTTGCAGGGCACAGACCTGTAGACCTATGCGTTGGCAGTCCGACGGTCGAACACACTACGCTATCATTTCTTTTTTTCAAATACTTAGTCAAATAATATTATTAAATAAAACCGTCCTGTCTACCACTTGAACAATCACACAGAATACCACACATGGTCACCACCGCTGTAATAACCAACCTAATAACTCTATATATCGGAGCTTAAAATTAATTCAACCTGCAGCTGTTGCTATATATAAAAAAAAAACAAGTTGATTTTAATCGTAGTTTACCAGTAAGAGGACTGGTTTCCGTTCAAACCTGAAGGGTTGAGCAATAGGAAGTGTTCCGAGGTTTTTGCAACCAGTCTAGGCTGGTTGTGCAATATGTAAGGGCCTTTTATGGTGTTGATGGAACATTTTCTTCTGGTATTTTTGCGAAATGGTTAAGGATCGTCGCGTCGGGTTATGTAAGTTGAGTAATATATTTAAGTTGAGTAGTCATCCGTTGATGTAATCTTACCTAATCCTAAGGCAAGTCTTCATTATTATTTATACCTACAGGGTGTAGGACCTTTCACGATACCGTCGACTAAGCATTCTGTACATTAAAATGAGTAAACCAGCGCAATTTTTTAGCTGGAAAATATTGTTTGGTGTAAAATGTGATAGAAGCATTAACTATAACAGGAGTCATAGAGATATTTAATGTCAGGACCTTGATGGCAATGGACATGAATTAGAACCAAAACATGATTTATGCTTTGTGTTATTAATTTTAGCACTGGTGCTTGAAGACAGATCAGATGTGCGTGATCCCGTCGGGGCTGCGGGATGTTGTAAGAGATACTGCGGCCTCGACATAAAGGGCTAAGAAGGAACATTTCGCTCTGCCCAAGAGTCGGAGGGGTTATTTGATGATTTCCCAAACACCAACATTTTGTGTATAGGGCTCCATTAAAATACGAGTAGCGATACAAATTCTGAATTGGATTATTTGTCAACCCACGGACTGTAGGCGACTATGACAAATGCAATTTAAATTGAAACTTTGCGATATGAGATGATTGCCTTTTGATAGCTCGGTTGTTGATTAATACTTGTTTTACGTTTTTGACACTAATATTAATCCACGGAAATTCAATAGGATCGACATCTTATAAAGACTTATTGGACTTATGGGACTAGTCAATTGTGGCCGTACTTATGGCATACTATTGCCTGATTCTTTGGAAATGATGTTGTCATTTCATGTTTTGTACGGTCACCAATTTGCTAATAATAATCAAAAAACCCATCTAACCACTTCATTCTTTTTCAGATGGGATCCCAAACGGCGAATCACTCCAACGGAAGCCTCCCGCCACGAATTCGTCACAGGCTGCGCTCTCGGCTCGGCCCCCGCCGGTGTCCTGGCCTTACCCAGGCTGGCCCCTCCACGACCCACCAGGGGTGCCCTGCTCCACTCGCAATCAGCTGGCGACGTGGCAGCCATGTTGGGCAGAGCGTGACCACGCGACCTCTGAGTGAGGCGCCTCAGTCTGCCTTAGAAAGCTTCTTTTGTTTCTGTAGATACAACGAGTAGGACTCCTTTTGTGGCCTCGATATTGGTAGGAATGTTATTAGTTATTCTTTGATGTTGGTAAATCTGTTTTCTTCATACTCTCCAATTATGATGGTATTTAATAACTAATATCACTTTTTCACTGAAAACGGGATATTCTCATGGTTCCTGTTTATTTCAAGTTTCTGATATTTCGGCGCTGTTGCAAGCTCACGGAGTTAGTGAATGAGCAGAAAAATCGGTCTACCTCTTTCATGTTATTTTTTTTTGCGCTCAGAACCACTACGATAACCGCTTACAACTCGGTTCTGTTCCTGAAAAACGGAACACTTTTTCAGTGTTCATGTTTCATGTCAGTTTGAAAACTAATATCACTTTACTAAATATGTTTTTTTTTTAAATCTTGAATTCGTAAAATGTCCATATATCCTTATATTAAGGACATACCATACTCAACCCACGGTAGTCAAAACGTAAGTGTCCCGCAAGGCATTAGCAAGGGTCTATGGCCCACGCAAGAAAAATTTTGTAACTTCCTATGAGTCAGTGGCGGAACTTGATGTTGCTAATCTCAGTTGGATTTTTTCGTAGTCTTGACTACCACCAACTGTGCGTATCTTTACTTATGATAAAGTTGCAACGAGCAAACTGTTTCGTGTTTGTCGTGGCAGAGATAAGAGATTGAGACAGAGGAGATAATTAATGACATAGAGAGAGGAATATGTTTCAGTTCTAAGATTCGATTGCACCAAAAAAACTCTTCATTTATTTTTTAATTTTCATATTATATTATTTTTATTTTGTTCAATCTTTTTTTTTTCTTCATAGACAAAAACAGAACGATTTAAATACGTTTAACGCTAATTTAGTGATTTGTGCAAGCGAGCCTAAGAGTTCATAGTTTTAATATGTCCTTGACCGGTCAAATAAGATTTGTTTATGCAAATTCAAAGATTAGGTCGGCTCCACTTTTTGTTCTATCACTAATTTGATTACCGCCGTTTTTTTTTCGAATTAAAACTGATGCAATTTATAACAGCCTTGAAGCTATCATAGTTTTTATATTGATCGTCCAGATGTTGCCAAATTATTTTAATAGACATTTCTTAAGAAATTGGTACAGAGATTATGACTTTCGTGATGCGGCACATTTTTGAGTCTATGGTGAAACTAAACTAAACTTTAGTTTTTTACTGATATGTTGGTTAATCTTACAGAACCGTAACACTGTCTGGCTTATTCCGGGTGTGATCTCAGAAATTACAAATAAGTGGTTTTAAAGTTGCACACTAGGATGTTTTCCTGTACCTACCTATCGTGGGTGCCTTTCATTTTCCTTTTCTATTTTTTTATAACGTTGTCCCACACTAGGAATTTCTCCTGTATCGTGGGTGCGTTTACAAACATTTAAACTTTACATACACAAATACACCCAGACCCGAAACAACTATCTGTAGGCCATACAAATATTTGTTCCGTGCGGAAATCGAACCCACGACACTAAGCGCAACAGTCCAATCGCTCAGCCACAAAAACTTAAGAGCTGGATATACGCCACTGACATTTCACCTTCCTGCAACCGATTTATTGGGCGCCAGAGGGGTAGCAGCTATCTATGCGATTTGCGTATAGCGATTACGTAAAAGATCCATATATAGAATTAAGAAAGTTATTGGCAAAAATAAGCCGAAGGTTCCCTCGGCATGACTTTATATAATATATTGATGGCAATAAAAAGATCCTACGATTGATAGTTTAGGAGAAAAATGGTAGTAAGTTACAAAAACCGAGGCTACTTTGCATATTTATTTATAACTAGCGGACGTCACGCGGTTTCACCCGCGTAGTTCTCGTTCCCATGGGAATACAGGCATGAAAAGTAGCCTATGTCACCCGGGGATAGTGTAGTTTCCCAACGGTGAAAGAATTTTTCAAATCGGTCCAGGAGTTTCGTAGCCTATTCGTTACAAACAAACAAACAAATCTTTCCTCTTTATAAATTAGTGTAGATGTTTAAATTTTATTTGTTTTTTTTTTTTTGTGAAGAGGACATGCTACATTTCTTATTATTATTTTTTTTATTGATGGTTGCGGAAAAAAACCGGTTCTAATTTATCCTAAAAAACCGGGCACCTGTAGGTTACGCTAATTAATATAAAACAAGGTTTTTTCTTTTAGAATCACTCAATACAAAAATATTGAGAAATCACATCACACAGTTTTAACGTTTCACGGAGAGCGAATAATTCTTTCGAGAAAATGATTTAATATGGAAATCTTACCTATTAATTTTTTTTTCAAAAATGGTAATAGTGAATGATACCTATGCCTAGAAAAAAATTGGACGGTGACCAAAAAATCATCTTGTATATTCCGTGCGGGAATCCAACCTGCTTTACGCAAAGCAGCGCAGTGTTTTTGACAGCACTTTGACAATCACTACCTTATATGATCCCGACCGATTTCGGCCACAGCGACTTGGATCTGCCTATTAAGAGCATCGCTGGTGTGCCCTCAGGTGACTGACATAGCCAATTTTTGCCGTGAAAGTGCGTCCACATTCACTGCAAGTCATCACCCCTCCGACGTAATTGTATTGGATGGCCGCGGATGGTCGGGCCTTAAGCTCGTCTCGTTTACCATCGAGCTCTTCTTTACGCCGCCTTTCAAACTCAAACACCTTAGTGCTCACGGTATGCCTCCACAGTGACCGGTCCGCTGCCATTGCCTCCCATTGTGACGTGTCTAGGTCACATCGTTTCATGTGGCGCTTAAGCACATCTTTGTACCAAAGGAGTTGGCCGCCTTGTTTCCGCTTGCCATCCTGCAGTTCTGAGTAGAAGATGCGCTTCGCCACTTTATCGCCAGTCATTCGGGAGACATGGCCAGCCCATCGCAACTGGCGCCGCATTATATAGGCTTCTATACCGCCGACATTAGCTCGAAAATATTGAACTTTAAATAAGAAGCAAAACATTCGTGTATAATCAAATACGAAATCATTCTACCACAAGTTGTATTTGATGATGAGCTTTTAAATGAGTGGTTCATCGATCAAATATCAGCTTAAGTAGCCACGACCTTACGGCTCGCAGGTAGTTAACCTTTCGGTGATCAAACCAATAACTGCACCATCTAGTAACACTAGCAACCGTGAAGCAATTACCCATACCTGCTTGGCCACGACCTACACAAATAAACGATATGCGTTTTTCGAATTTGGCAGAAGAAGTGTACTGCTAAAACTACGCAAACAATACAGTATTACACGTAAATTAAGCTATTTCGATGCAAATAATATAAACAGAAATGCATGAAAAATGACTTGCAACCTCTTGTTTCAAGGTTTTAAACGAGTGACAGGGTATGTTTTTGTCACTGGCAATTCGAACCTCTTCCAAGAAAACGCAAGTTACAACGCGCGTGTTCTTTGTTGCGAGTGGCGTCGCCTGAGGTCGTGAACGAGACGTTAGATAATAATTGTATTGAAATAAAGTAGACGACTCACTAAAATTTTAGGCTTATGGGTCAAACCGCCAAATCAAAAACACTATCTATTGCCACTAAAGGTAAATAGCTCAACTACGTTGCTTCATAAAATATAGAATCCGTTTGCTAATATACTTACATTTTGGCAACCTTTTTTCTTTTTGGCTGTTTTCAAAAATGGCTATTGAGGTGATAGAGATTACTTATTGTTTTTTTTGGTATTGGCAACACTTGTGCCAAATTATTATCTCTAATGACACACAGTATTGGTCAGCGGCTTACGTAAGAGTCGCCTTTGTTACCGGATTGTAGATAAATATTTACCTCCAATACAGTCATGTCGGCACGATTCTCGTTCGATCTGGTAATATTGGTCAACAGTCGCCCGACTACTTAGAATGCCTAAATGGGAGTAGCTCTCTAAATCTAGTACAACCGGTGCAACTTATAAAAGTGCATGAGATCATTGTGTCATAAGCTTTTTTTCTGTACGCCGCTGCTGGAAAAAAGCCTCTCCTTCTAAACCTGTCTGTTTTGTGCAATTTCTGGTACCGTTTGCCACGCGAACATGATCAGACGGTCACACCACCTTTGTCGTGGTTGACCTCACCGGTGAAGTTCGCCCTCAGGCATTCAGTGTGTGACGATCTTTGCTCACCTTGCCGGGTCATAAACTTATATTATGAGTCGATGAAGAGAATTTAATGGAGCTTTGATGTCCACCGATCTGGTTCCAGGTTTAGGCATTGTTCTAGAATTTACGTCTAAAACAAATTTAGTAGCGAATAAAAAATAACAATTTAATTAGTTGCCACACCTCAGATGTGATGAAACTTTTTTGAATCAGAAATGTCATGTGACAGTTTTGAACTATGATTTTTAGCAATATATTTCTTTACTGTTTAAGTTAGATATTAGTGTGATAATTAGCTCAGCTCAGTTAGTTATTTTGTTAATTTCACAAGTGGTTTAAACTTTAAACTTTAAGTTAATTTATCTACAAGTCATATTATTATAATGAACAATACATATCAGTATTGTTTGAAGTGCCAAAGATCATCTTTTCAATATAAGCTATCTTCTTCCACAGTTTTATCTTTCTTGTAAATAATCTCATTTATATCGAGGTCCACAATATAGAGGAGTATAAAATTAGAAAAAAAATTATGTATATCTAATAATCATATCGTCAAATATCATTCTTCCTTCAATGTTTTGGAAAACGTAGAAGTTCCACAAATACCATTTTGTGTACTGAATTTCTATTAAAGCCCCACTGTTCAATATAGCGTCGACTGAAAGTAAGTACAATTTGGTATACGTTCTCATATCACAGAATGGCTATATTTAGAAATAAAAGTAATTTAATTCTGTGCACGAAATGACTGCGTTTACAGAATATGTAATGGTAAATGGAATTAGAGAATCATGACTAGAATTGCGAAATAAAATCACTTAGCTCGAGTGTGATTTTATGTAATCTAGACTTGATACTATTGGATAATAGGACAAGCTATATTGGTGACGAAATCGACAATAATCAAGATTTATTGTCTTCCTTTTTGATTGACAACAGACCAGTCCGCGGATGAACTAATTCCATTTATCTTAGTTCCAATTAGTTTGAAGCTCTAGTAAAGTCTTCGAAATTACTTTGAATCTATTTCAACTTTGGTCGTATTATCATGAGACAATGGCAAAACGTACCGCCATTTTGAATTTTTGAAATAAGAGCGCGCTACAAATATTTTTTTTTTAATAGTGGATATCCTTCTAAGGTGTTGTTCTTGATTTTGAGTTGCAGACTTATTGGTTCATGATGATATGATCAGATATCTAGTCAAATATTTAATTGTATAGAATAATAGTCAAAATCGGGTACTTAGCTATAAATGTTCTAGTTATTGTGATGTTGTAGATTTTTGTAAATTCATTATTAGTAAGATATCTAAGCTTTAAATAAAATGTTGATAGACAAGTAGAGTTTCTTTGAATTATCGTGTAGCTGTCTATTAATCGTTTTATTAATATTTATGGTTTCATAGTCATTCACTGCGGCATTATTTATTGTTTTTATAAAAATGTGATATTGTAAGTGTTAAGAAAAAAATACTGAACAAAATTGACTTTTAAATGATAGTTGTTTTGATTTAAGTTGGTCTGTTTGGCGTTTAATAAATAAATTGGAAGTAATAGTATTTGTAGTTAGTGATAGTATTAGGACTTATAAATATTTTTTTCAGCAGTATTTATGTTGTTAATAGATGTAAATTATTTCTCAATCAAAGCTTTTATTATTAAGATAGCTTGAATGATTTAAACGAATAAGTCTTGCCTAATTTACTGTCATTACTAAGGCACATCTAAGTGTATGTTAGCATTATATCTAGTCGTGGATATTTATTTTATTTTATAGAATAAATGAACGGACCAAATGCCTTTGGTTCTATAGCTTTTTGATAATACCTAATATCTACCTATCTGTGTACTAGATTTTTTTAAGTAGTAGATACTCAAACATCGAATTTGTTATGTTTCTCAAAGTAAAGAATATTTTTTTTCTTTATATTAATATTTTTTCTGGTGTTATCACCTACCATCGGTAAAATAGACGTAGATCTAGACGCGTAGACGCAGCCTTTACGCAGCGGCTACGCTGTGCGTGCACTGGTCTAACGCCAAATGTGGCAACACCTTTGGTTAGCTCATCGTTTGATGTATTTCTTGAATGTGTGATATTAATTAAAAGTTCATTTAGAGTGAAACGCCAGGGAAAAATAAAATTTCGCTGGCTACCCGCGTTTCCCCTTAATTATTCCAATATTCGTTTTTTTAATCATTGTTTCAATTATTTTGTGTGTGTATGTGTGAGCACATTATCTTTGAAGATCTCGTTTCTTTTACTAATGATGTTTAGACCATAAGTTAATTGACAAATAGTTCGTTCTAGTATAGTTAATAATTTGTTACTCGTAGGAAATGGTCTAAGATTGTGTATATACTCTTATCATATTAGTTATTAGGATTAGGCCAAGCCAAACTGAATTGACTTAAGTATTCATAACATATATAGAAATGTGGCGGGTTCAGATATGCATATTGCAAATTGATATTGCTACATTAAGTAGACAGACAAAATCTTTGCAAATTAATTTATGATCACGGTTAAAACTTAACTGCTGCTTGTAAAATAAGTAGAGGTACTGTACACATGTTCTGATAGATAATATATAGGTACAGATACTCACAGTTATGGAAAAAGGCATTTGGATTGCCATCTTTAGGCCAAGTTCTTCAACTTAAAACAGCCTAATGTATGATTAATATGTGTTACAATAATTTTTGCGTTTAGCGACCATTTTATCATTACCCAAAGTAAATTCTTACGTAACTAATAGTTACAAGTTATAGATTCCAATGAACAATATCGCGAAGGGAAACTTTTGATGACTTGGGGCTGATTTCTAAACAAAGATAAAAATATAATAATCTATCATGCTCTCCTAGGTGTACACTGGCCTGAAATGTGTAGCACCTCTATTCAAACATGTTTTGCAACAAATAGTTCGATAAATCCACCATCACTAACCGCTCAGTAGCGACCTCTGAACCCGCCATTACAAAGTTAGTGGAACAACGTGTTTGTGATTTCGATGGAGATGACTTAGAAACTAGCTGATGGTTGTAACACCTATGTATATGTACCAGTAACATGTATGTACATGTATGTTAAATATTATGTATCTATTCGTGAAACATATTCGTTCTAATTGAAACGTCATGATTAAAGTTCTTCCAAGCAATTTTGTGTTTTATTTTATTGTATTTTGTGTTGAGGATCGTAGCTAAATATTTACAGAGGTCGATGTTCAAGGAGACGCCGGATTTACCTAGGTCGGTCAACGGATGGGTGACCACCCATTGCATGTCGAGTTTTCTCTGTGCTTCAGATAGCTTGTAAAGGCATTGGTGCTGTTATCATTTGTAAGCCTTTGACTATCGGTACAGGTAGCCTATGACCCGAAGTCTGACAACAAGTCTTACCAAGGAAATGAGTTAGAGAGTTATAGAAGTCAGATAGACATTCGCTTCATTTAAATACTGTTTTTCAGCTAGCTTTCTCGACTGGAATCTACGCCTGGGCGATGATACAACGGACCGAATGAGAGTCTACGTGCGGAAAATGGAGTCCTATCATCATCATCATCATCTGGGCGATGATGGCGTTTACTATTTTAAGTTGTCTTATTTTACAGGGAAATACACAAGGAGAAAAATTTACCAACAGTTTGAACTACTTTGAAGGTAATGGTACTGTTCACCTGCCCAGTATAAATCAATAATATACTGTTAATGCCTGAATCGAAATAATTAGCAGTCATGGATACTCTGTACCCTGCAGTAGGACTATATTAGCCAATAGTATCAGCCAAAGTAATACATAATTGTGGTTTCAGAAAATAAAAGTGTGAAATATAACAATACTGAGACCTATATAGACTATGTCGCAACAAAACGTTCTCCAAACATTTCACAAAAGCTAGCCCATAAACGATCCACGCAACAAGATTAAACGTAACTTGCAAGCAATTTAACAGCTCCTTTATAATTGTAACTCAGACGATACTCGCCTAACCTTTTCAGCAAACGGTAGGTGACGGTAGGTAACACTTGGCTTACCAAACGATTGCCAAACAGATCTATTTCTCATGTAAAACGGCCGGGCCAAACGGGTCGAGGATTCCGAAAGCAAACAGGTCGACAAACCCAGTCTCCCGTAGAGATTGTCCTCTAGTTACACATTACGACATCATGATTCGTATCGGTGAAAGGCAAACTAATCCCATAAGCTTCAGTTAACGCAGTAGAGTGGAACTTACTGGTCTTACGAAGGAAGTAAAGCAGAAGGTGTGCAAATAAAGACAAATATAATGGTAACAAGTGCCTATAAAATTTGAGGTTTGTCCTCGATTCCTGGGATTCGATCATCAGATCCTAACTTGGTGACAATGGGGACACCTCAGGAGTGTACCCCTTCGAATACAAAAACAATTTTGAAAATAGTTTATTACTGACGAAGCCGCGAAGATATCCAGAAAAAAAAAACATACAGACGAATTGAGATTCTCCTCCTTTTTGAAAGTCGGTCGAAAACCCAGATCATCTGCCTAGCCGTTTTATAGTTATCTAAGTGTGTGGTGAAGTCTAGTGTAACCGAATGCATCTGAATAAGTATTTCAGCCTAAATTTCCAATTTGGTGGCCAATGACAAGCCATGAACGCGGGAGATATTAGAATGCACCTGTTTGAGCAGATACAAGTTCTCTCTCCCTTCCCATAGAGGCACAGTCCGATGTAACGGCATTATCGGACACGATCGATAAAGATCAGGTGCAGGACCAATACGGCTTACATTGCTTTTTATGACACGGCAGGGGGTATCATCACACACTTGAACATCTCCAACAACATCTTCATGGAAACCTAAATGTCACTGCAAATATTGTTTTAGAATGAAACAGTAACATAACAGCAGAACTTACAGTCAACGAGCAACGACGTGAATAACGTTTGAAACTTTTTTCTGGTGGCATTGTAGCTCCCAAACAAATACAAACAATTTCGGTCTTATTAGGCTCGATTATCGCGTGTGCCAGGGGTGGCCCAGTGGAGGTACCGACTTACTAACAGTAAGTCGTGGGTTTCAACCCAGGCAGGCGCATTACTTTGTGTGGTTTATTTCATCACCACTGCTCTGAAAAACCGTGAAGGAAAACATCGTGATGAAACCGACATGCCCTAGTACCAAAAACTCCAAAACTTGTGATATCTACCAATCCGCACTGGGCCCAGCGCCAGTCTGAAAAGCTGCCGGGAGTGAACCTTATACTCAAACCTTTTATGTGTAATGTTGGTGTCAATCCGTAACATATCAGTCCCGGTTACGTAGTATATCGTAACTAAACGTAACGTGCTGACAACAAAGAGGTGCAATTAGATTGCGATGCGAGCTTGTTAATTGTTGACAAGCTTGCGTAGTGTTGAAAGGATATCTAGATGGAATTGTTTTTATTACATATGCTGTATGTATTATATGTGTATCACAATCAGTGATTACCGAATGTAACTTTTGGGGGAACATAATACACCGTGGAGGTCTGCTCCACTTAGGCGGAGCCCCGCCGTGGTCTCATATCTGTCGCGTTCGGCCCTGGTTCAAGCCATGGCCTGGAGCGCTAGGCAATGGGACGCCATCACCTCCTGCGAAGCAGTGATGCGAGCAGGAGAAAACCTCTTGTCCCAGCCGCCGCGGGAGACGCTCCGGGCGTCGGGGGCCACGTGATGGCATAGGTGTGATGGGTGTGTAATGGGCTAGCTCATCGTCCGTCCGTCTTATGGCGGCGACAGGCCGTGTCGACGGCGCGTTCATGTTCCATGCTCAAAGAGATGTCAGCAATATTGCAGGGGCCTGCGGGAGCAGCGGGTTGTTCGAAAGAGATACCGCGACCTCGACACAAAGGGCTAAGAAGGAACATGGGTAGTTTTTAGTCAGTAGACGTCTAACAACCCCCCCTTAAAAAAGGGTGAATAGAATTTGCTTTGAACAAGACTGTAGTAACATGCGACCGAATCTACATTCTAAAAGGTTTTGTCATCGGGCTGCTCCACAAGAAACGCTCCGCGTATGGGTCCACATCACAGGTCGGGTCCACATACATACCGACTTTCCTTGTGCCTTGAGAGCTTGTTTAGGCGTTGGTTCTATATGTTGGCACTGGTGCGTCTTTGACAATCGGTACAGGTACTAACTGGGGTTGTGAAGGTTAGATATGTAGTTGCTCCATGTGAAAATTTCATTTAATACTCGATTGGCCTGTTGGTCTAGTGGTTAGTGACCCTAACTGCTATGCCGGAGGTCGTGGGTTCGATTCCCACCCAGGACAAATGTTTGTGTGATGAGCACGATCATTTGTTCTGTGTCTGGGTGTAATTTATCTATAATATGTACGTATTTAGAAATATATAAGTATGTTTATCAGTTGTCTAGTACCCATAACACAAGCTCTGCTTAGCTTGGGACTAGATGGCGTTGTGTGATAGTTGTGGAATATTATATTTATATTATACTGGTATTTAGCTACATCGGGCTAAACTGAAAGTTGACACCAACATAATAGGGGATCGAACTAAAAAAAACTTATTAGTCCGTCAGGTAAATTTTCAAAAAATATTGAACATATAGTTTTTCTTTTTTCAGATAATCAAATAACCCTCCTTTTGGGCTTCGCCGCAGTCGGGTAAAAATTAAGAGATACAGTGCTTCGAAAACTCGTGAACTTTTCGAAAACGTCACATGTCAGTTCATTTTTACCTACAAATGACGTCACAACCCCCCCACTCATGATCTTTGACGCGTTTTATCTTCGTCAATTTTTATTAATTTCATGAAACAAAAAACACGTATCCAATATTTTTCGATAATCTAACTGACGGACTAATTAGAATCATATTTTATTGACTCAGTCCGATGTCGAGACAGTTGATGATAGAACACGTGAAGATATAACACTACTATACATAACATCATGCCTGTAATCCCCCAAGGTTTAAGCAGAGACTTACCTAATATTACACCCATATTTCAACAGTTATATTTTTAAGTCGTAGTAGGTTATAATATATGGGTCGATCTTTAGGTAAAGCTGTGCTTGCTTATGTCGGTCTGTGGATGGGTGACCGACCAACATACCAAGTTTCCTCCGTGCATCGGAAAGTACGACCTGAAATTCTGACATCCAGTCTTACCAAAGAGTATCGTTTTACCTAGTATTAACTGGATTGTGGAGGTCAGAAAGGCAGTCGCTTTATGTAAAATACTGGTATTCAGCAGCATCCGGTTAGACTGGAAGCCGACCCCAAAGGCTAGGCAGATGATGAGTAGGTAATAGTGGTCGAGCCTATTACCATCAACCGGGCGCAGATCCAGACTGCGTGGCGAACAAGCCCATAACACATTTGCCGACTCTGGAATTGAACGTCACATCATACTCAGCAGTTGCGTTTACGACCAATAAATAAGAGGTTTAAATACCAAGAAAATCCTGGAAAACCTTTCATAATAGGTATTTTCTTAACACTTTTCTATACCCGTTATTTGTAGACGATATAATCACATATCTCTGTGAACAGTCCGCGCATTGTTGAATAATGCTAGATATCATCGCGCCATTGTACACAATCGTACCAGCAGATTCCGTAGCGGAAGACTACAGTTTTTAGTTCAATTATATGGGTATTCTGTTCGGCTGCTATTGTTATATTGTGGGAATAAAAAAGTGTTGTATAAGATTGTGGAAAGGGATTAGGTTTTGTAGTTTTGCATCTTTGGTTTTGTTGTTTGCTATTCGCAAGAAAACCGCGTCGTTGTTGTCAAGGTTGCGAGCGAGTGGCAACAGTATCCTAAAAACTGTGGCGGAGAGTGTCGACTCTCCGATCATTAAGACCAGGCACTCTAAAATAATTTCCACGCAAGCTCCGCCCCATTCACCCCGCCACTCCGTGCGATGTGCTAGCCGTGTGAGCTCTTTGATCGCGTTCGAGCACGAAACTAAATGTCGTAAGTCTCAATTCTTATTTCGTTTATAACTAAAGTAGTAATTGATCTGGAGAAAAAATATCTTGTGGCTGGATAGTGAACTATATTTTCTTACAGTGAACATTTATTTTAGACATAAAGGCGGAGCAATCTTGAGGAAAAATGTAATAATCGTTAAAAAAGACATGATTTTCGAATAAAAAATGAATCGAGCGAATATGCTACAATTACGTAACTGTCTTGTACATGGAAAGAAAAAGATCCAATAAATCATATACTAAAGTTCCATTTTGATTGTATGTACGACTGTTTCAGAATATTAATGCAAATTAACATAAATTTAGGGAGCCTCCTCTTAAAAGTTTTGTGAGAAGGACAATCACTGAACATTAGTTTGGGGATGTCCTTTTCACAATACTATTAAGTCTGTGTTCTCTGTTAGATTTCAACTACTAACACTAGATGTAAGTTGTTTCATTAATTACTAACACTATGGATCACGTTGTCTGAAAAATAAATAAATTATTATTATTATTATACGTATCTTTGTTTGCCAGCGTTCCTATCCTAGGCGGCAAACTAACCAAAAATGTAGGCCACACCACACTGCGCTCCAAAACACAAATTACTTGACGTTACTCAAAAAACCGCATAACTGTAGCTATATAGGAACTGGGCTGGTCATGACTGCCGTATGTCCGACTAGCTGTGGGTCAAAATAACCAAGTTTGGAGCTTTCACCCAGCCAGTAGGCGACGAGGTACTTAGACCTCTTTTTTTGAGGGGTGGGAAATCATCAAATAGCCATCCCGCTCTTGGGCGGAGTAAAAGAGAGTGTCAGACTTCTACTGACTAAAAACCACCCATGTTCCTTCTTAGCCCTTTATGTCGAGGCCGCGGTATCTCTTGTGAACAACTCGCAGCCCAGACCTTGCAGGAAATGGCGGAACGACCATTGGCTCAGGATCATTCCAGGTTAAAAATTTGGTAAGATGTCTGTCTGATTATTTGTTTCTTTTTGTCTGATATTTTATAAAAGGATGGGGTTCCATGCAAACCAACTATAGTTGCTGCCAGTTAAGATCGCAATAGCGGTCACTGACCTACATTTATTAAAGTTCTATCTTTGAAATCCAAAAATAAGTCTGTTCATATTTAATTGTCATCTATTGTGATCTTCAGCATTTATTATATATATATATACATGGTCTATTTGTTTTGGTTCGTACGAAGAAATATTAGGAAAAGGGCAATGACCACTATTGCAATCTTGATAGGGGATCGGACAAAAAAAACGAATTAGTCCGTCAGATTATTCTTATTTGACATAAGCAAAAAATGACGACGATAATTGCTTCTAAAACTCGTGAACTCCTCGAAAACGTCACATATGTCAATACATTTTTTACCTACAAATGACGCCACCACTCATGGCCCGTTTACTCCGTCAAGCCGTTTTATCTCCGTAAATTTTTATTAATTTGATAAAACAAAAAACTCGTATCCAATATTTTGCGATAATTTAACTGACGGAAATCATATTGTTTTGACCGTCCGATCCCCTTTTGGCAACAACGATAGTGCCTATTCCAATAATAATATCAAAAGATGCCGAATACGGATCCGTATCCTTACGCACCTGTCACAATAAATAATGTTTATGTCTAGAGAAAATAACTGAATAGTTAATTTTATTCACACAGGCTGTTTTATGGAAAGTATAATTTATTAATAGTATGTAGATTAGTCGCGAAAAGCCATCAAGAGAGAAATTTTACATAGTTTCTAAGATGTCAACATTATTATTTTTTCGAAATTAATAATATTAATATGCTTATGTGATATGAAAAATCAGAAACAAGGCGACACCTGCTTTTAATATGTTAAATCATGATTTAAATTTTTCTTACAAAGCAATAAGAATCACATAAGATATATTACCCCTAAGATACAGGTGCAGCCTAGTTTGAGGACCTCTGTTTCCTAAGTATGTTATCTCGTTACGTACGAGTATTCAAAAGCGCTAACTTTAAAAAAAAAATATTTCTTTCGATCGGCGCGGCTGCGTTATGCGTCTTTACGGCGTCAATATTTTTATAATATTTAAAATTCTGTTTATAAATAGAATATCACAAAATTCACAAAGTAAGTACTTATGATTATTAAAAACAGTTAGTTCTAGAAACCTCAATGTGAATTTTAAAGACTTATCTATAGGCACCTCACACGAATAGGTTTGTAGAAAAAAGTTTTCTTTAGTATCAGTCGATAATAAAAACTAAAAAACCCGACTGAAAAAACCGCCTGCTTCCAAGTTTTGTTTAATTTAAAATGTGCTTGTTTTTTATTTTTCAGTTTTTTCAGTCGGGTTTTTTAGTTCTATTTTTTTTATTTCCAACTTTTTAGTTCTTTTGTGTCGGTTCTTTCGTTGGTCGCGTAAAAATCTTGGCACATGATTTAACTTTTGTGTTTGTTTATATGATTTGTGACTTTGAATTTATTTTAAACATTTATGTGTCATATATTTTTGTAATCTCCTTTTAAATTATATATTGCCCCCAAAATCCGCAAATTTCTTTTCTTTTTTAATTTTAATGTAGCCAGTGACACTCGCGCCATCAAGACGAATCTAACGACGTATATTTTATTCAAATCCCTTCATCCGTTTAGGAGTTATGAGGGAACAAAGAAATGGACATAGTACATACATACACGCCAAACACATAACCCTCCTTTTGGGCTTCGCCGCAGTCGGGTAAAAAGGTACACGGTTCGGTGCATTGGTCGATTCCTAAGAAGAACCGGCAAGAAACTCCAAAGGTTACTCTTTTAATCTTTTATAATCGTTTGGGTTAACAATTTCAACTTCAGTCTTACAAGTTTCTCAAAAAAGTGGCTGTCACATACGGACGGACAGACAGACAGACGAATGACGAAACGAGATGACGAATCTATTTAAGGGTTCCGTTTTTTTGCGATTCGGCTACGGAACCCTAAAAAGTAGTTTTAAAATGTGCTTTTTGGGGTTCGACCTGCGCTTCTGGATAACTGGCAAAATTACAAAACCTCGAATTAAAACAAAAAACAATCCACAATCTTTACCCGATAATCAGTCGCCATACACAACTCGTAAAACCACAAAGAAATCGCAAGGGTTGATGGTAGATAGCCATGAGAACGGTATAAGGATAGGCGTTCACAATGCCTGCCGGGTACCGTATGTAGGCGGCGTGATGATAAGGTGGCCGTGTGAAAGCAGACCGTGTGTAAAGAGCGTACTGACCTAAATTATTGTGTTGTGTAAAAGGGGGTTATTAAAAGTAATGTTGGCTCTTGTGGCTAACTAGAAAATGCCTTGTTTAGTCTTTAACCAATTTATCTGACAGAATTTTAATTCAGAATAAAAACTAGGGTTTAAATATAATTAAGAGATAAGGAAGACCGAAGAACCGAAGGGTCGAAGAAGGTCTATAACCAGTGTGTGTTGTCAGTGATTACTTATGGCTCAGAGACATGGTCCTTAACTCACGGAGCTATGGAGAGAGCTATGCTCGGAGTTTCTTTGCGATACGATCCTAAATGAGGAAATCCGCCGAAGAACTAGGATCACCGTGATAGCTCTCAGAATATGTAAGTTGAAGTGACAATGGGTGACATCACTCGAAGAACCGACAACCGATGGGGAAGGAAGGTTCTCGAATGACGACCACGAACCGAAAGATGCAGCGTTGGAAGGCATGAGGTTACGTGTTTTTCTAGAAGTCATAAAAACTGTATTTGGCTAACGTGATAGAACCCTAAAGAAGTAAATTGATTTCTTGTTATAAAATCGAAAATTTTGATTTTTCGCTTTCTAAGATAGTTTTGTTTAGTTGCCTGTGAGAATGGGAGGCTGTTTCGAAAGCTCCACTCCTATATCTAAATACGTAAATGTAACTTCGATACAGATTGTTGATAGGCTTGCTGAGATAGCCAATGTGTTTAGAAAACGTAGCAGGTTGAATTGGCTATCGATTGGGCGAGATTTAGGGCCGGAATCCACTGAAGCTGAGACAGCACGAAAGTAGACGAGATTATGTAAGCCAACAACACAATTTCGTTATTTACTCTTCTTATCTCCGCTTAGTTTGTGCAAACGGTTGCGTAGAACTAAGAGGAGATATCTTGTAATTTTTCAGGCCAGCTTCCGCAGTCGCTGGATTGCAGAACTGATTGAAAAAACATGGAATAAACATGAGTGGTTTTAGTCAGTAGAAGTCTGACTCCCATCCGTTCCGCCCATTAGGGCTATTGCGTATCTTTTTAATATCAGTGGCATGTATCATATTGTCCATGGATTATCTGTCAAATTGGTTACGGTTTAGTACAAAATGGAACCATTTGACAGTTAATTGGTGGACACTATTGATAGCCACTGTCATTTAAAGATACGCAATAGCCCTGCAGAGCGATTATCCTCAATTCACCTGGGTGAAACTAATATCTCCCAGGTGAATTGAGGACACTACTTTAGTATCTAATGTCCACCTGGGAGATATCACCCAGGTGAACATTAGACACTAAACCGATGATTGATGATTTCCCAATCGAATAAAAAAACGGTGAGCGGTGAGCTGTGTGCGGTGTGCGGTGCAAATCTCAGCACACCTTCCGTGGATACACTAGTCTAGTTCTTACACACGTCCTAGCCTTTCCGCTACGCACATCTACGGTTATCTCCACGTTGATGGAATCCGGCCCTTAGACGTTCTATCTAGTACTGTATCAAAGTAACATTAAATTGCTTTCCTTGAAACTGTAGGAGGGCTGTAACAACATCCAATTTTATTTGTAATAGACTAGACTACAAAGCACAGTGGCTTATACCAATTCATATTTTTTTTTTAAAATTTGTTATTATTATGTCCTTTATTCATTATGATACATACAGTTTACATTTTTATTTTTTTTTTCCCACACTAGGAATTTCTCCTGTATCGTGGGTGCGTTCACAAACATTACCCGGAACAACGATCTGTAGGATTCATATTTATTTCTTATAGAACTTATAAAAAAACATTTAAAAGTATAATAAACAGTTTACCGGAGCTGGGAGCAGGTGATTATTATTATTCCCTTTATTTGTTTTCTCACAAACTTACTATACATTTTTAAATATTCTTTACAAAAAACAATAAAAAACATTTAAATTATAATATTATTATATTATAATTATTAATATTATTATTTTCTAAGCAAATATCATCATCATTTTATTTTTGTTGCCCATAACTCAATTCATTTGGCGTCGGCGCAGCATGTCTACTTCTCCATAGGTACTTCTCTAATTTACTCGTCAAGTCATCATCATCACCTTTCTTGCCTTCTCGAGTTGGCTTACTTTAATCATTATGCAACATTATATAGATGAACCATAAAATATCTATCACAGTATGTATTATCATAAACATTAAATGTGCTAACATAACAAGCTATGATTAATAAATCAGTATGATACTTGGTTTAAATATTAATTACGACGACATCGTGAGAGTTGCGGGCAACTGGGGGATGCAAACGGCAGGCTGCCGGTCTGAATGGCGTTCTATGGGGGAGGCCTTTGTCCAGCAGTGGACGTCTTATGGCTGATGATGATGATGGCTTAGTGTGATGTACAGAATGCTTGGTTGACAGGTCCGTCAGTGAAGGGTCCGTTTTCAAGAACAAGTGAAGCTTCACTTATCCGTGACGGTGATGATGAAGAGACGGTAACGATGAAGAGACGGCGACTTGTAAGGAAATAATATAACTTCACAAGCTTGTCTGTGAAGTAACTAATTACCTATTGCTTATGTTTTACGTCCTATGAGGTCACTGGTCATACTTAAGGTGAAGGCGACGAGCGAGAAATTCGAATTTCCTTACGTTTTATGCAATTTCCCGGTCAGTGTCAAGTCGTTTGTTAAATAAAATGGAATTGGCGGTAGTAATAATTGTCTTTATACTGAGTAGGTAATAATTATTAAAACCAACAAAACAACCGTCTCAGTTCATGCAAGTGTCAAGAATGCCTTTTTTATCAAATAATCACTTGGGAAATTGCAAAAAATGTACAGAATTCGAATTTTGCGGGTTAGCTCGTCGCCTTCACCTTAAGGTATGGCTAGTTACAAAATATTTGGCTGTCACGACTTTTTAACTAGTTTTGCCATGATTGATGATGGTCACCTAGAAGGGATGTCATTGACTTTGAAACAATGATACCATAGATAAAGAGAAAAGATGAAAATCTTCCGTGTCTTCTATGTATTTCATTTTGTTTTTTTTGGTTGACAATGACTACAATACAGCTAATTGTTAATTTATGTTCTTAAGTCATTATACTAATCCGAAAAAAACATAATAGGCCTGTCTGACACACTGCATAATACTGTCTAATGCGGCCGCCACACACTCGACGAGTGACATGGGAAGTAGCGAGGAAAGGAGGCAGAGACATAGTGTGGCCACTTTACTCGACATGCCGCACGTCATGCTCCTCGTCCTGCCCATCGCTCCCTATGTTGTCGGTTTTTGTTTTTGTAGGAGCGTCGCGATTAATTGCGCGAGTAGAGCAGTGTGGGCAGAGCGGGCAACATCGCGGCAAATAGCGGCAGCGCGAGGAGCAGCGCGAGGAGCATAGTGTGGCGGTCCCATAAGTCCATAACATACGATCTTTTTCAGCCAAAGAGACCAAGTATTTTTGCGTTAAACATTTTACATTCGTGGTTAAAATTGCACAACAAAACAACCTTTTTAAATCAAATTGCTTAAAACAACAAAGAATACAGCGGCAGCGAAAGAGCTACGAAAGAAATAACTTAATAGCGATTTAATCACATAAGTGTGTTCAGAAGCTTTCATGTAAGTAGGTATTACCAAATACGATAATTTACTATCATAATCTTATTAGTTACTTTATTTTCTATTGCAGAATGCGGAACAGCATCACACATTGTAAATATAATTTAAAAGAGGTTACATTGCATTACACTGTAAGTGAGTTTAAATGTTTGTGAACGCACCCACGATACAGGAGAAATTCCTAGTGTGGGGCGAAAAAAAAAAGAGGTGATTAAGTCTTCGCTACAAGATGAAGAAATTCATATCTATGTTTTTTTTCTATAATTTAGTTGTTTTAACTATCGTGTGGCAGTTTACCTTAGGCGGCTTAGCCAATAGTACATTATGATACAAGTGCGGTAAGTTGAAAATTACAGCCGAGGCGATATTGCTTGCCCGAGCCGTAGGCGAGGGCTAAAAGAAAGCAGAGGCTGTAATTATCAAAGCGCACGTATGTCAAACGACGTTTTATAACATATTTGCGAGGAAATAAATAAAACTCGGACTTTCTTAAACGAATAAATCTTTAATTAATGCAGTTAAAGAATGCTACTTGTTCTCAATGAAAAGTCGATTGTACCAGACCACCAATTCGGGTTTAGGAAAGAACATGCTACCATTGAACAAGTACATAGAGTACACAGGAAAATTAGAAAATCGTTCGAGAAGAAAGAGTATTGCTCAGCTGCCTTTCTTGACATACAGCAAGCCTTCGACAGAGTCTGGCATAAAGGTCTGCTTTTTAAAATAAAAACATTACTACCACATACCTTCTATGGTGTACTAAAATCCTACATTACACACAGAATATTCCAAGTCAGAGAAGGCCAATGCACGTCAGGATTTTGCGAAACATCTGCGGGAGTACCACAGGGCTCGGTTCTCGGACCTGTACTGTACACCTTGTTTACTTTCGACTTGCCGCAAAGTCCTGAGGTCACAGTCGCCACGTTTGCAGACGACACAGCCCTACTTGCCTCACACACATGTCCAATACAAGCATCTCACATTCTGCAAAGCAATCTATATGAAACCGAAGAATGGCTGGCAAAATGGAGAATTGCCGCCAGTGTATCCAAATCTGTTCACATCACATTTACCCTCCGCAAAAATAATTGTAACCCGGTCACTTTAAATGGCACCCAACTCCCACATCACGAGTCAGTAAAGTATCTGGGCATGCATCTTGATCGCAGGCTCACATGGAAGAAACATGTCGAAACAAAAAGAAATGAGATTAACTTCAAATACAGAGGCCTATTCTGGCTGCTAGGAAGGAACTCAAAACTGGCCGTAGATAATAAAATGCTTATATACAAAACTATATTAAAGCCAATTTGGACTTATGGCATCCAACTTTGGGGATCAGCCAGTGCCTCCAACATTATGATAGTGCAAAGAGCACAAAACCATATTTTAAGACAAATTTCTAATGCACCGTGGTTCATCAAAACATCAGAAATACATCAATTTCTTAACATTCCTACGGTCAAGGAGGAAATTATAACACACGCCGATAGCTACAAATCTCGGCTACTGAAGCACCCGAATCAGCTTGCGGGCCAGCTCACTATCCCAGAAAGCATCCGCCGATTGAAAAAACGACGGGACATCTTCGACCAGCAGCATAGTCAGCTTGACTGACTGTATACGATAAGGTAGCCTCCACTGGGAGTAGCGCCCTACATGCCAACAGAGTCACCTCATCTGCTCATAGTCTCGAAGACTGATCGCAAGATAATAAGAACAAGAAAAAAAAAAAAAAAAAATTAAAGCAGTTATGAAAATTTGAGCAATTAGTAAAATTGATTATTATTTCTTAACAAATAAGCGATGCGATTTTTTTTCAGGCATAGGCACAAAACAGCCAGTATTATTAATAAAGTAAATTAATATTTTTGTTTTTGCTACAGATATTAATGGTTGTAATTTATTGTCGAAATTAATAAAATTAAAGAATTAAATGTTTATTTATTATACAGGGTGTTTGGAAGGGAGCTGTACATACGCCTAGGGTAGAAACTAGGGATAGTCTGCTACCTACCCCCGCCCATTATATTGACCTTGGCCTCAAGGTTTTTTTTTAATTTATTATTATTTTTTATTTGACTTTTTGACTAAAACTACCTGTAGCTCAAAATCTATCCATGGGACCGGTCGGCTAATGGTCTTGTTTTAATCGTTAGAGTCTTAGGGTCCTGCAAAAAATTATTTTACACCAGAAAATTGTGGAGAAGAAAAGTTATGGGGCCTGAAGTACCGTAGTAAGGTAAAGAAATAATTTTAAATTAAAAAAAAACCTTGAGGCCAAGGTCAATATAATGGGCGGGGGTAGGTAGCAGACTATCCCTAGTTTCTACCCTAGGCGTATGTACAGCTCCCTTCCAAACACCCTGTATTTTATCTCCCAAAGTTAATTTTGTTCATAAAATGTTGACCACTTTTCTGAAATAAAAACTCTTTGCTAAGATTTAAAAAAGTAGGTACCGTTCGTTTTGACAGAGCATCTTCCTAAACCGTGCGATTTACATTACATTACCGCACAAGTACGTAATGAGATACATTACGATATTGGAATTGGTGAAATAAGAGACCCTTTACGAGCAAATGTGTTATAAATGTATTTTACTTGCTCAGATTGGACAGGTCTACTTAAATCTGTGTGGTTCTTTCTTCAAAAGACCATCTCAGACACTAATTTGCATTGTCCTTACATGATTTGATCTATGTTGGCACTTGGTACGAAACACCGGTCCCATCTAGTATTATTATAATATGATCTGACGTGTAAAACTGTTGTGTAAAAACGATTTACTGAAATAAATAATGTTTAAAGTGGCCCAACTGAAGTCATGATATATTCAAAGACTGTCCAAAAAGGCTTTTAAATTGTCGCTCATTTTAAATGTGCCATGACAGTGGTTGACATCAACCGACTTTTGACCTCAAGTTCACGGCCCCTGTTGCAAATTTGATCTCACTATAAGTGAACTATCATACTTAATACTTAATATATATATTAATATTTTAAAGGCGAAAGTTTGTGAGTGTGTGAGTGTGTATGTTTGTTACTTCTTCACGCAAAAACTACTGAACGGATTTGGACAAAATTTGGTACACAGATAGTTTATAACCTGGATTAACACATAGGATATATTTTTATCCCGATTTTATCGTCCCGTGGGATAATTTTCGAGTTGGAGCGGGTGAAGCCGCTGGCTACGGCTAGTAATGATATATATTTCGTACTCTGATTAGCTTTGTAATGGGTTTTGTCCAAAAAATCTAACCTTATACAAGGGTGTAAATTAACCCATCACACAGACATCAACCAAGTATTCTATACATCAAACTAAGTACTCCTACGCAAACAAACAATGCTGGGAAACGATTTTTTTTTGGGTCAAAAGTCACATTTAGGGTAGCACTCTTCTGTCGGGGCCGCGGGTAGTCCAACGGTTATCGCAGCCTCGACATAGAGGGCGAAGAAGGAACATGGGTGGTTTTTAGTCAGTAGAAGTCTGACACTCCCTTTCGCTCTGCCCAAGAGCGGGAGGGGTTATTCGATGATTTTACACACACCAAAAAAAAAAAAAAAAAAAGGGTAGCACTCTTAAAACATTGTGTTAGTGGATGGTTTGAATAGTAAACGGGTCATGGAGGTAATTTAAGTAAAGTTGTAACCAGAAAACTAGTATTTACAAAAAGAGCTGTGCAAAACCTTTCACCCCCAATATCTCCGTAAATAGGGGGTTCAAAGGTATGGTCTAGAACAAAACAATAATCGCAGTGGTGGGGAGAACAAGTGCCCTTCGTTTGCGTTCGGTTCGTAGGGTAGTTCTACACCATTTTTTTTTTAAATTTCATATTTTAATAAATAAAACCAATGTAATACTGTTGGTGTACCTAGTAAATAAGTACATCAGGACTGCATCGTTGGTCTAGTGATCGCAAGCACAACAGCTGTACCTACATGACGTCTTGGGTTGATTCCCAGGATGGGGCAAAGTGTATTTGGGTTTTTCCATCAGGAATTTCTCTTTCATAGTCATACTAAGGGGTGTCATAAGTAAGTGTTAAGGAAGTTAGGTAGGCAGTATCCGGTTAGACTGGAAGCTCACCCCAACATACTTTGGAAAAGGCTAGGCATATAATGATGGATACTAAATATTACACTTTAACTAAGTCAAGTTAAATGTTTGTTTTGCAATTTTCAAATAAATGGTCACGTTTTCAGTCACGTCAGGATCTATTACTTAGATTCTAATTTCGTGCTTAAATTTTATACTCTTTATAATGACCAGTATCAAGACTTATCATTTTAAACGTATTGCATTAAATAAACGATCAAATTTCGACGGCAAAACGATCAAGTTGGTTGCCAAACTGTTATGTGAAACCTGAAGGACATCACTTTCCACCATTTTGTTTTTTGATGGTAAGTCTGGCCTTCGGAAGATATTATTTCAAGTAGATTGCTTCATTTCGTCTAGGCAGTTAGCCGTTTGCAGCCTGATTCGAGATGGAGGTGACTTGCAGTTCTAAATTGATCGTTATTCCATTAGGTAATGCCATCAATATTATTTTATACTGTCGACTCAAAAAAACAGGCCACGATTTCTTAAAGAATTTGACATCTAATAACATGATAGTCTAATAGTGTAAAACAAAAATAAAACATTATGAGAAGGCTTGATGCACTACGGGTGCATAATAAATGCACCCGTAGTGCATCAAGCCTTCTAAACGTTTCGCCACTACGAATGTCTTCTGTTTCGTGGTTGCATTTGTGTTACAGATACATTTAAATTCACATTATACACATACAGCCAAACCCAGAACAACTGTCTGTTGGCCATACAAATATTAGCTACGAGTACGTTCCGCAGTTCAGTAGTCAATCTATCCGTAATCAATTTAATGACTAACTAGCTACCTAGTTAGTCATTAAATTGATTACGGATAGATTGACTACTGAACTGCAATGATTGTTTAAAGGTTTTAATCGAACACAAAATGCAACGTCTAAAACAATTTCATGAAGAAGTAATCACAATCGAACTGAAAATAAATAAAACTTTTACTTAAATTAAACTTTAGTCACACTTTAGATAATTAACTAGATGATATTGCCTCTAGACACTCAAAAAATAAAAACTGTTTAAGTGAACAAGGTACAGTAAATAATTATGGGAAAAGAAAAAAAACTAGTAAATAATTCAGATTGCCAAGCAAAATAAATAATACAATTAAAATAAATAAGTTTTAGGTTTTAGCAGTTTTTGTCTCAAGAGTGCTGACACAAAAACTGCAACATTTATAAATATGTAATTGTTATTTCCTAAATACTTAGTTAAATTATATTATAAATAGCAAAACTCATAATAACCGTTATTGTTACTTATAACACGAAATGATTATAAAAAGTGCACAAAGAAGTTTCTATACAAAAACTTAAATAGACATGTCAATCAATTATGATAACTTTTGTAAGAATAGAAATTATGTTGATAAAGTGACTTTGAACTATGATTAGCAAACCTGAAACAAATAAAACAAAATGGAAGTTCCTTTGTAAATATTGAACAGCAAGTCCGACGGGGTTTCAACATACAGTATTACATACCTACCGGGTATTCAAAAACAAATTCGGTCTGGCCAGCCATATAAGGGCACACGCTAGGAAAAAGCTTGTAAGGGCCGCTGTTACCGAAATCGGTAAGGAGGACTATATATTTATATTACATACAATAACATCACGCCTGTTATCCTCGTAGTGTAAGGCAGAGGTGTACCCATTAACACACCCACATTTCGACACTAACGTTTAATTCCCGTAATATAAATCTCGACTCCGTGACTATTTTTGAGACATTCCTAAAAACCCTAATAACAACAGTGGATCGGACAAAAAAATACTAATTAGTCTGTCAGATATATTTCCAATAAATATTGGACATGTATTTTTTCTTAATTCACATTAACAAAAATTTAAATCGATACAGTGCTTCGAGAACTCGTGAACTCCTCGAAAACGTCACATGTTAGTACATTTTTTACATACAAATGACGTCACAACCCCCCACCCATCTTTGACGCGTCTTATCTTCGTCAATTTTTATTAATTTGATAAAACATAAAACACGTATACAATTTTTTTCGATAATCTAACTATCGGACTAATTAGAATCATATTTTTTTGACTCAGTCCGATCCTTTATTTGCGCCATCCGAGAATCGCACTCAGAACATACGAACTGACCAACTAAATCAACGAAGCAGTCGAAATTAAATTCATTATTTTAAAAATTATTACTGACAATGATGCAACTGTCTCATTAGAGGAGGTATAGACAAAGGAAAAATATATAAAACTGTCAAAAAAAAATTAAAAATAATTGATATTACCTCAAATTGTTTTATAGTGCATAATCTTTGTATAACATAATTATTTATCTCGTTAAACAATTTAAAGAGATTTTTGTTAAGATTTAATAGGTGCCTGAAATATTATGAAATGTTATTCACGTGAATTACTTAGTCTGAAGCCGTTCTGCCTATTATGAAACGGAATGTTAGGAGCAATGGACTTTTTAGTTTTATTTTTTTGATTTTGTTATAACGTTTTTGTTCTATTTGGTACTTTATTGTAACCTACTTATTTTGCGGATCTCACGTTACCTAAGGCTGTGTCCTACTATAGGTGATTGAACGAGCACTTTTTTTTTAGGTTGGGAAGTCATCTAATAGCCCGCTCTTGGGCAGAGCGAAAGGGAGTGTCAGACTTCTACTGACTAAAAACCACCCATGTACCTTCTTAGCCCTATATGTCAAGGCCGCGGTACCTCTTACAACATCCCGCAGCCACGACGACGGGGAGCACTTTAAACCATGACTCCCGTTAAGAAGATATTATTTTTATGCTAATACATAGATTACTACCTAAAAATAAGTAGGCGAATTTTTAACAAAGTGAATCGTTTTCATATTAAATTATAGTTGTTCTTGCTATGATTAGATCAAGATCAAACTGCAAAATACCACCAATTTCAATATAACATAACATTATGCCTGTAAATTCTGTGATCCTCGCAGGTAGGTAACAGAACTATAAAAAACCTATATTTCGCCAATTACGATATTGACGAACTGACTTGACTATTGCCTTGGTTATATCTTACTGGTTTTGGATTAATCCAAAATCTCCAAAAGACAAGCTGCTACTGAGAATTTCCTGACGGAAACACTGAAAAACTAAATCCGCCCTGTGTTAACAAATAAAAGTGATTTGATTTAAACTGAACCAAAAACCTCGCTCTCAGCAATAGCGTCTCCAACCATTACACCAACGAAGCGATCAGCTTGAAAAACAAACGCAACATTGAGAACAATAAACCCCGCAACACCTCACCCAATTTAACGATCACTCCACTTTATAAGACGCAACAGATAAAAGAAACACCGATCCATCTGAGTAAGATTAATGACCGAACAAATAGCTCACAAGCTCCAATCTAAGCACCTATCAGCTACCTTGGGCAACATAATAATCTCCTAGTAATACTTATATAACAAGACATTACGTGTCTTTTAACTCTTATAAGTTATAACACGGTCATTTCAAAAGGCTGTCAGTACAGAACGGAGAGGCAAAGATGTAGGGAGATGTAACTTTGCCGGTTGTTCGACTTTCTCTGACAAGGTCATCGGTGAAAGTGCTCATAAGATTAACATAGCTTTGTGATGTGAGGACGTTACACGTGCTTCATCGTTCCGTCATTGAGATTTTGGTAGTTTAGCGGATTAAAAGATTTTTGTAGGTGTTCTCTTCAATTATAATTAGGAGCTGCACTTTGCTCTCGGGAAAATCTTTTTGTAACATTGCATCGTCCTCTTGCCTCTAGGCTGCAACCTAGAGCTATTCTAAAATCTAGATTTAATGTTTTCAAATAATGATTTGGAAATCGAAAAAAAAGTCCCACTGGTAATAATAATTGAAAAAAAAAACACAGTAATGGAAAAAGAAAAAGGAAGACCTAAAAATAAATTCGATTGTAAAAAATAGTGATTCAATAGATCGCTTTTATTAACATAGCCAAAAGAATAAATTGTAAAGGTCCCTCTTTCTTTTTCGTGGGGTTAGCTAGTGCGTTTTTCACGATGTATTCCTTCACGGAAGCAGGTGATAAATTATACAATCGCACCTGAATGCAAAAATCAGAGGTCTTGAGTTCGAAGTTTCTAGCTATGAATTAGCAGTCAGACCACTTGGCTATCACTACCCAAAATCCCAATAAAGGTCTACAAGCACAATAATTGACAACTTTTCTGACAAAAAAATATGACTCTGTTTAGTCCGTGTTTTTCGTTTTATCAAATTAATAGAAATTGACGAAGAATGAATCATGAATGAGGGCTCGTGAAAAATGTACTGAAATGTGACGTCAAACGAGTTTAATTTTTTGTTTAAATGAAAAAAGAAAAAATATGTGTCCAATATTTTTCTGAAATCTATGTGACGGACTAATTAGTTGTTTTCGACAAGCTTGTACCCAATTATGTGTTAAGCTTTAACACATAATTGGGTACAAGCTTGTCGAAAAAAACTATTGTTCCATTGAAAACCTTGTTAGCTTAACCGAGACCTTAACAAAAAAGGTAATTCAAATTACTCATGGTACTTTATACAAGTTATTAAAACAGGCTTCATCGATTTAAACCGCGAACTATTTTTCTAATCAGCAACCCACTTCACTTCTTTCTTTTTAATTTCCAAATCTGCGTGGAAATCATTATCAATGACGGCTTGACCTTCCAAATTGGTTCCATCACGGATCCGGATCAATTTTGAACCGCGTGCGCATTTGTAATCGTGCTGATTCGGGGACAATCGGTTATCTTCGGCAACAATCGGTTACGCAATACTGCTCACGATGCGAACCGAGATGTCAAATTTCGAAATTCGAAAAAAGGAATGCTGGTAACGGATGTTATGATCAATTTTAGGAGGTAAAGTTTTCAAGTTCGGATGTGGGAAGTAATCTTTGAAACTACCAATTCGATTCTAAAAATTCTTTCACTAATTCATGAGCTATAACTATTTAAAAAGTTTCCGGTAGGATATTTTCCATAACGCGACCGATACCGTTAATATCCCGTCTTTTAATTTAATCATTTTTAATCTTGGATGCGAAATCCTGTGGTCTATTGCTTAATCATAGACACACCGAGCGACGATGTCATTGTGAAAAAGTTATTTAGATGAGGAAAATGTCATTATTTTATCAATGCTGCCGATAATTCTTTATCGATTTTCTTTCTTTCTTCAGATTAAATTAGTTTGTTGATCAATAATGGTACAAGTTTTAATCTGAATTGTCTGAAATTGACGTTTGATATTGTTGATATTAAATTAAATGATTTTGAAAATCAATTTTTAAAGTAATCACACGCACAGTGTGTACTCGTATCTCGTCAACGCACTTTGGAATATTTTTTTTAAACCGATGAAAACCGATGGCTGAGGTCTGTGATAGAACGAGCGTACCCGGAAAAGGCCTGGTTCAAACCTTTTGCAATTTCAACAGTATGAAGATTTGAATATGGTTTACTTTTATATGGACACGTGTGAGTAGGTCTACGACAAGTACCTAGATCATCCAGTTCATCATTATTATTCTCTTTTCTTGCTCTTATTCCAATGGAATTTTCACCAAAAAAATCTAATTAGTCCGTCTGTTAGATTATCGAAAAATATTGGATACGTGTTTTTTGTTTTATCAAATTAATAAAAATTAACGTGGGGGCTTTTGACGTCACTTTGTAGGTAAAAAAGTACTAACCTTGTGACATTACACGACTTGACGCGACATTTCGAAGCACTGTCTGCTGTTTAAGGGTAAAAAGAAAAAATACGTGTCCATTATTTTTTGAAAATCTATCTGATGGACTAATTAGATTTTTTTTGGTTAAATAACCTATTCATTTGGGGTCGGTTCAGTGTTAGTTCCATACTTCTCTATCTCTCGTCATTTCATCAATATCATCCTTTCTGGCCATATCATCCTATAAACAGTCAATTTCTCAAAAAAAATTCTTTGATACCCATCCACGTTCACACTCAAAACTGTCCTCATGACATTTTCCTCATAGGTCATCCAGCTTAAAGAATTTATTTATACGATACGCTTGTTGCTATGAGTATCCTATGTAGTTATGAGAATGCGCACCTTCATCGACTATTGTCCTATTATATAACTTCAATACTTGATAATCGGCTTTGTGGATTGTTCTATTGTTTCAATTATACGACTATTTATGTTTAATTATGACGTGTTTTAATTTCCAAGTTTTTAAAACAATTACATTTATCGCGTGCCTACTCTTTATTTCATTTATTTTAGGTTTACAGGAGGATTGCAGGCGTGATGTTATATTTATGTTTAAAACATCACACGAAGAGGAGGACTCTGCTCCATATTTTATGGTTAAGACCCTACAATAGCGTTGAGTCTTAACTAAGCATTCATTCAATTTCAGAACTAAATCTATGAAAATAATGGGTAATGAATAACTAAATCTACCACCTTAACATTGAGTGGCGCAAAATAACTTAATTTGTTTGTCAATAACATTATAATCAAAACCAATACTAATCGTTGCCCCGTTGATCGATTTCCCGCCAAGCGATCATTTGAAAAAAGAACAACCAAACCGCATATTCACACCAATCAAATGATTTCGTGCCTTAAACTGAATGCAATAAGGCTTATAGAGACAGACGTATAAAAAGTGCGTTAATCTATAAGATTTCATAAAACAAGTTGCTAGATTAAAAATACCTAAATATTTTATTCGGTGTTGCGAAATTAATTCTGAAATGTTGCCATTAATTAGTTATAGCTTGCAAATATTGGTAGTTAATATTTATTTATTCTGTTTTTATTTGTAGAAAATGTAATAAAATTAGACAAAACATAGTGCGACGAATGCGGTGACCCATGCGGGGTCACCTGTAGTTTTAATCGTTCTAACAAGTGCGAAATGATGAATTTTCTACCATTTGTTGTGCGAGTAGATTTACATGTTGTGAGGAAAGTTTTGAGTATGATTGTGGAGGGGTATAAGCGTAAAGGAAGACCAAAGAAACGATAGATGGACTGTTTTAAGAATGATATGGCAAGACAGGAGGTGTCAGATGAGACGACGAATAATAGAGTAATTTAGAGAAGTATAGAAGAAGAAGACACCCTGCCCTAACCCAAAAAGAATTGGGATAAGGTCAAGAGAATTTTAATGCATGAGTAGATATAATATAGATAAATGGACAACATTCGTTAGTAGCCGGTCCACTATGGCAGATGGTAGAAGAGCGCAGTGTTTTACAGCTACATGTTGAAGGACATGATTGTCATCTCAACGTATGGGGCCAGAACCAAGACTACAAAGGCAAGCAAATCTGACGAAGACATTATAGGTTTTCACTTTTATCTTTTCAGTATAACATGTCTTCAAGGAACTGTTATTGGTTAAACAAACAACAATAAAATCTATCTATGCGCTATAAAATCACCAGAATGATATAGACACACATTACTTCATAACTTATGTGGTTGTAACCCTCTAACAATTGCCTAAGTCGAAAGAACTGTCGATATCTCAGTCAGTCATCTGCTGTCTAGATTATATCTAAACATTTAGCATTTCAGCACCCATTGTTATGCTAACAATGATATATTACGAAAATAACAATGTAAGGTACATCCGCCATGATGGATTGTGATAATTTTGAGTTTTAAAATGATTTGTCGCAATCATTAGAAAATTTTCTTGAAAAATTGCCTAAAAAATCTGATGCTTCCTATGTTACAGTATTCTGTTCATAAACATGTTGGAGGACAACAAAAAATTCTTAGAACTGAAAATTTGAAATAATTTGACCCCCACCAACACGCACCGGGCCCGCGTGGGCATTCTAATGCCTGTCATGGAGAGGATGACAGTGACGCAGCTGTGGGAACATTGACTATTATGTAATTACAGATGAATAACACGACGACGACGTACCGAATTGCAAGATGCTGTCATGTGTTTTTAGAGCGAATCCTGAACGTGCAATTGCTTGTCAAACAAGTCATTGTAGCTCCCAGATAGGATTTGTTATTCCTATGCCACTGCCAAATAACGAGCCATTATATGATATTCTTACAATAACACTCCATCATGCAATTGAACGAATTAAAGATCATGTTATCAGATGTGAAAATATATTTTACCATGACCTGTAATGTTTTTCCTACTCCTCCACTATTCTTTAATGATTAATTAATTATTTTCGTCGTGGTATCCAAGACAGTTAAATTATTATTTTGGGACTTGTTGATTCTGGCTTTGAGGAATCACGTAGACCAGACAATGTCAATAGTTTCGTTTTCCTTATCGTTGATGAACGTTCAACCGTCAATCGATGCTAGACCATGGATTAATACCAGTTACGTTTAGATATGAAAAAGGGCGACGACCCAATTGTCACCGACTGGGGCAAATAAAGACCTCGAGTTACTAATGAAGACACTCCGATGGAAACACCTCAGAACCCTTTGCCTTACATGGGAAACGAAGACGGGCCCTATACGAAGCAGTAGCGCTTATACGAACTCTTAACCAACGAGGCAGTGGAATTCCCGATAATCTTTAGCTTGATCACAGAAACTCAAGCTAAGTTTTTTTAACACACTTCAAAGCGTCCAAAGCGCACCTTGCGACACAATACCTTTAACTTAAATGGTGCAAAACGTTCAACACCAATTAGTATAGATGTGCCTATTCTTTCGCACAAGCTGTGGCCCAACGAGGTTTGGGCCATTGTGTTCATGGAACATTACTGTTCTGTTTCACCATCGGCAGATATCTCGGCTGATTAATGATTTTACCATGAGATTTGTGATGGATCTCGCAAGGGCTATAACCGTGACCGCTCTTATTTGCATTTTCATCAGTGCTGTTAAATTTTGACAGTTTATTGTTTTTTTTCCGGTTGGCAGCACAACATGCGTTCAGATTATATTGCATTGTTTTATACAGAGGTTTGGTAAAAGAATCAACCGTGCCATTTTTCGAAAGAAATGAACATTGTAATTAACCCCGAAGTGATTTTGTTCTATTACATCCTCTAACGGTAAAGTTTTTATGATTTGCAGTTGCAGCTGTCGTTTTTAAAATAAAGAATTTAATACCTCAATCATGACATCTAAGGCTAAGTGTGTCAGTTCCACTTCCGAATATTCTGTATATCGAGCTGGTGTCCATGTCCCAGCGTGTCTTTTACGTACGGGCATGTATTTTGATGAGGACCAAAATATCATTCATTCCAAAATGATTTAAGAAACGTGTCATACTCGTAATGCGTGAGATGACATAATCTCACGATTAACAAAAGAAATTGTTTGGATAGACTGAATCATGTACCTAAATTAGGAAGAATAATCGGCCAAAGAACTAAAAATGGGTCAGAGTCGTTATGAATATGTTTCCTTTGACAGATTTTCTACTATTTGACAGCTGACAACATGGAAATTATGATGTAGATCAATTAGCGTTCTAATTACAAACTGCCTTTAATTTTCCGGATCATTTACGCGTTCTACAACCCTTTGGTCTTGCTTGACTGGCCCACTGACTCACCGATTCTTTCAACTTGTTCAACTTGTGCCTGAAATTATTTACACGCTTTGTTTCTTCCATTCCTAAAATTACAAGGAATCAAGATTCTTTGCATCGTCTAAAATTTACGATTTTAAATAGAGATGCTGACAGTGTAGGCAATTTAATATTGTTGCAACAAATATGTTTGAAAAGGTTAAGCGATGTTAGTGTCTTGTGTTTCAAGATGAAAATCAAAAAAGTGAGGAATTGCCATTTAAGTATGATATGATATGAGATGCAACAGCATTATAGAAACTGTGCAATAACGAGTTTTAAAAGACCGAAACATGATGACATATTAAACTATGGCATTAAAGTCAAAAACATAATGTTTTCCGTAGCGACCCAAAAGTTTTAGGTACAGAATGTAATCAACTTAAAATTCAATTAACGCCATCGGTGCCGTCTGTTTTAATTCTCATCTTTGATGAATCCTTTCGAAACGAGTAGGGGGTACGGAGAGTAGGGGTGGTAAAACGGACAGGTGGTCGCCGCTCGCGCTATTGCCGTGTCGACTGCCGCATCGTGTGACCGCCGCTAACAGCGACGATCAACTGTCAACTTGTGACGTTTGCAGTTTGCCGCCAGATTTTGAATTACTTTTTTTGCGTTCGGAACATAGTGCCGTGCAGTGATTTTTTTTTGTCAGACAGTGGCAAAGGACGTACGCTCTGACAGGATAGTGGTGTGTTGTGTGATGGTACTCAGCCGCTCTGGGTTTTGAGAGCAGTATGAGGGGCAGCATTTGTCAGTTTTTGTTGTTGGCGCACGCGGTCTGCGCCATCACCGGACCGAGAGTAAGTAGATTTCATTTTGTTATATTCTAAGTTTTAAGTTTTAAACAACATATTTTGAATTTAAATAGGGAAAATCATCATATAATATATACAGGTTGATAAACTTACATCTTCTTCTTTATCGTATGGTTAGTACCACATTGTCAGAGTTTTTATGCCGCCATGGGCCTCTGGCATAGCTTCACATACCGTCGAGAATAACCTCTCCGGTGGTTTTCTCACGAGGTACTAAACAAAAACATGTAAAATATTCCTAAGACAATTTTACTTTTCACAAATTTAAAATATCCGGTATGAAAAAACCGGTTTCTCATTTCATCTGCATCGGTCCGGAAGAAAGCAGTCGTTAATTATTACTGAATGCGTCGAAAGTAGATATCGAAATTCGCGTGTGTTACATCGATTATTTATTATCCTAGATAGGTACATAATGAATGATTTATTCATTGTGCCGGGAGTCGGCACTATTCAATCGTAAATCTTGCCTCGTAATCGGTAATTTTGAATAATCGGAAACCGAATCTGTTTCCGATTTTAGATCTGAGTAGGACTGGTTTTTTAGTGTAGTTTTTATTCGTTATTTAATATGTATTGTCGAGTATTGAGCATTTCCTCTACTCAATCAGTAGTTTTATGAATCATAAATGATAATTATTAAGATGAAGTCATCTAACTGCCGCACTCAGAGAGCTTTAATGGTTACTTAGGCCATCACTTAGTAAAGGTTTTGACAGTTTTGTCATACAAAAGTACGTCAAATCTTTACTAAGTGACGGCTTAAGTAATCATTAAATATCTCTGAGTACCGCAGTTAGATCTCTTTCATCAGGTTAGGCGGTCGAGGTGTACCTAAAATAGTATAATCTGAATGACATTGGAAACCAATAATAATAGGTACTTGATAAATAAATTTATTTCTATTTCTGAAACTGTTCAAGCCTGCAACTAAAAGAGATAGTCTCTTAGTTGCAGGCAGGTGTTAAATTAGATTCACAAATAAAATATCATTATAAAAATACCAGTAGCTAATAAATCAGGGAAACTACCAAAAATCACGCAATTTTTCTGTCAGCAAAATGTCAGATAATTGTAAAAAGTTTTCATGTAAAAAGTATTGGCATAAACAAAATGGAAGTCATGTTCAAAATAAAATAGCTTCATTGAACTGAAATTCACTCCTGAATGAATGAACTAAATAAATCTTTAGTAGGTCACCAGGAATATTTTTTATTCAAACACGCGGATATTCAGTAATTGTAACAAACATATGTCTAATTTGCGTGTTCAAATAAAATAACATCGGAAAAAGGAAACGATGCAACATGATATTAATTTGTCATCATTACATTGTTCAATGATTATCGTCTAAAGAATCTTCGTGGTTGCGTGAAAGACTGAAGAAATATTTAAACGATTTTCTTGTTTTTCAAGCTCGCACTCCGTTCAGTTTGCTGGCTAGATAATGTAACTTTTTGATCGACTTTTTATAAAAATGTTGCTTTAAATTGCGGTACCTATGCGAAAAGTAGGTAGTACAATTGAATGTTAATAATGGGTATAAGAGTACCTAGAGGAAGACCAAAGAAACTATGGATGGACTGTGTTAAGAGAAATCGCGACCTCGGCACAAATGGCTAAAAAGGACCATGGGTGGTTTTTTAGTCAGTAGATGTCTGACACTCCCTTTCGCTCTGCCCAAGAGCGAGAGGGGTTATTTGATGATTTCCCACCCCCAAAAAGAAGTGTGATAAATTCTCCTTCGGGGCTGTGGGTTGTTCGCAAGAGATACCGCAGCCTCGGCACAAAGGGCTAAGAAGGAACATGGGTGGTTTTTGGTCAGTAGAAGTCTGACACAGTCATTTGGTGATTTCCCCCAAAAAAAAAAAGCACGATTACAAATTATTTTCAACTTAGAAAATTCACTTATATTTGTTTACGTAGGTTTAATGTTTTGAGGATGAATGTGTGTCGTTATAAGAGTAGAGGTAGACCGAAGAAACGGTGGATGAACTGTATAAATGATGATATGGCAGGAAAGGAGGTGTCTCATCAGAAGATGTGGAATAGAGAAGTATGTAAGAAGATATTCTGTGCCGACTCCAAATGAAATTAGAGGACGAAGGGAATAATTTCTAAATAAGGACCAAAGGTAAACACGCCTTTGGGTTGATAAAACAAGTAAAATTACGTCAACTTTCAAAGCTCTGAGAACTTTAGGAAACGCGTAAGACGTGAGATAAGTATTTCCAAATTAATTAACGTTAATTAATTGAAGTTGTAAAAAAATCGTAACAATACCTTGACACGTGTATTTAATTTTTTTAAACACAATGCCGCGTTTTAAAATAACTCCATTTTGAAGTCACGTGAAATAAAATCATAATTGTACCAACAGTTACTGTTGTTCATGTGAAAAGTTTAATAGGTAGTAAACTGTAATGAATAAAAGCAAAATTAAATAGTCCCACTCAAAACTAATTAAACTCTGCCAAAGAAGTATTTAAACCTTCCTACGTGATAATGCTGCTAGCCTTCTGGGCACTTTTCCCTTTGACAGTAATATTTATTTATTACTAGCTTCTGCCCGCGGCTGCGCCCGAGTGAATGTCGGAAAATATCCCAACAAACTTTCATCTCGTTAAATTTCGAATCTTTTCATATATTTGAAATTCGTTGTTGAAAACAGCATGAAAATTGGTGCTGTATTTTTTAAGTTTATTGCGAACTGACAGACAGACAAATGCGGGGGGGGGGGGGGCTTTGTTTCTTATTATGTAGTGATAGTGATTTTTGACTCCCTTTTTTAACTATAGAGGTCTTAAGTAACCAATAAAGTGGTATCTCCTTTACCCAATTTGAGTAGGATTGCCGCGTTATGTCTCTTTCTGCCAATGTCTTTATCTCACTCTTTACCTCTTTTCTAGCCATATGAGGTTCTATTTTATGCTTTTCTATGGAATATGAAGGACATTATTTTAATCACACACACTAGGTAATCATTCATCGATATTTTCCGATTTCGTCCTCTCTTTGTAGGTAGAGCAACCCTTCACGGGTCATAATTTTATGACATGCATAATTTAACAATTAAAAAAATGTAATCATTTTATGAGCTACTACAAAATGTATTTTCTTCTTGAAAACATTTGTACAAGCTTGCTCTGGCGTGCCAGTCCCTCATTTAGACTCCAAATAAATTATTATTTGTTATTGAGACGAAACACGATATCTTATAATAATAGTATAAGAAAATACCTAAGTCAATTTAAGATTTTTTTATACAATAGAATCCTGATGTATTTAATGGACTCGTGTCTATTCTGCTGTATGCTTTGTGTTGATCCAGAAGGCCCTTTGTTTTAAGCATTCAATGGCGTTGTATAGGTTGATTGTATAAAAACATCGATTCTTTTGTACAATATTTAGTTGAAGACATAATTAATCTTTATACTTGTTCCTGTACTATAGATCACAAGAACTTTCTACTATTGGGTATTTATGTAGATGTGTATCAATACCTTTGTCAACAACTTTTTGTTGCTAGCAAATGCATTCATCTGAAACATATAAATCTGTCCTCTGCAACCCAATATAAGCCCAATATAAGCTGACGGAAATAGTAACGCAAGTAGCCAATATCTACCACAGCAACTCCGCATTCAATGGCTTTCTGCTTTGGTGTGTTGCCCTCACAGAACGGAAAGAACAGGTTGCACTAGTTTACATGTGCTCTCAAGTGGCTATCATGATGTTCAAATTTGGCCGAAAATGTGCGAGCACACAGCGGACATAATTATCAAAACACAATTGACGACATTGTAGATTTTAGTTGTAGGCGATCTAGCTTTAGGTCATCACGTTTTAAATGTACTGCGACCTTCTTCTCTCTTCAAAGGCACACCTGCCGATGCACATGACGTCTCCACACGGGGCAATTTTGTGTCTGCTTAGGGGTCAATTCCATAATTAAAAATTTACAGAAAAGGTCGTGGAGGTGAGATAGGGAGTCGCTCCGTGATAGTACTGGTATTCAGCTGCATCCGATTTGCATGGAAGCCTACCTTCACATTGTTGCGAAAAGCTATTCAGATGGTGATGAAGTGGTCAATTTCGGACCCCATGACTCTCTGTCATCACCAGAACCACAGTTAGACAAAAAGGCAGTAAAATGATACGTGCTCCGTAATATATTATCTATGGACACATTCTGTAAGAGGATACGTCGCCTTTCTCTCTTTCACTAAAACTTGAGTTGCAACCGGTGATGTAACTCATGTGGCAGACACGCCTTGTAAAATATATTTATTTTTAGCAAAACGACTCATCGTGGTGTAGACATTTGTGAAATTTGCTCGTGAATAAGATGCTACCATATGCATAGTTGGTTTAAACTTTTAAACTAGGAGTATCCGTGAAATTATTGCATAATCTGAGTCATTTATGCTCGAAGTCTTGTAAGATCTGTGTCAGTGAAAATTTATTACTAAAAGTCGAATCTCATAGCAGACCCAGTGGTGGCCCAGTGGTGTCGGCCCCGACTTACGAACAGTAGGTCGTGGGTTCGAATCCAGGCAGGCGCATTACTTTATATAATTTATTTCATCACCGCTGCTCTCATAACGGCGAAGGAAAATATCGTGAGGAAACCGGCATGTCTTAGAACCAAAAAATTTGAAGACATTTGACATCTACCAACCTACACCGGGCCCGCGTAGTAGATTATAGCCCATCCCTTTCCTAGAGAGGAGGCCTGAGTCCCTGCAGTGGGAACATTATAGACTGATGATGATAATGATGATAGCAGACATCATCAGCATTCTTTTACCCTTATCCCTATTTATTTGGATTCGGCGCAGCATGTCTTCTTCCTCCGTATATTCTCTATTACCCATCACCTCATCAGACACCATCCATCATTTTTTTGGTCTTCCTCTACTCTTATAACTCTCTCTCTCTTAGCAGACATTCCGTGTACATTTATAAACATCCGGTTGGCAGCTGTAGATATAATCTGGCTAAATGTCCGATCCAACCCAAACAAATTGCCAGTGTGGAGCACCTCTGCAAGATATGCGCCGCTAACTTTCCTGCCCATCCTGCACAACCACTTGCACCTTTCAGGGTTTACTAGAAGCAAATGATAGAGCTGTGCAGGTGGCTACATACTGGTCTAACACGATTTGAGATCATCGACACGTAAAAAAGAAGAACATAATGCTAGACCACAGAAGGTACCAAGGTAGCCTCCAAAATGAGAATGCATCAGTTAAATCAATTTGGATAAAACTTTCGTCGACTTGAAAATTGGAACGGTTAAATCTGAAAAGAAAATACAGGAAACAAAATGAAGACCAGTTTTTGAGGTGTTAGGTGACGACATAGTCGTGGATCTAGCCCTAAGCTCCGTCTTTTAGGAATGAAAGGCCATGACGGAACCAAATTGGTTAAAGTTCCTCCTACGACTCGAGAACCCACGACAAAACCTAGAAAAGAACAGCATCCCTTTCATTTCAAGCTTTAACTTTTCTGAACTGCTAGACTAAGATAACAAAACGTTTAAGGAAATTAACTTAAACACATACACTTGATTAAATCAAGATTAACCGTAAGTCCAGTAATTCATGGAAGTTCTATGAATAAACATGATGATGCCTTGAACTTAAACAATGAATACTGATGCAACGGTTTAGAAAGTAGAATTACGTTGTTTATGGGCGATACAGATTATAAATGAGCCAAATTATGCGTTATCGTACAATGATGACGGCTATTGTCCTCTTTTTGAGCAGTTTACATGCCTTTTATTGCTGTGGTTTAGAAGAAGGGTCAATTTGGCTATGGACGGTGTAGTTTTGGATTTTGCGCGTTAGATTTTTTGGGATCTGACCCTTAAAACGCAAAACCATTACATCACTTTGTAGTCCATCTATCTGTCAAGACCCTTGTCTTAGGAACGCGTAGAGGTATCTAATTGAGTAGGTACTTAGCTCAAATAGGCGGGTCTATGGTATCTTTTAGCTGTATAAAAATCAAATTTGTCACATATTATGTGATTTCATAAAATCAAAATCAAAACTCATTTATTCAAACTAGGCTGTGATAATCAGCACTTTTCGAACGTCAAAATTTACTTTACTTTACTTATTTACAAGAGATAGTTCCCCAAAACGCCCTATCTTCGACACTTCCTAGTGTTTTAGCTGGAAAGAAGAAGTGGCGGAACAAACTCCCCAGCAACAAGGAAATCAAAACTGATTCCCGTTGACCTGAAAACATAAAATTTGGCAAGAAGCAATATCTTACAGCACACGTAAGTACCTATAGGTACAAGAAAATCCTAGAAGCTTGTACGGAACCATCGATGCACGAATGCAACTCGCATTTGTTGTATTGGTCTGGAAATAATTATTCATGCTATAAATTATATGAAATTAAAAGAAAACCTACCTATCAATTAAAAACGAATGAACTTAATAAATGACTTTTCCATAGTCATCAGGTCATAAGGAAACCGATCGGAAACCAATTTGAATGTCAGTTTTTCTTGATAAACATTGTTTAATTACTTCTTGCGTATGTGGTAGTTGTAATTAATAGCCTAATTACAGCCAAGCGTGAATCTCGCGTGTGTCAAGCGACTACTTTCACCTCTGGTGTGCAATGTGAGTATGTTCTAACTTTGTGAAGTTGGCTGGATTTAAGAAGATCTTTATAATGACAGATAAAATAATGAGAAAAATCATCTTCAAAAAGATTTTCGAACAAAAAGCTAGAGGCTGACAGTCCTGAAATGAAAAAAATGTATTTTAATACTTATACAGACGGGTTAACTACTTACCGACTAGACTAGGTCTGAAAAATCCCACTAACTCTCTATTTCACTAGGTCAGGTAATACAAGTTTTATTTTATTAGTAACGTATTACTAACGGAATGCATGAAACTATTCCTCTTTGAAAGTTGCATCTGTCTTAAGAAACCCACTCTATTTACTAAATCATAAGCTACTTACAATTTTAATTAAAATTGTACAACATCAGCTACAAATTACACAATAACAGAAATCCATTACAGAACATTATCGAATATCATCGAAAAGTGCGCCATTTTGCAACTCAACAAACTACAATTCTAAAACCACAGCTATTGTAATCGTGGCAAAGGAAATGGGTAAACAGCCTCTGGGTTAAATTTTGCAATTCTATCTATTTATGTGTCATCTCGTTTAACGATAGCCTAACTTGGACAACTACAGTTTATAGTTTATATATTAGGTTTAGCTTAGCTATTTTAAAGTTCTCACCTCACGGTAGTTAAGATATCATTTTGAGATGGCCCAATTTTGTTAATTTTATTTTGTACATCCGTACTCTACTCTATACTCATAGGTACAGCCGCGGCACACAGAAATCTTTGTAATAGGGATGCACACTGACTTAAAAAAAATGTGATTCTTATTAGTCCGTCTGTTAGATTATCGAAAAATATTGATAAAACGCGTCAAAGCTTTGAGTGGGGGTTGATGACGTCAATGACCGCTAAAAAATGACATAGGATAAAAATAAAAATGATGATGATGAATGAAATGTTTTAGAGTATGACTTCACACGAGTTATTAAAGCACTGCATCGTCATTATTGTTTGTTTACGTGAAAAAAGAAAAAATACGTGTCCAATATTTTTTGGTAATCTATATGACGGACTAATTAGATTTTTTTTGTTAACTACTCTATTCTAGTACACTGACAATTTTGTTTTATAGTGTTTGGCATTATGCGACTGATGACAAATGCTGTATCGTTTTACATAAGTCTCTAAATGTATCTGTATAATATTTATAGTAACGTGTTCGACCCTAGATGTAGTTGGAATTTGGTGGTCCTGTGAGTTTTTAACATTTATTGATGTTTCATAGAACTAACACAGAGAGATTTGGAAAGGAATAGGCCAGGGTGATCAGTAGGCATTGTATTATATTTTACTAGTTTGTGTCAGCGGCTTCGCCCGCGTGGAGTTTGATAATTGTCCCACGGGATCATACTAACGGGATAAGAAGAATCCTATGTGTTTATCCAGGTTATAAACTATCTGTGTTCTAAATTTAATCCACATCAATTCAGTAGTTTTTCGTGAAAGAGTTACAAACATCCATCCATCCATTCATTCATACATACATCCTCACAAAGTTACGCATGTTTATACATGCGAAAGTTATTATTAGAATATTATTATTAGTAGGATGAATCAGTTATAAATATTTACACCTTTTATTAATTCATTATTCGAATTTTGCCGCACCGCACCGTGATGAAATCTGAAACAAATCTTTCGATCTTAATGCAAATCCAACATTCAGCATGAGAAATCTAGGCAATTTCTTCGATGTTAATTAAATTAATGGGCCTAAAAGGAAATGTCTTAAGGAGTTACGACAGAGATAGCTCGGCCGTTTGCGTAACGCAGTGGAATCGAGGAGTGCTCTGATACCATCTCTTCGAAATTCTGCGTTTTACGCAATTTTCTACTCGATATTGCATCGTATTGCAATTCGCGCCATTTGCATTAACCATAAACAAAATGATTCAAATTAGTATTCCAATTACAAATGAGCACATCCTAATAAGTGCATTAGTGATGTAACATCAATCATTCGGACCTCATTCGGACGTTCACACCGGTTTTCGAATTCTTGAATATAAATCTTATTTCGTTATTCTCAACGCTGTTGTTGATGAATTAGGTGGAACATAAACTTCTTTGAGAAATAATATACATTTTTAGTGGCGTTCGTTGGAATTAGTGTTTCACGTGTGATAAATTACTTCAATTACGTATCATTAATACTTTGATCAAATATTAGTTTTATAGATTCGAGTTTTTCGGCGGGAATTCGAGCACTTATGGCCGTCTTCTTCTGTTATTGTTTTAGTAAAGAAAGAAAGTAAGAATTACTGTACAAACAAACTTGTCTTATCTAATTTTCCCGCGTCCTCCGATACAAAAACCAATCAACTGCTTACTTTGTTAGCACTTCACGATTAGTTTCGCAAATATTCGTATTAATAGTCACGAATATCTCACGAATATCGTCACTTTCACTCAGAACAAGTTACCCGGAGCTTTCTGTCTCGTACTATTGTGTTAGGTCGCCGACATTCAGCGCAATTACACGAATTATGTAGTCGCGTGTAACATAGAGACGCGGTTGTTTTTTTAAATCGGTTATTAAAGGAAGAACGATATTGGTCGTGTGTCTTGCTGAAATTGGGACTATGACGAATTGGGTAACTGGTACAAATGTGTTCTTTATTTAAAATGCACCTTGCCGTCTTTTATCAGTGATCTATCTCTGGGTTTATGCCACTATCATTCTTATTATGGTTGCTATAGGGTTGCTGTCACTGGTAGCAAATCTGTCAAAATAGGGACCTTTGTTGTCTTTGAAATAAGTTTGCTGTTATCAGGAAACATATCTGTGAAATAATTATATCTAAATGCAACAGATTTGTTTGATTTGTTGTGATACCGATTTGAATATTAAGAAACAGCCGTGAGTAGATAGTCCAAATATTTGATTATGAAAGATCTAGAAGATAAACACAAGGCTTAGATCACGTCAATTTAAAATTTGACTAAGTGTTAAGCAAATCTAATTAAAACTAAAGTTTAAATTAACTTTCAAACTTGACTGTTCCTAATTTTGCTGGCTAGGTTGGGTAATAGGCTGCAAGTGGCTGCAACTACTTATCTACTGCAGATTTTGAAGGATAGTATTTCAACGAGTGACTGTAAATTAATGTTTTAATTGACAAAAATAATTATTTTAGTTCATAGAATTACTAAGTGAGCGACTGACTGTGACCGACGAGAAATCAACAGAACAACAACTAAAACAAAAATTTGAGTTACTTAAAATACAAAATGAGTAGCTTCATAATATTTGAGCGACCTAATATTTGTTTGAGTTTCAACGGTACGTCCTGCATTTTATTCAATATTTAACAAATGATTTATAAAAAAACCACTTAACTTTCCTAAACTTTTAACTTTCCTAGGCCTAGTCGACGGAGCCCCGCTTCGGAACCACCAAGAAGTAGGAGCCCCCTCCTACTTCTGGGTGGTTTAAAAAAATAACCACAAAGGGGATGACAGAATCTATTCGCTCGCTCACTCGACCCCACCACCCCCTTCTAACCTAACCTGTCCGAGTCAGGGTGCCCCAAGTCCCGAGGTCGTAGCTCGCTCTTGCATCCAAGTTTTCGTAGTAGCGGGTTCGCAGGGTATGTCGGGATCTCAGTTCGTTCGCTTCCCTAACCGCCCTGTTTGTGTGAGTGATTGAGATTGTGTGTGAAAGTAAAACACAAGAAATTTTCAATTAAAATTATGTAAAAATCGTATCCTATCGTTATGTAAAACTATGTTAGGTGGCCTTTCGGTATTTCTAGTCGCTCACTTAGTAATTTTAATATCTGGAAAGGATTAATCATAACCCACTTTTTGTAAGCTCGTTCTGGATTTTATTATTAATGAATATTCGTCGTTAGTTGAGTTATTTTTTCGCTTACTCAAATGCATACCGTTTTTTTTATTCGCTCGTTTTATAATTCTCCGATTTTAAACAGTTAACTTCTTCAAGACTTTTGACGTTTAAATTAACTCACGAATACCTACCCGACGCTGTCATCATCATTAGTAACACCACAGATTAAATCATAGGTGTGTAATAAATATTATCATTAACACTGAAAATCGGAGCTTATAATTAAATTATAACATACCTATGTATTATCTAAGTTAGTCTGTAGGTAAGGTAGTATATCAATGGTAAGATTTATGAGATAAATAAATATTATGTTAAGTTAAAACAACTAGTAAACATGGTATATCCTCGTTTCAGTGTTAATATAATGTTAGTGACCATGTCAGTTTATAAACTTATATTAATATTAAATTATTCTCTACAAGATTCCTGTCAAAACGTCAACTTTCGCTTCATTAAAAATTAAACTTTATTTTCACGATGACAAAGTCGTGTACGTTAACCATGTGCATAACAATGGTGGTGCGTTCGTAGTATCCACAAAACGGAAGAAAGCTGACTTTCTGACAAACAGTTTTACTAATGCAACACCTCACTCGCTTACGAACTATCTAGACTTTATTTAAGTGCCAATTCGCAACAATTAAGAAAGTGGAATTCCAATTTAAACACGTTCGATTTGACTTAAATGACAGTTTTGGCAGTATTGTGCATTTTCTTCGCCTTTTGAACTTTGGATTTCTAAATGCGATTTTCACTTGGTAATTAAATCGAAATCGAATCGAACTATGAAATGACTACTGAGTGTTACATTACATTCATGATTCAGTATCTCACCTTTTTACAGTAAATCATAGACACACTGCCTCTCAAACTATCTTTGACATCTCAGACAGAACTGTCAACACCCGATGCTATTAAGACAATTAGGAGAGACATGAATTGTGTCTGTTTGTCTGCCACAGACGTAATGTATGGTCGAAAGTTGTGTAAGCAGTTCCATGTAGATCAGTCACATAACTACACGCTATTACAGATCTGATGTTTTACTATTCGTTCATTGTCATATGGCAAACATTTTCTCTTGCGTATGATTTGTCATGTTACATCGACCATGTGTGACAGGATAAAATACTTGGTTATCAAAATTCTTGAAATAAATAAAAACTTTTTAGCTTTTGATTAACACTTTTGGCGCTCTGTTACATTAAACTGTCACCACATGTCACTCGCATTATTTTTTTTGCGCATGGCCAAAGTGAAATGCCCTAAGGTAGCCCATGAATTTCGTGGGCTACCTTAGCGCATCTGTCGAAATAATACTCCAAATTCAAATCTACCATGCATCAATAAAATTACCATAAATAAGACTTTCTGGGCCTATTCATTCGATTACAAACTGTGAAGTTCGTTCCAAATGGTCCATTGTGTACTTTTTTGAATAGAGACTTTTACATATATTTTTTGCTTGAAAGACAGTAAGTAGAGCGTGACCAAATAGTGCTAGTAATTGTATGTAACTTATCTAATATTTACATTCATTTGTTTTGAAGACGTAGCGCATAGTGATTTAACTTTAAGTTTTATATAAGCGTAAGTTTAAGTTTCTAGAGACTCATCGACCCCACAGTCAAACCATTGCAACGGTTTTGTGGGGCTTAGCTTATAAGTTACATAAAATAAAAATGATATGAAAGAGAAAGTATGATGTAATGACGTCTGAAAAGGGAGAATGGAAGAATAAAACGTGCTGTGCCGACCCCAAGTAGAATAGGACAAGGCCAGGAAGATGATGATGATGATGATCACGTAGATAGACTTTCAAGAGAGCCAAAGCATAAGAAACATAGTTGTTAATATTTATCTGTAATAATTTCAAAGTTAATCGTGAACTAAATCAGAGGCTATAACTTATCCCGTCGGGGCCGCGGGTTGTACACTAGTTATCGCGCCCTCGACAAAGAGGGCTAAGAAGGAACATGGGTGGTTTTTAGTCAGTAGAAGTCTGACAATCCCTTTCGCTCTGCCCAAGAGCGGGAGGGGTTTTTTGATGATTCTCCACCCGCCAAAAACAAAAAAGAAAAGGCTATAACTTATCCCTTTGGGGCTGCGGGATGTTGTAAGAGATACCGCGGCCTCGACATAAAGGGCTAAGAAAGAACATGCCTGGTTTTTAGTCAGTAGAAGCCTGACACTCCCTTTCGCTATGGCCAAGAGCGGGACTTATTTGATGATGTCACACCTGCCAAAAAAAATCTTTAAGTAATTGTTTTAACAAAGTTATCCAATTATTAAAAAAAAGATGTTCTATCTAAGTCACTAAAGCAATGCCATTGTGACATAACTATGTCACTAGGTAATGATACATTTCGAATCATGAGTGCTTTCTCACACACAAATCCGTGACAATTGCTAGTTAAAAATAATATTTTATCATCACGTCGGTGATCCCCGATAGCGATAGGCAGAAGTTTGCCTATATATGTAGTGCAACCGCATTAAGCTAGTTGTGTTCAGTTCAGTATCTAGAGGCGAGCGTTTTGGCGTCAACCAGGCGGTGCGTATCGTGGATTCTATTCCCACACGGAACAAATATTTACAGTATAGCCTACAAGTCGTTTTTCCGAGTCTGGCCGTTTGTGTTCGAGATAAAATAACTACAGTGGGCAACGTTCAAATTGACTCCAGGCTTCTGAGAAAATCCTGATAGAAAAGTTCCAAAATAACTTTTCCCTACCCAGGAATCGAACCCAGGCACTCATGCACAGCAGTCGCTCTTCCAACCACTAGACCAACGAAATGACCAAACAAAGAATGATTATAAAACAAATTACGTACACTATGTAATATAGTCCCGTCGCGTCTGTAATTTCACCGCAATGACGTCGCGTCTCCTTCACACCTGCGTGCGTCTGCGCAGGTCGATGATCTAGGCTAGATGACTGAATACCTGGCGTGATCTACTTATGACTAACTTCTTTTTGTAAAGACTCTGCTTGTCTTGTCGTTATGTAGTTTTTATTAAGTGTTACTTGATAATTAATATAGTCTCTTCGCTTTATAGACGTGTATAAAATTCTCGTGTCATAATACTCACAATGTTTTTTCGTTTTTTCTTTTAGTATCACCTAATACAAAAATATTGAGATATCACATCATAAAGTTTTCACTTTTCATAGAGAGCGGATAATTCTTTCGAGAAAATGATTTAATACGAAAAGGATCATGTTCATGGATATATGGAATCCCGTACCAAACTGTGTCAACATCATACTTTGTTATTTGTTGTCTACATTTATCATATTAACTCCTACAAAAGTTGTTTTTGTAAATCCAACTTTCGGAATAATTTTATAAAATCGAAAATAACCTCAAAACCAGGCAAGTAGGTATTGTAAGGAAACCTCGCTCTACGATGTGAAGTCAGCGGAACTGTCAAAATCAACTGACAGATCTAACAGAACGACTTTTGAACTGGTTGAAAACAATATTAAATTCCTTAAACAAAAATCAAATCTCAGCCGCATAATGTCGTAAAAAATTATGAAAATAATTAAGTACTATAATATTTTGATTTTGAAACATGAGAATTCTTGGTACGAGTTTCAGTCATTGTCTTTTAAGTAACGATTTTTTTTTTCAAAAATGGTGTTAGTGATTGACCTAATGCCTAGAAAAAATTTCGACGGTGACTAAAAAATCATCTTGTATAAAAGTTTTGCTTGGTCGCAAACGCCACTGCTGAGCGTGAGATCCTGGCTCTGGCTTCGATTTACGAGTCGGACAAATGAATGGTTATTAAGTTTTCTACTAAACTGTATTTGAGTCCGGATAATCAATCTCTCAATAGTTATGCCATCACACCTAGAAATCGATTTATTTTGCACCAGCGCACACAAAATTAGAAATATTTTAAATAAGGATGATTTTGTTGACAACTATAGATAGCATCTGATTATGATTTTGGAATTGCACGACTTGACATAGATGGCATAGACGACTTGACTTTACTTACCCTAATATAAGTTTTTTTTTTCACTATCATTATTGTAAACTTTACTTTCTAGTTGTTTATTTTTATACCTAATATGTTTACTTACATTGAAAATTTATTCGAATCGCTGTAATTGGTCAACGCAAGTAACTTGTAACTAAGTAGATTTATACATGTGGAAGCTTGTAATTAGCAAATGTCTTAACTTATTTATGATTTTAAAAAAAATATTATTAGTCTGTAAGCTTTCTTTAAAAATAAATAAATAAATAAATAATGGCAACAGGCCCGCACCCTGTTATATGGGACTTTAACATAGCTAAATGTGGGTGTACTTACTATTAGATTGAATGAACATGCCTAATCCTTCAGAGATCACAGACATGAGGCATCAACATCCAGTTGTTAGTTTCTGTTGTGCTTTTTATATGAAATGTGCCCCTGTTCGTACGGGTTTCGTATGAGACTTGTCAGTATAATTTTCCCCGTCCTCCTCTCATCATACCCTATCACCTACCTCTATTATTTTTATATGCTGAAACCCTTAAGATTTTTGACGTTAAAGAATTGCGCTTTGTTTATCTATTGCACTCTTACCTACTGCCGCACTCAGAGAGCTTAATGATTACTTAGGCCATCACTTAGTAATAGTTTTGTCATACAAAAATAATGATGTCAAACATTTACTAAGTGACGGCTTAAGTAATCATTAAATCTCACTGAGTACGGCAGTTACCCACTGTTAAAATATGCTAAAATACTCAGAAATATTCATCTTTTTATTTTTTTTTAATTATTTAAATATTCATGTTTTTATTGCAAATCTCCCGAGAAATATTTCAACTCGTATGCTATTGTTACTGATATGAAAATATCTGTCTATTTAAATATTTTCTCCCGGACGTTAAAAATTTGAATATAACTTTTAATATTCGTTTTTAGTGTTTACTAGGTATAGCAGAAAAAAATATTATCATTGCGAAAATATTTTTTTTATTTTTTATTTTCGCAATAAAAATATTTTTTTTTTAATTCAAAAAGAGAAAATTTACAAAAAATCTGAATTTTTAATTAAATTAGTATGTAGCCCAGGGGACTAAGCAAACTATGTGACCCAAGAGATATCGTAGTCGACAACGTTAAGTTCGGAAGAAGATATTCTGCGTAGGTAGACCCTAAATATTTGGGATAGAAAAAACGATTCGAGAAACTATGGTGAATTAATTTTGGTGTTGGTCCCCATTTTTTTTTAAACGTATCCCCACAGTTGAAATTTCTCCTGTATCGTGGGTGCGTTTACAAACATCAAATTCACATACACCAATACCAGACCCGGAACAACTATCTGTAGGCAGTACAAATATTTGTTATGTGCGGGGATCGAAACCGCGACACGCAGCGCAGCAGTCCAATTTATTGCTTAGCCACTGCGCAAACCGTGCTGTCATTTTATTACTCCTAATAAATGTTATCTCTTGCCATTTGCCATCTTAAGTATTTTGAAGTTGTCTTCTACCTAATTGAAGTCCACGAAAGTGACATGGAAAATCCATTAAACCGAAGTTTGTCGACACTGGCAGATCGTGAGCATGCATTATAATTCACTTGGGCGTTGCATAATAATTTTCTCCTGCCATCTGAATTTTTTACTGCATTCAAGCAGACTCGCTACTTTCTTTAAATGCTTTTTAATATTCATGCTAATGGTGTTTTAGCATATTACTATGGTGATTTGATCATTATGGAAACAGTTTAGTCATAGGCCGTAAGTAAGTTGGAGGTTATGTAATGGGTGGAAGCTGTAAGTACTTAGTCGGAATTCACTTAATAATTAGTAGTAACACATCAGTTATACCTATTTCTTTGAAAATCGTTGGCAAGACATAGTTTCCTTACGTGCCTACATATGTTGGCGGCAAATCACGTTACCAAAAACAATCGTCGAACTTTTTTTTCAACCAGTCTCATTTACATTCAAATTTGTCAGCCAACGTCACATTTCCCGCTCAAAAGTTTCCTTCACAACAATGTCTGCAATAGACAACATAGAATAGATCACACTCGGTGACTCGGCGTCGCATCTCGCACTAGATTCGTCTGTCCGTGACGCATCAGTCACAAGAAAGTGCATTCTTGCGCACTCTCTGCGATTGCGAGCTAACGCGCCATTTAACCAACTTCTACTAAATATTAGTTTTAATATCCATTAACTTGTTAGACAGTGCTAATTGTTGAAAGCAGGTGTTATTTTATGATGCAATTGTCTGACTGTCTGTATTGAATTCTATTGAAATGGATTGCAAATTGTCAATGTAAACATTAATGTTGCAAGAGGTCTTCTTTGTGGATTTTCTAATGTTGCAATGATTTTCTAAAATTTTCTCAGTGGCTATCTGAATTTATACTGTCTACCTACTCAACCTTGCCCCTAGGTGTTGCGATACCATTTATATTTTGCAACGGTATCACACGTCCAATGATGATTAATCACGTTTTAAACAATTCGGACTTTTAAAACAAGTTAACGTGGATTAATTAAAATCTCTATTGCAAAAACCCCGTAAGAAATCTTAGCTTTCAACAATCAATAAGATATATTTTGTCACCGGCATCCTGAACCCAAAGACTAGAATTCATCTTCCATTTCACAGGTTTGGATTACGTAAGAAATTCTCACGACTGAAGCTATTTAGCACCTACCCGTTTATCTTAGCTATTCAATTTTGAAACCACATGCATTCTGCACAATATGACATAATTTATGCAACACTTCACACCAGTTTTGCAACAATGTGCTAAACAAATCTTTTGTTCAATCTTGTGTTTTAAACATGTTATTTGCATTAACTAGCTTTGGTAATAAAATAAACTTTTTGATCAGCAATGTGTTATGTCAATATTAAATTGATAATTTCGTAATGCCACTTCCGTCTTTTTTATTTATCTTTGTAGGTAGTTACTTAGTGATGTAATACTGTCAGTAATGTTTATTTTTTTTAACAATAGACAATCGAATGGATAGTTTTAAAAATATGATTGTTATGTATTGTTTCGTAGTTTGTTTTATAATATAATGCCAGTTATCTTAATTGCCGGAATTAAATTCATTTATAAAGAATGTTACATCGCTAATTACTTTGAGGAAATAATTTAGTTTGTTGGCATTATACATACCAATATTTTGTTAGATGCCATTACATTCGACAAAAAATACTTAATACAAAATTAACGGCTTCCTTATGTTTATTTCCAGGTAGAGAATGACTTCGATAGACGAAGACAGGCCTCGCTACCGCATCCCGGGTTCACCGAGCATCAAACAAGATTTGGTCTGAACTCACCCCTACAAGGATTTCAACCACAACAAAGCAACAACAGCCCCACCCCTACCGTCCAGTTCCAACAGTCCATATTCCCCCAGCAACAGCAACAACCCCAGCAGCAACTATCACAGCAACAACTGTCACAACAACAACAATCTTATGTGCCGCAGTTCCAAAACCATATCCCAAACAACATTCCCTTACAAAACAACAATTTCCAATTTAACCCTCAAGCGAGCAACCCACCATTGCTGCAACAACAAAATAACTTCCAACCGCAACAGAACCTAAGGCCTCAAGCACAGAATATTCTTCAACAACCCATTCCTACATTGCCAACGTATCAGAATGGACACTTACAGCAAAACCCCACTTTCCAGCCAAGTATTCCCGCTACGGTTAACATTAACCAACAGAGACCTACGCAGCAAGCCTTCCTGCCTACTATCTCGACGTCACATAACCAGCCTATCAACCAACCTATCTTCAGCCAGCCGAATCCCATCACTATTCAGCCCGCACCAAACCTAGCTCCTCAGAATTACAATCCCAACCAGAATCAGAACATCCAGAACAATGCACAACTCTCCTTTCAGCCGAATCTGGGCCAGCAACCCGTATTCTCCAATGGACAAGCATCCCAAATACAAGATATCCTAGAACAACAATCTAAGGAGAATTTGGAAAAACTGAAGGAGTTACAGGAAAGGGCGAGAATTATTCAGAAGCACCAAGAGTTTGTGCAGAAACAGCAGCAGAAGCAACAAGAGAAAGTAGAGAAATTGCACGAGGAGTTTGTGAAGAAGCAAGCCACGAAATCAGTTCCTAACTTCTCGACAACAGAAAACTATGAAGATTACTTCAGGAATCAAGAAAGGCGACGACCCATTCTGCCGCATGAGACCGATTTATTCAAAAAAGCTGTCGAATTATACGAGAGGGACCATCCTACAACTACCACTACCACGACGACTACAACGACTACGACCACTCCGCCCCCACCACCCCCACCGACACCTAGGTACAGACCTCGTCCTAAACCTAAACCTAGGAATCCCCCACAAGATAGAAATAAGGCAAAACTCTACAACGAAATCAAGAATCTCTTAGAAGAAAGCGAAACTAAGGGATTCGACGACAACCTGAGAGCGAAAAGTGCTGAGCTATTAAAGAAACCAGACATATTGAAGCAGCTGAAAGTGGCTCTAGCTGAAAACCCTGCAGACTTTTCCGAGAAGAATTTCTCATCTCGCGAAATTTCTCTCAATGGACAGAAGTACGAAGTCATTAGGACAACAAATCCTAACCTAATTCCCAAGGGCGCCATCACAGCTGACAGTTCTAACTTGGCTCAAATCATGGCAGCTGCTCAGATTGAATCTCAAAAGGAAAGTAGAGTTTCGATTGAAGATCTGACGAAGGGCATTTTACCACCTGGTGCAAACTTCGAGTTGATCAAACAGGCAGATAACGGCAAACTTGAAGAAGTGAAGGCACCGAATGAACTGCAGAACAAAAAGAAAGTCACATTCGTATTTCTAGAGGAACAAGATGACGGATCCTTCAAAGTGAAGGGAGTGAAAGCTAATGGTCAACAAACTGAGGAAGGTCCTGAAGTCGAAAACATTCTGAAGAAAATAAAGAACGGTGAGATCCAACTGCCTGGGCAGACGAAGATCTCAAACTCTATCTACAGCTCGACAACTGCTAGCCCAATAACGGAAACGACGGACTATGTGGCAGCATCCTCCCACCATCCATCAAGTTATTCGACATTCGTCAGTACCTCCAACCATGGATCCACTGGCCACACCGTTCCTATTACTCACACAACTCCGACGCCACACTTCCAGCCTTCCGTCCAGTCTTCTAGAAGCACTGCTCAAACTCAGACACACTTCCCGTCCACTGTCACCGTATCAAGCACAGAACGATACAACACGAAGTCCAGTACCCCTGCCTTTGAGTACACCTCAAGTAGGAACAGCATCAACCAAAGTCCAAGAATCACTTTCCCCAGTTCAACCCATTCGACGATCATTAACACTACTCCATACCGCTCCTCTGAAAGAGACTTAGTTGTGATTGGCTCCAGTACACTTGCTCCTACGTTTACAAGTGAACCTCCAGCTCAATTGAACGTAGCAAGACAAGCATCCCCATCAGACAGCCTGAGTAACCCGGGTCTTGTAGACATCTTAAAGGAGAACGGTCTGTTTGCGACGGCGAAGTACTTGCGCCAGTCAGGGTTGGATACGATCCTGAATGAGACGGGCCCGTACACCATCTTCGTCCCAACTGATAAGGCGTTTAGAACTTTGCTCGTACAACTTGGAGGTCCTGACAAGGCTGAAGAAAAGTTCCGTGACAACCCAAGACTGCTTAGTGGAGTAAGTATTGAGTTTATTATCTCTATTTTACAGGCGGGGCAAAAGTCATTTTTGCAAAGTTGTGAGCTTGTTAGTCGTAAAGTTAATAACTTGGTACCTTCACGACTTTAGTTTGCAAGTGGGTATGCTTGTCAATAAAACAAGCATCTATGCGTCAAACTTGGTTCATTGATTCTAGTTTTGTGTTTTCCCCCCTGCACAGATAAGTTGTTCTGAAACCAGAGGACCTAGATGTCACTTTGACACTATCAGCAAAAGTTGTCTCAAATGATAAATGCATTCACTTCCTGCGAACTTTATAACTCTTTTACATCACATTATTTCCAAATAATACACAAAATGACACTGCCTGACACTTCGGCGGTGGTCTTACAACCTCTCTTGTCTCCAAAACTAAACCCTGTCACCACTTCCAGTTACTGCTCCACCACGTGATCCCCGGTGCCTTCGACATCGGATCTCTGCAAGATGAGATGACAGGTGTCTCGCTAGCTGGCACACAGTTGAGGGTCAACCAATATGACATGCACGATGTGGAGTGGAACGAAGTTCGAGTCACTACTATAAATGGAGCCAGGGTGTTAGATGATAAGAAGGATATTCACATACCACAGGTAATTTTTTTTCTATTTACCTATCATTAGCACTGAAAACGGGATATATTATTACCAAGTTTACTGTTTGTTTTGAGTACATACTCGAAATTTCAGCACAGTTGCAAGCACCATGATCGAGGGTAAACTGAAGTTATTACGGGTCTTCTCCATTTTTTTTTTGTTTTTTTTTACGATCCGTACCGCTACCACTGTTACTTACAACTCGATTCTGTTCCCCGCACACGAAAATCACTGTGATCCCATTTTCAGTGTTAATAATCACATTGGTGACTACGTCAGCTTAAAAAATATATTTGTAATTAATGATCATTTTCATGAAAACTAACCATCTCAAAAGAATGCATAAATAGAAGCACGCCGATATGGACTTGCAACGCCAAGATGACCACGAACAGTGTTGCAGTAATATTTATTCATTTAAGACTTACAATTTTTTTGTAATTCCACATCAAAATGGGCATTAGTGTTACTTTTCCAGATTATTAGAATACCAAACCCTATTGGGCCTACTCAAAATCACTGCGCAAATCCCATTTGAGTCGCTCAATTTGAGCGCCTGTCAAAAATCTTACGGCAGAGTTTTCTTTAAATATTAAAATCATAACGAATGCATGCACTTGACTTACTATTACCACAATACTACTTAAAACAGCATACAAATCAAACGTTTTTTTGTAATCGACATATCTTTTGTAATTGTCACGTTTTCATTTGATTTAAATTTTTCTATTGAGTTACTTACCTACAAAAGACAAAAGGCGTGAGATCCTGGTCGATTCCCGGGTCGACGAGTGGAATTAGGGTTTTCCACCAAGTTCTCCGGCAATCATGGAATCTAGTTTTGTGCCCGGTTAATGACAAAAGTCTCAACCCTATTGTGGGTTATAATACCAACCTCTGCCTCAACCTAACCTATGTGACAACGGCCATTTTGGAACTAAACCTTTTCCTCAACTCTCCAGGGCATAGCACACGCCGTAGACCGAGTGATGTTCCCTCTACCCGTCGGTGACCTGGTGCAAACACTCCAGGCTGACCGTGACAGACGGTTCACCACTTTCCTGAAGGCAGTCCATGCTAGTGGGTTCGCGGAGACACTTGCAGGTCAGTTGGAATACTTTACTCTGGAACATTTCTTGACATCAGAAGTAAAAGGTTCTTAAAGGTCCCCTTATGCTTCCGATGTCGAGATTTGTTAAATGAAGACATGAATATTTCCGCCGCGGGAGACGCTCCGGGCGTCGGGGGCCACGTGAAGGCTTCCGGCCACCGTAGACGCGGGCCTGTGGACGGTGAGTAATGGGTTAGCTCGCCGTCCGTCTTATGACGACGACAGGTCGTGTCGACGGTGCGTTCGTGTTCCACGCGCGCCTCAAATACCTGTCAGCAACATGGAAGGGGCAAGGGCCGACGCCCGTCGGGCTGCTGGTTGTTTGCAAGAGATACCGCCACCTCGACATAAAGGGCTAAGAGGGAATGGATGGTTTTTAGTAGAAGTCTGACACTCCCTACCTGTTTTCTAGTACGACTACTTCTTAATGTGACTCCCTCGTCGGTTTAGTGGTGGCCGCGGCTGCTGAGCATTAGGACTTGGTTTCGATTCCCGGATCGGGCATTGTTATTGGGTTTTTCTATCAGAAATTACTCAGTAGCAACTAGCAACTACGGAGTCTGGATTTGTGCCCAGTAGATAGTAATAGGCTCGCTCCTTATTACATGGAGCTTAAACTTTACTCACAAAATGTAAGTTTAGGGATACACTCTGCCTAACTCTTCATGGTGTTATGTAACCAACTCGGCTCCATAACATCGCCTCGAGTGCAATAACAACCTTTTACCACTTAAATCAGAATGTACCACTATTTCTTCGAAAGTGTCTTGAAGAAGGGCGTTGGATACATGTGAGCATTTTTTACTGCAGTTATCGGCTCCGTAACAACCTGGCCTACGGTTCGGTTGTGAATTCCGCCTCGAAAGCAATAACAAACACCACTTATATTGCTGATTCAGCAAATTGCAAAATATCGTAGTCCTTCTTCATTAAAAATCCTTTGTATCCTTGTCACATGTTCTAACTTAAACACCATAACAAAAAAACAGCCCTTATTAACAAAACTCCCTCCTATTTCAGAAAGCAAAACCTACACAGTATTCGCTCCAACGGACGCAGCATTCGCGCGTCTGACGCCCGCCGAGCTCGCGCGCTACGCCGAGAAGGCAGGCGCCAAGGCGCTGGTGGCCAGGCATGTGCTGCCAGGGACGCTGTACAGTGCCGGCATGAGGTACTACCAGCTACGGAACTCCATGGAGGACGCTAAGCCGCTGACGTTGCAGAAGAATGCTGGTGAGTCGGCGGATTTTTTTCTGTGGTGTATTTTTATTTCGAATATTCATTTGGCTGCAAACGATATGGTGTTCTTATTCACACAAAAATCGTGATGGTCTAAATTGGCTGTTATAGGTGGATAATAATATTAATTACGTTTCAACATGTAAAATGGTCAAAAAGTGACAGTCATAAACTGCGTCTATGACCATTTTAGGAATTTTAACGTGATTTATATTATTATTCTGCTCTAGCGGCCATTTTGGACAGCCTGTTGTCCCAATAAATCATTCCTGCCTGAACTACCTTTTTGTGATATTCTGATATTCATTATTAGCTGTCACCAAAACTCACTAAATGCATATAAAAAGCTATGCTAAGCAAGCTAGCCTAATCTACACCTATGTAGCTCATTTAGTTTTTAAGTCTAGATTAACTGGTGCTGCTTACCATATAAATATATACGTGTATGTACTCAATTTAAGCCACACACGCCAGCACATCAAACTACTACAATCTGTCTATGTTTAATAGATTTTCAACTTTATTGCTAAAGCATTAGGCACAAGGTGGATTGGAAATTTCGTCAGTTTCAGGTAGCTTGTAAAACTGGTGCCGCCTATACGACATTAAGGAATCGAAACAACTTTTCAATTCGGCTCCTTTTTTCCAGGTCGCATAAAAGTGAACAACGCACAAGTGATAACACACAACATCCCTGCGACGAATGGTGTCATCCACGCAGTCGACGCGGTCCTGTAGCGTGCGCACGCGCAGCCCACCAATTAGCTTCAATGAAGCTTAGCACTCGTCAGTCGGGCCCCGACCATGCCACGATACGCACGACCGCGTCACACTAACATAATGTAATATTAAGACTGTAAATAACGTTAGATTAAGGTAATAATTTATATATGCGTGTTAGTTTTTGTAAATAAAGTTTTTTTAATAATTAAATGGATTTTTCCTAGTTTTAAAAACAAAAAAACTTTAAAAGATTTTACTAGAATGTTCGACAGTAAAACAAGAGAGAGAAAGATGGATGGATTGTGTGAGGAACAACATGACAGAAAAAGTAATAAATGATAGTGTGACCCCAAGTAAGGTCAGGAAGATGATGACTAAAATGTTAGAAAATAAAACAAAACAAAAATTGTTCCGTAATGCTATATTATTAAATATATCTCTCTCATACACACTAACTACTACTCAGCCATACTACTTCATTTCCTCATTTCCCCCTCTCTCTCTCTTCTACCACTTTTATCCAAGTAACTATTACTAAGACTGATTAAACTTCGCCAACATCATTTTCAACTTGGCTATCTCCTCATCTTTAGAAGCCAGTTCTTCCCTTAAAGACTTTATGGTAGCATCCTTATTTTCAGACAAATTCTTCAATTCTTCCAAAAGCTGGGCCGTATCTAACCTTTTAGCAGGTCGCCTCTGCACCAACTTGCCTATAATATGGGCTATTTTAGGGTAGTTGGCTGTCAGGTGGGCAGGAATCTGGCCTTTTCGAAGGTCTGTGATGGTCTTCACTCGTTCCATGTCAGTGTTGAACGGTTCCACCAGCTCTAGGAGGATGATTCCAAGGCTGTACATGTCACTCTGAAATGACAGAAAATGAAAATTAGTTTTTATTCGCGCCGACTGTCTCCTTTAAATATTTATTTGACTTCGAGGTTTAAGTAAACTGGTAAGCTGCTGCATGCTTTATAATATCTAGAGTTAATCAGAATACGTTTTTTCCCACTGCTGGGACAGATGCGATGTGTACCTTCACCTGATCTCACACATCTCCAGAATTACTTTCCGAACGAAATATTCATTAAAGTACCCGCGGAATTTTTTTTCAGCAATATGCAGGTCAAAATCAGGTTGTATGTTGATGAAAATATAATTATTACATATTTCGGTATTTCATAAAACAGTCATTCGATGGGGTCACTGTGATCTGAAAATTACAAAAAACTGAAAGTTTGTATTTCGCTGGCTGCCGGCGCATTCACCTTATGTGATCTAGATAAACTCTTCATAAATAAAAAAAAACCTCTCGAGTTTTAAATTGTCTAGTGTTTATAATAATATAACTCACCTTAGGATTACAATGTCCCTCCAACTGCTCCGGGGCAGCATACAATTGCGTCCCCAGTGCCAGTCCACTATGAGATTGCTGCAACGGGCACGCCAGTCCGAAGTCACCCAACTGCACGGTCACTCCACCTTCCGTCTGAGCCACGAACACATTGCTTGGCTTTATATCATGGTGGATGATCCCCCTTGAATGTATGTAGTGCAGCCCTTTCACCAACTGTGTAAACATGTCTATCAGGACATCAATGTGTGTCCAAGCTACGGGATATGGCAAATCTGGTGATTCAAGACAAGAGGAATCTGAAGAATCGCAGTGATGAAGACCACAGTCCTCAGACCCTTTTCGAGAGACCGTCATTTGCAGGTTCCTTTCGTCCAGCCATTGTTTCAAGGTCTGTTGGCAGTATGTCATTTGGATGTACAACGTCGCCCATTTCAAGTTCACTCGGGAGCAGTTTTCGAATTCTTTGCTGGTGAATAAGTTGCAGACAGCGTTGTCATCGTGCGGGGATGTACTATCATCGTCAGATATAAACTCGGAATCGTCCAAATCCTCTTTGGAACTCGCAAAACTGGAGTTGTTAGAGTTTTTGAATGAGATGTCGAAATCGGAAAGACTGGTATGAGTAAACAACTCTTTTGAATTGTGAGTCTTGAACGATGTTATTATGTTCGGCTGCGCGGATGATATCAAGTTCGAATTGATGGTGAAGTCTTCGCTGTCAGTATCCATCTTAAATTTACGCTTCTTTTTGACAGTGGATTCTATCATTGGTTCCAACCAGGCCGCTTTATAGTTCACTATGTTAGGATGGTTCAGGCTCGCGATAGTTTTCACTTCCGCCAAATGTATCATGATGGAGTCAACGTCAGAAGATTTGATGTAAACCTTTTTGACGGCGTATTCTACACCGTCGAGTCTATGTTTGGCTTTGAAGACGCTTCCGAAACCGCCACCAGCTATGAAGTATAGCTCTTCGAACTCTCGGTGGTACCTAGACCACTCAAGGCCTGAAGGTTGGACTATAGGCCATGATGCTGGCAGGGATATGGGGATTTCGGAGCCGCTAGCGACAGCAACGAGTTGGTATAAAGCTCGTTGGTACTGACTCCTCATTGCTTCGAATTCTCCCATGGCATAGGAGTCGTCTATAAGGTTCATGCTATGCAGCTTCTCGCATATAGTGTTATACAGCTGGTTCGCTCTGATGTTATCTTTTTCGAGGAGGGAACATAGTTGTTTGACGAGCGATTGGACTAGTAAGCTGATAGGGGTGGTGGCCGCTGCGTTGATGATTTCGATTTGTTCCAAACTCTGGTGGAACACCGGCTGGCTGCTGCTGTGATTCAGTCCTGTAAAGAGAAGAAAAACACATGGTTAAAGATGGTTACTGGATTAAAAATTGCCTTCTGGTTTACGGTTCATATCCTCTACTTCTCAGGGACTGAATTCCAGCAGTGGGAATATTATAGCCTGATTTTAAAGTATACGCATAATCCTGTCAGAGTTATATTTTCATGTCCCTTGAAAGTAAAAAACATTGTTATCGAGATGACGTAAGCGTACTGCACATGTTACCATTTATTTACAACTTCTGTAAACTGTGTAGGTATGAATATGGACATTAGAAGTAATCTGTTGCGGCTTCAAAATACGCTTAGCAGTCATCGAGTTTCTGAGAATAACATAACAAACCATTTCTGATGCTCCGAAGTACTTTGTCCACTTTCAGTAGTTCCATAGCCCCCAAACGATATCTACGAATGATTTTAGTTTATGATGATATTTTTAAAACTGTTTTTTATTAAGTAAGCTCTTTCAACGGAACTATCGAGTTGAGAGTCAGAAGTATTTCTGGCAATATTCCTCGATTTCAATCACTCCTGCATTTATTTATTCAAATAAAAGCAGTTGTAAAAACTGCACAAAAGTGGACTTAATGCCAGAGGCATTAAAGTTTAAAACAAATCAGTTCTTCTCAGAAAAGATTGTTATCTTGCATTGATCTGACATTGAATGAATGTTTTTTTTTCATTGAATATTGTTTACGAATACTGAATAACTAATGCAAATGAACGATCTTGAAGGTAACGGTTCACTGAGGGTTTCATGAAATATTGATGTTGAATAATTTTGTATTGATTTGAGCTTTAGGCCGAAATTTTGTGGAGATCTCGAAAAATTTACCGTTACATTTAAATATGAATGGAAGTCACTTTGTTTTGTTTGTGTATTATTATGGAAAGGTGTACCGAACTGTTAAAGTTGATCATTAAATATCGAATGTTTCACACAGACTTAGATTTGACATACTTTTGTATGACAAAACTGTCAAAACCTTTACTAACTGCCGCACTCAGAGATGATTACTAAGGCCATCACTTAGTAATGGTTTTGACAGTTTTCTCATACAAAGATATGTCTAACCTTTACTAAGTGACGGCTTAAGTAATAATTAAATATGTCTGAGTATATGATGTAAGTGATGGCTTAAGTAATCGCTAAAGCGCATTGAGTGCGGCAGTTAGAAAAACTGATCAACGGCGAAGTCGACAATTTTGAATTCATCACGCCTGTAAACCTCAAAGTGTTAGGCACAGGTATACCTAATACGAGTAGAATAATTATCGCCAGTTACAGTTAAGTCCCATGTCATCGTGCGCGAGTCTATTAACATACCATCATCGTCGGTTATATTGTAACACTTGTAACCTCGTTCGTCAATGTCCATGACGCTACGCCTCATGAACAAAGTTACAGCCAGACCGCATTTCGCGAATGTCAGTATCGTGATTGCTTTAAATCAAATATTGGGTTATCAGACATATCCACTTGAAACAAAGATATTACGTGCAATTTACCTGTACTTAGAAAATCCACTTAACTTTAGAACACGATACCAGACTTGAGCCAGCATCAATACATATTATAAAACAGCAGCAGGAGCAGTGGCGGCCCCGACTTACGTTCTTCAAGTTTTTAAACCCAAGGATCTTCTGCGGTATAAATATCAAGTTATCCTGCATTGTTTAGTGTTTTTCATATAAGCAGCCCACAATAAATTGTAAGGATCGTCATTTTTAGAAAAGCAACATTATCTTTTTGTTATAAGATCGAAAATACATTAAACAATAGTTTGAATTTACACCCATTGGTCTTTACGTTGACCGAAAATAGACCTTACGATGAAAGCATATAGTTCATTTTACCTTAGATGCCACAATCTGGAATATTCTTTTAACATGAGTTTTGTCGTACCTACCTACTTACGAACCGGCGCGATGGTGGTACTTGTGTGTCATACATAAAGCAGGGGAACAGTCCGTAAACCGCAAACGATAACAACGTCAATATACTAACAAAATAATACCAATGTTCATTTGTATATTCTTTCTTTCTTTAAAATGTAAGTTTATTATACTTTGCCCGCAAGTATTATAATCGTGAGATATGCAGTCTCAGGGAATATTTCCTAGAAACCGACGTGGGGATGCATCGAGATGTTGTAGCAGTGGACAAGGGCCTTACCGCGCTCTCCTTGGCTAAAGAGAACTGGCGCAAACCTGTAGTGCTTAACACTAACGACCACATGGAGGTATGGCAGAGTAAGGAGCTTCACGGACGCTTTTTCCGGGCCCTACACGGGCCTGATGTAGACTTCCTAGCGTCCGTAGCCTGGCTACGTTCCGGGGAACTCTTCGGAGAAACCGAAGGTTTTGTCTGTGCAATTATGGACGAAGTTATGATGACGAATAACTACCGGAGATTTATTGTGAAGGACGGTACGGTTGACATATGTCGGGCATGCCACCGTCCGGGCGAATCAATCCGTCACATTATCTCCGGGTGTTCTCGTCTGGCTAACGGAGAATATTTGCATAGACACAACCTTGTAGCCAGGATTATCCATCAGCAACTTGCTCTGCAGTACAACCTTGTGGAATCAGAAGTGCCGTACTACAGGTATACGCCCGACCCAGTTCTCGAAAATGGCCGTATCACACTGTACTGGGATCAATCCATCATCACTGACAGGACTATTATAGCTTATAAACCTGATATAGTGATGGTGGATCGATCAGAGCTAGTGGTGTTCAATGTTGCTTTAAGGCAATCATTTGCTTAATGCTTTTTTTTTAAGCTAGCTTTTTTATATGCTTTATTAAAGCACGTGATTTTTAAACGCGTAGGCATATCATGATGCCAAGTGACTTAAAGTAAGCGCGGTGAGTGGTAGCATGCATGAGTGCGATGTAAAAGTAATAAGCAAATAGCAACTTGTGAGAGCCATGATAGCATTTGCTTTATGTTATGTGTATTAAGCACGGTGCTTTATTTTGCTATATGATATATTAACCACCACTAATCAGAGCGGCGCGCAATGATTGTTGACATAACCGTCCGGCATGACGAGAACCTCGTGAAAGCCGAGAAAGATAAGCAAATCAAGTATCTTGACTTGGCTCGCGAGGTTGTCGACATGTGGGGTGTGGACTCAGCGATCATTGTGCCGATAGTCGTTTCAGCCAATGGCTTAATAGCCAAGAGCCTCGACCAACACCTGAGGAGGCTCTCGTTAGGCAGCTGGATCAAGGGCTTGATACAAAGAGCGGTACTCCTGGACACGGCTCGCATTGTTAGGAGGTTCCTTTCTCTGGAGCCCTGACCGCCGCACAGTGGGCTGAAAATCGGCTTTCATAGACATTCGATTTTTTTTTCGAATTGGTCAAATTTTTTGATTGGAATTGTTTAAAACAATCATGACCTTGAGGTATAATTGGTATGACGTCATAGAACATAGTGGAAGATAGACTTTTGATTTTTTTTCAAAATACTTGTATGGGAATTATCATAAAATCTTCAATATCTCAGCTATCGCATATTTGCGCAAAAGAATTCTTTCACACAAAAAATCTCCTATTTTTTTGCTAATTTTTGATATATTTCACTTTTATGGCAGAGGTGCGATGGAAAAGAAAAAAATTAAAAATAATTTTATTATTTTTATTTCTTCATTTATAACGATTATAAATGAATTGTATTACGTATTAGAATAATATAACAAAGAATATATAGCAAAATAGTCTAGGCCATCGTGAGCCGCTTTTTTAATAATTGATTTTTAAACTACCTAGCAGAAAAACAGCATCTTATACGTAAAAAAACAATTCTTAAATTGTTGACAACAAATACTCGACTTTATCGGAAGCCTAACCCTTTTAGCCTATAACAATTACCGAGAATTATTGCTAATAGGTACCTACCTATTAACTAATAGGTAGGTGATCACTGATCACCTAATTTAAGTTTTATTATGACAATGAAGGGTTTTTAGGCTGATTACTAATCGTTCTCCAGAGGTAGAACTTACAGAATCACTGTGCCTAATGGGTATCATGGTATCATTAGGGTATAATAACAGTTAAACATATAATCAATATACAACTACAAATATGACTTACATTTAAATTTTAAATAGTTTTATATAAAAAAAAAATAGAACAAAAATAGTACTCTAAATACATTCTAAAAATAAAATTAAACAAAAGTAAAACTAATAAAAAGTTAGTAAATAAACAAAAACATCTTAACCTACTGTTAGTCACAATCACTACATTCTGATTCTGATTCAGATTCGGAATCTAATTGATTTATATCGCAAAATTCGACATCGGGTTCTTGCAGGTTATCCAAAAGATCCCGAGTTTCAGCGAAGAGAGCTTTCCTGTTCTTTACATCCATAATTGGTCTAACTGAAGAAATGAGAGCGTCTGAAGTGAGAAGAAGCATGTTTAGAATGTCTTCATTAGAACATTGTCTGCTCTTTTTTCTTGAATGATGACATCTAAATCTTCGAAAGTCCTTATTACGAGCCTCTGATGCTTCTTCTGAAAGACACCCAATTGGTACTACTGCATTACAAGCTATAATATCTGCCCCATGTACAAGTAACTTGTGCACAGTTGACGACATGTAATACCAGTTATAAAGTGCCAAATACCTCTCTGCTGTCTTTAGGCAGTACTCTTTAAATTTTTCAATATATATATTTTCTTCTGATGTAATAGCCTGTAAAATAACAGCAAATCTCCGAATCAAATTCTCATCCAGACCCGTAATGGCTGCGGTTTTTTCCGGAAATTCAAAAAATCTCCGTGCTGTATTTCCATCGTTGGTTGTTCCTGAGCCTTGTTTAACCACACCTATGATCAGGTTCAGTTCCCGCTTGAAACCGTCTTGGATTGTTTTTTTCCTTGCCTGCAGAATAGCTTTATCTTCTTCCCCTTTTGCCATCCATTTTTTAAGATCTTGTCTGTAAGAAATATTTAAAAGGCATTCCATGCAATTGATGCGTGCATGTAACGAAGACAGCCCAAATTCGTATAAATTCTCAGAAACAGGCCTTTTTAACACTTCCGTTAAATTGTTCATCTCTGAAGGTTTTGCCAAACATAAATAGCAAACTGAGCTGGCTTTGGCTTCAGAGATGTAAGTGCAGACCTTGCCATCGATCATGGTCATCTTAAGGTCATGGGTGACCTTGTTGCTGCCACTATCTGTCGGTCTCAACGCTTTTATTTCTTCTTTCATACTGTCTAAATGCTCATTGACAACCAGTTTGCTTTCTTTCATGAAGCTAAATCGCACGGGACGACAAAATGATGAAGAACAGGGTTTCGGGTTTTTCCATATGGTGTCACTGCCATTGATTAGTTTCAACGGAACTAATGATGTCATGAAGACACTAGAATCATCATTTTCACTGTCCATTGTCTGTTTATATCTGCTCTGGCTAGACGCACCGTCAAATCCCCACTTCGATATTAATATTAACTGTTTCTGTTCTACGCCCTCAGGTAAACTGTCGAAGATTCTTTTGACTGTTAAATCTAATAATCCTTGAAGAGAAATTTTTGCTGATGAATCCGTCACTGTTATTGTTTGTTTGGAAGGATAACATTGTAATTTCGCCTGTTGAACTTTGTAATAAGATGGATACAAATCTTTTACGCCTTCACGTATGGCTGTTTCTCTCAATGTTATATATTGCCACTTAGATAATTTTAAAGAGAGAAATATGCCAAGTGCCTTCTCGGGTGTGAAAACTTGCTTGGCCGACGATTGATGAATTAAATTATTGAACTTATCAGCAGCTCCTGGATTTGTCAACATGAATTCTAGTGCTGAAGCAATATTCTCCTTTCCTTCTTGTCTCATCTTTATGATAGCAGCATATGCTATCTCACTGGACTCACAATTTTCTTGATCTGTAATTCTCCTTCTTTTTTGTTTCTTTCCTAGATCTTGAAATGGTTTACGAGTTGGTGCCTTTCTTTTTGTCATTGTTCCAACTGATATTGCTGCTGATGTAGATGTGGAAGGTTGAGGAGATATGGCATTTACTTCAGAATCCACAATGCCTGAAGCAGCAGGTACTTTTATGCAACTAGGCCAATCAATATCAGTCTCAAGCCAGTTTTTGTGTTCCTTTAAGAAACACTCCAGTTTTCTGTTGGCTTGCTTCCATTTCCTTGTAATAGCTAGTGTAATCCTTCTGCAATATTCTTTTAATGTTAAATTATCTTCATCGGAGAGATTTAAGTTCAAACGAGAAACTACAGCATTATATAGTGCAAGGCTGTCACTGTACTTCCCCGAATTCTTCAAAATCATGAAGAAATCTAGGTAAGTAGATAAACTCTCCATTTTTTGCAAGCACAATTTCACTGTTAACACAAGGGGAAATCAATGTGAACTGAATAATTGTTCCCAATACTGCCCTTTAAATACCTGTGAGATATCTGTACAGAACTAAATTAACCCTAATGATTATAACTCATTAGGCACCTGCACAGTGATTCTGTAAGTTCCTCTGGAGAACGATTAGTAATTAGCCTAAAAACCCTTCATTGTCATAATAAAACTTAAATTAGGTGATCAGTGATCACCTACCTATTAGTTAATAGGTAGGTACCTATTAGCAATAATTTTCAGTAATTGTTATAGGCTAAAAGGGTCAGGCTTCCGATAAAGTCGAGTATTTGTTGTCAACAATTTAAGAATTGTTTTTTTTACGTATAAGATGCTGTTTTTCTGCTAGGTGGTATAAAAATCAATGATTAAAAAAGCGGCTCACGATGGCCTAGACTATTTTGCTATATATTCTTTGTTATATTATTTTAATGCGTAATTCAATTCATTTATAATCGTTATAAATGAAGAAATAAAAATAATAAAATTATTTTTATTTTTTTTCTTTTTCATCGCACCTCTGCCATAAAAGTGAAATATATCAAAAATTGGCAAAAAAATGGGTGATTTTTTGTGTGAAAGAATTCTTTTGCGCAACTATGCGATAGCTGAGATATTGAAGATTTTATGATAATTCCCATACAAGTATTTTGAAAAAAAATCAAAAGTCTATCTTCCACTATGTTCTATGACGTCATAACAATTATACCTCAAGGTCATGATTGTTTTAAACAATTCCAATCAAAAAATTTGACCAATTCGAAAAAAAAATCGAATGTCTATGAAAGCCGATTTTCAGCCCACTGTGCGCCGGTAGCTTGGACACTGTTCCCGATACCGGTGGGCTACAATTTTTTATATTTTTAAATGTTTTTTTATTGTTTTTTTGTAAAGAATATTTAAAAATGTAATAAGTTTGTAACAAAATAAATAAAGGGAATAATAATAAGTAATATATATATAATAATATAAGTAATATAATATATCTTGACTTGGCTCGCGAGGTTGTCGACATGTGGGGTGTGGACTCAGCGATCATTGTGCCGATAGTCGTTACAGCCAATGATATATTAAAACTATAGATACGTTGTCCGCCCTCAAAAATGACAACATGAAATGAAGCCAAATGGCCACATCGCGCTTAGTTACGCACCAACCTCTCGCGCGACGCTACGTTTGTTCTTAATTTAAATCGTGTGTGTAAATCTGCGCGAAAAATAAAGACAACAGGCATCAACAGGCATCCCGCTGTACGGTGTCATATTTTCTTTCCCTTTCTTTACGCGCAAAAGTAGTTATATAATATTTTGGCCGTTTTGAAGCGCTGCCATGTTAGTTCATGACGTGTCTATATATAATTGGTTACAGCCAATGGCTTAATTGCCAAGAACCTCGACCAACACCTGAGGAGGCTCTCGTTAGGCAGCTGGATCAAGGGCTTGATACAGAAAGCGGTACTCCTGGACACGGCTCGTATTGTTAGGAGGTTCCTTTCTCTGGAGCCCTGACCGCCGGTAGCTTGGACCTTGTTCCCGATACCGGTCGGCTACAAATTTTTATATTTTTAAATGTTTTTTTATGTTTTTTGTAAAGAATATTTAAAAATGTAATAAGTTTGTAACAAAATAAATAAAGGGAATAATAAGTAATAATAAGTTTATTAATTAAAAGAAAGAATACAGTTGAATACAAAATCGGTGAGCCACAAACTAAGCATAGCTTGTATCTTGTGAGTCGGGAGTGCGAATTTCACAAGATTAAAATAGTTACATCATCTTAGGGCATAAAAAGTAATAATAACAATTTCAGGGTAAGAAATTAGAACATAAGCGAGTTTCTGTAATGTGCTCTGAACAAAAAGCAAAAAACAAATTGCATGTAAGTATTGGCTTGTTTTATAAATAATACACACCGTATTATGAAAATATATGAGAGCTTAGGTTACTTGGTAAAGATGTAACTTCCTAATGGTGAAAGATTGTTTTAATTCTGCCGAAACTACCATCATCTACCTAGCCTTTCCCTAGGTCTACCCTATGTTGGGGTCGGCTTCCAGTCTAACCGGATGCAGCTGAATACCAGAATTTTACATGGAGCGACTGCCTATCTGACCTCCACAACCCAGTTAATTCGGCCGAAACCATCAAACAAAAAATCAAATAATCGTCCTCTTTATAATATTAGTTTAGATAACATCACCCTCGTAATCCCATAAGGGAAGTAGAATAGAATCAATTGCCCTGACAGATGTGTACCCAGTACATCCAGATTTACGCCAGTTATGTTTAAGTCCTATACAGGGTGTAATGAACCATACGTCCACCAAGCATTCTGTACATCAAACTAAGTACCCCTACGCAAAAATGTTTGCTGGGAATCGACTTTTTTTTTTGGGGTTAAAGATCTCATTTTACGGCAAAACTCAATGTAGCATTCTTAAAACATTGGCTAGTGGATGCTTTGAATAGTAAAAGGGTCATGGAGGTAATTTAAGTAAAGTTATAACCTGAAAAACTAGTATCTACAAAAACAGCTGTGCAAAATTTTGAACTTTGACTCCCAATATCTACGTAACTAGGGGGTTCCCAGGTATGGTCTAAAACAAAAAAATTATCGTAGTGGTGGGGAGAACAAGTGCCCTTTTTTTTTTTTTTTTTTTTGGTGGGTGTAAAATCATCGAATAACCCCTCCCGCTCTTGGGCAGAGCGAAAGGGAGTGTCAGACTTCTACTGACTAAAAACCACCCATGTTCCTTCTTCGCCCTCTATGTCGAGACCGCGATAACCGTTGGACTACCCGCGGCCCCGACAAGAACAAGTGCCCTTCGTTTGCGTTAAGGGTACTTTTACACCCTTTGTAATAAGGAGCGAGCCTATTGCCATCAACCGAGCACAAATTCAGACTCCGTGGCTACCAGGGACTCAAAACACCTTCATAAAGGTTACAGAATTATAAGTGTTAGGTAGGTAGGTACATGTTGACTTGGTAACGGAATCAAGTGTGAGGCAACGTTTATAAAAGAAAAATAAAAATTATATGTATACCCGACCCCTAGACCAACAAAGCAGTCAAATGTATGTCAAGAACTACAGGTATAACTGATTAAATAGATTAAACAATCGCGTGGCCCTACAAATTGCAATTTTAATCATTATTGCGAAATAAATGTTATTGAACTTCGTCTAAAAAAGTTTCCACCAAAGCGGAGACGAGTAAAGCAGAGAGATGTGGCAAATTCGACCAATCACAGCAAGGGCGAAAGACCAGATGTAAGTTTTGACTAATGGGATTGGTCGATTTCCGCACATCTCTCGCCTCCGGTCCTCCCCGCTTTGGTGGAAACCAGGCTTTTTTTTTGGCCTGTGGAAAATATCAAATAACCCAGGGGCGTGCGCCCTATATAGGCTCTTAGGCTTAGCCTACCTTACCAACTGAGCATTTCTTATAACTAATTAACGATGCAATAAAATAACACTGTACAAATTAATCATAAAAAAGTTCAAACTCCTGTTAAAATACTTATAGCAATTTTTCGCGTCCCACTAAAACTCATTGACAAGGATTACGATTAGTACGAATCTTATAGACAAACACTCGACTTGTCTAAAACCCATTCATAATTGTATGCACACAGCGTCACATCGGTACGTATGGCCGTGTCTATGAACCGCACACATACATAGATTTTCGCAATTTTGACGCAGCAGCTCCTGCGACTGTAGCTGAGTGGGCTGTGATTGGCTGCAACAACACAACCAATCTATAACCCGCGAAGTTCAAAATTTGCATTTTTTTGCAATTTGTAGGCCAGTGCTAGGTTGTATGTTGAATAAAATATGACTACATACGTCTTAAAACCGTGAATCATATTTTAATGAACATACAACCTAGCACTGGCCTGTAAATTGCAAAAACGTAAGGAAATTTTAATTTCGCGCTTCGCGAACTTCGGGCTTCCGTGCATAGAGCGCAGCACCTTTTAGTTCGATGTTCGCAATGTTGTCAACTTGTCACCTCATTCATTGGATTTCGTATAATCCTGCAAAAAATGTTGACCGCTGTTGTGAACAAACTCGATATGAAAATGATGCAATTTTATTTGCTAGTATTTTTCTATCGACAATAATAACCTAAAAATTATTTTTTACGTAAGAGGAAGACATTACTGTTTCATTGTTGTGACAAGCAATATACATATAATGTGATTTTGTTTTGAAACCGAAAACGTAAAGTAACGTTATTAACAGTAGTGTAAATATTAATTTTGTTGTGTATTACTTGTTTATTCACGTAACAAATAACAATGGTATTTACTTGTGAAGTTTGTGCTGATAATGTGTGTTTATTACATGTTAAAGGTAATAAGTGTTCTCAATTATCGGTCAGTGGGTCGTCTTAGGGGCGGATCGTATAATGATAAGATTCAAGTTGTATCTAAAGGTAGACATGTACCCGAATTACGAAAATTTATCCAAAATCTTGCAAGTTACGTGTTCTGTAACTATCACCCACTCACTTGGATGAGATATTTGAGGTGGCCGAATCTTTCTTCTGTTTGCATCGTCATTAAAAAATCGTGAGTTAAACCTTGAATAATGTGGTGAGTTTTTGAATTGTATTTAAAAGTTTTGTTTTTACAGGCTTACTTTTTTTTTTTTGCTGTCATTTATTCGTAGCCTACCCATCGTGGGGGACCACTGCACGCCACTGAAATAACCCCTCCCGCTCTTGAGCAGAGCGAAAGGGAGTGTCAGTCTTCTACTGACTAAAAACCACCCATGTTCCTTCATAGCCCTTTATATCGAGACCGCGGTATCTCTTACGAACATCCCGCAGTCCCGACGGACGTCGGCCATTGCGGGCCCGTCCCATGTTGCTGACATCTAATTGAGGCGCGCGTGGAACACGAACGCGTCGACACGGCCTGTCGTCGTCATAAGACGGACGGACGGCGAGCTAGCCCATTACTCACCGTCCACAGGCCCGCGGGGCATTAAACCCTCATGCACCGAGGCAGTGAAAATGTATGTCAAGAAATCAAGATAAAACTGAATAAATAGATTAAACAATCGCGTGAAACGAGTCCTACAAGTTGCAATTTTCATTAATATTGCGAAATAAATGTTATTGAACTCGCCTAAAGTGCATTTTGGCTTATTGCCAACCAAAACGAGTTATGATTAAAAGCTTAGGTAGGCTAACACCATTTCATGTAGGATAACTTTTCTTTTTTGAGAGCAGCGGCGCGGCGGCCCAGTGGTGGCGACCACTACATACGATCAGTAAGTCGTGGTTTCGAACCCAGATAGGCATCATTTTATCACCACTGCTCTGAAAACGGTGAAAGAAAACATCGTAAGGAAACCGGCAAGACATGCTACATCTACCAACCCACACTGAGCCCGCGTGGCCGATTACAGCCCACTGCTCCCTCTCATAGAGAGGAGGCCTGTGTCCGTCCCAGCAGTGGGAACATTCTAGACTAGTCATGCTTTGTAACTTTTCATCATAGTTTTAAAGCCAGTATAGGTAGGTAGTAATAGTTTTAAACAACAGTGTTTCAATTCATTCTTCAAATATCCTTGGATCTAGTAGGCACATTGCCAGCTGTTCGAGACGGTTCTAATGTATAGGTCGTTTTTATCCACCTGTTTATTGTTTTAAAGCTATACGGCTGCGGGTTGTTCGAAAGCGATACCGCGGCTCCGACACAAAGGAACATAAGTAGGTGGTTTTTAGGCAGAAGAAGTCTGACACTCCCTTTCGCTCTGCCCAGATCGGATGGGGTTATTTGATGATTTCCTACCCCCCACCCAAAAAAAATGATAAAGTACCTATCTTGGTGTGCTGGCTATCTGTACTATGAACTATTTTTGTTTGTATCTCATAAAAAAAACCCGCCAAGAGCGAGTCAGACTCGCCGTCGCGCACGTAGAGTACCATTATAATTATTCTTATCTATAAAAATCGCGTTAGTTGTATGGGCGCCCCTTAATTTTTTTTTTGCATTTGTTGTTATAGCGACAACAGAAATACATAATTTGTGAAAATGTCAGCTGTTTAGCTATCGCGGGTCGGGACGGACAGAGAGCGAAGTCTTAGTAATAAGGTACCTTTTTTACCCATAAGGTGGGTACGGAACGCTAAAAGAAGATAAAGGCCATTTCATGGTAAACAAAAGTTACTATATTTTTGATAGCGAATATTATTATTTTAATCAAGTTTATGCAGCTTGCTAAAACAGCATAAGTAGGTATGCCATAGTAGATAATAGATATAATACAAATTTTAAGATAAGATAATATTTATGTGTCATACATACAATAACAGACATGCATGCAAGATGGTAACAGCATAGGTACAAATATTATCTCATTATCAATGAGGAATTATCTTACAGGAAGTAATATACTTCAGAATAAAACTAATGATTGCATTAGAAGTTTATGATGATACCTACATGACCTACTATGGGTATTATAAACAAATAATACCAGCTTTAGTAGCTGAGGTAAACAATACCACCACCATCACTTAGGGGAATGACAAATAGATAGTAGCTGATTCTCAGACCTACTGGATATGCATTTAAAATATCATAAAAATAGGTCAAGCAGTTTCGGAAGAGAATTTTATATATGTATATAGAGATTATTTCCCGGTTAATTCTGTACTATTTAAAACTTAAATTACATCACATGATCAACAGGGGTTTATTTGTAGCCACTACAGAGTTCTTCTATCCATCTCCAAACTCTATCATTAGATCAGCTCCAAGATATCAAATTATCTATTGTCAAAGAATCAATATTAAGCAAGAACAAAACTTTCAATCTGACACTTAAAGATTGATTGACGACACGGTTGGCGCAGTGGTTGAGCGATTGACTGCTGCGCAGCATGTCGCGGGTTCGATTCCCGCACGGAACAAATATTTGTACGACCTACAAGTATTTGTTCCGAGTCTGGGTGTTTTTCTATCTATAATATGTATGTATTTACAAAAAAAAAAATGTATATAAGTAGTTTATCAGCCATCTCGTTACCATAACACAAGCATTAGGTTGCTTAGCTTGGGACTAGATGGCGTTGTGTGAAATGTCCAAGGATATTTATTTATTATTATTTATTTATTTATTAGACCTGATCTGACCAAGCATAGAAAAAAAATCTTACCTAATTCACAAAATATGAATTTTATGTAGCACAAAATAGTCCTACATAAAATTCACACAGGTTCAACAATTCTCAGTATTGGGAGATGAGAAAATCGTCATTTAGTTATTTATACACACCCATAATGTTTCGTTGCGACAGCCATTATTTAAATTACTTTGCTTCGTTTGCAAAATACACACTTTTAACTTATTATTTGCGGACATCGGTCTGATATCAACAAATTTCAAAAGAGGTATGAGACACTGGTATTGACATACATTCAGTTAACATGTTTCAATAAAAGGGTAGACAATAGATATCTTATCAGTGTCTGAGCAGTGACGTTAGGCTGTAGGCACCAGTTGTTGTCTCTCAAGTAGCATTAATTTTCTACATAGGTATAGCTACAAACTGAACTATTTTTTGTGATATTATGCAAGGTGATTCAAGCGGTGAAGTTTTGGGCGATTCCGAAATTCGGGATAAATGCGAAGCATAATAAAATTAGATGAATAAGATGGATAAGGAAAACTCTGAAAGACGAAGAAGTGATGACAGTGAAACTGTACGAAATGTAGAGATAAGAAAGGAACATACTCCTTCTAATACTTAAGTTAATATACCACATAATGTAAATAATTATGTAGTTAATTAAATAATAAGGTAAGGGATGGTTTTATAAAGAATGTGTCCTCGGCCAGAAAGTGCCTGAGCCTTAACTTTTTATTTAATTACGATTTTTTATTATTGTAAGAAAGAAAATGTTATTGGTCTCACTCAGGACTACACAATAGGGGATCGGACAAAAAAAACTAATTAGTCCGTCAGATAGATGTCCAAAAAATATTGTACAAGATTTTTTTTTTTTTCACATAAACAAAAATGAAGTCAATACAGTGCTTCGAAAACTCGTGAACTCTTCGAAAACGTCATATGATAGTACATTTTTTACCTACAAATGACGTCACAACCACATCTTATCTTCGTCAATTTTGATTAATTTGATAAAACAAAAAATACGTATCCAATATTTTTCGATAATCTAACTGACGGACTAATTAGAATAATTGTTTTTTGACTCAGTCCGATCCCCTATTTGATGAAAAAACACAATAACCCAGAAAACATCAGTTAACCTTATAACATCATAAATTAATCCAAACTTAGTCTTGTACGAGGCCAAAAGGTCAGGTGAATGTGACATAATAAAATGTGAATTTGTTTTATGCATGAATACAGTTTAAACTATATTTTTTTTAAATACAGTAGGTATAAACTGTATTTTTTTTTATGAAGCTGTATTGAGTTCTTCAAACTCTTTCTTTAACATCTGTTTTTAAAAGTAAGGACTTTTAATTGACTGTCAGTTTCATATATTATTTTTTAATCTGGTTTATCTTAGCTGTAACCTGGTCTTTCATATTTAATAAATAAATAAAACCTATCTAATCAGTCTGTTGCTTATCTCTTTTATAGTTGCACTAGCCCCTTCTGATTTACATCAGCTTCTTATCAGATAATACATAATAAGGACAATAATAAACAAATATGTGGCTTTTCAGCAAAGTTCTATAAATATACTTGACAATAGGGGATCAGACAGAGTCAAAAAAATATGTTTCTAATTAGTCTGTCAGTTAGGTTATGGAAAAATATTGGGTACTTGTTTTTTGTTTTTTTTTAATTAATAAAAATTGACGACGATAAAACGCGTAAAAGATCATGATCATGACCACCCCCCGTTGTGACGTCATTTGAAGGTAAAAAATTACTTACATGTGACTTTTCGAGGATTTCAGGAGTTTTCGAAGCACATATTTTTTCTTTTTTCACATAATCAAAAAATGAAGACCATACGTCTTCATTTTTTGTTTATGTGAAAAAAGAAAAAATATGTTTTCAATATTTATTGGTAATCTATCTGATGGACTACACGGCCTTATTACAAATAGTCTCACTTTGATAGTATTCAAAAGAAAGTGACGGCATGCGATATAAACCAAGTCTAAGTTAAACCCAGGTTCAACCACTTTTGTAATAAGGCCGACAGTCTGGATTTGTGCCCAGTCGATGGCAATAGGCTCGCCCACTTTTATTACACAAGTAGTGCATTGTGGGTGTACTGTTAGATATACAACTGCCTAACTCTTGGGGGATTTCAAGCGTAGTGTTAAATTATGTTCAGGAGACAGATACCACAAGCGAATTTTATCTGCAGAGTGGACATTACAAAGGACATACAAAAATTTGTTTGTGTGTATGTATGTGTATGTTTAGCAAACCATTTTCCTCTTAAAAGGCATTGACCCAATCAATACTCAATCTTCAGCTTATTGCACACTAATCTTGTCTATTTTTATTTGTCTGGGAGCGAATTTAACAATGTAGGCAACTATATGCTGAATTTCATCATTTTGCTGGGTAGGTGTTTGCGAAAATAGGCATATAATATTAGCCTAAGCAGGTTAAATAAGGAACAGACCAAAACATTCAATAAACAACATGACGTATTTAGAAGGACCATTATTTACGTGTTTTGACGTAGCTGACTTCAAGGCTTTATTTTTTTAACTGAAAGAATTTACCATGTATGTTCTAGGTTAATGACTTACCTAAATCAAAGGATTTAATCGTAGCCAAAGCCTTCCACTTGTCCTGTATCGGTTTCTCCATGGTCCTTAAATTATTTTCGTCCTTTCCGAGATGATCAATGACCAAGTTATTGCAGCCAAGACTTCAATTCGTTAAAGTCGGGGAACGCCATTTTGACTTAATTAAGAGCCATTTTTCATTTGTGATTTCACAGCAAAATATGAGAAATGAATAATATTTACGTAAACTAATAAAAATAACACTACGGTAAATTTTGCACTCACTCTCGATTCCTCCATAAGTCCATATAACTGACTGAACTAGGGATGTCCACCGTCTGTTTTATTCGATACGTTTCCGATTTTTTAATAAAAAACTAAACTAACTATTGTGCAAGTTCATTATTTGCAGCTATTTTCAATTCGACATGCAAAAACCTTCTAAACAAAATAAAAATGAATAGTACATATTTGTCTCAAAAAATTAGTTACTAGATTATAAATGAGATATCCCCAGTGAGTTATCTATACATATAATAAATGTGTAGACAAATTATCCTTTAAGACAGCTATCTGGGCCCTCTCCAAACGCAACCAAAGACATTTATCAGCCCCACCCCAGGCAGAATACAGTACGTTAACACGGAATGGGCTGGAGCAAAATACACAGCTGTCAGGGTAGAGCGGAGGTCCATAAGTTTTTAAAAACAAAAAATAATTTTCTTACCCTAGAGCTAGAGACCAGTGAATCGATCTGCTTACTCCATGTCAACGTGCTGTCGACCCAGACCCTAGGCTATTTTATTGAGTCCGTGCACAAACCTTTAAGATAACCACGGGTGGTACACCCCGTCGAGGCGGGTTGTTCCGTTGGGGCTGCGGGTTGTTGTAAGAGATACCGCGGCCTCGACATAAAGGGCTAAGAAGGAACATGGGTGGTTTTTAGTCAGTAGAAGTTAGACTCTCTTTGTTTAACTGTTGTGGTACGCCTATGTGAAACTGTAAAGTATGTGCGTCAGGTTTTTATTTTTATTTTTAAGCAGGCTGTGTATTGTTGTATACAGGATACAGGGCGTAAATTAACCCTTCACACATACGTCAACCAGGCATTCTGTACTTCAAACTAAGTACCCATAAACAAAAATTTTTGCTGGGTAACGACTTTATTTTTTGGGGTCAAAAATCTCATTTTACGATAAAACTCAATGTTGCACTCTTAAAACATTGTGCTATTGGATGATTTGAATAGTTAAAGGGTCATGGAGGTAATTTAAGTAAAGTTATAAGCTGAAAAACTAGTATTTTCAATAACAGTTGTGCAAAATTTGGATCTTTATCCCCCAATATCTCCGTAACTAGGGGGTTTCCAGGTATGGTCTAGAACAAAACAATTATCGCAGTGGTTGGGAGAACAAGTACCCTTCGTTTGCGTTAAGGGTACTTTTACACCCTATATAGGTACACAGAGTATAATCGAACCCTTCACGAAGCCGTCAACCAAGCAATGTGTACATCAAACTGAGTACCCCTACGCAAAAAATATTGCTGGGACACGATTGTTTTTGGGGTAAAAATCACATTTTACATTATAACTCAATGCAGTACTCTTAAAATATGCTAGTGGATGCTTTGAATAGTAAACGAAAGGCGCATAGTCTATTATCTTTTTTACTTATCGTAAATGAAACGGAGCACTGTGATCTATCTGCCAGCGACTTAGTGGTGGCACCACACGTTGTGTCTAACCTGAAAAACTAGTACAAAAAATAACAGCTGTGAAAAGTTTGGAAATATGACCCCCAATATCTACGTAACTAGGGGGTTCCCAGGTTTGGTAAAAAAAAGTCACCGCAGTGACGGGAAGAACAAGTCCCTTTCGGCTTCGTTAAGGGTAGGTACTTTTATGTCTGTCTGTGCGACTGTGCGCTCGAAGCTATATTTATTTATTAGTGATACAGAGGGAATCAAAAGCAAATTGTGTAACCTAATAAATGACTTACGATGGGATCTGTATCGATTACAAATCGAAACAGAGTTTAGTTGAATTTAAACATTGCACATCCCTTTAGACTATAGACAAGATACAAATAGCAGACATTCAAGTGACATTCAGGATTTTCGAAATATTAAGGCTATTTTTATTACAAAAATAAATAATACCAGTTATCTTTTAAATAGAAGACTAGATAATTTGACATTTTGTGCAGTGAAAATAAAACATATTTCAATAATCAGCAAACGAAAATAAAATCCAATTTTTTGTTGCTGAACGAAACCATCAAACATGATTGATTGTTTATGATCATGTTTATCAAAAACGTCAAACACAAATTTGACACTGACAGAAAAACAAACGCAGCAAATCCATGCGTGAACAATTTTATTTTTCTCGCTGTTTTGTGTTAATTGTATTAAATCAAAATGAATCTGCTGCCTAAAAGCCACAAGGAATTCAGCGAAAAAGACTACTGGAATAAATTCTTCAAGAAACGTGGAAATAAAGCTTTTGAGTGGTAGGTTATTTTTTGTTTTCTTATCGTGTTAAAATCATAATAGAACGACTGAATACACTGTATTTATAATTTAATAAATATTTTCCAGGTATGGCGAATACTTGGAACTGTGTGGTCAGTTGCATAAATACATCAAACAAAAGGATTCTATTCTTATAACAGGTTGTGGTAACTCAAGCCTCAGTGCTGACCTGTACGATGTCGGCTATGAGAACATCACAAACATAGACGTGTCAGAAGTAGCCATTAAGCAAATGAACTCCATCAACTCCCACAGAACGAATATGAAATTCCTCTGCATGGATGCCTTGAACACAACCTTCTCTGATGGAGAGTTCAATGTAGTTTTAGACAAGGGAACCCTAGACGCTTTAATGCCGGATGATGCGGAAGAAACACAGGCAACCATAGACAAATACTTTTCTGAAATCAAAAGAGTTTTAAAGCTTGGAGGGCGGTTTGTGTGCATATCATTGCTTCAGAGCCATATTCTTAGCAAGCTATTAAATGCTTTTTGTGATAAGTCATGGATGTTTCGAGTTGTTAGATGCCATGAGGCTGAAGAGAGGAATGCTGAGAACACTGATGGACCTACTTTGCCCGTATTTGTTGTTGTTGCTACTAAGTTCAAAGCAATGCCTCAATTGGTGAGTTTTTAATCATTTTCTAGATGTTATTTCAATTGATTAAGGTTTAGTTTAGCATATTTTCTTTTTCCATGTTTCTCTATTAGTTCTCATTTCAATAGTCACCCCCTGTTGACCACAGAGAGACTGTCATTTTCATAAAGGCTCATACAACAGCTGGTTTAGAAGTTGGATATTCTGTAAAACACTATATCTTGATTCCTCATTTCTTTTCCAGATATTAGAAGTATGTATGGCTGGTGACAAGATGCAAAGGCTTCAGACACCAGATGAGTTGAAAACTTACGTAAAGACAGCTCAGGACACTGCATTTGTTACTAATGGACTTGCTAAAACTAGCTTAGATGAAGATAATGAAGTAAGAATAAAATGATTAACACCTTGAATACATTTTCCTCCCAAGACTTACTAAGTTAATTTGAGGATAACTCATTGTGTGCCGAGTATACACCGTTACATTTTGATCGTTTTAATCCCTTGAACGGGTGGTTTAACTTACAAAATACTATTCATCAACAGCTTGCACAGCATTCTATCTCTTAAAATAAAAAAAATTGGAAGTGATAACGTAATATTCGCAAAATGCATGAAACCAGTAGTAGGTAGCACACGAGTTAGTTACCTACGCGTACGCCGCGTCGTCGTCAGTGCGTACCTAACTACCTACCTTCGAGCTTAGGTTAATGAACCCGATCAGCTTAGGTTATTGAGTCGCTCATCTGGTGTTCACGTAAACAAATGAAATGATTTCAAATTTTCCTTCATACCTTTACGGGCTTAGGACCGTCATAATTGCTTTGTGCCTAGGTGTCGGAACATACCTAATAAAATTAAAAGAATTACTTATGCTAATAGCGGTAGGTACATGTAAAAATAAGTTCTAACAGGCGCAGAGTTAAGGAGTATTTAAAAATGTGGAATCAAAATAACTTACAACGATTAAAAAGAAGAGTTCTGTTACAAAACTAATAATTAATCACTTCTACATTTCACGATAGCGTATTAATTGTTCAAAATGCAAAGGAACCATTCCTTTCGATACATAATCTTGCACGTTTAATTAAATTGTTTTTTAATTTCAATAATGTGTCTCTATCACTTTTTAAAACATCGAACGCGTCCACTATCGCACTTTTTATTTGTTCACGAGTTTGATTTTGGTTTCTGTACACCAATCGTTTCACCTCACTCCACAAATAAAAATCCAGCGGGGTAAGGTCCGGGCTCCTTGCTGGCCAAGCAACTGGACCACCCCGTCCAATCCAGTGATCTCCAAACACGGAATTTAGGTGATTACGTACATTACGCTCGTAATGTGCTGGACATCCGTCATGTTTCACACCGTCTTAGAGAAACTAAATTATTTAAATGACATGGTCTTGTGCTGCCCTTAGCGCGCGGGGTGCGCGGGGCGCGCGCCTTTTGCATTGCCAATCAAATAAGGTTTGGGGGCGGGGTTTGCTCTAGCATTGGCTAATTTTTGTGAGTCCACGTTGACTGCGCTTACGCGTCATTGTTGTTAGTATCGAATAGTGCCTACTAATGGTTCGCATTGTTTTTTCACTAATGCGAGAATTAATTCGAGTTTAAAAGAAAAAAACCTTTTTTATTTTATTTTGTCTTTACAAATCGATAGTACTTCATGCACCTGATTGACCCTCCACGGGATTAAAACGATCAAAATGTAACGGTGTATAGACAAAATTATAAAAGCAGTTATGTCTTGTTAGATTTATTTTCAGTTCAGCACACAAAAGGTTAAGCTTAAGGTGGAAGCTCACATCTGGCCCGCGAAATTCTAATTTTCTTACGTTTTTGGCAATTTGCAGGCCAGTGCTTGGTTGTATGTTTATGAAAATTTGATTTGCGACTGTAAGACGTATGAAGTTACCGAATTATAACCATCAAAATTATCAATACAACCCTCCAAGTTCATTTTCATGTCAAGATTGATTTTTGCATGTAAAAGTCATTCTTTAGTAATTTAGTCGTCGTTCTTTAGTAGTTAGTAATTTTGATGGTTATAATTCGGTAACTTCATACGTCTTACAGTCGCAAATCAAATTTTCATAAACATACAACCAAGCACTGGCCTGCAAATTGCCAAAAACGTAAGAAAATTAGAATTTCGCGGGCCAGATGTGAGCTTCCACCTTAAATAGCAATATGGCAGGGCCGATGGAGTCCTGAGATTGTGTTTTTAATGTTTTCTTTTTCTGTTTATTTTGACATATTGATCCTATTTTCGACCTCAATCACGCCTGATAAAAAGCAATAGACGAGGATGGATGAATTAACAGGGACAGGCAAACAAAACACTTTCTTTGGGTTCGGAGTTGCGGACACTGGTCTGTTAAAAATCTAGATAGACTGAAAAATTTTCCAACTAACTTTGGCACCAAGAAAAAGGCTGGGCACAGACTCGAGATGATCCAGCTAGATTTTACACTGCACCTTGGATATATGTATGTTTAAGTAGGTGAACATTAAAAGATGTTCACAAAAGATAATATCATGCCTGAAATCCCCTAAGGGTTAGGCAGAAGTGTACCCAGCAGTGTAGTATGGAAAAGCCCAATAACACTTTGCCTGACCTGGGAATTGAACCTCATGCACCATATTCGGGGGGGGGGGGGAATCATCAAATAACCCCTCCCGCTCTTGGGCAGAGCGAAAGGGAGTGTCAGACTTCTACTGACTAAAAACCACCCATGTTCCTTCTTAGCCCTCTATGTCGAGGCCGCGATAACTAGTGTACAACCCGCGGCCCCGACGGGCGTCGGCTTTTTCGGGCCCCTCCCATGTTGCTGACATCTCTTAGAGGCGCGCGTGGAACACGAACGCGCCGTCGACACGGCCTGTTTTCGTCGTAAGATGGACGGACGGCGAGTTAGCCCATCACTCCCGTCCACAGGCCCGCGTCTACGGTGGCCGCAGGTCATCGCGTGACCCCCGACGCCCGGAGCGCCTCCCGCGGATCTCTTGCACTCTTGCAATCACTTGGTCAACGAGGCAGTCCATTGAAATTTTCATCCAAATCTTTATACAATCATAATGTTCATTCTTATTATTTATTTTTTCTAGGTATCTCTGGACCTAATGCAACCTGGTGTAGATTCGCCGCGATACACTCTGTATGTGGTCGACCAGAAGCGATCGCAAGCTATCAACAAATATGCAGTGTTTATAGTGCCGCAGGGCAGGTAAGAAGCCATTCTGTTTTATTACGATCATAAAATAAAAAGTATGATCAATTACTTTTTATTTTATGATCGTTAACGGTTTTACTAATACGCATGTTTTGGTAACCAGAATTCAAAATCAGTAATTCAAAATCAGTAACCCGGGGTATCGGCCTGTCCAACTGGGTAAAATCAAAATCAAAATATTTTTATTTCACATTGGCCTACATGGGCACTTATAAAACATCTACAAAAAGGTATCGGTAGTACAGTCAGCAATATGTATCCTACACTTAGCAATGTTTAGAACCAATTTTCGCTTACTGTATAGATTAAATATTTATGTTAAGTAACAAAACTAATATTTTGGAACCCATCACACTAATATTTTATAGTCGAAAGTTTGTGAGTGTATATGTTTGTTACTCTTTCACGCAGAAACTACTGAACGGATTTGGAAAAAAAAAGGTACACTTATTGGTTATAACCTGGATTAACACATAGGATAGTTTTATCCCGATTTTATATTCCCGTGGGACAATTTTCGAGGTGTAGCGGGCGCGTTTGAACTTAGCCGAGTGTATACATACTATTTCTCGTGACTGTACATCTGGGCTAAAACCATCAAAGGTCAAAACTATCAAATCATCTTGGTTACATCATTCATATTGAAATTATTCTACTGGCAATAAACATGAAGTTTCTTAGCAGTAAGTACCTACATATTTGTAAACATTTGATATTTTCAGAAATGGTGTGCTAAAGAACTACATAATACATAAATAAATAAATAAATAAATAATCAGCTAAAAACATTTATATACTAAACGTAAACACCTATCGGCTATGTTTATTTCAGTAAGGAAATATAAAACAGTACAACAACAACATAGGTAGCTAGGTAGTCTGCTGAATGACTGTCAGAAATAGCAGCGACGCGTAAACATCGCCCACGTGCCGTTTTTATTGAGAAAGAGGATCTTTTTGTAAAAGGAGAAACATGTATGTTTGTCTAGAAAAATAACATACAGGATGTTAGGTTAAACGAGGGACATATTGAAGGAACCCAGTCAGGAGCCAGTATGCAATTCTCGTCCTAAATATGTAAAAAAACTATGACATTAATTTGTGACGTAATTACCCCATGGCCCTCGCACGCTCTCCAGATCTCACTTTCTTAGACGATTATTTTTCGTCATTGTCCTACGCCAGTCTTAAAATATTAAGGTAAAATGGATTATACCTAAAAGTCATTATATCCTCGCCTCTGCCTAGCCCTTACGGGATTACAGGCGTGATGTTATGGTATGGTAAAAAGCCAAACTATTCTGCTGTTTAATTTCTGATAGTCAATTGAGTTTTTTATTTATTTTTACAGTTTGAAAATCCAGGTTTAGACGCCTATGAAGCCAGTTTTAAAAAAAAGTGACTTTTTATGCTCGGCTTGCGAAGCAATGCCTTTTTTTCAGAAACCTTTTCTGTCATAAGAGAATTACATCAAAAATCAGTTCAGTTCGGTACCTACATCTAGTATAGAAGGCACGAACACAAAGACATTAATTTAAGATAGATAGCTCTATCACTTATAACATAATTTAATTCTAATTTATTAATTTTCATTTAATTTTGTTTTAACAGTTGTAGGTACGCCGCGCCGTTGACAAAACAATCAGAACTTTACGCCTTTTATAACTATGTTTAGCGAATAAAGAACTTTGACTTTGACATTATATTTATAGATATAAATGACTAGAAGGGGAATCCATCACTGCGCAAAACTTTATATCACTACGTTGGGGAGAACCTGCAGTATCTGCCTTGTGTTGTAAACATGCTGCTCGACGTATAAAAGGCGCGAGAACACAGCGCCCGCGCTCTAAACTTTTTGCGAACTTAGTGAACGAACACCGGACAGTGCATCAGTGCATTATAAATATCGTTTCTTAAAATTATATAAATAAAAGTCAATGTTTAGAAACAAAAAATAATAATTGAAGGCTAAGGATTCAAACATTATTTCAGGGTAGGTATTGTCTATATTTATTTAGTAATAGTTTATTTTTTGTAGCTTGAAGTAGTTACTGAAAATATAGTTTTTCTATAAATCTATAAAATATGAAATTATTAATTCAAATACTTATAATATTAATTTCCAATGGAATTAATGGAATTGGATAACGAAATTGTACTTAATTATTAGACACATAGGATATATAAAAATATAGTTTTTTTTATACAAATATATACTTACTTCACAATTTTAAATATCGTAATATCTTACTTTTATTCCCGAATAGTCTGAGCAGAGGGATAAAGAAGCAAACAAAATTAAAAACAATGTTTCTAGGTAAATGCAATATTCATGATGCCGTTTTTCTGATGATTTCACACGGAATAAGTTAGCCTATTACAAGAGAACCTTTGAAAACGCTCAGAAATTCTACAAAATGTAGATAACATTTCAGAATTATTTATCTTCAAATCTTCAAAACCTGAAGATCTTTTATCTTCAGTATGTTTTGAAGTTTTAATTATACCAGTCATATGACATAAAGTCGTAATTTCAAGACTGTGTTATTTCTGACAAATATCAGTTTTACGACGATTTTCATCTACGTCTTCCCACACATTGGTCATCCAACTGGAATGCCAGGAATATTGTCAACCACATAAAACATTAATTATTTTTTGTACCTGCTGGGTAATTTTCCGTGATTCAAAATGTTCAAAATCTTATTGAAAACTCATCTCAGCTAATGCAAATAAAAATAACTTGAATCTATAAGCAATGTGTAAAAAGAAATAAGTTTAAGAAATTAATTACAGATGGCAATTCAAAATGGAATGCGAAAGTTCATAATTTTGCCTTTCAAAATGCGGGAATCAGCGTTTTTAATATGATATAAATTTTATTATTTTTATATTGTGAATGTGAGGACTATGTGACTCTTTCTCTAATTTTAACGATTGTCTGGCAGTTTGAGTACTATTTAGCGACCTACCCAAATGTCCTTCTTTGGTATTGTTCGTCGTGACGTTGAGCTCTTTGAGTTATAAGTTGAGCTCGATAATAACTGACACTGACTGGACGGGTCCACTCAAATCTGTGTGGTGCTTTCTTTAAAAGACCAACTCTGACACTAATCTGCATAGTCTTCATGTGTGTATTATACCAAGATTATGTCTGGACCTTAAACTTATTGTTAACCCAAACCATTTTAAAGATTAAAAGAGTAACCTTTGGAGTTTCTTGCCGGTTCTTCTCTTTTTGTCGACGTTTTACAAGTGCCCATGTAGGCCTATGTGAAATAAAATATTTTGACTTTGACATTGACTTTGACTTTGACATTGACATTGACTTTGACATAACTTTGAGTTCCATGTAATAGTGGTCTATTGCCATCAACCGGGCACAAATCCATAGTAGGTATGGATACTGATAACTGGCAAAAAGTGGGTAGGTGTACACCTCTGTAAAACCCTTCCGGGATTCCAGGCGTGATGTTATGTTATGTGGAATACGCTTATTTTCATTAAAATTATGAACGGTCGCATTCCATTTTGAATTGCAATCTGTAATAAAATACCTGTAATTTTCATTAATTTCTTTTTATACATTGCTTAAGTACACTCAGGCAGTCATTTAACCGGCCACATTTTGTCGATTATTTCAAAATTGTATCGGATTTTAACTAATTTAATCATAAAATTACTTTGGGTGAATCTTTGATAACGCAAATAAAACTTGTGTAAGTTGTGAAATGGTTACATCAAGATAAAAAAATTCAAATTGCGAATATGCAGTTTCTGACCAAAAACGACATTTTTATTTGCATTCGCTGAGATGAGTTTTCAATAGGATTCGACAAACCCAACCTACACTTAGCCCGACCTGAGAATCGAACTCACGCATTCGCGCTCACGAGTCGCGTTTGCGACCACAAGACCATCGATACCTTTTCTCTTTAAATTCTTTCCTCTTTTGTGCCAATCTCGAGTTATGTAAGTCCAACTGACGGCACCGTTGGTGCAGTGTCTAAGCGATTGGACTGCTGCGCTGCGTGTCGCGGGTTTGATCCTCGCACGGAACAAATATTTATATGGCCTACAGATAGTTGTTTCGGGTTTGTGTATGTGAGTTTAAATGTTTGGGAACGCACCCACTATGCAGGAGAAATTACTAGTGTGGGACAACGTTTTTTTTAAACATAAAATATACGGAATAATTTTCTTGACCCTGCAGCTTCTATCTATCATGGGGTTTTGGTTTCCGTACTTAATCCTTAAAGTGGACCATTGTGCGTAAGCCATGGTGGCCGTTTACTCCAACCCAGCTTTACAGTCATCTTCTACCAGAACTCACGCTCGTTGCTCTCTTGTGCTAGCTTTAGTCTATTGGTCACAAGCGCGACCTACTGTGTATTAGGTCCTGGGTTCGACCCCTTCTCGAATTTCTCAGTAGGAGCGTAGGAGTCTGGAGTGGTGCCTGGTCGTCTCGCTACTTATTCAACATGAAGTGTAAAACTCATTTATTTAAACTAGGCTGATAATCATCACTTTTTGAACGTAAAAATATATTTTGCTTTGCTTATTTACAAGAGAAGAGACAGTCCCCCAAAACGCCCACCCTTCGACACTTCCTAGTGTTTTAGCTGGAAAGAAGAAGTGACGAACAAACTCCCCAGCAACACAAATATAGGTGCAGTAAAGGGTACCTACTCTGCCTAACCCTTCGGATATAATAGGCATTATGTGTGCATAGCCCAGGTCCAGTTTGAAATTAGACATACATTAACCTATTCCGAATCCGACTTAGAAAGATGTGCAGTAATAAATAATACAAAAATGACATCCACTTATCGCAGCCACTAAGATCACCTCAATAATATCCAATTTAACTAAGTGACACCTATATTAATGTTAACATTATTGTGATCATGGAATTTCAACTCTAAGTGGTTAGCCGACCGTTGAAAATAACCAACAGGCCGATTTTAATCTAGGTGTTGCTTCGTCTGCAAAAAATAGCGTATGATTACCTCATATAATATGCGAATTCGAGCATGTTTCTGCCAGCAGTCGCTCATACATCATCGGTATTCAGAAATAGATACTGGAGCGACTTGTGGTTAATTGTGAATGCCACACTGTGCCTACTGAAAACGACCTTTGGGATAAGATGAAATCAAACTGGAATGAGATTAAAATCCCTGTTACATTTGTGGCATGATCGTTCTCATAGATTGTTGTGACCGGCTTTGAAACTAATATGTGTGCAAAATAATTTAGCATCTTATTTTGGTGTAATCCAACACTATTTTATATAATACCAGCCTAATGACTGTCCCAATGCTGGGCAAGAACCACTTCTTATACAGAGCAGGCATAAGCAATGATCACCACTCAAGGCGGATTGGGTGTAGAGGACGACCCAAACATAGTTGCGTCTTTCAATCTTACCGGATACAGTTGAATACCAGAATTTAGTGGGTAATACGATATCCCTTGGTAAGACTATTTTCGGCCACTGACTACCTGTAACGAGGGTCCAACGGCTAAACGTGCTTTCTCACATCCATCCATGAACCAACCTAGGCAAGCGCAGCATAACTTGAAGATCGACCCGAGCTGTTATTCTATTCTATTTTTGTTTAATGGCAATTAAAGCCAATGTCGACTATTCTTCTGCCAATGTCCAGTGAATTGGAAAAACAAGTGTTTAAGTTAATTAAAAGGGGTAAAATAATTAACTAAGGTCACAAGCTAAATTCTTCGACACGACGTGGATCTTGTCGGGACTGAAACAAACAAAAAAAAAATGAAAATTGTTAAAACATAGAATATGGGGTATATTCTATGTTTTAACAATTTTCATTTTTTTTTTCCACAGGCAGATTTATAATTTTATATTATTGTCCGAGCTGTTATTATTTGGATACGTCCTTCTCACAGACGTCAAAATAGAAAAACAAAATCTCGTGAATTATCTTCTAACGACCCATGCACCTACAAACACACATTGAAAAATAACAAGACCACACCCACATGTGTGTGGTGCACAGTCGGGTAAAAATAGAAGTGTTGATCAACAAGAACGCAAGCTATCTGCGCGTGAGGCGATGAACTCCACACGATAGCATTTGCGTCAAACATTTGTTTTTCGTAAACAAATGGATTGAATATTTTTTTGCGAACTACATAGTTTGTGTCTTGTGACACTACTCCGCTATCTATCTGATCTGCCTAGCCTTTTTCCAAGAATTTTGGGGCTGTCTTCTAGTTTTACCGGATGCAGCTAAATACTAGAATTTTTACATGGAGCGACTGCCTACTTATCTAGCCTCTACAACCCAGTTACTCGTAGTACTGGGTAATCCGATACCCTTTGGTAAGACTAGTTTTCAGACTTAGGCCTGTAACGACTGTTAAAAATCTGCAAATGACAGCCGAAACCAACGCCTTAACGTGCTTTCCGAGGCACGGAGGAAACTCGGCATGTTATGGGTGGTCACCCACCCACGGACCAACCTAGAGGAGCGCGGCTTATCCTTACTCGAGCGGCTGGGCGGCGGCTATCTGATCTACTCAACTCCTTAACCGGGACAGTGCCCTTCCACCTTGATTAGACTGATTTTTAGACTTCGGGATATACAAAATGGCAGCTAGTAGGTCCAACATGTTAGCGTACTATCTGAATAGTCAGATAGCAGAGGCATCCGTCTACGGTCAGTATAATAGGGTCACCATGATGTTTAATGCAGGATTATGTTAATCTTATTTCAGTGTGGGGACGCGTCAGAGTTATAGGTACAGGTTGTCTAGCGCCATCTCTTTTCCACACTAGTATAAGATTAAAACAACCCAGCTTTAAGACGTCACGGTAACTTCACAGATCAGCTGAACTTGTTTGTTGAAGGTACAACTTTGAAAAGCATATCTTGACATAAAGAACATGAACGTTTATCATATAGCCATGTTCAAGCCCATTAGAAAATACCCTTCACACGAAAATATTCAAGCCTCCATTCTTCTATCTTCCAGAGAATCAGAGTGGTTATTCGGCACGCCAGCCGGTCGGCGTCAGCTGCAGGACTCCGCTCGGTTCGGTAGGCTGGTGGTCGCAGTGCTGCGTAGAGGTCACAAGTTCGAGTCCTTGGACGCTGTGAAGGAGGAACTAGCTCACGCCGCCAAGATGCTTATACCGTACGGATTGACGGGACAGGTACCTAATAAATAGTTAGAGAAGTTAGACTTTCACAAAATCTTTAACGATATTTATTTTATACAGCTTATTGATTTTAGCATATTAAGTAAAAAAAAAACTGTTATGTTGATATTAGTAACTGACATTTTATTTATTCGTATAGAGTGTATAGATATCCTTTTTACAATTCCAGATCCCGTTCCTCTCCCTAGGCAGTGACGTGGGTCGAAGAGTGAAGATCTTCGAAGGTTCCTCGCAGTTCTCCGGCGACTTTGTGGTGGAGGATGTCGATGTAGAGGGCGCCACTCATCGCAGGCTCGTGTTCTTGGACAACCAGTTCTTAGTGCAATCTGAGGCTAAGTTGAAGACGGGTAAGGCTGATCGTGATTTTTGTCTAAGGAATTAGATTTACAGATTTTCTTTTTTGTTGGGTATTCATACCCAAGACACAGCAGAAATTTTGCTTATTTAGGGAGTTCTCCTAGACCCGGTACAACTATCTGTAGGCCATTCAAATATTTATTCCGTGCGGGGATCGAACCCGCGATACGCAGCGAAAAAGTCAATCGACCCGACCTAACCCGACCCGATCGATGCGATTGTACTTGTTGATTATGTGTGTTACTAATATTAGCTGTTTCGTGTAATACTAAGGGCTCGTTTACGGAGACGCGGGGCGTCGCGCGGCGCGTGCACAAGACTAGACGTGTGCTTTTTTATTCATTTACTGAGAGGCGGGTCCACCGCAACAAATTGCATTTTAAACTAATGGGCGAAAATTTTATCTTGTAAAATCGTAGTTTGAAATCGTTACCGTTTTCCTACATCGCCATGTGCTTGAATTAAAACGCACAACGCGCCGCGCGATGCCCCGCGTCTCCGTAAATGAGAAGCTTACACTATGGACTTCAAGGTCTGCCAATAAAAGTTTATTATTATTACTGCGCCAACCGTGTCGCCAAATATATCAGTATTGGAAAGGCTTTGATGGTTGGGTTGAACGTGCGAATCTGAGCGTATTTTCCAAAGCAGCACCGATGCTGCGGCAAGCGATAGGATTCCCGCTGTTTCTCGCTCTAGCAAAATTAACGGGTTTAAGCGACAGAAAAAGATAGGAGCATAGAGGTGCAATTCCATTCTGCTAGTTGAGGCGGTACCTTTTTTTGCGGATGTGAAATCATCAAATGACCTGTCCCGATCTGGGCAGGGTGGGAGAGTCAGACTTGTATTGACATAAACCCACCCATGTTCCTTCTTAGCCCTTTGTTTACGGGGCCGCGGTATCTGTTTCGAACAACCCGCAACCCCGACAGGAGTCGGCCCTTGCGCCCCCCCCCTACAATGTTGCTGACATCTCTTTGAGGCGCGCGTGGAACACGAACGCGCCGTCGACACGACCTGTCGTCGTCATAAGACGGACGGACGGCGAGCTAACCGATTACTCACCATCCACAGGAACCGACGCGCAACCCTTAAGCTGTAATAATATTACTCACCATTAACTCTTCACAGTGAAAAGAAAAAACAAAACCAAGCTCGTAGTCGACTTCGGCCATATATCCCTCTACCATTCCTTCATGTGCGTCGGAGTCCAGCTCTCAAGAACGGCCTCCACCAACGTGGCAGTCCTCGGTCTTGGAGGTGGCAGCCTCTGCATGTTCCTCAGGAAATGCTACGACAATGTCAAGGTTACCGCGGTTGACCTTGACCCTGCGATGTTGGAGGTCGCAAAGAACCATTTTGAGCTCCAAACTGATGAGCGGTTGGAGGTCCAGATTAAAGATGGACTGGATTTCTTGAAGGATGAGGTTAAGGAAGGTGAGTTGTGGTTCTGTTTGTAGATAACTTGAATATTGTGTAATGTATGCCTTTAGCACACGGCGCAGTAGATGCCAATTTCTATGTTTTTGTAGATACAAACGCGCATGTGAAGCGCGCTCGAAACTCGTTTGAAGCGCGTACAAAAGGTGGCAAGTAGTAGGCAGTTGCAAGCGCGTAGACGCGCGTTTCACGATCGCCCCTTGTGCTTAGGTTACAAGGTTAGAAGCACCTTTACCTACTTAAATATTATTTTGTTACTTCTAACATCTTTCCTTTTCTACATCTTCAGGTAACCACTTTGAAGCGGTAATGTTCGATATGGACAGCAAGGACCGAACGGTGGGCCTCTCGTGTCCGCCCAAACAGTTCCTGGACAACCAAGTACTTGATGACGTCAAGAATATACTTACGGAAGATGGTGAGGCTCTTTTGCTATATTTACTTCTACTTTAGTCTGGAATTGTGTCGTTTTTAGAAATAGTCTCGCCCCTTGCCCATGCCTTTCTATATGAGATGTAAACAAAGTATTTATACAATATGCCAGCCGCTTCGCCCGCTACAACTCGAAAATTATCCCACGGGAAGATAAAATCGTGATAAAAACTATCCTATGTGTTAATCCAGGTTATGAACTATCTGTGTACCAAATTTTATCCAAATCCGTTCAGTAGTTTTTGCGTGAAGGTGTAATAAACATTCATCCATCCAGACATACATACTTACAAACGCGTTTATAATATTTGTAGGATAGGATATAGTAGGACTTGCACGTCGTCCTCAAAAAATGTGATAGCTTGGCCAATATGCATGATATAAATATAATAGGGATGTCTCATGACAAAGAAAAAAAACAAATCTGATTAGTCCTTCTGTGAGATTATCGAAAAATATTGGATATCTACTTGTTTTTTGTTTTATCAAATTAATCAAAAATACGAAGATATAACGCGTCAAAGATCTTGAGTGGGGGCTTTAGACGTCACTGGCCGGTAAAATTTACAATGTGACTTCACACGAGTTTTCGAAAGACCATCTCTCATCTGACAGTCTTCATTTTACGTTTACGTGAAAAAATAAAAAAATATGTTTCCAAAATCTGTCTGACGGACAAAAAACGACCCTATTAAATTCATAGCCTAGCCCTAGCGAGGATTACTCCCTACTTACAAACTAACATCTTTGTAATATTACTAAGATAAGTGTTTGTACTGTCCATTTCTGTAGACCTCTTCAGGGATACAAGCGGTATCTTCCAGCTTGTTCTGTACCTCTTTTGGCTAAAGGCCTTTTGTAAAACCATGTCATATTAATGCCCAAAATGTCTCTTTCAGGCCAGTTCATCCTTAACCTAGTCTGTCGAGACGTCGAGTTACAGCAATCAATAATGGACACCCTCAAGCGTCACTTCAAACATTTATCATCAGTAAAACTTTATGAAGAAGTAAACGAGATAGTCTTCGCTAGTAATAGCAATAAGGTGTATAATGCTGATGACTTTGACAAGGCGGTAAAGGAATTGAATGCGGCTGCAAGACAGAAGAAACTTGTTGATGTTCGATGTGTGGATCTGAAGGATTTCTTACAGTCTGTGGTTGTTATTTCGTAGTTTTAAGCTGTTAGGTATAGGTATTGGTGGGAGGAACATTGACGCTGAAACGGTTTCCACGTATTCAGGAATCCATTGTGCCCTCTACATGAAATATTGTCATCAACAATGTCATCGGTATTATTCACCCTGAATAAGTATACCTATATAATATCTCGTGTCTCGCTCGCTCTCGTAATGCCAGGACAGAAAAGGTTACATACATTACATAAAGTATTCGGATTAGACTGAGTCAAAACTAAAATGATTCTAATTAGTCCGTCTGTTAGATTTGCGTAAAATATTGGATACGTGTTTTTTGTTTTATCAAATTAATAAAAATTGACGAAGATAAAACGCGTCAAAGATCATGAGGGGGGGGGGGGGTGTGACGTTATTTGTAGGTAAAAAATGTACTGACGTGTGACGTTTTCGAGGAGTTCACGAGTTTTCGAAGCACTGTATCGTCTTTGTCTGATCCCCTATTGTTTTATTGAAATAATTGAAATGCAAAAATATGGCCTTGAAACATGTTAGTGTACCGTCTAACAAGACACACAGCTCTGATTTTTCGCATAAATGTATATTTTTTATTGTATAATTTAACACTTACTTCGGTGAAGGAAACTATCGTGGAGAAACCGGCGGCATGCCTAAGGGATGGAACGGGATCTCGACGCCAAGTAATGCGAAGTCAGAGGCCCATGGACGGTATAAAACTCTGTCACCAAGTTATATAGGCACAACCCACACGAGAAAGGAGTAACTAGCTATTTAATATGAATTTGAAGTGATATTTTGAAAATTCGCACAAATTAAATTAGCTAGCGTACAGTGCAATCAAATTATCTTGGCAGGTCCGAACTTCGTGCAGAACGCTGCGCAGTAACATCTAATAGGAACCAAATGGTGACATGAAGCGGGGTTCGGGGGGCGGTAGTCTAGGCTAGAGATGCACCTTACATAAACACAATCAATCCTCTATACGATCAAATATCGTAATCGATTAGTTTTATTTGGAATACGTTATTATTAGTGTTTAGAAGATATTTAACAAATACATTAACTAATAAAGTGAATTTAATCATTAATAATTGAGTTTTCGTCTTTATTACAAAAAAATGTTTAGTAACAGTATGTTTCCTCGGTTAAAAGACATGATTTACTAAAATTTTAGAAATCTATTATGTAAACACTTCTTGAATAACGAATGTTTACGAACATTTAAAACCTCAATATAAAATTGAATAGAAACATCTTTTTATTACTTAATTTCAATAGATTATTCTTCGAATCGATTGAAATTAAGTAATAAAAAGATGTTTCTCCATTGCACATGTGCAATGCACATCTCTATTTGTTAACTTCGTGACCTTGGTGCAAGTTCGGCAATATTCGGTACGAGGTAGGATTATATCTCAGTCACACGACCGCATTTGTTTGGTGTTTGTGTCGCTATCTCTGTCTTGAGCACAGTCGGTTAAAAAAGTTTTCGTTGTTTTTTTTGTTTGTTGTTTTTAATATTAGGTTTTTTTTTTGTTTGTTGTTTTTATTACTGTTGATTCTTATTAAGTTAAGTTAACTTTATTGTGTTATTTGCAAGTGTTAGTGGGCACTTATTTCGCCAAATATGCCAGCCACCAAAGCATAGTAGTGGTCTAAATCGCCAGGCGAGAAAAAATATTTACGATTTAACTTATTAGGTACCTATATGAAAGGACAAAAAGAAAAATGGAGTTAAAAATGTAGATAAAGTATATTTAAGAGTTTCTAACGCAACTGGTGTGTCCAAGGCAATGTTTTGGACTTTGTTTTGGTGTTCCGCACGCCTGGTAATAAAAGGTCAAGCTCTTAACCTATTAGATGTGGATAGTTTTGATCAAGGGGTAATCAAAAGATGTGTTCACAACTACCACAAAACCGAGAAGGAAATGCCGACCATGAGTAAGTTATTAGCTAAATTAAAACGTAACATAAATTTTCAAGGAAGTAAAACGAGCCTAAAAACACTAGTTACTAACTTGGGTTTCAAGTAGCGAAAGACAGAAATCAATAGAATGGTTCTTATACGGAAGACCTAAACAGGATCTTGTACTTGAGGGCTATAAAAAATACGGTGATGAAGGAAGACCAATCGTATACAAGTCTTAAGCGCACCCCTCCCAAACAAAAGGTAAGGCATGGTCAGATGGTTCCGCTGAAAGGGCTAAAGTGCCCAATAAACGGGCAACGAATAGTGATGGTTCACGCCGGTTCTGAAGCAGGGTTTGTTCCAAACGCCCTGCTTATGTTTAAGTCTGACAAAAAAAACTAGACTATCACGACGACATGAATTTCTCAAACTATGATAAATGGCTACGGACCCAACTAATGCTTAATTTGAACCCTAATTCGGGTGTAGTTACAGATAATGCACGGAGCATTATCTATAACCGCAACAAATGGTTAGATTCTGCCCGTACATCGAATGATAAAAAGTCGAAAATGGAATCGTGGTTGATCGAAAAAGGTGTACTTTACGAAATACAACCACGATGTGCTACGGTTACCTCCATATCATCCAGACTTAAACCCCATTGAGATAATGTGGGCTGCCATTAAGGGTCACGTAGCCGCTAAAAACGTAGACTGGAACGTAACCCAGACAATGAAGCTCATCCAGGAAAAAGCCAATTTAATGGGGCAAGACGAATGGGGTGCTTTATGTCGAAACGTTCTGAAGGTAGAGGAAGAATACAGGAATAGCGACCACATTATTGATGAAATTACGGAGCAGTTCATCATTAATACGGCATCAGAGTCGGAAGATGGGTCTGAAAGTGAGAGCGACTGCCAAGATGAGTTTATGCCAACGGGAGGTCCCGTGGTATGCAAGATGCCGAATTTATGATTTGAATTTCCCCCTTCAGCAAATGTGATTTTTTTTTTGGGACAAGACCGCCACACTATTCCCAAACCACTGTAACTCCTGAAGGACAGAATCAACAATGGCGACAACCGGAAAAGCGCCGAAACAATGAAGCTCAACGAAATCCCAGAAAAAACGATTAAACTGTCTTGGATCCCGCCGCATCGAATCAATTAATCAGAAAAGACTAACCGAGGAGTAGGAATTTTACAGTTCCCTCCCTAACAGCAAACAAAACAAGGAAAATAGGCACACAGGGTCGTAATAATACCTGCGTTTGTGACATAAAAAGATATTTTCTGATCGTATATTTGTTTATCTCTCAATAACAGTTTTCTTCGCTTTACGCATGTATACTCGACATGCGTAAAAGTTCGCAGAGCCTATGTTCAGACCTGTCAAGATAATTTGATCGTACTGTAAGTCCAACAACACGGTAAAATAAATTAGTAATTGTAGGTACTCATTTGTCAGTCTTTACCTTCAAATATCTCGGTAACGTGACACTTTGGGGCACCATGTTACTGGACATGTCCATATGTCCTCTATCCATAGCCATAGGTTCTATCCCCTTTCTTTTATCATTTTCTTGCATACTTTAGCCAGGCCCCGAACATTGGACGATGATGTGCGTTAAGGATGACGCACCTAGCGCGTCATTGCCCCCCTGCGATGTTTTATTCCTATTTCTCCGTTATCTACATATACAGGGTGTTTGGAAGGGAGCTGTACATACGCCTAGGGTAGAAACTAGGGATAGTCTGCTACCTACCCCCGCCCATTATATTGACCTTGGCCTCAAGGTTTTTTTTTAATTTAAAATTATTTCTTTACCTTACTACGGTACTTCAGGCCCCATAACTTTTCTTCTCCACAATTTTCTGGTGTAAAATAATTTTTTGCAGGACCCTAAGACTCTAACGATTAAAACAAGACCATTAGCCGACCGGTCCCATGGATAGATTTTGAGCTACAGGTAGTTTTAGTCAAAAAATCAAATAAAAAATAATAATAAATTAAAAAAAACCTTGAGGCCAAGGTCAATATAATGGGCGGGGGTAGGTAGCAGACTATCCCTAGTTTCTACCCTAGGCGTATGTACAGCTCCCTTCCAAACACCCTGTATATATTTCAATCTTTCTAAATCTGTTTTTAGGTAATTTCGTTGTGACGCGCCAGGCGCGTCATGGGCCTCTCGTGATGTTTGCTTATGACGCCTGGCGCGTCATGGGCATTGAATCGGTTTCGTGCTTACATTTCGGCACCCATAACGTCTCAGGAGTTTCACTGGTCAATTTGAATCTGTATTTTTAATAATATTATTATTCATCTGTCTTATGATCAGCTTGCATCTTGCGATTGTTCCTCACGACCATATCAATATTGACATTACAATATGATAATATTGTAATTATTTGTAAATATCATAGTTTAGATTAAGGTTTATTTAGTATAGGTAATGTAACAATGAATCGCAGTGTGGTTAATTATAACAGAACTAATAGGTAGTTCGATCACAAGGTTCGGGTTTGATTCCCAGGTCAGGCAGTGTTGTTGGGTTTTTCAATCAGGAATTTGTCAGTAGCAGCCACGGAGTCTGGATTTGTGCCCAGTTGATGGCAATAAGCTTACCGCCCTATTAAATGGGTCTTCAACATAACATAACCCTTCAGGGATTACAAGCGTGATGTTATGTTATGTAACTATGTTTAAACTTAGTTGTAAATATTATTGTTTGTAAATAAATCTATTATTAACTGCTGATAAAATCAAATTTTTTTGTTGCCCCCTCTCTAGGAATTTCTCCTGTATCGTGGGAGCGTTCACAAAGTTTAAAGTCACAAACACAAATACCCAGACCCGGAACAGCTATCTGTAGTCCATACAAATATTTGTTACGTGCGGGGATCTAACCCGCGACACGCAGCGCAGCAGTCCAATTGCTCAGCACACTGCACCAACCGTGACGTCAAAAAAACCTTAAACCTCCAAACCGATACTACCAGTAGTGCAGTACTTTATCAGTCAATTGAAATATTAGTGCCTGTTTTCACTAAGACTAGGCAGCTAAATTGACTAATTAATTAAGGTGTAAGTAACTTCATAGGAACCCTATCTTACACATTTATTGCTGAATGTAAAATGTTTGTTCTGTTGGGGTGCCTCTTTTAAATCAATTCCAAAATATAGGATCGCAGAGATTTCGACGCACAAATGCTTATGATGATGATGGTGATGATGGTCAATCCTATAAAAAAAACTGCAGTTTCATTTATTTTGACCATGCAGGCATTGCACTTTGATAGGGAAAGGCAAATTCTTTTGTTTAATTAGCAATGAAGAGTTTAGAATTATGTACTAATCACGTGATAAGCGTGTGTGCGACGATGTACTTTCCATCTTGTATAGCACTGTTGGAATGGCAACTCTCGAACCTGATCGTAGGGTAAAAATCCAAAAGAACTAGCCTTTAGTTTAGATCGTGTAGCCTTAATTAAAGCGAGCAATAGTCTGCATTAACGCATTTTAATTGAGATTTAATCTGCCATGCCAGGAGAATATTGTTCTATAGAAATCCATTAGCATATTAATATATTTTTGTGACCTTATCATTAACACTGAAAACGGGATATTTACAATGTTTACTATTTGTTATGAGTTCGCAATATTTTGACATTCTTGCTCGCATATTAATCACGGAAAAACTGATGTTATTGTCGGTGGGTGAATATCCCGTTTTAGTGTTAGCGACCATGTCAGTTTAAAAACCTTTTTTGTAATGTAATCTGTAAAAAAATGAAACCACAGAATAAAATTAATGCATTTAATGCCGTTTCTTTGTTTACCGATCGCTCCCCACTCCAGACTAGCATTCGTCTAACCAATTTCGCATTATTGTCGCCATTCAACACATCCAAAAGCAGACATCTTCGCATAAAATCAAAATTTAACACGCTAACAATTAGGCTCCCTAATTTATCACAATTGGCACCTATGAGGTCTACAAACAACAAATATACAATAATTTAAACATTAATATTCGCAATGAAATAAATTACAAAAGCGACGCGCTTAATACATTAAGCGGAATACACGACACTGTTCAATTAAAATTATGTCCCTCAAAACACTTTCTTCAGTATGTTCTTTAGACTCTTCTTTTTTTTGTTACCACTGTTCTCGTTCTCCTGCTGTCCATTCTGTGATATTTCTGTGGATTCGGACCAGAGACTGCCCGTAGGCGACTCTGAAGCAGCTTTCTTGTTCATATTCCCATTGAAAATGGGCTCTAACGTTCTCACAACAGGGCTGGGAGTACTTCTGCTACTCTGTCTGCTCAAAGTCCTCAGGAATGCCGGAGACGACAGCCGCCGCGTTTTCATCGTTTTCGTCTTTAAGTTGTTGAAGAACGAGCCGTTAGTTTTTGGTAATTCCTGTTTCGGCGGACTGATCGGCTCTATTTCGCTGAACTCTTTTGGTTCGGAGACGGGAGCGAAGTATTCCTCCTCGTCTAATGGTATGGGATTGTCTTGGAGTTTTCCAATACTGTCTAGTCGGACCCATTCTTTGGGCTCCGTTTCACCGGTTCTGTGCACTATCGATGTCTTTCTTCTCCTGTTCTTCCGTGCAACCTGCCACTCGCCGTCGTCTTCCTCTCTGCTCATCTCCTCAGTAGACTGTCTGGCTATTTGCAACGCTTCCTCACTGGGCCGTCGCTTCTTAGCCGAAGGTGTCTCATGTCCACTGACGCCTTCGACGGATTTTCTCCTAAACCTGTCTTGTTTCTTTTTGGTCTTTTTAATGACTGGTATGATGACTGGTTCTGCTTTCCGTCTTCGGGAGAAGAAGTAGAAGGCGAGGGCGAAGACAATTGACTGGAATACGACGAATTTGAAGAAGTTGATATTGCCGAACCAGCTGTCTCGTTCTTCCATGAGGATGTGCATGGCTGCGGCCATTTGCCCGAGCTGTTCTTGGAGGCTGGACATCTGCTCGAGGTACTTCTGATCCCTCTCATTGCTCTTCTTTCTTTCTTCCGTCATCTGCTGCACTGTTTTCTCGAAGGTCTTCTGCATTTCTTCCACCTGCTTCTTGTAACGCCTGCTCAACTCCTCCAGGTATTGACCCGAAAGAGACATGTTGCGTTCCAACGTCTGAAATTGAGAGATTGAATAATGTTAAAAAATATTCAAACAATCTAAGCTAGTGAAGATTTTAGGTTCACTGGGAATACATTGATAGCAAAATAGGTTCTACAATTGCAATTGTTTCTCTTTGTAACGGGAAGTTATTTTGAACGGTTACAAGAACGTAAACATTAACTTTGTTTTACTATGTTAGTTATTTTTCTAGTTACAAAACAGTTGCTATTGTGTATGACATAGTTTATCTACTAATCTGAATGTTTGTTTAGCACTGGGTTTGGCGTACAGACAATTTTGCTGTCTAAACATGATTGTGTGTAAACAATCAATTAAGTTTCGCACGTATTTCAGAACTAGCTTTCACACGCTGCTGCGCCAACGGGAAGGGCAAGAGTCAGCCTTTTCTCAACTATGTTGGGGTCGGTTCCAGTCTAACCGGATGCAGCTGAATACCAGTATACGATACCATTTTGTAAGACTGGTTGTCAGACGTCAGTGTAACGATTGCCTAAGATCTATATATGGCAGCCGGAGCCAACAGCTTAACGTGCTTTCCGAGGCACGGAGGAAACTCTATATGTTATGGGTGGTCTCCCATCCACAGACCAACCTAGGCAAGCACGGCTTAACCTTAAGATCGACCCGAGTGACAGTTATAATTTTATTATTATTAAGCTACGAGTTCCACTTCAGCGGGAATCAATCATCTAATCTCGTAACCAAAGTCATAATGTACTGAAGTCTCCCTACGTGAAAAGCTTTCAGGTCGTAAAAAGATAACAGATAAAGTTAATCTCACGTTTATTCTACCATCGATTATTATGATACTAACCTTCACTCTGTTTGAAAGCCGCAGAAACACAGACTCCTTCTGCAGCGTCGTCGATCCCTGGTTCTGGTTCTGCGAAGGCACCCCTGCGGGGGTTGGGTCTACCGCCATCTGATCGAGGTCCGATAAGAAGTTCTCAGTATCTATGATTATCGGATCACTCGCTTCCTCAACAATGCTGTTTTCTTTTAATTTCTCTGTGTTCATTTCTGTTTTACCGTTTTTAGGTTCAGTCTTCTGAACAGCATCTTTATTTTCATCTACAACAATTTCAGTAGGTTTATCTACTTCTGGTACAACTTCTTGTGTTTCTTGTACTGGTTTCTCCTCAATGGAGGGAGTTTCTTCGATTTTTTCGTCATTTGTCTCATGTTGCTCTTTCGGCAACTCAAGAGGAACTGTAGTGCCTTCAGTCACAGCTTCTGGCGTTGTTCTCTCTTCTGATTGAGCTGTTTCATTCGCTTTCTCGTCATCAGAAGCTGTATTTTTATCTGGAACCAACTTAATTTCCAGTTCAGAATTCGTCTCACTATTTACAGTTTGCGGCGAATCATCAACAGTTACATTCATGGTAACATTCAGTTCTGTTTCGAAACTCGTATTCAAAACAACTTTCTTTTCTTTAATAGCTAAGATATTACAGAGAGCGGCTAAATATTTTTGAGGGAACAAAGCATTCATATAAGCGACACGTTCATCACTAAACTCTATTGTCTTTGTACTTTTAAAATCTAGTCCGTACGGCTGGCAAATGCCGGTACACTTTAAAGTCTCGCGGAGGAACACTTGGCGCACTAAACTCACTAACTTGTCCGAGCTACAGCTAATTAGTTCGTACACTTCATTGTACAGCGTCTCACTGCAATTATCACACACTATAATATGGCTGGGCGAACAACACCGTTTGTACGTTTTGTCTGTCGACGTATCGTTGTGTTCGGAGGATACGTTTTTAGGAACTTCAGTTTTCACCAGCGCTTGTGCCGCCTTCTTCATGATAGACATCACTGCGTCTCTCGCGGAACCGAACAGGTTCTTGGAGGGCTCTGTTTCGGCAGCGGGTATGTCTGGCACATCTATTATATCATCATCCTCATCCTCGTCATTGTGAGCGGGATGCTGCGAGTTCTCTTTTTCTAAGACTTCAAATTCTGACGTGCCGTATACTTTAAAAAGGGATACCGGGCAGTAGTGCTCGGAACCATGGTGAGATAGCATCTCAACTTTGATAAATTTTCCAAATAAATGCGGGAAGAGGTCGAAGCTCTGCACATCTCTCATTTCTTGTGCCGTGAACTGTCCGACGCTGGCCCAGTCCCTCGTGGGGAACCGGTCGCTGAAATACACAGCGATATCTTTGGGGGTTGATGAGAATAGCTCGAAATTGGCTATTTCGATTTTCTGCGCTTGCACCGCCTCGCAGAGCTCGACGACGAACCAGATGCGGCTGGTGCAGGTGTTGAGCATGTACTCGTCCCTGTTGGGCGAAAGGATAGAGCTGGCCGAGCCAGCCTCGGGGTTCACGGCCATGATCTTGGCGCCGCACGCGAGCGAAGCGTAGTTCTTCGATCGCAATTTAGTGCTTTTACTACTAAAGTTCGTATTACTATGACTAGGTTGACTCGAGTGGTTCAGTACTGTGTCTTTTTTCTCGGCTTCGGCCAGCTGCTTCTGAGCCCACTCTGAAAATGAGGGGATGTCCTCCTGGGGAGTTTCTTGTTTGACTGGAATGTTTTCTGTTTCTTGTTCTTTTGGTTCTTCGGCTTGAGATTCTGTGGTGGCTTCTATGTCCACCGTGGGGGCCTGAAATGCTTCCTCTACCTGCCTGGTTTCGTGCATAGGCTTGGCTTTGACGACGAGTCTTGGTTCTGTGCTTTCCTTCTCCACGTCTTCCGGTGGATTCTCTGCGTCATCTTCAACGGGCTCGCCGTCAATGATGGAGAAGATTTTGGTGTCATTGTGTTCCTCCGAGTCGTTGACGAACAGTAGTTCGTCTGGATGCCTCAATTCCAATTTGGCGTTGTCTGCTAGCGATATGAGCACTGGAGGCTGCCCGGTGTCAGGTAACCTGAAATAGAACAGAAAAGCATTTGTAAGATACTAGTATTTTGAATTTTTTCGAACTTCGTGGTATGAATATCAAAATTAGACATTCAACTTCAAATCAAATTTTATGTGCATAAACATTATAGCTCAGATTACATCATTATCATCATTCTTTAACCAAACTCCGGTGATATTCATATTTATAAATCGTGTATATTCAACGGAGAAAATCATTAAAGAGATAGGGACCACTGCACATATTTTTAGTAATATTACATTTGAATGTCCATCTACCTTTTATGTAAGATACCTTCAATTTGAATCAAAACTAAGCTAGATAAATCAATTGCTCGATTTCCAGCCAACATTCTACCAATCTCTGCACCGCCATTACATAAACTAGATAGGCCAATAAAAAATCAGCCGCATTCCATTTACCGGGCGCAAGGCGCGGCCATACCGCATTACCGGCACAACCGACAATGGGACACTCACAATGAATGTATCGTTAAGATTTCTTGCGATTTATGATCATTGATCCCGATACGAGCAATTGAAACAATCAGCATAGTTGATGTAGATTGTGGAGATGTAATGAATTTTTGGTAGGTCGATGGACCTGTTTTATGCTATTTTATTTTGTACTGCGGTTTGTAAAATAACGCGTAATTTCGTGTATGCTTTTACTACTCATGTTGCTACTATAACTTGTACTTTTCTATTACTCTTTTCATCCACGAAAATCTTATACATATACATATATTTCTTCTGTACGCGTGTTTGTCACTGAACTCCTCCTAAACGGCCGGACTGATTTTGCTAAAATTTTTCGTATGTGTTCAAGTGTATTCGAGTACGGTTTAGATTTACAATTGGACCCGTTAGGTGGCGATGCTGTCCCGGCAGGACGACGACGTCTGCCAGGTTCGCTAGTAGAGAGTATAAAATGTTAACAATTATTTTTCTTTATCTTTATCGATGTGACCAGAAAGCTACTGCTCACATTGGCAAAAATAAATAACTTTCAGTAGACATACGAGCGGAAAATAAAATGTTTCTTTTACTGACCGAAAACACTTTTTCCATTACAGTTACTTACTTATTAAAGAAACTTGATATTACCCCATATAAGACAATCTATCAAAATCAAAATAAAATTTCACATTTTCTCGTCAAAAATAATAAACTAGTCGAGGTTCCTGCCTTTCTTTCTTCATCAATTACGTTCAAGGTTCTGAGACTTCAATCATGCGTAATTGAAGACAATTTTCATGATTACAGCATTATATTTTCAGACGAGCAGCTACTGTGTCAAGGAATGCGTAGTTGTTGGTTGGTAAGGAGCTTTTATTTTGTGAGAATCGGTACAGGACACAGCCTTGTGCTTCATAATATTATTTTATGTTTGAATGAAGGAATGAGGAAAATGTAATGAAGAAAATGATGAATATGAATGTAGATAGATGGCTATAAGAGTAGAGAAGACCAAAGAAAAGATGGATGAACTGAACTGTGAGAAGGATATGTCCAGAAAAGAGGTGACTGCAGGAGTATGGAAGAAAACATGGTGCGCTGACCCCAAATAAATTGGGTTAAGGCCAGGAGAACGATGATGAGGTTTGAATATAAGTCTTCCTGTACAAAAGTTTGTTCATGTAAAGGTCGATGGAGTTAGCTAGACTGCTGCAGATATTATTTAGATGTCGTACCATACACCTAAAAAACTACACGTAAATAAAACTGGAAAGGTACATATTCCAAAAATCTCGTTAAAATCCACGGCTATCGAATCGTATGATATCTCTATAATCGGATGCTGTAACCGCAACTTTAATCCGAGTTCTCAATTTCCGACACTGTCGAAACTTTCGTTTAGTTTCAATAGGCCGTCTGCGAACTGCAAAATTAAATATTATAAATTGGATCCTTCTTTTACGAAAGAAATTAAAATTCTAGATATCCATGGAGGATATAGCTACTCTCGTCTGTTTTAAAAATGGGGGTTAGGGAGATAGTTGAGGCGACACAATCATGTTCGCATTATTGCAAATCGCGTTTTACTGAATTCGATGAAGTTAAATGAACCAAATCCTTGAGTATCCTTTTAGGGGACTGTACTTCCTAAAAAAGGATCGATAAATACTATAAACTTGTACAGCATGCATTTTGACCGTGTAGGTGTTTTACTTTTGTATGAATCATTTTATATGTCACGATGATGTACACCAGTATATTCTGGCACAGTTACCGTTGCTGATGGCCTGTGTCATCCTGCTGACTTTTAATTTTTTTAGATCGAGTTTCAATGTGGACCACTGTTCGTTGGTTGTCGCGCCATCTCTTGCGAAGTCTACAGCGTCGGCTTTTGGCACAATCGATAGAAATATAGAAATAAGTCAAAACTACCAAAACAATTTCATGAACTAAAGACTGTTTCTATCGTCCTCCCTGCAGACATCGGTTGCCTAACTACCGGGAGATACACAAGAATAGTTTGATGCGATATTAATTCACTACATAAATCACGATTGGTATTGTTTTCAAAGTCGGTCAAGGCTTTAGTATATAAAAATAAAAAAAGTACCTATCCAAAAATAAACATAATCTGCCGATACGTACGGAAAGTAATAAAGTAAACTGGGTACAATTGGTTGATATGTTATCCAGTATATTTTAATAACAATACCGATATAACAATATATGTAGTAATTGTTTTAATAAATATGTGGGAGGTGTTATTGCATCACAAACGCATTCAGTCACTCTTCTGAGTCCAAGTATACCCAAGAAAGCTCGCAACATTTCCAGTTCAGTTTTAGTTCATCAGCGAACTGACGACACTTAAAAAATCTAAGTAAAGCAATTCTAAAGTTTTTGAAGGCCGACAGACGATTTTTTAAAAAGAATATGATCATTCGGCTGTAATGTAAATGTAACAGTACAGATTCTCTTTATTGTTACATTATACAGGAATGCTTCTAGCGAGATGAGACTTGAAAATGTGTAATCAAATGGTAACACAAACAGTACACACACAGTTGGTTGTGTTGTTATCGATAAAACACAATCTATGACAACCCAACTAGAACAACCAAAATGAGTGAAAATATAGAAAAAAAGAATCCAGACGATACTCCTTTGGAGTTTCTCGAAGTGCATTCAAAGATTGGCGAACTAAATCTCGGGTAACAGACAGGAACTACTTTTATGTACATACTAAATTACAAGAACAATACATTTTTTTACTAAAGATATCTAATATCCATGAAGAATATAAAGTTTTAGTGTTTTAAATTACAACTTGTCAATTTGCCATTCATCATAAAATGAAATATGAAGCAGCATTTTCAAACAGGTCTTGAATTCAAGGTGTGAGCAGCCTTGCACTGAAATCTATTACAATAAAGGTGACATTTGCATAGCACTGTGTAAAATAACTGTAAAAATGGATGAGCAGTTGACTGAAAAACCCCGAAAACGTGGCCATGGAAAATTATGTATTTCTAATTACTGACATTTTTAACTGGGCACGTTTGTATGAGAATGAGGAACATGTCGTGTGGAATATTTTGAGTATGACTGAGGCTTCCTGTAGTAGAGAAGATCAGATAAATGAGGATATCGGAAAGATGACGCGGATAGAAACTTATATATAGAAAAACATGTTATTTTTTGTGCTAGGGTGGAAAATCCTCATGGATGTCTTTAACGGCAGCATAATGATGTATTACTTTAGAAACTATCCCTAGTTGATGCTATTCAAAAACACCTGTATGGATTGATGAAACAAGAAAATATTCTATCGTATTTTAAATTTTAATACGATTGCCATTCATATATTAGTTATTCGAGTCATGTGTGACAATGATTTCTTAGTTGTCGATGCAAATAATGTTATGATGGATGAAGCCGCATTCCAGCCGTTTTGCGACGCCCTCAACTTTTGTATAGGTGTCCTTAACTGGCCTTCACACACATAGCCATCTATTTTAAAGAGGCATGTATTATTCTTAAACAAACTTTAGGCCTTAGTGCAAATAGGGTGCTGTTCCAACGATGGACACTTGATATTGTGTCCGAAGCAGGAATTGACAGGCTACTGATGGCGAGAACTCGTAGTTAAGTTCTGGCATAATAGGTCGCCGTCGATACTCTAAGGCCCGGTTTCCACCGAAGATAAAACGAATAGAGCAGTGCGAAGACGTATATTTTATATAGTTATCAAGTTGTGAATAATGTATACCCGCCACGTACCCTCGCTGCTTCGATAAAGGGCCTCAACGTGTCGCTGGCCAAGAGCGACAAGTTAGGTGCCCTCAGCAGCGTCCATCTCCTCAAGATCCTTAAGATAAAAATTATGCTTACGTGCAAAATATCTTGGTGAGTCCTTGGTGGCCACCGTACGATAGCAGTTGACATATTAGCAGAGCCGCCAGCAACGCCCGCGCCGGCGACATCCTGTATCCGGCGCCGGCGCATTGGCGACGCGCCGCTACACCTATCACGACACGACACGACACCACACCACCGATGCGACACAAACTTGCGACACGACAATATCACACACGGAAATTTGCACTCCCTTTTTTTATAGCAACTGTTTTGTTTTGCACTAAAGCCTGTAGTGCGTTACAAATGCGGACACGTAACGTTATTTCACCTTTTTATCTTGTAATTCGGTTGTACACTGTCACCGTTGATGAGCATTCGGGTAAGACCTAATAGAAGGAATCGCAAAATGTATTACCGTATGTTTGCAAAACAATGATTCTGAGAGACTTTTTAGACAATAGGTTTGTGTGTATCGATTCATACGATTGTAGTAAAATCTGGCTTGTTTGTCAATTTAGGGATCTTGGGAAAGAAGATGCATGTAAACTTGTTAAACGTATACTTGTTGGAATACAATGATCCAAAGCACATAGGTGCACTTGATGATGATGTAGCTATGTGTTGATATTCACAAATCAAGTCTACAAAAGGCTTTTATTATTGCAGGTGGTCTACTATGACGTCTTAGAGCAGTATTGTATTAGTCTTATTCCAGTGTGAAAAAGAGATGGCACAAGACGCCCTGTACAAGCTCTGTCACTTTCCCGCAGTGGATAAAGAACAAAACAGTACTGCTTTAAAACTTCATGGTAGGTGGTAGGTAGGCCACCAGGCCTGGTTAACGTGGGTAAAACTGCAATATCGATATGAAGCGCTCGTGTCAAGTCAATCTCTCAAAAACCCTGCGTTATTTAAATTAAAGGCAAATGTTCACAATTTATTCAAGAGATGTCTTACTTATGTATGACAACATCGCTTTGTTTAGTACAAACAGTGTCTCCTTTCAATTAGAGCGGCGACTGTCTGTATTAAATGCTCTATGTTGAGGCACTGCTGCTCTGTGCCAATAAGAATACATTGGCTGACTAGGGCCCACGCTACGTTATGATTATGATGGCTTATTAACCGACTCTTGATAGTTATGAGTAGTATACTGACTGCTTATGATAAGATGGTCAGCAGAATCAAAGAATAGTACTATTGTACCTAGCCTAGCCCTGCTGGCTGATGTTGTCCTAGCTTTTTTATCTTTACTTTTTAGAGTAATGTAATAACTTTCTTTCCTTTACCGTTTTCCATCATAGACTAGCCACCGACGCGCAGGAAATATTAGTGCGCAAGACGGTATTAATATCAAGTGATATAGTGGCAAGCCTGTTGGTGTACTATGCAAATGATTGTCTTTTGTTCGTCTTTACTTGTCTTTGTTTTAGTTTTCTTTATCGTCCTACACCGCAGACAGACCACAGAGGTTTCGATGAAATTCTTAAACAAACGCCTATCACCGTTTTCACAGTTAACCATTCATGTGTGCACAAATAATTCGATGGGGCGACGTTGCATAGCGGCTGCCTTTGTAGGAGCACCTTCAATAACCTTAGGCAGTCTAGCCAATATTTGAACACACCACACAGACACAGTGCATTCTCTTCTACAAGCCGTCAAATAAATTGAACAATGAATCCAATAACACAATGTGATTGCCGCACGCAAAGCAACTACAACTGCTAATGTGGTTGAATAAACAGTTTCTATTGAGTTATGAAGTTCGCGTTGGAACGAATTGTGGGATACAATGTATGTCTTGAATCAAACGGTTCTCTTATTATGTTGTTTGTTTGACCCCGATGGCTTTGATAGCACTGCGAATCGTCGAGATAGGGAAATACTACGGAAGCGCGAAGCTAAATGAAAACTTCCACAGGGGTCGTTTTTTGGTCCTGCTTTGTTTCATAGATCTTTGGCTGTCGTAATTGGTGGTCAGAAGTTTCACAATCTTGCCAAAGGTATATCGTGTTCCTTGGTAACTAGGTTGCAGCCGTTGAATCCAGGAAAATACTGGTTTTCAGCTGTATCTATTACGACTGGAATAGAACCCGACCTCGTTGGAAAAAAGCTAGTCAGATGATGAGTCAAAATAATTTCATTGGATTTTCAAACAACAATACAATGGTTTCAGTGAGGCTGGAATCAAATATGTCAAAAATGCGTTACGCATACACATTTTGTAATTTACTGCATTTCTCTGTAATATAATCTTTACTAATGTGTAGGTCCCTACAAAAAAATTCACAATCGCGTTTTCTGTCAGATTTTTCTGACCGTTTCTCCCCCTACGGCGAACCACCAATACGGGGAACTACCAATTAAAAGCACATTATCATAAAGCCCTGAAACCTGTGACCAGAAAGTCTGACAACCAGTCTTACTATAGGGTGTAATTTTATTACCTAGTATTTTCTTGGTTATGGAGGTCAGAAAGGCAGTCGCTCTATGTAAATATTGGTTTCCAGCTGCATCCGATTGGACTGGAAGACCCCAACATTGCGAAAAGGTTAGGCATATTGATATCATAAAGCCATGTGTCTGATCTCCGTATCACCAATCCGCACATAACTAAGGGTGACGACTGACACATAACATCAAGACCACGTGTAGTAAGTAGTGCGATTCAACAAAACAATAGGCATTGATTACTTTGTACCATATCATATGACGTAGGTATCTACACAACAAGTCATACGCGTGGGAAATCTTGCGTAATACCACTTATAACTAGTGACGTGCAGACTCGCGTACACTTCGGATAAATATCCGCGGATTAAAAATATAATATAATATAATATAATATTCCACAACTATCACACAACGCCATCTAGTCCCAAGCTAAGCAGAGCTTGTGTTATGGGTACTAGACAACTGATAAACATACTTATATATTTCTAAATACATACATATTATAGATAAATTACACCCAGACACAGAACAAACGGATCCTATCATCGGATTCCTATTATCTTGTAGGTACATCGGTTCCGTACGTGCGGAGTTGTTAAAAATGATGTTTGATTTTACTCGGTTTGTACCTATGTAGTGTTTGTTATGCAAATAGTGTGAGATTGTTCAGGAGTTACTTTATTGTCATTTTGATGTTTTATACGGAAATCAGCATGACAATTGAGTTTTCGTACAAGCGTGTCAGCGTAAACGTTTTTCCAAAAATATGAGATTTTGTTCACATTTTTTAACATCAGCATTTCAGCCGAAAGACGTCCACAGTTGTACATAGACATCCCCCAAGTGTCGCCACATTGAGCGGTCTCGTGTGTATCGCATCCAGTGGATCCCCGCAAACCTTTCCAGGTCATCGGTCCACCTAGTGGGAGGTCTTCCACCGCAACGTTCACGGTCGCCACACCAGAACTTTTCGGCCCCATCGGCTGATCCGGTCAGTGAGTCATGTGCCCTGCCGAATACCACTTACGTTAAGCAATTCTTCGGGCTACGACGGTAAAATTTTTAAACATTCTCTGGTTTAATGTTTTTAGGATAATAAATTATTAATTATATAAAATCATTACTTAACAGTAACTGCATAATCTTTCAGTACAATTAACATCGCATGTGCTATGGATATACATAATAACTCGTATGCATATCAACTTATTAGTTAATACCTGCATCGCAGTGCACGTCTTTATAATGAACTAGCGGACGTCATGCGGTTTTTCCCGCGTAATTCCCATTCCCGTAGAAATCAACATCATCATCATCAACAGCCTATTAATGTTCCCACTGCTGGGACACAGGCCTGCTTCTCTTTTTTTATCCACCACGCGGGCCTAGTGCGGATTGGTAGATGTCACATGTCTTCGAATTTTTGGTTCTAAGATATGCCGGTTTCCTTACGATGTTTTTCTTCACCGTTTTGAGAGCAGCGGTGATGAAATAAATTACACAAAGTAATGTGCCTGCCTGGGTTTGAACCCACGACCTACTGTTCGTAAGTCAGGGCCGCCACCACTGGGCCACCGCTGCTCCGCCGTGGAAATACAGGGATAAATAGTAGAAGCGTGTGTCACCCGGGGATAGTGTAGCTTCCCAACGGTGAAAGAATTTTTCAAATCTATCCAGTAGTTTCGGAGCCTATTTGTTACAAACAAACAAACAAATCTTTCCTCTTTATAATATTAGTGTAGATTGATGTTACCTAAAGTAATTCATGTTTGTTGGAAAAACAACTTCAATATCAATCCAATAAGTTCAGTTTGCTACAACTTCATAAAAAATGCGACTTTTTCAATAGTAGTAGTCATTCTAAAATACACTTAATTTAAATGAGCAATAAAGTTGATATTCGTTTAGAAATAAAATTGGCTAAAAACAAATACTTCAATAGACATAACTTGCCTTGTTGTTATTTATTTCTAGTTGCATTATCATTTATCGATAGCGGAATGAAATGCAAAAGATAAGAATCGGTACAGCTGTTCTGAAAATTGTGTTGTCACTTACATAGTTATTTATGTTTATCGGTCATTAAATCGACGTTGGTTTGACAACTGTTATTTATGTTAATTGGAATAATAGTAATAAATGTTTTGATGATGACTCAAAACTGGATGCGAGACGACGCCCCCAAGTATCCCCACGACACTTTGGGGAGGCCTATGTCCAGCAGTGGACGTCTTTTGGCTGAAATGATGAAAATGATGATTGAAGAATGAAGCTAACAGAATCTTATAAACAGAAATAATTGAAGAGCTGCTGAAACAACAGCACAAGAACTTTTTTCGAAAAAATAAACATTATGTATTGTATCGCCGGTATTTTGTATATCTAGCACGGAAAACAATGAAACACGTGAAGATTACTATCTAAATCTTATAAAAATAAAGAGAAATATGAATATAATTTAACACTTTATATTACAATTATTATCTTTGTAATTTTTGCTTAGTACCAACAGACGTATGTTCGTGTAAATATATATGTTGTTTATCAAGAAAGTATATTGTTGACTAAAGATTATTTATAAGTATATGTGCCTGTGTAAAGTTTATAGTCTGCCAGAACGCACTTGAACGCAGTAAAAGAAATGTAATTAAGCCAGGCGAAAGAAAAACGGTCTAAGTTCAAAGGGTATTTAATCTATTACTTAAAAAAAGTCCTTTGGCAATAGGGGGCTGGTGACGTCACTTTCTGGTAAAAAAAATGTACCAAACTGTGACGTCGCGCGACTTTTCGAAGCATGTATCGTCTTCATTTATTGTTTAAACTCGTGAAAAAAGAAAAAATACGTGTCCAAAATTTTTTGGACATCTATTAATCCCAATCTATTAATCTCGAAAAATTCCTATAGGCTCGCCTCTAATTACATAGGACATAAACATAACTAGAGATATGTCTGCCTAACCCTTTGGGAATTATAGGCGTGATGTTATGGTTTATGGTGATGAAAAACCTTTTTAAACACCAGGGCAGTGGTGTACTTCATTTATTTAACCAACTTAGTTTAATTCAAATACCGTCTCAATCTAATCCGTGAAGGCGCCAAACATTAACAATATTAGATTACAACAAACCTAAATGAAAATTATTCGCACCCTTTAACAAAACAAGTATACTAAATTAATGTGGAAACAACACTGCAAATGACTACTAAACAACAAACGCAATACACCGATAGGCGGCAACAAATCGGATATTTATCCGAAAACTTGCCACCTTAAATTCGTATAACGACTGACCGAAGGGAGTCGAACCGAGTTGTGTTACGCAATGTCCCAACACTAGTCTATTTATATCTAAGGGACCTCGCCTACTAGGTACGCGGCTACGACTTGTCGCATGATCGCCCGCTATGTTGAACAGAACTAGTCGGACACCCGGTCCGGTGACCAAACTATCTTCTTGGTTTCGATCAGAAGTCGCTTCTGCAGACAAAACTTCTAGTCTTCAAAAGGTTCTTTAGTAAGGGGCCGCCGCCGTGGCTTTTTGTAGCGATGCAAACGCAAAACGGCCGTGATACAGTCGACATATTGTCGCTGGCTGTGTAAGTCACCTTCATTAAGTAGGTGTAGGCTTCGAAGACATGTGACATCTACCAACCCGCACTGCGCCCGCGTGGTTGATTATAGCCCATCCCTCTCCTAGAGAGGAGGCCTGAGTCCCTGCAGTGGGAAAATTATAGGCTGATGATGATGAGGTATAGGCTAGGTTACGATTCTACGCCACCACCCTATATTCACCACTCTTCGTCCCCGCGATATCTTCAGAAACTACCAATGTGTTGTAACAGCAAAATGCCGCCGTGAGCGACGGCCTTAAGTGAATAGGTAAGTCAATAAACTAATTAAATAAAGCTTGCCGAGTGTCTGAAGCAGTCTAATAACCACAGTTATCTATCTACTATGAAATATTGAATACTATTAGCACGTCGATTTTGTAAACTGATCGGGGCATTCGGGCCAAAAGGAATTCTGTTAGTGGTTTTAGCTTGGTTCAATTAGAATTTGTTATATCTGGGCTAATAAATAGCTGGGTTTGGTAGCGTAGTGGTATCGTGGGAGCAAAAGGTCGTGAGTTCGAGACTTCCTTGATGCCATGTGGTTCGAATAGGTTAGATTAGATGCTTGGAGAAAACACTAAATAGAATGTGCTTTTTTTGTCTCTAGTGTTAGTTTACCCATTTAGCCAGAAAGTAGAACTACCAATGAACTACAGAACACGTTTTCCAGAGATCTACATTGTAAGACTATCTTTTGCTTTAACAAATTTCACAGTAAAATATCATAATAATCAATCACATAAATAAATCAAGACAGCTGACACACCGCATGTGCAAGCAATAAAATTACGTGAGAACTTATAAATATAATTTATGATATTAATAACTTTAAGACTCATAGTCATAAACGATAAAACGACTATATTATATATATAGACGCAAGTAGATACAGTACGGTGTTTATTTGACGAACTTTACCTATTTCAAAATCGCCGTCGAGAAATATCTCTCAGACATGCTGGACTGTTTTTTTCCTCAAAGAGTAGAAGACCAAAGAAACGATGGATGGACTGAGTTAAGAATGATATGGTAAGAAAGGAGGTGTCTCATGAGTTGACGAGAAACAGAGAAGTATGGAACAAGACGGCATGCTGCGTCGAGCCCAAATGAATTGGGATAAGGGCAAGAGAATGATGTTGATGCTGTTTTCCTCACGATGTTTTTTTACCGAAGCAAGTGATAACCTATACCTACAATACGCAAATGAATCCGAAAAGTCGGAGCGGGTTCGAATCAAGACCTATGAATTGTCAGGGTGACGGTCACACCACTAGACAAGCACTGCTATACTAAACAGCAGGGATTCCCACCGGCTTCCCTTCGGGAAAATTACACTCGACATAGTGTCTACTTTAGTAAAAATATTTAATACATCATAGAATTAAAAATGCCAACATTTTTCATGTCAACAAAGAAAGCAACAGACACCGCCAAATAAGCCGGTGCTCGGGTGTCTGAATTCAGAACTAAAATGCGTATGAGCGGGCTCACGGGACGTCTGTCGCTCGCAAACCATTTAGTAGGGAACTCAGAAAGCCGAATATTATCGGGTTATGACAAGGCAGGAATCGAGACTATGTAGGCGAGAAACCGATTTTCAAAATTCTTCTTTTATTCGAAAGAATATACTCCCGAGGTGGTTCGATTATCCCCATGTCAGGATCTGATGACGGAATGTCGGGGTAATCGAGGGAACTCCTTAACGGTTAGGAGTATATGATAATAATTCTTACACATTATATTTTGCATAGTTTTATTCTTTCGGGTTATCTAGGTGAGCTGATTACGAACTCCACAAAAATTCAAATTTAATAAAAAATAAAATAAGATATCTTTATTTCAGACTTTATGGCATCGACGATTTTTTTTTTGGATTATTCGTCGTGAGTATCAATATCCTGGTTTTAGGAGTCGCTGATATCGACAGTGAGGTTGAAACAAACAGAAAAAAGAACTAAAATATATACTAAATAAATAATAGAATAAAAAAAACATTGTTTTCTTCGGCTTGCCTTTTTTTATTATTGACGCTTCGTCACTGCTAAACAGGCATGAGTCTCAGACATATTCCCAGAACAACCAGTACTATTATATTAAGTAATAAGTGTGTAGTATGAAAGTGGAGCAAAATGTATCGTCTGGTAGCTATCGAGCTAGACAGGTCGACTTGAGAAATGGGTCGTCCCATCTTGTTTATGAGAGTGAGAAGATGTTGGTGGTCTAGAAATGTGGAAATGAAAAGGTTTTCTTTGTAATTCGAATCACAATGCTGCTTATACAGTGTGATTCTTTATAATGTGCACATATCGAAATGAGGGAATCTATGCTTAATTTTATCGATGGAAAAAATATTTTAAAAAATCTAAATATTTTTTAATATTTTTTATGGAATTTTCAAAAATGTTGTCCGCTGTTGTGACCCCAATGTAAACAAAACGGTGTATTTTTAAACTAAATTATCTATCGCGATGAAACAATTTTATGTAAAAAGTTATGAAAAAAAAAAGTTTTTTTGAACAAAAAACGTGTTTATTTTCAATTGAGGGTAGTTTTTTTCCACAATTTTCATTTTACGAGGACGCCTAATTGCTTCCAATCATTATGGAGTTTGTTTCATCGCGATAGATAATTAAGTTCAAAAGTTACACCGTTTTGTTTACACTGGGGTCACAGTAGCAGACAAAATTTTTAAAAATTCCATATAAAATATTAAAAAATATTTAGATTTTTTTTAATAATTTTTCCGTCGATAAAATTAAGCATAGATTCCCCCATTTCGATATGTGCACATTATAAAGAATCACACTGTATGTCTGAAATTTGCGACCTCATTATAGTGTTCGCAAGAATAATATTTACCTTTCACATCATAGTCATGTTGCCCCATATTTTCTTTATTTTTTGCTTTTTATACTAGTCTGTTGCCAGGATCTACATTTAGTCAAAATTGTTTATTTTTACTAATCAGTGAAAACTAGTAACCTGATACGAAATAGTTCTAAAAATACTGATCTTGATTCTTTTGGAGTTAGCTCGTGCCATCGTCGACCTTATCTCTGTCCTGAGGACAATATTGAGGTCGAGAGAAGGTCTATCATACACATATTATAAAACAAAGTCCTCCGCCGCGTCTGTTCGTCAGTTCACGAGTCTCGAAAACTACGGCACTGATTTTTATGCTGTTTCCACCTATGGATAGAGTGGTTCTTGAGGAAGGTTTTGGTATATAATTTGTCAAGTTTTTTGACATCAACGCGGCTAGTTTAATATAAAAATAAATCTCATGGAAAAAAGGCGTGGTACACTATCATTATTCTCTTGCTCTTATCCTAATTCTTTCATACTTCTCTGTCACTCGTCATCTCAAAAAACATATTTTTTCTGGCCATATCATCCTTGTGCCGACCCCAATATAAATCGGGATACGGGCAGGAAGATGGTGATGATCAAGACATAATCATCATTTAGCACATCCGCATCATTTAGTAGATAGCCCATACTATAGATTACTTATACTATAAATAATCTTCCCCGCAGAAATCTAACGACAAATCGATCACACACTTTCGATTTTCACCACCGACGTTGCTTGCTACGATATTCGCGGATCATTTAGTCGGTGCAGTATCAATTTGTAAGCTTCTGCTATACTTCTACTATAAGGCTATATAGCTTTCGCTATGAGGCCAACGCCCGCAGTGGGCGGGGCAGGTTGCTACTCAGCTAGTTGAGGGTGCAGACGTCAACTATGTTTGTAAATAGGGGTGGCTGGTAAAAAAAAGAGATACTTTTTACGCTGGATGAGTCTAAAGTCTGGTTTTAAAACCTGTTATGTGTTTTCAAGAATGTTAGCAAAAAAAGGTGTGAATTCTTGTGATCATTTAAAATGTTTTCGTCTAAAATTACCACAAGATTATATAAACATTCTGTTAATCAAAGATTTTATTTAATTCGCAGTTTCAGAATACCTAAATTTTTATGTGTCAAGCAAAAATATGTTAAATTTTAGTGTTAGCTTCCATAGTCATTTAGAATCTGAATACATAATTAATTTATAACTGGTTAATAAGTATTTTCTGCGTTTATAGATCTTGATTATTATCAGTGTTGTTATTTAGGCTACTGTTTATTTTTAGACAAGACTAACTTGCACCAGATTACTTAATGAATTTTTATTAATAATTATTATTAACTTCTAATCTAAATACCCCGCATTTGAAAACATAAAGAAAAGGTTATCTAACATATTAATTTACAATAACAAAAACAATATTTAATTTGCATCATCTCAGAGATGATACAGATTATGCAATCGTGTTTATAATCGTTGTAATGAATACTATGTAATTAATTTATTCATGGCGTGCGTTTAATAGTCCGTGTCTATACGTTTACATCCTGTCACAACTCACAATAATCGTCACGATTATTCGCATCATCTAGGAAGAATCATCAGCACGGAAGTTTACCTAGTTTTAAACCTACATTACTTAATATTAATAAAACCTAGATATTAATAAAATTCTTAGAATCTTTAAAAACAACGAAATGTAAAAATATCAAAAACAAAAAAAAACAGGTATGAAATATTCAAAAAACATGTTTATGTCTGATCCCTCAGCCAGTTTGTTACTAAGTAGAGAGGGATATTATTAGCGAACGCAGTCGTGCATCGGACGCCTTGCATCGTCGGAATGTCGCAAAAAGCGTCAGCTATTCTTATGGAAAAAACTTCGCATCCTATAGCCTTGGTTTGCAGTATCTACATTCATGTAGACTTAACGGGAGGCCTACAGTGAGTACGGCTTGTGTCAGGATGAAAACTTCTATTAATAATATCATCTGGACTATCCAGATTTAGTCCTGTCTTGTCATCTGTTACAAACTTTTGGAAATAACCGATATTATCTTTGGCCTTTTTTTTGTCTGGAATTTCAAATTCAGAAATTAAAACCCAAGCTTTAATAGTATTGCTACATTGAATGGTTGTAACCTTAGTAATTGTATTTTTAAGAATACATTTGATTACCAATTACTCAATTATTGTTTTGAAAGAATTTCAGTTTCAGTGTTTGGCAAAAGAGCGCTTAATGCAATAAAACTCATCTAAAGTGCTACTTAACAGAGAAAACGAGGAAAAAGTGTGCAGGTGGCATACTGTAAGTTGACGTCCTTCAATGTAAAAGGAAATTTAATTTTAAACATTATACAGCTTTATAAGAAATGCTCAACCTTTAGCAAACGATAACACACCAACAAAATCGATAGAAATAGCAAACTGGAATTTTATCAAAACGCAATAAAAACCATCGACAAGAGTAACATAAACAAGACAAAGAATAATAGCTTCTAAAAAATACTAATAACGATTACTGTAGTCCTGTAGTGACTTGAGGTCTCACAGACAAGAAAAGGGGACCAAAGTCGTTTGCAATCATAAATCCATGCTGCAGCCGAACAGGCAGATAATTAATCAAAATCCACAAGCAATTTATTGGTACTAACAAATCAAATAGTGGAGAATGCAGTTTTGACATGCAATTCTAGGCGATAACTATGAGCAAATGTATGAAGTTTGTTTCTCAGTCATATCATCTTTGAATAGAAATTCTTTACGCTCAGCAGAACGAAGAAATTCATCAAAAACATTTACGTTAGCTAAAACGAAATTTCACAGATTTCTCGACTTATGGTACACCTGTGACCAAACTAGAATCTCGCTGTACTATAGATGAGCGAATGTATCGTGCGCTTGTTAACGATCTTAATACCAGTTTGTTTGAGCAAGGCGGTTTCTGGTAGACGGCTGGGAAAAGCTAGACCGCAATAATGATTTTCTGACTCTCAAGAATTTCTAAATTTTAAAGGTAACAAGAAGAAAGAACAGTGGGTCTGGCTGGCACCAGGTTTCGAAAACATGAGATATCTATCAAGCCGCACTGGATTATAGTACATTCCTTTACATAATATGGAAGAAGTCTGTTTGCCAGCAGTGGAAACAGTATAGTGATAGCTGAAAAAAGCTTACTTTGGGAAAAAATCTGGATGGGGCTGGTACACAACGTGAAGAATGGCAAAAATAAAAGAGGTCGTGGATGACGATAATACGAGTACTTTTGCTAAAGATAACAAGAAGAAAGAACAAGCTAAACCGAAGGATCAAATCATAAAAATGGCTGTACCAGCTTATAATAACCGCAAAAAGGATTCAGTATCCTTTGGAAACGGCATTCCCGCGGTGCTAAGTCAAATCCCACGTACGCCCCCGCTTGGTGGGCGAGTCATTACGAACTGTGGCTGCAAATACTGCAATACTACTGTTTATTAGTGTTTACTGCCCATTGTCTTAGCATGGCGAAATCTGCAGCTTGGTATAATTGTGACAGCCGTTGTGGATGGCTGGAGAGCCAGGGGTCAATCTAGGTTCTTAATTGAATATTTTGTTTATTGGGAACTGGTTGATACAAATTGGCCATGTTCTGAGTTTCATAATCTGAATAGAGACTTCAAGACCATGCTTTTCAAAAGAAATAAAATGTTTGATAAACGCAATTGTAGTGTTGATTGAAAACATTGCTACGGGTGTTACGATAAAGAGTAAAACAAATATGTAGATTACTAATCTCAAATTATTCGCGAAGGAAAACAAACATTTATTACGTGCTAGAGCTTTGTAGATCTTTTTTATTTGATTTGCAGTGGACAAATTATCTCAAACATGTTTGTGATCTTGGCTGAATAAAGCAATATGTATTTATAGCCCTCCTGCTATATTTGAATACTCTTGTGAGATACATTTCCAATATTTACCTGTAGCCTCAGCATATTTACAATGTGCTTGATCTTTCATCAACTTACGATTACTTTCGATATAGTTTTTTTTTCGCAATTTTTTTTAAAGGTTAATTTAATTCAAATTTTGTTTGACAAACTGTGATGTACAACAGACGGTGACATCATTTCCTGACACATTCCTTACGCATACTCGACCCAATTCTAACTCGGTGCTTTTACGAGTCGCAGGCGCAGAATGTATTGACCTACTGAACGAAAGAACGAATGAACTGTTGAATGGTTTGTGTAACAAGGCGAGAACGGTGTAATCATAATAAAATTTATATAAACAACCATTTTATTAGGTCTAGTGAAAGCTATAGAAGAGGGAATGATTGGCGTACTTATTTAGAATCATGATAGTATTTAGAGCGATTTATTTACGTAAGATGAGTTACGTATCGAAGTTTCTTTTTATGCATTGCTTAGCTAATTACGTTAGAATCAGAAGCTTGATTAACGAAACCAGTTTAAAGATCGGTTGTATAGATAGCTTAGTATTAACAATGTAACTGATCCTGTATTGCCTCCTGAAGCACGAAGGTTGCATGCTACTTGATTGACATTCGCATATTTTCCATGTCTGTGACATAAACATCGTTCTCGTTCGCCTTATCATATTTAATTTATTTAGAGAAGGCTCAGAATATTGTCATACATTATCTTTATTAACAATCTCTACCATCACAGTGTTCACCCGTTTACTGGCTATAAATATTTTGAACTTGTCACCCAAATCAATTTCTTTCGTTTCGTTCACAATATTTTTAACTACCTATTACTTCTATTTTTAACTTTTTAAAGCCTTTTATTTTTAGATAGTCCCATGATCAATAAGATCTAATCTCAAGTCATCAATGGCTTGACATTTCCCATTCATGTTATGATCCTCATTTACATTTTGTTGCCCACCTTATCACCTTTTTACACCATAAAGTCAATACTACGTTATCCTTTTCGTCTGTTGGTAACATAATGAGAGCCATTGCTTTAACTGAATACTTGTTTCTAAACCTTTATTTGCCAGATAATTCTATGTTCAGAAACATGTTTCCTCAACCCATCATTCGCTCGAGATTTCCCATTCATGTTACGATCCTCAATTACATTACTCTTAGTCTTAACTTAAAGGTGCATTGCATGTTGTACGATAACCGTAACAGTATCGTGGTTAAGTGGACCAATAGCAATAGAGATAGCACTGTCATATATACTGACAGCTTTGCTATTAAACCTACAAGGGGATTTGAAGCGGCTTTAATTTACTAGTTATTGCTGCTTGGCCACGAGTTACACGCATCTTGCGACAGTTAGTGCTTAGAAAACAAATGTTAGTTCTTTGGACTTTTCGCTCACAGTGACTTTTTGTAGCGAAGATCTCGCGTGTTTTGTAAATGCGTTAGGTTACAGTTACACGCAGCTAAGTCATCGATGTAATTTGCCCCTGTTTCTGACGACATCGACAGAACGCAGAGTAAAGAAAGTAGGCAATTTAGTATCGATGCTGAATCTGCAAAAAGTCGTGATGGGCGAGGATCCTTAGATCATGCCATAAGTCTCTGCGTTGCGAGTTGTAATGACGCGGAGGAAACAAGTGACGAGCTCGCGATTCAGTTGACGTATTTCGCGTCTCTAGCCGCACAGTCCGAGGCCGTGACCAGTACATTACTGTTAGCTAAGCTCTGATATTGGTGTTCTGGCACTAAACACAGGGAACACGCTTCGTTGAGCAAATGTATCTACTAAGTTGCGGTTATGCTCTGGTACACTTGATTCATAAAGTTGGATAGACTTATTTGTCATGTTATGTGGCCCTCTTTAGTCAGTCAGTCTTTTATTTACTTTTGAATTTTTTATCTTCCCAAACTTGGAACATTAAGATTTAAGAATATAAGATTATAGAATAGAGATACCGATAATGAACAAACTTATGTAAGTAGTAATTCATAACTTTTATAATCATGATAAGAAGAAATTACGCGTTTAATTTCTAGTATTTTCTACAAAACGCGTCACGTGACTGCAGGCGCCTCATTAACTCATTACTTGATAAGAGCATGATTGATTGATCATTAAATCATATCGAAAGATACTTGCGCACGAGTTGTATGCCAATAACTTTACTCGCAATGCTATTACTATTGAGTATTAAGATAATTCAGATATTATTTTATTAACACAAAGGTTGAATGGTACAGAATGTCTTGTGGCATTAAGTCCTCGTTTAACGCAAAAATGTGCGTAGGTATAATAAATGAAAGCATTAATGGCCAACGAAGAAATAAGTGATCTCACAGGAAAGTACTACCGTGACAAAAAGTATCGTATATCTAGGTTATGGTCTCCAAGTGTGCAGTTCAAGTTTCAAGAGTAACTGACGGACAGAATTACTTCAGTATTTATAATATAAGTTTAGATGATGTATGGGACTGGGCGCCACCGCGCCACAAATTTCCAGGATAAGTCAGGACAGACGGGTCAGAATCAATACACAGTGGGTTCCTGAAGACGATCGTTGTCACAGAGGCACGCCAAAGAAACACCACCGTTAGTTTAGATTTTCCAGTGAAGGTCAAACATCAGGAGAGTTAAAAATGAATGGGTATGACCTTCTGTCATCAGGGGGACAGAATAGGCTAATTACAAAAAAAAAATATGAATAATGATCCATCTCATATTTGAAAATACCGATATCGCACATGAGCTAGAAACCTCGCCGCACAACATATTCGAATCCAATCGCATTATTTGTCAAACGTGACTTTCAAACGGTGACACCACATATCGGTACCGTTGAAACTATATTACATATGGATGAACGGAAGCATTACTACGGTGAAGAATTTTACGATATAAATGCAATCACGTGTGAGTCATATATTATTATTACTTTTACGATGTGCCGCAGAATGAAAGAAGATGACAAGTATAAATGATTGACTGAGATATCTGGCGACATGCCAGACCGGATACCAAAAGGATGGATCACGATCCTTAACACTGAGAGACCAAGTACCTATAAGGAAGAAGAACGGTGATTGTTGGTACATAAGTATGGGTACCGAAAAGAAAAGACAATTTTAATTGAGAGTTTTAATTTAAACCCACTAACAGACTGACACGATAATGGTCCGGAAGATTGTGCGGTGGATTTTAAAATTGAAGAGTGTCAAGACAAATTAAAACAATACGGTCATTACTCCTGATTATGGCGAAATTGAAACTGAAATATACCACTAAATAACACTCCCTTTTCATTGGCAGTCAAAAGAATAGCCAGTCAAGGTGTATGCGGATGCAAATACCATGTTTCCTGATGACATTTAAAGCATTTGTTGTTATTCCTAATAGTGTTTGTTTAGTTTCAGGAAAGAAATATGTAATTAAATATTTACAGTTAAATCAATAATTGCATTACGGTGACGTAATTTTAATTCGTTGTCAAATAAACTTAATGTGTGTGCCGAGATAGCAATCATATTTTGAAAAGTTATGCGCGCTGCATTTAATAAAATTCATAAGATTCTTTATACGCCGTTAGTCAGTGAGAGACTTAGGAATTCTAATGATGAGTTCATTTGAAAACATTAAACATTTTCGCGAACCGGGAAACGTTGCGTTGGAAGGTCTCCCACTAGATGGACCGAAGATTTGGTAAATATGGCGGGGATCCATCCGCTGGATGCGAGACGCACGGGACCGGTCAGTGTGGTGAGATTTGGGGGAGGCGTATCTCCAGTGGTGTGAAAACATAACAGGGCGACAATTTAGAACGACTAAGAAATTCTTACAAACGTTGTAGATGTTTTTAATAATATAATTTTCTTTATAATAACCTACCTGAAGTAAATGTCCTTGACTTAAATCCTACTTCTTCTTAATTAGATTTTAAATACTTATTGTTATAACGGTTTAGGTTGACCTTGAACGTTGAGTTAATTAAAGAAAATCGATACAGGTCTGTTGTTATGACTGGAAACGGTCATGACAAGTCATTAGGTAATTATATTTGATATAAACGGTTTAGGAGCTGATGAGGTTAGCCTTATTAATCGGCATGTCATTAGCAAATGCTTCTATCAAGACATCAATGAATGATTTCATAACAGTAAGCAATTCCATTGGTGTCAGCGAAAATTGTGCCCGGTTGATGGCAATAGGCTCGCTCCTGATTACATAGGACTTCAAAATAACTGGCGTGTTGGAACACAAACCAATTTGTTAATGGTCTTTAAAATTGTGACGTAGATTTTAAAGTAGAAGAAAATCTACCGAAAAATTGCATCATTCAGTCGCTTCGGAAAGCTAAAGCAAGCCCTTACAACATGGGCCTGTGGACGGTGAGTGATGGGCTAGCTCGCCGTCCGTTCGTCTTATGACAACGACAGGCCGTGTCGACAGCGCGTTTGTGTTCCACGCGCGCGCGCCCGCAAGGACCGACGCCCGTCGGGGCTGCGGAATGCTGTAAGAGATACCGCGGCCTTGACATATAGGGCTAAGAAAAGGAACATGACTGGTTTTGAGTCAGTAGAAGTCTGACACTCCCTTTCGTTCTGCCCAAGAGCGGGAGGGGTTATTTGATGATTTCCCACCAACCAAAAAAAAAAAGTCCTTAAAACATTGGCTAGCTTTAAATCTAGCCATCAAGGTTTTCTACCGACAACTGACCCCGATTGTGACTGGTCTATATAAGTAACTATGTGGGCGAACTGTGTGAAATCTGAAGCATTTTATGACTTTGTTAGTACACATTGCATGTGTTGCTCGTTATTTGTGAATGGTCTTTGAAATATTGTGATGAGGGAGATGTGTAGTAGGATAGGATCATGTCTTAAAGATCGAGTAGACTCAAGAGTACTGCCAAGGGTGGTTCTGACGCTGCGGGTTATTCGAAAGAGATACCGCGGCCTCGACACAAAGGGCTAAGAAGGAGAACATGGGTGGTTTTTAGCCAGTAGAAGTCTAACACTCCCTACCGTTCTACCCAGAGCGGTAGGAGTTATTTCATGATTTCTTACCCTCAGAATAAAAAGAAAAATGAAGGGTGGTTCTGATTTCCATGAAATCCTTAAGGTTAGGCGAAATGACACTAAGATTATCATCAGTGCAGATGTGTTTTCAAGAGACAGAGCGTTGTAGACAGAAGGAATACTATTTTCGCGTCCAGACGCGTCTCCAGGCTTTTTAAAATACAATTAACTCTGAGGCAAAGAATAAGATACTACAAACACTTAGTACCGAACAGAACATGTGCCTACACCTCGACACGCTTAGATTTCTACTCAACACCTAATGGATGTTTGACTAGACAAAAACAAAAAACTCTTTCTTGACTTTCACTCTCGACTAAATCTCTGATGAAAAAAGTTTAGGCAATCGTTACGTTATTGTACTTGCCTATTATGGCTTAATATGTTATTTGTTAGACAGCATAATAGGTTTAATAACACATGTAGCAATTATTATTATCTGTAATAAAAACAAGATCTATCGATTCGTTGTGCCTCCAGCCCTCCAGCTAAAGGCTATAAAGAATTTAATCAACTGATAGTTCGAATCTAGAAGAACACTTGTCAAAACAAAGTTCTCTTTTCCAGGTTTATTTTAGAGCATTGCGATCAATTTACTTCTTAAAAACTAATTGGTTTTCTTAGTAAGCTTTTAGCACACTAAGAAAACAGAATACCTAGTTTTCACATTAGATGTGCTAACTCGGAGGTTTGGTAGTACGGTGGATGGACCCACCAACCAACCTTTGTTTGAAACTTAGAAGTATCTTTTTAGGAATGACTCAGAACCGACATAATAGATCTTTGGCGCAGCCAGAACAACACATTACCGAGGTAGGTCACAACCCTCCTTAGGGTTGGAGGATTAAGGCCCACCTGCAACGGTTGTATGAGTTATGAACATAGACATACATGACATATTAATATAAATTCCAAAAAGCATAAACATTTCCACCTGCCTAACTTTTATCACCGCAGTGTTATCGTAACAAGTACTGTGACAAAATTAATTTAGCACGGTTCAACATATAAAGTTACAGGCGGAGATAAGCCTAATGCACTGTTTTAGCAGCTAGAATGCCTGGCAGTGACGCGTTTAGAGTTAATCAGGTGTTACCATGTTGGAAGGTAGTTGAGAACCAGATTTATTTAGAGCTTAATGTCTCTCAAAGTTAGCAGGTGGCGTACTGTAGTTTTTGCACCATGCGCAGAATAAAGAAGGATCCTCTATATGTGGAATCTGTTTTCAAGCTGCTATAAATGTTGCAGTCAGTTGGTTGGTATGGTAACGTAATATTTTCTTAACTGTAGTAATTGTTTTACAGCTCACTTTTAAAACATTATAAAATGAGATACGAACGTATTCAAAACTTTTTGCCATACATCGACGTTCCTACTTGAAGCAACTCAGAGCAAATAGAAGAGGTAATACAGTTTGGGCGATTACATAATACTGCAGACGTTTCAAAAGAAACGATAAAAACGGCCGAAATAGGCAATATCCAAGCAGACTTAGCAATTGAAGTTGGACCACGTCCAACACTTCTTGACCTTTATCTTACTTGTTCAAAAACAAATGAGATGCTACACGTGATGGATGTCGAAGCCATTACAAGAAGAGACATTACCAGTAACGGTGAAAGGAATTAGCTAGTGTCACCGTTTACAGCATACTTGAACATTTTATTACATGTTCTTGCGTAAATACTTAATAGTTTTAACACGATTATTCGTCGCTATTGTGATAGGTAAGTTTTACGGTGAAATAAACCTAGATCTTCGAAGGTTGATTCTAGAAATCTAGATGCACTGCCAGACGGATTGGAAACAGTATCTTTACGCACGTAAAAGCTTATGACAGCTGTGGGAGAAGGAGTTTTCTAAGGCAGCCAAAGATTTTTTTTATAAATGTACCAAATTGGTACTGTTGTTACAGCTCAAGTCCCTCAAATCATAAGACCATTTCTAAAGCATAATTTAGGAATCTTTGTTCTGATTACTGAAACCGACTAAGCCGACTCCAGTGTACACAATACCAAAGCTAGACTAATGAGGTGGTTAACATGCTAAGTAGCCTTGCGTAAACAACCAGAAAAAAAAACTATTGCATGCTGTTTCTTTCCTTCATAAAACAACAATGTCAAATTCTGTATGCACAATGATGAAACACATGCAACGCAAACAATACCAGTAGAAAGCATTGTAAATGCAACGCAGGAGTGCATGTATAATAAAGCAAAGGTGAGGGACATCAAAATTATTATTGATGAAGACATCGTTGGTGCGAATGTTTGTTTTAAAGTACGAAAAGATGACGTCGAATGTTGTGAAAATCCAGATGGTAATATTATGAATGCAAGTTACTGTTAACTTCATATGCCTTACTGGCTGAATAGATTCGTTGAAATTTTGCATATAGGTAGACTATTTATAACCTGGGTTAAGAGTTGGGATACTTTTTCCCGGCAGTACGTTCCTGTGGGACATTTTTAGACCACAATGTGAGCGAAGCTGTGGGCAAAAGTGAGTTTGTATACGGGACGTCAGACAACTATTGCAATTATGTTATGATATTTTAGATGTCAGTGGTGCTCCCACATGCATTACAAGCAAATACTTTTGGAACATTCCGAAGCAAAACGAGCAACTCAATCAGGTACACATTCATGCTTACCATACAATGCCAATAATCTCGTGCTACATAGATTTCTCTAACAATAATTACGAAGCTATGTCCAACACCCACCACCAGTGCAGCCGACTCCGGTGGGCGCAAACTATGTAAATCGTGCCATGGGGCCGACCGAACAAGTTTTCTATTTCAAGGAGAAAATACAGATTTACAGTGCCCGTGAAACGTCAATTAGGTGGCTTTCGCGCCTTCTACTACTATTTCGAGTATTGTATGATTGTCAATCTATTTTGCCTTAAGGGGTGAACAAAACTTCGGGCGGTATCGGGAAATTGGTTTGCTTAACCGTTCTTAGATGTCTGAAAGTGTGATGGGTGAAAATGTAGGTGCGATAATTCGCACCGAGTTTTATTCAACAGTTTTCCCGACCCGCAGCTTTGCTCAAAGAAACTTTCTGTGCTCATTAGACGTTTGCCAGATCTTTCATCTTTTACGTGGAGAGTTTTGGGCTCCACTAGGCCAATAGACATTTGACCTGTATACTCTACAACTCTTTTGGTGTTTCGTGACTGTTTTATTTTCAGAGACTAACGTCAAATATCGTATCAAGTCATTCAGAACATGAATGATTTTCCTTAAAAGTTTTTACGACTTATACGATTAGAGGTGTGGCGATTTGTATTTAATGGTGTATGTTATTTCCTTTCAATAGCATTGCCCAGTCATTACAACAGGCTCATTCATTTATTTACTGTCAATATGCTATCAGCCATCAGTCTGAACGAGTTTAGGTTGCCATTTGAAACGGACTAGATTGCTGGTATTGCCTTGAATCTTGCTTAAAGATTATTATGCAATGCAGCAACGCTTTACAAATTATAATCAGGGCAAGACCAGTTCTTTCAGTAAAGCTGGTTCTGGTAGTAGGACGAATGGTGTTAATGTATGCAAAGTTGCAGCTAATAGTAAGTTAGTTCACATAGAGAAGTAGTCGCTACTAGAAATTAACAAAATTGTGGTCATATTAATAGTTAGGTTTACAAAGGGACGCATCCAGCCAGGTAATAAATAGTGCAAGCTGGGGAATCCTGGAGTCTGAGAAACAAAATATGAAATGTTACCAATGCCAAACACATTATAACTCTGCTTAGCTTGGGACTAGATGGCGTTGTGTGATAGTTGTGGAATATTATTATTATTATTATTATCAGTGTCTGTTCACATTTCACAACACCTGGAGTTTACAGCATATAAACGAAGCACATGATAAAGCTCTGCCTGCAGGTAGCTACATACTGGTCTGAAAAAATGTGAGAGTGATTGACAGACGGACTCGACCAGTCAACCATTTGTTCAAATGAGTGCAGGTTCAAGTATATCTCCGTGTTCCCTACTATCATTTAGCACTATTAGATGGCTACAATAACGACAATGACTATTGGAGGAAGTGGATTATTGTCGAGCTTGTGGGGCCATGGTTCAAACGCCACTATTCATGTACAATAGCAGTCTGTATGTACGACGCGACGCAATGCAGAACTGAATACTATCGGCACAGTTGAAATTGATCTAGAGTCTTAAAATTTTCTATCATATTTGCCAAGTTACAGGGTTGTGGAAGTAAAATAGTCAGTTGCTTCATGCCAACTACTGGGATTAACTGCATGAACTGTTGAACTGGAAGGCGAAACCTACATTGTTGGGTAATTGATAATATTGATCAGGGGGTCTAAAACGGCCACTTTAGCAGATCATAATCTGCGACTGACCATTTTACTAATTTGAACGCAATTCATATTATTTTCCTATTATGATCTATTTTCCTAAATGGTCTCACAAGCAGTTACTATTACGAAAGGTCCTTTTCACGCTTTTAACGGCAATTTATATTATGATCTGCTAAAGTGGCCACTTTAGATCCCCAGTTTCATGAACCACGAGTAATATTATACTGCACCGATAACAGAAACGTCAGAATCAATAACCATGACGAACTTCTACATACATCGCATGATTGAAATAACTAGTATTCATGAATCATATCTATTGGATAGTATCGTTGTTGATGAAAGGCTGTGAGAAAAGTTAACTGGATCCAAAGATCGCGTGCCATTACATCATTTGAAAGATCATATCCAGCGTGACAGTTACATGGAAGGAACCAAATAATTTAATGACTAATTACCAAGTAAGTATTGAGTTTCTTGTCTTCTGAGAAAGTCACAGATATTACTTTTTTATTACTAAGTGTAATATAACAGTGTGGTTACATAATTTGGTGTGACTATCAGTTTCAGAGAAGTATAAAGAAATAGAAAAATATTTATAAAATAAAATAGTGATTCATTTACGTAGTTACAGTTTGGTCGCGATGTTTTGATTTAGAATTCTAAAACACGTGTGTCGAACCATTTGTAGGTACAAATATTGATAACGTAGGTACTGATATTCCAATAGTTCGATCTAAGAAGAAATTGCTGCACAGAACTTGTCGTGAGTACGAGGAAAACCAATCAAAGCAAAATCTAGAAACCCATAGCTCTGTTCTCAAAAGGAACAGATAGTTTCCTTTAGATTCAAAGGACCAAGTTTTGTAAAGCTTTGTTCAGTTCAGCCGTTAGACACAACTGCGTGATTCTACCATGATGCTTGACCCTTTGACCGATACTGACAACTTATAATAGAGCCATCGTTATGTAGAAAATCGTTAAGTTAAAGTTAGCGAGGGAACGATATAATTGGTTCGGCTCTGACCTCTAAATTTTCGTTTCTTTTTTAAATTTTTAAGTTCACACAGGCAGACAAAAAAAGAGTTACAAAACAATTTTACTAGTCAAAATAAAGAACAAATTAAATTATTCTGGCTATAAATTACATTAACATATCTCATTTAAAGATATTTCAGTAAAGCAGGAAAATCCAATGATTTGTCATAATATGCCATTAATGGATAGTAATGATAATATTTTGAATATGTGACGGCTTAGGCGTACATATTGATAACTATATATTTATTGGTATCACCAATCAGAATGCTGAACGTGGTGGCATTAAAACTGTTTTCTGATCGCGTATTATAGTAATAGGAATCTGTAAAAGGTAACGAACTCAGCAATTTTAAGGAATTGATGTCCCTATGACGATGGAAATTATTTTTTTATTCATGTCTTTTCTACTAAGGCTCGGAACCTACCGGTGTCAAATGAAAAATCATAAAAAACGAATTAGAAAATTCCTATTCTAATAAGTTTCTTTTTCTAGTAACTTTAAATAAAAAGCATCGCCCACGTTGACTGGTAGAATATGCCTACGTCATTAAGTCTTGTGTATGGTGTGCTTGAAGTGTCAAATAAATAAATAATAAGTGTGGTGCGTTAAATACTAGATATCAACAACATTATTAATCTTGGTGCAAATTCTCATAAACCTTTCAAGAAAATACAAGTGATATTGGAGAATTCAAGGTTAATTCGACCACCTATAGAAACAAGGACGTTCTAGTCGTTAAAATGTTAAATTTGCACTCAAGACTAACTTAGTTTACCAGACAAAAACAAACGTAAGGTCGGAGAAAAATATATTCATATGCAGTACCCATAGTTGTTTAGGAGTAGAATATAGCAAGAAAACAGGATCAAGGTGATAGAAATATGGTATTTTAAGAAGATTTTGACTAATACGCTAATATCAATGCCAGACGAGGCACAGATAAATATTTTTGAACTTATAAAATGATAAACGAAACCAATATGAACGTTTCACAAAGGGTAGCCACGAATGGTAATAAGTACTAACAATATATGAAAATAAACAAACATTTTGTTGAAACCATAACAATATTATTCATTGTTAGCCATTAGGAAATCGATTAAAGTCTAAACTAGAGCATGGACGCAGTGCACCTAACTCGTAAAACAAACTGCGAGATAATTTACACTGCGTCGATAATTTTAACTTACTCAAGTCATGTTAATTGATATAACTGTCACGAGCGCTTCTTACGAGTATATCAAGTCATAATCATTTAAATAAATATGTAATTTACAAAAGGTACTTTTTGTGTAATAGAGAATAATATTGAAAAACCCTACGTGAAAAACAATCAATGTTTTGCAAACACGTAAAGGGAATACCCAGGTGCACGGAAAAACTCACGTTACAGAAGATATACCACAATCCAATTTTTTTGATATTCCAAGCACTAACACTCAAAGATGCGAATGAAATAGAAAGCTAAAACACGCTTTCGTTCAACAAAAATTTTGAACTTCGCAAAATTCACGATCGCCGCGGATAATAAGATTTATTTTCCGTCCGAACGCAGTGTACACGTCTTTCATGTGCGCAGTCACGCGCCTTACTGAATTATTACTGAGTACTGCGCCGACTGTTGAGAGCGAAATTGGTTTTCGAACGACTAATCCTATCAATACAAAATGAGCCCTGATTCATTACAATTTAAAGTTCACTATTCTATGGGGATATCTATTTTTTTTTCGCTACAACGCGCAAACAGGTTGGACACGAGAAATTCGCAGTCTGCCAGGAAATTGTCACGTAGGTCTATAGCTTTTTGACCGATAGTGACTCGTAATAATTTTATTTTTACGCGCCCATAAACGGGAACGCGCCGTAATTGCAGTTAATTTAATTTATAAAATAACTAATCGTAGTCATATAAACGAACACAAAATCTCACTCTCTATAAGTAAATAGAAAGCTACGTCTATATCCTTCTCAATTTAGAGCCGCTATTTCGTGGTGCATATAAATTCATCGAAATGAAATCAAATGCACGCACATGAGATATTTAGCCTCTAAAATTGAAGCTGCAATGGCAGACTAGACATGAAAATATCATAACCAAATTAACAAAAGGGATTTTAATGAATTCAGAGCACAAACAACGTGGCAAACAGCATTTCAGATACGCCAGAAAATTCTGCAGCATCTGTTTTATCGGTATTACTTTCTTCAGCAATGTAAGCAGAAATGAGACGAGGTTACGAATAATCGGTTCCCGTTAGAAACTACTTACGGCAAACGCAACGAGTTTCAAGATTGAGTGGTGGGTAGTTGATAGTTTATTGGGCCTTGTTAAACATGGGAGAAGTTATTCCTTTCCGGTTCAACTCTGTGATCTGTTGCAACTTCCATGATGATGTCACAGGCTTGTAGGCTGATAAACATGAATTATGTAGGCTTCTAGTCTTTGATTACGAGTCTTGAGACTCGTTTACAGTCACAATTGTTATTACTGTTACTTAGACAGATAAGACAATGCCTGCCTAATCACCGGGTTTAGAAGCATCTGCACTGCAAGAAGAATTCCTAATAACGAAAGACGTTTCCGTGTAACGAAAATGAGCACTTAGGCGGAACTGCACTTAGAATTTTAAAATTTTAATGGGTAGGAGATAAAAATTAGTATGAAACTTCGTCATTTTCGCCGTTGGGAACTCGCTCTTTATAGGGGTTAGATAGAAGACAAAGAAACGATGGATGGACTGTGTAATACATGATATGGCAAGGAGGTGTGTGGTGATATGACGATTGCCCCTTTTTACCGACGTTTTATAAGTGCCCATGTAGGCCTATGTGAAATAAAAATATTTTGATTTTGATTAATGGAGAAGCATGGAAGCAGAAGACATGTTGCGCCGACCACAAATGAATTGGGATAAAGGCAAGAGAATGATGATGAGGGGTTAGATAGATGATGAAAATTTGTATTTAAGTTCGTCATTTGTGCTGATAAGAAATCCATCTGTAGGACGGCTCGTGGATAAATAAATAGTTGTCAACGCAAGCTTCGCTAGACTATTTATCTACTACGGCCCTCTTATCAAACTAATACTGCGTTATTGTGATATAAATATAAACTGGTTGACATATTGTGTTATGTCATCGCTGCAGCGCTCGTTGTTTGAGCGCAAAGGATATGTCCCCATTATGTCACACCAGCTGTTTTACTGTCCCGTCTCAAGTGCCGGAAAGGTCTCAGCGCGTTCCCGACGCTATTACTGAACTGTATTGGATGAGGCTGATTTTGGCCGGCTGTATCCGACAATGAAGACTGTTTTTTGGGATTGTCAGCCTGTTTATCATTGATAACTAAAGTAAATCTTTATCGATCTGGTTTCTAGTATATTTCATTATGGGATTATCGGATCCACCACCTAAGCATAAGCGGGTGGTGTCAGTGATCCCCACATTATGAATGAATTATTTTCTTAGAGTCGGTTTGGTGGATTGTCGATTGTTGTATCAGGGTCGGTATTTGCAGTTTGGTAGTTTATTGATTTTATTATGGTCTACATCAAAGCTTGTACAGTTATTAAGGTCTCAGTGATCCCTAAGCTATTACTGAACTGTTTTACTTTGTCTTTGAAATACTTCTGGATTTTCTTTTTATTCTTTACTAGCTTTAGTAGTTAATTAATCCTACTTCTGGGCAAACGATTCGTAAATCATTTCAGCTTAATTTTGGATCTTAACTTATATTGATATTACGTGTCACTAAGTCAGTACAGGCTTATCTAACCACCCACCCGAATTTATTGAAATTGTGTGACTGTGTATGGTTTATTCCAGTTTGAAAGATCACTACAGTCCTGTTTGGATCCTGAGAGTGAAGTGAGAGATCCATGTGAAGCAGAGGCAGATCGCTAGTAAAATATAATTTTCAACCTTTCGTTTGCTCCAGTTTCAGCATTTTACATTTTTTATTTATTATACCATCTCCCAACAATGTAGGTTAAAAGCTTGCATGTATTAACTCATGTTAACATATTTTGACATCGAGTTAATGCGAAAATGTTGTTGAACGGTAGATCGATCCTTGTCGACGGTTTTAATATAAACATAACTTTTGATGTGAATTATGATATTACAGACTGATGAAATATATAAAGTGATTAACACTTAGGTCATTAGCTAAAGGTTGTTCTAGGTACAGTAGATTGAATTCGTGGAATGCTAATGGTGTGAAAACAATTAACTGATGAAGGGCAGGAGTGATGAATGGATATTTGTTCAAATAACCTTTAGAAATTATAGCTTATCGTGGAATGGACTCAAGCCATTAGAATGACCTCTTCATAATAATGAAAGAATGAAGAAAATATAATAAATGAGCTGTTTGAGCTCATTTATTATATTTTCTTCATTATACCTAGGCATTTAAATGACTGACTTAATGGATTATTTTTATATTGATGATTTTCTACACATAGACCAGGGGGTCTAAAATGGCCACTTTTGCAGATCATAATATGAATTTCGTTAAAATTCATAAAATGGTCACGGACGCAGTTACTATACGAATGGTCCATTTTACGAATTTTAACGCAATAGGGGATCGGACTGAGTAAAAAATATGATTCTAATTAGTCCGTCAGTTAGATTATCGAAAAATATTGGATACTTACGTGTAAAAAAAAAATTGACGAAGATAAAACACGTCATAGATCATGAGTGGGGGGTTGTGACGTTATTTGTAGGCAAAAAATGTACTGGCATGTAATGTTTTCGACGGGTTCACGAGTTTTCGAAGCACTGTATCGTCTTAATTTTTTGTTTATGTAAAAAAAGAAAAAATATGTAAGAATTCAATATTTTTTGGAAATTTATCTGACGGACTAATTAGTTTTTCTTTGTCCGATCCCCTATTCATATTATGACCCTAATAAGATCTGCTAAAGAGCCATTTAAGACCCCTGAGCAGACTCATGAAAAACTTTTTGAAATTGGTAAAAAAATTTGAAATTTTTCATGAACAAAAAAATCGTAAAACCCGCGTACGAGTAACTCGCTTATCCAGCGATCAATATGATGAATATATTTATTGAAAGAGACGTCGACAGTGATAAGCGGTTGAAAGCCTGGAAAAGATAGCAGGACATAAAAAAGCGAATCGATATTGACTTTTTAATAGCGTGCAGTCGACCGAGCATTTGCAGTAGCAGATTGCCCTTTAGATGGCCTAGAGTTGTGCGCAGTATCAATAGAACCAGGGACCAGCTTATACTGTTTTGTTAACATTCACATGCAGCCTTTGGTAGCTACTGTATAATATTTTCAAAGATAAATCCAGTATGACTAATAAACCCACTAACAGACTGCCTCATAATATTCATTAAGCAAAGTAAAGTAAATTTTGACGTTCGAAAATGAATTTTGATTTTATTGGTCGTAATCGACGGCTGAGCAAGGGTCGGGCAACTTGTTATTAGATTTTACCATCAGGAATATACTATGGAATGTACCAAAAAAATCTAATTGGTCCGTCTGTTAGATTATCGAAAAATATTTGATAGGTGACTACGTGTTCCTTGTTTTATCAAATTAATAAAAGTTTTCGAAAATAAAACGTGTCAAAGATCATGAGTGGGGGCTTTTGACGTCACTTTGTGTTTAAAAAAAGTACTAACCTTGTGACGTCACACGACTTGACACGACTTTTCGAAGCACTGTATCGTCTTCATCTTTTGTTTAGGTGAAAAAAGAAAAAATACGTGTCCATTATTTTTTGGAAATCTATCTGACGGACTAATTAGATTTTTTTGGTTAACTAACCTATTCCTCAGTAGTACCCACGGAGTCTGGATTTGTGCCCGGTTGATGACATTAGGTTCGCCTCACACAACATAGGACTTAAACATAACGGTGTATTATTCGGTACCTACCTACACCTCTCTCCAACCCTTAGGGGATTACAGGCGTGATATTATATGTTTTATGCTAACAAACACAAAATGAGAGAGACAGACAGACACTAATTTTGGTTAATATAACCAAATAGAAAGCATCGAACAAGTAAATCCTGCACTACATTAGCCTTACACAGCCACTTTTTTTTTTGATTGCGGGAAATCATCAAGTGACTCCTCCCGCTCTGGGCGGAGCGGTAGCGAGCGTCAGACTTCTACTGACTAAAAACCACCCATGTTCCTTCTTAGCCCTTTGTGTCGAGGCCGCGGTATTTCTTTCAAACAACCCGCTGCGCCATACAGCGACTATGGCCACTAATACCACAAAAGGAGTTAGTCGCCGCTTTGTCCCTACACAGCCCGCATTCTATAAACGTCCGTAAGTTATAACAGGATATTACTAATACGATATTAATAAGGAAGCGCCAGATTGACAACATTTAGTGACCATAAGTTTATGGCTAATTAACACGCTGATGTCAATTTGAAAGATCACAATGGCTTTTCGTGCTGTATGCCTAAGGCTATAATTATATTACTGGAGTTTAAACCTTATTGTAATGTTAATTGACAACTTAAACGTATTTCTGCCATGTGTTAATAAGCTAATAAACTAATTTTATTTTTAATGAAAATGCAGATAAAATAAATAAATTGTAATAAATCTTTATTCAAAATCCACTACAATAAAAACTATATACAACATAATTTCCCGGTTTCAAAAAGTCATTGTGTCGCGCCAGAGCTAAGAAATATAGTTCTACATCAAATTTGCAAGACTTGAATTAATTTGACTTTGAAATTACAATTTTTTTGATGTCATTTTTCTTATAAAGAACAAGTTCTAGAGGCAAACAATGAAATAAATCAGAAAATATCCTCATTTTTGACGTCATTTCATATTTGAACAAGTAACATACGGTTGTTGACGACGAGGCTAGACTATTTGCTTTATTAATGTGTCTATTCATTGAAATAAATACAATTGAAGCTGTTCTTTAATATAAAGCGGGGAACACATGTGACTTAAGAGATTTGTATTGCATGAGACAGTTGTTTTGAACAGGTGAACAGTTTTGAGTATTCATAAGGATTGGTATTGGCACAAGAACGTGGAACTTGACACAATCAAAGAAACGATGGATGGACTGTGTGAAGGATGATATGGCTATAAAGGAGATGACTGCTGAAGTGCTGATGACGAATAATATAGAAGAAAAAGACTTGCAAATAATTGGATTAAAAGCAGAAGAATAATTATTATGAAGATTGTCACCTCAATCGTACTCAGATATTACTATACCATTTTCTTTTTTTTTTGGAGTGTGGTAAATCATCAAATGACTCCTCCCGCTCTCTTTTGAGGCCGCGGTATCTCTGTCGAACAAACCGCAGCCCCGACAGACCTGACCTTTCAAGCTTTAAAAGAGAAAACCCTGAAACATAAAAAGGAGTACCTACTAGAAACACGTGTGCGGCTAGACGGTGCCAAAACTACAGTAAAAGAGCTAATTAGCAACTGAGGATTATAATGAAAACCTTGACACAACCTTGACACTGCAAGGTTGAATAAAAGAACTTGAAAGGTTTTGGCTAGACACGGAGAATGTTAAGGCTCATGTTACTGAAAATATTGAAGCCAGCAATTTCGACCTATACATTGAGCCTTGATACCAACACTTCAAAAAGAGTATGCCTGCGCCCTTGTGGGAACTTTATAGGCTGATTTTGCTAACCCAAAAAGAACAACCAGTGTTTGATAGTGACCATGTTAGTTTAAAAACTTACATAAAATAGAAACAACAAAAGTATAAAAGAAAAACTCGATTTATCTTCAATAATATCATCATTATTTTCTTGAAATTCATTGAGTCGGCCCATTATGTGTTCTTCCTCAATACTTCTCTATCAATCGTCATTTTATCAGTCACCTCCTTTCTGGGCCCCGAGTCTGCTATTCAATAGTGTCAGAATGATCTATCACTGATCTCATAATTGTTAATTTTGACAAGTTTGGTGTTGTCAAAATCAACAATTATGAGATCAATGATAGACCATTCTGACACTATTGAATAGCAGACTCGGGGCCCTGGTCACTTTCATTCTTACTGCGGTACTCAAATATATTTAATGATCACTTAAGCAGACAGTTAGTAAAGATTTGACATACTATTTAATTGTATGACTAAACTGTTAAAACCCTTACTAAGTGATGGCCTAAGTAATCATTAAAGCTCTCGGAGTGCGGCAGTTCCCCTTCAATACTAATGAAAGCTAATTAACACAAATATATCAGAGATTACCCAACAAAAAACAATGAAATAATATCTTCACTCCTATCATCATTACTACTCTTTCAGCACATAGTAACACTGACGTAGATGACGTATAAAAACGTCAAGCAAACAATTTCGTCCAACCCGATGATTCTGTGACGGCTACGGCTAACGTGTCGGGGGGCGCGGTGGCTCGTAAATATACGCAAATAGTGAAGGTGGTGTTATTTATAAATGACAACGTCAAGCTTACGAGTAGTTTCGTTGAGATATTTTTAGGGCAGTTCGGATTTATCGGAGATAAGATGGCTGATTGGAATTTAAATAGTTTTGAAGTCGAGACAGATGAAGATGAAAACCGTAACGCGAACAATGATAGAATTTTCAAAATTTTGAACTTAGAAAGAGGTAGCGAGACGATCTGGAAGCGTACCTACCGCGAGAGCTGGTTCGAGGAAGAACGGGAATAGAGCACATGTAAAGAACTGGGTAGGCCTTTGCTCCGCAGTAAGACATGTCTGGACATGTCGCCTATTGTTTAGTCTAATCGCAACAAATACATCACCAGACTAGTCATAAATACTTCAGACAGCTCCCCACACTACACAGTCTACACAGCATCAGAAACACAGAACAATATTGCACTAAAACAATAACTTCATAACAGTTCATACATTTCCCACTGTGACGTCACAGGTCACAGTTCACTCCAGCACAAGATCGTGACTCACGCGCCTGATAATCAAGACGTAAAAGGGGAATTAAACTATCTAACAGATGGGAGATGTGTACAGATTTGTTCCTATGGAGTTATGTGGTGTTAAAACTTTGGCTTTCACTCTTCATTATGTAGGGATTATAGTTTGCAGTTACGAGTCGCGGTTTTACGGCGTAAATGAGGTGTTTAAGTTGGTATTGATGACGAGAAAATTCATTGATTCGTTTGTATATATTAACGAGGACAAAATCAGGTGAGAACGTTAGGACTCAAAAGGGATGAATGAAAGGCAATTGCATGAAACTGAGATGATAATGCTACGGCGGATGTGTGGTGTACACAGTATACAGTAAAAGGATTAAATAAGAAAAAAGAGGAGGTCTGAACGAGGCAGCGGTGAATGAAAAGGCCTGTGATACAGGAGACTGAAGAAAATGTCTTGAAGAAAGTATTGAGTATGCATGTGGTTGTGGATGAAAATAACAGCTTTGGAAAACCAAACAAACGATGAATGAACTGTGTCCAAGATGATAGGGTTAGAAAGGGGGTAACAACTAATAAAAAAGAAGTGGAAATTATGTTTTTTCCTACTCCTCCGCAATTCTTTTCTGATTAATTTCGTTGCGGGATCCAAGACAGTTAAATCGTTTCTCTTGGACTTCTTCGAGCTTCATTGTCTCAGCGCTTTTCTTGTGGTCGCCACTGTTGATTCTGGCTTTCAGGAGTTACAGTGGTTTGGGAATAGTGTGGCGGGCTTGAAAAAAAAAATCTAATAAAAAAGTTATGCTGCGCCGACTCTAAACAAATTGGGATATGGTTGGAAAACGATAAAACGCAGGCAAAATTTAAAGAGGAAATGTAAATAATACTAGTTGAGATAAATGCGTAAATTAGTCGGTGCCTACAAAGCTATGTAGAGCAAACTTTCACTCCTTATTATCCAATAAGAATAAATCGTAGCCGTGTCAAAGAGCAGACCAGAATTAAAGCCTTAGAATTAGATGTGGGGGACTGGGTAATAAATTACAGCTTTATTGATTCAAAGCAGTAAAAGGTAATGTTTATAATACCAGTGTATAGCAACAAGAGTTAGCCGGATTACTGAGGCTGTGTGTGAGTTTATAACGACAGTTTAACAGAGTCCGATTTATAGAAAGACATTAAGTTCGAATAACACTTTAACAATATTGGCACTTACGGCCGCAGTTGAGCTTGAAGATCAAATCTATGGAGTTTGAAGCTGGCTGAGCAGGGACTTTATCTAGACAGGGAATGGGGGACGCGGATGGTTAGTATGATACTCAAACGATTGTTCCTTATACCAAGGACATTCCCATATACCTCGCACATAATCCTCTTATACCAAGTAGAATACGAAATGAAGTTACATTAGAGCAAAAGCTTCAAGTATTGAGTTCTCCAAGTCAAACAACGTACAAAGCCATTCCCTCGAAACCCACGTAAAACCAGATGAACTTAATTATGAATCATGTACGGCTTTCTAAGACGTGAATAACTTTATAAGGCGCGTATTTAGAATTAATTACGCGGAGACAATGGTTTACGTAAGTACGCGGTCAAAAGCTGACCCTAAGGGCCCAGCACACGTTGGTCGTGGCAAGTATTTACTTATAGTAATACAATAGAACGTGAATTGGCAGAAATTCTTTTAGATGTTTCAGGAACGTTTTTTAATCATTTACGAGCATGCTTTGGGATTCTCGTCTCTATGCGTGTAATAAATTGAGATGTTTATCCACATTGTTTATCATGAATGAGAAAAAGCCAATGAAAATACCTCTTCACTGACATTGACTTATAGTATACTATTTTATCACGTTTATTTAAAATGGTACCATAAATTTTACTCCCAAGGCGCAGCCATCATTGATTAAATCATTCAAATGAAAACACCTATGATTTATTACATTATCAATTCCAGAACATTATGGCCTATCAAAAGACTTATTATATGCAAATGCACAATCCCACGAATGCGTAGGCATATCATTGAGTGCATTTGAAATATGCTAGTCGGATACTCGCGTACTTCAAAGCGAAGAAAGTTGGAAAGCCAATGTTTGGAACATTGTACTGCAAGGTTTTGTGAGCGAAAGTACGTAAAACATTTTGTACAAATGTTTGGTTCGAAGCTCTGTAATTTTGTACATGTTCAGGATTGTTCACATTAACATATTGCGATGAATGTGGTTGTAAAGTAAGTGCAAGCTTTTATAGCTAGTGCAGTAGGAGGAAAGTTAGATACGAGTAGATAGAGGCATCTTCTGAAGTACACCGAGTATTTGATAAATATTACTAACAAATCAATGAACACCAATACAGGGTCTCAACTCAATTTGTTACCCCTACAAGTAGTAATAGCTTTAAGCTACGTAAACTAACTTGGTATTCTGATTTAATGCTTCCCCCGCCTTATAAAGGGGAAAATCGAGAGAAACAGACATAATTCACGAAACTAGGTTAGCTATAAATAAATATACTACATCAAACGGTGAAGGAAAACGTGACCTAACCCACGCCTTAATCTGGCTATACATATGTTTATCTGTTGAGCCTACATTCACTTAGAGTATGGGCTTTTGGTCGCGCCTAAGTTTTTGGCCCAACTTCACCGTACTTAAGTACATCCATTTCCGTTAAGTAGGCCGTCTTATAGACTAACAGAGGATTATTTGCTGGATGGATGATATAAGCTGCGATTGTGAATAGAAATTTAAATGATTCTGGGATTTAGTCAGAATAGCAGATAATAGTACTGGCAGGATTGTGTCCAATATGTCATGGACACAAACGGTTGTCGTTGTGACTTGCCACTTACGGCTGGTTTGGTAAAAAAATACTGAACCAGTGAGATCGCTGTCGTTTGGGGGTGCACATTGAATTTGGCAGTATTTGAAGAAAGCCGAGCCGAAGCAATTACAACACATATTCGCCTCATCCCGACCGGCCAATTGTGTTTAGAATTTACAGATTGATTAAGCGAGTAATCAAGAACGCTGTCGTGGCAGAATTCGAGCTAAATTGAGCGACTTTGCCTGAATATATTATTTTGTACGTGAACCCGGTTGTGCCGAACCAAACTCCCCTCGCAAACATACCCAAAAACATTTGATACAAACGTTACTGCATAAAATCGTTCTAGATTAATTTCTACATCTACAAATGCAACTAATGCATTTGTGAGTTTCCCCATGAGCATGATGCAAGCTAGATATCACGTATGAATCTTATCAGCGATAGCATCTAGTGAGTAGGTTCCAGTTCCTCGCGTGGGAACCTAGTATTTGGTCCTAGGCTCCTAGTGCCATGTGTGCTTGTGACCTTACATAATAGTTTAGAAGATGGTTGTTTTAACAATACTCCTAGCGTTACGTGTTGGGCTTTTGTTTTAGGTTGTGATTTTCATGTTCATTAGCAAGTGTTAGCGTAAGTTGTTTGGAAATCGGTTGTCGTGGTATGGGCAGCTTGTGATGCGGAAGAATGAGGATAATGTCGTGAGGAAGGTTTTGAGTATGAATGTGGACGGGTATAGGAGTAGGGGAAGTCCAAAGAAACGATGGACGGACTGTGTTAAGAATGATATGGTAAGAAAGGAGGTGTCTCATGAGATGACGAGAAACAGAGAAGTATGGAACAAGACGGCATGCCGCGTCGACCGTAAATGAATTGGGATAAGGGCAAGAGCAGCAACCAGCATATCTTAGAACCAAAAAATTCGAAGACATGTGACATCTACAAATCCGCACTGGGCACGCGTGGTGGATTATAGCCCATTCCTCTCCCAGAGAGGAGGCCTGAGTCCCTGCAGCGGGAACATTATAGGCTGATGATGAAGGACAAGAGAATGATGATAGCAGGTGTTACCGTGGTTTACGTAATACGAGGTGGAAGGGACACCGATGCTAAAACGGTTGCCACTTATTCAGTACACCATTCTAAACCAGCAAAAATGACACCCAAAAATACTTCACACAATACGTCCTAGTTTTTCGCAAATCGACTGAATAGGATTTTTGTTGGCATAGTTTGAGGATCTATACACAATTATGTTTAATTATAAAACATAGAATGTGTGTGCTCTGAAAACGCCCTGAAATGCGCTAACCTCAATAGGGTACTAAGTCTAACGCAATGTTACAAACATTGCATCGCTCTATTAGTCATTGGGTTGAAAGGACATACTTCAGTATTATACAAGAGGTCTTAATCTCTACTGACTTCGTTTATTGTTTACTACTTATAAAAAACTAGCTTTTGCCCGCGTGGTTGTCGAAAAATATTCCAACTGTCATCCCCTATTTAACTCTATATGGGGTAGAAATTAAAAAAAAAAAAAAATATACGATAAAAACCTTGTTCAAGAACCACTAGTGGCGAAAACAGCATGCAAATCGGTGCAGTAGTTCTTGAGTTAATCGCGAACAGATAAGACAGACAGGCGCGGTGTAGGACTTTGCTTTATATAATGTAGTGATGATAGTTTCATTCAAAACTATGAACTTATCAAATGATACAAAGGTGAATTAAATACATAGAAAGGCACAGTGATAAAAGAGAACACCTAAAATAACTTGAAACATTTTCCATCCGTTAAAAATACAGCTAAATGTTTTTACTATTTGAAAAACGCTTTAAACGCATCAAACTGTCGTGTGCGTATGTCCACACGTGTGTATAGTCGTTTACAAAGTCCCATTTACATAAACGAGTCAACGTCCGCGTCCCGTACAGACGTACACAGTCCACGGGTTATCTGGGTTACTGGAGGCCACCGCTGAACCCGATAGTACTTTTGCATATTTCAGAGATTAACGCAAGCATGAAATGGAAGTTTTATGTTGTGGTCGACTGTCCGGGAGGTTTATTTTCAGTGATCCTTTTTATATCGCCACATTATTTTCTGTAGGCTTCAAAATGTATTTTTGTTTGTCACGTTCTGGTCCATTTTTAACCAAATTATAAACTGTCCGCCTGTTAATGGACTCCGATTCAGTCCAGTTAGGTACACAGGTAGATCTTGTCCCGAATATTACGTTCTCGTTGGATAGTCTCTGACTTCCACGCAAGTGAATCCACGGGTAAAACCAAGTATTAATATACTTAAATCGTTTTTAAGCATTCGCTTGCCAGGCTTAGCTCTCTTGACAGTTCTCGTGACAACCGGGGTCGAAGGCTTAACGTGCACTCCATGACACAATATGTAGTTGCTAATAATACGCATAAAATGTGCTGAGAAGTGAGTACTAACCTGACGGGTCAGTGGTGCAATTGTCGGAAATATGTGAGGTGTGGGCTCAATTTCCAGGACCGACTAAATGTTTTCAGGAATTCTGTCAGTAATAGCCCAGAGTATTGATTTGTGCTCGGTGTATGACAAGAGATACGCCAGTTATAATCGGAACTTTGACCAAAGGCCAATCCTTTGGTCAAAGTTCCGATTATAACTGACGCAATCTGGATGTACTATACACAGGCGTGATGTTATATGCAGAGAACAGCCTGCGAAACAAGAAAGAACAAGAAACAAGAAAGTCCAAAAATAAAATGACTTATACCAATATCTGTCATCATTCACTGCCGTCTAGTGCGCCACAGTATTCTGACATTTAAAGTTCAGATAGCAGTTCACGGTATAATTAGTAGATAAGCGCACTTAGTTATTCATTGAGGTCGGAGTAGATAACGGAAGGACAGTAGTAAAAGAAGTATAACATAACATCACGACTGTAACCCCCGACGGCAGCGCAACCTCAAGCCACAAAATGTCAAAAAGTCAAAAATTCAAAAACATTTCAACAATACTATGAGACCCCGGATATTAAGTACCATTTTCCTAGCCAGGAGCCCCAGATGCACGTGACTGGTGGATAGGCCACGGCCCTGAATGCCACGGGGCGGAGCACGAGGACGGAAGCACGTGCTCCAACTGATCCTATTATGATTTAAGTCGGTGCAGCTCGTGGAGATTATGTGCTGACGATTGGTAGTTGATTTGTTTGTAGTTCGTAGCTAAATGATGACAGCCGTTTGGGTTGATCTTCTGGTTCAGCCGCGCTTGTCAAAGTTGGTTCATGGATGGTTGACTAACCATTACATACCGAGTTTGAAAGCCGTTGGGCCCAGCTATCAATAGGGCATTTCACCAAAAAAATCGAATTAGTTCGTCAGATAGAATTTCAAAAACTAATTGGGTCGTATTTTTTCTTTTTTCACTTAAACAAAAGATGAAGACGATATAGTGCTTCGAAAAGTCGCGTCAGGTCGTGTGACGTCACAAGGTTAGTACTATTTTACCCACAAAATGACGACAACTGCCCCCACTCTTCTCTTTCATCTTTGACACGTTTTATTTTCGTCATTATTTATTAATTTGATATAGGTAACAAAAAACACGTGTTCAATATTTTTCGATAATCTAACAGACGGACCAATTCGATTTTTTTGGTGAAATACCCTATTGTAGATCTTTGACAGTCGTTAAGCAGTTAGTGATTCGGAAGTCTCAGTCTTATCAAGGGGAATCGTATTACCCAATACTAACTGGGTTTAGAGGTCAGATAAATAGGTAGACGCTCCATGTAAAATACTGGTAGGTACCTATTCAACTGCATTCGTTAGTCTGGAAGCTGAACCTAAGCCACAACAAAGTTTGAGCACTCATCCACGGACAACCTCGGCAAGCACGGCTTAACCTTGAAAGTCGACCCGTGCGGCTGGTATCGTCTAACCACGAGCTCCTCAAACATTACGGACAGTGAATTAAAAAAATAAATATTTCAAGCTCCGTATGACACATTTTTTATTTTCGCATCATCGCCGCCTAGGGAGTGGAAGGTCGCCAGTTCTAAAACTACATATATGGCCCATTGTGTCTTAGTTTCAGTAGCATAATTAACTGAAGTCTAGAGAATTACTACACTGAATAATTAAAAGGCTTTTAACCCAAACTAAACAATACTGAGTCAATAACCTAATAATGCATAATCAGTCTATATTGTTCCCTCTGCTGGGACTCAGGCCTCCTCTCTATGAGAGGGAAAGGGCTATAATCCACCACGCTGGCCCAATGCATGTTTTTCTATAAGTACACCTAATGGATGGAGTTTGGAAGGGGAGTTTGTTGCGCCACTTCTTCTTTCCAGCTAAAACACTAGGAAGTGTCGAAGGGTGGCGTTTTGGGGGACTGTCTCTTGTAAATAAGTAAAGTGCTGATTATCAGCCTAGAATAAATGAGTTTTGATTTTGATTTTGAGAGGAAGGTCAAAGAAAAGATGGGTGGATTGTGTGAGTAAATGATATGAAAGAGAAAAGTGTGAATCCCCGTCTAACAGGGAAGAATGGAAAAAGAAAACGTGTTGCGGCTACCCCAAATGGAATGGGATGATGATGATGAATTTCCAAAAGTTAAAGCCTGGAACAGATTTGTTTCACGCAACAGCTCATCGAACACGCGCTTCCACAGTACGGAGTAGCAAGTGTGTTCTAAGCTTTAATCTTAGAGAACAATGAACCAAATTAACACAATTCTACTAACTAAAATGAATAACAAGCAGGGTCCATTGATCTAGATCGTATGCACTACATCATTTGTTCCTTTATTTAAACGGTTCAACGCACCTCTTATCAAATTCTTTTGGGTCGTTAGCATTACAGACGTTTAGACGAAACTTCAGAGTAAAGGATTGTGCACACCTCGAGGTTTGGCCTTTTTACGTCGTAGTTGGATCTCTGATAGATAATGGCTAATACTTTCTACAGCCAATGGCTTTGGAGAAAACAATAAAGAAAAGTGTTCATCTCTTCATTGAGGCTTTTCACACAATAATTCTATTTGGAGTAGACAGAGGATGGGTATAAGACCAGAGAAAGACCAAAAAAGACGATGGATGAACTGTTTTAAAGATGATAATTATGGCAAAAAAGAGATGTCTCATGAAATGACGAGTATTAGGAAACTAGGGACGAAAAAACGCTGTGACCACCTCAAATGCATTGCTATAAGAGCAAGAAAAACAATGTAGAATAAGCAAAATAATTACTACAACTTACCACTATAAAATAATACATTTTAATACGGAACATATTGACTGCAACAGTCAGGTCCTTGGATGCTTATGACCTTAGGATTAATTAAGTAATCTGGACTAAAATCATTCCATCTAATATGGGTCCGGCCCAACTACTCTCTACATAATTTGTTTGACTGGTAGAGAATGCCTTGTAAGTCCACCTATGTACAACTCTTCTTTCTTTTATAAAACGTTGCCCCACACTAGGAATTTCTCCTGCATCGTGGGTGCGTTCACAAACATTTAAACTCACATACACAAATACCCAGACCCGGTACAACAATCTGTTGGTCATACAAATATTTGTATCGTGCGGGGATCGAACCCGCGACACGCAGCGCGGCAGTCCATTGCTTGAGCCACTGCGCCAACCGTGCCGTCCTTGTGCATGGAGTTGTAAATGATAATGTACCAATTCACGTAACTTTTTAAAACAAAAGACAGACCAGTTTCGATAAGTGTAGACTCTCCATTACCCAGTTTACCTATTTGGCATGCCAACCAACAGAGCGCACTTGGCACGGTCGCTAGACGCCACTCCACAAATGTTACGAATCCGGCAGATATGCCAGGTAGACCAGATAGCGATGTAAACAATGAACGATATAGCGTGGTTAGCAATGGCAAAGGTGCCAAGATTTTGTTTGAAATATAATAGAAAAAGGTTTTTTGTAATTTCTTCGGTTTGAAGGTCCGATTGGGAGAATGTTTTCAATTTTGGCTGGTTGGTATCTTTTTAATTTTAGTGTCTATTTAAATTATAACTTACCTTCACATCTACAGCTAAAAAAGTAGATTGATGATTGAAACTTACCTGAAAAAGAAAACAATGTTATTAGCTAGGTATGGATTAAGTTAAGAACAGTAACTATAAAGAACCTAGTCGAACTGCCGCACTCAGATAGCTTTAATGATTACTTAGGTCATCACTAACGGCCGAATACTGAAACGCCAAATATCAGTAACCCCTAAAATCTAGTGCTTTCTTGGTCGCTCTATGCTGAAGTAACAGAGACAGAACGAGATTTAAGGGCAACATAAAACCGAGTAGCGTTTCAGTATTCGGCCGTTAAGTAAGGGTTTTGACAGTTTTGTCATACAAACGTATGTCAAATCTTTACTAAGTGACGGCTTAAGTAATCATTCAATATCTCTGAGTACCGTAGTAAAAGCATTAAAATATTTCATTTTAAGTTCCGTCAAAACAGTACGGCTGAAATTGCGGTATTTGCTTCGGTTACAGTACAGATAATGTAGGTAGTGAAGTTACTGTCAGTGTCCGGAATCCGAACATTTACTCATTATCATTCCTTTGTCCAGTTATAGAATTCACTATCAAAATTGTCAACTACGAACTAAAACTCAGATTTAACATAAAGCCGTATCAGATTCCACGAGACAACTAGATTGAAACAACAATAGAACGTCTGAATATACTTCGAATACAACAAAGTAACCGCACAAAGAACGAACGGAAGCCAATTACCATAAGCTACAAAACCTACAGTAGACTTAAAGGAAATCGTAATTAATTCAAATGTATACAAATGTGTTGAGAATTAAAACGCTTAGAGTCAATATTTTGTGTTGTCTGTCATGTGGGTAACGTGAATAAACGCGAAGTTTTGGGGGTTGTCGAATTTTAGTTTTGAGGATATATATTTTTATAAGTTGATAGAACTCGATACTCGATCTGAAAAAACGATGGATAGACTGTGTAAAGGATGATATGGCAAGAACGGAGGTGATTTATGACATGACGAGTAATAGAGAAGTGTGGAAGAAGATGGCATGGTAGGTACGGCTATCCAAAATGAATTGGGATGACAGAATGGCGATAATAGACCTCCGTCTGACTATCAACTTGATAACCAACCGATTCGAAAATCTCAATTATCTAGTAGTATAGAGAGGTACTTTTTGTTCTAGGACGAGCCGGTTTCTTGACGATGTTTTCCTTCACCATTTTGAGAGCAGTTGTGATGAGACAGCGAGAGAGAGAACACAACCTTCTACAACATTTTTACAACAAATATTAAAGGATTTAGCTAATATATTCTGAAATATTTGTAGAACTATAAGGATGATAATATTTGAACAAAACTGCTCCTTGTGTAACCTGAATCTTTCAACTTTTCAATACATTCCTATCCCTCTCAATTCAAGGATATCGACATTCCTCGAACTCCAAGTGAACTGGATACTTAGTATCTGGAGAATTTCAAACCGGACTCAAACAAATCACGAGTCAGCTAAACACGATTCGATCAAACGCCTTGCTTTGGACAGCCCTGACTGGGAGTAAGGGCTTGCGTTGGCGAAGAACTTTTAACGTAAAGGAGACGAAATAAGGGTCTACTATTGCCTATTACTAAAGGATAGTTAGAGAATACAAGGAGCATGTTAATTTAGTAATATTTTTGAGAAACGCACACCCATACATACGTTTATCGAACACTTTAAAACCGGCAAAAGGGCATCACCCTGGGAGACTGATTGATAATGCCCAAAGCACTAAGTCCGCCTTTGTACGGTTATTTTTACTAAAGCATAAATTTCAAGTCCCTCGTCTGCACAAGCTGTTAGTTCTTCCATAAATATTTGAATTTACACGCAAAGAAAGAGTGACTACACTCAGTTCTGAGACATCCATGAATCTTTTAACTCCTGACTCACATCCGTAAGTGATACGTTTATAGCTCCCATTTGTACGTCAAATGATTCGTCTTTGTTTCGGGGATGTTTCTGTTTCATGTTTACCTAGTTTATTGTCTGTTTTGGTTATATCTTTGTGCTGAACTTGGCATCGGTGTAAACTTTGTGTAGGTTAAGCTTACTACGTAGTTTTGATGTAAATTTTGCCTTGTGGAAGCTAATTGAATGAAACAAAGTCATCGTCCTCTCCCCAATTATGTTAGGGTTGGCTTCTAGTCTTACCTGATGCAGCTGAATTCCAGTATTTTACATGGAGCGAGTCATACAAAGTCAAACTAAGTCATTTATTAAAACCAGACCGAGAATTGGAACGGTGAAGCAAAACATAGGCTGATCATGATGAGAATTTGAACTTTTTAAACATCAACATCACACGATGTCCCCTAAAATATCCTGTAATGGTACTCGTAATGTAATGTATCCTATCATCGATGACAAAGAAAACAGTAACACCTTCTCGTTTTACATGCAAGCCCGCAAAAACAGTATCTTTGGCACAGACAATATCTTTGACACTTTTATAGACAAGATAATTTTAACTCTCACATTTTTATCAGGTGAAGTAATTACGAAATATTTGATTCATTGAGTTTTTCGATAAAGTAAAGGTAACGTGCATGGTCGCAATAGGTCCAATTTCAATAATTAAGCATATTTAGCAGATAATTGGATCATTATACCGATTAGATTAATGTTTATCAGTGGGAAAGTACAATTTGCTGTCACTAACTGGCCTTGAATTAATTTCGTCGTAAAGGCTAAAAACAATAATAATTATATGATAATCCTTACTTATATATTTTTTTAAAATTAATATTATAAATGCGAAAGTAACTCTGTCTGTCTGACTGTCCCGCATTCAAGCCAAAATTACTGGACCGATGTAAATGAAATTTGGTACACAGATAAGTAGTCTAGAGCCCGTAAGGGGTTGAAAGGGCCTCACCGACATCCACGCGGACGAAGCCGCGGACATCAGCTCGCGACATATTGTATTGGTGATTTTAATCATGATTACTCAGTGAAGTCACAATTGTTAAGGTCGCGAATCCTATTTTATTTAACAAACAACCTGACACTGGCCGGTAAATTGCAAAACACGTAAGAAAATGGAATTTCAAGGGTTACCTCAGAGGTTCTACCTCAGGCAAAAAGGCCATCAATAGTACTTGTTGAACTGCTTATATGTCTGTCCCTACATGAAATACAACAAAACTATTTAGATTTCAAATTGGCGCCGAACCAGTACCTACAGTTCAAAGACATGTGGCGCCAACCGCACCCAGGTCAATGACCATTTAGTATATAAAATAACATTAAATTACCATTATCTGTAGGTGCCCATTGACATTGACGAGCTGTCATTAGCTACAAAAAACTGGTTAGAACTTAAGTCTATACTTGCACTAGTGCATATCTGGAGATTAAATTGAAACTGTTTTACACGAGCACTTAGTTTGTTGATAAATATTGAAAGTTTTTATCATTGAAAATGTGAAGATATGGCAAGTATTGAAAAGAAGGTTTTATACGTAAAGGTGGTCCTTTCCTACAAGTTATCTCTACGCGAGCCTATTGTAATCAACCAGAACCTGACCGCTACTAATAATTTCCGGCTTTGTTACGGTAGTGGTCGCAAGCGCGACTGGACCAGGGCCTGCAGTCTGTACAAAGATAGCGATCGCTTTACGACAAAATTCGGTCGCAAAGCTATAACGATGCGGATTTAAGGTGGATGGGAGCCGGACGCGACCCGCCGGTATTAGCTACCACCTTAAATCCGCATCGTTATAGCTTTGCGACCGAATTTTGTCGTAAAGCGATCGCTATCTTTGTACAGACTGCAGGCCCAGGGGTCCTGGACCGATCCACAGACCAACTTTGTAGATGACGGGAGTTAAATTATACAAGTCAATGTTTGGGTTCTTCACCAACTCGAAACAAGAAACTGAACACACGCGTGCCCAGTTGGTGAAACTCTAAATTAGTATCATTTCTTACTTCGTCATCTGGACTCTAAATGTTTTTTTACACGGGTCCACATAGTAAACTTAAATTAAATCATTTTTATGTTTTCGCCAACTACAGTCAGGTCAATAATGGTAATTGCATGAAAGTTTCTAGTTTTTATTTGAGACCACACACCACTCTTCTTACATGGAAGTACGGTCTATAGATGTCTCAAGACCAATAACTATGAAGGATGAATACCATTGCATACAAATATCGCAGTAACTCATGATCTTTGAGTAAACGGTTGGTTCCTAGTATTTGTTATGTTACTTTCAAATACTGACCCTAACTAATATGTTAAGCTACCGTAGTTTACTCTATTCACATTACTATTGTTTTGTAAGTCGGAAGGTTTTACTAGGAAACGTTTTGAGGGCATGTTACATGTTGTAATGTAAATGAAACAATTACTAGGGTAATTAGTAAAGCAATTTGGACTGATAAATATGTTAAACTCGACATTACTTTTTATTAATCCATTATTTGCATGTCGCTTTAGATTAGGGGAAGTCCTATTATACCGAAAAACTAGTTTTAAAAGGAGTACCTACACTCGAGCCCCCCCCCCTACACACCTTACTTATATTACCGTGCAAGTGAGGAACTCAGCGGCAAAAAAATCACAAGTAATACCAACACTGACGTGTCTAATATCTCCGTCATACCTAACTACAACATCTCGGACAGACCAACCTTTGGCAAATGTGGCTTTATTTTAGGGCGTGGTAAGTTATCACATGACTCGTCCCGACCTCGGCGGGGCGGTAGGGAGTGTCAGACTTCTACTGACTAAAAACCACCTATGTTCCTTCTTAGCCGTTTGTGTCCGAGGCCGCGGTATCTCTGTCGATCAACCCGCGTGCCGCAGTCCCGAAGCAAGTATGGGTTAACCTGAAGATTGATCCGAGCGGCTGTTATTATCAACACACTAGTTTCGCAAATCCATAAATCATTCCCATACATTTATTTATCTGTTAAACACAGTCAACTGCAAAAAAATCACAAGTAGGTACCACATATCACTCCATTACTAAGCCTGGCGCGATGGCGTGTCTAATGCCTAGCTATGCTACGTCATACCTAACCCCAACATCTCGGACTTTGGCACGCCTATCTGCGCGTGCGCTGACAACGATGAAAGCATATTATTTTTTCGTCATTCATGCGTGTTGTTCTGGCACGGCCTTGTTTGGCTGCGTGCCTGAATGTTAGGTGCCATCGCTGTGTTGTTGGTATTACGATTTGTTACGGCATTTTGAGAATTGACTAAGTCAGATTTTTTTAACATTATTAAGAAACAGGAAAAAATACGTTTTTTAATTCATATTATGTTAAAAACAAACAATAAAAAATACTATTGAAAATGTTATAAAAACGGAACATTTCAGTATTCATTTTAAAACAAAAATCTACCCGTTTCCTGATTCGACCCTGGATCTTAAAAATAAAAACATGACACATTTATAAATACAATACTGAATGATAATTTTAATACAATTTAATACATGGTTCAAATTCGAGGTCAAACCAAATTAAATTTACTTGCACACATAATGATAAACTGAGCTTTTGATATGATAACCTCTTGTAATGAAAGAATATTGTAACTGTTTCTCATCAAATATTATATTTATTGTGGTACAAGTGGTTAGTTAAAGTGTTGATATATAAATAAGAATCACATGTTTCAGCTGCATTGCAAACTGTGCAAATAAATAATTGAATAACGCCGTAGAACAAATAGAAGTCACAATTATCCCACATTGTTATCAAGTTATCAGCTCATTTCATAAATAAAAAAACCCGACTGAAAAAACTGAAAAGTTCAAAACAAGCACATTTTAAATTAAACAAAACTTGGAAGCAGGCGGGGTCCATTCTATTTTCATTTCATAATTTAATATTCAAATGAACCCCGCCTGCTTCCAAGTTTTGTTTAATTTAAAATGTGCTTGTTTTTTACTTTTCAGTTTTTTCAGTCGGGTTTTTTAGTTTTTAAACTACTTTTTTTATTTCCAACTTTTTAGTTCTTTTGTGTCTATTCTTTCGTTGGTCGCGTAAAAATCTTCGCAGATGATTTAATCTTTTGTGTTTGTTTATATGATTTGTGACTTTGAATTTATTTTAAACATATAAGTGTCATATATTATTGTAATCTCCTTTTAAAACTCTTCACATTTTGATACCCTTCTCTCGATGGTAATGGATTTTTTTTTTTCAAATCCACGTTTTGGCCCCCAAAACTAGCAATTATCTTTGTTTTTTTTTTTAATTTTAATGTAGCCAGTGACACTCGCGCCATCAAGACGAATCTAACGACGTATATTTCATTCAAATCCCTTCATCCGTTTAGGAGTTATGAGGGAACAAAGAAACGGACATACATACATACATACACGCCAAACACATAACCCTCCTTTTGGGCTTCGCCGCAGTCGGGTAAAAACTGTATTCGGTTTAAATATCTCAGTAAAAGAAAGAGGAACAAAGTGGAAATGATCAGACAATCTTATCTCAGTGGCCGGAAAAACTGCATTACCAAGACACAAAACCGCAAAACTCGAGATATTAGGAAGTGTAGGTCTACACTCGTCAATGGGTAGCCAGAGATTGAGAAAGAAAGTCAAGAAAAAATAATTCGTAAATTTTCATTCAGTGAGCTAGTCACAAAACTAACACAGATTTCAAAACTACAACTAAAAAAAAACAATAAGTAATCATTCACAGACATTTTCAAAATCTCCCAATCAGTGACAATTGACTACAACAAAGAATTTCTTGTTTACATTCTTTGACAGATAGCGCGAGTGGGTATCGTGGTATCGAGTAAGCTTCTTATTAATTTGGCGAACAATGCGATTATTTGCGATCGGAATTATTTTGCAAATAAATACGTTTACTCAGTACCAAAGTGATTCGAGACGGTTCTATGATATCTTATGTTATCGGTATACGGTTTTTCCCGTGTTTGGATAATAGTTACTCTTTTGGTAAACTTAAATAGAGATTATCGTATTTGCAACAAAACTGTGACATTTGAATTAAAAGTTTCAGAATGTTGTGCATTTCATAAAACTATGGGGTTAAATTAAAAAAAAAACAGGTTTTTCTTAAAAAAATTTATCTACATTATATATTTTTGAGCCCGTGCCTTCGATCAATTTGATCTCTTGAGAGGACGCGATCCTGGCAACAGGATCAAGTCATGTATAAATACTGATAAAAAAAAATAGCGACTGTTTCCTCTAAATGATAAGGAGTAACTTTTGAACGCAAGTTCAGCTGGTGAACTTATCACCAGGTGAACTGCCAGACTACTAGATTCCGGAACAGATTGAGCGTAAAATGAATCAGGTATCAATCATAGCAGAACACATTTGACACGGAATGTCGTTACGATACATCATGATCATTAATTTGATGCCAAAACTATCCGACGAACATTTATACTTAGCGCCGTTCTTTGATCTGTTGGTTTGTTGGTAGAAAGTTGATTTGTTGTGGTCTTTTGATGAATAAATATTGTGATACGATTAAGTTTAATGAATAGATGATAATTTACTCGTGCTAGATATTAACAGCCGCTCGGATTATTCTTTAGGTTAAGTCGCGTTTGCCTAGGCTGGCTTGTGGATGGATGACCGTTAAATACCGAATAGCCTGTGTGCCATTTGTAGCTTTAGGACAGTAGTGTCAGGTATTCAGTACCTACTACATATTAGTATTACTACGAGTATACAGTACTATTATTACCATTGTCGTGGTATGAGCATGTGATGCGGAGGAATGAGGATAATGTCGTTAGGAAGGTTTTAATATAAATGTAGATGGGATAAGAGTAGAGAAAGGCCAAAAAAGCGATGGATGGACTGTGTTAAGAATGATGTGGTATGTCTCATGAGATGACGAGAAACAGAGAAGTATGGAAGAAGACATGCTGCACCTACCCCAAATTAATTGGGATTAGGACATTGGGATTGGGATAATGATGAAAGGCGACATTGATATAGGTACTCGTAAGTAAAGCTTGTTGTTTGGACGTTCTGCTTTTGGTGCTGAGCCGAGCACTGAATCATCATCTGCCTAGCCTTTTCCCAACTATGTTGAGGTCGGCTTCCAGTCTAACCGGATGAATACCAGTATTTTACATGGAGCGACTGCCTATCTGACCTCCACAACCCAGTTAATACTAGGTAATACGATACCCTTTGGTAAGACTGGATGTCAGACTTTCAGGTCACTGACTACCCGTAACGACTGCCAAAGATCTATGTATGGCACCCGGGACCAACAGCTTAACGTGCTTTCCGAGGCACGGAGGAAACTCGGTATGTAATGGGCGGTCACCCATCCACAGATCGACCTAGGCAAGCGCAGCTTAACCTAAAGATCGACCCGAGTGGCAGTTCATATTAAGCCGAGCAGTGAATATTGCAAAGAATTTACAAAGCAATAATGTTAAGGCATTATTTGTGTAACACAAATTATTCGTGTGCCGCTTTGTGTTCACGAAAACGGGCATACAATTTATGAATCTAATTCGAGTACAAAATTAATTATTAAAACAAGAAACTTATGTTACGGATCAAGTTTCAGGGCAAAGTCAACACTGCTCACTTACTTATGATGATGGATTTTATGATTACAACAGAACAATAAACAAGGTTTTAAGGAAAGCAAAAACACAATAGGAAAACTTAAGGAAATCTTTAAAAGGTCACTCACTAACAAGTGCTTTGTTTACAGAGTTTGACGTCAATCAAATTTGTGGGCCCTTGAATTATCAGGCCTTTCCTTTAAACAGCCATGAATTCTGCTAATCCTGTAGAGGGCATCAGCAATAAACCTTTTTCGTACTTCTTACCTATTTCCCTGATTTAAATTCAAGGCACTACTTTCGGTCAAGCCAGTTACGTTTAGACTAGAGGTAGCAAATATATAAAGTTTAGAGGTTCTGTTCTATTCTATCGGGGACATCCGTGAATAACAAGGCTTACAGTGTAACCGAACTTTTGAAGTGTTTTGCATGGGTCGAATTTAAATATAACTGAGTAATCAACTCTGTTTCTTTATGATAATTTTAAACCTTCCAGTCAGTTTTACCACATCTAGTAAAACTAACGAAATATAAGTATATTTATGGCTGTATGTGTATCCAAAGACCAATTTCATAATTCAGCCATCTATGAAACGTCTCTCGGGACTTAATGAGTATCTCCAGCTTATATGTCCATAAATTATGTTCGGAAAACATGGAAATTGGGTTCTGCTGAAGTCTAAAAATATGTACATATTTTAGGCTAACAAATTGGGGGTAGAAAAATCAATAATAACCGTCGGGTCTGTCCGCGGAGGCTGTTGGATGCCCGCCAAATTGTCTGGGTGTATTGATCAACGGATTTTATTAGTTTAGAGATAGGTAGAGTGAGCTAAAAGTTAATATTCAGGAGATATTTTCATGTTCGTCGATATCATCGGGGACAACATCTGGATGAAGGACGCATGGATCCAGACAAGAAATGAGGAGAAAGGTGTTCGCTGGGTGTACCCTTGGAGATCCAGCAATCGCTACCCTTGGAATGAAATTATGGTAATTTTCAGTGTCCCAATAGCCCGTAATAATGTCTTGTTTTTTTTCTCTATCAAGTTACTGGAAAAAGCATGTTAGCATCGCATCTGAAGGTAGCATTGTTTAGGGCACACCACGACAGTGGCGGTAAGTCCCCTCTTTAAGGAGTGGCTAGAGGCGCCACGGCGCCCTCACCTTCCGTCTGACGCAGGTACTCACCGGACACGGTTGTTTCGGGAGGTACCTGCACCGAATCAGGCGGGAGGAAACGCCCGGATGCCACCATTGTGAGGATCAGCCGGAGGACACGGTGGAGCACACAGTGGAGGTGTGCCCCGCTTGGGCGGAGCCCCGCCGTGTTCCCGTAGCGGCGATCGGCGGCGGCGACCTCTCGCGCCCGGCCCTGGTGCAAGCCATGGTCCGGGGCGAGGAGGAATGGGACGCCGTCGCCTCCTTCTGCGAAGCAGTGATGCTAGCGAAGGAGGTGGCGGAACGCGAGAGGGAGAGAACCTCTCGTCCCAGCCGCCGCGGGAGGCGCTCCGGACGTCGGGGGCCACGTGATGACCTCCAGCCACCGTAGACGCGGGCCTGTGGACGGTGATGGGCTAACTGGCCGTTCGTCCGTCTTACGACGAAAACAGGCCGTGTCGACGGCGCGTTCGTGTTCCACGCGCGCTTCAAAGAGATGTCAGCAACATGGGAGGGGCCCGAAAGGGCCGACGTCCGTCGGGGCCGCGGGTTGTATACTAGTTATCGCGGCCTCGACATAGAGGGCTAAGAAGGAACATGGGTGGTTTTTAGTTAGTAGAAGTCTGACACTCCCTTTCGCTCTGCCCAAGAGCGGGAGGGGTTATTTGATGAATTTCCACCCGCCAAAAAAAAACAAGGTAGCATTGTTTCAGAATGTGTAGTAAGATTTCTGTTTTATTTTTAATTTATACAGTGTAAATTAACCCTTCACACAAACGTAAACCAAGCATTCTGTACATCAAACTAAGTACCCCCATGCAAAAATTTTTGCTGGGAAACTCTTCTTTTTTTTTGAGGTCAAATATTACTTTTTCGGTCAAATTCAATGTAGCACTCTTATAACATTGTGCTAATGGATGCTTTGAATAGTAAACGGGCCATGAAGGTAATTTAGGTAAAGTTATAACCTGAAAAACTAGCATTTACAAAAACAGCTGTGAAAAATTTGGAACTTTGACCCCCAATATCTCCGTAACTATGGGGTTCCCAGGTATGGTCTAGATCAAAAAAATGTTCGCAGTGGTTGGGAGAACAAGTGCCCTTCGTTTGCGTTAAGGGTACTTTTACACCCTTTATATTTCACTAGGAATTTCTCCTGTATCATAGGTGCGTTCACAAACATTCAAACTCACATGCAAAAACACCCAGACCCGAAACAACTATCTGTAGGGACCGTAGACCATACAAATATTTATTCAGTGCAGGGATCGAAACCGCGACACGCAGCGCAGCAGTCAATAATTGCTTGAGCCACTGCGCCAATCATTTCGTCAATTATTCATTTACAGTTTATGCTTGTTTGGAATTGCAATTAATTATATTAGCTTCTTTACGTCTTCACACATCGGATGTTGATAAGCATAAATGTCGGATTTACTGGGAGAAAGGTAATCACCCAATAAATTTAATCATCATAAAATGATGAAAGTTATCTAAGTCAGGTCAAAACACATTCGTTGTAATTATGTGCAACTTTTTTAAGTGCAAATTGATTTGAAAATTGATATAGAGAGCAATAAACAAAGAAGGCAAATCTCTCTTGATTTAAACCTCTAGTTAGCCAACTTTTAAACTAGAGGTAAAACTTTGTATGAAAGGACAGAAAAAGCCTCTTCGTTAACTTTATTGCTAAGCCGGCTTACTGCGGTACTCAGAGATATTTAATGTATACTTAAGCCATTACTTAGTAATGATTTGAGATACTTTTGTATGACAAAACTGTCAAAACTTTACTAAGTGATGGCCTAAGTAATCATTAAAGCTCTCTGAGTGCGGAAGTAAGACGGCCGCTGAAATGAAACCTGTCTTTTGGCCGCTGCATTGTGTTTTTATTTATTGATTGCCGATTTGACGTACATTGGTCGTTGCAAAATGTCGGAGGACAATTCTTGATCGTATGCTCAGCGCTTCAGGAGAAGTTATTATACCTTGTGCCAATACCTAGAACAGGTCGCAAAAGGCGAAAGACTTGAAAAACAAAAACATTTACATCTTTCCCGGACTAAGGAAAGCTCCGATATTGCAAGCCATATCGAGCAACGTAAGTTTCCCGCGCCGCGCCACATTGGCGCCTCACAAACCATATCGTTCAAGTGTGTGAAAGTACAGTCATTACCCAGCATTACCTAACCCCACATCTCACACCCCTTGCCTTCATCTTCGGGTCAGGCAATGCTGGGCACCGACTGTGCGAACACAAACACTTGGCTGGACTGGACTGCACTGCCATGTTGCGTGGCAGACGTGTTTGTCTGAACATCTTACGCGTGACAATTGACAAGAAGCCGCTAATAAAATAAATAATTAAGTATTGGAAATACTTTCACTGGTATAGATGCAAGATTAACGTTCGTTCGTATTCACAAACGTTTACTTCGAATAGTAGTCGTATGTCTGTCGTTTAAGACATTACGACTTCCGAATCGAAGTGGTTGTAAATATAAAGGGTGTAAAAGTACCCTTAACGTAAACGAAGGCCACTTGTTCTCCCCACCACTGAGAACATTTTTTGGTTCTAGACCATACCTGGGGACCCCCTAGTTACGGAGATATTGGGGGTCAAAGTTCCAAATTTTGCACAGCTGTTTTTGTAAATCCTAGTTTTTCTGGTTGTAACTTTACTTAAATTACCTCCATGACCCGTTTACTATTCAAAGCATTCACTAGCACAATGTTTGTTGCATGTGATTTTGACCCCAAAACAGCTGTGCAGCTGTGTGTGCTGTGCTGTGTGTGTGTGTGTGTGTGTGTGTGTGTGCTGTGTTGTTACACCAATGTAATCATCATCATCATTTCAGCCGAAAGACGTCCACTACAATTCGCCAGTTGCTTGTGTCCAAACACAAATAACTGGCGAATTGTCTATTGCCATCGACCGGGCCCGGACAGATGGTAGAATATAAGTACCTAAGAAAATTAGTCTTCTTCTGGTCATAACCATATTCTCAAAGGGGCAGTATAGTCTTGATTAAAAAAAGTCTAGCTAGACAGTCTTCTTCTAAAAAGGACTAGATATTCTATAAACGTTGCAGCTGTTACAGCACTGACATTGAATCGCTATAAACAATAGGCAAGCAATTAATAAAAGCATTATTGATTTAGCTTGAAAGAGTGATCATAAATCTCATACACTTGAACAAAAAATCAACAATGCACATATTTTATCTATGGTGAGTAATACACGTAGAGTACGTATAGAGGACGAGCGAACACATTTTTCACACATTATTAATATCACCTGTTTAAACAAAAATCTTGGTAACAGCGCTGGTTTAATAATCAAGAAACGACTTTTGATATTGTTTCTGCCGAGCATATTTTATTGAGCTGTAAGGAATTTGACTAGCCTGTTGGTCTAGTGGTTAGTGACCCTAACTGCTATGCCGGAGGTCGTGGGTTCGATTCCCACCCAGGACAAATGTTTGTGTGATGAGCACGATCATTTGTTCTGTGTCTGGGTGTAATTTATCTATAATATGTATGTATTTAGAAATATATAAGTATGTTTATCAGTTGTCTAGTACCCACAACACAAGCTCTGCTTAGCTTGGGACTAGATGGCGTTGTGTGATAGTTGTGGAATATTATTAAAAAAAAAAAAAAAAAAAAAAAAAAATCGACTAATAATATTTACCAACAAACCACATACTTAGAAATGAATATTTTAAAATCATTGAAAATTAATTTAAATTATTTGATGTCATTACTACCTGTATCACTAAAAGAGACAAAGTGACATCTTATTCGCTTTTATTGGATAGAAATATAGCTGTTTCTCATCGGCTTAAGCCAATTCCGCGTCGATAAGTATGGTGACTGCTTTAATGTGCAGATCGGTTATTTGGTGTAAAAAAGAACCAGTGTATACTGGACTTAACGTACTTCTCAAATCCAGCCTGCCCTCTTGCTATCCTGTCCCCAGCGATGCCCTACGTCTATGCTCGCAACCCGCAGGGACTCCCTTAGCGTGTATACTCGCTGAAGTTTTGCTTGCTATGGCTGGAGACCATACACTCAAGGTACCCGATAGTACGGTAACGCAGACGACATCCTAATAAGTTGAACTGCAAGATTATGCAATTCAAACAAAACTATAACTTGTTGTGTAACTTGTTTCCGTTTCCGGCCGTCAAAAGTAAACATTTACGTCGATCTTGCTGCGGAAAAAAAATAAGAAAATCACGTTAATAATCATCCATTGGACATAAACACGGTTATTGTGTATAGTGCAAGTGCTGAGTTACGTTCTCACAGTGAAATAACAACAGTGAGAACCGAAAATCACTAAAAAACAACATCAAGTCCGTCATCATATGTGATTTAAGGTTAGTTGTCAAGCTCAACAAAATTCTCCATCCAAAGACGATACAAACCAACTGTGAAGATAACATTGCAAGAAAAAAACAACGTTCGGATACACATCCAAAACAGATATTTGAACGTTCCATTTCAAGGGAATTATTTTAACATTTAGTTGCACTTATAAAAATAAGAACACCTACTTGCAAGTGTTTCAAATAAAGATGGAGCAACAATTTCAAGAACTCTTCGACAAAATGAAACTAGAAATGGATAAACAGACTAAGATAATTACAAACAGTTTAATCGAGAAAATGGACGAAAAACTGCAGCCCATAATAGAAGAAAATATAAAGCTCAAAGAGAAAATTGAAATATTAGAAAAAAAGGTGAATAATTTTGAACGAGAGAAGAAAAGAAATAATATACTGCTATTTAATTTGAACGAGACAGAGCAAAACCCATCAGAATTACTTGAAACAATTAAACGAATGATTAATAACGACCTTAACATTTCTATTGAAAGTCATGAAATACAGAGTGTTTACAGAATTGGAAACAAGAATAATGATAAAGCCAGACCTCTTTTGATATCCTTTACAAATAACTGGAAAAAAGGAGAAATAATGAAAAACAAAAAGAAATTTAAAGATATGTATATAACCGAAGACTACCCTAAAGCAGTGCTCGAAAAAAGGAAATTACTTCAGCAACAACTTAAAGAAGAAAGAGAGAAAGGAAATTTTGCCTTCATTAAATATGACAAGCTGATTGTGAAGGAAGATAACGCAAATAAAACTAAGGAAAAAAGAAAAAGGGAGCAATCAACTTCTCCAGGGACATATGCTAATCCTAGAAAGCAGATGAACTTATCATCAAACACCCAAAACAAAATCAACGCGTATGACCTTCTGAGAGCGGGATCAAACCCAAACTCCCCTTCAACAGCAAGTACCATAACCAACTAGCAAACAGATATCAGCAACCGGAGACGGAACAACCCCAAGCCGCCCAAGCCAAGTGGGGTTGATAGACCACTACCCTCTATAATTACCCCAACTACCCAGAATAGTAAAAATGTTACAAAAAAAAAATATATATATATATTGCAACTCTAAATACAAGAACATTAAGAACAGATGACAGATTAATAGAGCTCGAAGAAGCACTTATGAAAATTAAATGGGATATAATTGGACTTAGTGAAGTTAGAAGAGTGGGAGAAGAAATAAGAGAATTGACAGACTTTATATTCTACTTCAAAGGAGAAATACAAGGAAGATATGGAATAGGTTTCATAGTCAGAAAAGAACTTAAGAATTATATAGAAGAATTTATCGGAGTGTCAGATAGAATTGGAATCTTAAATATTAACCTACCAGGTTTTAAAAATTCACTCTCGATTGTTCAAATATATGCCCCAACAGAGCAAGCAACGAAAAAAGAAAAATATACTTTTTATAAAAAACTTACAGAAGCAATGCGGGAAGCAAATAAAAATGTAATAGTAATGGGAGACTTAAACGGTCAAGTAGGAACGAAATCTGACGAAGGAGAATATGTTCTAGGAAAACATGGCAAAGGGAAAAGAAGCGAAAATGGACAACGTTTCACAAATTTCTGTTTCGAACACAACTTAAAAATAATGAACACATTCTTCCCCAAAAACTATCGCAAAAAATGGACCTGGATCTCACCAAACGGAAAAGATAGAAACGAGATAGACTACATTGCTACTAACTTGCCAAATTTATTCAACGATGTCGGAGTAATAAATGACTTTAACTTCAACACAGATCACAGACTGGTAAGAGGAACTATTGTATGTAAAGATCTAAAAATAAAGAGAAGAAAATTCAATGAAACCAGATGTATGAACCAACAACAAATATCAGAGCAAAACCTAAATGAATTAAAGCAAGCACTAGAAGAAATTTCAAATCAAACCAACTTACAACAAAAATACAATATTCTGGAAGAATCGCTGTCAAAAATAAATAAATGTATAAGTAAAAACAAAAAAGATAAAATTGGTATAGAAGCCAGAAAAAAACTTAAAGAGAGAATGGAATTGATAAATAACAGGAAGATGAATCGAAAACAAATAACAGAGATTAGTAAGGAAATTTCAAAAATGATCAAAAAACATAGGAAGAAACAACGATTAGATACATTAAGAGACCAAATAGTTAAAACAGGGGGCATTAAAAAAGCCCTTAAACAGTTAAGGCAACATTCGACATGGATACCGAAAGCGACAGATAAGGACAAAAATCTGAAAGTCTACACCACAAATAAACGCCAACAAATTTTAAGTATCGCAACAGACTTTTATAAAAAATTATACACCGATACAAATAAAACCACAGATACAGCAGATGAAAAACATGATACTAGCCAAGAACCAGTACCATATATAATGCAAAGTGAAGTAAGAAAAGCTATTGAATCACAAAAAGCTGGAAAAGCACCTGGGGATGATAAAATAACTAATGAATTACTCAAAAACACCATAAACCAAATAATAGGACCATTTACAAACTTATGTAACGAAATCTTGACTACTGAGCAAATCCCAAGTCAATGGACAACGTCCACCATAATACTACTGCACAAGAAGGGAGACAGGAATAACATGAGCAACTATAGACCCATTAGTCTAATGGCAAATATGTATAAAGTATTTATAAAAATAATATTGGAAAGATTGACTAAGGGACTAGACTATAACCAACCAAAAGAGCAAGCAGGATTTCGCGCAGAGTATTCGACAATCGACCACATTCACGTCGTCAAACAAATCATTCAAAAATGCAACGAATACAACCGCCCGTTTTATTTGGCGTTCGTTGATTATAACAAGGCGTTTGATTCTTTAAAGCATAGTTACATTTGGAAGTCACTAAAGAACCAGGGAGTGGAAAACAAATATATAAGCATAATCAAACAAATATATGCCAACAGCACAGCAAAAGTACAGCTCGAAAGAATTGGAGATCATTTTGAAATCCAGAGAGGAGTTCGACAAGGAGACCCACTGTCACCAAAAATATTTAATGCCGTGCTGGAAAATATCTTTAGGCAATTGAACTGGGATGATCTTGGTATAAATATAAACGGAGAAAAGTTACACCATCTCAGATTCGCAGACGATCTCATTCTTTTTTCAGAAGAACCTACCGCACTTCAAACTATGCTTCAACAACTAGTATCGGAAAGCAAAATAGCAGGGCTATCAATGAATACGTGCAAGACCAAAATAATGACAAACAGAATAAAAGTCAAAATAGAAGTGGAAGAAGAAGAGATTGAATATGTACACGAATATATATATCTGGGTCAGCTAATAGCTGTAGAAGATTTCTCCACTAAAGAAGTTACCCGAAGAGTAAATAACACTTGGCAAAGATACTGGTCTCTAAAAGAAATCATGAAAAACAAAAATGTACCCATTTCCGAAAAAAAGAAGCTATACAACACCTGCATTCTTCCATGTCTCACATACGGCTGCCAGACTTGGCCTTTTTCACGAAAAATTGAACACCAACTGTGCGTGTGTCAAAGAGGAATGGAGAGGAGCATGATGAATCTAAAACTGCAAGACAAATGGAAAGCAACAAAAATTAGGAACATCACTAAAGTGGCAGACGTTAGAGTTAAAACCAGAACACTGAAATGGAAATGGACAGGTCATATGATGAGAGCCAAGACGGATAAATGGACGAAAAAGATCACAGAATGGTATCCAAGAAATGGGAAAAGACGTAAAGGAAGGCCGACAAAAAGATGGGAGGATGATCTGCCAAAAGATTGGCGAAGAACTGCCCTGGATAGGAATAAGTGGAGGGAAATAGAGGAGGCCTATGTCGCAAGACAGCCTGACCTGGTAGCTGATAATGAGTTATGAAAGATAGACAGTTAGTTATAAGATTATGTTATAAGATACTAGTTTTAAGTTAATGTTAATACTTGTTAAGGTCAGTAAAATAAAGGCTATTTTTATTTTATTTATTTATTTAACTTGTTTCACATAACACGCATGATATACCGCGCGACTCAATATAATACGGGTCAGTGGTTCAGAACAATACATACTTGTGTGTGTACACGTACAAAGATTTTACGTAGGACGTAGTGTTTGCAACCTGTTTTTGTTTCAATGGGTTATTGTATTAAAAAGTAGTGTAGGACAGATATTATCTTTAACACTTTGAAGAAATAAATCAATGGTGAGTACAGACAACATCAGTAAATAAATAAATAATAAATAAATATCCTTGGACATTTCACACAACGCCATCTAGTCCCAAGCTAAGCAACCTAATGCTTGTGTTATGGTAACGAGATGGCTGATAAACTACTTATATACATTTTTTTTTTTTGTAAATACATACATATTATAGATAGAAAAACACCCAGACTCGGAACAAATACTTGTAGGTCGTACAAATATTTGTTCCGTGCGGGAATCGAACCCGCGACATGCTGCGCAGCAGTCAATCGCTCAACCACTGCGCCAACCGTGTCGTCTGGCGAGTGCTGCTGAGGTATCGATGTCTCCCCAGATAAACATACGAAAGACGAAGGCATCGGGTAAGAAACTGAAACTCTCCAATCTCAAAGGGTGCTTAATAAATAACATAATGTCATTATAATTGTACGGTACCTTTTACAAATTAATATCACTTTACAACAACAACACACTACAACGATACAAACTCAGCGACACTACAACGTCAATAAATCACCGCAAATATTGTTTGACGAACGAAATTAACGAGGTGATAAAATAACTGATGGATGGACGAAGATACGATCGCTTTCTAACTGAACAGATTGATAAATAATAATATAGACAATTTGTATACAAGAGTTAAGTAATGATAAAAATAACGGTGTGAAGTGGGAGTGGCACTTGCGCTTTCGTTCGTTACAATGTTGACGCTCTTGAGAATAATGATGAAAATGTAGATGTTCACATGTACTTCAATTCAATACTAACGCAATCAAGAGAAGAGGCTGTAGGCCTAAGAAAGCATCAATACTTCATTCTTCATGTGTAAAGTAGGTAAAGAAATAATTACATCAGTCTGTCGAGCACAGCATAGATCAAGTCTCTTGAGCGTGCTGGTTTCCTCACGATTATTTCCGAAGCAAGTGACTATTATACAATACCAACACACATGAAACCGAAAAATCAGAGGTGGTCTCAGATTAGAACTTTACAGTCCGACGGTTAACTTACACCACTAAACTATCACTGCCATAGGTAGATGGAACCGTACGAGCGAAATTGGAAAATCGTAGTGACGTGGTCAGTGCCGTCCGTGAATAGTGACAGGTCGGTATTTCGGGAATGACAGCCAGTTCTATTTCGGTCCTACTCAATGTAATTAAGTACTGTTACACCCACATAGTCTTGTACAATATCGTATGTCAGCCAACACGCATCACACAGGTTATTGACTAACCTAAATAAGAAAGACAATGAAAAGTTAGTAACCTATTTACTTTCCGAGAATTTTACAACTTGCTAAACAAAAATTGCTGTTTTATTATAGTTCCAGAATGAAGTAAACTAGTTTGCGTAAATATTAATAAAACGAGAAACAAAACTACTAATAAAAGTAATAATGACACAGAACAAAAATAGTTAATTTAAGTAATAAACGCTGTCTACACAGAACTCGTATTTCTAGTATTAATACTTGCTTTATTACAATAAATCCGGAAAATAAGTGGCTAATACAAATAACGTCTGTTGAGATTTTTTTTGCTAATGACCCATTATGAGATTCTTCTCAAATTAACGATGGAAACACAACTTAAAGATTCATGACGGCTCATGAGTTTATACCAATAATCACGTTTATGAAATCGTAAGATTTACAACTGTCAAACAATCATTGATGAAAAAGCTGTCTAGAGAATATTATAGCAGTGAATCAGTCAATGTAGAATCAGTTATTTATAGAATTGTACATTCTAAGAATTGGCCAATTACAGACTTTAGTCATTTCCGTTATAATCCTCTTCACATTTCGGCGCATTAACTGAGAACTATCAATAACGTTATAATACAATATTAAATAACTCAATCAACTGCAGTGAAAGCAACTGAATATAATGTAACTAGTAATTAATTACGAGAATTGGCAGCTAATGAAGATAGCTAGACTGAATAGTTCGTAGAAATGTGAGCTAACTACGTGAACGGTACTACGGATGTTGTTGTCCATTGAACAGCGGAGCGGATTACAGAAATTAAATAGTAGAATTGCACCAAGTTCACATGGTAAGAATGTAGTGGACTATACTACTATGCATCTGTTGTCGTGGTTTGGACATGCGGAGGAAAATGTTGAATAAGAATGTAAATGGACATCAGAGTAGAGGACGAACAAAGAGACGATGAATGGACTGTGAAGGAGGATACCACCACCTTGGAACCTTGAAGATATGCTGAGCCAACCTCAAAAAAATGGGATATGGCAGGAAAATGATGATATCGCTATGCCTATCTATTGAATAGCGGAGCGGAGCGCAGATATTAACTAGTTCATATTGACAAATAGAATTTCAATAAGTTTACATGTCAAGAATTCAGTTGAATGCTATTGGTGAAATGCTAGTGCTGCATTTGTCAGCTCGAGTGGAGAGACAGCCATAAGTAGTAGTCGATACAAGGGCGAGGCATAAGGAAAATTCACGACTAATGAAAATGGACATACTATATTGGAAGTCATTGATATTTCGACCCTGGCATGAATAATATGGGCACAAGCTTTCTAACGAACGCACCACCTCAGGAGTTCAGGAGCCACGCAGAGATTAAGTTACTGTAGGCGTGGGACCTTCAATCATGGAATGTCAAATCTAATTAAAAGGCCGTGAGAATATAACTTACGAAATAGCATCTGTATTTTGAAGCACAAAAAGAAGGAATATATTGAAGAAGAATATTTCATCATTACATCATGCTGCAGTCCGTCATCATCTTCCTGTAGTTATCCCAATTTGTTTGCGGTCAACACAAGTCTTACAAAGTTTCATCTCTATCGGGTCACATATCAGTATTAATCCCGATTTTTGCCCTATAAAATCTCTACACAATTTTACAATTTTATTAAGTATCAATAATATTGAAACCCTTATAATTGAGAAAAATACAGTTGGTTTAGCTATAGACAGTCAATGGTATAAATCAATATGTTGCTTATTTAAACACATGTGTTTACGGCACAAGAAATCACGGCATGTCAAACAAAATCAATATTATAGATTTTATTCATTGTGTTTAGTGTGCAATGTTAGTAACACATGTGACTTTGATATTTGCGAAAGTTTTAGAGAAATTAAGACTACACTATTCAGTGCTACCGAAAAACATGAACGAAATAACAGAAGTTCTAATCACAAATCTCTCTAAAACTAAGACGCCAGGAAACGATCAAATATTAGGATCAAAGTATTTAAATATCTGAAATCACACAATACTGCAGGCTGAAGGAAGATGTGTAATCAAAAACAGTTTATAAAACAAAATTTTCAAATACTATCTCTGAATAGGATCATCACAAAGTTTCAAACACCAGACAAAAAGGCTGTAAATCCATCAACGTTCAAATTCAAACACACAACAATCCATATTATTGCTAGAATCTTGTGTAAAGAAAGAGAAAGTCGTCCGGACTTGGGTGCATCCACTGCTCACGAAGATTGATGATTAGGAAGTGCCTGATTGAAGACTACACTCGATTATTGTATAAAACCAACATAATTACTTGCAAGGGAGAGTTAATAGTTATTATAATTACTGGTCTTAGTCTACAAGAGTTTGATATTAGTTATTTGTATAAGAGAGAGCTTAGAGACGCTGACAGACCTATGTTTAAGCAGTATTTTTACTTTTTCGTTGTGTTCTAGTTTCCCTCGGATGACTTTTACGTCTTCGAGATGATAGACTGCCGACACGTTATCATTTTCTTTCTTGGAGCTATCAGTATGGTAATATTTATTAATAGTAAGCTTAGGTTACTTGACAGCATTAAATCCTTCTGCATTTTCGATAGATTCGATTTTAATTTGAGTCTACGTTCGCGTTGCCTTGTGGCGCACCTGTATCTACAGAAGGCGTATTCATAAATACGCAATTTAGATTAAGGAACTTTTTATCACAATAAACGATTTTATAAAGGAAACTCTATAGCCAATCCCATAACAAATCTGTTAGATTGGAGGGGGTACTTAAATAAAGCTGTCGTGCAAATTGAATCGTCTGTCCGACGGTTATTGTTAATCTGTTCAGTTACCTACTCAATCGCACTATAAAATCGGTGTGAAATGAGGTCATTCACAAGTACGTAATTGCGATATCGATGCATTGACGGCGAACTAGATTTATCAAGCGTTTATGGTTTAACAAAAGTTGTAAAACTCACCCATTAAAATTTGAAAGTGATGGATTTAGGCCCTTTCCCTTCATAATGCGACACAATGTTTATAGCGCCATTAATATCGTGACCGATCAACCTATTGAGAAGCAAAATAAAACGGCATCTACACATTCATGATGGTAATACTCGAAACAATATAGTCCGCATTTCAATACTTTCTATTATTAATAATAATCAGAAGACAGTACTTCCACAGCTTTTCGCTTGCAAGTGCAAATTGTTGGGAGCATGGCTTCTTATGTGAAAGTGCGCTTTCTTCTTAAATCACCATATATCTGGTTGTATCATCAAAGTAACATACTATTATGGTAAACGGCCAGTGCTTAGATACTGTTTAGTGTTATACGACTGTCTCAGAGCATCGTAAATGAGTTTAACTGTACTTAGTTTAGTTTCAGCATCTTTCTCTGTAATTAAATCAAGTTATGAACCCTAGTTTTAAGTTTAATCAATATTTATAGGTTGTTGTGAGTATTACTTTCGATGAGAGCGTCTCAAATTCGCTGTTACTTGGCTGATTTTATCGTTTACAGTGAGGTGTAAATCTCTTGTTAGTTTCTAATTTACTGATTTGAAGCGGCTTCCACATGCAAGCTACTAAGTTGTATTGTACTAAATAATAGAGACTAAAAAAGATAATTACATTTGACCAGTAACGGGATTATACATACTATTACAGTCCCGAACTCACGACAGTGAGTATCTATACAAGAAAGCAATATTACACACATCAAAAGTGTCTAGGGATCAACATATATTTTTGCAATAACTTTTCTCCTGATTGATATTAATTAAAATTTTCTTTAAGGATTCATCAAATAAAGTGTTTTCGTTTGTCACAGTAACGATAAACCAAGTCACCTTTGCATTAATAAAGAAATTTGCCATTTTCCTAATAAAGGGATTTTTGACATTTGAACCACTAACATTAAAGTTCGAAAAAAAGACTGAAATAACAGTTTTCTTTAAAATTTTATTGGGTAACTTAAACAATTAATAATCCGTGTTTCTACCGCGAACACTAACAACACAAGAACATCGGTTTGGCATACTCAAAATGAGTTCATCCAAATCACGCTGTGGAATGGCCGCCCATGTTCGTTGCAACAACAAAAAAAGGTCTTCTTGCGACTGGATACCCTCCATATTCGGCAGAGCTCTTCTCTGTAGCATATCCCATGCATGCTCAATCGGGTTCAAGTCTGGCGACTGAGCAGGCCAGGGCAGGACATTGATGTTAGCTGCGGCGAGAGTCTGTCTTACAACTCTTGCGGTGTGCGGTCGTGCATTATCATGCATTAACTGAAATAAGGGACCGATTTGCACTTGTAGAGGAACGATGACGTCTGATACAATCGTCTCAGCATAAATTTGAGCGTTGAGGTTGCCTCTGATCCAAATCAACTCAGTTCTTCCGCCGATCCAAATACCCGCCCATACCATGATGGTTCCACCACTATAAGGATGGACTTCCTGGCAGGATTTTAATCGCTGTTGGCGTCCAGGGGTTCTCCAGTGTCGTATACGTCTTGTATCCGGTCTCATACCAAAACGAGACTCATCAGAAAAGCTCACGAAACGCCATTGTTCTTCTGCCCAATTTCTGTGTTCAAGAGCCCATTGATATCGAATCCTACGATTGTGCATTGCTATAGGTGGTACCCGTAGCGGTCTTCGGGAATGAAGGTTCACTTCATGCAAGCGGTTTCTGACTGTTTGGTCGCTAATTAAGTTCCCTGAAGAGTGATGAAGCCTCACGGCTAACATCATGGCGGTTATTGTTGGAGCTCTTCGAGTTAAGATTTGAATGTATCGGTCTTGTCTCCGTGTGGTGCAGCGATACCGTCCTCCATGGCGCTCAGCCACGGTACCAGTGCTTCGGTAACGTGTCCAAAGTCGACTGATAACACTCTGACTTGTATTCAGAGCTAAAGCCACAGTACGTTGCCGGGAACCAGCTTCTATCATTCCCACGGCTCTGAGCATTTCTTCCCTGCTTAAATGACGTCGCCGCTCCATAATAACGTTGGTTTTAATCAGTAGTAGGGAAACAGTAGCACTAATAATGTCTTCAATGCGTTGTATGTTTTTATAGGGATTTACTCGAATTTGATTCACAGTTCCTGATTCAAATTATGAAATGCACCAAAAAGGATCCATATAAATTTATAAAATCATAAATTTATTACAAAGCCACATCTCAATCTCAAGAAATCCGCATAAAAATGCTTGATCCCTAGACACTTTTGATGTGTGTATTACTATCTTAAATCAGTAAGTCATCAAACATGGGGCCGTGGTCCTAATAGGGATGTTTAGTGACTAAAAACATATGATTTTAATTAGTCCGTCTGTTAGATTATCAAAAAATGTTGGAAACGTATTTTTTCTTTTATCAAATCAATAAAAAATTACAAAAATAAGACGCGTCAAAGATCATGAGTGGGGGGTTGTGACGTCATTCACCGGTAAAAATGACACACTAATGTCTTAGAATATGACGTCATACGAGCTTTCTAAGCACCGTATCGTCTTCATTGTTTGTTTACGTGAAAAAAGAAAAAATACGTGTCCAATATTTTTTGGAATTCTATGTGACGGACTAATTAGATTTTTTTTGTTAACTACCCTATTGGATAAATAGTAATTCACATGGAGCAACTGCCAATTTGACCTCCACATAATTCAAGCCCTCCTTGTATGACTGATTGTCAAATTTTACTACACGTAACGACTGTCATATATCTACAATTGACAGCCGGTTGGATCGAATAGAAGAGGCTCGATATGTAATTAATGGTCACCTATCCAAGGATAGATCTCGGGGAAACGCAGCTTAACCACTGTTACTATTTAGCCGTGAGCCCCTCTAATGAAAACAGTAAGTGCAGTAAATAATAGAATCATTAAACCGCACCGAGTGGCCGCACAAGCGCACGCGCAGGATAGCGGCCATGTCGCTACTTCCTCCCTATATATGGTATTGCTGATAATAAGCCCGCTTCCTATCAACTGTCTGCCGAGATTAACATTAGAAAGGTCCGGACTGATAACACGGTGAAATAAATTGATTTTCTATTACGTTAGGCACTTGTTTTTTCTCTTAATGAGGTATTGAAATTGACTGGTTTTGGCGAGAACTTGGTTGGAATAATATTGAAAGATTTTACGATAAGCAGACCTTAATGGCTGATAATTTAACTTGGTTAATATTGACCACAGTAATTCGTTTCTCTTGACAGAGTATTGAAGATGTCGGTCAGGGTGACAGCAAAAGTCATCACAAAATTGCTGAACATTGACGCACCATTTCACTGTTTTTATAAGATCGTTGCCTGAACCACTTAAATTTCACAATAAAGAAATAAATTAAAATAAAACAAGATCACTGCTCAGGACAATTCTAAATTCATGAATTAAATTAAAACAATATCTGAGACGGCGAAACAAGAGTAAACACACCAGTGCGTGCCACCCGCAAATGAATCTTACGAGACAATCTGACGCGTGCCCAATGCAACTGTTTGATGTAGTGCAAATTGCGCTTTTAAATCCTGAGCGCCAATCGGAGCGCCAAAGGGGTACACATTCAAAATAGTCATAATAGATAAAACCAATAAAACATTGTGCAATGTATGGATCCAGAAGAAGAAAACAAACTGTAACAATTAAGCAGATTAGTAAGCCAAAAATAGAAGCAGACAATGAAAGATAAATGGTGACTAGAAAACGCCATTATAATGATAGAAACTGATCAGGAATAAATTGAACGACCAATTAAAATGCAAAACATTAATGTTTTACTACGACGCAATTAAGCAGAGTTTAATAATAGTATTGGTGATAAAAACAGTAATCGGGGTGTGGAAGTGTCTGACACTAGAGAGATATGGGCACGGTTTCCCTACGCGGCTTACTGCTCTGTATTGTACAATGATAGGTAATATAAATCTGAACGTTATTACTTCTTGTAAATAACCTTTAATAATATTTAACTATATTGTCGAAAGGGTAATTACAACTGATGATACAAGATACGAGAACGAGGTACTCGTTAAGATAGAGCGAACATATCTGATACTATTGCAATAAAGTAAAGCTTATCGACAAATGATAATAAAACAGGAAGTCTAACTAAGCTGAGTTGTGAAAATGCAGATGACGATAACAATGATGCAGCACATCCCAGAGGTTGAGAGGCTTAGATAAAGTTATATTCATACCAGTGATAAGGATGATGGAGGATTAAAGTAATGCCTGTTCTGATGAATGTCGTTCCAGAAATACGAAACGGAAGCATTTACCACTTATCTAGCTCTGTTCAATACAAAATTAGTGTACCTACAGTTTTGTCCATAATTTGTCCCAACAACTAAGGCACTAGGCAGTACATACATATGCAAATCTTAGAACCGGCATTAGCATGCGTATGTCATCATAAACAGCATAGTTTGAATTTGTCTAACGAGTTGAGTGGCTCTTTGATATACTAGTGTATCCGGTTATTCTGCGAACTATGTATTTGGGTTTTGTTCGTTATCAAGTTTGCTAAAAACATGTTATGACTTAGGTTCTCTTTTTTATTTTATATTTAAAGTTAAGTCTGTTTTTGATCAGGCCTGTCTTCATAGTATTTAAGCTTCTTTGATCGTCTTAAAACGACGCCATTAAAGCGCCTTGCCTTCCGCGTGGCGTAATAACATCACATGTGTTTTGTTGATCAAAGTCATTATCGTCAAGCGACAACATTACAATATTTAGAAACTGCAGACATCGAACGACCTTCCCCTTGACCGCTAGCGGAATCGCATTTACTTATTTCTAGGTAAAACATAGGGGATCGTAGAGAGTGAGAATACTATGAGAATGATGATTGTATTATGGCATATTTTGGGAGATCAGCAGATATAGAGTAAGAAAAAAAATAATGGAGTGATGCGACGACAGTCAGTCAAACTGTATTTGAACACGCCTACTTTATTTTGCAACAATGGACCAAAATCGGCTGATTTGATAACATAATAGATACATATTTAAAATGTATCCAATCAGCAGTACATTAAAGACGACACATAAACTATACCCAATATAAGAGATAATATAAACTTTAATGGACTAAATAATGAAAATGTACAAATTAAACGATTTAAAGTACTTGGTCACTTCTATTATCGATTTCTAAAAGCAGGAGGCAATCTATTTGTTACTTAATCATGCTTGGACGTTAAATCGATCGACCAAGGTCTGCCGGTGAAGACGTAATAAAGTTTCGAACGTTAAATGAAATTTCACTTAAGTACGTATAAATATTTAATGTAGGTAGGTGAAAGAAGTACACTTGAGGGAAGGTGGCGAATGATAGAAAAGTAAGGGCCAAGTCCATCAGTGACTGCAAATATACTTATTTATTTATTTAGTACTTGGAGGACTTACAGCTGATAAAAACTAACAAAAGAAGAAAAGAAACCGAAGTCACCAGAAAGCCAATTAATAAATATAAAATAATAGTAATAACATTATTTGTAGTGTGAGCACAAAACAAAAACGCCTAATTTAAATTAATAAATACAATGTAAAAACTGAGTTAAAGACACAAAAATAAATAAAATAACCTATCGCTACTTAAAAAAATTGAGGCTTAAGCACCTTCCAGCCGAATTTACACGAGTTGTGAATGGATCTAAATCGCACTCCTTGGATTATCATTAAAATGTCTGCTTGCACGCACAATATTGGGATAAGGGCAGGAGATCGATGAGGATGAAGTAGTAAGTTGAGTTGAATAAGTACTTGATTATCCTACAGCCGAAGAAATGGCGACCTACATATTATCATTATTGTTAACATTAAATTGAACATCTTCATTAGAGTAAATGCCTAAGTAATTACTTAGACGCTGACCTGAGAACTGCCATCACCGTGCCAGTAAGAAAACCATTCGTTTCTATTATGAACGCTATTTTCCGGCTATAAATCATTCAGTATTCACGATTAATTTCTGAGCAATAAATTGTGCACATGATTCAAAAACTCATCGGTACACGTCCGGGATCAAACTCGCGACATACCACGAAGCAGTAAACAAGTGGAATTCTGACAGTGGCGTTATGGTTCTGTATATCCACATTCAATTATAAAAAATAAATGTAGGTAAAAAAAAATAAGAAGTATGTGCGTTTGTTACTCTTTTAGCTTTAGTGGAAGCGTCAGGTTGTTTGTTAACAAAGTTTGTTCTGTAACAAAATGGCTTTACAGCGGTAACAATTATCAATACAACCCTCCAAGTTCTTTAAAAGTTTAAATTAAACTCTAAACCCATTGAATGACTTTTTCATAAAACAGTCGCACTAAATGGATTTAGATTTAGGCAAACGGATAAACCAATACCTCGTTAAAGAATTAGTTTGTAGTACGTGTCTGTGAGAAAATCTACTGCTACATGAGTGAAGCCGCAGGCAAGGGCATAAATTACAGAATTCGTGAAACTCTTGCATGGAAGCAGCAAATAGTAATTCTGCTGAATTATGATCATTGTCATGGCGTTGATTGACAGTTTCTCATTGCGATGATAAACGCTGTGCTTGTGGAGAAATCTCGCAGTTCTTCTATCAATCAGTCAACTCAGTTGTTGTTATTTTTCTGCTGAAGTTACTTCTATTCAATTAACACTTGTCTTTTCCCAGCTCTATCTCTTTCGGGCCATCAGTATTATCTTCCTCACCTTGTAACATATTTCTTGGGGTCGTCGTATCACTATCTTTTCTTCCATCTAGTAAGAATCAGTCAGTCAATCGTCGCTCTATCATTCACTCCATTTTCTACTTTACCAGTTCTGTTGTAATACTTGTGTCACTTTAGTTTCTAACTACTCTTTGGTCTAGTCGACTCCCCCACCTTGCACCTATCGTTACTTCAAGTAAATGAGTGACGGCTTTAGGTTCCCATATTTCGATCCTGTCATTTCCACATTTTACGACTGCCATACGAACACGTTAAAATTTATACATGTTACTTTTAGTGGTGGTACCTAGGTGTCAGATTTCTAAACCGTGATTTGTGCTAAGCTTCAGACGTCTGTAATAACGGCTCGAATAAATTATTTTAGCTGTGTATACATAACAGTCTCTTGTCCATTGTAACTATGCAGTAGAATAGGTCACGATTATTTATTGGAGAACTAGTGCGAATTTCAGTGACCCTTTTCTTTTCTGGAGGGTTGGAAATAATCAAATGACTAAAAACCACCCATGTTCCTTTTTCAGTGGCCTCAACATCTATTGGGTCGCATATTGTTAGCTTATCTATTATTGGTTCTTTCAACGATAATATTGAAATCCTAACCTCTAATTTAAACACATTGAACTTAAATCTTAGTGCAATACCATAAGGAAATTACCCTCGAAATATTTTTTACAGTATTTCCAAATAGTCAAAAACTTATACATACTTCCACGCACAGCACCAATTGAAAATAAACAAATCAATACCAAAGCACGCCACATCGCGTGAAAACTGAGTCCAACCAAAAATGGTAACAGTCCAGCAAGACCAGAGCCTTTCCAAACGATCTGAAGCCTTACAGATACGCAGCGTTCAAGCTGTCTGTAATTACATAGATTATTTATATTTATATGCATTTGTCATTGGATGTGTAGGCGGGGAGAAAGCAACATTTATCTGACGGTTTATGGTACTGGTCGCAGTAATAATGCTTATAATTCACCCAATGCGTAATAGATTTCCGCTCGACTGTGTGCACAATGCGATCTGTCACTGTTGGTATATGGCAGCACTTACTGTACGAGATCTGAGATTTTGATGTGATAAAACTTTATTGGATCTACTAACCTACATTGTAAAGTAAAGGATTGTGTTTTGAAAATTTCTTTGATTACCATTTTCCCAGAAGACTATCATCATCATCTTCACATATTACTTGCCGTCTCCATTCTCCTCCTTACTTCAAATCATCTTCCTGCAGTTTTTCTCGTTATCTATATTTCTGTTTCCTTCACAAAATGTATCTTTACTTTTCCAGAAATCGATCAGACAACACTATTCAAGTGACGTAATACTTCCGAGTCTTCGACCAACCTTTTCAACTAATGAAACGTGTCTATCTTCGAATGGTTCCCATCAATAATTGAGCAGGGTAGAATTGAAGGCACGACCTTCTGAACGACCTGCGGTACACACCCAAGGACTCATATCTTCATTTAGTTTGATTAAACTAGCCTCTGAAGTGCTTTAGGCAAGGTTACTGATGTCATTTCATAAATAGTGGTCAAATATAGTATAATTGAACGTACTTTTATAAATGAGTCATCGTGCATAAAAAGTTGGTGGACTATTTCTTGTTGTTGAGCTAATTTCTTTACAACTCTTGTTTTTTGCGAGAAGTGAGCAGTTAGTTGTAGATTTGGTCTTCATACGTACAAGAGGACAAGAACCAGAAAGTCAAGTCCGATATTAATAAAAAGTCTTTCAAAGAATTTATCGATACAAGCGTTATACTAAATGGAATTTAGCACAAACATCTCAAGAGCTCCGTAGCTGGAACACAATCCTTACCACGAGACAGTTGTATCGGCAAGCCTGGGCTATTTCAGCATATCTTCCACTTGGCACCGAACGAACGTGAGAATCAAGCTAAACTCGCAATTACCTACTAAGAACTTCGAGATTTATTACGTTAAACACGCTCATTTCACTTTCGGAATCGTGTACGAGAAAACGCGAACAAGTGGTAGACGGCCCTGTCTGTTAGCGATTCAACATTAAGCGATCGGCTTTCCCTACAACAATCGTAAATAACGAATTCATTACGAATAACATAACCGTTTAGTTGTTTTATTGTGGTGCACGAGAGATTAGATTTTCATTGCCACTATAAAGCTGAAATGCGCCGTAAAGCTGAGATTGTTCTAGTTAGTAGGGAAAGACGGGCGAACTTTATGATATTGCATGTAATGGAACGTGTCACTTTGAATTGTTGGACAAATAATAGTATTGGTCAAACGGCTGGATTAGAAATCTATGGTTATAAGAAATAATTCGCATACCATATTTAGTCTGAGACCGAACAGAATACAGATTCGATCAAGTTTCTAAAACTGGCAATTACTCTACTAAAGGCAGTAGCAGAATTCTCGATAAGAAATAAAAGCCTCTCAATGAAACACGAGTAGCCACGAAACCGCCGCTTGATGGAATTACCAATTTCCATCTCTATAAAATGATAGGTATTAAGAGAAGCAAAAACCGCGGAACAGTTAACAAGCTCTAAACCGAACTTAAACTTCATCACGATCCAAATAGAAGTGATTTTCGAGCGTGTGTCGAAGGCGGAGGTTCGGACACTAATGATGGCAAAAAGTCGGTGTTTGTATAACATTGAATTTAATTTATCACTTTCCCTGTATTGGATACCAGCTGAGCAGGACTAACGGCTGTTAATCGTGCGTCTAACATAACATTACTATAGCAACTAGAATGGAACTCGACAGTTAGAATGATTTGCAAGAAATTACTTTCGTAATACAAACTTCAATGATGTTAAGTGAAACACAAGAATGAAGACTTTGACAGTGTGGTAATGACAACTTTGAAGAGAAAAAAGAACTAGTAAACAAGACTCAACAAAATTTCCCAGATAAATTATGTAGAAGACTTTGACTAACCTATATATTAGAGTATCCATGAAGTTTCTTGCCATTCTTCTCATGAGACCAACGCTTTGGAATCGGCAACTACAGTACACTGACAGTTATTATGCCTTGTGAGTGGGACTGTAGTTTAGTTTATTAGCTTATTAAAATTTAGTATTTGTTCGACTATTCAAAAGAGCCTGTAACTGGCCAACTTGAAATAAATGATTTTGATTTTGATTTTGATTTTATAGTCCACATTGGCCTTGGATCGAAAAACACTGCACTCGATCGAAGGCACTGCTGGACTGTCAGAGTTTTTCCTAGTACTGGAATGACGCAAACTATTTCATAGATGCTATTCTATAACTATTTCAGTAAATTCCTCAACATTGCCAAACTTCACTCCCAAAGACCCAGACCAGAACCTATTGACAAATTTTGCTTACAAAATTATGAACCACTTAGCTTTAATGGGTCACATAACTCGAATGGTACAAGCGAAGTAATTTCGCATAATTTCCAATTAAGTACAACTACGAGACAACCACATGATGTCAACGAAACCGAATGACATTCAAGAGGCTTTGAACAGACCAATATTGCGGTTATGCAAATGTTATGAACAAATAAGGCAGCAGGTAATAATTTATGGATGCCTTTTGGTCGCGCCTGAGCCTGTGTGGAGGACGTTAATGAACCTACGGTAAAGTACTGTTAGGGGATGAGCTGATAGTAAAAACAAAAATCAAAAAAAAGGTTTTTAAATAGTTGTGCAACTGCAAATCGTGTAGGTACAGTAAACCGTGTAATAACATGGGGTTGCTTATACTCCGCCATTTTTGGGATTCCGCAGTGTGATTTCGACTGATGTCGCTAAGCTAACCATGCATTGTCATCTAAACTAATCATGTACGCAAAATTTCATCGCGATCAGAAACCGGGAAGTGGGTAAAATTTAACTTCTTTTTAAAGATTTTTTTTACGTACTTAGGTAGTTAGGCAGTCGCTCCATGTAACATACTTACTGGTATTCAACTGCATCTGTTTAGACTGGGAGCCGACCCCAACATAGTTGGGCTAGGCTGATGATGAGGTAGTTAGTCACAGGTGAGGCTTAGGTGCGAGGTTAGGTTAGGGTGCGAAAAAGTTACTGATAGACAGATATATATTGCTATTCTTAATATAGATTAATTTTAAATAGCGGTATCTGTTACTATTTGGAGATTCGCCAAATTTGAGAGATTACGTTGTCATACTTTGGAAGATGTAGTGGGTAGTGATGAAACGGTGTGAGTTTTTAAATAATCGACAATTTAGTATTTTTCGACACAGATTCACGCCGTTTTGATTCTTAATAGCTTCTCTTGTTTTTTTTATTCGATTGCTTCCATTTTGTTACCATCTGCTCAAGCGACTTAAGTATCCAGAATTACGATACGAAAAAGTAGATCTACAACAATAACTGCAATCACATTAAGTGGTATTTATTTTATTTATTTATTAAAACACGCACAAGTAATGAAACCGTACAAAAGGCGGACTTAATGCCTTGGGCATTTTCTGTCTACCTTAGGGTGATGCAGAGACATATGGGTGTGTATTTCATGTTATTCTTTACAGAAAATTTATATTTGCAATTCTGGGTCATATTTTATTTTTCTGTTATGGTTAGCTTCATTGGTAGGACCAATAGCTACAGTTTCCTCAGCCACTAAGTAGCCTTCAGCAGAAATAATCTTAACAGATAGCCGCCCCATAATAACAGCCATTAAATTATTAGTACTAGACGTTAATACGTTGGCTTTTTATCACTCTAGAAACGCCATTACTCTCCGTAATTGCGCGAATCAATTACCATGGTAACCATACGTGCTAAACCATAATTTCTATTTATTGCACCTTATTAACAGGCTTTAGCTATTATGTTGCGAAATTAATTAGAAATTCTATTAGATTAAAGTTTTCCCTGACATTGAGTTTCTAGAAAAATCTTGATTCAGTAATGAGTGAAAACAATGTTAAAAATACAATAACAACCTTTAACGATGTTAATGAGAAGCGGCAAAGGTCATGAATACAATACATTGACTTAAGCTGACTGTAATACTTTTAGAAGAATTTGAAATTCTAATCAGCATCTCTCTTAGCATTGAAATAAAAGAAATAGCATTTGTAAAACAATTAATTCAAATGATATCCGTAACTAAATAACTATTCTGTGACAAAACGAAAATCAATGGGCGTCAACGAAAACCATTTTTGGAGCCGTACAATATCCCGACTCGACCCAAACTCGAAAGCTGCGCTGACGCACTAATGGTAGCTTGTCTCACCTCCCAGACAGTTGAACGACCGATTGCAACGTCCGAGGCAATACCTTTTACAAGCTACGGAAAGCAACAACGAAACGCGGCGTACTTTCAAAACCTCTCCGGACAAGAAAACGATACGCGAGAACTTGGCATTACTGAAACATGGCTCAAAGAGACGATCACCAGGATAAGATCGCGAGATACATATTGATATCGAGAGAAACCAGATAGAAACTTTGAAAAATATGGCTGCTTCAAACTGGAGATATATGGACGAAATGCAGATCGTTATCTTGTACTGTATGGCAGAGGTGGAACACCTCGAGGATTCAATATTAGTAGACTGTGGGAGCATTTTCGAGAGATTTAATCCGGCAGATCAATATTAATCCTTCGCTGATTTAGAACTAGCTGTTCTAGCACATCAAGCTGTCAATTACCCGAAACCTGTAAAATTTTCTCAATCAAACTTGAACCTAATGCTTTAGCGAAAAAGATCAAAATGTATTTAAGAGAAACATTGTTGTAGCTTGATGTACTGGCGTCTGTACATCCCAAGAAAATCTTTAAAGAACTTGGGGAGACATAAGAGGAAAATTGATGTGGCAACTTGGTATTACCCAATGTAGTTTTTTCGCTCTTGCATTTTATACCTCATTTGTGTAACCTAGCTAGTTGCATCTTTTATTGCGAACTTTTGATCTATCTCATTCTGGCTAAAATGACGTTTCTCATTACCAAATGTTGTAGACAGTAGAGTTTTTACCCGACTGCAAGGAAAGGATTATGTTTTTGCTTTGTTATTCTCTTGTAGTCTTTTAAGATCAATGGTCAATGCTTTATGAAATCAAGAGTGAAGGTTAACTCTTCCTCTGTCTAGGCCAGCCGCATTGTCTTCACTTGCTTTACCAATATTAACGACTGTATTTTCACCATTATAGTTTGCACCTGTGATTTTACGAGTGTATGTCTTAGCATAAACTTTCACATTAATCATTTGAAGCATAATAATATTACTATTTTTATGGCGACGTTAATACCATTTCATAGGTCGTAATATTCTATGTATTTGTTAAATGTATGGTCAATTTAATAATATTTTCAATAAAAAAAATCGTAAATACAAAACAAATAGATAGGATAGCTGTGTAAAATCCAACGTTGAATTATTTCCATATAGACATAGTCGCAAGCGCTACTGATGAGCACGACGTCTCGGGTTTTATTTCCAGTACGGGCAGTGATATAAGATTTTACCATAATAACAAGAACAGTCTGTCAAACAGACTCAAGATTTGTGGTCGGTTGACAGCAAACGCTAATAGGCTCAACGCTTATTACATGGGACTTAAACATGAGAGGTAAACTAGCAGAATGTGGATGTTTATTGATTCACCTAAGGCTAACCATTCGGGGATCTAAAGCAATCAAAATCAAAACTCATTTATTCAAACTAGGCTGATAATCAGCACTTTTCGAACGTCAAAATTTACTTATTTACAAAAGACAGTCCCCCAAAACGCCCCCCCTTCGACACTTCCTAGTGTTTTAGCTGGAAAGAAGACGTGGCGGAACAAACTCTCCAGCAACACATCTGTCTGTTAGGTTGGTTAGAAGAACCAGACTCGATACAATAGTAAGGTGGACTATATATACTCGTATATTTATATATTTTTTGCTTTTGGGGTGCGAAATTATCAAATAACCCCTCCCTCCCACTCTTGAGCAGTGCGAAAGGGAGAGTCAGACTTCTACTGACTAAAAACCACCCATGTTCCTTCTTAGCCCTTTATGTCGAGGCCGCAGTATCTCGTACCACCCGCAGCCCCGACGGCATGGACTATATTTCAAGTGATGTTTCAAAGTAAAACCTAAGCTCTCGTATTTTGCTAAACAAATGCGTGTGCGCGGAAAATGCAATTAAACTATTGCCCTAGATTTACAATCAGTGAACCACGGACCATTTGAATTGCAAATGCAAGTTACCAATTAGCGTATATTAAGATTAGGTTTTATTATGTGTGGCTATTTAAATTAAACATGGCTTCTTCAACTAATTTTTTAGTTTAGTACTTCTAGATGTAGTACCTACCTATTAGTTTGCCCAACTAGGTATACTGATTTCAAATCGAAATAAAACGGAATCGGCTTTTTAAACCGACTGTGGGGAAGCCCAAAAGGAGGGTTATTCATCAACATAAAGCAAACTCTTGTTGGTATAGTAACTTGAAACTTAGTATAAAACATTGTTCACCTGCCTATATAGGTACCCTTATTGCTTAACTTGGAGTCTGAGAGCAGTCCTCATCTTTCAAACTTCTCTAATAGTAGTCTTATCATTATCATATTTCAAAAAACCTACATTTCTCACGCTATAAACATAGTAAGTATCAAAAATACTTCAAAACAAACATCTATTGCAAAAATGTAGCAAACACGTATCTAATATTATCCGACGGCCTCGTGGAGAGTATTGCCAAAGCCACTGTACCACAGTACACGAATTGTCATACAGTATTTCCACTAGATACGATGAGAATTGAGAAAGATTTAAAAAGATTTTTTTTTTAAAAGAAAAAAAAAACAACTTCCTGTCCCTGTCTCAAGTCACTTGGGTTCGGCGCAAGGGCAACACGTTTTTAACCAACTTCCAAAAAATAGGAGGTTCTTTATTCCTGTGTTTATATTTTAAATGCATGGCCGCGCATATCTCCGTCGATTGTGGACCGATTTTCAAAAATCTTTTTGTGTTTGAAATGTTATACCTACTCAAAACTTTGTTGGATACGAATGTTGATAGATGGATAGGGATTGGAAGGATTGTGTGAGGAATGATATGATGAAAGAGAAAGGAGTGAATGATGCCGTGACGACTGATAGGGGGAGCTTGGAAGATGAAAACGTGTTACGCCGAGCAGAAGGCGAATGGGACAACAGCAGGCAGGAAGATGGTGATGATGACTTCCACTAGGAACAAATAGTAGAAATCGGCAGACACAAATGCAAAGTTTTATACGGGTTTTAAGGTGAAGGCGACGAGGTAGCCCGCGAAATTCGAACCACCAAAACAACATCAAAAAAATAAATCATCAAACAATCACTCTTGTCACTTGTAATGAACTGAGACGGTTGTTTTTTGTTTTCATTATTATTCAGTAAATAGACAATTGTGACTACCCCGAATCCTATTTTATTGGAGATTAAACGAACTTACCTGAAGTGAAGTTCTATCCAAATTATACGAGTTGCTTCGTCCGAAGAGATTAAGATAACAATGTAGTAATACGTCTAGGTACCGCCTTTCACCCACTAAGTTTGAAGTTTTTTTATTTTTTTGTGGGTACTTTGTCTTCCTTATAGTTATGCCTGCACCATCACTCATTTAGTTGAAAGCCTGGAACCTTTTTTAATATTTCACTTTAGGTATGGGTTCATAGGGTTGGGAGGGAACTAATCTCTTCGGACGAAGCAACTCGTATAATTTGGATAGAACTTCACTTCAGGTAAGTTCGTTTAATCTCCAATTATACTTCGTTGCTTCGTCCTTCGAGATTAAGATAACAATGTAGATTTTGAAAGATGGTGAAATATTAAAACACGGAATAAGTATTAATTTAAGTACATGTAATTTTATGTATTAAACATTAAATTTTTTTTGAATTAAACATTAAATTATTGTTTTCTTGTAACTAAAGTATAGCTTTTCTATAATTAGGGGTAGATAAATAATGTAAGTAACGTTTTAGGTAATTAAATTTAACATCAATGAGAGGTTAGGATTGATAAAATAAATTTATCAGTTTGTTGTTTACATTGAACATTTCTATGAAAATTAATGAACGTATCTCCACCCAGCTGCGTTTCGTATCGTGTCAATATTGACCCCAGCTCTGTGAGCTGCTGAAGGTGGCTGCGTGTCTGTTGGAGTGGGGAGAAAATATTGAAGTGTCAATTCCGTTTATTGATAATATATCTTTTATCCGCCGACTTTATTTGTGTTTTTAATTATTTTTTCTAATGTTCTGCACCCTGCGTGCAGTTACAAGTGTGAGCAAAGTTACGACCTTTTTGGTTAAATGTTCTTAGTTAATTTAAATTATTATTTTGACACCATTTCGATAGGAACTCTAAAAGTCAATACTCCTATCTCCTATCGCTTTGGACCCGTGGTGGACACCCGTCCACCACGGGTCCAAAGCTAAACATGTTATATTTTGAGGCCGGAGGACGAGACTGTAAAATTTTGAATTTCAATAGCACTGAATAGCTTAGCAATGTGTTTATCAGACCTTAATTTCGATCCTAAGATGAGGAGGAGGTCAAAGTCAGAGCGGAAAGTTGACTGTTTATTATTATTATATATATATTTTTTGTATGGTCCGGTTAATAACCGGAACGAAATAACTCCGCGAGAAAATACATAACCATCGGAATTGATGCTTATGTATTAATATTGTGAGTTTTATAAACGTAAACTCAATCGTCGAATTACAACATCGTATTGTTTTATTTACATTTCAGATAAAGAAGTTGTCACACAACAATACCATTGACCTGCTAATACGTACGTACGTATTTTAGTTTTTTTTTTTTTTTTTTTTTTTTTTTTAATACTTCTAATATAACCGAAAAAGATGGTAATGCGTATTTAAAACAAATATTTGTCCAGTTTAAAGTACCTAAAAGCATTCACAGCGAATGCTTCTGGGTCTCTATTCTATGAGATGTACTTAGCATATTTGTTATTCGCGAAAATTTCAAGTTTTGATTGCCCAAAGGTTCTTAGAATCTATTCAAAAGCATGATCTTAAATCGCCTATTCGTCATCGGGGTGAGATTTTCTATACTAGCTTAGGTGTGTAATTGTGTATGAAGCTAACACAAATATACCGCAAGTTTCACACCACTGCCACAAAGTTTTTGTGATTTCAGTTAAATGTGAAAATCTTACTCTACCCATACGGTTGATGTACGAAATAGCAGTTGTGTTGTCAACGCGTAATAAATAACACATGCCGAATTATTGTCCAGTTCTAAAAGCCCAAGAAAGCAGCCAGGAATTCTAGACAATCAATATTATAGTATATTTGTCAGACTCTGTGCTACTCCACTGGGCACTGGCAGTCTCCTCACCCATGCTGCCCCCCCCCCCGACTTCTTTCTTAGCGTCTGAAAATATGTTTAGACAGTAGCGTCTTGCCTAATAGAATTGACTGCGATATCAATACATTTTAACCACCAGGAAAAATCGGCTTGCAAATACTATGGTAATGACATATGGCTATCGTAATTACTAGTTTTACATAATGCAAGGTATATTGCATCTTTATTGCCGACTGTACTGGCTTGAGGGGCAGAGGCCTACCAAGTGAGCTAAAATGTCTTACTCTAGATCGAGATTTGAAGATTGTAACTCTTATTTTATTAAGTTGTTTTTTTTTTTTTTTTTTAGAACCTTTTGTATCTGTCAATACAAAAGGTCGGAATCATAAAACTCCTTTTAATGTTTATTATGGATCCTAAGGACTCCAAAACATGTTTTTTTTTTTTTTTTTTTTTTTTACAAAATGTTATCCAAGTAATCTTGATAATTATTAGGAATGTCATCGAAGTACCTAGATAGATGACAAATAACCTTATGATTTCAGTAAACAAATTACCGGCTTTGTTAACTATGTGAACACAAATGGGGCTGTGGTGTAACACATACAATTGGTGAATTCAATCCTTGTACCTATATCGTAGGTACTCTTTGTATATCGGAGAAAATACACATCCTTTAATTCAGGGGAGGGCTAGATCATCAATTTTTATGAAATATTCTTTTATGATTACTTATGAATTACGGTGTACTTGTTTAAGACATTAAGTTTTATATAAATCCGTTAAAAGGCTCAGATGAAGCTAACGTAGATAAACTTGGTTCGTGTAACGGATAGGCAGGTTTAGTAAACTGTTTCTTGTAACCTTTTATTAAAGATAATACGGGTACAAGACGGTCATTGTTTATCAATTGTCATTGATCATAGTAGTAGGATAACCGACCAGCGGAACGTACCAGGTCTAGCGCTGCGGGACTTGGCGCTGCTGCACAAGTCGCGGGAGCGGTGCGCGTGATGGTCTCCGCGCCGCGCTGTCGGGAAACGGACGCGTCCAGTTTCATGTTTGGACAAGAACCTGTCTCGGTCTCTGCGCTGGTGCAGGTCCTGAGTTTGATATAGCTTTTGCAGTTTTTAGAGTACTGGTCAGATGTTCACCAAATAGAAAATTATAGATTTTTGTAGTAAATCATTTAGATTGTAGAACATAATTATCATAAGACTACGGCGCGGCGTGTCATGGACTCACTGTGTTGTGAGTCATAAATATCAGTCGACCGGCTTCGATCAGTAATTTTATTACCGACTGATCTTTATAGATAATCTGAAGAAAAGACTATAGTGAGGGCTTCACTCACTATACAAGATACGCTTACTTGCTGCGACCTGCACCTGCTTGTTGTTTTTATTCATATCTCCAATAAAGCGGCCGTTATCTCTCGATTTTATTTTGGTGCATCAATATTTGTGCACTTTTGTGGAACAAGATGCTTTTCAAGTTGCTCTTTTAAGACAACCTGTCGTTGCGATGTGTTCCCAATTAACAGATAATGTAGCTCGCTTCAAATATCTGGTCCATATTTTTTATCCTTTGATGAAGTTTCGCCCAAGAGAATCGCTTCGTCCAGCTCAGTTTGCGTTACATTAACAGGTAGTTCCGACTGCATTGTCTGTACTTCGTCTCTGAAGCAGGGATATCATGGATCGTCGAGGTGGACGTACCCAGATGTGGCTCATCTGAGTCAATAATCGGCAACGAGACGACTTCAGCTTAAACTTCCATTTCAGGAGGAATATAAATGTACCAAATGTAGGCATCGAATAAAAAAACAGCGCGGCGATAGTCTTCACAACTATCCGCAACACCAAGTTTATCATCATCAAGTAAGTCATGTGAATATGATCACTACGACCGCTGCTCCTTGTATATAACTAGTGGTTTTAGAGGGGCGATAGTCCTTTAAACTATCCAAAACACTATGTTTTAGTCCGTACGGAAATAAAATGAAATTATTATTAAGTAGGTCATTAAATAATGTGAAGGTAACATTCCTTTTAAATGTACACAATCACTATGTAACCAATTTACGAGTATTGAAAATCCAAATTTATCCATATGATGTAGGTACACAACACTTTGTGTTAGTCCGTACGGATATAAAATCCAATTATTATTAAACAGGTCATTATAATGTGAAGGTAACATTCCTTTCAAATGTACACAATCACTACCTATGTCACCAAAGAATTGGGAATAAAAATTAACCCTTATGTTGTAGGTACATAACACTATGAGTGTTAGTCTGTACAGATATAAAATGTGAAGGTAACATTCCTTTCAAATGTACACAATCACTATGTAACCAATGAATTGGGAATCCAAATTAACCCATAAGATGTAGGTACACAACACTATGAGTGTTAGTCCGTACAGATATAAAATGTGAAGGTAACATTCCATTCAAATGTACACAATCACTATGTAACCAATGAATTGGGAATCCAAATTAACCCATAAGATGTAGGTACACAACACTATGAGTGTTAGTCCGTACGGTTATAAAATGCAATTATTATTAAATAGGTCATTAAATAATGTGAAGGTAACATTCCTTTCAAGTGTACACAATCACTAAATGACCAGAAAATTGGGAATCCAAAATTATGTGAAGGTAACATCCCCATAAGATGCACACAACACTATTTAAGATATTTATGACATCATGTCAGAATATGATACGGATATAGTCCGAAAAACTATTCACAATATCTTCCGTTTGTAAAAAGAACACTCAAGCTTACCTTCATGGTCCGATAGTAATTTCTACATAATATTCGTTGACGAGGTACTATTCTCGAAACTATTTCAAACACACGACCGTCTGTCGCATTTATTAAGTTTCTTTTCGAGTTTTCGAATCTTTTCTTAAAATAACTGCTGTCGTTTATTTGGCTATATGACTATATTTTGGCATCTTTTTTGTATAAAAATAAAAGGAAGAAATTAATGTGGTGATCGGCGACGCACTAAAACGCGAATGAGTGATGGTGCAGGCATAACTATAAGGAAGACAAAGTACCCACAAAAAAATAAAAAAACTTCAAACTTAGTGGGTGAAAGGCGGTACCTAGACGTATTACTACATTGTTATCTTAATCTCGAAGGACGAAGCAACGAAGTATAATTTAACATACGACTGGATACTGACCGGGAAATTGCAAAAAACGTAAGGAAATTCGAATTTCGTGGGCTACCTCGTTGCCTTCACCTTAAGCATGCTTCAGGTAACAGGTCATTCGTGGGAAATGGAACATAAAAAGTTTAGTTCATCAACATCATTCTCTTGCCTTTTTAAGATACATTTGGTGTCGGTGCAGCATGTGTTCTTCTTCCATACTTCTCATCAGACACCCACCTCTTGCCATATCATCGTTTACACAGTCAAACCATTGTTACATCACAATTTCAGTTATCTAAATAAAAAAAAGTGCCTACTTGTTTTACTGCTTATCTTTATACTGTGACTACTGTCAGAAGTGTCAGATATTTATGACACTGCGTACGCGCATATTTCGGTTACGCTAACTTACACCTGTTTACCTCCCGACATTGAAACTGTATTTTCGTTAGACCCTGAATAATTATTTCGAAGTTTACATGTAATCGGTGTGTTCATAAAATATTTACGACAGCTAATGATAATTAGTAAACGTACTTTCGATCAGGTCGTTTCGATTTTGACGGAAGTGAAATTTACAATAATTACTTAGGTAATTGTTGGAAATTTCGCTGAGCAGTAAAATTCAACCACCAGCTAAATATGGAAAATAAACTAAAATCCGCTTGAATCTGCCTCGATTTTTCCCTGCTGGGGTAAGTTGGGGGCTTCCAAGGTGATATGGAGCGACTGCTTATATGTCTATATGACCTCCAAAAAGCAGTGAGAACTGGGTAATTTGATGCCACATAGTTAGACCGGTTCTTTCTTTTATTGGGACAAGCCCGCTACACTATCCCCATACCACTGTAACTTCTGAAAGTCAGAATCAACAGCGGCGACCACAAGAAAAGCGCCGAGACAATGAAGCTCGACGAAGTCCCAGAGAAACGATTAAACTGTCTTGGATCCCGCAACGAAATTAATCAGAAAAGAATAGCGAAGGAGTAGGAAAAACATGATTTCCACTTCACTCGAAGAAAGAACAGAACAAGGCCAATAGGCACACAGGGACGTATACAACTTTGATAAGCCCAGTTGCCTAGCACCACGGATTTATTATTGTTATTAATATTACTGGGTCCTAAATTGTGAGCTGTTATATTTGATTCCAAAAATAGGTATGACAATCCCGGATGAGACCTGTACTCTATTACGTGTTTTCTATTTTGTTCACTATTATACGTTCATTCTACCAAAGACTACACTCTCATGAAATGTGATGTGCAGATTGTTCAAATTCGCAGTCAGATGTAGAACATTGACAAAAACTAAAAAACCCGACTGAAAAAACTAAAAGTAAAAAAAGCACATTTTAAATTAAACAAAATTTGGAAGCAGGCGGTGTCCATTCTATTTTCATTTCATAATTTAATATTCAAATCAACAACTATGAGATCAATGATAGACCATTATGACACTATTGAATAGCAGACTCGGGGCCCTGGTGGAGGTGTCAAATGACAGCCGGGACCAAAGGCTTAACGTGCCTCCAGACTCTAGAGTCACAGAGGAAACACAGTATGTAATGGGTGGTCACCTATCCACGGAGCAAGCGCGGGTATAAATGTTTTTTACCCGACTACGGCGAAGCCAAAAGGAAGGGTTATGATTCTCTATCATCTTCAAACGTTTGACAGAAACAAAACGGTGTTTCAATTCGCTACTCCCCGTTAGTGAAAGGATATTATTTTAAGTATGTTTTTATTTTTATTCCTTTAAGTATTTTACTTTATTATACAACATATAGGGTGTAAATTAACCCTTCACGCAAACGTAAATCAAGCATTCTGTATATCAAACTACTTACCCCTGCTCAAAAATTTTTGCTGAAAATCACATTTTACGGAAAAACTCAATGTAGCACTCTTAAAATATTATGCTAGTGGATGCTTTGAATAGTAAACGGGTCATGGAGGTAAATTAAGTAAAGTTACAACCTGAAAAACTAGTATTTACAAAAACAGCTGTAAATAATTTGAAACTTTGACCCCAATATCTCCGTAACTACGTTCCCAGGTACCATACCTGGGAACGTAGTTACGGAGATATTACTAGAACAAAAAAACATTCTCAGTGGTAGGGAGAACAAGTGACTTTTTTTAGCGTTAAAGGTACTTTTACACCCTTTATAAATTATATTTTTAAATATTCCTTACAAAATAATATTTAAAAAAAAATATATAAAAAATAGTAGCCGACCGGTATTGGGAACAGGGTCTAAGCTACCGGCAGTCAGGGCTCTAGAGAAAGGAACCTTCTAACAATTTATTTATTTATATTAATTTCAATGCGAGCCGTGTCCAGGAGTCTCTCTAAGTCAGAGACTCTCTGTATCAAGCCCTTGATCCAGCTGCCTAACGAGAGCCTCCTCAGATGTTGGTCGAGGCTCTTGGCAATTATTAATTTTATTATATACTTTTTAATTATTGATTAAAATTTAGGTCTGTAGTTATTAACTTGCACCTTACTATTGTATCGAGTCTGGTTCTTCTAACCAACCTAAAAGACAGATGTGTTGCTGGGGAGTTTGTTCCGCCACTTCTACTTACCAGCTAAAATACTAGGAAGTGTCGAAGGGGGGGCGTTTTGGGGGATCGTCTCTTGTAAATAAGTAAAGTAAGGTAAAGTAAATTTTGACGTTCGAAGTGCTGATTATCAGCCTAGTTTGAATAAATGAGTTTTGATTTTGATTTGATTTGATTTATGAAGAAGAAATCACGCTGCAACAACACCGAATTGGGACAACGCAGGGTAGGCCGTTATTTCTGATAAGAGAAAATGGAAGAAAACAAGCAGACTGCCGCCGGGGTAGGAAGACGACGATAATGATTAGCACGCCTCTCATTCTCGAAGGTTCAGTACATCTACATTTCGCACGATATGTTAAGTCCTATATGATAATAGGGATGTTAACTGACTTAAAAAAATGTGATTCTAATTAGTCCGTCTGTTAGATTATCGAAAAATATTGGATACGTATTTTTTGTTTTATCAAATCAATAGAAAATTTACGAAGATAAAACGCGTGGAAGATCTGAGTAGGGGTTGGTGACGTCACACGTCATACTTATGTCTTAGAATATGAAGTCACAGGAGTTTGGATCGTCTTCATTCTTTGATTACGTGAATAAAGAAAAAATACGTGTCCAATATTTTTTGGTTATCTTTATGACGGACTAATTAGATTTTTTTGTTAACTACCTTAATGGTCTAGCCTATTGAAAACCCCAATAAAACGTTGTAAGACCTTTGAAATCGTACCAAACACATGCACAGCAGTTCCAACACGCGGCTTTGAAACCAACGATTCAATAATAGCTAATTACAAACAATAAAAACTAATTATAGAACTACATGGCTAATAAAAAAAAAATCAAACACTTCAATATTTTAGCTGACCGCGCCATTATGTCAGCTTGACCATTACATAATCGCATTACATAACAACTTTTACGGAATACAATACAATTACTTTGCTGGTCAGTAATTCATCCATCAAATGCCCAAAGCTATTGAGTCGAGGGTTCGATTAAGAAGGCCTGTTATCTAATAATCTCTTGAGCCAATGAACTTATGTAAGTAGGCAATTTGTTTGTATAAGTACCTTGTACTTACGTATAAACAATGGTGGTTGTATTTAAAGGAATGTGTCTTAGACAAGAATGCACGTGTGTTCGCAAAGACTGATGATGAATGCAATGTTTGAAATTATTATGATTCTTGAATGCTAGAATTATGAGCAACTTAGGTAAATATAGCCTGTTAGCCTGCATCATCCCACTGCTGGGCAAAGGCTTCTCCCCATGACTTCCAGTTGTTTCAATCTACAGCCAATGTGGACCACTGGTCGTTAGTTTTGTCCAGATTGTCCCACCTTCACCATCTTCTGCGAGGTCTGCCGCGACGCCTTCTGGTTGTATCAGCAGGGCTAAAGAAAGCGGCTATTTTAGCCCACAGTTCATTGGGCATGCGGCAGACGTGCCCTGTCCAGTCACATTTAACCTTAGAGGCTTTATGGGCAACGTCAGTAATTTGTGTTTTGGAGCGCAGCGTTGTGTTGCGTACACGATCGATTAGAATATCTTATCCTAGAATATCTTGGGCGTCCAAAAGAGCGTTAGATTGACGATATCCTCAAAATCGCGGGAAACATTTGGATGAGGGACGCACAGAACAGAGAAGAATAGCAAAAGAAAGGGGATGCCTAGACCAAACGAGTACGATTCCGCTTCTAGCACATGCATGATGTTTCCCTTCACCGTTTGGCGACGCGCGACGTGACAATGATAAATAAAATGTAGCGCTTAAAATGATGATAGCAATTTTCTCCCCATGGCCATTCATTGTTCCACGAAGGCCAAATGATCATAGTTATCAAGTCATTAAAACTATTTCACTACATCATCATCACGTTTATTGGTAGGTACCTAATGGTCACGGTACTGTGTCAACTCATGCTTCAATGGCATCACACATTCCATAGAATGCATACCTACTAGCTATTGTGTATCTAATACTGCAAACTATTTGTTTCATTCAACATAACATCACGTTTATTTAACCCAAGGGTTAGGCAAAAGTCCGAAAGTCCGATTTTAATATCTAAGAATTATAATGTCTATTATCACGAAATTTATTCCACCGAAAGTCGTAAATGCGATGTTTGTTTTCGGATTTTCATATGTTCGTAGAATCAAATGCTCGACGGGGTCTCGGTCAGACGAAGACATTCTGATTTGATCTACAATACTTCGAATAGTTCTAGCCTCTGGGCTGCTATTCAGACCGAAGAATTACCCACCCAGGTCGGGTAATTCAATTCAAATAAAACCAAAACCTCATGCTAAGGAAAAGCATTTTGCGCGTACAACAACAAGGCAATTGACTTAAGACACACAACCGATACAAAATAGTCTTTCAGCAACCATGGTCCCCCAACATCCATCAGACTTAAGCCAGTGCCCTAATCTTTCCCAACCAATCAGATATAATTAGTTTCCCACTGCTAAACTATCAATTAACGGTTTGTAACAAGCCTCATTCTATAGCAATTAACGGCTTTAAATAGCAAAGCGATCATTTATCACCTCCAATTTACTTACGCAGCCAGTTTTGGCACTTATAATTTATTTTGAATCGATAGTACAATATTTCAGCTGGTAGCTTTGGCTTAGACTAGGAATGTAGTATTTGTAACTGATTATTTAGTAGGGTAATTGAGAAAATACTTATTTGGGTGCAATTGTTAATCTTGCTAAGAACTAGTATATGATTTCGTCATTCGGAGCAATTCCGCGTGAGGAAAATTTTGTGTATGAATATTGAAGAGTGATCTTTCTCAATTGAAGTCAATTTGTAGCAAATAAAAATCTAATGCTACAATAGAGACACACTTTTTTTTTGGCGGGTGGAAAATCATCGAATAACGCCTTCCGCTCTTGGGCAGAGCGGAAGGCGTTATTTTTTTTCTGTTCAAAGGGAGTGTCCGACTTCTACTGACTAAAAACCACCCATGTTCCTTCTTAGTCCTTTATGTCGAGGCCGCGGTATCTCTTACAACATTCCGCAGCCCCGACGAGGAATAGAGACACCCTCATTGGACAATGCACCGGCAAATTGATTGATTCCTGATACCTACCTAAGTAGGTTCGTGGATAGATGACCACCCATTAAATACCAAGTTTCCTCAGTGCCTCGGAAAGCACGTCAAACCGCTGGTCCCTGATGTCATTTGTAGATCTTGGACAATCGTTAAAGATAGCTTTTCCATGGGGTATCGAATTATTCAGTACCAACTGAGCTGTGCCATCAGATAGGCAGTCGCTCCATGTAAAATACTGGCAGTCATCTGGAACTGATTGGAAGTCGACCCCAACATAGCTGAGACCAAATCCTGTACTCCCCCCCCCCCCCGCCTTTAGGCTTAGCAAGTGATGATGATAGGAATTCCTGACCTTATAATTCAAGATGATAGGTGAGGAAAACGCATGAAATATCGCCAGCAAGTCAAAAATAATGAGAGGTCAATTCAAAGAAGACGCATGATACAAATTAATAGGTAATCCCTACCTACCCAAAATATGCGGATCCGTTGGCGCTTTAAATTATAACTCATTGCGAATATTATTATTGGCTGGAAATATCTTGTTTGCATATCATATCATGCGTTACTTTTGGCATTCCGCCCTGCAGATAATTTTGAGTTACTGCGTGTCATTACTCCATTTGTTTGAAGAGATTACTCGTAACTCGTGTGATGAATGCGAAACTTGACGAATCATTGATGAAGGAATTGGTTGAGTCATTACTAGTTTTAAAGATAGTACTTAAGAGATAATAATACTACAATAACCAGGTTGTTAAAAGTTCTGGAGTGGCGACCGCGAACCGGAAGACGTTGCGTTGGAAGGCCTCCCACTAGGTGGACCGATGACCTGGTGAAGATTGCGGGGACCCGCTGGATGCGAGACGCAAGTGACCGCTCCGTGTGGCTACACCTGGGGGAGGCCTAAGTCCAGCACCTGTCTTTTGGCTGAAATGATAATGATGATAAACCACGCGGTAGACCTCGCAGGTGGTGGTGGTACGAGTTGGACAGGACCAACGCCCAGTGGCCCACATTGGTCCTGGACCGAAAGATTTGGAGGTCACGGGGGAAGCTATTGCCCCAGTAGTGGTAGACACAGGCTCATAGTAACAGTAGCAAAAATAATATTGCTATTGATTTAGAAGGGTAGGACGCAATATTGGTCGGATTGACCGGATCCAGTATCTGAAGTCCTAAACATCGGAAACTCAGACCATGCTCCCGACACTGATAAACAACTATTTCTTCAGAATTAATAAATTAAGAAATGTATCTAAGTAAGTAGATGAATAAAGGGCATAAAATTTTATCCTGTGTTTCTTAGCGCAAAATCATAGTAAGGAGGACGAGAGATACAAGGATAGCATAGAATGATAAGATAGTAAAACGTTTACAATGTCAATTGTTGAGCAACAACAATAAAGCCAGGAATTTGTATGAGAATAAAGAGCTTTAACAGACACGCACGTGTATTAATATTTGCCAAACGTGATTTTGAAACGTACTTAAATACTATGAATGTTAACAAAAACAAGTTATACTGGACGTCTGCACTAAGATAGCCAGTCTAAATATGGAAATTTTCTGGAATTGTATAGCCATAGCTATTCACAAACAACCGAATCGAAAAAGTCGTTTGTCTATCTCACTTGCTTTAAGTACCAACGTAATGTCAATAAAAGACAGATACTCGTATAAGTACGACTTTTCGATTCGGCTTCGATTCGATTGTTTGTTTGTGGAAAGATATTCTGATGTCACCACGATCTTAAGAATACTCGTCCACGTGATCGTGGACGAGTATTCTTAAGATCGTGGTGTTCGTTAGTTTAAATGAGCGAGACAGACAGATTCATAATAGGTACCTTCAGGAATATTATAACTTATTATGAGTCTGACTGAGTGCAAGGGAAGCATATGAAATCATGACCAATTTGATATTTGCCAAGACGTTGATATTTTCTGGAACGTTATAGGTATGACTGAATGCAAGTGAAGCATTTCCAATTCATTCACATCACAACCAATTTGATATAGAATCTGCCAAGATGTACTTCCCAATATTTCATGTCTGTCAAAGGAAATTAGTTGTATCTTGCAAATTGAAGGGGATAAACACCTGGCCATAATTTGTATTACTATTGCCAAAATCTCCAGCAAGAGTTTACTTGTAGATACGAAACTGCGAAAATATTATTTACTAGCGGACGTCACGCGGTTTCACCCGCGTAGTTCCCGTTCCCGTGGGCATATGGGGATAACAAGTAGCCTATGTTCTTCAGGGTGAATGTAGTTTTCTAATTGTAAGAGAATTTTAGAAATCGGCGCAGTAGTTATTAAGATTATTCATTACAGACATACATACACACAGACAAAAAAATCCAAATCTTTCCTCTTTATAATATTAGTGTAGATGAAACGTGAAATTTACCTATAATAAGTAAAGAAAAAATAATTTTGCACCTGCCACGGGTTGTCTCTGTATCACCCAAAGGTTGACTGGTAGAAAATTTATGGCATTAAGTCCGCCTATGTACTAAAATACTGAAGAGTTCATCAATAATAAAGAAATGTTATCATTGTTGTTCTCATTTGAAGGTACTTTTAGCAGAACATGAGGCCAGTCAACTTATAAACAGTTGACTGTATGCATAAGTGTTATGTAATCGGAAAGTAAAATTCGAAAAACAGCGATGTATATCTGTGAATGAAAAGACTAATTTTAACAAACTGCTTAATCATAATCACGCAAAACGTTTAGATACTAATTTTATCTACTCGTGTTAGCAAATTCTTGCTGAGATTATAGTGATTATTATTGATAAGACAAAGACACGTACGAGTATATCAAGTCGTCGTAATTTAAAAGCCTATCACCGAGATTTGTTAACAGAGATTGAAACTATCGGTGCTGATTAGTTTTAGCAAAATTAAGTACTTACTTATTGGTTGTGAAAAATCGGTAGTAATATTACCAAGTGTTTAGGCAAATTTGTATTTCTAAAAAAATACAAATAATGACATATCTACACTAATATTATACACGGGAAACATTTGTAAGTTTGTAACGAATAAACTCAAAAACGACTGGATCAATTTGAAAAATTCTTTCACCATTTGAGTGCTACATTATCCCTGACCCTGAGTAACATAAGCTATATTTATTACAATAAAATTTAAAAAATTAAATGTCCACCCGTGCGAAGCAGTGACGAGCCGCTAGTGTTTTAATATAAGGGAAAAAGTATTTTTCTTTAAGTAGTATTTTATAACAAATAACGATAGTAGAAATTCTATGTCTCAATCAAGTCACAAGTAATAAAAACAAACTATTAAAATACCCATAAACATAAACTATAACAAGCAACACTACGAGTAACTATCTGAAGAAGTGGATCTTATTATCGAGAAAATCATAATTTCCGCTCATTCTCGTTTGCAATCAGCGATGTTTTCATTGGCATGGCAGATAATCCATTCCCAATGCCCAAACGACCGGAAACAAGAGCATAATAATATTGATGCTGTGTGAAAAGAAATTAAGAAATATGAAAAAATAATTATTGGTAAAAATTACAGGTGATGTGAAGGAATGTTTCTTGACCAAAAAAAAAATCTCTTTAATCCGTCAGTTAGATTATCGAAAAATATTGGCTACTTGTTTTTTGTTTTATCAAATTGATAAAAAAATCGAAAATAAAACGCGTCAAAGATCATGAGTGGGGGCTTTTGACGTCACTGACCACACGAGTTTTCGAAAGATTGTCAATTTGTGAATAGATCGTCAATTTTTTTTTGTTTAAAACGTGAAAAAGAAAAAATATGAAAAAATCTTATTTTTGTTGTCAACTTCCCTATTTTGCGGATTTCTATGATTTTGACGCTTCATTTTATATTCAGCAGTGGACGTGTATCGCACATTTTCATGATAAAAATAAACAATAAAACATCACACCTGCAATCGTCATTGGCTGTCAAACAATTCAGTCGCCATTTTTTTGCTGTCAAGGTAGTGCTGGAATTTTGCAGGGTTGCGAAAACACAAATGTGTACGATACTTATCAAAGTTGTATCAGTAATCTGATACATTGTCAAGGTCATTACTATTACACGACTACTAAAAAATTTTTTTTTCGCACACTGCAAAAAAACACGGCTAAACATTCGAATACGTATAAAATAAAACAAAAACTTCAGGCACGTGTGGCAATGAACTCATATCTCCAAAAACGAACGAAATCCGGAAGGCAAGTCTTTCACATTCATACCATAAAGAACGAAAGCATGAGTCGAATACATTCATACGGTCATTGCCGCTCTTCTTCAGTTTCCACCATCATTGTTCCTCGATAATGCAAGGCACACGGACGGCTATTCTTAGCCAATACTCTCGCTTTCTGTATTTCTGACCGTTGAAGAGCAGTTATCTTGACGGCTGAACGATTAGTTTAAGCGTGCAAGTGATTAGTGGCTTGGCATGTGATGAGGAGAGATAAATCAGGTGTGGCTGAGAGAGGGATATATATGTAGATGGATTGAGCAAGCGATGATATAGGTAAATGATGAGAGAATTGAAGAGAAACTAATATATCATGCTGACCGTGAACCCAAGTGACACGGGGCTAGGAGTGAAAGAGTGGTTACGTCTATAGAAAATCTATATAAAGAAACGTGTCTGTTTTATTTTTACAGCGAAGAGATGATTATTTTTGATGAGAACGTGTGTGGGAATAAAAACACATAATTTCATCAAATCGCTGTTTATAAACGTCTTAATAGAAATAAATAGTCTAGCGGAAAATTTACGAGGTTTCCATTTTGATTGTCAAAGACGTAATTGCATGCATGATTAGGTTTTTCATACAGTTTCTGTTTTTGCATTGTTCAAACTCGAATTTTGCTGTCAGATTAATAAATTAAAGAAGTCAATGAACTACGAATAGGCTCCATTTAATGCGAGTCTTTTTGAATAATTTCACAAAAAAGTACCTCTGCGGGAATGGCATTCACATTCACGTTAAGAGCCATGACATGCAGAATAAAACTGACTTAACATTTCAGATGTAGTAAAATTTCTCATGAAAAATGTATGGCTAAGAAAACTGACAAACAATTATGTACTATAAAACCTACCTATTATTTTCTCTTTTACAATAAAATGTAATGGGCCTCTGGCTTGGCTTTTTAAACCGTCGAGAAATATCTCTCAGGCATGCTGGTTTGGGCTGCGGGTTGGTTCGCAAGAGGGTGACTACAGGGTACACTCAGAATCAGGCCTCCTCTATATGAAAGAGATTAATGTAACTTAATTTTCGGACGCGGTTACGAGACACATCGTTAGAACCACATACCCGTCGATAAGTGTCATAAGTGATAACTCCCCTTAGAAACCGGGGCTGCGGGTTCTTCGCAAGAGATACCGCGGCCTGGACATAAAGGGCTAAGAAGGAACATGAGTGGATTTTAGGCAGTAGAAGTCTGACACTCTCTTTCGCTCTGCCCAAGAGCGGGAGGGGTTATTTCATGATTTCCCAAACCCCAAAAAAAAGGCATGCTGGTTTGCCGGGGGTGCGGGACTGATCCAAAGAAATACCGCGGGCCTGGACCACAAAGGGCTATGAAGTAACATGGGTGGGTTTTAGTCAGTATAAGTCTGACACTCCGTTCTGCTCCGCCCAGCAGGGCTATTGCATATCTTTTAAATGACAGTGGCTATCATATTGTCTATGGATTAACTGTCAAATTGGTTATGGTTTAGTACAAAATGGAACCATTTGACAGTAATTGATAGGCACTATAGGTTAGCCACTGTCATTTAAAAGATACGCAATAGCCTTGCAGGACGGGAGGAGTCATTTGATGATTACCCACCTGAAAAACAAAGGTATGCTGGTTTAATCACGATGTTATCCTTCACCGAAACAAGTGATAATTATACAATACACAGTCGTATTGTAGTCGTATATCATATTTCGAACTCGTGATCTATGACTTGGCAGTCCGACGGTCACACTACTAAACTATTACTGCTATGACACAATATTTGAACAAGACACGATAAAATAACTATAGAGAATCGTCGAAACAGCAGTGGAATATCGTGTTATCAAACCACAATACAAGGTTACTACACCGTGTTTCGAGTTTTTATCAGAAACAACATGAATGGAGTAATTGATTGCTATCTCAAATTTATCTTGCATTAGGGGAGGAGCGGCTTTGCAAGATCATCAGACGATATGCTCTAGAAATAAGGTAGTTGACAAAAAAATCTAATTAGTCCGTCAGATATATTTCCGAAAAATATTGCAGACATCTTTTTTCTTTTTTCACATTAACAAAAAAAAAATTAAGACGATACAGTGCTTCGAAAACTCGTGTGACGTCACATCGCACTGTAATTTTTACCACGTTACTGACGCACAAACCCCACTCATGATCTTTGACGCGTTTTTTATCTTATTCAATTTTGATTAATTTGATAAACTCAAGTCAAAAAGAGATTTCAGAACGTTTCGACTGTCTGTACGTGAACCACAGCTGTATGGTTCACCTACAGACTAATATTACAATATTATTTTAATTCTTTAATCCAATTTTATAGTAAAGATAATTTAATGTTAATTTTCAAATTTAATTTAATTTTGTAATCTTGATTTTGTGTTGTTTGTGCATACTAACATAGTTTATAAGTTTTCAATTGTTACTAACCATAATGGAACATTGTTTTCTGATAAATAAATATAAATTATATTATATTATATATTATAAAACAGAAAACACGTATACGATGATCGTGAATCGTCACACTATCATTTAATACTTTTTCATAAAATTCCTCACACAAACCTCCCATCTTTTCTTTGGTCCTCCCTCTCCCTCTCTACCCATCAACATTTATTTTCGTCATTCTTTTAGGCACATGTGGTTCGTCCCTCCTCATAACATGCCTATACCAGGACAGTCGATTCCATCGCTTCTATTTACTGTAGCTTTAGGCAGAATGGAATATCCGTATCAGTTATCGCACCATCAGATCGGTCTGTCAGTCACGCGCGATACATAATAAATAATATGTTAGACAAACATAACGTACGTGATGGACTGAAAATTGTTCGTAGTTAATTTATTTGTTCATGAATTTACTATTTTACTGGGTCTATACATTGTGCAATTTCGGACGTGGGAATTTTAAACAAATAAATAATATATGTTCGATGTGAATATTCTAGTAAGAGACTACTAAGATAATATTACATTATTTTTTATAGTAAAACTGCCAGAAAAGCTACGCCGCTGGTATGAATTGACGCACAGTATCCAAACCAAAAATATGTTTTTTTTTGTGTGTTAAGGTTCCAAAATAGATGCATAGTAGATAGTATGCTTTCTAAACTAGGAATTTGGCCGCAAAGGAGCCGGAAGGGAAGCAATCTGTTAACACCGAACTTTTAATGTCTTACAAGAAAAGTTTTTCTTTACGGTCTTCTGTAACATCAAAGACCGGATATACTTAGTATTTTTATACACAGACCTTTTATTTTCCGGTTCAAACGAATATCCACTTATCTATCTAATACCACTGTAAGTAAAAGGTAGGTAGGCCTCCTGATACAAATAGGCCATTACTGGCAAAATCCCAGCACTTCTCCCTAACTGGTTCAGGAAATACACCGTGATGGTGTATGTTTCGAGACATAAAATCCCACGATCTACTGTAAAATACATCTTACTAGTTTACTACAGAGAACAGTTAAGCAGCCGAAATTCCCTGTCCAGAAATTGTTTTGATTGGCAACAACTCGACAAAAAACTAATACGCATCTCACCCACCTCAACTTACAAAAACACCAGAAAAGAGCTCATGATATCCCTGACCCACTTCGTAAGATTTCAAACTCAAAACTCAACTCAAAGTAAAGCATTTATTTCAATTAAACCTTTATAGGCACTTTTAAATGTCAGAAGAGAAATTCATAAAAACAAAACTACGAGTGGAATATGTCATTCTGAAAGCCACCACGCCGAATCACACGCCGCCGAATGCCAGCAACAACGAGCACCGCTACAACAAATGCACGAGAGTTTCTTAATTCTTTTCCTGCTTTCTACACTCCAGTTAAGTAGTCATCTTCGAAACCAAGACCATACCAATAGGATCATACCAACCCCTTCCATGTTGCTGACATCTCTTTGAGGCGCGCGTGGAACGAACGCGAGCGCGCCGTCCGTCGACACAGCCTGTCGTCGGGATAAGACCCATGAGTAGCCCATTACTCACCGTCCACAGGCCCGCTAAGACCACCACCCTCTGACTGAATTCATGTGCTTATTATAATATAATTATGACTTGCTTCGGTGAAGCGTGAGAAACCTGAGCTCAGATATTCCTCGACGACATTTAAAATAGAGGCACATGTGCAGTTTTTTTTTTGATTTTAATCATATTTGGTACAGGTGGACGGTGATAAATTGTGTAACGAATTATAAGATATTTTTTACACCTATAGTCTGCCCCTGTGGACCATTTCCAAACTTTACGCAGGAGGGACGCAGGGTAACTAGGTCACAATTCAACAAAAAAGTAAATCCGTAAAACTGTTTTCGGCATGCGCGACATCTCGACCCCGACAAGCGATTTGGCGACAAAATGTCTGAGCAAGGTCAACGTTCGGTGATTACAATATTCGTCTATAATTATGCGGGTTCCGGTACACGCCTTTCAACTCCAACGTCACGTATTGAAAACTGGTTCAACAGTTTACCTATCTCGGAGTTTATCTGCGACTAGATTTTGTCCGCGTCTTTGCTCGGGAATGTCACAACTGGAACGTTTTAAATATAGCTTATCACACTCGGGGATACTGCAAGCTTCGCAGAATTAATCGGAATCGGAGCAGTAGTTCGGAACACTTACAAATTATAAATTAAAAATTGCAGATGAAGCTTTGTTGTGCCAAAAGCAGATGTTCAGGGTGAACAAACGCATTGTGTCTTGCAATAAAGTAAGTAGCGAGACATCACAAAGCATGTCTACGAAAGGGCCGGTTTCTGGGGACAGATGTCTCGAACAGACAATGGGTTGCGTTATTTCTCACGTGTCCCTGTTCCAATTCGGTGGCATGGCAACCAGCCCTTTATTCGTGACACATCCCGCAAATGTTTAAAAATGGCTAACTAATGACTAGTAAGTCGGGAATCGGATGATTCGTGCAGAAAAATGGTTTCCAAGACGTTTTTGGTTGGTTGACATTAATTAACACACATATTTTACGGCCTACCTACTTGTAACAGGCCGTAAGCCTTTCTCTTTTTTTTACTACGAATTCGATTCGAAGTATCTGCGTCGCGTCGTTGAGTATTCACTTTTCGAACTTCGACCGCGACTTTGACCTCTAATGACACGCTCAGACAGAGTTCATTTTAAAGGTGACTAAGTTCAATCTTTCTTGGCCTTTCTTGACAGTCTGTGCACTAAAGACCAGGGTCGTACGACAAAAATTCCAATTTCTAAAGTAGGCGTGTTTGAACCACATCAAAACACGTGGTTGCCACCACTGATAAGATATGATTGACAACAAAGATTAGTTTCCCAGTAAGCCAAAATGATAACAGCTGATATTGAGCTGTGTTATCAGTAAGTGATCATCCACATATTAGCCATATAAGATAATGCAGTGGATTATGGGTGGTTCCAATATTAATGTGAATTTTGGGGGATTTCCCAATAATCATGATAGATGGATATTTTTAGGCATTTTATTAATGCAGACCTATCCTTCCATAACACATGGATCAAAACTAATTGTTGAACATTTAAATTGTGGATACTGGCTCATGATAACTGATGAGACCTGAGTAGATGATGATCTGTGCTATGGTTCATATCTTTCCTATTACCTGGTAGAAGGTTAGAAAAAAGCCACCCCTAAACATAGCTTGGATATGCAAACTTCCAGGGCTTCACAGCTCATTTTTGAACAACATTAAGACATGATACTTGCATTGAGATGAATATCTCAACTATAATAAAATCTGAATTAAAATGAGCATACATTGCAGTTACCATAATGCAAATGGATTGTCTCTTTAAATGAGGACACACCCACATGCAGCTACATCATTATAGTCATGGATATCAACTAATGTAACTAAAGTATTTTCCAACTATTATGTAAGTATTTGATATTAATGAAGCCATCAACTGTCTAGGCTTTTCAGCTATGTCGGTGTTAGCTTCCAGCCTAACCACTTGCAGCTGACTACCAGAATTTCAAATAGAGTAACTGCTTATACTACATCTCCAAAAGATACCCAAACAAATACGTAACACTACTAACTAGAATAAGACGAACACTAACACAACTAACACTTATAGCATTTAAAAAAAAAAAAAAAAGCTGTACTTAATATAAAAATTGTAAATATTGTGAGATGAGAAATAAAAGGCTTATTATTATTATTATTATTATAACTGCTTATATTTTGTCAATTTAAATTTTTGAATTTATGTAATGATTGCTTATGTAATGAACTAAGTTATTCTGAAGTATGACAAGTGAATTAAGCAATAATAGATAACCGGCAAATAGTAAATAGAAGATTACAGTGCATTTGAATGTGGAATAAGTTTTATTTTGTTTTAAATTTAAATGGAAGATGCAGTAATTATACAACTTTATCATTCAATGAGATTTATTACCCTAATCTGCACTCATTATGTGGGTAATTGATTTTTAAAATTCATATTAGTTTGGTATGTTTGAGACTTAAGATATTGATGATGAAATGTTAAGGTGAATTGCAAGTTCATGTTGAGGGCAATGAAGTTAAAATTGTTACATAGGCACCATCTGGTTTAATATTTCTGTTTTCTATTCAATTAAACTTAAATACCTAAAATATGAAAAAAGTTGTAGTCATTCAATAATTAATTTTGTAATCAAAAACTATTTTTACTCTGCATAAAAACTTGTTTCCAAATAAATCAACAATAATAAATGGAACGATAATGAGTAAAAAAACTGAAGGCCAGTGGAAGCATTGAACAGAACCACTTACTTTCACTACTTAAATAATGAAAACCAAAGTTTCACTCACCCCTCCGTAGTCACAGAGTTCAATGACAATGTTTCGGCGAATATCATCTCATGGTCCTCATCCGTCTTCGGGTCTTCAGGGAACTGACCATCAGGGGGGACCTGGGGCCCTGGCACATCCTGCTCACCAACGCCTTTCTGACTGACATTATGCAGTCCCGATAAATCGACCTTCGTATCGACACCACCCTCAGCCTGGAGAGCCTCCGAAACCACCAAAATGAAGAGAGCACAACTGTGAAACACCATATAATCATGAGAATCAGCCAATAGTTTAAATATTGAATGTCAACAAAAAAAATATGTTTTCCGTACCTGGATAGCACTGAAATTGTCAGCAAAGACGTGTAGATCACACATAAACCACCCTTCATCGTAATATCAGTAAAATATCCACAGTCCATACCATTTTGTGCGTAAAATTAACACATATTCGCGACGCCTTCAAACTTCACAATGAAAATCGAATAAAATACTAAACACACATCACACACGCACAATAATTAACACATTTTGAGGGGTTGAATAATAATAAGAATTTGCTGCCGTCGCCAAACAGAAAAATGTGGGAACGAACTTTTGCTCAATTTTACTAAAATCGAATCGTGTAATTTGACAATTGCCAAAATTTTTGTTCCCTTTGACGTTAATGTTTTTCACTAAATACAGAACTCCTATTGGTAGAAAACTTAAATTAAAATCGATTCTTCATTATGCACCAATAGGAGTTAAACATTTAATGCTTATGCTACGTTTTTATTGGCGAATTTTAATATCGGATGGTTACGTTTCGTTATACGAAAAAGGCAAATAAACCACCTATTTTTGTTTGGCTTCCCACAGAAGTATTTTTATGCATTCATTGTTCTGAAATTAAAACATGACGAAAATTATTTTAAATCTTTCAGAAATGTTTGGGATGTTACAAGTATTTTTTTATATTACGAAAATTTCATTTTATTAATTATAAATATATTTATAAAATGGAGTGTTAGAAACATCTGTTGTAGTGTTGTGCTTAAAATGGAGCAACGATAAAAGTATGAAAATCGCCTAAATCTTTTACAATAACATAGATTTATGTACTTTAAAATGTTTGTATTTATCCAATATATGTATTGGAGTAAATAAAATATAAACTAATCATTATATGAGTCACTATACCGTTCAAAATAGTTATAAATGCTTTTTGAGATTAAATTTTAAATAATTAATTTACTACAACACAGTTTTAGATAGTCGATTATTTATCAAACAAATCACTATCAACACATCTGTGTGTGTTCGTATTCGCACTGCTGCTGCTGCTGTCATCGACGTCAACAGGCGTTTACGGATTTGTCGGTTCTTTCTTGTTTCATATATTCGAAAAATGGAAGCTTTATTTGCTATACCTTTCACGGTTCTCGAAATTCCTAACATTAAAATTAAAAAGCCGACATGGCTACAAGCTCCGTCTGCCATGACAACATTCTCTTTGGTGCTACTTTCATACTTTTTAGTGACCGGAGGTTAGAAGATTGTTTTGTAAGATTGCCAATTAATTTCTTATTGGATTCGTTTCAGATTGAATCTAATACGTGTTTTTGCTTGTAGGAATTATATACGACGTGATTGTGGAGCCCCCGAGCGTGGGTTCAACGACCGATGAACATGGGCACAGTCGACCTGTCGCCTTTATGCCAAATCGTGTAAATGGACAGTACATCATGGAAGGATTGGCGTCCAGCTTTCTGTTCTCTCTTGGTGGTCTTGGCTTTATCATCCTCGACCGCACACACAACCCTTCAACCCCTAAATTGAACAGAATCTTGTTAATATCAGTTGCTTTCCTATGTATTCTTGTATCTTTCTTCACAACTTGGATATTCATGAGGATGAAGTTGCCAGGCTATCTACAGAACTGATTGTTTACTAAAGTAGAGTAAGCAAAGTCATAAAATGTTTTTTAATAAGTTTAATAAATATTTTTTATATTCCATCTAATTGTTCTTTTATTATTTTGTTGGCTGGTGCTTTAATTATGCATACATAATGTACTTATTATTCTATTTCCCCAAATGCACTATCAGAATGTAGGTTGTTATAACATTGTCTCACTACATTCTGTTCGGTTCTTATCATTGTAATGGTTAATTCCATTCTTATCACTTATGAGTAGTTATAATGTTACATATTATGTGAAATTAAACATAACATCAGCATAACGTTTTACTCCAAAGGGTAAGGACTGCTGTTGTTCACTAATTATGTTTCCAAGTCTCATGACTCCCATGTAATATGGAGAGAAGCCAGAAAGGGTGTCAAAATTTATGTATGCATTTTATTTTTAATTGAATGGAATTAAGCCATTATCCTGAGGAGTATTAAATCATAAACAAAATCCCAAAGAAACAATTTAATACTTAAATATTTGGCATTTTATAAAAAAATTGTTCTAATAAAAATCAGGAACAGCACAAAACAACACAATTATTATATATCACCTTAAAAGAAAACACTTCATTGTGAACAAGAGATTCAAAATTGATACAATTTTAATAAAACAATATTATTAAAAGGGAAGACAGAAATAAAGCTCTTTATAATACAAATATAAACTACAGGCCTAACTTGAAGATGTTGCTTGAAGTAGCCTACCTACTATAGGGTGTGTTTGAGCCCTTCATAAAGCTTATGGCTAATACTTCAATTCATCACCAAACTGCGGCTACCTCAACTGTTTCTGGACATTATAATCTGGACCTCTTCAAATTTTTAGTGAATCGGTTTCTTCTAGGCACGCATACTCTACCCTAGGGCACATCATCGCTTCCCTCACATCAGGCAAGTTGACGAAACAAGGCAGGCACCATCTCAGTCAAACTATAGGTACTGAACATATAATACAAAAAAAGTTTCTTGTATACTAAAATTGCTCTAGCTGCTTCAGTCATACTAGCTAGACAGTCGAAATTTCAAATGCCGTAAACAACATTGATTTATGAACATAAAAAAAAAAAACGTAAAGTTTAAATTCCCACAGCACATCTCAATGCCTCTTTTATGAGCACTGAACATTCTGTAGAATTATGCCTATTTCCACTGTGTTGCGTTTTCTTGTTAAGAATTTGAGCACAGGCAGAAAAAGGTAACTGCTTTTAGTAATACAATTTATATACTATAAATTTAATTTAAATACAGAAAAAGTCGCAAGCATTAATACATTTACATTCAGCAAACTTCAAAAGCTATGTTCTCAAATCAAATAAATACGATTGTACCTATGTGGAATTGGCGTTGTGTAGGCTTATTTATATTGGCATATTATGAGTTAATTGTAAATACATCTTCACGAGGGTAGGGAAAAGCTACAGAACACCACTTGCTAAACTTTAATTTATCTGGTCAAACACATAACTGGTTGTTAGTGCTACGCATCCTCCATCCTGAAAAACATCACTAATAAGATCAGTGTATGTTCTTCTACCATCGTTTTTTCAAGAGAAAATAAGCTTTGAATTTTGCTAAGTGTATTCATGCTTGCACACAATTTAGGTCTATATTGTAGAAATAGAATACTAAGATTATTTTGAGACACACACAACACTAGTTAGTTAGTAGGTATTACATATTATTGAGAATGCATGAGTATGTAGTGGCAGAATGTTGAGTATTTCACCAGTCCTCTCTTCACAGTCTTATTCTAAATGCACTGAAAAATAAAATAAAAAGAATCAGTAAAATAACTTTTAGAAGCACAAAATATACAATCTACTAAGGTAGTTGACTGACTAAGTAAAATATGATTCCTATTAGTCCGTCTGTTAGATTATCCAAAAATTTTAGTTTTATCAAATTAATAAAAATGTATGAAAATAAAACGTGTCAAAGATCGCTAGTGGGGGCTGGTCACTTTCTGGTAAAAAATGTACCAAACTGTGACGTCGCGGGACTTTTCGAAGCACCGTATAGTCTTTATTTTTTTGTTTATGTGAAAAAAGAAAAAAATAAGTGTACAATATTTTTTGGAAATCTATCTGACGGACTAATTTTTTATTTTTTGTTAACTAACCTATTCTGCAGCTGCCACTCTTAGAAAAAGAAGCATAAAAATTACTACTTACTGGCAGAAATCAGAGCTCTTATCAATGATATGTTCAAACTCTGCAAATGATAGTGCTCCATCATCATCTAAGTCAGCTTCCTCTAGAACATTCTGGACTAACTGCTGGATCTCTGAGTCACCGAGCTTGAGTTCAGGGCCACACAATCTTTCAATTACTTCACGTAAGTCTGATACACCAATCATGTCGTCACCATCAAAATCTGGAAACACAGAAATTTATTTATTTCTGCAACATCTTTTACTATGAGAAAACTAAAAGCCTAACATAACATATCAAGAATTGTCCGAATATAAAAGCCAGTAAGCTACCTATGGAAATACAGTGGCAATTTATGGAGCAACATAATGCCTCTAGTCAGCTCTAGTAATCTAAGAAAACTGAGAAACCAAAGTTCACGGATATGAGACATCCACTAAGCTGCAAAAGGCGAGTTTATTGCCACCAACTGGGAATCTGATGGTAAACTTACCAAATATCCTAAAAGCATGTTCAGCCTTTACAGCTTTCGGAGCCATCTCGCTGAACACAGACATCATATCGAGGAAGTCTTCAAAGGTGCAGTCCCCATCGTTACTGGAACTGAACACCTTACATATCCGGTCTCTGAACGGGTTCACACGTAACTCAGGGTATTGCAGTATCTTGGTCATCGGGAGCTTGGCATTCTTGTTGTGACCTACTTTCTCAGGTGCCAGGGCTTTGAACTTTTGATGAGCACTGAAAACGGAAGAAAGTTTCACTAATTAAATTGCTGTAGATAAAGTGGAAACATTATTGTATGATGATGAGTTATTAAGTTTGTTGAAGAAAAATGCATTGAAACGATGTAACAAAAGATTTGTACTCACTATAAGACTTCCTTCTTGGTAAAATAAGTCAGATCCTGGAAGTTAATAATGCCGAAATTAGTCACTCGTTAAACATTTCCTGAATAATAAGAACAAAACTCTAAGACAATAACCGAAACAAACCCTCCTCACCTCATAGTCCTGAAGTTCCTCCTCCGTAAACTGACTTTTCCCTTGGCCCATTATAATTAAAACATAAAAAATATTTTGAAAATGAATTAGTCTTAGAGATGAGATTCTTGTAAACAAAAACACAAAGATCTGTGATTCAGGGCGGGGGGGAATAAATGGGAAGGGGGCCGGGGAGGTGAGGTAGAAAAAATCTGTCAGCTGTCAATGGCAATTTGATTTATACGTTTAGTTCAATCTTAGAATAAACAGATATAAAAATATTTAATTCAATCATTGTCATAATTACTCCAAAATACAGTAATGGGATTCACAGAATGGTTTATCTATTAAATTATTCATTGTCTATCGTATCATCCGTCATAGTCTCTGAAAAAATACAAAAAGGTGTGATTTTTTTTTTTTAGTTTTTTTTTTACCTAACTTTCAAACATTTTTTTTAAACTCTCACCGTTAGCTTTGATTCTGGAGGCAAACAAAGAACCCCTCTTGTAAGGACCACCAGGAACTAACTCACAGAGCATTGGGTAGTTCTTTTTACATGGCGTTGATATCCACGTTCTGGATCTTGTGAGAAGTACACAGTCGAAGTTCTTGCGGGCCCTTTTCGGACTGCCAGGTGCCCAGGCACGATATGTGGTGCAGTCCAGACCATCACCTGCGAGAAATAAGAGAAGATCAAATATTTAAAAAGACTAAAGGAAAACCATTACCTAAGTATAATCCATCGGTTTAGGTTGGCTAGGCTGTAGTAGTACATAATGTTAAACCCTTATAAAAAACAGAATCCTCTTCCAGACGGAGTATTTTAGAACTACGCACAGCTGGCGTGCATTAATTGTTGATGAAGACTTTCTGCTTCTTACCGTGTCGATGGAAATATCGCATTCTAAATTGAGTTGACCCAGAACGTGACTACACTTTAAGCGCCTTTAGAAACGACTATTTCAGCTCTGTGCCTTCGGCTTGACCTTTCGGAGATTAGCTATCATTCCTACAGCACACAAAATCTTCTTACCTACATAGTCTCGTCTATGAATGAGTGGAGCGGCGCGGGGCAAGTACCCAGCGCGGGTGAGGCGGCAGGGTGCGGGCGGCGCATCGCGCGCCTCCCGCGCCTTCCGTTAGTACGCTGTTATTCACCAGACAGTGCGCACGATTTTCTTAAAATCCTACTTAACGTTGGTGTAACGTTGCAAAAGTGATTGTGATTCTACCTCAAGTGATAAGTGCATCATATCGCTGGAAGGGGTAAGTGAATTAATTTATCTTTTAGTTTTGTCTATGAGAATTACGAGTGGCGTACGTATTCATTTACGTAAACATAAACAGTGAACGGGTATTCGTATTTTACAAATACCACCCTTATAAACGATTAATTGGGCCACATTGTACATAATATTGGTTGAAAATGTGTGTATTTAACAGCTTTAAAGCGACACGAGGACACGTCGTAATCTGTGTAGTTATCTACTTGGTATTTTGATTCTGAAAGATTTGTCTTCACTAGGCGCAGCCTAATAGCTCACTAGTTGTAGACATAGGGTATTCACCCTTTTAACTCGCCATCTGTAGTCTCACGACTCAGAGGTCGGAACCGTACGGCTTGTATACTACAGCCGTACGGCTCGTGAGCCGCAGCCGATCGGCTCGTTGGCCGCAGGCGGTCGGCTCGTGAGCCGCAGTCGTACGGCTCGTGAGCCGCAGCCGATAGGCTCGTGAGCCGCAGCCGATGGGCTCGTTAGCCGCAGCCGTACGGCTCGTCAGCCGCAGCCGTACGATTAGTGAGCCGCAGCCGTTCGGCCCGTGAGCCGCGGCCTTACGGCTTGTGTGGCGTAAGGCTCGTGAGCCCTGCCGCACGGCTTGTGATCCTCAGCCACAGGCTTGTTGTATAACTACTTGATCACAACCAATGAAAAACATTATTATCTGAATCTTATGGCAATTTTGTCGTTTTGCTTCAGATGGCTCAAGAAGCGCCTTTCGTCTCGCTGGGGGAGCTGTTGGACGAGACTGCTGAGACTGAGAGCGATAACGACATCCTAGAACGTCTTAAACTTCTAGCACAGGAGCTGTTGCCCGATGGTTGGACTGCTTGGAAGGTGTCTCGGTTAACAAAAGAAGACATCTTCGGTGATAGCGTCGACCCCCAGGTGCTAAACAAACTCAGATTTGCCTTACCAACTGACCAGCTAGCTAAGGCTTTCGTTCCAGAAGCTACTCGACTATCCGAGAAGGGGTTTCGCGACATCAAAATGAAAATGCTAGACTGGGCGTTCACTAGGGCCTTAATTACTAGCCCACCTGCAGTCTGTAATAAGATAAGGGGGTCTGCCGCCGCAACTGAGATATTTAATGAGGCAGTTAGACCTGAAAGGTCCATGTCAAGAAAAGAAGCCGACCGAGCTTTATCTCTTGAGGCGGACAGCGAGCCCACGTGTACGAAAAGAAGACGTATTTCTTCAGATCCTGAGTCAAGCGAGGCATGGGCTACGAGACCAAAACGTTCTAGATTAGACATTCTAGAACAAAGGATGAATGACATGTTTTCGAATTTGATGGAAAAAATGGATTCGTTGGCTCCAGTTAGAAATGACCTAACGCGGGAGAGCTCTCCCGAAGATAAGACTTCATCGGATGAAGAAGATGTTCCCGTTTCTTCGAGGTTGGAATCACCTAATAGTGATTGGCACGCACCGCCCTTGGGCTCTGGTTTAGAACTAGACTCTGTTCAATCTAGTTGGCCTGAATTGGAGTTTCTTCCCGCGGTAAAGGAGTCGGAACCCACAATTCCAACACCGTCAGAACATATCAAGGTGGAAGGCATTGCCTGTCAGAGGTTCGGGTCAGAGGCGTGGAGCCGCATAAGGTATAAAGAAGTGGTAAAGAGATTGCACGCTTCACCAGTTTTTAGCACTTTGAAGGTTAACGCCGAGTTGTGTGCCCTCGGAATACAAACGTCGGGACTTCTCAGCAAGCAAGATGGTGTTCTGGGCACTATTGTCCATGGCCTCCTCTGTCAGAGAAAAGCGTTAGCCGAAGAGCTCAAGAAGCTTGCGGCAGATTTTCCTGCGGCTTCTGCAGACTTAAAAAAGTTATTATCAGAAGGCTCGGATTTCAGGGCAACGTCAGACGACCTACTGCAATATGTTTGTGCGCATAGGGCGGAAACAATCGATATGAGACGTAGAAACTTTAAGACCAAGAGTGAAGCTCTAACGTCAATGTTGCAGAAAATACCGCCATCAGAAACGCACTTGTTTCAGGAAGATAGGTTGTCAAACTTTATACGGGACAATGGTGGCGCGATGCGGATTTTTCCTTCTCGTTTCGGGAAGACGCCGGGAAAAGAGAGGCCGACCTTTCAGCAGTCGGGTAAGAGTACCCAGCCAGCTACGTCTCGTACACAAAGGTACACCAAGGACCCAGTCTGGCAAAATCGGCCAACCCAGGCAGCCATTCAGAAGCGAAAGCAATCGAGGGCAAAACCAAGGAACGCCGACAAGAAGGAGCAGCGCCACCAACGTCGAAAATATTGACAGGATCTGCAGAGGGGGACAATTAAGGAACTTCAAGCAGCAGTGGCAGATGCTGGGTGCACCGGTTCCTATCCTAAAGATAATAACAAGCTATGCGTTGCCTTTCGCAAGGAAACCCCCTTCTATCCCACTAAGTCCAAAGTTAATAGCTCAATTTGCCACAAAATCCTCAAAATTAATGACCAAGGAAGTATCAACTTTACTGAATCTAGGCGTAATCGAAAGATCAACGGCCAAGACGGGGTTTTTATCAAGAATGTTCTTGATACCCAAGCAGAATGGCAAGGTACGGCAAATTTTCGACCTTCGGCAACTAAACCTTTACTTGAGTTCAAGAAAGTTTCGTCTAGTAAATCAAAACTACGTTCCCAAATTTCTCCAGAAGAACGACTACATGGGAAAAATAGACATATCTCAAGCGTACTTCCACATACCCATAAGAGAAAGTCATCGCCGTTACCTCGCTTTCTCTTACGAAGACCAACTTTACCAAATGACCTCCTTGCCGTTCGGTCTCTCAAGTGCCCCGTTAGCCTTTTCCCGAGTAACCAAGTGGATGGCAAGCATGTTAAGAGAGCGAGGCATTCGCGTACTAGTCTATCTAGACGATTTTTTTTTTATTTGCCCACCAAAACCCCCAAATACTGGAATCACATATGGAGTACGCCATCTCTCTCCTCCAAAGTCTCGGTTGGGTCCTAAACTTAGAAAAGTCGATTGTGAAGGCTACACAAGAAATAGAGTACTTAGGCATAGTTTGGAATACGTTTGCAAACAGAAAAAGTCTACCAAAACAGAAATGCGATCAGTTATCAAAAGATCTGAAAAGACTGGTAAATGCCGGTTGTTGGAGCTGGAGCCAAGGCACCTCGTTGATAGGCAAGCTGGGATTCGCATCATTGGTGGCTCCGTTGGGGCGCTTATTTACAAGAAACCTGCAGAGGGCGTCTCGAGCTCTACCAGAGAAGTACCCCAAGAGGATGTGCTTGCTATCAAAGGCGGCCATAGACGACTTATGCTGGTGGATAAAGAACCTGTCACATCCGGGAAAGCTGTTCGTCCCCGAACCAAAGATATTTATTACCACAGACGCCTCCAACATAGGCTGGGGAGTACAAGTAGGGAACCTTCACTTCTCTCAACAATGGACCAGGGAACAAATAGCTTGGCATATAAATCGAAAAGAGCTTTATGCAGTTTCAATGGCGCTGATAAAATTCCCAGAAGTAATAAAGGGACAGGCGGTAATGGTTCAATCAGACAACAGGACTGTGGTGGCATATGTGAGAAATCAAGGTGGAACGAGATCATTGACACTCCTGGAATCGACAAAGGAGCTACTTCTGCGGGCCCATCGCCTAAAGGTGGACCTTCTTCCTTTTTACATCCCAGGTCGGTACAACACCATTGCGGACTCTCTCTCTCGAGGCAAGAATCTTCCCGATTGGCATCTCAGCCAGGATATAACTACGACAATATTTCAAAGAATGGGCACGCCCCAAATAGATCTATTTGCGACAAATCTGTCCAAAGTGGTCCCCCATTATGTGACCTTAGATGCCAAAGACTCCCAAGCGCTGTTTGTGAACGCGTTCAGCAAGGAGTGGCACTTCCAGTTGGCGTGGGTTTTCCCTCCTCCCCCTCTCATCCCCAAGGTCCTGCAGCACCTGAACACGGCTTCGGGATCGTTTCTAGTGGTTGTACCACGATGGGAAAATGTTTTCTGGAGAGGAGACCTCAAGAAGAGGTCAGTGGTAGCACCGTTTCGAATCAGGGATCTGGACCAGCACTTGATAGACCTATCGACCAATCAGCCCCCTCCGGGCATAAAAGGCCTGTCTTTGGAGGTCTGGAAGGTACGGGGTGGAGCCAACTAACTGCAGGGCTTCAGTCGGAGGATGTCGCACTGCTCCAGTCCGCTTGGCGGAACTCAACATGGAAAACCTACAGTTCGTCATGGAAAAAGTGGACTTCGTGGTGTAAACAGTATGGGGCAAAACCTGACAGGCCTCGTCCACAGGAGGTTGCGTCATACCTAAGCTTTTTATTCAGGGTCAAAAAGTTGGCATACGCAACAATTTTAGTACATAAATCAGTAATAGTAACCCTCTCAGATCCTGAACAAGTCAAAATCTTATCCTCACACCCGCTTATCACATCAATGCTAAAAGCAATTAATTTACAGAAACGGGCCTCCATGGTTCCAAAGTCCCGAATATGGAATATTCAGGACATCTTGTTCTGGTTGGAGACTCATCCACCGGATAAGAATAGTATTTTCCAGGTATCACGTTATGTGTCTTTGTTATTACTGTTGGCATCAGGGCGACGAATCCATGATCTGACTCTTCTAAGTATTGGTACAGAAAATTACATTAGTACAGAGTCTTCAGTAACGTTTTGGCCTATCTTTGGTTCAAAGACGGATGGCACAAGAGGTCGTCAATCAGGATGGTTATTAAACAAATCAGATAACTCAACTTTTGATTTAGTAAGCTGGGTTAGATGCCTCATGGATGTCGCATTGGAAAGACGTAAATCTCAAGAGAATTTGCATAATCTGTTTATAACTACTCGAGGAAAGGTGAAGGCGGCGTCCAGAGCAGTAATAGCGGGCTGGTTAAAAACCGCATTTAAAGAGATAGGGATCGATTGCACACCGGGTTCAATAAGATCGGCGGTTGCCTCATATGACTACGCAGGTGACACGCCTTTGGACGATATTTTAAAGCGAGGAAACTGGAAAGGATCTACAAACTTCTTCAAACACTACTGTAAAGAAGTTGAAAGGCCTAAGAGGTCTAGTGGTAATGCTCTACGTACCAATTTTGAAGCTATTTAGTGCATTTCCTATTATTGATTGTTTTAATTCTAAACGTGATTATTAGTGATTAATGATTGTTAAATGATACAGAATGTGAACAGTATTAAAATTACAATAAATAGTTGATTCTTGTTGTATTCGATTATTTTTATTGGGTTTCCATTCGAAAACTACCAAAGAAATACAATTTTACTTTCAATAAGTAAGAAAATGTATGGTCACAGTACGCTGGTCTCTTGGAGCCGGCAGATGGTAAACACTTCTCCGAAAGGTCAAGCCGAAGGCACAGAGCTGAAATAGAACCGTTTTCTACCCCGAAGGGAGGAAAACGATTATTTCAGGTCTTGCCGAGGCTTGACCTGAGCAATGCCTTGCCGACTCTTTCGGAAGCAGGTACTAACGGAAGGCGCGGGAGGCGCGCGATGCGCCGCCCGCACCCTGCCGCCTCACCCGCGCTGGGTACTTGCCCCGCGCCGCTCCACTCATTCATAGACGAGACTATGTAGGTAAGAAGATTTTGTGTGCTGTAGGAATGATAGCTAATCTCCGAAAGGTCAAGCCTCGGCAAGACCTGAAATAATCGTTTTCCTCCCTTCGGGGTAGAAAACGGTTCTATTATCCTTACTCACCAGTAACACTAATAAAGGCACTTCCATTCTTGCTCCTCATCCCAACAAAAGCCATCTTTATACTATTGCCGGCCAGCAGCTGCGCAAGCGCATCTGTCCGCTGCTCGCTCGTGACGTCAGCGGGCAAACTGCTCAGGTTCTTGCATTCACGGGACCCTAGGGTGTAGTTCATCTTCTTTGTGATGATGAAAAACATGCCCAGTGCTGGGACGCAGGATGAGTTCACGTGGGCTGGAAATGGATAGGCCAACTAACTCATTTTTGATCCGTGAATGAAGATGGTGTTTCAGAGTTTTAAAAATTTTCTAGCAATTATTGGTATCTATGGATGTTCCTGCGCCTGGGGTGGGACACTGATGTTGCGACGTATTATACGTCCGTGAAGTTTGTGTGTGGCAGTCTCAGACCAAGTAAAAAGTTTAAGACCAAGGCGTAGTTTATGTCCGCCGCGGGAAGCGCTCCGGGCGTCGGCGGTCTCGCGATGACCTCCGGCCACCGTAGACGCGGGCCTGTGGACGGTGAGTGATGGGCTAACTCGCCGTCCGTCCGTATTACGACGAAAACAGGCCGTGTCGACGGCGCGTTCGTGTTCCGTAGGGCCACTAGTTATCGCGGCCTCGACATAGAGGGCGAAGAAGGAACATGGGTGGTTTTTAGTCAGTAGAAGTCTGACACTCCCTTTCGCTCTGCCCAAGAGCGGAAGGGGTTATTCGATGATTTTCCTACCGCCAAAAAAAAAAGAAGGCGTAGTTTATGTTGTACGTGTGTGCGTGTATTGTGTATGTACACGGTGAGGCGTAGTTTGACCGGCCTCACTTTGCTGTTCGCAGAGTTCCGTCTTTAGTTTTTACTTGGTCTGAGGTGGCAGTATGGATGTTACAGGTCGTGATGGTGGTGGCAGTGAGTGTCAGGTAGTAAGTGACCCGAAAGTCTGAAAACTATTCTTCCCACGAGGTATCATATTTTTACCCAGTACTAACTGGGTTGTGGAGGTCAGATAGGCAGTCGCTCCATGTAAAATACTGGTATTTAGTTGTACCCGTTTAGACAATAAAGTTGGGAAAGGCGAGGTAGATGATGATTAGTCATAAAGGTTACATCATACCACAACAAGATCAAAGTAAATCAACTGATGGAATAGTACCGATTTTTTTAAACAGTCAATTTAAACTCACGTATAGGCTTCGCATAAATACTGTAGTGATCATATCTGGAATCATTGACCATGGACAATCCCCCATCAGCCTCAGCACACTTCAGAACTTCACATGTATAGTCCAAAGTCAAATTACTCTCACCCCAGGCTTCTGGAGGGCTAAAGTTTATGGCCAGGCCCTTCTTCTCAATGCCTAGCCTCTGGCAAGAGGTCAGGGATGTAAAATTGGCCTTGGAAACCATACCAAGTTTGGATCTATAGCATTTCTCCATGAGATGGTATTTTGGAGTACGTAATTGAGAATCGGAGGAGCATTTCGATTCAGCAATGACTGTTGTGTATGTAGTTGATAGTACTGTTAGTAGAATTAACAACATTTTATTTTCTAATGTTTCTACTGTTTTCTAGATTAAGCATTTCGCAAACACACAGATACCAACCTGCGCTGGGTCTAGGGCGTGGTAGAGTTCCTGTTGCAGTGTGGAGATCTGTTACGTCCCAGAAGTGAGAACGTCTGGTTGATTGCTTTTGTTATGCTATGGTTAATGTTAATAAAATATACATGTACTTGTTCAAGAGATAAGTTCTTAAACGCCTATTTCATTTGTCATTGCAATATTCGCAGCTGTGCAACACTTAATAGACCTTAACTTTTTTCTGCAGGCGTTGATATTAAGAACAAGACATTATTTTTTATACCTAGTCACAGAATTTATGAAAGCACTACTTTCTAACTATATGGCTATGAGCTAACTAACTGGAATTTAACTAGGAATAAACCCAGTAGTAGCAGTTCCTAGTTCCGTGTTTGTAATAGGGCTTATTAATGTCAACTTCCACCATGACTGACACGATGATGATAATAATTTAATAAGTGGAGCATTGAAATTGGCATTGTCTTGTGTCCTTGTGTGAGTGGTTTAGTTTGCAGCGTGGATTTTACTGTTCCACCGTTTGTCCAATTGAGTAGAAACACACTAGACACATATTAGACAAAACTGAAGGGATCCATGTGTCTGCCTACGGCTAGTAACCTGACGGGAACGTAAACGGAACACAACAACGCTGCTTGGCAACATAATATGCAAGTATCGACTTGGAACAGGCTATACATTCGAAGCCGCGACTCTAATCTCAATAATCACTCTATAAGAAGCGACAGTAAAATATCCCTGAATAACCATTCAAAAATGATCGGTAGGTATACAACCTTCTTACGTCTCATTCCAAAAATTTGATACTGTCTGAAAAATACATAAAAGCTATTTTCGAAAACCGTCAAAAATCTAGTTGTCCCATTCAAACGACTGTCATTGATTTGGAAATGTTATTTTACTCAAATTTTATTGAGGATTATAATTTAAATAATTAATTTTACAAAGAAATAAGCTTGCTAATAGTGCGCGTGAAAACAAAATGGGTTGTTTTTACTCTAAGAATACGGAGGAGGTGAGTGCCATCAAACATGAGTGTGGTTTGACATGGTGGAGTGACTTATATAGGTTAAGTAGGAGGGCCTTCAGTTTACAATGTCATTGTGAAGAGCAATCTAAAGTGTCTATTGCGTTCATCTCTGCAAAAAATCGAAGATGTCTCTGACCTATTTGATCTGTAATAGGGCGCGAATAAACGTTGGGAAAACCACTTTGTGAAACTGGAAACACATCCCGCTGTTTTGATCCCAAGGATATAGTCTATTACTGCAGTATATTCATGAGCAGATTGTAGTGCTCGATAATTATTAATTGACCACAATTCAGTCTCATCCACTAAAGTTTTATCAGCAAAAGTACTTTATCCTCTAAAACTGAGTTATCACCTTTCCTAAATAAACAGGATATGGTCTACGACATGACTCCTATCCGGCATTTGCCCGTGATCTTCGTGAACGGAGTCCCGGGTGCCGGTAACCAGACTGTGGCGCAGACCATCTCAAAAATAACAGGATATACAATGATAAGACCCGGAGAGTTGGTGCGAGCTGAAGCCGCGAAAGACACGGCGAGAGGACGTTTAATTGCTGATAAGTTACAGGCACTAGATGCTATACCAGAGGTAGGACTAATTGAAGAACCCATGATTTAGGTTACCTATTGAAAAAACGATCTCATCTCTCTAAAGGAACGATCAGGCTCATCACACTTCCACAGGATCAGGATCAACCACAGCCTAAATTCACCCACTGTTGGGTATAGGACTCCCTGTTCTTGTGCCATTCTCCACGGTCCTGTTCCAGCCTCATCCAGGTTTTTCCCTGGATGGCAAATTATGTCGTCTGCCCATCTCGCCACCTGACGACCCATACTTATTTTTCTAGTTCTTGGACGCCATTTGGAGACAGCCTTAGTCCACCTGTCATCACTGCGCCTTGCTGTGTGTTGGAGAAACTTAACATACTTCATTATTCGTTTCACTCTATCGTTGTGGTTCTTCGCGGATAATCTAGGAATAATACAGAGTGGCGAAGTTAGTCTAGTCTATAAATGCAACTTAGTCAATTTAAGGAATCATGTCGTTATGGTAGATTCGAGAGTGAGTGACGGACGGGTCATTGACTACCATCAGCTGCAACCAAATCTTTACATTTCTCTCTTTATTGCAGCAACTGACAGTGGACTTGATAAAGGAGTCAATGCTATTGCAGCATGAGGCCAAGGGCTTCATCCTGGTCGGTTTCCCCAAGAATCCACGTATGTCTAACATCTTCAACAGGCAGGTCAAGTGGCCAGAAAAGATCGTGGCACTTGAAGTTGACAATGAGGTAAGTACTTAGCTATGTATTTGTTTCGATTATTTTTCCATCTTTAATAATTTTTAAGCATATTTTCTTGATGATAGGGTGCCGTTTGTCCAGGTATCATCGGCAACTGTGTTCCACCCATTGTGTGAGGCTTCCTACATTTTGTTTTGTCTAGATTTGTTTTTATATTGTTTGTTTTTTATTGCCAAATAAATATACCTGCATAATGTTTTTTTTATAATTTTTATACATATCCTTAGTAGCTTGCGAGTAGGTCCTACAGGGGGTCTATAATGGCCACTGTTTCAGATCATAGTAGGATCATAATATGGATTGCGTTAAAATTCGTAAAATGGTTACAGACGCAGTCACTATTATGAATAGTCCATTTTAAAGTTGCCATTTTAGACCCTCTAGTGTTCTAGAAGATCACGCAACACTGCTGCTCAAGTGCTTAGATCGGTTCTTTACATCTGATTACCAGGTAGCAGCGACGAGACTACAAACCAAATTATCGGAGCTGGGCAGACCAGAATCAGAGATCAACTCAGCGAGGCAAATCGTCAGGGAGGCTGCGCACAAAGTCAAAAACGTACACAAACGATTTGGAGGACACGTAATAACGGTAAGTCTTTTTATCTGAGACTAATTCCATGAAGCCCAGCACCGCACCGTACACCGAACAGTATACTCAATATTTTATAGACATCTAAAAAAATATGAACTTATTGAGATATTACCATAAATAACGTAGGTCTCTGATCTCACAAACAGCCATAGACAGCTTAGAGTTAAATGGAAAGAGGGAAGGGAGGCGTTTCCTCTGCAGTGGGACACATCACGCTCGTAATAATAAATACTAATATAATACAAAGTAAATAATAATCAAATTGGACGACTATCGTAAAACTACTAACTGAGTCTCCAATTTTTAATGTAGGTATATAAATTTCACTAATATTATAAAGGCGAAAGTTTGTGAGTGTGTATGTTTGTTACTTCTTGGTACACAGATTTGGATGAAATTTGGTACACAGATAGTTTATAACCTGGATGAACAAATACGATAGTTTTAATCCCGATTTTATATTCCCGTGGGTTGTAGCGGGTGAAGCTGCTGGCAACAGCTAGTGGACAATTTCTTAAATCTTTTTGTTTGGAAGTTGTTAGTAATACCCATTCAAACCAATCTTCCGAAAGCAGTCCATAATATGCTATTGAAATCTTGACACTTGCTTCCTTCTTCAACAGCTGGACAGTAACGGCAATCCAAAAGCCCTAGCGTCCACACTCAAGGAGATTCTCTCAGACACACTCGATAAGTGTCAGATGCGGCCGGAGTCACCTGAGCCCCGGCCTCCAACAGCAGTGTCAGCCCCCGCAGTGGCCCAGATCTCATTGGCGGCGGTATTAGCCCCGGAGCCGGTCGCCCCCATAGAGGTTGCAGCAGACGGAGAAAAGTGATAGGGTTATTAGTTTAATTTTATTGTGACTTGTTTTAAATTTTGCTACATTACATGTAACTTTTCTTATTTCAGTGTTTTATTAGGACAAAGACTTTTGCGAGGTCCTGTATGCAGTGTAAAAGCTAGCAAATATGATGGATGACATAAAAGAAAGAAAGAAAATATATTTATTTGTCGCAGAAAAAAACAATACACAATTAATTAACGCATAACAGATATAAAAAAAAAATACAACAAGCAACAAGAAATAAAAAATAAATTAAAAATGACCAAATCTAGTGGAGATTCTTTCGGAAGTTGAAAACTTCCACTGCCAGTTGTATTGGATTCCAGAATAAAAAATCATAAATTATTTCAGATAGGCCTACATGGGCACTTGTAAAACGTCGACAAAAAAGATGCAGAGCCACCGTTTTTTTTGGTGGGAAATCAGAAAATAACCCCCTCTTCCGCTCTTGAGCAGAGCTAAAGGGAGTGTCAGACTAAAAACCACCCATGTCCCTTCTTAGCCCTTTATGTCGAGGCCGCGGTATCTCTTACAATATCCCGCAATATCCCTCCCATGTTGCTGACCTTTAACGCGCCGTCGACACGGCCCAGGCCCGGACTGGCCATAGGGCAATTCGTGCAAATGCCCGATGGACCGGATGCTCGATGGGCCGGTGTGGCTGATTGGCGGCCGACTTTCATTTGCTAATTAAAAACAAAACAACACAAATAGTTTTTTTGAGATTTGTTTATATATTAAGGTTCTGCCCATGGATTGTCACTCCTTTTGCAGTTTTGTAGAATCGACTGGTATAGACAGAGTCTGAACCAACTAGGAGTCCCATCCCCCGAGGTCTTAATAGGTAACATGCAAGTTTAACATGCAAAGGCAAGGATGCAAATAAAAAAAAGTAGTTAAAAAACTAAAAAACCCGACTGAAAAAACTGAAAAGTAAAAAACAAGCACATTTTAAATTAAACAAAACTTGGAAGCAGGCGGGGTCCATTCTATTTTCATTTCATAATTTAATATTTAAATGAACCCCGCCGAGTTATCAGGGAACAAAGAAACGGACATACATACATACATACACGCCAAACACATAACCCTCCTTTTGCGCTTCGCCGCAGTCGGGTAAAAATAGATTCTGATAAGAACTACAGCTGCTGCGGTAACTAGTAAACTTAACCCTTCAAACTTTATATTGTCGCAGTCGGCCAAGTAATTCCAATAGGTCAAAAAAATTCTAAACTGCCCAAGGCGAAGTGTCAGAAAAATTCGAGCTCGCTTCGCTCGCTCTTGCGGCTTTCTTGGTTCCGTTTTGTCTGTCGACCAAGTAACCCTTGTGTAAGGGTTGAGATTCTCAAGCTCACTTCGCTCGCTCATGGAGCCCTAGTTCTTTTAGAGAAGAATGTTTTCTTGATTCAAAATTTGTGTAAGTAGTTTTTCTTCCTCTTGAGAGTGGAGGGCCCACCGTCTCTCAAATGCCCCGCCCGGTTTCCGGCACTGACACAGCCTGTCGTCGTCGTAAGACGGACGGACGGCGAGCTAGCCCATTACTCACCGTCCACAGGCCCGCGTCTACGGTGGCCGGAAGCCGTCACGTGGCCCCCGGCGCCCGGAGCCTCTCCTGCGGCGGCTAGGACGAGAGGTTCTCTCCCTCTCACGTTCCACCACCTCCTTCGCTAGCATCACTGCTTCGCAGAAGGTGGCCGCGGCGTTCCATTCCATCTCGCCCCGGACCATGCCTTGCACCATGGCCGAACGCGAGAGGTCGCCGCCGCCAATCCGGGCGTTTCCTCCCGCCTGAGTGTAGAGCCACCTTAACCCGCCATTTCACAGAAGACGTGCCAGAAGTCAGCCAAGACGAAATCGAGGAGGCTCTCAGACGGCTTGAGAACGGAAAAGCTCCTGGAGAGAATCGGATAATGACTGAGCTTCTAAAAGTGGGAGGAAGTCTTCTATTAAGGGAACTTCGGGAGCTTTTAAACTCGGTCCTGTTCTCCGAAAGAACTCCAGAAGCGTGGAAAGACGACATTTAGCCACCGTATAGCAAGCTGGGTTTCTACTGCGCTGGGCAGCCTTTGGGAAGCTTCGTCGGGTCATCTCGTCACGTAATCCACAGAACCCAATGACTAAGGTTTTCAATCAGTGCATCCTGCCCGTTATAACTTACCGGGCCGAAATATGGACACTCACGGTACGGTTGGTCCCTAAATTCAAGATAACTCTGCAAGCTATAGAGATGGCTATACTTGGAATCTCTCTGAGGGATCGCATCAGCAGTGAGAAGATCAGTCAAACGGTCAGAGTTGTCGACATAGCTCTCAAAATAAGTAAGCTAAAGTGGCAGTGGGCTGGCCATATTAGCCGTAGAGCTGATTACCGTTGACAATTGGAGTAGACGTGTTCTTGAGTGAAGACAGCAAAACGGCAAGCGTAAGTTGGGACACCTCAGGCTCGGTGAAGCGACGATTTTCACAGGGTGACTGGTAGCCGGTGGTGGTGGTGAAGTGGCGTGCGATTGAAGAGGTATATATTCAGAAGTGGATTGGTGTGGGCAGATGATGATGATAAAAAGTATTTATATGCATGTTTTCGGTTTTTTTCCTTGTTACAACTCGTAGTCTAAAAGAAAAGCTACGAGCAAGTACTTGAAGCTAATTTAACAGTTAACCCTATGCCAAACTGGGTAGTTTGGCCATTTGCAGTCATACACAAGATCTCAAAATTAAATACAAGTTGATTCATATAAATATTGTTTTTTATTAAACATAAATTGAAAGGAAAAATATGGTTTAAAATCCTTATTTTTTCACAAATTTTTGTAAGGATTTTAAACCATATTTTGCATGAAGAAAATATGTCTGTAACTTTCGTGGCGTCTTTGGTAACTTTCGTGGGTTCCGAAATTTCAAAATGGGATATGTCTGTAGTTTATGCAGCGATTTACATGTAATAAAAACTGTACGTATTAGTTTTACAGCGTTTTATGTGTGTGTCCATTTAAATGAAAATTACGAAAAAAATCGCCACGAAAGTTACATGGAGAATGCTTTTTGAAGAACAACTACCTTTATGGGTACATTGCCGACTCGTAGTCACACCAGATTGTCACACCAGTGTGACTAACAGGAATTTTATTCTCGTTTGTCACACCACTGATTTTTCCACACCATTTATACCTAACTAGTGTTGTCCAAGTTACACTACTAGTGAATTAAAAAACCCTTTAAACTACGATTTTCTATTAAATTAAAAACTTTCGTTTGCATTGCCATAGGAATTACTGGGCATTTACAGCTGAATATAGGCTAAAGCTTGCACTACTTACTTGAGTCTTCTGAGCGTGTGTTTATAACTAACTAAACGGCTGGACCGATTTTTATGTTTTTTTTTTTGTGTTTTTGACCACACACACCGTGTATTCGAGAACGGTTGCCGGGACGTGCCGCTCGTACTTATAATATAAATCTTAGTACCGCAAAGGCTGAAAACCCGCAACAGCTTCTTGAAGTGTGTACCCCGCTCACTAGCGAACGCTCTAAGGAAAGACTTTAAGCTGTGGCGAGATAGCCTTTCCCTACCCAACCCAATTGTGTCACTTGCCGAAAATCTTCCGCCTGGACACGAGTTGCCATGGCTGACCTGGAAGTATCTAAATAGTCTAAAAAGACTCCGGATACAGGTAGGCTGAAGCAAGGAAAATCTGTACAGGTGGAGATTCATAGACGACTCTACCCTGTAGTGTAAATGTGGTCTTGCCCCACGAACTATGGGGCACTTAATATCGAGTGCCAAACTCGTCGCCAATTATGTGCCGACTCAATTTAAATTGTTATCAACACGCTAAGAAGAAGAATCAGATTTATATTCAATCATCAGATAATAATAATAATAATAATAATAATGATCAACCTTATAGCCTTTGAAGGAATTATCTTTCAACTCCTAACCGTTGAGGAGTTGTACCTTCCATCATCAGCGCATCCTCATGAGATTATAATCATCAGACGCAAACACATAAACAGCTTTAGAACGTATCTATATGGAAAACGTAATCATTGCCTATAAAATTTGAGGTTTGTCCTCGATTTCTCAGGGATCACATCATCAGATCCTGATTTGGTGACAATGCAGCAATGGCAACCACCTCGGGAGCACAGCCGTTCAAACAAAAAAATAATTTTGAAATCAGCCATCAATTGACGGAGATATGCGCGGACATACATAAAAAAATTCATACACATAAATAGAAAACCTCCTCCTTTTTGGAAGCCGGTTAAAACGTAGAAAAATCGAAACAGTCGGTAAATGCCGCCAATCAACAGATCGAGTTTAGTAGAATATAAAGGTACTGCACTAGCAATTATCGTATACATGGTGTAGAAAAATCAGCGGTGTGACAATCGAGAAAAAAAATCCTGGTTGTCATACTGGTGTGACAATCTAGTGTGACTACGAGTCGGTAACGCCTTAAAGGTGTTATGTGAGAAAAGTGTGTCTAAAACACTATAAACCTGCCTTTGATCTAGTGACAAACAATACGATTTGGAGCATAGATTTGTGCCTGGTGAAAGGCAACCTCGCCCTTATTAAAGAAATCGTAAAAAAAATAAGACGAGGGTAGATACCATTTTCGTATGAAATATGTGTTTATCAAAAAAAAAAAAAAAACAAATCTTTTTCATATAAAATATGTTTTAATAAATATTTTCTTATACCATAAAATCATCATCAAATGCACATTTACAATACTAAATCAACGAAAGAGATTGTACACCGCTGGAAACTGGCCGTTAATAAATTCTTTTTTTACAAAATTTTCAAATGACAAGCGACAGTGCACGTCGTTGTCAATTGTCACAAAAGCGCATCGATTTTCGAAACAAAATATAATTAAAACGAATTCATTCCCTACAGAGCGGTCTTTGGCTCCTCATCTTCTATCCATTTTGTTTATTTAATTAACAATTTTTCACTAGCTACTTTTGTGATGTCAATGGTAAATATCATAATTCATTGGCAGCTCATGTCAAAAGCGTGAAGTTTGGTGGCGGGAATTAAACTTTGTTGATTATTTGGTAAAGTCGCCACGCTGCCTAGATCCGTGATCAAAGTTATGAAGATCAAACTGCGTAAGTATTGAAAACTCACTGTTTTACATACTGTGTAAGAGCCCTGTCTGTTACAATGGGGACCTAAGCTTCTCTAACAAAAGTTTAACATCAAACACGTTGGGTACTTCGATAGCTTCGTTCTGTAGCTATTTGTTTGGCAAATCCATGAGAAAAGCTTTGGTACACACATACATACTCACACACATACATACTCACACACATACATACTCTTTTATTTTTCTGTAGGTACATAGGTGCATTTATAATAATTTACATTCCGGTTTTTTCTTTTTCACAAATACGAAGAATCACAATGAATAATATCTAATCTTTTTTTTCATTCTGAAATCAGTTATTTTGAAAAACTCTAAAATACGTGTAAAGATAATCTCGAAATTCTAAATGGAGGTTTAATTTAAAATTAAATTCAATACAGTAAGAAAGTTAATTAAAATGGCAGGTATATTTGGTTTAGGGGCTTTGCATAAGGAAGCAAACGTTGACGAATTTTATTTTTGAATTAATAAAGTTATTTTTTTTATTCGTTTTTCATTCATAATTTTCACACTTTAAAGTATTTTTTTAAGCCCGCCCTTAAGATGACGCACTGAAACTAATAAAAAACATTTCAAAATTAGTAGCCCACCGAGATCGTGAACAGGGCTCAGCTATCGGGGTCAGGGCGTCAGATTGATAAACCTTCTAACAATAAGAGCCGTGTCCAGAAGTAACACTTTCTGAATCAAGCCCTTGATCCAGTTGCCTATCGAGAGCCTCATCGGGTATTTGCTGAAACAAGGCAATTAAGCAATTGGCTGAAACCATAATCAGTACTGTGATCGATAAACTAATCGAAAAATATTGAATAAGTACATGGTTTATGTTATAACAAATTAATAAAAAAAAGTAGTTAAAAACTAAATATCCGACCGAAAAATCTGAAAAGCAGAAAACAAGCTCATTTTCGGAAGCAGGCAAGGCAAAATAAAATGGACCTGTTTCCAAGTTTTGTTTTATTTAAAAGGTGCTTGTATTTTGCTTTAAAATTTTTTCAGTCGCGTTTTTCAGTTTTTTAACTACTTTTTAACTTAATGTTTATTTCCATCTTTTTAGTAAGTCACGTAAAATACTTCGCAGACGATTTGACATTTTTATACGATTTGTCACTATGAATTTCTTTTAAACATATAAGTTGTTTATATTATTGGTATGCCCTTTTAAAACCCTTCATTGTGATACTCTATATATACTCGAGGGTAATTAAAATAAGCGCGAAAATACGCGATATGGCCCTCAAAATCCAAAATCCGCAAATTTTCTTTGTTTTTTAATTTTAATGTAGCCAGTGACCCTCGCGCCACCAAGACGAATCTAACGACGTATATTTTATTCAAATCCGTTCCGGAGTTATGAGGGAACAAAGAAACGGATACATTTACACATATTTACACATTTTTTGTTAACGTCAAAAAAAGAAAATAAATGTCCAATATTTTTTGGAAATCTATCTGACGGACTGATTAGATTTTTCTTGTCGTATTTCACTGTGTGATGTAATTTTATGTTATTCAGCGCGAGACCGGTTTCCGTCGACGTCATCGACGGAGGATAACGAGAGCGGCACGGACTGGGATGCTGAAGGTCGCCATCCCGCCATGACACACCCCCGACACCTCCCACCGCCTCAGGTATCTGTAAGTGTGCATATCTTACTTGTTAACCGACTTCCAAAAAGGAAGGGGTTTTGGGTTGTATGTTAAATGCCTAATAAATGGTTGTTTAGGATATTATCTACGACAGCAAAGAAAACCGACTTCAAAAACTAAAAAGTGAATTATTACCTTCAGAAGAAAAATCAGCTTCTGAAGTCGGTGGTAAAGAAAACGAAATCAAACAAGCAAATGTTGTATAATAATATTGAAGTCTGTTTTTTATATTTAAGCTCATCTTGTATAGACTACGAGTATTATTATATAATATAACTAGCTGAACCCAGCATGCCTTGCAATGCCCTTTTTCCTACCAACTACCTGCCTACTACCTACCTACTACCTACCTACTACCTGCCTACTACCTACCTACTACCTACCTACTACCTACCTACTACCTACCTACTACCTACCTACTACCTACCTACTACCTACCTACTACCTACCTACTACCTACCTACTACCTACCTACTACCTACCTACTACCTACCTACTACCTACCTACTACCTACCTACTACCTACCTACTACCTACCTACTACCTACCTACTACCTACCTACTACCTACCTACTACCTACCTACTACCTACCTACTACCTACCTACTACCTACCTACTACCTACCTACTACCTACCTACTACCTACCTACTACCTACCTACTACCTACCTACTACCTACCTACTACCTACCTACTACCTACCTACTACCTACCTACTACCTACCTACTACCTACCTACTACCTACCTACTACCTACCTACTACCTACCTACTACCTACCTACTACCTACCTACTACCTACCTACTACCTACCTACTACCTACCTACTACCTACCTACCTACTACCTACCTACTACCTACCTACCTACTACCTACCTACTACCTACCTACTACCTACCTACTACCTACCTACTACCTACCTACTACCTACCTACTACCTACCTACTACCTACCTACTACCTACCTACTACCTACCTACTACCTACCTACTACCTACCTACTACCTACCTACTACCTACCTACTACCTACCTACTACCTACCTACTACCTACCTAGTACCTACCTACTACCTACCTACTACCTACCTACTACCTACCTACTACCTACCTACTACCTACCTACTACCTACCTACTACCTACCTACTACCTACCTACTACCTACCTACTACCTACCTACTACCTACCTACTACCTACCTACTACCTACCTACTACCTACCTACTACCTACCTACTACCTACCTACTACCTACCTACTACCTACCTACTACCTACCTACTACCTACCTACTACCTACCTACTACCTACCTACTACCTACCTACTACCTACCTACTACCTACCTACTACCTACCTACTACCTACCTACTACCTACCTACTACCTACCTACTACCTACCTACTACCTACCTACTACCTACCTACTACCTACCTACTACCTACCTACTACCTACCTACTACCTACCTACTACCTACCTACTACCTACCTACTACCTACCTACTACCTACCTACTACCTACCTACTACCTACCTACTACCTACCTACTACCTACCTACTACCTACCTACTACCTACCTACTACCTACCTACTACCTACCTACTACCTACCTACTACCTACCTACTACCTACCTACTACCTACCTACTACCTACCTACTACCTACCTACTACCTACCTACTACCTACCTACTACCTACCTACTACCTACCTACTACCTACCTACTACCTACCTACTACCTACCTACTACCTACCTACTACCTACCTACTACCTACCTACTACCTACCTACTACCTACCTACTACCTACCTACTACCTACCTACTACCTACCTACTACCTACCTACTACCTACCTACTACCTACCTACTACCTACCTACTACCTACCTACTACCTACCTACTACCTACCTACTACCTACCTACTACCTACCTACTACCTACCTACTACCTACCTACTACCTACCTACTACCTACCTACTACCTACCTACTACCTACCTACTACCTACCTACTACCTACCTACTACCTACCTACTACCTACCTACTACCTACCTACTACCTACCTACTACCTACCTACTACCTACCTACTACCTACCTACTACCTACCTACTACCTACCTACTACCTACCTACTACCTACCTACTACCTACCTACTACCTACCTACTACCTACCTACTACCTACCTACTACCTACCTACTACCTACCTACTACCTACCTACTACCTACCTACTACCTACCTACTACCTACCTACTACCTACCTACTACCTACCTACTACCTACCTACTACCTACCTACTACCTACCTACTACCTACCTACTACCTACCTACTACCTACCTACTACCTACCTACTACCTACCTACTACCTACCTACTACCTACCTACTACCTACCTACTACCTACCTACTACCTACCTACTACCTACCTACTACCTACCTACTACCTACCTACTACCTACCTACTACCTACCTACTACCTACCTACTACCTACCTACTACCTACCTACTACCTACCTACTACCTACCTACTACCTACCTACTACCTACCTACTACCTACCTACTACCTACCTACTACCTACCTACTACCTACCTACTACCTACCTACTACCTACCTACTACCTACCTACTACCTACCTACTACCTACCTACTACCTACCTACTACCTACCTACTACCTACCTACTACCTACCTACTACCTACCTACTACCTACCTACTACCTACCTACTACCTACCTACTACCTACCTACTACCTACCTACTACCTACCTACTACCTACCTACTACCTACCTACTACCTACCTACTACCTACCTACTACCTACCTACTACCTACCTACTACCTACCTACTACCTACCTACTACCTACCTACTACCTACCTACTACCTACCTAATTTACTATGTAATTACTATTAATTACGTCCTTTTATTCTTTTTATATTTTTAATTAATATATAAAATTATTATTATTATTTAATTTTATATATTAATTATTATTAATTTTTTTTATCCTATGTCCTTCTCCTGGCTCTAAACTACCTCCCTGCCAATTTTCAGCTAAATCGGTTCAGCCGTTCTTGAGTTATAAGTGAAGTAACTAACACGACTTTCTTTTATATATATAGATACAGGCATCACAGGATATAAACTCTCAAAAACGTTCTGTACTTCTCATTTATCAATTTTTAACTAGGGGTTCCTTTTTATTTATTGGGGGGGAAATCATCAAAAACCCCTCCCGCCCTTGGACAGAGCGAAAGAGGGTGTCAGACTTGTACTGACTAAAAACCACCCTTCCTTCTTAGCCCCTTATGTCGAGGCCGCGGTATTTTTTGCGAACAACCCGCCGTAGCCCCGACGGGTACTGGGGCTCCGGGGAGTTATCACTTATCACACTAATTATCGACGGGAATGTAGTTCTGACGACGTCTGGTAACCGAGTCCGATAATGAAGTTTAATTAATCCCTCTCCTAGAGAGGAGGCCTGATTCTGAGTCCCTGTAATGGGAACATTATAGGCTGATGATGATATTTGTTTAAATTAAATAATATCGTGTTCCAAATTAACATTTACTTAGTTGATTTTAAACTTCGGCCCGGAAATATTTACGAATTTAAATGAAATGGAATCAAAATCAGGATCCTTTTATTCTGAGAAAGAGGAGAGGGAACCTACCTTATCGCAATTCGGGTTACGATAGGAACGATAGGGTCAGGTTAGGAAGAAGGTTACGTTCGGAATATTTTTTTTTTAGAGTCTTAACCAAATCCGCGACCGGGTTAGGTTTTTGGGTCAGGTTCGGAATAATCCAATCATAATGGTCCATAGTTTTGTACCGATCCAACTTCGTTGTTCACGACCTTTGCTTCTTTATTTGGAATGAAAAATTGCAGTCTGAGAGATATTGTACTGATTTGTACTGTAGTATCTTTCAGTAGCCGGTCTGCAATCTGACCATAGGTATTAGTTTGACTAAATTAACCTTAGATCAGCTTTATCAACAGAGGATGGACAGTACGGACTGGAACACGGACGCTCGTCATCTCGCTATGACACATCAGCGACACCCGCCACCGCCGCCACAGGTAACCTTACCCGAAGACCACGAAATGCGACGCTCCAAGCGAATTCGCCTTGTGCTGCAAGCTGAGCGTCGAGCGTCAAAAACAAATGTATGTCTATTATCAACAAGGCCACAAGTTGTAGCGAATTGACGCCACATGCGGGGCCGAGACACATTTGTTTTTGACGCTTGCAGCACAATTCGCTTAGAGCGTCGCATTTCGTGGCCCTCGGGTTAGGGTTAAAATTTACTTCGATGATGATCTTCCCTTTGTGTTTTTTTATTGAATCAATCTTTATTGGAAATCTTCTAGATATTTGGGTCCTGCCATTGGCCCTTAAGCACTCCTGTCATATTCTGCTAGAACTGGTTCGCTAAGTAGTGCTTATCTATGCAACCTCAGGTCCTCAATTAGGTACTTAATTCTTCTGTATCCATCAGGCGGTGATAGTGGGTTCGGTACGCAAACGTCGCGGGAACCTGCCCAAGCACTCTGTGAAGATCTTAAAGAGATGGTTGTATGATCACCGTTACAACGCGTACCCCAGCGACGCCGAGAAGCTGGCGCTAAGTCAGGAGGCGAACCTCACTGTTTTACAGGTAAGAGGGCGAACGAAATAGTCTGAACAAAGCAGCCATATTTTTAGCTACAAAAAGAACACCGCTGGTTATCTTTTCCTTTTACGTAATAAGATCAAAGTAAACACGTACACATGTTATTTTCGAAACCATTGATTTAATCTCGATTCTGCCTCTGTTTACAAAAGACACCACATATTTAAGAGTCACTTTGCTCTGTAACTAAAACCGTTATTTATGTTCCCGTATACCGTTTCGTTAGTTGTTGCATCTTGAAGAGCTTCTATCCACCAGGTCTGCAATTGGTTCATAAACGCCCGCCGCCGTATCCTCCCCGAGATGATCAGGCGTGAAGGTCACGACCCCCTGCACTACACCATCTCTCGGAGGGGCCGGAAGCAGCCGGGGGCCATGGCAGGAGTGGGGCCAATGGTGGGGCTGGCGGGTGCGTCCACGTCTGGGTTAGGAGTGGCTGCAGGGGATGGCGTCAACGTAGCCGCATGGAACGACATCGTTGTAGAGGTTTGTGCAGATCACTTTTTTGATATTCGAGCGATATTGCCTACCAGGCGTCCACAAGCCAGTTTGTCAGGGTTTCAGGCTCCAACAAATTTTTAATAGCGCAAGTTTATAAAAGACATGCAAACTGAGAACAGGGTTTATATCTGCGATCAAATCTTTTAAAATATCAAAAAAACCTTGTTTTATTAGTTTAACTTGAGCTAGATAAATCTAAAAACTCTGAATCAATTAACTTAGCTTCATATGTAAGGTCACACACAGCTATTATAGGGAGTTTTTAAGCTTCGCTTAAAGGAGATTGAGATAGTTCATAAAAAGGAGAAACGATCTCTTTTTTATGGGCTTCTGGGGGGGGGGGGGGGGGACATGCCACGCTTCGCAACAAGAAACGGACGAAAGAGCCCAGAGGTAATTAAAGTAGTACCCACAGAACGGGCCGGATGGCCAAGCCCACGACTACGGCGATGGTCTACTGGTCTACCGGAGCGATGGTGACGAGCTAGGAGACGGCGAGGAGGGATACTCCAGCACCATCAGCGAGGAAGAGGTCAAGTACGACCCCTCCGTCTGGCAGTCCGTCATTCGCTATGGACCGGAGGACCACGATCTGCATCCGGCTGCTAGAGAGTAAGTCCCTTGTGTCCCTCTTAATATGTGTTCCAAATTTGCCTAATAAGTTGATTGATTTTAGCAATCAACATTCAAATCAAATCATTTTATAAAAATATAATGTATAGGTACACTTTCGGGATGCATAATACTTATTCATAATAATGTGACATGCAAACATTTGGGTTAATAATTATTGTTAAAGTCCTAATTCATTCAAATTAAAATTGAGTAGCAATGTCATTATCTATCTATTTATCATTACGTTCAGATTAGTCTCTGAAAACGAACAACCTTGACCAAACAGAGAGTGTCGATTAATTTTTTAGGCACAATAATTTATCCTTCATTTTACATTAGTTTTACACAAAATCGACTCGCTCGATTACTTTCCTTGAGCTACACAAAATTGTCCAATGCACAAACTCAAAAAAAGATACTATACTAAAGTTTGGCGTTCATTTATCTGTAGTAATTAAGCAACTAAAGTACATAACGTCGTAAGTCACTGCGACGAAACCTTTTCCCTCCCACAGCAGAGCATCAGTCATATCAGTGGCCGCGACCAAAGACATGGTAGAACAAATCAGCGCGACCCAGGAGACTAGTTCAGAGCAATTCTGCTCGAGAGCAGCCCGGGCAATAGTCGAACGCTGGTACAACACTATTTAACAATTCTCTATACATTGATCAACGAAACAAACGCCGATTGAAGAACCCACTGCTGGGTAATGAGTATAGGCTTCTCTTTGCGTTTCCCTGGTCGATGTGGGTCATAACCAAGAATTACCGTCGATATTGTTAAGACATCCCGCTTATCTCGCTTTTGACCCACCAACATTTCTTCCCTTCGAAAGAACTACAAATCATTTGTTCTTAGTTAATTTTGACAACTTTTGACTTCGCTAGCGGAAGCCTATTACTGGAAAGCAAGGCTATCTTAAGTTGCCGGTGTCAAATAAACTTATTGTAATAGACGAAGTAAATATAAACTTTTTGTAATAAATGTAGTCATTAGTCAAGGTTATAAATAAATAAAAAATATGATTATGACTTGATTATGCAAAACTAAGTCTGAATGGTCGAAACTGAGCATCCTAGCTTTCCACTCCTCATTCGGGTATGTTTTTCCTGCCAACAGCACGGGATCAGTCGTGACCGTGTCTACTATGGAGGGGATGGCTGTTCAGGGTCAAGAGCCAGTGTCCAGCAGTGAGGACGGCTGGCAGGCGCTGGCACACCCACAGCTGGCGCACTTGCCGCAGTTGCCGCACCCGCTGCGCGCGCGCCGCATGCAGGTGAGCCCGCCCCCGCAGCCGCCACCACCCGTCGCCGTCGAGCTCGAAGTAGCCACCACCGATATGTGGTGCCACACTTAGACACCTAGATAGGTGTTCTACACTGGACGATTCTCATATTCACACTTCCGTTTACTCTGGCAATTATGCGTAAGAAAAAAGGTTTCTTTTGTCAAGAAATTCATTTTGAATTCCTTTGCTTATTTGTTTAAAAATAAAATATGTTTGGAGTTTTTAATTTGGTTCTGCAAGCATGTTACAGCTCCGACTTACCATGTTTTTTGTACAGATCTAGCTGTAGGCGACGTCGGTGTTAAAACACTATAGTTTTTCCTTTTCAATCAAGTTTTCATTTAGTAAGAGAACTAAAAGGTGTTTTTTTAGAAGAGGAGAACTTTAATTTGAAATATAACACAGAAAATCGTTAATTATTCTTTAATTAGGCTTCATTTTACTTATAATTTTATAATATTTAATGTTTGAATATCATTAAAGAAATCGGTGGCCGAAAATCATATTCAAACTTATATGACAAAAAATTATCAGTCAAATAAAACAAATTTCAAAAATAATCAACGATTTTTCTGTTTTATATCAATTTAAAGTTCTCCACTCCTAAAAAAGCACTCGTTACTTAAGTGATTAGTGTTTTTGTTTTGTTTTTAGCCTAGAGACGAGTTTCTGTTTGTTGTGTAAATAAACTTTTCTACAAAAAAATGATTTTCATTCAAGTAGACAGCTTTAATCACGTTTTGGGCACGGGGTGTTTTAATACCGGCATCACCTGACAGTTATTGTTTTTAATAAGTCCCTTTGTTTATGTTTTTATTGCTTAGGTAATTAATTTCCAAAATCTCGACATGCCGTTGGGCTCGCTTACTTCATTTTTATTTATTTTAAACCAAAATTGGAACCTTAAACTAACCTAAGGACGAACTTTGTTTGTCCAAAATGATGTCTATTCCAAAAATGACTTGGGGCCTTAACTGCAGGTGGTGCCGCGCGCGCGCAGGTCGCAGCGTGAACAGGACAAGTTCAAGTGCTTGTACCTCTTGGTCGAGACGGCCGTGGCAGTGCGACAGAGAGAGAAGGAGCAGGAGGAGGCAATGCTACCCGTTTAGTTAACCGCGGTTTATGCGAACGAATTTTTTTCTTAACTAACTTTAAGATTAAGTAAACCGTCTTTCATTATATCCATTGGAAACTGACAGTAGGTAAATATGATCAATTTAATCGTTTAGATAAGTACCTATGGGGTGACGTTTTAATCCATCAAATCACATCAAAGGACATTCAAGTAATTGTTTTTTTTTAAACTAATGGTCATTCTATTAGATCACATACTATTTTTACCACAGTTTTTTTTCTCATAAGTGATGTTTTTTGTTTAAGCCTACGTAGAAGTTAAGCATATTACGAATATTATGTTATTTGGAATATTATTTAAAGCCTTCTCGCGCACTGGGTGCCAACCACAGCTTCATATGTGAGTATTTCCTATTATTTTACCTATGACAGTAACCCAAACACGATAGGACCTCACGCGCTACCCTGGCTGACAGCTTATCGAGAAGCTTTGACCAGGAAGAAAGTTTTGTCAGTGACAGCAGCAGCCGGTCATGTGTCAAGCTGTGGTCGTAGCTGCCTATAACGCGCGAGGTTCCTAGAAACCTTCCGATAACAGAAAGAGCTGTGGTAAAACGTTGATCGTGGTCTCTATGTGCGCGAGAAGGCTTAATAATAATTCCCACTAGAGTAAGATCGAATGTTTTGTTAAGAGTTAATAAATTGAATGATTCAATAAGTTGCTTTATTCTATTCACTCGTTGTCGACTCAAACTCTGCCGACTGCAAAACTGCTCAGTAATAACTAATTTGTGCATACGGGGCTCCCTTTTCTTTTTTAGTGTACACTTCGGGCTTAGGGAAGTTTGTACTTCAGGTCCAAGAGGGAATGTGCGGGGAATCGACTAATAATATTGGTTGAAATCCACGTATATCCTGTGGTTGGTCGAATCTTGCATTTCACCGCTCGTCTCCGCTTTGGTGAATTTAGAATTTAAATTAGTAATTTCATTTTAGTAAGATTGAAATTGACAAAAGATCGAGTTCTTATATGATCCATTGGTTTCGGTTCAAGAATAAATTAAAATCTGTCTAAGCTTAATCTTCACCTTTACTCCTGGATAGGTAACCAGTGAAGATAATTACGTTTCTAAAAGGAAAATGAAAATTGTCGTCAGTAAAGTTTTAGTATGATTTTTATGGGGGGGATAAGAGTAGAGGAAGACCAAAGAAACGTTAGATAGCCTATGTACAGGATGATATGGTGGTGTCTGATGAGATGGCGAGTAATGGAGAAGTTCGAAGGAAGAAGAAGACATGTTGCGCTGACCCCAAATGAATTGGGATACTGCATGGACACTCTTTTAAATCAGAATGTTATTACAAAATCTTGGTACATTACATCAACATCATGCATGTTGAGATTGTATATTATGTGAGAACTATGTAGCAAGATGTGCGAGGTGCGTCCGGACTCCGGAGTTAAACCAGGTAGGTTTTGGTCATCAATAAGGAGTGACAAGAGACCAAAAATGTGGTTGCAGGGTATTATAAAGCTTTTCTCCCACCGGCGGCGTCCGGTAGTTATGGCTTACTAGAGTGGCTTGGCTATGGTTGGCTAGAGTGGTTGGCTATGGTTTGCTAGGGTGGCTTAGCTATGGTTGGCTCGAGTGACGCGCTGTCAGTGGTGTCAGTGAGCTGGTGTTACAATAGTGTAGGCTTTCAGTCTAACTGGATGCATCATAAAGCATTTTAAGCACAGTGAAGGCCATAATGGATGCGAAAACATAGTCCTTGCTTTTTCGGTCATGGCTAAACTTAGTGCATATTAGCCATCACAGCGTTGAACATAAATTATAATGCAAAGTGTGTGCGGACTTCGATTTACTTAATTGAATTAAAATGTAAAAAATAAAAAGATTTTAATCAACGATCTTTAAAATTAATATAGAATAGAGGCATATGTGCAGAGCGCACATGATATAAAATGTTGCTTTGTGCATTAGTTGGCGGCTGCGGCGACATAGGAGGTTCCCCTGCGTTTTTGTTGGTACTTGTTGGCTTATGATGGGTTTTCTAAGGAAAACAATAACTGATCAATACTTCAAGACCGGGCTCCGTGATGCACCTACTCGAATTTCACCATAATGTTCTTAGGCCCGGAGTACACTAAAGCGAAGAGATGTGCTAGAATCGATCAATCATATTGGTTATCTACTACGTCTATAGTGTGGTTGGTCGAAACTTGCATTCTGCCGCACTGCTCCTCTCGTCTCAGCTTTGGTGGACCTTAAGGCTCCGGACCGTTCGGTAAATAAGTCAAGTCCTTTGAAATAATTTATAAATACGAGTAGTATGATACATAATGACGAAAAGTCACATTTTTTGTGGTCCATTTACAGATATCGGTTCTTAATTGAAATTAATAATTAAAGAATGCATATAAAATCTGTGTAAGCTTAACGTTACCTTGTAGGTTTTGCATTCAGAGTTGCAATTCAGCACAGGTTTTACGCTTCGACCAAGTTTTATGTCCAGTGTTAAGTTGTGCAGATTATTCGTTTACTGTTGCAGCGTTTTAATATTTCCAGAACCAGGTCTTGAAACGGGTCTTGAACCGGGTATTGAACCGGGTATTGGACCGATTATTGAACCAGGTTTTGAACCAGTTGTGGTTCCAGGGATTATTTGTGCAAGATTTGCTTTTTCTTTTTGAATTTTAAGGGCTGCGACATTGTCCATAAGTTGGGTCATCAATTTCATTACCTCTGCGGAGGTAGCTTGTGGTGAATCGAGCGCTTTGATCTAAAACAGTAGTAAATTATGTGTGGTTGTTTGATCAGTAATAGGGTATTACACCAAAAAAATCGAATTAGTCCGTCAGATAGAGATCCAAAAAATAATGGACACGTAGTTTTTCTTTTTTCACGTAAACAATAGACGAAGACGATACAGTGCTTCGAAAAGTCGTGTCGTCACAAGGTTAGTACTTTTTTACCCACAAAGTGACGTCTCTCCGTGATCTTTGACAAGTTATAGTTTCGTAAATTTTTATTAATTTGATAAAACAATCCAATATTTTTAGATAATCTAACGGACTAATTAGACCTTTTTGGTGAAATACCCTATTTTGAGTTAAGTATTTATTATTCACAAAACCTCACATCTCTGTCCAATACTTCATCCTCTACTCTTTTCCTCATCCACAAGCATACTCAAGACTTTCCTCTCGACAGTTCCTTTACTCCGTGTCCATATTACCACAAAACTTTTCAGTCACCGCCTCTTTCAGATAACCGACGGTTTCAAAACCATAAAAAACTAATCAAGTGCATGTCGGACCACGCACAATGTAGGATTCCGTAGTTGCCCAACAAAATTTTTCGATATACCAGCTCCGTACAAAAAAATTCAAACCCCTTTGTAAAGCATACTAAGCTGGGGTAGTTTTCCTTTTTGTTTCGTTGTACTACTACCATAAATTTTTTACACTCCCAAACACAACGATTTAGCTGGCAGAGGTTGCCACACTTAAGTCTAGCAAAAATTTGTACTTTAAAGCGTAATATTTCACAACCGAATCACTAAATCGATAAACTGTTTGAGCAAACTCGTTTTTTAAATGGTCTGTATATTCGTGCCATATTACAGCTTCTTTGAGCAATAGTGAGACGGAAAGACGGACATGGCGAAACTAAAATGGTTCCTTATTGACTACGGAACCCTAAAAAATAAAATCAGCTTCAGACCTTCACGAGTCTGTATTTGTAGAGTTCGATAACGCTCTCGTTGTAGTTCATAAAGGTTTCCAGGCGGAGTCTGATAGCTTGTGGCGTCTCATCTAAACGTTCCGGATTCTTCGGCCGAGTTTTCATTCCTTGAAACAACTGGTCTGTTGTTGCCTTGAGGTATACTATAAGCTGTAAAAATGGTGTTACTTTAGGGCTATTGCATAATGTTCCTGTGCTTTATCCCCCATAGAAAAGAGAAGATCCTCCAACCAGATAGGTGTTGTGTCTGGTGGGCTACTGCCCGGCGAAGGTTGTTCTTGGTTCAAAATGGTATAAAGTCGTAACTTTAATAACGCGATTCAGAATTATTTTGATGTTAGTTTTTCATTTGTGTCATATGGCGCCGTTGTACTTTTGTATTATGTTGCGGTAGTACTTTTTATACTACACCTGCTTGGAAAGTACCTTGATACTTTATCAAATTTACGGTAGAAAGTACGTCATTGCATATCGAACAAATATGCGGGGAGAAAACGCATCTGAGCGGGAGAGAAAAGTGTATGAAAATCCATTTCTTACGTGGTTTTTTTTTTTAATTTTGGGTAAGACTATGCGCCGGTAACCTAAATATCAAAAGCCAAAAAGTATTTACAGTGAGTTTTTATCTCCAAGTTCGCAAAATGGCACTGGCCACTAGCTGTGTGTTGGATGGGGTCGGGCTGGCAGTGCGACCCTGCGGCGTAAACAATTTGAAAAAAGAACATGTAAAAATTGCAGACGCCATTGGCGCCATTTTCAATTTGTGTGTTGTTTGAGGATTCAGTTTTCGTAGAAAGTAAAATAAAACTATCAAAATGATAAGTAGTGATAGTGATGATGAAGATTTTTCAACTCCGCCGCAGTTGAAGGAAAAAGCAAAAATACTGATGAATAACCTTTTACCACAGAAATCAATTAAAAAATATAATAAAACTTATAACGATTTTTTGCTTCTGAAACAGTTTTGCTAGCTTATTTCAGTGAAAAAGCGCAAAAATACAAACCAAGTACGTTATGGTCTATCTACTCAATGTTGAAAAGTACTATATTGACAAGAAACGACATTAATATTCAAGAATACAAAAAACTTACAGCATTTCTGAAAAGAAAGTCGGAGGGATTCCGTAGTAAGAAATCAAAAGTGCTTACTACAAAGGATGTTTATTCCTTTTTGCAGAATGCTCCAGATGACAAATATTTGTTGATGAAGGTAAGTTTATGAACAAAATGCACTGGTTTATGATTTATTACGTACCTATTTATGAGTAGAAATCTAATAGGTTTTCATGTTTGATATTTTTGTTTACAGGTTATTTTGATTTTAGGAGTAAATGGGGCCTGTCGTTCGCAAGAACTTGTGGATATGACAACAGACGATATCGAAATCCTCGAAAATGGAATAATTGTCAATATTCCTAACACAAAAACCAAAATTCAGCGATCATTTGTTATATCAGGCTTATTTTATGAGATAATGAAGAAATATAACGAGTGACCCCAAAACCAATCGGGTTTTACTACAATATAAAAACAAAAAATGTACGAAACAAGTAATTGGGAAAAACAAAATAAGTACTGTGCCAAGAGAAATAGCTTCCTACCTTAATTTACTCAACCCACTAGAATACACTGGCCACTGCTTTCGCAGAACTTCAGCGACTATTCTTGCCGATACTGGTGCTGATTTAACCACAATAAAACGCCACGGTGGTTGGAAATCGTCCGCTGTTGCAGAAGGTTACATAGAGAATTCCGTAGGAAACAAAACACGAATAAATAACCAAATATCGGGATCGATTAATGTGCATCAAGACTCATCTCCTCAACCATCAACGAGCGCGGCGATGCCAAATGCTCCTCAGCAGCCAGTTGCCCCTTTGGCACCACAGCCTTCTACGAGCGCAGTGCCAACAGCACAGCCAGTTATTCCTCCTACATTGTCGCAAACATCTCAAACAATCATTAATGGAAAAAGTGTTACATTAAGCTTCACTAACTGCAACAATTTCAATATAAATTTCAATTAGTAAAGATTTAGTTTTTTATTTTCCTCGTAGGTGTAGTATAAAGCACTATGTATCACTCGAGAGAAAGCGCGATTCCCGATCTCGGGTGTTTTAAAGCCCTCCCCTACGGCTCGGGCTTCAAACGACACCCTCGACGGTAATCGGTCACTTTCTCCTCTCGGTGAACAATGTACTATTGTAGCGCCACTGACACGCCATTGAATAGAAATGTTTACTGACTTAAAAAAATATGATTCTAATAAGTCCGTCTATTAGATTATCGAAAAATATTTAATACGTATTTTTTGTTTTATTAAATCAATAAAAAATGACGAAGATACAACGCGTCAAAGATTTTATTGGGCGTTTTTGACGTCACTAACCGCAAAAACATGTCATACTTATGTCTTAGAATATGACGTCACACGAGTTTTCAAAGCACTGTATCGTCTTCATTGTTTGCTTACGTGAAAAAAGAAAAAATACTCGTACGTGTCCAATATTTTGTGAAAATCTATCTGACGGACTAATTACATTTTTTTAGTTAACTACCCTATTATTTTATCTATTTTGTCAACATTAGAATAAGCAACTTATAAAATGTCCACTGCTGTTGCACAGGCCTTTTTTTGTGGGGTGGGAAATCTGAGCAGAGCGAAAGGGAGTGTCAGATTTCTACTGATTAAAATCCACCCATGTTTCTTCTTAGCCCTTTGTGTGAAGGCCGCGGTTTCTCTTAACCCGTTCGAACAACCCGCAGCCCCGACGGGTGAGACACAGGCCTCTCTGCGAAGGAGGGTGGGTGGGCTTAATAATCCACCACACCAGCCCAGTGTGGAAGTGGTTTCTTTTTACTCAGCTCCAGAGGGTCGTAGCTCGATGAAAGAAGCCTTTCTTAACAATCGGTCATCTAATGCAAAGAGAATTACTGCCGCACTAAGAGAGCTTTAATGATTACTTAGGCCATCAATTAGTTTAGCTAGCCATCCGTACGTCTTATGACGACGACAGGCCGTGTCGACGGCGCGGTCGTGTTCCACGCGCGCCTCAAAGAGATGTCAGCAACATGGGAGGGGCCTGAAAGAGCCGACGCCCATCGGGGCTGCGGGTTGTTCAGAAGTTACCGCGGCCTCGACATATAGGGCTTAGAAGGAACATAGGTGGTTTTTAGTCTGTAGAAGTCTGACACTCCTTCTCGCTCTGCCCAAAAGCGGGAGGGGTTATTTGAAGATTTTCCACCCGCCAAAAAAAAGGCCATCACTTAGTAAAGGTTTTGACAGTTTTGTCATACAAAAGTATGTCAAATCTTTACTAAGTGTCGGCTTAAGTAATCTTTAAATAACTGCGGTACTCAGAGAGTACCGCAGTTAAAGAACCAAAGATTAGCGCATTCAAACCAAGAAACTTTTCAGTTTTATTAATGAAAAGTGTAGATTATCATGCACGTATCATGTTACACAGAGACAAAAGACTAGAACCTTGATTGAAAATACGATGCGCCGATGTCACGGCCACAATATGTACTTAAGAGTGTCCAACTATTGAACGACAAGTTACTTACCGAAGCGGGTCCCAGAGCTCGCTCAAAAAGAGGACCTTGTGCCTTTTCCCGAGGAAACCCGTTCACGATAAAGCCAGCTGTTCCCTTTGCAGCATCCTTTTCGATCGCCTTTATAATTAATTCCAATACTAAGTCGTTTGGGGGGAACCCACCTGTAGAATAAATATTATAATTAAAATGCGAAAACTGTGTCAAAATGTTCATCATCATCTGCCTAGCCTTTTCCCAACTATGTTGGGGTCGGCTTCTAGTCTAACCGGATGCAGCTGAATACCAGTATTTTACATGGAGCGACTGCCTATCTGACCTCCACAAACCAGTTAATACTGGGTAATACGATACCCTTTGGTAAAACTGGTTGTCGGACTTTCAGGTCACTGACTACCGAAAAAAAATTACGAATTTAAATACTGATGGATGGAGAGAAGAACGAAGACCAAAGAAACGATGAGTTAATTGTGTAAAGGATAATGCGAACCGGAAATTGCTAGAGCTTACGTATCAGAGCGGGATTACCATTATACGCAGCAGCATCAACGAAGCATTCAGCAGGAGTGTTAACATGCGGATGCCACTAATCCAATTAAATACCAATCAATCAAACAACTTGGCTTCCACTGCTAGGCATAGGTTCCTCCTTTTGCCTTCTGCATCCAGTCCATCTCAGCCCCTTTTTGAAAATCGCGGTTCCTTTATACTGCTTCCAATACAGCACTTTGTTTATGCGAACTACCAGATTTCGTATGCAAGTATGTAAGTTGTCGGCCTTTCGACTGTCAGGGCTGGCCCTGTGCATGTTCAGCTTACTCTAATAGACTGCAAGCTATGTCGAACAGAATTTCATCATATCAGTTACTCTCTTTCAAGCAAAAACTACTGAACGGATTTAAATGTTTGGTACACAGATAGTTTATAAGCTGGATCAACACATAGGATACTTTTTATCCCGGTAGTATTATTCCGTGGGACAAATATCGAAGTCTATGCGCGCGGCGCCACGGGCATAAGCTAGCCAGCCTATAATGTAGCAGGGATTCATTTCTCCTCTCTAGGACAGAGATGGGCTAACCACCACGCGGGGCCAGTGCGGGTAGCTAGATATCATATGTCTTCAAATTTTTTGGTTCTTAGACATGCGGTTTTCCTCACGATGATTTCCTTCACAGCAACAGCAACAGAATTTAATGAGCTGAAACAGTACCTCGTGACATAACAGACTTGAGGCAGTTGCTTCTGTCGGTTCCCTCCTCCACCTCAGCTCTTAACATTGCTCCAACGGATATGACAGAGAATTGATATGTGGCGGCGATGTTCTGGCACACTGCTCCCCTACCGCTGCCTGGCCCACCTATTATCCAGACAATGGGCATCGTTTTGTAGTCGTACACTGGCTGGAATGATCACAATTTTAAAAGCATGACTTTAGTGAAAATCTTCGCTTTAAATACACAGGCTGTTTTTGTTCAAAGAACTGGACAAAAAAGGAGTATTTTGCTGTATCTTCAGTATAAACTCACCGTTGGCCTCTCAGATTTTCTTATTTCAGTTTTATTAATATATTTAGAAAAAGCGCTAATAAAGCGAATATCTTTTTGGCTGAAATGGTGATGATAACTATCTACTGTGGCAGCCTTATTAAAGTTCCACCATAAATAGCAACAATTTCGTCTGCAAATTTAAGAGAGGCCAATGCTCAATAGTAGTAGAAGTTCCTTCAAATCCTAACCCTACTAACCTTATTCTTGTAAGCCATGCATTGCACAGTTCGGCATTGTAAAGGGCATCCTGGGAGCTTATCTATAACGGGCTCTTCGCACCCCGGGCAACATTTGTGATCCATGCTTATTATTTATTTTATCAGCCGTCGTGGAGTGAAGCTTCGGATATGTTTCTTAGTTTCCTTTTGAGAGCTAGTGTAACGGACTCGGTAATTTTTATATTCGTTATTTACATAGCTTTTAGAAGTGTTGATATTTAATTGTGACTCATTTTTCCGATATTATTCACTGTGTTACCCTCAACTTCAAACTTCATATTTTGATCTGAGCTCATATTGCAGTGGATTTTATAATAGGAAATTACATGGTGATTACATGACAGCTATGACATCTTGTTCTGAAACATAAATCATTGTTTTTAGGGTTCCGTTGCCAAATGGCAAAAACGTGTATTCGTTCTGTCTATTCGTCTGCCCGTGCGTATTACACAGCCATTCTACTATTACCACCACACCACACAGTGCAAAAGTGTAGAGCAGCTGTCTTCTATGAACCGGTACACGAAAGTGATCGAAATTACGGATAAAATATATAAGAGAAGCCCGCATTCATGTAACTGAGGGTTATAAAATATTAGCTTTTGAAATAAGGTAGTTCGTGAAACTGCAGCTGCAGCAAGCTGTTTCATGAAAAGGGTCATTCATTAAATTGACCCTTTTCATGAAACAGTTCATTAATTAAAATCAATTTTTTGACGGTGGGCTCTACGAAACCCTTTGTGTGGGAGTCCGACTCGTGCTTGTCAAAATTGTAATCGTCATACCGAGTCGTCTACCAAGGAGGTAATTTGTTCTTGTTCGAACTCTCTGATGCAAGAGTCTGCATCAGAGTCTCCGTGATAATTAGAGACTTCGCTGTGCAAAATAAAATTTAAAAAAAAAAGTAGTTAAAAAACTAAAAAGCCGACTGAAAAAACTGAAAAGCCATAAAACAAGCACATTTTAAATTAAACAAAACTTCAACAAAATTCTATTTTCATTTCATTATTTAATATTCAAATGAACTCCGTAGTTTTTTAACTACTTTTTTTATTTCCAATTTTTTAGTTCTTTTGTGTTTGTAAAGAACAAACACAAAACTAAAAAATTGGAAATAAAAAAAGTAGTTAAAAAACTACGGGGTTCGTTGGTCGCGTAAAAATCTTCGCAGATGATTTAACTTTTTTGTTTGTTTATATGATTTGTGACTTCGAATTTATTTAAACATATAAGTGTCATATATTTTTGTGATCTCCCTTTAAAACCCTTCATTTTGATACATTACTCGATGGTAATGGATTTTTTTTATTTTTTGAAATACGCTATATGGCCCCCAAAATCCGCAAATTTCCTTTCCTTTTTAATTTTAATGTAGCCAGTGACACTCGCGCCATCAAGACGAATCTAACGACGTATATTTTATTCAAATCCCTTCATCCGTTTAGGAGTTATGAGGGAACAAAGAAACGGACATACATACATACATACATACATACTTACATACATACATATCATTTTAACTTGGAAGGCTGGTTGCCTGTAAGGTTAACATGAGACTGGGTGGGTCACGTTTCTAGGATAGTGCCGGACAGATGGGCGAAGATAGTAACACAGTGACTGAAGAGGGCCGATGTAACCAAGGCAGGCCCAAGAAATGCTGGCGTGACGATGGGAACTCATACTTAACGAATTGGACGGAGAAGGCAAATTGTAAAAAACTTGGAAAGCCAAGGAAGAGGCCTTTGCCCAGCAGTGGGGTAGTGTAGTAAAATATAATGATGAAAAAAGTATGGCTCAAATCAGAATTAATCGGGTTTTACTCAGGTAATACTAAAACATTATTTAATTAATGATCTTTAAATTAATCTATAATAGAGGCATATGTACAGAGCGTGTATAAAATGTTGCGTTGTGTATTAATTAGTTGGCGGCTGCGGCGGCAGATACCACTGGGTCCAGTATCTTCTGAACCTGCTTGAAGATCTCATCGACTGAAGTTTCGGCGTTTATCTGTAACAATGACAGTGACAATGAAATTGGATTTCTAAAAGAGCAACTTCAGTATTCTTGAAGCTCCGTTAGGTAGGATCGTATTGCTCGTATCGCTAGAAGTTTAACTCACCTTTTTGATCTTGCTTGGGTACTGGTCTAGGACCTGCTGATTGTTCTCGAGGAAGGTCTTGAGTCGCAGCTTGATGGTCTCTTCGTTGTCATCAGTACGGCCCGAGCTTGCTGCACGGCTCAGTAACCTCTGGGTCAGGGTATCCGAGGACGCTTCGAAGTAGAGAATCACCTGGAATGAGAGAAGGGAAGTTGTTAAAAAAATATAACGAGAAACATCACAAAAACCTCAGTAGATGAATGGATTTATAACGGAATGGGTTGATGTGTGGTCGGAAATCATCGAATAACCGCTCTCGCTCTTGGGCAGAGCGAAAGGGAGTGTCAGACTTCTACCGACTAAAAACCACCCATGTTTCTTCTTAGCCCTTTAAGTCGAAGCCACGGTATCTCTTAAAACAACCCGCAGCACCGACGGGATGGGTTGATCCCTCAAATCCCCATCAAACTCTATAGACGGCCAGCTCTGAAGAGTTTTTAAGAAGTTGTGTAATAATTTCCCAGATATGGTACTCACAGATACAGGTGCAATTTCCTTTTCAAAGGCGATGCCCTGAGACTTCTCCCGAGGGTAGCCGTCTACGACGAAACCTTTGGACTGAGGTGCCTTCGCCAGGATGTGTTCTCTCAGCAACTTCAGAACAACTTCATTGGGAACTAGGCCACCTGGAAATGGAACAAAATATTCATCAGTACCGTCTCCTTCTAAGTGCTTTCTTTGTATAATACTTTAACTTTTTATATACTCAAGTGCACAGTTCAAAAGAGATCGTGGCTTTACAAAACTGCCGCTCGGGTCAATCTGTAGGTTGCCTTATTTGGTACGTGGATGAGTGACCACCCGTGCCTCGGAAAGCAAGTTAAGATCTGAGAACCAGTCTTACCAATTCATTCGCAGCATTCGCTCCATGTAAAATACTACATAGTATTTATATCACACTATGATCAGGTTTACCTAGTCAGTAAAATCGACGTTGAAGATTGCCATCAGTATATGGAATATAAAAAAAACTTTACATCAACATCCATAATATGGGTTTGTAAAAAGGTAAAAACATAAAGATTATTCAAAATGCATCTCTGAACAACATCACCTAACAAAGGAGAATCTTACCCCGCTATGGTCTTCAGGATGGAGTTGGAGCTGTCTCGCAGTCTGCAGAGCAAAGAGGCAGATATCTGTCTGGCGATGACGTGGAAGCCATCAACGTGTGCTTGTGCAAACATACCTGATGCACTGCAGAAACGGGGCAGCCCCATCAAGGCGCTGATAGCCCGCTGAGTATAGTTAGTCCACAGGCTGCACGTGTAAAACACTTGACAATAGGCTTTGAAAGAGTTATTTTGACTGCCGTGCTACAGCGTGCAAACTTGCGAGCCAAGGTATTACATCGAACAGCCAGCGCCCTACGTTCCCTTTCAATATCCACTCGATCATAAAGGTCGTCGGTTACTAATACCCCAAGTACTTGAACTGGTACACTCGCAATATATATATGTCATTCATTCAGTTTGATACTCAGGACAATTACCACCGTCAGCTTTAAAGACCAAGAACTCGCTTTTATTGACATAATAAATTATTAAGCCATGCACTCTCGATCATAGCCCTCACAACAACTAAGCAGCTCTCTAATAAGCGCTCTAACCGTAGGGCTCAGCAGCACCATATCGTCAGAGACGTTATCAATGTGACTCCAATTTTCTTGCTACTGAGCTCAACAATTAAATCATTTACAGACAGATTAAACAATTTTGGTGACGTAGTCCCTCCTTGTCTTACCCCACACTCTAGTCCATACGAGACAGGCAGCCCATCGGCCCAACTCACGCTGTTCCTTTGATTATAATACCAATACTGGAAGATACGTAGCAACTACGCGGACACTTTTCTAAACACTATTTTAAAATCTCGTAAGATACAAGGTCAAAGGCACGAGATAGATCTAAATAGCAAGCATACACTGGTGTTCGACGTTTTGTGTAATATTTCACCGTATGTTTTAGGCCGAGAATCGCAGTTTCAGTGCCAAGACTTTTTCGCTTTTCGTCCTTTGCGATTCAATGAGGAGTGATAGCCCAGTGGTGTAATCGTCGGACTGCCAAGTCATAGGTCTCGAGTTTAAATCCAAGACACGCACCTCTGATTTTTCGAATATATGTGCGTATTGTATACCTAATTATCACTTGCTTCAGCGAAGGAAAGTATCGTGTAGGGACCAGTATGACTGAGAAATATTTCCTGATGAAATGTAAAGCCAAGTCAAATGCCCTTAAGCAGCATAAAAACTCAGACACCAAGTAAGGTACCTACTCCTCGCTCCGGGCGTCGGGAGCCACGTGACGGCTTCCGGCCACCGTAGACGTGGGCCTGTGGACGGTGAGTGATGGGTTAGCTCGCCGTCCGTCTGTTTTATGATGACGACAGGCCGTGTCGACGGCGCGTTCGTGTTCCACGCGCGCCTCAAAGAGATGTCAGCAACATGGAAGGGGCCCGCAAGGGCCGACGTCCGTCGGGGCTGCGGGATGTTGTAAGAAATACCGCGGCCTTGATATATAGGGCTAAGAAGGACCATGGGTGGTTTTTAGTCAGTAGAAGTCTGACACTCCCTTTCGCTCTGCCCAAGAGCGGGAGGGGTTATTTTCTGAAATCCCAACGCAAAAAAAAATACCTACTCGTCTTGCTTTAGGCGCTTACTTCAAACAAGTACAGAAGTAAACTCACTTACCTTTTTCCATTATATTGGTAAGAGTCTTCGCCCTATCAGAGCCGGTGTTCACTTCTGCTCTCAGCAGGTCTCCCGTGGACAGATGTGTGAAACCATACTTGGCGATGATCTTCTCGCACTGGGTTCCCTTGCCAGATCCTGGGCCTCCCAACACCCAGACGATGGGCTTCTTCGTTGAGTCGACCTGTCGAAGTAGGTAGAGGATTATCTAGAGAATAAACTTTACACCAATAAACAAAAACAGACAATATTTTTTTGGATACTTTTTTACGAATTATTTTCAACGAGGTGACAAAACTTAAAATTGTGGAAACAGTAAAGGAATTCATAACTCTCGAAAAAATGGAATGTCAGTTTTATTTAGAAAATATATCCTCAATGACTGAGGTATTACTTCAGAAATTATAGATTTTTACTTGGAAGGTTTTTACATAATGTGTATGGATGGCTATAAATTAATTAATACCTTGTATTTTATTATGTTTTTTTTTATTGACTGATTAGTAGTTTGAATATTCTGTTACATAATTTATTGTTTTTGTTCTCTTCAGATGTAAGTGTGGCCTAAGAAGAATTAAAATTTATGAGTCTAAAAATAAAGGATAGCTAGTAGAATACTCCGGGGAAAAATCGTCCACATTCAGTAACAGTTTCCAATTTGGAAAATTTTGATATTTCGCATAGAAGAAATAAAATAAACGAATTTTATGGATTATTCCAAAAACAAGTTTAATTTTATATTTATTTTGAAAAAGCTCTACTGAAGTGAATAGCTAGAACGTCGTTTGGCTGAATCTCAATGATGATGATAATTGTCTGGGAGCATGAGCATGTTAAGAGAGGCGAATGCCCAACAGTACAAGAAGTTCCTTTAAATCCTTGCACTAACCTTTTTCTTGCCAGCCCTGCATTGCCCATGTTGGCATTGTGTAGGGCAACTTGGTGGCTTCTCTCTATCAGGTTCTTTGCACCCCGGACAACATTTTTTGGGTTCCATGTTTATTATTTCTTTTATTACGCGTATTTTAATTGAAGCTTTGGATAAGTTTCTCAGTTTCTTTTGGAGAGCTAGGAGAGTCAGACTCGGTAATTTGTATTTACATAGGTTAGAAGTGTTGGTATTTAATTGTGCCTCATTTTTCCGATATTATCTCAACTTAAAAACCTCATATTGCAGTGGATTTTGTGTCTTTTTAGGACTTAAACCAGGAAAGTACATGGTGATTACATGACAGCTATGACTTCTAGTTCTGAAACCAAAGACAGTCAAATATTACTTTGTTTGAAACATAAATCATTGTTTTTTGGGTTCCGTTGCCAAATGGCAAAAACGCAACGTATTCGTTTTTGCCATTTGTCTGCCCGTGCGTATTACACAGACATTTTAGTCTGCGACCATTACCAACTAACCACACAGTTCCAAAGTGGAGAGCAGCTGTCTTCTATGAACCGCTACACAAAAGTCATTCAAATCCCGAACAAAAATATATTATATAGGCGAAGCCCGCATTCATGTCATCATCAGCCTTTAATGTTCCCACTGCAGGCATTCAGGCCTCCTCTCTAGGAGAGGGATGGGCTTTAATCCACCACGCGTGCCCAGTTCGGGTTGGTAGATGTCACATGTCTTCGACTTTTTTGATTCTAAGACATATGGGCTGTGGGTTGTTTAAAAAGATACCGCGGCCTCGGCACAAGGGCTAAGAATGAACATGGGTGGTTTTTAGTTAGTAGAAGTCTGACACTCCCTTCCGCTCTGCCCAGAGCGGGAGGGGTTATTTGATGATTTCACAACCCAAAAATAAGACATGCCGTTCCTCACGATGTTTTCCTTCACCGTTTTGAGAGCATTCATGTAACAAGGGTTATAAAAAAAATAGTTTTTGAAATAAGGGATTTTTTCGAGAAACTGCAGCCGCAGCAAGCTGCTTTCATGAACAAACTATGACAATCAAATTAAATTTTGTAGACTGTACATTGATATAAAAACGAGAAAAATATTGGTTGGTTCGACGAAACCCTTTGTGTGCGAGTCCGACTCTTACTTGAGGGTTTTAATTGTAATCGTCAGAACGAGTCGTTTACCAAGGAGGTAATATGTTCTTGGTCGAACTCTCTGATGCGAGTCATCAGAGTCTCCGTGATAATTAGGGACCTCGCTATGCAGCTATAAAGGCAATCATCATCATAAGCCTAACCTTTTCTAAACTTCGTAGGCTTCCAGTCTAACTGGATGCAGCTGCATTCCAGAATTTTAAAAGGCACAAAAAAATCTGAGAACGGGTGCGGGATGGTATTACAGTCATTGTGACATCACTTATGTTCCACCAAGTTAAATAGTCAGTAATCATTATTTTCTTCTTTTTATCGTGTGGGCAGTAAGGTCTAACGACCACACCCTAGTGATAGATTTTATAAACCGCCTCAAGAGCCTCTGACATGGTTTAAACCGCCATTTAATTTAAAATGAAAAACATATAAAATAAAAACATTATTTAATCAACGATCTTTAAATTAATTTAGAATAGAGGCATATGTACAGAGTATAAAATGTAGCGTTGTGCATTAGTTGGCGGTTGCGGCGGCAGCTACCACTGGGTCCAGAATCTTCTGAACCTGGTTGAAGATATCATCGACTGAAGTTTCGGCGTTTATCTGTAACAATGATACACATTCATTATTCGTGCCCATCTTAGTTATCTCGCATTTACCAGCCTAGTCTTATCTCAATCTCAACTATGTTGGGGTCGGTTTGTAGTATTACCGGATGCAGCTAATTATCAGGACTTTCCATGGAGTGACTCCTTATCCCTAAATAGGGGGCGCACCTATTGCCACTATCCGGGGCCAAAATCCAGATTCCATGGTTATTACTGAGAAATTCCTGATGGCAAAACTCAATAATACTTTTGCAAAACTCGGAAAATAATTATATATTCATGAGTAGGGAGCGGGGCACGGCTGGCGGCCCCGACTTACGAACAGAAGGTCGTGGGTTCGAACCCAGGCAGGCACATTACTTTGTGTAATTTATTTCATCACCGCTGCTCTCAAAACGGTGAAGGAAAACATCGTGAGGAAACCGGCATGTCTTAGAACCAAAAACTTCGAAGTTAAGTGACGTCTACCCACTGGGCCGTGGAAGATTATAGCCCATTCCCTCTCAAAGAGTGGAGGCCTGTGTCCCAGCAGTGAGAACATTAATAGGCTGTTGATGATGAGGGAGCAGCAAGGCTTTTGTCCTAGCTGTGGGAAGCACTTTTTTTTAACCGTCAAAGAAGAATGAAGATGTAAACACAAGCACAACACAATTTCTAAAACAGGAACTTCAGTATTCTTGAAGCTCCGTTAGGTTATTGCCAGAACTTTAACCCACCCTGTTGATCTTGCTGGGATACTGGTCTAGCACCTGCTGATTGTTTTCGAGGAAGGTCTTGAGACGCAGCTTGATGGTCTCTTCGTTGTCATCAGCACGGCCCGAGCTAGCTGCACGGCCTAGTAACCTTTGGGTCAGGGTATCCGAGGACGCTTCAAAGTAGAGAATCACCTGGAATGGGAGAAGGGGAGAGGTGTTTAGTTTTTTTTGTGAGTGAGGAAATGTCATTCGAGTCAGGCGGCGCCCATTTTCTGGACAAACCAATGAAAGAGGTTGCAAAACTGACGGAAACCGACGAACGCAAGCCCCATCAGCTGAGGCCGTCAACGTGCCTTAGAATTAAGTTTACAGAGGAACCTCTCCTAATGGAAATCGCGGCGAGAAATCGTACTAATAAATATGAAGGGCTCAGCTACGGTCATGTCACGAGTAAGCCCTTCCTTTGAGTTATTCTCTATAAATATACTGAGTTATTCCAGATTCACAACTTTTAAATGGATTTATAGTAGAGTGGGTTGGTCCCTCAAATCTCCAGCACACTCTATAGACGGCAAGCTCTGAAAAGTTTTTAAGGAGTTGTATAAAAATCTCCAAGATATTGGTACTCACAGATACAGGTGCGATTTCCTGTTCAAAGGCGATGCCCTGAGACTTTTCCCGAGGGTAGCCGTCTACGAGGAAACCTTTGGATTCAGTTGCCTTCGCCAGGATGGCTTCTCTCAGGAGCTCCAGAACTACTTCATTGGGAACTAGGCCACCTGGAAATGGAACGAAATATTTATAAGTACCGTCTCCTACCAAGTGCTTTCTCCTACATACTCAAGTACACAGTTTACAAGAGCTCGAGGCTTTACAAAACTGCCGCTCAGGTCAATATTTAGGTTGCCTAGGTTGGTCCGTGGATAAGTGACCACCTATTACATACCTAGTTTCAGAAAGCACCAGTCTTACCAAAGGGTATCGTATTACTTAGTAATTCCTGGGTTGTGAAGGTCAGATAAGCAGTCGCTCCATGTAAAATAGTAGCATTCAGATCACACTGTGATCAGGTTTACCTATGCTCAGTCAAATCGACGTTCCAGATTACTAACAGTACGCGGAATGTTAAGTCAGTTTATGGAAGTATGTTAAAAACAAAACTATTAGCTTCCTTTTAGTGTGTCGAAGGCAATTATAATATTATATTTCAGTTCTACATTCAAAGCAGTAATAATATCAGCAGTATCGTTCGTCTTTTTTTCGCTTTTCATCCTTTGCGTTTCATTGAGCAGTAGCAGAGAGTGGAGAGCTGTTTATGGCATATATGATGATGAGCAGTGATAGCCTATTGGTGTGACCGTCGGACTAGAGTTTGAACCCAACACCGCAGGCAAGGGATAATTATCACTTGCTTCGGTGTAGGAAAGTATCGTGTGGGGATCAGCATGACTGAAAAATATATCTTGTCGACATGTAAAACCAAGTTCGAGGCCCGTAGGCCGCAAAACGACTCTTACGCCAAGTAAGGTACCTACTCGTCTTACTTACTTCAAACAAGCAATGAAGTAACGTCGCTTACCTTGTTCCATAATACTGGTAAGAGTCTTCGCCCTATCAGAGCCGGTGTTCACTTCTGCTCTCAGCAGGTCTCCAGTGGACAGATGTGTGAAGCCATATTTGGCGATGATCTTCTCGCACTGGGTTCCCTTGCCGGATCCTGGGCCTCCCAACACCCAGACGATGGGCTTCTTGGTTGAGTCGATAGGGGCCTGTCGAAGTACGTAGAGGATTAGGTGGAGAATTAATGTGGCCGGCGCGGCGAAATCTCCGAAGGGACAATTATGCCTAAGGAGAATTAGGTACGCCGCCTAAAGCTATCTACCGGGCACAAATTCAGGCTATGTTGTTGGATGCCTAATTCAGGCTCTGTTGTTGGATGCCTAATTAAACTTAAAAAACACTTTACCCGACCCGAAAATTAGACCCAAGAGGATATAACGAGTAAAATCGTCGGTGAAAATGTATAATATCGACAGGGCATGCTGTTGAATTTTTTACAGTCGACAATGATTTCAAAGTTACAATTTCCCTGTACGGTATTTCTATAGTTTCTACTGTCGAAGTAGTGTCCTCTTGTGTCAGTAGATCAAGCTGCGATCACGTTTTTTACAAAGTGTGGTGAGGTGTGATGTTTGAGTTGACAACGATCAATATAATGTTACTCTTTTCGCTTGTTTCATATAATTCGAACGTTTATTTTATCCTAGTCTACAGCTGGATTACGAAACATGATAGGAGTCAAGAAACATTTATTTGCAAATAACTTTTTTTGCCGTTAGTAGGTAAAACCTTACTTCGAGACTGCGAGCTCAAAAGTCAAGCCAACCATGCTACATAATTCTAACACAGTACTTTTCACTATCGATCGACGGTAAAAAGCAATAACTAAAGGGAAGGACATATTATGCCATACTCTGACATTAAGTATTCATTTATATTATTCTACAAGGTCAGATGCTTTCAAGGCCGTACTGAGGGAGAAAGTCTCCAACCTTGACCCTGAAGAGTATATGACTGAATGTATGACCATGGCCGCAAAGAGGTTTTTTTATAATAAATAAGCCTACTCTTGACCTCAGTTTTGTCCTAGGAACAGAGATGAGGCCGCTAGGGTCATAGGGGCCAAGTTCGCGTCTCCTTTTTAAGGAAATATCTCGCCGTCTAATCGACACTTCGCACACCAGTGGGCTGGCTCTGTCTATATGGCCTAAGGATTAGCAGTGGCAGTCAACGTGGCAAAACAGCTTAATGTAGGCAAGTGTAAACAAGTGTAATTTCACCAAATTGGAGGTTTCTGTAATTTCGATCGGGGAAAAAGGAACATTCTCTTTCTCTATGTACTTATTCGTTTACCACTAATACCGCCAATAACCTTCCTGCCAAACCATAGGTCGAAAGTTCGAACCCAAGAAAAGCACCTCTGATTTTTCGGATTGATTGACTCACAATCGTATTGTATATTTGTCCCTTGCTTTGATGAAGGAAAACATCCTCGAAACCAGCATATCTTTTTTTTGTGGTCGGAAATCATCAAATAAGGCTCCCGCTCTTTCGGCAGAGCGAAAGGGAGGGTCAGACTTCTACTGACTAAAAACCACCCATGTTCCTTCTTAGCCCTATATGTCGAGGCCGCGGTGACTAGTGTACAACCCTCAGCCCAAACCAGCATATCTGAGAGACTGTTCTAGACGTCATGGAATGTTAGAGTGAAAACTCTTTGTAAGCAAGAGACAAAAACACCTTATAGAAAAAGGAAGAAGTCTTGTATCATCTGGACGCTTGTCCCCCTTATATCTTGACTACTCTTGACTTTTTATATATTAAATTAAATTTTATAAATATGTGTTTATCTATTGTACAATACAATATCTGTTTTGTTATTATCTTGTTTATGAAAGTACTGAAATCCAAGTCAGAGGATCAGGGGCGAAAAAACTCTGGCAGCGGGTTAGGCACTAACCACACGATAAATAAAGACCAAGACTCAAATACGAGATGTTTAGGTTATTACGTTCTCTGTCCAGGTTTTCTGTACTTAGCAGCTGTAACAGAAACTTAATGCCAAAGAAACCGAAAAAAGAAAAAAGATCTCTATTTCTATTGTCTTTTGATCCAGTCACTCTGTCACAGAAAACAGTGTGATGGTCGATTAATCAAGTCATTAATAAATATTAAAAATAAAGTAGGTCCCAAAATAGATCCCTGTGAGACACCAGTTAATATCCAGGCCAGTTACTCTGTCATTGAAAACAGTATGATGGTCGAGAGAGAGATAGAGACTTGAAATGCCGTAGTTACCGAAAAAGATAAGACAGTCATACACACGGCCGCTTTAAGCCGCGACTGAATAGCGAACTAGTACGGTCTTCTACGTAATGAAATACTGCTTGAAGAGCAGTCGAGACTGTTCCGGTCGGTCAGTAGCATGGCGGATGTCAATCACTTGCCAGATATACACTGACTTCTCGAGCAGTCACTTTAACAAGCAATGAAATTGGCCATGTAGCTCTCAACTTAAAAATTAGATAATCCCACAATTTCTAAAGCTATCTACGCCATCGACTCAAAAATCGTGTCGGTTTATCCAGTTGGCAATGACTGGTCCGTGTAAGTTAATAATTATAATGCCTATGTATAAAGGGGGTTAAAAGTACCCTTAACGCAAACGAAAGGCAATTGTTTTCCCCACCACTGCGATCATTTTTTGGTTCTAGACCATACCTGCGAACCCCCTAGTTACGGAGATATTGGGGGTCAAAGTTCCAAATTTTGCACAGCTGTTTTTGTAAATATACTAGTTTTCAGGTTTTAACTTTACTTAAATAACCTCCATGACCCGTTTACTATTCAAATCATCCACTAGCACAATGTTTAAGGAATGCTACATTGAGTTTCACCGTAAAATGTGATTTGTGACCCCAAAAAAAAGACGTTTTCCAGCAAAAAAAAATGTGTAGGGGTACTTAGTACAGAATGCTTGGTTGACGTATGTGTGAAGGGTTAATTTACACCCTGTATTGGTGAACCCTACCAGGTTCAAAATTGTTCTGTTTATTTGTAACACCTTTTACCTTCTTCTTCTGGCGTGCACTGCTCTTGCTGGTCGCCATTTATATAATTTCCCACTTTTGATCAGCAGAGAACTATGTAAGATTTTTATTAATCGAATTTAGAATATAAATTAATCGTTATTTTTTTTATTTTGCTTTCTTTGTGTTTTGATTACAAAATAAGGCCGCCATTTGATATTTGGTCGGCCAACGGGATGTTATTATTTTGTGATACTGACATGTGACATGTGTGATGTGATAAACAAAATCCTACAAATATTATAAATGCGAAAGTTTATAAGTATGTATGGATGGATGGATGGATGTTTGTTACTCTTTCACGCCAGAACTACTAAACGGATTTGGATAAAATTTGGTACACAGATAGTCTATAACATAGGATTTTTATTGCGATTTTATTTTCCCCTGGGATAATTTTCGAGTTGTAGCGGGCGAAGCCGCTGACAACACCTAGTTAAAAATAAAATGAAAGTTGCAGCAATTTCCCTAGATTTAAGTTCTGCATTTGACACAATTGCCAATGAATTACTTGGATGCTTTGAATGCTTTGCAACTATTCTCACACTACTTAAAAATACGCGGATGTACGTTGAAATTGACAAAACTCAAAATAACTATGAGAAAAGCTATAAATCCAAAATTACACGCATATCAACGGGTGTCGCACAGGGATATATTTTAGGACCTATTTTATTTTTAATATTTATAAATGACTTTATTAATTATTTAAATACAATTTTACCGGACTTTGAATCAGTAATTTTCGCATGGCTTAGTGGCAATGAAAGACTTGGTAACTATTGGTATAGTTGACAGAAAGGGTGAATGCTACGCAGCTATTCATTGGTGGCTCACAGTAGCCGTTTCAAAACAAAACTAAAAATACCTTTTGGATAAATGTATGAATGCAGTAAGTGTTTATAATACCTGCTATTATAAAATTAAAGACAGACGAGACCCACTCCGAGGCATCAAGGAAACTCAGTATATTATATAACGGGTGGTCACCCATGCACAGAACAACCTAGGCAAGCACGGCTTAATCTAAACATCGACCTGAGCAGCTGTTTTTATTTAGTCGCGAGTTCCAAAAGATATCTGACCATACTGTATTATTCGACCTAGAATGCTTTACAATTTATGTGACCATACTGTAGTATTCGACCTAGAATGCTTTACAATTTATGTGACCATACTGTAGTATTCGACCTAGAATGCTTTACAATTTATGTGACCATACTGTAGTATTCGACCTAGAATGCTTTACAATTTATGTATTTTATGTATAACTGTTTGATTGGAAGCCTATGCATGCAGTATTGATTCTTCTAAGTCAATTACTTTGCCTGGACGTACGCAAATTACGTGATAGCTCGACTATCATTTACTTTTACTGTTGAAGATATTGTATGGCTTTTTATTGAAAGGTATAAAAATGGCAAGAAATAAAACATAGAAAATATTTCATAGAAAATATGCAATGTTTTATTTCTTGCCATTTTGTAGTATAAATATGAGTACCTATATATGTCTTTCGTTAGCCTAGTGGTGAATCTGTGACCATAATTACGAGTTTTAACGGAATGTATTTTATTATTTACTTTTATTTTCCTTTAATTATTTATCTATTTTCCCTACGACGCAGAACTTACTATTGTGAAAGGGCAATTGTACGCTTCATAACGCAATTCATAATTATTATGTTCTGCTAAAGTGGCCATTTTAGACGTCCTGCAGGGCTATTGCGTATCTTTTAAATGACAGTGGCTATCATATTGTCTATGGATTAATTGTCAAATTGGTTATGGTTTAGTACAAAATGGAACCATTTGACAGTAATTGATAGGCACTATAGGTTAGCCACTGTCATGTAAAAGATACGAAATAGCCCTGCTGAACAATATGCGACTTGCCGTAAATATTCGAATAAATATAAATCTAAACCAGAAGTTTTTAAGGTAAATGTTTAATATTAACAATTTATTATACAGTATTTATATTGAACATTGAACACTGAAAACGTAGTAACCATTTCCGGGTGTTATTGGTTACCACGTTATCGGTTAGTACATTATTCGGAACCCCTCGCATAAAAACATCATTATCCACAACCTGCATTCACCCACTGCTAAACACTAAGTATAATATGAAGTCAAAGAGCAAGTAAGAAACAGTACCGAAAACGAATGTCACCACAGAAAGGCAAACTTAATGTCGAAATCCTTATAAAGTATGACAACATTTCTGACGGCATTCAGTGATTTATAGCCGACAAAGGTCACTGTACTTCAATGTAAGGCCAAAAATGACGTCATACTATTTTAATCTATCCCGTTCAATTCCCTGCCAAAGTCGTTGATACTCAGCGGAACCTATTGAGTGAAGTGGAGACGTAATTTAAATAAACGAGGTCATTTTCAGGGTTAGGGTGTTTGGAAGCTGCGGGTTGTTTAAAAGAGATACCGCGGCCTCGTGCACAAAACGCTAAGAAGGAACATGGGTGGTTTTTAGTTTGTCCAGAGCGTGAGAAGTTATTTGAAGATTTCCCACCATCAAAAAAAATGGTATTTGATTCCCTTTAATTTCTAGCACCTGAACTCGTAGGTCCTTAGTCGTAGTCCTTAGATGGTCATATATCTACATATGACCATCTACACTTCTACACTCGCGAGCAACCAAATCGACTCAAGCCTAGACGGCGCACATATACATTGATTTTCCTAAAACGATAAATGGTAATTACAAAAGTGATATGTCATTCGAAAGCTGAAGAATTAGGCTTTCAATTAACATCAATACCTTAAAAAAAAACTAAGCGCTGATTTATTGACACATTTTAATTGGCCGTCAGCGTAAATTACCTCTTTAGGAATCCACGACTTGCGCTACCTGCTCCCGCTATAAAACCCCCCCACTTCCGGTTTATCTTATCAGTTGCTTGTTACAAGTTGACCGGTACACATCTCCGTAAATTGCATTCCTTGTTTTCGCTAACCCATGGATACCACACCAGAAGAAGCCGCTCAAGTTGTTGCCTTGTTGCAACAAGGGTTAAGTCAGCGAGCAATCGCTGCCCAGCTCCACTTGAGCCAGTCTTCTGTATCCCGAGTATACAGACGGTTCCAAGAGACTGGTGCCTGCAATCGGAGACCAAGAACGAGCCGCCACCGGTGCACTTCAGAGAGAGACGACCGCTTCATTGTCTCAACCTCGCTGCGCAATCGACACCTTACGGGCGTTGATGTGCAGCAAGAACTGAGACGTGTACGACAAGTGGCTGTCAGCGAGTGGACAGTGAGAAGACGCTTGAAGGAAGCCAACTTGACGCCAAAAAGACCTGCGACGGGCCCTAAGTTGACTGCAGGCCACCGACAAGCGCGCCTTCAATTTGCTCGAGAGCATCTCAATTGGAGCGTTGCGCAATGGCGATCGGTCCTGTTTACTGATGAGTGCAGAATGTGTCTGCATGGCAGTGACAGGAGACGCCGAGTCTACAGGCGTCCGGGAGAACGATTTGCCCAATGTTGTTTCGCTGAAACAGTGGCATATGGCGGCGGTTCCTGCATGATGTGGGCTGGTATCTCTTTAGAGGGAAAAACCGAACTTGTTTTCGTGCCTGGGGGCGGCCGAGGAGGCGGGCTAACAGCTGATCGGTACATCACCGACATTCTACTGGATCATGTTGTGCCCTACGCAGGGTTTGTCGGTGAAGACTTCGTGTTAATGCACGACAATGCCCGCTGCCACACGGCACGAGTCACTCGACAGTTTCTGCAAGAGGTCGAATTACGCACGATGGACTGGCCTGCGCTCAGTCCTGACATGAATCCCATCGAGCACTTATGGGACGAGCTTAAAAGAAGAGTTCGGGCCAGAAATCCAGTCCCTTCAAGCGTAGACGAGCTAAAGACTGCATTATTAGAGGAGTGGGACGGCATTCCTCAAGAAAATGTCAAAAAATTGATAAGGTCCATGAAAAACAGTCTGCGGGATGTAATTAGGGCTAGAGGGGGCAATACGAAATACTGATTTAAATAAAATAATTTTATTTTTAATTTTGTTTGTTTAATTTGTCAAATACGAGACACATACCCTTTTTCCTAAATTCCCGTTTTTCCTACTCTTGCATTCAGACATCATTTATTTCAAAAATGATGGATGGATTTCAATGATAATGATATCAAATTAAAGCTGACATCTTAAGCTTTCGAATGACATATCATTTTAATAATTTCCATTCATGATTTTAGTTGTATCAATGTATGTGTGCGCCGACAAGGCTTGAGTCGATTTGGTTGCTCGCGAGTGTACATTAATCTAAATCTACACTTAATCTACACTAATATTTTAAAGAGGAAAGATTTGTTTGTTTGTAACGAATAGGCTCCGAAAGTACTAGATCGATTTGAAAAATTCTTTCACCGTTGCTAAGCTACACTATCCCCGGGTGACATAGGCTACTTTTTATCCATATATTCCCACGGGTATTACGCGGGTGAAACCGCGTGACGTCTGCTAGTAATATTATAAAGAGGAAAGATTTTTGTATTTTTATGTGTATAAAATGTAATTAATAAAGTCATAAACTACTGCGCCGATTAACATAGGTTACTATTTATCCCCGTTTTCCCACGAAAGTAATATCTATCCAACTACTCACGACATTCTTGCTCACTGCAGGTTGACGATTTCTGATTTCCAGTTTCCCATGTCCATGCAAAGAAAACAAATAAGTATGGTACCTCTACCGTAAATACTCCTAAACATTCTAATAAACATGACTATAGGTATCACTATTTTGGTACTCTTCATCTTTAATGAGAATATAATAATATGCCTAGCCTTTTCCCAACGGATTTAGCTGACGCCTATTATCAGCATTATATATGGTGCAAGTGCCTATCAAGAGTCCACAACCCAATAACTACTGGTTAAACGATACCCGATTGGTGTGGCTGGTTTTTTTTTGTTATGGGGACAAGCCCGCCTCACTATTCCCAAGCCACTGTAACTCCTGTGCGCAAGAATCGTCAACAGTGGCGACCACAAGAAAAGCGCCGAACGAAGAAGCCCGATAAAGTCCCAGAGAAACGATTTAACTGTCTTGGATCCCGCAACGAGATTAATCAGGAAAGAATAGCGGTGGAGTAGGTGTGACTGGTTGTCAGACTTTCGGCCCACTGATTGCCTCATCCAACTGTCAGTTTTGCAAATGACAGCCGGGATCAACGGCTTAACGAGCCTTCCGAAGCACTTATCCTTAGTGAGGATAGAGACCCACTTTATACTTATTTGAGCACTCTAAATGTAATTTCGTCATAATCATAGAGGCGGGGGAGGGGGGGCAAGAAAGTGGTACATTAAGATGGTAATGGTTTCAGTGATCATTATTGTGTTACGTACAAAACAGGCCACAAATAAAATAAGATTATAGTGAGAAATAATCAACCCTTAACTGGCTGTTAACTGGAAGGCTTCCACTTAACATCCGATATATAAAGAACAATATTGCTTATACAGCTTATAACTGATTATTTAAAAGGAAGGGTAAGGTAGATTTGTAAATATTCTACATTTGGTGATTCATCTTTAAGCCCCACGAGCCGTGCGTCAATCGGGTACATATACAGACGGACAGACCCCAGTCAGTCTTAACTTCACGTATATTTTCACAAAGATTTTCAACCAAATCATAAATGCCTGAAAACTACTTCGGAATACCTAACTATTATTGCATTACCTACACTGTTGAAATTTCAACTGTCTGAACGGAGCTTAGGGGTAGAAAATGCATCAGTGTAGTTACTTCCTGCCGGGGCGGCGGGTTGTTTGACCCCGGACACATAGAGCTAAGAAGGAAGTAGAAGACGTCTGACACTCCCTTCCGCTCAGCCCAGCAACGCTTTATAAAAAAAAAAGAATGATTATTTCCCAAACTCCGAAAAAAAAAACTCATTGTTCTAGTGTTATTATTACCTAGTGTTAAGAAGACGAACATACAACTACGTGTAGGTATAAATACCCCAGCTTCCTTATCGACAAGCAGCATCTCTATTCGTTGACAAGACATGTCTATTTTCAACGTAGCATTGACAGTGACCGCTCCGTAGTTGCGTCGGGGCAGGCATGCAGACAATGTCGCGCGTAATGAGCGGAACTCTGTCTGTGTCATTCTCATTAGTGATGACAGGTCGTTACGCTCAAATTATTTGCGTCTTTATTATTATTATCACGCACGGAACCGGTCAATGTGGCGACACTTGGGGGAAGGTCTATGTCCAACAGTGGACATCGTTCGGCTGATATGTTGATGACAAATATATTATTTATTTGAAGTGCTTTTGTTTTTCGACTTGAATGAGGAATGTCTTGACCGTTCTTGTATCGGTACTCGGTATACTTCATCTTTGTTATTACTGACAGACTCCGTGACCATTCAAAGTGCGGTTATAAACATACACACATCAAAAGTGTCTAGGGATCAACATATATTTTTGCAATAACTTTTCTCCTGATTGATATTAATTAAAATTTTTTTTAAGGATTCAACAAATAAAGTGTTTTCGTTTGTCACAGTAACGATAAACCAAGTCACCTTTGCATTAATAAAGAAATTTGCCATTTTCCTAATAAAGGGATTTTTGACATTTGAACCACTAACATTAAAGTTCGAAAAAAAGACTGAAATAACAGTTTTCTTTAAAATTTTATTGGGTAACTTAAACAATTAATAATCCGTGTTTCTACCGCGAACACTAACAACACAAGAACATCGGTTTGGCATACTCAAAATGAGTTCATCCAAATCACGCTGTGGAATGGCCGCCCATGTTCGTTGCAACAACAAAAAAAGGTCTTCTTGCGACTGGATACCCTCCATATTCGGCAGAGCTCTTCTCTTTAGCATATCCCATGCATGCTCAATCGGGTTCAAGTCTGGCGACTGAGCAGGCCAGGGCAGGACATTGATTTTAGCTGCGGCGAGAGTCTGTCTTACAACTCTTGCGGTGTGCGGTCGTGCATTATCATGCATTAACTGAAATAAGGGACCGATTTGCACTTGTAGAGGAACGATGACGTCTGATACAATCGTCTCAGCATAAATTTGAGCGTTGAGGTTGCCTCTGATCCAAATCAACTCAGTTCTTCCGCCGATCCAAATACCCGCCCATACCATGATGGTTCCACCACTATAAGGATGGACTTCCTGGCAGGATTTTAATCGCTGTTGGCGTCCAGGGGTTCTCCAGTGTCGTATACGTCTTGTATTCGGTCTCATACCAAAACGAGACTCATCAGAAAAGCACACGAAACGCCATTGTTCTTCTGCCCAATTTCTGTGTTCAAGAGCCCATTGATATCGAATCCTACGATTGTGCATTGCTATAGGTGGTACCCGTAGCGGTCTTCGGGAATGAAGGTTCACTTCATGCAAGCGGTTTCTGACTGTTTGGTCGCTAATTAAGTTCCCTGAAGAGTGATGAAGCCTCACGGCTAACATCATGGCGGTTATTGTTGGAGCTCTTCGAGTTAAGATTTGAATGTATCGGTCTTGTCTCCGTGTGGTGCAGCGATACCGTCCTCCATGGCGCTCAGCCACGGTACCAGTGCTTCGGTAACGTGTCCAAAGGCGACTGATAACACTCTGACTTGTATTCAGAGCTAAAGCCACAGTACGTTGCCGGGAACCAGCTTCTATCATTCCCACGGCTCTGAGCATTTCTTCCCTTCTTAAATGACGTCGCCGCTCCATAATAACGTTGGTTTTAATCAGTAGTAGGGAAACAGTAGCACTAATAATGTCTTCAATGCGTTGTATGTTTTTATAGGGAAAATATTGACAGCTGATTTTCATCTTTTACTCGAATTTGATTCACAGTTCCTGATTCAAATTATGAAATGCACCAAAAAGGATCCATATAAATTTATAAAATCATAAATTTATTACAAAGCCACATCTCAATCTCAAGAAATCCGCATAAAAATGCTTGATCCCTAGACACTTTTGATGTGTGTATTTTGTACGTTCAAAAATTTGTTTGACATTTGTGTAGACATTCAACTTTACTACGTCAATCAGCAGTCGTAAGTAAGAAACAAAACAAAACTGAATAATAAAAACATCTGAAGATAGAAACAAAAATAAGCAAGTCGTTGGAATTTAATAGTAGAGACTATTCAGATTGATCTCTAGTCAAGAGAGGATGATAAAAACAAATGTCATACAATTAGGTAAACCTATGACAATATAGGAACTGAGATGGTGACTGACAGAGGACAGACTTGGGTGTAACAAAAAAAAAAAACAATTCAAATAAGATGTATTATAAAATAACAAGAGCGAATTTGAATGTGGAATGAGAAGCTACCGTACGTCGCGTCGGGGCCAAAATAAAACAGTTCAATTTTGGCCCCAAGGATCAATGAACTAGGGACCACAACGAAACTTTGCTCCATACCAAATTCATACATATTTTATTATCAATTGGATTACTGGAAATGTTTTTCTTTTCGTAGACGAACATGAGACTTAACAGCTTGGTAAATTCGAGTACGAATGCATGCAGAAAATGATTAGGTTGTATGTGGAATGAGGGAATGAGAGAAAAAGGAGTGAAAGAATATAGAGACAGCTGACAGCTGACAGGGGTGAATGGAAGTGGAACACTAACGAACTAGGGCAGGGATAACAAACCAATGGCACGCGTGCCATTGGTGGCACGTTACACAATATTTTAGGCGCACCACCGAATTTTTAACCATATTTACATCTAACATAAGATTCGATTAGAAACCCTTTGGTACAGGAGTTCAGTTCAACATGCTTTATACTAAAAGTTACCTCTTGCAAGAGTAACAAGCGGACGTCACGCGGTTTCACAAGCATACAATACAGGGATAAAAAGTTATGTTACTCAGCGTGAATGTAGCTTTCTAATGGTGAAATCGGCGCTGTAGTTTTTGAGTTTATTCATTACAAACATACACACACACACAGAAAAATACAAACCTTTCCTCTTTAGAATATTAGTGTTGACTTAACATCTTATCAGCAACAACAGAAGTTACAAGAATGAATTACTTTAATTTGAATTCTACGTAGAATTGTTTTACATTTATTACGAAATAGGTCAAGTTTTTTCTTTTTGGTGTTTAAGTTTTTTAGTTTAATTATCTGCCAATAAAGAATGAGCAATATTATTGGACAGAACCTGCAAGGTATAAGCATTGCTTTAGATATAAACCTCCTTTTGGGCTTACCGCAGTCGGGTAAAATTGGCACGTTGATTCATAAAGGTTCGCCATCCCTGGACTAAGGTATAAAATAAAATTGTGAGGATGAATATAATTATCATGATATTAACAAAGTAGCTAAAATAATTAAAATACCTGAATCCCGATATTCAAATCTCTCTTCTTAAAATCAAATCTCTTCACATCCATCCAAAATGCGATCACCACTACAAATACAAATCGTAACTTCGAATCATAACTTTCGTTCAAATGGTCTTTCATTCCAAAGCTTCTGAATATTTTCACTATACACTTCAACCACTTAATGTATTCGTCTATCCAACTATTTTGTTTATTCAATCTTTTAAAGAATGATGCTTTTCTTTAATCAATTCGTATTAAAATCCGTCGGCCTTCAAAGATTCTGTCGTCAGACACTTTTCCTTAAAATAAACAAGGTTGGTGGATAGGTTGCCAAAAACCCGCCAACCGGCGGCGACCACGGGTTCTCTCTCACTGATCTGGATTATTTTGGAGAAATGCGTCTTAAAGCAATAGTCTGTGCTGTATAATGTGTGTTTTTACACCCACGTTTGGCTACTGATAGTTTCACGTGTTGAATTGATGTTCGTTCGTGTTTATTGTTGATATCAAAAGCTACGAATCGGATTTCTCAGTCGGAGCCAAACAGCTGGGCATAACATAAGCAAAACCGAATTATACTGTTCCCACTTCTGTGCCACAGACCTCCTGGGTCTCCTCTTTATGATCAGAAGTGACATGTAACGCACCACACGGACTCAGTGCGGATTGATAGATGCTCGATTTTTTGGTTCTAGGATATTAGGATTCCGTGTTACCTTTGAATCAACGCGTACCTAGGATTACTACTCATTGCAATGAATACATTGAGGAAGCATTATGTGCGCTATGCAAATGATGCTATAGGAAGTACAGAATTTAGATCTATTGAAACTCGGCCACGACTTGGCAAAGACAATGATATTGGAAATGTAGTTAATGCAGCGTATGGAGAAAATAATGCAGACAATAAAGAAAGAATAAAAGAAGAATCTACAAGAATGAAATCTATAATTAGTTTATCAGTTGTTAGACAACGCATAGCATTAAACAATGGTATGGAATGGGTTTGAAGTATGAAAGCAAAAAAAGAGGAAAAAAAAGGGAAGTGTGTACGGAATCTCGTAAAGTTTGCCGACAGGAAATCTTTTCTAGCACGAAGTTTTTAATAAATATTTCTACACACGACTCTAATCAGCTAATAAACATCTGTACGATTTTTCGTTATTTTCTCATTCGATAGCAAACGATTTTGTATTTATTTGTGTTTCGATTTCGACACGTGCAGTACAGGTGAGATCTGGTGTAACCTTGGTTATCCAAATAACTTCGTATCCAATTTGTTATATTCTATAAGTAACCGTTTTTATAAATAACATTTAACCTTTTAGAACTTGAAAGATATTGATGTACGTAGATTTTCGATGGAAGGTAAGGAATTAAGAATACAAGGAAAAACCAGTATCTAAAGTGATATATTAATCATCATCATCATCATCTGCCTAGCCTTTTCCCAACTATGTTGGGGTCGGCTTTCACTCTAAGCGGATGCAGGTGAGTGCCAGTATTGTACATGGAGCGACTGCCTATCTGACCTCCACAACGCAATTAATATTGGGTGATATGATACCCCTTGTCAAGCCTGGTCACCATCATCTTCTAAAAAAATGAACAACAAATGAACTATTTTCATATATTTTTCACCGAAATTGTTATCATCTTATTCTTCTATTTCACGAATAACATCACTAATTGTGTGTCCTCTTCCATTGATCAAAGTCATTGAAGCATTGACCTCGACGGAGTTTGAGTGTTTGCCAAATACCTGTACCATCATGAACGGAAAGTACTTGTTCCACTGCTCACGAGGAAGTAACTAGCTATAGATGATTTTTTAGCCCAAGAAACGAACACAATTAACAGTATAGTAATATTTCGGCATAGTTCACCAGACCCCCCAAAAGGGGAAGAAAGGAGAACAGGTGCCCTTCGTTTGCGTTAAGGGTACTTTTACACCCTTTATACAAACAACTTGTCTTTATACATACAAATTATTCCAACAACACTTAAAAAGATGCAATGAATGAAATTGTGAATGAGTGTGTGTTTATAAATAAATAAATAAATAATTAATAAATAAATAAATTCAAAAATTGAAATCTAAAAAATCAACACAAAATTGTGTGTCCCCGAAACTTTTACTAAGGTGAATTGTACCCAGCAACTGGGTTGTGAAGCTTAGGGGGTCTAAAAAAAGACTGGGTTGTGAAGCTTAGGGGGCCTTAGCAGAACCATAATACGATAATAATATGAATTGCGTTAAAATTCGGAAAATGGTCACAAAGTGACAATAGGAGTACCTATTTAACAAAAAAAAAACTAACTAATAACCCTCCTTTTGGGCTTCGCCGCAGTCGGGTAAAAAGACCGTCAGATATATTTCCAAAAAATATTGGACACGTATTTTTTCTTTTTTCATGTAAACAAACAATGAAAACGATATACTTTGAAAACTCGTGTGACGTCATATTCTAAGACATTATTAGTATGACATTTTTTACCGGTGAGTGACGTCACGAACCTCCACTTAAATCTTTGACGCGTTTTATCTTTGTCAATTTTTTATTGATTTGATAAAACAAAAAATATGTACTATCTACTTTTCAATAATCTAACAGAAGGATTAATTAGAATCATATTTTTTAGTCAGGAAACATTCCTATTCATAACAGTTTCTGAATCTGCGTCTGTTATCCTATTATAAGATCCTGCTTAAGCGGCCATTTTAGGCCCCCAGATATACAGGGCATAAATTAACCCTTCACACATACGTCAACCAAGCATTCTGTACATCAATCTTACTTAGATTCGCAAAAATTTTTGCTGGGAGACGACTTTTTTTTTGGGGTCAAAAAATTTCATTTTACGGTAAAACTTAATGTAGCACTCTTAAAACATTGTGCTAGTGAATGCTTTGAATAGTAAAAGGGTCATGGAGGTAATTTAAGTAAAGTTATATCCTGAAAAACTAGCATTTACAAAAACAGCTGTGCATAATTAGGAACTTTGACCCCCAATATCTCCGTAACTAGGGTGTTCCCAGGTATGGTCTAGAATAAAAGAAATATCGCAGTGGTGGAGAGAACAGGTGCCCTTCGTTTGCGTTAAGGGTACTTTTACACCTTTAATACAAACAACTTGTCTAATACTATACTTGCTAGATGTATTCGCTAATCGCTAACAGTGAGACAGCATCCTTAGTTGAGTTGTTGCTCTCTCGGGTTGACAAACACTCGTCACTCATTAAGAGAGCTAGACTTTAATGACCCGCGGCTTTTGTGATTGAATTGTTATTGTTTATTGTTCTGTATTATCAGCAGTGTACCTGCCTGTAGGTATTTTATTGCCATTGTCAGCAGTGTAACTGCCTGTAGGTATTTTATTGCCATTGTCAGCAGTGTAACTGCCTGTAGGTATTTTATTGCCATTGTCAGCAGTGTAACTGCCTGTAGGTATTTTATTGCCATTGTCAGCAGTGGAACTGCCTGTAGGTATTTTATTGCCGTTGTCAGCAGTGTAACTGCCTGTAGGTATTTTATTGCCATTGTCAGCAGTGTAACTGCCTGTAGGTATTTTATTGCCATTGTCAGCAGTGTAACTGCCTGTAGGTATTTTATTGCCATTGTCAGCAGTGTAACTGCCTGTAGGTATTTTATTGCCATTGTCAGCAGTGTAACTGCCTGTAGGCATTTTATTGCCATTGTCAGCAGTGTAACTGCCTGTAGGTATTTTATTGCCATTGTCAGCAGTGTAACTGCCTGTAGGTATTTTATTGCCATTGTCAGCAGTGTAACTGCCTGTAGGTATTTTATTGCCATTGTCAGCAGTGTAACTGCCTGTAGGTATTTTATATTCCCGTCGGGGCTACGGGTTGTTCGCAAGAGATACCGCGGTCTCGACTTATAGGGCTAAGAAGGAACATGGATGGATTTCAGTCAATAGAAGTCTGACACCCCCCCCCCCCCAAAGGTATTTTACATTGGCCACTCGTACTCGTATTATATGGGATGTTATATTGTATGAAGCAGTGGCGTGCGCGTAGAAAAACGGAGGCAAAGCCCAATGAATTACTGACATATATTTATTTATTTAAACTTCATGTACAAGACTGGCACATAGGCGGACTTAATGCCACAAGGCATTCTCTACCAGTCAACCTTTGGGTCAAAAAGATAAAATCGGAATAAAAACTATCCTATGTGTTAATCCTGGTTATAAACTATCTGTGCACCAAATTTTATCCAAATCCTTTTAGTAGTTTTTGCGTGAAAGAGTAACAAACATACACAGTACACACTCACAAACTTTCGCCTTTATAGTATTAGTGTGATACACAAAACAAAACAATAATAATAAACTAATACATATTCAAAACGTTTTTACTCGACTGCGGCGAAGTCAAATAGGAGGAATCCTTTTACATAAAACCTTTGTAGAAACTATATTTCGAGCCGTTTAGGGTTGAACCTCTGGGGCCGGGGGGTTCCAATGCTCGTAGCCCGTTTTAGGAAATTCAAAACGCCTAATTGACGCTTCCCGTGGCCCAAAGGCTGGCTTTTACGTAGACCAGAAGCTAACTGCCGCACTCAGAAAGTTTTAATGATTACTTAGGCCATCACTTAGTAAAGGTTTTGACAGTTTTGCCATACAAAAGTTAGTAAAAATTTGTTGGGTGGGTATAAGCGACATCTACAAAGGAATATCAACATCTTTACAAACGATGCTCAGATCGGGCTGGGTTATAACCGTGGAAATAATGTCACGAGATTATCATTTCGACCAAGAAAATAGCGCTTACATAATCTTGAGGTTATAGAGAAACACTGATTTAAAAGGGGCGATGTGCTCCTTACATGAGCTTCAAATATATTTGGCGAAATGTAGGTATTCTAATAATGTTTTCATCAACTGTAAAGAGCTTGTGTCAGTTGTGTGGCTTTGTGGCTTATCAATGACTTCTAATCTACACTAATATTTTAAAGAGGAAAGATTTGTATTTTTGTGTTTGCGTGTGTATGTTTGTAATAAATAAACTCAAAACTACTGAGCCGATTTCAAAAACATCACCATTGGAAAGCTACATTCACCCTGATTAACATAGGCTACTTTTTATCCCTGAATTCCCACGGGAACGGGAACTACGCGAGTGAAACCGCGTGACGTCGGCTAGTACTATATATATATGTATAATAATATTCCAAATATGTTTATATTTCGTTCATAAGGTACGTCGGGGTTAGCATTAGTTATTTATTCGCTCGGATGCGAATAAAAAACCACCTTTAGTTAAGAAAGAATTTTAAAAAAATGGGTACTGGGCCTGACCTTTCGGATATTATTGGCGTGATGTTGTGTTTATGTGCTCAAGCTGTGCGATCTTATTTTCTTTTATTTAGTAAGCTTTTAAGTTATATTTAAAAAATAAGCGTAGTTTCAAAAGTATGAAGACAGAATTTCATTTCAAAATAAACCTAGGTGTGCCTGTAATATTAATGTATGTAACCATAGAAATATTAAAGGATGCAAAATTTTCAAAGTCATTTGTTAAATGAAACTCTTTGTAATTACTATAATAACAGTACTTTTTAAATATATATATATAAGGATAAATAATAGTCCAACGTACTTTTCACAGAAGCTATTAACATTCCCCACCTAGAAATAAAAAGTTTTTATCTTCAACCAACAATAAATATGAAACCGTGTTTCTTGTATAAATTTATTCATTTATAAATAAATGTCGCATGACTACATTTACGTATTTATGTAACACATTTCATTGCAGTAGAACAAAGCTGTTTTAACCAGGGACATTCAGTGGTTCCGTAGGAGGGTTGTCAAACAAACCACGTACGGTTAGCAACAGAAGTAGCTCAACATTTCGGAGTTTTAATTATTTGGTGTACAGGCATGTAGCTATTATTTTTAATGTTTTAGAAGTTTATTCTTTAAAATATTCTTTACTCTTTAATAACTTGTTGGTAATGAGTAATACAACATGTTTTTATTAAAAAAACCTCCTTTGAAACTTAGAAAAGTGTTAATCTACTTCTGATGCTGACCGTATCTATCTAGATCTAACTACTTATTTTTTATTTTATTTTGTATGAGAGTATTATTTCACTGATAAGAAGATACAATATTCGTGGGTGCCATAGGCTATAAATTATATTATAACATGCATTAAAAATTGTGTGGAAAGTTGTGTCTGTGGAAGACGTCGTATTTTAAAACAGTAACAATAAAGTTTCTTCATGATTCTTCTCCATACCTTCGCGAATGGGCATTAGATATTATTCTATTATTTGACTTCCAAGAATCCTTTTTAATTGTCTAATCGAAATTAATGTTTTGATGTTGACTGCTAATATTTTATCAGTTGGAAGAATTTATCAGGAGTAGCCCAGAGTTTAGAGTTGTGCCCGATTGATTGCAATATTCTCACCCACTTTTTATTTTGGGACCTAAAACATTACCTAGTGGGTGTAATATTATATATACTGCCTAACTCTTAGGGGATTACTGGCGTGATGTTATGATATGTACTCTTCTTCGAGTAGGAGCACTTTGGTTACGGTAAAATATTCTGTACATATCGACTTCGAAAAAAAAAAGTGTGAAGGCGATTTTAATGTAGACTTACGATTCTTACTGCCGTAATCAGAAATATGTAATGATTGCTTAAGCAGTCACTTAGTAAAAGTTTGACATGTTTTTGTATGATAAAACTGTCAAAACCATTACTAAGTGATGGCCTAAGTAATCATTAAAGTTCTCTGAGTGCGGCAGTTAGAGCAAGAACCTTTTTTTATATTGTAGGTACGTGCCACGCAAAAAGTATAGAAAACATCAATTGTAATTAGTGTATATACACTAATTACAATAATATTACTCATTTAGTAAGTCTTTACCGTTAGGCCCTCTTTATTTACCCTCTTTGAAATCAGAGATGCTCCATTTCTACGAAAACTCGTTGTCAACCCTAATATGCAAGCTCAATATCAAAGGCCCTAGCACGAGCGAGCGGTGTAAATGTTACGGAATCACGACGATTTTTGAATCGAAAATAATATATTATCATTTGGCAAATCAGTAAAATTCATAGATCATCATCATCATCTGCAAAGCCATTATCTCAAATCCAATTCAATCTATGTTAGGGTCGGTTTTTAGTCAAACCGGGTGCAGCTGAATACCTGTGTTTTCGAGAATAAAATTATCCCACGGGAAGATGAAATCCTATATGTGTTAATAAGGTTATAAACTATCTGTGTTCCAAATTTTATCTAAATCCGTTCGGTGGTTTTTGCGCGAAAGGTTAACAAACATCCATCCATCCATATCCATACTTATAAACTTTCGCGTTTATAATATTAGTGGAATTATGGATTGCAATAAACGATTTCAATTTGAATTTAGGAATATTAAATGTTAAATGTGTATTTTCGTATTTACTTATGTTACGTTTGAACCACAATCACGTGCTAGACCCTCAGACGCCTTTCCTATTTGATATGCTCTAGTTACGAGGTTAATGACTTAGACTGCAGTACGTAGTATCTTTATATTTATAAAATCAATTATGAAAACTATGCAATATTGCCTATCTTCTACCTAATCAGATTATTGTATCCATGTTAAAAGAAAGATAAAATAAAGATTACTAACTTCTAGATAATAAATATTACTTCATAAAGTAAAGAATTGCTCTGATTGGATTATTGTTGTTTGCATAGGATTATTAAAATGACTCGTCAGTATTATATTTAGGTATTTAATTTTAATTTCCTTAAATTATTCATGAATATTGCAATAAAGTGTAATATGAGATCAATTTTGTATCAAAAACTTTGTCTGCATATAATGAAATCGTCTAGATCAATTGATTAGACTACACTTCTAGTAACTACTATTTAAAATTTTTAGCTACTAATGTAACGAACTATAATATTTCTGCAAACAAACATATTATGATAACCGCTTTCTATTCTTACGCCGATAGTGACGTAACCACACTGAAAACCAGCTGAAATCTTTGAAAAACGACCTCGAATTACACAATGGTAGCCATAACACCAGTTAACCACCAACTAACACAAACAAACATAATTAAATGGCCGCGTCTATTGTATAAATAACGACTTAAGTGATAAAACTCACCATTTTAATTTAAAACCGGCGCGTAATCCAAAGGATGCGTGAGTAGGAACGTAACACGTCCGTGCGCAGTTAGTAATGCGGACCAACTGCGGGCTCGTAGCCGGTCAATGGCATGGAAACTGTGCCAAATGCTAATAATCCACCTCTGACAGCGCGGGAAACTTCAGCGATGGCGGGAAACGCTTTCAAAATGGCGTATGACGCGGACGGCCGCCCTAACCTAGGAATGTCGGCCTTCTGAACTTCGTTATTTATTATTTAGGCATTTTTTTCTTTAGTATCGACCGTGGTACCGAGCTGTATCAGTGGGTTACTGAAAGTTGTACTTCACAAATCACTAAGGAATATTTTTTTATGTTCAAACAGCGTATATTATATATAATATTAAATATATTTATACGAATATTTTTTTATGTTCAAATGGGCTAGATAGGATTTTATTTTATTTCTCAGCCTGACTGGGGCTTGGGGTTGAAACTCTCGGGCCGCGGGGTCCTAGTGTCCACAGCCTTTTTAAGGAAATTTCTAATGGCCTTGTTGACGCTTTCTCTGACCCAAGGGCTGGCTTTTTCTTTGGCCAGAGGCTCAGTGTTGTATACAACGTGGCAACGCTGCCAGTTTTGGTTTTGGGTTTTTTTTTAGTTGTTTCAATTCTGGCACTTTTGAAAGTCAAAAAAACTAAACACATATTCCTCAGTATAAATCTCTATGGAGAAGATTAGTTATATGCTGATTACGTTTCTCTTATTTTCTTTTCAAATCATCGATCATTAATAAAACTGTTTTTATTAGTGATCGATGATTCAAGTTTTATTTTTTGCGAAGTATGAGACGAGAAATATTGACGGCAGTTAATGAGCGATTGTACTGCTACAAATACAAATAAATTGAACAAATATTTGTATGGCCTACAGATAGTTGTTTCAGGTTTGGGTGTGTTTGTGTATGCGAGTTTAAATGTTTGTGAACGCACCCACGATACAGGAGAAATTCCTAGTGCAGGGCAACGTTTAAAATGTTTTATATGTGTATTAGTATTAATATAAGTTTAAATAAAGGGTGTAAAAGTACCCTTAACGCAAACGAAAGGCACTAGTTCTCCCCACCACTGCGATTATTTATTTGTTCTAGACCATACCTGGGAACTCCCTAGTTGCGGAGATATTGGGGGTCAAAGTTCCAAATTTTGCACAGCTGTTTTTGTAAATACTAGTTTTTCAGGTTATAACTTTACTTAAATTACCTACATGCCCCTTTTACTATCCAAAGCATCCACTAGCACAAAGTTTTAAGAGTGCTACATTGAGTTTTACCGTAAAATGTGATTTTTTACGCCAAAACAAAAAGTCGTTTCCCAGCAAAAATTTTTGCGTAGGGGTACTTACTTAGTTGTTGTTGTTGTCTTTGTTGTCGTATGTGTGAAGAGTTAATTTACACCCTGTATATATTTTTAATTGATAGTTTTTTTAGTTATTTTGTAGCCTACCACAATGTTGTCTTGTTTGACCCTAAGGTTGACGGGTAGAGAATGCCTTGCGGCATTAAGTCCGCCTATGTATCAATATTATGCTTAAAGTTTAAATAAATAAAAAAAATATCTGCTCCATACTTCGGTCGCTGCGCTGACCCCAACGAAACTGGAAGAGGGACAGGAGACTGATAATTAATAATTAATGATGAATAATTATTTTAGGAAATGTTTATCTTCACGTAGGTATATGAAATAAAACAACATTTTACAAAAATGTGCTAATTTATTTGTTGATGGTAAATAATACCTCTACTAACACAGATGTGTATAATTAGATTTATAAAATATCTGTAATAAATTAGTTCATAATAAATATTAATTTTCTTTAAATTCATATTCAAATTCAAGATGGCACTGACAATTATATCCTTACTCCTTACTAAAATTATAAATGCGAAATTAACTCTGTTTGTCTGTCGCGCTTTCACGCCAATTTACATAGTCGATTTAAATGAAATTTGGAACACAGATAGTCTAAAGCCTGAGATAGGACATACTTTTTAATGCGAAAAAAGGGTTGAAAGGGGGGATGATTACTTTTGGTCGCAATAACCAACATCCACGCAGACGAAGCCGCGGGCATCAGCTAGTGTTAAAAAAATAAAACCCCAAGATTATTTTGTAACTATTCAAGTATTTGTGTCTACAGTTTCTCAACCGTTTCGTGGTCCAGCGACTTAAGCTAAGATTACTTTTTTAGTTGTAGCTTATATGATTTACTGACACTGGAACAGGAAATTATTTTTTATGGAAAAAAACAAAGGCATGGTACAGTCAGCATCAGAAGTAGATTAACACTACTCCAAGTTTCAAAGCAGGTTAGATATTGCTGTTAGATATTACTCGTTACTAACAAGTTATTGAAGAGTAAGGTATAATTTAATAAATAGTCTACTGACACGTTTAAAGCAATAGCTGGAGTTCTGTACATCAAATAATTAAAATTCTGAAATGTTAAGCTACTTCCGTTCTGACAGCCCATTCACCAACACACAATTCCCTCTCCCAGAGAGGAGGCTAACCTTAGCAGAGAGAACTAGCACACGATGATAATCATGCTACACGACAAAAACGGCTGTAAATGTTTCCAAAAAAAAAATGCATGTGTTTTAAAGGTTACAGACTAATCTATATCGACCAACACGTGTCTATAAATAAGGGAGCGTTCAAGTATTACGCAACGCAATTTTTAGATATTTTTGACACCTCCCCCCATGTAACCCTGTAACTTTTTCTATAGTGTCCCCTAGTAAAACGTTACGTAACCACCACATTACCATTTTTATCTTAAACTTTAAATTTTTAGTTAAAACAGAAACGTTTAAAATGCACGATAAAATCTCTTAGCGCGACCGTTCTGAAGGGTTAAAAAAAACAATGTTACGAACGCGTAGTTCATATCCCCCCTACCGCTCCTGTAACGTATCGTAACGTTTTATAACACCACCCCCTTACCCCAAATTCGTTACGAGCGTTCAAGTATTAACTTGAACGCTCCTGAATAAATAATGATATCGTAAGAAAACTCTGGTTTCTTTTTTTTCCCCCTTAATTATGTACTGTCAGCGCCATTTAGAATATTTTGAACTAGGCAACGTAAATTGCTTCTATACTTTTTGCCAATACTCAGAAACGTTACATACAGGATGAAAGGGATACCGACGCGGAAACGGTTGCTACATATTCAGTACATCATTCTGAGCGCCCCCCCCCTCTTTTTGTTTTTTTGGAGGGTGTAAAATCATCCACCCATGCCCTTTGTGTTCGGGGCAGCCGTATTTCTTTCAAACAACCCGCTTCTCCGCAGGCGCCCCCCCCCCCTTACATAGAAACATTTTGTCGGTAATTAAAAAATGGCGTGTTCGCGTTGCGTCCCTTTCACCTTGTGTACTTTAACAAAAATTGTACGAGACGCGACGTTAATATAGGTTGGCAATGCTCATGAGTTTTTACTCAAAGTCAGCTACAAAAGCAAGAATACACAAATACAGGACAAAAAGTATGAACAAATGCTGACTACTAGGCTACATATAATAAAGGTTTAATAAAATCATTTATTGTCAAAAATGTCAATCATTGATTTTATTAAAATTGCGGTTCTCATTAGTAACATTATTTTGCAGCTGACTGTACCTGCTTTGTGAAATACACCAAGAAAATAAGCACAGATTTGTACTAATAGGGGTGTTACCGTACAAAAAAAAAATGTTTCTGTTAAGTCCGTCAGTTCGATTATCAGAAAATATTGGATACGACATATGTTTTGTCTTATCAAATCAATACAAATTTTTGATTATACAACGTGTCAATCTGTGGTGTCAATGATCACTAGTAAAAAAAAACTTGTGTCCAATTCTTTTAGGAAATCTATCTGACGGACTTATTAGTTTTTTTTTGTCAACTACACATTATACAGCATGGAAAGGACACCGATGCACAAACGGTTACCAAGATTCAATATGTAGAGATTTTTGTCGGAAATTATTGAAGTGAAAACTTATTTAGCGGCGTTGTGCACTTTTTTTGGGATGTCTGGATAGGTAAAAATGTTAAACTCGCGTCAGATGTCACGTGTCCTGACCGAAAGACGGCTTTTAAATTTTGAATGCAAAATAATTGTAATAGTTCTGAAGTGTCAAATTAGTGTTAAATTAGTACACAAACATGACAATTCACCTACACTAATATTATATAGAGGAAATATTAGTTTCTTTGTTTGTAACGAATAGGCTCCGAAACTACTGTACCGATTTGAAAAATTATTTCACCGTTGGGAAGCTACACTATCCCCGGGTGACATAGGCTACTTTTTAAACGGTTTTATTCAGCTCACCCCGTTTGTTTTATTTATTATTCTTGGGTCAAATTTAGTAATACAAATTTCACACTCTTCCTGTCAACCGATTAATCTGAAATTTTGTATACACTTTGGATTTTGGTGACAATACAATTATGTTTATTCATTATCATTATAAATTCAAGATGGCCGCCGCTACAAAATGGCGGATAATTTATGTTTTATTAATCCCATCAATATGGGTATCAAATGAAAGGGCTCAACAAGCAGAATACAATATACTATAAAAAATTGAAATCCAAGATGGCAGCCGCTACAAAATGGCGGATAACGTAGGTTTTATCAATCCCATCAATATGGGTATCAAATGAAAGGGCTCAACAAGCAGAATACAATATACTATAAAAAATTGAAATACAAGATGGCGGCCGCTACAAAATGGCGGAAATAGAAATTTTTTTTTTTTTTTTTTAACTACGTATAGAGGAGTTGGACTGCAATAAACTAACGGGCAAGAAACCTTGCAATAATGAAGCACTAAATGAATTAAACAGAATGCGAAATAAAAACTAAAAACTAGAAAATAAAAATAGGTAAAAAAACTTTTTAAGTTAAACGGTTTTATGTTAAACATACATTGCAATGTTTAAGATAAATGTACCAAAAACCAAAAAATAATAAAATAGATACAGTCGTGGGAATTATAAACATATGCATAGACTAGACTAAAATAAAACCGTGGGGCACGTCAATTGTCTACAAATTATCGACTTAATGTGCGATAGAAGAATCGTTTAATTCGTCGTTAAAATAGGCAGTTGGCCCGCAGACGGTGAGGAAATTACTTACTATTTTCTTGCTCATGGAAATTCCAATAGTTATACACTCCATGTAAATAAAAGAGACGTGCCCCACGGTTTTATTTTAGTCTAGTCTATGCATATGTTTATAATTCCCACGACTGTATCTATTTTATTATTTTTTGGTTTTTAGTACATTTATCTTAAACATTGCAATGTATGTTTAACATAAAACCGTTTAACTTAAAAAGTTTTTTTACCTATTTTTATTATCCCTGTATTCCCACCGGAACGGGAACTACGCGGGTGAAACCGCGTGACGTCCGCTTGTATTACATAAAAATGTTATATAAATTGTCATGTTTGTGTACGAGAGCGCAATAAATGAATATCGTATTTAACCACATAAATGATAGGTAGTACTTTTATGCTGATAAATAAAGTAATTCGTGCGAATTTAGCTTAACCATTCCAAAATATTGAAAAATGCACAACGTTAATGTTCAATTTTTCACTTTTGCCGGCACTTCCGAAGTGCAACCCGTTATTTTTTTTTAATCAGCTTTTATAATTAAGTAACAATACGTACACAGTCTATCTGCCGCCAAGTCGAGCAATTTATTGACATGTACGTATTGCACTTTATATTCCACCCTGTATAGGTACGTTTGTAGTAGAACTTTTTTTTTCTGCTTGTTTTTCAAGTTTTTATGTCCACAGAAGTTAAGGATTTTTTTAAATTAATATACCAAATACCTACACGTACCTAAAGTATAATTTAAACACAGTCATCATTAGGTACACACGTTAGTGAAAACAATTTTTTTTTAAGGGCCGGACATTCCAATAGTTTCAAAAATTATGTTTACAATATACTATAATTTCATATAAAAGTGCTTGATAAGATTTTAAGTGAAAATATTAACTATCTACAATAAATATTATATTCTAAATATGTTTCTAGTTGACTAAATCTAAGTTGGCCCCAATAGTGATACAACTACGTGACTTAGTCTAACTAAGTTTAGGACTAACTAAAACTATTTTTGTACGTGTGTGTGTATTGCACGCTAAATTAAAAATAAGCAATCCCACTTCTGATATCTTCTGACATCTTTGAAGACTAAATCGCATTGAATATGTGTTTTAAATCTTTCTTTTTTTATTTTGTAAAATAATAAGCTTCTACTGTCATTTAGTTTTCGGGATATATTCCACTATTTTGTGTCGATTTCAAGTAGTGTGCGTAGCAAAAGGCTAAGAAGCTAAGAGCGTAGGTGGATTATCTGCACCTGACAATATTCACCATATAATTGATGCCAGTTAAGATGTCAATAGCGGTCATTGACCCACCTACATTTATTAAAGTTCTTTACTTTGAAATACAAAAATAAGCCTGTTCATGCCTCTTATCGTGATCTTCAACATGTGTTCTAATGAAAAACGATACATGGTTTATTTGTTTTGGTTCGTACGAAGAGAGATTAAGTTCGTAAGGAAAGAGCAATGACCGCTAATGACATCGTAACTGACAGCAGATACCCGCATGCTCCAGTCATACCGCGAAAATTCGGGAGCTTAGAATTACCGAAAATCGCAAAACACACTTCAAAGAATTGATAAAAACATCGGAAAATGTCAGGAGTGGGCTAGCTGATTTTGAGATCAAAATATCTTACAAATATTATTGAAGATAAAACTTACAGTTAAATAAACTAAACGTGACACAATATTACCAAATTATGTTTACAGTCTCTTCACAATTATTTTACCGATTTTTTAAAACGTAATCACGTTACGTTTTGTGCCATGTGTAGTTTTCTATCCACACGCTCAAAGGAAGTTTGCTGTTAGCTCGTTGTCATCAAAGGAAACATAATTGTAAAAGGACTTTATTACCTATGCCTTATTTGATATTGCAAATATTATTAACCAAAAATATTGTCAATATCAAATAAGGCCTGTGTGCCATCAACCGATCAGTAAGAGATATATTGTAACCTCTACAATATTTTATTTCCTCACTACAGTATGTTTTTTTTTAAATACCTCTAAAAATAGCTACACGTCTTAAACTAAGGCACTTCTTACAATATCTGTGTGTGCGTCGTTTTTACAAAATAGTAGATATAAAATATATTAAGTATAGTAAACGTGTTTTATACCTTACATTTGTGTCGACTACTACATTTGATTTGTCGACTACTATTATTTTGGTTTCCCGATGTAACCCTGACATAACACCCCAAAATTTAAAGTCGCTTCCCAGCAATTTTGTTTGCGTGGGGTTACTTGGTTTAATGTATATAAAGCTTGTTTAAAGGCTTCATGAATGGTCTGTTTATTCATTGTATGTTTTCAGATTGACATATGAAAACAATTTCTCAAAATTAGTCAGCCGCCAAAATCAAATATAGTCGAGCCACTTTAAATTAATATTTTAATTTTGCTTACAACATAATATATCTTAATTAATTATTTCTACACAAATAATTGTATCTATCCCAGTTTTTGGTATGATATATAATTTTAATATCTAAATCTATAATTTTAGGCACTTTCACTGCTCTTTTAAGAGTCCATCAATATTTATTATTGATATTATATACCAATATTAGTTAGCACTTTCTGCAGTAACTAAATAGTTGTAATTTCTTTGGTCGGTGTTTACGTACTTTTCGTAGTTTTCACTAAACTTAGAACTAAACCTTACGTTTTTAGTTAACCGTAAGTTTCATACATTTAATTAAAATATATGTTGTCCTATAATATCATTATTTGTGCTTTGTTTGTATTAAACTAAATTATCTATGTGAATAAGAACAGAGTCAAATTACAATCTTCTTCCCGATTCATTAATTAGGTTTTAGATTGACGTAACTTTACTCCGCATTTATTATTGTATGTAGATATTACAAGTAGGTAACATGATGTATTTTCCAGCACAGTCTTAGGCTCCATCCACGGCGTTGAAAGATACGGCGACTACTCCATTCACGGCGATAACAGATGCGACTCACGGCGTTGTAAGATACGACTATGGTCATGCAACATGTACGCGCTTCTCTTGTTTGCTTCGGCTTTTTTGGTTTCGCCGCCACTGTTGCCAGACCAAAGTCGCATATTTTCTGCCCATCGCGTACCATCATACATAAGACTGTTATACTAAAGAAAAATAACTATTTATTTATGCTAGATCGTGCCGGATCACCTACACGATTACCAACACGTTGCATAGTAAGGTTCTGTTTATTATAAGTAACATAATACGTCTCCCGGCACGGTCTAACATAAACGTTGAGACGTGCCTAGATGTGTGTGTTCAGATGGATCTCCCCCGAGCTCTGCTCATAGAGGGCGCGAACGTCGTCGTGTGTCATTTGAGAAACCGTCGGGATCTTTGATACGTTGTTCAGGATTGGTTTCACCTGCAACCAAGATAATGTAGAATGAAAATCGGAACGTAATTAATAACTAAAAAATTAAAAAAGGAGAAAGGTCTGATTTGATTTGATTTGATTTTTCGTGTTCATTAGCCAGCTTCATCATATTTTAATACCATTGGTAAGATATCGAAGAGTGAGACAGGCCCGATATAAGTACTATTGTAACCTACTGGGGCCTCAATTTATGACAATGATTTGAAAAGAAATTAATTATTTTTGTGTATTTATTTTGTATTTTTTTGAAATGTCGAAACGCGAGTCTAGTCTAAGTAGGTGGATCTGCTGATACATCCTCCTCGAGCAAACCGTACTTCCTCCCGAATGATAATTAAACAACACCACTATCGTTGGTCTTGTGTAAAAATTAGTACGTCAGATAGATTTCCAAAAAAATATTAGACACGTATTTTTCTTTTTCCATGTAAACAATCATTGAAGACGATACAGTGCTTTTAAAATCGTGTAACGTCATATTCTAAGACATTAGTATGACATTTTTTACCGGTGAGTGACGTCACAAACCCCCACTCAAATCTTGGACGCGTTTTATCTTCGTCAATTTTTATTGAATTGATAAAACAAAAAATAATTCTCCAATATTTTTGGATAATTTAACAGACAGACTAATTAGAATCCATATTTTGTTTGCACAGAATATAAGGCCCTGGGTGTGATTCCTAAATCGAGCAAGGTTTTTGTAGATATTTCCATCAGGAACTTAAACTGCTACCTACATCTCTGCCTAATCCTGCAAGCCCTGTAACCACAAAACTGCTGAGACATGGATACTGATATGAAGTCATCCGCTTCCTGGAAGTCCTTACCTTATTGCCAGCCATGCCAATGAATCCGTTGCTGACGACGCCATTGCGAAGGTTGCCATTGGCCACGGAGCCATTCGCGTGTCCGTTAGCCAACCCTCCACCCATGCGCGTCACAGCTGAAGCGAACTGCTGCATGCTGGGGTTGGCTGCAAGGTTTCACAAGCTGTTAGTCATCATCATCGTTCTCTTGCCCTTATCCCAAATGTATTAGTGGTCGGCGCAGCATGTCTTCTGCTTCCATACTCGTCATGTCAGTAGTTACCTCCTTTCTAGCCATATCATCCTTCACACAATCTTTTCATCCTACTTTGATTTTCCTCTACTCGTATAGCCATCTACATTCAAAACATTTTCCTCACTACATTTTCCTTACTACATTTTCCTCACTACATTTTCCTTACTACATTTTCCTTACTACATTTTCCTTACTACATTTTCCTCACTACATTTTCCTTACTACATTTTCCTTACTACATTTTCCTTACTACATTTTCCTTACTACATTTTCCTCACTACATTTTCCTCACTACATTTTCCTTACTACATTTTGCTCACTACATTTTGCTCACTACATTTTCCTCACTACATTTTCCTTACTACATTTTCCTCACTACATTTTCCTCACTACATTTTCCTTACTACATTTTGCTCACTACATTTTGCTCACTACATTTTGCTCACTACATTTTTCTCACTACATTTTCCTCACTACATTTTCCTCACTACATTTTCCTCACTACATTCTCCTCACTACATTCTCCTCACTACATTTTCCTCACTACATTTTCCTCACTACATTTTCCTCACTACATTTTCCTCACTACATTTTGCTCATTCCTTCGCATCACGATAACCGATAAAAACACAACTTTTCAGTCACGCTGTATGTAAGTTATTTTTATGATACAATCGGCAACAAAAGTGAGTTAGAGAAGACAAAAGAAGATTATGAATCATAACTTCCCAACGAGGTCATCAATGCCGCGGTGTTGAAAGTGATCTCTTGCGTGGTCTCGGGTCAGGAAAAGTGTTATTAGGTTTATTCATTGGTAATTTCTCTGCAGTCGTCCCAGAGTCTGAATTCGAGTCCTGATGATGGCTCGCATCGCATAACTATATTGCATAGGACTAAAGCCTATCTAGGCTTAACCCATATACTTGAGCAGATGCTCAAGAGTATGGGTGTGCCCGTCGGGGCCGCGCGTTGTACACTAGTTATCGCTGCCTCGACATAGAGGGCTAAGAAGGAACATGGGTGGTTTTTAGTCAGTTGAAGTCTGACACTCCCTTCTATTCTCCCTTTCGCTCTGCCCAAGAGCGAGAGGGGTTATTCGATGATTTTCCATCCGCCAAAAAAAAAAAAAAAGTATGGGTGTTCTCTATTATAAGGTACACCTCTGCCTATCAATGAATAGATTGAAATTGTCAACAAACACCGATCTAAATCGAGAAGTACCTAATATTGTTGTAATAATTTCAGGCGGACGAAGGCCAAGGCGCACAGTTAGCAACTAAATACTGAATTGATCAACGCTCACACCACTATAATCCAACTTTGCAATGGCACATTTACATAGGTCTAAATTAGTGTGAGTAAAGAAGGTACAGTCACGAGCATTAATATGTATACACTTGGCAAAGTTTAAACGCGAATATCGCGAGAAAAAACGATTACAGCTTTGAGATATGACCTACTTTTTGATAATTTGGATTCCAAAATATTAGTTTCGTTATAAACATGAAAATGAAATCAATACAGTAGGCGAAACTTGCTTATTTACGTTACTTAGTTTTCCTACATATTGGTGCTGCAGACTGTACCTACCGAAGTTAATTTATTTTCAAATTAGTTTTGGCATGACAACGTTTTGGTAAGACATCTTGAATAACTGGATCCTTACCTCTGCGAGGTGATACATGCTCCTGCAGCTGCGGTATGGTGGCCAGGGCTTCTGCCTTCTCCATCTCCTCGAGCAGTACCCGAGTGAACTCCGCCTGCACTTCAGGAGTATCTGTGTCGCCATCCACCTGAGAATGTTGAGGGTCTAGTATTAAAGATGATGGGCTAACACTGCTATGTTCGCTGTGGTCGAGTGACATCTAAGAAATGGTAAAAGAGGTCTAGTCCGGCGGAGAACATCCTAAGCATGATGTTCAACACCACATTTATACTAATGGACCCCCGGTCCATGAAAAAGTACGACCACTTAATCCGGAGAAATACAAAGTCGCCAAGGCAGAATTCGAAAGAATGATGCAATTAGGTATTTGTAGACCTTCGAATAGTCCTTGGGCTAACCCACTTGTTTGCGTTAGTAAAAAAAACGGTGAAATAAGACCGTGCGGAGACTACCGTAGACTTAACGCACAAACTACTCCCGACCGTTACCCATTACCAAGACTACTTGATTTCACATATTTACTCAAAGGGAAAACTATATTTTCAAAAATTGACGTCCGGAAAGCTTACCATAATATACCAATGGCTCCCGAAGACATCCCAAAAACTGCAGTCATAACTCCATTCGGTTTATTCGAATTTACGAGAATGAACTTTGGGTTACGTAACGCAGCGCAAGAAGACTAGTCAACAACGCATTAAAAAGTCTTGACTTTGCATTTCCTTACCTTGATGATGTAATTATAGCTTCAGATTCAAAAGAAACGCATGCAAAACATTTAGAGATAGTTTTAGATCGATTAAATAATATCGGTTTAACAATCAACACAGATAAATGCGAATTCGGTAAATCCGAGTTAAGCTTCCTCGGTTACCACATCAACTCAAAAGGCATAAAACCGAGCGCAAACAAGACGCAACTTATTAATGATTATCCACAACCCAATACAATAGAGGAACTTAGACGTTTCCTCGGAATGATGAATTTGTACAGGCTCAACATTCCAAAAGCTGCAGAAATTCAAACACCACTAAACGCGTATTTACACAATTCAAAAAAACGCGACAAAACAGAAATTAAATGGACCGAAAGTGCATTAGAAGCATTCAGTCGATGTAAACAAGCCATCAATAATACAGTCACGTTATCGCATCCCGACGCAACCGTGCCATTAGTGTTGATGACAGACGCTTCCGGTACTTGCGTAGGCGCCGCTTTAAATCAGAAAGTTGGCCATAAATTAGAACCTCTAGGATTTTATTCAAAGAAACTCACCGATACCCAAACAAGATACAGCACGTACGATAGGGAACTTCTAGCAATATACATGGCAATTAAACACTTCCGCCATATGGTAGAAGGCAGACAGCTAACAGTACTAACAGACCACAAACCATTGACCTTCGCCCTATCTAAAAAGGTATCGCCTTCAGACTCACCTAGACGGTTAAGACAACTAGATTTCATTTCCCAATTTTGCGATAACATTATGTACATAGAAGGTGACAAAAATACAGTCGCCGACGCATTATCCCGAATCGATGAGATTATCTTGCCATCACTAGTAGATTATCAAAAGTTAGCTGAACTACAAAAAAGCGATCCGGAATTACAAAATCTACGCAAACACGACAAACTCCAATTTAAATTAATAACAATGCCCGATTCAGAAATAAAAATAGCCTGCGAAACATCAACAAACGATATACGTCCTTATCTACCCATACAGTTCCGGGAACTCGCCATAAAGACTTTACACAATGTGAGTCATCCCGGCGTCGCAGCTACTCAACGCTTAGTTAAATCAAGGTATTTTTGGAGCAACATGAATACCGACATAAAAAATTTCGTTAAAATGTGTGTTCCCTGTCAAAAATCTAAAATTCAACGCCACACAGTAACACCGATAGGCGAATTTGACAGCCCAGGTAATCGTTTTGAAAATGTACACATCGATATAATAGGACCACTGCCACCGGCAGAGGATTTTAAATATTGCGTTACCATCATCGACAGGGTGACGAAATGGCCAGAAGTTATACCCGTAAAAAATATAACAGCTGAAACGGTTGCTAAGGTGTTCGTAGAGCATTGGATTGCTCGTTTCGGTTGTCCAATACGTATAACCTCAGATCAAGGTCGTCAATTCGAATCAGATTTATTTCGGCAGTTATTAAAAAGACTCGGCATCGAACGAGTTCGCACAACTGCATACAACCCAAAGTCGAACGGCATGATAGAAAGACTTCACCGTACCTTAAAGGCTGCTATTATGGCAAAATGTTCAAATAGCACACAATGGTTACGGGAATTACCTCTAGTACTCCTAGGGTTGCGCTCGGCAGTTAAATTAGATCTGGGATACAGTCCATCGCAATTTTTATACGGCAGTAGTCTTAGACTGCCAGGCGATCTATTTAATTCAAAATCTACAACCAATATTAACGACAGCGACTACATCAAACTGTTAACCAAGTCATTGTCATCCGTTCCCAAACTCTCACATTCAAGTTTACATAGCAACAACAATAGTGTATTCGTTCATAAAGATTTAGCCATTAACACTCATGTGTTTGTTAGAAATGAAGCACGTCGATCTTTGGTACCACCATACGAAGGTCCATTTAAAGTAATAAAACGACATCCAAAATTTTATATATTAGACTGTAACGGAAGGCAAGTCACAGTGTCACTTGATCGTCTAAAACCAGCTTACCTATCAGAATTTGATAATGTGTCGGTCCCACGCCAGGAGACCCAAACAACGACGCCACCCGACACCGTCCCACATCCGGCGAACGTTACGACTCCATACATCACTTCGAGCACTACGACACCGCTGATTACAACGAAATCGGGCCGGGTCGTTAAGAAGACCGTGAGATTCGACATATGAGCCGCCTCCGTCAACGTCTTTATCAGCCGTATGAATAACCGTCACTCTTCAACAAACGTTCACTATCGCCGCACTCATACCAGCGAGCAGTCAGACAACATGGGCCAGCCAGCTAGCAAGATGACTATCATGGCGCAGAACAGCGCAGCCGCCGGCAACAAGGTTGCTGCAAGATAAAAACCATTACCGTCACCAACAAGATGTCGCTAACCGCAAACATCCTAGTCAGCACAGCGGTAACCCTATCTATACTCTCTAGGGTGGTGCTATTGCAAGCGCCGCATCGAAGCCTCCGTCGAGACAAAATCAACCACGCGATCACACAACGTGCTATCGGCGCACCGCCAGGGATGCCCAACCTACAAGCAAATCGCGAGTGCAAACCTCAAAGTTAAAGTGTAGTGTAAACAACATAATGTGACAAAAATAATACTCTCTCTAGTATAAGTAGCATAGTGTGAACGCTCTAGCATAAGTAAAACCATTGTTCACAACTCAATTTGTTTATTGTTATGTTATCGTCTGTAGTTTAATTAGTTCATAGATAATTTTGTATTCTTTTGGGTTGTTACAAATTAAAATTTTATCGTTAAATCTAAGGGGGGAGGATTGTAGCGCGTAGGCAAATTACCTATACATCTTTAGTCTTAGGTCATGTATGACGTAGCTCGTAAGTTAACTCTAAGCCCTCAACCACTGCACTATATTGTAATCTTTGTGTTAGTCGTTCAGTAAACCTTCAACTGAGAACACGCTTTTTACTTTGCCAAACCTTCTGACCGTACACACACATAAAATCACCTTATCGGCAAAAATGCAAAGGTGACTTGGTTTATCGTTACTGTGACAAACGAAAACACTTTATTAGATGAATCCTTAAAGAAAATTTTAATTAATATCAATCAGGAGAAAAGTTATTGCAAAAATATATGTTGATCCCTAGACACTTTTGATGTGTGTATTTTTAATTGATAGTGTTTTTTTAGTTATTTTGTAGCCTACCACAATGTTGTCTTGTTTGACCCTAAGGTTGACGGGTAGAGAATGCCTTGCGGCATTAAGTCCGCCTATGTATCAATATTATGCTTAAAGTTTAAATAAATAAAAAAAATATCTGCTCCATACTTCGGTCGCTGCGCTGACCCCAACGAAACTGGAAGAGGGACAGGAGACTGATAATTAATAATTAATGATGAATAATTATTTTAGGAAATGTTTATCTTCACGTAGGTATATGAAATAAAACAACATTTTACAAAAATGTGCTAATTTATTTGTTGATGGTAAATAATACCTCTACTAACACAGATGTGTTTAATTAGATTTATAAAATATCTGTAATAAATTAGTTCATAATAAATATTAATTTTCTTTATAAATTCATATTCAAATTCAAGATGGCACTGACAATTATATCCTTACTCCTTACTAAAATTATAAATGCGAAATTAACTCTGTTTGTCTGTCGCGCTATCACGCCAATTTACATAGTCGATTTAAATGAAATTTGGAACACAGATAGTCTAAAGCCTGAGATAGGACATACTTTTTAATGCGAAAAAAGGGTTGAAAGGGGGGATGATTACTTTTGGTCGCAATAACCAACATCCACGCAGACGAAGCCGCGGGCATCAGCTAGTCTTAAAAAAATAAAACCCCAAGATTATTTTGTAACTATTCAAGTATTTGTGTCTACAGTTTCTCAACCGTTTCGTGGTCCAGCGACTTAAGCTAAGATTACTTTTTTAGTTGTAGCTTAAATGATTTACTGACACTGGAACAGGAAATTATTTTTTATGGAAAAAAACAAAGGCATGGTACAGTCAGCATCAGAAGTAGATTAACACTACTCCAAGTTTCAAAGCAGGTTAGATATTGCTGTTAGATATTACTCGTTACTAACAAGTTATTGAAGAGTAAGGAATATTTTAATAAATAATCTACTGACACGTTTAAAACAATAGCTGGAGTTCTGTACATCAAATAATTAAAATTCTGAAATGTTAAGCTACTTCCGTTCTGACAGTCCATTCACCAACACACAATTCCCTCTCCCAGAGAGGAGGCTAACCTTAGCAGAGAGAACTAGCACACGCTGATAATCATGCTACACGACAAAAACTGCTGTAACTGTTTCCAAAAAAAAAATGCATGTGTTTTAAAGGTTACAGACTAATCTATAGGTATCGACCAACACGTGTCTATAAATAAGGGAGCGTTCAAGTATTACGCAACGCAATTTTTAGATATTTTTGACACCTCCCCCCATGTAACCCTGTAACTTTTTCTATAGTGTCCCCTAGTAAAACGTTACGTAACCACCACATTACCATTTTTATCTTAAATTTTAAATTTTTAGTTAAAACAGAAACGTTTAAAATGCACGATAAAATCTCTTAGCGCGACCGTTCTGAAGGGTTAAAAAAACAATGTTACGAACGCGTAGTTCATATCCCCCCTACCGGTCCTGTAACGCATCGTAACGTTTCATAACACCACCCCCTTACCCCAAATTCGTTACGAGCGTTCAAGTATTAACTTGAACGCTCCTGAATAAATAATGATATCGTAAGAAAACTCTGGTTTCTTTTTTTTTTCCCTTAATTATGTACTGTCAGCGCCATTTAGAATATTTTGTACTAGGCAACGTAAATTGCTTCTACACTTTTTGCCAATACTCAGAAACGTTACATACAGGATGAAAGGGATACCGACGCGGAAACGGTTGCTACATATTCAGTACATCATTCTGAGCGCCCCCCCCTCTTTTTGTTTTTTTGAAGGGTGTAAAATCATCCACCCATGCCCTTTGTGTTCGGGGCAGCGGTATTTCTTTCAAACAACCCGCTTCTCCGCAGGCGCCCCCCCCCCTTACATAGAAACATTTTGTCGGTAATTAAAAAATGGCGTGTTCGCGTTGCGTCCCTTTCACCTTGTGTACTTTAACAAAAATTGTACGAGACGCGACGTTAATATAGGTTGGCAATGCTCGTGAGTTTTTACTCAAAGTCAGCTACAAAAGCAAGAATACACAAATACAGGACAAAAAGTATGAACAAATGCTGACTACTAGGCTACATATAATAAAGGTTTAATAAAATCATTTATTGTCAAAAATGTCAATCATTGATTTTATTAAAATTGCGGTTCTCATTAGTAACATTATTTTGCAGCTGACTGTACCTGCTTTGTGAAATACACCAAGAAAATAAGCACAGATTTGTACTAATAGGGGTCTTACCGTAAAAAAAAAAAAAATTTATCTGTTAAGTCCGTCAGTTCGATTATCAGAAAATATTGGATACGACATGTGTTTTGTCTTATCAAATCAATACAAATTTTTGAACATACAACGTGTCAATCTGTGGTGTCAATGATCACTAGTAAAAAAAAACTTGTGTCCAATTCTTTTAGGAAATCTATCTGACGGACTTATTAGTTTATTTTTGTCAACTACACCATTATACAGCATGGAAAGGACACCGATGCACAAACGGTTACCAAGATTCAATATGTAGAGATTTTTGTCGGAAATTATTGAAGTGAAAACTTATTTAGCGGCGTTGTGCACTTTTTTTGGGATGTCTGGATGGGTAAAAATGTTAAACTCGCGTCAGATGTCACGTGTCCTGACCGAAAGACGGCTTTTAAATTTTTAATGCAAAATAATTGTAATAGTTCTGAAGTGTCAAATTAGTGTTAAATTAGTACACAAACATGACAATTCACCTATACTAATATTATATAGAGGAAATATTAGTTTCTTTGTTTGTAACGAATAGGCTCCCAAACTACTGGACCGATTTGAAAAATTCTTTCACCGTTGGGAAGCTACACTATCCCCGGGTGACATAGGCTACTTTTTATCCCTGTATTCCCACCGGAACGGGAACTACGCGGGTGAAACCGCGTGACGTCCGCTTGTATAACATAAAAATGTTATATAAATTGTCATGTTTGTGTACGAGAGCGCAATAAATGAATATCGTATTTAACCACATAAATGATAGGTAGTACTTTTATGCTGATAAATAAAGTAATTCGTGCGAATTTAGCTTAACCATTCCAAAATATTGAAAAATGCACAACGTAAATGTTCAATTTTTCACTTTTGCCGGCACTTCCGAAGTGCAACCCGTTATTTTTTTTTAATCAGCTTTTATAATTAAGTAACAATACGTACACAGTCTATCTGCCGCCAAGTCGAGCAATTTATTGACATGTACGTATTGCACTTTATATTCCACCCTGTATAGGTACGTTTGTAGTAGAACTTTTTTTTTCTGCTTGTTTTTCAAGTTTTTATGTCCACAGAAGTTAAGGATTTTTTTAAATTAATATACCAAATACCTACACGTACCTAAAGTATAATTTAAACACAGTCATCATTAGGTACACACGTTAGTGAAAACAATTTTTTTTTAAGGGCCGGACATTCCAATAGTTTCAAAAATTATGTTTACAATATACTATAATTTCATATAAAAGTGCTTGATAAGATTTTAAGTGAAAATATTAACTATCTACAATAAATATTATATTCTAAATATGTTTCTAGTTGACTAAATCTAAGTTGGCCCCAATAGTGATACAACTACGTGACTTAGTCTAACTAAGTTTAGGACTAACTAAAACTATTTTTGTACGTGTGTGTGTATTGCACGCTAAATTAAAAATAAGCAATCCCACTTCTGATATCTTCTGACATCTTTGAAGACTAAATCGCATTGAATATGTGTTTTAAATCTTTCTTTTTTTATTTTGTAAAATAATAAGCTTCTACTGTCATTTAGTTTTCGGGATATATTCCACTATTTTGTGTCGATTTCAAGTAGTGTGCGTAGCAAAAGGCTAAGAAGCTAAGAGCGTAGGTGGATTATCTGCACCTGACAATATTCACCATATAATTGATGCCAGTTAAGATGTCAATAGCGGTCATTGACCCACCTACATTTATTAAAGTTCTTTACTTTGAAATACAAAAATAAGCCTGTTCATGCCTCTTATCGTGATCTTCAACATGTGTTCAAATGAAAAACGATACATGGTTTATTTGTTTTGGTTCGTACGAAGAGAGATTAAGTTCGTAAGGAAAGAGCAATGACCGCTAATGACATCGTAACTGACAGCAGATACCCGCATGCTCCAGTCATACCGCGAAAATTCGGGAGCTTAGAATTACCGAAAATCGCAAAACACACTTCAAAGAATTGATAAAAACATCGGAAAATGTCAGGAGTGGGCTAGCTGATTTTGAGATCAAAATATCTTACAAATATTATTGAAGATAAAACTTACAGTTAAATAAACTAAACGTGACACAATATTACCAAATTATGTTTACAGTCTCTTCACAATTATTTTACCGATTTTTTAAAACGTAATCACGTTACGTTTTGTGCCATGTGTAGTTTTCTATCCACACGCTCAAAGGAAGTTTGCTGTTAGCTCGTTGTCATCAAAGGAAACATAATTGTAAAAGGACTTTATTACCTATGCCTTATTTGATATTGCCAATGTTATTAACCAATAATATTGTCAATATCAAATAAGGCCTGTGTGCCATCAACCGATCAGTAAGAAATATATTATAACCTCTACAATATTTTATTTCCTCACTACAGTATGTTTTTTTTTAAATACCTCTAAAAATAGCTACACGTCTTAAACTAAGGCACTTCTTACAATATCTGTGTGTGCGTCGTTTTTACAAAATAGTAGATATAAAATATATTAAGTATAGTAAACGTGTTTTATACCTTACATTTGTGTCGACTACTACATTTGATTTGTCGACTATTATTTTTGTTTCCCGATGTAACCCTGACATAACACCCCAAAATTTAAAGTCGCTTCCCAGCAATTTTGTTTGCGTGGGGTTACTTGGTTTAATGTATATAAAGCTTGTTTAAAGGCTTCATGAATGGTCTGTTTATTCATTGTATATTTTCAGATTGACATATGAAAACAATTTCTCAAAATTAGTCAGCCGCCAAAATCAAATATAGTCGAGCCACTTTAAATTAATATTTTAATTTTGCTTACAACATAATATATCTTAATTAATTATTTCTACACAAATAATTGTATCTATCCCAGTTTTTGGTATGATATATAATTTTAATATCTAAATCTATAATTTTAGGCACTTTCACTGCTCTTTTAAGAGTCCATCAATATTTATTATTGATATTATATACCAATATTAGTTAGCACTTTCTTCAGTAACTAAATAGTTGTAATTTCTGTACTTTGGTCGGTGTTTACGTACTTTTCGTAGTTTTCACTAAACTTAGAACTAAACCTTACGTTTTTAGTTAACCGTAAGTTTCATACATTTAATTAAAATATATGTTGTCCTATAATATCATTATTTGTGCTTTGTTTGTATTAAACTAAATTATCTATGTGAATAAGAACAGAGTCAAATTACAATCTTCTTCCCGATTCATTAATTAGGTTTTAGATTGACGTAACTTTACTCCGCATTTATTATTGTATGTAGATATTACAAGTAGGTAGCATGATGTATTTTCCAGCACAGTCTTAGGCTCCATCCACGGCGTTGAAAAATGCGACTACTCCATACACGGCGTTGAAAGATACAGCGACTACTCCATTCACGGCGATAACAGATGCGACTCACGGCGTTGTAAGATACGACTATGGTCATGCAACATGTACGCGCTTCTCTTGTTTGCTTCGGCCTTTTTTGGTTTCGCCGCCACTGTCGCCAGACCAAAGTCGCATATTTTCTGCCCATCGCGTACCATCATACATAAGACTGTTATACTAAAGAAAAATAACTATTTATTGATGCTAGATCGTGCCGGATCACCTACACGATTACCAACACGTTGCATAGTAAGGTTCTGTTTATTATAAGTAACATAATACGTCTCCCGGCACGGTCTAACATAAACGTTGAGACGTGCCTAGATGTGTGTGTTCAGATGGATCTCCCCCGAGCTCTGCTCATAGAGGGCGCGAACGTCGTCGTGTGTCATTTGAGAAACCGTCGGGATCTTTGATACGTTGTTCAGGATTGGCTTCACCTGCAACCAAGATAATGTAGAATGAAAATCTGAACGTAATTAATAACTAAAAAATTAAAAAAGGAGAAAGGTCTGATTTGATTTGATTTGATTTTTCGTGTTCATTAGCCAGCTTCATCATATTTTAATACCATTGGTAAGATATCGAAGAGTGAGACAGGCCCGATATAAGTACTATTGTAACCTACTGGGGCCTCAATTTATGACAATGATTTGAAAAGAAATTAATTATTTTTGTGTATTTATTTTGTATTTTTTTGAAATGTCGAAACGCGAGTCTAGTCCAAATAGGTGGATCTGCTGATACATCCTCCTCGAGCAAACCGTACTTCCTCCCGAATGATAATTAAACAACACCACTATCGTTGGTCTTGTGTAAAAATTAGTCCGTCAGATAGATTTCCAAAAAAATATTAGACACGTATTTTTCTTTTTCCATGTAAACAAACATTGAAGACGATACAGTGCTTTTAAAATCGTATAACGTCATATTCTAAGACATTAGTATGACATTTTTTACCGGTGAGTCACAAACCCCCACTCAAATCTTGGACGCGTTTTATCTTCGTCAATTTTTATTGAATTGATAAAACAAAAAATAATTCTCCAATATTTTTGGATAATTTAACAGACAGACTAATTAGAATCCATATTTATTTTGCACAGAATATAAAGCCCTGGGTGTGATTCCTAAATCGAGCAAGGTTTTTGTAGATATTTCCATCAGGAACTTAAACTGCTACCTACATCTCTGCCTAATCCTGCAAGTCCTGTAACCACAAAACTGCTGAGACATGGATACTGATATGAAGTCATCCGCTTCCTGGAAGTCCTTACCTTATTGCCAGCCATGCCAATGAATCCGTTGCTGACGACGCCATTGCGAAGGTTGCCATTGGCCACGGAGCCATTCGCGTGTCCGTTAGCCAACCCTCCACCCATGCGCGTCACAGCTGAAGCGAACTGCTGCATGCTGGGGTTGGCTGCAAGGTTTCACAAGCTGTTAGTCATCATCATCGTTCTCTTGCCCTTATCCCAAATGTATTAGTGGTCGGCGCAGCATGTCTTCTGCTTCCATACTCGTCATGTCAGTAGTTACCTCCTTTCTAGCCATATCATCCTTAACACAGTCTTTTCATCCTACTTTGATCTTCCTCTACTCTTATAGCCATCTTCATTCAAAACAAACATTTTTCTCACTACATTTTACTCATTACATTTTCCTCACTACATTTTCCTCACTACATTTTTCTCACTACATTTTCCTCACTACATTTTTCTCACTACATTTTACTCATTACATTTTTCTCACTACATTTTCCTCACTACATTTTTCTCACTACATTTTCCTCACTACATTTTACTCATTACATTTTTCTCACTACATTTTACTCATTACATTTTTCTCACTACATTTTCCTCACTACATTTTCCTCACTACATTTTCCTCACTACATTTTCCTCACTACATTTTTCTCACTACATTTTCCTCACCACATTTTCCTCACTACATTTTCCTCACTACATTTTCCTCACTACATTTTCCTCACTACATTTCCTCACTACATTTTCCTCACTACATTTTCCTCACTACATTTTCCTCACTACATTTTCCTCACTACATTTTGCTCATTCCTTCGCATCACGATAACCGATAAAAACACAACTTTTCAGTCACGCTGTATGTAAGTTATTTTTATGATATAATCGGCAACAAAAGTGAGTTAGAGAAGACAAAAGAAGATTATGAATCATAACTTCCCAACGAGGTCATCAATGCCGCGGTGTTGCAAGTGATCTCTTGCGTGGGTCCTAGTCTCGGGTCAGGAAAAGTGTTATAAGGTTTATTCATTGGTAATTTCTCTGCAGTCGTTCCAGAGTCTGAATTCGAGTCCTGATGATGGCTCGCATCGCATAACTATATTGCATAGGACTAAAGCCTATCTAGGCTTAACCCATATACTTGAGCAGATGCTCAAGAGTATGGGTGTGCCCGTCGGGGCCGCGGGTTGTACACTAGTTATCGCTGCCTCGACATAGAGGGCTAAGAAGGAACATGGGTGGTTTTTAGTCAGTTGAAGTCTTACACTCCCTTCTATTCTCCCTTTCGCTCTGCCCAAGAGCGGGAGGGGTTATTCGATGATTTTCCATCCGCCAAAAAAAAAAAAAAAGTATGGGTGTTCTCTATTATAAGGTACACCTCTGCCTATCAATGAATAGATTGAAATTGTCAACAAACACCGATCTAAATCGAGAAGTACCTAATATTGTTGTAATAATTTCAGGCGGACGAAGGCCAAGGCGCACAGTTAGCAACTAAATACTGAATTGATCAACGCTCACACCACTATAATCCAACTTTGCAATGGCACATTTACATAGGTCTAAATTAGTGTGAGTAAAGAAGGTACAGTCACGAGCAATAATATGTATACACTTGGGAAAGTTCAAACGCGAATATCGCGAGAAATAACGATTACAGCTTTGAGATATGACCTACTTTTTGATAATTTGGGTTCCAAAATATTAGTTTCGTTATAAACATGAAAATGAAATCAATACAGTAGGCGAAACTTGCTTATTTACGTTACTTAGTTTTCCTACATATTGGTGCTGCAGACTGTACCTATCGATGTTCATTTTCAAATTAGTTTTGGCATGACAACGTTTTGGTAAGACATCTTGAATAACTGGATCCTTACCTCTGCGAGGTGATACATGCTCCTGCAGCTGCGGTATGGTGGCCAGGGCTTCTGCCTTCTCCATCTCCTCGAGCAGTACCCGAGTGAACTCCGCCTGCACTTCAGGAGTATCTGTGTCGCCATCCACCTGAGAATGTTGAGGGTCTAGTATTAAAGATGATGGGCTAACACTGCCATGTTCGCTGTGGTCGAGTGACATCTAAGAAATGGTAAAAGAGGTCTAGTCCGGCGGAGAGATGAGCAGACGTCATTAATGCCACTGCGGATAACGTGGGTATAATGACACCTGTAATCAAACTGTGACTTTTTCACTGCTATTATTCACAAGTGAGTTATAGTTTTTTTTTAATTTATTGGTTGAGTTGTTTTGTTCTTAAAAAGTTTCGATACTAAAAAGATCGTGAATAATAGTACAACTAAATTAAGGTAGGTACTTATTGCTTGCTCATTTCGTATTTAAATAGAGAATTTCAAATTGTATGTTTTAAATAAATAAAACTTTCACTGAAATATAACTTTTGTTTTCTCTGTGATAAAGAAAACTTTGAATTCCCCATTTTCTACGTGGTTGAAACGCTATCCGCGAAAATTCTTTTAGTCTAAGGCCGATTGCCATTGTTACATGCGCGCGCATATGAAAACTGATTAATTTTTCCTAAAAAAATAGTTTTTAGGATTATTTTCTTCACAAGTGTGTTGAAAAACGTCGTATGATATCACGTGTATTGATGATTACCGTACTCGGCTCTCTCCTAACGGCTCGGGTCCCAATGGCGTCTCAGCAGTATTCACCAACATTACACACTTGTACCATAATGTACTATTTTGGACTTGTAGAAAAGGTCGTAGTATAGATTAGGGTTTTTTTCAGTTCGCTTCTTTTGTAGATACTGGTCTAGATCATAGATGTCGTAGATGAGATCTTCGAAATTTTGTCTTCATTGAAATAATGGAGGGGTTGCAGGATGTTCATATTATTGTGTGGAAAGAATGTGAGTCATCAAAACTTTAAGGTAAGTAATGAAAATAAGTGATCAACTTTATGATAAGGAAGAAACAAAAGTCCCGATATCCCTTTTAACAATACAATACTGCATAAACTTCTGAAAAATAAAACTCCTAAAGCTCTCAGTCAAAACTCACAATGACCAGTCGATGGTCCTGGTCTAGTATCTTGAGCATGGGCAGGCTGAGCTCGCGGAACACCTCCAGTCTGCGGCGGAAGGCGGCCACGGAGTCATCCCGGCGCCCGCGACCGAGCTGCAGCTTCGTACAGTCCAGGAGGACCATGCGAGGGGAGACGCGGAACTGGAACACGAAGAAAATTATGAATTCGAAACAGGCCTTGCCACCGTAGTGTTATCCGTGGTTGTCGTGGTACATACAAGAATAATGGATACAATAAGTTCAAATGGCTGTTGTCTGAGACATTTTAAGTGGCAACAGCTTCTTCTTCAATCTGTCATTATAAGCTATTAAAGTATGTACATAGTTGCAAGTGTTTGAATTAAAAAAAAACATACCATGACGACATGCTACATAGTAACAAATAAGGTAAGGCAGAGGTATACACCCACATTCTGCCAGATATGTTTCATAAGTCCCATAATCCATAATGCCATTACCGGGTACGAATTCAGGCTCTGCAGCTCCTTCTGAGAAATTCCTGATGGAAAAGTTCAACAACACTTTGTCTGACCCGGTAATTGAACCCAAGACCTCATGCCCAGCAGTTGCACTTGCTACCAGGCATTTTCTCTTAATCCAGACAATGTCAATTTGTGGTTTTAAAGAACTTAGCTGCCATTACCGGTCACCACAAATAAATCAACTACCAACAATCCTCACCTCAGTCTGGAACTGCTCCATTTGCTCCAGATCCCTCGGGTACCCGTCAAGCACGAGTCCCCCGCCCGACCTGCTCGCGTCCAGCACAGCTGCCCTCACCAGCCGGGTGACCAGTTCCTTGGGAACCGGTTCCCCCCCACTGATGGCAGAGCGGGCGAGCGCACCGTCTGATGCGGCACGGCCTCCCGCGTCTGCGAGGCTGCGGAGACGCTGGCCTAGGCTGGAGGGGGAAGAACAGGGTCGTAGTGAAGTCTTGTTTGTAGGTGTGAATAAAAATGCTGTGAATTGTTCGAAAGAGATACCGCGGCCCTGGACACAAAGAGTTAAGCAGGAACATGGGTGATTTTTACTCGGTAGAAGTCTGACACTCCCTTCCGATCCGCCAGAGCGGGAGGAGACATTTGATGATTCCCCAACCCCAAAAAAAGGGGTGAATAGACAGTGGCGTGCAGTGGTCCCCCACGATGGGTAGGCTACGAATAAATGACAGCAAAAAAAAAAAAAAAGTAAGCCTGTAAAAACAAAACTTTTAAATACCATTCAAAAACTCACCACATTATTCAAGGTTTAACTCACGATTTTCTAATGACGATGCAAACAGAAGAAAGATTCGGCCACCTCAAATATCTTATCCAAGTGAGTGGGTGATAGTTACAGAACACGTAACTTGCAAGATTTTGGATAAATTTTCGTAATTCGGGTACATGTCTACCTTTAGATACAACTTGAATCTTATCATTATACGATCCGCCCCTAAGACGACCCACTGACCGATAATTGAAAACACTTATTACCTTTAACATGTAATAAACACACATTATCAGCACAAACTTCACAAGTAAATACCATTGTTATTTGTTACGTGAATAAACAAGTAATACACAACAAAATTAATATTTACACTACTGTTAATAACGTTAACTGTACGTTTTCGGTTTCAAAACAAAATCGCATTATATATTGCTTGTCACAACAATGAAACAGTAATGTCTTCCTCTTACGTAAAAAATAATTTCTAGGTTATTATTGTCGATAGAAAAATACTAGCAAATAAAATTGCATCATTTTCATATCGAGTTTGTTAACAACAGCGGTCAACATTTTTTGCAGGATTATACGAAATCCAATGAATGAGGTGACAAGTTGACAATATTGCGAACATCGAACTAAACAGGTGCTGCGCTCTATGCACGGAAGCCCGAAGTTCGCGAAGCGCGAAATTAAAATTTCCTTACGTTTTTGCAATTTACAGGCCAGTGCTAGGTTGTATGTTCATTAAAATATGATTCCCGGTTTTAAGACGTATGTAGTCATATTTTATTCAACATACAACCTAGCACTGGCCTACAAAATGCAAAAAAATGCAAATTTTGAACTTCGCGGGTTATAGATTGGTTGTGTTGTTGCAGCCAATCACAGCCCACTCAGCTACAGTCGTAGGAGCTGCTGCGTTAAAATTGCGAAAATCTATGTATGTGTGCGGTTCATAGACACGGCCATACGTACCGATGTGACGCTGTGTGCATACAATTATGAATGGGTTTTAGACAAGTCGAGTGTTTGTCTATAAGATTCGTACTAATCGTAATCCTTGTCAATGAGTTTTAGTGTGACGCGAAAAATTGCTATAAGTATTTTAACAGGAGTTTGAACTTTTTATGATTAATTTGTACATAGTGTATTTTATTGCATCGTTAATTAGTTATAAGAAATGCTCAGTTGGTAAGGTAGGCTAAGCCTAAGAGCCTATATAGGGCGCACGCCCCTGTGAATAGAAATACTCAGTCCTATGTTCAAAGAAAGTTATTGCGGGTCAGAATCGGTCTACTCTCTTTCTTGTTCAGTTTATCGGTGACCATCGTGCTTGCAACAGCGCTGAAATATCAGGAACTCCAAACAAATAATAAACTTGTCATGCTAGTTTAAGAACCTATGTAGAAAAAGAAACTTTTTAACAAAAAATAAAACCGACTTAAAACGAAAAAAGCGAAAAATAAACATCGACTTTGTGGAAGCACCTCCGGAGTATGACCCACACTCTTTCAAATACAAAAAAAAAACGGTCTACAGTTGACGGAGATATCGGTAAAAACGAAAAAAGCGAAAAATAAACATCGACTTTGTGGAAGCACCTCCGGAGTATGACCCACACTCCTTCAAATACAAAAAAAAAACGGTCTACAGTTGACGGAGATATCGGTGAACAAAATATACATACAGACACGAATAGAAAACCTCCGGCTTTTGGAAGTCGGTTAAAACTCTAACGAACACTACTTGAGGTAAACACGTTTAGTTATTCACAAAATAAGTCCTGTACCTGTAATGCGTCCAGCCCGGTCTCTGCGCCACTGCTGGTTGGCACAACGCAGCCTTGTTGCTGCCGGGACCACCCACCACCCACAGGAGTGCTGGCGTGGTCACCTCCCCACGGACTCTGATCATTTCAGGCTAGGAATAGACAAATAATTTTACTTGTGGTCAAAAAAACTGTTTCCAATCAGTAGTTTTTTCAAAGTTTGCTATACCAACATCATCATCGTCATCAGGCATAAGTCGTCCACAGCTGGACAAAGGGTTTTCTAACTAGTAGTTTACTGTATGTATGTACCTACTTCAGTAAGGATACTAACTAAAAAAAAACAAAAAATTGTCTAAAATGTTAATTCTTTTACGAAACATTTAGCTTGAAAAATAAAACGACTTGTACTAGTTTTACGACCATGTACTAGTTTCTAAATTAGGGCCTTTTGGTGGGAAATGAAACATGTGACTTCGAATTCTACAAAGAACCTATATGAGTACCTAAAGTAAAGAAAAATCTACGAAACTTGTGTATAGGTCAAGGCAGCGCCGTTCGTCCTGACCTCTTCCATTCTTTGAAAAACTTGGTAAATTCACAAAAACATATTTTTGTCCAGTCACTGCCCTTTCACAAGTGTCTTAGGCGCCATATTAGACGTTAAAATCGAAAGTTTATCCACCACTTTCAGCAATGGTGAAGATTATGAAGATTTTCCTATTAATTCTTCAAGTACATTCGCCAGCAAATCTAGTTGAGTACCACAAACGGATTTATTGCTCTTTGATTTATTTTATAAGTTTGATGCATTAGATTTCGCCGCAGCCGTTATGGCAACTCGCTTCGGCGGTGATATGATTTGGAAGATTTAACAAACTTCAAAAGATTGTAGCAGAACTAAATTGCACAAAAGTACTCTAAATAGCAATCAATTCTACAATATTTAAAAATTACCTTTGGTGTAACAACCCTCTCCGTCTCCCTAATTGCTTGCGCCAACGGCTTCGCCACTGGCAGCGACATTGCCAATGGCAACGACATAGCCCCTGGGGCTGGCATCACTGGAACTGGCATGAGAGGTGGCGCGACGATCTCGTCCCTCCTATCTCTTGTATCCTGGCTTGGTGCTGGTTCCACACCAACGATCTCTCCAGGTATACCACCAGCACCAACTCCTACGCCACTGACGCCGTTCATGGTTGATTGGTCTTCTGTTGCGCCCAGGATTTGGAGGATAGCGGCTCTGAAGTCTTTGTAGACCTCGTCAGGGTTGCGTTCGCCATTGACCTGTGGAAGGAGTAAACTTTGTAAGTATGTGTATCTGAAGGCTTTTGTAAAGAATCAGGGACACTATTCCCAAACCACTGTATCTCATGAATGCTAGAATCAACAGTGGCGACTACCAGAACGACAAACAATCCCGGAGAAATAATTTAACCGTCTTGGATCCCGCAACGAAATGATCAGAAAAGAATAGCGGTGGAGTAGGAAAAAATAACCTGGAATAGTAGTTCAACAGCGCAATTTGTTCTTGATTACTGACAGAGAATGGTGTTTTTTTTACCGAGAAGTGCTTAATTTTCGAACTAATGTTGTTACCTAAAATACGCGACGGATCGAGGTTCCGAAATCCACGAGTTATCTCAATATCAACTTTACCAGGTGCAGCTGAGCGACTGACAGTCACAGCCCTGTACATACACGGGGCTCTCCGGCTTGCGCTTTCCTATTGTGCTTTCATTAATTGACTATAACTAAGAATATTTTCACCAGCCAGTGTCTTCCATATAATTCCCAAATATGTGTCATTAAGTTATGATATCAGAGACTGGGTCACATTTATGATGCATGACTCCCCGACCCCAAATATCTGTGTCAATGGGCGTGCATTTCAAATGTCTCTTTAATTACAGGTAACTAATACAGCGGGGCTCTAACCTGGTCATCAAGTATTTATTCTGTAATATCGCTTTTATAATGGTTTGGTTTAGCAATATTTTCATTATACAGTATTCTGTTCTTAAATACTGTGTTTCTTTAAGACTGCTACACAGGTTACGACAAATCGTTACGATTGGACGGTACAGTTCAAACTGTACAGTTTAAACTAAATGTGTGTATGAGAAAACTGTACAGCTTTTCGTCATACACACATGTAGATTTATCGTTGCATTTTGAACTCTACCGTACAATCGTAACGATTTATTGTGTGTGGTAGCCATTACTCTCATAGTCCGATGGGACGGCAATCCGACACGACCCGAGAGAGATCAAGCGTATAGGGCCAAGGGCATAACGTGGTTTTGCTAGGCATAGGGTATCATACCGCAAGCTTTAAAACTCCGGGCTTTAAATACCTAATAGCACTTTTGGTCCGGCCCAAATTCAAAATCAAAATCAAAAAAATCAAACCTCATTTATTCAAACTAGGCTGATAATCAGCACTTTTCGAACGTCAAAATTTTGTTTTAAAATTTACCCGGTAATCCAATGCCCCACGCACAGTAGCCTAGCTTGCGACCACGAGACAGACGGGGCAGTCCCGACGAAGTCTAATAGAAACGTGTCCGTGACATAGAGGGGTTTCAGTCCGTTATTGATTGTCTATAACCACGAGCCCCCTTTTTTTTGGCGGGTGGAAAATCATTAAATAAGACCCGCTCTTGGGCAGAGCGAATGGGAGTGTCAGACTTCTGACTAAAAACCACCAATGATCCCTCTTAGCCCTATATGTCGAGGCCGCGATAACTAGTGTACAACCCGCAGCCCCGACGGGAACCACGAGCCCCTCATAAAGGCATAAAAGAACACAAAAAAGAACGGGTAAACGAAAAACGCATCAATAACACGCCAATACACTTCCAATTATCACAAAAAATTCATGAAACTCCCCCTCATGGAAACAACTAGGTACATTGTTACCACCCCGGCTTTGCCTTTTTATTTATTAACGATATGATTGGCACCTTCGACTGTTATGAACAAATATAATTTTACACTTTACAAGGCTGCCTGTCAAATGCAGCACGGCCCAGTTTTTAAGCATCGAAAAGAAAAAGGGTGATAAAATATCGTAGGTTTATGCCATTTTTCCATGGAATTAGTTCCGCTGTGTTCTTGGTAAAAATGTTTTATAACACGTGGCTGTCATCGAAGTTAAGTATGGGATGTCAAGAGAATAATGTCTCCTTTTCTTTTAAATATTGATAAGCACACGGAAATACATTCAGCAATATACTCGCATTCGAATTATTGTGCCAACATTAAAACCGTAGAATAATAAGCTTGTTTAATAATATTTTTTTTTTTTTTTTTTCAGAATCAGTCCATAAATGATACACAAATTAAAATGGCAAACAACTCAAACGTCACATTAAAATAATCAATAAAAAATTACACAGTTTAAAATAAAGTATGAAAAAAAACACACTTCGAGAACAAAAAAGTGAAGAATGGCTTTAGCTTTTGAAGTCGGCGACTTTTGTTTTTTGATTTAGTTTTTTGCCATCAACAAAAAAAGGTAAAAACACCGGTTAAAAACATGAAATGGTTCGAAAAACTGACCAGCCTTGAAAGTATCTACTACAATAAAAAAATATACTTATTGACTTTAAAATTATCTTATCCTATTTGAGGCAGTTACTCTCCCTCGTGTATGAAGCCGAAAGGTACTTGTTGTTTTTTTTGTTCTGGGCCATACCTGGGAACCTGTTAGTTACAGAGATATTAGGGGGCAAAATACACTAATTTTCACAGATGTTTTTTTTTTTTATACTAGTTCTTTTCAGGTTATAACTTTAGATACTAATTAAAATTACCTCCATGACCCGTTAACTATTCAAAGAATCAAAGCATCTGCTGTCACAATGTTTTATTGGTGCTACATTGAGTTTTGCCGTTTCGATTTCAGCCCCAAAAAAAATAAAAAAATTAGTCGTGTCCTTATTGCAAAAATTGCAGGGAAACGACGCGTACTGCGTAGGGATACTTAGTTTGATGTATGTACATAATGCTTGGATGGCGGCTTCTTCATTTACCAACAAAGGTTTTTCAGGTGGTTTTTTTTCTAAAGGTTGTTTTGATACCCGTCGGGGCTGCGGGTTGTCTCGTCGGGGCTGCAGGTTGTTCGCAAGAGATACCGCGGCCTTGACATAAAGGGTTAAGAAGGAACATGGGTGGTTTTAAGTCAGTAGAAGTCTGACACTCCCTTTCGCTCTGCCAAGAGCGGGAGGGGCATAATGCTTGTTATTTTATGATATTCGACACCCCCTGACTTTCCCAAGTGTTGCGGTCAGCTTCCAGAATAATCGGTTGCTGTGAGATAACAATATTTTGCATAGATATAATGCAGCCTTAGAATCCTTAGCCTTTTTTTTTTTTTGGCGGGTTTAAAATCATCGAATAACCCCTTCCGCTCTTGGGCAGACCGAAAGAGACTGTCAGACTTCTACTGACTAAAACCACCCATGTTCTTTCTTCGCCCTCTATCTCAAGGCCGCGATAACTAGTGTACAACCCGCGGCCCCGACGGGCGTCGGCCCTTTCAGGCCCCTCCCATGTTGCTGACATCACTTAGAGGCCCTAGAATAAATTGAGATTTGTCAATAGAATAGGGTAGCGACAAAATAAATCTAATTAGTCCGTCAGATTGATTTCCAAAAAATATTGGACACATATTTTTTCTTTTTTCACGTAATCAAAAATTGAAGACGATACAGTGCTTAGATGTCGTGATGTCACATCGCACTTCATTCTTTACCACGTAGTGACACCAGTAACATCAAAAGCCCCACTCATGATCTTTGACGCGTTTTATCTTCGTCAATTTTCATTCATTTGATAAAACAAAAAACACGTACCTATCCAATATTTTTCTATAATCAAACTGACGGACTAAACAGAATCATATTTTTTTTAGTAAGTAAATATCCCTATTGCACGTTCCGAAGAACCACGTGTTCTTAGTCATATCTCATAACCATAGATAAAAAAAAAACGCTTAGTAGACGCTTCTCGTGACCCAAGGGCTGGCTTTTATCTTGGCCAGAGGCTAAGCGTTGCCATACAACGTGGCGATGCCGCCAGTCTTTTGGGTACAGCGGACAGCGTTGAGGAGCAGTTTCGCGATGCCCTTTTATATTTTCTTGTTAGGTTATTTAATAGTTTTTAATTAATAACCATAAAAAATAAAAAAACAGAATAATGTTGTTTGTCTATTGTTCGCAAGCGCGATTGCTGGCCCTGAGTTCGATTTACGGGTCGGGCAAAGCGGTATTAAACCGGTTTTATCCATCAGGAGTTTCTCTGAAGCATAGACGGAGTTTAGATTTGTGTCAGTTTGATGGCAAAGGCTCGCCCCTAAAACAATATAGCCCAGTCCTATTTAATGGCATTTAAACATAACTAGCGAAATGTAGGTGTACTATTAGGTACACCCCTGCCTAACCCTTCAGGAATCACAGGTATCATGTTATGTTTTTGTAACAATAATTTGATTTAAAAGAATCTCCATGGAGTTTCTTGTCCATTCTTCTCAATAGAGATCTACGCTAGCGATATTTATGTTCTAGCTTAGCCTTTTATAACTTGTAACTGTATTCGCTTTCCTTGTTTTTCTGCCATTCAAAACTGTCACATTATTCTAATTGAAAAAAAAATACTTTAATTTTGAGATTGTATTTCAAAATATCAACCACAAATCTACAACAAAAAAACACAACACAAAAAACCACGTTCCTACTCCGAAAAGCAAACATACCGACCGTCCTATTTCCAAGCAATTCATTTGCAAACCGCATTCATAATGTTTCGCAAATAAAACGTGGCCATTTACCAATATTTGATCATGCTACTGCTATCAAAGAGCCCCTAAGGAAGGACTCGTTTACGGAGACACGGGGCGTCGCGCGGCGCGTGCAGATGGCTTGTCGCGTGCTATTTTATTAATTTGCTGAGAGGTGGGTCAACCGCAATTAACGCTGCATCTAAACAACTGCAGTTAAACTAACGAGCGAAAAATCGCTTCTCATAAAATCGTCGTTTGAAATCGTTAACGTTTTCATACATCGCCATGTGCTTGAATTAAAAACGCACAACGCGGCGCGCGACGCCCCGCGCCTCTGTAAATGTCATCAAAGTACGTATCCCTGCTTACGTAGAAAAGTATGAAACAGGGGCGCAATTCTGTAAAATAGTCAACTTGTCAATAGTGTGTCGATAGTGTGTAAGTAGTGTCTCAGTAGAATATTCAATGACATTTGGTATTCTACAACTTATTTATGGTCATTGACTTGCCACAGTTGCAACTGTAGTGACATTGAAACGCCATAATGGGACTATTGTAATATTGGTAGTCTGGTACATTTTAATGTATCAATGTCATCGTGATGGCCAAAGTTGCGGTAGTCTGTAAATATTTTAAGTGATATCTGACAGTTGTGTCTATCGTGTTTAGCTATCGAACAGGGGCCCGATTCTGTAACTTCGAGTTAAGCAACCCGCCATTGACACTCTATCGACACACTACAGACATTATTTTGCCACTGTTGCAAATTTGGCATTCTGCAAAAACATCAATTGCGTTTCAGTGGTGTCTCAGTGGTGTGTCGATAGTATGTCGATTGTGTGGGAGTACAGTGGTTTTTAGTGTTGCTAACAAAAATCTACCATGCGGCACCAAACCTACCACTTTTTGAAATCCTATTTTTATCAATTAAATCTTTATAAAACAGGTTTTTATAATAACATAAAAACGTTTTATTATCAAAAACATCAAATTTCACAAAAAAACATGCGTTTATTGTAAAAAAAATATTATAATGTCGACAACTTTTAGTCTGCCTTTCTGAAAAAAAAAAAACAAACAACTGTCAAAAAGTTTGCGGCGGCTGTTTCTTTAAATTCAAATTTTATTTTCCACTCATTCCTCATTGCTAACATCATTTAAATTTATATATTATTATCTCTTAGAGTAGTTCCTGGACTAACATATTTAAAACGACGAAGGTACGGTAAGTTCTTGGGAAAATAATTAAGAAACGTGATGAATTTAGTGATTTATGTTCGGTGTTCTAAAATGCAATGGAAATATATTTCACAGTAAGTTTTGAGTTATGTTATGAACTTCCACGCTAACATTTCAGGGTCGGCAAAATGGCAAGTGTGAGCGTAAACCAACTCTCAGCTCTAATCGATTTTTTGGAGTCCAACAGAGAGTTAGCTCTTGGCTATTGTAGCAGGAGCAAAGAAGGTCGCAGTCAGGCCAGGCGGCTTTGGGAGCAATGCTCTAATGTGCTCAACAGTATATCTGCGAACTGTGTGCAAAAAACGCCGGATCAATGGAGACTGGTGAGAATGAGATATTCTTGTTGATATTGTATATCATTTTTAGATGTACATAAACCTACTTTATTCTTTTTCTACCTTTTTCAGTACTACAATGAGTACAAATCAAAATTGTTAAAAAAAATTAAATAGGAAAAAGCGGAAATGTCAGCTACCGGTAGGTACATAACAACAGTTATATATAAATATCACTCTTGTAATAATTTTCTACAGATTCTACCACAACTTGTTCCCAAACGTAATACTTTGCTTTTAGGAGGGGGACCCTCAAGAGCAAAGAGGATAACTCCCTTACAGGAAAGGCTGTATGAGGTACTTGGACGCGACGTAGGTGAACCTTTGCCAGGGGTTCGCCATAATCCTCTCGTCGTGTCACAGTCTGTGAGTTTTATAATTTAAATTTGCAAAATTGAGGCATGGGACGTTTAATGGGTTATCTGGGCACCGGGCATGGTTAATGGTGGGTACCCAGCAGTACTGTGTGTGATGTGATTTGGTTGTATGCGTTCCGCTGAACGCACACATCACAGCTTGTTGTCAGTACTCCCTTAATATAAATTCAAAAACTTATGCCGCACTGGAATGAGATCATTATTTAAGTTCAATGACTTGGAAGACATACAAAATACCTCGCACAAAAATTTGGTTTTCGACTTTACAGCAAAACAGTCAGGCTTTCGTGGAGGTGGTGCAGATTCCTCTACCTGTAAGTTTTTTTTTCTTTAACTTATTTACAAATGCATATTAAATGGTTTTATTACATATTTACAGAGCCCTATGAATGTTTGGATTTTAATTTCACAGGAAAACAGTCAAAGTTTAGAGGAAGAGGTGGTGCAAATGGTGAGTTTTTTTTTATTTTTACGTTAGATTTTGACTGCAACTTCTTACTTCTATTTATTTCATTTGAAATAGGTACTGATTTTTTTTAACTTTACAGCTAGACGTTGAAGTGGACGTTGGAGCAGAATCGGATGCAGTGCTGGAGTGGGCAACAATCACGGAGAATAACAGGATGCCAGAACCCAGCCCACCTACCACTACTCCTGCACTGCGGCAGACTAGTTCTCCAGCACCGCAGCAGAGTAATTCTCCAGCAGGCAGACTGTGCCTCCAGCACCGCGACGACGACGACGCCGCGTACAGAGAAGTCCTCGGCAAGTCAACAGCAGCGGTGGGTATCAAAGCTATTCCAATTTAATTAATTAGTCTGTCCCAAATTCTAGTAGCCTCAAATATTCTGTAAAATTTTAAAATTATCTCATAGGGTATGATGCTACGCACGAGGCGGCTGCGAGTCTGGAGGCAATGGAGAGAATAAGTGCAGAGGCTACCAGGGAACATGCCCAAGCCACTCACCGACTGGCAGCTGCACTAGAAGCACTAGCAGAGAGGCTAAGAGAGCCAATAGTAATTGTGCTTCAAAACCCCCCCACAAGTTAGAGTATGTATTAATTTTTTACTTACATTTACTTGTTGATTTTTAACAGACTTCAGAAAAAGGAGGTTCGACAGCTACGTTTTTTTACTGTTTGTTACACTATATCTTCGGCAATCACCCTTTATTATAATTATATTATATTATCACACTAATATTATAAAGGCGAAAGTTTGTGAGTGTGTGAGTGTGTATGTTTGTTACTTCTTCACGCAAAAACTACTGCACGCATTTGGATGAAATTTGGTACACAGATAGTTTATAACCTGGATTAACAAATAGGATAGCTTTTATCCCGATTTTATATTCCCATGGGTTGTAGCGGGTGAAGCCACTGGCAACAGCTAGTTGTAAATAAATTTCAAAAATCTTATTTTAATGGAAAGGGTATGCCTCGCTCAGGGGTGGGCTTTTGGCTGATGCGAGTATAATGATGATGTTAATACATATTACAAAAACGAAACTTGATATTGTAAAACTTTTTTAATTTACACTTTCTTTTTTAAATTTGTTCCCACAGCCTTGAAATAAGCGACTGCTGAATTGCCCGGCCTCTTATCAGCTCTGGGTTGACACGACGGTTTCCCGGATTCTCTATGGTTCTCATCTGATCTGCAACCTGTGTTTTAAAGAAGACTGATTAGATTACTTAAAATGATAGTTTGATTAGATAGCTAAAGGCTGATTTTTCCAGATCAGACAGTTCTTCCATACCAAATCAGTCAGACGTCATTTTTATTCCATTTTACCTGTCGATTGAAAAATCAGCCCTTAGAATTATAGATTTTATAGTGTGTTCATTTAATGTGTAACTGAAAAGACTGATTTTACCATTGGTTGGCTGTTGATACTGATGGTTTAGAGAATTTGATTTATTTTGTTTTAACATTGTTGATTTTCGTTTCATTTATTGTTGATTTTGTTTCATTTATTGTTATTTTTTATTAAAAAAACATACTAATTGTATTTTTTATTTAGGTACGTAGTTAATTTGTAACTGTGTTTAAAATATATAATATTAGAATCATCTTGTTTTTTTATTTTAATTAAGTAAAAAATACTTGCCTGTTGTTGTAGCTGATTCTCCATTTCTTCTTCCTCACTCGTGAGCACTGTGATGGGTAGCCTGCTGCGGTTTGCAATGTTATGTAGGACACAACATGCATTTACTATTTTCCCAGCAGTGATGGGGTTATAATGCAATGCTCTTGCTGCTAACAAACATCTAAAAACATGTAACTTTTATTATTATTTATCTGGACATACATCATCATATCAACCAATACGTGTCTCACTCGTCAGCATGTCTCCTCGGGTTTAGGCCGTAGTTCACCACACTAGCCCAATGCAGGTGTGGGACGTAACAAATATTGTGACCGTATAGTTGTTTATTATAGGTATTAATTAAAATATTAAACCTGAATCGAGCTTTCAGTACTCCTATGCAACGTTCCACTGTGTTGCGTGCTGACACATGAACTTTATAATAATTGTGCTCAGCAGTCCCCTCCCTTGTATCCAAAATTGGTGTCATCATGGTTGGCCGCAAAGGATAACCGCTATCACCTAGAAATTGATTACCACTTTTTACATTGTTGTTACTGCTTATTTAGGTCTGTAATATTATAATAAATACTATGTTTTTGTTAAGTACCTAACAAAAACACTTCCTCTCCAGCATCAGACACCTCAATTAGGTGGCGGTTCAGTGGGTGTACTTGCCACACCATAGAATCATGGGCTGAACCCGGGCTGCTTGCATCAACACACAATATATTTAAATCTGCATCACAAATCTGTAACAAAGTTTATTATATGTTAATGTTAACTTAGAATTTGATAACAACCAATCATTGATATGTCTAAAAATAAATAGTTGCTTACAATCATGACATTCAGAGAATGGTATCCTTTCCTATTATAATACCGCTCTTCATGCAGTACAGGCCTCAGTAAAGCGATATGTGTGCCGTCAATACAACCCAGTACACCCGGGAAACCAAAACACGAGTAAAATCTGTAAGAAATAATAGTATAAAAATTTAATAAACAAACAACATAAACATTAAATAATCTCAAAACTATAAATGAAAGTTCAGCTTACTAATTCTGACAAATAACACTCACTTTGCCTTGATTGCATTTCTTTCTTGGGGATGCATTGGCCAAACTATATGTTTATAATATATTTGGTTCAATGCATTGGTTACTTGTCTCACAGCTCTTGACACTGTAGTCTGTGAGACATTATGTAATGCGCTTTGGCCAACCAGTGTCTGGTATGACCCTGTGGCATAAAAGCTCAGCGCAATAAGTATCTGAAATATTTGTTTTTTTTTTTATTTGAATTATAAGGAACAACTTCGGAAATTGTTAATTGTATTTTTGGGAACTTAGTTAATGTAAGTTAGATGTATGTACGTGTATATTTGTGGTAGTAAGTTTTAAAAGTTGAATTGAAGTGTCAAGTTATGGTACTTTCACATACAAACCTTTAATTTAGCAGGGATCCCATTCTGCCGTCGCTGTGTCTGGAGAAAGGGAATGAGCTCGTCAATTAACTCCCTTGCCTGCTCCTTACCAAGCCGAAACGTTTTCACAAACTCCACCTCGGGAAGTTCACTGAAGGCATTCACTTGCAGCCTCATTAAGGCGCGAGATTTGCGGCGCTGGCGCAAAAGCAAACGTCGACGGTCGGCACTATAAGCCAATGCCAAAATACGCCATCGCAAAGTAGGTATAGAAGGCCTCATTGTGGCGAAAAACTAAGTCTACTTTATTAATTAAAACACTACATAAGACGTAGACACTAGAACACTTTATTTTTAATTTTAAAAGAGACAAATTGAACTAAATCAATAGGGAAAAGAGGTGTCGTTGTTCGATGGCTTCACAATGGCAGTTCGATAGCTAAACACGATAGACACAACTGTCAGATATCACTTAAAATATTTACAGACTACCGTAACTTTAGCCATCACGATGACATTGACACATTAAAATGTACCAGACTACCAATATTACAATAGTCCCATTATGGCGTTTCAATGTCACTACAGTTGCAACTGTGGCAAGTCAATGACCATAAATAAGTTGTAGAATACCAAATGTCATTGAATATTCTATTGAGACACTACTTACACACTATCGACACACTATTGACAAGTTAACTATTTTACAGAATTGCGCCCCTGCCATTGTGAAGCCATCGAACAACGGCACCTCTTTTCCCTATTGATTTGGTTAAATTTGTTCCTTTTAAAATTTAAAATTAAGTGTCATAGTGTGTACGTCTTACGTAATGTACTAATTAATAAAGTGGACTTAGTATTTCGCCACAATGAGGCCTTCTGTACCTACTTTGCGGTGGCGTATTTTAGCATTGGCTTATAGTGCCGACTGTCGACGTTTTGCTTTTGCGCCAGCGCCGCAATACTCGCGCATTAATGAGGCTGCAAGTGAATTCTACTTTGCAAGGAGCAAGCAAAAGAGCTAATTGATGATCCTGAAATGTTGGTGTGGAAGTTCATAACATAACTCAAAACTTACTGTGAAAATATATTTCCATTGAACTTTAGAACTCCGAACACAAATCACTTTAAATTCATCACGTTTTTTTATTATTTTCCCAACAACAATTGGGACTTTTTCACTTACCTTACCTTTGTCGTTTTATATAATATGTTAGTCAAGTATCTACTCTCTAAGATAATAATTATATAAAAATGTACTCTGTGATAATAATGTGGAATGTGGAAAAAGAAAAATTTCGGATTTTGGGGGCCAAATCGCAGATTTGAAAAAAAAAAAAACCATTTCCATCGAGTAGGGTATCAAAATGAAGGGTTTTAAAAGGAGATTACAAAAATATATGACACTTATATGTTTAATAGAAATTCAAAGTCACAAATTCTATAAACACCAAAACACCAAAGTTAAATAAATCATCTGCGAAGAATTTTACGCGACCAACGAAAAAACAAACACAAAAGAAATCTGAAGTTGGAAATAAAAAAGGTTTCAAGTTTTGTTTAATTTAAAATGTACTTGTTTTTGATTTTCAGTTTTTCAGTCGGGATTTTTAGTTTTTTTTTTTCAGAGAGGCAGAAACAATATTTTTATCACATCAGATAAAAATATTGTTTTACAATAAACGCTTGTTTTTTGTGAAATTTTGTTTTTGATAATAAAACGTTTTATTTATGATTATAAAAACCTGTATTATAAAGATTTCATTGATAAAAATAGAATTTCATAAAGTGGTAGATTTGGTATCTCATGGTAGCTTTTTGTTAGCAACACTGAAAACTATTGTACTGTCACACAATCAACATACTATCGACACACTACTGACACACCACTGAAACGCCATTGAAGTTTCTGCAGAATGCCAAATTTGCAACAGTGGCAAAATAATGTCTGTAGTGTGTCGATAGAGTGTCAATGGCGGGTTGCTTAACTCGAAGTTACAGAATTGGGCCCCTGATGTCAGTATCTTATCGCTCACACACGGTCAGCCCTACGGTACCGTATAGCCACGGTAGCTAACTAATGTTGCATTACATATGCTTAGGGGAAATATACAATTTGATCATCAAATTGTATTTTTGTAATTTTAATGTACATATAATCAATCGACGAATGTGTGTGTGTTGTTGTATTATTTATTGTATTGTGATAGTATTATCACAATGGGTTTCAGTTAAATGTAGTTTTGTGATAATGATGACCGTAGTAGATAGGAAGGGGGAAAACAGCCACTCGTATCAACCTTCATGTTAACCCGCGCTTGTCTAGGTTGGTCTGTGGATGTGACCATCCATTCCAAAGTGAGTTATCTTCGTGCCTCAAAAAGCACGTTAAGCGTCGTCGGCTGACATTTGCAGATCTTTTATAGTCAGTGTGTTTGTCAGTGGCCCTAAAAACTGAAAACCAGACTTTTAAAGCTTTTTTATCAGCTGGGTTTTGTTTTATTTTAGTTGTATTTCTTTTGTAATCATTTAGTCTCAATATAACTGTGTCTAATAAGGGAAGGAGCGAGTCAGCCCCAACACAAGTATTTTCAATTACTTCTGTCCCAACTCGTGTATACTATGGAACTTTTGAAACTCCATACATTTTATTTTATTTTTATTATTAAAGGGATAACGTTTTACCCAGTAGTAACTGGGTTGGGGAGGTAGGAGGCAGTCGCTCCATGTATAATACTAGTTTGCAGCTGAATTCATGTTAGCAGATCCCAACGTTTTGGGAAAAGGCTAGGCACATGTTGATTCAATAGACGTGCTCAAAATTGAAGGATACCTACGAATTGCAAGTGTATTGTATTTTATTAGATTTTATCAGATCTTCACTGTTATTTGTCTACACTATAATACAGTGTGATTCTTTATAATGTGCACATATCGAAATGGGGGAATCTATGCTTAATTTTATCGACGGAAAAATTATTAAAAAAAATCTAAATATTTTTTTTAAATATTTTTTCCATCGATAAAATTAAGCATAGATTCCCTCATTTCGATATGTGCACATTATAAAGAATCACACTGTATAAAATATTATAAAGAGGAAAGATTTGTTTGTAACGAATAGGCTCCGCAACTTCTGGACCGATTTGAAAAACTCTTTCAACACCGTTGGGAAGCTACACTATCCCCGGGAGACATAGGCTACTTTTTATCCCAGTATTCCCGGGGAAACGGGAATACGCGGGTGAAACCGCGTGTCGTCCGCTAGTTTAAAATAAGTTCCAAAGAAAACTAACAAGGCTTCTTATAAATAAGGTATTGGGAAAGTAAAGAACAGTTAATCGCAAGGATTTTGTTCTCCATATTGTTAATTCCTTTAGAAATTATGCTCTACCGAGGTTTTAGTTCTGTGCTATGCCTTCTATATAGGCTCCCAAACTATTCCTATCTGACCTAGCTGACCTACTACTTCCCCTAAGGACCATTCGTCTTTTAAGCAATAATAGGGTAGTAAACAAAAAAATATCTAATTAGTCCGTGAGATAGATTTCCAAAAAATATTGGACACGTATTTTTTCTTTTTTTACGTAAACAAACAATGAAGATGATACAGTGCTTTGAAAACTCGTGTGACGTCATATTCTAAGACATTAGTATGGCATTTTTTACCGGTGAGTGACGTTACAAACCCCCACTCAAATCTTAGACGCGTTTTATCTTCGTCAATTTTTACTGATTTAATAAAACAAAAATACGTATCCAATATTTTTCGATAATCTAACAGGACTAATTAGAATCTCATTTTTATTGTCAGTACCTAAACATCCTTTATCTTTAGGATTTTGAGCATGAATGTGGATGGGTATAAGAGTAGGGAAAGACCAGAGGAACGATGGATGGACTGTGTAAAGAATGATGAACAAGAAAGGAGGTGTGTGATGAGATGACAAGTAATAGGGGATCGGACTGGGTAAAACAAATATGATTCTAATTAGTTCGTCAGTTAGATTACCGAAAAATATTGGATCCGTATTTTTGTTTTATCAAATAAATAAAAATTGACGGAGATAAAACGCCCCAAAGTTCACGAGTGGGGGGTGTGACGTCATTTGTGGGTAAAAAATGTACTGACATGTGACGTTTTCGAGGAGTTCAAGAGTTTTCGATGTCTCCATTTTTGTTTATGTGAAAAAACGAAAAAATAAATATGTGTTCAATATTTTTTGGAAATCTATCTGACGGACTTATTACTTTTTTTTTTGTCCGATCCCCTAAGAAAACATGCTGCAGCGACCCCGAATGCATTGCGATAGAGATAAGAGAATGATCATGTCATTCTGACGTTTAAAAATGCTTATTCTCAAACATATTTCAATAAATGATTTTTTAATGCCCTATGTCGTCGACCCTTACTACGGACCGTTTGACGCCCACACGTTTTCTACGCAGTACCAATAGATTTTAAGCCAATACATCACACCCTAAGAACTGTACATAGAAAATCGATGGAAACACTTAAAACTTGGTGATTCACGACTTAATTGTTCAAAGAACAGTGAAAGATACACCTGACGTTTTCCCATGGACGCCATCATCAAGGTTTTAAATTACTAGAGTCGATGGTACGTGACTTTATTTAAGTAGGCTGTTTCGTAAATATTTTATGGAACGTGTTTGGTAATAAATACCTTATGTTTGCTGCGACAAAAATGGTTGGTCCACGTAACGTTAAATTCACTTAACATAGCATAATCACCCATTTAATGTTCCCACTGCTAGGACTCCGGACGTCCCCTCCACGAGAGGAATGGCGGGCTCAGTGCGGGTTGGTAGAAGTCACGTCATGTCTTCGTTTTTTTTGGTTCTTGAACATGCCGGTTTCTTCACGATGTTTTCCTTCACCGTTTTGAGAGCAACGGTGAGGAAATAAATTACACAAAGTAATGCGCCTGCCTAGGTTTGAACCCACGATTTACTGTTTGTAAGTCGGAGCCGCCACCACTGGATCACCGCTGGTCTCACATAACTTTGGACATAATCTTTTCGATAGCTTATCCATCTATAAAATTAACTTTACGATCGTCATTGTCGCTCGTCTGTCTTAATTGTCTAGTTCCTAAGAATTTAGTCTGCTTGTGTGACTGAAAAAAAACATAGAACTAATGGGCAGATCCAAATGCTCATTAAAATCCGCCATACAAGCATCTTTAAAATCGTTCATCTTTCAAAACATTACAGGATAGGTCAGAATTTTTTTGACCTCAAACATATGACCTCAGAAAAAGTTACACCAGACGATTTGTGTATGAAATATCAATATCTTTTCCAGATAATGTCCAAGGCGTTGGGTCCATTATAACTTTATAAGTCATTGTCCAACGTCATTATGACAATACTAGCTGTTTTACGCGACTTTCGTTCGCGTGAAAATCGAAAATAATATTATTATGAAACTAGGTGTTGTCAGCGGCTTCGCCCGCTGCAACTAGAAAAGTATCCCAAGGGAAAATAAAAATATATCTATCCTATGTGTTAATCCAGGTTATAAACTATCTGTGTACCAAATTTTATCCAAATCCGTTCAGTAGTTTTTGCGTGAAAGAGTAACAAACATAAACACTCACAAACTTGAGCCTACAATATTACTTCCCCTAATGAAACTGATTTTGGTTCAAACATTTCAAGGGTTTTAAATTTTTTCACGGAATTCAAATATATTTTTTCCAAAATATATATAACACTTATGTTTTTCCTTATGACAACAGCTATTGCTAGTTAAAGTTCCATCTAAATCGATTGAGTAGTTTTGGAGATTAGCCAGAACGATCGGACAGACTAAAAGTTATAAAAAAATGTGTTTTTATAAGAAGTGCCGTATATATTTTTATAAATGCATTCAGTGAAAGGCTGATTTGGATATTACAAACATCCACTTGATTGACGTGTCTGTTTTTATAGATATTTATTAGTGTAGATGTATCGTTATCGATAATGTTAGACCCGTACTACTTGTGCATTGCGTGTGTGAGACAAAGTTGTAATGTGTCATGTGGGTGTCATTTCTACGACACCTGCACTTCATCACAGCTGTACATATAATTAAGTACTGCAGGACAGAAATAATAAAAATAGTACAAAGAATAACTTGTCGAATTGGTCGGACAATACCGCCCAGAAGGAAGAGTGTAAGGCTATGGGGGAGGCTTTTGTCCAGCATTGGAACAATATAGGCTAAGAAAAAAAAACTTAAACCTCTCATTGACTTCCATTAACGTAATTCTAGGGGTTTCAACTAAATACGGGGCAAGCCTTTTGCTATAAACCTAGCACAAAGAAGAGAAGAGTTACTCAATAAACTTAATGCATAAGTGTACTGGCCACAGAAAGATTAATGTTCTGTAATCAACGAAACACATACAAAGAGCAAAGCTGAAGTAATTCCTAATAGAAAAATATTAGAGAGCTGTCATTAATCATTGAATGTTATCAATAATCTTGCTCAACGCCTGTTAGTGTGGTTAAGCTTTTCCGATAGTAAAAACACGTCGATAATGTTGGAATCACATAATTCTACTAAAATCCGTAAAAAATATTGAAACTATAGTAATGATCAGGTATCGATTGCATTCTTCATGAGATGATGAAAAAGAAAACGCCACGGTGGTGATTAGGATCATAGACAATCACTTCAAATTTTAAGAACAGTAATAGACATAAGCGGTGCGACAGTCGCACATACAACGATTATAAAAAAAAAAACATTTTTTTTAAAGAAAAGTTTATTACCAATAGTAGCTATAAAATAGGAAGACACATACACCAGTAACAAGAAATTACCCCCTCCCCTCTCCCAGCAACTAAACATGCACTGTGTGCTCGAACTCAATCTTCGCGCTAAGTATGTACCTACTTATGTTATTGTTCTTAGCAATCTCAGTTGACGAAATTACAGAAATAGTACATTTTGATACAAGTGCGGAAAGGTGGGTTGGTGATTTATTGCATTCGAAGCGGAATGAACACCCGAGCCGTACGGCTGGGCGGGTGTTCCTTCTTAAGGAACATGGGTGGTTTTTAGTCAGTAGAAGTCTGACACTCCCTTTCGCTCTGCCCAAGAGCGGGAGGGGTTATTTGATGATTTGCCACCCGCCAAAAAAAAAAAGGCAAAACGTTGATGTATGTGAATTCATATAGGACGACGATACGATGTTTTTATTTTGTAATTAGTTGGAGTGCCGATGGACGCTTTTAATAATTTTCATAACCGAGGTATTACATTGTATGGAAATTCTATTTTGTTCTAGATATTTTTCAAGAACGACGCAGTTAAGCTATGCAGCAAATACATTTATCAGGAACTCGAAACAAAAAGTAAACATGATAAATATTCCGCTTTCAGTATTAATAATAGAATCTAAGTATTACTCATTTACTTGTAGACTTATTTTTCTCAAGGATAAGAAAAAATATGCAATAAGGTATTTCACCCAAAAAACCGGTCAAGTGCGAGTTGAACTCGCGTGAAGAGGGTTCCGTACGATGAATATAATATATCTACCATGTTTTTTTAAATCTGACCCAAATTTGTTTGTGGTAACTAAAAAAGGTCCAGCGGTTAGGGCTGTGCGTTCAGTCATATCAGTCATTGAGTCAGTCAGGACTTTGAATTTTATATACAGGGTGTCCAAGAACCTGGCGTCCAACTGGATTCCCACGATGCCCCAAGTTCTAACAGTACTCAGAAAAATATTTTAAAAAATCCACCCCATGTACTTACAGAATTATACTGATTTAAAAAAAAAAGGGGAAATGAGCACCCTGTGACATACTTTTGAATGCTGTGACTGCTAATGCTGATAATTTCGATATTTCTTGGAGGTTTTGTAATCTAGGGTATTGCTGTGTCTAAATAGAATGTAAAAATAAAGTACTTATTGTACCATTTTAAAATAAAATATTATTTTAACTAAAGGTGATATGGAAAACTATTGAATTTCGCAACTTTGACCGACTGTAGTGTAAAAAAAATGTACCAAAATAGTATGGCAAGTGACGTCAAATTTTGACGCGTTTATTCCTCTTTTTAAAAAGGTATAATACTTACACAATAATTTGAAAAAAAAAATTTTTGATAATATTTTTACTCAACAACCCAATTTTTACGAAGTGCCTACCTACTAACGGTAACTGTCGGACCCTTTCTTATCTTAGAAACTGTTATGTTACTACTATTATTTACTTCGGTTCCAAGAGTGAGCAAGAAGGAAATACACACAGGTAGATGGGTTCCCAGTAGAATAAAAGCAAAGAATGTTAGTTTAAAGATATTTTATTACAATAAATGTTCAAAATGTTGACCACCCGCGGCAATACAAGCTCTCACTCTCCTTAAAAAGGACCGCTTTATGTTTCGCGAGTAACTTTTTTGACGTATCACCTGCACTGCTTGTGTTATCTTCTCACGAAGGTCAGCGATGTCATTAATGGGCTTCGCATAAACGAGCTCCTTCATAGTTCCCCAGAAAAAAAAATCCAGCGGATTTAAGTCAGGTGAGCGGGCTGGCCACGGGATTGTTCCTGATCGCCCAATCCACCTGTTCGGGTATTGCTCGTCCAAAAACTCTCTAACGGATACGCGAAAATGTGCTGGACAGCCGTCGTGTTGGAACCACATATCTGGTGGGGTCTCTTCTAGTAAGTTTGGCAAATCATTTTGAAGAAAATTTAAATATGATTCGCCAGTCAAATTCTCGGGCATCTCAAATGGACCAATAATATTCCCACAGAGAATACCGGTCCACATGTTCACTTTGAACCGGTACTGGGATCTATCTTCTCGCATCAAGTGCGGATTTTCCACATGCCACTCGTGCAAGTTGTGTAGGTTCATGTAGCCATCCTTCTTAAATGTTGATTCATCTGACCACAAAATTTTGTCGATAAAGTTTTCGTCTTCTCGATGTTTTTGCAGGATTGTTTCACAAAACGCGACTCGGCTCGGATAGTCTCGAGGTAAAAGACTTTGCACTCGCTGTACGTGGTACGGATGATATTCTTCTTTTTGGAGAATACTGTGTGCTGTGCTCTTCGGTATCCCCGTATCAGCTTCTATTCCTCGCACAGAGATGCTTGGATTTGCCGACACCGCCTCTAAAACTTCATCGCGTATGAAGTCATTTACGGGTCGTCCTTCACCAGCTACTTGATTGGGGAACCGCCCGTCACATAGTGATCTGTGCACATTAATGAAAACTCGATGGTCGGGATATCGCGTAGCCCTCGGATACCTTTCTCTGTAAAGTCTCGCTGCAGCTCGTCCATTACCTCTACATTCTCCATAAATGTAGTGCATATTTGCGTATTCTTGCGGAGTGTAGGTCGCCATGGTAGCACACACAAAACACAAACTGTCCAAACACAGGCAAAGGTCGTCGTAAAGAGTTCGTTTCAAAGTCCAGAGCACAAAGAGTAATCGAGTCCAATAAACAAAGCTTTAAATCGTAGTACGTGATCAATGGTAACAATAAGAGAGAGGTGCGTAGTAACGGCAGGAGGCAGTGACGCGTACTGACCGTACTGTTATCCTAAATAGCACGATCCCAGATAGCGTCACTATCTATCTCACTCGCACCTCTAACCTTTTTCTCCCTCACTCTTACCTGAATAATGGGGTACCATAAAGAAGAACCAGCAAATCGCAAAGATAGTTTCTGTCTTGCTCCCTCCTGTTGTAATAACGAATCACTATGGTGAGATGCATGCACATACCGTCCCTTACGGTCTAACCTGTTTTTTGAGAGGCCTGTTGTTATTTTTATGAGCATACAATAGTAATTCTTTAGAGGTTAGATTCAATTCGTCGTAAATTTTTCTTTCTAAGAATTCTGTAAGACATCGTAAAAATTGGGTTGTTGAGTAAAAATATTATCAAATTTTTTTTTTTTCAAATTAATGTGTAAGTATTATACCTTTTTAAAAAGAGGAATAAACGCGTCAAAATTTGACGTCACTTGCCATACTATTTTGGTACATTTTTTTTACACTACAGTCGGTCAAAGTTGCGAAATTCAATAGTTTTCCATATCACCTTTAGTTAAAATAATATTTTATTTTAAAATGGTACAATAAGTACATTATTTTTACATTCTATTTAGACACAGCAATACCCTAGATTACAAAACCCTCAAGAAATATCGAAATTATCAGCATTAGCAGTCACAGCATTCAAAAGTATGTCACAGGGTGCTCATTTCCCCTTTTTTTTTGAAATCAGTATAATTCTGTAAGTACATGGGGTGGATTTTTTAAAATATTTTTCTGAGTACTGTTAGAACTTGGGGCATCGTGGGAATCCAGTTGGACGCCAGGTTCTTGGACACCCTGTATATAAATTCACCATGTAATTTTTAGATCATGGACTTCTTATAGGTTTTCCTGTAATCTACAGGTATAGAACTATTTTCTGTATTTTTTTCAAAATTTTAGGCTCAGTAGTTTCGGAGATAATGGGGGGGGAACGGTCAATTTTCGTCTATTTTCTTAAATAACTTTAAAACTATTTATTTTAAAATTATTAAAAAAATATATTTGAGACCCTCATAGTAAGACCTTTCATTTGATGTGTCACATGGTACAGTTTGCAAAACTTTTTTTTAATTTTCTTATTTGCCCCGTAAAAGCGACCCCCATATTCAAAATTCATTTATTTACTTTAGCCTTTACATGTTTGGGTCACAAAAATCCATATGTATACCAAATTCCAACTTAATCGGTCCATTAGATTCGGAGCAAATTGGCTGTGACAGACGGACAGACAGACAGACAGACACACGAGTGATCCTATAAGGGTTCCGTTTTTTCCTTTTGAGGTACGGAACCCTAAAAATCTAATAAGTCCGTCTGGTAGATTATCGATAAATATTGGATACATGTTTTTTGTTTTATCAGATAATTGAAAATTGACAAAAATAAATAAAGCGCGTCAAAGATCATGAGTGGGGGTTTTTGGGGTCACTTTGTAGGTAAAAAAGTACTAACCTTATGGCACACGACTATCCAGGACTTTTGGAAGGATTGTATCGTCTTCATCTTTTGTTTATGTGATAAAAGAAAAAACGTGTCCATTATTTTTTGGAAATGTACGTGACGAACTAATTAGATTTTTTTGTTGAAATACCCTATTATATGTCCATACTATTGTCCATTACATACATACACAATCATGGCAGTACGCTCGCCACCTACTTCATGGTACGTATGAGAGTGGCCAAAGGACTATGTAATTTAAGGATCGCAGCAGGTCCGGGGCTACGGGTTGTTCGAAAGAGATACCCCGGCCCAGGGGGTCTAAAATGGCCACTTTAACAGATCATAATATGAATTGCGTTTAAAAGTGTAAAATAGACCTATCATAACAGTAATGCGTCTGTGAAAATTTAGTAAAATAGATCATAATAGGAAAATAATGTTAATTGTGTTTAAATTCGTAAAATGTTCACAGACGCAAAAAAATAAAAAGACCATAAAAAAACCCTATTAGAGAGAGACCCTAGAGTCTATTATGATAAAAAGTCCATTTTACGATTTTTAACGCAATTCACATTATGATCTGCTAAATTGGCCATTTTAGACCCCCTGGTCACAAAGGGCTAATACGGAAAATGGGTGAATTTAGTCAGTAGAAGTCTGACACTCCCTTCCGCTCCGCCCAGAGCGGGAGGAGCCATTCGATGAATCCCACGCTTCAAAAAAATAAGGATCGTAGCAGGTGACGTTCTGTGGTTTCTACCTACCCGTGTAGGAAAGTTTATGTATGTATGTAAAATGTATGTTATACAAAACTGTCGAATGGTGAGTATACTACTAGGCAGACTTATACCTAACCCTTCGGGAATTACAGGCGTGATGATTTTGAGGCGAATTAATCAATCTGTACATGCAATCCCTGGTTTAATTAGCAGGACATGGCCAAGGCAACTATCCATTAGCTTAACAAGCTGCAATATATAAAATGGGACAAGCCCGCCACACTATTCCCAAACCACTGTAACTCCTGTAAGCCAGAATCAACAGTGGCGACCACAAGAAAAGCGCCGAGACAATGAAGCTCGACGAAGTCCTAGAGAAATGATTTAACTGTCTTGGATCCCGCAACGAAATTAATCAGAAAAGAATAGCGGAGGAGTAGGAAAAACAAGCTGCAAATCACTACAACATGGTATAAAACAAAGTCGCATTCTCTGTCCCTATATCCCTATGTATGCTTAAATCTTTAAAACTACGCAACGGATTTTGATGCGGTTTTTTTTAATAGATAGAGTGATTCAAGAGGAAGGTTTTAGTATCTTTTTTGCATTTGTGCGAAGCCAGGGTGGGTCACTAGTCACGTATAAACTATTGACCATGACCATAGACACTAACCACATACACAAAACTACCAACATGAAGAAAAAACTAAACGGACAATTTTTCAGTCTGTATATCGATAATGTCGTCATACTTAGTCCTAGAATCATTTAAATATGCATGAACGTAGTCTGTCATTGGACAAATGAGTTGACTTTACTGGCATTCGACCTTAAACTCTTACTTTAAGGGCCAATGTTGAACGTTTAGCGGTGTGCATACGACCTTTTTTGACAGGTGGTTTAAGTAAATTCATTTGGTAGTTTTTGTGGTGGAATGGAAGGACACAATTTGTTAGATGTCTTTCGTGTATTACCAATGAAAAATGTTTTTTTTTTGGGACAAGCCGAGGTTACTCCCTAACCACTGTAACTCCTGTATGCCAGAAAGCGCCGAGACAATGAAGCTCGACGAAGTCCCAGAGACAAGATTTAACTGTCTTGGATCCCGCAACGAAATTAATCAGAAAAGAATAGCGGAGGAGTAGGAAAAACAAAAATTTCCACTTCCCTCCATATCAGCAGGAGACAGAACAGAACAATGGATGGGATAAGCCCAGTTGCCTAGCATCACGGATATTGTTGTGGTCCTAAGTTGTGAGCTGTTATATTTGTTTTCAATAATAGGTATGACAAAAATATATACATATATTTTATTTGTTTATATATATTAACTTTGTGTATTTATATACGTATATATTATTATTTTCTTATATGTGTATATATTGTTATATAGGTTAAGTTAGTTACGTACGACACATAATCACAGAATTCTTTTCCGCTTCTCACACACTATAGTCTACATTTCTTTTTTCATTTCTCCTTTTGCAGGTCTGCTGGCAGAAATTTCTTGAGAAATAAGCAGTACCTTTGTACTCCAATGTTATATTTTATAATTTTCCTGTGTTGTCTACTGTGTGTACATAAATAGTTAAATAAATAAAATAAATAAATAAAAATGCTTGAACGCACGAAATATGTTTTGTGTTTCAGTAATCGTGTGCAGCAAAATAAACATATTATCTGCCTAGCCCTTTCCTAACTATGTCGGGGTCGGCTTCCAGTCTAACCGGATTCAATAAATACTAGTATTTTACATGAAGCGACTACCTATCTAATCTCCACATTATGAAACTCTTTGGTAAGACTGGTTGTCAGACCTTCGGGTCATTGACCCCATGTAATGACTGTAAATGATCAGCCAGCAAAGGACAGCCCCGGTAGTCTATCCTTTGTAGATCTTCGTCAACGGCTTAATGTGTTTTCCGGGCACGAACGAGATGAAAATCGGTATGTCATAATGGGTGACGAACGAATTAACTTAAGCTCGAACTCCTCGTAAAAGTATTAGACAATTTATTACATTGAATAATAATAATAATAATATTATACAACTATCACACAACGCCATCTAGTCCCAAGCTAAGCAGAGCTTGTGTTATGGGTACTAGACAACTGATAAACATACTTATATATTTCTAAATACATACATATTATAGATAAATTACACCCAGACACAGAACAAATGATCGTGCTCATCACACAAACATTTGTCCTGGGTGGGAATCGAACCCACGACCTCCGGCATAGCAGTTAGGGTCACTAACCACTAGACCAACAGGCCAATTAAACAATGTGAACTCAATTTGTGGTCAATTTGAACTTGAATACTTTAATTTTGGGGCCAACAAACAGTCCTCAGTTTCGTTTATTACTATTTATAACATGACATACAGACAAAAAAGTAAAATGGAGACAGCCTTTTTTCTGACAGAAAGCAGTCAGAAAAAAAAGTTGTAACATTGACTTACGATATCAACAATGAACAATGATTGGAGCTACAGGTAGCGCGGTATCGTGCGGAGGTGAAAGATCACAACCATGCATAAATAAACAGAGAATAGGTGATGAATGTCACGTGGTTACTGGGGGAATGTCTCCGTATGACTCTGACGAGGTGAAGGAACTTGTAGTCTGATAGGTGATCTGCTAAGTTTTAGAGAGAAAAAACCGAAAAGAAAAAAAAAACCTAAAAGTCTTGAAGATGGATATGTCACCGTAAAATTGTAAATGCCGTTAGATCATAATTTATCTCGCGAGATTGTAAACATTTTTTTTTAAATTTTACAGAGAACCTATATAATCACAATCCATTTAGATAAAAATCTAAATATTAACAAATATGCGGATTTTAGCTGCCGGTTTGCTGACGTGGAGTTTTATTTGTGGAATCATTTCTGCAACCTGCACCTCGAAAGCAATAACTCAACCACTGCACCAGTCAAGCCGAAATTACAACATCAAAAATACAGACGGCAGTTCTGAGGATTCGTTTCCCAAAACACCACTTCTACTGACACCAATCCCATAACAGTCGTGAACATTAAATCATGTCCAGTAAGTGACATTGTACATTGACCGTCAAAGAGACGATCGATACCCGGCCACCGTCAACTGGCGTGTGTTTTATTCAATAGCATCGATTGTCAATGTCCCGGATATTGGTGCCATTTTATCTTTAGACGCTGAATGTGACTCGAAGGTTGGTATAATGAGGTTCTTCTCAAGATTCAGGGTTTAATGGCCTGTAAGATGAGCAAGGTCAGGTATAATATGGTAAGCTTTAATTAGCTGATGTTGACATGGTTTAGTTGAGGCGCATGCCATGCTTGCACTGTCTAGACGGGTCCACCAAAGTTTGTGAGGTTCTTAATTCATCAGTGAACTTTACAAGAAGACGTATGTATCTCTAATGTAAGGAAACACGCAGAACATAACGAGATCCAGTAAAGTTAGGGTAGGCAGAGGTGTACCTATAAATCTTTTAATTTACTCTGTGTATTTGTTTAGTCATTTTCGGCTATTTTTTTTTGAGTTCTTCGTAATTGGCGTATTGTTTTGTAATAATTTTAAGTTATTTTACTGCGTAAGCTGTGAAGCTACCTTTCATAAATCAATAAATAAATGGTACATCCACATTTGCCTTCTGCCATCAACCGGACACTTATAACCAGACTCAGTGGATGCTATTGAGAAAATTCCTGATGGAAAAACCCAATAAGACTTTGCCAGACCCGGGTTTCGAAGCCAGGACCTCATGCTCAGCAGTTCGCGCTCGCTTCCACTCGACCAACAAAACAGCAAGTAAGAGAAAATTATCTGTAATTAATCAACTCAATAGACAAGTCAAGTCACCGCATTATAATGGTGTGTTGTTAAACAATTATTGTCAAAGTTTGTAGACACAGTTTATCGCAATTACTTCCTTTGATATACAACTTCTTTGAAGTTGTAATTGCAACAAAATGATATTATTATTTCCTGTGAGTTTGTGAAGTTAACTTTTACTAGGAACAAATATTTGTATGGTCAATATCTAGTTGTTCCGGAGTTTACGAGTAAATGTAAGTAAAACGCACCCATGATACAGGAGAAATTGATAGAGGGGCATGGGTAATACAAAAAAAACTGCTCATCCGGATCCGTTCAGCTGTTCTCGCGTAATGGAGTTACAAATCAATCAATCCATCCAAACTTTCGTATTTATAATAGTTTGGGGGGTATGAGAAATAGGGTGTAAAGTTCCTTATCCCCCATAGAAAAGGGAGGATCCTCCGACCAGACGGGTGTTGTGTCTGGTGAGCTAACTGCCCGACATATGTAAGTCGGGATTTTCTATATACGCTAAAGTGGCGGATAACTTTGATAGCGCGATGCAGGATTGCCAATGTTAGTTCGAATTTGTTGCGATAGATGGCGCTGTCGCCACATTAGTACTAGCTGATGTACGCGGCTTCGCCCGCGTAAACTTGTTGATTTTCCATTCCAATTTTGCCCCGCTCTTTCACCCCCTTGGGGGTTGAATTTTGAAAAATCCTTCCTTAGTGGATGTCTACGTCATAAGAGGAATACGTGTGCGAAAATTAAGTTTGAAGCTCTAAGGGAGTTAAGTCAGTCAGCTTTACCTTTTAAATATATAGACACAAGAACAGTCTGGTCGGAGGAACCTCCCTTTTCTACGGGGGATGAGGAACTTTACACCGTCTTCCTCATGCCCCCCAAATATAGATAAGAAGATAAATGTAGTTAGATAGTTAGTCGGTATACAAGTTTTACAATTTCTTCTTTGAATTATCACATCACCAACTCAGAACTTCAGAGGGTTTTTAGTTCCTCAATCGTCATCGAAAATTAAGGATCTTCTGGTACGAGCCAGATGGGTCTATCTTCAGGTTGCACTTGCCTATATTGGTCTGTGGATGGGTATTAAATACCTCGGTATTTAATGGGTCACCCATCCACAGTGTTTCAGAAAACACAGTCAAGCGGGCGGGCTAGTCCGGGGCAGCTGAAGTCGCATTCGCCGTTGAATAATTTGAATTTTATTCAAGGTCACGCCACAAGTACGTACTTATTTCAAAGATTCCTAAACAAGCGGTTGCAAGCAAACCGAGTATTTCTGTTAAAGTATCTACACACATCAAAAGTGTCTAGGGATCAACATATATTTTTGCAATAACTTTTCTCCTGATTGATATTAATTAAAATTTTCTTTAAGGATTCATCAAATAAAGTGTTTTCGTTTGTCACAGTAACGATAAACCAAGTCACCTTTGCATTAATAAAGAAATTTGCCATTTTCCTAATAAAGGGATTTTTGACATTTGAACCACTAACATTAAAGTTCGAAAAAAAGACTGAAATAACAGTTTTCTTTAAAATTTTATTGGGTAACTTAAACAATTAATAATCCGTGTTTCTACCGCGAACACTAACAACACAAGAACATCGGTTTGGCATACTCAAAATGAGTTCATCCAAATCACGCTGTGGAATGGCCGCCCATGTTCGTTGCAACAACAAAAAAAGGTCTTCTTGCGACTGGATACCCTCCATATTCGGCAGAGCTCTTCTCTGTAGCATATCCCATGCATGCTCAATCGGGTTCAAGTCTGGCGACTGAGCAGGCCAGGGCAGGACATTGATGTTAGCTGCGGCGAGAGTCTGTCTTACAACTCTTGCGGTGTGCGGTCGTGCATTATCATGCATTAACTGAAATAAGGGACCGATTTGCACTTGTAGAGGAACGATGACGTCTGATACAATCGTCTCAGCATAAATTTGAGCGTTGAGGTTGCCTCTGATCCAAATCAACTCAGTTCTTCCGCCGATCCAAATACCCGCCCATACCATGATGGTTCCACCACTATAAGGATGGACTTCCTGGCAGGATTTTAATCGCTGTTGGCGTCCAGGGGTTCTCCAGTGTCGTATACGTCTTGTATCCGGTCTCATACCAAAACGAGACTCATTAGAAAAGCACGAAACGCCATTGTTCTTCTGCCCAATTTCTGTGTTCAAGAGCCCATTGATATCGAATCCTACGATTGTGCATTGCTATAGGTGGTACCCGTAGCGGTCTTCGGGAATGAAGGTTCACTTCATGCAAGCGGTTTCTGACTGTTTGGTCGCTAATTAAGTTCCCTGAAGAGTGATGAAGCCTCACGGCTAACATCATGGCGGTTATTGTTGGAGCTCTTCGAGTTAAGATTTGAATGTATCGGTCTTGTCTCCGTGTGGTGCAGCGATACCGTCCTCCATGGCGCTCAGCCACGGTACCAGTGCTTCGGTAACGTGTCCAAAGTCGACTGATAACACTCTGACTTGTATTCAGAGCTAAAGCCACAGTACGTTGCCGGGAACCAGCTTCTATCATTCCCACGGCTCTGAGCATTTCTTCCCTGCTTAAATGACGTCGCCGCTCCATAATAACGTTGGTTTTAATCAGTAGTAGGGAAACAGTAGCACTAATAATGTCTTCAATGCGTTGTATGTTTTTATAGGGAAAATATTGACAGCTGATTTTCATCTTTTACTCGAATTTGATTCACAGTTCCTGATTCAAATTATGAAATGCACCAAAAACGATCCATATAAATTTATAAAATCATAAATTTATTACAAAGCCACATCTCAATCTCAAGAAATCCGCATAAAAATGCTTGATCCCTAGACACTTTTGATGTGTGTATGTTAAAGTAAAACGCCAAGGGGCAGGCAACTGGTGATTTTCTCATAACAAATGCAAATGGACGCTTCGGCTTATTTAATAACCTATAATTTCGATAATAACCGTCTTATAAGGGTAGTTTCCACTCCTACGTGGGGTTTATAAAACGGTTAGCTGAAATACTTAGATAGGTACTAGCTTAGACATGAGTATAACATAACATCACACGTGTAATAACCACTGGAGGGTTAGGCTGAGGTGTACCTCTATTAAGTCTAATGTAAAAGGCGCAAGCCTATATTTATACTATCAACGGGGCACGAATCCTGGGATCCGCTTAAGCTACTGAGAATTTCCTGGTGGGAAAAACCCAAAACAACCCTACCACGGAATGGAACTCATGACTTCATGCTCAGCAGTCACGATGACGGCCACAAAACAAACGAGGCAGTTGAAGTAAAACTCGGGAATCATAATATATTCTCACGAAGTCCCCGGCATAAAAATAATCCTGTCTTATCCGGTGTTTGCCCCGGTCATTGATCGGAATAGTTACTTTCGTAACTTCGACGTAACGTCCACTGAAAAAACTGAAAAGTTTTAAAAAACCTTTAACATGTGCTTACCACTTCACAAATTACCGGCGTGATGTTATGTTATGAACTGGTGTAAACAATAGACAGACATAGGATTTCAGTAATCCCAATCCATTTGCTATCATTCAAACGTTAATACGACCTCGCAAACTTTTGTATTTATTGGTAGAATAACAAAACATCAGGCCTGTAATCCCCGAAGTTTGCGAGATCGTATTGATGTCGGTTACATAAGAATCATTCTACCATCAGATCAGCTTGTTAAAGAGAAAATACCAAAATCGCTGAACATTTTTCTGAGTTCTCTCGATTTCGCCAAGATTCCATCATCTGATCCCGACCTGGTGACTATGAGACCAATAGGAAAGCATAGGCTTTCGAATAAAAGAAGAATTTTCCAAATGGGTTCGTAAACGACGGAGACGAAAAGATCGTTAATGCAGACAATGCAGTATTTTTTTTTTAGTTTTGTTGATTTTACAAAAACCACTTGTCCGATTTCAATAAAAAAAAATATGGGGCCATTTGGTAAGTATAGGTACCCTACCCTTTCCAACAAAAAAAGATTTTTTCAAATCGGTTAGCAAGCGACGGAATTATACCGAACAAACAAAAAAAAATACATAAACATCCGAATTGAGATCCTTCTTTTTTTTAGAAGTCTGGATAAAATGTGCTTGTCTTTTGCTTTTCAGTTTTTTCAGTCGGGTTTTTTAGTTTTTTAACAACTTTTTTTATTTCGAACTTTTTAGTTCTGTTGTGTTTGTTCTTTCGTTGGTCGAGTAAAATTCTTCGCAGATGATTTAACTTTTGTGTTTGTGTGTTTGTTTATGGGATTTGTCACTTTGTGAGTGAACCCTAATAATATTAAAATCTTAAAAAATAAAGGAGATATTTAGTGTTGTTTGAATTAATTTGCCTGAAAAACTGATGACTTAAACTGCATAACCTTACGAACTGCGTGGAATCGACTAAGTAGTGATTGTGACCGACCGCGACCGTAATCTTGACCGCTGAAGCTCGAACCGAAAACTAAGTTTAGCCGCACGCCTGATTAATCTAATTGCGGCCAGGCTTTCTTGAAGATCGCATAGAGTATTTCAACATTAATTATTGTATTTTTTATATGAGCCAAGTGCATGTATTTTTCAATAAAAGAATAAAAACCAAAAAAAAAGGAAAAAATAAAAAATTTCCAGAGATAAATTCCGGACGAATATGATTTAAATAAGAAGTTTATGGCCCTTCAGTCCCTTCACAGTTTGCGGGAGGCTGTCCCTTAGATCCTGTATACGCTCTTTTCGTTTATTTTTACTATTGAAGCAATTTTATCAAGTTTGATAAAAAAAATAGGCATAAATCTTTTTCCATACGCGAATTATCCTGTTTTTGCTATGACAAGCACTTATTTTACGAAAGTGGAACTTTCGGTTCCACTCGAAAACAAAAATATTATTCGAAAATAATATGAAAACACAAAAAGAGATTGTGGCCCATGAGGGGATCGAACCCGCGACCTTCGCGTTATTAGCACGACGCTCTAACCAACTGAGCTAATGGGCCGCTATGAGAACTGTCGAAATATCTGTGAATATGCCAAACTCGACATATTCATATAAATATGAAAAAAAAAAATATATATATATATGAATTCATATGCAGTTTGCATAATCTGTATGTTTACGTCATTTAATTTTGTTTATTATTATAGAAGTTAAATTATATCTTTATGTGAGGTGAAGATATTGTTGGACGTAATCCAACTCTCAATTCGCAATGGTTTTAGTTGTTTTAAAGATCAACTAGTTAGATTGACATACTTAGCTATCTAGATTTTAGTAGATCATGTGTAATTTTAAAATATTATTATAATTTTGTTAAACCATAAAAAAACATTTTTTTTTGGGTTTTGTTTTAAAATTTTAATAACTTATTTATTCAAATCAAATCAAACCATTTATTTGCATAGAATGTAGGTAGAATACAATAATGTTGTTATAAAGTTATTTTTGATTAACATTTTTTTATTTAGTTTAATTGTATGACCCAAAGTTGATTGTTATTAATATTTTCGGAAAGAGGTCCACAAACGTGTTCGGAATGAGAGGCGGAGGGCAAAATCGAATTTATGTAGATGGAAAAATTTAGCGATTGTAGATGCTGAATGGATTTTACCGAGCGTAGCGACCGGAATAAAACCGGATAATGGGGATAACTTACTACAGGTCGCTTTTCTTTTTAAACAAAAACTTGCGGAACCGAATATAATACCCGAAACAGTGACAAGTGTGTGATTGATATCTTGTGATGTAATAGAAGAGAGTGGACAAAATATAAAAATACTTTAACAAGATACTTAATCTTGCAGATTCACCTGCTTTCTTAACATACTTTATATTATCAACAAGATATTTTAAGATTAGGATGGCGCGTCTTATTATCGTCTAACCGATGTCATAGATTGTTTATCTTATTTTGCTGGTACGATAGTTTATTACATTTTAAAAATGGATTAATTTGATAACGCATCCTAATCTGCAGACTTGGGTAAGGAATTTTCATTATTTACAGACTACAAATGATCAAAGTTCTTTTTTTTTGAGTGTTGTGTGTGTTTTGTTTTGTGAGTGTGTTTGTGTCTGTATAATCATAAAATGACTCCTTCTTTCTCTTGGAGTTCGGACTTTTACTGACTAAAACCCACCCATGTTCCTTCTTAGCCCTTTCTGTCTGGGGCCGTGGTATCTTTTTCTAACAACCTGCAGCCCCGAAAGATTATTAAAGATCTTTAATAATTATAAAGAAATGTACAGTTAATTACATATGGGAAAAGAATAGGAATGTTTCATGACTAAACAAAATATGATTCTGTTTAGCGAGGTGATTGAAAGTGAGATTGTATTGTTAATTGTTATGTTATTAAATGTAATGTTGATGTGATTTTCCAATGAGCTTTCTAAAATATTATGAATAGTCATTCGTTTTAAAGAGAATCGTATAGTTACGTATTTTGTTTTCCTGAATATTTCAAATTGGCGGAGAAAATTACAGTATCAGGGTATCGAAAGACACCGTATTTTTTTCAAAATCAACTATTTTAACAAGAAAAAATAGAATCAAGAAATGATAGAAATAATTATAGGGGACAGATCGCATGTTGGCTTGCGCTTATGAAGTACGTGTGCTACTGAACTATCTACCAAACTCTAGTGTCCGCAGATAGTTCGGTGGCCAAACCGCTCGGTAAGAACCTGTTCTGTCTCAATCTGCCAGAAATATCCTTTCCTATTTTTTGACACGATTTTAACTCAAAAACATATGTGACAATCAATGTCACACATGTTTTTTGAGTTGAGATGAGATGGAAACTAGATTTTTAACATTCTTAAAACCTAACGGGAATCGACCTTCAGGTTTCTGGGAGTCATGTTGCTAGCACCCGACCTCAACCTTCGGAAAAGCTTGAACGCCTTGACCGACAAAATCTATTAGAAGAGTAAATAAGACAATCGTTTTAGTCAAGGATGTGGAACCTTTGAAGGTTAAAGCGAGTAGGGATTGTAGCGATTGGTTCAGAACTAGAAATGTCTGATTGTTTCTATAGTAAAATGTAGATCTCCTCGTACGTCCAGTTCAAAGAGGAATCACTAGCTGTACTGTAGCAAGAGGTCCTGGTTCCATTCCAAGGTCGAGGAAAGTGATACTGGAATTGCTTACAAGAAATTATCGGTAGCAGGCACAGAATCTGGATTTATATGGCCCGGTTGAAAACATGGAGTTTTATAACTTGCGAATTATGGGTGTAATTAGGTATACCTCGGGGAATGGCAAGGTGAAAGACAATCTACTAGTGTAGTGTAGGTACATTATAAAGAGATTTTTTTTTTTTCACAAATAGTTACCCGAAACCGAAACAACTATCTGTAGGTCATACAAATATTTGTTCCGTGCGGGGATCGAACCCGCGACACGCAGCGCAGCAGTCCATTGCTTGAGCCACCGCACCAACCGTGCCGTCAATTTTGTGTTTGCAATGTTTGTTTGTTTGTAGCAAAGGGCTCCGAAACTACAGAACCGATTTGAAAAATTCCTTCACCGTTGGGAAGCTACACTATCCCCGGGTGACATAGGCTACTTTTTATCCCTGTATTCCAACGGGAACATGAACTACGCGGTGAAACCGCGTGACGTCTGCTAGTGTTATCATAAGTAGGATCTTTTGGTACATCTGCTCCCGATTTATGTTCCTTTAGATGCAGTAGTCCGGTTGTTATTCCGGTTTAACGAACTAGTGCAACTTTTCAGTAGCAGTAGTTCGGTTGAAATATAGCAGCGAACTAACGACTCTGTACAGATGAGCATTAAACATACTCTTTCGGCAAATTTCTAAAGCGCTTTGCTCCCAATGGGTAATGATTTACGAATATCTTCGAAACATAAGAAAATAAATAAGTCATAAAATAAATCTTTTCAATCGTTATTTCACGAGGAAGGAAATTAATTACATGTAAGTTACATTCACTACTTCGCTGCCTAAATATTGTTGGCAAAAAGAGCTTCCTTATTTCAACATAATATTTGCTAAATCCTTTGTTTCGGCGACGCAAAAGTTATCCCGGCACAAACGGTCGCTTGACGCTAACCTAGATACTGCCTGTCCCAGGCACTGTTTAAGAAAATCACCGACAAAATCTTTATCACTGTAAAAATAAGGTTCCACTCACCGCAATCAGCATATTGGTTTGATCGAAGTAGTCGGCGACCGGCATCACGTTCTTATAGAAGTTATTGAGCTCCATGCGGGCCAGACTCAGTACCACGTGTCCCAGACGAGCTCCGTACTCGATCTGACGCTCCAGTACCCGCTGGCGCCAGCTCACCAGGACTACACCGTTTATGGTCTGGATCTAGGGGAGAAGGGTGATAGGTGAGTGTCTACGTTTTCAAGGTTGGATTTGTGACTATTCATAACATACTGAAACCCTTTCGTGAGTCGGAAACTGAAAGAAAAGAAAGAAAGAAAATTGAGTTTATTTGGCAAAAAAAACCTTAAAAGTAAACAAAACAAATTCAAAATGATTGAAACTAATTATGCCAAAAGGGCCTCAGCTCAGCATAATGCCAGATGGCAACACAAAGTGCAACCTGACGCTGATTTTCAGCTGCTGCCCACGAGTGCCATACGCTCGAAAATATAAACACATTTAAAAATTCTAAAGTATTTGCAATAAAATAAAAATGTACTAAAATCAAATGTTGCGACTCTTAAATAAACAAAAGCATGAGAACATTAATAAAAAAAAATAACAAAATGCCAATAATAATTGATAATACATAGTAACAAAGAAAAAAATAACAACAACAACAACTGCTGTCATTCGTTTTTTTTACGCTTCCTATGAGCCTTTGACTTGGCTGGGCTGTCGACAAAAACGCTCAGGCATAGTGGTTTGGTTTCCTCACTATGCACATCGTGAGGAAACCAAACCACCATGCCTGGGAGATCCTCCGGGGAATTACTGCACCAAAAAGCAAGTGATAATTATACAATACGGTTAAAAAACCAAAAAATCTGATTTATCGTCATTTTTTTTGTGTTCGGCGAAAAGGTTATTTCGCGTCTAAACCCCAAATACAATGTAGTTCTTCAATAGACCCATGACATCAGACGACAAATTAGGTACTTCTAACAAAAGGCAGCAAACTTATTTATAGATTTAAGCATTACTCTTCCATAGAAAGCTATAGTTTGCATTTTCCACACTGTCATGTTTCGCAGTATAATTATAAAACTCGTACCTACTTATTATGACTCATCACTCTGCATAGCTAATACTGGTATATCGGGACCTAGATAGAAATTGTAACCTTTAAAAATCGAACCGATACAAAAAAAAAACACAGTTTCTAACTGATTCTTCTTATTCTACCGATTCTATTGCGAGGATCGGCCGGTGGACACACTGGAGCACACCGCGGAGGTCTGCTTCGTTTGGACGGAGCCCCGCCGTGTTCTCGTAGCGGCGATCGGCGGCGGCGACCTCTCGCGCTCGGCCCTGGTGCAAGCCATGGTCCGGGGCGAGGAGGAATGGGACGCCGTCGCCTCCTTCTGCGAAGCAGTGATGCTAGCGAAGGAGGTGGTGGAACGTGAGAGGGAGAGAACCTCTTCTCCCAGTCGCCGCGGGCTTCGGAGGCCACGTGATGTCTTCCGGCCACCATAGGTGCGGGCCTTTGGACGATGAGTAATGGGCCGTCCGTCCGTCATAGAACGACGATAGGCAGCGACCAGGCAGGCGACCGACGGCGCGTTCGTGTGCCACGCGGGCCTCTAAGAGATGTCAGCAACGTACCCGTTCCGGACCCCGTTCCAAAAAAAGCTACTGATTGATACAGGTTTTATACGTACCTCATCAAATCAAAGTTGTGCTGAAGATGCAATCAGTGCATGAACTTAAACTTTGATAGCTCATATCTCGGAAACGTGATACATTAGAACATTTTATCTTTTAAAAAACTTGTTGGTATTGATGCCAACTATGGTTTTTTTTTTGTTTTAATTGCTTCTTGGCAATATGTCTGAGAGACGATAAGATTTTTATGTGATTTGTGATTTTACTTATGTAGTGCTTCTGTATGATGAAGTTTTCCACCAGAAGCTTCTGTTCAATGTGAAGAAAATCTGGTACTCAGTGTCCTTATGTCGTTTCTTTTTAGACTTGCATGGCGAATGCTACCCTCCTTATTAAAGACACGAGCAAGTCCGTTAGTATGGTTTGTAAGCTTGCATTTGTTCTGATATTTCACGTGATAAATTATATCCTCTTTGATGGTATTTATGCCAACATCTATGTAAATATTATGCCAATATCAGCTTTTTTTTAAATGTTAAACTGCTATCGATTCACGTAGGTTTTATGACTAGCCGTTATTTTTGAAAGCTTCATACAAAATTCTTCCAACTATTACTCCACCACAACCCGCATGAGTGTTAGTAAATAAATACAGTTGTATCGGAACACGTCATTACGAGCGCGTGTTTATCAGACGATAACGATTACCTGTGAATCACGTCGGCATCACGCGACCATGCGCATAGGGGTGACAAATTAAAATATAATTAGGGGTTGCACTAACATGCTGAACGGTTTCAATTTAATAGCTGATAAGGGGATGGATGTGTTGACTGGCTGTTCCTTGGCTTCCCGATCTAATAGAGATGTTGACTGATTTAAAAATATATGATTCTAATTATTGGTCCGTCATCGATTTGAGGGGGTAAAGAATGTCATACTAATGTCTTGGAAAATGACGTCACACGAGTTTTCATTGTTCATTGTTTCTTCATTGTTTGTTTTACGTGAAAAAAAAAAATACGTGTCCAATATTTTTTGGAAATCTATCTGACGGATTAATTAGTTTTTTTTGTTAACTACCCTATTGAAAGGGGTGCTAGACTCCCTTCGGGGCTGCGGGTTGTTCGAGAAAGATACCGCAGCCGCGACACGAAGGGCTAAGAAGGACCATGGGTGGTTTTTAGTCAGTAGAACTGTAACACTCCCTACCGTTCTGCCCAGAGCGGGAGGAGAGACTCGTTCGGCGTCTGGAAGCCTTGCTTATTAATATCCGTCATCATCATGAACTATGTTGGGGTCGGCTTCCAGTCTAACCGGGTAAGACTGGTTGCCTGGTTTTGAGACTTTCTCTGAACAATGCTAACGACGAATTGACGACACGGTTGGCGCATTGGCTGAGCGATTGGACTGCTGCGCTGCGTGTCGTGGGTTCGATCCCCGCAAGGAACAAATATTTGTATGACCTAAAGATAATTGATTCGGATCTGGGTGTTTGGTTGTGTATGTGAGTTTAAATGTTTGTGAAAGCACCCACGATACAGGAGAAATTCAACTTAGATTTAGCATTTTATTTCTTAAAAGGGCAACGTTTTAAAAAAAAAAGCTAAAGCCAAATACCGCGTCACATTCGCAATATTATTTCTTATTAAAACCCACACTGGTCCTTGACATTATAGCTTGAATGCACTGGGTGTCAGGGTGAGTACGAGACAGGTTACATATGTATATTGGCACTTGCTATTAATTACGTGCCATGATATTTGAAATGACACTCAGTGTAAAAAAACTGGCCAATTGCAAGTCGGACTTGCATATGAAGGGTTCCGTAGCATCGTGGGTAGGAAACCTCCTTTAATTTGTATTATTAAGTTATTTTGAAAACACTAGACTCATTCCCTTTCATCAATCTCCAATAACGTAAATACATTTCGCAACACCCCAATGACTCACACTCAATACCAATTCACCTAATAACCTGCACAATATACAACACCCCAACAGCACCCTTTATCACGAAGGACTTTGACCTTTCATTGGCTCCCATATTGTAGCACCATTGCCGCTATAACTCTGAATGGGGTGTAGTAAGTTAAGGCTTCGAGGGAGCGGCTTCATTAGGTGATAGCATCTAATGCGGTGACATGGTAACTGTATTGAATAGGTGATAATTGGTGACGATATTGTGGTAATTAGGTGTTGGTTAAAGGTAAAATACTGTTACGGTACTATGTAAATTCAGGGATCTAAGTTCGCTTATTTAAGGTGCGCTAAAATAGTTCAAATTTTCTTACGTTTTTTGCAATTTGCAGGTCCGTGACAGGTTGTATTTTAAATAAAAAGGGATTCGTGACCGTAAGAAATGTGAGTTTACTGAGTAATAACGACTCAAATCATTTCACAGTATTTTAAGCTGTTGATCCACGCTCCTACATATAGACCCTTTCCCAGTCATTAATGCTAGTCAGTGCTCTAAAAGTCTGAAAACCAAACTTACCAACAGGATATCGTATTACCCAGTATTAGGCTGCCTGTCTACTGAGGCGGACAGGCAGCGGAGAAATATTGTCAAATAGGATTTCATAAAATCTGCTCTCTGTTCCAGTATGCAATCGTATTGGCCAATACCGTTTCTCCGCTCCGCAGCCTTACTCCGCGTCAGTAGATAGGCAGCCTTAACTGCGTTGTGGAGGTCAGACAGGTGATCGCTTCATGTAAAATACTGGTATTCAACTGCATTCGGTTACACTGGAAACTGAGCCCACATAGTTGGGAAAAGGCTAGGTAGATGACGATGCTATCCTCCACCACCTTTTTTGGGGGGGGGAATCATCAAATACCCCTCCCACTCTTGGGCAGAGCAAAAGGGAGTTTCAGACTTATACTGACTAAAAACCACCCATGTTCCTCCTTAGCCCTATACAGGGTGGAAATAAACCCTTCACACATACGTCAACCAAGCATTCTGTACATCAAACTAAGTACCCCTACGCAAATGTTTGCTGGGACGCGACTTTTTTTTTCAAAAATCACATTTTACGGTAAAACTCAATGTAGCACTCTTAAAACATTGTGCTAGTGGATGCTTTGAATAGTAAACGGGTCATGGAGGTAATTTAAGTAAAGTTATAACCTGTAACCAGTATTTACAAAAACAGCTGTGCAAAATTTGGAACTTTGACCCCCAATATCTCCGTAACTACTTCCCAGGTATGGTCTAGAACCAAAAAAATATCACAGTGGTGGGGAGAACAAGTGCCTTTCGTTTGTGTTAAAGGTACTTTTACACCCTTTATGTCACGGCCGCGGCATCTCTTACAACATCCCGCAGCCCAATCCTCCTCAACCTCTGAAATATTTCAACATGATTCCCACGAAACATGATAGTCGAAAGCCATCAGAACGGCCGACGAAATAATTATCGACACAAAACATATGTGAGGCGGTTGTCCATTTATAAATTGTTACTTTGGTTGCCGCTTCGTCCTTGACATAAATATACCGATTTTTATCCTAGCTGTCTTCGCTCCATCGATCCATAATATAGTTTTAAGTTTAAATAAGCTCCTGTTACAAGATGGTGAACAGAATTTTGATTTCTTATAAAATTGTTACTTTAATTATTAAAAGTTCAGATATGTTTAACTCCCATGTTATAGTGAGTGCCCCGGTAAGAACTGCCACTCGGGTCGATCTTTAGGTAAAGCTGCGCTTGCCTAGGTCGATCTGTGGATGGGTGACCGCCCATTATATACCGAGTTTCCTCCGTGCCTCGGAAAGCACGTTAAGCTGTTGGCTCCGGCTGCCATATATAGATCTTTGGCAGTCGTTACAGGTAGTCAGTGACCTGAAAGTCTGACATCCAGTCTTACCAAAGGGTATCGTATTACCTAGTATTAACTGGGTTGTGGAGGTCAGATAGGCAGTCGCTCCATGTAAAATACTGGTATTCAGCTGCATCCGGTTAGACTGGAAGCCGACCCCAACATATTGGGAAAAGGCTAGGGTAGATGATTGTTATAGTGAGCGCCCTATTGCCATCAACCGGACACAAATCCAGATTCCGTGACTGTTAGTGAGTAATTCCTAATGAGGAACCCTAATAACAAATAGGGAATCGGACCGAGTCAAAAAAATATGATTCTAATTAGTCCGTCATTTAGATTATCGAAAAATATTGGATACCTACGTGTTGTTTCTTTTATCAAATTAATAAAAAAAATACGAAGATAAAACGCGTCAAATATCATGAGTGGGGGGTTCTGACGTCATTTGTAGGCAAAAATTGTACTGACATGTGACGTTTTCGAGGAGTTCACGAGTTTTCGAGGCACGTTTCGTATCGTCTTAATTTTTTGATAATGTGAAAAAAATAAAAAATACGTGTTCAATATTTTTTGGAAATCGATCTGACGGACTAATTAGTTTTTTTTTGTCCTATCCCCTATCCGAACCCGAGACATCACGCTCAGCAATCGCGATTGCGATCACTCAGGCAATTCAAAATATTATACTTATTGTTTTTATAAACTGAAAAACATTGGTACTGTCAACTGTTACAGAATACATCACAATGGGGATATTTCCCGCCTAAAACAAATATGATTCTAATTAGTCCGTCTGTTAGATTATCGAAAAATAATTGAAACGTGTTTTTAGTTTTATCAAATCAATAAAAATTGACAAAAATAAAACGCGCCAAAGATTTGAGTGGGGGTTTGTGACGTCACTTACCGGCAAAAAATATCATACTTATACGTCTGAGAATATGACGTCACACGAGTTTTCAAAGCACTGTATCGTCTTCATTGTTTGTTTACGTGAAAAAAATAAAAATACGTGTACAATATTTTTTTGGTAATCCATCTGACGGACTAATTAGATTTTTTTGTTAACTACTAAGCTACTAGGTATCTAAAATCTCTACACTCTAACTTGATAATGATTGTCATAATCAATAATTAATTGTACAACTCTGCTCACCTTATCGGAGTACTCAGCAACATCTCGCATGGAGCGCGGGTAGCCGGACACGAGGTAGGTCTTGGCCGTGGGCGCCATCTTCATCTCCAACATCAGCACCTCGGTGACCGTCGTGCTGGATAGTGTACCGAAATCTTGCATGTCTGTTGGAAAGGGAGGTAGTTAGTGTTCGGCAAAAGTGGAACCAGAAATCCTAGAAGAGATACCGCTTTTTTATTGTTCACAAACAAACACAATTTTGGTAATTTACAATTTACTCGCCAAATGTAGGTACCAGTTTGTTGGCGGGAAGCGCTTGTTTTAACCCGACTGCGGCGAAGCCCAAAAGGAGGGTTATTAGTTACACAAATGTTAACAAATAATCTAGTAAACACGTAAACCTTAAAATTAACAAATAACTCAGCAATCTTCATTGTAATATACCTTTACTTAATTTAGGGCTGTGTCTTAGCAAATCCATGACACTCCTTGAGTTATAAGTCGAGCTCCACGATAACTGACAAATGCTTGTACATGACTGGACGGGTCCACTCAAAACTGTGTGGTGCTTTCTTCAAAAGACCATCTCAGACATTAATCTAATCTTTTAAAATCGTTTAACCCAAACGATTTTAAAAGATTAAAAGTGTAACCTTTGGAGTTTCTTGTCGGTTCTTCTCCTATTATAAGTGCCCATGCAGGCCTATGTGAAATAAAAATATTTTGATTTTGATTTTTTTGATTTTATATTTATTTTAAATTTTTAAACTTATCACTAAATTAATGTTCTTGGCTTATCAAATAATCTACTTTCTTATCTATGGGTAGGCAAATAGGGAATAGTTTTTTTATATTCTTGGTGGCGCTTGGTATCTCTGTCATAGCGTTTCGCATTTCGACGTATTTAAAAAACATGAAGGACGCGAAGGAGCCGAAAGATTCGAATTTTAGAATTACTTGTAAGAAACTCTATGAATCCTGGCTATTAATGGCACAGTATTTCGATATCTTATCTCAATGCATAACTTGCAACGTTCTCTAGATCTTCGTGACTGTGTGGACTGAAAGTAGAACTTTTTTTTTATAAAGCTCGTTCCAAAATTTGGAACTACTTACTTAATAATAAATATTCCTGAGCAAACGGTGATTATGACAGAATCTAAAAAATTACATGCCTAATTTAGTTGGTGATAAATGTGATATTCAAAGATATGATACGGATCACAAAATAATATGAAACATAACTTATAACATAATAAGTACTCTACTAAACTGGAAAACTGTTAAAAGCTAGCGTGACGATTTTAGGTCTCAATCCGGCCAAGATATCATCAAGACTCGATGTGTGTAGATATTTAAGTTTCATTCTTATTATTACAACTTAAGTAAAATCCAATCTTTGTTTAAAAGCTTACTATTCTATTAACGACTACTTAAATGATAAGAATAGTTGGTCGCGGAGTTGAACACTAGACGATGTTTGTTATTTATGTTCTTTCTCCAAGATTGGTTTACAATTTCAATTCAATTCATTTATTCATGTAACAATTCGCATTGTGTTTGAATTTTTTAGTACATAAATTAGTTTATTACAGCTAAAAACAATAAATTATGGTATCTTAAATTATTAAAAGTCTGATATGTTATGTCTTTTTATTATTATAAACTTACGAGTATTATTGATTCCAATTTGTTTGTTTGTTTCGACGGCACGGTTGGTGCAGTTGCTCAAGCAATGGACTGCTGCGCTGCGTGTCGCGGGTTCGATTCCCGCACGGAACAAATATTTGTATGACCTACAGATAGTGGTTCCGGGTCTGGGTATTTGTGTATGTGAGTTTAAATGTTTGTGAACGAACCCACGATACAGGAGAAATTCCTAGAGTGGGGCAACGTTTTATTAAAAAAAACAAAACAAAAAAATTGTGTCTGTAGTCATTAACTTGCACCTTACTATTGTATCGAGTCTGGTTCTTCTAACCAAACTAACAGACAGACGTGTTGCTGGGGAGTTTGTTCCGCCACTTCTTCTTTCCAGCTAAAACGCTAGGAAGTGTCGAAGGGTGGGCGTTTTGGGGGACTGTCTCTTGTAAATGAGTAAAGTTAGATTTGACGTTCGAAAAGTGCTGATTATCAACCTAGTTTGAATAAATGAGTTTTGATTTGATTTGACTACCTATCTATTATTACACTTTTAATGTAAGTATTTTAATTTTACATGTTAGTTTTAGCGAATTGTGTGAGCTACTGTAACAAAACCTGACCATCAATATTGTACTACAATTCTAGCAAATAAAGTTCATTTCATTTCATCAACGAGTCACACGAGTCATCATTCACGGTGAACTTTCGCCCTGAGTATAAACATGGAATGCCAAATGCCAATAGGCTTTGACCAACTTTGACCGACTAACAATAACCATTGAGTTGTCAACGAGTCAGATTTCATAACATTCGGCACAACGACCTTGTTGAATCGTTGAATTGTAAGTGAGTGCGATTTTGCGCTGGCAGCAATATTGTCACAGGTGTCTGTTGACTGTCATGAATTGAAACCTGAAATACTCTCTCATATGATAATAATTTGGTATATTTCGGACTAGTTATTGCCCGCGACTTCGTCCTTGTCGACCGAAAGTAATATTTTCATCTCCACTTTCAACCTCTTATTCGTACCACCCTTTTTGGCACTAGAAAGTAGCCTATGTCCTTTCTCTAGCTCTAGACTATCTGCATACCAAATTTCATTTAAATCGGAAATTGTAAGGATAACAGCTAGGTTTCGAATAAGTGAAGTGTTACTGCTGTACATGGTAGTTTCAAGTTTCTATTTACTAACGCAAGCTGTATTATTTCATAATTATGTATGTTAGTCTGTAAGGTAAGTATATATATATCTATTAGCTTCTGCACGCGGCTTCGCCCGCGTGGATGTCGGAAATTATCCCACGGTAACTTTTTAACCCGTTAGGGGTCGATTTTCGAAAATCCCTGATACACGTTATTCTTTATTTTTTTTCTCGAACATAAATACTGAGTTTCGAATTAATCGACCCGCGCGTTAAAATTCTTCCATACAAACTTTGACACTCCCAATCCCCCCTTAGGGGTAGTTTAAGAAAAATAAAAGTGACAAACTTTATAATTTATTTGTGCCAAGTTTCAAGTACATTAACTCAAGGAATAAGATTTTTCATACAAACTTTCATCCCCTATTTAACTCCATTAGGGGTTGAATTTCAAAAAATCCTTCCTTATTCCTTGTCTACATTATAATGGAAACATCTGTGCAAAATTTCAGCTTTCTAGGTTCCAGGGTTTGGGCTGGACGTTGATGAGTCAGTCAGTCAGTCAGTCAGTCAGGACTTCTATTTTTATTTATATATACATATATAGATAGATGGGCCAAAGTAACCTGAACACAAATATATGTAGGTAATGTATAAAAAGAAGAAATGTCAATAAATGTTTCTACATGAACTAAGAAATCTTTAGTTATAAAACAAAAAATGTTATACTACATATAATAATATTATGTACACCACAGCGATATAATTATTTGATTTGTGGCAAATAAAAAGTAAAATCGTTGTGATGGATGACGCATAAATTACATAACAATTTCAATTGTCATTCGAATAAAAAGCAGCTCATCAAAACAATGCACACTATTTTTTTCAACAAACAAAAAACACACTGCAGTCGAAGTTAATAGCTCCCAAAGTATGAATAAATGATGACAAAGTCTTCAACTCTTCGTACAAACAAACATGGCCGAACTGCGCCTGATTGCTACCTGACTCATCATTCCACTAACAAAATACTGACATACAATCGTTTGTTAGTCAATATATGTTTCTAAACGACTCAGGAATATCGTAGTTTTAAGGATAAAAAAGGTATTTTATGAAATGTAACATGTATTACCATCTGTCCTATATGTATAATATGCAAATATTTTTTTTGAATTACTAATACTAAGTAATAAGTGTTTTTTTTTTATCTGTAATAGGCCTACTCTTGTCCTCAATCATGTCCTAAGGGCAGAGATGACGTTGGGCCGCGGGTTGTACACTAGTTATCGCAGCCTCGACATAGAGGGCGAAGAAGGAACATGGGTGTTTTTAGTCAGAAGAAGTCTGACACTCCCTTTCGCTCTGCCCAAGAGCGGGAGAGGTTATTCGATGATTTACCAACCGCCAAAAAAAAAAAGGGCAGAGATGACGTCGGAGCTGCGGGTTGTTGTAAGAGATACCGCGGCCTCGTCATAAAGGGCTAAGAAGGAACATGCTTGGTGTTTTAAGTCAGTAGAAATCTGACATTTCTTTTCGCTCTGCCCAAGAGCGGGAGCGGTTATTTGATGATTGACCTAATATAGGTACATAACAATTTCGACTAACTTTTTCAAAAAAACATTGCCAAGTATTTTTTTAATTTATATTGCTTCTATCTGACTCATCATTCCACAAACAACAAACTAACATACAATCGTACTCCATAATACTTCCCAGAAAACAAACAATACGTACCTTACCTATCATTATTTAAATCTACCTACATATTAGCAAGTATCGAATAAAACGGAAATTTTGAGTGTTACTGCTATGTGTTAGGATTTATTTTGGCTTTTCATGAAATAAATGACCATTTTTGGAGTCTTTGACCGTATTTAATTCAATTTTGCCTCTTTGTGCTTGTCCGTTTTACGAGATATTTTTTGACCCGATAGAACGAATTCTTCCCTGAGTGAATCGAAGTGTTTTGTAAAATATTCAAATCACTATAAAGCTGGTTAAAAGGGGGCAGCGCATTCCCATTAAGATATTTTAAGTTGAAATTATCTTCATTATAATTAACCGAGAAACAAAACTAAACATACACATTACAATAATGCAGGATATTACATTAACGGCCGAATGCTGAAACGCCACTAAAATATATGTAACGTTCAAATCTAGTGCTGTCTCGGTCGCTCTATGCTGAAGTAACAGAGACAGAACGAGATTTAAGGGCAACTTAAAATTGAGTAGCGTTTTATTTTTGACACTTGCTACGAGGCGTAGCACAGAGCCTACGCGACGTAGCATGAGGCCTACGCGGCGTAGAACTCTCGTAGAGGAGCTTTCTGTACTGTACCATCATAAAAAAAGGTTTCTAGGTAATAGTTATACGGTAGTTTTGTTTTAATTGGCAGATTTTAACCTACGTCACAAGTATATGAGGATGGATTTATTTTTTGCTTCAAATGATGTTGACAAGGGTGTGATGTTATACAGGGTGTAAATTAACCCTTCACACATACGTCAACCAAGCATTCTGTACATCAAACTAAGTACCCCTGCGCAAATTTGTTTGCTGGGAAACGACTTTTTTTTTTGGGAGTCAAAAAATCACATTTTACGGTAGAACTCAATGTAGCACTCTTAAAACATTGTGCTAGTGGATGCTTTGAATAGTAAACGGGTCATGGAGGCCAAAGGTATAACCTGAAAAACTAGTATTTACAAAAACAGCTGTGCAAAATTTGTAGTTTTGACCCCCAATATCTCCGTAACTAGGGTCTAGAACCAAAAAATGATTGCAGTGGTGGGGAGAACAAATACCATTTGTTTGCGTTAAGGGTGCTTTTACACCCTATATAAAACTGGGATATTAACGTGTGGTAAAAGGTATTGCTAGGTGTCGACGATAGTAATTTTGGCAAATACCTAGAAATTTTTCTAAAATAAATTAACTACAAGAGGCTTGGAAAAAGAGCTCTTGGAGGAAATTCGACGACACGGTTGGCGCAGTGGCTCAGGCAATGGACTACTGCGCGGCGTGTCGCGGGTTCGATCTCCGTCGGAACAAATATTTGTATGGCCTACAGATACGCACAATGGTCCACTTCAAGGACTAAGTGCGGAAACCTGAACCCCATAAAGAAGAAGAAGATGGCCTACAGATTGTTGTTCCGGGTCTGGGTATTTGTGTATGTAAGTTTTGGTTGTGAACGCACCCACGATACATAAAAAAAAAAACTGGAGGAGGCTTTTGCCAAGCAGTGGTACGGTACATGCTATTGTTATTTAAATTAACTAGGGTAGCAAAATGTAACATTCAACAGTGCAGACCGGGTCAAACAATTATTCTATTTTCACCTCACAAATATTTAGTGTGAATATAATACGGCAAATGCAACATATTTATTTACATAAAAATAATGTTAAAAGCGTTTTCCTTTCCAAGAAAATAACTGCTAATAAAATATACCTTCTTAAGTTAGTAAACTATTTTATTTTACGAGTACATCAAATTAAACAGAAGCGTTTTCATTTTCACGTTAAGAGCCACCAACAGAATCATCAATAACAGTTTAGTATAGCATAACATAACGCCTGTAATCCTCGAAAGGCTAGGGCAGAGGTGAACATAACCCGGTCGGGGCTGCGGGTTGTTCGACAAAGATACCGCGGCCTCGACACAAAAGGCTAAGAAGGAACATGGGTGGTTTTTAGTCATTAGAAGTCTGACACTTCCTACCGCTCTGGGCAGAGCGGTAGGAGTCATTCGATGATTTCCCACCCCACAAAAAAATGGTGTTCCTATTACCCCCCCTCCCCCACACACTTCGCCAGTTTTGTTTAAGTCCCATGTAATAGGGGGTGAGCCTCCTACCGCTCTGCCCAGAGTGGTAGGAGTCATTCGATGATTTCCCACCCCACAAAAAAATGGTGTACCTATTACCCCCCTCCACACTTCGCCAGTTTTGTTTAAGTCCCATGTAATAGGGGGTGAGCCTATTGCCATCAACCGGGCACAAATCCAGACTCCATGGCTGCTACCGAGAAATTCCAGATGGAAAAATCCAATAGCAATTTGAACTCGAGAACCCGAGTCGAGAATAGGGGATTAGACTTGGTCAAAAAAATATGATTCTAATTAGTACGTCAGTTAGATCATCGAAAAATATTGGATACGTGTTTTTTGTTTTATCAAATTAATAAAAAATACGGAGATAAAACGCCTCAAAGATCATGAGTAGGCGGTTATGACGTCATTTGTAGGTACAAAATGTACTGGCATGTGACGTTGTCGAGGACTTCGCGAGTTTTTGAAGCACTATCGTCTTAATTTTTTGCTTATGTGAAAAAAGAAAAATTGTGTTCAATGTTTTTTGGAAATCTATCTGTCGGACTAATTAGTTTTTTTGGTCCGATCCCCTATTGAACCTAAGACCTCATGTTCAGCAGTCGCACTTACGACCCACCAACGATGCAGTTCAGAAACATCAATATCAGCCACATTATTATCATCATAAACTGTGTATTTAAGGCGACAATAAATACCAGCGACCTTGAACGAGTGGGTGGAGCTTGCGTCACTCCCCGCGTCCGCGAGACGCATCCCCGCAATGCACGCTCTTAATTTCGTAGGGTAACTATACGTTTCAAATAATAAGAAGGACTGACCAGCCCGATTTTTATCACAATACAAATTTATGTTCGGGACCATGTACCATCTATTTACCCATATTTTGCGAATAAATAATTTGATTTGATTTAAATAAGAATATATTGCGATTTACAAAAAAAATATTGAAAAGAATATGTATGACCTAAGTACTCGTATGTTGCTTGTAGAATTATTTGCCAAAAAAACAGAACGATCACATGTATTAATCTTCGCGACATTTTTCTAACGAGTAAAATTAGTTCTATTAAGTTTTCAACACACTATGTCACTAGCGTATATCCAGAAGAATATCATATATTTTTATGATTTTGTTGACTGCAGTGAATCATATACTTTAACGCATTATAAAACTCGCGTTTAGCTGCGGTTGTACCCTTAACACACAATTATGACGGAATCTAACAACATTACCTACTCACATCAGTAACGTTATTTCAAAATATTATGTGAGGTAAACTGCAATTTTATGTATAAATGTTTCTAGTCACGATACCCGTGAACTTGCAGCTCATTAGGTGAACTAGCACATAAATAATATTTTATTTACTTTTAATTAGTGAGGGGAAAAAAGGCCGGACTATTTCGGACTCGGAGAACAGCGGTGGCCCCGTGGTAGCGTCCCGACTTGCGAGCAGTAATTTGTGGTTTAAAAAACTAAAACTGCTCTCAAAAACGGTGAAGGAAAACATCGTGAGGAAACCGGCATATCCTACAACCAAAAAATCGAAGACATGTGACATATGTATAGTAACCCACACTGAGCCCGCGTGGTGGCGTTCTCATAGAGAAGAGGCCTGTGTCCCAGCAGTGGGAACAAATCGCTGATGATGATGGTATCGGACTACTTCTGTCACACATTACACTTTCTTTTTTCTTTGCTTGGCGCAGTCACGACGCGCAAGCGTGTTTCCTACTTTGTTGTTTCGGCCCTCTAAATTTAAAAAAAATATGCATACATGCAATGCATTTTTTTTTTTTAATTTAGAGGGATTTTGTTGTTATAATATTTATTTTACTAAACTATAAAATGTTAGTTAAAACCTCATGAACACAAAGCTAAACGTAATTTTCGTAAACAAAATACTGCGAAAATGATGACATAGACAAGTAAACATTTCTTTAAACTCGCCGCCGACTGATTAGTTTCATGGAAGCGCAGTCAAGTTCATGGTCACATCGATAATGCAAGTCATGATAGTTCAATTGTTTTAATGAATTTACTAGAAGACGGATTTAGTAAAACTCGTAAAGTAAAGCTCGTGCCCACGGCTTCGACCGCGTGGAGTGTAATCATTCATACCAAGAGATCGTAATATACAAGATGATTTTTTAGTCACCGTCCAAATTTTTTGTAGGCATTACTAACAAAATTTTTGAAAAAACCTATCGAAACGAGAAATTTTCACATTAAATCATTTTATCGAAAGAATTATATATCCGCTCTCCGTGAAACGTTAATAACTTTGTGTTGTAATATCTCAATATTTTTGTATTGAGTAATAAAGAAAAAAAAAAAAAAAAAAAAAAACGCGTATTCAATGATTTACGCCAAAGATTAATATATCATGAATTATTATTATTCAATTTGGACGGGGTGATTAAAAAAACATCTTGTATAACATAACATTACGCCAGTGTACGCATTAGTTCACTCACATTACGCCAGCTAAGTTTAAGTGCCATGTAATAATTAGCAACAATCGGGCACAAATCCAGACTTAGTGACTGTTACTTAGAAATTTCTGATGGAAAATCCCAATAACACTTTACCCGACTTTATCGAAACATCATGCTCACACGACACGGTTGGCGCAGTGGCTGAGCGATTGGACTACTGCGCTGCGTGTCGCGGGTTCGATCCTCGCTCGGAACAAATATTTGTATAGCCTACAGATAGTTGTTCCGGGTCTGGGTATTTGTGTATGTGAGTTTAAATGTTTTGTAAACGCACCCACGATACAGGAGAAATTGTTAGTGTGGGTCAACGTATAAAAAAAAGAAACTCTTTAAGCGGAACCTCATGTAAACCAGTCGCACTAGCAACAAGGCGTGATCGAATTATCTGGATAAAAACTATCTTTAGCATTAATTAAGGTTATAAACTATCCGTGAGCCTCATACATATATCTGTTCTGTAGTTTTTGTTTAAGGTTTTTTTTTGTTTAATTTAGGTATAATAAAACAGATAATAGGTAATATAAAACAAAATATGATTCTGATTAGTCCGTCAGTTAGAATATCGACCAATATTGAATACGTGTTTTTTGTTTTATCATTAAAATTAATAAAAAAATAGTAAGATAAAACGCGTCAAAGATAATCAGTGGGGGATTTTGACGTCAAAAATTCAGTGCGATGTGGCGTCTTAATTTTTTGTTTATACAAAAAAAGAAAAAATATGTGTCTGTTGTACAAATTAGATTGTTTTTGTTAACTACCCTATGAAATCTACGGTATAGTCTAATCAGAATCACTACTACTAAATTACCTACAGACTGGGACAGTCTACAGTGTACTCTAAGTCTATACTACATAAAGTGCAAACCGGGATAGGCAGTACCGTTGCCGATGGCGTATTGTTGCAGCAGGTCAGTCATGTTGATGTGGACCACGCCGTGCCGCTCCTGCATCAGGTTGTCGCAGTGGGTCACCTTCCCGCTGCCTGGACCACCTGGGTAGAAGGAAAATGGATTAAGGACCACAAGCACACAATGAAACTGATTTATATCTCAGACACATGCAATCATCACGCAAGTAATACACGGAGGGTTAAGAGAGGTATTTTTGTGAAATGGTTAGTGCTCAATAGGGTCAAAGTTTTTTCCATACGGTCGAGAAACATCCCAGACATTCTGATTTTTTCTCGTGATGTTTACCATCACCGAAGCAAGTAGTAATTACTAGTTGTTGTCAGCGGCTTCGCCCGCTACAACTCGAAATTTAAATCTGTATTTTTCCTCAGATACTATCTTAGAAGGGAAGAAAATTTACGTACTCCGTTCTATTATGGGGAGAAAATACACTTTGTCCAAGAATACATCTACTTGGGCCAAGTAGTCTACTTCCAGGCGAGACCAGATAAAGAAGTGGCAAGACACATGGTCCATGAAAGAGCTATTCAACTTATTCCCTTAAAACGCAAGCAAATGCACATGTGTATTCTCCACATTCTGACATATGGTGCACAGACTTGATATTTGACTAACGTCTAGAAGTCCAATCTTAATTTAAGGTTTGCCAACGAGTGATGGAGCGCAGCATTCCGAATGATGAGGCTGACTTATGACTTTAAGAATAAAAGCCTCCATTAAAATTAAAGACTAAAAAAAATTAAATGACCGAAAAAAAATTCACAAACAAACTGCGCTCCAGAACGCAAATTGCCGACGTACCTAGCTTATAAAGCTCGGAGACTGAAATGGGATTGGGCAGGTCATGTCTGCCGGATGCCGCGGCAGCTTTGGGCCCGAATGTCGCAAGACTGAAGCCCTGATATAGCTAGACGGAGTCGCGGTAGACCGAGGAGAAGATGACGGGACGCCTTGGACGGCTTTCTCACCAACTGGCGAAAACAAGCGGAAGGAACGGGGGGAGGCCTTTGCTCAAGAGTGGGACAGTTACGGGTAACAAAAAAAAAACTGTCGTAGTCAATAGGAAGTAAAGTTATGTACGGAAAAATAATGTATTTAATCATAAGGCCTATTAGCGCAAGTGTTTATACACGTAATGTGTTAAAACTATCCATACATTAGTGACCTTGCCCATCATAACATTTACTCAATGTAATAAATTAAAAATGTACTCCGCAGTTGGTTATCGCTAAACCCCATAACTGTCACATACCATACAAATAATTGTAGGTAGATGTAATTTGAATTTGGATTGTCCGAAAGAATTGCATTTACCGTATAAGTTTTCAAACTGACATGGACACTAACTGCCGCACTCAGAGAGCTTTAATGATTACTTAGTTCATCACTCAGTATTGTTTTGACAGTTTTGTCATACAAAAATATGTCAAACCTTTACTAAGTGACGGCTTAAGTAATGATTAAGTATCTCTGAGTACCGCAGTAACATTATCATCATTAACTCTGAAAACGGGATAAATTTACGACGTTTACTGTTTGTTTTGAGATTCCGATATTTCGACGCTGTTGCAAGCGCCATGATCACGGATAAACTGAAATTATTGCGGGTGGGTGTTTATGAACAGAAAAATTGATGTATCCTCTTTCTTGTTCGTTTTTTTTTGCGTTCCCGATACACGAAACTCACTGTATAAGCTCGTGAACTTTTTCAACAAACAGTTAACTTGGTCAATGTCCCATTTTCAGTGTTAATGATAATACATTTTCTTATCATGAGTTTATAGCACATAACTTATCTTGTCGCGACTTTGCACTGATGCACCCATTTAAATACTACCACGTCTACCGTTGGTGCTTGAAAAGCAAGAAGACCGAGTCGGAATAGCGGTAGGCAATAGATTACTGCATCACATAATCTACGGCAGACTGCAGGATCCTACCAAAGCGGCTAACTAAATTCAAACTTTTCCGAAATTGGGATTGCTCCTGTGTTTTGGCGTTTTGTTATTTGTATCGACTGAATCTTTATTATATTTTTACTTTATTATACTTTCTTTCTTTCGTACAACCAAACTTTACTACTTTAGAATTAAAATAAAATGTACAACAGTGTGAAATAGAACATCATTTGTTAACTATCCACTTGAAAAGCAGGTCTATTTCATTAGAAAAAAGTGTAACTTACCCAGTACGAATATAACAGGCACATTAGGCGGCTCGAACTTGACGTGGCTCGTGTTCTGCATGGGGAAGGCGGCAGCCGGAGGCGTCGCTCGGCCGGCCCATGCGCTCTCGCCCCGGCTTTGCCCCTCACCCGTCGTCTCCAACTCTTCATTTTTTTGTTCTGCAGATTGGTAATCGCATCAGTTAGGAATTTGCTCTTGGGATTACACGAGGTGTATTGGACAACATTGCGCAAACTGTACTAATGTTGCCCAAATGTCCCTAATGGCGTCTACTCGGCGAGGGTGTAACTAAACGCTTACGAAAGTCGCTGACATGTCGCCGTTTTGGTTTGTAAAGTCTATGAGGAGCAACAGATTTTTCTTTATAACCGGCTATAAATTACTACGCTGGTTGTGGGCCATGAATTGTGTATGCAGGCCTTTCGCTACCCAACAACTCGCAGTCCATGGCCGGAGAGAAATCAGGCGTAGGACTGATGGCTTGGCGTGCTAATCGAGGCACGAGGGTATACTCGAGGCTGCTATTGAATAAGGAACCCTTGCTGCCCGACCGAGGAATGAAAAAGGCCCGTCGCGCCTGTAATCGCAAGACCAATGTAGCAAGAATTTGTGTACTAAATTCATGGTAACAGTTTGCGCGTCGAAGCACCCCTTTTTTTTGGTGGGTTGAAAATCATCGAATAACCCCTCCCGCTCTTGGGCAGAGCGAAAGGGAGTGTCAGACTTCTTAGCCCTCTTTGTCGAGGCCGCAATAACTAGTGTACAACCCGCGGCCCGTCGAAGCCCCTCACAGAGATATCGTGGATATGATTTCTATCATAGAAATATCATCTATGGTTATTCCAACTGTAAAGCAGTAACCTACGGCAAACTTTTGGGATCAGGTTTTATTTAAAAGCCACTTTTTTTTTGATGTCTCGAAATGTTGCCAGGTGTTTTTGACGAATAAGCATGAAACTAATTTAGTGTCATTCGACTTCTATAAGGCTGCTTTCCACCAGGCATGTACAAAAAAGCGTGAATAGATTGATAAAGATCACAACGCTGGTGGAAAAACAGCCCAAGATCCATGTTGGGCGCCATTATAATCTAGAGTCAACAATTTCAAAAACGTGTTGAATAGAAGTAAACCTCCTTGAAATATGTGCGATAGCTCATTCAATTCGGAATGTTTTTCAAGGGTTTATTAGCACATAAAAATTGCGCTTGTTATTAACGAAATAAGAAAAAAAAAAGTATTACGATTGTTATTATTTTCGAAAATAATGACTTTTAAGAAATTTTGAATAAAGATCCTGAAAGAGGAGGAAATTTCCAACAAGAAAATTCCGAATCTCGGAACTCTTACTCTATTATTTATAAAAAAACAATTAACGCTGAAAATAGGGCTCCGCGAGGTCGTTACGACATCTAATAACCCTCCTTTTGGGCTTCGCCGCAGTCGGGTAAAAGCGTATATTACCTAAATTATATTTTTTATAGTATTAAATAACAATTTAAAAATTTGAATAAATATGGTGTAATTTAGACCATAAGCCCATTCCTTTCCTACAGAGGAGGCCTAAGTCCCTGCAGTGGAAACATTAAATATAGTCTGATGATGAATTTAGACACTTGAACAAAAAAAAACACGTTTTACAAGTATTTTTTCATACGGGGTTTTACCAAACATTTGTTTAGTAAAAAAACCCCGCATGTACCACAAAGTGTCGTATTACACCACAAAGTATTCGTTGTAACGAATAGGCTCCGAAACTACTGGACCGATTTGAAAAATTCTCTTCTTTTTAACCCTGTATTCCCAAGGGAACGAGAACTACGCGGATGAAACCGCGTGACGTCCGCTAGTGTAGTATAAAGTGCATGTGTGTGGTGCATGTGTGGTGTGTACCGGTCAAGGGAATAAAGTATTCTGTAAAATAACCATGTTAATTAGGGGATCGGACAAAAAAGAACTAATTAGTCCGACAGATAGATTTCGAAAAAAATATTGAACACATTTTTTTGTATTTTACATAAGCAAACAATGAAGACGATACGGTGCTTCGAAAACTCGTGAACTCCTCGAAAACGTCACATGTCAGTACATTTTTAACCTACAAATGACGTCACAACCCCCCACTTATGATCTTCGACGCGTTTTACCTTTGTCAATTTTTATTAATTTGATAAAACAAAACACGTATCCCATATTTTTCGATAATATAAGTGACGGACTAATTAGAATCATATTTTTGTGACTCAGTCCGATCCCCTACAACCTTAATCGGAACTGCAATTTAGTTTCAATGAAGGAATGAGGAAAATGTTGAGTATGTATGTAGATGGGTATAAGAGCAGAGGAAGACCAAAGAAAAGATGGGATAGACTGTGTGATGGATGATATGGCTAGAAAGGAGGTGACTACTGACATGATGATACGTAAATAGAGAAGTGTGGAAGAAAAAGACACGCTACGCCGATCCTCTTTACAGTATTTGCAATACTCAGAGATATTTAATGATTACTTAAGCCGTCACTTAGTAAAGATTTGACATACTTTTGTATGACAAAACTGTCAAAAGCTTTACTAAGTGATGGCCTAAGGCCTAAGAAATCATAAAGCTCTCTGAATGCGGCAGTTAGTGTCATTTTACGAATTGTAACGTACCTAATTCATTTTATCATTATATTTTGATTATGCTAAAACGGCTATTTAAGACCCCCAAATCAGTTGCGGATCGGCTTTTAGAGTCCGGTGTTTATAAGTCAAAGTCCGGAAACAGTTTGGTTTTAACTTTTGGAAGAAAATGCTATTTAAGTATTTTTAGTTTAGTAAGTCTGTCTATGTATGCATGGCACCGAAAACTGTTGTTGATTAAGTAAGATAGTCAAGGTTGGGCCGAAGCAACCAGGGTCTTACAAAAGCGCGATGGTTTTTTGTAAATGGGACAAGTCCGCCACACTATTCCCAAACCACTGCATCTCCTGAAAGCGAGAATCTACTGTGGCGACCACAAGAAAAGCGACGAGACAATGAAGCTCCCAGAGATTTAACTGTCTTGGATCCCGAAACGAAATAATTAGAAAATAATAGCGGAGGAGTAGGAAAAACATAATTTCCACTTCAGCAGGAGACAGAACAGAACAAGGCCATCCGTTTACAACTGGGATAAGCGCGATGGCTTGACTATGACACAAACATCGCGAGAAATAAATACTTTAGGGACGCACAGAACAGAGGAGAAAGGCAAAAGAAATCCATGCTGAAATAATGATGAATAGGGATGTGTACCGACTTAAAAAAACATGATTCTAATTAGTCCGTCTGTTAGATTATCGAAAAATATTGGATACGTATTTTTTGTTTTATCAAATCAATAGACATTAACGAAAATAAAACGCGTCACAGATTTGAGTGGGGGGTTGTGACGTCACTAACCGGTAAGAAATGTCATACTAATGTCTTAGAATATGACGTCACACGAGTTTTTAAAGCATGTATCGTCTTCATTGTTCGTTTAAGTGAAAAAAGAAAAATACGTGTTCAATATTTTTTGGAAATCTATCTGACTGACTAATTCGATTTTTTTGTTAACTACTCTATTCTGTAAGCGGAAAATCGAATACCTACTTGTTTTCAATAACCTACCTACTTATATCGGAATGGTCGACTCAGCGTCGTGAGATAGATTTGCAATATCAGCTCCTCCCTGCTCCTTGCCTCCTAGCGTTTTTCCCAATTAGGCAACGTACCTAACCTCGGCTTTCAGTATTCAGTCTATCGGCAGTAATATTTCGGCTTTCATTCCTTCATTGCCTTGTTGTTTAGTGTTTGTTTGTGGTTTTGTGAAAACCAGCATTAGATTTTCTAACTAAGATGGTTTATGATTGTGTATACCTACTATTGTTATGAAACTTTGGCTGTTTAACAACAAACGATGTCTTAATATGAGTGAAACGATACTATTTTGTAGAGATAAGATTTACGCAGGCGCGTTTTGGTAATAACAAAAGACGAGCGCTATTAACTCATTGAGACGATTCCGACACGACACCACCCGTCTGCGCGGTCGTGCGGTGTAAGTGGATCTTGATGTCGCATTGGCGTGTATGAAATTCGTTGATAACAGAGCCTCCTCAACACGTCGACAGATGCGTCCGTAGACGTCGACAGATGCATCAGCAAATGTATGACCACGAACCGATCACAAGTCTGTAGGTCGATCAGTCTGTGTCAATAGGTACACTCGACAGACGCAACTTGTACGCACACAACATTTAAAATTATTTTTCGGGTTCCACATGCAATTTTCTGCTTGATACAGCTCAAGAAATTGAATTTTTCATGCGAAGGAGATTAAGCAAATGAGCAGAAGCAACAAATTTACAAGAAGCACGCGTGCACTCCAATTCGCAACTCTCCACTGATGCGTCGGCAGACGTGTGGACAGACGCCGGGCACTCGCGCTGCAACTCTTTGATGTGTTCCAAAAAACGACAACGAACTGATTGGTGGCAAATGCATTTGCTGACGTTAAATAAGTACCACTGATGACGTGACGAGCAATTCTCCCCATCGCATCTGTCGACGTGTAGAGGAGGCATTACACAAGACGTACCTGTGCTCCCTGCCTCTCCGCGCGGTGGACCACCATGAAAATCTTCGCAGTATTGTAGCAGTAGTATTTGATTAAAATGATTACATATTGACTATTTACTTAGGTATCTACTCCTTTAAAATATATACGTTAACGTCATATACATTTTAGGAACGGTGTACCCTTCTTTCGCAGATAGAAGTTTCAAGAATTTCGTTTCTCAGAAAATGTTTCATATGATAATATTCGGTTCTTGTATTTTTCTTTCGAATTTTATTGTTTCAAATACTATTTACTTGAATGTAACATGTTTTACAGAAACACAATTCAATTTTATTATTACTTACATTTTTTATTTCATAAAGTTATCTAACAGTAGAATTCTTTTTTAACGAATATTGTTTATTCGGTGTTTTTATCCATGGTATTTTATTTCAACGAAAATGTAAACATAAACAAATGTAATATAGACTATTTATGAATAAATAAGGGCAAGCTCAATTTAGGACACTCCAACCAAATTGGTTAGGTTATGTTAGAACTGTGACCAGCTACGCGCGAGCCGAGCGAGCGAAGCGAGCGTTGCCGCGGCAGCGGCCGGCGAGCGCTACATCGAAATTTGTCGCAGTATTAAGCCACTCTGACAGTATGAACAGTCAGTTTTTAATAAATTTGTTAAAAATATGAGATTTGAAAGTTTATACCTACTTAGATAGAATATATGACTTGAAATGTTTAGTAACTGTCACTCGATTAAAATATTATTTCTTGTAAAAAGTTTTTTATTAAATATACAGTAAGTTTAAGAATAAAGAATATTTAATTTGTTATTCTATGATATGAAATTCTAAATTGTAACTTTATTTGAAAGAAAAATCGAAGAAATTCTTCCAAGTTAGTATTCTGCGTATTAATTATTCCATGAAATGATAATATGAGAAAAAACATATGTGAAACGAAATTCTATGAAAATATTTGCTGTAAAACAACGCACAACCTTTAGGAAAAGATTAGAAGATGCAGCAAATCCGCTGGTAATAACGAACTTCTTTTAAACCAACTGTTATAATAAGCAACAAATTTATGTTGTAATAATACTCCATGTTTGACTGTTAACTTTTAGTATTTAGATTAACGCTAGTTTATGTTTATGTAAAGGCTACTTTAATTAAAATGTTATGGAAAAACAAAACTAAGGTAGACGCATTTCAAATGTTTCCAATGGCGCCCAAATTGGGACCACACCGCACTCGTGTTGATAAACAGATATTAAACGTAATGAAGCGACATAATATCTATGACCGTAGATAATGATGATTAAAATGGTTTGTTTTCTTTATTTCACAGGCATGTTGATCTTATCACTGTAATTAGAAGTACCTACGTATTGGCGCCCAACATAGAACTTGAAATACATGAGCAGACTTGCAGGTCATTCTTGCTAGTCAGTCATAAGCAATTAGTACTAGTTTTATTTTAAAAATAAACATACTTACCAGTGTCTAAACAGATGCCCATATTCCATGAAGATGCGAATTAATTACAAAGTCTTTCCACTAACAAAGTTTTCGGCACAGGGTCCGGAATAAAAAACATAAGTACTTAACTAACGTTTTTAATTGGCACTTTACAAATAAAATATACATCCAAAACACGCGTGTGGTTCCGTTGTCTACCTGCCACGGGCAATCACACGCGGCAATTAATAGTTTATCGATTGAAGGACGCGACCTTCGTGGACGAACCTCAAAACGAAACTAAACATAAAACTCTAACTTGAAAATTATTTCATCTTACAAAACTTTTAACTGATCGACTTGTTTTGAGTTATTCGGAAGTTGTGCCTTCGTGATAGCATTTCTGCGAGCGGTTTGAATCTTAATGGCATCGCGGGCCAACCGCTCCGCCGGCGTTCTCACACACTACTGAAAGCAACTCCTTCCCCTGCCGGAGCGGCCGACGGAACACTGTCTATCTCGCTCTTTCACGTCACAGTACCCGCGTGAGACAGTGACAGGTAACCAAGTGAATAATTAAAACTGCGTCCCCCTCAAAGAAACAAAGTAATTACAGTACAATACAAACTGCAAGACTTGTTCCTGCATGTGACTGATGACGTTGTTTACCGACTAAGAAATGCGTTCCATTAAGGTCATGATAAATGTTTCAGATCGACAGCCCCAAGGCGATACTAGTTTATTCATGATCGTTACATTTACGATAATTGTCACGTTCAAAACTTTTGAATTCTATGAAATGTATGTTCTCAATTACTGGGTACGAACGGTAAATACTCGATACATTGGAAGTTTGTGCTGGACTGTAATTATCTTATTAATTTTTAATTTGGAATGATTCATCGACGGGTTTACGGGGTCCAAGTTTGCTGGAAAGTTTTCTTAAGAGTTTTTTTTCTTGCTAAGACAGTGTGTCAGGCGTTCTATCTGCCATGTCATAGTTATTTATTATCTTTTTCTTTTAAATCGTATTACCTACACTGAAAACGTTTTCTTGGAACACTAAAACATAAGGTAGGTATTCTTCTTTGTCGTGGTTTTTACCTGACTTGGTGTCGGAGAGTTTAATGTTGCCTAGGGGCCTTGGCGTTACATGCCGTCGAAAAGTACCTCTCAAGCATGCTGGTTTCCCATCAGGTCTGCGGGTTGTTCTCAAGAGACCGCGGCCTCGACATAAAGAGCATGGAAAAGGAACATGGGTGGTTTTTAGTCAGTAGAAGTCTGACCCTTTCGCTCTGCCCAAGAGCGGGAGGGGTTATTCGATGATTCCCCCCCACACCCAAAAAAAAAAAGGCATGCTGGTTTCCTCACGAAGTTTTCCTTCACCGAAGCTAGTGATAATAATTTATACAATAACCTCCTTACTTATTTCATTGAATAAATTAGTTTAAAAAAGAATTCTATCTTAGACAATAGACTAGATAGAATTCTTTTTTTTTACAAGCCTTGGTTAGAAGTTTCGTAATTATTGATATCACTGAACTGTATGAAACACAATGTGATGCAATTCACATATAAAAATTTCAAGATGGGAAGCTATGTGTAGATACAAATTATTAGGTAAGTAGATAGTGTGTTATAAAATGAGAAAAAAAAAACATATTTTATAAAACATGTAGTTTATATTTCGTTTGAAACACCTTTGCACGGTAAACTAGTGAGTGCAGAGATTCGGAACAGTGTGAAATTAAAAATAACAGATTCTCTATAATCACATTGCTTTAAGTATAAATTATATAAATATCAACCTTAAAATGAAATAATTAGGGTCTAAAGTTGTGTGACAAATTAAGTACAAATTTGTACGATAAATAATTAACATTTGTGAAGCCTTTGTTAATTTTAAATATATTATTTACAGTTTTAGAAGTCACATAGTGCTTAACTTTAGGCTCTGGTAAGAGTCAAACCTTGAAAAACCTTTAGCAAATAGCTACTTACCTAGTCTAAATGTTTATATTTTTCTATAACTTGATAACTTTGCATATAGCAGGCCTGTAATATTTCAGATTCGTTAATGGATACCCTATGTAGAAAATGAATGTCTAATATTGCAATACTATACTATATGTTTAATGGTTTTAGAAAAGTCGTGCTATCTGCTACTTCTAAATAAACAGTGACGGAATCAAAACCAAGGAGTAAATATTTTAGTGTGCAGCCTAAACTTTCCGCCATTTTGTATTATTTTCAAAATGGGTGCCACGCATAAAACCAAAATGAATCAATAGCCGGATAGAATATATTGTCTTATACAAAACTTTTTTTTGTATTGATAGTAAGTAGCTATTATAAATATGTATGACGCATGCGTGGCCGTAAAAAGCTTAAAAATGGTAAAATTTAGCATAACATCACGCCTGTAATCCCCGAAAGGATAGTATGGTTAACATAATAGGGTAGTTAACATTAAAAATCTAATTAGACACGTAAAAATATTGGACACGTATTTTTTTCTTTTTTCACTTAAACAAACAATGAAGACGATACAGTACATTACATTTACGGTACATTTTATCTTCGTCAATTTTTATTGATTTGATAAAACAAAAAATACGTATCCAATATTTTTCGATAATTTAACAGACTGACTAATTAGAATCATATTTTTTTTAAAGTCAGTAAACATTCCTATTGTACACCCACATTTCGTCTATGATTAAGTACCTTCTAATAAGGGGTGAACGTATTGCCATCAACCGGGCACAAAGCCAGACTCCGTGGCTGCTTTTTAAAATTTCCTAATGGAAAAATCCAATAACACTTTGCCTGTTCCGAGAACCGAACCCGTGACCTAATGCTCAGCAGTCGTATTCGTGACCACTAGACCAACGATGCAGTCAGATAGATTCGATTCCCAAAATATGAAAAATACAAAATGAAAGCTCCATACTAAAATATTCAATACCATATTTTACTTGCAAACTGTTTTTGATTTAAAACTCGTTATGAGGCAAGAAACTAAAACCACTAAAAATAAATATTTCGCAGAGCTATGGGTACTATGTGTTTCTAATATATGACATAGAGTAGAATCCCGATCATCCGAACCTCGATTATCCGGACTCGTTGTTCACGGCTCATATTACTGTACTTTTTATCCAACTGTCTAAATGACGTGTGTGAAACACTATCTATCTATATAAGAAGTTATTTATATTGTTTGATTTTACTTAGAAAACGATCACCCGGATTTTCGATTATATATAATACTCCTAGTTTTCGGATAATCGGGATTCTATTGCAAAACATATTACATAACATTATGTACATCGCAAGATTCACTAACTAACATAACTCGAATGGAAGAACATTGTTTACTTACTCTAAATAAATGCGCATTTCTATATACTTACAATATATTTATATACTAATATTATACATAATATAATTATTACTGTGTGAGTATACAGCTTCTAATAATATTGTCTAATATGACTACGTCTTTAATCAAATTATAGGATAATAATAAGCGATTGAATTGTCAATAATTATAAAAATTAAAATTGTTAAAAAATATTGAAATGGTTTTCACTTTAACGGCCTGACACTGCAGGAGCTCGTGGCTCAATTACAGTAACAGCCGCACGGGTCGATCTTCAAGGTTGAACTGTGAATGGGTGACCACTAGAGGATACGATGATGGATATCGGGATCCCGATACAATACCGGTCATATTTTAGTCCCGATATTTTCGGGATAAAATTTAATGAATCCCGTGATTTTCGGGATTGATACATCTTCGTATTTGTGCAACATATTGAGAAGTATGCTTGTAGATGAGACGTTAGATGCGTTGTTATTCCTTTGATTTTATTTTCGTGGTTTAAAGTATCTGGTCAATTTAATTTAAAAATATAAGTAGGTACTTATAAACATAGATCTCGCATAGTATTTTTATGGTTTATCTAAATAAGTCTAAAGAAGTTGATTTTTTTAAGTTTATTGTTGGTTTCATAAATTATTTACAAAAGTGCATACCTACCTACTTAGTTTGTTTATTTTATAAGAAGAAAGTATAGTTTTGTTTAACTGCCTTTTTGAAGATTTAAAACTTAAATATTCTACGTCCTCACAAAACTAAAAGATCAAATAAAAATTGGTTTCGATATGTTTTACTGTTTTTTTTTTGTTACCACTTTCCATTACCAATACAATCCCGGGACAATTCCGGGATCCCGGGATCAGAAAAAAGAAGGTTTCCGTGCCTCGGAAACTTGGCTATTGGTCTCGGATGTTATTTGTTCGTTACGAGTGGTCAAGAGTCCGAAAGTGTGACAGCCAGTCTTAACTTATAAACCATGTAAACTATAGGAATTTATCTGCATCCGGTTAGAATCGAAGCCGACGCCGACATAGTATGGCAAAAATGCTAGGCGGGCAGATCGATTGCACATTGCATTTGTTATATTCGTATAGGTTCGGTTAAACCGGGATTGACATTGAGGTACTTGACAAAAAAATCTTATTAGTCCGTAAGATAGATTTCCAAAAAATATTTTACGCATATTTTATATCACGTAAACAAAAAATGAAAACGATACAGTGCTTCGATAATCTCGTATGACGTCACATTTCAGGTTTTTTTTACCAGAAAGTGAAGTCACAAGCCATATCCCATTATCTTCTAAATTTTCATTAATTTGATAAAACAAAAACACGTACCTACACAATATTTTTCGATAATTAAACTGACGTACTAAACAGAATCCTTTTTTTTTGTCACGAAAGAACCCAATTGGACATAATATCAATTAGCTCAGAGGTAGCAACCATGTGTCAACAATGGGAGTGTGACTACTATTTTTGCCTAACGACATAACCCTGGCACGTCTGTTCGATTAATAGCCACTTTGTTTGTTTCTCGTTATTGAATTTTATTTAAACGTGCAAGTTACGTAAACATTGTTAGGGTGCGGCCATGTTATAGTCAAATTAAGTTGTTTTATTTTTTATGGTTGAGAGAAATCCATTTCTGTTTTGTTAACTGATTATTAAAACAAAAATATAGTAATATTGTTAAGCTATTGATATAATAACCCTCCTTTTGAACTTCACCGCAGTCGGGTAAAAACTACAAAATTTTATTTATCGATAAATAAAAAAACCTATTAGTAGTCTTTTAAGCACATTGTATAATTGCATTTGATATTTTTAACATTGTTATAATAAATTATTATTGCAGATTCTAATTGTCAATGTGACTACTATAATTATTTTATCACGACTAACACAAACATTTAATTGATATGGTTAGATAATATGTATAACAAAAATAGTATCAATATCACTGACCACTTTGAGAATAAAAAGTATTGAAAATGAATTATAAAACAAACAAGCATAAAAAAATATTAGTAGCAATTCATCTTGGGTTCTAACAAGAATAATAATGTATAAAGTTAGAAAACAATAAAGAAAGTAGGTACTTATGGAGTCAGAATTTGCACTTCAAAAGGTGCTTAGAGACTTTGGTAGACATTTAATTATCTTTATTCTTTTTCATATTAAAATTAACTGGATCGTTTCGATAGTCGACGATCAGAGCATCAGAAATATAATATCTACCATATTTTATAATTATCATGTACACAAGTACTTACTTAATATTGGTCCAAGGATCAGTGGCGTCACCTTGCGGACAAAATCTGCAACAGCTGCTTTAAATATTAAACACACAATGAAATAACAAATTAAATAACATTAAAAAAAATACAGCATTAAATTGAGATAACGAAGTCGTTGGATGGACTTAAAAAATATCACAATGTTCATTAAGTAATATATGAATTAAAATATTTAAGGAGCTAATTTCATCACTAAGTCGATAAATAATGAAAAAATATAAAATTGATTAGAAATTATAAGTCTCTCGGAAGTGACAAAATAGCTCTAGTATTTATTAATTAGGGAAATAAAAACACAAAATGTAAGTTTTGTTTAATAAAGGTGGTTATCTGTTTGTGGCAGTCATGATTTGAAAGCAGTCAACTCTCTTGTTTCGTTCTGTTTTTTTTATAAATAAATATTTGTTATGCGTTGTATTTATTGTTCCGATTTCTAGTACATTTTGAATGCACTGACGTGCATATGACTATCCCTCCGATAAATATATATCGACGTTTGAAAGACAAAAGCGACATTGTGTGCACTCACGATTCTCGTCTTAACTTCTTAACGCTTTGCTCGAGAATTAACTCTAAAATCCCTCGCCCCGACAATGTCGCTTGGTAATTTTTGCCATTCAAGCGTCGATTTATTTGTATTTCTTCCTTTCTTTATTACTTTCTAGAAGTACAACGTCTGTATTCTTCTTCTTCTTCTTCTTAGCGTGTCGATGGCAATCTAAATTGTGTCGGCCCAGAATTTGATAAAATTGTGTTTTTACTTCCCTGTACTGACTGACTGACTGTACAATTGATTGCGGTTAAGTTTTACAGGTAACTTATATATTAAACAAAAATATAATTAATATCAGCTGTGTACAAATAAACAAAAATAATTACCTACATAATTGACATAAAAATATTTCACATCTTCACATAATATACAATCGTCAATTTTTTCTAACGTAAACTAATATTACCTACGGGGTTTTCACTCACTGTATTTTCGTTCAACTCCTTTTTTTTGTTTCAGAATTATAATATTTAAATATCATTGCAAAACAATGAAAAAATGTCTTTTCAAATAATATTTTTAGTGTGAGCAATATAACAAACAGTGTCATTGGAAATTAAAACTAAATTCGATCGGTTAAGGAACAAAATCCTATGATTGTCTATTAAGTATTAAGGCCTACTTTTTCTACTTACTAAATTTTTAATTTCGTTATCTTATTTATTAGAAGGCCTAAGTTTAAGTATCTAATATTAATAGTATCTATCTAGAACACAACGTCGATTGCAGCTTTTGAGCGAGGGTACAATTTTGGGGCCGTTTTTTAAATATATTTACTTAATTCATATGGCAAGTTTGTGGGCTTTTTTTTTACATATCCGAAAATAAAAGTGCTGTAGGCATTTGTGAACTTCAATTATAGATTTAAAGATTTTTATTGTTCCAACTTTAAAAGGAAACACGGAACGTTTGTATTCGCTTGTCAATCCAACACCATACTATCGTTTTAGTTTATAACGAAATATACTATTTACGTATTTATGTCATACTTTAACTGTACTGTAAATACAAATTAGGTCATCCAATTACCACAATTTAGTTCAACATCGTTCTGTCTCTTAATTAACTTCATTATAATTTGTATTACCACGCTCAAATAAAGCCACAGTTTATAATTGTCCTACATTCCCTGTTATTAAAACCGATGTCTTTACAAATAAACTCGAACTCTGGAATGATCATTAAAACATAATTTTGCAAGACACGCACAGACAAAAAATCGTCAGAAAACTTATTTAATAATTAACAAAAAAATAATATTAGTACACAAAATATAAAATATTGATTTAAGTAGACACTATCCTGCCGGCAGATTCGGGTACAAAAAAAAGTCAATACCTAAAAAGATATATAGTGTGTCCATGCTCCAACAACAATAAAAAAAAAAACTCTAAAGCTCATTTAGGCCGTATTTTCTCATAGAAATAAATTTGTGCGACGTTATTCGCTTCTTTTGCTAGTAATTTTCTTTTTACGAAGTTAAAATGTTCTAAAGCAAACTCATATAGTTCATTTTCCATTCTCCAGATCGCTGACTGCTGGATTTTGTCTATGGTAAGTAGGTTAGGTTCTATCTTAGAGCTAGTTTGCCTTAAATGCGATTTGTTGCTGTTCATATAGTATTCAGTGGCTCCTTTGAAGAAGCGAGGTAGAGTAGCCTCTAGAACGGTTATAAAGTCGAGCATCTGTTCTGTTACACCCACTAAAAGGTAGTGGTTGACTAGATTGTGTTTCGCTTGGTCTAAGGCCCATTGGTTGCCGGGTTTCCTAGAAAAAAAAAATGGTGTCAATATGTGGCTAGTTTTTTTTATAGGTGAGTTAGGCATGGAAATGTAAGTAGAGATTGTGCGATGATTCCCGATGTCCACCAGTGGTGGAAAGTGATGCATTTTTTTAAATCATTCTCTGATTGCGGGTTGGTAGAAGTCACAAGTCTCCGATGTTTTTGGTTCACGACATGCCGGTTTCCTCACGATGTTTTTCTTAAACCATACACACGCCTAGTTTTATAACAATTTTGACAGCAGAGATTTGAATAAATTACACAAAGTAATGCGCCCGTCGGGATTCGAACCCACGGCCTACTACCAATAGGCAGTAAGTCGCCTTGGGCCACCACTAATCTACCATTCCTTGGTTTATAAATATTTCGCAATGCGTCTAGGAAATCATACATTGTAATTCAACAACAGTATTTTCCATTGCATTGGATAAGATAGGAAATAACTGTGGGAACTCTGAAGTCGATTTCATTTTGACCTTGTGGTTTTTTTTAACGATAATTTCCGTCAATAGTCAAATCATGCGTGACTTTGCAAGAACAACACAAAAATATCTCTTTTAAAATACAAAAATAACTCGTAATTAAACACTGCGCATTCATTCCATAGCGTTGTTAAATTATCTCAATAAAAGCATTGTCTTGAAATAGATAAGATTCCAAGAAAATTATTTAACTCCTTTATGTAATCTTTAAAATTCCGAGAAAAAATGAGACTTACCTACTTTCTTGGTACTGAGTTCTTATTTACAATTCTAGCCTTCACCGAGGAAAGTCTTGTTACTAAACTAACTAAAACAGTGATTCATAGTCCAGTGTTGTGACTGTGGGATTGTCATGTCATAGGTCTCGAGTTCGAACTCAAGGCACGATGGGACGGCTGCGGATTGTTGTAAGAGATACCGCGGCCTCGACATAAAGGGCTAAGAAGGAACATGGGCGGGTTTTAGTCAATAGAAGTCTGATACTCCCTTTTAGAGCGGGAGGGGTATTTGATGATTTCCTACACCAATAAAAAAACAATGGCACGATGGGATTTGGGATTTGATTTTTCTGATTCATGTGCGATTGTTTAATTATCAGTTGCTTGAATAGAATAGAATAGAAGAATAGAAGAATATTGTGCAAGGTTGTTATGTGCGTTATGTAAAATTACGATCATAATATTCTGCCGTTTCCGGCGTACAAATATGGTTTATAAGATTAGGGGTCATCAATTCATCATACATTAAAATTAGATTAACAATCATAAGAATTACAAATAATTGAAATAACTTGAACGGCATTAATTAATTTAACCAAAGAGATACATTTACAATTATATACAATTTATAGGCAATGATGTCAAATATTTAGGTAAATTTTTCATTCATATAATCTTCAGTCGAGTAGAAACATTTGCTTAAGAGAAAGTTAAATAATTTAATTTTAAATGGTCTGAGGTTGAGAGTTTTGAAGCTGTCAGGTAATTTGTTATAAACAGTAATAGACATGCAGTACACATTATTGGAAAACAATTTTATTCTACGCCTGGGAACATTAAGCACATACACTTTGCGGCTGGGTCTGGATACAACATCATTATACAACTCAAATTCTTGTCTATTTTGGTGTACAAAGATACAAATTTCATAAATATAGAGTGCTGGAAGTGGCAATATTTTGAGTTTTTTAAATAGTGGAACACAACTGTCCAGTGGGTGCGCTCCACAAATTGAGCGTACACTTTTTTTCTGAGCTCGAAACACTCTTTTTAGTTCCACAGAATTACCCCATATTATTATGCCATAGCGTAAAATTGATGATACATAGCCATGGTATGCGCATAGAGCTGCATCAGCACTAGCCACTCGCGTTAGTCTGTACAAAACGAAAACAAATCGATCTATCTTCTTACATAGGTCATCAATATGAGACTTCCAGTTACAGTTTTTATCAATTACTATCCCCAAGAATTTTGCGTTATCGACCTTTTCTACTGTCTCATTTCCGTAGTGTATTTTAAGATGAGGGGGATTAGTTTTATATGTCTGAAATTGTATCATTTTCATCTTGTTAATATTAATATGAAGATTATTTTGTTTAAGCCATGTAATAATTTTATTTAATGTCATATTTATTTCATTTTGGTATTCAACAATGTCGTTATTTTCGCTTATAATACTAACTGTCGTATCGTCAGCGTATAGTGTGCAGTTGTGGGTAGTTACACTAGGCAAGTCATTAATATATAGCAGGAATAATGGTGGCCCTAGTATGGTCCCTTGGGGAACACCGCAGTTATTTTCACGATACTGAGATCTATATGTGAGCTTCTGATTCCCCGCTCGTGCCGTGATCTTGACGCATTGTTGTCGATGAGTAAGGTAGCTTTCGAGCCATTTCAGTGCGTTTCCCCTTATGCCACATCGATCTAATTTATAAATTAAAAGTTTATGATTAACAAAATCAAACGCTTTGGACATGTCTAAAAAAATGGAGACTATAGGGAGTTTATCATTCAGGCTTTTCGTTATTAATTTTAGAAGCGCGAAACAAGCTCATGTGGTAGATTTATTTTTTCGGAAACCATGTTGATTTTTATTCAAGATGTTGAATTTGGATAGGAAACTAGAGAGTTTTTCATGCATGATCTTTTCAAATATCTTTGACAATATTGGTATGAGTGTTATGGGACGGTATTTATTTACATCAATTCTATCACCTTTCTTGTGGATTGGTTTAACAATAGAGAATTTTAACCGTGCAGGAAATATACCTTGCATAAATGATAAGTTAATAATATGTCCAATATGTTTAGATAAAAACGCAGAGCATAGTTTGAGAATGTTTGTGTTAATGTCGTCGTAGCCTGTAGAGTTGGTTGATTTTAAAGAGCTAATTATTTTACGTACATCGGTGTCATTTGTTGGGGTCAAATACATTGTGTTTGGATTATATGTCATGGGTGGTGTAAAGTCAATAGATGGGTCAACTGTGTTATTCGTTATGTCAATAAAGAAATTATTAAAAATGTCAGCTATCTTTTCAGGGTCAGTGTGAATTTGATTGTCTAATTGAATTTTATTTATGTCATAAGAAGTTTTTTTTTCGCTGGTATTGCTTTGTATTACTTTCCAGGCAGCCTTACATTTGTTGCTAGATTGAGACAAATATCGTGTTTTCGCCTTTTTGTGCTTGAAACATGCATCTTTTTAGAATGGCGGTATATTTCTTGTAGGTTTTTTTATGATGATACTTATTTGCTGTTGATAGACGATATTTAAGGTATAGACGCCGTTTGTTTATACAACATTTTTTAATGCCTTTTGTCATCCAATTATGTTTTAAGGGTTTAATCGTTATTTTAAACTTGATTTTGGGGAAACATAAATTATAAAATAATATTAGAATGTCATGGAAATAATTAAATTGAGTGAAGGAAAACATCGTGAGGATGGGTGGCATAAAAACTCTGACACCATGTTAGGCAAAGTGATAGCTAAACGCCTTCCTCTTCTTTTCCACATAACTTTGTTTTTGCTATGGGTGGAACAGCCCTAAATAAGTAACAGTCTAGCTCATCCTCACCTCTTTGCCTTGGTCTACTGCTATATTGTCCTGCGTACCTTGCCCTACCTTGGTTTACCCTAACCAGTATCTTAAAAATGCAAGTGATCTCGCAAAAGCGCAGTTGAGACACCTTTATTTATGTATTTAGCACTACATCGTGAGGAAACCGGCTTGTGTCTTAAAACCATGTTATAGAAGTAATAAAATAGAAGACATGTGATATCTACCAACCCGCACTGGGCATGCGTGGTGGATTATAGCCCATCCCTCTTCTACAGTGAAGGTCTGAGTCCCTGCAGTGAGACTATTATAGGCTGATGATGGTGATGACAAGCACAAAGTACAGATGTGGACGTAATGCTGTAGGCATGTGATCCTTTTAGTAATGCAGAGATAAGCAGGCTCGTACAGACTTTTCTAGTTTATGGATGTGAAAATAAGGTTGAAATTAACATACCAGCACTCGGCAGCATGGCCACAAAAGAAGGGTACTTGCAGCCACATATTGTTGGGGTCGCAGTCTGCCTGACCCCTCTCCACGCACTCGTCGAATGTCTGCGAATTGATAACGGAACATTATTATTATACCCTTGCTTTTGCTCGTGGTTTTGCTCGCGTGGAGGTCGGTAAGGAATCCACGGGATCGTTAAACGAGAATTATATTAATACTATTTAATTTAAACTGAAAACGGGATATTTATCATGTTTACTTTTAATTTCAAGTTCTCGATATTTCGGCGCTGTTACAAGCACTATGATCACGGATTAACTGAAGTCATTCCGGGTGGGTGTTTATGAGCAGACAAATCGGTTAACCCTCTTTCTAGTTGTTTTTTTTGCGTTCGGTACCATTAATCCCTACTATTCCCGTTTTCAGCATTAATAATAGTGTTAGTAACCATGTCAGTTTAAAAACTTATATTATAATAGTGTTCACTAAGTAATGTGTGGAACTCTCTGCCTGCATTTGTACTCCTGCTTTCAAAGCAAGAGTGAAAAGACATCTTCTGAGCGCGGTCGTACCATCATTGCTATACATCGGTTTCCATCAGCCGTGATAAAGGTCAAAATCAAACCCAATTTGCAAAGATAACGCGAAAAAAACGCGTTTTGTCTCATAGATACCAGGTTAGTATAGGTTTTAAAATTAAAATAAAATTGCGAAAGAGTAGCCTAGCCTGCCTAAGGGCCGGTATGTGGATACGACGAGCAGAGCGAAGATGAGATGTGCCAAATTCGACCAATCACAGGAAGAGCGAAAGACCAGATTTACATTTTAACTAATGTGATTGGCCGATTTCCGCACATGTCCTCTCGTCTCTGCTTCACTCCGCTTTGGTCGAAATCGGGCCTAAGGCTGCGGTTCCACTAAGGCGGAGTGGAGCTGTGCGGAGCGGGGCTGAGCCACGATTCACCAATCACAAGCGGAGGGTGGAGAAGAGATGTGGATTTCAAGCCATGTGATTGGTGAATCTCGGCACAGCTCGTCTCCGCTCCGCCTCAGTGGAACCGCAGCCTAAGGCCAGGCTTTATAGGAAAATATTCAAATTCATTCTAACCCCTAAGACGACGTTTTGACATACAAACAATCACACTCACTCTTCACAGTTATCACATTATCATGTACCTATATCCTAGGTACTGTATTAGACATGACGTCACAGCACTTAGTTCATTGCGAAGATAAATAGATAACAAGAGTTATTTAAGGAATATAGGGCATATACTGTATGTCTGGACATTATGTTTTTCGTGTACGTGGAATTTGTGATAACATCACGCCTGTAATCTCCGAAGGGTTAGGCAGAAATGTACCCATTAGTACCTATTTCCACATTTAGCCAGTTATTTTAAACGTTATGTCCCTTTTTTTCGGTGTGGGTAATCATCAAATAGCCCAAGAGCGGGAGGGGTCTCCCGCTCTTGGGCAGAGCGAAAGGGAGTGTCAGACTTCTACTGACTAAAAACCACCCATGTTCCTTCTTAGCCCTTTATGTCAAGGCCGCGGTATCTCTTACAACATCCCGCAGCCCCGACTCGCATTTCCTTATGTACCTTGAGAACACATTATATCAAACATCACACAACGTATTGGCACCGTAGATTAAGTTTTTCAAACTTTGTCGCACACTAAGAATTTCTCCTGTTTCGTGTGTGCGTTTACAAAAATTTTAACTCGCATACACAAACCAAATACCCAGACCAGAAACAACTACCTGTATGCCATACCAATATTTGTTCCATGCGGGGATCGAACCCGCGACACGCAGCGCAGCAGTCCAATCGCTCAGCCACTGCGCCAACCATACCGACAAAATAAAAGTGTGTATGCACCTTTCGAGTCTAAAGGTGCATCCACGCCCTCATTTCTTATGGTCTGCTCTAAAGTTATCTTCACTCTGTGTCTCGCTCTAAACCTTAGACCACTACCCAGACCTTCAGTCAGGGAATACAAGTAAATGGTTGGGATTATTGGCAAATCACGAAATTAAAACAAATATTCAGTGTTAAAACAATTATTTTCAAAGAAAAACATTTTTTTTTCGGTAATTGCACCTGGGACTGTATTATGTGAATTTAATGTACGATTTAGGCCTCTAATTTACTGTTGATAATAATTTAGATTGTGTTAATTAGTCATCTCATTAGTTTCAAGGCTAGTAGAAGTAGTTTACAGTACTATGATAATTATGGCAGTTGTGACAATTATTTTAAAATTAAATGTGGAAAATAGTTATTTTATTTAATCATTATTTAAGTTTGTTACTGGATAGGTACTATTTAAAATTAATCTATTTTTACAGCCACGCATTCTGAATTTGTGACTCATCATCAGCCTATAATGTTCCCACTGCAGGGACTCAGGCCTCCTCTCAAGGAGAGGGATGGGCTTACAATCCACCACGCAGGCCCAGTGCGTGTTGGCAGATGTCACATGTCTTCGAATTTTCTGGTTCTAAGACATGCCGTTTTCCTTACGATGTTTTTCTTCACCGTTTTGAAAGCAGCGGTGATGAAATAAATTACACAAAGTAATGCACCTGCCTGGGTTCGAACCCACGACTTACTGATCATAAGTCGGGGCCACCACCACTGGGCCACCACTGCGCTCAATTTCTCTCTGAATTTGTGACTGCTTGATGGTAATAGGCTCGCCCCCTATTCCATGAGGCTTAACATAGCTGGTGAAATGAGGGTCCACTATTAGGTACACCTCTTTTTTTTTGGAGGGTGTGAAATCATCAAATGACTCCTCCTGTTCTGGGTAGAGCGTTAGGGAGTGTCAGACTTCTACTGACTAAAAACCACTCATGTTCCTTCTTAACCCTTTGTACCGAAGCCGCAGTATCACTTTCTATCGGGACAACCCGCAGCCCCTACGGGTGCAGCGCTGCAGGTACACCTCTCTACCTAACCTTCCGGGGATTACAAGCGTTAAATAGTTTAAAAAGTATAATTAACTTACCATTTTATCACCATGTTTTTTCCGCACCAAATGTGGTCTATAATTGTCACCGTTTCTTAAGAAATAATAGTATGACACTAATCTGTCAAGCGGCTTCCTTACTAAGTTTATAAATATAGGCTTGGTCGTAGCTCCCAACCTGGAAAAAGAAAATGTTTTTTATTAGTTAGAATTTAGTAAATACATACCTACATAAGAATAAATAAAATTGAGATCTACCTTTCAAACGTTTCTCTGATAATCTCATTTATTTCTGTAAACTAACTATTTGCGGTGGATGGGGAGTTGGGGACATCAATGTACAAACGGTTATCACGTTTTCAGTACATCATTACGGACTCTGAGGGGTTCCATATTCCCGTCAAGGCTGCGGGTTGTTCGAAAGAGATACCGCGGCCTCGACACAAAGGGCTAAGAAGGAACATGGGTGGTTTTAGTCAGTAGAAGTTTGACACTCCCTTCTGCTCTGCCCAGAGCGGGAGAAGTCATTTAATGACTTCGCACCCCCCAAAAAAAATTATAATAATAAGCGGTTCCATATTACCATTTGTTTGTGAATGTCTCATCTAACCTGTTTACATTATCACGAAATAAATAAACTAACAACAAACTAGGAAAGGGCATCGAAAAACTCCTCCTCAATGGTGCAAATGCTCTGAATGCTCAGAATGGGGGCATTGTGACATTGTACCTTGCTCTTGGGTCAAGGGAACAACAATCAACAAGGCAATGATCGAGGTCCTTGGAATTCCTTTAAAAGTCTGTGAGCACTTGGACCCCACGGTTCAGAGACTCAAACATAAACGAGACATCACCCAGTAAAAAGGGTCCTGTCTATTCATAATGATTAGATAATCAAGACATTAACATTAACAACAAATATTATATTATGAGCCTGACTATGATATTTTGCGACCCCTATTATCATAAAATATATCCGAAAGTAGCAATTATTATTTCACAAGAAATGGCATTTGAATTTTGCCAAGTGTATAATGCTCTATAAATATTATTGCTCATGACTGTACCTATCTAGGCCGTCCACTTAGGTCTATAGCCATATAGGCATTTCATTGGCATGGTTGGAAGACCTTTAGAATTATAAACATGTGATATCAATCTTTAATGTTCTTACATGGAAAAAGTATGAGTTGAATACAAATGAACCTGGCTTTGCCATGTTTCTTTATAAATTTATAAAATGCTTACAGATATCTACTGAAAACTATGTCCCATAAAACAATTTCCTTATTTTGCCAGTAAAAACAGCTCAGTCCTGCTTTTTTGTGTTAACTTCTCAATGTTAGGAGTAAAAGAAAATGGTTTATGACTATGATAAGTATGATAACTTAATACACTATATTTATATGAGTGGTTTACTGAGATTGCATTAAGTAGTGGGATTTTCCTCGTCCTTTAATGGTAATCATTCTTCTTTACTTTTATGGGTAGCTACAGGTGAATAAATGTTGTAAGATTTCCAGATTACTGAGTATCCTATGGTTTTAAGGACTTTCTTAGACCTTTTGTAATTATAAATGGCACAAGAGAATAGTGAGAAGGGAGTTTCAAGCAAATTAAAATTAATTCTTACTTACCGATCAAAGTTAAGGAATGCCATATGCCCATGATATAGTGCGGGCTTCACCTCATCCCACTTGGAGACATTTTGAACAAACTTATACTGATTGTTCAGCGACATGATATGTCTATTGGCAGTAATGTTGATATGTAACACTTTGAAGTTGTTCTTCTTACACAAGTCGTACGCTACGCCCACGAAACTCGTCGATCCCGTCTTAGGGACCCTGTTGTATATCACCACAGTATCGTCGTCACTTTTTTCTAGAGGTTTCGGGAAAAACAGGCGAGATTCCGAGCGACTTTGCACCAACCTAGATTCTGAAAATTAAACACATATTCGTACACCAAATTCCACTGGCTTCTCAATTAACATACCAAAGATACTTCAGCTCACCTAGTTTTCTATTATTATCATCTAAACGGGCGATTTCTGATTGAAAATACAGGACAATAACAACAATAGTGCAGAGGCAAGAAAACAGACATAGTTTGTTTACGTTGAACATATCGGTATGCGCCCCGGACCGTACAACTTCACGCCGAAATCAGCACTGGCATAATTAACTCGCGTACATTATAAATAAACATTATTTGGGACACATAGAAATGAAAAATAGTTCCGCGGACGACAAACGCCATGTAATAACATTCCATAACTGCATTAGAAATTTGGTAATATTGAACATTCTTTCTACTGTTCTCTTTCATTTTCTAATGTGAGAGAAAAGGACAAGACTACATTTGATGCTATTGATTAAGTATAAGCGGAGACGTAATTAACGCGTATTATGTCAACACTGGTATGTCACGAATACAAATTTTAATTTGCAGTTGTGAAAAATATTACGTGATCTAAATACGTCGCATTTTTTCTTTTTGCAAACGCAAAATAAAATTGGTGGCATCCGACATTGACAGGAGAAACGTTTTATTTCATGTTATAAAAACGTTATCGTGCGAATTATGATTATGACTTGACCACATTGCTCTACATTATGTAATAATATTTATAGAGAATGTATTAAGTAAATAAAAGCACGAAAAGATAGAGAAACTTTCTTAACATTTATTCCTATGGATTATCACCTGCCTAGCCTTTTCTCAACTATGCTGGGGTCGGCTTCCAGTCTAACCGGCTGCATCTGAATACCATTGTTTTACATGTAGCGACTGCCTATCTGACCTTCACCCCTAGTTTATAATAGGTACCTAACATTTGGTAAGACTGGTTGTAAGACTTACAAGTCACTGGATTGGCAGCCGTGACCAACGGCTTAATGGGCTCCGAGGCACGGAAGAAACTTGGTGTGTACCTAAAGGTGGGCACCCAACCACAGACCAATCTATACAAGGGTGGCTTAACCTAAAGATCGACCCAAGTGGCAGTTATTATTAAGCCACGAGCTCCTCATTCATTCTAGATAAAAAATATAGAAAAAAATACTCGAGATCACCCTGCCTATCATAACACAAAATATTATATAAAGAGGGAGCAGTAGATAGATTCAGATGTCAATCAGGTACGTACAAATATACCTACATACATAACTCACGCCATTTCTCATGGGGGCAGAAACCACAGAACGTCACTTGCTACGATCCTGACATACAACTTACCTACTCCTTTTGCCTCGTCTACATTCAAACATCAGGATACATACACGCTCGCCGGTTACGAGTACTACACACCTGTCCTCTCTGGTACAAATATGCTGGCCATCAACCTATTACAATCTGTCTAATTTCTTCGTTAGATTTTTCAACCGTATCGCTAAAGCATTAGGTTCAAGGCAAATTGTGAAAAAAGTATTGGCGTCTGTGTACACAGTAGATGTCGATACAAACTACCTGTATGTACTTAGTTAGACTGAGTTATTTTCAAAATCAACATGAAAGAAGAGATGATGAAGCAATACAAGGCATATCAAATCAATTTATTGGCATATATAAACCGCAGTTCCGTGCGAGTTTTCAGTAACCAGCCAATAACAGCGCTTAAGCTGCCGCACGACAATCAATGTGTAATGGTAGGCGAGTTTAATTAAAATCGAGCCAATATTGTGACTTGTCAACAGAGCCGGATTTAAGGGAGGGCATTCGGGGCAACCCAGGGCCTCCATAAGAGAGGGGCCACCACATAAATAGAATTTATTTAAAAAAAAACTTACACCATTATGGTATAAAATATAGTGCTTTAACTCGAGTGTCAAGGGAAATTTAAAAAAATAGAATTTGCGACTTAACAAGAACTTCGAGGTACATTTTTTTAGCATTCAAAGTGATATAATTATACTGCGGGATAGATACTGCGGGAGCTGGATTTCAGCGAAATCATCAATGATTTTTCGTTGAAAAAAGCTTGGAATGTGCCGTTTGCACGAGAGGCTTTAATTTAAAGATTATTTACTTATTGTGTGACTTGATGTGATTGCCTGTTCTTTTTTTGTGCCATACGATTATATAAATAAATTGTTGAAACACTAGCAGGATAAATATTACTTAACCTATTTGAAAAATAATTAGGGGCCTCCACTCTCTGGTTGCCCCAGGGCCTCCACACCTCTAAATCCGGGCCTGCTAGTCAATACCTGTACCACCATCCTGTGCCATTTCTAGGAAGGTGGGTTGGTTACCTTGTTTTGGTTGTTCTTCCGTAGGTTATTGCTTACGGCTCAATGAATACACGGCCCTACAAAAATTAACAGGTTGAGCGTAGGGTCTTAGGTTGATTCTCAGGTCGTATGATTGAATACCTTTTGTAGGATCTAGATTCTAGATTCGTGGTAATAATTCATTTGATTTCTTAGAATACATAAGCATTACATCACGCCTGTAACTTTCGAAGGATAAGGCGGAGGTGTACCTACCTTTTTTTTTTTTTTTTTTTTTTTTTTTTTTTTTTTTTTTTTTTTTTTTTTTTTTTTTTTTTTTTTGGTGGGTGTAAAATCATCGAATAACCCCTCCCGCTCTTGGGCAGAGCGAAAGGGAGTGTCAGACTTCTACTGACTAAAAACCACCCATGTTCCTTCTTCGCCCTCTATGTCGAGGCCGCGATAACCGTTGGACTACCCGCGGCCCCGACAGGCGTCGGCCCTTTCGGGCCCCTCCCATGTTGCTGACATCTCTTTGAGGCGCGCGTGGAACACGAACGCGCCGTCGACACGGCCTGTTTTCGTCGTGAGACGGACGGACGGCGAGTTAGCCCATCACTCACCGTCCACAGGCCCGCGTCTACGGTGGCCGGAGGTCATCGCGGGAGGTGTACCTACCTAAGATATTAGTAAGTACACCCACAACTACATAAAGACAAGCCTGAATCCCGCATTTTTTTTTTTGAGGTTTGGAAATCATTAATTAATGACTCCTCTCGCTCTGGGCAGAGCGGTAGGGAGTGTCAGACTTCTTAAAAAGGTGTATTCCCGTTCGTCCCACCAAATTTGCCCCCGTCGTGGGATGAACGGGAATTCGCTATTTTTTTCCCGATTGTCCCACTAATTTTTTGATGGAAATAATTTATTAATTATTTTTAGTCTTCTTGGTCCTACCAAATAATTTCAGACTGGTTGTTTTAATGGTACAAAAAAAACTAATTTTAAAATAAAAATCAGACATTTACAGTTAGGAGTTAGGACTGTGAAGTCTCACAAAGTACCAGCAGGGCTATTGCGTATCTTTTAAATGACAGTGGCTAACCTATAGTGCCTATCAATTACTGTCAAATGGTTCCATTTTGTACTAAACCATAACCAATTTGACAGTTAATCCATAGACAATATGATAGCCACTGTCATTTAAAAGATACGCAATAGCCCTGCAGGAGGCCCGAAGTATAGGAGGTATTGTATTATTGGAAATTGGAACCTCATAATCTTTTATGTGGTATTTTGTGAGACTTTACTATCCTTGTTTCTCATCACCAACAAAAAAAAACAGAATGCATAAAAAAGGTTTAATTATAAGATTCCAATTTCCAATACCTCATGTTTCTGTTCTCCTGGTAGTTTGTGGGACTTTACTATCCTTTTTTCTCATCTCCTTCTTGTCCTTGCCCATTTAAAATAATACAAATGCACGTAGTATTTTGCATAAATCAACAGACTATAAAAATCAACTAAAAAAGTATCTAAAAAAGTGTCATGGCTGCCCAAAAAAAGAGTTAGGTATCTTATTTATTAAAAAACGCTTTAAATGATCATTTTTGTGCGCCTGTACCATTCTTCAAATTAATTTGTTAATATTTTTTATGAAATTCCCCTATTTTTTCTATTTTTCTACTCTCTCTCTCTTTTCTTTTGTTTTTTTTTACATCTCCTTTGAAAGTAAACAACGATTAAACATTTTGCACACAAAATTATTTAGTGGGACGAATGGCACTAATCTAAGAACATATTCCCATTCGTCCCTCTAACCAAAGTCATGGATTAGACGATCGGGAACAAATTTAATATTATTTTTGTAAATTCCCGTTCGTCCAACGACGGGGACGAAGTTATATTTTTATTGTTATATATTTAGTATAGTCTTACTTATATCCCAATAAATTAATTCACTTTAAAAAAAATTGTTTAATTTCATTGAAATTGTCTATTGCGATCTCATATTTTTTTAGATTTTTCACTCGCTTAGTTTAAAAGTTGGAGTCGGGGGAAGGGGGGCATTTTACTACTTTGGAAGTGTATATCTTTCAAACGATTGAAAAAATGGTATTAGGAACCCCAATGCGCGTGCCGTGGCGGTGGCGCGGCGGGTGCGTGGGGGCTCCGAGTCGCGGGACGGCGATAATAACTTTCCTTATTATTAAGTTATTTACTTTTTTTTTTTTATTATTATTTATGAGGAACATCAAACAGCTACAGTATATAGTATAAAAAAAGAGGTACACAAAATAAAAACAATACTGTAGCCCACAACGATGTTCACAGATTAGCTGTGGAATACTTACAAATAATTAAACGCTAGGATAAACAATAACTAATACATAACAAAATTACAAACTAAACTTACTTGACTATCATGCTTACAATCTATAATTTTACACACTGCACATAAATCAAATCAAAAGAGCTCCTTGAGTATAAGCTCTTTGAACTTACTAGGAGAACTTGCAAAAATGTCAATATGTTACTTAAATTAAGGAAATATTTTTTACTTATAAGATCGCGGTTTTATTAGTCTGCGATAACGTTTGTGTTAATATACACGATATCTGGACGCAGCGGACCCGGCTTTATTCGAAATGGCTATACCACGGAAAATTGGCGAACCATATAAATGTGAAAAACAATTCTTTTCTCTGACGGTATTTAATCGTAGTCGGGATTTAGATTTAGTTTTTTTTTTACACTTAAAAACGTGTTGTATTTTATAGACTTATACAGCACGATATTACAACAGCTGTGATTCATTGTCAAATTTTTTACGCACTCGAAATCCAGACATTGTGTAGGTACTTATTTCAAGGTAAATCCTTTAGTACTACCTCAACTCAGTCAGTTTCCAATGGCGCTTCGCCCCACGCAGCCGTGTGCGCGCGAAATAGCGCTGACATTAGTTTTCCCGCCAAATCTGGGTCGCCGAACGCGTTCCAATTATTACGCAAAATAATGATAGCAGAGTTTTATTAAACTGTTTGATATTCTAATTTTTATTGAATGTACGTCGCGATGTCACATCTTTGGTAATTTATGATATGTTAAGTTTTATTTGTGTTTCAACTATTTAAAATCAAGGACACTCACAAGATGAATAAAATTAAGACATGGTCATTTTTCTTCAACAAGAGTAAATCACAGTTTTGACGACATCCTCCAAAATTCATAAGGTAATCCGTTTCTAAACAAACAAACTTGATCCAAATTCACTATTAATTTAATTAGGCCGGAAAGGGGCCAACCAGTATCCTCAATGAAAACTAAACCTTGCATCATTCAAATAAGGTTTTACCAAAAATAGTATTATGTGTGTTTTTGGTCATACAAATGAACAGTTTATCGGTTCCTTTTCCGGTCGTAATGGGATCTCGATTGAGTTTGCACGTGCTCTAAGCAATATCGAATGTGCTATAAATGATTCGGTGTAATATTTCGAAAATCCACTCGATTCTGAGCTGAATGAGACGTTGAATGTTAGTTTAGTTGTAATTTGTAATTTTGTAGGTCTTAAAGTCGGAATATTCTTAAGTATAACTCAGTCAAAATAAAATCTTAAAAACGAAAACTCGAAATGTACGAGTACCTAACTACCTAATAATTAGGTAGTTAGGTACTCGTACATTTCGAGTTTTCGTTTTTAGAGTTTTCGTTTTTCGAGTTTTCGTTTTTCTTTAACTTTGCTTTTTCACATATACATATAATTATTATATGTAGGTATATGTGAAAAAGCAAAGTTAAAGACGTGCAAGTTAAGAGCGTCAAGCGTCTAGAAAAGAGTAAAAGCTTAAAATGGTTATCAAGATACTATTTGTACCGAATGAGGTACATATGTAAGCACCCGATAGGTTAGCAGAAACTAGTAAAGTAGGTCTAGGTTAGTGTCTAGACTTCACTTACCATCATTATTATAATTGTCTAAGTAATCTATGAACCCAAATACTCGTAAAAATCAATCAAAACCCAGAGGAAATGAGAAATGGCAGGGGTGGCCCAAGTAGCACACAAGCTCTATAACAAGCCGTACACTGGCCGGTTAGAAGTTCTTAATAACGGCATTGGCTCCATAAACAAGTTCTACAGTAGATGTACAAGCGGATACAGCGCCGCTGTACCCCCGAAAGAGGCACAGATTTATACGGCCTGAGGTTCTACAGTGTCTCTACAATGTTCGTAAATGTGTGTTAGTACGGAGATTCAAAGATGCTATGCGAGCAATAGTGTGCGCCTAAGTATTTAAAATAAGTTCTTGTAGCGCAACTATAGCGCTCGCATCTTATTTAGATGCGTCTTTGTCTCTGAATTAGAGTTTACGGATCTGTATTACATATACGGTAGCAATATTTTGGGGTAATGAATAATCTCAACAAAGACTTAGTGCCAATGGAAAGTGATTGATGGAAACGATGGAAGACTGAAAATAATTAAAAAATAAGTAAGTGTTGATTTTTCTTTTATCCATGCAAAATACCAGTGCGAGTACCAGCTTATTGTAAAGATATACATATTTTTGGTTAAAATTTTCACGCGCCTGCTATTTATGCAGTTATTTGTATAAAAAGTACATCTAATTAAAGGATTTGAATTCTGAATTTAGATTATATAACACAGTTTAGCTTTATAAGTAGTTTCTTTATAATACTGGGTGAGAAAAAGTGGCGTTAGTTCAATTTTTATACATATTTATGATGTTAAAAAAATATAAATAATCATGTGAATTGCTTTTATCATAATCTTTTAATGGCGTCTCGGTTACAAGAGCCTTCAGAGTTTATTAGAACCGTTCTATTGATTTAAACCACTAGTATCCACCGTTGTAGACCTTTTGGTTCTACAATTGTGGTATTGACGCTCTATTGTACTTTTTAGGTGTACATCAGCAATTAATATATTCTTTTAAGAGTCCAAGGTTGTACAACGGACTATTGATATTCTAAGGGTCATTTTATTTAGGGGTCCATTGTCAGAATCTTAAAACCCGTTACTTCCCTCTTACACGTTACTTTTAAATCTCATGTCTTTCAGGTATTACAAGAAGACTACGGGAATACTTCAACAGCTAAAATTGACTGCAGGAATGCTTCTGAATCTCAACCTGGCGAAACGTATATAATACTTTCTGACAACTCAGGAACTCAAGCTGCGACAATACAGGAACCAAATTGTGATATACAAAATATACTGCAGAATCAATCTATCTTATTTGATATTACTAATCAGATAATAGAAAATCAAAAAAATATTAAACATAAATTAGCAAGCATTTCTGTTCAGATGGAAGATTCCTTCTCAAAGATTGAAAACCATAACACGAAGACAGTATCACTAAAAGACGCTTCAAGTGCTGAAACCGACTCATTTATTTTGAAGCAAATCCAAAACGTCAAGGATCTAGAGCAAATGGAACAGCTACTTTCTGATAAGGATTATATGAAGAAACTCAAAAATTCATGCGTATTTATATGTTCAAGTGGTGAAGGACATGGAACAAACTGTGCGTACCGATTTTTGGATGTACTTTTTTCAAGAGACTTTCTGTGTGAATGTTTATTACTAAATTAAAACAGTTATTAAGATTTACATTGTTTTATTTTATAAAAATGTATGTAACAAAGGGAAAACATAAAGTTCTCTTTTATGTTCAATGCACACTAATTTACACATAATATCCTGGGTTGTTACAATAACATCAGGTATTGAAAGTGTCGAAACTTTATATATATTGAGAAATGAAGATTTTATTGGAGTGTGAAATAAATCTGTTTTATTTAGCAACTTGTTACCATATATACACACTCCTCTTGTATCATCAATCACATTTTATATCTTTAATTTTCGTCATAATAATATCTTTATACCGTTCCACAAAACTATACAGTTAATTGTAAAAGAAATCGATGCTTCTGCGTAGAGCAAAGGGTTATTGCACAAAACAATGACAAAAAGTGTTCATTGACGTCAGGACTGAGTACGTCTGGTAGTATCACTACACTCAAATAAAAGAAGAACGTACGAAATTCTGACCCCTTCCAATGAGCCAGAGTGTCTAGTTGTCTTACTGCTTTATGAATTTCTGAGGGCATTTTGCATTGCCTTAAGAAAATATTGATTGTAACTATGTCTCTTGCACACCATTTTGTTAAATATTTACCGAAATTTCCATCACGCCAGCCAATCAAAAATCTTTTCATAATTCCTAAGCCTATTAAATGAAGCGAGTCACCGACAGGAAAATCCTCTACCATATCGATCGGAAGTTTCAATAAAGGAGAATCAATTTTATGGTGTGCTCCATACATTTTCTGACGGAAATTAGAATCTGTTCTAACAGGACATCTCGTTTGAGGGAAGATAACTGTATGAGATTTATGAGAATAATCGCCAACTGTACTACATTTCAAACATCCATGTCGACCGTTGAAATTACAAACCCCTGAAATAAAGACAAAAAGTGATTAGGTTAATTGTGTTACAGTAATAAAAAAAATTGGTAACCTAAGAATACTAGTTATTACTCACCCTTGATGAAAGCTCTCGCAGGGGAATCACAAATTAAACATCTAATATTTATTTTTATTGTTTTGCCAAGTTCCTCAATATGAATTCCATTTTCCAGTAGCGGCAGCATCTTTTCTACAAAATCATTTAAATATGCATCTAGATCTTTTGGTTTACTGCTCCCACAATAAATACCAATTATAAACGAGTCTTATTCAGTTCTTTCAAAAATATTGCAGAGAATTGGCCGAAATTCTTGTTTCGAACTTTTATGAATAGGAAGCCCATCAAAATTAAAATTGTAGGAAATAGATTCTAGTATTTCATCTGGGGTCCAATAACGTAGATTTTTTTGTGAGAGGAGTCATAACCCCATTGTGCCAGTATACACCACCGCCTGCAATTGGCTTTAAATTTATATTTCTAGCGGTATGCAATATGGTCCGAGGATCTTTAGGCAAAATATTAGGAATAGTATTATTTAAAATTTCTGACAAATGTCTTAATGCTACATGCGATATATTGAATTTAACTGCCCATTTTCGTAATTCATTGCGAAAATCAACGTTCTTTATGAAATCACTAGTAGACTCGGCAGTATCTGTATCTGAACTGCTGAGATCAGCACAGTCGTCATTATTTGATGCAGTGTCATCTACGGATTCTTCAGCAATTACTTCGGCCTCAACTCCTGGAAAGTCACAGTTAATACTGTCAGCTACATCACTGCTCCAGGTTACATTCGTCGCAGAATTTAAACCTACGGAACCCTCTTTATTTTCAACACACACTTGACTGTTAGAGTTTTCAACACTGATAACATTATTTGATGCAGCGTCACCTGCCTCAACTTCTTCGAAATTAACAATAATATTGTCAGCTAAACCGCTATTGCAAGTTACGGTAATATTAGACGAATTTCCTTGAAGCTTCACTTGATTACTAGAGTTTCCAATTTTTTTGCCAGGACTATATTCTGGTCGATTATTAATAATAATCCCATATTCTTTGCTAATCTTTTTCCTCACACTACCATGTCTTTTTCTTAATTTCCACGCTCTTTGGCTATCCATGATAAATTTACGATAATCTTTCACAAAATGGAGTCACAATGAAGCAATTAAATTAATAAAACACTCTTCTCTCGCTTCAGCTGTTAAAGTGACCATAGAAACAGTTTTTTTTTCTTTTAGCTGTTTATAGCGTGATCTTCTTACCTTATTCAGCTATTTACCAAACAGTTGCTGTAAAAATCTCGAATATAACGGCTTACGGGCGACTATATAATTATATTTCTCTGCTGTAGATATAGCGTTTCAAAAGCTGTAATAAGTTCTATTTTACAGCTTACAGGTTTAGAAATATACAATGTATAACCTAACGCGCTTTAAAGGAAGCTTATAACTCCATTTAAACACTTTTGACTACTAAAGCCCTCTATAAGACCTCGCGGAGTTTGAAAAGGTATTTATAACTCTGGGTTATATCAAATGCCCGTACAATAACTCTATAACACGCCTTTGTATCTTCATTGGGATTATATTTACCGTTGTTCGGCTATTGTACCACATGCCTGTTAAAGCACTATTAAATACGCTACTGAACAACTTGAGTATTATAGTAAATCTCTTGAACAGCTATCATATAACATTCAGGTTGTACAGAAGCCATTTAAGCAGCTTGTGTGCTACTTGGGGGTTGAACAGAAATAACTTTTAGTTACAAGCATCATCCCTCAGCGAGGAAATTAGACGGGGCATGCATCACGCGTGATTGAAGCTGCCAGTTATGAAAGGAAGCTAAGGGTATTATTAGTTAATTATAGATTTCAGTTAATGGAGGATGTCATTGGAAGTAATTTAGGCTTGCGATGAACTGAGGGCTTTGTTAGAAATTGGAAAGTTTTTGTAAGAATAAACAGAAAACTAAGTTGAGATTGCACGTTTTCTCGACGTTCATGTAAGGCTTATGTAAAATCTCAACCTTTCTGGAGGCCTTGCATTCAAAGCATCCACATGATTGTCCGGTTCATCAGAAGCAATCTCATAGGTTGACCTGCGAGTCTGCGAGATACCATTATGAAAAAAAAACCCATATAAAATAAAATATTTTGGTTTTGGATTCATTTCGCTAGACACCCAATTTGATGCGCAAATCGAAACACACTTTTGATTTTAATATATCGGCTCAGATTGTTGAGAATCGAACATGTTTGTGAAAACTGGCATATTAGTACCTCTAAGAAGGTCGTAGGGTGTAATCTTCGTAGATGGATATTATTGTAATGGCAAGACCGACACCAGTGTACCTACTATTGATTCTTTTACTCTCAGCTGTAACATCCATTCAGCAATATTTTGCACTTTTAATTGCCATTGCAACCGCTGTTGGTTAAACTAATCTCTTTCTAATACTTAGCAGAACGTTTATCAGTAATACATTGAGGAGTTTGTTAGCTAATCTACCAGGACTTCAGAACCGAGCGAGGATTAGTTACAATACCATTACACACGTTACGATGATCCCGTACACATGCCAGTTGGATACCGCACGTCTTGCGGGGCACACGTTTATTTTTAACAACGCCCTTCACGATCGGGACGCTTTCGAAATATAGATCAAGTTTATAATCACCGATAAAATAATACAAAACTTAAAGAAAACAATCGCGAAAAAAGATGGCGACTTGATTTAACGTTCCTTTTAATATAAAGTCGCGTTCAAATTAAATAATTCTTAAAAAAAAAACGTTTAATAGTTCCTCTTTTTATCGTCGGCATTAAAAAATGGAAGTGGACCGTATTCTATACATTTTCGGCAGCTTTACTCGCAAGAAGCAGGACAAGAGAAAATCTTTAGAACAGCTTTCTCTAAGTGCTGGGAACAGTCCCCTTCATGCCAAAGGTTCCCGTCGGCCAGTCAGCCAGAACCTGAATGTGGCTCCAAGAACCTCAGCATACAATGATGGTAGAAAAAGTAAGGTGAAGGAGTGGGACTGTGGGATTTGTAAGAAGGAGTTAGTGGAGCCGAGGCTTTTGGGGTGTCTTCATAACTTCTGTACCAGATGTCTTCAGGGCCTTCATCAGGAAGGCGAAGCGGAGGTGTGGAGTGAAATTGATGGAGGTATGTACATTTATTTTTGTTTTTCCTACTCCTCCGCTATTCCTCTGTATAAATTCGTTGCGGGATCCAAGACAGCAACAAACAGTGGCGACCATCAGAAAAGCGTGACAATGAAGCAAGAGGAAGTCCCAGAGAAACGTTAATTTGTTTCTCTGGGACTTCCTCGGCTTTTAGGAGTTATAGTAGTTTGACTATAGCGTTGGTGGCCTTGTCAAAAAAAAAGATACTTATTCATGATACTAATAATCTGTTTTCTGATCAAGAAAGCGGACATTAGGACTCTTATTGTCTTAGCTTCAATATGCAGGTATTTTCTGGTCTTCCTTCAAATTTTTCACTCATATCTTGACCTCCCTGGCTAAAGCGATTGTAGTGAATAGGTATCAAGGTGAAAAAATAAGTCTCCAAGGTTATAAGCAAAGCAACCCTCACTGTTCAAGGTCCATCGTGCGCGAGTTATTAAATGACAGTCGTATAGAGTTTCTTTTAATGGTTCCTAATAAAAAAGTAGTTAAATAATTGGATGGGTTTTTTAGTTTTTTAACTACTTTTTTTCCAAATTTTTAGTTATTTTGTGTTTGTTCTTTCGTTGGTCGTGTAAAATTGTTTACAGATGATTTAATTTTTGTGTTTGTTTACAGGTTTTGTGACTTTGAATTTGTTTTAAACATAAAACTGTCACATATTTTTGTAATCTCCTTTTAAAACCCTTCATTTTGACACCCTACTCGATGGTTAAGGTTTTTTATTTTTAAATCGCCCCTAAATCCGCAAATTTGTTTGTTCTTTTAATTTTAATGTAGCCAGTGACACTCGCGCCTCAAGACGAATCTGACGACGTATATTTTATTAAAATCCCTTCATCCGTTCAGGAGTTATGAGGGAACAAAGAAAAGGACATACACGCCAAACAATAACCCTCCTTTTTGGGTATACAAGTCCACTACTAGGTCCTTAGAATGAGATTCGCTTAATATGATGATGTTTTATTTGCCTTACGACTTAGATAATAGCCCTTTTTTTTGGCGTGTGGAAAATCATCAAACCACTCCCGCTCTTAGGCAGAGCGAAAGGGAGTGTCAGACTTCTACCGACTAAAAACCACCCATGTTCCTTCTTAGCCCTTTATGTCGAGGCCGCGGTATCTCTTACAACATCCCGCAGCCCCGACGGGTAGGTAATAGGCCTAAGGTAAAATTCCTGCATTACATAGTTTTAATAAAATCTGTCCCAAAAGTTAAGTCATTTATTTCAAACTAGACGAAACATAATAACACGGCTGTAATCTCCGAAGAGATAGGCAGAGGTGTACACTGTCTAATATTACGCCAGTTATGTATTAAGCCCCATGTATAAGGAGGCTATCCTACTGCCACCCAAGCACAAATCCAAGTTGCTACTGATAATTTGCTGATGGAAAAACCCAACAGGGCTTTGCCCGACCTGGGCCTGCAGTCTCTACAAAGATAGCGATCGCTTTACGACAAAATTCGGTCGCAAAGCTATAACGATGCGGAATAAGGTGGACGTGAGCCGGACGCGACCCGCCGGTATTAGCTACCAACTTAAATCCGCATCGTTATAGCTTTGCGACCGAATTTTGTCGTAAAGCGATCGCTATCTTTGTACAGACTGCAGGCCCTGGGGTTTCAACTCAGAACCCCGTGCTCAGTACCCGCTCTTGCGACCACTAGACCAAAGAAGCAGTTCTTTTAAACAGAACATGCTTTTGTTATGTAGACACAAGTTCTCAACCTTTCATCTAATTATCCACCACACATCAGCAACCTATAAATGTCAACTCGAAATAGAATTATACAGTGTTTGATCCATTTTATACAGTCCATAAGATTTGCGAACTGCTGCGCTCTATTTACGAACATACTGTAAATTAAGTCACTATGTTGGAAAGAAATTGCCAGGGCCGTATTTAGGTATGTAGGGCGGGTGCGAAAATTGTAAAAGGTGCGATGTATTGCCATAGAACTAAACAAATAAACAAAACTGCAGTGTCTGTTTGTAGTTACAAAATAAAATAGCTTTTGAAATGCCGAATGCACTTGAAAATAAATAGTTACTACATAACAGTTTTAATGGCACATCAAACATTTTTTTTTTGTCCCTTTTTCGGCTATTTTCGAAATCGATTTGGACTTTTAGGTACTGGCAGATAGTTGAATTGATGTTGTAAGAAGTAACTTATGCAAAAATTTTGAAAATCGATTATGTTCACTTTCCTATTCAACAGTTGTAAACTGACTTTGTTTACCCTTTAAAATGTTTCACATTTTAAATTTCCATTTTTTTTTTTTAAATAACGTTGGCCCGCACTAGGGATTTCTCCTGTATCGTGGGTGCGTTCACAAACATTTACCAACAGTTGCCAAATCAGAACCATCAGAATATTAGTTTATAGTGTTTATAGTCATAAAAAAACAAGGTTGATCCATTTCTCAATGATAATTCCTTGGTTAAATAAAGATTTGTCTTTATAGTTTTACCTTTTCGTAAACAGTGCCGCCCGTTAAATTCTTAATATGCAGCTAATAATAAATTATTTCGAGGATTTTATTCTTTCAAACTACCACATCAATAAAATCGCAGATTACTATAGACTATTAAATAATAGTTATTTTAAGTATACCTATCTGTTTCATAAACCACTTTGAAAGAGACCTCTTACAATAAGGAGTCCCTTAAAAAAACCTTCATAACAGCTAACAGTGTTTGAGGGCATTTTGTATTGGTTATAGTATTTACGTTAATAAAACGATCTTTTAACGGTTTTGCTGTGAGTTAAGTGCTGCTTCTGAAGGAGGAGGAGCTATCAAAGCTATGTTATGGGTCATTAATGGTTCAATACTGATGGGTCAGTCTATTTACTAGTAAAATGCCTATTTGTATTCTATTTTGTGAGTTATGAGTTGGCCAAATAGGTTTATCACACAATGAAAACCCTTAGATGTACACTCACGAGCACATGAAACTACTACAATATGTCAATTTTCTTTAATATACCTTTTTAACTTTATCGCTGACGCGTTTGGTTCAAAGATGATTGAAATAAATTATCAGTTCGGGTAATGTAACGTGATGTGCTGGCGTCTTTAAAAAATACTGATTAAACAAAATCTGTAGCCATATTTTCAGAAGTGGTCTAAAAATGACCGTTCGTAAACCTTACTGATAGAGCTGCTGTAGACAACCATACGTTTAAAATGACTAAATAACAAATCATCGTCATCCTTATCGTTCTCCTAACCTTATCTCAATTTATTTGTGGTCGACGCAGCAGATTATAAGTATTAGCATAATTTTTTAGGGTTTCGTAGTTAATATGGAACCCTTATAGTTTCACCATGTCCGATGTCTGCCCGTCCGTCCGAAACTCTTAGTACTAGAAAGTTGTAATTTGGCATGAATATACAAATGAGTAATGCCGACAAAGTGCTATAGTAAAATATTGTAATTTTTAGGGTCCCCAGTTACACATTAAAGTGGGGATGATTATTTTTTTCTCGCAAAGTCCATTGTGTGGGATGTCGTTAGATAGGTCTTTATAAAATACTGCGAGTTTGCTCAAACAGTTTTTTAATGAAAGGATTCGTTTGTGAAATATTAAGCTTTAAAATGCAAATTTATGTTAGACTAAAGTGTGCCAACCTAAACCACTCATACGGGTTGTGTTTGGGCGTGTGAAAAAATGCATGGTATTAGCATATAACGAAAATAAAAGGAAAACTATCTCAGCTAAGTAGGCTTTACAAGTTTACGAGTAATAGTCGACCAACTTACAACATGTAGTTGTATGGAATATTTTTCTATACATAATGTATGGGAGCGCAGGTCTCAAAACTGCAAATTCGGAGGATTAACCACCCTGTTAATCAGTTTAGTGAGTTTACATATTTTAATGGTCAACTGCGGAACCCTACATTGTGCGTGGTACGACATGCACTTGGCCGGATTTCATATATGATAATATATACAGGGTGTTTGGAAGGGAGCTGTACATACGCCTAGGGTAGAAACTAGGGATAGTCTGCTACCTACCCCCGCCCATTATATTGACCTTGGCCTCAAGGTTTTTTTTTAATTTATTATTATTTTTTATTTGACTTTTTGACTAAAACTACCTGTAGCTCAAAATCTATCCATGGGACCGGTCGGCTAATGGTCTTGTTTTAATCGTTAGAGTCTTAGGGTCCTGCAAAAAATTATTTTACACCAGAAAATTGTGGAGAAGAAAAGTTATGGGGCCTGAAGTACCGTAGTAAGGTAAAGAAATAATTTTAAATTAAAAAAAAACCTTGAGGCCAAGGTCAATATAATGGGCGGGGGTAGGTAGCAGACTATCCCTAGTTTCTACCCTAGGCGTATGTACAGCTCCCTTCCAAACACCCTGTATAATAAATATGATGATATATACGCCGTGCACCCTCTGTCTAACCCATCAGGGAAATACAGGTATTTATTATTTTATGTATTGTGAATCTACCGAATACGCACAAACTCATCATGATTACACTACTATGTTACAACACCACAATAAAATAAACCCATTCAAGATTTTCACGTAGCATGCCAAAATTCGACATTGTTGTCCTATTTTCCACACATACATAGGGGACAATGTATTTATATACAATGTATTAAAGACCACTCATGCTTGAAGTACGTTCGGACGATGGGAAGCCATACAATGGTCAGACTTCTGACCTAGCTACATAATCCCATCATTGTGATCAAATGACTGGCTTTTACTTTTATGGCAAGTAAAATGTGCCAGTCGTAGATTTAGGTAAGTAGGTGTCAGGTGATGATATTATAGCGGTACCTACTGGATTTAATGTTAATCTTTTATCATTTACTTTTATCTACTCACTGGATTGTGGAGGTAAGATACAGGAGGCAGCCGCTCCATGTAATATACTGGTAAAACTGGAAACAGACTCCGAAAAAGATAGGCAGCTATGATAATGAAATACCTCTACGCGAAGCTCAAATCACTGACGGGGTCATAAAGTCGTCGCAGGTAGGTAATTGCCTGAAGGCAGACGCCGCCGGGATTCCGGGATCAAGGTCATATTTTAGTCCCGAAATTTTCGTGATCAAATTTAATGAATCCCGGGATTTTCGGGATTGATACATCTTCATATTTGTGCAACTAATTGAGATGTACCTACTACTTTTGATTTTATTTTCGTGGTTTATAGTATCTGGTCAATTTAATTTAAAATATAAGTAAGTACCTACCTACATAAAAACATTGATCTCTCATAGTCTTTTTGATGGTTTACCTAAATAAGTTTAAAGAAGTTGATTTTTTGAAGTTTATTGTTAGTTTCATAAATTATTTACAAAAGTGCCTAGTTTGTTTTTATTTTATAAGAAGAAAGTATAGTTTTGTTTAACTGCCTTTTTGAAGATTTAAAACTTAAATATTCTACGTCCTCACAAAACTAAAACATCAAATAAAAATTGATTTCGATATGTTTTACTGTTTTTTTGTTACCACTTTCCATTACCAATAGATACCATCCCGGAACTATACCGGGATCCCAGGATTAACTGTAGATACTTCCGAAATCCCGGGATCAGAAAAATTTACCGGGATCGAATCCTCTACCCGCATACACACTGGAGATTTCAGCCGTCCATGAACTCCCGTCAGTGGAAGTTGTCTTTGCTCCGAGCATCAAATAACATAATCATCAAATAACCCTTCCCGCTCTGGGCAGAGTGGAAGTAGCAGGTTTAGATAATATGAGGGCATAAAGAATATTAGAAACAAAGATAGGCGTAAAAATCATAACTCTTTCCTTGCAATCGTTTAAAAAACCATTGTAGTCTAGAAATTCGACCGACCGCGTCCAAAAACATCATAAAAAACCAAAAGAAATGTTTGTTTCTACAGCACAAACAACCAAACACGGGAACAAGTAAGCATAATGTATCTTGGCTATGTCTCATTGATTCAAACAGGAACTAAGCTAATGTGTTTCTAAATATAGTGCTGCCACCCGGCGCGTTCTATGACAGGAATCACAAACATACTGGAACTCCTTCAATAGTTATGGTATCTATATACTTTAATTTGTTATGGGATTGTGCTTCTTCATATTTGTCTAAGGGCAGTAAATATCCGTTTTTAGTAGCTGCGTTTTTTTTTCGGTAAAATCATCAAATAACCTAAAGGGAGTGTCAGACTTCTACTGACTAAAAACCAGCCATGTTCCTTCTTAGCCCTTTATGTCGAGGCCGCGGTATCTCTTAGAACAACCCGCAGCACCGTTAGTAGCAGCCTGGAACTGTGATTAGTGCCGTTTGATTATATATATCCATTTTATCCATTGATGTATCCAACCTTGTTTGTTATAGGCATGGTGGGATACAATAAATTGGAAACAAGGAGGGACATAGCTCTTGCTACCTATATTTTTAAATTATTGCGTGGCAAGACTTCAAACCCAGGTATATTAAAAGAAGTAAACCTGTGTGTGCCCGACAATTATGTATTACGAAAGCGACGGCCACGTCTAGTGGCGGTCCCCTGTGGTAGGACCAATCTACTGAGTAAAGCCCCTATAACGCGTACCTTGCGTGTCCTTAATGACGTAGCAGACATCATAGATCTTTTTACTTGTTCTATGAGTGAGTTCACAAAAATCACAATGTACAGAATAATAATATGTTATAATCTATACTAATACACACATCAAAAGTGTCTAGGGATCAACATATATTTTTGCAATAACTTTTCTCCTGATTGATATTAATTAAAATTTTCTTTAAGGATTCATCAAATAAAGTGTTTTCGTTTGTCACAGTAACGATAAACCAAGTCACCTTTGCATTAATAAAGAAATTTGCCATTTTCCTAATAAAGGGATTTTTGACATTTGAACCACTAACATTAAAGTTCGAAAAAAAGACTGAAATAACAGTTTTCTTTAAAATTTTATTGGGTAACTTAAACAATTAATAATCCGTGTTTCTACCGCGAACACTAACAACACAAGAACATCGGTTTGGCATACTCAAAATGAGTTCATCCAAATCACGCTGTGGAATGGCCGCCCATGTTCGTTGCAACAACAAAAAAAGGTCTTCTTGCGACTGGATACCCTCCATATTCGGCATAGCTCTTCTCTGTAGCATATCCCATGCATGCTCAATCGGGTTCAAGTCTGGCGACTGAGCAGGCCAGGGCAGGACATTGATGTTAGCTGCGGCGAGAGTCTGTCTTACAACTCTTGCGGTGTGCGGTCGTGCATTATCATGCATTAACTGAAATAAGGGACCGATTTGCACTTGTAGAGGAACGATGACGTCTGATACAATCGTCTCAGCATAAATTTGAGCGTTGAGGTTGCCTTTTTTTTTTTTTTTTTGTTGGGTGTAAAATCATCGAATAACCCCTCCCGCTCTTGGGCAGAGCGAAAGGGAGTGTCAGACTTCTACTGACTAAAAAACCACCCATGTTCCTTCTTCGCCCTCTATGTCGAGGCCGCGATAACCGTTGGACTACCCGCGGCCAACGTTGAGGTTGCCTCTGATCCCAATCAACTCAGTTCTTCCGCCGATCCAAATACCCGCCCATACCATGATGGTTCCACCACTATAAGGATGGACTTCCTGGCAGGATTTTAATCGCTGTTGGCGTCCAGGGGTTCTCCAGTGTCGTTTACGTCTTGTATCCGGTCTCATACCAAAACGAGACTCATCAGAAAAGCACACGAAACGCCATTGTTCTTCTGCCCAATTTCTGTGTTCAAGAGCCCATTGATATCGAATCCTACGATTGTGCATTGCTATAGGTGGTACCCGTAGCGGTCTTCGGGAATGAAGGTTCACTTCATGCAAGCGGTTTCTGACTGTTTGGTCGCTAATTATGTTCCCTGAAGAGTGATGAAGCCTCACGGCTAACATCATGGCGGTTATTGTTGGAGCTCTTCGAGTTAAGATTTGAATGTATCGGTCTTGTCTCCGTGTGGTGCAGCGATACCGTCCTCCATGGCGCTCAGCCACGGTACCAGTGCTTCGGTAACGTGTCCAAAGTCGACTGATAACACTCTGACTTGTATTCAGAGCTAAAGCCACAGTACGTTGCCGGGAACCAGCTTCTATCATTCCCACGGCTCTGAGCATTTCTTCCCTGCTTAAATGACGTCGCCGCTCCATAATAACGTTGGTTTTAATCAGTAGTAGGGAAACAGTAGCACTAATAATGTCTTCAATGCGTTGTATGTTTTTATAGGGAAAATATTGACAGCTGATTTTCATCTTTTACTCGAATTTGATTCACAGTTCCTGATTCAAATTATGAAATGCACCAAAAACGATCCATATAAATTTATAAAATCATAAATTTATTACAAAGCCACATCTCAATCTCAAGAAATCCGCATAAAAATGCTTGATCCCTAGACACTTTTGATGTGTGTATTATAAAGCTGAAGAGTTTGTATGTTTGTTTGTTTGTTTGAACGCTAAGATCTCAGGATTTTCTAGTTGGAATTGAAAAAATGTTTTTGTGTTGGATAGTCCATTTATCGAGGAAGGCTTTAGGCTATATAACATCACGCTACGACCAATAGGAGTGGAGGATAAATGAAAAATGTTGCAAAAACGGGAAACGAAATTCCTTATTTAGAGCTTCCGTTGCGTGCGCTGCGAAAATGGTTGAAGTTATGCAAATATTATGTACGAAAGAAATGTTCCTTTTTAAAAGTTCTACAAATAAGTCCGCGACAGCATATATCTATCTACTAAGATTGACTCACTGTAACCATTTTTTACTATCGAAATGTCAGGTTAAATAGAATTATTTTTTGCGAAGCTTATTTAACCCATATGGTATTAATCTATATCTGAATAAATATTTTTGTTGGAAAGGAAATTTAATATAGAATTTTTGTTCCTTTTACTCTATATGGTTCAAACAAATATCTTAGAAGGTATCGCAATGTTAAAATGTACGCGCATAGAGAGGAAAGATTAGATTTTTTGTTTGTGACGATTTAACTCAAAAATTACTCAGACGACTTTGAAAATTCTTTCAGCTAAAAACTAATTTAAAAAATATTACTATGGATAGTCAATCTATCGAGGTAAGTTGTAAGTTATATAATGTTTTATTATGACGCAGACGAAGTTGCGTGGGTCAGCTAGTAAATAATAAAACTGTAATTATGGCCACACTATTGAATTAGGACATTCCTGTAATGATAGTGATGATGAGTTAATAAATAAATAATAGGCTTGCCCTCGATTAGATGCCATTTACACATTATTTAGGAAATATGCTGTTACGAAGTACATCTATGCCCAATCTCTCTGGGATTACGAGCCTTCTTTCACAAACTGTAAACTATCCTAGCTGTATTTCTAAAGTAATAAAATAAAATTAAAATAAAATACTTAACTTGCAAAAAGTCTATCTATTCGACAGCTTGTATGGTTTGATTACCGCGTGAGCTAATTAATAAGTAAATGTGTGTATGTTGCTTGCACATCACAGTAAAGCTATTGGACGCTACTGAAAGTACCAAACTCGTCGCCAAATTTTTGGCCAACTCAATTTAAATTGTCATCGATTCGCTAAGAAGAAGAAGCGAAATTACGTCACTTCCTTTACATAAGAATATTACAAAGCATGTTTATTTACATCGTTATGATATCATTCGTTATTCCAAAGCACGATATAAAAAGGCCATGTGCGAGTGGACTCGCGCACAGAAGGTTAAGACACTATCGGATCCCCCTTTAATTTTTAATTTGTTTTTGTTATTATAGCGTCAACAGGTTTAAACATTTTGTAAATTTTCAACTATCTACCTTTCACGGATCATGAGATACAGCCCGCTGACAGACAGACGGATGCACTACAGGAGGTTTAGAATAAATTGGTCGTTTATTATGCAAAAAAAATCCCAAGAAACTTCATAGTTGCGCTTTAACTTTCCGATCATCGTAAGTAATGCTTTCGCCACAAAATACCACGTAACTCGTCATTACCATAAAACATTACGTCTCGTTAGGCTGGAGGGCTCAATCCCGACATATAATGAGCATATAATCCTGGGTTTGATCAGAATGTGTAGAATTATCTTAAATGAGGAAGAGCGGTCAGCGGAGTCTCCTACTACAGGCATTATTTGCTGAAAAGGAGACTCCAATCATCAACCAATGTAAGAAATATTGTTTTAGAGAAATCATTTTTTTTTTTGTTTTTTGTATTTGATCAGCCAAATTATTATTGTGTTTTTCATGAAGAAATTGTAAGTAGCAAAAATTAATGGCATTTTTGCCGGTTGATGGAAATAGGTTCCTTGTTATTGGATTTGAATATGAGTGGCCAAACCTGCACTGTGTACTATTGGATACAGCTCTGCCTAAACCTTTTGGGGATTACGACTGATTCAAAATCTACTTCAAAAGATGACGAATCGCAAAGCAATCATACATCCAGAACTCAAGAGTTCGTCGAATCATTACTTATTATTATACAATTACTACTAACTCCTCTTGACTTACTTGCAAAGGTATATCAAACGTTTGAACTTCCATGATTCATTCTAAAGTTTAATCATAACAATACGAAAGAAGAAATTAAACAGATCTCTTTTAATAATAAACAGAGAGTTTATTAGTGTTATCATTCACAGAATCATCTTTTATTTGGCAGTGTTTAAAATCAAAGTTGTGGTGTATGTTTATAATGACCCAGATACACTGTTTTAAGTTGTTTTTTCTTCGCCATCCTGTTTACATGTCATATTTTTAGAGGGCTTTTGTGTAATAAAACAAAAGGTATCTGGTGGTACCATAGATATAATTATATTTTTATGGGTCTAGGTAACTTTCAAAAGTAGATAGCATTACATTATTAGCTGATATTTCGGTGAATCCGACAAGGTAGCCCGCCAAATTCAAATTTTCGTTTCGTGTAAATAAATTATATGTTTATATAATGCAATTGGCTTCGGCCGTTCTATTAAAAATAAATTAGTAAATATCTGTCTTGATTCCTCAAAGGAAATCATAATGACTGTTTTAATTCAGGGATTGATTATTGCAGAATCAATTCATTGCTCCTAGTGAACATAAACAAGTAAAAACGTAAATAATTAGTTTTAAGAACATTGCAACAAACTGTTGTATCTTATCGAACTAGGGACCCCTTTTTTGCACCAATTTTACCTACCCCAGTCCGTCCCTGCAATTCCAGCAAAATTAGTTCTACAACTAGTTCATCGACACATTTCGCTCACAATAATAACCAGCTTATTTATTAATAGTAAATGAATCACGCTACTCAATGTCAAAAGCTTTACACGATCTTCCGGCAAAGCGAGATAATTTCTTTGCCAAAATCTTTGACTCATCGCGCTCTGAGTGCTTGGCCACGGAATGCATGAAAAACCGATACGCTTGTTGCTACAAAAATGAAAACATTGTAATAAAAGGATATTACACCAACATCACAAAATACATTAGAGTATGCCACAATTATTCACTGCCACGCGACGGCAGGCAGAGTCAGCCTGAAAATGATGTATGTAAAGTACTTATACAGGTGTAAATTAACCCATCACACAGCCGTCAACCAAGCATTATGTACATCAAACCAAGTACCTACCCACGCAAAAATGTTTGCTGGGAATAGACTTTTTTTGGGGTCATAAATCACATTTTACGGTAAAACTCAATGTAGCGCTCTTAAAACATTGTGCTAGTGGATGCTTTGAATAGGAAATGGGTCATGGAGGTAATTTAAGTAAAGTTATAACCTGAAAAACTAGTATTTACAAAAACAACTAAGTAAAATTTGGAACTTTGACCCCCAATATCGCCGTAACTAGTGGGTTCCTAGGCATGGTCTAGAACAAAAAAAATATCGCAGTGGTGGGAAGAACAATTAAGTGACCTTCGTTTGCTTTAAGGGTACTTTTACACCCTTTAAGTCGTGGGTAGATCATGCAACTGGTCACTTTATTATGTGGTAAGTTATGTTGGGTTTAATTTCTTGAAATCGTCGGCCACATCATGAAACTGAAGTAATCAATTATTTCATGAAACAGTCGGTTATATTATGAAGTGATCAACTCTTAGGTCTGGCCACGCCATGAATCAACAAGAATTAATTTCATTGTCTGCAACATTTGTGCCATGATAATTACCAAGTTGTAGCCATACATAATATTTCAGACGGGTAATTCATTGTTACTAAAAAATAATACTATGTTATGGATTATGGAACACAAGAAGACGTAGGTACTACAGGCAATACTGCAAGCAATAAACGAAGCGACAAACGCGCGTGACGAAAGTTGCATCGCTTGAGTTTGTGAACTAGGTGATTGTAATTTTTCAAGTCGACTGTTCGTCTACTCGAGTTGTATTTACGCGGTCGTAAAATGTTATTTCACCTGAGACGAATCGTTTTTATATTTTTGTTTTAAACATTGTCATGTATTTTTGGGTTTTACTAAATTAGCTGTGCCCGTGCTTCTGGCCGCGATAAGTTATTCGCGTGAAAATCTAAATAGGTACTATACCTACGTTCCCTCAGCTCTTTGGCCTATGTTTCTTTCATCAACAGCCTATTAGTGTTCCCACTGTTGGGACACAGGCCTCCTCTCTCTTTGAGAGGGAATGGGCTATAATCTACCACGCGGGCCCAGTGCGGATTGGTAGATGTCACATGTCTTCGAATGTTTTGGTTCTAAGCCATGCCGGTTTCCTCACGATGTTTTCCTTCACCGTTTTGAGAGCAGCGGTGATGAAATAAATTACACAAAATAATGTGCCTGCCTGGGTTCGAACCCACGACCTACTGTTTGTAAGTCGGGGCCGCAACCACTGGGCCACCACTGCTGCCTATGTTTATTTACGTGTCTAAAATTAAACTTATCAGCAATAGGGGATCGGACTGGGTCAAAAAAATATGATTCTAATTAGTCCGTCAGTTAGATTATTGAAAAATATTGGATACGTGTTTTTTGTTATAACAAATATATAAAAATTGACGAAGATAAGACGCGTCAAAGATCATGAGTGGGGGGTTGTGACGTCATTTGTTGGTGAAAAATGTACTACCATGTGACGTTTTCGAGGAATTCACGAGTTTTCGAAGCATTGTATCGTCTTCATTTTTTGTTTATGTGAAAAAAGAAAAAATACGTGTCCAATATTTTTTGAAAATCTATCTGATGGACTAATTATTATTTTTTTGTCCGATCCCCTATGCATAGTTTTTTTGTATAATGATATCTGTTTCAGAACCAAACAATTTTAAGACATATTATGTGACATCTGCCAACCCGCACTGGGCCCGCGTGGTGGATTATAGCCCATCTCTCTCCTAGTGATGAGGCCTGAGTTCCTGCAGTGGTAACATTATAGGCTGATGATGATGATGATGAATATTTTCTTCCACTCATAATAACAGACCCCGTGATCTATAACTTCTCTTCAACAAAATTATTTAGGTACTTACCTACCTGTAGAGTTGCGGACTTGCGGTTACTACACTCCAGTACACGTTTGCTGTCGGGCACTGTCGGCTGCAAGTGCTATCAGAGGAACATACTGCTAAAGGGCTGTAACAAATTTGTCTGCCAATGTCGATTTGGTGGTAAGACCGGCCACGAAACGTAACTCCTTTACCTAGAACACTGAGCCAAACTCCTTTCAAAGTGTGCTTTCGTTGTTCCAGGTTCAATCCAGTTAGACCCAGGTGGGTCGCGGTCAGGCTCTGGCGCTGGTTCTGCAGGATCTGGCTATGAGAGCGATCTCCGTCACTCAGGGTCGGAAGGCAGCTGGGAGCAGAAACAACAACAACAACAGCATAAATATGGAATATTGACTAGAAAGGTACCTTTCTGCTGTAATAGGGGGGGATCGGACTGAGTAAAAAAATATGATTCTATAAATTAGTCCGTCAGTTAGATTATCGGAAAATATTGGATACGTGTTTATTGTTTAGTCATGAAACATTCCTACCATCTCTTTTCAAGAAAGGTCTTCTATAAGTAAAAGACAACAAAAAAAATTTTTTTTTTGGGGCCCACAGCAACTTGAGCTTACGTAGATCTCAGCACCTCCCAATACCAATCTTCTTCTTTTCGAATTGGTAATACAAAAGTAGTCTGGCCAGCAAGCAACGACCTAGTCTTCGACTACAATTTCATCTCTGCTCGTTCAAACCACCTCCATTTTTCCAGGTATCAGGCAAAAGCGTCCAGTTCCTCCTCTGCCCAACATGTGGGTACGAAACACAGCTGCCTCTGGGAGGCATATCAGCACTGCCTCTCAACTATGTGTTGCTACGGAAGATGGCGGCCGCACAGGACAGCGAGGGAGTTAACATACTCTGTGATCTATGCAGCAGTGATAATAAGGTAGGAATTGGTGTAGCAACATGGAGGATCTCCTAACCTAGTACTATGCCACTAAAACGCCGCTCCACATGGAAGTAAACGCTGCAGGCCGGCCAGTTCATGCATTTACCGTATTTCGAGTTCATTTTTTGGGGACATGCCTGCCACACTATTCCCAAACCACTGTATCTCCTGAAGCCAGAATCAACGACTTCGTCGAGCTTCAACGTCGCAAACGTTGAAGCTAACGAACGAAATTAAGCAGGAAAGAATAGCGGAGAAGTAGGAAAAACAAAATGTCTACTTCGACGTGAAAGCTTTATAGAAACAGTACTTTCGCCAGATCAAAGTAAACGTTGGGTGGTCTTACTATACCTATCATCCTGCTTACCCCTTCTGGGAACGATATAATATCACCAATAAATTATTATTACTGCGTTTATTGCATCCTCGGGATATTGCATATTCCTTTGAGTAGCGTGAAACGACTTACAAGGGAATTGTTAATTTTCTGCGTTATAGTGCGAATAACAGCAATTGCTGGGTGCTTTTATGAGCTTCTTACCTCTAGAGTCTAGGCAGACTATACCTGGGAAACTTTTAGTTATGGAGATATTGGGTGCCAAAGTCCTTATTAAATGTTTTTTTTAATCGTTTCCCTGAAATTATTTTTGCGTTAGTTTGATACGTTTACACCGTACATTCCCTGAAATGCTAGTAGGCAACTAGGTTCTTTGTCTCTCAAAAACCTAATAGAAACACTACTCACACCTTCTTTAAAAGTATTTAAAGATACTGAGACACACGTGAAGGATCTCAACCGTGAGGCGAACGCTTCAAATGTGGGATTTCAACAAATTACCGTTCGTTACGTTCAGCTACATTTCACAAAGAGAATGTTTGAGAATGATTGTATTTGAACTTACTTTGGGGTGTTTAAAAGAGTTTTTGCTTCATTAGTCATGATTGAATAGTAGACAAAGGATGTTGGACTATTTCAGTACCTTCGTTAAATGACTGAGATGTTTACTCTGAAACTAGGTGTTAGTGGAAATCGGCAATAAAATAGTGTTCAACCACTATTTTATTGCCGATTTCCACTAACACCTAAGAGACACCTAAAAAGAAGCTCTCTTTTGGTTTTGTCAACGCTTGTGCCAGTGCTTAAAATTGACATTCCAATAGGGTAATTCACCAAAAAAAATCTAAGTAGTCCGTATGTTAGATTATCGAAAAATATTGGATACGTGTTTTTTGTTTTATCAAATTAATAAAAATTGACGAAACTGAAACGTGTCAAAGATCATGAGTGGGGGTTTTTGACGTCACTTTGTGGGTAAAAACGTACTAAACTTGTGACGTCAAACGACTTAACACGACTTTTCGAAACACTGTATCGTCTTTATCTTTTGTTTACGTGAAAAAATAAAAAACATGGTCGATTATTTTTTGAAAATCTATCCGACGGACTAATTTGTTTTTTTTTTGGTGAAATACCCTATTTTTCAATAGTTTAGTAGGTACTCACGTCATGAGGACTACGTTTAGTTACGTTCACCACCATCATCTGCGGGAGTTAAGGATTTAACATACTTTCCAAGGCACGGAGGAAACACAGTCAGGTCACCAATCCACAGACCTTGGAAAGCGCGGCATAGCCGAAGATCGAGACGTACGACTGTTAATATTTATCCAGAAGATTCTCTGAAGTTTACGTTATGACTGCTGAAAAGAGGATGATGGTATTTCTTAATCTTCTTTCTTAATCTCAGTATTTCTTTACAGATTGACTTTGTTCACACACATTAAACCAGTTTCACTTGCTATAACGTGTTACATGATTTTTCGTAGCCACTAGACCAGGAATGGCGAAACAATGGCACGAGCGCCATTGATGGCACGTACACAATATTTTAGGCACACTAACGTATTTTGAACCATATTTTCATATAATAATATGCATAGGAGTTTTCAGAGATGAATAACATAAGATTCGATTAGAAACCGTTTGGTAGAGGTGTCCAGTTCAAAATGAAATCTATTATAACTAACCTATAACAATACAACCCTATTATACACTTATTTATTTACTTATTATGTAATGAACACCAAAAGAAGTTACACTACTATTACATTAATTTGAATTAGACATAGAATTAAAACATCTATTAGATATGGTCGCCGTCATTTTAAGGGTTAAATTTCGTTTAATTATTTGCCAATAAACACTAAGCAATATTATCGGACGGCACGGGCATGGCAAGGTCTCAATATACATTGCTTTAGAAAAAATGTCACGTTGATTCATAAAGGTTTGCGATCCCTGCACTAGACCATTCTCTACTTCTCCGAAATATACAGGGTGTAAATTAACCCTTCACACATACGCCAACCAAGCATTCTGTACATCAAACTAAGCACCCATAAGCAAAAATTTTTGCTGGGAAACGACTTTTTTTTTGGGGGTCAAAACTCACATTTTACGGTAAATCTCAATGTAGCACTCTTTAAACATTGTGCTAGTGAATGCTTTAAATAGTAAACGGGTCATGGAGGTAATGTAAACAGTAAGGAGGTAAGGTAAACAGCTGTGAAAAATTTGGAACTTTGACCCCAATATCTCCATAACTAGGGGGTTCCCAGGTATGGTCTAGAACCAAAAAATGATCGCAGTGGTGGGGAGAACAAGAGCCCTTCGTTTGCGTTAAGGTTACTTTTACACCCTTTATTCTAGAACAAAACTAACTACAATTTAACGACAATTCTCTTACAGGCAGAAACCCGCTGCAGTCAATGCCTGGTGAGCATTTGCACATCTTGCGGAGAGCAGCATGGCAGACAGAAGGCAACCGCCCGCCACTCGCTGCACCCTCTGGACCCTGCCCCCGTGAAGTACTGCAGCCAGCACCCGAAGGCTGATCTTTGTGTTTACTGCGCTACGTGCCAGCAGGTAACGGTTACTGAGACTCAAAAAGAAAGCGCGTTCTAAAAGAGCCATGTCCTTTTAGAACGTGGAGGGCCACACGCTACAAGAGCTACAATAGGGGATCGACTGAGTCAAAAAACAATGATTCTAATTAGTCCGTTAGTTAGATTATCGAAAAATATTGGATACGTGTTTTTTTGTTTTATCAAATTAATCAATAATGACGAAGATAAGATGTGGTTGTGATGTCATTTGTTGGTAAAAAATGTACTATCATATGACGTTTTCGAAGAGTTCACGAGTTTTCGAAGCAATGTATTGAATTCATTTTTTGTTTATGTGAAAAAAGAAAAAATACGTCTGCAATATTTTTTGGAAATCTATCTGACGGACTAATTAGTTTTTTTTTGTCCGATCCCTTATTGGAACTACAACGTTTTATCTACGAATACGAACAGTTTCGTAAATGTTTACGGACAGCACCCTTCTGAATGATCCAAGCAAGCATGGTTCTTTTAGATTCGATTACCAAAAGAAACATGGAGCACGGAGCACGGATTTTTAAGATTCTGCCACAGGGTACTTAACAAAAAACATCGAATTAGTCCGTCAGATAGATTTCCAAAAAATATTGGACACGTATTTTTTCTTTTTTCACATAAACGTTTTTATTTACTTATTTACGTAGGTAAACAATGAAGACAGATACAGTGCTTTGAAAACTCGTGTGACGTCATTTTCTAAGACATTCTTTACCGATGAGTGACGTCACAAGTCACAAGCCCCCACTCAAATCTTTGACGCATTTTATCTTCGTCAATTTTTATTGATTTGATAAAACAAAAAAATACGTATCCAATATTTTTCGATAATCTAGGACGAAAGACTAATTAGAATCTAATGTTTTTTAGGTAGGTAAGTAAACATCCCTATAGACGAAGCGGTTTACAACTTTCGATTTGCAGGTCGAACGGTTTTTATGGTTCTCAACAGGTACCTATTTCACTTTCTACTCCACTTACATGGAGCAACTTAAACAGATCTCTACGAGTGACGATGAGCTCACATTATAGAGTGCACTACTTCGTTCTATGAGACTAGTCACGCACTGCCCAGATGGCTTTACGAAGTCCCCGCTAAAGATCTCTCCGAGTTGACTGTCATAATATTACCGCGACGCGACGACCAATCAAGCTAAGCAAAAACTGTAACCAACTATCTCATTGTACTAGACCTTATATAAAAAGCGAGGCCAGGTTATACTGGATGTAGGTACTAACTTAAAAGTGGTGAAACAAGCAACTTAATTAAGTATTTCATCTAGGTGATCTGCCGCGACTGCTGCCTCGTCTCGCACAGCGGTCACGCGCTGGCTAACGCGTCGCGTGCGGCCGCTGAGCGTGCTCGGCTGCTGCGCGACGCGGCTGAGCGGGCCAAGCTCGTGCCAGAGAATGTGGAGCGTGCTTCCAGGAACCTTGGCGCACATGCTTATGAGATTGATGTGAGTAGTTCAATAGTTCTTCAGGATAACGAGGTGTAATTGTATGTAGGTATCAACCAAAGGCATCCCTTCTCTTTCTCCTATGGAATATTAAAAGTTATTTTTAAGTTATTAAGTTTCCAAGTTTTGCTTGCAAAATTCACATTATTATTTTCGAATAACTTAGTACAAATACTACCTAATCTAAGATAGTTTAGTTTAAATATGTAGTTTTAATAGTTACTGAACAAAATGTTTATTTAAAAATATATAGGTAGAAGACTCTTACCGAGCAGATATTTTTGCTGCTTGACTGCTTCATTGTCTGTCTAGCCTAAACTCAAGTATGGGTCAGCTTCGTTTTTAGAAGCTGACCCCCGCATACTTAAAAGTCTGACAGCCAGTCTTATCAAAGAGTATGGGGTATTACCTAGTATATATTTGTCCGTAAAAAAATTCTAACGGACAAATATTTTGCACTGAGCGACTGCCTATCAGACCTCCGCAACCCAATAAGTACCTACTAGGTAATACCCCATACTCTTTGATAAGACTGGCTGTCAGACTTTTGAGCTGCTGTCTAGCCTGTAACGACTGCTTGATAAAAATCAATTACAACCTGCCTCTTTCCCACTTTCAGTGTCAAGCAGCTCGAGTAGAAAGCGAGGTCCAAGAGTGGGCAGTCCAGTACCGGCGCGCGGTGGACACTCACACTCGCACGCTATGCGCCAGCGCCGCGCGCGCCAGGGAGAGGCATCAGCAGCGCCTGGACCAGAAGAGTCACGCGCTAGGTGACAGGGCCAGGCATGCTGTTGATGCTGTGAGGTTTGCTGAGGAGGTGAGTCTAATTTATGGGAGAAACGCCAAGGTATCTATCGAAATTATTTTTTTTTTGGTTTGTATTTTAGTTGTACGAGAATTTCGAGGACTTCTCTGGCGCTTTCTAAGGCCTAATCGAGCCATCTGTTGCAGACTTCTAAATAAGAAAGACGAAGTCCTTTTTGTGGTATCTACGCTAATTAGCTGCATGCATTCAGGCAGTTTTTGCAAACTGCAAGTGGAATGTTCCACTTGCAGTTTTTCGACATATCATTCCACCTGTATTGTTTCTATCTTCCTCTATCACGTCATTATATTGGACACCAAAATCTAAACATCAGGAAGATTTGGATATATCAAAGGATTCTAGCTAAAGAGCAAATGTCATACAAGTGACTTTGATATTGGATAATCTGGGCAAGAATTTTGTTTGCCACCATTACTTTCTTCAGAGCTGTAACCTCAAACCTGCTGTGAATCTCCCCAGCTCCTACAAGAAGGCAAAGAAGACGAGCTCCTCTCCCTCTCTGGACCGGTCCTACGGCGCCTGGAGCGCCTGACGGAGCTTCAGCCACTGTCGGAGCCCCCGCGCCTGGAGCTGCGCTTCGCCCCCCGCGCTCCCGCCACGCACGACCCCACGATCTTCGGGAGACTGCTGGCGCATGCGCCTGATCCGGATATGTGCGTGATTAATACTGAAGGTGAGGCGTTTTAGAAGTAAGTTCGTAGGTTCGGTGCTATTTTTTACTACTAAATCCTGAAAGTATTATGATATAGTCTGCTTCTTCTTCATAGCGTGTCGATGACATTATTTAGATCGCGTCAGCCCTAAATTTAGTGACGAGTTTGGCACTTTGTCCTGTAGGACCTCCTGTATTCCGTGTCCTGGAGGACACGAAATTGAAAAATCCAAAAACCCCAATATTTTAGAATCTAGCCTATGTTTCTCATTATAGTTGGAGATCTTGACAATACCTAGTAGACTGATAGACGTCCACCTTTTCTATTTATAGGTCTACAAGATCTCCGAGTGGACTGTGAACACGAAGTCACATTGGAACTGCGAGACTGCAATGGTGAACGTATCTGGTGTGGTGGAGAACAGGTACCTAAGGACCTTTAGATATTATTTCAGTGTTGGCTCACAAATTGTGAGGCGAGATTTAGACCACGACACGACAGCCATCTTCGTAGCGTGTCGATGACAATATGGCGCTTTATATTAGCACTTTCTGTGGCGTCCATTAGGTCACTGTGATGTGCAAGCAACAAGACAGCCAGGACACGAAATCAAGTGTCCCATCGTTTGTGGGGTGACAGCACATTCACACTCGGTCATCTACAGGGTTATTTCTAAAACACCGTTAACCTTGGAAGACTGTATTACTATCATCATAAACAACAACTTTTGTTCTATGACTTTTTACAAAACATAATACATTTACCAAAAACAAAAGTTCAAGATTTCGTTGTCCTATCTAACACATTTCAACTCTGTATTTTGCTGTACCTACCTACGCCTGTCGCGCACTGTCGTAACTCGCTACGCTACGACTACACCGCCGCCCTTACCCCGCTCCCCTCGCTATTGTACTATCGTTTTCTTTTGCTTCGCAGACTTGGTAACATTTAGAGCGTACAATTTAAATATTTTTATTTTTGTAAGTAAATCTGATGAAATAAAATATGATGAATTTTTAAAAGTCATCGAACAAAAGTTGTGATATTAGCAACTTAGTCCTGAGAGGTTAACGGTGTTTTACAAATAACCTTGTAAATCTCTATCTGAACAGTTTTACGAGTTCAGATAAGATATATATCGAAAAATGATGACCTGGTGAAGGTTGCGGCCCGGAGTTCCGCCAGATGCGAGACGCACGGGACCGGTCAATGTAGTGACACTTAGTCAGGCCTATGTCCAGCAGAGGACGTCTTTCGGCTGGAATGATAAATGATGATGATGATGTATCGAACATTATTAACGTATAATTTTCATGGTTCCCAGGTGGCAGGTTACTTCAGACGCCGGGACTCGAGCGCCCGGCCGAGCGTGGCTCGAGTGGAGGACAGTACTGATGGTAGCTATACGCTCAGCGTGACTCCACGCTCTCCTGGCGCTTATCTACTGGCTGTTACCATCAATAACAAGCCGATTAAGGTTAGTATGTTCTGCATTAGCTGGACTGAAGTCATCCCATATAATATTATGTGGGGATGACTTGAGAAAAGTGACTAGTGGCTCTAGATATGAGTGTTTGACATCTTTCCGAAACTTAGGGCTGTATCTCTGCCGTCATCTGCCTAGTCTTTTTCTAACTATGTCTGGGTCTACTTCCAGGCTTACCGGATAAGAATAAGCTAAATACCAGTATTTTAAGTCTAAGTTTAACATTACCTTACCATTCGTATAGATTGCACTTTTAGTGGATATACGCTTGAAGTAAAACAGGTTATTTAATTTACTGTACTGGTACCCATGAGGGAATAGGGTAGTTAACAAAAAAAATGTAATTAGTCCGTCAGATAGGTTTCCAAAAAATATTGGACACGTATTTTTTCTTTCTTCACGTAAACAAACAATAAAGACGATACAGTGCTTTGAAAACTCATACACGTCATATTCTAAGACATTAATTAGTATGGCATTTTGACGCGTTTTATCTTCGTAAAATTTTTATTGATTTGATAAAACAAAAAATACGTATCCAATATTTTTTGATAATCTAACAGACGGACTAATTAGAATCTCGTTTTCCCTATTATTTTTTTTACCGTTTAGGAAACCATGGGTACTGAAGCCCTGAATTCTTAGAAGCGAATTGAAACCAGTTACAAAAAATTGACTCGAAAGATTTGTGTAGTCAAGTACCAAGACATCGTAAATTGATTATAATTGATAATTGATAAGAAACCCCGAGTCCATGAGTCGGGGTTTCTTATCCTCAAAATAATGAATTGTATTAATCTCGTGTCCGCAGGGCAGTCCATTCGCGTGTTGCGCGCGCGCAGGCGTGGCGCACTGGGGCACGTTCCACTGCTGCGCGTTCTGCTCGTCAGGCGGCAGGCGGGACGCCACCTGCGGCTGTGGGGCTCGCATGCCTGGAGGGTACAAAGGTATGGTTTCCTTTTAAGAGATGTTTGCGAGAAATCCGCCCTCCCTATAACCCTGCTGATATGGAGGAAAGTGAAAATTATGTTTTTTTGGAAAAAAAAACACATTCTTCATCTACTTTGCTTGACAAAACTTCGCCAACGAATACTGTAGCATTGGATGGAACAATTTATGATCGGTGTCCATAACGGATGACTGCTCAATAGTTATAGCGACTCTCTGGCCTTCATATGCATATAAATCTTGCAAAGCTTGAGGATTTTGATGAGGTTACATTCTTCTATTTCTTAGCGTGTGGACGGCAATCTAAAATGTGTTGGCCCAGAACTGCGTTTTTAGTTTGGAGCTTTCGGTAGCGTCCATAAATTCATCATTGATCGGAAAGCAGGACCTTTGGAGCATTTTTTGTTTTGGTTTGTGAGAAATCATCAAATTACTGCTCCCGCGCGCTCTGTCTTAGCCACCGGGCTAAGAAGGAACATGTGTGGTTTTTTGTCAGTAGTTGGGTTGTTCGAACGAGATACCGCGGTTCTAGACACCGGTCTAGAACCGCGGTATCTCGTTCGAACAACCCGCAACCCCGGTACCTATGGAGCTTGGAGATTTGGCGAATACAGTAGAATCCCGATTATCCTGATCCAATAAAACGAGGGGTATTTTGGATAATCGAAAATCCGATTCTAAATTGCGCTTTCGGTGACATCGATCAGTTCATAATTGATCGGAAAGTAGGACCTATGGAGCCTTAAGACTAGTTCCTAACTGTGTGTGTTGTCAGGTTGCGGGCACGGGCACTCGGGCTGGCCGGGCACGCGGCACTGGTCGTGCTGCGGCGCGGCGCGGCGGGACGCGGCCTGCACGCGCAAGCAACGCCCGCACACGCAGCTATACCAGTTCTCCTTGTAATGTTGTAGGGAATAAAGTGTATCAAGTGTTTGGTGTGGTTTTATTTCATAATTAGTGCTATATCCTGTGGATTATTCCACTCTACTTCACCAAGTGGAATGTTTCAAGTATTATTGTTGTCCCACTAATTAATTTCAGGTGGGACAATCGGGTAGTTGACAAAAAATAATAATTAGTCCGTCAGATAGAATTCCAAAAAATATTGGAAACATATTTTTTCTTTTTTCACGTACACAAATAATGAAGACGATACAGTGCTTCGAAAAGTCGAATGACGTCATAGTTTGGTATTTTTTTTACCAGAAAGTGACGTCAAACTCATGATATTTGACCAGTTTTATTCTCGTCAGGCAACTACCCTTTTGAGACAAATAGAATATTTCTTTCAACCTGAATATGCACCTCGTTGTTTGAGAAAAAGGTTATAAATTAAAATATTTAATTTTTATTTTTTTTTTATTTAGTATTTTTTTTATGTGAAACAATAAATTAGTTTTAATAAAAAAATCCTTCATGATGTATAACAAAGAGGAAAACATATTATGACATTAATGCTGACTTTTCTTTGAAATGAAACAAACACAAAAATTAAATTACATTTTATTTTAAAATTACAAACAAGAAAATTATTGCTTATCTCCTTACACTTTTACAACAACTATATCAATAAAATTCCATCAAAAAGGGACCTCCGCGACAAACATTTATAAATATTAACAAAAATACGGCTCATTTCACAACCTCCAAATAAAATCTGGCTAGTTTATCACCCTAGCCTTTTCCTAACTATGTTGGAATCGTCTTGCAGTCTATCCAGATGCAGCTGAATACCAGTATTTTACATGGAGCGACTGCCTATCTGACCTCCACAACCCAATTAGTACTGGATAATATAATACCGTTTCGTAACACTTTCAAACCACTGACTAGCTGCAATGACTGCCAAAGATCTACCGCAACCGGGACCAACGGCTTAAAGTGCACGGAGGAAACCAATCAATGACTTAACTAGTCCACAGATAGTTGACCAAAGACTTAAAACCATTGAAATGTTTCGAGTCTTTAGTCAACTCGACCCGCGGCAAGTTGGCCGAGTTGACCTAAGACTCAAAACCATTTAAATGTTTTGAGTCTTTAGTCAACTCGACCCACTTGAACTGAACCCGTGGGATCAGTCAACCAAATGACATGTTAACTTGTCGACGAGTCGCGGGTCCAGTTGACCAAAGACTCGTTTATCTAATAGACAGTGCCTATCCGGAGACGGTGAAACGAGAACATAACGTTTATTAATTGCATATTTGATTTTATTTAATTATGGTCAAAATTGATCCCGTAATTTTTGGAAAACCTTGGAAGTATATAGGTCACAATCGAGAACATTTCGTATTGCCTCAACATAATAAGGTAACATCACGCCTGTAATCCCTGAAGGATTAGTTAGGCATAGGCTTACTTGATGGTACACCCACATTTAGCCAGTTTTGTTTTAAGTCCTATGTAATTCGTATTGTCTTGTCCTTAAATTCATCCATTTTAAAAAGATATAAAAATGTGTTCATAAGATTATGATACAAAAAAAAACAGTATTTTATTCAATAAAAAATCAGCTATGATTATTACAAGGTATAATCGTGTAACCATGCAGTTTTCACAACTTTTTTAAATACAGAAAGAACAGATAACAAAAACAGGTATTTTGAAGAACTAAGTATTCAAGTACTTAGTAGGTACTAAGACATTTACATAGGATGAGTACAATGGTACTTGTAACACTGTATTTTCAAATTATCACAGACAAATATCACATCTGCAAAATATATGTTTTTTAAAATTAGAAGATCCCTCGATTATATTTAAAATTAATTTATACTTAAAACTATTTCACATCAAGTTAATATTCATACAAACGGATTAACGATTTAAATGTCCTCATACAATATTAGAAGTTTTTGCAAACAATTAAAAATACAAGCAACTACATGACGGCAACGTCATTGTCATACGTTTCTTAACTGTTTGCAAAAGATTTAAGATACAATAATGTATGGACAGCCAAAAATATATTTTTCATTTTATTAAATAAAAACAAAAATCTGTTGTAAATAAAAGAAATATAACATAATGTCTTAGTTAACTCCAATCCGTTGAGTAACTTTCTCTACGTTCAATGGTTAATCAAGATGTACAATTCCAGTTTATAATGATCTCTCATTTAACGAAAAATCTTTACAAAGCGACCCCATGTTATACTGGAAAAGTATTGCTTGACGGCTTCTTAGGCGAAAACGTGCAACCATATAGCCCTTGCCAGGCAATTACTGCACTTGCGTGTTCAAAATCAAGGCTCACTTTCCTAGAGTCCTCGCCTTGAAGGAACCAGGCGAGAACTACGCGTGAAGGAGCTTTTAAAATCGATAATCCTATTGTTTTCATTCTTATACAGAAATTTATAAAAATAATGAGTACAGCCTCAAGACATATTACGTTCTTATAGCAGCTTAATTAAGAAACAAAATCAAGTATTTGCTAAAATAATTAACGGTAAAGACAAAATCATACAGTGATTCGAATTGATTTAACTACGAAACTTCACGCCTGTTTACCCGATCGGTCAGGCAGAGTTAAACCACCTTTTAACTGTGGTTATTTTTTTATAACATTGATTTAACTACTCCTTCATAAAATACATTTACATAGTTTGTTTTTACAATTTACATCATGCAATTAAAAGTATGTCTGTCTTTTTGTTATGAGACCCTTTTGGTTCAAATATATGTTCTCAAGATTATAATATATTACTTACATTAATTTAACTACTAATTCGACAAATACATTTAGATGTTTTTTTTTACATTTTTCATTATGTACCTAATAAAAAGTATAAATTTTGTTACGAATTTTGGATTCAAATGTATGTTCTCAAGATTATAATGAGTGAATGACAAGGGAGCTATGCGCATGTTTTACCTTACACATTTAAAATTTGATTTTAAGTAGGAACTTGAAAAGCCGTTGAACACCGATGACGGCAGGGCAGATCATTCATTATTTATCATGTAATTATTACCTAACCACCTCTGACTTGGCTTTACATGCCGTCCAGCAGGGCTATTGCGTATCTTTTAAATGACAGTGGCTTAACCTTTAGTCCCTATCAATTACTGTCAAATGGTTCCGTTTTGTACTAAACCATAACCAATTTGACAGTTAATCCATAGACAATATGATAGCTACTGTCATTTAAAAGATACGCAATAGCCCTGCTGAAATATCTTCGAGACTTGCTGGTTTCCTCACGATGTTTCCCTTCACCGTAGCACGAGATAATTAAATAATACAGATATGAAACTGAATTGGCAGTTCGACGGTCGCACTACTGAACAAGCACTGAGAGAAATTCCAATGCTTAGAGATTGACCCAAGGCATCAAAAGGCGACAAGAGATTCGCATCGCACATTGAACATTGTGATCTGTATTTTATTGCCACTAGTTACGAATTAATTTGGGTTGGCTAAAGATCCTGGGGGTAAATCGTGGGTTTGAACCCAAGCAGACCTATTACTTTGTGAAATTTATTTCATCACCACTGCTCTCAAAAACAGTAAAGAAAAACATGGTGAGGAAAGCGGCATTTCCTAGAACCAAAAGTTCGACGACATGTTATAAGAAATCTACCAAACCGCACTAAGTCTGCGTAGTGGATTAATAACCCATTCCCTGTCGTAGAGAGAAGGCCTGCGTCCCAGCAGTGGGAACATTATAGACTGATGATGATGATGAAAGATCAAATGCTCATTCGTGCCATCTCCGATGTGCACCATAATACTCCAATTGATGACTCTTTTTTTTTGGTGGGTGGGAAATAGCGGCAGGGAGGGTCAGACTTCTACTGACTAAAAACCACCCATGTTCCTTTTGTGTCGAGGCCTGCAGCCCCAGCGGGAAATATGACTACATTGTTCTAGTTGGTGATACCATTAAATAGATATGTGTTACTACATGCCAGTTTTCTTACAAGCCGAGTGCGGGCACAGGTGTGTATGATGCGGGTGTGGGTGCACAGGCTTGTCGCACACTCATCTCCCACGCGTCCAGGAGTTGACCCACTGAGCAGCTTTTTGGTAACCTGTGGAGAATGGAAAAAACATCATAGTTAGGTACGGATTTGTCGATATTTTGCTATCCGAAGAAAGAGACGCTGTATATTAGTACCTCGTACAAAGACCAGGACCGAATGTCTATGGATGTTTTTGGCAATCGAGATCAAAATGGTGGGGGCGAAACATAAAAATCGGGCATAGTAATAAAGGGTATCTGTGAAGGTGTGTGTGTGTCTGGGTATTGTAACGAGTCTTTTAAGCCTGTTACATGATACGTATTGTTTGATTTAATTTGTAGGCACCACGGTGGTGTTGCCATATAATAATTCACTTTTTGGTTGATTTAGAATCGTGAAGTGGTCACACTGGCTTTTTCTTTTTGAGGCTGGCAAGTTGACTTTGACATTTGTCACTTTTCGACCTATAGCTTTTGGACAGAATGGCGTAATTTCAGCGCCGATATGTTTTACTTCAGATGGGCGGCATCTAATCCCAATTATGTGGTAGCCGTTTGCCCTTGTCAGCATCCTAATTGGATAGCTTATATTTTTTATGGTAAGGGCATTTTTTCGTGATTTCGGTCGTTCCGCGTAGTCATGGCTAAATTGATAGCAGACGCTAATAGTTTCGATATTTAATTGTTTCAGGATCTTTTAACTTGATTAAGTACTTATTTGTCTGGATTCATTCATCTACTGATGACCACATTTTGATATTTTGGAAGAAACGGTGAGTTTAATTGTTTTTGGTCGCAACCAACTCGGTCGACAATTGTTTTTACCAACGCTGAATATCAGCTAACGATTATTCATGTTTGTTTTCAGCCACAAGGCGTTTTTTTCTACTACTTAAAATTTTAGAAGCTCGCCCCTACCAAAATATACCTTGGTCCGCCTTTGGCATCCCAGCGGAAATGCATATCACCAAGATGAGCGTTAATCTTTAGGTTGATAACGTAATCGACGGAATTTGGTATGAATTGTGATACATAACGTAGATCATCTATTTGACAAAGTGCAATAATGACAGGACTTAAAAGATTGTTTCATTTTAGTTTTAGTTATATATAATAGAAAGGAATTCTCTTGTTTATTTCTACCAGCAGCCTTCGGGTAATAAAATCGCTCTATAATTTTCATGCTCGATTTTTATTGATACCTTCCTGCTTGAAGATTAAAAGTCTCAAGCTCCCGCAGGTAAGTCTATCTTTGGCATAGTTTTGTGTGCACTCCAGGCGCCCGAATTTTTTACATCAACTTATATTTTTATTTGGAGTACAACACATTTATAAATAATATCACTCACACTCTTACATACATTAAATATTATTTTTTTAATATTACAGTATGTGGGTCTGTTCGTCTGGGTGGAGGTGCGTGTGTGGTTGGGTGGGTGGGAGTTTTTGAGTGTGGTTGGGTGTGTGTGAGGGTGGTTGGGTGTGTGTGAGGGTGGTTGGGTGTGTGTTAGTGTGGATGGGTGTTTATGTGTGTGTGTTTAGAAATAAGGGGGTGTGTGTGTGTATTTTTGGATACGTGGGTGTGTATATTTCGGGTATGTGTGGATATGTGGGTGGGTGTGAGTCGAATGATCAGGAAGGGTATCCCGACATTACCTGGCACACCTAGCATCCATGGCCCGCTCCAGCCGCGCCAGGAAGGAGTCGGGCGCGTGTTGCTTGGCGGAGCGCGGCTTGAGGCGGTAGGGGGGGCGCGCGGGGTAGTCGCGCGGCACGGCCACGTGCACGCCCGCCACGCACGGCAGGCGCGGCTCGTCCAGCGCGGCCACTAGCGCGATGGCGCCGCCCCCGCCACACGACATGGGCTCCAGGGACACCTGTTCGGGCAATAGTTGGTATGATAAATGGTTAAAGTGACTTTAATTGCTAGAATGTTGTTTTAGTTGAGGGGATTTTTAAGTTTATTTTGATAGATCTGTGTGTAGCAGGCCTGAAGGCACCTAACAAGCCGATTCCTATCAGCTTCCTTTCAGGTAATTTGCGCCACATAAATGAACGATGAGGGAAAGCGGGGGGCGGGGGGTGTTCGCGCATGGGTACACTCGGGCACGAAACTGCTAGGCCTATTGTGTTAATTTCGAACTAGATTTTTGTTTGTGGCTTCGTATATTGCTTAAGATTGACATCGAAAAATATACTTGAAATTAAATATCATTCAATAGAATTAAAACACGATCTATGCGTGTGTTGTAAATGTGTGTTTAATTAAAAACACAAGTCTTCTCACTATAGACTCGCAACACTTTGTTACCTCTGCAGTCCGTTTCATGAATTGTTTTAAATTATCAATAATTTATTATTATTAGCCTCTCTCTTCATAAATCATTTTTCTCAATTGTTATGTCACACCATTTCGTAAAGGTATTTTGAGAACGACGGACCAATAGCCCCCGCCCCTACCTTATATCACTAAACAGACCGATAAAACGCCTAATGCGCAGCTTGACCCCCAGCGTTCATCTTACGTGGCACGACCCGATTGATTTGTACTGTGGCCAAAAAGTATAATTACACACATATCAGTAGGCATCACGATAAAGCCATATAAAAATGTCAAACATTAGTTAGTAATTCTGTTCGGATTCCCCTGACACAATTTTGACCCTTCGCCACTGCAACTCTCTAAATTTTTTTAATTCCATTGGTAAAGGATTTGAAAGTTTCAAATGTAAAAAAAAGAACGGGTACACAAGACGTGATGATTAATATCTTTTTTTTTTAACAAAAAACCAATTCGAATATAATAATTACTTCATGATAATCTTAGCTTTTTTTGGGGGTGTAAGACTTCTACTTACTAAAAACCACCCATGTTCCTTCTTAGCCCTTTGTGTCGAGGCCTCGGTATCTCTTTCAAACAACCCGCAGCATGATTATCTTACCTTAAACCTTGAATCAAGTCTGGCGATTTCACCCTGAAGGACATCTGGAATTTCCAGTGGTGGCTCCTCCAATTTCGGAACCTTTTGAGGTGTTGGTAGATTTCTGGAAAGGAACGATAAATTTTATGCAGTAGTTGACATGCTGTTAGGAGATAATTCACAGTCATGTTTTAAGAGACCTAGTTTCACTAACTACGATAAAGTTCTTGTTAAATAATTTGGCAAAATAATTAAATAAATCTTTTACTACGTACTGTGATAACTGATGACATAAACAATATTTAGTTAACATCCAAAATAGACGACGTTTATTGTTTTTTAAATGTCTAGAATTAAGTTCTCGAATTGTAAGCTTGTAACGGTGAAACGTTGTTTTAGACAAATTAGTCTGCTGCAGTAACCTCGTTAAAATACTTAGCCAGGCTCGCAAAGTTGGTACTCTTGCTAGGTATATATTTATGCGCAGAAACGACTCCACCTAGGTTCTCCACGTTTGGTTTCTGGTTCATTTTCAAAGTATGTTTAACGACATACTTTGAAAATGAACCAGAAACCAAACCAAAAGGCGTCAGACAAAAGTAGAATTAAAAAGTGAATATCTCACCTCATTTCAGGTCCATTGAGTTGGTCGAGCGCAGAGCCGAATGTGCGTTTGAGTGTGTGGTTCGCTAGTGGTGATTGTAAGCAGTTGTTCACTACTTCTAGTAAAGGATTGAAGATTTGCTCCTGTAAGAAATACGAACTATTTAGTTTTTTTCATGAGGAATTTGGTCAGACCACACAGTTTAAGATGAACAAAACCGAATACCAGGACAAAAAGCTTGAAGGCACATGAGCGTTGAACATAATTGTGGGAGTGGCTTATCACCCGCAAAACAAATGAGGATCGGAAAACATTTGACGAAAAATAAAACTTCATTCCAAAATTTTTGAGCTGTAAAAAACTTATTCTGGCTCCAAGTTTTAAATCTTAATCCGTTCCGAGTTACGCTTTATTAAACATAGCAGTTTAAGCAAATCCTGGCCTCGTCTTTTGAATTTCACGGACTACCCCAATTAATTGTTTTATTCTGAATATTACCTTCCCAGCACTGGGCACAACGACGCCCTCACTCCTCTTGAAGTCCAGCTTTTCCAACACCACCTCACATTTGATGAGCGTCTCCAACGGCATGCGTTTGTTCGGATTCGACAGTATATCCAGAAGGTTCTTCATCTTTGTCAGTTTTTCAACATCTGTGGATATTTTAAAGGAGTTATTGGTATTAGTGCGAGAGCAGCGGTGGCCTGGAGGCCCCAACTTACGAACAGTAAGTCGTGGGTTTGAACCCAGGCAGGTGTATTACTTTGAGTAATTTATTTCATCATCACTGCTCTCAAAAACTGTGACGGTAAACATCGTGAGGAAACCAGCATGTCCTTGAACCAAAAAATTTAAATTACTACTTGTTACATCTGCCAATTCGCACTGAGCCCGCGTGGTGGATTATAGCCCATCCCTCTCCCAGAGAGGAGGCCTGAGTCCCTGCAGTGGGAACATTAATAGGCTGATGATGATGATGATGATGATGCTGATGATTGGTATTAGTTAGGTACTGCATTGGTTCATGGCTAAGGGTACTCGTATGAACTGTTATTATTTTGTCAGTACAATAGTTTGGATTATTCTGTTATACTGCACATGTTGTTTTTTCAGACAAATTAAATTTAAAGAAGATACAGGTTTCCAGTATGGAAAAATTGGTACCGATCTCCAATTTGTAAAATCAGTGTGATCATCTTTTTAGCACTGAGTTGATACCACACCGAGCCTCAAGACGACAACTGAGATCTCCCTGTTTATTTTATTTACGTGAACAGTGGTCTCGGATAGTCCGATAGATTAACCAATAAACAAGTTAAGTACATTATAAAGACAGGTTATCAGGGGCAAGTAAAGAGCTGATTCTACTTAAGTCTTTAGTCACGAAGAAGGATCACATGACATAAGGTCACGCTTGTAATACTTCACGCTGAAAATGCGTGACGAAAAGCAGTGGTGGCCCAGTGGTGGCGACCCCGACTTACGGACAGTTAGTCGTGGGTCCGAACCCAGTCAGGCGTAAAATTTTGTGTAATTCATTTCATCACCACTGCATTCAAAACGGAGAAGGAAAACATCGTGAGGAAACCAGCAAGTCCTTGAACCAAAAAATGTAAGACTTGTGACATCTGCCAATTCGCACTGGGCCCGCGTGGTGGATTATAGCCCATCCCTCTCCTAGAGAGGAGGCCTGAGTCCCTGCAGTGGGAACATTAGGTATAAGCTGATGATGATGATGTAAGTCCTAAGTCCTATGTAATAGGGCCGAGCCTACTCAGACTATTTGCTATTTATTACCGAGTAATTCCTGACAGTTAAACACAATAATAATTTGCCCGACCCAAGACCGAATTCTGATTCTGATTAAGTTCGCATGTCATAGGGGCGAGATTTTTGCCATTACTGGGCCTTTAAGACTATTTCCTATCAAGAAATTCCTGACAGTAAAACCCAATAACATTTGGCCCTACCCGGGAATCCAACTCAGGCAGAACAACCACTAGTACATAAAATTCCATACTCACTCTCTCCCTCACTGACCATCCGATGCACCATCCTCCGAAGAGGCTCGATGTACTTGGAGAGCTGTCGCACCTTCTCCCTGTAGGCCGCCTCTTCACCCCCCGGGGAGGCCACACTCGCCCCCACAGGGGTGTTCAGCGACGACGACGGTGACGCCACCATGCCCATACCGACGCCCCTAGGCGACCAGTATTCAGACAATAATAGGCGGAATTGTTATATCGAATTGTGAAAGAGCACCTCCTTTTTCTTTGAAGTCGGTAAATTAATGTTTGTAGGAAGGGGCTAGTGAAGCTTAGTGTTCATAATGTTACAGTAGGTGAGATATATGTGCCGATGAATTACCCACCTCTGATTTTCGGATTCATGTGCGGTATTGTATGCTTCGGAAGGAAAACACACACACACATTTAAAAACAAAGTTGAATCTTATCTCTTGTACAACGTTAGTGAAAACCTCAGCAATTTGTCTGTTATTTAAATTTTAAAACTAGCAGTTTAACATGTTTGTTTTGTAAGAGTATTTTTTTAGTAATTTTGGTTGTGGTCAGATTATTTTAGTTATTTATTTTATTATGTAAATGGAAAAGTGAACGTACAATCGTTAATATTGAGAGTATCGTGGGAGCTACGTCTGCCAACAAACTGCTCTGTAGTTTGGCAGAAGTAACACTTTTTCTTTTTTTTTTATTCACATATTTCTTGACGGCATATAAATTCACGTCATACAGCGCAAATACAGGTCAATGGGTCGTCTTAGACATTTTACATTTAGCCTGTAACGAGAGTATTAGCATAGGACTATGATGTATGTCAGAACGTAATCTACATTCAAAGCGCCTGATAGGCATTAATATAATTTTCCAAAGAATTTATTTTCAATTGCATAATAATTTGTTTTTACACAAAAAAACTTTTATTGACAATAGGGGATCGGACAAAAAAAAACTAATTAGCCCGTCAGGTAGATTTCCAAAAAAATATTGAACACGTATTTTTTCTTTTTTCACACAAACAAAAAATTAAGACGATACAGTGCTTCGAAAACTCGTGAACTCCTCGAAAACGTCACATGTCAGAACATTTTTTACCTACAAATGACGTTACGACCCCTCACTCATGATCTTTGACGCGTCTTATCTTCGTCAATTTTTATTAATTTGATAAAACAAGAAACACGTATCCAATATTTTTCGATAATCTAACTGACGGACTATTTAGAACATATTTTTTTTGTCTCATTCCGATCATTCATTCACCATTTGCAGTGTTCTAATTTAAACCATCGACCCATTGAAGAAACGATTTTTGCCTCGTCCTCTATCGATTTCTGACATCGTTTTCTGGGGCTATAAGAACCCTAACTAGGTTCTTATGATGATGTTGCGAAACCGCTCTGGGCCCACGTGATGGATCATGGCTTACTCCCTCTCATAGGGACCCTCTCTGATTTTCAAGATGTTTGTGTCCTACCAATGGGAAAATTATAATACGACTACCAAGGTCGGGTTATGTTTTACTCTCGTCATTTTGTTATTATATTCTCTTAAGTCGATGCTAACATTGCTCACTTCATATCATACATACCTCTGTGGCTGCTGAACATGGTGCTGCAGATGCTGAGGGTTGGAGGGCGAAGGACTGCCAACGCTGCCACAAGCCCCCAGGCCTCCTAATGACGACATCGGTGAAGTCATTGTCGTCCCCATTGGACCTGGCGTGAGCAATACTTGTAGATATCATGGTTGGGAATATTTGTTGGAGTTCTTGATTAATCTAGGATATGGTAGACAGTATACGAACGCAAATTGTTTTTTTTTTGTCAGAATAAGTAACATAACACTGATGTGGTATTGGACTGGCCATGTCTGCCGCATGCCCAATGAACTGTGCGCCAAAATAGCCGTTTCTGGAGCCTTGAGACCACCCACAGTCAGAAGGCATCGCGGCAGGCCTCGGAGAAGATGCCAGCGACCTGAGGTCCACATTAGCCCTTGATCGAAACAGTCATGAGGAGAACCCTATGCCAAGCAGTGGCATGATTTAGGCTACCAGTATCAGTTACTACCTACAACTATGGCTGAATGAAGGCCGCTCCCAAAATAGAGTATGACGCCTCTCCCAGCAATGGATGACAAGATTTCTTAAGTTACCCCGAAGACAATATAAAAAAAATAGAGCTTTACACTTTCCTACCTTTACTACCTGTAACTGCAAAAGTAACCACAGCCCAAACGAAACTCTATAGTCTCTGGTCGTTTTAACTGTATACCCGCAGATAGAACATGAAGTTATTTTCCAATATAATGGTTTTGCTCTCTATAAATTTCCCGTACATTGAGAGATCTGCAAAAACTAGTTTTGTATAGGTTATTCCGATTTCTGGTGATAAGAGGGTGATTTTGTGCAAATTACTAGTAAGTTTAGACACAGAACAAACAAAAAATTTACTGAAACAATAAAAACCAAATGAACGTATGACTTTTATTGTTAAAAGGAAAATAAAAAAAATAAATAAAAAGTATTTTAATATACATTATCACGAACAAAAAAAAGTCATTATAATAAAATATGATATATCACATAGCTTAGTCAATTTATTTACCAATTGTGATTCGTGGCGTATTCAAAATAGAATTAAAGAAAATTATAAAATCATAATTACAAAATATAAAACCCTATTATTTGGCACTAAATGCAATTATCATTGTGAAACTTCTTTATCACAAATTCTGGCTAGTATCCGAGATCTTTTCATAAATATATTATTTAAAAAAAAACCATAGCTTTAAACGTTGCGTTATACGCTACGTTGACAAAAGCAAAAAATTAAAGTATTATTTTATAACATGATTAATCATTATAACAATCAAGGTATAAAGAATTTCTTCCACTTATTCAGTCTCACCAACTCTTTCAGATCATATTCTATGAAAAACAGTGTACACTGATACAATATCATTTGAGGCTCGGATGACAATTTGTGCAGTGCAAATCATAAATTAACTACAGAAGGCCAAGCTACAATCCCTACATACATTTTTCTTTCATCGTTATTCTAGATATTGCTTCCTTCACGTTCATTCATCTGGTCAAATACGTCAGGTCATTGTATGTCCTCACCGCTTCGTAAATACCATTTTCTTCCTTTTTTATTTGTCCCAATTAGAATAGCGTGGCAGTGCCAATTTGAAAAAGATCCTTGTACTGCTACTAAAAACCAGTTTTATAATCTATGGATTCGATTTGACAGGAGTGTTCAATTTGACAGGTGTGTACAGTTTGACCATAAACTCAACCTGCTTCCACATAGATGATAACTTTTCATCGGGGACTTCACGGACTAGTTTCCTAAATTTATGTGTCATTGCATTGCGGTGGCGATCCGTTAGGTCTGAAAACATTTAATAGTATCAATGATATCGCAGCTTGTTTGTTTCCTAAAGACGGTCAATCATTAATGAAAATGAGTGATGTATCAAATGTGAAGTAATGTTTGATAGGTTATGATGGATGAAAAAAATTGGTATTAGAATACCAAATTTATATTGAATTTGTTGATGAAACAAATACTTTAAAAAATTCAATAACAACTAATTTTAACGCAAGATTTGTCATTTAAGAATTGCCATGTCCACAAGTTAAAATTAGTAAATTTGTATAGTGGCTGAGACATTTTCTAGCAGTCAATCTGATCGTGATGAAGAAACAGAACATGTCAGGTGCAACATAAAAGATATAATATAATGCATTGACTCATACTACTAACTGAAATTGGATGCATAATGGTGACCTGCACTCAGCATACCACTATAATAGAGTCATTAGATCGCCACCGTAACGCAACAAAGTAAAATGGTCGAAAACACCGCTCGCGATCGTAAAAAACTACACACCCAATTACTCCACTATTTTATTAAAGAATTCCTATCAGTAGATTAACCATTAACAATAATTAAGGATCAATCAAAAATCGACCATTGCTCAAAAAAGCCAGGTGTATCCGCATAAAAAAAAACCTCCTTTCCCTCAGTCTATAACTTTAGTAGAATATGAGAAATAATGCCAACACTTACCCATAGGGCTAGGCCCTCCCATGTTAGGCGAGGGCGCGGAGGGCGAGGGGCTCTGGCGCAGGAACTGCGTGGGGGGCGGCGCACGCGCTGCCTGGTAGGAGCCGCCCAGCATGCCGCCCACTTCTTGCTTATTGCCCACGCCTACGCGGCCCATGTGAAGCATGTTCAGGCCCACGATTTGGCTGTTGCCCATGCCTCCAACTACAAACAGTGAAAGGAAATTGTTGGGTGCCAATATGGATAAAAAAAAACCTCTTACTATTTTGTCAACAATTTTTTTTTTTTAACTTTAGCCCCACACTAGGAATTTCTCCTGTATCGTGGGTGCGTTCACAAACATACAAACGCACATACACCATATCGGCCATACAAATATTTGTTAGGTGCAGGGATCAAACCCGCGACACGCAGCGCAGCAGTCCAATCGCTCAGCCACTGCACCAACCGTGCCGTCAAATAACTTGCAGCAGTGGCCCAGTGGCGGCGGCCCATACTTACGAACAGTAAGTCATGGGTTCGAACTCAAGCAGGCGAATTACTTTGTGTAATTTATACCATCACCGCTGCTCTCACAACGGTTAAGGAAAATATCGAGAGGAAACCGGCATGTCTTCGAACAAAACAAAAACGAATACATTATGACATCTACCAACCCGCAATGGGCCCGCGTGGTTGATTATAGCCCATCCCTCTCCTAGAGAGGAGGCCTGAGTCCCTGCAGTGCGAACATTATAGCCTGATGATGATGATTGTCAACAACAGTAGTTACACTAGAAAATCGAAAACAGGGCTTACTGCCCCAGCATGAAAGAGCTTGTAATATCAAATTGCTACAATAATGAATTTCTCTTCTTAGCATATTATTATCAACTGAAAAAGTTCAGATGTGCATAGCCCAAAACTCAGCAAAGCTAACCCTGCTCACTGATGCAGTAATTATAGATCATCAAGTGCACAGGTAACAGGGCATGCGGTGCAAGATGGGCCATTGACTGTGAAGATAAGTCAGAGCCGTGCCGGTCGGGGCTGCAGGTTGTTCGAAAGAGATACCGCGTCCATCGACACAAAGGGCTAAGAAGGAACTAGGGTGGTTTTTAGTCAGTAGAAATCTTACACTTCCCCGAGCGGTAGAAGTTATTTGATGATTTCCCATCCACTAAAAAAAAAAGGTCTGAGCCGTCAATAAATGTACTGCTGTTTCTTGCTGTTTAGATCAGTAAGATACTTTGAATTTACAGTGTAATTGTATAAAGTAGCTATGGATATGAGTCTATAAGGCATACCATTTATAGATTACATAGTAAGGAATTCTTTGGTGGTGAGTCATGGACATACATTCTGTTTGGCACAAACTCTTGATAGTAACAGGAAAACAAGCTTAAAAAATATGTATGCAGTTTCAACTCACCCATTTGTCCCTGCATTTGCCCCTGCATGTTATTTGGTGCCATCTGTCCTCCCATTCCAACTTGGTTGCAGGGCATTTGTCCCATATTATTGGACCCAGCCATAGGAACTTGCATTGAGTTTGGCATTGACATGTTTGGCATCATCTGTCCCTGCATGCCTCCAGCTAACTGGCTCTGTAATTGGCTACCCATAGGATTGCCCATCCCTCCCATGCCCCCCACCATATTATTTCCCATCTGGCCTTGATTTCCCACCATTCCCATTGGTCCACCCAATTTGTTCTGTAACTGCATGTTCATTTGGGGTCTCTGATTTAATGTTTGCAACAGATTTGTGGCTGTCTGAGCTTGCGGTCCTTGTGAGACAATCGGTCCCTGTTGCCCCATTTGGCCCTGCATGCCTCCCATTCCAGGGTTTGGTCCCATAACTCCTTGCTGCTGCATTTGCCCTTGGCCCATGTTCATCATTTGATTCCTAGATCCTTGTGAAGCTAAGTTTTGGAGTGCATTGATAGGGTCTGGTGTGAGGCCTCCTTGGTTGTTGGGCCCCTGTTGCTGTTGGCCTTGTGGGGCCTGGACTTGAGGACTGGGGCCAGGCTGGCCTTGATTGGGGCCCTGCATTTGCTGTTGACCTTGATTTTGTTTGGATTGTGCTGCAAATGTAAAGTGAGTAATGTTTCAACATTCCATTTCAAATGTTAGTTAAGACAACTTTTACACAAATTAGACAATAAATAAGTACTTTCTCAATAAGAAAGGAAGACATGAGATAAATTAATATTTTGGCTATTTTTATATTTTGGTGTTCATTTTTATTTATTCTGAAATGTAATCTTACTTATGGAAAATAAATTGTTTTTCTTATCTTTTTTATTTGCATATTTAGGGACTTTTATATGACCTGTCACAATTATTTTTATCTTGATATACACAAAATAGAAATACTTACACATTTCTCTCACATGAAGTATTAGCTTAGCAACCATGTTCATGTACTCCTCACGAGTCTTGGCCTTCATGAACACATGGTTCTCCATCTCACTGCTATTCCGAGCCACCTGGACACCAGAGCGCTGGATCACCTCCTCACTGTGGAAATATTTAAAGATATAGAAAGAAAGAAAAAAAGTATTTATTAGTCAAGCAATGAAGCAAAGACAAACAAAATTAATAATAAAACAAAATTATTATACTTTTTTTATTTTTATAATTATTTTAATGTATATTTTTAAATGTTTTTTTTTTTTAATTTATTTTGTTAAGAATATTTAAATATGTATAATAAAGTTTGTGAAGAAGTAAATCAAAGTAACAAAATTATATGAAAAAAGTAAACAAGAACAAAATAAAAACAAATTGGTGAGTCTTTCATCCTATTTAAAAAAAGTATTTATTAGTCAAGCCAAGACAAACAAAATAAAATTAATAATAAAACAAAATTATAATATTTATTTTTATAATTATTTAATTTATATTTTTAAATGTTCTTTTTTTAATTTATTTTGTTAAGAATATTTAAATATGTATAATAAAGTTTGTGAAGAAGTAAATAAATGAAACAAAATTAAATGAAAAAAGTAAACAAGAACAAAATAAAAACAAATTGGATACGAGTCTTTCATCCTATTTCCATGTCATCTGCCTGACCGTTTTCCCAAGTAGATATATTCAGTAGGCTTCTATTCTAACCAGATGCAATTGAATACCAAAAGTGTACATACAGCAAGTATTTGGCCACCTCAACCAATCCACTAACTGGTCAATATGACCACACTGAGTAAGAATGGTAATTATAGTCCCACAAACAAGCCAGACTATTTGCTTCTGACTTAATACGGTAGTTGACAAAAAAAAACTAATTTGTCTACCAGATATAGGTATTTCCAAAAAAAAAATGGACATTTTTTTTTTCTTTTGTGACGGAAACAAAAAATTAAGACGATACAGTGCTTTGAAAACTCGTGTGACATCACATCGCACTACATTTCTGGCCATGTATCACGTTACAAGCCCCCACTCTTGATCTTTGAATTTTTATTAATTTGATAAAACAAAAAACACATATCCAATATTTTTCGATAATTTAATTGACGTACTAAACAGAATCATTTCTTTTTTTGTCAGGAAACATCCCTATTGTATTGTCTATAATAACAAGGGTTTGTTCCGGAGACCTGATACATCAATGTGGAAAAAAAAGAAAAGGGAACTAAAACTCGAACTATGGTGCAAGATAGACACTACTAGTTACTTTGCATTCATAAATAAAAATGCAAAGTATAAATGTTTTTCTCTTTTTTCTATAGCTAAAATCATAATCATAAAAGTGAAATTACTGCGAAATTGGGGTCACAGACCAGAGAGCGACTGGGTATACCCATGGGAATTTCAAATGTAAAGGTGAGTCACACAGCATGGAGTTAGACTTTCCTTGTATCAAGGCTGATCACTTTTTAGATATTGGAAGGAACTGCTGAACTGGAATCATCTATTATTATTAGAATTAAATTTAATTTGATCTGAAGGGCGAATTGACATACCTACATTTTCTCAGGATCATTAGTCCGACAAAAGGCAGTTGTTTTGTTTATGTATTATGGTACAAATCATACAGACATTTGGTTATAAGTTAAGTGTGTGTACAGCTACAGGTCGCTCCGTATAGCGCTGACACCGCAAACAATGCTAAATATGCTTCACAACATACTAAAATACAGTAAAACTTACATTTTCGACACCACACTCTGGCGGAAGGCCTGAGTTCTCCAATTATCGTCAGACGCCATTGTGTTGATTTTTTTCAACGTTTCCTTGCACTGTTAAAACCTCTTAGGTGAATGATGACGATTCTATGGACACATTTGTAATAATATTTAAACAAAAATGATTCACAAAATACAAAGCGCTCGATAGAGAGGGCTTTGTTTTTCCAAAAGAAAGGCGCACAGATAATATCAATCTTTTTGACGCACTCACTTTGACAGTTTGACGTTTTCTCAGACATTCTCAGACGCAACGCAGTGTTGCTACCCTCCCAGCCTTAGTTTTATCGATTTGGATTTCACTTGCAGTTTTCAAAACTCTTAATGAAAATCTGGACTTTCGAATATTTCCATAAATACCTTGCAAATTTTTTCTCCTAAATTGTACAAATTCTCTAAACCAATAATCAAAATTAAACAAATTATGGTTGTTGTTTATTAATTTGCAAAATAGTCATCGAAGAACTATTTATTGATTCCTATAACCGTACGTTTCACTTTTCATATCTTCACTTATCTTAACCGAACCTTTTCCCATCTTTTCTAACTTAGAATTATTATTAACTAGCTTTTGCCCGGGGCCTCACCCGCGTGTATGTCGGGAAATATACCACGGGAACGTACTACCGTGATTAAAAGTACCCAATTTGTTAATCTTTATGTAAACAATGTCTTCTCAAATTGCAAAATATAGTATAGTATACAATTACCTTCCAGAACTTGACTCATACACAAATTTTCGAGTTAATCAAGCCCCGCGATAAAAATCCTCCCCTGTAAAAATGACTATCCCTTTTTAACCCGTTATGGGTCGATTTTCGAAAAACCCTGATAAACATTACTTATTCTTTATTTTTGTTCTCAAGCATGAAAATACTGAGTATCGATTTAATCTAACCACGCGTTAAAATTCTTCCATACAAACTTTGATACACCCCAATCCCCCCTTAGGGGGTAGTTTAGGAAAAATAAAAGTGACAAGCTTTATAATTTACTTTATAATTTATTTGTGCCAAGTTTCAAGCATATTAACTCAAGGAATAAGATTTTTCATACAAACTTTCATCCCCTATTTAACTCCCTTAGGGGTTGAATTTAGAAAAATCCTTCAATAATCCTTGTCTACATTATAGGGAACCTATGTGCAAAGTTTTAACTTTCTAGGTCCAAGGGGTTGGGCTGGGCGTTCATGAATCAGTCAAGACTTCTCCTTTCATTTATATAATAATACATAGATAGATAGATCAATCACGAGTTCATTTCGTAAAGCAAGAATTAAGTATATAATTAATTTATCTCCCGAATCCAGTGGAACATTTATTTAAATAAATCGGCCATGGTACGAAATTAGAGATTTTTCCCTAAAAGGGTTTAGGAAAATCGAAAATTTTATCAGCCTGGGGCAATTCCGGAATTTTTATTTTTAAAACACTTTTTGCTTTGTTGACGTCTCGATGGAGAGGTCGGTGAGGTCGGTCTCTACTACATCCATCTATATTATTATACTCTTTGCCCTACACTCAGTACAAAAAAAAGCAAAAAAAATGCGAAACGAACAAATAAATTGAAAAATTTGGATAAATAAAATACCTGCCAAGTGTATGTCGGACCATGCACAATGTAGGGTTCCCTATTAAAATATATAGTCATTGTACTCACCCAAACCGAAAGAGAGGCAAGTGGATAAATGAAACAACCACATTATTATAAACATTAAACCATTATTTAACCATTATTATTCCTTTATTTAACTTTTCACATATAAATTATATTTATATAACCATTATTTTTATTATTATCCTTTATTTAACTTTATATATATAAATTATATTTTTAAATATTCCTATACAAAATAATAATGGTTATTATTATTTATTTTTAGCCATTATTTTAAACTAGCTAACTACCTGCCAAACTCAGAGAGCTTTAATGATTACTTAGGCCATCACTAGATACGAGTACGGCAGTACATGTATTGTATTGTATTAGCTGTACTGTATTCAAAGATTTTTATGACTGTATTAAGTATTTGATTTAAAGATTTGTATCTATGGTCAAAAATAAAAGTTATTAAAAAAAAGCATTCTGTCAAAGTTAACCTGTCAATGCCTGTCCTGTCAACTCCTGTCATTCATTAACTAAAAAGAGCAAATTATCCCGCCGAAGTTGTGAGTTATAGGCATTAGAAATAAACAATCCAGATACTCGAGAATGGCTTTATCAACAGTGTTGAGAGTAAAACGGAGGCTCGAACAAAACCCAGAAGATACCTTAGTGCTCATGTGTAAACGAATTAAAACCGACAAAGAAGAAATATCACCTTCATTGTTCGTGTTTCGAGGAACCGTTGATGATCAGGTAAGTAATACAAACACTTTTTTTTTCGTATTATCTATCAAATAATAATAGACTTTATACGAACTACCGGTCATCAGAATATTATAGGATAGCATAAATTCTTTAAAACTGCGTACCTATTGCAATCATAGCCTAACTAGAGCATGTTGATTGTTATTTTCACATGTGTTTCGTGGTTCGTTGGCTATTGGCTAGTTTTAGCGTCGAACGCGCAACGCCGTCAGTTCTGTAATGATAATAGAGGATTACTAACCTTCCTCTCTTTTGTTTCCTGTGGTAAGTGTGAATCCATTAAAATGTAGGTATGAAGATTGAAGTATTAGGTATCAAGTATAATAACTCATCATTATTCTTGAACTTAATTGAAACCTTTACATTCACAGCAAACCACACACGTCAAAAACTTACTGCCAAAAACAGACTTGAAACAGCAATCTGTACCAAATGTTGACACAATTATTGAAAAATTGCGTAAAGAACGAAAGGAGGTTGCTTCCAAAAGTCGATATGAGATCGTCAATTGCAGCAGAGGACTGAAAGACACGGAGCTCGATGAGGGAAATGAAGATATAGTCAATTTAATAGATCTGCAGAAGACTGAGGATAGGGATTGTGATGTACAATATGCCTACGATCTGTATACTAGTTTGAAGCAAGAATTTGATATCAGCATGATTGATAACTTGATTGGGTAAGAACATTTTAAACTAGCTTATCGTTGTGGCTAACTTGGTAATTTTTCTTAAAACGCGTTTCAATTAAGAATGTTCTCCATCTGAAAAGTACAGTACTTAGTAGTAGTAATACTTGAAAAGTATATCATAGTTTGGTAGTGGTTTAACTGACGGCTGACAGATAGAAGCCATTAACATTCCTATTTGAAACAATATATTATAATATTTAACTTGTTGTGTTCTTATACTTAACAAACTATCCTGGGTTTGATTCCGTTGATGGGCAAAGTGTTCGGTTCAATTGGGTAATTTCTCAGTAGCGGCCACAGAGTCTGGATTTGTGGGCAATAAAATAAATAAATAAATAAATAATATTCCACAACTATCACACAACGCCATCTAGTCCCAAGCTAAGCAGAGCTTGTGTTATGGGTACTAGACAACTGATAAACATACTTATATATTTCTAAATACATACATATTATAGATAAATTACACCCAGACACAGAACAAATGATCGTGCTCATCACACAAACATTTGTCCTGGGTGGGAATCGAACCCACGACCTCCGGCCTAGCAGTTAGGGTCACTAACCACTAGACCAACAGGCCAGTCAACCAATAAAAAATAGGCAAAGCAGGCTGACACCTCATGACATGGAACTTAATCATCTTCTTGATTAAGGGTGAGGGTATAATGTATCCCCTGGAGTAATCGGCCACCATGGCTCACGCACAATGGTCCACTTCAAGGACTAAGTGCGGAAACCTGAACCCCATAAAGAAGAAGAAGAAGAAGATAATGTATCCCCTCGGGGCTGCAGGTTGTTCGCAAGATATACCGCTGCCTCAACATAAAGGGCTAAGGAACATGGGTGGTTTTTAGTCTGTCGATGTCTGACGCTCCCTACCGCTCTGCCCAGAGCGGGAGGAGTCATTTGATGATTTCCCACCCACTATAAAAAAAAACAAAGGGTGTAATGACAGTAATATATTGTTTATGCCCTGTTATATCGGCTGCTGTGACAGATGTGTGGCTGCCATGCCAGTCTCCACCCTACTATCCCACTTCTAACTAATTTTATAAATGCAAAAGTTTGTGAGGATAGATGGATGTTTGTTACTCTTTTTACACAAACCGAAATTATGAAAAAATTGCGAATTGATGTTGAAGAAATTTAGAACACAGATAGTTTATAACCTGGATCAACACATAGGATACTTATTCTTATCTTGGTAGTAAGATCCTGTGGAACAATTATCGAACTCCACACTGGCGAAGCCGCTGGCACAAGCTATTCATAATTCGCGAAATGTGGGTGTAATATTAAGGACACCTCTGCCCTGCCCTTCTGAGTACAGTCCTGATTATGATATGATACTAATTAAAGTATTTACTTTGCAGTGTAGAAACAGGCTTAGTCCTAGATTCCTATGACCCATCTCAAGACTCTGATATAGAAGCTGATGATGACGATGATTCGAATGATGAGAACAACTGGAGGAATGAATATCCTGACTCAGAGCCTAGCAGTATAGAGATAGATGATATGGTGAGAGCCATGGAGCGGGTCGACATTGGTAAGTAGAATATTAACAAATTCACTAACAATTAATAAATGATTAACTCCGAAATCTTCGAAGAGATTGATCCTCAAGTACTCTGTGTTGTAACTTGAATGCAATATAAATGTAACACATTAAATAACTTAAAACGGATTTGAATTACACACACATTTCTGCAGAAGTTTTTGCCCTGAACATCTTGTCTTCTAATATGATATGCATGAGATATCGATACTGTAGTCATGTTTTCTTTAGCCTATATTGACCCACTGCTGGACAGCAAACATCTTAAGTAATTACTATGTGTTTGAGTCAAAAAATCTTGCTGATTATTTGTTTTTAAGACAAGTCCTTGATCTAAGATAAGTACAAGAACTTGTTACAACATTTTTTTTTAATTTGTCTTGCCTTTTATGATTTTCAAACCTTACCGTTACCTTCCCATCTTCAACCACTGACCGATTCAAATAAACCTCACTTACATTTACAGAGGATGACCTATCCAGTGATATGGGTGAAGACAAAATATACGATGACCCGCCGGATTTATTCAACGAAGATGTCCAGCGATACGGTGAAGCCTACGCTAAGTATAAAGCTAAAGTGCTCTCAGAAAACCCAGATTTATCGAACAGCAGAAGCCTGGTACATTGCACGAAGATAGATGACGATCCGGGGTATAAAAATGACAGTGACGATGATGGGTTTTATTATGGAGAAGATCAGGATACAGAACAGTTTAAGGAACAATATAGAGAAGAAGATTCTTCAGATGAGCATGAGGATGCATATTGAACTGGTTTAATAGGGTTTGCTAGTCATACGGTTGAATTCTTAAATGCTACTCAATTTTAAGTTCCTGTTATATTTACTGCCGCACTCAGAAAGCTTTAATGATTACTTAGGCCATCACTTAGTAATGGTTTTGACAGTTTTGTCATACAAAAGTATGTCAAACCTTTACTAAGTGACGGCTTAAGTAATCATTAAAGCTCCTTGAGTACGGCAGTTCGAGTTTGAAGTTGAGTTGTGATTCTGAATGCAGGAGTTGTTACACAGGGGTGTTAAATAAATAAACAGTTTTACATTTTATGTGGTTTTTTATTGTTGTAAAGTAATTAAATTAATTGGTTATACAAATTGGATGTGATCAGAAATTTTGAATTTCGAATATCATTTTAAATGTCTATTCTACGTAATGATCATTATGAATACAGAAACTTGCATCAATTAGTTATTTTCTACAATAAACATGCTTCGAAAATATACACCACACTATTCCCCCATGGGGTAGGCAGAGGTGTTCCATATTTTGCCAATTTTGTCAAAATTCTCATGGTACAATATTTTGAGATACTAAACTAATGCATGTTTCCATAAGTATGTATGACTGAAAAACAAAAAGATGATGAATTGACTTTCTCATGGTTGGATTAGTACAGCAGCAGGTTTTCAAACTCGCTGACGTTCTCCAAGTGGCTGGGCATGATGAGTCCCATGCCTGAAGCCTTGTCTTCAGCTGAAATCATAAAATAAAGTATTTAATAACTTCTTCTTATCGTGTGGGCATTAAGGTCTAACGACCTTACTGCCGCACTCAGAAAGCTTTAATGATTACTTAGGCCATCACTTAGTAAAGGTATTGACATTATTTGTATGACAAAACTGTCAAAACCTTTACTAAGTGATAGCCTAAGTAATCATTAAAGCTCTCTGAGTGCGGCAGTTAGTGTCAGAGTTTAAACCGCCTCAAGGGCCTCTGACATGATGGGAGGGACCCGAAAGAGCCGACGCCCGTCGGAGCTGCGGGTTGTACACTTGTTATCGCGGCCTCGACATATAGGGCTAAGAAGGAACATGGGTGGTTTTTAGTCAGTAGAAGTCTGACACTCCCTTTCGCTCTGCCCAAGAGCGGGAGGGGTTATTTGATGATTTTCCACCGGCAAAAAAAAAGGACCTCTGGCATGGTTTGACGACCGCCATTTGGTGGCCAGAACCACCGGCTTATACGTGACTTCCGGAGCTCAAGATCAGGTGATTCAAGCCTGCAAAGTCCTAGCCAAACTCTTTACTACGTATGTTTCGAGTAGGAATCAAATCCAGCAGTTTAATTATTAAAAAAGGTTTTTACTTTTCCATTTGCCCTACAAGTGGGTTTGAGCCTATGTGGACTTTTTACTTTTCTGATGTGTGTTGCGGTTGAACGTAAACTCTAAAAAGTTTGCGGTTTACCATTTATCAACCATACATCTTTCCCTAAGTTGTTGTTGTTCCAACTTTGGGGGTATGGGGAACAGGGTTTAAAGTTCCTCATCCCCCATAGAAAAGGGAAGATCTTCCGACCAGACGGGTGTTGTGTCTGGTGGGCTAACTGCCCGACATAATTATGTAAGTCGGGATTTTCTAAATACGCTAAGGTCGCGGACAACTTTGATAGCGCGATGCAGGGTTAGCCAATTAGTTCGCATGTGTTGCGATAGATGTCGCTGTCTTCACACAACCTTAACCAGTATGGATTGAAGTTGAAAATAATTAGTCAAATGTCAAACATTACTAAGTTATTAATCACCTTCCAACCTTGTCCTGTGTGTTTTAAAGTTAAAAATTGTCCAAACGCGAACATAAAAAGTTAAGTTCTGTGATTGCTTACCCATCTCCTTGATGTTCTCAATGATGCATATGATCAAGATCATGTACATCGGCTTGCTGTTCACCTTCTGGAACACCCCGTTCTCCAGCTCCACGCCAGTACACTGCAGCTGAATGCCTGTCTCCTCAATCACGGTGTTCCTGTAAAAAGAAAAGAGAAGATTATGAGGCTGCTATCATCATCATCATCATTTCAGTCGAAATACGTCCACTCCTGGACAAAGGCCTCCCCATAGTGTCGCCACATTGACCGGTCCCGTGCGTCTCGCATCCAGTAGATCACCGCAACCTTCACCAGGTCATCGGTCTACCAAGTGGGAGGCCTTCCAACGCAACGTCTTCCGGTTTCCGGCCTAGGCAGCTAGACGGGAGGCAAATCAGTTTTGAAGTCAAGTGAAATACTAGTAAATAAATAGTACCATTGGATTTTTCCATCAAGATAGGGGGTCGGACAAAAAAAAAACTAGTCCGTCAGATAGATTTTCAAAAAATATTGAACACATACTTATTTTTTCTTTTTGCACATAAACAAAAAATGAAGACGATGCAGTGCTCCGAAAACTCGTGAAATCCTCGAAAACGTCACATGTTAGTACAATTTTTACCTACAAATGACGTCACCCCCCCACTCAAGATCTTTGAGGCGTTATAGCTCCGTAAATTTTTATTAATTTGATAAAACAAAAAACACGTATCCAATATTTTTCGATAATCTAACTGACGGACTAATTAGAATCATGTTTTTTTGACTCGGTCATAGGGGATCCTATTTCTCAGTAACAGACTCGAGAGTCTGAATTTATGCCTGGTTTATGGCCCGCTGGCTCCATTTTAGGTACGTAGGTCTTAAATATAACTTCTGAGTCTAACTGTGTCGGTTTTCCCGAGTTCATATAACCCCAATCTAATAAAGTCGTGAGTAAATAGGCTACTTCTGGGTAAGTGCGTTCCATCGTCGACCTCATCTATGCCCTTTTTTTTTTTTTTTTTTTGGTGGGTGTAAAATCATCGAATAACCCCTCCCGCTCTTGGGCAGAGCGAAAGGGAATGTCAGACTTCTACTGACTAAAAACCACCCATGTTCCTTCTTCGCCCTCTATGTCGAGGCCGCGATAACCAGAGGACTACCCGCAGCCCACCTCATCTATGCCCTTAGGGCAAGATTGAGGTCAAAGCCCATAGCAAATAAAAAAAAGGAGGAGGTGGCGGAACGCGAGAGGGAGAGAACCTCTCGTCCCAGCCGCCGCGGGAGGCGCTCCGGGCGTCGGGGGTCCCGCGATGACCTCCGGCCACCGTAGACGCGGGTCTGTGGACGGTGAGTGATGGGCTAACTCGCCGTCTGTCCGTCTCACGACGAAAACAGGCCGTGTCGACGGCGCGTTCGTGTTCCACGCGCGCCTCAAAGAGATGTCAGCAACATGGGAGGGGCCCGAAAGGGCCGACGCATGTCGGGGCCGCGGGTAGTCCACCGGTTATCGCGGTCTCGACATAGAGGGCGAAGAATTAACATGGGTGGTTTTTAGTCAGTAGAAGTCTGACACTCCCTTTCGCTCTGCCCAAGAGCGGGAGGGGTTATTCGATGATTTTACACCCACCAAAAAAAAAAAAAAAAAAGGTCAATGAATCAATGAAGGCTTAGCGGCCGTGGGTTACGAGTTGTGAGTCGTAAGTTTGTACTAAGGCACTTTGTGTAAACCAAAAAAATTAAAAACGTGTGTTCTATCGCTCTGCTCTTTGAATGGGGGTTGGGCTGCCCAATCCCTGTCTGGAGGAGGTCGGTGTCTCAGCAGTTACTATAGACAAAAAAATTGGTAATGGATCTACCATTACCAAAACCATTACCATCATTTGATGCGAAGGAATGAGGAAAATGTTGTAGATTAGCCATCTACAACATTTTCTTTAAGAGTAGTGGAAGACCAAAGAAAATATGGATGGACTGTGTGCAGGATGATATGGCAAGAAATGACGTGACTGCTGACATGACGAGTGGCAGAGGTGTATGGACGAGGACGTGCTGCGTCGACCCCAAAGTCCCCAAATAACTTGGGATAAGGGCAAGAGAATGGTGGTAGGTACTGGATCCTTAGAATCGCGGGCGAGAAGACACCATCTCCAGGCTCAAGGCAGAACCACAACAGTCTCCGTAGATATGTATCCAGGTGCTACTTGTGGGTTTCCGTGGTGGTATTTTCAAAGCACACGAAACCCCTTTCCATGTGCTGATGGCTACCAGTGCCCGATCTTATCCCCGAAGGCTGGGCGACTAAAGGTTTCGGCCGGAAGTAAAAAGAAACAAAACTGAAGTCCTATTATACTGTGTTCTAAGCTGATATTAGGTACACCATCCACTCCCAGGCTGCGGGTTGTTCGAAAGAGATACCGCAGCCTCGACACAAAGGGCTAAGAAGGAAAATGGGTGGATTTTAGTCAGTAGAACTCTAACACTCCCTTTCGCTCTGCCCAAGAGCGGTATTATTTGATGATTTCCCACCGCCCAAAAAAAAGAAGGTACCTACACCATCCACTTCAGTGATGCTATGAAAGGAGTTTGTAAACAAAGATCCTAACTTCGTAGTTATGTCTTGATGCGGCAACGCAATAGCCTATTCCTATCCATCTATAAACCCTTTGTAAATCCATACTAGACAAATCACTGGAAGAAAAACTACAAAGTATTTATAACTAAAATTAAATATCCAGAAAAAAAACTTACAGTTTATCCACCATGGTCTGCCTAAAAGCAGGAGTTTTCCAATTAGTATGTTCGTAGTGCGACGTTGCCGCTGACGACGAAGACTTCACCTTTTCAATCGCCATTATTCCTCACAAACACTACCACACAGACAAGAAGTGACTAGGAGCTCAAGAATCAACGAATGGACCCGTTATTAAGACTATTCTTGTTGTGTTAATTTTCGTCGACGTCACGTGGGGAGGGCGCAGAGAGACTATGGAAGGACCATTAATCAATGATTCGCGCTTGCGCGGTGACGGGAGACGCCGGTGCACGGTTTTGCTAAGTGCAGTGCAGCGCAGTTTTACGAGGAAAAAAAACGAACGTCATTGGTCAAATCTTTGGAAGGAAACCATGACAATAAAGCAAAATGACGGGAAAATATTCTACTTACTTAGTTGATGTTCATGCGTGTGAGGTTTTGGGGTAAAATTCTGAATTTGTTGCAACTTGTTGATACTTTTTTTTATTGCTGATAAACTGCAGCACTGCACTTCGGTTTAAGCTCCCCCCACCCCACTGACTGCGCCGCGCCCAGTTTCTCTAAAAAAAGAAGATTCTCGTAATTTTACTTCTTTGTTTTGCTATTTTAATTAATTGATTTTTCATCAGGTAAGAAGTACCTAGGTACCTACTACGCTATTAGTTTACCATACCTTTTCTTGTCTTAATGTAGGGAAGTGAAGCACCGACAAAACAATTATAATATCACGCCTGTGATTCCAGCGGGGTTACGCAGAGGCGTACCTATAAGGAGGCCCATTTCCGATTTCGCCATACTTCAATCGCGTACGAATTCTTATTCCAGGCCTCTGAGAAGTTCAAGGATCGGGAAAGGAAGGAAGAAGAAACTGAAAGGGTCCAAAGGAACCTTGGACTTTTCATAGTAAAGATTTAGCGTTCTACGAGGATTTCAGGCTTTTTTTTTTATATGGGACAAGCCCGTCACACTATTCCCAAACCACTGTAACTCCTGTAAGCCAGGATTTCATGCTGAATATTTTCTCTACATATCTCTCAGGGCTCTCTCGGCTGTTCCAGTAGTTGCCCGCGAATTCGCCGTGTGAAAATGACGATATTCCATACAATTTTTCAGAACCTATTTAACTCGTTTAGGGGTTGAATTTCAAAAAATCCTTCTTAATCCTTGTCTACATTATGAAGGAAACCTCTGTACAAAATTTAAGCTTTCTTGGTCCAAGGGTTTGGGCTGGGCGTTGATGAATCAGTCAGAAACAACTATAATGTAGGCCATACAAATATTTGTTCCGTGCGGGGATCGAACCCGCAACATGTAGCGCAGCAGTCAACTGATTGAGCCACTGCGCCAACCGTGCCGTTAAGATTAGAAACGTGCCAGACAAATTCGAAAAATTATTAACACAAAAGAAATTGATACGCACGTTTACATACGCTTTCTTATAATTTTAAAGACAAAATAATTGAATAAATTGCAGCTATCTTGGTTAGATTCCCGGGTCAGGCAAAACGTGCTATTGGGTTTTTCATTACAAACTCAGTAGTAGTCCGGAGTTTGGAAGTTGGCGGTATAATACCCTCGTGTCTCGCAAAGTACTATGCGAGCCAACTAAGAATAGCGCTGTCACGACGCCATTTTGTTCAGCAGTACTAGCGAACTTCATAACCAAAGCGTACGGTGTGCAGTAAAATCAATGAAGAAACTATACTTAACCACTAGCGATGGGTCGTTGAAGGTTTTTCCGTCAACGAAACGTTAACGTTGAATTGCGTTTGTCAACTAGTTGATCAACTAGTTAATTTCGTCAACGAGTTAACGTGTTACGAACGTCAACTTGCATGAACGATAAACGCCTCAACGCTTTTATTAACGTATGCTGTTGTAATGTTAATTTACGAACAATTTGATGCAGTTTACCTAATGAAATTGGATAACATTTTATGATGACTTTACCTACTACCTACCTAGGGTTCTAGATGATCTTTCCTTCACACTTTTTTCAGGCTTAGGACTGACTGATTAATTTGCTATAAAACACTCAGGCGTATCTAACCTGTTTATCATGGCCAGGGCGCGCGAGTCGAACGAGGTGTCCACTGTCCGGCCAATCAGCCGCTTCAACCAGACACAGGCCCGCCGTCGCCGAAACCTTTCATTCCGCGCACGATTATACAATAATGTCATCGTTTACTTTCTTTAAAAAATATTGACATTTATCAAATGATTAAATTAATATAAAATCTTGTATTCGTTATTTAGAGTTTAAATTCTTGTCATGACTATCGCGTCGTAGCGGGAGTTTTATTCTTAAAGAAATACAATTTACGTACGTTGAAAGTAACAAAACCTTGACCGTGTACAAATCAACTCGTTAAATTCGTCAACCGATGAAACGAGTTGAATTCATAAACGGCGTTGTTTCGTAACTCGTTGACGAATTCAACGAGTTGATTTGTACACGGTCAACGTTAATTCCGTTGAAGAGACATCAACGTTGATTCAACTAGTTCGTTGATTCAACGCCCATCGCTAACCACCACCACCTAATGTTATTAAAATAGGGTAGTTAACAAAAAAAAAACTAATAAGTCCGTCATATAGATTATCAAAAAATATTGGACACGTATTTATTCTTTTTTCGCGTAAACAAACAATGAAGACGATACAGTGCTTTGAAAACTCGTGCGAGGTCTTACTCCAAGATATTAGTATGACATTTTTTAGCGGTCAGTGTCGTCACCACGCGTTTTATCTTCGTCAATTTTTATTGATTTGATAAAACAAAAAATACGTATCCAATATTTATCGATAATCTAACAGACGGATCACATTTTTTTTGAAGTTAGTTAACATCCCTATTCTTTTCTTTACTTTTCTTACAATATAAATAAGATGGCCCAAAATACCCAGAATCGATTGGTACAAGCTGGGTACGTAACAAATAAGTTCCTAACTGTGAAATATTGGCCTCACCGAAAAAGTAACACAATAATAATGCCAAATAAACACAATTTTCCCCTTTTATTTCTTTCTTTAACACTGAAATCAATGGGCTATGGACTGACAAAGTAACTGCTGTGACATAAATTATTATGTCCTTTACAAAAAAACATTTAAAATATAAAAAAAAAGTGGCCCACCGGTATCGAGAACAAGGTCTTAGGTTCCGGGAATCAGGGCTCCAGAGCCTCCTTAGCTATTGATCGAGGTTCTTGACGGTTGGCGCAGTGGCTCAAACAGTTGACTGCTGCGCTACGTGTAGCGGGTTCGATCCCCGCACGGAACTAAATTTGCATGGCCTACAGATAGTAGTTTCGGGTCTGGGTATTTGTGTATGAGAGTTTAAATGTTTGTGAATTCACCCACGATACAGGAGAAATTCCCAGAATGGGGCAAAGTTTAAAAAAAAAAATTAAGCTATTGGCTGATAAGTATCCTTATCACTCAGTCAGTCAGTCATCCTTATCCTTATTAGATATATATTATTCCCAAAAGGTAACAGTAATTATGCCTAATTATTTAAAAAAATTAAGCTATTGGCTAATAGCTAAATTAAAAAAAAAATGCTATTGGCTAAATTTAATTTAAAGCTTAATTTTTTTTTATAAATTAGGTATAATTACTGTTACCTTTTGGGAAAAATAATTATATAATATCTTGGATAATAATAACTACCACTCGGGTTGATCATTAGGTTAAGCTGCGCTTGCCTAGGTTGCTCTGTGGATGGGTGACCGCCCATTACATACCGAGTTTCCTCCGTGCTTCGGAAAGCACGTTAAGAGGAGGCTCCCTAAATTTATGTTAATTTGCATTAATATTCTGAAACAGTCGTACAAACAATCAAAATGGAACTTTAGGATATGATTTATTGGATCTTTTTCTTTCCATGTACAAGACAGTTACGTAATTGTAGCATATTCGCTCGATTCATTTTTTATTCGAAAATCATGTCTTTTTTAACGATTATTACATTTTTCCTCAAGATTGCTCCGCCTTTATGTCTAAAATAAATGTTCACTGTAAGAAAATATAGTTTACTATCCAGCCACAAGATATTTTTTCTCCAGATCAATTACTACTTTAGTTATAAACGAAATAAGAATTGAGACTTACGACATTTAGTTTCGTGCTCGAACGCGATCAAAAAGCGCACGCGGTATTCGACTTTATTACTGATGTGCTAGCGTCTAGCACATCGCGCGGAGTGGCGGGGTGAATGGGGCGGAGCTTGCGTGGAAATTATTTTAGAGTGCCTGGTCTTAAGCTGTTGGTCCCTGCTGCCATCTAAATACCTTTGGCTGTCGTTACAGGTAGTCGATGACCTGAAATTCTCACAACCAGTCTTACCAAAGGGTAACTTATTACGCAGTACCTATTAACTGCGTTGTGGAGGTCAGATAGGCAGTCGCTCCATGTAAAATACTGGTGCCTGCCATGAGGAACTCTTTCAGGTTGATTTTGAACAGTGCCATCTGTATCAATCTGTTATCATGTATGTGGGAATTTTATCCCACGACTTCAAATGTAGTTCTTATTCCACATCATAGATGGCGCTAGTAGTAGGTGTAGTTTCATTAACTGACGATAAGAAAAGGAAGAGGTTCTTGATTCGACCTAATATAACAGAGGAGGTCAGATAGGCAGTCGCTCCATGTAAAATACTGGTATTCATCTGCATTTGGTAAGACTGGAAGCCGACCCCGACATACTTTGGAAAATAAATGTATACATCATCATCTAGGTAGATGATGATATTTATTTTTTTAATTATTCATTCGTTTGCGTTTAGCGATTGTTTCCCTAAAGTGGACAGACTGTTTTTCGACTAATTTGATCTTCGTACTTTTTTAAAGACATTATGGACACTAAATGTTTTAACATTGATTTAGTATCCTTAATTCACCTGGGTGAAACTAATATCTCCCAGGTGAATTGAGGACACTAAACCTAGGTACTAGGTAGGCAGGTATATGAAACAACACCTGTATTCCACTTAGGGGTAGACAAGGGTGTATTTTGTATTAGTTTAGTCCTGTCATCATTAAATTCTGATTTCGGAGTACTTAACGATTTAATAACACTTTGTTAAGGGCTAGGGATCGAACCCGGACCTTCGCAGTCGCCTCCCAACAAGTAGGTAGTCCAACGAGCCAAAAAATTATTAGGGGAAGCGATCAGTACGACTAATGGTGTAATATGTGGCGTATATAACATAACATCACGCCTGGAATCTCCGAAGGATTAGACAGAGATGACACCTCGGGCATAAAAGGCTAAGAAGGAACATTGGTGGTTTTTAGTCAGTAGAAGTCTGACATTCCCTTCCGCTCCACTCAGATCGGGAGGCAGTGCCGAAGGGTGGGCGTTTTGGGGGACTGTCTCTTGTAAATAAGTAGAGTAAAGTAAATTTTGACGTTCGAAAAGTGCTGATTATCAGCCTAATTTGAATAAATGACTTTTGTATTTAATTTTTGATTTTTGAGTCATTTCATGATTTTCCACACTCCAAAAAAAGGGGTACTTAAATAAAAAAATATAATTAATATGTGATAAATAATTTATTGTCTGGCGGTATTTTTACAATATCATTGTATGCCTACATCAGTTTACTTTTCATTAATTGTTATTATCACTTTAATTCAACGTCTTAATATAATAATGTTGCATTTTAAACATTGGTAGGTACAGAATGGATGTCTTAAATTAAGCATTTTAATATTTTCCTATTTTTTTATCAACCTCCAAAAGAAGAAGGTTTTTATTATTGTTTATGGAATAAATTACCCTCGAAAGTAAGGACGTTTATTATCTCTGGAAAATACATAATAAAAAAATAAATAAAGACAATATAATGTGTAAAAAAAAAAAAACAATAATTTGATGGACCACCTGCAAGAATGAATGAAATGATGAAGAAGCAGTTTTCGTTCTAGAGATAAGTTTATTAATTAATTGTTTTAATTAGAATAAAATAATTTAAGACATCCACTAAACACACGAAACAAATAAAGATTTTATTCGAGATGACGCCCCTACTTTAAAAACTATGTTTTTACTGAGAACACAGTTATGGCACATAACATCAGATGCTGTGTTTCGTTATTTACTTTTACATAAAATGTCATGATTTTTTACGTTTATTCTACTGATAGTAATGTCGTTTGCAGAAGTGACTTTTTATAGGAAAAGTGAAATGATGTAAATTACTAAACCTTGCATTTGTGCTTGTTATGTTATTCGAGCAGTACTACCAACAACATACTTTATTTTGCTATATACTTACCATTTAATTTATTGATGAATTTACTACGCTTGGAAACAGAAGTTCTACGTTTTTTTTATGGTAAAGCCACTTCTGCCAACGGCTGTCCACTAAATACGTCATAATGGAAGATCGACAACATTTTTGTTTTGTACCTAGGTATATTTTTAATCGCACGCAACACTGATTCGAGACTCATTCCTTTACAGACAGACAAAACATAAAAGTTACACAAATTACAATAATTATACGTAGGGAACAAGTCTTGTAGTCACTTAATCTACAACTATATTTAATGAGATAACTATAAATGCAAATTACGATTAATCTAGCGATGCTTTGGCATTGACAAAACATGGTATTTCACTCTGTACCCAGTATATTTTGATATTTCAAGATGGCGTTGCACGTGACAGCACATGTCAAAAATCTGCATTAACCTGCATTAATCAGCAGTACATTGTCTTTGTTTAATTCCTTTTTCGGCACGTACCCAAAATATACGGGGCATAGTATTTTTTATTTATTTAACACTTACGTTTTGATACTTTTAGTTCGGGGAATGATAAATACTGTGGTTAGCCAGTTTTACACTGTATAAAAATAAAAACATTTAAATTGCGAAATGTTTGCATTATTGTAAATATTAATATGAAAATAGTTATAAACTTAAAAACTGAAAGTAGTTTGGCTGCTAAGCAAGTGGAGAAGGTTTTCATGAAAAACTATATTTTTGTTTGCTTTGTTATTACGAGTATTAAGACGCTCTTGTTTGAATAGTGATGGAACAGTAAATCGACTTAATTTTCAGTTATAAAACATTCTCCATATTGTTAGCGAATTTATTAATAATGTCAGAAAAGTAACTACATTTAGAGTGTCGAGCACGCTAAAGAAAATAGCACATTCCAGAAGCTTCGTAAAAAACTGTTCGTAAAAATGACACTGGTAAATTAAACCGCATAATATGGAATCAGCACCTGCTTTAAGGAGTAGATAAATTCGCCTAATAATTAATTAATATTAAACAAAAATTAACAACAAAACTCGAACAATCACTTAGAACGAATGGTAATAATATTTAGTAATATCTTTACATATATTTACAAATTTGGTAATATTTTTAACCGTATACTAATACAAAGACGAAGTTTAACTTTAAACTAGGAAATTTACAATAACAGAGTAACAAAAATCTTATAATATTGAGGGCTTTTATGTACATGAGCCAATATATTAAGAATTTTTAACATTTTGTACACACATGAGTCCAAACTCGTACGAGTACAAAAAGTTTTGAAGTGTTAAGAGAAACACAATTAGCTATAGTTACACCTTTTTATGTATGTGTTTTTATTATACATTGGGTCATACACTGTCCTTATTACTTTAAAAGATACAATGGCGTAACGCAAGCTAACACTATATTCTTGCTTTTATAGTTTTATAATATAACATTGAATCGAAAATTTCAAACATCGATTTGGCATTGATATGCAGTACAAGTTTAATTCAATAATCATTAATTTATTGCACATTTACTTTAATTTTATTTGAAAACGAGAGGATACATTCTTATTCTAAGATAATTACAAGATATTCCGGTGAAGCAACTTAAGCATTTATGTTTTTGCGAGCAATATTTTCAAAGTACATTTTGATATTAATAGGACTCACTGATGATAATCGCCATATCGTGACACTTCATCAAAAAAGAACTTTCATAACAAATATTTTTGTTTATGGTATACTGCACCTAGTACGCTCTCTTACCACACCCGAATAACAGATGGCGCTAGTAGTCAAATCTAGAATTTCAAAGAAATATCAGCGACTGTGAAACAACATAACATTGCTTGCATCTCACTCTTAACAGATCAGTACACCAACGACATAAGAATCAAATTCATAGCACAGGCGTATCGCTGACCCTCGCAGGTGTAGGCACGTTGTTATTTGCTTGCGCGTCCTGATTATTGGCAGTACAATAAAACTGCTTATGTGCCTTGTAAGTGTTGACGTACTTGAAGGAAATATCGCAAGACTTGCAATAGTTTGGGGTTTCTTCTAGTTCCGTGTCTGGTTCCTTCTTGATGTCAACTGTGGTTGGGGGAGGAACAGGCGAGGTTTGTTCCTCTTCTGGTTCATCGGTAGCGTGAACCAGGCGGGCGTGTCTGACGACGTTGCCTCGGTATGTAGAGGTGTAAGCGCAGCTACCGCAGCGGTGGACGCGTTCTCCGCCCACTGCTGGGCTTGGGGATGTTGCCTCACGGCTGTCCTCTTCTAGAACGCATGCGATGTAGCTTTCCTCCTGGAAATTTTGAGATTTTTTGTTAATATCGGTTTAAGTAGTTTGTTAACATTTACATTACTTTGTGTAATTTATTTCATCAACACTGCTCACAACACGGTGAAGAAAAACATCTTGAGCAAACCGGCATGTCTTATATGGGCTCCAATCCACCGATTATACCCCATTCCTCTCCTCTCTTCAGGCTTCCGCCTGAGTCCCTGCAGTGGGAACATTATAGACTGATGATGATGATGTAGTTTGGTATCCTCTGGATTAATACTGGCAAATCAGAAGAGTTCTTATTTTAATAATTGCCAAATATCTGTTTGTTTTTGTGGCAATTTTTTCTTAACATATAAAGAGTTTTAAATTTAGAAAGGTGTTATTGATACAAACTTACCTGTAAATCAGCCGGTTTCTTGTTGTTGAAGTGCATGCGTATATGAGTGCGCATGCCTCTGAGCGTGTTGCCTCGGTACCGGCAGATGGTGCAGCGGAACGCCTTGACTCCGGCGTGCGCATCCATGTGACGCTGCGCAGCCGCCGCCGTCGGCGACACCACGTCACAACACGGGCACTTCCACCCACCCTCAGACCCTGATGTAGGTCGTGGAACCTCAGGAACGCTTCGAGGAGACCGAGTCTCCCGCTTTGTGCAGTAGAAAGATTGATGTGTCGTCAGGTTGTCCAGTGAACTGAAGTGTATTCCACACGCCAGACAGATTAGCTGACGGTATTGCGGTGGTGGACCGGGTTCCGGCGGCGCAGGGCTCGCGCGCTCCTCTCCACCACCTGCCGAGCAGTAGTGCCGCTTGTGGATACGGTAGTTCTCGTACTTACAGAAAACAATGTTGCACTCTTTGCACTTTGAAACCCCTTGCTTTACAAGCACTTGGGGAGATCCCGCGGTAACTGGTAGTTCCGACGCGAGTCGCAATGCTAAAGCGGGAGGCAGAATCGCAGGTGGAATTATTGGTGTGTATTTTTCTTCTGGAGGCGACGGTACACTCGGAGGTTTGGGAGTTGGCCCTCTGGAGTTCAATCTCCTTCGCTTTGGTGAACTGTCTGCACTTGGTGAGGAAGACCGTCGAGACGGAGATGGAGTTCCCGGGGATCCTGGTAGCGAAGGCGCGCAAACGATTTGCTCGGGGGTCGTGGACCGAAGTCTGTTCTCTTTCTCATGCTCATCAGTCACCACAGATTCCGGTGACCGTCGCACACTGAGATCCAAAGGGGTCGCACCATCTCTTGATGGCTCTCGCGGCCGATTGGCTGATTTTAAAACCTCATTTTCTTTTCCTTCTGCGTTCATGTTTGACAGTGCTCGACTGATTGGTTGGAATGTTCCATTTGGTAATAGAAAACATGGCGTATCTGGGTCGGGCAGTGTCGTACCTGGGAGAGTACTAGCGCCCCGTAATAACGAGTAGGGCACTATAAGGATGGGATTCGTGGGTAACGCCAGTGCGTACTGGTTCTGGTTTTGTGCTGGAGGCGTGGCTCCAGGTGAGGGTGGCGCCGACCCTGACGTGGCAGAGCCGCCCCGGGCCGCAGCTAAGGCTTGTTTCACAACTTGTCTTGTGCTGCAGTAGTGTTGTTTATGAGCTCGGTAGGTTTTGATTGAGCTGAAGCGAATATCGCAATCGGCACAGTAACGATCCTGTACTGGTGGCCCTTCTGTTATTTCTCCGTTAGAGGTTGGCGTCGGCGCTGGGGTTCCACTGCTGACCGGAGATGAAGAGTGCATCCTCATGTGGCGGTTCAAACTAACTTTCTTATCGGCACTATACGAGCAGTAAGTGCAAGCATATTGCTTGCCTGCAGGGCGAGGAGTTTTTGCTTCACTGCTGGATTCATCTACGGCTGGATCGGCCGTAGCGTTCGCCTCTGCAGGTTTTGGCAGTCTGTTCGAACAGTAATGTTCTTGATGGGCTTGCAATGTACTGAGAGACGAGTAGCGAATGCCACATGGCTTGCATATGTAACCAGGTGGACCAGTAGCAGGGAAAAGCCCTGGGAAGGCGGCCGCAGTTATGGCGAGGAAGTCTCTAGCTTGCGGCGCAGGCGGTGGCGGCGGAGATGGTGAGGGTGGCTCATGCTTGAGCACAGTAGCCTGCGGTGCCAGCGCGGGGTCTGTGGCAAGACTGGTGTTGAGGCGCAGGCGAGGTGGCGAGGCGGCAGGCGATCCCCCCGATGCAGGCGAGACGCCTCCGCTGGAAGCAGCCCGTTCGCCCTCTGAGCTCGGTGTGCGAGGTTCTCCCGGCATCGCCTCGCTCTCGTTTCCCCATTCCTCGTCCTCACCTGCAAAACAAAAATAAAACAAGTCAGAATCTATTGAATGTTCAAGTGCGCACCTAAATGTAAAATGTAAGAGCAAAAAGAATGCATGCCATATCGGCTCCTATTAGTGTTGTTAATAGCTGTGCGATGGTGAGTTGGCAGCGACGTCCCACGATAGTCGTCACTCGTCACGTTTCGTCCCGTATCTGTCGACGTCAGTCAGATGGAGCCTCGCGAGTCGAGGCATACATTAGCGCTCCTAATTGAGACGTGGCCGCGCTATGTAAATGTCGCCGCGTGGGTGGGGCACGCGCACCGGCCACTCGTCTTAACAAATGCGAGAAATGGGAACGAGATTAAGTTCGCGCACCCGGGACGGTTGATCCGTCATTACGGCCGATGCTCGTCCATCAATATCGTGAGCGGGCCCGCGGCCAAACAGAACAAAAACTTAACGGACCTCGTTGTAATTGGATCTGATTTCCAGAAAACGCTCGCTCACCTTCCTTTTTGAGCGACAACGATCTCTACCGAGCGAGGAATTAACCTATCTTTCGCGCAGCGATCTCGACTCAAAACGCCAATTAATGAGAGGCTCAACTTCATTCTCCTGGCCCTGTGAAGATCATTATATGGGCACGACAGCGAGATGGACGCGACGATTGGTGCGGCCGCGCACCGACCGCCATCTCGCGGTAACGAACACTGCTCGGATCGGATTGCGTTCGGGTCACGCTATCCTAGTGTGCGCGCGTTCCGATTGGTCATTACGATTGCTCGGTGACGCGCGATTGGCCGACTAATGCTGCCTTTATCTGGCAGCTTAATGTTAGCGTCATACCGAACGCGAGCTTATCAAGCTTCGTTAGTCGCGCTCCAGCTTCTGTTTTTCGCTAAATAAGTTATAAGTTTGTGATTGTTGGCTTGGCGAAAGGTTGTCCGGACAATCAGATAGATGGCGTGACTCGGTGTCGTTTATGCAGCGCTCGCGAACTGAACGTCGATTCGTTAAATGATATACATCTGTGCCCTTTGTCTTTATAAACATGTCATTGCGTTCGTACAAGAGAGAAACATGCGACTCATGTATTCGTTGAAAGCTAGCCCGCATAGGTTTGCCTAGAACTTCACAATGAGCTGGTTAGATTAGGCGTACCCTTTGACTGCAAAGTTGCTTCACGAATGCAAGAGAACAATGCATGTTGCGTTTTCTTGTATGAATTCATAGAATTAATTTAGTTAAATGTTTGGTTGTAACAAGGCCGACCAGCAGTCATACACGTGCCTACACATGTAGGGAAAAAAACAAAGCGGCCATCTTGTTGAGGTTTTATCTGGTTTGAGATCAGGGTCCAATTAAAATAGTCGTGCATCAGTGGCGTCACAATCTTGGTGATACAAATCTGTGATTGTGACGCTTGTGAGCGATCACCTAGCTCCCCGTTCCACTACCACGGGCCACGAATCATATCTCGATTGATAACTCATCGCAATCACTGTACACACAAAACTATCTCCTGATAATAAAATAAATAAATATGGACGTTCATTAAATATTTGTTTAGGTACTTGTACAAATATAACGTAAGTGAACGGTAGAATAATTTATGTTCTGACTTTGTGGAGTCCTTCACGTGTCTGCTTTAATCTTCACATTGAAAGTTCATCAAGTAACTTCGCATAACTTATTATTAGGTATCTCCTTTTATTAACTACCTAAAGAATAGATCCGTCATGTTGTTTATTAAATGTGCAAACGGAACAGGCCGACCGTCACCACTAAAGGAAATCATAATTGCACATTAACGCGGGCAGTTCTAAAGCCCGTACCAATTCCTCCAATTTTGTTTGCTTCGTCCTGCTGCAATCAATTTTGCCTTTTGATGATTCTTCGAAGATGAGGCGTCATAATTCTAAACCATCAGATGTCCAATCGTACCAAATTGATGACTTGGACGAATCCCATACGAATTTTCATTCCGTTTTCTAAGGTCTTAGACCTTAATTGATTGCCTCTACAAGCTTACATTTCAGCCTGCCTTTCTACTGAAAACATAAACCTAATGTAAAAAGATTCGCGCGACTAAATAATACGCGCACGGCAGTTATTCGGTCCGCTTATGTTCTAGTACCCTACAAACTCCTTCCTCTTTCATCAGAAACTTTCGACAACCAATGGTAGTGGTCATCATACGCCATGCGACTTACAGCTTGAATCGGGCCGATTGACTGATAACACGAGATAAAAACCGATTCATTGAATATTAATGTCCGTCTAAGTATTATTATTATCTTGTTCTGCATTGAGAAACTGTCCCGTGATGTTTCCTTCGAATTTCAAACGGTAACTTTGTTTTGGCTCGCTAGATGGCGGCAGTAGTAACGTCAGGAAAATATTATGAAAAGTTTGTTTTTCACTGGAAATGACACAGACACCAGAATTTCGATACTTTTTGCTGTTTATTACAGCTTGTTCAGAAAATAAGTATATTACAACTGATGAAAATTTATGTATTTAAGATAGTTGTACAAATGTTCTGACTATATTAGGTAAGTAAAGCTTCGTGAATACCCAAGTAGCTGGCAAATGCTAGATTTTTAATAAGAAATTATAAGTGAAATTGAATTGATCATACTCCTAATCTGTAAGAAGTGAAATGTGGTATCTACTTTTTAGATAGACCCAATGTAGATAATGTTCATCTCTTACGCTGTCGTAACGGAACAACTATTAATGCTCATGCATTTAGTTACAAATACCATGAAGGAACTCTCCTTCGACTTGAATTAAACCCAAAGTTAATGATTAAAATGTCAATCAATCTAGACAAAAATCTAAACAAAACAATCTTTTCATCTAAACCAAAAACATTATTATTATCTGTTACCATTTTCTTTTTTTATACATGTCGTCTTAACGTCACTACACAACATTATGGCCGCCATTACTAGTGTTGCCAGATTGAGAAAAAAAAAACGACTAAAAAAGGTTACTAACAAAGAGTTGAGTGACAAAGTCGGATGAGATTATCGTTGCATACATCTTGATTTATTTGTGTTTGTTGAGCTAGGGAGTGTGTACATCTATCATGCGTGTGGACTGTACGATAATATCATAGGTGTTTAATACAAGCAGTGGAAATGAATTGAATGGAACTGATGTTCTGTAAGTAACTCGTTTCGCGATACCTATAGATAAGTTCCCAAACTATGTATTGTTGTCAAGTTTTTTTTTGAGATAGAATAACACATTGGTTGACTGAAATCTGACATTGGTAGAACTAATCTTGTTTGATTTACGTTTCATTAAATGAATCGGCTTAAAAATATAATTTAAGATGGATGTCTGATTGCTCTACGTTGGTTACCTAGCGCTCTTCAAGGTTAGTAAGAGTTCAGAAAATATTTAAAAAATGCTTCAATAGGTCCTCTGCTGTGTGTTAGTGCTGGACCATCATATATAGCAGAGGGCCTATACAATAGGTCAGAATTGACTTCAGCTGGCGAAAAACTTTTGACGATGTCCCGTGGCAAGTCGTTGTAGAGAAACGAAATGGTTTGAATCTAATTATGCCACTTGCCTGGGTAAGGAAACAGCTCAATAAGCTAATAAAGCCCTACAATAAACAGCACAGCATCCAACTTCATTCCAGCTCATTACTCCACAAAACCATAACAAACCCATTGAACATTTTCAACGACTCTCAGCCACGCTATATACACATAAAAAATATTCTCAAGTACATATCAAGGTGGTGATCTTTCGCAAGTGACCGCAAGTGTCCGGCAGGATGAACGTCGTGCGTCACGATCGGACGCGCATTAACATATCGCCGGTTCGATTCCGCTATCGTTACGCCCTATGCTGTGCTGAGTCTGACTGTGGGACAAGTGTCCGTTCTGTTTACGGTACGACATTTCTGCTCTATGATTTAGTGGATGAGAATGGTTCGGTTTTGTTTGGATGGATCTGGCTGCTGTGTCGTTTGAAAGTGTTAGGTGGATGAAGAGTTCTAACCATAGCAACTGCTTCATAAATTCTCGAACTACGAGGATACCTTATGGTTTTCCATGGGAATTCAGTGGCATATAAACGCGTGGATCACATATTAGCGTGACGAGACGACTTATATATAAGGGCGCTGGGTGAGATTCTGAAAGCTATTTATACAGTCAACTTTTAAATACCCATGAATTCTCTCTAATTCCTCTGAAGATCTCATATAGAGTTCCGAAGTATAATTAATGCGAGTCGATAATTACATGACTGCAGAATGTCAAAAAGTTTCGATTCCAATTAACAATTTGTCATATTTTGCTGTCCAGTGAAATTCATCAAGCATTATCGCCATCATCAATCAATTGCCATTAAAAGCATAGAACTCGACTAAAAACACTTTGCAATGCAATGGAGACGGTGTCGAGCAAAAACGTTAGTAAGTAAGCGTAGTACGTAGTAGATAAACATTTCCTTGTGGTGTCCACGTCCTGTCTCATGACGAATAAATCTAGATGTCCACGCGGACCGCGATAACAGTAACGTACAGCCGCGATGTTGGTATGAGACCGCGATAAATGTTGCCACGCTTAGTTCGTTATCTTTGGTGTTGCTTGAGGAAAAAACTGCAAGTTCTACCATAGAAATTTCGTTGTGTTTCTTGGAGATTTTTTGCGCGAATCTGGTTACTTTAATGGTAGGTGCATCAATTTCTGTAACGTGTTTGAAACATGTTGTTGACCTATTCAGACCTTATCTATATCAACAGACTAGCTAACTTCTGACTACCTAGTTTAGAAAGCGGAACTTTTTCTGAAACTAACATAAAAAGAAAATTACATAAATTGAAATAAATATAAGAGCGCTTCTGTTGAACGTTGTACAGGATTGGTTTGAATGGAGATTTACATGTTTATTTTTAGACCCACAAAATAGAAAATATTAACAAGCAGTCCATTGATTACACATTTCTAAAGAGGTCAAAACCCTACCCTAAAAGTCCTACTGGCAATTACATACAATTCTTCCGGTAAAAAAAGATTATAAACACTCGGAACCCAAGTAGGCAAAGTACACGTTTATACAATATTAATTACACACTTTAATTAACCCAGTTTTACGTGCTAACTAAATATCGTCAAAGCAACCCCTTGCCGGCAAACGAGTGGTTGTAATCGTATAGCGAAATCTCAACCTCAGTGTATGATTGATGTTGGATTTAATATTCATGAGGTGTTGCCACATGTGTGAGGAAGTAGGTTTGGTAGATTTTGATGTGGTATTTTTGGCAACACTGTGCGATATGAGAACTCTTTGCTGCTATGTGGCCAGTGGTGATTTTTGAAGAGCAATGAAAAAAGATGTTTGTTAAACAATTAGGATGATGATAATCCATATTGATATCGATTACTACAAAAACTGGAAACGTTGGTGTTTTTTCTTACTTGAATAGATTTCTTCGATTAGATTTCTTCGTTAATATTTTTCGTGCAATGTTAATGATTTTGATAGAAATCATCCCGTGATATCAAAAACCACTTCGGATATACTTAGCAAACGTTAAATCATTTACCGATGATAGACGATAAAAATATTTAATAACAGCCTATCTGGTAGATCGACATTGTTTCGACACGTATCCAAGTCATTAAAGTTTAACATATTAACAATCTTACGAACGAGAGATTTGGTGCTAACCATCTTATCGACCGAACGATCACTTCATCTCACTTTCACATCTCAAGCCTTTGGGATGCGTAAACTTGAATGTTAAAGAGCCGTTATTATATATTTTTTTATTTTTTTTTATTTATATTTTTTTATTTTTTTTTATATCGCATTAACACTACCTAATGCTTCTTTTTAACATGTCATAACATCACGCAGAGCAGTGGTGGCCCAGTGGTGGCTGCCCCGACTTACGAACAGTGAGTCGTTGGTTCGAACTCAGTCAGGCGCATTACTTTGTGTAATTTATTTCATCACTACTGCTCTCACAACGGTGAAGAAAAACATCGTGAGGAAACCGGTACGTATGTCGTAGAACCAAAAAATTCGAAGACATGAATGTGACATCTAGCAATCCGCACTGGGCACGCGTTGTGGATTATAGCCCATCCCTCTCCTAGAGAGGAGGCCTATAAGTTGCTGCCTATAATGTTCCTGCTGAGAACATTATAGGCTGATGATGATGAAAATCACGACTGTCAACCCCCAAGTGTTAGGCAGAGAACTACTTATTAGTACACTCACATTTCGCCGGTTATGTTTATTTATTTACACTTTGCTTGAGCTGGAAATCAAAACGAAAATGTCATGGTCAGCAGACGCTTTTGCAACCACTAGTCTAGTACATACATGGTCGAGTAACTAGACCATTTATGTAGCTGATGCTCAGTTGTAGTGTAAACAGGTCTATCAGAGACTGTAGTCAGTCAGGCTCGAATCCATGAAAAGATTAACACTTTAAAAACGTGAGAAAACCACCACACCTTGATAAGCTAGAATCAAAATGACGTGTGGTGGATTACTGCCCACTCCCTCTCAAATAATAGCTGTAGTCTAACCAGTGGGAACAATAAAGGTTGATTATGTATCCTAAGCAACACGAAATCACGATTCAAAAGCTTCATTATTTAATTAGGAAAAAAACTTCCGCCTTAGGGGTTATAATATGAAGCCTAATTGCCAGTCAATTTAAAAGTCGGTAGCGGCAACTTTACATACAAAATTATAGCTGACCGATTTAAGTGCCTTGCATTTAGAGCTTAATATTTAAGCCCTTAGGGCTCTGTTGAAAACTGTCAGAAATGAGTTAAGGTATCGGTGTTCGGTGATGTGTAGGTTACTTCCTCATTTTTAAATAAAAGGAATTTAAAGGATGTAAAAGTACCCTTAACGCAAACGAAGGGCACTTTATCCCCACCACTGCGATATTTTTTTTGTTTTTGACCATATCTGGGAACCCCCTAGTTACGGAGATATTGGGGGTCAAAGTTCCAAATTTTGCACAGATGCTTTTGTAAATACTAGTTTTTCGGGTTATAACTTTACTTAAATTACCTCCATGACCCTTTTACTATTTAAAGCATCCAAGCACAATGTTTTAAGAGTGCTACAGTGCTGAGTTTTACCGTAAAATGAGATTTTTGATCCCAAAAAAGAAGTCGTCTCCCAGCAAATAAATTTGCGTAGGGCTACTTAGTTTGATGTACAGAATGCTTGGTTGACGTATGTGTGAAGGGTTAATTTACACCTTGTATTACCACCACCTCTGGTGTCTGGTTGTTTTTTTGTATTAAAACAGTAAACAAGGTAAAAAGGGTTAAGGGGCCGCGGGTTGAACACTAGTTATCGCGGCCTCGACATAGAGGGCTAAGAAGGAACAGGGTGGTTTTTAGTTAGTAGAAGTCTGACTCTCCCTTTTGCTCTGCTCAAGAGCGGGAGGGGTTATTCGATGATTTTCCACCAGCCATAAAAAAAAAGGTAAAAAGGGTATAATACGAAAGGCTCACCCCCTATTAATCATCATCTGCCTAGCCTTTTGCCAACTATGTTGGGGTCGGCTTCCATTCTAACCGGATGCAGATGAATACCAGTATTTTACATAGAGCGACTGCTTATTTGACCTCCACAGTCCAGTTATTAAATACTAGGTAATACGATACTCTTTGGTAAGAGCAGCGGTGGCCAAGTGATGGCGGCCCCGACTTACGTACAGTAAGTCGTGGATTCGAACCCAGGCAGGCGCATTACTTTGTGTAATGTATTTCATCACCACTGCTCTCAAAATGGTGAAGAAAAACACAGTCGAAGACATGTGACATCTACCAATCCGCACTGGGCCCGTGTGGTGGTAGCCCATCCCTCTCATAGAGAGGAGGCCTGAGTCCCTACAGTGGGAATATTTATAGGCTGATGATGATTGGTAGAACTGGTTGTCAAACGATCTGTGCTGTGACGACTGCCAAAGATCTATAGGTATATTGCAGCCGGGACCAACAGCTTAACGTGCTTTCCGAGACACGGAAGAAACTGTACGTAATGGGCGATCACTCATCCACATCACATTAAAACACATCACACACACACTAAACACACACACAGACACACACACACACACTCATCACATTTAAATATTTATTACATAAAACAAAAAATAAGCAGTACCTTTGCGCTTCCCTTTTTTATATTTTTTGTATTTTCTGTGTACATAAATAAATAAAAAGAAAGAGTATTAAAAGCCAAATTGTTAGCAGTGAACTAAATTAAATTAAATTGGACTGATTTATTATAATAGTTTTGTTTTTGTTGGGAAAGCGCTAGGGAGATAATATGACCCGAAAGCCAAAAGTATTGTGAGAAAAAATATGCCGCATCCATTCATTCCTCGATCACTGGGTGTGCGTATTTAAAAACACAAGTAAGTACCCCGATCGAATATAGATATGACTGAGGAAATTAAACATTTCACAAGTAATTGCTTCTTTTGCTTTCTTTGTTATTTATCATGACTTCTTTTGGCATTCTGATTGTTATATAATGTGTTCTGTTATTTTTGTGATCTTGGCGAATGGTTTGAATTATGGTACATAATATAATATGATTATAAAATTAATAAATATAATCATTAAATATCTCTGAGTACCGCAGTTAGTGTTAATTTATCAAGGAGGTAAGGTTCAGGATGGGTTTTAGGTGGGTGACCGTTTGAACACATCGATGGGCCTCGGAGAGTCTGCTCATTCCAGTAATAATAAGTTTGATTACTTGTTATCCTTTTCTAGACCAATGAACATCCTCCCTGAAATCTCTGTTGTAATAAGATAGGGGGGCACTATTATACAGTTGACAATTTAAGTTTCAGATCTCATTACGACAAGAAGATAGCTTATCCCTACAAATCAAGATCATAAGCAGTACATCTGGCTGGGGTATCGGACATTTGGAGAAATATTTTTCTTTATATAGCAAACCTATACCTATTAGTTGGCGAGAGAAAACCAACCTTATGTCACTTGATTTACGAAACAAAATATCAGCCAAACAAGGTGTCAATTTGGATGTGTAATCTACTGCGGTACTAAATTTAATAATTACTTAAGCCGTCACTTAGTAAAGATTGGACATTCTTTTGTATGACAAAGCTGTCAAAACGTTTACTAAGTGATGGCCTAAGTAATTATTAAAGCTCTGAGTGCGGCAGTAAGCTCTAAATCTGTTTAGAACTCAAGTTAATAAAACACTTAAATACTCATGAATAAAATGCAATTTACCGCTGTGTCAGTTAAGTGTTTTTCAAATATTCCGTAATAGAATGACATTTATAATAATCCGTATGACATTTCCGTAACGTACCTACTAATAACGGTTGCCAGCAAGAAAACAAAATTAGTAGTTCTACTTATTGTACATTAATATGAGGGCTCTTGCTTGATTACTTGATTAGTATGTATAGAAGTATACATAATAGAGTAATTAATTGGAATTTGCACCGCACCAGCCCCGCACTGCGCCCGCGTGGTGGATTACCTATAGCCCATCCCTATCATAAGGGAGGCCTGAGCCCCTGCATTAGGAACATTAGATTGGCCTCTTGGTCTAGTGGTTAGTGACCCTAACTGCTATGTCGGAGGTCGTGGGTTCGATTCCTTACCCAGGACAAATGTTTGTGTGATGAGCACGATCATTTGTTCTGTGTCTGGGTGTAATTTATCTATAATATGTATGTATTTAGAAATATATAAGTATGTTTATCAGTTGTCTAGTACCCATAACACAAGCTCTGCTTAGCTTGGGACTAGATGGCGTTGTGTGATAGTTGTGGAATATTATATTATTATATTATTATTATAAGCTGATCATGATGATGAGATGCACTGCACCCGTTCTTATAATTAACAAAATTTAAGGTTATTGAAAAACACTAACAAATTTTTGGAGTTCGCTTCTTTACATCACATTGACAAACTTTTGTACTATTATTTTGAAGACTCTCAAAAAAAGGACGTCCTAACAAATTGACGCGATCAGTTGATCATTGAATAAAAAACTTTTTTTTTCTTATAGATAAATTTCCAAAAGTCATAGAATAACGTTTACTAAATGTGATATAAAGAAGCTACTAATAAAAGGTTGTTAGTGTTTTATTAATTGTTGTAAGTATATTATATGTTCTAAAACACACGTTACGTCATGTAAGTAAGTAATATTGGTTTTAAAATCTGGACATCAAGATGAGTTAGAATGTGAGTAAGAACCATGGTTGGTGGTAAGTTGTTGATGTCTCTTGCGTTTGGCACACACAGCAATACATCAAGTCATACAATAACTATCTAATATAACCTGACCTAGCTTTGTATGAGCGTCCCGTACAATGAAAGGTCTGAAGCGTATACTGGTTTTGTATAGCTTGATTGGTCTTCGTCTCAACCTACTTTGCCAAATGAACATATTTTCTTTATTTACTAATTCATTACGTAAATAGTGTTAAATGTCAATAGTAGGCTAATAACAAAAACACTCGCCCTTTGATCACCCTATGATGCAAATAATCAAAGCAAACACTTTCTACCAAGCAAGAAAAAAAACGCGATAGCTTTATGCCCCCCAGATTCCTTGAAAATCTTTCACCACCATGCATGTAAACAATTTAAATTTCCTAATCTAATAGCCCTACGTCCTCTCGACATGCAATCTGCAGTCGCAGAAACATTAAAAAACTCTTTAACACAAAAAAGTCTAATTCTGATAGGCGCGGGTCTATTACCGTGGCACGCCGTAACTCAGAAACAAGTAAACACGGCAGTCTCGACATTTGCATTACTATCGACTTTTTAAATCTATGCAAAACGCGACGATACGTTGCACGGGCTCACGAGTCGACCCCCCCACCGCGCCTTCAGTAAAAACACATGCGATTTCATAATACGTCCCCCCATAACTCCATGTGTGCCACGTTTTGATTAATAACCCAGGATTACAGCACAACAGATTATAACACAATTTGAATACACAGTTTTTAATAACAATCCTCGTAATAAACCGCGAAATTGATGATAAAGTGATAATACACATAAATAAACAGCTTAAAAGTTGCGTCCACGCATCGCTGGAGGCGTCAAAAGTAGGCGGTACTTATGATGAATAACGTGACGGAATCCGACGTCCAATCGGATCGATCTCGATTTTAATTATACGAATCGAGAACATCGAGACGCCTATAGATCGAATATTAATATGTCGATTGCGCACGCGGCGATATCAACAGCCTGGTCTTTGATTCCGCCGTTCGAATTTCGAATGCGTAATTTGATTTGAGTCCGCGACATTCCGCGAAACAGATGCACACGATAACGGTCTTCCGCAAAAGATTCAAGATAGTTATTGCCAACTGAGAAAAATAAAAGCACAATTTATAACTGCTAGCATCGAGTGATCTTGATTTTAGTTTATTTGCATTCCGTGGACGTACTGTCTGTATTTCATTCATGTGAACGTGACAGTGCGATGGGCCTATGCGTAATAAAAGAAAATGAAATAAATTAAAACTAACAAAGCATTGTTACAGTGAAACGGTCACGTCAGACCGATCCATTTCCTTTTTGTATTACAGCACAATCTCGATGTCGATAGCATCTAGCAGTCGCAGCACGCCTACGACACGAAAATAATTAACTCGGTCCACCGTCAAACATCATGTTTAACATCGGCTACTCCCATACCAATTACTACCGACAATCGATCCGCTCACAAAAACAGGCGCCCAACACTAGCCCCGACTGGTTTGAAAAAAAAAACCTCGGCCTCCTCGGCCCATCGCCGTCGCCCGAGAACGTGTTAACGAGCGTTTGATGGATCGTGCTACGATCTAATACCGATGTTCTTAGCACTACTACAACTTTCATGAACCTATACACCGTTTTTATCGCACTTTATTACCTGACACCCTTCATAACATACGACTGTGTATCCAAGCGCAACCGGACAATAACAGATCCCAGATTAATCGAAAGAAATCAATTGAATTCATGAATAAATCGCATAAACTTGTCCCGCACTGTTATCAACGCGACATAATATTTTTTACAGCTGTTTCATAAATGCGAGAAAGCGACGCACGAGGACGCGCCGGTATTTATTTTTTTAATAAATTCACGTTTAATCGGTATCCGGTATCTTTGAAATTGCTAGCGAGGCCCGAGAGATGGAATCGATACGGGGCCCACAATGTAAATTATATAATTAAAGAAAACTCGCGATTGCGATCGAATACTTATACGATGTTAATCGAATAACGTGACTTTTATCGTCGATTGCGTCAAATTACTGCTCAAATTGCCGTTTAAAAAAAATTAAGAGTGGTGTTACCAGCGCAAAGGGGTAAAGGGATAAAAATCGGTTTGTTTCTTAAAATAAAAAGTGTGCAGTGTCGTTTGGATCGCGGGCGGGCGAACGCGTTGGAGATTTGAAAATTAGCATTTTTGTCGAATAACTCTGTGGCGGTGTCTCGCTGAGCACAGTGAGCCCCGATACCGACGAGCTGGCCGAATCTCGCTTTTTTATACTTTTTAACAGAATTAGACTTTAAAATATTTCTCTATTCTTTGGCGATCACTTGTTTTACGAGCTAGGAATAGGACTGTGCACAACTACAGCTTTTGTTGGTTTTTTCAACCAGTTAGAATTTGTTTTGGTAACAACCTGTTATGTTAAGATTTATTAAATGTTTTAATTAATATGCAATTTATAAATATTAATTTCTTATTTCATTCTTTACATAAAAATCGTGAAACTATGGACAGAAATTGTAGCGAAGACGTTAAACTAAAACGATTTAGGGAATTTACTTCATTGAGTTATTTGGTATATAATCGTAAGATTCTTCCCTTATCTCCCAAACTCCTCAACCTGTGTAGTCCATGCCACACCAACATAACAGAGAATCACCAATACCCAACCGACTTAAAAATGAAGCAAAAACACAGCTCTAAAAACCGTTGACCCTTTATCTTCTGTACCAGCTCTCATTGGGCGAGTAGAAATTTATGTCGCCAAGTAATCCGAACCCATTTGTATAGATAATTTTTATTATTGCCATCTCCCCAAGCCGGCCGCGCCCGATAAATGCCGAACGAAAGAGTTCGTAATGACAATTTAAATAAGGAAGACGTATTCGTTTCGAACGATAACCGGGATTTGAATTTAGAAAATTTCTGTGAGTGGTAACTCTAGAATAGGGCTGTGTGTATAATTGGTATAAATTATATTTATTTATGAATACCGGTATATGTTTTTACTTTTCACACGAAAGCCTCTATTATTGGTGTCTCGGATTACTTATTAGGTGTCTTATGACGGCCGTAGCTTTTCAACACATGTAAGTTTTTTCTCCAGCTTACGATTAAGACAATTGTTATGTCACTTGCATAAATCAATCCAAAGTAATTTTATTGTTACAACGACCCAAGAATCTATTACAATACTAAACCAATAACCCTACCAGACAACAAACTAAGCGTGTAAACTATTTTTAACATGGCCACACCGAGTTTATCGGCTCCCGCTCTTATGTCCGTGTTATCTCGGCCAGTGCATTAGTCTTCGATAATACAACGATAAAAACAGATCGGCCGGCGCCATGCTCGATACAGATTGTATTTAGTCGATTTAAAAGGAAAAAGAATCGATTCCATCCCGATAAAGTTGTTATGGCGTGTTTTCGTAGTCGAGTGACTTAATTGTGGATTCCTATGCTATGTTTACGTGGGGTAATAAATTTTGTGATTAAAAATGTTTTAAGCAGATGCTCTGTTTTATGTTTGGGTTTACTGTATTTAGATAATGCAGGTTAAGTGGGAGACAGAGTATGATCGGTATTACGTATCAGGGTATTAAAATAGTTTCACGTTTTACTAATTTTTATAAGTATGATAATCGGCTCATTATGGATGTAATTAAAAATGATAGCAGCTTAATGACTTCAACTTTTGGCTTTTAAATCAACCAAACATTAATTGAAAGTAATCAAGACATTATTTATTACATAATATGTAAAACAGGGAGTCATGCATATGAGATTTAGACCAGTAGAATATTCATTCCGGTTTTTATATTACTGTTTGTTTTAAGGTATATTAAAAGCTGATTGGTATTATTGTTCTTAGCTGAACCGTATTTTACAATCTAACTTTTATCAGGAGTTCACGAATCGTTTAATGAATGAGGCATTTTAACAATTTCACTGCGGAATGCTAAGGACTGTAAAACTGTTAATATCTAGAATAAATTAACTGCGCCTACGACAAGGTGCATGCATACTCAGCGCTCTTAGCGTATCAAAGATAAAACGAATCGAGCGAGACAAAAAATAATTAACTATAATGGTGTTATCCTTAATAACGACTTGTTTCTAAATCGGGCGACATAACATTATCCTATTAGGTCACAACACTACCCTAACAAAATGGCGGTCTAATTTCCCTCCAAAATTAATAACCCGCATCGCTCGTGTCGTTTTTCATCAACCTCATTTTAGTGGGTTTATTATTTATCGTGTTTTCCTCAAAACATCATTTACATCGCTTTCATAACGCCGACGCACGTTGAAAGACTGAAAATTTTGTCTATTCGACAAAATAGTGCGATAACTGTGCTAATGACGCCATCACGGTCGCCATTTTCCAGCAGCCATTTTGAATTTGTAACGTTTTGTTTGTTAAGTTGCGTTGTGTGTAATAGTATGAAAAGGTTTAGGGTCCTAGATAATAGGGTGTTCACATCAGTTTTTGTTGAAAGGTCCAACTATTTTATCCCCCATGTCCCTTTTACCAAAACGTATAAAACAATATTAGTTGGCGTTTTTCTTTCACGTTCAAATAAATCCAAAGCAAAAAGATCGAAACATCGATACAGTTTATGATTTACAAGACAGTGGACATTAAAAAAACAAAGCTTATTCAACATTCGAAAAAATAAAACAACAATGAGATCGCACGGGCTGAGTTTGAGCGCCAAAAGTTGAATACAATCCCTTGCACAGTGGGCCGAAAGCGATCCAGATCTGGCTATCGGGATCTCAGTTTGTTCTCACATCATTACCCGCGCCGACGGCTACAAATTTACATCCAACACAATGGCTATCCACCATCGAGACATCATTAAGGTGATGCCGATAGCGCCAGCATAGCCGCGGAACAAATGCCTTATAAGACCTCAACCTTCTACTCAAATAAGAACCTTATGAAAAAGACTCATAAAATCCGGTTTAGCACTGGTCAAACTGGTGGTTACACGGGAAAAGCCGGCCGGCCGTAATGACGGAACGTCATATAAGTTAGAATGGAGCGAGCGATTATGAGCGCAAGTAGGAACGCTTGTAGAGTCGAATTTAAATGGTTAGCACGGGATTACAAGGCTGGAGGGACGGTTTAGGAAAGGATCAGTTTGAGCCGAAGCCTGAGGCTATTGCGGCCGCACAATGGAACTTATAATATGGGTGATTGCGGAAAAATTGATAATAAGAATTTTGTACGCAAATTGTGGATTTTGTACAACTTTTTTTTTGTTTCTGTATTGTTTTTTGTCGCTCCCGCTGATGTTTTATCATTTAATCAATAAAACCGTTTTGAATCAACAAGTGGTATGCATAAAATTCTAAAAACAAACCACAAAATTCGACAGGAAAAAACGCAAACAATGCAGGTAAATAAACGTTACATTATTATCGTATGTAAAAGATTCTATATCTGAGTTAGGACATATCAACGCTGGCGTTTGCATACAATACTCAGTTCGTTACGCGACACGATTGACGCGCGATCGACGCGCGATTTGTGTCGCCGCTGTGACGCGCGACCGACGCCTTATCGCGTCATCTCGACCGCCCTAATTTGCTTCGTGCTTTATTCAGCACCTGTTTAGTTATTGTCTGAATTTTAAAATTTACGGTTTTATTGTAACTGTGCTTTGCGTGGATGGAATAAGAAATTTATAGTGCCAAATCACTGAAAGGCTGGGTATTTTAATAATTGGATTGATCTCTCGCTAACAGTCATGCGTACAGTTTAAATATATAGCTCTCTAATTATGTAACAATAAATCACACAAATGAAAGTTTTAATTATGTCAGATAAACGCTATTGTAAAAGTAGACGCACCGTCACGCAATATTTATTATGCTAACGATCATTTGTTTATAATCTCATATCGCGATCATACATATTAAAACAATCCAAATAATTACACAGCCCTCCAAATCCTACGTTGATTAATATCAAAGAATCGCGAAACAATAACGAGATCGCACTGACGAAAAACAGGGGAACAATCGACGAACATCGTATACGAATGTATACGAGATAAGTAAAACATGGCTACTGTACAAAAATAGCTGAGATAACACCGCGATCGCATCTGTAAACAATGGTACTGGTATCCACGCTCTCATTAGCCAGCCTTGTCGACTCGACGCGGGAAATTGTGCAATTCCGCGGGAATCCGCCGTATCGATACTCGATAGGCGATTTGTAATCGATCGATTCTTGTGCGATCGCCCATCACTAGTGGTTGCTCTTTTAATGGTCTGTTTTTCAGTCTGTGTTATTGGATTAATGTTTCTATGTGTTATTTGAGTATTTTTCTGTTCAAGTTTATAATTGAATTAGGGCCTTTATTAAATGTTCAGAGCTAGATTAAATCGCTCTCATAATAAAACCACTGGCCATAATTATCTTTATAGGCTCACTTAGTTAAATAATTAAATACGGCCGCTAATTAATATAAAAACTTCGACAGCTGATTATTATAAGCAAATAATGAATATGAATGTCCGAAGTTAACTATTAAAATACCGATTTTATTATGATCGTGACATTTGATACGTCAATAATTCTAGTCTATGGTTTGCAAATAAGATTGAGACCCCGCTAGTGCCGTTTCACACTTATCTGGCAGGATTAAGATAAGATCATTTAATTTAATAATTGTTTTTATGCCACTTTTAATTATTTACTGTTAGAATTTTAAATATATTAACATACTTAGTCGCTTTGAGTTCTTTCAACAGGTCGCCGCGGCGCGCGCTAATAATATGAGGGATGGCATTGGTTTTGAGAATTAATTCGCTTTATCTATTTTTTTCTTTTGAATATGATCTTGGTTATAATTTTATTGATTAAGACTCGTCGTCGATCGGCTTACGATCTATAGTACGTCAATACAGCTCTATATAAAAAAAAACTATAATTATTTTCAAAATTATACGCATGACGTCCGAAATTTATCGAAGTATTACTGTTTATTAAGTTACATAGTAAGACAGGTCATCTAGTCTAGTTACTAAATCGAAAAGACTGAAGGTATTGAGTTAAATTAGGCTAGAAATAAAAGGTATAAGTAATATAGGATAAAGCTGCAATCTCAATTAGTAAATAAAAAAATTAAAAAAGTCAATAAGCGACATGATCAAAAGACAAGTTTTTTGTAACTCTTTTCTCCTCAGAAATTTAAATTTCTTAGGACAAGAAAAACACCGCATTTTTCTTTTTTGAAAGCTGTCTGTTCTGGTTGACTTCCATTTTCTGTGTCCTTAAATAATATTTGAGCAATAAAATGTTTATGTATCAGAACAGATAAGTATCAGGCATTTCAGATTTCTAAACGATCTTCGAGATACGTAATATCTATGAGAGATAAGCAATGCATAATCTGTCTGAGCAACTTTGATACATATCGAAATATGCAATGAAATTGGAATTACTAATGAAACTCATTTTATTTTCATTAATTTTTGTCACAAATCTGACGAAAACTATAATAAGTAGGTAAAATAAAATAAAAAAGTAAACGGAAAGGTTTTGCCTGGTCCGACAAAGCATATACCCAAATAAAAACGTCCAAACGCTTCAAGTAGCAATCAAAAAGCAAACCGTGTCAAAAATTTACATCATAATAATATATGACAAATAGAAAAAAATATTCACACTCAAATCTGCTCAGGTCACACACAACACAAGCCTATGTTTCCGAAGATTTAGACAGAGGTGTACATAATACATCCACATCACCCCAGTTAACTATAAGTCCTATATACAAATTTATACCCTAGTAGGTAACATTAAAATAACCCGCACAAAACATAGACGCACGTTTAAACCGCAACGATCAAATAAATCCGCACTGAATGGCGTTAAAAAATTCACAAAGCTAGCAAATCGACTACAAATCTGCACAATGCCACCTCACTATAAATATCTTAGGCTGTACAACGGATAAATCTCCAGAAAGACCTGTGGACATACTTTGAAGTTTTCAAACTATTGGGAAAAAGCTCTATCTTAAGTACACAAGTTTTAAAATCCTTTGGCTACACCAATGTGTGGATGTCACCAATATTTTGTGAAGGCAATTAGGGGTGTCCATACTGAGTTGTGGCGAAGAGATTGTTGGCAAATGTGTTGGGTGATGTGCGTGAGAGCTGAAGTGTTTCGGAACTGTTAAAAACTGCTTGGAATGGACATTGTTTTGATTTTGATAGAACTAAAGGTTTCAGAATAGTGTTTGGGGACTTGGAATAGTCCTAAAGTGCTATGATTTCGACACACTGGGCACATTACATCTGAAATTTTGGAATGGATCTTGTATTTGCATTTTGTATCTATACACATAATATCTAGGTTCCAATTGTTACTAACTATTATAGATCATATCTGAATTAAATTAATTTTATTGATTTAAATAAAAGTACTGTCAAATTCGCTTTTGCTTAAAATGACGAAAAGAAAGACTTAAATGGGACTAGGCAGGCCATGCCTGTCGGACCCGGGTACTACTACGGGCCATGGCATAACGCAAGATTGGAGACCCAAATATCGCAAGAGTCCCGAGACAGCTAGACGGGGTCGCGGTAGACCGATGAGAAGATGGCGGGCCAACTTTTTTTTTTGGTTGTTGGGAAATCATCAAATAACCCCTCCCGCTCTTGGGCAGAGCGAAAGGGAGTGTCAGATTTCTACTGACTAAAAACCACCCATGTTCCTTCTTAGCCCTTTATGACTTATTAGACAATTGGTTTAAGGAGCACATATCTGTGTGAAGTGATAGGAATTGAGGATGGCTTTTGTTCAGGATAACAGCGGGCTAATAAAACAAAATCAATCATAAAAAAATTAAAAACTGATTTAAATTCTAACGCTTCTGTCCTCCGCGAAAAACCCGATGAAATCCATAACAAACTTTATTCACGTTTCATTGTCACCATAGCATTTAATTACGTATTTATTTACTTCTATAAATATTAATATAAAACCGCTATTTATTATCTAGATCGTATCACATAGGAGACGATTTAATTTAAATCATATGTACATAATTTAAACATAAGGAATTAAGGTTATACTTGAAACGACGTGACTTTTTATTGCATTGTTAATATGGACGAATTGATGGTTCCTTCGATTGGGAGTCAAGCAGTGGTTGTCAAACTTCTTTACACCATGAACCACTTAAATTTCATCAATGTTGTTGTATACCTTCAGCCACCTCCAGAATTGAATTTAGATGTTGCTGTCATTTTCCATTTTCCATAGACAATTTCATGTTTTTTATAGCGCCTTCTTGCAGCTATGCTATACTGCCGCTTGAATGAGAATAAATCATTCAAGTGATATATTACTACAATCAAAATCAAGAATCCAAATAAATTACAATTACTTCGAAAATGAGAGGCTTTAAGTACATTTTGGCAGAGCGTGGTCCGCGGACTCTTTGGGAACCAATGGCTTCAAGTAATTGATTGGTGATGAATGTATAATATATTGATTTGGTAGAACGTGGCTAAGGCTATATACATATAATAATGTTAACATGTCTGACTCTAATTAATTGATGGTCGCGACGTTATTACACCTATAACGTTATAGGCAATCTATTAACGAATTAATAGAATATGCTAAGTTGTTTTTAGTCGGTTAAAATAAGACAAATAAAGTTTTTTTTCTGTAGGTGGAACATATGTTCAAAAACAAGGAGAGCACGAGCTAAGAAACAATAATAATCTTTTATTAATATCATTTGCATTGAAATAGTCGCTCCTTCAGTCACGAGCTTCATAATTGACATCAAATTATTTGTTTGCCAGAATTTGTGGGCAGTAAGTTACCGGCAGTGGCATTTTTAGTGGATTCTTAAAACCTCCTACCTTGACAGGTGTGCCTGTGTGTAAAATTAATTAGGTGGTGTGACGAAGCTTTGTGCAATGCAATCAGGGACAACCGTTATATTCTCACTCTCAAGGATGGGAAATCAAATTACTCCTCTCGCTCTGGGCGGAGCAAAAAGGAGTGTCAGACTTTTACTGACTAAAACCCATCTGTGTTCCTCCTTTCCCACTTTGCTTTCCAGGGGCGTGTTAATCCTTTTGATTAAATTCCGTATTTATTAAATTCCTTAATACGACATTATATTCCGTATTCCGTCTATTATAAAGGTAAGTTTTGACTGATGGTATCATTACAACGCGTTGACCTGTCTTCGCTTACGAATCGAAATTCGCGATCGTTGCCGCGATATCGAATGACAATAAACGGACAGCCGCGCGATATCCTGCCGAGATACACGATGTGTGGTCACCCTTACTTTTTACTCGATTCCCGATTGTATTGTATTATGAATAGGGCTTACGATACTTTTTTATTGATTTATTAGATCTGGGTGCTTTTGATCGAGAAATCAGAAAAAAAAACTTTGAGAAAAATAAAAAGAGAAGCTTTTATGGAAAAATAATTCGGTGATTTTGATTCAAATATGTAATCTTAGAATTATGCGTTGACTTTAAATTGTTTCCTAAGTCAGTTTTTTTAAATCAAAGTCTATTCAAATTCCAGGCAATTTAAAACTTTCAAATAATTTATTTTTTTAAGAAGGTATAAAAATTCAATTAATTAGCACTTCAGATAAAAAAATCTAGGCATTCAAAGGAAAGATTTAGATTCCATGCGTAATAAATTAATCCTATTCAAATTACCAATCCAAAAATTTCATAAAAATTTCCTGTTCTGGTAACCTTAGTTGTAAATTCGATATTTATTTCTGCTTTCCATCTTGCGTTTTTAACCGACTTCCCAAAAGAAGGAGGTTCTCAATTCAATCGGTATTTTTTTATATGTATTTACACCGATTACGCGGAGATTTATGATCCGATTTACGTGATTCGTTTTTTTAGTTTAATGTGGAATAGTTGCCATTTGGTCCCATAAAAATGTAACTTAATTTGGCGGAGTACTTTTCATTTTATGAAACTTTTTTTAAAATTTATAAACATTTTTCGCTATGGGTTCGCAAATAACTTCGTCGTTTATGAACCAATTTTGATGATTCTTTTTTTTATTGGAATTTCAAGAGTGGTTAACCATAATATGGTACAACCCTTGAAAAAACCAGGACCTGTGATGGGATCCCAGAGAAATCGAGGGCAACCTTCAAACTTAGGCACGCACTACGTGTTTCGTGCTTTTTCTTTCTGACGCTATTCAAGTATTCGCATCTAGCAGTCATCACTTCATGTTGGTGAGCTAATGGTGGAAGGTCTCCTCAACAGGTTAGGGATTGAAAGCAATAATAAGGGAATCTTGAAGGTTAAGGGTTAGGTTTCTTGGTTGAAAGTATTGCATAGTGAATATTTGTGTAGGATATTATACTATTGTATAGGATAAACTAAAAGTGAAAAAATAGTAAAAACTTTTTTGCAAAATAAAAAAACAACCGACTCTAAGAAAACAAAAGGAGAAAAATAAACTTCAGACGAAAAATCAGCTTCTGAACTCGGTGACATTTCATTGTTTGATTTCATTTCTGTGTTCCTTTTTTTCATTTGTTTGATTTCACTTCAGAAGCTGATTTTTCGTCTGAAGTTTATTTTTCTCTTTTTGTATTTATTGTTATGCATCTGTTACTGTTGACTTAAATAAAATACTAAAATGGGCATTTTTTCAAAGTAAATTTCTTTTAAAAAGCTTTTTAGATAAAATACTAGGTCATTAAAATTTTTGCAAGCATAACAAGTTAATTAATAGGAAAGATAAAAATTATAGCCATTTAAAGAAAAGATTTAGATTACATACGTTATACATAAATTAATCCTATTAATATTGCCAATACAAAAAATTCTAACAATTTCTTGCTCTGGTAACCCTAGTTATGAGAATCGATATTTATTTCGGCTTTCCATCCTGCGTTTTTATGCATCTGTTACTTTTGAATGGACTTAAAGGATTAATGTTGCATTATGCTGTAAGGTGTTCTTCCCGACTATTGGCCGTAGTGAATTTAAAACGCATTTTGTGGTCGTTAGGCACTTGTCCAGTTCGGCTGCATTATGCGGAGGCCAGTTAATATGCACGTTACCTTACATGGCGTTGTTTATCTTGTCCGTTTGTTGGTGTACTTACCTGAAAACAAAATGGATGGTCAGTTTGGTGGTTGTAACACTAAGATTTAAAAGTGTTTCAGTCACATTAGTAGCGTTTAGCGTTTAGACATAGGCTTAAGAAAGAAAGACCCGATTTTTTATCCACATTCTTTAGTTAGCGACAATTGGTTAGTTTTCAAAAAAAATCTAATTAGCCCGTCAGATAGGTTTAAAAAAATATTGAATACTTACGTATTTTTCTCTTTTCACGTAAACAAACAATGAAGACGAACAGTGCTTTGAAAACTCGTGTGACGTCATATTCTAAGACATTAGTATGACATTTCTTACCGGTGAGTGACATCACAACCCCCCCACTCAAATCTTTGACGCGTTTTTTCTTCGTCAGTTTTTTTTGATTTGATAAAAAAAAAAATACACGGTATTCAATATTTTTCGATAATCTAACAGACGGACTAATTAGAATCATATTTTTTTGAGTCAGTAAACATCCCTAATACACATAGGTACCAGCCCCAAACTTCCCATTCTCGTCATTTTCTTGCTCTTATCCCAACTCATTTGGGGTCAGTGCAAGAAGACCTGTTGTCTTCTTCTTCCATAATTCTCTCTAACTCGTCATCTCATCACACACCTTCTTGCCGCATCATCCACAGTCCATCCATCGTTTCTTTGGTCTTCCTCTACTTCCCATTAAATTGCCTATGTGTAGACTATTCTTGATCGAAGACCTAACGACAGATAGATCTTTATGTAGGTATATATTTCTTCTGTACGTGTGTTTGTCACTGAACTCCTCCTAAACGGCTGGACCGATTGCGAAGATTTTTTTTTTGTGTGTGATCCAGTGAATTCGAGAATGGTTTAGATTTACAATTGGACCCGGTAGATGGAGCTGCTGTCTGGGCAGGACGACTTCGGCCAGGTACGCTAGTCTACACTAATATTATAAAGAGGACAGATTTGTTTGTTTGTTTGTAACGAATAGGCTCCAAAACTACTGGACCGATTTGAAAAATTCTTTCACCGTTGGGAAGCTACGTTATCTCCGGGTGACATAGGCTACTTTTTATCCCTGTATTCCCACGGGAACGGGAACTACGCGGGAGAAACCGCGTGACGTCCGCTAGTCTCTTATAAAATCTCTAATCTACAACTAATGATAGTAAAAATACCGAAAACAACTACCTAGGTGCAGCAATAATTACCCGAAAGTCATGACCCACTTCCAAACTTTAAACTACCGCCAAAAAACAACTAACACGACACACAAATACGTCAAAGTTTGCACCCTGTCACATAATGTCCCCTTTACATTAACCTGTATTCTCATAAGACCTCGGCCAGAGTAATAAGCGGTAGCGGTTCTGTATTTGTGCATGTTTCAATGCATAGACCGTCTCAGATACTGATCTGCGTAGTCCTCATATGAGTTGACTAAGATTATTTAGGACCTTAAATAGACTATAAACTCTGAGTTGGTTTCAGCCGTTTCATTTCAGAGTAGTCAGAGACGAAACACCGCCCCATAACGTTGTAAAAAAATGTTTATAAAAATTTATTTGCGAAATAAACATCATTCATCGTTTGTAGCGCGCAATCTGTAGTCGTGATTCTATAGAGTAAAATGGTCGATAATACTTGTAATAATCATCACGATTGAACGGGGTTGACAGGGAGGTCATATTGGTATACATTTGTTTTTTTAAATTCAATTGAAAAGCAAGAGGTTTTAGTACGCATGTCGAACAATGAAGCTATAAAAAACCAGTTTATACGGATCTCTCACTGCACGAGAAATCTATGCAAAGCGAAGCCATTTTGTTTCCGCTTCCGCCATAGCACCCGCTTAAGCTCTTTACTCTGACCACAACCCAAGGCATGAGGAAGTGGAAATAGATCTTTATCGACACGCACTGCGCCCTCTGTGTGTCAATAAAAGTACCTGCGTTTGTCAACGCACACTATTCGTGTCACTTTATTGGTTGTTATGTGAAATATTCAGCGGTATGGGCGCGGAAGGTATGAAAAATGTGGCTATTTGAATGTGAAGTGTGTTGGATGCATTCCGGCGAAGTTGTTTGTCAGTTTGGACGAGATTTGTTGTTGTTATTAAGGCATTGGCGGATATTCAAATGTGCCTTTGAGATTTCAAGTTTTATGTGCGTTGATGAGGATACTTTCTTCCATACGTCTAGCTGTAAATATTATGATAAAGCTGTCAATTTAAACAAACGATTTGTTTCTATTAAAAAGGCACTGACTTGACTGCCAGTCACAATTGTACCACCTTATTTTTTTTTTTTTCAGTATGTGAACTCATAAAATGACTCCTCCCTATGGGCGGAGCAGAAGGGAGTAGCAGACTCTTGCTGACTAAAGCCCACGTGATTTTGTGTGTTCCTCGTGATGCCAAATTACGCAACATTGGTGACAATTGTACCACCTAAGCCCTAAGTGGTACAATAATTGTAGGGTTTAATGCTCTGTGCATAAAGTTCTAGGGTTTCATGACACCACAGTTTTCGGTCATGATCACGACACCACAGAGCAATGGCTCAATCGTTACCAAGAGGAAAAGATCATAATAATCTTCAGGGGAGGTCCGAATTAACTAATCATAAGGTGTCAAGTATCAATGAAGATTACAGTGCATAAATCAAGATTTAAATTAATTTACTACACTCTGACCTCCATAAAAATAACTCTAACCAAATATTAAATATGAATAAAACGATAAAATGAATCTTATTACCAAATTAAGCTGTCATCGGCATACATAAGATGTTGAGTAATATATTATTGCTGATGCCGTTTGTAAACTAATGTTATGGCGTGATGAAACTAAAAACTATGCGTATTAACATCTGAAACTCGTTTAATAAGATTTCTTTGATGACAGAGAAATATGAGCGGTTTTATGAATGGTCCAAGTTAGAAGGCGAAGCGAGTTGAATGGAATTCAGCCTTCACAATAGTTGTAAGATACCTTTTTTTTAGAAATGTTTAATGATTTATTGTATAATGTGTCTTGGTTTATTAAACCCCTCATTAAGGGTCTAATTTCATTTGAAATCCAATTTTTTGCCGGAACAGACAAATACGTCTTTCTCGAATCGACCACAGTTGCAAAACTATAATAAATGTAACTCTGTTTTTATACGGCAAGATTTTTACTGAAGGGTTTTTATAAGGTTACATAGAATCCAGTCTTGACGCTAGTGTATTTCATGGAGCTTTAGCCTTCAGTATTCTACCTTCGCATCCTCATCTTATGTCTTCCACCAGTTCAAAGCTCCGACTATCACTTTCTCAGCAAGGCTGTACGTCGCGTGTTCCCTATCACGCTTATCACGCCATCGGAGCACGCAACTGACATACGTTGTCATGCGTGACGCGTGACGCCAGTGGCGTGTCAACGCACCTTATTTCCAGCCTTTTTACATACTTGATGCGTATGTGTGACGATCAATCAGACGGGAGTTGAGTTGTCAGAGTGTGCCGGATTGTTATTCTGTTTTTGGGTGGAAAATGGGTTAGTCTTTCTAGACAAACTACGTAGCAAGCAGACTTTACGTTGAATATTACATCGAGTTATCTGCGAGATTAGACATTAGCCTACCAGCAACTGTTGGACTGTAGCCCACTAGTCTCAACATCGTTTGGTTAGAAAATCATTAATTTTTCGTTAAAAACTATACGCCGTGTTCGTTCATTGTTTTAAGAATATTATTGCACCATGGGACAAACAATGACGGCACGGTTGGCGCAGTGGCTGAGCGAATGGACTGCTGCGCTGCGTGTCGCGGGTTCGATCTCCGCACGGAACAAATATTTGTATGGCCTACGGATAGTTGTTTGTGTATGTGAGTTTAAGTGTATGTAAACGCACCCACTATACTGGAGAAATTCCTAGTGTGGGATAACGTTCTAAAAAAAAGTTCTCTTGTGTGGCAGCACCACAGAAATGATTTAGATGCATTTTTTTGTTAATAGACCCAAGGGCATTATAAATCTATTTAAAATGTTCTCAACTAGATGCTTAATCAAAATATCTTTAAGAAAGCATATGTAGCATAATTTTCGAAATGTAAGCCGATATATTCAATCTCAACTAATAAAGCATTAGCACCTATTGTCAATCAATACATTATAGTATATACTAACGGTACCCTTTGACATACCCACATATGCAAGCATCCGCCACAATATTTAGTATCTCTGGTAGCGTATTAAAGCTCACAGGGAGGTCACAAAGCAAGACGTGGGTGCTAGATACCCATCTAGGCATTGTCCACGTTGAGACCCTGGTCTCCGTTAATAGATTTGCGTATCAAGCCGGCCCGGCCAGCCAATTTATATGTACGTACGGTCTTTGGCCGAATCCAATGATGGTTTGGTTGTCGATACGGTGGCGCATATAGTTATGTGAAGGGTGGTTCTTGATAACATCCTTAAATTAATTGATTTATGGACAGACAACGTCCAAACCAAACTGATAGGTCTGAAACTATTTCAAGAGCGCATTATAAAGAATGGATATCTGACTGTCCGTGGCCCAAAAGTTGGACAACCAGTCTTCTTACCAAGGGGGTATAGTAATACCTGTTATCAATTGGATTGTGGAGGTCAGATAGGCAGTTGATCCATGTAAAACACTGGTATTCACCAGCATCCGGATAGACTAGATTCCAAAATGGGTGAGAAAAGGCGCTCAAATCGAGGAGATTTTTAAATAACACCTAATAATACGATTCAAAATTAACAGTTCTCACACAATTCCATACAGAAAAAATAAACCCACTACAGAGCTCAAACATAATTAGAAGGTAAACAAAGTAGGCCTGTATATATTAATTAAGTATGCATCCATATCGTAGCACGATATAAACGGGCTTGCCAGGCACACCCATACTTATCTGTTTTGATAATAAACTACGGTAACTAAATTACCATATTATAGTGTCACATTTTCAGCTGAGTAACTCGTTGAAAAATGAGGGTTTTGATAATGTTTTTGTTAGGCTGATGTTTAGGACAAAAAAATGGGCAAGTGCGAGTTGAACTCGTGCACAGAGGTTTCCGTACAAACTTGAAGGTGTTTTGTTATTAAATTACCTATTTACTGTTTTCAGCAAACGTGATTCTAGGTCAACGGGAAGTACTCTATAAATGGTGCCCTAGAGAGTGTGACAACATACTTTTTTTTGCGTCATAAACTGCTGTCATTTATCCTCACGTTAACTTAGAAGTTTTGTTTTTTTTCACATTATTTTAAAGGACTGTAGACCTGAGTATTATGGTTTTAACTTCGACGCGATGCCTCCACGCGTTCCCGAGATAAAGGGTCTTGACAGACAACGGCCAACAAAGTGGGTTCTGTAACTACGGAAAAATACGGAACCGTTGTATGTTCTGTGGTAAATCATACAAGGGTTCCGTATTTTCCTTATGAGGTACGGAACCCTAAAAAGGACGTGTAGGTACTACAGAGTTCATTGACAGTAAACCACTTTTCACCCTTAGTGATAAGATTGAAAAGTGATCGACCGTCTTGTAACTCGGTAGTACATGAGTTTCAAGTCGTGTTAATGATTGTTTTGTCGAATTATCGGGAATCGAATTTAATTTACTGTATAATTCAGCGGTAATTCATTCGAGTTAGAGAGATAAACGTTTAATTAACTGATGCTTAGTGACATTTTTGTTTTTAAAAGTGATAAGTCTCACTGATGTTAGTAACAGGTTGATATTATTTATTTATTTAAACTTTAAGCCTAAATGGTGATACATAGGCGGGCTTAATGCCACAAGGCCATATTCTTTTTTGTACGGTTTTTCATTACGTATCTCGTAGTTCTACTGGTTGCAAGCGCAACTGCTATGCCTGCTCCTGTGTACTGGTTCATTCCCAGGTCTGGCTAAGTCTTGTTGGACTTTTCTATTAGGAATTTCTGATTAGCAGCTATGGAGCCTGTTTGTGCCCGGTTGATGGCATAAGACTTGCCTCCTTTTACACAGGTGAAATGGGGTTTGTCCTAATCCTAACACCTCTGCCTAACACTTCGGAGATTACAGGCGTGATGTTAAGTAATTCTGCTAACATTTTAGTGTTTACACATATGTCATTACAATTGACAGTTCTAGAAAGTAATTGTGTCGCTTTTTCAACGTAATTATCTACGACTAGCGGACGTCTCGCGGTTTCACCCGCGTAGTTCCCGTTCCCGTTGGAAAACAAAGATAAAAAGTAGCCTATGTTACTCAGGGTGAATGTAGCTTTAAAATGGTGAAAGATTTTTTTAAATCGGTGCAGTAGTTTTTGAGTTTATTCTTAACAAACATACACACAAAAATACAAATCTTTCCTCTTTATAATATTAGTGTAGAGTAGCGGAAAAGCAACAGCATCTAATTATGTCAAGAATCCGACATGAAAATGTACTTGATTCAGCCATTTTCCCGCTGCTTTAGTTATCACTAAATATGTATCAGCCATATCGATAAAATATGGACTTAAAAGATGGCAGATCGCAATAAGTTATCAAGTTTAAATGTAGCAATAGTGCATAATAGGCAAGCGTTATCGTGGAAGATCGGAAGCCATTTCCTTCTATAAGTAGAGCTTTTGAAATAACACGGTGGGTAGAGCAATCGATTTAATTTATGTTGTTTTTCACGTCTTCATTATTGCATTTGAAATAGGCATATTTTAAAATGATGAGGTACATTAGATAAATTAGTATCTTTATTTTCTCACATACATATCGCGAACATTTCTTCTTTTTGCAGGTCTGCTGGTAGATTTTTTAAATGAAATAAGCAGTACCTACCTATGTGCGTACTCACACATTAAATGTTATTTTCCCGTGTTGTCAACTGTGTCACTAATATATACACGGGAAAATAACATAACAAAAATTAGTAATTCATATAAATACAGAGGAAGATGACGTTGTGCGGTGATCGTAAAAAGAAAAAAATACCATTCAACTTTTGGTTATTCAACAATGCTTACAAAAATCTGAAACCATTTAATTTTCACACCAAAGAAACTAACTCAACATTCTAGAAGATTTCGTTCTACCAATTGTTTATTCATCTTTGGGCGATCAACAAGCATTTCCACCAATCACCGTCCAGCTAACAGCCAATCACAGCACAAGCTCATCCATAGCTTGTAAATAGCCTCATATCGGGCACTCGCGTTTATTTTTAACGAGTACAAGATTGAGTGTGATGGCTGCCGAGTGGCTCCTATCTCCGGCTAAAAGCCTGGTATCTCAGGCATCTGGAATGGGCAACACGTGTTCCGATAAGACGGGTCTAGATGTCTAGACTGACTTCGATGTCTAGGTTATGTTTGATTTATTTGGCAAGAGTTAGGATGGGAGAATCGATTTAGTTGTAGTTGAGGAAAATTTTGAGATTTTTTGTGGCGATAAATGAATGTCTTCAGAATACTGGGCGAAATTGGTTCTGTGTTGCAAGCGATGAAATGTTGATGCGTAAATATTTTTTTTGTGACTGCCAAATCAAGCTTTAACATGACCCCTAATTTGTACAGGTTTCCCGTACAACGAGAGATGCGCATAAACTGGTTTTGTATAGCTTGATTCGAAGTTCTACTTACGACTAAAATTGTAAGTAATTATTTAAATGCACGATATATATTTATTTAAAATTAATTTTATCTGCGAACGACACGTGTAACATACTTTATTACCAATTATTACCTACAATGTTTTTCGGAATTAGTGTTTCTAATGATTAAATTGAAAAAACAAGTTAGATAACATATCAATTACAGAATTAACTAAGACGATAAAGGCAGAAAACAAGAATGAAAAAAAAGAGAGGCTGTAACTACCTCCGTCGGGGCTTCGCAAGACATACCGCAGCCTCGACATAAAGGGCTATGAAGGAACATGGGTGCTTTTTAGTCAGTAGAAGTCTGACACTCCCTTTCGCTCTGTCCAAGAGGGGGAGGGCTTATTTGATTTTGTCCAACCCCCAACAAAAAAAGGTTGTAACTACCTATGGTATATGTATTCAGGTAGCCTTTCTTTCTAATTAATGTCCAGTTAAAACCAAAGTTAAAAGTTAAGAAACTAAATAATTGTTTGTTCGATTGAATCATTGATGCGCATAACCACCAAAACCTTACCAAAACCTGCCAAGCCTACCAAAGCCTGCCTGCCTTGCCTTATTACCTTACCAAAATCCTGGCTATCAATATTTTTAACAATAGTTATGATTACGGCACAAACCACCCGTAAATTAAGACGGTGCAGATAATATAGACCACATAAATCTGATGTATCGGCCAATAGGCGATCGCTATCACCCCCTTACGCCCCACAGCCCCCCCCCCCTATGGGGGCGCACTTTCGTTATCCTGCACACGTAGTGCAGCTGAGAATTTATATCTAGATATTTTGGTCATTGATAATGTTCTTGTGAATAAAGGATATTCATGACATTTGGAAGGTACTGCATGTTAGCGGAAAATTCCGAATAATTATGTACTTATTGGTTTTTTAGGTTGGTAAACCGTAAAATGCCTAAGAAATATTTCTCGACGGTATTTAGAGGGTGGAAAAGTACCCTTAACGCGAACGAAGGCACTTATTCTCCCCACCACTGCATTTTTTTTGTTCTAGACCTGGGTACCCCCTAGTTACGGAGACTTGGGGGTCAAAGTTCCAAATTTTTCACAGCGGTTTTTGTAAATACTAGTTTTTCAGACTTAAATTACCTCCATGACCCGTTTACTATTCAAAGCATCCACAAGCACAATGTTTTAGGACTGCTACATATTGAGTTTTACCGTAAAATGTGATTTTGACCCCAAAAAAAAAAGTCGTTTCCCAGCAAAAAAATTTGCACAGGGATACTAAGTTTGATGTACAGAATGCTTGGTTGACGACTGTTTGAAGGGTTAATTTACACCCTGTATATAAAAACAAGTCCGTGGCTCATAGTCATAAAACTCTGACACTAGGTTAACGCTACATGATAAAGAAAGAAAGAAAGTTTGATAGAAACATTAAGAAAAGATGGCCAAAACAGTAACAACTGAAAAAACTGAGCAAGTCTTGAGCGTCGACTATATGGCAGGCAAATCCCCGGACTAAGTCTAGTCCTTGTTCTATAATCTGACTGGACAGCATATCTCAGCAATTATATCTCATAGCCTTTTATAGCTAAGTCGAAATCAATTTGTACTTGACTTATGTTACCGCACAGCCCGATAGGTACCGCAGTTCATTTCAAGAAACATTGTCTCTATTAATATTATCTCTAAAACAATATTCACAAACAATTCGCTATAACTTGTCCGTATCGAGTATCTAAATCTCTGAATATGACAAAGCAACAAATTTCCACACTTCAATCTGTGTGCGCGTGGGCATAATCGCGAACATCTACGAGCGGGGCCGAAGTCGCCCGACTCGACCCGAGCGCGCCCGAACCTATCGCCGAGTGTGTCCTGTGCTATCTGACGGACGTGGGTGGCCGATCTATCTGAAATGCCAAGTTGAAGGGAATGTGAATTTGACGGTCAAATGGCTGGCTTGATAACTTGCGGCTATTTATTTAAGGCTACTCGCGAGCCACTTAACTTGAAGACGTTAAGTAAGGAAAAGTTTAGCAATGTCGCAAAACTGATGAACAAATTGGATAGATCTAAACATACATACACAATAATTGCGCTTATAAACATAACCAAACATGCGACTTGGAACTGGAAAGATAAATTTTCCGATTGACAATTTCAGAAGCGGGAAATTATTTACTCTTATCATTTAGAAAATGCAAACTTTATCTGATTATGGCTTGTGAACATGACACTTATGCCAACAGCTACCCAAGTAGCAGTTCCTCCAGTGTCTGTTCAGAACAAATGTAAAGAAAACATCCCACCAGATTATGATGCTGGTTATTTTTAACGCTAAGCGGATGACCAGACATACAGATAGGCATCGTTTGTAGGAGTGAGCTAATCGATTCGCGGGCAGGCCCTTATCTCGACGTAAATATAAAACTGAATGCGGTCTTATCGCGAGATTTTGGGATGGAATGTACATTGTGAGATACGATACGGTTTTTATTAGAAGCTTTTATGTAGTTGATTGAGAATTTGGAGGGATTTTCAGAAAGACTCTTCTGGTGGAATGTTGTACGAACTTTGACAGAGTTATGTTACTTGAAGTAGGAAACAGATAAGCATGTGCGCAAAGTTGATAGTAGAGATGCCAAGGCTGCAGCAGATAGCTGTCATAGATAATACACTAAATGAGCGTGTTCATGCTGAAGATATCAGAAGCGGGAAAGCTTTTCGCCCAAACATCCATCTACGCCAGAATATATTTCTAAGCAATATCGTATCGCATCAAAAAACGGACACACACAGCACATAGTCAGCCACAAACAAATCAAATGTTGCCTTTTTCTTAATATCTCTCATATCTGCTTGAAGAATTTATTGCCTAATTACCAGCCGTTATTGTTCTGTATATTATTTATATATTGGACCGGTTCACGTTTTTATTGAGCGAGATAACTTCAGATTTTAATGGTAATGGGAGACACGTAAATGGGATAAGGATTGCCTTAAGAGCGCCGATTACGGAGATATGGCGAGTTCTCGTGAAAAACTTATTCGTTTTTTTTTTGGATATCTTGTCTGGCTTTTGTCATGGCCATGTATCGTGGGTAGGTACTGTATAATTTGTGATTAAAGAAATTGTAATGATTGGAGATATGGAGCATGCCTAAGATAGGTTTTCCAATAGATTCTCTTTGCACTTCGTATACTTTAGTTTTTGCTACTAAAGATAAAATAAAAATAATTGCAGGTATATCTAGATGACATTTAAATTATTTTTATTGAGTTGCAAACCCGTAAAACAAAATAATAAAAAAGCAATACTAAACTTTATCTGATATAAAATATTGGAAAGGGTTCTCTAGATAAGACTAAATTAATAAGCTACTCGTAATTACGACATAGCATAGTCTATGATTATTTTTCGTTAATGGGAGAGATGTGCACGCAGAATGTGTTAGTTTCTTTTTGTCATAACGATAGATAGTGCTAAACGTCGTCTCGTATTTCCAAGATAAGGCTACTTACTGTTTAATTAGGGTCCATATCATGCCATTAGTGGCGTTTTATACTGCAATTTGCTGTCCAGTACATGACAGAATCCTATTTTTAATTTGTGGTCGTATAAAAGGCGGGATTATTGTAGGATGACGTGTCTATGGCTGCAAATGTAATCGTAGTGTTTTGATTTCAATATGAAACTTATGAAGGTTTTAGATTATGAAATGGGTCTACTTATGTTTGTTTGTAATAAGCTCTTGAAGTTACCGTAATATTATCTGGATTGACAGACGGAAGATAAAAGAATACCGTTGTCTATGGCTAAACTCGTTTCAAGTTTTCAATATGGCAAACAAATATGAGTACTTGTCTTGTATTCAAATCAGATTTTAAACAAATAGACTTTTAAAAGTCCAAATAACAATAACCTATAATGTCACACTGTAAAATTGAGACAGACACTTAGCAAATGTAGCATTTCTATCTCTTCACAGATACCTTTTTTATGTTTAGTATTATTTAGCCCTTTTTTTTTTTTTTTTTTTGGTGGGTGAAAAATCATCGAATAACCCCTCCCGCTCTTGGGCAGAGCGAAAGGGAGTGTCAGACTTCTACTGACTAAAAACCACCTATGTTCCTTCTTCGCCAGAGGGCGAAGAAGGAACATAGGTGGTTTTTTGGTAGTCCAACGGTTATCGCAGCCTCGACATAGAGATGTCGAGGCTGCGATAACCGTTGGACTACCCGCGGCCCCAACAGGCGATATTATTTAGCCCTTAACTTCAAAAGGGTTGAGGCCGTTAGGTTCCACTCTAGTTTTAAGAATATGAGTGTTACTAGAAGAATTTATATAAAAGTCAACTACAGGACTATTGCGAATATTTTCAAATGTCAGTGGCTATCATAGTGTCCATCAATTAACTGTTTAATGGTTCCATTTTGTACTAAACCATAAACAATTTGACAGTTAATCGATGAGCACTATGATAGCCACTGACAATTTAAAAAATACGCAATAGCCGTGCTGGAGCAGTACCTAATAAGCGGTAAACGATAACAAGAGTCAGCCAGTTCCAAAATATTTTGTTATTTAGAAAAAAAACACTGCGATTTTCAATTACAAGTTCATAAAAAACAAATAAAAAATCTTAGCCATTTGACATGTTCAAAAAAAACAGATTGAACGTCAATTTCAAAACCAGAACAACACTAAACCACCCCAGAGCACAGATAACCCAAAAAACGCGCTATAAAACATGCGAAACGCGTCACTTTCCGAAAACATGTTACAAAGCATGTTGACTTGACCTCGAGCATTAAAAGGCTGGGGAGTGTGAAGTTTAAACAGGCTATAGGTAGTCTGAAATAAAACTCGACAAACGCCGGGTGGTGGGTGCTGATAACGGCAGGCGAGCGTCGAGCCGCATCGCGTCGCAAGCCGCGTCGCTAGTGTTGCCACGTTCAACGTTTTTATGTTGCTCTATGGATTTTAGTTTGGGTTTAGAATGTTGTTGCTGTTTGTTTATTGGTGATGTTTATTGTTTGTTGAACGGAGTTTTAAATGTTTGGGGTTAGAAGTGTTGAGAAGTTTGTGCTTCATTTTTAGCTGTTTTCTGTTTCTTTTTCAGCTCGTTGGGTCATATCACAAACTTTTTATCAATCGTTTCATTGATGTTTTCTATATCAACGTCTATGTTAATTACTAACACTGAGAAACATGTAGTTTTTAGCAAATTACAATTAAAAATATCGATTTACCAAAAATCTAACAATTCACAACATTTCAAAACTGACACCACCTTAAAATAAAAATACCGTTTCTTTATTTTCGTATCCTGAGTTCATACATGTATTTTATTTATTTTTTGATTTCTTTATTTCTGAGAAAAAAAATAAAAACCAAAAAACGTGTGATGACGTCATATAAACAGCAGAATGATGTAGTTATCTTTGCCTAAGCATTCAATATTTTTTATGAAAACAATAATGTCAAACAAGACGTCAATTTGTCAAAGTTGAATGTCACTGAAGTTTACATTTTTCACACTGTTTTCATAAAATTTAACAATTTATTTTTTAAACTCGACACGCTTACTGTTGGTATTTTCAACTTTTGATTGATATTTCCCCAATAAAATGGATCCCAAAGAAACATATACGCCATTTAAGGAACCAAAATATTGTTTTGTACCAGCCTGCAAAAACAATTCTAGAGATACTCAAAAATCATTTTTTGTAGTGCCTAGCTCAGCAAAACTAGAGTGGTGCAATGCCGTGGGTATATCATGTCCTAAACGCGTTATTTATGTATGCGAAGACCATCTCAATGTAAGTACATATATGACAATGATTATTTTTAAACCACATACCACAACACAATCCTTAGTGCATGTGGTGTTTATCTTGTTCTAAATTTTGTTGTATTACCCGTTTGTATATTGTAGTATCTGTGACCAAACCTAACAAATAAGTTCATAAATAAACCCCCCAGTGCTATCCCTTTGCAGCAATATTTCTCTTATGGTACTTAAGTCTACGGGTACAAAACTTGCGACGGCCGAGCGATGGCGGGGCGGTGGCGCGACGGCGATTTATACAAAAGCATTGCACACAATAGCGAAAAGGGCGACGGCGGAGCGGGGCAATCGGGCGATGCACAAGCGGCGGTAGAGCGACAGCGACGGGGAAGCGACGAGAACACCGCCGTCGCTCGGCCATCGCAAGTTTCGTGCCTGCAGACTTAATATTTTGATCATAATGATTTTAAATTATGATGTAGGTTGTTTTTGAGACACTCACATAAAATAAAAATTTAAATTATAATATATCTTTTAGTTGGAGGCAGATGTGGAGAACTATCGGTATTGGATAACAATGAAAGTGCGGCCAAAGTTGAAGTCTCGGCTACCACAATCTCTTGTCAGGATGCCACTTTCAATTGATCATCAAGTAATTATTGAACCTATACCCAGCACATCTTCAACATCTTCTTTATCAGCAATGCAAATTGATATGGAAATAGGCACACTTTGTAAAAATGCATTCACTACAAAAGCCAGCAAAGGTGTACAAGTGAAGCCAACAACATCAAATCGAACTACTTATTGTGCCATTTACAAAAAGAAGACCCAGAAACCTTTGTTTGAAGAAGATGATGAGATGGAAGAAGTGTTGTTACCTTCAACACAAGGAAGTTCTACTTCTGCTGAAATATCGGAAGTCTCATCAGAAATCCAAATTCAAACTGTTATACAGGGCAGAAGCTTTATGCTTAACCTTGTTAAAAAAAAACCACAAAATTATATAGGCTTACCAAAGAATTATTATTGGTTGATTAACTATTTAGAAAGTAATCTGAATGTAAAATCTTTTAATATAATAGTAACTTTGTATAAAATTAAAAATAATACACCCTTCTACCAAATCTCAGATATGTTTGAGGTGTCATTAACAACATTATGGAGAATATTTTTTAAAACTTTGTGTGTTCTATCCAAGTTCTTCAAGCAATTAATTTTTTCTCCCTCTGTATCTGATGTCAAAAGAAACTTGCCAGCCTCCTTCAAAACCAATAAAGAATATTCAAATGTTTTTTGCATTATTGACTGTTTCGAGATAGAAATTGAAAAACCGTCAAATCCTATTAACCAGGCTCTATCATGGTCACAGTATAAAAATGCTAATACTATAAAATACTTGATAGCTACAACACCTGATGGGTTTGTCAACTTTGTTTCTGTTGGTTTTGGAGGTCGTACATCTGATGCCAATATAGTAGAAAACAGTGGTTTTCTGGATGTGCTGCCACCAAAGTGTACTGTATTGGCAGATAGAGGATTTAAATATGTTGATACTTTACTATGTAGAAATCAGAATAATCTGCTTCGGCCACCCAGTGTTTCAAAAGGCCAAAAACTGACAAAGCAGGATGCTATCAAAAGCAAGGTCATTGCCAGTCTGCGTATCCATGTTGAGAGGGTAATAAGAAGAGTAAGGCTATTTAAATTTTTAAAACCACACTCTGTAATAAATAATAAATTAATTCAACATACAGATGATGCAGTTATTGTGGCATGCGGGTTGATAAATCTACATAGTACTATTATTAAGAATGAATAAAAGACATACATACTATATTGATTTTTATTTTGCACTTTGCAAGACAGTCTTAAAAATAAATTGTTTCCAAAATTCTTCAGCAGCATCTAATAAACCTTTCACATATGTTTCATCATACTTCACCCAGTATTTGTGTAGGAGTTTTGTCTGTTCAAAACTAGGATCAGCGACACAAAACAGTCCTTTTAATTTTTTTGCAGCATGCATTTGTACCATTATCTGAGCTTTATATTTTTCATTCAGTTTGCTGTCTCTCACATAACTTTTCATTGTTTTGTCACTTATAGGGCATTTTATTTCAATCACAAAGTCCATACAAATCCCATCAGGTGAAACTCCAATGATAGGGGATATTAAAATCAACCCTGTGTGTTGAATTGCTCCAAATTCTTTTTCTATCTCCTCAAGTACTTTTTTTTCCAATGCCTTGCCCCTTTTAATAGCTTTTGTTTCTGGCACCTTATAACCTCCTAGAATGCTTTGCACTAAAGCACCATTCTCTGTTTTACAGTGAATAGCTTCATGGATCCTGGACCCTGTGACTCTCCCTTGACGCATAGAATGCCACAGTTTAGAGTCTGCTTGAGCTTTTGTAGCTTCAGCAATAGTTTCAACTACATCTTCTGTAACTGTTGTTGCAGAAAATGATTTAAAACTGTTGTAGCAGTGATCATCTACTTGCCGTACAAACTGTAGCACAATATTAAACACACTAAAGTCACTTAATTGGGGCTGGCGATTCCCACAGTAATTTAAAATCATTCCTGTTGAAACTTTACGCCTCTTGCATTCTTCCGCAAACATAGAAATATTGACAGTCATGTCCACATTATCTGGGGTTCTTTTCATTTTGCCAATGTTTTTTGCCAAGATAAACTTCTGGTCACCTACAGCTCCAGCAAGTTTTGGTTTACTCCAATAACACTTAGTTGACGTAGTTGAAGGTTCGTCTGATCGTTTTATCAGCCAAATGGCAAAGCATATAGCGTGTTTGCATCCTCCTGCAGAAGCTGCACAGTCGTTGCATTCTACTGTGACAATCTTCTCGACAGATTCATCAATTACAGCTGTGACCTGATACAACTTTGATTTTACTTTATGTTCGGGTGTTACCCTGCATTTAACGGTGCATGAGTTTCCTTCTCGCTTGACTTCTACATATCCCACAGCTGTGTCAACATATGCTTCCCGTGATGCTAGTAATGCCTTGGCACTACGTGTTTCCGCAATATTGTAGCATTCATTTTCGTGCATATATTGCAATAGCATTAAATAGTCTACTTTCGGCAAGTTTCTGCTATCGGCAACTAGAAAGCCTTCCGAAACTTTCATGATAACTTAATAAAAGCAGAATGAGGATATAATAACACTTGAATATAAGAGAAAATACGATTTTTTTAGTCCAGTTTCTATGAAAAAAAATCGAGTTTTAATAGGCGCCAACGAGTATGACAAGCTGCCAAAGTGACAACGACAAGACAAGTGTGACACTTTTCAATTTTTTTGTCGTGTCACAGTAAAGCAAAGGTTATATCGCCATTCCACCCTAAGAATGACGTCATTTGGCGCTTACGTCTTTTTAGAACACGCCGAATTTGAAACTTAAAATTATGAATGAAAAGTACATAATTTCGAAAAACAAAAAAATATGGGTGTCCTAGTTTTGGATTTGCTTTTATATTACTTAATAATACTCACAAGTTGTAAATATGAAATGTTGTCAATTGATGTACTCTCTCTAACACAGTAACACGCAATCTCTAACAAGACCAAAAAGAAAAAACCTAACCTAACAAATAAATATTATTTTCTACACTGGTAACCCATTCGCCGAGTGATGGATGCACCATACTGATAACACCCTTTGACTTAAACGCGGCCAAAAGGTAAACATACATCGAAATAACTCCACATTGTAATAATCTCTCGTTTTCATAAATAATACTCAAGATTGTGAGCATTTAAGTTATCTGTATTCACTTTACACGGAGATATTAATGAAATTTTTTGTAATTAAAAAGTTAAATGGATGGTCTATGGTTCTTACATGTGATATGGTTTATGGTCGAGCAATGGTATGTCCTTGTCGTTTATTTTGATTAGAACAAAGAGGCGTGAAACCAAAAAAGTAGTATAATTATGTAAGAAAATAAAATGTTCCCCAGGCTTGATAAAAATTTCCTAAATTATGTAAATACTTAACAAACCCATAGTAGAAAATAAATTATAATTTTGTTTCGTCATATTTTGTACATAGATAATAATATAATAAGAAATATTGTCTCAACTGCATAAATTATAAAAAAATGCAGTGTTGCTATTTGCGTTTCGTTGATTGACCCGATTTCGTAGACGTTAAAAAATATAGTCAAAAAATGACAAAATTTGTAAAGCATTCACCCAAAAAATACAAAACACACACTTCAAATCTAACACACACACAGTTTAACAAGAACACACACATAAAATTTTACACAACTTGATATTTGCACAAGTTCATGTGGTGTGTAGTAAAATAACGAGTTGGGCGTGCGGCGGTGTGATAAGGGCGGGCGGCGCCCAAGTGATGTATAGAGCGATAGACTGGTGCTGGGCGGCAAGATAACCTGCCATTGACGCAGTGCGTGATTGACTGCTGCCTCCAGAAATTATACTAGGATTTATGAGTATCTGGGTAGATTGAGGGTTGAAGGATTTGCGTGGGGGAGGGGGGGGGAATAAGAAATGTTTTATTTGGTGTGTTTTTCTAGCAAGCTTTATTAGTTACATTTTTTAATAAAGCTCGTATGTCAATTACATTTTGGGAATAACAGAATTTTTTGGAACTCTTGTTTTGGAATAATAATTATGTAGGCAAAGCTACAGAGTTTAAACCTCTGAAAGTTTTAAAGTTTTTTTTATTTTTTTTTATTTTCATAGCGAGAGGAAACAGTAATTTTGAGAAGTCCTTGTTACGTAACGAATTCATAATTGTTTTTTTAAAGTTTCATTTTTTTCATTTAAATATTCAAAGTTAGTTTTCGAAATTCTGAACCTTATCGCGAAAGCAAAAGAACCTACTTATAAGCCATCAGGACACTAGGCAATCAGCAGGGCTATTGCGTATCTTTTAAATGACAGTGGCTAACCTATAGTGCCTATTAATTACTGTCAAATGGTTCCATTTTGTACTAAACCATAACCAATTTGACAGTTAATCCATAGACAATATGATAGCCACTGTCATTTAAAAGATACGCAATAGCCCTGCTGGTCATAAGTTCCACTTTAAGCTAATTACCTTGTTGATCTACGTGATATCTTCTAGGTCAGCGTGCTACATCTTCGACCACATCGTCACTATCAGGTGAGATAGTGGTCAAACGCGAGTCTATTAGCAATAAAAAAAAAATAGAATTTTCCAAGTAGTTTTAAATTAAACAGACAAAACAGATTTTTCAGAGATAGTTTTAATCCTAGATCGCTTATATTAAGTACCATTAATTTGACCATTGTTTAGATTGTGTGAAATTGCCATCGCGTTTTACGATATTTGCCTATAAACTAAAGCTTTGGTGGATAGTGTAGTGATTGTTATCTATTAGTTACCTATTTTTTTGTGTCTAAAAGATAGCTCGAAACCAGCCATCTAGAATATGTCAGTATTAACCTCAATCCTATTTTTTTTACAATTTACGCGCGTTCGTGGAATACCCATTGCCTGAAACAAACTCTTCGATGTGCAAACTTAACACTCTGGTAATTAAAATTGCTATTTGGATTTGTTTTTTCATATCATCAATATCAATTCTTACCTAATAAAAACATACGTCATTTCGACAGCTTATTAACAGCATGTTAATCGCTTACGGTAAGCTACTAAAGCTTAGCATTCCTACACACACAGGAACAAATGACAAAATTTCCAAAAAATAACCTAGTCCCATAACATCACGCTTGTAATCCCCAAAAGGTTAGGGCAGAAGTGTTCACCAGTTCTGTTTTAAGTCTTATTCAATAAGTGAGAAAATTCCTGATGGAGACCCAATAAAATTTAACGTACAACACGTAACCTCGTTACACTCTGCCCGAATACCAACTTTCGCCCCACATAGCGTAACAGCTGATCTAAAGATCAAAAACCTCATAATGCTTTTCTTAAAATATACAAATTCACACGAAATATATTCGTCTAATCTACAAACTCTTATCTCGGAGATATCCTCCGGAAACGGACCGGCCCTATCAGAATTAAGAGATCTTTAAAAACTTAAGTAGATTAGATTGGCACACTTACTCTCACTTTAACAGAAGTTATTGGTTAACTATTTAAATGTTTTCTTGATACAGTTTTTATTATGTGAATTCGGTTTTTTTATGTTGTGTTGGAAAATTTTATTTTCGATCGGAAATTATCTAAGCTGTTGATACAGGCTAGTTTTCCGTTTTATCTCTTTTAGAAAATCGTAAGATTGTGAGAATCCTTTTTTTTTTTGGCAGATGGAAAATCATCAAATAACCCCTTCCGCTCTTAGGCAGAGCGAAAGGGAGTGTCAGACTTCTACCTATATGTCGCTTTATATGTCGAGGCTGCAAATTCAACTTGAGTCGCTGAACTAAGGTCTTGGCACAAACATATTTTCCATTCATCATCATCTGCCTAGCCTATTCCCAACCACGTTGGGGTGGGCTTCCAGTGGAACCAAACACAACCGAATACCAGTATTTTACATAGCTTATTACATGAATCAGATGGAAATCGGACAGATGTATGGCTTATTGTCTCTTAGACAGATTGCCAAGTTGCAGATTATATACAGTGTGATTCTTTATAATGTGCACATATCGAAATGGGGGAATCTATGCTTAATTTTATCGACGGAAAAATTATTAAAAAAAATCTAAATATTTTTTAATATTTTATATGGAATTTTTAAAAATTTTGTCTGCTACTGTGACCCCAGTGTAAACAAAACGGTGTAACTTTTAAACTAAATTATCTATCGCGATGAAACAAACTCCATAATGATTGGAAGCAATTAGGCGTCCTCGTAAAATGAAAATTGTGGAAAAAAACTACCCTCAATTGAAAATATACACGTTTTTTGATCAAAAAAATTTTTTTTTTTCATAACCTTTTACATAAAATTGTTTCATCGCGATAGATAATTTAGTTTGAAAGTTACACCGTTTTGTTTACATTGGGGTCACAACAGCGGACAACATTTTTGAAAATTCCATAAAAAATATTAAAAAATATTTAGATTTTTTTAAATATTTTTTCCATCGATAAAATTAAGCATAGATTCCCTCATTTCGATATGTGCACATTATAAAGAATCACACTGTAAATACACTTCTCATCAAAAAAATCGAAACACCTCGCAGTTTATGATTTGATAAGGATTATCAGAAAAATGTGTATATTTAGGAATAAATGTAAAATGTCATTTAATAGTGAGTAGTATGAGGTTTTTAAATCCTAATGTTAATGTTCTAAATTCAAATGAAGTCTTCATAGGTTTCGTATTTTGTATAATGAGTAATTTTTACCCTGTATGGAATATGAAGGAAATGGGTAAAACAACACGCGTAAATGAAAAAAAAATGTAAGAAACGTTTATTTAATAACTTGTATTCCCTCCGCGAGCTCTTATTACTGCTTCCATACGGTTCTTCATCGATCGGATGAGAGTCACGATCACATGTTGTGGTATATTATCCCATTCCTCTTGGATTGCATTTTGCAGCTGGCTAAGTGTTTCTGGGGCTGGATCTCTTGCTCGAATTCGTCTCTTTAATTCATCCCATAGATGTTCAATGGGATTCATGTCCGGGCTTCTTGCTGGCCATACCATAATGGAGATACCGACTTCGGTAAGATAATCTCGTACGACGCCCGCGGTGTGAGCTCTAGCATTGTCGTGCATGAATATGCAGTCGTTGCCAATAAAATGTGCATAGGGCATCACATGAGGTTCAAGACACTGTTCGATGTACCGATGAGAGTTTAGTGCAGGCAGCCGTGGCCCAGACACAAAGGCAAGTTCTGTCTTACCGTCGGCGCTGATTCCTCCCCAAACCGTCCACGAACCGCCACCATAGCTGACCTTTTCTTCAATGCAGCATTGTGCAAAGCGTTCTCCATCTCTTCTGTAGACCTTGTTCCTTCCGTCGTTACCATACAGCATAATTTTACACTCATCAGAAAACAGTACTTTGCTCCACTGAAGGTATGACCAAGTTAGGTGCTCGCGTGCAAAGTTAAGGCGCGCTCTTCGATGGTCTGTAGTTAATTTCGGCCCATTCGCTGGCTTATGCGGTGCCAATCCGCGTTCCTTCAACCTTCTTCTTATTGTAGAGTCACTTACAGCTACTCTTCGTACAACGCGAAGCTGCTGCTGCAGTTGAAAAGCGTTAAGGCGTCGATTTCGTTAAGAAGTTGTTACAATAAATCGATCATCTCGCTCAGAAGTGACCCGATTCCTGCCAGATCCTGAACGGCGCGTGAACGAACCAGTCTCCCGATAGCGTTTGTAGACTCTATGAACAGATGATAAGCTTAGATGCAATCTTGCAGCCACAACACGCTGACTAAGTCCAGAATCCAGCAATGCCACCACTTGGGCGGCTTCTGCGGGCGTAGTATCCATATGTTTTAGAAAAAAAAGTTTTTTCAGACGTCCCAAAGTCACAGTAAATGAAATAAGAAACAAAAAGTTTAAAGACAAGCGCTAATTTTTAGTTTTTAAACGAGAAACGTACTCCAACCCTAAATACACATTTGTCTCAAAACAGTGATTAATTTCATTTATAGGATAAACAAATGAAATTCTAATTTCGAATTTTGATTTTTTTCTTCTTACTGTAATGACCAAACTGCCAGCTACACAATAATGTTTTTTTTTCATGGAATTAATTCTCTTTTGTAAAAAATTAGGACAAAAACAATAAAAACGAAAGTGTTTCGATTTTTTTGATGAGAAGTGTATAAAAAAAAGAAAAAAAAGTATTTTACATGGAGCAACTGCCTACCTGACCTTCACAACCCAGTAAGCACTGGGGACAACGATTTCATTTGGTAAGACTGGTTGTCAGAATTTTGGCTCACTGGCTACCTGTAACGACTGACAAAGACCTCTGCGAATGACAGTAGTGATCAACAGCTTTCTTTCCAAGGCACAGAGGAAACTCGGTATGTATTTGTTGATCACCCCCCATCCACTAAACAACCTAGACAAGCAAGCCGAGTAGGTAATTATTATTATTTAGCCAATTCAAACTCAAGACTATCAATTAGTAATACACAAGCCACATTGCTAGCAATAAAAACAATCTCTCACAAAGAACCTCTCCACTCCCATGAGTCACCAGCCGTCAATTAGCCACGATATGTTAATACCATTTAGTACACGCGCCTAACATTATCTCATAATAAACCATTGACATTTTGCGCCTGATAAGCCCTAAGGAGTCATCACAGATATGTATTTAAATCATACTTGGATTTCACGAAGGTTTGTTATCTTAAAAAGCACTCTCTGGTATCTGGTCAGGCGCAATCTCACATATTATGTGCCTATATCCTTTATAAAGGAGTGTGCAAGCTAGGTAGACTTGCGACGCCTTAATGAAATAGTGTTTTAGACATTATGGTTTGGATTAGTAGGTACAATTTAAAAGGATAATAAATTGGGACTGGTGGCGGAAATGGAACTATAGAAACTAATAAAAATTAAAATAAAATAGTTTTTTAATTTTTAATTTAATTTTTAATTAGTTTTTATTTCACTATTCGGCAGGCCTCAACATTCCCTTCCACTTATATCTTCGTACCCGTACGAAGATATGAGTGGAAGGGATCTGAATTCTCGCGGATCGAAAATCTGTCAAATAGCAGTATTTATTCTTCAGATGAAAATCACACTAATATTATAAAGGCGAAATTTTCTGAGTGTGTATGTTTGTTACTTCTTCACGCAAAAACTACTGCACGGATTTGGATGAAATTTGGTACACAGATAGTTTATAACCTGGATTAACAAATAGGATAGTTTTTATCTCGAGTTTATATTCCCGTGGGTTGTAGCGGGTGAAGCCGCTTGCAACAGCTAGTAAACAATAAAAATACTAGTTAGCTTTATCGCATTTGGTCTTTTATTAATACGGCTTATCTGTCAAATAAACTACTGTTCGCCACTCTTCATCAAATTCTACATACGATCAAAACTCAACATCGTCCATCCAAAGTCGCAAAGGTCCCTTCCCACTGTACACTCATCTCTAAAATCGCAGAGTGATTCATTTGTCTCACAGCTATCCGAATGTTTTAAGTTTTCACTGATAACCGTGGATGGGGGCAGTAAATTAATGCTTCGGCGTTACTTGACTATCACTTAGATAGAGTACGTGTCGCTTAGGCGCTGAAGAATGTGAGTAATTAAGTTACGGGTATGCTTAATGGGATTTTTGTTTAGTTTTAGATTGCATTTCTTAGATTATGTTACTAATTACTAACTATAGAACTATTTTGCTGTGTTTGGGTTTGCAAAGGTCATGAGATTTCGATTTTAAAAGTGACAACGCTTTAAGTTTTTTTTCTTTAGCACGTTTTAATAAGTTTAAATTGTTCCAGCTCCGTTGCGAACAACATCAAATATTGATCAGCTATCAATTAAATGTAAAGGACAAACCTTTTGAAAATACAGTAGGTATCCATATTCTGTAACATTTTCACCATTGTAATATTACTTTTAAGTCATTATGATTATGAGTTCCCCACACGTCAGTTTGCATCCCAACTATAAAGAATTGGGATGCAAACTGACGTATGGTACTTGAGTAAATATTAAACGGGTATGTGATGAATTGATGACCTATCTTTTGACTTCGCGAGAGAGATTACTCAAAATGCTTTTAAGAAACATCGCCTACACATAACCTTCAGGATATGTTAATATTACAATCAGCTGCTCAAGATGTTGCGACAAAAATCCGATAGAAACCGAGAGTGGACCAATTAAGTTGTTATCGAACTAAAACATCGCAACGTGAGACACATTCGAATTGACATAACCGTACATTAACATAGGCTTCTCTTAGAAACTTATCTCTGAAAAATCAACATAAATTTGAACTTTCTGGGACATATATAATATCACGTGTTTATAAATTAAAAGATTCAAAATAATTCCCAGACAAATTTTCACAAAAAGACTTTTTTAAACGTTGCCCAACACCATAAGTTTCTAGTGTATCGTGGGTGCGTTTACAGACATTCAAACTCACATACACAAAGATTAACTACCGTACTCAGAGATATTTAATGATTACTTAAGCCGTCACTTAGTAAAGGTTTGGCATAATTTTGTATGACAAAACTGTCAAAACGATTACTTAGTGATGGCCTAAGTAATCATTAAAGCTCTCTGAGTACGGCAGTTAGATCCGTTACAGTTATCTCTAGGTCATACAGATATTTGTGCCGTGCAAGGATCGAACCCGCGACATACACCGCATGAGTCAATGCGCTAACCGTACCGTCCACTAAATGAAACACAACTTGAAACAAAAATGAAAAAACCGGATAATTTCCTAATCATCGCAGCAAATTATCTCTATTTGGAGAGGATAGTTGTAGTGACATCATTTTCCGAAAAACTATCTAAAAATCTTCCGCCGTGTATCATAACTATAAGAAATAAAGCAAATAAATATAACCCAGTAAATTGTACCTTTTGTGGGTGGATGAAAAAAAGATTTGTGTTTCTTGAATGTTTTAGCAAAGTGTAATTTTGTGTATGTACCTACCTATATTTTATGTCAAAATGTATCAATGATTTGTTTTTGAAGAAAACTATTTCCTGCTTAGTTTGTTTGTCATAGTTTTATGTTATACCATATACCTACCTATTTAAGTTCCAAAAATGTTCTCAAGTAAGTGAAATAATTGTAATTTCTTTTAGAGAAAAATAAGTTCTTTACCTGTAACCCACAGAAGAGGGCACGAAACTTGAGGCTCTATTCAATTACAAAACAAGATAACACAAACCCTGAACTTTATCTCCAAAAGAAGCCAAGACCAGATAAGCATCCCAAACCATCGACACCCAACCTCGAATGCATATAGCCCAGCATTCTAAGTAAAACAATGCTATCTCACGTTCGTAGCGTTAGCGGAACATTGCGACGTCCCCGCCACATTAGACACAAACTAACATAACAGTTTAATTACAAGTGCATCTAAACCGTATTAGTTGCAATGTAGGCGGGGTACGGTTTAAGGTATAAGCGGAGAGAGGGTATTTTGACCGTAGAAAGAGAGGGCACTATATGAAGGAATGTTGAAGAGATAAGACTACAAAAATTAAACTAAAGCTGGATTTTGAAGGTAACAGGAGATAATAGAACTGCAGAACGAGTCTGGGGTCAAATCGGGAACGTACAGAAGCCAGCACAGCAAGCTATCCGAAACTGACCACTTTTAATCGACCTTAAACCTATTAGCGATAAAGTTGAATATCTGTACAAAGATATTTTAAACTTTTGTTGTGGATAAAATAAATTATTCCATATAACATATTCCTTGTTTCTCTTATTACGTTTGGTCACCTTTTCATAATAAAGTAAGTAGATATAACCAACATAAACAAAAATGACACAGATCTCGACTTAACCGAAAACCGGAGACACATTGACAGATTGTGGATGCTAACTAAAATAATTTGAATTCAGAATCAGCTCAATGACAGGAATTTTCTGGTTTCTATGAGACCGATTATTAAGACAACGTGGAGACAACTTACTGGTGTGGTTCTGCAATTGACTTCTACATCATCATCATCATTTCAGCTGAAAGACGTCAATTGCTGGTCTCCCCCAAGTGTCGATTAGTTGACCGTGCGTCTCACATCCATCGGATCCCCGTAACCTTTACCAGGTATTCGGTCCATACTTTCACGTACTTTCTCTAAATCTCTAGTAAAAACAATCTATACACGCAAATACACTCAGATCATCAGCCATCCCCGCTACCGCTCAATACTTGCACCAAATCAAGTTAGAACAACTTTTGGTGTTTCGTATTGGATCTTGCGAAGTTGGTCGTATCGGCAAACGTATCGTTGTCGATGTCTTGAGCACTGTAAGCGGCAAATACAATGTACCACGTAATGGTTGTTAAAGCTTTGTGTAGGAATAGATTTTCATAATGATCTATCGTTACTGGAAATCTTGATTGAATAGAAAACTGTGATTATCAAATACAAAATACAAAATGCTTTATTCGGAAAAAAATTGTTACAACAGTGGGTGGTTGTGATAGGGGACTCCTTTTAAGCAATTTTTGCCTGTGTTAGGAGACCCCGCTCTTCCATAGCAAAATAATTACAAATAGTAACAAATAATGTGGTAAACTTAAACTATAATTGAAAACTTATTTCTAACATTATTCTACATTTTTAATTTAAGAAAAACCTTGCCTTATCAAGCTTCATAAAAGACCCTACGACAAATTGAAAAGAATAAAATGTGGTCAATTAATCGTAATTATGCAGTGGGGCAGTAGTGACACGTATTGTTTAATTGTCACTTGATTCAGTGAAGTAAAATATCTTTGCCAGCGGCTTCACCTGTTACAACTCGAAAATTATCCCACGGGAAGATAGAATCGGGATAAAACTATCCTATGTGTTAATCCAAGTTATAAACTATCTGTGTACTAAATTTTATCCTAATCCGTTCATTAGTTTTTGCGTGAAGAAGTAACAAACATACACACTCACAAACTTTCGCCTTTATAATATTAGTGATTATTAAGAAGATTGTAATTATGATCATTGTAGATACTCCGTGTATGGAATAAACAAATCAATAAACCGTTTTAGACTATAACAGATACAGCCCATTATGAACGAAGAATTTCCTAACGCTCCCGTTCATCACAGAAATAAAAATTTCGAACCGCCATTCCCGTTACAGAAAGAGCAAAAAGCTAAAATTACTGATCAGAATCTTTTGCACAGCCCAATGTATCATAGCCAGCGTTATCTCCAGGGCTTATCCGGGTACATTGTGGATGAAAAATGTTGAGCAGCTTAGAGTGCAGTTTGAAATTTTATACGTCCGAGATCTGGGCTGTATCTCCATGCACTGCACTTCCCTCCGAAACTTTTACTTTGCCAGCCAGTGTTGCTAGTGTAAGAGTTTTGGGAAGTCCCGGAAAAAATGGTGGGTGATTGTTTTTCCGATAGATTAAAAATAAAATTTAAGATTTAGTTTTTTACCTTGAATATTTTTTAGTTTATTCCATGGAACAATAAATGTATTCCATCGAAGCTGAAATTAGTACAATTTATAGATGTATCTTTTTACATAATACCTAGGTATTACTGATGTCGTCAACAAATAAAAAAATATTTCTCTTCTGACTTTTTCAGAACCCAGTACGCACACTGGTGCGTATTGTCTTTTTAATACTGATTTAACATGTTAAATTATTTTAATATGGCAATACCGGTAGCCACAGCCTTACAGTTGGTAACACCGCTCCAAGATACAGCGCCCTGATATATTCGAGCGCGATACCAACTTCAGAACGCGGATGCTTCAGATTTCGCCGAATTGTTCTGAATTTTAAAGTAAATAAGCTAGTTTGATAGATAACAGAACAAGATACTAGATAGTTCGTTCAGATTACTTCTAGTTTAGAAAGTTCCAAAATTGTTGTAGCATTTTTAGTTTTAGTTAAGTTTTAGTTTAGATAGGATAGCACTGCAGTCCAGGTAGACTGCAGTTTATTGTTCGCAGAATATTTAAGTATGTACTTAGTTGTTTTTGGATCTTTAGTAGCTACAAGAAAACGTGTTGAACCGACCCCAAATAGAATAAGATAAGGGCAGTAAGACGATTAGAAAGTACTAAAGAGGTTTTTCTTGGATGACTGACCTTGCTAATAAATAAATAAATAAAATAAATATCCTTGGACATTTCACACAACGCCATCTAGTCCCAAGCTAAGCAACCTAATGCTTGTGTTATGGTAACGAGATGGCTGATAAACTACTTATATACATTTTTTTTTTGTAAATACATACATATTATAGATAGAAAAACACCCAGACTCGGAACAAATACTTGTAGGTCGTACAAATATTTGTTCCGTGCGGGAATCGAACCCGCGACAGGCTGCGCAGCAGTCAATCGCTCAACCACTGCGCCAACCGTGTCGTCGAAACTTGTAGAAGTAAGGGCAGCAGTGGCCCAGTGGGGGCGGCCCCAACTTACGAACAGTAGGTCGTGGGCAGACATTACTTTGTGTAATTTATTTCATCACCGCTGCTCTTAAAACTGTGAAGGAAAACATCGTGAGGAAACCGGCATGTCTTAGAACCAAAAAAATCGAAGCATGTGGCGTCTATCAATCCGCACTGGGCCCGCGTGGTAGATTATAGCCCATTCCCTCTCAAACGAGAGGAAGCCTGTGTCCCAGCAGTGGGAACACTAATAGGCTGTTGATGATGAAGTATTTTTCAGTAGTTCAACAATTGGGTAGTTTAATTTAAAAATGGCAGCACCTATTGCCAGTTAATATTGTAGGATTCCTACACAGGCTTGATGTTATGTTATGTAAATGGCGCAAATTTTCGAGACACACACGGCCTATTAGTATTTAGAATTAGATGAAGGACCACAACCTCTATAGAACTTAAATTATATATTACAGAGGATAAAATTAATTGCACAGTTAGAACTTAAAAGGCTGCAGATTAGCCATTATAGCCATAACAGGTGTAAATATATCACTAAAACCATCTTGAATAAAATACATTAAATTACCAACAACTGCATTATTTTATTGTTCAAGCCGCACTCAATACTGATCAAATTACAAAAAATAAATAGCCAATACAATCTCCCTTAAAGTCGTAAAAGCTATGTGTATCAGAGTACAATTTATAGTCGGTGTCAAACAAGTTTTTAATGCACACAATAGTTGTAAACTCTATGAAGGCTTTGAGGCTAATAACTTAAGTTTTATCCGCTCGTAAAACCGGGATACGAGCATCCCAATTATGGTGATCATGGGTAGAGAAAAAGGCGATTTTCTTTAAAGGTCTTGATAGTTTATTGGTTATGGTATGGGGATCACTTACATGGGTTTCAATTTGGATGGAATTAACAAAATTAATTCGTGTGAGTTTCTGAATATCAGGTGAGTGGTTAGTAAAAGTGAGATGATTTGAAATTAATTCGGTTTAACGGTGTGCTATTGCCAGAGTTTTCAAAGCACTGTATCGTCTTCATTGTTTGCTTACGTAAAAAAAAAATACGTGTCCAATATTTTTTGGATTTTTATCTGACGGACTAATTAGATTCTTTTAGTTAACTTCCCTATACGCTTAGTTAATTAATAAAAGTGCTTCTACATTAAATTAATTAAATTAAAAAATTGTTTATTCATAAACCACAAAAAAGACAACAAGTTGATGATTGGAGCCTCCTTTTAAGCAACAAAAATATTAGGAGACTACATACCTCTGTGTGCAATGCTTTTTCTTGTGAATGGTTGTGTAAGTAAATGTGTAAAACTGTATGACATACAAAATAATATACAGAGGTACCTATACCCGTTCACCCACATTTCGCCAGGAGGTGTAAGGGGGTGAGCATATTGTTGGCTGGTGGTCGCGCGTGTCGATTCCGATGGCAGGAAAAGTATTATTAGATTTTCCCATCAAGAATTTTCAAGTAACAGACACTGAGTCTGGATTTATACCTGGTTGATGGGAATAAGCTCGTCCCCTTTTACATAGGGCTTAGAATGAATTGTTCAATAAATAAAAAACACATATTGCGATCGGCCAAAGATATAGACAGAAAACAGCAATAAAGACGTAGTGACATAAATCATCTAAAATGCACCTTATATTCCCAGCTCATAAAAACAAATTAACTTATAGTCTTGTAAATAATAAAGACTTGGAATAAATAACAAACATACGGCCAAATCGTTGAAATGTATCATTTTAATGGACATTGTCTAATATTAATATCTAGATAGGATCTAAATCACAATATCTAGCCGTTTTGAACGCCTGTAAAATTATCTGTCTGACATTCAGTATTCCCTATTGAAGGACACTTTAGTGATTCATTGTTGTATAATTACTTTGTTTTGGAAGGAGCTTATGTTGAATATAGGGTGAAGTATAATAATATGTCATATTATATTATTTTGTGAAATTTAAACAAAACTTATAGCATCAGTACAAAATTTCATAATGTTTTTTTAGTACGAGTCTGGTAGACCCCTTCGCCTACCCAAGGCCGGAGAACATAAATATGAGGATCTAATCATGCAAAATGAGGGCAGTCAATAACGTTTCTTTTTTTTTTTATTTCTCCTGTATCGTGGGTGCGTTCACAGACATTTAAACTCACATACACAAATACCCAGACCCGGAACAACTATCTGTAGGTCATACAAATATTTGTTCCGTGCGGGGATCGAACCCGCGACACGCAGCGCAGCAGTCCATTGCTTGAGCCACTGCGCCAACCGTGCCGTCAAAACACTCATAGGCAATTCCGCCAAATATTGTTAAATGGGTACCTCAGCATAAAACTACTTATTCTATAGCATCGCCTGTTGATAAAAGAAGTAGCATATCTAGTATGTACCTTTGCTATCAGAACCTTTTTTTTTTGCGTGTGGAAAATCATCAAATAACCCCTCCCGCTCTTGGGCAGAGCGAAAGGGAGTGTCAGACTACTACTGACTAAAAACCTCCCATGTTCCTTCTTAGCCCTATATGTCGAGGCCGCGGTAACTTGTGAACAACCCGCAGCCCTGCTATCAGTTCCCCATCGACACTTTTTTTTTGGAGTTTGGTAAATCATCAAACGACTCCTCCCGCTCTGGGCGGAGCGGAAGGGAGTGTCAGACTTCTACTGACTATAAACCACCCATGTTCCTTCTTAACCCTTTGTGTCGAGGCCGCGGTACCTACACCTAAACTCATCTTAAGACCACGTAAAAGAGCAACGGCATCAAAGATAACAAATTTAACATAGTCGCCGATCGCTGTACAAATTTACGACGACCACGGCACGGCCATTTTAGAAAGTTCGACCACTTCATACAAAGGCTGAGGAAGTAACCTCTACTAACGGCGTCGTTACGCCCGCTAACGCCCGTTAACAGCCGTTAACGTACGTTATCAGCGATACAGGGCGGGCGGAAGATCACCTGAGGCTAACGCCCCGCCCGCCCTAATGCATCCGCACTTATTTATTCCCCTGTTAGGCGGGCCGATATGTTTCCTGAGATTTTTATCTACGGAACCCAGGTAGGGTCAGTAAGAGTTCCGTAATATTGTTTTTCTGGATTTTAAATGTTGTTGTAAATGTTTATTGTGTGTGTTTCCGTAGTTAAGCGTCTTCAATTAAATTTGATGACCCATGTCAGCCATTTTTGTTTGAGCATGAGACAAAAAGTTACCGAAGTATAATTTTCATACGAGATAATGTTACGTTACAAGGGCTATTATTGCCCTATGTTGCTATGGCCAACAGAACGAAGTCTGACAAGCAGTCTTACTAAAGGGTATCGCATTACCCAGTACTAATTGGGTTGTTATGATAGGCAGTCGCTCCATGTAAAACACTGGTAGGACTGGGAACCGACCCCAACATACTTGGGACAAGGCTAGGCTAATTTTAACAGAAGAAAGCAAAGCTGTGCAAAAGATATCTTCACAAATCTAATAAGTCCGTCAGCTAGATTTCCAAAAAATATTGGACACGTATTTTTTCTTTTTTCACGTTAACAAACAATGAAGACGATACAGTGCTTTGAAAACTCCTGTGACTTCATTTTCCAAGACATTAGCATGACTTTCTTTACCGGTGAGTGACGTCACAACCGTTACGTTGTATCATCGCCAATTTTTATTGACTTGATAAAACAAAAAATACGTATCCAATATTTTTAGATAATCTAAAAGACGGACTAATTAGAATCTTATTATTTTTTAAGTAAGTAAGCATCCCTATACTGAAACCAAACCTTGGACGTATAGTCCTCCTGACCGTTTTCGGTCACGGTGGCCATCTTAGCGGAAATGAAATGAAATTTTCTAGAATTGTAGTACAATATTGATGGTCAGGTTTTGTGACAGTAGCTCACATAATTCGCTAAAACTGAAATGAATTTGAATTTAGTTTGGTATGTTTATAATAATATGTAATAATAAGAATGTCAATAGTAAAATGTCAATAGTAAGAATGTCAATAGTAAGAATGTCAATAGTAAGAATGTCAATAGTAAGAATGTCAATAGTAAGAATGTCAATAGTAAGAATGTCAATAGTAAGAATGTCAATAGTAAGAATGTCAATAGTAAGAATGTCAATAGTAAGAATGTCAATAGTAAGAATGTCAATAGTAAGAATGTCAATAGTAAGAATGTCAATAACTTTCAATACATTAATTAAAATAGGAAGATATTACAGTGCACAGATGCACTCTCTGTTCCCTTCCTCTCATAGTCACCCGACCAGAGAGAGAACAGGCACTACAACAATACGTGGACGTATACTTACTAGGTACAATCAGTACCCAGCATATCCTGACCCCTTTTCTCACATCACTTGCTCTCTAATTCTTTATACGAGGGGTCAGGCAATCCCGTCGAGGCTGCGGGTTGTTCGAAAGAGATACCGCGGCCTCGGCACAAGGGCTAAGAAGGAACATGGGTGGTTTTTAGTCTGTAGAAGTCTGACACTGCTTTCCTCTCCGCCCAAGAGCGGGATTATTTGATGATTTGCCACCGCCCAAAACAAGGCTTTAGTCTAACATAACATAAATTAATCACTCAATAATATTCCCATTGCTGGGACACATTTTTCCGGTATATAAAAGTCTGCAACTCAAAAATTCAATTTTCCTCGTTTCCTATTTAAAAATGCACAAGAAAACAAAACTACCCTCAATAATTTAACAACAACTACACGAAGATAAAACGAGCACTATCAGAACATTAGCAAGCGTACCTGAGTCGATATATATTCAATTAGAGCAGGGCGGGCGGCGATACCATCAGGGCGGGCGGATACTAACACCTTTTAATTTCGTGGTAACTGGTTGTGAGGAGGCTTTGTTTGGTTTTGAGTTACGGTTAGGTTTGTTGTAGGTTTTGGGTTTTGAGTTTAACCGACTTACGAAATGAAGAAGGTGCTATCGGCTGGTTTTATTAAGAACATGGGTCACTTTACCGATTTAAAAAAGAGGAGGTTCTTCATTTAATAAAACATACATTATTACTAATTGCCGAAAGTAAAGTTATTTTAGATGATTAAACAAAGCACTAGCGTAAAGTTATTTTAAGTAAGTGCTTTTTGAAATGTTTGATTTTTAACAAGATGTTTTTTCTGTTGTGATTGTTGGTTTAAAAGTCACCTACCTGTGTTTTTTATGCTTAAGTTTATAATAGATAAAAAAACTCTCGATATTATTTTATTACAGTTTTTGAAACAGAAAAAAGTATTCACTTTGGTAAGAAAAAAAACAAAATTGACATAACATTTTGTCACTACAAATAATGTGCGATGCACGCTGAAGATAATTCGTGATAATAGAACATGTAGCTACTGAGTTTTACTTACGAACCAATTAAACTGTACATGGCCTGATTCGTCCCGTCTTGTTGTACTTACCTGAAAACAAATTGAAAAATAGGTAAGTTTCTTAAAAACATCTGAATGCCATCGATATGCTAAGAAGTAGAAGATTGGGATATACTTTGAATTGTTTAGGTTAAGTTAGTTGTAAGTAAGTGACCGCTGGATGCGAGACGCACGGGACCAGTCAATGTGACGACACCTGGGGGAGGCCTATGTCCAGCAGTGGACGTCTTTGGGCTGAAATGATGATGATAAAGTAAGTGGCCGCATGGTTTACAAGGCTAAAGAAAGAGAGGTAGACCTCCAACTAGCTGAGAAGATGAACTCAGAAAAACAGCCAGCCCCAACTGGATTCAAGTAGCTCAATCCAAAGAAGGCTGGCTATCTTTGGAGAAGGTCTTTAGCTGCAGAGGTGTTCTTGTAGACAACAAAATATTTGTGTAAAATCTATATATACCACTAAAAAGAACTAAACCTAATTAACTAGCAAAAATATGACAAATAAAACTAGAATTTAAGTTATTTATCTTGTCTGCTAAAATAAAAGGCTTTATTATTTTTATTTTGTTTTTTTATACGTTGGAAGTTCAGTCTTCTCCATAGAGATATACGCTTGGGAATGAGCAACTAAAATACTTCGACACGTTATTATGCTTTGTTACTGTAAATTCGCTTTGCCTTTAATGGTCTATTTGAAATAAATGCTTTGAGTTTGAGTCAGTCCATAATTATTTTTCAAATAAAAACCTAAGGAAAAAAGATACAATATCAACACTATCATCATCATATAACCTTACAAAAACAAACCAATCTTCACTGTAACTACAAAAGAAAAAAAAGAAAGTGCGACTGAACAAATTGCGATGAGTTCGACACGACACTCGTACCAATTAACATTAAGTGTTGATTACAACTGCACTCTTATGTTAATTCTGATAACGTGGCAACTTGTAAATATGCAGTCTGTCACACTGAGTGGGTTTACTGTAACTTATTTGGTATGTGGTGTCGATGTAACTTGGTGTCGATACGAGTAAAATGCATTATTCTCATGATATTTTGTGCGTAGGCAGGCATTGAGCCAGGCGGACCAATGAGCTGGTCAGAGGATAGCAGTCGAGAGTTTGGATACGTAAGGCTTGGTTTTGGAAAATTGGCAAGTAGTGGAGGTGACTTACTGCTGGGAACACACGTTTTCTCACGATGTTTTTCGTACACCATTTTGATAGTAGTTTTGGTGGAATACATTACACAAAGTAATACGCCTCCCTGTGTTCGAACCTACGACTTATTTACTCATAAGTCGAGGCCACTACCACTAGGCCGATACAATAAAATGATCTGTCAAATATTTCATCTAATGTCTCACGAAAATATTTCATTAACTTTCCGAAACGACTATATTTAAAAGCAAAGTGTCGTAAGTTAAAGTTTGTCTTTTCAAAGCGCTCAGTTGGTTTCGTGACTTCAAACCCGACTCGAAGATTACAGGAACTCATTTATTTTTTAATACGCTCTAAAAAGATATTTTGTATCTACTTACTAATATTTTAAAGAACAAAGTCGATTGGCTTTTAAATGAATACATTATGGCTTCATTTAAAATTATAGGTTGGTTTTGTGGTAGTTGACGTTTTTATGCTAAGATTTTTTAAATTTCTTCTTAAAGTTCCTAGATATGTCTACAGCCTAACTGAAATTTAGATATTTCAAGCGTTCTGTAAATCACACTAGTTAAAACAGAAAAGAGATGAACCCTGAATGTTTCCAAAAATGCATAAGTAATAATTTTATTACAACTTTGCGGCTTAATGCGGAATCAACTTACTACAGACTACTTAAAGACGATGATTTACCAACGGTTCCCAAACAGAAATCATGATTTCAAACAGTTCTATTCCATTTTCAAAATATTATTTTTGATCGTCTTTATAGATACAGATTATTGGTTGGGGAAGGAGGTTGATTGATTGATAAAATACTTTTTATTGTGTACTCTTTGATTTGATTCTGAAAGACTTATCTGTCACAGACAAGCGTTCTAGGCTTCAAAAATCATTCTCCAAAAAAGCTGCCACACTCTTCTCTCACGTTATCTCTCGATAAAAACGCAAGTAAGCCGTGACGTGTGGCGCCGGCAGAACAAACGTCGTTACTACGTCACTAAATAAATCGTAAGCGGCGCGTGAGCCGGCTTCGAGATACGGCACGTAGTCACCAGGAGGTAGGGCACTGGATGTGGCAGGGCAAAATAGGATGAAAATAATTTTGATAGAGGGCAGTGGTTGTGGCCCCAACTTACGAACAGTAAGTCGTGGGTTATAACCCAGGCCTGCATTGTAATTTATTTCATCACCATTTCTCTCAAAACATCAACACAAAAACAAAAACATCAAAAAACATCGAAAACATCGTGAGGTAACCGGCATGTCCTAAAACCGAACAATCGAAAACTTGTGACTGATCTACCAATCCGCAATGCGCTCGCGTGGTCCATTATATGGCCCATTCCCTCTCATAGAGAACAGGCCTATATCCCAGCAGTAGGGAACATTAATAGGCTGCTGATGATGATGATGATTAGGTATATTTTAGTCACACACAATCAAAACTGCAACTAAATCTTACCAGACTAAAATTATTCCTAATACCACACTGTCACTTCCAGTCCTCTAAATCCGTGTTCACCTAAAACCGTGCCGGTTACCAAACAAACTAAAACTCGGAATTATTAGTGTTTTTCGTATTGTAGATTGTCTAACGTTGCGCTACTGTGTACTTGTACACTGTGTACACTTGTTGAGTTACTGGCGTTTAATGTATCGCTGCCATTTGTACTGTGGTGGGAGAGATATTTATTTATTTATTTATTTATTTAAACTTTATGCACAATAGTGATACATAGGCGGACTTAATGCCACAAGGCATTCTCTACCAGTCAACCTTAGGGTCAAACAAGACAACATTGTGGTAGGCTACAAACTAACTAGAAAAAAAAAAAATACAGTATCAATTAAAATATATATATACTTATATTAATACTAATACACCTATAAAAATAACAAACTAATAAATATTGCAAGAAATACCAAAATAAAACATATCTGGTAATTACCATGACTAACTTGTAAAATACCTATTTGGTCTGATTTAAATAGTGGGAACGTACTTTCCTTTTAAAAGTGAATTTGCTTTCAGCTTTTTTAATTCCCAGGGGTAGCGCGTTCCAGAGTTTAATAGATGAGATAGTGTAAGAATTTGACAAAAAACAGGTGCGGTGTGAAGGAATTTGGAGAATAAGATTTTTGGAAGCTCGAAGATTACGACTATGACAACTGCCCAACACTTTGAAATAACTTTTTAAATAATCGGGAGCTCGTGGATCGTTCATAATCGAGAAGAGCATGCAGAGAGATCTGAGGGACCTCCTGAGTCGGATAGGCAGCCATTTAAGCTGAGAACGGAAGGAAGAAATATGATCGTATTTACGAAGGCCAAAAACAAAACGAATACAATTATTGAGAAGTCGATCCAATTTATTTAGAAGTTCTTGGGAAATATCAGAATAACAAACATCAGCATAGTCAATAATGGGGAGCACAAGGGACTGAACCAAAGTGAGTTTCGTGCTGGATGGGAGAAAATGCTTGAATCTATAGAGAGACCGCAGTGAGAACGTGACTTTCTGACTTACCTGAGCGACGTGTTTATCCCAACTCAAACTGCTGTCAATGTACAGACCCAAGTCCTTTACGTGGGGCGAAAGAGAAATGACGGAGTTCTCGTACATCAGTGGCACAAGTTGGCTAGTGCTCACATTCCTCAAATAGTACGAGCTACCAATGAGGATGGCCTGGCATTTTTCGACGTTAACAGACACCCCAAATTTGTCAGACCATTCCTTGATAGTGCGAAGATCAGCATTGAGTGTTGTAATGCAATTATCAAGGTTGGCAATGTCTGATTGAGCGTACAGTTGCAAGTCATCATCGTACAGATGGTAAGAGCATTTGAGGATAGCAGTAAGAGAGTTTATAAATAAAGAAAATAAGAGAGATATTTAAGCGTACTTACTGTTTTTCGCCTAGTTTGTTGAAATTCAGTTTGTTTTGGAAGACGAAATAAGGTGAGTAGAATATAATTGAGTGAGTAGTGTATAATTTATTTGATTATTTTATTACTTTATTATATTATGTAAATGTAATTTATTGTAATTGTTGACAAATGAATTTCAATTAATTGTTTCTTTTTTTATATAATTAAATATGTTTGATAATTCATTTATCAAATCTATGGTACATATTCGTACGCCGTAAAGGTAAAACATGACTGTGATCCTTTCTAATGTACTTAACATCTTGCATGCTTTGTGTGCATACTCATGTTTCTGACAAATAAATGAACTTTGACTTTGACTTTGAATATTCTTGTGTACTGTACTTTGATCATATGATAAGGAAACTACATCCGTTGTCTAAGCCTACTATTGGTTTTAGCGTGCTCTATCCCATTCCTGGTCAAAGTCCTCCCGCTTGTCCTCCCAGTTCGGACGGAACCTGTCTAGTTTCTCCTACCATCTCCTGCGTGCCTGCTGCCGACCCTGACAGACCCCCAACCAACCATTGAGCTATATCAACTTTAAAACAGTTAAGATACCCTCTACCCACACAAGTTATAAGAAACGATACACTTTGATAGCACAAACTACATCGCTACTTGTCTTTATCTCTATGTTAATTGTAATTAAGTTTCCCGGCAATGCACCCGCGGGCATACGATATTACGATAATGTGTTCTGTATTCTTTGCTCAGATAACAGTGGTAGTATCACGCCTGTTCTGGTTGTGTGTAAGCAGATATAGGACTTATCGTTACGTGACTTTTGGCAGGTTAGAAAAAGGAGCTTAATTATCGATTGTAGTCGTTAATCTTGTGATGATGAAATAATCTTGGCAATAACACATTTTGTAATAAAAGGATTTGTTGCTGTAAAATTGAGAACGAAAGAGAAAATGTTGGGTTTGAGCTATTGTGATACAACTCCAAAATATCGACACTAATTATTTCCTGACTTTTCTTGTTTGAAAAACGTTGCCCCACACTAGGAATTTTTCCTGTATCGTGGGTGCGTTTACAAACATTTAAACTCACATACACAAACACCCAGACCAGAAACAACTATCTGTAGGCCATACAAATATTTGTTTCGTGCGGGGATCGAACCCGCGACACGCAGTGCAGCAGTCCAATCGCTCAGTCACTGTACAAACCGTGTCGTGCCGTGTTTCAACCAAATGTACATGTTTTCTTAAATAAATAGATAACCAATGTCTCTGAACCAAAAAAAAAATGAAAATTATGTTTGACTGATAACAAGCAAAGAGTCAATTGTCATCGATCTTGTACCATAGGAAATTCCAACCCAAACCCCACGGCTGGACACAGACCCCACGACTTAGCTGTAGTTTAACTGAACCAACAGGGTAGTTAACATAACCCTCTTTTCGGGCTTCGTCGCAGTCGGGTAAAAAATCTAATTAGTCCCTCAGATAGATTTCCAAAAAATATTGGACTCGTATTTTTTCTTTTCTTACGTAAACAAACAATAAAGACGATACAGTGCTTTGAAAACTCGTGTGACGTCATATTCTAAGATATTAGTATGGCATTTTTAACGGTCAGTGACGTCACAAACCACCCACTCAAATCTTTGACGCGTTTTATGTTGGTCAATTTTTATTGATTTCATAAAACAAAAAATACGTATCCAATATTTTTCAATAATCTAACAGACGGACTAATTAGAATCATATGTTTTTAGTCGGTAAACATTCCTATTGTCGACATAGACAACAGGTGTAGTTTCTTAACCTCAAATCCTGATAATATTATCAAAGAACTTAAAGCCCACACACTACACAGGAACATGCCTGAAGGCAAGTTTTACACGTATTTAGCATAATAAAGATAATTGTCTTGCATGCTAGCTCTCAAATCTTGCGGGGGCGTACAGTCAGTGTCCAGTAATACGTGACCCCTTGTATAGGGCAAGTGGTATGAGAATAGGGATCAGATAATGCTGGAATATGACTGTACTAGTACTCTTTTACTGACAAATATCTTGCGTATAACTCTCAAACGAGTTTATACTTTATCTCTTAAATGCTTGAATTCAATTTCGATTAAAACGTTCTTGTTCTTATGTCGTTTTGCATAGCGTTAAGATTTGATATTTAAACAATTGCAGTGGATTTTGATTTTTGTTTCCATTGTTTTTGGGTTGGTTTTTAAGTGGTAAGTTTTGTTGCAATAGATATCATTGTTTCACAATTGAAATGTGAGTAGGGATGAAAGTTGGTACTAATTATTATATTATTCTTAGTTCGTTTAACAGATGATCAATTGTTATGACTTTGTTAATTATTTGTTTCTGAATTACATCCAGGAATCTTAGAAAGGTAGTTTAAATAGAATTTTATTTACAATATTTACAAACTAAGTATAAAAAGGGAAGAATTACAGGGCGTCAAAAAATTCGTCCACACCACTGTCAACAGGGAAAGTACCCAGAAAGCTGGCAGCATTCCCACGTTGGATGGCAATGCTGATTCTTTGGCCAAAAAATATTCCAGTTTAAATTGATAAAGAGAGTGTTTGATTTAGAAAATGTAAAGTTTTTTTTTGATCAGATGGGCAAAGATGTTTTGTTTTGAGTTGAGTTTTTGTCACACAGTGATGCCTGAAGACGGTCGTCGTAACCGAAGCAGGACCAAGATACGCTGTCGTGACGATCTGGACTCATTCTAAACGATTTGGAAGAAGAGCAAAGAGGAGAAGGCAAATAGAAAATAAACCAAGAAGGGCGTGGGCGAGGCCTTTATCCAGCAGTGGGATAGAGTGGGCTTATCAAAAATGAAGAAAGTTTTTTTAATATTTGCACATGATTGTGACAGACTTTAAAGTCTAATGTTTTTTACACATTAGCACAAAAGTCTGAAAGTGAATACGGTGTCAGAATGGTCTGAAGCGTTACTAAATCTGTTAAATTAAACATAAAAATAACATCACGCCTGTGATCTCCGAAGGGTAAGGCAGTACCTATTAGCACACCCAATTCGACAGTTATGTTTAAGTGTCATATAAAAGGGGGTGAGGTTATTTCCATCAACAGGGCGCAAAAAAACCTAGAAAAACTAAAAAATATGTGAAGCTTTTTTTTTTTAAAACGTTGCCCCACACTAGGAATTTCTCCTGTATCGTGGGTGCGTTCACAAACATTTAAACTCACATTCACAAATACCCAGACCCGGAACAACTATCTGTAGGCCATACAAATATTTGTTCCGTGCGGAGATCGAACTCGCGACACGCAGCGCAGCAGTCCATTGCGTGAGCCACTGCGCCAACCTTGCCGTCACAATACTTGGGCCGATCAGGGAATCGTACCCAGGACCTCATGCTCTGCAGTCGCGCTTTCGACCACTAGACCAACAAAGCCGAAAAAAAAATCCAAAAATATTTAAAAAAGTTAAACAATACTTTTTGCTAAAGCTTCTCATTCACCTCAACACCCAAAAAAAAAAAGTCAAAAATAAACATTAAACATTCACACATCGCGTTAGAAAAGTTAAAGCGGCTGGGGCGGGCTGATAGGCGGCGATACCGGCTGGGCGCGCGCGATAACTCCCGCCCGCCCTGCGACGACGCAAGACACTGCATCTGTTAGACGCAACGGGCTGAGAGCTGTGACTATGATTTGAGAAGCTTAACGGATATCCTGCTAAACGTTTCATGTTTGTAAATATGTCAGTGGCCAAATTTGGTGGTTATTTACTAAAATTTACATATTTCAAGGGAAGAAAATGTGTGCTCATTGGCTAATAAATAAAATATTAATTATTTATTTTTAATTACGATTGCAGACATTTGGAAGGTTGACAGGCTTATATATACTAAGATAATAAAAAGCTAAAATGTGTTAATTAGTTTGTATGTAGGGGAGGTGATTTTTCTTACACTGATACAAATAATTATTTGTGGGTGCAATAGGCTATAAATTATATTAATATTATTTATATTAGCCGAGCTATATAGCATGGAATTTTTCCGATGTCTTCTTTTAAAAATAAATGCATTTTTGATGGAATGAATTACAAAATAATAATTTCTAGTAATAAAGGCTAAAGGATTAGCCAGCCATCGAGATTTTATGATAACATTAAAACTGAACACATAAGCACATTTTTAGTAAGTTAGGCGGGCGGATAGGTCGCGATAACTCCCGCCCGCCTTGCGACGAAAGACATTGCATCTGTTTGACGCAGTAGCCTGCTACAAAGTGACAATAAATTCAGATGTTTAGAAGACAGTACTCAATTAAATTGGATCGAAAACGGATATTATGTCGGATATCGGGAATTGTATTATTAGGTAAAGAAAGAAAGAAAAATGTTTTATTAGTCTCAAACAAAAAAGTATAAAAATGAAACTTAAGGAAAGCGTAAGGCAAACATAGTGTTAACCTGATTTCTGTCACCAATAAATTATTCTTATTTTACACTTACTGCCGCAGTCAGAGAGCCTTAATGATTACTTAGGCCATCGCTTAGTAAAGGTTTTGTCATATAAAAGTATGTCAAATCTTACTAAGTGACGGCTTAAGTAATCATTAAATAACTCTGAGTGCCGCAGTCAATGGTATTTCTTGGTGTACAGAAAACAGCAATGTATATTATGAAAATATTAAAACATTTCAAATGCAGTTCGATTTATTATAAGGTTTTTCCATTAGACATTTCTCATTAGATTTATGCCCAGTCAATGTCTGGCCCTTAACGAGGCCTGGTGAAGGGCACACAAATCAGGAACTCAAACGTAGTCTAGAAAAACTAAAAACTACTGAACGGATTTAGATAAAATTTGGTACACAGATAGTTTATAACCTGGATTAACACAAAGGATTTTTATCCCGATTTTATCTTCCCGTGGGATAATTTTCGAGTTGTAGCGGGTGAAGCCGCTGGTAACAGCTAGTCACAAATAAGATAATAATATATCATTGATAAGATATATTACTAAGGTTGGTACCCATCCTTCTCATAGAGAGGATGCCTGAGTCCCTGCAGTGGGAATATTTATAAGCTGATAATGATTACTAAGGTTGACTGGTAGAAAACGCGTTGTGGCATTAAGTCCCCATAAGTACCATATTGTATGTACATGAAGTTTAAATGAATAAAAAATAAATCATTTAAACTTCATGTACAATATGGTAGTATGGTAGGGGTCGGGCCTCGGGTTGTACACTAGTTACCGCGGCCTCGACATAGAGGGCTAAGAAGGAACATGGGTGGTTTTTAGTCAGTAGAAGTCTGACACTCTCTTTCGCTCTGCCCAAGAGCGGGACCCCGGGGTTATTCCATGATTTTCCACACGCCAAAAAAAAATTGAATAAATAATTATCCTGAAATGTAATGCACATGTCCCTTATTTTCCCTACAGCCTGGCAACTCCACGCGGGGAGGGGGTGAGGCGTCCGAGCGGGGCAGCCGACCCGTTATCGCCTTCAAACACCCGCCGTATCGCGAACGAACATTGTATCTCCAGGGTTTTGTGATTCCCTGCTCTCTGCACTACTCTATGAATTTTGATAAAGATTTGTGGCTACCTAAGATACTGTTTGTTTTGTGGGGTGAAGTGGGGTTTGATATGCACTTTTATTTATGCAAGAATAATTACCCGACATTAACATTATCACTGAAACTGTTTTGAGCTCCCGATATTTCGGTCGTCGTTTTGTTATTTTAGTGACCATGTCAGTTTAAAAAATTATATATGGTACCCAAAATAGTTAAAAAAAGAATGAAAAAGTATTTTAGGTGTAACACAATTTTTTTATGAAAAACTAACAATATAAAAAAAAAAAGTAAATGTAATGTATACGTGGTAACCGTTTCAGCGTCTATGTCTGTTCAATCCTATTTACAGATAAATCTCTATTATCCCAACCCCCACAGAATTAGAGCACCTATAACCTCAAAACCGCATAGAATCGCAACACACGAATCAAGAACATTTATTTAGTTTTATTTTCGCCGCACCAACCCTATTCACGCGATATCGGGAGTGCAGCCGCGCGATAACGTGCGACGCCGCGCGATTACGTGCGACACCGCGCTATGTGTCGCGACGCGCCGCCCGGTCCGATTCACGCAGATAACGGGCGGGCCGTAAACGGATCGCAGCGTTTGAAAGAAATTGATATGAAGTGCATGTTTTAAAGTCTAGAGGATTTTGATCGCTAGGTTCGTGTTTTATTGAAATTGTAATCTGCATTGTTAGAGGGAGTTATCGATGAAATGCGATTGCAATAAAAAAATAAGTTTAAAAACTAAAACCTGATTACGAATAAAAACGCAGACTAATAAAACCGCGATCTTTAAAAGTATTAAACAGGAAAAAAAAGTAGTTAAAGAATTAAAAACCCGACTGAAAAAACTGAAAAGCAAAAAACAAGCACATTTTAAATTAAACAAAATTTGGAAGCAGGTCCATCGTTCATTTGATTACAAACATGTTATGATTATCTCAATTAATTTTTTTTCGAGCTTAGAATTTGACATTTAAATTCACAACTATGTTTGATGGGGTCGACTTCCTGTCTAACCAAATACCAATATTTGAAATGGAACGACTGCTTATCTGACCTCTAGAACCCAGTTAGTACTGGGTAATAAGATACCAATTGGTAAGAGTGGTTGTCAGATTTTCGGCTTACTGATTATCTATGACGACGGTCAAAGATCTAACTACAAATGACAACTGGGACCAACTGCTTAATATGTCTTCCGAGGCACGGTGGAAACTCGTTACTTAATGGGTGGTCACCCATCCACGGAATATTGGAATTGTCTGTACTGTTAAATGAGAATTATCGTGATGGTAGAAACTCTGATCTCTTAATGGAATTTGATACTAAAGTTATGTCTTAAAGCGACAATGTTGCAGTTTATGTTCCTATAATTTATCGGAAACGTTCTGAGGTTAGAGTTATAACCAGCAACTTTGTACTAAAACAAAGTTGCTTTTGTTGGTAAGTAATTTTACCAACGCTTAACTGGGTGGTATATCCTATAAATCGGCCTCCCGAAGAGGTTTAGTCAAGTCAAGCCTGATTCCCAAAGGGGTTCAGTCTTCAGTCAACTCAAGAGAGTCCTAACCCCTGAACATATCACACAATTATATAGTTATCCCCAAAAAATGGGGATCACATGGCAGAAAGTCTTAGCTACTTCAAAAAAAAAAACACCATCTCCTACCTGATGCTATTCCATGGTGCTGATAATAGACCAAACCTCAAAGTTAGGCCAATCGAAGTCACCTCCTCAAAACAAATACCATGTTAAACTTAAAAAAAGATTGAAGTTTCTATCACGACAAATCATTGAAATACAAACTCATCACAAACACGACGATCGAAAGCAGTTATTTAAATGTGGTTATTAATTTTATACCCTAAGTAGTGGACCGTTAGGTTTACGAGGCGGGGTGCACAGAGCGTTCGGAAGTGGATATTAAATCGTTTTATTAGTCGTCGCCGTCGCGTTGCGTGGCTTAAGTTAGGAGGGTACAGCGGGGAGATTGGTAATAATGCTGTGGAGCTGAAGCGGGTAGAATGACGGTTATTTTTGAAGGTTTTGTTCTGAAGAAGTGTAGCATTCGACATAATGGACGTTAGAGGACTGCATATTAGACTTAAAACGGGTTGTGGGTGCGCTTCCCGGATCGGGCAAAGTTTTATTGGGTTCTTCTGTCAAGAATGTCTCAGTAACGGCCACGTAATCTGGAAGAATCGTTTACCTTTTTTTTAAGGAAAACCTTAAAAACGCAACCGTAAAGACTAGAGAAACCTGAAAAAAATGGTCGATTTCTGATTTTGGCATGCCAAATCTGAAGTGACCTTATTCAACTTTTACCTACTTCTTGTTTGTTGTATGTTCACTGTTATTTACTTAATAAAAGTGTTTATTAGAAGCCATTTTCAAATACTTTCTACTCCATATCCCATCCCACTTGGACCAGGCAACCAGTGTGGTGTGAAATATAGGCGAGTCGAGCGAGCCTTATCGCTCGAGCGCACGCCGCGCTATCGGCGCAGCAGCCGATAACTACTCGATCTATGTGCGTGATGCATGTGGCGGTGCATTACTTACTACTCCGCAATCCTGCAACCCTGGTAGCTGCACAATTTGCTAACGTGTTTCGGAGCAAATTCTGCGTTGTAAGCTTTGTAAGAACTCTGAAAATCGTTTCTAGATTTAGTATACCCTAGTGGTAAGCTGGCATCTCCTCCTTTTTTAATTGGATTTGGGCTTTGGCAAATACTAAGGTATATGATAATCAGATGAAGAAGGTCTTAGGAATGTCCACCGCGCTTAGTCAATAACTACTCGATCTATGTGCGTGATGCATGTGGCGGTGCATTACGTACTACCCCGCAATCCTGCCACCCTGGTAGCTGCTGCACAATTTGCTAACCTGTTTCGGAGCAAATTCCGAGTTGTAAGAACCTGGATGATTCAGCTTTCCAGATTTAGTACTAGTAATAAATGTAGCATTTACTTTTTGAACTAGATTTGAGCATAGACTTATACGAAGGTAGATGACCTTCGCCAAGTCGCTATGTGTATGTATAAACTATGTGATATGGAAACCATTACAGATTGAAATAATGAGGACGCTAAGGAACCATGTCAAGCAGTAGAGTCATAATTTAGAGCATTTTTTTTTTCGCTTAACATATTTCGTCCCAGCGCCTGGGCAAAGACTCCCTTTGCCTTCAACTCTTTTCTCTGTGCGGTTTTCCCCGGCCACTTTGTATTAACATAAACATTAATACACTTTCAAATGACAATAAACAACCTAGTATTGCCACAAACAACTCACACAACGATAATCATCTCCGCCGTAGCAACGCGATCACGTGAACCCCATAGACTATGATGCACTTCCTAATTTAACCTGTCGAACGCGTACTAAACCCGAGCTAATGAGACGTAGTATCTAACGTCGCTTGGCTGCGCGTACTATCGCTAAATTGTCCGCTAACAAGAGCTTTGTAGGGGTTAACCGCCTCTATGATCCGGCTTCCGATTCGAACAGAGAGGTGACAATGTCTGTGATGGGTTTGCTCTGAGGATGATTTAATTTGTTTAGTGCTTAATTACAATAATATGAGAATAGTAATTATTTACTCTTTAGGCTTCATTCACTCAGATTGGCTCGGAGCCGGTTTTTTTTCAGCAGATCAGCAGTCTTCAGTTAGTTCGTCAGATAGATTTCCAAAAAATATTCGACACAAAACAAATGTAAACAAACAATGAAGACAGACAGTGCTTTGAAATCTCGTGTGAAGTCATTTTCTGAGACATTTGTGTTACATTCTTTTGCGGTCAGTGACGTCACAACATCCCACTCAAATCTTTGACGCGTTTTATCTTTGTCAATTTATATTGATTTGATAAAACAAAATATACGTATCCAATATTTTTCGATAATCTAACAGACGGGCTAATTAGAATCATATTTTTCTAAGCCAGTAAAAATCAGTGTGTGGTTTATTTTTACATGTCACTTCTTTTATTATTGACAATTCTTGAGAGCAAACCGGCTGCCTCTGATGACGTAGGTACTCTTCCGCGCTCGACCGGCCGACCGGCTCCCATTGCGTGCTCTTTTGCCGACTGCCCCCGCCGACTTGTGTGAAAAGAAGAGTGCCAGCTGATGCTCTCCGAGCCAGTCGGTGAGAACCTATTGTTTTCCCAACCACGTTGGGGTCGGTTTCCATTCACACCAGATGCAACTAACTAACAAATACGTATTTTAAATTGAACGACTGCCTACCACAAAAGGAGTTATTTAACCAGCAAGAGAGAGAAGTCAAAAAAAGACGGATAAATAGAGTAGTTTACAAAAAAAAACGAATTAGTCCGTCAGATAAATTTCCAAAAATATTGGACACGTATTTTTTTTTCACGTAAACAAACAATGACGACGATAGAGTGCTCTGTAAACTCGTGTGACGTCATAATCTAAGACATTAGTATGGCATTTTTGACCGGTCAGCGAACGGTCACTCAAATCTTTGACGCGTTTTATCTTCGTCAATTTTTATTGATTTGATAAAAAAAAACACGTATTCAATTTTTTTCGATAATCAAACAGACGGAGTAATTAGATTTTTGATGAAATACCCTTTTAAATCAGGCACAAAGCGGGAAAAGTCATTTGATGATTTCTCAAACTCCAAAAAAAAAGGTGTTAATAGAGATATAATTTATCACACATCCATTTAATTCATTGATTACAACATTAGTGCCATTCTACGAACAATTTGAGACTCCGCGAGATCATTTTAACCGTTCAAAATTGACGGAAATGTGTGATTAAATTAAGCCTAACTTTGAACAAATCTTTTCACATACGCCTACAAATCTTCTAGTTTTACCGGATGGACACCGTTGCTTGGGACCGCCCATTCACACGCCTAGAAACATTGTCATATAAATATACAATTTATGTAAACAAGGTCTATGTGTCTGTTACGATCGCCTCAAAGATTATTTATCGCATCGAATTTTGCTTAATAAAATATAGAATTGCGTTCTAATTTAATAAATCTTGTTTTAAATGGGTGAAGATGATGACGGTAGAATTAAATGCTTTTGAAATATGATATGATTAAAGTTATATTTTGATTTGATAGTTATGGTCAATAGCATCGTTTTTGTCGGTGTATTATTTTGCCATCTATGGTCGGCAGAAAATATGATATTCTTTTAGAAGAAATTAACACCTTTTGAATTTTAAAATTGTGAATTAATTAATTTTGCCGCGTTATGGCGTTGTTTTGTTTGTTATTTTAACTGGTTTTACATGGTTAGATAAATATCTTCGGTATTTTTTTACGCAGTTTTAACTTTAAAGTTATTTATGATTTTACTGAGACCATTTTATTCATTTTCGATCATTATCACCGGTCCTAAATCAAGGTCAAAATAACACAACCTTCAAATGGTTATCTTTTATTTATTCTTATTTAACCCAAAGGTTAACTGGTAACCACTTATGAGACATGAAGCTTAGATAAATAACATAACATCGCCACATCACGCCTGTAATCCCCGAACGGTTTAGGCAGAGGTACTCATTAATACACCCACATTTTGCCAGATATGTGTAAGTCTCATGTATAAGGTGGGGTCCCTATTGCCATCAACAGGGCACAAATCATAGAAGAATTCCATAGAAGAAGAAATTGCTGTTGGAATAACCCAATAACACTTTTGTCCAATCTGGGAATGAAGCCCAAGACCTCATGCACACTAGTCGCTTTACGACCACTAAACCATCGAGGTAGTAAAACGAAAAAAAAAATATCTCCACAATAACATACATAATTTAATTTATGATATATTCAACGCAACCATACGATATAAGGGGGACCATTCACGACACAATAAACAGCTACCCACGACGCGACATTGTCGTGTCATTCTGCTAAATATCGCGCGCGTCCCGCGTGCAATCGCGCCGGAGGATCGCGCGACGCGCGGCCACCCCGCGAGGCGATATCGCGATAACGGACGCCAGTTACACCGAGCTGAATGTTCGTGTGAAAAGTTGAGAAAAAGGTTGATCTTAGCTGCATGACAATCTGGATATTTTGGTCCGGTGACGCGAGTTAAATCGACTAGACCGAACTCCGGACAGACAGGTAGTTTAATACTTTATCAGTCAAAATACGGTATCTGGAGTCCACGGCTCGCACTTTAAGAAATTGAGTCAGTAGGTAAAAACTCTGATACCAGGTTAGTCGATAACCACGCGAAAAAGAAGAGGAAAGAAAGTTGACAAGAATGCAGCTAAGAAGGAGAAAATAGCCCAATGACAAGGATTCAATTAGATAAACTTTAAATTGTTAACGGATATAATAATATTTTTTTTTAAATTTGGTCATTGTGAACAGATTGTTTAACGAAAAAGTTCGGTTTGATATTGAACTCTATCATATACATTTTATTGGTTTTCTCACCTGCCTCTAGTTATTTTGGTAACAAAATGACGAAATGAAGGATAGTTCCTTACTGTAAAAAGAAAAGCTTCTGTGTAACACACGGCCGTTGCACACAAACCCTCTAAGAAAACAACCAAATCCATTCCTATCGCCGCAACCTAAAGTCCACATTCCCTTACCCTCAACCTAGGGAGTCTATAGGTTTGGGAGAGCAAGAAGATTTGTTTGGTTCCTAGAACTAAAGGCGTCACTGCACGACCTCTTGATAAGCCTCGCAGAATATTATATTTATACATAATTTCACTCAACGTGGTTAAAATTGAGTAATAAGCTTGGGTGAAAGGTGACGTCTGGTTTAGAGAAAAGTTCACACTGTAATCCTCGAGTTACACCTCTACCTCACACTTTAGAGGTGTACTCTTGAGAGCAACTTTACTCCTGTGCCAACCGCTTCTAGGATGCAGGTTTGACGTAATGTTAAGGAATTTCACGTGTTCTTACAAAAAGTACTGAAAAGTATTCTATGGGTCACGAGGTAATTTAAATTTTATGACCAAAGATTGAACTTACCTCTATTCCGATAAAAGTGTTGCGCAAAAATCTGGTCTTTTTATCAGTAAACATCATCGATTCTTAAGACTATTCTGTTAGTTCGTCGACCTTCGATTGTAAATTGATTCGAAATCAAAGAGAGCCGCACTTTTTTCGCGAAAGTAAAGTCAAAAGAATGGTTTTGAGTTTCTTGTTACATCATTCACAAAATGCCTATTTTAATTCGTAAATACGACTTAACTAGACCATTATTACTAGGGTAACACTGTACCCACTTACTCGAGAAAACAAAGTTCTATAATCAACATTTTAAAAATGATGTTCTAATACACTGTTGCATTTCGTTGTCCATTACTTGCTGGGAAGAGGTAGTACTCATAATGAGCCTAGATAACGTGCAATGAACGCAGGTTGCCATCTGATTGTGGCAACAGGTGTCTAATGTACTAATGTCTACTGTTTACCTTTCTGCAGTTTGTGGGACGAAAGGTGTAGTTTCGTAACCGTTTAGGGGTAAGTAGAGATTTAAGATGCCTTATACAGATTAACCTAACATGGGTTTAACGTACCCACATAATAATAATTATGAAAGTAGTAAAAATGTTTTTCACTTCTCATGCTCTGAAAGTGCTCCTTTGTGCAGGGTATAGGCTGCACAAAATCGAATTTTGTGCACAAGGGCATTAACGTATCTACTCATAAATGTATTATATTATGGCAAAGAAAATGAGCCATACAGCCAAATGCAATAAGAAGTTCATAGATAGAATTTGTTATTATATAATATTTACTTTAATTTATTTGCCTTATGTGTTTTTTAAGATATAATAGATATTACAATTTTAATTCAAGTACGGTAGGATAATTGATTTAAGAAAATTATTATTACAAAATTAATTTAATAGTAGGCTGTATAGGTCTGCAGCCTAATATGAATGTCGTAAGATTTAAAAAAAACAATTTCCTTCAGTATTCAAAACTGTTCTAATTTTACTTTGAATTTTAATTAAAGAAATGTCTTATACTACTGTTTTATTTCCTCGCAATCGAAGTGAAAAGCAGAGTTTATAACTCGTCCACAAAACCATTTTTATCCTCGACATTACTATCAGCCCTCGCCTTCGGCTCGGGCTGCTAAAAGTCTCGGATAAAAATGGTTTGTTTTGTGCACTTGTTGTAAAATCTACTATTGTGTGATATCTAAATAAAGAAAAATATAAATACAAATAAAGAATTATTTTTATTATTATCTCTGAGAAAGAAAGATGATTTAATGTACTAATTATAATCATCATTTTGCGCTTATTTAAATAATTATGCTTCTACTGTTCTACGTGATTTGTTTCGTTATAATGTAATCAATCTAATTAACAAAATATAGAGTGTTCAAGCATAAGTATATTTGCGTTGTGTAGATTTAATAAACACAAACACATTGTATAATCTTTCGCTAATTACTCACTCAGTTACGCAAAATGACTTATTGTGGTACTTATGATCCCGTACGAAGGACAGGTGCTGTTTACACAAGCCTTCAGCCTCACATAACTTTATAACTTCCACTTTTCCACTAGATCTCAGTCCGATATCAACATAAAATACATTTGCCTACAACAATACTTTATAATATTAAAAACAAATCGATAACAAGTGACAAACAAAAGCTCATTTCGCTAGCCGCACAGTGGGGCGACGATCAAGCGATACTGTATGACGGACGGGCCAGATTGCGCATACGCAGGCAGGGTGGCCATACGGGCACTATGTATCCTGTGCGGTTAGCTGAGGAATGGAGGAGTTATTTTAAGGCTCTTTTGGTTATATGGTAGATTATGAGATGAAGTATAATAGAGAAGAAGATAATATTATTTTGTGCTGATCCTAAATAATTTAGATTAGAGAGATTTTGGTTTAAAGACAGAAAATTTAAATAGTACCTATATACAGGGTGTTTGGTGCATCGTTTGCCAAATTGAATTGGCCGAAAGAAGAGGTCATTTGCTATCGCTTCAGGCTCAAGTACTCATTTTTGGCCACACCGGTTTTTTTATTACAACTTTCTAATTTTTATTTTGAAAAAATCCAAAACTCAGCATTAAAGCTTAAATTAAAAAAAAAGTTTTAAGTGTAGTCGTCAAATTTCATTTTTATTTACATATGTACTGTTGTATGGCTCTATCAAATTTAAAATTACTTGCCAGTTACATCTAGTTTTTTTTTAATAAATCACAAAGTTTTTGGAAAAATAAAAAATGAACTTAAAACTCAACTTTAAATAGCTATAAAAAAAAAACTAAAAGCGATCGGGATCTTCGAATTATTTTAAAAAGTTCTCTAGTCTATCCCCTTTCCAACGGTATGCAATGTGTTTAAAAAATGTTTCAGTAAGTTCACTAATACGCTAAGTTTGTGTATCGGGACGCACCATCAAACTATTGCATATTCGGGATAAATAAGTGTTTTCGCGTAAACAATACATACGAAGCAGGTAAAGCCTGCTATCTCCCTCCTACACAGTAGAATTCATTATCTGTCTCTTTTTGTTATTGGGTTGGCCGCAAATTGGTTAAGTTTGTTAGTCGTTATTTGACTGTCTCTGAAAACTAACCCCTTGTTGTTGTTGTGTTATTTTCTGTTACTGTTATTTTCTGTTACTGTTAATTTCTGTTACTGTTATCTTTTCATTGAGTTTTGTGGGTGTTTGTGTTAACTTTCGTGATTTTTTTTGTGTTACAATATGGCTACATTCTCTAATGAAGAATACGCTGATATTTTGATGGCTTATGGAAGAGCCGATGGTGTTGCTCGCGAAGCACAAAGAATTTATCAGGAACGCTTTCCCAATAGACGATTGCCTTCCCGCCATACTTTCCAGAACACTTATCGACGCTTACGTGAGACTGGTAATTTGACTGCTAGTGAACCAAGAGGGATTGTAGTGCGTCATAATGTTGACGTAGATGAACAGATTCTGGCACTGTTTGAAGAAGATCCCACTAGAAGCATAAGAAATGTAGCTGCATTACTGGGAATTTCGATCTGGAAAGTATGGCGAGTACTTCGCCAAAATAACAAACATGCTTTCCATTACACTCCGGTGCAAGGTACGTAATTTTTAAATTAATAGACTCACAACCGTAGGCGCTAACGTAGATTGCGAACCCTTTCTAGCTTTACCGCGTACCCGACGCAGCAGCAGGTAGCGGCTTTGACGTCACTCTGCCAGATGTCATAAACCTTCAGCGGTCAGGCCATTGTCTTTTACATTGTACTGCCCGTACTTTTTACAAACAATAAAAAAAAATCTTGCGAGAAAGTAATGCATTCTTACGCGTATTTTATTTGTTGTAGGTCTCGAGAATCAAGACTTTGATAACCGTGTCCAGTTTTGTCGTTTTTTACTGCATTCAGACGTGGATAATCCGGTCTTTTTAAAAAGAATTCTGTGGACGGATGAGTCCAAATTTACTAAAGAGGGAATCCTCAATTTACATAACTTACACCACTGGACAGCAAAAGATCAAAACCCACGCGTAAAACGACAAAGGTCATTCCAGAGACGATTTAGTGTGAACGTTTGGGCAGGAGTCATTGCAAATCATGTAATTGGACCACACTACTTACCTGACAACCTGAACGGGGATAATTACTTAGAATTTCTGCAAACAGAGTTGCCCTTATTATTAGCTGATTTGCCAATTTTCAGTGAAGACAGGTCTTTTGTTTTCCAACATGACGGTTGTCCCGCTCATTGGAGAATAACCGTCAGGGAGTACTTGAATGATGCATTCCCGGACTCATGGATTGGGAGGGATGGCCCTATTCCTTGGCCTCCACGTTCTCCAGACTTAACTCCGTTGGATTTTTACGTCTGGGGACGGGCCAAAGAACTCGTCTACGCCACGGAAGTTGAGACAAGAGATGATTTAGTCCAACGCATTGAGGCGGCTTTCATGACGATCAAAGCAGAAATGCGTTTACGCACCACTACAGTTGAGATAAGACGAAGATGTCGCGCGTGCATACGCAATAGTGGTAGACAGTTTGAACAAGACTTGTAAGATTAGTATGTAATTAAATTACTTATTAATAAATGATTATTTTTGTAATAATGTATTTTTTTTTCAATTTCGAGGAAAGTTCCCTATGTAAGAACGAGATAAGAGACTACGTAAGACGTGAGATAACAGTATCTATCTACTAATAGCATGTAATTTATGCGAAAACTAGTGTTTTAAACGTAATATCCAATATCAGCCTGATGTGTCTCGACTACACATTTAGCTAATTATTAAAGATATTAAAAGAGTTTTTTAACACATTACATACCGTTGGAAAGGGGACAGACTAGAGAACTTTTTAAAATAATTCGAAGATCCTGATCGCTTTTATTTTTTTTTTTATAGCTATTTAAAGTTGAGTTTTAAGTTCATTTTTTATTTTTCCAAAAACTTTGTGATTTATTAAAAAAAAACTAGATGTTACTTGCAAGTAATTTTAAATTTGATAGAGCCATACAACAGTACATATGTAAATAAAAATGAAATTTGAAGACTACACTTAAAACTTTTTTTTAAATTTAAGCTTTAATGCTGAGTTTTGGATTTTTTCAAAATAAAAATTAGAAAGTTGTAATAAAAAAACCGGTGTGGCCAAAAATGAGTACTTGAGCCTGAAGCGATAGCAAATGACCTCTTCTTTCGGCCAATTCAATTTGGCAAACGATGCACCAAACACCCTGTATATACCTGTTCTGTGTACGAATGTACCTCGACTGCTAAATATTTACAGACGCTTGCACATATAGGTAATACTTTATACAATCTGTCAGATTACTTTGAAGAGTTTAAATTTTATCGCTAAAGCGTTAGGTGCATAGATGTGCTATTATAAGGCTTTAAGATCATCAAAACCGTTTGGTGCTGTAAGAAAATGATGATTTGTTAGGCAGCAGGAATAGTGATATTCTGGGATTTATTCCAAAATTAGCTGAATAAGTCCTACTTGATCAATCTCACTCAGTGTCAAAGATTTTCACTCTACGAGTATCTACTACTGTTTGCACTATTACTATAGTACTTCTAAGAATCCGTGTCTCAATCGGCAAAGTGTATAATTTAATTAACTAAGGTGCCATTTAAAAGTGTTAATAGCATGCCTTGCACCAAGTACCAAACTTGGTAGCAGGTATGTTTGAATGGTCATAATTATTAACTTAGCGCACCATGTTATGAATTCTTCGAGTGCCTTAACTACTTATGTAACCCATACGAGCTCCATTAACAAGATTTAAAATATAATATTAATTAAATTTCCATTCAATAACATAATTAATTAGCAATACTAAAAAATTTCGTCTTAAAACAGCGACAAGAATCCGAAGGGCGCACAAAGTCAACACACGCAAAGAATTTTTAATGCTGGCGACTTATTAACATTAAACTGGCCACCCTATCGGAACAATGACGCGATAAACTCGCGGCAATATTTTAAAATCGATGTTTTTATGAATCGATAATTTGTTCGGTGCGTTTCGGCGCGTCGTTTCGCGAGCCTATCGATTCTTATCTCGATGTCACAACGCTTTGTTTCGATTCGACCCCAACATCGTCCATGTTTCGCTTGAAATGTGTTTCTTGCTAACGTACGAAATGATACTATCTCAGGCACTGCTGCAACTTTATTCGAAACGTTTCGAAATTGAAATATTATTCGAAATTGACTCTTCTTGCTTAAGGATAGGAGTTTGGGTGTATTTTTGGGGGTGTTTAGGTAAGTTTGTCGTCGTGTATCTGTCCTCTTCATATGCATGCCAGGCTGTCTGGCTTCAGGTGTGTCCGATGGTTAATATTTGATACTTTCTTGTTCGGGAGAGGTCCCGAGAATGCAGTGTGCCGTCATTATGCTGAATGGTGGTGAATGTTCGTTACATTTTGAAGTTTCTTTCTCGATGGAATGCGGGGTGTTAATTGATGTTTTGGCATTGGAGCAACATGGTAGAATGTCGGTGAAAGTTGGAGAATTTCTGTTTAAGTTTGTATACTATTCAGGATTTTGTGAGGAATTATACGAAAAGAAAGGAGTAAATGATATAGTGACACTTGACGGGGAAGATCGGAAGAATAAAACGTATTGCGCCGACCCCACGTAGAATAGGACTAGGACGTGAAGATGATCAATATTCGACTCACTATAAGGTCAGGTCATCAACGATATTCGGCGTCAACTTTGATTTAGAAAAATATTTGAGACGAATATAAATATTTTCATCGTTATAACCGATGAACCCAGATAAAAATCAAAATAATCGGCAAAATATAAAAAGAATGACTCGAAATGCTAGATATTTCTTACCCGTAGGTATTTCAAAAACATTTCCCATCACGTGGCAGGCTAGAGTCCTAATAAATAAACCACAATCTACCATCGAGATACTCAAGATAAAATAGATTTCGAATAATAATTTATGCGAACTAGCTGGCGAATATTAAGCGCACGAATAAATAAAAATGGAGACAGATGGCTATCGGTAGGACGCCAAAATTGGTCGCGTTGTGCGGGCTTCCTTAGTTGATAAGATGCTCCCTAATATGGTATGTTTTAATGTATCGAGAATTGATGGCAGGAATCATTATCTTGTGTTCTTATATTCTTTGTTATAGGGAGTGTAGTTGTGTTCAAAGAGCAGTTAATCGAATGGATGATACGAATACGCAGACTAGAGTCTGAACGTGTTTTCCAATTCGAAGATGTAAAAAACATTTGGGTGCCAACAGAAAAGCAACAGTTGAAAATTGAATTAACAATGTTGGAACTTGCGTGGGACATGGCTTTATAAAACTAAATTCACTATTATAGGAGTATGAAAAACAGGGTGTAAAGTTTTTCATCATGCAGAGAAAGGGGAGGATCCTCCGACGACACGGGTGTTATGTCTGGTGGGCTACTGCCCAAAAGTTGATGTCTGGTTCTGCTGCGCGATTCAGAACTTTGATGTTAGTGGTCTATTTTTGTCAAAGATGGCGCTGTAGTACAATTGTACAAGTTCTGGCTATAGGCATTCACCATCAATCTGTAGGATAGGAGCTCCATTTCTTGAAACGAAAACAGACCTTATCACACATTCTTTTAATGTCACTTTTCTCTGTACTCTCAAACGCATAGAATCTTTGTATTTTTCCCATCGATAAAAACTCGATAAATAATGCCTATACAGGGGGTTGATCATTCATACATGCCGATTTCCGAGATAAGCGGTATCCGTTAAAAGGTTACCTTGTATGTGTGTGTGCGTGCGTATGTGTGTGGGCGTATCGGGACAAGATCTTAATTTACAATAGCGTTCTTTGTACCATGTGTGCTGATGACAGATGTGGAGGATCATTGAATGTATGGCTTGTCGTTTTAGTTAAGGTGGAAGCTCACATCTGGCCCGCGAAATTCTAATTTTCTTACGTTTTTGGCAATTTGCAGGCCAGTGCTTGGTTGTATGTTTATGAAAATTTGATTTGCGACTGTAAGACGTATGAAGTTACCGAATTATAACCATCAAAATTATCAATACAACCCTCCAAGTTCATTTTCATGTCAAGATTGATTTTTGCATGTAAAAGTCATTCTTTAGTAATTTAGTCGTCGTTCTTTAGTAGTTAGTAATTTTGATGGTTATAATTCGGTAACTTCATACGTCTTACAGTCGCAAATCAAATTTTCATAAACATACAACCAAGCACTGGCCTGCAAATTGCCAAAAACGTAAGAAAATTAGAATTTCGCGGGCCAGATGTGAGCTTCCACCTTAATTTAAGAGCCTGTCTACTCTAGTACTTGAATACTGGTTATGTTGGTCAAATATTTGGCTACTGATTGTCATCTGCCACCAGTGAGGTAGGAGTAAATGCGACTGAATCGTTTGCAACCACCACTAATGGTGGCAGATGATAAAATTGTTACCAGTGGGGAGAAGCGATCGAAATAAAACCATTGAGGTGCAGGATTTAATAGGATAAGAGGCTAGGGTGAAGTACTATACAAAATTGGCAGTCAATAACTAACCTATCTACTAATTAGCATTTCTTGGAAAGAAAAACAATGTGCACAACGTGGTTTGTAACTTCCAAACTACAGTACTTTCCATAAGTATGTACAAGCTTTGAAGAAGTTGATAATAATACCCGCATAGCCTATCGTGACACTTAACACTAGGCGTGCAGCATTGTGTCACTACATTAACTCCAGACATAGCTCACTCCCGCCATATCAGACCACAAGCAATCCATATACCCCTACTGACGTTATAACCCGGTGTACCTTTACTGATAAAACTTAACTTCCTCTCAAAAAGAAATGCAAAAAAGTCCGACTCCACCACACGGCTAACTAACGTTTAACAAAGATTAATGCTGCCCGATATATCATTCGCGACACGGAGAGGTGCGCGAACTTTCAACGATAAACTTTTTAAAGACTCAACTTGCTACAGCTTTTATATCGCCCTGAAAAATTGTGTATCTCAGGCCGTGCCCTGTGGCGAGGAGATAAAAGGAAAAAATCGTCCCGAACCGTATTTGTTAAAGTGGAGTAGATATTTGTCATGGGGATGCGCAAACTTTAGTAATTGCTCTCTGGGAACCTGATTGTCGGATCGGTGATACGAACTAGATGTTTTTTTTATTGCTCATTTTTAACGCTGTGTACAGGGTGTTTGGAAGGGAGCTGTACATACGCCTAGGGTAGAAACTAGGGATAGTCTGCTACCTACCCCCGCCCATTATATTGACCTTGGCCTCAAGGTTTTTTTTTAATTTAAAATTATTTCTTTACCTTACTACGGTACTTCAGGCCCCATAACTTTTCTTCTCCACAATTTTCTGGTGTAAAATAATTTTTTGCAGGACCCTAAGACTCTAACGATTAAAACAAGACCATTAGCCGACCGGTCCCATGGATAGATTTTGAGCTACAGGTAGTTTTAGTCAAAAAGTCAAATAAAAAATAATAATAAATTAAAAAAAAACCTTGAGGCCAAGGTCAATATAATGGGCGGGGGTAGGTAGCAGACTATCCCTAGTTTCTACCCTAGGCGTATGTACAGCTCCCTTCCAAACACCCTGTATATAGGTCGTTTAGATTGTTTATTGTACAGATTTAAGGAGTTTTAAGTTTTATTATTATAGTCGTTGTAAAGTCATTTAAAGTTGCTGTAGGCTAGATTAATTTACTTTATTAGGAGATAAGTAATAAAACGCTTTTTACAAGTAGAAATGTTTTTAAATAAAAGTGATCAAACTAGTGACGTGTAGATGTTATCAGTAGGTACAGATGGGTAGAAAATCGTTGACAGTTTTATGGATAGTTTTGATATTTAGAAAATGCCGTTAATCATTGCTGATTCTTTCTATAGAAAAAACCTATTTATAATCTCGAAATACGCTGCGCTGTAAAAATAAAACAAAAAACTAAAGCAATATTTACTTCCCCAGATTACACAATTAAATATGCCCAAAAGCTCGTCATATCTCCGCGATGTGTCTCGACAAAGCGACTTTATTAAACTTTTTTTACCTTTTTTGCGAGTTTCGAGTACGTTCCACGGATAAATTGTCGTGCGATAAGTCAGCGGGCTAAACGAGGTTAATACATTAAACTGAGTTTAAGCACAGTTCAGGTTAACTTGTTGATGCCTCCGGGCGGGCCCCGCTGATGGACTGGTTATAACCGTAAAGAAATGTGACCTGACACTGTTGGACATTTTGAGTTTTAAAATGCAAGCAAGTGGTGGTTTTTGCCTAAAAGATTTGTAACGTTAACTTATATTTGTATTAGGCCTAATTTAAAACTTTCGGATTACTTTTATTTGAAGAATATTAAGGGTGTAAAAGTACCCTTAACGCAAATAAAGGGCATTTGTTCTCTCCACCACTGCGATAATTTTTTGGTTCTAGACCATAGTTACGGAGATATTGGGGGTCAACATCCAAATTTTGCACAGTTGTTTTTTGTAAATACTAGTTTTTCAGGTTATAACTTTACTTAAATTACCTCCATGACCCGTTTACTATTCAAAGCAAATGCACAATGTTTTATGAGTGCTACATTGAGTTTTACCGTAAAATGTGATTTTTGACCCCAAAAAAAAAAGTTGTATTCCAGCAAAAATTTTTGCGTAGGGGTACTTAGTTTGATGTACAGAATGTTTAGTTGACGTATGTGTGAAGGGTTAATTTACACCCTGTATGTGGTAGTTTTAAATTTTTTGTATAGAAAATCTAAAAACAAAATAAAATATCAGACTGTACTACAGCAAAATTCAGATTAAAAACCACTTTATATTATGTACTGTGTGTGTGTGCGTACTGTACCGCGTAATAGGTAGTAGTTTCGCTTGTTTTCAATAGTTTTTTCAAAAGCTCATGCTTAAATAAGTAACTGAAATATCTAAAACAATTAAATAATTACAGCATTTCACCTAGGCAAAAAACCAAGCGACTTCAACACTTTCAGCTCCATAAATCACACCCAAAACTCAAATTAAAAAAAAAACACAACCCAAGAAAAATAAAAAAAATGCAAAGAAAATCCTTTCGGCTACCTGCTATCTAAAAATATGAAAATGTATGTAAAGCCGACCACCGATGCGGCGACAATAAATCGTGCGACATCGGTATCGGCGTCATTAGCGGCAGAAGTAATTGTCCAGATTTGTCTTGCGGACGCTCGGGGAGTGGGACACTTTATCTGGCCTTTTGACAAGATGTGGGCTGAGGAGATTAGCTTGTTTGTGTTCTTTACAGGGTTGGTGGTTTTAGGGTCGTTGGTAGGAATGTTAGTGGGCTATGGGTCATACTGCCGCACTCAGAGAGCTTTAATGATTACTTAGGCCGTCACTTAGTAATGGTTTTGACAGTTTTGTCATACAAAAATATGTCAAACGTTTACTAAGTGACGGCTTAAGTAATCATTAAATATCTCTGAGTACGGCAGATAGTGCTAAATAGGTTAGTAAAACTAAGCTCAATCTTTCTTTCTTCACCATCGCGTGGTTAGTGCCTATGTCAGTTTCTATTCCCCTAGACGTATCTAGCTTGTAGCTCAAAATATCTATAAATAATGGTTGTAAGCAGTACAAATTAATTACTAATCGGTGTTTAATGTCTGAGACTTAATTATATTTGAAACAGGTATATTTAACTGTATGAAACGCATTAAATAGTTTATGGTGCAACTGGCCTGTTTTTTTTTATTTACTAGCCAGCTCTGTCCCACTCCTAGGCAAAGGCCTTCCTTCACTCCTTCCACTTCTCCCGAACCCACACGTACTCCTTCCTGTTTTGACAGAACCTATCTACTCTAGTTCATCCCGCCATCTCCTTCAACCGGCCATGTGATTCAAATCAAAGAGTTTTAAATACCCAAATTGTTAGATCCTCATCTCCAAAGAGGAGTCAGTTGCAGTCAAACTCTACCAAATAGTAAGGGATTACCACATTCGCCGGGCAAAGTGCGATGTCACCGATGATCCGTGACGTCACTATCTGAAAGCTCTGTAATCTACGGAATTAACTTACAGAGACGATACATTCCGGACTTTTGGATAAGGTTATACAACCTTGCTTCACTAAATAAGCCGCATTAAGTCCGCCTATGTACCACGTTAGTGCATGAAGGTTAAAATAAATAAAAACTTTTGCTCGTTAAACTACGAGATGATTATTGACTACCGGGTTAAAAAATATTCTAAAGCCTGATGAGTCTGGTCTTTGACTACCTGAGTGCAAAATGTAAGTGAAATTCTTCGAGCCGGCAAGGCGAGAAAATTTAACAGATATACTGAGTAGCATTTTAAGGGACATGGGTGGTTTTTAGTCAGTAGAAGTCTGACACTCCCTTTCACTCTGCCCAAGAGCGGGAGCGGGAGCGGGTTATTTGATGATTTTCCACCAGCCAAGAAAAAGGGCTAAGCAGAGGTGTAGAAATATAACACCTGCCAGTTATGAGTAAGTCCCATCAAGTCATTGGCGCGAGACTGCCTTGTTGGTTGGTCGTTAGCCATCCAGCTAGCAGCTAGCCAGCTGCTGATCTGAGACAATATAATACAATATTAAGTTCGAATCTCAGTCCAGGTAAAAAGTTATTGAATTTTCCATCAGGAATTTCTTCAGCAGCCCAGAGTGTAAATTGTTGCGGTTGATCTTTACTTCTCATCATTTTATATTATTAATTTAAGCCAAGTAGTACCTACCTAATTAAAAATAAAAGTCACAGGATGTCCATAATCGTTTTGATTTCCATTGATTATTATCGTATTTTTATAGATCTTTATTTTACCTTTTCTTAGACGGCAGTGATTCATAAATATTCATATAAACGCTATTTCGAGCGACAAAGATGTACTTAAAATTTATTTCGCCACCAAGAAAAAAGTGGTTTTTATTTCCAGAACCATATGCCACACCCTACAATATTTTTTATTGTTTTTTAGCCTATTCTTTGCGTTATTCCGGGTAACTGGTATAACGAAAATAATCGAACGAAACTCCAATTATAGGAGTTTACAAGTTATGGTGGAATAAATAAACTCGAAAACCTATCAGAATCAGAATCAGAATCATTTATTTGCAACAATGTAGGTATACAAATATGATGGAGTTTTGATGAGCGTCCCGATACATTTTGCCTTACGGCATGCAAAATTATTTAACACAAGTACATTTATATTATTATTATTATTATTTTTTTTTAATATTTTTTTTGTTTTCGAGTTTGTTCATGAGTGAGTGAGTCTAAAACGATTCTTTTTAGCGTAGTCATGTAAAAAGACGTAACACATAAATACAAAAACCAAAATAATAATATACCTCATAATTCACCTCACAATCAGTAGCACATTACAATAACACACGCCAACATTTAAAACATAAATAAAAATTTATAATAAACGACTTACGCGCTAATGTTTCCTGCCATACATCTTGTTTGGCGCGGGTTTACTCGTTACGTGACGTAACATATATCTACTAATGACGTCTGCTTCTATGATGTATGTGCAAACGAACTTACCTGTAAAGAAAAAAAAAAATTGAGAATGTTGAGATGGAAATTATGTATGGGAGGGAAGGTATTTATTCAGTAAGAGCCCTTTTTTTTTTCTTCTACTGACTAAAAACGACCCAAGTTCCTTCTTAGCCTTATATGTCGAGGCCGCGGTAACTTGTGAACAACCCGCAGCCCTGACGGGTAAGTAAAAGCCCTTGCGTCGTTTTACCGATACGGGGCATGACTATGCCATGGTTCCAAAACCAACCGACCACTACTACAGCTAAAACTACAGATATAGATATACCTAAATAACGTAAGAGCACCTATTTCGGGATTCTTAACATGGCTATAACACAATATTTTGTTTATTAATTTATCTGGTACCTACACCAACGGCAATACATTCTAAAAAGTTTCACATTAAATGTTACAACTTTAAAGTACTGGTTTGTAAGCCTATAATAGGTATACTCAGCATTCATCATATTGTGACAAAAAAATAAAATTTAAAAACTTAATAATAAAACCGTTTAATAAAATAATACAAACTAAATGAAACAAGAACGTTACAATTCAAGAACATAATATTTCTAAACATTTAAAACACAAACTCGGACACCTCTTGATTGCAGTTTACATGACGTGTTAATCAGGTGCAGTTTCGTTGGTGAAATCGCCAGTTTTATTCAACAGTTTCATTTAATTCGTCAGTCGATAAAAAATTGCTCACAAGTCCGTAATTTTAAACAATTTTGTTCAGATATTTTAGTTTTACCTATTTTTTTTTTACAGGAATAACGATCACAAAGAAGCGTTTCTATACTAATTTACCGAACGATAATGATAAGGAAACGTATTTTAGAACAGAATTCGATAAACTATTCTACCAGAGACAAGGAATGCCGTATAACAAAAAAAAACACAGAATAATAATCTTAAAACTAGAATAACTCACTATAAAATTATCTAGAACTTGCTTTCAATTATTATCTTGTTTAAACTATTTCGCACGTGGCCGTTGTTCTGTATAATACCCAGGATGCTTCTGACATAAGCGTGCTTAAATTTGTCGAGAGCTAACAACCGCACGCGTCCATGCTTACCGCTTCCTGCTTTTTTGTTTTTTTTCTTTTTAGCACTATTTTATTATTTAAAATTATGCTTTGTAGATATGGATTTATTAGTATTTAAATATGCAGTTATCTTTTATACATGAAAATCTTTGAGAAGATAAGAATATTTTAAAAACATTTAAATATTCTATGTTGAAGATTTTGCAATTGATTTTTAGGCTTGGTCGTTGTGTGGGTGTAATAATGAATGTCCTGTTATGTTTTATTGTTTTGCGCGTCATGTGTTGTGTTTATTTTAAATTGGCTAAAGTTTTTAAGGCATTTCATATGGAATTTTTCCGATTCCGCTGAGGATACCTAGGTATAATGTTTGAGTACAAGCACTAATGATAGTATTTAAAAGAGTTTAAAGGAATTTGTTGTTTTTTTTTTATTAATAGTACTAACTCCTTAATCTAAACAGTAATGACTGAAAATATTATAGTAGAGATTCACTTTTACAAAAAGCTCTTTTATACAGTTGGTACTGTTACTACCACAACACAGAATAACAGAAAAGCCTTTTAACCAATACAGATTTAATCTAGAACAATATTAACTAAGGATAATTCCAATAAACATTCAAGCTGGTAACAGATCACAAAAATCTACACGAAAACAAATAACTCACGGTTATCGATTAGTAATAAATCGAGTCGGGACCTTTAATGATATTTAACGAGAGTAGATCTTACCGATAAACCTATGTAGTATTTTTCGAATTTCTCATTTGAGAATCGATTTTCCTAATCGATTAGTAAGTATTTGGGTGGGCCGTAACAGTGACGTAAGTGACAGACATATTGTCTCTCGGATACCTTGTTAGGCATTCCAATCGAATTCAAACCGATTGGGAACAAATATGTAGATTTTTAAATTGGATATCAAATATTTTATTACATTATTAAATACGTATTTTTTTAAAGAATTTATTGTTTTGTATCATGTTTCTTCGCTACTGTTTGATGTTCATATTTATAAATCAAATGTTTAACGAATTATGGCAGTAATGGGAATTATCCTATTTGAAGTGATATAAGTTATATAATATTGGTGTATGAAAATACCTAAAAGACAGCTATCAAATATTTAATTAATATTCACTCAGTTATTGGCTATTAGAATGTTAATTTGGATGACGATATTGATATCCTTCATCTTTTGCGATCTAGCAACATAAATGAAGATCTAGGCTAGCATAAATTTGATAATCACTGCCTACTTAATTATTTTACTTTGTTGACAAATAGGTAGCGGCAAGCTGAGCTAGTACTAACTGTTTACGGATTTTATTTTGTTTAACAAAACAAATATAATCTACAATTGATAAATATATGATGCTATTGAGGGAAACACTAAAAAGGGAGGATTTTATTCAATACTAACGGGAAACAAATTGTTTCCTAAATCTTAAATACTTCTAAGTTATAAAGAATACTAACTTAAAGGATAACGTTCAAAAGTGCCTAATTTAATGGCTCAATTGAAAAAGACGTCGACATTTAAAACTCTGGATTTTAAACCAGAACAAAGCAATACGTTGTGACGCAGTATCATCGCACGAATCTAAGGTAAAACACCCAAAAATTAAATACAGCATAAAAATCACCACCAGATTTCTCTAAATCCTGCAGAGATCAGTGTGTGACTACACAATGACTCTTGACTCCCAGATAAGGAGTAGATCCACTCAAAGCTTTTCTTCGCAAAGATGCCACGATAATACACGAACAGTTTAAAACTCATGTGAATTGGAACGGTGACATTTCATGGTTTTATCTTCGAAGCACGAATTACAGGTTAATTGGTTACATACATTGGGTTTGTACAATTAGATACAGTGATCTGATCGGAGTAAAGAACGAGGATACATAGAATGCTGTAGTGAATCGGTTTCATTCTGTAATTTAGGAATTAATTTAAAGAGGGTGGGATAAGTGGTCGAACCAGTGAAGGTTATAGGAGTAGTTATTTTTATAAATCGTTTAAGATTAAAGTTATTTTGGAACCAGTTAGTCATTTAGTAGAAACGCTAAAGATTCTTGATTGAGTCTAAATATTTGAGAATGCTGTCTCTTAGAAAAGACCTATTTCAAAAAGATACAGAATTAATTAATATTATTATTTAAACTAAATACGTGCATGAAAGTTTAAACAAAATCTTGAACGTCTGAAAAAAATAAACGAAGTTAATAACAATGTGAATATTTGTTTTTTAAACCAGATACAAATCTTCATAGTTCAAATTAAGTTAAAAGTAAAACTGATTCGGTTATTACATCACCCACATCCACCAAACCACACACATGGGAATCCCACACTAAACTCAAGAAATGACTAGAAACACTAGTATCGTGGTGATCTTATCAACGCCACTCGATACGTCAAAAGTACCTCTATAGATTCTATCTCAACCAGTTACTATGTTAATAACCTTAAAGGTGTCAAATTAACCAAACATTGTGTGAAAAATATTAATTTTAAAACTGTTACCTCCATTGAGATCAAAATTAACAGAGATAACGTAAGGATTCCCGTCGATGGGAATTACGTTCTTAATAATCGCAACGACATCTTGTTCGCGTTTCATTACTAGTGTTGTAATCGATATTTGAAAATTACAATCGAATGTGTATGTGTTGATTATTAATCGATTGGGAAACGTACTTTCTTAACGATTATGATGGGAATCATAGTTTTGATGGAGTAATTGGTGTAAATTACATTTATGTGGTACCTGATCTGGTTGTCATAAAAAGGTGCGTAGGTGTTACTTTGTGTAGGACGAATTTAATTTGATTTGGTTACGACAGATTTTTGAAAATTAATCTGATAGAAAAAGATAAAGAACGAATAATATTTTGAGCTAGTGTTCGGTTTTGGTAAAAGAAGCGAATCAAACTAACAAAAGTCACCGACTTCCGTAGTTATAATAATTTTTCATAGTTTAGTGTTTTTTGAGGCCGGCTTTTATTTTATGCAAAAAACTTTTTATTATAATAAAAGTCTTAAGTTCGGCTATTACAGGCAAAACCTCACGTAACGTTTTAATGAAAATATAATAATATCTGACACATTTCTGACATATCTGAATTCGTCACAAAAAACTTGAACATATTACATTGCAAGACCGATAAGATTATTTTAACAATATTAAAGTAAAAATTATGACTACTACTGTTACGTAAAAAAGATAAGAATAATTTGATTAAAATTACAATTTTTATGACTTTAGAAATAATTGATTACAAGGTATTAATGCAATTAATTAAGATTGTGTTATCTTTTGCGTTGTCATTGATGAAATTGAATATTGACATCATGTAATTCTAATTTTGTCTTTGGAAATAACATTTTGGAATAAAACATGACGTCATTTTGGTTTGTTTCACGTCATTTGGTTGTTTTCGAGTCTTTTAATCGATCTTAATGCTGATTAAATTATATTAATGAACATTAAAATTAACATTTAGAATCATTGAAAAATATTTCGAAACAAAAATAGTTTTGTGTCAAAGATAATAGACATAGATAATTATATAGTCTTTGTGTGTTGAGAAGTGTGAATCTCAAAACTACTCAAAAATATAGTAGGTAACTACTTTTCATAAAGGGGTGTTGACTCGACCTGCGTTTTTGATTAGGTGTTTATGCTTAAAATATTTCATTTAGATTTTTGGCACTATATCGGTCATATCAGTTGAGATATTTTTTTCAGCATGATACTTTATTAATGGTTTTTTTGGAAGATTGTAGTTTAATTAGTTTTAACATCATGATCATTAGATTATCCGGCCCACTATTATCAGGACTGACGATTAATAATATGTTTTAAAAACTGTCATAACTACGTAGTTGTGGCCCAGTGGTAACAACTCTGACTTTTGAGTTGTGCGTCGAGGGTTCGAACCCTGTTAAGCGAGTTACTTAGGTACTTGTTTCGTCACCGCTGTTCACAAAACGATAAACGAAAACATCGCGAAGAAACGACGACAGGCAAGTCATAGAAACAGAAAAAAAATGTTTATTTTTTTATTTTTTTTCCTTCCAGTAATCAGTAATTACTGGATCCGCGTAGTGAGTCGTACATCTGTTATAATTCACAATCTAGTCCATCTTACAGAGTTGGAGCCAAATAATAGAGAAGGCATAATAGCCAAATAGAGAAGCCGGCAGTAAATTTCACAGATTGGCTCCTAAGCTTATAAAAATGGCTAGATACTTATTCAGTTGAATCCGGTAAGACTGAAAGCCGACCCTTTTTTTTTTGGTGGGTGGTAAATTATCAAATGACTCCTCCCGGATCTCTGGGCAGAGCGGTAAGGAGTGTCAGACTTCTACTGACTAAAAACCACCCATGTTCCTTCTTAGCCCTTTGTGTCGAGGCCGCGGTATCTCTTTCGAACAACCCGCAGCCCCAACGGGTGGAAGCCGGTGAAAGCAATGCCAAACACATTATCACTTATCAGACCAAGAACGAACAACAGAATAAACGCAAACCTCGCTAGTCTATAATTAGAAATAACTCATAACACTAGTTATTGATTGAAAACAAAACATCACGTAACCATAACGCGTTGGTTATCGGTAGAGGGGGTGAAGTGGGGTGGTAGTATGCCGGGGGGAGGGGTAGAGATAAGAAAGAAATCGACCTTATCGTGCGGTAACACGCGAAAATCGACAAAGTGCATGCTGCGGGTAGTTGGGGCCAATGTTGGTGACCAATGTTTGTAAGTAGAATGTCATGCGTAACCTAATATGTGAGGTGAATATAATTTCTGTTTTTTTTAAAGATGAAGTAGTCGAATTCAAATCATTTATCCACATAACATCATCACGCACGTAATCCCCGAATGGTTAGGCAGAGGTGGACTTAATAGTACCTACATCCACGATACGGTAGTTAACAAAAAAAAAATCTAATTAGTCCGTCAGATCGATTTCCAAAAAATATTGGACACGTATTTTTTCTTTTTGCTCGTAAACAAACAATAAAGACGATACAGTGCTTTGAAAACTCGTGTGACGTCATACTCTAACACACTCTCGCGCATCCTCTCTCGTGTCTCGTCATAGTCTATGACATTTTTTAGCGGTCAGTGACATCACCAACTCCCACTCAAATCTTCGACGCGTTTTATCTTCGTCAATTTTTATTGATTTGATAACACAAAAAATACGTATCCAATATTTTTCGATAATTTAACAGACGGACTAATTAGAATCATATCTCGCTAGGGTAGTTCTTTGACTGGGTATTGAAAGAACTGGAGGTCAACTGCATCTGGTTAGACTAGAATTCGACTCTGACATAGTTGAAAAAAATTAGACAGACATTGAACTAAAAAAATACACAAAATTAGATAAAAGAGTGTTTTTAAATAAATGTTTTATTTCTCTAAATATCTTTTACTCGTGTTTTATAATGTTTCATTGATCCTCTAATTTAAATACCAGACTTGGCTTTGGCTTTTATTTAAATATTAAATTCATTAATGTATTTTATTGGTACAGAATATAAATTAAGAAATAATAAAGTGTCCCGTTTATAGTCAAGCGAAAATCTAAAAATTTAATTCCTGTTTTTAAATAAAAGAAATAAACATAGTCACTATTTTTATTTTCACAGATTATATTAAAAAGACAACAATATGAAAAATCTCTTGATTCCTAATATTATGTGAAATCTACTTCGTTAGTTCTGGCGTGAGGTTCATGGGATCGATTGAAAATCGTCGGGAAAAGTATTATTGGGTTTTTGATTCAGCATTTTTTCAGTACCTTCAGCCACGGAGTCTAGATTTTTGTCAGATTGACACAGGCTCGCCCCCAATGTATGAGACTATGTGTGAATAGGGATGTTAACAAAAAACAACTAATAAGTCCGTCATATAGATTACCAAAAATTATTGGACACGTATTTTTTTGCTTTTTTCACGTAAACAAACAATGAAGACGATGCAATGCTTTGAAAACTCGTGTGACGTCCTACTCTAAGACATTAGTATGTCATTTTTTTGCGGTCAGTGACGTCACCTACCCCCACTCAAATCTATGACGCGTTTTATTTTCGTCTATATTTATTGTTTTGATAAAACAAAAAAATACGTATCCAATATTATGACTAATTAGAATCAATTTTTTTAAGTCAGAAAACATCCCTATTATGTAGGTACAAGCCTCTGCCCTTTGGACATACGCCACAAAAACAAATTTGAAGACACACATTGGCTTGGCTCTAATACTTGATTCAAAGTTTGTGTCAAATGTTGGCCCAAATATTGGCGATATGTTCAGTGATAAGAACCCGTACAGCTGTTATCTATTGCTACTGAAACAATTTTACATGTGAAGATAAAAATAAAGTGTAAATATACAATAAATTGTTTGATTTAAGCTATCTTCGCTACTGGTTATCTATTAGGCGCAGAATAGTAATTCAAACAACAATATACTGTATGTATTCTATCGTAAATAATGGTGTGGAGTTTTTCGTGAAACCGTTTATTTTACATGCACGTGCTATTTTTTTCTTTTTTCTATTACACGGAGAAAAGACTTAAAAATGACGAAAAGTGTGTGTACTAATAAGGACATCCCTGCCTAACTCTTTGGAGATTTAAGGCGTTATCTTATGCTATTGCTTTTAATGTGGCGAAGTTTTTTTTTTAAGAATTAAGTGTGATTCCGTATTATTTTTACACGACTATTTTGATTAGAAGGAGAATTATAATACTATAAATACTATAAAAAATATATTGAAAAGGAAAAATATATATCAGCACATTTTCTTTGCTTTTAAGTTATGGTTATTTTTTTTGTTTTTAAATAAATTAATATCTAAACAAAATTGCTGGATAATTGCCAAATTACCTTACCTATGGAAATTGTAATTGCACACTAGGCAATTTGATAAACACAATAATCCAAAAATAGGTTAGTAAAAATCTGATGATAATCTTTGAAAGATAATCGCGAAATAATCATATTATGAAGGACGTGTAATCCATGCCCTTCAAACTCTGATAACTTTGGTAAGTTCTAAGCAAATCTAAGATAGATATTTTATTTTCAATCTAAACAGATATAGCATATGGATTTACTATCGTAGCTTCAACAATTCATGTTCAGGTAGGTAATTATTCTATTATTACCGATTTAATGCTTAAAACTTAGATTTGAGACGTCTGGTCGATTATTTAATTGACAGAACAACTTTTTCGTTTTAAGTAATTTACTAATATTCATAATGATAAACAACTGAAATGATTTCTTTTCAAAGTTTTTGACTTTCATCTAAGAAAATTAAAGGCTGAGTGATGATTCTTTGACTAAGTTAAAAAATATAGTAGTAAAGAATGTCAACTCTTTCTAAACTTTTATTAAAATTAACCATTATAGCAAAAACTCATAATAATGTATGAAAAAAAAAATACAAAATATGCACAGACCGCCAATAGATCCCGTCCATATCGCACAGTCGTACAAATTCAATCACATGCACGGTGTTTAGCCTCGACAATCGGGCGCGCACTAACCGCTTTCGTCCAAGCGCGACTCTTATCGTTAAAAAACCGATAAAAACTTAATCGAGCGCGATTTTTACGATTTTTATCAAACGACATGCTGGATTACACAGTCTGATAGCAATCACAATTATTGTAGGAGCACTGTGTAGATTATTATCTTACACACGATAGTTGGATGGCTTGAATTATATAGACTACTGATACCTAGCTAAGTTTTTTTTTTATTATTGAAATCTGATAGCAACCGTGTGTAACGTTATTGATAAATATTGATATGTTACGTAGGTACTTAAAACTCGGTTTTACTTATCGGTGTTTTGCCAATTTGTTGATTTGTGTGGAAAGTGAAACTGCGTGTTTAAGTGCGCAGTCTTGGATGTATTTAAGCTAAAAAGAAAATTATTGGAGGGTTAGCTAAATGGTTTTTTTAATTGTTCTTTTAGGTAGATAACAATATAACATCAGGCCTAAAATCCTAAGTGGTTTAGGCAGGGGTTTACACTTTAGCACAGGTTTTGTCAGGAAGTTAGTGGCGTTCCCATTATTTGCATTATCAACAATTATCTATTTTATTTATATTACAATTCTCTCTTGCAAGAAAATGAAAATACAAACTTTATCGAAATTAAACATTAGGTACTAGTAATAAACTGTAGGTGCCTAATGGTTCTTTATATTTGAAAAAACTTTTTCTTTTTTTTGCAACATATGTAAATGAGGTTGCATTTGCTTATCAATTACTGCCTACCAGTAAATTGGCATAGATATAACAAATAATAAGTGCCTTAGAAACAGCAATAATTTAAAAATAAACTGCTTGGCAACTGTTAAAATAAATTAGGTACATCGATATTTTATAGAAGTTAATTGTTTGGTTGAATTATTTTACATTTACAGTCAATAACGAAATGTTACTCATTTCATTTATTTATTCATTAAAAATTAATGTTGCGTTACCCATAGTACCCTTAAAGCTAACGAAAGGCACTTGTTCTCCCCACCACTGCGATATTTTTTTTGTTCTAGACCATACCTAGTTACGGAGATATTGGGGGTCCAAGTTCCAAATTTTGCACAGCTGTTTTTGTGATACTAGTTTTTCAGGTTGTAACTTTACTTAAATTACGTCCATGAGCCTTTTACTATTCAAAGCATCCACTAGCACAATGTTTTAAGAGTGCTACATTGAGTTTTACCTTAAAATGAAATTTTGACCCCAACAAAAAAGTAGCAAAAATTTTTGCAGGGTACTTAGTTTACAAATATTTGTACCTATGAATAAATGTAAAAAAATAATTTAATTAAATGCCCATGATTGCAAACAAATAAATTACCTATTTGATTTGATTAATATTATTTAACCAATACTTTTTACTAAAAAAAAAACACAAAACAACTTTATTGTGCTTTTAAAGTTAAATAAAAATATTTACACAAAGACACCACACGTCTAAGAGATAACAAATAAAAAAATAAAAAAGAAGGCAAACATTATCAAAGCTATATAAAAACCAACATAAGTCGAGGCACGACATTAGTTTAAAAAATTGCACAACGATAGCTAGTGTCGCACAGTGGTGCGAAGCTTATCTCGCGGGGACAAAGGAATTTTTGACGACTGAGCAAACATAATGTGGCGCGGATCGCGATTGGAATCAACTCGGACAGGTGACGTGTGACGATACAGTGCCCGTAGAAAAAACACACATATTTCATACCCAAAAATATTTATCAAGCCGTTTATGATGAATAAAATTTTATAGGATATTATTAATGAAGAGCTTTTATAGTTTCCGCTGCTTTACGAGGCCGCTAACTAATCTACTCATTTCACCGGTTCTCAAATACTTAAAAAGCTCGCGAATAGATTAAAAATGTCGAGTCAACTGCGGCTTTCAATAAACCTTCTTTATTTTGTTCTGAACTCTAGTGCGAATGGTGTCGCTATCACACATAACAGTCGAAAAGTTTTTCAACTCTGTATAGAATGACGCGGGCTTGCGGGCTTAGCTCGCTGGTGACGAGACGGCGACAGGTACGTAGGTAAATACGTGGATATCTCACAGCCGCCTGCCGCACACTGATACGTCACTCATGTAAGTTTTCTTCGCGTTTCCGCGAATTATCGAATAGAAGTTGGAATTGGAATTTCGGGAGGTTTTTTCTAGGATGGAGCGCGGTTGGCGCATTGTGCGATGTCTTTCACCGATATTGTCATTCAAGTTTAGGATGAATTTTAATATAAAGTAAGTATCCTTCCTCTGTGGTGTAAGTTGATACTTAATCGTGTGTCACTCATCTTATTGAACGTTGGGGTTTTGCTACGGGTTAGGTTTTATCAATATACTTACACAGGTATTCATGCATTACTAATGCGAGCGATTTATGGTTGTTGATAAGTTTAAAAGATGTTAATATTGTATTTAGGTAAGTAAGTGATGAACTGGTTTGTGAAAATATTGGGTTTTAGAATTATAATTTACAGAAAGCTGAGTCAGAGGGGGCAATGATGAAGCTGCCGTGTCTTCAGGTTAATTCAAATCTCCACCAACCAGGAGCCCAAAAAATCGAGGGTACGTAGAGAAGATGTAAAGTTTCAGCCCCACCAAGCCTATTCCTCGGTAAATTGCCGTTAATTTGCTCCGTACAACGCTCCCATATAATATGCGATACGATAATAGACTCGTCTACTCGATGGACTTTCATTTCCGCGCGCACGTCCCTCGATAACAAAGAAGTGTTGACATATTTAGAACAAGCCTGAAATCGAACTGGCTGCCAGTGCGGCCGGCAGCTGCCGACAGCCGTCACCACTGCCAACATTGCCAACTAACGCGAGATTTTAATTTTCGAATCCATCGTTGCTGACGCGCGCCCTTTTGTTGCCAACGTCACAACCCGATTGGTTCCTTCGCCATTTTTTTTTAACTGTCAATGTCGAATGACGTATGTCAGAGAATTGAGTTGATTGATTTCGAATTGGAGTTTCGACAGCTTCGTCGGTGATGCTCGTTGACTTTTAGGCGAGGTTTTTTGGTTTAGCTTGTTCTTTGCTTTTCTAGAATTGTTTAGACATTCTAATCAAAATCCTGCTTAAATATGTATATATTTCTTTTGCCTTTATCTAGTCGCTCGAACTATTTACGGTTTATAAAACGCTGTTATCTCTAAGAGGCTGACTCAAAGCTTTCACCTGAGTTCAAAATTGGACGAAAATTGAAAAATATGAATAGATTTCTGGCGTGGCGCGCCTTCTATCGTATCGGTGGTTGCCGTCCACCGTCCGTCACTATCTATATTCCACACGAGCGCTCTCGATACTCGCTTCCTCGATACACCTACTCGATTAAAATAAGAATATTTTAAGGCACAACACTATTGTGAGGCGCACGGACCTTCCGAGAAAGGTTGTAAGCTGATATCGAATTCAAAATGCTGTGAATTGTTTACACGTGTTTTTGTACAAGCTTATAATACATATTCTTGTTGGAAGTCCATTATGAATCAGCCTCGAATTATTTACATAATTACGAATGAATCGATTTGTCTTGTCATTATCGTCTGCGCGTGTCAAAATATTATATAGAAGGTCATTTAGATCAAATAAAAAGAAAATTAATTTGTTAAATCGTACACGGAACAATACTAACAGAAATAAAGAAGTGTAAACACGGCCCACGGGATGGCAAAGTAAAACAAAGCCGTCGAGACACTTAATCGAAATAGAGGTGCGCAATAATCCAACATGGAGTCTGCAATTCGACTGCAGATGTAATTGTCACGGACCGATGGGCTCGCTCCCGCTCCTTCTGTTTTTACTCGATTGCTCGATTACTCTATTCTCGTTTTTCGTCGTGCCCGACTAGCGATACCGTTCGTACACTGAGACCTGTCATATCGCCTTTGTTCGACGTACCTATACTGAAAAAATTGCAAAAAAAAAACGAGATAAAAAAGTCTCTCCCTAGTAAATTGGGCGTCTCTGTTATAAACAACAGAGGTGGAATGTAACGATAGCGAACAATAAATGTCCGATTCGTTTGTACGATGTGAATTTGTTGATTGTTTCGGCTCACCGGTGCTTTGTCAACGGTAGTTTTGGCGCGCTCTCCAACTGTCACTTTGACGTTTCAACTTTTTTTAAACAGGTCTTTTATTTTTGGTGGCTACTCATTCAGGAAGGTTATCGAGCCTATTAACTTTTAAAAATGTTATGACTACTGCTATTTATTGTTTGCTTCGTTTTTGTGATTTGCGTTTCTGAGTGACAACTTTCTGCTATCATGATTTTCGTCTTCTGAAGTTGACTAGTGAAAGAAAATGCAATGCTCCCTTTTTAATTCGCTGGCAATATCGAGAACACAAAGAGAATGAATCTTAGAGAAAAACGTCGCGATTGTAACGCGGACGTGACAGTGGTTAAAATGATTGATTGTAGTAATTAGCTTACTGCATCAGTTCCTACTTTTTGTATGCAGGTTAAATTTTAATAGGTATATACCGTTATCTCAGGGAGGTGGGGTGTTGGGGGTGTCGGGGTGTGCCGGGGGTGTTTGGGGGTGTTCGATATGAATCACCAGGAGTAATGGCTGCAATATCACGTAGTGCAGTTTGTCAACTGGTTGTAGCCTCCCGGTAGCATAGATAATACGTAGATTGTGCCCGCAAGAGATACGCTTGTTCTCGATAGTCTAACGTCTGGTGTTACCCGGCTAAAATTTTCGTCCACATTTATGTAAATCGTGTAAGAGAAGATAAGATATATTCTCATAATGATTTACATTGGAAACATAGTTACCCAAGAATCTAATGCTGTTTTATTTGGCCTTACAACTGAGATTCCATTCAGTGGGTTTCTAACAAGTCATCAGTCTTACTGGGGACTATGATACACCATACACTAGGAAATGTTGAAAGTATTGTAGATCTGTCTTTGGTAATTTTGGCGATCTACATTATTATCCTGATTCTGAACCTTATTAAAATAAAATATTTCTGATTTTGAACTGTGTATTGAAAGTAAACCTGCTTGAAATTTTAAAATACTGCCAAGTGCCATTACCGCTGGACCTCCCCTGCATTTACAGTAACCGTAACATCACGCTTGTAATCTTCGAAGGGTTAGGTGTAGCTGTTAGTACGCACACATTTCAATTGTTTATGTTTAAGTCCGATGTAATAGGGGGCGAGTGCGCCATCATCATCATCGTCATCATAATCATCAGCCTTATATTGTTCTCCCTACAGGGACTCAGGACTCCTCTCTAGGAGGGATACACCACGCGGGCCTAGTGCGTATTGGTAGATGTCACATATCTTCGATTTTTTGGTTCTAAGATATCCCGGTTTCCTGACGACGTTTTCCTTCACCACTTTGTTTGAGAGCAATGGTGATGAAATAAATTACACAAAGTAATGCGACCCACGACCGGTTCGTAAGACGGGGTCGTAACCACTGGGCCACCACTGCTCTGCTCTGCGCCATCAACCGGGGTTGCTCTAGCGACTTTTGGTCGACCAACGAGCTAGTAACCATTAACTAACAAAAAAAAACAAATGCCGACCTCACCACACCAGTCTCCGCCGATCAAACACCCAACAAAAACCGAACTCCCACAAAAAGATCTCAGCCTGTATCAATATCCCCTTGAACCGGCATGGAAAGAGCAAGTTCCGATACAATCACGCACAAGTATCATCATCCCTGTTACTCAAGGGTGTGAGCGCGGTTAATCTGCGTTCAGGAGACGATCGGTTTTGAGTGGCTGGTCGACAATTAGTATTGGTTTGAATTAGATCGGGGTGTATCACGTTCTGCTGGGTAGGTGGATGATATGGCGAGGGTATTACTTTGTGGTGAGTGTGGTTAGTGATGTTTTAAGTAGAAAAGTGTCTTTGTGAGGGAGTGGGGTCTCCAGATTGGGGGTAAAACTTTTTCTGAAGAAGAAATGAGTGAATTTTAGGGAATGTTTTTTAGTTCCGTTACTTTTTAATGATGAGCTTTGGATATTACCTGGTCAAATCGGGTATGATGCATGATCTGCAGGATTTGCCTTGCTTGTCCTGCCCATCCTGCACAATAACTTACTTACACTTTTCAAGATTTAATTGAAGCAAATGTTTCAGCGGTGCAGACAGCTACATACTGGTCTAAAAAAAGTGGTCGCTATCGTATATGGAATTTTGGTGCGGAGTCCTACCATGATTTCCACAGAAGTAGTATTCAAGTTACGTTTAATTTGAAAAAGAAAATGTTTATTGCATCTCTAATGGTTACATTTACAAATGTGAATGAAACAGCCCCAATACGTTATTTATTAATAACTAGCTGTTGCCAGCGGCTTCACCCGTTAAAACTCGAAAATTATCCCACGGATCATAAAATTGGGATAAAAACTATCCTATATGTTTATCCAGGGTATAACCTATCTACATACCAAATTTCAACCAAATAGGTCCAGCCGTTTATGCGTGAAAGAGTAACAAACATCCACACATCCATTCTCACAAACTTTCACATTTATAATATTAGTAGGATACCTACTCGTTTGGGGTAAAAAAAACATTCTTTATTTCTTTTGATTTTGCAACTGTATTAGGTAGTAGCCTTAATTAAAACATTATAAATACTGCATCTAAGAAAAACCTAAGTTATTTTAACAATGAACAGAAAAGAATGCAGCTCAGATACAGTGCCAATCAGTCCTTACACTGCCTACAAGATTTCTACCCATTTATGTACATCGTCAACCTCTAATTGCTTGTAATGTAACATTCATTCGACAATCGATATCGCGCAATCGAGTAACTCGCTAACTCGATTAATATCTCGATTAGATCCTGCGCTTGCGCAACGTTCGGAATAAAATAACAAATGTTAGTATATTCCCACGCTGTTCTGTACCTAGCTTTAAGTTTAGTGTTACTTAATAACGGTGCTTTAGTTAGAAAACTCGTGATTATCATTTTAGAGAAGGGGGAATTCTGTGTTATCACGGTAAGAGGATCAGTGGAAGAATCGATGGAATTTGGGGCTGTGGTCGGTGGAAATTAAATGGCGTAGTTGGCAAACTGGTTGGTGTGGCGAACTGCCCAGTCTACGTTGGGTTATTAACCAGAGGCCATAGAGAATGTAGTCTTTGGCCTAGGCTTTGCACAACGATGTTGGGGTTGGCTTCCAATCTCACTGGATGCAGTTGAATTCAAGTAGTTTACATCAACTGCTTATCTGAGCTTCACGACCCAGTTAATACTGGTTAATTCGAGACCCGTTTGGTAAGACTGGCTGATTAGAAGTCCAACAAGCATTTCGATTAATTGGCAAATTATCACTGATGGTTATACAGAGTAGGTATTTCAGTAGGTATCCGAAAAGTATTGTTTGACTGTTAAATGTTGATGCTGATTTACCTATTCTATCAACACCGTAACATGTGAAGAGTTAAGTTAAGAATAAAAGTAAAGTTAAGAGTTAAGTTAACAAAACTCAACACATGTTGAGTTTTGTTAACTCAACACATGTTGAGTTTTGTTAACTCAACACATGTTGAGTTTTGTTAACTCAACATGTGTTGAGTTCTCCTACCCACCTTCATAAAATTGAAAGCTTAAAGATATAACACTTTAGAAATATGTACCTCTATGGGAATCATAAATCTGCCTATCTCTTTCCCTCGTTAAAGTGTGAGTAGGAAGTCGCTAAAAGCGCGAGAGTGGCTAATCTACCATCACGCGCGGTTCGATGGGGCTTCAGCGCTTTTAAAAAGTTCGCCTTTTACGGTATCTTGGAGAGTCCCTACCTATGCATAAGTCAGAAGGTACATTATGTATTTTAAGATCTTTGTTTTAAAATGAGAGACTATCTATGCGACAGGGCAGTCTCTTAAAATATTGAAGGTGCTAGTTTTTCTATCAACGGTCCTCAAAAATCCTAAAAAAACTGTTTACCTAGTTAAAACTATCTTCCTAACTCTAGACATAGATGCCACTTAGCTACTGAGACCATCTTCATATTATAATCAGCCTCTAAGGGGACATTCCTCGGCTGGGACTCAGGCCTCTTTCCTATGGGAGAGAATGGGCTATAATCCACCACGCGGGCTCAGTGCGGGTAGGTAGATGTCACATATCTTCGATTTTTTGGTTCAAAGAGTTCTTGTCCTACCTACTGGTTCGCGATATCTTCGTCCCAGGTCATAAGTTACTGCGGACTTACCTGTAAAGAACAAAAATAGTAGTTTAGTTACAATTGAACCTTATTTTTTTTAATCAAAATAAAATGAACTTTACTCGAATAACATAGAATCCTTTAGTTACCTGCCTAACCTTTTGGGCCAGCTTTCAGTTTTAAAATATGCAGCTGAAAACTAGTATTTTACATGGAACGAGTGCCTATCTGCCCTCCACAAACCAATAAAACAAAAGAAAAAAAACTGATTAGTACGTCAGATAGATTTCCAAAAATTAATGGACACGATTCTTTTCCTTTTACACGTAAACAAAAGATGCATGAAGACGATATTGTGCTTCGAAAAGTCGTGTCAAGTCGTGTGACTGGGGTGCGGGATGTTGTAGGGGCTGCGGGTTGTTGTAAGAGATACCGCGGCCTTGACATATAGGGATAAGAAGGAACATGGGTGGTTTTTAGTCAGTAGAAGTCTGACACTCCCTTTCGCTCTGCCCAAGAGATGATTCCCACCCCCGAAAAAAAAACAAAAGTCGTGTGACGTCACGAGGTTAGTACTTTTTTACCCACAAAGTGACGTCAAAAGCCCCCACTCATCTTACAAAAAACCCGTATCCAATATTTTTCCATAATCTAACAGACGGACTAATTAATTTTTTTTGATGAAATACCCTATTAGTATCAATGGGTAAAATATGATACCCTTGGTAAGACTGGTTGTCAGACTTCCGAGTCGCGGACTATCTGTAACGACTGTAAAAGATTTCCAAATGACAGCCGAGTCTAAAGGCTTAACATGCTTTTCTAGGCACTAAGGAAACTCGGTATGAAATGAGTGGTAATGGTCACCCATCCACTAAACTAGGCAAACGGGGCTGAACCTTTAGATTGACCCAAATGGCTGTTATGATTTACCTACGAGCTCCAAACACATATAATATTTATAAGAATGGAATTCTTGCAACAGCCTGACTCACCCATAAACAAACACCGCCTTTTTATTAATAACCTCTTTCAGATAAACAATACGTAAATCAAGGGAACGGTAAATAGTGAACATAGAAATATCCGATCGGTGCAAGAAACGTAATAAACACAAAGTTTACGAGAACAAATGCAATGAATCAAAAACAAAACAATGCGATTATTCCTGCGTTGTAGTGTTAGTGGGGGGCGCAAGTTGTGAGCTGACAGCGGGACGAGAACTGGGATATAAATAAAGAAAAATACTCTAACGAAGCTAAAAGGCACATGTTCTCCCCGTCATTGAAAATTTGTTTGGTTCTGGGAACCTTCTTTTTATGGAGATTAAGTTCTATTTTTGAAATACTAGCGTTTAAGGTATTAAGTATTACATTATTTGAATGCAGAATCCGTTAACTATTAGCATCATTAGCACAACGGTTGTAACTAAATTGAGTTTTACCGTAAAACGTGTTTTTTTCTTTAAAAAAAAGTCGTTACCCAGCAATATTTGTTGTGTAGGGTATTAATTTGATGTGCATTTATGCGAATGACGGATTCATGAAGAGTCCGTTCGTTCATATCCTGTATCGTATAACTGTCAATTGTGATAAAAATGGGCATGGTTTCTTTGAATGGATGGTGGTGTACATTTTTTTATTGCGAGTCGAAGAGAAGAATAAACAATGGATTTGTTCTTTCATTCATAAATACGATTAGATTTTGTGTCAGTCAACGGACAAATAACAGTGAAATTGCCTACTGCATGTTGAGTTGCTATAAGTAACACAGTCTTTTTGAGGAAATTCGATTAGAAGCTGTTAAAAATTGAAGAGAATTTGTTAACATGACTTAATCATTGACCACACTTTAGGAAAAACTAGATAATGTATACGGAAAACACCTTTCCGTAAACCTTGTCCACTACCTCCCTGCTTTCCATTCGATTCGAAAATCCATTTAACGCAGTTCCCATCAAAAGCTACCCGCACATTGTACCACACGCCACCGCCTCTACCTTGCGTCGCCCATAAGTTCGACAAGAGGCAAGCTCAGGAAATGAAGCGGGCTCGAGAGAAGCCGATAAATCCAGCGGCACACAAAGAACTTCCCACTTCTTGCGTCTTTATGAACTGCGACAAATTGTCTAGCAGTAATTAAGTTTACGAATATGGCGGTTCAGGAATTGATGAAGATGAAGTCTGTTCGTTTTTAAATTAATTTGAAAGAAAAATAAGATTCTTGACCCAAAATTAGGTATGGATACTCCGCTGGCTGAAGCAGTTATAAGATCGTCAAGTGCGGAGGTGTCAGGGCATGCAGCGCCAGATGGAAGTTGTGTCATTGTCTGTGAAGACACTCTTGCCATCTGAGCCGTTCATGAAATCACATCTGTAGTGATTGAATTGAAGTCTATTTAGAGATTCCTGAGGCGGCCACGGCAAAGTATGCCCCCGTGGAAGGCTTTTAGATGGCTCACTAAAGGCGTCAGGGTTCTTACTTCTGGTGGAAATCTTTGGCTTCGGGCAGAATTGAAATTACGAAAGACACAGCTTTTACATAAAACAACATCATGCCTGTTATCCCGGATAGTATAGGCAGACTTAGTGTAAAAGTGATTTTATTACCTACGTTTAAAATCATGAGATATTTGATTAAGTTCTCTACCCTGATCATAGTCCAATCGTCACTAACTCCCAAATCAATTAACAAGAAAGTATTCCCATTACTAGTCAAGCGTGAGTGTCACAATCTTTTAATTAAATAAAACAAGAGATCGAACAGTAAACAAGTAAAGTTATTCAACTGTTAATAATATAAAACGGGTTTCTTATAATAGGGGATGTTGTGACTAGCGTTAATCCGCGGTGTCGCTTACTTTTGCTCTGGTTAATCTTTTGCGAGGTAAAAGCTGTTGTTTTAATTTTAGAAAAAAATCGAGGACGAGACAAAATACTCGCAGAACGTGGGTACTGTAGTTTCTGTAAGGTGGTGAAGTGGACAAACTCACAAACATAATGGTAAGAGAAAGCAAGAAAAATAATATATCTAAACGAAATCTGTCGCAATATTAGTGATGGATATTAATGTTGGAGAAGGGGGCCAAAGAAAATATGGATTGATCGTGTAAGGAATGATATTAAAGAGAAAAGAGTTAATAATGCCCTGACGTCTGGTAGGTGAAGAAGAAGGAAACGTATTACGCTGACCTTGGGGTCAGCTCTTGGGCCGTTGCATTGTCCCATCCTACTTGGGTAGGATGGGTCAAGCTAATGATGATGAAATCAGTCGTAGTCATCGTAATATTTTATTTTTTAGTTTTATTAACCATTTTTAAACGCAATGTCTCATGTAAAATTAAAGTTGTTCTGTTGTGAAATGAAAAACATGCGCTGAATTTTCATTAGTAATAGATACGTAGTTTAATATTGTGATATTCGCCAATTCAAAAGTAATCGAAAACGTATCGAATAGAAACGAAAAACAAAGCGTCTATCCAGTAACTACATCATCCAAATATATCCTATTTGTATTCATAAACGATCGTTTATTGTAAACATTTGTGCTTAAAACGGTACACTCAGCGTTGTTTCATCTCTTTCAGGAAATTACCACAGTTCCTAGCGGATTATTGCAAAATAAGATATTGTTCACTCAATCTGTTCACTCGTTCGTAGCTCGTTCACTTCATTCGTTTGAATGATGCGCCTTTGTTTCGAAATTTGAATTTGTAAGTTGTGATCCGTTTAGATTGGTTAAAGGTTGGTTTCAATTTTGTTTATCTTTTAAATGTTTAATCAATTGTAATGGGACTAAGGTTTTTGATGTGAAATATCCTATTATCCTTTAGCTGTTTATAATGGTTGGAGTAGAAAGTTTTGTTTGTTTGTTTATTTCGATTAAAACGATGTAGAAATTTAAATATTCTTCAGCGGAATCGGGTATCATGCATGGAATTGAACATTCTACCTATTCTTTTCTTTTTAGATTATTGTAGGGCAATTAGTGTGTCAACAATGATTTAATTTATTATTTTAAAGTTTTAAATCATCGTGTTTTTTTCATAATGAGTAGTATCTTTGTTGTTTACTATTAACTTCTCTTAGGATCTGCTAAATATACTTCGCTTACATGCTGTGAATAACACTGCTAATTACATAATTGTTCATTTTATGTCTTTATTCTTAATTTTTGTAATTATTTGTTGTTCCAAATAAAATAAAATGAAAATTCTGAAGTTAAACTATCCGCGTTCGAAATTTATTATGTTTAAACTTCCAATGAGAACCCCTTAAGACGACACTGACCAAAATTTTCACCCATCAATCACTTGACCGAAATACAATACTACGAAAAAAGGTTGATTTTTTCATATAGCAAAACATTTTATAGAAAACGATATCAAAGATAAATAGTCATGAAATGTTAGAAGGAAATAAATAAACATGGATGCTACACTGACGGACGGACGGACGGAATAGGAAATTGCGGAGCCAGATCGCTGGATCTTGTCAACGCGTCAATGTACTTATGTTATTCAATATTTTGTTGTATTTTATATTTTTTTTAGTTGACTTATTTCTCGGACTTAGTGTATCTTTTAGGGAGAAGTTTTCTGTTACCCAAACTATGTGTGTGTTTTGCCTCTATATACCTATATTATAAAACAAAGTATGCCGCCGCGTCTGTCTGTTCGCGATACAAACACAAAAACGATTGCACCGATTATGTTGTTTTCATCAATAGATAGAGTGGTTTTCATGGAGGGTTTAAGAGTATTCTTTTTTTTTCGAAATTCGACCCATAAGGGAGTTAAATAGGGGATGAAAGTTTGTTGGGATATTTTTCGACATCCACGTGGGCGAAGCCGTGGAAAGTGTGATATTGGACCCCAAAACAAAATCGTTTCGTGGGGGTACTTAGTTTGATGTACATAATGCTTGTTTGAAGCCGGCTTTTCACTATGGGATGTAATTGTATACGAGCGATAAAATATTATATCTTAAGATGATATATATATATTACAGTCAAAAGCTGTCTTTACGGCTGCGTTAAGGGTCCGTTTACACCCAGTGTCTAGGTAAGTATACCTGTGGGTAGACTTGAACACAGAGGTGGGTAGATAGAGACACCGGATTTCTCCGAGTCTTTCGAGACTCAGGATTTTGTGTATGCCCTGTATTATTGGGATGACACTGCAGCAACAATAAATATTTCTACGAAACTTTCTGTATTTTAAATCAAGAATTATATAGGTAAATGAAAAAGGAATGAGAATTTCTAAATCGATAAAAATAATCTCATCAGCCATTCACATTTATTTTCAAAATGAATGTGGTAGTCAAGCACCAATTTAAATTCATGCTTATGACTTTGTATATTTCAGTGTTTAAAAAATTAGTTTAATTTCGAACTTCTACTGTAAGCAAGTTTCCAAAACTAGATTTTAACTATTTAAAATGGATTATTTCTGCAATAAATAAAAAAGTAATCTTTATAGCAGTCCAATAAAAAACAATAGGATTAAAGAAAAATATAAGCTCAATAAAAAACACAAGACAATCGTAAACTTGTCAACTTTCATAAAAATGTAAAATAAACAAATGCCACCCGGTTAGACCCGCTAAAAAACGCTTCAATATATTTGCGAGCCACACATCCGTATATAAAGCCAACCCGTCATAACTTACATAGCACACAAGATTTTAATATTACGATAAGGCGAGGGCGATCGTAGATGTATGCGTTGTCACGAGACCCGCCAATATCCGACGCAGAATTGAAATATCTGACCCATCCAACCCTGCTAGCCTGGTACATCCCTAGCTTGCATATGAATGGATATATAATATTTAATTATTTTATATATGTATGTTTGTGTTGTGAGGATTCTTGAAAGATAGTGGGTAAGGGAAACTGAGGTGGAAAGTTGTGGAGGTAGCTTTCTATGGAAATGCTGGTTTTGGTTTTGGAGTGTGATGTGAAGTGTTAAAATAGGTGTATACGGACCCGTCCCGTTACGAAGCCGTCGCTAAGTAATTCTACGCAAAAATAATTGCTGGGAAACTACTTTACCAGCAAAAAAACAAATTAATAGGCCTCAGTATAACGCACTTAAAATAATGTACTGATGATGGATGCATTAAATAATACGAGATTCATGGAGGTATGTTTTTAAAGTAAAGTTATAAGATTAAAAACTTGTAGTTAAAAAAAAACTTGACTAAAAATCAGACTGTTAAAAATGACAGTGCCAACTAATTCACTTGAATGATTTTCAGTCAACTTTTGTGGAGATGCTATTTACATACTATTTTTTTTATATAATAATTGATTAAAGTATGACTATACTATCACGATCTGTATGAAAACCAAGCGTGCCATTTTTTGACCACCTATTATGACGTCACAAGCACTAATTAGTGATGGAAAATCAATATATAAACTAAACTAACCGAAAAACGCTTCCTCTAACCCAAGGGCTGGCTTTTTCTTTGGCCAGAGCCTAAGTGTTGCCATACAACGCGGCAACGCTGCCAGTCTCTTGGACACTTTACCTGCTGACAGCTTTGAGGAGGAGTTCTTCGATGCCCTTTTATAGATGGTATTTGAACATAAAAGGCGAAATGTGAGTGTTTTTACTAATAGGTCACTTTAACCTACTTTAGAGAAAATAGGCGAAACGTTATGTGTTATACGAAAGTGAAACTAATTACGATTAACTAATAAGACTTGTAATTAGGGGTAATTACAAGACTATTACATATTTTTATCATCATCAGCCTATAATGTTCCCACTGCAGGGACTCGGGCTTCCTAGAAGAGGGATGAGTTATAATCCAATACCCCGTTGTGGATTGGTAGATGTCATGTCTTTCGATTTTTTTGTATCTAAGACGTGCCGGTTTCCTCACAATGTTTTCCTTCACAGTTTTGAGACCAGCGGTGATGAAAAAAATTACTTAAAATAATGCGCCTGCTTGGGTTCGATCCCACTACTTACCGTTCGTAAGTTGGGGCCACGACCGCTGGGCCACCGCTGCTCACAAGCGTTTTGATATGTTGCAATAATAATAATCTTCAACGTGTACCTTCTGATCCGCCAAGACCATTGTACCCTGCACATGTGTCCTATGTATCATCAACATCAGCTATATCATTGTTTGCTTATGTGTGGGACGCTATCAACACATCACTGATTCACACCACTGAGTCACTATCACTACTGCCAGTGACTCTTAGTCATCTAGTTTTATGTTTAACTGTTGTATTTTATCTGTGTTGTGCAGGGATTTAAAATCAAAATCAAAGCATTTTCAATTAGGCTGGTTACAAGCACTATTGAATAGGCGAAACAAATCACTACATACCTATTATAAAACGCACGGCACGGCACGGTTAGCGCAGTGGCTGAGCGATTGGACTGCTGCGCTGAGTGTCACGGGTTCGATTCCCGCACGGAACAAATATTTGTATGGCCTACAGACATTTGTTTCGGGTCTGGGTGTATTTTTGTGTGTGAAGTTTAAATGTTTGTAAACGCACCCACGATACAGGATAAATTCCTAGTGTGGGGCAACGTTTTTATAAAAAAAAAACAAAGTCCTCCGCCGCGTCTTTTTGTTTGTTCGCGATAAAATAAATAAATACTGCACCGATTTTCATGCAGTTTTCACGAATGGATAGAGTGATTCTCGGGGAAGGTTTTAGTATATAATTTGACCGACATCCACTCGGGTAAAACCGCGAGCGTCAGTTAGTATAAAATAAAAGAAGCTACATTCCCAGTCACAAGGCATAATAACTGTGAATGTACTGTTTAATTAGAGAATTATGAAAAGGAAGCCATCAATGATTATCATCTGTCTTGCCTTTTCCCCAAACTATGTTGGGGTCGGCTTCCAGTCTTACCGGATTCAGCTGAGTACCAGTATTTTACATGGAGCGTATACCTATCAAATTTTCATAACCAAGTATCTAACTCGGTAATGCGATACCCTTTGGTAAGACTGGATTTCAGACTTTCGACTTCTGACCACACGTAACGACTGACAAAAGTCTACAAATGACAGCCAGTTGACATTCCGGGAAACTTGGGAAAATCAGAAAATACGGCTTAAACTGGTCATACAAGACGTGCTGGCTGGTCATTAATGACTAGCCGGCAATCGGTTTCGATCCATTCCCGTTACTTTCATTCCCGTGTCTTGTCACCATCTCTTCCTCACAAATCTGACAAATATCCATCACATTACGACACAACTCCTCACAATTATTCGCTCCTGGTACATGCAACAGTGAAAGATACCGCATTCCGATGACACGCACCGTCTGTACACCGTCTAGCCGCTTTGCAATGGCTATCTGCGCGTACGCAGCCTGCTTTCGCGCCAACACACCCCTTTAATAACCAGGACAACGTAAACGCCTTGTAGAATCCGTTGGATTTTCAACCTTGGACGAGCCGTTTATAGTGCAGTAGTGACTGTAGGGATGTAAGACAGTTCAAACGAATAACGAATCTCAGTGCAAGTCGTTTGAAATTGGAATCGTATGCAGTCCAGCCAGAAAGTTTTTGTAGAGACAAGACAACTGATTTTGGACTTGATTCCTGTTGCAGTAGGGATGGTTTTCCTTTAAACCAGACTGGCGTTTACGTGGTTTTAGTACAGACAATGGTGGTGTTGCAAAAGGTGAGTTCACACGTGCAAAGACTGACCAATTCTGCAAATCGATGCGATCGGCGATCGGTAACGGAACCAGATGCGTGTGAGCTGACTTTTTTAAATGATTCATAGCGGCTGGAACAATGCCGATTGAAACAGGTGGCAAAAACTGCATAGCTTATGGAAGTTAGTATAATATTTAGTAATGTGGCATCCCAAAGGGCAAGAGATACTAAAACGAAAGACAGAAACGAAATCTGACCAGGAACTTCGATCCCTAGACTATTAGATGTGCCTAAGCTAATCAAAACGAAAAATTAAATCTCTCGACCGTCAACAGTGGGTTGGGTTAAAAACTTTGGATTTAAAAATATTTTCACTTACTTTTAGCTCCAAAAAACATTCTTGGTTTATTTAATATTTGTCGCAGGAAACAGTGAAAACGAGCAACAAGAAGTTGGAAATACTAATGTATAAAGATATTAATGATTATGCATATAAATACAATATTGTTTCATTTCTAGCACTAGAATTTGACCGGAATCAGTAAACACTTTTTCTAGTCATGTGATACCCAAAATTTTTTGGATAAGTAAAGAAAAACGCCCCATTAGTAGGAATAAAATAATATATAATAAAATAATATTATCTATAATATTCTCTCAAGACATCTAGAAATCTGGCAATCTAGTAATAAGATTTAACTATTTAATGCAATGTTAATGCAAAACTAACTGAACGAGTTTCTAAAACGACTAAAGCGTGTCTGAGAACGGCGATTAGATAAAAATCTAGATGAAAATAGTTTATAATTGTTATTGGACTGACAAAAAGTCAAGGACTATTGTCTCGTGTTTTTTTTTATTTTTAGCTTAGATTCAAAATTGCTAGCTTAATCAGGTAAGTTTATCTAAATCTAAAAATAAATTAGGGTACTGACAGACGCAGGTCATGTGGACCTTTAGATTTATTAACTTCTGTACTAAGGCAGAAAATAGGAGAGATTTTCGAAGGCACAATAATACAAATACATTGTTTTATCATAAGTTTTAAGAAAAGAAACATTGATCAGAATAAGCCTAACAAGAAAACAAAAGGTATAATTCTGTTTTCCAAAAAGGAACATAAAAAGCTCCTAAACACAGCTAATTTAAGCCCAGCCATGAAACAATTATCATCTCAACACATCAAAAATTCGCCAAACCTACTTTTCAAAGTCAACAGACATTATAAACTCAAAACCATCTAAACAGGTACTAACAAAGTTGTTTCCTCACTGACAAACAGCTGGAAGCGTCACAGAAAACGGACAGACTCAATTATTTTTCCATCTATACATCATGGTGTGAACGCCATATTTCAAATAGACATAGCCAGTTTCACTGACTAACTTCCCACAATGCATAAGGAAGGGAATAACTTTAATTGGCACACAATAAAATATGGAGAGTTGCAGTATCGATTACGGGCCCCGTTGTCGATGGTTTCGCTAGTGATGGGAAAGAGTCGGCTGTTTAGTTGGTTCTGGTGCTGATTTTGTTGAGAATAGTGTGTGTTCTTTAGTTAGTGATGGGGGCTTGTCGATAGTTTGGAATATTTTCATAGTTAATTCTTAAAATACAATTAGATGGACGTTGATTTTGAGCTTTAGGTAAACGACGGCATTGCAAAAAGAGGTTTAATGAAACATCTTTTAACCGCAATACAACACTTAAATTTCCAAATGCCCTTAATAACGCTTTACCAATCAAAATCATTGCCCAAAGCTCTTCAATTATGCCAAAAATGGCTTTATTACAAAATTTAAATACCCAATAATTCCGAAAAGAAAAAAGTCCCCGTCACATAGCGTGCGCGGGCGCCGATGGCAGAACCGATTGCAGTCGCAGGTGCGACCACGATCGGCACATTCGTGACAATATAATTGTACCGCATACCTCACTCCTCCCGTCCCTTAATTTATACCTAATAGAGAGATAATCTTATACTTTTTCAACACGTCTCATTTACATTTTAAACCTTTATCTTTTCGTACAGTCGGTTGTAAAACTTATAAAGCAGTTTTACTGGTCCGGCTTTAGTGTTCTTATTTCGCGGTTTTAAGATGTCTTTAAGTTGATGTATCTTTGCTATATTATAATGTCGCGTTTTCACTAGAATATTTTTTGCAACGTAGTGATTCGCCCTATCGTCCAGAAGTACCCCAAACGCTATAACTAATCTTAAAGTTATCAGCTTGCATTTTCATTCATACTTTGTTTTTGTTCTGTCCTATAATATTTTAAAACATTTGACCAGGAGTATGATGCAAAATGAGTATGTAAGGATCGCAGCAGGTTGCATTCTGTGGTTTCTGCCTATCTCCATGGGAAAAGTGCTTGAGTTTATGTATTTGTTATGCATTGTATGTTAATTGCTTTTTTTGTCATTTTGTAGACACGTCAAGTATCTGCGACTTTCGCTATGTGATGCTAAGTTTTCTATCTCCATCCATAGCAATTTCACTGTTCATACTGCCTATGCGTATGGTATAGAGCTTCAAATCCTTTAAAACAAAAGAACTTACATTTTCTTAAACTTTAAGACCCTACAAAGTATTCCTCTTCAATCCATGTTCACGCCTTTACAGCGTTTCCTCATGATATTTCCGTGTACTTGTACCAGCATATTGTACTGTATTTATATTATATGTATCAAGCCGTCGCCTTCGACCAGTAAAGCAATATATTTATCTAACTTAACCCTTACATCACCACGTTCTTGCGCAGTGCGATAAAAAGTGATTTTATCAATTTATTTTTGTTGGGAAACTGTTCGATTGGTACTAAATTATCGTTGTTCCTTTCGTAAAAATTCTGATTATTAATAGATGCGTTTGTGTTTCCATCGATTAGGTAAAGGGATTAAATAATGCTTGTTAGGGCGCAATGCTGATGAGAGACCGTTCTAACATGTCAAGTTGCTTCCAAGTAGTACTTGCTACTTAAAATCGCCTGTAATCCCGATTGGTTAGGCAGTGTTGTACCTATACATCCACTTCCACCAGGTATATCACCAAGTCCCATGTGATAGGAAGGATGCGAGCCTTTAGCTGTCAACCGAACACAAATTAAGATTTAGTGGCTGTTACTTGCAAGATCGAAAAGATAGAAAGTCTTGAAGGAAAAACCTTATAAAAATTTGATGACCCAGCAATCGAATCCAGGAAGTCATACAACATTCACGCTTGCGACCAACGACTCACGACGTAGCACTTTGAACTCTACTTCAAAACAATTGACAGTTCCTTAGAATATTTATGATTCGTATCAAATCAATAATCCAATTTAGTTTATCAGTATATCGGTTCATTGTTGTGCATTAGGTTTAAAATCCGACTTAAATGAAACTATGATGCCTGCCATCATGACCCCCTTTGTCAGAAAAACATGGTTCAAGTAAACACAACTATTGACAGAAACTGTTCATTACTCTCAACGAGGTTTTCCATACATGGATATTTTATATTCTTGACACGATCATAATATCATCATTTCAGCCAAAAAACGTCCACAGCCGGACATAGGCCTTCCCAAGTGTCGCCTGTTTGACCGCTCCCATGCTTCTCGCATCTAACGGATCCCCGCAACCTTCACCAGGTCATCGGTCCACCTAGTATTAGCCTAGCCTTCCAACACAAGTTCTTCTGGTTCGCGGTTGCCATTCCAGAACTTTCAGCCACATCGACCATCCGTTCGTAATGCCGTGCCCACTATCACAAATTATAAGTTTTTAACGACCATTTTTTTTTCCTCTTCTATGTGATTATCAAAAGCCTATTTATTTAGTTCTTCCCACCTACCGTAATACTATTAAAGTTTTTATGACTTCAAAGATATCATTATGTCAAGAATATTAATAATTCGTAGGTACGTAGTAATTTAAGTTACTGATCGCGTTATCTTGCTGTTAATTGGAGTTTAGCTTCAAATATATGGTAATCAGCTATGGTGATGATTTTTTTATTGATGATACGACTTTTTACTATTAATTTGATTATCTTGATTAGCTGCGTCAAGGTTAACTGTTCTTTTGGAGGATTTATACATAAAGATGTGCCTATTAGAATTTTCATACTATTCTTCCTGGAGTAAGTTGCTTGTTAAGTAATCGTTTACTTACTTGATTATAATATGAAATACAATATTGGATAGTTACAATGTGATAGTGATTGATAGATAAAACTTAAACAGTGTAAATAAAATCCTCTTACCTAATTGAAAAGTGTGTTGTTCATAAAAACATAAGCATGCTTAAAATATAGTATACAATCTCAGCAATAAAAGGTCTTTAGTAGCCTTCAATATTTTTTTTTTATTCCTGAAAAACGATACTACTCGATAACCATCCAGTTTTGAACCTAGTTAACTGCACTTAATTTGTTGGTAACGACCTCCAATATAACCCCTTTCAAGCAATTTCCCTGTCATCCTGTTTTTTAACTCTCCACCTTCATTTTCAAAATCCAAATTAAAAACCTTTTTATCAAAGCCCCACTTGTATTACCCAGTACGAACTGTCCTTGCTAGTCCACCCGGGGTGGGGGGTACAATAATGATATTACGGCGCGATCGCAGGCGCTGATAGGTGCGCCGTGTGCCGATCTATCGACTCACGCGCAGTCTTAACGTTTATATTTCACTCTGGCAACTCTGGCCGTGAGCGTTGCGCTTGTAAACCCAGCCGATTTAATTGGCGAGAATGGTCCATGTTTTAGAGAAGAATGAGGAATGTTTGTATTTTTTTTGGAGAGGCTTTTTCTTTTACTTTGGCATGTGGGCTGTGATTGTAGGTTGTCCAAGTAAAGAAGATTGTAAGGTAATTTAGGTACTCCACTGAAAAGATGAGTATAAGTATGAGGTTTTTTACGGAAAAACCCAAAAAAAACGGGAAAATGGGTATTAGTTTAAGAGATATTTTCAGTGCAACAGTCTTACTGTTTTTTGTTTTTGAGTTAGTTAGATTTTTTTAAGGGAAAAGAAATCGAACTAACTCAAAAACTACTAAAATTCGAGGCAACATTAGGGGGATTTAATTTGTTGCATTTTATCCACACTATGACGTCCTGCAAGGAATACGTCGAGTTACCAGCAACCCCGTAACATCTTTCTCAATGATGATACTTGGATGATGTGACAATTTTGTCTTAAATCTTCAGTAAAAATTGAGATGACCATGTGCAAATAAAAACAGCTACACAGCCACACGACTGGACCAGGCAACCTAATCCTTTACACCAAGACAGGGCCACCTATGAGTGGCCTATCTAGCAATGAGCCTCCCTCGCGTGCCCAATAAATCGTTACTGTGGACGTGCGTACAAATTGGCCCGATGCGATCGCGACAAGGCGACGACTCGCTTGTCTTGCCCCTTGTTAACGCCTCAGGAAGATCGCATGCGATTTTATTGTCGCACTTTAGAACGTGAGCGCGCCCACGTTTTGTAAGCCTTGTATTATAAAGTCGTACGTCTGTTTGGAGAGAAATGGCGGTGAATCTGTTGTTTGGTTTGAATAGGATATTGTTAGTGGAAAGCTATGTTTTGTTTTTGTGGAGCTAGCGATAGTTAAAGGTACTCTTTTAACTATCACGACCAAGCGATGCCTTTTCACAGACTTATGTGAAGCTATTCGAGCACAAAGCTTTAAAAAAAATACCAGATACTGTAGAATCGTCTAGGATTTGTGTCTTTTTTTTAAAGGGCAAAGTTTTTAATTCACTATTATTTTTTCCTGTATCGTGGGACAAAAGACAATGACCAAAGCTCGTACCAAGAATTCTCATGTTTCAAGATCATAATGTCATAGTAATTATTTTCAATTATTTTTTTTTTATTGAGATATAAGAAAGACTATATATAAACTAAACTAACCTAAAAACAAACTAACTATTATTTTCATAATTTTTTACAACATTATGCGGCTGGGATTTGATTTTTGAATAGGGAATTTAATTTAAAGTATAAAAGTATGAATATTGTTACTCTACCCTATACATGGCGTTCACACAGCCAGTTCAAAAGTCGTTCTGTTAGATCTGTCAGTTGATTTTGACAGTTCGGCTGATTTCGCATCGTAGAGAACAATACTTACTTGCCTACAATACCTACTTGCCTAGTTTTGTGGTTATTCTGGATTTTATAAAATTATTCCGAAACTCGGATTTAGTTTACAAAAAGAAGTTTTGTAGGAGTTATTATGAGTTAATATGATATATTTAATGCAGACAATAAAAAACAAAGTTTGATGTTGATGCAGTTTGGTACGGGATTCCATATATCGATGAACATTGATCCTTTAAACTTTCTTTATCAGGTTATATTATATCCATTTCCTTAGTATGTTGGTTGTTGGGGTCGGCTTCAAGTCTAACCGGATGCAGCGGAATACCAGTGCTTTACATGGAGTGACTGCCTATCTGACCTCCACAACCCAGTAAGTATTGGCTAATAATTATGATGCTCTTTGGTAAAGCTATTTGTCAGACTTTTGAACCACTTCTTCATCTTAGCGTGTCGATGGCAATTTTAACTGCGTCAACTCAGAACTGAGCTACTAGTTTTGCGCTTTCGGTAGCTTCCATCAGTTCCTGTAGTGAACACCCGGCAGGGCACGATATTAAGTGCCCCATTGTTTGAGAAACAGCGCCACATTTACACTCCAGTGAAGAGTTATTTATAAATCTCCACCTCAGCAGATTTTCCTTGCTGCTACCAAACTGGATCCGGAGTCTATTTAAAAACTTCTAGTTTGACCATGGCAATTCATATCCAGGTGGGAGATTTTTAGTAGGTGGAAGGAATTGGTTAGGTAAGGATACAAGACTTCGCCACAGACTACCTGTACCGACTGCCAAAGTATGGTCATGAAGAAGTCAGCTTCGGATGTTTTTTTTAACAGGTCATTGTAGCACTACTATAAACACACACCCCTATTTAACATAAGCGTAATGGTGGGCCAGCGATAAGGCCGGCGACGTTTCCGGGAGCGATACGATAACGCAGCGATAGCGATACGACGCCGGATTGCGAACGTGTGTGGTAATTAAGTATTGTATTGTAGTTGTTTAATTTAAAAAGCTTTTCAAAGACAGGTGTGAGTCTCACTGACACATGAGTTTCTTAGTACGGTCTCACGGTTGGCCTAAAAATAATTTAATTATTTAAGCCTATTAAGCTTATTAAGGGCAGAAAAAACATGATGACTCACAAAGCAATTGGCACCTGGGACCTGTGCTTAGGACTAACGGCTTGAATTGGTTTCCGAGACCTTGTTATCTAATAGATCATTCCCTGTCCACGTGCCCCAAGTCTGACCGTCCTTTTTTTTTTGGGTTTGGGGAATCATTAAATAACCCCTCCCGCTAATGGGCGGAGCTAAAGGGAGTATCATGCTTCTACTGACTAAAAACCACCCATGTTCCTTCTTAGCCCTTTATGTCGAGGCCGCGGTATCTCTTTCAAAATCCTGCAGCCAATCTGCCCGACATTAAAAAACCTTCTATCGACACGTGTGACTCACGTAGTTCTAAGTATTTTAAGAAAATAATTACAGAGGGAACCACATTAAAGTGTAAAAGAAAACAGGAAAATGCGTAGGTGATTTATTTTATTTATAGAAATGACACGATGAAGCTTCCTTTGGGGAATCAAAAAACTTCCAGAATAATAAAATATAATTTACCGACTATTTTTAGGCGTCAAATCGTGACACGTGGAGGCCTAAGTAAATAAGTCGTTATATTTTATGAAAAAAACATTATTAACCACATGCTAATTATTTTAATTACTGTTAATTAAATTATACGAGTAGTTTTACGCAATACCTACATATTCAGTAAAAAATTTAAAGAGTGGAAACATGGATAGATTTATATGCTCAGAGCACGATAAAAAACAATCTATTCATTTAGGCAATAAAATATCTTATTATTTGCATGCGAAAAATATCTAAACGAAGGCAACGATCAAGCTATAATCAGTTTTAGGATATTTAGATAAGGTTTATTTGTTGGGTTGAAATATGACCCGGATACGCAAGGTGGTAAGGAATAAATGCAATAATATCAATATGCAAAGTTGTGTTTATTGATCGCATAAATAAAAATGGCGACGCATCTAAAACTATAAATTTAAAATTTTATAAAAATACAAAAAGGTAATAAAATTTTATTATGTTTTATACAATCAGATTAACATTGTGATAGTCGGATTATAAGATTATTTAAGCATTTATTTATAAATTTCCATGTTTTTCTGAAATGCACATGTTCTTGGATAAAATGGATGTCAATGCTTATGATAATTGCGCGTTTTTTGTTAATTGTTGCCATTAGTGATTTGTTTTACAAATCATCAAGTTGTGGACTACTTATGTTTTTCCAATTTTAAAATCGTTTACTGTTTTTCATTTGCAATAAAATACACTATATCAAACACTAATGGTGTGTGCCGACGGCTTTTTATATGGCTTTGGATTTTAGATGGAATAAGATCTTATTTTTAGTATTTTGTGTGCCTAAACATGGTTGATTTTGTATTTAATTTTATACTTATTCAATGTAAATCTGAAATTTTACATAAGGTGAACATGTGTTCACCTTAATTATGTGTGCATACTAATATATATATTTTTGAATCAATTTCATTTGAACACGCATATTTAACCTATTATAGATGACTACTGATTCTGAGGAAAAGTGACTGCCTCGTTTGCCTCGAGCACTGTTGAGTAATGATATCCTAGATTCGATGTCCAAGTCGAGCAATACTGCTGTATTGTTGAGTTTTTCGGGCCGGCAATGTTTTTCGGGCATGGTCGATGTCAATGTCTATAGTTATAGATATTCAACACAATATCAGTTAGTGTCTGGTCTACAGAATTGGTTAAACAACTTTAATCCATCAATGTTAAATATTATCATTGCTTGTGCTTTATTCATGTCCTTATACACATACATAAGTACATCTTAGAAACTGCTTCCACAGTGAATTAACTTTGTATTTCAATATTATTTATGTCACAATATTCTGATTCAAAATAAACTTCAGGAGTTACTTACCCGCGAGATCTACGCTTTGGACTAGGGTATGGGTTCCTAAATACTTTTACAGATATAATGCCTTGTGACTGGGATTGTACCTAACTTATTTTTTTAACGTCATGTATTTGACAATTCAAAAGTGCCTCGTCTTACAACATGGGACTCAAAAAAGACTGGTGAAAGATATATACAACTTAAGTGTAAGGTGGGACACCTTTAGGCTAGGTAGAGCGACGATCTCAGCCAAGTGGCTGGAAGGAAGTCATGGAGAAAGTTGCGGCGTGCGATTGAAGAGGCCTATGTCCAGCTGTGGACTGCCGCAGGCCGATAACGATACTTAGGTACACATTTCTGCGTCACTCTTCGCTAAAAAACAGCCGTGAAGTGTCGTTAAAAGTTTATAAAAGTACCAAGCCCCATACAGAGCTAACATCATAGCCGCATACATATTTGATAAGGTAATCAGTTAGTTCTATGCACATAGGGGCAAGACGGTATCGGGGCTCCGCACATCACAGCGATACAGCCCCTATGGCGCCGCTGTAGATAAAAAAAACAATTATACACTGTGTGTTGTTGTTAGGACTAAGTAGTGCTGGTTTTGTGATAGTGGAGTGATTGTCGTGGCTAAATAGAAACCTAAGTTAAGTCGCGCTCGTCTAGGTCGGGCCGTGGATGGGTGACCACCCTTACATATCGAGTTTTCTAAGTGCCTCAGAAAGATTGGTCTCGGCTGCCGTTTGAGATTTTTGGTTGTCGTTACAGGTAGTGACCATGAAGTCTGATAATCAGAATTAGTAAAAGGTACTCAGTACTAATTGGGTTATGGAGGTCAGATAGGTCGTTCCTCAATGTAAAGTACTGGTATTGAGCTCTAGCTGGTAAGACTGGAATCTAACCTTAACTTATATGGTAATAAGGCTAGGCAGATGATGGGGTGGACAAAGGCAGAAAATCTCTAGAAAAACATGAAACTTGTAAAGAGCTAATTGAAAATTACTTGTACCTACCATACAGGTACTCAGAAATAAATAAATACTATTCTATTTTAAAATGTTCTGTTTCCGATTTTGAGATTTTTGGTTTATGTTGAATGTTGTTCGGTGTGAGACTATCTGGGTTATAATTTATGTGATTACAAAAGTAGAAAGTGCCCGAACGTGTACATCAGAAATTCAATGGGAAACTGTAAATTCACACTAAGCCTTTCTATGTTTTTCTCAAATTTGTATTTTTTACGGTTTTAGTGACTTACATCTATGGGTAAGTAAGGCAGGATTAAGAATGAAAACCCTCGAACCTAAAATTTCTAGAATTATCATTTCAATACAAATTAACAAAACCTGAAGGAAAAAAAAACTAATAAATATTCCTCCCACGTAAACCTATTATAAAAAGTCATTAAAACTAGATTCTTGCAAGCGATTAGAGACAAAAACCTTTTTGAAAAGATACAGGCATGTTCTGGAGTGGGCCTTTATCGCGTCGAAGAATCGCTCTATATCGCGCGGGCGAATCTCGCTGCGATCGGGCGCGTTTTGGGCGATAAAACACCCCCTCCCCCTTCCAACGCGCGACTCGCTAGACACCTTTTCGACGAGGAGTGTAACTGTTGGTATTGTTGTATTTTTTGGTGATAAACATTTTTTGAAAAGAGCTTGTGGCTGAATGTGCCACTCGGGTCAGTCTTCAGGTTAAACTGCGGTTGCCTAGGTTGGTTCGTGAATGGGTGGCCACCCTTTTTTGACGTCACTTTGTGGGTAAAAAAGAACTAACCTCGTGACGTCACACGAATTTTTTTTTTTTTGGTGTGGGCAATCATCAAATAACCCCTCCCGCTCTTGGGCAGAGCGAAAGGGTGTCAGACTTCTACTGACTAAAAACCACCCATGTTCCTTCTTTAGCCCTATATGTCAAGGCCGCGGTATCTCTTACAACATCCCGCAGCCCCGACGAGCGTCGGCCCTTGCGGGCCCCTTCCATGTTGCTGACATCTCTTCGAGGCGCGCTTGGAACACGAACGCACCGTCGACACGGCCTGTCGTCGTCATAAGACGGACGAACGGCGGGCTAGCCCATCACTCACCGTTCACAGGCCCGTGTCTACGGTGGCCGGAAGCCGTCACGTGGCCCCCGACGCCCGGAGCGTCTCCCGCGGCGGCTGAGACGTGATGACACCCTTTATGTACCGAGATTCCTCCGTGCCTCGGATCTTTCCAAACCACCAAGACCAAAGATTAAACTTTCTTAAGTTTAATCTTTGGTCTGAAGATCTTTGACAGTCGCTACAGATAGTCAGTGGCCCAAAAAGTCAGACAACCAGTCTAACCAAAGGGAACCGTACCCAGTATAAACTGGGTTATGGAGGTCAGATAGGCAGTCGCGACTGGAGGCCGACTAACATATGTAGTTGCGAAAAGGCTAGGTAGACAATGATGACATTCTATCTATCTTTATGGGGTTCAGGTTTCCGCACTTAGTCCTTGAAGTGGACCATTGTGCGTGCAATGATGACATTTATCGTTAAAAAAAGTTTATCTGAGCTGGTGTACTTCTTTAAATATTGTTTTTTTAATGCATGGTGTATGAATGATTGCTCACAACGCCGTGGTCAGTTGCGGCCTATTTGAACTACAATTGTTTTATTGTTAAATTATATTGTATAACCATTCGTTCTCATTAGAACTTATCCCCCAAGAGACCAAACATTAATTATTCATTTTAACAACACTTTCTAATGAATATTTAAATAATCTCACCTCAAAATCAGAACCTTATCACTAAACGCATAATTTCAGTCACTTAATTAGTTTATAACAGCACCTTAGTCGATATTATAATAAAATTAAATAAGATCTAAATTCATTATAATTTACACACACAGCTATTTTCATACGAAGTTATCTAGTCACTAAATCACAGATTCTGTGATAACATTCTCTCCTATAATTACTGGCCCCCTCTCACACCGAAGCTCGCGTCGTCCTACCGGCAACACACCCTGCTTATCGCGATGTGGCGTCGCGCGTCGCGGCGTTTCTTATCAGTCGCCCGCTCTCCATCTTAGATTACGATCCGTTGTAATAAATGGAAGGTGGATTTGAGCGTGACGGTGTGATACGCGGACGTGTGATGTCGCGAGCTTGGTTGGGTGGGATAATGAAACTTGTGTTTTCTTACCAAAATATAATAGTTTAAGGTGGAAGCTCACATCTGGCCCGCGAAACTCTAATTTTCTTACGTTTTTGGCAATTTGCAGGCCAGTGCTTGGTTGTATGTTTATGAAAATTTGATTTGCGACTGTAAGACGTATGAAGTTACCGAATTATAACCATCAAAATTATCAATACAACCCTCCAAGTTCATTTTCATGTCAAGATTGATTTTTGCATGTAAAAGTCATTCTTTAGTAATTTAGTCGTCGTTCTTTAGTAGTTAGTAATTTTGATGGTTATAATTCGGTAACTTCATACGTCTTACAGTCGCAAATCAAATTTTCATAAACATACAACCAAGCACTGGCCTGCAAATTGCCAAAAACGTAAGAAAATTAGAATTTCGCGGGCCAGATGTGAGCTTCCACCTTAAAGTGACCGTTACCAGTTAAGCTGCGTTAGCCTAGGGTGGTCTGTGGATGGGATACCCATTATAAAGGGTGTAAAAGTACCCATAACGCAAACGAAGGGCACTTGTTCTCCCCACCACTGCGATCATTTTTTGGTTTTAGACCATACCTGGGAACCCCCTAGTTACGGAGATATTGGGGGTCAAAGTTCAAAATTTTGCACAGCTATTTTTTTTAATTCTAGTTTCTCAGGTTAAAACTTTCCTTAAATTACCTCCATCACCCCGTTTACTATTCAAAGCATCCACTACCACAATGTTTAAGTAGTGCTACGTTGAGTTTTACCGTAAAATGTGATTTTTGACCCAAAAAAAAGTCTTTTCAAGGGGTACTTAGTTTGATGTACAGAATGCTTGGTTGACGTATGTGTGAAGGGTTAATTTACACCCTGTATACCGAATTTTCTCCGTGCTTCGTGAAAGTACGTTATGTCGTTGATCCCGGTCAGTCTTACCAAGGGGTATCATATTACCTAGTACTGACTGGGTTATGGAGGTCAGATAGGCAGGCGCTCCATGTTGCTGCATGCTGTATCCGGTTAGACTGGAAGCAAACTCCAGCATATTTTTGAAAAGGATATGCAGATGATGAAAGTGACTGCTATTTATGACATTCTAGATATTCATAAAAGAGATGAATATTTTTCGGTGACATTTCTTTACTTTTACCCGAGTCTACATAAATATTGTATCTATTTATCTATTTACATCGTTGTAGCATAATAATATAGCGAATAAAAATCTTAATCTACCAACAACTTTCACAGAACCATCAACGTCACAGCATCGAAGCCGCGACCTTTCCGTGGCCCCGCCCCCTGCGATCTGGAATCAATTAGCGTGCGCGTGAGTCGGCCGGCCCACGGCGCGGCGCAGGCGCATAAATTGATGCTAAACGAGATTGACCCCGAAACGGGGATTATTATACGTTCGACAGTGTTGAAAGCGCAGATTTTTATGTGGGTATATTACTTTGGGTTAGAAAATGGGTTGTTTTTTGTGTGGGAAAGTCTGAGAAATAGGAAAAGTTTAGTCCTACGCTATATCTAGCGTATTTTCTGAATTTTCCAATTCAGAAATTTGACGTAGTCAGTAGCAGATTTATGGAGTGAATATGGGGAGTAGTATCTACACCGTTGCCATAAGAGATGGAGAGTTAAAGAGTTGAAGATTACTTAAGTAGATAGGCAGGTAGGTCTTCCTTGTATTTATATTTGTTGTATGTATTGTGTTCCCTGTATTATTGTGTATAATTGGATCCATAATACTTTAAGTAAATAAAAAAGTTCGCACACAAACGCAGCGCATGCGCTATAGTGCGAGTCTGCACTATCGTCACGATGTAGGATAACATGATGTAGGTCCCGTATTTCGACACCAACTCGCTATGGGTTCCCAGAAACTTAGGTGCATACAAATATAAGGTATTATGTTGGTATGTATATTAATATTGAATTGATCTTTAAAGAAATTTAGAGTAAATTACGCAGGCGAGAAGGGTGTTTGATGAAAATAAAAGGCTTAGAGACATTATAAAACGAAAAAATAATAGTTCAAAAATATCAGTTAAAGTAGGTATGCATTTTATTTTTGCTATGCAATGTAACGCTAGTGCTGCGACACATTTTTTGTAATCCGAAACCGAAAAAAAAAATATACAGAAAACCGCAACAGGGTTTATTTATCCTTTATCCATATTTTTACAGCCTGAAATGTCGACTAGTTTAGACCTTGACGTTTTAAAAGAGCAATAATAATAGGAATATTTTGGACCACAAACCTTCAAGGTGCTTACAAAAAGAGATCACTTAGATAACACAACGGCGCAGCGGTGTAGATATAAGCTCCTGATAACAGCTTCGATTCCCCGGCCGAGCGATGTTTTCGTAAGATAATTTTATTATTTCGGTGGAAAAAATATAGTTTTAAAGTTAAACAATGGCATTGTTGTAGAAATTAATTTTGTTGATAATCTATCTTTTATGTAAACTGATAGAAATCGGGTCAGAAATTAAAACTTTAATAACTTGAGGAAGGAGTTTTTTGGTGTTAATTTAAAGATTGAAATGTTATAATGAAAATCTTAATTGACACTCTGGAGTCCTAATTTAAATATAAATAAATCATTCCCATAAAGCTTCTTAAATACAAAATAATGTAGTAAGTGTTATAATGTCGTACGGCATTCTATTGTGGGGGAATGCCGCTGATATACAGACCATTTTTGTTTTGCAAAAACGGGCGGTTAGATCTATTTATAAATTAAGTCCGAGACACTCTCTGAGAGAAAAATTTAAGGAAATTAATGTAATGACTGTTCCCTCTCAGTATATTTATGAAAATCTTTTGTATGCTCACAAAAATATAAAGCTGTTTAAGAAATATAGTGATATTCACAATATAAATACAAGAAATAGACATAAATATATTGTACCCACAACAAGGCTCAAGAAAATAGGTGGATCATTTAGATGCCAATGTATTCGCTTTTATAATAAACTACCAAGCCACATTCAAAATTTAAGCCTTAATAAATTTAAATCTTTTATTAAACGTAAACTTTGCCAGAAAGCTTTTTATGCTGTTAAAGATTATATAGAGGACAAAAAAGCTTGGGATTGAACTGCTCCAATTTGAATTGTTTTTTTTTTTTATATATATTTTATTTTTCTTTTACAATTTGACATTTTATTAATTTTCTTTATACACAATGACATTGTTTACTTTTTCAAGTATGATATTATTTTTTGACCAATATTTACTTGTTAAATATTTTAATTTTTTTTTTGTTTTTGATTTAGTTTTGTGTTTTTTTTGACATTTAATAACTTGACTTATTTAATAAGATAAATATTTTATTATTTTTATATTGTGAATATGAGGACTATGTGGGTCTTTCTTTAATTTTAACGATTGTCTGGCAGTTTGAGTACTATAAGCGACCTACCCAAATGTCCTTTCCTTGGTATTGTTCGTCGTGACGTTGAGCTCCTTGAGTTAAAAGTCGAGCTCGACAATAACTGACAAATGCTTGCACTGACTGGACGGGTCCACTCAAATCTGTGTGGTGCTTTCTTCAAAAGACCATCTCAGACACTAATCTGCATAGCCCTCATGTGTGTCCCAAGATTATGTCTGGACCTTAAACTTATTGTTAACCATTTAAAACCATTTTAAAAGATTAAAAGAGTAACCTTTGGAGTTTCTTGCCGGTTCTTCTCCTTAGGAATCGACCAATGCACCGAACCGTGCCCCTTTTTTATGTCGACGTTTTACAAGTGCCCATGTAGGCCTATGTGAAATAAAATATTTTGACTTTGACTTTGACTTTGACTAACGTTTCAAAAACCGAGCATTTAAGTAATTATTATTTGTGCCTGGAACTATTTATAAACATTATAAATAAATAATAGGCGTATTTTCTAATTAAGTAATATCATGTTGGCACAAGCGTGACACATCTCTATATTGTTTTGTATTTACAACATAAACTAGGTTACAGAGTAAAAACAGCAAAAAATATTTATTATACACGCATACTAATTGGGTATCTTCCAATAATACTTCTTCGGTAAGACTCACGATCAAAATATTTACGAAAACATTTATTTTTTCCAAAGAACGTGAACATTCTTAATTCTTATCCGTGAAGCCGATAAAAGTAAATTACACTTTTAGGTATTTTGCTAATTAAAAGTCAACAAAGTAAATATTATTACCAGAACTGTTATCTCGGAGGAAATATAACATACTTCCAGGGGCGATAAGGTTTGCCTAATTGATATGCTGAGACCAAAAAATTCGGTATCGGTATCAATATGAGGCGCATCCCTTTATATTTTATATTTTTTTTAAAAGTAATATGGTGCCGTTTATGGTCTATTAGTTTGCCATGTTAAATTAAAAACAAAAAAGATTTTACTTGAATTTTAAATTGAAAATAAAATGCCTGAAATATTGCATCATTACAAAAGATAGATTCTCAATATTAAAAGTGATACTTACCTACATGTAATAATTATTGCAGATAATCATAATAATTATAATGTTATTGGTTTTCAGCACTAATTACAGTAATTTAATTTTCTTATCTCTATATTGTTTATTCGGGATTTTCGTAAAAGCAACGTCTGTTTCCAAAAACACCACGCCTGTGTTTCTCGAGGGGTGAAGGCAAGGAAGGAATATTCAAGTCACATTCAGTCTGTTTTAAAAAAAACGTAACTGATAAACCCAATAACACTTTGCCCAGCATGGCAATGGAATCGAAGACCTCATGCGTAGCTGTAGCGTCGGGAACAAGTCATCATCAGCTTATTAATATTCCCGCTGCTGGGAGACAGGCCTCCTCTTTTTGAGAGGGAATGGGCTATAATCCACCACGCGGGGCCAGTGCGGATTGGTAGATGTCACATGTCTTCGAATTTTTGGTTCTAAGACATGCCGGTTTCCTCACGATGTTTTCCTTCACCATTTTGAGAGCAGCGGTAATGAAAATAATTACACAAAGTAATGTGCCTGCCTGGGTTCGAACCCACGGCCTAGTGTTCGTAAGTCGGGGCCGCCACCACTGGGCCACCGCTGCTCTGGGAACAAGTAAGTTAAAGTATTTTTACATATTAAATCGCATTCCCTCTTTACATAAAAACATACGAATTGAGCTAAAATACTTCTCACTTGTAATGCCATTTTCTAAGGTCAGTGTCTATTTACCCAAATTAGTTTGTTTTTCTCCAATTATTTTTTAATGAGATACAATTAGTTCCGTATGCTAATTATTGTCGGTCAAAAATTATACTTGAGTAAATTTAAATAGATATGGTGTGATCTTGATAGTTATCATAAAAAAATAAACAGGCCTAAAGAGACATTTGCAAGCTAGGCCGCACTTTTTTTTAAATATTTAATCAGCAGATTATAATTCCGCAATTATATTGTACTTACTTCTATGAAATTCAAATGTATGAATATAACTGAAGTTTAGTATAACTGTAGTTTAATACTGCGTAATTCACAACGTGGACCCATTGCGTATTCGTGTATGTTGTCTACTTTTTTTTTGTTCTAGAATATGCCATGCTGATTTTCTGAAGATGTTTTCCATCACCGAGTACAACTGAACAGTAGTGATGATACAATTTACGTATACTGACGTAAACATTGATTATTTTTCTAAACAAGTCAACATTTCAATGTTTAATCACTTGACAATATCAATACTGAATTACATTTTACATGATTGGTCAAATGATGATTCGCGCCACGGGTGTCTTGGATAGCACGTGTGTCTCGAGTAAATTTTAGTTTTTTGTGTGATTGTTGATACTTTTGTGACTTGTTTTGTTGTTGTTTATGTGTGTTGTACTGTGTGTGTAAACAGGTTTGTACTGTGATTGTCTTGCTTTTTAGCCCTCCTATTCATCATGGATAGGAAAAAACCACCCGATCCTGTCCCTCCTGACATCCCAGTTTCCTTAAGCCCTGTTTCTTTAAATCCACTATCACAATTTGCAAATGTTGTCTGCAGCTTACCAGAAATGGAAATTTCCTCATCCCAACAAACTTCACGAAAACGTCCTGGGGACGAAGAAATAACAAATCCAACTCCTCCAAATAAACAACCAAAAACTCAAATTGGTCGTACTACCTATTCGGTAATTGATAAGGCCCCTTACATTGTTCACGTGTCGCGTATAGAAACTCAACCAAACGCAGGCACCACTCTTCATCCCGTAAATTTCGGCAAATTTTTGATCAATAACAACATTGCGAACATTGTTCGTGGTGGTGTCAATAGAGTAGGCAGAAACCGGGTATCAGTAGAGTTCGCTTCCCCTCAGGATGCCAACTCTTTTTTAGTTAATAACCTGTTGGCCAAGAATAGTTATACTGCAACAATACCTTCATTTAATGTCACTAGGATGGGTGTCGTAACCGGTGTTCCTAGTGATATTACTGAAGAAGAAGCTATGACATATTTGTCTGTACCAACTGGGTGTAGACAAATACTTAAAGTTCGCCGGATTAACAGAAAAGTACAGAGAGACGGTATAACAGAGTGGAAACCCACTGAAACCTGCATCATTACGTTTGATGGTCAAGTCCTTCCCAAGAGGATATTCTGTTGTTACACAGCCCTTCCCGTTGAGCAATACATATACCCAACAATCCAATGCCGCAAATGCTGTAGATTTGGGCATGTAGCAAACCTGTGTAGATCAAAACCACGCTGCAGTAAATGTGGCCACGATCACCCCGGTGATGGTTGCAACATTACTGAAGGCGAGGCCTTTTGTATACTATGCTCGGGGGATCACTTTGCCAATAGCAGGTCATGCCCTGAGCATGGCAGACAAAAAGCCATTAAAACTATCATGGCTGAGAAATCCATTTCATATGCTGAGGCTAGCAAATCCATTCCAGTAGTTACCCGCAATTATGCTAATGCCACTAAAACTCAATTATCTCAGTCATATAGGAAAACAGTACATTTAAAGCCCAGGACCCATGCCCCACTTTCCCCATCCTATGATAAGACTGCTCATCACCAAATAGTTAGTTCTCCCCAATCTTCTCAGCCTAATGGCTGGGCTCTAAATTATAACAATGTTCCCTCCAATAATACTTCGTCTCTTATTGATCTTATTATACAACTTTTACCAACTATTATATCCTCATCTTCTAGTTCCTCCCAATCACCGTCCAACGTTGCCGAACAATTGATTAATCTTCTTTTACAAATTAAAAATGGCGGCCCGCCAAGTTTTCCTACAATGGAATGTGAGGAGCGTGTGGCATAAAAAGCACGACCTCATATTCCTTCTAAACAAGTACAAGCCATTGGCTTGTTCTATAGCTGAGACTTGGCTCACCCCAAGTCTCAGCTTTCGTATGCCACATTTTAACATTCTCAGATGTGATAGATCCGATGGGTACGGAGGGTCGGCTCTCTTCGTCAACTATCGGGTCCCACTTTCCCCCCTATCCTTGCCTTCACTTGAAGGCGATATGAGTATTGTAGCAGGAAGGATTGAAGGCATCACAGTGTTTTCTATCTATATTGCTCACCCCAACCATAGTTTTTTAGTCATTTTAAAAAACATTTTTTCTAGTGTACATGGTCCAATGCTGGTCATGGGTGATTTTAATTGCCATCATTATAGATGGGGATCTGAACGCTGTGATGCCTTTGGTGTAGCTCTAGTTGAGATCTTGGATGACTTAGACCTTTGTATTTTGAACAATGGCTGCCCAACTCGTAGATCTCTTCCCGGACAGCAAAAGAGTTGTGTTGACCTGACATTTTGTTCAGTCGAATTAGCAGCTTCGACTCACTGGGAATGCACAACCTTGTCGCATGGTAGTGACCATTACCCTATAGTCATATCTTTAATCAACAAGTCCTATTTAGAAAAAGTTTCTCCTCCACTTTTGAAATATAATCTATCCAAACCAGATTGGAGTAGATTTGTTTCACTATTGGAGGAGAAAATTGATCATCTTCCAAATTTAAATTCATATTTACCAGATCCTTCTGGTCACTGCCATGCTAAGAGTTGTTATGAGGGTTTTATTGCCGCCATCACATCAAGTGCTGACTCTTCCTTTCCGTTGAAAAACAGTGCCCAAAATAAAATCCCTTCACCCCCATGGTGGGACCCTGAATGCACTTCGGCAATTAGAGAAAGGAATGAGGCCGAGGAATGCTACAATGCAGATATGAGCACCGAAAACTTGATGGCATACTCTCAGTGTAATGCCAGATCCAAGCGTCTTCTTCGTAAGAAAAAACGTGCGGGTTGGGTCAAATACTGCTCCTCCTTATCTCCCTCTACTCCAGTCTCAGTAGTCTGGAAAAATATAAATAGATTTAGACGTGGGTGCTTCCCCTCATTTACTCCACCAATTACCAGGGAAACAGCTGAACATTTCTTTGACAAAATAGCTCCACCCTATGTCCCTCACTCATCTGAATTGCAAAATGTACCTTTGCAAAATGATTCAGAGGATCCATCCGATGCACCATTTACTATGGAGGAACTGAATGTGGTACTCAGATATGTCCGTGACTCTGCTCCTGGCATTGATGGTGTGCCATATTCTTTTATCTCTCGCTCTGGCAACAAGACTAAAAGCTACTTTTTAAAAATTATTAATTTTTGTTATAGTCATGGTTGGGTTCCAGATCAGTGGAAACTACAAATAATCATTCCCCTATTAAAGCCTGGCAAACACGTAGATGATCCGAATGGCCTGAGGCCAATTGCTTTATCTTCAGTCCTAACCAAACTTCTAGAACACCTTATTAAAAATCGTCTCGAGTGGATAGTCGAATCAAGAGACTTACTGCCGAACTACCAATTTGGTTTTAGAAAGGGACTTAGCACTATGGACAGTGTTGGTATTTTAGTGGCGGATATTCGCATAGCTTTCTCTAACAACGAGTCCGTTGTGGCTACTTTCCTCGACATATCTTCTGCTTACGACAGCGTACTTCTTCCCGTACTCAGGCAGAAATTGCAACAGCTGAGTCTCCCGGCTAAGATGATACAATGTATTTGTGGATTACTTATGTCTCGGTCGTTGGTGCTGAGAGTTCCGGGAGAGGTATTCGCTGAAAGACAGACATGGAGGGGACTCCCGCAGGGCTTTGTCTTAAGCCCATTACTGTATAATTTATACACGGCTGATATTAAATCCTGCCTAAATAGCAATTGTCAGTTATTACAATACGCCGATGACATTGCCTTATATGTGTCAGATTCCTCCATTGCTGACGCTGCGTCATCTCTATGCCTCTCTCTGGATTCTTTGAACCAGTGGCTTTTAAGCCACGGTCTGTCGCTGTCTGCGCCAAAAAGTTCGGCAGTAATTTTTTCTCGCAAAAGGTCGATTCCTCAAATTTCAATTAGCATTTTAGGCCATAATATTCCTATAGTAGGTAAAGCAAAATTTTTAGGCGTTTTTTTGGATGCAAAGTTGACCGGAAAACCTCACATAAATTTTCTTGTTCAAAAGTGCGAAAGAATTATTTCAATTTTAAAAGTTCTTGCCGGTGTTTGGTGGGGTGCCCATCCCTACACCATGAAATTAGTGTACAACGCCCTAATTCGTAGTGTTTTAGACTATGGAACATACCACTTGATTCCTTGTAACAAAGGTGCTTTGGCTGGGCTGGATAGGATTCAGTCCAAATGCCTTCGAATCATCTCTGGCTGCATGAAGTCCTCCCCCGTTAACGCATTGCAGGTTGAGTGTGCTGAACCTCCTTTGGCCCTGAGACGGCAGTACCTGGCTTCTCGCTTTTTATCCAGAGTAATTCCTAGTACATCCCATCCCCTTATAGTAAAACTAAATGAGCTGGATGCCTTATGCAGAAACTCAAATTATTGGAAAAATAAAGAAATCCCCTTAATCCTTAAATCTTTTCGGTTAACACAAAATTTAGATTGTCCCATTTCTCAGTATCCTAGACTTCCGCTTTTTAACTTTGCTTACGAAGTCTTATGTTTTACCCCAAAAATTTTCTATGATATTGGTATAACAAAAAGATCTCCTTCAGCGAACTCCGCCTTCAATGCGTTGGTGGGCGAGCGATGGAATGGCTTTAATCTATTCTTTACTGATGCTTCAAAACTAGATGGACATAATAATACTGGAGCCGCGGTATATTACCAAAACTCCAGAATAGTTCTACAGTTTAAATGCCCTAAGGAGGCATCTGTATTCACTGGTGAATGTGTGGCTATATTGGAAGCTTGTCTTTTTATAGAATCACACACTAACATTGAGAAAGCCGTTATTTTTACAGACTCCCTTAGTTGTTTGCAAGCTTTAGCTCAAAGTCCTTTTAAAAATAAATTACACAGCCCCATTATTCTAAAAATCAAAAGTTCTCTATTGTCTTGTGCTCGTAGTCAAAGGGATGTACAGTTAGTTTGGATACCTGGTCATTGTGGCATTAAGGGTAACGAATGTGTTGATGGTCTGGCTAAAGATGCTTGTTCATCTGTATCGGCCAACCTCACACATAATACCCATCAGAGTTATGACCTGTTGTCTCTACCAAAGTTGAATCTCCAATGTTCATGGCAGGAGCAGTGGGATATGTCAAGCAAAAAAAAAGGTAGGTTTTTTTATGCTGTACAACCAACTATAAAACCAAAACCATGGTTTTATAGCTACAAAAAAGTTTCCAAACCTGTTATATCTGTCCTTTGTAGAATTCGTTTAGGATTTTGCTGCACCCCTGTTTTCCTACAAAAAATCCATATCCTTGATTCCTCTCTCTGCGAGTGCGGATTGGAAGAGGGCACTTTGGATCACATTTTTTTTGAATGTTGTAATAACGCCCCACCACTCGACTTATATAGTCGTCTTCCTAAATTTAAGATCCCTCTTCCGATTAATTTCCCCTCCTTATTAACATATTCCTCTCCAGAACTGCTTGTGGCGCTGATGACTTTCATCCGTCACAACAATATAAAACTATGAGTTGTACCCAACTCCTATCCACCGTTTATATGTGGCATACCTACAATGTATTATTCGTTTTAATGTCCTAACATTTATAATATTTATGTAATTTTATTTTTTGTTTGTTTCAGTCCCGTACTAACCCAACAAGTGTCGCAACTGTATTCATCGAGGAATCTTGTTTGTGTCTAGTGTCTACAGTAGTTTTTTTATTTTTTTATTAAACCTGTCAATCACACTTGCTTTTCCAATTCACTTTCGACATTGGCAGAATAGTCGACATCGGCTCTAATTGCCATATAACAAAAATAGAATAGAATGATTGGTCAAATGGATATAAATAAATAATTAAATACAAAAAATGTAGTAGATAACAACACTGTTTCTTAATATATTAGTTCATTTTAGATAAAAAAAAAACATTGCCCCACACTAGGAATTTCTCCTGTATCGTGGGTGCGTTCACAAACATTTAAACTCACATACACAAACACCCAGACTAGGAACAACTATCTGTAGGCCATACAAATATTTGTTTCGTGCGGGGATCGAATCCGCGACACGCAGCGCAGTAGTCTAATCGTTTAGCCACTGCGCCAAACGTGTCGTCAAAATTATATATTATTTTGGCAATAATTAACTCACTGTTTCCTAAATGAAAGATAAACTGATACAAATGATAATTGACCAAACAGACTACTGTTATTAGTAAACGGTAAACTCATTAAGAAATATTAATAACAGACTTGTCTATTACAAATGCTGTACCCACTAACTGAATCTACCACAAAAGAGAAATAAAAATAAAATGTAATATAATACGACGCCTGTAATTTCCGAAGGGTGGGGCAGGGTCTATGGTATCCACATTTTACTTGTTAAGGCAGCCGCCTCAGCAGTTACTTAGAAATACCTGGTGAAGAAAATCAAAAACAATCAATAAAATAAAACCGGTCAAGTACGTGCCGGACTCGCTCATGAAGGGTTTCGTACCATTATCTATAAAACCGGCAAAGAATCATGTCTGTTGTATGGGAGCCCCCCTTTATTTATTGTATTAAAATTTTATTATTTGTTACAACTGAGTATTAAATAAAAATAAAACTGAGTATTTTGTTAATATTTCAATATATTTCCTACGTTGCCATTATAAATATCGATCAAAAAAGGGCAAAAAATCGTGTTTGTTGTATGGGAGCCCCCTTAAATATTTATTTTATTTAGTTTTTAGTATTTTTTGTTATAGCGGCAACAGAAATTCAACTGATTCTTGAGATACAGCCTGCTGGTGACAGACAGACGGACGGACGGACAGACTGACGAAAATAAAAATCACTGAAATATCTATAAGATCTAAACTACATTGAGTGAGTTTTTCAAAAGAGCAACGACCAATGTTACAATCTCATCATCATCATTCCAGCCCGTAATCACTCACTGTTGGGTATAGGCCTCCCCTTTACTCCGCCACTCCTCTCTGTTCTGTGCGTTTCTCATCCATCCGTATCCCGAGCTCCTGACGATGTTACAATCTAAAAAATTAAAACAATTCAACAACAACAAAACGTGACCTTTTCAAACCCCCTGTAGTTTAAAACGCATCACACCCCACATTATCACATAGTACACACACATTAACATTCTCTTTCTCCCTCTGTCACACACACAGACGTACAATTTGATAATGAACGTGGAATCAGAACGGAGATAACATTTCTCCCTCGCCTTATCAGTAGGATCGGGAGTCTGGGGCCCATTGAGTGGAACACACGTCATTTTTATCGTAAGCCACGACCGTCTAAGTGTAGGGCTGATGAATAGTTTTTTGTTTCTTTTAAAGATTGTATTAATGCTACTATGAACAGTAGCAGCTGTTGTTTGTTAAAAAGTTTTTGTCCCAAGTATTTCCAATGTTAAAAAATATCGAATACGAAGAAAAAAAACGAAATACGAAAAAATCTTCAAACAAAATCAATCAGTTGATACCTATCTTCATATTAATTGACACACAATCAATAAATCCAAATAAGTAAAGTTATTACAAAAAACACACAGGGAAATATTAATTTCTCAATCACAAATCCGATCCTAAAACCGACAGTTGAGCTGCGATACACCGATGAAGCAACGAGATACAACTCTACCGAAACATATACAAACTATTTAGACATAGTTGACATTGACAGGAGCTGTCAAAATAGGAACATGCCACACGAGTTCGGTATTTAAAAATGAATTCGGTCTCGTTGCAATGTGATTTGGTATCGGCTTAAGATTGGCATCTAGTATTAGTAATGTCACATCACTATTTTGTATTTAGAAGGTTTTGATTCAGACTCAAGAATAGTAGGGAATGGTGAAAGTCAAACATGTTTTTAAAATCAAAGTCTAGAAGCTGATTAGACTAGAAGTCGATCTCAACATAGCTTGGAAAAGGCTAGGCAGATAATGATGACGAGTCAATTATTATAGATATTGAAATTCTAATATAAACGCGCAATACAGTTCAAAAACACGAAAATCTAAGTAACTCACAGTAATTACATTTTATCAATGATTTACATTCGTTCATGCTCTGATAATGTATCTACAGGGCAATAAAAATCCTATATAATACATTAGTACCACTGTTAAGGCTATCAGAGCAGAGATAAAAACCGACCAATCTTAACGACGGCCTTATCGCGAATTCAGAGAAAACTGCTGTCCTAAACTATGGCGTTGTGTCCAAAATTTATTTATTTGTTTTGATTTTTGGACGAACTTGGCCCTAGTTGTTTTCTGGGTTCTTGAGATGACTGTCAACTTATTTACTTAAATCTCTTGGGTTTATTTTAGTCTAATTCAGTATTATTTTTGTTTACAGCAACACCAGTACTGTATATTGATAAAGTATAGAGTTCATTCACCTCATAACATAACTTAACATTGTCATAAATGAGCGTTGCAAGGAGTCATAAATGATTTCAAGCATTTTCTAAAGCCTTATGAGCAGTTTACCTATTGTTTAAAACGATTTCATACGAAATAATTTAGTTGATATCTTTTTGAACCCTATCTGTCGTCAGAAAGTGATCTTTAAAGCCACTTTTATATCGTTTTAAGTGTTTTTAATACCTCACTGACACTAATTGGTACTCCAGTTATCCCGATCATTGATAAAACCTCGGCTATACGTCCACATGTAAATTCCAAGAATGTTGTTTTATCTAATGTCAACAAATTCCACAAACGCACTGTGTTTTCCTTCAAATCAAAGAGTTGTTCTAGAGAATTGTTTATATTCAACACTAAAGAAAATATTGAGGTACTTAACTAGTTTATTGTAATAAGAACAATAAAATGCAACATTGTTTTGTGTTGTTAGTGCATAACTGAGAAACAACCAGACGGCTCTCGTTGATTTTTCAAACAATATTGCAGATTTTACGTGTTTCTTTTTATATTTGATCCAAATAAGTATTGGTCAACTTCTCGCAACAGCATTATGGAGTTAAGCAATGAGTAAAAATGTCAAAGTTTAATAGATAACGATAGTAGGAGTTAGTAACAACAGTAATTCTTATTTGATACAACATTTCATTCAATACGCTCAAGATAGATGCTTCTAATCGGTATCAGTATCTATTCTGGAGATATTCCATTGATACCCATCGCAGATTGAATAGACAAAAGACCAGCTTTAGCTTTAAGACGCGAATGGAATGAAATGGGGGCATTAAAAAGGCTTTAAAAGTATTGGAAAGTCCATAAAAATATGAAAAACAAAGCAGTATAAACAGTCCAACCGACCGATATGTAAACAAATCTTACACATTGTTTTGAAGTCGACAGCGCCACCTGGTGGCGGGTCCCCGGCCGCCACTTCCAGCTGCTTCAGATACCGCAACCACAATAACATAATATCCACAGCACAGCACTATTTTTTGGTATTTATTTTGTGTATATTTGTGCGCGCGACATTTCAGCCGTCATAGTTTTGCCGCGTAAAGTGAGTGACTGGCCCGGCGAGTCGAACGCCCCCCCTCCGCACACACGCGCGCCTCGTCCGCACACGGGCGCACACAGACGCAGCCGATCCCTTATCAGGTTGGTTTAACTAGCAATGGCTGGCCCCAGATGCTATCACTCCGAGCTCGCGGTAACGTTGCATTGAAAGATAAGAGTCAGCGATATTATCGCTCTTTGAATAAACTTGTATAAAATGTCAAATAAAAAAGCTGCGCGCCATACACGTCGTCTAGCGGCGATTTTTTTGATACCCCTGCGATGTCGGAAGTCGGACAAGGTTTATGATTTCGAGAATTTGTTATGAGCACTCAGAAATGTGGAAGTACTGCTGTTTTGTTGGCATCGATAACAGAGTTAAGTTTTGGGCACATTTGTAAGTTGGAAAGAATTTGAGTTTTTTGTTTGTTCACACTTACGTACAATTTAATCTTCATTACTGACATCATTTAAATCAGGAATAATTTGTTGTGATCGAGACTTACCTGGAAAGAGAAAACAGTTCATTATTAGAAAACAAAAACCTTGACAAAACCATAAGAAATCAAACATAAAGCAAATCTATAATTTTCCTTTACCTCAAAACCAAATTCAATATCAATGTCACCAGAATGCATAAGCGAACTGATGCTAAATGTCTACACAAACACGTGACGGATGTCTACACAAAAGGTGACATTGAGGAAAACTTTTTAATGTGGGTCAGCCACTGAGTGCAGGTCCAAGTACTTCTGAAGCAGTTTCGTTTGACATTTAACAGTCTTCACGCGTAGAACGCTTTAAAAGGTTCCTTCAAATACAAGTATGCGAGCATTATTCGTGTGCTGAATGTACGGGGCCTTCCTATATCGATATTACGATAGTACTTTTAGAGTATGGACTTTTCAAAGCCTTTTTTGGCTTCTTCGTCCGTTTTGGGCACGCTTTACGGGTAAATTGACCAGATAAATTGCCCACTTTTTGATGACATAATATATCATCGGCATCTGCTTACCTTTTTCAAAACTATGTTGGGGTAGCTTTGCAGTTTTACTAGATGCAACTGACCTCCACAACCCCGTTAGTACTGGTTTGTGGAGGTATAGCGTGCAGCCCCTTGGTAAGACTGGTTGTCTACGTTGATGACATGTATAACAGAATATAAGTGCATAGACTGTGAAATCGGTGGACGGTGAACTTTGCTATTTAGAATCGAGAAAACACGTTTGTAAGATCACTAGCAATGTTAGCTAGGTCAAGTTGGCCTAACACGTCATGTGAACAGCTATTTTGGGTACTATTTTGGGTACTATTTTCCAGCCACTTGGTTTAAATTTATGACTTGTCAAAAAGTTTTTCCTAAACGAACCAAACCTATTTTTACTGTATTGAATCTATTATTTGAGTCTTGAAACACCACCCTTTACTTAAATAATCAGAAGATTAAACAAGCTAAAATATCAACGTCTCCCATAATTTAAAACAAACACAGCTAGTTTTTGCTCATTGTACATTTATCCGCATATACGGCACAAGTGCGCGCACGCAGTTAATAGCAGTCTAAGATTCGGTGCTGATCCACCGATAGCTGCCAAGGTTATGATTTACTAGATACGGACGCAGGTGGCTGAACGGTAGTGCGGAGAAATATTGGGAACAGCAATAGTGTCCCGGAATATATTTTTCAATGAAATAATTTTTGATATTGAAATTTTTCAATTCTGCCCTCATTGAACAGTGTTTTTTTACCATTAATTTTGCGAACTCTTCCTAAGTTTGTTTGAGAGTTCATCATCATCATTTCAGCCGAAAGACGTCCACTGCTGGACATAGGCCTCCCCTAAGTGTCGCCATATTGACCGGTCCCGTGCGTCTCGCATCCAGCGGATCCCCGCAACCTTCACCAGGTCATCGGTCCACCTAGTGGGAGGCCTTCTTGAGAGTTCTGGTGATGGTAAAAATGCTGATAACAAAGGGGATTTTTGTGGTGATTACTTATCAGAATGAGTGAGTAACACTGTAGGATAACATGATTTCAATACCGCTCGATGCCCTGGGGAACCCCTTTGTCATATCAAGCATTCGGTTAAATAGATCTATGAAGTATTTACAGGCATCAGCACATCTAGCAACCCAACCCGAAACTGACAATTTTCAATCAACCTCGGCACGTCTCTTGTCGGTTGGCGCAGTGGCTGAGCGATTGGACTGCTGCGTTGCGTGTCGCGGGTTCGATTCCCGCACGGAACAAATATTTGTATGAATTACAAATAGTTGTTTCGGGTCTAGGTATTTGTGTATGTGAGTTTAAATGTTTGTAAACGCACCCACGATACAGGGGAAATTTCTAGTGTGGGGCAACGTTTTTAAAAAAATAAAAAAACATTGAACCTAATGCTTTAGCGATAAAGTTACAAATCTGTTAAAATAATTTGGCAGATTGTAGTAGCTTGTTGTGTTCGTACAAGGGTTTATATCATTAACGTCTAGTCTATTATAATATCTAAGCTTTTATTAAGTCTCCTTTTCTGCGTTTGCTTCTGAGCCTACAGAAAATTCTAGCTAAAATTTTTCACAGAGATATTTGTCCCGTGCAACACAACACTTGGCACCACCATACACACACAAGGGCGACGCTTGTGTGCGATCCCAGTCTGAGATTGTGTTTATCTCACATCTCTTATGCAACGTTCATTTACATAAAAACTATTATTTTTTCGACCATGCCTTTATCTTTCATCATCGATTAACTTTTTGTTGTACTGTGTGCTTTAATAAGTCATAGTTTTGTTAGTTATGTAATTTGAGTATGTTTTTGTAATGCCTAATAAGTAATAACGTTCTATAATTTCTTTGACCACCCTAATTCGGTACAAAAACATTTTTTTTTTATCCATCTGCCAACTTCTCTCGAGATCTTTTGTTAAAAAAACTTCTGGTTCTTACCCAGAACTGATCATATTTGAGCTCTTTAAGCCTTGAAATTGAAGCTCCCTCGTAAATAACATCCACAACCGATCTTTTACGGATAAATCTCAAACCATAGTAACCACACAAGGTACGCGAGATTGTTGATTGCAGCATGATGTCATCAGTTCAAGTGGATGCCACTGCTCATTCACTTGATGCAATCCCTTTCAAAATACATGCAACTGAATCTTTAGCCAACGAATCTGATAGTGATGAAGATTTCACTTGATGTACCTTTGAAATACATTTAGAGGAAACCGTCTCTTTAAGCAAAGTTATTGGTGATTCTACAATGAGTGTATTTCGGAATTTCACAGTATCACTTCACTCTGATTTTGTTTCGATCAAAGAACGAATCACTTCGTAAATTGAAATAAAACGGTATCCTTAAAAAAACCAGGGCACAGGGCTCCGAAACACAAATCAAACAGCAGCCGCTAAGTACATCATATCTACTCGAAAATTCATAAAAGAAAGCCCACTCTGATAGGCGGTCGGCGCCAGCCATATGTGTTGATAAGGTCCAGAATAAATCAACCCGTCTCGCTGCCTAGTGATAAGGGCAGATAAAACATTAATCAGTATTGGTCGAAGTTAATGGATTCTTAATGCGGCGGTCGTGATGTGGACGAGGAATTTTTGAAGACCTTGATTTGTTGTGTGAATTTGTTGAGTGTGTTAGCGCCATTTTTGGACGTCGTCGTTTGATAGTGGGACTTAGGGAGAGTTAATTCTAAAAACATTGTCGTCATTTTTCTTTGATGTACTCTTTATATAGGTGGACGGATGACCTGGTGAAGGTTGCGTGGACCCGCTGGTTGCGAGACGCACGGGACCGGTCAATGTGACGACACCTGGGGAAGGCCTATGACCAGCAGTGGACGTCTTTTGGCTGAAATGATGATGAATAATGATGATATATGCCATTTTGAAAACCTAACACACATCATCCCATCCTTCACAGTCTATCCATCGAACACTATAAATGTTCGATGATGACTGTGAAGGATGATGAGAAAGGAAGTGACAGCTGAGACGACGAGTAGAGAAGTATGGAAGTAGAAATATACAACACCGACCCCAAATAAATGGTATAAGGGCAGGAGAATGAATACTTTTGGTGTTCTTTGGGAGTCAGGTTTTCAAATAGATTGATTTTTGTTTACTAAAGAGTGAGTACAATTGGTAAAATGTTTCGATGGTAAGATAAGTATCTGAAAAACATTTTAAAACAAAACATAATAAACTAGTAGTTTTTGGAACAGACCACAAGGATACAAAGGTCACAGTAGCTGCAAAAAATTGTCTATCGACTAGAAAAAACCCAAAAAGTAGACTATGACTTATAAAGTTATAAGTTTGCGGTCTTGTGGCTGATTCACAATCGTTCTTACATTCAGATGAGCATGTATTTTTAATACAACTTCCCAGTTTGTCTGTCCATATAGATCGTAATCTTAGTGAGCTACTGTGTTCATAATTTTTATCTCCATATCATTATTACCGGTTACAATTGTGTAAAATTAAATTTACATAATGACTTTTAATTGTAACCTTGTTGTCTGCAATTTTAACTTTCAATGTATTTTATTGTTTTAAAATTATAGCTACATGTCCGGAAGATTGTATGGCCAAACCAATTAAATAAAAAGAACTATGATTTTTAGGCTGGAAACAATTAATGTAGGCAATAGAGATAAGAATTTCGGTAAAAAGGAAAAGAAAATTGGAGTAGTCTTGGCACTTGACACAGATGATAATAATACACTGAACAGCATATTGAAAAGCACATTTAAACAAAATTCTACAAGCATGTAAAGGTAGCACACCATAGAGCCCGCAGCTAAGCTACGCATCGCCCTAAAATACAAAGTAGGCGGTTTTTGACAAGAATTGAGCCGCGCAAAAACATTGTAAAATTCTCTGTGCATATCCTACCTTGCAGTGGACGGTCAACTTTAAAGTTGTTGGTTTTCAGAAACTCCCGTTCTAGCCATGTGATTTTTTTACATAGTTCATCTATCATTTATTTAGTCATCATCTACTCTCATATCCACATTCATACTCAAAACTTCAATCACACTAGCCATACCGTCTACCACATTCCTACCCTGACCACAAGCACCCAAAATAAACCGCAAAATATAACCACAACCACAGGTAACGAAACGTATCAAGTTTGATGCGTTTCGTTTCGTCGATGGAGCGATAGGCGGTCAATCGATACGGTATCAGCGCCATCTGCCCCCCCCCCCCCCGTGCCGCACAGGTGCTGGGTGTAATGGTAGCACAAGATGTTATTTGTATTACAAAAAATTATTAATTATGTGGCTGGTTTTTTGGTCTGACTAGAGACCAGGCCTATAACGTTAGCATTTTTTGAATTTTGATTCAGTGCTGTCCGTTTTTATATCTATAGCCATATCAATAAGATCTTGTATTATTGTGACTTGCTTGTCGGTGGAGGAAATCATCTTGTATTTATGCTTTATTCTCATTTAAGCATATGGTCTACCAAAACGAGACAACATTACAATCACAAAAGACAAATTTTGATATTACACTTAGGTCTGCCCTAATTCAATCTTGTAAATTTTCTCTTCAGCTGATTTTATTCCGAGTAAAAATTACTCTATACCATTTTCTTCCTCAATGTTTAGTCGATACTCAATTGTAACTTCAGTCTGTCTTTTGATACTTCAATCAATATGTAGGTACTTAGATATACATTCGCCACTGACTACTACCAAGTCATCCCATTAAACCAACCATCAAAATAATTAACCACAACGTTTTTTTCCTATCGCTCCCACATTTATGTGATGGTGAGATGGAGCTGATAATCGGCCGATCAAATTACCAGCGGGGTCACCACGCCTGCAAGCTTCCTCTGTAAGGTGTGATGATTAACCGAGGACAAAGGATTCGCATATAAGAATCGGACACCAGACTCGGTCAGATAAAAAAAATAAAGAAAGAAAACATATTTATTTGGCACAATGCTCTGCCACAACTCCACAAGTGATCACAATAAAAATTGAATGAAAATATAAACAAAAATATTAAATTAATATACATATAATGAACTGAAGTATCTGTTGATAAGTATATGGTGTCCTCTAGCTGGTCCGCTATTCATCCATATCAGTTTGTCAAACCAAGAAGGTTTTAGTCTATGTCAGGGTAATATACAGTAGGTACTTGAAACTGTGCGATGAATTATGATGATGAAATTTTACCGTCATAGATATTTGAAGATAATTATGTGTTTCTAAGTGATATAGAGTCCGAACATAGTGAAGAAGCCAATAGCTCAGTCTCCTCGCCTATTGTAAAAAAAAAACGTCTTAATGAGCCTACAATCATTTATTCCTCGGCAGATTTTTTCCTTTGAGAGCAGCCTCGACTTACGAGCCGTAGGTTCAAACCCAGGCAGGCACATTACTTTGTGTCATTTATTTCATCACCACTGCGCTCTTCTCAAAACGATGAAGAAAAACATCGTGAGGAAACAAACAAACAGCATGTCTTAGAACCAAATAATTCGAAGACATGTGCCATCTACCAATCCGCACTGGGCCCGCGCGGTAGATTATAGCCCATTCCCTCTTATAGAGGGGAGGCCCGTGTCCCAGCTGTGAGAAAATTTTAGGCTGTTCATGCTTTCCCTTGTTTCTTTCAGCTATACCTACTTCTCGATTCCGTGCATCACTCACCGTTAAATTATTTGATCTGATGCTACATTGTTTGTGTCCCTCACATCTTATAACCAAATTCCTCGAACCGTATTTTTGTAATACATTGCCCAAGACACCTTGAATCTGTAATCTGATCTCGCCACATTGATTCACAACAGATGTAATATTTTTTTATTTTGTTTCGGCCGTGATTAGATCTAAGGTAAGATTGTGTTTCTAATAAAGTGGAGTTGGTTCACTATGAAGGGCAAATGTACATGGAAACATAAAGACGGAATACAATATTTGAATATTAAGTAGAACATGGTGTTTTGGCAGTTAAGACTACAACAAAGGCTGTGAACTCTTTATTGGTAGATTAGCACTTCAACAGTTTCAACATTTACAAAAGTTGTGATACCTCGGTGTAAACATGCATGATATGAACATAATTTATAGTCTAGTGCACCCACGAATAATGTAATGTACAGACTATATCGTTCAATCAGTGTTTTTTTTTAATTGGATCATTCTTTCCAAAGGTTATCTCCTCAAGCTTACAAACAAACCATGGCAAGCTGGTGTCCTCACGTTGTTTTACTTCAAGGAAGCAAATGATAAATTTAACAATATGCACATGAATCCAAAAAATCAGAAGTACATGTCTTGGGTTCGAACTCGCGACCTATGACTCAGCAGCCCCATCGATGGTCACACCACTAAAAAGACACACAGTCATGATAACAAAAAACAGCAGGCTGCTATTTACAATACACCAACTAAGAATATTGATTATGAAAATATCACTATGATTGCTCATTACATCATGTATCATCGGTCTTTAGCTTTTTTCCAAGAAAGTTACTTAGAACCTAGGCATATGCGGTTAAACTCAATACATCAATGGATCAATTCACTGATAGGTTAACTAAAGTGGACGCGGAATGTAAACACACTACACTGAGCTTATTCCCACTTGAATGGAATAAGAAGATATGAACACGAGCAGCTGTTTGCCTTTCCGGTCACGCTTTATCAGTTAATTACTAATTAATGTAGCATACGTTATTATGACTCATATGTGTATGGTTTGCCACCTGACATATTGAGCCATTTGTAGGTTTTGCCCGAAGAAAAATCGTAGAACTAAATCATAACGATTTTGAGTTCGACAGACCGGCAACTGAAGATGTAAATAGAATTGGATAAGATAAATTACCTGCATGGCGCATAATACAGGACACACATCATAATCATAGACCTTGAGGTTAGGTAGTTAACATTGATGGTGATGATCAATTTATAAATGTTGGTAACCTCAAAGAATTTGGCGATGGAGGTCAAACGGCTAAAGCTGTTGTAGCACTGAAACCGAACGCTTTCGAAGAAATTTTGAGAAGTTCAGCAGAACTACAATAATTGGTATTATGGTTAAAATTTTCCAACATATTCAAACGTCTGAAGATTTAGTGGCACTGGAAGTCGGTCAAATCTTAGACGAAGAAATATAGAGAAGTCATGACGTAAAAACGTTTAATCATTTATTGGTCGATAGCATCACTGAAAAATAATATTCAGAGATAACATGAGAATAATAAATATAATCCCATTTACCGTTAGCTATACAATAATTTAGGAGACAGAACAGTCAAAATTACTATGATAATTTTCAGTCTTTTAGCAACAGTACCAACTCATCTTCCACCGTCAGTTACTGTTTTCTGCTTACCCCAAAAGCACATAAAACTGAAAACATACACAGTGGCCATCATAACCGCTGCTGAGACGGCCCATATTGCATTGTGAGGCTAATTGGATTGAGATGCTTATCTGTTGAACCGATAAAATGGTGTAGATAACATTCTGTAGTGACTTATTAAGGCCGTTCCCAGAATAATATTAGATGGCACGATACGCGCTGTGTGTTCGTAGCGATAGCAGCGGACGAAACCATTTTTGGTATGCTTCGGTTTTTTTTTTGGCTAGTTTTTTTTGAACTAGTACATTTTGTTGGGTTGTGTAAACGGCCTTTTGTATCTTTGTGACATAATAAGTTTTGGTGGCATTGGGATGGTCGATTTAAAACTTTGATGTGAAGGTCAGAGATGTGTTCATCATTTTTTAGAATTGTTCTGTAGTGATATCTTATCATTCTATTTTGCATTATGAAGTTTGGTAACAACATTATTATTATAATAAATATTTTGTTTTATTATTGGCATTAGGCTCGCCCCTATTATATTGGACTTAAAGATAATTGGCGAAATGTGAGTGTACTAATGAGTACACCTCTGCGTTGGGCAAAGGGGACTGCAGGCGTGAAGTTCTAAGTTCTTCTTATTATCTCATCATTTTGAGTTTGACCTCTATAAAATCCTCCAAGACATAATAATATGTGCTGCCAAGTTTTTTCTAAACATTAAGATAGCAATCACCAAAACTGCAGCAGGAAAAATTGCGCCCCAAACCAGACAGACCACATTCTCAGTCACGATCACAAATCCAAATCAACAGACCATTATAAAAGAAGAAGAAACCAATTAGGTCACATCTCCCCCACTTATCTGCGAACCCTACAGTGCTATCAGCGATCAGAACAACGGATCGCGTTGTGTAGTTTTTGCGAAATTGGTCCCGATCGAGTGTTATACGCTTGTGTTGATTCCCTGGAACACTGCAAGTATCGGAGACTCAATCTGTGACTGCCCTCGGACCCTGGATGTGAGTCATCAGGATGTTTCAACTGCCTTAAGAATTTGTCTGGTATTTGCAGGTTTTTGATAATATCTATACTGCGGTGTCCTTATTAAGCAGTTCATGAAGCTGATGGACGCTACTGAAAGTGTCAAACTTGTCGCCAAATTTTGGGACGACTCAATTTAAATTGTCATGGACACGTTAAGAAGAAGATGGCACTTAGAAGGGGGTAAGTTACGATGGGTTAAGGAAAACATCGGGAGGAATCTATGCATGCATTTCACAGAAACGAAAAAAAAGAAGTTAAGTGAATTACATCCACCAACTAGCACTAGGTTTGCACAATTGTGTATGAAGTAACAATATATGTAGTATTTTGGCTTCTCTGTCCCACGGCTGGGTAAGTAAGTAATTGCCTACCTACCCGTAATCCGTTGGGAATGAATCCAGGTCTACGTCTTATAGTGTAGGAAATTTAAAAGAAAAATCATCGCACTAGAACTAGTTTTATGCTAGACATTTGATTTAACTAAGCCCTCACATCCGGAAAGGTCAGTTGAATAAAAGGTCATGCGTACGAGACCTGACAGATGGGCTACAAACGTAAACACACTCTTATTATTACCATAACTTGGTTTGTGCAGGTCATAAGATTAAAAAGATTATAAAGGATGTTGCTATGGATCTTCAACTTCTAGCATTAAAAACATTTTGAATGAGAGGCTAAATCCAAGCCGTTGGTATTTGTAGACATAGTTTTTGACCCACGAATTGGTGATCTACAAATGGAAGGGTGTATCCATTACAGTATAATGCTTGCCAGCCATGACCCTCACGGTACCAAAGATAGTAAATAAATATAAATACCATGACAATTGACACAAAAAAGTAGAAACACTTAGTGAAACTTTATATGCTGAATATCACACAGCTTCGTAACAGCCTAGCTGTATTGCCATATTTATCTTAAAAATCAATCTCATCTATCTAGACCAAACGACTCAATAAAGACAACATCAAAGCCATCTAAAGGAGCATTCTGAACAATATTTACAATGATAACTAACTTATTAATAGCGTTTCTTTAATAAAATTAATACCATATCGTGACCGCAGCGATGTAGATAAAGATCTTTTTGAAAAAAAGGTGCATAAACTTTAATTAGAGAAGCGAGATCCATTTGAACGATAAAACGTATCGTTCTGATACACCTTGTTGTCTGGCGATGTTACTTATTACGTGTATAATGGTAATCGCACCTGTGTGGTGTGTAAGGTTATGTTAATAATAATTTTGATGAAATAATCGGCTTTAGGCTGCATCTGATGTAACTCAGAGACCATAGAACAGAAGCTTTTGGTGTTTCGTTATGTTGTTCTACTGGCAACGAAGAGTGCACAGTGTCATCATCTTCCAGTCCCTGTCTCGTTCTACTTGGGAAGAAGAATACATGTTACGCCGGTAACACGTATTCTTCTTCAAATTGCTGTGCTAGTCTCTCGTTTCTGATTGTAATTTCTACTATGACTACAAGCTATACTCCAAAGTTATTCTTTCAAACAAGCATAGTAGGTTATTTTGTCTCTAAAGTAAGAAGACATACACTTTGCAATGAGTGCAATAAAGCTATCGACGATAATGATGATGAAGCTTTAAATAAAAAGTAACCTACAGAAACTTTTTATAAAATCAGAAGTGAAAATTGATCATTTCTCGAATAAATCTGATGTATCATCTAATAAGGAACTAAGGACTATTCTGCGAGTACCAATAAAGATGAGAAAGCAAAACGACGAATAGTGAATAAATAAAAAACAAATAAATATAAATTCTTGTCACTCTATCAACTAGATCGATCTTTATAGGCAGGAAATGTTTCTTGCAGTTTTTGCGACAAAATGACATTTAAAAGACAAAGTAGTTGGGACAACCTGTTACTGTTAAGACTAGATGTGTCTGGTACAGACATTTAAAATGTAAATGTAATACAATAAGGCAGGATGTTGATTACCTCGGTGCTGTGGTGGTCTAGAGGACGTAAGCCAGACTGCTGACTAAGGGTCTAAAGTTCAAATGATCCTTAAGTATTAACAGGGTTATTGGTTGATAAGGTAATTCTCAATAAGATACGGTGGCTTAGAAATCGACGCATAATACCTTTTGTTAAACTGTTGTTCCTAAAAAAACACTTTGGGGATGATGTCGTTGGGGACTGGCTTGCTTGTCTAGTGGTTGCAAGTGCGGCTTCTGAACATGAAATCTTGGGATCGATTCTCGGCTCGTGCAAACTGTTATTTGAGTTTTTCGAAAGGAATTTCTCAATAGCAGCTACGGGGTCTGGATTCTTTTTTCTCGGGTGACGCCTATTACACGGGGCTTCAAAAATAACTAGGTACCAAAATTTGGGTGTACTACTATGCACACCATTTCGTAACCCTTCGGGAATTACAGGCGTGGTGTTATATTTATGAGTCACTTGGTTGCTCAAAATAATTTTGATAATGATGATGATAATTTCTAAGAGCACATCATTTATTGACCACCAAAGGTGTTTTAACTTGAAATGTATTATAATCATGAAGATGGTAAAATTAAAAGGTCTTAAATTTCAAAAGTACCTAATTATAATTTGAAACTGCTTTAAAATGGGTAATCAGAAATCTCTCCCAAGATCAGTCCATCTCTAGAATCAAATACACATGAGACTTGATTGATTAATAGATCCTAATAATCAGCGGTATTAACTTTACAGTCCCATAAAACATGTGGGACGTAAATAATTTACGACTCGTAATACTAATTGCTGCAATCGACAAACACTTGGCCGATTTTCATTGATAACCATCTGTCAATGCCGATCGCCATATACAGACATAAATTATAGAAGAGATACGATCAAAATGTGTTAAAATCAATAAATCTAAGTCCGAAAACTTATGCAAATGAATTACAATAAAGAATGGGATTATCGACTTGTGAGCTAAAAAATAAAGGCTTCGGTTACGATATCACACATGGGGCAACTGATGAATTTGATTTTGTATTAAGATAAGCAGTAGAAATAGAAACTACACTTCTCATCAAAAAAATCGAAACACTTTCGTTTTTATTGTTTTTGTCCTAATTTTTTACAAAAGAGAATTAATTCCATGAAAAAAAAACATTATTGTGTAGCTGGCAGTTTGGTCATTACAGTAAGAAGAAAAAAATCAAAATTCGAAATTAGAATTTCATTTGTTTATCCTATAAATGAAATTAATCACTGTTTTGAGACAAATGTGTATTTAGGGTTGGAGTACGTTTCTCGTTTAAAAACTAAAAATTAGCGCTTGTCTTTAAACTTTTTGTTTCTTATTTCATTTACTGTGACTTTGGGACGTCTGAAAAAACTTTTTTTTCTAAAACATATGGATACTTCGCCCGCAGAAGCCGCCCAAGTGGTGGCATTGCTGGATTCTGGACTTAGTCAGCGTGTTGTGGCTGCAAGATTGCATCTAAGCTTATCATCTGTTCATAGAGTCTACAAACGCTATCGGGAGACTGGTTCGTTCACGCGCCGTTCAGGATCTGGCAGGAATCGGGTCACTTCTGAGCGAGATGATCGATTTATTGTAACAACTTCTTTACGAAATCGACGCCTTAACGCTTTTCAACTGCAGCAGCAGCTTCGCGTTGTACGAAGAGTAGCTGTAAGTGACTCTACAATAAGAAGAAGGTTGAAGGAACGCGGATTGGCACCGCATAAGCCAGCGAATGGGCCGAAATTAACTACAGACCATCGAAGAGCGCGCCTTAACTTTGCACGCGAGCACCTAACTTGGTCATACCTTCAGTGGAGCAAAGTACTGTTTTCTGATGAGTGTAAAATTATGCTGTATGGTAACGACGGAAGGAACAAGGTCTATAGAAGAGATGGAGAACGCTTTGCACAATGCTGCATTGAAGAAAAGGTCAGCTATGGTGGCGGTTCGTGGACGGTTTGGGGAGAAATCATCGCCGACGGTAAGACAGAACTTGCCTTTGTGTCTGGGCCACGGCTGCCTGCACTAAACTCTCATCGGTACATCGAACAGTGTCTTGAACCTCATGTGATGCCCTATGCACATTTTATTGGCAACGACTTCATATTCATGCACGACAATGCTAGAGCTCACACCGCGGGCGTCGTACGAGATTATCTTACCGAAGTCGGTATCTCCATTATGGTATGGCCAGCAAGAAGCCCGGACATGAATCCCATTGAACATCTATGGGATGAATTAAAGAGACGAATTCGAGCAAGAGATCCAGCCCCAGAAACACTTAGCCAGCTGCAAAATGCAATCCAAGAGGAATAGGATAATATACCACAACATGTGATCGTGACTCTCATCCGATATATACGAAACCTATGAAGACTTCATTTGAATTTAGAACATTAACATTAGGATTTAAAAACCTCATACTACTCACTATTAAATGACATTTTACATTTATTCCTAAATATACACATTTTTCTGATAATCCTTATCAAATCATAAACTGCGAGGTGTTTCGATTTTTTTGATGAGAAGTGTATAATATTAATGAATGATAGAAATCACTAAGGAAGGAAGTTGTAAAAGCTGTTCTAATGAACAAATCTTGTGGTTTAAATTTAAGGGTCAAAAAAACTGTTAAAAGAGGAAACATACTCGTACCTATAAAAGTTAATAACGGAACTATGTATGTGTTTAATATTGTAGGCCTTCAACATCAAATATTTGCGATTTTATTTATCCTTGTTTAAATGATGGGTATTAAAAATAAGTGTAAGTGGAAGAAATAAAAGGCAACATTGCTTACTTTTCTTGTCCAAAACTCAACACATAAATAAATATGAGTATTTAGCCATAGTTGTTTAACAAAATGATGAAGATGAAACAATTATTATACAGTTCACATCTACCACTGCTATAAATGCAAAAGTTTGTGAGGATGGATAAACGGTTGTTATTCTGCCACGGATTTGGATGAAATTTGATACATCAATATTCTATAGCCTGGATTAAAACATAAAATACTTCTTATTGCGGTACTATGTGTCTATGGAACAATTACCGAACTCCAAACGGGCGAAGCCGTGGGTATACGCTTTTTCTGTATAAGCTAGTGATGATGTCAGTAGGGAGTTACAGTAAAACAATGGTATGGAAATAGAGGAAAATTGAGTAAACATAGGCTAGATAAAAAATAAACAAAATAGAGATTACACACATGAAATATATACGTACTAATTAAAAAATAATACAAAAATAAGTAATTATTAACAACGAGGTTGGTCTGTGTGCGCAAGACATAATTACTACTGGTGATCCCGAGTTCAATCCCCTGGTTAGGCAAAATGTTATTGTGCTTTTTCTTTAAGGATTTTTTCAATGGCAACCTGGTAATAAACTTTTGGCATGGCCATCAATCGGAATACTAGCAGAAGAAAAAAATAAAGACCCCATTAAACTAAATCAAACTGGTGTAATGCAGATGTGCCCATTACAGACACAGCTCTGTAAGTCTAATATTTCGGTGAGTCCTGTATAAATTAAAATATAAATTAATTCTCTTTTTGTAAATAACAACATAACTTTGTAACTAATCACAATGCAAAGCCATTGTCTTTTCGAGTTTTAATCAGAAATACCTAATTTAATTGTGTATCACTTATAGCCACGTCATATAGTGTGTTCATTTGCCTTATTCTTTGTTTTGAAATCATGTGTGTTTATCAAAACCGCGTTAGCCTATTGAATTGGAAACAAAAGGATTTTTATCAGTTTTATGCTCAAAATATTCAAGTGATTCAGTTTAAATGGTAGAATGATTCAGTTCTTGAAGCCAAGCGATAGATTTGTTGGTACCTTTTATAATGGGTTGGTCTTACTTTCCGGTGTTGTTGAAATTCCTTGCAATCATCCGGTGATGAAATTCAATTATGGGTTGCATTCGCTTTTGTTTTTGTATTTAAACATTGGAGAGAAATCTGCTGAATATCATACGCATATTTGTATTAGATACTGTAAGTGCACGAACTACGGTAAATCCATAGATTTATCTTACAATATTTGGAATTTTACAATAATACATCCATTTGTTGTGTCCACTGCTTGGGAGGGTCAAGCAAATGGCAGGTGCTATGCTTCTAAACTCTTTTAATTTCATTATTTTTCGTACGGATATACAGTGCCCGTGCTGATGAGAGATTCGCCAATGGATCTTAATCCTAACAATGATAAAAATAAAAAAAAAATCAATGCATTCTTATTACTAGCCAGTAACAGTGCATTACAAAACAAAGTCAATAGAATGATAAATGAAATCACCTAGATCAGCACGACAATCAACCTCCAGAATAGTAACACGATTCCTTTTTGTATCTGCTAAACTTGTCACCTTTGTTCATATTTCGTATAATAAACAGTAATCTGGCGATCGAGTGAATCATTAAACACCCGATAGAGGGCGGAGGTGACGCGTCGCCCACTGTGGCCGCTTGGACATTTACAAGTTTTGAGCGATAAGCGTTAACGTGCGTTGCGTGAACTAGAGCTTGACCTGGTGGAGGTTACGGGAACCATTGGATGCGAGACACACTTGGGGGAGGCCTATGTCCAGAAGTAGAAGTCTTTCAGCTGAAATGTTGAACTAGAGCTGGAAGAATCAATAGTTTACAATTAATTTAGAAAGATAGGTCTCAAACTACAACACTGATACGATTTTAGTGTCCTTGTAGTAAGAGGAAACTCTCATTAAATCGTTATATTGCTTTATCGAACTAAACAAAGCACAAATTAACGCATCGTCGATCGAAAAGAGGAAAAACTTGTCCTGAAACTAATAATGAAAACAGTAGGCTATTTAAATCGATAAGGTATGTTCACAAAGAATGCGTACTTATAACGTAGGCTAAGGTATAAATTCTTGTGTCCAATTAGCGACAACCATTCCGGAAATTTATTTTTCAAAGTGTGTGTTGTTTAAAAGCTCATAATAGTCCAATATTTAGAAAAAAAAATATAGCAATTAAATTCCCCTTTCACTTAGACCAACATAAAAACTAACCACAACCGTATCTGCCTAATCGCGATCGCTCATAACTAAAGGCACGGCCACACCAGCTACACACGGTCGATTTCATCCTTTGTTGTGCACAAGAAAAATGGCCGAACACTATCGAGCGACGATACTATTACTTTAAACAAGATCCCCGCTCCTGATAGTTCACTGAGAGGGAACATACGTAAGCGTTGGACACTGATGTAGACTGTGGAGAATTAGAATTATTTACTAGAATTTGTTATTTATGTGTTTCTTGCATAGGTGGTTAGTTAGACAACGCTTTCATCTCAACGAGCTAGAGTTAGCAAGGTTTCGCAAAGAAAAAAGTGCAAAACTGATTTGGGTTTCTCAAGGAGGCATCTTGGGACCTTTTTTAAATCAGTCAAAAGCGATACAAATACAGCGAGGTAAATATCAGGGAAGTCTTACGAGCATAACTTTAGCAAACTTCGACAAATTATAACAACTTCTATTTTATTATATAATATAATATTATTTACCTCAACCAAATAATCAACACCAAGAAAGATATCTATCTTCAATTCTGTACAGCAAGAACCATTGAAACGATCTACAGCCACACTTTACTATCAATTCCGTGTACCAAAACAATCCGAATAACTTAATAGGCGTCTCATAATACAGGCCTCACGTTGGGTGGGCTTAAGCAGCACTCATTTGTCAACTGCGCCCGCTACCACGATACGCGTCACAATCCTTTGTGTGGAGATAGCTATCGCAAGAACAATGCCTCCTAGTGTTTATACTTCCAAACCGTTTAACACATTTGTTATAAGGTCAGAAATGTTAAATTGTTAAGATCGGGTTACCTTAGATTTGGATCGAGGTATGGTGGAAGGGGTTGTTTATTTGCGTTGTTGGGATCGAATTTTTCAGTATTGGTCAGAGATCTTTAAAATTTTCTTGTGGATACCTACAATTAATACCCAAGGCATAAGGCAAATACAACAGAAACTTATTAAATAAATACAATAATATATTATATATAACTGTTCATAACACATACAATTTTATGCGTAGTAAAGATCTCTTCTTATCTCCAACTAAAAGATAATCAATAAAGCACAACGTCCCAGAATCGAACTTACGACCTCAAGCTCCACTTTCTTCATCACCATCCACAAACCTGTCTCAACCAATAAACAAGAAAATAATGGTGACAATCGCCCAGATCGAACATCGATACGTCGTACCGTTTAGTGTTTCAAACGTTAAACAATGAACTATTTGTTACGACAAATACAACCTTAAACAACTCCCCAAGTATTCAGTAACAAGTGAAGAAACAATTCTAAATCCATCACTCTTTTTGTATTCATTTTAAATACACCACAACTTGTGTAGCCGTCAGTGTACTCGATACAAATCGGTACATTCGGATTTATCTTCGTTTGTTAGTAGATGCTCTCGCGCCGGTAGTCTCGGCTTTTTGGTCTTCCATCTCTTTCTCTCGCGTTAGTTCGTGTTATATAGTGTTACGCCCTTCTCCCCGACGATCGATAATATTGTCCTACGAGAGTTTTATTAGATTACTATCAGTTAGAACTGTCAGTTTATTAAAACTTTCGTGTTTTGTGGTCTTAACGTTTGTTTTAGTGTTTTCTTGTTTTGTTTTACGATTGTAATAAGTTTTTATGGCATAATTATTGTGGGTCTCTGTGAAATTGATGATTATTGTGTAATTGGTCAAGTTACATGTGTCTCGATTTGGAAATTATATTGAATGTTATTATCGCGATTCAGTTTGTGATAGTGTGGTCTTCAGCTTAATTATATAATTTCACAATTGGAAAACCACTGTGGGAGGTGACTGTAAATTTCTTTAGCATACCTATTGAAATATTGTCAAGTACTTATATAGTTTCATAGACATCAGAAATTCTAAGAATTATCCCAATGTTTAAATCTGTTATATTTCTAACAAACTTTACGGGAAAGACACTGATGCATCATAATCTGACCAGTCTCACCAACCATCAAACAAAACCCACTCTCCCACCAAAGGTTATGGCACAAGAAACTTTCCTATCTCATAGTCTAGACAATTTATTTTTAGCTGCAACATAAACCGTAAAAATATCTTCCTACATCTATCAAAAGATACCGCAATATAGCAAAAGTAATCTACAGACTAGTGCAATCTTACCATCGCGTATCTCAGCCAAGTTATCAGCTGTAACGACCGTCCAGCTTATCACAAAACGTGTTTTTAAAGCTTTTTTCGTGAATTAAAATTTGTTAGCTGAAACTCGTGTGCAGATAGCCTTAGATTAATGACATCAGATTACAGATTTCGGATGAGCAAAATATGGCGGATAGGAATCTAGGTAATAACAGTTTTTGTTGTGTCTTGTGAAATGCTTGCGAGATTTTTGGGGTCTGGGGTTTTAAAGAAGACATTGAAGATAATCAAGAGGCTGAAGGTGGAGGTAAGGAATATACACACATCAAAAGTGTCTAGGGATCAAGCATTTTTATGCGGATTTCTTGAGATTGAGATGTGGCTTTGTAATAAATTTATGATTTTATAAATTTATATGGATCCTTTTTGGTGCATTTCATAATTTGAATCAGGAACTGTGAATCAAATTCGAGTAAAAGATGAAAATCAGCTGTCAATATTTTCCCTATAAAAACATACAACGCATTGAAGACATTATTAGTGCTACTGTTTCCCTACTACTGATTAAAACCAACGTTATTATGGAGCGGCGACGTCATTTAAGCAGGGAAGAAATGCTCAGAGCCGTGGGAATGATAGAAGCTGGTTCCCAGCAACGTACTGTGGCTTTAGCTCTGAATACAAGTCAGAGTGTTATCAGTCGACTTTGGACACGTTACCGAAGCACTGGTACCGTGGCTGAGCGCCATGGAGGACGGTATCGCTGCACCACACGGAGACAAGACCGATACATTCAAATCTTAACTCGAAGAGCTCCAACAATAACCGCCATGATGTTAGCCGTGAGGCTTCATCACTCTTCAGGGAACTTAATTAGCGACCAAACAGTCAGAAACCGCTTGCATGAAGTGAACCTTCATTCCCGAAGACCGCTACGGGTACCACCTATAGCAATGCACAATCGTAGGATTCGATATCAATGGGCTCTTGAACACAGAAATTGGGCAGAAGAACAATGGCGTTTCGTGTGCTTTTCTGATGAGTCTCGTTTTGGTATGAGACCGGATACAAGACGTATACGACACTGGAGAACCCAGGAAGTCCATCCTTATAGTGGTGGAACCATCATGGTATGGGCGGGTATTTGGATCGGCGGAAGAACTGAGTTGATTTGGATCAGAGGCAACCTCAACGCTCAAATTTATGCTGAGACGATTGTATCAGACGTCATCGTTCCTCTACAAGTGCAAATCGGTTCCTTATTTCAGTTAATGCATGATAATGCACGACCGCACACCGCAAGAGTTGTAAGACAGACTCTCGCCGCAGCTAACATCAATGTCCTGCCCTGGCCTGCTCAGTCGCCAGACTTGAACCCGATTGAGCATGCATGGGATATGCTACAGAGAAGAGCTCTGCCGAATATGGAGGGTATCCAGTCGCAAGAAGACCTTTTTTTGTTGTTGCAACGAACATGGGCGGCCATTCCACAGCGTGATTTGGATGAACTCATTTTGAGTATGCCAAACCGATGTTCTTGTGTTGTTAGTGTTCGCGGTAGAAACACGGATTATTAATTGTTTAAGTTACCCAATAAAATTTTAAAGAAAACTGTTATTTCAGTCTTTTTTTCGAACTTTAATGTTAGTGGTTCAAATGTCAAAAATCCCTTTATTAGGAAAATGGCAAATTTCTTTATTAATGCAAAGGTGACTTGGTTTATCGTTACTGTGACAAACGAAAACACTTTATTTGATGAATCCTTAAAGAAAATTTTAATTAATATCAATCAGGAGAAAAGTTATTGCAAAAATATATGTTGATCCCTAGACACTTTTGATGTGTGTATTTATCTGACTGTTAGACAAGTGATTCTGTTAAAGATGTTTTATTGGGAATTAATAAAAATGTTTCGTATAGTGAAATAGAGATCCAAAACTAAGGAAGACTTTCGGAAACCTGTAGAGAACATGTAGAGTTATTAAAAGTCTAGGATAGTTAACGTTATATTTACTGACACTAGCCTAACTCTCTAAGTTAAACACGAACTAGACCCCGTAAACACGAGCAACACTTTGTCGACACGTGGACAGCAAACACCGACCGCTGAAGTTGGCTTCGATGACAGCTAACTGCTGCACGCCTGTTTGACTACTTATAAGTGGAGAATACAATCTTCACCAATTATTATAACTTTGACCAGAAGAAACTCCCGCGTGCATATCACCAAAGTTCAGACACTTTCCGACGTCTCCCGAGAACAGCCGAAGCTTTCCGATTCGAACTACCCCAAAAATACATTAAGATGGCGCCAAACCCTTCAACTGCAGATACACTATCAGTGAATTAAATAAACTCATTATTATCTTATCGTATAAAAGGAGACCTCCTCGGTATTGAGACTTTATCAGATTTTTTTGAAAGTCACATTTTTTATTGACGCTTTCAAGCTTATTTTCGTTTTAGAATAACTTTGGTATTGCAAGGAATTCGAAAGATCAAACAGTATTAGAAATACTGTGCACTGATTTTTGAATTAACAAAGAAGGCGGAAAAGATAACCTTTCTTGGACAGAGTCAAATAAACCTAGCTAGGGAAACTCAACGGAAGTGATGCGTATTGAAAAAATAAAAAAAAAAAACAGAAATTATTTAACTAGAAGATAATCTCATATAGGAATGAGGATTCATCCATCTCTCTTTACTTTGGTCTCCATCGACATTTATATTCATCACTAATAATAATATAAGTGACCATGTCATTTTAAAAACTCATATGAAATCCTAAAAATAATACCTGTAATATTAACCCAGAAACATATTTGTCACCTAAACAACACCAGCTTCCTCTACGTTCGACAAGTGAACCCCCTAACCCTATAACCACACTTTACTAGCAATCAAAACCGATAACTCGTATCAACCACAAAATACAGGAAAATCCAGCAGATATCTGCATACTTAATGAGCACGAATCGTAAAATAGCATAAATGAAATCCTAAAAATAATACCTAGAAACATATTTGTCACCTGAACAACACCAGCTTCCTCTACGTTCGACAACGGAACCCCCTAACCCTATAACCACACTTTACTAGCAATCATAACCGATAACTTCTATCAACCACAAAATACAGGAAAATCCAGCAGATATCTGCACACTTAATGAGCACGAATCGTAAAACAGCATAAGTTTTTCGCAACTTTTTTGGCACTAGTTAATGGGGGACATACGTTGGTGTATTTTGGCACACAACCCTTTGGTGCCGCCGCGTTACCCCCAGACCGATAGTTTATTGACGACTATTTATTTCCGACGATTATCGTAAACTTTTCGATTTTGTATTATATCATTTATTTGTATTTTAAGTACAGTTGTAAGTGTGAGTTTGTATGCGTTTTTGTTGCGACGTTTTGTTGAAAATGATTTCATTTTGAAATACCAGTGACATACTTATAGTGAGTAAAAACCCTATTTCTTAAAACTTTACTTACCTAAGCCACGTCAATATACTCAAAATTCAAAGGAACGTGTATTTCATAAAATATATTGTAGGCATCGCAACCTAGGTTGGTCAGACAGGCAGTCGCTCCATACAAAAATCTAGTATTCGGCTGCATCCGCTTAGACTGGAAACTGACCCCACCATGGTAGGACGAAGGCTAAGCAGGTTATGATGTTCTTGTAGGCATCGCAAAACACTGATAAACATAGGACAATAATAATTTATACACCTATTAACAGACTCATAAAGTCATAACGAATTATGTACCTGTCATTTTATAGTCTCAAAAAACATGGGTAGACACAGGTATACAATATTAAAATAATATGTCCCCATGTTTGAAGTTACCTAGGCTTACATACAACTATTTTATAGCATATAGATCTATCAACAAATCCTTGAAACCACGTCAGAAAACTTTATATCATCGCAACATCAAAAGTTGGAAAAGAAAAACGTATTAGCATGAACATTAGAGTAATATTTCTGCGATCGTATCGTGAACTACGGCCAAGTAATGCCTCGCTTTACATGTCACATTTACATAGCAGTTTTCAAGAACATTGCTGTCGAATCAACGCTAACTATTCCGTTTAAGTTATGAGCGAAAGCGATAATTGTCACCGTTTTTAAGATCATCTTTTATTTTTACCCGACTACGTTGAAGCCAAAAGGAAGGGTAATGATTTTGTCTATGTATGTTCCATCATAGCGCCTCATCCACCACCATAGCGACTTCGGCTGTCCTCTAATATAATGTTACTTACAATTAAGTTATTTACTGAAATTAATTTAAGGTGTATTTTCTTGTTTTATTCTTTTAAGACCGCGGTTTTATTAGTCTGCGATTTTTTGCGTAGTCGGATTTTAGTTTTTTCCCGCTTATTTTTTAAGCCTCACACCACACAACCTATAGCGTATTTTAGTGCCCAAAATGGCAAATTACATACAAGAAAATAGTGCAGTTGCATTAAAGTATTAACATTTTTATGGCCCATATATTCAGTGTAAGCGTTGCCTAGAACAATTGATGTGCGAGAAAATACGGATTTAATGCATTTTTCCATTGTAATAGGTTCTACTCGGTGATTAGGCGATTATAGAGTTTAGTAACGCAGGGAATATGGGTTACGGTTGGATAGGTAGAAAAGTTTTACTGTATAGGAAGATTTAAGAAAATGAAACACTTAATTCCTGGATGCTCTGGAAAAGCACTGAATGTAAGGTTATTAAGCTAGATAAAAGTACATTCTATTGTCACTGACATCAACCCAATTCCTAAACTGCTGGGTTTAGCAATATGAAACTAAAGTGTTTTTAAAAGTTAAAATACTTTATATATTTAAAAATTATATGAAAGTTTCGTTCGCAAGTTCGGATTTTTTAAGCTTCAAAGATGGAAGTTGGTATTTAGACGTCTTTATCATTGATTTTCTGTGAACTCGTCCTTGTGTAAAACTCCATCGAACACTCGTCCTTTTTCCTAATTACTAAATTAGAACCTGATTATAGTACGACGGGCCCCGTTAAACTTCCAATGGTACAAATACCTACTAGAAACATTTCTTTTACAAAATGTCTTTTAAAAATTAGTAGAAGTTTTTATCTGCGAGATTAAGTACATTATCCCACATATGAAAGATTAAAAGAGTAACCTTTGGAGTTTCTTGCCGGTTCTTCTCCTTAGGAATCGACCAATGCACCGAACCGTGCACCTTTTTACCGACGTTTTATAAATGCCCATGTAGGCCTATGTGAAATAAAAATATTTTGATTTGATTTGATTTGATTTGATAAAGAGCGTCATTTTATACACAAGTATTTTATTATTATTTACTATTGTATGTCAAGGAAAAACGGTGGTAAGTAATAAATAGGCACGTTTGTTTATCAGTACACAATGTGTTGTTGATGTACCTATCTGTGTGGACACACGGGTGCATAGGATAGCTAGCAATTTTTTGGATAAAAAATGTAACGAATAGGTGATTATGATTATTTTTTGCAGGAAAAGCGAAGACTTTTCTCTAAATTGGTTGTGCATGCAAAAATTTCACTACCCGGTGTTTCTTGATTATTCAACGCATGATAAGCTTTTCTTCAAATGAGTTTTGTATGTTACGACATAAAAATGTGCAATACTTACACCTACAAAAAATGTTGCAGAGACATTGATAATGTACGTCATAAAAGTAAAGCAATGTATCTAATGTTAGCATGAAATTAAAAAAATTACTACTTTTTTAACCTAAGAAATAGATACCCTTATCCCACTTTTTTGTGTAGAGTGTTTTTTTTTCAATGCACATAATTCCATTTTATTTAACTTTTGTATTCTATAAAATTTTCTTAGGCTGATACTAACTTAGCTAATAAGTAAATTATATATAAACTTCGCGTGTTTCTTAACAACTAATTGCTATAAAAATTCTGGTTAAAATGACACTAATTACTGCAGTGAACATTTTGATTACAGTTGTTTTGTTTGCAGAAAAACTAATGCACTATGTAGGATTGTAGGCATGTAATTAATTTGTCTTAAGTATGCTTAAATCACCTAAAATGCTTTGCACTTTTCTGCGTTATTTATTTGTGCGTTCTCGATAAATCTAAGAAATATTTTATGTGATTTGTGATATTTCAACAAAAACTTAAACAATCTGAGTAAAAAATGGTCGCAGTAGTGATTTGAATTTGATAAAACAATATTTTTCTCCATACTGCGCCCTTCTTCCCGATCTCATCTAACGATTTTCTGTACCTTGAGTGTCATCTTATAAAAATCTATGGCCAACAAAATTGATCCTTAACTAATCCTTTATCACGAACATAATATCGCCCATCCACAAGCCCCGTATGTCACGAGCACAAACTTACAACAATGGCTTCCCGATAAGCTGTATATCTACTTATAAAATAATTGGTCTACGATAATTCTAATTAGCGTGCCGATACTATCGATATCTTGCACCAGACCCAGGCAACAGGAAACCCTGATAGTGGCCTTATTTATTAACACTTTAAACATGCTTAACTTGCAAGTGGAGACAAAAAATAAAGTCAACCGTGTATTTTGTTGTTTATCTTTTAAGCGGTTAATTGGAAATATAGGCTGTTAATTTCGAGCTCGAGGCTTTTTTTAATGGGACAAGCCCGCCACACTATTCCCAAACCACTGTAACTTCTGAAAGCCAGAATCAACAGTGGCGACCACAAGAAAAACGTCGAGACAATGAAGCTCGACGAAGTCCCAGAGAAAAGATTTAACTGTCTTGGATCCCGCAACGAAATTAATCAGAAAAGAATAGAGGAGGAGTAGGAAAGACATTATTTCCACTAGCTCGGGTCGATCTTTAGGTTAAGCCGCGCTTGCCTAGGTTGGCCTATGGATGGGTGACCATCCATTACCCGAATTTGCGATGAATAGTTGGGAAAATGTTAGGCTTATCAGCTAGCTACTCTGAAACAATAGAATACTCGGGCCTAAACCAAGACAAACAAGCGGAAAACAATGTAGACTACATAATTGGTGACACGTGTAAAAATAAATAATCTGGAAGCTATAACAAATTAACTGTTTTATGAATAGGGTTATAAGACTTATTTTCCTTCTGTCATAGCGGACCGAGCATGGACACAGTTCTAGCATTTTTTAAATGTTTAGGAACGAATCCACCAATGAATCTCGCGATCAGCTAATCAAACTGACGTTCAAGAGTTGTCAGTTTTCGTTTATTTGATTTTGTATTAGTGTTTTGTCGTGTGTGAGTCAAATAAATACTTTTTCATTCTCATTTTTCTCTCTCTTTGTATGAATTTTAGAACTGACAGTTCTTGAATGTGGTTAAAACTTCCATTACATTCAAATTAATTCTTAAAGTGTTTGTAGTTTTGAGTATGCAGGTGCTTCTTTTCCCGCGTTTTAACTTGTGGACATACCGAATGGAAGTAAAACAAACAAACTGTTGTTCCTTCTTCTCTCACTTAAACTATATTGATTGAAAAAATCTAAAAAAACAGTCAATAGATGTAATTCTCGTTATTTGTCCAATTTGTCCTGCTACTATAATTTTTACTTACGTATAAGACAAAGGCATGACAAAAAAATCTAATAAGTTCTTCAGATAAATTTCCAAATACAGTTTTTCTTTTTTCACGTAAACAAAAATTGAAGACGATACAGTGCTTCGAAAATTCGTGTGACGTTACTTTGCAGTACATTTTATCACAAGGTGACGTCACAAGATCACTCATGATATTTGACGCATTTTATATTCGTCGATTTTTATGAATTTGATAAAACAAAAAACACGAATCCAATGTTATTTGACAATCTAACTGACTTATTACAGACTAAATAGAATCATATTCTTTTTATCAAGAAACATCCCTTTTGCACACATAACATCACGCCTGAATTCATTCAAAGGTTAAGGATTAGCGTACTTTATCAATAGTAGGTACCCACACATAACAACACCCAACATGCCAAAACTGCAAGTCCAGTCCCGGCACAAAACCATTTCAAAAGCTTCTAGAAAAGATAAAAACTATTTATACTCCTTACAGTCGATATCAAGCTCCCGATAGCAGTTTTATAGCTAGTCGCTGACAAACAGATAGTTTCAAGGTAAACAATTATTGATCATCGGTTAAATTTGTTATGACTATCCTCTTCGTGGCCCTTAGTGGCTTTGTAGGAAGTTTATAAAGGAGTTTTGTGCTTTCGGGTCCGGTTTCCACCAAAGCGGAGCGGAGAGATGAGCGGACATCGAGCAATCAACGTTTGGTTTTCGCTCTACCTGTGATTGGTCAAGTTTGGCACATCTCTCCGCTCTGCTCGCCTCCGCTTTGATGGAAACTAGGCTTTAAAGAGCAGTAAGAGCTCGTTTACGGAGACGCGGGGCATTGCGCGGCGCGTGCTTTTTTATTCATTTACTGAGAGGCGGGTCCACCGCAATGAACGCTGCATTTTACACTAGCGAGCGAAAAACATAATTGATGAAATGTGGGTGTACTATTCGGTACACCTCTGCTAAACCTATCGGCGATTAAAGGTGTGACGTTATTTTCTATTAATCATCATCATAATCATCATCAGCCTGTATTGTTCCCACTGCAGGGACTCAGGTCTCATCTATAGGAGAGGGATGGGCTATAATCCACCACGCGAGCCCAGTGCGGATTGGTAGATTTTTGGTTCTAAGATATGCCGGTTTCCTCACGATGTTTTCCTTCACCGTTTTGAGAGCAGCGGTGATGAAATAAATTACACAAAGTAATGCGCCTGCCTGGGGTCGAACACACGACCAATTGTTCGTAAGTATATCGGTGCCTTTTTATTTATTTGTGGGCCACGACTTCTTTATTATAATTTCAAAATCAATTTCAAAATGACTCAATTATCCCCTTAACAACTCTGCTGACCCCAACAACACAGTCTAGAAACTAATGCTATCAACATAAATAATAATGATAAAAAGCTTCGTAAATCGCAACGAAACGGTGATAACAATCGGCTGGATTTATACGGTATAGATAAGCGTACATAAGATAGGGCACTTTCTATGTAGGTAGTTCGCTTTGTATTTTTATAGGTACAGCTTGAAAGCGCTTTTTAAAGCTGGAAGTGCGATATGAGTTTGATGTTATCATTGTTTTTAAGTATTAAGTCCGAAGTGGGTGTTGGTAGTTGGAAAAAGGTGTTAGTGCAGTAGATTGTTGGGTAAATCCTATCCTACTTATATAATATTATAAACGAGGAAGTTTGTAATATTATTTAGGTAAGATATAAAGGGTGTAAAAGTACCCTTAACGCAAACGAAGGGCACTTGTTCTCCCCACCACTGCCATCATTTTTTTTGTTCTAAACCATACCTAGGAAACCCTCTAGTTACGGAGATATTGGGGGCAAAGTTCCAAATTTTACACAGCTGTTTTTGTAAATACTAGTTTTTAAGGTTATAAATTTACTTAAATTACCTCCACGACCCTTTTACTATTCAAAGCATCCACTAGCACAATGTTTTAAGAGTGCTGCATTGAGTTTTACTGTAAAATTAGATTTAGACCCCAAAAAAAAAGTCTCAGCAAAAATTTTGCGTAGGGGTACTTAGTTTGATATACAGAATGTTTGGTTGACGTATGTGTGAAGGGTTAATTTACACCCTGTATGTATGGATGGATGTTTGTCACTCTTTCATGCAAAAACTACTGAACGGATTTGGATAAAATTTGGTACATACAGATAGTTTATAACCTGGATTAACACATATAATTTTCGAGTTGTAGCGTGCGAAGCCGCTGGCAACACCTAGTTTTCCGATAATGTTGGAGTCATCTTCAAAAAAGTTTACTTTTTCAGTTCAGATGTATGATGACAAAAACTTGTACTCTGGGAGTTCTTCTTTGTCGTAATATGGTTTGTGACAAACTTGGTGTCAGAATTTTTATGCCGTCCATGGGCTGATGAGTATGATATCATCAACAACATCATCAGCCAATATTGTTCTCATTGTAGGAAACCAGGCCTCTCTAAGAGAGGGATGGGCTATAATCCACGACACGGGCCCAGTGCGGATTGGTAGACTTTGTCATTAATCTTCGAATTTTTGGATATAACATCAATTAATATCTCTCAGTTTTGCTGGCAAACCAGCAAAACTGAGAGATATTAATACGATTTTTTTTATTAAGATTTTTTTTGATGAGTGATAAAAATTATAGACTGACTGGAAATTGGATGACTATCATCTAATAAAAGATTATAAACTTAATCAGGTTGAAACAAATTAATCATAATAGGGGGATCGGACAAAAAAAAAATAATGAGTCCGTCAGAATAGATTTTCAAAAAATGATGGACACGTATTTTATCTTTTTTCATATAAACAAAAATAAAGACGATACAATGCTTCGAAAACTCGTGAATTCCTCGAAATCGTCACATGGAAGTACATTTTTCACCAACAAGTGACGTCACAACCCTCCACTCATGATCTTTGACGCGTCATATCTTCGTCAATTTTTATTAATTTGATAAAACATAAAACACGGATCCAATATTTTTCGATAATCTAACTGACGGACTAATTAGAATCATATTTTTTTGACTCAGTCCGATCCCCTTTTTACTAATTGCTTGTAGTTATGTCGAAAATATATTTTATATAGTTGTCTAAGTAAAATCTTTTCAAAATTTCCCTTTTATTCATCAGTATACAAAATCATCATCTGCATAGCCTTTCCTCAACTATGTTGGGGTCGGCTTCCAGTCTAACCAAATGCAGCTGAGTACTAGTATTTTAAATGGAGCGACTGCCTATCTGACCTACACAACCCAGTTAATACCGGTTGGTAAGACTGGTTGTCAGACTTTCAGGTCACTGACTACCTGTAACGACCGCCAAAGATCTATAATATGGCAGCCGGGACCAACGGCTTAACGTGCTTTCCGAGGCACGGAGGAAACTCAGTATGTAATGGGCGGTCACCCATCCACAGACCAACCTAGGCAAGCGCGGCTTAACCTAAAGATCGACCCGAGTTACAGTTATTATTAAACCACGAGAGTATTCAAAATAAAAGCTCAAAATTATCATCATCATCATTGCAGCCGAAAGAAGTTCACCGCTGGATATAGAACTCGCCCAAGATTCGACACATTGACCGATATAAACCCAAAATATATTCAAATAACAAAATCAAGGCTCACAGAACCCTAACAAAAATCCATCTATCAATCTGAAAACAAAATACAATACAAAATTGAAGTCAACATCAAGAAATAACAAAACGTTCTTGATAAGAATTTATATACGGGAGCGATAAGGCTGGGCGGGCGGGCGATAAGCGGCCGCGGGCGGTGATAACGCGCCGCCCGCCCTAGAGATGTTATCTGTGATTAAATAGCTCGCGTTATCAGTAGCGGGAGTCGACGATCTTGGGCGGTACAGAGTAGTTTTGTGAGATAGAGGTGTAAACGTGATTTTATTTTTTAAGTTTATTTCAAAAGTAATTTGTAAGCAACTGTTGAGATTTAAATAAATGGGCTTTGCTCTTAATTCAGTGACTGAGAAAACATAAAATATTTTAATGTACCATATTTTATGTTATGAAAGGTGGTAATTAATCTGTTTGGCATTTGTAATCTGGATATCTGCTGGACATGAGGCCTTAAGTTTGATTCCTCCTGCGGGCAAAGTGCTATCGGGTTTTTCATTAAAAAATTACCTAGTAGCAGCCACGCTCTTTGGAGTCGTGCCCGGTTGAAGGCCATAAGTTCGCACCCTATTACAAATATGTGTGTACTATAAGATACCCTTCCCTTAAGGGATTATTGTTAACCCAAACGATTTTAAAAGATTAAAAGAGTAACCTTTGGAGTTTCTTGCTGGTTCTTCTCCTTAGGAATCGACCAATGCACCGAACCGTGCCCCTTTTTACCGACGTTTTATAAGTGCCCATGTAGGCCTATGTGAAAAAAAATATATTTTGATTTTGATTTTTTGATTTTGGATATCAAGTGTGATGTTAAGCTATGTGGTAAAGATTAGCTGTAAGAAATAGATCTCAGATATATTATGTTTGCTCGCCTCTATTATAAAGATTCTCAATTAAACATAAGACTTTGGCTTCGGAGTAACTATCAACGTATTTTAGCCCAAATCGCTAATAAGTTATCCCTACAAACCTGCCTTTAATTCCCTTTTAACTTTTCATCGATCACCCCAAAACCCGCCGCCTCTGCCCCAAACTAATCTACACAAAATATGAATACGCAGCGTTGTCGGTACGAATCCGTCAAACAGATGAGATAAGACGGACGTGAACTTTTGCTGTGTTTGTAACGTACCACCCCCCCTTCACCCCCAGTCTTTCACCCCCTCAACTTGGTGCCCCCTTCATCCCCTCGACACTTACATATATTCAGAAGTTGGTGTGTGTGATGATAATGTCTAGAAGTACTTTGCTTTTCAAATAAAAATAAGTTTTCGGTTTGGTAGTATGGTGGGTGTTTTAGTGGGGTTGATAATTTTTGACAGTTATTTTGGGGTTGATGGGATATTACGCTTGTAGACGCTTAGGGACTTTTAGTCTTTTGGATAAGAAGATACCAAACTATAATTTCTAGAAGAAGTATGAAAAACTATTGACAGTTGAATTTCAATGATTTTTTCATAAAGCGAACGACTTGATTTTTTTTAAACTTTGATTCAATTTCTCCTGTACCTCGAGTGCGTTTACAAATAATTGTTCTGTGCAGGAATGGAGTCGGCGAAACGCATTTACCAATCGCACAATCAATGCGCCAACCGTGTCATCCATTTCAATGTTTTTTTTGTACAAAATATTAATTTTGTTTAGCAGACGCCGCCGTCCCAAACCAAACTTGATTTAAAATAATCAAATAAAGTTTTATGGATCGTTGAGTGCAACAGACTCGTCTGTGTATTTTTAAAATAATTTCCAAAAAAAGCAATACAGTTGTCTTAATACTTTGTACTTTAAACAATTTACCACTAACCTATTTTTTTTTAATTGCCTCTAAACTCGACTGGTGGCTTAACTTGCGCAGAACATAATGGCATCAGATGACCTACTTACCTGAAAGAAAAAAGGGAAATTAAATTACTTACATTATAATATCATTACGAGGTGACGGTGAGTTGACCTGCGATTGACCTGATATCGCTAAGTTATGAGCGGGAGCGGATATAGTAGCGGATTTGGTATTACGTATCTACACACATCAAAAGTGTCTAGGGATCAAGCATTTTTATGCGGATTTCTTGAGATTGAGATGTGGCTTTGTAATAAATTTATGATTTTATAAATTTATATGGATCCTTTTTGGTGCATTTCATAATTTGAATCAGGAACTGTGAATCAAATTCGAGTAAAAGATGAAAATCAGCTGTCAATATTTTCCCTATAAAAACATACAACGCATTGAAGACATTATTAGTGCTACTGTTTCCCTACTACTGATTAAAACCAACGTTATTATGGAGCGGCGACGTCATTTAAGCAGGGAAGAAATGCTCAGAGCCGTGGGAATGATAGAAGCTGGTTCCCGGCAACGTACTGTGGCTTTAGCTCTGAATACAAGTCAGAGTGTTATCAGTCGACTTTGGACACGTTACCGAAGCACTGGTACCGTGGCTGAGCGCCATGGAGGACGGTATCGCTGCACCACACGGAGACAAGACCGATACATTCAAATCTTAACTCGAAGAGCTCCAACAATAACCGCCATGATGTTAGCCGTGAGGCTTCATCACTCTTCAGGGAACTTAATTAGCGACCAAACAGTCAGAAACCGCTTGCATGAAGTGAACCTTCATTCCCGAAGACCGCTACGGGTACCACCTATAGCAATGCACAATCGTAGGATTCGATATCAATGGGCTCTTGAACACAGAAATTGGGCAGAAGAACAATGGCGTTTCGTGTGCTTTTCTGATGAGTCTCGTTTTGGTATGAGACCGGATACAAGACGTATACGACACTGGAGAACCCCTGGACGCCAACAGCGATTAAAATCCTGCCAGGAAGTCCATCCTTATAGTGGTGGAACCATCATGGTATGGGCGGGTATTTGGATCGGCGGAAGAACTGAGTTGATTTGGATCAGAGGCAACCTCAACGCTCAAATTTATGCTGAGACGATTGTATCAGACGTCATCGTTCCTCTACAAGTGCAAATCGGTCCCTTATTTCAGTTAATGCATGATAATGCACGACCGCACACCGCAAGAGTTGTAAGACAGACTCTCGCCGCAGCTAACATCAATGTCCTGCCCTGGCCTGCTCAGTCGCCAGACTTGAACCCGATTGAGCATGCATGGGATATGCTACAGAGAAGAGCTCTGCCGAATATGGAGGGTATCCAGTCGCAAGAAGACCTTTTTTTGTTGTTGCAACGAACATGGGCGGCCATTCCACAGCGTGATTTGGATGAACTCATTTTGAGTATGCCAAACCGATGTTCTTGTGTTGTTAGTGTTCGCGGTAGAAACACGGATTATTAATTGTTTAAGTTACCCAATAAAATTTTAAAGAAAACTGTTATTTCAGTCTTTTTTTCGAACTTTAATGTTAGTGGTTCAAATGTCAAAAATCCCTTTATAAGGAAAATGGCAAATTTCTTTATTAATGCAAAGGTGACTTGGTTTATCGTTACTGTGACAAACGAAAACACTTTATTTGATGAATCCTTAAAGAAAATTTTAATTAATATCAATCAGGAGAAAAGTTATTGCAAAAATATATGTTGATCCCTAGACACTTTTGATGTGTGTATATAGGGTGACTAGTAGTAGGTAGGGTATTTCACAAAAAAAATCTTATTAGTCTGTCTGTTAGACTATCAAAAAATATTGTACACGTGTTTAAAAAAGTACTAACCTTGTGACGTCACACGACTTGATAAGACTTTTCGAAGCACTGTATCGTTTTCATCTTTTGTTTACGTGAAAAAAGAAAATATACGTGTCTATTATTTTTTGGAAATCTATGTGACGGATGAATTCGATTTTTTTGGTGAAATACCCTATTAGTGACAGATTAATGTTTGCCTAAATGGTAAAAATGTACTGAACAGCTGTTTCTTTTGCGATTTCAGTTTTGGCACTATAGTAAAAGTTGTTTGTTAACATGAGTACAATCACGTGTTAAAGTATCAGTCACTAATTACCAGTCACCTTAAGTATATGTGAAAATTTCGTGAAAACATATTTTGAGAAATTTCAAAATTGAATTTGTATTTGTAGGTACCTGTCGTTGCGTTAATCACAAATCATTTACTATTTCAGGACGCTTTGAATGACGTATTCAGACATATTGATATATAAAATTAGCAGTTATCCTTATACCGTTTTTGGATAACTGTATTTAAAATTTTAACCGACAAAATGAGCAAAACATGTACACCTGGATGATCTGTGTAGGTGGCAAATTCTGCCATTGAAATGATAGCCATATTTTATTTGTAGTATTTAATAGCATTTGAAAATATCTGTATTTACTTACTTACTGCCACACTCAGAGACGTTTGATGATTACTTAAGCCATCACTTAGTAAAGATTTTGACAGTTTCTGATGGTTTTGTATGTCAAATCTTTACTAAGTGACGGCTTAAGTAATCTTTAAATGTCTCTGAGTACCGCAGTCAGTCTAGCTAGCTCTCTGAATCCGATTAACTCTTCCTCAGGATGGATTCTTAACAATGGAACAACCTTTATCTGCTATCTCCACAGAAATATCGACAATAACGGTAAAATAAAACTGATCTGACATTGACTAGTTAAATTGACTTTAAAAAAAGTGACGAATAAAGTAACATTCTATCCATCACTTTTTTAACAGTTATCAAAACTAACTCGCTTCCGCTCCTACCTCACACCGCCTCCCCCCATATTAGCGCACAAAGTTTATACGTATGCACTGTTGAAAAAAATCTGCGGTATTATGCAAAGCAGCACTATCGCGCCATCTAGAGTGGACTGCACACGCGCTGTAGCATGTTCTGTGTTCAAGGAACATGGCCCAGCCGGCTTTTTGTGCAAATGTGTTATAGATTGTAGGTTATGATGCAGATTGTGATAACTTAGGTTAAACAGTATTGATTTTTTAGAGTTTTTCTTACGGGTGGTGTTTTGGTTTTTATGTCAATATATTGTAGGACAAGCCAGAGCAAAAGAGACATAAAAGCTTCAATTTGAACAGATTAAAGCATGATTTATTAACTGGGTTCAGAACATCAAAATAAGCACAGAATAAATAGCTACAGCATAACATTTACAAGTTTATTTTAAAATTCACAGGTATTTTAGAGCTCCTTACACTTTCAAAGTTCAGAAAAGAATGTCCTGCTAAAATGGCGCCTTGGACCTTTTAAAACCTCTTTACGACTGCAATACTAAACTGTCATACCAATAATTGTTGGCGCCATTTTGGCATTTCAACTAAATCAAATAACTCACTTATTTATACAAATCAATTCTGTAATTCTTATAAAATACTGTAAATATCTTGAAACTAGTTATAAATGTATTTATATAGCTAACAATATTTTTCATTTCACTCTTGCTCTTATCCCAATTCAATTCATGTCTTATTGTTCCATACTTCTGTATTACGTGTCATCTCATCAGACCTCTTTTCTTGCCATGTCATCATACCCTAGTACTTCTTATCACATTACAATAACTCCTGCAAATTTTCAATTAAACTTTTGTATGCCATAATATTTTATTTTTTATGTTTAATTCTAAGTCAGGCTACTATTTTTGAAATAAAATAAATATTTAATAATTAAGGCCCGGTTTTTAAATCGCCAGTTAACTTTTTTCTGACGAATAAGTTTGTCATTTTGACAGTGTTTGTATAGACAATCTGTCAAAACATCACATTTATTCCTCAGGTAAAAGTTAACTGGCTATTGAAAAACCGGCCCATAATAAAATTAATAAAGTTATTTTTTTTTGTTTGACCGTACTTTTTAAAGGTTTAGATAAGTTTGTTTTATTTTATTTGTGGTCCCGAAATACCACTAACACATAATTATTATTATTTAGGGGGAATCTTGGACCATGGACCTGCAGGGCTATTGCATATCTCTGTTGACCGATTTATTGATTATCATTTTGGCTCTGTGTGCTTTGATTAACTGTCAATTTGACAGTTAATCCATAGACAATATGATAGCCACTGTCGTTTAAAAGTTACGCATCCAGCAGGCTGGATCCATTCATCGTATCTTTGGTTTTATCTGAAAATGCATTATTTTTGTGTGGTAAAAAGAAGTACGAGGTCACGTGGGGTAGTTTTTGTTTTCTTTGGTGGAACAAACATCCAACGAAGTAAGCTAAGAGTAAGCCAATGTCCAGCAATAGACTGTTTCGACTGAGATTAAGATGAAGTGGGAACGTGTATCGCATTTTTAACATTTATCGTACGTAGATGATTATCCGTAGATCGATTTATTTTTAAAAACTTAACAAACAGCGTAATGTCTTCTTCCTCTCATTCCCATTCAGACTAATCGAACAAATGTTTTCAATAATACTTTTTTTACAAAATAAAAGCTTTTGCACAGACCACTATAACACGACTACCGCAATCGCAGCACCCCTAGGCAGCGGTATCGGCCGGCCGCGCGGCCAAAACTCCCGTTATCTCGGCCACTTTTCACGTTTTTCACCAATCCAGCCGCGCCAGAATAGGACGGTGCCAGATCTCGCGATATGAGCTTTATTGAAGCGGCTTATATAACGTTGTCTAGTTATAATTGTATGTTTTCATTTATAGGTTGTTCTGATTGTGTATGTGGTCATCGGACACCTTAAAAAGATGGCCGAGGCTGATTGGATGGGTAAGACATCATTGACGTAATTAAAGAGACAGCTGAGATTGACTAGGTTAATCGGGTATTGTGGCAATTTGAGCGTCGGTTGACAAGAATGGGCTAACTTGAGGACAAAGACAACATCCAGGTTAGCTAAGACTGGCTCAACGTGCTTATAGCATTCATCCAATCGATCTGATAGACGCTCTACCGAAAGCTCTGAACTTGTAATCAAACTCTGGAACCACTCAATTTAGATGGCCAACGAAACGCTAAGAAGGTGCCTCCTACAGCGACGATCCTTCAAACTTTCTTAGCACTTCTTATGCCGAACAACAACACCAGTGCTCGAAGAGGCACGCTAAATAATAATATGCTTCCTCCTGAATAAAATGTAATGAAATAATGGAAATGTTAATACGTTGTGTGATAATTATGATAAATTAACTTTAAAATGTAGAACATAGTAAAACATAGTTATGTGGTTATGGTAGAATTAAAGGCTTTTTATCTACCTTCCTCAACCCAATTCCTGTTAATGCAGTCATATAAATGTAATGCCATTGCTGATAACGATATGAGGAAAAATTGCAGGATATCTTATCAATAGGGAAAGGGTCAAACGTAAGTCAATCCCGAAGCGGGACCGAGGAAAAAAATCTATAATTGCAATTATAAAAAAAAAGTTAAACATAATTTGTGGGTAGCAACGGGATAATTAGAAAATGAGGAAAGCGAAATTAAATAAGGAATCGCTGTATTGGGCAAATTTAATTATTTTATTTTAATTTTATCACAATGGTTGCCGCATTATGTTAACACAATTATGGATAGGTAGGTCGGACAGACTTTATGGTTTTTTACACACGGGTGATAATAAAAGCAAGGCCTGAAACTTCGATCAGCCCAACCTCCAAAATGGCCGAACCACCCAAAAGATAACACTACCCATCCTACCTTACCCATGCATACAAGTTCCAATAAAACTAATTACAGAACATACACGTGCTGTTTATCTGTTCCGCAGTTATCACGTACGGCATTGTTAACTAAGTGAATAACTATCGGTTAATGAGCAGCGGCAGGATCGAAGTCGACGATTGTGGTATCGCACCTCTGGCAATTAAAACGAGGTTGAATTTGAAAACCTTGGCTTTACAGACATACACGTTGTATAACGTCACGCCTTTAGCCAGAAGTTATGTAAAACATTGTGCATGGAGTTTCTTCCACAAAGAGATCTACGCTTTGGCATGGGAAACTATCGAACAAGCTAATAAGTATACAGGCAGATATCTTTGTAATTTTATACACTAAAAATATTGATGGCAATTTTGTTTTATAAAGCGTTTCGCATTAAGCGACTGTCAGTCTCTAAATGTAATCAATAAAATGCAAGTTAGCTGGCTGTTTAATTTTTAGCTTGTTCGAATGTACAATCACAATTATACATATTTAGTAAGTAAAAAATGTGAACGGACTAATGCAAACACAATAAAATTACTTATCTAAATTAAGTACACAAGATAAATTTAGGTCACAATTTTGAAAAATTAAACACTAAAACGGAAAACAACAGGAGATAGAAGCAGAAGAAGAAGAATGGTTGCCTGTCATTTATCTCTGTATATAGTTTTAAGTAATTGTGCCTTGTGACTGTGACTGCAGCTTCGCTTTCCTTGTTTTCTTGACATTCAGATTCAGTACCTGTAATGGGGTAATTGAAGTAAATGCTGAGAGTTTAATTTTCTGTTCCTTTATTCAACTAGACTTTTCCCAACTATGGGGTTTGGTATGCCAAATTATGTGTAGGACCCATGGACGCGAGGCCTCGGGTTGAAAGCAAAGGAGATGGCCTGACTCATTGGTCTAATAGTTGTAAATATGGATGATTATGTAGTCCTAGTTTTAGTAAAAATGTCGGCACAAGGGCTAAGAAGGAACATGGGTGATTTTTAATCAGAAGAAGTCTGGCACTCCCTTCAGCTCTGCCCAGAGCGGGCAGATATTATTTGATGATTTTCCACCCCCCCCCCAAAAAAAAAAGTTATTGTTTTAGTGAAATGCCAGATTTTTTTTTTACTAAGTGAATCACTAATGTGTTAATGAGGCTGCTCCTCATTCGTCGCAGCCAAGTGATAGTGGTTTCGCACCTGTGGCAATTTTAAACGAGGCTGAGTTCGAAAACCTTGGCTTTATGTGAAGCTGATTACTTTAGCGTCAATGATAGTATTGGAGGGTAGTGTTTGATAATGATAGGTGTTATCAAATAGGTGAAGACTCAACTTGGCTACGAACACCACGCTCAAGCCCAGGTACTAAAGCTAGTCAAAATGTACGTAACAGCAGTTTGTTTTAAAATAGGGATGTTTACTGACTTCAAAAAATGTTGTAAATTGGATATGTATTTTATGTTTTATCAAATTAATAAAAATTGACGAAGATAAAACGAGTCAAAGATTTGAGTGGGGGTTGGTGACGTCACTGACCGCCAAAAATGTCATACTAATGTCTTAGAGTATGACGTCACACGAGTTTTCAAAGCACTGTATCGTCTTCATTGTTTGTTTACGTGTAAAAAATAAAAAATACGGGTCCAATATTTTTTGATAATCTATTAGGGACTAATTAGATTTTTTTTTAACTACCCTATTACTGAAGTATACATTTTTATTTTCGTGGGTTCGAAATGACCAAACCAACCAATCTTGTTTTTATTATTCTTGCTTATTTTATTTCTTACTGTTTACGCTGTATTGTTTTTTTTTCTCTGTGTCTCTTTGTATGATCTTATTTTTGCGACAAATAAATATTTTTTTCTTTCTTTCTTTCTTTAAATGATGTAGTGAGTACGCGGTAACCAATAGGGCGTAGGTGACCCTTTCACCTTGTATTACACAGGTATGCGAGCAGATACAGGTGCACTCTCTCTAATGGTTTCACTGATCGCCAATCCGTCGCGACCGGAGAGAGACTCTGTCTGCCCTCGCTCTCCAAGTCCTATGGGACGACAATCCGACAAGACCGGTTAGAGGTCAAATAAAATATGAATTAGTGGATCAATTTGTAAAAGCATTCATGTCGTATCATTTCTTTTGCATAACTATACATGACTTAAATTGCTTAATACCCATTGAAGTTAAAGATTTGTATTAAAACGACAGTCTTACTCCAATCACCCAGAATCATCTCAACAACAACCCTTTACACCCCCTCGACCAAAAACCTAAACACTCCTTCCTCAGTTAGTGGAAAACTGTGCAAAATCTCGCAAGTATGGCTCGTATTAACTTACACATGAAATATATTCAATCTGCGACTTCGCGATAAGGCCCGCCCCCCAAGCATCCCTAGGGGGGGAGATCTCCCTCTGAGCTAAGCCGGATGCGAGGATGATTTTTGACGGTCACTGCGTATGTGCTTTTTTATTTTGTTTCTTTTTTTGGTGTTTGTGTGTGGTGGCTATTCGTTGTGAAATGTTTTGGTGAACTACATGTAAGAAGGACGTGATTTAAACCATCTGGATTTTCGTAAAATACGTAGTTGTTTCAGGTAGTCAGTGGACCAGAGGTCTGTTATAAAGTTGTAATCAGAACTAACTGGGTTGTGAAGGTCAGATAAGGATCGCTCCATGTAATATACTGATATTCAGCTGCATATGGTTAGACTGAAAGCCAACACCAACCCCAACTTAGTTGGGGAAAGACTAGGTAGAATGTAAAATGTTGAAAATTAAGTTATAAATTACTTGCATTTGCCAGCGGCTCTGCCCGCTACAACTCGAAAATTATCCCACGGGAAGATAAAATCGGGACAATAATCTATTTTTTTTTGTTTTCAGGTTTTAAACAATCTGTGTGCCAAATTTTATCCAAATCCGTTTAGGAGTTTTTGCGTGAAAGAGTAACAAACTTCCATACTTTTTTTTTTTTGGTGGGTGTAAAATCATCGAATAACCCCTCCCGCTCTTGGGCAGAGCGAAAGGGAGTGTCAGACTTCTACTGACTAAAAACCACCCATGTTCCTTCTTTGCCCTCTATGTCGAGGCCGCGATAACCGGTGGACTACCCGCGGCCCCGACAGAACATCCATACTTGAGTGTACAAACTTTCGCCATAATATTAGAAAGGAAGTTTCCTGTAAAACTCGCTCCGGAGAGGAACGTGATGGCTGAAACCGCGATCATGAATACAAATTATCAGATTTTTTTTCTAACACTATCATTTCCACTAAACCCTTTCCACAACAAAAACTTCTCACTTCATTACTTTAAACTCTCGTCACAATACCGTATAACAGAGAGGTGGCAGCACTGGCAACCCTGGATAGCGATAATAAAATTATTATTATTCGTACTATCAGGACCGCCACCCGGCGATGTTATCGCGTTATCTCGCAGCGCCAAGCGACGCTTCACCCCCTTCTGTGAGAAGAGGGGATGGGAAAGGTTTGTATCGATAGTGTGTGTTTTGTTTTTTATTGGCTGTTTAATTTATTTGTGCTGAGTTTTAAGGGTAATAAGGACCTTTAATTATTGTTTTATAGGTGTTGTGAAATTTATATGTTCTATAAGTTTGAAATTTGTAATGTTACATAATTTTTGTACATGTACAAAAAGTAGGCCACCGAAATACAATTTGGTCGGGTGGGGAATAGGGATGTTTACTGACTTTAAAAAATGTGATTCTAATAATTCCGTCTGTTAGATTAGCGAAAAATATTGAATACGTATTTTTTGTTTTATCAAAACAGTAACAATTGACGAAGATAAAACGCGTCAAATATTTGAGTGGGGGTTGGTGACGTTACTAACCGCTATAAAATGTCTCACTAATGTCTTAGCATATGACGTCACACGAGTTTTCAAAGCACCAAAAGATATTGGACACGTATTTTTTCTTTTTTCACGTAAACAAACAATGAAGACGATAAACGTAATCTATATGACGAACATATTAGATTTTTTTTTGGTAACTGCTCTATTAAATTATAGTATACTTAAGACACGCAATGTGAATGCAATGCTCCCGACCAGACGATATCCCACTTGCTAGTCTAAAGTGTCCCAAGACCTACTCTTTGGAGGATCTAAAAGACACCATAGTCGCCTCGACTCAAAGAAGAAGAAAGAATACGACTTTTTTTTTACAAAATATTCCATTTTTTTAAATTTTATCTGTTGCTCAATACTAACCTTGACCTATCTGAAAACACCACTCAATTTTAGCGGTCCAGAGCCATGTTTTTCCATAAACTATCTAGAGAATAAGAGTATTTCGTTTAAAATTTGAAACATCGACAGCACAGCCAGATCCCAACACAAGTCTTACAAACAAACGCTATCGATATCAGCCCGTCACTAGGGGTGTAACCTGCCTTATTCCGGATAAGAATAAATACAGTGGTTCGCCGGCGGAATGTGCTAATACATCCTTATCGACTGACGCCCCTACACACATAGACTCGTTTATTTGTACTATAGCAAGGACTTTTAATTGGAATTTGTTTTGGTGTTAAATATGAGAAGTAAATTTTTGAAATAAGTTTGTGACGTAGCATCACGTCTGTAATGGGGATCTTTCCTGACTAAGAAAAATATGATTCTAATTAGTCCGTCTCGCGTCTGTTAGATTATCGAAAAATATTGGAAACGTATTTTTTGTTTTATCAAACCATTAAAAGTTTACGAAGTTAAAACGCGTCAAAGGTTTGAGTGGGAGTTTGTGACGTCACGCTCGGGTAAAAAATGTCATATTATTGTCTTAGAATATGATGTCACGGGCCGCGGGTTGTCCTCTGGTTATCGCGGCCTCGACATAGAGGGCGAAGAAAGAACATGGGTGGTTTTTAGTCAGTAGAAGTCTGACACTCCCTTACGCTCTGCCCAAGAGCGGGAGGGGAAAGTACTGTATCGTCTTCATTGTTCGTTTACGTCGAAAAAGAAAAAATAGGTACGTGTTCAATATTTTTTGGAAATCTATCTGACGGACTAATGACATTTTTTTGTTAACTACCGCGTACTTAGTTAACAAAAAATCTAATAACCCTTCCCGTAACATCATCTGCCTAGCCTTTTCCCAACTATATTGCGGTCGGCTTCCAGTCTAACCGGATGCAGCTGAATACCAGTATTTTACATTGAGCGACTGCCTATCTGACCTCCACAACCCAGTTAATACTAGGAAATACGATACCCTTTGGTAAGACTGGATGTCAGACTTTCAGGTCACTGACTACCCGTAACGACTGCCAAAGATCTATAAACGGCACCCGGGACCAACAGCTTAACGTGCTTTCCGAGGCACGGAGGAAACTCGGTATGTAATGGGCGGTCACCCATCCACCGATCGACCTAGGCAAGCGCAGCTTAACCTAAAGATCGACCCGAGTGGCAGTTCTTATTAAGCCACGAGCTCCTCCCTTCCCGTAACCTAACCAAATAATTAAAATTGGGAAATGGTAAGCTACTCCTGTATCTGACCGTACGCGAATGGATAAAATAAGGAATCACACTACAATTATAAAGGCAAAAGTGCGCGTGTGTATGTTTTGTTACACTTTCACGAAAAACTACTGAAGGGATTTGGATAAATTTTGGTACACATATAGTTTATAACCTAGATTAACACATAGAATCGTTTCTATCCCCATTTTAACTTCCCGTGGAGTAATTTTCGGGTTGTAGCGGGCGAAGCCACTGGCTACGGCTATTGGGTACATAAGAGGAAGTCTGAAAGTGGCGCCGAGCTGGTGAATGAAGTGTTGTGTGGTATTTTGCTATACCGGTTTTTCGTACGACAACGAGGATACAGTTTCAGTAGAACAATAATCCTCAAGCTTTTCTTATTATATTTTTTTGATTTATAGTGAATGTTTTATCATTTTAATTAGTCCTGCGTGAGACTAATAAATACTAAGTCTTTCTTTATTTCTTTTTCCAGAATCTTTCTGCCACATAGTGTACAGCGTTACTAAGTATCTACAATCTACACTTATTTGCAGCCTTTCAATAAATATATTTGAAAGTAATCGATATGTGACGCGGAAACGATTCTCGATAAAAACAAAAGGAGTCGATTCGAGGTCGATTCAGTTTCCTGGTGCGATACTTAGCTCTCTGTCCTCGTGCTGTCCTTTGATAGCAAACACGTTACTGATGTGTTTTGTTAGAGGTTTTTACTGATAAAGGTACAATGGTGGCACTTTAAGGTAACGTAACAATTTTTTTTCATTGGGGGTTGGGAAATCATCAAATATTCTCACCCGCTCTTGGGCAGAGCGAAAGGGAACACCCATGTTCCTTCTTAGCCCTTGTCCCCGCGGTATCTCTTTTGAACAAACCGCAGTCCCGACGGGCGTCGGCCCTTGCGGGCGCCTCCAATGTTGCTGACATCTCTTTGAGGCGCGCGTGGAACACGAACGCGCCGTCGACACGGCCTGTCGTCGTCATAAGACGGACGGACGGTGAGCTAGCCCAAGGTAACGTCCTAAGTCTGCCTCTGTGCTCTGTATGCTAATTTTGGCGCCCTTATGACATGATTATAGTGTTGAATTTAATTGTTAAACTGCTTTGTTAGCGGTTTATAAATTAGAAGGTTATAAATAAACTTAACATAGATCTAATCAATAGATAGGGATGTAGATCTAAAGTCAAAGTTAATTAAATTATTTGTGAATTTAATCTCTGGTTAATTTTCTCCATTAATTGCATATTGTGCCCTCTAAGTAATACTACAACACAAACTTGGCCATTTGATTACTTTCTAATAAAGTTCTGTCTTGGTTGTGGAGGTCAGATATACAGTCACTCCACGTCAAATACTGGTATTCAGCTGCATCCGGTTAGACTGGAAGGTTAGCAGATGACTTTGTAACGAAGAAAAATATTTAAGGTAGGCTACAGAGTTTTTTTCAGTTAAAGTAAATGGTACTACAAACTTATCTATTCAGGACACGGATGTCACCTTGCTGAAGATATGACTTACCTACATAAATATACAGAAAAACATTTGTTTCATTCATGCCGCTAAGCCAATAATTTAAGCAAGATTCGTTTAATTTTCAGAACTTCTTATGTTCAGTGGTAACTAGAGCTAGTGGTGGTTAATATATCATATAGCAAAATAAAGCACCGTGCTTAATACACATAACATAAAGCAAATGCTATCATGGCTCTCACAAGTTGCTATTTGCTTATTGCTTTTACATCGCACTCATGCATGCTGCCACTCACCGCGCTTGCTTTAAGTCACTTGACTTAAAGTAAGCGCGGTGAGTGGCATCATGATATGCCTACGCGTTTAAAAATCACGTGCTTTAATAAAGCATATAAAAAAGCTGGCTTAAATTACATTAAGCATTAAGCAAGTGATTGCCTTAAAGCAACTTTGAACACCACTAACTAGAGCTACTGGTGTGCTTGTGGTCTTCTGTTTGACTTTCAGATTGAGCAAAGTGTTAATGGGTTTTTTCCAAAAGGATTTTTTAAGTAGCCCGCAGTCTGGATGTGAGCCCGGTTTTTAGCAAAAGGCTCGCCTCTTACTACATAGATTTAATCAATGTACGTTTAGGACTAAGCTACGAAAACAGATCTGATGTTTTATTTTCGTTATTTGTTTCATTTTCAGTATACAACACGAAGTATCCCACCTGAGCACCGATTTTTAAAGCACCAAAGCTATCATCTGGGGTTTAAAATGGCCACTTTAGCAGATCATAATATGAATTGCGTTTAATATCGTAAAATAGACCTATCATAATAGTAATGCGTCTGTGAACATTTCGAAAAACAGATCATAATAGGAAAATAATATAATTTGTGTATTCGTAAAATGTTCACAGACGCAGTTACTATGATAAAAAGTCCATTTTACGAGATATAATGCAATTCATATTATGATCTGCTAAAGTGGCCATTTTAGACCCCCTGAGCACCAATCGATATTTTGACGTGGTGCTCTAATGGGAACAATACAAAATATTTTATTTTATACCCATCTCGACCCTCCCGTAAGCGAAAAAAAATCTCATGTAGGAAAAGCAACAACTTTATTAGCATGCCATGCACCCAAACCTATAATCGACACGTGTTTCGCTTCTCCACGTATCATCCAGAGGAGATGATTGCGATCAGGATAGTTTTTAGCGGAATTTAAAAAAATCTATATTTATCTAAAATTACCTTAAAAAATGCAGGATTTTTTTCTCAATAGGGATGTTTGTCCGTCTGTTCATCATCATCATCATTTCAGCCGAAAGACGTCCACTGCTGGACATAGGCCTCCCCTAAGTGTCGCCACATTCATTAAGATCAGACATTAAGGTCCCCGCAACCTTCACCAGGTCGTCGGTCCACCTAGTGGGAGGCCTTCCAACGCAACGTCTTCCGGTTCGCGGTCGCCACTCCAGAACTTTCCGGCCCCATCGGCCATCCGTTCTGCGAGCAATGTGCCCTGCCCACTGCCACTTAAGTTTGGCAATATTCTTCTGGCTATGTCGGTAACGGTCCATCACGGTCCATCTGTTAGATTATCGAAAAATATTGGATACGTATTTTTTGTTTTATCAAATCAACAAAAATTTACGAAGATAAAACGCGGCAAAGACTTGAGTGGGGGTTGTTACGTCACTGACCGCTAAAGAATGTCATACTAATGTCTCAGAAAATGACGTCACACGAGTTTTCAAAGCACTGTGTCGTCTTCATTGTTTGTTTACGTGAAAAAAAAAAAATACGAGTCCAATATTTTTTGGAAATCTATCTGACGGTCATTTTTATTTTTTTTTGTTAAATACTCTCAATTCCTCATAAATTACCACATGTTAAGGTTTATAATAAATTAAATGATAAATAGCACACCTGAATTAATAACACATATGATATGGGTACGTCTTGATGTGGGTTGTGAAGGCACACATTTTTACTGACTTGTTTGTTGGTGATAATTAAATTGATTGTATCTAGGCCTGGGCGGGGGCGATAAACTCTGTTTGTGGAGTAGGCAGGTATGTAGGTACCTACTGGGTGTGTTGGTTGAAACCTTGGATGGAGTGTTTCATTGTTTTACTAGAAAATTACGGCACTGTTGGCACTGTGGTTGAGCGATTAGCTACTGCGCTGCGAATCGATGGTTCGATTTCCGCAAGGAAAAAAGTACCCCTAGTTGCTGGGAAACGACTTTTTTTTGGGGTCAATAATCTCTTTTTTTTTAACTCAATGTAGCACTCTTTAAACATTGTGCTAGTGGATGCTTTGAATAGTAAACGGGTCACGGAGGTAATTTTAGTAAAGTTATAACCTGAAAAACTAGTATTTACAAATACAGCTGTAAAAATTTTGATTCCCAATATCTCCGTAACTAGGGGGTTCCCAGGTATGGTCTAAAACCAAAAAATGATCGCAGTGGTAGGGAGAACAAATGCCCTTCGTTTGCGTTAAGGGTACTTTTACACCCTATATGTGAGATGAATGGCTCTAAGCACACCCTCGATGTAGAAGAAATTCCTAGTAAAAGAAAATTAAAACACATATGTTTGGTGCAAAAAAGCAGTTTTCGATAGTTGTAAAGATAAAGCAATGCATTGAATTAAAACCGATGACGTTAAAACCATTTATAGCTAAAACTAATATTTCAAAATTGAGAGTCTTAAGTTGAGCTGTAATTTTCAAAAATTAATAAATATATAAACAGCATTAAAAAGTTATTTCTGCCTCAAAAATGATCCTAATCGATCCATAACCAACAATCGATTAAAAATCAACAAAACTAAAACGCACAACAGACATTTAACAACGAAATTACCTGATAATACATCTATTTACCGAACCCAATCAAATCCCAATCTTACACCAACGTAATACCATCTGTATCGCCTTGACACCCTACCTCAAACATCTCCAAAGTTACCTCAATTGACTACCAACCCTATGGTGCACAACATACAGTTAAAACTAGCTTGTGAGGTGATTTTTGCCTGTTGCTTCAACGGATATTGCCGCGCTCTATCACCTCCCCAGCGCCCTCTAGTGAGAATTACCTTGTAATTCGCCAAATTACCCGCTGGTTCTTGTAATTAAATACTTTTCTTTGCGTTACCTTTCGACTGATAAGGGATTTTGACCCGTTTTTGCCAGGAAATGGAGGCGATTTTAAGTTTACTAGCTTAGATTTGGAGAAGGATATTTTTTTATTAGCTGTGTAGTGATAGCAGGATGATTCTCTAAGGTTGGCTCGAAGATATCGGGATCAGCGATAAGACTGCCATACCTTATTTCTTCATCGCGTGGTACATGCCTCACCGTATGTCAAAGTTTTATTATCGCCGTCAAATATATCTCTCAACCATACTAGTTACTACTGGTCTGGTACTGGTGGTAGTAACTAGTATGCCTGAGAGATCTCTTACAATGTAAGAGATACCGCGGCCTTGACATACAGGGTGTAAATTAACCCTTCACACATACGTCAACCTGAAACCTGAAACCTGAAACTGACTACCTGTAACGAGTAGTAACGAACGACTGTCATAGATCTTCATCTATCGTGTTTTCCAAGGCACGGAGGAAACTATACAGGGTGTAAATAAACCCTTCACACATACGTCAACCAAGCATTCTGTACATCAAACTAAGTACCCCTACGCAAAATTTTTTGCTGGGAAACGACTTTTTTTTTGGGTCAAAAATCACATTTTACGGTGAAACTCAATGTAGCACTCTAAAAAAATTGTGCTAGTGGATGCTTTGAATAGTAAACGGGTCATGGAGGTAATTTAAGTAAAGTTGTAACCTGAAAAAAAAACAAGCATATTAATTTTCTCACGATGTTTTCCTTTACTGAAGCTTGTGACAATTATACAATACGCACATGAATACATACAATCTAGAAAAAGTACAAGAGTAAAAAACCATTAATCCTACTCATTTAAAATATCAACCTACTCAAATTCCTCTTAAAACCTACAAAACACTCCAAACCCAAGTAAAACCATGTCGCGAACCTAGTGTGGGGTAATAAACAACCCCAACTTCACTTTAAAACGTTATCTCTCGGTTGCAAGCCACCCCCTACACCCCGTACACCCCGTCTGATAAACAGATATGAAACATTTGATGTATGTAATTTTGTATGAAAATCGTCTTGGCTATGAGATTGTGCCTAACTATTAATAAATAGGTGTTTGTGTGTGGTTTTTATAGATGGAGGTTTAATGGTTTTTGCCTGATGAAAATCGAGAGGTTATGCTACAATATTGTTTGAAGATCGATTGGTGCAGTGGTTGAACGATTGGACTGCAGCGCTGCGTGTCGCGGGTTCGATCTCCGCACGGAACAAATATTTGTATGGCCTACAGATGGTTGATTCGGGTCTAGGTGTATCACGATACAGGAGAAATTCCTGGAGCGGAGCAACGTTTTTTTTAAATAAAGAAAAAGGTTTGGTTTTGATTGGCATAAGACCATAAGAAAAACTAAACTAAAGCCTTTTTAGGAATATTTCTAAACACCTTCTTGACGCTTCCTCTGACCAGAGGCTAGTCTCTTGGGCACTTTACCTGCTGACAGCGTTGAGGAGGAGTTCTTCGATACTGTTTTATGGTTAGTTTGCTTTTAGGTTAGTTTAGTTTATAATATATTTAATATAGTCTTACTTTAATCAATTATTAAATATTGTTCTAAAAATTATATAACTCAGATTACTTTAACTTAGATTCTACGTAATACTACCTCACAAGAAAACTCCTTTACAAGTTGAGCATACATCACAACAAGTAGTAATCCTGTTATCAGCCGTCACACTCAATTGAGCTCTTAACGATACACCTTTAAACACGTTCGCGAAGCCCCGACTTTTTATCTCGTAATCGTCCGAAACACGGACATTTCGCTGCTCAATGATTGCGTCATAATAATGCTCTAACGTATGCTAAGTGTGTTTTTAGGTACGACGGCAGGAAAAATGGTGGTTTAGTGGTTTACAGGTAATATATGTATCGCCGAATTATTGATTTTTAATAAGTTTTTGATAAGTAGTTGCTACTAACCTGGTACTTTTTTGTTTTGTGTCTTGAATTAAATCAAAGGCTTACCTAAAAAATAGATTCGACTTTCGCTTAAAAACAAATTAGATGACATTATTTTCTTAGGAAAGATACAGTTATTTTTTCTTAAAATACTTTCTTACATTTAAAAAAACTTTCGACGGTGTGCAGTTTGGTTTAGAATAGTGTAAGCTGCTTGAGGATCTTCTATCATTTAAGAAATATAAAAAACCTCTAGGTTCTAACTTGGAAGTTAGGAAGACTAAAGAAAAGATAGATGGATTGTGTGAGGAACAATATGAAGATAAAAGGAGTAAATAGAAGAAAGAAATGTGTTGCGCTGACACCAAATAACATGAGACAAGGACAGGAATATGACTTAGGTTCTAAGTTGTCGCACAAAATGGCGTCAATGACGTCACAATACCAATATTAAGCAACAGTCAGCAACAACAATTGCTTGCAGCATTTAGTAATCTATTACAGCACAAAGATAACGATTTGTAAGTTTATACTGAATGACACGATTACTCTGTAATCTTGATTTCATTGTAATCCATGTTTAGTAAGTATTAACTAAGTTTAAGTTACGGTAATGTTTCAAGTAGTGACAGCAAGCACGTAATTATCCATTTTGGATAGCTAGTTAACTGGTCTGGTACGATACGGCTGGAAATGTTCGAGGTCTAATTTTCAGATGACAATTTCAATTTCAATTTCTTTTATTCCAAAAGCTCTTTATACAGCCATGATGTTGTCTCGACAAAGAGGAAAAGTAACACCAAAGACACGATGAATGGATTGTGTTAGGAATTATATGAATGAGTAAGAAGTAAATGATAGCGTGACGGGTAATGACGGAGAGTACCAAAAAAACGTGTCGCACTGACCTCAAGTAACGGTACAAGGGCAGGAAGGTTATGAATGCTGCTGTTTCAAGTAACGGTACAGGGGCAGGAAGATTATGAATGCTGATGTTTCAAGTAACGGTACAAGGGCAGGAAGATTATGAATGCTGATGTTTCAAGTAACGGTACAAGGGCAGGAAGATTATGAATGCTGATGTTTCAAGTAACGGTACAAGGGCAGGAAGATGGTGAATGCTGCTGTTTCAAGTAACGGTACAAGTGTAGGAAGATTATGAATGCTGCTGTTTCAAGTAACGGTACAAGGGCAGGGAGATTATCAATACTGATGTTTCAAGTAACGGGACGAGGGCAGGGAGATTATGAATGCTGCTTTTTCAACTACTCTAATGGCTTCTAAACGTAGTTGGAAAAGGCTTATCAGATGATTACCTACAGGGCTCTACTGAGATGTTATAGAAAAGATACTTAGAAAAACAGATGAAAAAAAATCTTCAATCTGAAATCAGAATCTGATCGCATAGAAAATAATACAGACCTACCTCCGTAGCCTTCTTCAAGATTATCGCTTCAACCACCTCATACACCCTAAAAACATCTAAAAGGCCTATTATAAGCGTACCATAAACTCCCATTCACCTAAGCCTATTCAAAAATTCACTTGAGTGAGTTTAAAAATGTCCTTATTCTGTAAAGGTGCGATATAACCCAGTTTATCGTCACGCGCAATTTGGCGAGACCGACCGGCTCGTTCGAACTAACGAGGCGCATCTACATCGCTGATAGCAAGCTTTGTGATCGTAAACTGTTGGTTTTCTGTTTTATAGAATAGGTAGGTTTTTGAGCTATCGAAGAATTGGGGCTATCGAGTGGGTTTTGATGCGGTTATCGGGATCTTAAAAGACTGTTTACATAGATACTGACTGCTTCACAGTGCAGTCGCGAATGCTGATTGTTAGTTTCTGGGTGCGTTTCCCAGTTTAGACTGTCTTATTGAGGATTTTCATCATAAATTTCTCAGAAGCAGCCACGGGCTCTGGATGAAGCTTTACATGGAACACAAACATAAAAGGCGAATTTCGCCTCACCCTTATGGGGTTACAGGCGTGAGTTTATATTGTTTACATTCACACATAAATTTTACCAAAGGGAGTAAAGTTATTTCATTATTATTAGGAAGTTTCAAAACAAAGAGTCACAAAACTAAAAACGTAAAACGTTAACCCCTCACACACCCCACTCCGAATTTGACCAACCCTCCGTCGATACAAACCCTATCGCACCACCTCGCGGAATAAGAAATATTTCATACGCGATTACTGGTGAGAAGGGCCTATAGATTGATCACAGGTGACATTATCGCATTGATACTCGCGCGGCCACGAGTCGGCGAGAAAACGAGTTCCGATCGAGTAACGATAGTAATTGATACCTGACGCGCGATCGAGAATCGATCCCGACAATCGTTTTGACGTGAATCAGGCAGCGTTGAATTTCTTGGTGATTGATTTGTATGTAAATCGATTTAATGGTAGCCGTTTGAATTTTATTTGGGATTGAAGTGATGTTATCTGGTGGTTGTCACATTGTTTCGGGGGGATAATAAATGTAGTGGGCTCCTTAGTTTCAATGGCAGTGTATTTAAAGTTTTATAGTGTGAATGAGTATCGACTATTGTTCGGTCATCGGTTCAAATCACCACTGCGCTCAGAATAGGAAAGAAGTTCTCCTTGTGTTGCCTCCGATGTTCTCCTTGTCATCGGTTCAAATCACCACTGCGCTCAGAATAGCAAAGAAGTTATCCTTGTGTTGCCATGTCTATGAACCAAAAATTCATATATAGACTTAGATTTTCTCTGAATGTTATCATTTTATTTTCCAGTTAATCCATCAAGGTGTATTGGGACCCAGTACCTGGAAAACCAAGCTTTGCTCGTTTTTTTTTGGAAAGTCGTGTTTTTTGGGAATTAAACCTAGTTTGATCGATTTATCGACCCCGAAACGCCCAGCAGACTAAATTTCATGAAAATCGTTGGCGCCGTTCCCGAGATTCAGATTATACATATGTATACTTACAAAAATAATAACTCGTTTATAGATTTCGTTTCTCAGAAGAACGCTATAAGTTGATTATTGTGCGATATTATTTATTTTTCGAAACTTGCTATCATGAAAACCGTAACTTATATTCTTTCTATCTTTAAAAGAACATAAAAGCCGCTCACTTGAGGAAACATAAGTAACTCCGAGATAATACAGACGCGAACATTTCATCTGAACTCCCAATTCCCTAAATAGATAACGGCTTATCTGCGAATTAGGAATACATACATACTCTTTGGTATCTGAAGCTGATTTCAAACGATTTTTTTTGCAATGGAACAACATTTAGAGAGTACGTAACTTCTACAAGATAGGTCTGGCAAAATTGAAAGTTTTGAAGAATTGATTGAAGAATAGAGATGTTTACTGACAAAAAAAATGTGATTCTAATTAGTCCGTCTGTTAGATTATGGAAACATTGGATACATATTTTGTTGTTTTATCAAATCAATAAAAATTGACGAAGATAAAACGCGTCAAAGAATTGAGTGGGGGTTTGTGAAGTCACTGACAGGTAAAAAATGCCATACTAAAGTCTTAGAATATGATGTCACACGAGTTTTCAAAGCACTGTATCGTCTTCATTGTTTGATTACGTGAAAAAGAAAAAAAACGTCTCGTACGTTTTTTATAAATCTATCTAACGGACTAATTAGATTTATTTTGCTAACTACCCTAATGATTGGTTAAAAATAAATAACCATATTATTATGTATACAACAAGAACTTTGCTTTTTGGAACTGCCTAGTTGGTCGAGTGGTCGCAAACGACGATCCCTGAGGTCCTGGATTCGATGGGACTGGGATGGGATTTTCGTCAAGAATTACAGTAGCCACTACATAGCCATGGATTTGTTCCCAGTTGATGGCAATAGGACATTGGACTCAGAAATACTTTTTATAGAGGATGCTGCAACCATACTTTATTATTGAGAATGATACTCTGGCGCTTCCCCTTTAAGATCAACACAACAAATGTAGTTTTAAATAGGTATCTATTCAACAGTTAGAGCCCTACAACGCATTCAATTATCAAGCAGTTGCAGCAACTTTACCACTCTACAAAAACAAAAACTTGCCGATGCAACAACTCATCATTCTCCAAATAAGTTTCTCCACGATTGGCAGTTCTCACCTCGTGGGGAAAAAGATAAATAATTTAGTATGATCCCCGAGCGCTGATAGCCCGCCAGAACAAAGGTAGGGCGCTATCGCGAGCAGCAGCCTTCCCCGTCCGCCCTGCGAGCGCGTTCCCACGCTAACGTACGATACGGTACGAGAATTTTTTGAGTTTAATTGGAAGGTGAGGTTAGCGAGTTTTTCAATTGATTAATGGTGATAATTAATTATTTAACTTACTGACATAAAAGTAAATAAAACAGAAAATATAAAGATTTGAAAATTCTTTAATTGTATGTTTTATTGTTGTGTTTATTGTAATACCTACTTAACAACAGAAACTACGAGGATTAGGATCAAAAACAGCATCGCCCTTTCCCAACTTTGTTGGGGTGACTTCCATCCCAACAGGATTCAGCTGAATACCAGTACTTTACATGGAGCTGCCTATCTGACCTCCAAAACCCAGTTAGTACTTGGGAAGACTGGTTCTCAGACTTTCGGTCCAGCTGACTCACCGGTCAACAGTATCAACGGTCAAAAAGTAACAGCCGAGACAGACAGCATAACATGATTTCGATGCACAGAGTTAACTCGTTAAATAATGAATGGTCACCAATCCACGGCCCGACCTTGACAAGGGCTGCTTAACTTTTAAGATCAAAGAACTCCTTTTAATAAAACCAGAACGTCTAATGGAAACGGTATGACTCGACTGAGGGTGAGCAAAACTCAAGGTAAATGAATCTCTTATGAAAATGTGATACAATGTATTACGTACCGATAGCCGACGAGATAAGCAGATGATTGAGCGAACGGGAGACGGCTCGACTGCCATCGAAAGGAAAAGCCGAACGGAAAAATAGTATAGCTGTAGTTGATGGGGAAAGGTGGGTCTTAATAATAATTATTATTTGGTAGAAAAGTAGATTCAACATCATAACGCCTGTAATCCTCGTGTGGTTAGACAGAGTTGTAGCTAAGGGTCCTGAGTAAAAAAAAATATGATTCTGTTTAGTTAGAATAAAGAAAAATATTGGATACGTGTTTTTTGTTTTATCACATGAATAAAAATTTAGGTTTAAGAACAACTTTATTTCTCATAAGAATTACATAGATAATTCACTTACTGAGAAACACACTACAATTAAAATTTATAATAAGAGCGAAAATTTATAATAAAATTTACGAAGATAAAACGCGTCAAAGATCATGAGTGGCTTTTGACGTCACTACGTGGTAAAAATGTAGTGCGATGTGACGTCACACGATTTTCGAAGCACTGTATCGTCTTCATTTTTGGTTTACGTGCAAAAAGAAAAAATATGTGTCCAATATTTTTTTGAAAATCTATCTGAAGGACTACTTATTTAATTTTTTTCTGTCAACTACCATAATATAGTACTCGTACACCCTCCATTTGGCCAGTTATGATTAAGTCGCATGTTATTAAGGACGAGCCTTTTACCATCAACCGGGCCCAAATTGAATATGTGTTTGCTACTGAGAAATTCCTGATGGAAAAGTTCAATAACACTTTGTTTGAACCGGGAATCGAATCCAGGACCTCATGCTCCGCAGTCGCTCTTGCGATCACTGAGCAAAATTAGATTTGTCGAAGAATCTGCGTTACATTTTAGGGTTCCGTAGCCGAATAGCAAAAAACGGAACCCTTATTATAGATTCGTCATGTCTGTCTGTCCGTCCGTATGTCACAGCCACTTCATTCGAAAACTATTAGGACAACACAGTTGAAACTTGTTACGTAGATGTATTCTGTGAACCGCTTTACGATTTTCATACAAAAAAAGAAATAAGATTAGGGGAGGTCTCCCCATACATGGAACTAAAACTGAAAAAATATTTTTTCATCAAACTTATACGTGTGGAGCATTATGCGGAGCAACTGTGGTGTGTACAAATAAAATACTGTTAAGATGATTTGACTGGAATTAGGGTGACTTCTGAGATGAACAGTTACAGAGTACTTAGTATGGAAGAAGAAGATTTGCTGAGTTCACCATCATCATCATTCTCCTGCCCTTATCCCAATTTATTTGAAGTCATTCAAATTTAAGATAAGGTAAGAGGAACATAATGGCTGGTTGCAGAATTCCACAAATGGTATTAATAAAAGATAGTACCTAACTAATATAGTAACAAATAAAATGCCGTTGTGGGTATTTTTTTCGCAAATCATACAAAATGATTTTTTTTGTCACCGTTCAAATTCTGACAAAAATCAGTGAATACGTGTTTTTTTTTTAGTATTACTCAATACAAAAATATTGAGATATCGCATCGCAAAGTTGTAACGTTTAACGCAGAGCGGATAATTCTTTTTAGAAAATGATTTAATTTGAAATTTTACGTACTTATAGATTTTTTTTCAAAAATGGTTTTAGTGAATGATACCTAATATAATGCCTAGAAAAAAATTGTACGGTGACTGCTCGTAAAAAATCATCCTACTAATCCTACTAATATTATAAATGTGAAAGTTTGTGAGAATGGATGTGTGGATGTTTGTTACTCTTTCACGCATAAACGGCTCGACCGATTTGGTTGAAATTTGGTATGTAGATAGGTTATACCCTGGATTAACATATAGGATAGTTTTTATCCCAATTTTATGATCCGTGGGATAATTTTCGAGTTGTAGCGGGTTAAGCCGCTGGCAACAGCTAGTCTTGTATAATATACTATACCATATTTGTTATACGTTTTGTCTTTTGTATGCAGGTCATGTCTGTATACTAAATAAATATTTTATCTTTCTTTCACTTTTAAAAGAACTCAAAATATTCTAATTAAATAATTTAATTTACGAATTTCGAAGAAAAGAAAAAAGCAGTGCCAAGCTTAGCTAATTCATCTATAAATATAACCAGTACATAAGTAGGTACCTGAAAACCGGGACAACATCCCCCGATAAATATAACCAAAGCCATCTAATCATCAAGCCAGCAAATCAAAAATCAACCGCAAAGTCGGAACTATTATCTATTACTAGACAATTACACCGATCGGAGATCTTTAGCCCCCTGATACCGGGAGGCGTCGGGGGTGAATCTGGGGGGTGTAAGCGGGTTGAATGGGGGTGAAAGTGGGGGTGTTATCAGCGATTTTCGCGCCATTACCCGTCGCGATACAGTCGGCACTCTATGCACATCGCGTTAAGTTTCTATTTAATTGATGTAGCACAGGTAGGCTTCAGTCAAGTAGCTTTTCATGTCCATCTAAGTTATTTATGGTCGTTTAAGTTAGTTGGGAGTGTCACAAGTGGGGGATTTGGGGGTAAGTTTGTGTTTTTGAAGTGATTTTGGCGAATTAAAGTGGTTTGGGAGTGTTTATCACGGATCGGCGTTGTTATTGTGTGCATTTGAATATACTTTGGAATGATGAGCATTAATTGATATTTTCGTTACTTTGAGGAATGAAGCACACTTACTGCGGTTCTCAGAGATATTTAATGATTACTTAAACCGTCACTTAGTAAAGATTTGACATACTTTAGTATGGCAAAACTGTCAAAACCTTTACTTAGTGATGGCCTAAGTAATCGTTAAAGCTTTCTGAGTGCGGCAGTTAGACATTATAGGAAAGGACGTTTCTCATTGATACCATCATCATATACACGATTTGCTTATTGTTGCAACGACCCGATTTCTTATACTCTGGCTTTGTATTGTTTCTTACGGTGAATCACTGACTCCTGAGACACAGGCACATACACCTAGTTTAGGAGTCAGAGAATTAAAATTATTGTGACCTAGTTTATAAGCCTTATTTTGCTCTTTTTTTTTTGTTATTGTACTGTGATGGCTTTTGGTGAAATAAAGAATTTATTATTTATTTATTTTATCACTTTTCTTTTGCCTTTATCCCAATTCCTTTAGGGTCGACACATAATGTATTTTTCCATACTTCTTCAATATTCGTCGTAATAAGACAACCCTTTCTGGCCATATCATGCTTTACACTTTTCTCATTAATACTCTCCACTTCACTATTTTACACAGAAGTTCAAAATATTAAGTCAATCAAAGATGGTAATTAAGTACACAAATCACGACGTATTATAAAACAAAGTCCTCCGCCGCGTCTGTCTGTCTGTTCGCAATAAACTCAAAAACTACTGCACCTATTTTCATCCTGTTTTTACCAATGGATAAAGTGGTTCTCGCGGAAGGTTTTTGTGTATAATTAGACGCGGTCGAAGCCGCGGGCATCAGTTAGAAAAATCAGTTGGTCTAAAATGAATATTTTATGCATCTATTAATTTGGCAATGTCATTGGCCTTTATGCACCTTTAGGATCGAACAATTTTAATATATTGTAAAATCAACTTCAAATTAAATAAAGCCACAAGACCCGGCGCACCTATTAGCAACAGATCGGTCTACCCACCGATAGGCACCTGCTTATCTACCACATAACAGCACACTCGATAACACAGTAGTGCAACAAAGTAATGTAACGTCCGATGGCGCACCGATACGGCACGCCTGCCTAAATGCGTTTAAACTTGTTGATTCACTGCTATACTTAGCTCAACTATGTAGTCGGTAAGCGGGTGAGTACTTTGTATGTTGAAGTGGAAGCCGGGTTCTGTCTGATAGAATTATAGAAGGAGTTTTCTGAACAAGATCAAATTTATCGGAAGAGTAAGAGCAGATTGTCATGTGTCTATGAAATATTGCTTTAACACGCCGTTTAAAGGTGTTTGGTGAAATTCGCTCTTACTGCCGTATTCAAAGAGGTCTAATGATTACTTAGGCTAACACTTAGTAAAGGTTTTAACAGTTTTGTCATCGTAATCATTAAATAGTATATCTGAGTACCATTGAGGTAATCAGTATCCACACAGATCGTGAAAGGGTCACCGATAACGAAATCAGGTAGGAGGTCTTGTTTTTATATCATCAAATAACCCCTCCCGCTCTTGGGCAGAGCGATAGGGAGTGCCACACTTCTTCTAACTAAAAACCACCCATGTTCCTTCTTAGCCCTATATGTCGAGGCCGTGGTAACTTGTGAACAACCCGCAGCCCCGAACAACCCGCAGCCCCAGACAACCCACAGCCCCGATCAAGTAGGACCTGGTTCTTCTTCGGTAACTTATATGTAGGCCATGGCTTCAAACCTGGGTGATTTTGAGTAATTCATTCATCACTACAGCTCTCGAAACGGTGAACGATACCTCATCATCGCCGACAGTCAGATAGGACTCCGTAGCTACTACTGAGAAATTCTTGGTGGGGAAACCCAATAATACTTTGCCCGACAAAGCACCGATATAAATCTAAACTATACAATATAGTTGTATTAATAATTTGTTTTTCAGATCGTTATAGAGGGGCTTCCCTATTTCCAATTTGGTTTCAATTTTATCTGTAATCCTTACATTAATATGTATGTCCTATTTCCTCAAAAGTAACATACATAGTTACATCTCAATATTAATTAAATACCAAACAAATAAAGATTAAATATTTTAAACAATAGTGTTATTTCAATTACTAAACTGCCTCATTGCGTCATATATTACTTAAAATAGTTATCAGACATAATTTATCGCCCTGACTGGCAGACGTAATTCAATATATTGAGTCACTATCTATATTTGTGTCTTAATATCAATGTCCGTCTGTCTGTGGCGACTTGCTACTAAAATGGTGTTGAGATTTCGATTGCGTTTTATCTGGGGATAGAGGGCTTTTAGCGTGCTTAGGTGTATTGAGAGTGTATTGACCTTTATTTATTTAGAATTATGTGGTCTGTGGTTTTGAATGCTCTGTAAAGGAATGAGTAGTAACGGTTAGTCAGTGCGGGTTTTTGATCTTAGAATATGAGTCCTTATTTTCTCGAAACATGTCTTGCCTGTCGATATTTTGCTATAACTTTGGTAATGTATACTAACCGCCTTTTCTAAGATACATATTGAAACACACGGACAGATGGACAAGAGAGTGATTTTATAAAGGATTTTTTTTTAACTTTTGAGGCACGGTATCCTAAAAATAGTAGCACAGATAAATACTGGGTGTAACGAGACGAGGCTGTCAGCCACGCAATCTATACAAAAAAAAAACTTGAGAGCCGGATGGAACGAAGTTAAAGTCTATCGCAAACAGCACAATGAACAATGAATGACCAAAAGAAAAAAAAAAAAAAAAAAATTATATTATTTTAATTATTATTTTTTATATAAATTTAAAATATACAATATCTGGCTTGCTTTCTATAAGAGAGAGAGAGACAGACAGAGAAACATGCGACGCCGAACAGCTTACAATAGCTTACTATAGCAAAAAGTGTCGTGACAACTTTTCGTAAGAATTTTTTCCGTCTAGCCCCCTTTCACAACGCGTGATAAGGAACTTCGTTCCAAAAATCCTGATGGAAAAATACAATACTTGGTCGCCCGAACCGGGAATCGAAACCAGGATGTCATGCTCAGCTGTCACACTCACAACCACTCGACCAACGGGGCAGTAATTTCTAGATTTTCTCTTTTTATTTTATAGTGTTGTCAACACGTAAACTGCGGAATATACAGTGATTGAAAAATAATCCTCCATGTTTTGAACACTACTTACCACATTTACACGACAATCTTTATTATCTCGCCTCATCCTACAATCTAGAAACATCAATAAAACTGGAGTGATCCGGAAAATATCAGTTCCAACTGGTAATGATGTAGTTATCTGAGTGTACTAAAGGTTTTTAATGCTAACTGTCTTGTAGTCGCCATCTTGTTAACGACATGTAGACAAATTATATTGTAATAGATGGGGAGTCAAAGGGTAGTTAGTACAAGAGTGGACAGTCCATTCTGCCCCTTATAATAACTACCCAATTTTTTTTTTTGGGTCATGGGAAATCATCAAAAAACCCCTCCCGCTCTTGGGCAGGACGAAAGGGAGTGTCTGACTTCTACTAACTAAAAACCACCCATGTTCCTTATTAGCCCTTTATGTCGAGACCGCGGTATCTCTTGCGAACAACCCACAGCCCCGGCGAGCGTCGGCCTTTGCGGGGGGCCCTTCCATATTGCTGACATCTCTTTGAGGTACGTGTTCCACAAACGCGCCGTCGACACGGCCTGTCGTCGTCATAAGACGGACAGACGGCGAGCTAGCCCATTGCTCACCTTCCACGGGCCCGCGTGTACGGTCGCTGGAAGCCGTCACGTGGCCCCCGACGCCCGCAGCGTCTCCCGCGGCGGCTGGGACAAGAGGTTCTCTCCCTCTCACGTTTAGCCACCTGCTTCGCTAGCATCACTGCTTCGCAGAAGGAGGCGACGGCATCCCATTCCATCTCACCCCAGACCATGGCTTGCACCAGGGCCGGACGCGAGAGGTCGCCGCCGCCGATCGCCGCTACGAGAACACGGCGGGGCTCTGCCCAAGCGGGACAGACCTCCACGGTGTGCTCCACCGTGTCCTCCAGCCATACGAACTACCCTTTGCTTCAAAAATGTTTGCGAATGTTCAGGGATTCTGAATTGGCTGCTTACCTTTCAATTCACAAAACGGTTACAAAATGACAATTCATGGTAAACCTACGAGTATTTACGTGCAAGACTAACGTAGCCACAGACAAAAATAAATTATAATTTGTATTATTTGGTGGATAATAGAAAGTTAGAAAATAAAAACAAATAATAGTACATTTTGATATAAGTGGGGAAACTTTGATATTGCGTTCGAGGTAGAATTCACAACTGAGCCGCAAGCGAGAGAATTATGGAGCCAGAACTGCAATAAAAATTACCCACGTGTAAACACACTATTACACGCCTTTTTTATGGGAATTTCGAATGTCTGTTAGGCGGAAAATGTATCGTTTTCAATTTCTCTAAAAATAGAGTCCATTATAAATTAATAAATAACTTTCAAGTACAAGGCATTCTAGAAACAATGCGAGATAAAATCTGAGTCTGTTTATCGCCGAGAAGATGAAAATAGGTAGAATTATCTAATCTCTATCTTATCAGTATTTACAGTCTTAACAGATAGCTGATATGATTGTAAATATTTACTTTTGCTATCAAGATTTCAGTTTAGTTTACTTGAAGAGTCTTGAGATAGATAAAAAGATTCTCCAGTAGGTAGGTACTTACAAGTAGCATCATACCTTTTGCTTCGAATAGATTGAGCAGTAGTGTAGGTACATTCATGTTTTGCTAATTATTGTAAGGCTCCTATAAAAAGTGATGAGTTTTTTTTGTCGAATAGTTATATTTTTTTTACTGAAATCACCAATAACGCCTTTAACCGACCCGAAAGTCAAACAAAACTCATAATAACTTCATCTAATTGTATATTTGAAGACAGCTAAATAAGTAAAATGAATAAAAGATGTATGGCAATAATAAATGTTTTTATCAGCAAAATAATGATGTATTTAATTAAAAGCATTTTCTACTATAAATTTGAGTGTATATTTGATTTACTTAACACTCATTCACTTAGTTCGTAATTTAGGCGTTTTGACTTTGACATCCAATTATTTCTATTAGTTATTTTGAAAGCATAATTATTTTACAAGACTTTTAACATAAATTTAAAACATCATGTATCTCTACCACATTTAAGCGATTGGAAGAAAACCTTCATTTAATGATTTGTAGCGCAAAGGCATAAAAGGTAATTTCAATTAAGTAGTTGTTAATGTATGGTTTTACTTAACGTTAATGAAGTAAATCTTCCTGTCAAACATGATTAGTTTGTTTATTATTAGTTAATGCTGTTTTTAATTATTTTTAGCTACTTAAGTAGTGAAATTTGTAAGATAACTCTTAATGATTATTGATTTTTATGGTATAAAATAGATACTTAATTATCTTACGTGATTATTAGCAAGTAGGTATATTAATAATATTTGTGTAACAATTTTTAATAAAATTTAACCAGTGCCCTTTCTGTATTTTTTATTTAAGTTAGTCTATGTCCATACTGTCAGTACAAAGACCACTAAAAATATTCTCCGAAAGCAAATTTGAATTTTATCGATATTAACTTAAACATCGATAGTCGGTACTCCCAACACTACAATGTATGTCGATTTTCTTAGGGTAGTAAATAGTTTATTTGTGTTACTAACTCTGTTATTAATGTATGATTTCCTGTAAGTATCTCATACTGATCGAAAATTAGTATTTTATATGGATCTAAAGATATGATTGGTACTAAGGTGTAGAATAAAGTACGATATTTAAACCAGACATCAATATTTGAGAGGTTTCCATAAAGTTAATCTTTTGATTGAAATATTTACCCTGAGATCATTTGCGCAATTAAATGCTTGATTAGTTTAATACATTTAAATGCTTAGATCTGATACGAAAGACGAAGTGAGAGCTTTGTGTATGTCCTTTGTGTACTGTCCTGAAAATACTGAAAACATGACAACTATTGAAAAATACAATTTTTACATTTTCGTTTTGTTTTTACCTTGATTGGTTTTAGTTTTTCGTTGTTATTTTATATGTACGTTATGTCCTTCATCATCGTTATACCCACACCTATATTATACCCACTGCAGGGACTCAGGCCTCCTCTCTAGGAGAGGAATGGGCTATAATCCACCACGCGGGCCCAGTGCGGACTGGTAGATCTCACATGTCTTCGAAATTTTGGTTCTAAGACATGCCGGTTTCCTCACGATGTTTACCTTTAAGAGCAGTGGTGATGAAATAAATTACACAATGTAATGCGCCTGCAAGGGTTCGAACCCACGACCAACTGTTCGTAAGTCGAGGCGAGGAGTTCGTAAATCCTCTCCTTTTATGCAATATGCTTTGACGTGAACGGAACGATTTCCGATACTCAAACTTTAACTACACACCTCATAACTCTAGCAAAACCTAAATGTTAATCCTAAAAACTTTATCATCAGAAATACGAACAAAAATGATCAGCAATCTAAAAGTTATGGCTCAAAATCCGCCACAGCCGGGAATCGAACCGGCAACAAAGGCGGCGACACCTCCGCCCTTATATTTATTGCAAATTATGAGCGTTATCCGCCGATCTCCAGCACTCGATAATGGACTTCATACGGACGGTAGGATAAAGTGGATATGACGGGGAGGATGGGAAAATGGGTGGTAAGAAAAAAATTAAGAATTAAGTTTAGTGGAATTTATAATTTAATATACTGTGGCCTATATTATAAATGTGTCTCCTTTGTTAGTGATTCTCAATAAATACAATAGCATATTTAGCAATTTATTATAATGCAGACAGATCTGATCATAAATCATAACTAAACGTTAAAAGTGGTAACTAACATTATTCGGAAATATGAGGCTTAATGAAATTCTCTAATTAATACTTTTAAGCTAAACAAATTGATCGTCTAAAATAGAAAACTAGATATTTATGCAGACCATTAAAATGTATAGCGCTGCGACATATTATTAGACTACTGTACATAGCATTATAAATAACTAAGCAGAAATACAACTTGTTTATCGATTCCTGAATAAAATACTAACGGACGTCACACGGTTTCACTCACGTAGTTCCCATTCCCGTGGGAATACAGAAATAAAAAGTAGCCTATGTCACTCGGGGTGAATGTAGCGGTAAATCGGCGCAGTAGTTTTTGAGTTTATTTATTACAAACATACGCACAAAAATACAAATCTTTCCTCTTTATAATATTAGTGTAGAAGTAGATAGAAAACCTAATCAACATACACCAACACGTGCAAACCCAATTCTGGGTAAAGTTCGTCGTTGTAAATAAGCTATATATTGTAATTTTGTGTGTAATAAGTTAATAACATAACATCACACCAGTAATCCCCGAATGTTAAGGCAGAAGTGTACACTCATATTTTTGCAGTTATGTATGTTTAAGAGGACGAGCCTATTGCCATGAACGTGGCTTCTACCGAAAACAATCTAATCGAAAAATGTAATAACACAGACCCAATGAAAAAAAAGAATGAAATTAACTGAACAATTTAATTGACCGGCCGATCCTCCCTAATCCAACCCAGCCGGCCACCTCAAAGCTATTGACAGAGGCGGCGTAACGTTGATACCAGCTGATTTATTCGCCATTACACCGACCTTAACTGATCGCCAGATTATTGCGATTTTTATTCAACCCCTAACGATCTGGCGCTAAATATCTGCTAAATGGAGACAGGTGATTGTAATGGGGTATATTTTTTAAGACTAACTGACTTTTTAACTGACTGACTAACTGACTGACTGACTTTTTTTTTATGACTAACTGAAACAGAGAACTGAAACTGACTAACTGACTGTAATAGAGAAGTATGGAAGAAAAAGACATGTTGCGCCGACTCCAAATAAATTAGGATAAGGGCAGCAGAATGATGATGATTATGATGTCTATGACTAACTGCTGCACTCAGATAACTTTAATGATTACTTAAGCCATCACTTAGTAAAGGTTGTATGTCAAATCTTTACTAAGTGACGGCTTAAGTAATTATTAAATATTTCTGAGTACCACAGTCAGAGTTTAAATCTTTAAAAATGGAAAGAGTGGAGGGAGGTCTTTGCCCAGGAATGGGACAGAGCAGGATAGTAAAAAAAGGGTTTTTTTTTAATGGTACAAACCCGCCTCAATATTCCCAAACCACTGTAACTCCTGTAAGCCAGAATCAACAGTGGCGACCACAAGAAAAGCGCCGAGACAATGAAGCTCGACGAAGTCCCAGAAAATGATTTGACTGTCTTGGATCCCGCAACGAAATTAATCAGGAAAGAATAGCGGAGGAGTAGGAAAAACCGTCTTGGACACCTGTCACACTGATCTTGCATGACTGTGACCCAGCCGTGGTAAAATTGAGGCTGATTACATGTGACATCTACTAAAATAGCCCACGTGGTGGGTCGCAGCACACTCCTTATTAATGATAGCAGGGCAACGTCCCAGCGTCGAGAACATTTGAAGCTGATTATGTTACAGCAAAGAGGGAAGAGGGAATAATATCCAGGCAGCCCCGGATGAATAAAACAATTGATTATATCCTCTCATGCATGGAGACTGTTTTAATTAGGTTGTATAATATCTGTATTACACATAAATGAACCTCTATGGAACAGATGAATAAAGTTTTTTTTTACAAAAGCATTTTCAGTAGGAAATATGTGTTTGTGTTTATTTAGTAAGTACATTTTGGGTGGAGTTTATTACCCGTCCAAAATTTGGCGACGAGTTCCACTCTTTCAGTAGTGTAGGAAGATCAGCAGGGCTATTGCGTATCTTTTAAATGACAATGGCTATCATATAGTGTCCATCAATTAACTGTCAAATGGTTCCATTTTGTACTAAACCATAACCAATTTGACAGTTAATCCATGGACAATATGATAGCCACTGACATTTAAAAGATACGCAATAGACCTGCAGCTGCTGTGATGTGCAAGCAACAGGACATGTAGGACCTAATACCAAGACTCTTCTGTGGTCTAACACCACCATATTTATTTTCCACGACATAGACATCTATGAGTCTAATTAAAAGTAAAAACAACTGTAACTGCCTCTGTGGTCGAGAGTTTTAGGCCTTTGCCTTGTGATCCGGTGGTCGTGGGTCCGATTCCCACGGGAAGCATACTTTCTAAAGCTGTTTTCAGTTTGGTTAGGACATTGCAGGCTTGAATAACCTTATTGTCTAATAAAAAGATGATTCCGTTCTTCGGAAGGCACAGCCGCCAAATGACGGTCGTCAAACCGTTTTTTTGGGCAATCGTGTAATATTAGCAGCGGAGGCCCAGGGAGCAGCGGTGGCCCAGAGAGCAGCGGTAGCACAGTGGTGGCGGCCCCGACTTACGAACAGTAGGTCGTGGGTTCGAACCCAGGCAGGCACATTACTTTGTGTAATTTATTTCATCACCGCTGCTCTCAAAACGGTGAAGGAAAATATCGTGAGGAAACCGGCATGGCTTAGAACCAAACATTCGAAGACATGTGACATCTACCAATCCGCACTGCGTATTATAGCCCATTCCCTCTCAAAGAGAGAGGAGGTCTGTGTCCCAGCAGTGGGAACATTAATAGGTTGTTGATGATGATGATGATGATGATGTGTAATATTAAGCAGCCTGTCCTATCCTATTGCAACATAAAACCCTATGCCCCCCAGCCCTAACAACCAGGTCAGGGCTATCTCATGCCACAGTTTCTATAAATAACCATGATTATACCCGATCAATCAGGACCACACGCATACAGTAATTCTTTTCCCGTATCAGTAATGTGAGTTGCAGACATTTCTCAAGCGTTGATAAAAATAAACGAGTCAAAACATGTTATCAATGCTAGAGGTAATGTTTGTTATGTTCTTAGAATGTGTGCTACTGCGTATAGTGACGGTTATTGAGTAGTGGGTAAGCAGGATTTGAAGTTGTAAAGGTTCGACTAAATAATGATAAGGCCCCTAGCACAAGGCGTATTTTAAACCTTAGGCTTTAGGTAAGACATTTGAAATCACATAACAATTTGCGACACGCATATCAATTTAAAATTATGCTCTGTGTTTTTATGAAGTCGGAAACGATGTGAATATTAAAGTGAAAATAAACCAATAAACCTAACCTTTATATTTCTGTTCCTTTTGTCTTTTCTATATTAAGTATGTTGTGTGTACCTGCATAAACTGTTACATAAATAAATAAACAATAGAGGAAATTGGTTCGTTCTTATAGCCTGACTGTAGTCAAAACGGAATAAGTAACACTATAAAGTAGAGATGTTTACTGACTTAAAAAAATGTGATTCTAATTATTCCGTCTGTTAGATTATCGAAAAATATTGGATACGTATTTTTTGTTTTATCAAATCAATAAAAATTTACGAAGATAAAACGCGTCATAAATTTGAGTGGGGGAGGTGACGTTACTGACCGCTAAAAAATGTCATACTAATGTCTTAGAGTATGACGTCACACGAGTTTTCAAAGCACTGTATCGCCTTCATTGTTTGCTTACGTGAAAAAAGAAAAAAAACGTGTCCAATATTTTTTGGAAATCTATTTGGAGGACTAATTAGAATCAGATTTTTAGAAGTCACTAAACCTCCCTAATACACCAACTTATTAATGAAAACATAGTCAACAATGACGGTTATTTTCAATTTTATGTGACAGCCCAAACCCAATTTTATCAAAATAAATTGATCTTTATATTTTAATTCAGTCACTGTCTAGGTCAGTTGTAAGTGCTTTTTTGTTGTTTTTTTTTTTAAATGGGACAAGCTCGCCTCACTATTCCCAAACCACTGTAACTTCTGTAAGCCAGAATCAACAGAAGTTACAGTGGTTTGGGAATAGTGAGGCGGGCTTGTCCCACTCAAAAAAAAAAAAAAGCACTTACAACTGACCTAGACAGTGACTGAATTAAAATATAAAGAACAATTTATTTTATGTAAGTTCTTATAAGACTGTGTTATGGAGATCAGATAGTCAGTCGCTCCATGTCAAATAGTACTACCATCCAACTGCATCTGGTAGGACTGGAACCTAGGCACATGATAAATGATTAATTATAATCTCCAAGAAAAACCTAGAAAACTGCTCCCAAAACCTCAACAGAAAAAAACACCAGCATCTCGATAAGGGCATGTCACCTTAAATAGCTAATTAAAAGGCTATATTTACAAATAAGCGGTCGATAGTCACTTTCTCTTTATCAGCCAATAACAACATTATCGGGGACAATGCACTATCGGCTGCAACTTGCATCGCGGGGTAGGGCTGCGGGTAGGACGATTTTTGTAAGGGGTGGTTTTTTCCATAAAGAATAAGTAAATAGAATAATAAGAACAGAAGATAGAAATGTAGTATCAAGCATTTATCCTACCTTCATTGAAAGTATCACTGATTCTCTGAGAAATTAAAAAAAAAGTATAAACCAAAAACCCGACTACGACAAAAAAAAACGACACTAAAAAAGTAATAAAAAAAATAAAGAGAAAAGTAAGTAAAGAGGCCTGTGTCCCAGCAGTGGGAACACTAACAGACTGTTCATGATGATGATGAAGGTAAAAGAAAAGCCGCAGTCACACGTTCTTAAAGTGTTACGATTGGTACAAGACGTGTGAGTAGTCTGCGATTGAATTCGTAGTCGGGTTTTGATTTTTTAAACTTATTTTTAAACTCTGAATTTTAAATAATCATGGTTTAAATAAATCTCTATATTAAAGCGTCAAGAACTGGCTCTGATAACCAAATACAACTTATATTTTATTTCGAAATATTAGGGGTATTCCTTGTTTACAGACAATTTTACGAATTTTTCGTTTAGAAACAGATGATGTCTACTGTTTTTAAATAAAATTAATTTTACTGTAAGTTGCTTTTATTCATTCCCCTCTTAATTATGTCGTTCTTTATAACAGATGTCAGCAATAATTGTGGATTTCAGCCAATTTTGAAAAAACAAACCACATCTTAAAAAGCACATTCCTAGTGGCCACCCCTGCATATCTAGCGAAAGTGCACGTCGCCGATATCGAACAATGTGACTCCGACGATAGCGTAACGTGATCACAGCGTTATCACAGCGTTATCGCGGCGTTATCGCTGCGACTCGGATACCGTGCTGTTGTTTGTAGTTTTGTACTACCACTGCGCTTTGAATACAGTGTAGGGCAAAAATTTATATCATTTTGTTTTCGTTGTCTTGAAGAAAGTGTACTTATGACTTTATCAGTTGGTCAGACGGTCGTGATATAGTTGCATGGTTTGTTAAGGAATGTTTTGTTTTTGTGTTTCATTGTAACTGTTGTTTTGATGGTTTTGTTTAATTATTGCTTTGTTAGTTGCGATGAATATTTGGGCACTAGAACGAAAGTGTAAGAAGAAAGAAAAAGTATTCATTAGTCTCGCACTGAATAAATAAAAAATAAAGCAATAAAGCACCATTCTATAAAAAAAAAAATAGCACAAATAAATTTGCTCTGTACAAAAGCCCAAAAGCCCTTGGTGAGGCATCACCAGCAAAAGGTAAGAAACTTAGTTTGTATGTAAACAAATGAAAACAATAGGGGAACGGATGGGTCAAAAAAATATGATTCTAATTAGTCCGTCAGTTAGATTATCGAAAAATATTGGATACGTGTTATTTGTTTTATCAAATTAATAAAAATTGACGAAGATAAGACGCGTCAAAGACTATGAGTGGGGGGTTATGGCGTCATTTGTAGAAAAAAAATGTACTAAACTGTGACGTTTTCGAGGAGTACCCGAGTTTTCGAAGCACTGTATCGTTTTCATTTTTTGTTTATGTGAAAAAAGAAAAATTACGTGTCCAATATTTTTTGAAAATGTATCTGACGGACTTATTAGTTTTTTGTTTGTCCGATTCCCTATTGGAGCAAGATCATCTTATGATTACACAATGCCCTACCTTAATTACGGAAATAAATAAAATAATAAACTTCATTTGTAATATAATAGGCAATTAGTTAAAAACTCACGCTTTTTTCCAAAGGGGCAGAAACCACAGAACGCCACGTGGCACGATACTTAGGTACATACTTTTTTCCCTCGATGCTCGGTTGCTGGCAACCTGTGTACCGGTTGCCAGTACTATTTATAGTGTGTAATTGTTTGTTTTCCCTCATAGATAAAATAAAATACGTACATCTTCTTTCTAAAGAATATCACAAGCATCGTACGTACGTCCATTCATTGAAACACCTAATTTAAACATTAATTGAGACGCAACCAACATTTATACAGGATCTTCGAATCGTATTAACACCTTCTTTAACACTCTTTTCACCCCAACCCACCTGCACCCTTAAACACACAATATAATAAACATACGCCATACAATACCTACATTAGCTACCCCAGCAGATGTTGAGATCCCAATCGTTTCAAGTTTTTGCGCTCACACACGGTAGACGCAATTCGTATGCGGAACGCGTATCGTGTTAATTTCCTCGGCGGGACGCGCACGATCCCGGGGCGGGACGAGTCCGGGACTGATCCCGTACGGTTACGGGACGCTTGGATGGTCAGTAGATAGATGGTGAGAGGATGTGACAGGTGGATTTTGTTTTGAAATTTGTTTCTTGGGCGTAGGCTTTGGTGAATAGAGTACTTCACCAAAAGAATCTAACAAGTCCGTCAGATAGATTTTCAAAAAATAATGGACACGTATTTTTTCTTTTTTTACTTAAACAAAAGATGAAGACGATACAGTGCTTCGAAAAGTAGCGTCAAGTCATGTGACGTCACAAGGTTAGTACTTTTTTACCCACAAAGTGAAGTCAATTTTTCAACAAAAAACAGGTAACAAATATTTATCGACAACCTAACAGACGGACTAATAAGATTTTTTTGGTGAAATACCCTATTTTAAGGAGGCTCACTTAAATGTTGGCTAAAAAGCCAAAGCTCACAAGCATTTTCATGTTTATTTTGATTTAATTTCATTAAGGATCCTCTGGTTCCTGTAGCGAAACGTAACTAAGTTGAGTTTGATCAGTTTAAAACAGTTTGATATTTCAGAAGTCTAAAAATTTTACAGCCAGTCTTACCAAGGAGAGTGACATTTCCAGTAAATGGCTGGTGGAAGTCAGGTAAAATACTGTTCTTTAGCCAAATCCGTAAAGAATGCAAGTCCAAAACATTGTCGGAAAAAGTATCGATAGATGATGAAGTCTCCGAAAAATATTCAACGAGGCAACTACACAAACACGTAACCTTTGCATCCACACTCACTACGACCCCTATACAACAAAACATAAAAATATTGATAAACATACAAACAAACAAAAAAAGAACAACCACACAATTGAACAAACATACATAAACACAAATCAATACAGCAAAAGAGCTCACACATGTTGGAAACTTTTTAATCTATTCAGACAATTCAAATGCGCCACCATAATGCGCGGGCGACGTCGGCCGAGAACAATAGTTAAGCTGGCTGGGCTTAAACATGCGAAGTGGGGTATCTCTGTTTTAGCTTTGTATTGGCGTAAAGTTTGTTTTTTGCTTCTGTTTTTTTTTTGCATTATGAGCTGGTGTGGTTTTTTTTGTATAGGTGTGTGATGTGATGAGGAGAAGGTGGAATTGGAAGAATCACAGCTTAGGTGTTTTTCTCTGACTAGCTGGGGATGTCATGACCGACAAGGCAATCCTAACTAATAATAAAAATGCGAAAGTAAGTTTGTTTGTAACCTTTTCACGTCTAAACTACTGAACCGATCAGCATAAAATTTTGCATGTAAATTGTCAAGTGTACAGAAACGGACATATACGGTAGGTACCTTTCATCCCGAAAAAGGTATTTTCCCAAGGAAAACAACAATAACATTCTTATGATAATAGATGGCGCCACGAGTCTTTCGAATCGTGATTGGATAATTTAATTTGATATGATTGTAGAAACAAAGGTCGCGTGGCTCAATTTGAAGCTTTCCCTCTAGTTTTGTTAGCCGTTGTGAAAGCATTGCTACGTTAAGGTTTTATTTGAAAAAATACGACCACAAATGTAATCAGATGTTTTGGATTCATGCGAATCACAAAATAAGTATTATTTTTTTGTTTTGTAGCTTACCTTGCCTAGCTGTGAAGATTATTAGTATTGCACTTAAAACTTACCTGAAAAAAGAAATTATATGGTCAAAATATTGTTACATTAAAATACATAAAAATAAAAATACATAATACTTACCAGTTCTTATATTACCGTTGTGGGCAAAGGTCACAAAAAACATAGAAGGTACGAGTAATGATCTAAGGTTCTCCAGTTTTTAAAATAAACCAAAGTTAATATAATGGCTAAGTAATTAAATAATTTAATAACTAGACCGATAACCCAATTATGAAGTGTAACTGTAGCATCTACAGGCACCAGAAGGCAATGGAAGTGTTTTGAATTACACAACGATTTTTAAAAACACTGAGCTAGACGCCAAGGCTTATTTCTATTACATCAGAATCCTTTATTTTTTATACTTGTTTGTTTACACACAACACATTAGTAATTAACTTAACTTCCCGCCATCAAATAAACAGAGAGAAATTCCTCCATTTTCTATCATCTCCACAAAGTCGTTACGCGAAATATATTTTTAATTGCAACATTTTTATTTCTAGAGACATTAACAAAAACGGTGAACGCATTAAGAGATGAATTATAATGCCTTTTTAGACGTTTTTTCCAATTAAGTTAATTATATTTTTTCTTGGCTTTCCTGCAGAGAATCTATTTAGTACCTAACTGAAATTACGCTGGAATCGTTGTTTTTTGTTAAATGCGAGATTTTTATCTGCTAATGTGTTTGATATATATTATTACAGGTGTCTCTGATTTTTTGAAAATTCTTAGTGATTTTTATCTTCTTCTATATTCGGAAAATAATGAGGTTTTCATTGAACATGTTTCTTGTACAACCATTAAAAATAACTGTTTAAAACAGTATGATATCTCATAAAAACTGTACCAGACTTTACTCTGTAATAAAATAAGAAGGAAAGTGAGAATTCCAGAAAACTTTTGGTATCAACAAGTTTTCTTCCTTTTGATGCAAATTAAGAACCACATAATCAGTCTATAAAAATTGTTTATAATGTCCCCTCTACAGATTTTTTTTTTTTTTTTTGGCGGGTGGTAAATCATCAAATAACCCCTCCCGCTCTTGGGCAGAGATAAGGGAGTGTCAGACTTCTACTGACTAAAAACCACCCATGTTCCTTCTTAGCCCTCTATGTCGAGGCCGCGATAACTAGTGTACAACCCGCGGCCCCCCTCTACAGACCTCGTTTTGTAATCGGGTGTGAATAAATACTACCACACATAACCAGTGCGGAAATGCATAATTCAAACAATTAATAAGTAAATAGAGATACTAACTCAGTTGAAACAAAGCAACATTTTAAAAACTTCATATTTTATAGTTTTTAACTAAGTACCCTGTCTACCCTTTAACATCCATGATACAGCACAAGATCGCACTCCATCACCCCCACCAGCTTTCCTACCCCTTTCGAAGATGGGAGAGGTCGAATTTCCGCCACAGCCTCACCGGACGTGACGTCATGTTTACAAATCGCGCGAGAAACGTCATCGTGGAATTTTAAGCAGTTAAACGCTTTAATGATGTTCTGTGATTGTGTTTCGAAAGTCTGTTAGCTGTTAGTTGGCTCCATATTGGGAACTAGCTTGTACCGCGGCTTCGCCCGCGTGGAGTTCGATAATCGTCCCACGGGATCATACTACCGGGATAAGAAGTATCCTTTTTGTTAATCCAGGTTATAAGCTATTCTATGTTTTAAATTTCATCCATGGATTCAATGTGATCCGTCCGTTCATAGGTTTTTGCGTGAAAGAGTAACAAATATCCATCCATTCATCCATAAATACATCCTCACAAACTTTTTAGTAGTTTTTCTGACTAACTTTAACTCTTATTAGTAGGATTGTTTTGAGACTTTACAAAAATTGTAGAGAAACTTGAAAATAGACAAGCAGCAGACCGGTTCTAGACAATTAGGTACATTGCCTGAAAATTTAGTTTTGTGATACACTAAAAAAAGTGTAAAAATAAGTAGTTGAAACCCGTCAAGAAGCAGACAGTTCTTGGAAAATCACTTTGCCTGAAAAACTAGTTTTGAAAGAGCAAACCCTAGGGTTGGGGATGAATTATAAATTACCGAATATTACAAAAAAGCACCTCTTATTGTTGTATTGATGTTACTTCCATATTTATTAACAAAATTACGATTGTTATACAGTGCTGTTTACAAAATAATTCGTGTTATTATTACTGAAAATTGGTGTCATTTGTGTCTAAATCTAATTGAATAATTGACAGCACGGTTGGCGCAGTTGCTCAAGCAATGGACTGCTGCGCTGCGTGTCGCGGGTTCGATTCCCGCACGGAACAAATATTTGTATGACCTACAGATAGTTGTTCCGGGTCTGGGTATTTGTGTATGTGAGTTAAATGTTTGTGAACGCACCCACGATACAGGAGAAATTCCTAGTGTTGGGCAACATTTAAAAAAAAAAAAAAAAACAATAGCTCTTTTAGAAAACCAAACAAGGCACCTTCAGAAAACTTTATAAAATTATTTTTCATCATCAACTCTTCGATTTACTTCTCCCCAAATTTTAATATTGCTAACCAAACAGATCAGTCTGTAAACTCATTACCGACCAATCTTATTGCAAATCGTCCTGATCCGACCATCAGCGTGTCAATGGGGAACGTTAACCGACGTGAAAAATGAATCATAATGTGTAAATCCTTAATTTATATGCGTCGCCGCGGGCTGCCGCGAGTTCGTGTAGGGTTGCCAGAAGTTTATTTCACTTGCAATTCATTTATTTAGACGCAAACCTTACTACTTATGGTTAAAGAAATTTATTTCTGAATAATAAATTACAATGTTTTTTCACTTACTTCATTTTTGGGACGCGGAATTTTATTTATTTATTTTACTCCTACACGCAGTAGACAGCACAGGAAAATAATATAAATTAATATTTGAGTGCAAAGGTACTGCTTATTTCTCAAGAAATATCTGCCAGCAGACCTGCTCATGAAGAAATAAAGAATAAATGTAGACCATGGTGTATGAAAAAAAGAAAAGAATATTGATAAGATAGTACTTATTAATTACATAAAACTTTGACTGATAAACTGTTTATTAAGTAGATATAAAAAACAGAGCACACTGGAATCTTCCAGTTCGTCGCAACGTCTTCCAGTTCGCGGTCGCCACTCCAGAACTTTTCGACCCGGATGGCCGATGGGGTCGAAAAGTTCTGGAGTGGCGACCGCGAACTGGAAGACGTTGCGTTGGAAGGCCTCCCACTAGTTGGACCGATGACCTGGTGAAGGTTGCGGGGATCCGCTGGATGCGAGACGCACGGGACTGGTCAATGTGTGCGATGATGATGATGCCATCATCATCATCATCATCATCATTTCAGCCGAAAGAAATCTAAAAAAACCAATGAGATGAGAGATGAACTAAAAAAAAAACATCGATAGGAGGTTTTCAAATTGTCAAATACCTACGTGGAATCTCTGACGCTCATTGTATCACCCACACTGTGACAGTGTTACTGTCTGTTGCATGCACTGATGGCATATTATGCCAATTAACATGTTTTTATTTCTTTGAACTATTTCTCGACTTACCAACAAAATTCAAGTGATATTCGCAAATAAAACAAAAAATTAAGTTATTCTCGCGAATAGGGTATTTCAATAAAAAAAAATCGGTCCAAACCGTCTGTTAGATTATCGAAAACTATTGGATACGTGTTTTTTGTTTCAAATTAATAAAAAATAACGAAAATAAAATGTGTCAAAGATCATGATGGTTTTGACGTGACTTTGTGGGTAAAAAAGTACTAACCTTGTGACGTCATACGACTTCACACGTGTTTTCGAAGCACTGTATCGTCTTCATCTTTTGTTTACGTGAAAAAAACAAAAAATACGTGTCCATTCTTTTTTGGTAATCTATCTGACGGAATAATTAGATTTTTTGGTGAAATAGCTTAGCTTTTGGCAACGAAAAACCCAAGACATCTTCTCAAAAGCCTCACCAACCAAAAATCGGCAACCCTAACGAGCATTCCCGATTCATTTCTTAATAAGAGCGTTGTCAAGTCGTCGCCGGCGTTAATTTGTTTGTACAACATCGAACACCATTGATCAATGGAGAGGAGATCACTTTGTTGACAATTATGCTGGGAACGAGGTTTTTAATTCAGAAGAAAAATTCTTGAGGGCTGATGGTGGTAAGAAAGAGATACCGCGGCCTTGGCACAAAAGGGCAGAGCGAAAGGGAGTGTCAGACTTCTACGGACTGAAAACCACCCATGTTCCTTCTTAGCCCTTTATGTCGATGAAGCGGTATCTCTTTCGAACAACCCACAGCCCGACGGGAATACGATACCCCTGATAAGGCTAGTTGTCTGACTACCTGTAATGACTGTCAGAGAACTACTAAGTAATCACAGTCAGGAGTCAGGACCAACGGCTTAACGTGCTTGCACGTGCGTCGCACGGAGGAAACTCGGTAAGTAATTGGTCACCCATCCACAGACCAACCTAGCCAAGCGCGGCTTTACCTAAAGATTAATCAGAGCGACTTTACCCCGAGGTCCTCGATAATATTTTTTTTATTTATAAGTTCCCCAAACTCACATACACAAATACCCAGACCCGAAACAACTATCTGTAAGACCACACAAATATTTCTTCCGTGCGGGGATCTAACCCGCGACACGCAGCGCAGCAGTTCAATCGCTCAACTACTGAACTAACCGTGTCATCATCATTGTCAACAAAATCATCCTCCTGACATTAACTTTGTTTAAACAACATAATTTTAAACTCCATCTTTGCCAATTATTCATATTTTTTCCTTAATACATCAATAACATCATGGAACAATAATCAAGTTAGCAAGTAAAACTTGAAGAGCTAGGCCTCAGGGGCGGAGGCTCGCGTCGCTCCTCCCACCAGCCATGATGCCGACTGGTTTGGCGGGAACTAAACTAGCGACATCTGTGTTTTGCGCGGGAAACTGTGCGATGAGATTAAAGTTTGTATAAATACTCCTTGTAGAAAAAGTCTTGTCTCTTGCTAGAAGATAAAAATAAATTTATGGTGATGCCTAAAAGAAATATCTTGCATATATACTAGAAAAATATGTTAAGAAAATCGATAAAATGAGATGTCATTATTATCGATAGTTAATAATTTATTTTAGAAGACATTTAAATATAAATTCTGTTTAATTTGCAAAGGGCAATTGGTAATTTGTAAAGGGTTATAACAAACTCTTATATATGTTATTTTTTTAAAGTAGACAGGGTAGGTAGTTTTTCGAACCTGCCTGACTAAGAACAAAAAGCTGAAAAAATCTCAGAGGTCATCTCTTTTAAAGTCCAGACATAATCATACCTATTCAGATGAGGACTATGCATATAAAACACGAAATCGAAGTCTTCTTATAAGAACTATTGGCACATGCATGTTACACTTAAAAAAAAAATGATTTGCCATGAGTTAGAAGAAGAAGCTAACTGATGAAGAAAGCCCTTTTCAGGAAACGAAACTCAAACTCAAAGCATTTATTTCAATTAGAATATTACAGGCTTTTTTTAATGTTAAAAAAAAAGACAAACTACAGTCACAGTCACAAGGCCAATGAGATCTTCAATGATCTCTTTAATGTCAAAAAAATCTAATTAATAGTCCGTCAGACAGATTTTCAAAAAATAATGGACACGATTTTTTAATTTTTTCACTTAAACAAAAGATGAAGTCGTGTCAAGTCATGTGACGTCACAAGGTTAGTACTTTTTTACCCACAAAGTGACGTCAAAAGCCCCAATCATAATCTTTGACACGTTTCATTTTCGTCAATTTTTATTAATTTAGTAAAACAAAAAATACATGTCCATTATTTTTTGAAAATCTAACAGACGGTTAATTAGATTTTTTTGGTGAAATACTCTATTCGTGACAGTACTGTAGTTGACCATTCTTAAGATCTTTATGGAGAAGAATGGGCAAGAAACTCGTGGGAGGAGCTCGTGGTTTAATAATAACTGCCACTCGGGTCGGTCTTCAGGTTAAGCCGCGCTTGCCTAGGTTGGTCTGTGGATGGGTGACCGCCCGTAAAATACCGAGTTTCCTCCGTGCCTCGGAAAGCACGTTAAGCTGTCGATCCCGGCTGCCATATATACATCTTTGGCAGTTGTTACAGATCGGTGACCTGAAAGTCTGACAACCAGTCTTACCAAAGGGTATCGTATTACCAAGTATTAACTGGGTTGTGGAGGTCGGATAGGCAGTCGCTCCGTGTAAAATACTGGTATTCAGCTGCATCCGGTTAGACTGGAAGCCGACCCCAATATAGTTGGGAAAAGGCTAGGCAGATGATGAATGGGCAAGAAAATCCATGGAGTCTCTTGAACTCGTTGGAAACCCGTAATAACACTGACATTTTGCTTATCAAGCCAATCAGCCATAAAATGCATCGATTAAATACCAGAACTATTACAAGATTCCTGAAACTAAAAAAGTCAACCTTTAACCCTCCAACACATTAACCATTTTAACGATCACACCACATTTTCCTTCATCAGCATTGTGTGAATCAAAATGTCCTAATCACAGGTCTGAGCAAACAAACACGCAAGAACTCGATAAAAACAGGAAAAGGTCTAACGGTTAATTAAAATACAGGATAATACGACAAATTTAACGGAATATTATACACGCAGTATCGATAATTTAACTGCTATGTTTCCTCATGATTGTTGAAAGGGATTTGTTCATGTATCGGTCTATTAAAAGCCTGTTTCATTCTGTTTTTGTGTTTAGTAGTAATGTTTGGTTTTTGTATTCCTCGTTTTGACGGAAATAGTGCGGGCTGGGTCTGGATTAATTTTGAATTGTGGCTATTCATTATGTTAATTATCCTACTCATATCTCAGTATATTTAATCTGCGCAACAAGTTTTTAGGAAGTGAAAACTTCTTTAGCGGCGTTGTGCACTTTTTTTGGGATGGGTAAAACATGTAAAACTCGTGTCAGGCAGGACCCGACGGAGGACACGTGACCAGATCAAAAACTCATAAGACGGCGCAGGTACTTGTATGTGCGTGTGTCAAATGTCATAAATTGTCATGTTTGTGTACGCGATAGTGCAATCAATAAATATTGCAAGTGTTTACCAAATAAATAATAGTACTTTTATGCTGATAAATTCAGCAATTCGTGCGAAATTATTCCATGACCATTCCAAAATAATAAAAAAATGCTCAATATTAACGTTGAGGTTTTCAATTCTACCGGCACTCCCGGAGTGCAACCCGTTGTATCTTATAACATTATCATAATTCCTGTAATCCCCGGAGATGATACAGAAGTAATTAGTACACCCACATTTCTCCATTATGTTAAAGTCGCAAGTAAAATGGGGAGTGAGCCTATTCACATCATCTACAGCCTATTAATGTTACCACTGCTGGGACACAGGCTTCCTCTCTCTTTGAGAGGGAATGGGCTATAATCTACCACGCGGGCCCAGTGCGGATTGGTAGATGTCATATGTCTTCGAATGTTTGGTTCTAAGCCATGCCGGTATCCTCACGATGTTTTCCTTGACCGTTTTGAGAGCAGCGGTGGTGAAATAAACTACACAAAGTAATGTGTCTGTCTGGGTTCGATCTCACGACCTACTGTTCGTAAGTCGGGGCCGTCACCACTGGGCCACCGCTGCTCTCTATTCACGTCAACCAGGCTTAAATCCGAAGGTAAAACTGAGAAATTCTTACTGGAAGAACCCAAGCACTTTGCCTGACTGCAGCAGGAGCTTAGCAGTCGCACTTGCGATCACTACACCAAAACTCATAAATTCTTTTTATTATATAATTCTAAGTGACTGGCCGACGCTAGACCATAGATAGAGATCATAGATCATATCATCATCGTATATCTTTTATAGAAATTCGTCAATTTTGCCGGAAAATTCCAAATGAACATCGGTTTACCTACTTTATACAATTGAAACGGAATTAGTATGAGGGGAATGAAACTAATCAATATGAACTAGGACTCTGATTATCGTGAAGCCATATTAGATTGTTGCATTCAGGAAGGTAAAATCAACGATCCTGATACAACAATGCAAGAACACCCACAATTGCAGGTTGTACAGCCGTCTATTCAAACAAATGCCTACGCAAGACTCAAACGTACCTAACTTTCAAAAGATCCTTCAATCATTTAAAACAAACCGCTATAAAAATGAGAAACCCGTTTCGTCGAACCATCCCATCAGAGAGCGAACCATCAGAAGAAAATAAAAGCGAACATTGTTCTCGCACATCGCCTCCACGAGATGTATCTCACTCGTTATTTAGTTAGCAGATCACCCCATTGTTACTTAGGAGAAACCACGAAAAAAGCATGGGCGGGGCCCCTATCTGCACTTGCATCGGGACCGATGAAACATGCTCTCTATCGCGATACATGCCTTCCAACACGAGCCAAAACATCCTACAACTTCAAACCTTTTAACTCCCAAAATAAAGCTCAAGTTTCTGTGATCCAAGTAGAAGCAGCTTATTAAAGAAAATTAAATTTGCAGCCACGCGAAATCGAAACGAATCCGCGAAAGGAGAACAGCGTTTTGACGACCAAACAATATTGATCCTTATTGCTTTCGAACGAGTACTTAACGTTCGATAATGACCGTTAAGATTCAATTTGGTCGTAAAGGTTCACAATCGTTTGGGGGATGTGTGTGGCTTGGGATGTTATATGGGGTTTTGTGAATGTTTATATAGTGAAGGATATTTATATAGAGTGGATTATAGATAAGAGGCGAACGTATTTTCATTTTATTACCAAATTACCGATGGTAAGATTGTGGGCCGGTGAGCCGATTGTGGTGCCCCGTATCGGTAACATTTGCCAACAGGTAATTGTCTTATTACTTATTTTGTGCATTCCAACACTTGGTCTGAGTATGTTTAAGTTTAATATCAGGGTATTATTCGATGTTTTTAATTTACTCGTTCAGTTTATTTAAGATTATGATATTTTGGTTTATGTGATGACGTGAAAAAACATTACATGTGTCTTAGCTTATTTGGGGAGTTGTCATGTTCAACAAAGTAGATATTAGTCTAAGAATGGTCAATCTCTGCTACGCACATACAAATTATAATATTCAAATTAGCACACCACACCACAAAGCCGCATCCCACGTGTTATATTCATTCAACCTTCAAAAAGTTTCAACCAAAAGCTGGAATGTCAACAGTCTCTACTTAGCTTCTGGTACTTTACATAAGCGAGAATTTGATCAAAGTAAGAACTTTCAAAGAAAGCAAAGTTCTAACATCAAGCAATTACTAAACTATTGAACAAAAATCGTATTAAGTTATTATTTTTATTTAAGTAATCACTTTAATTTGTTTTTAGATACGGGTGTAAGTATTCATGTTCATTGTTGTAGGTACTAGCGTGCAGAACTTTATTCAGTATTAAATTGAAAAAAGACGAACCCATAGCCATTCCTTTCTAAACAATCCATAAACAATTCCCTCTATTTTCCCTCACGCACAACCCAACACATAAAGAACAAATTCTAAAACAAACAAAACACGCTTTTAAATCAAACGAGTATCATTTATTAGTTTTATAGTTCAAACAAGCGTGCTAACAAAAACAAAAATTAATTATAAGCTGTGCGCTTTCCTATCCGGCATCAGCATGACCCTTCGCCAGGTCTTAAATCATACAACACTTCGCAAATTGATCGATCGAAATTCGAGGCTTGAAACAAAGGGTAGGGCTTGCAACAATCACATACCTAAGTCAGTCGAATAATCGTTGGTTGAAAACTAAATTTTAGAACAGCGACCTCTATTGGTGGTGTTAGACATTGTAATGGAAATTCCGATCCATAGATGGCGACAGTTTTGCAATGGCAGGTATTGGTTGGCTGGATCGCGATTATAGGATTTGTGGTGCGAATTGTTATTGTAAAATTACATTTTAATTTAGAGTGGAAAGTTGTCGACGCAATTACTTAAAGATTAAATATCACAGTAAAATAGTGTAGTTTCTGTAGGTGCAGTTTTTATATTCGCAGAAAGAAACGACACCATTGAAACCGGTACTTACACGGCTTAAAACATGTCATTACACATAACCAGTACCATTAGATAAAAAATACGTCCACTATTTAAATAAACCATCTTTCTATCACCTATTCCATCGCACAGTCGTTTAATAGCGCGATTTTAATCTATGAAAATGTCACACCATGACAGGTTACTGTTATTATGACACAAAGACATACAAACTTATATTTTGCATCTCACTTAATCAACAATCAACCTTAGTTGTAGCACTTAAGAGTTAAAATTATTTATGTAGGATTTGACGTTAAGTTTGTCTCGTCATAAAGCTTTGGTCTGACATCCGGCGCGAGCGCAGCGTAACGTCGATTACTCGATAATTTCAGAAGATTAAAATCGGCTTTTTGACAACACCAGGTACTTTTGAAATGCGTTTGAATAAGTGTTTGTACAACATTGACATGTAAAGGCAAATTGTCAGCCATTTTAATAGATAATGATGTGTAAATACATACCTACATGCAATAATGAGTTTGATAAAAATCTGCCTTTCGGCTATTGTAAAGGTAAAAAGTATTGTATAAACGTTCCGAATTGCGCTGCCAGTACGGACATGTGAAAAGGGAAAGTTCTTAATCAGAATTAATGAGAAGTGTTACTAAGTGTTGCAGTTAATAAAATAGTGGCAATGTGTAGTGGGATAGGTAGCGAGAATGTAGAAGAAATATTGGTTTTCTATTATTGCTCCGATGAAGTGTGGAAAGGGAAATAATCAGGGGGTCTAAAATGGCCACTTTAGCAGATCATAATATGAATTGCGTTAAAAATCTTAAAATGGACTTTGCAACATAGAAACTGCTTCTGTGAACATTTTACGAATTAAAACGCAATTCATATTATTTTCCTATTATGATCTATTTTTCTAAATGTAGGTACACAGAAGCATTACTTTTATGATACTTAGGTCTATTTTACGCTTTTTAACGCAATTCATATTATGATCTGCTAAAGTGGCCATTTTAGACCCCTAGGAGTAAATGTAAACGATAAAATGGAGATCCATGAGGCCATGGATGTTATAATGTGGATATTAGCCTGGAAATTGTATACGAGAATGACACTTCAAAAGCAGGTTCCTTCAAATATTAGTAGACCTTAAACATTTAATGTTATTTTGAATCTTATATTTAAAAAAACCGACAAAAAAGAGACATCTTGAAGAGCAGTCAAAGATTGAAGAAAAAGAGGAGATCAAACAACTACAAAATTGACGAAAAACATAGGCTCACACATCATAGGTTCGATCTCAAACAATTCCTCTCATCCATACTTCCTCCTTCTTTAACCAATTAACTTGTCAGTTCAAAAACATATAGCCCCCCAATATCTGCCCCTGTAAGGCACCTTCCACTTAGCCTATTACTGTTTCCCTGCCCACTCCCTACAAAGCTTGAAGATAAATAAATTCAGACCTATCGCACGATACTTGGATCCGTTTCCAATCCTTATAAAGCCGGTGCACACTGTTTTTGTTCTCGGTACAAACGATTTTATCTGCGCTTACGCAGCGTTGCGCGTTTTAGACAATAGTGCGTAGGCGCGTATTAAGGCGAACCTATCGAGTTTCCAATCGTTCTGTTAGACTGTTAAACACGATTTCGTATTTCTGCAGATTAATTGGTTTTCGATTTGGGTATTGTGTTTTGCATTTGAGTTACAATTTTTATTTTGAAATAGAAGTGAAATTTGCTCTTGATGTGTTTGTTTATGCTTTCCAGCGCATAGCAATAATTCCTTGTGTTGCCATCTGGCATTATGCTGAGCTAAGGCCCTTTTGATAATATTTGTTGAGTTTGTTCATTCTATATTATTTGATATTAAGATTTTTTCTTTGCTAAATAAACAAAATTTTCTTTCTTTCTTTTATCTACTTGTTGTTTCGAATGACACAGACCTAGTGCAAATCTGTTGCCAAGTTTAAGTTAAGCATTTAGTATTCCTAATAATGAAACACTGTTGCTATATCATTATTTGATGTTTAAGTTTACAGTAAGCTGTGTAATTTATTTATTTATTAAACTTAACTTAATTGTATCAGTAAGTAATTACGCTTTCTATTTTAAAGACCCTGTTCACCCAGACGAGCTTCTCAACATTTTAGTTGAACCTTCCAAAGCTACTGTTGTATTTCTTTTTCAATTCAGAACCAAATCACCATCCCTTAATCACCAAGTAGCAACCGAAGTAATAACAATCATTAATAGTTGTATAACACAAACACGTATATAATTAAAGTAAAACATTGTGTTGTTATCTTATCGGCACATCGAACCATTAACGGTGGCCACAAAAACACGGCCGGCTAGGCGGACGGACCGATGTGTGTTCTACTAGTCATGATATACGGGTTCGGAGGCTGGACAGCTTTGTAAAAAGGACAGTTACAGGTGCATAACAAGTAAAAATGTACTGACTAGTCGGGAAAGCTCATAATCATCATCATCAGCCTATATTATTCCCACTGCAGGGACTCAGGCCTCCTCTCTAGGAGAGGGATGGGCTATAATCTACCACGTGGGCCCAGTGCGGATTGGTAAATGTCACATATCTTCGAATTCTTGGTTTTCTCACGATGTTTTCCTTCACAGGTTTAATCAGAAGTAGGAAAGGCGCTGAACTACCAAAAATCTAATTTGAAACTAGAATAGACTCTACTATGTAGAGACTTGAATATCTATGATAAATAGGAATCTAAAGCCTGGATGCAAACTTAATTTGCAAAGTTCAAAAATCGCCGGAATTTTTGCAAATCGTTCTACAATATAAATACAACCAGCCTTCAGAAAGGTTAAGGCTAGCAAGCTTTCCGAACTATGAAGCCATGTGTCCACACTCGTTATCTGTCGATCTAAAACGCTCCACACAATCGCATAATCGTAGTCACCCGTAACCGAACACTGACTGTCAAAACAAACGAACACTGTCCTTAAACAATAAGCCCATAAAAAGTACGCCCACTATCCTTTAAACAACAATAAACTCTATCTTACACCTATAAGGTTTAAAATTATAATGAGTAGTAGCTAATAACATCAGTCATACGAGATGAATCGATATCGAAGGCAAGTGTCAAAATCCTAACCTCAAAATATTATGTATCGCTACGGTTGCCGGATAAAGCTCCAATCGATTTAAGATAGTGGTATTCTATACAATATAAAGTACTCGTATGCCATTTGTATTGGCCAAACTGCTAATTAAGCACATAATACAACCCTTAACGAGTTTCTTCAATTGATAAACTTGATGAAGTAAAACATCGTGAGGAAACTAGCATGTTCTAGACCTGAAAATTTAAAGACTATCCCGTACTGGGCTCGTGAGGTGAATAAGGCCGGGACTCCACCAAAGCGGAGATGTGTGCGGTGTGCTGTGTGCTGTGCGAGAAGAGATGTTTTTCAGCTCGCGGGACTCCACCAAAGCGGAGATGTGTGCGGTGTGCTGTGTGCTGTGCGAGAAGAGATGTTTTTCAGCTCGGGTGCGAGGCGTTGAGTGCTCAGTACACGTGCACGGTACTAGCAAGATGGCCGGCCGGCGCGCGCGCGGGGTTCTGCGGGTTGCTAGCGGGCGAGAGGGGGGAGGGTGACATCGCTCACTGCACGCCGCTCACATCTCTCGTCTCCACTGCGCGTCGTCCGCGCACAGCTCACATCTCCGCTTCCATCGCGACATACAAATATTACACATCTCCGCACAGCGATCTCCACTGAAGCTGAGCGGAGAGGAGACGTGTCAATAACTCAATTCTATTGGTTGTTTAAAAAACATCTCCTCTCCGCTCGTCTCGTCTCCGCTTTGGTGGAGTCCCGGCCTAATGGTCCATACCTTATCAAAGCTCACAGGAAGGAAGCAAGAGGGCTGTGTAATAACTGGGGAGGTAATACACAACCAAGCATTTTGTCCATCAATGTAAGTAATTCTACGCTAAATCTGTAGCAAACAAACGACTTTATTGTTTTATGTACAGTCACCTGCAAAATGGCATGGATACCTTAATATGTATTTTCCTGTGAGCGTTTATAGTCGATAACTAGTTTACGTTAAGTGGCGTCATTTCTGAATTGTCCATGCATTTTTGAAGGTAACTGTATCTATACGTTTTTATTTGTAAAAAAAAACTTTTGAAAAAGTTGAAAGTTTGACAACTAATATCTCCGTACCTTGAAGCTTTCCAGGTATGGGGTAAAAATCTAGATAAAAAATATGATCGCATTAACGAGGTGAACTTGTGCATTTCGCCTATGATAAGGATACTTTTACATTCATTAGATTGATTACTTATAACAACAAACTCTTTAACTTTTCACTCTTAAACCAGTAAGGAACTTAGCAACTCCCCAAAACTCTAACAAAAAACGGTTGAATCCATAACACTTCGAAAGTAATTGCAAGTACACACTATCAAATTTTAATAACGCATGATCTAAGGCCTCGGGGTGAGAATCGAATAAAACAATCGAGTCGCTAGTGCGAGAAAATAAGCGACGTAATCGATACTATCACTTCACGAGAATCGAGAGGTTGTTAACAATTGACGCCTATAATGTAGTTTATGCTCCGAAGAGATGAAATGGATCGTGAGGCCGTAGGTCGAGAAATATCCAAACTTCAATCAGAATCCAACCCTGCACAAACCAAAATAGGGTTTAATTTCAATTGTAACAAGCATGAGGAACAATTGTTCAGTATGAGATGAGAGGAATGATTAGACAGCTATGCTTTTAGAAACGTAGAAGTTGTGGCAACAGAATGACGTGTATTGCACATTTGGTTTATTTATATTCAATCAATTTTAGTTGAGAATGGACTGTGAGGTTGTGAATGTGACGTTTGTAGGACGGATAGTGGGAATGCGGCTGTTTGAACTAAATTGAACGGCTCGATGCAAGGCCTTGTATGGTCAAATGATGGCGGTTTGCTGTGACTTCTTGAAAGAAAGTCATTTACATCATCACCCGATCAATCTTACCGCTATTGCTATTCATATACGTATCCATTCATTGTGTCTTTGGCATTGGCCTTACATAACCTGCTGCATCTGGTTTTACTGGAAGCCGACACCAATTTAGTTTGGAAAAGGCTAGGCAAATGATCCAGAATCAGAAGATGCGTTGTTTCTGTTAATCAAAAAGTAGCACCTTCTCTATCTCTATTTAATAATAATAATAATAATAATAATATTCCACAACTATCACACAACGCCATCTAGTCCCAAGCTAAGCAGAGCTTGTGTTATGGGTACTAGACAACTGATAAACATACTTATATATTTCTAAATACATACATATTATAGATAAATTACACCCAGACACAGAACAAATGATCGTGCTCATCACACAAACATTTGTCCTGGGTGGGAATCGAACCCACGACCTCCGGCATAGCAGTTAGGGTCACTAACCACTAGACCAACAGGCCAGTCAAGCATCAGCAGCAGGTCAGCAGGTCAGCAGTCAGGTATTTGAAGTGAATATAAATTATAAAATGGTAATTTACTATTACCTACATAGATACTCTAATAATTATGCAGCATCTGCTCTCTCCTGTAAAGTTGCCATTTTTGACTTACGTCTCGTTTGAGAACTTCAACGACATTTTGTCATGACCATAGGATTGGCTGCCGGATTCGACATTTACTGTTATTATAACTTAACTTCACGCCTTTAATACCCAAGTGGTCTGACAGGGATGTACCTTAAGCACACTTACTTTACCAAAATAAGGCAGAATTCGTGATCTAGTGTTATTTTATGATTATTTATAAGTTACATGTGTTGTTGCCTTACCATCTTATCTACCTTTTTTAGTCTCGAAGATGATAGCAAAACATAACCATGTCATTTCTATAAAGATTCGTTATCTGTCTGACCTCATAATCACATGATTAACGTACTATCAGATGTACATGTAAGTAATAAAATTTCTAACTTGACATTACACGTGTCTTCCTGTAATGTTGTACGAATCATGATTAATGATTAGTTTTACCTTTGTAATGTCATTCAAGGTCACTTCGTTTCTCCGTTGGTCTGCGGTTTGTTCACAAGTAACCGCGGCCTCGACATTTAGGGCTAAGAAGGAACATGGGTGGTTTTTAGTCAGTAGAAGTCTGGCACTCCCTTTCGCTCTGCCCAAGAGCGGGAGGGGTTTTCCTTTATGTCGAGGCTGTGGTAGCTCTTACAACATCCCGCAGCCCCGACGGAACCGAGTTACCCTGAGTTATCCAGTAAAGCGCTCATCAAACCCAATACATATTAACAATAACAGTACCTCACATTATGTACAGAAACCTTACTTAATCATAACTTCAAGCATCAGTTACTAACACTACTGTAACCGAACACCCCATGTATGATTCTCGGTAGCGCGCGGGTGGTCGTAGCAACCTCCTGTCGGTGCAATTACGGGTTGCTGGTGAGACAACCAGTTGATACACTTGCTACCTATTGGCTTGTAGGTGATGGGTGTCAGTGGTTACTGTTATTTTCGTGGGTGCTACTGTACTGTGAAACTAAGTTTTTGGGTTCCGTAGTCAATATGGAACCCTTAAAAGTTTTAAATGAATAAAAGAAGCTTGGTGAGCGATGAAATTGAGAAGACAAGAAAAAAAAAAAAACTATCGCTTGGTAATACCAAATATTTGTCGTCGAATAGAACCTGCAACATGCAGCGCATTAGCACATTAGTAAATCGCCAGCCACAAATTTTATCGTCAACCGTGCCGTCAAATTTTATCGAATAGCGATTGTACCAAATCAAAATTACGTCTTTAAAGGTGAAACCTTAACAGATCCTCATAGGACGCACTGATTTGACCAAAACTTTTCTTTAAGAGCTGTAGATTTCTACAATTCGTAATTTGTTGTAACATAACTAATCACAACAGCACTAATGAGACAATAAACTTTAACCACAACACAAATAAAAAAGCGGTTTTACTTAATTTCCAAACAATTTAATTTAACCAGCCTCAAAAATACAGATTACCTTTGCCTAAAAAGAGAAAAAAAAACAAAAATAATTAACCTAACAAATCACTATCACCGTCGTTCCGTAGGTAATCGAATTATTTCAAAATTCAAACTTTCCTATTGTTCTTAGCGATGAAACGTCGCGATAACCCGGCCAAAACAAATAGTTCTAATTACGTTCGGTTAAAAGTTAACAATCGGGCCATCTCTATCTGGTAGTATTAATTGGGTGGGCATCAGTCAGGCCGTTGGACAAATTGGGCAAATTATTTTTTCGATTACACCGCTATTGTTTAATCACGGCCGGGTAATAGGGGAGCCGATAACATCTGAAAGTTGGAGGTTTGTGTTACTTCGCATTGTGCTACGAGAAAAGTGTTACAGTTCGGTAGAATGTCTCTGGGGTTGTGAATTTGTGGCAGCCTCACACTCACGGCACCCACAGGAGGGCCCGGTTAACTAGTCGACAACCTTTTAGGTAAAACTGCAAGATGTCATTTCCAATTAAAAAGGTTGTGAATGGCAGTTTGCCCTATACTTAATACCTCATTGGCAAATTTCCAGTTAAGTCGTCATCAGCCTAACCGCATGATAAATACCAGTAGTCTACAAAGAACGAACACCTATCCAATCTCCACAAACCTATTAGTACTAAAACTAATATTATAATAGTAATTACCAAAGCAACAACTCATAATTACTAAATTTAAAACTAAATTGTAGTACCTAACAGCGTTACTACAGTTTCTCGTGCCGTCCCTAACAGTGGTAACTCCCACTAATGCCTGCATCCATTTAAGGGAGTTTCACATGAATTTGTTTAAGGTAAAGTTAATTTATGTAAGGTAATCATCAAACTAACTAACGTGATTGTTTTGTTTTTATCGTAAATGCGACCTAACGACTTTCACAAGTTGACAAATCATCGAGTTTTATTTCGTCGCGTGGAATATTTACATGCAGTTGGTAAAAAATACTCAAATATAATAACAGTAGAACAGTTTACTCACATGGACTGCCTTTACGACGCCAAGCATAGCGCTAGCTAAGCGCTAAGCTTAGTGCTAGCTGTTGTGAAATATTTATGTTTGTAAACATACATAAACGACTTCCCTACTTCAATAGGTTTTTTTTGGTTTTTAATGGTTTTAATTTTACTCCACAGAACCCAAATTATTTTTCTTAAATAAAAGCCTAAATTACTCCTTATACCATTTTTTTTTTGGCGGGTGTAAAAATCATCGAATAACTCCTTCCGCTCTTGGGCAGAGCGAAAGGGAGTGTCAGACTTCTACTGACTAAAAAAAACTTGAGAGGTGTCAAGGGACACCCGGATGGAACGAAGTTTTATTATTATTATTTATTATTATTTACAAAAAACCTGTATACACTCAACAAAAATAATCGTCGCGACGCCACACTGTTCAATGCGAAATAGAAATGAAAATATCTGGCTTGCTTTCTATAAGAGAGAGAGACAGACAGAGAAACATGCGACGCCGCACAGCTTACTATAGCAAAAAGTGTCGTGACAACTTTTCGTAAGAATTTTTTCCGTCTAGCCCCCTTTCACAACGCGCGATAAGGAACTTCGTTCCAAAACCACTCATGTTCCTTCTTCGCCCTCTATGTCGAGGCCGCGATAACCTGTGGACAACCCGCGGCCCCATCCCATCTCCTTATACCATCAGATTCCAAGTTCCGTCAAAATCGGTCCAGCCGTTTCAGAGATTAGCCGAAACAAACAGACAAAAAAAGAGAGCTGTTATTTTAAAATTACTAACGGGCACTTTAATTTTATTTATTTGCCAGAGGCTAAGCGTTACCATACAACGTGGCAATGCCGCCAGTCTTTTGGGCACATTACCGGCTGACAGCGCTGAGGAGCAGTATTTCGATGCCCTTTTATAGTTTCTTGTTAGTTTATATTATAGTTTTTAATTAATGTACATAATATAGTTACTTTTGCGTAGAGTAAAGATAGTATTTATAGAAGATAAACGACATACTATAAGACAACGATTTAATTAATGCTATTGATTTACGAATCTTTTGATTTCTTTTTCTGACAAAATCGGGTAGAGTTCCCTTCCTTAGGTTGTAATATTTTTACTATTAATATATTATTACAACCATACCTAACACTGAGAACTAACAAAGATACAGTTTCATTAAAGTTACTCATCACATCAAAGTAGGTATTAACAACATCCATCAGTCCAATGATAAGCTCTGTTATCAGAGCGTCCGATTGCACCATTGTTTATCTCTATGTTTATACGAATTCAAATTAAACTGATTATAACATATCATTCTGGGTAATTCTCAGATTCCGGGAGAAACTAAATAAATGGCTTTTAACGATTTGAGGAGTCATCAAGTGCTATCACTGCTCGTAAACTCAAATTCCTACGTAACGAGACTTTTTCTTGATAAAAACTTCCAATTCAGTCAAAATAGTCATAATTTGACTAGCCTTTTCCAAACTATGTTGGGGTCGGCTTCCAGTCTAACCGGATGCAGCTAATTACTAGTATTTACAAGGAGCGACTGCCTTTCTGACCTCCAGAACCCGGTTAAAACAGGGTAATATGATACCCTTCGGTAAGACTGGTTGACAGCCTTTCAGGTCACTACCTGTAACGACGGCCGGGACCAACATCTTAACGTGTACACTCGGTATGTTATGGGTGGTGACCCATCGACAGAGCAACCTAGGCAAGTGTAGCTTAACATACCGATCGTTCGAGTGGCACTTATTATAAATGCATGAGCTCGAACATGACCACAGCCTCGTGTGCTAATTAAAGATACCATCCCTACCCCCCATCCCTGTTTCATCCCTGTTTTACCCTACTATGAGGTCTTAAACCTGATCGTAAGTTTTGTTACTTTATCAAACCCTAAGGACTAAATCTTTAAAAGTTACTTAGTACAGTCGAATAATCTAGTACACTGAAAATATTTATTGTAATTATGTTTTAAGCAACTGATGTCAAACGGTGTTTCGTTTGGCATCTGTCCCTAAATGTATCTGTATAATCTTAAAAGTAAATGCAAGTTAGCTGGCTGCATACTAATTAGCTTGTTCCACTGTACAAACGCGTTATTAGTGTAACTATCGGACAAGAGCAAATCAGAGGCACACACGCTATCATCATTTTAGCGCGGAACCACCTAAGTACCGTTGAATAGGCCTCTCTTTCTTCTGTGTTTCTTTCAACCATCACATAAGCCAAGTAATAATAGGGATGTTAACAAAAAAAATCTGATTAATCCGTCATTTAGATTACCAAAAAATATTGAACACGTATTTGTTCTTTTTTCACGTAAACAAACAATAAAGAAGATACAGTGCTTTGAAAACTCATGTGACGTCATACTCTAAGACATTAGCATGACATTTTTTAGCGGTCAGTGACGTCACCACCCCCCAGTCAAATCTTTGACGCGTTTTAAAACAAAAAATACGCACCTAACCAATATTTTTAGATAATCTAACAGACGGATTAATTAGAATCTAATTTCTAAAGTCAGTAAACATCCCTATTATTATAGTTTAACCCCTAAGACAGCCACCTTCTTCTAGCACAGGGTATCCGGGGTCAGATCCCAGAGATTAGTAGATCTCCTATTACAAAATTCTCCGTATTTTTCCACAATATCGATAGCATCGCGTAATAAACACAAATAATTAAATATAAATTTAAACACAGACGTCATGTAACGATGATTTGGTGTCTCTCATCAGGGAGATAAGCCACTGATAACGACAGATAGTTCTCTTAATGGAGCTCATTGTCCGACTGATAAGATATGTTAGTTTATGAATCTGAAGCGTGTGTTTGTTTTATACTCTTTAAATACTACTAACCTACCTAGTTTAAAATATAAGATTTTAAACTGGCATGGTCACTAACACTATTCTTTAAAAAAACATGGTAAATATCCCGTTTTCAGTATAAATCCTCCCCCCTACTTATCTCATATACTTATCCCTCCTACTTCATCAATCTGGAAGAACACTTGCCATCCGTATTAGATCGGGAGTGACCACTCAGGATATCTCTTAACCGAATACGGGCAAAGCAGGCCTATTGCGTATTTTTTAAATGTCAGTGGCTATCATAGTGTCCATCGATTAACTGTCAAATTGGTTACGGTTTAGTACAAAATGGATCTTTTTGACAGTTAATTGATGGACATTATGATAGCCACTGACAGCTGAAAACATACGCAATAGCCCTGCTGGTTGGCCGCAATACCCGTAATCGGTTGCCAGGTCTGGTCAAATGGGGTATCCTCGATGCATCGCAAATATAATTACAGTGCTCCCCGTATGCAGGATATGCCCCGCCTAGTGTCCTGCCCATCCTACACAATCACTAGAACCTTCCAAGGTGTATTCGAAGCAACTGTAAGAACTGTGCTGGCTTTAAATAACACAATTTGAATTTCTACGACACGTAAAGAAGACGATTTTTAAAATGTGGGCAAACTCTTGTAACTACAAACGCGAATCGTCTGCGTTCAGCTGAGAAATTCCTAACAAAGTAGTATTTCATTAAAAAAAAACTCAGCGGATGTAATCTTGAAGTCTCAAATAGGGAACAGTTTATGTCAAAAAATATCACACCCATAGTAGGTACTCGAAGTGTTAGAGAGATCCTATATGATACCCACATTTTGTCAGTGACAATCCATGTTTCAGCTTATTGCCTACAGCCAATATGCGATCCTAGAAACGTAATATTACCGTAAATAATCTGGGTAAGTACTCATAAGATCTGGAACACATTATCGCCACCCGGGTTCTAATTACAAAGTAACTAATTTTTAACGATAATACTGCGATAACACTCTTGTTAAGCAAATGCATAGTATAGCCACATCATACGTTGTTGCTTTGTCTCAACGATACTGTTCACGAGATAAGACACGTCCAAACGTACGTACAGTCTGCGACCACTATTACCTGACCCTTCTTCTCACACCACTAGCCCTTTTCTTCTCTATACGAGGGGTCAGGTAATGCTGGGTAGTGACTGTACATATATGGTACTTATAGGGGAACTTCGTAATGGGAATTAGCGTGTTATGTGTTGCGAATGCTCTGGTTTGTTAAACATATTTGACTGACCTGTTGGTCTAGTGGTTAGTGACCCTAACTGCTATGCCGGAGGTCGTGGGTTCGATTCCCACCCAGGACAAATGTTTGTGTGATGAGCACGATCATTTGTTCTGTGTCTGGGTGTAATTTATCTATAATATGTATGTATTTAGAAATATATAAGTATGTTTATCAGTTGTCTAGTACCCATAACACAAGCTCTGCTTAGCTTGGGACTAGATGGCGTTGTGTGATAGTTGTGGAATATTATTATTATTATTATTATTATTATTATATACTAGTGCAGAAAACACAGAACGATCACACTAATATTATAAAGGCGAAAGTTTGTGAGTGTGTGAGTGTGTATGTTTGTTACTTCTTCACGTAAAAACTACTGAACGGATTTTAATAAAATTTGGTACACAGATAGTTTATAACCTGGATTAACACATAGAATAGTTTATCTCGATTTTATCTTCCTGTGGGATAATTTTCGAGTTGTAGCGGGTGAAGCCGCAGACAACAGCTAGTGAAATCATACTGAGAACCTTTCATCATACTCATTTTGATTCGTCCACATCCATACATGTGGTCGTTACAGGTAGTCAGTGGCCGAAAGTGAGACAACAAGTATTATCATAGGGTATCGTGTTACCCAGTACTGGATTATGAAGGTCAGATAGGCAGTCGCTCCTAGAAATACTCGTTTTCAGATGCATTTGATTAAATTTGAAGCCGACCCCAACATAGTTGGGTAAAAGCTAGGTAGATGAAGATGATGACGTTCATGCATGTGGTTTATATACACACATACACACACACATACATACATACACATTCTCTCACTCACCTGACATTTTAGAAGAATATCGCCAAAATAATAAATGGTTTTTATATGAAGTGTGATAAAGACTATTTTTGATCATTACCAGTTTTAGATGTTTTCCTGCCCACACTGTTTTGCCCACTGTCCAGCGATGGGCAGCCGCCATCTGCTGAAAAGGAGAAGGAATTAGTATTAAAATTGCATATCAAACAAAAATACATTGGGATTTAGGATACATACATAAAGGGTGTAAAAGTATTCTTAACGAAGGGCACTTGTTCCCCCCACCACTGCGATATTTTTTTTGTTCTAGACCATACCTGGGAACCCCTAGTTACGGAGATATTGGGGGTAAATACTAGTTTTTCAGGTTATAACTTTACTTAAATTGCCTCCATGACTCTTTTACTATTCAAAGTATCCACTAGCACAATGTTTTAAGAGTGCTACATTGAGTTTTACCGTAAAATGAGATTTTTGACCCCAAAAAAGAAGTCATTTCCCAACCAAAAAAATTTGCGTAGGGGTACTTAGTTTGATGTACAGAATGCTTGGTTGACGTATGTGTGAAGGTTTAATTTACACCCTGTACTATAGTATATTACACTAACATTCCGCCAGTTATGTCTATGGGTCATGTAATAGGGAACGTGCCTATTTGCCAGTTGAACTTGATTATAATAAAAATAACAATTACATTAAAATAAAAGTGGGACTTAGGACTCGACAGCGGAGGCAGTTAGCTGGTGTCTTAAAGCGTTACTTAAGCTAGAAACTATACTCAGATTTAGAAGAAGGGATTAGGGTTCCAAATATATGTAACATTTAACCCGGTGGTCGTCGGTTCCATTCCCACGGGAAACATACTTTGTAAAGTGGTTTCCAGTTTGACTGGGACATTGCAGGCTTGAGTCAGCTGATTCTCTAATAAAAAGATGATTCCGTGCTTCAATCCATGCCAGCCTAGAGGCCCTTCTTTTTGGGAGTGTTGGGAAATCATCAAATACCCCGCTCTTGGGCAGAGCGGAACGGAGTGTCAAACTTCTACTGACTAAAAACCACCCATGTTCCTTCTTAGCCCTTGTGCCGAGGGCGCGGTATCTCTTTTGAACAACCCGCAGCCTATACCTTACAGACTAAAATAAATATAAGCAAACGTACTATGTATACCTACGATGTGTACCTTATATTTTTGTTTTGTTTATTTTGCACGTAACCTACACTAAGCTTAAATACCTCAATTACGTGTAGATATATAAATAGTTCAACGAAATCAGAATCTATGTCCTCACGATACGACCTCTTGATTCACGTGTCAAACTAACAACAACAAAAGTGACAACAACACTTTGGAATGTTATGAAATTTTGGTAAAAACGTGATAATCGATAACGATAATTATGTAAACAAGATGATTAACCATAACAATCCTATAATTACGATATGTTATGAACTATGACAGATGAATTTTATATTCACACTCGTAGCAGACCTGGCAGACGTCGTCCTGCCCGGACAGCAGCGCCACCTACCGGGTCCATTTGTAAATCTAAACCATTCTCTGATCCACTTGAACACAGAGAAAAAATTTCATCAAAATCGGTCGAGCCGTTTAGGAGGAGTTTAGTGATACACACGTACAGTAGAATTATATAAATAAAGATGCAAGAACATTTGGATCCCCAATTATAAATATCTTTACTGTAATGTCTGTTGGAGTTCTATTCTGATTCCTGCCGCCGAATGTCTCCCAGAACTCGAAATCGAATTCAATTGTTTTATAATCTTCGGGATTTCATATCTTGACACGCGTTAGAATTTCGAAGTTACGTTTGCGTCGAAATATCACATTCTATGAAATGGTATAGGTGCATCACTAGCTGAGAGCACTTTACTACTTTATGGAAACAAGAGGATTAAACTGAGTAGTCAGGGCTAAGGGCTGCTACAACTGCTACAAAGAATATGAAAGAAGGATTTTTGACATAATTATATAACTTAGGAACTTTTAAGAAGGCTTTTGAGACAATTTATTTTATAATCCTCTTTATTAGGGATGTTTACCGACTTAAAAAAATATGATTCTAATTAGTCCGTCTTTTAGATTATCGAAAAATATTTGTTACGTATTTTTTGTTTTATCAAATCAATAAAAAATTACAATCTCAATCATAGATTTGAGTGGGGGGTTGTGACGTCACTGACCACTAAAAAATGTCATACTAATGTCTCCGAAAATGTCTTCACACGAGTATTCAAAGCACTGTATCGTCTTCATTGTTTGATTACGTGAATAAAGAAAAAATACGTATGTAATATTTTTTTGAATTCTAACTGACGGACTAATTAGATCTTTTTTGTTAACTACCCTATTTTCAAATAATCTCCTATTTCTCCTACCAAACCTCTTTATCTTGTGCTATATCTGGCCATGTTCACACTGTAAATACAGCTCGGATTCAATAGGGCATTTCACCAAAAAAATCTAATTAGTCCGTGAGACAGATTTAAAAAAAAATAATGCTCACATATTTTTTATTTTTTCACGTAAGTAATCAAAAGATGAAAAACCGATACAGTGCTTCGAAAGGTTGTGTCAAGTCGTGTGACGTCACAAGTTTAGTACGTTTTTACCCACGCAGTAACGTCAAAAGCCCTCTCATGATCTTTGACACGTTTTATTTTCGTCAAATCTTATTAATTTGATAAAACAAAAAACACGTATCCAATTCTTTTCGATAATCTAACAGACGGGCTAATTAGATTTTTTTGGTATAATATCCTATTATTCTTGGAGCTTGTAAAATCATCAAATGACTCCTCCCACTCTGGGCGAAGCAGAAGGAAGTGTCAGATTTCTACTAACTAAAAACCACCCATGATCGCTTGGCCCTTTGTGTCTGGGGTCGCAGTATCTCTTAAGAACAATCCGCAGCCCCGGGGCCCCTGACCTCTGATGGATGAAATCGCGGTCGAGGTAGATCGCGGCCTCGACATAGAGGGCTAAGAAGGAACATGGGTGGTTTTTAGTCAGTAGAAGCCTGACACTCCCTTTCGCTCTGCCCAAGAGCGGGAGGGGTTATTTGATGATTTTCCATCCGCCAAAAAAAAAAGGTAGATCGCGGCAAAGGAGGTCTGATGATTGTGGGGCGAACATGGCTTTGCTGAAAGGCATTTAAACGTTGAAAACCGAGAGGCTTCTTCAACTGTCAGTTTTCTATCTCAAATTATCTACGTTCATGTCATGGCTACCTACCCCGTGACCACGTGACCACATACATGTATCCAGAATGGTCATTACACGGTTACGTGTCCATATCTCTGATTATCAGTACGACTGGTTTATCTCAGTTCAACGGTTATCACGGCAAGATCAAGAAGCTACAGCTAAGGGTCGATTGTGTATTCACTAACTTGAATTTTTTGTATGTTGAAGTAAATATTTTTTGGTTGTAAGGTTGTTTAAATGTAATTATTTTGTATACAATGGCTAGGTTGTTGTTGATAGAATAGTTGATTGAAATGCTTATTTTGACGTTTTTATGAAGAGTTTTGCTTGGAGCCAATAAAATGAGATCTAAAAGATTAGAAGGCTAGTCTTGGTTTACCAATCATACCTAGGGAGGGTGAATAGACTGGAAAGAGGGTTTACCCATCAAGGTTCATAAAGTCATCATTTTATAAACATACTTGACAAGGAAATATGGAAGTTTTCTTCAATACTTCTCATACAACATACTGTACCAATCCCAAATAAATGGGAGCTGGAAAATCATGTAGAATATTTTTAAAATGAGTCACACTTAATGTGTACATAGCTCAAAATATCTAGTCATGGTATTTTCTGTGTCGTACAGAAGATGCCATTTTTATTCTGTTTTGATTTATACTCGACTTTAATAAGTATAACATTTTCTATACAAGCTCCCAGGATGAACTATGTTACTTATATCAAAGAGTTCACCTCATTGATGCAATTTGATTCACTATTTTGAGTTACCTACTGTCCCATGTTAATTGAAATTCAATAAATAGAAGAAGTTTTTTTGTCCCATACCTCGTAATATGGAGAAATCCATTAAGGAAAAATGAAATATATACCTTTTACATATGTATTTGTGTACGTGAGTGTAAATGTTTGTAAACGCATCCACGATACAGGTGAAGTTCCTTGTGTGGGGCAATGTAAATAAAACATAATAAAATTAAGCTCAAAGGTTCGTGTGTGTACACTAAACGACTTTATAGAAAGTTGGAATACAACTATATTACCTTAACATAATTATCAGATATTACTAACGCGTGCAAAACAACTCATAATCACAAATAGAACAGAAATCATGGACCATTGACACAACAGATGTGACATTATCATCTGCGATACGCTGACGGATGCTGGCCGATAACACCACACTGATAACGAAACTCATTATTTTATTTTTTTAATTTCGTAGCTAGCCGATAAGCTAGAGGGAGATAAGCGTATGATTTTAGTAGGAGTAAGAGAGACAGGTGATGCGTGATGGACGCATGGAAGTATCGTAGATTATCGAAGCTGGAAAGTTAGTTATTGCGACGTTTTCTCGGTTTTTCCTGGTGATGATGGCGTGCCTGAGTGGCCCCTTGCGGTTTAGGTGTAACAACTCATGATGAATACAAAACAAACATAGTTATTATTTTGATAGCCCGATTGGGTAGTGAACAAAAAAATCTAATTTGTCCGTCAGATAGATTTCCATAAAATATTGGACACGTTTTTTTTCTTTATTCACGTAAACAAACAATGAAGACGATATAGTGCTTTGAAAGCTCGTGTGACGGCATTTTAAGACATTAGTATGATATTCTTTACGGTGAGTGACGTCCCAACCCCCCACTCAAATCTTTGACGCGTTGTATCTTCGTAGTTTTTTATTGATTTGATAAAACAAAAAATACGTATCCTATATTTTTCGATAATCTAAAAGACGGACTAATTAAAATTATTAACTTAACTAATTAAAAAAATATTTAACTTTGCCAATCACTAGGAATTTCTCCTGTATCGTTGGTGGGTTTACAAACATTAAAATTCACATAGGTACACAAATACCCAGACCCGAAACAACTATCTGTAGGCCATACAAATATTTGTTTCGTGCGAATGGGCATTAATCACCATCTTGTCTGATTGGTGCGTTAAAGCAATTTCAGACCTTTAAGTTCATAGCTATATGAAAAGATAGGTACTATAATTATACTGACTGTAAAAGCTTATATCCTTATCAAAAGAACGTTTATAACACATCAATCCAATAGATTTTCGACGTTATCAAACTCAAAGCATTTATTTCATTTTTCACAACAACAAAATGATGAACTACAGTCCACTCACAACGCATAATGACTTGTGAAAGTACTGCAATAGCCCATTTCAAGGCGTAGATCTCTTTGGAGGACAATATGCAATAAACTCCTTGGACACTTTTTTTATCTTCTTTTTTCTCTTTTTTATACTTTCAACAACGAGCAGCGGTGGCCCAGTGGTGTCGGCCTCGACTTACGAACAGTAGGTCGTGGGTTCGAATCCAGGCAGGCACATTACTTTGTGTAATTTATTTCATCACCGCTGCTCTCAAAACGGTGAAGGAAAACAACGTGAGGAAACCTAGAATCAAAAAATTCGAAGATATGTGACATGATCTACCAACCCGCACTGGGCCCGCGTGGTTGATTATAGCCCATCCCTCTCCTAGAGAGGAGGCCTGAGTCCCTGCAGTGCGAACATTATAGGCTGATGATGATACTTACAACATCCTGGTTACATCATTACTATGGGGTACGGTGGTGTGAAACAACCCTTCGTTCTGCCAGAAAAATATCAAGAATCACCACAGATCATATATAGGTATGACCCCTGTCAATGATTTTTTAGACTAAATCCTTTGAACATATTTTTAAATGTTTAGTTTACTTTCTGATTCATCGTTGTCAGTTAGTTTATTTAGCACTAAGATAATTTCTCGTTATAAAACAGATAATGTTTGCGATTGGGAAAGAATTACCTACATTAAATTTTAGATGTTTTTACTATTTAACTGATTCTGTAAAGTCTGATTAGTAATATACAGATACCAATAGAGAACAATTCCACAGATGATAGACTCAAAAAAGTTGAAATTGACAATATTAATTTATGAATAATTATCACGCAAGTCAAAACCCAAGTTAGTTAGTAATTCCACCATATATAAAAAATCACTTAGTTTAATCGTGATTTCCTTCTCCATTCTTCCTCCCAACAAATTAATTCACCTAATTACAACCTACCTAAGATGCACCAGCCCATAATCAGAGATAGGCAATCGTGCGCAAACCCGACGTGAGAATGTATTTATCTGCGCAGCATCCCAGACGCCATTACTCACAGATACAGCACGAATATTAGCCCACGTTGAAATCTGATCCTGATCATCTACGTCACTTTGACTTTTAAATTAACGGGACTCGTATCGTGAGATAGGGACACTAATCTGCTAACATTTCTGCTAAGGTCAGATTCTGCTTATATCGAAAATTTTGCTTGTTGTTAACTGATTGTCAAGAAATAATTATTGCTAAAGTTATACCAATGTGTAGTGTAACCTTAAAAACAATGAATGCCAAATCTGAATTGAAATCATCATCATCATTTCAGCCAAAAGACGTCCATTGCTGGACATAGGCCTCCCCCAGGTGTCGCCACATTGACCGGTCCCGTGCGTCTCGCATCCAGCGGGTCCCACCAGGTCATCGGTCCACCTAGTGGGAGACCTTTAAACGCAACGTCTTCCTTTCCGCGGTCGCCACTCCAGGGCCCCGAGTCTGCTATTCAATAGTGTCAGAATGGTCTATCATTGATCTCATAATTGTTGATTTTGACAACACCAAACTTGTCAAAATCAACAATTATGAAATCAGTGATAGATCATTCTGACCCTATTGAATAGCTGACTCGGGGCCCAGAACTTTTCGGCCCCATCGGCCAAACGTTCTGCGAGCAATGTGCCCTGCCCATTGCCACATAAGTCTGACGATTCTTCGGGCTACGTCGTTTACCTTGAACCTGAATTGAAATACTCTTTGTAATTTTAGACAACTATCTCTTTCTGATCTTTGGTCTGCAATAGGAAATTGAATGCTCTAAAACTTTTTCGTCCAATGTTGTGCGCAGCGTATTTTATCATACTACGACGTAACCCCCGAAAGGTTGGACAGACACGTATCGTCACAAGCACTTGTGACTTATGAAGATTTGAGACTGATTTTCTCGCGGAACAATTATTGCAAATTTAATGAAAGATCTATTTTATCGACCCCAAAGTACTTTGTCCGTAGCTCAAATGGCAGAGTTCTCGTTTGTCATACGACATTAATCAATATTTACAATGTTTTATGCAACAATTTATGCCATCAATTTGGAACGCCTTTATCTAAACAATCAGACTTTAAATCGACTGGCATTGATCAATATCTCCCACAAAAAAAAACATATTTTGTTGTCCCTTTTTCGAACAAATCAATCTGATAACGATACATATGTATTTTTATATACATAGTGTTATTTTTTATTGATTATCGTTAAACTGTAAAGTCTAATCGTGACATCGGTAGCAAGCGATCTGATGATAACAATTGTTATCAGTGTGTTATCACGATGGCAGCTACAGCAATCGTTAGTACTCATTACATGTGTCGATATCTAATCATTGTGTTATATTTGTGTTATTTACTTATAATATGGTATTTGAATTCGGTAGGAACAAGCATACTGTGGTTTAGAAATTAATTAAATTGATGGGGACAGTAAAAAAAACTGGCCAAGTGCAAGTCGTACTTGCACATGAAGGGTTCCGTACTTGGACTTCTTATAGATTTTCCAGTAATCAATAAGTGTTGAACTAATTTCTGTATTTTTTTAAGAATTTTAGTCTTAGTAGTTTCGGAGATAATGGGCGGGAATGGTGGGACTGATAGACAGTGATCATATAAGGGTTCCGTTTTTTCATTTTGACTTAAGGGCCCCTAAAAAGTACAAAAACTACTACAGTAAAATATTTGCCACAACGGAAGATCTAACCACAAAACCACATTGGGAAATCTGACAAAAATACTATCAAGCAGTAAATTTTCACCAAACGAAACCACCTGTCTGGTTGGAAGATCCTACCTGGGGAATAAAGAAGTTTACATATAATTCTTCATTTCCCCGTAAAATAGTCATAGAAGGGAATAGTTGTGGGTATGTCTTGACCCGGGCGTCAAACCCAGGTGACTACAAGAATCACCTCTACTAATACTCTCATAACCACACATTCATCCTCGCACTCACTGATGATATCTCTGACCGCACATATTTGTAAGGGGTAGTATTACAACGCGTTCTTGTTTGTTTTATAGAACAAAAAAATTAATTACTTAAGAGGAGAATAGCCATTTTATGGTTACTTATAATAAGAACATTTTGAACTGCTTTATTTCCTTTATACATTTTAAAAGGCAAATAAATGAATCTTAGTACTATAAACTTGTATGACATACATAGATATGTATTACTAAGCTTGCTTACGTAAACGTGGGGACTAATGATACTTCGTACGAGTATGTGACTATTTGTATGTAAGTCTCTCACGGTTTCTGAAGAATGACAATAAATTGCCAGTTGCAGTTTTCACAGATTTAAGTTTATATTTTGGCGACGATACCACGCAATCCGTATTAAACTCCTAACACCTTTTATTTCACAAAAAAAAAATCAACTTCAAATCGCATTTATAACCACGCACACATCATGCAAGCTCAATTAAACCTAACTTTACCTCATCAGGTTAGATCGCTAACCTAGATAACCTGAATTTATTGACCCTCAGATTGATAAACAGTCAGATGTTATCATTCGAAAGCGATTTATGTACCGAACATGTGTCCTGTAGCCGTGGGATGAAGATGTGGTCACTCTTGTTTTGTTTTTGACAAGCGACACGAGATGGCGTTGTTTTAAAAAAAGGTTGGAGATCGAGATCGGATTAAAAAGATTGTTTGGGAGATTTCGTTTTAAATTTTTGTGTTATTTTTGGACTGTAATGTTGTTCTGTAGGTTTGTAATAATGTGGTTTGCATGCTGTGTGTTTTTGAGGAAACTCTGAACTCGAATGGGTGGAATGTGGTTTTCCTATCTGCCTAAAATTTCTAATTGTTAATTTTAGGTATTATAATTAGAGCATATAAATTAAAATTATATGGGTTTAGTACACCTCGTCACCCTCATGATGAATTATACTCTTGAGCCTTAGTGCTTATGTATTTAAATTCAGATTACTATGCATATGCTTTGCTTTGCTTTGTGCTTTTTAATTTTTTGTTTCTTTTTGTCAATTGTTCTGGTCCTGTGTGAAACCAATAAATACTTTTTCTTTCTTTCATATTAAAAAGCATACAAACTTCTTTATAACATTTTATGTTTTATACATCCCTGCCCATAGGTAAAAACAAATAAATCTTAAATGTTTCCTAAATATTTCATCGTTAAATTCCAAAAACTATCGATAATAAAACATCATAAAACGAAAATAACAAAATTACCTTACTCCGGAATTTCTAAGCCTAGCCTTTGAAGGTAAAAATTATAAATCTCCCTGTATCGATTAAAATCGTTATCTTAATGTATATCTGGATGTGATCGATCAAGGAGTTATAGATAAACGGGGCTCATGCGATTACGGGACGAGATATAGATCAAATTACATGGATGTTGTGTTGACTAAGGGTACACGTAGAAGACATGCTGGTTCGACTTTAGACGGTAGTATTTAATTTTTTTTCATTTTCAAATATCTTTATATACCATAATATCAATAACAAAATTAATTTATCCTAAGCTATAGTAACACACTAAAACAAAAAAAAAAAAACGGTTGTATGATTACTATGCATGTGTGTTAATTTTTTATGCGGTGGTTTTTGCATGAGAAGAATGGTCTAAAAAAATTAACCAAAGATCATCTCTTTGGTTAATTCCGATGATAGGCACAACAATAGAGTATTTCACCAAAAAAATCTAATTAGTCCGTTTGTTAGATTATCGAAAAATATTGGACACGTATTTTTCGTTTTATAAATTAATAAAAATTTACGAAAATAAAACGTGTCAAAGATCATGAGTTTGTGACATCACACGACTTGACGCGACTATTCTAAGCACTGTATCGTCTTCATCTTTTGTTTATGTGAAAAAAGAAAAAATACTTACGTGTCCATTATTTTTTGAAAATCTATCTGACGTACTAATTAGATTTTTTTGGTAAAATACCCTTTTTGAAAATTATTCTATTTAAACTATGTTATAATAATGGAAATAATGCATTATTTTGAAACATACTCTGACAAAGTCGACATTATTTATTCAATGATTGGGACTTCATACTAATTCATTGCATAATTTGTCAGTGAGTTAAGTGCGTCTAGTCTTAATGGCGCCCAACACAACAACAATTTTAGACAAAACTATTTATAGTTCACGTGGTTCAACAAAAAAAAGGAGATAATCAAAATCCATCTTCCCCTCTATGTGTACACTGTTAGCAGCCTATCTAGACTTCATTAGTGTGCGTTTATCGACATTTTGTTATCAATAGATGACTATCGGGTAACCTAGCGATTTTAATCCAGCATCGATAACATATTATCAGTGGCTTGCTTAATTTTGTTATCAAGATTAGGGAATTCGGTGGAACAAAATTGCTTATCCGTAATAATTTCATTATTTTAATTAGGAAATTGAAAGATGTATTGGAGATAAATACATAAATCGGAATTACTTTCAAAAATTCATAGAAATCAAAGACTTCCCTGTGTTGTTGATCAATTCAATAGCTAGATAATTTATTGATAGTAAATTAATAATGAAAATTATTAAAAGATTTTCTCTGCGATCTGCAACGCGATTAATTAAAAGATAGTTCATTTTAGATTCCCACTAATTGCTGATTGGCGGTTTTGCAGAGTTATCCTTCCGGGTAAATTGATAACTGTTTTCTATATATTACGCTACAGGACTAACACAAAATGTGCATGCGATTTTGATGCTTCTTCGATAAATGTTGTGTAAGAAAAAGTTTCTTAGATTAGTCGAAAAAATATTGGAACTCTTCCCATCTATACTCGACACCTCTACCGATGTTAGACCACAGGTCTACGTAATATAAGTCGCGTGTGTGTGTGTACGGTCACGTAATCGCAAATTCGCGATGCATATACTTGTTTGTCGCGGACATTGTGTAAGGGATTACCTTCTTACCATTCTATTTGTTATCTCTTTCGAAACATGATAATTGCTCTTTAGTAATCAATATTTAAACACATTTTTAAACAAGCTTCCCAGATACATGTCTCTCTTCAGAAACCGTCAATTTAAATGTTATAGACCACAGTTATGACTCAATGATCAACCAGCATTTTGCTGAACTGAGGACCTCTTTGGCTTTGTCACGAGATACACAATACTATCTTATTTTTTGTTACATTTAAGGTTTTATTCGTTTCGTATTGTGGCATTCTACCAATAGTTTAGTTCACAAAAAAAATCAAATTAGTCCGTCATATAGATTACCAAAAAATTTGGACACGTATTTTTTCTTTTTTCGCGTAAACAAACAATGAAGACGATAGATACAGTGCATTGAAAACTCGCGTGACGTCTTACTCTAAGACAATAGTATGAAATTTTTTAGTGGTCAGTGACGTCACCAATCCCTACTCAAATCTTTGACGCGTTTTATCTTTGTAATTTTTTATTGATTTTATAAAACAAAAAATACGTATCCAATATTTTTCGATAATCTAACAGACGGACTAAGTAGAATCACATTTAATTTAAAGTCAGTAAGCATGTTTCTTTCTTGACCTAACTTAAACAGAAGAAATCGACAGAATAGCAGGGTCGACTGCCATTGGTTGATTAAAGTGTGCGTAAGAGTCGCCTAGTCAAGATCCTATTCGTAGGTATTCATTTGAATTTCAAATCAGTTTAAAACACATAAATAAGTTTGGCATAAAATTAATTAATGTGTATGATCTAGGAGTGTTAAAATGTCAAATATTTCACTACCAGGTCATCGCTTAATAGGAATATGGACACGGTGTGATAAAATAAATTAATTTTATTATTCTTATCTCTGTTAATGAATGGCATGTATTATACTAATCTTAGTATTACACTTATCACACCTGTATTATATATAATTAATGTAAAAATACTCACATATCGTAACGACTATCGAGAAAGATAAAATGAATTGTATTTTCGTGAAAATACCAATAGGGATGTTTGCTGATTTTAAAAAAATGTGTTTCTAATTAGTCCGTCTGTTAGATTATCGAAAAATATTGGATACGTATTTTTTGTTTTATAAAATCAATAAAAATTGACGAAGATAAAGATTTGAGTGGGGGTAGGTGACGTCACTAAACGCTAAAAAATGTCTTAGAGTATGACGTCACACGAGTTTTCAAAGCACTGTATCGTCTTCATTGTTCGCTTACGTGAAAAGAGAAAAATATGTGTGTAAAAAAATAAGTCCGTCATATAGATTACATATGACGGACTAATTTTTTTTAAACATCTCTATTGTCATGTTTAAAAAATAAATTTTTAATGTTCCAAATAGTCTTACCAAAAGGTATAATATAACTCAATACTAATAGGGTTGTCGAGGTCATAAATGTTAGAATTAATATCAAAATAACAATATTATGTACTTGCAATACTACTTGCGACGTCTGTGACGATTCATGTTGTGTACCAACCTAACTCTTTTAAGCAAATAAAATTAGTCTTTGTGAAACCACTACACATGTTTGGTACATTGTTTGTTTGTTTGTTGGATAACATTATGTTATTAACATATTACGTTATGTTATGCATGCATGTTGTGTTGTGTTATGCATGTTGTTTTACATGTTTTATTGTATTGTTTTTGTGTTTTGTTGTTTTAGATAGGCAGTCGCTCCATGTACAATACAGGTATAAAGCTGCATCTGGTTAGACTGGAAGCCGACCCCAACATAGTTGGGAAAAAGCTAGGCAGATAATGATGATTTTCACGGTTGTCAATTTGTACTTTTATGTAATATTGGAATTTCATAAGATTAAAAGCATTGTTGTACCTAATTTAAGACATAGATGGACATTTGATTGTAACACCCCCTTTTTTTACGGGTGGAAAATCATTGAATAACCCCTCCCGCTCTCGAAAGGGAGTGTCAGATTTCTACTGACTAAAATCCACCCATGTTCCTTCTTAGCCCTCTATGTCGAGGCCGCGGTAACTAGTGTACGACCCGCGGCCCCGACGATTGTAACACCCCTTTAAAACCCATGTTCACAATAAAGATTTAGTTTCATTATAATGACACTTTAATATAGCCGTAACATAACAAAATAATAATCTAAAAATCTACGACCAATAGGTTAAAAACAAAAGTTAAGTAACACATAGATTTCCGTTAAATTTTGCACCATGGAAAATACGCGGTAATTGTCATAATAAATTGACGATTAGAATAGTGAATTATTAATAATATTATTATGAAAAATAACTTTAAGTTATTATTCGTTTTCCTTATGAAGTTATACGGAACTTGAGGTGTTAGGTAAATCCTGGTTATCGCAATATCAAACGTCAAGGTTTTAAAACAATAGTACAATAAATATTATAGTCCTTTAAAAGGTACCTACACATCAAGTTAAAATATCCAGTATAACCTGACATCATTTTGAATGAGCTTTACATATAATAAGAGATCAGCTTAATTTGGTTTGATAGCTTGATTTGTCATCGTGCATACATCTTGTAATGTCATATTGTAAATCAATGACGCACTTTAACTAATTAGTAAGAACAATGTTTGTTTACCTCAAAAGCGTGGTATTTTTACATAGTAGGTATGGTCTTTATCCACCTTCAGGGGGAACCACCACGCACCGGTCCCGCCGGGGCCACAGGTTGTTCGAAAGAGATACCGCGGCCTCGGCACAAGGGCTAAGAAGGAACATGGGTGGTTTTTAGTCAGTAGAAGACCCACCTCCAAAAAAAATTTTGGGCACCACAAGGGAATACCGTAAAATTCAAGTTTCCTCACGAAGTTTTTGTCAGGTTGTATGTTGAACAAAATATGATTCGCGCCCGTAGCAAAAATGGCTTTACTGAATTATTCATGGAAAAGTTGTTATGGGGTTGAATGAACAAAGGCTTGTATTGGTGATTTTTATGATTATTACATAATTATAGATTTGTTACGGTCACGACCTGACTAAACTAGATCTAGGACTTTGCAGACATCACTAGGTAATCTGCCTAGCATTTTCCTTTTAAAATAATACAAGAAATATTCAAAGTATTGTTCAAAAACTCGAAACAGTAACAAATTGTCGTCCAAACCCGTAATCGCTGAGGGTTTTAAGTCCATATGTTAGCGGTTAGGGTGTCAACCCCCGTGATTTTTCTCTGCACCCTCGGTTCCCATGGAGCGCGCGTGGCCCGTTTTGACTTCCAAGGGTTGATGGCCATTATAAACGGATGGGTAGAAGTGACCGTGGAGGGTTACATTTCAATTAGGGTTGCTAGTTTGGTAAAAGTTGAGTTTTTATGTGATATTGGACGAAAATGTTGTTTCTGGTTGTGTTTTGTCGCCGAATTAATGTCCCACAATCATTCTTATTATTATTATAGCTAGCCTATGTTGTCCCACTGCTGAGCAAAGGCCTCCCTCCATTCCTTCCAACGGTCACGATTCAGTGCAACGTCTCTCCAATTCTCAAGGAAGACATCGAGTTCGTCCCACCATCTCCTTCGTGGTCTATCACGAACTCGCGTCACTGTTTCAGGGCACCAATCCTGAGTTTTACGGGCCCACAGCTCGTTCAGCATGCGACAGACATGTCCTGCCCAGTCCCATTTAGGTGTGGCTGCCTTTTGGGCCACGTCAACAAGCATTCATATTATTAGAAGTGTTACGACAGCTAACAACAGAAGTACCTAAGCAAAGACGAACAATAGAGAAGTATGGACAAAAAGACATGCTGCACCAACCCTAAATGAATAGGGATGTTTCCTGAATAAAAAAAAAATTATTCTAATTAGTCCGTCTGTTAGATTATCGAAAAATATTGGATACGTATTTTTTGTTTTATCAAATCAATAAAATTTGACGAAGATAAAACGCGTCTACGATTTGAGTGGGGGTTTCTTTGTGACGTCACTCACCGGTAAAAAATGACATACTAATGTCTTAGAATATGATCTCACACGAGTTTTCAAAGCACTGTATCGTCTTCATTGGTTGTTTACGTGAAAAAAGAAAAAATACGTGTCCAATATTTTTTGGAAATCTACCTGACGGACTAATTACATTTTTTATGTTATAAATAAATATAAATATAAATATAAATATCCTTGGACATTTCACACAACGCCATCTAGTCCCAAGCTAAGCAACCTAATGCTTGTGTTATGGTAACGAGATGGCTGATAAACTACTTATATACATGTTAACTATCCTATTGTTATTTTATTTTTGAATCGTCGTTTTTGACTTTACTGGACACTTATTGTGCACACCTTGCTACGTCGTTCTCACATAATATAGCATCTCAACATGAATGATGTAACCAAAGTTTTGTAACAATGTTATGATTTAAAAGAGTGTCCATGGAGTCTCTTGCCCTTCTTCTCATGAGATCGACGCTGTGGTATGTGCAACTGCAGTACACACACATTATGCCTTAATGCGACTGGGACTGTAGGTAACTGCTGCACTCAGAGAGCTTTAATGATGACTTAGGCCATCACTTAGCAATGGTTTTGACAGTTTTGTCATACACAAATCAAAAAGACAATTTAAAAGTGCTAATAATAATAAATATTTTATTGATTTTGACCCTAATTGAATTGGAATAAGAGCAAGAGAATGCTGATTATGAGTCCCTCATAATATTATTTATTAGTTCTTGCAGTCCGCAATAATGTTTTCTTTGGTTCAAATGTTTTTGCGGACATGGGTCTTTGAGAGATGTTCTGAAAGATCTGGCCTAATCTGGTGTGCACTTCGAGGAGGCCTGTTTGCCGTTATTCTTTTGAATTGCAATCAGAAAGAAGGCCCAGGTAAATCGCCGTGTTCTCGTAGCGGCGATCGGCGGCGGCGACCTCTCGCGCCCGGCCCTGGTGCAAGCCATGGTCCGGGGCGAGGAGGAATGGGACGCCGTCGCCTCCTTCTGCGAAGCAGTGATGCTAGCGAAGGAGGTGGCGGAACGCGAGAGGGAGAGAACCTCTCGTCCCAGCCGCCGCGGGAGGCGCTCCGGGCGTCGGGGGTCCCGCGATGACCTCCGGCCACCGTAGACGCGGGCCTGTGGACGGTGAGTGATGGGCTAACTCGCCGTCCGTCTCACGACGAAAACAGGCCGTGTCGACGGCGCGTTCGTGTTCCACGCGCGCCTCAAAGAGATGTCAGCAACATGGGAGGGGCCCGAAAGGGCCGACGCCTGTCGGGGCCGCGGGTAGTCCAACGGTTATCGCGGCCTCGACATAGAGGGCGAAGAAGGAACATGGGTGGTTTTTAGTCAGTAGAAGTCTGACACTCCCTTTCGCTCTGCCCAAGAGCGGGAGGGGTTATTCGATGATTTTACACCCACCAAAAAAAAAAAAAAAAGGCCCAGGTAAATCATTATAATCATCATCATCAACAGCCTATTAATGTTCCCAGTGCTGGGACACAGGCCTCCTCTCTTTGAGAGCGAATGGGCTATATAATCTACCACGCGGGCCCAGTGCGGATTGGTAGATGTCACATGTCTTCGAATTTTTTGGTTCTAAGACATGGTTTCTTCACGATGTTTTGCTTCACCGTTTTGAGAGCAGCGGTGCTGAAATAAATTACACAAAGTAATGTGCCTGCCTGGGTTCGAACCCACGACCTACTGTTCGTAAGTCGGGACCGCCAACACTGGGCCACCGCTGCTCAATATAATAGCTTACTTGCCATTGTAGAAATCATCCCTGAGATAAGTAATCCCTGCTTGTTGTATTTTTTTTATATTTCTGTAAAGCGTTGTTTGTGTATTGTTTTTTTATCCTGTATGCTCGCTATGTTTCTGCGACAAATAAATATTTCTTCTTTCTTTCATAACATATAGGTAATCAATATCTTAAATAATTTTGGATGATCGTAATATAATCATACCAAAATATATGTTTTCCCTGAAATATAATTAGACAGAATGAATGAATTTGGCAAAAAACGTAAAAATAGTCCTAAAATGGTCCTATTTTGACTATTTTTCTACAGAATGTCCAAGGGCTTTTGTGAGTGCTTGGTGAAAATAGTTATTTTAGGTAAGTACTGGGGGTCTAAAATGGCCACTTTAGCAGATCAAAATATGAATTGCGTTGAAAAGCGTAAAATGGACCTTTCATAAAAGTAACTGCGTCTGTGACCATTTAGAAAAATAGATCATAATAGGAAAGTAATATGAATTGCGATAACATTCGTAAAATAGTCACATATGCAGTTACTATTATAACAGGTCCATTTGACGCTTATTACCTAACGCAATTCATATTATGATCTGCTAAAGTGGCCATTTTTGACACCCTTTTTTTTTGGCGTGTGGAAAATCATCGAATAACCCCTCCCGCTCTTGGGCAGAGCGAAAGGGAGTGTCAGACTTCTACTGACTAAAAACCACCCATGTTCCTTCTTAGCCTTCTATGTCGAGGCCGCGATAACTAGTGTACAACCCGCGGCATTTTAGACACCCTGACATAGGAATGTTTTTTTTAGAACAGTATTAGACTTAAATATTATACATTTATTCACACTATAATTTTAAAACGTCAAAAAATAATAGAACCACGAATAGATTTAAATCAAAATATTTACACCAAAATGATTTACAGAAACTGACACCTAATAAAGTATAGTTAAAATTAATATCAAGAACTAAATGATGTCAATAATTTACTTAAATACCATATTTAATATCAATGACGATAATTTTGAATATATTTGCATAGAAAACGAAGATTATGGCAATAGATCATATTACCATATTCATAGACAATCCCGTTATTTTTTATATGATGTGTGATGTTGACACCTGATATGATTATTGCTACTGTAACTAATTATTTTTAAAACTACCTGTGTAAATAATTTAAATATAAATTATAAAAATCTTCTTCTCGTTTGAGAAGTAAGGTCTTAGACCCCACACACCCTATTCCCTGTGTCAAAGTTTCCAAGCCGCCCCTGACATCACGTCGGGGCGGCGGGTTGTTCGAAAGACATACCGCGACCTCGACACAAAGGGCTAAGAAAGAACATGGGTGGTTTTTAGTCAGTAGAATTCTGACACTCCCTTTCGCTCTGCCCATAGCGGGAGGGGTTATTTTATGATTTCCCACCCGTCAAAAAAAAGGGCCTCTGACATGGTTTGAAGCCCAGAATCATCTTTTTATCAGACAATCAGGTGACTCAAGCCTGCTATGTCCTAGCCAACCTGGAAACAACTATACAAAGTATGATTCCCGTGGTAATCGAACCCACGACCACCGGACTACTTGCTACTTACCTATACTTGGATCGGGTTTTGAAACCCTAATCCCTTTTCTAAACCTAAGTATAATTTCTATCTTAAATAACGCTTCAGGACATTAGATATCTGCAAAAAAAAACCCGTGTAAAAAAGGCTCAGCCGTTTCGGAGATTAGTCGGAACAAACAAGCATACATACAGACCAACAGACGAAAATGAAAAAAAATTGCATCTTGAAATCTCAGTCCAATTCGTCCATGAACAGTAGTGAAGCCACTCCAATTAAGAAACATCGATAAAGAATTAAAGATAGTTGCAATAATTTTTAGAACACTTCATGATATCGCGTAACACGCTGATAACGTTATCAGTCATATCTGATGTGTTCTAGCAATATACCAGCTATTGCTGCTCATTGATAAAAATATTACGTATTTCTTTAAGTATGTTTAATTGAAATTGAAATTCCTGAACATGTGTAATAGGGGATCGGATTGTCCGTCAGATTATCAAAAAATATTGGATTTTGGATTGGACCGGAAAGTAGGGGATAGTACCAGATTGAACGGACTCCTTTTGGCGGTGAACTGACACACTTGCGTTTTAGTGGCGTTGAAATCAACCAGACCCACTAAAAACAAAACTTGTAAAAAAAGCCAAGCCGCGCAACTCAAGTCTTTTACCGTAAAAAGTAGTGAGATCTATTTAATACCAAGTCAGTTAATATATTCAGTCCCTACTTAAAAACCTTTGATGTTTCAAATAAATGGATTGACTTGGCCATCGCATCGTATTCGCCATTGTAATAGCTGGCCATCACATTGGCCATCGCATTGGCCAATGTGATGCAGAGGCCAAGTCAATCTATTTATTTAAAACGCTCTGCCTACTCCTCCGCTATTTCTGATTAATTTCGTTGCGGAATCCAAGACAGGTAAACTAATTTAGCTTCATTATTGTCTTGGCTCATTTCTGGTGGTCGCCACTGTTGATTCTGGCTTTCAGGAGTTACCGTGGTTTGGCAATACCGCGGAGGGCTTGTATTTCCCACACAATAAACTTTCCACACCACCAATTAACACTTTTCCTCGACAATTTTGCACGGTATGACACAACTATTTTTCTCAAACAAAATCTCCTGAAGGAAAACTAAGTTTATTATTTACTTGATGTACTTACCGTAACAGTCATATGCTTGATAGGTCCTAGTGTGTCATAAGTGGGACTTCACCAGCCGAGAATCGAACCGGTAGAGATGCTATAAACAGTAGTGACCTCGATAATAATCATTAGTTTATTACACATGTACGCAAATGTAAATGACACATGGTGAATCATTTTGAGTCAAGTTTATTCTTCGTAGTTTATCTACTATATGTACGAAGAAATAAAGAATCAATATTCTTTGAAGAGCCATCTTGGTGGAATATTTCGCTTTAAACGGGAATAAGGAAAAAAATCAGTTGAAAAAATATATTGTCGACATGATCTAACTGACTGCGGTACGTCTAGTAAAACTTCAACAGGGCACCTGTTCATTTAGCCGCTAACTTTATATTAACCACTATGAATGGCCATTACCACTAATAACCAGAAGGTTTTCCAAGAATTTACAAACCTCACTTAATTCCAGTCTACAAAACGTACACGTTAGATTTCTACCTGGTAATCAAAGAACAACCCTATTATCTTATACATAGGATACATTCATCATCATTCTCCTGCCCTTATCCCAATTTATTTGGGGTCGGCGCAACATGTCTTTTTCTTCCATACTTCTCTATTTCTCGTCGTGTCAGTAGTCACCTCGTTCCTAGCCATATCATCCTTCACACAGTCCATCCATCGTTTCTTTGGTCTTCCTCTACTCTTAAACCCACACACACACATTCAACAACAACATTCTATAACATAACATCATGCCAATAATCCCTGAAGAGTACCTAATGGCACATCCACACTTCGCCAGTTATGTTAAAGTACCATGTAGAAGGAGGCGAGCTTATAGCCTTCAATCAGGCAAAGATCCAGGCTCTGTGACAGCCACTGGGACATTTCTAATGGCAAAACTCAATAACACTTTGCCCGACCCAGAAATCAACCACTAGATCATCATCAACAGCCTATTAATGTTCCCTCTGCTGGGACACAGGCCTCCTCTCTTTTTGAGAGGGAATAGGCTATAATCTACCACGCAGGCCCAGTGCGGATTGGCAGATGTCACATGTCTTCGAATTTTTTGGTTCTAAGACATGCCGGTTTCTTCAAGATGTTTTCCTTCACCGATTTGAGAGCAGTGGTGTTAAAATAAATTACACAAAGTAATGCGCCTGACTGGATTTGAACCCACGAACTACTGTTCGTAAGTCGAGGCCGCCATCACTAGGCCACCACTGCTCTTCAACACTAGATACATACTTACAATAAACTCCATTGAAATATAAAGTAAAATTCCAAAGCTAATCTCAAACCAGAGCGTATGCACGAATACAACCTTAAAACTTCGCCCAATAATTTACTTTAACCATTGATCCGGTTCAAGATACCCGCGGAAATCATAAGTTTAACCGTACATAAATCTGTTCACATATAGGTACGATTGTTTGTTAACATACTGGGATATTAGCCGTCCACTTGACTGGAATTATACCGCGCGGCAAGACCAAAGGCGTATTGTGCGTCAACTAAACGGACTTATACGCAAATGACGGCGCAAGCGCAGGGTACTGTGACAGAATTACGCAGCGCCGCTTGTCTTGGTTCCTGGTTCATTGTTTTTTAAGGATGGGAAGATGAGGGGATAAAGGTTTTGTGTAAGTTAATGTGATATTCGATTGGGATTGTCTCAGTGTATGGTTCTCAGAGGAAAGAGGATTCAGTGTGTGGTTTGCTCAATTTGTTTGAGCGATTTTAGACTATATTATGTATCCAGTTTATTGGAAGAAATGTTAAAGTGGCGCCTGATACTGAAAAATTTAAAGGAAGTCGTCTATCTTAGTATGGACACCCCACGAGGTGTACTATTTATTAGGCACACCTCGGTCTAACCCTTTGAGGCTTTGGGTCTTTCTTCTGCCACTCATCTCTGTTCTATGCGTTCCTCATTCATCCGTTTCCCGCGGTACAGGCGTCATCACCATCACCATTCTCTTGCCCTAATCCCAATTCACTTGAGGTCGGACAAGCATGTCTTCTTTTCCATACTTTGCTATTATTTGTCATCACATCAGACACCTCAAACGTCATCATCATCATCATTTCAGCCAAAAGACGTCCACTGCTGGATATAGGCCTCCCCTAGGAGTCGCCACATTGACCGGTCCCGTGCGTCTCGCATCCAGCGGGTCCACCTAGTGGGAGGCTTTCCAACGCAACGTCTTTCAGTTCGCGGTCGCCACTCCAGAACTTTTCGGCTCCATCCGCCATCCGTTCTGCGAGCAATGTGCCCTTCCCATTACCACTTAAGTCTGGCGATTCTTCGGGCTACGTCGGTAACCTTGGCCTCAAGCGTAAAGTTTTGTAAAACACAAGCACGTACAAAAACACAAGCAACTTTAGTCTTTACAAACATAGCGCCCTCACATACAAAACTATTCCACTAAAGTGCACCACGAATTCATGTTTCAATCCCACATACCGAGGGGCTGGGTAGATAACAAGATGTAATTGCTATGTGTAATACAGATAATACACAGCATTGATATCTTCAAGTGGTTTGCCATCGGCACTCCAGTTTAATGGTGATGATAAGCATTGGGCCACTCGTGAAGCTGTTGGGTCTAGTGACGGCCAGCTATTTATAGTTTTGTTTATTTTTAGATGGAATTCTGAATATTTGTGCTGGATGTGTATTGGCGAAATGGTTGGTGGTGTAGCTATTTATGATAATATGCGAGCCGTTTGTCCGGTGGGATTTTCCCTTTGAGAAGTATGACGGACTTTTTAATAAAGGTTCATGGTCCCAGGCCATAGAGGGCGACCCGACTACGGCGAAACCCAAAAGGAGGGTTATTTTATTTTCCTTAGTGCTCATTGTAGTTATGTTTAACTTAACTATATAAACAGTCTCTTGTAAATAGGTAAATGTGCTCTATTTGAATAATTGTTATTATATTTTTGTCATTTTTATAAACAAATTATATTTTGAAAACAACGTTTTGTGGATTTAAGTTTTTAACTCGGTATTAGTTCAACTATTAACAACCTTAAATAAACAAAGTTTAAAAAAAAGACAATATGATAATGTTTACACTTGTTAGGCCTTTAGAGCATAAGTAAGAGGCTACGTACTATTGAAGTAGGTACTGAGAAACGGATAAGTGACACAACTCGGTAAGTATAAGTTTGGACCAAAAACAAAATAATATAGGTACCTAAAGTAAATTCTAGTTGACGCTTCCCGTGACCCAAGGGCAGGATTTTAAGGCAATGCCGACTGTCTCTTGGACACATTACCAGCTGACAGCGTTGAGGAGCAGTTTTTTAACAACCTTTTATAATTTCCTGTTATTATATTTAATATCTTTTACAGTCCATTTTCGTCGTCATGTTGATCATCAATACCTTTTTTTTTTGTCGGGTGTAAAATCATCAAATAACCCCCTCCCGCTCTTGAGCAGAGCGAAAGGGAGTGTCAGACTTCTACTGACTAAAAACCACCCATGTTCCTCCTTAGCCCTATATGTCAAGGCCGCGGTAACTTGTGAACACCTTGCTGCCCCTGATCATCAATACTTTACATAACAATACCTATTATATAATACACAAAATTGCTTAAATACAGATAACATATAAAATATTAGAATATGTTATCAGTGAGGCCAAATGTCAGAGTATACTTTCAAACGATCACTTACTATCATCAGGGTTTTACAAAAGGTGTATTGTCCCTGATCCGGGTTTGTTGACAAAATAAAAACATAACATAAATTCGTAATATCACAACTGTTATTACCGACCTTTAGCCAGTTTTGTTTTAAATGTTATGTAAAGGTAGAGGGCGTACCTAAATTGAAATCAACATAATACTGTTGAGTTTTTCAACGCCTACGATTAAAGATCCCGTTCGCTTTTAAAGTTTAGTTACTTAAAAACCTCCACGATTTGCACACTATTAAAATCAAATCATATTCAATGCATCCATCGGGGGGTTTTAGCGCAATTTGCCTAATTTTCAAAATGGCAAGAGAGTCACAAAAGGTCTAGTTCTCAAAATAGCAATTTCTCAAAAAGCCTAATTCTCTAAATGGGTAATTCTCAAAAAGTCTAGTTCTCTAAATGCCCAATTCTCAAAATGGCAAATTTTCTACAGTTGGGAGTACACTTATAAATAAAAAGACCTTTTCTTTCTTATTTTGATGTGATTATGTACTTTGCCATGTCATTGTTTTGAGTTTACTCTTTTAGCCAAATGGATTCTCTTTTAGGCACATGACCTCCAGAACTCGAATGAATCAAAAATCGAACAACGTTACATCACTAAAAAAAAGAATAAGAAACTGACACGTGTAACTCCGGGTCACCTTCAAAGTACACCACCCCAAGCTAGTGATGTGATACAGATAACTATTCACAATAACTGTCAGTAAAAGTTATTATAAAAATAATAACAAATAACGATCAAATCTGTGTTGACATTGCGAATGATACCAGGTCACCTAAGATACATTATCAGTTGAACATTAATCATTTACTTTCTACTTGTACAATCAACTGTTTATCACTGTTACAATTCGACATTGACAGGGCCGTTATAACGTTCGATTAAGGGCGTTTTTTGTAGTGCAGGTGTGAATCCGTGTGAGGTTGACTGTACTTATAGGTACTTGTTATAAAATGTTAAAAACATTACGTCATTGGCTATTGTTTCGTAGTGATAGTCTATCTGTGTTTTCTAGCTTGACTTTTTTGTCGTCAAGAAAAATATTGAGATAAGTTTAATTAAAATTTCCTATGCGTAAACGCAAACTATAAATCGACATAATTATTATAAGAATAAAAATATTCACAAGGATTAAAAGAACAAAATAATAACACAGATTCAAAAATATTATCAACGGGACAATTGCCCAAAGTGGTCAGAGCTTTTATGCGTTCATGGGCCTCTGACTTGGATTTACATGCCGTCGAAACATCGGAAACTAGCATACTTCAGGCATGCTGTTTCCTCATTGTACTGTGATTAAACATCAAATGTAAAACTGAAATAAAATTATGATAAAATATATACAAGTATCAAAAAGGGAAGAATTACAGGGCGTCTAAAAATTCGTCCACACCGCTGTCAACAGGAAAAGTGCCCAGAAGGCTGGCAGCATTCCCACGTTGGATGGCAAAAATGTAAAACTTCAATGTAACTTTAAATATAAAGTGTTAACTAAGCCTTCTGTACCTACGTCAAACTAACTCAAACTCAAAGCATTTATTTCAATTAACTAAAGGCACTTTTGAATGTCAGAAGAACAATTCATAAAACAAAACTAACGAGTGTAATACGTCATTCCGAAAGCCACTACGCCGAACCACACGCCGCCGAGTACTAAGAAACTCTACGTAACACTATTGCTAAGATTTTTTTTTAAAAGAAATAATATTTTATAAAAGAAAAGAAAGATTTTTTTGTAGGCGAAAGATGCTGGTGGATTCCGTATTACCGTAAGCTTTACATTGGTAAAGCACTCAAAACACAGTGCTGGTGAATGCATTGAATTGAGGGTCAAAGAGGTGTTTCAGACCAAATAAAAAGTAAAGACAGAACTCTGCGAACAGTAAAAGTGAGGCCAGTCAAACTACGCCCCGCCGTGTACATACACAATACACGCACACACGTACAACATAAACTACGCCTTGGTCTTAAACTTTTTATTTGGTCTGAGACGTGTGTGCGTGTATGCGAGGCGTAGTTTGACCGGCCTCACTTTGCTGTTCGCAGAGTTCCGTCTATACTTTTTATTTGGTCTGAGCATTAAGCACTACAAAAAAAGAAGCTACCTGGAAAAGTTAGTGCTTGGCCTCAATATCTAAGGAACTAAATTGTTCGCAGGTATGTTCTTGAAGGAGGAAAAAACGCATTTCGGCATCGTTACAGGTATTTTTGCACCCATTATAATCTTATCAAAAATGTGCAAAATGATTTAAAATACTTCAATCTTCAACCTCAAACAAACACAACAGGATGATACAAATAAAGGTATCTTTATGTATGACATACAAGTATATTTATCTATTGATGGAGAAGAAATAAAAACTCTCCATTAACCCATCTCAAACATTATAAACATATCAATAACAAGAACTCTCTGTAATATTCATAAAAATAACTAAGTATGTAATAAACATTAATAATATTAATGTAATGTAACTTACTGTAGGTAATTATAGTAAGTTAACACTTAACACATTCTTGTTTTATCTTAAAATGTCATTAATTCTAAAAGTAATTATTTAATACTTCAGAACTATTCTTAAATTTATTATTTAGTTGTTGAATTAATGTATGAATTAGTACTATTAATTCGTGAGATAAATAATATAGTTTATTACTTAATTAAATGTAGAACAAGGTATTTAGAAGTCTGCAAGTAAATACCTATACATTTGAATGTGTAAAAATAAAACTTGCCCGCAAGCTTCTTTTATTGAATACTTTTAATGACACTTAAACCTACAGAATAATTTCTAATAAAACCATAACATAAAATCACGCCTGTTATCGACAAAAAGTGAGCGGATAGGCAGAGGTATACTTATTAGTACATCCACTTATTAGCAGTTATATTGAAATCGCAAGTAATAGGAGCAAGTCTTATTTAATTGCCATTAACCGAGCACAAATCCAGAATTTGGTACTTTGAAATTCTTGATGGAAAAAACCCAATAGCACTAATCCAATCATATACCTAATCGATGACAGTAAATTTAAAGACAAAGATATTTGAATTAAAAAATAAAAACTAGTCCGCATGCTTGAATTTTATGAATAGTCTAATGACATCACATACCTAACACTTACAAAATAAATTATGACTCTATGACATTTAAAATGAATCAAGAAAAAAGCCATCAAAACTGCTTCAGCAATTCTCGAGAATCACAACAACAAAATGCATTAACACTTACATTCCATCTATCCTATTTAAACTCCTTCCCTGAATCCCGAACCCACGCCATAATAGCAAAGTTATCTGTCAAATTTATCTCAGTGGTTTAGTGAGCATCAGGTCCTGAGTTCGATCACAGTGTTATTGGACATTTCTACTAGGATTTTTTCAGTAGAATATCAGATAAATTTGTGTCTGGTTGACAACATGAGACGTCTACCAACCCACACTGGGCCCGTGTGGTGGATTATAACCCATTCCCTCTTATGGAGAGGAGGCCTGAGTCCCAGCAGTGGGAACATTATAGGATAATTGTGCTTTGATAGCAATAGACTGGCCCAGTTACATTGGACTTAAACATAACTGTCTAAGTATGGGTTCGATTCCCGGTTCAGGCATAGTGTTATGGCTGCGGGATGTTGTAAGAGATACCGAGGCCTCGATATAAAGGGACATGGGTGGTTTTTAGTCAGTAGAAGTCTGACGCTCCCTTTCGGTTATATTATAACCAATGAAACTGCTGTACCATTCACGTCTGCCTAAGCCTTCGTAGATTACAAGCGTGATGTTGTACCATGTCATGTTCCACAGTAATTAAAGTTATAAGTTAAAGTTATCGCCAGCCAAAGATAAGTAAACAATCAAAGAATATTAATACGGAGATAACAGTTTAACGAACTTTGATGCTCTTTAATACAAGTGTAGAACAAAAAATAATTATACCTATATACGACTTATGTTACGGTTAAACTGAGGGATTAGTCATTATTTATAATTGCTGGTTCATACGCTAAACTTTACGTTGGATTGGCAATTGATGAAAGGATGTGTGTTTTTTTTTGGTCTTTACTTATTCCAAAACAGTTTGAATTTAAAATTATTGTGAATGAAATTCGAACCTTCGTTTGTTTTCTTGTTTTTTAAAGTTACGAGTATTTCAAACTTTTTTCTTGTTTAAATACATATTACGTGAAGGAGGATTTCTTGTCATGTTAGATGATTTCTTACAAAATAATAAGGACGTTGAATATAACAAATAGTAAAAATTATTTAGGCAATTTGCATAGGAACAACTTACAATTGTATTTTTTTTCCTTTAAAGATAGCCGTGTGTTTTTACTATATAGGTAAATACTTAGTTGACTTTCTAATTACCTAATTTCTTTGATGATAAGCAGTATCTTGTAAGAATAGGATTATAAAGGAAATGGAAAGAGGCGAACCCTTTTTAAGATTTTGTATTAATTATTCCGTCGTCGCCTATTTATTTGTAGCAATACGATCGTATAATAACCTACTTAAGTAGGTACCTGTAATAACAGGTTTAGAATTGTTTTTTAATTTCCATTTATATCGAACTATGGTACATATTATAATTCTTATATGGAAATAAGGATAAAACCAATGGTTTAATGACAAATAATTTTCAGTACACATAAGTTGTTTTGTAGTTTAAACAATGGTAGCGATTTTTTGTCATTAATTAATAATTTATTTTTAGTGTTCAAAAAACCTTTAAGTAATCAATATACTAGTTAAAAAATAAACAACTGTTGTCAAATAAATAAATGTTTAACTGTTTGTGTAACGAATCCCATAGCACCATTTATGTCAATTTTAATTCAATAAGACTGTTATTAACTATATCATAAACAAAACAACATATTAGATTCATTAAGTACGTATGTTTATCATGCCCAATTTATTAGAAATAAACTAGACTTTAATTACCTAATATTATATTCATTATAATATCCTAACTATGCTAAATGATTCATTCGTAAAGTAAACATGAAATTGAAGAAAAACAAACACAGGTTCCTGAAAAAGGACACGTGCAAACTTTCAAAAGTTTGCCGATCTAGCGATTCACAGTAAACTCTCTTTTTGCTATCAACAAACAATGAAATCAGGCACTTCGAATAAAATCTAACATTTAAAAAAAAACATGAAGAACAAGATTCAAATAAGAACCCGCCAAAACCTATTCCTATTTCAAAACTTACAAAAAACGAAAAGTTTCGTCTTTTTCAAGTTTTTTTTTTTTGTTTTCGCGTTCTAAGTTTAAAAGGTAAGTTCAACTTACGTTTCAGCGGTTTCGGGTTGCTCTGCTTCCTTCGTGACATGACCTAGCACGGTGTTCCAGCGATTCCCAACATGACACAAACACTCACTACACACGAAACGAGTTTGTTAGCACTGACATGCGACCGGCTCCGGCGAAGGTCGGAACGCGACTGTTTCGGAGGCGTTCTCAAGCACGTTGGTGCCAATTCGCGAGACTCTCGAGGGCTGGGTTTGGCGCCGCCCCCTTTAATCCCCCCCTCCCCGCCTCTCTGTAGCGTAGACCCGTAGCCGCGTAGACGTTTGCTGAAACTATTTTTTGAGTTTTTTTTAAAACTAAATGACTTCCTTAGTCATTAAATAATGTTTAACATAAATATATAGAGGCTTTAAGCTACGCAGTTACAGCTGCATGAGTCTGTAATCAAGGTTAGGCAATGCTTACCCAGGTCAGTCCGTGGATGGGTGATCGCTTATTACAGAAAAAAGACCACACCTCTTGAAATTTGAAATGCACAGTAAGTCAATGGTCGCGCAATACTCGTAAGTATTACAGATTAGTAGAAGAGACAGAGAGAGAGAGAGAGAGAGAGTAGAGTCGGTTAGTTAAGAGATTTACTCCAGTCGTTTCGGTTATTCAAATGCCAGAAATACTATCTGAGGTCCTGTGTTTAATTCTCGGGTAAGGTAGTGTTTGGGTGGCTGCGGGTTGTACATTAGTTACCGCGGCCTCGACATATAGGGCTAAGAAGGAACATGGGTGGTTTTTAGTCAGTAGGAGTCTGACACTCCCTTAAGCTCTGCCCAGAGCGGGCAGGTATTATTTGATGATTTTCCACACACAGTTACCTATTGTTTTAGTATGAAATGGTAGATTTTTTTACTAAGTAAATAACTAATAGGTAATCTGCTACCACCCGCCAAAAAAAAGGAAAAGGTAGTGTTTGGGGGGTGGGCTGCGTGTTGTTGTGTGGTTCATGTAGTGCATGTCGGAAAAAATCCCACGGGAACTTTTAAAAAATATTCCTTGTCTACATTGTAAAGACAATGCAATATTAGGTACAGCTCTCTAAGACCAAGGGTTTGGGCTGAATGTTGATGAGTCAGTCAGTTAGGAGTTTTTTTTTTTATTTATTAGATGATGGAAGAAGATTCGAAGACATACTGCGCTCACCCCAAATAAATAGAGTAGTTGACAAAAACCAGTTAGTCCGTCAGATAGATTTCTAAAAAATATTGGACACGTATTTTTTCCTTTTTCACGTAAACCAAAATTGAAGACGATACAGTGCTTCGAAAACTCATGTGACGTCACATCGCACTACATTTTTACCACGTAGTGACTTCGAAGGCCCCCACTCCTGATCTTTAACGCATTTTATCTTTAAAAAAAAAACACACGTATCCAATAGTATTCGGTAATCTAACTGACGGACTAAACTTAATCTTTTTTTTTTAGCCAGGGAACATCCCTATTGGGATAAGAGCAATAATAATGATGATGGTGATGATTTCGTTCACCTATTGCTGGTGCTTCTTCACGAAGAGACCCAGAAGAATGTTGAAACAAACACATAACACTCCTTTTTCGGGAAGTCGTGTAAAAAAAGGATTGAACTAAATAAATAATTGCCAAAAGAAACATTCCCGATCCCTGTCGAGATACACAAAGGTGTAATTTTTATTACACTCATATTTCTCTCTGGGAGAGTATCGGTGGCCTAGTGGTGGCGGCCTCGACTAACGAACATTAGGTCGTGGGTTCGAACCCAGGCAAGTATATTTCATCACCGCTGCTCTCAAAACGGTGCAGGATAACATCGTGAGGAAACCGGCATGGCTTAGAACCAAAAAATCGAAGACATGTGTCATCTGCCAATCCGCACTGGGCCCGCGTGGTAGATTATAGCCCATTCCCATTCAAAGAGTAGAGGTCTGTGTCCCAGCTGTGGGAACATTAATAGGATGTTGATGATGATTATGAAATTTCTCAGTAGCAGCAACAGAGCCTGGATTTGTGCCCGGTTGATAGTCATTAATACAAATCCATTTAGTAAATTTTATTATTACTAGTTAAATCTTTGTTGAATAGTTTAGCTTTTAGTTTAGTTTTAACTCTCAAATCTGTTTTTTGCCATGATTTTGCTAACACACTTTTTAGTAAAAGGTTTCTGTATCATAGTGACAGCAGAACACTGACTACTAAGTCACAGGATCTCCTAGTTTGGGAGTCAGGGTTACTTTATCTGTATGACCTTTAATTCACTGAAATTCATGTGACCTAGTCTTTAAGCAATGTTTTAATTTTTTTTTTATTATTTATTAAAAGGCTTGCTCCCTATTAAATGGGACTTTAACATAACTGGCGAAATATTAGAGTACCATAAGGTTCATTTCTGCCTAACAATTTGGGGATCACAGGCGTGATGTTATGTTATTTCGTCATTTGTAATATAATATACTAGTGACCCGCCCCGGCTTCGCACGGGTGCAAAAAAGATACTAAAACCTTCCTTTTGAATCTCACAACACTCTATCTATAAAAAAACCGCATTAAAATCCGTTGCGTAGTTTTAAAAATTTAAGCATACATGGGGAAATAGGGTACAGAGAAAGCGACTTTGTTTTATGCTATGTAGTGATGTTGGTAAGTTGCGCGTAATTCTGTGCGATATTAGAATTTTTTGGATGCTACCTCACAAATCCGACATCGCAAATACTTAAGTAGTCAGTGCCTGCCAGGGCCAAAGAGTTACCGCGGCCCTCTAACGCAAAGGGCATAAGAAGGAACACGGATGTGTTTAGTCAGTAAGTGTCTGACACTACTTTCTACTCCGCCCAGAGCGGGGGGAGTCATTTGATGATATTCCGTGGTAAAAAAAGCGTCATTTGAGTTCAAGAAGATGAGAAGAGGTACAGGTCCCAGCACTGTAGCAATATCTTACCTACATCAAAATGAAGATCTGATCAATTCTAGCATTTTATTCTATGACAGTATATTGATAAATAATCGTATCAAAATAAAGTTACAGCAGTTTCATTCAAATTATTATTAGTACCTAATCCGGTGGTTTCTTGTGCCCAATTGTCGCAATTTGGTAAGAATAATTTTATTCTATGTATGGACATTCCTACGTAACAATTATGACCACTGTTAACACAGCAACTGCAAAAATAAAGCGTCCAAGATCACCTTCACACGATGCACTCCTCAATGTTTCATAACACTTGCCAGCTGGTATACACGTTCTGAGCATCGATCTTTAAGTTAAGCCATGCTTGTCTAGGTAGTTCCGTGGATTGGTGACTACTCATTACAAACCGTGATTCCTCCATGCCTCGGAAAGCAAGCTTTAAGCCGTTGTTCCGGCTGCCATGTATAGTTTTTTTTTATTTTTAATCTTCATTTATTGGAGTTGAGTCTCAGTGATAATGTCACCCCTATAAACATATACAATTATCAACTAAACAATGAGTAACACAGTTATATTATAATATTATTCGTTCTTATAAATAACAAACAATAGCCGACACAACATCTTCTAGCTTCTTCCGAGAAAGGGGACGCTAGAATACTGTTACATGCCCCTACATTAAATCCTACATAAGATGAATATTGTCTTTCGTGTATGTTCTGGGATATGTGTTGGGTGATAGAGGATATTTATCAGGTGTTGATGGAAAGTGACCAGGGGGTCTAAATTGGCCACTTTAGCAGACCGGGAGCCCTGTGGTTCACATATACCCAAAAGGTTTATAATGCTCTGCGTATTCAATATAATAATACGTTCAGGATATTGTTGCGACAGCCACGCTTCTGTAGTGCCTCGGAAATGTTTGCCAACGCGCGCACTGACAGATTTGATGCGTTGTGACGTAAAAAATCTTCCTTGCTACTTCGCAGGCTGCGTGGCAGTCATAACACTATCCTGCAATCGATAGCCAACCGGGCAGATAGCCCGCTGGTGTGGCGGCTAACCAATCGCACCCGATCTGTTATAGTTATTAAGTACTAACATAGGCAAAGTTATATTGTTACTAACTCAGTGGACCTCTTTTGTAGTCTGGTGAATAAATGATTATTATGATTATTATTATATTAAAATAATTATGGCTATCGGGAGCCCTCGAAGACTCGAGGGTATCCGAGCCAAATGTTGGAGGCTGCTTTTCGAATCCGTATATCCGTCCATGCCATGCATCCGTGCCATCATGTATCGTTCTTTGGCAGTCGTTACAGGTAGTCAGTGACCTGAAAGTCTGACAACCAGTATTATCATAGGGAATTGTACCCAGTACTAACTGGGTTGTGGAGGTCAGATAGGCAGTCGCTCCATGTAAAATACTGATATTCAGCTGCTTCCATTAAGACTGGAACAAGCCGTCTCGAATATAGCTGCGAAATGGCTTGGCAGATGATTCTGAGCTTCATAATTTATTCTAATGAGCTCTGATCTTTAACTATATAAAAATAGGCTTTCCTTTGGTCACAACTCGCCTGAGGTGAAGCAGTGAAGTGCCTAGGAGGGATCACGTTTGCCTAGAAGAACCCGATTCACTCCAACTTTGAAGAGATAGAGATTATAATGATCAGTGGTCAGAGAAGTCGACAGTGAGTTCCACAGCCCAGCGGTTCGCATAATAAATGTTCCTAGAATGGAAATTCAAGTCAAAACCCACCACCACCACCCACCACCTAGTTGTGTAATATTTGTGTACCTACACAAATATCTCTATTTTTAAGGACTGGCTGATGCCCGCGGCTTCGCCCGAGTGGATGTAGGTCAAATTATTTGTTGTTATAAGTAGCGGGAACAGAAATACACACTTTGTGATAAGTTTGTTTGAATGACAAAGCTTTATTTGCAGTTTATTATAACAATAGGGTATTTCGACAAAAAAAACTAATTAGGCCGTCTGTTAGATTATTGAAAAATATTGGATACGTGTTTTATGTTTTATCAAATTAATAAAAATTGGCGAAAATAAAACGTGGGGGCTTTTGACGTCACTTTGTGGGTTAAAAAGTACTAACCGTGTGAAGTCACACGACTTGAAGCGACTTTTCGAAGCACTGTATCGTCTTCATCTTTTGTTTAATGTGAAATAAGAAAAAATACGTGTCCATTAGTTTTAGAAAATCTATCTGACGGACTAATTAGAATTTTGGTGAAAAATCCTATTGTCATTGTTTTGTACCAAATTTCAACATTCTGAGTTCATGGAAAGTACCCCGAGGTTTTGATTTCGTTGCGAGTGTCGAAAATTTGCATCATAAATAAACAGCTATAGCCTTTGATTGTGTTAGCTATGAAGTTTGATTTTTTCGCAGCTCCAAGGGACAGCTGGTAGACTTAATTGAGTATTTGAAATGAATTTCAACTTGATACCTCCACGCGCCCGAGAAAAAGGGTTTAGACAGACAGACAGACAACAAAGTGAGCCTATAAGGGTCCCATTTTTTCCGTTTGAGTTACTGTACCCTGAAAACACGTTGAAAGCTTATTTTGATTTAGACTGAGAGACAACACCGCGAGCAAAACTAAATTAGGGAAAATGATTGGTTAGACAAATACCTAATCCTCATTTGAAATTGTCTGTAAATTCATACTTTATTGTTTTCTTTAAAGGTCATAAAATGGGTGTAAAAAGACTCTTATAGAAACCGAAAGTCACATGTTCTCCCCGTAATTAGGACGTTTTTAGGGTTCCGCAACCAAATGGCAAAAAACTAAACCCATATAGATTCGTCACGTCTGCCTGTCCATCCGTTTGTCACAGCCACTTTATTCAAAATCTTTTAAGACTACACAGTTGAAACTTGGTAGGTGGATTAATTCTCTAAACCGCTTTACGATTTTTATACAAAAACAAATATGGGGGGTCACATCGCGTCGGGGCTGCGGGTTGCTCGCAAGAGATACCGCGGCCTCGGCACAAGGGCTAAGAAGGAACATGGGTAGTTTTTAGTAAGTCCGACACTCCCTTTCGCTCTGCCCAAGAGCGGGACTAGTAGACGACTACGGCGGTCCTCTATAATAATTTTACTTATATTTAAAAATAAATATACTAATTCAATTTAAGAATATCAGACAAGAATAATTTTCTTGTTTTTCTACTTTTAAGACCGCGGTTTGTAGTCGGGTTTTAGTTTTTAAGCTTACCTACATTTTTATTTACAAGGTTTGTTTTTAGTGGGTGAATCTTTACACTTTCATACCATACTTTACACAATCGTTCCATCTCTTCTTAAATCTTCTTCCTCGTCTCCACACTTTGTGTTAAAACTTAACGATTATTTATCAGGTTTTTGACGGACATTAAATTTGTAATTTTTGCACTTCCCTGCAGTGGGAACATTATGATGATGAAGTTAGGTTCTGAGAAAATCATTTAATTTTAGGGCGGCATTAGCTTGAGTCGATTTAGTTGCTTGGAAGTGTAGATCAACATCTAAGGCTCTAACTTGGACGACGACGACAGGCCGTGTCGACGGCGCGTTCGTGTTCCTCAAAGAGATGCAAGAGCCGACGCCCGTCGTCGGGGCTGCGGGAAGTTGTAAGAGATACCGCGGCCTTGACATAAAGGGCTTAGAATGAACATGAGGGGTTTTTAGTCAGTAGAAGTCTGACACTACCTTTTGCTCTGCCCAAGACCGGGAGGGGTAATTTGATGATTTCCGAGCCCCCCAAAAAAAAGGCTTAACTTAAACTGTGCGTATTGGCACTATCTGTCAGTGAAGTCTTGTCTATAAAACTGGTAGGTACTTATTTATTTATGTGTACACAAAAGACATAACAGGACATTACCTCAAAATAGAAGAGCACAATGCTATGAAGTATTATTTTTAAATGATGAATTATTCACTCTGTACAACTAGTTCTATAACTACTGTAAATTAATAAATGTCATCAGCAGATATCTACCTAATGAACAATGGAGTTAACACATCGTTAAATAATTCGATAAAATTAAACAATACATTTAAGTAACGTGTAACAATTATTGCAAACAAGGAAACATATTCTAACATCGACTATTAATAGTTTAATTTAATGTAAATTTTGAGAAGGTTACTAACCGTGCAAAGTATGTCGTCAGCCGGTAAAGATTTTATGTAAATTTATTTAAAGAGGTATCGGGTTGATACATACAATTGTTTTAATTCACTTACCTGTAATTATAGATAATATGTAAGTATGTCGGCATGTATATTTTATTATCTGTGTGAAGGATGATATGGCTAGGAAGGAGGTGACTACTGACATGGCGAGAAATAGAGAATTAAGTATGGAAGAAAAAGACATGTTGCGCCGACCCCAAATAAATTGGGATAAGGGCAGGAGAATGATGACGATGATGTAAGTATGTCGGCACTTCCACTTTATTAGGCCGTCAATTGACATCTTTTTTTCCTTTAGCCCACTATGTCCCACAGCTGGGTAATGTCTCCCCATGGCTTTGCAAGTTCTCTTAAAATTTGGCTTCTCCGTCCAATGTGTTATGAATGAGTCCAGATCGTCACCCCAGCGTTTCTTAGGCCTGCCTCGGTTACGTCTGCCGTCTTTAGGCACCCACAGTGTGAACTACTAGAGTAAATATGGTCTAGTAACTAGACCGTATCAAAGTGTTGCGCATTCGATCGGATAGTTTACGCTACCTTCAATTGCTCTTTGGCAAACATTGACTTCGGACTTCTGAGCTACAGTCAGAAACTAAGTCTGAGCGCTGATAATTAAGGTATTTAGGATAGGCAGGATACACATGTCGACAAGTTTTCGCTTCAGTGTGGCAGGAAGGTCACACTTCATAAATGCCGTCATGGACTAGTGCATTGTTTTGAGCACTCAGTCTACTTCGTAGCCTGTTATGGGAGATGTAACTTCTGAACAGCTATACCTGTTATCTGATTCTATTCTTGAATTATCTGAATACAAAGAACCGTAGAAGTCCAGGGACTACAACTGTAAATGTAATAAGTTTACCACTGTTTTTTCAAACAATTTTAACAAAGATACACTTTTAAATGTAACAGATACATAAATGTTACCGAATCAAACTGGAACCTTTTATTTGTGTTAATATGTGTTACTGAAATAATCAGTTTTAGTACAGCTTTAGGCATTTAGTAATTGCACAGTACGGCAACAACGCGTGGCCGTAAGAGTGTAAGACCTGTTACACTTTTTAACAATGTTAAAACTTTTATATCTGTTACAGATATGTTACGGTTACACTTTTGTAAGTGTTTTGGGTTAAAAAAAAAAAAAAAAAAAAAAAATCTGTAACCTTTAAGAAGATGTTTTTAAGTCCCTGTGTAGAACCATAGTGTAGAACTTTGTAACAAATGTCTATGCTTTTTTGGTTATTGTGGTGTCCGATTCCATTTGTGTACATCAAATTTGTCTGCGCGAAATTATTAATTAGTATAAAATTTTACTTCCCTATTTTATTCGGATTTTGTTCAAGCAATCGGGTATTCATTTGTATTTTAATAAACAAAAGTAGCCTAGTTACTCCTACGAGTAGTTAGCCAGTAAACCGTCCCATTAGACGTTTTATAGCTTTTTTTGGGGCGGGAAATCATCAAGTAACCCCCCTCCCGCTCTGGGCAGAGCTGAATGGAAAAACGAATATAATGATTCTTCAAGACAGGCACCGCCGATGTTAATGATAAGTCTGCGAAGTTATAATGAGATTAGGCAGGTCACAATTCCAGGATGGGTCAGGACAGATGGGCCAGAATCGTCACACGGTGCCTGAAGACGGTTGTCGTCATCGAGAAACGCAACCCAAAAATCGAAAATATCAACAGAATGCTATCAAGCTGAGACCAAATTTTAATAAAGCCTATAAAAACCTAGAATCGTTGATTTCCTAAATCTCTTTTAATATAGTCAGCCGAAGTGTTAACCATGATAACTAATAATTGAAACTCCCTTTTTCGGCAGCCGCGTAGCACGTCTACGCAGAGTGCTACGACGCCTACGAGGTTACGGAACCATTACTGAGTCTTAATATAATCTACTACAAAATAATAATCAACGAAAACTTTGATGATATTTAGTTTAACTGTGTGTAATAAGGTATTTCAACAAAAAAATCTAATTAGTCCGTTATTAGATTAATAATATGTCTATTGATTATAAGATTAATTATCGAAAAATATTGGATACGTGTTTTTTGTTCTCTCAAATTAATAAAATTTACGAAAATAAAACGGGTCAAAGATCATGAGCTTTTGACGTCGTTTTGTGGGCAAGAAAGTACTATTCTTGTGACGTCACACGACTTGACACGACTTTTCAAAGCACTGTATCGTTTACATCTTTTGTTTACGTGAAAAAAGAAAAAATATGTATTGTGTCCATTATTTTTTGAAAATCTATTTGACTGACTAATCAGATTTTTTTGGCAAAATACCCTAATAGTTTTATATAAATTAAATGGTAGTTGTTGTACAAATAGGACAGAGATTTTTATACCTACAAATATTTTTCCTTTTTGCCGATTTCTAAAACATCTACTTTCTCCGGTTCTCAATTCAATTGTACTTTTTTATGTCTCGTTGTTTTAGTAAATAAAAGCATCAGTGCTGAGCATGAAGTCCTGGCTTTTACAATCCAGGTTTTTTTTGTCCTGTTTTTTTCTTTCTTGTATATAATACATATGAAATGCAATAAAGTATTGAGTATTGATTTGAGTCCCTGGTCGGGCAAAATGTTAACGGGTTTTTAACAATAGCATTTTAGAAGTAGCACCCACGCCCTCTTGATTTGTGGCTAGTTGGTAACAACAGGCTATCCCCATATTACAAGGGATTCAAACATGTATAAAGGGTGTAAAAGTACCCTTAACGCAAACGAAAGGCACTTGTTCTCCCCACCACTGCGAACATTTTTTTGTTCTAGACCATACCTGGGAAGCCCCTAGTTATGGAGATATTGGGGGTCAAAGTTACAAATTTTTCACAGCTGTTTTTGTAAATACTAGTTATTCAGGTTAAAACTTTACTTAAATTACCTCCATGACCCGTTTACTATTCAAAGCATCCACTAGCACAATGTTTTAAGAGTGCTACATTGAGTTTTACCGTAAATTGTGATTTTTGACCCCAAAAAAAAAAGTCGTTTCCCAGCAAAAATTTTTGCGTAGTTAGTACTTAGTTTGATGTCCAGAATACTTGGTTGAAGTTTGCGTTAAGGGTTCATTTACACCCTGTATACTTTACACAATTCAAAAGTGATACTCTTGAAATCAAGGTTTTCACTTGGAGATGAGATCTATTTCGTTTTTGCTTCGAGTGTACATGATATTACAGTTCTTAGATTGACTGTTATTATTTTTTTAACCATAAATGTCAACATCAAAAGTAAATGTCCTTTCTTTGGTATTGTTCGTCGTGACGTTGAGCTCCTTGAGTTATAAGTCGAGCTCTACGATAACTGACAAATGCTTGCACTGACTGGACGGATCCATGCACTCAAATCTGTGTGGTGCTTTCTTCAAAAGACCATCTCAGACATTAATCTGCATGGTCTTCATGTGTGTATTTTATTTTATTGTTAACCCAAACGATTTTAAAAGATTAAAAGAATAACCTTTGGAGTGTCTTGCCGGTTCTTCTCCTTAGGAATCGACCAATGCACCGAACCGTGCCCCTTTTTACCGAACGTTATATAAGTGCCCATGTAGGCCTATGTGAAATAAAAGTATTTTGATTTTGATTTTTGATTTTGAATGTTTACTGGGAATAATACTGATAGAACAGAAAAGGACTGCTGGAGGAATATTATGTTTTAAAACTGATAGTTGTTCCGGGTCTGGGTATTTGTGTATGTGAGTTTAAATGTTTGTGAACGCACCCACGTTACAGGAGAAATTCCTAGTGTGGGGCAACGTTTTTTTTTTTTTTAATGAATAAATACATTCATGTATTAATCAGAGTACAAAACTATAAATATTCAAATACATTCATGCATCAACAAAATTGTTTTTTGAGTTTGGCTTAATTATTCATTGACTGGGGAAAACAATGTTTATTTAAGGTAATAATACTTTTTTATGCAAGTGCGGAAAGTTTGTTATTGCATTCGAGGCTGATTGAACACCCGAGCCGTATGGTGAGCGTGTTTATGGGGTCGAGAAATGCAATGGCAAATTCCCACGTGTATCAAATGACGTTTTACAAACACTTTCGAATAAATTAACTAATAAAATGATAAATAATTTTGTCATAAATTAGGAGACTATGTATGATTTCGTCAGGTCGATGAAGAAGCGAAGGTATGAAGCCGCTAAACAGCCTCACAGGAAAAATATAAAATTCAAATGTTTTTTTTTAAAAAGAACACAAATAAATGTTTACTTGTTCATAAAAGACAATTAGTGTTCAAAATAATCATGTTTATTTATAGTATTCTTTATACGAACACAATTTAATACTCTAAAATTATTTATGCTTTAAAGACGCAAATCAAAATGACTTAATTAAAAAAAAAAACTGCCGACTCCATAGTAAGTGGTGTTGTTTTTTTAAAATTTCTTATGTTATAATCGATTTGGGCTAAGTTTAAGGCAAAAGTTATAGGTGGTAATTTTCTATACCGCCCTTGGTTGCGGAAAAATAAAATTAGGTTCCGCACGAGTGCGAAGTGCGAGTGCATTAGGAGACAGTTTTCGATAAATTGTATTGAAAAATAATTAATCCAAATTAATAATATTAAGAGAAAAGATTTGTTTGTTTGTACCGATTTAACTCAAAAACTACTTGACCGATTTAATTACGAAATAATTAGGTATCTCTATGAAAACTGAAAAATGTATCCCAAAGTGTACTTTTATTTCGTTAAACGTCTTTCATCGCATACGCTGCGAAAAGTATTGGTGACAGCGCAAAAAAATGTAGGACAATATTAAAGAGCACATTAATATGTATACAAAAACCGGCACAGCAAACGCCTATATCTAAAGGATAACTCACAATTTCTGCTTATATCATTTAACTCTAATCGAATTACAAGCATAGTGCTAGTGTTTAGTTTAGGAGAAACTTTTGACGGAGGTAAGTTTCAGGATCCCTATTATGCATGTATGCCTTGAAACATATTATCAAAATAAGTGCGATCAGAGGGTCTAAAATTACCTCTTCAGCAGATCATAATAGGAAATAGTATGAACTGCGTTAAAATTTGTAAAATGGTCACTGAAGCAGTTACTATTATGAATTTTATTTTACGAATTTTAGACCCCCTGTTTACACGTCTATCCCTTTGCAGAATACGAGCTTGATAGAAAGATTCTTGCAAATTCATGCATTATTTTGTTTCAGTAAATATAGCCGTGGAAATGTAATAGAGTATTTCACCAAAAAAATCAAATTAGTCCGTAAGATAGATTTCCAAAAACTAATGGACACATATTTTTTCTTTTTTCACGTAAATAAAAGATGGAGACGATACAGTGCGTCAAAAAGTAGTGCCAAGTCGTGTGACGTCACAAGGTATAAGTATTTGTTTACGCACAAAGTGACGTCAAAACCGCCACTCATGATCTTTGACACTTTTTATTTTCGTCAATTTTCATTGATTTGTTGAAACAAAAAACACGTATCCAATATTTTTTGATAATCTAACAGACGGACTAATTAGATTTTTTGGTAAAATACCCTTTTAATGAGTACATTGTTAGCTTAAAACTGCAACGAAGAAGAAAAGACTTCAACGATCAAATACAGCAGAACAAAACTAAGTAAATTAAGTATTTCTTAATGTTTGTCTTTCTTTATGATTCCGTGGTACCTACATAACAGAAGAAAATAAGTTTCGTGTATTTCGAAAACATAAAACTATACGGTCAATATACAATGGCTTCGGAAGTTATAAAGATGGATTATTGTCACACCTCGTAAGTAGAAAATAGTTACAATGATTGTACAAAATATACTTAATAAAATCACTGGTTACTGGTGATAGAATCAGAAATCAAGACATCCGCATGAGAACCAAGGTTACCGACGTAGCCCGAAGAATCGCCAGACTTAAGTGGCAATGAGCAGGGCACGTTGCACGCAGAACGGATGGCCGATGGAGCCGAAAAGTTCTGTAGTGACGACCGCGAACCGTAAGACGTTCCGTTGAAAGGCATCCCACTAGGTGGACCGATGACCTGGTGAAGGTTGCGGGGATCCACTGAATGCGAGACGCACGGGACCGGTCAATGTGGCGACACCTGAGGGAGGCCTATGTCCAGCAGTGGACGTCTTTTGGCTAAAATGATGATGACTGGTTACTAACCAGTCTTCGGTGAGACTGATTGTCAGACTTTATCGGGGTATCATGTGACCCAGTAATAATTCGGCTGTGGAGGTCAGATTGGCATTGCGCTCTATGCAAAATACTAGTATTTTGTTAGACCACAAACCTTGTTAAAAAAACCCTGGGCTGATGATTTTGCGGCACGTCGAACCAGGCAGGCTAGACTACACGCTCTTTTAGTAATACTGTACTCGATTTGAAATCCTTTTATTTCACTCCGTAATAACTTTTGGCCACCTTTTTTAAAACGATGTAGATTATCGTGGATTAAAAACAACTGATCTAATATTATTTATTTATTTAAACTTCATGCACATGAGTGGTACATAGGCGGACTTAAGCCACAAGGCATTCTCTACTAGTCAACCTTAGGGTCAAATAGTCAGCACAGTAGAGGAGTACAAAAAAAATAAGGAGAAAACCGTTTTGTTATAAAAATAGATATACATAAATATTATTATACTTTTGGTTCTGATGTACCCCAATAGGATGATAAGCGTGAAGATAAGACTGCCGTCGGATAGGCACCCTGTATGACAGTTCCGCAGAAACTAAACAGTGGCGCCATCTATGCGTTTTTGTAGTAAACTACTTTAGTACATACTCGTTGCAAAGAAATGACTGTTATAGTGTGTGTGCGTTGTTACTTGACGTGTAGGTATCATCGTCGTTTGGGTTCATGACGCTAGATGGCACTGTTTTAAAGCGTGAACCTTTGTTCTGGGTTTCTTCTGTATTATTATATTGTAATATTATTCGGAATCTATTAAACTTATTGACTAAACTTTTCAAATTTTAATAAATAAGTAGATATTAAAGCTATTTTCATTACAATAACTCCATTCATTTTAATAAATCTAAAATGTAAATTATAGCGCATTACAGAGTTTCAGATCGCACTTATTACTTTTGATCACCATTGATTCAGAGAGTAATTTTTAAATTATATATAATCATACAATAAGACTTCAGCTATACTCACAGCATTTAAATTCATCACACCACGAAGAATTCTATTTTAGGCGGCCATGTTGCTGTTTTAGTTCCAACCCTACCACACAGATGTCACTGTGCATGTGACGCTGATTCCTGAATCGCGGTGTTAAGATTCTCCGCCGTTTGGTTGGGTCAATTCGATTGCGCAGTTCATGTTATCTCTGGTTTCCCTTCAAAACGTATAAATCTTTCGCCTTTTACTAAAGATTTCCGTGGAGGGGAACACTCAAATGAGTCTAAATATTATTTTTGAAATACTCCGCTCCGGCGGAGTTTATAAACTCTTGTGTAAATAAATGATTTGTAGCTCCAACCGTTCTTTATAAATCCACCTGTAATTAATTAACTGCCACAATCAGAGAGCTTAAACGATTACTTTGGCCATCACTTAGTAATGGTTTTGAACTTTTGACAGTTTTGTCATACATAAATATGTCAAACCTTTACTAAGTGACGGCTTAAGTTATCATTAAGTATCTAGAAAGAAAGAAAGAAAGAAAACAAATTTATTTGGCACATGCCACAAGCGCACACACAAAGTAAATAATAATAATAATAAAAAAACCTAAGAACTAAACACAAAAAAAAATGAGTGTGTATCTCACGGCTGCGCCAAATAGGACCAGTTCAGCAAAGTGCCGAGCAACTAGTGCCCGACGCTGGTTTTCAACTGGCCCTGAGATGGTGATGTGACGGAAGTAAAACAGTTTTGTACTTTGTGTTATCAGTTAGTAATGCGTATGAATATTTACTTATATATATGCAGAATAAATGTACAATAATAAAAAATAAGACTTCTTAGTATTAAATATAATAATAATAAATATATATACGAATACGAGAAAATTGCAAGACCCAAACAAAATCAAAAAACCAAGGTAGGTACGCAGTACATGTAACGAACGCTTAGCTAAACGAGCCTGTTTTGCACGTTCCCAACTTCTAATTATGCACAACATTTTTGCGTTCGCCTTTTCGTCGCTCAATACGCTGCAAACGGCAGGGCGCGATGGACTTAAGTATACTAAAATTAAGAATGTCAGTGGGAAAACAAAAAAAAAAAAAAAAAAAAAAATTGTAGATGCGATTAGAATTGTGTGGGGTATATAGGTAATATGTACTAGTTAAAAAGCTAGTTTAAAAAGTGAATAATTTAAATAATTTAAAGGTGCTAAGGTTAGATGGGTAGGTGGAAAAGTTAGTACATTATATAATTGAGGTATTCAGGGCAACCATATCCAACTTTCGTTGCGATTCTATTAGATACTGCCGTAAACGTCTTCTGAATGTATCTATTGTGCTGATCACTCTAATTGGTGGTGGCAGGTTATTCCACACTTTGGAAGCCGCATAGCGAAAGCTACCCCTGAATGCCGCTGTGTTGTGTGACTGAGTCGACAGTTGTTGTGAGCATTGCCGCCTATCACATTCGCGTCTGCTAGTTAACCAACTAAGTTTAGCATATAAGTACTCCGGTTTCTTATATTTAATAACTCCGAACAGGAGGCACGCTAGGTGTAACTTCCGTCGGGACTTCATTTTTAGTGAGAAATACTTATTCAGAAAAGGTGTTACGTGACTTCGCCTAGGAATAGTGTAACAAAACCGCGCGCAAGCGTTTTGTACTCTCTGAATGAGACGGTCTGTACGGGCTAATAGGCGTGGGCCATATACTGTGTCGGCGTAGTTTAGCCTGGATAGTACCAAGGTTTCCACCAGCTGTTCCCGTAGTGACTCCGATAAGTAACACCTCATCTTATATAACACCTTCAGGCGATAAAAACAGTTCCTAACAGAGTCTGCTACATGCTTTTCAAACCGAAGATCTTTGTCTATCGCAAGACCCAGGTTACGCGCCTCATTAACTCGCTCGATTGGCTCGCCCATCAGTTCCACATCAAAAGTCAAAGGCAGTCGGGACAGCTGCTGCCTGGTGCCAAATACCATATATTTCGTTTTAGTAGGGTTCAGCGACAGGCAGTTCTCCTCAGACCAAACGGAGATTCGCTGAAGATCCTCATTAAGATCCTTAATGGCACTGTCATACTCGTCTGGTCTGAAGGAAATATACAGTTGTACATCGTCAGCGTATATATGGTACTTGCATCTCTGGAGGCATCTTATTATGTCTGCACAGTACAAAATGAAGAGAATGGGGCCCAAGATAGAACCCTGGGGAACTCCTCTCTCTACGGGTATAGGTGTCGATCTAAGGGGAGTACCATCACTTAAATGCAGGTCAACAAATTGTTCCCTATTACTTAGGTAACTACGGAACCATTGCATCGTCTCTGGACCGAAACCGTAATATCTTAATTTTGATAGTAATAATGGGATATTAATGGCGTCAAATGCCCTGGAAAAATCCAGTAAAACCAGTAGTGTGCACATTCCCTTATCTTGGGCACATAGTATGTTGTCAGTGACATCCAGTAAAGCAGTAGATGTACTGCGCTGCTTCCTAAAACCTGATTGTAAATCAGGTAAAATGTTATTTTGTTCCAAGAACAACGTAAGTTGACGGCTGACAATTTTCTCTAATACTTTTGATAGACATGGTAATATACTAATAGGGCGTAGGTCTTTTAGGGTGGATGGATTTGGAATTTTTGGCAAGGGCCTAATGGAGGCAGTTTTCCATTGGTCAGGGAATGTTGACGTTACGATGGAGCGGTTTATTATGTCCGTTATAACCTTTAACGTGTGCGGCAAAGTCATATTTATCATGTCCAGGTTAATATTATCGCAGCCTTCGGCGTTACTTCTGAGACTAGCGATTATGCGCGAGACATTGCTCTGATCCACTGGGCTGATTTTGAAATTTGCCTCACCGTGGCTGTGGTTGTCATAGTAGTTTATAAGAGATGCGCTTGCCACGCGGCTACCGGGAACAATCAAAAAGTTTCTATTAATTAAGTCTGGATCTGCAAAATGCGACGGAAGGTCTTGTCTAGAGTAAAATGGCAATAAGGTGGTTTTTAAATTTTTCCATAGCAATTTCGGGTTTTTTATTTTGGCATAATGTTATGTTTGAAATAGGCAGCCTTTTCGTTGTATAGAGAACGATTCACCAAGAGCTTTAGGTCTTTGTAATATGTCTTTTTGGAATCCGATTTTGTTTTCCTATAACTATTTAGTGTTCAAGTTCAAGTTCAAGTTATTTATTTCATAACAAAAATACATTTGTGTCGAAATATTTACACAGTAGGGACATAAAAAAAAAGGAACAATATAAATAAATTAGTAAGTAACCTCGTCCCACAGCCATCCTAAGTTAAAACGTCTATCCTAATTAAACTAAGTTCACAGTCATACTCGTATTAATACAGAAACAAAGTCCCTAGCAAAATACATTTTATATCATGAAAAAAAAAAAAAAAAAAAATTAAGAAATATTTAGTAGAAAAAAAAAGCAAGCAAAAATCTAAAACAAGTCAAAGAACAATCGATACAGTTATTTAATTTAATAACTATTTTTAAAACTTTGGTCATTGCAAAATTCGTCAATAGAATAATAGGCTTTCTTGATTAACAAAGCCCTGAGTTCATTTTTAAACATGTTCACATTCTGAATATTCTTTAATTCTGTTGGTAATTTGTTAAACAGATTGACAGACTGCACACGTGACGAGTGTTTGACAACATTGAGCTTTGCCTGCAGAATAGTAGGAAGATCTTTTCTGCGAGTTTTTATTCTAGTTTTCCTTTCATCGTCTGTTTCAAAGTCGTTTAAGTTTTTTAATAAATGAGTAAGGAGAACCAAAACATAAAGACATGGCACCGTTAAAATCCTTAGCTTAATAAAATACTCCTTACATGATTCAGTCTGGTTTAGGCGAAGCATGGTTCTTAATGCTCGTTTTTGTATGGTAAAAGCTGCTTTATTATTATATTTGTAACTATTTCCCCAAAATTTAATGCTATATCTAAGTTTAGATTCAACTAGGGCAAAATAGACGGTACGAAGTTGGGCACCAGACAAAATATCCCTCAAAGATCTGATAGCATAACATGCACTACTTATTGAATTCGTAATTGAATTTAATTCTGACTTCCAATTTAGCAAAGAGTCAATTTGTACCCCTAAAAATTTCAAACTTTCTACTATATCAATTTTACTGCCCAAGGATTCTACGTCTATTGTAACTTTGTTCCTTACTGTAGATCTAAATATCATACATTTTGTCTTACTTACATTTAAATTAAGATTATTCATAGAGAACCAGCTTTCACAAGCAGCTAATAAAACATCTAATTTACATTTTAAGGTCTCCATATTGTCAGCAGCTATAACAGCACTCGTATCGTCAGCAAATATTATTAAGTCAGCATCTGGTAAAATGTTTTTAATGTATTCAGTTAGATCGTTAAGAAATATTATAAAGAAGATGGGGCCCAATACCGAACCCTGAGGAACACCTCTAGTTACTGTAAATAGTTTCGATTTATGAATTTCTTCCACACCTTCTTGAAGCGATTTAATTTCGACGTACTGTTTCCTATTATTCAAATAAGAAGCGAAAAGTTTCAAAACGTTTGCTCTGATACCGTAGTGCTCTAACTTATCCAATAGAATGCAATGTTCTACAGTATCAAACGCAGAACTTAGGTCTAGGAATAAGCCGGCAACTTTAAGTTTATTGTTTAGTTTATTTACTACGTTGTTAACTAACGAGTCTATTGCATCTAGTGTCCCTTTATTTTTTTGGTATCCAAACTGATTACGGTTTATTATTTTAAGATTACTCAAATGACTTACAAGCCTAGATTTGATTACTTTTTCAAAAAGTTTGGATAGAACCGGTAACAATGAAATGGGCCTGTAATTGCCTGGATCCGTTTTAGCACCTTTCTTAAGAAGTGGTATAACTCTGGCTAATTTAAATTGGTCAGGAAAGACGCCTTCATCGACGCAGTTATTTATTATTTCAGCTATTGGGTATGCCAGTATATCTATATTATCTTTGATTACATGCAGAGGTATTTCATCGTGTCCAAAGGACTTTTTAGCATCCATACCCTTTACCATTTTGTAAATCTCTATCGGCATTACAGGATTAAAAACCATAGGCTTATCCACTCTGTCTGTATTCTCAGTTAAATGTCTCATAGCAAGTTCTGGATTACCAGTATTTATGCCTTTACTGTTGTCAAACTTATTTGCAAAAATGTTAGCAATGTCTGTTGAATTACAAATTATTTTATTATTATGTTTAAGTATTATATTACCATTTTCGAAATTATTATCAATTTTTTTCCGAGTCTTATTAACTATTTTCCAAATTTCTTTGCTAGGATTAACAGCTTTATTTATTTGATCAGATACTTCCTTTTTTTTTGCGTTCCTAATAACCTTTTTATAAATTCTAAAATACTGTTCACGATATTGTAATAACGATATATCACACTCAGCTTTATTTATAAAATTTAGTAATCTCTTCATTTTGCTGGATATCCTTATACCTTTTGTTAGCCATTTAGATCGACCAGTTCTTTTTAAATTTATTTTAACTTTACGTTTTTTAAAAGTATTTGAATGTAGTTCTTTAAATTTTCGTATAAACGTGTTTGTACCTAAATTCCAGTCGCGCTCCAGTAGTTTTTGCCTGAAAGCACTATTATTCTTTTCGTTATATAATCTACGCAATATGTATTTCGAACAGACGCATTGTGTGGAAGTTACTTTTTCCAGATACGCTGTACAAAAGAGGGCTGCGTGTCCATCCGCTAATCTATTGTGGTCAATGTCTGTACTACTAACATTTCCATCACAGGTGTTGGTTAATATATTATCGATACACGATTCGGAGTTATTTCGAACAAATGTAATTGAGTCAAATAAATATCTAAAATTATAGCATGTCAACAAAGAAGTAAACGAACATCTCTTTTTGTCATGTTTTGTCAAGTCGATATTAAAATCACCGCAGATAAAGCATATTTTTTTAACAAAGTACTGCAGTAATTGTTCCAATCTCTCTAGAAAATCGTCAAAGTTTTTATCTACTGGTGTTCTATAGCAACAGATTATGTAAGAGTTAGTCTCAATGTCCTTTACTCCACATACCTCAAAGCTATTCGTTTTATACAGCCTTTTACAAATATCCAACTCCTCAACTTGTCTGTTTTTATGTGTCAATACTAAAGTGCCACCTCTTGCTTTTTTTAACCTTGTGTTGCAAGAGCTTATAATATAATTACGAAAATCAAATTGTGATACCATGGTTTGGTTTAAAAAATGTTCACTTATACAAATAAAGCTTATTTCGTTTGGTAATTCTGTTACATACACTTCGAATTCATCCTTCTTATTATTTATGCCGCATAAGTTTTGGTGAAAAATCGTGACATGTGAATGACTGTCCTTAAGTAGAGCCAAGCCGCTCAAACCACCCGCCAGGGTACTAATCTCGAAAAAGCTGACTGTGTTGTTCAGTTTCCTCTAAGGATGGATTTGAATATTCAGAATATGTGTCAATTTCTAATATAAGTTGCTGTATTTGATCAAATATACTGCATATACCTCTATTATTTACATTTCCATGTTTATTATAAGACAAGAAGTCATAAGTCAAATTTAAGTTTGAGTCAATTAAATAGATATAATTATGAATTAAATTGTCATTATAAATTGTATTATTGAATGCTTCTATTCGCCAGTTATACATATCTTTATAATAATGATTTTTAAAAGTAGGTGCGCACAGTATTATATTTGTATGCTTAATTGGCATAACTTTATCCCGTATTAGTTTTACCAGCTTACTGTAGTCACATGAGGTCTTGAAATCTTCATCTCCAATTATGATGACACAATAATCCTGACAGGTTAATTCTCTTAATTTATCCTCCAGTCCGTTTATTAATTGTTCTACACCACAGTTTGTTTTTATGTAATGGCATATTTGAAAAGTATCGCCAAATAATCTGGTAGCAATTGGTAGAATTTTGTGGGTGGAGTTGCTACTAAGTATCACAAGCTTCTTGTCCTTGTCATTCTTATAAATAATCTTATTTTCCGATTGGCATTTCTTCTGTACTAGAGCCACATGTGTGTGTATTGCCGATGCTGTGTTGTTATAATATCGATGCTGTTTAAGACTCTCTATTTGTTCCATAAGACCTATAATTTCTTGATTTGCATCTTTTAATTTTTGTTGCAGGATTGTAATTTCTTGTTGTAAGACTGATATTTGAATGTCGGTATTGCAATCGGTTTTTAACGAGGAACGTAACGTAGCAGCTGCAGGTGTACTGGCCAAGCTGTGCGGTAATAGAGAATGTCTCTTCCTTTGCACACTACTGTTAGTACTATTCTGTAATGGTGATGCATAGCATAGGGTCTTTAATAATTTTATATCAGCCGTAAACTTATTGATTTGTTTGTGAAGGTCGTTGTTTTCCAAAATTGTATTTTCAAGTTCCTTTTGCGTACTATTAAGTTCATCTGTAAGCTGGGAAATTGTCTCTTTCATTTCGGACATCGTTATTAGGTCAGATAATGTACCATCTACACTCTTTGACAATTTAGGTGTTACGGACTCCCCTGACGTATCAAGATCTGTGAGTATATGGGAATCCAGAGCCGGAGGTGTGCGTTGAGGAGTGGGCTGTAAATCTTCAACATTAATATTTGTAATACGGGTTTGTTCGGGTAAAGCGATGTTCTGCTTTTTTCTCATCGTGATGTGTGATTCTTCGTTACCTACAACTTTTTTATTTTTAATGCACATTTTACACCTCCATTTTTTTTTTGATTCCTTATCCATTAAGCGATATGTTTGTTCAGGATAACCGTCGCAATTCAACTCGTATCTGTTATTACATGTTGAACACAAGACCGTTTCCTTTATGTTAACGTTTTTTTTGCATTTGTAGCAAGTAACTAGTGCTGCGATCTTGCTACTACTGTTAGAGGTAGTTGGGATATTTTTAGAAGACATTCTGTTTCTAATAAGTAAAGTTTATCTACTGGTAATTCGGTGAGCCAGTGACTTTATTTGTATGTAACAACAATTTAACAAATTCTTTTAAATACAAAAAGTCGTACGTTTTGCTGAGGTTAGAACTCACGACTCCTAGCTCCGCAGTCTCAGCTGGTACCTCTTGGTCACATATCTGTTAGTGCAATATGTTGAAATTTGTCTATGGGTCTTACTAGTTTTTATTTATTTTTACATTGGAGGTCGGGGGTGATGTTATTTTAATGTTTATAACACAACCGTCACATATATTTTATAAGTACAATTTGTGCACTTATTTCGTATAATCACAGCTTTTTAACAATTGTTTCACATTTATTTTCATGTTCTTTCCCACTTCAATAGTTTTATAGGTAATTTAGAGTCTAACACCAATTCATTTGACTGTTTGACAGTTTAGAAATATGCACTGTTTTGATGAGGTTTTTAGGCACTTTTACTGAGTTTAATATTTAGATAACACTTGCACTTATTTATTAGTCTATTTTCTTCATAATTTACTATATATAATCGGTGAATCTTTGTTAAAAGTATTTTTAAACATTTAAAATGCGTGGAGCTGATGTATTACGTGGCACTAGCGCCAAATAGTGCCTCATCACGTAAACGCATCATAATTTTTATTGTGTCTGTTATCCACGGATACGATTTTTCTTTTACTGTATATGATTTGATAGGTGCGTGAATATCAAACAAGGAAATTATAAGGGAATTGAACAGATTTACCAAATCATTTATGGTGCCGAGCGTTGAAATAATACCTATGTTTAAAGACGTTAAGTGTATGTTAAATGTTTCCGTGCATACATTTTTAAGAGGTCGAGATTTTACTAGATACGGTTTGAATTTATCGCGCTTAATATTAAATTCACTAAGTACAATGGAATGGCCATTGAGTGAACCGAAAGATTCAACCGCTGTGTATCTTGCTTTCATGTCAGTACATACGAGATCGATGAGAGTATCTCTGAGTAGTGAGTACGGCAGTTAGACAGTCCTAATTACAAGGATCAATCACACCACACATTTTATTACTGGTGGGTTAGGTAGGGCTAATCGACAATTCTCCACACGAATCGGCAAAGAGTTAATTATGTTGGAAACTAGAACAACTATAAAGTAATTACTTTTTAAGGCTGCGGTTCCACTGAGGTGGAGTGGAGCGGTGCGGAGCGGAGTTGTAGTGCTGTGGACAAAACATGTGGATTTCAAGCCATGTGATTGGTGAATCGCGGTATCGCTCGTCTCTGCTGCGCCTCACTGGAACCGAAACCTTATACTTGAGCAGAGAGGAGAGGAGATATAATGTCTCGTAATGGCTAAGGCCCGGTTTCCATCAAAGCGAGGAGGAGCGGAGACGAGAGATGTGCGGAAATCGGCCAATCACATTAGTTAAAATTGACATCTGTAGGGCTATTGCGTATCTTTTAAATGTCAGTGGCTATCATATTGTCTATGGATTAACTATCAAATTGGTAATGGTTTAGTACAAAATGAAACCATTTGACAGTAATTGATAGGCACTATAGGTTAGCCACTGTCATTTAAAAGATACGCAATAGCCCTACTGGTCTTCCTTCATTTATCTTCATCCTGTGATTAGTCAGATCATGTTGCACATCTCCTCTCCGCTTTCGTGGAAACCGGGCCTTAGATATCAGCCAGTGTGGTATGTGGCGAGCGGTGTGCTAGCTGTGTGTGGTGGCCGGTGAGCAACTGCCGCTTTACATTTATGTCCTCTCCGCTATACACATCTCTGCACAGCTTGGATAGTTCTTTTTACGCGTAGTTAGTTAGCTCCGTGTTCGATTTAACAATTCAGTATACATAGAACATCATCATCATCATTCCAGCCAAAGGACGTCCACTGACATAGGCCTCCCCTAAGTGTCGCCACATTGACTGGTCCCGTGCGTCTCGCATACATCGGATCCCCGCAACAATTCACCAGGTCATCGGTCCACCTAGTGGGAGGCCTTCCAACGCAACGTCTAGTTCGCGGTCGCCACTCCAGAACTTATCGGCCCCATCGGCCATCTATTCTGCGAGCAATGTGCTCTGCCCTAATGGGCAGAGTGGAGTGGGGCATGGTGTGAGTTACTTAAGTGGTAATCCACTTAAGTCTGGCAATTCTTCGGGATACGTTTAATTTGGTTCTCATGCGGACTATATTTACAAGTTTCGCCATTGGAAACAAATATAGTTAACGTTCACAAGTATTGTTGCCATTTAAATTTTGCTAGGCACAGTATAGAAAATAATTAAGATCATATAAATTAAATTAAATAACCTGACCATCATTTTAAATGTAAGTACCATAAAGGCCTTGATGTATTTAATCAAATGGAAAAGCTGATCCTGAAAATGCTCTCAGATAAAACCTTCTTGAGGATCTATGTATGTATGTTCGTCGTAATCTCTTTGTAGTCCAGCCACGAGTAGGTCTCTCTGAGTACTTAGGTATCTAACTGTATCATTCATCACTGCTATAACACTATGTCACTTAGCAAGAGTCGCATTAATCACTAAAATATTGCTCATCACCAATAATATTAAACTATGCATGGTTACCTGTTTTTGCTAACTAGATTGTTTTTTTTTGGCGGGTGGAAAATCATCAAATAACCCCTCCCGCTCTTGGGCAGAGCGAAAGGGAGTGTCAGACTTCTACTGACTAAATCCACCCATGTTCCTTCTTAGCCCTGTATGTCCAGACCGCGATAACTAGTGTACAGCCCACAGCCCCGACGGGAATAAACGACGACGGGAATAATAGTGAAGCTTTGATTGACTTAATTCCCTCGTTGATCGGGTAATCGCAAGCCCTACAGTTGCCCATAAAGCCAAATCCTGATGGTGCGATCTGACAATTGGACCCAGGAGGGATCATTTCAACTTAGGTCAGGCCAAGTTACTGGGTTTTTTATAAAAGATGTCATAATAACATCCACGAAGTCTAGGTAGAAATAGCAATAGACTCGCCTCCATAATAGGAGGTTTACTTGAACATAACTGGTTTGCATACTAACTGCCGTACTCGGAGAGCTTAATGGGTACTTAGGCCGTCACTTAGTAAAGGTTATGACAGTTTTGTCATACAAAAATATATCAAATCTTTACTAAGTGACTCAAACTCAAACTCAAAGCATTTATTTCAATAAAACCATTACTGGCACTTTTGAATGTCATAAGAACAATTCATAAAACAAAACTACGAAAAACTACGAGTGCAATACGTCATTCCGAAAGCCACCACGCCGAACCACACGCCGCCGACGAACCCTGCAAGCAAAAAAGCACGCAGCGACGGGCACCGCAACAACGAATGCACGAGACCTCGAATCACGAAACAACGAATGCACGCCGCAACGCGCCCCGCGACCCGGAGCCCCGCGCACCCGCCACCCCGGCACGCGCCGCCGCGCGCCCCCGCACCCACAGCACTCGCCGCCGCGCGCCGGTAACATCCGGCGCCGCGCAACCCGACGCAGCAACCCCCGAAACAACGTATTGCACTCCTAAGCTACAGTCACAGTCACAAGGCATAATAACTTGTGAAAGTACTGTAGTTGCCAGTTCCCTAGCGTAGATCTCTATGGAGAAGAACGGGCAAGAAACTCCATGGACACTCTTTTAAATCAGAATATTGTTACAAAATCTTGGTACATTACATCATTCATGTTGAGATGGTATATTATGTGAGAACTATGTAGCAAGACGTGCAAGTTAAGAGCGTCCGGAGTAAAAAGATATAACAAATCAAAAAAATATGTATATATTTATAAACCATGGCAACTAAGAGATGACCAGTCTCCACTGACAGCGCCCGTTCACGAACATGACGCATGGATCAGCACCATTAAACTCAACCATTTTGAAGGAAACTAAATGATCCGACACACGCGCCACCATCAGCGAGACATTTGAGTGAGCATGACATTCTCTCAGCCACCAGGGCATCGTCATTAAAAATAATATAACTAAATGTAAAAAGTGGCTTTATAGTACATAGTACTCAACATGTGCCATGCAATTATACATGAATTATATTAAGATATTGAATCTATACAATGCAAAGAAATAATTACAATCTTCTGCAGCCTCTACAATAACTTCACATGAGATATTCTAATAAAATATAAAATAAGGTAGTTAGATCGGATAGTCGATTTATCGAGAAAGGTTATAAGCTATATTTATGTGACGCAGACGAAGTTGCGTGGGTCAGCTAGTAAAAAAAATGAAAATGTACCATGGCAACTAAGAGATGACCAGTCTCTACTGTCAGCGCCCGTTCACGAACATGACGCATGGATCAGCACCATTCAGCTCAACCATTTTGAAGGGAGCTAAATGATCCGACACACACGCCACCATCAGCGAGACATTTGAGTGAGCATGACATTCTCTCAGCCACTAAGGCAAAGTCACTAAAAAAAGTAACTAAATGTAAAAAGTGGCTTTATATTACATAGTACTCACACATGTGCTATGCAATTATATAATATTAAGATATCGAATCTAAATAACGCAAAGATATTTTTACAATCTTCTCTAGCTTCTACAATTACTTCACATGATAATCGATTTATTTGCCCCTATGGTTGTGGAGCAGGACCAGCATTGAGCCAAGCATTTTTATCATCAATGTAATCCCCCAACTTATAGTATTCTCGCCTACATAGTGTGCGTTTTATACAAGATTTAAATTTCGTCTCATGCAGTTGAAGAATGTGACCGTATTTTATTGTAACATTTTAAACAGTACCCCATGAATGATGTGTCTACTTTAGCTAGCCTGAAACCTGGCTGAACTAGTTGGTCCCTATTTCTCGTATTATAGTGGTGTCTATCACCTCTTTTGCTAAATAAATGCAGATTTTTCCTAACGTACATGATGTTTTCATAGATGTAATGACAAGGTACTGTCATGATATTAATTTCCTTAAACAGCTCTCATTTAGAGAATCGCGTCTTCTTAGACCATATATGGCTCTAATGGCTCTTTTCAGCAGAATAAATATAGACTCGATGTCTGCAGCCCGTCCCCATAGTAAAATACCGTATGACATAACACTATGAAAATAGCTAAAATAGACTAGTCTCGCGGTATCTACGTCAGTAAATTGACGGATTTTCCTAACAGCATATGCTGCTGAACTCAGCCGTCCTGCAAGAGATGTTAAATGCGGACCCCACTGTAGCCTTGAGTCAATCGTTATCCCCAAGAAAACAGTTTCATCTACAAATTCTAGTATTTCTTGATTCAATACTATGTCGGAATCAGTACTTTTGACGTTTGGTAAAGCAAATCTTATGCACTTCGTTTTTTTCCCATTTAATACTAAATTTGACGGCTTGAATAATCATTAAATATCTCCGAGTACCGCAGTTTGTGTGCTTAACCCCTCGAAGATATCTAACTGCCGCACTCAGAGAGTTTTAATGATTACTTATGCCATCGCTTAGTAAACATTTGACAAACTTTTGTATGACAAAACTGTCAAAACCTTTACTAAGTGATGGCTTAAGTAATCATTAAAGGTCTCTGTGAGTACGTCAGTTTGTATGTTAATTATTAAGTATGTTGTATCTTAAACATTTTCTATTTCTTAAATATTACTAGCAATACTGCTGACAAGTGCGTTGATGTCTTGCAGCTACCTGCTACAAATCCTACAGAAACGACCACTGCAATGGAATCTGGAGATATTTTGCCGTGATGTATTATCGAGTACTGCTCCAGAATCTTTCGGCTCTATCGGCCATTTATAATGCGAGTAGTGCTAAATAATTTTATCTGCAAAGTAAACCACTAAGTTCGAACGGAACACCATGACAAGCTGGCTTCTTCGATCTTTCTATTTAAATAACAATGTAACAAACTGAGCGTCGGTATTCCTTCCAAAATCTGTATAGGTACCTACTACGAGTAGGTAGTAATTTGCATTATGAAGTATGCACGATCCCGTCGGGGCCGCGGGTTGTACACTAGTTATCGCGGCCTCGACATATAGGGCTAAGAAGGAACATGGGTGGTTTTTAGTCAGTAGAAGTCTGACACTACCTTTTGCTCTGCCCAAGAGAGGGAGGGGTTATTTGATGATTTTCCACCCGCCAAAAAAAAAAAGTATGCACGATAGTCTGCTGCATATACTATCCGACATCATTGCAAAACCTAAAAATATACCATCAGAAGGTGCTTAAGTATTTACTTAGGCAAATCTAATAAGCGTGTCACTCGCCGGTTTAATATAATTATATTCTCAATCGGTCAGTCTTGTATTGACCCCAACCGTGACAAATTCTTCTAAACATAGAATTGCATTAAAACACTCACTTTTTGCACTCACAACAAAGAGCTGACCGGTCAACGGACACACCCAACGCACGCACGCACACTCACTCGCACATGCACTCACACATACATACACACCCACACATTCGAACATTTCGTGCGCGCACGCAACTTGAACGCATATCGCGGCCATGCGAGACAAGTTGCACGGAGTTTCCAATGTTTTCGTTATCCAATACTTACAAAATACCTAAAGAAACATTAAAAAAACAATAAAATACCTTAAAATAACTAACCTCGTATCATACAAACTAAAATAAATAGGTATTATGGCGTCGAAAAATTGCATACAAATTGCTGTTGTTTAAAATTAAAGTATTGTTCCAGTATTGGTAACTGTAGGTTTGGTGGGTCTTCGATTATTGATGTACCGACATCAATCGTAATTAGCTATTGTCAAGGAAAATATAGGTAATATTACGATACCTACGATACTAATAATTAGCTTTTGTAGTACGCTAAATATTTTTTTTTTAATAATTATTTTATTATTTTTATATATATTTCTTCTGTACCTATGTTTGGCACTGAATTCCCCCAAAACGGCTGGACCGATTTTGATGACAATTTTCGTGTACATGTGTTCAAGAGGATTCGAGAATGGTTTAGATTTGCAATTGGCCCCGGTAGGTGGCGCTTCTGTCAGGGCAGGACGACGTCTGCCAGGTCCGCTAGTCTAATTTAATATTATATAGGCATAATTTCCGTGAACTAAAAGACGACATGTGTGTACTTTACATAACATTACGCCTGTAATCTCCAAAGGGTTAGGTAGATAATTTACATTATTACACCCACATTTCTCCAGTAATGTTTAAGTTTCATGTACTCAATAGGGGGCGACCTTATTGCTATCAACGATTCCTAATTGAAAAACCAATAACACGTAATACAAAACAATGCAATTTATTTTATATTTATTACTAACTAATCTCGTTTTATTATGATTCAATATCCCGTTGAGTCATTGTAATATACAAACGACAGATTTTTCATAATGCCAACACTATTGCGTCAGATAAAGTACCACCACGATATCACTCTGGCACTACGTGTGCAATTTACGCAGTAATCATAGTGTAATATAGTTTCATATTGACACAATACGACTGGTATATTCTCCAACGGTGCAAGTAAAGGGTGTTTGTAATATATTTTGCTGTTTATTTACCAAGTCCATGGGACGAGCCGAAATCCAGAATTCGAGCAATATGCATGCAATGATGACCACTAACACTTGAGCAAAAGGATCCCGGGAATTAAACCCAGGACGACTCCATTTGCGCCCACTAGAGTTCACTAGACCCGTTGGCATCGAAAGGCAGATTTTGCATTAATTTGGTCGAAGCGTGTAGCTCGAGACGAAGTGGATGAAAGGCGAGATAGCTAGGCCGCGGGTTGTACACTAGTTATCGCGGCCTCGACATAGAGGGCGAAGAAGGAACATGGGTGGTTTTTAGTCAGTAGAAGTCTGACACTCCCTTTCGCTCTGCCCAAGAGCGGAAGGGGTTATTCGATGATTTTCCACCCGCCAAAAAAAAAAAAAAAAGCGAGATAGCTATACAAATAAAATAAATAAAGTTTACAATTTCAAAATAACAGCTTTTTACTGAATGCATTTGAAAGTATATTCAGTAGGTACATTTAACAAAAAAAACTTTTCATTTTATTTTACCTGTCTGTCTGTCTGTTACGGCTCATCTCTGGAGAGCCTGGGTAAATTTCGACGGTACTGGTAGACAGTTGCTGTTATAAGAAGTAACTTAGGGCTAAAGGATTAGGGTTCAATGAAAAAAAAAACTTTGAAATTGATAACAAAGATCGATTTAAACCGGGAAGTACGAGTACCTAAAATTTTTATTATACTTTATAATTTCACGTAGACAAAGGTCGCAAGGCAAAACTAGTTATAGATTCGTTGCTTGGACTACTTACCATCAGGTTTGTGGCTCTCGCGCCGCGCCTCCACTTACCGATGACGTATGTTCTGATCACGCTGCCAGCGCGTGCGCACTGCGCGAACAGTGTGATAGGTTAATCGAGGGGCAAACTTTAAGTCATTGTAATAATCAGATATCAGAATTGGTTGAGTTTAATTAACTTGCAGTTTTTTGATCGATCTTTATAGTTTTATTACTGAGCTTCAAGATTATTTCGAGATTTTTATGCGGTGATATTCCGCGTCTGACCTTTTTTCATGAATTTCTGATTGCTGATTACGTTATTTTGTTTTTTTTTGTTGAAAAATGGGCCTGCTCATGACCTCGATCACGCGTGATGGAAAGCGATAGATGAAGTCTTTGATAGAACGAGCGTGCCCAGAAGATGCCTGGCTGTCCAATATGGCCACTTTAGCAGATCATAATTTTAATTGCGTCAAATGGACCTTTGTTAATAGTAAGCAGTGCGTCTAGGCTGTGACCATTTTACGAATTTTAACGCAATTCATATTATATTTTCCTATTATGATCTATTTTTTCTTTAAATGGTGATCACAGACGCAGTTACAATTATAGGATGATCCATTTTAGAGCCACGCCATGTAAGATCAACGTGGCCATTTTAGAGCCCATGTTCACTTTTGCTTTGACGTCTTTAATGTGAGAGAGATGCCGCAGCAGAGAGTTTCCGACAGCGGACAGATCGAAGTGAAGATCATTCCCATTTTGCAGTAAAAAAATAATTTCTTCGATTCGAACCCCCCATTTCACAGCCACGTCAGCAAGACCACGGTGGTCAATGTCGACCCATAACCTGTTAGCACTGTATTGATAAGTGATAACAATGATGGTGTTATCGCGGCGTCACGTCAGCGAGCGGCGTGGTTTCCCCAAACATTGCACACACACATCACACACAATGTAAGATATACAAACAAATACCACACATACATGTAAGCCATACCAGTTTGTTTACATCACGGACGTGTGGGCGTGTGGTACAAGCGATAAGAATGGAGCGGGAAATATTGGATGGATATTTTTTTAAGAGTACATTTGTGGTGACTTTGCTTGGAGTTTTGTTTTTTTTTTTTTTTAATAAAATATAAAATCGTGGTGTGTGTAATTCCTGAACGGTTGAGCAGAGGTGTGCCAAATTGTACGCCCACTTTTTTTATGACACAAGCCCTCCATACTATTCCCAAACCACTGTAACTGCTGTAAGCCAGAACCAACAGTGGCGACCATAAGAAAAGCGCCGAGACAATGAAGCTTGACGAAGTCCCAGAGAAACGGTTTAACTGTCTTGGATCCGACAACGAAATTAATCAAAAAAAATAGCGGAGGACTCCACTTATGTTTAAGTCACAATACATGGCAGGCATCAATCGAATGGGCCGCGGGTTGTACACTAGTTATCGCGGCCTCGACATAGAGGGCTAAGAAGCAACATGGGTGGTTTTTAGTCAGTAGAAGCCTGACACTCCCTTTCGAGTGGGAGGGGTTATTTGATGATTTTCCACCCGCCAAAAAAAAAAGGCATCAATCGAATACTTATCTCGGCTCCGTAGATACTGCTGAGATATTCCTGGTGGAAATTGAAAACCCCGAAAACACTGCTAGATATGAGAGTCGAAGTCAGAAACTCATGCAAACAGTTTTTAACGAACTGAATATAGTGTAAAGGGATATTTTACTGCCAGTACAGGATTACGCTATACTAAATTAGTGGATATAAAGGCTCACTGCGGTACTCAGAGTTATTTAATCATTACTTAAGCCGTCACCCAGTAAAAATTTGACAAACTTTTGTATGACAAAACTGTACACCGTTCCTAAGTGATGGCCTAAGTAATGATTAAAGCTCTCCACGTGCGGCAGTCAGTAATCTAATTAAATTAAGTATCTGACATGTTTTTCAGAAATGCCATTTTCGTAGTCGTGACAACTGGCGTCAACAAGAGTAGGACAGAGATGGAAGTAGACGTCCTGTACAGCTCCATGTATTTTCTACTCTGGAATGAGATTGAAACACACGTTATAATAGATGTATAAACTTGGACCAAACAAAGTGAGTATTTGAAATTGTAGCAAATTAAATTAAACATGGTATCTACCTACCCCGTGGCATGATTTGTTTATGACTAAGAATATCGTATAGTTTTGAATGTCTTATTAAATAAGGGTAAAATAAAACAATAAGTTTCCTTTCTTTTTATTAACAAATGCAATTTAGGACCGGTTTTTCAATAGCCAGTTAACTTTTACCTGAAGAATAAATGAGATGTTTTGACAGATAGTCTATACAAAAACTGTCAAAATGACAAACTTATTCGTCAGTTAAAAGTTAACTGGCGACTGAAAAACCGGCCCTTAAAGTCTAACCTAAATGAAACAAATACTTCAGACCATTAAACCTTTATTACACAAATTACTACATAATCAAATCACGTTTTATGCAAAAATCCCGATCCAATGACGCACTAATCCTACGCGTAGCTCGCGCGTAGGTCACGTGTCCGCTACGTCACCGCTACGCCGTAGCACTGAGTTACGTTTGTAGCACTCGTAGCTTTGATGTAATTCCCTTTACTTTTTGTTGAATAGGAAAGTTTTTAAGGCCATTTTGTTGAACGACTTTTATTCGTTTATTAAGCCATTTTTTTATACAAATGAAATTGATTAATTACTAATTCGCCATCTGGCTTTGTATTGTTATAAGGTACACTATTCATTAAATAAAGTATATAAGGGTCTCAAAAAACTCGGAAACTCGGTTTTTTTTTGCTGGTGGATAATCATCAAATAACCCCTTCCGCTCTTGGGCAGAGCGGAAGGGAGTGTCAGACTTCTACTGACTAAAAACCACCCATGTTCCTTCTAAACCCTATATGTCGAGACCGCGGAAACTTGTGAACAACCCGCAGCCCCGACGGGAAAAACTCTGATCATGAATCGACGATTTCGGCTGGTTGTGCCCAAGAGACTGTCGGATTTGCCACGTTGTATGGCAACACTTAGCCTCTGCCAAGGTTAAAGCCAGCCCCTAGGTCATGGGAACCGTAATTTATAAGGTCAATTCGTGACAATGTTATACTCGTAGATTATACTTACCGTTTAACTTTCAATTAGCGTTTCTCATTCTAAATGTGTGGCCAGCGACATCTATCGCAACACATGCGAACCAATTCCCAAGCCACCACCAATTCCCAGAACTGCCTATAGTCATAAAACGTAATCCGCTACCTACACTCCAAAGTCCAACCTCCCGACCTCGCTAACTCTCTTACCTTGCTCCCCTCCCGATCACTCGACCAGCGCGTGCGCCTCACTTTCACAACACAGCTCGATGCGTCACCCTCACTCACACACTGACGCGTCACACACACTCCAACGCGTCACTGTACGCGTCACACACATAGACACATGCGTGCGCGCACACCGGGTGTAACCGTTACTACCGAGTATAAAATTAACATAAATGACTAACAAAAGTTGTATTTTTATTAGGAAATTGTAGAAAATGACGAAGCGAGATAAATACTGTAAATAATGCATACGAAATTTGGATTTTCAAGGTCATTGACCTTTTTTCTTACGTTGTAAAAATAAAAGGGCGTGGCTGTTCAGGTTTTCCAAACATGGTGATGTCAACAGAGAGAAACATGTTTAAAATGTGGGATTTTGGGGAAAAGGTACTTTGAAATTCTTGTTTTTCGATGTTATTTTTATGATTATTAGGTGTGTGCATCTGCATAATAGGTACCCAGTTATTATTAGTTAGATTCTGGGTCAGATAGATAGTCGCTCCATGTATGATAGGTACTGGTATTCAGCTGGATCGGATAAGATTAGAAGCTGACCTCAACAGAATTAGGAATAAACTATGTAAATGATGAAAAGTTTTAACTAGAAGTTTTTCCAGACTTACAAATATTCATTAAATACCTATGTTTAGTTGCACACATTTAAATAGCGGCCTTTAAGGATTCCCAGAGAGTTCATCACTTTATCACTTCTTGAAATAAAAAGTAAATTGTATACCTACTTACGTAAATATAGTCTGACACACCTCCTTCAACAAAATTAAAAACATTCACATCTAAGTTAAGAAACTGTGACGAAAGTCTATTTTTAAAACGTGACGTGTTTTAAAATAATTCACCTACTTAGAACAAACCTACGTGAAATATTATATTATTAAATATATTAATTTTAATATATAATATTATAAAGGGGAAAGTTTGTGAGTGTGTGAGCGTGTGAGTGTATGTTTGTTACTTCTTCACGTAAAAACTACTTAACGGATTTGGATAAAATTTGGTACACAGATAGTTTATAACCTGGATTAACATATAGGATAGTTTTTATCCCGATTTTAATAATAAAATTTTCGAGTTGTAGCGGGTGAAGCCGATGGCAACAGCTAGTTATAAAATAAATACAGATATTTTAGACGTTGCCCTATCTGCCTAACATTTCCCCACGCGGGCTTAGTGCGGTTTGGTAGATGTCACTTATCTTCGAATTTTTGGTTCTAAGTTTCCTCACGATGTTTTCCTTCACCGTTTTGAGAGCAGAGGTGATGAAATAAATTACACAAAGTAGGTAGTGCGCTTGAATGGGTTCGAACCCACGACCAACTGTTCGTAAACTGTCGGGGCCGCCAGCACTGGGCCACCACTGCTCTCAGTCTATCCGGATGCAATGAAATACCAGTCTTTTACATGTCACTCAGACTAGTAACTGCGTCTGTGACGATTTTACGAATATTAAATTAACGCAATTTATATTATGATCAAAATCATTTTTTTATTTCACGTTGGCCTTGGTCACTTGTAAAACGTCGATAAAAATGGAGAAGAACTGGCAAGAAACTCCATGGTTCCTATTAAGATCTGTTAAAGTGACCATTTAAGACCCCCTGACCTCCACAACCCAGTTACTCGGTGACATAATAAGACAGACTCTAAGTCTTTCCGGCAAAGCTAAATGCATTTTATTTACACAACAAAATAAGAACCAGATTAGACTGACTTGCAAAATTCGTCTACTTCATTAAAATATATTCGTCAACAGACACTCGGTCAGTGAGAAATTACGAAATGATGCAAAAGTGAAACTAGAAGTTTTGTAGACTGGACCACGTTCACAACACTACTGTGACTAGATAATGGTTTTCAATGTTTTAGGTAACGGAGTACCTACCTAGAATATTAACAAACATTGAATTGTCACTTCTGAAGCTGAGCTAGTTTATTTTGGTACTTACAGGTATTGATAACAATAATTACACATTTTTGTAGCTGGTAACAAAGACAGATCGAGAAGAAAAACAATTTTTAGGTTTAATTTTTTCAAAAAAAATACATTTATTTAAGACCAATGAACTGTCCATAACTGTTAGCCTTTACTGTCCCACAGCTGGGTAAAGGCGTCCCACATAAAAAGTAAGTGAGACAAAAAAAGAAATTGTCGTATAGTGTGGAACTTTTCAATCTCATCTAGAGGCAAAGTCTCTAAATACCTACTCGAGATAGCAAAAATAAGCACTACTTTGGACATTTAGAATAAGTACTTAAGTGTTTATTCATAAAATATTAATGACGCATCTTGTTCCCGGCTAGTTTTAGGTATACTAGACACGTAGATACCTACATATACTATTTTTTATCTAATCTCACTTGATACAATAACAACAGCTCTGTGAAACTATTCACTTGTTGCCGCCGAAAGCATTAATCTCAGCACTCATCACACGCATTGCTACATTTAAGTACCTACTACTTAGGTACTTCTTTTAAAGATGAGAAAAATATAATAATAGATGGCCATAACGGAACAGTAAAGTCCCCTAAGCCATGGAAGTGAAACACGAAAGCAGCGAATGTCGAGCGCGGGTCATCGAACCGCAACTGTCAAAATAGTAGAGCTAGATGTGCACGAGTGTCATTGATTGTGAGCGCGCGGTGCAGGCGGCGACCTTGTCGCGCCCGCGCCCCTCCGCCGACGTCATGCGGGGGCGCGCCGGTGACGTCACGCCGACCTCGCCGTCACTCCGCGAGCACGTGAACAGCACGCGTCGACACGCGCCGGCTGCGTGATCACCGCGCGCTCATTGGCCCGCGCAGCCGAGCCGCCCGCTCCCATTGGACACCCACCCCCCCCTCAACCCACAATCGCATGCCTCGTACGGCGAACACTCGCCGAACGGTTTATTCGTCTGCCGCCCGCTAACAGAACCACACGGCTCCCAACAGCGAGAGCGCGGAGCGAAAACACAAGTTTTGTGAATTAAAAAAGAAAGTTTTATTGCGTTGAATGACATTAGTTTAATCAGAATGTCGACTATCCTCGAAGTTTGTGGACCCCTCTCACCGCCGTCAACGCCACCGTTGATGGAAAACAAAGTGAGTTTCTTTTAAAATTCGTCTCCGAAACTTTTTCAAAAATCTGATTTAATATTATTGTGTCCCAAAAAAATGTTTCCCGTCAAAAAAAAATATTCTCAGTGCCATTTGTGCAATCGAAAGTACGGTAAGAGCGCACGACGCGATCACGCAGCGCGCGCGTGCTCCAATGTAGCGACCGTTCACTTACGTGCATCTGTCTTTGTCTCACAGGTCGAGTTACCTTACAAGAAGGCTGCAGTGAAGCGGGCTCGTGAGTCTCCGCCACTTGGCCTGGTCACTCCTCAGCCCTCGGACTCTGAGGGCGAGGAGGAGTTCAGCAAACGCGCGCGATGCGAGCTGGCGCGCCTGCTGCTCAGCACACCACCGCCGGAGCCCTGCGCCCGGCCCTCCGTCATCATGCGCGCGCACAAGGACGGCACCTGCAGCCCAGAGCCGCTGCCGCTGCCGCCGCAAGACATGAACATGAACATAGTCAAATCCCTCAAATTCAAAATGAACAGAGGACACAGTTACTCGCAAACCAAATACATAGCGGCTCAAGCTCAAGTTGTGCCACCCATCCGTGTGGACCCTCCTAGTCCCGCGCCTAGAGTGGAGGAGGCTCGCGTGCCGTCTCCTCACCCCGAGTGTGTGTCGAAGCATGAAGTGCGCGATGAGCAGCGAGTGCCGTCTCCGGCCGCAGCCCCGGGCTGGGTGCCGCTGGCGCCGCGCCCCGCACCCGCGGTGCTCGTGCCGGGCACGCTCCTGCCCACCACCGCGCTGTGGCTGGTAGCACCAGCGCCAGCCGCGCGCCGCCGTCTATACGAGTGCTCGTACCCTGGCTGTGGAAAGAATTACTTCAAGTCGTCGCACCTGAAAGCTCACGCCCGAACCCACACTGGTGAGCGTCCCTTCCGCTGCGCGTGGGACGGCTGCGAGCGTCGGTTCTCTCGCTCTGATGAACTGTCCCGCCACAAGCGCACACATACCGGTGAGAAGAAGTTCGGGTGCCGCGTGTGTAACCGTCGCTTCATGCGCTCTGACCACCTCGCCAAGCACGTGAAGAGACACGCCAAGGAGCGCGTGCCACCCGCGCCAGTGCTAAAGCTGCTGCCCTCACCGCCCATGGGGCTGCCCATGCAAGCCTCCGTCGCACACTAGGGCTCCGCGCCCCGCGACAACTCGACTGTGATCCAGATCTCATGATCGTTACCTAGTTGTAGTTCTACTCATCTCTAAGACTGTCCTATGTCTACTTAAGTAGCATTATAGATGTAAGAAGAATATGTTATTGTTAGCGACGTTAAGCTTGCAAAAGAATTAAAGAGAAGGTTTTATACAAGTCCGTTGTTTTGATTTGCACCTCACTGATTGCATCACTGCACACCTATACACTGCACTCACCCACACACGTCTTGAATTGGTTACAAGTACGCACTTGTTGCGAGTGGCGGCAGTCGTCAAGTCGATGACTGCCGACCACGACACTCTAGCCGGCGTGATGGTACGCGGCTGGCAGGACCGCCCGGCGCGCGCCCGCCGACTGCCGCCGCCGCCAGCGCGCCCTGATAACGAACACAGCTACTTCTTATCACTCACGATATCACTCCGAAAACAATTCAAACGAAAAGACACAGTAATTAGCATACAGACAGATAAACAAAACGAACAATCAATTAAACACATAATTATCAATATTTACGAGTTTACTGATAAGCCGCCTATTAATAAAAATACCTAGGTGGCGATATACAATCATTTGCTAAATACACTTATCAACAACACGAATCCAGGATATGGGATTTAAAACAAAATTTGGCAATCATAACTGCGTAACTCTACAAACTTCGCGATGATTGCATCATCTTAAATTGAGATAAAAACGAACGGATTCTTAGAATCAAAGATTGTAACACCAAATTTATGGGAACTAAAACATATTGCAATTTGGCAGACCGCTCAATGCGTGTGAAAATAAACAATTATAGCAGTTACATGATCATGACTCGAGAACTATGAAACCGCAGAAAATGACTGTTTTTCTTCATAAGAGGAAAACTCCTTGGTTTACAGATTTCATAAACACACATTGTATGGTACTTTGTTCTCTAGAGCAAATTATGTCTCTTCTACTAGTTGCATATCTGGTACTTTTTACTCTCGTAGTGTGACAAGAATTACGACGAATTTTGCATTTTTTAGTGTTGTCTTCCTCAAACATTAAGAAATTTTGACTGGGTGGAACAAAAAATAAACAACGTAACATGTTACGTTGAGTAATGGGCCAGCTCGCCGTCCGTCCGTCTTATGACGACGACAGGCCGTGTCGACGGCGCGCGAGTGTTCCACGCGCGCCTCACAGAGATGTCAGCAACATGGAAGGGGCCCGCAAGGGCCGACGCCCGTCGGGGCTGCAGGTTGTTCGCAAGAGATACCGCGGTCTCGACATAAAGGGCTAAGAAGGAACATAGGTGGTTTTTAGTCAGTAGAAGTCTGACACTCCCTTTCGCTCTGCCCAAGAACGGGAGAGGTTATTTGAACTTAGTAGTACACCCACATTTCACCAGTAATACGAGTATTTAAGTCTTTTGTAATCGGGGGCGACGAGGCGATATTGCCACACTCCGTAGCTACTACTGAGGAATTCCTGATGGAAAACCTAATAACACCATACCCGCACCGGGAATCGAACCCAGGAGTATGGTCTAGAACAAAAAAAATATCGCAGTGGTAGGGAGAACAAGTGCCCTTCGTTTGCGTCAAGGGTATTTTAACACCCTTTAAAAGATAAACACATATTGCGTAAGTCCTGTATTTCCCGTAAACTCTTGAATTAAATATTGAAAATCCCCCATAGTGTGATGCAAGTAATAATCGTTTAGCGACATTTGCGGTTAAATGATATATTATTACAGTTATAGTAGTAATACCTACATGAACTGTAAACAATTATATTATATTCGCAATAATACAATATACTTTAGAAATTACAATTTACACCAACTGTATTGTGCTAGAATAATATTATATCATTAAGATTAACAATAAGATATTTACCAAGTTTGTTGTTTATTTCGAGTTCCCGATATTTCTGCTAGGATACTTTTTTTTGTTTTTAAAAAAACGTTGCTCCCCACTAGGAATTTCTCCTTTATTGTGGGTGCGTTACAAACATTTAAACTCGCATACACAAATACCCAGACCTGAAACAACTATCTGTAGATCATACAAATATTGGTCCCGTGCGGGAATCGAACCCGCGACACGCAACGCAGCAGTCCAATCGCTAAGCCACTGCCACAACCGTGCCAAACTTTACAGAACCGTTTGATCATTTTAAAATTCTGATACTTTTTTTTGAGATAAGTTTTATCTTGACTTCCATATCGCCTGATGGAAAGCGAATAGACCCTGAAGAAGGTGGTTCAGTTTTCAAAGTATTCCTAGGGGTCACCCACCGCTCTGGGTCCGTGTGGTGCTTTTTATCCAAAACCTCCAAACACCCACAACCAACAACAACACAACAACAACAACAACAACTTATTTTTCCTTATCCTTCCCTCCCACAAAAGGGCAAGCCTGAGTCCCAAGTAAATAAATTAACTGAGAAAAATTTAATTAATAATTGACGTATTATTCTCTGGTATCATCATCATCATCATCAGCCTATTAAAGTTCCCACTGCTGCGACCCAGGCAATTTTTTTTTGCGGCGTTTGAAACCATCAAATAAAACATTATTAATTTCAAGAAGAATTGTAGAAAATGGAGCAGGAACAAGATGAACAGTGTATCCCCACTTTCATCTAATATTGCCCATGGAGGAAGATCTGTTGATCTCGCTATTTACCGCCCTTGGGCAGAGCGAATGGGGAGTCAGACTTCTACTGACTAAAAACCACCGATGATCCTTCTTAGCCCTTTATGTCGAGACAGCGGTACCTCTTACAACAACCCGCAGCCCTGGGACACAGGCCTCCTCTCTTTGAGAGGGAATGGGCTATAATCTACCACTCAGACGAAGTGCTGATTGGTAGATGTCACAAGCTATTGCGTCCCTATCTCTAATTTTTGGTTGGACTTTCTGGTGAACCATGGTTTAAAATAATTTCCCACAGTACACCTAGGCGTACTAGGCGAGTGGACCATGGGTAACACACTAGTGATTGTTGAGGTTATTTAGGGTGGATTCCACCAATGAAACTAAACGAGGTTATGAATTATTTCGCAAAAATTACCCCTGTTTTAAAAGTAATCCACTCTCGGTACAGGCATTTACTTAAACTAAGGTACAAATGCCAATATTAAATAATCAAGGTAATTAAGAATTGGTTGACCTTATCCAAAATTTAAACAGCCACCTCGATCTCACGGAAGACATTTAACAAAGGACGGAAATTAAGAGACTTTAAAACGATCTTAAATACAGGTTGTGTTTTGACTAACTGAGACTCAAGTACTATAGGTAAACTCTAGCTATCCAAACACGTTTGTTATTGTAATTTCCCGACCACAATAACAACTAGCTATCGTAGACATTGACTAAACACTGATCGACAGACTAAATAAAGAATTGGCGGTCAATATAGGTTACAGTAAATAAAACAGACTCCGTACCCAGATTGGCCTAAGCAAACAAAACCTGTTTATTAGGATATTTACTGCGGTAGGTACTCAGAGATATATTATAATTACTACTTTTTGTTTTTTTTAAGTCGTCACTTAGTAAAAACTTGACATACTCTTGTATAAACCTTTACTAAGTGATGGCCTAAGTAATCATTAAAGCTCTCTGAGTGCGGCAGTTAGACGTGATGTAAACGGACCCTTCATAAAGCCAAGCATTATGTTCATCAACCCTACGCATAAATGATTGCTGGGAAACGATTGTTTTTTGGAGGTGTAAAATACCATTTTACGGTAAAACTCATTTTAGTGCACTCAAAACATTGTGCTGATAGTGCATTTAATAGTACGGGGGTCCCCAAACTAAACAAAAATCACCTCCATGCCGCATGGAGGTGATTCCTAGTAAATCACAACCATTAAATCTTGTATTCAAAAAAGTTAATGATACCTCTAATATCTCCTAAACTAAAAGATTCCCAGGTATGCCAGGTATGGCAAGAACAAACAAAAATTTCGATACAGTTCAGTCTGCCCAGCAGTGCTATTGCGTACCTATCTTTTAAATGTCAGTGGCTATCATATTGTGCATGGATTAACTGTCAAATTGGTTATGGTTTAGTACAAAATCGATCCATTTGACAGTTAATTGATGGGCACTATATGATAGCCACTGTTTAAAAGACACGCAATAGCCCTGCTGGAGTGAGGTGTAGCTGAAGTGTACGGTCGATTGTGGAATAACTCCACAAACGACGGTACACTTGAAGTCGTGTCCTGTTGTCTGTACGTTGCAGGAACTGATAGATGCCACTCGTGCTGCTAAATTCGTAACCAAATTCTGGACTGATCAATATAACTTACCATGGAGACGCTAAGAAGAGGATTAAAGGATTTATAAACCACTAGCTGTTGCCAGCGGCTTCGCCCGCTACAACTCGAAAATTATCCCACGGGAAGATAATATCGGGATAAAAACTATCCTGTGTTAATCCAGGTACTAAACTATCTGTGTACCAAATTTTACGTGAAGAAGTAACAAACATACACACTCACAAACTTTCGCCTTTATAATATTAGTGTGATGTGATGTGATTTCGTTACCCATGCTGTCATCATTGTCTTTCTTATCTACTTCTTTATATTCAAGACCATTGAAAATGTATCTAATAAAATCAGTGATCGCACAAAGAAAGTTCTTTGTAACTACGCGCCAACGAATACCTACCAGTTGCCAAACGGTCGTGGAAATTGCTATTACAGTGTCATTTTGACGCCAGCTGCGTCACATCTGACTTCTAAGTCTGACATGTCATAAGTCTGAAGTGTATTTCCTTTGCATCATATGATCAGAATGTCATGAATTTACCTGCTGCTATGGTATGTCGTATTACAATGCAAACCTTAAATGTTTCTAAAGAAGGTAACTGATTCATTTTTACTGCATCCGTTTAGGAAGGAATATGGACAAATCCAAAGGACACTGCACATACAAACTGTTGCCATGAATTCAAGACATGATTTAGAGCCGCAATTGTGCAGAAACGTTTCATTGGTTACTAACCCAAACTATTTCAACACACAAGGCATCCGCAAGAGAACCAAGGTTACCGACATAGCCCGAAAAATTGCCAACCTTAAGTGGCACATTGCTCACAGAACGGATGGCCGATGGGGCCGAAAAGTTCTGATGGCGACCGTGAACCGGATGACGTTGCGTTGGAAGGCCTTCCACTAGTTGGACCAGCAGGGCTATTGCGTGTCTTTCAAATGTCAGTGGCTACCACAGTGTTCATCGATTAACTGTCAAATTGGTTATGGTTTAGTACAAAACGGAACCATTTGACAGTTAATCGATGGACACTATGATAGCCACTGACATTTAAAAAGATACGCAATAGCCCTGCTGGTGAAGGTTGCGATGATCCGCTGGATGCTAAGCGCACGGGACTGGTCAATGTGGCGATGCTTCGGGCCTAAGTATGTCCAGCAGTGAACGTCTTGCGGCTGAAATTATGATGATAATGAAATATTTTATGGCAACGTGCAATATCTATACGGTCCAAATATACGGGACAGTTGATTCCTGGAAAACCGTTGCCGTATAAATACGAAACACTTTGAAAACTGTCAACATCAGCAACTGAAAAGAGCTTTGAGCTATTTTAAGCTTCCTAACTTAAAATAGGCCAAGAAAAATTCAAACAATTCTTTTATCGTAGAGAGACTTCCCCACTTCGTCACGTAGTACATAATTGATGCCTCAATTGTTGCCAAGAACAATGGAAACTGCTATTACACACTATCATTTTGACGCCAGCGTCGTCACATGCGATTCCAATGACTATCACACATGACATTACAATGACGTTGGTTGTGCATTTCCGTTGCATAAGAACTTCATGAATGAGTGTCATGATGAATGGCGAGCATCATTGTGGAGAGCATTTTTCTTGAAACAAAAAGGAACTCAAATTGAAAAAAAAAATATGATAAAACATTTAGATGGGTTTTCTTTAAATTATAAACAAAATAAAATGATATAAATAAAATGTGTAATGATGAGTTGACGTGTGATGTGAACCGGAATTGGTTCTTATTAATAAACTGTGATAATGACTGCACAACTTTTAATCGATTAAATAATCTATGCTTCATTACTTAATACCAGCAATTACCTAATGATAAATAAATTACACTCATTCTCATAAAAATACTCACAACAAAGAAAACCTATAACAAAACATCATCACTTCATCACACAATCACACATTTGTTGCGAATCACAAATCATTGCAAAGTTAAAAAAAACTAATAAGTTTAAGTCGGCTTTAAAAAAAAATGCAAAAGCTAATCGCTAATAAAACAAAAGCCTAATAAAGTCTCGTAGCAACAATCTTTTAAATATAGCACGCCGTAAGCGAATGTCCACAGATTGTCCACAGCAATGTAGTAAGGTTGCTAGCCTAATGTTCAACGAATTTTGCACCTAACCGGAATTTGATTGATTGTTTAAGTATTTGTTTGTTTCATTTATGCTGTGGATTGAAATATTTTTTTCATTACGTCGGATTTCTTTGTTAGGATATGTTTTAAGGCTAATTAAAAGCCTCTATACGATAAAATTCCATGCATTGTGGCTTTTTTCTGTATGATTGAAGATGAATGGTAAGACCGATGAATTTATTTCTGATGAGAGTTTTATGTTTGATTTCCCATGGAAATACTATGGAGACGAAGGGTGCATTCAACCAGCACAATACTTAATAGTTTGAGTGTGTTACACTAAGTTTTACGAAACGAAAAAATCAAAATCAAAAGTATTTTATTCAAATTAGGCTGATAGGAGGCACTTTTCGAACGTCAAAATTCACTTTTCTCTACTTATTTACAAGAGACAGTCCCCCAAAACGGCACCCGTCGTCATTTCCCAGTGTTTTAGCTGGAAAAAAACGAAGAATATACTGCTGGTTGTTAACCGCTGGGTGTCTCCGCACCCGAAGATCTAGACCATTGTCCTCATTACCCCAGCCCTTATCATTCATTTGGGGTTGGTCCCGGTTGCCATATATAGAACTTTGGCAGTCGTTACGGGTAGTCAGTGACCTCAAAGTCTGACATCCAGTCTTACCAAAGGGTATCGTATTACCTAGTATTAACTGGGTTGGGAGGTCAGATAGGCAGTCGCTCCATGTAAAATATTCAGCTGCATCCGGTTAGACTGGAAGCCGACCCCAATATAGTTGGGAAAAGGCTAGGCAGATGATAATATACTTATCATTACAGCAATCGTTTCCTCCATTACCCGAACAAGTTAGACATTTTCAAGATCACACTGGATTTTTAAATAAATCTGGTTGCTTCCATTATTATCAGTCCCATGAATGGAGGATATAACAAATATTCATATTATTTGATGAGAGATAACATTTTAGAATAACATTCTTTGTGCAAATGTTCACGCTACACGTAGGCGGTGTTTGGCAGTCCGTGTGTTTGCGCAAATAATCATTTTAAATGTATCACGATGTGTATGCATGATTTGGGTCGATTTTATGCTTATGACTTTCCTGTAGTTTAATCTAAATCGTTTATTTTTATGGTGTATGGAAAGTTTTATACGGAGAAGCTCCTGGTTAATCAAAACAGCGACTTGGGTTGATATTTTGGTTAGACCGATCTTGAATAAATTGGTTATATAAAGGGTGTACTCCTAACGCAAACGAAGAGCACTTATTCTCCCCACCACTGCGATCTTTTTTTTGTTCTAGACCATACCTGGGAACCCCCTAGTTACGGAGATACTAGGGGTCAAAGTTCAAAATTTTTCACAGCTGTTTTTGTTGTGTTTTTTCAGGTTAAATAATATGTAACTTTACTTAAATTACCTTCATGACCCTTCTACTATTCAAAGCATCCACTAGCACAATTTTTAAGAGTTCTACATTGAGTTTCACCGTGAAATGAGATTTTAGACCCCCAACAAAAAAGTCACTCCCTAGCAAAAATGTTTGCGTAGGGGTACTTAGTTTGATGTACAGAATGCTTGGTTGAGGTATGTGTGAAGGGTTAATTTACACCCTTTATAGTCAAGATTATGGGAAGATCTATATATTGACACAAATATTTGTCAAAATCATAATTGGCGGTCAATTAGTAGTATTTTGTGAATTGGACTATGTTACCAAAAATATTATTGTTGTTATCAATTTTATCTATTAGCTGTTAGTCGTATCTATATTACTAATCTGTTTAAAATGTATGTTTGGGAGCATGTTTGTGCATGGTATTTAGCAATGTGCTAAAGATTTGTACCGGAAAATCCGGTACTTTAATATTTTTGAGTGTGTTTTGAGACTAAATAATGTCTTCATTTTAAAATTCTTTGCCAGGATAACTAACTTTCTGAAAGAGTGAGAAAGTAGAAAGTTTGGGGATAGTGTGGCGTCCTTTTCCCATAAAAAATATTTTGAGCAGAATTGATATTAAGGGTTTGAAATCGAACAAACATATTCGATTGATATTATATTATTAAGTCGGTTTAATGTGCCACAGCTGGGTAAATGCTACCCCCACAGCTTGTCTGTACTGTTTTTGCAGTACTTCGAACTGACCTTGGTTGTGCGTATTCAGGGCAATTCGGTAACGTAGCACCTTAATGCCCAGCTTTCTGGACCATTTGTAATAGCCTTGAAAAGTGGGAAATCATCTAAATAACACAAACAAAAGTATTAACTCAAAAATTAATCATTCATGGAACTTTTATGCATACATCTATTGACCGCTTTTAGCAACTTCACGACAACAGATACATTCTGGCATAATTCTTTTAGTCATACTCACTAATAGAAAGAAGAATTTCGTCACATGCTCTGTTATTTAATTTGGGCTTTCCCATAATTATAAACACGAACACCCATAGAGAGAAAGGGATTTCAACACTCTATGTAGGGAATTCCCCGCTGGATTGTGGAGGATACACAAGCAGTCGCTCCATGTAAAATACTGGTATTCAGCTGCATCCGGTTAGACTGGAAGCCGACCCCAACATAGTTAGGGAAACGCTAAGCACATAATGACGTAAACACCACGCCTGTAATTCCCGAAGGGTTTGTCAGAGCTGGCCCAGTGGTGGCGGTCCCGACTTATGAGCATTAAATCGTGAGTTCGAACACAAGCAGGCGCATTACTTTGTGTAATTTATTTCTTCACCACTGCTCTCAAAAAGGAAAACATCGTGAGGAAACCGGTATGTCTTAGATCCAAAGAATTCGAAGACATGTGACATCTACCAATCCGAACTGCGCCCGCGTGGTGGTTTATAGCCCATCCCTCTCCTAGAGAGTAGGCTTGAGTCCCGGCAGTGGGAACTTTATAGGCTAATATTGATGATGATAGAGGAATTCCCCAGCATAACCATGACGGAGGTATTCCCAAAAACAAAACACAGCTATCTGATGAGATAGAAATCATCTGCAAAAATAAACATTAATATTATCAGCGTACGTCACGGTGTTTAAGCCAAAACTCGTCGACGTGTAATCGAGGCAGGCACGGCGTCCATCGACTTCTGTCATGCATGCTACACGCACACCCATCGTGTTCTGACGTCATGTTTTGAGTCTAAGGGATAATCTGCTTGATAAGTTTTGGTAGTGCAATTTTTTTGCATATTTCGTTGATAGTTGAGCTGCCTTGTTGGTTTAGAATCAGCTGCTAGAATGAGGTGCTGGGTACGATTCCTGGTCGGGTTGATGGCATTAGGCTTGCCCCTATAACATGGGACTTTAAAAAATAACCGATGAAATTTCCTATTGGATACATCTCAGCCGAACACTTTGGGTATTACCGGTGATGTTATATAGTTTGAAGCATTGCTTGCAGATGTGAATTTTATTTTGGAGCAACAGATGTTCGTTGAAACGTAGCAATACTTAGTATTTCATTGAATGGTATTATGTAGTTCAATTGCATAGCAACTTAATGTTAAGATGTTTTTGTTAAGTTGTAGTTGTTGTATAAAGGGTGTAGAAGTACCCTTAACGCAAACGAAGGGCACTTGTTCACTTGTTCACAAAAATTTTCACAAAAAATATGCAATATTTTTTTGGTTCTCGACCAAACCTTAAACCCCTTAGGTACCCCCTTAGGTAGAAGATATGGCGGGGTCAAAGTTCTAAATTTTGCACAGCTGTTTTTGTAAAACCTCCTTTTTCAGGTTATGACTTTACTTAAATTACCTCCATGACCCGTTTACTATTGAAAGCATCCACTAGCAAAATTTTTTAAGAGTGCTACATTGAGTTTTACATTAAAAAAAAGTCGTTTCCCAGCAAAATTTTTGCGTAGGGGTACTTAGTTTGATGTACAGAATGCTTGGTTGACGTATGTGTGAAGGGTTAATTGACACCCTGTATTCATTTTGTGGTGTACAAAATGACCTGCATCTTTCCTTAAATTTTACTTAATTATCAATATTTTATACTGTCAAGTGTAATTTGGTATTTGATATAATGTATTTTTATACCAAACTGTAAAGGTTTGGGTGCAATCAACGCGCGGCAACCGGGTGTAAATGACGTCATAGACCCCGGTTATTTTTGGTCACTCGAAGGAACCGAGCAGCAACCGATAATGGCATTATTTTTAGGTTCATTGTCACGCCCTTTTGGGTTTTAAATAAATTATTATTATTTTGATTATGTCTTTGGTGTAGTCGTCGTAAGCGCGAATAAGATCCTAAATTCGATTGCCAGGTTGAGCAGCGTCCTGTCGGGGCCGCGGGTAGTCCTCTGGCTATCGCGGCCTCGACATAGAGGGCGAAGAAGGAACATGGGTGGTTTTTAGTCAGTAGAAGTCTGTCACTCCCTTTCGCTCCGCCCAAGCGCTCTTGGAGGGGTTATTCGATGATTTTACACCCACAAAAAAAAGGTTGAGCAGCGTTATCGGGTTTTTCGATCAGTAATTTCCAAGTAATAGCCATTTTTTTTTTGGCGGGTGGAAAATCATCAAGGTCCCGCTCTTGGGCAGAGCGAAAGGGAGTGTCAGACTTCTACTGACCAAAAACCACCCACGTTCCTTCTTATCCCTATATGTCGAGACCGCAGTAACTAGTGTACAACCCGCAGCACCGACGCACATACGGGTATTTGATACAAAAAACTGGCCAAAAGTCATTTTTACAATAGTAACCGCGCAGCTATCCTTTGTTATGTTTTAACAATGGGACACTCTATTCATTAAGAAACCGGTACCCAGAAGGGGCTAGAGCGCTCCATGCGCCCTCAACGTCAGTCGGAACTCATCTGTTGTGCTAGTGACACGTTTGTTTTCTCGGCGCTCGCAAATTTCAATTGCTGTTTAAGACTAATCATACTGTTGTGTTTAGTGCAAACCCCAAAAACCATCATGGAATCTTCAGGCACAGGTATGAACTTTATTTTGAATCTATTGTGCTACTGTTAGGATCACTTTTTCATTCTTTAATTGTACCATAAAGTCATGAGTATTTTTATGCAAAAAAAAACACGTAAAATAGGTTTCCTTCGTCAAATTAAGTATCAGATAAACATAGTTAAGCTAAAGTTTATACATAATCGTGTTCTTTGAACCTTCTAGATTTCATATCAAGAGAAAAACCTTCCGCCTCTTTCCGCCCCTATGAATTATAGCCTCTGAACAAAAATAGGTTTTTTTCGAAAAAAAAACAACACTTTGTGTTTCTTTGATTTTAACATAGATTTTTTCTTGTTGGCAGGTCCTTATGATGAGTCATCGATGACAATAACAAGAGAGGATAATAATATAGCCTACAAACTACCTATCAAAAAATGGAGGCTTAACAAGGAGGAAAAGCAGCTTTCGGCAGATAAAAAGAAAGAGATTCAAGAGGCCTTTCGAGAGCAAATGGGCTTGCTTGTAGACGTGCCGAAAGCTGGCTTTGGAAATACTAACGATGGAAATACTTCTAGGAGATTCTTTGCCGATCCTGTAACAACTGCCTCAATAACAGGGATTGATATAAACTTCCTTAAGAACCTCAAGTTGATTCTAGAAGTTATTTCGAGTGGGTTCTCTATTTGTATAACAGAACCGACTGTCAATAAAGAAATTATAATTTTTTCTGATGAAATTGGAAAGGATTTAGGCCGCTTGTTGACAAGTAAGAATCCGGGATCTTCAATTATTAACTTTTGTATGCCTGGTTGTTCCTTAAATTTCATTATGAGAAAGATTATGAATTACAACTTCAGCCCAGATTCCATATTATTGATATTTGTTGGTAATGGGTGTAATGTGAACAAAGGGGAGTTGTTCCAATATTTTAGTTCATTGAGTAAACTTAGTTTAGGAAAAATTCTAATGTTCACATTCCCCTATAGTCAAAGTTTGCCACAGGAAGAAAACCTCTTAAGATTTGAAATTAACATGACATTACATAATTTGATATTCAATAATAATATGTTTCATTTAATTGATATTAATAATTATGTTGGTAATAGCTTATATTTGACAAAAGATAGATTCCTAGTAGACAGGTACTATCTTTCTAGGTATTGTAAACGACAGATAGCTGTGTCACTGTCTTATTATTTTAGTATAACAGCTAAGAATTTAGCAAAAGAGATTGCTTCTATTGAGTACCATGACATTTTGAATAATCCAGTGAGAAATTTAGTGCATAATATTGACATTATAAATCATTTAAATTAGAGAATAGGACAATAGAGGCAAACTCTAGCAGTAATGAACAATCTCACAAAACTATTATATCTAATAAAAATAGCTTAATAACAAATAGTATCAACCTGGTGCATCAGAATATTCAAGGACTGAGGAACAAAGACTTAGAATTAGAACTATTTTTGAATTTGAATAATATTGATATTCTTTGTATTACAGAACATTGGCTTCAAAGCCACCAGTTCATGATTAGTTTTAGTAATCACCAGGTTGGTAGCACATTCAACAGAGTTAATGCCATTCATGGTGGATCACTAATTTTAGTAAATAACCAGATTAAATTCAAAGACCGAAAGGACATTGTGAGCCTATCTGTTGAACGCAATATTGAAATAGCCTGTATAGAATTGGAGCAGTTCATTATATTAAGTGTATACAGGCCCCCCTCGGGATTGTATGACTGCTTTGAAAAGGTAATGGATGAAGTTTTACACAAGATTTGTAACACAAACAAGTCCATTATCACATGCGGTGACTTTAATGTAAATTTATTAGAAAACTCAAGTTCTTGTAGTAAAATTATGAGTCTGTTTCGGTCCTACAATCTCGTAAACCTATTTTTGGAGCCTACAAGAATAACGCCTACTTGTGCCACATGTCTAGACAATATTTATACTGATGTTACTCCAATCCATAAAGAAATTATAAATGCTCTAGACTCTGATCATTGCGGTCAAATGATTACCATTGAAAAGCAAAAATTTAAAGTGGCTAAAATGGATATCACTGTTAACCCAAAAACGGTAAGATGCTTGGAAACATTTAAAAATAAACTAAAAATTAACTTACCATTATTGTCTACTGACAATCCTCATCATCAATATGATGAATTTTTTGATATGTATTGTAAGCAATTTAATTCCACTTTCATTCCCAAGACTATCTCAATAAATTGTAACGCATCTTTTAGTGACTGGGCTACCATGGGTATTCACAAGAGTAGAACAAGGCTTTATGAGCTGTATAATGAAAGAGTTTTTGTAAATACTGCCGAATTTAATTTATATGTTAAAAAATATTCAAAACTGTTTAAAAAAGTGTGTCATATTGCCAAGTCACATTATTTGAGCTCGAAAATTAGAAACAGCAATAATATTGTTAAAACTACTTGGAATATTATTAATAATGAAACGGGAAAGTCTAGTAAACGTAGTTATGACTACAGCTTAACAATTAATGACAAAGTAATTAAATCAGATGCGGATGTCGCTGCGGCTTTCGAAAGTTTCTTTTCTGACATTTCCGTTTCAACGACAAAATCCCTAAACTCGTCACCTACTGTTGCCGAATCTTTGCTAAAGGAAAATGTTAAAGCTTGCGACTCAGAATTTCATTTTGAACATGTCACATGTAGAGATATATTAAAAACATTTCAAACCTTAAATGTTAAGAAGACTGCGGATCTGTGGGGTAATTCTGTAGAAGTTGCCAAGTCTATTATTGATATTGTGGCACCTACCTTAGCTTCTATTTTTAATAATTGTATTGATTGTGGAGAGTTTCCTGACCTTATGAAAATTAGTAAAATTATTCCTTTATTCAAGGCAGGTAGTACATCAGACCCCACAAATTATAGACCTATTTCAGTACTGCCTACTTTTAGTAAAGTTTTTGAAAAATTAATTTTAGACCAACTGCTAAGATTTTTTAATAAACATAAATTATTACATAGCAAACAGTTCGGTTTTACGAAGGGTCGCTCAACTACCGATGCCGGTGTCGAACTTTTAGGACATATTTATAGTGCATGGGAAGATAAATACGATGCTTTGGGCATTTTTTGCGATTTGTCCAAAGCATTTGATTGCGTCCTTCATGAGACCTTAATCAGGAAACTCCGCCACTACGGAATACGAAACAGCGCTCTGGATCTTCTTATCTCATACCTGAGTGATAGGATCCAAAGAGTTGACATCAACGGAGAAAGATCTCCCGGATCTAGTGTAATAATGGGAGTCCCACAGGGCTCGATTCTTGGCCCTTTCTTGTTTCTTATTTATATTAATGATTTGCCTCACCTCATAAAGGATAACCACGATATAGTGTTATTTGCGGATGACACTTCGCTTTTGTTTAAACTTAAACGACAACAACCCGTTGTAGACGACGTAAATAGCGCGATTTCGAACGTAGTGCATTGGTTTAACGCTAATAATTTGCTGCTTAATGAAAAAAAAACCAAATGTATTAAGTTTACACTACCTCACGTTAGGCAGGTGAAAACTTGTGTGTTGGTAAAGGGCGAAGAGTTGAATCCTGAAGATAGCACGGTGTTCTTGGGCTTAACTTTAGACGCTAAGCTTCAGTGGGGGCCTCATATAGATAAACTGTCGAAAAAGCTGAGCTCTGCAGCATACGCAGTTAGAAAAATTCGTAATTTAACCGATGTAGAGACAGCCCGATTAGTGTACTTCAGTTATTTTCATAGCGTAATGTCGTACGGCATTCTATTGTGGGGGAATGCCGCTGATATACAGACCATCTTTGTTTTGCAAAAACGGGCGGTTAGATCAATTTATAAATTGAGTCCGAGACACTCTCTCAGAGAAAAATTTAAGGAAATTAATGTAATGACTGTTCCTTCTCAGTATATTTATGAAAATCTTTTGTATGCTCACAAAAATATAAAGCTGTTTAAGAAATATAGTGATATTCACAATATAAATACAAGAAATAGACATAAATATATTGTACCCACAACAAGGCTCAAGAAAATAGGTGGATCATTTAGATGCCAATGTATTCGCTTTTATAATAAACTACCAAGCCACATTCAAAATTTAAGCCTTAATAAATTTAAATCTTTTATAAAACGTAAACTTTGCCAGAAAGCTTTTTATGCTGTTAAAGATTATATAGAGGACAAAAAAGCTTGGGATTGAACTGCTCCAATTTGAATTGTTTTTTTTTTATATATATTTTATTTTTCTTTTACAATTTGACATTTTATTAATTTTCTTTATACACAGTGACATTGTTTACTTTTTCAAGTATGATATTATTTTTTGACCAATATTTACTTGTTAAATATTTTCATTTTTTTTTGTTTTTGATTTAGTTTTGTGTTTTTTTTTTTTTTTTGTTTTTTTGACATTTAATAACTTGATTTATTTAATATGATAAATATTTTATTATTTTTATATTGTGAATATGAGGACTATGTGGGTCTTTCTTTAATTTTAACGTTTGTCTGGCAGTTTGAGTACTATAAGCGACCTACCCAAATGTCCTTTCCTTGGTATTGTTCGTCGTGACGTCGAGCTCCTTGAGTTAAAAGTCGAGCTCGACAATAACTGACAAATGCTTGCACTGACTGGACGGGTCCACTCAAATCTGTGTGGTGCTTTCTTCAAAAGACCATCTCAGACACTAATCTGCATAGCCCTCATGTGTGTCCCAAGATTATGTCTGGACCTTAAACTTATTGTTAACCATTTAAAACCATTTTAAAAGATTAAAAGAGTAACCTTTGGAGTTTCTTGCCGGTTCTTCTCCTTAGGAATCGACCAATGCACCGAACCGTGCCCCCCTTTTTTATGTCGACGTTTTACAAGTGCCCATGTAGGCCTATGTGAAATAAAATATTTTGACTTTGACTTTGACTTTGACACGGAAAAATTTTCGGTGTTTCTGAAGTCAACAGCCGAACTATATGTGCAGTTATACAACTGGCACCCCATGACGCCAACTTTGCATAAAGTTTTGTGTCATGGGGCTTTGGTAATCAAACATGCTCTTTTGCCGATTGGACAATTATCAGAGGAGGCAGCTGAGTCGCGGAATAAACATTTCCGCCTATACAAGCAAAACTTTGCAAGAAAGTTTTCGCGAAAGAATTGCCTCCAAGATGTCATGAACCGCCTTCTTCTGACCTCTGATGTCTTTCTTAGTAGCAGCAGCAGAATGCAATTCAAAAGGAACAGGAAACCACTATCGCAAGAAATTCTACAATTTCTTAAAGTTAAATACGAGTGTCCCGCGGACACTGACACTGATAATGCTGACCCGGGCACTAGTACTGATCAAGCAGATAGCGATAGCGAGTCTGACGAATATTAGCTGTATAAGTTTCTCTGTAAATATTACAAGAAAATGTATATTTAACTTTTATTTCGATGTAAATTACAGTTTGTACATAGCTTTTCATTTATGTATTTTGTAAGGTTATGTAAAAAGTAAGCGTTATTTTTAAATCATTGTGTATTTTTAAATGCTTTTTTTATTAGTTATTGTACAAATAAATCACCATAATGCTTGAAATAGAAAATAATGTTTTATTTTATTTCGATTTTATTTCACACGTAAGTCCCTTTGGAGAAAAGGGTATAGAAATGATTGGGTTATACTAAAATTAATATGAAAAATAATTAGGAGGCACAATTGACCCAAAATTACCAAAAAAAGGTTTTGGCCAGTTTTTTGTATCAAATACCCGTATGTGCGACGGGCGTCGGCCCTTTCGGGCCTCTCCCATGTTGACATGACATCTCTTTGAGGCGCGCGTGGAACACGAACGCGCCGTCGACACGGCCTGTCGTCGTCATAAGACGGACGGACGGCGAGCTAGCCCATCACTCACCGTCCACAGGCCCGCGTCTACGGTAGCCGGAAGCCATCACGTGGCCCCCGACGCCCGGAGCGCCTCCCGCGGCGGCTGGGACGGGAGGTTCTCTCCCTCTCGCATTCCGCCACCTCCTTCGCGAGCATCACTGCTTCGCAGATGGAGGCGACGGCGTCCCATTCCTCCTCGCCCCGGACCATGGCTTGCACCAGTGCCGGACGCGAGAGGTCGCCGCCGCCGATCGCCGCTACGAGAACACGGCGGGGCTCCGCCACCACTGTATGCTCCACCGTGTCTTCCGGCCGATCCTCACAATGGTGGCATCCGGGCTCCAAGTAATAGCCATGGAGTCTGGATTTATACCCGGTTAATAGGGTAGTTGACAAAAACAAACCTAATTAGTCCGTCAGATAGATTTCCAAAAAAATTTGGGCACATATTTTTTCCTTTTTTCACGTAAACAAAAAATGAAGACGATACAGTGCTTCGAAAACTCGCGTGACGTCAGAAGCCCACACTCGTGATCTTTGACGCGTTTTATCTTATACAATTTTTATTCATTTGATAAAACAAAAAACACGTTTCCAATATTTTTCGATAATCTAACTGACGGACTAAAATTAATCATATTTTGTTTAGTCAGGAATCAACCCTATTGCATTAGGTTCGTCCTATGGACTTAAATAAAGCTGGTACCTATAGCTGGTGAAATGAGGGTGTTCACCTGTGCGTATCCCTTTGGGGACAATAGGCGTGATATCATGTTACTATTTTAAAGTAGGTTCTAGAGCAGCGGGGGCCCAGTGGTGTCGGTCCCGACTTACGAACAGTAAGTAGGTCGTGGATTCGAACCCAGGCAGGCGCATTACTTTGTGTAATTTATTTCATCACCGCTGCTCTCAAAACGGTATAGGAAAACATCGTGAGGAAACCGGCATGTCTTGAACTCAGACCAAATAAACAGCAAAGTGAGGCCGGTCAAACTACGCCCCGCCGTGTACATACACAATACACGCACACACGTACAACATAAACTACGCCTTGGTCTTAAACTTTTTATTTGGTCTGAGACGTGAGACTTTGCTGTTCGCAGAGTTCCGTCTTTACTTTTTCATTGGTCTGAGGTCTTGAACCAAAGAATTCGAAGACATCTACCTATCCGCACTGGGCCCGAGTGGTGGATTATAGCCCATCCCTCTCCTAGAAAGGAGGCCGAGTCCCTGCAGTGGGAACATTATAGGCTGATGATGAATCATGATGAGGTTCTCCCTTAGTCCAAGGAAAATGTGTGTGTGTGTATGTTTCTGAACTATTTACACAAGGTTTTTGTTTCATTGTTTAGAAAGAGGGTGTGTCCTAACATGAATAGCATTATAAATGGTAATTGTTAATGGTAATGTCATTCATTTCACTGCGTTATTGGTGGTAGCGCCAATGTCAATACGGATGCATATATTTGGGGTAACGTGGCAGGTTAGGAATAAACTCCGCCGAATAAAACCTTTGCTTTTCCTTTTTTTTTCACCAAAAAAATGTAATTAGTCCGTCTGTTAGATTATCGAAAAATATTGGATACGTATTTTTTATTTTATCAAATTAATGAAAAATTACGAAAATTAAATGTGTCAAAGAACATGAGTCCCGCTTTTAACGTCATTTTGTGGGTTCAAAAGTGCTAACCTTGTGATTTCACACGACTTGACGCGACTTTTCAAAGCACTGTACTTATCGTCTTCATCTTTTGTTTAAGTGAAAAAAGAAAAAATACGTGTCCATTATTTTTTGAAAATCTATCTGACGGACTAATGAGATTTTTTTGGTGAAATAACCTATTTTAGACTTGACATCATCACACTTTTTTTTCTGGGGGCTGCGGGTTGTTGTAAGAGAAACCGCGGCCTCGACATAGAGGGCCAAGAAGGTGTAGTGTATACCCTCCTTTAGATTATTAACCATATATGTTCTCCTTTATATTAGGTATCATATGATATGCTTACCTAGCTATTACATCGTTTTACTTATTTCTATTCATTATACTAGCAACATGGCAGCCAACCTGACTTGTTATTTGCTTTACCTACCCGTACAACACTAATCATCTCAAAGGAACATGGGTGGTTTTTAGTCAGTAGAAGTCTGACACTTCCTTTCGCTCTTCCCAAGAGCGGAAGGGGTTATTTGATGATTTTCCAGCCGCCAAAAAAAAAAAAAAATGGCTCCATATTGAAAAACCCTAACACAATTTTCGAGGCCCGGGAACCGAATCCGGGTATCTCATGCTCAATCGTCGCAATAGGGTATTTCACCAAAAAAAAACTAATTAGTCCGTCTGTTAAATTACCGAAAAATATTGGATAAGTACGTGTTTTTTGTTTCATCAAATTAATGAAAATTGACGAAAATAAAACGTGTGAAAGATCACGAGTCCCCGCTTTTGCCGTCATGTGTGGGTAAAAAAGTACTAACCTTGTGACGTCACACGACTTGAAACGACTTTTCGAAGCACTGTATCGTCTTCATCTTTTGTTTAAGTGAAAAGAGAAAAAATGTGTGTCCATTAATTTTTGGAAATCTGTCTGACGAACTTAGATTTTTTTGTGAAATAGGTACCTACCCTATTGTTACTACTAGACCAAAGAGGCAATGATAGATTTATACTAAAACAATAATGTGAGTATGCCATTTAACATCATATTATACGCATTTGTCATTTAAGTAGGTGTTGGAAAATCATCAAATAACCCCTCCCGCTCTTGGGCAGAGCGAAAGGGAGTGTCAGACTTCTACTGACTAAAAACCACCCATGTTCATTCTTAGCCCTCTATGTCGAGGCCGCGATAACTAGTGTACAACCCGCGGCAGGTGTATGTACCTAAAAATAAGATGTTGCTGTGTCATTTCGTTATGTACCTAAATCTATAACACTCACTGAACACGATCAAACGGCGTGAACTTGCCACGTGTAAACTATCTCATCTAGAAGGTCTTTTATTAACACTAAAGTGCTGAGTAACCACGTCGCGCGGACGTGTCAGTTAAAGTCTGAAGGAAGGATAATTGAAAGTTTAGTTTGAGTTAATAATTCCGGTTAGCCAAAAGGACTATCAATTAAACTAATTGTATATACACTTTGTAGCCTCAGTAGGTTAACAATTTTTTTGAGAAAACATACCTAAATAAGAAAACATTAAGTAATTCCTTGAACAGATTCGTTACTTGCAATTGTAAATCACAATAGAGATGCTTACTGACTAAACAAACTGTGATTCTAATTAGTCCGTCTGTTAGATTATCGAAAAATATTGGATACGTATTTTTTGTTTTATCAAATCAATAAAAATTGTCGAAGATAAAACGCGACAAAGATTCGAGTGGGTGTTTGTGACGTCACTGACCGGTAAAAAATGCCATACTAATGTCTTAGGTTATGACGTCACACAAGTTTTCAAAGCACTGTATCGTCTTCATTGTTTGTTTACGTGAAAAAAGAAAAATGCGTGTTTAATATTTTTTGGAAATCTATCTGACGGATTAATTCGTTTTTTTTTTGTTATTTACCTACCTATCTACCTTTTTTACTTGGTCTGAGGTTATCTACCCTATTATTGCAAAACGAAGTGCATGACAGAGTGTGAGGGGGTGTGCACCTATCTGAGCGGGTGAGTATCAGCTGTGTGAGTGTGTGTATAAGACAGCCAGGACCAATAGATTAGTATTATTACTAGTAAAAGAATTTAAACATGCCAAACAAAACAAATTAATAGAACTAATAACTATTTTGTTTTTCGACGAAGGAAATTCTTGAAGCCAGCTAATAAGTTGGCACCGTTGCGTTGTTAAGGTCGCGTCAACCGCAGGGAATTCCCTGCCCACCTCGACAGTGAGTAAGCGTTAAGATACAGGAATCTACTTGTCCTAATTTCACAATATTATTCATTTACTAGAAATGCATGCAGTCAATGTAAACAAAGGTTTTGATTGTAATCATTTCATCATGTTTGTTTATGTTGAATTTACTTACGTAGCTTTGTTTGCAAGACCGTAATAATTTACAAAAAAAATCCAAACATATTTATACTTTACCCATACATTATTTCATTTGATTAATTTTCTTTGTCAAAGATTAACCAAGCACAAATCCAAACTCCATGGATGCTAACTGACAAACTGACTTGGGAATCCAGGAACTCATGCTCATACTGGTGACCACTAGACCTCAGGCAGTCATGGCTGACCCCGAAACAACCGCTCGCTTCCTATCGATTGCTGCATATACTGTTTTAGAACATTATGGTACAAGTGTGTAATGTTGGTGATTACCGCTGAGGCGCCATTGAGACCCGAGCCGTCAGGGCACAGAGTCTGCTATTCAATAGTGTCAGAATGGTCTATCATTGATTGATCAGTGATAGATCATTCTGACACTATTGAATAGCAGACTCTGGGCCCAGGTCTTAAGAGAGCCGAGCATGAAATTAGCAAGCAGTAGGTACATTATTTATTTGGACTATTGAACACGATGTTTTTTGTATCGAAACTTTTTTAAGAACAAAGCAACTCAAATAATACAAAGCACCTATAACTTATCATCTGCCTAGCCTTTTCCCAACTATATTGGGGTCGGCTTCCAGTCTAACCGGATGCAGCTGAATACCAGTATTTTACATGGAGCGACTGCCTATCTGACCTCCACAACCCAGTTAATACTAGGTAATACGATACCCTTTGGTAAGACTGGATGTCAGACTTTCAGGTCACTGACTACCCGTAACGACTGCCAAAGATCTAAGTATATGACACCCGGGACCAACAGCTTAACGTGCATTCCGAGGCACGGAGGAAAAAGCACCTTTAACTCACCTGTGAATAATAGCAATGAAAAAGTCACAGTTTGTGCCATTTTATGAGCAACTGTATTAAAAAAATATATTTACGTCAGTGTATGTATTGATTGGCAGTTTGAATAACAGTATGTCGTTGTCTATCTTTCGTAGATAAGAAATAGTAATGGGCAAGCTACTAGTGTATGATGAAAAGTGTAATCATCATCAATTGCCTAGCCTTAACTAAGTTGGTATCGGCTTTCAGTTAAATCGGATGCAACTGACTACCAGTTGCGTTTTACATAGACTGACTGCCTATCTAACCTACACAACACAATAGAGATGTTTACTGTCTTAAAAAAATGTGATTCTAATCTGTACCTGTGGTACAGACAGTACTACAGTGTGTGTACTGTATCTGTGGGCTTCAACCAATGGGCTACACCAGGTATTTACAAAAGTCAAGCCCGATTGTACGAGTTGTATGGTCTTAAACAATACAGGTTTGATACAACTTTTCTAGAGTATGTTAAAAATTATTCCAAATTATTTAAAAAGATTTGTATTATTGCAAAATCAAAATTCTTAAGCGAGACTATTAAAAATTCTTATAATAAAGTTAAAGCCACTTGGAAAATCATTAATAATGAAACGGGTAAATCTGTTAAACAAGATAATCACCTCGAGATCATGGTGGGTAACAAATTAGTTAGTGAAGCAGCCGACGTAGCGACGACTCGTTCCCTGAGTTCGTCGCCGTCTAAAGCCGAAGATCTTTTGCATAGCAGCGTGTCTAAATATGGTAAAGTATTTAGTTTCGAACACCTCGTGATGTAGTTAACGTTTTTGATTCACTTAAGTCTAAAAACACAGGTGATTACTGGGGCATTTCTAAAAAACTTTTAAGTAACATAATCGACATTGTAGCCCCCTGTTTTGCTGTTACTTTAAATAAATGCGTCGATTTGGGGACTTTCCCTGACCTTATGAAGAGCAGTAAAGTCATCCCTCAATTTAAATCAGGCAGTAAAAACGATATTGGTAACTTTAGACCAATTTCTATTTTACCTGCTTTTAGCAAAATTTTTGAAAAATTAATTCTCAAACAGTTGTTAGTACATTTTAATTTAAATAATCTCCTTCATAATGATCAATATGGCTTTACAAACGGTCGTTCGACTACGGATGCAGGTGTTGCTTTGTTAAAAGACATATTTGACGCATGGGAGAACGCGCAAAATGCTATCGGTGTTTTCTGCGATCTCTCTAAAGCTTTTGATTGCGTACATCACGACACGCTTTTACGAAAACTGCGTTATTACGGTGTTCAAAATGAAGCCCTAAATGTGATAGATTCGTATTTGCAAAATAGATTCCAATGTGTAGACGTAAATGGCGCGAAATCTTCCGGGCTACCGGTTCGGCTAGGTGTACCTCAATTTATATTTATACTGGGTCCGTTTTTATTCTTGGTTTATATTAATGATCTACCATACTATTTAAAGGGTTTTTGTGACGTTGTACTATTTGCAGATGATACCTCTCTTATCTTTAAAGTGGATAGGAACAGACACGATTTTGACGACGTAAACAGCACGCTATCAATGGTCACGGATTGGTTCACAATAAACAACCTTGTTCTTAATGTCAAGAAAACTAAAATAGTTAAGTTCGCTTTACCCAATGTTAGAAATCTAGGTCCCAATATTATCCTCGCCAATCAGGAGCTAGAAACTGCCGACTCTGCTGTATTTCTGGGCATAACAGTAGATGCAAGGTTTACATATATCAAGCCTAGCGGGAAGGCTAAGTTCAGCCGCATACGCCGTCAGAAAAGTAAGACAATTCACTGACGTTGATACAGCACGGTTAGTCTACTTCAGTTATTTTCACAGCGTTATGTCATACGGTATTCTGCTGTGGGGCAAAGCTGCTGATATTCAAAATATATTTGTTCTGCAGAAGCGAGCGGTTCTCTCTTAGAGATTTTTTTAAGGAGATTGGTATCCTCACTGTTGCATCTCAGTTCATCTTTGCCAACATTTTATATATTAAACAAAATATCCACCTGTACACTGAAAACAGTGATATTCACAATTTTAACACTAGAAAAAAGCATAAACTACGCGCTCCTTTTCACCGGCTTTACAAAGTTCATAATTCATTCGTCGGGCTTGGTATAACATTTTATAACAAACTGCCATCTTCTTTTCTAGACTTGCCATTTAATGCGTTTAAAGCCAAAGTAAAATCTAATATTTGTTTAAAAGCTTACTATTCCATTAACGACTACTTAAATGATAAGAACAGTTGGTCGCTGAGTTGAACACAAGACAATGTTTGTTATTTATTTATGTTCTTTCTCCAAGATTAGTTTACTGATATGTTATGTCTTTTTTTATTATTATATACTTGCCTTACTATTGTATCGAGTCTGGTTCTTCTAAACAATCTAACAGACAGATGTGTGCTGGGGAGTTAGTTCCGCCACTTCTTCTTTCCAGCAAAAACACTAGGAAGTGTCGAAGGGGGGGGCGTTTTGGGGGACTGTCTCTTTTAAAAAAGTAAAGTAAATTTTGACGTTCGAAAAGTGCTGATTATCAGCCTAGTTTGAATAAATGAGTTTTGATTTTGATTTTACGTCTGTTAGATTATCTAAAAATATTGGATACATATTTTTTGTTCTATAAAATCAATCAAAATTGAAGAAGATAAACAATATTTTTTGGAAATATATCTGACGGACTAATTAGATTTTTTTCTTAAGGGATTCATATTACTTAATAGTAATTGTAGTATTGAGTAATATGAATCCCTTGGTTTGGTAAGTTGGTACCTAAGACTGATTGTTAGACTTTTAGCCCACTGGCTTCTTGAAACGTCTAAACAGAGATTTGTAATTGACAGCCGGAACATGGTATAACGTGCTTTCAGAGGCACGGATGAAAATTCGGTATGTAAGGCGGTCACCCACAGACCGCCCGAAGCAAACGCGGCTTACCCAGAACATTAATCCGAGCGACTAAAATTTAGCCACTCGTTTCATAATACTATACTAAGTTGTCACAAAGAAACTGAAAGTATTCTGAAATCCGAGACCAGGGTTCACCGATCAGAGGCACATGTAAATACTAGTGTAATGTTTTGCAACTAAAATAGAAGCGGGTGCGAAGTCCACGATCCCGTACCACACCTCTATATCTAGCGCGGTTATTTTAATCCCGTGTTAATCCCGATTCCCGTCACCATTCAGTTTGTACTCAATGATACAAAGTTTGGGCGTAAATAACAGATGTAGTGGAAAACTTCGTGGAGTATGGTTTCGGAGAAAAAACAAACTAACAACTTCCTTTTTTCCTAAAATCGGTTATGAAATTCAGAAAGAGCGTTGATGTTTTCATGCTGTTTTTAATACGTCACATTTACACTCATACACAAGCTTTTTCACATTCATATAATTTCCAATAAGGACATGTAATGAGGAGGGATGACACGCATGTGACTAAAAAATACCCGACTGAAAAAACTGAAAAGCAAAAACCAGGCACATTTTAAATTAAACAAACCTTGGAAGCAGGCGGGGTTCATTCTATTTTTACCCGACTGCGGCGAAGCCCAAAAGGAGGGTTATCATTTCATAATTTAATATTCAAATGAACCCCGCCTGCTTCCAAGTTTTGTTTAATTTAAAAGTGCTTGTTTTTACTTTTCAGTTTTTTCAGTCGGGTTTTTTGGTTTTTAAACTACTTTTTTTATATCAAACTTTTTAGTTCTTTTGTGTCTGTTCTTTCGTTGGTGCCGTAAAAATCTTCTCAGATGATTTAACTTTTGTGTTTGTTCATATGATTTTTGACTTTGAATTTATTTTAAACATATAAGTGTCATATATTTTTGTTATCTCCTTTTAAAACCCTTCATTTTGATACCCTACTCGATGGTAATGGATTTTTTTTTATTTTTTGAAATACGCTATATGGCCCCCAAAATCCGCAAATTGTTTTTCTTTTTTAATTTTAATGTAGCCAGTGACACTCACGCCATCACGACGAATCTAACGACGTATATTTTATACAAATCCCTTCATCCGTTCCGTTTAGGAGTTATGAGGGAACAAAGAAACGGACATACATACATACGTACATACATACATACATACATACATACGGACCATGGCTTGCACCAGGGCCGGACACGACAGGTCGCCCGAGTACCACGATACCTCTTGGTAAGACTGGATGTCAATCTGCTACCAAACCCCTGTCATCGCTGCTTACTTAATACCTACGTTATGTAACTAATAAGTACTTTCATTATATCTACTTATAAATGCAGGAGTATTTCCCAGTGCATTTTTGGCACGTTCTACTTACCCCATATTCTTGTGTGGGATAATTATAGCAACGCAATGCATTATAAATACTTACAAGGCGCTTCTGCTAGCATATAATAATAATATGATAATAATAAGCTCTATAATTAATAATTAATTCTAGTTCTTAATAATTATAATTCTACATTCATGAAAAATTTTATCAAATTAATATGTAACTTATACAGGTTGATGAACCTGAAAGAGATATTTCACTCTGACCTTATCAAGTAATTCACGAGACTTAGGTTGAATTACTGTTGCTACACAGGGTGTAAACGTTTCCTTCACGCACGGAGACATCACACCAAGGATTCTGTAAATTTTGATGTACAGAATCCTTGGTGTGATGTCTCCGTGTACGTGGATGCCTCCAAGTACCTCACTTTACCATTGTAGGCCGGATGAAAAAATCACATTTACCGTTGGATTTAATGTGACGCACTCAAGTATCGTGGAGACTCGTGGATTAACGTAAAGCTATAACATTAAAATGTATTTTTTTTAAACTTGACCTGTTTCCATTATCAACAGGTTGCAGCAGCATACAGCTACTGAACATATGCTGTCTTTGAAACGCACCACAATCAACTGGAATTTCGGTTGCTCTCATATGCTGAGTTTTTTTTTTTTTTTTTAAACGTTGCCCCACACTAGGAATTTCTCCTGTATCGTGGCTGGGTGCGTTCACAAACATTTAAACTCACATACACAAATACCCTCGTTAAATACCATCGTTGCTCCACCAGCTATCTTGAGGTAGTCTTACTATTTCCGATACTACTAATAATTATGAAAACTGGGATTGATAAGACAAAATGCCATGGTGCAAGTTTAATACAAAAGAGTGCTAAGACCAGTATTTAACTAACACAACCCAGGAAATCAGTGTAACCTTGCAAAATAAAACAGAACCGTCACGCCCACCAAATTCCCGGAAACGAAACGGTAACATTATACTTTAAAATACACCCACAATTCTACACCCAGCTTAAACAAATACCGAAAATAAAACTATTCATGACTACTTATTCAAAAGTAATATATTACTTAAGGCTTGTGCAGATGAAGAAAAAATCCAACTTGCCTTATTGTTAAAACCAAAGAAACGATACATAGACTGTGTAAAGGATGGTATGGCTAGTAAAAACTTAAATCAATAAGTAAGAAAATTAGCCAGAATTACTGTTTTGTTAAAAACTTTAAATCGTTATACAGGGTGTCAAGTAAAGTAACTCATCATTCTCTTGCCCTTATCCCAATTTATTTGGGGTCGGCGCAACATGTCTTTTTCTTCCATACTTCCCTATTTCTCGCCATGTCAGCAGTCACCTCCTTCCTAGCCATATCATCCTTCACACAGTCCATCCATCGGCATCGTTTCTTTGGTCTTCCTCTACTCTTAAACCCATCTACATTCATACTCATCACCTTCCTCACAACACTATCTTCATTCCTTCGCATCACATGTCCATACCACGCCAATCAAGTAAAGTAACTATTCACGAATAATTTGATGTAAAAAAAAGTACTAGAAAAGGATTTTTTCATTACGAGTTGCTTAAAAATCTGTTTCAAGGTAGAGATTTTTCGGTATTTCGGAAATTTTTGTAAAACTGTAAATCCGTAAGATTTTGCTGAACATATATTGTGTTGTATTGATAGCTATCACCCCCTGCAGTATGTCGTGCTATTTACTGGACACCCTGTATATCTTAAACTATTATTTAAAATGAAAATGATTAAAGGAACCTTAAGATGATTTTAATATACCTATTCAACCCACTTGTTCATCGATTTTTTTTTTAATTTTGACAATATGGCGTCTGGTTGTCGCTGTGGTGAATTTTGATTACTGTCATGTCTTTAGTGACACTCGCAAGGTTAAGACAAATCGATTGACGTAAGAATTATCAACGTCATTTGGTCTCTAGAACGCCACATAGAAACAAACATACATACATACATAGACTGATAAACACATTACCCTCCTTTGCGTCGCGCAGTCGGGTAAAAAGGAGGTGTCTCATGAGATGACGAGTATTAGAAGTATGGAAGAATGCAGCACTGACCCCAAATGTAATAATAATAATAAGACATGCAGCACTGACCCCAAATGTAATAATAATAATAAGACATGCAGCACTGACCCCAAATGTAATAATAATAATAAGACATGCAGCACTGACCCCAAATGTAATAATAATAGTCCTCCTCCGTTTTTCACTGACTGTACACCTCTGCTTAGATCTTCGAGGAGTACGAGGGTTATAGTTATCGTGTTTTATCATCATTTGCTTACCTTACTTGACAGTCTATCCGGCCGAATACTAGCATTATACACATTACGGCTACGGGTAACTTCTGTCTATCTGACATTTAAGTCATTATACAGGATGTAAATTAACCCTTCAAAACCACACTTTCAAACTAAGAACCCCTACGCAAAATTTTTTGCTGGGAAATGACTTTTTTTTGGGGTCTAAAAACACTTTTTATGGTAAAACTCAATGTAGCACTCTTAAAACATTGTGCTAGTGGGTGCTTTGAATAGTAAACGGGTCATGGAGGTAGTTTAAGTAAAGTTATAACCTGAAAAACTAGTATTTACAAAAACAGCTGTGCAAAATTTGGAACTTTGACCCCCAATATCTCCGTAACTAGGGGGTGAAAATGATCGCAGTGGTGGGGAGAACAAGTGCCCTTCGTTTGAGTTAAGGGTACTTTTACACCCTTTATGCCTAACCATATTCCATAGTCTGTTTGGATCAGCACCCCACCACTAACCAAATGAGGTGATTACCAGTACTTTACAAAAAAAAGGACTGCAGCTGACCTCCCACAACCTCTCCTAGGTGCAACTAAAGTGTGTCACTAAAGTAATAATCATTTTCGAAACCCACACATAATAAAACAAATCATCACACACACAATTCACTAGGTATTAATTTAAGACTGACAAAACTCTCTCATCTGCGCGGGCCTTTATTATTATAGTTTATAAAACAACACGCAGCGTCCCAATGTACTACTCAAAGTGGGCACGTGATCTGCGCACACGCAGCCGAAGCCTGCACGTGCGGCCACTCCCCTCCGTAACGTTACGGAGGGACGCTGGTTCGATGCCGTGCTTTTTGCACTTTGGAACTTAAATAGAAATAGAATTTTAAGTGATGTGTTTTGTTCGGCGCAGCTTGTGGTTTAATTATAGCAGACTCGGGGCGCTCTTAAAGTTAAGCCGTGCCGTAAGGTCCGTGGATGGGTGACCGCCCATTAATAGTTAAAATGTTGATCCCGGCTATCATTTGAAAATCTTTAACAGTCCTTATTGGTAGTCAGTGACCCGAAAGACTGACATTCAGTCTTATCAAGAGGTATCGTGTTACTCATCTTTTTTTTTTTTAAGGTAGGACTTAATTTATTGGTTTAAGTAAGACTATACTAAATATATAAACTAAACTAACCCAAAAACGAACTAACTATAAAAGGGCATCGAAAAACTCCTCCTCAACGCTAACAGCAGGTAAAGTGCCGAAGAGACTGGCAGCGTTGCCGCGTTGTATGGCAACACTTAGCCGCTGGCTAAAGAAAAACCCAGCCCTTGGGTAAGAGGAAGCGTCAACAAGGCGTTTAGAAATATCCTTAAAAAAGTAGTTAAAAAACTAAAAAACACGACTGAAAACCTGAAAAGCAAAAAACAAGCACATTTTAAATTAAACAAAACTTGGAAGCAGGCGGGGCCCGTTCTATTTTCATTTCTTAATTTAAAAATCAAAATATGCAGAACTAAAATCGTGTGAAGCGAGAAATGAGACGCCACTTAAAGTTTACTAGTTATCGACTTTTAACGTTCACAGGAAAGTATCCATGCAATTTTGCAGGTACGTAATAAATAGTATCTATTCAATTTTGTATTTTTTTGTGTGGGTGTGACATAAGTATTGGTTTGTATTGATTGGTTTTGACCGATATCGTCGATAAGGGATTAGTTATGGCGTTGATTAAAACAAATAACATACAATAAGATAACATTACATCATGCCTTTATTTTCTATATTGCTAGGCAGAAAGTTTGTTTGAGTTATTTATTAGTAAAAAAGGGGCGTGATGCAAATTGCAAAAATAATAATCGACATTGATTTATTATTTGAATATACCTACATACTGACGTAAGTAATTTTAAAATTTTCTTTAATAAGACTTCTTCGGCCTGCACGTTTTGGTTATGGGAGACCTTCACTCAGCGGTGGGACAAAGCAATATGATAATAAACAGGTTGGCCACTGGCTGTTGGCTGAGGAGGTTCTTGCTAAGCAACTCGGACAAGGGTTTGATTCAGAAAGCAGCACTTCTGGATACCGCGTGTTTTGTGAGGAGATTCCTCTCTCTAGAGCCGAAATCCCGATCCACCGGTAGCTTTGGCCCTGTTCCCGATATATTTTTTTTTATATTTTAAATGTTTTTTTTTATGTAAGAAATGGAAGACAATAAATAAAGGAACAGGTTATAAAAAACCACTTCATCTTCTTCTGTCTCCGTAGTCCGAAACAATGTTTTATTTTAAGTCTCAATAAATCATTTTGAAAATCATCACGCTAGACTTAAATGTATTTATTTGAACAGGACAGTAGGTGCTTCATTTAAAATATTTATGCCTTTGTTTTTCTAATAGTTAGCCTTGAGGTACAATATCGTCTATGGGCGAGTAAATAAAAACATGTTTATATTGCTCTTCGCGACACGTGCGCCGAATCATTATTTAGGAAGACCTGTCAAGAAAAACATCTGAAGAAAATATACGTTTACCTCCTCAATTTTATGATGTTTATGTGTCCTTAGGTGGATTGTCCACGAGAGAGATAATTGTAAACAGTATAGATTTCTTTAGAGCTGTCTTCCTCGTGAGAAATAAGTAAGAATTCTTTACAGCTGTCTTCTAGGTATCACAAGAAGTAAGCTATATGTATATACATTGTGTAAGGTTAAACGAGGGACATATTGAAGAAGGGTATTCAGTATTCGATTCTCGTCCCAAATATGTAATAAAATTATAACCTTAATTTGTGACGTAATTTGTGCCATGGCCGGGCATGCTCTTCAGATCTCATTTTATTAGACGCTTCTTTGCCGCCATTGTCCTACGCCAGTTTCAAAATATGAAAGGCAAATGGATTATAGTGGCGAGACTTTTCCAAAATTTTTGGGAAGGTTCTGTCTGTTATATAACAGTGTTTTATTTTTGTTCATATTTTTATTAGTATCTTGTAAGCATTGCATTGCCTCTCTTTTATAGAGATTTGAAAAATAATCCTTTCTTATTTATTACTTACTTAATTCTATGTTGCACTAAGTATTTATGGCCATGTGAGAAGAGTATGGCGCAGTCTACCCCTATTGCGGGTTCCAATATGTCCCTCGTTTAAACTAACATACTGTATATAAGTAGCAGCACAGATCTTGCATTTTTTGTACAGTTTTAGAAGGCCTTCCATTACGTGAATCGATGATCTGGTAAAGGCTGCGGGAATCCACTATCTAGTAAAAAGTCTGGGTAGGTAAGTGAACTCTTTAGGATTATGTCATCACGGGTGCGTATACAAACATGTAATACTCAACACAGGTGTATGCAGACTATTGCAGACTCACAAAATCCAACCATCTTTTCTTTGGCTTTCCTCTCCATCAACATTCATATCCAACACTCTTTCAATCTCATACCTTTTCTTTTTTTCCATTCATATAATTTTCCTAATATGATCTATTTTCCTAAATGGTCACAGATGCAGTTCCTATTTAATTATGAAAGGCCCATTTTGCGCAATTTATACTATGATCTGCTATAGTGGCCATTTTAGACACCCTGGTCTACGTGTTAATCCTCATTACCTGTCCATACCAAGACAAAAGACTTCCTTTCGGCTCAATACTCTACATTTACCCAAATTCTAAGACCTAGCCCCGGGTTTCCCCTCCAAAATTCTCCCAACCACCCACACTTACCGTAAACTGAACTAGATTAAAAATGTTCTGTGTATCGTGTATAGGTAAACAAATGGTCAAGTCTAGAAATACGGCTAACATCTGGAGATGACGTCAAGGTTACACCTCCTACCAGTTTTCGGGAAATCTTGTTTTTTTCTTCTTAGGAAGTGTTTTGGTAGTCTTGGTACAAATGACTATACATATAATAGACTAACGGACGTCACGCGGATTACAGGGATTAAAAGTAGCCTATGCCACCCGGGGATAGTGTAGCTTCTCAACGGTGAAAGAATTTTTCAAATCGGTCCAGTAGTTTCGAAGCATCGTTACAAACAAACCAACAAATCTTTCCTCTTTATTAATATTAGTGTAGACTAACTGTTTACAAAACTGAATGCCTGTTTTAGTTCTGATTAATATAATGTTATGGTAGAACATTGGTGGAGACGAGCTCGTGGCTTAATAATAACTGCCACTCGGGTCGATCTTTAGGTTAAGCCGCGCTTGCCTAGTTTGGTCTGTGGATGGGTGAACGCCCATTACATGCCGAGTTCCTTCCATGCCTCGGAAACCACGTTAAGCTGTTGGTCCTGCCATACATAGATAACGCGTAAAGAGTATTTAGTGACCTGAAAGTCTGACAACCAGTCTTACCAATGGGTATCGTATTACCTAGTATTAGCTGGGTTGTGGAGGTCAGATAGGCAGTCGCTCCATGTAAAATTTATATCCGGTTATACTTGAAGACGACTTGAAACGAACCTGGGTACCGATCCCAATTTACGAATTGTGGTCGTGGTGTTATTTGAGCCAAAGCATGCATTTAATTTTGTGTTATTTATTTCAACATGACACTTCTAAAAAAACATGGAAGCCGCCTTTTGTTTCAATGTTGTGGCGCCTTTTTGGTATATGCGTCTGTTGTGCAAAGATCACTTTTTTGGCAGTCTATGTATGTATGTATTTATAAAAAAATCTTGAACTTTCATGTAGATTTTCTGAAACCGCATTACCAAAATTAAAAAAAAAATTCTTCGAGATTTTTCTGCATCCGTTGAAGGGACATGAGTGCATTGTTATTCTGAAAAACAAACTTTGATTAAAGTTTGTTTTTCAAAATAACAATGCACTCATGTCTCTTTCAAGATGACGATGTGTTAGTCCTCTACATATAAGTAGATACTTGACAGACTGACGTAATATCATGGGAAGGGAACGTCATAGCACATAGCATGTGATAACAACGGATTAGTCAGCGGTATAACTCCATATTTATATTGTGGTATAACGCCCCTTGCATACCATGGTACGATAAGCTGACGATTTATTATCAGAGTTTAGTTGGTTCTAGAAAATAAGTGGCAGGCCACACTGCTGGCAGAACGAACGGCCGATGTGGCCCATGTTATCTGGACACGTCTTTTTCTTCCATTCTGTCCTGTCAGTCGTCACACTCGTCATGCCATAATGTATTCCTTTTTTTAATACCAGCATTATCATATCGGCTGGAAGGGAAAAATATTGTATACGTATTTTTTGTTCTATCAAATCAATAAAAATTGACGAAGCTAAAACGCGTAAAAGATTTCAGTGACGGTTTGTGTCGCCACTCACCGGTAAAAATGTCATACTAGAATGTCTTAGAATATGACGTCATACGAGTTTTCAAAGCACTGTATCGTCTTCATTGTTTGTTTACGTGAAAAAAGAAAAAATACGTGTCCAATATTTTTTAGAAATCTGTCTGATGGACTAGTTCGATTTTTTTGTTAACTACCCTATTGATGACTGCTGGTTCTCTCATCATCCCACTGCCACTGGGTTATGTAGCTCAGTGTAAGTGGCCAGCAGCACTCACGCATGCGACCACTAGCCCGACAAGACAGTCCAATTTATACATGCATGTGTACCTACAACATGCTTATTATTGAGGTGTCGTACGTACGAGTGCAAATACTAGTGCCTTTATTATTATAAACATTGTGCCCGATTGTCTTAGCAAGTAATTTAAATCATCATCATCAACAACAGCGTATTAATGTTCCCACTGCTGGGACACAGGCCTACTCTCTCTTTGAGAGGGAATGGGATATAATCTACCACGCGGGCCCAATGCGGATTGGTAGATGTCACATGTCTTCGAATGGTTGGTTCTAAGCCATGCCTCACGATGTTTTCCTTCACCGTTTTGAGAGCAGCGGTGATGAAATAAATTACACAAAGTAATGTGCCTGCCTGGGTTTGAACCCACGACCTACTGTTCGTAAGTCGGGGCTGCCACCACTGGGCCACCGCTGCTCTCAGTAATTTAAATGTTGCAAGACAATTTCATCTTAATAACCTTAATCAAACTTTGACAGCGGTCCAAACCATTTAGTAAATCAATGAAAACTAAACAACAATAACAACACAGTTTGGTTGTTGTTGTGGGTGTTGATTTAGGTTCCCGACAACCTTGCTCTCAATAGGAAACCATAAACAACGGAGAGGGGACTTCAGACAGTTAGAACGTGGGGCGTTTAGCTACCGTCACGTGATGTTGTGTTACATCAACCGATTGACATGGAATTCTACTCCTCCGCTATTATTTTCTGATTAATTTCGTTGCGGGATTCAAGACAGTTAAATCGTTGCTCTGGGACTTCGTCGAGCTTCATTGTCTCGGCGCTTTTCTTGTGTTCGCCACTGTTGATTCTGGCTTACAGGAGTTACAGTGGTATGGGAATAGTGTGGCGGGCTTGTCCCAAAAAAAAGATTGATATGGAATTCTTTTAATTATCTTAAGGAATCATGATCGTATTCAATTAAACCGACTCATGCAATGGTTTTTACAGCAGAATTCTCATAATTCTTTAGTTAATAGCACAACTGTATCTCTCGAAGGTTTATACAGGATGTAAATCAACCCTTCACACATACGTCAAGCAAGCATTCTGTACATCAAACTAAGTACCCCTACGCAAAAATTTTTGCTGGGAAACAAATTTTTTGTTTGGGATCAAAAATTTTATTTTACGGTAAAACTGAATGTAGCACTCTTAAAACATTGTGCTAGTGAATGCTTTGAATAGTAAAAGGGTCATGGAGGTAATTTAAGTAAAGTTACAACATAAAAAACTAAAATTTATAAAAACAGCTGTGTATAATTTAGAACTTTGACCCCCAACATCTCCGTAACTAGGGCCCAGGTATGGTCGAGGACAAACCCTATTTAAAAAAAAAATTAAAATCAAAGTTATGAGTACAATATCTGGTTCTCCTTGACGTCATAAGACAGACAGCTCCTCGTCTGCCAGTGAATAACATTCAACCCAGTTATTTACAGTTAATGCGATACCCCTTGGCAAGACTGGGTTGTCAGACTTTTGGACCACTGACTATTCTGAAACCCCACCCCCACCTCGCCCGTAAATCCCTATTAACCTTTTTGTTTTTTTTTTGGCGGGTGTAAAATCATCGAATAACCCCTCCCGCTCTTGGGCAGAGCGAAAGGGAGTGTCAGTCTTCTACTGACTAAAAACCACCCATGTTTCTTCTTAGCCCTTTATATCGAGGCCGCCGTATCTATTACAACATTCCGCAGCCCCGACGGGATCCCTATTACCCTTAACCCAGCATGCCTGCTTTAGATGCAAATAAAAAAACAATTTAGTAATGTAAAGCCTTGTATTTTGAGATTAGTCTCTTCAATCAATTTATTGAAGAGTGCATCGTGCCCTTGAATGATTAAAGACTTTTAAAATAGAACCGATGACTCACGAAAGTAATGACTTCCCAATTTAAGTTAAAGTTAAAAATACGCATGGCATGCAAGATGTCGTCTCCTTGTTGCATCTTATGATTCACCTGCTCAAGTTCGAAAACATTATTGTAAGCCAGTGATCTTTTACTATATCTTTTTTAAAAGTTCTTATCATAGGACCAATGCACCCGTTAGTACCTATTTCCTATAGCTAATTCATTGCCCAAAGTATTGCTACGAATCACCATGGTAAAGAGATGAGAGATTCTGTTTTCCTAAAAAAACCGATTTCTTTGGTGTCCTTCAACTAATTATTATTTGCTATTTGTGAACCAAAAGTTAAGTTAAGTAAAAAGTTAAGTAAGACGAGCGCTAATCCCGCCGACAAACTGCTGCGCAATTTGGTGAGTGCATATCTAAATGTAAAAAATTTTTGGTCCTCAATATTTTTTTTCTCTTATCCTAGTGTTCAACAAAATGACGGACTCTAATCGTATTACAATCTAGCCTTGTATATAGACTAATAAGTAATTTAATTACAACTTAAACTGTTAGAATAAATGATTTATTTATGTATTATTACCTCCAGGTATATTTCTGCCTATATTTTGGGTAGAGATGAGATGATAAGATGTAATGTCAAAAACCACAAAAGCACTCTTCAAAATAGAGCAAAAACGTCCTCCTAATTTTAAATGCAAGGCTATCTGAACAGTGATAAAATATCTGGCATAAAACATCACAACCTCCTTGATCACGCACATCATAAAATACGGCCAATCGGCCGTATACTTTGCTGTTGATATGTCAAACTCGTGATCCTCAGCCGTGTCGGTATGTTAGGTTACGACATACTAGACTGCAGTCTGGTCTAGAATATATGTAATATTAGCCCGCTTTGGTAGTGTTACAACATTGCAGACTTCTGTGGTGTTTAAACTAGAATTTAATTTACATAATTTTATGTGGATGTGTTGAAATTGTTTTCGGAAGTATCTTTTACAGTTATACTAGAATAGAGCTAACTCCCTAGTCTTACAACTGCATGAACCGATGAAATTAATGCGGCTGAAGAAAGACGTTGAGGAAACGAAGAAGTTGAGGAAACTTGTACACAGATAATGTCAATTGTTGTCATATTTGACTGCAACAATTCCTATTTGGAGCAAATAGTTCAGGGTTATAATCAACATTTTGTTTTAAACATGTTCACATTATACAGGGTGTAAATTAACCCTTCACACATACGTCAATCAAGCATTCTGTACATCAAACTAAGTACCCCTAGTCAAATTTTTTTGCTGGAAAACGACTTTTTTTTTGGAGTCAAAAATCTCATTTTACGGTAAAACTCAATGTAGCACTCTTAAAACATTGTGCTAGTGGATGCTTTGAATAGTAAACGGGTCATGAAGGTAATTTAAGTAAATTAATAACCAGAAAAACTAGTATTTACAAAAACAGCTGTGCAAAATTTGGAACTTTGACCCCCAATATCTCCGTAACTAGGGGGTTCTCAGGTGTGGTCTAGAACAAAAAAAATATCGCAGTGGTAGGGAGAAAGAAGTGCCCTTCGTGTGCGTTAAGGGTACTTTTACACCCTTTATTATTATCCGGGCTTGGATGCATAATGTAACACCGGTATTGCAAATCTCGCCCGCAAAAATATGCACATGTCGACTGTGGTACATGCAATGCAGTAGATATTCGTCTAAATCAATACCAAACATTTTTGTTCCCCTAACATTTTATCGCTATAGATTTCTGCAAATGAACTCCTCATTCCATAAAATAGTTACCCAAATCTTTCCACCTCTAAAGCAACACCCAAAAATCGTCTACAAACAGTCTACAGCAATGTCATAGAAAACACACACTTGGCACAAACGCCCGTAGCATTTCAATTGCGTGGCGGTGGGCGTGAGCTACACACTACACGCGGTCATCGCGTGCGCATGTGACGTCACGGCCGCGCCCGCACCTGCGCGCGCGCAGAACATTGACACACAAACTGTGAACGAAATGAGATACTGACATTCTTCTGTGTGTAGCTGCCCGTAGATTGGTGTTAATGTTGTTGTTTGGACGTAATTAGCACTTTTTAATAGAGTTTTTGAGAAGTTGTTATGTGTTGTTGTCTGTTGTTATGGCGACAGGGAATGTTTAGACTAGAAATAATAAGACCAGCGTTTTGTTCACGCATCAATTTTACATTACTTTACATTGCTGGGCACTTTTCCTGTTGACATTGCGGTATGGGCGAGTTGTTTGACGCCCTGTAATTCTTCACTTCTTGATACTTGTACTTACATAATATTTTATTATAAACAGATCTGTAAGTTGTAGTCACCAATACTCCGCAATATTCCATGTTACTCAAAGTAAAACGTGTTGCCAACCACAGAGTACACTCCCATGAACCGACTCAACACAACACACGATACGATCTCACGCACACTGACTCACACACCCGACTCTAAACAAAAACATGAGCACGCCGCGTGCAATGCGCGTGCGACTGCACACTTCGAGATTCTTCCGATTTACGTTAACCGATGTGACCTAGCAACAATGTTGTGGCCACAGGAATGGAAAATCTGTGTAGATATCATCATTCTCTTGCCTTAATTTCAATTTATTAATATAATATAACAACAGAAGAGCGAATTAGACAGGTTCCGACAAAACTGGAAGGACGCGCGGGTTCACGGATATTGAAATTACTGAGATAGAGCAGGCTAGAATAAAAAGAAATACTAAAGGTGTAGTCAGGTAGGTAGCACTCCGCCGCAGGAGGCGCTCCGGGCGTCGGGGGCCACGTGATGACCTCCGGCCACCGTAGACGCGAGCCTGTGGACGGTGAGTGATGGGCTAACTCGCCGTCCGTCCGTCTTACGGGAATTAAAGCATGAATTGTTGCTGCCAATGACAATGTTTGCTTGCCCTGCGAAACCCATGATCCTGATCATCAGCAATAGCTCTTTCATCATTCATCATCATTACGGCCAAAAGACGTCCACTGCTGGACATAGGCCTCCCCCACGTGGCGATTATTAATTGCGACCAAAACAACAAGGCAATCGTGACTTCTGAACGTACCTTAACTTGGTACCTATATGTTAAGTACTTTAGCCCTTATCTTTGAACTGATGCCCTTCGATAACAAGGTAGCTAGTAGGAATGGTATTGTGTTTTGTTTTGTATAATCACACCCTTTTTTACAACACGGTAAAACGTAGAAACTCGAAGTCACGTAGTACAGTTGCTTGCTTTAAATAATTGCGAACAAGGTTGAAAAATACTTGTGTTATTTTAAAGTATCATTCAAATAAGGAAGATTGATTTGCTTAAATGAATATTCATGAAATATAAGTCAATTTTGGGACACAATTAAGCTGGTGATTACCGTTACTAATGACTTTGTTTTATTTGAGTATTATTTTAAGATGTACTAAAATATAAATGAATGAAAATCTTTAACGTGTTGTTAAATACAATTTTAAGAATATTTATAAAAGTTATTTCATTTTTACACTAGCGGACGTCACGCGATTTCACCCGCGTAGTTCCCGTTCCCGTGGGAATACAGGGATAAAAAGTACCTTATGTCACCCGGGGATAGTGTAGCTTCCCAACGGTGAAAGAATTTTTCAAATCGCTTTTTTTTTCAGTTTCGGAGCCTATTCGTTACAAACAAACAAATCTTTCTTCTTTACAATATTAATGTAGATTTGGTTTGGTTACATATTAATAGTTTGGAACAAAAAATCGAGCGTCACTAGTAAATTAAAATTTATGAGCAAAGCTGAAATAAAATTGTGTGAAATAATTCGGTCGCTTATTTTGATGCGAATTTGAAAGACACCCAGAAATATTCTCAGCTGTTGTCATAATTAACTTGCTAGTATTAGGAGAATTCAAAACATGTCAGAAGTTGTTCTGAAATCAGCAAGTCATTCCGTGTTTTGCCGGTGAACAAATTACAATGTTCAGCGGAAAAACTCTTCCATCTATTTGCGCTAATTATGCGTTGAAAAAATGTTCTGGACTATAAAACATTTTTCGTTTCTTTCGACCATAACCTAGATAAACGTATACTACACATAGACAAAGTATATATGTATAGCCATCAAGTAACATAACATCACGCCTATAATTCCAGAAGGGTTAGGTTAAGGTGTACCTAATAGTACACCCCCACTTAGCCAGTTATGTTTAAGGTTCATACAAAAGGGGGCTAGCGTATTGCCAACAACTGGGTACAAATCCAAGCTCCGTAGCTGTTACTGATAAATTCCTGATGGAAAACCCAGTAATACTTTTCCTGTACTGGGAATCAAACCCAGGATCTCGTGTTCAGCAGTCGTCGCACTTGCCACTAGACCAAAGGAGGCAGTCAAACAAAAATAAAGGAAAACGATCATTAAGGCGCTAACAGCACCGAACTAGCGCCACCCATTTTACTCTAAAATCACACCGCCAAAAGTGGCCATTTTTATATTTAATCAGTAATTCTCTTGATTTATCAAGTCTAGGATAATAAAAAGTGATTTTTAAAATACTACAGGTTATTTACTAGCATGATAGTGCTTTGATTTTACAAATTTTAAGTGATTTTAGAGTAAAATAAATAAGATGTGGTTGGCGCTAGCTTCGCTGCTGTTTGCGCCTTAATGATGCTAACAGGCGAACAGCCAACTCATTTATGCATTATACACAATTCCATAAACTAAGGAAGTTATACATTTTGGCTCAAAGACATCATTTGCTCTTGTGCATAACGTGAAGAGCCATGATAATTATTCCATTGGTGAACGAACTGTCATTGCTAATGATCTTACTTTAAGCAGGTACTGAACAGATGATTAAATATTTCAATTAACTGTCAAATGGTTCCATTTTGTACTAAACCATAACCAATTTGACAGTTAATCCATGACGGCATTGCCGATGTCAACTATCCCGGGGTTATGGTTATAAAAAGTGGCTACTCTTGTAGCTATCATATATATATATATATATATATAACATATTTTAGGCAAATTCGTAAAGCAATGGATGTTTTAAATATTTAAAAACCTCTAAAAATAATGTACATACACAATCGGGACATAAATAATGGACAACATAAGGAGTAGCAGCATCATCATCATCATTCATCATCATTTCAGTCAAAAGACGTCCACTGCTGGACATAGGCCTCCCCCAGGTGTCGCCACATTGACCGGTCCCGTGCGTCTCGCATCCAGCGGGTCCCCGCAACCTTCACCAGGTCATCGGTCCACCTAGTTGGAGGCCGTCCATGTCTTCCGGTTCGCGGTCGCCACTCCAGAACTTTTCGGCCCCATCGGCCATCGGTAGTAGCAGCTTAACAAGAGTAAATCTTGTAGTAATTTAAAGAAAAACCACAACTAAATTTACGAAAAAAAAAATGAAAAGAGGGTATTCTTTTAGATATACATATAGAAGGAATAGTAAAATTGTTGATTTGATATTTTACCTGTAAAAGCAAGACCACGCAAATACCTACTCAATTTTGCATACATCAATAACATGCATTGGAAATCGCAATGTATTTACCAGAATGCTAAATAATTTGCAACGGTGTGAAATCCAAATCAATTATGCAACATCAATAGTCCTAACTCCTAATGCGGTAGGTCTCTGTGCACAGTGATTGTGTAACACGTCATTAATGAAACTAATGCGTTATGACAAAGGAAAATAATTAAGGTTAAATAGTTCGAAAACATGACTGTAGCAACGTACACTTGTACCGGCGGAAATAAGTTAATGAGTAATTCGGAAAGCATTACTTATTTCTGAGCTGTTGGAAACTTTTGAGCATATCTCTGATAAACCCACAAAGTTAAACCACATCTATAGTCCAGTGGATGTGTGGTGGTAGAAAGAACAGTGAGTTTTAGGACCAATGACGGAGGACGATGGTATCGTCAAGATCGTGGGAAACGGATGGATGAGAGATGCATAAAACAGAGAAGAGTCATAGAAGATAGGGGAGACCTAAACCCGTGGGTGATTAAAGGCTAAAGCGATGATGATGATGGTGACACAACAAAAGCAGGTTAAGGAGCAGATAGCAAACTAACTTTTATGGAACACACTTTGCGAGAAAGTATCAATGAAGATCTTCCCACAATGCAAAAAGGTATATCAGTTGCGTTACCGTTAACATCGGTAGCGATTATTTATTATTAGGTGTCCGAGATGGATTCTTTCATCATAAAGTACCTACAGGTTAAATAATTCCCTATCTTAGATTCATTTTAAAAATAGAGCTTGCACTGTATACCTGTGCTTCGTAGTTAAGGCTGTTGAACCAACCCAACTGTCATACGTCATTTAGGCAAAATCAGTATCACGTACTTAGGAAGATTAAGGAAAACGACTATAATCGAGGAAAATTTTAATAACAAAGGTTAAGTAGTTTGAAACGCATACATACCTGCTACAACGTAAACAGTTAAATTGAGTGCATGATTTAATAATAGTCTTTGGTCTTGTAACCTTGATTTGTTTACTGACTTAAGTACTAATAAGAGATACAAGAACTCAAGAGTATAGTAAAAACTTCCAATAGACTTGCAACTGGAAAGTCGAATGAAAAACGTTGACACAGTGACAAAAATGTTGATGGTAAAAACGTGTGCCTCTTAGTAATACAGAATATTCTTTACTATTGACACCATATTTTACACAGGGTGACGCAATAGGATGAGACCAGAAGACTTCGACTGACGTGGCTGGACACGTCAGAATAACCTGCGGGTGAATTATCTTATTTATTTATTTATTTACTATTTATGTACACACAGTAGACAGCACAGGAAAATAACATAAAATAATATATGAGTACAAAGGTACTGCTTATTTCTCACGAAATTTCTGCCAGCAGACCTGCTAAAGGAGAAGTGAAGAAGAAATGTAGACAATAGTGTGCGAGAAAAGGAAAAGAATAATGTGTATATGTGCCTTAACTAACTTAACCTTAAATAATAAATATATATATATATATATAAATAAATATATAATTATATATATATACAAATCCTAAGATGCATTTAATAAACAAATAAAATATATATTTATAATATTATAATAGATCATACTGGAGAGGAAAGGTAGTATTCTTTGACTCTAATTTTAAACAATGATAAAGTCTTTAAATCTCGAATGCTAGGCGGAAGTGAGTTCCACAACCTTACAGCATGGACAGAGAAGGAATATGAAAAATAGCTGGATTTATGAGGATGGGATTTAAGTAGGGTTCGAAGGTGCGATCTACATGGTACGTCAGAAGGACGGGCATAAGAGAATCGCTCACGCAAGTAAGAAGGATAAGACGGGATGTGTAGAATATTGAAAAGAAGACATAGAATCCTTGTGTTCCTGCGAAGGCGGATTGGGAGCCACTTGAGTTCTTTGCGAAGGTGAGAAACGTGGTCATATTTACGCAGACCAAAAATAAAGCGAATACTTAAATTTTGCAAGCGCTCAAGCTTATTTAATAGCTCCTCAGTAGCATCCAGGTAGCAGGCGTCGGCATAATCTGTAATCTTCGTACACTATCCACGTGAATCATGTCTCCGACTGTTGTTCAGCCAAGACATCTCAAGAATTAAAAATATACCAGTAGTTAGTAGTAGCTAGTAAAATATGATTTTATCATTGTCGACAAACAGGACCATGAAGAAAAGTGTGACAATGGATATGGTCTTAGGAAATTATAAAACGTCATTAATAAAGCAGACGCATTAGACATGGCAAAGGAAAATTTTGTAGATATTGTTAGGTGAATAGAGAACATGGCTGTTGTAACGTGCTTACGTGCATAGATATCCTATTTAGATCCATAGGTTGACAGGTAGATACAGAAGTTTATTCCTGTATAGCATAACACAGCCACGTCCTTCTCACAGAATCGATACATGTAAACGTTTAGTTATAGCTGATTATTGAGACATTAATTGACACTTACAGACGTCAACTGAGTAATCCTTAGAACTACAGAGAAGGAAATAGAAGGAGTTCTAAAGAAACCAAATATTGACGACAATAACAATGAGTGTAACTAACTATAATTTAACTGACGTGACGTTACTAGGCGTTAGTGCATCATAACATTCATAACTTAGGTATGATATAAAGGAAAACACCACAGGAAAGGTGAAGGTTACTGTGTGCATGCCTCCATTCACGAAGATTATGTACGTTGCAGTCAGTCTGCGGATGCATGACCATCCGTAAAGTCTAAAAGAGACCCTCTCTTTGTTTTAGTGTTTTTCAAACAGGCCACTGCAGATCATGTCCCGGAGAAAATGCTGCTGGGGTTTAACGAAGTCGGGAGTATTTGAGTGTAGCTTTGGTGGCTGGTCTGGGATAGCTTGCTTGGAGCGTAAGAGGCTCCTACGACCTTCAAGCCTACCTAGGATTGTTTCGTCATCGTAGAGGATTCTCTCCGACGGGAATCGAATTATTGGTTCTTTCTGAACATTGAACATCCTTCGATTGAATATTATCTATTAACACTAATGATGATAAAATTTCGAAAATATTATATTAGATTGACGTAAGCTATCGAAAATCTGATGTCGATCGTAAGATTGTAACTTATTAGTTCTTCCTGCTTCTGGTCGATTTGGTTTATTAATTACGACACAAAGATTTTGGAAATGGCATACATTTTAAATTCGCAAAGCAGTCACTAGCACTACATCTAGGTAGTAAAACCATAATAAGGTATGATAATGTATTTGTGGTTGTTTTTTTACCAACCTTTTAAAGGCGTAATTTACAATTAATTAATTAATGTAAAACGTACTAATTTTCAGAAGTCTGCCTCGTTCTCAGTATTTAGCGGTTTGTGGTCTCATTAATTGTTATAAAGGTTTCCTTCCAATTTATTGCTAACTTTGTCATCATAACATTACTTTGACTGCTTCTAGGTTTGTTCCTTTCTATAGCCCAAGTAAATAATATGTTGGTTGGTAAAGTGTTATTGAACTTTTCCATCAGGAATGTCTTAATAGCGGCCACGGAGTCCGGATTCGTGCAATAGGCTCGCCCTTTATTACTTGGGACTTAAACTTAACTGGTGAAATCTAAGCGTGCTTATTGGGTACACCTCTGCCCATTTGGGAATAACAGACTCCATGCTATGTATGTAGGTACATCCAAACTTTCGCGTCCTTTTCAAATTGCTCATCAGACATTACGCGAAATTTTAGAACTGTACCAAAGAATTGTGACGCAACGTTGTGTGCGCGCGCGTCATTACTAGCCACGCCGTGTTCGCGTGTTTCATTACTCATAGCTTGTGTATTTTCATCGTTGTCACTGCCTACGGCAATGCAGTGTCGACAAGTGATACGGCGCTCGGTACCCTGTGCCGCGATATCGGTAATGCTGTAATCTTTTGCAATAGTGATGCGTCCTTCCACTGTTTTGTTCTAGAATGGGTGTTTGTCATTGTTTATGTTGTTATTTGGTTGTTGCGGGAATCCGTTGCATGCGAGACGCATGGGGTTAGTCTATGTGGCGACTCTTGCGGGAGGCCTATGTCCAGTGGACGTCTTTCGGCTGAAATGATGATGAAATTGTTGTGTTATTTATTTTTGTTCGCTGCCGGATTTAGACCATTGTCATGCAAATAGTTGAAAACTTGTTTCTAGAATTTGTTAGTGCAGGTTTAGTGCTCTAAAACTTAAGATCAAAATACCAAATATGCCATAATTTAATTGAATGGATTGTCTGAAATCCGATCATTCCCAAAAAACTTGAATGTATTGTTATTCTAGAAATCCCCTCTAATATTAATCGTTGCACAGGGTAAGCCACAGAATTCGTGCTGGTATGAATGACGTTTTTGTCACTGTCTACAAAATAAAGGTTGACAGTTTTTGCATACAGTTCAATGTTAGCAACAGCATGTATATTACCAAATACGGAATTCATTACTTCCTGGATATAATCTTTCGGATTTCCAATATTATTGTTTTGATAATAAAAAAGATTAAGAACACACTCTTTTCCGTTTTCTCCTCAGACATTGTGGAGACGTAGAAATGTTATTCCACAGGTAGTCTTATCGTATGTTATTGCTTTAGCATTAGTTTCAAAATCATAACAATGAATGACCTCGTCTTGTACAAAATTGTTCCATACATCAACTTGCATGTATTCCTCATTTTAACCGTTAATGAGTGTCTGATGGTCTGAATACTCTGAATCACTCAGCCGTGACCTATATTTCTAATTATTTCCTGCCCATTCATCATAATCGATTATTTACGATTGTTTATTAATATTTATTTATGTGTTTATTACTTAAGAGACTTTTGACATCTTAGTTGATAAGGATGATACAATTAGTTGCTATGGAGATACTACAATTCGTTGTATCATTATTTCCTTGATTGTTAGTTTTATCAGTTTATTGCTCTATTTTAACGTAAGGTTGATCTTGCATGATTTCATTCATAATAGTATCTCGTTTGTTGTTATTTTCAAAGGTAAATAGGTACATTTGTAAGGAAAACCTTCCTAGGAAATTAGTACCTACACGTGTTGAGACATGCTCTAGAAAAATGTATCATTGAGATTCATTGGTTTCATTCTATGTTGGTTTGATATGAGCAATAGCCAACACTAAAGAATGACTGAATTCAAATAGGTTAGTCATAGTCCTTAGTTAGTCAGTCATGTTTGTAGAGTGCCCGCGCGATCCGCACTGGGCGCGGAGAATAGTCCGCGACCGCTTTTATAGCCTCGGCCGCGTTGATAAAACGACATACTTACACACTGATAATACATCGACATTTACATTCAACTTTTAGTTCCAATACGTGCTGATAAGCGTTCTAATGTATAACGAGCCAAAATTTCTCATCGGAACCGGTGTTAATTTCACAAAACTGGGCGTTAAAAGTTAAAATTCTAGAAACTATACGCTGCGATGACGTAAAACAACACGGGAGGCGCGTGTGTTAGCCGAAAAAAACTCAACAACACACATATTTGTGGGCTTACGCAAAGCGAACGGAAAACTACAGCTGCACTATCACAACAATAAAAGTATGAAGCTCTTATTTGTGGTGGGTTAAGGTTGAAAATTGGGTGTGGGGAGATTTGTAATAATTGTTTTGACGGTGTGGTGACGCGGCTGACGTCAGACGCACGCTGCGACCGCGTGGCTGGCGGCTGTCGAGCCCACTGACTCGCCTCGATACTGAGGCCATAACGCGGTGCAAACGTAGCGTAAATACGTTGATGTTTTCATCGAAAATACAACTAGGTATCCTGTAAGATTTGACTGCAATTTCATGCTACAAGTACTATTATGATCACTTTTAGATATGCATTTAGTGTTCAAACTACCAAAATATTTTAAATGAAAGAAGTATTTTTAGTTTTAAAATTGCTCGTATTGACTTGAAGTTCACACGCGTGTCTCTAGGCTATTCTCGATTTTCTATCGTGTTTGTGCAACGGTTTCAAGTTTTGAGTCATTGGTTGCAAAAAACGGAGGCTTGTTTGTCCTCGATTTCAACTTTTGGTGCGTCTGATATCTAGTTATTTGCAATAATTTAATCTAAGGTGACCATGAAGCGATAACAATAATATTTGGTTTAGTAGGTGGGGCTAACAGGAATTCAAGTATGTTTAAAAAAAAATGTAAGCGGCTTTTGTAGCACTGATTGCTAAAGAAACATTTACAGAATTGCAAGATACACTATAATTTTTGTCCGAAAAAAAACTTTTGCCATTTTGAGACTGAATGCATTTGAAAGAAAATATGTAATTTAACTACTAACTTTTTGAAAACTAGTCCCTACAAGACTCACTTGCCATTTTGTGAGTTTATCATTTTGTATGCCAAACCCAAAGATATTATAGAATTTGTTAGAACTCCTTTGGCAAATCTCGCAATCAATGTAATATAAGCTGCAAGAAAACCCAATTCTGGCTCTGTCAAGTCTGGCTCACTGTTTTTAAAAGTTATAATACCTACTTAGTGCAATTTGTGTGTGTCTTTTAATCTAGTGTTCAATAAAGAATAAGATTAAATGGCATGAAAACTAACTAAATATAATACCTACCTATGTTCAAAACACATAAGATAATAGATAATACTAGAAGTTTCAGTGACAAACAGCGCCGCCAGTCTTGACATAAAATTTTAATAACCGCGAAGTCATCAGTTCTGTCTATGACTAATGCCCGCTGCATGCAGCCGAGTCGTGCGAAAGATAGGCTACCTATAACAACTGCTTTTTTAAGGTTATCAGCTACTTGTATGCGAAATTCCAATACCTAATGAGTAGGTACTAATGACAATGTCACAAAGGGAAAATACAAATTCCTGTTAGTGATTTATAAATCCATAAATAAATGTTGTTACTGTTTTTTTTAATGAATATTGATTATGACGTCAGTGATAATACCCCTAAACTGCAAAATACTTCTATTTAAGCCCAATTTCACCACAAAACACCCAATGGGATAACCATAGTTAAACATCGTTTTGTTTTGGGAATTAAGTTGTGGAATCTGCCGTTTTTTTGCGGAAATTAATGACAGTAGAATGTGCTACACACATAACAGATTTTTATTTGTTCTGTGGTGCTACATAAAAACGTTTACATAATTATAGAGTATAATAATATGTATTTAGTAAAGGTTTTGGTTGTATGTTGCATTATAATCATAGCATTTCAATTAGAAATTTCTGCATTTCTAAACTTTTACAGAATTATATCTGAATAATCTTCATTTGCCTATTTTCCCTACTATTTTGGGGCCGCCTTTCAATCTGTGATTCAGCTGAATACGATTTAAACATAATATTTTATATCCGTTCTTGCTAATTAAACTAACAGTTAGTTTAATTAGCAAGAACGGATATAAAATATTATGTTTAAATCCGTTTAAAGCTCTACGTAATGAGTGATTCATTGTGAAGGTGGGCCTTAAATATTGCCTATGTTTCTTAGTGATTTGTCGTGAAAGTTTTCCTTGATTTAAAAGATATATAATATGTCTACCAGTCGAATCACTACATGGCGCCAACACTCAGTGCGTAAATGTAAACCTTGATTATATTTATAAGAAATCGGTTAATTAGTAAAATAACTAAAATCGGATTTTCACGTTCAACAAGGAAATCATGAATTTTAAACAGGTTGGCATTCGTCAGATCTGACGTCAAATAATTAAACAGTTATATAATTAAACAAAACAAGCCTTTTTATCATGCACTAAAATTAAGTATTTTCTCGTTATTTCATAGTTATTACCTATGTCGTAACTGGTTATCACAGGATCGGTATTCTGAATACCTTGAAGTTTGTTACCCAGTTTTACCAATTGATACCGTGCTACCCAGAAACTGGGTAGGTCAGATAGTCAGTGACTCCATGTTCGTTACTGGTATTCTATACAATCCGTGCCAACATCAAGGATTCCAACATAAAAATGTATTTGGTAAAATATGCTCGGCAGATGAATTAGCAAAGAATAATGGAGATCAAATCCTTTATTTTTCTCATACCTATATTCCGGTACAATTGGGGTCGGCGCAGCCTAATTAGGTCTTTGAATCAGTTTTTTATTTTATTTATGAGAAGGTCATAACTTTCGGTATTTTTTCGCTTTAATTTAAAAGTTACTTATATCAAATCATCATCATCATCACACTAATATTATAAAGGCGAAAGTTTGTGAGTATGTGAGTGTGTGAGTGTGTATGTTTGTTACTTCTTCACGCAAAAACTACTGCAAGGTTTTTGGATGAAATTTGGTACACAGATAGTTTATATCTTGGATTAACAAATAGGATAGTTTTTATCCCGATTTTATATTCCCGTGGGTTGTAGCGGGTGAAGCCGCTGGCAACAGCTAGTTGAAAATAAGTTTTTGAATCCAGTACCGAAAACATGCCGACGGTTCCCGAACAAACCGGAGAGCGTGTGACGTCACAATTTTAAATTATTCATAGTAGCAAACAGGTGCTGCAGTGTTTTGTTTTCGGATATTTTTAGTCAATGCACTAGCGTAAAATTGCTTCAACATTATGACGTCACAACCAATCGTGGCGCGTTCGAAGTCATTTGGTTCTTTTAAAATATTAAATTCAAGATTAAATTGCACAAGTGGATAAATTAATACAATTTCTATAGTTTAAATAGGTTTTGATGTATTGTAACATTTTGCTAAACTCTGAAATTTAGCATGCTACGTTCTATCCTAGCTAAACATGTTTGAACTACTTACTTATTTCATTTTTATTTACCACCATTGTATACCATGTTTTTATGCGACCAATGCACCGAACCGTGCCCCTTTTTACCGACGTTTTATAAGTGCCCATGTAGGCCTATGTGAAATAAAAATATTTTGATTTTGATTTTGATTAGGTACCACATAACTTTTCAGTCTCCGGCGCCACTTTCAGACTTCCTCATGCATTAAGTTAATCTACATAGCAACGAAATTTTAATTTTTGTTTTTATCTCAGAATGTGAATGACTAAGGCTTGTTTGTAAACTATTAAAATAGTATGAGTAAATAAAACATGGAAGTTTTTCCGCCATTTTCTTGTAAACAATTTTGTTATTGTGCGTGTTCATTTCGTCAACATTGGCTTCTGGGCATTCCAATTCAAACTTTATGCCTATTCATTTAGAATCATTATTTGAACAACCTTTGTTATAAACAGGTAGGCATGTCAGTTAGATGTTATTCTTATATCCTCATCACAAGATTATGTCTGGACCTTAAACTTATTGTTAACCCAAACCATTTTAAATGATTAAAAGAGGCATCTTTGGAGTTTCTTGCCGGTTCTTCTCCTTAGGAATCGAAAAATGCACCGAACCGTGCACCTTTTTGGAGACGTGTTAAAAGTGCCTTTGTAGGCCTATGTGAAAATTAATATTTTGATTTGATGTAGGTGTATTAGGTAAACCTGCGTGATGTAACGTTATCATAATACAATAAAGATTAAAATGGCTTAAAGGCTGTTGTACTAACAAATTTGGTCAGTTTGTCCTTCTTCACGTAAGGTTACTAACAGATTTAGCGCCAGGGTCTAGGCTTCTAAATTGGGTTCATTCAAATGAAGATCATCCATATTTGTTGTTAAGAATTAGGTACTAGGTCATCGCCTACAAGTCTATGATTGTGTAAAATGTATCTCAAATGATTCCATAAAAGATAACATTTACAAAACTGCATGTAGTCAGATATTATGAGGGAACAATGAAACAGACATACATACATACAAACACGCCAAACACAGCCATATAACCCTCCTTTTGAGACGGCGCGCCGCGAACACCAACAGTGAAGCCACAAAAACCACGCTACTACAAGTAAACATACACATTTTTACTTGTAGTAGCGTGGTTTTTGTGTTCGCGGCGCGCCGTCTATCTTTTTTGCTTGGTCTGAGTCTGTGTATAGACGTGATATTATGCACGCAGCATGCATAGACGAAGGTATATAAGGCAAAGGCAGTTTTTCAATCGTTTCGTTTACTCTGTTGTTGTTGTTGTTTTTCCTACTGAGTAAATGTGTATGTTTACTTGTAGTAGCGTGGTTTTTGTGGCTTCACTGTTGGTGTTCGCGGCGCGCCGTCATCTTTTTTTCTTGGTCTGAGTACACAGACAAGATAATAATTATGGTACAACTACATCGATGTGAACTCGATGCAAGTGCACGCATTTGCATCTGGTAGCCACATACATGTTTTAAACATGCATCATGTAGCCTTGACCCCTCTTATTTACAAAGAAATCTGCATTATAGATGGTTACGGTTGTACGTTATAAGTAGGTAGTATATTTTTTTTTTATTTACACATACAGTCTTAACACTGTTTCATATAAATTTTGTATTGGTACTCACATTCGCTATAAGAACACTGCTTAATCACTAAAGAAGTATAAGTAAACATTTAGGTGCATGAATAATATTTTGCGCGCAATAGGTGATCGGACGAGTCAAAAAACAATGATTCTAATTAGTCCGTCAGTTAGATTATCGAAAAATATTGGATACGTATTTTTTATTTTATCAAATTAATCAAAATTGACGAAGATAAGATGTGGTTGTGACGTCATTTGTAGGTAATAAATGAACTATCATATGACGTTTTCGAAGAGTTCACGAGTTTTCGAAGCACTGTATTGACTTCAATGTTTGTTTATGTGAAAAAAGAAAAAATACGTCATTTTTTGGAAATCTATCTGACGGACTAATTAGTTTTTTTTCGTCCGATCCCCTATTAGCGGTCGCAAGCTACTTGCGTGCCGAATACGAGGTCCTGCAGGGCTATTGCGTATCTTTTGAAATGTCAGTGGCTATCATAGTGTCCATCAATGAACTGTCAAATGGTTCCATTTTGTACTAAACCATAACCAATTTGACAGTTAATCGATGGACAGTAGGATAGCCACTGACATTTAAAAAGATACGCAAAGCCCTGGGAGCTATTGGGATTTTCCATCAGTATTTATGCCCGGTTGAAGCAATAGGGTCGCTCCCTAACATAAAACAACAACATGGGACTAACGATATAACTAGCGCAACGTGAATGTACAGTAGGGTAGTTATAAAAAAAAACTAATTAGTCCGTCAGATAGATTTCAAAAAAATATTAGACACGTATTTTTCTTATTTCACATAAACAAAAAATGAACACGATACAGTGCTTAGAAAACTCGTGTGACGTTACATCGCACTACATTTTTTACCACGTAGTGACGTCACAAGCCCCCACTCCTGATCTTTGACGCGTATTAACTCTGTCAATTTTCATTTATTTGATAGAACAAAAAATACGTATCCAATATTTTTCGATAATCGAACTGACGGACTAATTAGAATCATAGTTTTTTTTGTCAGGAAACATCCAAACTAGGTCAAATGTCATGATGTTATGATTACAAGTCTCTGCTGTCATTTGCAGCTGTAGACTGACTGGGAAGGATAGAAGAAAAACGTTTTTACCGCACCCAAATAACATCGGACAAAAGCTGGAATGATGAGTCAGAACCCCAGAATTCGGACACCCTGTATTACGTAGTTGTACCACTATGCACGGTGCGTTGTGCATTTAGTCTAGGCAAGACAGAAGAAGAGGCAGTTCTACTAATCAAAAGCAAAAGTAATTTATTCAAATTAGGCTAATAAAGTGTGTAAGTGTGTGTGGCGGCCCCGACTTACGAACAGTAAGTCGTAGGTTCGAACACAGGCAGGCGCATTACTTTGAGTAATTAATTTCATCACCGCTGCTCTCAAAACGGTGAAGGAAAACATCGTGAGGAAACCGGCATGTCATAGAACCAAAAATTTGAAGACATGTGACTTCTACTAACCCGCACTGGGCACGCGAGGTGATAATAATAAATAATAATATAATATACCCATCAATCTCCTAGAGAGGAGGCCTGAGTCCTAGCAGTATGAACATTATAGGCTGATGAAGATGATGAGGCTGATAAACAGCACTTTTTGAACGTCGAATAAATTCGCCAATTCCAATTTTTAAAAGGAAAGACGTAGTATCAGAACAAACTCCCCAGCAATTCACATAAAACACAAGCTCATATTTCTATAAATACGGTAATGAAAGAAACGGTCAGTGCATGACACACCTCCTGCCATACCTACTGAGTGTGAGTCATGATGTGTGAGCCTTTGTTGTACTCTTAATTGTATGCTAATTACCAACTGAATGTAAAAATGTTGCCAAATGTTAGAAATTGAGTATTGAAGTTAAATTAGAAGGGGATATTAAAATGTATATCTGTATAATTTTTCAGCACACTCACTAACTTCATTAATTAACTGAATGCATACCAGAAAGCTCATGGAGAGAGCTATGCTCGGAGTTTCCTTGCGTGATCGAATCAGAAATGAGAAAATCCGCATGAGAACCAAGGTTTCCGACATAACCCGAAGAATTGCCAAACTTAGGTGGCAGTGGGCAGGGCACATTGCTCGCAGAACAGATGGCCGATGAGGCCGGAAAGTTCTGGAGTGGCGACCGCGAACCGGAAGACGTTGGGTTGGAAGGCCTCCCACTAGGTGAACCGATGACCTGGTGAAGGTTGCGGGGAACCGCTGGATGCAAGACGCACGGGACCGGTCAATGTGGGGACACTTAGGGGAGACCTTTCTCCAGCAGTGGACGTCTTTCAGCTGAAATGATGATGATGATGATGATACCAGAAAAATAAATGCTGTGCAAAAAAACCAATTGATTAACTAAACATGTCCTACAAAAAAAAGTACGTACTTAAATGGGTTTTTTGACTGAGCATGTTGGAGTTTTCTTATGACATTTGACGGATTTATATGTTGATTCTATCAGGATTCACAAGCATCAATCATGTAAATGTTTGGTTGAATTCTGGTTAAAGAATTTGATTAGCTTCTTTACTTCTTAGCTTCTAACCAACCTAACAGACAGATGTGTTGCTGGGGAGTTTGTTCCGCCACTTCTTCTTTCCAGCAAAAACACTAGGAAATGTCGAAGGGGGGCCGTTTTGGGGGACTGTCTTTTGTAAATAAGTAAAGTAAAGTAAATTTTGACGTTCGAAAAGTTCTGATTATCAGCCTAGTTTTAATAAATGAGTTTTGATTTTGATTTTGATTTTGACTATTTCGATAAGATTAGTTCCACGGCCTACTGTTTTGCGACAAAGATATTGAAAAAAGTAGAAGCAGGTAAACAAGCTGTGTGTTACTTCAACAAAACTATTGTTACAAGACCATGTTGAGATAGGGACCATTTGGCCTAGTACCAGATCAATACTTGTAGTTTTGTGTACTTATAATCTTATTTTTTTCATTAAAACTAAGAGGGAATTATTTACTCATTTTTTTTTTGACTGCGGCGAAGCCCAAAAGGAGTGTTATTTGTTTGGCGTGTGTATGTCTGTTTTTTTCATTTTGTTTAGTCCTGTCATCACCACTAAGTCCACCCATTTTATTCCAATTTATTTGGGGTCGGCGCTGCTTGATGTTTCTTGAGCGTTACATGGTTACATTACAACTGACAGAATATTAGACTGGAAGAAATGTTGTGTTGCTCCAACCTGACAGATTTCTAAATACTTTTTATTTTTTTATTTTACTATTTATTGGAAAAGCAAGGAACTGAAATGAAAATCGAAATTACAACTCGAAAACCATCAAGTCCTAACAATAAAACTGACAATTCCTCTACAAATACAGTGAGCTAGAATATAATCCACGATTGAGCCGTAATCATTTATTTACAAGCACACATCTAATATGGCGGCTGCGCCGAGGTCGTGTGATTGCGCACATGCATATCAAGGACTTGGCTTAGACAATGAAAAAATGTGTTCAAATCCAGTATTGTTAAATTGTTTGTATTTGAAAACTAAAATGTTCGGAACAATTGATTATACACAATTGAATTAAAATCACGTATGAATGTGGTTGGGTGTTATAAGAGTAGAGGAAGACCAAAAACGAAGATAATGGCAATAGGTAGAAGGTGTCTGATGAGATCAGTATCTAAAATAAAGCTATGGAAGAAGAAGACCCGACTCGATAAAGGTATATAAGGGCAAGAAAACAAAGATTATTGAATTAAAATCACTAGTAAGTAGCTCTTCATTTAATAAGTAGCTACCTTTTTAAGGAAATTTCTAAACGCTTAGTTGACGCTTCTCGTGACCTAAGAACTGGCTTTTATATTGGCCAGAGGCTAAGCGTTGCCATAAAACGTGGCAATGCCGCCAGTCTTTTGGGCACATTACCGGCTGACAGCGTTTACAAGCTTTTCGATGCCTTTTTATAGTTTCTTGTTAGTTTATTTTATAGTTCTTAATTTAATGTACATAGTTACTGTAATCACAAAATGAACAAAATTCTTTTACTTAAAAATATAAGTAGGTACGCCCAATTTTGAGTATGTGGGCCTTATGATACTAACCCTGATATGTCAAATATAAGCCTTATGCCATCATCATCTTCATCATCACCTGCCTAGCCCAACTATGTTGGGGTCGGCTTCCAGTCTATCCGGATTCAGCTGAATACCACTATTTTACATGGAGCGACTGTCTATCTGACCTCCACAACACGGTTAGTAATGACAAGAGCTCTTGGTAAGACTGGTTGAAAAGCCTACACCCGTGCTGACTGTAAGTCTTCAGTGAGGTTGGGTTACTATTTTAAGATCCGTCCCACTGAGTTTTACTGCCGCACTCAGAAAGATTTAATGATTACTTAGGCCATCACTTAGTAATGGTTTTGACAGTTTTCCTTGTACAAAAATATGTCAAACCTTTACTAAGTGACGGCTTAAGTAAACATTAAATCTCTCTGAGTGCGGCAGTTACAGTATTGCCACAATGATCGTCAATCTACACTAATATTATAAAGAGGAAAGATTTGTTTGTTTGTTTGTTTGTAACGAATAGGCTCCGAAACTACTGAACCGATTTGAAAAATTCTTTCACCGTTGGGAAGCTACACTATCCCCGGGTGACATAGGCTACTTTTTATCCCTGTGTTTCCACGGGAACGGGAACTACGCGGGTGAAACCACGTGACGTCCGCTAGTTTCTTATAAATAAGGAAAATCTATTTCGCATTCGCAATTCCTTATCTTGTCCACATTAGGTACCTATGCATTTTTGTTTACGGATTTAGATTGTCTAGCTAGTTTATTAAGGGGAATTTTATTTAAATTAGATTCTGCCTTTTTTCATTCGGAATAGCTAAAGCGTATTACTTATTTGAGCTTTGTAACTTCATCATCATCATCATTTTCAGGCCCTTATCCCATCCGTTTTTTCCCGACTGACTTCACTGCATCATTTACCCCTTTCTCTTTCATATACAGGGTGTAAATTAACCCTGCACAACCAAGCATTCTGTACATCAAACTAAGTAGGTAAAAAAAAAAAAAATTTGGCTTGACTTTTTTTTTGGGGCCGAAAATCACAATTTACGGTCAAACTCTTAAAAGAGTGTGCTAGTGGATACTTTGAATAGTAGGTATGGTCTAGAACAAAAAAATGATCACAGTGGTGGGGAGAATAAGTGCCCTTCGTTTGCGTTAAGGGTACTTTTACACCCTATATACCATCCATCATATTTTTTTTATCTATGCATATTGTTTTGGTCTTCCTATCCCTCTCCATTTAAGCCATGTCATTTCAATGGAACTGAAGTTTATTTGGAAATGGAAAATTTATGGTCAAAAAATACTACAAGATATTTTGTAGTATTCCCCGCATTTAATACTTCGTTCAAAAGTGGGTGTACACTGCGGATGATTTGCATATTCTATGCGTCATACTTTAACGTGCCACGTGTAACTTGGCCACGTTGAATTGGGTTTAAAGATCACGGCTGAAATCATTAATTCTTTACTTATACCATTAGCTCAGTGAATGACCCGCAATAACAATGCGTCTTGATCGTATTATCGAAAACGAACATCTAAGTGGAGTCTGGTGTCAAAGACTTAAAAAAAACTATGGGATTTCCAGTGTCTTGAAAATTCCCACATTTCAAAATGTTTTATTTTGTTGTTCTAATTTTGAAAATGAGTCAACTTTGTTTTTTTTTTGTTCCGAACTTAGCTTTTGATGACGATGGAGAGGCTACCTGTCTGACAACCTTGGTTACTGGGTTACACAATACCAATTGGTAAAACTTTTTACACTTTCGGACTTCATGTCATTGTGAGCATATCACTGGCCTAAATGGCAGTCAAAGATCGAACTTAATTTAGAGTAAAGTCAAAGTCAAAGTCAAAATTATTTATTTGCAACAAATGTGGTACAAAAGATGGTAAAATAATAATTATGTAGTGCAATGACACATTTCGCCATTAAGTTGGCATGCAAACAAGATAAGATGTTTAGTTCAAAACACAGTAACTGTGAAAAAGCCATTAAATTAGAAATACGAGTAACTAAGTGCATTTCTAAGTTGAACTCGGCACAAAACAAATGTTTAACAATAGAAAATAAACATACAAAGACAATTTTAACATAAACAGAGATAAAAACAAAACAAAGAAAACATAATATTACATATTTTGAAGTATATAAATACAAAATCCTTTCATAACGATAACAAGTAACCGATGTAAACATTGAATTTTTAAAATCACTACTGCGCACTAAACTGGAAAGTCAGGTTGGGTTAGTTTTTTTTGCAATTTGTCTATGATACGTATTGTTTTTGATAGATTTTTTTTTTAATCGATTATATTATTATTATGTTAACAAGTTGGGAATTAGGTACTATTTAGGAACTAAGTAGTTTTTGTTTAATAATATGTTCGTGTTTATAGGGTGTATGTTGTGTGTACAAAATCTAATTAATATTGGCATCCACTGCCTTGCGGCCCTTTGCATTATCAACATGTATTACCTATTTCAAATGCAAGGACACGCCTCCTTTCTATGAGAAGGAATGGGCTATAATCCACCAAGTGGGCCAAATACGGTGTTGGTTGATGAGACATGACTTCAAATTTTTGGTTCTCGGACATAACGGTTTCCTCGAGGTGTATTCCTTCACCGTTTAACATGAGCCTGTCTGGATCCTACCCAACGACCTACGGCACGTATGTTACTTAGCACTGCAGCAGCTTAATGGTTCTTCTCGCTTTTTTATTCATTTATTCCAAGTTTATTATAATAAGGTGCTTATCATTTAGCATAAGCCATAAACTAGTTGATACATAGCCCTGACAATCCTTATGAGCCGATGCATCTAATGACTTCGGACGTAAACGACGACGCATTTAAAATTAGAATTCTGAACAGATGATCGCGTGGTTGCAAAATGGCGGCAAGATATACATCCTTTCCTCGAAATGAGTATGTTTGTCACACCTTCACAGAAACTCGACAGTATAGATGCACCAATTCCTATATTATGACATGGGATACTTTTGATACCGATAGGATATATCGGAGACCCGGGATGAAACCGCAAGTAAAAGTTAGTAAATCATATTTTTGAGTAAGTATTTTTGTTCTGATCTACTATCTAGAATGCGATTAATATGCAAATAGTGCAAGACAATGAATATTATGTAGGTACACGTGATAACGATAGCAGAAAGGTGATAAAATATTTCTCTACTGATTATAAGTATTTTTTTCTTATCAATTGCAATAACGCATGAACTAAATCACCAATAAATAGCTGCTGCGATATATTGCATTAATAGGTACCTATTGCCTATTGGAAATCATGTAATGTAATATAATCATTTAACTGACAATTTCGAAATATAACATCTCTTTTGCGAGAATATCAGAAAAAAAAACAAAACATAAAAAAAGAAACCGCACTATAATTCCTACTGGCATCAACACTGCCAAGAATTTGAATTTGGAACGCGAGACGCATCGAACACATCAGCAGGGCGTGGTCCTATGAGGCAAGGCGCTAAAGAACTGATTTTACGACCAGCATAATTTGGCCACGTCATTTTCAGCTCTTTGATATCTGCAAAAAGGGCGGGATGGGTAGTTCAGGTGAATTTAATGGCAAGTATAAGACGAGTGACGATTGTAAGGAACACCAGCCATTGACATTGAGCTGTAGTCACTAGAACAGAGCATGTATTATCGTGTGTTTGTTTAAAACCGTGCGGGGGAGTGGAGGTCTGGTTACGTTGGTGAGTCAACGTTTCTATTTTTAAAATGGAGTCGCACGGCCGCCACGCGCGGCCCTCGTGGCATTGTTTTGTTCAGATAACGCGAGTATTACGCACCCACATATTTACATCGTGTCATGATACTTTGTGTACAGTCACGACCAGTAATATGTACCTATATTGCGTGTACCAGAAAGGTGTGGTCATATTCAAGAAACACCACCAAACTGAGCAACTTTCTCCATGGTATAATTAACAAAATCGCGAAAAAATCTGCTGCTGTTTGTTTATCGTGTGTTGGTATTCTTCTTAGCGTGTCAATGGCGAATATTTATTCAATTGTTTTGGCCCAAAATTCAGCTGTGCTAACTCCATTCGGTGATGTTGTCACACTTGGGGTCTGACCCGTGCATGAACCCCCATCTGAAGAAATTGTCTTTGTTTCTTTTTTTTGTTGGAAATCATCAAATAACCCCTTCCGCTCTTGGGCAGAGCGGCCGCCCGCAGCCCCGATGGGACCAATCCGCAGCCCCGAAGGGAACAATCTGCAGCCCCGACGGGAACAAACCGCAGCCCCAACGGGAACAATCCGCAGCCCCGACGGGAACAATCCGCAGCCCCGACGGGAACAATCTGCAGCCCCGACGGGAACTGTTGGTTCCCTTCTTCGATGTAATCAGTTTTCCAAATCAACTGTTTCCATAAAAACATCAACACTTTACTCGACGAAAATGTATGGGACAGCTGATTGATAAAACCTTTTTTAACCTTTTTTCTTGTTTGTTTGTTTATTAGGTATATCTTGCATCTGAATTTCAAAGCAGTTTGGTGGTAACCCTGGTCACCCATCCACAAAGCAACCTTTGCAAACGCTGCTTAACCTGGAGGCTGATTCCCTTTACACGAGCTTTATTTGTGTACATTTGAGTGCGAGTGTGCGACTGTACATTTTATTGTATTCTGTCCTTACGGTTATCGTTGTAACTACACACATCAAAAGTGTCTAGGGATCAAGCATTTTTATGCGGATTTCTTGAGATTGAGATGTGGCTTTGTAATATATTTATGATTTTATAAATTTATATGGATCCTTTTTGGTGCATTTCATAATTTGAATCAGGAACTGTGAATCAAATTCGAGTAAAAGATGAAAATCAGCTGTCAATATTTTCCCTATAAAAACATACAACGCATTGAAGACATTATTAGTGCTACTGTTTCCCTACTACTGATTAAAACCAACGTTATTATGGAGCGGCGACGTCATTTAAGCAGGGAAGAAATGCTCAGAGCCGTGGGAATGATAGAAGCTGGTTCCCGGCAACGTACTGTGGCTTTAGCTCTGAATACAAGTCAGAGTGTTATCAGTCGACTTTGGACACGTTACCGAAGCACTGGTACCGTGGCTGAGCGCCATGGAGGACGGTATCGCTGCACCACACGGAGACAAGACCGATACATTCAAATCTTAACTCGAAGAGCTCCAACAATAACCGCCATGATGTTAGCCGTGAGGCTTCATCACTCTTCAGGGAACTTAATTAGCGACCAAACAGTCAGAAACCGCTTGCATGAAGTGAACCTTCATTCCCGAAGACCGCTACGGGTACCACCTATAGCAATGCACAATCGTAGGATTCGATATCAATGGGCTCTTGAACACAGAAATTGGGCAGAAGAACAATGGCGTTTCGTGTGCTTTTCTGATGAGTCTCGTTTTGGTATGAGACCGGATACAAGACGTATACGACACTGGAGAACCCCTGGACGCCAACAGCGATTAAAATCCTGCCAGGAAGTCCATCCTTATAGTGGTGGAACCATCATGGTATGGGCGCGTATTTGGATCGGCGGAAGAACTGAGTTGATTTGGATCAGAGGCAACCTCAACGCTCAAATTTATGCTGAGACGATTGTATCAGACGTCATCGTTCCTCTACAAGTGCAAATCGGTCCCTTATTTCAGTTAATGCATGATAATGCACGACCGCACACCGCAAGAGTTGTAAGACAGACTCTCGCCGCAGCTAACATCAATGTCCTGCCCTGGCCTGCTCAGTCGCCAGACTTGAACCCGATTGAGCATGCATGGGATATGCTACAGAGAAGAGCTCTGCCGAATATGGAGGGTATCCAGTCGCAAGAAGACCTTTTTTTGTTGTTGCAACGAACATGGGCGGCCATTCCACAGCGTGATTTGGATGAACTCATTTTGAGTATGCCAAACCGATGTTCTTGTGTTGTTAGTGTTCGCGGTAGAAACACGGATTATTAATTGTTTAAGTTACCCAATAAAATTTTAAAGAAAACTGTTATTTCAGTCTTTTTTTCGAACTTTAATGTTAGTGGTTCAAATGTCAAAAATCCCTTTATTAGGAAAATGGCAAATTTCTTTATTAATGCAAAGGTGACTTGGTTTATCGTTACTGTGACAAACGAAAACACTTTATTTGATGAATCCTTAAAGAAAATTTTAATTAATATCAATCAGGAGAAAAGTTATTGCAAATATATGTTGATCCCTAGACACTTTTGATGTGTGTATGTGTAAGTACTAGGCACTTTCCAATTTATCACTTTTGGTTGTAAAACGTTAATTGGAGTATACGATAACTTAATTAAAGTAGGTATCGATAAAATAACGATTATTGTTTTCAGTCTTTACGTTATCTTTGACTTTTGTTAATTAATGGTTGGTTCCCACGAAAATATTTTGTCAGTAAATGTTTTGGGGGTCAAAGATTAAGTATGTCGAGAATAACATCACGTCTGCAATCGCCGAAGGGTTAGCAGAGGTGTACCTTACAGTTAACCTACACTTCGTCAGCCATGTTTAAGTCCTATTTAATGGAAAAAGATGATAAGTCTCCATGGCTGCTATTAGGCAATTCCAAATTGTTAAACCATTACAATTTACCGTATCTAAGCATTGAACCCTGGCCCTCATGCTCCGCTTTCGCATTTGCGACCACTACACCAACGATACAGTACCTTACCCTTACAAAGATGCCAATCTTCATTAATTGCATTTTTTAACTAATATTCATAAAATAATGACATGTTGTTTACTAACTCCATGTCTTAAAATATGACACCCATGATCTTTGCCCTTGTCGGTTATTTTAAGACAAGCCAACAATATTGAGCAGTGTATCCAGTTAATTCGAGATTAGCCGTAGAGACTGACAAATATTGCCTTTAAATATTACTAAAATAAGTATATTCTGGAAAACCTCCATCATAGACATGAATAGAGATCAAAATCAAAATCAAAACTCATTTATTCAAACAAGGCTGATAATCAGCACTTTTCACTTTTTTTTTAAAGATGAGTGGCGTCCCCGACTTACGAACAGTAGGTCGTGGGTTCGAACCCAGACAGGCACATTACTTAGTGTAATTTATTTCATCACCGCTGCTCTCAAAACGGTGAAGGAAAACATCGTAAAGAAACTGGCATGTCTTAGAACTAAAAAAGTCCAAGACATATGACATCTACCAATTCGCACTGGGCCGGCGTGGTAGATTAAAACCCATTCCCTCTCAAAGAGAGGAGGCCTGTGTCCCAGCAGTGGGAACATTAATAGGCTGTTGATGATGAGACATGAATAAGTTAACTGGTAAGACTTGAAAAGTTTCCAATGTCATTATTATCATTATCTACTTAGAACTTATCTCAATTCATTTGGGGTGCGCAACATGTCTTGTTCATCCATACCTCTCTGCTTCTTGTCATCTCATGAGACACCTCCTTTCTTACCATATCATTCTTGAAACAGTCCATCCATCGTTTCTTTGGTCTTCTTCTACTCTAATGACTTCCAGTATCTTCAATAACATTTAAAACTCCAAGATAATTGGGAAAAAGCTACACAGATCATGAAGAGAATTTATTTAATTCTTATAGTCTATGTACAATTACTTACAGTACATCCGTATACTGAAATTACTTTTAATCTTTTACAAGAATTCACTTTATCTTTTACAAGAACCATTTTATTATTTTCGAAGAAATCGCTAAGGGTTTTATTAGAGTATAGAGGTATCTCTATCTGTTAAGATTACTCAGAAACTTTTAGTACCAAAAATAGATCACCACATAACCTCACGCCAGGTTTCCCGAAGAATTACTCAGAGGTGTGTGCAGCGGTGGCCCAATGTGGCGCCCCTGTCCTAAATTCTAACCCAGGCAGGCACATTACATAGTGTAATTTATTTCATCACCAATGCTCTCAAAACGGTAAAGGAACACATCGTGTGGAAACCGACATGTCTTAACACCAAAAATTCGAAAGAGTGAACCCAGTGCGGGTTGGTAGGTGTCACATACCTACCAACCCGCACTGGGACCACGTGGTGGTTCCCTTTCCAAGAGAGGAAGCCTGTGTCACAGCATTGGGAACATTATAGGCTTATTATGCTGCATAAAACACCCATTTTATCAAGTAAAACAAAAACTATTAAATTCGATCCAGTATTTTTCCAGATTATCACAAACAGATATGAAAGCAGTCGGAAACTGCACAGATTAATAAAGCAAAATATAATATTATTATCCTCAATGACTGTGTTTTAAAAAGAGCAATACTTTGTCACCGACAGACTAAATATTAATATGAACGCTTACGAGAATTATACAGTTATACAACACACATGTCTAAGGAGATTATATTCGTAATGTATTGTAAAAGAAAATTGAGTTGATATGTTGTGCAATATTTAATCGAATGTCTCTTGTCCTAAAATAAATCTTATTTAAGTTTTTATTTTTTTTATTTATGTACTTAATTTAGTATTTTCTTACTGTGTAAACTACGTTTTATATAAGCCCATATTACTTTTCATAAGTGTTTAAAAGTATCCAATATCCTACGTAACCTTCCTATATTCTCATACCGCACATGTACCGAATTTTGATAGAAATTAATCTTCATATAACTTTTTTGCCATAAAATGAATAACCTCTTCCCAGCCTATCCGCTGCCGGCGACGATCCATCACCGACTGACTTCGTGAAAACTATTAAGCCCCCACGTTACCTACTGAACTGATAGCGTCGACCAATCACGTATGATCTGCCTTCCTCTCCGCCGCGTCTGAAAAGCGGGTATCGGAAGAGGGATTACTCGGAGCGTAGAGGTTTTGTGATACTGGTTTTTGTCGATGATAATGCGCTTACGCAAATGCCTCCTGCCATCGAGATTGGCAAGTGTCAATACTGATAACGTGTCTAGCAGTTGGGGTCATGGCACTGTTTGTATTTTAATATGTTGCTATACATCTTAATCTTAGCACTCAATGAGACGATTATATACTATAGGTAGAGTTAAGTTGTGTGCGATAATTTTATAGAACGCAGTTTGTTAGTTGTTTTTATGTGGATTTTTTTTAATGGGATTTAAATAGGGTGTGTATCTGACTTCTTGACTTCTGACCTCATTGCAAACTTGCTTTATTTTGTTAGTCGTCTCGTCATTCACCAAAAGTAGATGTTTTATTTTACTTTTAGAATTGGGATGAAAATATCTGATCCACGTCGATACAAAAGAAATTTCACTATCACATACAAAAAAAACTCAACACTCATAAAAACAAACAGATACCTCAATTAAATACTATTTCACCATTTTTACGTTAAAAAGTTGAAAAAGAATAATAAAAATCCCGCAAAAAAATGTAAGTAAATAAATGATAAAAACTGTCTAAAAAATGTAAGTAAATAACAGATAAAAATGTAAGTAAATAGAGATAAAATACAGTTTATGTACCTAACATTATAATAGGAACTGTGGTATCAGTTAATGTTTGCAATTATAAAATTAAAACAATAATTTTACTTGATAACCCTAGTGCTATACTTACCTAACGTATTGAAGAGTGATAATGTCCCAGTTTATTTAAGCACGTGTATTTTAACATTAATTTTCGTCTATATTTCTGCTCGTCACTTATCTAGCCTTTTCCCAACTACTTATGTTGGACTTTCAGTCTTACCGGATGCAGCTGAATACCATTATTGTCTTTAGGTGGAGCGATTGCATATCTCACTCCCACAACCCAGTTAATATTGGGTAATACGATACGCTCTCATCATTATCATCCATCATTTCAGACAAAAGACATCCACTGCTGGACATAGGCCTCCCCCAGGTGTCGCCTCATTGACCGCTCTCGTGCGTCTCGCATTCAGTGGGTCCCCGCAACCTTCACCAGGTCATCGGTCCACCTAGTGGGAGTTCTTCCAGCACAACGTCTTCCAGTTCGCGGTCGTCACTTCAGAACTTTCCGGCTCCATCGGCCATCCGTTCTGCGAGCAATGTCTGCCCATTGCGTCTAAGTCTGGCGATTCTTCGGGCAACGTCGGTAACCTTTGTTCTCATGCGGATGTCCTCATATCTGATTCGATCACGTAAGGAAACTACGAGCATAGTACTCTCCATTGCCCTTCGGGCAGTCGATACCCCTTAGTAAAACTGATTGTCAGACTACCTGTAACGACTGACAGAGATCTACAAATGATGACAACCGGGACTGTTTTGTAAGTTTTTACGCCCTGTCTGGAGCCCTGACATTCATGGCACCTACATAAGCCAGCCTAATAGGTAAACCTGCGAGATTCCTTTAAAAAAAGCTGATAGTCTTCAAATTCGTTGGTGAAATTCGCCCTTATTGTTGCTGTTTTTGTTTACAAGGTCTCAATGTCGACATACTTTTATCACCTCAGTGCTTAACAGCGTAAAAATAACTTTCAGCAATTACAATTAACGGTAAACAAGATAATTTTACATAATAAACAAATAAATCTAGACTCGATTATTATTTTATTACTTAAAATCAATAGTTCTATTTAACACATAAGCGAACTTTATGTAACAACCTCTTTTCTACTTTTCTCTATGGCATAAAAAAAATAATTTCATGTTTGAAAAAAGTGTCATAGACAAAATGATGTGCCCCTTATTTTCGACCCGAAGTAACATCGGCCCATTAGCTCAGTTGGTTAGAGCGTCGTGCTAATAACGCGAAGGTCGCGGGTTCGATCCCCTCATGGGCCACACAACACTTTTTGTGATTTATAAAGCATTGTTCATTGTAAAAATTGTTTACTTACATATTTAATTTATCTTGTTTACTTATTTTTCAGTGAATGGAGTCTGATGCAATGTTTCAAGAGGAGGTGACGCAAATATCATGTTTCTGGGAAGGCTGGGATGAAATATTGACCTGTGTCATAGGTATTATGTGTTAGCATTGTGCAAGAGAGTGATAAGAGATAAGTCGAACAAAAATAATTGATTAGTCCGTCCATCATTAATAACTAAATTCACGAACAAAGCTTTCAATAATTCTACATTGTTCATCATCCACTGAAAAATAAAATTTGAGTACTCGTACGTACATACTTGGAACACAAACCACACTCATAATTTACTGAGAGGAGACCAGTTTCCCAGCTGTGGGATCTATCTAACTAGACAGTGTAGGCCAATGTTACGAGTCTTACCAAGGGGTATCGGTATATTACTCAGCCAGCTCCAGCATCTTGAGAAAAAGCTATACAGATGTGGCACCCATCCTACCTGCCACATAGCATAATTATCTTATCATTCTCAGAAGGTGAATGAAAAACATTTTCCTCAATTATATATTAATATCAATTTAATCTCAAAGCCATAAAGACTTCAAATAATCATTTGCGCTGGGTTAAATCGCCCTTGGTGGTAATCTAATTTCTATCTGTCTTATTGAAAATTAAATGTTTCTGTACAATATAAAAGATATATTTTTAGAAGTTAGATAACTGAGGTAGATACTTTTTCATACTTAATTGTTATTTTTATTTTATGTAATTTGATCAGTTGATTAATTTCATGGCATGGTCTTATAGAAACAAACCTGTGTTAGGAAAAAGATTTGATAGCCACATAATCAAATTTGGTTTCAGAACACCTGTAATGATAAAAGGGATTTTTAAAAAATGTGATTCTAATCAGTTCATCTGTTAGTTTTTGGAAAAATATTGGATACGTATTTTTTGTTTTATCAAATCAATAAAAAATGACGAAGATAAAACGCGTCAAAGATTTGTGTGGGGGTTGGTGACGTCAGTGACCGCTAAATAATATCAAAGGTACGACTTCACACGAGTTTTCAAAGCACTGTATCGTCTTCATTGTTTGTTTACGTGAAAAAAGAAAAAATACGTGTCCAATATTTTTTAGTAATCTATATGACGGAATAATTTGTTTTTTTTTGTTAACAACCATGTTTTATTGTAAGTTGAATAAATAAACATAGTCCATAGGAGCAAGAAACCTTACATCACAGTGTTATGCAACTGCTCATCTTGAGTAACTGCATCAAACTTCCGCGTTCCTTTTCGATTGCAACACATACTTATTTATTACAAGTTGTAAATAATTTATAGGTATGATTATTGATTACCTATTTGGGTTGTATTTTCTAAAATGTTATTGAGTTTTTCCATTTTGAATTTCTCAGTACAAAATGAAGTCTGGATTTGCTACCCTGTGGATGGCAAAAGCCTTGCCCGCTATTACATTTAACACTAGCGGACGTCACGCGGTTTCACCCGCATATTTCCCGTTCCCGTGGGAATACAGGGATAAAAAGTAGCCTATGTCACCCGGGAATAGTGTAGCTTCCCAACGGTGAAAGAATTTTTCAAATCGGTCGAGTATAGTTTCGGAGCCTATTCGTTACAAACAAACAAATTTTTCCTCTTTAAAATATTAGTGTAAATAACTGTCAAAATATGGGTGTAATATTTGGTGCACCTCTGCCTAACCCTTTGGAGAGAACAGGCGTGGTGTTATGTTAACACTTACGTCAACAAAAATAATTGTAACTATCATCACCAAAACGCTATCAAAATCCCCCCCGCTGCGCAAAAGAAGCAAATGATGCAAAAACTCGGCAATCATCATTTCGAAGACAAAGCTGCGTAGACGACCCACCTCAACCAGCTCACACCGGTTCCTTATCACCCGACTTCTGATCCTATGGCCCTCGAGCCTCCTACAGCAAGCAAAACACTGATAATGGCTAAAAATAGGTAAGTTGCGTTAGACGGACATCAAATCTAGACCCCTTGGTAATCGGGCATATCCGGTTTAAAATGAGCGAGCTGAATGGTTGGGAATGTCGCATGGTATGTTGCTGTAGGATTATCTGGTCTCTAGTGGTTGGTATGGTAACCTGTTTGTGACCTTTTTATTTTAAAATATTTCTCACGTAGCAGCCAGGCAGTCTGGATTTGTCAACCCCTTTAACATGGGACGTAACATAAGTAGCATGCATATGGGACCTTTTTTTTTTATTTGGTGGGTGGGAAATCATCAAATAACCACCCGCTCTTGGGCAGAGCGAAAGGGAGTGTCAGACTTCTACTGACTAAAAACCACTCATGTTACTTCTTAGCCCTATATCATATATGTCAAGGCCGCGGTATCTCTTACAACATCCCGCAGCCCCGACGAGCTAGCCCATCACTCACCGTCCACAGACCCGCGTCTACGGTGGCCGGAAGCCGTCACGTGGCCCCCGACGCTCGGAGCGCGTGGCTGAAACTGAGGTTCTCTCCATCGCATCACTGCTTCGCAGAAGGAGGCAATGGCGTCCCATTCCTCATCGCCCCGGACCATGGCTTGCACCAGGACCGGACGCGAGAGGTCGCCGCCGATCGCCGATGCATATGGGACCTAATGTAAATGTGTGTGGAATAAAACGCATACCCCTGTCTAACCTATCGGGGATTACAGGAGTGATACTATGTTATCACACTGTTTCTGTGTTACACAGTGGGTGCCAGCTGGTGCCAGAAGACGGACGTTGTCGCGAAGGGAGGTCTAGAAAACGCTGACGTGACGACAGTCGATATAGAGGTTTTACTAGAGAATTGTTGTTGTGGCGAAACCATGGCTCACCAAGTCACCATGGATGACCTGATTTCATTTTTTTATTAATTTTTTATGTAGAGTAAAGGAACCTTCATTGCAATATAAAATACATGACCTTATTTTAGGCCTGAACCCTAATCTGACCGAACGAAACTTTTAGGATAATGTCAAACGTAATAAGGTCGAATTTTTACCGAATTTTGTCCGTCTGATAAGTTGGTTGTTAGGGTCATGTTTACTTACATTTTTATCTTGTTTTTATATACCTACCTACCGAAAATCTGTTACATTGTATGCCTATATTATGAAGACACTGTTGTTATGATAAAATTAACGTCAAAGCTGACCTCATGGAAAAGTTTTCGTTACCTTTCAAACAAAAAAAACTCTAATTAGTCCGTCAGATAGATTTCCAAAAAATATTGGACACGTATTTTTCTCTTTATCACGTAAACAAACTATGAAGACGATACAGTGCTTTGAAAACTCGTGTGACGTCATTTTCTGAGACATTAGTATGACTTTCTTTAGCGGTCAGTGACGTCACAACCGGCACTCAAATCTTTGACGCGTTTTATCTTCGTCAATTTTTATTGATTTTATACTGGGTTATTTCTAAAACACCGTTAACCTTGCAAGACTGTATTACTATCATCATAAACAACAACTTTTGTTTTATGACTTTTTACAAAACATAATACATTTACCAAAAACATAAGTTCAAGATTTCGTTGTCCTATCTAACACATTTCAACTCTGTATTTTGCTGTACCTACCTACGCATGTCGCGCACTGTCGTAACTCGCTACGCTACGATTACACCGCCGCCCTTACCCCGCTCCCCTCGCTATTGTACTATCGTTTTCTTTTGCTTCGCAGACTTGGTAACATTTAGAGCGTACAATTTAAATATTTTTATTTTTGTCTGTCCTATTAGGTTAACGGTCCTGAGAGGTTAACGGTTGGGCCGCGGGTAGTCCAACGGTTATCGCGGCCTCGACATAGAGGGCGAAGAAGGAACATAGGTGGTTTTTAGTCAGTAGAAGTCTGACACTCCCTTTCGCTCTGCCCAAGAGCGGGAGGGGTTTTCGATGATTTTACACCCACCAAAACAAAAAAAAAAAAAAAGAGGTTAACGGTGTTTTACAAAATAACCCTGTAAAACAAAAAATACGTATCCAATTTTTTTTTATAATCTAACAGATGGACTAATTAGAATCATATTTTTTAAGTCAGTAAATCCATTCTAGTAGGTATTTGAAGAATTAACTCAAACATCATGAATCTGACCAATGGATCTAGCGAAAATTATCGAAACATTCAGCTCCACGAAGTCCGCACACTGACCAGGCAGGTTAGAGGTGGTACATAGGTCGTAGAAGGCTCGGGTGCAAGCGACGCATGATGGAACTTGGGCCTGCATGCATTGTTTGTGCCCAAATGCCGTTTAAAGACTTGCCATTTGAGCTATCTATGAAATAAGTATTTTTCATTGAAGTTACACGTATAACCTACTTACTAAACCAAAATTACACACGTTAAAGTATCACATTTGATCCGTGCAGATAATAATTTTAGCAAACAGCACTCCATAGATCCATTTAGCTTAGACTGATAACTTGCATGTGTTATTGAATTGATAATATATTGATAACTGCGAACATTGTAACGGTAATTGGGATAAGGGCATGTAGGGCCGCGGGTAGTCCACCGGTTATCGCGGCCTCGACATAGAGGGCGAAGAAGGAACATGGATGGTTTTTAGTCAGTAGAAGTCTGACACTCCCTTTCGCTCTGCCCAAGAGCGGGAGGGGTTATTCGATGATTTTACACCCACCAAAAAAAAAAAAAAAAATCATGTAGGGCAGGACGAAGGGATCATTTCTGCCGACTTGATGTTCTGGCCGCAAGCCCTAATTCTAAACATGAGGTTTCATCCCCAGCTCGAGCAAAATGTTACTGAGTTTTTAATTAGAAGTTTTTTTTTCTCTACCTCACCTTCCTTGTACCTATACCGTTAATGCTTCGCCGGACGTCTCCAAAGTATTGTCGTCCCATTAAAATAAGAACGTAAAGAAAATGAATGGTACTTACATCAATATATTGCATGTTGTGCTTACCTGTAAGAGGTTGATACACTTGTCTGTGACTCTTATGTATGTATCTCTTTTCCCTGTGTAGTGTACTCAATTGTTGGTGAGCCAAATAAATAAAATAAAATAAAATAAATAAAAAATAATATTTGCACCCAAACTTACCCGTCGTCGTCGGCCAAAATTCGGTCGTAGGTATGTAAAATTTTATTAAGAACAGTAAAAAAAACATAATAGTATTATTATAACTTATTATTTATTTCACATACTTTTCTCGACGTTTTAAAAGAGTCCATGTAGGCCATATGGACACTTATGAAACGGCGAGGAAAGGTGCATGGTTTGGGTTGGTCGTGTCCTGCAAGGAGTGCATTATTTCAAGTAACATGTACTATATCCTACAATTAATGAGACGAGAAGACCTCTCCAATTAACTGAAATGTGAAGAAAATATGAATGTCCAAAATATATAGACAAGAGACTTAAGAGTTCTCCTGCATAATTACCTACTCAAAATAAAAGGTCCTCCAGCGGCTGATGATACTATTGGAGGTGGCACTGAAAACTGCCTTTGATGTTGTAGACGAAGAGTAGCTCCCAATCGAGTTCTTTCTCTCTCTCCCACACTTCCGATGACGTCAACTTGCATGATAAACGCTACAACTCTCATCAATAAGTCACGTCAATGTTATGTAAATCGTGTGACTGTCATGCATGTCACAATACCGATTGATATCGCACATCAAGTTGTGGTCATTCGTGAGACCTCTGACCTCAGATCTCTATCTCCACTAACCCTGCTAACCTAGTGAGATCAGCTTACTTAACGGAAGAAATGACCTACAACGTTGTCAAACTCAAACTCAAAGCATTAATTTTAAGTTGGATGTTATCTAGTCCGGGGTACAATATTGTTGCGTCTTTATTATGTGAGCACAGCCAAGAAATACTTAGACAATTACACTTTCAAGATACATGGTACTCAAATTTACCAGGGATACAATTAACAATTGCATTATTTCATTTTTAAGGTAGGATTTCGTCTTCTGAGTTAAAGCACACAGGACGTGGCGAAAAGCTAAGTTTTTAAAGTTATCGTTAAAAAGTGTTGAAAATCATAAGCTAGTTTTTCAAATGTGGTGGTCACACCTCATTTACTAACTTATAATTTTTGATTCTGAATCAAAAGGTTACCCAATGTCTGGGTTTGAAGCAAGGCTCACCCCTATTTAACTATAACGTTACTGTCGAAATATGGGTGTGTACCTACTCGGAATAAACGACTCTGTCTGGCTCCACGTCTGTCTGGGGAGATGTAGGTATATCTAATTCTTATGTTTATGTGGGAACCAGTGAGTTCTATAAAGAACTGAATGTTTAAATGCTATGACGAACGGAGCATGTTTCGTGGTGTCTGTTAGACTACCTACCACGTCAGTCGCAGAGGGTTAAAATATCGTGGAGTACTTTTGGTAACTGTCTTATAGTAGAATGAAACCTAATTTAAAAATAAATTTCATGGAGTAGTTTGGTAACTCTTTGTGGAGTACTTAGGGAATAAGCCATTTAAATATCACTAGAATAAAACTAGATTGGACAGGTATTGTAGGCATTCGCTCCATGTAAATTACTGGTACCTAAACTTACTTTTCTGCTACTTTTGGCTGCCTTTGATAAGACTAGAATACGACCTACAAATCATGATCATCATCATCCTAATTTGGCTAGCCTTTTAAGCCTTTACCATAACGTATGAAAATAATGAATTTTTATGAATGTAAAATTATTTTTTTAGGCAAACTATGACAACATACAGGGCGCAAGAGATGTCAATGCTAACACGGTCACAACGATTTCAGTACATCATTCTGAATCCATAGAATAGAATTTTTTCCTCGGTTGTTTCATACAAAACTGCAATACCGGTCTGCATGATAAAATATATGGAACATCATCAGCCTAGCCTTTTTCCAACTATATTGGGGCCGGCTTCCAGTCTTACCGAATGGCAGCTGAATATCAGCATTTTACATGGAGCAACTGCCTATATGACGGAATACACTCTCCTACGTTACGATCAATTCACACGAACAAAGTGGCTTTTATCTTCAATATGAATTGAGTAAAGTGTTCAACAAATAATATAATAGAATTACTAGAAACTGCAGTCCTTGATCTTATTTTATTAAGTGTCAGCATACAAACGTAAACACTTCAAGTTGTTGTAAATAAAACGTCACTTCAAATAGAATTGGCGACAGGCTTGCCTAATATTCATGGGATGATGGAACTTAATTAAACATTAAACTGCCGAAATCTTAAGTGAATTGCAAGTTTAAATTAAAGTTCATCAGTATTCCTTATTCAAAGTAAAAACGTAGGTCCAAAATTTAAAATAAGTACACTCGCTGACCTAGTTCCAAAAAAAAAGACGATCAGAAAATATCTCCCCAATATTTTATTTACAGAATCCTGTAACGAATTTTTTTCGCACCCACGCTTAAGCATCGTACTACATAATCCCTAGTACATTGACCCCATTTCACCCCAAACACCCCAAAATAGTCCCCCGTATACGCAAAATCCTGCTACAACGAGAAAACCGACTATAAATACATCTTGTGTGACCAAGACTATAAATAGTACGCCGAAATTAACTTCAATGGGGGCGCAAAACATCGGTTGAACGGGGTAAGTAACCCCTTAGGTAGTTGTATTAGGGGTAATAACTGTTCTGAACTCTTTTGTGACGTCAATGAGTCCTTTCTGACCTAGATTGATGGCTTTTATAACACATAATATCACGCATATTCCCCGTAGGATTAGGAAGAGGTGTATGTATAAAGGGTGTAAAAGCAAATGCAAATGAAGGGCACTTGTTCTCCCCATTACTGCAATATTTTTTTGGTTTTAGACCATACTTGGGTACCCCTAAGTTACGGAAATATTGGGGGTCAAAGTTCAAAAAAATTCACAGCTGTTTTTGTAAATACCAGTTTTTCAGGTTATAACTTTACTTAAATTACCTCCACGACCCGTTAACTATTTAAAGCATCCACTAGCACAATGTTTTAAAAGTGCTACATTAAGTTTTACCGTAAAATGAGATTTTTGACCCCAAAAAATAAAGTTTGATGTAGGTACATAATGCTTGGTTGACGTATGTGTGAAGGGTTAATTTACACCCTGTATGTCCCATTAACAAGGTGCAAGCCTATTGTTATAGACTAGGCACAAATTCATGCTACACATTACTACTAAGGAAAAATGCAATAATTACAATTTTTTTTTTCCCTTATCCTAGTGTTCATCAAAATGACGGACCCTAATCTTATTACAATCTAGCCTTGTATATAGACTAATAAGTAATTTAATTATAACTTAAACTGTTAAAAATATTGTCTTTACGTACTAAGAATGTGACCATTGGCACTTTTCTTATTGTCTCTTTAAGGAGAATACACTTTTTCTTGTGTTTTTTTGGTAACACTTGTGCTACATTACACTATTCACTAACACGAGCACTAAACACTAACTCGAACGGTTTCGTTCTTTTTAGTCTTCTCACTATGTCTGTGTGATCTAGAAGCTGGATCGCCTCAACGTTCACATGCTTATGAAGTCTCTTGTCGTGAGCTTCTGCAGATTTTTGAATCACTTTATCGATGAACTCCACGTTTAGGTCCCGATGGAGGTCATCATTTCGTACGTACCACGGTGCATTTACAATTTCCCGCAGTACTTTGTTCTGGAATCGCTGATTTATTGATGCATTTGTCTGTTTGGTGCAGCCCCACAGCTGAATACCATATGTCCAAACTGGCATCAGGACTTGTTTGTATAGTAACAGTTTGTTCTGTACGGACAGCACGGAGTTTCTTCCAAGCAGCCAATACATTCTTTTGGACAGTAGGTCGAGTTCATTTTTTTTCTTCTTCACGTGAGTTTTCCAGCGTAGCTTTGCATCAAGGGTCATACCGAGATACTTTGCTGTATTTTCATAAGGTATTTGGTTGTTATTAATATAAACTGGAAAAGCGTTGCTTTTTGTTGGTAAAGTCTATATGTACGGATTACAATATAATTAGGTTCTTTTTGCTGCGGACCCAGTTGTGGATCCTGTTAAACACTTCCCATTATTATCAAAATTTAATGTTACTAGCCGAAGCAAGCTTAAGAAATGCTGGCGTGATGACTTGAACTCGTTCCTACACCTTACACCGCGAGATTTAGAAAGGGCCATATATGAAGGAGTCCTTTACCTAGCAGTGGAACAGAATAGACTAACTTAAATTAACTAGAACACACATGTATATACGAAATAGTTTAACGGCAGCATCGTAGGGCTAGTTGTGTAATTAGTGCCTGATTATATTTTAATCTGTTTTTTGTCTACACTCGAGAGCAATGAATCCCCGGATTCATTGCTCTCGAGTGTAGACAAACGATGTCGTCGGCCCAACGACATCGTGAGAGTCGAAGGCAACGGCTCTTGCGGGCCCCTGCAAAGACATTAAGCCCTTAACTACATACATAATCGCATTTAGAAGATTTTAAATCACCATAGAAAATCGGCCACACCTTTGTGAAATTGATTCCCGTCATCAAAATGTAGGTAATCAATATGGGGATATGATCCAATTAGGAAAACCCTACACTAAGAAAATCATAACAAACAGCGAGTAAACACGTCTATAAACTTAATTATCGCTATCAATACCTTCTAGTTTTCTCCAAATCACGCAGGAAGTACGTGGTACTGATAAGAAGTATAATTATAGCTTTATCATTTATGTAAATACTGCAGGGTGGTGCTGTCTGAGTTTGTTCTGACGAAATTATTTAATGCAGCCTTCTGATAAGAAGTAGGAGTGGATAGAAAACAAACAAATCACCACACGACGCACAAAGACGACGCAGAGAGGCGGTCCCCGCATGTACGCGAGGACGAGCGGTGTCGTGGGAAAATCATCCGTGACAATGCAACTTTTCCTGCAGTCTTGCGTTGCGTGGTAGCTATGAAACTGCAGCTTTGCATTCTTGCTTGGTAACTATGCTAATGTGCCGGCTGATCTTGTAACAGGGACAAAAGCAGGCAAAACAGGAAATAAAGCACATAGGTCATACCACAAAACCACGCGATGCGATTTGCGCGTGTTGCTTGACGTAAGTTTCATTATTGGGAGAACCAGAACGACGACTGTGACACTGCAAGTTTTTACGCAGTCTTGCATGGTAACTATGACACTGCAAGTACCTATGCAGTCTTGCGTGGTAACTATGACACTGCAAGTACCTATGCAGTCTTGCGTGGTAACTATGACACTGCAAGTACCTATGCAGTCTTGCGTGGTAACTATGATACGAGTATTACAACTTTTAAATAAGGAAGGATCAGAATCAAAAGGATCCTTCACAAAAAAATAAATGTAACGTTTAAGCAAAAGACTTTTCAAAATAACTGCAAAATATTGGACACCCACATTGTCGGCAGTTTTGGCGCATCACGGCGTGATAATATGATGTTACTCAACTCAGTCTATTCCACTTCACTGCTGGTCATCTGGTTTATCTCTGGCTGCGTCACAACACTGTCCACTGTCTTCCGCATCTAGTCTCTTTTTAAAAGGGAAGCACCAGAGTAGCTAAATATATTTCTTCCGAAGAAGGGAACTGGCTTCTTTGGAGAAAAATATCGAATATTATGATGACGTACATCGAAATGTGATTGTTTTTGCTTATCAGTTTTTTAATTTCTAAAATTACGCTTTACTCAAAGTTGGTTAAAAATAGTTTTGGATTTTCCATCATTGTTATCATTGTGATAAATAAGTATTAACCATACTTATTTATCATAGTACTTTCAAACAATGCTCTCATATTCACAAGTACCACGTTAACTGATAAGATGTTGCCATGCCAAGAACGTTCCACCATCTGAATCATTTTCCAAAAAAAAGTTCCTTTAAGATAATAAATACCTAAAACATAATAAACAAAACATTGTAATCCATGTATTGATCCACATTATTATCTTACAATAATCAATGTATTGATGTCTTATCAGAGCTTATCATCCATCTTATCAGGCCCCACGTGACGTATGTTGTCAGACGGATATTATGTACTTAATATAAAAGATATTTATGATTATGTATTTATCACGCGTTCGCAGCGTGATGGAAAACTATTGGGAGTTGTTTATGTAATGTGACTTCTACCCCCGTACGATAGCTTCAAGTGGCACTAGTAGTGATAAAAAGTACAGTTAAGTACCAACTTTTAATGTAGATCACGCTTGTGAGTAGTGCCATCATCTGCTCAGCCTGTTGGGGTATGTTGGGGTCGGCGTCCAATCTTACTGGATACAGTTCCAGTAATTTAGGTGGATCCACTTCCTATCTGCAGGGCTAATGCGTATCTTTTACATGATAGTGGCTATCATTTTGTCCATGGATTAACTGTCAAATTGGTTATGGTTAAGTACAAAATGGAACCATTTGACAGTTAATCAAAGCACAAAGCACACAGAGCCAAAGTGATAATCATTAGATCTAACAGAGATACGCAATAGCCCTGCTGATCTCTACAACCCAGTTAGTACTTAATAATACCATACACCGTTGCAAGACTGGTTGTCTGTCTTTCGGGCCACTTGGCTGTAACGACAAATGACAGCTTCTCCTACAATAAATTAAATAACCTGACATTGGCTAAATGCACAAACCGTGCGAAGCCAGGAAAAAAAAAAAATACAGCTCTCCGAGGCACAGATGAAACTCGTAATGTAATGGGTAGTCAGCCATCCATGGACCAACAGGTACATAATCTAAAGTCTAACCTGAGCGGCTGTGTATTATTTAGCCGTCATCTAAGTATAATCAAAGGCTGATTATACTTAGATGACGATTTACCCTCTATTGGGAACCAGGTCTCTGTGAGAAGGAATTCCGTTCGAGGATATTATTATGCTGGTTTTCTCGCGATGTTTTCCTAAACTAGATGTTTTTCTTCTTTCAGCGGTGATGAACTAATAGTAAATTGTTTCCAGACGTGTCATTTATCAATTGTGGCGTAAGTACTGTACTATTCTGCGCTGACTTAACATTACCATTAATAGTGTCTCCAGTCTACGTGATCTCCATCATGCTCCAAAGCCCAGGCCACCACCCCCTGGTTACCACCGATAACCTCCATCAGGATATAGCATGCTATCATGTATCGTGACACATATCATAGCCAGCGTGACAAACGCGTGCTTCGCGCTTGATTTCCACGGCCGCGACCGATTATAAGTATACGATTGTTATGAGTACGCCCTTATCGAGGGAAACGCCCTGTTGATGTTTTTGTAGATAGTGCTAAGTTATGTGGGAACGGTCAGATTGTGGTATTAAGTATACTTTACGATGTAGGTAGGTACGAGTATATAGGTACAGTCGACAAAAAGTCTGTGATAAAAGTTTGAACTTGAGCCGCTTTGGAAAGATTCGAGAATTCAATAGAAGATGTGGTTGGCGTTGCCTTTTGGTTTCATTACCAATGACTTCAGGTCTGCTTCTTATTATACGAACTGTTTCTCAGTACCAGCCTATAACTTATAGCTTCTCCTTTGCCTGACCCTCCGGGGATTACAGGCGTGGTGTTATGTTATGAGTCTTGCAGCGACTAACTGCCGCACTCAGAGAGCTTAGGCCATCACTTAGTAAGTGGCGGTAAGTCCCCTCTTTGAGGAGTGGCTTGAGAGGCGCCACGGCGCCCTCACCTTCCGTCTGACGCAGGTCCTCACCGGACACGGTTGTTTCGGGAGGTACCTGCACCGAATCAGGCGGGAGGAAACGCCCGGATGCCACCATTGTGAGGATCGGCCGGAGGACACGGTGGAGCACACAGTGGAGGTGTGCCCCGCTTGGGCGGAGCCCCGCCGTGTTCTCGTAGCGGCGATCGGCGGCGGCGACCTCTCGCGCCCGGCCCTGGTGCAAGCCATGGTCCGGGGCGACGAGGAATGGGACGCCGTCGCCTCCTTCTGCGAAGCAGTGATGCTGGCGAAGGAGGTGGCGGAACGCGAGAGGGAGAGAACCTCTCGTCCCAGCCGCCGCGGGAGGCGCTCCAGGCGTCGGGGGTCCCGCGATGACCTCCGGCCACCGTAGACGCGGGCCTGTGGACGGTGAGTGATGGGCTAACTCGCCGTCCGTCCGTCTCACGACGAAAACAGGCCGTGTCGACGGCGCGTTCGTGTTCCACGCGCGCCTCAAAGAGATGTCAGCAACATGGGAGGGGCCCGAAAGGGCCGACGCCTGTCGGGGCCGCGGGTAGTCCAACGGTTATCGCGGCCTCGACATAGAGGGCGAAGAAGGAACATGGGTAGTTTTTAGTCAGTAGAAGTCTGACACTCCCTTTCGCTCTGCCCAAGAGCGGGAGGGGTTATTCGATGATTTTACACCCACCAAAAAAAAAAAAAAAAAAAGGCCATCACTTAGTAAAGGTTTTGACAGTATTGTCATACAAAAGTATGTGAAATCCTTACTTAGTAAAAGCTTAAGTAATCATTAAATATCTTTGAGTATCGCAGTTAAAAGCTGAAATGCTTAAATGAATCAGACTTGGTCCCATCCACCCTTGTTGAATGATTTAGGATCACCGTGATTTTGATAGTGATACTATTCAGAGGTGTGTAATTGGTGTGTTAATGGTATTTAATGGTGGTCGAAGGTAGTATTTTCTACCATGACGAGGTAGTTGGAAGGAGGCTAAGCAGACATCTGCGAATACATCATTACTCATACAACCTTACATCGGATAGTCCTTGAATATCACGCAGCAAGCGTGTGACCTAACCAATATCAACAGGATTATACTATCAAGTGACTGGCAATTTGCATCGTAGGTAAACATAATTTATGTATCTTCTTTAACATTAATATCAAAAATTACTAAACGAAATAACATAAATATGTAGGTACTTTAAATAGAACACAGTGACAATACATTATTTAGAATCTACAGGCTGGCTTACTAATTCCTTTTTATGTTATTTTTGTTACGTTTATTTCCATTAAAATGGACTGTTTTCTCGGAAGTTACGAAAATACGAGATGATATTTTTTTCGAAATTTCCGATTTTAAAAAGTTTCTAACTACTTATATGAAAAGTTTAATTGTTTACCGTTCAGTAAAGGATTGGAAAAAATCGCATAATCAAAGAATTTTCCAATTTAGTAATAGGTACTAATACAGCTATGCCAAAAGACCCTGTTCCTAAAGAATAAATTAGACTCATGTCCGATAGGCTGATCACGTAACGCTTAGACCAACGGGGCCGCCCTTTTTTTTGGTTCGTGGGAATACATCAAATACTTAACCCCTCCCGCTCTGGGCAGAGCGAAAGGGAGTGTCAGACTTCTACTGATTAAAAACTACCCATGTTCCTTCTTAGCCCTTTGTGTCGAGGCCGCGGTATCTCTTTCGAACAACCCGCAGCTCGGGCCCTTCCATGTTGCTGACATCTCTGTGAGGCGCGCGTGGAACACGAAAGCGCCGTAGACACGGTCTGTCGTCGTCATAAGAATGACGGACGGCGAGCTAGCCCATTACTCACCGTCCACAGGCCCGCGTCTACGGTGGCCGGAAGCCATCACGTGGCCCCCGACGCCCGGAGCGTCTCCCGCGGCGCCGGCGGCTGGGACGAGACGTTCTCTCCCTCTCACAATCATCTAACACCTTCGCGGGCCCGCAATTAGCTTAACAAGCAAAAACCTTTTAAATGCACAAAATACTTTTATCATACTAGTTTTAAATTTATACAAGGTGGAACAGAATAAAGGTTCATCATCATCATCATTTCAGCAAAAGAAGTCCACTGCTGGACATAGGCCTCCCCCAGACAAACGGTTACCACATATTAATTTCTTCATTTTACATCACCTGTGTCATACATTTTAATCATGGTGACCGGTATTGCAGTTTTGTATGAAACACACAGGGTATAAGTGAACCCTTCACGCAAACGTCAACCAAGTATTCTGTACATCAAACTAAGTACCCCTACGCAAAAATGTTTGCTGGGAAACGACTTTTTTTTGGGGTCAAAAATCACAATTTACGGTAAAATGTAGCACTCTTAAAACATTGTGCTAGTGGATGCTTTAAATAATAAACGGGTCATGGAGGTAATTTAAGTAAAGCTATAACCTGAAAAAGTAGTATTTACAAAAACAGCTGTGAACATTTTGGAACTTTGACCCCCAATATCTCCGTAACTAGGGGGGTCCCAGGAACAAAATAACTATCGCAGTGGTGGGGAGACTAAGTACGCTTCGTTTGCGTTAAGGGTACTTTTACACCCTTTATGTAGGTGGATTCAGAACGATGGTACTGAAATAGTTGTAACGGTTTTAGCATTTTCATCCGTTCGAACCTGTTTTTTGTCATAATTTGCCTGAAAAAAAATATTTCACATTCATAAATATTCATTCTTTTCGTATGTTATCAACTTATCAATTATCGCGCATAATATCAGTAGGCGAGGCTCTCAGAACTTTGTCTAAACATTCAAGTCACGTGTCATGATATCAGCTGTCCTTATCAGATAACAGAGATATCGGCGCTCCCACACTTGCGCAAGAGTTGTTAATCCCTTGTCAATATCGAAGCACGCAGGCGATTGTGTTTTAGGGCTGATCGACTGTAGGTATTTTAGGTGAGTAGGTGCTTGGGAAATATTAGTTTTCACTGTCGTTGAGTAACCTTGGGAGAGTTTTGCCTTTGTTCGTCTTATGACAGATTCGCTTAAAGGCAGATTCGCTTTACGTCAGATTCGATGTAAGGCAGATTTGCTTTACAGCAGAAATTGTACAGTCGTATTGAAATGGTCTCCACGATTTTTTTCTGGAAATGAAATACAAAAATAAAAAATTGCCCACGAATATCAAACGACGTTCTTCAATACACTTTCAAAGAAATAAAATAATAGAACTAAAAGTATTTTTTCATTACTCATGCTCTGAAAGTAGGTCATAACATGCCTGCGGAGCGGGTGGAAAGTACTACTTTTCAGCCCTAGGGAGAATCGCTTTCAACTGCTAGATGTCAAATTATTATAAAAAACTTCTTTTTCACATTTTTATGGAACCATGTTTGGGGGTACGAGGAACAGGGTGTAAAGTTCCTCATCCCCCATAGAAAAGGGAGGATCCTCCGACCAGACGGGTGTTGTGTCTGGTGGGCTAACTGCCCGACATATGTAAGTCGGGATTTTCTATATAGGCTAATGTGGCGGATAACTTTGATAGCGCGATGCAGAATTGCCAATGTTAGTTCGCATCTGTTGCGATAGATGGCGCTGTCGCCACATCACTCCCCTCCGAGACCGGAGGTCGATTGCAGGCTGAGTCTTGATGCTTGCCAGGCCAGTAGAGGGTTCCAGTGAGTCGGAACCGGATGCCGCATAGTTCACGGTGAGTCGGAACTGTCTGCGGTGATACCCCAGTGAGTCGGGGTGATGCTGCGTGTGCTCCAGTGAGTCGGAGTGTGCAGTGCTGCGTAGTGGCTGGCTGCTGCGTCGACCAGGAGAGAAGAGCGTCTCTGCTTTGTTGACCGGCCGAAGTGCAGTGTGCTGTGCCAAGGTCGCTGATGAGGCTGAGGGTGATGACCAGGAATGCGCTTCCGCTGCATGCTGGTGGTCAGGATACCCGGTGAAGCCGTAGTTGCTGGCTGACGGTATGACTCGCTGCTCGAAGGCTCGAGGAAGTGATGATGAAGTAGTTGCACGAAGGCTGCGCTGATGTTCATGCTCGGGGTCACCAGTTTGGGGGTGATGAGGAACAGGGTGTAAAGTTCCTCATCCCCCATAGAAAAGGGAGGATCCTCCGACCAGACGGGTGTTGTGTCTGGTGGGCTAACTGCCCGACATCTGTAAGTCGGGATTTTCTATATAGGCTAATGTGGCGGATAACTTTGATAGCGCGATGCAGAATTGCCAATGTTAGTTCGCATCTGTTGCGATAGATGGCGCTGTCGCCACACATGTTTCAACTTTTTATACAGCCATTCAATTACAGCGCGATTTAAAATAAAAATAACATAAAGTTAACATAAGAATAAAATTATATTATGACTTTAATATAGTTTAGTTTTAACTATTTCTCTAAAATAACATAGATTTTAACAAAACCTTTGGCATATTTTTAATGATGAAAATGAAAAATACTTACTGGCTGTATAGCTGGACGACCAGAGGACAAAAAAAAACAATATAAGCGGGAAAGCGACGACATCTGATCACCACTCATTTTTTTTTTGGTTAATAATTTATGTTCTTATTTTCCTCGTATTCGTAATGAAAAGCATAGTGTTTACCTCGAGTTAATTACTTGTTTAGACCCTCGAACTATTAGCACCCTCACTACGTTACGGGCGCCAAACCCCGTCTCGGGACTAAATAAGTAATTTTCGCCCCTTGGATAACAATGTAATATTTTTTTTAAATTAAATAATTAAGGTTAGCAGTAAATCACTTTTAAAAGTCGCTACGTGTATACATGTTCGTGACTGTACAAGTTAAAACTAATGCTAAAATGTTATCTCAAGAACAAAAATGACATGTAAAAATTAATCTCATTACAATAATTCAAAAACTGCTCGCCTCTCCGAGCCGGTCCGTATGAACGGACCCTAACCGCGCTATTACCGATATTAAAAGCTATTAAAGTTAATAAAGCAGCGCTAAGTAAAACCCACGTGGGTTAATCCAAAAAAACAAAAGCACTCTTTTCAGGATATTTTACTCAATGGTAAGACTAAAAGAAATAATGCTCTATCTGTGTTTGCACGAAAATAATTTGGCAGAGTGTGAAAAGTATGTGTTCCACCTAATCATCATTATCATTTACGCCGAAAAGGATCCACTGCTGGACATAGGTCTCCTCCAAGTGTCGCAACTTGGAACGGTCAAATGCTTCTTGCATCTGACTGATCCCCGCAACCTTCACCAGGTCATCGGTCTACCTGGTGAGGCTTCCAACGCAACGTCTTCCGGTACGCGTGTTATGCCTGATCAGCCTAAAATGAGAGAGAATACCTGTATTTGTTGTAAACCAACCTGTTTTTCAGACGCGATTTGTCCACATCCTCTATACACAGTCAGATACCAATCATTCAACATTATCGTGTCTAAATGTCTTTGAAACAATAACCACTTTCAACTAGAACCTTCTTTCGTTTATCTCAAAACACGCGTTTTTCGTTCAATATCAAGTGATATCAGTGATTAATGTATTACAGTATTACGTCAAACTTTATTGTGTGAAACAAAGTATGTAAGATATTGTAGGTAGGTTAGTACTTACGATTGATAAAAACGTAGTGTGAATTCGTGGGAAAATGTTTTAAAGATAAGTACACATTTGACGGTAATTTCCCTATTAAAACTTTCGTGAATTCTTGATTGAACAACTTACACATGTAAATACATCACACTTGTATTGCTTAATAGGGTTCAGGAGAGGTGTTGTGAGAACAACCATGTTTCAATAATTACTTTGTAACATAAGACTACATCACGCCTGTAATCCTTGCAGGGTTAGGCAAAGGTGTAATAATAATAATAATACACTCACATCCGCCAGTTATGTTTAAGTGAAATCCAAACGGGGGTAAGCCTATTTCCATAAACCGGGCACAAACCCAGACCTTGTGCCTGCTACTGAGAAATATCTCATGGAAAAATACAATTACAAATAGTCCGACCCGGAGAATCGAACCCACGACCTCGGGTCTAGCAGTCGCGATTGCACCCACTAATCCAACGGGGCAGACAACTCATTTTTTATTTCCATGAAAATGAGGGAAAGCCGGGAAAGTATACGAGGAAGGTGAAATATTATCAACACTAGTAAGTATAATGCAATCTTGTTCGTTTGAAACTTCGAACTACGCTACCTCAGGTCAAATTACTACCACTGTAACAAAAGGGGTGATTTAACTGCACTTTTCTTCTCTCACCTTGGTAAGAGCTACAATGCACTCTTTTTTAAAACATTGACCCATTTAACATTGAAATATAAAACCATTGCACGTTACTTAAAACTGCAAAAACATTTTTTATGGAATATTTTTAAATGTACAAAAGTTGAAAAAAGAGTAAAGGAAATAATTAACAACCTATTGTAATTTAGCCTGACCTACCGAAAACACGTGTGCAGGCAAAATATCCGTGTGTCAGACCGAAGGGCCTTGCTCGCCTACGTGACATAGACGACGTGCGCCAAGCTATCGGCGTCTGCGCAGTATTTGATAAAAATTATAACAGACCGCGTGTCGTGCGAAAACCGAATGTTCGAAGGAAAATTTTGAAGGTTTTTGCGATTGAGTGAGGAGTCGTGCTTGCTTTGGTGGTAGATGGTTTTTTGTAAGTAAAAAGGAGTTTGACAACGTGGATTGTTATTTGAGGTTTAATTTTTCTGTAATTTGAGTGAATAAACAAGTCTTTTATCTCTTCATCCATGTTAAGATAAAGCAAATTTTCTCATACCTAGCTCAGTCTTCAACATTATGTTTTTAAAATGCTACCAGAGCATGTCTTGTTTAAATTTTTATTGCAGTAAATACTTAGGCTTTTTATGGGTTAGCTTATTCCTTCGTCGACCTCATCTCAACTCTTAGGACAAGATTGAGGCCAAGAGTAGGCCAATATAATATTTTGAAAAAAATGGCTATACAGGAGGTGTCTGAATGAAAGAGAAAGGGCATGCTGCGTCGACCAAAATAAGTTAGGATAAGGGCAGAAGAACGCGGGTTGTACACTAGTTATCGCGGCCTCGACATAGAAGGCTAGGAAGGAACATGGGTGGTTTTGGCGACGTGACGGCTTCCGGCCACCGTAGACGCGGGCCTGTGGACGGTGAGTGATGGGCTAGCTCGTCGGGGCGGCGGGATGTTGTAAGAGATACCGCGGCCTTGACATATATGATATAGGGCTAAGAAGTAACATGGGTAGTTTTTAGTCAGTAGAAGTCTGACACTCCCTTTCGCTCTGCCCAAGAGCGGGAGGGGTTATTCGATGATTTTCCACACCGCCAAAAAAAAAAAAACGGCAGAAGAACACACTAGGTTGATCCTGTTAATCCTGTATCACAGACAATATGTATTCTAATAAAGAAAGAAGGTTGTATAATCAAACCAGATCTTCTGATTACGTAAGCCACATTCCCAGAAACGGTTATTTTAGCAGCTACTGCAACTATTGAGGAAGGAAAATTATAATCTACCTGTTGTGATAAAACGTGATTCATTGAATTGAAAAAATAAACTGTAGAAACGATAACATGATTCACGTTCAGACTATCTTGGATAATTTATAATTATTTGAATGGTAAATTACCACTAGATGATTCATCTACTGCCAATAAACAAACATTAATACTTGTTTTAGAATCCAAAAGAATCGCAAAACCTATTTTCTAGACCTCTTTTATTTCCACCTGTAAATGAAAATCAGGTAGAAAATCGTTACCATTTTCTGAAGGCAAAATACCGTCTTAGGTTGTGTTACAACAGCCTGCTCACAGCGTGCCACCCTAGCCAGCCAATGACAGCTAACCATAACCATGCCACTCTAGCAAACCATAGCCATGCCACTCTAGCATACCATAGCCATGCCACTCTAGCCAGCCAATGACGGGCAACGACTCGCGAGCCAATCACAGTCAAGCGAAGACACCGCCATAACTACCGGATGCCTCCGGTGGGGATATCAGTCTATATAATGCCCTGTAAGCTCAGTTTCGAGGTCTTGTCGCGCTCGATTGTGAAACCTGTAAGTCGAGACTCTGTCCGAATAAAATAATGAATCAGTTCCTGTCTATTTTTTACCACTGTCGTTACAGTTGGATTCGTCAGAAAACTATACTGATACGTCTCAATGTAGAAAAGAAGCAAAACTATTTAGGTATTTTATTCGAATTTGTGAATCACACAAAATTTTCTCGACTTACTGAAAATATCTGCAGTGACAAAATAAATTGCATAGATAACGCATGCACGCATTTTATGACATCCGATAAAGTCGTCTCTCATCTGATAAAATTTCTTCAACTAAAACAGTAGCTCTTTTGAAGAAAAATAACATACTTAGTAAAAAAATTGTAAATCAAAACTATCTCAGAACTGTTCGAAAATCTATAATATAACAGATCATCATCATCATCAGCCCACTGCAGGGACTCAGGCCTCCTCTCTAGGAGAAGGATGGGCTAAATCCACAACACGTGCCAAGTGCGGGTTGGTAGATATCACATGTCTTCGAATTTTTTGCTTCTAAAACATTTCCTCACGATGTTTTCCTTCACCGTTTTGACAGCAGTGGTTTTGAAATAAAATACACAAAATAATGCGCCTGACTGGGTTCAAACCCACGACTCACTGTTCGTAAGTCGGGGCCGCCACCACTGGGCTACCACTGCTCCCCTGATAATAGCCATGATGATACCTCATCCGATATAGCGTGCCCAGAAGATATGGCTGTAGCTACACTCTTGCTCTGAAAGCATCCTCTGAGGAAAGTGCACAGTGTTTACCTCGGGTAAATTACTTATTTAGTCCCTCGAACTATTATATTACGCGTCTCGGGACTAAATAAGTAACTTTCACCCAATGTATTATTATTACCGGTATTATTAATGTATTATTATCCTTGTGGAATTAAAAGATTAGTACCACTATCATATTCATTAATCGAAATATTGTGTAGTATCATGTCTTTACCACTTAATCAGTTTTTAATGAAGGGTTGGTTAAGTAGTTATATAAGTATGTAGGTGTTCAGACACATAACATTATTATGACTACTTATCTTGTGTTAGTCGAAGAAGCAGGATTACAAGCTAACCTAGTTAAAGGGGATCGGACTGAGTCAAAAAAATATGATTCTAATTAGTCCGTCAGTTAGATTATCTAAAAATATTGGATACGTGTTTTTTGTTTTATCAAATTAATCAAAATGGACGAAGATAAGATGTGGCTGTGACGTCATCTGTAGGTAAAAATGTACTATCATATGACGTTTTCGAAGAGTTCACGAGTTTTCGAAGCACTGTATTGTCTTAATTTTTTATTTATGTTAAAAAAGAAAAAATACGTGTCCAATATTTTTTGGAAATCTATCTGATGGACTAATTAGTTTTTTTTTGTTCGATCCCCTTAACCATGAATTAAGCACAAGTTACCATAAGTTTTAAAAGGATTCAGTTTTGTTCAAATCAATCATGTAAATAATCGGATCTATGAAAGTATTTTAATGTCCGATTCTAATAACTTGTCCATTCGTAGACTACTTTCACAAAACGCCAGGTTTCTCTCAAAATTTGATTTTTCGTTTAAACGGATTTTGCTGAACGTACTTTCTGCGCTAAACCTGTGGATCGAGCTGAAACGTCAATTAATTGTAAAATAATATCAGTCCAAAGTGACGCAAAAACCACGTGAAAGAAGGTTTTTCCCATAGCAACTAACAATTATTGTAATAGGTAACCGCAATTACACCAACATTAGGTAAGCATGTGTTTTCCCCATTCACAAAACTGCGAACACATAGTTAAAAATAACTTAGATGACGTAGGTACTCATGAAATTGTGACGCCATATTAAGGATTCACAATATAGGAACCACCTTAGCAAACCGCAAAACACAAAAAAATTACATGAATTCTTTGAAAAATAAACTCCACGACGTCATTATACTTTGACTACACGGTTGGCGCAGTTGCTCAAGCAATGGACTGCTGCGCTGGTTCGATTCCCGCACGGAACAAATATTTGTATGACCTACGGATAGTTGTTCCGGGTCTGGGTATTTGTGTGTGTGAGTTTAAATGTTTGTGAACGCACCCACGATACAGGAGAAATTCCGTTTAAAAAAAAATGTAGCTTTGTAGCCTTTTTTCAATAATGTTGGGGTGCCGCATCCAGTCTTACCTGATACAGCTGAAGACCAGTATTTTACATGGAGCGACGGCCTATCTTACCTACAAGCAAGTATCTGGTCTCCGGCAAAACTGGTTCTTAGCAAAGCTTCCGGGGTTCCGACTACCCTAAACGACGTTCACACATGTATACATATAAATGGAAGCCATCCCGGCTGTCTCCAACTGCTTTCCGAGACATGTTGTGGTCTCGGTATACAATGAATAGTCATCCATCCACTAACCGACTTCGACGACAGATGCTTAACCTAGAACATCGATCTATGCGGCTGTTTCAATGTTTGACGGCTCGGTTGGCGCAGTTGCTCAAGCAATAGACAGCTGCGCTGCGTGTCGCGGGTTCGATTCCCGCACGGAACAAATATTTGTATGACCTACAGATAGTTGTTCCGGGTCTGGGTATTTGTGTATGTGAGTTTAAATGTTTGTGAACGCACCCACGATACAGGAGAAATTCCTAATGAGGGGCAACGCAAAAAAAAAAATGTAACGGCTCCTTTTGCGGAACATAGACATGTTATACAGAGTCTACTCACACATAGGTACAAAAAACAAATGAATCGATTTTCCTCGTCAACGTATCTTATCGAATGACGTCGGCGTTGTCATGACGAAGTCAAATATGACGCGTCTATCGTCATCGCATGACAAACGACATGACGAACGTATGACGAAGAAGAAATATAATTATATACATACATCATTGTCATCGTTGGTCATTGACTGACACACTTCCAAAATAAATCGTGCGAATATTTTTTAAGTGGCTTTAAATAATATTTGACTGCTCTTTGTTTAAGTGTGAAGATTTCATTTTCTTTGTTCGTATGGTAAATATGGCATATGGCCAGTATGAGATAACTCTGGGAACTCGTATGCCTCAACCATTGTTGACTTGCGAAAGGCGTGTCACGCAGTGCACGTCACACATTGACAAAGATATTCTTAGAAACAATTGTGTAAAAAAAGCAATTCAAATCCGGAACTCCATAATACTTTGATCCGAAAATAGTACCATTTCTCCAAAAGAACTCCCACAGAACAATTTTAGGAGTCTAAATATAAGCAGTTATAAATAGAGCCATTGTAACCAACGTGAAAGCGGGAAATGATAATTTTCCTCCCTTTTTCCTCAAAAATACTTTCATATTTCCCCTGAGCGTAGCAGAGTAAAATCATCCTTATCCTCTGACGAAATCATTCAAAAGGTTACCTTTTCTATATTTCTGTGTTCTGCCCACACCTACAATTATAGAAATATAGTAGCGACCCACCCCGGTATCGCACGAAGGTAATTAACTAATAAAGAAAATGAAAAAAACTGTTCTGGCACTTATGTATATACTGACACTGTAAACCTGCATTATTCCACTGCAAGAAAGTGAGCATTACAAAGTTATTAACATAACAAAAAATTAAACAGTCGAAGCGGTCGAGCCCTTTTTAAATGATACTCCTTCATACATGCGGCAATAATATCGATTTGTGTAGTCGTAGATTCGCCAAAAACAAAGAAAAATGTAGAACAGAATTCGAGATCCATTTCAAAACAGATGCCGCTCGCTATATACGCCTGTTCTTGAACGAGCCCCGGTGGTTCAAGTGCAGGGGTGTAGGATCGATGCAGCAAGTTCAAGGCTGCACCCCTGGCATAGCGAACAACCCCCCCCCCCCGCGCCCTTACATCCCGCTGGCAGCCAGTGACGTCAACGCCATTCATGCTTGTAGCGGATCGATAGGTCCAACGGGACGGTGTGGTGGGTCTAAGTTAGGAGCGTAAAACTGTTTTCGAATCCTCAGGAAACTACCCCTAAACTAGCTAAACTCATGAGTTTTCTGGTTGAATCCTTTACTGACTGACATTGAAAGTACCTACCTATAATATTTGAAAAACCAAAACATGTTTGTAGCTATGAAAGGAAAACCACAATATTTTCCGTACAAATTCTTTCATGACTAAATTAAAATTATTAGTTGCAAATGATGACAATTTCATCATTTAAATTGCCACGCAATATTTATAGTTGAAAACAACGACCTCAGTAAAAATAAATTGTAGGCCTTTACCGAGCAGTTTTCCATACATTTTAAGTTACAACAAAACCGCTCAAAGCTTATCGCTTGAGTAAACAAAGCTCTCCCAATAATAATATCGCTGAATTTCAGATAGGAAAATGGATAAAGCCACGATTTGGTCAATTAAAATGATTAGAATCTTTTCTTTTTTTCTTGGCTGTTAAGATTTCACCTTGGTTGTATATTTTAAGTTTTGTATTTTGTTTACTTGACTTTTTTCTAATTTACTGCGTATTTTTAGTTACAGTAAACTTCCCTGGACGAATTTCTACACAAAAAAACCGTAGCTTTCATCGCTACTACACCTGGGCGATAAATCCAGCCTTTCCTTGGAATCAGTTGACGACTGATAGCATTCACGTCAAGTTTTCATTAAAATAAGTACTCATCTCTTACACAATGCCTCTTCATATTGATTCATCTCTCAGTTTTCATCAAACCAGTCTTCCCTATTATAACGCAGAGGTGTAGATTTCTCAGTAGAAGGCCGGAGTTGACAATTGTGACCGGTAAATGGCTACAGGCTTGCTCTATTTACATGCTACACTAGCGAAGTATGGATGAGCATGGTGCACTTCTGTTTAACACAGGTATAAACTATTGATGGCTATTCATCATACATACACCAGTGGCCACAACTCCTGAACTTTCCGGAGAAATATGCATCGACAAACTTTTTTTTTACAGGACAAGCCTGCCACACTATTCCCAAACCACTGTAACTCCTGCAAGCCATAATCAACAGTGGCGACCACAAGAAAAGCGCCGAGACAATGAAGCACGACGAAGTCCCAGAGAAACGATTTAAGTGTCTTGAATCCCGCAACGAAATTAATCAGAAATGAATAGCGGAGGAGTAGGAAAAACATGATTTCTACTTCCATCCATATCAGCAGGAGACAGAACAGAACATACATCGGCTAACTGCGTTCAAGTTCACCCCAGTGCCAAATGACGCTGTTTCTGCGAAAGCTTGGCGGAAAAGGGCAAAGTGTGCCTGTTGCCGGCTCCCGGCGCTCGGCAGACACGCCACCAACCCCCCTGGGGGTTGAGGTTCCATCCGTTTGCGTCAGTCTCTAGTTCAGGGTTGAAATACGGTTGATTTTGCTCGCACGTGTAGGTATTGAGATTTTATCTTTGGCTTAGATTTTAGTTTTGTAGAAGACAAAAAGTTCGAGAAATTTCTTAGAATAAGGAAATTGTTAGAGGCACAAAAATCGGTGACGGTGGACAAAAAAGTGATCTTATAATGACGTTATTTTTTCTAACCCAAAAATGAACTTCTTTTCTTTTTATTGCAAAATGGGCCTGCTCTTGACCACTTTGACTTTCACTTTTACACCTTTGGACCCTACAATATCCAAGGCCATATAGCATAATGCTGGATGGCAACACCACGGTACCACCCGATTTTCATCTTACCATTTAGTTTTACAAATTACGAGTGAAAATTCCTAAACCTACCTTAGACGAATCTTCATAAGTCAAACGGAAAAATCCAATATCTTGTTACCATCGAAACTGGAGGCGTAATGCTGCTTGAAACTTCAATATACAATACAAGTAGCCTATAACAGACTTTATCTCAGAATTTTTTCGTAATTAGTAGGTTTATTAGCTATCGAATAGAATCGTTGCTATGTCATGCAAGCTTAAACTGATGATAGAAATCTCTATTATTGTTGATTCAACACATAGCTTAACATCACGCTGGTAATCCTTGAAGGATTAGGCAGAGGTGTACTTGATAGTACACTCACATTATATCAGACATGTGTAAGTCTCATATACTAGTAGGCGAGCTTATTGCATAAACACAAATCCACAGTTTTATCATCAGAAATTTCTGATGATAAAACTTAATGACAATTTCACCCGACCGGCAATCGAACCCTAGACCTCATGTTCAGCAGTCGCGCTTGCGATCACTCAACCAATAAGACAGTCCCAATAAGTCCATTGATTCAAGTCTGTACGAGTATTATACACAGAACCATTTTCTATAAAAGAGGTAAAATAAAGTGGTAAATAAATCTACTTCGTTGTCGTGATAACACAATGTGCCATTAGTACTATGATTTTCCTCTCAAACTTGAGCAGAATTCCAAAAAAAAAGCAACTTTTGCTATGCTCAAATGTAATGCTTTTGTCAAGTCACACAGCCATACCCGTCGACACCAGTATTACCAAGTAACGTGTAAGTTTGTAAAAATCTCTTTTTCGTTACACTTACCGCGATATAATCGTGAGATATTTAGTCTGGGTCCAAGGTCCAATCTGAAGTGGGTGTAAAAATCATGACGTCTTCTTTCACCTTTACGTTCTCGGCAGAAACTTTTCATTGTCTATTAGTGTCGTTTCACACTTATAACAAGCTTCTTTGAATACGGGTGAATAATTCAAACCTCTGCAGCTCTGGTTAGGTAACTTAATAATATGGTTGGTGGCGAAATAAAAAAAAAGGTTTTCTGCGATTGTGCTCGGTTGATGACAATAGGTCTGCCCCCAATTACGTTAAACATGCCAAAATGTGGGTTACGGCTAACCGTAACCCAAAAGCCCCCCCCCGTGCCCCTAAGGACACCTTTGAAGGTCAATAATTTGCTCTTTACAGGAAATGACGGGAAGCTACTGAAGGTGTAGAACTTGTAGCCGTGATAAAACATCTAGGCCGACTCGATACATTGCTATCGACACAAAGAAGAAGTGTTTTCCTTACATTTCCCGTAAGAAAAGTAAATATTATCGATTAGTAAAGAGTCTAAAATTAAACGCAACGCTAGGCTAGTTCAAATATCACTGACATTATAATATGCATAGTCGGGAAAACTCTCGAGTCTACAGTTTTAAAGTAGGTTCGTATGACAGTGAAAGCTATAAAGTGTTATGAGAACACAGGCCGTGAACGTAAGTGTAGTTAGAAATTTCACATAATGCCCACGTTCCCTTAAAATAGCAGATGGAAACTACATTTTATTTTATTTTAATTTTATTAAAAAAGGAGCAGCAGACAGTTACATTGTAAACAATCAATTAATTTAGCTTAAAATATTTGTAACAATGCAACCCACAACACTGCCCACAGATTGACACAAAAGTTCTTATAAAGTAATCGCTAAGGTAGAAGCACATGCAATAAGGAATAATATTAAAGTATAAAAGTAGAAACATAGTAACATATAAATATTAACATCGGCACATTTAAGGACAGTCTTATAGTTATAATTATAATTATTATAATATTTAAAATTTGGAAGGGCGTAATCATGACAGAGAGCATAGGATAAGGTTTTTAAATTTACTCATTGGACAATTTACTTTACTTTCTAAACCTTTTGGAGTGGGTGTGATAAATTTTCAAATTCCTGTGTAAAACCAGGAATACACACTTAAAAGTATGTGTTCATACGGCGACACATCAACTCATTCACTTTATAAGGATTTCCCATACAATAAGGATTCGCATGAACTGGTTTTGTATAGCTAAGTTTGATTGGTTGGTCGCCGTGCGTACACACTTGTTTGAGCTTTGTTTGAAATCATATCTTGATTGCGATCACGTCATCTATCATCATCGTCTCTTCAATACCTTTTATCTGCATCTAATTCAGTGACTCAACAAGAAATCTAGAAAAATACTATCAAATTCTCCCAAAATCCGCCGTATTTACATCGAAAGCGACTAAATCTTTCACTTCGCTCTCGCTCCGTCACAGGCCTACCTCCACGCCCTGCTTCACCGGGAGCAGTGTGGGCGTCTGACGTCATTCGCCCCCTTCCACCCCGTTTCACCCCCAGCTCGTTCTCCCCCTTCAACTTGACATTCGGCCGGCTGTATCGATTCGCAAGAGTCCGCAATGCCGAGGCCGCGTCTGTTTACATTTCTACGCAACTTGTGAATGAAAGCTAGAAGTTAATGGTCGTTTTTAGTGTGGGTGTGATAGATCTGATACTGGATTATATGACATGTAATATCACGCCTGAATAGCCTCCAAGGATTAGGCAGAGGTGAACCTTTTTAACGGTGAAGGAAAATATCGTAAGGAAACCAAACAATTTGAAGACATGTGACATCTACCAACCCACACTGGGCCCGCGTAGTGGATTATGGCCCATCCTTCTCTCTCCTAGAAAGGAGGCCTGAGTCCCTGCAGTGGGAACATTATAGGCTGATGATGTACCTTTAGTACATCCATATTTATTTGTCTTTCAATAGACGAGCTCCCATTGGTACAATGTCATTTGATGCAAAGGTGAACTTGAACTTAGTTTTACGATGCATGTTTTCAGTTAGTATATTATTATCTCCTGTTTGGTAGTCATTTGTAAGTTTCATCTAATAAAAGGCTCATTTATTGCCATCAACCCAGCACAAATACAGATTCAATGACCGCTACTAAAATTTTGTAATGGAAAGTTCAAATAACACTGTAAAGTTACACTTTTGTGAAGGAAATAATTCTACACCGTTTTATTAATCCAGCAGAACTCTTAATAAAGACTTTGTCCAAGTAAATATTGCCGCCATTCATAATTTTCTCGCTTAATTAAAGTTTTATTCAGTTCCAGTTTCGTGGAGCAAGAAAGGGATGCTTGTGAAATTTTATTATAGACGAGTATCCAAGTTATCTCTCTAGATAATGTTTGCAAAACAACACACATGACGTCAAGATTGGGTGAAGCCGGTGTGAATAAGCTGTGGAAGCCGGAGCGATGGAACACCCTGAACTTTAGACCGATACCTACTTCAGTAAATTACACATTATAATCCAGTGTCCGGCGCCGCGTCCGCAATTTTATTTTTCCGCACTAGTTTGACCGTGCAGACGGAACTGAGAATTATGGCAGAAGAAAGAGATGGCCTATATCCAGCAATAGGTGATTCCGGACTGAGACAATGTTTTAACTGAATCTTTGCGATGTTACTTCGGGTTTTCTGTTTGGACGTGACAGACAATTCATGGAAAACATTTTTTATCAAGTTTATTTGGCCTACTTAGGAACAACTTGCACGTTGTTTTTTTGTTCAAAAACTTCAACATCGCTTAGTAATATACCCTCTTACATAACATGGGGTTGGGCACTTAGCAGCTTCACCGTCTGGCCAAGCGAGTAGGTACGCTCGGCGTCCAGTCGAGTTGTACTACTTAATCCAGTTTATACGGATATCTCATTGCATAGGAAATCTATACAAAGCGAGGTCTTGTAATATTGAAAATGGAGCTTGATGTCATTTGTCGTGCGTACTCGCTCAACCGATACACGTGTTACGAAAGCGGCAGCGGAGAAAACAAATGAAAGATGTTATTGTTAATCCATCTGCCGCACACAGAGAGCTTTAATGATTACTTAGGCCATCACTAAGTAAAGATTTTGACAGTTTAATTATAAAACATCAAAAAACCAACCACACGCGCGATTTACTGTAGTGCAAGAAGCATGTGTGCGTGGTAGGTAAATTAGAGCATTAATGCCCGGAATACCGAAGCCAGTGTTTCAAACCAGGATAGCAAGCTAGTGTCAGTAAGCTAGCACTTCTGGCTTCGTGTAAGTATACAAAACTAGCTTCATTTCCATGTTCCAAGACAGGGCAGTAAGACAGGACAGTTTAAGCCTCGTGTATCCCGGACATTATGGAAAAAGATTTATGTGTGCAAAGCCATGTTTGCACAGGTCTCCGCCACCTCTGCTTTTTCGGATTTTTGTGCATATTATGAATGTAATCATCATTAACTTACTTCGGTGTAGGAAAAACATTGTGAGGAAACCATAGGATGCCTTTCTTTTTTTTTGAGGGTGTGAAATCATCAACTGACTTCTCCCGCTCTGGCCGGAGCGGAAGGGAGTGTCAGACTTCTATTGACTAAAAACCATGTTCCTACTTAACCCTTTGTGTCCTTGGCCGCGGTATCTCTTTAAAACAACCCCCAGCCCCGTCATCCAGGATGCCTGAGAGATATTTTTCGACGGCATGTAAAGGCAAGACCTATGGGTCCCGGTGGGGCTGCGGGTTGTTCGAAAGAGATACTGCGGCCTCGACACAAAGGGCTAAGAAGGAACATGGGTGGTTTTTAGTCAGTAAAAGTCTGAAACTCCCTTCGAAGAGCCTGACAAAAAAGCGAAAGGAAAAAAAAGAGTCGTATGGGTGGCATACAATAGGGGATCGGACAAAAAAAAACTAATTAGTCCGTCAGATAGATTTAAAAAAAATATTGGACACATATTTTTTCTTTTTTCACATTAACAAAAAATGAAGATGATACAGTGCTTCGAAAACTCGTGAACTCCTCGAAAACGTCACATGTTAATATTTTTTTTACCTACAAATGACGTCACAACCCAACTCATGATCTTTGACGCGTCTTATCTTCGTCAACTTTTATTAATTTCATAAAACAAAAAACACGTATCTAATATTTTTCGATAATCTAATTGACGGACTAATTAAAATCATATTTTTTTGAATCTGTCCGATCCCCTATTTCTGACACCAGGTTAGGTGAAAACCACTCTATGAAGAAAGACGAAAGCCGTAGATTTCAGAAAGAAATCTTGTTGATTTGATACCATTCGTTCAAAACAACTTCTCAAATCAACTTCTTTTTCAATTATTACAAACCAAAATTAGGTGAGTACTAATCCTATAATAATAATAATAATAATAATATTCCACAACTATCAGTACTAATCCTATAACCTCAATACAGCTCTGCCCATCCTCTAAAGGATAGCTTTCGTCACACCTACCCTTAATGATAACGTAACCTCAAGCCAGTGACGTCACAGGCGACCTCAAACGCGTAGGAAGGGCACCGTTATTTTTACGCAAAAAGATTTTTTGTTTTTTTTTATGAAAATGGAATATTCAGTGCTCTGATGGGCTTTTGTTTTAAGTCCATCTGGGGTATCCATGAGAGTTTTGCAATAAAGTATTTTAGGATCATTTTAGTCTAACTTATGAAGGAAAAGCAGAGGAGATGAGGCCCTGCAGTGGGAACATTATAGACTGATGATGATGAGAACGAACATATCGTGAGGAAACGCGCATGGTCTAGAACCTTAAATTCACATCATCGAAACCGCATTGGGATGGCGATGATGTAGTCTAACAAATACAAGGCCGGGATCATCGCATCCTTAGATAGATAGAATACCGTCGGTGGTCTTGTGGTCGCAAACATGACTATCACACTAATATTATAAAGGCGAAAGTTTGTGAGCGTGTGAGTGTGTATGTTTGTTACTTCTTCACGCAAAAACTACTGTACGGATTTGGATAAAATTTTGTTACACAGATAGTTTATAACCTGGGTTAACAAATAGGATACTTTTTATCCCGATTTTATATTCCCGTGGGTTGTAGCGGATTAAGGCGCTGGCAACAGCTAGTTGTTGTCCATAAGGTCCTGGGTTCGATTCCCTGAGAATTTCCATCAGGAATTTCTCAGTACCTAGTAGCCGCGGAGTGTCCGGTTGATGGCAATAGGTACGCCCTTTTTACGTGCATGGGACTAAACAAAACTGGCGAAATGTAGGTTATTGGGTCACCTCTGCCCAAAAGACTTATAGAGCGGATATTGGGACTATTTTCAGATTTTGATAAATAAATAACAAACGATAGAGAAGTATTTATGGGACAAGCCCGCCTCACTATTCCCAAACCACTGTAACTTCTGTAAGCCAGAATCAACAGTGGCGACCACAAGAAAAGCGCCGAGACAATGAAGCTCGACGAAGTCCCAGAGAAACGATTTGACTGTCTTGGATCCCGCAACGAAATTAATCAGAAAAGAATAGCGGAGGAGTAGGAAAGAAGAAAGAAGAGAAATAAGATAATGGTGAATGGTGAGTAGATACATCATCAACAGCCTATTAATGTTCCCACTGCTGGGACACAGGCCTCCTCTCTTTGAGAGGGAATGGGCTATAATCTACCACGCGTGCCCAGTGCGGATTGGTAGATATCACATCTCTTCGAATTGTATGGTTCTAAGACATGCCGGTTTCGTCACGATGTTTTGTTTCACCGTTTTGAGAGCAGCGATGATGAAATAAATTACACACAGTAATGTGCCTGCCTGGGTTCGAACCCACATCCTACTGTTTGTAAGTCGGGGCCGCCACCACTGGGCCGTCGCTACCTCAGCTGGAAGTGCTCTGGGATTAGGAAAAGATAATGGTGAATGGTGAGTAGATACAAATCAATTTATTCAAGTACAACTCGTTAACTTATAATTTATTATTTGTTTTCACAGATGTGGGCTGAGGCTGGCCCTGTTTAATAGTTTCTAACAAATACGGTAAGGTATAGCAAATGGCGTGGCCACAGATCCAACACCTACAATCTACATAGATCGTGTAGGTGTAACACAAGAGAAATCTTCAGGAAAAATCTTCCGACATCTTCAAAAGCAAGCACGATCTGTAAAGACTACAAATTAGCCCCACAAACAAATTTTCCGTTTATTTCTTATTTAAATACGCGAGATGATCGGGCGAAGGCGTGTCGTGGCGTTCTGCCAACGGCGCCGGTTAAAACCGGTTTTTCATGAGAAATATGCACGCAATCATGCCAAGAAGTTCCTTAACGTCTTATTAGGTAGTATGGAGTAAGTAGGAACGTGATAATAGGGATGCTTCTTGACTTAAAAAAAAAATGATTTTGTTAAGTCCCGTCAGTTAGATTATCGAAAAATAATTGATAAGTAGGTACATGTTTTTTTTTATCACATTAATGACAATTGACGAAGACGAAACGCGTCAAAGATCAGGAGTGGGGGCTTTTGACGTCACTAGGTACTTGGTAAAAATTTTAGTGCGATGTACCGTTTTAATTTTATGTTGAAACTACCCTATTGTTTACATGGTGTTAATTAACCCTTCACACATACCTACGTCAACCAAGCATTCTGTACATCAAACTAAGTACCCCTACGCATTTTTTTTTGCTGGGAAACGACTTTTTTTTTTGGGGTCAATATCTCATTTTACGGTATGACTATGTTCTCGTAGCACTCTTAAAACATTGTGCTAGTGGTTGTTTAGAATAGTAAAAGGGTCGTGGAGGTAATTTAAGTAAAGTTATAACCTGAAAAATTGGTATTTACAAATAACATCTGTGCAAAATTTAGAACTTTGAACCCCAATATATCCGTAACTAGGGGGTTCCCAGGTATGGTCTAGAACAAACAAATGATCGCAGTGGTGGGGAGTACAATTGTCCTTCGTTTGCGTTAAGGGCGGCGGCAAAGCATGTTGTCCTGTGGGTTCGATTCCCGGGTGCGAAGTGTTATGAGGTTTTTCCATCAAGAATTTGTCAGTAACAGCCACGGAGTCTGTATTTGTACCTGGTTGGTAATAGGCTCGCTCTCTATTACATGGGACCTCTGTCTAACCCTTCAGGGACTATAGGCGTGATGTTATGTCATGCACGTCATGTATGTGCAACAAATAATTATTTTTTCAGTAAGTACTCATACTCTCAAAGTACTTAGTTCATAACATGCCTGTGGAGCGGGTTGAAAGTACTACTTTTCAGCCCTAGGGAAAATCGCTTTCAACTAACAGCTGCCAAATTATTAAAAAAAACTTGGTATATTGTCATATTTTTATTGAACCATGTTCCAAAATTTTAATCAAGCAATACAATTACAACGCAATTTCAAATTAAAATAACATACAGTTCTTAGTAAAAAAATTATATTATTTTAGTTTTAACTATTTCTCTAAAATGACATAGATTTCAACAAAATCTTTGGCATTTTTTTAATGATGAACATGAATAATACTGGCTGTTTATCTGGACGACCAGAGGACAAAAAAAAAACAAAATAAGCGGAAAAGCAACAACATCCGATCAACACTCATTTTTTCTTTAGTTAACAATTAATGGTCTTATTTTCCTCGTATTCGTAATGAAAAGCACAGTGTTTACCTCGGGTAAATTACTTGTTTAGTACCTCGAACTATTAGCGCCCTCACTACGTTACGGGCGCCAAACCCCGTCTCGGGACTAAATTAGTCATTTTCGCCCCTTGGATAACAATGTACTATTTTCTTGCTTTTATTTCTTTCTAAACCCCATAGAAAAAAGGCTCACCATTCTGTCATAAGATAGCTACAAAATAAAATTCAACCCACAAAACAATATCACGCACAATATTGACGTGGTAACCAAGTTTATCAAACACGTGTGTCTGCTGTCCGTCGTCTGCAGAGCCCCCCAGCCCCCCAGCCCCCCAGTCGTGTTGACCTCGTCACGTGACGGCTGTGACGTCAGTGGACGTCTGTGGACGTCTGTTGCCCGGGGGAGCGACGGCTTCAGTATACCAGGCTCGCAGATGTGTTAGCAGGTAAAGGGTTATAGGTTTAATGGGTAGGAAGTTCTGAGTAAGATTTATTGTTCTGGGTTAAGCTCACAATTGTAGATGCTGCGCTGTGTGTCGAAGTTCGATCCCCGCACGGAACAAATATTTGTATATGGCCTACAGATTGTCTCGGTATTTGTGTATGTTTAAATGTTTGTGAACGCACCCACGATACAGGAGACATTCCTAGTGAGGGGCAATGCTTTAAAAAAAAAAGAGCGTAAGAATAGACATGGGCTACTTTTTAATGCGAAAAAAGTGTTGTAAGGGTTTGAGGGGATCAACCCTTTTTCATAAAATCATCTTCAAATAACTCCTCCCGCTCTTGGGCAGAGCGAAAGGGAGTGTCAGACTTCTACTGTCTAAAAACCACCCCAAACTACTTAGCCCTTTATGGCAAGGCCACGGTATCTCTTAAAACATCCCGCAGCCCCGACGGGCGTCGGTCCACACACCACACCTAAGTTGCGGTTTGTCGTAGGTAACATCATTTCTCAATGTATCATTCTCTTGCCATTATCAATTCATTTGGGATCTTCCATATTTCTCTGTTTCTCGTCACCTCATGAGACACCTCTTTTCTTACCATATCATTCTTAACACAGTTCATCCTTCGTTTCTTTCACCTTCCTTTACTCTTATAAAGAACCCATCCACATTCGTAATCAAAACATAATTTCTTAATGTATCATTCAAAATTACACCATATTAATACCTACATGATACCATAATTTAACTATCAGTATTCACATCAACTCTTGCATCGGGTAATGAGTCAGGAGCAGGACCACAGCCAAAAATAAACTCTGGTCACTCAGTAGCAAACTACAAACAATAGGAAATTGTGCAACAAATTAACTGATATCGAACTACAGAAAAAAGTCACCCCTAAACCATTCGAAATAAGAGCGAGAATCGAAAGGACTTCACCACAGTTCGGCCATAAACGCGTCGCTATTGGTCAGAATAATTACGAAGATCGAAAAGAATTTAAAGGCGAAAATCTTCCATTTTCTGACATAAATCTTATTCAGCAACGTTACTAACTAAAAGAGGAGAAGAATCTTCACATTTTGATATACAATGTTGTTTGGAAAACATTGCAATTTACGAGGAAACTCAATAAGTTCTACATCGCGCTAGCGAAGTTTTCATCGCCTTGAGCCATATATACGGCTGACGATGACGAACCATCGGTCTTCCCCTGGGGTCGCTTCATCGACTGACTCACCAGCCATGGTCCACCTAATGTGGGTTTACCGGGTTGGCCTCGGACGTCTTTCTGTATCTAATTCCATTTCTTAGATATAAAAGATGTTCAAACACTTAATATCGTCCTCTCACTGGGTATAGTTAAACATCCGGGGCCCTTCTCGGTCTCCTGCTTGGCGGGGGCTGTTAAGTGGCTGGTTGGGGGCTAATAAGCCCGCAGTGGCGCAGGTGGGGGGCTAGCTTTTCACCACGAGTGAAGCCCTCATGTGCGGCATCGCGCTTGGAAGACGAAGACCCCCAGGGGAGGCATCCGCTGATGAATGAACAGCGCTACTCAAATATCTCAACAAAATCAAAAACGCAAAAACACCCTTTTGTTTTTTTTTTTGTAAATTTTGATTTATTTTATTTGTTTGTTTTGTTGTTTGATAAACGTGACAAAATAATTATTCAATTAACGATCGCAACGAGCTGAACGATCACTGACAATTGCGCGCACTAACTGATCAGGTGCACTCAAATCTGCGCAATTCTATCCTCCCTCAGTAGACCATCTCTTAACTCTGATCTGTCCGAACTTAAGAAATTGTGACCACCAATTTTGTTTCAAGACAAAGACGTGTTTGTAAAAAGCAGTGTATGTTTACAGAAAGATCTGCGCCATGCTTCTGTGCCACTTTCCATTTCGCGATCGAGGATCGAGGACGTAATGGTGGAAGCGCCAGAGCCCGCGAAATTCAAATTTTCTTATGTATTTTGCAATTCGTCGGTCGAATATCGAGTTGTATGTTGATTACAAGAGTAATGTAGTCATTCTACATAACTCTTTCATGTAATTTACATAATTATATATTCATTGAATTTGATGAATGGGTTGTTTAGATATTTTGAATGATTAAGTATAATTAAACTAAACCCAAGTAGAATACTAGAACTCACTCATATAAATCTGAGTGCCCGTCTCATCCCATACAATGTAACGATCCTTACATGAAAAAGAGTAGAAAGCATGAAAAAAATTGGGTAATTTTCACTCATTTTCCTTCACTTGACCAAATAAATAAGTAAGTCAAAATCGTTTACGTCAAAAAAGAGCTAAAGTTTCATAATAAAGTTTCGGTAATAAAGACGGATTGGGGTTATCTTTCATTTTAACTACCGCTAGCGCCATCTATTATCCACATCAAGAAGTACACGAAACTATATGGTCAATTTAGCAGAACGACAAAAATAAAATCTAAACTACGCAACGTATGTCGATGTGGTTTTTGATTTTATTACTTAGTACTTAATAAAAAACAAAGTTAGCTGGGAGAATTTGTAATAATTTTAGTTGACAAGCATGATGTATCCTACTTTAGCTGCATATTTACAATAGTCTATTTACAGGATGGTTATGGGCCATATTTCAAAATCATTCAAATCAATATAATTGTTAAAAATGTAAAATTAAAAATAGGAGTAATAAAGTATTTGCGGGTAATGGTAATAGTTCTTTGTTAATGTTTTTCATCTGTTCATCATTGTTTCATGCAAAATAAAAATTTACTGCACACAAGTCACATGTATGCACCCATCTCAAGTAAAGATCTATAAATCAATAACCCAACAATTTCAACTCCATCTGTAACAGGCCCATTAGCTCAGTTGGTTAGAGCGTCGTGCTAATAACGCGAAGGTCGCGGGTTCGATCCCCTCATGGGCCACATATCTTTTTGTATTTTTATTTCGAATATTATGAATTTTAATTATTTTTCCATAATAAAAATTCACAATATTCGAATAATAATTTTAAAACTGTAATATCTATTTCTTCTATACCAAAGAAACACCATTCAAACACTAACAAAACGATATCGTGCTGACCACTAATAGAATGATCACAAGGCAATCCCACAAAACCGGACCCTACTGGCTTAACTCGAAGACATTTATTTGTTCAAATCATTACCAACCCCCGCCCGACCATTGAATGTTAAACGCCCAAGTTACCTTCACCCGCGAACGAGTCAAGTCAGTAGTGTTGTCATATGACTACACTACATATTTAATGAGTAACTCATGTTAGTCCAGTGGTCACTTTTGTGTGGTTTGAAGTGGTTTTTAGACCTTCACACGAACTGTTGCTTACCAAACTATCGAAGAGGAGAGGAACCGCTCTGCTCATCTCAAAGCTTCTAATGTTATTGTCACACAGCCGCTCCGTGTAAAATACTTGTATTCAGCAGTATTTAGTAAAAACAAACCTCAATAGGGTCTTTTTTCATGTAAGCAAACAATGAAGACGATACAGTGCTTTGAAAACTCGCGTGTCGTCATATTCTAAGACATTAGTATTAAATTTTTTAGAGGTTGGTGACGTCACAAATCCCCACTCAAATGTTTGACGCGTTTTAACTTCGTAATTTTTTATTGATTTGATAAAACAAAAAATACGTATCCAATATTTTTCGATAATCTAACAGACTGACTAATTAGAATCATATTTTTTAAGTCATTTAAGATCCCTATTGGCACAATGATGACCTGCCTATTAATTAAAGAGATTTTTTTCTTTATTGCATTCCACAATGTAGGCTTAGGCGGTAAACACTAGGCCAAATAAAATTAACCTACTTTTTCTAGACTTTCCCTAAAAGTTTAAATGGCTAACCTTAGCCAGATGTAGAGCCGTTTGCTAGTTTAAAAAGGAATATAAATGTCTCTGGAATTAATACTTTAATTATTATTTTTATTTTGGTTTTGACTTGAATATTTAATTACACATAAAGGATGTAAAAGTACTCTTAACGCAAACGAAGGACACCTTGTTCTCCCCACCAATGCGATCATTTTTATGTTCTAGACCATACCTGGGAACCCCCTAGTTACGAAGATATTGGGGGTCAAAGTTCCAAATTTTGCACAGCTGTTTTTGTAAATACTAGTTTTTCAGGTTATAACCATTACTTAAATTACCTCCACGACCCTTTTACTATTCAAAGCACCCACTAGCACAATGTTTTAAAAATGCTACATTGAGTTTTACCGTAAAATGATTATTTACCGTATATTTGCACAGGGGTACTTCGTTTGATGTACAGAATGCTTGGTTGACGTATGTTGGAAGGGTTAATATACACCCTGTATACTCACGCCCCTTTCTCATAGGAATATGCGAGTAGGTACGCCACGTGTTACGCCCCCCCCCCCCCCCCCGACGTCCTAATATTAATAGTGTATTTGCATTTTATTATACTAACACGAATACACACATTACACATAGCATAAATGACCTCCCATTTCATAAGATCTCGAAGGAAGAAAAGGTCATTATACAGTGGTCATGTCCTAGACACGAATACCAGTGTACATTGAACCGGTAGCAGTTGAAAGTGACGTTAAAATGATAGGTCAAAGTAAACTGGAGATCAGCTCACTTTGATTAGTAAGTCAGGTATAGAAAAACTTATTATAACCAGATAGATTCACGTGTTGATCACACCTAGTTGATTGCCTTGACTTTGGAACTATATTTTTATGGTCGGCAACAGTTATAATGAGTTTGGCAAGTAAATAATGCGACTGGAATGTCTTGTAGTAGAGGAGGTGAATCATCACACTATTATGTATTTTATTAACGGGTTATCTCTTACCCGGAAACCGTAAATTACCCGGCTGTTTTAATTCAAGTTTCCTTAGTTTCTTTAGTAGAACTCTTTCTTTGGGTATCACAGAACTTAAGGCTCCTAGCACACGGCGTATTTATAATAAAACGCGCCGAGGTGACGACGCGCGTTTCTCGAACACGCGTCGTCGGTGCCGTAGATGCTTATTTTTACGTGTATGGCAAGTGTGTGTGGGATGAAGTAAAAGCCTGTTAAACAAAATAATACAATCACAAACGACCAACCAGATCTTTAATAATTACATTTATTAACATACAACATAATTATATTCATAATTTACATTTACAATTAAAATGGACTATATTTTTCATAAAATAGTCGCGAATTAGCTTACCTGCAGCTGCACTAACAGCTATGCCTATTTACAGCTAAATTGTCTTATAGACAGTGCATTACATAGTTATTTAACCTTTTGAAACCACGGTCGGGTATAGCCGACAAATGAAAACATTAACCTTTTTGACATTTTGACATGACATTTTTAAAACTTTGTAACTACTGTTTAATACAAAATAGTGTCAAATAAAATAACTATTTTGTAAGTTTGTGTGACTTGTGACTCCGATGCGTTAACGCTTTGATGTTCATATTTATGAGACGCCAATACATCAAGCTATTACAATTTTTAAATAGATTTTCAACTTTATCCCCAAAGAATTAGGTTCAAGGTTGCTTGATGTCCCGGTGTCTGTACATTAAACACCTTGTTTAAAAAACAAGCTGTTTTATAAACATTTTATTTGTTTTACGAGCTTCAACAGTGAACGCATGTATGAGTTTCATAACCCGTATAGACTTCAACATAGGGTTGATTTTTATTGAATTATTTGTGACTGTAATAGCCTATATATAGAGTTCAATTTTGCTTGCATTGTTGTTGTTGAAATTCAAAAATAAACTAATATTAATTAATGGACGTGAATTTCTGAACTTTTAAGTAATATATTCTCTGACTTAAATATAATAGCTTTCCATACCAAATAACCTTCGTCAGTACAAATAAACTAATGCGAGTACTCAAACAAAGCGTAATTATTTATAAATTTAAAAATATACACAATATCGTTACAATCACTTATTTATTTAACACTTCTTTTACACTTAGGGTCTGTTTAAACAAAACGGAAAGATTCTCGCGCACTTTTTTTATGTCACTGAATAAAGGACTGTATCAACATTAACATAAAGCACAAAATTGGGTGGCCGCACATTTTGACAGCGCGTGAGGAGACAAAATGGTCGTGTTGAATTGTATGTTTTGCGCTTAGTGAGAACAAATTTTCATACGAATATTATTTGTTGTTGTAAAAAAATATAAATACAAAATATTGCATTATAATGGGTGTAAAATGAAACTATAACGAAGCCGACAAGCATTTGTCAGTGCGATATTCTTTTTGTTTTAGACCATACCTGAATTAGACGTCAAGTTCCAACGTTTTTGATGTTATAACTGTACTTTGAATACCTCTAAGACCCATGTACTATTCAATTCACCCATCAGAAGAATATTTTGAGTCCTATCGTAAAATGCCAGCAACTTTCGCGTAGAGAGTAACTCTACGCGAAATTTTTTTTGTCGTACAGAATGCTTGGTTGATGTCTACGTGAAGGGTACGTTTACACCCTGTATGACTAAAGATTCAAGACGTGACTATAAACTCTCAGTTCTTCATAAACTGACTTGTTTTAAATGACAAAATGCCAGAATCACTTTTCTGAATCTAGCGACAATAACATTATATTTTATATTAATCAATATTACAAAATAAATATCTATATTTACAAAGGCATCACATATTCACATTTTCTTTTTTTTTATGAAACAATTTCTGGTATCAAGATATTTCTAAAAACATGTTTGCAACACTGACGACAATAAAGCCAAAATATAATAAAGTATACATAAATCACAAGTTATAAATATCTTATGCCTTCTCAATCATCTGTACTTCAAGATTTGGCCAATTAAGAACTGCCAAAGGATTTTCAACTCCAACTGCATTATGTAAGAGTGCTTGCATAAAGATCCAGGTACATCTTTCAACCTAATATATCTTGACAAAGCCTACTTATGTCTTTTAAAATGATTATATACACCTGTTTCTATAAATGCGAACACTGAAAGTATGGAACTATTTTACACGCCACGATCGGTAGCAAATAGTAATGTTTGTTTGGTTTCCGAGCTGGGGACTGGGATCCTGTGTCTTCATGCGAGCACCCTTAGACCGGAATTCGACCCCAACATAGCTGAGTAAAGGTTTAACATAATTATGATCAATGATACTTGGTATTCCTCTTATTCTTTACGTCTTGTCTAAAACGTGCTAGGTCTTAAAAACATCGTTACTCGTCTAGAACGAGCCAGCGATGTTTGCTAGTCTTCACTTGTTGCTGTAACATCGGTGTGCGCACGCGCATCTTGATTTCCAGTGAGCCTCCCACTGTGCGCCGACCGTCGTATAGCTGTGGACATTGTAATTATTTGTTTGAGGTAACAGAGGCAGAGGCTTATTACAGAGGCAAGAGAAATAAATCTTATGAAAAACGATATCCTGAAAATAGACGATGATTATCGAAGCGCATAGTTTTCCTGGGAGATTTGTAGCGGATTTTAAGGGATGATTAACACTAGGCCACAAATTAAGCTAAGATAGACTGAGCCGCGTCCTTCTATCGACATTGACGCTGCACACTGTAGAATAATTTATTTCTTTGAAATTTCATGAAATACTCAACTGATTGACACTATTAGAATAGCTAGGGTAGTTGACAAAAAAAAAATTGCTCCGTCCGATAGATTACCAAAAAATATAAGACACATTTTTTTTTCATTTTTCACGTTAACAAAAAATTAAGACGATACAGTGCTTCGAAAACTCGTGTGGCGTCATCACTCATGATCTTTGACACGTTTTATTCTCGTGATTTTTTATTAATTAGATAAAACAAAAAACACGTATCACATATTTTTGGGTAACCTAACTGACGGGCTAAACAGAATCATATTTTTTTATTTAGGAAACATCCCTATTGAGCTTAGCCTAGCCTTGTCGGTCTAGGCCAACACAATTTGGATTGCCATAGACACGCTAAAAACAGCAGTAAACTAACCTGGAAGGAGTCATGCAGCGTGACCTCTTCCTGCAAGGGCGCCAGCTTGACGTTAGCAGTACCCAGCAGTGTGTCGCTGCGGAACCAGCCGCTGCAACAGAAGATGCTCTCAGCGCAGCCGCCACATCTGTCGACGTCACGCTACACGCTAGCTACACACTACTATACACACTATACACACTATACACCGGGGATACATGCTGGGTGAGAGGTAGTGCGACGTGGATGTAAACTCTATACTAGTTGCTGTCAGATTAGATGTCAATAGCGGTCATTGACCCAACTACATTTATTAAAGTTCCTAACTTTGAAATTCAAAAATAAGCCTGTTCGTGTCTTGAATCGTCATCTATCATAATCTTCAACATTTTTTTAATGAAAATCGATACATGCTTCATTTCTTTGGTTCGTACGAACAGATATTAGGTAAAGGGCAATAACCGCTATTGACATCTTAACTGACAGCAACTATAATATTTTCAAGAGAGAAAGTTTGTGAGGTTGTAGGGGGTAATCTCTGGATCTAAAGAACCGATACTGAAAATTCTTTTACCGATAGAATGCCACATTATTTATGAGTGGCATAGGCTATTATATTTAACCGAAAACTAGATAACTCGGGCGTAGCTGCGCGCAGACGCTGGTAATAAAGCAATTCCCAGGTCGTGCAAGTTGTTATTGGGTTTTTAACCGACTTCCTTCCATCAGGAAATTCTTAGTATTAACCACGAGAACTGTATTTGTGCCCAATTGATGGCAATAGGCTCGCCTGCTATTACATGGTAAATATATTATGGGCTACCCAAACATCCTGTCTGTGATATTGTTCGTTAAGTGCTTTATATCCTTAGGTTTGACTTCCCAAGGCAGGCATGATTATTTTAAATATCGCTTGGAAATATGTCAAATCCCGTTCGACTTTTGTTAATTAAATTACCTACGTTGATTTACATCCACGCCGCACTTTATATGATGTGACATATATATATATATTTTTGAATGTCAGACACGCCATTATGAGAGATCATGCATAATTTAATAAAAAAAGTTAGTATTTCTTGTTTTTATTTATTTATATAGCGTGACATTCAAAATTATGACCTGAGATGATTATATTGTACATACACCAGCACATCACCCATACTCCAATCTATCAAATTAATTAATTGATTTTCAACTTAATAGCTAAATCATTAGATTAAAGGTTGATTGGTAAAATTTGACAGGTTCGGGTTGCTTAATGTTCTGGCGTCTGTACATATAAGACAATGCGGAAAACAAAATAAATATATACAGATAGAGACCTTTTATCCGATGAATAGTTTTGAATTTCAACACAAAACTGTAAGGGCCTGTTTCACCAACTGTGATTTAGTTCTCGTTAACTTACTTGGTAAATTATTTCAGACAAATTCTTTCCATTTCTTAATTCCAACAAGTGATGAATAATCGGACATTGTGAAATAGGCCCTTAGACCTTAACTTTATTCCACAGACAAAAGTTCGAAAAAATTAGTCTTAAATATAATTGTATTGTTGTACACACGGCGACACAACCCGCTATACATTCCAATAGGGCATTTCGCCAAAAAAAACTAATTAGTCCGTCAGATAGATTTCCAGAAGTTATGGACACATATCTTTTCTTTTTTCACGTAAACAAAAGCTGAAGACGATACAGAGCTTCGAAAAGTCGAGTGAAGTCGTGTGACGACACAAGGTTAGTAGGTACTTTTTTACCCAGAAAGTGACGTCACAAGCATGATCACGACACGCGTCGTTTTGACACGTTTTATTTTCGTCAATTTTTATTAATTTGATTAAACAAAACACACGTACTTATCTAATACTTTTCGATAATTTAATAGACACACAAACTTGTCGTCTTGTATAGCTTGATTGTTCGTCTTGCGTATAGTAAAAATTAAAGGCATTCAATAATGGTTAATGTGCGTAAACTCCATAATATTAGAAGCTGTCAAGAAATGTGAAGTTTTTTGTTAAAAAAAACCCAGAACAGAAGAACCATGTCACCATAGTTTGACAAACGGTTAGACCATAAACCCATGTATGACGACCCAAATTAGGTCCATTAGCCCAATATATTAATGATGACTTACTTTTGGATTATATCTATGTTTGCGTCAACAGTGCGATGATGTTAGAATTTCGGCTTTTACATAGATGATATGATCATAGATGTCGATTTTTTGTGTGTAAACGGTCAAAAAGTCCAATAGTTTTTACTAACATTGACTAATTCATAACATTCCGTGATGGCATGAATATTTCTCTCTGTAAATACTTTTACAAAATGAAAGAAAAATAAATTTAAATAACAAACACAATCCCACAAAAAAAAACTTTTGTCATAAGGGTCGGTATGTATCCACAATCTCAATTAACCTAGAATATCGACATGAAGGAACATGGAAAAAACTTTAACTATAAAATGCAACAAAAATAACGTATCCAGCCTAGCAAAATATGTGCATAGAAATGCATTCCCACGGATAGTATTAAATAGATGCAAAATTATTCTAAGAAAACCTATGATGCATTCAAAAAAATTAACTGAGGAATATAATACTAACTTTAACTTTAGGAGAACGGACTTGTAATATTTTAGTAAAATTGCATGCTCCATATCTAACAATGAATAACCAAATACTTTTTATTAAAAATAAGTACATATCTTGCTAAGATAAAGCAATGTTTTAATTACTCCTCCACCAAATATCCACCTTAATGTTTTTTGTGGCAAGGCACTACCAAATTTACTGAATGTCGGACACTTTTCAACCGAATTACTTCCTACTATATTATAAATGTGAAAGTTTGGGAGAATGGATGTGTGGATGTTTGTTACTCTTTCACGCATAAACGGCTGGACCGATTTGGTTGAAATTTGGTATGTAGATAGGTTATACCCTGGATTAACATATAGGATAGTTTTTATCCCAATTTTATGATCCGTGGGATAATTTTCGAGTTATAGCGGGTGAAGCCGCTGGCAACAGCTAGTAAGTTATAAGGGTGCAAAGTGGCATACCGTCCTTTTAGATTTATAATATTTTATTTTTAGTTTTTCCACCACCATCTTTCCAGGTTAAAATTGTTAAGTTTTATGAACATTAAATATTCAGTATCCTGCTATTAGGCTTTAATTGACATTGAAAGGCCTATAAACGAAATTGTAAATTTCCCTGATACAAGGCCTGCAATTAAAATGGTTAACTTTTAAGAACTTTGAAATATCTTGATGCAAGATCAAAGTCATTTCTCATACAAATGCCTTTGGCTTATGCAAGGTTTATAACAGATGTATAAAGACGCATAGGTAAGCGCCAGGCTAGTCTACAAATTATTTTTTTATTAGAAAATACGACTCGTGACCGTAACAAATATGTCTAGCCTAGAGTACCTATAGCTATAATAATTAAAATCATCAATACGGGTTGTATTGATGATTTTAATTATTACAACAAAATCTGTAAATACAAACGTTTTGTGTTGAATTTCGCGAGGTTCCCTGGCACTTCCACTTTAACTGAGGCCGACATGTCCTCCTCGTCAATGCTAAGGTGATGGCTACGCAATGGGTACTTTAAAACTCTGTATACTTGTTCGTGAGGACGTGAGTCCAGCTTACCCTTTGCTCCACACCTCGAACTTGATCCCGTGGCGCTTGAAGACCCGCAGACACGCTCTGTTGCGTGAGATGGCGAGCGGGAACACGGCGTTGTAGTCCGGGTTGATGGAGTCCTTCACTACCTCCGTGCGGTCTGATACTGGCGCTTCCTGGAATGGTATTTCAGTGTGTTTTAAACATAAAAACAAATCAATCAAACAAAGATTTGGGGTCGGCGGTCGGCTTCTAACCTTACCGAATGAAGCCAAATATCGGTATTTTACATGGAGTCTGCCTATGTGATCTCCGCAACCTACATACTACAGAGTAACACAAAACCCCTCTTTTTTTGTGGGTGAGGCTAATCATCACATGACTCGTCCCGCTCCTGGCGGAGCGGAAGGGAGTGTCGGACTTCTTCTGACTAAAAACAAACCCGTAGCCCTGGCAGAATACGAAAACCCGATATGGGGGGGGGGGGGCTCATCAAATAACCCCTCCCGCTCTTGGGCAGAGCGAAATGGAGGACTTAGGACTACGAGGACTTGGGTGGAGCCAAGCGGGGCACACCTCCACTGTGTGCTCCACCGTGTCCTCCGGCCGATCCTCGCAATGGTGGCATCCGGGCGTTTCCTCCCGCCTGATTCGGTGCAGGTACCTCCCGAAACAACCGTGTCCGGTGAGGACCTGCGTCAGACGGAAGGTGAGGGCGCCGTGGCGTCTCTCAAGCCACTCCTCAAAGAGGGGACTTACCGCCACTATCGTGGCGTGCCCTGCACGGGGTTGCGACAGTCGCTGTCTCCATGTCGCCACCGGGAAAAACTTTTAAACGTGCTTTCTCAGGAATGGGAACAACTATGTGTATTGAATAGTTACCCATCCACGGACCGTACTTGGCAAACGCTGCTGAACGTTTTATATTGTGTAGGTACTATTATAACAAGGGTTATTTATAGGTGTGGCGTTATGTTATGTCAAAAAAAAAAAAGTAAATAAAACCAACCTGAGGAAAAGGAAACTCGAACCTAACATACGTATCAGTATCCTTAGCCACGTTGTAAGCGATGCCGCGCACGATTGTCAGCTCTAAGTCGTTCACGCCAAGGTCGGTGTTGCACTGCGTGATGGAGAACTCTCGCATTACGTAATGGAAGCCGGGTACAACGCGGCTGCGGCTGGAATTAAAAGTTTATTTGTTAAATAAATTATAGGTACTGCTTAATGGCACTGGAATCGGGATTTAGGTCCGGTTGCTGACAATAGGCTTGCTCTCTATCAATCATTTAGAAAAAAAAAGTCCCAGTCAAGAAATTCTTCTGTATCGTGGGTGCGTTCACGAAAATCTTAACACACTTATCGCCTTAGGACATACACATATTTGCTACGAGTGAGCAGTTGCCAATCGCTCAGTCACTGCGAAAACCGTGCCGTTAAAACCACCATTTTCATTACGACCCTGGTGTTCCTATTTAACCCTTCGGGGGTTACAAGCGCAATGTTCCTTTACTATAACCAAATAGAATCGTAGACTTATTAAGATGCGTTTCCACTGAAGCGGGCGGCTATGGGTAAACGTGCAGAAATCAACTGATCATAACTGTTGGGAATCGAACCCAACAATAACGCGCACGCGCGGCAACCGAGCTGCGGACTCGCTTCCTCGGAGCCTCCAGCGACGGACGACACTCGCTTATTTTAATTTATTATATGTTTATTCTAGGGCTATTCTACTTGTAATTTATCGGCATTAAAAACCAAGCCTTTATATACAGTCCACTACAACTTTTATTTACCACTACGAGCAAGTCGAACATAACAGTTCAAATCCACATATCTACGAGCAACTAATTCGACAATTTCTTTCGTTATAACAGATATCTTAAAAAATACTTACAGCACCTTCATATCTTCTTTGACCTGATCATACAATTTGTCATACATCTTCGCCTCAGCCACGTGTCCCATACTCTTACAATGTTTTGCGTATTCCCTGGAAAGTAAAGAAAAACACATTTCATCATCATCATCATCATCAGCCTATGTTCCCACTGCAGGGACTCAGGCCTCCTCTCTAGGAGAGGGATGGGCTATAATCGACCACGCGGGCGCAGTGCGGGTTGGTAAATGTCACATGTCATCGAATGCACCACCACATGTAGCGGTGGCAAAGTGGTGTCGGCCCCGACTTACGAACAGTGGGTCGTGGGTTTGAATCCAGGCAGGCGCATTACTTTGTGTAATTGATTTAATCACCGCTGCTCTCAAAATGGTCAAGGAAAACATCGAAACGTATCGATTTTTTTTTTTTGAAAAATTGTGTTAGTGAATGGTACCTTATGCCTAGAAAAAATTTGGACGGCGATTAAAAAACCATCTTGTATACTTGGCAATACAAGCCGACCTCCACAACTCAAGTAGTATATAAAGGGTGTAAAAGTACCCTTAACGCAAACGAAGGGCACTTGTTCTCCCCAGCACTGTGATATTTTTTTTGTTCTAGACCATACCTGGGAACCCTCTAGTTACGGAGATATGTTTTTGTAAATACTAGTTTTTCAGGTTGTAACTTTACTTAAATTACCTCCATGACCCTTTTACTATTCAAAGCATCCACTATCACAATGTTTTATGAGTGCTACATTCAGTTTAACCGTAAAAAGATATTTCTGACCCAAAAAAAAAGTCGTTTCCGGCAAAAAATTTTCCGTAGTGGTACTTAATTTGATGTACAGAATGCTTGGTTGACGTATGTGTGAAGGGTTAATTTACACCCTGTATACTTGGCAATACGACACCTCTTAGTAAGACTGGCAATTTAAAATCATGGCAAACGGCTTACCATGCTTTCTGAGGTAAGGAGAAAACTCTTCGAGTTTTGGATAGCCACCCGACCACCCAATTTCCATCCACGGACCGATCATGGCAAGCGCTGCTTAACTTATAAGATCGATCCGCGCTAGTATTATTATTAAGCAACAGTAAGTAATAAACAGTTGACTGCCTCGTTGGTTTAGTGGTCGCAAGCACGACTGCTGTGCATGAGATCCTTGTTTCGAGTCCCGGGTGGGGCAGTGTCTTTAGGTTTTTCCATCCATTCCAAGAAGCAGTCACGGAGTCTGGAATTGTACCCGGTCGATTGCAATAGGGGATCAGACTGAATCAAAAAAATATGATTCTAATTAGTCCGTCAGTTAGATTATCGAAAAATATTAGATACGTATTTTTTGTTTTATCAAATTAATCAAAATTGACGAAGATCAGATGCGTCAAAAGATCATGAGTGGCGGGTTGTGACGTCATTTGTAGGTAAAAAAATGTACTAACATGTGACGTTTTCGAGGAGTTCACGAGTTTTCGTTTTTTGTTTATGTGAAAAAATAAAATGTCCAATATTTTTTGGAAATCTATCTGACGGACTTATTAGTTTTTTTTTGTCCGATCCCCTATGGGCTTGCTCCCTATTACATGACACTTAAATATAACAGGCAAAATGTGAGTGTTGCTATTAAGCAATAAAAAAATACATAATACAAGAGGATAAAACCTTGCAATTTGTTTCTGAGATTCCAGTTGTTTCAAAAGGCTGGTGGCGGCATCATCGCTGCCTGATACTCCTGACGAGGCGATACTGCCGACTTCCACCCAGCCGTCGGACGAGCCTGAGGGTTCGTCGATTGAGGAACTGTCTGCCGGCGTGTCTTTTGGTGAGGAGTCGGATCTGGTGGTAGAAAGTGCGATATGATTTGTGTTGCACAAATGTCGCGATGATCAATATTTAAGAAAGCGATTAGGGGTGTTTAGTTAAGTAAGTATAAAAACGAAAATAAAGCATCTTGTGCTAAGCTTTTTTTAATTATGTCGGGGTTAAGCTTTTTAAAGATAGCTTCCGTTGCAAACTCATCTTTAACCTTTTGATCGCCACGGTCGGGTATAGCCGACAAATGAAAACGTGCCCAACACGCCACCGTCGGCTACAGCCGACAAAAAAAGTATTTTTTTTTGTTACTTTTTAACTGCTGTTTAACTTTCACCAGGTCATCGGTCCACCTATCTTAAATGATCATATAAAATACATTATCTTAGCCAAGCTACTTACTTGGCTTTGTCAGGTCGGGGCGGGGAGGGCACTTTACTCATATCTATAGTCTGTCCCGACCGCGCCGCTTCTATTAAAGTGTCGAACCGTTTCGCGTTCCGAAGCATTTGTATAGCTGTGTCTGTTTCCCCTGTAAACAAGAAATAACTGGTTATAACAAGATAATTTCTGTGACCGATGTGATTTCCCATCAGAACAAAATGACGATCTTCCAAACAAAGTTTCTTCGTTTTCTTTACGTGTCGAAAAACTCAAAGTAGCGCCTTTTGTTTGTTTGGGGGTACGAAATCATCAAATAACCGCGCCCGCTCTGGACAGAGCAGAAGGGAGTGTCAGACTTCTACTGACTACCACCATGTTCCTTCGTAGCCCTTGTGTCGAGGCCGCGGTATCTATTTCAAAGAACTCGCAGCCCCGACGGGAATATGTAGCCCCTTGCATATTATGGCATTTCTAGTAAATCTTGAAAGGTGTAAGAAGTTGTGCCGGATATGAGGTGGCAAATATCCACACTGATAATTTGAGTGAGATGGATCGAGGAATGGGGTATCCCCGCTCGATACGCTCGCAATCGGTTAAGAGATTTCCAGATTAGCAACTGCAGTGCATTGTATAACTACTTTTTAAAGCGTAACGCCATCTCCAGCGGTAAGATTTCCGATGTAATAATATTCAATCGTCAATTCTTTTTTTAAAACGTCACTATCAGAGTCCCCACCCGCGCTCTTGTGTTGCCTCGTAAGTTTGATAATGTGTGTAATTTTTAATTGGTTCTATTTTTTACTAATATAATCTCGATACCTGCCAATACCCTCACGGAACTGACAGGACATTTTTTAAACATTTTATATCTATTTATTTACATACCTCTCTTCTTATGATAGATAGCGAGCTCCTTGAACTGATGTTGTCTCTTCAGTAGCAGCGCCAGTACTTGGTCCCGCCGCGCCGCGTGCGCGCTGCCCGGGGAAGGCTGGGGGGCCGCGGGCGCCGCGCGGGAGGGGGCGGGGGAAGGGGCGCCACTAGACTGAAAAAAAAGAATAAAAAAAAACTAAAATACCCGAAGGTGTTTTTCAAATGTTGGTGTCAGTTTCGAATCTTACTTAAAAAATGACTGTAGTTCTTGCTAAAGCTGTAACTGCTTCTTGTGGTTCTCTTTTTATAAAGGGTGTAAAAGTTCCCTTAACGCAAACGAAGGGCGCGTGTTCTCCCCACCTCTGCGATATTTTTTTGGTTCTAGACCATACCTAGGAACTAACTAGGGGGTGGTTACGGAGATATTGGGGGTCAAAGTTCCAAATTTTGCACAGCTGTTTTTGTAAGTACTAATTTTACAGGTTATAACTTTACTTAAATTAACTCCATGACCCGTTTACTATTCAAATTACAAACGATACAGGAGAAATTCCTAGAGTGGGGCAACGTTACTTCAACAAAAAAAGTACTCACTCCAGTTCCTGCATCACCAGTAGGTAAGGGTCCATATCCAGCCGGTGCAGGCAACTCATCCACTGCTATCGGTTGTCCCGCCTGATGACGTTTGATGGCGTCCGTATACTGCTTTATAATACGATTCATACGACGAGCTTTGGAAGAATTGCCTTCTTCTTTCGCTTTAGCTTCCTGTGTCTGTAATATAGATAATTAAATATGAATTAACTTATTATATTAACTGCGGTACTCAGAGACATTGAATGATTACTTAAGCCGTCACTTAGTAAAGGTTTGACATTAATTCAAAACCTTTACTAAGTGATGGCCTAAGTAATCATTAAAGATCTCTGAGTGCGGCAGTATGACACTTATACACACACACGCATATATACGTATGTATACATAAGTTTTATTTTAGGATTCAGTTAAAAATCAGATTCAAGTATTCTACCTCTAAGACGTACATATCCAAAGTCTTAGATTAAGCACTTTTTGAACGCCAGGAATTTATATAAGTCCCCCAAAGAACAGCTGAGTAATTAAAGAGGTCGCGAAACAAATTGCTAAGAGTACCCAGTCTTTTAAGATAAAAAAAACTGACAAACTATATTTCAGATTTAATAAAAACATCGCCTGTCAGGGTTGTTCGAAAGGGATACCGCGGCCCCGGACAAAGGGCTAAGAAGGAACATGGGTGGTTTTTAGTCAGTAGAAGTCTGACACTCCCTTCAGCTCAGCCCAGAGCGTTAAGAGCCATTTGATGATTTCCCACCGTCCGGGAAAAGACCGCACGGCAAAGTAAAAATTTCATAAAATAATTATTATTACGCACGAATAATAACTATTACATTAACAAAGGCAATTATTAGGTATGAATTGAATAATTATACTAAACAGCGACACAACAGTGAAGAGCAGCTGACTGTATCTTTCTCGCTCGGGTACACACGGCGGTCCCGAGTTCACCCGATCGACCCTTTCACCTCAGAGCGTAATGGAAAACGGAAAAACCGGGTGCGGTGCGGCAAAAGAAGTTTTCACTTCAAAAAACCATTATCGACATGTACGGAATAACAAAGTATTGCTGACAATTAGACCTGCCTTGCACCTAAATACATTAACCTCAAAATAATAAGGGACCGGGCCAGTACACGACTATTAAGACTCGACTATATAAGGCACAATGAATTACAATTCTAATTTAAACTAAAATAACAATAGGATGTGGTGATGAAGCTTAAAGACTCATCGTCATCTGCCAGGCAGCTGAATACTAGCATTTTACAAAGGACGACTGCCTATCTGACCTCCACAACCTTGTAAGTCCAAGACAGTTAAATCGTTTCTCTGGGACTACGTCGAGCTTCATTGTCTCGGCGCTTTTCTTGTGGTCGCCACTGTTGATTCTGGCTTTCAGGATATACAGTGGTTTGGGAATAGTGTGGTGGGCTTTTCACAATTAAAAAAAAACCGAGATGTACTGGGCAATATGTCAACCCATTAGAAGACTGGTTTTCAGAATTTCAGGACACTGAAAACCTGTAACGAGTGGCAAATATGTACCCACAACAGCAGGGACCAGCGGCTTAACACGCTTTCCGGATATAATGGAATCTCACACAACCACAAACCGATCGACCCGTGCAGCTGTTATTATTTAGCTACAAGCTACTAGCTTACAGACTATTTAATATTATTCTACGTTCAAATTGTCAGCCAACTAGTCTTTCAAATACGACCACGAAATTCACTTTGTAAAACGTTATCTTTTTTACTCACACTTAAATTCTCACTATCTTTTTTTATGCTCATAAGGCTCAGTTTCCTTGCTTGACGGTGACGGAAGACACAACATATTAGCCGTCACATTCTACGCACTCAAGCACACTCACACACACACAGCTACCACTGCCTACCTACTCGATCTAGATAGCTTGTGAATCAGTACTATTATAGAAAGCCAATACACGTATTTGAAAATGTTGTAAGCTGAATCAGCCAGACACAAATGTACAGTCACCTGCAAAACTGCATAGACAATTTTGAAGGTGACTGTATGTAGCACCTCTGTCTTGACGTGCAGACGAACCGACCCCTCTTAAAAATACTGGAATCGTTTCTCAGATGTCACGATTCCATTCAGCTGCCATTATCCGAATAAAAATTACTTGGGCTCACTTTTTTCATTTCTCCATTAGTCTTTATCTCAGCAGTCATCGCCTTCCTTGACATATCATTCTTTATACTGCTCATTCATCTACTCTTATACCCATCCACATTCGTGGGTACTCAAAACTTTTCTCAAAACATTTTCCTCATTCCTCCGCATCACAAACACATACCACGAGACAACCTATTACCACACAAATTTTCAGTCACCGCCTTAAATATCACCTCTGGAAATGGTAATATGTCCATCCATCGTTTCTTTCAAACTCAAAGCATTTATTTCAATTAAGCCATTACAGGCACTGATGAATGTCAGGAGAATAATTCATAAAACAAAACTACGAGTGCAATACGTCATTCCGAAAGCCACCACGCCGAACCACACGCCGCCGAATGCCCGCAACAACCAACACTGCGAGCAGGAAAGCACGCAGCGACGCACACCGCAACAACGAATGCACGAGACTCCGAATCACGGAACAACTTTGGTATTCATTTACTCTTATAGCCATTTACACATGATGAAGTTAGATTTGTTAGTAATATTAATCAAGCTGACCTCCCGCATTAGTATGTATTAATAAGCCCCAACCTTCACCTATACTTACTTTAAATGCTTCAAGTCTTTGTTGAAGCCCCTCTCCTAAGGTCTTCGCGGTTATTAGACCTGGGGGAGCAGCACTGGGCTCTTCTGCTGGAGTTTCTGGGGCTAAATAGTAAAATATAACATAATGTATAATCAGACAAAAATGTTCCCATGACACATATCCCTGTCTCTGTGCGAGGGAGTAGGCCGTATTCCTCCCCGTGGTCGACCTTCCGCGAGTATTGGAAAATAAAGTGTGCCTTTAAAATACTAAGACATGTGATATCCACCAATTGTTATTTTTGCTGGTGGTAATTATAAAACCCCGTTTTCAACATGTTCTTGTGTTACAGAAACATGTTGGTGTCAACATCTTTTGTTGTTGCAACCAGCAAAAATTGTACAACTGTTTTCAGGAATATTTGATGTTGCAGAAAACATTTTTTTATTTTTATATTACAGGGCCTACTAGACAAAGGCCATCTCCTACAAACTTATGGTTTCTGTTATCTATAGGGTACTAGGTTTACATTTCTAGTTTTCCCAGGCAAACCAAGCAAAGTATGAACCTTTGCTCATTTATTTCATAACCAAAATAAATGTAATGAAACTCGCTCCCACTTCACAATCAGATTTATTGAATACTGGCCGTTTTTTCTACACATTAATCAAGAATTCAAGAATAGAACTTGCAGAAGAAGAAAAAAATTAGAGGAAAATCTATGGCCAGATGGAAAAAGGTTTATTAATTCACAAACCAGCGCTACGCTGGAACCACTCTGGCTGTGCCTGCCTCTCGTGTTCCAACGAAGCTTTGATGAGTTCTACAGTTGGCAGCTCATCAAGGTCCATATCATGGCCTGCATTATGGGCTTCCACCACGGTGTCAAACTGCTTGGCCACTTTCATTAATCCAAGAGCCATGAACTTATCATTGTTCCGTTTGGCAGTGAGAGCCGCGATCTTGAAATCGTTTTGCCGACCTGAAAACATGTGAACGTACACTTAAATGATTTTCAGATTTTTTCTTGAAATATTACGATATTTGGAGGATGTTTTAAAAGGTAATCATTAATAGGGTTCATTCAATTCGACGAGCATAAAATAAACTACTTTTAAAACGTACCCTGAATTATCTGCAGCTCTTCGTTTCTTTTAGAAGCCCCATTCCCAGATGCAGTACCGCTGCTGGTCTCAGGTACATTGTTATCAGGAGGAGTAGGCTCCGGCGCGCGCTGAGCAGGTTCAGGCGGCCCCAGATCAATAAGGGGCTGTTCAGCCTCTGCCGGTGGTGCCTCCGCAGCAGGTTTTGGTTCCTCCGGGATGGATGGAACCGGCTGAGACCCACCCGCTGCCTTCCCCACCATAACTGGCGGGGGAATATCCTCGTTCTTAACAGGTTTCCCGGCTTCCGCATCTTTAAGCTGCTCTTGAAGAGTCTTGAGGCCCCGGTTGAACCTATCGGAGGTAAAATAAAAACATATCTTAGGTCTTAGGATTAGAAAACAAATAAAAATGGTGTTGGATATAGTCAAAGTACTAAAAGTTGCTGAACTGTTTATCCAAATTTAAGTACTGAATACTTTGTGAAATTGACGGAAAGTTATAATCAAGCTATAACAAAAGTGTAAAACACCTAAGTGGCAGAAAGGCTTTGTTTTCCTGGCTTCTGATTAAAAACGAGTTCGTAATAACCAGTTCAGCATCCTAACGAAAAAAATATTACATTGAAAAGACTTAGTACCGTTAACAAATAAATTTTCATCCACCACAATTTGTTGCGTTTTCACCAACTAATATTCCCGCCTACGCAATTATGAACTGCGACGCCGTATGAAACTTTTATTTTCATCTGCGCCGGGTCACCGCGCATGCGGAGTGCAGCCTCCGTTCGGCGAAGACGTCAGGCCCTATCCCTGTGTCCCGTCGCCATTTTAATGCCCAATTTGATGGATGGGACGAAGATTTACATTATTTGGTTAAAGGCTGATGATGTCTTAATGCCACTGTTTACATGTTTACTGTAGATCGATTTTCGATTTTTTTCGATTCATTATAATGTCGGTGTAACCAACATGGCTAATTATATTATTTTGTCCTATACACAAGTTATTTCCAGACATAATATGGTAGATTTACAATCAAAATATATAGTTTATCTGCAAGATGACTATATTGAATTTCAGCGGATCGTCACAATATTTTCGGAGTGGTCAAAGGTTAAAACAAAGACTCGATCCCTAATGCCTAAGTAGACGTCTAGACAGATTTGGGCTCAAGGACCTTTCCAAGTGTTAGGATCAGTCTGCGTTTTGTTGTTTAGATGCAGACGAAAACTAATAATAAGACTTTCTATATATGAGCTTTTCAAGAGATTGCGCGCTTATGCGATGTAAGTTAATACATAGTGTACAAAGTTCGGCACAACATCGATTTTGATTAATAGGTGCCCAAGAATTAGGTTGAATTTTACATGACTTCCAAAAAAGGAATGTTATGTGTTCTGAGTTCATTATATCTGCGTTTGGTTAATTTGCAATACGCACGGCTGTTACCAACAAAGAACATCAGTTTATTTTGAGACAAAGTAACGCATTTAAAATCAAAATTAGCTTTAGTTATTTTATATATAAAAAAAATGATCGCCGGGGCTTTCTTTTTATCGCTTTGCAAATCTTCCGAGATTCTGATTCGAAAAAGCAAGAACATTGGGTAAATCTTGCACCACAAAACCTAAATCTTACCTAAATGGGAGCTAATTGCCATCAGAGATAAAAATGAGAGTTAAAGGCGAAGGGCGAGATCGATACAAAATGTATTGCGCACCATCGGAAATGCACGGGGGCTGTTCTACTATTAGACAGAAGGGTTGTAAAACCTATCAAATCTTACATCGCAACACGAAATTTAGATATAAAAGACTAGAAAATAGAATACTCATCTTTTAGTGAAGTTGTAATAGGGCTCCATGACGGTCCCCGAAACACTTGTGAGAGATGTTTCCGCGACAAGCCTCCGCGCGGAACTGTTAATTTGGACCCTAGATAACGTACCTATGACCTAGATTGATAGCGAACAGAATATCGGCTACGTAAATAAAAATATTGCTTCCTGAATCAGGAACCAAGGCTTTTGAGAATTTATTACTGTTAGGGGTTGAGTATAATGTTGTCTTGTTGTTAAACAATGACGTCGATGAAATCGAACTTATTTACTACTATAAAGCATTAAGTACAGCTATGTACCGTATTTCTTACTATATAGTGTAGAAAGTTTCAAGAAAAACAAAATCTTAACCACAACACAAAGTACAATACCTGAAAACATGATCACATTCCCATTTCGAAGTCACCACAAACACAGACCAACAAAATTCTCCAACGGATATTTTTAAGAGTTTCCATTGTTGGAAAAGAAACGACTTTAAAAACAAAAAGTGAAAAACACGAAATCGAAAAACACAAAAATGTAAATATAAACTTCAGAAGAAAAATCAGCAACTGTGGTCGGTGACATTTGTTTGTTTGAGTTCGTTTTTTACCCGGTTTTACTCAATTTAAATGTATGTAAAATTAGTATAGAGTCGTAGTCGCATGCCACCTTGCTAACGGCAACATCAGCTGACATCTGTATCAATGAAAACGCCATGAAGGAGCATCAGGTATCAGTGGCATGCGACTATAATAATTTTACTTACATTTCATTACAATTACGCTTACATAATACTCATAAAAATATGAACAAAAAAAACACTCGATAAATAATCGACAGAACCAAACCAAACATTTCGGAAAAGTCTCGCCTACTCTATTAATACTGTCTCGACTATTAGGTATAATCCATTTTCCCTTCATATTTTTAAAACAGGCGTAGGACAATGACGAAACAGAAACGTCTAATAAAGTGAGATCTGGAGAGCGTTCTGGGGCCATGGGATAATTATGTCACAAATTAAGGTTATAGATTTTTACATAATTATTTGGGACGAGAATCGAATACTGAATACCCTCCTTCAATATGTTCCTCGTTAAACCTAAAACCCTGTACGCTAAAACCTTCCTCGAGGACCACTCTATCCATTGGCGAAATAGCCTGAAAATATGTGCAGTAATTTTTGAGTTAATCGCGAACAGACAGGCAGACAGACGTGGCGGAGGACTTTGTTTTATGTAGTGACTAGCTGTTACCAGCGGCTTCACCCGCTACAACCCACGGGAATATAAAATCGGGATAAAAACTATCCTATTTGTTAATCCAGCTTATAAACTATCTGTGTACCAAATTTCAATCAAATCCGTGCAGAAGTTTTTGCGTGAAGAAGTAACAAACATACACACTAAAACACTCACACACTCACAAACTTTCGCCTTTATAATATTAGTGTGATGAAACTCATCTGTAAGAACACGCCCTAACAAAATCTTTATGCCATCAGCAACAAGTCCGTGCCGAATCGCCAAGAGTTCGTAACTTGTTGCGCATGTCAGGTGATGCAGCATGAAACTAGGTTAGGACCGGGCACAGGTCGTACTGTTGCCTGATGTAAGATATGTTTATTTTCAGGAAATTCAGGGCTGTAGCTAAATGGATAGTGCCGATCGTTAGTTCACTGGGTGTGGCATATTCTCAGGGGTCATTCGAGTTCACGATTTATTGGTGGTACTTGTAATATAATTGTTACATACACAACATTTAATTGTCTTACGTTTTATTTCACTATTTATAACATCACGCCAGTAATCCCCGAAGGGTTTGGCAGAGGTGTGTCCATTACTTATACAATGACAATCACATTTCGCCAGTTATGTTTTAGTCTCATGTAAAAGGGAGCGGGCCTATTGCCGTCAACCGGGCGCTGATTCAGACTACGTAATTGTCATTGAGAAATTCCTTGTGAAAAAACCCAACTTCATAATACTGCAGTAAATTACCGAAATTCATAGCTAGATAACGTTTGTTTGACGGGTAGGTTATGGGACAGGACCTATTTGTTTGAAATAACTTAGATTATTTAGATATTTAGATCTTACCCGTTTTGTCACTAACTTATTGTTATAAAACCCAATTAAAACTTTTGTTGGAATCCAGTGATATTTTCACTGGTTATTAATGATTCGAACGATTATACAAATAAAAGTAATTCTGTCTTTTTGTTACATCAAAATACGATACATACAAATAAGTAATAGGTACTTAAATGGGTGCAAATAAGTATAAGTAATACCCAATGGGTGTGTTTATGTAAATGTTTATGAACGCACCCACGATACAGGAGAAATTCCTAGTGAAATTAAAAAAAAAACTTAATTATTTTTACGGAACGCATCTGACAATATCTGAAAAACAGACAGACAATAAATTGAGTGCTGCTTAGCACTCAATTTTTTGTCTGTCTGTTTTTTACAGCTTTACAGCCGGAGCCACTTTTGACGGGACTTTCGTTTTCAAAAAGTATTAGGGTTATGTGCAAATACCAGTACAAAAGCCTTTGAAATTGGCAACAAAACCCAATTAAAAAATGGAAGTAATCTTTACCTACACTTATATTATAAAAAGGAAAGATTTGTATTTTTGTGTGTGTGTGTTTGTTTATAATGAATAAACTCAAAAACTATTGCGCCGATATCTAAAATTCTTTCACCATTTGAAAGCTACATTCACCCTGAGTAACATAGGCTAATTTGATCCCCGCATTCCCACGACAACGGGAACTACGCGGGTGAAACCGCGTGACGTCCGCTAGTTTTTTTTTTATAATTTTATAATAATTTTACGCGAATGAAGGTCACAACAACAGATAGCAAAAAAAAAACAAGTGGGGATTGAATCTGCGGTCAGTTGCGTCAATTTAAACCAAACAATTAGTGATTCACGCGGGTTAATAATAACTTATTGACCAGTGTAACCACAACCGTAGCGCGATCATAAACAAGTGAATTTACAATCACAAATTCAGGCTTAATGGGTGAGAAATTTCAGATGGAAAACCCAATAACACTTTTCCTGGCTTAGGAATCGGCTGAATGACAGTCGGTGCCAACGGCTTAGGGCTTGTTTACGGAGACGCGGGGCGTCGCGCGGCGCGTGCAGAAGGCTCGTCACGTGCTATTTTATTCATTTAGGTACTGAGAGGCGGGTCCACCGCAACAAACGCTGCATTTTAAACTAACAAGCATAAAATCGCTTCTCGTAAAATCGTCGTTTCAAATCGTTACCGTTTTCATATATCGCCATGTGCTTGAATTCAAAACGCACAACGCGCCGCGCGACGCCCCGCGTCTCCGTAAATGAGGCCTTTTTTTTCTGGCGCGTGGAAAATCATTAAATAACCCCTCTCTCTCTTGGGCAGAGCGAAAGGGAGTGTCGGACTTCTACTAACTAAAAACCACCCATGTTCCTTCTTAGCCCTATATGTCGAGGCCGCGGTAACTTGTGTTCAACCCGCAGCCCCGATGGGATGAGGCCTTAGTGTCCAACCCTGTTCCTTGACCCACCTAGGCAAGGGCGGCTTAACCTGAAGATTGACCCGAGACTGCTATTATTTGGCCACGAACTCGTCTCTTTTGTCACCTATTAATCAAATTTAAACTATGTTAATGGTGCTCTCTTTGGTTGTTTACAAATATTCTCGCATACAGTGGACACACCACTGTATGCGAGAATATTTGTAAACAAAGGTGGTTTTTCTAGCCACATGAGAGCCCATGATAGACGCCAGTTATACTTTGATGACGAAACGGTCGCCACTCGCCGTAGCCGAAATCGGCTTGGAAGGATTATTATTGTATATTAATCAAATTTAAGTACCAATTCTTAGCAACGGCCCAGATTTCCAGAATGACTTAACATGGTACTTGAGCTCAGTCTCCAATCACATGAAACAACAACTGTATACAACAACAACAACAAAGACGATGTCGATGTCTTTCAACATGAAAGACATTCGATAAATAACTAACTGCCGCACTCAGAGATAATGATTACTTAGGCCATCACTTAGTAATGGTTTGACAGTTTAGTCATACAAAATTATGTCAAACCTTTACTAAGTGGCGGCTTAAGTAATCATTATCTCTGAGTGCGGCAGTAAGTGTAATATATTTAGTCCATGAAGGTCATTTCAGCCAAAAGACGTCCACTGCTGGACTGGACTCTCCCAAGAGTCGCCACAATGACATCATCATCAGTGCATCCTTGCAACCTTCATCAGACCATAGATCCACCTAGTGGTAGGCTTTCCAACGGAATGTCTTCCGGTTCGCGGCCGCCACACCAGGCCCCTTATTCACAACGCTTCGATTCGGGTTCGATTTCGACAAGTCGTATGTCTATCTGTATTTTTTTTTTATATATTCCCTGCTTGTTGTATTTTTTTTTAAGTCTGTTAAGCTTTGTATGTGTATTGTTTTTTTTTCCTGTATGCTCGGCATGTTTCTGCGACAAATATTTTTTTTTTCTTTCTTTTATTTTTATCGTTTTTAGCCGACTGCGGCGAAGGCTAAAAGGAGGGTTATTATGAAAGTGAGCGAGATAGACATACGATATGTTCGATTCGGTTTCGATTCGATTGTTTGTGAATGGCTATGCAGAACTTTTTTCAGCGACATCGGCTTTTCGTTCTGCGAGCAATTTGCCCTGTCCTTGCCACATAAGTTTGACAATACTTATAATATACTTTACTAGCGACCTGCCCGGCTTGGCATGAGTGCAATATACTACATATAAACCTTCGTCTTGAATTACTCTATCTATTGCTGAAACCTGCATCAAAATTCGTCGCATAGTTTAAAAGATCGAAGCGTAAGAACAGCGAGAGCGACTTTGACTTAGACTATGTAAAGATAAAGATTATTCTTTCTTGTGTATTTGGTTACCTAATTAAAATGAGTCAGAATCAGCGCTGACTCATGGATGATAGAAACGAAACAAGTGATACAGTTATCATGAATTGTGAGAACTTATTAGCATGCTCTCATCACATAAATGATCTCTTGATTATTTTCGCTACTGAGTACAGTCCGCATAAAAAATGAGAGATAAAAGTGCAATATTTTATATTTTAATTCAGTTACTTAAATGTATTTACAATTATCGCAGAATGGGTACCAAAACTAAAATCATATTTGTATTTTCCTGCTATTTACAGGATATAAATTAGCATTGCCACGCGGCTGTGATAATTCATTTCGTGATCCGATATTTTAATTTACATAATATAGTAATCAGTTTTAACATTTGAATAGCAATAAGTTTTTTTCTAATCCCAGTCTATTTTATCTCTAGCTTATGTATTTACAAAAATTTTGACTTCCTACAAACGTAACATAAAATCTCGCCGTTTGCTGTCCATTGGAAGGGTTAGAGACCGAGCAAGCGCCTACATTATCAATGGTACTTAATAATAAAAAAAAACTAGTTCCACATATTTTGACCGTTTTAAAATTACCAATAAACCGTTTTTGCGTCGTTGACCCTTCCACTCTGTCCTGTATACTTAGTCATCATCTGCCTAGCCTTTTCCCAACTATATTGGGGTCGGCTTCCAGTCTAACCGGAAGCAGCTGAATACCAGTATTTACATGGAGCGACTGCCTATCTGACCTCCACAACCCAGTTAATACTAATAATAAAACTATTAATTAATTTATAAAAAATCTCCCGGACTTCCAAGCTTCAAGAACAATATAAGTAGAGATATGAGTATAGTTGTAGTGTTGTAGTCATATAAATTACGATAATATACGCATTTGCTTTGACCGTCTGACCTTACGTCGTCGTAGACATTGTAGTGGCGTCGTCGCCGGGGTCAACGGACTTATCCAAAAACAGTAACCAGCAAGAAGACGTGAGGGAGACGGTTTGTTCTTCGATTAAAATGTTTGATAAAAAGTGATTACATTTCCATTCAATACTAACTGTTTCTACGCGACTAGATTTATTAAGGTAGTTATTACTCATAAGAATTAAGCCAGTGAAGATAGGAACCAATTAAAAATTGAATAAAAAAAAGAAACACTTTAATTGGAACAGTAAGCTCGGAGATAAGCGCATTCACACGGCCAGATTGAGAAAAGTTGTAAAACTGCGGTCCAACACACGTATAATAATTCTGTCATTCACATAGAATATAAAATGCTGTTGACGAGACACATTTCAGCTAAGCGAAGAGAAATCGAGGTTCAAACATGTTTTACATGAATATTGAAGCAGCGGAATCTGCGTACATATTCCTGGATAGGTTATCACCGCGGCAGTAACAATTTATTATGAAGAATACAACAGCTTCATTGTTTCGCAACAATATAATAAGACGATAGAATTAGAAGGTTCATTGAAAAGTTGCGTCGACACAATTGTCCTCTATTACTGAGCGTAAGTTAAAAGCAATTAAATTGCTGCATACATCACTTTTTACCCCACTGCGCCAGAATAAGGGTTATGATTTTTAGCATTAGATAGTTGTTACCGCGTCAATTCAACACTTCTATAAAAACATTATGGCTTCCTAAAACATCGGGGTACAGACTTTACAGAGTCCCAAACAAGCTTGAAACGAATGGAATCTCAAATGAAGATGCCACCTACCTTAATCTTTGAAAAGCAAGACACCTTCTAAAAGTTCAATGAAATGCGAAACACCTCATACAACTTGAATGAAAATTTTACGGCCCGGGGCGTATCTCAAGCGAGATTCGCCCCAGACCGTCTGAAGCATTATACGATCGAAAAACCTAGGTATTTCTGAGATGGTCGCTATAGCTTGCAGTCCTTTTTTAGGACTTGGGGCGGATCAATTGATCTTTTTTCCCGCCCGTATGCTAAATACGCGCTTATATGTTAAGGCTGCGTAACCCAGTTCGAAATACAATTTGTACGTGAAAATCTGACTTAAATCTAAACTTACCTCCATTATTTTGTTCCGGGATCGGAAATTCTCTTAGGTGTCCCCCGCCCTGAGGCGAACGGAGGGGTCTGTTAGACTCTGACTAAAACCACCCCGGTGTTCCCTTCCCGCACTTGCACCGGGGATCATTGGAACCATTGCGTCGTTCACGATCCCCGGCTAGTGCCGGCACTAGCCAGGCAGGCAATCTTGAAGTTTAATAAGACCGGCCGAAGTTCTTCAGTAATCCAGGTTATCTCTGTGAGATCGTCGGTAACCGTTGCAGGAAATATTGAAGACTTGGGGTGGATCGAATTATCCTTTCTCCCGCCCGTTTGCAAAATACGCCTTGCGTAAACAAGCTCGATATTCATAAGTAAAAATCGGACTTAGACTTACCTCCTAGCCCGACTGCTCTCTCCATTAGCTTTTGCATTCTTCTCGGCTACTGTGTAATTAGTGATCCTGTCACGTAACAAGCTTATAGTACTGCCGTCCGTACTACCGAGCGAAACTCCGGGGGGCGGAGGCGCAGGCCTGTTTGTGCGGGCGGGAGGGGTAGGCGCCTCGTCATCATCATCTATGCCTAGAGCTTGGAGCTCGTTTAGGAGATCTGGGTCGTCGTCGTCGCCTGCAAACGGGATGAATATTAGAACTTGGAAAAAGATATTAGTACCTAGTTTGAAAAAATTATGTAGGTCTAGCTTTTTTTTTGTATGGTATTTCGCAGGTCAGCTTATGAGGCTGGCTTCTACTGACTAAAAACCACCCATGTTCCATCTTAGCCCTTTATGTCGAGGCCGCGGTATCTCTTGCGAACAACCCGCAGCCCCGACGGGATTTGCAAAGACACCTCAAAAGATATTTATTTATTCTTTGACAATGTGTGGTTAGACCTCCGATTTAAATCCGGTAGATCGTGGGTTAAAACACAGACATACACTTCGCATTGTATAATTTAGTCGAAGCCTGCGACCCAGCAATGGAATCATAATGGGTGTAAAAAGGCCCTTAATGAAGTCGGAAGGCACTCTAGCTTTCCCCGTAGTCGATAGTCTTTACCTGGAAACCTTCAAATTGCTTTCTTGTTTGAGAGATTTTAAATTCAAATTTTAATGTTGTTACTTTACTTTAAATTACCCCATAACGCTGGGTAATATTCAATGCATCCACCAGCATAATGTTTTGGGTGCTACAGACTGTAAACCAGTAGTTTGACAGCTCGATTGGCGCGTGTTCGAACCCAGCACGGAACAAATATTTGTTTGGCCTATAGTCTGTTGTTCCGGGTCTGGGTGTTTGTGTATCTTAGTTAAAATGTTTGTAAATGCTCCCAAGATACAGGGAAAATTCATATAGTGCGTGTAGCAACGATAAAAAAAACGCGATTTACCTACTTCCAAAAAAAAGTTGTTTCCCTGAAATAAATTTTGCGTAGAGTTACTTAGTTTGATGTTTAGAATGTTTGATTGATGGCTTGGCTTCGTGGAGAGGCCGTAACACCTTTTACAGACTGATTAAGTATGCTTATCCATTGGAGAGTTGAGTGATTGAGTGTAAGTTATTAATAATAATTTTATTGGGATTTGTTTCGGCACTTATTCGTTCAAGTGGTCCATTAGTTTACGTGAGAAATTTAAGTTTCATTTGTACTTTGTGGTGTTGTTGATGTACGACGGGTATGAGGCCAATATCAGACACTTCACTTGTGTGTTTGTTTATTTTTGTTTCACTTCATTCCATGTTCACACGACCACACAGAGACCAAAACCCCTCTTATTACTTTTCTATTATTTCGATAGTATAGGATGCCTAGTGCCGAAATCCAACATGATTGTTTGATTTATTTTCAGGGACCGATTGGCAGAGCTGTCCAAGTTACTACTGGTCGGTCACATTCTTATCGGTTCGGAAAGAAGAACCAAGTTACCGATTAATCCGGTCAATGAGCGATTCAGTAAACCCATTTACATATTGCTGATTTACCCGAATGAAAGAGATGACCAGTAATGATCACCCAGCAAGGTGACGTCACTTTCTTGCATTTAAAAAAAATAAATATAAAGACCGGTGTGCGTGATCCTGTTGTAATAGGCTGGCTGAACCGGTCATTATAGGCGAATTAACCCTATGATACGGGTTTCCTTTACTCTAGGGATTTTCACCGAAAAAATTAACCGATTAAAACTCCTATACGAATAACCTTTTCGGTCCCTGTTTGTATTTATTTCAGATTCAGACGGCTTTGAGACTGTTTTCAGACGCTTCACTTAACGTAAAAACACTGGAATGGAATTGATACACACAATATGGTCGGTCAATGACTTGCGTTATGTTTGTCTTGGATTTGCAAAAGTAAATAAACAAGAGGAAGCGATTTTCTCATGATAATTATAACTACACGGAAGATTTGGATGCGGGCCCAAGACTGAATACAGTGGTGTGTAACGGATATGAAAGAGACTTTAATAAAGGCTGGATAAGGCTTTAGCAAGAGAAAAATAGAGAAATAATTAAAACGATTGGCTTAGCTATTGACGTACCTAATGACAAACATTTTTATTTTTTTTTATTTAATATACCTACCCAGTTTCGCGAGCATGTTACTGTTTGGTAAAGGTCTTCTCCATGCGACCCAAAGCTAATGAGGAGCCCGAGCGACCATGACCATGGAAACATGGATTATTACAATATACTTAGTAGTGAACTGGAAAAATCTTACGGGATTCAGTTGACTACTAGAATTTTAACATGGAGCGACTGCCTAACTGACCTAACTGATACAACACAACCCAGTTAGTAAAGGGCTATACACTACTAGGGGCCGTTTAAGTATTACGTAAGCAGATTTACTGCAATTATTTAACCCCCGTCAGCAAAAGTAATCAAAGCTCTCACCTCTCCCCCGTTTCATTTTTTTTTATTCACTACGAAATTACGCTTAGTATAATACCAACTTTATTGACACAATCCCCAACAATGCGTTTCGTTTTCAAGCATAGACAATGTGTAGGTTGCACTATGTGTAAAAAATTAAACAACTACTGCTGACGTAATCATCATCTAGACCCCCCCAGCCCCCATGTCATCAAAAATAAGCAAACAAAACCCCCCCGCCCCGGTCTAGTGCTTACGTAATACTTGAACGGCCCTTAAACAGTATTCCTTGGTAAGGCTGATTATCAGACTTACGGGTCACTGACCACCTGTAACAACTGTCAGTAATCAACAAATCACAGCCGGGACAAACAATTTAATGTGCTTTCTGTGTCATGGAGAAAACTCAGAATGTTATGATGGGCTCCCATTCAAAGGCCGACCTAGGCAAAAGCGACTTAACATGAAGACCAACCAGAGGCAGTTATTACTAAGCCATGAGCTCCTGGGATGTGAAGGTAATCTCCGTAACAAATTCCAAAAACTCTTTTTCAGATATGGAAAGCTTCATAATTCATTAGTGTCTAAAACCAGAAGTTATGTTTGATAGTAAACTTTCAATCAAACAATTCCACGGCCAAAACTAGTACACAATAAAACATGAACTCACCAGAACCCTCATCATCCGAAGGCACCTCCTTCAAGCTCTCTGCTATCATAGCATCCAAGTTAGCAGCAGGTGCTGGTGGAGGTTTCCTAGGCTTTGGTTTCTGGCCCCTACCTCCGCTGATAGCAGCTAATTCTGCTTCCAAATCAAAGTCATCGTCTGATAGATCCAGAGGCTCATCATCATCATTTATGTCTGGTATGTCTAGGAGACCAAACTGTGACAAAAGAAAACAAAAATTTAAATAAAAAAGATTGCATCTTTTTAATACTGACTTCACTTTAATTTAATTATTTTATTGTACCTATATGGACTAAGTTACCACTACAACAAATAATAAAAAATAATACTCTTACAAGTTTTTATTTTCTTTTTTTTTATTGCAGATTAATTTGAAAAAAAAACGTATGGATCAAGTTGTCTGAATTAAATGAATTTTATTATTTATTATTTGTTGTAGTGGTTACAAGTTACAAGCATGATTGAGGTCTAGGTTGAAAAAATCTGAATAGTATTGTTCCACGGTACGCAAAATATGTGCTTTGGACGTGGAGTTGCGGACACTAGCCTCAAACTATACTAGTGTTTTTCCAATAAGAATTTCTTCTTGTTGTCCCCCCAGGACTGGATTCAAAATGAAGTGTCTCAAACTTTTTGTCTGAATGGAGGGAGGCCTTTGGCCAGCATTAGGACAATAAAGGCTACTTTAATAATAATAACTTTTTGTCAATGGGGAAGCATTACTTTCAAATTAACCATCTACAGGTAATTTTGAGCAGTAAAGAAGTTGGTTTGTCAGAAAGACAAAGCTTACCCATTACATCTGGCTGGCTTTTTTTTTGTATGGCTTTAATTACCCATTAAAGTGTTCCTTCCTTTCTGGAAGAATCGGCAAGAAACTGTAGGTCTAAATATTAGATAGTATGTGGTCTGAAGAATTATTCACATTAATGGAGAGACATCAGAGATGAGCATTTCTGACCTATGATGTTACATTGTTACCCAGACTAATACTATCAAATCCTCCATTTATCTAAAGTGGTCATTTAGCTCAATTTGTAGGTGGGAACTTGTTAAAACTCTTGTAGTACTACTTGATGTGTTATTTTATGTTATATTTAAAAGGCAATTTTGCCACTCTGTGTTTCGTTTTCTAAAGATACACTTCGACAAACAGTAGGAACACAATAGGCATAAATAAAGGCAAGCTAAAAACACCCCTTTATTTAAGGGTTAATGACCTTAAAACTTTTGGTTATATTATTATTTACAGTAAGTATTAGAAAGCCCGAATTCAAGTTAAAGCTATTCTAGAAACCAGACGACAAAGGAATAACTGTCAAAAGTTTATGAGACTAATTTATCAATTGAAATCATTATGAGGATTGTATCATTCCTCACTTCATTCATCCTACATACATTTGTTGGGTAATAACCCAACCATAAAGAGCATTTGGCACAGGAAATTTTTGTTTGTATCAGCCATTGTTATTACTATTTGTGAGAGTATTGTCCTGTGAACCAAATACAGTCAGTAAGTGGTTAACAATGGGCCCCAATCAAAGTTACAATGTTTACTTTAAGAAATACAAAGACAGGCTTCATCAAACAACCATTATTTGCTTTTTTAAATTAAGAACACAACATTAGGCTTTTTGTTTACAACACCCAAATCAGCTGATAAAATTATTTACTGATTAACCTCAAATTAAGATTGATTGCTCCATAACTACAATGACTTATTCCTATAAATAAACCTATATTAAACGCGCTAATAGAACCGGATGAGACCCTAAGAACGTACAAATAATGTGTATGACTCACCTGAGACAAATTAGTTTTTTTACCCGTTCTCGGCTGTCTGGACATTTTTAACTTTTAAATGTTATTATTCACTACACTCAGGAGCTAACCGTGTGATATCACTATAATATTACTAAGCTACAAAGTTTTATTGACCTTACAAAATAAGTCCCCGATTGTTATGTATATAATTATCGTCTGACAGTGTCCGCTCTGACTGACAGTGACTGGAAAAAAACAGTGGCCAATAGAGATGAAAACATGTCTGTTTTATTCATAGTTTAATATGTTTATGGTTTTATTCTAAAGTAAATTCAAACCAATGGCAAACTGTGGTGTCTATGGATGAAATTGGTTCATAAAGATTAGATAATATCGCAAAGGCTAATATCGTCGAAATAAATTAGATCCTTTTTGCGGGGCAAAGTAAACACGCACACAAACCAAAAACAACCACACAATGAAGTATGCCACACACATTGACAATTAGCGTGCGTGTACAAGTATCCCATGAAAACAGTCTTTTAGAGTTTAAATTATGCAGACCGAAACCAACCTACCCAAAAAAATTGTGAATTTTGCGGGCTTAATTTTTATTTGAGTTTTAGTCGATACTAAAAAGTACACCACTGAGCCATAAACAAAGTAAAATATTGCAGTGTTGTCAGTTAAATTACACAAATATATTTGCTATTATAGATTCCAGGTTTTGACTTAATTAATTTATGTTTAGTGATATGGAAGGTAGTCTTTTACTATACTATAACTCAAAAAACAATGTTTACTTTACAGCCACGTAGGAATATAAAATAATAATATAAATTTTAAAGTTTTGCTTTCAACACGTCTAACAGTATAAAAGTAATTCTTACTTCTGGCAATAAGTGCATCATCGCGAGAGTGACGTATGAACGGCAGAAGAGACGAAAACGAAAGAAAAGCCTTTCTGTGCCGTTGTTATCTTCTATCGTACCTGAAGAATGGAGACAAACGGCCAGGCTAATGGGCTTAAATCTAAAAAGAAAGAAAACGGAGACCTCAAGGACAACCTATGGTAACGGTTCACTGTTAATTTTACGGGTAACATGCACTCCCCAAATAGGGATCCAATGTGTCACACCTACGTGATGTCAAGCATATGAAGCTGAGAAATATGTGACCTAGCTGCGTTGTCTACCTTTGTATGTAAAATAACAGCGAAACATTCTCACACGGCTACAAATCCGCACATTTGTGTACACTTTCCCGTCATAGTACCAACCTCGCGATACTGATGACAAGGAATACTGTATGCTCGTCATTTTTGCAGGTCTTCGATACTAGAAGAGGTCCAAAACCAAGGGAACACAAAACTACCTTCAAACAAAAATGTTTTAGTTTTGGGTGACAATGAGACTGGTAAAACTACTTTGGTAGCGAAATTACAAGGTGTTGAAGACCCTAAAAAAGGTTCGGCCCTCGAATATGCGTACATAGACGTTAGAGATGAATACCGAGATGGTAAGTGTGTGTTTTTATTTATTTATTTACAAAGATTCTTTATTAAACAAACTAGGTTTTGATCATAGAACATCAGTATAACCTACATTCTCAAAACTTGAAGTATTATTTTGACTGTCAAACAAGTCTACACATTGTTTTTACTCATAAAATCCTTCAAAAACATGGAAAGGATCACCTAATTGTTTACAGGACTGAAGCATCAAAACATCTATCAATTCTTACTAGAATCTGTTATGACTAAGTGTTAGAAATATTGATTATGCTGGATGAATCACCTGTGAAATGCATTTTGTTATGTCTAGTTCTATGTAATACTTAACACATTCGCGCGCGGTGGTCACTTTTTCGAAACTTGTGAAGGAGCACTGTTTTCCCCCATACATTTTTTTTGACGTTTATAAACGTTCTTTAGTACCTCTATTTATTTCAGTAATGAACTATGATTAGAACGACATTATACGTTGACGTATGGTGACGTTCCGCAACATATAGTTGTTTTTATTTTTTTTAAATTAAACACAACGTCTCGATACGTCGACGTGCAGTTACGTTCTGCCACATTTCACCCTTAAAAGCGTATTAAATTATACAAAACGTATATGTACGTCGACGTACATATACGTTCTGTAACACTATATATTTCCTAATCTATTATACTACACGCAACGTCTTACTACGTCGACGTATGGATACGTTGTGCTGCATGTTATCTTTCGTTACCTAACATATTAAACGCAACGTCTCATTACGTTGACGTATGGATACGTGGTGCTACATGTAATCTTTCGATATCCTGCTGAATTACACGCAACGTATCATTACGTTGACGTATTAATACGTTGTGCTGCATTATATATTTCTTTACCTATTATATTACGGGCAACGTGTCATAATGTCAACGTATGAATACGTCGTACCGCTTGATGTCCTTTTTACCTATTATGTTTTGCGCAACTTCTGATTACGTCCACGTAAAGAAACGTCCCCCTTCATTTTATCGTACCTTACTTGATATATTATTCGCAACGTGACATTACGTCGATGCATGGATACGTTTTGCTTCATTTTGTCTCATCTAATCTATTATATTACACACAACGTTAACTGAAATACAATAAAACAAACACTGTCTTATGTAGGTGTGTAATATTTATTGTTTCCGTTTTTTCGGAACGATAACCTGTCCCATCAAAAGACATAATCCAAGAAATTTGAGCATTTCTTGCCAATTCGTATCTCTGAAGTTATAGTTGTTCTGTCTAGTTGGTCTTCTTTTGGAACATTGTGTTTGCCCATAAGCATTAGTTTTCTCAGCTATATAGCTATGTGTGGCGGTAATAACTTACCAAAGACTTGTTCAACTGATGAATTGGGGCCAATTTCAAACAGAACTCCTGCCGAAAGCTAATAAAATTCTAAAAACGGGATTTCAGCTATTGTTTCTTCCCATGCTGATTCCTGTCGGGGCGAGGCTTCTACGGATGGGTCACTTTCAGGGCTCGCAGGATCTGATATCAGAGGCGGCGCCTCGCGACGTGGGCTGCTTTCGGGGCTCGCAGAGACGACTATCTTAGGTGAGGGTGGCACCCTACGATGTAGGTTGCCTTCGGGGCTTGCAGGTACTAGTATCCGTGGCCAGGGTGGCACCTCGCGATGTGGGCTACCCTCAAGGTTTTCGAATGCTGCAGTCTGAGGCAAGAACGGCCTCCCGCGATATGAGTTGCCTTCGGGGTCTTTAGGGTTTGGAATCTGGGGCGAGGGCGGCACCATGACATGTGTATTACTGTCGGAGTTCTCAGGGTCATAAATTATATTCTGAGGCGAGAATGGCAACCCGCAGTGCGAATTACCTTCGGGATCTTCAGTGTCTAGAGTCCACCCATGTTCCTTCTTCGCCCTCTATGTCGAGGCCGCGATAACCGTTGGACTACCCGCGGCCCCGACAGGCGTCGGCCCTTTCGGGCCCCTCCCATGTTGCTGACATCTCTTTGAGGCGCGCGTGGAACACGAACGCGCCGTCGACACGGCCTGTTTTCGTCGTGAGACGGACGGACGGCGAGTTAGCCCATCACTCACCGTCCACAGGCCCGCATCTACGGTGGCCGGAGGTCATCGCGGGAGGGTAGGGACCCTGAGGTGAGGGCGGGACCACGCGATATTGGTTACCTTCAGGGTCTTCGGGGTCTGGATTCTGAGGCGAGGGTGGCACCTCGCAATGTGGGTTGCCTTCTGGGTCGTCAAGGTCTGGATTTGGAGGCAAGACATCATAGACAAGAGTGGCGCTCCACGATGTTGTCTGGGTAGTAAGGATGGTGTGAGCAATGAAGAAAAGCTTGAAACGTCACCAATATTATTTATAAGGGTAGATGAATTAATAGAGATTGTGTCAACATCTTCATCGTCGGTAACCTTTTTTTTTTTTGGGTTGACTCTTAGCACTCGTGGAACTGTTGCGCTTGCGCTTATTTTTATGGGTATCAAAAATACTTTCATCACTATTTATATTACTTTCCTCTTGATCTTCGCTATAGTTTTCATTTTCAGAGTAATCAGACCTGGTTTCATCGCTACTACAGTTCTCAGAACTCCAATCATGTTGGTCCTTTTGGTCACCCCCTCGATCATAATCTGCATCAGAAACTGAACCATTAGTAGCATAGGGGTTCGGCGAAGTACCACCAGAAGAAGTTGGCTCAAATATTTTCATTTTTATGTTGTTTCGTGCTCTTTTTTCCATGTACAACAAATAAATGAAATTAATTAAAGTAAAAATAAATCAGTTATTATATTGAATTTGAATTCAGTAAAAAATATGTGATAACTTACGATTTCAAAAGTTTCGTAACTCGGGAGATTACTTCACTGTGCACGTGCGTCGCGTAACGGTGCACAGCCCGACTGACAGTAAGGCGGCGCATACGCAAGTTGACGACTATGTACGTTCTGCGTTTGCGGGTAGGTGTCTTTTTATGTGTGAGAAGCACCCACAAAACGCCTAAAATGTCGATGCAGTGTGACACTACGAATTCAAGGTTTTGATATGTTGTGGCACTGTGACGTCACTATAGGAGTTTTATATGAGAAACGGACGTTTCCTTACGTACTGATTGATAGGGTAACATAAAATTTGACGTATCGATACGTTGTGCGACACTGTATCTCGATTTTTTTACGTATCCATACGTTCTGCACGCGAACGTGTTAATACACGCACCAATATTACTGTTTCCTAAAACAGTGTTATTAGTTGGATTTAGAAATAAAAATGTACACATGCAGTAAGGGTGTGTTTTTCTTTAGAATTTTGTGGGTGGTAAACCTTTTTTGGCAGCACATGTCCAGAAACTGTCTGATCAGAAACAGAACTTACTATTAAAACCTATTTGTGTATAAATCGCGTTTCATAATATTTTTATTGTGCATAAAACCTTGTCTTGTATTCACGGACTTGTGCCAAATTATCCAGATTTCAGAGCATTTGCTAAACTAATGTGATTGGGTGACATTTTTTTTTTTATTTTTTTTTATTTTGATATTTTTTCTAACTAATGTTATTAGATAATATTTTTATTAAAGCCGTTTCATTAAATACAAAATTAACGTGATATCAGAAACAACATTGGTTATTACATCCTGCCAGTTATTTAAGGTCCCATGTCTTGGTTTTCTCGGGGAGCTGGGGTGGATCGAGTGATATCCCCACCCGCACGCAAAATACGCACATTGAGGGTGGAGTTGCGGACACCAGCCCGTTATACTTATAATTAAGGTCCCATGTCTTAAAGTGGGTGGGTGAATTGCCATCAGCCAGGCAGAAGTCCTCCGACTCCGTGTCTGCTACTGAAAGATTCCTTATAGAAAAACCTGATAACACTGCTGATCTGGGAATCAAACCAAAGACCTTGTTCAGCTGTTGTGCTTGCAACCACCAGACCAACAAGGCAATTCTAAATCAGTCCAGATTTATAACAGAAACTTTAGCACTTGTTGAGTGCTAGCAGATAATTTGATGTGAAAATAATAAATACCAGAAACCTGTGATAAAACTGAAGTATTAAGAACTTTTTGTACTACTACTTCCTTATGCAATTATTATTCATGAAATATCAGGCAGGATAGACAAGCTATTACAAGCTTATATGAAAGTACCGCCACAAATTCCAACAAATACACTTGATAAACATACTAAAACGTACCCAATTCTCCGCAGATCAAACACGTCTCAGTGTATGGGTGCTGGATGGTGACCCAGGACACACAAACCTCCTCAAGTTTGCCCTCAGCGAGGAGACATTCCCTCACACGCTGGTCCTCCTCACGGTTGCCATGACAACGCCCTGGGGTATACTAGACCAGTTGCAGAGCTGGGCCTCCGTGCTTGGCGACCACATAGACAAATTAGATTTCACACCTGGTAAGTCTTTTTTATTTATTTTTTATGGAGATTGGCCCGTAAAGCTCAGGATCGGTGCCCTGAAACAGTGACGCTAGGTCATTAATTAATATCTTCCAGAAAACATGTTAAACTACCCACGTAATCTCAATCTATCTCCTATCAATGCCACTTTTCGTTGTAATTTTATAACTCAAGAACGGGCTCACCTATCCAAACCAAATGTTTAGGCTTTGTTCGGACTATTTAGTAGATGGTTTATTTGAAGTTTGCACAAAATCGGTTGAGCGGTTCTTCATTTATCACATTTTTTGTAATAAATTTTTTTTTTTTTTTTTTTTTTTCCTTGCTTATCATGCAATCAGTCCCCTGACTATGAGCAGATGTGTTGCCAGATACAGTGTCGTGCAGAGTCTGTTCCCCATTGGGATTGACTCTTTGTGCTTGGTAGCTATTTATATGCTATCCAGGTTGAGGATTTTGCGTCTCTTTAGGCGATTCAGAGTGTCAGGAATAGTAAGCTGGAGCGCTAGTGGGTTTGTATGTCGTTGTAGACGTTTTTTGTAAGTTTTTGCGTTAGATCTTATTTCTTCTTTCACTGTGCTCAATTTTAGGTGAAGATGAACCTCTGAGTTCCTTATAAACCAGGTGTAACAAATGAATTCAATAAATGGCAGATCATTTTGTGTGTGTTCAAGTGGATTCGACCCTGTAGGTGGCGCTACTGTCCGGGCAGGACGACGCCTGCCAGGTCTGCTAGTATTTTATATAAATTAACTTCAATGCTTTGTTTTCTCAAACTCACACTAGGATTCCCTGTATCAGTACTCCTTTTTTCCAGCAACATTTTTATTGTCACACAAATAATATGTCCATAACAACAAATGACAATCAAATCTAATCTACTTTTAAAAATAAGGATGTTTGTTACTCTTTCACGCAAAAACTACTAAACGGATTTGGATAAAATTTGCTACACATATTTTATATCCTGGATTAACACATAGGATAGTTATATCCCGATTTTATCTTCCCGTGGGATTATTTTCTAGTTGTAGTTCAAATAAATACATAGTTAATCCAACAGCCATGCAAATAACATGCTTAGAAGCCTCACAAATCTTAAAAAGTGTATTTTTACCCTGCATAAGTTTCCTTTTCGAAATCAAAACCTAAATTCATTTGTTTAGAACGATATAAGACATTCCCCCAAAACGAACGCCCTTTGCTCATGGTAATAAATGTTATCAAAACCAAGAAGGGCGCCATGTCTCCGCATTCATCAATGTCCATAATAAACGTTGCATAGAACTCATGGAAACGACAATGTGCGCGCATCTCATTATCTCCAGGAGTGACTCACGCAGTTGCATCCTTATTAAACATTCAAGGTGCATGCTGTTGTACTCGAATTACTATTCTTATCTGTACCGTGCCAAGATCTGAAATAGAAATGACTTACTAGATTCGATGAGAGTAGACTCCTTTCCAAAAAAATACCTGCCGATTGCATAACTTCCTCGATTCGATTCAATCGAGAATTAGATATGAAATTATATTCGACAGGTTGCGGAATTTGTTCGAAAGAGTCACCGCGGCCCTGGAACGCAAAGAGCATAAGGAGGAAGGCGGTTGGATTAGTTAATAAGAGTCTGACACTCCCTTTTGGTCTGCCTAGAGCGGGAGGAGTCATTTGATGATTTCCCATCTTAACTCACATAGGTTCTTTACATCCACCGTTCTGAAGTCGGGTCATATACGCATCCCGATTGTGAGTAATACTTAAGTTATATTTTAACTCAGGGTGGTGTCCTCCCATTTATTGGCAGAATGCATTTGCATCATTATCTATGACTAGCATACACCTCGATATAAAGGGCTAAGAAGGAACATGGGTGGTTTTTAGTCAGTAGAAGTCTTGACACTCACTTTCGCTCTGCCCAAGCAATAATGTTTAGCCTTTAGCATCCACGAATAATGTATCTTTCTATGAGTGAAAACATTTTTAGAATTGGATCATTTGTTCTGGAGATAACTATTATTATAATATTACGTTAATAATTCTGTAGATCTCTTAGTGGCCTGAAATTCCAAAAACCAGTCCTACTAAGGGGTCCTATCGTATTAACCAGTACTGTCTGGGTTGTGGAGGTCTCATAGGCAGTCGCTCCATGTAATATATCAATATTCAGCTGCATTCGGTTAGACTGGAAGGCGACCCCAACATAATTAGGAAAACGCTAGACAGACAGCCTGATGATGCACATTACTAATAATATTATGTATCATATATTTACATCCTATATTTTAATTGTTTGTCCCTCCATCATTACATAGTTGTCAAAAGGTCAGGGATATAAAGGCTGTAAAAGTACCCTTAACGCAAACGAAGAGCACTTATTCTTCCCACCACTGCGATATTTTTTTTGTTCTAGACCATACCTGGGAACCTCCTAGTTACGGAGATATTGGGGGTTCCAAATTTTTCCATGGCCCCTTTACTATTCAAAGCACCCACTAGCACAATGTTCCAAGAGTGCAACATTGAGTTTTACCGTAGAATGTGATTTTTGAACCAAAAAAAAGTCGTTTACCAGCAAAAATTTGTGCATAGGGTTACTTAGTTTGATGTACAGAACGCTTGGTTCACGGATGTGTGAAGGGTTAATTTACACCCTGTATTAATAGGTAGGTACTATGTAGGTACATTATTACGACGATACACAAGAAAATATGACAACAAAGGCAATATCACTTCGTTACCTTTACTTTACATAATCCTTTAAAAGCAAAGTACCTAATAACTTTACCATTTAAGCAATAAGCTCACCGAAGAACGAAGGAACAAAACTTTCCGACAAACATGTTGATTTGGGATATGCATACAAATTACGTAGCTTAAAAAGTTGAGCCTGATTCCAATAATGCTCTATATCCTGTCCTACGCATGACCGGACGGTTGGCGCAGTGTCTGAGCGATTTGCTGCTGCGCTGTGGGTCGTCAGTCTATCGCCGCATGGAAGGAAGTTGTTTCGGGTCTGGATATTTGTGTATGGTAGTATAAATGTTTGTAAACGCATCCGCTCCCACGATATAGGAGACATTCCTAGCATGGGGCATAGATTGAAAAAAAAACACCAAGCACCATGTAGGTACGGTTCCGTAGTTGCCTATCATTAATTTTTTCACACGCCCAAACATAACCCGTTTTAGGTAGCCAGACTTGAGTTCAACATAAATTGGCACTTTAAAGCTTAATAATATATGTATAATGTCATATTTATATTGCCAGAGGTGCTTCATTAATTTTCCTATTCTATTACCGAATAGGAAACAACCCATTTAAATATATGTTTACCTCACTGTTGTTGTTTTTAAACGGTCGACCACAACGATGTTCTTGTCCTTAAGTTTAGGACAAAACCGGACTTAAACTCTTGTTCTAATTTCCAAGCCTTTGAAGTCCGAAACTTGACCTTACTAAGTAGAATTAAGTTACCCCTGTTAAGTAAAGTATGGTGCTGGAGTGAATAATTACCGTTTTGCAAAGATCTAGTCTTCATTTATGTGTTCCTAATAAAATATTAATTTCTGAATTCAATCTTTTTTATCTTATTCGTAATTTAATGTAATTCATATGTTTCCTAATGAAATCAATCCTTTTAATTTTATTGAATTTTAATTGAATCAAATTTATGTTTTTTTTTTTATTGTAAGTGTAATTTTATTTTCAATTTTAATAGTATATACTGTTTTAATCGAAATCAATCTTTTTAATTTTTATTCAAATCTAATTAAATATTGTATGTTATAGCGAAATCAATCCTTTTTTAATTTTGATTGAAATTTTATTTAAATTATTATATTTTTTATTGTAACCAACCATTTTAATTTTAGGTTGAAGTCTAATTTAAAAATTGATGTATTTTTTTCATATTGGAATCCAGTGTTTGTTTATTTTTTTAAATTGAAATTAAATTTAATATAATTTATCTTTTAATGAAATTGGAAGAGTAAAAATTTATTGAAAATATTAACCCAATATGAAAAAGAAGTAAACTATAAATGTATGTAACAGCTTTTGTAAATTAATTGTATTTCAAAGAGTTTGTATTACTTTTTTCTTTCAACGCTTTCAACGCATGAAATAAAAAGGCTTTTTTATTTTTATCTTTATTTTATTTATTTTATAATAAAATATAGAGCAGTGGTGGCTCAGTGGTAGCGGCCCCGACTTACGAACAGTGAGTCGTGAGTTCGAACCCAGTTAGGCGCATTACTTTGTATAATTTATTTCATCACCACTGCTCTCAAAACGGTGAAGGAAAACATCGTGAGAAAACCGGCATGTCTTAGAGCCAAAAAAGACAACAACAAAGACATGTGACATCTACCAATCCGCACTGGGCCCGCGTGATGGATTATAGCCCATCCCTCTCCCAGAGAGGAGGCCTGAATCCCTGCAGTGGGAACAATATAGGCTGAAGATGAGATGATGAACATAAAATAACACGCCTGAAACCCCAGAGGTTTAGGCAGAGGTGTACCTAAAAGATGACCTACATTTCGGCAGTTATGTTGAAGTCCCAATTGTCCCGGGAATCGAACCCAGGACCTCGTGCTAGGCAGTCCAGCAGGGCTAATGCGTATCATTTTAAATGTCAGTGACTATCATGGTGTCCATCAATTAACTGTCAAATGGTTATATTTTGAACTAAACCGTAACCAATTGGACAGTTATTCGATGGACACTGTGATAGCCACTGACATTTAAAAAGATACGCATTAGCCCTGCTGTTACTAAGTAGCGATGACAACGGCTTACACTACGTACCCTTTATAATTATGTTAAGTAAGGCTTATAAATGTTTGCACTTGAGTGAATAAGAAGCCCTACAAACTAACTTTTTATGACTATCGTGAGACACATTCTTGTTTCCGGTTTTATGTGCGTGTAAACAAAAAAAAAGGTTTGTTGCCTTTCACATATTACTGTGCTTTGAATACTTAACCTAAAACTTGCAACTTAAACTTTGTATGGGTGTGTAAACCTTAACTTTGAATCTATAGCCGAGTTTAACGAAAATAGGACCGGTCTTCATAATGCATCTTGGGCTTAAGTCAGGTTTTCATCAAAGGTGAGAGGGGACGGGCAAGAGACAACGACGGGGTCGATTATTTTGTGTAATAGGTCTATTATTTAGTGTAATAGGTCGATTAATTAGTGTAATAGGTCGATTAATTAGTGTAATAGGTCGATTATTTAGTGTAATAGGTCGATTAGTGCACATCTCCTCTTTGCTCCTCTCGTCTTCGCTTAGGTGGAAGCCAGGGGGTCTAAAATGGCCACTTTAGCAGATCCTAAAATGGATCTTTCATAATAGTTACTGCGTCTGAGATCATTTTACGAATTTTAACACAATCTATATTATATTCCTATTAAGATCTATTTTTCTAAATTTTTTAGGCAATTCAACACTCAGGTCTTTGTGATCCACACTGCGTAATACCGCATATCTTAGACAGTCATGTAGTCAGGATCCTCAGCCGAATGGGAACGACGAAGAAGTCACACGGCTTTGTAGTGATCATAAACATATCATCCTATACCAATTTTGGCTGTCACTCGCTTCGAATGTAGCCAGTGCTCGTTAAGCACAAAATTATAATTTTATTATTATAAGCCTATGTTGTCCCATTCCTTGCGGTCTGTTAGACTGATTCCTATATTGTACTGATCTCATAATGAACAAATATCAAAATAACCCTTTCCCAAAATGACTGGTTTTCTAAATGTCTTTGTTTTAGAATGTCGGAAACTCTTATCGTCTGACAGAAAAGGTACATTCGTAATAATAAATCAAAATAATGTTTAAGTAAAAAACCTACCTACTTACCTGCTTTTTCATGATGTTTTCCTTCACCGTTTGCGTTTGAATATATCGGTAAAGTGCACATAGAGTTTAGAAAAAGCCTGTGGGACTCGAACCCGCGACCTTAGGCGGATCACGAAGTACTGCGCAAGCAGGCGGGGTCCATTTGAATGTAAAATGATTAAAATAGAATAGACCTCATTTGCTTCCAAGTTATGTTTAATTTAAAATGTGCTTGTTTTTTGCTTTTCAGTTTTTTCAGTCGGGTTCTTTTAGTTTTTTAACTACTTTTTTATTTTCAGTTTTTCAGTTAAGCACTTAAAATACTTCGGCGGCGACGACACGGTTGGCACAGTGGTTCAGGCAATGGACTGCTGCGCTGCGTGTCGCGGGTTCGATCCCCACACGTAACAAATATTTGTATGACCTACAGATAGTTGTTCCGGGTCTGGGTAGGTAATTGTGTATGTGCCTTTAAATGTCTGTGAACGCACCCACGGTACAGGAGTAGTTGCTAGTGCGGGGCAACGTTTTTTTTTTAATCCTTTTGGGCTTCGCTGTAGTCGGGTAAAAACAGTTGAATGAATCGCAACCGATAGAAATCAGTTTCTTTAAAAATATTGCAACTATAAAAAGAGAATACATTAATCATAGATCTATTGACCTTATTTAAGATTATAATATATTGTTTTTAGAAGAGAATAAAACTTTCGTTATTTAATTTTAAAAATAAAGTGTTACTGACTGTACATGAATTTGACAGTTTTATTTCCGACATTCTGAAACAAACACATTTAAAAAATCAGTCATAATGGGAAAAGGTTATTTTGATATTTGTTCATTATGAGATCAGTACAATACATATAGGAATCAGTCCTAACAGACCGCAAGGGTTCCATTGCAGTGCAAAGGTCTCCCGTCCCTCCTTCAACTTTTCGCGATCTAGTACAGGCCCATCCTTTTACTGAGAGTGCAGCTCATCCCACCATCACGTTCTAGACCTGCCGCATCGTCGTTTCCTTCTATTTGGTATCCACTGAGTTACTATTTTTACTCATTGCCCCAAAAACATAAGTGAAAGCCAACAATAGTTACATAAATATCAATATATCCGTTCACAATTGCTGATCTGTTCCACCCGCGTAGTTCCCGTTCCCGTAGGAATACAGAGATAAAAAGTAGCCTATGCCACCCGGGGATAGTGTAGCTTCCCAACGGTGAAAGAAGGTTTTAATCGGTCCAGTAGTTTCGGAGCCTATTCGTTACAAACAAACAAATCTTTCCTCTGTATAATATTAGTGTAGAAGTGTAGATACGTAAACCTGTCATCAAGAAGAACAATCGTAGTTCGCAGCGACTCACCTAGAACGTGTGTTGTCTAGCAATAAAGCGTTGGCTAGACAATGCAGAAGCTTTCTAAAGAGATTGGCTTAGAATTGCTATAAGGTGAAGAAAATTGTGTAAAATATGTGCGTGCGAGTTGTCTTTAAGACATAACCTATCCATAATAGCTTTTTCCTAACTACGTAAGGGACGGCTTCTAGACGCGGAGCAAAATAAGCTTTCGAAAGTAGGTACGAAAGATGATATGGCTACGAAGGATGAGATGACGGTTGGTAGAGAAGTTACTGTTACTGCCTGTGTCGTCCCACTGCCGGGCAAAGGTCTCCTCCCGTGACTTCCAAATTTTGCAGAGAAGTACCTATGTAAGGAAAAACCCGTATCTCGTGGACCCCCAATATAGGTTAGGTTGAGGAGTTTAAAGCTTTCGGAACCAAACGTGATGATACTAACAGCGTAAGCTATAAATTAAGATCTCTAATCCAATTCAAAGCCAATTTATCGGTTACCAAGAGATAGGTTTAGGCATTGCAGACCCTAGCTCACCATCTGTCCGCCGCGTCTTATGACGACGACATGACGTGTCGACCGACGTCGCGTTCGTGTTCCACGCGCGCCTTAAAGGGCCGACGCCTGTTGGGGCTGCGGGATGTTGTAAGAGATACCGCGGCCTCGACATAAAGGGCTAAGAAGGAACATGGGTGGTTTTTAGTCAGTAGAAGTCTGACACTCCCTTTCGCTCTGCTCAAAAGCGGGAGGGGTTATTTAATGATTTCCACTTCCCAAAAAAAAAAACATTGCAAAAACAGCTGCCGCTCCACTCATCTCCGGAATCGATCCTCCTTTTCGCTACTTCTGCACGACAATTTCAACAACGAAACAACAGTTAAAAATCCGATCCTTATTAACAGATAACGTAGTCGTGCCGATTAAAATCTGTATAAGAAACTCAATGGTATCCCCAGTAACGTCTATTTCTCGTTGTGAGTCACCTCTTACGTCACTATACGGCTGTCTTGTATCGCAGGTTGAATACAAAGCGTACCGGTTTATTCGTACAACGATAGTTTATTAGTTTACTTACATTTTTATTTAAATTTATGTCGCCACACCTGGTGAGGAACTGGTTTTAGTCGATGGAAATATCTATGGTTGGATATTTATGGATGACTTCTTTTTACGGATGTTTGGTGCTGTTTACGGATATAATAATACAATAGTAAATGGTGCATTATGGGTAATGGTTTTGCCCAAAACTTTTGATTTGATGATAATTGCTAAATTAATCAAACTCACCTTTACCTTATTCCTTTCCTTATTACTAAATTGGTACTTACATCCTTTCTCTAAACGTTTATATGGCAATCGACATTGACTGAGCCTTGGATTTTCGTAGGAAAATTTAGTATATCTATCTACTTACCTACCGACCTGTAGCAGTCACTAATCTTTCGATAGTCCAAAGTTGTCATAGGTAGATAGATACGTGTGGTTTTCTAAAGGATCTTCCATGTTTTCTGAAGCTCCAAAAGCTATTTAACCAGCATTTGTTAAACAATTTAATAAACGTATAATATGTTGTTTCAAACATGTTCCAAGCATTCATTTCCAGCTCGGAAGGTTACTATAAGCTTTTTCTCTGAAAAAAATCGTTACAAGCAAGCTTACCGTACTAATATCCTGACGGCAATGCGTATCGATTCTAAAGCCGGCCGCAGTGTAATGTTGACATAAGCTCGGATACGGCCGGCCGGTGTGTCCACCCACAGAACAGAAAGAACAGGTCCACCTGATTCAATCGCTTACCCAGACTCGGAAGCGCAAATAATTATGAGTGTTGTTATAAGATGAATGAGCTTTGAACTTTACGTTTAAAATACACTCATTTGCAAAAAAAACGGTCACTTTAAATTTTTTTCTCTACTTCAATGAAGAAGAACAAGAAATAGGTTTTATTAATTTGACGATGTATTGGCATGTTATTTGAAGCATCCTGAGCATGATTCTTTACGTTCCAAATTTAAAATTTGAAATGAATAAAAGAAAAAATATTATTATTGTTGATTATTCTAAAATTGCTTTACTAATGGCGCGAATTGCTGAAACGATTTTTAACTGATTACGATATTTTAAAACTTTTAATTTTTCTTTTTACATTAAATACCACATAAACTTTATCGTTTGTTTTGTGTCAAAACGGTTTCTGTGTCTGATTTCGTTTGTAAGCGCACTCGTGGTATCCGCTAGTAGTGGGGCTAATAGTTAAAAACACAATATCACAGGCTAAGCAGCACCACTAAGACCCAGTCAACAAATTCCCCCCATTCGTGTTGACTGACAGCTGACATAGTGACAGCTACCTAACTACTTATTGGTGTAAGATAGTGTTTACATCTCTATTAAAAACCCTCCTTTTGAGCTTCGCCGCAGTCGGGTAAATAGATATGTCGTCACACTACAAGACTAAAATTTTGTATGAAGCAATTTGTGCTTCTTGGACGCAATGCCAGTCTTTCTGTAAAAACTTGGAGAAGGCTAAAGCTTCTATGTGTTACAGTACGATCAAATTATCTTGGCAGGTCTGAACATAGGCTCTGCGAACTTTTGCGCATGTATACTCGCGAAGAAAACTGTTATTGCCAGATAAACACATACGATCAGAAAATACCTAATACAGTGAGAAAATACAAATGAAATAAATATCAAAACACTTTTAGATACCTAGTCTACATTTTTAACTCCATTTTCTTTTTCCCCTTTCATATACTGAGTTAAATCGTAAATATTTTTTCTCGCCTGGCGATTTAAAACACTACTATACTTTGGTGGCATATTTGACGAAATTAGTGCCCACTAACTTTTCTAACAAATAATAAAAAATAACAGTAATATTAAAAACAACAAACAAAAACACAACGAAAACTTTTCTAATCGAATGTGCTCAAGACAGAGATAGCAACACAAACACTAAACAAATGCTGTCGTGTGACTGAGATATAATACCTCGTACCGAATATTGCCGAACTTGCACGAAGGTCACGAAGTTAACAAAAAGAGATGTGCATGTGCATGTGCAATGGGTGTCGTTTAATCGATTATTCTTAGAATCGATTGAAATTAAGTAATAAAAAGATGTTTATATTCAATTTTATATTGAGGTTTTAAATATTCGTAAACATTCGTTATTCAAGAAGTCTGTAATAGATTTCTAAAATATAAGTAAATCATGTCTTTTAACAGAGAAAACATAATGTTACCATACATTTTTTATGTAATAAAGACGAAAACTCAATTATTAATGATTAAATTCACTTTATTAGTTAATGTATTCACTTATATATCTTCTAAACACTAATAATAACGTATTCCAAATAAAACTAATCGATTACGATATTCGATCGTATAAAGGATTGATTGTGTTTATGTAAGGTGCATCTCTAGCCTAGACTACCGCCCCCCGAACTTCACCTCATGTCACCATTTGGTTCCTAATAAATGTTACTGCGCAGCGTCCTGCACGAAGTTCGGACCTGCCAAGATAATTTGTTCGAACTGTACATATTATTTTTATTGTTCGTGACTGTACAGTACAGTCATAATTTAATTAAACTATCCACAATCGATTTTGTTTGTTTACGATAGTGACGATGCTTATTATCTATGCCAAGGTGACTGGATAGTCCAGTTAGTTCGTTTTATTAATATAGTGTAGAAATGATTATGTATGGTGTCATTATTAAGCAATCCTGCTGCTTAACGATGGAATTTGTGAGTTTTTGATTTCGAAGTTCTTGTTAGCTTGTCGATGGCAATCTAAATTGTGTCGGCCCAGAATTGAGCTACTAGTTTGGCGCTTTCGGTACCGTCCATCAGTTCCTGTAGTAAACAAGCTGCAGGACACGCAGGGCACGATATTAACTCCCCAGTTGTTTGTGGAACAGCAGGAGCTCGTGGAATAATAACTGTCACTCGGGTCGATCTTTAGGTTAAGCCGCGCTTGCCCAGGTTGGTCTGTGGATGGGTGACCGTCCATTACATACCGAGTTTTCTCCGTGCCTCAGAAAACACGTTAAGCTGTTGGTCCCGGCTGCCATATATAGCTAGATCTTTGGCAGGCAGTCGGTGACCGGAAAGTCTGACAACCAGTCTTACCAAAGGGTATCGTATTACCCAGTATTAACTGGGTTGTAGAAGTCAGATAGGCAGTCGCTCCATGTAAAATACTGATACTCAGCTGCATCTGGTTAGACTGGAAGCCGACCCCAACATAGTTGGGAAAAAGCTAGGCAGATGAGTTTGTGGAACAGCACCACATTTGCACTGCAGGGCACGGTCACTTATAAACCTTGCCAGGTTTACCTTGCTGCGACCACCCTGAGACCACCGGAGTCTATTGAAAGACGATGTCAAAGTCCATTTCGAAGTTAGTATTTGACAAGCGAATATGTGCTGATTATGACGTGTCTCATCATTTTAAAAAAGTAGATCAGATGTTGGTGTACCATTTGTACCTTCCCGGTTTTACGGACAAAATGTTTACTGAAACTGTTGACCTGTGTTTGACCTAGCTTGACAGAATACCCATAATATCTCGTGCATTTGGTGTTAGCCTTGATTGTCGAGACCCGTAGCGTAAATAATAAACTACCTGAGAATATTTCAGAAGGCATAACCACAGGTTACCGGGTCAGGCTCTGAGCATATACAGAGATGTAATAGTAACTAATTCAAAAAGCTCTGAAAAAAACCTAAACCTGTTTTATAAATGAACATGACATCACCTGATTTCTCCGAAACGCAAGGCAGATATGCCTTACAGTAAACCTAGTTTACGTCAGTCCCATTAAAAAAAGCGTCCACTTTTGACCATCAAGTTCAAAATGAAAACAAACTCATTGAAACTCTAGGATACCCGACCTAGGAACCTAACTTATGACCACATGCTCAGTAATGTCAGTTTTTGACGACTAAACAAACAAGGCAAGTCTCAACTAATAAAACAATGCAAAAATGTACAAAGCTTTCCGTTACAATGATTATGAAACATGAGAAAATTACCTAATTCTTACTCACAATACATAGAGTACGGTATGATGTTATACTCTTGACCTTAAACCTTTGACTTTGCCCTTGAGTAAAGAATTCATCAGAGAGTTACCTATATAAATTTAGTTTCGTAGTGCACTCGTAAACGCGCGAGCGCGCAAGGCGCGGCGTGGGCGAATTCATGGGTGTTTTACGCGACATTTTATTGGACGAGGGGGTAAAAGGGTGACTAATTTGTAATGTGGGACGCAGTCACAACACTAGCTATTATATTGAGTCTAACGTAAGTGTTATTGTGGGTGGATATTTTATATTACTCCTTGTGAACATTTTTATTTTTGAATGTGACCCTGGGCTAGACTTCCGATTCGGGCAAAGCGTTTATTTTGACTTCTTTCTTGGGAATAAAGTTTGTATCCGGTGTTCCTCCAAATACTTTATCTCGAGGTGTGAGACCTTATCAAGTATTTGATCGAAGGACCTTCCTATAGAGTGCACTTTCCATCTAGGAAATCGAATAAACCGGTCAAATAAAGCCTTGTATTATGTCCACCTTCGCACTAGTTTATTTCCATCTGGACGTCCCTCAGGAAAATAAGACCGCTGAATGCAGTGTTGCTGTCATTATTTATTTAAGTACGCACCTAACAGACATACCTTTCAAGGCCTGTATACCTTCGTGCCTAATAAAGTCTAGAGATCCGTCAAAAAAAACATCAGCATAAAATGTAAAATTCAAAACTCTAAATCAACGCCTCTATTTTAAGTAGGCCATTATGAAGAAGCTGCAGTCCCAGTCACAAGGCGTAATAAATAACTAATAACTGTGATAGTACTGTAGTTGCCCATCATAAAATTAGGATCACTTTGGAGAAGAACGGCCAAGAACCTCCATGGGCATTCTTTTATACCAAAATATTGTAAAAGTCCGTTTACTTGTGTTTTCAACTCTTCGTTCTACACACAGACAGCGAACAGACGAATTCGTATCACCACGAGCAAAGGTCGTGTTTGTCATTACATTTATCCGTGATCATTAATACTAAATATTTTATTAATAGCTTGCGATTACTTAGGTGTCTAAAGTCGTTGGTCTTATGACTTTAATATGTTTTAAAGACAGCTGGTAATCTATTATTTGTTAGAATAATTTGTAAGCTTATTTGGGTTTTGGTTGAAAGAACTGAAAAGTTGTGGGGTAATCAGTTGTCGTGGTTTGGGTATTTGATACGGAAGAATGAGAAAAATGGTGTAAGGAAAGTTTTGAGTATAAATGTGGATGGGTATAAGAGTAGAGGAAGACCAAAGAAACGATGGATGGACTGTGTGAAGGATGATATGGCTAGGAAGGAGGCGATTTATGACATGACGAGTAATAGTGAAGCAAGAAGAACAAGACATGCTGATCCGATCCCTAATAAATTAGGATAAAGGCAGGCGAATGATGAATTGATGATGACTATTCGGCGTATTTAACTGCAGATTGGAAGCTTCTTTAAATTGACTGCAACGTAGGTAAAAACCCCATCCTTCGCCTAATACAACTATCGTGCCAAAACATATTCGTTGTCAAACGCTTAAAATAAGTTGGAACGGCTCGCGATCGATACTTTATGGCTGGCTGAAAGTTTTGACTGTACAGGTTTTTAAAACGTCGCTTTTACTTTGAAATAACTGACGATCTTGAAATGAAAAAAATTGGAACAAAAAATTTATTTATGAAGTAAATATCGGTGATGTACGGCGACGTTGACCTTAAATGACGCTCTAACCGTGCACTTCAACCCTGACTTCCTGCATCCACATCGCGAACCGCAACCACTCTTGCAGTTGCAGAATACTGTTTTGAGCGATTCCTCTGGAACAGGTCCCAAAAATTTTCGTGACAGGTTCCAGGCATTCGTAACGCATTGTCTGGGGTACTACATCATGTCCTAACCAAGTTTGAACTTGATTACAAACACGACTGAAGTTTTTGACCGGGACTACCGGTTAACCGTTAAAATGATGCTCTAGCCGCGGTTTCTCCGGCTTTTATCTCGAAAACGATTCGACGTGTAAAAAAATTTTACACAAAAGTTGTAGGGAATTTAATCCTCTACAATATTGATGAAAATACAAATAGCAAAAAACCCATAAGAAACGAGATATTTGCAAAAAATGTACAAAACATCGATTTATGTGACCTTTGATAAGTAGTTTTTGTGACAAGTTTTAGGGTGCCAAAATACTTGCCCTCATTTGATTAATATTCTTGGACTAAGAGGCCTTTCCCTGAATCCTCAATCGCTCATCTACCTGATCAGCAATGAACCTTTTTTTTTTGGCGGGTGGATATCAACAAATTAGTGCGAGAGGGAGTGTCAGACTTCTACTGATTAAAACCACCCATGTTCCTTCTTAGCCCTATATGTCGAGGGCGTGGTAACTTCTGAACAACCCGCAGCCTATTGCATATTAAAATGACAGGAGCCCCTCAAATGGGTTAGTTGCGAAATGAGTATTTATATCAGTATCGGTTCTATTTATAAACAACAGAAAAAGCTATGCAAAAAATAAATTGAATCCTATTGTCTATACTTAAGTACCTTGCGTATACATTATTCTCTCTCGTCCCGCTGTCTCTGATTGCTTTTGTCCGCGTTTACGAACGGCACACAATATTCATAGCTCTTGTTCTCTCGTAATGCAGATGACGTCATTTTTGGCGTCGTACTGGCTACTCAAAGCATTTTTCAGGGATATTCTTTTACGTCTTGCTAGCACTACGTACTTAAAATTTTGATATCCCAAAACTTCGCCACTACCACGGCGTCAGCTGTGGTAGCTTAGCTTGCATATTTTGACCCTAAACATGCAGCTAACGTACCTCTGGCCGGGTAGAGTAGGGAAGTGGAGCATAGTTTTCGTGAAAATGTAGATTTATGAATGAATGCTTTCAAATTCAAACACAAATGCATTTATTTTATTTAGACCATTACAAGCACCAAAACAAATAAAGCGAAGCTCCTATCACTAAATATGATATAAAACGAAGTACTTCACCGCGTCTGTCTGTCTGTCTGTTTGCGATTTACTCAAAAACTACTGCACCTACTTTCATGCTGTTTTCACCAATGGATAGAGTGGTTCTCGAGTAAGGTTTAAGTATATTCATTTGTCTAAATTTACTCCTAAGGGGATGAAAATTTGTTGGAAATATTAATCGAAATCCACGCAGGCGAACCCGCAGGCAAGAGCTAGTGCATAATCAAATGTGATAAAGTACTGTAGTTGCTCATTCCATAGCGTAAAGCTTTAAAATAGAACTTAAAATAACTACCACAGATAAGTTATTATTGATCCCTAATAGCTCTATTGAGTTAGCCTAGTCTGAAGCACTGAATTTAGACCAACGCCTGCGATATAGGTCGATTCCAATTAATAAACCACTAAAACCACCTTTGGCTTGGCTACCGGAATTATTGAACAGGAATAAACACCCACTGGAATACCTATTTGTTTACCTGGGACTTTCAACCTTATGAACGCGCAGAAATACTTATTAATATTTAAAAATCGTGATGTTTGTAACTAAGGGTAGGGGAAGATCAAAATAACCGATATTGCTAGCATAGTGGTGATTTTAGAGATGTATGGAAGAAAACCTTAAGAATATTTAATATCGGAGGAGCATGTCCTCCGATATTAAATAAATTCAGATAAGACAAGGTGGATGATTATGACGTAGTGTAATGAAAACCGCTATAAGCCAATGTGTAGTCTCTACCAGCATCTGAGTCGCCTTCCACATTTAAACGGCGTTCTCGCTTGCTTTGAAGGCAGCAAGGATATCTGGGCACGCTCGTTACATCAGAGACCTCCTCCATTTTCTGTTTGTCGTCGCTGAGTTTCCGTGATTTGGGAATAGTGTGGTGGGCTCAACCATCGCTTTTCTTCAGGCGTGATCGAGGTCATGAGTAGACCCATTTTGCAATAAGAGAATAGGGTAGTTGACTGACTAAAAAAAATGATTCTGTTTACTCCGTCTGTTAGATTATCGAAAAATATTGGATACGTGTTTTTTGTTTTATCAAATTAATAAAAAGAAAATAAAACGTGTCACAGATCGTGAGTGTGGGCTGGTGATGTCACTTTCTGGTAAACAATGTACCAAACTGTGACGTCGCGCGACTTTTCGAAGCACTGTATCGTCTTCATTTTGTGTGTTTACGTGAATAACGAAAAAAACCGTGTCCAATATTTTTTGGAAATCTATCTGACGGACCAATTAGTATTTTTTTTTGTCAACTACCCCATTAATAATGCTATTTCTTTAAAGACGTTTAGTATGAAGATAAATTTGATAGTTGCTCGTCCAAACATTTTATCAGCCGGAAGAAAGTGAACGAAACTGCCAAATAGTAACAATATTAATGTTCCGTTTCTCCAAGATTAACTACCGGCTTATTCGCTCATACACTTAGTAATGTTAATTGCACGAAATACCGTTCGCAAAGAGTTTAGTTCATAACTGCGAATGTGTTTGTATTGAATTAATTTTGCTAGTTTTTTTTTGTTCGTGCGGAATCTTAATTGTTAGACTCATTGGAATTGCTGTATCATTAGCTTTGAATGCAATATCTTAGGTAGGAATGGTGATTTGTTTGTTCAATTGTTTTGTGCGATAATATTTTTTTAAAGTTGCCATAGACTTTTCACTTTTTGGTTTTATAAAAAATTCTGATTGGGGGGCGGTTTGTTTTGGGTCATTCTCGGAAATTGACAATGTAGTACCTACTACCGCACTGTAGGACCACAAGCTGTCAATCTTTTAAACCCAAAGATTACACCCTACATTCAGACCTATAATATTAGTATGGTCTAGCTGACGCCGGTGGTTTCGCCCGCCTGGATGTCGGAACTTGACAAATTATATACTAAAACTCTAAACTCTATCCATTAGTGAAAACAACATGAAAATCGGTTTAGTAGTTAGTTTATCGCGAACAGACAGACAAACAGATGCCGCAGAGGACTTTGTTTTATATAATATGTAGTGATTGATAAACATGTAGATCCAGAAATCTGTAAGTTATAAAAATAAAAACATTGCTTATGGGATTCTATCCAATAAAAGACGATTCACCAATCAGATCATTTTACACTAAATGACTAAACTGTATTTTATGACAAACAGAATAATGTTCCCTCCACACACGGACATAGGCTCTTTGAATATTAACATCTTGAATGTTTATGAAAAGATGTAAGTCAACCCGAAATCTCCGAAGAAAAATGCATTAACTAACATTTCTACCACCATAATTCTACATACCCTCTTTTCTTTACAGAACAAAGGTTACAAAGTAAAAAGCAACAAGTACAGAAATGGCAGAGGTATACAGAGCCAGGTGATGAACTGGAGCCCACAGCATCATCACCCATGAAGAGATCCTCCAGGAACCTGTCGGACGACTTCTATAACGGTGAAGATGACGACAGTCCCCTGCCCGAGGCCGTACTTACAACCAATCTAGGACTTGATATTGTAGTTGTGGCGACTAAGGTAAGGAAGGACAATTTTGGCTAGATTTAGGGCCTGAAAGACAGGTATCATTTTCTTTTTATCCGCAATGATTGTGCTTGCAACAGCGCCGTAATATCGAGAACTCAAAACAAACAATAAACATGGTATATATCCCGTTGTCAGTTTTAATGATAATGTTCAAGCATTTCTATCTTTATTCCCAAGAAAAGAAAGCCTATAATCATATTTTTCTAGTATCTTTATAATGTACGAGAAGAGCGGTGTCTTCAACTACAGGCTTTTCTATTCCTAATGCCTAGTGTCCTCCTGGAGACTCCGCGACATGCAATGTAACCCAAAATGATACGTATAACAGGCACCTTAACCTTCCACAGACTGACTACATGAGCACCCTAGAGAAGGAACAGGACTACCGCGACGAACACTTTGACTTCATGCAGCAATGGATCAGACGGTTCTGTCTTCAATACGGCGCTGCGCTCTTCTACAGCAGCGCTAAAGAAGACAAAAACTGCGATCTACTGTACAAGTATCTGACGCATAGGATATACGGGCTGCCCTTTAGAACGCCCGCTCTTATTGTGGAGAAGGATGCTGTGTTGATGTAAGTAGTTTCTCTAGTAGTTTTTTACATGTAGGAGTAGCTCTGAAGATTCTGCCTCCAATATGGCGCACTGGTCCCTTCTACACTAGCGCTAATAAAGACAAGAACTGCGACCTTCTGTACAAGTATCTGACGCATAGGATATACAGGGCGCATAGGTTATCTCACCGGTCGTTTCGGATTGCCGTCTCATTGAACTATGGGAGAAAAATAACCCTGTGGTAACTGCGTACACAATTACCCTAAAACAAGGTTCAGAAAGGATGGAGGGCTGTTGTCTGATGAACCTCGGTGTCTCATATTCTGTGACAGATGTCCTGACTCTGCCAAAATTCTGATTCTGCAAGAATCTTACCATATACTTTAGTTCTTCGATAAACATTAAACCAGGAGAAGATCACTAATTAATCACACTAATATTATAAAGGCGAGTGAGTGTGTATGTTTGTTACTTCTTCACGTAAAAACTACTGAACGGATTTGGATAAGATTTGGTACACAGATAGTTTATAACCTGGATTAACACATTTTTGATAGTTTTTATCCCGATTTTATCTTCCCGTGGGATAATTTTCGAGTTGTAGCGGGTGAAACCGCTGGCAACAGCTAGTTTATAATATTATTGTTTGTTACAGACCCGCTGGCTGGGACAGCATGAAGAAAATTAGTATATTATACGAGAACATGCAGTCGTGTAAGCCAGACGACTACTACAGAGATGTTATTGTGCAGCCTGCTATACGGAAAGTAAGTGCTTTTTTAATACCTGTCTTTTTTTTTTTTTTTTTTCTTGTTCTTATTATCTTGCGATCAGTCTTCGAGACTATGAGCAGATGAGGTGACTCTGTTGGCATGTAGGGCGCTACTCCCAGTGGAGGCTACCTTATCGTATACAGTCAGTCAAGCTGACTATGCTGCTGGTCGAAGATGTCCCGTCGTTTTTTCAATCGGCGGATGCTTTCTGGGATAGTGAGCTGGCCCGCGAGCTGATTCGGGTGCTTTAGTAGCCGAGATTTGTAGCTATCGGCGTGTGTTATAATTTCCTCCTTGACCGTAGGAATGTTAAGAAATTGATGTATTTCTGATGTTTTGATGAGCCACGGTGCATTAGAAATTTGTCTTAAAATATGGTTTTGTGCTCTTTGCACTATCATAATGTTGGAGGCACTGGCTGATCCCCAAAGTTGGATGCCATAAGTCCAAATTGGCTTTAATATAGTTTTGTATATAAGCATTTTATTATCTACGGCCAGTTTTGAGTTCCTTCCTAGCAGCCAGAATAGGCCTCTGTATTTGAAGTTAATCTCATTTCTTTTTGTTTCGACATGTTTCTTCCATGTGAGCCTGCGATCAAGATGCATGCCCAGATACTTTACTGACTCGTGATGTGGGAGTTGAGTGCCATTTAGAGTGACCGGGTTACAATTATTTTTGCGGAGGGTAAATGTGATGTGAACAGATTTGGTTTATAATACCTGTCTTTGTCTCTTTTCTTTCTAGAAGTCACAAGAAATCTGGCTTTGTTTTGACCATATTGACAAAACTAGATAAGAAAAAGACAAGTATTTATTGCGATGCATCTGTGCGTTTACTACCAAATCTTCTAGATGAAAATGGTAATCTGTGAACAGCGATGTGGACTTCTGTATTATTTCAGTAACCGTATCCTGTTGTAATATATAAAATAATAATAATAATAATACACCCAAATTAGCGTCACATATTTTAAAGTTAAATTATTTATTTTAATTAATAATTTATTTTAAGCCATTAAAGTTAAATTATTTATTTAGTCTCTTTTAAAAGTAACGTTCTGATAATGTTAAGGAGCTAACATCCCGCAATTCCCTTGCTTCTTCCAGAGTGGCGCGAACCGCGAAGCCGAGGTACAGGCTGAGGACGAACAGGCCTTCCTGCAACGACAGCTGGCGGCTCTACAGGCTGGCACGCCCGCGCCACGAGCGGACTCGCCTCTACGAGCCACACAGAGAGCCACAGCACAGGTAACATACGTAATTTAATGTTCTATCTCAGCATCGCAAAGGTCTACCTTACTTTTGAGGGTTCTGTACTTCAAAAAGAAAAAACGGAACCCTTATACGATTACTCGGTGTGTCAGTCTGTCCGACTATCCCCCCCCCCCCCCTTATCTCCGAAACTAATTCAAATTCAAATAATTTATTTCAGAATTCAATCCATATTTGATTAGTGATAATAAAAAAAAACTTGAGAGGTGTCAAGGGATGGAACGAAGTTAAAGTCTATCGCAAACAGCACAAGAATGACCAAAAGAATTAATAATAATAAAAAAAAATAAAAAAATATATATGTTATAGGTATATATTAATTATATTATTTTAATTATTATTTTTTATATAAATTTAAAATATAAAATATCTGGCTTGCTTTCTATAAGAGAGAGACAGACAGAGAAACATGCGACGCCGCACAGCTTACAATAGCTTACTATAGCAAAAAGTGTCGTGACAACTTTTCGTAAGAATTTTTTCCGTCTAGCCCCCTTTCACAACGCGCGATAAGGAACTTCGTTCTAATAACTTAGCCTAATGTTAAATCGCGGCGAACCCGTCGACGCACGCAACCACGAACATCCCTGACGCGCTTTATCGCCATGGTAACCCCAAAAGCACCCCGTTATTGTACTGAAATTAGTTCAACACTTATAATTATATTACAGGAAAACCTATAAGAAGTCTATAGTGCTAAAATAACATGGAAAATCTATGACTTGCTAGACAAAGACAGCGCTATGGAGATGTGACGTCATAACTTTAACACCATAGTAACGTAGTACAAATGGCAGTTTTGCGCGACAAGGATAAAAAGTGAAAGTGAAAACATCCAAAGCGTGTAGCTATTCCATTTTGTTGATCGATTTTATTACCTTTTTTACAGATCGTATTATTTATTTTAGTTCTTTGAAATAACATAATCTTTTCGTAAAGTTTTAACAGTAGTCATGAAGTACCCAATTGCAGATCTTTGACAGTCGTTAAGTCTGACAACTAGTCTTACCAAAGGGTATCGTATTACCCTGTGCTGTAGGTGGTCAGGTATCCAGTCGCTCCACGTAAAATACTAGTATTCAGCTGCATCCGGTTAGACAAGAAGCTGACCCCAACGTAATTGAGAAAAGGTTCAGAATGGTGACTGTGGTACCATTGATTGAACAGTAAAATCATCCAATAATCTGTTTAAATGGAATCCAAAACCTAACCACAATATTTTCACTCAGCTCGACGGCGCGAAAATCGGCATGGGTCCCGGCACGCCTGGCAACGAGGGAGTCCTGGCGAACTTCTTCAACTCCTTGCTGTACAAGAAGTCAGGGTCGCCGGCTGGACGCACCGAGGCGTCGCCCGCAGCCGCCGCAGCGCGGTCTGACGCAGCCGCGGAGTTAGACCGACTCACCCGCGCTAAGGCCCGGCCAGCCGGAGCGCCGCCACCCATCGACCTCAACTCCTCGTCCGAGTGCTAGCCGCACGTCCCACCGCTGTCTGTAGGTGAGTCCACTACTACCATGAGAGTTCGTCGACATATCGGATCAATGTTATAAAATATCCCGACACACAAAGTTCATCTGATATTTGAAACATGGTTGCCTTTTTTTTTATTTAGTGGTGAAAAATTCCTAATGCTCCAACTATAAAACACCGCCGTGAGCCAAATTCATGTGTACGTAACACATGAATTTGGCACTCCGCGGTCTCTTTCGAAAAACCCACAGCCCTGACGGAAAACAATGTCGCCTTTAGCCAGTTCTTTCAATTGTTACGTCTCGGTCATCTAGAATCTTCGGGAAACCTCGCTAATAACTGTGAAGTACCGACAAGAGTCGAGTAAATTCTTTTAGTTACCTATTTCCATTCTGTAGGTCGTTAGTCCGCGCCCGGTGTTGGCGGTACTTGCCATTTTAATTTCGACCGTATGCCGACGGCGTAAAGTAACTTCTTCTTTGTTGGTTATTTTATCTTTAAGTTTATATTGTTGTTAATGTTTTTGTGGATACTTTATGGAATAATAGGGAATTTTCTCGAATATCTTTTGTGTGTTTAGGGTATAAAAGGACCGAGACAGGACGAAGCAGATAGTCTACTTTTAAGCGAAACAACGAAAGGTTCGAAGAGATATCTAGTGCGATAAAGTGTTCAGTAGTGATTTGCGATTGTGTATAAGTGTTTTGCGAGTAATAAAGTTATTTCATGTGTTCAATTCGTAATGCTTTAATTTATCCCATACCCAGCTCGTAACACAAGTAACAATCGGATAAAAATCTTAAATTTCTATTTTCTAGGTACATGTAGTGCGGCGGGCACAGCTACTTCGCTTGCGTGCTCACGTCTCCCCGCAACTGGCCGCCGCGCGCCACGAGCGGCAATGGTAAGCTCACAACACGATACCATCGACCAGACCACGTGGCTTCACTGGCGACCATACGTATTCGGTTTATACTTAAATAAAATGGAAGGGAATTTGTGTCCGCACGGTTTTTTGAAAGATTGGCTATTTTTTATTGTGTTGAGCTCTCCCAATATGAGATTGGATTTTCCGAAATGCATAATAAGAATTATTAAGAGTTTCTGAACTTATTTGTCAGTTTAAACTAACACTTGAAATTTTTGGTCGGACTGGTCCGGTCGAATTGCAGACGCAGCTCCGGACATGGACAACTTCTATTGATGATTGATGTCCGCAAACAGTCCACATTTCTATCCGTACCATTTCGACTAATCCTTATAACCTTACTTACAATTTACACCGTACTTATTCAGTTACGTTTGTCCGTTAGCACCCATCCGTCAAGAATCTCTAGTTTCTTTCTTTCTAATCGTAGATACATCGAAACCGGTTCAGCATTTTAGTGTTATAAACACACATACAGACATTGTTTGATAAATGAAACTGGCTGTTTTTTTTTTGGCAGCTTGGAATTGTCAGTCTTTCAAGAACCGTTATGAATATTGATGAGAAGTGCATACTGTGCCAATTTTACGTTTTTTATGTAAAAAAATATTAAGGGTAATTCATGATGAACCAAGCATATTGTTGGTCTATAAGGGATATTTTTCAGGCAATCGGCACAGCCTATTGCAAGATGAAGGCTTTGCGTAAAAGCTATATTCTGTGAGTAGCGATTCTTCTATAATAAAATAAGTTTTTTTACAACTAGCGCTATTCAATTCAGTTGCCAGCTTAAAAATATAGAGTAAAGGCTTTTTCTAAACACGGAATTTTATCTACCCATCTAACTTGGGCGTATGCGACAAATATTATCTTCGCATCACCTTGTGTTAAAAAGAGACATGTATATGTTTTCACATAGTCATGTCTCGCTTCGGTACGGGACAATGCGATGGCAAAATATGATCGCGCTCGTATGCTCATTTGAAAAGTACCACATAAAGACCAATAAAATATCTCCTTCGAATATTACAAGAATATTTTCAACATTAAAGTATTATTTTACACAGTATGAACTTCTCGTTGATATGCCACGGCATTATCGCCTCTATTACCAACACTGGCGTTTAGTGATTGTATTATTGAACGACAACTTAGATTTTATATTAATAATTGTAAAATTAACTCGAAAGGGCTAGGGGCATTTTGGGTTTGAGTTGTAGCTGATTAAAATTAATAAATGCCTTAGATAAAAATAAAAATGTTGAAGAGTCTAAATAAAATTGAAAAGGGTCAGTATTTTACCAACAAATTAGATTTGAAATGTAATTTTGATTTTTTATAAATGTTTGATGTAATTTCACAAGCTTGATGAAATAACGCTGTTAGTGTTATAAAATACAAATCAATCTGGCACCTATACAAGCAGGCTATATAAAGTAAGGAGACAGGTTTTTAAATCTATCGAGTTTGTTACTAATTTCTGTTGTAAATAATAAAATCTTTTACAATCTACGACCCAAAAATGTTCCAGCCCTAGGTATAGGAACAACGTTATTCATACATTTCCATTACTATCGAAACTAAAAGCGAGTTTAATTTAATTTCCTAATTAAAACGCAACGTTTAATTTGTAACATTGTTTATGATATTAAAATAAGTATTTATTTAGATAGTCTCTAGAAATAAGTGCTGCGGTACACGAATCTATTAAATCAATTCAATTCATACATTAACAGATTATCATAGAAAAAACAATACTTTCTGCATTTCTATGTCTAATAAATCTTATTTATTTATTTATTTAACTATTTATGTACACACAGTAGACAACACAGGAAAATTATAAAATATAACATTAGAGTACAAAGGTACTGCTTTAATCTTCTACAGAGTGACGAAAAACTGTCAAATAGCAAAAAGCAAACAGAACAGACTTTGTTGTCAAAACAAAGGTGTTTACTGTTTGACAGAGTGTCCGAAATATTTGTTACAGAAGATGTTTTGATTATGGAAATTCATCTATAGTATTTTCTTAAAAACAATAAAAGTAAAATCTTAATTTGGTCTAATATAAGTTTATTTTTAAACTGAATTTAGATTTCAAGATCAACTAATTCTCTATCGGTTAGTTTGTCAGCTTGCATGATTCGTGTAAACCAGCACTTACTTGTGAAACGACACGAAAACATTATCCTAGTGAAAGGTTTTGTTATCATCTGAGATTAAGGAAGTTCCGATCACGCGATCTTCCGTGAAGACTGGCGGTGCAATGATACATGGTTGTATGCACAATGAAGTCACTATTTGTACAAACCATTCAACAGTGTATGGCTAATAATTATGTACGATGTAAACATTTTTTTCTAATTATTTGCTCATCATTCTGTATTTTAGATTCGCTTTCCTAATTGGACTCAATGGTGACCTTTATTGTGTTGTGGTAACCGAATTTATTTATTATTGAAATATATTAATTATTTGGAAATATTTTTTTACTCTCCCAACCCTGTGTAATGTGTTTTTTTTTTAATTTTTACATTGTGACTGTATTAGATTGGATTTTGTTCACACGTGGTGCAATACTGAACATTCCAAACCTGGTTTGGTGCTTATTGTAATAGTAAAATTATTATAATTATAATGGAGTTTCATTTAACATTTCTTGCCTGCGCTCTCTTCGAAATTCGTTTCGGTTTCGGTTTCTGCATTAAAGGTCACTATTATTCCAAAATAACATTCTAATTTAAACCAAAAGTAAACGTAGATAAAGTACGAAATCATATCTTAGAGTACTTAAACGATTTAGCAAATCCAAATGATAATAAAAGTAACAGAAGTAAGAAGCATGGCTTTTCCTAAACTTAATTGAGTATTTATATCGATTAATAAAATATCTTTCAACTTATAACTTATTAACGTGAATAGCTTAGGTATTAATTAATTTTAGCGACGTGTTTTTTGACAAATTTATCTGAGATGCACTCTTGTTTAGAATCTTGGATTTGCCTAATAGGTTTTGGCAGCTAGAAGAGTAGATAAGGTATTGTTAGTTCTTTCAAAGCTATATCTCCAAATCTATCCATATTAAATGTACAACGAGTGATGATTATCGGCGTTCTGAAGTTTTCAAATCAACAATGTAACAGCCTAATAGAATTCTTCGAATTTGTTTGTGAAGTTGATAATTATAATGATTTCTTCAATTACTACAAAACCGATGAGTGATATTTAAGAAGGGTATTTTAGCACAGCAGAGCTATGCGAGTAAAGAACAAATTTGTCAAAAAACACAAATATGTTATAATAATAAACTCATTTGTATGATAAAGGAGAAGTATTGGCAAGTTTTGATATGAAATATTTGTACAAGTAAACGATGTGGTTTGAAGCTAAAAGGCTGGATTATTGTCTATTTTTATAAAGGGGATTAAATGTTAGGTGGCTAAAATGCATAATTTTAATTAAAAAAAAACATAGAAATATTTGTGAGCTGTGAGATGTTTCTTCGACCACTTTAACCGCGATTTGTGGAAATGTTGCTCTAAAATGCTGTTTAAATAATTCCGAGTTAACGTGGTCGTCTATTTATGCGTATAATATTTATGATGGATAGTAATCAAGTATTTTTATATGTATAATTGCATTGTAACCTAATGTAACTGAATCTAACACATGTGAAAATTTATTGTAACCATGATAATTCGGTGAAATTTCTCGAACGCAGATAACTTTTTGCTCATTTATTTTCTATTTTTAACATTTATGTACTAGTCAAATATCAGTTGGTTTTATATTGATTAACGACTACCTAGACATCTCTTTCTGTGATATATTTTTTTATGTAGAACAAAATAATTTCCCTGTAATCTGTTCTGTGTATGATATATTAGCCACATAACATCCTCATATAGGCATTGATTTTTGTTTCCCGCTCAACTGTTACGTGAAAGACAAATTCCTTTTTCTTTTGTTGATTTTTCTTTAGTTACTTATATAAAAAAACGTAACATTAAATATTTTATGCATTCTTTTTTCCGATATAAATTAAAAAGTATTTATTTAAAGAATAGACTATATTAAATAGTTGGCTGTTTAATAAAACAATGCCATTTCGGTTGTAATGAATACAGTTGAAGCTATAAGGCTTAGTGATTAGTTAGATTCTCAAAAGATAATTTTTGTTATGCTTTGCAATAGGTTAGATTCCAATATTTAATAGCAAAAAAAAAACATTTTAGTTTAACTATGTTATTTAAAGAAAGAAATATTACTAATATAAAAGCGATGCGCGATGGTCTAATGGCCAAGATCGAACGATTTATTTGTATTTGAGTGTATAAAAGTATTTATGATAATATGGAATTTTAAAAATGTAATATAAAATGCAGACAGTGAGCATCCTTATGTACTGGTGACATCTTTGTTATGTTTTCCATCTCACTATTTGGGTGCAACTTTAATGTACATGGAGCTTTGGGGGTCAGAGATAGTTATCAACTTAAAAAATATATATATTTCGGAATGCAAACCTCATCCAATAAAAAATCACCCATTTATATACTGTACTAAGTTCAAATAGGCAGTCGCTCCATGTAAAGTGCTGGTGTTCAGTTACATCCAGTTAAACAGGAAGCCGACCCCAAACATAGTTTTGAGATGATGATGTAGTTGATCTACTACTGAGTTCTTTGACAGGCTGCTAATATTTAACCTTATTGCTAAAGCAATAAGGTTGAAAAGTGCTCGACCGTCAGTGAACTTGGTGGTACGCTAACAGTTGGCTGAAATAGCACCTATGGCCTCTACCGGTCGCTTCTGCAACTTCAACTGTAGCTGTATTCTGTTTCATGCTTGCGGGAGAGATTGGTACTTCTTTAAGTATTTGCTGTTTACATTCTTCTACTAGATTCCATACTTACCAATGGGTATCATATTACCTAGTACTAACCTGGGTTGTGGAGGTCAGATAAGCAGTTGCTCCATGTAAAATACTGGTTGCCGGCTGCATCTGGCTAGACTGGGACCCCATCATGTTGGGAAAAGTAGTTCAGCAATTTTGCATTAAGAAACCCTATATAGATTCTGAAAGCTAAACCAATAACAGCTGCCACGTCTCAAATGTTAGTGTCAACGTGTTCATAAACAACGGATTAAATCTAGAATTTTGTATAAACAGAAAACGTTACAGAACTTTTATCGGTTTCTTACCTTATTTCCTACTTTGACCCCTAAAGTTCCAAAAATCCTATCGCACACTCATCTCTGTAAATAATCTTCCTTTACAGAGCGAATGCAGTGAATTATCAACACTTATTGTAGCAGCAGCGGTTATGTCTAATTATAAGCTTATAGGCGATACTGTACATAATTTGAATAAACTAGCACGGGAACTGTTCTGATCAGTATTGTGTTTTATTTTATTTGCCTAGCTATTTTAGCGACAACCTCCTGTCATAGGACCTCATCATCCACCTCGATTTTCGTTAAGATTGAAGAGACAATCACTCAATCCACATGCACATCTAGCACGCTATCGGTGGTAAAAACCTTTTCTTAACGATGGGAAATCATCGAATGACTCCACCCGCTCTGGCCGGAGCTGAAGGGAGTGTCACACTACTGACTTAAACCCATCCGGTTTACATTTAATGGCCGCGGTGATTCTCGAACAAATTCCGCCACCCTGTCGGGTACATGGCTCTAGTGGAACCTGTCTTAAGGTGCACGTGGAACACAAATCGCCGTCTCCGACCTGTCATAAAAAATCCTGCCATTACCTTTTTTTTTTGGGGTGTGGGAAATCATCAAATAACCCCTCCCGCTTTTGGGCAGAGCGAAAGGGGAGTGTCAGACGACTTCTACTGACTAAAAACCACCCATGTACCTTCTTAGCCCTATATGTCGAGACCGCGGTATCTCTTACAACACTCCGCAGCCCCGACATTCCTGCCATACCCTTTCATGATACTAGAATAAATAGGTATTAAAACAATAATATTGTATGGGATGATGAGCTGATGAATGAAAAGCAACAAGCATCGATGATTGGCCTAAGGATCCTAGGCTTGGTTGGTCTTTGACAAACATTTAAAAGTCCAAACGCAAGGTCTACCAACGTGCAATGCAATACAGCATACTAGGCGTCAAATAAGGCGCTTTGCACATGGAGCAACCGGCAACTAGCTGTTCATTTATATTTCAATTGGACTAAGCACACATAGCAAAGTCGAGTTTCGAGTTCCGGTGATCGTCAACAGTTTTCAGTTGCTTTAATGATTACTTAGGCCATCAAAAGGTAAAGGTTTTGACAGTTTTGTCATACAAAAGTATGTCAAATCTCTACTCATCATTTCAGCCGAAAGACGTCCACTGCTGGACATAGGCCTCCCCTAAGTGTCGCCACATTGACCGAATCGAATCTCTACTAACTAATCATTAAATATCTCTGAGTACCACAGTTAATTAGTTAACCTAATTGCCGCAACTAGAAACTGTTAAATATTATACCGGTTTTTAGAGTTGCTAGTTGGTTTTTTTTATTTTCTGAACTGAACGCTGATCGCGCTGTAAACGTTATAGCATCTATTTACAGAAAACTTTTAAAATGTTTATAGTTACCGAAATTGCTTCAAGTGCAAAGCTCCTACCGACCGACCGTGTACGCTACACTCCACACTGCGTACCAAAACACGAATTACTTGAAATTACTGACGTTGCTCATAAAGCTGCTAAGCTGAAGTGGGACGACTGGGCACGTCTGCCGCATGCTCAATGTGATTTTGGCCAAAAAAACACTTTCTGGAGCCTGGACACAGCCGAAGGTGTCGCTGCAGACCTAGAAGATGGCCGGAAGTTCTGGACAAGACTTACGACCAGTGTTCCAAATTGGCCTAGAATCAAAACAACTTGAAGTCATGAGGAGAGGCATTTGCCGAGCAGGGGCATGATGCAGGCTAAAAGTATCAGTATCGATATCTGTACCTACAGTATTTAAATACGACTTCATTTATCTCCAAACAGGAAGGTTTGTGATAAGACCGGGAAGAATGGCATGCACTGGAAAAGACCTACACTCAGCATTGGGTGGTGAAAGGTTGAAGAAGAAGAAGAGAAGGAAGGTTTGTGAGTCCATCAAGACACTTTCAAGATTTGTAAAGAGTTTCTTGTTGTAAGTAAACAACAATCATAATAATCATAATTAGATTCTACAGGGCTGCATAAACCCTGAAGACAATTTTCCGGTGAAATTAATTTAACGAGTAGGCGAAAGATGGCGACACTTATCATCTGAATTTTCGAACACTAATTGTACCTTATTAGTAATTCAATATGTATTAGTCGTTAAATAGGTAATTTAATATTGTAATTTTTTGTGAATCAAAACATGTTTTAAATGTATGATTTAGACAAAGCTAGTGTTATAAACGCACCCTATTTGAAATGTCTAATGTCAGTTGAAACGTCAGCGATAGAACAGCGTAGTGATGTGAATTCCGATTAATGTTTCAATTAATTATTTATCAATATCAAGTTTTTTTTAATCTTAACGGAAACACGTGCTATCAGTATATAAAAACTTTTAAAAATTGCACAGTTACATCTATCTTATTATTTTTTACCATAAATGAATTTATATAAGTCAAACCAATGATAGCGACTACCTTTTTTTTTTTTTTTTTGGTGGGTGTAAAATCATCGAATAACCCCTCCCGCTCTTGGGCAGAGCGAAAGAGAGTGTCAGACTTCTACTGACTAAAAACCACCCATGTTCCTTCTTCGCCCTCTATGTCGAGGCCGCGATAACCGTTGGACTACCCGCGGCCCCGACAGGCGTCGGCCCTTTCGGGCCCCTCCCATGTTGCTGACATCTCTTTGAGGCGCGCGTGGAACACGAACGCGCCGTCGACACGGCCTGTTTTCGTCGTGAGACGGACGGACGGCGAGTTAGCCCATCACTCACCGTCCACAGGCCCGCGTCTACGGTGGACCCCCGACGCCCGGAGCGCCTCCCGCGGCGGCTGGGACATGATAGCGACTACCTGAAGTAATCTTACTAAAATATACTTTTGAGGAAGCTAATGATAATAATGGTCAATTTTGAACAATACACAACAATCAAAATTGTACTACACTTAAGGAAGCAAGAAGTGAATACGATTACCGTTAGTTCAATAATCTTCAAATATTAAATCGATTGTTTGGAATCGATAACTTTTGTCCGTAACTATCCGTTATCTTTTGTCATTCTAGCTGTCAATTTGTCATTTTATTTCATTGTTGCGATATAATTGATGACGGGGAGCTGTGTTAGTTGCGGTAGTGTTTTTAACTTAGGACCGTAATTATTTCATGATTACAAGGAGATAATTACCGCGATAAGTGCAACAATTGGTGATTTATTCTGATTCGTTATTGTGCCCGTGAATAATCTCAGTGCTAGTGTAACGTAAGAATCTATAAATAGTTTTTTTTCATCAAATCTTTTAGTGAAATTAGTGTTTGATATGGTTCATATATAAATTCGAAGTGGCGTCCAACGAGATGGGGCAAAGTCCGAGCTCCGTTTTGAGCAAGAGCGGGCGCCGGAGTTCGTTCCGGAGGTTCGTGCGGCGGAGTAAACTGAACAAGTCTAGTTTGAGTCACACGTTCAGTTTGCCGCCTTCGGAGGACTATCCAGAGCTGATGAACGTGAACACGGCAACGGAGGAGCAGCTGATGACGCTGCCGGGGGTGAACAGACAGTTAGCGAGGGAGATAGTGAGGCATCGACAGATGATAGGCAGATTTAAACGAGTAGACGACCTCGCACTCGTGTCAGGTAAATAGTAATGATAGCCTCGACAGTAATGTCATTTTACCTCATTTTTTACGTGACAAATCTGTACAATATTACTAAAGCAAACAAAAATGTTTTAACATACTTTTTATCCACTTAATGTTTACTAATTCAGAGATGAGTAGGGCTTCATAACAAGTATGTCAAGGCCTTAATTCATGTATTAATAATTGATAGTTTTTACACATACAAGTACAGGACAGGGTATAGGTAATTGCCTACAAATTAGAAGAGCAATTTGATGAAAACACTGTAGAAGACATAAATAAATGGGACTTGGCAGTCATTTTTCTAAAGTACTGATTACCTGCAGATACTTTATGTACTCATTGTGTGCTTTACAATAGAGTAGGTAGACCCATTTGTTATAAGATAAATGATGCATCCAGCAAAAACCACAACACTTACAAAAATTCTTCTAAGATGATAAACATTCTGATCAGAGTAAAAATGCTAATTGAAACTATTAACAAAACATCTTGATGATACTCATTAGCTGTTAATCATCAAAACTTTGGTTTAGAAAAAAAAAGAAACAACACCATTAAAGTATGAAAAGAATAACAAAACTTTAAAAACCACCATTATCAACAAGGTAGTTGTCAGTACCTACTTTAGAAAACTTTGTTAATTACTTCAGAACATTAGTGTTCTAATAACTGTTCGATAAACTTTTCTCAAAACTATTTTGACTATATTGGAAAGAATTTCAATTGTCTGCAGATAATTATTTTAACAATCTAAAGTTTTTCTTTTAATCTAATCATCAATCTGTGAACTAAAGAAAGTTTGTAGAAAAAAGTATGAAGTTGTTTTGGTGTGGACCCACATTCCGCCAGATAATCGGATCGGATTGTGGACGTGGAGCAACACGGAAATACTAAAGGTTTAGGGATTTGAAATATTAAACAGCATATGGATTTTTACGGCTACAATTATTTTATTTCTGGCAGTATGATATGGCTGATAACATTTTATTACAAGATAATGAGAGTGATAAAATTATGTAAATCGCACTAACATGTGATTTAGGATTATAATTCGGATTCAGACATTCTTTGCAAAATCTCAACTGATTTGCATCCAATAATTAAAACTTTCTAATTACAATGCATTATTATTCTCTTTTTAATATCTGACATTACTTACTAAATTAATAAAAAACTTACTGCCCTCATTTATTTTTCAATCACAGACGAAGTCTAGCTGTAATCTTGCTTACTTTGCTTTTATTGTAGATCAATCTGCAGTTTTGCATTAAAAACTTTATTGATCAAAATCTATAGCTTAGGTCTACATAATTTTATAAACTAGTAGTAAACCTAGTCTTGTAAAATATGCAGAATATTGCTATAAACTTAAATCTTGTACTTTTTGAAACGCTGGTTTATAGTATTGTGAAATCAATTAATTCGTAAGAATTTTTGCTTGATACAAAAATTCAAGCAGTTTTTGTTTTAGCCACTAAAATAAATCATAACTTAAAATAACCTATCATCTCTGAAATAGTAATTCCCTGCTAAATTTAGATCTTTACAATAATTTACCTTATAATTAACAATATCATTTCCTTTTAGGTATAGGTGCAGAAAAACTAGAGTTACTAAGGCCAGAAATATGCACAAACATAAGGAAACAAATATCTAGAGCTAGTTCACGGACACAATCCTTAGACAGTGTACGAATACAGGCTGAGAGTAGACTGTGCTCCGTAAACTCTTCAAGTGTGTTCCAGTTGCAATGTGTACCAGGCCTTAACCAAGAAATAGCGGCAAACATTGTAGACTACCGTAACAAAAGAGGTCCCTTCAAATCGTTAGACGATTTAATCAAAGTTCGTGGTATGGACATTGTTAGGTTAAGTACAGTTAAGCATCACTTAAGTTTGGAACCAAGGAAGTGTGAGAGTGTACAGCATTTAACAAATGGACACGTTAACGGATGGAATGATGTGGAGTGTATGCCAAATGGGGTCTCAAGTACCCCTAAGACGCCACATAGGAAAAGTCTATCAATGCCAACTAATGCCAAGTTTCCTATGACATTGCCAAACGGTTTTGCCACGGTACCAGTGAATGACATTCTGGATTTGCTATCCGCATACTCCCATAGACCAATAGTGGAGGAAATGTTCACTTATGAGCGTGATGGAGTCAGATGCTGTCGACTGGCTTCTTGGAACCTTCATCAGCTTAGTGTGGAGAAGATCACAAACCCTGGAGTGAGGGAGGTCGTCTGCAGGACTATTTTGGAAAATAAGTGAGTATTCCAAAAATGTAAACTGCTAAAATGTATAAATAAACAAAAGCGAATGGTCAAGCTCAGGTGTTATTCTGCAGATACAACCTAATTAGCAGGGGGATCATAGCTCCAGGTGGCACAGATACAGGGCCGACTCGGCTAGCTAGCCTCCGCCCTTATAACAAAGTCAAGTCATAGTCACCAGACCAGATAATTACGATATGTCGAAAAAACAACAACCAAGCAGTGGCCATATTTGGCCCAGGGCTTCAGACTGCGAGGGGTGGCACGAGTTGCCCTTGCCATACAGGCTCAACGTTTGTTTGGTGCGCCCCCCTATAATTTTTAGATATAAGTAGGTACCTTCTTTATTGGTTTTATAGTTAAAGTTTTTTCATCAACACACATCCTGAAAATGTCTGGTTATTTGGAACCTATCTGGAATTCTAAAATTTGTCTAGCTCAATTCTCCGCTCTACTTTGTACATTTACCTTAGCTAGGTTTAGGTTTAAAGATATTTATTCTCAAAAAAGACACAAAGTCACTTACATGAGAACAGGTGTCCTTAAGCTAATATTAGTAGTTAGCTCCTTCTACACTTAGCTGTAGTAGCTAAGAGCGTAAGTCGTAAAAAGTAAGTTATGCTGCAAAGGAAATCTGACATCCTTATCTGATCGGGCGGGATACTAAAACTTTTATTTATATGTAAATAAATTTTAAATAATTTAAAAATGTTTATGAGAGTGTATAGAAACACGTGGCGATTCTCTCACTCGTGGAGATGGCCCCTAAGTGTAGGCGTATTCTATGGTGTACTCATGTACTGCTGTTGTAGCGTTATAGCAGATTTGCCGCTGCGGTTTGCGAGCTTTATATTAATTGGGGAAACCCAAGCTGATATAAAAACCATAAATCCGCATGGTTAATTAAAATAAACAATTCTGGTCACTTAATACAACAATATAACATCACGCCTGTAATCTCAGAAGGGTTAGGCAGAGATATACTTAATAGTACACACACTTTTCGCCAGCTATGTTAAAGTCCCATGTTTTGACAGTTCGACTGACTTCGCATCGTAGAGGTTTCCCTACAATACCTACTTGCCTGGTTTTGAGGTTATTTCGATTTCATAAAATGACTCCGAAACTCGGATTTAGTTTACAAAAAGAACTTTTGTAGGAGTTAATATGATAAATGTAGACAATAAAAAACAAAGTTTGATGTTGACACAGTTTGGTACGGGATTCCATATATCCATGAACAAGATCTTTGTTGAGGATAAAACCCAATATCACTTTGCCTGACCTTGGAATCGAACTCCAGGACCCCATGCTCAGCAGTAGCACTTGTGACCACTAGACCAACGAGGCAATCACTTAATATCTTGTTAAAATATCGTTACCGTTATAATTCATCAATGTAAGTTGCCGTCTAATAACAAACTGATTACTCTGTACATTGTTGTGTCAGTATGTTTGATTTATAACACTGATTGTCTTTGCTTTCACTCATGTGTTCGTAATTAACGGTAAACTATCTTTGAAGATAGCTATCTTTTATTTTATCTAGATGCTACCTGTATGATAGATCAAAATAATTAGGTATACATTTAAAATTTTCTTTGTACACATCATTATGTCTAAACTTAGTAAGACGGAAAACCGATTAAATTACATACATAAAGGCAAGGATAACAAATCACTGACCGTCGATAATCTTTTACGCTGTGGAGTTCGAATTCATGGTAAAAGTTAGAATGAATGCCCTTCCAGTATTATTCTTTCCTTCGGTTTATTTCACCACAGTTGTGTAAACAACAAGTATAATATAATTTTCCTTAGTCAATAGGCACATAATAATCAATTACCTATAGCTTTTATTATTCTGTTTGCAATAGTAATATTAATTTACAATTGCCGATTATCGTTTTCGAAACAAGAATTAATGTTGAGCAATCCACTATAGAAATGCTGGCTGGATACAGGTCTCTCCATACATGATATTTATTGCTCTTTTCATATCTTTAATACCCGGAAGTCAGACGAACAGTCTTACCAAGGGATATCGCATTTCCCAGTACTATATATGGATTATGTGTGGAGATCAGATAAGCAGTCACTCCATGTAAAACACTGGTATCAGCTGCATCCGGTTAGACTGGACACCGGCCCCAACATATTAAGGAAAAGGCAGATGATGATGACAAGCCCGCCACACTATTCCCAAACCACTGTAACTCCTGTGAGCCAGAATCATCATAGCGACCACCAGAAAAGCGCCGAAACAATGAAGCTCGACGAAGTCCCAGAGAAACGATTTAACTGTCTTGGATCCCGCAACGAAATTAATCAGAAAAGAATAGCCGAGGAGTTAGGAAAAACATAAACATCAGATGATGATGAGTTGGCCACGTTCAGTAGCGTTCTCTATATCTACGTGTAAATGTGTGCAAACACTAGCGTGCCTAGGAGCCAACAATACCGCAAGCCCATAAGGCAAACTGACTGTTCAGAAACCCTTACTTCGTGAAGAGTCTGGTTATAAGGGCAAACTAACCTTTGAAGTTTGTGTGACCACCACCGCTATGTATGTGTCTATATTCATAAGACTTTTGGACACTAACTAGTAGACCATCGTCGAGTCAGGAGCGCAACTCTCGCACTGGGGGATGTAAGGAATTATAATCCTCAATTATTTCAAATGTCCTTTCTTTGGTATTGTTCGTCGTGACGTTGAGCTCCTTGAGTTGACAAGTTGAGCTCCACGATAACTGACAAATGCTTGCACTGACTAGACGGGTCCACTCAAATCTGTGTGGTGCTTTCTTCAAAAGACCATCTCAGACATCAATCTGCATGTCTTCATATGTGAATTATATCAAGATGTTACCTGGACCTTATTGTTAACCCAAACGATTTTAAAAGATTAAAAGAGTAACCTTTTTAGTTTCTTGCCGGTTCTTCTTAGGAATCCAACAATGTACCAACCGTGCCCCCTTTTCTCGACGTTTTATAAGTGCCCATGTATAGGCCTATGTGAAATAAAAATATTTTGATTTTGATTTATGCCATTTTGTATTCGTCATCATCTGCGTAGCCGGTTCCCAACTCAGTTGGGGTCTGCTTCCCGGCTTTCCATATATGCTTTCATTCACATCACATCATCACATCATTGCAGCCAAAAGACGTCCACTGCTGGACATAGGCCTCCCTCAGGTGTCGCGACATTGACCGGTCCCGTAGTCCCGTGCTTTCATTATTAGAAAGAAATTCATTTGATCACAATTTTCTACCACCTGTGTTTTTCCGAGTCCACACTTCAACAGCACATTTTCCAGGCTGTTTTTTTCGTGTTATTTCTACTACACTATATTTACACGTTTCTTGTCGAAGTAACAAAGACTGTCAGTCATACTACACATTACTCAGCTTCAACAAAACCGTGCCCATTCAATTACGTAATTATAATCATTAGTTGAGTGAAATGTGATTTATGGTCATATTTTGACGGTATGAAATTGCATGATATGAAATGCTAGTGCTAGATTCAACCTTCCTTTTCATTGAGGGACTTAAATGGATTTCGTTTTTTTGCTGAATGTCGACCTAGAGTATTTTTGAGCCATATCGGTGCCATTATTACTGTTATCCCACTGCTGGCCAAATTTCCCCCTATGATCTGTAAATCTTTCGATCCAAGGCCAATGTCAAACAAGCAAACAAGCTCTTCAGGTGGGCTCGCACCACACTCAGTCCGGCAGTCCCAAAAGACGACACAACACCCGATCTGACTTCTGCCGTTCTGGGCCATCTAGCTGGGCACTTCCCCAGACTACCCATGCTGATATGCGATCTCTACTGTAGGACTAGCCTGCACCATTTTTTTTTTGGCAGTTCGAATATCATCAAATAACCCCTCCCGAGGCCCAAGAGCATGTTGTAGCTGATACCATTGACGGCCTTGCCTATTATTTAAATCACCTCAACCCGATTCCCTAAACTACCATCAGACTCTAATCAACAGTTTTCCCTAGGTTATCATTAATAGCCGTACAAGATGTGTTGGAGGAGGCAGCACTGAAGATCATCTGTGACGAGCTGAACTCGCCCGTGTTGAGGCGGCTACGAGAGTGGAAGTGCAACAGCCAACGCTGGGAGTACTGCTTGTCTCATCGAATAGAAAGGTATGTCTTAATTATTATTTTTGTTTTACCATTCATGTTAATCAGCTGGTCGTGTCAGTTCAGTTCTTATAGAATTTCAAGAACTCGTAGAACAAATCTACATGATCTACTCTAATATTATTTGTACTTTTGTGTGTATTTTTGTAACGAATAAACTTAAAAAAATACTAGACCGATTTGAAAAATTCTTTCACCGTTGGGAAGCTACACTATCCCCGGGTAACATAGGCTACTTTTTATTCTTGTACTCCCACGGGAAGGGGAACTACGCGGGTGAAACCGCGTGACGTCCGCTAGTGTTTTATACTCTGACAGGCCTCACAGAAGCTCTAAAGAGAGGAAGCCTGTGTCCTAGCAGTGGGAACATTAAAAGGCTTTTGATGATGATGATGATATTTCGATTATTACACGAGACGAGACGGTGGTGAGGTAATCAGAAGTCGGAAAGTCTGACAACCATTCTTCCCAAGACGTATTTTTTTTCCGAAATTGGCTCTCGCAGGTCAACCTATGAGGCTTGCTTCTGCTTAACTGGACTATCCTTATAAGCCCTCTAGTCATCTAGTGGGTGCCAAAACGTATCGTGTTACCCAGAAGTAAGACTGAAAACTCCCAACCTAGTCGAGGAAGGTCTACGCAGATGATGACATTTATGTAAAAAAGGTGATCAAAGAGAGAGCTTTTCAAAGCTATTTATTTGTATTAAAAATTATGTAAAAGAAATAAACCGAATACCACAGAAAGGAAAATAATATAAGTACGAGTACTTACCATCTTTTATACGCTTTCGTAATATGGCTTTCGTCTAAGTCTGATTTACAAAAGTAATTTCCTAAAAGGATAATCTTATTAAAGAAAACTCGTTATGAAACAAGTTGGCCCGTCCAAAAATAGACATAATCCTGCATTAGGTCCGAGTGGTCCGACTCAAAACATAAATTTTAGACAACTATACTCTATACAAATAAATCAAATTAAAGTGTCTGTTAGTATTTTCAAATAACAGATTTTTACTGAATGTATAGTACGTACAAACTTTTTTTTGTCCTTCAGTCTATTTGTTCCTGCTAATCTGCGAAACGGCGGAGAAAAAAATAGGGTTCCGTACAAATAACTCTAGGTATTGTTAACAAAACTCAATTCAAATAGGGAAATAATATATTCAGAATAATTTAGTTAAGTAGCTAGTCATTTTATAAAACTGTTTTTTTACCACTAAATAACAGATTCCAAGTAAAATCAACCCCTACTCCAGTACCTACAGTGGGACCCATTTTAGAATCGATTTGCTTACAAATAAGACATAACTAATTCAGTAGTAAATTGATCCACTTTCATCGACACAAATTACAGCTCCTACATAAAGCACCCCTCCTCGGTTGACAAGGAACTGGCTAGCTATCGAAATATCATAATATTTTGTTGCTCCAAAAACGTATAAAATGTTGTTGGAGCCATGGAAGTAAAAGAGATGCATAAAAAGTATTTCTCAAATCGGATTTCCCTGTCAAAAGTTATGTGTGGCCATACACCAAAATTGTGATACGTGTCGAATTTGGAACCTCCTTTATTTCTTCTGTTAAATAGTTGATCACTGACTATTCTTATAGCCGGTGAGGATATCTGTTAAATGCAGCGACAAGGCTGATAAGAGCTATCAAAGAACTCTCTTCGATAACGTCAATAAGCGCATACTAAAATGATAATCACTCGTTGAGCTGATCACTCGCTGACAGTGCTGACTTGCTTAGTACATTGTCCATACCAGTGGGTATTTGCCCATTGCCCCCATAGCCCAAATAAATGACGTGGCTGAATACAGTCGCTCAGATTAAGCCGTGCTTCCGTAGGTTCTATAGGTATACATATATTTTGGTCCGTGGATGCGTGACCGTCCATTACTATCCCAGTTACCTCCGTGTCTCGTAAAGCACGCCCAGGTCCCAGCGGTGGCACGAAAGCACAGGCAGATGGCCCCTGCTGCGTGTTGTTGAAAAGAGATACCGCGACCCCGGACACTAAAGGTTAAGAAAAGTTCGAAAAGTGCTGATTATCAGCCTAGTTTGAATAAATGAGTTTTGATTTGGATTTTGATTTTAAGAAGGAACATGGGTGGTTTTTAGTCAGAAGAAGTCTGATACTCCCTTCCTCTCCGCCTAGAGTGGGAGGAGAAATATGATGAATTCCGAAGCTTCAAAAAACAAAAGGCCCCCTCTACTATGATGGTACGGAACCCTACATGCGCGAGCCCTACTCACACTTGGCCGGCTTTTATATATTTTTTTCCTTCTGCGAGACAAATAAATACTTTTCTATTATTTTCCAACTTTTACGCTTATCGCTAATCGGTGACAGCAGGACAGGTGCCCTGTCAAATGACTTGCGTGCCAAGAATCTCTGTGAAACACAACGTGACGCTAAAAACACGTGTTTCCAAGTATTTAAAGATAAGACGATAACAATCGAGATATATATTACAAGTAGGAGCGATTAGATAGCGGGTCTAATTAAAATCGAAACAAATGTGGTTATTATTGAGACTTGTAATCAAAGTCCGAAGTATGTGATTTAACATGATATTACGCGTTTACTCGAAGATTAGAAGGATTCATTTGATCCTGAATGTAATGATCATCATCAGCTAGAAGACGTCTACTGCTGGACGAATGCCTCCCCCATAGAACGCCATAACGAACGGCAACCTGCCGCTTGCATTCACCGGTTGGGAGGCGAACCTGGTGGGGTAGGCCTCCCACCGAGACAATGCGTTTTCTGATTCGTGGTCGCCATTCGTCATTGCCACTTCAACTTGCATATTCTCAGAGAATGTAGTCATAAAGTTTTATTTTGACTCTGGTTCTAATCCGGGAAAGTAGTATAGGGACGAATTTCCATTTTTTTTTTGTTTTAATGCAATCGCAGAACACATTTACTATGAGAAATGGTTTTTATTTTGCCAGTGCATGTTGTGCAGTCAGCAGCTTTTAGCCAACTTTAGAAGCAATTTTTGCCTACTCGAATGATTTCCTTTTTTATTATGCATAACGAAACTAATGTTTTGGAAGCATACCATCATAAAGTAGGTCATATTTCAAAGATGCAATCGTTATATCACCAGAAATTCGCGTTTGAAGTTGGACAAGTGTATACATATTATTGCTCGTGACTGGTACAGTCGCTGTCAGATATATATTGTAGCAGACAAGGTGACCAAATACTTCTGAACAATTTTAAATGTCAATAAGTTCCATACACAACAAGTTCCCATTAATATCAGAACATTCATAACTTCATTAATATCTGAGCAGATGCTTGTCAATAATTTATATACACACAACTAATCAAAATATCTGAACACTTACAACGTGAAGTGTATCTACGCAGGCAAACGCTGAGCTTACCTAATTCGTTACTGCGTGATATAAATGACGAACCAAAAACAACTATCGACTTGACTATTTTAACTGTGGTTAGTCCAGTCAATATGGCAGTTTTATCTGAAAAGTTTTTAAACTGGTGATTTTATTGAGGTCGACGTGCTCTCTTCGAATTTTCACATTGGCCCCAGAGTTCTACCGCAAAGGCATATAACCATCCCATGAGATGGCAGAAATTAATACGTACAATAAGGGTGACTACTTTGATAAAATAAATATATTTTACCATAAAAAAAAGTTTGTATTTTTCAGTACAAAACGGCAATTTCATATTTACACCCCTAATACGCATAGTAAAATTATATACGAAAAATACATTGTTGGTGCGCTCGTACACCAAAACTATTGATTTAAAAACGTACAAAAACATAAATCGAAGGAAATTTTCAATATTGAGTTGGAAAGGAGATATTATCAAAAAACTGATAATAGGCAACATTTTTCCAATGTGATGGTGCTAGCAGCAAAGATAAAACAATGAGCGACAAAGTGGAAATTCGAAGAGAAGGCGTCGAACTTAATAAAATAACCAATTTTAAAAAATCCCGGTCAACCTTTTTGAACACCAGTTATTGACTGTTCTAGGTATAAAGAGTAAGTATATTGTATAGTATTGTATAGAATAGTGTTCAGATATTTTTGGTTAGTTGTGTGTATATAAATTATTGACAAGCATCTGCTTAGATATTAGTGAAATAGTGAAAGTTCAGATATTAATGGTAACTTGTAGTGTATGGAACTTATTGACATTTTAAATTGTTCAGAAGTATTTGATCACCTTGTCTGCTACAATATATCTGATGGCGACTGTACTGTCAGTATTATTGACATTTTCGACTAGACGATTTTATTGAATGTCCGAAGCAACGGATTAGCAATTTCCTTTCCAAGGCGTGATGCCTTCTTTACGCCACGTAAAATCAACCTTTTGCCGTTAGGATGAAGTTTGTTTTAGAACGATATTCATCTTCATATTCCCTTTTCAAAAGTTCCTTGCTGCTCAATAGGGTATCGGACAAAAAAAAACTAATTATAGATATATACGTCTGATAGATTTCCAAAAAATATTGAACACGTATTTTTTCTTTTTTCACGTAAACAAAAAATTAAGACGATGCAATGCTTCGAAAACTCGTGAACTCCTCGAAAACGTCACATGTCAGTACAATTTTTACCTACAAATGACGTCACAACCCACCACTCATGATCTTTGACGCGTTTTATTTTCGTCATTTTTTGTTAATTTGATAAAAGAAAAAACACGTATCCAATATTTTTCGATAATCTAACTGACGGACTAATTAGAATCATATTTTTTTGACTCTGTCCGATCCCCTATTGCTGATAGTTCGTATTTCGGTCGTATGCAATATGAATATACTTTAATATAATATTTATTCTTTATTTTACTTCATATTTCGTTATAGTTTTTTTTTTAAATAATTTATGTACTCTAATATTAACATAATTATTTCACATCTGCCGAGCGTCCTGTGACGGCCAACTTTTTTATAAGAACCCTGTAAATGCTATTCAATTCGTCAATATCCGAAACAGTCTAGGCTACAGGTATTCGAAGTTGCTACCGGTTCAGTTACGCGATGTCACGCTGGCTTACACCGCGTGCTCTGAACACGAAGGCTTTCAATTAATAGCCCAGCGACATGCGACTGAATACTTCCAGTATATGTGCTAGGTAGACATGTCCCGCAATATAGACCGTTGACTGCGGTTAGGCAGACCCATACCCACGTACTTTTAATGAGGACATTTGTTTCTGGATACCTTAGGTCAGGATCATCGTATACTTCTGCAGGGTAATTCTTTCTATCAGCGTTTGGGTTTCCTGCCACCTATGAACTGTCAGCCTAAAAAGTAAGACTAAACAAGTATCTTCTGGGCATAGCTTATCTCGTAAACCTTTTCCAGCAGCCGTGATCGAAGTCAAGGTTATGCCCAATAAAAAAAAACCGGCCATAAACGAGTCAAACACGCACATGAAGGGTTCCATGCCCCCGTCGGGGCTGCGGGTTTTTCGAAAGAGATACCGCGGCCTCGGCATAAGAGCTAAGAAGGAACATGGGTGGTTTTTAGTCAGTAGAAGTCTGACACTCCCTTTCGCTCTGCCCAAGAGCGGGAGGGGTTACTTTATGATTTCCAACGCCCCATAAAAATAAATAGCGTTCCATGCCATCGAGGGAAGGGGCTTTAATTTTTAATATTGACTGTCTACCCATTACGGGCACCTATTAGACAGACGGATGGATGGACAACCCAAACGGACGTTTAGTAATAGGTTCGCGGTGGTTGCCCTTCGGGTGCGGGGAACCCTAACAACGAGAGAGGAAGATTCTAATCTCATCATAAACATCTTTCAGATCCCCAGTAGACAGAACAGCTGCACTGACTTTTCTGCGCTCCTCAATTAACTCTTTAAGTGGGAAACAATTTCGTTTCCTTCATCCGTTCGTCACCCTCGCGGTTCATGGCAGCACAGACCTAAGTGTGCTATAGTCCTCCACAAGGTTATAGCATAAGCTAAGCTACCGGAGTAGGGGATCGACCGTCTGTACACAAAGCCCTTTACCCTAATGAGGTCGTTCAATGCCACCTTAATAGGAACTCACTTGTTGCACACTAAAGTAGGCCGTAATACTAAATGTGGCTAAGTTGCTTTTTATTACACAAACTCAATGGTAAGGAAATATTATTCTCGTAGTGGTAAAACGAGTTCAGAACCACCGTTACATCTATTAGACAGGATGCATGGTACATTAGTGACCCATGTCACAGAGGCATTTACATAGACGGAAGTCCGATTATGGAGGTTGCGTTAAAAAGCCTAATAACTGGTTGATTTATAATGGGTCTCAAAATACCATTAATGAAGCTGAAAGGCATTTGTTTTTCCCATAATTGCTCAAAAAATAGCTGTTCCGTTAATTTTAACCATGCAGATTTACCGATGGGAAATTTCTATGTGGGGTTCAGAATGATGTACTGAAAACGTGGTAACCGTTTGTGCGTGTCCACCTTGTATATAAAAAAAAACTTTTGTAGTAATTGTTTGCTTTTGGATCCTTTAAGCTGAACAATTTGAGCACTCTCTGTAGTGGATACTAACCAATAAAGATTTATGTACTCCTATGTAGTGTCTAATGCTAATATAATCCTTGGCCTTACACGGCGGGCTTAAAATTGTGACTTTATGACCATCATATTATTAATATAATTTTATTATACTTCTGCTAAAGCAACCATTTCAGGTCCCCTGATCTCCTAAGACTTAGAAGAGCTTTTAGTTTAAGAGGTTCCATAAAGCTTAGACCAAAGTCTCCTAGAAAATATTTTTTGCTTAGCTCTTATTTCACTTGTAATTTGATGTTTCGCACACTTACGTAATGCTTAACTAATCCTTGGTTAGCACTTGCCAAATAAGAAGCCCCCGAAAGGAGCCGAATATACCTGAGGCTCAGGTTCAAGGTCTTTAGTTCTTTACCGATTAACTTTCGTTTGTAACATTACACACGCTTGTATGTATTTCGCAGTAGGGATACACTGGTATCAACAGAACACCCACAGTTAATTCGCAGCGGGTAACGGGCAACGGTATTTAAAATACGGGTATTCAGCTGCATCCAGTTAGACTGGAAGTCGACCCCAACATAGTTGGGGAAACATTAGGCAGATGATGAGACACAAAAGCAACAATCATGGCTCATAATTAAAGATAACTTTTAATACGAGACCAACTTTACAAATCGTCTTTTCAGCACATTTCTTGTTCATCGACATCGAAAAAACGCACGCAACAGCTGTATTTTTCGCATATTCAGCTTTGGCCTAGTAATGAAAGTAATTATGAGTAGGTACAATACAATCACGTGTTTAAGTATCAGTCAACCTATACAAGGCGAAAAGTTATCAGCAATAAAACAACGGCTTGCAGGTTGAACGAAACCAGCACGCATGAAAACCTCTAACTCTAAACTATAAAATACAACACAATGGTTTTTCATGGCATTCACGTGATGTAGTTAGGTACCTAGCGGTTCCAATCGCAGTCACGTGTAAACGCACGTTGGTGAAAACGGATGGCAGACGCTTCACTTTTCGTTCATGTTTGCGATTTAATCGGCATCTTTCATTTCTTGCTGTTCTCTTTTAGTGGAATCATAGGCCTCCAATTCTAAGTTCATGAAAGACTGGGTATATGCCACTACGTTGAAAGATCTGTCTAGGTCGCTACGATTAAAATTTTCGGAGTGAACTTATAGTCATTGATTAGTCCAACCATATTTATATTTCTGTAAGTAAACCGAGCCAACAATATTGTACGTAGGCAATCGACATCTTTCATCAACTCACCGAGTGATCGAAAACGAAATGAAAGGGCCTGGGGGTCTAAAATGGTCACTTTAGCAGATCATAATATGAATTGCGTTAAAAAGCGTAAAATGGACCTTTCATTATAGAAACTGCGTCTGTCCTTAATCATTCCTATTTTTTTTTGGAATCTCGTGAACTTGAGATGTCGGATGACTCAAAAATAAACGCTTTCCCGAGTTAGTGAGTTTGACTCCAGTGAAATATCTGCGTCTGGTATCGGCTTAACAACTCTTTGTCTGCCAATCTGCCAAGCTAACTGGCAAAGTGTATGATTTGACGATTCGGCTGAGGGTCAAGCAATTTATTTTTATTATGTCGCTAGGGAGCGAAAAGGGGTTGCTATTGCTAGACTAGGAGGAATTGGAGACGTTTGGGAAATACTTCGTTTGTCTCCTAGTGTCTTTATGGGACATATCTTAGATGCCTGGAAGAGTGGTGTGCTCTCGGAGAAAATATAAACAGTCTACTTTATGTATATCTCGCAAGAAAATCATGCACATTGAAATATCATGCCTGTTTTCGCGTTGGGTTTGGCAGAAAAGTACTTTTGTAGTACACAGTTACATTGCCTAAGTTTTACCAGTAATATTGACGTCCCCATGCTGATGCATGATGGCGACCATCTAATGGATATAGTTCTTGAGTCCTGGCTATTAAGAAATTCCAGATGAACCAATAACACTTTGCCCGTTCTGAACCCGAGACCCTACTATGTTGCCCAGCAGCCCTTGCGTCCATGAGGCAGTCAAATAGCAGTGGAAATATAAACCAAACCAAAAATGATTTACATAATCCATTGCGAAAAATGGTCTCTGAAACAACCAGGTCAAAGTCAATTCTTGAATGAAACTTCGTGACAAACGCTTTACGATTGTCAACAAAAACAGCAATCTATTCTTAGCTGAGCCAGACGTACTCTTCTCAAATCTGCATAGAAATAAATGAGTCACTTGTTACAAGTTTATCAGCAGTCTAATGTCCTTTGGTTGCTAAATAAAGACGCCCCTGTAATTCCCTTGCTAGGGCACTCTGTCACTGTATAAAAGTAACCAGTAAACCAACAGGCTTTTTGTGAAATCAATCGCGGGAGACAAACTTTACTTTTGTGAATGTACTCATTATTTTTTAAATTGGGACAAGATCGCCACACTATTGCCAAACAAGTATAACTCCTGTAACCCAGAATCAACAGTGGCAACCACAAGAAAATCGCCTACACAATGAAGCCCGACGAAGTCCCAGAGAAACGATTTAACTGTCTTTGATCCCGCAATGAAAGCAAAAAAGGAGTAGGAAAAACATAATTTCAACTTCCCTCCATATCAGCAGGAGACAGGACAGAACAAGGCCAATAGGCACACAGGGACTCATTTGCTTAGCCTTTTCTCATTTATGTTTGGATTCTGCTGAATACCAGTCTTTAAATGGAGCGACTGTCTGACCTCCATTACCCAGTTCGTACTGAGTAGTACGATACCCCTTGTTAAAGCTGGTCAGAATTTCGAGCCACTGACTGGTTAATGATTTTCAACTATTAATAATGACCAACGGTTCAACGTGCTGAGTTTTCGGCCGGAGGCCGATGGGGTTGTCACTCCACTGACCAATAGGGATGTTTACTGACTTAAAAAAACATGATTCTAATTAGTCCGTGTGTTAGATTATCGAAAAATATTGGATACGTATTTTTTGTTTTATCAAATCAATAAAAATTTACGAAGATAAAATGCGTCAAAGATTTGAGTGGGGGGTTGTGACGTCACTGCCCGCTAAAGAATAACATACTAATGTCTCACAAAATGACGTCACACGAGTTTTCAAAGCACTGTTTCGTCTTCATTGTTTGTTTACGTGAAAAAAGAAAAAATACGTGTTCAAAATTTTTTGGAAATCTATCTGACAGACTAGTTAGATTTTGACGATATCGATAACTTAACGCGCTTTTGGAAAACCCTTATAGGGCGTGAGATGAATCCGAGCATTTGTTCCTTGTTGAAATACTGTATGTTAATACTGTGACACTGTCTGCGAAATGCACATACACATCGTTGCGTTACTATTGCTCCTCGCACAAATAGAATTTGTAATTGAGTGTCGGTACTTGAATCTTTCCGTTCTGAGCTGGTTTTTAAGATAAACTAAGTGTCAATTTGTATTCTGTCGGTGGTTGTACAGTCACGAGCACTGGCATGTAAACACGGAGCGGCTTTTAAAAGTGATTTTCTCCTAATCTCTTGATTGTAATTTTATGTACTCACAAACATACTATGTTGCTACCTATACAATTATTAAATAGATTTTTTAATCAAAGTTGCATTAGTTATTCTGCGTGACAATCTCTCGATCCTTCCTAAATGAATCCATTATTAGTGTTCGTGACTGTACATACGTTTGATGATATGTATGATGTTAGTCTTACGAGGGCCTCTTGGATGAGTCGTGTTGCAGGGGAGCTGATTCTTCCGCTTTTTTCGCCAGCAGTAGTCAGTCGTCAGTATTCTAACTAGAAAGGGTAGGTTTTAGGTAACTGTCTTATATTTTGTCTGCCATTTCGGCTGTGATATAATTTTATAAATTTTTGACAGACGTTACGAGTAATCAGAAGCCTGATTATAATGTGTTAAACTGCCTCCGATTAACCTAGAAGCGGAATCCTACGTAGTTGGGAAAATACTAGACCGATGATGATGATAATGTAATTTTGACGTTCAACAAGTGATATTCAGCCTTTATTTCTTTTGATTTCTTGCAATTAATAATAGAGAAATGTGTAACAAATGCCTAGAACTGTTGTTAGGGAAAATTCCCAGTTGTAAAAGAGATATTAAATCTAGATAAGAAACTAATTGCAATCTGTTGTTTATGATGTTGGATAGATACTGCTTTGTATGTATCTCTACATATAGGCATATCATTATGCAAATGTATAATCAAAGGAATTGGTCCAGTTTTGTAGAATAGGTAATCACAATTTTGAATGAAAACACCGGCAGGAACCAAAATTTTGAAGAAATTTCATGTCACAATTTGCGCCGTAGATTATGGCCTGTTTTCTTGACCTTCATGGTGTCCCAGTGCTGGGCAAAAGCCTCCACTTTCTTCTTTAATACCTCTATCCTGTGCGATATCTGACCCTGATTTTCTATGTAATCTCAACTTGAAACAGTCTTGCGGAAACTGCTTCATACATGGTGAATCAAATTAAAGGGGACTAAAAAGTATTAAAAATGCATAATATTCTTGTCACTCCTAGAGAGTTTGAGCAAAAGTGGATAAGCCTTGCTGAGCTTATGACAGCGTGCCTTATCTCAAAATCACGTCACTTAATGCTTATCACCAGACGAAACTATCTAGTCAAGAACAATTTATGAGGAAAAATGTACAAATGCACAGCCTTTAATAGCAATCTTTAGTATGATATTCAATTACAAATGCCAATATACTCCGACCTATTTTGTGGGCATATCATAATCATAACGTACGAAATGTGGCTGTAGTCTGTATAGATGATATTCATTCTGCAAATTTTGCAAGCACCTTTACACATCCTGAAAAAGTATAAGAAAGTATGGTCGATGAGGTCGGTGTTTGAAACAAACTTGGTGAGGTCTTTTGAGGACACAGAGTGAACTTGTCTGTCAACAGTAACTCTGAACAGCTAAACCCTACAATGTCGTCAATGGTTTTCTGACATGTTGTTTTTGTAGTTGGAGTTTTTCGGGCGACTATGGATTGCTAGTAACTTGAGAGCACATGAAAGAGCAGCACACCAAAGCTAGGAAGCCATAGAATGCATTCGCTGTGGTCGAAATCGGCTAGAAGGCATCATCATCAACTCAAAACTCAATTCGAGTGCAAATCACTTATATTTCCCCCGTCGGATAATATAAACATGACGTTGTGTTATGTAAAAATGCCGTAATTGAAAACACTTGCGTGGTTGCCCTTTGCCCAGAGTTACCTCAACTATTGTTTGTTTTCTATCATAACTGCCGACTACAATGGCGGGCCATTGAAATAATTTATAATCGTCGACTCGGTCGGAATTGTAAACACAGAGCTACAAGCAATTGAAGACTTAATTGGAAGGGACATGCAAGCCACTTGTAAAATTCTTCAAAACCGAGCGACACACGATCACGAATTCTTCTGTTCTAACTTAAAGGGAGATGCGTTGCTGGGGTGTCTGTCCACTACTTCTCAGCTACTAGGCAATGGTGAATAGCTATAGTATTTATTTCCTACCTATTCTACGTTTAGTAAGATACAACGACCAGGGCCTGCAGTCTCTACAAAGATAGCGATCGCTTTACGACAAAATTCGACCGAATTTTGTCGTAAAGCGATCGCTATCTTTGTAGAGACTGCAGGCCCGACCTTTTAAACACTCAATTCACAACAAACTCTGTGGTCATGGACACAATAGTCCTGGACTGTGGGACTGTTTGAAAGACATACCGCGGCGCCGGAGTCAGAGGGCACACAGGGGAGTTTTTAGTCAGTAATAGTCTTACACTTCCTTCCGCTCCGCGCAGAGCGGTTTAAAGCTATTAGAAAATTTCCAAAAAAAATAAATTAGTACATTGTTTGAAATAAGTTCATGGCTGCACTCCACGTGACAATGATGTCACGTTTGATTAGATTAAGCTATAATATCCTTCTCAACTGAACTGATTAATCGATTTTTGAATAAATTATCGCCTGTGTGCTAATATTCTCCAGATAAATAGGTGGCCTAGATAGAAGCAAAAATAACTTTGAAATCAATAAACTATTTCTAGACTTTAGTAGCGAGGGTGACATGAAAATGAAGCAACACAAAAACATTTTGCTGCAACTACATTCATGTTTTTGTTTACTATCAATAAAATGACTTACTGCCGAACTCAGAACTTAGGCTATCACTTAGTAAAGGTTTTGACAGTTTTGTCATACAAAAGTATGTCAAATCAAATCTTTAGTAAGGTAATCATTAAATACATCTGAGTACCGCGATACTCAGAGATATTTAAGTGATGGCCGAAGTAATCATTAAACCCCTCCGAGTGCGGCAGTTAGTGACATAAATTGTGTAATATGACAATTTTATAAAATACGTTTTCATGAAGTTAGTACCAAGAAACACGTTTTACGGTGAAAAATATTTCCATTATCGCTTCGAAATAATTGATTACTCACGATTACCTGCACATAACAGTCGTTATATCATTAAATCCAGCGTTTTAGTACTGCAATAGTACTTTTTTTACCAATCTTAAACACGAAAACGCCATGAAAATATATTAATAAGAACATAAAACATATCGTGTCCCTGGTTTTCTGATAAACTGTAGCTATTATCTAACTATGTACCTACTCAAAATTTTTAATCTTATCGGAAATAATGTTCCGTATTTCTACTGAAAAGTGCTTCCAGTGGGTTATATATAACCCACTGGAAGCACTTTTCAGTAGAGCAACTTATCGATATTGAACTATTTACCTATAGGTAAATAGTTCAATATCGATAAGTTGCTCTGTAAATAGATGAGGTAAACTAGTAGCAAAAACGGTTACCACGTATTAAGCGCATCATTCTGGATTCATCATTCCATTTACGTAGTTAAAAGGCTTATCATCATCATCATCAGCCTATATTGGTCCCACTGCAGGGACTCAGGCCTCCTCTCTAGGAGAGGAATGGGCTATAATCGAACACGCGGGTCCAGTGCGGATTGGTAGATGTCACATATCTTCGAATTTTTGATTCCAAGATATTCACGATATTTTCTTTCACCGGTTTGGGAGCAGTGGTGATGAAATAAATAACACAAAGTAATGCGCCTGCCTGGGTTCGCACCCACGACCAACTGTTCGTAAGCCGGGGCTGCGACTACTGGCACCAAAGGCTATAATGTAATTCCTTTCCTGCGTTTTTCTTCGGATGATTGGACTGTTCTGCAAAATTATGTCTGTCTCTGTCAATTCCTCGTTACCCTTTAGGTATCATTATATAGTAGAGTACCCTGTTTTCACCAATTTTGTTTATGATAATGTCATTGATTTATAATAATAATTAATATAATTGTATTGATAATTGTGTATAATGTTATTGTATTTAATTTAATATAATTCCAAGGAAGTTTTTTAATTTTTTTTTTGGATTTTGATCGGCTCCTTTTTCTTGCTAATCTAATATTTGTATGGAGAATCACTTAATTACTTACTTCTCTATTGAAAGGTCGTTCCTGGACTCCTCAAATGTTATTATTTTTGTATTTTTTCTGCTAATTTTCAAGTGCATCATCGTGCACATATCCTCTTCATAAATTCCGCTCCGTATCAATCATTGCGTCATACTGTCATGTAGAATTGAAGTTTATAATCGATCGTTTACGATTGCCGCACTCCGCAGTGACCATTTGATTCAATCAACTTTCCGTTTATTATTGCAAGGCCTATTAGCGTGTGCTTACGAGGGTTCATACACATAGATACATGCATAAAACCACACCTATTCCCCATGACGGGAGACAGGAACTCCAAAACACCAACTGCTACTGCATCCTTGTAAACTCCTGCTTCGTCTGCGTTCTGCCTAATCTCTTAAACCTGGTCAATCAAAGGCGCTACGAAATGAACCATCATAATTTGATAAAATTGAACTTTAGATTAACCTGTAAATATTCAAGGCTTATTCCGATCAGCCCCCGTATTCACAAACGGTTCGATTCGATTTCGATGTGTTTATCTTTTGTTGGCATAACGAAAACTAGCAAGACAGACAAACAATTTTCAAACGATATTCCGAACCCAATCGAAAGAAATTCGTATGAAACGCTTAGTTATAGTCGCTTATAAATGCTTTTACTAGAGATTTTCATAATAAAAATAACGTGCGTGTCGTTTAAACTCATTAATGCTCGTGTCTGAAAACCAACGTTTTCACATGATAGTGTTCAGCGTTGGTAGATAACTTTTAAACTCCATACGTTATTAAATAGCTCTTGGCCTAATAATAAATGTGACTCAGGTCGACCTTTAGGTTTCTGCCGTACCTTGAAAACCACGTTAAGCTATTCCTCGCCGGCTGCCATAGACAGATCTTTGGCAGTAGTTATAGCCGCAGCAGCAGTGACCTGAAAGTCCGACAACCAGTCTTACCAAAGAGTATCGTTTTGCCAAGTATTAACTGGGTTGTGGAGGTCAGATAGGCAGTAGCTCCATGTAAAATACTGGTATTCAGCTGCATCTGGTTAGACTGGAAGCCGACCCCAATATCACATCATCGGCCTTTTCCTATAGTTGGGAAAAGGCAGATGATGTATCACACTATAATCACACTAATATTATAAAGGCGAAAGTTTGTGAGTTTTTATGTTTGTTACTTCTTCACGCAAGAACTACTGCACGGATTTGGATGAAATTTAGTAAACAGATAGTTTATAACCTGGATTAACAAATAGGATAGTTTTATCCCGATTTTATATTCCCGTGGGTTGTAGTGGGTGAACCTGCTGGCAACAGCTAGAAGGCAAAAATATCTCACAGACAGTTCGCCTATCATTGCCGGAGCATCCCCAGTAGATACGTACGAGTAACAACAATAACGTGACAATAACAGAGTGCACTTTGACGCCAATATAACATAACAAACGACAGTCGATCAGAATAAACTGAAGCCGGCTATGATAACAACTGTTCTGTAATGTTATCATTTAATTGTACTGTCACACTGTGGCTTTCGGGAGCTAATTGATTGTGTGTAATTACTGTCAGTGATGATTAATTTATTATAGTTTATTGTAGTTTGAACTTTGTCACTTTGATAGTGTTGTAAGGTCGCAGGAAAAGATTATTGGTATCAGACAGGTAATGTTTGTTACCTTGTGTTTTACTGGATTATTTACAGGTTTTTGTGAATTACAAGATATAATACACGAATGTTCAGATTACTTTTACCCGACTGCAGCGAAGTCCAAAAGGAGGGTTATATTATAGCTTTTTGTAGAAAATCTTAGCGTTTATAATTTTTTTTTATGTAATCTGTTTTATGATACCCATAAAATATCTAGTAAAATGTTCTGAATACCTCGCTGGTGCAGTGGTTGCAAGGGGGACTGCTGAGCATGAGTTCCTGGGTCGGGCAAAGTGTTTCTAGGGTGTTCCATCATGAATTTCTTAGTAGCAGCCACGGAGCCTGGAACGGTGCCCGGTTGATGTTAATAGGCGCGCCCCGTATTACATGGCACTTAAACATGACTTGGGAAATGTGGGTGTAGCTCTGCCTAACCCTTCGGTGATTACAAGCGTGATGTTATGTTAGACCATTGAAACAGTACACAATTCTTTATCAACTTAATTTCCTTGTTGCAGCCGACAACTAGGCTTCATCTACGACGCGGTGACCAGAGGCATCACGGTGGAAGATATAGACCTGGACCAGGTGTGCCTTCTGACTGAGGCGCCCGAGGCTCGGGAGCTTGTCAGTGAGCTGACAGCGCTGAGAAGCGAACGATATATTGTTGCACCGCAAGGTATGTTGAACTTGGCTCTTTGTGAACGTGTTCTATCAGGAGTCTTTCAGTTGTCTTTTTTTGATAGATGGAAGTCATCAAATGAGTGAGTGAGAGGAGCGGAAGGGAGTGTCAGACTTCTGCTGAATTCTTCTTCTTATCTTGTGGGCAGTAAGGTCTAACTACCCACATACGAGAGAGTTTCTAAAACGTTCCCCCACACGTTTTACATTAAATAACACGTAAACATTTGTTTCGATGACAACCCCGATTTACTCACAAGTAGATAGTTACCTGAAGCATGCTTCTTTCTCTCTTCAAATACTTTGAGTATTTATTTCAATAGGGTAAAAAAATATAATTCTGTTTAATCCGTCTGTTACATTATCGAAAAATATTGGATACATATTTTTTGTTTTATCAAATTAATAAAATTTTTCGAAAATAGCACGTGTCAAAGATCATGGGTCCGGCTGGTGACGTCACTTTCTGGTAAAATATGTACCAAACTGTGACGTCGCGCGACTTTTGAAAGCACTGTATCGTCTTCATTTAATTGTTTACGTGAAAAAAGAAAAAATACGTGTCCAATATTTTTTGGAAATCTATCGGACGGACTAATTAGTTTTTTTTTGTCATCTACCCTATTAGGTTTTTGAATCTATATGAATATAAATTGAATGATTTGGGTAAAGTCCCGTATCTTGGGTTCGAAATCGAGATCTTTGACTTGGGAGTCCAAAGGTCACTCTACTATCATAGCACTGCGTACTTAGGACCTAGTAGCAATACTGTAGGTATGTTAACACGAATAGTTTACTGTGTTCCAATGAATCATATGCTTATCCTCATTAGGTCCAAGTACAATCGTTTGTGACATATTGTCCATTATCACATGTCTATCGTTAATGATAAGACTGGCAAGGTGATGAAATGAGATGATAAATAACGTATTGAAAATGTGACATTCATCTCGAGTGGATGTCAACGCTGATAAAGATTTGTGAAGTAGCATTGTTCTGGAGTTTTTTTTTTTGTTATTATTGTGAGAATATAATATTCCCTTTATTTATTTTCTAAAATATTAAATACATTGTTAAATATTTATTACAAACAGGCATATAAAAAACATTTAAAAATATAAAAAATAGTTGGAACAGGGTGCGAGCTACCGGTGGTCAGGGCTCTTAAGAGAGGAACCTCCTGGCAATGCGCGCCGTGTCCAAAAGTACTGCCTTCTGAATCAAGCCCTTGATCCAGCCACCAAGCGTGAACCTCCTTAGATGTTCGTCGAGGCTTTTAGCTATTAAGCCATTGGCAGACGCGACTATCGGCACAATGACTGCTGTATTGACGTGCCACATGTTGACAACCTCGCGAGCCAGATCTAGATACTTGTATTGCTTATCTTTTTCTGCTTTCTCGAGGTTCTCGTCATGCGGGACCGTTATATCAACAATCATTGCGCGACGTTTCGATCGATCTATCACCACAATGTCAGGCTTATTGGCAACAATAGTCCTGTCAGTGATGATAGGTCGATCCCAATACAACGAAATATTACAATTTTCGATAACTGGCTCGGGCGCATACTTATAGTATGGCACTTCTGTTTCCACAAGGTTGTATTTCAAAGCAAGTTGCTGGTGGATAATCCTGGCAACGAGGTTGTGTCTATGCAAGTATTAAATATTATTATTACTATAGGCCTTAACGCCTGATAATAAAATATTTTTATTTTATTGTATTATTATGTACCTGCCTCGTTGGTCTTGTGCTCGCAAGTGCGACTACTGAGCACGAGGTCCTGGGTTCGATTCCCGGGCCGGGCAAAGTGTTGTTGGGTTTTACCATCAGGAATTACTCATTAGCCACCACGGTGCTTGGATTTGTCGATGGCAATACGCTCGCCCCAAAATGTGGGTGAACTATTAGGTACACCTGCCTAACCCTTCGGGGAATACGGGCGTGATGTTATGTTATTAACTTATTATGTAACTGATAGGGGCTCACGTATGGCTACCAAGATTGGCGGTTGTACCTATTCATGATTACAGTTTATTGTCATACCAGGTGTTGCTAGCGAATTCGCCTGCTTCAACTCGAAAATTATCCCAAGGGAAGATAAAATCGGGATAAAAACTATCCTATGTGTTAATCCAGAAATGTGTTTTCCGAGGTATGGAGGAAACTTGATAGGTATGTAATCGGCAACAACTTAGGTAAGCAAGACTTAACATGAAGATCGACCCAAACGGCTCATATTATAGCCTCGAGCTCCTCTTTAAGTAATTTTATTTATTCTAAGAGTAAATTCAGCCAATATTTTTATCCAATCAAACAAAAACATCGCGGTTTAAAAAAAAAACAAAAGAACGCTCCCGTTCCATCAAATTCAAGTCAAGGCTTCCAAATTCGTATGTAAATATTCTAAAAGTAAACCTAACCAGTGCTGCAGGTTTGCGTTTGCGCACGCGAAATGCATAACCGAGTGCGGCCGAGTTTCCCCGAATCGGGCATGCGTAAATGTTTACAGCGTGTTTAGTAAATAACCGGCGAGAAGTGCACTGAAACAGTGTACGTTTGAGTTATGTAATCTTGGATTGTGGCTGGTGGAAATTTTTTGACGATATATCGTACTTAGTGGAGGTGACTGCTTAAATGACGAGCAATAGAGAAGTATGGAATGAGAATACATGTTCTGCTGACCCCAAATAAATTGGCAGGATAATGCTGATGATATCGTAGGTTATTAGGTTTGAGGATGTCGATATAAAAGGTGTAAAAGTACCCTTAACGCAAACGAAGGGCGTTTGTTTTCCCCACCACTGCGATATTTTTTTTGGTTCAAAACCATACCTGGGAAACCCCTAGTTACGGAGATATTGGGGGTCAAAATTCCAAGTTTAGCAGTTGTTTTTGGAAATACTAGTTTTTCAGGTTATATCTTTACTTAAATTACCTCCATGACCCGTTTACTATTCAAAGCATCCACTAGCGAGTGTTACATTGAGTTTTACCGTAAAATGTGATTTTATGACCCCAAAAATATAGTCGTTTCCCAGCAAACATTTTTGCGAAGCGGTACTTAGTTTGATGTACATAATGCTTGGTTGACGTAGGTATGTGTGAAGGCTTAATTTACACCCTGTAGACTGCTAGAAACTTCCTTCTAGCAGTAGAAGTTCTGGGCTTTAAGTAGCAGTGACTGCAGCAATTAGGAATCAGGAAGAGCGCTGATAGATTTATATTCTTAAAGCGTTGGTCTAGAACCCTCATCTACCTAGCCTTTTCCTGACAACCTTAGGTCTACTTCCAGTCTAACCGGAATACTGGATGCAGCTGCGGCTGAATTGACATGGATTGACTGCTTATCCTACCTCCACAACCCAGTAATTAGATAACACAGTATGTGTTTCGATAGACTGCTTTTGTTTTTCAGACTTTAGTCGTTGAACCCGTGACGACAATCGAATTTCTATTAATTACATCAATAATATTGATCGTCACACACCGTCATTCCTAAGAATTAAGCAACAAACGTATAAAACAGCAGCCGAAAGGAATTCCAAGCTTAATAATTGAGCATCGATCTGACCTAACAATGAGCCGTCGCTGTCTGAATCTGCATAATTGGCTCAATTCATACGACCCCTGTGCACTGTGTTTTATTGCTAACCGAGTAACCGCTGACGTCGGGGTTTAAATGTCTGTGGAAATAAAAAGTAGCGCAATTGTCTCTGTTTATGTGACAAGGTTGTCCGTTTCGTAACCGTGGTTGGAGAAATGAGTATATCGGTCGTTGTGCTGGCACCCTAAGGGGTGGAAGGGCAACCGACCCGAAAACGATGAACACGTATTCAGTAAATCATTCTGAACCCTCCCGACATAAAATTTTCCATTGGTTTGTTTTAAAAAAACCCAGCTGTTTCCAAATGTATTGAACAGCTGTTTATTTTTCTTTAATTACCGAAGAAAAATTTCTATGTGGAGCTCAGAATAGTGCGTTGAATACGTAATAAGATTATACATGTTTGCTCCAAAGGGTTCAGGTCAGATGCAATGACCAGAAATCCCTGAACGAAAACCCCAATAATATTATGCCCGACATAAATAGTCATAGCGCTTACAAGACCAACACGACAAATAACAACATCATAGTAAGAAGTAAAATTACTTGATATACACAGACAATACATTTTTAACCGACTTCAAAAAGGAGGAGCTTCTCAATTTAAAAAAAATTGATGAATGTACACCGATTACTCGGAAATTGCTGGACCGATTTGGATGTTTTTTTTGTTTGAAAGGTTATACTTCCCAGTTGGTCCCATGATCATCAAGTCTGGATCTGATGATATGATCCTGGAGTAATAGAGAGAAGTCTTCAAATTTTATAGGCACACTTGAAGTGATTTGAGTAGTTTTTGGAAGAGTACCTTCTCGGAGTGATCCCATTTCAATTTGGTGAAGATCTGATGAAGAACTTCGGAGATAGTCAACGGAACTCCTCAATAAATGATAGCAAATTGACTGGGATTGCTGAAATCTCATGTCTGACATCAACATCACCCCGGTACGGTTTGAAAGGGTTGTGAACCACTAAAAAGTGAAAAAAAAAAAACTTGAACAAATATTTTTTTCTTTTACTTTTTTGTGTTTTTAGCACCAGACTTGAGGCACGATGCCACATTCAGTCACCGTGCAAAGTTTGCACTTGATCAAACAAATTGATGATAAGGTTATCGTTGATTATCATAAATTTAAGATAACCGGCCGAATGTTCTTCAGAGACACAGGTTATGTAATGGTAAAAACCCAGCTGTGAGATTCTAGTAAAGAGATTTGGAGAAACACTTTTATCTGTTTGTTCAGCATAAACGCGAGAAAGAAGAAGTTCAAAACATTCGCTTTCTTGTTTTCTAAATGAAACAAATTTTCGACAATAGACCCATAAGAACGGATGTACAGTATGAGTTTGGTACATCCGACCGCTACTGATGTCGAGAAATCTAAAGCATACTGCCGCACTCAGAAAGCTTAAATGATTCCTTAGGCCATCACTTAGTAAGGGTTTTGACTGTTTTCTCATACAAAAATATGTCAAACCTTTACTAAGTGACGGCTTAAGTAATCATTAAATGTCTCTGAGTACGGCAGTTAGACTTTAGTTTGAATAAGTCCGGATGCAAGACATCGAAAATTATAGACTATTGTCATATACATTGCAGTACTATTTTGAGGCATGGCTCAGTCAGACAAAACAAAGAAATAGCTAATACTGTTTTAGGATCGAGATGTATCATCGTTTTGCATAATTAGAGAAACCTATATCGTTTAGGCTGGCACTAAAGATTCCATGGTAAGGGACATGGGTGGTTTTTAGTCAGTAGAAGTCTGACATTTGCTGACTTTCCACCCCCAAGCCCCCCCCCCCCCAAGGCATAAGTAATGTGTTTGAATTGGACATTTAAGTAACAAAGAAGATTTTGAATATAGGGTTACTAATATAGTTATTGCCCGGTTAAGGGATTGATAGTCGTTTCTTCTTATTATTATGTTTATTAATAACGAAAAGTAAAATAGTTGTTTTTATGTAACTTTACCATATTTTTTATAGGAAAATCAGTCATTTGTTTATATATCTTTAGAAATAAAATAATAAAAAATCAACAAAAGCAAAACCTCTAAAATCACAGTAATTGCCCAGCAGACATAGTAATTGTCATACATAATGAACAGTTGTTGTCCACCTAGCAGTTATCATTAATTAACGTCTTATTCTAATAATAATACTTAAAAGTTGAGATCTCTTAGAGCCTTTTGAACATTTAAATATAATTCTACGCAATCAGAATTCGTATCATCGTCAGAATCATTAATTTTATAACAAAAATGACATAAAAATAGCAACATATCAGCATCATCAGGGATGTTAGTTTTATGGTGTTCTGGAATACATCGTAAATGGAACGACTGGTGACAACTACTGCATTCGATTATGATTATGGCCCGGATTACGTTTGTAAAAGCGAAGTGTTGACCTCGGGATACCGTACTTTTGAGAAATTTGGCGATCTGACAATTGCTGTTCATTATTTTGAACTTCAGCTATTGCCTTCTGAAGGTTTTCTTGAGAGTTTTTTAATTTAGGCACCTTTGGCATTCTGAAAGAAACGATTAGAAAAAATTAGAAAAATAAATAAGGATAAATATACAACTATTGCCCGGGCAATAGCTGTATCTATTGTCAGTGGCAATAGCTACATAATGATAGGGCAATAACTAAAATTATTAGAATTTTGGTACAGTGATTGCCCACCCCCTTTTAAAACTTTACTAAAAAAATAACCGTTATTCCAAGTAGTTAGATAGGCACTTAAATATCTTTTTTATCGAATAACATTAATCACAAAACATTTAACACAGAAAAAGCCAACAAAAAATGCAATTTTGAAACAACTATCCTTAAGAAAAATCACAAGAAAATTACTTTTTTTTGACGAGCTGCACACCTGTTACATCAAAATCGGTTATGACATTTAAAAAATAAAATGTTGCCAGTTATTGAAATTTAAAATGCTACTATATAAATAGTAGTAACAACTATGGTTATTAAATGTATACTAACCCTTTAAAAATTACCAAATAAACGCACTGCTTCTTAATGTTGGCAATCACTATATGCTGGGCAATAACTATAGTGGTTACCCTACCTAACATTTCTTGTGATCCTTACAAAGATCAATAAAAACGAAACCTTACACCAGGCGAAATACACAGATTTAGCCATAACCTAGATACTTACTCTTATGTCTTAGTGAAAATGATCGTGAAGTAGTAAAATGGACGTAAAAAGTGTAAAAAATTGCGATTCTGGTAGGCTTTTTAACCAAATAACACTTTTATGAAAAATACTGCTATTCCTTTTTTTTTTTTTGGCGGGTGGAAAATCATCAAATAACTCCTTTCGCTCTTGGGCAGAGCGAAAGGGAGTGTCACTACTGACTAAAAACCACCCATGTTCCTTCTTAGCCCTAAATGTCGAGGCCGCGATAACTAGTGTACAACCCGCGGCCCCGACGGGCGACGGCCCTTTCGGGCCCCTCCCATGTTGCTGACATCTCTTTGAGGCGCGCGTGGAACACGAACGCGCCGTCGACTCGGCCTGTCGTTGTCGTAAGACGGACGGACGGCGAGCTAGCCCATCACGCACCATCCACAGGCCCGCGTCTACGGTGGCCAGGAATACTGCTTGTCCTGCAGATTTATTATGCCCACAGCTCAGACCAAATAAAAAGTTTAAGACTAAGGCGTAGTTTATGTTGTACGTGTATTGTGTATGTACACGGCGAGGCGTAGTTTGACCGGCCTCACTTTGCTGTTCGCAGAGTTCCGTCTTTACTTTTTATTTGGTCTGAGGCGCACAGTCAAACTGTGAAATTCTCCGTGTTCATCGTACATTTAACCCGCCTGCCTTCAAAGCAAAAAATTAAACAGGCATCTTCTGGGCACGTTCGTTCCATCATACATATATCTCACCCATCGCTTTCCATCAAGCGTAGTCGAGGTCAAGAGCAGGCCCATTTTGCAATAAAAAAAAACACTATACCATTTACATGAAGATTCATCATGAGTAGGTACGATTCCTGGCTAATAATAGACATGTCTGATTGCCTATTGAAACCCGTGGCCGCCAAATTAATGCAAATGCCTGTCTGGCTATGTTACATAGTTGGTAGTTGATACATTACACAGGTATGCCACTATAAAGGGTGTAAAAGTACCCTTAACGCAAACGAAGGGCACTTGTTCTCCCCACCACTGCGATCATTTTTTTATTCTAGACCATACCTGGGAACACCCTAGTTACGGAGATACTGGGGGTCAAAGTTCCAAATTTTGCACAGCTGTTTTTTTGTAAATACTAGATTTTCGGGTTATAACTTTACTTAAATTACCTCCATGACCCTTTTACTATTCAAAGCATCCACTAGCACAATGTTTTAAGAGTGCTACATTGAGTTTTACCGAAAAATGAGATTTATGACCCAAAAAAAAAAGTTTCGTTGCCCAGCAATTAATTTTGCGTAGGGGTACTTGGTTTGATGTTCAAAATGCTTGGTTAACGTATGTGTGAAGGGTTAATTTACATCCTGTATATCACTCGCGCCGTCACGTCCGCTGGTTAGTTCTCTCCGCTCTTGATTTTCATTAGGAAATAAAAGTTTTTTTTCTTTATAATATTTCCTTAAACACGAATAAACTCGTATTGTTGCTTGCATAATCTTTTAAAAGCGAAAAGTGTTTCACTTTTTGTTTTAGGACTTGACCAGCCCCGAGGTCAAGTGTATTTTGTTTAAGCAGACAAAAATCGCAATTAAACAGAATTTTATTCAGTTGTTCACTTTTAGCGCATTAAATATCTTAAAAGTTCGTTGCGGAACCAGGTTTTTGAACCCTAAAACCCGAAAACTCCTAGTGCACCCACAAACAACTTGTGGGAGTTAAATTACAATTAAGTTCTGAATACTTTCCAGGTAAACGTACAAAACTACTACTGCTACAGTCTGGGAATTTATTTGATTTCCAAAATATGAAAATGAAACAATTTGCACCTAGATAAGTCGAAGCAAAGTGATGCCACTATTATAATTTTAAAGTCATTAGAGCGTTTATGCTTATATTATTATGTATGTTTTGGTAGTAATCGTGTGAACTTAATAAACTATTATGCATTATCATGTATTATTTTTGAAGCCTGACTTACTGACGCACTTCGCCTGGTATTCACGTTGTTGTTTTGTTCATAAATATTTGGAATTCAATTCAATTCTTTAGCTTTTTCCGTAGATATAATCAATGTTTACTCGTAGGTAGGTACTTGTATTTTTATTTTAATAACATTATTTGTTAACTGTTTGTTTTTGCTACTATTGTGTATTTTGTTATAGTCGGTCACACACGGAAATGAAACATAATTAATCTAACACCTCAAATAATTTAAATGTCATTTAAACGCGAACATATTTTGTAAATCAACAATACCAATAATAAACAATTTAAGAAGCTCGTGGTTAAATAAAAACAGCCGCTAGGATCAATGTTCAGGTTAGAACGCGTATAAAGGGTGTAAAAGTACCCTTAACGCAAACGAAGAGCACTTGTTCTCCCCACCACTGCGATCATTTTTTTTGTTCTAGACCATACCTGAGACCCCCTAGTTACGGAGATATTGAGGGTCAAAGTTCAAAATTTTGCACAGCCGTTTTTGTAAATACAATTTTTTTTAGGTTTTAACTTTACCTACATAAATTACCTCCATGACCCTTTTATTATTCAAAGCATCCACTAGCACACTGTTTTAAGAGTGCTACATTGAGTTTGGCCGTAAAATGTGATTTTCGACCCCAAACAAAAGTCGTTTCCCAGCAAAATTTTTTGCTTAGCGGTACTTAGTTTGTTGTACAGAATGCTGGGTTGACGTATGTGTGAAGGGTTAATTTACACCCTGTATAGTTTCCTCCGTGCCTCGGAAAACACGATAGATGAAGATCTATGACAGTCGTTCGTTACTACTCGTTACAGGTAGTCAGTTTTTAGTAGTACTCGGCTGCATCCGGTAAGACTCAAAGCCGACCCCAACATAGTTGGGTATACGCTACTAGGCAGATTGTCATCATCACCAGCCTATAAATTATAGAAATATATTAGAGAGATGGCCTGATTCCCTGCGTTGGGAACATTATAGGCTGTATTGTTCCCACTGCAGGGACTCAGGCCTTCTCTCTAGGAGAGAGATGATGGATGAGGTGGGTTATAATCCACCACGCGTGCCCACTGCGATTTGGTAGATGTCACATGTCTTCGAATTTTTTGGTTCTATAACCTTGTACTCGTCCTAAAAGTAACACAAATATCTGTTTTATTCTACAAACATCTGTATGTTCATAATAATACTTTATTGTATCAACAAACTATATACAACGCAACTATAATAATTTCTGTAGCACCGTTGGCATTAAAACTCTAATTAGCGAGAAAGCACGTTGCCGACCACGCGTCAAAATTGCAAGAACAATCATTTATTTATTACACAAGGCTAGCGCTCAATTGTGTTAATTTTTTTATTGCCGTTTTTATAGGAAAACAGTTTTTATTGCCGTGTTTTCATAAAGATTTAAATGAGAATAAAATTATGCTAGATGCTTTTTTTTTTTTTTTTGGTGGGTGTAATATCATCGAATAACCCCCTCCCGCTCTTGGCAGAGCGAAAGGGAGTTTCAGACTTCTACTGACTAAAAACCACCCATGTTCCTTCTTCGCCCTCTATGTCGAGGCCGCGATAAGCAGAGGACTACCCGCGGCCCCGACAGGCGTCGGCCCTTTCGGGCCCCTCCCATGTTGCTGACTTTGAGGCGCGCGTGGAACACGAACGCGCCGTCGACACGGCCTGTTTTCGTCGTGAGACGGACGGACGGCGAGTTAGCCCATCACTCACCGTCCACAGGCCCGCGTCTACGGTGGCCGGAAGTCATCGCGGGACCCCCGACGCCCGGAGCGCCTCCCGCGATGCTAGATGCTTGGCCTAGTTTAAAACAGCTTTGTTTTAGTGCCACTGCTAAACATGGGTTCTTCGTTTTGATTCTTTGGTTTGCCAAAGTGTTGTTGGGTTTTTCGATCAGGAATTTCTTTGTAGCAACCTGGACTACAAAATCTTCTCTTATCCAAAAGATAACACGCTAATAACTACGAATATCCGAAAGATTGTCCACTCCTAACAAACTCCTTCATTATCTGCTTATATTGCTAATTTTTGTTGCTGAAACGATAAACAAAGAAAGAACACGGAAAACAGTAAATAATATTAATATCGTTTATCCAAGTCTAGAATAGATCATTGTGTGCTTCAATTCGATTCTAAATAGGTTTCGTTTGAAGGCCAACATCTAATCTTTTTTCGTTGATGACATAATTTGTATTCACTGTGATATTAATAAGACTGGAAATATTGGTCATTATAATACATTTTCAACGATCAATGCATAAGTAGATTACCAATACTCAAAGTTTCAAAGCAGGTTTTTTACATAAAAACTACTTGTTACTAGCTACATAGTTCCTAATGAGTAAGAAATATTTTAAAGAATAACTTTCTGAAACAAAAAAAATAATAAGTCCTTTGAAATAATTAAAACTCCGACATGTCAAGCTACTTCTGTTGCTGACCTAAGGTACCATGTCTTGATTCCGCATCCTTCAACTTAACATATTACTTACATACATAAACTAAAGTCGTCTTTTTCACCAGGAAATTCTCAGAAGAAGCCACGGAGTCTAGATTTTGTACTAATAAGTTCACCCCTGCCTATCCCTATTCCTATCGATGACTCCAAGAGTGATGTTATGTATGTAACCCAAGCCGATTACTGTTACCTAACTGCCGGTAAAATAACTGACAACACAATCACTAAGCCGGATGATCAGTTTATTCGCATTATCTCCTTTAAACCCTCGTTTGATGAGTCAACTGATATCGACTGTTTAGTTCCGAATAATATTGCTGTAACATTTATTACGTTATTAGACGGCATAATAACAGACAATGGCGTCTAAAGTTTCTATTCAATAGAGTCATGAAAGGGTACAAGGTCGTGTCTTACAGTTTATAGTTATCTATTATTATCAAATATTGTTTTAGTATCACTAGACTAGCTTTTGGCCGCGCATTCGTTCATTCCGAAATTATCGCACTCGAAGAAGGTACTGTTGCTGTTAGCCTTTGTCATCCCACGGTCGGACAAAGGCCTCCACCCGTGACCCACCAGGTCATCCAGGGCCAATGTGGAACACTGGTCGTAGGTCCAGCGGTAACCAAAGCAATATCGGGATTAAAAGTATACAATGTCCTTACCTAGATCTGTCCGTATGCAAAATATTATCGAAATTTGTTCAGTTGTTAAAGCGTGAAGGTGTTACATCTTTACAAGCAAACCAACTTATTTTCTCATCCACAATATTTTTTGTAACTCTGCAACTCGAGATAATAATATCCATATGGTTCGATCAAGGTTGAGCTGCGTTTCCTGAAGTGATAGTGACCATCCTTAACATTATCGAGAACCCTTCGTATTTTAGAAAATTTGTTTTAAAAGGGCGCTGTGGATGATGCAACGATGACCATCTTAATCTGCTGAGCCTTTTCCTGACTATGTTGGGGTCGGCTTCCAGTCTCACGGGATGCAGCCATCTGATGAGCAACTAATTCAAAAGCTGAAAGCATTATTTCACTTAGACCAAGGACTTTTAAATGTAAAAAAAAAAAACCGGTCAAGTGCGAGTTGAACTCGCGTGAAGAGGGTTCCGTACGATGAATATAATATATCTACCATGTTTTTTTAAATCTGACCCAAATTTGTTTGTGGTAACTAAAAAAAGTATGTATGGTACCGGATTGTAGAGGGAAATTGCTGAATATATTGTCTATTGTTGAATTTTGTCTTGTAGTATACTCTTGAATAGTGGGTATTTACACTATATAAGGTATATATGCGTTCAGTCATATCAGTCATTGAGTCAGTCAGGACTTTGAATTTTATATATATAAATTCACCATGTATTTTTTAGACCATGGACTTCTTATATGTTTTCCTGTAATCTACAGGTATAGAACTATTTTCTGTATTTTTTTCAACATTTTAGGCTCAGTAGTTTCGGAGATAAGGGGGGGGAACGGTCAATTTTCGTCTATTTTCTTAAATAACTTTAAAACTATTTATTTTAAAATTATTAAAAAAAATATATTTGAGACCCTCATAGTAAGCCCTTTCATTTGATGTGTCACATGGTACAGTTTGCAAAACTTTTTTTTTAATTTTCTTATTTGCCCCGTAAAAGCGACCCCCATATTCAAAATTCATTTATTTACTTTAGCCGTACATGTTTGGGTCACAAAAATCCATATGTATACCAAATTCCAACTTAATCGGTCCATTAGATTCGGAGCAAATTGGCTGTGACAGACGGACAGACAGACAGACAGACACACGAGTGATCCTATAAGGGTTCCGTTTTTTCCTTTTGAGGTACGGAACCCTAAAAATAAGCAAACCTAGAGATACAAGGCCTGATAACTTGTAAAAGTACGTAGTCTCACTCCAAAGCCTACGCTTTGGAATGAGTAACTACTTCAACTCTATCCTGGCTACATCCACTCCATAGAGATCTTCATCTCGATGGAGAAAAATGAGCAAGAAACCCAAACATATGCTAACCGCGTTTTAGGTCTACCAGACCTCAGTATAAAAGAAAACAAGCTGAAAAATTAATGTTATTGACATCGTGCACTGCTTGTTCGATAGCTGACCTTGCAAAATATTTCTCAACGAATATCTCCAAGAATAAAAACCATGGCTTTTATTCATGAATCGTTGACATTGACCATCTCGACGCTTTCGCCTTAAAAAGCCCCAATATGTAATATAACACGCACCAAATGAACCTTTAATACAACTTCGCCGTGCGACCTTCAAAACTGTCCCCAAAATTGGTCACAGGATGACCTTGTCACTACTTAAAAAAACAAAAGTGGTATCCAACGTAGTGTAGGATACGCCGAATCGTAGTGTAGATGAACCGGTGACATTTAGCAGGTCATCCGGTCCATCTTTGAGAATGAAATGAACGAAAACGGAGTTAATGATAATGATGATTGACAGGGTAGAATAAAAGAGAAAAACGTTTTGCACCGACCCCAAATAACAATGGGACAGAGGCTGGTGGTAGATGGTGACAAAACACCTCCACGTATCTTGTTGTCAAAAACAAGCGTGTAATGAAGCCTAATAAACAATGATTAGTAAGTAAGTAAGTAAATCAATAACACAACCTGTTACAGTGTGGTCTAATTTTAACTTGTCCGAGTTACCTGCGAACCGGTCGTTTGTTGCGGCTACGACGTGAGGAGTGACACGTCATTGTGTTCAAGTGCCTTTTACATGTCACGATTTGTGTTAGGACGACTTGGAAATGTACGGAGGTTATTTTTAGTGCTAGTTTTATCATTGATATGGGCATGTGATGCGAAGGAATGAGGAAATGTCGTGAGGGAAGTTTTGAGTGTGAATGTGTGTAAGAAGAGAGAAAAACCAAAGTAACTATGGATGGACTGTGTTAAGAATGATAAGAAAAGAAGTGTAAGAAAGGAAGTGTCTGATGAAATAACAGAGAAGTATGGAAGAAAAAAAAACATACTGCACCGACCCCAAATTAATTGGGATAAGGACTGGAGAATGATATCCTCTTAAAACGGGATATTTACCAGGAATGTGTAAACGGCCATGTCAGTTTAGAAAAAAAATATTTTTCTTGGTTCTATTACTTGGCGTTTGATCTGTAACAGAAGTTTTGGAAGTATTGCTTCCGGAGCTATGGTCCTAGATTTTGGAACGGTAGTATCTTTGACCGTTGTATTGTATTCCTATTTGGGCCACCATGTGGAAACCCTTAATTTTTCCTAAGTTTTTTGTAGTTTCTATCAGCTTTTTGGGGTTCATTTTAGATTTATTAATGGAATTGTACTTATTGTTGCAACTGTGGCACAGTTACACTTTTTTGAAATACCATAGATTTAAAAAAAGTTCAGCACTTTTTTAAATTGAAGCCATAGTAACATTGGTTTGCCCTACCGTTCATCTTCTAATAGTCATTCTGATTTTCAATTTCATAATCTTTAACATTTACATTGAGTCACGATTAAAGTATATAATTAGCAATCCGTGCCTTCATCTAAGAAGAACAAATAATGAGGATATTACTTTTTATTTTGTTGTTTCAAAGTATATGCTTCCCTTGACCTTTTGCTGGCACATATTGTAACCGGAAATATTTCCGATGCTGTACAGGGGACTGCACACCAGTTGTAACCAGACCCGTATAAGCTGGTCACGTATTCTTTGGAAATATAGTTTCTAGCTAGGCTGGTAAGGTCAAAATGTCACTACTAACATGCCTTTGACTGTACATTATTATTATCATATTTTTAAAGAATGTAGTTTTCATTGGCTTTCTTTGGCATCCGGTAGTTATTGTTTATTCATTTTGTTTCTGTGCGCACAATGTTGGAACTTTGCCCAATGTATTGTACTATTCTAGGCTAACAAGATAGTAGATCGACTGGATTAACTGTAGTTACTGGAAATTGGGCGGTTGCATCCTCTTTTGGGTTAGTAACAGTATGTTGCCCTCGAACATTCGTTTGCCAAGCCTTGGATTAAGACTTTGCAGACATGCAGTACTTATGTTCCCACATATTTAATTTTGTGTTAAAATTGGTTAAGTTTGGTCAGGTCAGTAATTCGGGAAGTGGCACAGCTGACAGAAAAGTTGTGTGGTAATCGGTTATCGAGGTGACACATGATATGGCACAGGACATGTGATGTCTAGAAATGGAGTATGAATTTTCTTGGCTATTAGAGCAGAGGACGACCTAATAAACGATGGACAGGGCCTGATGGATGGACTGTGTGAAGGATGATATGGCTAGAAAGGAGGTGACTGCTGACATGACGAGAAATAGAGAAGTATGGAAGAAAAAGGCATGCTGCACCGACCCCAATCAAAGTGTTGTAACGGCAGGAGAATGAAGAGTAGTCGGGGAAGTCCCGGCAAGTCTTTCTTCTTTTGCTGTACGGCCTAATGTTAATCAATTATTATCAATCCTTGACATACAATTAAAGTGAAATTATATCTATAGTTGTACTTATCCTTATAGTCGCATTATCGATTAAAATACTTTAAACTTTTATGATTATCTTCACAATTATCAGAAAATCGTTCCCTTCCGTTTCGTGCGTTTTCGTCAATTGCGATAGTGATGGTGATTAATACTATATTTATTATAATGAATATGATGGTCTTTTAATATAGTAGGTAACTTTGCTTTGAATAGTTAGTATGTACGAGTATTTTCTTTAAAATGGTGAAAAAAAATTGCACCTCTATCATTTCTTGATTACCGGTAAATGCAGTACACTCATACCTATTCATACAACAAATGCGAATGAAACTCTGTCTGTTTAATATCTTATGCCTAAACAGTAGGTACCCACATTCCCGCCTTCGAAGCCTGAGGGAAAATGTCATAAACCAGCATCCTCTTATCTACCCCACCTAAAGCAAAACAAAACCGGAAGAGGAAGTTACCGATTAGCAAACACAAATCGGATACTATCTGCAAAATCGTCGCATATAAACGACAATGCTAATTATTGAGCCATATTCATCGTGTCGACATTCACATTCAACTTTAAAGTCTGCCAGACACACAACCTTACTACTATCGTCACAAAGGCCAGTTCCGCTTGCCGAAATCGGCGAAGTTGACGGTCGTAAACCATATTTGCCTGATGTTTCGGTGAACGGTGTCGGCGAAGTAGGCATGCATGTTAAGTTGATTTATTTTCTTAGTCGTTGTTTACTGTTTGGTTTTTTAAAGGCATATGAAAAGGTTAAGATTTAGTGATAATGGTTATTCTTGCAATCTCTTTCTGTCGCAATGTACATTTTAGGAGTAGATGCCCTCCAAGCATTGCCAAAACAACCGGTGTCGTAATGAATGCGACTCTTTAGTCTGTGGTACTATATAATCCAGTCCCATTAGAGTCTGATCCACGAGTGAAGACTTATTTGAATCGACTACTTCTAGAAAAAATGGTCGCTACTCGATACTCCCTATGTTCAATTTATCCTCTCTAATTACTGGCTTTTAACTAATCAATTAATTATTACTAGTGGTGTCCAGTAACTGATAGTTAAGTAATTTGCAAATACTACTAGCTATTACAGAAGTATTCAACAAACAATTAAATAGAGTAGTAAGCAAATTACAGCTACCATAGAAAGTAATGGCATGGTAGATATGAAGCAACAAGTTTATATGTTGACTTCACTGTTATTGATTTTAAGACTATTGTTTTTTTTTTATGAAATACTGCTATTATGAGGTATTACCTGTTGGTCTTGAATGTATTATGAGTAACATCTATTATCTTTTGCTTTTCTGTTTTCTTTTCTACCAGTAATTATGTGGCCCGCTAAGAGACTACGTTTTCATCTTCTTGAATCGGTGACTCGGATTTTTTTCCGACCAGTACGCAGCGACCTGAACTGTTCTGACGTTGGCTTCATTTAAGTCGTGAAGCTACTCGAAATTATCAATTTTCAAACCACCTGTGCACCTGTTCAGCTCTACCTTCAAAAATTACTATCCTATTTTTGGGAACCTTTTTTTTTTGGCGGGTGGAAAATCATCGAATAACCCCTCCCGCTCTTGGACAGAGCGAAAGGGAGTGTCAGACTTCTACTGACTAATAACCACCCATGTTCCTTCTTAGCCCTCTATGTCGAGGCCGCGATAACTAGTGTACAACCCGCGGCCCTGACGGGATTTTTGGGAACCTTTACGCCATCATCCGGCTAGGCTTCACCAACAATGTTAGGGTCGAATTTTAGTCTAACAAAATGCAGCTGAATACAAGTGTCTCACATGGAGTGACTGCTTATCTGACTTTCACAACCCAGCTTCTGGCAACGAGTGTCAGGGAACTAGAAATGACAGCCTCCGGTAACCATTACCTTACTTACCAATACATTATGTTCAAGTGAGCTTTGAAAGACTCTCGTAGTTTTTTTATCACCTTCTATGTAAACCCCCTTTTGTTAGAATTCGACTCTATTTACAAAACGAATGGGTTGGTAATTTTAGTAAATAGAACATAATCACAGTGATGTTCTACAATTTATTTTCTAACAATATAATAATATACATATACCATATACAGTATTTTTTATGTAAGTATAGGTTCTTTAGTCTATTGTTGAAAAGTGTCGGAAGTACTCAATTACAAATTGTGACAAACGATAAATAGTGTATTGTGAACATTTTGCTATTCACGTTTCTTTCACAAGTCCGTGGAGTTACAAATTATTGTGTTATTTATGTATGAGTGTAACTGCGCGGTACAATTAATAAGTGTTTGATTGTACGATCTACGATCGATCCTTACATACTTATTACTTTTGTTTCCTCCACTCACATCGGTTACAAAGACTATAAGCAAAATTTTCAAACGCTACTCAATTTATGTTGCCTTTAAATCTCGTTCTGTCTCGGTTACTTCAGTCTAGAGCGACCGAGACAGCACTAGATATGAGGGTTACTTATAATTGAGTGGTGTTTGAGAATATGTCCCGATATGCCCTACATTTTTTTTAGTTCGTTAATCTGTCCTTTTGAGAAGGCATCATTAATAAAGTCAATGTTTTTCATAAGGCGAACTTTCCCGGCGTATCCACTCCAACGTGCCTTGGTTCACACTATTTGTTTTTCGGTCAAGCCTGCCACACGCTTCCCAAACAGCTGCAACTCCTTAAAGCCAGAATCAACAGTGGTGACCACCAGAAAAGCGCCGAGACAATGAAGCTCGACGAAGCCCTAGGCTGTAACTTTGTGCACACTAGTCTGTTTAAAATTAAATTCTAGATTTCTAGACTAAAGCTCTATCCCCACAGTTCCAGGTGAGGTACATCCGGACACCGGAACACTGACGCTCCGGACGAGTTCAGGGTCCGGACGTTCATTAAAAGTTCAGAACTATTATGCAAAATGTTTGCAAAAATGTATTTTTAACGTCCCTGACGCGACCCTGGCTTCAAGCTCAGCTAGGCAAGGCTGTGACCCTGACTCTGTCTATATTTATATCTGAGAGATTTAAAAGATGGAAATGTTGTGCGGAAAGTTTTGAGGATGAATTTGGAGGGGTATAAGAGTAGAGGAAGATCAAACGCTGGATGGACTGTGTAACAGATGATATGGCTATGAAAGATGTTTCTGATGAGATGACAAATAAGACAGAAGTATGGAAGAAGACTATATTTTGCAGTGACCCCAAATGAATTGGGATAAGGGTCAGAGAATTATGATGATTTAAAAGAAGATGTACCTACCCGAGTTAAATAATGTAGTGACAAACATTGAAAAGAGTGTGGTTAGATGGTTGGTCATGTTGAGAGGATGAGAGAAAGTCGATTTACAAAAGGTATTTTACAAGGCAGATAAGAAGATTTATTATTTTAAAGTGGTAACGTTGACTCTTTTTTTTGTTGGAGGTTGGTAGTCATCAAATAACTCCTCCCGCTCTTGGGCAGAGTGGAAGGGGGAGTGCCAAACTTCTACTGACTAAAAACCTCCCATGTTCCTTCTTAGCCCTTGTGCCGAGGCCGCGGTATCTCTTTCGAACATCCCGCAGTCCCGACGGGACGCTGAGACCCCTTAGAAGGACATTCACAAACCTTTTTTTTTCGTATCCTACCCGTGTCCCATTCTGCTTGGGGTCGCCGTAACACGGTTTTTTCCCAACACTTACCTTATTTTAACAAATTAATAAATAAACTTTAAACTTTGATGTTTTTTGCCAATCCAGATTTTCTGTTATTTTTTATTGGAACGAAGTTCCTTATCGCGCGTTGTGAAAGGGGGCTAGACGGAAAAAATTCTTACGAAAAGTTGTCACGACACTTTTTGCTATAGTAAGCTATTGTAAGCTGTGCGGCGTCGCATGTTTCTCTGTCTGTCTCTCTCTCTTATAGAAAGCAAGCCAGATATTTTATATTTTAAATTTATATAAAAAATAATAATTAAAATAATATAATTAATATACCCCAAATATTGTATAATAATATATATATATATATATATTTTTATTATTATTAATTCTTTTGGTCATTCTTGTGCTGTTTGCGATAGACTTTAACTTCGTTCCATCCGGGTGTCCCTTGACACCTCTCAAGTTTTTTTTGTTTTGCATCTGTGGTTTATTATGCGGATAAACAAAGGAAATGTGCAGTAGTTTACAGCTGCTGTTGGTTTAGTCATCGATGTGTCACACATCATACAGCTTATCTAAAACCGCACTTCAGTTTGGTACGCTCACACAATGATAGAACACTGCACTGTTAACATTGTTAGACTTTGTTGTTATTTTCAATCAGTAAAAACTAGTGGAAATCGACAGATTGGTATCATAAAGAAAAGATATGTAGTTTTTTTTTTTGACGCAAGTATTCTAATTAGTATTTATATTGTATGAAAGAAAAAAATATATAATTTTGTAAAGAAATCTTATAAAAACGAAACCTAGTTTTCTTTCAGATAATTACTGTTTTGAAACTGTTCACTTTCCAAGTTGACTATACCTCCAATTTCACTTATTTGGCTGCTAACTGGCTGAGCCTCGCGACCTTCGTGCGCGTTAAATTATTATAAAAATACTACTAAAGTTTCCAAAATAATATAATTGAACCATGATTCGAAATATACGTGGCGCTAACTTACGAACAGTAATAATTTTCTCACGGTAATAGATAGTAGATAGTGTCGATGATAGTTAACCTATGTCCGTTTCTATACACCTGACAACGTATATAAATTTCAGGATGATCGGTTCAGTGGTAAAAAGTAAAAAAAAAAGGTAAAAAAAAGGTAACAAACAAAGTTACTTTCGTATATTTTATAATATTACTTTATTATTAGTATTGAGAACTTCAACAACAAAGTGCTTGATCATTCATGATGTAAACCCTCAATGCCTTGTCAAAAGTTAACCTTAGTTTGCAAACAATTCAACATTTCCAAAGGTCAACGTTTCTTCTCTAGACACTATTTACAATACCATCACATCATACATAATATTATCTGGAATGATTTCATCTCTGCATACAAAAGATTCGTAATTTTCTAGATTTTACTCGATAAGATTTTCTTTTTAGGGTTCCGTAGCCAATTGGCAAAAAACGGAACCCTTATTCGTCATGTCTGTCTGTCTGTCTGTCTGTCCGTCTGTCCGTCTGTCCGTCTGTCCGTCCGTATGTCACAGCCATTTTATTCCAAAACTATAAGGATTACACAGTTGAAATTTGGCAGGTAGATGTATTCTGTGAACCGATTTTTGATTTTTATACAAAAATAAAAAAAATATAAGATTAAGAGGGGGCTCTCCATACATGGAATTGAAACTAAAAAACTTTTTTTCATCACACCTACACATGAGGGGTATCTATGGATAGGTCTTCAAAAATGACATTGAGGTTCTTAAAATCATTTTTTCTCAAAGTCAATCGTTTCAAAGATAGACACATCCAAAGTGGTAAAATGTGTGTCCCCCCCCCCCCCCTCTAACTTTTAAAGTAAGAGAGTGACAATTCTAAAAAAATATATAATGTAGATCTCAACAAAAACTACCAACCAAAATTGGTTTGAACGAGATTTAGTAAGAATTTTTTTTTAATACGTCATAAATCGTAAATCGCAATTTACCGTTCATTCAATCAACTCAATTATAAAAATTATGTTAACATTATGTTACTTGCTGCTACGGAACCCTTCATGGGCGAGTCTGACTCGCACTTGGCCGGTTTTTTTGTTTAAATGTTTCTTAGATAATTATCTTTGTTATAACAGATGTCTGGTTACTATCGTTCTAGATAACTTCATGTTGTCATGGAATACCCCGTTTGACGTCAGGCAAAGTAAATTGTCGTCTCACCATAATACTTTTATGTGGTGTAAAATTAAAAAGTAAATCCACGTGTCCATAATTATATGATGCAAGTGTAATGAACGTTACACCTTTGCACTTGTGGATGTTAATTACACTATAAAACATTATACCATGGCACTTGAAAATAGTGTAGTGTTCAAAGAAAGTGTTTTTTTCTTTGTAATCTGAATACATTATTACTTACTTCTTAATTTTACCTCTAAATAAATATGAATAAATAAATAAATATGTAATTCTGAAATAAAAAACCTCTTCTATAAATTCTCCGGGAACACTTGACCTAATTTTGACAAAACAACATTCAGATCCATCCCAATCTCCTTTCCCTTTCTCATCTCCACTAAACCTGAATTACAAAAGTATGTCTCTCTCTTTCCAGCATTCCTGCTCTGCAGTCGACCGCTCATCGTCGTGAACGTGCACTTGAAGGAGAAGTTAGATGCCAGTGACGTCACCAGCCTGAAGAGTATAGCAGACCTCGCGGTAGCCAGCAACATGGAGCTGGTCTTCATTGGGGAGTTCCGGACCAGGAGTAACGTGCAAAGTGAGTAGCTACCTTACCTTAGTATTCTTCATCTCGCTCATATCGCTGGCTTATGTCGTTCCTTCTTCAACTTTGTTAGTCTACAACTCCATTATTTCTATGACATCGTCGGTGGTAGTCTAGTCACTTTGGGTCCAAGATTTTGGGCTCGTAGGTCAGGATTAAGGAAGTCCGTAGCCAGTTTTACCAAGGGGAATTGTATAATCCAGTACTAACCGGGTTGTGGAGGTCAGTTAGGCAGTCGCTTCATTTAAAATGCTGATAGTCAGCCAAATCCGGTGAGACTGAAGGTCGACCAGGGTGTCTAAAATGGCCGCTTTAGCAGAATCGTAATTATGAATCATGTTAAAAATTAAAAATTCTTAAAATGGACTTTATAGTTATAGACAATAAGTCCATTTTAAGAATTTGAAATTTTAACGTGATTCATAATAAGATTCTGCGTGGATTCTGATAAAGCGGCCATTTTAGACCCGCTGAACGTAGTTCGGAAAAGGCTAGGCAGATGATGAGGGCAGGGTAGGAGGTCGGATAAAGTTTCGCATTCATTCAAGTACACCCAGTGAAAGGGTTAGGTGGGCAGGCAAACATAATTCGATGAACATTTTTATAGTTTTTGTTATCAAATGAGTTGAGTCACATGCATCAAGCAATATTATCTGTCAGTTCGTATAGAAGCAGCTTATGTGACGTACTGATAAAACAAAAAAATGCATATACGAAAAAGAAGATTATTTAGGTACAAAAGAGGTATGAGTCAACTTTACCTATCAATGAAATAATCAATATTGAAATACCTGCCAATAAAGCAATGCAAATCGATGTCAAGTTCTGTAGGCCTCTTGTAGGATAATATTATATACAGTTTTCATAATGGGCGAATTCTTAAATCGCGAAACAAAAAGTCAGCTTTTCCTAATTTTTGAGTTGGTATTATGTAAAACTTGTTTATAGTGATGAATACATAGGTTCTATTAAGAGGTTTGAGGTTAAGAACAAAAGACTATAGTTGTTTATTAATTTATCAAAAATGGAACTTATCCTTAAGAACATAAATTCTTATTTCCTGCTTACAAAGTAACAAAATTTGACAACAGTAGGCTCAGCAAGGGGCTATTGAGTATCTTTTAAATGTCAGTGGCTATCACATTGTCCATGGATTAACTGTCAAATTGGTTATGGTTTAGTACAAAATGGAACCATTTGACAGTTATTTGATGGACACTATATGACAGCCACAGTCATTTAAAAGATACTCAATAGCCCTGCAGAGCTTTCCACGGGTGACAGTTTACAGTCACTTAATTATTAATACCGTCAAGGACGTTGCCGTGGTGATATTTTGTAATTCCATACTACAATGTCAACCAAACCCATGTTTTACTCATTACGTTTGATGCGTCATGTTGGAATAAATCTTGTAGTTTTTTTTTACAGTTTTAGTTAACTGTGTTGTTACTCGGTCAATTATTCAAATTGAAATGAAAAGATGGCATTCAATCCTATGTAAACACACATATAACAATGTTCCATATTGTTAAACTGATGAAATTAAAAGCTTTTTATTTTATTGTGCTGTTACCTTACGTAGCCCTAGGCCCACGTGCACCACAAATCACTAAATATGTTTAGGTAAAAAAATATTCAGCGGGCTCTATAGATTTTACCTAATGCTGAACAGTCTATTTGTTTTTGTTCATCTTCCAGTCTGAATACTCCACCAGCGGTAGTCCGAACGTGATCTAAGCATAGTTATGACCAATTCATAACTTTAAAAAAAAATTGCTACCTATATTCAGCATACCAACAAGAATCTTTAGCAACAATGTAAGTAAACGATAAAAACAATAGGATTACTACTGATGCTGATAAGCAACTGTGTTATCGTTCAAACAATTAGTATTATCGACAATAATTAAGCTTACTGTATTAGGACACAGCTGTGAGCTATTGTACGTCATTAGTCTATATTTGAAATTCACGTGCGCTCAAGCATGCAGATATTTTTTTAATGCTATTTCATGCATCATAGTTTCTATGTAAAGAACTGTGAGTGGCCATAATTGCATCATAGTTTCTATGTAAAGAACTGTGAGGACTAGAAGCTGTCTGTTCAAGGGTTTTATTCCAGCACGATAGTGTCCATCAATTAACTGTCAAATGGTTCCATTTTGTGCTAAACCATAAACAATTTGACAGTTAATCGATGGACACTGTGATAGCCACTGACATTTAAAAAGATACTCAATAGCCCTTCTGTTTGCAGCTATGATATTTCTCATCGACAAACTAAAACTTTCATACAAACTTTCATCTCCTACTTAAACCTGTAAATAAGCCGAATTGTCAAAAATCACCTTTGTTATAAAATAACTCTTTGTCAGTGAATAAATCATAGGCAGTTAACAAAGCATCGTTAGTGAATGAATGAATTAAATATTTTTATAAAGTGTTAGAATGAAAACGAATCATCGCCCTCTATAGAAAGAAAATGAGAATCACGATACGATGAATGATACTGTCTCTCACACTTTGAACTTCATTGTACTATACGCCGCATTTAGCAATAGCCTATTCTTTAAGCTGCTTTTAGCATATTATGTGGAGGTACTTGCCTGTTGCCAAAATGATAAGCTCCACAAATCTTGTACCTTGTCACCTTGAATTTAGAGAATTATTTTTAAAGTCTCTTAGTCACATTTTTCTTTAGTGTTTGAATGTCTAGTAGGTACATGACGCATATCATATAAAGCTTGTCACATAAGCGAAACGCGGAGAGCGTTTTGCTTATGTGTATATATTATGTGTATATCTTATGTGTATTTTTAATGTACACGTAATTTGCATTATAAACTGAGAAATTAAATATGAACATTAAGACAAAATGTTATGAAAATAATTGACCTTACAATTCACCTCGTGTTTAGCTTATGAATTTAACCTTCAGACATTTCATTTGACCATTTGACTGACAAGAGACCCGAACCGAACAGATTGTACCTAGTACGCAAGACTAATCAAGATATGATAAACCAAATTTTGTTGAGCTGGTTTTGTACGGGAAGCTTGTATAAAGCGAGGTCAGGTTATACTCAATATATATAACTTGGTGTGTACCTACAATATCCATTATATTACAACTGCAAAATGATGTCATAGACGTATTTTTTATTCCTTTTTATCTTTTTCAGCATTCAAAACCTGCCAATCAGTGCTGAACGAAGACATCATCACCACAGTCGACGTCAAACACACAGGTCAAAGCAGCATCCTATGTCCTGGCATGCTAGACAGTACGAACTTTAATGGACATTCAGGTGCTATCAAAACAGGTTTAAGCCATTTAGCCATACCTCGAGGCTGGTCCTGGGGTGGCCCGGCCTCCCCTTTCTGTCCAATTTGGGCCGAAATCAAAGTCCCAGATTGACAAAAACATACAAATATATATGGCAATAACAAAAATCTAGCTAATTTTGTATCCTCGGCTGTTCTACTCTTTTTACAATGCCTTCTTGTGGTGTTCTTGCAATTATATTTCAGTTGAAGTTAGACGGCCATTTTGAAACGTCAAAATTAGCGCCAGCGCCATTTTTCCTGTCAATTTCACGGTGTCAAAATGTATTTGTATGTATCTTATTTATGATTTTAAGTGTTAGATTTAAAAAAATACGTGATAACCCGACTATGTGGGATTTAGGAATGTTTAAAATTGTTAGTGTGGATTTTACTTTTAATTTGGTAAGAAGGAATAGTCAAGAGGGTAGTTTGACAGATCGGGTTTTTAATTTATTTCAGTATAAACGAATTTTTAATCAAGACTTGCTGTGTTTAATGTATACCTATTGCAATAAAAGCTACGTTAATGTGTGTACATTGGTAGTGTAGGACCAACATAAATAAAGTAGCCCAATTTATGAATATTGCCCAACCAAAGCATTATCCGGGCAATGTGAACACCTATCAACAAACTAATGAAATATAATATTTAAATGAATTACCAGCAGAGCTATTGCGTATCTTTTTATATGTCAGTAGCTATCATAGTATCCATCAATTAACTAATCGATGGAAACTATGATAACTACTGGCATTTAAAAATATACCCAGTAGCCCTGCAGTTTACCTAAACATAATAAATGAATTTGTAATATATTTATGTAAATAAAACGTAGTCTTTGCGGGGCATAGACTGAAAGTGTGCTTTTTAATGTTAAGTAGGTAGATTTAATAGGTATTCTTAATTTATTTTTCAGATTTTCCGCAAAATATTATAGTGTTTATTTGCAAGTATTTCTTTTACGCACTTTTTGACACAGGTACGGTAATAGGGTAGTGTTTTTTCAACATTCTTACAACGGTGCTTATAAATCAAACAAAATTATTCAATGAAAAAATTAAATGTCGTAACGTAAACTTTGAGCGTGCAGCTGTATTTGCAACGTTTTACTCAGTGCTTAAAGTTGGAAATCCAACGCACGTTTGATGTTACATTATTTCTTTACCTCTGCGCCAGTTTGCCAAAGGATAGACGTTCTGGTTCTTACTCTATGCTTATTTGTACTCAACGCACCGCAGTATTCTTATGTTTTTGTTTATTGAGATTAATATACCGAAACAATGTACCTGAGCGGTTTTCCTTGTTAGGTAGTTATTTGTTGGGTTTTGTACATAATGGCATATGGACTACGTTATGTTGTTGTCAATATTAAAAGCCTTATTTGGTGGACCAATACAAAAACTACCAGTCCTAGGAGTAGTATAGAAATTGACAACAGTTTAAGTTATAACGTAGATTCAAAAAATTTAAAAATTGTGAGGTAAATTCCTGAATTGTTATATTTTATGTATGTATAGTGTCATCGGCGCCTGACTGTTTTCATACGGGTACCGATTAAGTTGGACTCTTCGCGGATTGCGGTCGCTTCAGAATTGTACCTTCATCCTGGCACCTACACACCTACCTCTTTTGTTTACTGTACTTATACCCCCAGAATCCATTACGTACAAAACTTGATAACTAAAATAAGGTAGGCCTTAAGTATTTTGCTGCATTGTGATCCGATTCTTATGTAGTAAGCTGGAATTAACATAAATAAAGTAATAGAAATCCAGACATTATGAATAAAGATACAAAACCCATGGTTTATGGCGCAGTTATCGATAAACTATACTAGGAATAAATGGATATTGAGTGAATCGTGGTTCTGTTGGAGTATGCATGACATTGACACGAGGCCGCTGCTGTGGTTTAGCATAAACATAATCACCCTATATTGATCCCACTGCTGGGACACAGGGCTCATCTCTAATAAGCTATTTTCCACTACGCGGGTCTAACAGGGCTATTGCGTATCTTTTTAAATGTCAGTGGCTGTCATAGTGTCCATCAATTAACTGTCAAATGGTTCCATTTTGTATTAAACCATAACCAATTTGACAGATAATCGATGGACACTATGATAGCCAGTATAGCCACTGACATTTGCACTGCAGCCCTGCTGCACTGGTTGCTAGATGTATTTTTTATTTATTCTGGGACGCCACCGGTTTCCTTGTGAAATTGTCCTTGTAAATTGTATTGTAAAAGCAAGATGGCTGAGTCAATTTCGTCCATGGTCCACAAGAACCATGATGCGTTTAGAATGTCCCTACTTCTGACTGCTGCATTTCTTTAGTTATGAATAAAGAATAAGTGATTGAATTTAACTAGTAAATAAATGCTTTCTATGTAAAAAATGTATATTTTGGCATTCAATACTAAGATTAAAATAAAATAAATAACAAATCTACTTAATATTTTTGTATTATGTGATTTTGATCTCGTATAGTAAAAAGGAAAGTTTGGTAAAGATTCTATGTTTACTGAATTTATTTATTAACTTCGGCTGCTATCTCATACGGCTGAAACAATTCTTGCGACACTTACAAACAAACAAATCACGTATTCTTTATATTTCCTAAAAATAGATAATTATGGAAAATATTTTTGTAGCCATCAAATATGAATATCCTTGAACTAAATAATTATTAATGATATTTAAATATGATTTATGTTTTTTTTTGGGTATTTAGGGGGTCCACTAATCAGATGTTACTGTAACCAGAGATTCCGAAATATCTATCTATGGTTTATCAATTTTGTGATAATAAAATAATTTATAATTTTGTGGTATTATCTGAATAGTTTGATGTGTATTACATGGTGTAAATTATTATTGATGAATTATAAATAAATTATTTAAATTATGATTTGATTGTTTTAATTTATCTATAAAGGTTGTATTGGAAGTATATAGTTCATAAAAAAAACACAAACTATACTTTATAGTTATTCAGCTACATAGATTTATCTTGGGTGTTGGCCTGAAACTGCGTTAAGGTGGAAGCTCACATCTGGCCCGCGAAATTCTAATTTTCTTACGTTTTTGGCAATTTGCAGGCCAGTGCTTGGTTGTATGTTTATGAAAATTTGATTTGCGACTGTAAGACGTATGAAGTTACCGAATTATAACCATCAAAATTATCAATACAACCCTCCAAGTTCATTTTCATGTCAAGATTGATTTTTGCATGTAAAAGTCATTCTTTAGTAATTTAGTCGTCGTTCTTTAGTAGTTAGTAATTTTGATGGTTATAATTCGGTAACTTCATACGTCTTACAGTCGCAAATCAAATTTTCATAAACATACAACCAAGCACTGGCCTGCAAATTGCCAAAAACGTAAGAAAATTAGAATTTCGCGGGCCAGATGTGAGCTTCCACCTTAAGCGAGCGCCCGCGACGCTCAACCGTCGCGTGTGTACACACGGCTGGGCTCTGTGGGAACGCGACGGTCCCCGTCGCTGAGACCGGATTGTTTTGTTTTCGCAGTGTCGCTAGTTCAATTTTAACGGTGTGCATGTATAGTCGTGTGAGTCGTGTCGATAGAGAACTTAATATATTATTTTAGTACCTTCGTAGCAAAACGAAAACAAGCCCGTGCGTGTTCCCACTGGCGGACACCGCGCGTGCCCCCGTGACGGACCACTTTTGAATGAAACCGCGCTGGTGCCCGCTTAACACAGTTTCAGGCCTTGACACGAGAACTCGAAAACCTATGATTTTTTTTATAAAACCTCTTTTATACATTTTCATTAGAAAGAGATACCGCTACTTCGACACAAAGGGCTAAGAAGGAAAATGGGTTGTTTTGGGTCAGTAGAAGTCTGAGACTCCTTTGATGATATCCCACCCAACAAAAAAAATAGATTTCTATTGAAAAGAAACTGCATCTCAGGTACCAATAACAGGTAACAATTTGCAAACTGAATCATTCTTCTTGTTTTTTCAAGAAGTTCGGACCTGTCTAAAGTGTTTGTAAAAACCTTTTCTCGTAAAACATTGATACAACAAACAACAAAATGTAACTTGTCATCTGTCACATTGACTTGAAAATTCGAAGATTCACAAACACCAAAGCTCAATTTATTATATTTATTTTTTTAATAAATCAATCAAAATGCCAGACTTAGAAGCTAGAATGGAGAGCATGCTTTTTAATTACGAAACTACAAATCGCACCGATTTCCGTAATGGTACAATCCTACCTCCAACTTTTACAACGTATAAAGAGAAGAAGCAATGTGTTCGAGTTAGGCCTCCGCCCCTTAAGGACCAACACACCCTGACCAATTGGAGGACTACGTCTGTACCATTCAGCTTGATGCACGCGCCTAAAGCCATCATTAGAACTGACCCTACTAAAGTTCAAGAACCCCTCGTAAGTTTATATGCGAAATAAATAATACTAATTTGGTTTGTTTGGAAAAAGGTTACCACGTATTCAGTTCATCATTCTGAAAGTCCTCTACACAAAAAGTTTATGTCGGTTATAAAAGAAAAAGCAATCAAAATGTGTGGCAATTTCTATTTACCCCAGGACCAAATTTCCACGCACATACAAAAATTTGTGTGGCTCTTGCTCTTTTAAAGCTATTGAAGAAGAGGTTAACAATGCTGTTTTGAATACGTGGTAACCGTTTTAGGGTCGGTGTCCCTTCCGCAATGTATATTTTGTAGGTGGCCGGAGACAGCACAAGAAAAAGTGGAATGATAGTAGGGGAAACTGGGCTCAGCAACGAGGCAATTGAGACTGACTAAAGAAATAAAACCTAATCATCAACAACCTAGCTTTTTCTCATGTTGGGGTCGGATTGCTTGCACTGACTGGACGGGTCCACTCAAATCTGTGTGGTGCTTTCTTCAAAAGACCATCTCAGACACTAATCTGCATAGCCCTCATGTGTGTCCCAAGATTATGTCTGGACCTTAAACTTATTGTTAACCATTTAAAACCATTTTAAAAGATTAAAAGAGTAACCTTTGGAGTTTCTTGCCAGTTCCTTAGGAATCGACCAATGCACCGAACCGTGCCCCTTTTTTATGTCGACGTTTTACAAGTGCCCATGTAGGCCTATGTGAAATAAAATATTTTGACTTTGACTTGACTTTGACTTTGATTCCCAATAGTTGTCAAACCATCTGGCTTCTGAACTCTTAGTAATCTATGACCGGAACGCTGAACGTTCGATGTCCGCACATCATGTCGGCCGACCCATGCGCTTTGGTAGATGTCAACAGTTTTCCAATTATCAAAAGTACGTGCAGGTTACGTCTTGATGTTTCCCTTCACCAGTTCAGCGGTGTTAACATAAGTTACACAACGTAAAATACCAGCCTGTTTCATAAATCAGGTTCGATGCCACTGGGTCAATGCTTTCGTCATTGAAAAGGCCTAAGCTTTTCCCACCTTGGTAAGAAGTCTCCATGTGGTACAATTATGTGTATGATCTAGGTGAAACCACCAGATGAAGACTTAGAAGAGGCCGTCAAGACACGCCCCCGTCTGGTGATGACGCCCGCAGTCAGCATGGATGACATCAAAGACCCTGCCATGCGCCAGCTCCTGTGTGACTCCATGTATACCTCTGCGATGACTACCGCCACGAGAGAAGCGATTTCTGACTACTTCTCGGTGAAATCGCCTCTGCCTGGCTTGCCCGCGCCGGCTAATCCGGTTTGTTCATTAGATTATCTGTTAGTTAGTGTGCACTGCTTCGTTGATGTAGTGAGACTGCTGAGCATGAGGTCCTGAGTTCAATTCCCGGGTAAACTGTTATTGGGTTTTTCCATCACGAATCCAGTAGCAGTCACGGAGTCTGACTTGTGCGGTTGATGGCAATAGAATCGCTCCCTATTACCTGGGACTTAAACAGAATTGGGTATACCTACTATTAAGTAGATCTCTGCCTAACCCTTCTTGGTTGCAGGCGCGAACTTATGTTATGTTGCTAGTCAGTCGACTTATCCTATCAGATTCCACTTACGGAAATAAGCCTCTCCCAAACTGTGCCAAAACACCCTAGATATGTCTTTCGCATCCACTCCGGTGACAACTTATTAACCTTTTTAATTCATCTAACTGGGGATACTTGATCTCCTCTCTAACTGCCGCACTCAGAAAAGTTTAATGATAACCTATATAGGTGGGTACTTAAGTCGTCACTTACTGCTGTACTCAGATATATTAATGGTTACTTAAGCCGTCACTTAGTAGGTAAAGATTTGACATATTATATACTTTTGTATGACAAAACTGTCAAAACCTTTTCCTAAGTAATCATTAAAGCTCTCTGAGTGCGGCATTTAGTAAAGGTTTTGCACGGATGTCAAATGTTTTCTAAGTGACAACAGTTTTTCATTTGCTCCATGGACCATGAGTCGCCGTCGCGTCGGTCCATGAACAGGCGCTAAGCTTCACCCACTGCTTACTTATTCAAAATAACTTTTCAGATAAAGTTGCCACCACTGACTCTTCCGTACGTGTCTCCGGAATGGCGTATGCAGTCGATTCCGTGGGATAATAGGCAGTTGAGGGCCTACTGCGATACCACCAAGGAGTTCTGGCTGGCACAACCATTGCCTCCGTACGTGACAGTTGTGAATAAAAGTTCCGAATGGTAGACAGAGCAGTGGTGGCCCAGTGGTTGCGACCCCGACTTATGAACAGAAAGTCGTGGCTTCCAACCCAGGCAGACGCATTAGTATTTTTTTTTTAAAACGTTGCCCCACACTAGGAATTTCTCCTGTATCGTGGGTGCGTTCACAAACATTTAAACTCACATACACAAATACCCAGACCCGGAACAACTATCTGTAGGTCATACAAATATTTGTTCCAAGTTTTTGTAATTTATTTAACACCACTGCTCTCTAAACGGTGAAGGAAACATCGTGAGGAACGTGGTGGATTATAGCCCATCCCTCTCCTAGAGAGGAGGTCTGAGTCCCTGTGTCCCCCCGAGTGGGAAGATTATAGGGTGATGAATGTCTGGTAGACAGATAACGCCTAAATAAGTATTATAGCATTTTTACAAGATGCTGATCTCAGCCGATCACTGCTATGGTGTTGCGATGCCTATAAGTTGGGATTTTGTTTTAAATATGGAGACGGAGTTTCCTGTAGGTTAAGGTGATACATACACCGAGCCATTTGTCTTCCTGTTTGCACATGTAACTATTTTATGTACATAGCTAAATACCTACTGTACATAAACTCACGCCCTTTTCCCATGGGGCTAGGCAGAAACCGCATAACGCCACTTGGTACGAACTATACTCCTTTTTCCACATTCATACATCTGGTATTTTGTATTTTAAGAAGCCCAAATTTTTGTTTGTTAGGTCACTCACAGTCGGTTGCTCAATTAGTAATTCTATGACCTAAATTAATTAATTTTGTCACTTAAAACTTTAATTTACAGTCACTTGTTTTAATTCTAGCCATTTTCTATTTCTATAGTTGCCGAGTGTGTAGAGAAACAGAGATAGTAGAGGCCAATAGAAAAATGCGTCACCGAATGCAGAATGGAAGACGTTGATAATGTGAGTATTTAGGTACGGTCACCAGCAAAATTGCATGGATACATTAGTGTCTATTTTCCTGTGAACGTTTATAGTCGATAACTCGTTTACGTTAGGTCGCGTCGTTTCTCGCTTCACGCGATTTCATTTCTGAATTGTCCATGCATTTTTGCAGGCAAGTGTACCTACAGAAGTGGTGCCTATCGATGGCATTGTATGAGATTGACTTATGAATAGATTTAATTTTACGTTTATTTATTTTTGTTTTAATTTTGTGTCGACAGAATTTTATCCAAAAATGAAATATTTAACTGATTTATTTTCTATACCTACTTTTTATCTGAAGAAACAATAAGCATGACGGGGATGCTTATTTATTCTTCAGATAAAAAGTCTGATGGTATAAAAAGTTGTCCCTTAAAAAAAAAAAAGGGGCCCTTAGAATTAGATGTTATTTTACAAATGTCAATTTATTGTTGCTCTTACTCTAGTTTTTAGATTTCGAGTTTTGTTAGTGAGTCACTTTATGGTACTAATAAATTCTTTTTTTTTTACATAAAAGCTTTGTGTTTTATTTGAGAACTAGCGACCCGTCCTGGCTTCGCATAGGTGCAATGTAAGTACCTACCTAACTACTTTTTACAGGGTGTAAATTAACCCTTCGTCAACCAAGCATTTTGTACATCAAACTAAGTACCCCTGCGTAAAAATGTTTGCTGGGAAATTACTTTTTTTTTGGGTCAAAAATTTCATTTTACGGTAAAACTCAATGTGCACTCTTAAAACATTGTGCTAGTGGAAGCTTTGAATAGTTAAAGGGTCATGGAGGTAATTTAAATAAAGTTACAACCTGAAAAACTAGTATTATATTTACAAAAACAGCTGTGCAAAATTTGGAACTTTGACCCCCAATATCTCCGTAACTAGGGGGTTCCTAGCTCCGTAGCTATGGTCTAGTACAAAAAAAATATCGCAGTGGTGGGGAGAACAAGTGCCTTTCGTTTGCGTTAGGGGTACTTTTACACCCTTTATAAATTATTAACCTTCCTCTTGAATCACTCTATCTATTGCTGCAAAGCATTAAAATCCATTGCGTAGTTACCCTTTATCCTTCGCATATTTTTTACGACTCGAAATAACATCGAGATTCCTTTACAACACCTTTCTTTAATATTTTATGCATAAGCCTCTGTACCAATCAGTAACGGTATAGAATTCTTCACGACAACAGTTCGCATCTCTTAGCCTTCCAGAGGTTTCTTTTGAATTCTGCTGACAAGGCTTCCTTGCTGTCATGCAACTTAGCTTGCATGTGCCGTTCGATAAACCCCATTGTACCCTGCGCTACCTGTTAAGAAAAGTGGCTAGATGACTTTTTGGATGGGTAAATTAAAGCAAATACGGTACTTACACATGGTTCCAAGCTACTTTTTGTGTTGAAGAAAATGGAGATGCAAAGCCAACTTCTGCTTCTGCAACCGAAGTATCTAGCCAATAACAGCCCGTCGACGGCCAGTCGTACCTTCACTCGAGTGAGATGGGTAAAATAGATAGGTACTTACATATTTTTAATTGTTTACACGACTTCTACTCGAGCCTCCGGCTACCTGCATGCGGTTGCCGGTATTCGCAGCGTGTTGACCATGATTAGTAATACTAATGCATGTTCAGAATAGTTCACCAGAAATAGGACGGTGGATCAATTAACTCAGCCTCTCCCAGTCGGTTACTGTCATAGGACACTCTCAAGCTTTGCACACAAACCTGTGCTACATCCGCATCTCGTTTATCTCATCTCCCACCCACTTTGTCACTCTTTGTGAAATATTTCGAAACTTTTTCATTAAACACATTTCCTAAAAAAAAACCTGAGTTCTTCTATCAGTGATGGTTAATTCTTAGCACCTAATAGTTCCATGGCAAATTGACACCAAGAGCGACTGTTTTAATAGCGTTTTGACAAATAGCATGTAATTTTAGCGTTTTGACATGATTTAATTTAAAATGTTTTTCGTACTCTTTTTGCATTTTGATAAATTTTGATGTCTCTCATAGCTGTTTTGTATTTTGATGTTCTCATCTTGTTACTGGAATTTAATTTTTTAAACATTTATAATTTCACATTTTGTTAAAATGCCGAATACTGGAAAAACATGGGAGCCCCTTCTCTCTATGAATAAAACTACTTACTTAAACTCTTATCAGCCTCCGGGAATTAAGCCTTTTTTTTTTTTTTTTTTTTTTGGTGGGTGTAAAATCATCGAATAACCCCTCCCGCTCTTGGGCAGAGCGAAAGGGAGTGTCAGACTTCTACTGACTAAAAACCACCCATGTTCCTTCTTCGCCCTCTATGTCGAGGCCGCGATAACCGTTGGACTACCCGCGGCCCCGACAGGCGTCGGCCCTTTCGGGCCCCTCCCATGTTGCTGACATCTCTTTGAGGCGCGCGTGGAACACGAACGCGCCGTCGACACGGCCTGTTTTCGTCGTGAGACGGACGGACGGCGAGTTAGCCCGGGAATTAAGCCTCTGGTGAAGACTACGACATATCGGGCCATACGAAGAAAGCCCAGGCCTGACTATGTCCCTCCAAATGTCCCATTCGACTTGTTTCATAGGCCTGACTCTATAACCCAAAAAGATCCTAGAAAAATGCAAGAACCTTACGTAAGTTTTGGCAGACTTTTATATGGAGTAGTTACCGAAACTGATATGGGCCACACTTCTCCGGCCCGTCGAGCACAGCTACTTCCCGTAACCCTCCAGCAGGGCTATTGCGTATCTTTTAAATGACAGTGGCTAACCTATAGTGCCTTTCAATTACTGTCAAATGGTTCCATTTTGTACTAAACCATAACCAATTTGACAGTTAATCCATAGACAATATGATAGCCACTGTGATTTAAAAGATACGCAATAGCCCTGCAGGACAATGATAGAGCTGTCGTTATAGCTACCCTACCAACGACGTATATCACAAAAAAAAATCTACTAATCAATTAGGTACCTACTTGTTTTCCTCTTATTTGCATAAGTTCTTGTAACTATATTGTCTTTTACAGGAGAAAATACAGGATGATGATAGAGCGACAGTGCAGAAGTCTCGCCCCAAAGTCGTAGGGCCGTGTCTGGTTGATTTAGATGCTTTAGAAGAGCCGTATGTTACACAATACAGTTTTAAACGATACCTCTGTAAGTAAACGACCTCTTCACAAAGAAGCGATGACTCTGAACAAAATGCATCCATTTAGTTGATCCCCTTGAATGGAAGGACTTGGAGCTGTATGTACCGCGGCACCGCTCGACTTGCGCGTATTTCGGAAAAAATTTAAACCTAAACATAGCTAATTTGGTAAAAGCGGGGCGCTTCCTGTTTAGCAGCAGCAGCTTAGCGACCGAGAGGCGAGACTATTTCTTTTATCCGTTGTTAATGGATGAAGAGGGAGACAAAGATTATAGAAGCAATGGATAAGTTTTTCGCAGGGTCGAGTTTCAACCTCAACAAAGATTATAGAAGTGATGGATAAGTTGAGAGGGGAATGATAATTATGAAAGGATTTTTTTTGCATTGAGGTTGAAACTCGACCCTGCGAAAAACATGCGTTGAATGACTAGCAGCGAAAATGACGTTTTGTGAAAATGAGGTTTTAAGAAAATGACGTTGTGCGATATGACGTTTTGAGAAAGTGAACTAGTTTTTCACGGTGACATTTTGCGAAAGTGACGTTCTGCGTAATAAAAACCGTTCCCAATATTGAATAATGAATATGGCAAGTGGAGATTGTGGAGAATTAGTCTTGTGTAGTTCGTGAACGATGAACGAATAGGAGCCGTATCTTCGCACTGTACTGGAAGAAACGTTTCCGAACCACAGAACATAATATACTCACCTACGGGAGTTCCGAACGCTGGCTTGTAATCGGTCTAATAGGTCAAATAGCTCTTTCCGAACACGAACATCGCCCGAACGAGAAATGAAAATACAGTCTGACTGATTGTGACAGAAACGATACGTTTTCATTCGATGTGTCTGTGAATGAATGAGAACGAGAGAGAATAGCCGACGAATGACGATGCTATCCGAACCCGATCAACCGAATTCACAAGAATGAAATGAGATGCGCGTTATTTCAATGCCATTAGTTCACTGTCCGAAATGAACTAGTACAGAGCGATCTTAAAAATGACCGAGCAAGCACAAGACTATGGAGAATGGTATTGTAGGGTAGTACCTTACCTTACATTCAGTGTACCTGTGAGGCTGTGACTCAATGCACGTGCGTCGTGCGTCGTGCAGCATGCAGGCAGGATTAGGCAGGGCACGCATTATCCATATTAAACACGTTGATTGTCAGGCGAAATATAAGGGGGACGGCGCGAACGCAGTCCCCACTACCAAAAATTACGCATCCGAGTTATCCACATTAGGGATAATCGCAAGGGTCAACCTAACCGCAGTGCAATGGAAAGGCCTCGCCCTGGGGGAACCGCCTATTTGATCACGGTTTCCCCTATGCCAGGTAAGTATGAATTTGCCATAGTATCGCGTGAGGGTCATTCGACGCCGGAGAATCTTAACACCGCGATTCAGAAACGTGACGTAATCGTACAGCTCCATCTAGTGAGTAGAAACTGTACAACAAACAAGTTGCCTGATAGCAATTTAGGGTTACTTCTAACGGTTAATGCACGCGTGTGTGAATAGTAGTTCCACTAAACTGGTCAGAGGGCGTTTTTGCAAAACATCTCCTGATTGAAATACTAATCTCCTTGTTATTTTTCAGCTCACGAACCGTTCTCTACATTAGGGTGTGTATAATTAGCCTAGAGGAGCGAAAACAATAGAAATAACGGGAGATGATATACCTACAGATGATCCCTATTAAGTTTTATAACTGAATTCCCGTTAAGGATATAAATTTACATTGTGATTTGCATCGAAATAGGTTCATTTAAGCTATCAAACTATTATCTACATAATAAGACTACAAAATTACAGTTTCAAGTTTGTAAATAGAAACAAAAGTCGACGTTAAAGGAGAAAGAGCAAAATGGTCTATGAGCGGCCAACAACGAAATAGGTATTAAATGAAAGTACTATTACTAAGGACTAACTTTTACTATGAACGTAACATTGCAGCTCATTTAGAAAAAAAAATACATATAGGTAAAATACTTAGATAATAAGTGCAAGAAAATGTGCAAACCCATTTTATAAAATACTTATTAACATTAGTTTATGTCTTCAAAAGTATTTCAAAACGTTGTCAGCATACCGTTTACAAGACTCAGCTCAACAGTGGGTTTACTACATGGACTACCTGAGTTCGAACGGCCCAATCAGCTTCGAGTGCAAACAAAAGAGCCGAGGTGTGGGGTGCGTGTGCGTCACTCGGCGCAGTCCTTCGCTTACCCTTGTGACGTTGTGTACTGTGCGCTCATCTACGGATTCTTTTTCAAACGTTTTGACCCTGGCTACCCTCTGGACTGTGTTTCTTCCTAACCTGATAACCTGGCTATTAACTCTGAACTTCTGTACGTTTGTGCTTGTGTACTTGGACTCTGGACTTGTGTACGCTAACGGAACATTATTGAAAAATGGCAGAAAATCGACCTATATGTGTTTTGTGCAATCGATCAGTGGTTAATAGAAGAAGGTTAGAAATAACCCATGCTCTTTTTGAGGAAAATGCTGCCAATGCTCAATATACAAGGTGTTGATTTGCATCCTAGTCAAATTCAAGGACGTAATTATGCTAATGATTCTCGACCCAAATCAACAATAAAATGGGTAGGTATTTTTTTATTTATTTTTCTTATTTGCGGAAATCCGTAAGTGTAAACCAGCCGTATTTAAACGCGGCCTGTCTGTTACTAGCCCTATAACCGCGCTTTTACACACAAACAAAAGCAAACAATACATACACAACGCATACGCAACGTTCATTCAATAAATTCGTAGGTAGTCAATCCTACCCCAATCACGGTGCGCGCACGCTCCTAGCCGCGCCCCCGCGGCTCTGGAACTAACAGTGTGTTTGATGTCGCCGAAGCGTGCGGGTGCTTTGCGAATTTCGCTTCTCGGTACATCGTTGAGACGTAGGTACAAAGTGCAAGATGACGGACAACTATTCAAATGTCGAGTTGGTGGAGATGGTCCGTCTGTATGCCATCAGTGGAGACAGCCTACGACGAGCCATCCAGATGTTCACCGAAATGTTTCCCGATCGGGAACCTCCATCACAGAGCGTCATGCTGGCTGCTACGCAAAGACTGAGGGATCATCGGCAGTTTGACGTTCCCCTGCATGCTCAAGCTCGCGGCAGCGTAGGCCTGCCTGTCGCCTTGCAAGAAGATATCCTGGAGTACTTCCAGCGAGACCCACGGGCAAGCACGCGGGAGGCTGGTCAACACTTTGGAGTGCACCACACCACAGAGTGGCGCCTACTGAAGCGTGAACTGCAACACCCGTTCCACTACCGCAAGGCACAAGACATTCACTCAGGTGATAATGCCGTGCGGATTACATTTTGTCGCTGGTTGCTGGAACACCAAGACGCCAACATCCTGTGGACGGACGAGTGTTTATTTACTCGAGTTGGCGTCTACAATGTTCATAACGAACATTGGTGGGCTCACCGCTACCATAACCCGCACGTAACCAAACGGCATGCGTTCCAAGTGCGGTTTGGACTGAATGTGTGGGCTGGCATAATAGGGGAACATGTGCTTGGACCCTACTTCATTGATGGGTACCTCAACAGTGCCAAATACCTGGAGCTGTTGCGTCACGTTGTCGAGGATATGTTGGGTTTACACGGAGGAAGTGACAAGTGTAACAGAATTACGTGCAAGGATCATTAGTGCTTTCGACACTTTAAAATAAAAACGAATGTGTTAGTGTTACGTAAGGTGAAGGAAAACCAGCTACGTCGTGCTCGATTGTGCGAGGAGCGTGATGGTGGCCACTTTGAACAATACCTCCGGGTAACTTAAGTAGGTAATTTATTTATTTGTACATTTTGTAAATACGTTGTTAGCTTAATCAATTTTATTAGTGTAAATAATTTGATTTCAAATTTTTAACTACGCCAATAATACCTAAGAGTCGAAAGTATCACCACGTAGGTACATACACTTAATTAGCACGTCTTTCCATTTCCATCAAACGTAGAAAACATTTTTAGACTTAGTGGATCGGTACACCAACTAAGGTAGGTATTATTGCCGGTCCTAAACCCGTTAAGTAGGAAAGAAAATTTCAAATCAACCAATTTAATCCACAAATAAAAACAAAATCACTACGAAAACTTTAGGTTGAAGGATAAAGCAAAACTAACGTTTTATTAATCATCTGATATCAGGTCAGTGAACTTTTCTTTGGCGCACTAGTATTACTGTCATTAGTAAGATTTCCGTATTCCAATGATGCTCAAAAATGAGTTAATCCACAAATAAAAACAAAATCACTACGAAAACTTTAGGTTGAAGGATAAAGCAAAACTAACATTTTATTAATCATCTGATATCAGGTCAGTGAACTTTTCTTTGGCGACTAGTATTACTGTCATTAGTAAGATTAATCCGTATTCCAATGATGCTCAAAAATGAGCTAGTTATTAAGCGAAATTTATGACAATAATGTAGGTGGTTTTCGAAATAAAATTAGGTAAAATGATTGCTACCGGTCATGGCTCGGTCGCGCTCGAGCGCACGCGGCTTGCATTTCGTAGGTACAGACGTCGACACACACGCACACAGCTCAGCTGCATTGTAGCTGTGTGCGCAGTCGGGTGATTCTGTTTTATTTGTATTGAATTAAGGGTTTAATTCTGAAATACTGTTAAATTTCAACAACAAAAAAAAAGCAGCGCTTATTAGTTATTACCCGCTACCGTACTTCAATTGATTATTTATGTCTTTTATGACAACCTCCTGAAATTTGACGAGGATGCAAATCAACACCTTGTATTATTGAAGCTATAGCTCCACAGCAAGTAAGTATTTTTAGACTATTTTTTGATTGTTTTTACCCGTATGTACGCACCCTATAGCGGTGATGGCCTCATAATATTGTGTCACGATGTGCATATGCGACACATCGTTGGGTGAAGTGTGGGCTCTTTATTGAAAGTCCACGTTACAGTTTTGATTGTATTTTTATGTACGTCCTTTTAGTGAATTATGTTATTTCCTTAAGCGTATGGTTCTTTTCTAACAATACTTAAGTTATAGTCAAAACAGATCTTCTCTCTCTTTTACACACATGGTGCATATGGAAACAGAGCCAACGTTATCTAGCTTCGAAATATAATAGAGGCCAACCACTCATTAACAATGCGTATGAGCATGACTCATTCGTCACGTTGAAAAAGAGCTCGGCATGTTCTACTATACAACACATGATTTAACTGAAACTGCTGTGAGTTTTAAATACTATGTTATAAACTATTTTCCTTTTCAGGTTGAATACAACGGCCGAGAATACGTTTGTCGACCCTGTTGGCAACGAGCTCAACGGGCTGTGCAGCCAAACAATAACCCTGCCCCGCACGAATGTGTTCTTCAAGTGGAAGAATATTCACGAGTGCCTAGCACCTCGGCAAACTGTATGTTTGACAGATGCCGTAGTGTTTCACGTCGTCGAATGCCTGAGAATGTAAGGATTACTCTTATGTTACATTCTAACTTATTCATACTAGACAGTGCCAGAATATGTGATGCACATTTAACATCAAATGATTGGGAAGAGCTCATTGATAGTCCAAATCTCAGACATGATTTTAACAGCTCTCATTTTGTGCAAATACTAGAGCTTTTTAAAAAAGCTGTTTTAAATAAAAATATTCTGGACTTTGAAGATATTGCAAATATGGATCCTAATGAGATTCATATTCGATTGGGCGTTAGCAGAGATCAATTCAATACAATCTTGGAACAAACGCCTTCTTTGTCTGAGTCAAACGAGCTCCAACTTTTCGTTCCAGCGACAGACCTACAGTCTACACAAATACGAAAATCTATTAAAACCGTTCTTAATGGTGTGTTCCGATGGGCATATAATTGATGTTTGCGGGCCTTATGCTGCTACCGACTCAGATGCCAGTATTTTGGAAAGAATTATAAATGACGAAGAAGGCACATTTCACTGGTTTTACCGGGCTGGCGACATATTCATTTTAGATCGTGGGTTTAGAGACGTCTGTGGCGATTTGGAGCGATGCAACTACAGTGCCTATATGCCAGAAACCAAAGACCGCGGTGCAGACCAGCTTACTACTGAACAGGCCAATAGAACTAGGCTGGTAACTCTATGCCGCTGGGTAGTGGAAGTTATAAATGGCAGGTTCAAGCGAGATTTCAAATTGTTTAGGCAAGAATATTTTAATCGCGCCTTAAGTCACATGTTTGAGGACTTTCAAAACGCAGCGGCACTCATCAATGCGTTCCAAACACCAATACAAGATAGTATTCATGCATCATCGTTCGTAAATATAATTAATGAACGTTTTGAAATACCGAACCTCTTAGCGGACTATGTTATCCGTCATAACATAAATAGACAGAGGGCATCATTTGAAAGACTCAGCAGCGACCAACCTATTTTTGAAGACTTTCCGGTTTTTTCTGAAGAAGACCTAATTCTGTTTGCACTTGGCACATACCAAATCAAGTTGGCTCGCAGCTACTACGCTGAACACTTAATTGAAGGCTTATACAATATCGAAGTATACCGGGAGCGACAAATAAGTCAGCTCAGAGATTTTATTGAAGAAGAAGATATTTGGTTATTACGTGTGCGAATACAATCTAGACATGTAAGGTCCAGAATATATTATTCTTATATTGTAATTAACCGACAAAGACAAAATAGAGAAGCAATTGCTCATTATTATTGCAGTTGTTTGAGTGGAAGGCGCACAATCGGTTGTTGCGCACACGTTATGTGTGTAGTGTGGTATCTGGCATGGGCTAGACATCAAGACGAGGATATTTTATTACCGGCATCAGAACTCAGTGCTATTATTGTACATTAAATGTATGAATGTGGACGAGGCAAAAGGAGTATGTAAGGATCGTAGCAAGTGGCGTTCTGTGGTTTCTGCCTACCCCCATGGGAAAAGGGCGTGAGTTTATGTATGTAAATGTATGTAAAATAAATGTATTGAAGTAAACAAGTCATTTTATTTTATTTCCTTATTTTTAAGACTAAATCTTAGTAATTAATACGCTAAATCACAGGCTTACATATCTAAAATAAAAATGTATTTAGTTCCATTAATAATGACACTACAGATATAAAACTTCTTGAACCCGTTATTGTAGGGTGATATTAAACCAAAAAAAAATAAAATGTTCCTGGCCGCTGATAGACCAAGTGCCGTACGATTTTGCCCATTCTCCTTTAAATTTGGAACCAGCATCAACAATGACGCTTTATTGGCGAGCCTCTAAAGTCTCTAAACTAATACGGAACCTAGATAAGGTGCCCGATAGCACTTTAGGGTTACGTTGCAGACTTGCAGTGTAATTTATAAAAGTTCCATGAGGTTAGACTAGATGGCTCTTTCGCAAAATATAATCTGATTGAAAACGTTTTGCGAAAGTGATATTATGCGAAATAGACGTCTGAAAGTGCGTTTCAACCTCAATGTGCATTGAGCATTGAGCTTGAAACTCGACCCTGCGAAAAACATGCGTTGAATGACTAGCAGCGAAACTGACGTTTTGTGAAAGTGAGGTTTTAAGAAAATGACGTTGTGCGTTATGACGTTTTGAGAAAGTAAACTAGTTTTTCACGATGATATTTTGCCAAAGTGACGTTCTGCGTCAAGACCTGATCAAATTAATTGGGTTATGGGCAGGAGAATGATGAATGATGATGATGATGTATTTCATGATTTCCACCTACAACGACGCAACGATGTAGCGACAACTCAATGAGAAAGAACCCCGAGAGGTCCTTTTTCATTGAGGTGCCGCTACATCGTTTAAATGAGAAAGAACCCCGAGCGGCTCTTTGTCATTTAAACTTATTTAAGAAATTATCTAAAACACACTTTTTGTAGGGTTCGTAAAATAATCATCGACGATATGTATTCGACGACGCAAAAGGTGGCAGGAGCTAACTTCAAGAATGTCAGGGCACCGCTTCCAAATGCCTATTCGAAATGCAGACCGGTGAGAGAAATTGTTTTTTTTTTTCCATAGTTTGTTTATATCCCAACCTATGGCGCACAGACTTGGTCTTTTACGGAAGCTCAGAAGTCCGAACTCAAGGTTTGCCAAAGAGCGATGGAGCGTAGTATTTTAATTATCAAAATCACCGATCGAATTCGTAACACCATAATACGCTCCACGACAGGCATCGCCGATGTTGGCGATAAGTCTGCGAGGTTAAAGTAGGACTGGGCGGGTCACATTTCTAGGAGAAGTCAGGACAGATAGGCCAAAATCGTCACTCACCGAGGCAGACCCAAAAAACGTTGGCGTGACGATTTGAACTCGTTCGTGACTGATAGGCCACAGAAGACACAACACCGGGAGAGCTGGAAAGAAATGGGGGAGGCCTTTGCCCAGCTGTGGGACACAATAGGAATAAAAATTGTATCTGTAGGACATACATACCCCACTTTCAATTACATAACATTCCATCACGTTTGTAAGCACCGAAGGGTTAGGCAGATGTGTACCTAATTGAACACCCGCATTTGGCGATGTTTGAATCCCATTACCCCATGTAATATGGAGCGAGCCTGTTGCCATTAAACCGGGCACGAATCCAGACTCCGCTATGTGGCTGAAGATTCCTGATCGAAAAATAGGATAACACTTGACCCGACCCGGGAATCAAACCCTCATGGCACCAACAAGGCAGTCGCACGTAATCTACAAAAGCAGGAACGAGGTCTTTCTTCTTCTATTTCAAGGGTTTTCTGAAGCCGATGTCTCTTCAAAAAGTATGGTCATCAGTTCCTTATCCAGTTTTTCCACGCTCTAGGTTTTCATAGAACCCCCTTTTTTTTTTTTTTTGGTGGGTGTAAAATCATCGAATAGGTCCCGCTCTTGGGCAGAGCGAAAGGGAGTGTCAGACTTCTACTGACTAAAAACCACCCATGTTCCTTCTTCGCCCTCTATGTCGAGGCCGCGATAACCAGAGGACTACCCGCAGCCCCGACATTCATAGAACCCCTAACGAGCCTTTCGTGTCTCCGGAATGGCGATTGGACACAGTCACGTGGGACGGCGCGCAATTCAGGGTTCCTATTGAACCAACAAAGATATTCTGGCTCACGAGGGAGAAGTCCTTGTGAGTGTCATTATTTATCTAAGCTTATAGATATTTTCGAACTAGTGCTCCCCAATTGATATTTAGTTCATCATAGCGCAGTTGAGAAGTAAATGCGCACTTTAAAATGCACATAAGTTTGTCATGTCTGAAAGTCTTTCTCGCTTTTCTAGTTGTTCGACGTGTGATGATACAACGCTGAAAACACAGATGGACAAATATAAAACACGGGACTGAGTTTAACATAGCTTTATTTTGAAAACTTAAACGTATAATATTAGTCGTACAATATATTATATTAAAATTACAAAAGGTGCAGAAGTAATACGGCTGACTGCAGATAACGGAATTAATTAAGATTTAATACCTACAAACAAATCGAGCAATTTTTCGGCGTGTATAAGGTCATGAATGGGGATTATAATATTATGCGCGCTGTTTGCCACACCGGTAAATCGTACGAGCGTTGACGCGCTTATAAATAAGCACGTATAAACGCGATCCGTGAGAGACCGAAATACGCGCGTGTATGCGATTATCTCTAAACTTTTTCTATCATCTGCAATCTACCTTTCTACCGATCATATTGTGCAATAGTGATATTATAAAATTATTTATAACTATTTGGCATCCGTTTAGTTACTAAAATGAATTATGCAATTGGATGCTAAATCAACTAATTCAATAATCTAAGAATCTAATCCAAATAATTTTTGATGTATTTTATTATTTCTGTAACAAAATGTTGATTAATGTTAGAAGTAATAGGGAAAATAAGATATTCTGAACGCTAAAATATTATTTGTGTCTGATATAATGCTTATATTAAAAAAAAAATACTTCTGCACCTGTACGTATTTTTTATAAGGCAGCGGTTAGTCACTATTAAAAAGGTAACATATTTTAAGTAGGTATACTGTGTTTTTGCATATCATACTTAAAATATGATCACTTTGACAATGAATTAAAATGACAAAGTAACTATGTTTGAAAGTCCTCAAGATTAGCAATATTTTATATTTTTTAATGAATGTTTTTTTTTTTTAATGGGGCGATTTTTTCTTCAGTAATCTATTTTGTCGGGGAATGCTAAGGTTTTTATAAATTCTTGGACTTTCTGAGCCAAATAATTTATGCGTATTATAAGTCATTTTGGCCTTAAAGTTAAATTGTTTTATAAAGATGGAAATATCATTTGGCTAAACATTTTTTATACATTTATTTTAGAAGACAATTTATTTTATTATACATATAAGGCGTGTGTAACGTTAAATGCTTATATTTTCTATTATATTCGTTTTTATTATTAATAAACTGAATTGAAAAAGATACAGTTTCAGTTTTAATTTAAGATTTTCTGATAAGAACTGATGTGAAATACGACCAAATAACTTACAAGTATTCTAGAACAACAAAAAACCCAACAATAAGGCTTCTATACACTTATAATATCATAAAAGATCAATACTAACTACCACACTCGGAGGTAGTCTTCATTAATGTTATATAGTTAGTCATCATATTCAATGACCGACACATGTTAGCACATTTCAACAAGATCAAAAGTTTTTTCATCTGTCGTACTTGTTAATGAAAGTGAATTATTAATGTTAATAACAATTCCGATTACAGTATACGGCTGGTGTGCCAATTTCGGCCCACTCCGCAATTCCTGGCCGATGGTATAATAGGGGATCGGACTGGGTAAAAAAAATATAATTCTAATTAGTCCGTCAGTTAGATTATTGAAAAATATTGGATACGTGTTTTTTGTTTTATCAAATTAATAAAAATTGACGGAGATATCACCCTCAAAGATCATGAGTGTGGGGTTGTGACGTCATTTGTAGTTAATACATGTACTGTCATGTGAAGTTTTCGAGGAGTTCACGAGTTTTCGAAGCACTGTATCGTCTTCATTATTTGTTTATGTGAAAGAAGAAAAAATATGTGTTCAATATTTTTTGGAAATCTATCTGACGGACTAATTAGTTTTTTTTCGTCCGATCCCCTATTAACAAATACCTGTTCTTGTTTTCTCTATCAGTGTACAGAAGTCATAAGATTAATTCATAAAACAAAATGTTTTAGTCCCACTATGCCTTAAAAGTAAACCTAAATAAATCAATATCACATATATCAACTATTTAACACTGACTAATGTTATCGACGGAATCTTGATCAAGCTAACTTTTAGGGAATGATTACACTTTCCGACGCGGAAACGGCCAGAGCCGATCACATTTGTCGCCTTGAAGGTAGTGTCACTTTAATGTTGAGCTGAGGCCCTTTTGGCAATATTAGTTTTACTAAAAACTATTCCCAACATAATTTCTTTTCTTCTTACTTTATACGCACAGTTTAGCTTTGTCCTGTATCTTTTTTACTTTCTGTCAGTGACATTTGCAACTCACGAAAGTGAGAGTCTTATGTGGCAGAATGAGATTGAAATACTCAAAAGGGCTGATTCTATGAAGCAAATGTGATTTGACCCAAAATGAAATGCTTATTGTCATCAGCGCAAGCTGATTCTTCGGCGGGAAGTGTAGGACTTTATCATACTCCAATGGATTAGGAATGAATGGAGTAGGTCATCATTACAAAAAATATTTTTATTTCCAAATGTGATACTGATCCAAACTTTCAAGTTTGGCTAAATCGACTATAAGGCTTTTGAAGCATATATTTTGTTTTCTTTGTGATAAAATCATTGAACAAGAAAAAAAAAACTTAAGTCTTTACTTATTGCACAATGTAAAATTAGATATAATTCGTCAACATATTTCTCAAAATTAATTATGCTTGAACAAGATTACTTTTGCAACAAAATTTTCATCAACATTTCAACAAAATTATACAAATTATCCTTATTAATAGATTTCATTTTTTAGGTATTTTTGACTGTTCATCTGTTATTCAGTCTCTTAATATTAAGTTGAAATTAAATGAATAATATAATTTAACAAACAGGTTATAATTCTTTTTATTTTAAACCTACTACTAGAATACACATTATTTACTACAAAAATGACAAAACATGTATAGTACTGGTGAACGAGACAAACCATTTAAAGACACTTTTATAATTATTTTTGTGTTTTCTTTTGACATTCAGTTCAAAACATCCAAATATTTTTCTATCCTAGTCCAACAAACAAATATCATATTGTTTTTCAGGAACGCGCGTCGATCGTTCCAATTTATACTTTATTACAATATCATAAGAGTCACATGACGGGCGCTCCCGAACTGCGTTTATTCCAAAGTAAGCCTTAAGTTCTATCTATAGTTTCTGGTCAGGCTGCCTTTCTGAGCAACTGCCGCACTCAGAGAGCTTTAATGATTACTTAGGCCATCACTTAGTAAAGGTTTTGACAGTTTCGTCATACAAAAGTATGTCAAATCTTGACTAAGTGACGGCTTAGGTAATCATTAAATGTTTCTGAGTACCGCAGTAAGTAATCATTAAAGCTCTCTGATTGCGTCAGTTAGACTTTATTCAAGCTCAAGACAGCACAGGAATTTGCACATTAACTTAATATGTGTAAGGTTCATTATCGTAAAAAACGCTAATGCTCTGAGCTCACTCGCTGTGTAATACCTTTTCTCATCTCATTATCAAGAACACCGAAACTATACAGATAGACCTTCAAGCAATTTCAAACCCTACCCCCCTAGACTCAACGTTGGAATTCAAACAAGAACCTCCTCATCACATACCTACCTACCTCAATCCTGATCCTCCCTGGTCATCCATCCATAGCAGTGACCAGGCATATGTTAGCGAGGGCCATGGCAGAGTTCTGACGCACTTGAGGGTTTGGGTCCTTGATGAGTTGGAGTAGACGAGTTCTGGCCGTTCTGGTGATGTCGGGGTCCAGTTCTGTATCTTCTGGGTTCTTCTCGCGTATGCGGTACAGCTCAGCGTAGAGAAGCCCTGGAAAAGAAGAGAGGTAATGCTGAGTCGTTTTCTGACGTATTATATAAACATGAGTACTTTTGATGTTTTTTTTATTTTATTTTATTTTACTTTATTGGGACATAAAACAGTTACACATTACATTAAAGTATTACAGAATATCTTATGAACTAGGTAATCGTGTAACCCACAAAAATGCCCGCGAAATTATGGTATGAATTTTAATTTAATGCGTGCGGAGTAAGAAGTACTCGTACTTATAACTCATATAACTTATTAGGTGCATAACAAAAATAATTAAATAACTATAATGTCTACAAAACATGTTCATTTGGTAGTTGCAGCTTTGATCCGTCTGAGATCGAAACGGGTAAGGGCACCATTACCCGAGCGTTTCGACCTTAACATACTGCTGCTTGACACTTCGCGTGACTGGCTCTTTCTTAAGAATTGGCACTGGTGTTCAACGGGGCAATGCTGCCAGTCTGCTGGACACGTTTCCGGAAGACAGCGATATGGAGAACCTTTCTATCTCTAAACCTCTAATTTGTCTAGGAACGCTCGAAGTGACAACGCTGGCAACGGGAGGCCACAGATGACATCAACAGTTGAAGAGTTGAAATCTTTCGGTTGAAATGATGATGATAAAGGCCTTAGTTAACTATAATCTATCTACTTATCGTGCAAGTATAAGTGTTACTGGGTGGTGGAGATCCGGTTAGACTAGGCAACGACTCTAACACAGTTGGAAAAAGACTAAGATGACTTCATCGTCATCATCATCACAATACTGATGACGATGACGTGGAGGTCTATGTCCACTGCTGGACATAGACTTCCCCTAAATGGTCCCGGGCGTCTCGCTTCCAGCAGATCCCCGCAACCTTCACCAGGTCATAGGACCACCTAATGGGAGGCCTTCCAACGCAACGTCTTCCGGATCGCAGAATATGATAATATAGGATGACTTACCAAGCAACAATGGCGGATGCGGCTTAATCTCCTCCCTAGCACAATGCAGATAGTTGACGGCAGTCTGCAGACACTTCACCACGCTGGCTGGCATCTCATCAGCCAACTGTCTCAGCAGTGCTGAGAGGAACTCGTCTAAATACAGTCGGCCTTCGTCTAGTAAGTGCGTTTGGACGAAATCGTTGGATTTCTTCACGTTGAATATCTTGAATACTTGTTTGAGAGTGAATTTGCTTGCCTGTGGATAGTGAAGACATTGGTGGGTTTTATACTGGATATGGTTTGATCTGTTTTTTTTTACGTGTCGATAAACTCAAATAGTGTTAAACCAGTATGTGGCCACCTCGCACTAGGCCAATGATCCCCAGTGCAAATGTGGGAAGGGAACACCGTGGTGGCTTTGAGTCAGTAAGAGTCTGACAGATCCCTCTGCTCACCCTTAAATTGAGGACATCACTGAGGATATTCCACCACGGAACAAAAAAAAACAAACAAGTAGCCACCTGCACAGCTCTAATATTTGCTTTGATTAAAACTACAAAGGAGCAAGTGGTTGTGCAGGATGGGCAGGTGTGGAGGTGGCGCATATCCTGCAGAGGGGCTCTACACTGGCATTTGGACTGGTTTTTGGCTGGCTTTTTTTTTTTTTTTTTTTTTTTCGGTTGGCGCAGTGGTTGAGCGATTGACTGCTGCGCAGCATGTCGCGGGTTCGATTCCCGCACGGAACAAATATTTGTACGACCTACAAGTATTTGTTCCGAGTCTGGGTGTTTTTCTATCTATAATATGTATGTATTTACAAAAAAAAAAATGTATATAAGTAGTTTATCAGCCATCTCGTTACCATAACACAAGCATTAGGTTGCTTAGCTTGGGACTAGATGGCGTTGTGTGAAATGACCAAGGATATTTTTTTTTTTTTTTTTTTGTTTGGGATGGAACGAGGGAACCTTCATTGACCCACATTATATCTACAGCGTCCAACCTGGGTTCGCAATCGGTTAAGAGATTTCCAAATTGGCCATTGTAGTTCGTATAGAGGCGACAGGTGTTAAGAAAGAAATAAAGAAAACATATTTATTTAGCGTATGCCACAAGTACAGACAACCAAAAAATAAATTAAAAAAAAACTAAAGAAAAATGAACTAAACTTGTTTTTCCGGGTTATAGGAAATGCAGGCCACCGAAGAGCGATAGATAACATTTCTTTAACTTTAATTTATTAACTATAAGCGAAAGAGATGTATAACTATAATAAAACCAACTCACCCTCACAACATTAGGATTATTATCACACAGATGCAGCAAGAAGCAAGGCAGGGAGCTAACACCTTGATCCACCAACGCCTCAGACTTCACCCTCCCCGCTATAATACCGAACAGCTTGATAGAATGTTCCCTCAGTTGTGCACACTCCGTGTTCATGAACGGACGTATTTTCTGCGAGATGGAGAGCAGTTCTCTGTCGTATTCCTTGTCTATTTTGTCTAACTCTGTTAGAAGACGGCTCAGACCTTGGATTGCGGCTAGCGGGACGTTGTCTGTTGGTGCTCTGAAAGGTGAAGTTGGGAGTGTATTAACTATATAATACTATAGTGACCCGCACCGGCTTCGCACGGGTGCAAAAAAGATACTAAAACCTTCCTCTTGAATCACGCTGTCTATTAAAGGTTTAAGCATACATAGGGATATAAGGAATTAAGGACAGAGAAAGCGACTTTGTTTAATACTATGTAGTGATAACATCAGGCCTACCATCTTCAAGGGGTAATGCAGAGGGGTACTGAACACTGAACAGTACTACCACATTTTATCAGTTTTGTATAAGTCCTATGCAATAGCTAGGGATGTTTACTGACTTAAATCGAAAAATATTGGATACGTATTTTTGGTTTATTAAATCAATAAAAATTGACGAAGATAAACGCGTCAAAGATTTGAGTGGGGGTTGGTGACGTCACTGACCGCTAAAAATTGTCAAACTAATGTCTTAGAGTATAACGTCACACGAGTTTTCAAAGCACTGTATCGTCTTCATTGTTTGTTTACGTGAAAAAAGAAAAAATACGTGTCCAATATTTTTTGAAAATCTAACGGACTAATTAGATTTTTTTTTTGTTAACTACCTATTGGAGGCGAGCGTACTGTCATTAACCGGACACAAGTTCAACGGTTGCTACTTAGACGTTCTTGTAGAACCTAAAACCTACCTTACCGACCTACTTACCTACCCCTACCCAACCTACCTACCCTACCTTACCTACCTTATAGTTATTAGACTGTAAGCTTTCCTAAAAATAAATAAATAAATAAATAATATAAATAAAATCGCTTGGGAATTGAAACCGGGACACCATGATCAAAGGGTGTAAAAGTACCCTTAAAAAAGCCGAAGGGCACTTGTTCTCCCCATCACTACAATCATTTTTTTGTTCTAGATCATACCTGGGAACCTTCTCGTTACGGAGACATTGGCGGTCAAAGTTCAAAATTTTTCACAGCTGTTTTTTTACACTTTTTTTTCAGGTTTAACTTTACTTGAATTTTCTCCATGACCGTACTATTCAAAGCATACTAGCACAATGTTTTAAGCGTGCTACATTGCGTTTAACCTGATTTTTCATATAAAAAAAGTCGTTTCCCAGCAATAATATTTACGTAGGGGTACTTAGTTTGATGTACATAATGCTTGTCGGTTGACGGCTGTGTGAAGGGTTTGTTTACACTCTGTATAATAGAGGGCGAGCTTATGCCATTAACCAGGCACAAATCAAGACTCGACTGTAAAAATACATACATTCATAAACTCACGCCCTTTTCCCATGGGGGTATGCAGAAACCACAGAAGTCACTGTTTTTTAGTAAAAATATTTCAACTAAAACTTACTGTGTCTTCTGCGCATCCACACCCTGACTGAGCGCCTGCAAGGCAGCCGGCAGCGCCTGGTTCCTGTGCTCCGGCTTCAGCTGCGCGATGTTAGCAGCCCCTCGCAGGCAGGTAGCTCGTACGCGCTCGTGGGAGTCCTTCCAACCCGTGTTCAGGGTTGCTAGCACTGTTTCTATGAGGATCGGGTTGTCGTTGCACCTGGAATACCGTGGGTGGGCTAGTTAAAATGTTAGTCCAAAGGTTGTACTTAACTTGTGAACATAAAATATTGTATTGTAATAACAGTAAAAAAATAAAGGGAGCGAACGTAGCGAGGGAGCATACATTCTCGCTCGCTACGTTCGCTCATTGTTCTTCCAAACCTCTAATTTGTGACACTCGCGACACCACGCGCGACAGTGTTGACACTCAGTGTCAGTGTCACACATACCTGTAGTTCAGTAAGTCTGCTAACAATGCGAGCGCAGCACATCGCTGCGGCGGGAGCGGACAGCGGCCGTACGCTGACACTCGCGACACCACGCGCGACAGTGTTGACACTCAGTGTCAGTGTCACACATACCTGTAGTTCAGTAAGTCTGCTAACAATGCGAGCGCAGCACATCGCTGCGGCGGGAGCGGACAGCGGCCGTACGCTGACACTCGCGACACCACGCGCGACAGTGTTGACACTCAGTGTCAGTGTCACACATACCTGTAGTTCAGTAAGTCTGCTAACAATGCGAGCGCAGCACATCGCTGCGGCGGGAGCGGACAGCGGCCGTACGCTGACACTCGCGACACCACGCGCGACAGTGTTGACACTCAGTGTCAGTGTCACACATACCTGTAGTTCAGTAAGTCTGCTAACAATGCGAGCGCAGCACATCGCTGCGGCGGGAGCGGACAGCGGCCGTACGCTGACACTCGCGACACCACGCGCGACAGTGTTGACACTCAGTGTCAGTGTCACACATACCTGTAGTTCAGTAAGTCTGCTAACAATGCGAGCGCAGCACATCGCTGCGGCGGGAGCGGACAGCGGCCGTACGCTGACACTCGCGACACCACGCGCGACAGTGTTGACACTCAGTGTCAGTGTCACACATACCTGTAGTTCAGTAAGTCTGCTAACAATGCGAGCGCAGCACATCGCTGCGGCGGGAGCGGACAGCGGCCGTACGCTGACACTCGCGACACCACGCGCGACAGTGTTGACACTCAGTGTCAGTGTCACACATACCTGTAGTTCAGTAAGTCTGCTAACAATGCGAGCGCAGCACATCGCTGCGGCGGGAGCGGACAGCGGCCGTACGCTGACACTCGCGACACCAAGCGCGACAGTGTTGACACTCAGTGTCAGTGTCACACATACCTGTAGTTCAGTAAGTCTGCTAACAATGCGAGCGCAGCACATCGCTGCGGCGGGAGCGGACAGCGGCCGTACGCTGACACTCGCGACACCACGCGCGACAGTGTTGACACTCAGTGTCAGTGTCACACATACCTGTAGTTCAGTAAGTCTGCTAACAATGCGAGCGCAGCACATCGCTGCGGCGGGAGCGGACAGCGGCCGTACGCTGACACTCGCGACACCACGCGCGACAGTGTTGACACTCAGTGTCAGTGTCACACATACCTGTAGTTCAGTAAGTCTGCTAACAATGCGAGCGCAGCACATCGCTGCGGCGGGAGCGGACAGCGGCCGTACGCTGACACTCGCGACACCACGCGCGACAGTGTTGACACTCAGTGTCAGTGTCACACATACCTGTAGTTCAGTAAGTCTGCTAACAATGCGAGCGCAGCACATCGCTGCGGCGGGAGCGGACAGCGGCCGTACGCTGACACTCGCGACACCAAGCGCGACAGTGTTGACACTCAGTGTCAGTGTCACACATACCTGTAGTTCAGTAAGTCTGCTAACAATGCGAGCGCAGCACATCGCTGCGGCGGGAGCGGACAGCGGCCGTACGCTGACACTCGCGACACCACGCGCGACAGTGTTGACACTCAGTGTCAGTGTCACACATACCTGTAGTTCAGTAAGTCTGCTAACAATGCGAGCGCAGCACATCGCTGCGGCGGGAGCGGACAGCGGCCGTACGCTGACACTCGCGACACCACGCGCGACAGTGTTGACACTCAGTGTCAGTGTCACACATACCTGTAGTTCAGTAAGTCTGCTAACAATGCGAGCGCAGCACATCGCTGCGGCGGGAGCGGACAGCGGCCGTACGCTGACACTCGCGACACCACGCGCGACAGTGTTGACACTCAGTGTCAGTGTCACACATACCTGTAGTTCAGTAAGTCTGCTAACAACGCGAGCGCAGCACATCGCTGCGGCGGGAGCGGACAGCGGCCGTACGCTGACACTCGCGACACCACGCGCGACAGATGTTGCGGACACTCGCGACACAACGCTCCACTCAGTATGGGTGCTAGGTCGAGGAGAGTCGTGGATGAGTCGCTGTGCTCTATGCTAAGGCATAGCGAGCAGGCTTCGCGGACCTATACGAGAAATTACAGCTTTATTCTTCGTGCGTAAACGTACTAAAATTAGTATCATATTGAATACAGACATTCAGCCTGAATGGTCTTAAAACTTCTGGTAATAAAGTTCAAAATCACAGCTGGAGTAAATATGATTTTGAGATGACATTAAAATAGAGTTTACGATGATGAAAATAGGCTTTTTAATATGGCTACAAACTTGCAACCAACACTGTTAAAAAATGTCTACTAGCTAATTAGTATAGATTTTAGTTTTTTTTTTGTTTTGTTTACACAAGATTCAGTAAGTGAAGTGGAGCAAGATATATAATGCTGCAAACAGATAATAACAAACCTTATGACAATCAGCCTGCTCCAAAAACGCGTTAAAAGTCTGCACAGTTATTTTGGCAGGGGATAACCTTATCGCATCCCTATTGGGCACAAATCCAAATCGCTCTTGAGTCTTATTAGTCGGCGGAGAGTAGGCGGGCGATTCCGCGTCGATGTAGCAAGCGAGCGTCGTATAAAGCACTGCGAAGAGGTCGGAGAACTTGGCAATGCAGGTCGGTTTCATTGTGTCCTCTTGGAGCATCTCTCCGAAGGCGCTTATGAGCTGGAAGAGTTTATTATTTGGTTAATGGCCTGAAGTTGCAGTATGTAAATCAGAAAAAGAAGAAACACAAGCTCCTTAGCCTTCGAATCAATATTAAAAGTCGCTGCAATTTTGCTGAACGAGCTAGCGAAAGTTACTATCGTTGATTTCTCGCTAAATACAAATGTGTACTGTTTTAAAATAGATTACATAAAATAAAGGTACTAATTATTTGTAAACTTAGAATAGTGCTGTAGTATGCTACCTTTTTCGGTGGTCCGGCTGAAGGGAGCGCGACCACCTTCAAAGTCGATTTTCGCAAAAACGACTAGGGTAGCAACTTTGTTGTTGGAGTACTAATTAGTAACAATTGAGTACTAATTATTTGGCAATTATGGAAGCGATTGGCGCTGGTGGTCCGGCGGTAAGTATAGACATGTTACGAACCAGTCAAAAGTGGTTAAACGAGCAATCTACTTGCAAATAAGTTCCTCTTTAAGCGTCAGTTTACATTACAATACTACTTATTTTTTTTTAAATGTCATCACTCACCGTCAAGGGCTGGAGTGCAGCAATATGATGTTCAGTAATATGGTAGGGATCTTCATACAGTTCCACTGACGTCATGAGTCGCAGGAAATTATCTGTGATAGCGGCAGATAGACCTTCATCACGAGCGAGGCTGCGCCAACAAGCTAGTACGCTCCTGAAAGATGAGATCCTTTTGAATTTCCTGTTTTATGCTGCATTTCCACTTAAGATGACGAGCATGTGTAACAAGGGATGTGTGTAAAACTCACCAATAGTAATGCTGATTTGAGCTCAGCTCGCTCTGGGATTGGTTACTTTTATGCACATCTCTCGCTGCATAACCTCGCATACCTCTGGTAGAAACGCAGCCTTATGGGTCTAAATAAGCTATTAATTAGATGGAGTAAGCTAGCTACATGTTCAAGAAAAGAGTAAGGCCCGGTTTCCGCCAATGTGGAGACGAGCAGACCAGTAAGATTGGACTAATCACAGGGGAGACGAAAGACGCGGTGTGAATTTCATAGCATGATTAGCCAATTCCCGTACGTCTCAATTACGCTCGGCGCTGGTGAAAACCGACAGTTTGAGTGCACCTTTTTTTTTGTTGCTAAACAACAGAAGAAAAGTGTGCTGACTCATGTTTGGTTATTGCTAACAGTTTCAGACATGAACAAAAATAAAGATTTCAGGTTATGAGTATTGCTTTGTAAATTATTTAATTGTGATTGCAAGGAAGGATAAACTTACGGTTTCAACGGCAACCTCTGCGCCAATAGAACAGCAATGACCGCATTGGAGTGATGACGCGTCAATGACGTCAAGGGCTTCATCAGCTTCTGTCTCGCTTCCACACCCACTTCGGTCATCGTCCCCAACATCACTTCAACAATCCTCTCAATACTCTGGTACAAATCCTGACCCTTACTCGAGAAGTACGCGTCTAAGATCGAACTGATCCCCACGCTTCTAAACTCTTGGTCATCATACATCTCAAGCAGGCTCTCTATAAACTGCATATTGTGATGATGAGGTATTTTCGGAGATATGGTCTCACATAACGCCGTACAATAATCACTGATCATGTTCAAATCGTTTGTCAAGATATTATTTTGGAGATGTCCTAAATTCGACATGCATTCGTCGTCAGGGCCTATTGTATGCCCTTCGTATAAATCTTGGATTTGAATAATCACTTTTATACAGTCTATTGTCGTTAGTCTTACTGGGAAGTTTGTATCTGCGATTCCTGGGATTATAAGGCCCAATAAGTATCCCATTTGACCAAATTTGCTTGGAGTTTCATAGTTCAGTTTGACGTTTTTGATGTAACTGTCGAAAATCACTTGGAGGATCATGATGGATGCTGTTCTGATCTCATCGTTTTCGTGTCTGATCCATTCCATCAGTAAACTGATAAGATCATCAATTGTGCTCAAGCAAGTTGATTGGATGATCAATTCTTTAATTAATTGGTGTAAGAGTGTGAGGCTATCGTTTAAAGTCTTGGCTAGGTTATCATTTTTGTCACCGTTGCCTTCGATTTCGTATTTCTTTTTAAACGATGACAGTTCACCAAAGATACTGTTGAACAGAACCCTTAGTATTGTGTTTCTTTCTTCGGGCAGAATTCCTTTTTGCAACTTCGTCAGCGCCTTCGAAGCCTTGACAATGATTGAATAAAGTTCTACGTTGCGTTTATCCAGATTTGTATTATATATTTGCTCCAAAACTGCGTTGAGCAACTGCCAGCGATTTCTTAGAACCACGTTATGATGTGCAGCGGGGTGTAACGCCTTGCTTATTTCATATAGGGTGGTAACACTGGCTTTGCAGAGGTCGAAAGGAGGATTGGACTTTAGAATATCATACAAAATGGCCGTCACGTTATCCCCTAATCTTGCTAGCACATGGACATCAAGACAATCGACAGCTACTTTCCCATAACACGTTATAACTGCATATCTAACTATACCCAACTCTACTTCATTCTTGGAATGTCTTGAAGACAAGAAATTAAGTAATTTACTACCTCTTTTAGATTCATTTTCTTTATAAATAGCGTCCAACTCATTAAGAATAAATTCTCCGTGTTGTCTCGAAGCGATTCCTATGGCTTTGCTGACGTAATCACTGCTTTCCATTGGTATAGACTTTAAGGCAAGTAATATAATTTTGAGGATCTTTTCAACGACGGCAGCATTAGACATGTGACATGATAAGACCGCTAAGTACTGTAAGGAGACCCCTTTAATCATCGGCGACTGCTTTTTGGAAATAATCTGCTGTGAGATCAAAGTAGCGATGAATTCCACCCATTTGTTGCTGTTAACCTGCTCCACAGCGGAAATGAGAAGGTCTAGCAACATACTATGCCACTGTTCTACAGATTCACTCGTCTCAACAAATTTTAGCAGTCTTTGGATTTCAATAGTCCAAGAGTTTTTCAAGTTCTTATGGACATCGCCGGAATATTCTTCTAAAAAGACTAGAATATTCTTGTTCCTTTCAACCTGGTCTGGTTCGACGACATGCGTTAAGCACCGAACGAAGACTAAATCTGGAGAGCATTTCATTTCAATCTCCTTCTCTGATTGATCTTCTGCGATTACGTCTGAGTTGTTCTGAAGGAGTGAGGTCAGGCACTGGCAGACCGTTGCCATGGAGGCAGTGAACTCTTCACCCGTCAATGCTATAAGCAACAAGTTACGTAACTGAGACCGAATACTTGTAACTGTATTGCACATAAGAATAAGGGAGCTTTTGCAAGTATCGTGCAAATCTAAAACGTCGTGTCTTGAAACGTTAGCGGCCGCTTCGTAACCACAATGCTTTATAATAAACTCGACCATAGTGAAATCTTCTGGAGAGGTTATACAGTTCCTATAGACAAGTCCTACTATCGCTTTGACTAACAACTTCTTCATTTTAACTCCTTGCTCCATTGTGGTCATAACTTTGAGTAGAGCGATGAATTTAACAGCGTAATTTTCAACGAATACTGTAGATGATGTAGTCAGATGAGTCAGGATTATGACAGCTTTCATCCTGTCTTTCTCTTGGTTATTCTTACACTGGTGGAGAAGACTTTCTATAGTTTGTTCTGGAAACTGACCAGCCATATGATCAAAGCATCTTAGCACTTCAAAATGATTCTTTACAGTATGAGGCTGATCGTAATCAGGTTCTAACAAAACCAAATTGAACAGCACATGGTTTATAGAACCGATGACACTGTCGTTCAAACTCAATTTCGGGTTCAGCGGCGACGGAGAAAGCAAGTACGATATACACTGACTTATGTAGTAGTGATTGATCGCAGGTTTTCGGTACAAAGACAGCAATGAAAGGACGAACTTATTAACAGTCTCGTTAAACTGTCTTTCTGATATAAGTCTCGTTATAGGTCCTAGAGCTTCAAGAACGGATTCAGATACTTTAGGCTCATTCGACGCAAGCCATTGGTTGTATAGCACGTCGAATATGATGGTGAATTCTGTGACGAAATTGTCTTTGATAGATGTAATGTTGTCGTTTTCGACGTTGTCGCCTATTTGCTCTGATACGGCGACTGCGAAGTGGCCGAATGCTGGAAAGAAAACATTTGGTTTTGAGAATGAAAAAGTTTACCTACAAGCCTAGTACGTTATAAGAAAAGTTTCATTAAGAGACTAGTGCACATTTTCGTGAACATATTTTATAGAGCCGGTAATGTTGAACCGCCCATTCCTTCCACGCAATATTTAAATAAAAGTGCATTCTTGAAGTTTTATTTAGTCTACGATTAGTTTAGCACCGACTAGGCTTCAATATCGCTTATTGTCTAAATTTATAGTGTGTCTGTTATACTAATTTCATCGACACCCGTAAAAACCGGAACACACATGTTTTGTTTTGATAGCTGAAGTATCATTTTCGTTTTTAACTTCTATAGTATCACGCCTGTAATCTCCGAAGGGTTAGGCTGAGATGTACCTAATAGAACAATGTACAATAAAACCTAATGTTTAAGTCACGAGCACAAATCCAGACACCGTGACTTCTACTGAGAAATTCCTGATGGAAAAACTCAAAAACACTGCATGACCCCGCAATCGAACCTCATGCTCAGTAGTCGTGCTATTGACCACTAGACCAATTTCTATGAAAGACTTTGTTTAAACTTGTTTGCAAATAAACAAAATGTTATCTGCACAAAACCATTTGTAATTAAATTCCAATGTAGATAAAATAAATACATATCCAACTTTGCAGTTTTGTTATGAGTGATAAAACATTGAATTTAGATAATGCATGAAACATCTGCTATTTATAACATATTTTGTTCAATAGGGGATCGGACCGAGTCAAAAAAATATGATTCTAATTAATCCGTCAGTTAGATTATTGGAAAATATTGCCTACGTGTTTTTTCTTTTCTCAAATTAATAAAAAATTACGAAGATAAAACGCGTCAAAGATCATGAGTGGTGGGTTGTGACGTCATTTGTAGGCAAAAATTGTACTGACATGTGACGTTTTGGAGGAGTTCACGAGTTTTCGAAGCATCGTCTTCATTTTTTGTTTATGTGAAAAAAGAAAAAAATACTTGTTCAATATTTTTTGGAAATCTATCTGACGGACTAATTAGTTTTTTTTTTGTTCGATCCCGTATTGTCTATATTACTTCCGTGTTTTTATATTGCAACTAGCTGTTGCCAGCGGCTTCCCCCGCTACAACCCACGGTAATATAAAATCGGGATAAAAACTATCCTATTAGTTAATCCAGGTTACAAACTATCTGTGTACCAAATTTCAACCGAATCCGTGCAGTAGTTTTTGCGTGAAGAAGTAACAAACATACACACTCACACACTCACAAACTTTCACCTTTATAATATTAGTGTGACTAGCTGTTGCCAGCGGCTTCACCCGCTACAACTCGAAAATTATCCCACGGGAAGATAAAATCGGGATAAAAGCTATCCTATGTGTTAATCCAGGTTATAAACTATCTATATAAACTATAAATATGTGTACCAAATTTTATCTAAATCTGTTCAGAAGTTTTTGCGTGAAGAAGTAACAAACACACACTCACACACTCACAAACTTTCGCCTTTATAATATTAGTGTGATGTACAATAGGGCGCGCCTATTGCCTTCAGGTACAAATTCAGGAAGCAATAGCGAACTGCTCGACCCAATCAACAGGATCAGGACGAGGATCTCAAGGTCAGAATAAGAACACTATTACACTCTGCCCAACTCAAGTATCGAACAGGAACCCAAGGTTGACAGCCGCGTTTCTGGCTAGTTTAAGTACCTACTTACGACTAATCATCCGCTTTTCTGTTAAAAACATTTTTGTCTGGTAGATTAAATCATGACCGTTAAAATGGGGCACTTTTTTTTAACTGAAACATACAGACGAATTGAGAACCTCCTAACTTTTTGGAAGTCGGTTAAAAAGGAAATGATAGGAACGTAATTACAGTCGTCCTTGATTTTCAAAAATTATTGGTGCAGTGGCATTATTCAGGAAGAAAAAAAAGGAATACATTTGTAATGAGAATCGCAGTCACTGTTCCATCTTAATACCTAGGTACTGCATGGTCATCATCGTCCTGTTCCTGTCTTTATCCCAAGTCGATTGGGTTCGGCGCAACACCGCTCTTCCTTCAATAGGGGATCGGACTAAGTCAAAAAACTATGATTCTAATTAGTCCGTCAGTTAGATTATCGAAAAATATTGGATACGTGTTTTTTGTTTTATCAAATTAATAAAAATTTAGGTTGTGACGTCATTTGTAGGTAAAAAATGTACTGACATTGTGACGTTTTCGACATACCCCTTTTTAGGGTTGTGTCGTAAAATAAATAGTCCCTATAGTTTCGCCAAGTTCACCTATCTCTCCGCAGTTTAACACAAAGGGTCTTGATACTAAAAACCTGTAATTTGTCACCTGTAATTCCTCTCCCTTCACATGCATCATTTCTTCTGCATTTTCATACCTTCCTAACAAAGCATTATTAATCCCTATATCTTCAAAAACTTACCATAAGCAAAAGCCTGTTTCAATCCATCAGCCTTGACCAGAGAGAGTAGAGGCAGCATCTTGCTGAGGATCTCTTTAATATGTGGGACCACTCCGTGGGTGTTGACTGCGGCCAACGTGCCCAGTGTGTGGGCTATTGTGTAGTGGGGCACTGAAGCTGGAGACAGCTAGTTTAGTTTAGTTTAGTTTAACTGGGCTTTTATCCGCACTTAGCCTCTTGATTGGGCCATTGTGCGTGATGTTTAGAAAATACCTACTCCAACCAACATAGGTCGTCCCAGAATTGTAGCAGCCTTCCCAGACTACTGCAGGCTTCCGGGAGAGTTAATGGGGATCGTAAAGTTTGTGCCCGGTGATCTGCCACGCTCCTGCACTCTAGGAGTACGTGCCGTGGCGTTTCTTCCGCCTCCATGCATCCTCTGCACAATGGGCTATCAGTTACACCTATGTTATGTAGATGTTTGTTTAAGGAACAGTGACCCGTTAAAATTCCTATGATTTTACGGAGTTTGTCTCTTTTGAGTTTAATGAGATTGCGAGTAAACTTCATTGACGCGTCCGGAACTGCATCTTTTGTTTGCCTGCATCCTTCAATGTTTCTCCATTCGGCGAGGTGTTTTTCGGTGGTTTGTGAACGCAGCCATGTTTTTATTTGGGCCTGAGGTATAGGCAGTAGTGGTTCCGGTCCAAATACTGTATCGCTCGAGCCTCTCTTGGCCAGCTCGTCTGCTGCGTCGTTACCCAGCGAGTTGCTGTGTCCTTTTATCCATTGCAGGGTTACACTATTCGTGGTTGCAATAAATTGAAGTGCATTATGGCATTCCAGTATTAGGACAGAGGTAATTGTGTTGTTTTTCAGGGCTTGAAGCACCGATGCACTGTCTGAGATGATCTTTATTTTAAAGTCTCTGACGTCTCTGGCTGCAACTGCTTGTGCCGCTCTGGTGATACCGATACATTCGGCTTGGAAGATTGTGTTTAATTTATCTAGGGTATTTGATATTGAAATGTTAAGATCATTCGAGAAGACGCCGGCTCCTGTACCATGTGAGGTCTTGGAGCCGTCCGTATATATCCTAACTTCATTGATGCCAGAGCTATCTTCTACTTCCGCAGTGAGTTGGATGTTGTAACTTCTATCGAACACATGGTGACATAAAGTTTTATCCATGGGCGCCTCAAGGAGTGGTATTTCCTTGAAAATCCCCTGCAAAACTTTTGAGTGTGTTGTTTCTGTATTTACTTTCCATAGTCCGTTTGATCTTAGTCTTAAGGCCGTTGCCTGAGCTTCCTCTTTTATGACCAGACCCAGAGGTCTTAAATTTAAAAGAAACTCTAACGCTGCTGATGGAGTTGTTCTCATGCATCCAGTAGCTGCTACACTAGCTAAGCGTTGCAGGCTCTGGAGTTTCGTTTTCATTGTGGTCAGCTGAGTTCTAGGCCACCATACAACTGATCCGTAGGTAATAGAAGGTCTGATGACTGACGTGTATAGCCAGAGTGTGATCTTTGGGTTAAGACCCCATCTTTTACCGACTAGTCTTCTGCACTGATTAAAAGCTATACAGGCCTTCTTTATTTTAGCCTCTAAGTGACTCGCCCAGTTCAATTTGTTATCAAGAATTATGCCCAGATATTTCACTTGTGTTGATAGGGAGAGTCTGGTGTTGAAAAGCTTTGGTAGTTGTAATTCTGGTAACTTCCTTTTGTTGGTAAAAAGGATAAGTTCTGTTTTATTGGGATTTACTGAGAGTTCTTGTTCTTCACACCACTCCTCTACTATTTGCAGTGCAGAGCGCATCACTTTGCACAGCATATCTTCAGCATTCCCGTTTATCAGTATAGCAAGGTCGTCTGCATAACCAATAGTGGTGTATCCTCTGTCATTCAGCTTCTTTATGAGGCTGTCTACTACTATGTTCCAGAGGAGTGGAGATAGAACGCCTCCTTGGGGGCATCCTCGTACTACCTTGGCTCTTGTGGTAGTATTACCCACTATCTGTACCGCCCTTTTGCTAACCAATTCAGTGATCCAGTTTCTTATGACCGGTTTTACACTAAATTTCTGCAGGGCGTGGTTAATGCTGTTGTGTATGGTTTTATCAAAAGCACCTTCAATGTCTATGAAAGCCGCAAGTGTTGAGGATTTGTTTGTTATGGCCGTTTCTATTTTATGCACTACCATGTGTAATGCCGACTCTGTTGATCTGCCTTTCCTGTACGCATGTTGTTGGGGATGCAGTGGTTTGCTTTTTAGAGCTCCATCCCTTAGGTGTCGATCTACTAGTCTTTCCAGTGTTTTCAGAAGAAAAGATGTTAGACTGATGGGCCTGAAGGATTTGGCGTGTGTGTAGTCCTCTTTTCCTGGTTTAGGTAGGAAGACTACTTTTGCCTCTCTCCAAAGTGTGGGGATATAGTTGAAAGCTATGCAGGCCCGGTAGATTGGTAGTAGGTGCTTGGTTACCTGTTTAAGTTGCCATTGTAGTAGGGCCGGGAATATCCCATCCAGCCCTGCGGATTTGAAAGGCTTGAAGCTCCGTATAGCCCATTCTATTCTATCCGCGGTTACTAGCTTGTTAGCCACATCCCATTCGCTAGTTGTTGGTGCGCTGTGGTGGTCACTAGGCCACTCTGAGTCAGATGTGATTTGGCATCCCGGAAAATGGGTTTCCAGCAGTACTGCGCTGGTTTCTTCGTCCGAGGTTGTATAAGTGCCGTCGTCCTTTTTAAGGGAGCCCAAGAGGTTGAGGTCGCCTTTAGCTAGGACTTTCTTTATTCTTCCGGCTTGGTTTGTTGAGTTTATACTACTACAGAAATTACGCCAGGACTCTGTCCTTCGATACCTAATCCGTTTTTTGTAATGTTTCTGTGCTGTTTTATACGTGTCCCAGTCCTCGGTGGTCATGGAATTTTTAGCTTGGTTGAAGAGTTTCCTAAGTCCCTTGCGCAATCTCTCTAGTTCCGGCCCCCACCATGAACTCTTATCAGAGCTTTTAGGAGTTATGACAGGACATGCCAGCTCGTAACTGTTCCGAAGAGTGTCAGTTAGGAACTGTGCGCTACGTTCTATGTTGTCTGTACTAAGTAATGCATCAGATGTGCGAGCATCACTTAGTGCATCGTTCGATAACTTGGTATACCTTGTTATATCTGTTTTTCTGGGGTCACGATATGGAACAGGGTTTGTAATCTTATGCCGTAAATTGAAACACACACGGCGGTGGTCTGCAAAGGATGGTTCGCTCGACACGTGCCACTCCTCGATAAGGTTTGCCGCCGCATGTGTAGCTAAGGTTATATCTATAATAGTTTGGTACCTGGAGCTTACAAAAGTCGGTTCTCTGCCCTTATTCATGATGTTTAGGTTTGTTTGGAATAAATATTCGGTTAGTAACTCACCCCTTCTGTTTGCATCCTTACTTCCCCATAGCGGATGATGTGCGTTGCAGTCAGCCGAGATGATGAGTTCCCAGTTCGATGCCTCACAGTGTTGCACCAGTTCGACGAGTTCGTTTGGTGGAATGTCGCCGTCGCTCGGCATATACACTGAGGCTAGAACTAGGATGGTTTGCGTTTCTGTTACTAGTTTCACAGCAGTGAGGTCTCTGGAACAGAATTGGTTAAGCAGTGTGGCTGCTATAGTATTAGGCATGTAAATACAGGTTCTCGGTTTGTCAATTGCTGTGTTCAACAGTAACTTACCACCGGTGTTGTTTAAACCGCAGATTCTGTTGTTTCTTATCCAGGGTTCCTGGATAAGGGCGACGGTTTTGTTGTTTGCCTCCAGCACTCTGCGTAAGGTCGCCGCCGCTATCTGTTTGTGCTGGAGGTTCGTCTGTATAAGGTTGAGGTACGAGCTATGGGCTACACAGGACGGCATCTTCGTCACTGGTGTGTCCGTCGCTCTGCAGCGATGAGTCCATGTCTCCCTCACTCGTACCCTGTCGGGGAGCTGAGGTAGATGGCGTCGAGGCTGTCGCCCCGCTCGTCGCTGCTGGTGCTGTTTCAGCCGTACTCACCTCGTCCGGAGTAAAGAAGCGGATGTACCCACTTCCCGACATGTGGGCTACACGTCGGTCTCGGTCGAGGATGGCCTGCTTTTGGTCTTCGGGGATGCCCAGAGTCAGGTGGACCACCTTTTCCTTGGATCCGGGTTCTTGGAGTTTATCGTCTAGCGTCATGTCGTACAGCTGCCAGGTGTCGACTTTGTACCACGGGTTCTGGGCGCAAAGGACCCTGTGCAGCGTCGCAGCTTCCGTGATACGAGTGTGAATGAGGAGCCCTGCCTTGATCTTCTTCTTCAACTCCGACTGCATAATGACGGCCAGACTGGTATTGGGAATGGGTGACTGGATGTTTTTGACTGACCTTTCAAGCCAGCTGCGAGCGTTTGCGTCTTCACACCACATCGCTAGAACCCCGTCCATGAGGAAAGGGCGACCGCGGAAAGATGGAGCCGGCGTGCTCGGAGACTGCGGAGACAAAACAGCTTGCAGAATACTATCGTCGATAGCTTCCCGCAACTGCTCTGCCTGACTGGTCGAGAGGTCCCTCGGCGGGACGGTGATAACCGCTACCATCAGATGCGATTGAGTCGCATCCGCGTAACTTACCGTCCGCTTCGGTTTTGCTCCGGTCTTCGCGCGTTTGGCATCCCCTCTAGGAGTTTGGGTTTCATCTAGGCGAGCACGCTTCGAAGAAGCGCGCCCGTCCAGACTTCCCCCACCCCCAGACTGTTCCTTTTCAGGAGCAGTGGGAGCCGCCGCAGCTGGCCGCCGTCCGCGATTACCTCTCGGTCTGCGCCTCCTAACCTGCTGACCTGGTGGTGGTGGTAAAGGTGGTGGGTTTTGGGACTCCGTTCCCTTGGGTACCGTTGCCGGTTCCGTCGGGTTGGACTGATCAGGCTCGCGCTGCATTTCTGCGGCTGCAGTAACCGTCACAGGTGGAGAGGGTTTAGGGTGAGGTAAGGTTTGGGGCTTTAGGGCTTCCCTTCTCGCGCGCCTGTTGGGGCGACCACGTTCAGGTAGGCCCTTCTGCCCTTTGGTATTTTCTTGTTTACCGCGCGAGCTCCTTTTGCAGGGTCGCTTGTGTGCGGTAACAGTGGTCCACTGTGACTTGATGTTGGCGTCACATGGTATGGCCTCTGCGAGGCCCGACAAATCTAAATTTGAGCACGTTTTGTCCCCCCCAGAATACGTGGGACAGACTGAGCTAGACTCAGTGAGGGATTCTCCGCTACCTGAGGCAGTGGTACCCCCCTGGGGTAGTTTACTTTTTAACTGTGCTTCCATTTTTTATGTTTAGGCATAGATATGTTAAAAACACAAACTCACACTTACCTGCCCTTGGAAGGTGTGGTACAGACTTTCTGAGGGTATTTAGTCCCCAAGGCCATGTGGGCCCGGAGTGTGGTTTTACGCCGCCACGGGTCGGCTCAGCCAGTTTGTTTCGGTTTTAAGGCGCCGAAGGTTCGCCTGTCGCTCTTCGTATTTTGCTACTGTGGTCCCGAGGTAGGTGGAAGGAGTGCGGGGACTCGTTTCAGACCACAGCATTGCCCGGGTAGGACGACCCACATTGGTGTATGTGTGGGCCCATCAATAGACCGAGGCGTCAGCCTAGAGATGGCGTGGACGTATGCGAAGAACTTGTCGGTGAGCGCCTGATAGCCTCGACTCCGCACTCTCGAGGCGTACGCTACTGGTATTCTTAGCATTTTGTAGGAGTGTGTTCCCTGGCTGAAGAACACACCCCACTAAGACCTACACCAACCTACCTACCCGGTTACCAGTTTAACACAAAGGGTCTTGATACTAAAAACCTGTAATTTGTCACCTGTAATTCCTCTCCCTTCACATGCATCATTTCTTCTGCATTTTCATACCTTCCTAACAAAGCATTATTAATCCCTATATCTTCAAAAACTTACCATAAGCAAAAGCCTGTTTCAATCCATCAGCCTTGACCAGAGAGAGTAGAGGCAGCATCTTGCTGAGGATCTCTTTAATATGTGGGACCACTCCGTGGGTGTTGACTGCGGCCAACGTGCCCAGTGTGTGGGCTATTGTGTAGTGGGGCACTGAAGCTGGAGACAGCTGGTTGATGAGCGAGCGAAGGACCTGCAGAAAGACGGGGGCAAATTAGTTGTGTTTTTTAGGGATATGTAGGACTTAAGACTAATTTAATTCCTTACTGCCGCACTCAGAGAGCTTTAATGATTACTTAGGCCATCACTTAGTAATGGTTTTGACAGTTCTAACATACAAAAATGTGTCAAACCTTTACTAAGTGACGGCTTAAGTAATTATTAAATATCTCTGAGTACCGCAGTTAGAGCTCGAGGCTAAATAACAAAGGATTAACAGAATACCTTAAAGTGTAGTAAAAACATCAATCTTCAGGTTAAGCCGCCTTTGCCTAGGTTGGTCCGCGGATGGATGATTAGTTCATTACATACCAAGTATATAACTTGATGAAATCATCTTATTTCAGATATTTTGATAATATTGCGACAACCGTATTATAATATATTGCAATCTTTGATACACTTTTATTTTATTTCATAATAGTTGCCTAAGTCAACCTGCATAGCTATTCACAAACAATCGAATCGAACATATCGTATGTCTATCTCGCTGCCTTTCATAATGCCAAAAAAAGATAGACATGCGACTTGTCGAAATCGAAACCGAATCGAAGCGTTGTGAATGAGGGGCCAGCAGGGCTATTGCGTATCTTTTAAATGACAGTGGCTATTGTCTATGGATTAACTGTCAAATTGGTTATGGTTTAGTACAAAATGGAACCATTTGACAGTAATTGATAGGCACTATAGGTTAGCCACTGTCATTTAAAAGTTACGCAATAGCCCTGCAGGTGTCCTAAAATACAGGCCTCGGTTTGTTAGGTTCACCTTTTCCTGTATATTTATGTATGTTAGAAAATAACTACTGTTTTTACGTGGAAGAAAAATAAACATTTTTTATCTCTACTCGAAGGCAAAATTATATTATTATGAGAAAATCATACATACACTCTGCGTCTCAACTCATCTATGACAGTTACCAACAACTACAGGAAGTGCCCACTCTTAGCACCAATTTAGGTGGTTGAGTGGCTTCTAACTCGACAGATTACTGTTGCAACTAGGATAATGACGTGTTCCACATTGACACCACTTGGAGAGCACGTAGCAAATACTGTAGGTGAGATAAGCTGAGTTAAATTATTGTTTCATAATATTATGATACACTGGCTGATGCCCGCGGCTTCGCCCGCGTGGATGTCGGTCAAATTAAATACTAAAAACTTCCTTGAGAACCACTCTATCCATCCGTGAAAACAGCATGGAAATCGATGCAGTAGTTTTTGAGTGTATCGCGAACAGGCAGACAGACGTGGCGGAGGACTTTGTTTTATAATATGTTGGTAGTGATACATAACGAATTTCCCCACGGGGGTAGGCACAACACCACAGAACGCCACCGTTACATTCCTTAAATACTCCGTTTGCCTCATTCACGTTCACGCCGGTTGCGAGTACTACGCTCCTGCACTTTCTGAAGATCCTCAATAAGGTCAGTATTTACGAGTATGTCTTTTTAAGGCATTTACCGGAGCCGCGGGAGACTCCGGGCGTCGGAGGCCACGTGACGGCTTCCGGCCACCGTAGACGCGGGCCTGTGGACGGTGAGTAATGGGCTAACTCGCCGTCCGTCTGTCTTATGACGACGACAGGCCGTGTCGACGGCGCGTTCGTGTTGCACGCGCGCCTTAAAGAGATGTCAGCAACATGGAAGGGGGGCCCTTTCCATGTAAGGGCCGACGCCCGTCGCGGCTGCGGGATGTTGTAAGAGATACCGCGGCCTCGACATAAAGGGCTAAGAAGGAACATGGGTAGTTTTTCGCTGTGCCCAAGAGCGAGAGGGGTTGTTTGATGATTGCCCACACCCCAAAAAGGCATTTACCGGAGTTACCACTCACATCGGTCTAGTCTCGTATAGTAAATACCTTTTGTAAGTCTCCTTACATTCATCCTCTCCATATGATCAAACCATCTAAGCATACTCTTATCGAATTTTGTAACCACATCTTTCGTTAACGCAACGTTCTCGTTATATAACCTCGTTCCTCAACTTATCATTCAGAGTTACACAACACATGCTACGCAAGGAATGAAATTTCCACAGCATTAATTCTACTTTCATGCCTCATTTGCTGTACAAAACATTCACTTCCATAAATAAGTGTAGGCACCAGCACACCATTATGAACAGCGAAATCTATAGGCAACTGTTCTGCTGATGATGCCAGAAGAACTTGATCCGTATAGCAGGCATCTGATAGGTAAGAGGCCATTACAATGCACATAATAAATGCATTTGCATCTATTGTGTCTCATATTAATTGCATGGCTTCTTCTATTTATGGCCGTCACAATAATTTGGTGGCATCTTTTGTATTACGAGTAGCTCTGCCGAGTTAAAAACTACACAAGATTTATTTTAGCTGTATTAGTTGGTTTTCTACCAAAAAATATGATATTCCAATGAAACTTTGTGAAGTTAATATTTTATACAACATAAAAATCATATCATGTCATGAATTTTGTTCTATAACCACATAGTGGTGTGTTCCTTGAGTAAACTTGTAAATAGCAGGAAAACAGGTACTCCCTACTCTAATCTTCATCATCATCAACAATATACATCACAAGATATTCACCAGATCCAAATGCTCATGTCCCACAGCTACCAGCACAGCGGAGGCCCCCATCTGTACCACCGGCTCGTAAGTCACATTTTCCATCATAGCACGGAGCATGGCTGTCACTAGGTTGGTTGCGGAAGAGGGCTCCAACCTCTTTACTTGGTTCACACATGTTTGTTCTAGGACTCTGCAATGAGAGGATATTACAGTGAATGACAAAAATAAAGTGTGCTGGCAACTAGTTTTAAGGGTTCCGTACCTCAAAAGGAAAATACGGAACCCTTATAGGATCACTTGTGTGTCTGTCTGTCAGTCAGACCATTATAAAAAATACAGAAATTAGTTCAACACTTATAGATTACAGGAAAACGTATAAGTAGTCTAGTGCTAAAATAACACGGAAAATCTATCAATATCTACTACAATGGTACGGAACCCTTCATGGTCAAGTGCAACTCGTACTTGGCCAGTTATTTAATTAATATAGTGACATCAAAGTAATAGCAATAGCATCCCCAAAGGGCTAGGCTAAGGTGTAATTTTGATACAGTCTCATTATACACTAGTTACATTTAAGTCTCAAGCAATTAGCCTCTTTCCATCAAGCACAAATCCAGGCTTCTATTGAGTTTCTAATGAAAAATCCCAACAACGCTTTAGCCACCCTTGGAATCGAACCCGGGACCACATACTCAGCAGTACCACTTGTGACCATTAGACCAACAAGAATGAAAAAATTAGAACTGTGCATGCAACTAGCCTAAACAACATAATGAATGACATCATTATTTGTGTTTCAAATACATCAACAGTAAGTCTAAATGTATAGATCAATAACAAATCTGTAGATGAGGCAGTACTAGGATTTTTTTTAAATTTATCCTTATCAAATAATCAATTAGACATAGTTTAATGATAAATTCATTTGATATACCGTTGACAAAAATATCACTCAGGCATGCTGGTTCAGTTTCCCCACGATGTTTACCTTTACCGAAGCAAGAGATAATTATACAATATGCACATGAATCCAGAAAGTCAGGTTTTAGATTAACATCTGAACAGGTATTGATTTGGTGGAAAAGATCTTTTTAAAATGTTATAATTTTTTTTATCAAATTAATAAAAATTGACGAAGATAAAATGCTTCAAAGATCATGAGTGGGGTGACGTCATTTGTAGGTAAAAATAATTGTACTGACATGTGACTTTTCGAGGAGTATACAAGTTTTCGAAGCATTGTATCGTCCTCAGTTTTTGTTTATGTGAGAAAAGAACAAAATACATGTTCAATATTTTTTGGAAATCTATCTGACGGACTAATTAGTTTTTTTTTGTCCGATCCTTTGACAATGATATTTCTGAATCAAATCAATTTACTTTATTTTCTGTATATAAAAAGTTATTGTGATTTAAATTGTGCCTTATGTAGGGATATAGGGAAAATAATAGTAAATGAGATGAATATTACATAGTGTAACAATTACTTAATGATACCAAAAGTCAAATTGTTTTTCCTCATTATGGTATACCTATTTTTAATTTGTGCTCATTACTTTAACTAAAATAAAATGTTTAATTTATTATCATTGAAAGTGATTTAAGAGATCACTAGATCTATTTGTAATGTGACCTTAAAGTAGATCCAAAGGGTTAGTCATATGATAAATATTGTGAAACAATATTCTTATATGACCATATTACAACTTGATTTCATATTCATTACGTATTTTAAGTTATGCATGGCATTGAATTAATTTAAGGCAAATGTGTATATTTTAGCAAAGTATTGTATTATTTACTGATCCAGTCAAGATATCTGTTTTTTTCTTATTTGCATCATCACACATAATCCTTTCCTGACATTTTTTGTCAAGAAAAGTGTTTGCAAAGATGTGCAGATTATTATCAAAGTTTGATTGACATTTATTTAAAATTAAAGGAGAAGAAACATACTTTAGCAATTACTGGATTTAATGAGGGAGTATTGTCTCCATGGATGTACTTTTACTTTACATAAGAGTTTGAGACAGCCAATAAAAGTAATTAAATCTTTTCTTATGGTCACAGGCCTATGAGTCATAAGAGGGACTTTACCTTTACTTACTGAAAATACACAAAAAAAAACCTTTTTTGTCTATGTCGCTGGTAATCAAGTTAAGACTTGAATAAGCTTTTTGACACTGTTGTTGTTTGCATCATTATTGTAATTAGGATTGTGATGTTGTTGATTAGGAAACTTGGTCATTTATAGTACCTAGCTCAGGTTATATGAATACAGTTAAAAGAGTGCATAGTCACGTGCGATAATATAATTAAGGTGTAATGTATGTAAGGTGATAGTATAAATAAAGTTGATAAAAGTTGCTGCAGTGTGCAGAACAAAGTATCTATTGTAAGGTTATTACCCTATCGTAACAACAAGATACTAAGAACTTATAAATCAAGTACAATATCACCTCATGACATAAACAATAAATAACTTACTTCACAATGTTTCCAAGCTGCGTAGGGTTTACTTTTACAGTATTCGTGTAAAACTCGCAAAATATTTCTATCACTTCATTGGGATAAGTATTCGCTATTTTAGTCAGTGATTTTATTACAACATTATTCACGGAGTTCTCGTTATCACCGACAGCATTAATTAACACTGTGACTGTATCTGCAAAACAAAATAATTAAGTTTTTTTATAACACTTCGAAGCCATACAAGTAAACAACGTAAAGTTTTCGTTCATACCTTTGAGAGATTCGGATTTTGGCGAAGACATTTTCACTCAATCATATATCCACGAACTTTTTTAAAGAAATTCGCAAATTTAATTATGTTTTTCTTATTTTAGTCAACGACAATCTGCAAAATTATTAACGAAAACATGACACAGCTGTGCGCAAATTTGCGTCACAGTGACATAAGAAGATTAGTGTTACTAGGTTTTGATTGAAAAATCTACTAAGAATGATTTATTGCTTTTGAACTTTTGCTCAATATTTCACATTTCGTTTTTAAAACTGCGCTGTGGGTGTGTGTTTTAATATATACATCCCATGTGTTACACTGTTAATGAGCTAGCAAAACGAATTCTAAAGTTTAAATTATTATAAATGCTACTTTCCGAAGAAGAATACGTCACTTCAGTTATTTGAAATTTTACTCTACGTTCTAAATTACTAGTTTGGTAGATTTGCTACGAAGCACTTTGTCTATGGTAATTGATCAAATCTAAAGTGGTACTTACACTAGATTTCTATGAAAGACGTCTGCATTTAAAGTAATAGTATTTCATTTCTATGATTCTAATTGGATTTGATTTTTTCTGTTATTGCGCTATTGGTTGCTTTGAAATTGAAAGTTGTATTCATTACTCGATTAAAACTCTTCTTAAATATTTGACATAACATTATAATGTTGCCAAAGAAAATAAAAATAAAAAAGAAAACAAAGACATTTTCGAATTATTGCCAAACACATTGTAAATATTTTCAGATGTGAAAGTAGGCATATACGGCATATTATGCCTACACGTCCGCCATTTAAAATAGGTAATGACGAAGTCAAACTTTGGCACTACAATAAAATTATTTTCGACAAAAAATATTATTTACATGAAATAAAGTCTAGATCTGTCTTTTCATTACCGTACTATCTAACTCAACAGGAGCTGCAAAAAAAGAATTTCTCGGGCTGCCCTAACTAGCGCTTCCACCATTTATTATAGAATCAACATTCCTGGCAGCAACTGCATTATTTACCATATTATTATGAATTTTGAAAGATAGAAAATGTTAGAATTGGTAATACTTTTGGTATAAAGGAGAAAATAAATGTAAACCAAAATAAATACAAGAAAAAATAAAAAATATTCAATGGAAACTGAAATAGGCACCAACTAACGTTGCCATGCGGCACATCTGTTTCGAAATTATTTAGTCTATGCTCTTCCTGTTCGACGGTCCGACGGGCGTGCGACAAGAGAATCGCGTTCTCAACTTCTCGCAAATCGTGGATATCGCAGTCGTGTGATCTCATTCTACGAACGGGAATTATTCCCACTTAACGAAAAACTTGTAACAAACCATTTTCTGCACATTTGTGTATTACCGCATAAAAACTAAAAACGACTTTCACCGGATACATCGATAATTTGATTAACGAAAGCAAAGGGGGCTCGCAAATTATCCCACATATTATAATCATTGAATTTATCACAATGTATCCGTGCGTTTCGTCAGTTACCGACATATCTGTGTGATGTTCTGTGTTGTTCGTTTAAGTGACAAAGCAAAAGCGTTGGCTCCCATTCGAGAGTATTATCCTATTCGTGATTACGTTGGGCCGGGAACTGGCCACTTGGTTTAGTCGCCGCGGGGACTCGAAAGCGGTAAATACGGAGGTGCAGATCCTGCTTCGCATCATTTATCGTCAGGATTGCGGTGAGTACGGTGGCGACGCGCTCCGGTCACCTTTTCATACAATTATAACGAGTAGATATCGAGACGAGTTTTAAATTTTCGTACTTGGCATCTGACATTGAAGTCAGTCCGATCAGGTGCCCGTAAGTCTTAAAATAGCTATAAAATGTCAAGTCTGGCCTGGCACCGTAGCAATCAGCTGATCTGTAGCGTTTTAATTATAACGAATTAGGTAACTAATTGTTTGTTGAGACTCGCTAAGATTCTGATATCGCCGGGAGCATAATCGCTTGATTATTATAATATTGATAGTGTTATCTCACAGATAAAGTGTTACATATATTGGCAGTCTTGACACATTTCCAGTGATTTGAACTTTGTCCTTTTTGCAGATTTAAAAATGGTGCAGCAAGATTTGACTTAGGCAAGTCGGACTCATATGTTAAGTGGTAGTCAGGAATGGCTCGGGGTGGCTCACGGGTGTGAGCTCCGAGAGAGCTAGGGACAGTCGGCAAGTCAAGTGTAGTGTTGTGCAGTGTCTAGTCATAGTGTGTGTGTGAGTGACGGTGGAGCCGGGATGCCCTCCGTGATGTTGTCGGCCGTGCTTGAAGAGGAGCCCGATCTGTATGAGGCGTTTCCCCCTCATGTTGACCCCACTGGTATTACGATTCTTACTGATAGCCCACCAGGTGAGATAAAAATTCTTTGTTTTAGTAATTTAATAAATAAAACAAACATTTATTTAATACCATAGACTAATAATAGGTACCTTTATGTCTTCGGCTCTCATTAATCAATGACTTTCAGCCATTACTAGATTACTGAAACATCTTATAATTCTTGAACAAATATTCTTATGTGTTCTATTAATAAGAACATCTTATATAATTTGCATGAAGGTCAGAACATTACAGTCACATGTTATCATAGTTTTTAATTGAAAATGATTACTTGATTAATTCTATTCAATGTTGTTTGTTTAATTTGATAAAAAAAATGGCTCTTCTACTATTTTTAACTTTTCTGTTGTAAGAATTCTTGAATATTTTACAAATCATCTGTTGTTAATTACTTTGTGATAATACAAAGTAATCTATCAACAGATGATTTGTAAATAGATATCATTTCATTTTCTTATCATTGTAAACTTTATTGTGAAAATAAACTATTCATATTATTGTAAAAAATGGTGTAAGAAGTTGTCTATCTTTTAAAATTAATGGTGAAATGGTTTAATTATTAAATAATTATGTGGAGCAGAACTATTAGATGTTTCAGTAAAGCCTTATTTTTAATGGAAAAATACAGTCACGTTGTAAGTACCAAAAATAAATTAACAATGCAAATAAATTTTATTTTATGGAATATAAAATCTCAGCCATTAGAGCCTATGTAACATCAAAACCAAATAATTTATGTCACACTTCCTGAATGAATGTCCTTTTTACACAATAATGTTAATTTATGAAACATGAAATATTGTCTATTCTTTTTCTCTATGGCCCCCAGTAATATAATAAATCCTTTGTTGTTATAATTTGCTTGGCATGGTTGTTTATCAAAGAATAGACAACTCATTTTTAATTATTATGAATATTTACGGTATTGCGGAATTTCGTTCTAGTTTCGCGTTTTTATTGTTTTCTTTTTTGAGTCACAGAATTGTGTTTGTATTGTATATTATGTATGACTCACGGCTTTTTGCCAAAATCGTCTTACACCTTGACTTTTAGATGTTCCTTCTCAAAACAACGCACTTCCGATGCTTCTGGCAATTGAATCGACTGTTGGGTTCCCGGGAGTCTTTAGGAGAGCCACAATCCGGTTTGGCCCGGTCTTTTCTAAGATTTGAAGATCCGGCGGCGGCGGCCTATTTATAAAAAAAATAGACAACCACACCTGGTACTGTACTGTGCTGGTAGTTTTCGACTTTGTTATCGACGCAGCTACCTTGGAGCTATCCTATCTCAGGAACCGAAACTTACTTCTTTACCTAATTAAGCGAAATATCAAAGGTCATCTTCATCATCATTTCAGCCAAAAGACGTCCACTGCTGGACATAGACCTCCCCCAGGTGTCGCCACATTTACCGGTCCCGTGCGTCTCGCGTCCAGTGCAACCTTCAACTGGTCATCGGTCCACACAGTGTGCCCTGCCCATTGCCACTTAAGTCTGGTGATTCTTCAGGCTACGTCGGTAACCTTGGTTCTCATGCGGATGTCCTCATTTCTGATTCGATCACACAAGGAAACTCCGAGCATAACCCTCTCCATTGTGAGCGCCACGTTTCGGTCCCGTATGTAATTTACTGGCAACACTCACTGGTCATAGACTTTTGTCTTGAGACACTGTGGTAAGTTGGACGACAAAATACCGCGCAACTTCCCGAACGCTGCCCAGCTTATTCGGATTCGACGATTGACCTCTTTACCACCCAAACCAACCTACCCAAATATCAAAGGTATAAAACAATAAAAGTAGAAGTGAATTTACTCTTCTTCCGATAAGCAAACCGAAGCAACAAAAGGCTGGTTAGTCACAATAACAGCACTTGTTACCCGAATGGAAAGAAAATACTGTTTTTTTTTTAAAAAAACTTCTTTTATTGCATAAAGAATTACCTAGAAAATCCAATCCAGCCAGCTCTGACCAGGCAATAGATCAACGAAACTCCTCACGTCCGTGTTTTTGTAACCACCTCATATTGTTGCGTGATAAACCATTATAATTTCAATTGCTATTAATTATGTGCTTAAAGAAATTTTCAAGGAATAGAAACTGGCGCGTAAAAGGCAAATTAAGCGGTTGATGTAAAAGAAAAGTAGTTTTCTGTTTCTGTTATTAAGTTTGCCTTAAAAGCCTTAATAATATGCCCTTTATTAAGTAAGCCTCATTGGATTGACGTAACAAAATTCAGACAAAGTTAAATCCGATGGACTGATTTATTCCGGGGATTTTGTGATCAATGCGAATTATTACTCATCGAAGTACCAGGTACAAATGAACTTACTGGGAATACATTCTAAATTAAGATGCTTTTACAACTGTACTGAAGAATTGGAGTTCTCATGCCCTAATCTAGAGTCCCATCTTCTAATATAAAGATACGCATCCTTCTACTTCAGATTATAAGGTTGAGATACAATATCAACCCAACAAATCTGATAAACATCGTATAAAATAACTTAGCTTAATACTTCTACTATTTAATGGTCTCTCGGGCACTAAAGCCTTGAAGATGAAACCATTAAACACTTCGTCCTACACATTTAGCGAGATACAGGAAGACGCTATAGGCGGAGCAATCTACCGACCTATTAAACGTCTAGACTAGACCTCCTTATTGCCTTCAGTAACGATCTTTTAGCAATGTTGTTTCTCGTCACCCGAACTAAAATGTTCATAACTTTAGCTTCCACCCGAAAAATCAACACTTTTGGGACACGTTTCGGGTTCCAAACAGCTTCAGAAAATGTTCAAGATAATGTAACTGGGATGTAAAAGATAGTTGTTAATGCTTAATTGGGCTTCTGGGTCCTGTTAAGAAAACGGGTTGGGTTAAACCCGAGTTTATTATGCTTAGTATGGTTTGGATGGTCTTACATGCTTTCTGGATCTGATTCTGTCCATTGGCAGGATAGGCAGGAGTCAGGATAAGGTACACGAAATCTGTATTCATCTCTGGAATCGAACAGCTAATGAGTGAAGTGCTACTTAAAGGATGAAAGCGGCAGATAACGAGTCATTTGAACGATTACATCCAAGTCGATTAGCCGACCAGTAAAGCAATCTGCTGATATCCCTTCATTATGTCTAATCTACTGAGAAAGTGGAATGAGAAGTTTCTCTGAATTGGGCCGGTATTTTGCCATGGATCATTTCTTAATAAATTTGTCTGACTAGTTTGTTTGTATTGACTATAGGATGGGCCCGGGAAAACATCACATTAATTCTCTCTTACTAGAACAATTTTTGCATTAAAACGAGTAGGATTACAGGATGGTCTCACGCTGTCCTCTCAAAACCAAGAAATTACTCGTTCGATACGCTTCAACTTTTATTTTCGTCATTGAGCATATTCATTGACTTCATGTTTCTCCACAGACGGCGAGTTTCCCTGAATGAGTGCTATCATTGTTTGTGAAACACAGGCTTGTTGTGCATTGCACTGTCTAAACACTCTTAGCCGTGACAATAGTGACTTAACTTAAGCGAATGAAGTTCATGTTGGCAATGCGGTGCGTTCTATTGTATTAGCGGGGTTTATTTTGTAGTTGGTGTATGCGGAATTAAGCCGTTTTTATTTTGAGAAAATTTGGAGGACAGTAGCAACTGGCTTTTTAGTCGGTCGGGATAATCAAAAAGAAGAAGTCACATTCGTAGCAAAAATCCTGTTGTATTTTTAAACGCTGTAGTATCTTTGTGCTCAACGTGCTCCGCGATAGACATTCTTTTTCCGATTGTTTCTTAAGCCTATAGACACTGACTTCATTCTCGTTTTGCGAAGCAAGGGCAGCCATTTTGGTAGATTCATGTTTATCATTTACGACCGGATGCTAAAGCGTCCGTGGTACCGTCGTGATTAAGACACCTTTTCAAAAACACGAAGTAACAATGTAATACGATTCAATTTTATTGGAAAGGCAATGGTGTCCTTCTATGTGCTTACAAATATACGTAATATGTACATGTCTTGTTTAGTGCTGAATTTACAATCCGTTGAATGTTTAATAATGGTAGCCCACAAATCCAGAGCAGAAAATAATCTATCCTCTAGAAACTTATCCTTTAAAAGCAGGTGTCCTTACTCCCTTCGAAGTTTTAAAATGGGATAAATGGGGACATTTAGTTAGAAGCTCTCCCGCAACACATTTTGAAAGTCTCGGAAGTTTCTCGAACTGTTTTGCTGAGAGCATTATGCAAGGTATTGACCGAGTTCCCAAAGGATATAAAAATCTTTACTTTAAGGTCTGTTAACGGCCTATAAAGAAGGCAATATGGTAACACTGAACAAAAAATATCGCACCTTTTTTATTTGTTTGTTATCACTTTTTATTGCAAAATGTAATGTGTTACAATAAATGTCTGAAAGCATTTCCTTTGGCGTTTATTTTTGGCGTCTTTATATTGTCGTCCTTTATTCGTTTAAATGTCACGGGTGTTTGGGAAGGTATTTTGCCTTAAAAAAGTATTTTTCTATGGATAATGTCTCATGTAAGTTTTCTTACTAGAAAATTCCAGTTAGATCGTCTTCCTCGATATTGTTGATATTTCATTTAGACTTCAGGCTATTAGCTAAACAATTTTTCGTGCGATGTCAACTAACACGCCGGTCATAAAACCAATTTAATATTGAATGCTAAATCAATATTTTGAGCAAAAACCGTGATCTACTGAAGTTCGTACACACCCCTGAATCAGAAGTGTTGACAATATTAATTTAATTTAATATTACAGATGTGTCTTGTGATTCCTTGTAACATACTATGACGTCATTTACGTTTGAACACTAATGAAATAATCACTAGTTGCATATTCATAAAACTATTATGGATTGAAATTAATTACAATGTATTGCCATCCTATAAATTGCAATACGTCGCGTTCCTTATAAATGAGACGTCTAAAACAAAAACCAGTTTTGTAGCCATTTCGTACTATGTTTTTGCTAAAATTCGCTACTAAAGAAATGAGAATAGAAAGTGCTTTCTAATGAATAATAAGCGTTTAATGACTGTAATTTATTCCAACCTCTTTGAGAATGGACGCAAGTGTTTTTTATCCGACTGCGGCGAAGCCCAAAAGGTGGGTTATGTGCGAGTGGCACTGGCTACATTAAAATTAAAAAACAAAGAAAATTTGCGGGTTTTGGGGGCCATCGCGGATTTAAAAACAAAACTTGGAAGCAGGCGGGGTTCATTTGAATATTAAATTATGAAATGAAAATAGATTGGACCCTGCCTGCTTCCAAGTTTTATTTAATTTAAAATGTGCTTGTATTTTGCTTTTCAGTTTTTTCAGTCGGGCTTTTTACCCGACTGCGGCGAAGCCCAAAAGGAGGGTTATGTGTTTAGCGTGTATATGTATGTATGTCCGTTTCTTTGTTCCCTCATAACTCTTAAACGGATGAAGGGATTTGAATAAAATATACGTCGTTAGATTCTTGATGGCGCGAGTGTAACTGGCTACATTAAAATTAAAAAGAAAAGAAATTTGCGGATTTTGAGGGCAATTAGCGGATTTCAAAAAAAAATATTTTCCAATACCATCGAATAGGGTATCAAAATGAAGGGTACAGTACATTACAAAAATATATGATACCTATATGTTTAAAATAAATTCAAAGTCACAAATCATATAAACAAACACAAAAGTTAATTAAATCATCTGCGAAGAATTTTACGCGACCAACGAAAGAACAAACACAAAAGAACTAAAAAGCTGGAAATAAAAAAAAGTAGTTAAAAAACTAAAAAACACGACTGAAAAAAATGAAACTACTTTTTTAGTTTTAACTACTTTTTTTGTAAAGACTGTTGCTAATACTAAAAATAAATGTAGACGAGAGACTTGTTTATGAAAGTTAATTAGGCTTGAGGTCTTTAGAACGAAGGTAAAACTACACGAACAACACATCTGAAGTTCGTATATTAAATTTTTATTAAAAGCAAATGACTGAATCTCACATCTATTGAAATTGAAACTATGTTTAATTAAAATCGTGAGATACGTCTCGCGTCTTTACTTAGGTACCTAACGTGAGTATATATCAACGACAAAGGTTCTATTAACGCGACTCATATCGGCTTTCCTTTACAAACATGGCAACTAATAGTGCCTGTTACGTATACGGTATTTACAGAGACGATCCCTTTTTGAAATCTCCACTCCACGTATTTTGAATAGGGCTTCGAGTTTCGTCTCGATTAGAAATCGTCACAGTTATCGATTTTCTTAAAAAAGTTTTAAAGGTCATCAAAAACTTTTTAAAGGTCATCTTTAGGCAAAAGATTGCTTCATACTTTCCTATACGTTTATCTTTGTGTTTTCTGACTTACCTTTTTTTTGGAGGTTGGGAAATCATCAAATGACTTCTCCCGCTCTGGGCGGAGGCGGAAGAAAGTGTCAGACTTGTACTGACTAAAAAGCACCGATGTTCCTTCTTAGCCCTTTGTGGCAATTATCATAAACCTGTACTGTTCTACTGCAGGGCAGACTTTTCCATTTTAACCTGTCTTCTGCAATTCTAGACCAGCTCTAAAGGAGGAGGTACATCTCACCATCTCTTTACCCAACAATTTAATCTGTCCGAAAGCATATATCTTACACGAATACTTCTTGACTTGCTTTTAAATGCAGTTTTTGTTTCTTTAGTACCTAGTTAAGTGACATGTCTTTAGTCTTTCATTTCACGATTGAACATAATCAGCATATTATTGTCATGTAGACCTTTTATTTCATGCAGTTATAACTAGAACATTCTACACATTTCAAAACAATAACGTTTATTAATATTCTAGTCCCTATCTAGTTCACAACACAATGTTTGCTATCAATGGAAGAGGCAAACAATTCTCATCTCAGTAATAAGGCGTTATCACTTAAGAAATCTGAGCTAGTGATAACAGCAATATCTAAAGTACTGCTGATAAGAGACTAAAATGCGTGAATTTATAGTTCTCTTACCCATTGTAAGGTATGTTATCTCGGGAAGGAAAATACCGATTTTTCATTGAAATGCAGTCAATGATGACGTGGTGTAGTTGCCATGAATGAATCATTGATAAAAGTCCCGCGTCTGGTGTTCCCTTATAAAGTAGAGTGTATGACGTAGGATTACACGATTATTACTATAGCTCTTTTATATCCGAAATAACAATGATACTCGGTTTACCAGGCTTTTACATAAGAATCTTATTAATTTTGAAGAAATACAGCTAACATATTCCTCTCCCAGACACGCCATAACTGATCCTACGCATCTCAAATCCAGTTGATCCTGCGTCCTTCGCCAGATTTGTAAACTTTTTATGAAAGCAACCAAAATTAGTCAACCAATTGTTTTATATCTGCGTCTGCGCCTTTGGCTTATAGTAAATCAATTTAGTTGAACCGTGTTTGATTGCCATTAACTTTTCATGATCAAGTGATCTATATGCTTCAATTAATTGGTCCTTGATTACTGCATTCAGCCTATAGAGAGAGAAACTAGACCATAAATGATTTTTTTCACGGTTTTCTTGTCAGGGCAAAATACAAACATATCAAATACATAGTTAAATACTAAGTTCCTAGGTAGTAAAACAATACATTTATTTTGTTATGGCTCATTGTTTCTTGAGAGTTGTAAATAATATATTTAATTCACTTAAGACTTACCTAATTTACCTTGTTTTGCATGACATAATGCTAAGACAACTTCCTTGGAATACTCATCATCTTGCAAATAGACCAAGAACAATCATCTCGATATAAAATAGCAAACGAAGCTTGTAATAAAAAGTAGAAGAAGTAAACAAACTAGGTGAACCGTCGTACGTACGTGATTAGCGCAAAAGCGTGCAGCGATGGTCCGATGCCATGCGCTTGCGCAAGGTCGGTGGAGGGGAGGTAACACGCCACCTCACACTCACACCTGGCGAAAGTACAGACCCTAATCGACGTGTTTTGGAGAATAAAATCGCCACATCTGCGTAATTTGAAGGGGTATGCAAAGATTGCTTTTATTAAGATTTACAATGAATTGACGGTGGGGTAGACTCCACCCCACCGTCAATTCATTGTGACGAAACTAAGGGGGGTAATCGCATTTTTTGTTGTTATTGAATCTGTTGACCGATTCTATGTTCCGTAAATGCGCGTGCGTTCTCAAGGTCATCGAGGTAGGCGCACATGCCATGTTTGCGCAGTGGGAGAACTAGCCACCTGGCGAAAGTACAGAACTACAGACCCTAATTGAGATGTTTTTGATTGAGATGTTTTTGTGTTCGTAAAATAATAACTGCTATTCAATGGAATTTGGAACGAGGCAAATTAAAGCGGTGTCATTTAAAAGTCCGTTTAGCATAACAAAGTATTTGCGAAAAAAAACGTATTTTAAAAGACATTTGATAGCCGGTAGTTGAATAGTAGTATTTGCCGGAATCTAATCAATAAGTTTATTGAGCGATACAGTTTAGAAAGCGTAATCCCAATAAGATTTGGATAATTGAGATTATAATAACGTTAATCACTGTTATAATTAGAAAATACAAGGAAGAATTACCTCAAGCTGATACAAGAACGAGAAAATTACTGCTTACGTAGATAAGAAACAATGAAAGAGCTGTTGAGGAAAATGCAACATAGTTTCTGTTACAATAGGTTAACCACCTGTCATGGCCTTTTAATGTGATCTTTGAACCCTACACTATACATTGTCAAAGAGAGTGATATTTGAGAGAATAAAGCTTCTTTTTGTATCCATGCACCTGGAACAAGGGTCCACCGAGGACCACAACTCCCCTTGTTAAAAAAAGCAAACCTGTACTGGTATTTTATACTCCACTTAATTTCGAAGGGTGAATCTGAAGAGAAAAGAACAAAAAGCACCATCATCTTCTTGTACTTGTCCAATTTCGGTCGTCGCAACACAATCTTTCTTTCATTCTCCCCAATCAATCGTCGAAAAGGCTGACTCATAATGTAAAAATATCCTTACAATCATTTTAATTCTCGATATAAAGACTTTTCGAACAAATTTATCTCGGGTTTCCCGTTAAGAGATCAAGGTGCTGTGGTCTACGTGACTTTGGGCGTTTAGATATCGCCTGCTTTTGCTCCGCCTTTAATAATTACAGGTTTCAGTAATGAATAACATCATCAGTTAGCTCTACGTTCTCTTAATATCGATGTATTGAGGTCTCTATAATGGTTTCAAAAATTGAACCAGTCTTGAGTGAGACAATGATGCCATTTTACCAAAAATTGGAAAGGTCACAACTCTGGGCAGAAATCGTCGAACAATACTTTCCATTGAATAGAAAGTGCCCTTAAATATCCTCATGGAAATGATGACGTAATTAGAAATATATTTTGCAATGAAACGCGTGAGAGAGAACAGATGCGACAATCTATTGCATAACTAGTTGCAAGGTCCTTAACTTGATGGGTTAACCTTTCCAATAAGAGCATATTGATCCTTTTACGACTTTGCTTTTGGATAAAATGAGGTGTTATCACTACACAACAGTTTTTGGATGTTTCACCAGCAAATTACAATATAAAATACGGGGCTACAGTCGCAATCAGCTTAGTCACGATTCAGCATAAGAATCCATCAGTCAAGCTCAACTCGTTGTTTTTACTTCATAATTTCCAATTAATTGCTTAATTAATAGCATAAATGACGTTGTGGTCCAAATCGGGGACCCAATTTTTTATCGATTTTAACAAATCGGTGTCAAAAATTGTTAGTGTAAATTGTAACGTGCTCAGTAAATTCTGTCGTCATTTTCCGAGGAGACTAATATACATAGTTTGAACAGTGATCTTAGTGACAAGATAAATGTGATTTATTATGGTGCCTATTAAGTGTTTGAGTCATACTTCGTAAGATAACGAGGTTCATTCATGGTGTAACTGAAAACAATGCAAGATTTCTTTATTAGACTTTGCTTTTATTATGTCGGTAGTTCAGAAATTGTGCAAGTCACCTACGATGGAAGGGGTCTTCTTGGAGTGGCCTAAGAGTAAGTTGTTTTGATAATATGCATCAGTAAATAATTTGGACGCCATTTTATTCTGTTATTGTTTCAAATCTCACAAAATTTTAGCACCCTCACCTTTGAGGTTTTACGTTTTATGATCCAACGCTGTTCCCAGTTCTCAGAATTTCAAACAAACCCAAACGTAAACAATTAGTACTCTGAAATATGAAAGCGCCCGTAACGTTCAGTCATAGAAGCTGTACAATAAATCTTAATTCCGTTTCTGAGTGATGCATCGGGATCGGCATTCCGCGTATGCATGAGTCGGTGTTGCCGTGAATTTTGGACGCTTTTCAAAATGTTAGTTATCACTTCCTTCCTGATTTCGGAGAATCACAAGATGCTTACCTTGAACCATTGCGCTGTTTATTTATTTACTATCTCTGTATGTATTTTTAATTTGCTGCGTCTTTCTTGCTTCCCTACATTTTCCTTAATCTACATTGAACTGCAATTTGCTGAGTTGATGGTGATGACGAAGCCACTGAAGTATTTACTTCAGTGGCTTCGTTCATGTCATGTCGTGTGATTCTGCACGTACTAGAATGCCCTCCATAATATTGTCTTCTTTTACGACCGCCATTGAAACACGGTGTTGTGAATAATTGTCGGGAACCACACCATCTTGCGCTACGTCATAACTTTTAACGTCATATTCCTTTACCTTATTGCTATACGCAATACGTATGAGGAAACCCTTTTCATTGAAAGTATTGTGTGAATAATCGTTGTTACTATGCACATTGTAAAGCAAGATTGTTGGGCAAAATGAAATTCAGTGAAACGTTTGGAATAAAATAAAATTTTCCTGAGGTTAGTGCCTTTAATTATGACTCGGTGGTTTTCTATAGAAAATGAGCAACAGGATCTTATTGAATCTTTATAACGTCACATTGAAGAGTTGGTCCTCATTCATGCATGATGTTCCTTATATAGCTCAACCTAAAACGACCCGTAATGGCTTCACTGCTGGGACGCAGGCTTCTTTGTGAAAGGTATTCGCCATAACTACATTTTTTGGTCTTAGGACAAAAATTTGGAAGCCAAGTGGACATCCACCTAATGAAGTTGGCCCGTGTGGTGCAACACAGCTGTTTTTGATAAAGCAGCTGGTAGAAAATTTCTCTGAACAAATCGTTCTGTATGCCTTTAAATTCAAAGTTTTGTGATTCTTTAATGCTTAGTACAATATTCCCGGTATCAAATCAAAATAAAAAATAAAAATCTAAAATTTGCTTTTCTTGAATCTGATGTCAATACACCATTTTCATCATCTGGCGCCAAAATACAGCTTTTACCAACCACTCTCATCCTGAAACATTAACTGTTGATTAAGGATGTGACGGTCCACTATTCCGGTTTAAGTGACTGTACAAGTAGGAAAATGAGTACCCGCATTATCTTAAGATTTCCCTGTACGAATATAATGATTTGTGAAAAAGTCTTTGAGTCATCGTAATTTGTTCTTGGAATTGACAACGCATTTCTTATCTTCTCTCCATACTCCATACATTATAAGATTATGTTATTAGGTAATTTTTTAAATCTTATTTTGGTCTCGGCTGTGTATTTGTATGAATAAAGAATAATCTTATCTTTACGTTACGTTTGAAAAAATCGTATTATGACGCTGGTTTTGTTAACACGTAGACACATAACATGATAATTATATAATTTATGTATACAATATACATATTCTACATTTACACTAATAATTATCATTGTAATGCCTCCGTGATCAGTAACATGTCGGGTATTGATGGGTCTCACAATAATTATTATTATGTTCCTTTTGCATGGAATGTATACTGATGAGTCGAGGATCCTCTATGATTAAAATGACACTAATTACTATTTATTAGTATACAATGATTAGCCTACTATTTTCTAAAAAGTAGGTAAAGTGAACCTTCTATTCGATTTTGAAAGAAAGCATTAGAAGACAACATAACCTATTATTAAGGAAAATATAGAATGAGCATGGGTTTATTTTACTCGTCTTGCGTGCCTCTTAATGTTTGCAAACTACCGGGATCCATTAAGCTAAACTAGTGGCTAATTCCTGGGTCCACTCCAATCTGAGAAGATTAAACATTTTTCACATGTCGATCAATGATCCATTTTTTTTCTTCTTTTTTCTGGGGTGGGAAATCATCAAATAACCCCTCCCGCTCTTGGGCAGAGCAAAAGGGAGTGTCAGACTTCTACTGACTAAAAACTACCCATGTTCCTTCTTAGCCCTATATGTCAAGGCCGCGGTATCTCTTACAACATCCCGCAGCCCCGACGGGCGTCGGCCCTTGCGGGCTCATTGATCCTCAGCCTGAGTTCAGCCAAATCTTATATCCATATACATTTACCATCGCAAGTAGAACTTCAATGGGATTGGTACAAAACCGTAGAAAAAAATGTGTAATCCACATAAAATCATCAAAACAATGTCGGCTGCATCTGAGCAAAACCAAAACAATAAACATGAGTAAGGCAAGTAGTGCCATCTGTCGATGATAATGCCAAGTAAACAACGGATAGATTTAATTGCATTGAATCTCATCCGACCTCTGTAGATGTCAGTTGTGAGATGCTTACCAGTATGCGAGTTATTTTATTGTAGGGCTGTCTCTGTACTAAAATAGATTGATATTTCTTTAACCTGGTAATTTGTAATCAATTAATGCTAATTAATTCTTAGGCGGCGACGTGCTGTCTCACAATCTAGGTGTGTAATGTCTGTGTTTATGGTCACATCTAAAACAGGTGGTGGTGGTTTTGGTTGTCTTACGTCGGAATGAAGAATGGTACCCTTATAAGACCACCCGTGTTTACCTATATCGGTCTGTCTCAGCCAATTTGCTCCAAATCAACTGGATATATTAAATTGAATTTTGGTATTGTATTGCCAGCACATCACCCGAAACTGTCAAATTTTCATGATCAACCTTGATTCTAATGCTATAGCGATTAAGTTGAAAATCTATTAAAGGAAATTTGGCATATTAGTAGCTTGCTGTGCTGACTGGCGTCTTTAGGTACGTATAGAGGAGAAGAGAGAGAGATGGAGGAGAGGAAGTACGAATAGAGAAACTAAATTAAGATGTCTCTATAGGCAACAACTGACCGAACAACAACATGATCGTAGCAAGTAATGTGCTCGCATTCCTACATGTACAACAGAACTTCATAAATATCTCTCCTATATAGCAAACGTATATAAATTAGTAAATATATAGCAACATAATGTACAATGGAACTTGCCAAGTTTGTTAATAAACTAATCCATTGGATGCGCGGGCGACGGTGCGCGGTTGACGTAGCTTCGACGTCATACGCTAGATGCTGGTTAAGAAATAAAAAAAAAATATAAATGAGTTTGTCTGAGGAATTCGTACTTTATTTATGAGTGTAAACCGGCCCACGACTTATGATGGTAAATAAAAATAACAGCCAAGAGCGGTTTGACGGAATGCTGTATATTCTTTTGAATTATATTGCTTCTATGGTTGTTTAGGCGAACTGTAGAGATCTAACTAAAAATGTAATTAAGCAAATGAGACTGACAACAAGTATAAAACATTCATAATTTCGTTACTAAAAAAACTTGCATCTTCTACTAACAAAAGTCCATTTATTCCATGTTCTTGTTTGATGAAAATGTGAGGCCGACAGTCAATCTGTGTTACACACTGAAATCCTACAGCTGGGGAGATGGAGCGACAGTTAAGAATTTTGACTTCATAACATCACATCCTTACCTTTTCCCAAAAATTTTGGGGTTGGATTTCAATCTAACCGTATGCAACTAAATACCAGTATTTTACATGGAGCGACTGCCTATCTGAACTCCACAACCCAGTTAGTATTGGGTGATATGATTTTACCGATTGGTGATATGATTGGACCCTTGAACTGGTTGTCAGACTTTCGACAATATGCTTTCCGAGTCACGGAGGACCCTTGGTGTGTAATGGGTGGTCAACTTATCATCCATCTACGGTCCAACCTACACAACCGCGGCTTAACCTGAAGATGGACTCAAACGGCTGTAATTATTTAGCAACGACCACCATAATTTAAGCTAAACGATATCATTAGCAGCCCTGCACCACCAGTAATACGTTTGTAAACAAACGCACTGTGGGTTTGCACAATCTTAAGATAAAAATACACGCTTTATCGCAGAGTATAAAAGACTATACTTATACATGGTGGAGTGAATCATGCGCGTTGATATTTGGAATCTTATACAGACGTCACAATGGAAGATGGAGAAAACCTCTCCTCTCTGTTCTCTTCTGGAAGGACTTTAGAAAGAAGAGAATTTTGTGTCAAAACATGGCCATCTAAGATAGTCTGGATGGAATGAAGACTTATGAGATGAGAATATGAACTTAGTTGCAGTAAGAATTGGAAGAGGATTTAATGACGAAGTAAGGGACGAGATTATGACGCATGACGTCGTACGACTTGCAGTAAGACTGGTATTCGGAATATATTTTCAGTTCACTCCATATTTTCCGCGCTGGAACAAAAGATATAGACATTGATATCTTTAATATGATCTTGTAATGTTTATACTGAGATACAATACAATTAATCCATACCCAGTATCATCTTTCTGCCCTTATTTATCTTATATATTTGGGGTCGGCGTAACACGTTTTTTTCTTCCTGCATTCTGCCCTGTCAATTATATAGCCCTATTGTGTAGTCCTTTTTTCCTTCATATCACTCCCACACTCCATCTTTTCTTTAGTCTTCCTCTCCCTCTCCACCCATGCAAAAAATAAATAATTTCATATGAACGGTGGAACGATTCCATAATCATGATGAGCCTGATGTGTCCCTCTGCAGGGCAAAGGTCTCGCTTCCCTCTTTCTATTGATTCCTGTCTTTCGTTGTTCTGGCCCAACACTTAGGATGAGACTCCAGCTTACCGCGCCATCTCCTTCTGGACCTTGGGGCCCCAGAGTTATGTTCGAAACCCAATCGGTCACTTGTACCTAATATTGATGCGACATGCGGTAGATTTGGCCTGCCCAGTTCCATTTTAATTTGGCGGCAGATGTCTGTGATTTGGAGCTTGATGTATAAAAAAAACAGTGGTCTTCAAATAAATTAAACAACAAAAAGTGGATTAAATTGATAAGATAGAAGATAGACTGGTTTATAGTATTTTATGGCACCATAAAAAACTTGGTTCTCATATCAAGTAATTCGTTTTAAATTAATTTACGTTACACGTGTAGGGAATACACCACATCATATTATAATAATTATAAATTAGTATGTATTTTGTTGGTACTTATGGATAAAATAGTACAACAAGAAGTTATTATTAAGTTATTACCTCATTTTCAGCCCTCCACTGTTTATATGCCTTGCGTTTTCCTTTGAGACCAGTCTACGGTTGCCGGCTTCCAGTCTAATCGGATGACTGAGGACTATTATTTTACATGAAGCCGACTCAACTTCTTCCATAACTCAGATACTGGTCTTATGTCCTAATGTTAGTAAAGAAGCCCGCAAATTAAGATCCTGTATGTTATATCCTCGGATTTTATGGCGGGACGAAGTCAACTGTTTTCACAAGGATCGGCGAATGACAGCACTGGTTAGGGATAAGTGGAAGAAGGCAAGGGAGGCCTTTGTTTACCCTTTTTTTTGGGTTGTGGGAAATCATCAAATACCCCATCTAGCTCTTGGGCAGTGCGAAAGGGAATGTCATAATGCCAATTAATGGATATGTTATGTCCAAGGGCCATCCTTTGATTGACAGTCAGAATTTGCGATTTGAAATTGTGGAACCTCGGAATGAGAACGGAGTTACCGATAAAAATTACCTAAACGCTGATAATGTTCTAAATATAGCAACGAACATCATTAACTCGTCCGTTTCCTTATTTAGCTTAATGACGAAAATAATTATTGCTTATTTGCGCATGAAGGTAAGTATGAAAAGTACTCATTGTAAATACTATGCAACATTACGGTATAAACTGCATTATTACATCGCTTATCCAAATTGGCATGGAATATTGCTATTAAAAACAGTTTTTGTTTATCAATGGCTTGTTGCATATCCATCTGGTTGAATGCAGAAAACAGTTTATTGAAAATAAATTCTGATAACGTCTATTATAGCCGTATGTTGTGTCCCTGCGATAAAGCCATGTTTTATGGATGCAGATGCATGACTTTTATGCATCATGCATCACAGCCTTCCTTATGGTATAAGTTAGTCACCGCTTCTTCAACATTATCATCATCATCAAAACTGCTTGCTTGCATCACGCAAGAAAGTTTCTAAGCATTTACTTAATCTTTGGATAATTGGTTTGCCGAATACGAAAAGTTAAAAAGTGAATCCATCACGTATTTCAGATTTAACTGTATGCTCTCTTCGAAGTCAAATTGCAGTGACATTGAAACTGTGACCGAGTTAGTAACACCTCAATGGGGGTGAAAATAACAAATTATCTAGATAAAAACCGAAAATAGCGGAAGATTACTCCATCTGATAAAACAAACGGTATCTTAAACCCAATAATAAACTCTGGTATGCTTACGTACTTGCAAAGCTGACGTCATGATCGCCATATCAGTTCTTGGAAAATTATAATCAGTACGAAAGTCTACGAGAAAGTTGTTTTTTGTCTAGAATTTCTGGAAAGACTTTTCTTACTGCCTTATTTATTTTAACTGTCAGTAGGTTTTTGGGTGTGCAAAGGTTGTATTATCTGATATTCAGAACTTAGTCAAGATTCCAATCGGGAATATGGGTTATTTAAATCCCGGAATGTGGTTCACTTTTTAATGGAACCCTCAGTATCCTGAAATTCATTGAGATTTAGATGTCTGTTTAAGCAATCTCTCTCTCTCTTTAATTAAGCAAGGTCTTTGGTGGTTTTTTTTTTGCTGTCCCATTTGACCCAAAACTTGATTGGTAGAGAATGCCTTGTGGGCAGCATAAGTCCGCCTATGTACCACTCTTGTTAAATAAATAATAAACTTCTGGCTGAGTCTTGAATTGCTTCATTGTACACCGTTTGTCTTCATACCTTATTACATTCCCATATCGTAAAATATCTTCAATAGTTCAAACTTTCCAGTGTTTCTAGATTTCCAATAAATTGATGAAATAATGTTGTTGTGTTTTCCATGTACAGCGCGTTTAGAATATTTCGTAATACTGCGCAATGTCGCGATGTCTCGACGCAAATTAGCATAACCAAAGGGTTAGTTACGCGCCTAAATATGTTCTTTAGAAGCAAAAATAAATTAAAATTAAAATTAATTAAAACTAAGGAAGAAAGTAGATGCCAAAAGAAGTGTTTTAATACTTTTGACGAATTTTCTTAGCAACCCTCTAAGCAAAAAGAACTACATATTAGAATACTAGAAGATGAACAATTCCTCGCTCAAATCCAGCTAATTTCCTGTCACTTAATAAACCAAGAAGAAAACATTTATTTGAACAACATCGGAAGTAGAGCCGAGCCACTTACACGCGGGGGATGGCCGGAAATTAACTAACCGACTAGGAACATAAAGGTACCTCCCTGGTATTATCAATCTGATAGTGGTATTTCAGATAACATGATAAGATAACTGATAGTTATTGTGTAATTATTTCTTTTTGAACTATTTTTGTATACAAAAGAATTTGGTCTTACTCGCTAAGTATTAGTAACAGTGTGTGGTTTGAATGTTATGACAAAAAATATCTTTTCTCTCGAACTTTTTTTTTGTTAGCGCTTTGTGCCCCACTGCTGGGCAAAGGCCTTCCCCATTTCTTTCCAGCTCTCCCGGTGTTACAGTCAAATATTAAGCAAAACTCTGTAGGATTTCAGGGCCCCGTACAAATTTCACGAACGAAACTATCGATATCCACAATCAACAAATCAATTCAAAAACTTGCGACGCATTTATCAGTAAACAAAAAACTTTTTAACAAAAAATGAAACCGACTTCGACAAAAAATAAAACACAAAAAAGTGAAAAATAAACTACTTAAGGAATAAAAATAATTTCTGAAGTCGGTGACTTTTGTTAAATTATTTCGTGAAAAGAAATGGGACCATTTGGGAAAAAAACCCATTGCAACAAAAAAAGATTTTTTCAAATCGGTTGGCAAGCGACGGAGTTATGGCCGAACAAACATAAAAAAACAACAATATATAAACATCCGAATTGACAACCTCCTTCTTTTTTTAGAAGTCGGTTAAAAAACGTAACACTTATCTACCACATTATTGAGCATAACTTATACGTAACAATAACTTAGTAAGTAAATAATACCTAACTTAAGAATAAATCATCTTATGCCTGTCAATCGCAGCGGTTGGTCGGCGACTGCATTGTAGATAACCTCGTCTTATCACACTTGTTTACTTAACACCTCAATGTTAACCGCTGGGTATGAACGGCCATGTTGGTTTTTTTGGGTAAGAAAGATGACGTCACGGAGTAAAAAGTTGTGCAATGAGTTCCTACTAAGACTTAGATTTTGGAAGTGGTGCAGCAAAAAATAGAAATGTAAAATAATTATGTTAACCCTAATTTGTTTTTGACATGAAATACTTCGTGTTAAGATTGGCCTGTTGGTCTAGTGGTTAGTGACCCTAACTGCTATGCCGGAGGTCGTGGGTTCGATTCCCACCCAGGACAAATGTTTGTGTGATGAGCACGATCATTTGTTCTGTGTCTGGGTGTAATTTATCTATAATATGTATGTATTTAGAAATATATAAGTATGTTTATCAGTTGTCTAGTACCCATAACACAAGCTCTGCTTAGCTTGGGACTAGATGGCGTTGTGTGATAGTTGTGGAATATTATTATTATTAAAAAAAAAAAAAAAAAAAAAAAAAAAAAAAAAAAATCTTAAATTTCCTGACAGGCAACGGATATCCGAAACTGTTTTCTTACATAACACGTTCTCTTATTTTTTTTTAATCATATCCAAGCTTTTATGCTCCAACCTGTCAAACCTTAAAATTTTTATAAAATTTTGTTATTCCTTATTGAGCTGAAAAGCTTACACATTGTATTAAAAAACGTTCTAAAAAATTCCACCGTTCAAGTTTTTTGGTAAATATCAGTGAACATAACGACGCCAAAAATTGGCTTTTCAGGTCACGATCCACCGAAAATTGAGCCCCTAAAAGCTTTTCAATTGCCTGAACGCTTATGCGAACACCCAAAATTTTATAAAAGCGAGATCAAAATCTTTCTCCCATTATTTACTGAGTATTTCCTCTTTGATAGTCTTAGAAAATTGGAGGATTATTATGACTTAATTTTAAGTACAGTTGTTATTGTTTAACAAAATATTTACACCATTTGGTACAGAAGGCTATCAGCACATTAAAGCCGGCTTTTGTCAATGGGATGTAATATTATATTACATCCTGCGTTTGAGATGTAATATATATTATAGCACAGAGTAAACGGTCGCGTACAAAATGTATGACGAGCGATAAAATATTATATCTCAAGATGTAATATATTATTATATCCTATAGCCTTATAAGCAGGCTTTAACCGTGTTCAAAAGCAGTATCATCTTTCTCTTGCCCGTATCCCAATTTATTTGGGGTCGGTGCAGCATGTCCTCTTCTTCCATACATCCTTTCTAGCCATATCATCCTTCACACAGGCCATCGTTTCTTTGGTCTTCCTCTACTCTTAATACCATCTACATTCAACTGTCTACATCTTTGTTCGGAGTATTGAAACAGACAGCTCTTGAACGTGGTTTAAATTGCGTTTAGTTTTGTTTGTAATAATCGCCCTAAGTAGGTAGATACTAAAGTTTTGTTCCAATTTACGAAGTTAACGATAATTTATTTACCTTAACGTTGAACTCTGAGGTGGTTCCACTATTGATTACGTTAAAAAAACTTATACAGAGCTATTTCAAGGACTGATGGATAATCAATAGTCGTACATTTGTAATCCTGTGCCATTGCCCTCTCAACGGGCCACATACGACATTGCATCTTTGATTTATTTACTTCGTACTTACAACTTGACACAACCAATGTGTGGTATTTAGATCGCATGTTAGGCCGAGCAAAGGGCGTATCTCCAAGCGTTTTATTTCGTTTCGCTCACAGTTCTCGACCTACGATTACGTATGCAATACGAAAATTTCGTTTTATTGGCTCCCGTCCAAAACGTTGCGCTTTGCTTTGATTTCTGTTACTATTTATATGACTGTTCATGCTGTTATCGTGTGATATCTACGTGTTGTTTACTTGACGTAGGTATGTATTCGGTTTTCTTGAAGATTTTTCATATTTTTAAATGGTTTTTGATTATTTAGGGTCGGTAACAAGTAGTCAGCTCGTACAATACCACACGACAGTTCAAACAAATAAGTAAATAGAAAGATAATAAGTAAAGTCTATGGCCATAAGAAATCAATCGTCATTGAAAATCAATTAAAATAATTATTTTGATTAAAAAAGTAATGAAAAACATTGGGTCTGTTGTACCGGCGTGCTCGTCACACGGTCAAATAAACAATGGTTGTGTGACAGTGTTGGGGCGCGCTATTGGCGCTATCGCATTTTCCGGAGGCTGGCGAGCTTGCGGCGGCGGACGGCAGTGCGGCCGGCGCGCGCGCACCGAAAGCATGTGCCCCGCGCCAACTGTGCGATGTACATAGAACCGGCCGCGTTTCGCGCACCCAGCGCGGAGTCCCTCGCCGTCTCCGAACCCTCGCCTATCTGGACGCAGTGCTTACCCTCACCCTTATTCGCAGGCAAGAAAGCACCCCTCAAAACATTCGAGGAGATCCAGCCCCTCATCCAGCAAGCCCGCAAGCGTGAACTCAAGCTACTCATCAGAGAAAACTCCTGGCCGATCAACAGCCCGGTCCGCGCGTCCCTCTGGCCCGCGCTCTGCAGACAACATCAACATGGAAAGTCTATGCTCGATGGATTCTACTGGGACATGGTTACACAGGTCAGTGCTCTTTCAAATTACGCAACTTGACAGCGATAGGTTTTTTTCCAAGGTGTGCGACCAACTTCACTAACTTGTTTCGCACATAAAGAAATTCTCGTTGAACTCGCAAGGTAACGCGCGCGGCGGGAGCGAGCGTTATCTCGCGAAACCGGCAAGCGCTTAATATTTACAAGGTCATGTCTATTTACTTTGCACAATACCTCCCAAATAGGTAGATATCGCGCCCCCAGATAAGGAGATAACGTCCCCGCCAACATCTCGGAGGTTTCGGCGCGTTTTTATTCAAGTGCTCTCTTTAGATTTAGCAACAAGTGACGAGTGTGCGAGTGAGCGACTGAGCGCTTCGATATTCAAGTCAGGTGTCTGTTTGTTGACCACAAAACGCACTCACACAGGCACAAGTTGTCCTTGTAAGTAACTGAAATGTGCGTGAAGTTGTCAATAAAAAGTCAATCTGGCCGTCCGTCGAGGCCGTGTATTAGTGTCATGTGGAATAGCATGTATACGTATGTTTAGTTGTTTGTTCGAGTGGTGGGCTTGTCTGTCAGCGCGCGGATCCTTGTGTACGACATCAACGTGCGCGCGCGCATCCTCGCGTCACAATAGCAGCTCTCGCGCATCTTAATTAACCAGCGGCAGCCTAACAATAGCGAACTAATTATACGACAGATGGCTCTAGCTAATACGAGTAAATACAAGTACCGTGAATTTATAAGTTTATTGTTTGTAACTTGATGCCGCATTTATTATGTTTTGTTGATGTAAAGTTTGTAAAACTAAATAAGAAGAGAAGTATCTTCTTTTTTACAACATTTTTGGGGTATTTTGTGTACGGAATGCACAATAATGGTATCGTTAATATGCACGCAAGAGATTGGCACGGCATCAAGTCAGCTCGCTCACCTTCGCTGCTGCGCACGCGTCGCCCCCACTTGCAAACTCGCGCATGTGGGTTGTGGGTATCTGACTGCATTCAAAGAGCTTTCTAGCTTATGTATGAGTGCTTATCATTGTATGACTGAGTAGGCAATTTTGTGTATCAGAGTGGAAAACCTGTACTTATCAGTCATCATAATATTGTTCTGTTCTTTCCTTTAATTATGGCCAAACAATAAATAATACCCAATGGTTAACCATTTTTCCGGGACAAGATACATAATTTGCCTAAACGAGCAACATTTTACTGCAATACAATGCCCAACACCATTGCCATACTATGCAAGTAATGGCCCGCCTACTTTAAATAATATCATTTCAGAAAAAACCTCTCTCTAACAATTTTATATTTGTTCCAAATAATGTCCGTTGACAAACAACTACAAATGATAATATCTTAACGTTTAGCTAATTACATATTTATTGATCAAGCCATCAATGACACGAACACAATAGCATATTGACTTCACACGTTACCCATTTTAAAGTAAATTATTAAATACATATTATAATACCTTTGCAATGAATTAATAATGCAAAAATGTTAACTAAGTGCTGTATCCACGGGAACACTGCCGACAAACTGTCCTGCAGTTTGGCAGAAGATTTGTGTATTATAGCGACAAAAGATAAATGAGTGGGTCGTGTAATTTTTGCTCAAAAAATAAATAGACAATAAATACACCGACACCGACTTCTGAAGCAGATATTTCTTCTAAAGTTTATTTTGTTGAAGTCGGTTTTATTTTTAACCGACTTCAGAAATGAGGAGGTTATCAATTCGTCGGATCTTTTTTTATGTATTTTCCCCGATTACTAGAAGATGGCTGGACCGATTTGGATTATTTTTTTTTTGTTTGAAAGGGCATAGGTACTTCCCAAGTGGTCCCATAATCATCAGGTCAGGATCTCATGATGGGATCCGGGAGAAATAGAGAGTACTCTTCAAATTTCATATAGATGCTCTTCATATAGATTAACAAAATTCAGACCAGTTAGGCAGATACGTGATGGCAAAATTGGTGGTGGCAAAAATGGTTTTTTTATCAAGATTCGATTAGCCTAATGTTTTAACATTAGGCTAATCGATGCTTGATAAAAAAACCCTCTTTTTCGCAGGATTCAATAGGTAAACCTAAGACTAAGGACAGGACTATGATAAGCTGGATATCGCAGATGGATTTAGTCGAAATAACTCCTGGAATATTTCGTAAAATTTTCTATTTTGATTTACTTCAAGTAACTCTTTGACTTAAATAACTTATTGTTTAGAGGTCTTAGGTACATCATCGGATTTTTTTCTGCTCTCGCAAAACTGATTGTCGTCTCCTTCCTTCTGCACTCCATTATTGCTGTTGATCCCTTTAACATCCACTGTCGAGTCATTAGTTACTCATCAATGAAATTCCAAAAAGGACGCGTGGCCAACTTGGAAAACAGCCACATATTGATGTAATTAGTTTCATCTCCTATATTTATACTGTTGCTTAAATTGGCACTCTAGGCCAACTTCTGAGAAAGCACCAACGAGATGTTTGTACACAATTACATTAAATTCTTCACAATTTTCTATGAAATGTCTATTGTTGTCATACATTGACCCAATATATTCCAGTGACAAATAATGTTTACTTGCATTGGAACGCGTTTCAATGTTGTAAGTGGGATGAGTCACTGGAACACGTGCCATCCAAGGTAACAAGCCAAGCGTTCCGGTTTTCTCTGAAACAGGGAACGCATTCCATACCGGACATTTGGATGTGTTTTCTTGTTATCTCTGGTTAGTAATATTTGGCAGGAGATCTTGTGTGTGGATTCAGTGATAGGAAAATTTCTGGCCACTTTGGCTTTATCATGTAAGCTGGGATGGATTTCATTTTTGCTTATTGCCTTCTCAACATCTTCTTTGTAAGTCTCTTCTGCATTGTTCTCCTCCAATTCCGTAATCTTCCCATGGAATAGTTAGCAATTTTGGTCATCATCACCACAGTTTAGGCTCAAATCGATGTAAATAAACACGTGAGTCACTGGGATGTCCACGTGCCATCCAAGGTAGCAAGCCAAGTGTTCCGGTTTTCTCAGAAACGGGGGAAGCATTCCATTCCGGACATATTGGTGTACATCTGTTTTGTTGTTGATTAGGTACTAATAATATTTGGCATTTGCTGCATGTGTTGTGTGGTAGGAAAATTTCTGTGGTGTTAAGTTGCTCATTTGGGGGAAGGCAGCCCACCCGCTGGGAGGAAGAAATAAAACTGACAGCAGGTCCAAACTGGAGGAGAGTACCTCGCGACAGACGTCAATGGAAACTGTTAGTGGAGGCCTATGCCACGCGGCACACCGAAATTCGAGACATATTTTCGAGAGATTTTTCTTTTAACTATTATTGTTAGTGTGTCGGTCGGTTTAGCAATAAAAGGCTATATTATTAAGTTGCTCATTTCAGCAAAGATTGATTTCATTAGCGTTTACGCTTTCATAGTTAAATACTCGTATATTGTGTTCGCTTCCATAAGTGAAGACAGTCATGTCTTCGAACATTAATATTGATCGTTGTTCTTTAAACCGATATGTTTTATGTGACTTCATTTATTTGTATTTCTCATCTTCCGAAATGGAACTAAGCCGTACTATTAATAATTCGAAAGGTGGAAACGTTAACAAGATAATATTATCATCAAAATATTGATCCGTTACCGCAGTGATTGGTTTTGTTATCGTCATTTCAGGCATATTATGTTTTCCTAGATTGAAACGATGACTCATAAAATCATCCACGCAATTCACAAAAGGAAGTCTATTGCAAAATAGTCATTGTATTGTTAAAATTGTCTGCGGTTGCAGTACTGTTATTATTCAGTCCCAGCAGATCGTATACTTGCACACATCAACAAGTTCAGGCATTTGGAGCAAGCAATCCTTTTCAAATACGTCTCTTAGATTGACTCACGGCGTTGCCAAAAATGCACTGTGAATGTAACAATGTGCAGCAGTGATGAAATTGTAACGTATAACGATTTAGCTTCATATTTGCAGGGTGATAGAAATATCTGTACATTGCTAGGAAACTAGGAATGATGAATGAATAATGTTGACGGTTACATTAAGTTTAATGAACACAACATTTCTCTGCCAAAGCTGTTCTGAAAGGTTCAAAACGTAATTAGGCATTACGCCACCGTAATGTGTGCTAGTCTTTAGGTATCCGTGAAATTCGCTCGAGGGCCGTTCACAGGAACTCGTCATGTGAACTCTGGTGCAGTGCCAACGACATACGCGCCTTGACCTCGCAATCCGTCACACGCTGTCAGTCACCGATAACGGTGGATTTACAACGATATCGCGATCCGTCAGACTGTGCGAGAGGGACGGAGAAAGCCGACGAAAGTATCCGAATGTCTTGCGTTGTGGTATGACCTAGACATTACGACTTGATGTGACTATCTGATTGTAAACACGAGATATTTATGGACTTGCTGAATAGATGGGAAGTGAAATTCTATAGTCGTCAGACCACAATATTTTCTTTCTTTAAGCGAAAGGTCTCACTCACTCATCACGAAATATCGAAAACTGCTGAACTTATAAAGATGATTTTTGGCAGGGAGGTACTTCTTCTTCTTTATGGGGTTCAGGTTTCCGCACTTAGTCCTTGAAGTGGACCATTGTGCGTGAGCCATGGTGGCCGATTACTCCAACCAGCCCACCTCCCTCCAGAAGCAGATCAGACTTCCCGGTCTCCTCAGGGCATCCGCAAGGGATCTTGGTGTACCAAGGGTCTCCTCACGAATCTTGGTAACGCCTGTACACTCAAGGAGCACATGCGCCACCGTTTCCTCTGCCTCCATGCATGCTCTGCACAGGGGGCTGTCAGTGATACCTAGGTTGTGGAAGTGTTTATTTAGTGAACAGTGTCCAGTGATGGTCCCCGCCACCAGACGCAGGCTGTCTCTGTCCAGGCGCAGAAGGCGCCTGGTCAGCTTTGTATCCAGGGATGGCATAGCATCCTTGGATTGCCTACATCCTGGTGTCAAGGTCCACCGTTCCTCCGCTTGTATGCGAGTGTGGTCTTTTAACCAGCTTCTTAGCTGCTTGAAAGGGATGGGCACAATGGGTTCGGGTCCGTAGGGTTTTGTGCTGGATCCTCTTCTGGCAAGTTCGTCAGCCGCATCGTTTCCAAGTGATCCACTGTGACCTCTTATCCATTGTAGTGTTACCGTGTTGTGATTTAGTACCGTGATACGTTCTAGTGCCTTGTGGCATTCTAGTATCAGTCTCGACGTGATCTGATTGCTCTTTAGGGATTGAAGGACTGAGGCGCTGTCGGAGAGTATTCGAATATTAGTATCCGTAACCTCCCTGGCCTCTATAGCGTGTGCCGCTTGGATAATACCTACACACTCTGCTTGATAAACTGAGTTGAGCGTTCCAAGTGGTTTGGATATCTTAATGTTTAGGTCGTCGGAGAACACCCCGACGCCTGTCCCATCTTCGGTTTTTGATCCATCAGTGTAAATCCTTAGCTCTCTTGTACCTGAGTAGTCACACCACTCCTCTATGAGCTCTATGTTGTAGTGTTTTTGGAAGCAGTAGGTCTTCAGGGTTCTGTCGATGGGTGATGCCATCAACGGTTGTTCTTTGATTGCACCTTCTTTGATGCGTGTGTGTTTGATTCTAGAATCATTTCTTAGGGTGCCGGATGCTTCAAGTCTGAAGGTCGCTATGGCCGCTTCCTCTCTTACGACGAGGTGTAGGGGAGGTAGGCCCAGCATCACCTGTAAGGCGGCAGTGGGGGAAGTTCTCATGCTGCCGGTGATTGCTACGCAGGCAAATCTTTGTAGTTTCTCGAGGTCTTTTTGGGTTGTACTTAGGTTGGTCCTGGGCCACCAAACCAAAGACCCGTATGTAATGATTGGTCGGATAACTGTGATGTATAGCCAGTAGGTGATTTTGGGACTTATGCCCCAATTTCTCCCGAGGAGTCTAGGGAGGTACTTTATAGTTAGTAGACGTCCGCTAAGAACGGATTTTGTGACAGCGCCAGAATAAGGAGGTCAGAGGGCTATCACCTACCTACCTGAAAATTGGTAGTAAAATAGAATATACATAGTTAGGGACATGTCAGGTAAGAACACATATTTACGACAGGGCCTGTTTATGGGAACATAATCGCTTCGATTGGCATTTGGCATTCAATTTGACATAGTACATCCAGAGACCCACACGTACAAGTCAAAATTTTCCACGCGAACGAACGAAAATAATTTATATATTTACTCGAGTCGAGACCCCGGGGCTAATTTGTAAAAAGACCTCTCTGTCAGATTTCGCGCTTTGATAACTTTGCTTTGTGCCTTTGTTTTGAACCCTAGGGTTTTACCAAGTGCTTATTTGGCTAAATAAAGACCTGTGGAGCTGTCTAGTAACAGAGCCCTGTACATTCAAGCGCTACTCAGACATCCCGCGTCATACCGTAATCTCATTAGGAACCAAATCCGATTATGAGGGACGAAAGCCCGACGTCCCGCACTCCCGCTATTTCACATTAAAATACAATTCTAATTAAATCTCCGAGGAGAGAAGCTTTACATATTTTGGCAAATAGAAGCGATTATTTGAGCAAACTCCGTAATAACTAAAGGGATTATCCTTTCTGACTGAAGCATGGCTCTGAAAACAGTTTACCCTAATGAGAAAATATTAGTTATTATTTACTGTATATACCTCATGAAACCGGTTTTTGTGTTTTATTAATTTCTATTGTTAAAAATAATTACCTATTATTATTACTTAATGTCGGATTATACTTAATCAAAAGTGTGAATAATATCAATTATTATCAGTGCAATATTTAAATGGAATTATTTTTATCTTGGAGCGTATATTTGGGTATGCCCCAATTAATGGGTCTTTAATCAAGTTTGCGGGAGTTTTGATAGAAGTCAGTGAGTGAAGAAGACGTAACGTGAGTACGTGACGCAATTAAGTACTTCGCTGCGTCACTGTATGGTTTTGTTCGTGCGCGTGAGCATTGAAACGCCTGATTAATAACCGCTGATAACGCGAGAGGCGTGTCGAAACCACACAACTACACAACAACCTACTACGAGTTTTTGTTTTCATCGTCGCGTTTATAGCGTTTTATTGAGCCGTCTCTATTCTTTATAGAACCGTTGTAAACTCTTTAATCCTCATCGTTCACGGAAACAGATTATCAGCTATTGGACGACTTTTTCGTCAACAATAATAAAAGTTTAATAAAATAATATTACTTTATCGCTTATTGTTTCTGCAAAGTTGGTCGTTAAATTGCCCCATTTTGATTTACTGTCACACAAAATCATTTCGTACCGATAATTGATATACTTACATAGGTAAACCCGCGCGCGCGATGGCGTAGAGCCAAACCTTTAAATAGACAAGCACCATTTTGTTTTCTCACCTTCTGCTACTTGCATTGTGGTCACGTGAGTTGAACATCAATATTTTATTTAACTTTATATAAAACTGATGTATTTTCAAGCGCTCATGTCTAAGAGCACAATTACTTAAGAAAAAATCCGAGACATAAATACAAACGAAGACTCATGGGATACGCTATGCATAAAGAGGAAAACTTTTGTGCCGTTGAAATAATTTGTAGTAAGAAAAACAAAGCCACTTAAAAGAAAGATAACACACAAGCTTGACCAAAAAACGGCACCAAAAACATGTGAAAACAACTTGCATTACACGCTCGAAGGGGCGCGTCCTTGTGATCGAGTCAGCTGAACTGACCTGACCAGAGAATATTACTGGTTATGACTAAGCCGAACAGCGGCCAGTGCGATCACAGGAAGTACACAAAGATACGGACAGACAGAACTTATTTCCTGCACTCGCAAGTCGCACGCACTTCTCGACCTTAGCCGTTTACTTATCGAGTTAATTCACCAATCTACTTGACCACAAACGGTATTAAAAACGATCATAGAATCATTGATTTGCGCAATAACCATTGTTTCGATGTTAACTCAGAAAAACTGGTTTATTTGCATATGGAATTTATGTCTGGGCTTAAAATAGAAATTGCAGGAGTCAGAGCAGAAACTGTTGGGTAACCATGTAAAGTACTAATTTAATAACTGCGCTCGAAACGTGTGGACGAAAATATAGTCGAAAACAAAAAAATGGGTTGCGATAATATTGACGTGGAGGAAAATAGTTGAGAGCCGAATAGCGATGAATGAACGAAAATGTGAAAAGTTCATGCTCGGCGTATTTGTGGATACGGATTGAAGCAATATACTGCGATAAGATAACGTTAGTAAAGATTAATATTGTGTACAGAAACGGTAAACGGATAACTTATCCCGAGGCTCTTTAATTTCAGCAATAATTGTTTGCGTTACTTATAGTCTTTTGCCCTTATTAGCTAATTATTTAGAAAAATCTTTTCGTCATCTTTGATTCCTTGAATTATTCATTTGAAAAAACTCAAAGCACTATAAAAGTACGGTTGCCGGCTCCGATTTAGTAATTCTTGCATACTCGATGCCCATTTCCGTGTTGGAAAGGAAATGTCTGAGGTATTTAATCAGCATGCCTAACAAGTGGCTCTACTCACTAATCGGTGCATAGTCTAAAGTGCCACATTAATCGTAGAATTATTCGAATGCGCTAAACCACAGCACTTTCGGCTCTGTCCGTCTAATCGAGTTTGCGCAATTGCTACCAATTAACGTTGCAGCTCACATGGGTATTGAGTAATTGCTTGGTAACGGACCGATAATTGCTTTTACATCTTCTCTATTGTAGCTATCATCTAACCTGTTTCACCATTATTATCGGCGGCTTTTTTGTTTAAGAAAATCTTTAATATCTCTTTTTTTGAGTTGTTGCCTTTATATCTTCTTGTACTCTGATTACTTTTCAATCTACCAGTTCTTTGTTGTCTTTCAAATTAAGTTCTACAATTTTTTCTCTTTCGGACCTTGAATTTACGACTTAAAACGGAAATTAGACTGTTGCTTCGTTTACCAAAAGATGTGAATTCGACCTTGTGTTCTCTCCTTGTTATTTGGTCTCATTAAGTAAATAGATCTGTTTGCGTAATGGATAACAATGTTTTCCCTTTGCTCTATCTGATAAATTGGTTTACTGAACACGAAACTCGAGATGTGACTTAGATAGGTAATGTTTGGGCCAAAATGGTAGTCTATAAATTAGGGGTTCGATTTGGTAGTAGTCAAATTACTTTGGCTGTATGACAGTGATTTATTTGTTAGAGTATTGATAAATGGTGTGACACGTGAAGTCAGTAGTGGCTGGTTATTTTTGTCACAGGGCCTATAACAGGAGTCCTAGACTTAAGATCTCAAGCTTTGAGTGTTGCGCTCTCCAGATAGATAGACTCTACGACCTGAAAAATGTGGCTAGGACAGACTGAAGCCGATGATGTGAGCGCTTGGGAGCGGCGTATCTAGATCATGACAAGTTGAAGAAACTGTAATTAATTGTTAATATATTAACTTCAATGCTCATTTGTACACAATCGTACCCGTCGTTCTGTTATGGAAAGATTTCATTATTAACTAAATCAGTATCCAAAATTGAGTCATTTGACTTGAGTGACACGTTCAACTTCCAGAATGGAGACTCGTTATAAGTGTAGTATAATTGTTGAAGCAATTTAAAATACATTACTCTTAAACGCCGGGTGCTAATTAAATTAACGAAAATATTGTCAACCGTAGCTGAGTGTACCAATGTGGAAGTGTGTGAATAAAATACTATTTGTTAAAGATAATTGTAATACAGAGGAATAAAGAATTAACTTTTTTTGTTGCGAAAAGGTAATGTGTGTCACACCTATCGCTGGACCACATATTATTATGGTATAGGGCGATTGTTTAACTAGTGTGTATACTGAGAAGACGGTAAATCACACTATCACACTAATATTATAAAGGCGAAAGTTTGTGAGTGTGTATGTTTGTTACTTCTTCACGCAAAAACTACTGAACGGATTTGGTAATTTTTTTACACAGTTAGTTCATAACCTGTATTAAGACATGGGATAGTTTTTATCCCGATTTTATCTTCCTGTGGGATAATTTTCGAGTTGTAGCGTGCAAAGCCGCTGGCAACAGCTAATGAGAGAAAAAAATACAAATATAAAATGATAAATCAAACAGATAGTGTTCGGTTCTGAAGATAGGTAATGGATAAAGGCATGATGATGACCATGTGGAATAGTACCAGATACAGAGAATTTATAGAAAACCTAAACAATTATGCCTATTAGATGATTTTTATTATATTATAACATTGAGTATTTGCTATTGGATTGGTATACGAGATTTTAATTTGTGTTATAGAGAAAACAATGTGTATTGAAGTTACATAATAGGAAATCGGACAAAAAAATCTAATTAGTCCGTCAGATAGATCTCCAAAAAAATATTGGAGACGTATTTTTTCTTTTTTCACATAAACAAAAATTGAAGTCAATACAGTGCTTCGAAAACTCGTTAACTCTTCGAAAACGTTATATGATAGTACATTTTTTAACTACAAATGACGTCACAACCACATCTTATCTTCGTCAATTTTGATTAATTTGATAAAACAAAAAACACCTATCCAATATTTTTCGATAATCTAACTGACGGACTAATTAGAATCATTGTTTTTTGACTCAGTCCGATCCCCTATTGTTATTGATATTAGCTAATAAGGGAAACATAATCACAGTGGAATTGTTTGTTTAAAGATAATCAAAACTACAAAATAGTGTTCTAATTGTATTCATATTAACATTGACATTTATAGAAAGCTTCAATAATTCCGACATAAATCACACTAGTCACACTGCAGTACCTAATATCTACAGTACTTGTAAAAAAATGTTTTTCTCTATTAATAAGACATCAATAGGAAATCCCAGTATTACAGCACGTGGAATAAAAAAAATTAAGACCATTACAACTAGAAATTTATGAAAATAAAACTGCACTACGAGCAGCAGAAAAACACAAAACAACAGCTGTATATCAGCCCACGCTAGCAGAAAAAATCGACTCGAATTCGATTTGAAAAATTGTCGCACAGTGTAATAAAATACCATTTTATCAACTTTCTTTTCATATTTCGCAAACGGTGCAGTACGTAAACCTGAAACTGTTCTACCTGTCAGCATGATAAATGACACTTTATATCTAGATACACAACCACAAATGGATAATCCTGCAGTGGACAATCGTCAAGTTATAACTGCCCTAACCCAATTGCATTTTTCTGAAGCACGTACGAAACCTTATCGGCTAACATTACCTAGTGCTATCGAGTAATATATGCAACGCATGACTATAAACTGCATACTTAAATAATAATGTTGACTTTATTATGTAAGAAAAGTATATGTGCAAGTTGTTTTCGTAAAAAGCTAGATTAATTAACAACTGCGCAAATAAGAGGTACGGAATTTTCTTTGTTTACTTTATTTTTATGCGGTTTAGAGGTTTGGTCAAGTGTTGAGTAAGATGATGAATAATCAATATTTATTTTTATAAATTCGATGTTAGTTTTGGATGTGATCATAATAGAAATTCGGAAAACAAAAAGATTAATGTAGTAGATGAAGATTTTGCTATTGCAAGAGAAGTTAATGAAAAAGCTGTAACATCGAAACCAAAAAGATTAATAGTGCGGAAGAGAATATATCTACAAACCTTCTAGTAATCTGCGCTTCTAGTATGTGACAACATTAATAAAATTCAAATCACCTGATTTAAATTCAGTGAATCATGATTTGCTATTATTTTTTATAGATGATCAATGATAGGTCATTCATAACAGTTATTATAGTTTATACTGATAAAAAGCATTTAGTTAATTACATAAATGAAAAAAATGTAAATGTAGACGAAAATAAAAGAAATGGTATTGGGCATACTCGTATCTGCTTTTTTTTTTATTAGAAACCAACTCACTGAGATCGACTATGCAAAGGATAGAAGATCTAGCATTGATGTACATATTACATTTACATGTTAAATGTATGTTTTTCTCTGGTACTCGTAATTATTGATGGTCTACGTAGCAATCATAACAGAACAGAACAATGCAGAACGTAGCTAATGACTCAAGAATTTTTTTTGACTGACCTGTTGGTCTAGTGGTTAGTGACCCTAACTGCTATGCCGGAGGTCGTGGGTTCGATTCCCACCCAGGACAAATGTTTGTGTGATGAGCACGATCATTTGTTCTGTGTCTGGGTGTAATTTATTTATTATATGTATGTATTTAGAAATATATAAGTATGTTTATCAGTTGTCTAGTACCCATAACACAAGCTCTGCTTAGCTTGGGACTAGATGGCGTTGTGTGATAGTTGTGGAATATTATTATTATTATTATATATTATAATTACAGGCCGAGTAAAAACCCTAGGCTATCATTGAACCCACAATAATTAATCACAAGAGACACTGGACTCGTAAATCTTAGAATATTACAAGAAACGTGAACAATAGCACGTAAATATACAAAATATAATGTGATAACTAAGGAATGGTTGAAATCGAACTTTGTTCGTATCATTGTATCATTATCGCCTACAGTGACTGTCGCCAAGATGTTTACTGCTGTTTTAATTAATAAATTAATAGTATCGGCATCATATCGGGTCCCCGAACCCACTTGGGTCACTAAGTTTTGAATTTTATCAAGAGTTATGCGTTGCAGTCCCTTGTTATGGAAATTATTAGTAACTTTAATTACATGTTGATATTGGCTAGGTTTTGCGTAATTTTCTTTTTCGATTTGATTGTCCACGTTCTTCATTATGTTCATCTAGCTGAGCTTCCACCCTCTTCTCCATTTGTACCACGCTCTCCTGGTCTGTGTTTTACCGCTTTTCATTTGCATTTCGTTTACTTGCATTGCATTTTTTGGTACTCTACCTTGTTTGTTTTCGGATATTTAACTTCCTTTTACGTTTGATTTACTTTATCAATCGCTTGGATAGTAATGAGTTTCTTGAGTTTATTAAAATGAACAACTGAATAAAATTAAATGGAATTCTCTTGACTAGATAGTGTGCAAATGACGAACAACTTAGGTATATAACAAGTTAAGTAGGAATAGGAGGAGGTAGGTATTGAAATTTGTGGTGTGATTTCGGGGTTTTACCGTCGTTTATTCAAAGAATACCCAACCAGAATAAATCTAAATAAAGAATCTTTATCATTATATTTTTCGTGTTTATCATCGAAAGTTTTTATATTAAGACTGAAATTATCTGCTTTCATCAAAGGAGTCTAAATTATTGTCTTATTCACTCATAAGTTCTGCTGTTCAAATACTAAACCACAATTTAAATTGATTAAAATCTTGCGTACACTATAAATTCCGAAGCAATGTTTTTAAATTAGTACAAATATTTTGAGACGCGGAAATGTTTAGTAAACAAGGCACTAACAGGTGCACTAACAACTTATTCTAATGCCATGTGTTGCGCAACAATCTGTGCACATTCACATCCGTGTCGGAGCTGATATTGCGCAATGGAGCCACACACTCGTTTCCTATTTATTAGGTCGATCTATTTCAGTACGTTATCGTATGAACACTGCCAATATTTATATCATTCGCAAAGAGAGTTGGAATTACAGTGTTCTTTGTGGTATGGTATGTATTTATGTTACAAACGGGTTAGACTGATAGTTGTTGAATTATTACAAGATTTATCGCAGACTGTGTTTTTTTTTCACTATCCTTGGTCCTATGACCTTCTTCATCTAACATGTATATCTTATCGTCTCTAATCTTCTAAAGTTCACCTCTACAAATGATTTATACACGTTAGAATTTAATAAAATTTTGTTTTCGATGTATAGTTTCCGTTTTGTACCATTTATTTAGTTTTCAAACTCCAGTTCACCGAAATTCGCGTCAGCTATCTTAGTTTACGTTCAATTTGTTGCAAACTCGGTGAAATGCTAAGCGCTATGATCTGATTACAACACTTTCCTCTAACCACACTGTTAGTAGTTTCTGATGAAGGCAATTTTCGTTAAGCTTTGCACTCAAGTCATTAAATACTTTCTCCGCTGTTTTAACTGCACGGTCTTCAAGTTCTTTATAATCATCACAGGTTCTCTCTTTAACGATAGCGTTTGTCATTGAAAGGTTATCAAAATTCACGTCAAATTCTTTCTCATGTTTCATCTAACTAAAAATACAACGTACAACACTGATGACCTACACGACTCGATAAAATATGTAAAAATAAATTTGCACTGACTATATTCGAGCAGCATTATGTCCACTGATAACCCCGGGTCATTTGTTCCTATCACATTATCAATCAAACTAGGTACTGTAAACAGGCTTGACATGAGGTTATCTAATCAACACTGTTTACAGCCATTGCAAACTAGATACGGAAATTGTCTTCTTTTATGATTATGAGCTTATGATACATTCCGGTCTAGTTGTCGTTATGTGATCTATCGAAATGGGCCAATGGAATTTGCCCACACTACCAGACTCGAGTGTGTGTATTCAACCATTATCTTTAGAGTGCCATTGGTAATATTTAAAATGTTTTGTATAATTGTGATACGACTGAGTATACGAAACTGAAATAATGTTCTTATCTTCTACATTTAAAACCTTGACTGTACTTATTATACAGGTATCTTTAATTAATTTTATGATATATGCACACGTTGCAAAATAAGTAGATTTGTCTAAATACTGGTCGTGATATTAAAACCTCAAGGCGGCATCGTATTCATAGCCCCTTCTTATTCCAGATGTTACTTTTGTATTTATGCAAATCAATCAGTCCATTCATGTGTCATTTAGATGCCGGCGCGTTGCGTGAATGCTAGTCCAGTATCTCTTTGCTTCACAGTAGTTTATACCCATAAACTCTCAACTAGCGCGTCTGTCTTATATCTTTACTTCTGTTTTTCTTGTAATTTCCTGTTATTGCTTCAACTATATCTCAAATTATAACACCAACTCCTAAGTGCTTTAGTGTCGAATCAACTCGATGCTAATATCAAGCCTCGTAGATTACAGGAGTGTTTTTCACAATCGACTTATTGCCAAGAAAGATTTACAGTCGCTCAAAGTACGATGGTAAAACACGGAGTTATTTCCGATGGAATCCGCCTTGTGGATTTGCTCCGCCGAAAATAGTATCATCGATCTTATTCGCAAGAGAGAATAACAGCGGCCGCGTATTTATTTATACAGCGGCATATAGGAAAAGTTCTGCCTTATTCTCTGAGTTCATTTACATATTTATGCCACTGTGGTATGTCGGCGGGAACCCTTTGTTACCCTTTGAATTTCTGTATGAATTTATTACCATTATATTGTCAGTTGTAAAGAATACTGATTGAATTATGAATAGTCTCCCTCTTAATGTAATCAATATCATAAAATCGAAGAAGAGCTGTAATCAAACGTCTTACACAAAGCGCATCAAATTCGCAATTTGGCTGATGTCGGTCCACTTTACTCAATTACGCGTTGATTGTCGGTGGCAAGAGGTCGCGTCGGGTTGTGGCTGTACTAATTAGGGCCTTAACGCTTCGCCCACGCACGTGCCCATTGTAGCAAATGTACCTATAATCCATGTCCACTTGTCCATATACAATACACCTTACGATTCGTGTCAAACTAACAATTGTCCAATTGTCTTCTCATTCATCTTGAGCAATAGTTCTTGGAATACTTAATTCCATTTTGCTTATTACTTTGTTTTGTTCGAAAATTGTTTTTAGTTATAAGCTGCAATTGTACACTTATGTGCAATTATTTATCGTGAAGATGACATAAATCCAGACGGAATAGATATCAGTTTTGAAAACAACACTTAATACAGTGCGTCAGTTTGCTATGACTATATCAGTGGACTCGTTGAAAGCACTCAATAATTCATAACATTATTCATGTCAAACATCAAGGTTGAATGCAAATGTGCATGTTGAAACAGATAGATAGATATACAGACTGATTCCGTTCGATTTGATACAATCCTCCGTAAGACTCGACTGATGGGCCCCGTCCGTCATCCCACGTGCGTTTCGACCTCAATACTATCAACGCATTGGCAATACAAACATTGTTTATATTTACCTTCGTGTTATTATTGCGTGCCAGAGAGTAAATGCCAAGAAATACTAGATTAATTTGAAGCTCCGATATCAGCTACCGCAACCAATTTTTATTTACTACGTTTTGTCATAGTCTAATTTCACCTCATTTAAATTACACAGATTACCGTTATTTACACCCTCAACATGACTGACACAAGTTTTTTTTTTTACTTTCGCATCAATCAAGATTTTTTTACCCATCATTGTATCTTCATACACCATTATGTAAACATTTTCCGCTGTAAATATGAAAATGAGTGCATATAGCGATATTCATGCTTCATATGCGTACCCCGGGAGATCACGTGCAAAAAGTCGTGGAACCGGTTTTGAGGCTTCGTTTATAAACAAAACAGGCTGGGATCAGGTTTTGGCGCATTCGTTCTAAGCGCGTGGGCGGCCTTGACTGAGCGAAGGACGGCCAGCCGCGCGCGCGCTTCTCAGAGCATGCGCGCGCGCTGGGGGCGTGGCACACACGCGAACCGCGTATGGATGACTACGGTTTTTTTTCTTAGACCTACTAGTTTTTTTCGCTGACAGAGAAAACGTGTTTACATTTCCTCTGTGATATATGATATATGAAATTAATAATACATTTCACAGCTATTAATCGATGCGATGCGAGCAAATGATGATGTTATTGAATACGACGATGCTACTAAAAATGACAATGAACATTGACTGCGGCCGAATCAAACATTAAGAATAAAATAATGTTATATTCGGAGAATTAAATAAAGACTGACGTAACACAGCTGATACGAAATACGCAAATAGATTTAAATGAGTACTGAGGTGTAGACACAACATCGATTAAGACGCGGCTGTTTTTTATTTACATTGCAGCCGCATTTCACCAGCAGTTTAGCTTTTAGAAGGAAACTACAATTTCATTAAAGGTGCAGAAAATTTCAACGCGCACGTCACTAACAGTTTAACCAACTACTCCCGAGTACAAAAAGTGGTGGACGAACAACGGCATTCATTATTCAAGACCTCCGGACGTGAGGTACGCGACAGAAATAATAAATAGACCATTCGTACGAAACCATACTTGCCTACAGGCTACGGGCTTTTCAGAAACCCCCATTGGGCTATTTTATGGTCAATGACGTGAAGAATATTTCATATTCGCAATATGGAATTCTTACTCACTATCTGGATTATACGATAATCTGAAATTCTATATTTGTAACTGGTGATTCGGGTCCGTTTAGTCTCTAAGCTGTATTTTTACTTTAATGTACAATTTTGTAAACTCCATTTATACAAAAGTATAACTTTTCAGTATTGTTTTCAAATCACTACTACAACAACAAAGTTTTCTTTGAAAAGCATCTTACTATTCAGGGATTTAGTAGTTAATCAATTATTACTATGCATGTAATTGAAGAACAAAACAATGAAGTACATAATTCATTAGTTTTGTACTCATGACTATGTCGTTAAATAAGTGTTCCTCGTATTTATGAATATCTGATCCATCATTTCACTGACTTAACGTTTGTCTTATCTACTCTAGGAACTCCAAAAGCTCTACGCTTTTGGAGTTCCTAGAGTAGATTTAAAAACTCTCCATGAACCTGATTTGACTCATAAAATGATTATTACAACAATATTAGTGAAGGTGTTGCGTTTGAAGCAGACTTGTGATGTTCGATGACATTGACGTTGATCTGTTCGACTTTCATTATGCATGTTACAGTTCCTTCAAAATTTGTTTTTCATTCTCTATGAACAATTCCAAATCTCCATATTTATTTTTCTCATCGTCATTGCTTCTGTTACATTAACACTTCACAACAAGACTGTTAGCTTCACATTTTGAGACTCCTTGATCCATTGTGATCCAGAGTGAAGCTGGTTTCGAGTAAATGCTTTATAAACATTACACTGTCGAGAGCTGGCTTAAAGTTTTAGCGCACGGCTTTGAACGTTCTCACATAAAGCCAGCATTCAAAACTCCACTCTATATAGTTTGGCGCAGTTTCGGCATTATGAAAACAGCAACAACAAATATGTAGTATCCATAGAATCTACTTATGCCAGAACTGTATCTAGCTTCGGTAGGTGTATTATCTTATTTATCTAGATCGAGACCACAGTGTCTAAAAAATTCCGCCTCTTCCAGCTAATAAAATTCTTGTAAGATACCCTCAAACGATTGAGAAACTATGGCACTGAATGTTCTAAGAATAAAAGAAAGAAGAATGCACTAAAATTATCACTGTCCGGTGAAGCTAAATTATTTTTGATGTGAATATTATCCGAATCTTTTTGTACGCGAGCTTTGTTGATGGTCTAATTTTAGTCAGTTGGCGTCACTTCGCCGGGACCGGCTGTTGTCTTCGTGACAAATGTTTATTGCATGTATTTATTTTATTTATCGTAACGTTCGATTTACAAACATTGGGTTCGTTGGCTTCTAAAATTTACGCAACGTACGAGCCTAGTTCTTGTTTCTATCGTTATCGTACCTGAGTACGGTATCGTTCACTGAACCGATTTTTACGTTGGCTGATCATAAAACATGACGTGTGCATTAAGCGTCATGCTTGGTCATGCTCCTTTCATTAGCAGGCCGCTCGACTTTCTTAGCTTTTCTAACAAATGTTCCAAAATCTTGTATGTATTTACGACTCAGCGAAATCGTTAAATGATTTAGGTTTACCTATCCCTTCGGCATTTCTCATAAATATTCTACGTAATATTGTGGAAGATTTTGATCTAGAATAAAGCAGTTTGGCTCATGCCAACAGACGATACCACTGATTTAAAAGCTTCTTCTGTTCTCCACACTTCTTCTCTAATAAACATTGTTTAACAATTCCAACGAAAGTCATTACCAAATAAGCTAACGAATATTAGCTCTTATCTTCTACTGTACAAAATATTGTTCCAAGCATGTTTGTTCATCATGATAATAAGAATACGCTGTTTTGTTTATAATTAAGTAGTCAGTTAACGTGACATGGGGATTACTACTTTACAACGGTGACCAAGAAGACATATTATATGCAAAGAAATTATTAACATTAGTCTCTCTTGACGTTGGCTGTAGTTTACCTCGGATTTTGCTCATAAAGCAAATTTAGTTACAATTGTTCTTGTGGAAGTTTTCATAACAATAGATATTGAGACCTCAACCACCACTGCCTTTCCGCAATATTCAAGATATTTAATCTGAACAAAAATGTGTAATAATACACTTTTGCGTTACGGTGGTATACCAAAGAGTAGCTACATTGCTGAAAGACAACACAGTGTAATCTTTATATTACACAACGTTCCAAATTGTAATCAAGATTTGTCTAAAGCTGGCTTTTGACTAGGTATATATCATCTTGAGATATAATATTTTATCGCTCGCCATACATTTTGTATGCGACCGCTCACACTGTGCTTGTAATATATGTATATTACATCTCAAACGCGGGATGTAATATATAGCTCAAGATGTAATATATATATTACATTCCATAGTCAAAAGCTGGCTTTAGATAAGAAAATTAAGATATTTTATAGGTTTATTCATTTATTGACGTAGATAACAACATGTTACGCGGTCACGCCCATCTATTTTGGCTAAGGTGATTCATTTGTAGCATATCTGTTCCAAAAGACGACACTAGTGAATGTGATAAGTGATTATTAGAGGTTGGTTAGAACTAGAACTTGGTTATTAGAGATCACATTTGCAATACTCTATTTTTTTGGTATAGAACAACTTAAAATTGTCATTAGTCAGTATTTCAGCCACAATGTCAAATTCATCTATCTTCGCAGGTAGCGTGTAACAAAGCTAAAATGCAGGCTCAAATATATAATTTGTGCGCCTCGCTTCATCTTGTCCTTGCCACAAAGTGGATAATCACGCATCCACAGAACATGTCAACCACAGATTGGATAACAAATTCATACGTGCACACTAATTCGAAAATCTCTTACATCTTCTGTCATTTTAAAAATATCCTTCGTTACTGTTTGATGATACAATTTGACGTTTAGAATCACACACGTTTTTGAATCATTAATTGAATAAACTGATAAATTATTTATCGTATTATCTATCCATGTTTGCATTCAATTAGATTGCTACTTAGTATTGCGTATGCATGCAACTTTCCATAGCAATTGAATAATGAATGATAAGGCAACCATTGATTAGAAGAGGTTGTTAACTTGTAATTTTTAAGACCCATTCTAATACCCGATTGACGTCAGAGACAGAATCGACAGACGGCGAGGCCTGCTTACCGACTCTTACGTTGCCAGATCAATCCCACAAATCTGACGGGGAATTGGGACGTCTATATTTGATTGCTACTCTAATAATGTTGCCATCCGCCTCGTGGTCAGAGATGGTAAACAACTAATTCATTCAGATCTCCTTTGCTTCTAAGAAGAGCTTGCAAGTTTATACAGTTAAATAAAACTTCGGAATAGAGATTCTCTTTAGTATTCTATTATGTTATGTTAATAGCCGGTATCTTGTGTAACATTAAGCAGACTTATAAAAATAAACGAGCATTTGGCATCTTTCTTAGAACTCACATTGTTCTTTTGATTCGACATTAAATCTAAATTCTGTTCTCCATTAGAGCAAAAAGGCGTATATTGAATGCGGTAAACATTATGAACATGTTACATAATAATTGTTCGACGCTATTAGCATTATTGAGTTATTGTAGCTTTTCATGAAACTGCATGCTGTTGCCAATATGCGAATTTATTCAAGACGTTACGTTATCAACAATCAATATTCTTCGCACTCACAAAGACGGTGTGATTTCGAGCTTATAGATAGCACCTTGGAAATAATAGAAAAAACTCTGCCTTCAACGTGTATATTTCTCTGTATGTTGAAACGCTTCTACCTTCAACATGTATGTTTCTCTATACTGATTTAGTCTTATTTCCTTGTTAAATCACAAAGTTTTAAATGATTTCCTCCTTTTCCAGGTGTTCGGCACAGTTGAGTTGCCGGACAAGCCGATCATGTTGCCGCCTTTCGTGGAGGCGACCCACTGCCTGGGCTACCACCTGACTCGCAAGGGTCGGGCGGTCGCAGACAGGGTTGTGTCTGTCCTCGGGTATGCTTGCCCGGACATCACGTACAGCCCTAGCCTGTACCCCATCACCGCTGCATTACTGCACTTCATGCCTGGTGAGTACTGCTTTTTTATTTTCTTCTTCACTAGCATCTTTAATGCCGTTTCTTCTCGCTCCATAGCGACTATTATAGGTACTACGTTTTTGTACCTTTCCTTTTAGAATCTAAGCTGCTACCTTTTATTTAAGATTTATTTATTTAGATATTGTTGATTCATTCTTGGAATCAAGATCCAGAGCGTAAACTAATATCAGGTTTAAGGAAACACCTTTTCAGTTTTGGTTTTCTTCTTAAAACTGTTCTAATGGTTCTATATTAGAAAAGATTTACTGTGAATTGTGCCCGTAAATACCTCACTATTTTAAACGGCTGAGTAAAAACATTGCTCGCTTCTGTTCCTTAAAAATATTAATTCTGTTAGCCTGCACCAGCCCACTGGTGGGCAAATGCCCTCATTAAATAATATTTCTTAACGATGACATGAATGTGTCTCCGTTATGCTAAACAGTTTTGTTTATCGCGCAATTAATTAAAAGCAGCTGAAATGATTTCATAGAAGATAACCGTAAATTATACGAAAAAACTGGAATGAAAACGTTGGAAAATTCAAAGTTCTCATCGTCATTAGAATACCAAATCATAATATAAACGCCTATTTCCTTGGGCGATGCGAAGGCGGTTTTATTAATTAGTATTAAAGCCATCTCTTGAAGCTTGAATGGGAGCTGTTAAATTTATTACTGTGGCTGGCTCGGTTTATGAACCCTGCCGCAGCTTTATTGATTGTCATTACTAGTATTATGACGAAATTTATGAGAATTCCAATATACTGCCGATTAATTGGTTCCTTTTCATCGTTGTAAGTGTAGGTGGATACGAGACTAAGCAATTCTGCTGATGTTTAATATACAGAACTTGCATCCACAAATCTAAGATATTTTTTAGTAAAATTCTTCTTTTTGTTATGGTTTATCAACAGTAGTAGTAGTTTGAACAATACCGTCCAATGTGTCAGGTAACATCCGGCTACATAAAGTATTCTCAATTCTAGAGCACAGGCGTCACGAAATTTACAGTCGCTCTCGCCTTAATTCAGTAATGAGTGCGGGGGGCGATAATTGAACTCGGCAATAAGCAAATTGCCGGACCAGTCTCCTGTCTATACCGCGATTACCCTTCCACTCTTCAAAAACTAATACGAACTCTACATCTTCGGACTAAGACTGACTATTCTTTGCAACTATTTCGTATTCCTCATCATTCTTATCAACATCTAAATTGAACTCTCGTACTTGGGTTACAGAGTCTGGTATGTGTTCGATATAGATCTGACCGGGTTGACGTGATCAAAACGATAAATGGACGTCGTCGGCACGCCACAGATTTGCATTGCGTCGTGCTGTCAGTCCCATACGAATCATACGATTCACTTCCTTCGTAGCACGTTTTCATATGATTGGCTGGAATGCGAACATGCGTTAACGATCGTTATGGGATGGTTGGTGGTTATGGTGCGTGGTTTTATGTCAAAATAAATATTAATACATTGGCGCTTAACGACGATGCTGCTGTAACTAATGTAAACACGAGCAACAAGAATGGTTATACTTGTCATTTATCATACGTCTGAGATAATTTGAAACGTGTCGTGAGGAGGCGGAGAGGCAGTGTCAATTTATGCGCCGGGTGACTCTAAAAGTGACAATTTCCTCCATTGTCAACTCCCGCTTTATTATATAATAAACTCTTGTAAATAAGTGACATAGATTGTATTCTCGCGACACAGATTCTATTCTCGCAACGATTTGATTGAAAACAAACAGTTAATGAGGCAACAGACAATACTTCAAAGATATCCTTAAATGTATAGTTGTAACAATGAAGTTTCCATGGGACCTATTTGTGTTGTTTCCTTCAGTCTTCTGGGGATTTAGTTACGTAGCTAAAGTTGTCGAGTTAACCAGTCGGTCACGTTTGCGGCGCGGCATGTTATTAAACTGAAATCGTTCATGACGCTCGTGGTCACATGACCGCATGGGCCTCTTAAACGCACGAATCAGTTTCGTCGTCCACCGATGTTTTATTGTTGTCCCTCGCTCGTCGTGTGTCAATGTCGTTCACTTTATTAATTTGAACAGACGCAAGTCCGTGACACTGGGAGCTCTCACCGTTATCGCTGTCCGCTCTGGTTTAAACCAGATATCGTTCGAGAGTTCCACGTCATCAACATCATCCATGTTGTTTTTGCACTAATAAAGTTAGCGTTTGTAATTTGCTGTAAAGCGTCGACGTAAACTCTGGCTTGCCGTGTTTTAGTGGTTGGCTCCCCGCCAGTGCCTACTCCCCTCGTATCGATCCGAAACTGGCACAGTTTACCACCAGTCGCCTGCCGAACAATGTGACTGTTAAGGAATCTGTTCCAACGCTCTCCCTTATCTTTAAGCGTTTACTTTATCAACAGTTAATACGAGATAAGCCTGTTTACGTCCAGATCAAAAGATTTACCTCCAATTTCGCTTCGTTCGAAAGAGTTTTCTATGTTCGCCGACTGTTCGATTAAAAACCTATTGTAACCCAATTGAATTCGTCACAATGCTAACACAAAGTAAGGTCGAAAGGGCCTCACAAAAAGCTTGAATAAAACTCTCATTACATGCTGTTTGTTCGTTTTCTGTAAGCATTGAAGCGAGAAGGGGCTTCCTGTTCCGTTCTCGTACTGTACAAATGGTTTATATTACCCGCGACACGTAGATAAGACTTAATAAAGTTTTCCTGCTTCAGTTACAGACACACAAAGTGAGACTTCGCCTCTGTTCACACATAACTTGTAAGTCTTTCTGATATGCGTGCTTGTTTTGTTGTTCGCTTTGATAGCGGCACCGAACTTGGTAATAAGCCTCCCTTTGTCAAACACGAAACACGACGAACTTAGGTTTCCCAATTACGCTTTTTCAAAGGAGCACTTTAACGCCATCTGGTACGAAATGGCACCCCCTTTTATACTCCAACTCCGATATTAATAAAGAACCCTGCTTGGGTTCTTTAATGATACCCAACGATGTCCGTATTTACGTAACAATTGATATGTACAACGATAAAATTGCCTACTCTTCGCCCATCAACAAACATTTTATTTCTAAAACTTTTTGTGACCATTTTACTGCTGAATTAACGGCATCAGTATTTTTGTTTTTATAACGAGATTTATTGCGTGAGATTTAATCACAACTTTATAGTCCACCAAGGCCAGTATGATTTCCATACGAGCTGAGGTCCGCACAATGTCATAGTTAGTTAGACAAATGATATCATAGCAATGCTACAAAGTAAATAAACGATAGAGATCGAAACTGTTTTTATTCAGAACGAAAATCTAGTGCTATGTGGCCAAAAGAAAATTATATCACTGGTGCCAAATTATATGCATTCTGTGTAGTACATTGAATAGAGGATAATTAGGGACTGTCCCAATTTTTCATCATAGGCTAATAATACAACTTTCTTTGCTGAATCGTATACGTTTATTGCTGTAATAATAAAGCTCTTGTTAGGAACGTCTGTCATAAAATTACAGTACCTCTACCATGAGTTTACACAGCCAAATCTCGCAAGCGCCTACGTAAATTATTTGTATGAAATATCGTACAGCGCCTCTAGCGGTCACGGAAAGAATTACAATCCGTAACATGAGCACTATAGATGACGATAGGTTAAAAACCTAACGTAATCTATTCTATAGTTACTAACGTTTTTCAGCTGTCACCATACAAAACGGTACCATGAGTCACTAATTTCACTGAACCTATCGAATAATTCGCTTACTATAGTGGTTACGTAGCTCACTAGCATTTTGGCGTGTGAAACATATGTTTACAATAAAATTATGTACGTTTTTGAGTCTAATGCAGTCAAAATAATGTCTGCAAAGCTTATTTGGTATGAAATATGTTAGTGGCCGCTGAATTTGAAGACCAACGACGTGAATAACGTGAATTTCGAAAAATGATTTTCCGAAATGAGAATTCATGTTAGACACCAATTGCAAAATATAAATGAATGAAAGTTTATTAAACATAATAGACTCTTTAAAGAATACTTTAAAGGTTTGTGAATATGTATGAATAATGTTACGGATTTGATGTCAACACAACGAGTTTCATTAGAACTAAAGGTACCATGCAGTTCTCTCAAAACAAAACACAATAATTTTGAAGAAAGTTGAAACATACCTTTTTATGAACTCTACCAACAATTGAAACTGAGGCACAGGGGCCTCATTGTTTTAAATAATCTGTTTGAATCTACTAATGTAAACTGTTAAACAACACAACACAGCTCTGTGACACAAGGTCAACAAACAAAATTACAAATTGAATACACGACAGTGACATATTATAAGGAATAAAAATTCAAAAACCACTAAATACTATAAGTAGTCTAATAACCGTCAACTTTTCTATTTTGTCGGTTTATTTGTGTATATATCGATCTCTCCTCTTAGTAGTGGGAAAGAAAGAAACAAAACATGAGTAGAGTGAAGTTAGCTAGACGACACAATCTATCGAGCTTACATTAGCGCCTGCGTAAGACTCCGTAAATCTCATGGTGCAAGCATTATCGAAATCTATTTGATACACGTTAGCACGCTAGCGAGTTCAACGTTAGCGAGTAAGTTTTCTATGACAACTCATGGTAGAGCTACAGGCATGGTAAGGCCAAAGGGTTTTGCTTTAGGTAACGCAATATGTCCGTGGCACCCACTTGGGTATAATGTACTGTACATTTCGAATCGATTTCTTTATATTTATGTCTACAAGCGGTGCTTACTACACGTTTAGTAACTCTTTGCTACTTCGCTAAACATTTTAAAGTGGATCAAATATAGTACCGTCGAGATTAAATCGGCCATGGTTCCTCAGTAATGTGGAAATTAGCTTTTATGTTTGTGTTTGCTATCTCCAATCTCGTTTTAAAAGCGGCAAACGACTGTACGTGATACGGAGGAGCCTGTATTTGACAGTAGCTGACCTTTCTTTATATTTGTGGGATCCCATCCGACCCTATTCAACCGCTGTCATCAACTCATTCAGCCATAACAGTTTTTATTTCAGTTCGAGAATTTCATTACATTTCATCACATTAAATGAGTGTTAATAACACATGAAGTCCGTAGCATTCATTTAAATGAGCGAGATTAATTTAGAAAACACATTAAAGTAATTTAAGAAAGTGTACTTTAATTCTTCCTTTAAATTACTTTCTGAACCGAGCATTTCCTGTGACGCAAGAATTCCAAGGATTCCACTCTCACGTTTTTTGTCCAAATGAGTACCTACATTTTGTTGTATAATTTGGCAGTGTTCCTACATACATATAAGACATTCTATAGTCGCTTTAAAGTGTAACAGATACCACTCTGGCTGAACTCTGGTCTATTTCTGTATACCACAGACGATCAATCCGTTACCCGGTTTAAGTACAACCCTCATAATAATATGTTTTCGAAATAATAAACCCTTTTCTGACTTAAACAGACTTCCAATCGAATAAATTGCAGACCCAAATCGATACTCAATTCGTTTTATTTTCTGCGCGAAACAAATTGTACCTCACTAATTCGGACAATTCCTTTTCGTGTTTCTGCAAACGAAATTACTTTTTGTTTCTTTTGGACCTAGAACCTTTTAGCGTTTAAATTTGTCTCTAGAGCGCTTTAAAACTTCTGAACACTTCTGTGTTCGTTCACTTAGCGTGAATGTAGGTCAAGCCATTGTATAGAGAGACGTGTACTGCCTTTACAGAATTTTCACAGTCAGCTATTCTCAACGGAGTCAACGTTTCATTCCTACATCATTCAGAGATCCGTAGTAATGACTCCGACTATTGTTTTGTCTTCATTTTGCATTTGTATCACTTCGTTATTTTAATTTTGTTTGAATGGTTTGTAAAGCCTGAATGAAACTGTGTTGCCCTGCATTCTCTATGCGGAGTTGTCAGTGTAGTGACTTACTAGGGTAAAATGCTACGAGAGGACAATATATTCCGAGTTATCACTTTTCATTTTAAATGCAACTCCAGCTTTCTTAACATCTCCACATATCCTGTCTTGCTTAATTTTATTTTCGATCTGTGCTTGTAGTAGATGAAGGAAAAATTCTTTAATTTCACAATATTGTTTTTAAACAGTCTGGTGTTTGAGAATGTATTATATTATTAACGAGCACTAAATACCACAAATACTTTTCATGTGGCACGGTTACTTTTCATATTGTTTTTATTATTCGCTGATTTGATTTATTTTAGACTCTACTTCATTTGCGGTTAAAATCTCTTATAGTGGAATTCAATTTGTCTGCATGCATTTGCACGTCAAAGACCTTTCTAAAATGTAGCACTGCATTTGAGCTCGTATAAGTGCCTGACCCGAATCCACGTCAACCCTCGTAGTAGAAATATAGGTCACGATCTTCGTTAAGCTCCACCCTATGCTGGTCTTTGTATTCTCTCACACTATTTACCAAGTCAGGCTTTTGTGAGTAAATAGATCTTGTCACGAAGGACCTTAAATCATTTGTCAATACCTTTCCGAGTCGCCGAATTTGGGAGACTCAGAAAATCGGGATTTGGTTTGTACATTGTAATTTATGTCTTTCACATAAAGATTTGATTGATGGCAGGATATCGGTTTTGCTTTGAGTTGTATGTGTTTTGATTATGTGAATTTTGAATCTTATTATGATTTAGTAAAGATTTGGTCTGTTGGTCTTATAAAATATTTACAATGTATACGTACGACTCCTTTTAATTTACCGTACTTACGTAGCATGTCTCTAATTGAAAAAATAGAGGGCTCAACAGTATTTCCCCATGCAGTCTTCAAACATCTTCAATTGTTTGATACTGCCCAATATTATAAATACCCTGATAACACATACAGTCTTATACATTCATACAGCAAATTGTTGTCGTTCTCGACAGCCGACCGACGGCCGTATATCAAAGCTAGTATATAGTTTTACGACCATTGCTCGAACCACAGATTGCAGCTACAGTAGCCGGTACGGCTGGTTTATCTCTTCTATTGAAGATTAATATTACATAACAAAAAAAATATTTTCAAAATTTGCTTCTTCAATCGCTTCCGTGAGCGTAAAAGGTACTATTTACTAAACTTAAGTTATGTCATTATTTTTGTCAATTGTCAAATTGATTTAGCTATAAAAATATCATTTGTGGTGTCGTAAAGATAAAACTGCACTAAAGCCACAGATGTGAACCGGATTAATAATATAATTGAACATTTATTACAACAAAAGGTAATAAACTTAATATAACTAAATATCTTATTGCGCCATGTGGTTTCAATCAAAGAGTTTTACAAAACGATAAACATTTAGAACCGTTAGATCATAAGATGACGCTAACAAATATTAAATGCTGTTTCATTCCACTTAACCAACCAAGCTAGGATTATTATTGATTTAAATGTAGCTCGCCTTTTAAGATAAATCTGCGATCTTTACCAGCATAATCTATGTTACAAGATTACCTACACTGTTTCTAATATCATTCAAACTGGTATATTTATACAATGAATCATAGAAACTCATGTGATATCGTTACACTTTGCAATCGCATAGGTAGTTGGCCTCTATTACAAGTCAGTGTGGTGCAAGGACTTTTACTTCTAATGTCCGTTTATTATTGAAATGTTTACAATCTATAATTGTGTCAATGCTAATGTTTCTTTTGTTAGACAGTTATATCATTGTAATAAGTTGCACATGTTTATACGATATCTTGTGGTTTGCGATCCCTGATTTACCTATATCTTTTCTTAGAATGATGAAATGTTACATTGTGATGAGTCATGATTCTAGGTTCTTTTTTCAAATATAGCTGGTTATTCTTCACTAGTTTAGTCACAACCAAAGCAAATCTTTGAATAAAACTAGCTGTTTGTTTAACAGCACCAGGCTCGTGATAATAGCGAGAGCATACACCACTGTTTGTGCCCCTAACTGGTAGGTCGTTGCCATGTAACACAATACATTTGTCATTGCTTCTGGCAGATGTCAATGTTAGGTTTTTGAGCACGTTCGTGACTAAATATCTGGAACGTATTTTTTTCTCTTCGCCTACCAATATTGTCGTATAGACAGAAGTAATTGGGTGTATAGATAAGGAATATGGGTTCCGATGTTACGAATAAGTGAAAATGGCCACGGGTGTCCCTCAGGGACTAATATGTAGTCCGCAGGACAGTGTTCTATATTTCGGTATACTAATAAACTTCATTATCCCTTGTGTTAAGACAAAATAAACCGTCTTATACACAAATAGGAAAGCCATATAATAGAACTGACGAAGAGAGATATTTATATTACAGTGGGTACAACTATAATAAACGGCAACGATATATAACCATTTATAAATGTAGGACTGACATATTTTTGTTAATTCATTTGAAAACGAATCTGAATGATTCGCTTTGCACGGAAGCGGATGTAGCATTGTTCAGCTCGCTGCAACAAGCGTTCATTATTTAATTGGATTAATAAAATCCTCGTGTGTCAGATCTGCTAGGTCAGATTGTTCTTTGAATTGCCAAATGGCATGACAATTGGTATAATTGTCATTAACTCTAACGACTCAATCATTTTTGTCATTGATTGTAAATTAATATGCATTTTTACCTATTGACAAATTGTAAGCTATGACGTTACTTAAGATCGTTGTTGATAAAAATACTGTCAGTAAACGGGAAATAGTTATTTGACTGTCCTTATTTTTGGTACCTATAAATGACGTAGAATGTTATTTGCCTTTGAACAATATTGTCTAAGTTTTCTTATTCTTTTGTGCGAGGTTATCTTTTTCTTTCTAGTGTTACACATATATAATTCTACTTGTTATCCAAAGCTTGTTACCTTATATTTATTGATTAAACAAATCTTGGCCTAGGCCCTAAATCCATTACAAAACCGCCTTTTAGCATATCACTGCGGGTAGTTTATTTATCTGCAGTGCTTAAATTCAGTAGAATTTTTGGCACACAACCTGAGTATAACTCTTAAACTATGTTAATTTGCTTACTTAAAATGTCGTTTGTCCTAAACTGCTGTCTTTCCACTTTTCCTCAAAGAGATTTTTAACCGTTTACAATTTCCATTTATTATCCGGAGGGTTTCGCAGTATGTATAAAGACAATAGCTAATTTGTCACCTATGATAGCAAAACATATGTAGTCTTGATATGTGACGGTTCAAGGTGCTTGCTTTAAATGATTTCTTAAACATCAGAAATTGATAAAAGAAACACACAAGGAAAATAATACTAGGAAATGTATGTCAAGAATTACGATAATTTTCGAATTCTATACTCAGCGTAAAATTAACGGTTGACAGACGAGAATGGAAGAAATATACGTGTTACGCCGATACCAAGTAACGTGGGGCAAGGCCAGGAAGATATTGACACGCTGCGCAAAATGAAATTCTGTCAAAGCTTTATAGCAAATAAACTTGATGAAATGTCAGATACAGCGTCGGTAAAGAAATCCTCAAATAAACCCAGAAAAACGTTTTCCAATACCTTATTGACTTTATATATTGATTTGACACGGAATCCAAATTACAATCTCCTACCTATTTAACGTATAAGATTCTCCACCGTGTCTCCAATTTCTTCGCACATAAACTTGTGCCAACATTAGGTGGGACTTAATGAGATTTCGAATTCAATCAAGAAGTTTAATTTCGCTCCTAGGTGACGACGGTAACTGCCTTTACCTACCGATGAAGTGCTAACTTCGAGGTTCAGTTCCAAGTTATTTGCTAAGTTCTTGTATACGAAGGCTTTGAAGACGTGCTGCTTGACTGGTTAAGTGGGGTTATAAGTTTTAATTAGATTTGGTGTCTTTATTGGTGTTTGTGACAGCTCGCTTAGCAGGCTCTTTGGTACTGCAAATAGGTATGGGCGTATATGTATGTATTAGTATTTTGTACTTTTGTTGTTAGATTACGAAGGCTTTGGTGAATTCGTTTTACGTTTATTTATAATATACTAGCGGACCTGGCAGACGTCGTCCTGCCCGGACAGCAGCGCCACCTACCGGGTCCAATTGTAAATCTAAACCATTCTCGAATCCACTTGAACACATACGAAAATTTTCATCAAATTCGGTCCAGCCGTTTAGGTGGACTTCAGTGCAAAACACACGTACGGCAGACAAGCCAGCAGTTGCACTACCACCAGCATGAGGTTCTAGGTCCGGTCCCTGTTCGGGCGAAGTGTTATTGGGTTTTTTTTTCAATCGGGAATCTCTTAGTAGCAGCCACCGAGTCCGGGCCCGGTTAATGGAATAGGCTTGCCCCCTTATAACATGGGGCTTAAAACATATCTGGCGAAATGTGGATCTACTAACTCCTAATCCATCGGGGATTTCGACGTCGCGGTGGAAGGCCTCCCACTAGGTGGACCGGTGACCTGGTGAAGGTTGCGGGGACCCGCTAGATGCGAGACCCACGGGACCGGCCAATGTGGCGACACCTGGGGGAGGCCTATATTCAGCGGTGGATGACTTTTGACTAAAGTGATGATGATGATCGGGGACTACAGTTGTGATGTTTTGTATTCATAATATAAATATATTAAAGTTTATTGCGGTAGACCCACTATGCGATCTGATAATTGATTTTTCCTAAACTTCACTGAAATTAAAACCCGAAATATATGACAGATTCCACCCGTACCAATCTGTATTAGATTTGTTCGAAATATTTACAACCACCCATGAAATCACCGGAAAACGTCGGTATGAAACGAAAATAGTAACTCACGGCCTAGCTACTGGATCGGAATTGGATAGGACAGACATCACAAATATTTTATTCAACTGGAACTGTAGGTGTGCTTGTTACCTATTTGGCTGACAGTAACGAGACGAGAAACATGACAGGTTAAACATAACATAACATCATGCTTGTAATCCCCGAAAGGTTAGGCAGAGGTGTACCTAATAGTACACCCTGCACATTTCGCTGATAAATTTTAGAGCGCTAGCTCTAGAGCGCTTTAAAACTTCTGAACACTTCTGTGTTCGTTCACTTAGCGTGAATGTAGGTCAAGCCATTGTATAGAGAGACGTGTACTGCCTTTACAGAATTTTCACAGTCAGCTATTCTCAACGGAGTCAACGTTTCATTCCTACATCATTCAGAGATCCGTAGTAATGACTCCGACTATTGTTTTGTCTTCATTTTGCATTTGTATCACTTCGTTATTTTAATTTTGTTTGAATGGTTTGTAAAGCCTGAATGAAACTGTGTTGCCCTGCATTCTCTATGCGGAGTTGTCAGTGTAGTGACTTACTAGGGTAAAATGCTACGAGAGGACAATATATTCCGAGTTATCACTTTTCATTTTAAATGCAACTCCAGCTTTCTTAACATCTCCACATATCCTGTCTTGCTTAATTTTATTTTCGATCTGTGCTTGTAGTAGATGAAGGAAAAATTCTTTAATTTCACAATATTGTTTTTAAACAGTCTGGTGTTTGAGAATGTATTATATTATTAACGAGCACTAAATACCACAAATACTTTTCATGTGGCACGGTTACTTTTCATATTGTTTTTATTATTCGCTGATTTGATTTATTTTAGACTCTACTTCATTTGCGGTTAAAATCTCTTATAGTGGAATTCAATTTGTCTGCATGCATTTGCACGTCAAAGACCTTTCTAAAATGTAGCACTGCATTTGAGCTCGTATAAGTGCCTGACCCGAATCCACGTCAACCCTCGTAGTAGAAATATAGGTCACGATCTTCGTTAAGCTCCACCCTATGCTGGTCTTTGTATTCTCTCACACTATTTACCAAGTCAGGCTTTTGTGAGTAAATAGATCTTGTCACGAAGGACCTTAAATCATTTGTCAATACCTTTCCGAGTCGCCGAATTTGGGAGACTCAGAAAATCGGGATTTGGTTTGTACATTGTAATTTATGTCTTTCACATAAAGATTTGATTGATGGCAGGATATCGGTTTTGCTTTGAGTTGTATGTGTTTTGATTATGTGAATTTTGAATCTTATTATGATTTAGTAAAGATTTGGTCTGTTGGTCTTATAAAATATTTACAATGTATACGTACGACTCCTTTTAATTTACCGTACTTACGTAGCATGTCTCTAATTGAAAAAATAGAGGGCTCAACAGTATTTCCCCATGCAGTCTTCAAACATCTTCAATTGTTTGATACTGCCCAATATTATAAATACCCTGATAACACATACAGTCTTATACATTCATACAGCAAATTGTTGTCGTTCTCGACAGCCGACCGACGGCCGTATATCAAAGCTAGTATATAGTTTTACGACCATTGCTCGAACCACAGATTGCAGCTACAGTAGCCGGTACGGCTGGTTTATCTCTTCTATTGAAGATTAATATTACATAACAAAAAAAATATTTTCAAAATTTGCTTCTTCAATCGCTTCCGTGAGCGTAAAAGGTACTATTTACTAAACTTAAGTTATGTCATTATTTTTGTCAATTGTCAAATTGATTTAGCTATAAAAATATCATTTGTGGTGTCGTAAAGATAAAACTGCACTAAAGCCACAGATGTGAACCGGATTAATAATATAATTGAACATTTATTACAACAAAAGGTAATAAACTTAATATAACTAAATATCTTATTGCGCCATGTGGTTTCAATCAAAGAGTTTTACAAAACGATAAACATTTAGAACCGTTAGATCATAAGATGACGCTAACAAATATTAAATGCTGTTTCATTCCACTTAACCAACCAAGCTAGGATTATTATTGATTTAAATGTAGCTCGCCTTTTAAGATAAATCTGCGATCTTTACCAGCATAATCTATGTTACAAGATTACCTACACTGTTTCTAATATCATTCAAACTGGTATATTTATACAATGAATCATAGAAACTCATGTGATATCGTTACACTTTGCAATCGCATAGGTAGTTGGCCTCTATTACAAGTCAGTGTGGTGCAAGGACTTTTACTTCTAATGTCCGTTTATTATTGAAATGTTTACAATCTATAATTGTGTCAATGCTAATGTTTCTTTTGTTAGACAGTTATATCATTGTAATAAGTTGCACATGTTTATACGATATCTTGTGGTTTGCGATCCCTGATTTACCTATATCTTTTCTTAGAATGATGAAATGTTACATTGTGATGAGTCATGATTCTAGGTTCTTTTTTCAAATATAGCTGGTTATTCTTCACTAGTTTAGTCACAACCAAAGCAAATCTTTGAATAAAACTAGCTGTTTGTTTAACAGCACCAGGCTCGTGATAATAGCGAGAGCATACACCACTGTTTGTGCCCCTAACTGGTAGGTCGTTGCCATGTAACACAATACATTTGTCATTGCTTCTGGCAGATGTCAATGTTAGGTTTTTGAGCACGTTCGTGACTAAATATCTGGAACGTATTTTTTTCTCTTCGCCTACCAATATTGTCGTATAGACAGAAGTAATTGGGTGTATAGATAAGGAATATGGGTTCCGATGTTACGAATAAGTGAAAATGGCCACGGGTGTCCCTCAGGGACTAATATGTAGTCCGCAGGACAGTGTTCTATATTTCGGTATACTAATAAACTTCATTATCCCTTGTGTTAAGACAAAATAAACCGTCTTATACACAAATAGGAAAGCCATATAATAGAACTGACGAAGAGAGATATTTATATTACAGTGGGTACAACTATAATAAACGGCAACGATATACAGGATGAATTTTTAGTCACCGTCCAAATTTTTTCTAGGCATTAGGTATCATTCACTTAGTCCATTTTTGAAAAAAAATCGATACATAAAATTTTCATATTAAATCATTTTCTCGAAAAAATTATCCGCTCTGCGTGGTCACAAGTTAAACGTTAATAATACTACACTTGCCGCGCAAATATTCAATGAAAAAGGCAGCGCTCACCCCGCTCACCCCCACCCCGCTACACCTGCGCGACACATTTATGACATCTATCATCTATCGTTAGTCGGTCTCGCGCGCGCACCCTTTCGCGACGCAAGCGCTTACTTCCGTGTTCCCGGCGTTCCCACGCAACCCGCCGGCGCCGGCGCGACGGCGCCCCGTGCGTATCGTGAATTTATTTACAATGTCGTCGTATTCCCACCGCGAGTATTACGAAATGGTGCGATCCTACATACTGAGTGGTGAAAGCTTGAACGGTGCCCGGAGACTGTACGAAACCGAAAGTATTCCTCGCCTTCGCAATCAAGGAATAAATCCCTCATTACCAAATCGCCAAACGATTTTGGCCGCAAATCAGAGGCTATTAGACCATGGCCAATTTATAGTACCTACACACGCTCAAGGACGGGGCAGGCCGAGACTCGCAGTGGAGATCGAAGAAGATATCTTCGATTTCTTTGAACGGAGCCCTAGATCCAGTACGCGAGATGCAGCGCGGCGCTTCGGCGTAAGCCAATATGCCGTGTGGAAACTTCTCCATTCTGCCGGGTTGCACGCGTACCATTTTCAAAAGGCACAGGCCTTGAACGACGCAGATGCAGTTCCCCGTCGAGCCTTCTGTGAGTGGCTGATTGCACACCCCGATGCTAACATTTTGTGGACTGACGAGGCCTTGTTTACTCGAGTGGGGCTGTATAATCATCATAATGAACATTGGTGGTCATTTCGAAACCCACACATGATACGAGAAACGTATCACCAAGTGCGGTTCAGTGCAAATGTGTGGGCTGGAATTGTCGGCAACAAAATACTGGGGCCATATTTCATTGAGGGACGGTTGACCGGGGGCACGTACCTAGATATGTTACGCACAGTAATTGCTGACTTCATGGATGACGTGCCGGTAATCTCCTATCGAGATTTTTATTTTCAACAGGACGGTGCACCGCCTCATTACTCCGCCGCCGTTCGTAATTATTTAAACATCGAACACGGTGATCGTTGGATCGGTCGCGGGGGGCCCGTCGTCTGGCCACCCCGGTCACCAGATCTTACTCCATGTGACTTTTTTTTGTGGGGTGAAATAAAACGACGAGTGTATGTGGAGGAAGCCCAAAACCTAGACCAATTAAAACAGCAAATTGTACGTGCATTCGACGAAGTTAAAAGTGACACTGTAGTGCTCAATAAAATTAAAAACAATGTGCAAAAACGTGCAAGACTCTGTTTAGAGAGAAACGGTATGCATTTTGAACATTTATTAAAGTACTGTTAATTTGATTGTTGATGATTTTGATTAAATTTTTATTATTTGTACATAAGTTGATTCAAATTTTTTAAATACGCCTAATAGCAAAACGTTTTGGCTCAGCTTTTATTAAGGTCTCAAGTTCTTATCTAATTAATTGATTTTTACTTTATTTATACGTACTTAATTGATTAATTAAGGGTTAGATTCTAATCATAGTGAACATAGCACAAACCTTTTGCTTATTGACGGTCCTAAGCCCGTGAAAGTATGAAGGGAAAATTTGCAACTTTGTTTGTATTGTGTTATCAATGAATTCCGGCGGCGCGCGGCGCGCGGGGCGGCCCGGCTCGCGTAGCTTCACCTAGCGCGTACGCACGGCGCGGCAGTGTCCAGAAACATAAACTTTTTATAGATAACTTTGTGAAGTGATATCTCAATATTTTTGTATTGAGTGATACTAAAAGAAAAAACACGTATTCAATGATTTTTGCCAAAGATTAATATATCAAAATTTGGACGGTGACTAAAAATTCATCCTGTATAACCATTTATAAATGTAGGACTGACATATTTTTGTTAATTCATTTGAAAACGAATCTGAATGATTCGCTTTGCACGGAAGCGGATGTAGCATTGTTCAGCTCGCTGCAACAAGCGTTCATTATTTAATTGGATTAATAAAATCCTCGTGTGTCAGATCTGCTAGGTCAGATTGTTCTTTGAATTGCCAAATGGCATGACAATTGGTATAATTGTCATTAACTCTAACGACTCAATCATTTTTGTCATTGATTGTAAATTAATATGCATTTTTACCTATTGACAAATTGTAAGCTATGACGTTACTTAAGATCGTTGTTGATAAAAATACTGTCAGTAAACGGGAAATAGTTATTTGACTGTCCTTATTTTTGGTACCTATAAATGACGTAGAATGTTATTTGCCTTTGAACAATATTGTCTAAGTTTTCTTATTCTTTTGTGCGAGGTTATCTTTTTCTTTCTAGTGTTACACATATATAATTCTACTTGTTATCCAAAGCTTGTTACCTTATATTTATTGATTAAACAAATCTTGGCCTAGGCCCTAAATCCATTACAAAACCGCCTTTTAGCATATCACTGCGGGTAGTTTATTTATCTGCAGTGCTTAAATTCAGTAGAATTTTTGGCACACAACCTGAGTATAACTCTTAAACTATGTTAATTTGCTTACTTAAAATGTCGTTTGTCCTAAACTGCTGTCTTTCCACTTTTCCTCAAAGAGATTTTTAACCGTTTACAATTTCCATTTATTATCCGGAGGGTTTCGCAGTATGTATAAAGACAATAGCTAATTTGTCACCTATGATAGCAAAACATATGTAGTCTTGATATGTGACGGTTCAAGGTGCTTGCTTTAAATGATTTCTTAAACATCAGAAATTGATAAAAGAAACACACAAGGAAAATAATACTAGGAAATGTATGTCAAGAATTACGATAATTTTCGAATTCTATACTCAGCGTAAAATTAACGGTTGACAGACGAGAATGGAAGAAATATACGTGTTACGCCGATACCAAGTAACGTGGGGCAAGGCCAGGAAGATATTGACACGCTGCGCAAAATGAAATTCTGTCAAAGCTTTATAGCAAATAAACTTGATGAAATGTCAGATACAGCGTCGGTAAAGAAATCCTCAAATAAACCCAGAAAAACGTTTTCCAATACCTTATTGACTTTATATATTGATTTGACACGGAATCCAAATTACAATCTCCTACCTATTTAACGTATAAGATTCTCCACCGTGTCTCCAATTTCTTCGCACATAAACTTGTGCCAACATTAGGTGGGACTTAATGAGATTTCGAATTCAATCAAGAAGTTTAATTTCGCTCCTAGGTGACGACGGTAACTGCCTTTACCTACCGATGAAGTGCTAACTTCGAGGTTCAGTTCCAAGTTATTTGCTAAGTTCTTGTATACGAAGGCTTTGAAGACGTGCTGCTTGACTGGTTAAGTGGGGTTATAAGTTTTAATTAGATTTGGTGTCTTTATTGGTGTTTGTGACAGCTCGCTTAGCAGGCTCTTTGGTACTGCAAATAGGTATGGGCGTATATGTATGTATTAGTATTTTGTACTTTTGTTGTTAGATTACGAAGGCTTTGGTGAATTCGTTTTACGTTTATTTATAATATACTAGCGGACCTGGCAGACGTCGTCCTGCCCGGACAGCAGCGCCACCTACCGGGTCCAATTGTAAATCTAAACCATTCTCGAATCCACTTGAACACATACGAAAATTTTCATCAAATTCGGTCCAGCCGTTTAGGTGGACTTCAGTGCAAAACACACGTACGGCAGACAAGCCAGCAGTTGCACTACCACCAGCATGAGGTTCTAGGTCCGGTCCCTGTTCGGGCGAAGTGTTATTGGGTTTTTTTTTCAATCGGGAATCTCTTAGTAGCAGCCACCGAGTCCGGGCCCGGTTAATGGAATAGGCTTGCCCCCTTATAACATGGGGCTTAAAACATATCTGGCGAAATGTGGATCTACTAACTCCTAATCCATCGGGGATTTCGACGTCGCGGTGGAAGGCCTCCCACTAGGTGGACCGGTGACCTGGTGAAGGTTGCGGGGACCCGCTAGATGCGAGACCCACGGGACCGGCCAATGTGGCGACACCTGGGGGAGGCCTATATTCAGCGGTGGATGACTTTTGACTAAAGTGATGATGATGATCGGGGACTACAGTTGTGATGTTTTGTATTCATAATATAAATATATTAAAGTTTATTGCGGTAGACCCACTATGCGATCTGATAATTGATTTTTCCTAAACTTCACTGAAATTAAAACCCGAAATATATGACAGATTCCACCCGTACCAATCTGTATTAGATTTGTTCGAAATATTTACAACCACCCATGAAATCACCGGAAAACGTCGGTATGAAACGAAAATAGTAACTCACGGCCTAGCTACTGGATCGGAATTGGATAGGACAGACATCACAAATATTTTATTCAACTGGAACTGTAGGTGTGCTTGTTACCTATTTGGCTGACAGTAACGAGACGAGAAACATGACAGGTTAAACATAACATAACATCATGCTTGTAATCCCCGAAAGGTTAGGCAGAGGTGTACCTAATAGTACACCCACATTTCGCTGATAAAGTTTTAGTCCCATGAAATAGGGGATCGGCCCATTGCCATCAACCGGGCATAAATTCAGACTATCTAGCTGCTGAGACATTCCTGATGGAAAAACCCAGTTACACTTTGACAGTTTAAAATCTGTTCAAAAAAACAAATAGATGCAATAAATTCTTCTTTAGTTGCTGATGAATGATTCTTTAACTGACATGCAATTCCTAGCTAGCGAGGTCACATTTGTTCCTTCCTCAGCTATTTCCATTAGTGTTTAAATATTGATTATTTAGATTTCAGGCATAAATCAATGTGTGCTTTAAACTAAAAATGTTACAAAAGTAAATGGTTGACCCAAACTGTTGTATTTACTAACACAAATTGTATTATATCAAATGTAAGTATAGGCCAAAGTTGCCTGAAAATAAATTTTGGTGTCGCCTTATTCGATTAGAAAACAAATTCCCTTCCTTCAGTATGAGTGTCGTAATAAACACATTAAAAACATCCTTTCATAAGATTTCTATGTTAGGGTCTCGGTTTCCACAGATAGTCCTCAAAGTGACGACACGGTTTGTGAACGCACCCAGGATACAGGAGCAATTACTAGTGTGGGGCAACGCTTTAAAAAAAAAAAAAGTGAGCCATGGCGGCCGTTATTCCAATCAGCCAACATTCCTCTAGAAGCAGATCAATATTTTAAGTAAATGAGATGAGTAAGCATTGGGATGTCTTCCAAATAACTTTATCATCTTTATCGCCACACACTTCTTCAGAATATTAATCAATCAATAATAGAAGTCAATGACCTAACAATACAAAAACGTTAAATAATTCAACGCCAACACAAAATTTTGCTTACATATTTTCGCCCCAAATTTTTGAAGCGAAAATTTCCTAACAGGCTAAATATAAATTCTCTTGAAATTTATCCTACGGCATCCCTACGTGTACAGCTCACAAGTCAAGCGTGGGTCACTTAATATCAGCGAGAACGACCCTCGACTCAAAAGGTCCCTGAATTTCCCTAAGGTCTTGAGGGGAGATAATTTGCGAATCGTGGTGACAGGTCTTTTAGATATAAGCAGGATACCCATGTCAGCTTAATATGTTTTGGAATTTGATTTGTGTCAAGACCCAGGAAGGTTTTATTTTGTTGTGCGGAAATTGAGGAAGCAATATTTGTTGGGTCGATGATGGATTGTCCTGTTAGAAAATGGCGTCAATAGACTGGATACCGTTATCCTTAAAACGAAAACTGTTGGTGATTCATCGGTCGGCTTCCAGTCTTACCGGGTTAGTCGAATGAGTATTTTACGGACCCACCAAGCGCGGCTTAACCTGAAGATCGCTCGAGCGGCTATTGTGACTTAGCCATAGCTCCTCAGATAACAATTTGCGATTCAATTTTCTATATTGGTCACACACCACAGACTAATAACAAAAACCCTGCCTAACTAACCATGAAAGGTCCATTTAACCCTTTAGAAGTTCAATTATATCGCGTAGAAATGCCAATTCTCTCCCCATTGATCTTCAAAGCGTTAACGATATTCAATTTAATTCATTTATCTCGTGGAAGATTCAATTAACTGTTCGACATAGAACTAGCGATCCCCTCTAGCTGTAGCAGGTTCGTAGATAAACAGCATAAACGCATCCGTTGGGGCGACCGTCTGTCACTTCCCGTCGATTTAGCAAGACTATTCCAGAAAAAGGTTGGAGAAATAAAGTCTGATATCGGTTTATCTGGCTGAGTTTTCTTGTATTTCTTCTAAGTGAACTTGTTGTGAGTTCAGCTGCAGCTTTATCAATTTCCTTATAAAATAGTGATATTCACAGCCAATTGGTTCGACTTGAGCGTTGGCGATGAATTTGATTCAACGTAGCAACTGATTCTTATTATAAACATGACATTGATAACAAAGATATCTAACTTTAAACATCAACAACATCTGCACCAAATCTCAAACACCGCCAAAATCATAAAAACGGTAAACACAAAGAAAATCCATAATGCTCTGGTTCATTTATTTTGCACGTTTATCAACAGCAACACAAAACCTACGTCATAGGGGCTGCATTAAAGTGGATCAAATATTACAAACGGCTGATACTGGACTGACTACGTCTGTAGACACGCGCAGAGGAACGCCATGTGCTACACCTAACGTGTCGTCTCCATCATATCAAGTTGTATCTACGTCGATAAAATTTACGTAAAAACAAAGGATTATTCCGAGTCTGTTGATATCAATATCATTACAATTTTATTTCTGTTTTTATTGCTCACGTTTTTTTTTGGGTACACGGAGAATTGGATTGTTTTCAAATATCGGACAGCTATGTGCTGGCAGCTTCTCACTATCAATTAAATGTGACAAAAATAGTGGTAGTTTATGATCCATGTTTTCGGAAAACAATACTTTTATCAACTCGGGAAGAGTTGATTAAATGAAGTTATGAAACATCCGTATACCATCATTATAACGTTGGTATGGTATATCCGTCTACCATACCCACCCGCACTGGGCACGCGTGGTGGATTATAGCCCATCCCTCTTCTAGAGAGAAGGCCTGCATTGGGAACATTATAGGTTGATGATGATAATGATGAATGAAACATCAGTTCTCCCGGTTGTCAAAAAATTCCGCAGAAGCATTGAAACAGGATTTAAAATAAGTTCGCCACGCATACAATAAAAAGTAGATGTGAAAAGCAAATGTTTGCGCACCGCTGCTTAATCCTCTTTAAATATTTTTGCATAACAGTGCGAAAATTTACATGTGGAATGCATGATGAACAGTGAAAAAACATAGTCCACATTCTGCATGCTTTTAATGAGTGACAGTTCCGTCCATGTGCCGAGTTTTTCAGTATATTTTCCTGTACGTAAGCTAGATTCTTTTTTCATCTGGTGATAACTGAAAACTGAAAGCTTTCGAAGCCCAATTATTGGAACGTTGACAGTTTTTTTGTCTCTTCTCTTCTCGTTCATGTCAGATACAATATTTCGCGAATTATTTTGTTCACGTGATTTAAATTTTAACCCAGTAAAAACTGTGCTATATGCTTGGCTCTTTAGTTGGATATTATATTTTAACTTTTCTAATAAGCGACTTCTCTTGAAACGCTACGACTAATGAATTAGTATTCATAGAATAAGTTTGTTAATTGTTGATGCTATTCTAAACAAACTCCAATATTGATTCTGAATTAACCTTACATAAATTCACATAGTCGTTACATTCAGGAGGATGCATTACTCTGGTATTTGCTCACTAATCTATCAGTGTTGCAATCTTTTGAACAGATATGCTATCACTATACTTAGCTTCGAGTGGTCGGAACGTGTGTGGGCATCACTTGAAAAATTGTTCTGTTATAGCTATCATCATAACCGGTATGTCTAATGGATAAGCAGGTATTTATTTTGTATCAAACGCCCACGAATTGCCATGAACAGTTTTGAACAGACGGCCTCCGGGCCTTTAAACATTCCAACTGTAAATGATTTAAGGGACTGATATGAGCTCAATCTAGAAAGGAACTCAATCTAAATCCATTTATCTGTAAGTCGATTACATGTTGCTGACGCTACAGCAAATTCAGTTATTCAGAAATCCGAGCTCAACCCTACTTCATTTACGGTTGAAATGCGTGTTCGTTACAGCTATTAATGAGCCGATTGTACTTAACTGTAACTATATCCCTTACAAGGTAAATAGATGCTTAATCGAGTGGAAACATCGTGATAAATCCTTGAAAATCATGCGTAACGTTGTGTGTGGCGTTAAATGTCACTATTATACGGGTTTTGCACATCATATCTGATGTATTACTAGTGGATCGTTTTCATTCGTCAGCTGATACAACAAAATAATTATTTCTTTTGTTGACACCATCAAGCATTTCAGTTTATCGTTTCATCCTGTTCTTGTCATGTGTTACTTGGGGTCGGCACGACACATTTTTATTTCATTCTCTCCTGTCAACCGTCTCGCTATCATTTACTCATTTTTCTTCCACATCATTCCTTACAAAATCACGTGCATCGTTTCTTTAGTCGTCTTCACCCTGTCCAGCCAGTTATTAAAAAATATTAATTGACTGAACAGAATAAAATAATACTTACTTATTCTATGCACAACACAATACAGTACTTACACACAATAACATTAAAATATTTGTCTCAGAAATAGCAGCTATTGTTCTTGCAATCACTCTTCTCAAATAATTTATGCAAATTAACTTTAAAATAAACTATAGGATGAATGACGAAGATTCATACATATTTCGTAGAGAACTATGTATCTTAGTCAAGAATGAATGAATAATCCGTGGATTTCAAGCCACACAAGATTATTTATGAAATGACTACTGACAAATGGCTAAAGATCAAAATCGATTTAACGACATTAGATTGAAAAGATAAGCGTCGATAACAGCTGAACACATGACCTTCAAAGCAAAATATGCAAATATTTTTGTTACTGATTTATTCGATGCAATCCAAGGCCTTTAGCTTCGGGTTACGAACACCTTTCATGTCTTGGGTTCTTCTATCGCCTTATGTTGTGTCTTTTTATAGACCGTTGCTTGGTTTTTAGAAATTAAACATAATTAAAATCTCGCCTGTAATCCAAGAAGGGTTGGGCACAGGGCACAGGCAGAGGTGTACCCATTATTAGTACACCCACATTTCTCCAGTTAGGTTTCATGCCCATGTTATATGGGGCGAGCCTAATACCATCAATCGGGCAAAAAATTCAGACTAAGTATGTGGCTGCTACTTAGAAATTCATCCACAAACCAACGGGGTCTTTAAAAATATATGTTTTCCACTTCGTTTATCTTTCATCGCATAATTTCTTTCGTTTAACCCAAGTCTGTACACTGTACATTTATTATTCCATCTTTCACTGCTTTTAAATTCAAATCGCTCTCTATACATATTTCAGTTTTCGCTTCAGGGATCGCCTTTGTCGGTTTATTTACTCAAAGTCTGCCTTTGACGGCTTCAATTTTATGTGAATATTAATATTCTTTTTATCGGTTGAGGTACTCTCGGTTCTGGAATGTACCTGATGCAAATGTTGTTGTTTATTATCTATTGACTGTCATTGCCAATAAAAATGTATATTTATCATATCAGTAATCCCAAACGATTTATAATGCAATAAATAATTTATGAAAATATTGCATTTTGCCAATTTAATAACTCCGTGGGGACGCTCTGACGTTTTTATTATATTTTTATCGTGTATTTGGTGCTTGTTTACTTCAAAAAAGCAATCACTTTCAACTTAGTTCTAGTATTTTCTAACAACTTATTCGAACATATCTAAAATATTTCTGTCACTATTAAAGCTTTGACCTTTAGAATGCAACTGTTAATTTAATAAAACATATATGGCTGTAAAGGTTGCAATAATGCACTAAATTGGCTCGGTGTGGTATTGAGTGCTGGCGTGACTGACAATTTGCACGCTCATTAAGCTCCGTAATTATCGGTGACTAACTCTGATTGTACAAATACGGTACTTTGTGGATCATTACAACGGACTACACCTGCAGCATGTACTTACGGTATAATTTCATTGTTGTATAAGATAATCTGTGACTCTATCCTTGTTTTGAGGTCCAGTTCGATTTCTAAGCCCGGCAGTGATATTAGGTTCTCCATTTTTTAGTAGGTAGCAGTCACTAATTTCGATTTTGTGCCCCATATTACATAGGCAAAAACATAGCTGGCGAAATGAAGGTGTATTATTACTTAGGTACACCTCCGAATTGCAATTCGGGCTTGATGTTGTTAAAGCAAATAACCCATGATTGTCCAAAATATTATTATTAACGTCAATGTTATTCGGCCCTAGATACATACTAGCTAATTCAACACAGCCTTTCTGCGTCAGAGGGTACTCTGGCAAAGTCCTCTTAGCTTTAAACATATTCGATGGAAGAGATAAGGGCCGTTTCAAGCTTCATGTCTTTGCAAAGATAGAGATCTTTGCAAAGTCATGAAGCTTGAAGTCTCATATAGTAAGTGCTTGATGTACCCTATTATTTCTCTTAACGTTTATTTTATACTTGGCAACTTTACCTTTTTTCTTCAAAAGGTAATGTAATTTTCAGTCGTCTTCTAAAAAAGAAGAGATTATATATTCCACTAGCATCTTTTATTTTTAGTATTGTATTACATTGCGTCACAACGGTGTTATCGATTTCATTTGTCCTTGCAACTACAAAACTACAACCAAATCTAGATAAGTCCTAACTGTGATTCACTGTCGGTTAGTCATTTTGGTAAGAAAAGTTACATTAAAATTTAGCTTAGTCACGGTGACATAAAATCACCATAAAAATATCGTTGTTTTGTGCTAGCTCATTGCTTGTGAGCCTACCAGCAGGGCTATTGCGTATCTTTTAAATGACTGGCTAACCTATAGTGCATTACTGTCAAATGGTTCCATTTTGTACTAAACCATAACCAATTTGACAGTTAATCAATAGACAATATGATAGCCACTGTCATTTAAAAGATACGCAATAGCCCTGCTGAAGTTGAGTCTAGCAGTTTAATTTCCCACGGTGATGATTCTAAATTGGCGTATTATCTTATGCAATATTTTTTAACAATATTCTGCCTTGCTTTTCCCAATTTTGTGTTCAAATTATTTGTTATGGATGAGTGGATTGTATGTATAAGTATGGGAAAGTCCCCAAAATAAATTATGGAAGAATTATTATTTAATTATGTAATAATGATTCTGTTTTTGACATCGAACAAACAAAAACTCTTTCTTTAATGACTAATCAGATCATATGCATCTGTATCTGTTTAATACCAATAGTAAATCTTTTTATTTACGTGTTTAGAGACATGTAGTCTGCATTACTTAACTCAGGGCCGTAAACCGAGTGAGTGTTATCTCGCACGGAATTGATAACGGTTGTCATACTTTTTGTTCAGTATTCCAGTAATCTTGACTTGACTATCGTCTGTCTGTAGCTAGCGTTTAGTCAATTGTTATTTATGTCTATGCCTGATTCAGTTGTCAAAATCATCGCGTCATCTACGCACTTGATTTTGAACAATATGAGTAATTTGTGAAATCTTAACACTAGTAAAATTTGATTTGAGCTTATCTCTGGATATATTTTCTCTGCATCACAAAGATAATAATTATGATTCTGTAACACCTAATAACAATGCTATTAACCTTACTGACGTACTTTCCCATAGTAATTATTCGTGACGACTAGAAAATGTCTTTTCTACAAGCTCGAGAATTTCGTCATTTAGGTACTAATTTTCTCATAAAAAAATACGTGATTCATAAACTAGTTTACTACTCGTTGAGAAAATACGTATAGTATTTAGTGTGACATTCGGGTTTTATGTAAAGGTTAGCGGTCAAAGGCCGCTCTCGTTCATGAATGAACATCACTTGGGTTCAAAGTTCGTCGATATTCGTGATTTAAGCAGATTAGAGCGTGTGTCATACCTTTATATTGTTGTTATCTGTCAACAAAATAGTTGTGATATTTTTTTTATTTATCATGAGATACTGTTGTAGTTTACGGCATGCGTTTGCGCCCAGATTTATGATCGTGGCCGACTGCAAAAGGAGGCTGTAACAGACTGTAAGGGTTAAATCAGGTTCGTAGCGGCGATCGGCGGCGGCGACCTCTCGCGCCCGGCCCTGGTGCAAGCCATGGTCCGGGGCGAGGAGGAATAGGACGCCGTCGCCTCCTTCTGCGAAGCAGAGATGCTAGCGAAGGAGGTGGCGGAACGCGAGAGGGAGAGAACCTCTCGTCCCAGCCGCCGCGGGAGGCCCTCCGGGCGTCGGGGGTCACGCGATGACCTCCGGCCACCGTAGACGAGGGCCTGTGGACGGTGAGTGATGGGCTAACTCGCCGTCCGTCCGTCTTACGACGAAAACAGGCCGTGTCGACGGCGCGTTCGTATTCCACGCGCGCCTCAAAGAGATGTCAGCAACATGGGAGGGGCCCGAAAGGGCCGACGCCCGTCGCGGCCGCGGGTTGTACACTAGTTATCGCGGTCTCGACATAGAGGGCTAAGAAGGAACATGGGTGGTTTTTAGTCAGTAGAAGTCTGACACTCCCTTTCGCTCTGCCCAAGAGTGGGAGGGGTTATTCGACGATTTTCCAGCCGCCAAATAAAAAAAAAGGGTTAAATCAGGTGATGTCCTTGCCAGGGTTGGAAATTTGTTCGAAAGATTCACCGCGGCCCTGGAGCGCAAAGATCATTAGTAGGAAGTAGTAGGAACATGGATGAGTTTTTGTCAGTATGACTCTGACACTCCCTTCTGCTCCGGCCAGAGCGGGAGGAGTCAATAGATGCTTTCCGATTGTTAAAAAAAAGATTGTTGTTTTGGTTACTTCGATTTGAAATAGGAGTGAGTTTATGTATGCTGTATTTTCAATATGGTCTAGTTCCAATTTCGATATGTTTCTTCCATCATTGTGTCCTCTCTTTGTATAAAACCTGATGAAATAAATGGTTATAAAAATATAATCGTATCAACTTCTTAATTAAGTCCCAAAGCGTCGCAGCAGCTTAATGAAAAAAGTATCCGCGTCGTCAATTTTAAATTTTCCTTTGTTCTCTTTTTCACCATTCATGTCAGCTCAGCTGCCGTATTACATAAATATTTCGCATTTACCTTGAGTTATAATTTATTATTTCAGTTATTACCAAGAGCGTTGCCTTAGGGAGCGTATGAAAAAGCTCTTTAAATATAAATTACAGGTTTACGTGGAAAAATGTGGTTTAGATATTATTATAAGACCTTTTCTTGTATTATGTATGTTATACTTATCGGGGTTTTTACTTATTAATGATCGAGAAGATTTTTTTATTTATTTATTTATATATATATTTTTTTTTTACTTCTCATTCGTTTTTTTTTTCAGTGTTCATAAATTTAGTTTTAATTTCACACAAAGAACTTCGTATTTCGAACTCCTCTCCGTAGAATAATACAGACGAGAATTAATTACTATCCTCAAGTAATAAAAATACATTAATAAATTATTTTACGTTATGTAAAACTTGTATTTGTAAAGGTAATTATTTTAATTTATTATCGCGTTGCGGTGAATTATAAAAGCTCCTCATTAAACAACGCGATTATTTTCACAGTTTCATTACACTTTTTAATTAGATAATAATATATAAAAAAATAAGATTAAAAACTAAAACCCGACTACGAATATAAACGCAGGCTAATAAAACCGCGGTATTAAACAAGAAAAATCGTCTAGTAAGTAGATAATTTGATAATTATTATAGAGGACAGCCGTAGTCAGATCCAGATGTATGGATGTGATGTGTGAACGAAGCACAAGAACTATGTAAGGACAAAGGATCGTACCAGATACCGTTCTGTTTCTGCCTATCTCCACCAGAAAAAGCCAAGAGTGTAGTGTGTATGAAGTTTTTAAATAATAAAATAAAAGTTTTATGTAGACGTGTGACATAATGTTCTGAATAATTCACCAATTTCGTATTTTGGGTAATAACCACTGCTATTAGAGAACATTACAACTAATTTGAAACGTTTCTTGCTGAAGAATTGTCATGTCATGGTTTTAGATAGTACACCTAAACATTTATCACTACTTAGTTTAGAACAAAGTCGCTTTCTCTGTCCCTATATGTATATGCTTAAATCTTTAAAAATACGCAACGGAATTGATGCGGTTTTTTTAATAGATAGAGTGATTCAAGAAGAAGGTAGTAGTATCATTTTTGCACTCGTGTAAAGCCGGGGCGGGTCACTAGTGTATAAAAAGTGAGAAATTCTACCGGTACGGATAAAGAAATGTCAACCTGCACTAGCCGATATGGACCACGCGACCCCAGTGGCTCGCGTGATCCATATCGGCTAGAGTGGCCCTCCCACAGAGAATAGCTTTAGTCTCCAGTGTAGAGAACTGGCTTCTTATTTATGGTGTGTGCCTAACCTGAGAATTTTTATGTCGCCCATTGGGCTCTATTGGACTCGGCTTTACATCATCATCATCATTATCAGCCTATAACGTTCCCACTGCAGGGACTCAGGCCTCCTCTCTAGGAGAGAGATGGGCTATAATCCACCACGCGGGCCCAGTGCGGGTTGGTAGATGTCACATGACTTCGATTTTTTTGATTCTAAGACATCTTCATCTTCATCTTTCATTCTTTTTTTCACGATGTTTTGCTTCACCTAAACAAGTTATCATCATATAAAAAAGTTTTGAGATTTCGAAAAATCAGAAGTCTTGCATTGTTCTTATAGACTGAAAATAGCAATGACTTAGTATGATACAAAATTAAAAATTGTAATTTAATAAATTGATTTATATTCAGCAGAATGATGAAAATTGACAAAAGAAATGAAAAACTACTTCAGTTGCTTTTCAATATAATGAAAAAGTTATTGCTTTCCAAAGGTTTTTTTCCAGCAATGGAAATTTTCTATTTACGTCTAGAAATGCTCGTGGACTTAAAAGGTCAATATGACTTACACTTCACTGTTAGTACTTTAGTAGTAAATTCGACCTTTGTTTGCGTCCGCTCCTCCGCACATAGATGGCGTAAATGTAAGCATGTACCAACCGTTTTGTTTTTAATTTCATGTCCTTCTGGCACTGGTGTCTGGCGTCCGTTTATTTGTAGATCATGCTCATTAATATAGCTAGAAGATAGTAAGTTCTCAAACTTGGGTATAATAGCAAGAAAAACCTCTTGTTCCATGAAAACGAAAATTTAAACGATGGTGTCTATGTTAAAATGAATATTGTTATCGTCATAATGAGCAGAATGCCACTGAGTTCTGAAAAAGTATTTTTGAACGAAGGCCGTAAGCAAAATCATTCATCATTCTCCTGCCCTTATATTACCCCAATTTATTTGGGGTCGGCGCAGCATGTTTGTTTCTTCAATTTTTCTCTATTACTCGATATCTTAGATTTCACCTCCTTTCAAGCCATATCATCCTTCACACAGTCCATCCATCGTTTCTTTGGTCTTCCTTTACTCTTATACCCATCTACATTCATACTCAACATTTTCGTCACTACATTCAATTCAATATTAATCTTAAATTCACTGACAGATTAGTGCGTGCAGTTTATACCACTGCACGCGGCATCTAAAAGCTTAAATTAATTATTACAAAAGGGTTCCTTAAAAGTCTATAAGTCCCTCATCATTGCCAATGGGAAATCCCACAATCCTTGTAAAAATAAAACCCACAATATCACTCATCCAACAGTGATAAACAGACGAAATTTCCATTTCCTCATCTCTTTCGATGATAAAAGAAAATATATCGTGAACCAAGACTTTAGTGTGCTATTAACTCTTAACGATTGTCATCAAGTTGAGTAATACCTAGACCGTTACGGGTTTCTACTGCAGCTTGCAGGTCAACGACTTTGGAACCTTCTGGCATGTCCTAGATATTTCTTAATGAGTATTTTCGTCGCTGAACTAGATAGAACAGGTGGTCGTAATCATTTAGGAGCCCAAATATGTCGTAACAGATTTGAGGAATGTGAAGAGTCAAATGGGAGCACATCACGCTATTCTCAACCACTGCAACTCCTGACAATAATCAACAGCGGAAACAAATGGGAACAGTGAGTATGACAGGAATGTGTAACGTCTGGGATCTGAATAAAAATGACTTATTTAAAGCAGTACTTAACTACATAAACGGTGAAATAAGAGATTACTTGCCATGTCTACGGACGCTATATTTTGTTGCTTGGTATGTTATGTTACCCGTCTAACGTTATAAATTGCAAGCGAATAACGGCCACATAGGGACCACCATAAAGGTATAAATTTGTTTGATGGATAGATTAGGGCATTGGACTTTGATCGTCCATTCATATCAAATATTCATCAGCTCCTAACATGCAACAGGTGCTGCCATCTAGCGTTACGAGACCATCAAATGTGTGTTTGTTTATTGTTAAAAGTGCCAGTTTCCTTACGATGTTTTCCTTCGCTCGGAACTGGTGATAAATCTAAATATAAACTCCGTGAACGTGTTACGTAGGGTTTTGAAACATTTCTTTGGGTTGCACGTTAGTTTTCTGGAGTTTCTTATCTGTATAGTTTATCTCTTTAATTTTACCATCTTTTTATTGGGAGTAGCCCGCCACACTGTTTCCCAAACCATTGCAACTGAAATCTAGGATCCACTGGGACGACTATCAAAAAAGTGCCGATACAGAAGCTCGACGAAGACCCAGAGAGACAATTTAACAGTCTTGGAGGAAATTAATCGGATAAGAGTAGCGGAAGTGAAAAACATAATTTTCATTTCCCTCTTTATCAACATGTGCTAACGGAACAAGAGTATACCATCTACCTATCGATCAACTTCATTTCAGTGGCAAACGACTATTCCAATAGCCTTGGCGCCATAGAAACATCTTAGTAGATCTAGGATATAAATTTCTCCTGCTATGTTTGTAATGACCCTACATTACCACCATAACCGTCCTTACGTGTGCCACGTGGACCTTCCCTAAAAGTACGACACACAATAGTAGGAAGACGGCATGCAATATATTCAGCTACGGCTTATGAGCTTTCTTATATAAAGGTGCTTCTACTCTCGCTAGGGGAGGCAATTTACGGAAAAGGCGTATATTGCCACACAGCAACGATTGTACCCAACATATTTTATTATACCACCTGCTGTATTTCGCAAATATTTTTACTGGGGTGGCATAGCTTCACCTTGTGATGAAGTAGGGGGAGCGAATACGTATCGTTGGTTTGGAGTACTAACAGTTGGACTTTGATTTATGTTTAAAAGTTTCATCTCGTGATATTTTTTATAGTCTTTAATACAAATATTGATAAACATCATCCGTCTGAATTTTTATCCAATTCCAAAGTTCGTAACCTGAATTAGTAGCTATTATTACCTCTGGTAACATTATCAGAAGAATTTGCAGTGGTCTGACTGATTCATCTCAGTCAAATATCTGGTCAGAAGTGGATACAGGTCAGGTGGATAAAGATAACCTTATTCTTTTGATAAACTTCAACGTTTTTTTACACTAAGTACTACCAACTTCGACCACTTTTCAACCTTATCACTTAGGGCAAAAGGGTGAAAAGTGGTCGACTCGACTTGAATATAGATCAACTTTACAGGTCGCCTATTACTGCTCCACAATTACATGTACGTAATCAAGCCAACCAAGCTACTACTACTTATGGATAAAATTGTATGTAATAAACATCGTACCAATACGAAGCGGCGTGGTTGACAGCTGTGGCGTAGGTGGAAACTCATCGAATAACCCCTCCCGCTCTTAGACAGAGCGAAAGGGAGTGTCAGACTTCTACTGACTAAAAACCAGCATGTTCATTCTTAGCCCTTTATGTCGAGGCCGCGGTATCTCTTACAACATCCCGCAACCGCGGGAGAACGCGGCGAAGCTCCGCCCAAGCAGGGCAAACCGCCAGGGTGTGCTCCACCGTGTCCTCTGGCTGATCCTCACAATGGGCCATCCGGGCGTTTCCTCCCGCCTGATTCGGTGCAGGTGCCTCCCGAAACAACCGTGTCCGGTGAGGACCTGCGTCAGACGGAAGGATTAGGGCGCCGTGGCGCCTTTCTAGCCACTCCTCAAGAAGGGGACTTACCGCCACTATCGTGATGTGCCCTGCACGGGGTTGCGACAGTCGCTGTCTCCATGTCGCCATGAGATCGCACTGGAGGTCTGTCCGCTGCGCAGCAATTTGCCGCGGCAACGGAATGACCCCCCCGAGTAATGCCTCCGCGCGCCATTCTAGCGGGCGCGCGAGGACTATCGCCTCCGGATCCAATGGCGGCAATCCGGCAAGGAGGTTCGCTGCCTCGTGGGAGATCGTGCGGTACCCCCGTACTAGCCTTACGGCCATCACCTTTTGGGGCGCGCTCAAGTAGTGGGCGGCCCGCTTCCTCAAAGCAGGCGCCCACACCAGGGCCTCGTAAAAGGCCATGGACCGCACGATCCCCGCATAGAGCCTCCGGCAGGAGGCGTTTGGCCCCCCAGATTGGGCAGGAGCCACCTGAAGGCAGCCGCGGCCCGCTCCAGTCTGGGAGCCAAACGTCGGAAATGCTCCACAAAGTTCCACCGGCTGTCGAGAACGAGTCCTGGGTACTTCAAAGTACACTCGACGCCGATAGGAACCCCTCCCACTGTTAGCCGGGATCTCGATAGTGGCACATTCCCACGCCCATGGAAGCGCATTGCCTCGGACTTGTGAAGTGCCACCTCGAGGCCCAGCTGCCGGATCCTCTCGACGACTATCGCAACCCCGCTTGTCATATTCTCGGCCGCCGCCTCGTGCGACCGCCCCTGTGCCAGCACCAGCGTATCGTCCGCGTAGCAGACTATGCTGACGCCGCTAGGGAGTTCGGCACACAGCACCCAGTCGTAACCGATGTTCCACAAGGGCGGCCCCAGAACCGATCCCTGTGGAACACCGCACGACATCTCTCGCCGGTTCCATTGTCCGTCTTGACCAGGGTAGATAACAGCCCTATCTGTCAGATAGTCCCCGACTACACGACGGAGGTAGGCCGCCACCCGGTGATACCGGAGTACCTCCCTAATGCAGCTCCACGGCATGGTGTTAAAGGCGTTGGCGATGTCGGGAATGACACAGTGATTTTTAAAATTGTCACGATATGGTTGCTTTTCGGTTGGCAAGTCTATCATAACCAAAGTGAACTGTATTCTCGATGGAGTAAGGTTCTGATTTCTGCCGTCGCGCGTCGAGAGTTATAGAACTGCTTGATTAAAACTTCTAATTAGTATAAGTTTTGACGTGTCTTTATACGAACATGTGTTTTGTCTACGCGTACTGTGACGGCATAGTCGAGTAAATTTCGGAATACGTGAGCGACTAATTAGTAGCGAAATTAAATAGTTGATGAGGTTCCTTTCATTTATTACATTTCGTTTCCGTTTGGCTTCGTCTATTTTGTGTGGGGTTACTTTTTAATGATGATTATGTGAGTGAGCTTCATCTAAAGAGTATTATTTATGTTTTACTTCATCACTGTTTTATGAGACAAAATTTTTTAGCGCGACGTTACCATGACTTTGTTTTCTATTTCTTCTCATAGGCTTTTTCGTTCGATTCGATTGTCATTATTAAATGACCTACAAAGTAACTCTTGTTAATTTCTCAACTGAACTTTCCTAACTCCACAGACACTTCTAGATGTCAACCCATTTAGCAATAATTATTTTATGAATACATGTTCAGGGTAACAAGTAATATGTGGGTGAGGCAGTCGTAAAAGTCCAGCTGCGTTATACGCCACAATGAATACAACAAGAAGTTTTATCTGTCCAATATAACGTTTATTGTTTCTTGCACCAATGGATGGCACACTTTGTACCGTGAAGTCGTAAAAAATGTCATTTGTGGTAACCTATCTTAGTGACAATGTGTTGTGTTTAACGAAGATATGGGTTGGCAGCAGCTTCGAAGTTTGGAGGTCTTTGTCAATGCCGATTCCAACCTGAATGATTGAATTTGGTAGTTTGGAAGTTTTACAAGTCACGTCTCTATGGACTGTATTCTCGAGTACCACATTCGAGCATCGATCATTGATCAAATCTGGAAACCTGTCAGATAGACATCAATTTGAATATCAAATTGAATTTTGTGTTTGGATTGAAGATTCAAGTTTATGTCACCATAAAGTCAATCTTTGAAAGGCTTAATTATGTTAATAGATTATGTCAATTTTATATCTCCCTCTAAAGCTCATTAATACCTCAATCACCAGCTAATATTAGAATAAAAACAAAAAAATATGATCCTGCTAAATCTTGGGCGGCGTATCTCTAGTCAATTTGTTGTGACAGTATTTGTTTCGACGAATCCAAATGTGTTTTGGCACTAACCTAGCAAACGCCTCTCGGCGACGTTTCACTACAAAATAACGAAATATTTGCAAGAAAACGTACGAAAACACGCTGATAGTGTCATTGATGTATCGTCTGCCGGGAGCATTTACTTGGGTTCGCACGGTTAATAAGTTACGGTGGTAAACGTGCTACTACTTACCTGTTTAGCCACGTACTGCAAGCTTAAGTGAAAGCTTCTGCGAAGAAAATCGAATAATCTTGGATTCGCCATACCTTGTCAAAAACTGTTCTACTGTTCTTTTCTATTTCGTTAACAATGAGATTTAACTAGTAATGTCTCCCGCACTCCTACTGCAAATCGCATCTTTTGTTTTATGCGGGATGTGCGAGCTCATTTCAGTGTATTCAGTTTTTAGTAAGTTGAGGGCACATCTACGATTAAAATCCTGAGAGCACCCTACGACTCACAGCGACTTTTATAGTACAGCGAAAGCAACGTAGGACACGCGCGTGTCGCTTGTCGCATCAGCGAGTTTGTGAACGGGACGGGGCGTAATGATCTTCGAGCGTCGGTAATGGCCGAGCCTCTGTCGTACCGTACGCAAAGTCCGTCTGCCAAATTCCTCGTTTATTTGTACGATGTTTTCCATGCTTCGTTGGCTGATTGGGCAAAGTGTGAGATGCGTTTTAAATTGGTTGTTGTTTTGCTAAAGTATTGGCGAGTGTAAAGGACGGGTGTGGCTGCCAGGACGTTGTCATGGTTTTGGCGAAGTGTTGTGTGACGTAATGGCATCTCACTTTCAATTGAAGGATAGAGCAGATAGATATTGTATAGGATTTGTTGTTGTATTGCAGATGGAATTTAGGCGATATTCGTACACATATATAAACACACACTATTTTCTCATGAGGCCGAGGTGGAAATACCTACACAACGCCGCCTGCTACGATCCCTGATAAGTATTTTTTCTTTGTCCACGTTGTTACATCAGTCATACAGCGTGTATGATGAGTAATGCACCTGATCATTCTGAAGAACATCACATTTAAAGAGCATAGACTAGTAGGTACATTATTCGATTTTACTCGCACTATACCTTTAGATAATAAGAGCTTATAAAAATAACTCATAGGATTAATGATTTTATACCATTTATACCAACAGTAATATCAAAGAGCCCACAGCCTTAAAATCTTTTAAAACCGATGGTTTATTGGCATCTACTCCGCAATTTACTATTTCTGTCTACAAAACTAATAAACTTTTGGTTTTGTTGTATCGTAAGAGTCACTCACGGGAGTGTGTTATTGTTCCACGAATAAATATTACAACATGGTGTATTATTATGGGGATCTGATAGAATATGTTTGCGGTGTGTTCATTATTTGCTGTCAGTATCGATCTCTTTGAGACTAAAGCACAAATTGTCTAACTATTCTCTGCAGGAGCTCTGTACGATACTTTTGGTGTTCTCATAAGATGTTTTTTAAATATGTGTGTGTGTGATGAGAGAGACTTGTATAGGTACGACACTGTTTCAAAGTCTATGACCTAGCTATATATCCACTCCTATTTAAGTTACTAGACAAATAACCTAGTTTACTATAGCTTAAACTAAAACGAACAGAACAGAACTTTAAAGTTAATAAAATCCAACCATGCCTTCATTCAAAGCAAGGTTGTATGAAAATCTCGAGCAATTTCAAACTTATGAAGCTTTTAAATTAAACATGTTTATTCAGTAAGTAGTTATGAAACTTCTGAAAGTACCCTTTCACGCTCGGTTGGTACGCATACCGTGGTACTAAGATTATACTAAATATATAACTTCTACCCTCATTTTCATCATCTCTGGCGTTTGCCTGACCTTTCGCTAATGCTCTTTTCTCAAAGGAACTTATTAAACTTGTATATGGCAGCTAAATAATTTCTTTGAGCCGACTGCCCTTGTAAATATGCCAAGAAAACAACTTGGAAAGAAATTTTCTTATAAAGTAATGTAACCAGAAGGGAACCATACTTATCGACGCAGTTTGAAGCGATCATTAGCCTTAAAATCTTTTAAAACCGATGGTTTATTGGCATCTACTCCGCAATTTACTATTTCTGTCTACAAAACTAATAAACTTTTGGTTTTGTTGTATCGTAAGAGTCACTCACGGGAGTGTGTTATTGTTCCACGAATAAATATTACAACATGGTGTATTATTATGGGGATCTGATAGAATATGTTTGCGGTGTGTTCATTATTTGCTGTCAGTATCGATCTCTTTGAGACTAAAGCACAAATTGTCTAACTATTCTCTGCAGGAGCTCTGTACGATACTTTTGGTGTTCTCATAAGATGTTTTTTAAATATGTGTGCCAATAAACATCACGCCTATATGTGCTCGAAGGCTTATGCAATGGTGTGCTCTAAGGCACCCTAATTTAGCCTGTTTTATTTTAAGTTCCATAACATAAGTTAACGTGTTTATCCTGCGACTTTCATATATAATTATTGCACCAAGATCTAGCGGTATTGATGAAAAAAGTAAAAACTGATCTAGCTGATCAGTTTTTACTTTTTCCATTATGAGGGTACTTAAAGTAAGATCAGAAGTTGCTCTAGCAGTGATGACTCTTAATCACACCCAGACCAAAATGATCCTACACTCCCAGATATGAAAACAGACCCCACCTTGCTTTAGAACCCAAACGCATCACAAACGATAAACCATCTCCTTCACGAAGTTCAACAAACAAGACCATATGGAAACTCTCAGACTAACATAGAACTTGATATAGTCATAAATTACATAAGTGTAGCTGGGGTGAATGCGCTGAAACAAGGTAATTGTTCAGTGCTCACTTATTCATGAACTACCGGCGGTGGTTAGGTACTAGGTATAGGAGACGATCGATATTCAGTTCTGTTTCAGAATCTGGGCTAGATCGAAGATATGATTGTGCGATTTATTGATGAGTCGCTGAATGTGAGGCTTTTGATGTTGTGGATGAAATGGTTTTGGGTATTGAAAAGTTCGGGTTGGAATAGTGTGATGAGAGAGACTTGTATAGGTACGACACTGTTTCAAAGTCTATGACCTAGCTATATATCCACTCCTATTTAAGTTACTAGACAAATAACCTAGTTTACTATAGCTTAAACTAAAACGAACAGAACAGAACTTTAAAGTTAATAAAATCCAACCATGCCTTCATTCAAAGCAAGGTTGTATGAAAATCTCGAGCAATTTCAAACTTATGAAGCTTTTAAATTAAACATGTTTATTCAGTAAGTAGTTATGAAACTTCTGAAAGTACCCTTTCACGCTCGGTTGGTACGCATACCGTGGTACTAAGATTATACTAAATATATAACTTCTACCCTCATTTTCATCATCTCTGGCGTTTGCCTGACCTTTCGCTAATGCTCTTTTCTCAAAGGAACTTATTAAACTTGTATATGGCAGCTAAATAATTTCTTTGAGCCGACTGCCCTTGTAAATATGCCAAGAAAACAACTTGGAAAGAAATTTTCTTATAAAGTAATGTAACCAGAAGGGAACCATACTTATCGACGCAGTTTGAAGCGATCATTAGCCACGTTTAGGTTGGCACTGTGTCGAGTCGTGTCTTGCAAAGGAAAAGATGAGAGTGACGCTATTTTTGCTTTTATTGCATTATCATAATAATCTTTATTACACAGGAAAGTGGTTACAAAATTGTGTGAAGTCCCTGACTCCTGTGCTAGGTTATAGACTTGTGTTGCAAGAGCGCCCTTCCCTAAGCGGAAATATAACAATATTTTGCAATAAGTGACAATAAAAAATATAAAAACTTATATAGAAGCCTGTATTGAGATTACTGTCTAACATTGACTTTAACTATCTACTGTTTCCGACCTCCCAGAGCCAATTTTGCATCAAAAAGTGTGTTCACTCTTCAGTTGTTGTCCTTTTGCGGCTTCAAACTACGTCTGGTCCTTAATCAATACGATACATCTTGTTGCACGTCCTTTGCATAGACAATAACAGATGTTATGTGGTCCAAGTTAGACGTAAGACCAAGGTCCAGCAACCACGAGTTGACAATTAACACTAAATCATTATTTCCCATTAAAAGTATTCTAGAAACTCTAATAAATAGCCAATGTATTGGAGCAAAATAATGTAACGCAGTAATACAATCTGTTAATGGAGCATTGTCCTGATAGAAAGTGTGTACTGTGACAATAGTACATAAAACAAATTAACCGTACACACGTTGGGCTGTTAACAAATAATTAATAATAATATTCATGACAAAGCAGAAATTACAATATCTATACTCTCATAAGGTCTAGGATCGAGGCTACTCGGCTGGCCAATTTCACAAGACATTGCCACATTGGCATGTTCCCTTTCATCATAACCCAATTACATTCCTTTTTCCATCACCTCGACTAATGCACTTACCCTTGAGTACGGAACCACTTACGGTTCTGACGTCCCTCGGATCTGTAATTGTGTTACTTGGTCGGGTATTAAAAGCTTTCTTATGTAGGCTAAAGTAATCGCACTCGTATTCCTGACTTCGCTTGAGACTTGGGAGCATGTGGGGTTAGCTTTAGGAATGTCTAAATCCTAATGGTCCGTTTGTTTGGAGCGAAAAGTTAAGGATTGGGAATTCTCTATGGTCAGTTAAGATCTTTGTTGGGCTTGCTTACATTAAGTTTCCAAAAGAAAGATAAGTTATTGGCTCATAAACAAATACAATACACAAACAAACATAAACTCACAAGGTTTTCTCCGTTTGCAAGAGGCTGTTGGTAGGCCCACGTTTTCTTTATTAAGTTCCAGATGCCATAATCGAGCACAACTTCATGGTATTATGACTAAAGAAGAAACTCAGTATATTCGTTCACCATGTCGTAGAGACCAAGTACCAGCATTTAATTCGAAAACACCGTTAAACAGAAACGCATCTCAATACGAACTAATTACGATCATAAATCAAGTAACACCATTACCAAACTATGACGTGGAAACGATTTACAATCCACATTATCACATACGCTAAGGTCTCTCTCCGTGAGCAGTTAATTATATTAATTAGTCGACCGCAACCACGCCGGTTTATGACCGAACACCTGTGTTGACACGCGATATAATATATACATGTACAATTGTACATACAGATGAAATAATAATAAATAGAAATGTACCGACAAACGATAATTTCTTATTACACAAAGAAATTTTGATATTTATGTGAATAATAAAAGAATGATGAAGAATTTAAGAGAATATTTATAAAGGACTTGTATAACATGGTGTACATGTACACACAGCCGATAGAAATATTTATAATGACAGAAAGAATATTGCATGCTGAAACACTGAGAAAAAAAATATACATTTTGTATAATGTTGTGGATGTCTCTAACTATTCTCAATTTTATTATTTATTTTTTCTCTTCCATTAATTACTCTCTTTTACAGTGGTTTTTAATCATCCAGACGCCCTTTGGTACGAATAGTTACAGCACTGATATCAGCATTTGTGCCTTACCTACATTACAAAAATTTGTTAACTGATATGTTATGTAAGTACTTTTTTATTTTTACATTGTTTATAATTATATAATTTTTTAGTATTGATTTGTGTCTGTAGTAACTCTAAAATGAACTTACACCTAACTATTGTATCGAGTCTGGTTCTTCTAACCAACATAACAGACAGAATGTGTTGCTGAGGAGTTTGTTCCGTCACTTCTTCTTTCCAGGTAAACAATAGGAAGTGCCGAAGGGTGGGCGTTTTGGGGGACTGTCTCTTGTAAATAAGTAGAGTAAAGTAAATTTTGACGTTCGAAAAGTGCTGATTATCAGCCTAATTTGAATAAATGACTTTTGATTTTGATTTTGATTTTGAATGAAGAGTTGAAAGAAGGTGACGGCTGAGATGATGAATAAAAGAAAAGTATGGGAGAAAAAGACACGCTGACCCCAAACATCATCATCATCAACAGCCTATTAATGTTGCCACTGCTGGGACACAGGCCTCCTCTCTTTGAGAGGGAATGGGCTATAATCTACCACGCGGGCCCAGTGCGGATTGGTAGATGTCACATGTCTTCGAATTTTTGGTTCTAAGACATGACGGTTTCCTCACGATGTTTTCCTTCACCGTTCTGAGAGCAGCGGTGATGAAATAAATTACACAAAGTAATGTGCCTGCCTGGGTTCGAACCCACGACCTACTGTTCGTAAGTCGGGGCAATTTATTTGGGAGCAGCGGTGGCCCAATGGTGGCGCATTGGGCCACCTCTGCTCCCAAATAAATTGAGATAAAAGCAGAAGAATGTTGTATTGTAATGTTTACATTACTCCCATCTCAGCAGTTAACTCCTCTCTAGCTGCATGGTTGCTGAAGTCGTTAATGAGAAATATTCTGCACACGAAAGCAAAACCTAACACTCCCACATTAAATTTGAAACTAAATTCCAACTATAAACCTTAACGTTTTCATCTCGATAAATAATTCAAAGCGAAACGGCTTAGAAGCTATTAATTACAATCGTTCGGTCGTTAGTGAAACGTTTTGCGTTTGTTCCGTGGCTCCAGCCATTTATATTTAGGTTTTACAACTTAATCTGGCTAATGTGAATTTGTAAAGTACGGGTTTTACTGAAATGTGGTTAGGAGCTTAATATAAATTGTAAGTCTTCTTTGTTTTTCATGTTTTTAAAATATTATAATGATCGATTGTTAGTACACCGAAAATTGTTTTTAGTTTAGCCTTGGTTGGACTCCTGTATCCCCCGAACGTTTACCTAATAGTACACCCACAGTTTGCGAAGTCCCATTCAATAACGAGCGATCTCCTGGCCATCAACCAGGTGCAAATCCAGACTCCGTGCCTGCTATTGGAACATTTCTGATTCCTAGTCAAATAAACAATATTCCACAACAAAAGGAAAACTGGTTCTACAATTGCTTATTCCTCGAACTTTACAAAGAGTAACGAAAACATCAAAAACTAATCAACTGTAACATAGCTACCCTAGTTCCCAACGCACAACATCTGAGCCAGACACATGTACACCAATAAAATCAACTTATACATCAGTTATTGGAAACCATTTCTGTCTCTAGGGTTCTCATATACATTGCGGAGGCCGGGAGCGTCGATTGCAAATTGGATGTCTCACTCCAATTTGTCATGCACAAGTGCTGTGCTAGTGAAGTAGAAATCGCAGGACGTCCCGCATATCCCGTCAATTTTAGCTTGTTGGTAAAGTTAAGACTATGTAGGTCAGATGTAGATGAAATTGAGAGAATTGAGATGCATTTGCTTTGGCCATGAATAAGGATCAGCTATGGTTGTTGTAGGTTTGTGTGCGACTTAATAGGTTAGAGGAGCTGACTTTGATGGTTTGTGAATATTAGAGTAGTAGTAGCCTCTATTTATTTTCATCTTTTCTTCTTCCAACCTTTCTCTTCAAACCGATTCATTTCATCCACCCTTTCAATCTCCACACTGACCTTTTCCAACCCAATATTGACCAGTTACTTTATAAAATTAATTTCCCGGGATTTATCTTTCAATTCTCCGGTTCTACAAACATCACTAGGGCAAACGTTTTGACATCCCAATGGGATTGGCCTGGAGTTCCCATCACTGGTTTATTTTTTATTGGTTGTAACTGCGGCGCGGTTTAATCGAGTTTCCGTGCTTGTGGTCTGTGTTGCAGCAATTATAACTGGGGTGGTTTTTTAATAGAATTTTCTTTTTGTTCAGGGTTTTTGTTTTTTTTTGTATAGAAGTAGAGTTGCTTTATTTACTGACGGTACTTTTTGTGATTCTGGAGTAAATAATGCTGTATTTACTTTGAAAGGTTTCATTTAGCTACTTTTAAGATTAGAGTGAAATGGGTTTTGGCAAGCTTAGTTGAAATTGAAACTCTACAAACTTATGGGTTCCGTTTAGATGGCAATATATTTTGGTAGAGAAAAAATCAAGTTTTGAAAATAAAATCATTTTTGGAAATTTTACACAAATTGTATTACCTAAAAGTGTAAGTACCAGTAACAATGCGACAGGTCATTGGCCGACGCGTAGACCAACCTTATGTACACCCAGTATGTACATTGTACACGACTCTGGCAACACAATGTTGCAAATGTATATTTTTCTACTTTGTATTACATTTCGATTTAAATGGAAATGTGCGCTGCGTTCTACTGGAATGCTTGTTATATTAGGTGTTAAATTATAGTTCAGGGATACTTACTTATGATGTTAATGTAATTTTATTTAACTTGACAGGATATCAGTCTTTCTTTTATTTTCCTATACGTAGAAAACTGAAAGACCGATATCGGATACCTAATGTATCACTCACATAAAGTCACGCCTTTTCTCTTTTGGAGTCTAAAATTAAAAAAAAAACCTCACCACTCGCTACGATCCTTATATCATCATAATCGTTTCCGCCCGGAATCACGCACTGTTGGGGAGAAAGACCTCCCTTTTCTTGCAACACTCTTCTCTGTCCTATTGGTCCCTCATATATCGGTTTCCCGCGATCCTGACGATATTGTTGACCCAAAGTGTGACGGCCCTGGGTCTTAAACCCAACCTTGGTCAACATTCGATCCTTACACACATCGAGTCATCAACGATGCCAGCTTCTCAGTTAGTTTCAGTTTCCCTGGTTTCCAAATAACCCTCAAATAAACCGTCCACCCATTCCGATCACGAGAACGTTTCCAAAATAATCATGACACAATTAACCAGTACTTTGAAGCTATAACTAAACAGAGCTATAACTGCGTTTAGATTCGTTACAACCAACCATTTGGCACTCCCGCCAAATAATACCACATATATTGTTCAACGTTAGACGTTATTAGTTATATTAATTTTTGCCTGCGACTTTGCCCCGGTTATTCTACGACACAGTCTGTCTGTAAGCTAAATTTCAACCAAATATGTCTAGCTGTTTTAACGTGAATGAATAACAAACGTACTTTCGCACACACAAGCTTTCGCATTTGTATTTCACAAATGGCTAGCGACCCGCCCCTGCGTTGTACTGTTTATATGACTAAAAAAACATTGAGATTTCTTTATTATATGTGTAAGGTTTTAAAATTAATGTATTTTACACATTATTGTGAAATTGGCAGACGAAATGCCATTGCAGGAATATCCTGACTGAAGCTGCAACAAGAGCATGGAGATTGCTTGTTCCGCAATCCGTTGTGCAGTTTAAAAGATCAACGCGTTCACACAGACAGACACGAGAAGCGACTTTTATATACAATAATGTGTAGTTATATATTACTCTAGTAGATTTAACTGCACAAAGAGCTTATTTACTTCATGGCGTAGGCGCTTCAAATGTACCTTGAAACGGATTTTAGAGCTGGTATTATTTCGGGCTTGTAGTTACGTGTTTGGAGTTCAGGGGCTTCCATCTTGTATATTATTATGTAGTAGGAATAGTTTTGTTTGATAGGGAGTGAGAAAATTACAATTATGGACTGTGGGTTGTTCGCAAGAAATAACGCGGCCCGGAACACAAAGGGCTAAGAAGGAACATGGGTGGTTTTTAGTCAGTAGAAGTCTGACACTCCTTTCCACTCCGCCCAGAGCGAAACCCCAAAAAAAAGCATTCTCTACTAGTTTTTGTATTAAATAGGACATCTTTGTGGTAGGGGTGGTACAAACTGTGTATTCTTGACCTATGAGGAACTGCTATTACCTATCCGTGTTGATACTTATTTATCCTTTATCGGTTCTACCTAACATGTCATCACGCCTGTTATTCCCGAAGGGATAAGCATAGGTATAGGTACCTATAAGACAACCACTTTTCGCCAGTTACTGTTCTACCTCTTACAAAATTCTTGTACTAGTATGGTATGTCCTAGTTTTAAGTGTTTTTCATTAGTTTACTTTTTTTAATTTGTTTTTTCCTGTGTGAAACCAATAAATACTTTATCTTTCTTTGCTTTAGGTGTCAACTCCAACTTGAAATAAACCAATGAATATTATATTAATCTTATTCCTTTCTTTGTTTACAGAAGAAGAATGCTACCACTGCATGGCGAGCTTGGTGGCGTCCAAGGAAAAGATGTTCATCACACAAACGAAACTACTCAACGAAGTTACATGGAAGACTGTCATGCAGATCGCTAAAAAACATGCCGTAAGTTGACTTACTTCAAACGGGTGATGGTATTTATTTATAAACAAAGGGTTTTGGTTCAAACAGGGCGTGTGACCAACAGAATTGAAATATATCTTAAGTCAAAGCCCATAAGATCGGATAACTCCTATTTATACTATTGCAACATCTATCAAAATCGCTGGGGATCTGAGTTAAAGCCAGTTTGAAAATGTTGCCATTCTCGTTATTTTTTCGATGATTTGACTACAACCAGTCATTTGTTTTTAAAGTCGCTGGAAAAGGACATAGTGATTAGTACGAGCTAGACTGTCGAAGTCCTAGAATTGACTAAGGGATATTAAGAATATGTTGCAGAATCCCCTTGTTCACCTGAATACATTGTTAGTTTGAATATACAGTTAATTTTTCTGCAAAATAGGATAAGGCAGCTGATTTTAAGTGGCTCTATTTCTGGTCTCCGGCCTTAGGTACAGTCAATTGTGGGCTGTTTCAGAACAAAGTTGAGTCGTAACTATAAGCTAGTGTTTGAGATATATTTAATTTCCGTTGGTCCTACACCCATGATTCTTAATGTTATTAATTATCAGATAACGACAGCGTGGCTGGCACAGAAGGAGGTGACAGAATACGCTGGATTCGTTTTTAAAGGCTTACAATAGAATAAGATCGAGAAAAGTGGAAAGAGAATCCTTTGCGTTGCAGTGGGACGAACATTATAGTGTATAATATTAATAATGGTTGGATAACTCAATGGTAGATTTTTTTACAGACAGATAAGTTTTAAATATCACAATTTCACATATTCCCTATACAAAAGTTACCAAAGTGAAATATTCATTGCTCAGATAAAAGTTATCTCACCATTGAAAAACAGCAGTCTGAGCAAAATATTGCGTTGGATAGAAATCTGACTTATTTATTCTTCAAATAACAAAATACCATTGAAACATTACCTCTAAAAGATCTCAACGCAATTGACATTGTTAAAAGTCTAAACCGTTCACCTGTTTTGACAGGTGTGTTGCATAACTTGCATAATAGGGGATCGGACAAAAAAAAACAATTAAGTCCGTCAGATAGATTTCCAAAAAAATATTTGAAAACATATTTTTTTCTTTTTTCACACAAACAAAAAAATTAAGACGATACAGTCCTTCGAAAACTCTTGAACTCATTGAAAAGTCACATATCAGTATATGTTTAACCCACAAATGACTTCACAACCGGGACTCATGATCTTTGAGGCGTTTTATCTCCGTCAATTTTTATCAATTTGATAAAACAAAAAACACGTATCCAATATTTTTCGATAATCTAACTGACGGACTAATTAGAATCATATTGTTTTTGGCCCAGTCCGAACCCCTATTAGGACGCTGAATTCACCCCTTGCAAAACCAATGATCCTAAATTACATAAGCTTAATCGACCACAAATCAATGACGCGGCATAATTTTGCTAATGATCAAATCCGTTATTGATTTGCTGATGCGGCAAATGATTTCCATGATTAATCTTCTCCCAATAGATATTATAATATCATAATTAGAATGAGTAGTATTTGCTAATAACACAGGGTGGCGATTTAGTCACCTGTGTGATCTACCAGTGATCTACCAGTCAAACCATTGAGTTTTTTTGCCGGTTCGTCACTCTTCTTCTCGTTTTATAAATGCCCATGTAGAACGACTAACATATATAACAGAATATATAAATGTATATTTAACATATTTTCAAGAATCTTGAAAATATGTTAAAAAAACGTCCTAACTTTTCCGATGCAGGTGACAAAATTGCCATCCTATATAAAAACTATATTTCGTAGTGAACAAAGCACAAATTGTATTGATCGTCAACTCTCATCTCAACTACTTTGCATTGCTAATTTGAACAAACTTAAGTATCTAACGAGCGCTTGACGAAACTTTCCCAACGATACAATTTGTGCGGTAGAACTTTATCCATAATCACTTATGTACAGCGAGAGCCCAGCATTAAATGCCCCTTTTTTTTCAAACGTGAGGTCAGGGGTCGTCTTCCCTTCGGGGCTGCGGGTTGTTAGAAAGAGATACCGCGGCCTCCGCACAAAGGGCTCAGAAGGAACATGGGTGGTTTTTAATCAGTAGAAGTCTGACATTCTCTACCGCTCTGCCCAGAGCGGAAGGTGCCATTTAACGAATTCCCACCCGCCAAAAAAAAAAGGCGATGTCTTCAGAAAAAGAGGGCACGTGGTGTGAGAAGAGGGGTCAGATAATGCTAGGCACTCACTGCACGTAGCTAAATAAGATCTCGAACAGAAACTCATGGCTTAATAAAAACTGTCACTCGGGTCGATCTTTAGGTTAAGCCGCGATTGCCTAGGTTGGTCTGTGGAAGGGTGTTCACCCATTACGTACCTTGTTTCCTCCGTGCCGCGGTAAGCACGTTAAACTGTTGTTCCCGTAATAGTCGGTACAGGTAGTCAGTGATCTATGTATGACCCAGTATTAACTGGGTTGTGGAGGTCAGATAGGCAGTTGCTCCATGTAAAATACTGGTCTTCAGCTGCATCCGGTTAGACTGGAAGCCGACCCCAACATAGTTGGGAAAATGCTAGGCATGATGAACTTCATCCATAAATCACTTGTATACGTAGGTAAATAAGATCGATAATAACTCGATTATATAATTATGATTTCCCCTGTAGTTATGCAGTTATGCATAACCAAGGTAATTGCAGGGCAATAAACTATGTTATGTTATTATGGACAGGTTATGTTGTTGTCATAATAATTATCGAAGTGACCCTACGCACGTGGTTAAACAAAACATTCATGTCTAAGGTGTGGAGCAGCTGCCTATCAGACCTCCACAACCCAGTTCATTCTAGGCTCAGACCAAGTAAAAAGTGAAGACGGAACTCTGCGAACAGCAAAGTGAGGCCGGTCAAACTACGCCTCGCCGTGTACATACACAATACACGTACACACGTACAATATAAACTACGCCTTGGTCTTAAACTTTTTATTTGGTCTGAGACGTGTGTGCGTGTATGCGAGGCGTAGTTTGACCGGCCTCACTTTGCTGTTCGCAGAGTTCCGTCTATACTTTTTATTTGGTCTGAGATACTAGGTAATACGATACGCTTTGGTAAGACTGGTTATCAGACTTTCAGGTCACTGACTACCTGTAACGACTGACAAAGATCTATATATGACAGCCGGGACCAACAGCTTAACGTGCTTTCCGGGGCACGGAGGAAACTCGGTATGTAATGGGTGGTCACCCATCCACTGACCAACCCAGGCAAGCGCAGCTTAACATAAATATTGACCCGAGTGGCAGTTATTACTTTTTTTAATTATTGCTGAAGTAAGAATACGGAAAACCCGAAAATAACCCGAAGGATTAGGCAGTAGTGTACCTAACTGTTGTATTTATATCTCACACTAGCGGACGTCACGCGGTTTCACCCGCGTAGTTCCCGTTCCCGTGTGAATACAGGGATAAAAAGTAGCCTATGTTAGTTAGCCCCAGGGTGAATGTAGCTTTCCAATGGTGAGAGAATTTTAGAAATTGGCGCAGTACTTTTTGAGTTTATTCATTACAAACATACACACACACACACACACACACACACACAAAAATACAAATCTTTCTTCTTTATAATATTAGTGTAGATTTCGGAGGAAGAGAGGGGGAAGGCTATTGCCATACAAAATCTGGCCATAAACCTGGTTGCTATTGAATTATTTCTGAAAAACTCAATAAAACTTCATGATTAGAAGTAACACGACCATTAGACATAGTCCCCTATCTGCCTTCCATTTACATAAAACAATTTGAAGTTTCCCAGAAACACCAAGCATGTTATCTATTTAAAACAATTAACATACATTAACCCGTTTCATAGTAATCGGGTCTTGTTTATTTAAACTCTATTTACTTTACCAGTGAAAACATTTGATTTTCGTATCAGACGAAACGTTGCGTGCGAGTCTGTTTACAATGAAACAAATAAATCTGACTTTTAAATTTTTGCCTAAGGCCCTTACATACTTTGTAACCAAGAGTGTATATTATATCGACAGCATGTCTTTTTCTTCCATACATTTCAATAGGGTAGTTACAAAAAAACATCTAATTAGTCCATCATATAGATTATCAAAAAATATTGGACACGCATCAACTGTTCGTTAGTCGGGGCCGCAACCACTGGGCCAGCACTGCTCTCAATTATATAGTTATAATAAGTACTTCACAGAAAACGGTTTTACTAGAAAAAGGGTTACACGATGTATTACCCTTTACCCAGAAACAACCCTTTGATGTACACTTGACATTTAAACGTTGATTGGCTACTAGTTGGTTTACCAATTTAACATGTCCTTTGAAGTGTACATTTTAAGGTACCGGTCGATACCAAAAGGGTGGTTTGTACACGTGACTACCAACCAACTCTCATTGTACACGAAATCTATACAAAGCCAGACCAATTTATACTGGAAATGTGTAACTTGATGTATCGCAGTGTAGTCGATATGCCTTGCCATGCTTGCGATATGCGTTTGCTTGCGTGGAAGCCGGATTTTATCCCACATACATATTAATTTTTTTTTGTCCCACTACCGTGGTGTTAAAAATATCCTAATCCTCTTTTAACTATGTCTCAAACTTTAACGAAGGTAAAGGTAATACACAAACAAACAGACAGTTACTTTCCCAGCCATAATAATATGGAATACCTACATGGCGTGCCTACCCCCAGAAGTGGAGCTATCAAGCCCATTACTCCACCATAACTTTAGGTCACGCAACCGGGGTTGCTTAAGCTATTCCCTTTGTTTTTGTCGTGTAAATATATTAAGGCGCCATGGGGCTGTGACATAAGTTCTTCGTAATGGCGCTCTAGTGATTTCGTTTAGCGATATCGATAGTTTTAAAAGAAAACGGTGACTGTATCTATCACACAAGAAAGTTAGGATAAGCTTTTTGTGAGCCATTTGAAATCCATAAAAGCATTTTTTTATTATAGAGGTTCGCCAATCATCAAATAACTCCTCTCGCTCTGGGCGGAGTCTGGCACTCCTTTCCGCTGAAGGGAGTGTCAGACTTCTACTGACTAAAAACCGCCCATGTTTCTTCTTAGCCCTTTGCGTCCGGGGCCGCGGTATCTTATTCCATCAACCCGCAGCCCCGGCCGAAACCTACAACCCTTACAATACCAGCACTCACACAGCATATAACCTGAAGTTACAGGCATGAGCCGTTCGTGTATTACGTACTTCAATCACATAGTGAGAAATCATCTACCCTTGAAAAATGAAGACGAACAGAATTACCATTCAGAACGAAACCTTACTTATACTTGAAAATATTGGTTTTACAATTTAAAAATTAACGCGTTATAAATAGATACCCTAATATTTAGATTCTAATTTTATATTAAGCCTTCAGTGGTTATATATTTGCAATTATTATTTAGAAACTGTTCAAGTTCGATAAAAATATGTGTACTACATACCTAACTCCTAACTTCTTTATGACCTACAAAAATAAAAATCAATAGTAAAATTCAATTTTTGCTGCAGTTATAGTGCATTTATTTCTGAAACAAAGGCTTTAAAGAGTTCGTTGAACGAGAATAGTTTGTCTTATAAGGTTTCTTCTAGTACCCCGAAGTCAAGAGTTAACTAACCTCTGTAAAACTCGGTCACCATACTGCCGACAATCGCAAAAATTCGCTTCACTCTAAATATTTAACATCAAGCAGGTTGATAACCTAATAAAAACGTGTCTCAGTTTCATAATAAAATCAATAAAAATCAGCTGTGACCACAAATTAAAATGAATCACTACAAGCTCTGAATACATTGTGTAATGGAATAATTATCGAATCTATTTAACACATCACGCACGTGTGCCTGCGCCGACGTGGTCTAACAATAAACTATCGATAACGACATCACAAAGGGCACATCACTATTTATCCACTGTGAATAATAAATAAAGTGAGGGCAACGACCATTGAGGTAAAAATCGATTGGTTCACTTGAAATTTAATCGATTTACCCGATGCAAAAATTCTCGTTTAGGTTTATTGTTGCAAGCAGAGATTTGTGCCAAGGGTTGCAACAGTCTTGTGACTCATTGTCCGTAATTGGTTGTTTGTATATCGTCATCGACCTAATCAACCTAAAGATGTGTTTTATTTGTGTCACCAACTAAGGAAGTGTCTACTTTCGCTTTGATATCCATATCTGAGAATCGGAATGAAAACTGCATACTGCAAGTGTTATGACAAATTGTATTTCCTCTACTGTTTTGCTTCGAATCCATATATACACTCTGCAAGTTGCTGTTTTCTTTCTTACTTATGCAACATTCATTTGGGACGGGATCACTATGAACTTTTATATAAATTAATGTATTCCAAACAGATTGAGATCGGGCTAACGCTCCGCCTTAATCTGTCCAATATGGGCGTGAGTGGATCCCATGCACTCATGAGATCCACTCGCGCACATATAGCTATGAGCAAAAGCATGAGGGTGTGCAAACTTAAACTGGGATGAATACGTACATGTGTTCGCCCTAGCTTGAGGCGGACTCCACCAAAGCGGAAATGAGTGAATCGAAGAGATTTGCGGGAATCGACCAATCACACTAGTAAAAAACCACAACCGGTCTCCTGCCCGTCTCTATTCCGCTTCGCTCTTCTCGGCTTTGGTAAAATCCGGGCCTGATTTTCGATTTACACAAATTTTAATATATGATTTTGTCCCCAGACCAAACAGTTTCCGTACAGTGGTATGAGTTGTTTGCAGAAGTCGTCGGCGCAGCATCTGACGCGACTGTCGGGTGCGATCGGCCCCGAGCGCATATACGCCGACTGGCAGTGGTGGATTCTCGCCGCGCTGCCCTTCCCGCACCTCGTGCGAGTGCTCGACTGCTTCTTCCATGAGGGCATCAAGGTAACATACGACGAGATATATCGGTGAAGGTTTGGGTTAGCTTTTAAGAACTTCATCGTCATCATCCACAGCTCGCCTTTACCCACTGTTGGATAAGGCCTTTTTTCCCGAGATTCGCCAATCTTCCATCACCAATCCACACGTAGACGAAGGCTGTGTCTCAGCATTGGGAACGATATACTCTGGTTATATTGTTTTTCTATATTTATATGGGTTATATAGTTCAGTTGACAGGCAAGCATTATTTCAAGCGGTATTTAACATACAGGTCTTGCTTCGAACGATATAGCTTCAGTCTCTTCACTCCTGTTCACACATTAGCGCATTAAGAGCTCAGTGAGGCTTCAGAAAATTATCTTTGCACTTTGCACGCGAATGTCTTTGCACGATTCAGGTATCAGGTATAAATGGCAAGAATACGATTTCTGTTTAATTAACGCTTACTGCTTATATAGTGCTTATGTCAAACTTGATTGCCAAAAAAGTTCACATCATACCCTCCGCCCTGTCATCATGTGCCTAGCCTTCAATGTTCATCAGCTAGTCTAACCAGACGCAGCTAAATTCCAGCATATATTTGGAGCGACTGCCTGATCTGACTTCTTATCCCCATTCATTTGCAGTAGTAGCAGCATGTCTTCTTCCAGATCTATCTTTTCTTGCTATATCATTCTTAGTACAGTCCATCATCGTTTCTTTGCTCTTCCTCTGTTCTTATACCTATCCACAATAATACCCAAACCCTTTCTTCTATACTAATAAATCTTTATATATTTTCCATAGGTGTTCTACAGGGTGGCATTAGCTATCCTCATCCTGTTCAACAAGCACGCATCGAACCAGAGCTCTGACTGGTACGCCGAAGCGACGAAGAACGGCGTCGACCACGCCATTGACAAGTTCTGCAGGAACATGCCTGCCTCGCCTACCAAGCTGCTTAGGACTGCTTTTAGCATTAGGGCTTTAAGGTAAGACAGCAAGATAATTTAGGGATATCGATTGAAATTTTATTTTATTTCGACCAGCCGTATCTCGTTGGGTCCATAATCAGCTAAACATAACATCACGCCTGTAATCTTTGAAGGGTTAGGCAGAGGTGTACTTAATAGTTCACCCACATTCCGCCTGTTATGTTTAAGTCCCATGTTATAGAAGGCGTTCCTATTGCCATCAACCGGGCACAAATACAGACTGACGTGTCTGTTACTGAGAAACTCCTGATTGAAAAACCCCAATAACCCAGAACCAGCTCAACAGTCTCAAGCTGGACTTCCATAAAATTATTTGTTTTTAAAATCATACCGGATGTCTGTGGAGTTACGCCAACTAACCCAATTTTACGCTGTATAACTTACTAGCTGTTGCCAGCGGCTTCACCCGCTACAACCCACGGGAATATAAAATCGGGATAAAGACTATCCTATTTGTTAATCCAGGTTGTAAACTATCTGTGTACCAATTTTCATCCAAATCCGTCCAGTAGTTTTTGCGTGAAGAAGTAACAAACATACACACTCACAAACTTTCGCCTTTATAATATTAGTGTGATGACTAAGTTGTTGGCTCTAAAGTACAAAATAAAAAATGTTGAACATGGCTAAAAAGCAAAGTTTATTGAACATAATCCAGCCGAGCTACCGAAGCAATCTTTCATACGTTATTTTTTCGTCTCGAAAGAAACTTCTAAATTCATAAATAAATCACGAGACGTTAGAACGAAAAGTAAAAAAAACTTCATTTCTAATCACGTATACGCTGCTCTCAAATTATTTATGAAAAAGTTATTCCTTAACGAAATTTCGTTCATTAGGACCTAGGGGTATGTCGAATGCATAATTAATTTGCCGCAATCAGAGTATTCTAATTAGATGAATCCAGAACGTTGGTCTTTATTAGATTTCATAATGTTAATACAGAAATTGTGTCGTTTGTTGATATTATTTAGGTACATTATGCCTTATTTTCGCTTCAAGTCAGCTAAATGAAGATTTATGTGGTTTTATTTCGGGCTTACCGATGCTTTAACTATAAATCTGTGTTAGGGTTCAGGAAATAAAATATGTGAGCGCATTTATATAGTAATGTATGTGAAAAATGCGAAAGAGTCGTGAGGGATAAAGAGTTTATACGTGGCGTTATAAGGCTTACCTTACGTCACACTTTTCGGGCATCGTTTTTGTTCAATTTGTAAAATAAACTAGAATAATCAACATATTGAAATATTATGAGTTTTCCTTAAATTATAAATTATGCTGTACGATAGATTGCTTGATGGTTCACCAAAATAACACACACAGCTAATTTACAGTATCCTTAAAGCTATGGATACTACGGCGTTCTTACCGCTGACAGCGATTTCTTCTAATCTCTAGACACTTTAAAAGCTACAAAGACTAACCACCATCGTTCCACAGTTCACAGTACATATCCCGGGTATTCATCAAGACGGAGATGACCCTGAAGTCGAAGCAGGTAATCACGGGATCCCGGCTCGTGCGCTCCCGGTCCTCCGACAACCTTCCCACCAGCCAGTCACAAGTCAACATCCAGATGATGTCACACACTCTCACTATCCGCGAGGTTGGTACTTTACTCTTACCCTAAATATTCTCACTTTACCCTTTCTGACATTTTTTTGACAGATGTACTGTTGGTAGGGATATTTAAATGTGGTTGGAAGCTTAATTTATATTTTTCAAGACTGCTAATGTATGGGAATGGTAATAAAAGATGTTTGCAATTTTTTCAGGAATATTATTGATATATTTTAATATACTAAAATCTTATTATATTATGTATTTTCAGCCTATATTGTATGTATGAAAATATATATATTGGAAGAGGCTATATATATTTACGATTGTCAATTAATCAAGGATGATGTTGAATTTCCCATTGAATACAATAGCCACATATAGGTTCTATGTTCTGCTTACGGGAAGCTTTGATGCTAACAGTCACGATGATATATCCTAACTACACACTGCACAGTCACAAATATATACAAGAATATATTTGTATATCGGTTTATTTTACTTGTTTCGCAGAGAATGTCTGAGGAAACGTGCAAACAAATGGTATTGTACTACGACTTAGGCGTGGCTTTGGCTTTTATTTATATCATTAAATTCATTCGATTGCAACCCTCTAACACGACTAACTTTAAATCGAATTGTTATACAAATTCGATAGTCCAGTCTAATATATTTATTTAAGATACATACTGTTTCGTTTGTCGAACCACCGTTTTGTTATGTTCGCTCTGTGTAGCCAACATCTGTGAATGATATATTGTTGTGTCCGTCGATGTTTCATACGATTCGATTTTAATTCTCATTAGCTAAATATTTGAAACGAATGAAGGATATCGAACATTCATATTATTATCATTCGCTTTGAATGTCTGATTTATTCATGTTTCTCTCATTGTTTTAAGTGTGTCTCTCTTCTATGTACAATATATTTTCTTTTAGAATAATTTATTGAACATAATATTATATGTCAATGTGTTGACAGTTGGCATGTGTGTGATATTTGTTCAGAACTCTCCGGAGTTGGTACAGATGTATAAATATAAAATGCCATAACAAGTGGACAAAGCTTGAGAAATTAACAAAGTGTTGAGAGAATATCGATAATAGTGATGTGAAGGTCGCATGTAATCGATTGTTTTGTGTGAGTGCTAACTGTGTGTCGATTTTCCCGTTAGGGCTCACATTCGCCGGGCCCGCGCGCCCTTTCGATGGGCGTATTCCCAACCCAAGCCATAAGGTCGCAGATTCTAGACCAGAGCGAAGTAAGATACAAGTATTAAGTCACCAAATATAAGTGTCGCCCCCTATTGAGAGCTTGCGACATTATATCGATGTTTAGATGCACCGCTTGTCACTAGGTGTTTTTTTTTTTATCCTTTCGAAGCGATTTAGCTTTGGAAGTATCGACTTGATGAACGCTTGTTATGAGTTGAATATTTTATTTGCGTTTGTATGGTAAGTAAGTAAGTGTAAGCTAGTGTGCATGGCCGCTAATGTGCGTCCGTTTTGTTTTATTTGTTGTTGTATTAATTGTTTATTTTGTACAGTGCCAGTACAATAACTTTCTATACATCAGAACAAACCTAACACCCAGAAATAAACCTGATTCCCATCTGTTTAACCTACTGTCTTGATAATTTTAAACTAGGTAGGAAGCACAGGCAAATTAAGATCTCCACACTAGTTTCATGTTCCCCCCGTGATTCGCAGAGCCCCCGCTCCGCCCATCTGGCCGTGTGGTTCCCATTCCCTAACGCCGTATTCAAGGACCAACAACACCATGAATCAAACCTCAGGCATAAGGTTGGACATGCCATCTCTGTTCACACCAATCTTGTAACAAGGGGATAGTTGTCGTGGTGGCACTTGTAAACGTAGATTTATCTTTCATTTGAGCACTTTATGTAGATCGTTTTTAAATTGGCTGGTTCCGTAGGTACGTGTATTATTGTTCGTTCGTTTAGTTGGATGATCGTCGGTTTAGTAACTGCGTATTAATGCGACATGCTAGACTAGCATGTCCAATGCGAAACAACGTTTTTGGAAAGTTATATGTCGTGGCCAACTGCGCTTCCAAAGAGTGAATTTCTTTGAAAGCAAGTTTCTTAAAAAAGTAAGCCAAAGTCTAAATATAAAAAAGAAACTTAGAAAAACGAGAATCCCTTTTTTTTTAAAAGCTTTGATTTTTAGTACTATTCACTTTTCCAGGTTTATTTTGTGTTTTGATATCGACAATTTAATTCTTCTTTACATGTAGAGAGTTATAAATGAAGCAAAAAATATGCTTTACTGAATGAAATTAAATTTGAATAAATGTGAAGTTAATACATAAAATACACACTTATTCAATTTTGACTATCTTTTTACTACGAGTAAGATGTAATTTAAAACAAAGCTAAATTTTGATACCTCTACGGAACCCCAATTTGTATGCATGTGTCTATAAAATCCATATTGCCACTGTATCTAGTTGCACCTAATTGTGCCTGATCACCCATCTACGTAAAGTTTAAAAGCAATGTATTTGTATCCTAAGTTATAGTTAGAACTGTTGCTATATATATTTACATTATTTCTGAAAAAAAAAAATAAGAGAGATTTTAAAGTGCTTATAAACATCCATGAGAAAATCTTCTTTTTCGTCATTACTTCATAATTCATTTATTTAACATCATAAGTACAGGAAAATCAAGTTAATTAAATTATGAAGTGTACATTTTAAAACATAAAAAAAAAAGATTCCTGTATTAGAAATAAAGATAATTTTATGAAATCATGTATTAGAAATTGTTTAAGCCCCACAAATACATATAAATAACTAAAGGAGGCCTGAAGCATAGGATTTAACATCCATAATTGTATCATAACAAGAGCTATAATTTTACTGATTGCTAAACAGTCGATATTTTATAATTAAGTAATAATATTTACGTGAAAAAGGGCCATTTTCACAACTACTGAAAGAAAAATTGTTGTGAATACACTCAAATACACATTTTTGTACCATTTATTATTGTATTAGATAAATTATTTGAATAAGAATCGATATTCATTGGTTACCGTTGCATGATTTGCTGTATAGTAAAAATATAATAGTAGAAAAGTACCTTAGGTTATATTTAGCTTAAAGATTTATCAAATTAGTTAGTATAATATAAATAAGACTAGTAAAGTACCAGTTGGTTAGTTTCTTTTTCCAAGATGATTAACATTTTTAAAGGTACAAACTGACTTGCGAGAAAAAGCGGTAGAGAGCGTAAGTTTAAATAGTATTCAGCTTTTCAAAATAGATGTATTATCCTTGTCGTGTTTTCCTAAATTTTGAATTATTTAGTTACACAATTAATTAACATATTTTGTTTTTGTAAAGGGTGATTTTTACAGCGGCAGACTGTCTTGATCTTTTAATTTCTGGAATAAAATTGACTTTTGACAGCTGTCAAAAATTCAAAATGGTTCCAATAATAAAAAGAGTAGGTAATGGCGCTGAAAATATCAACCATAAATTAATCTCTGAATGCGATTTATTCTTTAGAAGTTCCTAACAATGTAAAAACATTGCTTTTTTTAAAAATCGATGTTGTGAAATTGGCTCTACACTTGAGCTATGTAGTTGTTCATTTCAGTATTTTAATGTTGCATGATATGTCATTTCTTCATTTGTTCACGTAAATCATCTGGGATAGTGCAATAGCGCGAGATGAGAATGTAATAAGGTTGAAATGTTTAAAAAACAAACCCATATTTTGTTTTACTACTTAACTTTTGAACAGTAATTAAAACTAATCTTTAAAACTTTTTAGTTACCCCTTTTACTAAAAGTTTAAAATCAATTTGATAATAGGTAAAAACGGAGAAAAGAAATAAGAATTTTGAAATTAACCTTTCCCACATTATATTGCACTATCACTAAGACAAAAGTAGAACTGTATGTGTTTATATTGTTCTATATCAGCACTACAAGCACAGTCACTTGTACACGTTTACTAATTCAACACCACTAACTGCGATGTCATTAAGATGTTGCCAGATGAAAATATTTCAAAATTACCATTGTAAAAAATCCACTTTCATACCAAATTACAAAACTCCACAGTTTTAGCCAAGATTACGATTACTATTGCTTAAAACATTGCCATAATAACAGAACTTGATAGTTTTCTTTTTTAAATTGGATTTATTTTTATATTTCAAATTAATTTGTGCGTCCATGACAAATAACGACATTATCGCACATAATACACAAAAAAACACACACAGAATTTAAATAGACTTAGAAATAAATAATATTTAATTTAATGATTAATTTTTCATTTAGTGAAAATTAAATAGCAATTTTATAAAAAAAAAAACATAGCAAATTTTAGTAGACCATCGCTAGATTAGCAACCGTAACCATCATCTTCGATAGTTTAGCAACCTCATTTGCCAAATAATCAAATAACATGTTCTAATGCATTCCTGATCGTTCCAGCTGTTCACGTTATGGTCGTGGCTGCCGGTGCGCATCACCATGTATCAACCAGTGTTACTGTACACTACAGAAGAGCATGGTTGCTCGTTAACCACTTTCTACGTGCGCGTCGAGCATCATGAACCGACGTTGCTTATGATCAAGACATGCAACAATGAGGTGAGTGCAATATTTTATTTTCTTTTCGTCAAAAGAAGCATGTGGTTGTTCGGTAACCAAATGCTGTAAAGTTAAATTTAATTTTAGATTTCATTGTGTAGATTTTGAAAGCTTATTTGAAATTGTCTCCTGAATTTGGGACGACGATATATTTTATATATATATATTTTATAAAATAAAAAAGAACTATACTGACGGTTGATACCTTTTACTGAGCGGCCTACCATGAGGGTTCAAAAGTTTTTATGACGGTATTCTGGTATTAACTTAAAAAAAAAATAAGAAATCGAAAGTGAAAAGAAGAATTTGAGACAGGATTCGTGAGTTGAGAATCTAGAAAAAATCTTCCATTTACTTACAGACACGTATCGTTTTTACGATCTTTTAGATTCCACGCTGCGTTAATAGTTTTACAACTTCTCTTGAAAATTAATCACTAAAGAGTCTAAAACATTTTCCAGGTATTCGGAGCCTATTGTTCAACGAGGTGGTTCGAGCGCAACCAGAAGGACGAGCGCGGCAACCGCCAGGCTTACTTCGGAACCGGAGAGACATTCCTCTTTAGGTAACCTTACGCTTCAATTTTATTTTTAATCAACCTTAAACTTCGGGTTCTTAAAAAATTAAGTTGAAAAGAGTTATCCATCTATGAAAAAATATCATAGGGTATATAAACATTTATATCCGTTTACTATCAAAAAGCAACATCCTAGTATTACATCTGTATGAAAAACAACTCTAACGCATTGCGCCAAGCGTCGAAAATACAACAGCCGCTTTGTTTAGGTGTCCCATACTGTTTGTAACAACGGGTAAAATCTATTTTTTATTCGCCTATTCGGTTCACATAAAGTTTTTATATGTTTCATTTATAATGTGTTTATGTGTATCTTTTTTTCCTGTCTTTTATTTATGCCGTCCATAGTCTAACCAATTATTTATTTGGTTGTCGGCGCTCTTTGGGTAAAAGTTGGTATTTTATCATTTTTGTGCTTGTTTTTAACCCTTACATGTGGCAACCTATAGCTAACTTAGAAACATAATATATTATGTATGTATATTTGTATCCGTTTATATTTATCTAATTGGTCAATCATCCTAACAGTACTTATGTGTTATAATAATTATTATACTTATTTCAAATAATGTCTTGGTGTGTCGTTTAATCGTTTTAACAATATCACTAATCAATATCATATTGACGACACGGTTGGCGCAGTGGTTGAGCGATTGACTGCTGCGCAGCATGTCGCGGGTTCGATTCCCGCACGGAACAAATATTTGTACGACCTACAAGTATTTGTTCCGAGTCTGGGTGTTTTTCTATCTATAATATGTATGTATTTACAAAAAAAAATGTATATAAGTAGTTTATCAGCCATCTCGTTACCATAACACAAGCATTAGGTTGCTTAGCTTGGGACTAGATGGCGTTGTGTGAAATGTCCAAGGATATTTATTTATTTATTATTTATTATTTATTTATTATTTAGAAAAAGAAACTGTTTTTAATATGAATAAGTAGGTACCTACTGTATTTTATTAATACACTTAATCGAACATCTTATCACAATAACTTTCATTTGTTAGGATCCCATAATAATATTGAATATCAATAATTAATATTAGACCCTTTAAAGTTCAATTTACATTATTGTGTGTAAAATCCGATACCTACCTACCTTGTAGTACCGATAGAATGTCACAAAATATGAAGCATGAAAACGTGAACCTTGTCCAAACAATATAACTCAAAATGTGCCCAATAAAATTATGAACAATATATATTGTATAACCTACCTTTTACATGTAACCCTGTAAAAAAAACCATAGCATGTTGCATCAACCCTTACTTCGATTCCAGCCTTTACCCAGAGCGAGCTAAATACCCTTGGGTGGGCTGTACCTCTGGAGCTGACGGCAAGGGCGAAGAGAGAGTGGCCCACGGCTCTGAACTCTTCATGGCTGCCGACTCCAAGATGATCACCATAGGAGGCGGGTCAGTTGAACTTTGAACTATATTCTATATACATTGCAGTTTACATCCCCGGCGCGCCAAATATCCCTGGGTTGGGTGCTTGGAGGACAAAAAGGAGGGCCAGAGTGATGCGAGGACCCCACATGCGAACTCGCTTTTCATGGCCGCTGATAATACTATGATTACTATCGGTGGAGGGTATGTCGAGTGATGAGTGTTTGTGTGTGTATATAAGCTTGGTTTTTATTTACTCTAAAAACTGTTTTATCAACATTTATCATCACCAGAATAAGCTTGGTTTTTATTTACTCTAAAAACTGTTTTATCAACATTTATCATCACCATGCTTCTCCAGCCATTTTTTTTTTGGAGGGTGGGAATCTCGATCTCGCAAAATCCCGATCACCCGAGATCTCGCCTCATTTTATGAGATCAATCTCGAAGCAAAAATGACGAGTTCTCGGCCGAGATTGACGAGATCGAGCGGCTGTAGTCAGCGACGCATGACGCCTGTTCACTGCGCGCGAGGAGTCGCTGATTGGCGAAAGAAAGTGTTGGAGTACATAAAACTGACATAAGATGCCGTTTATCAGACAGCACTCTAAGCACTATTTGTTTTTTTAAGAAGGGCAGTCCCCTTCTTAAAAAAACAAATAGTGCTTAGAGTCTCACTCGTAATCACAGTGATTTTGTAAATTGAATTATTTGTAAATTTTATCTTTACGGGTCTGAATTTTTGTGTTCAATAACATAAGATAAGTAAAAAAATATAAAAAAATACCATTTTTCAATACACAACTACAAAGCAGTTTCAACCATGTTTCAATTATCTAATTAAAACAATACTTTTCGAAATATATTCGAGGTCTCGCCGAGATCGAATTTCTGATCCCTCGAGATCTGGGCAGAGCGGTAGTGTCCGACTTCTACTGACTAAAAACCACCCATGTATCTCTTTTGAACAACCCGCAGCCCGACGGAATCATTCTCCTGCCTAAGGGCATTCTTCCATACTTCTCCATTACAAGTCATATCACCAGTCAAGAAGGTGACTGGTGATATGACTAGCTATTATCATCATTCCTAAAATCAATACTTTACTAAAGAATTTAATCAAACATCTTAGAAATAGGGAACTGTTTTTTTTCGTCTTGTAGTCCAAGTTGTTCGTTCATATTGATGAGTACAGTGACCCCTTAGGGTAAACAAAAACTAAGCTTGTATATTGAAGGTAATGTGTATGTGTGTTGTCCTTTGAATGTAAGTGTTCCAGAACTTAAGCCGGTATTATAAACCAACCTCAAGGATAATCATTAACTCTTTTTGCTAGTTTGCTATTTGTTTTTGAGTACCCGATCCTTTCAAAGTCAAGGATAATAAAAAAAAATGGTTTTAAATCAGTCCTTTTTAAATAATGGTCGTCTGCAGGGCTATTTGCGTATCTTTTAAATGACAGTGGCTATCATATAGTGTCCATCAATTAACTGTCAAATAGTTCCATTTTGTACTCAACCATAACCAATTTGACAGGTAATCCATGGACAATATGATAGCCACTGACATTTAAAAGATACGCAATAGCCCTGCTAGACGGACGTTTTTCTTGCCCCACACTCAAATGCGAATGTTTTAGCGGGGAACAGAAGTGCTGGCACTCGTACTGTCGCTAAGGTGTTGAAAAGCGGTTTTTTTTGGGGACTGTCTTACATACTCGTAACTTTGATTTTGATGCTTAGTCTGTTTGTGTTTGTGTCTGCACTCAGAGCCGATGATTACTTAAAAGTGGCGGCTTAAGTAATAATTAAATATCTCTTTGTGCGGCAGTAATTTTCTCAACTTTGGAATGATTGTTAAAGCATGTTTTGGTGTTCCCAGTGTCATTAATCAATGTTAACACCCACGTTTTACTGTTGTTTTTCAATTTTGTTAACTTCTTTTATGTAACATCGCCTAAATAACTTGACGTTTGTTCAATATCATCATCACAAGCCTCAATATTATATACCATAGCCACCACCAAGCCTCAATATTATATACCATATTAGTATTATTCCTAGTGTGGGGCAACGCATTGAAAAAAAAAAAAAAAATAAGCCCCTGACTAAACTTGGGTCTCTCTCTCTTATAATAACAACACGACATTATCTGAGTGTTACTTTAATATTATATTCCTCTAACACCCACAGTGAAGGACAAGCGATCTGGATGGACGAGAACATAAGGTTCGGTAAGACTGACCGCTGTTCCACCTTCAACAACCCGCCGCTCTGTCCCAGCGGCGACTTCGAGATCCGAGTGCTCGAGGTGTATGGCTTCTCCGGGGCGTAATCTCCACCCTCACCCCCTCTCGTATACCCCGTGTGATAAATGTTGTGATCGCTTCAGGCCTCCCAGCCAAGCGCTTGCTGTAACTTGTATGTCCGTGTGTGCGAACGGTCGAGGTCATCAATAGATCCCACGTGGAGATTAGCAAAACGTAATCCGAGAATATCTCGGCAATCACCACACCTTATCACCCACAAATCACCGCGGAGCAGCACAACACTTGCCCGCATCTCACAAACACAATATTTCCGTGATAATCCCCACAAATGAGATGTATTGATCACTTGGCCGATATAACAGACTGTGTAGATGTATTCCTAATATTTATTCAACAAATTTAATCTCGGTGTGGACCCCGTAGCTGTCCTATTCGATTCAAACTGTCCGTACTAGACAACGAAGACGGGGAATGTAGGTTGTTTAAATATTTACTCGTGTTTAGATTGTGTAAGTACAAAAATTTTGAATGTATCGTACCTACTCTTGATGGATTAAAATAATACGCTTATTAAGAAAGCAATATGTATTTGTGAGGCTCAGCCGTGCGGTAGAACGTTGTGTGTCGGTCAATGAGGACATTCCAGTGACTTGGGACACGCGCTTGTCTACATCATACAACATAGTTATCTCATTGTGAGAACATTTAGTTCGTACGACACCATTAAATTCGGTCCAAGCAACAGTATTGTGCTATCGTATAGAATGTTCATAAATTGCTTGTAAGGATACTCACAGTAATTTTGTCGTTGCTCACAAAAATGTACCAAAGAGTTTATATCGTATTGTGATTATTTTCTTGTAGCGCGATGCTTACGTCATAGAAACATGGCGATATGTTTTGCACTTCATAAGAATAATATATCAGACATTTTAACAACCGCTCACCTTGATTCTATGATAAACATCGTGCTGATGAACAAATATATAGTATATCGACGTTTATATCAGAAACTAAAGAACGATTGCCATTCAATATTCGCTCCAATTATCAGAGAGAAAAGGTTCAACTCACACTGCCATCGTTCGCAGTCAAAATAGTATTATTTCTTATGTATTTCGAAGGTAATGTGCCAAAATCGGACCATAATACGAATTGGCTTAACTCTGAACTCCAGGTGATAATCTGGACGTAATTATTTACTACATAAAATTTATGTAAAAGTATTTTTACAGTTATTGTATTTTTATCGACGAAACGTAAGTGAATTAGTTTATATCGACGTTGGATTGTGTCGAGATTAAGTTAGTGTGGCGTTTGTGTTCGTTTGTCGAAAACTAAGGCTTGTGAAAGAAAGGTGCAGCAATGACGTTATTAAAATACGCGGTGCGTTTCACCCCAATCACTAATTAAATTAAAGATTTGTCGAGCAGTTTCAACAAACGAACACAAACCGTTCACTAAGCAACGCAGGCAACGTGTAGGTACAGTCGGTAACGTCAGTGCAACATATGCCTCTCGGTACAAAGGGATACAACCTGCGTTCGTATCACCCGCGGGTTTTTCCGCTACGGTTTATTTGTAAATATTATTTTTATGCAGTCCCCTAACTATCAGACCATGTACGAACTCACCCTTTACAATTTAACCACCAAACGCGAGGCCCGAACGGATTGTTATGTAAAAATGTTCACATGTACCTGAGTAATGTGTTTATATATTATGTGAAGTTGTGAATGTCGTTAAGTATTGTAGCCCATACACAAATATTATATCGTTCGGTTAATATAGACATTCTAACTTTTTGAATATTTATAAGGTATTTGATTTTAGAAAAGGATAGTTTAAGATAGCGATTTGAACGATCATACAATGTTACATGGTCTGTTCAATGTTAAATGCGCGAAGTTGCCTCTTGAGCGTAATTCAGCTCTATAGTGTTTAAGTATAAAAGAAAACTCAACATTACAACATCTATTACGGTTCAGGTTAAATTGTAAAGGGTCGATACTCCTAACCCGACATGGTCGCTAATTATTGGACTGTGCGTAGCGAAACTGGGTTTTGTCATGGTACTACATGCTATAATTATGTTATTCAGAAGCCTAAGACTCGTTTTAAATTCAAATTATTTATGTAACTTATTGAGTAGGTAACATGTAACGTTTATATGTATGTTATGAAGCGGCTCTGTGCGGGTGACAGATAATGGTCAGATGTTTTTTGTTTTATATTATGTACGATCAGTGTTTTCGATCTGTGCAGTCGGGTACGAGGCTCGCATAGAATGAAGCACAATGTATCAGTAATTTTGTAAAACTTTTGTGTAGCGTGTACCGTCGACCGCGACTGCACAGGTGACGTGCATATTTATGTTATACGCTGCGTCATCGCCCACACAGAGACGCCCTTGCGATATGTTGCTGTTAGCCAATTTGTCGTTGATCAGTGTAAAGTCTAGTCTTTATCCTGTTTTTATTATCTCTAACGGTATAATATAATGTAAACTATATACAAATTGATATTTAAAAAAAAGTTCGTGCGTTTTTGCCCTGTCATGGGGCACGTAGGCTCGTGGTTAGCTAGTGTATAAGTACATTTAATTTATGTAAATTTATTAATCTCCTTTTTCCTTTTCAGTATTGTGTCGTTTTTTTTTATGTGAGGAGCATATCATTGTGTGACAAATATGTGAGGCATGGATGTATTGAGCTTTGTTTTGTTACTATGTACTGGTACATTCGAATAGTTTTAGTCCGCCGCGAATGCGACGGTGTAAAACTCGTTTATGGTAATGTAAATGTTGCTTCATAATGTGTAAAAAAATATATAATCATATATACATGATGTCGTTTTTCTTTGTCCTTGTTTACAACACTGTCGTCATATTGTGTTATTGTCATTAATTCATATTGTTAGCAAGAAAATAACTACAAAAGATGACCCAGTTTAGATTAGATATTAGTTGCTGCTAGCTTAAGATTATATCCAACACTAGGATAATCATCATTTCAGCCGAAAGACGTCCACTGCTGGACATAGGCCTCCCCTAAGTGTCGCCACATTGACCGGTCCCGTGCGTCTCGCATCCAGCGGATCCCCGCAACCTTCACCAGGTCATCGGTCCATCTAGTGGGAGGCCTTCCAACGCAACGTCTTCCGGTTCGCGGTCGCCACTCCAGCAGGGCTATTGCGTATCTTTTAAATGACAGTGGCTAACCTATAGTGCCTATCAATTACTGTCAAATGGTTCCGTTTGGTACTAAACCATAACCAATTTGACTGTTAATCCATAGACAATATGATAGCCACTGTCATTAACAAGATACGCAATAGCCCTGCTGAACATAGAACTAGGATAATACTAACAAACAAACCAGCAGGGCTATTGCGTATCTTTTAAATGACAGTGGCTATCATATTGTCTATGGATTAACTGTCAAATTTAGTACAAAATGGAGGAACCATTTGACAATAATTGATAGGCACTATAGGTTAGCCACTGTCATTTTAAAGATACGCAATAGCCCTGCAGGCCACCTCTTTTAAATTGTGGGGCAGTGAATTATACATACATTCGACCGCATCACTAGTGAGGTTAAATGGTATCCCCTAACATTTAGCATAATTCCTGGTTTGTCACCAAGATCAGGTTTAGCTTGATTGGTTCAGGTTTGATAACACTGAACATTGGCAGACGAAAAGGGACTATTTAAAGATGGCTGAAAAAATACTACTAATGAGTGAATTAGTGAAAATGCCACCTATGTAGGTATATTGAAATAAAAGGCAAAAAATATAAAGAAATAATTTAATTACGAATCCACATTATCCTTCAATCTAGTTCTATAATTAGCTGTTTTATGACGTACATTAGACTGCAACTTAGTATCCTTAACCCAACTTAAAATATCTTCATAATCTGTTCCAATATGATCTAATACTTTTAGCAAATTTTCATCTGTACACTTAGATATATAGTTACAAATTAATGTAGCCAATGATGGTTTCACTTTAGCCACAAACTCTTTCAATTCCTCTTTGTCATTCTCTTCAAAGGAGCACCCATTTTTATCAGATTTTATAATAGAAGATGAGGCCGTCCATATACTGTAACTGAGTTCAAAATATTTATCAGGTGTGCTGTCAATATGTAAGGCTTTTACTATAGTATTTGTCGACTCAACAATATCTACCAAGTCTGAGTCAATTTCTTTGTTAATAACTAATTTGTCTTCATAGTATTTTAATATTACATTTATCATAGTTATGACACTTTCTGTACTATGGCTGTAGATCTCGCGTGATTTATCAAATCCTACCAAGTTTAAAGCTATTTGAAGACTTACAACTAGAATTCTTTCTAACTCATCTTTGACACACACTTCTTTCTGATTGACAGTTATCTCTGTAAAAGCTGATATTAGTGATTCTAAGGCCTCATATAACACAAAATGTGTAAAAAACTTAGTTCTAAACTTATCAGTATTGCAATATGAACACAGTGTATTTAAGTTTTCTAAAGCTGTTACCAAAAGTACTTTGTGCGAAGAGTTCTTTAATATAAAATATAAGGCTGAAGAGTATTCAATGTTTGCGAACAAATCCATCCAGGTGTTAATTTCTTCATCACTAGCTACAAACATACACGCGCTTACTAGTCGCAGCAATTGAACTAAGACTAGACTATCGTCCGTGTTTATATAATCAAGCAAAATACTTAATAAATTGTCCATCTTCATCAACACATTCACCACTTCTTTTTGGCAACACATATTTCCAATTATACCGACAATTATTTCAATAATTCTTGGGATTTCAATGACCGGTAACGCAAAATTAAATAGTTTCAAAACATCGTGTTTTTGAAGGAATAACACAACATCTCTCTCAGCGGTCATGTCCCACAGTACGCAGATATCGTCTTCGAACGCTTTTTCCTTTATTTCTTCTTTTAATGTGTCTAAATTAGCGAGTTTCAGTAAAATTTTGAGAACGAAGCGTTCGCTGTAAGCTGTGTCGCCAATCACATCGCCCTCAATCTGCGACGAATTTTCAGTGTCTTCCACTGGCTCTGGCTTCATTTTGTTCACAACACACTAGATATACCACTAATAATTTAAGTTTCTTCTTGAATAAAACGCTTTTATAACAAAAACATCAGCAATTTGGCTTATCCATCGAGTAGCATTGTACCGAATAAATTTAATAAACGTCAAACTTTTTGACAGATATGGGGTCATTCACTGAACGAACGAAAGTTAGCTTTTTTTTATTAGATCCTGACGGAACAGGCTAAGGTCTGAGACCGCTGCCTAACGAAAGTTAGCATTGTGAACCAGTCGCGTCTATGAAGTTAGCTTTGTACCAAAAATAAAAACTCACAAAATATTACGCATTCGGTTAGGCGGATACTCGAATACTTAGTCCGCGATTTTCAGCAAATCGGTAAGTTTTATCTTACGATTTAGCCCAAACAATATTAGGACGATTCCAACTTTTTGAATCGTTATATCTCAAGAGCGGCCGGCTCAAGAAAAAAAGTGTTTTCTGATTTCTACAGATTATTATATGATGTACAATTTTGCCTGGGCTAATTTAAGGTGAAAGCGTCAGGATAGCCGCGAAATTCAAATTTTCTTACGTTTTTTGCAATTTGCAGGCCAGTGCTAGGTTGTATGTTGATTGAAATGTTGGACGCGAGTGTAAGACGTATGTAGTTACAGAATTATAATCATCAAAATCATCAATACAACCCTCCAAGTTCATATAATTCGAGGAATGACTTTGACCTCGAAAAAGTCGTTCCTCGACTTCACCTTAAAGGAAAGAGGTAAAAATGATTGACCACAGAGGTACCTACTGCTTACATCAGACCAGCGAGAGGAAAGTTAAATTCCGGCTACCGACTAATCTACGAAACCGATTCTGATCCCATTTTGGCGGGACTAAAGCGTTAGCAATTGAATAAAATATCCAAGTATTTCAAACAAATAGTCTTTATTTAACTCTTCACCAGTCATTATTAGGATCAAGATGTTTTACGTATGTGTACCCAGCCTTTTTTAACTTTCTGTCTTTTCCCTTCTTTTGTAGTTGATGAATGGCTTCTACAACTTTTTTTAGGTATCTTTTTTCAGCCTTATTACTCAAAACTCTAAATGACAAATCTGCTCCGGCAATATTAAGCTTCTTGTCAGTCATTCTCTTAATTATTATTCTTGCTTCGTGTGGATAACTCAGGCGCGCCCATCCCTCTGTATTGCCAAATTGATAGTCTACAAATTCAACTTTTGCATCTGCCAACAATATTGGTGATTTTATAAATATGGATTCACAATTCACATTCATGATTCGGAATTAAAAGAAGAAAAAATTATGCTTGCTTTGGTTACCAGTGTGTACCAATAAGAATGCAATGCAATGTCCCAATTAATGAATTTATTAATTAATTTGTGGATTATGTTTATTCAACAACAAACCAACAGGCATCAATTTCTTCATGGCCCCTATTTCATTTTATTAACGTAACTTGTGTAATGTAAGAGTTATTTTCTATAATACTTATTATGTTTATAATTTAAAATATCAAAACAAAACCAGATTTAAAAAAAAATTGCCAAACAATACTTTCCAAAATTAATGGAGAAAAGCTTTTGATTTTGATGACTGTGTTTATTTTATTGAATTTTTGCCACCATCTTCCAAAAAATATTTTCATTTTGCAATAAATTCAAATTGAAAAAATACTTTACCTAAAGCTACAAGTGCCTCCTTCACATCTTCCCTCTTCATACCCTTAGGGGCTCCAGTAAAATGCAATACAGCTCCCTTAGGCAATATACACTTCCCCCGTGGGTACATTGTGTAGGTGTGTTTAGCCATAGTCTGCATAAAATATTCATAATATTCTCCCTCACGCATTTTTCGGCATTTGCATAAACCATTTTCATGGCACTCCACCTGGAATTTTAATTTCTTATAGTACTAAATAAAAATCCTTAAAACTAAATAAGGCAATCTAACTTCTTTGCAATATGAAATAAGTTTATAATGTTGGGATTTATGTAAAAACACCCTAGCTGACTGTAGCGGTATTTTTTACAATTGAATTATACAATATAACAATAAATAAACCATATTTTTGACCTTGTTTTTAATAGAATTTGGGGAATTAAAATTATTTCTTAAATTATCCCCATACTTGAAAGTCAAAACGTTTTTACCAGTCAAAAATAAAGAAAACATCCACTTACATATTCATCGCAAGTGCCATCAGAGTCATAAACATATTCATCACAAGTGTCTTCCTCCTTCCCCTTCTCATTAGTAATTAGAATTAATGAACCATTGTAATCTCTTCGCAAAACTGGAGGAAATGGAAATGCATTATCGCTTGAAGTTGTTGATTTTTCATCTTCATCTACTTTTCCTCTGGGAGGATAATTTTGTTCACCGTCTCCTTCTTCAAGACATACGTCAGCATCTCCTGCATCTACAGTCATACTTTTATGGCATGGAGATGGTGGACTTTCAGATATTGTTATTTGTTCCAGCTTCATTATATCTTTAATTTGAGAATCAGCATCTGTAAGTTTACAGATACTGTTTTAAATATATTTGTTTATTAATGATATTATCAATTTTAAAACCAAATTCGACGCGGAACAGCTACTGATGTAATGAGAAAGCCAATCAATCTCATATTTAAAATCATTATTAAGTAAGTAGGTACCTATAAATATTTACAGATACGGGTGCTGATGACTGACCTATAATTTCATTGATTCAGATACCATTTTGTACATACCAGAATGAACGTGATATTTGTTTTGATTAAACATTTTTCAAAATGTTTTTTGTGGACCCACGATATTTATCTGTTCTATATTCAATCACACATTTCGGTTCAGAGTAACTAGAAATTACCTCGACGTTTACAAAATAAAATATGACGATTCTTAGAAAATCAATAATATCAACAAAAGTCAGAGTGTAACAGTTGATCAACAACAGCAGTACTACTGTACTACTTTACTTACGGACCTTACGGTACTCTCTATAAGAGCACAACTGAGCACAGCACACAGCTGGGGCATGTCACTTTGGCATTGTCATTAATTGTCAAACAAAAGAACGAATGATTGAACAATATTAAAATAAAAATGTACGTCAGGCTGGCCCGGCCCCATGGAATTTAATAATGAGATTGTTATCAATCCAATGTACCCGGGTATACTAATATATGTAACACCTTCATTTTCAATGTAACTCTTTTTAAAAGAAATTACGTGCACTTCTTAGTGGCCGGGCCAGCCTGACGTTTTCAGCCCGGCCACCTTGTTTCCCACTAATCTACAAAAAATACTGGCAATATTGTGCTACAGATGAAATGTACCCTATAATTTATGCATATGTAACACAAAATCGAATCCTAAAATGCAATAGCATACGAAATATTAGCGGTTGCAGGTGGCCGGGCTGAAATTATTTCGTTAATATAAAACAGTAAAACTGCAACACCTACCAAAAACTAATACCAGTACATAATGAGATATAGAGATATAGAATACATGTAACGCTTTCATTTTAAATTATAATACATATTTAGAAAGAATAATCACTTGAAATTATATTTCAGCCCGGCCACCTAAAAGCGGTAATATTCCCTAAAATCTTATGCCAATTTGTACAGTAAAACCTGATACAGCTATGAAATGAAAGTTACATTCGTTTCGTTTTAGTCGTATACCTTTAAGCCTTCTGTTTGACTAGATTATCAAAATCTGAGAAACTTGCCGAAGAGTGACTATCATTTATTAACTAATTTCAGGACATTTGGTTTGTTGAGTGAAACAAAATGCGTTACTATGATATTTTTATTAATAAACTAAGTAGTATAAATCACACATAATAATTGTTGGATACATAATACCTAAACCTATATATATTTTCTCCGTTTTTGGCTTCACAACATAACCATACAAAGATAATAGTTCACAGACGCTACCACCGATTTTTAGACGGCGCCTGTGTCGCGTCCCAACCTAAGTCGTAAGATATTTTCCCCGAGTAGACAGAATAGATGCGCAAGAGCCGTGTAGTTATCAACACTTCTGACATAATATTTTACGTTTTAATATTACTGTGAGTGTAAAATTTGATCAGTTGTTGCAGTGTAGTTGTTTGTGATGTGATGTTTTTAAGGTAAGTCATAGTTTTGATAAATTAAAATATATCGACAAACAATGTTAATGGGTAGCTAAGTAATTATTTAAAAAAATATACAGGTAAAGTAAAGTAAATCTAAACACTCATTTACTTAATAATAAAACTCCATACAATGCCATCAACTAAATACACACATCAAAAGTGTCTAGGGATCAACATATATTTTTGCAATAACTTTTCTCCTGATTGATTTTAATTAAAATTTTCTTTATGGATTCATCAAATAAAGTGTTTTCGTTTGTCACAGTAACGATAAACCAAGTCACCTTTGCATTAATAAAGAAATTTGCCATTTTCCTAATAAAGGGATTTTTGACATTTGAACCACTAACATTAAAGTTCGAAAAAAAGACTGAAATAACAGTTTTCTTTAAAATTTTATTGGGTAACTTAAACAATTAATAATCCGTGTCTACCGCGAACACTAACAACACAAGAACATCGGTTTGGCATACTCAAAATGAGTTCATCCAAATCACGCTGTGGAATGGCCGCCCATGTTCGTTGCAACAACAAAAAAAGGTCTTCTTGCGACTGGATACCCTCCATATTCGGCAGAGCTCTTCTCTGTAGCATATCCCATGCATGCTCAATCGGGTTCAAGTCTGGCGAATGAGCAGGCCAGGGCAGGACATTGATGTTAGCTGCGGCGAGAGTCTGTCTTACAACTCTTGCGGTGTGCGGTCGTGCATTATCATGCATTAACTGAAATAAGGGACCGATTTGCACTTGTAGAGGAACGATGACGTCTGATACAATCGTCTCAGCATAAATTTGAGCGTTGAGGTTGCCTCTGATCCAAATCAACTCAGTTCTTCCGCCGATCCAAATACCCGCCCATACCATGATGGTTCCACCACTATAAGGATGGACTTCCTGGCAGGATTTTAATCGCTGTTGGCGTCCAGGGGTTCTCCAGTGTCGTATACGTCTTGTATCCGGTCTCATACCAAAACGAGACTCATCAGAAAAGCACACGAAACGCCATTGTTCTTCTGCCCAATTTCTGTGTTCAAGAGCCCATTGATATCGAATCCTACGATTGTGCATTGCTATAGGTGGTACCCGTAGCGGTCTTCGGGAATGAAGGTTCACTTCATGCAAGCGGTTTCTGACTGTTTGGTCGCTAATTAAGTTCCCTGAAGAGTGATGAAGCCTCACGGCTAACATCATGGCGGTTATTGTTGGAGCTCTTCGAGTTAAGATTTGAATGTATCGGTCTTGTCTCCGTGTGGTGCAGCGATACCGTCCTCCATGGCGCTCAGCCACGGTACCAGTGCTTCGGTAACGTGTCCAAAGTCGACTGATAACACTCTGACTTGTATTCAGAGCTAAAGCCACAGTACGTTGCCGGGAACCAGCTTCTATCATTCCCACGGCTCTGAGCATTTCTTCCCTGCTTAAATGACGTCGCCGCTCCATAATAACGTTGGTTTTAATCAGTAGTAGGGAAACAGTAGCACTAATAATGTCTTCAATGCGTTGTATGTTTTTATAGGGAAAATATTGACAGCTGATTTTCATCTTTTACTCAAATTTGATTCACAGTTCCTGATTCAAATTATGAAATGCACCAAAAGGGATCCATATAAATTTATAAAATCATAAATTTATTACAAAGCCACATCTCAATCTCAAGAAATCCGCATAAAAATGCTTGATCCCTAGACACTTTTGATGTGTGTATATTTTATCCTTTCGTTTATAGTCAATAGGTAATAATTTTGGTGATTTACTAACAGTAAGTGTTTAGTTTTTGTGAATCTTATTGTTGTGTACCTACCCTATGTATTTACTTATTATTATTGTGTACTTATTTATTTCGTGAAATCAATAATTAATCAGTTTCTTATTAATTACTGTAAGATTTATATATTGGATTTTAGTGAATTATTCATTGTAATTTGGATTTAATATTTTTACATTCCTTGACGTACATTTTAGCTTGATTAAATAACATAATCAAGTGATTAGTACGTTTTTATCGATTCTAATAAGCAATATATTTAAATTTGAATTAGTCAAAATACTTATAGTACAAATGCCAGATATAGGCTAGCAATGATTATTATATTAGCATACGTTTAATTATACAAGTTAACATTGTGATTTTTAGCTGTGATTTTAATATTATGTTAAATTATATATACTACATAGCTATATTTCCATTAGCTGCCACTGAAAGAACTATGGTTCTCTCTTTATTTAAGAATTGTTGTAATAATTATATTAGCATAATTTTAATTGAAAGTTTTCAAAACTTTAAATTCAAAGTTGATGTAAAAATCATTATGAAAATCTGTGATTTTTTACCAAGGTATAATAAGTATTTAACCAAAAATTATCTTCTAATATTCTGAATGAATGAATGTTCGATGTTAAGGTAATATTGATATTACTATAATTTTTTGATAACTGTGTTATTATCAATGTGTAACCTTTTTTTACATTATTTATAATTAACAATTGTTATAGTACCTAATTAATATAAGTACAAATGTTGTCTAACTAATTTCAAAAATGATTATTAAAAAAATATGACAATTACCAATTTTGTTTCACTCAACAAACCAAATGTCCTGCAATTAGTTAATAAATGATAGTCACTCTTCGAAAAGTTTCTCAGATTTTGATAATCTAGTCAAACAGAAGGCTTAAAGGTATACGACTAAAACAAAACGAATGTAACTTTCATTTCATAGCTGTATCAGGTTTTACTGTACAAATTAGCATAAGATTTTAGGGAATATTACCGCTTTTAGGTGGCCGGGCTGAAATATAATTTCAAGTGATTATTCTTTCTAAATATGTATTATAATTTAAAATGAAAGCGTTACATGTATTCTATATCTCTATATCTCATTATGTACTGGTATTATTTTTTGGTAGGTGTTGCAGTTTTACTGTTTTATAGTAACAAAATAATTTCAGCCCGGCCACCTGCAACCGCTAATATTTCGTATGCTATTGCATTTTAGGATTCGATTTTGTGTTACATATGCATAAATTATAGGGTACATTTCATCTGTAGCACAATATTGCCAGTATTTTTTGTAGATTAGTGGGAAACAAGGTGGCCGGGCTGAAAACGTCAGGCTGGCCCGGCCACTAAGAAGTGCACGTAATTTCTTTTAAAAAGAGTTACATTGAAAATGAAGGTGTTACATATATTAGTATACCCGGGTACATTGGATTGATAACAATCTCATTATTAAATTCCATGGGGCCGGGCCAGCCTGACGTACATAAATAAAAATACTAAATTTATGGGTGAGTCGTACTCGCACACAAAGCATCAAACAATATCCTCGTCATCTTTCTTCTGCCTTTTATTTAGAACAAACAGGTGTCTCCTATGAACAGTATGAACACACCTGTGCTTCAAACAACTTTGGTACCAACTGTCTCGATGTAAAATGGCTGATATACAAAGGAAACAATAGAGTGATCACAGATCAATTGATCATAAAAGCTTTCCATTTTTACCTTTTGAGGTACGGAACCCTAAAAATCTTACATACGTTTATGAAGTAAGTTTCGATCTAATGGGCCTACCACACGCTCAAGCTTCACCACACTTTTGCCCGCGCGATTACACGGTGCACCGTGTAATCGGCGGACAGTTATTATAAACAGTGTTGCTGGTAACTCGACGTATTCCTTGCAGGACCTCATAGTAGGATTAAAATGGTGAAATTCTGTCGATTTTGAGTTTTTTAGATTTTTTTAAAAGAGATATCCCAGATTAAATTTGGCGAGGTTTGCCGACAACGCGCTTCGGCGATTATAAAATCCGCCATGCATTTAAAGGACTGTCAATGATAAGAAAAAAAGAAACTGCAAAAATCCTTAGGAGATAAAATTTTAATAGTAAACGTTTCACTTAACAAATGAAACTCTAGGTTAACACAGTTACTTAAACAAACAGTTTATACTTGTTTTAAAGATTACCTTTAAGTTACTTAAAAGCAAACATGAAAGTCTATGGTTAAGCATAGAGCCGTTTGTATACGACAGCGCCATCTATAACTAACTATCGGCTCTTATTTTTTTGGGGGGTCCGCTGTCTTCATTATCGTGTCGTCGTTTTTTGCCATGGTACTTGTTGCCACCTTTCCTGCCCTTATTACTTTTGAAGTTCTTCATATTTTTTCGCCTTTTCGTCATTTCTTCTACTGTTTTCTGTAGGTATGTGGTCTCTTCTTCTCCCTCTAGTACTTTGAACTCCACATCAGCTTCTGCAATCTTCATTTTGTTGTCTGTCATTTTCTCTGCTAGTCCCTTGGCAGTGTCCTCCTTTACGAGACGCACCCAACCTTCTTTGTCGCCCACTTTGAAGTCGATGTATGCTATATCTGCACCTGTTAACAAATAACCACTTTTACTGTGAATAGTACCAACAAGAGTTTGGAAAACTGCTTGTATCATGTTTGTGCACCGTAAATCGGTTAACTATGAAAATATGATATACCTGACTTGACCAAAATACAATTTAAATAAATTATGTATCATATTTTTCACTGTATATTTCTAGTTCTTCTGACCATAATCGGTCATGGCGGCTTGTTCCTTTTCTCTCATAGTCTGATGGGACGGCAATCCCACACGACTGGAGAGAAATCAGGCACAGAACTAACGGGTAGACGCAGGCCTGTGAACGGTGAGTAATGGGCTAGGTCGCCGTCCGTCCGTCTTATGACAACGACAGGCCGTTTCGACGGCGTGTTCGTATTTCACGCGCGCCTCAAAGTGATGTCAGCAACGATGGCAGCCCTTCAAGGGCCGACGCCCGTCGGGGCTGCGGGATGTTGTAAGAGATACCGCGGCCTCGACATAAAGGGCTAAGAAGGAACATGGGTGGTTTTTCATCAGTAGAAGTCTGACACTCCCTTTCGCTTTGCCCAAGAGCGGGAGGGATTATTTGATGATGTCCCACCCAAAAAAAAAGGGGGTACTTGTCATACCAATATTGTATGGCTAACAAAGTGTAACTCAAATGTCTTCTTACCTATAGTCAAGAGAACTTCTTTTATATCTTCCCTCTTCATCTGATCGGTACCACCAGTGAAGTGTAGTACTGTTCCTGTAGGTAGTTTCAACTCCTCTTTTTCAACATGCTAAAATATTCAATCAAAATTATTAATCCAGAAGTTAGAAACCTTCATCTTATTGACTTGGTGTTATGTCAGTTTAAACCAAGCATAATATCAAAAATATGTTACTGGAATACAACATTTTCTTTGTGGTGAATATCACGTGATCACTAACGAGTCCGCCACCATTCTTAGCTTTTTTATTACTATGTTATTTTCATATTATTGTTTTCAGATTATTTAACAAAATTAATAATTAACAAAAAAAAAAAAAAAACAAAAATTACAAAATAAGTGCCTTTCAAAAAAATCTAAACGGTTCCTCTATGAAGCCGTCAATAAAGTATTCTATACATCAAATTAAGTAGATAACTCTACATAGAATTGTTTTGGTTAGACACTAACTGCCGCACTCAGAGAGCTTTAATGATTACTTAGGCCATCACTTAGTTTTTGACAGTTTTGTCTTACAAAAATATGTCAAACCTTTACTAAGTGACGGCTTAAGTAATCTAAAAAAAAAAACCTAAACCTAACCTATAAACCTTTACTAATTGATGGCCTAAGTAATCATTAAAGCTCTCTGAGTGCGGCAATCCTTACATTAATTTTACTTTACTTTACTTACAGTATGGTCTTTATCCTTATTCCTCTTGTCCTTCTGTTCTTTCTTGTTGGCATATTCTTCTTGTTTCTGTGCTATGTAGTCGTCCTGCCATAAGATCGTCAGTTCTTCTTCAAGATATTGATGTGGTTTGGACTCGATGAACTTTTCAGCCTGGAAATATGATGAAAACATATTGATTATTAGTTCAGAAAATAAATATTTTGTGTTTAAGAATTTTTTAGACGTTGTTAAACTTGTTAGAGTAGTTTGATAGTGTAGTAGTTGTCATATGACATTTACGGTAAGTGGTTGCTTTACATGCGGATATAGATTCAATTCTCAGTTCCATCCGAAATTTCTCATAGGAAAAAGTAAGTTGCTTTCGTACACAACTTGGTAAGAGCTGACCAACTGCTCTCAACCAATGGTAATAGGCTCTCTCCCAATAACATGGCATAACAAATCTACTGTAACAGATGTGCTTGTTAGTAATAGGTTTACCAACTATGTCTAATCTTTCAGAAAAACTATTGATGGCAGTGGTTGTTAATGTTCTACCCAGATACTCTCTACGAGATCGTCAGCAACACCAAGTACCTGCTGGCCTTTGTTGGAGAGTTACATTAAAATTCTTATTCTGTAAATTCATATTCTATCTATATATTTACAAGGTAAAACTGATTGGAATAAGGATCAACGCACAGGACAAACCCTTAGGGCGAGAATCTTAAAATTTCGCATACGTATTCCGCTTATGACGTAGGCATCCGCTGAGAAAGGATTTTTCAAAATTCAACCCCAAGGTTGAAAAAAGGGGTGCGGCAAAGTTTGTATGGAATGTTGTAATTTTTGTAGTTTAACCTAAATCCACACGGGCAGACCTGCCAGCAATAGCTAGTCATTAATATTATATTACCTGTTCTCTAGTCTTGAACGTAATGAACACGGATCCTTTGAACATCCTCTTCTTAGAAGACCTCTCCTGGAACTTCCTCATGATAATGTTCTCGACATGGTCGTACTGTCTGAAATGCCTGAGAAGGTCATCTAGTGTGGAGTCTTTGGGGAATCCTTTGGCATAGATGGTTCTGTTGCTCAGTTCCTTCCTGCGTTCCTCGTTCATCTCTGGAATGGGTACTTCTGGGCTTCGTCTGACTTTTTTGTTGTCTTCCGACATCTGTAGGATGAGCAAGAATGTTGTTATATTGAGTGATTACTGGTATATTTTGGTTCTGTTTGCATTTATTCATGTCTTACAAATCAAAATTGATAGACATTGAATGTAAAGTAGTGTTGCATTTTGCAAGAGCATGGAAATTTTAGATTTTCCCAGTAACTGGCTAAATAATACACACTTGCTCGCACTTGCTTGCACTTGCTCATGTGGCTCCATGGATTGGTGACCATCTATCAAATACAGAGCAGGCATTACAGGTTACTTGGGTTGTCAAGCATAAAATACTAGCTCACAGGCTACTTGATTAGACTGAAAGTTGACACCAATACAGTTGGGAAAAGACTTGGCAGATGATGACAAACATCTTGCTAGGTTCAAGGTATATAATCTATTCTTACCTCTAACAATCCATTGGTGGCTTTATTCAGAGCTTTGGCAATAAGTTCAGTGTCCTTAGTCAGTTTGGCGAGTCGGTTGAACCTGGTGAGGATTTCCAGCGGCACCCAGCCGTCATCCAGTGTGACTTGTTCACGCAAGAACTTGTCACGGGGTAGGTTTAGGTCACCTGGAAATTGTGGGAATATTGGTGTTACTTAAATGACTGAATTCGTTGTTTCTTTAAAAAACAAAAAAAAACCGGCCTCATTAGTCTAGTAGTTGTATAATTTTTAGCAGCAGCTACAGAATTTGAATTTTTTTATCTGGTTGATGGCCATAGATTCACTTGTTGTGAGACATGAAATAAAACTTTCTTTTACTTTAAAAAAAAAAGTTGCCCCACACTAGGAATTTCGACTGTATCATGGGTGTGTTCACAAACATTTAAACTCACATACACAAATACTCAGACCCGGAACAACTATCTGTAGGCCACACAAATATTTGTTCCGTGCAGAGATTGAACTGTGCTGTCAAACTGGCGAAGTGTAGGTGTACTAAGGGACACAGTCACAAGCACCAATATGTAGGTATACACTAAGCAAAATTCAAAAGTTATTTTCTTAGGAAATAACAGTTTCTACTATGAGATAAGGCACATTTCGTGAAACTATGGCTTCCGAAATTCCATGTTTGTAAAATCATAAAAAGTTACTTGACACCGTAGGAGTAAATCGCTTTTAAAAGCTACTTTGTGTATACATATAGGTGCTCGTGACAGGACACCTCTGTCTTACTGTTCAGGGATTACAGACCTGATATAATATCATGCCTGTTATGCCTGAAAGGTATGTTAAAATCAAGTGTAGTCTGCAAGTTTTTTTTAAGGACCTCCTGGCCACAGGCATGCGCAAAATGTGGTATTACACCCAGTTGTGCAACCAAATTTTCTGCCTGTTACAAAAATTCCTTCTGCGGCCAAGTTATGGTTGGCCTGGTAGTGAGCAAGGTTCCTTATACTCATAATGTAGTATAAAATGGTAGTCATTTCCTGATTACAGAGTGATAACAATGATGTAGAAATAGTTATTCATTTAGAACATAATGCCCACATTGTTACCACATAAATACAATGTTTCATTATGAACTTAAACATAACCCAGATTATACTTACTGTGGTCTGTGTTTTCTATTACATGCAACATATTGTGTACAAAACTACCTATGAGGTTACCCGATGAGCATGTTACACTGATTATGAATATTTTGCAGCTGTTCTTAACTAAGTGCATCATGTTTATCCACAAGCAGAAGACCTTGGCCGACCCTGACTTCTATAATAAACTCTACGTCAGTAACATGCAAAAGTTTATTACTCACCGAAATAGTACTCAATCTGACGTATGATGGAACTCTCAAACTCAGAGGTTCCTTCCTCCACACTCTCCTCCTTCTTATTATTCTCATCCCCATTGGTCTCAGCTACTACTTCCTTTGCCTCAGTCATGTTTATCAAACTGCAAAACAGAACGAAAAATGTAAACCAGAAATCCATGCGACGCGGCGCATCTCTAAAATGGCGCTATCGATTAGAGCACTTACCAATTTTTTTGCTGTAGTTAAAGCCACAGAAATGTTAATACAACTAATACAATTGAAACTATTAACTTTATATCAATTGATTCAAGCAATTTCTTCAGGAAAACACGTGTTTCGATTTTTACCACACGCGGCCGGTAAGAACGAATAGATAGAGGGTTAGCGGGGCGGGAGGGGGGAATGAAAGTAAAGATGTTTGATGTTTCGTTCTGAAAGTGAAGAGTATGGGAATGGTATTGATTTTTTATTGTTTAATATTTTAAGATTTTGCCGCATTATCTACAATTTAATAATATAAAATCAAGTGCATTAAATTTATTAAATACAACAATTATGACCGTGTTTTATATTTATTATGGTCTTAACATTTGATACATTAGACTTCCAAATATTTTTTTCCAAGACATTGCTTATTATTAACTGTCAATGTCACATTGTCACGTAAATTATAGAAATAGATTAACAAAGAAAAAGAAAAATATAACCTCAATTCTTTCAAAGTGCGGACTTTATTTTGTAAATAATACCTGAATAACATGGATTGAGTGAGTGGATAAAAATGGGAGTCCGAGGTTTGACTACTTATATTAATCGCAAAGAGCACGCATTTCTGCAAAATTTTTTGTTACACGACTGTTGTCTGGTCATCGATGGACACAGTTTATGTGCTCAGTTATACAGATTATTGAACTGTTTCTCTGCCTTCGGTGGAGATTACGACAAGTTTTTCTCCTATGTCCGTAATTTCTTCAAAAATCTTAGGAGGTGCAATATTACCGCCTATGTTTTGTTCGACGGTAGTTATGAGCACAGGAAACTGAGAACTGCGTACAGCAGACTAAGGTCTAAAATATACGGCGCTTCTAAGCTCGACCCTGTTACTCAAAGCAGCATACAGATTTTCCCGCTATTACTTCGCGATGTATTCATAGAAGCCTTGGTAGATATGAATGTGCCATACACTGTCTGTGAATTTGAAGCTGATGATGAAATTGCGGCAATGGCGAGGCATCTAAACTGTCCAGTGTTAAGCTATGATTCAGACTTCTTCATCTACAATGTTCTGTATATCCCTTTCAATACTTTAGACTTAAAACCCAAGCCTGTTGAAATTAACAACACAAAAACTTTTGTTTTGGAATGTAAGATCTATAAAGTGGAGTACATGGTCAAAAATTTTGGAGGATTAAAAGAAGAACTGCTGCCATTACTAGCAACGTTACTAGGCAATGACTTTGTTCAGAAAAAAGTATTTAAAAAGTTCTTCTCACAGCTCAAACTGCCAAAGACGAAGAAGAAGAGCAATGAACAACAAAAATGTATAAATGGTTTATTCCAATGGCTGCAAAACGAGACTTTAGAGACAGCTATTGCAAAAATATTAGGTAGATTGAAGAAGAGACAAAAGCGAAGAGCCCTTTTTGTAATAAAGAAAAGTATTGAAGGGTATCACAGCAAGTATTGTAGATCATTGAAATACTTCAATATCAGTGAAGATACTACTACTCTTTTGTCTACCTGGCAGTTGCCTGAAGACTTTGAAAAGAACCTTTTAGCTGAAGAAGATGAATTAGAGAATGACAATGAAGAAAATGTGATTGAAGCTGAAGAAGTGAATGAAGCTTATGAAGAAAATGGTAATGAAAGTGATGATAAATCTTCAGATTATGAAGAAGTTGACTCAGAAAATGATGAAGAAAAGGATGAAGATGAACATGAAGTAACTGACAATGAAGATGAACACCTAATTCTTGGTGTACCAGAATGGTTTGCTGAAGGTATTCGCCAAACTAATATCCCAAAAGCCTATATCAACCTTTATACACATCACCTCTATTTCTGTTCACCCCAAGCAGAAGATTATGATGATGAAGACGCCTGCCTATGCTGCCTACCTATACTAAGATATGGTTTTGACATGTTAACAGATTTTTCAGAAGAAATCTGTGTTTATGTAAGCCGGGAGAAGAGTACAAGTTATAAAAAGTTATTCATTGGCAAAGACAGAAGTGTCTCAAGACTATTTAAGATGCCATTTTGTGAACTAACTGAAGATCAATTGAAATCGTGTTTTGAACACTTTTTAAAAGAACAATTGAAGGAAATCGATCTGAAATTGATAGAAACTCTGCCGTCAAATTTTCAGCTTTTTTTCATAGCCATACTGTGGTGGGTAGCTAAATGTGAAGTACCTCTAGGTAATATACATAGCCTTCTCATCTGTTTTGTAATGCTAGAAGCTGTAGACGAGAAAACAGGGACGTTCCGAGGACATTTCCAATTTAACAACAAATACTCCAAAAAGGTTGAGGAACTAAAAAAACAGCCAGCTACTCTCACCTTTGATGAAAACGATTTGTTCCTGAATAAAAACAAAGTACAATATGAAGATAGTTTGATAGCAGCTCATGTTTTATTAAAACATTTTGAATTAGATGATAAGATTAAAAGAAAGCCTAAAAGTTATGATAACAAAAAGATGCATTCTTTTGCTCAATTTCAATGTTGTTTACACCATTTAAATAGCCTGAACACCTTATGCAGGAACCCTTTTGAAAGTACAAAGTACTCAAAAAGCTTTAATGGAACTTTTGTATATAATATAGCAGTCAAAGTAGAAAACCAGGTTGATCCAAAGACATTCTTAGAACAATACCTGAGAGGTGCTAATACTGTGCTAATGTTTTATAAAAGTTTATGTTTTGTCTATGGTCAATGTTCTGAACGAATGGACTTGACTACAGCACAATGGAAAGGAAAGAAAAAACGACGAAGGAAGATCAATGCAGACGAAGAAGAAATCAATTTTATCGTGAAAGGTTTTGAATCAGAGGTTTATATTTAAAGTCGATATCTACTCAAATGAAATATTTTCAAAAAATAATTTTTGTTTTTTTTTGTCTGCTGACCATGAAGTTCTGATGTCGATTACGATTTCGAGCCAATACGGATGTTGACTGACTTAAAAAATATGATTCTAATTAGTCCGTCTGTTAGATTTTCGAAAAATAATGGATACGTATTTTTTTACGCAATTCGCATGTGACTGAAAAAGTAATGAATGGAGAGGGCGAGGAAGCCCAAAAAAAAAGATGGATGGATTGTGTGAGGAATGATATCAAAGAGAAAGGAGTAAATGCGACCGTGACGTATAACAGGGAAGAATGGAAAAGAAAACGTGTTGCGCCAACCCCAAATAGAATAGTATACCTAAGGGCCGGAAGATTATGATTGTTAGAATATCAATTAACGGCATTACAAATTTTCAATAAGTGGATCTGAGTACCTACATCATTAAAAATTCAAAAGTTTCACTTTTAAAGTCATTTGGGTATTCCCATGACTTTCAGAAACCAAGCAGTTGATTACTAATCTGTTCTGCTGCCTAGGTTGGTAGCTGCCTAGCTGGATGGGTAGTCACCCATTTTATACCGAGTTTCCTCCGTCCCTCTCGTAAGTCAACTCAAAGTAAGAGTCCCGGCATCCCGGCTGTCATTTGCAGATGTTTTCTAGTCGTTACAGGTAGTCAGTGACCCGAAAGTCTGACAACCAGTCATATCAAGGGGTATCGTATTACCTAGTACATAACAGGATTGTGGAGGTCACGTGGAGGTCATGTAGGGAGTCTGTTCATGTAAAATACTGCTATTCATCTGCATGACACGTTAGATAGTAAGCCAGTGTAATAAATGCGAAACAATACATAATTATGATAATGTAGGGTGGGTTATGATTTTGATAAGGATTAATAAAACAATAGGATAATAATATATCTACTTAGATTTAATCAGTGTTTTCTTATAATACATAGGTAGAACTTATAAATTAGTGAACCTTCTTACTTCCATTCTGATAAGCTACCCTATTACCAGTGCCAGTGCTAGATTTCTGAGACACCACTGAGTCTAATTTTTCCCCAATCAAATAGAAGACCATACCGAGGAATGCACTACCAATGAAGTAGAAAATTTTCGTCATCCAACTAACAACATACAGGAACGGGTATGGCCAAATACCGTATTGGAAGTAAACCATATGGATGTAGCCAGAGTAGATAGCAGTCATAATAATGGCTACAGAGAACCCAGTTTTCTTCGACGGATAATTCCTTTTAGTCAGAAGTAATTCGATGAGGATGAATGGAAGAATAAGCGTGTGCATGACATGGTTCAGCCATACAGGGAATGCGTTCTCGGCTTCTGGTGGAAATATCGCGCTTTTAGCGAACACGTAGAAGACCCAGAAGACTAGGACGACGTATAAGGCTGTGCAGAGGGTGATGCTGAAGAGTACATCTTTGATCTGACGGATGAGCGGCGGCTTTCTGGTGACTGCGTTGGTCCCGAAGAAGTCATTCAGGAGCGAAACCATGTAGTAGACCGTTTGTAGCACCTGGAATATGAAAAAAATACCATGTGTTTTAGGTACCTACATAACATCACGCATGTAATCGCCGAAGGGCGGACCATGCTTCCCTAATAGTGCACTACACCCACGTCTCGCCAGTTATGTTTAAGTCTCATTTAATTGGGGGAGAGCCTATTGACATCAAGCGGGCACTAATTCAGACTTCGTGGCTGCTACTGAGAAAGTCTTGATGGAAAAACCCAATAACACTTTGTCCGACCCGGGAATTGAATCATGAACCTCATGTTTGGATGTCGCGCCATTAGACCAACAGTCTATGTGTTTTAGAGTTTTACTTATACTATAGTATTCAGCTGCTTCCGGTTAGACTGGAAGCTGAAAAGGGCTGTTGATGAGGGTCTCCCCAATAGGGATGTTCACTGACTTAAAAAAAAAATGTTTCTAATTAGTCCGTCTTTTAGATTATCGAAAAATATTGGATACATATTTTTTGTTTTATCAAATCAATAAAAATTGACGAAGGTAAAACGCGTCAAAGATTTGAGTGGGGGATTGTGACGTCACTCACCGGTAAAGAATGTCATACTACAGTCTTAGAAAATGACGTCACACGAGTTTTTAAAGCACTGTATCGTGTTCATTGTTTGTTACGTGAAAAAAGAAAAATACGTGTCTAATATTTTTTGAAAATCAATCTGACGGACTAATTAGATTTTTTTGTTAACTACCCTATTGGCTATTTGACTACTGTTAACAAATCCACGAAAATGTTATGGTATTTGAAAGAACTAATAGAAATAACTCGACGTGTGAAGAAAGTAATAAAATCGATCAAAAATGGAGTAGCTAAAATATGCGTTAGAAGCTTTTGGTGAGGGCACTTTCTATCCTTGTCGCGCGAAACGGCTATTGTACTACGTAACTATGTCGGTATGAAATATGACGTCACATTTTGATTGCGCTGTGTTTGTCTAGCACGTCATTTTAAATCAGTTAAAACTAAGCCATTTTTTATCGATTTTATTACTTTTTTCACATATCAGGAGGAGGTCAGATAAGCAGTCGCTTCACAGTTTTTATTTTTCACTTTCTACTGATTCACATGTGCTTACCCCTTCACAACGTACCGGAACGGCGTGATGTTGTGTTATGAACTGGTGTAAATATTAGACAGACATGGGATTTCAGCAATCCCAATCCATTTGCTATCATTTAGACATCAATGCGACCTCGCAAACTTTTGTGTTTATTAGTAGAATGACAAAAAATCACGCCTGTAATCCCCGAAGTTTGCAAGGTCGTATTGATGTCGGTTACATTAGAACAATTCTACCATCAGATCAGCATGATAAAGAGAAAATACCTAAATCGCTGTACATTTTTCTGAGTTCTCTCGATTTCGCCAAGATTCCATCATCAAATCCAGACCAGCAGGGCTATTGCGTATCTTTTAAATGACAGTGGCTAACCTATAGTGCCTTTCAATTACTGTCAAATGGTTCCATTTTGTACTAAACCATAACCAATTTGACCGTTAATCCATAGACAATATGATAGCCACTGTCATTTAAAAGATACGGAATAGCCCTGCTGGTGACTATGAGACAAATAGGAAAGCATAGGTAGGCGTTCGAATATAAGAAGAATTTTCCAAATCGGTTCGTAAACGACGGAGACGAAAAGATCGTTAATGTAGACAATTTAGTTTTTTTTTTAGTTTTGTTGATTTTTCAAAAACCGCTTGTCCGAATTCGATAAAAAAATTATGGGACCATTTGGGAAGCATACCCTTCCAACAAAAAAAGTTTTTTTTCAAATCGGTAAGGAAGCGCCGAGTTATGCCCGAACAGACTTTTTTTAGAAGTTGGTTAAAAGTACTGGTATTGCGACTCTGTAAAAGACCGATCCCAATATTTGGAAAAAAAATATATTCCGAAGATGAGGTTCTACGACACGTGTTTTAGTTATTGACATGACAGTGTGAAATAAAATGTTTATTTAAAGATAGATATCGCTGGAATTATATACCTAATTAATTGTACATGTTATCAATCATTCAATTCTTTATTCGAACGACCGTGGTATTTAATTTGTTTTATCAAATTGACACTGTTAATATCTATATTTATTAGAGTTTGCATTATTAGTTATCACCTAAGTGATATCTATATAAATATAACTTATCAGTTTATCACTAAGGTCCGTTATAATAACCGTTTGTGCGTTGATGTCACTTCTACCCGGATTATCCATTATGAATTGTTGCAGTCAAACAAACAGCCTGTAATCCCTGAAGCGTAGTAGACATTGGACGGACAGGGTGACGGTCTGGACCCGCCATAGCAAATTCTCATATCTGACGATTGTCATAATGTCTGATTGGAGGAGCCTCCTTTTTCTATGGGGGATGAGGAACTTAACACGCGGTTCCTCATACCCCTCAGCCCAAAAGTATTTTGCATGGAGGGACTGCCTATCCAGGCATGTAAAATACTGGTACATATTTAGCTGCATCCGGTTGTACTATGAAGCCGACCTCAATGTAGTTGAGAACTACTACTGTGGTCTATCGTGACCTACATAAATGAAAATATTATCAGTATTGATATACTATAGTGCTTTCTTTGATTGTCACGATTAAATAACCCAGTGCAATGTGCATTTTGATCATACCAATTAATGATAAATTGGTTTCAATTGGAGAGTAAGTAGAGTAAAGTACCTACTGACGTCCATTCAAAACTTGCTGACAATTGATATTATTTTTACTTAAACGAATAACGAACTTTATGTGAGAGTAAATTAAATTGATTTCAGTATAGTTGTCACTATTGAAAGAGTTAGAAAATGTTTGAAGGTGTAGTGTAAACATGACTTTATCAGTTTTTTTTGTTAATTCGACAAACACGTGTTTATTTACATCTTGAAAATTAAATCGCGAACGCACATCGGTAGCCACTATTGATTTATCAAAGGTTGATAACATCACATTCTGTTATTATAGGATTGTCTATACCTAATAGATAGTCCTGCTCATGACATTGTCTAATCCTTTATAACGGTTCTAAAAAGACAGCACCCTCCTTTTGGGATTCGCCACAGTCGGGTAAAAAGAGCCTTTACTTAGCACCACTTGTTCTCCCATAATTGTGAACATTTTTATGTCGACATAAAGGTTTTCACAGTTTTAGATTTAGCGCTCAATTTATTTTAGCTATGGAGACAGAGAGGTTTCAGTTGCTTCGTTATAATTATAATTCAAATAAACTGTAATTTCAAATAAAAGCCTTATGACGTGCAACAACTTTTAATAAGCAAGGTGCATTAATTAAATGCTTCATTAAACTATGACCTGCTGAAAAGCTACATCATCATCTGCCTAGGCTTTTCCCAACTATGTTGGGTTCGGCTTCCAGAATGCAGATGAACACCAGTATTACCTATACCCTTCGGTAAGACTGGTAGTCAGACTTTCAAGTCACCGAATACCTGTAACGACTGCCAAGGATGCTTTCAGAGGCACGGAAATAGGCTGAAAAGCTACATCATCTTTAAAAATCAAGAATTTCAGATATAGGTACTTACAAGAGTCCAGAAAGTGAAGAATAACACCCGAGCTTTTAAGGGCATCAACTCAAACTCCTTTGACGGATAAGGAACTTCCACATACTTCTGATCGTACCAAAACGCGTACGAATTTAAACTAATAACAAATAAATGAAATAAAATTAACTGCATTTTTGTTTAATTATTTAAAATTGTATTATATTATCTTTGGCAACACTTTTTGTAAACGTCTGTTTTGATCGACGTCTCTCGCAACACTGGCTTGATTTGAATATCGAACGCTGTTTATTTATTTAGATTTGTTCACGTTCAGTATCAAACCTTATCACAGTTACTACCAATGTTGGAATTAGTTTATCTAAAAAATCCAACTCTTCATTTGTTGGATATTTTTAGGGTTCCGTACCCGGAGGGTGGTAACAGGTCCCTATCACTAAGGCTCCGCTCTTTGGTTTTGCTGTCAGTCCGTCCGTCTGTCACAGGGCTGTATCTATAAACTGTAATATGAAGACACTTGAAAGTTTTACAGTGTGTATGGCAGCAATTAAAACAAATAAAATGTAACCAAGTTAAAAATTAAAGAGGTATCCCATACAATAATTGTATATTTTCTGAAATATGACTGTAGTTTTAAATATTGTACGGTGGTGGTAGGTAAGCATCTCTTCGCGTGCGAGTCCAACTCGCACTTGGCCAGTTTTGTTTCATTGTTTGTGGTGATCGATCCACCAATGTTTGTGGCCGGTGCACCAGTATTGGTCACTCAGTGCAAAATCCATACAGCGGTACTTACCACCTTTAGATTCTCTAATTTTATCATAGATTATAATTATCTAATCTATTATATAATCTATAATTATCTAATAAATATCTATCTTATGAAAAACTCTACAATTTAGATAAAACAAGTGCGAGTTGAACTCGCGTGAAGAGGGTTCCGTACGATGAATATAATATATCTACCATGTTTTTTTAAATCTGACCCAAATTTGTTTGTGGTAACTAAAAAAGGTCCAGCGGTTAGGGCTGTGCGTTCAGTCAGTTTGAATTTTATATATATAAATTCACCATGTAATTTTTAGACCATGGACTTCTTATAGGTTTTCCTGTAATCTACAGGTATAGAACTATTTTCTGTATTTTTTTCAAAATTTTAGGCTCAGTAGTTTCGGAGATAAGGGGGGTGAACGGTCAATTTTCGTCTATTTTCTTAAATAACTTTAAAACTATTTATTTTAAAATTATTAAAAAAATATATTTGAGACCCTCATAGTAAGCCCTTTCATTTGATTTGTCACATGGTACAGTTTGCAAAACTTTTTTTTAATTTTCTTATTTGCCCCGTAAAAGCGACCCCCATATTCAAAATTCATTTATTTACTTTAGCCGTACATGTTTGGGTCACAAAAATCCATATGTATACCAAATTCCAACTTAATCGGTCCATTAGATTCGGAGCAAATTGGCTGTGACAGACGGACAGACAGACAGACAGACACACGAGTGATCCTATAAGGGTTCCGTTTTTTCCTTTTGAGGTACGGAACCCTAAAAGCATGTGCCTTGGTTGGTCTGTGGTGGATGACCATCCATTACACATCAAGCTTCCTCCGTGCGTTGGAAATCCCGTTTCTAAGCCGTTGGTGTCGGCTGTCAAATGCAGATTTCCGGCAGTCATTATAAAGAAAGAAAGAAAATGTATTTATTGGTCACACACAGGATAACCGTATTTTACCAAGAGGTATTGTATTAACCAGTACTAACTGGGTTGTGGAGGTACCGCAGTCGCTTCTTCGGAACTAGATCAAAATCAAAATCAAAACTCATTGATTTTAACTAGGCTGATAATCAGCACTTTTCGAACGTCAAAATTTACTTTACTTTACTTATTTACAAGAGACAGTCCCCCAAAACGCCCCCTCTTCGACACTTCCTAGTGTTTTTGCTGGAAAGAAGAAGTGGCGGAACAAACTCCCCACCAACATCTGTCTGTTAGGTTGGTTGGAAGAACCAGACTCGATACAATAGTAAGGCAAGTTAATGGGTGGTTTTTCGTCAGTAGAAGTTTGACACTCACACACACACTTTGATGATCCCCCCCCCCAAAAAAAAGGCAGTCGCTCCAAGAAAAAAATCTTACGTGTGGAAACTTGTAATTGGCCTCCTTTTACATGTTCATTTTACTACTCAAATGTTTTAGCTGTAAGTTTTCTTAAAATTACTAAAATAAAATAAAAATAAAATACTGGTATTCAACTGAATCATGTTTTACATTGGAAATCGTAAACGTACATTTAATTGGGAAAAGACTAAGCAGCTGAAGATGTTGTAGCAAGAAACTTAACATAACATCACGCCTGTAATGTCTAAAGGATAAGCAGAGGTATAGTACACCCACATTTCGCAAGTTATGTTTACGTCCGATGTAATAGGGGGTGAGCCAATTGCCATTAACCGGTCGTAAATATAGACTTCGTGGAAAAACTGAATTACACTTTGCTACCTAGGAATCGGACCCAGGACCTCAGCCTGAGCAGTTGAGCTTTCGATCACTAGACAAACAAGGCCGTCCGTCGATGAGGTAGAAGATTGGGTAATTAAAGTATTTTTCCAAAAGTATGCGTTTATTAACATTATTGGAATCTAAATTGCAAATATTGTAGCATAGTTGTAAGTGTTCGACTACTCGACCCTTTCATGAAATAGGCGAGATGTTACAAGCCACTACTGCAAACCTACAACACTTTATCAGCTAACCCTTTACTCCCAAAGTTAAAATGTCACACTAAGTCCTGTTTTTTACCAGCAAGATAACAAAGAATGGCTGATAATGATTGCACCTCCGGTTTGTGGATAAAAAGGTTCAATAAGTCATAGATAGCGATACGTAACATATTGTTGGTGATGTTAAAATAAAAACATTTAGATAAGAGAAACCGGATACGTCTGTCTGCGTGCGACTGTCTCAAAGAGATATTGTGTTAAAATGATACTTGATTTTCTAACAGATTTGTCATCTTTATGTTGTACTAGCTGTTTGCAGCGGCTTCACCCGCTACAACCAACGGGAATATAAAATCGGGATAAAAACTCCTATTTGTTAATCTAGGTTATAAGCTACCTGTGTACCAAATTTCATCCAAATCCGTACAGTAGTTTGCGTGAAGAAGTAACAAACATACACACTCACATACTCAAACACTCACAAACTTTCGTCTTTATAATATTAGTGTGATAACATCACGCCTGGTTACCCCAAAGGTCTAGGAAAAGCAGTACCTACTTTACACCTATCTAGGACTGCTATTTTGAAAGAAGTCGTGACACAAAGTTGGATATAGCAAAAGGGTCCAGACTTCGACCTCGGTTGACAACGAGAAATTTACTGACAGAATAATTCAAAACCCGAAAATTAAATCTATCCACGCTCCATTTCGAACTTAAACCCATGATGCTGAAAATAAGTACGTTTTATAATAATAATTAGAACAGGATGTGCTAATCATACGTTAATGTTTAATCTAATGTAGTAAGTACATACAGGGTGTAAATTAACCCATCACACAGCCGTCAACCAAGCATTCTGCACATCAAACAAAGTACCCCCATTACAATTTTTTCTGCTGAGAGACGACTTTTTTTTGGGGTCAATAATCACGTTTTACGGTATAACGCAATGTAGACATTTTATCAAGTGTACTACATTGCGTTTACTATTCAAAGCATCCGCTTTGAATAGTAGGTAAACGGGTCATGGAGGTAATTTAAGTAAAGTTATATCTTGAAAAACTAGTATTTGCAAAAACAGCTGTGAAAAAGAATAATTTGGAAGTTTGACCCCCAATACCTTTGACACCCTTTATATTATCTAATCGTTATCTATTCATAGATTTTTCAGTGACGATAAGCAGAAAATATCTATTAAGTTTTCCATCAAGAATTTCTCAGAAGCAGCTGTTGATAGCAATAGGATTGTCCTCAAATCAAACCAAATCAAATCAAAAGTCATTTATTCAAATTAGGCTGATAATCAGCACTTTTCGAACGTCAAAATTTAGTTGACTGTACTTATTTAGAAGAGACAGTCCCCCAAAACGCCCACCCTTCGGCACTTCCTATTGTTTTAGCTGGAAAGAAGAAGTGACAGAACAAACTCCCCAGCAACACATTCTGTCTGATATGTTGGTTAGAAGAACCAGACTCGATACAATAGTAAGGTGTAAGTTCAATTTAGATTTACTACGGACACAAATCAATAATAAAAAAATTATATAATTATAAACAAACCCCTCTACCAAACAAATGGGACTTTAACAAAACTATCGAAATGTGTTGGTCCTATTAGGTACACCTCTGCCTAATCCATTGGAAATTACAGATTGATATTATGATGATAATAAGCTGATCAGTGCAATGTTCGCATTCAAAGTCAAATCAAAATCCAAAGTCCATTGAAATATTTAAATCTAAACACCTACAAAGTCCAGACATGTTTGCAATAAACTTTACGTAGACTAAATAGTTGCTAACACAAAGTTTATTTAGCTCAAAACTTTCCATGAACCAAATAAATAATCACCTCATTATTGTTGTGTTCGTGGTTCGGCCAGGAATCTTATGTGTGATGCTCCAGGATTTATTGGATTATAACCGACTCATTAAAACAACCTATTTGTCGTCGCCATGTTCTTTATTGTTCTGCCCACAGACTATAACTCTACATTCTAAAAAGGGGTGTACCTATCAACAATCATAGTGCTTGACTAATTATTATCTATGGACACTACATCCTTCCTCACAGATTTAGTTTAGTTGGTGGGTGGATAATTCTCTTAGATCTCCTGAGGTGAGGAGCTGACACTGGATTAGACTGAACTGGACTGGGCTGGACAGGACTGGGACGTACTGGACTGGACTGGACAGGACTAGGACGTAAGGGACTTGATTGGACTAGACCAGGATTAACTACAGGACCAGGATACATTGGAATGGGCTGACTAAAACTGGTTTGAGGAATTACTACCGGACCAGGATATACTGAACTTGGCACTAAAGGAGTAGCAACTGGAGTACTGGATGGTAGGGGTGCATGGGACATTTGGTTTAAATGGACTTTCTTAACAACACCATCTACAGATACAAGAAACATAACTGGGCTAAGACATTTTAAAACTATACCCTTATTAATAACACCATTCCTCCTTATGCGAATTAAAATATTATCATTCTCACTAAATACATGAGAACTAGGATATTTCTTAACAGACTTAGGATTAAAATTAGGATTTAACATGGACATTAAGGTTCTTTGCTGATACAAAAATAACAATGAATTAGGACATTTCTCTGTAGTTGTAGTCTGAGTGTTCCTATAATTTAGAAGAAATTTATTAATCTTAAGACATAAGGATTCAGAACCATTTTTATCTAAAACAAGTTTACTTAGTGCTTTCTTAGCTATTTGAACATTTCTTTCAGCAAAACCATTACTTTCTGGATGGTAAGGAGGACTTTTTGTGACTTTAATATTGAACTTAGTACAAAAATTTATAAAAGCATTTGAATCAAATGGTGGACCATTATCCGACACAATTTCAATTGGTAATCCAACAAATGAAAATATACCACATAACTCTTCTATCACATTCTCTGCATTACAAGACTTTGACATGTGTTTAATATCTAACCACTTAGAATAACTATCACAATATATTAAGAAATGTTGTTTCTTAAATTCAAAGAAATCAATATGAACTCTTTCAAATGGCATAGAAGTTCTGGGCCATGACAATTTATCATTACTAGGCTTAAAATTAACAACAGAACAAGGTTCACAAGACTGACATTTTGTTTCTATATCTACAGACATTGATGGCCACCAGAACAATGATCTAGCTAACATTTTAGAACGTACAATACCTGGATGATTTTCATGTAAAAGATTCAATACATATTGTTGACATTTTTGTGGTACAATTAATCTTGAACCAAACATTAGACAATCTTCATTAATTGAAATGAAGTTTCTTATCTTGAAATAAGGACTAATTGCAGGATCTTTACAATAATGAGGCCATCCCTCTTTAGTTAACTTGACAACTTTATTATAACAATCTGCATAATTCTTCCCTTTTATTAAAATATCATCGATGTAACACACAGTATTCGGTATACCAGACAATAATTGATCCATAACTTTTTGGAAAATTGCTGGAGCTGATGCTATACCATAAATTAAACGTTTATATCTATATAACCCTTTGTGTGTATTGACTGTTAACAATTCTTGACTCTGCTCATCTACTAATAACTGTGTATATGCATCTGATAAATCTAAAACAACAAATACTTCACCACCTGACATTGTAGCAAACACATCTTCCGGCTTGGGAAGCGGGTAAGAATCAACTTTAATATTATAATTTACTGAACGCTTAAAATCAACACAAATTCTGTAATCTCCATTGGCTTTTCTCACTGGTACCAAAGGTGATGCCCACTCTGAATAATTGACCTTATAAATCTTTCCATCTTTTTCCAACCTATCCAAAGTATCACTGACGACTTGGACAATATTATAAGGTAATGGGTAAGGTCTTAAAAATACTGGGGTACTATCTTCTTTCAAAACTAATTTTGCTTCAAAACCTTTTATGTGTGAATCAACATTTTTGCTGAACACATTTGGATAAGTTTTCATGAACTGTTGTACAACACTAGACTCATTATTTGACTTGACTTCTGAATGAATTGACTTTACATAATTCTTATTGTTAACACTACTTGACAAAATATTATTTCTCCACTCTGGGTTTAAAATATCTAACCAATCACGCCCAAGCAAAGGTATAAAAGACTTTTTATCTGCTGTTACAACAAGTGGTAACAACTTGGGAACTACTGACTTATTAAAGGACACTTTAACTTTTATTATACCAGCTACTTCAAGAGGACCTGACACAGTATTTAATTTTATATTACATGACTTCAAGGTATGACTTTTAAACACATCTAAATAACATTGATAAGGAATCAATGAAATAGCTGCACCTGTATCAATTTCCATTTCTAATGGTGATCCTTCGACATTGACTTTAATAATATGTGGCTTAGGTGAGACACTATTAATGTTTACCAACTTAATATTTGTACAAAATCCACAATTAGGATCACAAGGAATATCACAAGATATGCAAGTACATGTTTGTCTGTAGTACTGAAGTTTACACATTGACTGACTTGACTGTATATTATTTATGTTAAAAGAATCTGTTAACAAGTTAACTACACTGTCTACACTATTACTTACAGGACTTGTAACAGACTCGACTTCAGATACTTGGTTTGTGTTACCCTGATTGCGATTTCTGCACAACCTTGACGTATGACCAAAGCGCTGACATACATAGCACTTCCATGAACGAGCTGGACACGTTGATGGATTGTGGTTCCTCCCACATCGGTAGCATGACTGGTGCCTGGCATTTTCACCTTGTTGACTTGACTGATTGTGGTATGCTGGATGCTGACGGTTTTGACTCTGTGGACCTTGACGATTTTGACTCTGACACGATGGACCTTGACGATTTTGACTCTGACACGGCGGACCTTGACGATTTTGACTCTGACTATTTGGGTAACGACGACCTGGATTATCATGACGATTCCTGACTTTATTAATATTTGGTGTACCCGACATATTTTTCATTTGCATCACCACAGACTCTTCTTGTAGGAATATAGTTTTCGCTTTTTCGTAAGTTAGCTCTGAGATCGACAGCAGTTTTTTTCTTATACTTTCGCTACGGATTCCAACAATGAGTTGGTCCCGGCATGCGTTCTCCGCATGGCCTCCAAAATTGCATTTGGCTGCAATTTCCTGCAGGGCCGCAATATATTCCGAGCCACTTTCTGCTTCTGACTGCATCCTCCGGTAGAATAAGTACCTGTTTGTAGACTCTAGACCTGGCGAATCATATTTTTCCGACAAAATGGTTGCTAATTCTGAGATTGTTTTTGAACTTGGCTTATTTGGTAAGCTTAGACTGTGTAACACGTTATAATGCTTGACTCCAATATGACATAGAAACAGTGACTTCCTGACGTTGCTGACACTTTCTAATGGGACGCTATTTAACGTACAATATTCTTCAAATATCTCTATCCAGCTTGCGAAACTTTGAGCGTCATTATCGAAAACGGGTAAGTTTCCGATGAAACTTTTACCACTGACCTCCATCCTCGTCGCCAAATTGTTGTGTTCGTGGTTCGGCCAGGAATCTTATGTGTGATGCTCCAGGATTTATTGGATTATAACCGACTCATTAAAACAACCTATTTGTCGTCGCCATGTTCTTTATTGTTCTGCCCACAGACTATAACTCTACATTCTAAAAAGGGGTGTACCTATCAACAATCATAGTGCTTGACTAATTATTATCTATGGACACTACAATTATTAATCTTATAATTGAGATTTATATATAGCGCTAGTTTGATAAGAGAACCTTTGGACTCGACTCCTTGCGAATTCCGTTCATAACACTTACTTGGTAAATGTCATTGATACTGACTGATAGCATTCGCAAGGATGAACAGAGTCCAAAGGTACGAAAACAACCTTTGGTCAGACTACATGATAGCGTACAATCTCGGTCATGATATATTTGCACTAAATATTACCTACAAAGACGAGATAATGTAAAAAATAAATATTTTGAATTGACTCGCGAGGTGGTCGACATGTGTGAATTCTGATGTGTAGGTAGACTCAGTGGTCATATCTGATCTAATAACTATCATTGTGGCGATAGTCGTTTTTACCCGACTGCGGCGAAGCCCAAAAGGAGGGTTATGTGTTTGGCGTGTATGTATGTATGTAAGTATGTATGTATGTCCGTTTATTTGTTCCCTCATAACTCCTAAACGGATGAAAGGATTTGATATACGTCGTTAGATTCGTCTTGATGGCGCGAGTGTCACTGGCTACATTAAAATTAAAAAAAACCAAAGATAATTACTGGTTTTGGGGGCCAAATCGTGGATTTGAAAAAATAAAAAAAATCCATTACCATCGAGTAGGGTATCAAAATGAAGGGTTTTAAAAGGAGATTACAAAAATATATAACACTTGAAAAAGATACCACCTATATGTTTAAAATAAATTCAAAGTCAGAAATTCTATAAACAAACACAAAAGTTAAATCATCTGCGAAGTATTATACGCGACCAACAAAAGAACAAACAAGAACTAAAAAGTTAGAAATAAAAAAAGTAGTTAAAAAACTAAAAAACCCGACTGCAAAGACTGAAAAGCAAAAAACAAGCACATTTTAAATTAAACAAAACTTGGAAGCAGGCGGGGTTCATTACAATATTAAATTATGAAATGAAAATAGAATGGACCCCGCCTGCTTCTAAGTTTTGTTTAATTTAAAATGTGCTTGTTTTTTGCTTCTCAGTCTTTTCAGTCGGGTTTTTTAGTGTTTTAACTACTTTTTTAATACAGCAAGTGATTTAATCGGTGCAACCTATTGTGACCATTTTTCTGGTGGTCGCCTATGTTCATTCTGACTTCAAGGAGTTTCAGTCCTCTGATTTAAAAGAGTGTCCACAGATTCTCTTGCTCATTCCTCTCCAGAGAGATCCGCGCTTTGGAACGGGCATCTACAGTACTTTGTACTTTTACAGCTTTATTATGCCTGTGATTGAGACTGAACTTCTTTTTAGATTAGGTATTGTTCTCTCGTATTTGTTTGGACAGTTCTAAAGTGTCAGTAACTGGCCTACTTGAAATAAATGTTTTGGTTTCGCAGTGGTTTGGCAATAGTGTGGAGAGCTTGCCCTAATACTGTATTGTCCAATACTGTTTTATAACGGGCAAGGAAAATATTTATCTTGAGGAAATCGACATAATGTTGTCCAGTAATCAGGGCTGGTTAATGGACCAGCATCGTGATGCCTGATGGATTAGAATTTACCATAGAAGAGGTCTAACTGTGTTACTGTGTACAACATTTGCTGTACCACTTTTGGAAATTCATAACATTTTTTTTATTTTTTAACCGACTTCAAAAAGGAGGAGGAGGGTCTCAATTCGTCACATTTTTTTTAATTTTTTTATGTAAGTTTACCGATTACTTGGAAATGGCTGGACCGATTTGTATTTTCTTTTTGTTCGAAAGGTTATTCTTCCCAGTTGGTCCCATGATCATCAAGTGAGGATCTGATGTTCGGATCCTGGAGCAATAGAGAGAACTCTTAAAATTGTATAGGCACACTTGAACCGATTTGTATAGTTTTTGAAAGAGTAATTTCTCGGAGTGGTTCCATTTCAATTTAGTGAAGATCTGATGAAGAACTTCGGAGATATGCAACGGAACTCCTCAAAAAATGATAGCAAATGGACTGGGATTTCAGCAGACTTATATCCGTCTATTGTTTACACCAGTTCATTACATAGTATCACGCCGGTGCGCTGAGAAGGGGTAAATGTGGACGAGGCAAAAGTACGTAAGGATCGCAGCAGGTCACGTTCTGCAGTTTCTGCCCTCATGGGTTTGAGTATATGCATCGTGTAAATTAACCAATCACACAGCCGTCAACCAAGCATTTTGTACATCAAACTAAATGCCCTACGCAAAAAAAAATTAGCTGGGAAACGACTTTATTTTTTGGGGTCAAAAATCACATTTTACGATACAACTCAATGTAGCACTCTTAAAACATTGTGCTAGTGGATGCTTTGAATAGTAAACATGGAGGTAATTTAAGTAAAGTTTGAAAAACTAGTATTTTCAAAAACAGCTGTGAAAAATTTGGAACTTGACCTCCAATATCTCCGTAACTAGGGGGTTCCTAGGTATGGTCTAGAACAAAAAAAAAACGGATTGGTGGGGAGAAGAAGTGCCCTTTGTTTGCGTTAAGCCTCGTATCCACTAGGCAACATTTGACGCGCGACATGTTGCTCAACATGTTTCGCAACTTGTTGAATGTTGACGCGGAACATTTGTTTAACAACGTTGTCTGTCCACACATTCTCAGTCGTCGACAACATGTCGCCAGAGGAACTTGTGTTGATTTCAGCGGCAGTGGTTATAATATTATACGGACATTGTTGTGCGTCACGTCTCCACTCGACAACAATTGATGCTCAACTAACGATGCACTAAAACAAACAACAAGCCGCGCGTCATGTTGCGCGGCAGCTGGCAACGTCGCGCGCTGTTGTGCAGCGTTGCCGTACATGTTGAGATTCACGTGTCGCGCGCCAAATGTTGCCTAGTGGATACGAGGCTTTAAGAGTACTTTTACACAGCCTTTATAGACATACGAATCCAGTCTATTGTTGTACGAAAGGAAGTGTATGAAATATTTTCAAACAGATATTAAGTGTGTGATTACGTATGCCTACAAAGTTATCTACTGCTTTCTTTTATTTTATTAACTTACATCGCCTGATGTGACTAAATGATACTTGGATAAGCCCGGTTATCTTGTCGATTATCAGTAAATAAAGATATTTATTCATCAGTTTTTTATCAAATTTATATTTTTAGACAATAATACTTATAAGTCTGTGTCGCAGTCGACTCTTCACGTGATTGTAATTGCCATCCAACGTCCACCACGTAAGTTGGTAATGACAATCAAACCCGCCTGATTATGTCAGCCATTAGAGTGCTTTTCCCGTTGAAGGCGAATTTTGAATGACCAGTGATTCTGTCCTGAGTTCCCGACTATATGTAAATGTACTATGCATTATTATTTATAAGTAGTCACAATAGTTTATAACTAAATGTTGTTATTTATATCTCTGTAAATAAAATATCTATCTATATAAAAGGCAAAGCTGACTGACTGAGGAATTGACGATCAAAGCACAGGCCAAACCCTGGGCTAGAAACTTAAAATATCCTCTTATGACTTAGGCATCCACCAAGAAAGGATTTTTCAAAATTCAACCCCCAAGTGGTGAAACAGGGGATGGAAGTTTGTATGGAAAATCGTCATTTTTAATATTACTGATATCCACGCGGGTGAAGCCACGGGCAAAAGCTAAAAAAGTGGGAAAATCGCTGTTTGTTTAAACATTTGAGGATGGTGGCGTTGCGCGTTAGTTCAGGCCACGCGCCAACAAATATTTACACTCTGAACTGAACTCTTGTGTTATAGGAATTTTACCTGACAAAAAATAAAAAAATCTGTTTGGTCCGTCAGTTAGATTACCGAAAAATATTGGACACGTATTTTTTCTTTTTTTACGTAAACAAACAATGAAGACGATACAGTGCTTTGAAAACTCGTGTGTCGTCATTTTCTAAGACATATGACATTCTTTACCGGTTAGTGGCGTCACAACACCCCACTCAAATCTTTGACGCGTTTTATTTCGTCAATTTTTATTGATTTGATAAAACAAAAAATACGTATCCAATATTTTTCGATAATCTAACAGACGGACTAATTAGATACATATTTTTTTAGTTCTGAGTAGTAGCACGGAGTTCGTTCGTTTTGGGCCTGGTTGATGATAATCGGCTCGTCCCTATAACATCATCTTCCTGCCCTATAACTTACATGGTATTTAAATTCATAACTGACGTAATGTGTCCGTCTTCATAGGTACGTCTCTACCGAACCTCTCAGGGAAGATTGGCGTGACTTTACGTCATCAGTAAATCGCTTGCCAATCTCATAACCACATCACACCATCTGCAAATAAAATGGCACAACAAACTGTTTACGAAAGGAATTTATAATACCTACCTTTCCCCCATTGCGGCGTGTATCCGATATCTAATATTAAGGATAGTAAGCCAGTGACGGTTGTATTCCGATGTGGTCAACAGCGGGTTTATCTTGGGTCGAGTTGGGCCCACACGGTGCTATAAGCTGGGTGCATCACAGCTAAGCACGGCGGAGTGGGGAGGCCAAGAGTTTAAGATCAAATTGGGATATACGTATATAAGGATTTTGGTTGTTGTTTTATGAGTACCTAAACATTATATAGCTAGCGCTATATTTTTAACTCACGGTGTCCCAAACATGTTTATTGACGACGCTAAAGAAAAGTATTATCGATGGACGATGTTACTTTTCTTTACGAGGTAGGAAGGTAAGGTATTTACGAGTGGGTAATTGTCACACTAATGCTTTTATTGATTTAAATTTAAGATTGTAGTAGGTACATAACATAAATGCTTACTTAATTTAAATGCTTACCTGCTGCAGGTTACAGTAATCTTTCTGTCCTTGCTTATCAAGTTGTCTGGCTAAATATAGTAGTGATAAATTTATAATCTATTCAATTACTACTACAATAAATAATTCGATAATAATATAATTAATCATTCGATTTAACAGTGTTCTTAATCCTACTAATATTATAAATGTAAAAGTTTGTGAGAATGGATGTGTGGATGTTTGTTACTCTTTCACGCATAAACGGCTGGACCGATTTGGTTGAAATTTGGTATGTAGATAGGTTATACCCTGGATTAACTTTTGGATAGTTTTTATCCCAATTTTATGATCCGTGGGATAATTTTCGAGTTGTAGCGGGTGAAGCCGCTGGCAACAGCTAGTATTGTATAAATGAATGATTGCTAAAAAAAACCTGCTAAGCGAGGTCATCAGTTTGTCTAGCGTTTACACATATTTCCATTTCTTTGAGTTAGACTCGTTTATGAACGTTCCGTACCATTATCTATAAAAACGGCAAAAACGTCATGTCTGTTGTATGGGAAAACCCGCAACAATTATCCCACGGTAAAACCCTTAAATATTTATTTAATTTTTATTTTATTATTTAAGTATAAAACTGAGTATTTTGTGAATATTTCAAATAGGCGGGCAAAAAATCGCGTATGTTGTATGGGAGCCCCCCCTAAATATTTATTTAATTTTATTATTTTTTATTAAAGTAAAAATACATCTGAGTATTTTGTGAATAAGATTTCAAGTAGGGCAAAAAAACACGTTTTTTTTAATATTTATTTTATTTTGTTTTTAGTATTTGCTGCTATAGCGGCTACAAAAATACATAATTTGTGAAAATTATAGCTAGCGCATAGCTATCGTAGATACTGGTCTAACAAAAGGGTCCCGATTTATCATTTGGTTACGGAACCCTAAAAAGTAACAAAACTATCCTTAAATTCTGTTCTAAAAAGTACCTATTCCATGAATAAATATTCTGTTCCAACTTTTTTACTATCGCATGGTTACCCTACAATCTGCTAAACTGAAGCTAAGAAAATAAAGGTATTAAGTTTTCTATTAACCCCTCTGCCGTTGGGTATTATTGGCAATAATGTCAATCCGGGATTTGGCACCGCTGTAAATACCTTTGCTCCTTAGATTTTGTCAGTTTCCATTATACGGTTATAGTGAAAATGTTCGTATATTGCTTAGTTCAGGGTCATTTGTTATTTGAAGATGGTTTTAGGTGATAAATAATGGTGGGTTCTATTACATTTTTTCTTGACTCAGGTAACGCTTTTATTATTGAATGTTTGTCTTCTTTGGGGAGCTTGTGGTTAGATAATAACAGGCACTCAGAGCAATCTTCAGGTTAAGCCGCGCTTGTCTAGGCTAGTCTGACATACCAAGTTTCGTTTGTGTATCGGATATCTAGAACTTTGACAGCCGTAACAGATAGAGAATCCGAAAGCCAGACAACCAGTGTAACACCAAGCTGTTCATATTACTTAGAACTAACTGGGTTGTGAAGGTCAGATGGGCAGCCGCTCCATGTAAAATACTGGTATTCAGCTGCATTCGGTTAGACTGGAAGCCAAACCCAACATAGTTGGGAAAAAGCTAGGCAGATGACGAAATGAGACGCAATGAGATTTTTTCTAGCCTAATAGAGGTTTTATTAGTTACCTACTAGCTGTTGCCAGCGGCTTCACCCGCTACAACCCACGGGAATATAAAATCAGGATAAAAACTATCCTATTTGGTAATCCAGGTTATAAACTATCTGTGTATCAAATTTCATCCAAATACGTGCAGTAGTTTTTGCGTGAAGAAGTAACAAACAAACACACTCACAAACTTTCGCCTTTATAATAGCAGTGTGATTTCGAAAATAAAATAAAATGGCGGAAGTAGTGCAGTCAAAAATATTCAAATCCGCGACAGTAAATTTTAAATACCCGTATATCGAAGCATTATTAAAAAAAAAGCCTTTTTAGTAGAAATATAGAGTATCGTTTTAACATTGTGCACTCAATTCATCCCTAAGTTACTCTTATCGCCACGACACCTTACTCATTACCTATAAAAAAGGGGTGATTTGTACCCCAGAACAAACAGTCTAAAAACATCCCGCATCATCAGCCTATAAATGTTCTTACTGCAGGGACTCAGGCCTCCTCTCTATGTTAAGGATGGGCTATAATCCACCACGCTGGCCCAGTGCGGATTGGTAGATATCACATGTCTTCGATTTTTTTGGTGCTAAGACATGGTTTCCTCACGATGTTTTCCTTCAACGTTTTGAGAGCAGTGGTGATGAAATAAATTACACAAAGTAATGCACCTGCCTGCCACTCGTTACTGTTCGTAAGTCGGGGCCGCCACGACTGGGCCATCGCTGCTCAAACACCCCTCACTCCCTTTCAATCTTCAGCCATCCATCATACAAGACCAACAGAGATTCGTATTTATAGCTAGCGCCAGTTATTTAATATGATTTGCTCAAATAAGTAAAAGCTCTCAAATTTCCCTTGGGCCCGGAACCTTACTTTCCGATTACTTATAGCATTTTTTATGACCCCTGAACTTATTTTGTCGATGTAACGTATTTATTATCCGGAGAACTATTTGTTGGTTACTTTGATGGTGTTTTTAGCCGGTCATTTGGACGAAAGATAACATCATACCGGTAACCCCCGAAGGTAAGGCAGTGTTTCACCTGGAGATTACCTACGTATTGCTAAAGGAATGACTGAAAGCTTGTTAAAGACCGTATGATGTTTTAAAGGGGCAAGAGTATCACTTTCAACAAATCAGTCAATTACAAAAACAGAATAGTTGACAAAAAAACTAATTAGTTCGTCAGATAGATTTCCGAAAAATATTGGACACGTATTGTTTATTTTTTCACGTAAACAATAAATGAAGACAATGCAGTGCTTCAAAAAGTCGCGCGATGTCACAGTTTGGTACATTTTTTACCAGAAAGTGAGGTCACCAGCCCCCACTCACTATCTTTGAAACGTGTTATTTTCCTCAATTTTTATTAATTTAATAAAACAAAAAACACGTATCCAAATATTTTTTGATAATCTAACAGACGGACTAAACAGAACCATATTTTTTTATTTAGTCAACTAAATTAATGAACACGACCCATCTCCCCTCGCCTCCCCCTTCTTACCCTCCTGTACGTGATGAATCTTAATGTATTTAGCTGAATATTTTACATGAAACGGCTTCCTCCAAAACCGATATTATGAAACCCCCTATATTTTATCGAGGGTGGAAAATTATCAAATTACTCCTCCCGCCTTAGCTCTGTGTGTCCGGGGCCGCGGTATCTCTTTTATTTCAGTGCTAAATGCTGAACAATTAAAACCGCGTATTCACCATCACTCTTACTTATAAAGCGGAGTCTACACCGCCTACAGATTATTATTAATATTAAATTTTATAGCGGTGCATCGCTGCAGATTAAAGAGCTCCCCTGCAGCCAGCTACATGGAGCTGTGAAAACTTCAAAATCCAGCGGTGTTTGATTATTGTTATGTTAGACAATATGCCCATTGATCTATGATTGAATATGACTATTAGGACTATTATTTTTATAGATTTCGTGAATCAGTTTTTAGACTTTCGTTTTCGATACTGAGATTTGGTTCACAAAGCTTAGGTACCTACCTACTGTATAAAAATAAGGTAAATAAATATCTAAAGGTAGATAGATAAACAAATAGCTATCGCTACATGCAATCACTTATTTCTACACTTCTGTAACGACATAGCAAAAAGTACTATCATACAGTTAATACAGCACCATCTGTGTCACAAATTAAGAACTATGTAGTAACGTCGTGATTTTGAATTTATCCGACAATAATTTTCAGTTGGTAGCCCGCAAGACACAGCCGTCTAGTGAAGGATACTATAGGGTTACTTCTCAACAAAATTGACTTCAGCGTCTCGGTTGTTAGAGTCAGCCCCACTCCAGCCTTTTCATAATGAATTCATCATCATTGATCAGATTGAGGAATTAGATGTGTCGATCGATGATCGATGTGTCGATGTGTCGATGTTTGACGTGTGTGTGAGTGGGTGTCAGCATGTCTGTCCACAGACAGACTGACAGACAGACTGACAGACAGACAGACTGACAGACAGACTGACAGACAGACTGACAGACAGACTGACAGACAGACAGACTGAGAGACAGACTGACAGACAGACAGACAGACAGACTGACAGACAGACTGACAGACAGACTGACAGACAGACTGACAGACAGACTGACAGACAGACTGACAGACAGACTGACAGACAGACTGACAGACAGACTGACAGACAGACTGACAGACAGACTGACAGACAGACTGACAGACAGACTGACAGACAGACTGACTGACACACTGACAGACAGACTGACAGACAGACTGACAGACAGACTGACAGACAGACTGACAGACAGACTGACAGACAGACAGACTGACAGACAGCCTGACAGACAGAATGACAGACAGACTGACAGACAGACTGACAGACAGACTGACAGACAGACTGACAGACAGACTGACAGACAGACTGACAGACAGACAGACTGACAGACAGACTGACAGACAGACTGACAGACAGACTGACAGACAGACTGACAGACAGACTGACAGACAGACTGACAGACAGACTGACAGACAGACTGACTGACAGACAGACTGACAGACAGACTGACAGACAGACTGTCAGACAGACTGACAGACAGACTGACAGACAGACTGACAGACAGACTGACAGACAGACTGACAGACAGACTGACAGACAGACTGACAGACAGACTGACAGACAGACTGACAGACAGACTGACAGACAGACTGACAGACTGACAGACAGACTGACAGACAGACTGACAGACAGACAGACTGACAGACAGACTGACAGACAGACTGACAGACAGACAGAATGACAGACAGACTGACAGACAGACTGACAGACAGACTGACAGACAGACAGACTGACAGACTGACTGACAGACTGACAGACAGACTGACAGACAGAATGACAGACAGACTGACAGACAGACTGACAGACAGACTGACAGACAGACTGACAGACAGACTTAATGTTAAGAAGACTGCGGATCTGTGGGGTAATTCCGTAGAAGTTGCCAAGTCTATTATTGATATCGTGGCACCTACCTTAGCTTCTATTTTTAATAATTGTATTGATTGTGGAGAGTTTCCTGACCTTATGAAAATTAGTAAAATTATTCCTTTATTCAAGGCACATCAGACCCCACAAATTATAGACCTATTTCAGTACTGCCTACTTTTAGTAAAGTTTTTGAGAAATTAATTTTAGACCAATTGCAAAGATTTTTTAATAAACATAAATTATTACATAGCAAACAGTTCGGTTTTACGAAGGGTCGCTCAACTACCGATGCCGGTGTCGAACTTTTAGGACATATTTATAGTGCATGGGAAGATAAATGCGATGCTTTGGGCATTTTTTGCGATTTGTCCAAGGCATTTGATTGCGTCCTTCATGAGACCTTAATCAGGAAACTCCGCCACTACGGAATACGAAACAGCGCTCTGGATCTTCTTATCTCATACCTGAGTGATAGGATCCAAAGAGTTGACATCAACGGAGAAAGATCTCCCGGATCTAGTGTAATAATGGGAGTCCCACAGGGCTCGATTCTTGGCCCTTTCTTGTTTCTTATTTATATTAATGATTTGCCTCACCTCATAAAGGATAACCACGATATAGTGTTATTTGCGGATGACACCTCGCTTTTGTTTAAACTTAAACGACAATAACCCGTTGTAGACGACGTAAATAGCGCGATTTCGAACGTAGTGCATTGGTTTAACGCTAATAATTTGCTGCTTAATGAAAAAAAAACCAAATACATTAAGTTTACACTACCTCACGTTAGGCAGGTGAAAACTTGTGTGTTGGTAAAGGGCGAAGAGTTGAATCCTGAAGATAGCACGGTGTTCTTGGGCTTAACTTTAGACGCTAAGCTTCAGTGGGGGCCTCATATAGATAAACTGTCGAAAAAGCTGAGCTCTGCAGCATACGCAGTTAGAAAAATTCGTAATTTAACCGATGTAGAGACAGCCCGATTAGTGTACTTCAGTTATTTTCATAGCCTAACGTCGTACGGCATTCTATTGTGGGGGAATGCCGCTGATATACGGACCATCTTTGTTTTGCAAAAACGGGCGGTTAGATCAATTTATAAATTGAGTCCGAGACACTCTCTCAGAGAAAAATTTAAGGAAATTAATGTAATGACTGTTCCTTCTCAGTATATTTATGAAAATATTTTGTATGCTCACAAAAATATAAAGCTGTTTAAGAAATATAGTGATATTCACAATATAAATACAAGAAATAGACATAAATATATTGTAGCGCGTAGGCACATTACCTATACATCTTTAGTCTTAGGTCATGTATGACGTAGCTCGTAAGTTAACTCTAAGCCCTCAACCACTGCACTGTATATTGTAATCTTTGTGTTAGTCGTTCAGTAAACCTTCAACTGAGAACACGCTTTTTACTTTGCCAAACCTTCTGACCGTACACACACATAAAATCACCTTATCGGCAAAGTGGTGACCCCGACGTGATTTGACGTCAAAGTGGTGACGTGACGCAAAATGTTCAAATAGCACACAATGGTTACGGGAATTACCTCTAGTACTCCTAGGGTTGCGCTCGGCAGTTAAATTAGATCTGGGATACAGTCCATCGCAATTTTTATACGGCAGTAGTCTTAGACTGCCAGGCGATCTATTTAATTCAAAATCTACAACCAATATTAACGACAGCGACTACATCAAACTGTTAACCAAGTCATTGTCATCCGTTCCCAAACTCTCACATTCAAGTTTACATAGCAACAACAATAGTGTATTCGTTCATAAAGATTTAGCCATTAACACTCATGTGTTTGTTAGAAATGAAGCACGTCGATCTTTGGTACCACCATACGAAGGTCCATTTAAAGTAATAAAACGACATCCAAAATTTTATACATTAGACTGTAACGGAAGGCAAGTCACAGTGTCACTTTATCGTCTAAAACCAGCTTACCTATTAGAATTTGATAATGTGTCGGTCCCACGCCAGGAGACCCAAACAACGACGCCACCCGACACCGTCCCACATCCGGCGAACGTTACGACTCCATACATCACTTCGAGCACTACGACACCGCTGATTACAACGAAATCGGGCCGGGTCGTTAAGAAGACCGTGAGATTCGACATATGAGCCGCCTCCGTCAACGTCTTTATCAGCCGTATGAATAATCGTCACTCTTCAACAAACGTTCACTATCGCCGCACTCATACCAGCCAGCAGTCAGACAACATGGGCCAGCCAGCTAGCAAGATGACTATCATGGCGCAGAACAGCGCAGCCGCCGGCAACAAGGTTGCTGCAAGATAAAACCATTACCGTCACCCACAAGATGTCGCTAACCGCAAACATCCTAGTCAGCACAGCGGTAACCCTATCTATACTCTACGTAGGGTGGTGCTATTGCAAGCGCCGCATCGAAGCCTCCGTCGAGACAAAATCAACCACGCGATCACACAACGTGCTATCGGCGCACCGCCAGGGATGCCCAACCTACAAGCAAATCGCGAGTGCAAACCTCAAAGTTAAAGTGTAGTGTAAACAACATTATTGACGAAAATAATACTCTCTCTAGTATAAGTAGCATAGTGTGAACGCTCTAGCATAAGTAAAACCATTGTTCACAACTCAATTTGTTTATTGTTATGTTATCATCTGTAGTTTTAATTAGTTCATAGATAATTTTGTATTCTTTTGGGTTGTTACAAATTAAAATTTTATCGTTAAATCTAAGGGGGGAGGATTGTAGCGCGTAGGCAAATTACCTATACATCTTTAGTCTTAGGTCATGTATGACGTAGCTCGTAAGTTAACTCTAAGCCCTCAACCACTGCACTGTATATTGTAATCTTTGTGTTAGTCGTTCAGTAAACCTTCAACTGAGAACACGCTTTTTACTTTGCCAAACCTTCTGACCGTACACACACATAAAATCACCTTATCGGCAAAATATTGTACCCACAACAAGGCTCAAGAAAATAGGTGGATCATTTAGATGCCAATGTATTCGCTTTTATAATAAACTACCAAGCCACATTCAAAATTTAAGCCTTAATAAATTTAAATCTTTTATAAAACGTAAACTTTGCCAGAAAGCTTTTTATGCTGTTAAAGATTATATAGAGGACAAAAAAGCTTGGGATTGAACTGCTCCAATTTAAATTGTTTTTTTTTTATATATATATTTTATTTTTCTTTTACAATTTGACATTTTATTAATTTTCTTTATACACAATGACATTGTTTACTTTTTCAAGTACGATATTATTTTTTGACCAATATTTACTTGTTAAATATTTTCATTTTTTTTTTGTTTTTGATTTAGTTTTGTGTTTTTTTTTTTTTGACATTTAATAACTTGATTTCTTTATACGATAAATATTTTATTATTTTTATATTGTGAATATGAGGACTATGTAGGTCTTTCTTTAATTTTAACGATTGTCTGGCAGTTTGAGTACTATAAGCGACCTACCCAAATGTCCTTTCCTTGGTATTGTTCGTCGTGACGTCGAGCTCCTTGAGTTAAAAGTCGAGCTCGACAATAACTGACAAATGCTTGCACTGACTGGACGGGTCCACTCAAATCTGTGTGGTGCTTTCTTCAAAAGACCATCTCAGACACTAATCTGCATAGCCCTCATGTGTGTCCCAAGATTATGTCTGGACCTTAAACTTATTGTTAACCATTTAAAACCATTTTAAAAGATTAAAAGAGTAACCTTTGGAGTTTCTTGCCGGTTCTTCTCCTTAGGAATCGACCAATGCACCGAACCGTGCCCCTTTTTTATGTCGACGTTGCCCATGTAGGCCTATGTGAAATAAAATATTTTGACTTTGACTTTGACTTTGACTGACTGACAGACTGACAGACAGACTGACAGACAGACTGACAGACAGAATGACAGACAGACTGACAGACAGACTGACTGACAGACTGACACGTAACCTCGCGCCCTTGCACGTGTCTAGTTTGCCTTACGGACAATCCACCTTTGTAACAACCTTATCTTTCTGAAGTACATCAACAATATAATGTCTTACCTTCTCCATATTTGCCCTTCGCACATCGCTGTGGTCAATAATGAAGCCATCGCTACTTTTTATTTAGCTGCGAAGCCGGCTCGTTGAGACTTTTTACTGAAACCCACTTTGCGAGGATTTTGTACCTAAATGTGACACTTTTTGTGGTTCAAATTAGATCTCTCTCTGCACTAAAATTAGGTATAACTTTGCTTTTAGACCAAACTGTGGTCCTTTTTTTACTAAGCGTTTTATGACGACTATTTTTGGGATAGTCATTTATTTCTTTTTCTTACTAATCGTATAGCGTTTGGTCTGTTCGTTGCTCTAAAAAAACTGTTAAGGAAAACGTTGGGAGCAGTATGTTTTTTTCCTAGAACCAATAATATTTGAAAGACTGGTATTTATATCAACTAGAAATTATTGAAGGTGAAAACTCTTAAATCGACGAAATAGCTCTGGTGGGAAATGGAATGTTGCTAAGATAAGGGTTTTTGGGCTGCAGACATAGGGGTATGAAGCACTCTGGGTGTTAAATGCTCCATCCCTTTGAGAAAAGTATCTTCTGACCAGACGGGTGTTGTGTCTGGTGGGCTACTGCCCAACAGTAATTGATGTCGGGTTTATGTATTGTATAAATTATGGTTTTATCTCGCAGAGAACTTTATTATCCCAATTTAAGAATTTCATGTTAGTTCTTAATGTGTGACATAGATGGCGCTGTTGTACGCAAGTACATCAAAGTACATACTACAATCTGTCAAATAATAGATCTTCATTTTTACAGCTAAAGAATTAATTTCAATTTCGATTGAGAAAATTTGTCAATTTTGTTTAGCTTGATGTGCTGGCGTCTGTACTATGGTGCTATAGTACTTTTTGTAGTACTGCTAAAAGAACATTAAAACCTTTTTACTTTCGCCCTTATAAATCTGACAAATAAATGCTTAGCTTGATCTGCAGGGCTATTGCGTATCTTTTTAAATGTCAATAGTGTCCATCGATAAACTATAACCAATTTGACAGTTAATCCATAGGCAATATGATAGCCACTGACAATTAAAAGATATGCGATAGCCCTGCTCGATAATAGCCCAGTCGACTTTTATAATAATCACTATCACAAGGACAAGCTTATCTGTGGGTCAAAGTAGCCTGAAAATAAATAAAAGTTATGTTATCACTACATTTATTATAAATTAGAGTCCTCCGCCGCGTCTGTCTGTCTCTTTTTTCGCGATAAGTTCAAAATTGATTTGCATGATGTTTTCACCAATGCATAGAAGGTTTTAGTATAAGTTTGTCTAGTGTTTGTGGGCGAAGAAGCGGGTATCAGCTGGTTAATAATAATTTATCTTTATTTCAGAGATGTATACGTCCATAAAAAAATACAAGCTTATTTTTAGCGTACACAGAAATAATATAAAATAATAGTATTATGATGTTAGTAATCTGTTAGTCAACAAAATAAGTTACATAAAAACAACTAAGCTTATTTCCTATTTCTGAGCGGGTGTACACTTGCAAAGTACAGAGTAAAAGTACTTTGACGCATACCTACAGTTTAAAGTTAAATCTTACCGCATAGCCTCAATTTAATAATAGTCTGCGACGTTATAACTTACCTGGGAAGGGCGGAAAGTACATCATTTGTTGGTATCAACTTTAAATAAATATATTCACCCCTCACTAGGGTTGTCATGTTTTGGTGAAAAAGTAGGACTTTTGAAAAAATTGTTTCTTTCTTAGGTTAGGTTAGCCAAAGACCCGTGGCCAGCGGAAAAACTCACCAGAATAGGCTACAAACCACTGGATAAAGTAGAGAATTAATTTAATGATTATATTATTTATGGAACCAACCGGTTGTGGGCCACTCTATGCCACAGAGAGAGGGGTCCTCAATCCCAGCAGTGGGAACATGATAGACTGATTAAACAAGGTCAAAACTGGTATCGTAGATTCAAAAAAAAACAATAACATTTTTTGCTAAGAGATTAATAAATCACAATTGCGGGTAATTGCTATCAGAATATTGTCAGAGAATCCCTTGACAATTGCTTTTTTTACATTGTAGTACTAATGCCTACTAGAAAATCGATTTTCCTTACTAGTAAAACTTACACTATGGACATATTGCCATAAACTGTGAACAAATCTAAAACCCGTGGCTGCTGCTGAAAATTTCTTGATGGGAAAACCCAATAACAATTTTCTCCATCCGGGAATCGAACCCAGGACTTCATCCACAGTCACTCTTGCAACCACTGGACCAACGTGGCTGTCGCGGCTGTAAAAGTCCATTTCCCCATGAAAACATGGCGACCTTACTGTTTATTTCTAAGCATTCGTCTCCTAGCTAAAGCCACGCATTTCTTTAGCCGGTTTTTACTAAAAATACGTCATTAAGCCTGGGTTAATGAGAAGAATTTCTATTTGTGGGCAAATTTGCATCGCTCCCTTTTTGAACATTAATAACGAGGCTTTTAGGGGCCCGTAAGCTATTTTTTTTGGGGTCATTCACTCCTAAGGCATTCGCACCTCCCTCAACAGTTCTTTGAAGCTGTTTTTTTTAATGATTGTTATTCTTTGTAGTCTAAAGCCGCCTTAGCTTCACACGAGTGCAATTAATTAATGAACGAAATGAGAAGTTCGCTAGCAGATAAAAAAATAATAAAATGTTCCTTCATACAAGCCTTGTTCTGACCATTGAGTGCAGAAGGGTTGGGTGTCTATTTATTACATACCGAGTTCTGACCTCTGAATACACGTGAACCAGCATGCAGCGGTCATTTGTAGATCTTTGACCGTCGGCATAAGTCCTACGTGTGGGACGTTTGTGTGGAAGTTAGAAACCCAAAAGGCTGACAACTCAGTAACTGGGTTGTGGAGGTCACTGATTGGAGGTGGTCGTGCAATGTAAAATATTGATCAGCTGTATTCGGTTTGACTGGAACCTCCACGTATTTGGGGAAAGAAACTAAAAGAAAAGATCAGATATGAAACGATGCGATTCTGACTGTGCAGTGTAGGACTAAATAGACGATATTGTTAACACTGAGAACTCTTTGATATTTTGAGTTTCCGATATTTCAGCGCTTTTACAAGCACCATGGATAAACAGAGACCCCGATTTCACTGTTAAGGATAATGCTAGAGACCATGCCACTTAGGTATTCGTTATTTGGCAGTTAGTATCGATAGATATTAGGTACAGAACCACGAAGTCAAGTAAGGACTTTATTTCGCGCCGTGTATAATTTTATTTACAGCGGTGTTGCTCAGGCTTTTGGGTGGTATTTTTAACGCAAGTGACCCTAGCACCAGGGGATTTTGTAATTTACCATGAAATCAATTTACAACCTACCTGCGTGTATTGTGCGTTATTTTATTTAATAACTTTCATTAGTCACAGTATTAAGTATGAAAATGGTATGGTATGGCTTTGGTATTGCTTGAATTAAGATTTTAGCTCTGCGGTAATCTGATGACCGACAACATTGTTTAGACCATTCCAGCAAGCAAGGAAGCTTGTGCTCACTGTCTTAGTCCGATGAGACGGCAATCCAATAGTACCAGAGAAAGATCAGACACAGGACCAATACAAGCATTTATGAGGTCGTTACGCTCGCTTTTGTATCTTGCATTCTTACAATTCTGTAGCTTTTCATCATAAGTCATTACTACTTTTTAAACTGTCACAAGAGAAGCTAACCTCTCCATGCACAAAAATTCGAGCTCGCTGTGCTCGCTCTTGCATTCTACGAGGGCCCTATTTTGTTTTAAGTATCCAGCGCCTCCAATTGGATAAAGAAGACACTCATCATTCAAATGTAGGTAATGTGTAAATTAAACCTTAATGAGTTCTGTTTAATCTCTTAAAACTTCATCAATATATTAATTAAAAAGGCATTAATGAGAGTTTGTACCAATAATTTAAATTGAAGCTTAATTATTATTATCTAGAGGCTTTATGTATCTACTTAATGGTTTTCAGTGACAGATTTGTAGTTAGTTCCTCTTACTCTCGGATGGTTAATATTTATGTTACAGCAACGCACTATGGGGACAAAAAGTATTTCATAATATCCTACCTAGATTTTTGGTATACTTGTGTGCAAAAGAACTACATTCTATCTCAGCAAACCCTTTTAATTGATGTCAATCACGGAGGTGCATAAAAATTACTAGTCCTCTATCTATAGGAGTCCGCCATTTTAGATTTTGAATGACATTTTTTTTGTTTTTTTGGGGGGGGGGGGGGGTGGGAAATAATCAAAGAACCCCTCCTGCTCTTGGGTAGAGCGAAAGGGAGTGTCCGACTTCTACTGACTAAAAACCACCTGTGTTCCTTCTTAACCCTTTATGTCGAGGACGCGGTATCTCTTGCGAACAACCCGCAGCCCCGACGGGCATTTTGAATGACTTCACTTAGATAACCATGCATTGTCATCCAAGGTAAACAAACGTGTACGCAAATTTCAGCTCAAACGGTTGGGGATAACCTTTTCAAAATTCTGTTGTACGATTTGACTTCAACAAACACACAAACATTGCCAGTCATAATATAAGCTTGTACTAAAAAAAGGTCAATTTAATATTTCCTGTCGAAAATTACAGCCAGGGGGACTAAAATGGCCACTTAAGCAGATCATAATATGAATTGCGTTAAAAAGCGCAAAATAGACCTATCATAATAGTAATGCGTCTGTGAACATTTGGGTAAATAGATCACAGTAGGAAAATAATATGAATTGCGTTTTAATTCGTAAAATGGACTTTTTATCATCAAGACTGTTCATTTTAAGTCCATTTTACGATTTTTAAAGCAATTCATATTATGATCTGCTAAAGTGGCCATTTTAGACCCCCTGTTAATAAGAACCTAATGGGACCAACTCATACATCTTCTGTCAAACCAAAGAAAGGAAGGCTATTGTGCAAACGATTACTAGGGTAGGATCCCCAAACTTGGGCTGCGGTCGGCTGTAACTAATCTAGTGGAATACCGACAATTTGGGCGCACCCCTCAATTAATATAAACTTTAGGGCCTGTTCAATTTGAGAGCAATTTGTATTGTTGCTAAGTAGGTACTAGATAACGTAGAGATATGATTACCATATTGTTCGTAAGATCCGTTGATTGAAGAAATGGACGCAGGTGGCGTTCTGTCGTTTCTGCCAACCCCCATCCGTAAAGTGAGTTTATGTACATGTATGTTAAGGGGACAACAGGACCCGCGATGACCTCCGGCCACCGTAGACGCGGGCCTGTGGACGGTGAGTGATGGGCTAACTCGCCGTCCGTCCGTCTCACGACGAAAACAGGCCGTGTCGACGGCGCGTTCGTGTTCCACGCGCGCCTCAAAGAGATGTCAGCAACATGGGAGGGGCCCGAAAGGGCCGACGCCTGTCGGGGCCGCGGGTAGTCCAACGGTTATCGCGGCCTCGACATAGAGGGCGAAGAAGGAATATGGGTGGTTTTTAGTCAGTAGAAGTCTGACACTCCCTTTCGCTCTGCCCAAGAGCGGGAGGGGTTATTCGATGATTTTACACCCACCAAAAAAAAAAAAAAAAAAGGGGACAACAGGAGCTACGCGACTTTTATAATGCTAACTGCGGTACTCAGAGATATTTAATAATTACTTAAGCCGTCGCTTAGTAAAGGTTTGACATACTTTTGTATGACAAAACTGTCAAAACCTTTACTAAGAGATGGCTTAAGTAATCATTAAAGCTCTTTGGGTGCAGCAGTAAGTATTTGATTCACTGCTGTAAACAAAATCAGAAAAACATAATATTCTTCAGGATATACGCTAGTGACATAGTGTGTGTCACAATTATCTTATAATCACTGAATTGATGTCTTATAAAGCAATACCACATGTACTTACTTCTAATACTGTAACTCTATTACCAAGATAATATTCAATCTATTGGTTCCCAGATTAATTATTTATTAATTTATGAGGGAACAAAGAAACAGACATAAATACGTACACGTTAAACACATGAACTTCCTTTATGGGTTCGCCGCAGGCGGGTGAAAATCCATGAATTTTCTACAAAAACCACAACACAAACGATACCTTACCTAGTTTAGTCGTTAAAACCATTATTTACTTCAGCACAGTAACATTTCAATGAAATAAAAATGGAACATTTTGACAATTAAGTAGGTGGGCAAACTTTGTTATTGCAGCCGAGACGGAATTGACAACCAATCTAAGGCTTTCCAATCGCTTGGCTTTGTTATGAGACAGGCAAATAAATTTAAAGATGAATGCTATACTAACATTATATTATTTTTTCGTACGTAGCAAATTGGAATATAATGCGCTGGTATGGGATCCCCATGAGCAAAAATACAAGCTCATGATAGAACGGGTCCAACGGAAATTTGTTCGGTACCTGTATAAAAAAGTATATGGATACTACCCATATTTAATTTGTATCCGTCTCTGTATGTTGCGGGAATGGTGGGCATCAACACATTAGAAGTGAGACGTAAGTGTGCGCTGTTGATGCACTACTATCAACTACTTAATTATAAAATTGACGACGGGACTACTTTAGCTCGTTGTTCACTGTTTGCTCCGGACCGACTGCGACGGTCGCGGGCCTGTGCCTCCCGAGGCTTGTTCTCTACTCTCACTGTGCGTACCCAAACTGCTCGATATGCGCCCACAACCCAGGCGATGAATCTGCTAAACGCCCTGATTGCTCAGGAACCGGATCTAGATCTGTTTATGATTAGTAATAAAGCTATATGCTTAATTATTGCATACGATTTTTAAGTTAGTGTGTGTGATGTTGACTTGCTGCACGCGTTGGTGCAAACTGTAAGTGTAGCAAGTACCTGCTTAAATAAATAAATAAATAAAATAAACCGAACCGCAGACGAGGATGAAAACTTGAAAATGCTCGAGTGTGAAATATACTGCATTCTGACCCTAACGTTAGTGCAATAAGGGTCAGTTTTCGAGGAAGTGTTTTGAAAAAAATCATTTCAAAACTTTAATCATCAAATAAGTGCATGGAGAAAAACCGCAGTATTCCTTAACTGTCATCTTACTCAGAAAGTATTTGCAGCAGGACGTCGACCCCCTTGGGAGCTTAGAGCAGTGATGCCGATTTATTATGTATAAGAAGTTCTGGACAGGAAAATAAGACAGAATCCTAAAGTCATGAATAAAAGATTTCCTTGTGATATTGCAATCTGAGGTTATAGATGCACCCGGGCTGCGGGTTGTTTAAAAGAGATACCGCGGCCCCGGACACAAAGTGCTAAGAAGGAACATGGGTGGATTTCAGTAGAAGTCTGACACTCCCTTCCGCTTCGCCCACAGCGGGATGAGTCATTTGATGATTCCCCAACAGTTTTTTAAATTATATGCAGATATGTGCTTGTGCATTGGTCTATTTTGGTAATCGCAAGCGACTGCTGATCATGGGGCGCTGGGTTGATTGCTAGGTCGGGCAGAGTGTTATTAGATGTTTTCATCAAGAACTATTAAGTAGCAGGTACGAAGTCTGGGTGTTACGTGAGAGTTAAAACATAACTCGTTGCCCTGGGATGGGTGAGCTGAATAAAACTACTTTTTAATTCCCGTAAAGAAATTATAGAATAAAACGTTATTAATTTATATCTTCAAATACCAGCTATAACAGTTTAGATCAGGACACAATTTGGTTTTATTTTATTATTAAACCTATTATTGTTCCCAACAAGTGTGCTAGTCCAACATTACCAGCTCGGTAATAAACATCAGTAATCAAATACAATATTCTCTGAACACATAATTATGTCAAATATGTCAAATCATCTCTAAGTATACGAATATCTACACTAAGTTTTACATCTCAACCGTATGCAAGCTAACTTCGCCTTAAGTTGGCGATATTTCCCACACCCTGTAGTGCAAAATATAGAGCGTGTAGAAGCGTCCATACATAAAGGGTGCTCCGTAGTCGGAGTCTTTACCTATGTATGTAGTTTGCATTGCGCCCCTACAAAATACAGAGTAGCGTGAGCAATCAGAGTGATTATATTATTACTTAAAGAATATTAATTTCTGCAGTTCAGTTGTGTACTTGTGTAGGATGTCGTGGCTTAATAACTGCCACTCGGGTCGATGTTTAGGTTAAGCGGCGTTTGCCTAGGTTGATCTGTGGATGGGTGACCACTCATAACATATCGAGTTTCCTCCGTGCCTTGGAAAGCACGTTAAGGTGTTAGTCCCGGCTGCCAGATATAGATCTTTGGCGGCCGTTACAGGTAGACTGACCAGCATTACCAAAGGGTATTTTACTACCCAGAATTAACTGGTATGATTACAGTTGTGTGGCTATGTCTGATGTTCCTGACAAAGACATCTTGTGGTACTGTAAAAGTCTTAACACTGTATGGATTTCAAACATATTTCTGTAAGAGGAAGGTTTTTTCATGGGAAAGTGAGATTATAGTTAGCAGTTAAAGGCACCAATGTTTTAACATAACATACCACTAAAAGTAATTGGTTAGGCAAATGTGTTGATAAAATAGTGGGCATCCACCAAGTAAGGATTTTTCAAAATTCAACTCCCAAGGTGGTAAAATATGGGATGAAAGTTTGTATGGAAAATTTCCTACATCCACGCGGACGAAGCCGCGTGCAAAAGCTAGTTCAACATAAAGAGCTAGTTAGTCAATACCTTAAAAAAAAAATTAAGTCTCTATCTGAAACTACTCTGTGTAAGAAGAAGGTCCCAGTAACGAGGTATTCAGAGGCTGCCTTTCTATTGCCTTTGAATATCGACAAGCCGTGGCACCGACATAATCATGGCGACACGTGTTCCTCTTGTGCATGCTGTACTCTTGCATCATGCATGCATGCATGTTTGTGTTCAGACAACTTGTTGTTTACTAATATATCTATAGATACAAATAAAAGTACATTATGGGACAAGTGCGTAATATTGGTGATTACCGCTGAGGCGTCATTGAGAGCCGAGCCGTTAGGTGGGGTCTTAAGAGAGTCGAGGACGGTAATCATCAATACACACGTGTATCATACGACGTTTTTCAACACACTTGTGAATAAAATAATACAAAAAAAAAACATTTTCAACAGTTTCATCGAATTCTGTAAAGTTTTTTGCGATGGCGGGAATAAATAATCAGTTTTCCTATGCGCGCGTATCTAAAAATGGCGATAGCCATAGACGAAAATAATGTGGTTTCTATTTTTTTTGGCTTTTCGCTGATAGCATTTTAGCCACATAAAAATGGTTATATTTGAGTGAAAGTTTTTTATTTATTAAAAACATACAAGTTGAAATTATCTATTTAAATTCGAAGTTGCACGAAATGAGCAAATAATAGATACATTAATTTATTCGTACTATTGAACACGATCTTTTTGTATCGAAACTTTTTAAGACCTAATAACTCAACCAATACAAAAAAAACCTATAGCTCACTTGTGAGTAATAGCAACGACAAGGTTTGATTACAAGTGTCATAATGTGCCTAATTGCGGTGAAATTAGAGCCATTTTACGAGCAAGTGTGTTTAAAAAAAATAATTGCCACATGTATGAGGGTGCATCGCTTGACGACAGAAACAAACAAAAATATGATAAAGAAAATGGAGTAAACTATACCGTGACAGAGGAGAATTGAAGAAAGACACATGTTTTGCGCTCCCAAATAACATGGTATAAGGACAGGAAGATCATGAATTGCCAGGACAAGGTTTGTATTTGCTTATTTTCGCTACTTCTTTGGCCGTCTGTCTGCCTACCCTTTCGAAGATAGCAGGCGTGATTTTGTACGTTTATGTCGCCCAGCCTGCGCGAGCTTCTCGCACGGAAAAACTGAACAAAGACGGCGCTACCACACGCTCAGTTAAGTACGCCCATTACAAACGTAAACCACCCCCGGGTTCCGTCGGGGCTGCGGGTCCCGTTGGGGCTGCGGGTCCCGTTGGGGCTGCGGGTTATTCGAAAGAGATACAAAGGAAAGATGTAAATAGATATTTTTGAAGGGTTCAATAATAATAACCCGTCGGGGCTGCGGGTTGTTGTGAGAGATACCGCGGCCTCAGCATAAAGGGCTAAGAAGGAACATAGCTGGTTTTTAGAAAGTAGAAGTCTTGACACTTCCAACCGCTCTGTCCAGAGCGGGCGGAGTCATTTGATGATTTCCTACACTCCAAACCAAAAAAAAAAGAGCAAATTCGGCTCTTTCTTGTGCTCCTAAGTGGCTAGCATATCCAACTTTGGTCGAAAAACTACGAGCACGAATCGAACATGTTACCATTGATGGCATTATAGGGTTTAGCTGTTTAGGTTTAAGGTCATCGTCCTTATGATCTTTCCTCTTTCTTCAAAGGTGTTGTGCACTAATCTATCTATAAATATATTAATTTATAGTTTTTCGTACTCCTCCGCTAATCTTTTTTGATTAATTTCGTTGCGGGATCCAAGACAGTTAAATCGTTTCTCTGGGAATTCGTCGAGCTTCATTGTCTCGGCGCTTTTCTTGTGGGCGCCACTGTTGATTCTGGCTAACAGGAGTTTTAATGTTATGGTAAATATTAATGTTGTTGGATGGAGAGGGAGAGAGGAAGGCCAAAGAAAATATGAGTGGTTTGTGTGAGGAATTATATAAAAGAGGAAGGAGTAAATGACGCCATGACGTCTGACAGGGAAGATGGCAGATGAAAACGTATTGCGTTGATCCGTCTTTTTTCACGCAAACAAAAGATGAAGACGATGACTCGAAAAGACGTGTCATGTCGTGTGACGTCACAAGTTTAGTATCTTTTTACCCAGAAAGTGACCACTCGTGATCTTTGACACGTTTTCTTTTCGTCAATTTTTATTAATTTGATAAAAAAAAAACACGTATCAAATATTTTTCGTTAATCTAACTGACGGACTAATTCGATTTTTTTGGTCAAATATCATTAAAACTAAATTAGAGAAAATGTGGGCTTGTTGTTGTTACAGTTACGTCTCTGGCCTACTTTCTCGGAGATAGCAGGCGTGATCTTGCCAAGTTTACAAACGAAAACCAAATTCACAGTTGTCTCAAAAGCGTGGACAAATTATTTATAATTTCAGGCACATTTTAAAGGGAACAGGAAGAATTTAAATTACAATAAAACTTTTCTTAATTACGCGTTTACACTTCACGATCGTAAATTACTAGGTGTGGAAGAAATTATTTTACAAATTAAGGAGCAAAACGTAATGAGTATTTTATCTGTTTTCCTCTATAAATTATAATTATTTAAAAAGATTTATTTGGCTATTTGTCGGGAAAAGTGTGTAATAGACAGCTGCTAAAATGTTGAGCAATTTTTGAATTGCGAATGGTTACTTAGATCCTCGTTGGTCAAGTGATCGTAAGCGCGACTGCCGAGTTGTTCGGAAAACTGTTATTGGGTTTTTAATTTTTTTTTATTTCTTTTTTGTTTTTCAATTTGTGCTCAATTGATGGCATTAGGCTCGACCCTATTTGCATGGCCTTAAACTTAACTGGCGAAATGTGGTAATAATAATATACCTCTTCCTAACCGTTCGGGGGTTGCAGGCGTGATGTTAAGTTATGTTATTACGCTTTGTATTACCCACAACCGCGTAAACGAATCGGGATCTTGTGAAGGTTGCGGGGATCCGCTGGATGCAGATGGGGTGTTTCGTCGTTTCGGACCACGAGTGGTTCGGACCGCGGTGTGAAACGCCAAAGAGCTCTTAGGAATAGGCTGTTTCGGACCGCGGTGTGAATCGACCATAGAAGAATTTGAATGGGTTTATTCGAACCGAGAATGGAACAAAAAGTTTTCTCAGTAATAATGCTTAAAGTACAGCCAGGCACAAAATAAAATAGCGAAAATAAAATAAAATAAATTAAATTTTGTTTTGCACGCATTTGTTACACATGGCTTGTCGCCTACTCTACGTAATACTTTTGGTACCTATTTACAACTCTTATTCTGATTAAATGCGCCAACTTTTAATGCCACTTGCCAAGGCACTTTAGTACATTTTTTTTAAAGGAGGGCCTGTCAAAGTCGACGAATCTTCAAAATTTTAAATTCGTAGTTTAACAAATAGTCTCAATTCTCGGAAACTTGAGGCAATTGTGTCATTATTTTTTATTGGGATTCTAGAAATATTATTTAGGATTACGCTTCCAAAGTTCAAATGAACAAAAATAAAAAAGAATAACCACAATAACCGAAAAATTGTACAGTTTGATCAAATTTCTAGGTTTTTCTTAAAATGCCTATAATTTTCAAATTGCATGGGATAGATTTTTTTTCAGATTTTTCTCGTGATGGTTATGATCAATCCTGTCACCCCGTTTCGGCTTGACATTGATTTCTGGGACAACCTGTATACAGTATTTTCATACACAGAGAAAGAAAGTTTATTACAAGAAACAAAGTAGATCATATTGTGTCCCTTAAATGAGCCGTTTATAAAAGATTTAAATAATATAATTATTAAGAAAATAAAATTGATCTTCATCGGAGTCTTCTTCATCAGAGTCTTCGTCTTCTGCCAACTTTATTATAAGTGGCGCGTGATCTCTAATTAGAGCTTTTTGTAAGTCTTTGTTTTGAAGTTCTTCGGCATGCCTCACACATTTGGCCCAGTCTTCTCGTGTGACATTATCTATGGCTTGGTGGAGGTGATTTTCGACATCTGCTATCTTGAAAGTATTATTGTTCATCGCAACTTCTTCCTTTACTTGTGCCCAAATTAGTTTTATCGTTAGCACGTGCACAGGTAGCCGTTTATCGATAACTAGGGTCCGGCGGCACGTTGCACATTCCTATCTTTTTTGACTTTTATGACCTGACGACTCAGATGATAACGCGCGAACGTTACTATTAGTAGTAGTAATGTAAAAGGATCTCAGTACCCTTCTGGCTTTCATAGTGGGTTTAATGTGACAAAATAGTCGGATGCTATTTTCACTACATTCGCAGTTTATGGCGTAAAGCTAAGCAATTGGGAGTATTGAAATCAAAACTGGGCGCTAACCATGTGAAATTGTGCATGGCATTGTTACATTTACCGCCGGACTTGTTAGAAGATGGCTGGCTATATGTAATGGCAGAAAGTCCAAAGAGTAACGAAGTCACACAGTTCAATGACTATTTTGTCAAAACATGGCTGGAACATGATGTGTTTTCAAACACATGGAACACTTTCAATGAAAGTGACAGAACCAACAACATGGTGGAGTCATGGAATGCAAGGATAAAAAAGACCATTACAGAAAAACCCAATATTGCACAGTTCCTTGAGGGAATACAAAAAGATGCCAAATATTATTGTGGTATATTAGCAAGAACTGGTGACATCCAAATTTCAAAAAGGAAAGCAGAAACCATTGAAATGAATCAAAGAATAAAGAGCATTATCCAAGAGTTATTGACTGGTGAGATTACTGTCGGTCATTGTTTGGAAAAATTGAGAGTTTAGTGCATTTCAGTTTAATAATAATTAAAGTAAATTTTTATATTCTGTTCATTTTAAATATTTTTATTTTATTTTTACTATTGGTTAAAAATTAAGAGTTTAATGTAAGTTGAATTTGTATGGGATTAGGTATATTTTATTATTGTCTTTTGGATATTTTAAAACTAAATGAAAAAGAGCCTGTTAATTTAAAAAAATACGTATGATGTTTCGAATTGTTGTTTTAATCAGTAGTAAATACTTAATTATTATTTGTTGATTAAAGTTTTGTTGTAATGTATTTGTTAGTTTTAAGTCAGAATGTGTACCTAATGTTTCAACTGTGATTTAAACTAGTTCTCAATTACTAATCAAACTGTGATTTTAATTCAACCACTTTTACTAAATATTGGTATGTGATTGTGATTTTGAAATATAATTACAAAATATCAAGTCGTAACTGTTTTATTTTCATGAAACACTTTTCTACTCGACTGTACATACAAACTTTGAAATTAGCTTGTACCTAAACATAGTGGTTCGAATCGCCCCATTCCTAAGAGCTATTGGTCGATTCACACCGCTCGGCGCTCCAAGGACCGCCGCAGTGCGAAACAGCCCATTCTTAAGAGCTCTTCTGCGTTTCACACCGCGGTCCGAACCACTCGTGGTCCGAAACGACGAAACACCCGCGAGATGCACGGGACCGGTCAATGTAGCGACACCCGGGGGAGGCCTATGTCCAGCTGTGGACGTCTTTTGTCTGAAATGATGATGATGATTTCATCGAATCTGTTGTTTTGCAGAGTAAAAAGATTTAGGTACGTTTTTGCGTAGAGTTACTTAGTGTGATGTATAGATACTAGATAGGTACTTAGTTGACGGCATCGTGATCCATTTATACCTTTCAATATGCGGTAAAGATGTCACAGGCGTCAAGATAGAGATACCTTGGCCCCGGATACAATAGACTAAGTATGAACATAGGTGGTATTTAGTCAGCAGAAGTCTGATACTCTGGGGATGATTTCCCACACTTAAAAAAAAAGGTGTCATAGGCTATAATATACAGTATGTTAACTAACAGAGGGCGTTCCCGTCAACCAAGTATTCTGTACATCAAACTAAGTACCCCTACTCAAATTTTTTTGCTGGGAAACAACTTTTTTTTTTGGTGCCAAAAATCACATTTTACGGTAAAACTCAAAGTACCACTCTTAAAACATTGTGCTAGTGGATGCTTTAAATAATAAATGGGTCATGGAGGTAATTTAAGTAACGTTATAGCCTAAAAAACTAGAATTTACGAAAACAGCTGTGAAACGTTTGGAACTTTGACCCCCAATATCTCCGTAACCGGGGGTTTCCAGGTTGGTAATTTTTTTTTAGCATGTATGGATGCTATACTATTGCGGGTTAACGGGAACGCCCTCTGTTAGTTAACATACTGTAGGTATATTTAAAATGTTTTCGTGGGATAATTTGCTACTAAATCGCGAACGAACCCGCGAGTAAAAGCTAGTGATATTCAGAACATAATTGTTTTATATTTGCAAACAACATGAAAGCTTTAGGTTTGTGTTCCAATAATTTTGATGATAATCTCTTTTCATAACTGGTTAATGATTTTGTGTGCAAACAGTAGGATTGAATTGGTCAGTTCTCCGAAATTTAACATGTTTTATAATATTGGTATATATTTGACGGTACGTAATTGGCTGCTAACTAACCTGTACTTTAATGAATGTTTTGAAATTGTATCATAAACAACAGGTTATCATTGTAACTTTTAAATATTTTTTGATAAAAATCGTTGTCTGTATATTTTTTATTGAGGACCTTTTACTGTTTCTTTGACATCAAAAGGGTGTAAAAGTACCCTTAACGCAAACGAAGGGCACTTGTTCTCCCCATCACTGCGAACATTTTTTGGTTCTAAACCATACCTGGAAACCCCCTAGTTACGGAGATATTGGGGGTCAAAGTTTCAAATTTTTCACAGCTGGTTTTGTAAATACTAGTTTTTCAGGATATAACTTTACTTAAATTTCCTTTATGACCCGTTTACTATTCAAAGCATCCATTAGCAAAATGTTTTAAGAGTACACAATGTTTTACATTGAGTTTTACAGTAAAATGAGATTTTTGACACTAAAAAAAGTCGTTTCCCAGCAAATTTTTTTACTTAGGGGTACTTACGTAGTTTGATGTACAGAATGCTTGGTTTACGTTTGTGTGAAGGGTTAATTTACACTCTGTATGTTGTTTACAAATAAATAAAATGAAAGTGCATGTATGTAAAAAATAACACGTTTTACGGAATGCGTATTAAACTGTATTCGGTTACTTATACTAATAATGTAAAGCCAAGTCAGAGGCCGTAACCACGATAAAATAAAGACAGAATACAATAAATACTTGATTCATTGTGTGAAGTGGCATTGAGTTTCTATCAGCAGGGCTATTGCGTATCTTTTAAATGACAGTGGCTAACCTATAGCCAATATGGACATTGAGAGGGAGCGCAGGGCGCTGTCTGTCCGGTGTAATATGTTGGCTCGCAGGTTTGCTCGGTGTACTACACCAGTGAAGATGACTTTATTTAAGGCATATTGCCAGTCGTTTTACACGTGCAGCCTGTGGACCAACTTCACGCAGCGGGCGTACAGCGCACTGCGCGTGCAGTACAACAATGCTTTCCGGATACTGGTAGGGCTTCCACGATTTTGTAGTGCTTCGACTATGTTTGCTGAGGCGCGGACCGATGATTTTTTCGCGATCGTAAGGAAGCGCAGCGCTTCGCTATTGGGTCGCCTACGAAGCAGCTCGAACAGTCTCCTGAGGGTTTTGTCCGAGCGGTGGGACTTGTCATTAATAAAAAAGTGGATGCAGCTTCATGCTAGCGCATTTCCTCGCTTGTTTTGACATTTTGATTGTGTGTTTAATTTTAATTTTTATTTGATTGAATTTAATTTGCTTGACATTGGTTTTGTGTAAATTTAATGTGTTTGTGTAATTTTATTTTTATTAATTGCTCGACATTGATTATATAATTCTAATGTGTATGTGTAATTTTTTATTGATTATTTTGTGACGTTTGAGTTGTTTGCCATTTTAATTTGTGTATCATTTATGGACTGTGTCTGAAATAAATAAAATTATTATTATTATTATAGTGCTTATCAATTACTGTCAAATGGTTCCATTTTGTACTAAACCATAACCAATTTGACAGTTAATCCATAGACAATATGATAGCCACTGTCATTTAAAAGATACGCAATAGCCCTGCAGATCAGTAATTTCTCAATAACAGTCGTGGAGTCTGGATTTATAAAATCACACCTGTAACGAGTATTCCTGTAGTGCACAAAATAAATCTAAAGTCGTCTCGTGGTCGTATCGTATAATTTAAACGGCATTTTTCGCCTATTCAGCTGCTCCGAACAAACTTTTCTTCGCTGAATTTTTATTGTTATTTAAATATATCAAACAAAACTCGCTATAAAAGGGAAACGATGTTTTGTAACTTCGACATAAGAGCAGTTTTTATTTAATCCGATGGTTTTATTATCAATGTATTTAGGGGTGGACTTGGCAACACCCCGGGGCTATGAGCGCGAGGTTTAGGGTTGAACTACATAGAAACTGAGCGGAGTGCGCGGTAGGTGGCGACATCCATGACGCGATTGGCAGTACGGTCAGCAGGGCTATTGCGTATCTTTGTAAATGTCAGTGGCTATCATAGTGTCCATCGATTGACTGTCAAATTGGTTATGGTTTAGTACAAAATGGAACCATTTGACTGTTAATTGAACGACACTAACTGCCGCACTCACAGAGGATTAATGATTACTTAGGCCCTCACTTAGTGAAGGTTTTGACAGTTTTTTCATACAAAAGTATGTTAAACCTTTACTAAGTGACAGCTTAAGTAACCATTAAATATCTCTGAGTACCGCAGTAAGACAGCCACTGACATTTAAAAAGATACGCAATAGCTTAGGACTGTTTTAAGACGTACGACCCGCAGGTCAAACGTCTTAAAACAGTCCTAACTTAAATTATTCCAGTGTGAAAACGTGACAGAACTATACAGGCTCTCTAGTGCCATCTCTTTTCACCCTGGATTAAGAATAAGGACTGATTGACGAAGTAATGTCTCTGCTGTTTCTAGCTTTAACGAAAGACGGTATCGGTAATTGGTGACAGAAAACAATAGAAGTACGAAATAATGCGATTCCGTGCTAATAGATGACAAAGTGTTTCAACCCTGAAACTCCACGTTACGTAAAAACGAACGACTTAAAAAAGTACCAATTAAAGAAAAAAAAAGGTTTGTGTGTAGGGGGGGGGTTAAGGATTGTGTATTGGGTGAGTGGTTGCTTCCTATGCATATGCAGATGATGACTTTATAACGGCATTTACGCAACTGAAGAGAACATGTTAACAATAGCTGGTTGATGGCACTTTCTACTCAATGTCAAAAACAAAAGTGCTTAGTGACTGACTAACTCATCAACGCCAACCCTTGTTCTTAGAAAGCTAAATTTTGCACAGGTTCCCTTTGTAATGTAGACAAGGAATAAGGAAGGATTTTTTTTTTTAATTCAATCACTAAGGGGGTTAAATAGGGTATGAAATTTGTATGGTAAAAGATTAAGCTGTGTTTTTAAGGGACATACAATATTATACTCCATTAGCGTTACGAGGTGTTAGCCATAACAGTTTGTTTAGGACACCGCTAATGTTATTATAGTGAAACATAATACATGATAGTGTAACAAGAGTTTAATAGTTTGTTATTTAGTATTATAGTAAATTAAATAATTCGTTAAAATATTTTTGACGCTTTGTCAAAAATATTTAATTAAAATAAAATAATAATAATATTTAATTAAAATAAAATAATAATAATAATAATATTTAATTAATATTTAATATTTTATTTAATTTATTTAATTTTAAAAAAAACGGGAAATCACAATATAAAAAGTGAAAACGAAGCTGTCAACGACCCGACGGGGATAAGTATAAGTATAAGTATAACGGGCTGGTGTCCGCAACTCCACGCTCAATGCGCGTATTTTACGTGCGGGTGGGAATATCACTCGATCCACCCCAGCTCCCCGAGAAAAGCCAGCAACCCCTTGGTGTTACTGGCAATCTCGCGGAGAGTACCTGGGTCACCGAAGTATTTGGCCCTGTATGGGGCAACCCCCGGACAGTGCAGGAGCACGTGGGCTGCTGTTTCTTCTTCCTCCATGCAGGCTCGACACAGAGGACTATCTGTGACTTCTATAACAAAGAGGTGCTTGTTAAAAGTACCGTGTCCAGTGATGGCAGCCGTTACTGTGCGTAGCTGCAGTTTAGTTAGCCGGAGCGCTTGTTTGGTGAGGCGAGCGTCGATGGCGGGAAGCGCCTTCTTGGCCTGCCTACACTCGCCGTGGTCTAGCCACAGCTTGGCGTGAAGTTCTTTGGTACGTTTCCTTACCAGCGTGCGAAGATAGCCGAAAGGTAGCGGCACGATGGGTTCTGGGCCCACCGCCGCCATGCTCGAGCCCCTTCGAGCGAGTTCGTCCGCTGCATCGTTGCCTCGGGAGTCGCTATGTCCTTTGATCCATTGAATGGTTATATTATTGAGGTTACCAACCTGGTTCAGGCGTTGGTGGCACTCGTGTATTAGCCCGGAATTCACCGTGTGGCTCCTTAATGCCAGCAGCACTGCCATGCTGTCTGAGAGTATGCGGATGGAGTGTTCCTTTACCTCCCGAGGGGGATGCGGGTAGTTCGAAGAGATACCGCGGCCTCGTCACAAGGGCTAAGACGGAACATGGGTGGTTTTTAGTCAGTAGAAGTCTGACACTCCCTTCCGCTCTGCCCAGAGCTCCCAGGGAAAAAAAGCCGCCAGCCAATTATTCAGTACATCAAATTAAGTAACTCGACGCAAAATTTTTGCTCGTGGTTGCAAACGCAACTGCTGAGTGTCAGGCCCTGGGTTCGATTCCCGAGCTGTGTGAAGTGTCATTGGGATTTCCTAATTAATTTCTCAGTAGAAGTTAGGAGTTTGGCGTTATGATACCCCCTTACCTCGGAAACGTGCTGACCCACATAGCTATTCACAAACAATCGAATCGAATCGATCGTATGTCTATCTCGCTCACTTTCATAATGCCAAAAAAAGATAATAATAATAATATTCCACAACTATCACACAACGCCATCTAGTCCCAAGCTAAGCAGAGCTTGTGTTATGGGTACTAGACAATTTAACTGATAAACATACTTATATATTTCTAAATGCATACATATTATAGATAAATTACACCCAGACACAGAACAAATGATCGTGCTCATCACACAAACATATTTTGTCCTGGGTGGGAATCGAACCCACGACCTCCGGCATAGCAGTTAGGGTCACTAACCACTAGACCAACAGGCCAGTCACACCAAATCGAAGCGTTGTGAGTAAAGCGCCTGATCTCTCTCCGGTCGTATTGTCGTCCCATTGGACTATGTGAAGAAGGAGATAAAACACACAAGGAGACAGAGAACAGGGAGCACACACGCCTGCACTATTATATCTCCCCAGCATCAGCCCAGCTATCAAGCTGGGGGTCTAAAATGGACCATTCATAAAAGTAACTGCGTCTGTGACCATTTTACGAATTTCAACGCAATTCATATTATTTTATACAAAAAATACAAAAATATTTATTTCATCACATAACACTGTGTCATACATAAACTGAGGCAGCCCCAGTAAGTTACAATAGTACTTGACAATAGTATTTTCCTATTATGATCTGCTAAAGTGGCCATTTTAGACCCCCTGCAGGGCTATTGCGTATCTTTTAAATCACAGTGGCTATCATATTGTCTATAGATTAACTGTCAAATTGGTTATGGTTTAGTACAAAATGGAACCATTTGACAGTAATTGAAAGGCACTATAGGTTAGCCACTGTCATTTAAAAGATACGCAATAGCCCTACTGATCTCCGCTGAGATTGGCCACCGTGACTGAAATGCGATTAGGAGGACTATTATTATATTATTTTAGGTTTCAAGTTCCAGTAGATTCAAAAGTATTAGGTATGTACCTTAAATTACAAATAAAATTCTTTTTATGACAATAGATAAAGTTTTTAAACTCCTGTCATAACTCAAACACGGCTTTCAACTAAGTTAAGCCAATTTTTATAATTCCACAGTTGAAAACAGTCATTAAAACAAACAGCACTTTGTTTTTCCTGTGTTGTTTTCGTTTAATTGTTAAAGAGTTTATTTATTTATTACTGTTTGGCTTGAGTACGGACCTGCGGGTCTAAAATGGCCGCTTTATCAGAATCCACGCAGAATCTTAGTATGAATCACGTTAAAATCTAATTCCTAAAATGGACTTAATGTCTATAACTATAAAGTCCTCTCTCTTTGCCTGTGTCCCAGCAGTGGGAACATTAATAGGCTGTTGATGATGATGATGATGATGATAAAGTCCATTTTAAGAATTTTAATTTTTTTTCATGTTACGATTCTGCTAAAGCGGCCATTTTAGATACCCTGCTCTGCTTATCTCGTCCTAAAACAGATGTTTTGTTGAAAAATGAAAGTTTTTAAGAAAGGTGTGGAGAAGGCTCAAATTTTAATGGTCTTCGTTTCAGCTTGTAAAGGTTTGCTGTTGATCCATACTAATATTATATATGTTTAGGTTAGGTTAGGTTAGGCTGGCTGCTGCACTGCGTGTCGCGAGTTCGATCCCCGCACGACACCAATATTTGAATGGCCTACAGGAAGTTGTTCCACCTGTCGGGGATGCGGGTTGTTCGCAAGAGATACCGCGGCCTCGACATACTCGTAAAGGGCTAAGAAGCAACATGGGTGGTTTTTAGTCAGTAGAAGTCTGACACTCCCTTTAGAGTGGGATATTTGATGATATCCCAAACTACCAACAACAAAATGGTACACCTCTACCCAACAAAATCTGTTACAAAGAAATAGTGACCATTATATCTAACGTGACGTAACCGAACGTAAATACGGAATAAATGTCGTACGGATACAGTGCGGGTCCCGCATCACGATTGATGGGAACACAACACCAATATTTGACGCAGCGCGAAAACTGCGCGTCCACACTAGTCGATTTATTTACCCGAGGACACAACTAGTGTGACAACACTGAATGATGGTGGCTGGGGTTACTGATTAAACTCGGCCTTGCTTTATGGGGTTGTGTTGTGTTTTTCTGTAGTGAAAATGTGTGTTGAAATAGGAGCTTTGACCGTGTAACGTGATATTGAACTTATGAGTCGTATGAGAGTTTCCACTGTCAATTAATTTTCATATCAAGTTTTACGCCCCATTTTAATTACTTATACTTATTTTTTTTTTAATTCAATTATTTATTGCATATCATATGACATGTGTTTTACAAGATCTTATCTAATAAAGCTCACATGGACAGCACGGTTGGCGCAGTGGCTCAAGCGATGGACTGGCATGGAACAAATATTTGTATGACCTTCAGATAGTTTGTTCCGGGTCTGGGTATTTGTGTATGTGAGTTTTAATGTTTGTGAACGCACCCACAATACAGGAGAAATTCCTATAGAGGGTGGGGCAGGGTAAAAAAAAATACAATATTTATAGTAGTAAAAATTGTTACAGGCATCATAATTGGCCTGTTGGTCTAGTGGTTAGTGACCCTAACTGCTATGCCGGAGGTCGTGGGTTCGATTCCCACCCAGGACAAATGTTTGTGTGATGAGCACGATCATTTGTTCTGTGTCTGGATGTAATTTATCTATAATATGTATGTATTTAGAAATATATAAGTATGTTTATCAGTTGTCTAGTACCCATAACACAAGCTCTGCTTAGCTTGGGACTAGATGGCGTTGTGTGATAGTTGTGAATATTATAAAAAAAAAAAAAAAACTTCCTGTCCATTCTATTTGGTGTCGGCGCAACACGTTCTCTTTTTCCATTCTTCCATTCTTTAGACGTCACAGTGGCATCTACTTCATTCTCTTTAATATCATTCCTCATACAGTCAGCAGTTCCTCGGCAGTCGTTACTGGATGTCAGACTTTCAGGTCACTGACTACCCAGTCAGTGACCTGAAAGTCTGACATCCAGTCTTACCAAAGGGTATCGTATTACCTAGTATGAACTGGGTTGTGGAGGTCAGATAGGCAGTTGCTCCATGTAAAATACTGGTATTCAGCTGCATCCGGTTAGACTGGAAGCCAAGTTAGATGATGGTGATCATTCCTCACACAATCCATACAACTTTTCTTTGGCAAAAGTAAAGAAATAAATGACACAGTAAAGAAATTAATAAAAGTAAAATCACACTAATACATATTATAAAGGCGAAAGTTTGTGAGTGTGTATGTTTGTTACTTCTTCACGCAAAAACTGTCGAACAGATTTAGATACAATTTGGTGCACAGATAGTTTATAGCCTGGATTAACACTTAAGATAGCTTTTATCCCGATTTTATCTTCCCGTGGGATAATTTTCGAGTTGTAGCGGGTGAAGCCGCTGGCAACAGCTAGTAAAGAATAATGGCAAAAAAAACATAATTATTGTCAAATACATCATATAATTCCACCCTTATTTCACATGCTCTAGAACCTCAAGTCGCAAGTGAATTTAATATTTTTTAAATATCTTTAAAATGAAAGTATTAAGTGTTTTTCGTGAAACATCAATATTTAAATTACCTACTCCAAACTTACACACCGAAAACATCACGAGTCTTTTAAAATCCGTAATAAATAATTCTTAAACACCATAATAATTACGACTGAAAGGCCCACGAGATAGGATTCACATTTAGACCCTCATTGTGACCCTGGAGTCTTATCTTCATGCTTCACTGACCCTCCATAGGTGGTCCTTCCATACATGTAATTTACTGCTTTCGGAGTAATTGAGCGATATTGGAATTTTTCACATAGACATGGACTGCGGGTTGTTCGATAAACATACCGCGGCCCCGGACACAAGGGCTAAGAAGGAACATTGGTGATTTTTAGTCAGTAGAAGGCTAATACTCCCTTGCACTGCGTCCAGCTGGGCTGTTGCATATCTTTTTAAACGTCAGTGGCTATCATAGTGTCCATCAATTAACTCTCAAATGGTTAGTTTAGTAATAAGGCATTCTTGACACTTGTATGAACTGAGGCGGTTGTTTTGGTGGTTTTAATTATTATTACTCAGTAAATAGACAATTGTTACTGCCGCGAATTCCATTTTATTTAACATACGACTTGAGATTGACCGGGAAATTGCAAAAAACGGGGCATCTCTGACTACTCCTTTAGGGTTTGATTAACGCGTGATTACGTTATAAACAGCAATGTGAATTGAAGTTTATTGCCAAAGCAAGGAGATAGATTACATTTTGGAGAAGGACATAGGCTACTTTTTAACCTTGAAAAAACACACGCAAACACAATTTATCACGCGAACAGGGTCGCGGCCAGAAACTAAATAGAGTAGATTTATGACGTCCATAACAGTTTAGAATGCTACTTAACATTTTTTTTATTTGGGACAAGCCCGCCACACTATCCCCAAACCACTGTAACTCCTGAAAGACAAAATCAACAGTGGCGACCACAAGAAAAGCGCCGAGACAATGAAGCTCGACGAAGTCCCAGAGAAACGATTTAACTGTCTTGGATCCCGCAACGAAATTAATCAGAAAAGAATAGCGGAGGAGTAGGAAAAACATTACAACACAAGAACACACATTAGTGATCATGATTTGGACATATTCAACACCAGTGTGTCTCGGCTTAAGAATGTCTTGGTGAAAAAAATTTTTGCAGTAAAGTAATCTTGATTAACTGTTTGTGCGGTTCTTAGTTTATATTCATCGATCGTGTTACTTTGTTGTTTGTTTATTGTTACCTTTTTATTTTGTTGCTTTTTCTTTGTTTTATCTGTGGAAACCTGAATTGGCCTTCAAATGTTTATTTATTAAGCACATTGTCTGTATTGGCTGTAAGTTTCCCAAAGATAATAAAATAAAATAAACAAAATTTCACTTTTAAAAACATGCTAAAATCATTCCTAAAAGAAAAGAAGTTGAAGCCAACCATAAATTCAAGTCACAAAGATTAACCAGACCCAGTTCGCAGAAAGAATACAAATTTTTCCACTCGCAGATTTACATATAAAGCATAGCGCATCTATAATATTTAAGTATTTAAAATTATAATCTATGACGGAACCCCAAGTAAGATATATAGGGTGTCCATGAATTATTCAACAGGTTGCCACGGTGTTACTGTATCCGGTGTACAGTGAAACTGCTTACGGAAGTGCTGACATCTTGCGATAACATTCCGTACCTGTATTTTGGTAAAATATTACCTCCTTAATTGATTTATAGAGAGCATTTTAGGACAGTAAAAACTGAAGTGGTTGGTATGTATTTTGGGTCAGTTTTAAATGGTTAAGGATGTGTTCCCAATATAGGTGTGAGGTAGCTAGGCTACGCGTAAATCCATCAATAAGATTACTCATTTTCTAGGCCTCGCTTAGCGCATTTTTAGTGGAAATGTTTCGAGTAGTACGTACGCGAGAGATGTTTAAAGGCGCCAGCGAGAAATGTGTGCTTTAAGGGAACTGGATTTCTCGTCGGGGCTGCGGTTACTTCGAAAGAGATACCGCAGGCTCGACACAAAGGGCTAGGAAGGCACATGGGTGGTTCTTAGTCAGTAGAAGTGTGACAATCCCCACCGCTCTGCTAAAGCGGAAGGAGTCATTTGATGGTTACGTACCCACCCAACAAAAAAAAACCGCCCAAGTGCATGTCGGACCACGCACAATGTAGGGTTCCGCAGTTGCCCATTAAAAAAAGGAAAATTAAGTACTAAACTGATTAACCACCCTGCCTACCTGCCTCCGAACGATGAATTTTATTGTAAAAATTAAAACAAACTTAATCCTACCCCACTTTAATCCTACTGGGGCACCCTAAAAAAAACAACATTTTACTTTAGCACTTTGTGGTGTTGTTACTCATTTGTATATTAATGCCAAATTACAGCTTTCTAGTATTAAGAGTCTTTGAGATATAGTGCGGACGGACGGACGGACGGACGGACGGACAGACAGACAGACAGACAGACGGACATGGCGAAACTATAAGGGTTTCATATTGACTACGGAACCCTAAAACTGGGAACTGGATTTATCAAAATCAAAACTCATTTATTCAAACTAGGCTGATAATCAGCACTTTTCGAACGTCAAAATTTACTTTACTTTACTTATTTACAAGAGACAGTCCCCCAAAACGCCCCCCCTTCGACACTGAAGTGGCGGAACAAACTCCCCAGCACACATCTGTCTGTTAGGTTAGTTAGAAGAACCAGACTCGATACAATAGTAAGGCAAGTATAAAAAAGTATATAATAATAATAAAAAAAGACATAACATATCAGTAAACTAATCTTGGAGAAAGAACATAAATAACAAACATTGTCTTGTGTTCAACTTAGCGTTTAAGTAGTCGTTAATGGAATAGTAAGCTTTTAAACAAATATTAGATTTTACTTTGGCTTTAAACGCATTAAATGGCAAGTCTAGAAAAGAAGGTTGTTTTATTGTTTTTTTATTTTATTTTTGTTATAATTATAATGTTATACCAAGCCCGACGAATGAATTATGAACTTTGTGAAGCCAGTGAAAAGGAGCGCGTAGTTTATGCTTATTTCTAGTGTTAAAGTTGTGCATATCACTGTTTTTACTGTACAGGTTATGAAAAGTGTTTGAAGAGCTTGCAGTGAGAGGTAGTAAACTTATACCATCACTATTTCACAGCAGTCACTAAATATGAAATATGTATCGCATCAGCTCGCTATCTTCGGGTGCTTTGGTGGAAAACCAGCTTAAAATAACAAAAAAAACTGTCGGACGAAAAGCCTAGATTTCCGTTTGTGTTTGATTTATTTTTGTTTAGATGTAGAGTTAGCTTGGTTTGTGAAAACCGAATGGAGTGGTTCTTTGCTTTGTTTGACTAGTAACTTCAAGTTCCATCTCTAAGTGGGATTGTTGTGTATCTAATGAAAATAGGATTTAAAAGTCATCATATAAATATCATCATCATCATCAACAGCCTATTAATGTTCCCACTGCTGGGACACAGGCCTCCTCTCTCTTTGAGAGGGAATGGGCTATAATCTACCACGCGGGCCCAATGCGGATTGGTAGATGTCACATGTCTTCGAATGTTTGGTTCTAAGCCATGCCGGTTTCCTCACGATGTTTTCCTTCACCGTTTTGAGAGCAGCTGTGATGAAATAAATTACACAAAGCAATGTGCCTGCCTGGGTTCGAACCCACGACCTACTGTTCGTAAGTCGGAGCCGCCACCACTGGGCCACCACTGCTCTCTATAATCTAAAATATAAATATAATAACTTTTATTGCATGACATTCTAAAAAATGTTATTCAAAGTTTTTTTGCGCAAAATTTAATTCTACAAACAAGAGAATAAAAGATAGGATTAGCGCAAACATTTTTCTGTAATCTGAAAAAAAACCACAACATTTTTAGCTTTCTCGCATAATTACAACGGAAGCACCCTCCATTTTTTCCCCAAAAACTGTCCGAAGAAACTTGTAAAAAATGGGAAACCTCGCCAAACCAAATCCGGTAAACAAATCGTAGTCATTTACAAAACTGTTAAACAGACGATAAACAAATTGCCTACTTAAACGGTATACATATAAGGCTCGCTTTCACCTAAAGGCGTCACCTAAACGAGTGCCTGCTGTGAAATCGGCTCTGTTGGACTTTTAAATCTCCGTTTACCGCCGAGAGGTGATATTCCTACAGAACAATAATATTTAGGCATTAGTTTCGATGTTAGTGTACCTTTTAATGTACAGACGGTAATTTTGCGCAATAACCCGCAAGTATGAAGTTTAAGCGTTGCGTAATTGGGCAATAGACTTTGTCCTTATGTTTTATTATTATTACAAACCTTTATTCATTATTCCTACACATTAAATACATTTTTAAATATTTCTTTAATTAGTTATAAAAAAACATTTAAAAATATAATAAATAGGTCCGTATCGGGAGCAGGGTCCAATTATTATAAGTCGAGTTGCTTTGTGCAGTTTGGTATTATATACAATACAATAACTGTCTATTTGTAACACGTTTTGTAAAAGCGATACTTATATTAAGGTCCTAAAAAAATTTAATTGTTTGACGTTTGAAAACATTTTGCGTCGATAGTCATCCTTCACACAGTTAACCATCGTTTTTTTGGTCTTCCTCTACTCTTAAAGCCATCTATCTACATTCATACTCCACATTTTCCATAGCATGTCCATATCACGACAATCGATTACCACACAACGGCGCCACTTTCAGACTTCCTCTTATGTACTCACTCCTTATTTTATATATTCACGTCACTCCACACATCCCCCTTAGCATTCTCATCTCAGCCACATGCACTAGGGGATCTGAAAAAAAAACTAATCAGTCCGTCAGATAGATTTCCAAAAAATATTGGACACGTATTTTTTCTTTTTTCACATAAACAAAAAATGAAGACGATACAGTGCTTCGAAAACTCGTGAACTCCTCGAAAACGTCACATGTAAGTACATTTGTTCAACTACAAATGACGTCACAATGATCAAATGATCTTTGACGCGTCTTATCTTTATATTTTTTTAATAATTTGATAAAACAAAAAACACGTATCCAATATTTTTCGATAATCTAACTGACGGACTAATGAGAATCAATTTTTTTTTACTTAGGCCGATTCCCTATTACCTTTCATTTATCCCTTTGTGACTTAGCAATCTGATCCATACACGACAGCAGGTCTAGCATGGTTTTATTCATTTTCCCCTTGATTTTAAGGAGAATGCGAGAATCGCATATTGTTTCCGTGACCTGCCGCCATTTCATCCATACAGTGCGTAATTCTGTGCTTTACACTACGATCTATTACGCCATTGCTTAGCACGAGTGAACCGAGATACCGAAAGTCGAAGCAAATTTGAAGAATCAGGTAACGACTACCTACCACACCAGTAAAACATTTTTTTTAACCGTCTACGATAAAAACGAGATTCTGATTTAAAAGCATACGTCAGATAATTACAACTTAAAATCGTCGTTAAATGCTCGAAATATGCAACAAAAGTGCCCCAACATACAACACAAAAAAAGACAGACGGATAACCAAGTGATCTTATAACTGTAACTGATAAGTTATTCCGTTTAAAAAATAAAATTAAATCTGTAACAAGCCGCGGTTCAAAGAAAGTTCTACGAACATTTCAACAAAAACGATTCGCTTTGTTTTAATAAATTAATTCAAGACAAGTTTCCTCTCTCGGTGACATACAAAAAGATACGGAAACAGCTGTTGTGAGGAAACTAGTTGCACTTGGAACTTTACCAGAGTTCAATATTATATTTTCACAACTGTGACCGTTTTCAGTTTAGTTTGAAGAAAACCTTTTTGATAAGTTAAAGAATCGAGCTTTAAATGATAAATGATATTACTTACACCCTGTAATATGGTGGAAGATGAGAATTTTTCATCGCTGTATTATACTTATAAAATTACTATAGTCTGCGCCATATAACCTAAGACTAAAAATCACTGGCACCCACCAATGTATTCCAATATTTCAAAATGCAAAGGAAGTGTTGCTAATAATACGAGCAAGACAAACGTATCGCGGTAAGCGGCGGCATGAGTTACAAACCTTTTGGCCAAAACCATAATTATTCAATTGTTCAAAATCAAATCAATTTTGGAATGACATTCTAGACAAAGTATGCAATAGGTACATAATTACAAAATTGCTCGCAGGTTGTGCACCCTAGACTCGCTCTGACGTCACACTCAGCGCAGAGTATGAGTATGAGAGGAATTTAAAAATTCGGTTACTTTAATTAATTGTATACTTCTATAATTTTATGTTAAAGCCAAATATGGCATGTTCTTTTATGGAAATACTAGCGGACGTCACGCGGTTTCACCCGCATAGTTCCCGTTCCCGTGGGTATACAGGGATAAAAAGTAGCCTGTGTCCTGGGGATAGTGTAGCTTCCCAACAGTGTAAGAATTTTTCAAATCGGTCCAGTAGTTCCCGAGCCTATTCGTTAGAAACAAACAAACAAATCTTTCCTTTTTAAAATATTAGTATAGATAAGTTGAAAACATAAGTATTCTCGAAAAACGAAAAAAAAACGAAAATTGTTATTGAAATATATAAAAAATAGCAATTAAAAAAAAAAATTTTTAAAATTTTTTTTTTTTAAATTAAATAATAAATTATTAAAAATTTGAAATAAAAAATATATATTATAGGATAATATCTTTTTAAATTTACGTATTTCATATTTATTCCGTCGTGGATATGTGTTTGGTATTATGAAACTTGACTGAAGTATGTGTGTATTAGCGACAATTTTGTATGTCAAGTGATCGCAAAAATAAGTTTTTTGCAATTTTTGGCACAAGTCGGATCAATGACTTTTATTCGCTGGTTGGTTGGCGCAGACTATAATATCAACTAAGTAATACTAATTCATAACGATACTATGCGTTGTCCTCGTTATAAAACTATTATTTTCGCTATTTGATTCGAATTTTGCGGATTAACTTAACTTTGAACTAATAAGTAGTACTTTTTACCCGACTGCGGCGAAGCCCAAAAGGAGGGTTATGTGTTTGGCGTGTATGTATGTATGTATGTTATTTTCTTTGTTCCCTCATAACTCCTAAACGGATGAAGGGATTTGAATAAAATAAACGTCGTTAGATTCGCCTTTATGGCGCAAGTGTCACTGGCTACATTAAATATAAAAACAAAGAAATTTGCGGATTTTGGGGGCCCTATCGCGGATTAAAATGTTTTATTACCATCGAGTAAGGTATCAAAATGAAGGGTTTTAAAAGGAGATTACAAAAATATAATACTTATGTGTTTAAAAGAAATTCAAAGTCACAAAACCTATAAACCTACACAAAAGTTAAATCATCTGCGAAGAATTTTACGCGACCAACGAAAGAACAAACACAAAAGAACTAAAAAAATTGGAAATAAAAAAAAGTAGTTAAAAAACTAAAAAACCTGACTGAAAAAACTGAAAAGCAAAAAACAAGCACATTTTAAATTAAACAAAACTTGGAAGCAGACGGGGTTCATTTGAATATTAAATTATGAAATGTAAATAGAATGGACCCCGCAAGATGATTTTTTAGTCACCGTCTAAATTCTGATATATTAATCTTTGGCAAAAATCATTGAATACGTGTTTTTTTTTTATTTTAATATCACTCAATACAAAAATATTGAGATATCACAAAATAAAGTTTTAACTTTTCATGGAGAGCGGATGATTTTTTCGAGAAAATAATTTCATATGAAAATTTTACATATCCATTATTTAAAAAAAAAATGGTGTTAGTCAATACCTAATGCCTAGAAAAAATTGGACGGTGACTAAAAATCTTCTTGTATAGATTGAAATATGTGAATACACAAAACACGTCAACCTACCTCTTCAACTGAAACAGATACAACCAACACATATTTACCAGGAACACATACACACATAGAAGTACGACTAGGCCTTGCAACGGAAACGGTCACAAACTGTCTGAGGACAGAGCAAGTTAAATGGACCGCAGTTTGCACAAACCGAATAGTTTGCTGGTCCAATGGTAATTCACGGATCCCAGTTTAAATGGTACTCGTTTTCTAAACTTAGTTAATTACTGGGTATACTAGATATGGATGTAGTTGCTTTTATGTTTAATGTGAAGGGAAAATCGTCACATTACTGCGGTACTCAGAGTTATTTAATGATATACTTAAGTCGTCACCTAATAAAGATTTGACATACTTTTGTATCACAAAACTGTCAAAACCTTTACTAAGTGATGGCCTAAGTAATCATTAAAGCTCTCTGAGTGCGGCAGTTAGTGCTATAAATTATACCATTTAGTTAAAAATTGCAACTTTACAGGAGATTGAAAAATCGACTGAGTGACTTCCGTGCCTCCGAAGGCATGTTATGCCGTTGATTCCGGCTGTCTATTATAGATCTTTGACAGCCGTAACAGCTAGTCAGTGGTCTGAAAGCCTGACAACCAGTCATACGATAGCAGCGGTGGCCCAGTGGTGGCCCAACCACAGCGCAACCTATGCAAGCGCGGCTTAACCTAAGGATCGAACCAAGTGGCAGTTAAAACTAAGCCACGAGGATATTTAACACTTTAGCACTTGCAACGCGGCTTATGTCTAAATTAGCTTATTTTTTATTTGATCTTCTTCACTTATTCCTTCTTCCTCGTACCTAAGTAGGTGCTTGGGGCTTCCCAAGCACCTACTTAGGTACCTACTAACATCTCTCATTCATTTCCGAGTGCTCTCGAACGCTTTGTCTCGCCGAACGGCAAACTTCAGCTGTTTAAGGCCCTTTATTCTTGTTGGATTTATTTTTGAAACTATTGTCGATAGTTGCTATACGATGCGAGCGGTTACAGCTCACTTATGGATCAATAATATCAAGAAAAGTTTTCTATTGGAATAAATGATAACGTGACGACTGACAGGGCAGAATGGAAGAAAAAAACGTGTTGGGCCGACCCCAAATGAAACGGATACCTAAGGGTAGGAAATTGATGATGAAAACCTTTCTATTGGACTATACAAATCATAAAATTTTACAGCGGGTCCAAATGACCAATTCAAAAATGTATTAGGTCGATTGGACCCGCCGGTCCCAGACTTAGTAGGATCAATTTACTAAAGAGCCATAGTAGAGCCAGAACTAGGTTGTAAATGTTTTCTTTCCAAGAAATCCGTTTTAACTGCCTGTAAAAGTCCCTGCAAAATCGTTCCAGCCGGTTGTAGACTAGTCATAGGGGATCGGACTGAGTCAAAAAACAATGATTCTAATTAGTCCGTCGGTTAGATTATCGAAAAATATTGGATACGTGTATTTTGTTTTATCAAATTAATCAAAATTGACGAAGATAAGATGTGGTTGTGACGTCATTTGAAGGTAAAAAATGTACTATCATATATGACGTTTTCGAAGAGTTCACGAGTTTTCGAAGCGCTGTATTGACTTCATTATTTGTTTATGTGAAAAAAGAAAAAATATGTCTCCAATATTTTTTGGAAATCTATCTGACGGACTAATTAGTTTTTTTTAGTCCGATCCCCTATTATATAGACAAACATTTTTTTTGTTAATACCGTAAGTACTGAATACTTCCATACTTCAGCGGAGCTGAACTATTTTTTTACTTTCAAACTTTTTATTTTTTTTGATATCCCAGCTTGTTGTATTTTTAGGGTTCCGTAGCCGAATGGCAAAAAACGACCCATAGATCTATAGATTGGTCATTTAATATTTGTTCTGCGTTGTATGTGTATTTGTGCTTTTTTGTGTACTTTTTATGCTTGTCATGTTTCGGCGACAAAAAATGCTTTACCTTATTTTGCACTTAAGAAAAAGCTGTTATTTTAAAATTATACCTACATACCCATCAATTTTTATGTTTCTATAGAAACATAATAATTTCACGCAAAAATATAATCACATATCCCAAATTAAACGCAAACATAAATTCGTTTCGTAATACCCGCATTCGAAAAAGTTTCATACATTAAATTATGATTTAAAATTCGAACCTCATTCGATTGGTGAACAGTGAGTTGTGGCCAGAATCGCGAGCAATCGCAATTAGCTAATGGATATGAACCAATTGAATACCGGTCTGTGGGTGACATGGGATTAAAAAAAAATCGTTTTCTTTCTTTTGTTTTTCAAAATTTATGTTCCATTGAATCGAAATGTTTGGTCGCGTCATCGTTGTACAGTTAAACCAGGAAGAGTTTGCGCTTCGATTATCTTCACGCGCGTCACTGGGGACGGCAGGGCAGATTATTGCTTCACTCATCGTAAATCCATACGTACACTAGAGGTATAATGTTCAATGACGAAACCCTTTAATGTCTTGGGGCAATCTCTACCCGTCGTCGGGGCTTCGGGTACCGTCGGGGCTGCGGGTTGTTCGAAAGAGATACCGTGGCCTCGACACAAAGGGCTGAGAAGGAACATGGGTGATTTTTAGTCAGTACAAGTCTGACACTCCCTTTCACTTCCTTTCCTTTCTTTCCCTTTTTTTTTTTCAGGGCGGGTGGGGTTATTTGGTGATTACCTACCCCCAAAAAAAAAGTTTCAATCTCTATCATTGCAGCAGTACGTTATCAATCTATCCATTAGACCGTAATCTGTCACTTAAAGTATTGAAACGTTTTTTAAATCGCCTAGAGTCATCATTCATCAATGTACAATATTATCATCATCGTTCGTGCACCCGAATAAGACGATGATTTTCGGAGCGCCAACTTTTTACCTATTCATTTGAACTTTACTAACTTGACTCAAGACATAATTTGAAAAAACAAACATCTGTAGCTACACAACATGGGCCAATCTGGGTGGACAACCAATAGGTACACGGTGAGGGCATGGAAGCCATTGTTTTATGGAAGGTTTAGTTATAAATACATAAATAACTTCGAGAAGCAATAAATTAACAATAGTATGAAAGATGAAGCGAACGGGAAGGTGTCAAATATGGTTGGATGTGGGTTCAATCAATGTTTGGCTGTGAAAACAGCGAAAAAACCAATTTCTAGGTTTTTGTAAAAAACGAAGCTAAAAAAATTGTTAACCATGAGGACCAGGGGATTGTGAAAACCTATCTACTCATTTTTCATACGTCTCATAGAATGAAATTATAACTAAACTGTCAAAATCAGATTGGTTTAAATTATCTCTAAGAGGTTGCTGATTGGTTGCTCTACCGGAAAGGCTGTCAAAATTGCGACAGATAATTTTCTTTTATATTCTGTCGCGTTGTATATTTAAAAGCCTGGGGTCAGGTTCTCATAAGGCGGTACTTAGCAGGAATAAGTTATTTCACCAAAAAAAATCTATTTAGTCAGTCAGATCGATTTTCAAAAACTAACGGACACGTATTTTTTCATTTTGCACTTAAACAAAAGATGAAGGCGGTACAGTGCTTCAAAAAGTCGAGTCAAGTCGTATGACGTCACAGGGTTAGTACTTTTTTACCCACAAAGTGATCTTTGACGTTTTACTTTCGTATTTTTTTATGAATTTGATAAAACATAAAACACGTATCCAATATTATTCGATAATCTAACAGGCGGACTAATTCGATTGTTTTAATGAAATACTCTATTGCAAAGACTTAATAAATAATAGTAATCACCAGAGTAAAGAAAATAAGCAGAATAACATTTTAACTTTGAATAAATTCAGGTTGCAAATAAATATTTCATATACTACCTAAATATTGTATATGTGGTTTGACACACGCCATCAAATTCTTTTCCGGACAACGCATAAATAAAGCACTTTAAGCCGTTGGCCATACGCTTGATAATCCGGCCACTTTTGTCCCGGTTCTCTCCGGTCACTTCGATTCGTCGGATTGCCGTCCCATCGGACTATGGAAGTGAGGTGAGAGAAAGAGAGAGCTTTTCTGTCTGTGAACACACTTGTGCAATCATGGCAACTTGACTCTGTAGAGCGCAGAGCTGGGAGGCTAATTGGTGACGATAAGCTGCTTGCTAAGCTACACAGCCTGGCCAACCGCCGCAAAGTTGCATGTCTGTCGGTCTTCTACAGACTGTACTTCGGAGAGGGTGCGCAGGAGGTCCACGAGCTGATTCCGCCATCTCCTTTCTTCCATCGAGGTACTAGACATATCGCAGGTTATTACCCATACCTTGTCGATGTTCCGCACATTCGTACGAAACGCTTTCCTAAATCTTTTATTATGCGCACAGCCAAAGAGTGGAACTAACTGCCTGCGTTGGTTTTCCCGAAATTATATAACCCCAATTCGCGAGTAAATAATTCTTTGTTAGCTCATTTCATCGTCGACCACACCCATCTAATATAAAAAAAATCTCCGATGACCGAAAACGGTTGCAGGAGGAGTATTAATCCGCTTCCCTTATAGCCACTCTGTACACGTCACATCCTTTGACGCCGGTTGTATCCCAATACCGGGATTATTGGTTGATTTGTAGACTTATGCCGTCTCTTGTCAACCTGACGTGGTATTGTACAATCGAGCGCAAATCAAAGGTAACCGACTTCGATGGCAGATGCACCACTACAGAAACTAGTTAGTCCAATGACGATGACGGATATTCCTAGGAAAACAAAAGGCAGTGTTATTGACTAACGACTTGTAGGGTATAGGTTTGAACCTAGCCAGAGTTCAATAACTTAATTCATCATTGCTGCTCTTAAAACGGTGAAAAAAAACATTGTGACAACCAAAAAATCGAAAGCATATCACAGCTCTCAATTTCTACTAGGACTTAAAACGATATAGAACAACTGCACAACTGTTGTTGGGCTTTGCCTACCAGACAAAACACCCATCTGCAGGGCTATTGCGTATCTTTTAAATGACAGTGGCTATCATATTGTCTATGGATTAACTGTCAAATTGGTTATGGTTTAGTACAAAATGGAACCATTTGACAATAATTGATAGGCACTATAGGTTAGCCACTGTCATCTAAAAGATACGCAATAGCCCTGCTGGTGGGAGGATCCTCCTTTTACTTTAGGGTATAAGAACTTCATACCCTATCCCTGTCAGGTTCACCAGGATGTCAAGGGATCTGTCCAAATTCTGTTCTGGTTGCTAGGTTACCAACTAACGAAAGGAGTCATTACCACGACGGGAACCTGATGACAGTTTGACATTAACAGTGCCTTTCCGTAGCCTAAAGGTGATTTTTGTAGTACAACAAATGTGTGAGTGATTGTACTTGGTTGAAACCATGGGTTTGTTTGGACTAAAACGACATAATCCGTTAAGGGTAATTTAAATGGTATTAAAACTTAGGGGTGAACTGTTCCTTGTGGTCTAACCGGATTCCTAACTTTTGGGTTAAAGGTGCTTTCTGCACAGAAGTCAGATTTTACAGTGTATCTAAATATGAAGGAATTGATTTAAAAACTGCTCTCTCATCTCACACATTTCTAGTTCCTCTTCTGTCTTCCGTAAGGTCTTTATTCGCAAAATCCCAAGGTATAGTTTTGTTTAGGGTACATAGCATGTTTCTCTAAAAACTGCTTGATTAAATACCCAACTGGACCGGAGGATCTAGCCCAAACTTGGCAAATGAGCTTGTGAATAGGGCAGGCGGCATCATAAGTGAACAAACAACCTTATTTGTCATAAACACATAAGGGTTAGTCAGAGGTGTTTCTAATATTACACTGGCATTTAAGACCCTTGTAGGAGGCGAGCCTATTACCATCAACTGGATTAATATTCTGGCTCCGTAACTGCTGCTGAAAATTCAAAACGCAATAAAATTATGACCCACCCGGGAATCGAACCCGGGACCTCTTGCTCACCAGCCGTGATTAAGACCATTAGTCCAACGAAGCAGTCTACCCTTTTATTTTTGGGTAGCTGGGAAATCATCAAATAACCTTTCCTGCTCTTGGACAGAGCGAAAGGGAGTGTCAGACTTCTACTGACTCAAAACCACCCATGTTCCGTCTTAGCCCTTTATGTCGAGACCGCGGTATCTCTTACAACAATTTTACTTTTCACTGGCTGAAACCCTTTTTTTTTTTTTTTTGGTTGGTGTAAAATCATCGAATAACCCCTCCCGCTCTTGGGCAGAGCGAAAGGGAGTGTCAGACTTCTACTGACTAAAAACCACCCATGTTCCTTCTTCGCCCTCTATGTCGAGGCCGCGATAACCGGAGGACTACCCGCGGCCCCGACAGGATTGGCTGAAACCCGCCAATCCTGTCGGGGCAAAAAACTTCATTTACTCTTGTGAGGTACAAGATGATTGATCATCTTGTACATCACAAGAGTAAATAAAGTAACCACTCAAAAAAAGATATTCACTAAAGCTGAAAGAAAATGTCGTCTATGTAAAGTAAGTAACAGTAGCGCTTAAACAAAAAAGCACAATTTCCTCCCGTATTTGCTTGTGTAAATGCGTGTGAAAATCTCGTGAATTTGTTGAGATCACGAGGGTGTGTCGAAGGCAGATTACAGAAGTTCTACTTGAGCTTTATTGCTTTTTTTCCCGACTGCGGCAAAGCCCAAAGGAAGGGTTATGTTACTCTTTATTTGTGTCAGTCTGTTAGAGAAACGAAAAAAAGATCTAAGAAACGATAGATGGACTGTGTGAAGGATGATAATAATATGGCATAAGGAGGTGACTGCTCCCGTCGGGGCCGCGGGTTGTTCACAAGTTACCGCGGCTTCGACTTATAGGGATTTTCCAACCGCCAAAAAAAATGGTGACTGCTGACATAACGAGAAATAGAGAATTATGGAAGAAGACATGTTGCATCGACCCCAAATAAATTGGAATAAGGACATGAGAATGATGATGATGATGATTTGTGTCACCTTTTCACGGCTTAAGAGAAATCGGAGGACAAGTATCATCATTAACCTTTCGGCTCAACGTTGAGTTCGGCTTGCAGTCTAACTGAATGCAAGCGATGAAGCTGAATACCAGTATTTTACATGAAGTGATTGCCAATCAGACTTCCACACTTAAGTTAGTACTGATCATCATCATCATCATCATCAGCCTATATTGTACTCACTGCGGAGACTCAGGCCTCCTCTCCAGGAGAAGGATGAGCTATGTTCCACCACGCGGGCCCAGTGCGGATTAGTAGATGTCACATGTCTTCGAATTTTTTGATTTTAAGACATGCCGGTTTCCTCACGATGTTTTCCTTCACCGTTTTGAGAGCAGCGGTGATGAAATAAATTACACAAAGTAATGCGCCTGACTGGGTTCGAACTCACGACTCACTGTTCGTAAGTTGGGCCGCTACCACTGAGCCACCACTGCTTAATACTGATATCAGAACTTTATTACTTACTTTAATTGCAGAACAAGGATCAAGGTTCCGTGTAAAAAAAATAAACCCATAAAATTATTAACAAAATGCGATAAGTAGGGAAGTAATATTTTAAAATAATTTCACGCGGATACAGGTCGCGAGCAACAGCTAGTTCGAAATAAATACTTTTAGTTTGAGCTTGTGTGTGAGTTTTGAACGAACTAAAACTTCTGAACCCAATTTCTAGTTGGCCCGGAAGCACCGCTGTCACCCGAAGCATGGCTTCCGATTATAGGCTTCGGCGCCCGCATTTTCGATTTTTCATGTTTTAAGCGATGCTAAATTGGACTAGCGACTTGCAGGGGGATGTTCAGACTCAATCAGGCTCTGATTTTATACGTAATAGAGTTTTTTGACGTGGTTTAGATGTCGGTGTGAGGTTTATATTTGTCATCATCAGCTGCTTTCAGTCTAAACGACAGTAGCTCAGTAGCCATGGTGCGGCTGATTAGTCCATCTCCATAGCCCCACTGATAACACGTGTCTCCTTTTTTAGAGTTCCGTAGCCGAATGGCAAAAAGCGGAACCCTTAAAGATTCGTCATGTCTGCCTGTCCGTCTGTCACAGCCAGTTTATTCGGAAACGATTAAGACTACGCAGTTGAAACTTGGTAGGTAGATGTATTCTGTGAACCGCTTTACGATTTTATACATAAATAAAAAAAAAAAAAAATTAAGGGGGGGGGGGTCTCCCCATTCATGGAACTGAGAAATAAAAAAACTTTTTTCATCAAACCTATACGTGTGCGGTGTCTACAGACAGGTCTTTAAAAATGACATTGAGATTCCATTGAGATACAATATTTTTTATCTCAAATGCATTCGTTTGGAAGATAGACACTTCCAAAAGTGGTAAAATGTGTCTCTCTAACTCCTAAACTACGAGAGTGAAAAATCAATAAAAAAAAAAAATACTGTAGATCGCAACGTAAACTTTCAACCAAAATTGGTTTGAACCGTATATTATAGTAAATAGTTTTTGAGATATATATAGCACATTTAAAAAATCGCAAATATAACTTTGTCATTCATACAAACGGTGAAAAGCAAACTTATCACACTAATATTAGAAAGGCGAAAGTTTGTGAGATGTCTGTTACTTCTTCACGCAAAAACTACTGAACGGATTTAGATACATTTTGGTGCACAGATAGTTTATAACTTCGATTAACACATAGGATAGTTTTTATCCCCATTTTATCTTCCCGTGGGATAATTTTAGAGCTGTAGGGGGTGAAACCGCTGGCAACTGCTAGTGTACTAAATAAAAGCCTGAGATGTAAATCTCTGGGCCGCGGGTTGTACACTAGTTATCGCGGCCTCGACATAGAGGGCTAAGAAGGAACATGGGTGGTTTTTAGTCAGCAGAAGTCTGACACTCCCTTTCGCTCTGCCCAAGAGCGAAATTATTTGATGATTTTCCACCCGCCAAAAAAAAAAAAGATGAAAAAAAGATGTAAATCTTTTGCTACCATAATCTGCCTAGCATATTCCCAACTATGTTGGAATCGGCATCCAGTCTAACTGGATGCAGCAGCTTGGACTAGCGGCTTTAAGGGTTTTCCGAGTCAAGAAGGTGTCTTAGTATTTGTCTTGTATTTATTTACATCCATCCATGCACCGACTTTGGCTAGACTAGTTTGATTATCATTTAGTTACGGGTTCTAAAATAAAAAAAAAAACTAGCAGCCAAGCTCGAGTTGGATTCGCACACAAAGGTTTCCGTAGCACCAAACAACATACCAACAATATTTTTAACGCTTAGTTAAAGGAAAAAACGAAATATTTTTCTGAAATTATTTTAATGAACAACAAAGTTTCAGCTGTAGTTTTAGGTAGAAGTCATAGACAAATCAAAAAGTAAAAGGAGGCTTATTGTGTTTGACCTGTATCATACTTATCATGTCTGTAACGACAGTGGTAAAAAATAGACAGGAACTGATTCATTATTTTATTTGGACAGAGTCTCGACTTACAGGTTTCACAATCGAGCGCGACAAGACCTCGAAACTGAGCTTACAGGGCATTATATAGACTGATATCCCCACCGGAGGCATCCGGTGGTTATGGCGGTGTCTTCGCTTGACTGTGATTGGCTCGCGAGTCGTTGCCCGTCATTGGCTGGCTAGAGTGGCATGGCTATGGTATGCTAGAGTGGCATGGCTATGGTATGCTAGAGTGGCATGGCTATGGTTTGCTAGAGTGGCATGGTTATGGTTAGCTGTCATTGGCTGGCTAGGGTGGCACGCTGTGAGCAGGCTGTTGTAACATGTCTGTTTCTTTGTTCCCTCGTAACTCCTAAACGGATGAACGGATTAGGATAAAATTAACGTCGTTAGATTTGTTTTGATAGTGCGATTGTCACTGGCTAAAGAAAATTTCGGATTTTGGGGGCCATATTGTCGAGTTCCATATTTTTTCCATTATTGCCTTCTGTTAACCTAAAAACATGTTTGATAATTCTACCTTGTATTTTTTCTCTCACGATTTCCCCTAAAAGGTTCTCTATACTGTTTAACTCATCCCCTACCATAAAGAACTGACGTAAACCGAGACACGGGGGAGTAGGGAGTGGTGCACTCGAACACATTTCCCGTGGGACACAGGTTCACCCCCAATCACATCACCATTCGATCACAGAAGACTGGTTTTTAATCTCACGGTATATTATAATTACATCACGGTACTAACACGACACGGTTGGCGCAGTCGCTGAGCGATCGCGATTGACTGTGCGTTGTGTGGCACGAGTTTGCAACAAAACAAGTGTATTTGTTTTTAATCCAGATACTTTAGTTGCTTAGCGACAGGCTTTTTGTATATGTGAGTATAAGTAACCTAACCAGATGTAGCTAAATACCAGTATTTTACCTTAAACGACTACCTCTCTGACCTCCACGACCCTGTTAATGACCTTAATGAACTCTGACCTCCACAACTAGGTAATACGCAGCCATTGGTGATATTGCGTAATACGATCCCCTTTTAAAGACTGGTTATCAGACTTTCAGGCCACTGTCATGAACAGCGATTAAGTATAAAATTGTGGTCACATTCATCATCTGCCTCATCATTTTTCAACTGTGTTGGTTAATTGGACCAGCTAACTGCTCCCAGTATAATCAGACTGCCTATCTAACCTCCACAACCCAGTAAGTACTAGGTAATATGTAAGGCTGGCTGTCAGACCTTCAGGTCACTGACTACCTGTTAAGATTACCAAAGATCTATGGGAGACGAGACCAACTGCCTTTTTTTAATGGGACAAGCTTGCCTCACATGGACATGTCAAAAGCTTTCGATCGTGTCGATCACTTAAGAAAGTTGTATGCATATGGTGTAAGAGGAAATGTGTACAAACTCATAGAATCGTACCTTAGCAACAGGCAACAATTCACAGAAGTAGGGAGGATAAAACGGAAGAACTATATGTATCTGAATCTAGAACAGTTAAATTCGGCGTTCCTCAAGGGAGTATTCTCGGCCCTCTATTCTTTCTTATCTATATAAATGACATGCCTTCGGTAACTATTCATGACATTACACTGTTTGCTGATGATATCACCGTTTTATTTGCTAATGATAATTCAACTGATTTAGAATCTGACATTAACCAAACAATATTATTGATTATAGATTGGCTTAAAATGAATAATTTAATTATCAATATTGATAAAACTAAAATAATGGATTTTAAAATAAGAACTCGACGTACAGGTGCTTTAAAAATTCATTACCTAGATAGTGACATTGAGGAAACGGAAGTAACGAAATTTCTAGGGCTACATATTGACCACAAACTTAATTGGAAATTTCATATTGAACATGTTTGCAAAAAGCTGGGTCAATTTTCATCATGCACTATACAGATTAGGAAAAATAGCTAATCAGAGTACTTTGCTGACAGCTTACCATGGTTACGTTGGCTCTATTCTCAGATACGGTGTAATATTTTGGGGCAACAGTACGGAAAAAGAGCGCGCTTTCATTGCTCAAAAACGCTGCATCAGGGCTATATTTAATTTATGCAGAACTGACTCCTGTAAGCCATTTTTTAAAAACAATAAATTATTAACACTGCCATGTATCTATATACTTGAGGCAGCAGTATTTGTAAAAAACAATATCCACTTGTTTAGTTACTACACGCGTATACGGCGTAAGGATAAATTACGTACAGCAGCTAGTAAAACTCATCTAATGCATGAGAGCATCTTTTGTTCAGCTTCTCGCATCTTTAATAATATACCGGGGCCTATTAGAACAATTAAGGAAAAGAAAATTTTTAAAAGGACTCTCCATGATCTGCTTGTAAACAAAAGTTACTACTCTGTAAAAGAATTTCTGTCCGACAAGTCTTTGCTTAGATATAGTCCTACCCAGTCATGATGTGTTTTGATGACCTATATACTTTATAATGTTCTTTTCAGTAAAATCTATTTTTTAGTTTTGTCTATGATTTTTACAAATTGACATTTTAATTTGTTATGAATAATTTTATGTATTTTTTTTTTAAGTTTAGGTGTATTATTTGACATGTTTTTTTTTTAATAGTATGACCTTATTATTGTATGCCCTACGGGCGGGACATAGCTGATCCAAAATTTCAACTATCCAAGAACTGTACCTACACTACCTACCTATGATCCACAATAAAATATTTTGAATTTGAATTTGAAATTCACTATTCCCAAACCACTGTAAGCCAGAATCAACAGTGGCGACCACAAGAAAAGCGCCGAGACAATGAAGCTCGACGAAGTCCCAGAGAAATGATTTAACTGTCTTGGATCCCGCAACGAAATTAATCAGAAAAAAATAGCGGAGGAGTAGGAAAAACATAATTTCCACTTCCCTCCAAATCAGCAGGAGATGGAACAGAACAAGGCCAATAGGCACACAGGGACGTATACAACTGGGATAAGCCCAGTTGCCTAGCACCACGGATATTGTTGTCATTAATATTACTGGGTCCTAAGTTGTGAGCCAATAATAGGTATGACAAAAATGCTTGAACGCACGGAAATTTGTTCTAGTTTCTACAAGGTCCGTATAGTAAATAACTCTGGATGTGACCTGTACACTATTTAACATAATATACGTTTATTCTGGCAAATCCTACACTCCCATAAAATGTGATTTACAGATTGGTCAAATTCGTAGTCAGATGTAGAACATTGACAAAAAGGACCAACTGCTTAGCGGGCGTTCAGGCACGGAAGCAACTCGGTATGTAATGGGTGGTCACCCATCCACGGACTAACCTAGGCAAGCACGGCTTAACCTGATGAATATTAAGCCACGAGCTTCTCAAGCAAAATTAAGAAAGCATTAATTAAAAGACAACGCATTTTCCTTTATATTTAGAACTAAGGAAAAAAAAAGGTTTCTTTTTTCCGTAAACCTATAAGAAGCTTGTAAATCAAGGGTCATTAATTCCTCAAAACATTCTTATTTCTTAGAATAAAAGCAAAAATATACTGAAAGTAACGCAGAAATCCCTAAGGAAGTGTAAGTTACAACGTTTTTAGCTTTTTTTTTTAGAAAATGTGAATATTTTTAGGGTTCTCTAGCGAGACAACAAAATCCTTTGGGGCTACTTAAAGGGTTTTTTGTTGCCTGTGTTCACAAGTCCACTGCTGGACATAGGCATCATCAATCTCATCAACTCTCATCCAGTCGCTACCAGCCACCCTGTGAAGATCGTCGCATCACCGAGCCTGAGGGCGTCCCATTGTTTTTTATACTTCTATGGCGTCTCCACTCAAGCGGTGATCGGTTCTACGGCTAATAAAGGGTGTAAAAGTACCCTTAACGCCAACGAAAGGCAGTTTTTTCCACCACTGCGATTTTTTTTTTGTTCTAGACCATACCTGGGAACAAAACACACACACACACACACAGTTCACAACACACACACACACACACACACAGAGTTCAAACAGTTTCAAAATTTTCACAGCTGTTTTTGTAAATACTAGTATTTCAGGTAGGTACTTTACTTAAATGACCTTCATGACCCGTTTACTATCCAAAGCATCCACGAGCACAATTTTTTAGGAGTGCTACATTGAGTTTTACCATAATATGTAATTTCTGACTCCAAAAAAAAAAATATAAACTGCTTAGTTTGCTGTACAGAATGCTTGGTTGACGGCTGTGTGATGGGTTCAAAATCAAAACTCATTTATTCAAACTAGGCTGATAATCAGCACTTTTCGAACGTCAAAATTTACTTTACTTTACTTATTTACAAGAGACAGTCCCCCAAAACGCCCCCCCTTCGACACTTCCTAGTGTGTGCTTCCTAGTGGTTAATTTACACCCTGTATACTGGCCGATTGCCGCTTTAGCTTACTTATTCTGTAGGCAACACATGTAAACAACTCTGGTTCTCTGTCGGGTCACCTCATAGAGACTCAAAGCTTAGCCCACTCCATAGTTCATTGAGCGACATTGAATTTATGGTTCAGCCCTACCGTGGCCATGCAGGCCAATGCGTTTTTTGGGTTCCCTAGCCGAATGCCAAAAATATGAACCCTTATGGATTGTTGTCTGTCCATCCGTATGGCACAGCCACTTTATTTGGAAACCATAAAGACAACACAGTTTAAACTTGGTAGGTAGATGTATTCCGTGAACCGCTTTACGATTTTCATACAAAAATATGAAAAAATATAATGGACATGGAACTGAAACTAAAAAAAACTTTTTCATCGAACCTATTCGTGTGTTTATTTTATTTTGATACGCTACGTGCATGGCGACATTGTTGGTTTATGACAGAATAATCTAGTGAGCTTAGTCTCAAACTTTTCATACGAAGAATATAATTTTACCTGGGATATTAATAATACTGTGGCAACAGCGCCATCTATCGCAAGAGTTGCGAACTAACATTGCCAATTCCTGTATCGCGCTATCAAAGTTATCCGCCACATTAGCGTATATAGAAAATCCCGACTTACAAATGTCGGGCAGTTAGCCCACGAGACACAACGCCCGTCTGTTCGGAGGATCCTCCCTTTTCTATGGGGGATGAGGAACTTTACACCCTGTTCCTCATACCCCCAAAATACGGTCATGGTATGGTACTCATACAATAGTACGGTGTAATAGACAGTTTTTTTTATTTTCCCACACTAGGTTTTTTTCCTGTATCGTGGGTGCGTTTAAACATATAAGTAAACTTACATACACAAACCAAACACCCAGACCCGAAACAACTATCAGTAGGCCATACAAATATTTGTTCCGTGCGCGGATCGAACCCACGACACGTGGCGCAGCAGTACAATAATTGCTTGCTAAGTTGCTACTGCGCCAACCGTGCCGTCAAATTCTTTATAATACGTCAACAGAGGAAACATTTGCTACGGAACCGTAATACTCGTGACCTCTTACCACATTTCGGGTAGGAACCGCTGGCTTATAATTATTTTCAGCGTGGTCATGTAAAGTGTCTCTTTACTTTACGCAGGTCATTTGTATAGAATAAAAGCCCTGCTGTAGTGTCTTTGTTTTTCAAAAGCTCTCTATTTACAGCCGTTGTATTGTTTCAATTCAATTTGATTCAATCATTTATTGCATATCACATGTGTTTAAGAAGATCTAAACAATAATATTTCAGCTCACATGGACCTTGTCGGGCACAACAATTTTGTAAAATAATAATAGTAGCATTTAATATATTCAACAATAATTAGAAATTGTGCAATTTAGAAGTTCATTCAAATTATATACTTAATAATTTATAATAAAAGAATTATGTAAAATAGAGAATAGAAGTCGTCAAATAGAATAATAAAAAAAATTGAAATAAAGAATAATAGAATTTAGTAGATATATCATGTCATTAAATAAATAATCAAACTAATCAAAATACCATACAATCATGTTATAGATGTCAGTAAAATGTCAAATACAATAAAATGTCAATAATTAAAACCCTCTCCCTTCCCTCTCAAAGAGAGAGGAGGCCTGTGTCCCAGCAGTGGGAACATTAATAGGCTGTTGATGATGATGATGAAATAAAAACCGAAATTAAATAAATAAGCAGTAAAACTCAGTCCATTGTGATGTCATCGTTAAACAAAAATTATAGCCAAACACATCTTGTCATTAAAACAAAAATCAAAATCATGTCAAAGAAGTAATAAAAATATTAATGTCAATAATTAAAAAACAAAATTCAAAATTAAAAAGTTTGGGGTGATCCCTCCACCTTTAGCCTCAGTTTCCCAGCACAGTGTCAGCAATGCACTGCGATAGGCCTAGTAAATTTAATTTTTAACCGACTTTCAAAAGGAGGAGGTTCTCAATGGCCGTGTCGACGGCGCGTTCGTGTTCCACGCGCGCCTCAAAGAGATGTCTGCAACATGGGAGGGGCCCGAAAGGGCCGACGCCTGTCGGGGCCGCGGGTAGTCCAACGGTTATCGCAGCCTCGACATAGAGGGCGAAGAAGGAACATGGGTGGTTTTTAGTCAGTAGAAGTCTGACACTCCCTTTCGCTCTGCCCAAGAGCGGGAGGGGTTATTCGATGATTTTACACCCACCAAAAAAAAAAAAAAAAGGAGGTTCTCAATTCGTCGGAAGTATTTTTTTTTTATGTATGTTCTCCGATTACTCGAAGATGGCTGGACGGATTTCGATTTTTTTTGTCTTGTTTGAAAGGGTATACTTTCCAGGTAGTCCCATTATCATCAAGTCAGGATCTGATTATAGGATCCTGGAGAAGTAGAGAGAACTCTTCAAATTTTATATGTAAACTTGAAGTGATACGAGTATTTTTTGAAAGAGTACCTTCTCGGAGTGATCCCATTTTACTTTGGTGAAGATCTCATGAATAACTTTAGAGATAGGCAATGGAACTCCTCAATAAATGATAGCAAATGTACTGGAATTGCTGAAATTTCATGACTGTCTATTGTTTACACCAGTTCATACCATAACATCACACCGGTATGCTTTGAAGGGGTAAGCACATGTGAACCACTGAAAAGTGATAAATATTTTTTTTAACAAAAATTAAACCGACTTCAACAAGAAATTAAGCACAAAAAAAAAGTAAAAAATAAACTTTAAAACAAAAATCGGTGGCAAGAAATTAAATCTAACAAACAAAAGTCACCGACTTCAGACCCTGATTTTTGTTCTAAAGTTTATTTTTTACTTTTTTGTGTTTTATTTTTTATAAAGGATAGTTTGTTTTTATATATTATGGTAATTAGTGACCGATACTTAAACTCGTGATTGCACTCATGATAACAAACAACTATGTCTATGGGACCAAACCTGAAATCAACTGTTCAGTACATTTTGACCAGACAAGCGAACATACGAGTAATAGGCATTTTATCCTGACAAAAAAATAAAAAAATCTGCTTAGACTGTCAGATAGATTATCGACAAATATTGGACACATATTTTTTATTTTTTCACGTAAACAAGAGATGAAAACGATACAGTGCTTCGAAAAGTCGTGTATACTGCGATTGATAAATGTGTTAATAGAAATGGAAAGCAAGACAACGAGCGATGATGTATCACGTAGACGAAAAGAAGACTTGGATCGAGATAACTTTGTTATGACAAACCAGCTACAATTAATTCACGGTGACATACCAATAGGCCATTTCTTTGAGAAAATGAGATAGGAGCATATATTTATAATAGAAGCATATTTTTAGTTTGTTACAAAATTATTGTTCTTTTTCTTTCTTTTATTACGAGTGTCAAAGGTAGGTATTAATTATATACAGGTGGTATATAAATGATTACAACTCCAATATGTCATAGTAGGACGAACAGAAACTGGTCTCCCTCGTGGACCTACTAGTAGGACAAAATAGTAGGTCCACGAGAAAACGGCGGTCACAAGCCACCACTCATGATCTTTGACGCGTTTTATTTTCGTAAATTTTAATTAATCTGATAAAGCAAAAACCACGTTTCCAATATTTTTCGATAATCTAACTGACGGACTAAACAGATGTTTGCCAGGAAACATCCCTTTATCATGTAGGTAGGTACTAATACTAAGCAGCAGTTTTTTTTTTCGGGATTCCAGCCTAGGCAAAACCTGTAATCGTGATATAAACACAACACCTGCGTTGCCATTTCAAATTGCCATCATCATCCTCTATGGGTGAGGTTCTTCAAGAAGGACAGGTGTGAAGTACTCGCATCCAGCGTGTGTGTATGACCATATGTATGAATGTGGTCGAGGATAAAGGAGTATGTAAGTATCGTAACAGGTGGCGTTACATGGTTTCTGCTTACCCCCACGGGGAAAGCATGTAATCACACTAATATTATAAAGGCGAAAGTTTGTGAGTGTTTATGTTTGTTACTTCTTCACGCAAAAACTACTGCACGGATTTGGATGAAATTAAGTACACAGATAGTTTATAACCTGGATTAAGAAATAGGATAGTTTTTATCCCGGTTTTATATTCCCGTGAGTTGTAGCGGGTGACGCCGCTGGCAACAGCTAGTGTATACATGTATATAACCTAAACACAAGTTTGAACCCATCACAGAACACGAATGAATATTTAATAACCGTAATATAATATGGAGCGTCGCTTACAGTGCATTTGGCTCGATGTCAACAGCTGCCGCCAGATGGCGCTACTTCCGGCCAGACCGGATGCGACGTCATTGTTGCCAAATCGTAGATGGATTATCGTTTTGTTTCAGTGTTGACGATTTGAGTTTAAAGTTAAATTAAAAGTCAGTATTTAAAATGCGATTCTTGTCTACCAGTGCCATTTGCAGCATCTTCTGGTCAAATAAGAATAGGGATGTTTTACTGACTTAAAAAAATATGATTCTAATTAGTCCGTCTGTTATAGATTATCGAAAAATATTGGATACGTATTTTTTGTTTTATCAAATCAATAAAAATTGACTAATATAAAAGCGTCAAAGATTTGAGTGGGTTATGACGTCACTGACCGCTAAAGAATGTCATACTAATGTCTCAGAAAATGACGTCACACGAGTTTTCAAAGCACTGTATCGTCTTCATTGTTTGTTTACGTGAAAAAAGAAAAAAACACGCTAGGATGTACCTTGTGGTGGGGGCCCCAACTTACGAGCAGTAGGTCGTGGGTTCGATCGAACCCAGGCAAATTTATTTTATCAACACTGCTCTTTTTTTTTTAGCCCTCCCGCTCTTGGGCAGAGCGAAAGGGAGTGTCAGACTTCTACTGACTAAAAACCACCCATGTTCCTTCTTCGCCCTATATGTCGAGGCCGCGGTAACTTGTGAACAACCCCGCACCCCCGACGGGGTCAACACTGCTCTCAAAAACGGTAAAGGAAAACATCATGAGGAAACTGGCATGTCTTAGAACTAAAATTCGAAGACATGTGACATTTACAGATCCGAGCTGGGCCCGCATGGTGGATTATAGCCTATTACCTATTAAAGAGAGGAGGTCTGTGTCCCAGAAGTGGGAACATTATAGTTGTTGATGGTGAGGATGTACCTGACTGGATTACCTGTCAGGTCAGTATTTCTTTTTTTTTTGGGGGGGTGGGAAATCATCAAATAACCCCTCCCGCTCTTGGGCAGAGCGAATGGGAGTGTCAGACTTCTACTGACTAAAAACCAACCGTGTTCCTTCTTAGACCTATATGACAAGACTGCGGTATCTCTTACAACATCCCGCAGCCGCGACGAGCCTGTCAGGAGCTGTAGAATGAGAAAATCGGTAGTTCTGCAGTATACAACTTTATACATGCTCCGGTTTATGTATGGGCAAAACCGTCACGTACACGGTACCTTAGCGTGTATGGCTACGTTTAGAGTTTAGAGTTCCTGTTTTAACATAGATCAACAATAAGGAAGGATTTTTTTTTAAATTCGTTCCATCAGTTTTAGAGACTGTCTCTATTAAAATAATAGACAAAAGTAACTTAAAAAACAACAAGTGGGCCAGTAGCCATAAAATAGATAAAAAATCGTAGTTACTTACCTACGTATCGTAAATAAAAACAGTGAACATTCTAAATATTCTAATGCATGTTCCTTCAAATTTTAATTTCCCAAGTTAACCTAAAAAAAGGAAATTACAACATGATTAATAGATGTTTAATGTGACTGTAATTAGGCACGGTACGAGTAAAATTAGAAAGATTACAATCCCGATTGTAATCAAAAGAAAATGGCGGCTGCCACAGAACACGCATAAAATTAATTTATTACAAAAACATATTGAACGCTTGTAAAATGTAATTTTATCGTGTGTAATATTACAATATTGTGGATTCATGGAATGGGTACACGAGTTTTCACTTAGAAATTAGTTTTTATATTGCTGGTTCCGAAGTAGGTAGTTTAATGGTGTTTTATCACGAGAAGGACCATGTCGTTACTTACGTAAAGGATGTTGGTATTCAAATCTATAGGAGTATACCTATTTTAGTAGCTCTTGGCTTGGCTTTGACCCTTGGCTTGGCTTTGTGTCACTCGTGCACAGCAGTCGCCTGCTGTGCACGAGGTGCTGGCTTCGATTCCCGGTCGGACAAAGTGTTATTGGGTTTTGCCATCAGGAATTTCTTATAAGAACAATAGGTTCGCCCCCTATTACATGAGACTTAAATATTACTGGCAAAATGTGGGTGTATTATTAGTTACACCTCTGCTTATCCCTTCGAGAATGCTAAGTGTATAGGTACCTACATAAAGGGTGTAAAAGTACCCTTAACGCAAACGGGGGCACTTGTTCTACCCACCACTGCGAACATTTTTTTGTTCTAGACCATACCTGGGAACCCCCTAGTTACGGAGATATTGGGGGTCAAAGTTCCAAATTTTGCACAGCTGTTTTGTAAATACTGGTTTTTCAGGTTATCACTTTACTTAAATTACCTCCATGACCCTTTTACTATTCAAAGCATCCACTAGCACAATGTTTTAAGAGTGCTACATTGAGTTTTACCGTAAAATGAGATTTTTGACCCCAAAAAAGAGTCAAGAAAATTTTGCGTAGTGTGCGGAGTATTTAGTTTGATGTATACAGAATGCTTGGTTTACGTTTGTGTGAAGGGTTAATTTACACCCTGTATTATGGTCGTGAACTCGTGCCTGTACAAAAAAAAGAGTTACTATTTGTCCAAAAAATCTGTTTAGCGTTAAAACTCATAGTAAACATTTAAACAGTAGAAAGAAAAACAAAAAAAAGCGCCAAAAGCCCACACACACACACAACACACACAGCGTTCAAAAGTTTACACCACGATCGTGAGTCAGCAAAAAAGTATACAGCCCTCCAGGTAACAGACTCTATGAACATAAACTTTGTGCTTATCTTGTTTCCCGATAACTCGTGGCCAGATTTCTACTTAGGCTGTGTTTGTTGACGGTACTACTGCTTTTAGTCGGTTTTTAGACGAATGTACTTTATTAGTTACTAGCTGATGCACGAAGTTTCACCCGCGTGAATGTCGGAAATAAAAAAAAATACAGCTTTCCATACAAACTTTGCTCCCAAGTTTTACCCCCCCCTTTTTTTTTGGCGGGTGGAAAATCATCAAATAACCCCTCCCGCTCTTGGGCAGAGCGAAAGGGAGTGTCAGACTTCTACTGACTAAAAACCACCCATGTTCCTTCTTAGCCCTATATGACAAGGGCGCGGTATCCGTTACAACATCCCGCAGCCCAAAAACATCCCGCAGCCCCAGTTTGACCTCCTTAGGGGGTGAATTTTCAAAAATCCTTTCTTAGTGCTTCCCTACGTTATTAAAAGAACTCCTGTGCAAAATTTCAAGCTTGCGACTAAAAAATAACAGCCACTTGTCAATCTTCAGGTTAAGTCGCGCTTATTTAGGCTGAACTTTGGATGGGTGACCACTCTTTACATACCAGGTTTTACTATGCCTCGGAAACAGCGTTAGGCCATTGATCCTGGCTGTCATTTTTATATAGATAGCATCATTACAGGTAGTCCAGATCGATAGTCTGCCAACCAGTCTAACCAAAGTGTATCGTATAACCTGAACTGACTGGCTTGTGAAGGTCAGATAGGCAGTCGCTCCATGTAAAATAATGGGACTCAGCTGCATCCGGTTAGACTGGAAGCCGACCCCAACATAGTTGGGAAAAGGCTAGGCAGCTGATGATGATTCTATTTAGTAGCGAATATATCAAACAGTCTCAACACGATTATTACAGTTATTTAAATCACAGAGATTCACGATTAATTTAGCACGGGCCGTCCAAAACATCTTCATTAGGGCTTTGACACTAACTGCCTCACTCAGAGAGCTTTAATGATTACTTAGGCCATCACTTAGTAAAGGTTTTGACAGTCTTGTCATACAAATAATGTCAAAACCTTTACTAAGTGATGGTCTAATCATTAAAGCTTTCTGAGTGCGGCAGTAAGATTTTTTCTGCAGCAGTTAGATTTAACCCTTCAGGAATTACAGACGTAATGTTATTTATTTTTATTATTTTATTTATTACTTAAAAAAAAAAACTTTCCAAGTGCAAGTTGGACTTGCACATGAAGGGTGCCGTACCATGGGCCGCGGGTTGTCCACAGGTTATCGCGGCCTCGACATAGAGGGCGAAGAAGGAACATGGGTGGTTTTTAGTCAGTAGAAGTCTGACACTCCCTTTCGCTCTGCCCAAGAGCGGAAGGGGTTATTCGATGATTTTACACCCGCCAAAAAAAAAAACAGAGATAATCCATGTTATTTTAGCACCTAAATAACTAATTTGTGTATTTTTTCAAAATGTTACGCTTAGTAGTTTCGGGAGGGGGTCGGACAGACAGACAGACACACGAGTGAACCTATAAGGGTTCCGTTTTTTCTTTTTGCGGTACGGAACCCTAAAAATGTGCCAGTACAATAGTGTCTTTTTTTTGGGGTGTGTGAAATCTCTAAATAACCCCTCCCGCTCTTAGGCAGAGCAAAAGGGAGTGTCAGACTTCTACTGACTAAAAACCACCCATGTTCCTTCTTAGCCCTTTATGTCGAGGCCGCGGTATGTCTTGCAACATCTCGCAGCCCCGATGGGATACAATAGTGGCTCAATTGCGAATAGACTTAAAAAAATAATTGTACGTTTTTGTCCCTCGTCCGTCCGTCCGTGTTTCTAGACAAATTGGTGTTCTGAAGAAAGCAATTAATTCACGGGATAGGACACAATAATTTGTAAAACGTCACAAGCAGGGTTCTGCGATTGTGGGGTCTGCTAAACCTTCAGCAGAAACTTAATCTATGTTAGCTTTAACATAACATCATGCCTGTTATATCCAAGGGATAAGGCAGAGTTGTACCTATTAGTGCAGATAATAATAGGGATGTTAACTAAAAAAATCTAATTAGTCCGTCATTTAGATTTTCAAAAAATATTGCACACGAATTTTTTCTTTTTTTTTCGTAAGCAAACAATGAAGACGATACAGTGCTTTATAAACTCGTGTGTCGTCATACTCTAAGACATTAGTATGACAATTTTTTGCGGTCAGTGACGTCACCTGCCTCCACTCAAATCTTTGACGCGTTTTATCTTCGTCAATTTTTATTGATTTAATAAAACAAAAAATAAGTATTTATCCAATATTTTTCGATAATCTAACCGACTAATAAGAATCACATTAAATATCCCTATTCGCCTGTTATGTTTCAGCCCCATGTAATAGGGATGAGCCTAAAGCCGTTAAACTGGCCCAAATCCAGGCTGCTACTGAAAATCCAATAACACTTTGCCCGACCCGGCAATCGAAACCAAGTCTCAGTAGTACTCAGCAGTCGCGCTTTCCGCTTACGGGCACTAGACCCACGAGGCAGTCGAATTACCCGTAGATCGGGCTTAAGGGTTTTTTTTTTGGCGGGTGGAAAATTATCAAATAACCCCTCCCGCTCTTGGGCAGAGCGAAAGGGAGTTTCAGACTTCTTGAAAAACCACCCACGTCCCTTCTTAGCCCTTTATGACAAGGCTGTGGTATCTCTTGCAAACCACCCGCAGCCCCAACGGGTGTCGGCCCTTGCAACATGGTACCCCCCCCCTTCCATGTTGCTGACATCGCTTTGAGACGCGCGTGGAACACTAATGCGCCGTCGACACGGCCTATCGTCGTCGTAAGAGGGACGGACGGCGAGCTAGCCCATTACTCACCGTCCATAGGCCCGCGTCTACGGTGGCCGGAAGCCATAACGTGGACCCCGATGCCCGGAGCGCCTCCCGATCTGGTTTAAGCTCACCCTGAATAAAATACGACAGTTTTATTTCAAAACAAAAATGAAATGGGGATTGCATACTCGTACTATTTTAGTCTTGCTACTATATCTAACAAAACCGCACTTTTTCGCGCACATAAATATTAGAGCGTATTAAACCACAGACAAAGGTGCGAGTGCCGAATTAAACCGCTTTTAACTGGTCGGAACCGGTTGGATCCGGGTGGAACTAGAAATTCGAGTTAATTAGGGAGCTTATTTGAGTCGCATCTATATTTCACACCATGCGGGTAGGCGCGCATTGCGCTGCAGATTTTTTGTCTTGCGCATTGTTAATGTTTGGGCGCATGTCACACCGTTGTGTAACAAGATTTTGTTTAGCTTAAGAACTTTTTTTAACAGATCATAGAACTTGTAGATTTTGTCCCGAATAATAGGAATGTTTCCTGACAAAAAAAAAATATGATTCTGTTTAGTTCGTCAGTTATATTATCGAAAATATTATGAGTGCTTTTGACGTCACTTTCTGGTAAAAAAAATCATGTAATTTTACGTCACACGAGATTGCAAAGACTATTTAGATTTATTTTGCCAACTACCCCATTGTTGGCAATGATATTATAAATAAAAAGAGGTAGATATCGCATTAGCAGCCACAAATTGTTGAGGACAGACTAAGGCAATTGTTGCAGTTTAAAAACTAGCTATCTCTTTCTATCTTATATGTTTCTTTTTTATTGTATACCTACCTTTAAGTTAGTACTTATAATAACAACGCAACGATATCTGAACGCCATTCAGTATGAACATGGAGTATCTTTCTTTATAATAGTATTGATTGTTGGTTATTTAACTGTATTAGTTACTTATGTATTACTTATTATAAAGATTGGCGCAATTACTGAAAGTGTAAGGCTCACCGTCTTTATCAAGGTCAAATAAACTTAATTTTCATTATTTCTGTTTTCTGATCTTTCTTCTACATTTATAGTGTAGAGTCTGACTTAACTTTACATGCCATCGAAAAATAATAATAATAATTTATTTAAAAACTCAGACAACAATGATTCAAAATTTTGTTAGTAAGTATACCTACTTAAAAATAATGCTAGTAACCAAAATAAATAATCAAAGGGCAATAGGTACACGTAAAACACTATTATTAGAACAAAAAAATAATATTCAATTAATAAAATAACTACACATGTCAAAGCTCATGTCAAAGTATAAAAGTCTATGTTAAAACGTAAAATATAAAAATGTCCCCAATCAAATTTGAAAATAAAATAAATATTTATCAGGCACACTGTTTTCCTCACGATGTTTTCCTTATTACACAATTATACAAGCAAGACATGAATCCGAAATGTCTGAGGTGCGTGCCCTCCCGCTCTGGGGGGAGCGGATGGGAGTGTCAGACTTCTACTGACTAAAAACCACCCATGTTCATTCTTAGCCCTTTGTGTTTCGGGGCTGCGGTATTTCTTTCTTACAACCCGCAGCCCCGGAGAGGTGCATTCTTGAGTTAAAACTCTAGATCTAACACTAGGCTGTCCACTAAACTAACACTGCTTATTTTCGGATAAAGACAAAGACAAACCTCTTCGAGAAGTGTCATTAATCGAGTACCACTAGATCCTATGAATATGTTAATTACATTCCAGTTTCACCTCAATTAATCCACGATCGGAGAATATTATATCGCCCCTCGGGGCAAGCGATCTGAGGCGGTTATCTCACGTTCATAGGCATCGCCGAATCGTTCAAGTACATCAGTTGATGCGATGCGATCTAACTCATCTAACAGTTTAATCTTCACCCCTGACAGGTCATTGATCCCGCTACAAACTGCTCCACAGTAGATTTATAAGTTTAATGTGTTGCTTGTCAGTTCTGGGTTTGGCAAGCTAACTTGCCAAAGATACCTTTACTGTACAATGGATGCATAGGTAGTTTTAGGACGGTTGATGTAACTTTTGTTTTTTTTTTCAGGACATCCCCGCCTCACTATTCCAAAGCCACTGCAAGTTTTGAAAGCAAGAATCAACAGTGGCGACCACCAGAAAAGCGCCGAGACAATGAAGCTCAAGGAAGTCCCAGAGGACCAATTTAACTGTCTATAGTATATATCATGATTCGGCTAATGCAGTTATGTGTGAATAATATGATATTATAAAGCTGAAGAGTTTCTTTGGTTGAACGTGCTAAACTCAGGAACTCCTGGCTGGAATTGAACAGATTTTTTTGTATTGGATAGTGAATTTATCGAGGAAGGCTTTAGACTAAATTCCACGAGGATAAAGTCGCAGGCAAAATTAATCTGTGTGTTTGTGTTCGGTATGATAACCGTAATTTTTAAGCCGTTCCAATTAACTCATTGTTCACAATTCGCATATTATTCGTAATCCAGTAGTTGCATTCAAGCCAAGCCATGAGTGAGACAATCGTAGATTTTAATGTAGGAAAATGTTATCGTATTTTCGTGGATTTTAGCAATCTTGTTTATTTGGTATACAAAGATATGGTACAAGTAGATAATTACCATTTACTCAATAATAGGTGTAAAAATACCCATAAGAAAGCCGAAAGGCGCGCGTTTGTTCATTCCATCGCGATAATCTTTCTGTTATGGTTACGGAAATAATGAAATTCAAATACACAGTAAAAAAATGCGTGTTTTGAATGCACATATAACACACACTTACCACCTTCCTTCTAAATACCTGGATGCCCTCCTGTATTATCTACTTAATACATCCACCAGCACCAGTACGTTATTATTGAGTCCTACCAAGAAACGTAACTTTACAGCAAGAAAAAAGTCATTTCCCAGCAATATTTTTTGCCTACAGAGCTAGCTAGACAGCTCACTTAGTTTGATGACCAGGGGGTCTAAAATGGCCACTTTAGCAGATCATAACATGAATTTTACGAATTTTAACGCAATTCGTACTATTTTCATATATGGTCACAGACGCAGTTACTATTACGAAATATCCATTTTACGCATTTTAACGCAATTTAAATTACGATCTGCTAAAGTGACCATTTTAGACTCCCAGAATGCTTGGTTGAAGATTTCGTGAGTTCTTGCACATAGATTGAGGGATATCAGCTAAAGCACAGCAAAGGATGGAACTTTGTTGGATGTGACAGAATGTTTGATTAACGGCTTCGTGAAAGATTTGTTACACTTTTGCCATTTAACCAATGACGTAATATATGTATACATAGACACGTCATGAACTAACATCGCGGCGCTTAAAAACGGCGAAAATATTAGATTACTACTTATACGCGTAAAGAAAGGGAAAGAAAATATGACACCGTACAGCGGGATGCCTGTTGATGCCTGTTTTCTTTATGTTTTGCGCAGGTTTACACACACGATTTAAATTAATAACAAACGTAGCGTCGCGCGAGAGGTTGGTGCGTAACTAAGAGCGATGTGGCCAATTGGCTTCATTTCATGTTGTGTTTTTTGGGGGCGGACAACGTATCTATAGTTTTAATATATCATATCATGCATTTAACCCTTTTTTTTTGGAGGGTGTGAATTCATCAAATGACTCCAACCGCTGATTAAAAACCACTCATGTTCCTTCTTAGCCCTTTGTGCCTAGGGCCGCGGTATCTCTTTCGAACAACCCGCAGCCCTTTTTTTTTGACATGCTTTTTACCCCTGTTTTTTTTTTTTTGGCGGGTGTAAAATCATGAAATAACCCCTCTCGCTCTTGGGCAGAGCGAAAGGGAGTGTCAGACTTCTAATGACTAAAAACCACACATGTTCCTTCTTAGCCCTCTATGTCGAGGCCGCGATAACTAGTGTACAACCCGCGGCCTCGACGGGATGCTATTTACCCCTTGCACCTCCTTTACTTCTATCCCTGTCCACCGAGGGTTCTACAACCCCTTTAAATGCACATTAATATAATTTGAGATAACCAAACACCAACATCTGGTCCCAAAGGTACCCGTTCCTGAAGTTATATCGCAAGTTAAATTGGTATTGTTACTTATTCACTGAAAATGTCGACGAACTCAAAATAGGGTCATTTTTGATCAAGTTTGATTATTTTGTTTGTTTACTTACTGCATTACCTCTCATTTTTTCCCATGGGGATAGAAATAAACTATAGACTAGGGATGTTACGGGGGTGGTTTTATCGGAACCGAAGTCACTATCCGGAGGTTCTTAAATTTGATTTGTCGGAGTCGAAACCAGAATCGAAACTGTATTCGGAGCCCGAGATGGTGGCACAAGAGAGATGAAATAGGAAGGGCGGACCTAGTAAAATAAAATACATGCATAAACCTTGCGGCCGCTATCTGATTTGCTTCGTCCTCCGATTAAAACCTTCGATTCAAAGGTGTCGGAGCCAAAGTCGGAACCGGAGATGAAATATCTATCTGAATCGGAGTCGAGGCTCCGTAACATGGCCGCGGGTAGTCCACTGGTTATCGCGGCCTCGACATAGAGGGCGAAGAAAGAACATGGGTGGTTTTTAGTCAGTAGAAGTCTCACACTCCCTTTCGCTCTGCCCAAGAGCGGGAGGGGTTATTCGATGATTTTACACCCACCAAAAAAAAAAAAAGGCTCTGTAACATCCTTACTAAAAACTGTTACCAGTTGTGATCCTTGCATACACCTTCCTTCTTGCAAAATGTGGAGCGATATGGAAGACTTATCATCATCATTTCAGACGAAAAACGTCCACACCGCGCTAGATGCACACTCTGTTTTTAGCGTTTAGTTTTTTTTTCTTTTTTTTTATTGTTTGTTGAGTGCAGTTGTAGCATGTGCTAAATAAATATGTTTTCTTTCTTTCTTTCTTTCTTTCCACTGCTGGGCTTAGGCCTCCACCAAGTGTCGCCACAATACTCACCACTTCCATTTTGTACCAAACCATAACCATTTGACAGTTAATTGATGGACACTATGATAGCCATTGACATGAAAAGATACGCAATAGCCCTGCAGGTCATCTGTACAACACCTATAATATTAGTGAGACGCCACTTTAGAACTTTTCGGGCTCATAGGCCATCTGTTTTGCCAAAAAAATATAAATTTGCGGGCTTCCCTATTAATCACGTTTAAAAAATAAAAATAAATTCCCCACACTAGGAATTTCTCCTGTATCGTGGGTGCGTTCACAGACATTTAAACTCACATACACAAATACCCAGACCTGAAACAACTATCTGTAGGCCATACAAATATTTGTTCCGTGCGGGGATCGAACCCCACGACTCATAGCGCTGCAGTCAACTGCTTCCAACCGCTGCACCAACCGTTTGTCAAATGTCTAAACCGTATGTATAACTACTAATAGCAACGAAGCTTCAAATTCATAGCAAGCGACCACAATTATTAGGCAATTAGCAAATTACTGAAGCCTCCCCAGATAGCTTATTGCCAATCACAGCGATTATTATTAATGAGGATTGACGCGTATTAGGCGACGACCAGCACACCCCGTGACTCTGCTTACATATAAGTTATTTTCAGGAAGTCAATCATCCTTTTAAACTGTCAGTTCACGTAATAACGTTGATATCGTCAAATGACTCCTCCCGCTCTGGGTGGAGCAGAGTGGAGTGTCAGACTCTTGCTGACTAAAACCTATTCGTGTTCCTTCTAATGCCTTTTGCGTTCCTAGGGCCGCGGTGACTCTTTCGTACAAGTTCCCCAGACACTGGACATAGTGAGCCCCGTCTACTATGCTGAAATCTCTTTGAGGCGCGCGAGGCACACCCTGGTCACACACTATAGCCTGCATAGCGCTTTTTCCTGAACAAGGTACACAAAAAAATACAAATGCAAGGCTATTACATATCTCTTATAAGGCTGCTAATAGATCCATCGCGATGACGCGACCATTTGAGGGTCGATTGTCGCCGTAAAACGACGCACTTTCCATTTCCGTCTTTTAGTCCCCCGCAGTGGACCCGAAGTTATAAGCTTATCAACATATAATAGAATATCGAAGCCAATGAAAAATCAAACTTTGTGGGTACTTTATGGTTTGGAGAGAATTTGGTTTTAGGTTATTTGGCTCATAGATGGCGCTGTAGTACTCTTTGTCAATGTACAATCATGACATCTAATCGTGGATGAAAGTACCGATTCGAATTTCTTCCACAGCAGTCATCATTGCGACCACTAGACAAACGAGGTAGTCCACAGAAATAGATAAATACGCTTGGTTTTCATACAGTATGCCATTTTTAGACTACGACGTCACAAGCACTATTTAGTGATGAAAACTCGGAAAATCAAATCGATTCAAAGACCGGCGGCGCGTCTTTGAATCGCCCCGGGTTGCGGGTTGTTATTGTTTTTTTTTTGAGTATTAAATAATTATTTTGTGTTTTCATGTATAATTTAATTTTCATTTTTGGCTCTGTTACTGTGTCCGACTGACATTTTATTTCGGACTTTTAATCTTGACTTTTAGTATTTTGACATGTATATTTTATTTTTTCTTATATTGTTTATTAAATTAATTTGGTTTCGTGTACATTTAAATTCTTAGCATGTAAGAATTAATTTTGCTGTGCCCTGACAGGGTCTACAATGGCTCTTAGCTCTAAGCCTTTTTTGTTAACACCATGCTTTACCTTGTGGAATGCAAATAAATGAATATGAATATGAACGCCTTTTGCACCAGCACCGACGTCCAACTGGCGCTATACACCGATGCAGACTGAGCGCGAAAGTGGCCACTTACGATTTTTGTACGTAAGCTAGGCACGCGAAATGGCACGCGTGTTGCTCGTGCGTTATCTAGGTCTATCTATATCTGTGAGGCAGTCATTAACATACCATACTATACGACCATACCACCACCATACATAAATATACACACCAACCACATAATTATCATACATACTACCTATACTCACCACCCCCGACTCCCTCTCTCTTCATATTTACCAAGTTACCAAATCATTAATGTTAGCCTGTTAGGTATTTGTATGGGCCAAAAGTTGCCTGAAACTAAATAAATGTTATGATATGTTTTAAACATATCACACCATTGAGGCGGAGGACATCAAGGAGTACGTGCCCGTTTGATTGAAGTACACGCCAAGAGTCTGGAGTTCTGGAGTCGCGCCGTACCGTCAATTGCAAGACCGGAATACGACTTAACAATATGAAGTTAATAAAAAAAAAACTGTCCCTGCAACAATTCAGCATTTTCGAATGTATAGCGATCGTTCAGCAATATTGCCGGGTCATTCCTGCAATATTGCATGGTATGGCTGGCAATGGTGTCAGTCATAATATTGCAGCTATGAGCCACATACTTATTGCAGTAAAATATTGCCCGTTTAGAAGCCGGCTTTTGACTATGGGATATATTATATTACATCTTGAGCTATTTAACTACTAATACTAGCTCAGACAGATGTGTTGCTGGGGAGTTTGTTCCGCTACTTCTTATTTGCAGCTAAACACTAGGAAGTGTCGAAGGCCCGTTTTGGGAGACTGTCTCTTGTAAATAAGTAAAGTAAAGTAAATTTTGACGATCGAAAAGTGCTGATTATCAGCCTAGTTTGAATAAATGAGTTTTGATTTTGATTATACCATATTCAAAAGCTGACTTAAGCGTTATCTGTGGCGGGCCGCGGGTAGTCCTCTGGTTATCGCGGCCTCGACATAGAAGGCGAAGAAGGAACATGGGTGGTTTTTAGTCAGTAGAAGTCTGACACTCCCTTTCGCTCTGCCCAAGAGCGGGAGGGGTTATTCGATGATTTTACACCCACCAAAAAAAAAAATATATATCTGTGGGCCTCTGTTACCTAGTACATTTAAGTACTATTATTAAAAACGCTTAAATCTTATCATTTAAACCTGAAATCCATGTAATCGACCGCCAATAACTAACTTGATTTCCTCTCCGGATATAACTTTTTCCCGGGCAAAGGACAGTTTTTTGATTGATGACTATTTGATTAACATCGGTTTCTTTTGTAATGCCGCAAATTTCTGATTAGTATTAAAAGTGTCGGTTGGACTGGCAACTCATTTCCTGCCTGCTTTTCAAAGACATCCTTTTTAAATGGGATGATAATGTGATTAAATTTCCTTGTATAGGTTGGTTAGTACAAATAATACAGGATGTAAATAATTAACCCTTCACGCAGCCGTCTACCAAGCATTCTGTACATCAAACTAAGTAAACAACGCAAACATTTTTGCTGGGAAACGACTTTTTTTTTGGAGTCTAAAATCACATTTACGGAAAAACTCAATGCAGCACTCTTAAAACATTGTACTAGTGGATGCTTTGAATAGTAAACTGGTCATGGAGCTTATTTAAGTAATGTTATAAAATGAAAAACTAGTATTTACAAAAACAGCAGTGAAAAATTTGGAACTTTGACCCCCAATATCTCCGTAACTAGGAGATTCCAAGGTATGGTCTAGAACAAAAAAAAGAGCCCTTCGTTTGCGTTAAAGGTATGTTTACACCCTTTATATTATGTTTCTGATATTTTTGCGGGTTGGGAGGCTAAGCCGAAAAATGTGTAACTATGAAAAACGACACCAAAAACCGACAATTTTTTTTACGGAGATTTTTTCGGGCACTTCCTGAACACGTCATAAAAAAAAATTATTTTTCAACCGAATTAGTTTGGCGTTAATTTTGAGAATATGCAAACATATTTTATAATTTTAAATACTATTCCCTTTTTTAGGGTTCCGTAGCCGAACCGCAAAAAACGGAACCCTTATAGATTCGTCATGCATGTCTGTCCATCCGTCCGTATGTCACAGCTGCTTTATTCAAAAACTATTAACACTACACAGTTGAAACGAGGATCCGAAAACAATTTTTTTTCCAAAGTTTGAAACATAGACTCTTCAAAAGTGGTAAAACTTTTAAACTAAGAGAGAGAAAAATCTTAAAAATATATATATATGGTGTAGGTAGATCGCAATGAAAACTTTCAACCAAAATTGATTAGAACGATATATAAATAGTTATCTAACCGCAGATATAACTTTGTCATTCACCTCGCTTCATCTCTCTTGTGGTGGATCAGACCACGAAACTGACCAACTTTTAATGCAATTCATAACAAAAAACAATAATAATAATAACAATAATCTTCAGAAGAAAAATCTGCTTCTAAAGTCGGTGACATGTGTTTGTTTGATTGCTTTTTTTTTGTCACCGAATTCAGCAGTCGCTTTTTGTTTTTAAAGTCGGTTTTATATTTTAGAGCCTACTGTAGTACACTGTATACGTGCAGCTTGTGGACTGACTATCCGCAAAAATCATACAGCGCTCTTCGTATCTACACTCGAGAGCAATGAATCCGGGTCACTTAAAGAATCCTAAAAATCTCGGAAACTAAAAATGCTAGGTTAATGCAATAAATTGTATTTAATAGACAATGTAATACTCCTTAAATGAAGGTATTAAAACTTCTTAGTTATTGTAAAGTTATATCATAAAAAAATCAAATTTGAAAAAGGGCCACTTTCGAAGATGGAACTACGAAATTACAGCATTTGGTTTTGCTTTTGTTTGTAATCTGTCATTTAAGTGGGTACATAAACCATGTTGATAGTGCTCTATATTCATTATTCAAGCTGAAATTATGTCGCTTACGCCTGAAGAATGCACCAGAATTCTTACAATGCTGGAAACCGGCCGGAGTCAGCACGATACAGCCAGGACTGTCGGTGTGTCGCTGTCAACAGTACAAAGAGTTCTCCGACGTTACGAAGAAACTGGTTCTAACCTACGCAGACCAGGAACGGGCAGAACCAGGTGTACCACAGCACGAGAAGACCGATACTTGGTGAACACCATGCTTCGAAATCGCTTTCTCACAGGAACTGAACTCACAAATCAGTTTCGACGCCTCGGAGGAAGTAACCCAAGTGCATGGACAGTAAGACGTCGGCTTGCTGAATCTAACTTAAAACCCCTTAGACCTGCAAACGGCCCTAAACTGGAGCGTGGGCATCGTATTTCAAGACTAAGATATGCCCAGAGCCACGTAAATTGGAGTATTGAAGATTGGTCAAAAGTTATGTTCTCCGACGAATCAAAATTTATGCTCTACAAGCACGATGGAAGACACAGAGTGTATCGAAGACCAGGGGAAAGATTCAAGCAAGCATGCATCGAAGAAAAAGTAGCCTACGGTGGTGGGTCTGTACTTGTGTGGGCCGGAATTTCTTCTGAAAGTCGCACAGAGCTAGTGATAATAGAAAACGGCTCTTTAACTAGCGTAAGATATGTGGAAGAAATCCTCAATGATCACGTTGGTCCATTTATGGTCAATTTAGGTGAGGATGCTATATTTATGCATGACAATGCCCGACCTCATACAGGTAGGATTGTGAATGACTACCTTCAAGAGATGAACATTACTCGTATGGAGTGGCCAGCGCGCAGCCCGGATATCAACCCGATCGAGCATGCTTGGGACGAGCTAGGCAGATGCGTAAAACAACGAAACCCTCCCCCAATCACGCTTCGTGAGCTCAAAATTGCTCTCACAGAGGAATGGGAGAATATTCCCCAAAATCGTATAAGGAACTTGGTGTACAGCATGCCAAACCGCGTAAACGCAGTAATGGAAGCACGAGGAGGCAATACGAAGTATTAAAATTCAAGAAAATCGTAATAAAGTTCAAAAATTTCATGTTTCCTATTTTTGTTTTAAGGAGAGATCAGCAGTTTTTTTCTTTATGTAATTTTGTGTTAATAAAATGTATGGTGACTCATATTTTTTTTACTTTCATTTAAGGAGTATTACATTGTCTATTAAATACAATTTATTGCATTAACCTATCATTTTTAGTTTCCGAGATTTTTAACATTCTTTAAGTGACCCGGATTCATTGCTCTCGAGTGTAGTTCTATTTGATTTGCGAGTAAATAGGCTTCTTCTGGGTAAGCTCGTTCCACCGTCGACCTCATCTCTGCCCTTAGGGCAAAATTATGATTCTGGATAAGTTACACCACTTTAAACCTCTCCCTAACCCTTCAGAGGTTTGAGTTAAAGATTTGATGATAACAAAACATAAAATAATAAACACCGGGTTCCTGAACCATTGCTACATTGAACTTGCAGGCAGGGTGTTACATAGATGGAGTGGCCTTAAATAACATCAGTTACGCCGATGAAATCAATCAATCAATCAAGGCAATCTTGAGCCCTTCAATATCAGGCTTGAAAAAGCTGTTGGATGTTTGTGAGAGGTATGTTGTGGAGCACGGTTTAAGATACAATGCGAGGTTCTTGTTTTTGGACCAAAGTCCTCAGACAGTTTTCCTCCGGTCAACCTGGGCCTCAAGTCTGCTATGCTATTACAATAGTGTCAGAATGGTCTGTCATTGATTTCATAATTGTTGATTTTGACAAGTTTGGTAATCTACTAATATAGTGTCATTATCATTTTCCAATGGTCAACCACTGACACTCCATTGAAAGAATGGTAATCTCGTACATAATGACAAATGAATGACTGACTTAGGCGGTAATCTGCTAAAATTTTGACAGTTCCTTTGACCACTGATCTACCATTAGAACGTCATTGTGCAATCATTGCTTTTAATTGTTACGAGTATCGTGTTTGACGTTTTCGCGGAATATTGAAGATAGAATGTAGCTAGCCAACGCAGTGAATGCTAGAGAAAGAAGATAGGAATCAGTGGCATGCCTGCAGAAACACAACAAACAAACAGTAGTTTTATTGGGCACAAGCCCAATAAAACTACTGGTGATATAGGAATAAAAAAAAAAATTGGTTGGAGGGGTGCTATGGAGCGAGGACTTAATTTTTTTTTTCATTTCCTATTTTATTGCAGTATCGGGTTAACCTTTAGACATGGTCCTGCGATGCACCGTTTCCGTGTTATGGGCGTTTAAAATTACTGTACCAAAAAAAGTTAAATTCAAATATCTCGATAACGGAGCATCCTAGGCAAAAAATGACCGAAATTTGAACCCCCCTTTGCTACCCCGTGATATTATGAGATTAATACTCAAAATTGAACTAATTTGAAATTCTTCTATTAAAATTCGCTGTTTGCGCAGGTCTGGCGCATGTTTGCGGGGACACACACATTCTCACTCAAACTTACACTGACTTACACGCACACATTCAAAGAGAAGAAACTATGTTGATTTTCATACGAGTGACAGAGAAAGGGCTAGCCCTGCCCACGTGACCCGCAATACGACAGTGTCATTATAACACAATTCTATTACGAGACCATTAACCGACCAATGATCGACCATTATGAATTAGCAAATTACGAACTTTTAGCAAAATGACAATGGAATCGTGTTGGAATGATGATATTAGGTCTTTACCTATGAAATTGCCGTTCTGCAGTACTGGCCATTTCAAATCAAAATAACTTTTGTTTGGCTAAGAATTCTAATTTCAAATTAATTTTATTTTAAAAACATGTTTTTTTTTTCCAAAAGTAGTCATTTGTTTATTGATTAGTGTTACATTTTCATCGCATTTCAATCTTTTTCGTCATCATGGATACGTTAAAAATTCGAGTAATTATGGAATATGAGTACCGTCGTGGCAGCAACGCGGCACAAGCGGCACGCAACATCAACGACGTTTACGGAGCTAACACTACAAACCAACGCACCACCTGTTATTGGTTTGCTCGCTTCCGTTCTGGAAATTTCGACCTGAAAAATGAACCTCGCGGTCGTCCGAAGACTTTGGTCGACAATTACGAATTAAAGGCGATTGTGGAAGCTGATACACAATCTACGGCTGAATTAGCAGCAGCTTTCAACGTTAGCGTCAAAACAATATTGGTCCATTTGCGTCAAATTGGCAAGGTAAAAAAGCTTGACAAATGGGTGCCCCACGAACTCAATGATCGCCAGCGTGAAGTACGCGTCGAGACGTGCCTTGCACTGCTCAACAGACACACAAATGAAGGAATTTTGAACCGCATTGTTACCTGCGATGAAAAATGGATTCTGTTTGATAACCGCAAGCGCTCAGCAAGTTGGTTGGATCCCGGTTCAGCACCTAAACAATGCCCTAAACGAAAACTTACCCCTAGAAAAGTGATGGTCACTGTTTGGTGGTCTAGTGCCGGTGTGATTCATCACAGCTTCTTACCAAACGGGGTGAGCATTACTGCAGATGTGTACTGTGAAGAACTGAACACAATGATGGAGAAGCTGGCACATCTCCAACCAGCATTGGTCAATCGCTCGTCTCCGCTGCTCCTGCACGACAACGCGCGACCTCATACTGCACAGCAGACGGTCTCCAAGTTGCAAGAACTGGGGTTGGAAGCTCTCCGTCATCCGCCCTACTCACCAGACCTTGCGCCTACAGACTACTACTTTTTCCAGAATTTGGATAACTTCTTGGCGTGAAAAAAATTCAATACCCGAGAGGCAGTACAAAATGCCTTTGAAGAATTTGTTGCCTCCCGACCAGCTGATTTCTTTAAGAAGGGATCAATAAACTGCCACTGCGTTGGCAAAGATGCATTGATTGCATGGGTGATTACTTCGATTAATACAAATAAAAAATACATGAAAAAAAATCGTTTAAATTTTTTCATACAAAACGGCAATTTCATAGGTAAAGACCTATTATTTATAAAAATAGCAGACTTGGGGCCCTGGCTGGTAGTATCTTGAATCGTGTTCAACAATTTAAGTACCTCGGGCATATTGTTACGATAAAGAGCATTGGCGGTTCGATGCAACATGCTTGTACGGAGGTTTACTCGTTGTACGTGTGCCGTTAAAATGACACTTTTTAAAGCGTATTGTCAAACTTTGTACACGCGCCTCTGAAAAAGAAAAGAAAAGAAAGAATATGCACCCAGTAGATTATGCACCTAGGTGCATAATCTACTGTTATTTCTCGCAGAAACATACCGAGCATACAGGAAAAAAAAACATTACACAAACAACGCTTAACAGATATAAAAGTAGGTACACACAGACAGACAGGGACACACACGGACAGTTTGTACGCAGAAAGCCATCAATGCTCTTCGAATCCAGTATAACAATGCATTCAGGATGCTGCTGGGGCTGCCACGCTTCTGCAGTGCGTCGGGAATGTTTGCTGATGCGCACACTGATGGCTTTGCAGCGATCATACGTAAGCGTACCGCGTCACTGCTGCAGAGGACCCGAGGCAGCTCGAACAGTCTCCTGAGTGTCATTGCGGACAGATGTGATTGCCCGATTATAAATTCTCTGTCAAACCTACATGTGTTACTAACATAGTTTTTAAGTTTTATGTTTACTAACAATCTATGGATGTTGTAAATCTGAAATTAATAATAATAATAAAAATAATTGTGTTCCAATAAATATTGATTATAATAATAAATAATAATAAAAATAATAATAATAATAAAATAATAATAAAAAGAATTAATTATTTCTATTATTATTATTTATTTCAGATTTACAACATAATTACGTAGGCTACTGCCGGAGGACTCAAAAAAACACCGAATTTATTATAAACTAATTTATTTAATAGAAATTACAATTATTAGAAAATGCAATGGACTCGATCGATGGGTGGATTCGAAGTGAGCGGGCGCGGTCACGTAGCCGGTGTCTTCGGGCCTCATGTCCTGTGTCAGCATTTCCCCCTCGTAGCAACTGGGTCGATGGTGCGCACGCGGTGTGCCTCGTGCCGTTGTGTCAGCGCTTTACTTAATAGTGATGCGCCGTTGTGTCAGCGCTTTACTTAATAGTGATGCGCGTAACACCTCCCCCTTCAGATCGACGACTATTTCAGATTTTGAGATGAAATATCGTCGAGAGTTTGGATTGATCTTGGGATGCCGTCTGGTTCTGGCGAGTTTCAGGCTCGGCGTACGTGGCTTCATCTGGAATTGTCATCTGCTTCTTTCGGCGGATGTGAGCTCGGTATAATAGTGTTGCTCCCAGTACAGATATGGCAAGTAATGTGCCATAAAATGGGATTGTTGTATGGTAAAAAGTTGACTTTGATTCAATGTGGACTGGCTTCTGTGAGTCTATTCTGTCTTGAATATCGTGCAGCTTCTTTAAGTTAATAGCGCTGATTTGTAGGGGCAGCGTGGTTGATTCTTCAATGTTGTCTGGTACGTTGCTTATCTTCATGGGTTGTCCCTTAATATGGTCGTTAATATTAACGATGGTGAACTCATCCGTTCGTAGCTTGCAGTTATGTGGAATGGTGGCTAGGAAGCTTCCGGCTAGGGTTATGGATTCTTCTTGTTCGCAGATTAACTGGACTTGTGTTGGTTTCGGGAACACGAGAGCGTAGCGGCGGTCGTCTAGCTTTTCCATTGCGGGCTTCGTCAGGCTGATGGTAATCGTATTGCATGATTTGTGCGGTGTTTGACTTGCGATGACGTTGCAGATGCAGTCTGGAGTCATTTGGTGGTTGAGTTTTTCTTCGCAGAGATACTCTAAAGCTACCTTCGGGCATTCTGCCTCTATGTACGCGTGAATGTTTCCAGTGATTGCTAGGAATGGGTAGGACGGGATAATGGCTTGCTTATTTCTATTTGGTACAATGACTAATTTATACAACAGGAATTTTAATGGCGACGTTATGGGAAATTTAAATGCAAAAACTATCTGACTTCCACGATAATAAGCTAATGGTTTAATAATATCATAATATTCTCGGATTTCTAATTCTAATAGTTGGTCTTTGTTATAAAGCGCACTTAGTTTGCGTATCATATTGCTTAATATTTCTGTACTTAACATAGAATGATGAGTATGCAGTTGACCGGAAACTGCTATTGCATTTTCTAACCTACTTAATTCGCTAAATAAACTATCTATATTATTGCTAATAATTTGCAGTATTTGCGAAAACTTTGCGAATTTTATGAGGTTGTGTTGTTTATACTTATCGGCGTCAAGTAAAATATGCAGACTGTCATTTAATTGTACTTGGTTTTCTACTAATTTTGTAATAATTTTTGTGTGCTCGTTCATCAAGCCTTTGCTTAGGCTTATATGATGATTTTGCTCAATAGCTATTTGCTGCTGGTTATCATTGAGGGCCTTAAGGGCGTTATCATATTGAATGGCATCTGTATGATCTAGGTTTCCTGTAATACTCTTAATTACGGATCCAAGACCATCTATTAAACCTCTCTTGAATCGATTAGGCTTTAGACTTTGAAGGTGAGATGAGGCTTTGTCTAATTTTACGTTCAAACTATCTATTTGTAACTCGTATAAAGTGCGAGTGTAATTGTCTAGTCTGTCTGTGGCTTTAATAAGTTGGGTTCGTATTTCGTTAATGTTATTGTCTATGTCTGTTAATTCTATGCTCTGCAAAAATGTATGATAATGAGTAATGAGTTTCATGGGCCCTAGTTTGAAGGGCAATAGTCCGGGTCCATTGTCAAGTCGTTCTAGATTGATCTCCTGCGCCCATGTTAGGCTAAGTGACAGCATCAGGGGTATCCTGCAACAATTTCGCGGTTTTAGGGACGCGCTTTAGTCTAGATTTGGCTATAGGTCCCTTTTTCTTGGAGGTATAAATGTGGATAGGTAAATTAGCTAGAACGGTGTCTTGATTATATCTGGGTGCGAGTTTAGATCTACTGGCGGAGGGATTGCTAATGAATATTTGTTGGTCGGGTTCATAGTCGACCTCGTCCTCACGGGTTTTATTACGACTTTCTATGAGCGCCGTTCGGTTAGCGAGGGACGTCTCATTGATTAGTTCGTATACTTTTTGCATGCGTTCTCTATGTGTTTCAGTATATTGTTGTAGTAGGTGTCCGGTCATGTCTACGTCAGTCGGGTCTCGTGGGTCTGTGTGCCCTAATATAAGGTCGTATGGTTTACAACGTGTGAAAGAATGAATTGAACTATTGTACGCTATGATAGCATATGGCATTAGGTGTACAACTGGCTCATCTTTGTGTTTTAGTTTTAAAATACGAAGATGTTCCAGTATGGTGGAGTGAAAACGTTCGATGTTACCGTTAGCGTTAGGTGAGTATGCGAGTGTTTGGTGATGGATTATTTTATGTACCTTGCAGAACTCGGAGAACATCTGGTTGGTGAATTCAGTCCCTTGATCTGTAATAATGGTTAGTGGTAGGCCATGATGCGTGCTGAAAGTTAGTAAAGCTTGTATGATACTAACTGCAGTCCCATCTCGGAGGAGGTAAGCTTGACCGTACTTTGAGAAGGCGTCTATGAACGTTACGTATTTTTCGTTCTGTGCTGAGAAACTATCCATATGTATTATTTCGAACGGTCTGGTGGCAGGGGGCGCTATGTTGAACTTCTGCTTTATGGGGCTCCTATCGTACTTTGCTTGGCCACATATTGTGCAGTCATTTATGAATTTGGTTATGTGTTCTCGCATCTTAGGCCAATAATATTTAACAGATAAAGCTAGAAAGCACTCGTTAATGCCACGGTGATTGGTCTTGCCTTCATGGTAATGACGAATAATTTCTTGCTGCCTCAGGTATTCTTTTACGTTTTCAAGTTCTTTTTTAGCCAATACCAATTTCATACATGAACTTTTAAAATGTTTTTGTAACAGAGGGATAATGTTGTACATTGCAAGAGGTGGATTTATTAACAGGGCGGTTTTGATTTTGGGGTTAACGTACTCCTTAATGGCGTTAATCAATTCCTCTTCCAGGTTGGATTCGGATAGCTGAACGGATGTTCGAGTGTGGGTGTCAAATGGCTTAATTGCAGTAGTTCGTTTTTTAAAGTCACCTACAACGGTTAAGCACAACTGTCGGTGAAATTTGTTAAGTGGTTCGTCGGTTATGGGTATTTCAAGTATAGGGTTTTCTTCAGAGGTATGAGCTGTCATGGTGTTGGAGTTAGCTAGGGATGGTGGTCTGTCAGTTGCGTTTGCAATCATTGAACTAACCTCCTCGTTGTGAATCGCGACGCGAGATAGGGCGTCAGCATTAGTGTTCTGCTTGCCCTTTTTATAGATGACGGTAAAATCATATTCACTTAATTTTAATCGCCACCTGGTTAATCGTGAATTTGGTTCTTTGAGGCTCATGACCCACTGTAGTGGTTTATGGTCCGTTACTATTTTGAACTTGCGTCCAAAGAGGTAGGGCCGAAAGTATTTTGTTGCCCATACAATGGCTAGTAATTCTTTTTCTATTGTGCTATAATTTACTTCACTTTCATTAAGTGTCCGTGAAGCATAGGCTACAGGTTTATCCGAGCCGATAGAACCTTGGGAGAGTATCGCACCGATTGCAAAGTTGGATGCGTCTGTAGTCAAGATGAATTCTCTGTCAAAGTCGGGGTATTTTAGGATAGGATCGTTGGTCAGTAGAGTCTTACACTTCTCGAAACAATTAATATAGTCTGAGTCTAAACTTACCTTTTTTCCTTTCTTTAAACATTGTGTCAGAGGTTTGGTAATACGAGAAAAGTCTGGAATGAATTTACGGTAATAACCGAGGAGTCCGAGAAACTGTTTAATTTCCTTAGGTGTTTTAGGTATGGGGTAATTTTGAATAGCGGTGATCTTGTCTGGGTTGGGTTTTATTCCTTCGGTACTAATGACATGACCTAGGTATGCGGTTTCAAGTTTTAAGAACTCTGATTTATCAAGCTGTATTTTAAAGTTAGATTCTCTTAACCTTTGGAACACCTTCTCCAAGTTGTTCATGTGTTCCTGGAGAGAGGTACTGAATATAATTATGTCGTCGAGATAGACGAGACATATAACATTTTGAAGTCCTCTGAGTACGTTGTCCATCACTCGTTGAAATGTGGATGGGGAGTTTTTAAGACCCATGGGCATCCGTAAAAATTCAAAGTGCCCATGTTCAACGTTAAAGGCGGTCTTAGGAATGTCACTGGGGTTCATTTCTACTTGGTGGAACCCTGATGCTAGATCAAGAGTAGTAAAGTATTGGCACTTGCCTAGTTTGTCCAGGACGTCTGTGATATTGGGGATAGGGTATTTGTCATCAATCGTTTTTTCGTTAAGTTTCCGAAAGTCAATAACTATACGCCATTTCTGTTTTCCAGAGGCGTCAGTTTTCTTCGGAACGACCCAAATTGGTGAGCTCCATGCGGATTCGGATGGCCTAATGATTCCCTGATCTAACATTTTCGATATTTGATCACTGACTTCCTGACGGTGTATAAACGGATATCTATGTATAACTTTTGGTATAAATTGGAATTTCATCTGTAGTTTTAATGCTATGTTTTACCTTGTTGGTGAAGGTTAGTGCCTCGCCTTCAATATAAAAGACGTCGGCATATTTTGAGCATAGTGCTGATACATTTGCTTTTTCCTCTTCATTTAAGTGATCAGTACGTAACCGGGATGTAACTTCTTTAGCGCGAGGTGACAATTGCTCAGTGCATTCAACATTTAATATCGTTGCCTGAGTGGCATGGTCCAGTGAAAATATTATATCATTATTGGTTGGGTTAGTTACTTCGACTATACCGCGGCTATTTGAAACGGTAGTCAGGCATTCGGATATAATGCAATTACAAATTATCTGTTCTTCTACAAAAACTAACGGGTAACCGTACTAATTTCGAACTTCCCGCTGGTATGATTTCTTCATAGAGATTTAAATTACGAGAATTATAAATTTGGATGGGATTAATGGCGAACTTAGTTGTAAGTGTAAGGTCTTTCAAATCTAACTTAGCCTCCCATTTAGTAAGTAAATCCATTCCTATCAAACCATCAAAATGATCGTGGAATCTGTATACGAATAATTTAATTGATTCCGTGTCACCGAGTTCGGGAAAACAGGGTAAGTTAATAGAGTAGTCGCTCCTGCTTGTGGCATGGACGTTAGTGACCTCGAATGGATCATAGTTAAGGGGAATATGTGGGAAATAATTCTGAACTGCTTCTGGACTGATAAATGACTGATTTGCACCGGTATCTATGAGAAAGTTAAGTGAAGGGTTATGAATGCGAATAAACGGTAATTGCCTTTGGGTTTGCAAATTTAATTCTATCCTGAGCTGTTTGACTTCGGAACTTTCTGAAAATCCTGACTGGTTGAGGGTTGCGGTTGGTCAGCAGTGCTTGTCTTGTCTTTGTCATTAGTCTGGTCAGTCTGTTCTGGTATGACGTAGTCATATATACAGTCGTTGAAATAAAAGTAATCTTGGTTGTAAGTGTCAATGTAAAAGAAGTCGGATAGGTCGGGGTAATAATATTCCTCCCCATAATTCGAACACTCGTTCACGTTAATATCGCGGGTTTTAAGATAGTTAGAGGGTGGTGGATTGCCGCGTTGTGCCCAATTCCAGCTGTTGGTAGCAGGCAGGGGCCTGGGTACAAAGTGGCTTACGCCGCTCATCGGCCTGGGACCGTTATTAGACGGGTACGGGTTTCTTTGGGGCATTCTGAATCCAGAAGCACCCTGGTTGTTGTTAGGCGGTGGTGCGCTGAATACTTGTTGCGTACGTGTCGGGCCACGTGGTTGCATGTTATTTTGATTAAACGGCATTCCAAATTGTTGCTGAGATGGCCAAGGACGTGGCATAAATTGCGGTCCTTGTGGTCTAAACGAACTGGGCATGTTAAAAGGATTAGGTCTAAATGGAATAAGCATGTTATTTGGACGGTCTGGCATTTTAAAATTAGTTTCGTTCTGTGAATTATTTGACGGTCGAGCTGAAGATTTCCTATCTGGCAAATTATCATTTCTACTCTGCAAATATATAGTATTGGTCTCCTCATGCACGAACTCTAGAGCCTTCTCAATCGTATCTGGTCTCATACATCTAATACGCGCGCCTAGAGGATCTTTTAAACCACGGAGGTAGGCCTGCAAAGTTAGTTTACGATATAAATCGCGTTTGGCTGCTACGGTTGAGTCTAAGGTGTCGTGCAATGAAACGTATGTCATGACGGTGCTGAAGAGACTTTGGCAACGCTCATAGAATTCCTGTGGCGTGCCGGAACCTTGTGAAAGTAAAGCCAAATCGTTGTAGAGGGCGGTCTCATCTCGCTGGTCGGCAAAATTATTAATAAGAGCACTACGTATGCCTGCCCAATCATCAGGTATACCGTTAGCGTTAATTAGACGGGCGGCAGGCCCCGTAACTTTATTCAAAATGCCATTTAAAAGTGCTAATTTAATTAACGGTTGTCCCTCTCTGATGAACTCATTTGCTAGCTGGTCACACAATTTAATGAACCTGGTAAGTACATTTGGATTCCCATCAAAATCGGGAACTAAGCGGAGGGCTTTAAATACTGCGTCTAAATCTGCCATCTCGGGTTCTATTTCAGGACTAATATCGCGTATAAAATCTATATTTCTATTCCTACTACTAACTAACCTAGGTATACTCAATCTACGTGGATAAAAAATGTTGGACAAGGTATAAGGAATCTACAAATAAAAGGAAGCAAGCAACCACTAAGAAAAATTCAGCGGACTTACATGAACATTCTGGTCTTCGTTGAGCGGTATCGATTTCTGGATCTCCGGCGTAGTCTCGTTGTTCTGGATCTCCCGGTGCGACGTTGGAAGTCTATCGTAGCGAACGCGGTGCAATATACCGGTATATGCAAGTACGATCCGGGAATCCTACCGACTGCGCCAATTACGTAGGCTACTGCCGGAGGACTCAAAAAAAACCGAATTTATTATAAACTAATTTATTTAATAGAAATTACAATTATTAGAAAATGCAATGGACTCGATCGATGGGTGGATTCGAAGTGAGCGGGCGCGGTCACGTAGCCGGTGTCTTCGGGCCTCATGTCCTGTGTCAGCATTTCCCCCTCGTAGCAACTGGGTCGATGGTGCGCACGCGGTGTGCCTCGTGCCGTTGTGTCAGCGCTTTACTTAATAGTGATGCGCCGTTGTGTCAGCGCTTTACTTAATAGTGATGCGCGTAACAACATCCATAGATTGTTAGTAAACATAAAAATTAAAAACTATGTTCGTAAGACATGTAGGTTACTGACATAGTTTTTAAGTTAAGTAAAGTAAGGAAGTTTATCGATTGCGTAGTTATTGATAAGTTTGGTGAGCGTCCTTTAAAGAAATTGTTTCTTTGAACTTGATAGCAATAGGCTCGCCCCCTATTACGTGAACCTTAAACATAGGTAGCTGGCGAAATGTGAATATACTAATGGGTACATCTCGCCTAACCCTTCGGGATTACACGCGTGATGTCATACATAAAAAAAAAAACAAATCTTTCAAGAAATAGATAATTTTATTTCTATAATTACATTTCCTTTTATTGCGCTCTAAGGCATATTTACAAGCTGATTTTTTTTGTCGCCGTCCATATTTTGATATATTAATATTTGTCCAAAAACATTCAATAAGTGTTTTTTCTTGAAGTATCACTCAATACAAAAATATTGAGATGTCACTTATCAAAGTTTTAACTTTTCATGGAGAACGGATAATTCTGCCAAGAAAATGATTTAATATGATAATTTTACGTATCGATTTTTTTTTCAAATAGGTTTTAGTGAATGATACCTAACACCAAGATACAAGTTTGGACGGTGACTAAAATATCATCTTGTATAGACGTTGATAAAGCTGCTGAAGAGAGATCAATGGAAACTTATAGACGAGATATTATATAACACGCTGATACTGGTTTAGATGACTAGGAACATAATACTGAAGTTGCGAACAAAGATATATGGCAGACGGGACCAACAGCTTAACGTGCTTTCCGAAGCATGGAGGAAACTCGGTATGTAATTGGTGGTCACCCATCCATAGACCAACCTAGGCAAGCGCAGCTTAACCTAAAGATGGTATTAAACCACGAGCTCCTCGCAAGTCCCGAAGTCTTTCCTCTTCATAATATTATATTAAAGTAAAGAAGTAACTACAGTTTAAAATTATCCATATCACATGATATATTATTAATTAAGTACTGAAATGATAAAAACAACGATAGTAAAACGAATAAATAATGTTTCGCAATTATGTGTTTGAATTCTCTATACCAGTTCCATCGTGGGCCACATAAAGACCAAGAGTAAAGGGTTACTAAAAATGCTAGTTTCCATATAAAACTTCAGCTTACTTTCACAGCCAAGATTATTAGTAGGTTTGGTTATTTATATAAAAAGCATTTTGGATATAAGAGTAGAGTAGAGTAGAGTTTGGTCGCCACCAAATAAATAATGGATGAACTGCGTGAAGGACGATAGGGCAAGGAATGAGCTGACAGAAGTATGGAAGAAGCAGACATGCTACGCCGATCCCAAATAAATTGGTATAACGGCAGGAGAATGATGGTGATATAAAGCGTATTTATAATACTATTTTACTGTATACCAGCCCGTTATTTAGGGCCGTCTAAGTAATCATACAGAGTATTTTTTTCCGTTACATTTACAGTCTCAAATTGCAACTGCTTCGTCAATGTCAGTCTGGTCTCCGGCATCTGTTTTTTGTTATTCATCACCACGTATTTACACCCGGCTGTGATTTTGCCGTAGGCCACTGACCGGTTCATCCGGATAATATTAAGTACTAGATTAGGATCCGCATGGTGCTCCTCGATAGTGTCACAGAGTGCCTGGATCATCCAGGATCCGTTGCCGTCGCGGTAGGATAGGTAGTCTGTGGAAGAAGGTACAGAATTAATGATGCTGATATTTCAATGTTAATTTTAATTTTACAGTATAAGAAAAGAGATACACAAAACATATGAACAAATACTGTAGCCCACAACGTTGTTCACAGATTAAGTTTGATTTTTGCGACAATCACTGGATATTTACCGAAACTGTATGAACAAGAAAATCACGCTTTAACGGTCAAAAAAAAACAAACTCTTTAGAGGAAGAGGCCGGCAATGATGATGACGATGTCACCTTAAAAGCCCAAGGGTCAGTGAAAGGTTGTATGTTCACTAAAATATGATTTGCGACCGTAACAAATAAGGCTGTACAAAGTTAAAATAATCAAAATGATCCACACAACCCCACATATACTCGTAGATAAATTGAGTTTATTTATTTTAGACTACAATCTCAATTTAATAAAAAAAACATAAAAATATACTTGGAGATAATATTATTAATAAATCTATCAAATTTACGAGATGAGGGTTGTATTGATGAATTTAATTATTAAAATCTCTGTAAATACATACGACATGCGTAATGCAGTCACGAATCTTTGTTTTGTTCAACACTAAGTCTATTTCTGGCTTGTAAATTGGCAAAAAACGCGAGATAAGAATTCCGCCGCCCACGGGTTTCTCTGGCGGTGAAAACACATAGACATGACTTTTTGGATCGAAATCGACGCAAGGTTATTCATGTTTTGTACTAACTTTCAACTGTAGAACACAGCACAAGGGTGTCAGCATGTGTGGGTACAGTGAGAAGACTGACGGCTTCCCTGTTTGAGCGTGTTGCGTCAGTGTGGCCAGCATCCCGCCAAGCCTGTGGTTAGAAGATTTAGTTCAGAATGTTGGTGATATACAATAACTTCAAAAATATATTAATTATTTTGTGTTGTTTGCCCGCGGCTGAACAACTTGCCAGAAGGAGTATTTTCGAAGTGCGGAGTAAAAGTAAAAAATAAGGATTTTTTTAAAATTTTAAATAATAAAAAAAAATTCAGTAACTCGAATACGTGAGAATCAATAGTAACACTAAACGTAACTTTTGTAGGTAGCACTCGAATCGCACGTAAAAGCGTTACAGGTCAGTCTGTCAAGACTGTCGTTACAGGTCAGTGGCCCGAAAGTCTAACAACGAGTTTTACCTAGGGGTATTGTATTACCCAGAACTAACAACTAGGTTGTGGGGGTGAGATAAGCAATCGCTCCATGTAAAATACTGGTTATTCAGGAGCATTCGGTTAGACTGGAAACCATCTTAGGCTAGGCAGACGATGATGTGAGGGAGAATATGTTTTCCGACCACAAATGTAAGTTTGTACGCACAATATTGTGAGGTTTACCATGTTAATTGGTGTACCTATAAGAGCAGGAGAATGTTGTTGATGAACTTACCTTAAATAAATTGAGGAAACGACGCCATCTAGAAGGTGGAGTATCAGCAAGTCGTGATTGAATAATAAGATTAGTTTCCTCTACAGACGAATAGTAGACAGACATCACAGAAGTGTACTGGGGTAGACCAGAGAGAGCACTGTCACTCTGAGTGCCTAGGTACGCACTCTCACACTGACGGCGTACGTACATAGCGTGGCCGGGGTCCATACGGTCACCTCTGCAAGCCTGTGGGGCAATAAGTTTATATTAACACTTCTTGGACGACCTGGCCCAGTGGTGGCGGCCCCGACTTACAAACAGTAAAACGTGGGTTCGCAGCCGCATTACATTGTGTAGTTTATTTCATCACCACTACTCTCAAAACAGTGAAGGCAAACATTGAGAGGAATGTTTGCGAACCAAACAATTAAATCAAAAATCTAAATCAAAATATTTTTATTTCACATAGGCCTACATGGACACTTATAAAACGTCGGTAAAAAGGGGCACGGTTCGGTGCATTGGTCGATTCCTAAGGAGAAGAACCGGCAAGAAACTCCAAAGGTTACTCTTTTAATCTTTTAAAATCGTTTGGGTTAACAATAAGGTATAATACACACATGAAGACCATGCAGATTAATGTCTGAGATGGTCTTTTGAAGAAAGCACCACACAATTCGAAGATATGTGTCATCTACCAACTTGGACAGGGCTCGCGTGGTGGATTAAGTCCATTACTCTCATAGAAAGAAAACCTGAGTCCCTGCAAATCATTTTAGGCGGATGATGATGATGAAGATTTTAAAACGGTTTGGGTATAGATTCTTCAATTTAGGGTTAATATCTACAGGGTGCAAGGGATAACCCTCCACAAACTGACGGGGTGAATGCATTATATCATATTTTATTATTAAGATGGCCGGTATAAGAAATTATTTCAGGAACGTAATGGGAATCCAATAAATCTGATATATTTTATTTCCTCATACGATGAAATCTGTTCGTGAACAGCTAATTTCACGTGTCGTTTTTCTTTCATTTTATTTTAGCCGATATTTTTTTTTAAACCTACATTGCTGAGTACATAATTATGTATTTTTACATTGAAATAAAATAATAGAACCTAACTAAAAAAACGATTTAAAATAATCCTAGGAAAAATCCTATAAAAAAAGATAAATGAGCTGAGATATTTATGCTATGCCAAATGTACCTGAACGAAGAACAACTTCGGTTTGTTAGTGAGACTGGTTTGACTCTCGAAGATGTTCATGACTTCACTTAGTAGGTACGGTTTATCTGCTGCATAGATTTTACCCCCCGTGTCTCCGTGCGTGAGGATAGTCACACAGACGCATGCTGTATTTTCGTGGTCTAAAGCGGCAACTGGAAAATAAAATAATAATTAATTACTTACCGTAATTACTAACTTTCTGCCTTGTTCATGACAATGGGCTTGCCACTACAAAACTTCTAAGTCTGATCAGGGGGTCTAAATTGGTCACTTTAGCAGATCGTAATATGAATTGCGTTTAAAAGCATAAGATGGAGCTTTCAAAATAGTAACTGCGTCTGCGACCATTTAGGAAAATAGATCTTAATAGAAAAAAAAAATCAGTTGCGTTAAAATTCTTAAAATGGTCACAGACGCAGTTACTATTTCAAAAGGTCCATTTTACGCTATTTAACGCTATTCATATTTTGATCTGCTAAATTAGCCATTTTAGACGCACAGGGCTCTACAAAATTAATTGTTTCTCTGCCCATATAATTATGGACACAATACATGACAGTGTAGGTACATTACAAGGTACACCTCTGCTTAATTCTATAGGAATTACCTGTTACCGTGTGGATAGTAACTATAACCTGGTGTCAGAGTTTCTATGCTGCCCGTGGGTCTCTGACTGGACTTTACATGCTGGCTCAAGTTTTATGGCTATATACTCGTTGCGTTCATTTTATTCAAAAGATTAATTACATACCGCGATACCTCCTTGTTGAGGAAAGTCTGGCTGAGATTTGTAGATATTTTACGGTCGTATCGGGCAGTCAGCACTCAGAAAATCTTATAACCAGTCTTGCCAAAGGATGTTACAAGAATGTGTAGTAACTGTGTTGTGGAGGTCAAATAGACAGTCACTCCATTTGAAGTGCTGATGTTCAACTAGCTGAATCCAGTAAGTCTGGGAGGAGATCCCAAAGCATTATTACAGTTCTTGGAATTGCAAAAAGCTTTTTAGGGTACCCGATGGGTAACAACCGGGACTTATTACTAAGTCTGTTGTGTTTTTGGATGATTGTAAAGTTTTTCCTTCAAGGATCAGCAGCGCCACTGCTGAGCATGAGGTCATGTGTTCGATTCCCAAGTCTTGTAGTGTTTGGGATTTGCCATCAGGTAGTAGCTGCGGAGTCTAGATTTGTGCTTAAATATAACTTGTGAAATGTGGTGTTTAAAAATCGGGGATTGCAGGAGTGATGTTGTGTTATGTAAAAGCAGAATACTTACATGCAGTAAGAAAATTAATAATTGTCTGATATCGCAAGTCTCTCAACACGAACAATAAGAAGCCGTATTTATGGAACAGCCGCTGTAGTCGCCATTCATCCCTGTATGAACCGTACCTCGTTTGTGGTCGCCCCCTGTAATAAAATTATAAATTAAACTAACAAATAATACAAAAAAAAAGAAAAACCTGGCTATCATTTTTAGGACGGGAATAAAAAACGTAAGATACGATTGTAATGCACAATAAAGGAATTGCGCAATGTTTTCGACAGGTTACTTTTAGCACTGAAAATTGCACAATGTTTAATTAAATAAAAGTTATTGCATAACACTTTCATTGCATGATTCTCGTTATAAATGATGATAAAAATATTAGGCAAACTTATTGCTGATGATATAGAAATCAATGTGTTCGTAGCTGGAAGGTTCCCAGGTTTTGTGTCCCACTGCAAGTAATCCTGACCCTCTTGGTCTCCGGGGCATCCGTGATACGTAGCCTGCTCTCTCCCACTTTAGCTTGGCTGTTTTAACTCCATCATCAGTTACCTCATGACTGTATTTTGTTTCTTACACGAACTGGGCGTCTAACATGGCCACTGTAGCAGATCATAATATGAATTGCATTATAAAGCGGCCCTTTCATAATAGTTACTGCGTCTGTGAACATTTTAAGATTTATATTTTTTCCTATTATGATCTATTCTCCTAAGTGGTCACAGACGCAGTTACTATTATAAGTTCCATTTTATGCTTTTTAATGCAATTCATATTACGATCTGCTAAAGTGGCCATTTTAGACCCCCTGATCGCATGGCACCGGTCATTCTGACCTCCTCGCCCGCTGACAAATCTTAAGCTTGAACTTCAATTCCCATATAATTACAGTATATTTACACCCATTACTGAACCTAGTATAAAGGAGGTGCCTCTGAGATGTCGAGAAACAGAGGACTAAGGAAGGAGAAGACATGCTGCTCCGACCACAAATGGAATAAAAAAACATATTTGACATAAATATATATACTATAGAGAAAAAATTATAAAATGTAATAAATACATACAAAAAATGTTTTGTATCCTCGAAGGTGTGCTGGTTCAGAATAATCATGAACTTATCTCCCCTCATGTCATAGAATTCTGCATCTTTATCAAAGATTACTGTCCTTTTGTCTCGTGGATCAACGGGCCGACTACTAAATAAAACAAAAGCTGTTTAATTTTGACATGTCTTTGACAAATGGATAATACCTTACTGATTGGACCAAAGTAAATAAAAGAAACTCCCAACGCGCAATTTGCCAATAATTCTAGACTCATCTGCCTAGTCTTTTTAACCGACTTCCAAATAGGAGGTGTTCTCTATTAGTGTGTATTCATGTTTTCTCAAGTATATTGGGTTCGGTTACTACTGTTACTGGATTTAGCCGAACGCTAGTATGTTCCATGCAACGACTGCCACACGTTTTGACCTCCACAATTCCAGTCAGTGAGGAATGACTGGTTGTTAGACTTTCGGGTAAGAAGAGACTGTTGCTATTAAGCCATGTGTTCCTCCAATCTATAAAGATTAATTTGTATGGAAGAGGCTGAATAAGACAGTCGTGGCTAAAAGAGTGACGACTACATACAGAGGGAGACATTTACATACAGACGAAAGAGGTTATCCGTATTGATGCATAAGCATGCTGTCTATTGATAAATATTGATTCCAGTTATCAGTCTAGACCCCATTTATAATCACTAAAACTTCCTAGGAAATTGTGAAATGTCTTTGATAATTCAGTAGCGCAATAATAAAATATGATATCGCTCAACAGCGCCTAATAATTTGCGCAGAACTTTTGGGTGACAAACTAGGAATTGTAAAACTGCAATATCTGAGTCAACGCAGGTGTTTTGCCGCAACTAAAGTTGGCTAAAATCTCTCTCAAGTACTTGAGCCTGTACTGTACATACACAGTGTATGAGATAGCCCTCTGCAAACTAACAGGGCGCATTCAGCTCATTATTTTGAATGATGTCCTAATGCAAGCATACTATTTGCTTAAAGGATTCTCACCATTGTAACTAGAATGTTATTTAAGTTGAAGCAGTTAACATTTTTAGTTAATTTTTAATCATATCTCACCGGGAATACTCTGATAATTGACAAATCAACTGTTCACTTCCTGTCTAGTTAAAGATTTAATTGAAGTAGTCATCGTCATAATAATCTCAGTATATCAAATCTAGATATATATGACTGAGATTATTACAAGATGATTTTTTAGTCACCGTCCATTTTTTTCTAGGCAATTACACCATTAGATCACTACACCATTTTTGTAAAAAATCGATACATAAAATTTTTATATTAAATCATTTTCCCGAAAGTTTTATCCGCTCTCCATGAAACGAAAACTTTGTGATTTGACAACTCAATATTTTTGAATTGAATGATGATAAAAGGAAAAACACGCATTCAATGATATCAAAATTTGGACGGTGACTAAATAATCACCTTGTATACTTACAGCGCGCAGCGCCTTCCGGTCCGTGTGCCAGCGATATTTAGTGTCTATAATTATGTTACTTTTACTTTTTTAATTACACTATTTTTACTATTACTTTATTTATTGTGTGTTTTACTAATTGAATCAAATGTATTAAGGCAAGCGCTAATCCAGATAAACTACTACGCAGTTTGGTGGGTGCATAAAATGTTGCAAAACGTTTGGTCCTTAATAAATGACAATAACAATTTCAGGCTAATTATATAAATGGAACCAGAATCTCAAGATCTCGCGATGTTACAAGTTCTAAAAGATTCTTGTTTAGAATTGTGGGATTTAAGACGTAATTAATCCTTGAAAATGAGGTGACGCATATTATAAACATGACGTCAACTCCTTGAGCAAAAGGGGCGGGCCCTTTTGCTCAACATGCGGTTGCCCACAACCTAAGCGTTGCCAAAGACGATGTCATGGAGGTGCAAAGTATTAACCTCAAATGACTAGAAGAGTCATGACATTTTCTTATTTCTTTTTATCGAGATTAAATATTTTCATTAAGAAAAAACAGCCTAAAACAGATTTTTTTGTTTGATTTGAAAACTAGCACTTCCAATTCACTCTCCCATGCAATCGACACACAAAGCCGAAGAAGATTGTCATGAAAAAATGGCACGTGGTTTGTCTATCATAGAAAAGAATAACTTTTTTTTAAACCCTGCCAGTTAGATAGTGCAATCAGTAAGTGTATTTCATAAATTTGCAAATATAATCAAGAAAATTATTATACTTACCTCGAATTCCAAGGTCGTAAGTTGTAGGCTTTCGTGTCCGAATATGCGGGATGACTAGACAATGTCGGCATTCTAGACTTTTTTTTAACAAACTCAAAATATCACTTTAAAATGTCACACTGGATACTCTTCTCTACGTTTCTTTAAATTAACAAGTTGTTTTCGTCACCAATCTCAAAATAGGCCAAACGAAATAAAACTTGCGCGTGCGACTTAGTAGACGTTTCAAAAATGAATAAATTAGACAGCAGGCGTGCAAAGACCCAGAGAAAATATTCAGTGTTGTAACTTTCAAAATTAATACTCTATTAAAAAAAAAAAAGATAAATGATGTTATCAATACACTCTCTCGAAAACTGGCTCTTATTGCACTACGATTAGGTTCGACATGCAATGTATTGCGCACGCGTGCATTTTTCTTATTTTTCTGCGACCAATGGCGGAAAAGAAAATTACCACAGATAACTATACCAAATCAATGTACAAATCGATTAAAACATAAGTTATTAAAACAAAAAACTCCACTGACTTTATAGTTGGCAGAGTTTTTAAATCTCGTAATAGTGATTTACGTCTTTACAGCGTAAATATTTTAGTTGTGTTTATAACAAGAATACTATAAATAAACATGATTATTTTAAACAAATATTTACTTTTATGTACCAGTTAAATTTTTTTTGTGTTCGTAATTAAAAAATATTTGCATTTAATATTTTTCCTGTGAGGCTATTTAGCGGCTTTATAACTTTGCTTCTCCTTCAACCTGGCGAAATCAAACCACGGAAAAAAGCAAAATATGAAATCAAAGCCTCAAAATAAAATTGATGACAAAATACTTATCGTTTTATTAGTTTAAGTATTTCTTCCAAAGTATATTGAAAATCGTTGTTTTCTTATTGCACTTCTCGACCTTCTTTTTTTAAACTAGATGGGGCCGGTGTTTCTATAATTATGCTTGTTAATAGTAATTTAATTGATGTTATACGATTTTGTCATCGAACAAATACTAATCAGTTTTCACGATTTGAGTCAAACCCTGATCCCTACGGCCAGCAAGCTTGTACAAGTTCATCACAAATATGACCATCATTGATAGTTGTTTCTCGGATAAACGAAAAAATATTACATAATATCATCTGCTCTCTCCTTTCGCGAACTATGCTGGTCAGCTTCCATTCGAACCGATGCGGCTGAATACCAGTATTTTATATGGAGCGACTGCCTATCTAGAGTTAGTACTGGGTAATATGGCCCCTGGCCCTTGGTAAGACTGATTGTCAGACTTATTACTTAATCAGTCTCTTAAACATCCAATAAAGAAGAAGAAAGAAAAAAAAATAATTTATAATAAAAAGTAACAATAGACACTCATAATAGTGTTGCTAATACACAAAAATGTGTTTACATATTATAATCAATCGTTTATCAACGAGCATCCTTTTATCGCAACTACTCGTATCTTCACACTCATAACTTATCAATAATTTGCATCATCGTCAACAGAAGGACGTTTGATTACAGAGGTTATGTTATGTTATGTTATAAAAATGGGCGTGGCATCTGACTAAATGAAAATGGCTGACTGAGCAAATCTTTTATAAAGTCCAAAAGCGGCTTGGGTTTTTGGTATTGGATGGTGGAAAGGATGATAAAAGTAGTGGCGATCGGCGACAGCGACCTCTCGCGTCCGGCGGGGCGAGGAGGAATGGGACGCCGTCGCCTCCTTTTGCAAGGCAGTGATGCTAGCGAAGGAGTTGGCAGAACGTGAGAGGGAGAGAACCTCACGTCCCAGCCGCCGCAGGAGACGCTTCGGGCGTCGGGGGCCATGTGACGGCTTCCGGCCACCGTAGGCCGCGTGCCTGTGGACAGTGAGTGATGGGCTAGCTCGCCGTCTGTCCGTCTTACGACGACGACAGGAAGTGTCGACGGCGCGTTCGTGTTCCACGCGCGCCTCAAAGAGATGTCAGCAACATGAAAGCAAGGGCCGTCGCCCGTCGGGGCTGCGGGATGTTGTAAGAGATACCGCGGCGTTGACATACAGGGCTAAGAGGGAACATGGGTGGTTTTTAGTCAGTAGAAGTCTGACACTCCCTTACGCTCTACCCAAGTTGTTTGGGTACCTATTTGTTGATTTCCCACCCCAAAAAAAAAGGGTGATAAAGTACTCACAACAAAAAGCTTTGAATTTCCAGTATACCTTGGCCATGGTTTCTGTTAATTTCCCGTACAATGGTAGATCTGCATAAATCGAAGTAATCGAGTTTCGAATAGCATGATTGATTGTCGTGGGTAGATTATTACCTTGCTTCCTAGGCAATAATAAAACAATAGAATGTGATCAAGAACAATGATAAGAGAAAGCTTAGCGTTTATGAAATGGGCATCAGTTATTTGGGTGCTTAATAATCTCAAATATAAAATAAAATGATCTAGTACATATCTTCACAAACATGACTTATTACGTTTAATAAAAAAAAGTAGTTAATAAACTAAAAAACCCGACTGAACAAACTGAAAAGCAAAAAACAAGCACATTTTAAATTAAACAAAACTTGGAAGCAGGCGGGGTCCATTCTATTTCATTTCAAAATTTAATATTCCAATGAACCCCGCCTGCTTCCATTTTTTGTTTTTTGCCTTTCAGTTTGTTCAGTCGGGTTTTTTAGTTTTTTAACTACTTTTTTATTTCCAACTTTTTAGTTCTTTTTTTGTGTTTGTTCTTTCGTTGATCGCGTAAAATTCTTCGCAGATGATTTAACTTTTGTGTTTGTTTATAGGATTTACGACTTTGAATTTATTTTAAACATGTAAGTGTCGTATATTTTTGTAATCTTCTCTTAAAACCCTTTTTTGATACCCTACTCGATGGTAACAGAAAAAAATTTTTTTTTGAAATCCGCGATATGGCCCCAAAAATCCACAAACTTCTTTGTTTTTTAATTTAAATGTAGCCAGTGACACTCGCGTCACCAAGTCGAATCTAACGTCGTAATCAAATCCCTTCATCCGTTTAGGAGTTATAATGGAACAAAGAAACGGACATACATACATACACGCCAAACACATAACCCTCCTATTGGGCTTCGCCGCAGTCGGGTAAAAAGAGCTTAAAATTACGGTACATAGATAAGCACACTGTCAACACAACAACCGCTATTCAATATATTTTTGTGAATAATTCAAAAAGTAACACTCTACTGACACTGAATGTGAGGTCTGTATGTGATGAGGACCAACTCGACACAACGTTCAGGGACCAACTGACGACTGTTCGTGTTAATTGATACAAAACTGCATTTAGTGGTAGGTATTCGGTTTGAGGAAAACTCGATCCGGCTGTGTGTATAGTACAAACGACATCTTTCGAGGAGCATTTTTTTTTTTGCAGCTGATTAGACCTGTCTCTTTGGTGTAGTGGTGGCGATTGCGACTGCTGTGCCTGAGTTCGATTCCCAGATCCTGCAAAGTGTTATTTGTTTTTCCACCAGGAATTTGTCAGTAGCAGACATGAAGTTTTAAGTCGGGACCGGTTGATAGCAATAAGCTCGACCCAATTATTACATCAACCTTAAACATAACTGATGAAATGTAAATGTACTAATGAGTACACGTCTGCCTAAGCCTTCGGGGATTACAGACGTGATGTTAAGAAAAAAAAAACAAATTTTTCGAGAAATATATAATTTTATTTCTATTTACATTTCTGTTTAAAGCGATCTAAGGCATATACAAGGTGTTTTTTTTTAGTCACCGTCCAAATTCTGATATATTATCTTTGGCAAAAATCATTGAATACGTGTTTTTATTCTAGTATCACTCAATACAAAAATATTGAGATATCACATCACAAAGTTTTTACTTTTCATGGAGAACGGATAATTCGAATGATTTTTTCGTACCGTTTTTTTTTTCAAAAATGGTGTTTGTGTATGATACCTAACGCCTAGAAAATTTGGACGGTGGCTAAAAATCATCTTGTATAGACGTTGATAAAGTTGCCGAAGAGAGATCAATGGAAACTTATAGACTAGATATTATAATACACGCTGATACTGGTTTAGATGACTAGGAACATAATATTGAAATGACAACATAATTGCGATCGATACTCTTAATTGAACCCTACGGTTCAATAATATCTAAAGTAAGTATCATTGGTCCAGGAATGCTGTATGCATGGTCGATGTAGTAGCTTCACCCTCTTAACCATAAGCATGATCAGTCTATAATGTTCCCATTGCTGGGCACGGCTCTATGAGAGGAAATAGGATATAATCCACCAGTCAGACCCAGTGCGGGTTGGTGGATGTCGCATGTCTTCGATTTTTTGGTTCTAGGACATGTCGATTTTCTCACGATGTTTTCCTTCACCCTCTTAATTTTTAATCTTTTTAGAAATACAGTCTATGTTACTTAGGAAAAATGTAGCAATCTAATGGTGAAAGATTTTTAATATCGGTCCAGTAGTTTTGAGGTTATTTGGTTCAAACATACAAGTCTTTACTCTTTCATCATCATCTAGTTAACCTTTTCTCAACTATGTTGGGGTCGGCTTCCAGTCTAACCGGATGCAGCTTTTTATATGGAGTGACTGCCTATCTGACCTCCACAACCCAGTTAACACTGGGTAATACTATACCCTTTGGTAAGACTGGTTGTCAGGCCTCAGGTCACTGACTACCTGTAACGACTGCCAAAGATATATGGCAGCCGGGACCAACAGCTTAAGGTGCTTTCCGAGGCACGGAGGAAACTCGGTATGTAATTGGTGGTCACCCATCCATAGACCAACCTAGGCAAACGCAGCTTAACCTAAAGATCGACCCCCAGTGGCAGTTACTAAGTATTAAACCACGAGCTCCTCGCAAGTCCCGAAGTCTTTCCTCTTCATAATATTATATTAAAGTAAAGAAGTAACTACAGTTTAAAATTATCCATATCACATGATATATTATTAATTAAGTACTGAAATGATAAAAACAACGATAGTAAAACGAATAAATAATGTTTCGCAATTATGTGTTTGAATTCTCTATACCAGTTCCATCGTGGGCCACATAAAGGCCAAGAGTAAAGGGTTACTATAAATGCTAGTTTCCATAAAAAACTTCAGCTTACTTTCACAGCCAAGATTATTAGTAGGTTTGGTTATTTATATAAAAAGCATTTTGGATATAAGAGTAGAGTAGAGTAGAGTTTGGTCGCCACCAAATAAATAATGGATGAACTGCGTGAAGGACGATAGGGCAAGGAATGAGCTGACAGAAGTATGGAAGAAGTAGACGCCTATCCCAAATAAATTGGTATAACGGCAGGAGAATGATGGTGATTTAAAGCGTATTTATAATACTATTTTACGGTATACCAGCCCGTTATTTAGGCCCGTCTAAGTAATCATACAGAGTATTTTTTTCCGTCACATTTACAGTCTCAAATTGCAACTGCTTCGTCAATGTCAGTCTGGTCTCCGGCATCTGTTTTTTATTATTCATCACCACGTATTTACACCCGGCTGTGATTTTGCCGTAGGCCACTGACCGGTTCATCCGGATAATATTAAGTACTAGATTAGGATCCGCATGGTGCTCCTCGATGGTGTCACAGAGTGCCTGGATCATCCAGGATCCGTTGCCGTCGCGGTAGGATAGGTAGTCTGTGGAAGAAGGTACAGAATTAATTATGCTGATATTTCAATGTTAATTTTAATTTTACAGTATAAGAAAAGAGATACACAAAACATATGAACAACACTGTAGCCCACAACGTTGTTCACAGATTAAGTTTGATTTTTGCGACAATCACTGGATATTTACCGAAACTGTATGAACAAGAAAATCACGCTTTAGACGGTCAAATCTCAATCGTGTTGTGAAAATGACGCCGGTGATATCAAATGAAACCAACTCTTTAGAGGAAGAGGCCGGCAATGATGATGACGATGTCACCTTAAAAGACCAAGGGTCAGTGAAAGGTTGTATGTTCACTAAAATATGATTTGCGACCGTAACAAATAAGGCTGTACAAAGTTAAAATAATCAAAATGATCCACACAACCCCACATATACTCGTAGATAAATTGAGTTTATTTATTTTAGACTACAATCTCAATTTTATAAAAAAACATACAAATATACTTGGAGATAATATTATTAATAAATTAATCAAATTTACGAGATGAGGATTGTATTGATGAATTTAATTATTAAAATCTCTGTAAATACATACGACATGCGCAATGCAGTCACGAATCTTTGTTTTGTTCAACACTAAGTCTATTTCTGACTTGTAAATTGGCAAAAAACGCGAGATAAGAATTCCGCCGCCCACGGGTTTCTCTGGCGGTGAAAACACATAGACATGACTTTTTGGATCGAAATCGACGCAAGGTTATTCATGTTTTGTACTAACTTTCAACTGTAGAACACAGCACAAGGGTGTCAGCATGTGTGGGTACAGTGAGAAGACTGACGGCTTCCCTGTTTGAGCGTGTTGCGTCAGTGTGGCCAGCATCCCGCCAAGCCTGTGGTTAGAAGATTTAGTTCAGAATGTTGGTGATATACAATAACTTCAAAAATATATTAATTGTGTATAATAATATGAAATCTAAATTGTTGTTTGCCCGCGGCTGAACAACTTGCCAGAAGGAGTATTTTCGAAGTGCGGAGTAAAAGTAAAAAAATAAGGATTTTTTTTTTATTTTATATAATGAAAAAAAAAAATCAGTACCTCGAATACGTGAGAATCAATAGTAACACTAAACGTAACTTTTGTAGGTAGTACTCGAATCGCACGTAAAAGCGCTGCGGGTAAACAACGATTTAGATTTCACGGTGAAGTGAGCTTCAGGCTTAAAATATCAGCAGCACGGGTCGATTGTCAATTTAAGCAGCGCTTGCCAAGATCGACCAGTAGATGTTTGATCATCCATTCTGTACCTAGTTTCATCTACGCCTCCATGGTTGGCCCCGGCTGTCATTTGCAAGACTGTCGTTACAAGTCAGTGGCCCGAAAGTCTAACAACGAGTTTTACCTAGGGGTATTGTATTACCCAGAAATAAATAGGTTGTGGGGGTAAGATAAGCAATCGCTCCATGTAATATACTGGTTATTCAGGAGCATTCGGTTAGACTGGAAACCATCTTAGGCTAGGCAGACGATGATGTGAGGGAGAATAATTATGTTTTCCGACCACAAATGTAAGTTTGTACGCACAATATTGTGAGGTTTACCATGTTAATTGGTGTACCTATAAGAGCAGGAGAATGTTGTTGATGAACTTACCTTAAATAAATTGAGGAAACGACGCCATCTAGAAGGTGGGGTATCAGCAAGTCGTGATTGAATAATAAGATTTGTTTCCTCTACAGACGAATAGTAGACAGACATCACAGAAGTGTACTGGGGTAGACCAGAGAGAGCACTGTCACTCTGAGTGCCTAGGTACACACTCTCACACTGACGGCGTACGTACATAGCGTGGCCGGGGTCCATACGGTCACCTCTGCAAGCCTGTGGGGCAATAAGTTTATATTAACACTTCTTGGACGACCTGGCCCAGTGGTGGCGGCCCCGACTTACAAACAGTAAAACGTGGGTTCGCAGCCGCATTACATTGTGTAGTTTATTTCATCACCACTACTCTCAAAACAGTGAAGGCAAACATTGAGAGGAATGTTTGCGAACCAAACAATTAAATCAAAAATCAAAATCAAAATATTTTTATTTCACATAGGCCTACATGGGCACTTATAAAACGTCGGTAAAAAGGGGCACGGTTCGGTGCATTGGTCGATTCCTAAGGAGAAGAACCGGCAAGAAACTCCAAAGGTTACTCTTTTAATCTTTTAAAATCGTTTGGGTTAACAATAAGGTATAATACACACATGAAGACCATGCAGATTAATGTCTGAGATGGTCTTTTGAAGAAAGCACCACACAATTCGAAGATATGTGTCATCTACCAACTTGGACAGGGCTCGCGTGGTGGATTAAGTCCATTACTCTCATAGAAAGAAAACCTGAGTCCCTGCAAATCATTTTAGGCGGATGATGATGATGAAGATTTTAAAACGGTTTGGGTATAGATTCTTCAATTTAGGGTTAATATCTACAGGGTGCAAGGGATAACCCTCCACAAACTGACGGGGTGAATGCATTATATCATATTTTATTATTAAGATGGCCGGTATAAGAAATTATTTCAGGAACGTAATGGGAATCCAATAAATCTGATATATTTTATTTCCTCATACGATGAAATCTGTTCGTGAACAGCTAATTTCACGTGTCGTTTTTCTTTCATTTTATTTTAGCCGATATTTTTTTTTAAACCTACATTGCTGAGTACATAATTATGTATTTTTACATTGAAATAAAATAATAGAACCTAACTAAAAAAACGATTTAAAATAATCCTAGGAAAAATCCTATAAAAAAAGATAAATGAGCTGAGATATTTATGCTATGCCAAATGTACCTGAACGAAGAACAACTTCGGTTTGTTAGTGAGACTGGTTTGACTCTCGAAGATGTTCATGACTTCACTTAGTAGGTACGGTTTATCTGCTGCATAGATTTTACCCCCCGTGTCTCCGTGCGTGAGGATAGTCACACAGACGCATGCTGTATTTTCGTGGTCTAAAGCGGCAACTGGAAAATAAAATAATAATTAATTACTTACCGTAATTACTAACTTTCTGCCTTGTTCATGACAATGGGCTTGCCACTACAAAACTTCTAAGTCTGATCAGGGGGTCTAAATTGGTCACTTTAGCAGATCGTAATATGAATTGCGTTTAAAAGCATAAGATGGAGCTTTCAAAATAGTAACTGCGTCTGCGACCATTTAGGAAAATAGATCTTAATAGAAAAAAAATATCAGTTGCGTTAAAATTCTTAAAATGATCACAGACGCAGTTACTATTTCGAAAGGTCCATTTTACGCTATTTAACGCTATTCATAATTTGATCTGCTAAATTAGCCATTTTAGACGCACAGGGCTCTACAAAATTAATTGTTTCTCTGCCCATATAATTATGGACACAATACATGACAGTGTAGGTACATTACAAGGTACACCTCTGCTTAATTCTATAGGAATTACCTGTTACCGTGTGGATAGTGATTATAGCCTGGTGTCAGAGTTTTTATGTCGTCCATGGGTCTCCGACTGGAATTTACATGCTGGCTGATGTTTTATGTCTATACTTGGTGTAAATTAACCCTTCACACATACGTCAACAACAAGCATTCTGTACATCAAACTAAGTATCCCTACGAAATTATTTTACTGGGAAAGGCCTTATTTTTTTGTGGACAAAAATCACATTTTACGGTAAAACTCAATGTAGCACTCTCAAAACCTTGTACTAGTGGATGCTTTGAATATAAAAAGGGTCGTGGAGGTAAAGTTATTACCGGAAAAACTAGTATTTACAAAAATAGCTGTGCAAAATTGGGAACTTTGACCCCCAATATCTCCGTAACTAGGGGGTTCCCATGTATGGTCTAGAACAAAAAAAATATCGCAGTGGTGGGGAGAACAAGTGCCTTTTGTTTGCGTTAAGGGTACTTTTACACCCTTTATACTTACTCGTTGCGTTCATTTTATTCAACGGATTCATTACATACCGCGATACCTCCTTGTTGAGGAAAGACTGGCTGAGATTTGTAGATATTTGACGGTCGTATCGAGCAGTCAGCACTCCGAAAATCTTATAACCAGTCTTGCCTTGAACTGTGTTGTGGAGGTCAAATAGACAGTCACTCTATTTGAAGTACTGATGTTCAACTGAATCCAGTAAGTCTGGGAGGAGATCCCAAAGTATTATAACATTTCTTGGAATTGCAAAAAGCTTTTTAGGGTACCCGATGGGTAACTACCGGGACTTATTACTAAGTCTGTTGTGTTTTTGGATGATTGTAAAGTTTTTCCTTCAAGGATCAGCAGCGCGACTGCTGAGCATGAGGTCATGAGTTCAATTCCCAAGTCGGGTAGTGTTTGGGATTTTCCATCAGGTAGTAGCTGTGGAGTCTGGATTTGTGCTTAAATATAACTTATGAAATGTGGTGTATAAAAATCGGGGATTGCAGGAGTGATGTTGTGTTATGTAAAAGCAGTGTGTGAAGTGTATGTGATAGAAACAGAATACTTACATGCAGTAAGAAAATTGATAATTGTCTGATATCGTAAGTCTCTCAACACGAACAATAAGAAGCCGTATTTATGGAACAGCCGCTGTAGTCGCCATTCATCCTTGTATGAACCGTTCCTCGTTTGTGGTCGCCCCCTGTAATAAAATTATATGAAACTTACAAATGATGCAAAAAAAAAACCTGGTTATCATTTTTAGGAAGGGAATTAAAAACGTAAGATACGATTGTAATGCACAATAAAGGAATTGCGTAATGTTTTCGACGGGTTAGTTTTAGCACTGAAAATTGCACAATGTTTATTTAAACAAAAGCTATTGCACAACACTTTCATTGCATGATTTTTGTTATAAATGATGATAAAAATATTAGGCAAACTTATTGCTGATGATATAGAAATCAATGTGTTCGTAGCTGAAAGGTTCCCAGGTTTTGTGTCCCACTGCAAGTAATCCTGACCCTCTTGGTCTCCGGGGCATCCGTGATACGTAGCCTGCTCTCTCCCACTTTAGCTTGGCTGTTTTAACTCCATCAACAGTTACCTCATGACTGTATTTTGTTTCTTACACGAACTGGGCGTCTAACATGGCCACTGTAGCAGATCATAATATGAATTGCATTATAAAGCGGCCCTTTCATAATAGTTACTGCGTCTGTGAACATTTTAAGATTTATATTTTTTCCTATTATGATCTATTCTCCTAAGTGGTCACAGACGCAGTTACTATTATAAGTTCCATTTTATGCTTTTTAATGCAATTCATATTACGATCTGCTAAAGTGGCCATTTTAGACCCCCTGATCGCATGGCACCGGTCATTCTGACCTCCATCGCCCGCTGACAAATCTTAAGCTTGAACTTCAATTCCCATATAATTACAGTACATTTACACCCATTACTATACCTAGTATAAAGGAGGTGCCTCTGAGATGTCGAGAAACAGAGGACTAAGGAAGGAGAAGACATGCTGCTCCGACCACAAATGGAATAAAAAAACATATTTGACATAAATATATATACTATAGAGAAAAAATTATAAAATGTAATAAATACATACAAAAAATGTTTTGTATCCTCGAAGGTGTGCTGGTTCAGAATAATCATGAACTTATCTCCCCTCATGTCATAGAATTCTGCATCTTTATCAAAGATTACTGTCCTTTTGTCTCGTGGATCAACGGGCCGACTACTAAATAAAACAAAAGCTGTTTAATTTTGACATGTCTTTGACAAATGGATAATACCTTACTGATTGGACCAAAGTAAATAAAAGAAACTCCCAACGCGCAATTTGCCAATAATTCTAGACTCATCTGCCTAGTCTTTTTAACCGACTTCCAAATAGGAGGTGGTTCTCTATTCGTGTGTATTCACGTTTTCTCAAGTATATTGGGGTCGGTTACTACTGTTACTGGATTTAGCCGAACGCTAGTATGTTCCATGCAACGACTGCCACATGTTTTGACCTCCACAATTCCAGTCAGTGAGGAATGACTGGTTGTTAGACTTTCGGGTAAGAAGAGACTGTTGCTATTAAGCCATGTGTTCCTCCAATCTATAAAGATTAATTTGTATGGAAGAGGCTGAATAAGACAGTCGTGGCTAAAAGAGTGACGACTACATACAGAGGGAGACATTTACATACAGACGAAAGAGGTTATCCGTATTGATGCATAAGCATGCTGTCTATTGATAAATATTGATTCCAGTTATCAGTCTAGACCCCATTTATAATCACTAAAACTTCCTAGGAAATTGTGAAATGTCTTTGATAATTCAGTAGCGCAATAATAAAATATGATATCGCTCAACAGCGCCTAATAATTTGCGCAGAACTTTTGGGTGACAAACTAGGAATTGTAAAACTGCAATATCTGAGTCAACGCAGGTGTTTTGCCGCAACTAAAGTTGGCTAAAATCTCTCTCAAGTACTTGAGCCTGTACTGTACATACACAGTGTATGAGATAGCCCTCTGCAAACTAACAGGGCGCATTCAGCTCCTTATTTTGAATGATGTCCTAATGCAAGCATACTATTTGCTTAAAGGATTCTCACCATTGTAACTAGAATGTTATTTAAGTTGAAGCAGTTAACATTTTTAGTTAATTTTTAATCATATCTCACCGGGAATACTCTGATAAGGGACAAATCAACTGTTCACTTCCTGTCTAGTTAAAGATTTAATTGAAGTAGTCATCGTCATAATAATCTCAGCATATCAAACCTAGATATATATGACTGAGATTATTACAAGATGATTTTTTAGTCACCGTCCATTTTTTTCTAGGCAATTACACCATTTTTTTTTTTTTTTTGGTGGGTGTAAAATCATCGAATAACCCCTCCCGCTCTTGGGCAGAGCGAAAGGGAGTGTCAGACTTCTACTGACTAAAAACCACCCATGTTCCTTCTTCGCCCTCTATGTCGAGGCCGCGATAACCGTTGGACTACCCGCGGCCCCGACAGGCGTCGGCCCTTTCGGGCCCCTCCCATGTTGCTGACATCTCTTTGAGGCGCGCGTGGAACACGAACGCGCCGTCGACACGGCCTGTTTTCGTCGTGAGACGGACGGACGGCGAGTTAGCCCATCACTCACCGTCCACAGGCCCGCGTCTACGGTGGCCGGAGGTCATCGCGGGACCCCCGACGCCCGGAGCGCCTCCCGCGGCGGCTGGGACGAGAGGTTCTCTCCCTCTCGCGTTCCGCCACCTCCTTCGCCAGCATCACTGCTTCGCAGAAGGAGGCGACGGCGTCCCATTCCTCCTCGCCCCGGACCATGGCTTGCACCAGGGCCGGGCGCGAGAGGTCGCCGCCGCCGATCGCCGCTACGAGAACACGGCGGGGCTCCGCCCAAGCGGGGCACACCTCCACTGTGTGCTCCACCGTGTCCTCCGGCCGATCCTCGCAATGGTGGCATCCGGGCGTTTCCTCCCACCTGATTCGGTGCAGGTACCTCCCGAAACAACCGTGTCCGGTGAGGACCTGCGTCAGACGGAAGGTGAGGGCGCCGTGGCGCCTCTCAAGCCACTCCTCAAAGAGGGGACTTACCGCCACTATCGTGGCGTGCCCTGCACGGGGTTGCGACAGTCGCTGTCTCCATGCCGCCATGAGATCGCACCGGAGGTCTGTCCGCCGCGCAGCAATTTGCCGCGGCAGCGGAGTGACCCCCCGGCGCAGCGCCTCCGCGCGCCATTGATGCAGGCGCGCGAGGACTATCGCCTCCAGATCCCACGGCGGCAATCCGGCAAGGAGGTTCGCCGCTTCGCGGGAGATCGTGCGGTACCCCCGTACCGTCCTCACGGCCATGACCTTTTGGGGCACGTTCAGGTAGTGGGCGGCCCGCTTCCTCAAAGCAGGCGCCCACACCGGTGCCCCGTAAAGGGCCATGGACCGCACGATCCCCGCGTAGAGCCTCCGGCAGGAGGCGTTTGGCCCCCCCAGATTGGGCAAGAGCCACCTAAAGGCAGCCCCGGCCCGCTCCAGTCTGGGAGCCAAACGTCGGAAGTGCTCCACGAAGTTCCACCGGCTGTCGAGGACGAGTCCTAGGTACTTCAAAGTACACTCGACGCCGATGGGAACCCCTCCCACCATTAACTGGGATCCCGACGGCAGCACATTCCCACGTCCATGGAAGCCCATGGCCTCCGACTTGTGAAGCGCCACCTCGAGACCCAGCTGCCGGATCCTCTGTACGACTATCGCAACCCCGCGTGTCAAATTGTCGGCCGCCGCCTCGTACGACCCACCCTGAGCTAGCACCAGCGTATCGTCCGCATAGCAGACTACGCTGACGCCGCTAGGGAGGTCGGCGCGCAGCACCCAGTCGTAACCGATGTTCCACAAGGGCGGCCCCAGAACCGATCCCTGTGGAACACCGCACGACATCTCTCGCCGGTTCCACTGTCCGTCCTGACCAGGGTAGATGACAGCCCTGTCGGTCAAATAGTCCCCGACCACACGACGAAGGTAGGTCGGCACCCGGTGATACCGGAGTGCCTCCCTAATGCAGCTCCAGGGCATAGTGTTGAAGGCGTTGGCGATGTCGAGAGACACCGCCAAGACCACACCGCCCCGAGAGACCGCAGCCCCCGTCGTGAGGGCTCTCACGCGCATGATGGCGTCCACCGTCGAGCGCCTCTTGCGGAAACCAAACTGGTGTTCCGCAAGATCCGGACCCATTCCCTCCAGGTGCTCGGCGAGGCGGTTTGCAATTACTCTTTCAAAGAGCTTGCCCACCTCGTCGAGCAGCACAATGGGCCGGTATGCGGACGGCGAGTCCGCCGGGCGCCCCGGCTTCTGGATGAGGACCAGCTTCCCCGTCTTCCAACGAAGCGGGAACTGGCCTCTCTCCATGCATGCGCTTAAGAACCCCTCTAGTCGGGGCCCAAGAGCCTCTGAGGCCAGGACCCAGGCTTTGCCAGGCAAGCCATCGGGTCCCGGGGCGGTATTTTTGGCACTCAGCCTACGTACCGCCGCTCTCAGGTCTACCCCAGTCACCTCCGGAATGTCGTCATCGGTTCCTGAACGGTCCGCTTCCGGCATCGCGGATGGCGGAGCCATTGGCGGGGGAGGATGCTCCCCTCGCGAAGGGAACAGAGCGCTCACCACGTCCTCCACGAGCTCAGGCCGGAGACTCTGCGTCAGCGGGGGGGCCCGGGTGCGGAGTTGATTCCGCACCATCTTGTAAGGGCGCCCCCACGGATCTCTGTTCAGAGTCTCCAGCATCTCCTCGCGGGCCTCATTCTTGGCCCGCTTACAAGCCTCGCGGAGAGGCAATTACACCATTAGACCACATTTTTGTAAAAAATCGATACATAAAATTTTTATATTAAATCATTTTCCCGAAAGTTTTATCTGCTCTCCATGAAACGTTAAAACTTTGTGATTTGACAACTCAATATTTTTGAATTGAATGATGATAAAAGGAAAAACACGCATTCAATGATATCAAAATTTGGACGGTGACTAAATAATCACCTTGTATACTTACGGCGCCTACCGGTCCGTGTGCCAGCGATATTTAGTGTCTATAATTATGTTACTTTTACTTTTTTAATTACACTATTTTTACTATTACTTTATTTATTGTGTGTTTTACTAATTGAATCAAATGTATTAAGGCAAGCGCTAATCCAGATAAACTACTACGCAGTTTGGTGGGTGCATAAAATGTTGCAAAACGTTTGGTCCTTAATAAATGACAATAACAATTTCAGGCTAATTATATAAATGGAACCAGAATCTCAAGATCTCGCGATGTTACAAGTTCTAAAAGATTCTTGTTTAGAATTGTGGGATTTAAGACGTAATTAATCCTTGAAAATGAGGTGACGCATATTATAAACATGACGTCAAGCAAAAGGGGCGGGCCCTTTTGCTCAACATGCGGTTGCCCACAACCTAAGCGTTGCCAAAGACGATGTCATGGAGGTGCAAAGTATTAACCTCAAATGACTAGAAGAGTCATGACATTTTCTTATTTCTTTTTATCGAGATTAAATATTTTCATTAAGAAAAAACAGCCTAAAACAGATTTTTTTGTTTGATTTGAAAACTAGCACTTCCAATTCACTCTCCCATGCAATCGACACACAAAGCCGAAGAAGATTGTCATGAAAAAATGGCACGTGGTTTGTCTATCATAGAAAAGAATAACTTTTTTTTAAACCCTGCCAGTTAGATAGTGCAATCAGTAAGTGTATTTCATAAATTTGCAAATATAATCAAGAAAATTATTATACTTACCTCGAATTCCAAGGTCGTAAGTTGTAGGCTTTCGTGTCCGAATATGCGGGATGACTAGACAATGTCGGCATTCTAGACTTTTTTTTAACAAACTCAAAATATCACTTTAAAATGTCACACTGGATACTCTTCTCTACGTTTCTTTAAATTAACAAGTTGTTTTCGTCACCAATCTCAAAATAGGCCAAACGAAATAAAACTTGCGCGTGCGACTTAGTAGACGTTTCAAAAATGAATAAATTAGACAGCAGGCGTGCAAAGACCCAGAGAAAATATTCAGTGTTGTAACTTTCAAAATTAATACTCTATTAAAAAAAAAATGATAAATGATGTTATCAATACACTCTCTCGAAAACTGGCTCTTATTGCACTACGATTAGGTTCGACATGCAATGTATTGCGCACGCGTGCATTTTTCTTATTTTTCTGCGACCAATGGCGGAAAAGAAAATTACCACAGATAACTATACCAAATCAATGTACAAATCGATTAAAACATAAGTTATTAAAACAAAAAACTCCACTGACTTTATAGTTGGCAGAGTTTTTAAATCTCGTAATAGTGATTTACGTCTTTACAGCGTAAATATTTTAGTTGTGTTTATAACAAGAATACTATAAATAAACATGATTATTTTAAACAAATATTTACTTTTATGTACCAGTTAAATTTTTTTTGTGTTCGTAATTAAAAAATATTTGCATTTAATATTTTTCCTGTGAGGCTATTTAGCGGCTTTATAACTTTGCTTCTCCTTCAACCTGGCGAAATCAAACCACGGAAAAAAGCAAAATATGAAATCAAAGCCTCAAAATAAAATTGATGACAAAATACTTATCGTTTTATTAGTTTAAGTATTTCTTCCAAAGTATATTGAAAATCGTTGTTTTCTTATTGCACTTCTCGACCTTCTTTTTTAAACTAGATGGGGCCGGTGTTTCTATAATTATGCTTGTTAATAGTAATTTAATTGATGTTATACGATTTTGTCATCGAACAAATACTAATCAGTTTTCACGATTTGAGTCAAACCCTGATCCCTACGGCCAGCAAGCTTGTACAAGTTCATCACAAATATGACCATCATTGATAGTTGTTTCTCGGATAAACGAAAAAATATGACATAATATCCTCTGCTCTCTCCTCTCGCGAACTATGCTGGTCAGCTTCCAGTCGAACCGATGCGGCTGAATACCAGTATTTTATGTGGAGCGACTGCCTATCTAGAGTTAGTACTGGGTAATATGGCCCCTGGCCATTGGTAAGACTGATTGTCAGACTTATTACTTAATTAAGTTTCTTAAACATCCAATAAAGAAGAAGAAAGAAAAAAAATATAATTTATAATAAAAAGTAACAATAGACACTCATAATAGTGTTGCTAATACACAAAAATGTGTTTACATATTATAATCAATCGTTTATCAACGAGCATCCTTTTATCGCAACTACTCGTATCTTCACACTCATAACTTATCAATAATTTGCATCATCGTCAACAGAAGGACGTTTGATTACAGAGGTTATGTTATGTTATAAAAATGGGCGTGGCATCTGACTAAATGAAAATGGCTGACTGAGCAAATCTTTTATAAAGTCCAAAAGCGGCTTGGGTTTTTGGTATTGGATGGTGGAAAGGATGATAAAAGTAGCGGCGATCGGCGACAGCGACCTCTCGCGTCCGGCGGGGCGAGGAGGAATGGGACGCCGTCGCCTCCTTTTGCAAGGCAGTGATGCTAGCGAAGGAGTTGGCGGAACGTGAGAGGGAGAGAACCTCACGTCCCAGCCGCCGCAGGAGACGCTTCGGGCGTCGGGGGCCATGTGACGGCTTCCGGCCACCGTAGGCCGCGTGCCTGTGGACAGTGAGTGATGGGCTAGCTCGCCGTCTGTCCGTCTTACGACGACGACAGGCCGTGTCGACGGCGCGTTCGTGTTCCACGCGCGCCTCAAAGAGATGTCAGCAACATGAAAGCAAGGGCCGTCGCCCGTCGGGGCTGCGGGATGTTGTAAGAGATACCGCGGCGTTGACATACAGGGCTAAGAGGGAACATGGGTGGTTTTTAGTCAGTAGAAGTCTGACACTCCCTTACGCTCTACCCAAGTTGTTTGGGTACCTATTTGTTGATTTCCCACCCCAAAAAAAAAAGGGTGATAAAGTACTCACAACAAAAAGCTTTGAATTTTCAGTATACCTTGGCCATGGTTTCTGTTAATTTCCCGTACAATGGTAGATCTGCATAAATCAAAGTAATCGAGTTTCGAATAGCATGATTGATTGTCGTGGGTAGATTATTACCTTGCTTCCTAGGCAATAATAAAACAATAGAATGTGATCAAGAACAATGATAAGAGAAAGCTTAGCGTTTATGAAATGGGCATCAGTTATTTGGGTGCTTAATAATCTCAAATATAAAATAAAATGATCTAGTACATATCTTCACAAACATGACTTACTACGTTAAATAAAAAAAAAGTAGTTAAACTAAAAAACCCGACTGAACAAACTGAAAAGCAAAAAATAAGCACATTTTAAATTAAACAAAACTTGGAAGCAGGCGGGGTCCATTCTTTTTCATTTCAGAATTTAATATTCCAATGAACCCCGCCTGCTTCCAAGTTTTGTTTTTTGCCTTTCAGTTTGTTCAGTCGGGTTTTTTAGTTTTTTAACTACTTTTTTATTTACAACTTTTTAGTTCTTTTTTTGTGTTTGTTCTTTCGTTGATCGCGTAAAATTCTTCGCAGATGATTTAACTTTTGTGTTTGTTTATAGGATTTACGACTTTGAATTTATTTTAAACATGTAAGTGTCATATATTTTTGTAATCTTCTCTTAAAACCCTTTTTTGATACCCTACTCGATGGTAACAGAAAAAAACATTTTTTTTAAATCCGCGATATGGCCCCAAAAATCCACAAACTTCTTTGTTTTTTAATTTTAATGTAGCCAGTGACACTCGCGTCACCAAGTCGAATCTAACGTCGTATATTTTATTCAAATCCCTTCATCCGTTTAGGAGTTATAATGGAACAAAGAAACGGACATACATACATACACGCCAAACACATAACCCTCCTATTGGGCTTCGCCGCAGTCGGGTAAAAAGAGCTTAAAATTACGGTACATAGATAAGCACACTGTCAACACAACAACCGCTATTCAATATATTTTTGTGAATAATTCAAAAAGTAACACTCTACTGACACTGAATGTGAGGTCTGTATGTGATGAGGACCAACTCGACACAACGTTCAGGGACCAACTGACGACTGTTCGTGTTAATTGATACAAAACTGCATTTAGTGGTAGGTATTCGGTTTGAGGAAAACTCGATCCGGCTGTGTCTATAGTACAAACGACATCTTTCGAGGAGCATTTTTTTTTTTGCAGCTGATTAGACCTGTCTCTTTGGTGTAGTGGTGGCGATTGCGACTGCTGTGCCTGAGTTCGATTCCCAGATCCTGCAAAGTGTTATTTGTTTTTCCACAGGGAATTTGTCAGTAGCAGACATGAAGTTTTAAGTCGGGACCGGTTGATAGCAATAAGCTCGACCCAATTATTACATCAACCTTAAACATAACTGATGAAATGTAAATGTACTAATGAGTACACGTCTGCCTAAGCCTTCGGGGATTACAGACGTGATGTTAAGAAAAAAAAAACAAATTTTTCGAGAAATATATAATTTTATTTCTATTTACATTTCTGTTTAAAGCGATCTAAGGCATATACAAGGTGTTTTTTTTTAGTCACCGTCCAAATTCTGATATATTATCTTTGGCAAAAATCATTGAATACGTGTTTTTATTCTAGTATCACTCAATACAAAAATATTGAGATATCACATCACAAAGTTTTTACTTTTCATGGAGAACGGATAATTCGAATGATTTTTTCGTACCGTTTTTTTTTTCAAAAATGGTGTTAGTGTATGATACCTAACGCCTAGAAAATTTGGACGGTGGCTAAAAATCATCTTGTATAGACGTTGATAAAGTTGCCGAAGAGAGATCAATGGAAACTTATAGACTAGATATTATAATACACGCTGATACTGGTTTAGATGACTAGGAACATAATATTGAAATGACAACATAATTGCGATCGATACTCTTAATTGAACCCTACGGTTCAATAATATCTAAAGTAAGTATCATTGGTCCAGGAATGCTGTATGCATGGTCGATGTAGTAGCTTCACCCTCTTAACCATAAGCATGATCAGTCTATAATGTTCCCATTGCTGGGCACGGCTCTATGAGAGGAAATAGGATATAATCCACCAGTCAGACCCAGTGCGGGTTGGTGGATGTCGCATGTCTTCGATTTTTTGGTTCTAGGACATGTCGATTTTCTCACGATGTTTTCCTTCACCCTCTTAATTTTTAATCTTTTTAGAAATACAGTCTATGTTACTTAGGAAAAATGTAGCAATCTAATGGTGAAAGATTTTTAATATCGGTCCAGTAGTTTTGAGGTTATTTGGTTCAAACATACAAGTCTTTACTCTTTCATCATCATCTAGTTAACCTTTTCTCAACTATGTTGGGGTCGGCTTCCAGTCTAACCGGATGCAGCTTTTTATATGGAGTGACTGCCTATCTGACCTCCACAACCCAGTTAACACTGGGTAATACTATACCCTTTGGTAAGACTGGTTGTCAGGCCTCAGGTCACTGACTACCTGTAACGACTGCCAAAGATATATGGCAGCCGGGACCAACAGCTTAAGGTGCTTTCCGAGGCACGGAGGAAACTCGGTATGTAATTGGTGGTCACCCATCCATAGACCAACCTAGGCAAACGCAGCTTAACCTAAAGATCGACCCCCAGTGGCAGTTACTAAGTATTAAACCACGAGCTCCTCGCAAGTCCCGAAGTCTTTCCTCTTCATAATATTATATTAAAGTAAAGAAGTAACTACAGTTTAAAATTATCCATATCACATGATATATTATTAATTAAGTACTGAAATGATAAAAACAACGATAGTAAAACGAATAAATAATGTTTCGCAATTATGTGTTTGAATTCTCTATACCAGTTCCATCGTGGGCCACATAAAGGCCAAGAGTAAAGGGTTACTATAAATGCTAGTTTCCATAAAAAACTTCAGCTTACTTTCACAGCCAAGATTATTAGTAGGTTTGGTTATTTATATAAAAAGCATTTTGGATATAAGAGTAGAGTAGAGTAGAGTTTGGTCGCCACCAAATAAATAATGGATGAACTGCGTGAAGGACGATAGGGCAAGGAATGAGCTGACAGAAGTATGGAAGAAGCAGACATGCTACGCCGATCCCAAATAAATTGGTATAACGGCAGGAGAATGATGGTGATTTAAAGCGTATTTATAATACTATTTTACGGTATACCAGCCCGTTATTTAGGCCCGTCTAAGTAATCATACAGAGTATTTTTTTCCGTCACATTTACAGTCTCAAATTGCAACTGCTTCGTCAATGTCAGTCTGGTCTCCGGCATCTGTTTTTTGTTATTCATCACCACGTATTTACACCCGGCTGTGATTTTGCCGTAAGCCACTGACCGGTTCATCCGGATAATATTAAGTACTAGATTAGGATCCGCATGGTGCTCCTCGATAGTGTCACAGAGTGCCTGGATCATCCAGGATCCGTTGCCGTCGCGGTAGGATAGGTAGTCTGTGGAAGAAGGTACAGAATTAATGATGCTGATATTTCAATGTTAACTTTAATTTTACAGTATAAGAAAAGAGATACACAAAACATATGAACAAATACTGTAGCCCACAACGTTGTTCACAGATTAAGTTTGATTTTTGCGACAATCACTGGATATTTACCGAAACTGTATGAACAAGAAAATCACGCTTTAACGGTCAAAAAAAAACAAACTCTTTAGAGGAAAAGGGCGGGAATGATGATGACGATGTCACCTTAAAAGCCCAAGGGTCAGTGAAAGGTTGTATGTTCACTAAAATATGATTTGCGACCGTAACAAATAAGGCTGTACAAAGTTAAAATAATCAAAATGATCCACACAACCCCACATATACTCGTAGATAAATTGAGTTTATTTATTTTAGACTACAATCTCAATTTTATAAAAAAAAAACATACAAATATACTTGGAGATAATATTATTAATAAATTAATCAAATTTACGAGATGATGTTGTATTGATGAATTTAATTATTAAAATCTCTGTAAATACATACGACATGCGTAATGCAGTCACGAATCTTTGTTTTGTTCAACACTAAGTCTATTTCTGACTTGTAAATTGGCAAAAAACGCGAGATAAGAATTCCGCCGCCCACGGGTTTCTCTGGCGGTGAAAACACATAGAGACATGACTTTTTGGATCGAAATCGAGTAGAAGCGTTTGTGAGTACGGCAGTAAACGCAAGGTTATCATGTTTTGTACTAACTTTCAACTGTAGAACACAGCACAAGGGTGTCAGCATGTGTGGGTACAGTGAGAAGACTGACGGCTTCCCTGTTTGAGCGTGTTGCGTCAGTGTGGCCAGCATCCCGCCAAGCCTGTGGTTAGAAGATTTAGTTCAGAATGTTGGTGATATACAATAACTTCAAAAATATATTAATAGTGTATAATAATATGAAATCTAAATTGTTGTTTGCCCGCGGCTGAACAACTTGCCAGAAGGAGTATTTTCGAAGTGCGGAGTAAAAGTAAAAAAATAAGGATTTTTTTTTATTTTATATAATGAAAAAAAAAAATCAGTAACTCGAATACGTGAGAATCAATAGTAACACTAAACGTAACTTTTGTAGGTAGTACTCGAATCGCACGTAAAAGCGCTGCGGGTAAACAACGATTTAGATTTCACGGTGAAGTGAGCTTCAGGCTTAAAATATCAGCAGCACGGGTCGATTGTCAATTTAAGCAGCGCTTGCCAAGATCGACCAGTAGATGTTTGATCATCCATTCTGTACCTAGTTTCATCTACGCCTCCATGGTTGGCCCCGGCTGTCATTTGCAAGACTGTCGTTACAAGTCAGTGGCCCGAAAGTCTAACAACGAGTTTTACCTAGGGGTATTGTATTACCCAGAAATAACTAGGTTGTGGGGGTAAGATAAGCAATCGCTCCATGTAATATACTGGTTATTCAGGAGCATTCGGTTAGACTGGAAACCATCTTAGGCTAGGCAGACGATGATGTGAGGGAGAATAATTATGTTTTCCGACCACAAATGTAAGTTTGTACGCACAATATTGTGAGGTTTACCATGTTAATTGGTGTACCTTTAAGAGCAGGAGAATGTTGTTGATGAACTTACCTTAAATAAATTGAGGAAACGACGCCATCTAGAAGGTGGAGTATCAGCAAGTCGTGATTGAATAATAAGATTAGTTTCCTCTACAGACGAATAGTAGACAGACATCACAGAAGTGTACTGGGGTAGACCAGAGAGAGCACTGTCACTCTGAGTGCCTAGGTACACACTCTCACACTGACGGCGTATGTACATAGCGTGTCCGGGATCCATACGGTCACCTCTGCAAGCCTGTGGGGCAATAAGTTTATATTAACACTTGTTGGACGACCTGGCCCAGTGGTGGCGGCCCCGACTTACAAACAGTAAAACGTGGGTTCGCAGCCGCATTACTTTATGTAGTTTATTTCATCACCACTTCTCTCAAAACAGTGAAGGCAAACATTGAGAGGAATGTTTGCGAACCAAACAATTAAATCAAAAATCAAAATAAAAATATTTTTATTTCACATAGGCCTACATGGGCACTTATAAACCGTCGATTCCTAAGGAGAAGAACCGGCAAGAAACTCCAAAGGTTACTCTTTTAATCTTTTAAAATCGTTTGGGTTAACAATAAGGTATAATACACACATGAAGACCATGCAGATTAATGTCTGAGATGGTCTTTTGAAGAAAGCACCACACAATTCGAAGATATGTGTCATTTACCAACTTGGACTGGGCTCGCGTGGTGGATTAAGTCCATTACTCTCATAAAAAGAAGGCCTGAGTCTCTGCAAATCATTTTAGGCGGATGATGATGAAGAAGATTTTAAAACGGTTTGGGTATAGATTCTTCAATTAGGGTTCATATCTACAGGGTGCAAGGGACAACCCTCCACAAACTGACGGGGTGAATGCATTATATCATATTTTATTATTAAGATGGCCGGTATGAGAAATTATTTCAGGAACGTAATGGGAATCCAATAAATCTGATATATTTTATTTCCTCATACGATGAAATCTGTTCGTGAACAGCTAATTTCACGTGTAGTTTTTCTTTTATTTTATTTTAGCCGTATCACCTACATTGCTGAGTACATAATAATGTATTTTAACATTGAAATAAAATAATAGAACCTAACTAAAAAAACGATTTGAAACGATCCTAGGAAAAATCCTATAAAAAAAGATAAATGAGCTGAGATATTTATGCCATGCCAAATGTACCTGAACGAAGAACAACTTCGGTTTGTTAGTGAGACTGGTTTGACTCTCGAAGATGTTCATGACTTCACTTAGTAGGTACGGTTTATCTGCTGCATAGATTTTACCCCCCGTGTCTCCGTGCGTGAGGATAGTCACACAGACGCATGCTGTATTTTCGTGGTCTAAAGCGGCAACTGGAAAATAAAATAAGTAATCATTATTTGGCTTATTTAATTCCGTAATAACTAACTTTCTGCCTTGTTCATGACAATGGGCTTGCCACTACAAAACTTCTAAGTCTGATCAGGGGGTCTAAAATGGCCACTTTAGCAGATCGTAATATGAATTGCGTTTAAAAGCATAAGATGGAGCTTTCATAATAGTAACTGCGTCTGCGACCATTTAGGAAAATAGATCATAATAGAAAAAAAAAAATCAGTTGCGTTAAAATTCTTAAAATGGTCACAGACGCAGTTACTATTTCAAAAGGTCTATTTTACGCTTTTAAACGCAATTCATATTACGATCTGCTAATGTGACCATTTTAGACCCCAAGTTTTTATCATCATAGGTCATTTTAGACCTTGTTTTACATTACAAGGTACACCTCTACTTAATTCTATAGGAATTACCTGTTACCGTGTGGATAGTAACTATAACCTGGTGTCAGAGTTTCTATGCTGCCCGTGGGTCTCAGACTGGACTTTACATGCTTGCTCAAGTTTTATGACTATATACTCGTTGCGTTCATTTTATTCAAAAGATTCATTACATATTTATTTATTTATTTATTTGGGGAAAACAAACAATTGTACAATAAATGTTACAAAAAATATTACAACATATTAGGAGTTGGCTAGTGTACAATCCACGACGTTTCCACATATTACTAGGAAAAAGAGATACAGTGTAGACAAATATTTTACATAAAATAACCTTAGAAAACAAAAAAAGAAGGCCTTATATAAAAATTCAAGACAAAAAGATCAAATTAATGTTCATAACTTAAATTATCTTACGGCTAATGGTACATGTTTTATTGATTATCCATAAACTAATTATAATTATAAATAAGAAATAATATTATGAAAGGGCAACACACACAGTACTAATTACATCATTGCAAACTATTGACTAACAAACTTTTAAATTTTTGACGGTTTGAAGCGAATATGTCTATATCAACAAAATGTTTATTGTAGGTTTTGACTATCCTATGGAGCGGCGCCCGTTCACCCGCGTTTGTACGACAGGGTGTCGTAGCAAAGAGCGGGTAGACGCGTACCTCTCGCCGTATAACTGTTCTGGGTACAACGTAGAATAAATTAATTAAGGGTCCCATATCATACAGGCATACTCGATTTGTGGTCGGATTAAAGAGTTAAATAAATACAGGAAAGTGGCTGGTCGCTTAAAATCTGTCGATGATCTCATTACAAGATGATACATTTGAAATGCCTTGGCAATAATCTTTTCAATGTGCAGATTTAGGTGTAATTTACAATCCAATAAGATACCCAGGTCATTGATCTGAGTATCACTAAGTAGTGGTTCGTTGCATAGAGAATAATTAAAACGAATAATGTTTTTGTTCTTAGTGAAGTTTATGTACCTACACTTAACTACACTTAGTTGTAGTTTATTTAAATTACAATACTCAGATAACCTATTCAGATCGTCCTGTAAGAGATGGCAATCATCGATAGTTAGAATTTTCCTGAAGATTTTAAGGTCGTCAGCATACAGCAAAAAATCACTATTTTTAAAGCAATATCCGATGTCATTAATGTATAGTAAAAACAATAATGGGCCAAGAATTGATCCCTGGGGGACCCCGGAGGTAGCAAGAAGGGTGTTAGAATGATACCCATTACTCACAACGGTTTGATTCCGATTACTGATATAGGATTGAAACCAGCGCAACAAATTGCCTCTAATACCATTAAATGCAATTTTGTTCAATAATATTTCGTGATCAACTCTATCGAAGGCTTTTTTAAAGTCTGTGTATACGGCATCTGTTTGAGCTCTTACATCCATATTTTTAAACAGATGATTCGTAAATATCATCAAATTAGTAGCAGTAGATTTATTTTTGACAAAACCGTGTTGTTGAGGAACTAATTGTTGGTGAATGAATGGATAAATTTTGAGGTGGACAAGTTTTTCGAATAGTTTCGCTAAAGTACAGAGCAGAGAAATAGGTCTATAGTTTTCGACATTCTGCCTAGAACCACTTTTGTAGACAGGAACTAAATTTGCATTTTTCCAGATGGATGGAAATATACCGTCCTGAATACATTTATTAAAAATGACCGTTAATGGCTTAGAGATGGTCTCAGAAGTCCACTTAAGGAAGCAAGGAGGTATCCCATCAGGTCCTGGGCCTTTAGTGATGTCCAACAGCTGTAATTGTCTGCGAACCAAAGAGTCGCTGAAATGTAAGCTGTGTAGGGAAGTGAGGCTATAGTTACATTGATCAGGTTTCGGGCACCAGCCGGGAGTTAGACTAGTTGGTTCATAAACTGATTGAAAGAAATCGGAAAAAAGATTACATATTTTATAAGGGTCACTAGATATTTCGCTTTTATAAAACATACTACTAGGGACACCTGACTTGCCTCGGCGATTAGCTATATACGTCCAAAAATGTTTAGAGTTAAGCGGAATACTGTCCTCAACACTTTTCATGTAAATAACATAGCATTCGTTGCATTCGACTTTAAAACGAGCTCTATATGAAGAAAACTCTTCATAATCGGATAAGTTTTGGTAGTTTTTCCACTTACACCATGCTTTCTTTTTATAGTTGAACAAACGAATGAGAGATTTAGAGAACCATACGGGGAATTTAGTGTTTTTTTGCTTCGATAGAGGAACACGAGTTTTTATTATGCCGTAAACGTAGTTGTAGAAAATATCCACACTAGCTTCAGCAGAATGTTTATCCAAAACCGAGTCCCAGTCTATTTCATTAAAATCTTGGTTAATAAGTTGATAGTCGGCTTTACGAAAATTGTATCTAATTGAATGTCTTGTCGGCAATGTGCTGATGTTAGATATAAATGGTAGTAAGATAGAAAATGGAGGATGATAATTGTCAGGTTGAAGTAGGTCCTGGATGGGTTTATAAACACTACAAACATTATTAGAGAGCAGCAGGTCTAGTATACGCCCATTGGAATTGGTAAGGTGATTATATTGCTTCAAATCGTGAACAGTCTGGAAGTCTCTTAACCGTTGGCATGTAGAAGACGTGCCGCAGCACTCAGAAAATCTTATAACCAGTCTTGCCAAAGGATGTTACAAGAATGTGTAGCAACTGTGTTGCGGAGGTCAAATAGACAGTCACTCCATTTGAAGTGCTGATGTTCAACTGAATCCAGTAAGTCTGGGAGGAGATCCCAAAGCATTATTACAGTTCTTGGAATTGCAAAAAGCTTTTTAGGGTACTCGATGGGTAACTACCGGGACTTATTACTAAGTCTGTTGTGTTTTTGGATGATTGTAAAGTTTTTCCTTCAAGGATCAGCAGCGCCACTGCTGAGCATGAGGTCATGTGTTCGATTCCCAAGTCTTGTAGTGTTTGGGATTTGCCATCAGGTAGTAGCTGCGGAGTCTAGATTTGTGCTTAAATATAACTTGTGAAATGTGGTGTTTAAAAATCGGGGATTGCAGGAGTGATGTTGTGTTATGTAAAAGCAGAATACTTACATGCAGTAAGAAAATTAATAATTGTCTGATATCGTAAGTCTCTCAACACGAACAATAAGAAGCCGTATTTATGGAACAGCCGCTGTAGTCTCCATTCATCCCTGTATGAACCGTTCCTCGTTTGTGGTCGCCCCCTGTAATAAAATTATAAATTAAACTAACAAATAATACAAAAAAAAAGAAAAACCTGGCTATCATTTTTAGGACGGGAATAAAAAACGTAAGATACGATTGTAATGCACAATAAAGGAATTGCGCAATGTTTTCGACAGGTTACTTTTAGCACTGAAAATTGCACAATGTTTAATTAAATAAAAGTTATTGCATAACACTTTCATTGCATGATTCTCGTTATAAATGATGATAAAAATATTAGGCAAACTTATTGCTGATGATATAGAAATCAATGTGTTCGTAGCTGGAAGGTTCCCAGGTTTTGTGTCCCACTGCAAGTAATCCTGACCCTCTTGGTCTCCGGGGCATCCGTGATACGTAGCCTGCTCTCTCCCACTTTAGCTTGGCTGTTTTAACTCCATTATCAGTTACCATGATTGTATGTTGTTTCTTACACGAACTGGGCGTCTAACATGGCCACTGTAGCAGATCATAATATGAATTGCATTATAAAGCGGCCCTTTCATAATAGTTACTGCGTCTGTGAACATTTTAAGATTTATATTTTTTCCTATTATGATCTATTCTCCTAAGTGGTCACAGACACAGTTACTATTATAAGTTCCATTTTATGCTTTTTAATGCAATTCATATTACGATCTGCTAAAGTGGCCATTTTAGACCCCCTGATCGCATGGCACCGGTCATTCTGACCTCCTCGCCCGCTGACAAATCTTAAGCTTGAACTTCAATTCCCATATAATTACAGTATATTTACACCCATTACTATACCTAGTATAAAGGAGGTGCCTCTGAGATGTCGAGAAACAGAGGACTAAGGAAGGAGAAGACATGCTGCTCCGACCACAAATGGAATAAAAAAACATATTTGACATAAATATATATACTATAGAGAAAAAATTATAAAATGTAATAAATAGGTACATACAAAAAATGTTTTGTATCCTCGAAGGTGTGCTGGTTCAGAATAATCATGAACTTATCTCCCCTCATGTCATAGAATTCTGCATCTTTATCAAAGATTACTGTTTTGTCTCGTGGATCAACGGGCCGACTACTAAATAAAACAAAAGCTGTTTAATTTTGACATGTCTTTGACAAATGGATAATACCTTACTGATTGGACTAAAGTAAATAAAAGAAACTCCCAACGCGCAATTTGCCAATAATTCTAGACTCATCTGCCTAGTCTTTTTAACCGACTTCCAAATAGGAGGTGGTTCTCTATTCGTGTGTATTCATGTTTTCTCAAGTATATTGGGGTCGGTTACTACTGTTACTGGATTTAGCCGAACGCTAGTATGTTCCATGCAACGACTGCCACACGTTTTGACCTCCACAATTCCAGTCAGTGAGGAATGACTGGTTGTTAGACTTTCGGGTAAGAAGAGACTGTTGCTATTAAGCCATGTGTTCCTCCAATCTATAAAGACTAATTTGTATGGAAGAGGCTGAATAAGACAGTCGTGGCTAAAAGAGTGACGACTACATACAGAGGGAGGGGAAGACGAAAGAGGTTATCCGTATTGATGCATTAGTATGCTGTCTACATATAATATTGATTCTAGTTATCAGTCTAAACCCCATTTGTAATTACTAAAACTTCCTAGGAAATTGTGAAATATCTTTGATAATTCGGTAGCGCAATAATATGATAAGTAAACGTTTTTTATCGCTCAACAGCGCCTAATAATTTGCGCAGAACTTTTGGGTGACAAACTAGGAATTGTAAAACTGCAATTTTTGAAAAAAAAATCGATACATAAATATTTTATATTAAATCATTATCCTGAAAGTTTTATCCGCTCTCCATGAAACGTTAAAACTTTGTGATTTGACAACTCAATATTTTTGAATTGAATGATGATAAAAGGAAAAACACGCATTCAATGATATCAAAATTTGGACGGTGACTAAATAATCACCTTGTATTCTTACAGCGCCTACCGGTCCGTGTGCCAGCGATATTTAGTGTCTATAATTATGTTACTTTTACTTTTTTAATTACACTATTTTTACTATTACTTTATTTATTGTGTGTTTTACTAATTGAATGAAATGTATTAAGGCAAGCGCTAATCCAGATAAACTACTACGCAGTTTGGTGTGTGCATAAAATGTTGCAAAACGTTTGGTCCTTAATAAAATTAAATGACAACAACAATTTCAGGCTAATTATATAAATGGAACCAGAATCTCAAGATCTCGCGATGTTACAAGTTCTAAAAGATTCTTGTTTAGAATTGTGGGATTTAAGACGTAATTAATCCTTGAAAATGAGGTGACGCATATTATAAACATGACGTCAACTCCTTGAGCAAAAGGGGCGGGCCCTTTTGCTCAACATGCGGTTGCCCATAACCTAAGCGTTGCCAAAGACGATGTCATGGAGGTGCAAAGTATTAACCTCAAATGACTAGAAGAGTCATGACATTTTCTTATTTCTTTTTATCGAGATTAAATATTTTCATTAAGAAAAAACAGCCTAAAACAGATTTTTTTGTTTGATTTGAAAACTAGCACTTCCAATTCACTCTCCCATGCAATCGACACACAAAGCCGAAGAAGATTGTCATGAAAAAATGGCACGTGGTTTGTCTATCATAGAAAAGAATAACTTTTTTTTAAACCCTGCCAGTTAGATAGTGCAATCAGTAAGTGTATTTCATAAATTTGCAAATATAATCAAGAAAATTATTATACTTACCTCGAATTCCAAGGTCGTAAGTTGTAGGCTTTCGTGTCCGAATATGCGGGATGACTAGACAATGTCGGCATTCTAGACTTTTTTTTAACAAACTCAAAATATCACTTTAAAATGTCACACTGGATACTCTTCTCTACGTTTCTTTAAATTAACAAGTTGTTTTCGTCACCAATCTCAAAATAGGCCAAACGAAATAAAACTTGCGCGTGCGACTTAGTAGACGTTTCAAAAATGAATAAATTAGACAGCAGGCGTGCAAAGACCCAGAAAAAATATTCAGTGTTGTAACTTTCAAAATTAATACTCTATTAAAAAAAAAAATGATAAATGATGTTATCAATACACTCTCTCGAAAACTGGCTCTTATTGCACTATGATTAGGTTCGACATGCAATGTATTGCGCACGCGTGCATTTTTCTTATTTTTCTGCGACCAATGGCGGAAAAGAAAATTACCACAGATAACTATACCAAATCAATGTACAAATCGATTAAAACATAAGTTATTAAAACAAAAAACTCCACTGACTTTATAGTTGGCAGAGTTTTTAAATCTCGTAATAGTGATTTACGTCTTTACAGCGTAAATATTTTAGTTGTGTTTATAACAAGAATACTATAAATAAACATGATTATTTTAAACAAATATTTACTTTTATGTACCAGTTAAATTTTTTTTGTGTTCGTAATTAAAAAATATTTGCATTTAATATTTTTCCTGTGAGGCTATTTAGCGGCTTTATAACTTTGCTTCTCCTTCAACCTGGCGAAATCAAACCACGGAAAAAAGCAAAATATGAAATCAAAGCCTCAAAATAAAATTGATGACAAAATACTTATCGTTTTATTAGTTTAAGTATTTCTTCCAAAGTATATTGAAAATCGTTGTTTTCTTATTGCACTTCTCGACCTTCTTTTTTTAAACTAGATGGGGCCGGTGTTTCTATAATTATGCTTGTTAATAGTAATTTAATTGATGTTATACGATTTTGTCATCGAACAAATACTAATCAGTTTTCACGATTTGAGTCAAACCCTGATCCCTACGGCCAGCAAGCTTGTACAAGTTCATCACAAATATGACCATCATTGATAGTTGTTTCTCGGATAAACGAAAAAATATGACATAATATCCTCTGCTCTCTCCTCTCGCGAACTATGCTGGTCAGCTTCCAGTCGAACCGATGCGGCTGAATACCAGTATTTTATGTGGAGCGACTGCCTATCTAGAGTTAGTACTGGGTAATATGGCCCCTGGCCATTGGTAAGACTGATTGTCAGACTTATTACTTAATTAAGTTTCTTAAACATCCAATAAAGAAGAAGAAAGAAAAAAAATATAATTTATAATAAAAAGTAACAATAGACACTCATAATAGTGTTGCTAATACACAAAAATGTGTTTACATATTATAATCAATCGTTTATCAACGAGCATCCTTTTATCGCAACTACTCGTATCTTCACACTCATAACTTATCAATAATTTGCATCATCGTCAACAGAAGGACGTTTGATTACAGAGGTTATGTTATGTTATGTTATAAAAATGGGCGTGGCATCTGACTTAATGAAAATGGCTGACTGAGCAAATCTTTTATAAAGTCCAAAAGCAGCTTGGGTTTTTGGTATTGGATGGTGGAAAGGATGATAAAAGTAGCGGCGATCGGCGACAGCGACCTCTCGCGTCCGGCGGGGCGAGGAGGAATGGGACGCCGTCGCCTCCTTTTGCAAGGCAGTGATGCTAGCGAAGGAGTTGGCGGAACGTGAGAGGGAGAGAACCTCACGTCCCAGCCGCCGCAGGAGACGCTTCGGGCGTCGGGGGCCATGTGACGGCTTCCGGCCACCGTAGGCCGCGTGCCTGTGGACAGTGAGTGATGGGCTAGCTCGCCGTCTGTCCGTCTTACGACGACGACAGGCCGTGTCGACGGCGCGTTCGTGTTCCACGCGCGCCTCAAAGAGATGTCAGCAACATGAAAGCAAGGGCCGTCGCCCGTCGGGGCTGCGGGATGTTGTAAGAGATACCGCGGCGTTGACATACAGGGCTAAGAGGGAACATGGGTGGTTTTTAGTCAGTAGAAGTCTGACACTCCCTTACGCTCTACCCAAGTTGTTTGGGTACCTATTTGTTGATTTCCCACCCCAAAAAAAAAAGGGTGATAAAGTACTCACAACAAAAAGCTTTGAATTTTCAGTATACCTTGGCCATGGTTTCTGTTAATTTCCCGTACAATGGTAGATCTGCATAAATCGAAGTAATCGAGTTTCGAATAGCATGATTGATTGTCGTGGGTAGATTATTACCTTGCTTCCTAGGCAATAATAAAACAATAGAATGTGATCAAGAACAATGATAAGAGAAAGCTTAGCGTTTATGAAATGGGCATTAGTTATTTGGGTGCTTAATAATCTCAAATATAAAATAAAATGATCTAGTACATATCTTCACAAACATGACTTATTACGTTTAATAAAAAAAAAGTAGTTAATAAACTAAAAAACTCGACTGAACAAACTGAAAAGCAAAAAACAAGCACATTTTAAATTAAACAAAACTTGGAAGCAGGCGGGGTCCATTCTATTTCATTTCAAAATCTAATATTCCAATGAACCCCGCCTGCTTCCAAGTTTTGTTTTTTGCCTTTCAGTTTGTTCAGTCGGGTTTTTTAGTTTTTTAACTACTTTTTTATTTCCAACTTTTTAGTTCTTTTTTTGTGTTTGTTCTTTCGTTGATCGCGTAAAATTCTTCGCAGATGATTTAACTTTTGTGTTTGTTTATAGGATTTACGACTTTGAATTTATTTTAAACATGTAAGTGTCGTATATTTTTGTAATCTTCTCTTAAAACCCTTTTTTGATACCCTACTCGATGGTAACAGAAAAATTTTTTTTTTTGAAATCCGCGATATGGCCCCAAAAATCCACAAACTTCTTTGTTTTTTAATTTTAATGTAGCCAGTGACACTCGCGTCACCAAGTCGAATCTAACGTCGTATATTTTATTCAAATCCCTTCATCCGTTTAGGAGTTATAATGGAACAAAGAAACGGACATAAATACATACACGCCAAACACATAACCCTCCTATTGGGCTTCGCCGCAGTCGGGTAAAAAGAGCTTAAAATTACGGTACATAGATAAGCACACTGTCAACACAACAACCGCTATTCAATATATTTTTGTGAATAATTCAAAAAGTAACACTCTACTGACACTGAATGTGAGGTCTGTATGTGATGAGGACCAACTCGACACAACGTTCAGGGACCAACTGACGACTGTTCGTGTTAATTGATACAAACTCAAACTCAAACTCAAACTCAAAGCATTTATTTCAATTAAACCTTTATAGGCACTTTTGAATGTCAGAAGAACAATTCATAAAAACAAATCTACGAGTGCAATACGTCATTCCGAAAGCCACCACGCCGAATCACACGCCGCCGAATGCCAGCAACAACGAGCACCGCGAGCACGAAAGCACGCAACGACGCACACCGCTACAACGAATGCACGAGACCCCGAATCACGGAACAACGAATGCAATGCGCAACCGTCGCCCCGCAACCCGGAGCCCCGCGCACCCACCGCCACGGCACACGCCGCCGCACGCCCCCGCACCCGCAGCACTCGCCGCCGCAAACATCCGGCACCGCGCAACTCGACGCAGCAACCCCCGGAACGACGCATTGCACTCTAAAGCTACAGTCACAGACACAAGGCATAATAACTTGTGAAAGTACTGTAGTTGCCCATTCCCTAGCGTAGATCTCAATGGAGAAGAAAGGGCAAGAAACTCCATGGACACTCTTTTCAATCAGAATATTATTACAAAATCTTGGTACATTACATCATTCATGTTGAGATGGTATATTATGTGAGAACTATGTAGCAAGACGTGCAAGTTAAGAGCGTCCAGAGTAAAAACATATAATAAATAAAAATAAATAAATAAACCATGGCAACTAAGAGATGACCAGTCTCCACTGACAGCGCCCGTTCACGAACATGACGCCTGGATCAGCACCATTCAACTCAACCATTTTGAAGGGAATTTAATGATCCGACACATGCGCCACCATCAGCGAGACATTTAAGTGAGCATGACATACTCTCAGACACCAGGGCAACGTCACTAAAAAATAACTAAATGTAAAAAGTGGCTTTACAGTACATAGTACTCACACATGTGCCATGCAATTATAAATAATATTAAGATATTGAATCTATACAATGCAAAGATATTCTTACAATCTTCTGCAGCCTCTACAATAACTTCTCATGATAGGTAATCAATGGTTGTGGAGCAGGCCCAGCATTAAGCCAAGCATTTTTATCATCAATTTAATCCCCTAACTTATAATATGCTTGCCTACACAGTGTGTGGTTTATACAAGATTTTAATTGCGTCTCATTCAGTTGAACAATGTGGGGGAGTCTACTTTAGCTAGCCTAAATGCTGCGATCTTACACATATGTGAGAACAAAGTACAAAAAAATAAAAATACGTGCAAGTTAAGAGCGTCCAGTAACCGATACAATAAACAAATTAAAAAATATATATATATCCATGGCAACTAAGAGATGACCAGTCTCTACTGACAGCGCCCGTTCACGAACATGACGCATGGATCAGCACCATTCAGCTCAACCATTTTGAAGGGAGCTAAATGATCCGACACACGCGCCACTATCAGCGAGACATTTGAGTGAGCATGACATTCTCTCAGCAACTAGGACAAAGTCACAAAAAAAAAAAAAAAAAAATAACTAAATGTAAAAAGTGGCTTTATAATAGTACATAGTACTCACACATGTGCTATGCAATTATATAATATTAAGATATTTTAACAATCTTCTGCAGCTTCCATAATAACTTCACATGATAATCGATTTATTTGCCCCTATGGTTGTGGAGCAGGACCAGCATTGAGCCAAGCATTTTTATCATCAATGTAATCCCCTAACTTATAGTATGCTTGCCTACATAGTGTGCGTTTTATACAAGATTTAAATTTGGCCTCCTTCAGTTGAAGAATGTGAGGGGGTATTTTATTGTAACATTTTAAACAGTACCCCATGAAAGATGAGTCTACTTTAGCTAGCCTGAAACCTGGCTGAACTAATTCGTCCCTATTTCTCGTATTATAGTGGTGTCTATCACCTCTTTTGCTAAATAAATGCAGATTTTTTCTAACGTACATGATGTTTTCATAGATGTATTGACAAGGTACTGTCATGATGTTAATTTCCTTAAACAGCTCTCTCAGAGAATCGCGTCTTCGTAGACCATATATGGCTCTAATGGCTCTTTTCTGCAGAATAAATATAGATTCGATGTCTGCAGCCCGTCCCCATAGTAAAATACCGTATGACATAACACTATGAAAATAGCTAAAATAGACTAGTCTCGCGGTATCTATGTCAGTAAATTGACGGATTTTCCTAACAGCATATGCTGCTGAACTCAGCCGGCCTGCAAGAGATGTTAAATGCGGACCCCACTGTAGTCTTGAGTCAATCGTTATCCCCAAGAAAACAGTTTCATCGACAAATTCTAGTTTCTCTTGATTCAAGATTATGTCACAATCAGTACTTTTGACATTTGGTAGAGCAAATCTTATGCATTTCGTTTTTTTCCCATTTAATACTAAATTATTAACTGTGAACCAATTATGAACCTGCAGTAGGGCGTTATTTACTTCATCAAGATTTGTGGCACGACGGCATACAAAACTGCATTTAGTGGTAGGTATTCGTTTTGAGGAAAACTCGATCCGGCTGTGTGTATAGTACAAACGACATCTTTCGAGGAGCATTTTTTTTTTGCAGCTGATTAGACCTGTCTCTTTGGTGTAGTGGTGGCGATTGCGACTGCTGTGCCTGAGTTCGATTCCCAGATCCTGCAAAGTGTTATTTGTTTTTCCACCAGGAATTTGTCAGTAGCAGACATGAAGTTTTAAGTCGGGACCGGTTGATAGCAATAAGCTCGACCCAATTATTACATCAACCTTAAACATAACTGATGAAATGTAAATGTACTAATGAGTACACGTCTGCCTAAGCCTTCGGGGATTACAGACGTGATGTTAAGAAAAAAAAAACAAATTTTTCGAGAAATATATAATTTTATTTCTATTTACATTTCTGTTTAAAGCGATCTAAGGCATATACAAGGTGTTTTTTTTTAGTCACCGTCCAAATTCTGATATATTATCTTTGGCAAAAATCATTGAATACGTGTTTTTATTCTAGTATCACTCAATACAAAAATATTGAGATATCACATCACAAAGTTTTTACTTTTCATGGAGAACGGATAATTCGAATGATTTTTTCGTACCGTTTTTTTTTTCAAAAATGGTGTTTGTGTATGATACCTAACGCCTAGAAAATTTGGACGGTGGCTAAAAATCATCTTGTATAGACGTTGATAAAGTTGCCGAAGAGAGATCAATGGAAACTTATAGACTAGATATTATAATACACGCTGATACTGGTTTAGATGACTAGGAACATAATATTGAAATGACAACATAATTGCGATCGATACTCTTAATTGAACCCTACGGTTCAATAATATCTAAAGTAAGTATCATTGGTCCAGGAATGCTGTATGCATGGTCGATGTAGTAGCTTCACCCTCTTAACCATAAGCATGATCAGTCTATAATGTTCCCATTGCTGGGCACGGCTCTATGAGAGGAAATAGGATATAATCCACCAGTCAGACCCAGTGCGGGTTGGTGGATGTCGCATGTCTTCGATTTTTTGGTTCTAGGACATGTCGATTTTCTCACGATGTTTTCCTTCACCCTCTTAATTTTTAATCTTTTTAGAAATACAGTCTATGTTACTTAGGAAAAATGTAGCAATCTAATGGTGAAAGAGTTTTAAAATCGGTCCAGTAGTTTTGAGGTTATTTGGTTCAAACATACAAGTCTTTACTCTTTCATCATCATCTAGTTAACCTTTTCTCAACTATGTTGGGGTCGGCTTCCAGTCTAACCGGATGCAGCTTTTTATATGGAGTGACTGCCTATCTGACCTCCATAACCCAGTTAACACTGGGTAATACCCTTAGGTAAGACTGGTTGTCACGCCTCAGGTCACTGACTACCTGTAACGACTGTTAAAGATATATGGCAGCCGGGACCAACAGCTTAAGGTGCTTTCCGAGGCACGGAGGAAACTCGGTATGTAATTGGTGGTCACCCATCCATAGACCAACCTAGGCAAGCGCAGCTTAACCTAAAGATCGACCCCAGTGGCAGTTACTAAGTATTAAACCACGAGCTCCTCGCAAGTCCCGAAGTCTTTTCTCTTCATAATATTATATTAAAGTGAAGAAGTAACTATAGTTTAAAATTATCCATATAATAATAATAATAGTTATGAGACTGTATATCCCACGGAAGTGTGGAGTTCGAGGCTTTTTAAATGCTAAGACTCTTCATAATCGTGAGATATGCAGTCTCAGGGAATATTTCCTAGAAACCGACGTGGGGATGCATCGAGATGTTGTAGCAGTGGACAGGGGCCTTACCGCGCTCTCCTTGGCTAAAGAGAATTGGCGCAAACCTGTAGTGCTTGACACTAACGACCGCATGGAGGTATGGCAGAGTAAGGAGCTTCACGGACGCTTTTTCCGGGCCCTACACGGGCCTGATGTAGACTTCCTAGCGTCCGTGGCCTGGCTACGTTCCGGGGAACTCTTCGGAGAAACCGAAGGTTTTGTCTGTGCAATTATGGACGAAGTTATGATGACCAATAACTACCGGAGATTTATTGTGAAGGACGGTACGGTTGACATATGTCGGGCATGCCACCGTCCGGGTGAATCAATCCGTCACATTATCTCCGGGTGTTCTCGTCTGGCTAACGGAGAATATTTACATAGTCACAACCTTGTAGCCAGGATTATCCATCAGCAACTTGCTCTGCAGTACAACCTTGTGGAATCAGAAGTGCCGTACTACAGATATGTGCCCGACCCAGTTCTCGAAAATGGCCATATTATCACACTGTACTGGGATCAATCCATCATCACTGACAGGACTATTATAGCTAATAAACCTGATATAGTGGTGGTGGATTGATCAGAGCGGCGCGCAATGATCGTTGACATAACCGTCCCGCATGACGAGAACCTCGTGAAAGCCGAGAAAGATAAGCAAATCAAGTATCTTGACTTGGCTCGCGAGGTTGTCGACATGTGGGATGTGGACTCGGCGATCATTGTACCGATAGTCGTTTCAGCCAATGGCTTAATAGCCAAGAGCCTCGACCAACACCTGAGCCTCCTCAGGTGTTGGTCGAGGCTCTTGGCTCTCGTTAGGCAGCTGGATCAAGGGCTTGATACAGAGAGCGGTACTCCTGGACACGGCACGCATTGTTAGGAGGTTCCTTTCTCTGGAGCCCTGACCGCCGGTAGCTTGGACCCTGTTCCCGATACCGGTGGGCTACAATTTTTTTATATTTTTAAATGTTTTTTTATTGTTTTTTTTGTAAAGAATATTTTAAAATGTAATAAGTTTGTAACAAAATAAATAAAGGGAATAATAATTATAATAATAATAATAATATATATATATATCATATTTTTAAATGTTTTTTTATAAGTTTTGTATGAAATATTTAAAAATGTAAATTATATGGATGAAAGTGAATAAAGGAGATAATAATTATAATAATTTTATGTGAATAAATAAATTAAGGAAATAATAATAATAATAGTTGATAATAATATGTATAATATATATTTATCACATGATATATTATTAATTAAGTACTTAAATGATAAAAACAACGATAGTAAAACGAATAAATAATGTTTCGCAATTATGTGTTTGAATTCTCTATACCAGTTCCATCGTGGGCCACATAAAGACCAAGAGTAAAGGGTTACTAAAAATGCTAGTTTCCATACTTCAGCTTACTTTCACAGCCAAGATTATTAGTAGGTTTGGTTATTTATATAAAAAGCATTTTGGATATAAGAGTAGAGTAGAGTAGAGTTTGGTCGCCACCAAATAAATAATGGATGAACTGCGTGAAGGACGATAGGGCAAGGAATGAGCTGACAGAAGTATGGAAGAAGTAGACGCCGATCCCAAATAAATTGGTATAACGGCAGGAGAATGATGGTGATATAAAGCGTACTTATAATACTATTTTACTGTATACCAGCCCGTTATTTAGGCCCGTCTAAGTAATCATACAGAGTATTTTTTCCCGTCACATTTACAGTGTCAAATTGCAACTGCTTCGTCAATGTCAGTCTGGTCTCCGGCATCTGTTTTTTGTTATTCATCACCACGTATTTACACCCGGCTGTGATTTTGCCGTAGGCCACTGACCGGTTCATCCGGATAATATTAAGTACTAGATTAGGATCCGCATGGTGCTCCTCGATAGTGTCACAGAGTGCCTGGATCATCCAGGATCCGTTGCCGTCGCGGTAGGATAGGTAGTCTGTGGAAGAAGGTACAGAATTAATGATGCTGATATTTCAATGTTAATTTTAATTTTACAGTATAAGAAAAGAGATACACAAAACATATGAACAAATACTGTAGCCCACAACGTTGTTCACAGATTAAGTTTGATTTTTGCGACAATCACTGGATATTTACCGAAACTGTATGAACAAGAAAATCACGCTTTAACGGTCAAAAAAAAACAAACTCTTTAGAGGAAGAGGCCGGCAATGATGATGACGATGTCACCTTAAAAGCCCAAGGGTCAGTGAAAGGTTGTATGTTCACTAAAATATGATTTGCGACCGTAACAAATAAGGCTGTACAAAGTTAAAATAATCAAAATGATCCACACAACCCCACATATACTCGTAGATAAATTGAGTTTATTTATTTTAGACTACAATCTCAATTTTATAAAAAAAACATACAAATATACTTGGAGATAATATTATTAATAAATTGATCAAATTTACGAGATGATGTTGTATTGATGAATTTAATTATTAAAATCTCTGTAAATACATACGACATGCGTAATGCAGTCACGAATCTTTGTTTTGTTCAACACTAAGTATATTTCTGACTTGTAAATTGGCAAAAAACGCGAGATAAGAATTCCGCCGCCCACGGGTTTCTCTGGCGGTGAAAACACATAGAGACATGACTTTTTGGATCGAAATCGAGTAGAAGCGTTTGTGAGTACGGCAGTAAACGCAAGGTTATTCATGTTTTGTACTAACTTTCAACTGTAGAACACAGCACAAGGGTGTCAGCATGTGTGGGTACAGTGAGAAGACTGACGGCTTCCCTGTTTGAGCGTGTTGCGTCAGTGTGGCCAGCATCCCGCCAAGCCTGTGGTTAGAAGATTTAGTTCAGAATGTTGGTGATATACAATAACTTCAAAAATATATTAATTGTGTAAACACCGTGAAATCTAAATTGTTGTTTGCCCGCGGCTGAACAACTTGCCAGAAGGAGTATTTTCGAAGTGCGGAGTAAAAGTAAAAAAATAAGGATTTTTTTTTTTAATAATGAAAAAAAAAAATCTGTAACTCGAATACGTGAGAATCAATAGTAACACTAAACGTAAGTTTTGAAGGTAGTACTCGAATCGCACGTAAAAGCGCTGCGGGTAAACAACGATTTAGATTTCACGGTGAAGTGAGCTTCAGGCTAAAATATCAGCAGCACGGGTCGATTGTCAATTTAAGCAGCGCTTGCCAAGATCGACCTGTAGATGTTTGATCATCCATTTTGTACCTAGTTTCATTTACGCCTCCATGGTTGGCCCTGGCTGTCATTTGCAGGACTGTCGTTACAAGTCAGTGGCCCGAAAGTCTAACAACGAGTTTTACCTAGGGGTATTGTATTACCCAGAACTAACTAGGTTGTGGGGGTGAGATAAGCAATCGCTCCATGTAAAATACTGGTTATTCAGGAGCATTCGGTTAGACTGGAAACCATCTTAGGCTAGGCAGACGATGATGTGAGGGAGAATATGTTTTCCGACCACAAATGTAAGTTTGTACGCACAATATTGTGAGGTTTACCATGTTAATTGGTGTACCTTTAAGAGCAGGAGAATGTTGTTGATGAACTTACCTTAAATAAATTGAGGAAACGACGCCATCTAGAAGGTGGGGTATCAGCAAGTCGTGATTGAATAATAAGATTAGTTTCCTCTACAGACGAATAGTAGACAGACATCACAGAAGTGTACTGGGGTAGACCAGAGAGAGCACTGTCACTCTGAGTGCCTAGGTACGCACTCTCACACTGACGGCGTACGTACATAGCGTGGCCGGGGTCCATACGGTCACCTCTGCAAGCCTGTGGGGCAATAAGTTTATATTAACACTTCTTGGACGACCTGGCCCAGTGGTGGCGGCCCCGACTTACAAACAGTAAAACGTGGGTTCGCAGCCGCATTACTTTGTGTAGTTTATTTCATCACCACTACTCTCAAAACAGTGAAGGCAAACATTGAGAGGAATGTTTGCGAACCAAACAATTAAATCAAAAATCAAAATCAAAATATTTTTATTTCACATAGGCCTACATGGGCACTTATAAAACGTCGGTAAAAAGGGGCACGGTTCGGTGCATTGGTCGATTCCTAAGGAGAAGAACCGGCAAGAAACTCCAAAGGTTACTCTTTTAATCTTTTAAAATCGTTTGGGTTAACAATAAGGTATAATACACACATGAAGACCATGCAGATTAATGTCTGAGATGGTCTTTTGAAGAAAGCACCACACAATTCGAAGATATGTGTCATCTACCAACTTGGACAGGGCTCGCGTGGTGGATTAAGTCCATTACTCTCATAGAAAGAAAACCTGAGTCCCTGCAAATCATTTTAGGCGGATGATGATGATGAAGATTTTAAAACGGTTTGGGTATAGATTCTTCAATTTAGGGTTAATATCTACAGGGTGCAAGGGATAACCCTCCACAAACTGAAGGGGTGAATGCATTATATCATATTTTATTATTAAGATGGCCGGTATAAGAAATTATTTCAGGAACGTAATGGGAATCCAATAAATCTGATATATTTTATTTCCTCATACGATGAAATCTGTTCGTGAACAGCTAATTTCACGTGTCGTTTTTCTTTCATTTTATTTTAGCCGATATTTTTTTTTAAACCTATATTGCTGAGTATGTATTTTTACATTGAAATAAAATAATAGAACCTAACTAAAAAAACGATTTAAAATAATCCTAGGAAAAATCCTATAAAAAAAGATAAATGAGCTGAGATATTTATGCTATGCCAAATGTACCTGAACGAAGAACAACTTCGGTTTGTTAGTGAGACTGGTTTGACTCTCGAAGATGTTCATGACTTCACTTAGTAGGTACGGTTTATCTGCTGCATAGATTTTACCCCCCGTGTCTCCGTGCGTGAGGATAGTCACACAGACGCATGCTGTATTTTCGTGGTCTAAAGCGGCAACTGGAAAATAAAATAATAATTAATTACTTACCGTAATTACTAACTTTCTGCCTTGTTCATGACAATGGGCTTGCCACTACAAAACTTCTAAGTCTGATCAGGGGGTCTAAATTGGTCACTTTAGCAGATCGTAATATGAATTGCGTTTAAAAGCATAAGATGGAGCTTTCAAAATAGTAACTGCGTCTGCGACCATTTAGGAAAATAGATCTTAATAGAAAAAAAAATATCAGTTGCGTTAAAATTCTTAAAATGGTCACAGACGCAGTTACTTTTTCGAAAGGTCCATTTTACGCTATTTAACGCTATTCATATTTTGATCTGCTAAAGTAGCCATTTTAGACGCACAGGGCTCTACAAAATTAATTGTTTCTCTGCCCATATAATTATGGACACAATACATGACAGTGTAGGTACATTACAAGGTACACCTCTGCTTAATTCTATAGGAATTACCTGTTACCGTGTGGATAGTGACTATAGCCTGGTGTCAGAGTTTTTATGTCGTCCATGGGTCTCCGACTGGACTTTACATGCTGGCTGATGTTTTATGTCTATACTTGGTGTAAATCAACCCTTCACACATACGTCAACAACAAGCATTCTGTACATCAAACTAAGTATCCCTACGAAATTATTTTACTGGGAAAGGCCTTATTTTTGTGGTCAAAATTTTACGGTAAAACTCAATGTAGCATTCTCAAAACCTTGTACTAGTGGATGCTTTGAATATAAAAAGGGTCGTGGAGGTAAAGTTATAACCGGAAAAACTAGTATTTACAAAAATAGCTGTGCAAAATTGGGAACTTTGACCCCCAATATCTCCGTAACTAGGGGGTTCCCATGTATGGTCTAGAACAAAAAAAATATCGCAGTGGTGGGGAGAACAAGTGCCCTTTGTTTGCGTTAAGGGTACTTTTACACCCTTTATACTTACTCGTTGCGTTCATTTTATTCAACGGATTCATTACATACCGCGATACCTCCTTGTTGAGGAAAGACTGGCTGAGATTTGTAGAAATTATACGGTCGTATCGAGCAGTCAGCACTCCGAAAATCTTATAACCAGTCTTGCCTTGAACTGTGTTGTGGAGGTCAAATAGACAGTCACTCCATTTGAAGTACTGATGTTCAACTGAATCCAGTAAGTCTGGGAGGAGATCCCAAAGTATTATAACATTTCTTGGAATTGCAAAAAGCTTTTTAGGGTACCCGATGGGTAACTACCGGGACTTATTACTAAGTCTGTTGTGTTTTTGGATGATTGTAAAGTTTTTCCTTCAAGGATCAGCAGCGCGACTGCTGAGCATGAGGTCATGAGTTCAATTCCCAAGTCGGGTAGTGTTTGGGATTTTCCATCAGGTAGTAGCTGTGGAGTCTGGATTTGTGCTTAAATATAACTTATGAAATGTGGTGTATAAAAATCGGGGATTGCAGGAGTGATGTTGTGTTATGTAAAAGCAGTGTGTGAAGTGTATGTGATAGAAACAGAATACTTACATGCAGTAAGAAAATTGATAATTGTCTGATATCGTAAGTCTCTCAACACGAACAATAAGAAGCCGTATTTATGGAACAGCCGCTGTAGTCGCCATTCATCCTTGTATGAACCGTTCCTCGTTTGTGGTCGCCCCCTGTAATAAAATTATATGAAACTTACAAATGATGCAAAAAAAAAACCTGGTTATCATTTTTAGGAAGGGAATTAAAAACGTAAGATACGATTGTAATGCACAATAAAGGAATTGCGTAATGTTTTCGACGGGTTAGTTTTAGCACTGAAAATTGCACAATGTTTAATTAAACAAAAGTTATTGCACAACACTTTCATTGCATGATTTTTGTTATAAATGATGATAAAAATATTAGGCAAACTTATTGCTGATGATATAGAAATCAATGTGTTCGTAGCTGGAAGGTTCCCAGGTTTTGTGTCCCACTGCAAGTAATCCTGACCCTCTTGGTCTCCGGGGCATCCGTGATACGTAGCCTGCTCTCTCCCACTTTAGCTTGGCTGTTTTAACTCCATTATCAGTTACCATGATTGTATGTTGTTTCTTACACGAACTGGGCGTCTAACATGGCCACTGTAGCAGATCATAATATGAATTGCATTATAAAGCGGACCTTTCATAATAGTTAATGCGTCTGTAAACATTTTAAGATTTATATTTTTTCCTTTTATGATCTATTTTCCTAAATGGTCACAGACGCAGTTACTATTATAAGTTCCATTTTATGCTTTTTAATGCAATTCATATTACGATCTGCTAAAGTGGCCATTTTAGACCCCCTGATCGCATGGCACCGGTCATTCTGACCTCCATCGCCCGCTGACAAATCTTAAGCTTGAACTTCAATTCCCATATAATTACAGTATATTTACACCCATTACTATACCTAGTATAAAGGAGGTGCCTCTGAGATGTCGAGAAACAGAGGACTAAGGAAGGAGAAGACATGCTGCTCCGACCACAAATGGGATAAAAAAACATATTTGACATAAATATATATACTATAGAGAAAAAATTATAAAATGTAATAAATACATACAAAAAATGTTTTGTATCCTCGAAGGTGTGCTGGTTCAGAATAATCATGAACTTATCTCCCCTCATGTCATAGAATTCTGCATCTTTATCAAAGATTACTGTTTTGTCTCGTGGATCAACGGGCCGACTACTAAATAAAACAAAAGCTGTTTAATTTTGACATGTCTTTGACAAATGGATAATACCTTACTGATTGGACTAAAGTAAATAAAAGAAACTCCCAACGCGTAATTTGCCAATAATTCTAGACTCATCTGCCTAGTCTTTTTAACCGACTTCCAAATAGGAGGTGTTCTCTATATGTTCTCTATATTAGTGTGTATTCATGTTTTCTCAAGTATATTGGGTTCGGTTACTACTGTTACTGGATTTAGCCGAACGCTAGTATGTTCCATGCAACGACTGCCACATGTTTTGACCTCCACAATTCCAGTCAGTGAGGAATGACTGGTTGTTAGACTTTCGGGTAAGAAGAGACTGTTGCTATTAAGCCATGTGTTCCTCCAATCTATAAAGATTAATTTGTATGGAAGAGGCTGAATAAGACAGTCGTGGCTAAAAGAGTGACTACTACATACAGAGGGAGACATTTACATACAGACGAAAGAGGTTATCCGTATTGATGCATAAGCATGCTGTCTATTGATAAATATTGATTCCAGTTATCAGTCTAGACCCCATTTATAATCACTAAAACTTCCTAGGAAATTGTGAAATGTCTTTGATAATTCAGTAGCGCAATAATAAAATATGATATCGCTCAACAGCGCCTAATAATTTGCGCAGAACTTTTGGGTGACAAACTAGGAATTGTAAAACGGCAATATCTGAGTCAACGCAGGTGTTTTGCCGCAACTAAAGTTGGCTAAAATCTCTCTCAAGTACTTGAGCCTGTACTGTACATACACAGTGTATGAGATAGCCCTCTGCAAACTAACAGGGCGCATTCAGCTCCTTATTTTGAATGATGTCCTAATGCAAGCATACTATTTGCTTAAAGGATTCTCACCATTGTAACTAGAATGTTATTTAAGTTGAAGCAGTTAACATTTTTAGTTAATTTTTAATCATATCTCACCGGGAATACTCTGATAAGTGACAAATCAACTGTTCACTTTCTGTCTAGTTAAAGATTTAATTGAAGTAGTCATCGTCATAATAATCTCAGTATATCAAACCTAGATATATATGACTGAGATTATTACAAGATGATTTTTTAGTCACCGTCCATTTTTTTCTAGGCAATTACACCATTAGATCACTAACACCATTTTTGTAAAAAATCGATACATAAAATTTTTATATTAAATCATTTTCCCGAAAGTTTTATCTGCTCTCCATGAAACGTTAAAACTTTGTGATTTGACAACTCAATATTTTTAAATTGAATGATGATAGAAGGAAAAACACGCATTCAATGATATCAAAATTTGGACGGTGACTAAATAATCACCTTGTATACTTACAGCGCCTACCGGTCCGTGTGCCAGCGATATTTAGTGTCTATAATTATGATAATTTTACTTTTTTAATTACACAATTTTTACTATTACTTTATTTATTGTGTGTTTTACTAATTGAATCAAATGTATTAAGGCAAGCGCTAATCCAGATAAACTACTACGCAGTTTGGTGGGTGCATAAAATGTTGCAAAACGTTTGGTCCTTAATAAATGACAATAAAAAATTCAGGCTAATTATATAAATGGAACCAGAATCTCAAGATCTCGCGATGTTACAAGTTCTAAAAGATTCTTGTTTAGAATTGTGGGATTTAAGATGTAATTAATCCTTGAAAATGAGGTGACGCATATTATAAACATGACGTCAACTCCTTGAGCAAAAGGGGCGGGCCCTTTTGCTCAACATGCGGTTGCCCACAACAGCCTAAAACAGATTTTTTTGTTTGATTTGAAAACAAGCACTTCCAATTCACTCTCCCATACAATCGACACACAAAGCTGAAGAATATTGTCATAACAAAATGGCACGTGGTTTATCTATTATAGAAAAAAAAAACTTTTTTTTAAACCGTGCCAGTTAGATAGTGCAATCAGTAAGTGTATTTCATAAATTTGCAAATATAATCAAGAAAATTATTACTTACCTCGAATTCCAAGGTCGTAAGTTGAAGGCTTTCGTGTCCGCATATGCGGGATGACTAGACAATGCGGCATTCTAGACTTTTGTTAACAAACTCAAAATAAAAACAAAATATCACTTTAAAATGTCACACTAGATACTCTTCTCTACGTTTCTTTAAATTAACAAGTTGTTTTCGTCACCAATCTCAAAATAGGCCAAACGAAATAAAACTTGCGCGTGCGACTTAGTAGACGTTTCAAAAATGAATAAATTAGACAGCAGGCGTGCAAAGACCCAGAGAAAATATTCAGTGTTGTAACTTTCAAAATTAATACACTATTAAAAAAAAAATGATAAATGATGTTATCAATACACTTTCTCGAAAACTGGCTCTTATTGCACTACGATTAGGTTCGACATGCAATGTATAGCGCACGCGTGCATTTTTCTTATTTTTCTGCGACCAATGGCGGAAAAGAAAATTACCACAGATAACTATTCCAAATCAATGTACAAATCGATTAAAACATAAGTTATTAAAACAAAAAACTCCACTGACTTTATAGTTGGCAGAGTTTTTAAATCTCGTAATAGTGATTTGCGTCTTTACAGCGTAAATATTTTAGTTGTGTTTATAACAAGAATACTATAAATAAACACGATTATTTTAAACAAATATTTACTTTTATGTACCAGTAAATATTTTTTTGTGTTCGTAATTAAAAAATATTTGGATTTCATATTTTTCCTGTGAGGCTATTTAGCGGCTTTATAACTTTGCTTCTCCTTCAACCTGGCGAAATCAAACCACGGAAAAAAGCAAAATATGAAATCAAAGCCTCAAAATAAAATTGATGACAAAATACTTATCGTTTTATTAGTTTAAGTATTTATTCCAAAGTATATTGAAAATCGTTGTTTTGTTATTGCACTTCTCGACCTTCTTTTTTAAACTAGATGGGGCCGGTGTTTCTATAATTATGCTTGTTAATAGTAATTTAATTGATGTTATACGATTTTGTCATCGAACAAATACTAATCAGTTTTCACGATTTGAGTCAAACCCTGATCCCTACGGCCAGCAAGCTTGTACAAGTTCATCACAAATATGACCATCATTGATAGTTGTTTCTCGGATAAACGAAAAAATATTACATAATATCATCTGCTCTCTCCTCTCGCGAACTATGCTGGTCAGCTTCCAGTCGAACCGATGCGGCTGAATACCAGTATTTTATATGGAGCGACTGCCTATCTAGAGTTAGTACTGGGTAATATGGCCCCTGGCCCTTGGTAAGACTGATTGTCAGACTTATTACTTAATCAGTCTCTTAAACATCCAATAAAGAAGAAGAAAGAAAAAAAATATAATTTATAATAAAAAGTAACAATAGACACTCATAATAGTGTTGCTAATACACAAAAATGTGTTTACATATTATAATCAATCGTTTATCAACGAGCATCCTTTTAACGCAACTACTCGTATCTTCACACTCATAACTTATCAATAATTTGCATCATCGTCAACAGAAGGACGTTTGATTACAGAGGTTATGTTATGTTATGTTATAAAAATGGGCGTGGCATCTGACTTAATGAAAATGGCTGACTGAGCAAAGCTTTTATAAAGTCCAAAAGCGGCTTGGGTTTTTGGTATTGGATGGTGGAAAGGATGATAAAAGTAGCGGCGATCGGCGACAGCGACCTCTCGCGTCCGGCGGGGCGAGGAGGAATGGGACGCCGCGCCGTCGCCTCCTTTTGCAAGGCAGTGATGCTAGCAAAGGAGTTGGCGGAACGTGAGAGGGAGAGAACCTCACGTCCCAGCCGCCGCAGGAGACGCTTCGGGCGTCGGGGGCCATGTGACGGCTTCCGGCCACCGTAGGCCGCGTGCCTGTGGACAGTGAGTGATGGGCTAGCTCGCCGTCTGTCCGTCTTACGACGACGACAGGAAGTGTCGACGGCGCGTTCGTGTTCCACGCGCGCCTCAAAGAGATGTCAGCACCATGAAAGCAAGGGCCGTCGCCCGTCGGGGCTGCGGGATGTTGTAAGAGATACCGCGGCGTTGACATACAGGGCTAAGAGGGAACATGGGTGGTTTTTAGTCAGTAGAAGTCTGACACTCCCTTACGCTCTACCCAAGTTGTTTGGGTACCTATTTGTTGATTTCCCACCCCAAAAAAAAAGGGTGATAAAGTACTCACAACAAAAAGCTTTGAATTTCCAGTATACCTTGGCCATGGTTTCTGTTAATTTCCCGTACAATGGTAGATCTGCATAAATCGAAGTAATCGAGTTTCGAATAGCATGATTGATTGTCGTGGGTAGATTATTACCTTGCTTCCTAGGCAATAATAAAACAATAGAATGTGATCAAGAACAATGATAAGAGAAAGCTTAGCGTTTATGAAATGGGCATCAGTTATTTGGGTGCTTAATAATCTCAAATATAAAATAAAATGATCTAGTACATATCTTCACAAACATGACTTATTACGTTTAATAAAAAAAAGTAGTTAATAAACTAAAAAACCCGACTGAACAAACTGAAAAGCAAAAAACAAGCACATTTTAAATTAAACAAAACTTGGAAGCAGGCGGGGTCCATTCTATTTCATTTCAAAATTTAATATTCCAATGAACCCCGCCTGCTTCCAAGTTTTGTTTTTTGCCTTTCAGTTTGTTCAGTCGGGTTTTTTAGTTTTTTAACTACTTTTTTATTTCCAACTTTTTAGTTCTTTTTTTGTGTTTGTTCTTTCGTTGATCGCGTAAAATTCTTCGCAGATGATTTAACTTTTGTGTTTGTTTATAGGATTTACGACTTTGAATTTATTTTAAACATGTAAGTGTCATATATTTTTGTAATCTTCTCTTAAAACCCTTTTTTGATACCCTACTCGATGGTAACAGAATTTTTTTTTTTTTAAATCCGCGATATGGCCCCAAAAATCCACAAACTTCTTTGTTTTTTAATTTTAATGTAGCCAGTGACACTCGCGTCACCAAGTCGAATCTGACGTCGTATATTTTATTCAAATCCCTTCATCCGTTTAGGAGTTATAATGGAACAAAGAAACGGACATACATACATACACGCCAAACACATAACCCTCCTATTGGGCTTCGCCGCAGTCGGGTAAAAAGAGCTTAAAATTACGGTACATAGATAAGCACACTGTCAACACAACAACCGCTATTCAATATATTTTTGTGAATAATTCAAAAAGTAACACTCTACTGACACTGAATGTGAGGTCTGTATGTGATGAGGACCAACTCGACACAACGTTCAGGGACCAACTGACGACTGTTCGTGTTAATTGATACAAAACTGCATTTAGTGGTAGGTATTCGGTTTGAGGAAAACTCGATCCGGCTGTGTGTATAGTACAAACGACATCTTTCGAGGAGCATTTTTTTTTTTGCAGCTGATTAGACCTGTCTCTTTGGTGTAGTGGTGGCGATTGCGACTGCTGTGCCTGAGTTCGATTCCCAGATCCTGCAAAGTGTTATTTGTTTTTCCACCAGGAATTTGTCAGTAGCAGACATGAAGTTTTAAGTCGGGACCGGTTGATAGCAATAAGCTCGACCCAATTATTACATCAACCTTAAACATAACTGATGAAATGTAAATGTACTAATGAGTACACGTCTGCCTAAGCCTTCGGGGATTACAGACGTGATGTTAAGAAAAAAAAAACTAATTTTTCGAGAAATATATAATTTTATTTCTATTTACATTTCTGTTTAAAGCGATCTAAGGCATATACAAGGTGTTTTTTTAGTCACCGTCCAAATTCTGATATATTATCTTTGGCAAAAATCATTGAATACGTGTTTTTATTCTAGTATCACTCAATACAAAAATATTGAGATATCACATCACAAAGTTTTTACTTTTCATGGAGAACGGATAATTCGAATGATTTTTTCGTACCGTTTTTTTTTTCAAAAATGGTGTTAGTGTATGATACCTAACGCCTAGAAAATTTGGACGGTGGCTAAAAATCATCTTGTATAGACGTTGATAAAGTTGCCGAAGAGAGATCAATGGAAACTTATAGACTAGATATTATAATACACGCTGATACTGGTTTAGATGACTAGGAACATAATACTGAAGTGACAACATAATTGCGATCGCTACTCTAAATTGAACCCTATGGTTCAATATCTTAAGTAAGTAACATTGGTCCAAGATTGCTGTATGCATGGTCGATGTAGTAGCTTCACCCTCTTAAGCATAAGAATCATCAGTCTATAATGTTCCCATTGCTGGGCACGGCTCTATGAGAGGAAATAGGATATAATCCATCAGTCAGACCCAGTGCGGGTTGATGGATGTCGCATGTCTTCGATTTTTTGGTTCTATGACATGCCGTTTTCCTCACGATGTTTTCCTTCACCCTCTTTATTTTTTAAACTTTTTATGAATACAGTCTATGTTATTTAGGAAAAATGTAGCAATCTAATGGTAAAAGATTTTTAAAATCGGTCCAGTAGTTTTGAGGTTATTTGGTTCAAACATACAAGTCTTTACTCTTTCATCATCATCTAGTTAACCTTTTCTCAACTATGTTGGGGTCGGCTTCCAGTCTAACCGGATGCAGCTTTTTATATGGAGTGACTGCCTATCTGACCTCCACAACCCAGTTAACACTGGGTAATACTATACCCTTTGGTAAGACTGGTTGTCAGGCCTCAGATCACTGACTACCTGTAACGACTGTTAAAGATATATGGCAGCCGGGACCAACAGCTTAAGGTGCTTTCCGAGGCACGGAGGAAACTCGGTATGTAATTGGTGGTCACCCATCCATAGACCAACCTAGGCAAGCGCAGCTTAACCTAAAGATCGACCCCAGTGGCAGTTACTAAGTATTAAACCACGAGCTCCTCGCAAGTCCCGAAGTCTTTTCTCTTCATAATATTATATTAAAGTGAAGAAGTAACTATAGTTTAAAATGATCCATATAATAATAATAATAGTTATGAGACTGTATATCCCACGGAAGTGTGGAGTTCGAGGCTTTTTAAATGCTAAGACTCTTCATAATCGTGAGATATGCAGTCTCAGGGAATATTTCCTAGAAACCGACGTGGGGATGCATCGAGATGTTGTAGCAGTGGACAGGGGCCTTACCGCGCTCTCCTTGGCTAAAGAGAATTGGCGCAAACCTGTAGTGCTTGACACTAACGACCGCATGGAGGTATGGCAGAGTAAGGAGCTTCACGGACGCTTTTTCCGGGCCCTACACGGGCCTGATGTAGACTTCCTAGCGTCCGTGGCCTGGCTACGTTCCGGGGAACTCTTCGGAGAAACCGAAGGTTTTGTCTGTGCAATTATGGACGAAGTTATGATGACCAATAACTACCGGAGATTTATTGTGAAGGACGGTACGGTTGACATATGTCGGGCATGCCACCGTCCGGGTGAATCAATCCGTCACATTATCTCCGGGTGTTCTCGTCTGGCTAACGGAGAATATTTACATAGTCACAACCTTGTAGCCAGGATTATCCATCAGCAACTTGCTCTGCAGTACAACCTTGTGGAATCAGAAGTGCCGTACTACAGATATGTGCCCGACCCAGTTCTCGAAAATGGCCATATCACACTGTACTGGGATCAATCCATCATCACTGACAGGACTATTATAGCTAATAAACCTGATATAGTGGTGGTGGATCGCTCAGAGCGGCGCGCAATGATCGTTGACATAACCGTCCCGCATGACGAGAACCTCGTGAAAGCCGAGAAAGATAAGCAAATCAAGTATCTTGACTTGGCTCGCGAGGTTGTCAACATGTGGGATGTGGACTCGGCGATCATTGTACCGATAGTCGTTTCAGCCAATGGCTTAATAGCCAAGAGCCTCGACCAACACCTGAGGAGGCTCTCGTTAGGCAGCTGGATCAAGGGCTTGATACAGAGAGCGGTACTCCTGGACACGGCACGCATTGTTAGGAGGTTCTTTTCTCTGGAGCCCTGACCGCCGGTAGCTTGGACCCTGTTCCCGATACCGGTGGGCTACAATTTTTTATATTTTTAAATGTTTTTTTATTGTTTTTTTTGTAAAGAATATTTAAAAATGTAATAAGTTTGTAACAAAATAAATAAAGGGAATAATAATTATAATAATAAAAACAGATCTGAAAAACCTACAACGCAAAATAAATACCACCATGACCAAATTCCGAAAGCATCATCCAAGGTCATGTGTGCAAAGACTAACCCTACCAAGAAAAGAAGGAGGCAGAGGGCTTATCGATATTCAAAACCTACACAATAAACAGATAACAACTCTTAGACAATATTTCTTTACCAAGGCAGAATCTTCTACACTTCATAAACAGATAGCAAACCATGACCACCACTTTACCCCTCTAAACCTAACAGACAAATCCGAACAAAAAAATGAAAAAGTCACCGATAACAAAACCAAAATACTTGAATGGAGCCAGAAGTCTTTACACGGAAGACATTACCAAGATTTAAGCCAAAATAATGTCGACAAGGAAGCGTCGAACGCATGGCTTAAACGAGGAGAGCTGTTCCCGGAGACTGAAGGCTTCATGATCGCAATTCAGGACCAAGTAATTGAGACTAAAAATTATAGAAAGCATATTATAAAAAATTTAGCAAACGACACTTGTAGAAAATGCTATAGTACCTCAGAAACAATTCAACACATAACTGGCGCCTGCAAATCAATAGCTCAAACCGACTACAAACATAGACACGATCAAGTAGCCAACGTAATTCACCAGAAACTAGCTCATCAGTACAAACTTGTAGACACAGTGGTACCATATTATAAATACAGTCCTAAATTATTACTAGAGAACACCACAACAAAATTGTATTTTGACAGAGGTCTCTTCACCGACCGCACAATTCATTGTAATAGACCAGACATCACATTGAATAACAAAGTAAACAATACAGGATTCCTAATAGATATTGCCGTGCCAAACACTCACAACTTACAGACAACAATAGCCGAAAAACTATCAAAATACACCGAGTTAAAAGACGAAATAGCCCGACTTTGGCACCTACAAAAAGTAATCATTGTCCCTATAGTTATTTCTTCAACAGGAGTCATCCCCAAACAGATTCATCAGTCCCTGAGTACCCTTAACTTACCAGCTAGCACCTACCACCTACTGCAGAAGGCAGTCATTTTAAACACATGCAGGCTAGTAAGAAAGTTTCTGCAGTGTGAGTCAGACAATATTATACAGTCTGTACACATCCACACCCGCACTCAACCCATCTGATGAACACCTGGCTTAGGCCCGTGCCATCAGCAATTCCCGGTTAGCCGGAGGAACAAAATATGTCGAAACAAAAATAATAATTATAATAATTATAATAATTTTATGTGAATAAATAAATAAAGGAAATAATAATAATAATAGTCGATAATAATATATATAATATATATTTATCACATGATATATTATTAATTAAGTACTTAAATGATAAAAACAACGATAGTAAAACGAATAAATAATGTTTCGCAATTATGTGTTTGAATTCTCTATACCAGTTCCATCGTGGGCCACATAAAGACCAAGAGTAAAGGGTTACTAAAAATGCTAGTTTCCATAAAAAACTTTAGCTTACTTTCACAGCCAAGATTATTAGTAGGTTTGGTTATTTATATAAAAAGCATTTTGGATATAAGAGTAGAGTAGAGTAGAGTTTGGTCGCCACCAAATAAATAATGGATGAACTGCGTGAAGGACGATAGGGCAAGGAATGAGCTGACAGAAGTATGGAAGAAGTAGACGCCGATCCCAAATAAATTGGTATAACGGCAGGAGAATGATGGTGATATAAAGCGTATTTATAATACTATTTTACTGTATACCAGCCCGTTATTTAGGGCCGTCTAAGTAATCATACAGAGTATTTTTTTCCGTTACATTTACAGTCTCAAATTGCAACTGCTTCGTCAATGTCAGTCTGGTCTCCGGCATCTGTTTTTTGTTATTCATCACCACGTATTTACACCCGGCTGTGATTTTGCCGTAGGCCACTGACCGGTTCATCCGGATAATATTAAGTACTAGATTAGGATCCGCATGGTGCTCCTCGATAGTGTCACAGAGTGCCTGGATCATCCAGGATCCGTTGCCGTCGCGGTAGGATAGGTAGTCTGTGGAAGAAGGTACAGAATTAATGATGCTGATATTTCAATGTTATTTTTATTTTATAGTATAAGAAAAGAGATATACAAAAATATGAACAACATTGTAGCCCACAACACACACACACATTTTTGCGACCACGCTGGACTATTTACTGAAACTGTATGAACAAGAAAGTCACGCTTTAGTCGGTCAAATATCAATCGTGTTGTGAAAATGACGGCGGAGATATCAAATGAAACAAGTTCTTTAGAGGAAGAGGCCGGCAATGATGATGACCATGTCACCTTAAAAGACCAAGGTTCAGTGAAAGGTTGTATGCTTACTAAAATATGATTTGCGACCGTAGCAAATAAGGCTGTACAAAGTTAAAATAATCAAAATGATCCACACAACCCCACATACACTCGTAGATAAATTGAGTTTATTTATTTTAGACTACAATCTCAATTTTATAAAAAAAACATACAAATATACTTGGAGATAATATTATTAATAAATTAATCAAATTTACGAGATGAGGGTTGTATTGATGAATTTAATTATTAAAATCTCTGTAAATACATACGACATGCGTAATGCAGTCGCGAATCTTTGTTTTGTTCAACACTAAGTCTATTTCTGACTTGTAAATTGGCAAAAAACGCGAGATAAGAATTCCGCCGCCCACGGGTTTCTCTGGCGGTGAAAACACATAGAGACATGACTTTTTGGATCGAAATCGAGTAGAAGCGTTTGTGAGTACGGCAGTAAACGCAAGGTTATCATGTTTTGTACTAACTTTCAACTGTAGAACACAGCACAAGGGTGTCAGCATGTGTGGGTACAGTGAGAAGACTGACGGCTTCCCTGTTTGAGCGTGTTGCGTCAGTGTGGCCAGCATCCCGCCAAGCCTGTGGTTAGAAGATTTAGTTCAGAATGTTGGTGATATACAATAACTTCAAAAATATATTAATTGTGTATACACCGTGAAATCTAAATTGTTGTTTGCCCGCGGCTGAACAACTTGCCAGAAGGAGTATTTTCGAAGAGCGGAGTAAAAGGAAAAAAATAAGGATTTTTTTATTTTAAATAATGAAAAAAAAAAATCAGTAACTCGAATACGTGAGAATCAATAGTAACACTAAACGTAACTTTTGTAGGTAGCACTCGAATCGCACGTAAAAGCGCTGCGGGTAAACAACGATTTAGATTTCACGGTGAAGTGAGCTTCAGGCTAAAATATCAGCAGCACGGGTCGATTGTCAATTTAAGCAGCGCTTGCCAAGATCGACCAGTAGATGTTTGATCATCCATTCTGTACCTAGTTTCATCTACGCCTCCATGGTTGGCCCCGGCTGTCATTTACAGGACTGTCGTTACAAGTCAGTGGCCCGAAAGTCTAACAACGAGTTTTACCTAGGGGTATTGTATTACCCAGAAATAACTAGGTTGTGGGGGTAAGATAAGCAATCGCTCCATGTAAAATACTGGTTATTCAGGAGCATCGGTTAGACTGGAAACCATCTTAGGCTAGGCAGACGATGATGTGAGGGAGAATATGTTTTCCGACCACAAATGTAAGTTTGTACGCACAATATTGTGAGGTTTACCATGTTAATTGGTGTACCTATAAGAGCAGGAGAATGTTGTTGATGAACTTACCTTAAATAAATTGAGGAAACGACGCCATCTAGAAGGTGGGGTATCAGCAAGTCGTGATTGAATAATAAGATTAGTTTCCTCTACAGAAGAATAGTAGACAGACATCACAGAAGTGTACTGGGGTAGACCAGAGAGAGCACTGTCACTCTGAGTGCCTAGGTACACACTCTCACACTGACGGCGTACGTACATAGCGTGGCCGGGGTCCATACGGTCACCTCTGCAAGCCTGTGGGGCAATAAGTTTATATTAACACTTCTTGGACGACCTGGCCCAGTGGTGGCGGCCCCGACTTACAAACAGTAAAACGTGGGTTCGCAGCCGCATTACTTTGTGTAGTTTATTTCATCACCACTACTCTCAAAACAGTGAAGGCAAACATTGAGAGGAATGTTTGCGAACCAAACAATTAAATCAAAAATCAAAATCAAAATATTTTTATTTCACATAGGCCTACATGGGCACTTATAAAACGTCGGTAAAAAGGGGCACGGTTCGGTGCATTGGTCGATTCCTAAGGAGAAGAACCGGCAAGAAACTCCAAAGGTTACTCTTTTAATCTTTTAAAATCGTTTGGGTTAACAATAAGGTATAATACACACATGAAGACCATGCAGATTAATGTATGAGATGGTCTTTTGAAGAAAGCACCACACAATTCGAAGATATGTGTCATCTACCAACTTGGACAGGGCTCGCGTGGTGGATTAAGTCCATTACTCTCATAGAAAGAAAACCTGAGTCCCTGCAAATCATTTTAGGCGGATGATGATGATGAAGATTTTAAAACGGTTTGGGTATAGATTCTTCAATTTAGGGTTAATATCTACAGGGTGCAAGGGATAACCCTCCACAAACTGACGGGGTGAATGCATTATATCATATTTTATTATTAAGATGGCCGGTATAAGAAATTATTTCAGGAACGTAATGGGAATCCAATAAATCTGATATATTTTATTTCCTCATACGATGAAATCTGTACGTGAACAGCTAATTTCACGTGTCGTTTTTCTTTCATTTTATTTTAGCCGATATTTTTTTTTAAACCTACATTGCTGAGTACATAATTATGTATTTTTACATTGAAATAAAATAATAGAACCTAACTAAAAAAACGATTTAAAACGATCCTAGGAAAAATCCTATAAAAAAAGATAAATGAGCTGAGATATTTATGCTATGCCAAATGTACCTGAACGAAGAACAACTTCGGTTTGTTAGTGAGACTGGTTTGACTCTCGAAGATGTTCATGACTTCACTTAGTAGGTACGGTTTATCTGCTGCATAGATTTTACCCCCCGTGTCTCCGTGCGTGAGGATAGTCACACAGACGCATGCTGTATTTTCGTGGTCTAAAGCGGCAACTGGAAAATAAAATAATAATTAATTACTTACCGTAATTACTAACTTTCTGCCTTGTTCATGACAATGGGCTTGCCACTACAAAACTTCTAAGTCTGATCAGGGGGTCTAAATTGGTCACTTTAGCAGATCGTAATATGAATTGCGTTTAAAAGCATAAGATGGAGCTTTCATAATAGTAACTGCGTCTGCGACCATTTAGGAAAATAGATCTTAATAGAAAAAAAAAAAATCAGTTGCGTTAAAATTCCTAAAATGGTCACAGACGCAGTTACTATTTCAAAAGGTCCATTTTACGCTATTTAACGCTATTCATATTTTGATCTGCTAAAGTAGCCATTTTAGACGCACAGGGCTCTACAAAATTAATTGTTTCTCTGCCCATATAATTATGGACACAATACATGACAGTGTAGGTACATTACAAGGTACACCTCTGCTTAATTCTATAGGAATTACCTGTTACCGTGTGGATAGTGACTATAGCCTGGTGTCAGAGTTTTTATGTCGTCCATGGGTCTCCGACTGGACTTTACATGCTGGCTGATGTTTTATGTCTATACTTGGTGTAAATCAACCCTTCACACATACGTCAACAACAAGCATTCTGTACATCAAACTAAGTATCCCTACGAAATTATTTTACTGGGAAAGGCCTTATTTTTGTGGTCAAAATTTTACGGTAAAACTCAATGTAGCATTCTCAAAACCTTGTACTAGTGGATGCTTTGAATATAAAAAGGGTCGTGGAGGTAAAGTTATTACCGGAAAAACTAGTATTTACAAAAATAGCTGTGCAAAATTGGGAACTTTGACCCCCATTATCTCCGTAACTAGGGGGTTCCCATGTATGGTCTTGAACAAAAAAAATATCGCAGTGGTGGGGAGAACAAGTGCCTTTTGTTTGCGTTAAGGGTACTTTTACACCCTTTATACTTACTCGTTGCGTTCATTTTATTCAACGGATTCATTACATACCGCGATACCTCCTTGTTGAGGAAAGACTGGCTGAGATTTGTAGATATTTGACGGTCGTATCGAGCAGTCAGCACTCCGAAAATCTTATAACCAGTCTTGCCTTGAACTGTGTTGTGGAGGTCAAATAGACAGTCACTCCATTTGAAGTACTGATGTTCAACTGAATCCAGTAAGTCTGGGAGGAGATCCCAAAGTATTATAACATTTCTTGGAATTGCAAAAAGCTTTTTAGGGTACCCGATGGGTAACAACCGGGACTTATTACTAAGTCTGTTGTGTTTTTGGATGATTGTAAAGTTTTTCCTTCAAGGATCAGCAGCGCCACTGCTGAGCATGAGGTCATGTGTTCGATTCCCAAGTCTTGTAGTGTTTGGGATTTGCCATCAGGTAGTAGCTGCGGAGTCTAGATTTGTGCTTAAATATAACTTGTGAAATGTGGTGTATAAAAATCGGGGATTGCAGGAGTGATGTTGTGTTATGTAAAAGCAGTGTGTGAAGTGTATGTGATAGAAGCAGAATACTTACATGCAGTAAGAAAATTGATAATATTCTGATATCGCAAGTCTCTCAACACGAACAATAAGAAGCCGTATTTATGGAACAGCCGCTGTAGTCGCCATTCATCCCTGTATGAACCGTACCTCGTTTGTGGTCGCCCCCTGTAATAAAATTATAAATTAAACTAACAATTAATGATACAAAAAAAAAGAAATACCTGGTTATCATTTTTAGGAAGGGAATTAAAAACGGAAGATACGATTGTAATGCACAATAAAGGAATTGCGTAATGTTTTCGACGGGTTAGTTTTAGCACTGAAAATTGCACAATGTTTATTTAAACAAAAGCTATTGCACAACACTTTCATTGCATGATTTTTGTTATAAATGATGATAAAAATATTAGGCAAACTTATTGCTGATGATATAGAAATCAATGTGTTCGTAGCTGAAAGGTTCCCAGGTTTTGTGTCCCACTGCAAGTAATCCTGACCCTCTTGGTCTCCGGGGCATCCGTGATACGTAGCCTGCTCTCTCCCACTTTAGCTTGGCTGTTTTAACTCCATTATCAGTTACCTCATGATTGTATGTTGTTTCTTACACGAACTGGGCGTCTAACATGGCCACTGTAGCAGATCATAATATGAATTGCATTATAAAGCGGCCCTTTCATAATAGTTACTGCGTCTGTGAACATTTTAAGATTTATATTTTTTCCTATTATGATCTATTCTCCTAAATGGTCACAGACGCAGTTACTATTATAAGTTCCATTTTATGCTTTTTAATGCAATTCATATTACGATCTGCTAAAGTGGCCATTTTAGACCCCCTGATCGCATGGCACCGGTCATTCTGACCTCCTCGCCCGCTGACAAATCTTAAGCTTGAACTTCAATTCCCATATAATTACAGTATATTTACACCCATTACTATACCTAGTATAAAGGAGGTGCCTCTGAGATGTCGAGAAACAGAGGACTAAGGAAGGAGAAGACATGCTGCTCCGACCACAAATGGAATAAAAAAACATATTTGACATAAATATATATACTATAGAGAAAAAATTATAAAATGTAATAAATACATACAAAAAATGTTTTGTATCCTCGAAGGTGTGCTGGTTCAGAATAATCATGAACTTATCTCCCCTCATGTCATAGAATTCTGCATCTTTATCAAAGATTACTGTCCTTTTGTCTCGTGGATCAACGGGCCGACTACTAAATAAAACAAAAGCTGTTTAATTTTGACATGTCTTTGACAAATGGATAATACCTTACTGATTGGACCAAAGTAAATAAAAGAAACTCCCAACGCGCAATTTGCCAATAATTCTAGACTCATCTGCCTAGTCTTTTTAACCGACTTCCAAATAGGAGGTGTTCTCTATTAGTGTGTATTCATGTTTTCTCAAGTATATTGGGTTCGGTTACTACTGTTACTGGATTTAGCCGAACGCTAGTATGTTCCATGCAACGACTGCCACACGTTTTGACCTCCACAATTCCAGTCAGTGAGGAATGACTGGTTGTTAGACTTTCGGGTAAGAAGAGACTGTTGCTATTAAGCCATGTGTTCCTCCAATCTATAAAGATTAATTTGTATGGAAGAGGCTGAATAAGACAGTCGTGGCTAAAAGAGTGACGACTACATACAGAGGGAGACATTTACATACAGACGAAAGAGGTTATCCGTATTGATGCATAAGCATGCTGTCTATTGATAAATATTGATTCCAGTTATCAGTCTAGACCCCATTTATAATCACTAAAACTTCCTAGGAAATTGTGAAATGTCTTTGATAATTCAGTAGCGCAATAATAAAATATGATATCGCTCAACAGCACCTAATAATTTGCGCAGAACTTTTGGGTGACAAATTAGGAATTGTAAAACTGCAATATCTGAGTCAACGCAGGTGTTTTGCCGCAACTAAAGTTGGCTAAAATCTCTCTCAAGTACTTGAGCCTGTACTGTACATACACAGTGTATGAGATAGCCCTCTGCAAACTAACAGGGCGCATTCAGCTCCTTATTTTGAATGATGTCCTAATGCAAGCATACTATTTGCTTAAAGGATTCTCACCATTGTAACTAGAATGTTATTTAAGTTGAAGCAGTTAACATTTTTAGTTAATTTTTAATCATATCTCACCGGGAATACTCTGATAAGTGACAAATCAACTGTTCACTTCCTGTCTAGTTAAAGATTTAATTGAAGTAGTCATCGTCATAATAATCTCAGTATATCAAACCTAGATATATATGACTGAGATTATTACAAGATGATTTTTTAGTCACCGTCCATTTTTTTCTAGGCAATTACACCATTAGACCACATTTTTGTAAAAAATCGATACATAAAATTTTTATATTAAATCATTTTCCCGAAAGTTTTATCTGCTCTCCATAAAACGTTAAAACTTTGTGATTTGACAACTCAATATTTTTGAATTGAATGATGATAAAAGGAAAAACACGCATTCAATGATATCAAAATTTGGACGGTGACTAAATAATCACCTTGTATACTTACGGCGCCTACCGGTCCGTGTGCCAGCGATATTTAGTGTCTATAATTATGTTACTTTTACTTTTTTAATTACACTATTTTTACTATTACTTTATTTATTGTGTGTTTTACTAATTGAATCAAATGTATTAAGGCAAGCGCTAATCCAGATAAACTACTACGCAGTTTGGTGGGTGCATAAAATGTTGCAAAACGTTTGGTCCTTAATAAATGACAATAACAATTTCAGGCTAATTATATAAATGGAACCAGAATCTCAAGATCTCGCGATGTTACAAGTTCTAAAAGATTCTTGTTTAGAATTGTGGGATTTAAGACGTAATTAATCCTTGAAAATGAGGTGACGCATATTATAAACATGACGTCAACTCCTTGAGCAAAAGGGGCGGGCCCTTTTGCTCAACATGCGGTTGCCCACAACCTAAGCGTTGCCAAAGACGATGTCATGGAGGTGCAAAGTATTAACCTCAAATGACTAGAAGAGTCATGACATTTTCTTATTTCTTTTTATCGAGATTAAATATTTTCATTAAGAAAAAACACACAAAGCCGAAGAAGATTGTCATGAAAAAATGGCACGTGGTTTGTCTATCATAGAAAAGAATAACTTTTTTTTAAACCCTGCCAGTTAGATAGTGCAATCAGTAAGTGTATTTCATAAATTTGCAAATATAATCAAGAAAATTATTATACTTACCTCGAATTCCAAGGTCGTAAGTTGTAGGCTTTCGTGTCCGAATATGCGGGATGACTAGACAATGTCGGCATTCTAGACTTTTTTTTAACAAACTCAAAATATCACTTTAAAATGTCACACTGGATACTCTTCTCTACGTTTCTTTAAATTAACAAGTTGTTTTCGTCACCAATCTCAAAATAGGCCAAACGAAATAAAACTTGCGCGTGCGACTTAGTAGACGTTTCAAAAATGAATAAATTAGACAGCAGGCGTGCAAAGACCCAGAGAAAATATTCAGTGTTGTAACTTTCAAAATTAATACTCTATTAAAAAAAAAATGATAAATGATGTTATCAATACACTCTCTCGAAAACTGGCTCTTATTGCACTACGATTAGGTTCGACATGCAATGTATTGCGCACGCGTGCATTTTTCTTATTTTTCTGCGACCAATGGCGGAAAAGAAAATTACCACAGATAACTATACCAAATCAATGTACAAATCGATTAAAACATAAGTTATTAAAACAAAAAACTCCACTGACTTTATAGTTGGCAGAGTTTTTAAATCTCGTAATAGTGATTTACGTCTTTACAGCGTAAATATTTTAGTTGTGTTTATAACAAGAATACTATAAATAAACATGATTATTTTAAACAAATATTTACTTTTATGTACCAGTTAAATTTTTTTTGTGTTCGTAAATAAAAAATATTTGCATTTAATATTTTTCCTGTGAGGCTATTTAGCGGCTTTATAACTTTGCTTCTCCTTCAACCTGGCGAAATCAAACCACGGAAAAAAGCAAAATATGAAATCAAAGCCTCAAAATAAAATTGATGACAAAATACTTATCGTTTTATTAGTTTAAGTATTTCTTCCAAAGTATATTGAAAATCGTTGTTTTCTTATTGCACTTCTCGACCTTATTTTTTTAAACTAGATGGGGCCGGTGTTTCTATAATTATGCTTGTTAATAGTAATTTAATTGATGTTATACGATTTTGTCATCGAACAAATACTAATCAGTTTTCACGATTTGAGTCAAACCCTGATCCCTACGGCCAGCAAGCTTGTACAAGTTCATCACAAATATGACCATCATTGATAGTTGTTTCTCGGATAAACGAAAAAATATGACATAATATCCTCTGCTCTCTCCTCTCGCGAACTATGCTGGTCAGCTTCCAGTCGAACCGATGCGGCTGAATACCAGTATTTTATGTGGAGCGACTACCTATCTAGAGTTAGTACTGGGTAATATGGCCCCTAGCCATTGGTAAGACTGATTGTCAGACTTATTACTTAATTAAGTCTCTTAAACATCCAATAAAGAAGAAGAAAGAAAAAAAATATAATTTATAATAAAAAGTAACAATAGACACTCATAATAGTGTTGCTAATACACAAAAATGTGTTTACATATTATAATCAATCGTTTATCAACGAGCATCCTTTTATCACAACTACTCGTATCTTCACACTCATAACTTATCAATAATTTGCATCATCGTCAACAGAAGGACGTTTGATTACAGAGGTTATGTTATGTTATGTTATAAAAATGGGCGTGGCATCTGACTAAATGAAAATGGCTGACTGAGCAAATCTTTTATAAAGTCCAAAAGCGGCTTGGGTTTTTGGTATTGGATGGTGGAAAGGATGATAAAAGTAGCGGCGATCGGCGACAGCGACCTCTCGCGTCCGGCGGGGCGAGGAGGAATGGGACGCCGTCGCCTCCTTTTGCAAGGCAGTGATGCTAGCGAAGGAGTTGGCGGAACGTGAGAGGGAGAGAACCTCACGTCCCAGCCACCGCAGGAGACGCTTCGGGCGTCGGGGGCCATGTGACGGCTTCCGGCCACCGTAGGCCGCGTGCCTGTGGACAGTGAGTGATGGGCTAGCTCGCCGTCTGTCCGTCTTACGACGACGACAGGCCGTGTCGACGGCGCGTTCGTGTTCCACGCGCGCCTCAAAGAGATGTCAGCAACATGAAAGCAAGGGCCGTCGCCCGTCGGGGCTGCGGGATGTTGTAAGAGATACCGCGGCGTTGACATACAGGGCTAAGAGGGAACATGGGTGGTTTTTAGTCAGTAGAAGTCTGACACTCCCTTACGCTCTACCCAAGTTGTTTAGGTACCTATTTGTTGATTTCCCACCCCAAAAAAAAAAGGGTGATAAAGTACTCACAACAAAAAGCTTTGAATTTTCATAAGTATGTTTATCAGTTGTCTAGTACCCATAACACAAGCTCTGCTTAGCTTGGGACTAGATGGCGTTGTGTGATAGTTGTGGAATATTATTATTATTATTATTATTATTATTAATAGAATGTGATCAAGAACAATGATAAGAGAAAGCTTAGCGTTTATGAAATGGGCATCAGTTATTTGGGTGCTTAATAATCTCAAATATAAAATAAAATGATCTAGTACATATCTTCACAAACATGACTTATTACGTTTAATAAAAAAAAAGTAGTTAATAAACTAAAAAACTCACTGAACAAACTGAAAAGCAAAAAACAAGCACATTTTAAATTAAACAAAACTTGGAAGCAGGCGGGGTCCATTCTATTTCATTTCAAAATTTAATATTCCAATGAACCCCGCCTGCTTCCAAGTTTTGTTTTTTGCCTTTCAGTTTGTTCAGTCGGGTTTTTTTAGTTTTTTAACTACTTTTTTATTTCCAACTTTTTAGTTCTTTTTTTGTGTTTGTTCTTTCGTTGATCGCGTAAAATTCTTCGCAGATGATTTAACTTTTGTGTTTGTTTATAGGATTTACGACTTTGAATTTATTTTAAACATGTAAGTGTCGTATATTTTTGTAATCTTCTCTTAAAACCCTTTTTTGATACCCTACTCGATGGTAACAGAAAAATTTTTTTTTTTAAATCCGCGATATGGCCCCAAAAATCCACAAACTTCTTTGTTTTTTAATTTTAATGTAGCCAGTGACACTCGCGTCACCAAGTCGAATCTGACGTCGTATATTTTATTCAAATCCCTTCATCCGTTTAGGAGTTATAATGGAACAAAGAAACGGACATACATACATACACGCCAAACACATAACCCTCCTATTGGGCTTCGCCGCAGTCGGGTAAAAAGAGCTTAAAATTACGGTACATAGATAAGCACACTGTCAACACAACAACCGCTATTCAATATATTTTTGTGAATAATTCAAAAAGTAACACTCTACTGACACTGAATGTGAGGTCTGTATGTGATGAGGACCAACTCGACACAACGTTCAGGGACCAACTGACGACTGTTCGTGTTAATTGATACAAAACTGCATTTAGTGGTAGGTATTCGGTTTGAGGAAAACTCGATCCGGCTGTGTGTATAGTACAAACGACATCTTTCGAGGAGCATTTTTTTTTTTGCAGCTGATTAGACCTGTCTCTTTGGTGTAGTGGTGGCGATTGCGACTGCTGTGCCTGAGTTCGATTCCCAGATCCTGCAAAGTGTTATTTGTTTTTCCACCAGGAATTTGTCAGTAGCAGACATGAAGTTTTAAGTCGGGACCGGTTGATAGCAATAAGCTCGACCCAATTATTACATCAACCTTAAACATAACTGATGAAATGTAAATGTACTAATGAGTACACGTCTGCCTAAGCCTTCGGGGATTACAGACGTGATGTTAAGAAAAAAAAAACAAATTTTTCGAGAAATATATAATTTTATTTCTATTTACATTTCTGTTTAAAGCGATCTAAGGCATATACAAGGTGTTTTTTTTTAGTCACCGTCCAAATCCTGATATATTATCTTTGGCAAAAATCATTGAATATGTAACGACAGTGGTAAAAAATAGACAGGAACTGATTCATTATTTTATTCGGACAGAGTCTCGACTTACAGGTTTCACAATCGAGCGCGACAAGACCTCGAAACTGAGCTTACAGGGCATTATATAGACTGATATCCCCACCGGAGGCATCCGGTGGTTATGGCGGTGTCTTCGCTTGACTGTGATTGGCTCGCGAGTCGTTGCCCGTCATTGGCTGGCTAGAGTGGCATGGCTATGGTATGCTAGAGTGGCATGGCTATGGTATGCTAGAGTGGCAAGGCTATGGTTTGCTAGAGTGGCATGGTTATGGTTAGCTGTCATTGGCTGGCTAGGGTGGCACGCTGTGAGCAGGCTGTTGTAACATTCGGCCGTCCTGGAACAATTGCTCCCGCAATGGAAACAAGAAAACAGTGATTACAAGTCAGCTCAGAAAAACCAAGTTAAAATGGGGCAATAGACCTCTCAGGAGATTTATGAAATCTTCGGTTTTCAATTGTTCTTTCACACTACTGGTGCTATCAGACAAAAGCACTGCTACGATATGTTACAGCGGATACTAAACCTATAAACCCGTTGTATCATATAATATGACCTTTCACACTTCTTAGTTTATGTCAATCATTACCTAACTCCTCAATATCATTTAATATGGGCCAGAAAACCAATCTTCTAACAAACAAGAGTTAACCTGGCTAGCCCCCTATAGCATGGAACTTTAAGCTGAAGGAAAAGGAATAAATGCATAAGAAAATTTGTAATAGGTACCCACTTGTACTAATTATTATGGACAAAGATGTAGGAAATGCTTAGTACCAACAATTTTTAACGACATACCTTACGATTTAGAAAATAGCTGTACCACGAAAATGTCTTTTAAAAATAAATTAGGGAAGTTTGTTTTTAACACCTATGTAAAAACCTCATTACAAGAGATGTGTAGATTCCATTTATGATTATTTATTGTTGTATAAGTATATATTTATGCCATACTACCTTATGTTTGCGGCTTCACCGCTATTAATTGAAGTGTTTTAACGCAACTTAAATGTTATAGCATTACGTTATAGTCAACTTTTGTGTTCAATAAATGTGTTTAGTTGTAGGCAATAGTGTCGTTGTTATTGATGGAAACGTAGGTACTAACAAGTTGTTACATTTAAATTAAATATAACTGTTTTACAGTATGGCAGAAGTAATACGCCTTGTAACACGGATGTAACCATGAATAAGCACTTTTTAATTCATTTCAATTTACTAGCGAAATGTGTGTGTACTCATGAGTATACCTCTGCCTAACCCATTGGGTATTACATGCGTGATGTTAAAAGCATTTAAGCATTTAAGCCGCCAGTAGTCATCGCCTGGCGCCAAAGTACATAATCATAGTTTTTTTTGTAAATCACACTATTAACATATTTCCTTTCCTTTTATTTTTTTTTTTTTTGCCTTGTTACTAAGTTTACTAACCCTAGTCGTTAAGTTATTTTGTTGTTACTAACACTATGGACACTTGTCTGAATTAAAGAGTTTGAATTTGAATTATCATTTTTCACCTTGTATCTAAGTTACGTCCCATTTCTTTCCAGCTATTCTAATCCGAGATAACCCTACCGCGCCTAGATTGCACTGGTTTAGAAACCCGATCTGGGATAAATCGTAAGACTTAAAGGTACCCGGTTGTAATATTAACAGTATTATAAGAACTCCTTAATATCTGCGATATTAAAAACATGAAACACTTTTCATGTAAGAAAAGATAAATAAACTGTTTTGCCAAACTATCGGATGAAGAAACGGAAGAACCAATTTAAGTTAATTACATCATACCATTAAACGCACGCACACACACATGCACTCACACATATATAATTCTTAGCGTGTCGATGGCAAAACTTCATTACTTATACACACTAACACACTACACACGAATACGTTTTTCTATTTTTCCAATATAATTTTATGTGTTTAAAGCTATTAAGTACTAATGTTAAGTTAATGCAACTCTGGCCCCCAAGATACCCACAGGCGCAGCCTCGTTTCAGGACATCATGTATTATCAGAGCTAAGTTAGATTTAGAATTGGATGTCATAACCCTCTTTCCTACATTATCCCCTTTACAGTACGCACAATGTAAACATGACGTCACATAATAATATTTACTTCTAAATCGGGTTATTTTTGGAAATCAGAAATTTTGTTGATATTTATAAAATTCAGAACTTCGTTTTACTCCTTGTTATTGTCATGATGCATTTTGTAATATTTTCCATCGCGCGAAGTTTGTCACAACTCACACAACTAATCTGGTACCGTAAAGGTTTGTTTACGTTATAGTCCATCTATATTATTATACTCTTTGGTTATAGTCTACCATCAACGATTACACAATTACGCACTATAGGTATCTGTACATCCACTTCGCAGTAAAACAATACTACTTTTCGGCTTTTCATCTTGTCATTGCACAGTACTGAACTAATCGTTCACTTCTGAATGGTACACAATAAACGGCATCTATCGAACGATCTACTTACCTAAGATAGGCATAGACTTTGACTTTGGCTTTTCGTTTTAGCTTGCTTGGGCTTTGGCTCATCGGTCACCATAGTGAAAAGTAATATCGGGCAATATATGGCATAAGATCATGATTAGTCATTGTATCGCGTACTGCAGTACAGTCCGAATTACATGGACATTTTTACATAACACGTCATAATACGAAATCTTGGCAACAATTTTATCACTGCAAGGGATTCAAGCCCAAAATCATGATAAACACTCTATCTGACTTGTAACGCGACTAAACTAAAAGACAGGGCGCAAACTACCGTCAATCTACTTTATAAAAGATACGTGCAATACCTGCAATACGTGTGAATTTCTGTTGAAAAACTAGGATCGTACCTACATAATCACTAATACCGACCTATAACATTTTTTTTTTCCATAACAAGATTTATGTGACTTGCCTCATACCCACATCGTACTTTTTTTTTTTGTAAGTTTGTTATACGGGCGAGCTATTATTGCTAAGTTATGAATGGATTTTCTTTAGTAACTAGATAGAACTAGATAGAATAAACTGACGCACTTCGTTTACATTACTCGGGATGAGAAATTAAGACGATCAACTTAAATTAACCTGGTTGAATCCCATCAGATGATGTTTTATACCCTAATTAAGAAATATGTAATAATTAACAGTTCCTCTTATTTAATTTTAAGTTCCTCGTTTTCAATTTGTCAAGAACTATATCCAATAAGTCTAAAACTGTTTGAATATCGGCTGGCGGTAGCAAGAGATCGCCAAGGAATGCTATCTATATCTCTGATAATAGTTTAATAAAATTATTGTAGCTATTTATAAGTATCTGATCTACATGATTTACTTTGGAATTGTTATTGTTGGATAATCTAATGCGCACTTGAACTAAATATGTACATTCTAAAGTTCTCAACTCCTTAGTACACAACTAGTACCTACTCGTAAAACATTTTTTGTACCGAGATAATATACTGATTAGGTGACTATGATTATATTTACATAACGGGCTTACCAAATTATTTTGTCTACGATTCGCATAATTATCAACTCATGGGGCACTCCATGGTAAAACACATTTGGCTTATATATTTGGCTAATGGCATTTGGCTAATTTGGGAAATATTGGCATGTTTACTGACCTTGTTATTTATGCATGGTTCCTGGCAGCTCTCAGCGTGAAGTAGGACGGTTCCTTCCTTCCATGTCCTTGGTTGCTGTTGACAACCTTTAGGTAGTCTTAATTTACCGTAGAACCGTTGCTGGCAGAGAGATGGATACTTCTTGTAACTCAAAGTGTCTCACAGGTGGTTACTGGCCGCAGTCTTCGTTTTCAAGGTCAAATTATGGAATGACCAATGCGATACTGAGGGTAGGCGCTTCGTGTTCCATCCAGATTGTGGCCTGCTTTTTCAATTTGTGCCCTGTGATACTGGGATGGGAGACAATATTTTCCTTGCAGGCGGTGTGCATCAACGTTCTTCGTTTGAATTTTCAGACCTCGTCCTCCACAGTAGGTGACCGTTGACTTTTAAGTAGCAGAGCGTCGTTTTTTCGTAGGTTTTTTTTTTATTCGATACCACTTCTGACTGTAACGACAGTGGTAAAAAATAGACAGGAACTGATTCATTATTTTATTCGGACAGAGTCTCGACTTACAGGTTTCACAATCGAGCGCGACAAGACCTCGAAACTGAGCTTACAGGGCATTATATAGACTGATATCCCCACCGGAGGCATCCGGTGGTTATGGCGGTGTCTTCGCTTGACTGTGATTGGCTCGCGAGTCGTTGCCCGTCATTGGCTGGCTAGAGTGGCATGGCTATGGTATGCTAGAGTGGCATGGCTATGGTATGCTAGAGTGGCAAGGCTATGGTTTGCTAGAGTGGCATGGTTATGGTTAGCTGTCATTGGCTGGCTAGGGTGGCACGCTGTGAGCAGGCTGTTGTAACAAATACGTGTTTTTATTCTAGTATCACTCAATACAAAAATATTGAGATATCACATCACAAAGTTTTTACTTTTCATGGAGAACGGATAATTCGAATGATTTTTTCGTACCGTTTTTTTTTTCAAAAATGGTGTTTGTGTATGATACCTAACGCCTAGAAAATTTGGACGGTGGCTAAAAATCATCTTGTATAGACGTTGATAAAGTTGCCGAAGAGAGATCAATGGAAACTTATAGACTAGATATTATAATACACGCTGATACTGGTTTAGATGACTAGGAACATAATATTGAAATGACAACATAATTGCGATCGATACTCTTAATTGAACCCTACGGTTCAATAATATCTAAAGTAAGTATCATTGGTCCAGGAATGCTGTATGCATGGTCGATGTAGTAGCTTCACCCTCTTAAGCATAAGCATGATCAGTCTATAATGTTCCCATTGCTGGGCACGGCTCTATGAGAGGAAATAGGATATAATCCACCAGTCAGACCCAGTGCGGGTTGGTGGATGTCGCATGTCTTCGATTTTTTGGTTCTAGGACATGTCGATTTTCTCACGATGTTTTCCTTCACCCTCTTAATTTTTAATCTTTTTAGAAATACAGTCTATGTTACTTAGGAAAAATGTAGCAATCTAATGGTGAAAGATTTTTAAAATCGGTCCAGTAGTTTTGAGGTTATTTGGTTCAAACATACAAGTCTTTACTCTTTCATCATCATCTAGTTAACCTTTTCTCAACTATGTTGGGGTCGGCTTCCAGTCTAACCGGATGCAGCTTTTTATATGGAGTGACTGCCTATCTGACCTCCACAACCCAGTTAACACTGGGTAATACTATACCCTTTGGTAAGACTGGTTGTCAGGCCTCAGGTCACTGACTACCTGTAACGACTGCCAAAGATATATGGCAGCCGGGACCAACAGCTTAAGGTGCTTTCCGAGGCACGGAGGAAACTCGGTATGTAATTGGTGGTCACCCATCCATAGACCAACCTAGGCAAACGCAGCTTAACCTAAAGATCGACCCCCAGTGGCAGTTACTAAGTATTAAACCACGAGCTCCTCGCAAGTCCCGAAGTCTTTCCTCTTCATAATATTATATTAAAGTAAAGAAGTAACTACAGTTTAAAATTATCCATATCACATGATATATTATTAATTAAGTACTAAAATGATAAAAACAACGATAGTAAAACGAATAAATAATGTTTCGCAATTATGTGTTTGAATTCTCTATACCAGTTCCATCGTGGGCCACATAAAGGCCAAGAGTAAAGGGTTACTATAAATGCTAGTTTCCATAAAAAACTTCAGCTTACTTTCACAGCCAAGATTATTAGTAGGTTTGGTTATTTATATAAAAAGCATTTTGGATATAAGAGTAGAGTAGAGTAGAGTTTGGTCGCCACCAAATAAATAATGGATGAACTGCGTGAAGGACGATAGGGCAAGGAATGAGCTGACAGAAGTATGGAAGAAGTAGACGCCTATCCCAAATAAATTGGTATAACGGCAGGAGAATGATGGTGATTTAAAGCGTATTTATAATACTATTTTACTGTATACCAGCCCGTTATTTAGGCCCGTCTAAGTAATCATACAGAGTATTTTTTTCCGTCACATCTACAGTCTCAAATTGCAACTGCTTCGTCAATGTCAGTCTGGTCTCCGGCATCTGTTTTTTATTATTCATCACCACGTATTTACACCCGGCTGTGATTTTGCCGTAGGCCACTGACCGGTTCATCCGGATAATATTAAGTACTAGATTAGGATCCGCATGGTGCTCCTCGATAGTGTCACAGAGTGCCTGGATCATCCAGGATCCGTTGCCGTCGCGGTAGGATAGGTAGTCTGTGGAAGAAGGTACAGAATTAATGATGCTGATATTTCAATGTTAATTTTAATTTTACAGTATAAGAAAAGAGATACACAAAACATATGAACAAATACTGTAGCCCACAACGTTGTTCACAGATTAAGTTTGATTTTTGCGACAATCACTGGATATTTTAATCACGCTTTAACGGTCAAAAAAAAAACAAACTCTTTAGAGGAAGAGGCCGGCAATGATGATGACGATGTCACCTTAAAAGCCCAAGGGTCAGTGAAAGGTTGTATGTTCACTAAAATATGATTTGCGACCGTAACAAATAAGGCTGTACAAAGTTAAAATAATCAAAATGATCCACACAACCCCACATATACTCGTAGATAAATTGAGTTTATTTATTTTAGACTACAATCTCAATTTTATAAAAAAAAACATACAAATATACTTGGAGATAATATTATTAATAAATTAATCAAATTTACGAGATGAGGGTTGTATTGATGAATTTAATTATTAAAATCTCTGTAAATACATACGACATGCGTAATGCAGTCACTAATCTTTGTTTTGTTCAACACTAAGTCTATTTCTGACTTGTAAATTGGCAAAAAACGCGAGATAAGAATTCCGCCGCCCACGGGTTTCTCTGGCGGTGAAAACACATAGACATGACTTTTTGGATCGAAATCGACGCAAGGTTATTCATGTTTTGTACTAACTTTCAACTGTAGAACACAGCACAAGGGTGTCAGCATGTGTGGGTACAGTGAGAAGACTGACGGCTTCCCTGTTTGAACGTGTTGCGTCAGTGTGGCCAGCATCCTGCCAAGCCTGTGGTTAGAAGATTTAGTTCAGAATGTTGGTGATATACAATAACTTCAAAAATATATTAATAGTGTATAATAATATGAAATCTAAATTGTTGTTTGCCCGCGGCTGAACAACTTGCCAGAAGGAGTATTTTCGAAGTGCGGAGTAAAAGTAAAAAAATAAGGATTTTTTTTTTATTTTATATAATGAAAAAAAAAAATCAGTAACTCGAATACGTGAGAATCAATAGTAACACTAAACGTAACTTTTGTAGGTAGCACTCGAATCGCACGTAAAAGCGCTGCGGGTAAACAACGATTTAGATTTCACGGTGAAGTGAGCTTCAAGCTAAAATATCAGCAGCACGGGTCGATTGTCAATTTAAGCAGCGCTTGCCAAGATCGACCTGTAGATGTTTGATCATCCATTTTGTACCTAGTTTCATTTACGCCTCCATGGTTGGCCCTGGCTGTCATTTGCAGGACTGTCGTTACAGGTCAGTGGCCCGAAAGTCTAACAACGAGTTTTACCTAGGGGTATTGTATTACCCAGAACTAACTAGGTTGTGGGGGTGAGATAAGCAATCGCTCCATGTAAAATACTGGTTATTCAGGAGCATTCGGTTAGACTGGAAACCATCTTAGGCTAGGCAGACGATGATGTGAGGGAGAATATGTTTTCCGACCACAAATGTAAGTTTGTACGCACAATATTGTGAGGTTTACCATGTTAATTGGTGTACCTTTAAGAGCAGGAGAATGTTGTTGATGAACTTACCTTAAATAAATTGAGGAAACGACGCCATCTAGAAGGTGGGGTATCAGCAAGTCGTGATTGAATAATAAGATTAGTTTCCTCTACAGACGAATAGTAGACAGACATCACAGAAGTGTACTGGGGTAGACCAGAGAGAGCACTGTCACTCTGAGTGCCAAGGTACACACTCTCACACTGACGGCGTATGTACATAGCGTGTCCGGGATCCATACGGTCACCTCTGCAAGCCTGTGGGGCAATAAGTTTATATTAACACTTCTTGGACGACCAGTGGTGGGCCAGTGGTGGCGGCCCCAACTTACAAACAGTAAGTCATGGATTTGCAGCCGGCAGGCGTATTACTTTGTGTAGTTTATTTCATCACCACTAATCTCAAAACAGTGGAGGAAAACATCGAGAGGAATGTCTGCGAACCAAAAAATTCGAAGATATGTGACATCAAGAGGGATGGCCCTCTCCTAGAGAGGAGGCTTGGTTTCCTGCAGTGGGCACATATAGGCGGATGATGATTATTAAGATTTTAAAACGGTTTGGTGTATAGATTCTTTAATTTAGTGTTCATATCTACAGGGTGCAAGGGACAACCCTCCACAAACTGACGGGGTGAATGCATTATATCATATTTTATTATTAAGATGGCCGGTATAAGAAATTATTTCAGGAACGTACTGGGAATCCAATAAATCTGATATATTTTATTTCCTCATACGATGAAATCTGTTCGTGAACAGCTAATTTCACGTGTCGTTTTTCTTATATTTTATTTTAGCCGTATCACCTACATTGCTGAGTACATAATAATGTATTTTAACATTGAAATTTTTTTTTTTTTTTTTATTTATTTATTTAAAATTACGTAAATAACACCTTAACAGCTATGACGCCAATGCGATGTTACTACATACTAAGATACACATACAAAAAGAAAAACAATAAGAAAAAAACAATTGACACACATCTAAACATTCTCGATGCACTTCAGTGCTACTCCTGTGAACTTCATCAGACTGCAGTGAAATATATCTACCTCATCTGAAATAATGTTTAACAGTCTTATGGCGCGAGACAAGGGGGCAAACTTGTTCAGGTTAGTCCTAGAGGATGGCTCCAGTAGCGTAGGCGTGGGGCGACGCGCACCTCCGCAACCAGGTGGCGCGCGCAGCCCCAGCTCCGCTAACAGCTCAGGGTGGTGCAGCCAGCCGCGCAGCACCCGAAACACGAAGCTACACAGAGCGACGTCCCTCCGCACCGCCAGCCTACTGTACCCTACCATCCCTATTACAAAGAGACTCGGGTACATGAGCGGGAAGAAGGGATAGACGCCGTACTGTTTAAAAAATAAAAACCGAGTGAATTTGTTTTGGATTCTTTCCACCATGATACTATATTTGGCCTCATGGGGGTTCCACACGATCGCACTGGTCTCAAGACGGCTCCGTACCAGCGCATTGTACATGATTCTAACCACTGCCGTATTATGAAAGTCTTTACATTGCCTAAGTATAAATCCAAGATTTCGGAAGGACTTGCCGCATATGTCTAAGATGTGCTGACGAAACATTAACTCTGGAACCATCTCCACCCCCAGGTCCCTTACATGCGTGACTCGTGACATGACTGCGGCTTCCATCTCATACTGATGCAGCAGTGGTTCCCGCGCGCGAGTGTAGCTCATTATACCGCATTTAGAAACGTTAAAACTTAATTTATTATCTAGGCTCCACTGCACCACCCTATCAATATCCTGTTGAAGCCGTTCACAATCCGAAGTATCTGCTACCAACAGGAACAACTTGAGGTCGTCTGCGAACAGCAGACACTTTGCCTCTTTCACAACTTCCGGGAGATCATTAACCATCAAAATGAAGCCTAATGGACCGATATTGCTACCCTGACTCACCCCTGAAAACGTGAAATAAGGCTTGGAGACGTATCCACCATATTCGACGTACTGCCGGCGATCGCCAAGGTAGTTCGCGAGGAATTGCAGAAGGTGCGGTGTGAAACCAAACGCCGCAAACTTAGCCAACAGCACATCGTTGTCGACGGTGTCGAACGCCTTCCGAAAGTCGAAGTACGCAGTGTCCACCTGCCCCCCAGCGTCAACAACCGGCGCCAGGTATGTCATGAAAGACAACAAGTTACTCCCCGTACTTCGACCAGTCCGGAAACCGTGTTGAGCGTCGGTCAGACGAGAAGTTACTTGATCTAAAATACACTTGTGCAACACCGACTCAAACACCTTAGCAAACGCCGACAGCACCGCCACCGGTCGGTAGCCACTAACATCAGTTCCCGAACCTCCCTTCGGGACTGGTATCACTCTAGTGATTTTCCATTGGTTGGGATATTGTCCTAACTTTAAAAACAAATTAAATATGTGGAGCAATGGCCTTTCAAACACCGCGCTACAGTCTTTAACTAAATAAGGTGGTATCCCGTCTGGCCCCGCCGAATACTTTGGCTTGAGGCGGCGGAGCGCGGTGCGCAGCTCGCGCAGGTCGAGCTCGCCGACGTGCACGCGCGCCGCGCCCGCGCTCGCGATAATAGAACCTAACTAAAAAAACGATTTAAAATAATCCTAGGAAAAATCCTATAAAAAAAGATAAATGAGCTGAGATATTTATGCCATGCCAAATGTACCTGAACGAAGAACAACTTCGGTTTGTTAGTGAGACTGGTTTGACTCTCGAAGATGTTCATGACTTCACTTAGTAGGTACGGTTTATCTGCTGCATAGATTTTACCCCCCGTGTCTCCGTGCGTGAGGATAGTCACACAGACGCATGCTGTATTTTCGTGGTCTAAAGCGGCAACTGGAAAATAAAATAAATAATCATTATTTGGCTTATTTAATTCCATAATTACTAACTTTCTGCCTTATTCATGACAATGGGCTTACTACTACAAAACTTCTAAGTCTGATCAGGGGGTCTAAATTGGTCACTTTAGCAGATCGTAATATGAATTGCGTTTAAAAGCATAAGATGGAGCTTTCATAATAGTAACTGCGTCTGCGACCATTAAGGAAAATAGATCATAATAGAAAAAAAAAATGAGTTGCGTTAAAATTCTTAAAATGGTCACAGACGCAGTTACTTTTTCGAAAGGTCCATTTTACGCTATTTAACGCTATTCATATTTTGATCTGCTAAAGTAGCCATTTTAGACGCACAGGGCTCTACAAAATTAATTGTTTCTCTGCCCATATAATTATGGACACAATACATGACAGTGTAGGTACATTACAAGGTACACCTCTGCTTAATTCTATAGGAATTACCTGTTACCGTGTGGATAGTAACTATAACCTGGTGTCAGAGTTTCTATGCTGCCCGTGGGTCTCTGACTGGACTTTACATGCTGGCTCAAGTTTTATGGCTATATACTCGTTGCGTTCATTTTATTCAAAAGATTAATTACATACCGCGATACCTCCTTGTTGAGGAAAGTCTGGCTGAGATTTGTAGATATTTTACGGTCGTATCGGGCAGTCAGCACTCAGAAAATCTTATAACCAGTCTTGCCAAAGGATGTTACAAGAATGTGTAGTAACTGTGTTGTGGAGGTCAAATAGACTGTCACTCCATTTGAAGTGCTGATGTTCAACTGAATCCAGTAAGTCTGGGAGGAGATCCCAAAGCATTATTACAGTTCTTGGAATTGCAAAAAGCTTTTTAGGGTACCCGATGGGTAACAACCGGGACTTATTACTAAGTCTGTTGTGTTTTTGGATGATTGTAAAGTTTTTCCTTCAAGGATCAGCAGCGCCACTGCTGAGCATGAGGTCATGTGTTCGATTCCCAAGTCTTGTAGTGTTTGGGATTTGCCATCAGGTAGTAGCTGCGGAGTCTAGATTTGTGCTTAAATATAACTTGTGAAATGTGGTGTTTAAAAATCGGGGATTGCAGGAGTGATGTTGTGTTATGTAAAAGCAGAATACTTACATGCAGTAAGAAAATTGATAATATTCTGATATCGCAAGTCTCTCAACACGAACAATAAGAAGCCGTATTTATGGAACAGCCGCTGTAGTCGCCATTCATCCCTGTATGAACCGTACCTCGTTTGTGGTCGCCCCCTGTAATAAAATTATAAATTAAACTAACAAATAATACAAAAAAAAAGAAAAACCTGGCTATCATTTTTAGGACGGGAATAAAAAACGTAAGATACGATTGTAATGCACAATAAAGGAATTGCGCAATGTTTTCGACAGGTTACTTTTAGCACTGAAAATTGCACAATGTTTAATTAAATAAAAGTTATTGCATAACACTTTCATTGCATGATTCTCGTTATAAATGATGATAAAAATATTAGGCAAACTTATTGCTGATGATATAGAAATCAATGTGTTCGTAGCTGGAAGGTTCCCAGGTTTTGTGTCCCACTGCAAGTAATCCTGACCCTCTTGGTCTCCGGGGCATCCGTGATACGTAGCCTGCTCTCTCCCACTTTAGCTTGGCTGTTTTAACTCCATTATCAGTTACCTCATGATTGTATGTTGTTTCTTACACGAACTGGGCGTCTAACATGGCCACTGTAGCAGATCATAATATGAATTGCATTATAAAGCGGCCCTTTCATAATAGTTACTGCGTCTGTGAACATTTTAAGATTTATATTTTTTCCTATTATGATCTATTCTCCTAAGTGGTCACAGACGCAGTTACTATTATAAGTTCCATTTTATGCTTTTTAATGCAATTCATATTACGATCTGCTAAAGTGGCCATTTTAGACCCCCTGATCGCATGGCACCGGTCATTCTGACCTCCATCGCCCGCTGACAAATCTTAAGCTTGAACTTCAATTCCCATATAATTACAGTACATTTACACCCATTACTATACCTAGTATAAAGGAGGTGCCTCTGAGATGTCGAGAAACAGAGGACTAAGGAAGGAGAAGACATGCTGCTCCGACCACAAATGGAATAAAAAAACATATTTGACATAAATATATATACTATAGAGAAAAAATTATAAAATGTAATAAATACATACAAAAAATGTTTTGTATCCTCGAAGGTGTGCTGGTTCAGAATAATCATGAACTTATCTCCCCTCATGTCATAGAATTCTGCATCTTTATCAAAGATTACTGTTTTGTCTCGTGGATCAACGGGCCGACTACTAAATAAAACAAAAGCTGTTTAATTTTGACATGTCTTTGACAAATGGATAATACCTTACTGATTGGACTAATAAAAGTAAATAAAAGAAACTCCCAACGCGCAATTTGCCAATAATTCTAGACTCATCTGCCTAGTCTTTTTAACCGACTTCCAAATAGGAGGTGTTCTCTATTAGTGTGTATTCATGTTTTCTCAAGTATATTGGGTTCGGTTACTACTGTTACTGGATTTAGCCGAACGCTAGTATGTTCCATGCAACGACTGCCACACGTTTTGACCTCCACAATTCCAGTCAGTGAGGAATGACTGGTTGTTAGACTTTCGGGTAAGAAGAGACTGTTGCTATTAAGCCATGTGTTCCTCCAATCTATAAAGATTAATTTGTATGGAAGAGGCTGAATAAGACAGTCGTGGCTAAAAGAGTGACGACTACATACAGAGGGAGACATTTACATACAGACGAAAGAGGTTATCCGTATTGATGCATAAGCATGCTGTCTATTGATAAATATTGATTCCAGTTATCAGTCTAGACCCCATTTATAATCACTAAAACTTCCTAGGAAATTGTGAAATGTCTTTGATAATTCAGTAGCGCAATAATAAAATATGATATCGCTCAACAGCGCCTAATAATTTGCGCAGAACTTTTGGGTGACAAACTAGGAATTGTAAAACTGCAATATCTGAGTCAACGCAGGTGTTTTGCCGCAACTAAAGTTGGCTAAAATCTCTCTCAAGTACTTGAGCCTGTACTGTACATACACAGTGTATGAGATAGCCCTCTGCAAACTAACAGGGCGCATTCAGCTCCTTATTTTGAATGATGTCTCACCATTGTAACTAGAATGTTATTTAAGTTGAAGCAGTTAACATTTTTAGTTAATTTTTAATCATATCTCACCGGGAATACTCTGATAAGTGACAAATCAACTGTTCACTTCCTGTCTAGTAAAAGATTTAATTGAAGTAGTCATCGTCATAATAATCTCAGTATATCAAACCTAGATATATATGACTGAGATTATTACAAGATGATTTTTTAGTCACCGTCCATTTTTTTCTAGGAAATTACACCATTAGATCACTAACACCATTTTTGTAAAAAATCGATACATAAAATTTTTATATTAAATCATTTTCCCGAAAGTTTTATCTGCTCTCCATGAAACGTTAAAACTTTGTGATTTGACAACTCAATATTTTTGAATTGAATGATGATAAAAGGAAAAACACGCATTCAATGATATCAAAATTTGGACGGTGACTAAATAATCACCTTGTATACTTACGGCGCCTACCGGTCCGTGTGCCAGCGATATTTAGTGTCTATAATTATGTTACTTTTACTTTTTTAATTACACTATTTTTACTATTACTTTATTTATTGTGTGTTTTACTAATTGAATCAAATGTATTAAGGCAAGCGCTAATCCAGATAAACTACTACGCAGTTTGGTGGGTGCATAAAATGTTGCAAAACGTTTGGTCCTTAATAAAATTAAATGACAACAACAATTTCAGGCTAATTATATAAATGGAACCAGAATCTCAAGATCTCGCGATGTTACAAGTTCTAAAAGATTCTTGTTTAGAATTGTGGGATTTAAGACGTAATTAATCCTTGAAAATGAGGTGACGCATATTATAAACATGACGTCAACTCCTTGAGCAAAAGGGGCGGGCCCTTTTGCTCAACATGCGGTTGCCCATAACCTAAGCGTTGCCAAAGACGATGTCATGGAGGTGCAAAGTATTAACCTCAAATGACTAGAAGAGTCATGACATTTTCTTATTTCTTTTTATCGAGATTAAATATTTTCATTAAGAAAAAACAGCCTAAAACAGATTTTTTTGTTTGATTTGAAAACTAGCACTTCCAATTCACTCTCCCATGCAATCGACACACAAAGCCGAAGAAGATTGTCATGAAAAAATGGCACGTGGTTTGTCTATCATAGAAAAGAATAACTTTTTTTTAAACCCTGCCAGTTAGATAGTGCAATCAGTAAGTGTATTTCATAAATTTGCAAATATAATCAAGAAAATTATTATACTTACCTCGAATTCCAAGGTCGTAAGTTGTAGGCTTTCGTGTCCGAATATGCGGGATGACTAGACAATGTCGGCATTCTAGACTTTTTTTTAACAAACTCAAAATATCACTTTAAAATGTCACACTGGATACTCTTCTCTACGTTTCTTTAAATTAACAAGTTGTTTTCGTCACCAATCTCAAAATAGGCCAAACGAAATAAAACTTGCGCGTGCGACTTAGTAGACGTTTCAAAAATGAATAAATTAGACAGCAGGCGTGCAAAGACCCAGAAAAAATATTCAGTGTTGTAACTTTCAAAATTAATACTCTATTAAAAAAAAAAATGATAAATGATGTTATCAATACACTCTCTCGAAAACTGGCTCTTATTGCACTATGATTAGGTTCGACATGCAATGTATTGCGCACGCGTGCATTTTTCTTATTTTTCTGCGACCAATGGCGGAAAAGAAAATTACCACAGATAACTATACCAAATCAATGTACAAATCGATTAAAACATAAGTTATTAAAACAAAAAACTCCACTGACTTTATAGTTGGCAGAGTTTTTAAATCTCGTAATAGTGATTTACGTCTTTACAGCGTAAATATTTTAGTTGTGTTTATAACAAGAATACTATAAATAAACATGATTATTTTAAACAAATATTTACTTTTATGTACCAGTTAAATTTTTTTTGTGTTCGTAATTAAAAAATATTTGCATTTAATATTTTTCCTGTGAGGCTATTTAGCGGCTTTATAACTTTGCTTCTCCTTCAACCTGGCGAAATCAAACCACGGAAAAAAGCAAAATATGAAATCAAAGCCTCAAAATAAAATTGATGACAAAATACTTATCGTTTTATTAGTTTAAGTATTTCTTCCAAAGTATATTGAAAATCGTTGTTTTCTTATTGCACTTCTCGACCTTCTTTTTTTAAACTAGATGGGGCCGGTGTTTCTATAATTATGCTTGTTAATAGTAATTTAATTGATGTTATACGATTTTGTCATCGAACAAATACTAATCAGTTTTCACGATTTGAGTCAAACCCTGATCCCTACGGCCAGCAAGCTTGTACAAGTTCATCACAAATATGACCATCATTGATAGTTGTTTCTCGGATAAACGAAAAAATATGACATAATATCCTCTGCTCTCTCCTCTCGCGAACTATGCTGGTCAGCTTCCAGTCGAACCGATGCGGCTGAATACCAGTATTTTATGTGGAGCGACTGCCTATCTAGAGTTAGTACTGGGTAATATGGCCCCTGGCCATTGGTAAGACTGATTGTCAGACTTATTACTTAATTAAGTTTCTTAAACATCCAATAAAGAAGAAGAAAGAAAAAAAATATAATTTATAATAAAAAGTAACAATAGACACTCATAATAGTGTTGCTAATACACAAAAATGTGTTTACATATTATAATCAATCGTTTATCAACGAGCATCCTTTTATCGCAACTACTCGTATCTTCACACTCATAACTTATCAATAATTTGCATCATCGTCAACAGAAGGACGTTTGATTACAGAGGTTATGTTATGTTATGTTATAAAAATGGGCGTGGCATCTGACTTAATGAAAATGGCTGACTGAGCAAATCTTTTATAAAGTCCAAAAGCAGCTTGGGTTTTTGGTATTGGATGGTGGAAAGGATGATAAAAGTAGCGGCGATCGGCGACAGCGACCTCTCGCGTCCGGCGGGGCGAGGAGGAATGGGACGCCGTCGCCTCCTTTTGCAAGGCAGTGATGCTAGCGAAGGAGTTGGCGGAACGTGAGAGGGAGAGAACCTCACGTCCCAGCCGCCGCAGGAGACGCTTCGGGCGTCGGGGGCCATGTGACGGCTTCCGGCCACCGTAGGCCGCGTGCCTGTGGACAGTGAGTGATGGGCTAGCTCGCCGTCTGTCCGTCTTACGACGACGACAGGCCGTGTCGACGGCGCGTTCGTGTTCCACGCGCGCCTCAAAGAGATGTCAGCAACATGAAAGCAAGGGCCGTCGCCCGTCGGGGCTGCGGGATGTTGTAAGAGATACCGCGGCGTTGACATACAGGGCTAAGAGGGAACATGGGTGGTTTTTAGTCAGTAGAAGTCTGACACTCCCTTACGCTCTACCCAAGTTGTTTGGGTACCTATTTGTTGATTTCCCACCCCAAAAAAAAAAGGGTGATAAAGTACTCACAACAAAAAGCTTTGAATTTTCAGTATACCTTGGCCATGGTTTCTGTTAATTTCCCGTACAATGGTAGATCTGCATAAATCGAAGTAATCGAGTTTCGAATAGCATGATTGATTGTCGTGGGTAGATTATTACCTTGCTTCCTAGGCAATAATAAAACAATAGAATGTGATCAAGAACAATGATAAGAGAAAGCTTAGCGTTTATGAAATGGGCATTAGTTATTTGGGTGCTTAATAATCTCAAATATAAAATAAAATGATCTAGTACATATCTTCACAAACATGACTTATTACGTTTAATAAAAAAAAAGTAGTTAATAAACTAAAAAACTCGACTGAACAAACTGAAAAGCAAAAAACAAGCACATTTTAAATTAAACAAAACTTGGAAGCAGGCGGGGTCCATTCTATTTCATTTCAAAATCTAATATTCCAATGAACCCCGCCTGCTTCCAAGTTTTGTTTTTTGCCTTTCAGTTTGTTCAGTCGGGTTTTTTAGTTTTTTAACTACTTTTTTATTTCCAACTTTTTAGTTCTTTTTTTGTGTTTGTTCTTTCGTTGATCGCGTAAAATTCTTCGCAGATGATTTAACTTTTGTGTTTGTTTATAGGATTTACGACTTTGAATTTATTTTAAACATGTAAGTGTCGTATATTTTTGTAATCTTCTCTTAAAACCCTTTTTTGATACCCTACTCGATGGTAACAGAAAAATTTTTTTTTTTGAAATCCGCGATATGGCCCCAAAAATCCACAAACTTCTTTGTTTTTTAATTTTAATGTAGCCAGTGACACTCGCGTCACCAAGTCGAATCTAACGTCGTATATTTTATTCAAATCCCTTCATCCGTTTAGGAGTTATAATGGAACAAAGAAACGGACATAAATACATACACGCCAAACACATAACCCTCCTATTGGGCTTCGCCGCAGTCGGGTAAAAAGAGCTTAAAATTACGGTACATAGATAAGCACACTGTCAACACAACAACCGCTATTCAATATATTTTTGTGAATAATTCAAAAAGTAACACTCTACTGACACTGAATGTGAGGTCTGTATGTGATGAGGACCAACTCGACACAACGTTCAGGGACCAACTGACGACTGTTCGTGTTAATTGATACAAACTCAAACTCAAACTCAAACTCAAAGCATTTATTTCAATTAAACCTTTATAGGCACTTTTGAATGTCAGAAGAACAATTCATAAAAACAAATCTACGAGTGCAATACGTCATTCCGAAAGCCACCACGCCGAATCACACGCCGCCGAATGCCAGCAACAACGAGCACCGCGAGCACGAAAGCACGCAACGACGCACACCGCTACAACGAATGCACGAGACCCCGAATCACGGAACAACGAATGCAATGCGCAACCGTCGCCCCGCAACCCGGAGCCCCGCGCACCCACCGCCACGGCACACGCCGCCGCACGCCCCCGCACCCGCAGCACTCGCCGCCGCAAACATCCGGCACCGCGCAACTCGACGCAGCAACCCCCGGAACGACGCATTGCACTCTAAAGCTACAGTCACAGACACAAGGCATAATAACTTGTGAAAGTACTGTAGTTGCCCATTCCCTAGCGTAGATCTCAATGGAGAAGAAAGGGCAAGAAACTCCATGGACACTCTTTTCAATCAGAATATTATTACAAAATCTTGGTACATTACATCATTCATGTTGAGATGGTATATTATGTGAGAACTATGTAGCAAGACGTGCAAGTTAAGAGCGTCCAGAGTAAAAACATATAATAAATAAAAATAAATAAATAAACCATGGCAACTAAGAGATGACCAGTCTCCACTGACAGCGCCCGTTCACGAACATGACGCCTGGATCAGCACCATTCAACTCAACCATTTTGAAGGGAATTTAATGATCCGACACATGCGCCACCATCAGCGAGACATTTAAGTGAGCATGACATACTCTCAGACACCAGGGCAACGTCACTAAAAAATAACTAAATGTAAAAAGTGGCTTTACAGTACATAGTACTCACACATGTGCCATGCAATTATAAATAATATTAAGATATTGAATCTATACAATGCAAAGATATTCTTACAATCTTCTGCAGCCTCTACAATAACTTCTCATGATAGGTAATCAATGGTTGTGGAGCAGGCCCAGCATTAAGCCAAGCATTTTTATCATCAATTTAATCCCCTAACTTATAATATGCTTGCCTACACAGTGTGTGGTTTATACAAGATTTTAATTGCGTCTCATTCAGTTGAACAATGTGGGGGAGTCTACTTTAGCTAGCCTAAATGCTGCGATCTTACACATATGTGAGAACAAAGTACAAAAAAATAAAAATACGTGCAAGTTAAGAGCGTCCAGTAACCGATACAATAAACAAATTAAAAAATATATATATATCCATGGCAACTAAGAGATGACCAGTCTCTACTGACAGCGCCCGTTCACGAACATGACGCATGGATCAGCACCATTCAGCTCAACCATTTTGAAGGGAGCTAAATGATCCGACACACGCGCCACTATCAGCGAGACATTTGAGTGAGCATGACATTCTCTCAGCAACTAGGACAAAGTCACAAAAAAAAAAAAAAAATAATAACTAAATGTAAAAAGTGGCTTTATAATAGTACATAGTACTCACACATGTGCTATGCAATTATATAATATTAAGATATTTTAACAATCTTCTGCAGCTTCCATAATAACTTCACATGATAATCGATTTATTTGCCCCTATGGTTGTGGAGCAGGACCAGCATTGAGCCAAGCATTTTTATCATCAATGTAATCCCCTAACTTATAGTATGCTTGCCTACATAGTGTGCGTTTTATACAAGATTTAAATTTGGCCTCCTTCAGTTGAAGAATGTGAGGGGGTATTTTATTGTAACATTTTAAACAGTACCCCATGAAAGATGAGTCTACTTTAGCTAGCCTGAAACCTGGCTGAACTAATTCGTCCCTATTTCTCGTATTATAGTGGTGTCTATCACCTCTTTTGCTAAATAAATGCAGATTTTTTCTAACGTACATGATGTTTTCATAGATGTATTGACAAGGTACTGTCATGATGTTAATTTCCTTAAACAGCTCTCTCAGAGAATCGCGTCTTCGTAGACCATATATGGCTCTAATGGCTCTTTTCTGCAGAATAAATATAGATTCGATGTCTGCAGCCCGTCCCCATAGTAAAATACCGTATGACATAACACTATGAAAATAGCTAAAATAGACTAGTCTCGCGGTATCTATGTCAGTAAATTGACGGATTTTCCTAACAGCATATGCTGCTGAACTCAGCCGGCCTGCAAGAGATGTTAAATGCGGACCCCACTGTAGTCTTGAGTCAATCGTTATCCCCAAGAAAACAGTTTCATCGACAAATTCTAGTTTCTCTTGATTCAAGATTATGTCACAATCAGTACTTTTGACATTTGGTAGAGCAAATCTTATGCATTTCGTTTTTTTCCCATTTAATACTAAATTATTAACTGTGAACCAATTATGAACCTGCAGTAGGGCGTTATTTACTTCATCAAGATTTGTGGCACGACGGCATACAAAACTGCATTTAGTGGTAGGTATTCGTTTTGAGGAAAACTCGATCCGGCTGTGTGTATAGTACAAACGACATCTTTCGAGGAGCATTTTTTTTTTGCAGCTGATTAGACCTGTCTCTTTGGTGTAGTGGTGGCGATTGCGACTGCTGTGCCTGAGTTCGATTCCCAGATCCTGCAAAGTGTTATTTGTTTTTCCACCAGGAATTTGTCAGTAGCAGACATGAAGTTTTAAGTCGGGACCGGTTGATAGCAATAAGCTCGACCCAATTATTACATCAACCTTAAACATAACTGATGAAATGTAAATGTACTAATGAGTACACGTCTGCCTAAGCCTTCGGGGATTACAGACGTGATGTTAAGAAAAAAAAAACAAATTTTTCGAGAAATATATAATTTTATTTCTATTTACATTTCTGTTTAAAGCGATCTAAGGCATATACAAGGTGTTTTTTTTTAGTCACCGTCCAAATTCTGATATATTATCTTTGGCAAAAATCATTGAATACGTGTTTTTATTCTAGTATCACTCAATACAAAAATATTGAGATATCACATCACAAAGTTTTTACTTTTCATGGAGAACGGATAATTCGAATGATTTTTTCGTACCGTTTTTTTTTTCAAAAATGGTGTTTGTGTATGATACCTAACGCCTAGAAAATTTGGACGGTGGCTAAAAATCATCTTGTATAGACGTTGATAAAGTTGCCGAAGAGAGATCAATGGAAACTTATAGACTAGATATTATAATACACGCTGATACTGGTTTAGATGACTAGGAACATAATATTGAAATGACAACATAATTGCGATCGATACTCTTAATTGAACCCTACGGTTCAATAATATCTAAAGTAAGTATCATTGGTCCAGGAATGCTGTATGCATGGTCGATGTAGTAGCTTCACCCTCTTAACCATAAGCATGATCAGTCTATAATGTTCCCATTGCTGGGCACGGCTCTATGAGAGGAAATAGGATATAATCCACCAGTCAGACCCAGTGCGGGTTGGTGGATGTCGCATGTCTTCGATTTTTTGGTTCTAGGACATGTCGATTTTCTCACGATGTTTTCCTTCACCCTCTTAATTTTTAATCTTTTTAGAAATACAGTCTATGTTACTTAGGAAAAATGTAGCAATCTAATGGTGAAAGAGTTTTAAAATCGGTCCAGTAGTTTTGAGGTTATTTGGTTCAAACATACAAGTCTTTACTCTTTCATCATCATCTAGTTAACCTTTTCTCAACTATGTTGGGGTCGGCTTCCAGTCTAACCGGATGCAGCTTTTTATATGGAGTGACTGCCTATCTGACCTCCATAACCCAGTTAACACTGGGTAATACCCTTAGGTAAGACTGGTTGTCACGCCTCAGGTCACTGACTACCTGTAACGACTGTTAAAGATATATGGCAGCCGGGACCAACAGCTTAAGGTGCTTTCCGAGGCACGGAGGAAACTCGGTATGTAATTGGTGGTCACCCATCCATAGACCAACCTAGGCAAGCGCAGCTTAACCTAAAGATCGACCCCAGTGGCAGTTACTAAGTATTAAACCACGAGCTCCTCGCAAGTCCCGAAGTCTTTTCTCTTCATAATATTATATTAAAGTGAAGAAGTAACTATAGTTTAAAATTATCCATATAATAATAATAATAGTTATGAGACTGTATATCCCACGGAAGTGTGGAGTTCGAGGCTTTTTAAATGCTAAGACTCTTCATAATCGTGAGATATGCAGTCTCAGGGAATATTTCCTAGAAACCGACGTGGGGATGCATCGAGATGTTGTAGCAGTGGACAGGGGCCTTACCGCGCTCTCCTTGGCTAAAGAGAATTGGCGCAAACCTGTAGTGCTTGACACTAACGACCGCATGGAGGTATGGCAGAGTAAGGAGCTTCACGGACGCTTTTTCCGGGCCCTACACGGGCCTGATGTAGACTTCCTAGCGTCCGTGGCCTGGCTACGTTCCGGGGAACTCTTCGGAGAAACCGAAGGTTTTGTCTGTGCAATTATGGACGAAGTTATGATGACCAATAACTACCGGAGATTTATTGTGAAGGACGGTACGGTTGACATATGTCGGGCATGCCACCGTCCGGGTGAATCAATCCGTCACATTATCTCCGGGTGTTCTCGTCTGGCTAACGGAGAATATTTACATAGTCACAACCTTGTAGCCAGGATTATCCATCAGCAACTTGCTCTGCAGTACAACCTTGTGGAATCAGAAGTGCCGTACTACAGATATGTGCCCGACCCAGTTCTCGAAAATGGCCATAATTATCACACTGTACTGGGATCAATCCATCATCACTGACAGGACTATTATAGCTAATAAACCTGATATAGTGGTGGTGGATTGATCAGAGCGGCGCGCAATGATCGTTGACATAACCGTCCCGCATGACGAGAACCTCGTGAAAGCCGAGAAAGATAAGCAAATCAAGTATCTTGACTTGGCTCGCGAGGTTGTCGACATGTGGGATGTGGACTCGGCGATCATTGTACCGATAGTCGTTTCAGCCAATGGCTTAATAGCCAAGAGCCTCGACCAACACCTGAGCCTCCTCAGGTGTTGGTCGAGGCTCTTGGCTCTCGTTAGGCAGCTGGATCAAGGGCTTGATACAGAGAGCGGTACTCCTGGACACGGCACGCATTGTTAGGAGGTTCCTTTCTCTGGAGCCCTGACCGCCGGTAGCTTGGACCCTGTTCCCGATACCGGTGGGCTACAATTTTTTTATATTTTTAAATGTTTTTTTATTGTTTTTTTTGTAAAGAATATTTTAAAATGTAATAAGTTTGTAACAAAATAAATAAAGGGAATAATAATTATAATAATAATAATAATATATATATATATCATATTTTTAAATGTTTTTTTATAAGTTTTGTATGAAATATTTAAAAATGTAAATTATATGGATGAAAGTGAATAAAGGAGATAATAATTATAATAATTTTATGTGAATAAATAAATTAAGGAAATAATAATAATAATAGTTGATAATAATATGTATAATATATATTTATCACATGATATATTATTAATTAAGTACTTAAATGATAAAAACAACGATAGTAAAACGAATAAATAATGTTTCGCAATTATGTGTTTGAATTCTCTATACCAGTTCCATCGTGGGCCACATAAAGACCAAGAGTAAAGGGTTACTAAAAATGCTAGTTTCCATACTTCAGCTTACTTTCACAGCCAAGATTATTAGTAGGTTTGGTTATTTATATAAAAAGCATTTTGGATATAAGAGTAGAGTAGAGTAGAGTTTGGTCGCCACCAAATAAATAATGGATGAACTGCGTGAAGGACGATAGGGCAAGGAATGAGCTGACAGAAGTATGGAAGAAGTAGACGCCGATCCCAAATAAATTGGTATAACGGCAGGAGAATGATGGTGATATAAAGCGTACTTATAATACTATTTTACTGTATACCAGCCCGTTATTTAGGCCCGTCTAAGTAATCATACAGAGTATTTTTTTCCGTCACATTTACAGTGTCAAATTGCAACTGCTTCGTCAATGTCAGTCTGGTCTCCGGCATCTGTTTTTTGTTATTCATCACCACGTATTTACACCCGGCTGTGATTTTGCCGTAGGCCACTGACCGGTTCATCCGGATAATATTAAGTACTAGATTAGGATCCGCATGGTGCTCCTCGATAGTGTCACAGAGTGCCTGGATCATCCAGGATCCGTTGCCGTCGCGGTAGGATAGGTAGTCTGTGGAAGAAGGTACAGAATTAATGATGCTGATATTTCAATGTTAATTTTAATTTTACAGTATAAGAAAAGAGATACACAAAACATATGAACAAATACTGTAGCCCACAACGTTGTTCACAGATTAAGTTTGATTTTTGCGACAATCACTGGATATTTACCGAAACTGTATGAACAAGAAAATCACGCTTTAACGGTCAAAAAAAAACAAACTCTTTAGAGGAAGAGGCCGGCAATGATGATGACGATGTCACCTTAAAAGCCCAAGGGTCAGTGAAAGGTTGTATGTTCACTAAAATATGATTTGCGACCGTAACAAATAAGGCTGTACAAAGTTAAAATAATCAAAATGATCCACACAACCCCACATATACTCGTAGATAAATTGAGTTTATTTATTTTAGACTACAATCTCAATTTTATAAAAAAAACATACAAATATACTTGGAGATAATATTATTAATAAATTGATCAAATTTACGAGATGATGTTGTATTGATGAATTTAATTATTAAAATCTCTGTAAATACATACGACATGCGTAATGCAGTCACGAATCTTTGTTTTGTTCAACACTAAGTATATTTCTGACTTGTAAATTGGCAAAAAACGCGAGATAAGAATTCCGCCGCCCACGGGTTTCTCTGGCGGTGAAAACACATAGAGACATGACTTTTTGGATCGAAATCGAGTAGAAGCGTTTGTGAGTACGGCAGTAAACGCAAGGTTATTCATGTTTTGTACTAACTTTCAACTGTAGAACACAGCACAAGGGTGTCAGCATGTGTGGGTACAGTGAGAAGACTGACGGCTTCCCTGTTTGAGCGTGTTGCGTCAGTGTGGCCAGCATCCCGCCAAGCCTGTGGTTAGAAGATTTAGTTCAGAATGTTGGTGATATACAATAACTTCAAAAATATATTAATTGTGTAAACACCGTGAAATCTAAATTGTTGTTTGCCCGCGGCTGAACAACTTGCCAGAAGGAGTATTTTCGAAGTGCGGAGTAAAAGTAAAAAAATAAGGATTTTTTTTTTTTAATAATGAAAAAAAAAAATCTGTAACTCGAATACGTGAGAATCAATAGTAACACTAAACGTAAGTTTTGAAGGTAGTACTCGAATCGCACGTAAAAGCGCTGCGGGTAAACAACGATTTAGATTTCACGGTGAAGTGAGCTTCAGGCTAAAATATCAGCAGCACGGGTCGATTGTCAATTTAAGCAGCGCTTGCCAAGATCGACCTGTAGATGTTTGATCATCCATTTTGTACCTAGTTTCATTTACGCCTCCATGGTTGGCCCTGGCTGTCATTTGCAGGACTGTCGTTACAGGTCAGTGGCCCGAAAGTCTAACAACGAGTTTTACCTAGGGGTATTGTATTACCCAGAACTAACTAGGTTGTGGGGGTGAGATAAGCAATCGCTCCATGTAAAATACTGGTTATTCAGGAGCATTCGGTTAGACTGGAAACCATCTTAGGCTAGGCAGACGATGATGTGAGGGAGAATATGTTTTCCGACCACAAATGTAAGTTTGTACGCACAATATTGTGAGGTTTACCATGTTAATTGGTGTACCTTTAAGAGCAGGAGAATGTTGTTGATGAACTTACCTTAAATAAATTGAGGAAACGACGCCATCTAGAAGGTGGGGTATCAGCAAGTCGTGATTGAATAATAAGACTTGTTTCCTCTACAGACGAATAGTAGACAGACATCACAGAAGTGTACTGGGGTAGACCAGAGAGAGCACTGTCACTCTGAGTGCCTAGGTACGCACTCTCACACTGACGGCGTACGTACATAGCGTGGCCGGGGTCCATACGGTCACCTCTGCAAGCCTGTGGGGCAATAAGTTTATATTAACACTTCTTGGACGACCAGTGGTGGGCCAGTGGTGGCGGCCCCAACTTACAAACAATAAAACGTGGGTTCGCAGCCGCATTACTTTATGTAGTTTATTTCATCACCACTTCTAAATCAAAAATCAAAATCAAAATATTTTTATTTCACATAGGCCTACATGGGCACTTATAAACCGTCGATTCCTAAGGAGAAGAACCGGCAAGAAACTCCAAAGGTTACTCTTTTAATCTTTTAAAATCGTTTGGGTTAACAATAAGGTATAATACACACATGAAGACCATGCAGATTAATGTCTGAGATGGTCTTTTGAAGAAAGCACCACACAATTCGAAGATATGTGTCATCTACCAACTTGGACTGGGCTCGCGTGGTGGATTAAGTCCATTACTCTCATAGAAAGAAGGCCTGAGTCTCTGCAAATCATTTTAGGCGGATGATGATGATGAAGATTTTAAAACGGTTTGGGTATAGATTCTTCAATTAGGGTTCATATCTACAGGGTGCAAGGGACAACCCTCCACAAACTGACGGGGTGAATGCATTATATCATATTTTATTATTAAGATGGCCGGTATAAGAAATTATTTCAGGAACGTAATGGGAATCCAATAAATCTGATATATTTTATTTCCTCATACGATGAAATCTGTTCGTGAACAGCTAATTTCACGTGTCGTTTTTCTTTTATTTTATTTTAGCCGATATTTTTTTTTAAACCTACATTGCTGAGTACATAATTATGTATTTTTACATTGAAATAAAATAATAGAACCTAACTAAAAAAACGATTTAAAACGATCCTAGGAAAAATCCTATAAAAAAAGATAAATGAGCTGAGATATTTATGCCATGCCAAATGTACCTGAACGAAGAACAACTTCGGTTTGTTAGTGAGACTGGTTTGACTCTCGAAGATGTTCATGACTTCACTTAGTAGGTACGGTTTATCTGCTGCATAGATTTTACCCCCCGTGTCTCCGTGCGTGAGGATAGTCACACAGACGCATGCTGTATTTTCGTGGTCTAAAGCGGCAACTGGAAAATAAAATAATAATTAATTACTTACCGTAATTACTAACTTTCTGCCTTGTTCATGACAATGGGCTTGCCACTACAAAACTTCTAAGTCTGATCAGGGGGTCTAAATTGGTCACTTTAGCAGATCGTAATATGAATTGCGTTTAAAAGCATAAGATGGAGCTTTCATAATAGTAACTGCGTCTGCGACCATTAAGGAAAATAGATCATAATAGAAAAAAAAAATGAGTTGCGTTAAAATTCTTAAAATGGTCACAGACGCAGTTACTTTTTCGAAAGGTCCATTTTACGCTATTTAACGCTATTCATATTTTGATCTGCTAAAGTAGCCATTTTAGACGCACAGGGCTCTACAAAATTAATTGTTTCTCTGCCCATATAATTATGGACACAATACATGACAGTGTAGGTACATTACAAGGTACACCTCTGCTTAATTCTATAGGAATTACCTGTTACCGTGTGGATAGTGACTATAGCCTGGTGTCAGAGTTTTTATGTCGTCCATGGGTCTCCGACTGGACTTTACATGCTGGCTGATGTTTTATGTCTAAACTTGGTGTAAATTAACCCTTCACACATACGTCAACAACAAGCATTCTGTACATCAAACTAAGTATCCCTACGAAATTATTTTACTGGGAAAGGCCTTATTTTTTTGTGGACAAAAATCACATTTTACGGTAAAACTCAATGTAGCACTCTCAAAACCTTGTACTAGTGGATGCTTTGAATATAAAAAGGGTCGTGGAGGTAAAGTTATTACCGGAAAAACTAGTATTTACAAAAATAGCTGTGCAAAATTGGGAACTTTGACCCCCATTATCTCCGTAACTAGGGGGTTCCCATGTATGGTCTTGAACAAAAAAAATATCGCAGTGGTGGGGAGAACAAGTGCCTTTTGTTTGCGTTAAGGGTACTTTTACACCCTTTATACTTAGGTACTCGTTGCGTTCATTTTATTCAACGGATTCATTACATACCGCGATACCTCCTTGTTGAGGAAAGACTGGCTGAGATTTGTAGAAATTATACGGTCGTATCGAGCAGTCAGCACTCCGAAAATCTTATAACCAGTCTTGCCTTGAACTGTGTTGTGGAGGTCAAATAGACAGTCACTCCATTTGAAGTACTGATGTTCAACTGAATCCAGTAAGTCTGGGAGGAGATCCCAAAGTATTATAACATTTCTTGGAATTGCAAAAAGCTTTTTAGGGTACCCGATGGGTAACTACCGGGACTTATTACTAAGTCTGTTGTGTTTTTGGATGATTGTAAAGTTTTTCCTTCAAGGATCAGCAGCGCCACTGCTGAGCATGAGGTCATGTGTTCGATTCCCAAGTCTTGTAGTGTTTGGGATTTGCCATCAGGTAGTAGCTGCGGAGTCTAGATTTGTGCTTAAATATAACTTGTGAAATGTGGTGTATAAAAATCGGGGATTGCAGGAGTGATGTTGTGTTATGTAAAAGCAGAATACTTACATGCAGTAAGAAAATTGATAATATTCTGATATCGCAAGTCTCTCAACACGAACAATAAGAAGCCGTATTTATGGAACAGCCGCTGTAGTCGCCATTCATCCCTGTATGAACCGTACCTCGTTTGTGGTCGCCCCCTGTAATAAAATTATAAATTTAACTAACAATTAATGATACAAAAAAAAAAGAAAAACCTGGTTATCATTTTTAGGAAGGGAATTAAAAACGTAAGATACGATTGTAATGCACAATAAAGGAATTGCGCAAGTTTTCGATGGGTTAGTTTTAGCACTGAAAATTGCACAATGTTTAATTAAACAAAAGTTATTGCACAACACTTTCATTGCATGATTCTTGTTATAAAATGATGATAAAAATATTAGGCAAACTTATTGCTGATGATATAGAAATCAATGTGTTCGTAGCTGAAAGGTTCCCAGGTTTTGTGTCCCACTGCAAGTAATCCTTACCCTCTTGGTCTCCGAGGCATCCGTGATACGTAGCCTGCTCTCTCCCACTTTAGCTTGGCTGTTTTAACCCCATCATCAGTTACCTCATGACTGTATGTTGTTTCTTACACGAACTGGGCGTCTAACATGGCCACTGTAGCAGATCATAATATGAATTGCATTATAAAGCGGCCCTTTCATAATAGTTACTGCGTCTGTGAACATTTTAAGATTTATATTTTTTCCTATTATGATCTATTCTCCTAAATGGTCACAGACGCAGTTACTATTATAAGTTCCATTTTATGCTTTTTAATGCAATTCATATTACGATCTGCTAAAGTGGCCATTTTAGACCCCCTGATCGCATGGCACCGGTCATTCTGACCTCCATCGCCCGCTGACAAATCTTAAGCTTGAACTTCAATTCCCATATAATTACAGTACATTTACACCCATTACTGAACCTAGTATAAAGGAGGTGCCTCTGAGATGTCGAGAAACAGAGGACTAAGGAAGGAGAAGACATGCTGCTCCGACCACAAATGGAATAAAAAAACATATTTGACATAAATATATATACTATAGAGAAAAAATTATAAAATGTAATAAATAGGTACATACAAAAAATGTTTTGTATCCTCGAAGGTGTGCTGGTTCAGAATAATCATGAACTTATCTCCCCTCATGTCATAGAATTCTGCATCTTTATCAAAGATTACTGTTTTGTCTCGTGGATCAACGGGCCGACTACTAAATAAAACAAAAGCTGTTTAATTTTGACATGTCTTTGACAAATGGATAATACCTTACTGATTGGACTAAAGTAAATAAAAGAAACTCCCAACGCGCAATTTGCCAATAATTCTAGACTCATCTGCCTAGTCTTTTTAACCGACTTCCAAATAGGAGGTGGTTCTCTATTCGTGTGTATTCATGTTTTCTCAAGTATATTGGGGTCGGTTACTACTGTTACTGGATTTAGCCGAACGCTAGTATGTTCCATGCAACGACTGCCACACGTTTTGACCTCCACAATTCCAGTCAGTGAGGAATGACTGGTTGTTAGACTTTCGGGTAAGAAGAGACTGTTGCTATTAAGCCATGTGTTCCTCCAATCTATAAAGACTAATTTGTATGGAAGAGGCTGAATAAGACAGTCGTGGCTAAAAGAGTGACGACTACATACAGAGGGAGGGGAAGACGAAAGAGGTTATCCGTATTGATGCATTAGTATGCTGTCTACATATAATATTGATTCTAGTTATCAGTCTAAACCCCATTTGTAATTACTAAAACTTCCTAGGAAATTGTGAAATATCTTTGATAATTCGGTAGCGCAATAATATGATAAGTAAACGTTTTTTATCGCTCAACAGCGCCTAATAATTTGCGCAGAACTTTTGGGTGACAAACTAGGAATTGTAAAACTGCAATTTTTGAAAAAAAAATCGATACATAAATATTTTATATTAAATCATTATCCTGAAAGTTTTATCCGCTCTCCATGAAACGTTAAAACTTTGTGATTTGACAACTCAATATTTTTGAATTGAATGATGATAAAAGGAAAAACACGCATTCAATGATATCAAAATTTGGACGGTGACTAAATAATCACCTTGTATTCTTACAGCGCCTACCGGTCCGTGTGCCAGCGATATTTAGTGTCTATAATTATGTTACTTTTACTTTTTTAATTACACTATTTTTACTATTACTTTATTTATTGTGTGTTTTACTAATTGAATAAAATGTATTAAGGCAAGCGCTAATCCAGATAAACTACTACGCAGTTTGGTGTGTGCATAAAATGTTGCAAAACGTTTGGTCCTTAATAAAATTAAATGACAACAACAATTTCAGGCTAATTATATAAATGGAATCAGAATCTCAAGATCTCGCGATGTTACAAGTTCTAAAAGATTCTTGTTTAGAATTGTGGGATTTAAGACGTAATTAATCCTTGAAAATGAGGTGACGCATATTATAATCATGACGTCAACTCCTTGAGCAAAAGGGGCGGGCCCTTTTGCTCAACATGCGGTTGCCCACAACCTAAGCGTTGCCAACGACGATATCATGGAGGTGCAAAGTATTAACCTCAAATTGACTAGAAGAGTCATGACATTTTCTTATTTCTTTTTATCGAGATTAAATATTTTCATTAAGAAAAAACAGCCTAAAACAGATTTTTTTGTTTGATTTGAAAACTAGCACTTCCAATTCACTCTCCCATGCAATCGACACACAAAGCCGAAGAAGATTGTCATGAAAAAATGGCACGTGGTTTGTCTATCATAGAAAAGAATAACTTTTTTTTAAACCCTGCCAGTTAGATAGTGCAATCAGTAAGTGTATTTCATAAATTTGCAAATATAATCAAGAAAATTATTACTTACCTCGAATTCCAAGGTCGTAAGTTGAAGGCTTTCGTGTCCGCATATGCGGGATGACTAGACAATGTCGGCATTCTAGACTTTCGTTAACAAACTCAAAATAAAAACAAAATATTACTTTAAAATGTCACACTGGATACTCTTCTCTACGTTTCTTTAAATTAACAAGTTGTTTTCGTCACCAATCTCAAAATAGGTGAGATGAAATAAAAATTGCGCGTGCGACTGAATGACGGGACGTTTTAAAGTTGAATAGATTAAACAGGAGACGTCCAAAAACCCAGAGAAAAATATTCGGTGTTGTAACTTTCAAAATGATTACAGAATTTTACTTTTATTGACGTTTATTTTGCAAATAGGCTTTTCCAACACTTCACTTACACCACAAGTCACTTTTTTAAACTAGATGTGGCCGGTGGTTCCATGTGGTGTTTGTGTGTTGCTTGACGGAATTTAGTCGATTTTATACGATTTTTCTATAAAATAATACAATACTAATCAGTTTTCACGATTCCAGTCAAACCCTGATCCTTACGGTCAGCAAGCTTGTAGGTACTTAAACTTCATCAGAAATATGGCCTTCATTGATAAGTAAGTAGTTGTTTTTCAGATAAACGAAAAAATATTACATAAATCTGTCTATCTAGCCTTTCGCGAACTATGTTTGACAGCTTCCAGTCTAACCGGATTCAGTTGAACACCAGTATTCTACTTCAAAATCCAGTTAGTACATTTGTAAGATTGTAGTTGTACATTGTAAGGGGTTAGGTTCATTTAAAGATTTCCTACATTCTACCATGTATCTGGTGTACAAATACATACTTATTAGTTAGTTTTACAGTTTTAGTAATATTTTATATTACCCCATGGTAAGTATTACTAAATTCAGTCTCATATCGTTTCGAACTAATTAAAAAAATTAAAATATTACAATGACTTCGGAAATGATGTTTCTCTTATTAATTTTACAATAAAAAGTAACAGTAGACACACATAAAAATAGTATTGCTAAAACAGAAAAATATAGACGATATAATATAATTCATTGTCTATCATAAAGCATGCTTTTATCGCAACTATCTTCACACTCATAACTTATCAATAATTTTGCATCATCGTCAACAAAACGTTTGATATCAGTTCGCGGATTACAAATGTGATGTTTTGTTATGTCATAAAGATGGGCGTGGCATATGACCAAACGCAAATGGCTGACTGAGCAAAACTTTTAGTAAGCCCAGAAGCGGGTTGGGCTTTTTTTATTGGATGGTGGGAAGTCATCAATCCTCCCGCTCTGGGCGGAACGGAAGGGAGTGTCAGACTTCTACTGACTAAAAACCAACCAAGTTCTTTCATGCGTTAGATTTCCAGTATAACAGCCACGATTTTTATTTTTTTTTATATTTTTTATATTCCACACACATTGATATCCCGTATAATGATAGATCCTCATAAATTGATTTTGACTAGCATGATTGATTGTCGTGTGTAACTGTATATTACCTTGCTTCCTAGGAAACAATGATGTTACTAACTGAATTAAGAAATTTAAGTGGAGGTGGGCAGGCCGTGCATTTCGGAGCAAAAGAAGAAATTGTCGGAGAACGTAGGAGAGTGGTGGCCAAGACAATACTAAATATAGAAAGGGAGACAACGTAGATGGGAGGAAGACTTCATATAACGGCGAATCCTACTGAGATGAGACAAGCGCATTACCGAATACAGTGGAAAGCAATACAATCTCGAGAATCGGTGTCCAGTTAATGTAAACTTATTGTAATAGATGAAGTGGAACTAGTGTAAGATATTAAGCCTACTTTTAAATAAATTTATGTAATACTTAAATGTGATCAAGAAAATTAACACACACATCAGCTGCTTGGGATTTTATTAATTTCAAAATGTTAATAAACGCATTTATTTAGAAGAGACATCAAAGCTACTAACTTAAAGCGATCAATTAAATTTCTTTATTTTATCATCGTTTATCAAAACCGGTCCACACAGTCTAGTCCACAATTCTTGCGCATTATCAACACAGCTGCACAAGTGCACAGCAACCGTTATTAAAAATATTTTATTATAAAACACTTTTCACTGAATGTAAGGTCCGTATGTGGTGAGGACCAACTCGATAAAACGGGCAGAGGCCAACTGACGACTGTTCGTGTTAATTGATACAGAACTGCATTTAGTGGTATTCGGTATGAGGAAAACTCAAAACCCGTGTCTATAATACGAAGATAAATGACGTCATCCGAGACACTCTTAGTTTTTTCCAGCTGTATTTGACTTGCCTCTTTGGTCTTTACATCGGCAAGACCGGTATTTATATCGGTTTTATTACTTTTTTCAAACATCGTATTATTATCGTATTATATTATGATTTTTCAAAGAACTGTTAGTTCTTTGAAAAATCATAATATTTTCGTGAATTTTTAACATTAGTCAAATACTCAATTAAATGGCTAAACCTAGTTGCAGCCGGTTTGTTGGTTAAACTTAAGTGTATTGTTGCTAGGGCTCCAAGACCAAATGGGTCAGGTTTGGTTAGAACTGTGACGGGGATCGTGGAAGGCGGACTAGTTTCCAACACCGGGGAAGTTTTTAGTCAGTTGGAATCTAATAGACCCTCCGGTAGCCCCAGGGTCTAGAACATCCATGAGAATTTTTGACTCCCAAACAGGCGCGAGTCAAGCCAAGGTTTCATTTCATAGAACAATATTCATTTCTGAATGAAATTTAAACAGCGCGGATACAGTGCCCTTTGCTACACCCATAATCAAGGTGTTGAAGATGGATCCATGGAGTCATGAGGTGGGGTGTAAATAAAACAACAAAAAACCTTCAAAATACTGTAGTTCTACTAATAAAATCGATATCCGAAGCACTTAAACTTCGGAACGGACTCAAAATTTCAGCTGCTTGGTCAAAGTGAACCTTGTCTCTGGCATTTGTTTCTTATCCATCATCGCCTTATTGGAAGGGGTGTAGGTACTCTTTTCGTACGCGACCAGCCGGTTCATAAGGACGATCATATGCAGGAGATCTAGGTCTTCATGATGGTTTTGGATGACGTGGCAGAGGGCTTGAATCATCCAGGATCCATTTGTGTCTCGGTAAGAGAGGTGGTCTGTTGAAAAAGGGATTGTTTGAGTTCATACCAGGGCATCGATTAGGTTTACAGTCTAGAATAATAAAAAAAAATGAATTATGTTTTCTTATTGATTTTGGTTTTCTGATCACATTACATATTCAAAGATCGCTCAAGATGTCTGAAAGAAGAAAGGAGACACAATCCCTCAGCTGTGGGATACTACTTAGGCTAAGAAAACTTGATTATTGACCCATGACCCGAGCGTTCTTGGGGCCCGAGTTTTAGAGAGAATAATCGTGATGTATAGTTAATAATTTTGAATTAATATAAGTTTAGCTATCGTTTGAAAGAAAGATATTACCTTCAACAGTAGAACAGAGGACAAGAAAGTCAGCGTGTGTGGGTATAGTGAGAACACTGTCACTATAACTGTCTAAGGAAACAGTGTTGCCAGCATCCATGTTAGCACCTCGGCAAGCCTGTGGAGACGACATAATAAGTTATTGTTGGCCCATATCGTCCCACTGCTGGTCAAACACCTCCTTCCATTCCTTCCAACGGGTACTATTCTGTGCAACTTCTTTATAATTCTCAAGGAAGACATTCAGTTCGTCCCGCAATCTCCTTTGTGATCTGACGCGACCCAGTGCCACTGTTTTAGGGAACCAATTCTCTACAGGCCCACAGCTCGTTTGAATGTGAGTTGCGACAGACATGACCAGCCTAGTGCTGTTTTGGAGCGCAGTGTAGTTCGAACTTATGTAGAGACCGGATTATATGCTAATACATAATTATTTGCATAATATGAATTTGCATAATATGGCTATTTCTGAAGATAATGTATTTAATTAAAAATCTATATTGTATTTTTCGGGTAAGTCGGTTCAGTAAGACACAGTACAAGTATTTATGGTACAAGTGTGTAATTTTATTGATTACCGCTGGTGAGGGTCTCAAGAGAGCCGAGGACAGTAATCATCAATACACACGTGAATCATATGACGTTTTTTATACTTGTGAAGAAAATAATGCATTTTGCAATTATTTTCAACAGTGATAACGAGTTGTGAAAAAAAATTCGCAGTGGCGAATTCAAAAATTTCTTTATTGTAGAGAAAACAAGAGTTATATAGAGTGAAAGTTTTATTTATTAAAAAACTGAAAGTTGAAATTATGTATTAAAAGTGTATGTAATAGGTACATTAATTTATTTCTACTATTGAACACGATCTTTTTGTATAGAAACTTTTTTAAGAACAAAGTAACTCAAATAATTATTTTAAAAAAACCTACAACTCACTTGTGAATAATAGCAATGAAAAAGTCACAGTTTGATTACACATGTCATTATGTGCCTAATTGCGGTAAAATTATAGCCATTTTATGAGCGTGTTTTGAAAGATATTCAATTTTCGGAATCTACTTATAGATTTCCGAGTCAGCCACGGCAATCGAATTACTAATAATTATTTTGGAACACTACACACAATCCGCTGATGACATGCAACAATAACCTTGAGCATACTGACTATATTTAAAACGTGTAAACGAAAATGTTAGCAAAGCCGCGGGCTTAAAGACTAGTGTCATTTAAATAAGTAACCAATGTACCTGAACGAAGAAAAGCTTCGGTTTGTTAACAAGACTTCTCTGCTTCTCGAAGATGGCGATGACGTCAGTGAGGAGGTACGGTCTGTCTGCTGCATGTACCTCACCCCCTTTGTCACCGTGCGTGAGGATTGTGACGCAGATGCATGAAGTCTTGGAGTGGTCTCTAGTGGCAACTGCAAAAAGAAATGGCTAAGTCTTTTGTGTGGGATAAGTGTTCTAGATGTTGGCAAAAGCTACTTTTATTGGTTGATGATGTTGTTAACTGCCTCCGTGGCCGAGTGCTTTAGGTGTTTGCCTTGTGACCCGGTGGTCGTGAATTAGATTTTTTGTGAAACCATTTTCCTCTTCTCATCGTGTGGGTAGTAGGTCTAATGACCTTACACACCCTAGTGTTAGAGTTTTTAAACCACCTCAAGTGCCTCTGACATAGTTTGACGACCGCCATTTGCCGGCAGTACCACCGGCTTATACGTGCCTTCCGAAGCACGTCTTTTTATCAGACAATCATGTGATTCAAGCCTGCAATGTCCTTACCAACCTGGTAACAACTGCGTTTTCCCAACGATTTTGGGGTCACCTTGCAGTCTAACCGTAGTATTCCGTAAGCCAGACAACTAATGTTGCCAAGTGTATCGAACAAACCTGTACTAACTGGGCTGGGAGCTCAGATAGGCCATCGCTCTATGTAAAATCCAGGTATTCAGCTACATCCAGGTAGACAGGAAGCCGAACCCAACATAAATGGAAAAATGTCAAGCATAATGATGATGAAACGTACTGTTTCTTAACAAAAAAAAAACACGTCTGTTAGATTGTGTTGAATGACGAAAATAAAACGCGTCAAAGATTATGAGGGGAGCTTTATGACCTCGCTTGCCGGTAAAAATTTACTGAACTGAGACGTCACGAGTTTTCGAAGCATTGTAATAATAATTTAATGGTTAAAATAATTTAAATTTTTTTTTACGTAAAAAAAGAAAAAAAATATGTCTAGTAAATCTAACTGACGAAATAAACAGATTTTATTTTTTGTCAAGAAACGACTCTATTATTTTAGCGTCGATTCCGTCTTCTATGCTGTGCAAACCTTACAAAACCGATTTCTCCGTAGGATCACCGGAGCCCCTTGGTTCATCCGTAATACCAGTCTTCATTTAAATGCCTACCCTTCTTCAATTCATGAAACGCCTTTCCAAGCGCTTTTTTGATACTGCAGTCAAGCATAGAAATCCTCTGGTCACATCGGCCGCCCGATACGAACCATCGCGTATTAGCAAGACCCGCCGTCCGCGGCATACTCTTATCACTCCTGATGACCCTATTACTATTCTTCAAGAAAGTAGTAAGGAAACCAGCACTCTTAGGAAGAACAGACATAAATAGACCCACAAGGATTTGCTCGGTTAAGCAGAAGGCTGTCTCCTAGACTGCCATTTCGAAAAAAAAAAAAAACTATGCCAATGATGTACAAGTCGCCTTCCAGTGTAACCAGTGGCAGTAAAATACAAGTTATTTACTTGAACGGACTGTGGTTCTTTTTTTTGTGTAAATTGGTGTGTGTATATCAATGTACGTTGACGCGCTGGCGACCGCAACTGAGACGCTGCGCGCGCGACCTCTACGAGCCCTTGAATGGGCCGCTGCATTAGTTCTACGCCACACCTCAAGGACGATAGACGCACGTCCTTCACCTTCACAATTATTCGCAAATAACTATAATTATTGCGCGCGCGCACCCCTATAAGATTGGGGAATAGACCTTTTACGAACGTCGTGTGTTTTGTGTAATTTGGTGATACCTGGACCCCAGAAAAATTGTGACCCGCTATCCTGAGGTCACACCAGATTGTGGGAGTCCCGCTGAAGGCGATACGTTGGTATGTACAATCAATTTGCATGAAAACTAGACTATTTCTCCTGGCCTCCTACTTTGTGAACCTCCCTTCGCTCTCCGCAGAAATTTTAAAAAATATATCAGAACCAGCACCCGCGTGGTGAAAAAATTAATTTAGTTGGATTTTTAAATTTAACGAATTATTTCCACCATTTTATGGTCCTTCGACGCTCAGATTTTGATAATTTTCATCATTTTCATCTTTTATTATCATATTTTTTACCAATCCGCATAAAAATCCGCATTTTTTATACTAGGTACGAAGGTAGGCAGCCACTTCGTGTGTGTCGCGCGTCATATTTCTCATTTTAATACCAAAGATATTAAGAAGAACTCCTTTGGTTACCGCTTTAAAAATATATACTTTTAATCGCATATCTTATTGTTTTCGCATCGCATTTCATCACATTTCTAAACTAGCCACTACTACTACCTACCCACATTATTTGATATCTATCCGCCCGCTACGCTAAGGAATAATGTCGTCTAATGAACAAAAGTTAAAATTATTGGAGTGCCAACGACAAATATATTTCGAACGTATGCAAAATGCTTACGATCTTTCACGTAATTTGAACGATCCTAGTGCATTAGACAGTTTTCTTTGTTCGATTGTAACCTTAGATGAGGTTCGCAGTAATTTTCAACAATGCATAACTGACATTAATACGCTTTCGTTGAAAATTGATAAAGAATCCGAACCTGACTTCAATAAATGGCTTGCATTTGAAGATTTATATTGTCGCGTCAAACGCAAACATTCTCAGTTAGAACCTAAGTTGAGCTCGAGTATGACTAAACATAATGCAAACAACGATAGCTCGTCACCTAACGTAAAGCTAGCTCGCATCGAAATTCCCGAGTTTGATGGTAGTTCTAAAGATTGGCCGCTTTTTTATGCTACATTTCAAAGCGCTGTACATTTAAACACGTCGCTTAATGACACAGAACGCATGTTTTATCTGGCCAGTAAACTTACTGGTAAAGCGAAATCTGTTTACGCTGGATTCATTCCATCTGCGGAAAATTATAGTACTATCTATTTCGCACTCATAGATAGGTATCAAGATAAGAGAAACTTAGCTGTCACTTATCTAGATCAGATGTTTTTATTAAAACCTGTTCTTTCCGCTACCGCTAATAATTTAGAGACTTTAATCGATCAATTTTCAAACTCGCATTAAATAATTTAAAATTACCTAACTTATGTGACTTCATAATATCACACGCTTTGTCTCAGCGCTTAGACAAAGAAACCGCGCAGCTGTTTGAGATGGAGAACCGAGGTAAGGATATACCTACACTCGATAGCTTAATTTCTTTTGTCCGTGACCGTATAAAAGTTTTAAATCGGACGGGTGATAACAGCACTAACGTAAATATCTCGTCTGCGAAAGGTAATAAAAACGCGTCAAGTAGCTCGTCGAATAAAGGCACCGCGCGCTCTTTTGTAGTAAACAATAACAAAGTTACTTGTCAATTATGTGAAATGTCGGACCATGATCGACTTTATTCATGTCCGAAATTCAAATCATTAAGTCCTCGCGAACGTTTTAATTACATTAAAAAACTTCGCGCATGCGTAAATTGCTTGAGTTTACAACATCACACACGTTCTTGTGGGTCGAAGTCGACATGTAAAAAGTGTGGTTCGAAATTCCACCACTCTTTACTACACTTCCAGGAATCGAATGAGTCATTGACCTCAGGCGATAACGCATCGAGTAGTACAGGATCAACGGATCCGATACAAGACGCGTCTTCCAATTCGTCTTCAAACTCGGTTTCTAATCAACAAGCAGACAACGCAGTAGCCCTTTGCAGCATGAGTGCCAGCAATAAAAACCCGAGAAAAACCAATAACGTTTTGTTATGCACCGCTCTCGCTAACGTCAAGTGCAGGGACGGATCGATTGCTCAGGTTAGAATTTTGATCGATAACGGGTCTCAAAACCATTTTATAACCCGCCGCACTTGTAAACGATTAGGAATTCGTATTTTTAATGATTGTTCTGACAGGTCAGTGAACGGATTAGGCAACTGCACTCAGACTATTTCCGGCATCGCTAACATTACTTTACATTCAAACTATGATGAAACCTTTAGCTTGCCGATTCAACCGCTAGTTCTTAAAACGATTTCCAGTGATTTGCCGAGCTGTCAGTTTGACATTTCGTCTTTGACCTACTTAGACAATTTACAGCTCGCCGATCCTAACTTCCAGACTCCTGCCGACATAGACCTTTTGTTAGGCGCTGATACTTTCATGGAGATCTTGCGACCTGGAAGATTATTGGGACCGCCTGGAAAACCTGATGTACTGGAATCCGCCTTCGGTTATTTAGTTTTCGGGTCGATCGCCTCACTACCTTGTCACAATAATAGCCCGCCGATTAGCCAGACATTTTTTTCATCTTGTGACGAATCGATCGAATCTTTAGTTGCAAACTTTTTGCAACTTGAGTCAATACCTAGTAAAACTCACATTTCTAAACCCGAACAAGAATGTGAGGATTTTTATGTGTCAAACACACACCGCGATAATGAATCCGGACGTTACGTCACCGCTTTGCCCTTTTCGCAACCAACTTCATTGCTAGGCAATTCTTTAACTATCGCATCTCGCCGCTATACTAGTCTAGAACGCCGGTTTCAGACAAATACCGCTTTAAAAATCGAATATGATAACGTGATGAGAGACTATCTCGAACGTAACATCATTTCACCCGCTCCCGCTTCGACAACTGATAAGGACTATTACGTCATACCGCATCATGCAGTTACGCGACCGGATAAACCGGTTCGAATTGTTTTGAACGCTTCTCAGAAGTGCGTCGATTCTAATATTTCATTAAATGATTGTTTACATTCTGGCGCGAATTTACAAGCTAATTTAACAGCGATCATTTTAAAGTTTCGATTATTTCCTGTTGCTCTGACCGCCGACATTAAACAAATGTTTTTAGCCATTGGAATTCGCGAAGAAGACCGACGTTTTTTAAACATTTTTTATAAATTTGACGGAGACGCAAATGCACAATTGTATCATTTTAACCGCGTTTGTTTTGGTTTACGTTGCTCGCCGTACCTTGCCATGAGAACAGTAAAGCAATTATCTCAAGATGAAACTGATTTACCACTCGCTTCGGAAATTGCTAGTAATAATTTGTATATGGACGATTTGGGGGTGTCCGTGGCCTCCGCCGAAGATGGGACGCAGCTCGCCCTGGATTTGATTGAGCTATTCAAACGTGGTAACTTTGACTTAGTCAAATTCGTGAGTAACTCGTCGGAGGTGTTGAAATCGATTCCAATAAACAACCGCTTGTCTTCAAACATTGAATTTGACAAAGAGGACCACCTGAAGTTGTTAGGCCTAATTTGGTCTCCGACTGAAGATGAGTTTTCGATCGCTATTAAATTTAACCCACAGTCTAAGTGCACTAAGCGACTTATGCTTTCCGCGATCGCTAGGTTATGGGATATTAATGGCTTTTGTGCCCCCGTAATTTTACATGCAAAACTTTTGATAAAAGCTCTTTGGGCCGCAACACCGAAAATCGATTGGGATGATACCCCACCACGTGACATCTGCATGGCGTGGAACCGTTTCCTCACTGAGCTTCCCGCTTTACAACGCTTTAAAATACCGCGCTTTCTCGGCGTTGTGCCTGAATCCCGGGTTATTCTGATGGGGTTCGCAGACGCATCCGAAAAAGCGATGGGCGCTGCCGTTTACCTCTGTGTACATCCCGCTTTTGGACCAAACGAGGTCAACTTGATTGGAGCCAAAAGCAAGGTAGCTCCCCTGCGTAATATAACTTTAGCTCGCTTAGAGCTTTCCGCTCTATTATTGTTATCGAAACTGTTTCGATTTGTAATCGATATAATTTCTTCCCGCTGTCACATAGACGAAATATTCGCTTTTACTGATTCGACTGTGGCCCTCCACTGGGTTCATTCGTCTCCACATCGCTTCGATACTTTCGTTGCGAACCGCATCGCTCAAATACAGGACAATCTTAGTTCTAAACACTTTTATCATTGTGAAAGCGCGCAGAACCCTAGCGACTGCATAAGTCGTGGGCTTACTCCCGCTCAATTGTTAGACCATCCACTATGGCTCCACGGCCCCTCGTGGGCTCGTGACCCAGTGCACACTTGGCCAATTAGCCGATTCATCTTTGACCCCGCGCAGGACGAAAAGCTTTTAGAGCTCAAAAAACAATCAAATGTTTTTATCACTACTGACGTGCCGGAACCTTTTCTCTGCGCAATATCTAAACGCGTTTCTACTTGGTCTAAATTTCTTCGCATTGTAGTATACATCTACCGTTTTTTGGGAAAGCTCCCGCGATCCAATAGGATGAAGCTTTCACATCTGGATTTTGCAGAGACTGCCGTTATAAGGGCACTCCAACAACAATATTTCGCAAGCGACATTAGCGCGCTTTATAAAAGCCACAAGGTGTCTAAGTCGCTTCTCCCGCTTTCTCCTTTCCTGGAAAACGACATTCTTCGCGTTGGTGGCCGGTTAGAAAAATCTTCGCTGGAGTTTGATAGCAAGCATCCAATTTTGCTTCCCAAAAGGGATCATATTGTAAATTTGATAATTGATTACTACCACCGAAAATACCTACACGCCGGTCCACAATTATTACTTTCGCTGTTACGACAAAAGTTTTGGATTATCTATGGACGCAGCACAGTGAAACAACGCTTCCGCTTGTGTAACCGCTGCTTTAAAACTAATCCACGCACAGAAGCACCTTTTATGGCAGCTCTTCCCGCACCCCGCGTCAATGAAGCTAAGCCTTTTCTTTATTGTGGAGTGGATTATGCGGGTCCAATTAATTGTCTAATAAGTAGGTATCGTGGTGCTCGTAAGGAAAAGGCGTACATATGCCTTTTTACCTGTTTTGTTACTCGAGCTTGCCATATTGAGGTTGCAGTCGGATTGTATTCGATGTCCTATATTCGCGCCTTACGACGCTTCATATCCCGTCGAGGCAAAATTTTTTCCTTATTTTCCGATAACGGAACTAATTTTATTGGTGCGAAAGCTCAGCTCGATGAGTTAAATGGATTTCTTAAATCTAAAGCCTTCCGTGATTCCTTTGAACAGGAAACACTATATCAAGGTATAACATGGCATCTGAATCCGCCTACCGCTAGTCACTTCGGTGGTTGCTGGGAGAGTCAAATCCGCGTCGTAAAGAATCATCTCCGCCGCACTATAGGCGACGTTCTCCTTACGTACGAGGAGCTACTTACTGTCCTCACACAGGTTGAGGCCATAATCAATTCTAGACCGTTAACCGTGCTTAGTTCAGACCCCGCAGAGCCCGAAGCACTAACACCCGCGCATTTTTTGACCTTTGGTCCGCTAGACTCATTTCATTCCGACCCACGCTTAGATTCGGTAGATTTAATCCGCAACAAACGCTTACTCGATGCCATAGTTCAGAGATATTGGAATAGGTGGAGGCGTGAGTATCTAAACACTTTACAATCTCGTGTTAAGTGGAATACCAAATCTAATCCGGTAACCAAAGGTACTATAGTTCTTATAAAAACGGAAAACTCGCCGCCTTTACAATGGCCCATAGGTGTTATCGATGACGTCAAACCTTCCTCAGATGGAGTAGTCAGAGTCGCTACTGTACGCACACGAAGTGGCACCTATGTTCGACCTGTGGTAAAACTCTGCGTTTTACCCTCTCAATAATAGTTTAATAAATAGTTATTACATAAGCCATCTCGGCTCCCCTTAGTTATAAGTCTTAGTTTATTTTTTTCGTTTTCTAATAAAAGTTATCCATTTAAGCTAACTGGATGTATTTCCACTTTATCCCGCTCTCGATTCGTTAATAACTCTCCCTGACTCTTTGGTTCAGGACTTCTTCAAACTCCTGAAGGCCGGGGGGATGGTTCTTTTTTTTGTGTAAATTGGTGTGTGTATATCAATGTACGTTGACGCGCTGGCGACCGCAACTGAGACGCTGCGCGCGCGACCTCTACGAGCCCTTGAATGGGCCGCTGCATTAGTTCTACGCCACACCTCAAGGACGATAGACGCACGTCCTTCACCTTCACAATTATTCGCAAATAACTATAATTATTGCGCGCGCGCACCCCTATAAGATTGGGGAATAGACCTTTTACGAACGTCGTGTGTTTTGTGTAATTTGGTGATACCTGGACCCCAGAAAAATTGTGACCCGCTATCCTGAGGTCACACCAGATTGTGGGAGTCCCGCTGAAGGCGATACGTTGGTATGTACAATCAATTTGCATGAAAACTAGACTATTTCTCCTGGCCTCCTACTTTGTGAACCTCCCTTCGCTCTCCGCAGAAATTTTGAAAAATATATCAGAACCAGCACCCGCGTGGTGAAAAAATTAATTTAGTTGGATTTTTAAATTTAACGAATTATTTCCACCAGACTGGGTTATGCACTATTCTCAAACCACTGTAATTCCTGTAAACCAGAATCAATAGTGGCGACCACAAGAAAAGCGCCGAGACAATGAAGCTCGACGAAGTCCCAGAGAAACGATTGAACGGTCTTAGATCCCGCAACGAAATTAATCAGAAAAGAAAAGCGGAGTAGTAGGAAAAAAAAACCGGCCAAGTGCGAGTCCTACTCGCACATGAAGGGTTCCGTACCATCGTAGTAGGGGAGTCGCTTTTTTTTTTTTTTTTAAATTATTAAAAATATTTTTATTATATGATGTAACTAAAAATTTATGCTTTTCGCAATTTTTCCTTTATCTGTGTTATAAGACGTTGCTTCGTACCAAATTTCAAGATTCTGAGTTCACGGGAAGTACCCTGTAGGTTTTGATTCCCTTGCGAGTGTCGAAAATTTGCGGCATAAACGGGAGTATCTTTTGATCGCGTTGACTTAGAAGTTTGATTTTTTCACAGCTCCAAGAGACCATAGACTTGAGTATTTGATATGAATTTCAGCTTGATACCTCCACGCGTTCCTGAGAAAAAAGGTCTTGACAGACAGACAGACAGACAGACAGACAGACGGACAACAAAGTGATCCTATAAGGGTTCCGTTTTTACCTTTTGAGGTACGGAACCCTAAAAATATAATTTCCACTTCCTTATCAGCAGGAGACAGAACAGAACAAAGCCAATAGGCACACAGGGACGTATACAAGTTATACAACTGGGATAAGCCCAGTTGCCTAGCACCACGGATATTATTAGGTTGTGGAATATTAATCTTTTGTATACATATATTTGGGTCCAATAACATGTGTAAAAGATAACTTACTTGCAGTAAGATTTTTGATAATTCCCTCGTAGTCTAAGTTTCTAAACACGATTATACTTTCGTCTTTAAAGCCGAGGTTTCCGAATACTTTCTTCAAACTCTTCACATCATTGTCGGTACCGTTTCTCGTGGATGGTTGTTGATTCCTGTAATCATTAATGCAGTAAATATCAGTAAAATGCGTCTCTAGTTCTCTACAGCATACATTTGTGTTGAGCAGGTATTGACATTTTGTTTTTGATGTCTATCGTAATCACGATGTTGGTCTCGTGTAGAAAGTTGTATAAAATATATTTATTAGAGTAAACTTATTATGTACATTAATTAAAACCTATTATAATGAAAAAACTAAACTAACAAGAAATTATAAAAGGGCAAAAAAAAACTACTCCTCAACGCTGTCAGCCGGTAATGTGCCCAAAAGACTGGCGGCATTGCCACGTTTTATGGCAACACTTAGCCTCTGGCCAAGATAAAAGCCAGCCCTTAGGTCACGAGAAGCGTCAACTTAGAAATGTTTTGAGATTTCGGCTTGAAAATATATATTTCAACAAAGTTGTTCATTCTGATGATTCCACACCCTTTTAATAGCCCTTGTCTAAAATAATAATAATAATAATAATAATTTAAAAGACGAAATAGCCCGACTTTGGCACCTACAAAAAGTAATCATTGTCCCTATAGTTATTTCTTCAACAGGAGTCATCCCCAAACAGATTCATCAGTCCCTGAGTACCCTTAACTTACCAGCTAGCACCTACCACCTACTGCAGAAGGCAGTCATTTTAAACACATGCAGGCTAGTAAGAAAGTTTCTGCAGTGTGAGTCAGACAATATTATACAGTCTGTACACAATCGAGTGGAATCTAACTTATCCACACCCGCACTCAACCCATCTGATGAACACCTGGCTTAGGCCCGTGCCATCAGCAATTCCCGGTTAGCCGGAGGAACAAAATATGTCGAAACAAAAATAATAATAATAATGTTTCACAACTATCACACAACGCCATCTAGTCCCAAGCTAAGCAGAGCTTGTGTTATGGGTACTAGACAACTGATAAACATACTTATATATTTCTAAATACATACATATTATAGATAAATTACACCCAGACACAGAACAAATGATCGTGCTCATCACACAAACATTTGTCCTGGGTGGGAATCGAACCCACGACCTCCGGCATAGCAGTTAGGGTCACTAACCACTAGACCAACAGGCCAGTCAAATATTCCGAATAAATAATAATAATAATATTTTCAATATTCCCATAATACCCGTTAGAGTTTCACGTAACAGCCGACAAAGCTATTGCTAGACTAAACCTAGACTCAAGACTGCTAATGACCAATTCCTGGTTGCAAAACCCAATATCACTTTGCCCAGGTAATTGAACCCAGCAACATTCAGCAACGTTGTAGCCACAAAGCAGCTAAAAAAGTAAATAAAATATCTTACTAACTTGAAAAATATGGTCTTCTTGTAGGTGTGGTGGTTCAGTATGATGAGGTACTTCTCGCCGCTCATGTCATAGTACAACGCGTCTTTGTTAAACTTCAGCCCTTCGTCAGGAATGAAGATTGGTTTACTGAAAATGTAACGTATGTAGGATGTAGTTAGGTAGGTTTTTGAATAAATTTTAAAGGAGCATGTGCTTCTTTCTATGAATCCTTGGTGTTAGACCATATGAATCAAAATATATCTCTTATTATAGCTTATTAGGACTTGAGTAGTAAGTAAGTAAGTCGCCAGAAAACAGAAGTTTCTGTGGTACTCAGAGATGCTTAATGTTTTCTTAAGCTACTTTTGTATGACAAAACTGTCATAACCTTTACTAAGTGATAGCCTAAGTAATCATTAAAGATCTCTGAGTGCGGCAGTAAGACACTTGAAATATGATAAATTCAAGATCGCTTAGTGAGCTATAAAGCAGGCTATGCTTGGAGCCAGAGGGATCACATCCAGAACAAGGTGATCCGACAGAGACCCAGAGTCGAGATTGGTCACTGAATAAGTAAGCCGAAGTGGAACTGGGCCGACCATATTAGCCGAAGAACCGATGACCGTTAGGGTATTTTTTTAATACAAATTAAAGCCGGTGTTTTATTTTATTTTTTGAACTTTATTACTGAAAAGTTTCATCAAAGTTCTTCAAAAACTTTCACATCTGCATCAGTTAGTAACATTTTAAAATACTGTCATAATCATAAACTTGGCAGATTTCTTTTTTTCGTTGTATTTATAAATATCTGTTATGCGTTGTATGTTTTTTTTTGTATGCACAAATATGATATGTAATATCAATAGGGTATTTCACCAAAAAATCAAATAAGTCGGTCTGGTAGATTTTCGAAAAATATTGCATACGTGTTTTTTGTTTTATCAAATAATTGAAAATTGACAAAAAAAACTAGTCAAAGATCATGAGTGTGGGTTTTGACGTCACTTTGCGAGTAAAAAAGTACTAACCTTGTGACGTCACACGACTTGCCACGACTTTTCGATTTTTTTTTTGGTGGGTGTAAAATCATCGAATAACCCCTCCCGCTCTTGGGCAGAGCAAAAGGGATTGTCAGACTTCTACTGACTAAAAACCACCCATGTTCCTTCTTCGCCCTCTATGTCGCGGCTGCGATAACCAGAGGACTACCCGCGGCCTTGGAAATCTATCTGACGGACTAATTAGATTATTTTGGTCAAATACCTTATTCTTTCAAGTAAAATAAATTTTACTTGTCCGAAGATTCACTCGCATAGAAGTTAGAAAATATTTGAGGTGACCGTTCGTAGTTCTGGGTTAAAAAGTAGTAGAAAAGTAATATCATCATCATGATCATCATCATTGTCATTTCAGCCAAAAGACGTCCACTGCTGGACATAGGCTTCCCTCAGGTGTCGCCACATTGACCGGTCCCGTGCGTCTCGCATCCAGCTGGTCCCCGAAACCTTCACCAGGTCATCGGTAATATAATATAATAATAGTTTTACCTTGTATTTGATGAGTTTACGTTAAAACCCTTCACGTCCGGTGAACTTTCATCCATATTTTCCATTGTCAGTACACAGCAAAGAGTACTGAGGTAACAACAAAAATAAAACACTAACTTTTCGAGACAGTCGTGCAAAACGAATTTGAAATTAATTGGACATTAAATAAAGTAGAAAATTTATTAAAAATCGAATTCAAAACACTACTTCCTATGTCACTCCTTTGTATATTATGTTCAGATAAAAGGGATGTACTAGAGCAGAACTGTTTGATAAGAAGCTCACTAGCTCTGATAACTCAGTGATAACTTATCGAGCTATTGACGTTTGAAGATAATCAAAAAAGTGCAATCACTACAGGGCAATATTGCTTAGCAAATTGACTACCAGCTTAAATGGTCCGTATTTTCAAATCACAACTGTAGTCTTTGAGAACTGTATTATTATTACTCTTCCGTGCTGGGATCGAACCCGCGACACGCAACGCAGCAGTCCAATCGCTCAGCCGCTGCGCCAACCGTGTCGTCGATCGATGTAGTCGTAATCGATGAAGTGGGCCGATTTCCCGTCGGGGCTGCGGGTCCCGTCAGGGCTGCGGGTTGTTCGCAAGAGATACCGCGGCGTCTACATAAGGGGCTAAGAAAGAAGGAACATGCGTGGCTTTTATTCAGTAGAGGTCTGACACTCCCTTTCGCTCTGCCCAAGAGCGGGAGTTATTACATGATATCCCAACCCCAGAAAAAAAAGGGCCGTTTTCTTTTATATTTTTATTATTTCTCTGACCGTTCCTCATCTACATCACCGTCTACGGTCCGAATTTACCCAGTGCTCGGTATATACCTTTCTTTTTAACCGACTTCAAAAAAGAGGAGGTTATCAATTCGTCGGATGTTTTCGTCCAGTGGCTATGTCGTCTGCCCATGTCGCAAATTCAGATGAAAATAATGCATGGGTGTAGAGTAAGGCCGTTTGTCCACCGCCGCCGTCACCGGACCGTCACCGCGAACGTGATTATTTCGAGCTCAGTTTAAGATGACGTGACGGCGTGCGGTGGACACATGGCCATAGTAAATGTATGTATCGCTAAATCGGCGCCGTCATCTTTCTCGGTGACGCAGACGTGACGCTCCGGTGACGGCGTTGGTGGACAAACGGCGTAAGACCAACAAGACGGGAGGGACTGCATAATGGTATGGCAAGAAAGGAGGTTTTTGATGAGAAGGTAGTAGGAAAGTTTTACAAGGGTTAGGACCTCTATAAATTAAATAAAGAAACTTATTTATACATTTTGTTATTAATATATAGATGAATTTTAATTTATTTAAAATAAATTATTAAAGGACAATGTTTTTTGTAAGTATGGAATCAAGTAGGTAAGTACCATGCTGGTCCAAAATCAAACTTTGTTTTTATTTTCTACACACTTCTACAAAAGTTATTTTTGTAAACTATTTCCGAGTTTCGGAGTTATTTTGATAAATCGAACATAACCTTAAAACCAGGCGAGTAGGTAAATTTTATTCGCTGATATCATGCTCGGACGAACATTATTGCTCTTAAAACAGAGTAATCAACTTTTAGTATGAATTACAATAATGTTAATTAATCTTAAAACTAAAACACACAGACTGACGTTAATCAAATATCAGGGATTTATGGATGGGATCGATAAATCTAAATCTTTAGTTAGAAAATCGATTGTATCAATTAGTAATACTAAATCGATTTGATGTACTGGTTTTACTTAATGAGAATGTTATTCAACAAGAAAATAGCAAAGGTAATACATATAATTTGTAAAATATTTTTGGAGCAAATGTTACAGTTATTTATTATAAAAAAAACAATTGGCATGACTGTTTAGTAGATTCATCAAAATAGTATCTAGTGCATTCTACACCTCTATGACCGGTTGTGTGAATGTTATTCAGCGGGAGAAAAACAAAATTCATACTTTAAATTTAATTCCCAAAATAAAAATAAAAATCCTGACGCTTAATGTCGCAAAAATTATGAAAATAATTATTATAATATTTTGATCTTGAACCATGAGACTTTTTGGTACTGCTTTTGGTCATGTACCTTTAAAACGGTCTTTTAAAAAGTAATTATTAAATGTAATTGCTTAATTTTTAACTGTGTTTTCTTAAACTTTTAAATGTATTTTTTTAACATGTAAATGTAATTTTTTTGTATAGTTTTAATTTTTAAACGTAATTTTTGAATTTTTAAATGTTATTATTTTTCTTAATTTATATATTCAATTTGATCTCTTAAATTCATTATCAGCCCCGAAAACCATGAAACCCAAAAACAACAAAAAAAATTCGTCAGCGCTATCTTGGATTTGTATATCATTTTCGTGGTCAGCTACTCGGAAAACCATGAAAACTACCAAATTCTGTTTTCTTTCTCCTTGCTGTCCACACCGCTGAATTGGTAAACACACCAAACTTATCAATGACTAAGCAATCGATAAAATTCTTTACTTTATCAGTATAATATCGGAGCCAATATTTCAAATATTGGTGTCACTGTATTAGACATCTGATAATTATTTTCCTGTGCAGTATTGATTGTATCTTTATAAAATTCACAGTGGCTTTGAAACCAGGATTTTATTATTTTGATTTGTTGAAATGAAAGTTTGTTGTATTACAAATGATTTAACGTGACCCCTTAAAATATGAATATTATTATAATATTAATTATTATTAATTATTATTGTTTTTAATTAATTATATTAGTTTTAAGTTATCTTGCTGCGCCCTAACAGGGTCATGTACTCACTAGTTCTAAGCCTAGCGTGTAACTATGCTGTGTACATTGTGCAATAAATAAATAAATAAATAAATGTAAATAAGTTTAATTATTATTGTAAATGTGTGTATTTATATGTTAAAAATGATCAATATTTGATATTTTCACCCACGACACAGAAGAAATTTCTTGTGTGTGGCAAAGTTACTTTGATGGTATTTTTTTTAGTACTAAGGTGACCGATCTCAGTAGGATGAACGATACCTGCATGTAATATGTCTTCAAGTAGTCTTTACCGATATTTTTCGTACATAAAATAGTAGTCCGATTAATAGTAGTAAGAACTAAGATTATTACTGTAATTTAACAGATTCTAGAACGATCTTCAAATGAACAAAGTGTTATTTTATTAGCGATAGCGAAGCTACCGAAAAAGATATTTAATTATGAATTAAAAGTCGTTGTGGAAAAACGGAACACTTTGGTAACAATTCTTCTAAATCACATTTCCAGTATAATCACTACGCATTACTGATGATAATGGCGGAAGTTTGACAAAACTGTGTTGTAATTGTAAGCACCGCATCTTAGCGAACCAGCAAGCCTTCAAGACTACCAAATTCTTCAAGTTTGTTTTATAACGTTGCCTTATTTCTTAAAATTGAAAAGTCTTTATTTGATGACCACTTTGTCAAAAGCGTGAGTGCTGGTTCTGGGGTCCTAGGTTTGAGTCTCAGATCATTTGTGGTCTTGAATTAGCCATTTCCCTGCAGAAACCTGAAATTAGGAAGTTGGGGTGGGCTAATTTTCCCTTAGGCTGCGGTCTACCTGACCACCGACATGCTGCCTTCCGTCGCAAACGATGGCAGAATGTTACATTGGTTAACACGCCGCCCGTAAATGCCAGTTACGACAACCAAAGGTTTCAGAAAATAGTCTGAACCTAGTGCAGTCAATTGAAGGTGCAGAATAGCAAGACTATTCAGCACCTTCAATAGGGGATCGGACTGGGTCAAAAAAATATGATTCTAATTAGTCTTTGGGGGGCATGAGGAACAGGTTGTAAAGTTCCTCATCCCCCATAGAAAAGGGAGGATCCTCCAACCAGACAGGTGTTGTGTCTGGTGGGCTAACTGCCCGACATATGTAAGTCGGGATTTTCTATATAGGCTAATGTGGCGGATAACTTTGATAGCGCGATGCAGAATTGCCAATGTTAGTTCGCATCTGTTGCGATAGATGGCGCTGTCGCCACAAGTCCGTCAGTTAGATTATCGAAAAATATTGGATACGTGTTTTTTTGTTTTAACAAAATAATAAAAATTGACGAAAATAAGACGCGTCAAAGATCATGAGTGGGGGTTGTGACGTCATTTGTTGGTGAAAAATGTACTACCATGTGACGTTTTCGAGGAATTTACGAGTTTTCGAAGCATTGTATCGTCTTCATTTTTTGTTTATGTAAAAATAGAAAAAATACGTGTCCAATATTTTTTGAAAATCTATCTGACGGACTAATTATTATTTTTTTGTCCGATCCCCTGTCGTGCCAACTTTTATAAGGTTTTTCCATTAGTCTCAGTGGTAGCCTGAAGTCTAGATTTATCGGTTTCGGCCGTCTACGAAACCGTAGTTTCGTAACTGGTTTCGATGAAGGAATGATTTGTCCTTGTACGTAACTAGTTTCGATGGAGGATATATTTGTCTTCGTACGAAACCACGGTTTTGTACAATGGTTACGTACAAAGAATTTACTGTTAAGGTTTCGATGAAGGAATGATTTGGCCTTGTACGTAACTAGTTTCCTAGGTTTTGTGATTTTTGGCCTAAAATAAATGTCGTATCCCAGCAATAATTTTTCGTAGGAGTACAGTATGATGTTCATAATGCTTGGTTGACACCTTCGTAAAGGGTCGGTTTACACCCTGTAAATTTTTTTCTTTAGGAAATTTGCAGATTGACATTTGCGGCTATGGAATCTTGGACCAATTAAGACATAAATCGCTAGTTTCGATAAAAGAATTATTATTCCTTGTTCGTAACTAGTAAAATTTCATATTTTTGCAAAAAATCCTTAGTAGATGACGATTTTTCATACAAACTATGAACCACTTTTTCACCACCAGGGCCTGCAGTCTCGACAAAGATAGCGATCGCTTTACGACAAAATCGGTCGCAAAGCTATAACGATGCGGATTTAAGTTGGTAGCTAATACCGGCGGGTCGCGTCCGGCTCACGTCCACCTTAAATCCGCATCGTTATAGCTTTGCGACCGAATTTTGTCGTAAAGCGATCGCTATCTTTGTCGAGACTGCAGGCCCTGGGGGGTTGAATTAAAAAAAAAACAACCCCTTCGGGTGTGGAACCCTAAAACAATAATACATGCCGAAAGATACTTTCACCGCATCTGTTTGTCTGTCAGTTCGCGATAAAGTCTAAAACTACTGCACCGCTTTCAAGTTTTTGACATTCACGCGGATGAGGCCGTGGGCATGAGCTAGTATTTCGTAAATGAAACGAAAAAACTTCAAATAGTTGCGTTTATTAATTGTTTACACAGGTAAAAGACAGATGTTACAAAATAAAATAGTAAATGCATTTTATATAAAACAAGTGTTTGCTCCACAGATAGTGGTAGCAGTAAGTAGGTTGATCCCTACGTAAAAAATATATGTTTTGGACCAAGTGATTAATCAGTCAGATTTCCAATCTGACCACCAGTCCTACTAAGGGGTATCGTATTACCCAGTAATAACCGGAAGGTGGAGGTCAGATGGGCAGTCGCTCCATATTAAATACTGGTAGTGAGCTGCATCTGGTAAGACTGAGAGCCGACCCCAACGTGGTTGAGAAAAGGCTAGGCAGATGTCAACATTTGCCTAATCTTTAACCAAGCGGTTAATGTGGTCACAAGTGTAATCGGGGCATGTGATCAAAATATTAATTAAACTTCTTATTTGTCATGTTTTCTAGCCATTATGAATAATATCGCTTGTCGGGTAATTTAATCATTTAGTTCGGCAGTTAAGTTCACAAAAAATGTTGGTCTTTTTTGACTTCAGATCTGTTCTGGACGTGTTTGGTCACAGTCCGTGTGATCAGACAGATCTGTGTGAGAATGCAGGCCAGAAAGAGTAATGTCCAATTAATTATTTGGTCCATAACCTCACAACATCACATTTACAAAAAATAAGCTTATTGCTACAATATTCTACAATAAATAATCAGTCGTACGAGCAAATTTTGAAGGATAAGCATCACTTGCCAAATTCGAGCAACGGATAAGGCGACCAGTTTTCGCTTTGCTAGCTGTCATTGATATTTTTTTGACATTCGGTAGTCTTGTAGGTAAGGGGAAATTGGGGGTATTGGGAACTACCCAATACTGGTTTGTGAAGGTCAGATAGGCTGTTGCTATATGTAGAATCAGCTGTATTCGCTTGGTCTGGAAGCCGCCTCACCGAAAAAGTAGATGATGATAATAATATTGATTACAGCTTCAGAATTTAAAATCTTTCCTCAAATTGTCAATTGACACCGGCTGCTGCTTCTTATTATTCTTCTCGGGCAGTTCGTGTGTTGAAGTTTTTAGGGATACCTCATATTTTACTCTGCGCACTATATGGAGGATGTCTTCCGTCTTATGAAAATCTTGAATTTGTCTGCAGAGTGATTGGATCAGCCAGGATCCATTTATATTGCGGTGCGAAATGTAGTCTGTGGAAAGTGTTTTAAAATTAATTATTAGTGATTGTTGTTTAGACGATAATAGTAATTTATATTGATTATTATGTTTATAAATATAAATAATATTTTGAAATTAATAAACGTTTACGATTTGATTAATGCTAGTTTGTTACCTTGAGCACAAGCATATAGCACAAAGTAGTCAGCATGTGAGGGTAGAGTAAGAACGTTTTTACTTTGATTGACTATGACGACGTGATCAGCGCTATCTGCATCCGTCTGGAAATGGAAATTGGAAGATATTAGATTAGTTCACAACTTTGGTGTCTAAATTGAACAGAAATTGACCACATAAAAAGGAAATTGACGTAATTTATATTACACCATAAATTTATTTTTAAATATAGTTTTATTTAAAAATAAATTTATAATCCTCATGCCATAGTCAGTGTAGTCAACAACTGGTTTTGGTTATTTTTTTTTTCTCCGCCTATAGTCCGCTAAAACTAAAATTCTTGTAAAAAAAAGTAGCTAAATAATTAAAGAAGTTTTGAAGGTAAAGAAAGGTGTACCTCTAATAAATCCAGTGATGATGGCACATGAGAAGTATGCTTAGGGTGAATTCTGTCACTGGGTCTGTCTACACGGACGGTTTGACCAGCGTCTCGGTTCGTTCCCCTGCATGCCTGAGGAAAAAATATCATAAGATAAGAACACACTAATAGAAAATATTGAGTAGGTAAGTGCTTACTATAAAAAATAAAAATAAAATAAAAAGAAGAGAAAAAATGTTGAAGACAATTGGGCCAATATGTGAACCTTGGGAAACCCCGGAAGTATCTTAAAAATAATTTAAATGATGGCCACTCGTAACCAATTCTGACGAGAGATCACTGATGGAAGACTACTTTAACGTTGATCCTCTTTCACCCAGGTGCTGGAGTATCACTATAAGGCCTTAGTATCACTAAAACCTTATCGAACGACTTACTGAAGTCAGAGTAAATGATGTCAACAGAAATACATTTGTAAAAAAGTTCAGATAGAGCCGACACGTAGCACATGCACCCACCAACACGACTTTATCAATACAGATGTAGTCGAGTTGGTGGGTTATGAGAAGGTGTTTTACATGATGTAAGTTAGATGTTCGGTTATGAGCTTTTCAAATATATACTTTCCCGAAGATGGCTTAAATAGAAATGGGTCTATAGTTTGTCCTTTTTTCGTGCCTTACATTTGAATGATTTACGGTGGCTAGTCGAATATCAGAACACATTAGGGCGTTGAAAAATAACGACACCTAAAAATGTACCATGGCACCGTCTTTTTGAATAAGGATCGAATGATCACTAGACAAGTTATTTTAGTGTTTATCTGCGGGAAAAATCCTAGTGGGCTGAATTTATGTATATACCTTTAATACGGCATTGTAATGAAGATGTGAAAATTCGACATTGATTATCGTGTCGGCCATAAGAAGTTACCAAGATCAAAAGGTCATGAGAACCAGTTTTTCGAAAATATCTCGCGACCTATTGCTCGGAGGTCAATAGCGGTAAAAAAAAATGCAGGCGGCTCTACTATAATTAATTATTTTAACCGACCGCAAAGAACGGTTACGTTTTTTTCCAAAGATTTTTGTTTTTTTTTACACCTGCGCGAAAGAAATAAGTGCAAACGGACACCTACGGGAAATAAAATTCCTTACGATGACTCGAAATAAAAACTAAAGATGGCGGCTATGAAACCTTTTAAATTTTTTTGACATGGGTACATTTTTTTACTAATCGAGGGCGCATTAAACGAATATGGGGTCAAAACCAAAGATGGTGGCTGCGAAATCTCTTCGTCATGGGTGTCATTTCCCGTGGTTTTCGGGGTTGCCCGTAACGAAAATGGCTTAAAACTGGATATTCAAGATGGCGCTGACGAAAATTATCTGTTTTTAGGGTTCCGTATCTAAGGAAAAACGTAACCCTTATAGGATCACTCGTGTGTCTGTCTGTCTGTCCGTCTGTCACAGCCAATTTGCTCTGAATCTAATAGACCGATTATGTTGGGATTTGGTACACATATATATTTCTGTGACCCGAACACGAACATAAAAACGTGGCTACGAAGCTACGTCTTGAATTCTGTACCAAAAAGCGGTTACCCATGTGACATAATCATCACAGAAGGTTTTAACGCCTCAGCTGCGGCGGTGAGCCTTTAAACCTGCTTCTCAGCTCACGTACTGCCCCACCCCTACGCGGGCTAAAATTACACTCTAGGGGTAAAACAGTATCACATCAGCAGTCGCAATTTTTTTTTTTTGCACCTAGTTTTGCAAAACTCTGGAATTCACAGAAAAACAAAAAAACATCGTGTGTGGGTGGGAGGCGCGGGAGCTCTCCTTTGACACCTAGTTGTAAGTATTTTTTTGATATGATCGTTGAACTGCTCTACTTGCCTATAAACTGACTTAAATTATAGAAAGTTATAAATTCGAACCTTATAATTTATTCTTATTTCCAAATCAATGGCGAAATAGAAAAAGATCTTTTAATATGGGGAATTATGAAACGAGCAAAATAAAAAAAACTTAGCGACTGAGATACTGTTTGATAAATTGAGCGGTATGAATTTGAGTATGCGAAACATTAACAAAACTAACGACGAATATTGATTAATAATAAAATCCAGAACGAGCTTACAAAAAGTAGGTTGTGATTAATCCAAGTGAGCGTCTAGAAATACAGAAAGGGCAACAAACATCGTTTAACACAACGATACGATATTTACATAATTTCAATTCAAAATTCCTTGTGTTTTATATTCACACACACTATCTCAATCACTCACACAAACAGGGCGGTTAGGGAAGCGAGCGAACTGAGATCTCGACATACCCTGCGAGCTGGTTACTAGAAAAACTTGGTTACAAGAGCGAGCGAAGCGAGCGCAGGACTTGGGGCACCTCGACTCGGACCGTCATTTTATCTACACTACCTAGAAGTAGACGCCCGGCGAAGCGGGGCTCTGTCGACTGGGCCCAGGGAAGTTGAGTGATTTTTCTATCCGAAACACTTAATTTAAGAGAAAATACCGCTCAATATAAATATATCGCTCAATACAAAACTTAAATTTTCAGTCACTTGTTATATTACCCATTTTTTATTTATTTAGGATTTTCAACAAAGGATAAAGTTAAATACAATATACAGTCACACTAAACTAAAAAGTTATGTTAAATGTGTTCTCTCAATGCAGCATGAACATTAAACTACGTGTCAACACAACGATTATAATGGTATTATATTAATGGTTGTTACTGAAAAATTCTTACATTTCTAATAAGGACATACTGTTTTTAGGGTTCAGTACGTCAATAAAATTGAGAAAACGAAAACATAATCGTTAATCTGCCGAACCGTATGTCACAGTTAAGCCAATATTAGAGGAGGTGCTATAAATAATGACTCGGCGACTAAAATAATTATTGGACGACTAATAATGTTATTATGGTGGCATAGCTAATATGGTTACCAACATTTTTATTCATTCCCAGTTTTATTGCAGTATGGGGTTAACTGGGGTTAACTGAGAAGCATGGTCCTACGATGCACCGTTTCCAGGCTATGGGTTTTTAGCGTTAAAACCTTCTGTGATGATTATATCACGTGGGTAACCGTTTTTTGGTACAGAATTCAAGACGTCGCCACGTTCTCAGTAAAAATCTTATAACTAAGCGTGACCTTCATATTTTAGTTTTAGCTGACAACTTTTATTTTTACTTTTAGTTGATACGTGTGCGACCTTCATATTTACATAGATTTTTACATAGATTTTTTGACGCACCTAAAAACGGTTCACCAGTCAGACAAACGGCAACTACTTTTTTTGCCATTCGTCTTCGTAGCTCCAAAAATATGAAAAGTAAAATAGTAGCACAATAAAATAAACAAAGTTGGTGGGCGTTGTTTTTGTGTGTGGTGTAGGGTTAGACCAGACACCCGCACGATGGCTGACATCAGCACATAAGGATCTACCAGCGATTGTTACGTACGTCTTGCGTTCCCATCGCTACGTTTCCAGCGCTTACGTTTCTCACGTTTTCAGACAACATTTGTTCCCAGTCGCCACCCTACGCACCAAGAGACATGTTTTTTTTTGTGGAAGTTGGGAATTCATCAAACGACTCATCATTCTCTAGGCCGAGCGGAAGGGAGTGTCAGCCTTCTACTGACTAAAAACCACCCATGCTCCTTCCTAGCTCTGTGTGTCCGGGGCCGCGGTATCTCTTTTAAACAGCCCGCAGTCCTGGAAGAGACATGTCTTTAAGATGCAGATTGATTTACACGTCTTGTAATACGTAAAGGCGGACGCTTTGTTTTCCCATGTATGGTTGCCAACGTGTTCGTTTCAGCGAGTTGTTTAACAGCGTTTTTGTTTCCGACGTGGTAAAAACCGGGTAGACCTCTTGAAAATAGAAACATTTATTTATACATTTCTTTCTTTCTTTAATAATTTTACTAGCACCTCTCGCTCGTAAGTTCGCCCGCGTGGATCCTTTTTTTTTGCCATTCGGCTGCGGAACCAGTCAAAAACCATTTTTGTAGACAAATGCAAAACAATATATTTTCAGGATCGAAGTACAATTTTGGTCTGAGCTATTTTTGCGATAACTTACCGTTAGCGTGAATAATGCAACAAAAATATTTTTTTAATAATCCTGGCAACGAGGTTGTGTCTATGCAAATATTCTCCATTAGCTAGACGAGAACACCCAGAAGTAATGGGACGGATCGAATCTCCAGGACGGTGGCATGCCCGACATATGTCAACCGTGCCATCCTTCACAATGTATTTCCGGTAGTTGTTCGTCATCATAACTTCGTCCATTATTGCACAGACAAAACCTTCGGTTTCCCCGAAAAGGTCACCGAAACGTAGCCAGGATGCGGACGCTAAGAAATCTACATCGGTTCCATGTAAGGCCCGGTAAAAGCGTCCGTGTAGCTCCTTGCTTTGCCATACCTCCTTGCGGTCATTAGTGTCTAATAGAGTATTATTATTATTAAGGGTATCCATTTTGGCAGTCTATTTACGTTGTCATCCAATGGTGTATGCACGACCTCCACCAAACAGCTCTATGCCAATTATTGTTATTTACCAACTTTTTTAGGTTTATTTTGACTACACTCTAAGTCAAGAATAAAGACCGAACTAGTGCGTGTCGGGCCACGGATAATTTTATTTAGGGTTCTGTAATTGCCCATCAAAATAATAATATAATAATAATATTCCACAACTATCACACAACGCCATCTAGTCCCAAGCTAAGCAGAGCTTGTGTTATGGGTACTAGACAACTGATAAACATACTTATATATTTCTAAATACATACATATTATAGATAAATTACACCCAGACACAGAACAAATGATCGTGCTCATCACACAAACATTTGTCCTGGGTGGGAATCGAACCCACGACCTCCGGCATAGCAGTTAGGGTCACTAACCACTAGACCAACAGGCCAGTCAATATGCGAATTTGCCTCCGAACAAGATTTTTATTGTAAATGGGCTATTTGACTACTGTTAAAAAATTCACGAATTGTTATGTAATTTCAAAGAATTAACAGAGATACCAAGATATGTAAAAAGTAATAAAATTGGTCATCATCATTCTCCTGCCCTTATCCCAATTTATTTGGGGTCGGCGCAACATGTCTTTTTCTTCCATATTTCTCAATTTCAGAGTTCTCGTCGTCAGTTTTAGTTCTCGTCATGTCAGTAGTCACCTCCTTCCTAGCCATATCACCCTTCACACAGTCCATCCATCGTTTCTTTGGTCTTCCTCTATTTTTATACCCATCTACATTCATACTCAACATTTTCCTCACAACACTTTCTTCATTCCTTTGCATCACATGTCCATACCACGCCAATGGATTACCACACAGCTTTTCATTCAACGGCGCCACTTTCATACTTCCTCTTATTTACTCATTCCTTATTTTATCTATTCGCGTCACACCACACATCCCCCTTAGCATTCTCAACTCAGCCACATGCAATTGCCTTTCATTTATCCCTTTAGTGGCCCAACATTCTGATCCATACACGACAGCAGGTCTAACCATGGTTTTATAAACCTTCCCCTAGCTTGAGTTTAAGGGGAATGCAGGAGTCGCATATTGTTCCCGTAACCTGCCGCCATTTCATCCCTCCAGTGCTAATTCTATGCTTAACACTACGATCTATTTCGCCATCGCTTTGCACGAGTGAACCGAGATACCGAAAGTCGGAGCAAACTGGAAGAAGCACGCCATCTAGCGCGATGGCTCCAGAACTGGAGAGACCGCCGAAATCACAAAACATGTATTCAGTTTTACATCTGCTGATTTTAAGGCCAACATTCTCCAGCTTCTGTTGCCATTTCTCCAATCTGCTCTGGATCTCAGGTCCATCTTCACCGACAAGAAAATGTCGTCGGCAAACAGCATGCACCAGGGTGCCTCTTCTTGTATGTCAGACGTCAATGCATCCATAATCAACAAGAAGAGGTAAGGGCTTAAAGCCGACCCTTGGTGCAAGCCTGCAGCCACACTGAACTCATCGGTGTTGCCAGCAGCTGACCGGACGTAGGTACAAGATTCAAATTGGTACCATAAAAAAATACGATTTTCCCTACTTTCGTCTCCTATTTCACACTCTTGGGGGGTTTAATTTTGTAAAATCCTTTTTTAGTGGATGCCCAACGTGATAAGAGGAATACGTGTGCGATATTTAAAGTTTGTAGGCCTAAGAGTTTGTTCTATGCGTTGATCCTCAGTCAATCAGTTTTAACTTTTATATAGATAAATAGATGACTAATCAAAATTTATGGAACAGATGTTTTTATTCGCAATTTTACATGCCAAATCATAGCTTTCTAGTACTAAGAGTCGATTAGCTAAGCTACGGACAGACAGGCAGGCGGACATGGCGACAATGTAAGGGTGCCTTGTTGACTACGGAACCCCTTAAAATGACACGACAACAACCATCGTGTTTATTACAAAAAGAATGCTATCTGCTGTTTTATTAGATATTTTAATAATAAAATAGATAAGTGTTCCCTTCACGAAGCCGACAACCAAGCAAGTATATCAAACTACATACCCCTACGCAAAAATTATTGCTGTGAAATGATTTTACTGTAAACCTTAATGCTCAAAAAAAAAACTAAAAACTAAACTAAACTAAACTCAGCTCCTTCTCTGGGCAGAGCAGTAGGGAGCGTCAGACTTTTACTGACTTAAAACCACACATGTTCCTTCTTAGCCCTTTGTGTCGAGGCCGCGGTATGTCTTTCGAACAACCCGCAGCCCCGACGGGGTTAGTTAACCACGCCTTGCGTTCCCATCGCTACGTTTCCAGCGCTTACGTTTCCCACGTTTTCAGGCAACGTTTGTTTCCAGTCGCCGCCCTACAAGGGCATGCGGAACCGGGTATCGGTCTCACAATAAAACCGGTTTGTCCGGATGTCACATTGGGACAGAAACCGGGTTTCCCATGCCCTATGCCGCACACAAGTGAATTTTACCTAAATCTTTGCCAATATTCCATTAAGTCTATTTGCGTCTATAAATTGTTTTAGTTTCTCTAGAATTGTATGAAAATTTCAATCAAATAAAAAGTCATTTCACCAATAGATGACGTCATAAATTATGTCTTGTCGATAATGTAGGATAAAACATTTTATTGTGAGTGACTTTTGGCCAGAAATTACGAGAATTTCACCTGTGCCGTACGTACCAAGAAACATGTCTTACGATGCAAATGCTTTACACTTGTAATACGTAAGAGTAGACGCTTTGTTTTCCCACATATGGTTGCCAACGTGTTCGTTTCAGCGAGTTGTTTAACAGCGTTTTTGTTTCCGACGTGGTAATAACCTTGAGGACTGAGGCTTCTTGCTTATGCAAACATGGTTAGTGCAGGTCTGAGGTTGACGATAAGATAGAGATATGAAATATCCCAGTAAATTATAGCTACATCATTAAGGCTGAAAATTTTAACTGTGGCATTACAATTGAATGCTGCATGGTGCCTTTTTGAAATGGACCCCAGAAATTGTGCGAAGCAAACGAGAGCGTTATGAGAATATTTCAGTGGATATCCAGTTTCGTATATACCCTATCTGAGCCTCTAAAACAAGACGACGCGATCAAACTGAAGTTTTTCATAACAGTCTTTGAAGATATCGGGAAAACTTTAGAATTAATATAATTGAATCGCCAAGTTCAAGATGTCCCTAAGTAAGTTTTTCTTAGCTTACAAAAATGGCGCCGGTAAAGTTTAAATTTGACTTTGAAACAACACCGAAATACTTTTTATCGCAAATATTGGTCAAAAAATATAACTTAGATGTCTCTTTAATATAAACGAATACGGGATTTTCACCATGTTCACTTTTTGTTTTCAGCTCTGTGGTACCAGTACCACTGTCGCTCACAACACGATACTGATAAAATTATATATTAGTCCAGTCATTCTAGGCATTAAACCTCAATCTGCGGAAAAAATCCTAGTGAGCTGAATTTTTGTACATACATCTTTATTACGGCATTGCTATTAAGATGTGAACGACATTGATATCGTGCCGTCTAAAAAGTTATCAAGGTCAAAAGGTCACGAAAATTAGTTTTTCACGAATATTTCGCAGCCTTTTGCTCGGAGGTCGTTATAAAAATTGATCGTCGTAAAATTATCTACAAAGAAGTTTATTGCATTTTTCTGAAAAATTAACCGATTTCGAAGTAGAGCGCTAAGAAAGCAACTAGAGTGTATTCACATCATTGAGGCATAATGTACTACCACAACTACGTACAAGAGAAGCTATTTCAAACAAAGTAATGTGCGCGCAATGAAATATAGGGTGTTTGGTTAAACGAGGGACATATTGAAGGACAAAGGTCAAGGTTTCAGTAAGCGACTCACGTCCTAAATATGTAAAAAAAAACTATAACCTTAATTTGTGACGTTATTGTGCCATGGCCCCGTACGCTCTCCAGATCTCACTCTATAAGACGTTTCTTTTTTGCCATTGTCCTACACCAGTTTTAAAATATAAAAGGAAATTGGATAATACCTAAAAGTCATTGATCCGTGCACATTTTCTGTGGAAACGCAAGGGTAAGCATCATGTAACCATACCCTATAGCCAGGTTTCAATATGTCCCTCGTTCATACTAACATATTTATTGTATTATTCATTGTTATAGAAGTCGTCTAAAAACAGAATATTTTTCATAATAGAATAAACACTTATACTAAAGTGCAGCAGTTTTATTACAATACTAGCTGTTGCCAGCGGCTTCACCCGCTACAACTCGAAAATTATCCCACGGATCATAAAATTGGGATAAAAACTATCCTATATGTTAATCCAGGGTATAACCTATCTACATACCAAATTTCAACCAAATCGGTCCAGCTGTTTATGCGTGAAAGAGTAACAAACATCCACACATCCATTCTCACAAACTTTCACATTTATAATATTAGTAGGATAACTCGCCTTTCCGTCTCGTTTTTCGTAAACATGTCGACTAAAAACTGATTAAACAGTGAACGAAAATATAGCAGATGATTATTCTGCTCCTTTCTTAAACATATGATACGGTAAGAATAAAAACTTGCGGTTGTTAGGTCTTAGGTCTCTTAATTATTCCCGCTTAGAAAATTGCTGTCTGACAATATCTATAGCTACTTCATTTGACGTTGAATTTTTGAAAATGTGTCAAAATAAAATGTATTTTAAATGAAAAGCACAAAAGAGTATTGATATCACCTTTGAAGCAAATCACCCCCAAAATAACTTACGCCTCTTAGCCCCCCCTTCAGGGTACACAATTCAATAAAATATGAAACACATCTTCCATCAATTCTTGTAAAAGAGGTTTATGCAAAATTTGAAGTCAAGAAATCATGTTGTCCCATACAAACGTTGCAATTTCCTGGTCAGTGTCAAGTCGTATCTATACTAGTACTAATATATTATTATATATATTTATAAATATATAGCTGAAGAGTTTTGTTTGTTTGAACGCGGTAAATTCAGGGACTACTGGATGGAAAAGAAAAAGTCATTATTTGATGGATAGTCCATTTATTGAGGAAGGTTATAGGCTATATAACATCACGCATCAACGCATCAACTAAAAGGAACGAAGCATAAATGAAAAATGTTGCAAAAACGGGAAAAATATTTCCTTTTTGAGCTGCGTTTACCTACGCTTTAAGTTACACAAATATTGTGTACGACGGAATTGTTCCTCTTTAAAAGTTAAAAAAAAGTCCACGACAGCATAATTATGTCTTTCTTTTAAGATTGGCTCACTTTTACCTTTTTTTACTACTAAAATGTTAGGTTAAAATGAATGATAGCTTGCGAAGCCTGTTTAAGCCATATGGTATTAATCTATATCGAAATAAATGTGTTTGTTAGCACGGGAGTTTAATATAAAAAATATTTGTGCTCTTGAATTTATAAAGTTTAAACAAATGTGCTGATTATCAGTCTAGTTTAAATAAACGAGTTTTGATTTTGATTTAACAAGTACAAGGTGTTACTGTATATTTAACAGTAAGAGATATCTATAGTAATTCACACTTTAATATAAATTAAACTAAAATTATAAAGAGGAAACATAAGATTTTTTGTTCGTTACGATTTAACTCGATTTATGTTGATATAATTTGTTACAATAAAAGTTATATTATGTGACGCAGACGAAGTTGCATGGGTCACCTTGTGTTAAATAAAATGGGATTCGCGGCAATAACACATGTTTTTTTTTACTGAGTAATAATGATTAAAATCACGAATACGACCGTCTTAGTTCATAAAGGTCTCTTGCGTGACTATTTTTGAGACCAGGTCTCAAAAATACCATTTTCATCTAGTCACTTTAGACAGACTACAGACACTTTTTCATATAGTCACTTCAGTTCAGAAAAAACTGAAAAAAGACATAAGAAAATTCGAGGTGGTGTGATTGACCAGAAGTCAAAAGAAAGTTGAGGCATGTCTTCGTAGGTAAGTGTAATAGTCAGTAGTTAAATAATACGAGGCCTTAATGAAACTATTCGGGAAATGATAAAAGCGAAAAGTGCTACTAACTACCTATGCCATTGAAAAATCCGTATCGTGTATTCCTAGGACACCGCCCCGAAAAAAACTGAGAGTTCGTTCACATGCACTTTCGAAACTATGAGAAAAAAGGCATACCATGGATTTACTTAGTTTTTAAGAGGAGTGGCAAATAATACCGATTTAAAAAAAAAAAAATTTGTACCTAACCTACACACATCAAAAGTGTCTAGGGATCAAGCATTTTTATGCGGATTTCTTGAGATTGAGATGTGGCTTTGTAATAAATTTATGATTTTATAAATTTATATGGATCCTTTTTGGTGCATTTCATAATTTGAATCAGGAACTGTGAATCAAATTCGAGTAAAAGATGAAAATCAGCTGTCAATATTTTCCCTATAAAAACATACAACGCATTGAAGACATTATTAGTGCTACTGTTTCCCTACTACTGATTAAAACCAACGTTATTATGGAGCGGCGACGTCATTTAAGCAGGGAAGAAATGCTCAGAGCCGTGGGAATGATAGAAGCTGGTTCCCGGCAACGTGGCTTTAGCTCTGAATACAAGTCAGAGTGTTATCAGTCGACTTTGGACACGTTACCGAAGCACTGGTACCGTGGCTGAGCGCCATGGAGGACGGTATCGCTGCACCACACGGAGACAAGACCGATACATTCAAATCTTAACTCGAAGAGCTCCAACAATAACCGCCATGATGTTAGAAGTGAGGCTTCATCACTCTTCAGGGAACTTAATTAGCGACCAAACAGTCAGAAACCGCTTGCATGAAGTGAACCTTCATTCCCGAAGACCGCTACGGGTACCACCTATAGCAATGCACAATCGTAGGATTCGATATCAATGGGCTCTTGAACACAGAAATTGGGCAGAAGAACAATGGCGTTTCGTGTGCTTTTCTGATGAGTCTCGTTTTGGTATGAGACCGGATACAAGACGTATACGACACTGGAGAACCCCTGGACGCCAACAGCGATTAAAATCCTGCCAGGAAGTCCATCCTTATAGTGGTGGAACCATCATGGTATGGGCGGGTATTTGGATCGGCGGAAGAACTGAGTTGATTTGGATCAGAGGCAACCTCAACGCTCAAATTTATGCTGAGACGATTGTATCAGACGTCATCGTTCCTCTACAAGTGCAAATCGGTCCCTTATTTCAGTTAATGCATGATAATGCACGACCGCACACCGCAAGAGTTGTAAGACAGACTCTCGCCGCAGCTAACATCAATGTCCTGCCCTGGCCTGCTCAGTCGCCAGACTTGAACCCGATTGAGCATGCATGGGATATGCTACAGAGAAGAGCTCTGCCGAATATGGAGGGTATCCAGTCGCAAGAAGACCTTTTTTTGTTGTTGCAACGAACATGGGCGGCCATTCCACAGCGTGATTTGGATGAACTCATTTTGAGTATGCCAAACCGATGTTCTTGTGTTGTTAGTGTTCGCGGTAGAAACACGAATTATTAATTGTTTAAGTTACCCAATAAAATTTTAAAGAAAACTGTTATTTCAGTCTTTTTTTCGAACTTTAATGTTAGTGGTTCAAATGTCAAAAATCCCTTTATTAGGAAAATGGCAAATTTCTTTATTAATGCAAAGGTGACTTGGTTTATCGTTACTGTGACAAACGATAACACTTTATTTGATGAATCCTTAAAGAAAATTTTAATTAATATCAATCAGGAGAAAAGTTATTGCAAAAATATATGTTGATCCCTAGACACTTTTGATGTGTGTACATAGTATTATGTAAAAAGTTCCAAATTTTTCACAGCTGTTCTTGTAAATACTAGTTTTTTAGTTTATAACTACCCGTTTATTTTTCAAAGCATTCACAATGTTTTAAGAGTGCTACATTGAGTTTAAAAAAAAAACAATTTAAGTTCACAGAACCCCCCGCAGCAACCTCAAAAGCCTGATATATCAGTTATAGCAAAAACAAATCCTGCAATTGCTGACAAAATTCATACAGGCGCTTTTAAAGAAATTTTGAAAATGTAGGTATTGTTTTTGAAAAAAATAAAACGTGTGCCAACCCCAAATAGAATGGTATAAGGGTAGGAAGATTATGATGTTTTTGGAAAGAAAATCAATGTACTCATATCAATCAATATTAAGTTTTCCTTTATAAGTAACAGAACATCTCAGTAACAAGACCTCGATTAAACAATGCTTCGCAGTTTGATATTCACGAAGTCGAATCGTTCGCAGTACAGATTCCTTTGAGAATATATGGATATATAGCGTTGTATACCAATTTTCGATTTTTTTATGATATCTTTTGCACTAATATACTTATATACTTATAGAGAAAAATATCTGTCTATTATAATTATATCATGTCTGAACTAGATACCCGAACGAGGGCCGACGTCAGCATAATACTATGAGGAGTATTGTCATCTCTAGATATGACTTCTGAAAGTAGAACCTACTCCACCATGTTAGTTACACACGTCTTTCGTTCCCATCGCTACGTTTCCAGCGCTTGCGTTTCTCACGTTTTTGGCAACGTTTGTTCCAAGTCGCCGCCCTTTACAGAAACATACAGAAACTGGTTTTTGTCCCATAGTAAAACCGTTTTTGTCGGTATTTATTATGGGACCGAAACCGGCTTTCATATGCCCTAAGCCGTATGTACCAAGCTGCATGTCTTACGATGCAGATGATTTACACTTCGTCGGTCCAGTTATCAGAATTCGTAAGTCCATTTGAGCAAAAACAGGAGCAACCCAAAACTGATTTTCTAGCCAGTTTTGAGAGGTTTTTTAAATGGCGTTCTATAATTAAGTTTAGAATGGAAGGAGATTGATATTTTACTAATAATTATTTGAATTTAATTGAAAAACAAGTTGAATTTTTTGGAGATACGTATTCTGATATTAGTCCGACGACTTGTATACGTGAGGGCGGACGCTTTGTTTTCCCACGTATGGTTGCCAACGTGTTCGTTTCAGCGAGTTGTTCAACTGCGTTTTTGTTTCCGACGTGGTAATAACCTTGAAGACTGAGCCTTCTTGGTTATGCAAACATGGTTAGTGCAGGTCCGAGGTTGACGATGAGATAGTAATTTTGAATATTTATTTATTTATTTATTTATTGCACAATGTACACATCATAGTTACACGCTAGGCTTAGAACTAGTGAGTACATGACCCTGTTAGGGCGCAGCAAGATAACTTAAAACTAACAATATTGCAGTATAAATATTATATGTATAACATGCCATGCCATAATATGCCAGTAAACTGAACAGAATAATGACTGAGACTAACTGCGCTACTCAGAGATGTTAAATAATTACTTAAGCATTCACTTAGTAAAGATTTGACATATTCTTGTATGACAAAACTGTCAAAACCATTACTAAGTGATGGCCTAAGTAATCATTAAAGCTCTCTAAGTGCGGCAGTCAGGTCCTGAAATGACCGCATACTGACCAAAATGGCCTATACTCGTATTTATGAAAATATGTCAGATTTACCTGAACGAAATATATCTTTGGCTTGCCTATGAGACTTGTTACGTTTGCGAAGATGTCCATTACTTCACTTAGTGGATAGAGTCTGTCTTTTGCACAGATCTGACCGCCTTGGATCCCCTTCGTGAGGATCGCGACGCAGATGCATGATGTCCTTGTATGGTCTGCATTAGCAACTGAAATGCAAATAAGGTCCATGTGAGATTGGGATAATTTCATTTGATTATTATACTTATTCTAGGGGGTACGCAAATTAGAAGTATGGCCACAGATTTAGAGGGTGTAAAAGTACCCCTAACGAAGCCGAATAGCTCCCCGTCACTGCCATATTTATTTGTTCTAGACCATACCTACGAAGTAGTAGTTACGGAGATATAAGGGGGTCAAAGTTTCAAATTTTTCAGAGCTGTTTTTTTAATCTTAGTTTCATAGGTTATAATAACTTTACATAAATAACCTCCGAGACCCGTTTACTATTCAAAGCATCCACTAATATAGTTTTAAGGGTCCATTAAGGTTTTACTATAAACTGCCGTACTCAGAGATATTTAATGATTACTTAAGTCGTCACTTAGTAATGGTTTGACATATTTCAAAAATGTCGTTTCTTACCAAAAATGGTTAGTTTGATCTACATAATGCTTGGCTGACGAACTGAAAAAAATAAAACATTAAACTGTACTGCATGAGCCTAACGTTCAAAGCAGTAACTTTTAATGAGCTGTCGTTAATTATTATTATTAGTCTATATTTTCTATTGCACGAGTTTAAAATGTTAATTTCAATTATTCTATAAATGATACTCGTAATTATTTAATAATTGTTATACTAATTATTACTACATGTATGATTGATTTTAAATTGTTGACATTGCCATTTTATTTATTTTATTTCTAATGTAGTTTTGTGTTGTGTTTTGTTTTTCTAGTTTTTTTAATTGAATGTACTATGCTATCTGATCCACTTAGTAATTGAAATAAAAAAAAATATTATTATTATTATTAAAACATCTAAGATTAAAACATAAAAAAAATTGACGTTTAATACATTCAATAGCTTAATTTTTTAAATATTTAAACACAGTTAAGTAAATGTTTTTAAACGACAGTTCATTAAAAGTTACTGCTTTGAACGTTAGGCTCATATTTTACTGTTTAGGCAGTACAGTTTAATGTTTTTTTTTGTCAGTGCGGCTACGTGAAGGGTTTGTTTGCCTAGATAAAGCAAGAATCACGATCGGTATGAAACCCAAGCGTGCCATTTTTTACCCGATTACGGCGAACCCCAACAGGATGGTTATTAGGTTCCGTAGTCAACTTGAAACCCTTACGGCCTTATTACAAAAGTGGTTAAACCTGTGTTTAACTTAGACTTGGTTTAACTCGCATGCTCTCACTTCGATAATATTGAAAAGAAAGTGACAACATGCGAGATAAACCAAGTCTAATTTAAAACCAGGTCTATCCACTTTTGTAATAAGGCCGTTATAGTTTCGCCATATCTGCACTATATCTCAAAGGCCATTAATACCTACTAGAGAGAGTCAGACAGTAAATATTAAGAGAGAGACTTTAATTAATTATTTAATTACAGTTTTCTGGTACTCTAGCTAGTAGGTCAAAGATCGCTGTGGGTTCCTCGAAAGAGATACCGCGGCCCCAGACACAAAGGGCTGAAAAGGAACATGGGTGGTTTTTAGTCAACAGAAGTCTGACACTCTCTTCCGATTTCCCAACCCCAAAAATATATAATTTCCGTCATATTTGTTTTTTATAAAATATATATTTATTTATTTATTTATTTTTAAAGAAAGCTTACAGACTAATAATAATTTTAAATATCATACATAAGTTAAGACATTTGCTAATTACAAGCTTCCACATGTATAAATCTACTTAGTTACAAGTTACTTGCGTTGACCAATTACAGCGATTCGAATAAATTTTCAATGTAAGTAAACATATTAGGTATAAAAATAAACAACTTGAAAGTAAAGTCTACAATAATGATAGTGAAAAAAAAAACTTATATTAGGGTAAGTAAAGTCAAGTCGTCTATGCCATCTATGTCAAGTCGTGCAATTCCAAAATCATAATCAGATGCTATCTATAGTTGTCAACAAAATAATCCTTATTTAAAATATAGCCTATGTCACCCGAGTTATTCTTACAAACAAATTGACACCTCATTTATTAAAATCTGTTCAGTAGATTAAGGCGCCATGGTGGAATATACAAACCTACATAAATAGACTGCCAAAATCATTACCCTTCTTTTGGCTTCGCCATAGTCGGGTAAAAAATATAGAAAACGGTTAACAGGGGGGAAATAGAAAAAATATATATTGCGCCGACAGCGACCCCAAGTAATATGAAACAAGGGCTGGAAGTTGATCATCATCATCATCTGCCTAGCCTTTTCCCAACCATATTGGGGTCGGCTTCCAGTCTAACCGGATGCAGCTGAATACCAGTATTTTACATGGAGCGACTGCCTATCTGACCTCCACAACCCAGTTAATACTAGGTAATACGATACCCTTTGGTAAGACTGGATGTCAGACTTTCAGGTCACTGACTACCCGTAACGACTGCCAAAGATCTATATATGGCACCCGGGACCAACAGCTTAACGTGCTTTCCGAGGCACGGAGGAAACTCGGTATGTAATGGGTGGGTGGGTGGTATGTAATGGCTCGGTATGTAGTTGATCATTAAGGGTAATACTTACTTGCAGTCAGTTTCTTGATAATACTTAGATATTGTAGGTTATGGAGCACGATGACCCTATACCCGAGTTGCTCGAATAATTCTTTTAATCTGTCTCTATCTTCATTTGTGCCTTTTCTGTAAGATGGCTTTCTTCTACTGAAACATTCAATTATACACAATGTAGATGTTTTTTTTTAAAAAAAAACTAGAACTAGTCATTCATTTTCACAAGCAGCTATAATTTTAAAATAAAAAGCTAATTACTTAAGCTGGTCATAACAAAAAACTAAATAAATATATAAAATAAAAATTATAAAAAAAATAAAATGAATCATCAAAAAGTTCTTGCTTCTGAAAAACCATTGATGGAAGAACCCAACGAAATGGACCCCGTGAAGATTGAACAGAGGTCCATTACTACGGGGGGATAATGTGACAATCACGTGTATCGTTTTTATGTGACAAGATATATTTTTAAAGAAATAAAAAATATTTATTTGTCGCAGAAACACACCGAGCATACAGGAAAAAAACAATACACAATTAACGCTTAACAGATATTAGAAAAAAAAAATACAACAAGCAACAAGGTATAAAAAATAAATTAAAAATGTTGCACGTCGTGACTACGACAAGTAGGTTGCCACAGCATGGTGCTGTGCTATGGTCACCCACAGCACAGCGCTGGTTTTCAGTGGTCACCCGTGAAAAACGTACGAATGCCAAGAACTTCAATATTAGGTATATAAAACAATGAAAAAAAATATTTGAACAAACGATTTTTTGTCAAAAAGTCAGATAATTTTTGTGCCACAGCATTCTCAATTGTCTGGTCTTTTCAATAATAAAAAATATGTATGACTTAATAGTACTTTTTAAAGCACATCACTGTACTCGGGAGCACTTTTTTTTTTTTTTTTGGTGGGTGTAAAATCATCGAATAACCCCTCCCGCTCTTGGGCAGAGCGAAAGGGAGTGTCAGACTTCTACTGACTAAAAACCACCCATGTTCCTTCTTCGCCCTCTATGTCGAGGCCGCGATAACCGGTGGACTACCCGCGGCGCCCTGTGGTTCACATATACCCAAAAGGCCTATAATGCTGCTTATGCTATTGTAGTGACCGCCACGCTTATGTAGCGCCTCGTAAATGTTTGCCAACGCACGCACTAACAGCTTTGATGCGTTGTGACGTAAAAAATCTGCCTTGCTACTTCGCAGGCTGCGTGGCAGTCATAACACTATCCTGCAATCGATAGCCAACCGGGCAGATAGCCCGCTAGTGTGGCGGCTAACCAATCGCACCCGATCTGTTATATATAGTTATTAAGCACTAACATAGGCTACGTTATATTGTTACTAACTCAGTGGACCTCTTTTGTAGTCTGGTGAATAAATGATGATTATTATTATTATTATAGGGACTGGACTATAAAAGTGGCAAAAACCCTCACCTGATTTTTGGATGGTCTCTTAGACCAAAAATAAATAATGTAATACAAACCCGAAATGTCTTGTTCTCATAAATGTCCGTTGGTTCAAGATGATCAGGATTTTTTCGCCGCTCATGTCGTACCGTGGGTAGTCAAGGATCTTGACTTCTTCTTCAGGGACCATGGGAGGTGTCCTAAATTAAACGGAATCAATTTTGTGTTAGTTAGAATATTTAATTTGGTAACTTCTGCCTTCCATTAAAGGAAAAGACTTGAACTTATCTGTGTGTTATTATTTATGTCCACACTATATTTAGAAAAGAACAGAAAATAGTACAAAGATAATGCTCATTTCTGAAAAAAACTCTCAGAATACCTGCGGAAGGAGATACCCACTATTAAAAAAGATGTAGACACAACGTGTAAAAGAAAGGGATATATGGAATACCTCAAGCATAAAGTATTATTATAACTATTTTTATATCTAGCTTTTGCCCGCGACTTCGTCTGCGTAGAAGTCGAAAATGGTTCTAATTGGATTTTTATTTGTTTTTTACGTTATTCATTTTGTTCAACCATATAAATTATTATGTTAAATGTTTGAATTCTTAAAAAATATAACAATCTTTATTATAATTTAAAGGTCCTTCCCAAGCCTTCATTACTTGACACCACTTCTACTAAGGAATTGACATCGTGCCTTGTTTTATGTGCGTGTGAACTGTGGGACCACAATGGGGATACGCGAAATGAAAATCCTAAGATTTAGTAGTAGACTTAAAACAATTGTAGAACGAATCTGGGAATTTGTAAACAAATATATTAATAAGTACGACCCATAAAGAGTGGTCCCTCAGTTCTCACAGACGATTAGCCAGATCTCGTAAAATAGCTTAAACAATATGGTTTTGTGAATACCGACATTTAGTAAAGAAATTGGAAAGATATTTCCTAAAAAACAGACCACAAAGCATTAAAGAGTAAAAAAATATAACGACTGAACTGTGGTCCCTCAGTCTACACAACAAAGATAAATATTTTAGTGAATATTACTGAATAATATTTATAAAAATGTTATAATTCTACATAAAGTTTTAGTAGAAGTATTAAAACATTTTGTAAAAAAAAATGGAGCTTTAATATCAAAGCATTTTGAAGATAGCGATGATTAAAACTGGTCCCTCAATCCTCTCATCAACTGACATATGTGCGTGTGCTACCTACTAGACGAGAAGAATATCAGAAAGTCTAGTGTACTTAACTTTTAGTAGTAAGTTTCTTCTAAATAATAGGTATCTAAAATTGTGTATTTGTTACCTCTTAGCTGAGATAATATTATTTTTATAATCCTACGAAAATAGATAGAGAAGTGTGACCACACAATAAAACAAAATGTAGACAGTACTATATTATATGTTATTTAACATAAATCATTTTTTAGACGAAACGAAAACAAGGTTGTACGACACAACTGCAACTGTATGCAATATTAAAGTTAATCCCGTCGGGATTGCCGGTTGTTCGAAAGAGATACCGCGGCCTCGGCACAAAGCCTAAAGTGAACATGGGTGGTTCTTGGTCAGTAGAAGTCTGACACTCCCTACTGCTCGATGATGATTGATGCTTTCCCATGCCCCAGAAAAAAAATAAAAAACAGGTTGTAGGTACGGGTAATTTAATGCTATAATATTACATGGCTTATGTATACCTACCTATTTAATAAAAAGTATATAACAAAAAAAAAAACGATTCTACATTCATTCATTATTCGAATACCTTTCTGGAAAAGCACGTGAGATAATAGCCTCATAAATAGCTTTAAATTAATAATCATCGTAAATCTTGAGAACAGAAAGGTTCTTATTTCGAATAAAACTAATTTACATTATCCTAATAATATTTTATAACCCGACGTATTCTATAGAAGTAGTTATTAGGATAAAATTAAAAAAAATATTTTTTTTCAAAATATTAGACTTTGTAGTTTCGGAGATAAGGGGGGGGGTCAATTTTCATCTATTTTCTTAAATATCTTTAAAAGTGTTTATCTTCAAGTAATAAAAAAATTGCAATCCTCACAATAAGCCTTTTCATTTGATATGTCATGTGCTACAGTTTGAAAATTTGAAAAAAAAACTGTTAAGCTCCCAAAAGTGACCCCCATATTCAAAATTCATTTATTTACTTTATACGTCCGTGTTTAGGTCATAGAAATACATTTGTGTACCAAATTTCAACTTAATCGGTTCATTAGACTCGGAGCAAATAGGCTGTGACAGACGGACAGACAGACAGACACTCTAGTGATCATAAAAGGGTTCCGTTTTTCCTTTTCAGGTACGGAACCCTCTTTTTTTTTTGGCGTGTGGAAAATCATCAAATAGGGGTCCCGCTCTTGGGCAGAGCGAAAGGGAGTGTCAGACTTCTACTGACTAAAAACCACCCATGTTTCTTCCTAACCCTATATGTCGAGACCGCGGTAACTTGTGTACAAACCGCAGCCCCGACGGGAAGGTACGGAACCCTTTTTTTTTTTTTTTTTTTTGGTGGGTGCAAAATCATCGAATAACCCCTCCCGCTCTTGGGCAGAGCGAAAGGGAGTGTCAGAGTTCTACTGAATAAAAACCACCCATGTTCCTTCTTCGCCCTCTATGTCGAGGCCGCGATAACCGTTGGACTACCCGCGGCCCCGACAGGCGTCGGCCCTTTCGGGCCCCTCCCATGTTGCTGACATCTCTTTGAGGCGCGCGTGGAACACGAACGCGCCGTCGACACGGCCTGTTTTCGTCGTGAGACGGACGGACGGCGAGTTAGCCCATCACTCACCGTCCACAGGCCCGCGTCTACGGTGGCCGGAGGTCATCGCGGGACCCCCGACGCCCGGAGCGCCTCCCGCGGCGGCTGGGACGAGAGGTTCTCTCCCTCTCGCGTTCCGCCACCTCCTTCGCTAGCATCACTGCTTCGCAGAAGGAGGCGACGGCGTCCCATTCCTCCTCGCCCCGGACCATGGCTTGCACCAGGGCCGGGCGCGAGAGGTCGCCGCCGCCGATCGCCGCTACGAGAACACGGCGGGGCTCCGCCCAAGCGGGGCACACCTCCACTGTGTGCTCCACCGTGTCCTCCGGCCGATCCTCACAATGGTGGCATCCGGGCGTTTCCTCCCGCCTGATTCGGTGCAGGTACCTCCCGAAACAACCGTGTCCGGTGAGGACCTGCGTCAGACGGAAGGTGAGGGCGCCGTGGCGCCTCTCAAGCCACTCCTCAAAGAGGGGACTTACCGCCACTATCGTGGCGTGCCCTAGGTACGGAACCCTTAAAAGAAATAAGAACCTTTCTGTTCTCAAGATTTACGATGATTATTAATTTAAGGCTATTTATGAGGCTATGATATCACAAGCATATTCTCTTCCGAACAACCCGCAGCCCTGGCGGGACCCAAACTCAAACTCAAACTCAAAGCATTTATTTCAATTAAACCATTACTGGCACTTTTGAATGTCATAAGAACAATTTATAAAACAAAACTACGAAAAACTACGAGTGCAATACGTCATTCCGAAAGCTACCACGCCGAACCACACGCCCCCGAATGCCCGCAACAACGAACACTGCAAGCAAAAAAGCACGCAGCGACGCACACCGCAACAACGAATGCACGAGACCTCGAATCACGGAACAACGAATGCACGCCGCAACGCGCAACCGCCGCCCCGCGACCCGGAGCCCCGCGCACCAGCCACCACGGCACGCCGCGCGCCCCCGCACCCACAGCACACGCCGCCGGTAACATCCGGCGCCGCGCAACCCGACGCAGCAACCCCCGAAACAACGTATTGCACTCCTAAGCTACAGTCACAGTCACAAGGCATAATAACTTGTGAAAGTACTGTAGTTGCCAGTTCTCTACCGTAGATCTCTATGGAGAAGAACGGGCAAGAAACTCCATGGACACTCTTTTCAATCAGAATATTATTACAAAATCTTGGTACATTACATCATTCATGTTGAGATGGTATATTATGTGAGAACTATGTAGCAAGACGTGCAAGTTAAGAGCGTCCGGAGTAAAAAGGTATAATAAACAAATCAAAAAAATATGTTTATATTTATAAACCATGGCAACTAAGAGATGACCAGTCTCCACTGACAGCGCCCGTTCACGAACATGACGCATGGATCAGCACCATTCAACTCAACCATTTTGAAGGGAATTAAATGATCCGACACACGCGCCACCATCAGCGAGACATTTGAGTGAGCATGACATTCTCTCAGCCACCAGGGCATCGTCATTAAAAATAATATATCTAAATGTAAAATGTGGCTTTATAGTACATAGTACTCACACATGTGCCATGCAATTATATTACCCGTACAACCTTGTTTTCGTTTCGTCTAAAAAATTATTTATGTTAAATAAAATACAATATAGTACTGTCTACATTTTGTTTTATTGTGTGGTCACACTTCTCTATCTATGTTCATAGGAATAAAAAAATAATATTATCTCAGCTAAGAGGTAACAAATACACAATTTTAGATACCTATTATTAAGAAGAAACTTATTACTAAAAGTTAAGTACACTAGACTTTTTGATATTCTTCTCGTCTAGTAGGTAGCACACGCACATATGTCAGTTGAAGAGAGGATTGAGGGACCAGTTTTAATCATCGCTATCTCCAAAATGCTTTGATGTTTAAGCTCCATTTTTTTTTACAAAATGTTTTAAGACTTCTACTAAAACTTTATGTAGAATTATAACATTTTTATAAATATTATTCAGTAATATTCACCAAAATATTTATCTTTGTTGTGTGGACTGAGGGACCACAGTTCAGTCGTTATATTTTTTTACTCTTTAAGGTGGAAGCTCACATCTGGCCCGCGAAATTCTAATTTTCTTACGTTTTTGGCAATTTGCAGGCCAGTGCTTGGTTGTATGTTTATGAAAATTTGATTTGCGACTGTAAGACGTATGAAGTTACCGAATTATAACCATCAAAATTACTAACTACTAAAGAACGACGACTAAATTACTAAAGAATGACTTTTACATGCAAAAATCAATCTTGACATGAAAATGAACTTGGAGGGTTGTATTGATAATTTTGATGGTTATAATTCGGTAACTTCATACGTCTTACAGTCGCAAATCAAGTTTTCATAAACATACAACCAAGCACTGGCCTGCAAATTGCCAAAAACGTAAGAAAATTAGAATTTCGCGGGCCAGATGTGAGCTTCCACCTTAATGCTATATGGTCTGTTTTTTAGGAAATATCTTTCCAATTTCTTTACTAAATGTCTGTATTCACAAAACCATCTTATTTATGCTACTTTACGAGATCTGGATAATCGTCTGTGAGAACTGAGGGTCCACTCTTTATGGGTCGTACTTTTTAATATGTTTGCTTACAAATTCCCAGATTCGTTCTACAATTGTTTTAAGTCTACTACTAAATCCTAGGATTCTCATTGCGCGTATTCCGAGTGTGGTCCCTTTAGACTTTTGCGGCTTAGGCAACCCGTACTGCTGTAGGCTTTGTCCTCCTAATGCAGGTTCTTCTATTGGGACCACACATTAATGCTAGACAGCCTTTCCACTTGGCGCTTATACTCTTCTGATAAGTTGTTCCTGTATATTACAGAAGGAATTAGTGCGTCAGTAATCTAACAGAATAGTTACCAGCATTATAGAAAAACTTCTGAAAAAAGTTGCACTTTATATGACGAATGAATAAGGATCTTCATTTGGATTTAGTATCTCAGCACATATATGTTCATCCACCATGTCAAGCGAAATGCGGTTAACCATTCAGAATATGTGTGCATAAGGCCTTTTACCTTTGTTTAGAAGTGCCATTATTTTCTTAACTTTGAGGTTAAAAATCCTGGGTATTATATGGCATTATGTCGTGTCTATCATATTTTTTTTGCCCAGACAAAAGCTTGAGGATTGCAAGTAAATGTTATGAAGAGAGCGAGACGTCATCTTGTGTCCGCTCATGCATACAGCGTGGTAGAAGCCAGCAGTACCTTTTGACCAAGCTGATCAGCATCATCGTCCTATCTCCTTATCGCATCTTGCAAGTGTTAATAACTGTCCACACTAAGCTGCGCCCGATTGTTCCTAATATAACTCAACCTCCCCGTCTCGATTTTCGTAAACATGTCGCTTATAAAAACTGCCAAAACAGCGAACGATAATATCACAGATTATTGTCTTCTCCTTACCTAATCATTTAAATACGGTAAGAATAAAAACTTGCAACAAAAACACTTTTTTTAAGCGATTGTTTGGTCTAAGGATCGCACAGGGGCAAAGACTATTTAGCCACTAATACTCTATGCACTGGGGTATGGAAATGTAGTAATCATCCTCGCCGCAGCAAATGCATCTTATGAGCGATGGATTTTACTTATTCAGTGCAATATGTTATCATGGCTCCCAATTTTAATATAATATTCCGCGTAATGTATCCAGCTTAGAAAATTTCTGCTCAACAGTAAATAAGCAACTTCATTTGACATAGGTTGATTGAGTTTTCAGACGTGCCAAAATAAAATGTAATTTAAATCAAACTAAACATCAACTTCGAAGCAAATCACCCCCCAAAATAACTTTCTACATCTTTTTAACCCCGTTAGGGGGTAAATATGAATAAAATATGAAACACGTCTTCCATCAATTCTTTTAAAAAAGGTTTTTGCAAAATTTGAAGTAGATTGGACTAAGGAATCACGTTGTCACATACAAACTTTGCCCCTCTATTTCACCCCCTTAGGGGTAGAATTTCGGAAAATCCTTTCTTACCGGATTATTACGTCATACAAAGAACATTCCCTCCAAGTTTCAAGTCTCTTCGATCAGCGGTTTAGGCTGTGCGTTGATCCGTCAGTCATTCAGGACTAAGCATTTTATGTATAAAGGGTGTAAAAGTAACGCAAACGAGGGCACTTGTTCTCCCCACCACTGCAATCACTTTTTTGTTCCAGACCATACCTGGGAACCCCTTAGTTATGGAGATATTGGGGGTCAAAGTAACAAATTTTGCACAGCTGTTTTTGTAAATACTAGATTTCAGGTTATAACTTTACTTAAATTACCCCCATGACCCTTTTACTATTAAAAGCTTCCACTAGCACAATGTTTTAAGAGTGCTTCATTGAGTTTTACCGTAAAATGAGATTTTTGACCACAAAAAATTTTTGCGTAGGGGTTTTTTTTTTGTTTACTTTTTGTTTGTTTTTTTTTTGTGTAACACCCTGTATAGATTTATAAGAATATACTTTTATTTTTGTAAAAGTACAAAGTACAACAATATTTTTTTTTCCTACGGAATATCTAAAAAAGTGTAAAAAAAAATAATAAAGGAAACTATAAATAAAATTAATAATAATAATAAATTTTAATGTAACTTGACAGTGGAGGTTGACTGAGGAGTATGGAAGAAGAGGAGGAATATTTTTTTTTTGGATGGTGGGATCACATCAAATGACTCCTCCCGCTGTGGGCAGCGGAGAACGGAAGGGAGTGTCAGACGTCTACTGACTAAAAACCATGCATGTTCCGTCTTTGCCCTTTGTGTCGAGGCCGCCGTATCTCTTTCGACCAACCCGCAGCCCCGACGGGATTTTATGCTTACCTAGCTTTAGCATTGTTTTACTTATTTCTAATTCATTATACTGTTGGCAGTCAACCTAACTCGAAAGTGGTGCATTGGTTTAACGCTAATAATTTGCTTCTTAATGAAAAAAAAAACAAGTGCATTAGGTTTAATCTAGGCCGGTGAAAACTTGTGTGTTGGTAAAGGGTTCGTAATTTAACCGATGTAGAGACAGCCCGTTTAGTGTACTTCAGTTTTTTTCATAGCGAATGTCGTACGGCATTCTGTTGTGGGGGAATGCCGCTGATATTCAGACCATTTATGTTTTGCAAAAACGGGCGGTTAGATCAATTTATAAATTGACTCTTCCTTCACAGTATATTTATGAAAATCTTTTATATGCCCACAAAAATATAAAGCTGTTTAAGAAATATAGTGACATTCACAATATTGATACAAGAAATAGACATAAATATGTTGTACCTACAACAAGGCTCAAGAAAATAGGTGGATCATTTAGATGCCAATGTATTCGCTTTTATAATAAACTACCAAGCTGCATTCAAAATTTAAGCCTTAATAAATTCAAATCCTTTATAAAACGTAAACTTTGCCAGAAATGGTTTTATTCTGTTAAAGATTATATAGAGGACCAAAAAGCTTGGGATTGAACTGCTCCAATTTGAATGAAAATTAAACTAACTTTATACATATTAATTTTATTTTTGTACAATTTGACATTTTATGATTTTTTTTATACACTGTGACAATGTTTACTTTTTCAAGTATGATATTATTTTTTAGGTCGGAGGCTAGAATCTGCACGTATCTACATTGGGACGCGAGGGCCGGCGGCGGACCGCGTAATTATTTTGTCGCGCGGACATATTTACATTGCTATATCTTCTAAGGTATTTGTTTAAACATATAGATTTATATAGAGTTAAAGGCAGAAATATTCTATATTAAATTTCCGTTCTAACAAATATATTTATTTAGATATAGATTAATACCATATGGGTTCTAAGCTTCGCAAAAAATAATTCTATTTAACCTTACATTTCAATATTAAAAAATGGTTACAATGAGTCAATCTTAATAGATAGATGTGTGCTGTCGCAGACTTTTTTGTAGAACTTTTAAAGAGGAACATTTCTTGTGTACATGGTATTGGCATAACTTAAACCATTTTCGCAGCGCACGTAACGAAAGGAAATATTTTCCCGTTTCTGCAACATTTTTCATTTATGTTCCACTCCTTTTAGTTGTAGCGTGATGTTATATAGCCTAAAGCCTTCCTCGATAAATGGACTATCCAACACAAAAAGAATTTTTAAATTCCAACTAGTACATCCTGAGTTTATAGCGTTCAAACAAACAAACAAACAAACTCTTCAGCTATAAAATATTAGTAAACTTAGATACAACCTGACACTGACTGGCAAATTGCAAAAAACGACACAAAAAAAACTATTTTCGCAGGCTACCTTGTTGCATTCACCTTAAGGAGATGATATATAGATAATATCCTAGATCTATGATATTTAGAAGAGAAAATCCAAAAAAAACTGATGGAATTTGGTCCTCATATTTTGCATACCAACTTCTCGCTAGAGTCCGGTCTATGTCCTTGACTTGAACTAACAGTAAAGAAGCGTTCCTTTCATTTTTGCAAAACCCAAGTTGGACACTTAGAGCTTTGTTTTTATAATTGTGGCTGCTCCAATAACATAGCAAATCCTTATAATGCAAATATGATTTAACACTGTATTATTGTTGATATTATTCCTGTGATGGTATATTTTTTAAAGTTGGAAAACTCGTTTTAAATTTGGTAGAGCGAGCATACAAAAACTAGACTGGACGAAGCGGGGATCGGGACGTGGGACGGGGGACGGGGGCATTGGGATTCTCACGTGCGGTCTATCTGTGTTAACCAAACAGATTTCGCCTAAAATGTCTTATCAATAATTGTTTGCAATGATTGTTGATATAACGGTTCCGCATCACGCATGACGAGAACCTTGCGTAAGCAAAGAAATTTAAACTAATCAAGTTTCTAGATCTGGTTTTTGAGGTTGTCGACTTGTGAATCTCGTACAGCAGTTATTGTGCCAACATCCGAGGAGGCTCTTGCTCGGCAGCTGGATCAAGAGATCGATTTAGAAATCCTCATCTTACGAACAGTAAATCGTAGGTTCACCACCTGTCACAACTGTGAAGGAAAACATCGTGAGGAAACTTATGTCTTAGAACCAAAAAATTCGAAGACATGTGACATCTACCAAATTAGATTATTCATGTTTCTATATGTAGATTATTAAGAGGTATGATCTCGTGCAGGGATGGTGAACCTTTGCGCGATTTTTTCTAAAGCTATGTTTAGTTGGACCTTGCACGTGACGTCTTGCTTAGTCTTTATTGGCAGATAATGAAAGTAAATATTTTCAACTAAAAACTCTTTATTTACTATGTAAGTACCGGACAGAGAAAACTTGACCTAAGTATAATATCGAAAAAAATTTTTCAATTCTATGTGTAATTCAAATTAAAGTAACATTAGTGTAACTTCTATTGTTGCTCATATATAATAAATAATACGCTATATTATTTACTAAAAGTAACCGCGTACTTAAATGTATAGTACGCGGTAACTTTTAGTAAATTGCATGTTGAAAGGGGGTTCGATTAGATGCCGTTTGGTAGAGGAGTCAAGGGGGTCTAAAATGGCCACTTTACCAGATCTAATATGAGTTGCCTTAAAAAGCGTAATATGGGGTTTTATTTTAACAACCAAAACATCAACGATTAAATATCAACACCATATAATCAACAGTTTAATTTTACAATGAATTAGAATATCATTAACTTAAAACAAAAACGGTTCAAAATGTCCACACTTCAGATCTGTGCTTCAGATAATCAACGAATCTGAATGTCACTGATTTACAACCGAAATTGTTTATTTGATCAACATTTTTTGCATTGCATTATACAAATTGCTTTTATAATTAAACAATAGGTACCTAGTTCATAATATAGGGTTAAAGATACAACTATTAATTTTGAAAGATATTCTCAAGTTATTCTTAACATTTCTTGAGTTTAATAGACATAAATCCCATCCTCATAACTCCTATTCCTTCTCTATCTACGCTCTAAGGTAGTGTAACTCACTTTCGCCTAGGATTCGGGACTTGAAAACAATTACATTGCTTAAAAATACCTTTCCTCTCCTTTCTGAGTTATTATACCCATTATAATTTTATCTGTATTTATGTATTTATATAAGTATATATCCATATATTTTTTCATTATTCATTTCGTTTTAATTCACACACTATCGCTTATATTTCTTTTTCATTTCACGTTTTGCAGGTTCTCTAGAAATAAGCAGTACCTTTGTACTTACATATTGTATTAAAATATTTTCCTGTGATATCTACTGTATGTACATAAATAGTAAAATAAATAAATAAACCTATACTAGTACTAGAAGTACTACACTACTGCACTGCTACTGCACTTATAATAATTATGATGTAAGGTATACAGAAAAAAAACCGGCCAAGTGCGAGTCCTACTCGCACATAAAGGGTTCCGTACCATCGTAGTAGGGGAGTCGCTTTTTATTTTTTGTTATAGCAGCAACAGAGAGACACATTCAGTGAAAATTTCAACTTAAAAATATTTTTATTATATGATGTAACTAAAAATTTATGCTTTTCGCAATTTTTCCTTTATCTGTGTTATAAGACGTTGCTTCGTACCAAATTTCAAGATTCTGAGTTTACGGGAAGTACCCTGTAGGTTTTGATTCCCTTGCGAGTGTCGAAAATTTGCGGCATAAACGGGAGTATCTTTTGATCGCGTTGACTTAGAAGTTTGATTTTTTCACAGCTCCAAGAGACCATAGACTTGAGTATTTGATATGAATTTCAGCTTGATACCTCCACGCGTTCCTGAGAAAAAAGGTCTTGACAGACAGACAGACGGACAACAAAGTGATCCTATAAGGGTTCCGTTTTTACCTTTTGAGGTACGGAACCCTAAAAACAGGAATTAATATTTGTGGGACACTGGCGACAGGATAGATACTAAGGTACAAGGATAATATTACAAAAGTTGTGACAAAACTTGCAATATTTAAACAGATTGGAGTTTTTAAATGAAGTAGGCAAACTTGTATCAATGTGTCAATGAAAATGTTAGTGACCATGTCAGTTTACAAACTATCTGATAATATAATCTAGTACATAAACTGTATGTTAGTTTACCCGACGGACATATTGAAATCCGCATTAAGGTATGCTTACATGATTCTAATAAAAATATATTATGAACAACAAAAAAAGCACTGATAAATAACAGACAGAACCATACCAAATATGTATAATATAAGGTAGAGTGTAACAAAAACACATAGAAGGAAATCCTATAACATAATAGTTTGATTCTTGTATAAACATGGTCAATTTAGGCCTTACAATTTTATTAATAGTGTTGTGAATTCACATGTTTCTCTGGTATGGAATTAAACACGTAATAACTACTGTAACTTAGATTAAAGATTTATTTCACTTGAGATATGATTTTTTTCTATTCTGTAAATCTACTTTAGCCATTGCTTGAAATTAGATGATAGTCGTAAAAAAAACGAAATACCTATATTTGCAATAAATAAATGTTTTATTGATCCAATAACTTTAAGTTACACACAAGAGCCAAGCATAGAATTTTCGGTACTTCTTAATCTTGATCAAAATCCTGTGTGCCAAATTGTTGTGTATTGTATACCTTAGAATCCCAAACTAGGAAAAAGTCCTGTATTTTGGGAGGCTATTTATTGATGCCTCCTAAATAATCTGTCTTACTTACACTCATTTCCAACATTTATTTGTTATTATGATTTTTCTACATTGTTAACTACCTAAGTTATAATAAAAATACTAAACCCACTTTAACTTAATCCTCCATTTTAGGTAAGTATACTTACTGATAATAATTAATTTGAGAATCAATATGAAAATTATTTCATTTAAGCCGTCACAGGCACATTTTAATGTTTTAATTGAGTTTTTTAATAGACATTAATATGGAGTATTAGGGAATGGATTATATGAAGGAGTAAGGAGTTAATGATGCCGTGACGTCTGACAGAGAATATAGGAAGAAGGAAACGTGTGGCGCTGACTCCAAATATAATGGCACGAGGGCAGGAAGATTATAATGATTTTGCTTTTTTGTAAAATATGTACCAAAAGAAAAAAAAATTAGGTACTTTTTTAAGTACTCGTAGCGCCATCTGTTATCATGTATATGTACCTAATTGTATGATGATCGATTATTACATGTGCAAGGAGTATGTATGTGTATGTCTGCATGTGTGAGTGGCGTCACCGGGTTCGCCGCCGGTCAAAGTGGAATTTGATATAAAAAGGTTACACAGCTGGTTAGCTAAAATATTACATCATCATGGCTTCCAGTTTAGCGTTATGGAGCTGAATACCAGTATTTTACATGGAGCAACTGCCTATCTGACCTCCACAATCCAGTTTTGCTTTCCTTAACGTGTGGTTAGTGCCTAGTCTAATGTCAGTGTTTTTATGGCCTCTGATTTGGCTTAGCAGGAAATCACTGCGTAAACATTATCAAAATACAATATTCCTTACCTTGAATACAAAACGCTCTGATCCGAAGCTCCACTGTCCACGTGACTCTCGGAGGACTTTGCAGACTTGTTTTCCATCGTTAATACTCGAAATACTATTAAAATAATAACTATTAACAAGGTGTGTTGGCCGTCGGAATGTTTTTAATTGATGCTGACGACTTTTAAGTTCTTTTCTCAAAGTAATTCAATAAAAGTGGTAGTGTAGTGAGTGCTTGCGCGGGAAAAGATGATTGTGTTGTGTGTTGTGTCAATGAATGGATATCTGTTATGTCAAACCGTTTAGTGATGCAACAATACTAAAGCTTAATTGTAAACTAAATTATAATAAAATACTAAACCAATTTTAAGTTAATCCTACATTTTAGGTAAGTACTTACTGATAACAATTATTTTGAGAACCAATATGAAAATCAAAGCATTTATTTCAATTAAGCCATCACAGGCACGTTATAATGTCAAAATAAAACAAAGAAAGCATAAACTATCAACATTTCTTTTTCATTTTAGTAAAATAAATGTATTATACTTATTAGTTACAGTCGCAAGGTATAATAATATTTTCAAACGTAGAAAAGAATAGGCAAGAAAGTCATACCTTAACCGGAAAAGCTTAGTGTTGCCATACAACGTGGCAACGCGAAATGTATGAAATAAATGTTTTTTTTCACAGGTTCTATTCCTGGCTAGATACATTGATTTTAGAGTATTTTTGGATATTTCTCTTAATTTCACAACAAGAAACCCTTGAAAAATACAACCTAACTATGTAGATACTTACTTTTAGTCTTAATTTAGTATTATTATTTTTGATCTATTTCTATATAGTCGTTTTATATATAATTTACCTCAGATAAATTATATTATATGTAAAAATAATTGTTGTTGTTGTTGTTTAATAATGGTTGTTGTTTGTTGTGTGTTGTTGTTAAATAATTGTTGTTATTTGTTGTGTGTTGTTGTTTGTTGTGTGTTGCTTGCTACTTACTTTTAGTCTTAATTTAGTATTATTATTTTTGATCTATTTCTATAAAGTCGTTTTATATATAATTTACCTCAGATAAATTATATTATATGTAAAAATAATTGTTGTTGTTTGTTGTGTGTTGTTATTAAATAATGGTTGTTGTTTGTTGTGTGTTGTTGTTAAATAATTGTTGTTATTTGTTGTGTGTTGTTGTTTGTTGTGTGTTGTTATTGTTGTTACTTTGTTTTTGTATTGTTGTTGTTGTGTAGATAAGTATTACATTACAATTATTTTTCTAAGAAATAATAAGACTTGACAGTCCTTCATTGGTCTAGTGGTTGCAAGCGCGACTGTTGTCAATGAGGTCCTGGGTTCGATTCCCAAATTGGGCAAAGTGTTATTGGGTTTTTCTATCAGAAGTTTCTCAGTAGCAGCCACGGTGTCTGGATTTGTGCCCCATTGTTGGCTATAGGCTCGCCCTCTATTTTAAACACAAATCGCGAAATGTGTGTCTTAACTACTAATGGATACATCTCTACTTACAGACTGTTACATTTATTTATTTATTTATGTTTATGGCACTTCAACGACTTACTCACTAAAAACATACTTCAATTACATCACAAACAGTTTTAAACATAGTGAATTCATCACTTACAGAAGTGCACAGCGCTCACAGAAAAATAAAGGGCAAGTACGACAGCAAAAAAAAAATTAAGGTTACATTAATAAAGGAAGTTAGAAATAGAAGTGGGTTATATAATTATGTTTTATTATTCCTCTAAAACAATAATATATCCCAAAGAATCCCAAGCCGAGGCGACGTCACAATGCTAATCAGGGTCAACGACATATTGATCGACTGCGGACGACGTTTTGTCCATATAAATAAGCACAAGGAATGGGACGCCGCCGTCCGCCTCTATTTGCAACGAACATCTCCAGCCAGGGCGATAAAACTTATAGACTGTAGAAGTGATAAGGATACCCCCTGCGGGGTACCTACGAGTCTCAGCTTAGTGTCACTGGGCACCAGCTCTATGACATCTGGCGTTTCTGGAGACCTCACATTTAGGTTCGTGTAGACTTGTGTCGAGTCGTGTAGAGGGCACGATAACCCCGAATATGCGTTGAAATTTAATGTTGCAATCAGCAAAAAATGTGTATCGATCTTATGTAAGGCACAGACTATAGTTCAGTCGAATCCATACTAACAAATGTTATCACATCACTATAGCTCGATATGTTATCAATATTATGTAGTATATTTATATAGTCTCCGCTGTCCGCTGTCAGTGTAAAGACTAATAAATCGTGTATTGAGAATTTGGTAGAAATATCATTATAGCCTGTTCTAATAAATTAATTTATAATTTTTTCAGGAATAAAAAGGATCCGGGAGTTTTAAAATTGGTAAATGAATACCTGCATAAATATTCAATAAACACAAAGGAGAGCCATGCTGCCATACGGAGAGCGCCACTCGGAGTTTTGATGAGCGATAAAATCCGGAATGAGGAAGGTCGCCAAAGAATCAGGGTCACCGACATAGCTCTCAGAATATGCAAGTTTAAGTGGCAATGGGCAGGCCACATCGCTCGAAGAATTGATAACCAAACAGGTAATGATAATATTATAATATTTAAACTAAGCTTGACTCTACAATCATTAATTCATGAATTTATCGATCCGATTAGAATAGTTCCCATTTTAAGCTAAAAGGACTTATAATAGGTGTCCGTGTTTTGGAGGTTAGGTAAGCAGTCAAAATACTGGTATTTAGCTGAATCCGGTTAGACTGGCAGCCAACCACAACAGGGTAAGGAAAGTCTTGGCAGAGATGATGATGTTCAACAGGTTTAAATTAAACCTAACCCGTTTCATCCACTCTCTTACTGTGACTCTGTGACTCTAATCTTAACCCGTTTCTTTGATTTGGTTACTATGACTAACTCTACAAAAGATTTATTTTTAGAAAAGAAAAAACTTACTACTTATATTTCAAAGACGATCCTTGAATCTTCGGCACACCATGTCTTCTTCTTCCAAATCAAATCTAATCATTTATTTACTTGAATATGGGTACACTTAAAGGATGCCTTTAAACAACATAGCTCGAAACCATATCCTACCTTAGCTGGTGTGCCTAACTAGTATCTACATAGCTAGGTACAGAGAAATTCTTGACGGTCAATCCTAATACCTACCATCTTTTATCTTTTACTAGACTTGGACACTGAGGTGCTAAATGCAAAAAAAAAACGTGAAAAAATAGATTTTCCCGTCTACTCTAGCACTTCCCACTTAAATGAACAGATTTAACCACAGATCTAATAATACCTATTTTTACCGTGCACCTTCTTCGTCGACGTTTTACAAGTGCCCTTGTATGTGAAATAAAAATATTTTGATTTTGATTTTTACATTTTCAGTAATAATGTTGCCGTTGAAAAACAACAAAGATGCGTAGTCTGTTCATACCAGGAATCTCCGATTGAGTACAGGTATAGGAGTTTAGGAGGTAGGTAATAGAGGAAAGTCACCAAATATGAAATAGTATCTTAATATGGAATACCTTCATTTCTCTAAGACTATAAGTATGAAACGCAACACTCGACCATCTTCTGTTCCATTCGGTCTATTGCACCACGTACGTGTTAGTAGACCGAATGGAACAGACTGCAGCTGTGACACTGAAAGTGCGCTGAGCTTTTGACAGCCTCTAAAGCGTCATTTTGTGGTAGAACAATAAAATCACGTCATCAACAGTGAAGTCTAAGTAATAGGGTCCCGTTTCTACCCTTTGTGTAACGAAACCCTTTAAAATAGCTACAACTTTATAGTGTCATTACAAATTAATAGATGGCGCTATTAAGAGTCAAGGACTTTACGTCTGAGTTGATCGCATCAGTCGATACTAGCGTTCAACATCGGCAGATGGCGTTAGTTGTTTATTCTTGATGATGAAGTGGACAGATTGAGGGTTTCTGGACTACGTCTGCACAGCTTACGATTCATCATCATCATCATCAGCCTATAATGTTCCCACTGCAGGGACTCAGACCTCCTCTCTAGGAGAGGGATGGGCTATAATCCACCACACGCCTACCCAGTGCGGGTTGGTAGACGTCACATGTCTTCGATTTTTTATTCTAAGACCTCACGGTTCCCACCTTAGCACCCACTTTAGCAGATCATAATTTAAATTGCGTTAAAATTCGTAATATAATGGTCGCAGACGCATTACTCGGCATTATTACCTATTATTTATGAATGGTCCTTTTTACGATTTTTAATGCAATTCATATTATAATCCTACTATGATCTGCTAAAGTGTCAATTGTAGAACCCCTGTCATCAGTCGCTTGCTCTTATATTCATATAATTAGCTCGTCAAAACCATTTAATAGCTGTCACCTATAATTGACAACTTTGCCAGCTTACAGAATTCACCCTTGTTGCACTCAATGTACAATGCACAAGTATATTTTTTATGAGAGTTTTTAAAGAAAGACGGAAAGTGGTTTTAAATATGTTTATTAAGAATACTTTACACTGTTTACGGTGCGTTGAAATGTTCTAACACCGCGCTATCGCAGCAACAATCACATTAATCACACTATCACACTAATATTATAAAGGCGAAAGTTTGTGAGTGTGTGAGTGTGTATGTTTGCTACTTATTCGCGCAAAAAATACTAAACGGATTTAGATAAAATTTGGTACACAGATAGTTTATAACCTGGATTAACACATAGGATTATCCCGATTTTTATCTTCCCGTGGGATAATTTTTGATTTGTAGCGGGTGAAGCCGCTGGCAACAGCTAGTATAGCATAAATATTAAGAAGATGATTAGAAACATCCAAATCCTTCTAAGATATAATTAGAGACGCACCAGGGGGCCAATTCTCGATTTTAGAGATGGTGTTGAACTCGACAAAAATTTCTAATGACGTAATTTTTTCGACAAATTTTAAAAGTTGCTATTCTGGGGATGTCGAATTCGACATTTGTCGAAAGCTAACGTTAGAGTTCATGTCGAGTGCTTCTGACCAGTAGAGATGTCATGTCGATTGTAGAGATACGTCATTTCTGAGTGAATTCGTTGAGTTTTGGATTGTACACTGTGTTTTCTTTTCTTTAATTTTTAAATAAAATACGGCTTGGCATCTCTTACTTACTGGAAATTCGATTTATACTCTTTGATTTGTGCCCTTGCCTTGTTTGATTTTTCCCCTCCATGTTAAAATAAAACTTTTAAAATGTAAAACAGCACCCAATAATGATGTAAACACAGTAGGTACATGTAAACATAACAAAAGTTTTGAAGGAACCGCAAAAAGGCGCAAATTCTGACACTGACAGACAGTCAACTGTCAATTTGTTTTCTTTATTTCACGAAGAGCATACGAAAATCTTGAAACACACTAAACGTTTCGTTTTATACTTAAATAATTAAGTTTAGTCAGCGTTTTAAAACAAAATCATTCATTAACTCATAGCTACCTAAAACAGAACGTGCGATTCTTCATAATGGTAACATTATCTTCACTCGACTCGACATTTTCGTGACATTTATTTCTATTTTGACTGAGAACACGGAATTCTGCTCAATTCGACATTTTTTGGTAGAGATAGAGATATTTTTAATAGACATAGAGATAGACTTACGATCTCGAACTCGAGATAAAAGGCGAAAATCGAGAATTGGCCCCCAGTGCTTTGAGGGTTGTCTCGTGCAACCTAGCAAGCCCCCTGTGCAAGCCCCACACAAAACATATTTGTGTACTTTTCTGGATTGCACGATCGTCAACCGGTGCTGCAAAATTCAAAATTCTGCTAGACCTGTAGCGCACGTAGCTGACGGTTGGCGGAGTAGGTGAGGAATTGGACTGCTGCGCTGCGTGTCGCGGGTTCGATCCCCACACGGAATAAATGTTTGTATGGCCTACAGATAGTTGTTTCGGGTCTGGCTGTGTGAGAGAGTTTAAATGTTTGAAAACGCACCCACGATACAGGAGAAATTCCTAGAGTGGGGCAACGTTTAAACAATTAAATAAATAGATGTGCCCCTTGTTTTGTTAATTTCATCTTTTGTTCTGTTTGTTTTCTTTTGTGTTTAATTTAGTTTACTAACATCATTATCATGATCATCATCATTTCAGCCAATAGACGTCCACTGCTGGACATAGGCCTCCCCCAGGTGTCGCCACATTGACCGGTCCCGCAACCTTCACCAGGTCATCGTTAGTGGAAGGCCGTCCAACGCAACGTCTTCCAGTTCGCGGTCGCCACTCCAGAACTTTTCGGGCCCATCGGCCATTCGTTCTGCGAGCAATGTGCCCTAGTAAAGGGCACATACGGTACTTTACTAACATGATAATTATGTTAAATTGGTACTAACACTGTGAGTTATTTTTACTTGAATAAATAATTGAATTGTTATTATTCACCTAAGCGAGAACGAAAAGGTAAAACAAAGACAAACAAAGACATTGGGCACATTGTTATTGCAATACAACATTAATACAACATGGCCAAATATTGCACAGCATAGAGTGGTTTGGAAGGAGAAAAGGGAGGCCTTTGTCCAATAGTGCTGGGAGGATATGGACGGTCAAAAAAAAACGTCGTCGTTATGTTCTTGCTCTTATTCCAGTTAATATCGTGCTGCGCAAGTGGTGCCGCTGAGGCTGCAGAGAACCTCAAACATCGTAAATATGTGTATGTGGTGGTAACTATATTTTCAAGCCGTTTGGGGTTGAAACTGTGAGGCCGTGGGCTCCGAGTGCTCATAGCCTGTTTAAGGAAATTTCTAAACGCTTAGATGACGCTTCTCGTGACCCAAGGGCTGGCTTTTATCTTGGCCACAGGCTAAGCGTTGTCATACAACGTGGCAATGCCACCAGTCTTTTGGGCACATTACCGGCTGACAGCGTGGAGGAGCAGTATTTCGATGCCCTTTTGTAGTTTCTTGTTAGTTTATTTTATAGTTTTTTAGTTACTTTACTCTTATAATATGTAGACGGTGCAGCATGTCTTCCTCTTCCATATTTCTGAGTTATTCGTAATCTCATCAAATAGCTACCTATCTATCTATCTAAATATATAAAAAGTAAAGCTGACTGACTGAGGATAAACGCACAGGCCAAGCCCTTAAAGCTAGAAACACACGTTTTCCTCTTTTAAATACGAGTAACCAATAAGGAAGGATTTTTTTTTTAATTCTACACCCAAGGGGGTGAAAAAGCGGGGCAAAGTTCGTATCGAAAATCGACATTATCACGTGGGCGAGCCGAGGGCAAACACTAGTAATTAATAATACAAATTGAAATTAATCCTTCTTACGAATAGGCTCAAACAGCGTCAAATCAATCACGATGCACACGCTCGAACAAACAAACGAACGCTATATTTTTATGTGTATAATGACAGTTACTGCAGACAAACAAAGAATGGAACTTCGCTAATTCTGCCTGCGCAAATCGATGGAAAAAAATGACGTGAGAGTATATGCCACTTAGCGCTTTTAATAGAGCCTTTTATCTGCCTAGCCTTTTCCTAACTAAGTACTTATGTTGGGTTCTGATTTCAATCTTACTGGATGCAGCTGAGCATCAGTATTTTATAATGAGTAAATGCCTATCGAACCTCCACAACCGCCACGCAACGGAGTTATACGATATCCCTTATTGGTACTGGTTACTGGTACTGGTTGTCAGAATAGGGGATCGGACAAAAAAAATATTATTAGTCCGTCAGATAGATTTCCAAAAAATATTGGAGACGTATTTTTTCTTTTTTCACATAAACAAAAAATGAAGTCAATACAGTGCTTCGAAAACTCGTGAACTCGTCGAAAACGTCATATGATAGTACATTTTTTACCTTCAAATGACGTCACAACCACATCTTATCTTCGTCAATTTTGATTAATTTGTTAAAACAAAAAACACGTATTCAATATTTTTCGATAATCTAACTGAACGACTTATTAGAATCATTGTTTTTTGACTCAGTCCGATCCGCTATTAAAAGACGGGACCAATAGCTTAACGTGTTTTCTGAGGCACGGTATGTAATCGGTGATTGGTGTGGTTACCCATCCACGGATCAACCTAGGCAAGCGTGGATTAACCCGAAGATCGACCCGAGTGTCTTTTATTACTTAGCCACGAGCTCCTCTGTACCACGGACAATGATACAATATTTCATGACAGACCAACAATATCTCATGTAAGTGCTAAATAAAATTAATTTTTCGCCAACCCGGATCATCGGAAACAGAAAGCCATCGTGCCAGCCCTTAGCGTAACAAAAATAATAAAACAACATGCACAGTAACCGTTGCGTCATCCATCACGACACTTCCTTCAGGGTAGATGTGGGGAGGGGGGAGAAAGGGGGACTGGTCACGCAAACCTGATAACAACCCTTCACTTGTGTTACACTTTTAAAGCCCTTACCACAACGATTAATCTAAAAAAAAAAACATTCTTTAAAACAAATTACCAGAAAATATGGCGACAATTTTATTGTTCTTTTTTATTTTAAAGTTGAGTAGGGTTGACGTGGTTAGAGTATAGGATGTGATTTGGTGCTGGAAAGGGTACGATGATAAATATATTTTTTATTACTAAATAGGGTTGCGTTTGGCCGCATTTTACCTCATGTGTGAAGGGTTATGAGCCTGCTCCAGCAGGCTTGCCTAGAAGAAACCGATTCAGTTGAAATTAAAAATTTGGAACTTTGACCCCCAATATTTCCGTAACTAGGGGGTTCCCAGGTACGGTCTAGAACATTTTTAGTGTCAGTTTCATGTGTTTTTTTTTGTACAGAATCTAACCAAGTCTCATCTGTGTAGTCTTAACAATTTCGGAATAAAGTGGCTGTGACATACGGACGGACAGATAGACCTGACGAATCGATAAGGCTCCGTTTTTTGCCATTCGGCTACGGAACTCTAAAAACCGAAAACCGATAGGCTGCATCTATGCAGCGATGTTCAAGGCTTTGGAGCTTGTCTTTGACAAAGGAGTAGATGTCAATGTTATGGTGCCTCGCTCATCAATAGCTTTTAACGCAGTTAGTGCTTCACTAATTCTTGGCCTTCTTCTCAATCTCACTCAATCTCACAAACATTTAAATTCATCAGTCTTTAAGTCCTGTGGGCTTCGTGCCTCCTCGTCACGGATCCATACCAATCCAGTCGATTACCTTTCAACGATTACAGGCAAAACTGCACATGCATAACCTACTTCTATGGCCGGCCTCACACGCGAATCGTTTGCGGACTGTATGACGTTATGTCAACACACGGAAGCGCGACTAAAGCTTGTGAGGTATAACTGTAACGGCTGCGGGATGTTGTAAGGACTGCGGGATGTTGTAAGCGCTGCGGAATGTTGTAAGTGATACTGCGGCCTCGACATAAAGGGCTAAGAAGGAACATGGGTGGTTTTTAGTCCGTAGAAGTCTGATTTGATGATTTCCCACACCCCAATAAAAAATGCATAACTGTAATGAGTCTCACTGTAGTTCGAATACACGCTAGTGCGACAAATGCTTGTGCCACAGTAGTTCGATACTATTCAAGTGCGCTTATGCGACACCACCGTCTATACAGCGTGTAAGAGGATCCTTCACAAGCCGGCAAAGAAGAGTTTTGCACATCAAAATTTAACATTGCGTGCAGGTCGCAGCCGAGCAGTAATTTGATGTATACTTGGATTTTAACGATCAGTAACCAGCCCACTCACTTACCGCTTCTATCTACCCCTGGACGACTTGACCGTGATGATACTTTACCAAACTGACCCAAAACTTCACTTGAACCTTACAAAGGTTCTAAGGTGTCAAGTGCACTCAACTGTATCAAGTTCGATCAAAAGGTTAAGCGCGTAAGGGTGCCATTTAAGCATTTTTTTTAGAGGGAATGTAAAGGATCATGGGATTTTTTTTATTAAATCTGGGTATGTCTACATTTCAATGGACCAAAAGAATTGAAATATAATATCTCAAATAGCAGCTTATATTAGGAATTCATTTCAAAACAACATAAGTATACTTTAGTCGCCGTACAACAGATATAGAACCCACGACCTCACTGGTAAGTCGGGGTCGGTGTACGATTGTGCCACCACTGCTGTTCTAAATCATATCAAGATGGCATAATAATTATCAAGATGACTTTTCTATCAGTGAGATAATTTTAAAAATCAGTAACTTAGTAGTTTTGGAAAATATTTTTCTTTGTTTACTTACAAAATTTACTTTCATAGTCCCTTTTAGGGTTCCGTACAAGAAGGGTATCCCACGGGACCCTATTACTAAGCTTCTGCTGTCCGTCCGTCCGTCCGTGTGTCTGTCAGCGGTTTGTATTGTGAAAAAAAAGGAAATTTCAACACATTATAAATTTCGGCTAGAAATTTCTACAGCCAATTTGAATCTCCAAAGCTAACACAGTCAATTTAGAAGTAGGATCGGCCTCAATTATTCTCAAAAAAGCCGCACGGATTGATCTTCAAGGTTAAGCAGCGTTTGCTGAAATCGGTCTGTGGATAGTGTTACACGTAGTCGCCAACTGCACAGCCGCAACCCAGGAAGCTTCAATCTACTTACCTCCATCGTCATTATAATAAACAGCTAGCGCCATCTACATCTATTTGATGAAACTAGTATAACAGCAACCACTAAAGATCTACCGATGTAGTCTTGATAGCGCCATCTATCTATCTACGACGCTATAAAGTTGTGGTCATTTAAAATATTAATAACTTGTCCTTTTCTCTGAGCATCCAATTATTAAATTGGAAATGTATTCAATTGTAAAAGTTTACTTTATAAAACCTATAGCTAATATTCCTATAATTCTTGTAATAAATAGGTTCAATCTATGTAAGTGTTACAAATATTTTACAATTATAAAAAGATTATGATAACGTCGTGATTTGATTTCCGTTGGGCGGGGTACCTACTCTTTTTGGCTAGCGTGACTCGAACGGGCAGATTGTTTTGATTACCTAATTGATTGTTTTTCTTGGTGCGCCTCCCACGGCGGTTTGTATTGATACTGACTTATTATTTAACTAGTGACCAGCCGGGCTTCGCATGGGTTCATTTCTAACCTTCCTTTTAAATCACTCTACGAGTCCTACCTATTGCTGTAAACTTCATTAAAATCCGTTGCGATGTTTAAAAGCGAGAGAGATTTTGTTGTATATTACGTCAAGAAGGTACAGGTTTAATGGTGGCCGCTATGTACATTTGTTTCTATGCTTTAAAAGTACATATACACTCGAGAGCAATGAATCTGGGTCACTTAAAGAATTTTAAAAATCTCGGAAACTAAAAATTATAGGTTAATGCAATAAATTGTATTTAATAGACAATGTAATACTCCTTAAATGAAAGTAAAAAAAATATGAGTCACCATACATTTTATTAACACAAAATTACATAAAGAAAAAAACTGCTGATCTCTCCTTAAAACAAAAATAGGAAACATGAAATTTTTGAACTTTATTACGATTTTCTTGAATTTTAATACTTCGTATTGCCTCCTCGTGCTTCCATTACTGCGTTTACGCGGTTTGGCATGCTGTACACCAAGTTCCTTATACGATTTTGGGGAATATTCTCCCATTCCTCTGTGAGAGCAATTTTGAGCTCACGAAGCGTGATTGGGGGAGGGTTTCGTTGTTTTACGCATCTGCCTAGCTCGTCCCAAGCATGCTCGATCGGGTTGATATCCGGGCTGCGCGCTGGCCACTCCATACGAGTAATGTCCATCTCTTGAAGGTAGTCATTCACAATCCTACCTGTATGAGGTCGGGCATTGTCATGCATAAATATAGCATCCTCACCTAAATTGACCATAAATGGACCAACGTGATCATTGAGGATTTCTTCCACATATCTTACGCTAGTTAAAGAGCCGTTTTCTATGATCACCAGCTCTGTGCGACTTTCAGAAGAAATTCCGGCCCACACAAGTACAGACCCACCACCGTAGGCTACTTTTTCTTCGATGCATGCTTGCTTGAATCTTTCCCCTGGTCTTCGATACACTCTGTGTCTTCCATCGTGCTTGTAGAGCATAAATTTTGATTCGTCGGAGAACATAACTTTTGACCAATCTTCAATACTCCAATTTACGTGGCTCTGGGCATATCTTAGTCTTGAAATACGATGCCCACGCTCTAGTTTAGGGCCGTTTGCAGGTCTAAGGGTTTTTAAGTTAGATTCAGCAAGCCGACGTCTTACTGTACATGCACTTGGGTTACTTCCTCCGAGGCGTCGAAACTGATTTGTGAGTTCAGTTCCTGTGAGAAAGCGATTTCGAAGCATGGTGTTCACCAAGTATCGGTCTGCTCGTGCTGTGGTACACCTGGTTCTGCCCATTCCTGGTCTGCGTAGGTTAGAACCAGTTTCTTCGTAACGTCGGAGAACTCTTTGTACTGTTGACAGCAACACACCGACAGTCCTGGCTGTATCGCGCTGACTCCGGCCGGTTTCCAGCATTGTAAGTATTCTGGTGCATTCTTCAGGCGTAAGCGACATAATTTCAGCTTGAATAATGAATATAGAGCACTATCAACATGGTTTATGTACCCACATAAATGACAGATTACAAACAAAAGCAAAACCAAATGCTGTAATTTCGTAGTTCCATCTTCGAAAGTGGCCCTTTTTCAAATTTGATTTTTTACGATATAACTTAACAATAACTAAGAAGTTTTAATACCTTCATTTAAGGAGTATTACATTGTCTATTAAATACAATTTATTGCATTAACCTAGCATTTTTAGTTTCCGAGATTTTTAGGATTCTTTAAGTGACCCGGATTCATTGCTCTCGAGTGTATTATTTATTTTAACTACGCAGGAATGACTGTGTATATTAACAGGGAAAAAATAAAAACACCCAATTCAATGATGACTTTTATTCTAATTAAATTTAAGTGGAAACATGAATTCTTATAACACGAATCTAAAGAAGGAAACACTAGTATATTCTTAATTACGAAATACTTAGTAAATTAACAAATTGTCTTTCATTTTGTCATCGTTCAAATAATACAACACAACTTGTGTCAACTAAAAAGAAACTCTAGCCATTATTTATGGCACGAATATAACGACCTCAATGACAATAATAATAATTAATAAGAAAAAAAAACGACAATTACAAAATATAATAAGCAAAATATAATCACAAACATTGATTTTTCTTGCAAAATTGTGCCGAAAACGAGCTTTCTCCTTTTTGAAGTAGAGGACAATTTTTTTATTTACTTATGACTGCTGAAATCAATCAATTCTATGCTCACTAAACTATTCCAGGTCTTTAATAACTCGATTTCTCAAAACATCCAATAAAATTACTTTAGTTACAAGTTTGGAGTGGATTAAAAAAAACTACTGTAAAAATGTTTTAATTTCGTTGCAATACTTAGGTTATTTCGTAATCAGTTTTTTTCATTGTCCCCTACTTACAGTTTACAATACGAAGCTCATCAGTGCCAAATGTAACACTACTTATGTTAAAAGTGTAACAATTATATGTAACTGTAATTAAAAACATTTTACAATTTTATCTTTATTTTTTTACCATTATTTTGAGAAGGCACATGAAAATTTTCTTATAAATAAATGAATCGACAGCGCGACAAATGAAAAAAAATCTAAGTTATCAACCCATTCTAGTGCTCACTAAAAAGCGAAGATAAATAAATGATTTATTTCTTAAGATTGGGTTTTGCGATTAAATAGTCGCAATCGTATCGACATTTAAAGAAAATCGCAAATACGTCGCCAGCCTTTCTTCAAGCTCAATTACCGTTCTGTAATTTACTTTATTTGTAACAGTATATATATAATATGAACGGATCTTACATACTATATAAAAATACAACAATATATTTTCGGATAAAAATTGTTTGACTTGTTGATTGATAGTAATTAAAGGCGGTGGAGACTGAATGTCAAGTAAGTTGTTTGAAACAAAAAAGTAACAGCTGCTTGAAAAAGTTAAAGAAAAATACACAGTAATGACATGACATGACAAGGAGCTCGTGGCTTAATAAGAACTGCCACTCGGGTCGAACTTTAGGTTAAGCTGCGCTTGCCTAGGTCGATCTGTGGATGGGTGACCGCCCATTACATACCGAGTTTCCTCCGTGCCTCGGAAAGCACGTTAAGCTGTTGGTCCCGGGTGCCATATATAGATCTTTGGCAGTCGTTACGGGTAGTCAGTGACCTGATAGTCTGACATCCAGTCTTACCAAAGGGTATCGTATTACCTAGTATTAACTGGGTTGTGGAGGTCAGATATAGTTGGGAAAAGGCTAGGCAGATGATGACACAGTAATGACATATTTAGTGATTTGTAAATTGTAAATCAAAAACAAAAGGTAGGGTAGCTAACAAAAAAAATCTAATTAGTCCGTCAGATAGATTTCCAAAAAATATTGGACACGTATTTTCTCTTTTCACGTAAACAAACAATGAAGACGATACAGTGCTTTGAAAACTCGAGTGACGTCATTTTCTTAAACATAAGTATGACATTATTTAGCGGTCAGTGACGTCACAACTCCCCACTCAAATCTTTGACGCTTTTTATCTTCGTCAATTTTTATTGATTTGATAAAACAAAAAATATGTATCCAAATATGTATTATATCGTCGCTGCGCGTGCGAATCCGCGTAAGAGCAACTTGTAAAGACCGCGTATTTGCTTTTTGATGATTTTACAGGAGGAAGAAAAAACTTAATATCTCAGCGATTTCAACTCTTATTACCGACTGAACTTAATAGCTAGTTCTTTACATATTTCTTTATTGGATAATAACGTAAATTTGCTCGTAATTGGCTTAGATTTTGTGTAAAGTCACTTACGCGGTTTTGTTTGAACTAATATTGCAAAATAAGTAGACTTTTATCAAAGGTACGCGGTTTTGAAAGAAAACAATTCTGTAAATGTGTATGTATTTATTATTAAAATAATCAAATCTAACAAAAAATATTTTGTATTTATTATCAAAATCAGTTTATTAAAGAACCTATTTATATTTTTTAACAGAGATCTTATTACAAAAGTTTAGACTCCTTAAGCAAGAGATCAAAATAATCATCAAAAACTAAAATAAGAACTGTTTATGATAACTTAAATATTAAGCATAGGTACGTACATACATAATGAAGAAAAATAAATATTTTTTTATGATAAAAACTTGGAATAACAAAAATAAACCTTCTACTACGTTACGTACGTTCTTCCACTAGAATCAGAAAACCTTCAACACAAAATCTTGTGTCAGGTAGGTACTTAAATGTTTTAAATAAAAGTTTTCATAAACAAATAATAATCATAACAACAATAATCTGTTTTGTACTTGCTCTTAAATTCTGTTAATCACAGCATTTCTCATCAAATTATTTGAATAGTAAATTATAAATTATCATAAAAAGTATGGCAGTCTTTAGGTTTACTTATGACATTCTTCAGCTCCTGTAGGTGATCATATTTTGTCTTGGAAATTGTTTGCCTGGATTCATAAAGCGAAGGTATCCTCCTAATCACATACGTAATCTTCCTTGGTCTTCTAGGCAATGGGATAAAATCATCTGAAAAGTGAAGTTTATATTGTATGGTGCCACTTGGATTATATCTTAGTGCTTTTGTTTCAATAAGACAATGATCACCTACTCCTCCGCCAGGTCTTATTGATTCAGAAATCAGGTAATCTTTGATTAATGTTCTTGCTGGCATAAGATCGTTCTGAACAAATTCTGTGCCCTTTTTCTATCATTCTCTGTCTCATAACTTTCGTTCTCTTCCAATTATTTTTATCTCCTTAGCGTACTTTTTTACATTTTTTTCTTTTCTTCTATTTCCCTTTCAGGAAACCACTCTATACATTCTGCTTTACATTTATAATGCCTGATAAGTTGACAAAAGAATGATTTAAAATCAATGTCATTATTGTGATTTTCTGCCACATCATGAGATTCAATTGAAGATCTATTCTGGAGGGTCCAAAATCGTCGTAAGGGTAGTAGCTAAACTCGGATATTAAACTCTCAAAGGTATTTCTGGTGTTAAATTTTTATTCGTAGACAACGGTGTTGACACTGGTTGTAGTACTGCTTGATTTTGACAGTTATATTTATTTAATATTTCTCTCTTCATAGGTAACAATATTTTTCGCCTTTCCGATAACTCTCGCAAAGTTGCGACGTTATCTTTAATATCTAGAATAAAGTTATCTTGGTCATCCATCATTTGGGTAGTTACTTGTTAATGCAAGGATGTATCTATAAATAAGAAAAGAATAATTATTCGTTTCAGTAAAATGCAATACCGCGTAACTTAGAACAAAACAAATAAATCATACGATGTCAAGACCGCGTAAATACTTGTAAGGGGTTATATTAGTCAGAATTAATAAACTAAAACAGAATAACGTGTAATTTATATATTCTAGCATAAACACATTACACACGAAGAGTAATAAATTATTCAAACATACTTACATGGTGGTTAATCATGGCAAAATCATTAGTTTCGGGAGCACACACTAATCACGTTACTTTTTTCTCACGGCCGTAGTAAATACGCGCACTTGCTTCCAACTTTCAGGTCTCTTACTGTTCCGCGGTATTGTTTCGATAGCAGAACTGACGTTTCTCATTGGATAATTCAAATCAGGTGAAGTCTATTATAAGCCAATAGGCGTTTGGAATCAGCTAGCACGATATTCGAATTTTGCGCGTTTTGCTGTTACGCGGTATTAACAAACTGCTCTTACGCGGTTTCGTACGCGCAGCGACGATATGTATGTGTGTGTATATATTTTTTGATAATCTAGCAGACGGACTAATTAGAATCATTTTTTTACGTCAGTAAACATTCATATTCTGCATGAATAGAGTTTGCAGATTCAAAATAAATAGAAACTTGTTATTCAAGGTTTTTTTCGCTCCTAACATTGGCATAAAACTGAGACATAAGTGACCAAGCGCCTTTAAAACTTATCAACAGGTCATACAAATACGAGTGGTACCTATTTGATATGCCACAGACAATATCTTATTTCACTACCGTAATTTACAATGTTCTATATCATATAAAAATTAAAACACAAATATTTGGATTATTCAACTAAAACAGAGGTATTTTGTTTGATTTTTTAATATATTTTTTTTTTATTCAAACATTACCGTTTCTTATAATATCAATGGTTTTGTTCCCAAAACAGATAATGATTTGCCAGCATGATTTAGCTTTAATGGGTAGCAGAATAACAATTAGCGTATGTACATGATTATGGCCGATAGCAATAACAGTTAAAATTCCTATGACATGGAATACGGACAGAACATCAAAACATTTTTATGGAAAATTGTGATAAAACTCGCTCGATAAACTATCTGTGGAATTTAATTTTCAGAAAAAAAAACCTTTCTCTATAATAAGCGTTTCAGAAGAGAACAAGAATTTATTCCAAAATCATAGGAAATTTCATAATAAATAACAAAAACAATGTATATCGCTCGCTACCACTACACTAGAAGTAAGAAAAATATATATTTTTTCATATATCAAACTAATATTACGAAAGCTCGTGAGAATAATATATTAGGGATATTTTTGTGTACGATGCTTTTTAAAGTTACAGAAAAAAAACATAAAAGGTGCAGTAGTTCCTTTAAGAAACCACGAAAAAGATAAGGAAAGCCACGTGGATTCAAGAAGAACTAAAGTTGTCGACATAGCTCACAGAATAAGCAAGTTGAAGTGGCAATGGGCCGGCTATAACCGATAACCGTTGGGGTAGACGTGTTCTTGAGTGGAGACCGCGAATTGGCAAACGTAAGGTGGGACGCCCTCAGGCTAGGTGGAGCGACGATCTTCGCAGGGTGGCTGGTAGCAGCTGGATGAGAGTTGCCGAGGATAGAGAAAAGTGGCGTGCAATTGGAGAGGCCTATGTCCAGCAGTGGACTGCTATAGGCTGATGATGACGTGGATTCAATGGTCCTTAATGACAGAAGACAATTTAGGCCGCTGTTATTCTTCCAAAAAATACAATATTGTCTGGCCAGTTTTTTTTAATTATAGCTCCAGAAAGCATCGCACACAAAAACCTTAGTGTCACAAGAAAATGTCTTTTACATTTTTAATATTACAATACACTAATAGATATACAAACGATCTTACACGTTTCCGCGTTTCAAAAAGTATCAAACAATCCAATTTTAGAAAACGAAAAACAAAATTGGAACCGGCAAGGACATATACATTTCACAAGTTCAACAGAGCTTATTTTTAAATTGACTAAAGCCAAAACTGTATACGCCCTTTAACTTAACCCTACACACTCGAAAACTTAAAAAGAAAAGAAAAAAACAAACGATTTTTTACATGTCTTTAGGATCTGCTGCTTTGACTGACTTGCGGAATTACCCTCTCTGTCTTTAATATTCTGTCATGTTTAAAGTAAAAACCGTTTTGAAAGCTGTCTTTTAAAAGATGGTATTAAAAATAATAGATACATTAAATGCATATCACAACTGGCCTCAATCGTCAGTAATGAATTTAAAAAATCTTTTTTGATGTGTATGTAAAGTACAAAATTTTATGGGTTATTCTCCAAATATTTAAAGTCACTACTTCAAAACTATGGAAGCCAAAAGTGGTGGCGTTGCTAGAAACTCCACCTACAAAAATGCGTCATTATATTTTTAATTTATTTACCTATGCATTTATTGTAAACGTACGCATCTAATATTACAGAGATAGCCTTTCTATTAAACAGTGGTCCTATTATACTTTTCTTTGAAGATAATAAGAAAATATAGCAGTGGTCCAATATTCAATTGAAATAAAGTTATTTCAACCCTTCCAAACGTTATTTTAAAAACGACTTTCACAATTGTTTCTGTCGAAGATGTCCCAGCTTTAAAATTTATTTAAAAATGACTAAAATATATTTTGTCATTTAGTCACTGATAAAATTACATTTGGCGGGTCATTCAGTAAAATTTTCGCCAAAATGCCTACGTAAGATTAGAAGAGCTATCCCATTGTTTTTTTTTTAAATGATTATCATTTTAATATAATTCATTTATGATTGTGGTTCTGACCCTGCCTCGTTTAAGCGATATAACTATTTTAATGGTACATATTACAAATTGTTACATTTCCCTTATGATAACTACGTTACTAAAAAGCTTTGACCAAATATTTTTAGGCCGATAGGAACTGAACAGACAAAATAATATTTAAATCTAAAAGAATTTAAAATAAAAAACGCTAAAGAGAAAATCGAAATGTGCTCTAAAGTCGACTAAAATATTTTATAGTTTTTTTTTCAGAACTGCGATTTTCAACGCTGATAAAATAACTGTATCCTTACACTAACTCTCACTTATGTTAATTACAAAACTTACTTTAGGAGCACTGTTATAATGTAAACAGCTAAGTTAGCAATTTCAGGGCGCCTCGCAATTTGGTATTATTATTATTATTATTACTACTTCAATGTCAAGTCAGTTTTTCAAGCATTTTTCTTTTTTTGAAAAATAAAGTTAAATTTTATAGTGCCAGTTGCATCTACTTTGAATGTACGATTCCGAAGGCGAGTCAATCTCTATGATAGACCGCCGTGACAAGACTTGTGACCCTATGAAGACAATAACAGGGCGTACCTAGGGGCCAACAATACGGCATACCCATAAGGCAAGCAGACTGTTCCGAAACCTTTACGTCATGGAGATTAGTGGGTTATAAACCCAAGCTATGTTCGTAAACGTTATGAAAGTACAGTCAGTGCCCATTATTACCTGACCCCTCTTTTTGCACCACTCGCCCTCTTCTTCACGTAATGCTGGGTACGGACTATACCACCGGTGTCTACAGAAAAGTTACATAAAGCATTGTCGCTGCAGTTTGTTGTTGTGGCTAACCTCGGAATTATCACTTTTTATACTTACTTATAACAGATTATTAACAGCAACCAACAAATTGATTGAAAAACATTTCAACATTTTTTTAAAACTATTTTCATTAACTAAATACATTTTGTGCTACAATATACAATTTTAACACATGAAAATTTTCCTAATATTGAAACAAGCAAGTATTTTAAATTTTAAGTAAATATTAACAAACGAATAAAGGTAGCAGATAGTTTATTTGCAGTCATTGGCAATTTTAAATAATCTTAAGAAATACTTTGAAGCTTATATTATTCTACATTCCGATTACCAAAATTCTTTTTTTTTTCTGAACGAAACGCGACTTCGGCGTCGTAATTACCTTACCGCTTTTGACAACAATTTCTAGTAAATTCAAACTTCACTTTACAATTAATAGACCTCGTCATTTTAAGACGTGTAAATGTCATTCAACGTCCTATAATTGGCAAAGAAATTACAGAGCCCAACAATAAAACTAAGCTTCAAACTATTCAAAAAGATAACTTCAAATGATTCTGTGTCTTGAATTGAGTTTAATATATTTAGCTAATTCGTATTGAAGCGAGGCGCATTCTCAGTGGTGTCAATTCCTGTAACTATGAGCTCTCCGGCTCGTCCCAGTCGATGCTGGCCCATTGTGGCAGTTCGGTTTCGTATTCCCAGCCGGGGCCCTGTGGAAGACAAATATTTTTTTTTAATAAAACGAATATAGTCCCACTACCAAAATAAGGACAATGGTAAAAATAATAAAAAGAAAAACATATTAGATGACAAGTATAAGAAAAAAAAATCTGTTAACGACAATACTCTAACAATGTTGGCATTTTATTATTTTAGGTCAAAATAAAATTACTTATTAATCAGTGTTTTTTGCTTTCATATCTTTGGTTAGACGTACAGAACGCCTGTATTAAAATTTGTTTTTTGGCGGGTAGAAAATCATTCAATAACCCCTTCCGCTCTTGGGCAGAGCTGTCAGACTTCTACTGACTAAAAACCACCCATGTTCCTTCTGGGCCCTATATGTCGAGGCCGCGGTAACTTGTGAACAACCCGCAGCCCCGACGGGGAACCAAATAGCCCTTACCTTGTATTTCCAAGCATGCAGGTACATGACAAGATCCCTGGGCCTGGGGTCCCTGTACCGCACGCGGCACTCGTAGCAGTGAGGGTCTGAGGATAGTGCATCCGTGGAGCCGCAGCCGGAACTGCTGGCCAGCCCGCTGGCGTGGCTCGGTGCTGCCGGCGTGCAGCCTGTCTGCGTGGCCACTGTCACCTTATCCGACTGGTGGGGAAATGGCAAGGGTTACTCCAATAAACATCATGGCCACTGTCACCTTATCCGACTGCTGGGGAAATGGCAAGGGTTACTCCAAAAAACATCATGCCTGTCATCCCAGTTAGTTTTTGGACAACCCAGCCAGTGGCTGGCAGCCACTCTATTGTCAAACTACTGTAACTCCTGTAAGCCACAAAGTAAATTGCCTTTTCGGGTTTGAACCCCTGAACTCTCAATATCACTGAAACACTTTTGCTTTCAAATTGAATGCATCTATAATGTCATCTTCTCACCCAAACTGCAATTAAACTGTAGTAGTCAAAAGAAAATGGGCAAAAATGTATGAAAGCTGGTCCACCTCTCCAATAGCAATTTCTTATACGTCGTTGGATAGGTCTTTTAACCTGAAACAATTGTATTTATGCCAATCAGCCCATTCTTCTTTACCACATTAATCGAGTGGCTACCTACATTAAGTTGGGGTTCACCACTGTTGATTCTGGCCTCTGGCTTTCAAGAGTTTTAATGGTTGCGCATAACGTGATAGTTTTTTTTATGTAAAAAATCCAAACCAGTCACCGGTCAGACGTAGTCGCATGCCATCTTGCTAACGGCAACAGCAGCTGACTTCTGTATCAATGAAAACGCCATGAAGGAGCATCAGGTATCAGTGGCATGCGACTACGGCGGTCCTCTATAATAATTTTACTTATATTTAAATTGAAATATACAAATTCAATATATGAATATCAGACAAGAATTATTTTCTTGTTTTCCACTTTTAAGACCGCGGTTTGTAGTCGGGTTTTAGTTTTTGATCTTATTTTTTTATGAACTGTAGGAACAGATAAATAAATAAAAAGAAGCTACAGTCACAATGCATAACTACTGTGAATGTACAGTAGTAGCCCATTTCAGAGCGTAGATCTCTATGAAAAAGAACGGGAAAGAATCTCCATGGACACTCTTTTAAAGAAGAAAGCTAAGAAAAGACATACCTTAGCATCATTGGAGTCTTCGTTGAAAGACGGTGATGCAACTGGCGAGGACGCCATGGTGCACGGCGCTGGTGAGTTTACTTCTGACGGGGCCTCCGCGCCGCTTGACGGACTCGGCAAGGTTGCTGATGAAGAATGAGGAGGTGTAGAAGATATAGTGCAGATGATATCTTGCCTACTGTTGGGTAAAGTCATCGCTTCCCTCCTTCCGCTTAAGCCTATAAGTGCTGTTTTTTGCTGATCTAAGACTCAAGCTTGTCCTGCCATCACTATCTTAATTATTGACGATGACTTTTTTTTACATTATGAATCTTTTGAAAAAAAAAATAGTTGATGTCGTTAGAATGACGCTGACGAAATTCACATTCTATGACGAAAAATTCAAGCAATTTCGATGTCGGAAAATTCAAAAATGTATACGACTAACTGGGCAGAAGAAGTAGCGGAACAAACTCCTCTGGAACAAATCTATCTTAATTTATTAAATAAATTGTATTCTAGCTTTTGCCAGAGGATTCGCGCCGTGGCATCTATGAAATCCATAATTTAAGATGAATATCATATGCACATTGGTGAAAGAACTTTTGAAATCGAATCAGTAGGTTTAAAGATCTCCTACATCCGAACTTACAATCTTAACTTTTTTATAATATTAAGTATAGATATAAGAAGCAATGGTTTATTGGTTTCAACACTTACGGGTCATGATAGTCGAGGGTGTTACTCCTGGGGCAGGCGATTCCAGCCTCGGCGATGATTCCCTCGAAGCGATGCCAGTGTCGCAGTCGTCCTCACCAACTGTTGAAACTAACTTAAGTAAGCTTTGCCGCCAAACTGCCTGTAGTTAAGCACTATCAAGTTACATACTCGTACATAAACTAACTACATAAAGTTTCAGAGTCATGCACATAGGACGCCACCTGCTACGATCCTTACATACTTCTATTGCCTCGTTCACATTCATACATCTGGTCATTCACGCACGCCAGTTGCGATTACTGCGCACCTGTCTTTGCTGAAAAACCTTAAGAACTTTTAAGTGTACTCTAATCTGAGAAAATACTCCAAAGAATACTGTCTTTTATAATGTTTGGTTTAACAAAATCTTCGGTACGATATTTTTGTTGCGTTTATAATTGAGAGAAATGCCACACAATCACTTAGCTTTAAGCTACTGTGTATCCTAAAACTAGCTGATGCCCGCAATTTTACCCGCGATGAGTTAGGTAATTATTCCACGAGATTGTACGGACTCCTGGGATAAAAAGTATCCTATGTATTAATCAAAGATATAATCTGCCTCTGTGCCAAATTTCATCCAAACAGTAGTTTTAGCGTTGAAAAGTATCACACATTCATCCTCACTAGCTTTACTAAATAGTGGATTACCTTTATCATCCGACACAGGTTTAGAGAACATTAGATCATCATCAGCGGCATCTACTCCTAGCCAGTTCTCAGCATTGTGGATGGCGATCAGGTCTCGCACTAGCTGCTCGTCGGTCTTGCCACCCGTATCACCACCTTTGCCTCGGAGTGGACCGAACACCGGGTGGTTGTACAGAGGATCGTTCACTACTGGGTAACCTGAGGAGTTGAAGATTATGTTAGCATGATTCATCTGCCATCTGTCTAGCTCATCTTTATTGCGGTCGGCTTCAAGTCTTTCTGGATGCAGCTGAATACCAGTATTTTACATGGAGCGACTGCCTTTCTGACCTATACTACCCAGTCAGTGCTGGGTAATATGGGTCGTTGGTATGACTGGTTGACAGAGTTTTGGGCCACAGACTACCCGTATCGATTGCCAAAAATCTACAAAATGACAGCCGGGGTCAACGGCTTAACGTGTTTACCGAGGCATGGAGGAAACTCGGTATGCAATGATTCCGCGCTTGCCAAGGACAGGTGAACCCCATCCACAAACCGAACCTGGCAAGCGCGCCTTAACTTTTAAGGTTAAGGTTTTAGTTGATAAGCGTCTGAGATAGCTCTCTATACTTCATGGGCGGAGGTTTTCCAACAGGCTTTCTTCGCAAACAGAAAAAGCATAGATAAGTCAGAGTATACCATGAAAATATACAAATACGACGCTTATTGGCCAATAGCGCAGCTTGAAGAAATCATTTTTTTTAAAGAGTGCTTTGTCCAGCGAATTTTGGTTATCTTTAAGTAGAGAGATTGAAAAGCCAAGGTCAGCATTTCATTTTAGTCTTAAATTGTCGATTTGGAAGAAATCTTGCTTATTTATGTTTCTGTATTCAACTTACCCAAATACTGCAAGTGCACCCTGATCTGATGCATCCTTCCAGTCTTAGGTTTACACAGCACCACACTGGTGTTGCTAACCGTGTTGTACCCCAGTCTCTTGAACACCGTGGAGCAATCCTTCCCTTTTGGAGAAACCTTGCAGACCCCAATCTTGTAGCTCACCACCTCGATCGGTTCAAGGCATTCGATCTCGTCGCTGCAATTCGAGGGTTCAATTAGAAAAGAAATACGTAAATTGTAGAAATCTTACGGAGTACATACCTTTTTTTAGTTGAATTATTACGGGCTAGGATTTGTAAAGAAGACTTATAAAGAAAAATATAATTTATACACAAGGTGTTAACAGCCCTTTCATAAGGCCTTCAACCAGTCCTTCTGTACAACAAACTAAATAACTCTACTCTTACTACAAAAAAATATTGCTTGAAAACGGTTTTTTTTTTTGGGATGAGAAATCTCATTTCACGATTGAACTCAATGTAACGCAATCAACATATTGTGCTGATTGATGCATTGAATTGTTTGCGGGTGATGAAGGTATTTAAAGTAAAGATAATACTTAACATTAAAATAAAACTAATGAAAAGGTTGGAACTTTGACCCTCAATATCTCCGTAACTAGTGGGTTCCCAGGTATGTTCACGATTAAAAAAGTGATAGTAAAATGACAGCAAGAACCAGTGCTTTTTGGGCTTTGTCAAGGGTATTGTTTACACTCATTACTGATCGAAATGAAAAACTTTTTACTTGTGTGTCATCGTAATCGCGAAAACTATACGTAACAATAATTGATTAGAGCAGTGATAGTCTAGTGGTGTAACCGCCAAATCATACTGTCAAACCATAGGTCACGAGTTCGAACTTAAGACAAGCACCTCTTACCTTTTGAATAGGGATCGGACAAAAAAAAAACTATTTAGTCCGTCAGATAGATTCCCATAAAATATTGAACACATATTTTTTCTTTTTTCACATAAACAAAAAATGAAGACCATACATACAGTCCTTCAAAAATACGTGTCCAATATTTTTTGGTAATCTATATGACGGACTTATTAGATTTGTTTTGTTAACATCCGTATTATCACTTGCTTCGGTGACGGAATACATCGTGAGGAAACCAGCATGCCTAAGAGATATTTCTCGACAGCATGTGGCCCATGGGTGGCATAACAATTCTGACACCAGGTTAACCAGTCACTATAAGCCTATGTCATCTTACTGCTGGGCAAAAGCCTTTCCCATATTTTTGGGGTGTGGGATATCATCAAATAACCCCTCTCGCTCTGGGCAGAGTGAAAGGGAGTATCAGACTTCTACTGACTTCACACCACCCATGCTACTTCTTAGTCCGTGCCGAGGCCGCGGTATCTCTTTCAAACAACCCCCAGACCCGACAGGCGTCGAACCTTGCGGGCCCTTTCCATGTTGCCGACATCTCTTTGAGGCGCGCGTGGAACACGAACGCGCTGTCGACACGGCCTGTCGTCGTCGTAAGACGGACGGACGGCGAACTAGCCCATTACTCACCGTCCACAAGCCCGCGTCTACGGTGGCCAGAATCCGTCACGTGGCCCCCGACGGCCAGAGCGTCTCCCGCGGCGGCTGGGATGAGAGGTTCTCTCCCTCTCACGTTCCGCCACCTCCTTCGCTAGCATCACTGCTTCGCAGAAGGAGGCGACGGCGTCCCATTCCATCTCGCCCCGAAAAATGGCTTGCACCAGGGACGAGCGCGAGAGGTCACCGCCATCTATCACTACAGCGCCGCTACGAGAACACGGTGGGGCTCCACCGTGATCTCCGACAGATCCTCGCAGTGTAGCGCTTTCCCCCTTGACTTCAACATTTTCCGATCCAGGGCCAATGTGGACCACTGGTCGTTGGTTCTGTCCAGCTCATCCCTTCATCTAATTTGAGGTCTACCGTGGCGCATTCTGGATGTGTCAGGGCTCCACAACCACTTATCAAAATAATAATATAAAGAAGTAGAGGAAGAAAGAACAATTTATTTATGTTCTAAAATTGTAGACATTGCAATACTCGTGTGTTCAAGCTTAAATTCACACCTAGTTAGACTAGAATCTGTTGATTCGACTGGAATATTGCAAATCAACTGAAAACTTGTTAGGTACCGAGGAATAAATAAAAAATAAAATATCGTTAAATCTTTCTCCTGGGTAATCTAAAATGTATTTGGTGGATTTATTGTGATATTTAAATCGGATTTTATTACAAGTATCGAGGGTTTCATTTTTTTTTCACGGAACTCTAATTCTTTTTCTTCAATAAAAGTAGGTTAAGTTACTTCTTATAACATCAATTTTTCGCTAGTTAAATTCGGTCCAGCAGTTGCAGAGATTAGACGGAACAAACAATTTTTGGTCTAGTGTCTTCAATTCCCAGGCTGGATAAAGTGATATTTTGTTTTTAATTAGGAATTTCTTAATAGCAGCCGGCAGTCTAGTTTTTCGACCAGTTTTATTTTTTTTAGGAATTTCTCCCTGTATCGTGGGTGCGATCACAAACATTTAAACTCACATACAGAAATACCCAGACAAGAAACAATTATCTAATAGTTGTTTGCATATACCCTGTCTGTTTTACCGTCTTGGGTGCATTTCAGCTTAACCCTTCGGGGATTGCAAGTGTGATTCAAGGTTAAGTGTAACAATGTACTTGCGAGCATACTTACTTAAAAATACTCAAAGAACTTTTCACTTACCAATATTTATTTTAGAAATCAACTATGAACCCGTGATGCAACTCAACTAAAATCACTTACTAACTAACAGACTGTTCATGAATCAATAAACGTTTTGATTGCCTGGTCAACCGAAGACTATCATACTTAATAAGCTAAATTCCAAAACACACTCTCCAACCACGAGGTAGGGTTTAAATTCCTTGTACGGGGCCGTACAAGGAATTAATAAATAAATGGTCGCGTCATCAATATTATTGCAGGAGTTTACAAGATCGATATCGAGTTCATTGCTCCAGAAAATATCAACACTTGGATTAATTTCATTCAACTTTGACGGCACGGTTGGCGCAATGGCTCAAGTAATGGACTGTTGCGCTGCGTGTCGCGATTTCGATCCCCGCACGGAACAAATATTTGTATCGCCTACAGGTAGTTGTTTCGGGTCTGGGTATTTGTGTATGAGAGTTTAAATGTTTGTGAACGCTCCCTCGATACAGGAGAAATTCCTAGTGAGGGGCAACGTTTTTTAAAAGAAAAAAAAAAAACTATGAGTTACTTATGATATTATAAGAGAAAATAATGTAAAGGGTGTAAACAGACCCTTTGGCGAAATCAAAAGGCACTTGTTCTCCCCACTATTTCGATAATTTTTTGTCGTGGACCATACCTGTGAACACCTATTTACGGAGACATTGGAGGTCAAAAATCCCACTTTTTCACAGGATTTTTTTCAGTACTACTTTTAAAGGTAACCCTAGGACTCGGAATCCTAAAAATGAAAAAAAAACCACTTACTCAGGAAATTCTCCATCAACTCTGCAAACGTACTCTTTCTGTACTTGTCTGTTCCTGATCTGATGTTCCATTTGTCTCGCCTTCTTTGGACTCCTCCCGAAGAGTAGAAGACCTAGGGTATCACAAGAATTACATTATATTATGTTACTGCTGAGCTTGTGGTTCGGTTCCCATTTGTGCCTGGTTAATAGGGCTCGCCCTTATTACAACGGATTTAAATATAATGCAATGAGGGTGTAGTGCATCTCTACCTGACCTTTTGGTAAATACAGACGGTAATTTCTGTTAGGTTATAATTTTGTTCGAAGATTTTATCGTAGACCATCGTCATCAGATTTCTTCCCTTCTTTCTTATTATGCTCAAAATTGTTTCATTATGCATAGCCACTTCATTAATGTTTCTTACTTGCCATTGTACTTTGGGGTAAATAACCTGTCTAATGAATTATGGCGTCCTTTTCATAAAATCTCCAAATCACTTCTTAGTAAACCCCTCAAAAGAGCATTCTGAGTTAAACCAACTGCTTTCCTTCATTTATCAAACAAATTTTGTCCAACATCTCAAAAGAAAAAATAGAATCAGATCAACATTCACTTACACCAATAAAAAATCAGCGAGTGAATTATTTAAAAAGGTTCCTTTTGAAGCAGTAAAGAAAGATTTTACAGTCTGGAGCAATCTTACCTGACGTCAGCCTGTCGAGTCTGTGAATGGTCCTCAAGTTCTTCAAGTTGTACTCTTTTGCGAGTATGAAAACGACAGTGTTGTGCCTGTATCTGCCACATGGATGCACCTAGTGAGATACATTTTATTACATCGGATGTCATTTTTAGTAAAAGATTTCTTACAGTTTCTGGCATTTTTATCATGCTTTTTAAACAGGAGCAAAACATCGCCTACGTTTAGGACAAAATTAATATTTGTTCATATGCTATTTGAAATCACAAATCCAATCTTTACATTTCTACTTTTGGTTGATAACAAGATCCAAGAAACTAAAAACAAAACTTGTCGATACAAGACATCGCATCCATGACACAAGATACCTGAAGATGATTAAAATAAAGTGGAAAATAAATAAAGCAACGGTGATGAAGCAAGCCATAATGATATAAGAGTATTAAAAGATGATAAGCACACGAAATGAGATAAAAACCTCGTTCACGCATTTCAAACGATGACAGAACACATTACAATAAACGCAGCAATATGAATATATCGAACTATACGAAGACAAACATGCATTGGGAAGTGTGAAAGTAAAACTATTGTACAAAAATACAGTTTTGAAAAGCGAGTACCGGGTCCTGTGAGGCAAATATTACATTTTGAGAGATTGAATTGCATTTTACATCAGAATCTAATTAAAAGATGACAAAGTTGGGAGGTAAGCACTAGATTTTGAGCGAAATCAGCCAATTGATTCTTGAATAGAGATATATAGTACAAAAAGTCCTGTTTTTATATAAATGAAGAACATAGTACAAATCACATGCATGCCTCTAACGTTACGTACCGCCACGTTCTTAATTCTTAACCAAAACTCCTCATGCAAATCATGATCTTTTCAAGAATATTTCTTAGACTTCTATGTAGTTTATTCGAGTTTGTTTTTATTTATAGGTAGTATTAAATTATCCTCAGAATTTGTAAACACCATTCCCGTAAAAAGTTTACAGAATGGTCAAAAAGGGACGTACGACAAACTCCAAATTGAATCGACGTAAGCTTCTGCAACTCAATTTACCAAAATGTAAAAGAAAATATTGGAAAAGTTATTCTTGAACAACAATAATAATTGGATCAGGTTAAATATTTTGGATAACACGGTACCCGCTTGAAAGAAATGAAATAAAATAGGAAGTATTTGGGCTCGCAATACCAAGTTCGGGACCACTTTCAAGTGGTATTTTCGACAAGACCGCACATTTTCAACTCTGTTTGTGGTATTATGTTTCAAACTTTGTGCAGATCACAATCTAGTCAAGCTCTGACAGCGTACTTTGTTTGGACCGAAAAAAAAATGAACCACCGAATTTCTGTGAGCTATCTTTGCGCAGATTTATTTTCTCTCTTATTGTACTTTCAACGGTCTTTCTTTTACGTAACATTCTTCTTTGTTAAAAAAACGGAAATCTTCTATTGTGGGAAAAATCATAACGTTACAAAAAGGTATTACAAACTTGAGGGATTATTTAATTGCCAACGATTTCGTTCTCACAAAGGTTTCGTTTTTGGACATGCTTGGATTTTGGATAAAAACTTTCTTAGATTTCTGTGTAATTTTGGATGGGGAATGAAAATGTGGGAGCCTGTTTGAAGCTTTAGCAGTATTTCAGGGTCCAAACGCTAGTCAGAGCCTGACAATGATGACAAACGGTCCCAACGCATGACTCACCGGCAGCGAGCAAGGCTTGTCGAGCACGAGTAGGTCCTCATCCACGTGTATGATGCGCAAGGGACTAGCGAGCACGGGCGTCTCGTGCCTGGCCCACCACGGACACAACATTGATTCATTACGGACTTTTTATAGTCTTATGATGTTGCAATTGCCTTTGAGAACAACTGTGGCACGTCAGAACTATCCTTCTGACTTAAACAAAAAGTTCTTAGTTTGGCTCAGGAATTCGGAATGATCACACCAAACAAAATACATACTTAAGTTTTCATAAAAATACTTTTCTTTTACTAACTCAATATCGTTGCGGAGACTGCTTAAGAATTTAATAATGAAGAAATATGTGTTCTGTAAATACTTCGATCGAGAACACGCGACTTCAAAGTGAACTTTATTGATGTACAAGTTATTTACAAGGCCTGGTTACATACATTGTGATACGATATAACAAGCTTTTATAATCCAAAGGTCAGCGGTGACGTCACACCAGATCGTCCAAATCAATGGAGGATTCATTACATTAAGCACAAAAGTTCTAACATCTATAACAATAAGCGTAGTTTTTCGATAATCTATTATATTAGGAAAGGCACAAAATGTAGGAACGTTAAGGGAACAAAACAGTGATACAAAGGTGATTTTAATGGCTTATTCTAATATGCACAGAGGGGAGGGGGCATTAACATTAATGAGATACTCAAAGCGCATTACAACATCATAGACTATGTAAATACTAAATACACTGGAGGCACAGAATATAGGGTCCTACTTTTAAATGCATGACATTTTGTTGAAGTTATTTTGTACGTTCATAACTTCTAATTAATAAATTAATGAAATATTAATGTGTCATGAAAACATACTAATATTTCGAACGGAAAATTGGGGAATATTTTTCTTGCGTGCAAGAATGTTTGAATAGATGCAAGTGTTTCGTAAAAATAACTAAAATAAGTACAAATTCAATATCAAAAAGTACCTTTAACAGAGAACAACTGTGCATGAAGTTTTTAACGACTTTCTAAGCACTAATCCCAGTTGATTTGATGAAGGGATTTTCTTGTCTAACAAATAAAATAAGTTTGAGAGTGTACCGGTTTTGTGTTACTTTTTTGTGAAAGATACAACGTTATAAAGTAGAAATAACGACAATTTCTTTGTTCAGTTTTTAACTAGAATTGAGTGGTATGAAATTACATTCGTCTTGTGTATTATTTTTTGTATTATTGTGTTTATAGAAGATTATAAATTGTTATACAAGAAAGAGAAATAGATTAGTAAAAAGCTATTAAAATTAAAAAAAGATGGCTTTATTAAGTACAAAATTAAGTGCGTTAATAGTAAAACTAAACTAAATATCTAAAAGTCAGTGAAATCTATCCTAAGAAACACGGATAAAATGACCAAATTCGGGTATCTGATAACGAGTATCTACACTAATAATCTAAACAGGATAGATTTGTACGTTTGAAACGATTAAACTCAAAAACGACTGGACCGATCTAAAAAATCTTAAAACATTATCTTTGAGTAAAGTGAGCTATACTTATTACAAGTTAAAAAAAAATGTCCTGTTTTATAAGGTCAAATGTGGTTTGAAGGTACGCTTACTTTGCCCCGCTCAGCTTAGGGATCCAGGATTGAGCCGTAATATCAATCACGATGATGGGGAGCGGTCGATCATTTAGACCCTTTCGTATTCGTACTGAAGAAATATTCCTTTTCTACGGGATCCGCCTTACAATTACATTCGTATAATCTATAGATTTCTACTTCTGACCGATTCTTTAAGTTCTTATTTTATTACTTGCGATTTAGTTTAGGACGGTATGAATACTTTTTAGGTTTGGATCTTTTAAAAACTTCTCACTGCTTGTACTTGAAAGCTTGTTCCATTGTCTTCTGACAAATGTGACGCTATCAATTACTCCGTTTTTGTTTCATAACATTCCTCAAACAAAACATCCATCGTTTCACTGATATTCTTCACCCTCTCCATCCATCAATATTTATATTCATCACTCTTTTAGCTACTTGTAAAAAAAGGTCGAGACCTCTTTCGCTTTTACAACAGCCAAAAACCAGAATAATCCCCAACAATTCGTATTATGCCAATCAGTGTTCAAAACACAAACAAAAACATACGATGCAATATCCTCGATGAAATTTCCACTTTGGTGAAACCGTACGTGAGGGGAGACTTAAACGGCATATAAGTGCTAAGTCTAGATATGTATATGTATACGTATATATACATATACAGCTTATTGTATTGGTATACAAGGGGCTTAATGAGGAGAGGAGAGAAATACGCTAGCTCGAGTAATTGGTCCACATTGTTGTTTCATTTAAGCAACCATTTTGGGCCCGCTAAAGGTTCAAAGGATTTGTAATATTTGGGTGCGAAACGCTTATTTTGGAGTTTAGGGATCGTTTTCAGTGAGGGCTGATTATTTTGTTACGTGTGACAATGGGCTTCTGATTACTACGATCTGATGTCTGGCCATTCACATTTAATTCAATGGTAGTAATTCAATGCTGAACAATTAAATTATTGATTTAAATAAGAGTGAGAGTTTCTTTAACAATACTCGTAAAAGGCATTTAATCATGTCTTCTGTTCAAAAGACAGATTCCAGATTTAAAAAAGACTTTTAAAGTGTACTTTTATAGGGGCCTAAATAAGGCTTCGTTTTCATTCAAACAGCGTTATAATGCTCAAAGAGATTTCGAATGACTTTTAAAAAGCATTTTTATGGGAGCAAGAAATTGAAAACATGGGTTCTCCTCAGAGGTAACAAAGAAGAAATCATAAAAAACAATTTGCACATTAGATAGAGCTTACTATGGATTTCGTTCGGCTATCAACAGTTTTATGGTAGTCTGCCGCCGAGGGTAATTGAAAACCACATTGATATGTATAAGATGAGGCGGTCTTATTGTGAAAGCATATTCTCTGGTTATAAGATATTTTATACGCATCAATAACGCGCTTTATTGGCACTTTTCATTACCAGTTTTTTTAACAAATATTTCTAAGATCTACCTGATTGTATTTCAAGAAACACGTTTTATGATTGAGGACCAATTTCAAAGCAGTGATGAAAATAAAAATTCAGTACCAACATCTAAAAATACACGTTGTAGAAAGCCCGATGTTCAACTTGAGTGCTGAAAAAAATCAAGTTTGCGCCTCGTCTTCGCCTACTTTGCATGTAAATTCTAACGCCTACCTTCCACATTCCTGCTTTATTCCGTAAAAGCCGATATGAAAGTGCTTCGTAATATTAGGTGTCCTCCGTCATATAACGTTTCAGAGCATTTCTTGCCAAAGGGACCGCTATACGCTAACGCAAAGGACTTTGAGATGCTAGCTTTTAGAGGCAGGAAAGCGGATTTCAGTGGAATGGAAGCCTATAATATGATCGCACTAAAACTGTGGGAGCTACCAAATTAAATTCAGAACGGTTTAGATATTAAATGCGATGTTCTTTATCGTCTGTCGGCTCTCCAAAGACTTACACCGAAATTCAATTTGGGAGTTATGATCCTTCTTAATAATTTAGGCAACTTTTGGTCGGATAAAGGAAGTACAGTTAAAGATGATGAATTATTTACAATGAAGTATATTGAAAGCTTGGTTAGTGCACTACTAAAATCTATATTAGCCAAACATGCGACACAGAAGAGTGACATACAAGTACTTTGTATGATAAGCGAACACATAACATGGCTGTCTCATTTGCCACTTACGGGGATCGAGGCCGGTTTGTTGACAACCACAATGTCCTCGTCGATATGTACGAGGGTGATCGGTTGGCTGGTCACCGGTACTTCGTGCCTGCAACGATACACACGTCAGGCTTACGGCTTCTGGGCAACGGACTCGGAGCAAAACCACATATAAGAAGGCGAAAATTACGTTTATGTAGACGACATTTTCGTTTGTGAGTAAGAACAAACTATTATTTAGTCTCTTTTAAAAAAGTGTTTAGACAATATTAGTATTGTTTAAAAGATTTCTGTCGATATAATGTGTTTCTTTGTGGTGCGTGTTTTTCCTATTTAATACAGGAATAGGTTTCTAGAGTCATCTTCTGAATCACCATGACGCCGATGCTCCTCGAACATTATTACTCGCTAAACGAAGAACATTAAACGAAGAACATTTTTGCTCAGAGTTCGTTTAAACATCAGTTCTCGTGACGCATGGAATAAAGATTAGACGAGAACCAAACAACAAATGAACATGCGTGAGCGAAATTGTAAGATGTATCGTGTGAAGATGCATGCCGTATAGAACTAGACACTGTGTCGAAGTATTACCAGTTGTGACTCCATACCAAGAAGTGAATAAGAACTGTGTCTCTTTTAGAAAACGGCCAATATGCACTCGCATGCTCATTCGGTGCTCAAGATATCGTTATTAAAGATTATATTTGTGTTACAGTGGACTAAATACAAATTAGACCTGAAATACAAACAAGCTTCGACGCACGTCACATTATTATAAAAAAATATTTATAGTTAGAGTAACTGTGATAGTATGTAAAGAGTAGTAAATAAATACATATAAGGCGAGAAAAATAAAGTTATTATTTACAATACTGATATCAAAGTAACATCTGAGTTTGTACGAGTATTGTGTAGAACAAAAAATGTTGATGTGTTTGGGGTTTGTGTTTTTTGAGTCTAAGGTGCTGTAGCTATCTGAAGCGGTCTACTGGATATCGTTGAAGTTGGGTATTAGAATGGAATTTTATTACCTATGGACAACGTTGGCTAGTAGGTCGTTGTGCTTCAATCTGTAGTCAGGGTCTACTCTGTCGTAGTTGACGGTGAGGGTTCCCGCTCTAATGCACCTTTCGTACTCCGCTGCAGGATGAGCTCTGAATTCCCGCGCAAAAACGTCGAGAATTTTCTCGCCGACCCACCTTCCTTTGGTGAATGTTGTGAACGTGAAGTAGTATGGGTAGACTTTCCTGAGACCTGAAATTTAGATATGCTTTGAGTATAGAAATAAATAAAATATTTTTTTTTAGGTTCATATTGGTAAAATACATTATTATAAATCTTAGAGTTAATGTAGGTAAAACTAATTTTCGATGCCTGTTCTAGGATAAACTTGTATCACAGGCTTCTAATACAATAACTATTTAGACAACAGATTTCTAATCATTTAACATTTTGTATACAAAAATAATTTGTTAATTTATTTATTTACCTAAAATTTATTAAACTATACTACACTACTAAACTACTATACTTTGATAGTAATCCTAAACTGCAGTCATAAACGTGAAAAATAATGAAGAACAAGAAACAAACATACATTGTACAGACCAGCACATGAAACTTCATCCGAAACTAACAATTTTAACCAACCAACTTTGAACTTAATGCTTTAGCGATAAAATTGAAAATCTATTAAAGTAATTTGACAGATTGTAGTAACTTGATGTGTTGCTGTGAGAGTAACTTCTCACTTTACGTTTATTAATGAAGTAATCACATAAAATGCTTTAATAGCAAATATTAAATCTCCATGAATCTGCCTTCAAAAGCAAACTTTACATCTCACTTAAAATAATGAAACTCTCCAATTTATTAAAGAAAATCTCAACCCAAAAAGACTACGAAACATTTCGTTTTAAAAAGCTGGAAAATCGCAATTTATAAGTCGTTACCTCAAAATATCTGCATAGCCATAAAGCACAACAGGGGTTGAATCATGAAAGCGGCATTGCGGCTAGATGACTAAGGCCATTATATTATAATGGGCCTTTCTGACATTAGCTATATTGAAAACTAGCGTGGCCGCTGTTTCATCCACTTAGTGTCAACGCAGGTTACGTAATGGTTTGATACGGTTGACTACTACGACTTTTTATTATGACTGGAAATGTTTAAAGAAGAAAGAAAAAAAAAAATATTTGTCGCAGAAACATACCGAGCATACAGGAAAAAAAAAACATTACACAAACAACGCACAGATATAAAAAAAAAAATATAACAAGCAGGGATTACAAAAAAAAAGAAAATGTTGCACGTTGTGACTGCGACAAGTAGGTTGCCACTCAGCATGGTGCTGTGCTATGGTCACCCACAGCACAGCGCTGATTTTCAGTGGTCACCCGTATAAAGGGTGTGAAAGCCGAAATCGTAGTTTTTTGTGTTATAACACTTTAAATACCTCCATGACCCGTTTACTATTCATCAATGCATCAATCAGAACAATGTTTAGAGTGCGTTACATCGTTTTATCGTAAAACTTAATTTTCACTCTAAGCAAAAAAGTCATTTCCCAGCTATTTACCCGACTGCGGTGAAGCCCAAAAGGAAGGTTATTTGTTCAAGTATAATTACCCAGTTTTATGTACAGAATGTTTGGTTCACGGCTTCGTGTACGGTTCATTTATACCTTGTATGTATAGTAAACGCTATTTAGCAGATTTTACCCTACTAAGTATTCAGAATTCGTTTTTAATATAGCCAATTTAAATAAAATTACGGGCAGCAAAATCGAAGAACAAAATGCTATTATTAGAAATGTAAAACAAATTCTTCCTAAAACATGAAATAATGATGAGGATAACCTTTTAGAACATAACGTTAACAAACAAAAGCAACAACATCACATTAAGAAATTACTTCAATTAAATGGGAAACATAAAATACTTTTACTCACATAATAGAGACATAGAAAGCGAATCATGAGAAAGACGAAGCTGACAGAAATAAGGATAAGAATCAAATCAATGGAAAGAAAAAAATTAAAGGAACGGATTCTTTATGGAACGTAGGTATTCATGTAATCCAATATCAGTCGAGGTTTGTCAAAACCGTACTTAGAGGAAATAAAAAATATATTTCGAAGAGACGACGTTGTCGATGGGTTTGTGCGAAGATTACTAAGAAATAATATTTATAGAAGAGACATAATGTTCTGTTGGTAAATTATTTGTTTGGGTCTCTGTTTCATTGATTGCTTTGTGAGGTTTGTTCGTTATTTTTCGATTTGGAGTTGTCTCGTCTTTGATTGTAATTGTTGTTGCTATGTGATTGAAATTAGCTGGGTTGATGTTGGTGATGTCAGATGTCTGTATCATTGTTTCTTATTTTATTATTTACATTGAAATGTAGATTGTAGATACTGTTGTTATTTTTTATATGTATTTTGGGGGAACAAACAAACAAGTTCCCCATTGAAAAGGGACGTCCAGGTGGGTGTTTTGTCAATTAGGCTACTGCCTATTGCTAGATGTTGTTGTTTTCTACATGGTATTGTTTATGTCATAGATGGGGCTGTAGTACTATTTGCACTATACTACAACATCTTTATTCTTGATTGACGTGTTCACTACATTTTTAATTTCATAATACTCACCATTTTCAATATAATAAGACGTTTCATTGTACCGGTCATCTGTGAAGCCCGGCCTTTTCGCTTTCAAAGCCTTTGTTTCTAACTTCGCCTGTAACAAAAGAGACAAAATAATAAATCCATTGTATTCACAAGCCTTTATGAAGTTGTGTGTGTACAGAGATAGGCTTTGGAGCAAAAGTAAAGGGGTTGTTACTTGTGTTGATGTAAAAATGGCTTTGGGGTGTTTTTTATTGTTTTGTTAGTTCAGATGGTCTAACGGTATACTCAACTAACGCCTGTTTCTACTATACTAAGCATCACTTATTTTAATGGTTACTGTTCAATCTTCAGGTTCTTACAATTGTATGATTGTAATAATATGTAGTATTAGTAAAAAACGGTTAAATATTTCAACTAGCTGTGCCCCATATCTTTCGTCCGCGAGAATTTTTTTATAAAAATATAAATTCCCTATTTGAATTGGATTTAGTTAACAATTTCAATGGCTTTTTTTCAGGAAATTTCTAAATAAAAGACAAAACCTAAGCTACTCATCATAACATTAACTATATGTGAGTAAAAGTTACGCCAAGATCAGGCCATCCGTTCCGAAAATCAGCGCGAACAAACAGGCAGTTCAACTTTTGTCCCCTAATTTTGTCACACACGCCAACACAAACAGATCTATAAGAATTGTGTAGATAAATTGAATTGTTTAGAAAGCAAGAAGATGGAATACTGGTTGCCCACTACAACAAAAAAGAACTAGTTGAAAAAGACAAAGGATTGCAAAAATGAAAGTGCTTTGCAAAAAACATTGCCAGAGAATTTCTCGTCGTATCCTACGAATAAGGACGTAACGCACATAAGGGCTTTTATATTTTATTGCATAATTTAATAAAAAAATCCGCTCATCATACTACATGTAAACAGTTCAACAAAACAATTTAAAACGGCACAGGTCATGAAATAATTAGGTTTTCTCAAAAGTCACAATTTCAAGCACTTCGTTTTCAACGAAGAATAAAGCCACGATCGCCCTCGCGCCGTCTTTCGACGTAGGTAAGTATTGAAGTTTCACGGACGCGAGTGCTAACTAACGCCTTTCCGCTACTAGTCGGCGGAACGCGGAGATTTTTTAGGCAAGTACGTAAATCAAAATATTTTAAACCTCAAGGATTTGTACTTAATTAAGTCATTTTAATTACATATTAAATTTTCCATATTGGGTGCATAAAAAAAACACTAATGGTGATTGGGGCAGTGTTCAATGGAATGCCTATTTTGCGTTTTTATAGAAGAGACGATGCCCTAATTACATTTATGTCTTTTTTCTACTCTACTACCTCAAACACTGTCGGAAAAAAAAACATAACGTAACTTATTACTCAACTTCAGCCCTACTTTGCTTTAACACAACAGAGAATAAGAATTTAAGGTGGAAGCTCACATCTGGCCCGCGAAATTCTAATTTTCTTACGTTTTTGGCAATTTGCAGGCCAGTGCTTGGTTGTATGTTTATGAAAATTTGATTTGCGACTGTAAGACGTATGAAGTTACCGAATTATAACCATCAAAATTACTAACTACTAAAGAACGACGACTAAATTACTAAAGAATGACTTTTACATGCAAAAATCAATCTTGACATGAAAATGAACTTGGAGGGTTGTATTGATAATTTTGATGGTTATAATTCGGTAACTTCATACGTCTTACAGTCGCAAATCAAATTTTCATAAACATACAACCAAGCACTGGCCTGCAAATTGCCAAAAACGTAAGAAAATTAGAATTTCGCGGGCCAGATGTGAGCTTCCACCTTAAGGGACAAAATACATACAAAGTATTAGGTCAATTGATTGAAAACAATCCTAGCCAAATCCTAAGATACTAAATACACGGTATTTGAAACCACCAATACATACGAGTATTTATATTTATTAATATTTTTATTAAATTAAACACTAAAGTGTCTCCTGAAAAGTAGCAGTTTTGCAGTTACACCCTTATTCGTAGGATACGACGTTCTTTGGAAACTATAATAGATTACAGTTGTGAATATTCCTTTGAAACGTGTGTTGAAAAAGTCTGTCTTGTACTCAACAACTTCGCAAACTGGAATGGAGTGCCAAACGTTGGCTCCAGTGTTTGAGACAACTTTTTGTACGGTTTGTCACCATTGGCCAAACATTGGAGCCAATTCGAATTGATAAAACTTTTACCTATAGGGACACGTTGGGGTGACGAGAAAATTAGAAAAGTTTCTTTTTTAAAGTGAAACAATCGAGTAAGGTACAGAGTTTTTTCTTTATTGGAGTCACAACACTAGGTATATAATAGAAAGGGTTTGAAACGCTTTTGTGGTTGAAAGTTTTTTGAGTGTTTCCAATTTTTTATTCATTTTTCATAGACTGATTGTGAGCATCAGGTCCTGAGTTCGGTTCCCGAGTCTGGCAAAGTGTTATTGAGTTATTCTATCAGGAGTTCTGGGTAGTAGCAACCATGGATTCTGGATTTTTACCCAGTTGATGATAATACGCTCGCCCTATTACTACTTACATGGGACATAAACATAGCTGGTGAAATGTTGATACACCTCTGCCTAACCATTCAAAGATTACAGGCGTGAAATTATATTTATTTTTAAAATCTTATAGGTACAATAGTGTCAACTACCACAAAAAAATCTAATTCGTCCGTCAGATACATTTCTAAAAATTATTGGACACATATTTCTTTCTTTTTTCACGTAAACAAACAATGAAGACGATACAGTGCTTTGAAAACTCGTGTGACGTCACATCGCACTACATTTTCTAGCACGTAGTTACGTCACAAGCACCCACCCATGATCTTTGACGCGATTTATCTTCGTTAATTTTTATTAATTTGATGAAACAAAAAACACGTATGCAATATTTTTCGATAATCTAACTGACGGACATAAACAAAACATCCCTACTTATTGTATAGTCGTACAAGTCGATTCAAATTGAATTTGATTTATTTTATAGAACTAACGAATCCAATCTTAGTGTGGGTATTAGGCAAACTTCTGCCTCAGTCTTAAAAAAATTGGCGTGGTCTTATGATGACGATTTTAATTATGTAGTTTGAAAAAAGAGGTTAAATGTACTGAATCCACCCAGCCGTTACCCAAATATGTTGGGGTTGGCTTCCAGTCTTACTGTTTGCAGCTAAATACCATGGCAGTATTTTAAAATGTACCATATCAGCGTGTTAGTCTATAAAGTCAAAGTCAAAGTCAAAGTCAATTTTATTTGTGTAACATAGGTAGTGAATACAGTTCTTAAATTAATATTAGGTCGCTATGTTATGCCAAAAGGCGTACAAATATAAGGTTGCATAGCATGCGATAAAATAACAGAAAAATCACAGAGAAAAATGCATCATGCGAGAGGTAGACACAAATTATTTGGTACGTATGACAAAATTAATAGAATTATAATAGAAACAAGTATTATAAAATGTCACAATATGAAGTACTACAGTCAAAAAAAAATAAAAAATAATAATAAATGTCAAATAAATTACCATTAGTCACAATATTCGACTAGAAAAAATAAATAAATAAGTCTACATTAATTTATCATTTAGAAACATTAGACACATTGATTGATTTTTTGACACATTGTCATTCATTTAGTACTAATATAATAACGCTGAAGAGTTTCTTTGTTTGGTTGAACGCGCTAATCTCGGAAAGTACTGGTTGGAATTGAAACGTTCGTTTTATGTCGGGTAGTCCATTTATCGAGGAAGGTTTTAGGCTACACTCTACGCGGACGAGGTCGCGGGCAAAAGCTAGTAATAAATATGTATCGGTTTCTACCTTGTAAAGAATTCTACAGCAGAGCAATTACGCCAACAATACATTAGCGAAAGGCTGACCCATTTATTGAGGGACTTGCCGATCGATACAAATTACTCTACTGTTAATTCAGTTTAGATACAGTTTGACAGAATGTTACGGTAAATCGACTGGCCTGTTGGTCTAGTGGTTAGTGACCCTAACTGCTATGCCGGAGGTCGTGGGTTCGATTCCCACCCAGGACAAATGTTTGTGTGATGAGCACGATCATTTGTTCTGTGTCTGGGTGTAATTTATCTATAATATGTATGTATTTAGAAATATATAAGTATGTTTATCAGTTGTCTAGTACCCATAACACAAGCTCTGCTTAGCTTGGGACTAGATGGCGTTGTGTGATAGTAGTGGAATATTATTATTATTAAAAAAAAAAAAAAAAAAAAAAAATCAGTAGGAACGTTATTTGATATACTAACTACATCAGTCGTGCTTTGCGTAGAATAAGTAAAAGTCTGAAATTAAACACAAATAAGTTAAAGTGAACTCCTGCATATGTGATTTAGTTGAAATGTAATTTTCAATGTACAAAAAACAGTGTTAAACATATTTTTTTTAATTGTTATGGTGTATCCTAGCATAAGAGCACATGAATTATACTTATAACCTATGACACTAAAATCTAATTAGTCCGTCATATAGATTACCAGAAAATATTGGACACGTATTTTTCTTTTTTCACGTAAACAAACAATGAAGACGATACAAGGCTTTAAAAACTCGTATGACGTCATACTCTAAACCATTTGTATGGTAAGTTTTAGCGGTGACTGACATCATCAACCCCCACTCAAATCTTTGACGCGTTTTATCTTCGTCAATTTTTATTGATTTGATAAAACAAAAAATACGTATCCAATATTTTTCGATAATCTAACAGACGGACTAATTAGAATCACATTTTTTTATTGTGTCTATAAACTAGACATGCGCCGGATTTTGACTGGCCTGTTGGTCTAGTAGTTAGTGACCCTAACTGCTATGCCGGAGGTCGTGGGTTCGATTCCCACCCAGGACAAATGTTTGTGTGATGAGCACGATCATTTGTTCTGTGTCTGGGTGTAATTTATCTATAATATGTATGTTTATATGAAATATATAAGTATGTTTATCAGTTGTCTAGTACCCATAACACAAGCTCTGCTTAGCTTGGGACTAGATGGCGTTGTGTGATAGTTGTGGAATTTTATTATTCATTTTTTTATTATTTATTAAATACAGAATTTTCGTAATAGTATCAGTTGTTTCGAAGACTACTACATCAATTTTTACAAACTTAACCTCAGGAAAATATGTATTATAGTATAAGACAATCCTATAACACCACTCCAGAGAATTTTGGTAAGACTGGTTGTCACTGTCAGATTTTCAGGTCACTGACTACCTGTAACGACAGCCAAAGATCTATATATGACAGCCGGGACCAACAGCTTAACGTGCTTTCCGAGGCACGGAGGAAATTTAATTCAATTAATTTTGTTCTAAGTTACGACAGCGTGTTGTGTGCATGAAGAGTTTACTTGTAAGTAATTTTTACACTTATTCAGCAGGGCTATTGCGTATCTTTTAAATGACAGTGGCTATCATATTGTCTAACTGTCAAAAAAATTGGATAAATTGGAAAATTGTATTAACTGTCAAATTGGTTATGGTTTAGTACAAAATTACATTAATTGGTAGGCACTATAGGTTAGCCACTGTCATTTAAAGGATACGCAATAGCCCTGCTGATCTGCATTAGGGGATTGGACAAAAAAAACTAATTAGTCCGTCAGATAGATTTCCAAAAATATTGACCACGTATTTTCTTTTTTCACATAAACAAAAAATTAAGACGATACAGTGCTTCGAAAACTCGTGAACTCCTCGAAAACGTCACATGTCAGTACAATTTTTATTTACAAATGACGTCACAAACCCCGCCCCACTCATGATCTTTGTTGCGTTTTATCTTCGTCAATTTTTATTAATTAGATAAAAGAAAAAACCCGTATCCAAATATTTTTCGATGATCTAACTGACGGACTAATTAGAATAATATTTTTGACTCAGTCTATTATTGGTGAATCAAATACATAAATTTTATGAAACGTTTCACTGACGCATCTAAAACCACCCTACTATCGATTTTCATTTGTATTGTTTCACCTACAACTTTTTGTACCTTCATGAATCGTGTTTCGAAACAATTCCTTTGTTTGGATCAAATATAGTTTAGGAGTTTTAGTTTTTAATATCAAAGTTTTGTTGATAACCGTAACTATTTGATGGTGAAAGGCAACTTTGGTTTAGATTCGAGGTGAGGGATTGGTTTTTCGAGGAGTAGATTGTATCTAAGTGTGGTGTTGTAAATGGGAAACTGATTGTTTGCCATACTTTTACGATTAAACTATCGAATTGATTGGATGGATTTGGTAGAGTTAACACATAATATAACATCACGCCTGTAACCGGAGGGTCACGCAGAGGTGTACCTATCTTATACAAAACCCACATTTTGGCAGTTATGGTTAAATCCCATGTAATAGGGGGAAGCCTATTGCCATTAACCGGCACAAATCCAGACTCCAAGTTTCGTCGAGTTAGTTGGGGATTAACTTAAAGGGAGGGTGGTATTTTTTCGCCGCTTCTCAAATTCAAATTAAAATTGTTTATTGCAATCCATAATGTTTTCAGGCGATAGGTAAAATAATTCTAGACACAATAATGGAACCTGTCAGGCACTACAAATGTTTCGTATGTAACAAAAAACAAAAAAGAAATAATAAAAAAATAATAATGATTATTTTTCCGACCCAAATATCGACCAATAGAATTGCACCATTCGACGTCACGTGGTACAACCTACATGGTATTATACTGATAATTTTTTGAAAATTTTCTCTGGTAGTTGCTATATATAAAAAACAAAACATGATCCAGTCAAATTAACCACACGTCAAACTGACAGGTTGAATTCAATTGTGAAAATTGGAGATTTTGCATGAAAATGAGTCGATTTGGAGTTTGTTCTCTGTCCACCATCGATAAAAAAGTCAAAGGAAATGTTCATTATGAAATTCTTATTTGTTAACTGTACATTTCGTCTCATGGTGCAATTCTATTGGCCGACATTTGGGACGGAAAAATAATCCCCCGAATACCACACGAGCTTCAAAATTATCGGGTATTTCCCGATAGGTTCGTTGCAAACAAATGAAGGAGTCAAGTTTTTCAGGTTAAAAAATCACTCGCGCTTCGCGCTCGTGATTTTTCCTGAAAAACTTGACGATTTTATTTGTTTGCAGGGAACCTTGAGGGTATTATAAGTGAATATTGTTTTTGTGTACACTATCGCACTAGGTAACTCTGTAAAGATAGTGTAAGATGAAGAAAATAAATAAATAAATGAACATAAATTACCTAATATAACTTGATGTGTTTCAAGTTTGTAAATCCATCTGAACCCCTCTCTAACGGTTGCTAGTTTAGGATAAAAAATAATAAAGCAAACATGCAGTACAAATTAAAAAAAAAACATGACTTTTAAAAATTTTAATTGAACACAAACGACAGAAAACAATAAGACTGATTACTACCACTATCCCTGCTGGTGTCCTGATTAAAACTGTACAACAGCTGAGGCTTAGCGCTGATTGGTCGATCAACTATGACGTCATATCACCCGGATTACCGCCATATTGCTTTTTAATTCGAACAACGCGGACATTTACTGGACGACGACAATTCTTTGTGTGCGTGGTTTTATATTGGGTTTTATTTTAATTACAAAAGCAGTATTCTGTAGGTAAGTGTTTTAAGTATATTGTCCTTTACTGTACCTATCTATTTATGTTCTCAAGTATTTATTGTTATATTCTGGTGTGTTCTCCTTCTGGGTGTACCGACATAAGTCATAATTTTCCTGCCCTCGTCCATTTCTTATGGGGTCGGCGCAACACGTTCTCTTTTCACCCAACTGCGGCGAAGCCCAAAAGGAGGGTTATGTGTTTGACGTGTATGTATGTTTGTGTAGGTCTGTATGTATGTCAGTTTCTTTGTTCCCTCATAACTCCTGAACGGATGAAGGTATTTAAATAAAATATACGTCGTTAGATTCGTTTTGATGGCGCGAGTGTCACTGGCTACATTAAAATTAAAAAACAAAGAAAATACGCGAAAAGAGGAAAACAAGCACATTTTAAATTCAATAAACAAAACTTGGAAGCAGGCAAATTTATTCATGGCAAAACACAACTTTTACAACAACCCTTTATTTTAATTTAACTCATGAGTTCTTAAAAGTAAATACCTTGAGCCTGTCTATTATTATACGATCTGTAAAAATAGCACAAGTATTACATACTAAATAAACTGCCAATATCCCGTACCATTTAAAAACATATTAACCTTTTGAAATAATGTTTTCATCAAAGTGGGGCCAACTGTTTCGTCATTTATTCTGTACTAGCTGCTGGCAGCGGCTTCGCCCGCAACAACTCGAAAATTATCACACGGGTAGAAAAAATCGAGATTAAAATTATCCTGTGTCACCCTAGGGTGTCAGCTATCTCCATACAGAATTTTAATAAAATTGCTTCAGTCGTTTAGACGTGAAGAAGTAACAACATACACGGAAACTTTCGCTATAATATTAGTCTAATATAGTGTAATTACAAAGGATACTTACTAATGGCAATAAAATAGCCTCCTATAAGAGACTTTAACTTCTGATCTTCTACTATGTATTTTACATGGATCGACTGCCTATCTGACCTCCACAACCCAGTCAGTCCTGGGCAATATAATACCCCTTTTTATTTTATTGGAAGGTGGGAATTTCAAATGACTCCTCCCGCTCTGGGCACGGCAGTAGGGAGTGTCAGACTTCAGCTGACTAAAAATCACCCATGTTCCACGTTGACCACGGATATTATTGTCATGAATATTACTGTACCGGTTGCTCGTGAGGAGGAGCTCGTGGCTTAACAAGAACTGCCACTCGGGTCGATCTTTAGGTTAAGCTGCGCTTGCCTAGGTCGATCTGTGGATGGGTGACCGCCCATTACATAGGTACCGAGTTTCCTCCGTGCCTCGGAAAGCACGTTAAGCTGTTGGTCCCGGGTGCCATATATAGATCTTTGGCAGTCGTTACGGGTAGTCAGTGACCTGAAAGTCTGACATCCAGTCTTACCAAAGCGTATCGTATTACCTAGTATTAACTGGGTTGTGGAGGTCAGATAGGCAGTCGCTCCATGTAAAATACTGGTATTCAGCTGCATACGGTTAGACTGGAAGCCGACCCCAATATAGTTGGGAAAACGCTAGGCAGATGATGATGATTACTGTACCGGTTGCGACTGTTAAACATTTAAGCCTAACAGCCAACTTACAGCTTTACGTGCTTTCTGAGTCATGGAGGCAACTCTGAATGTAATAGGTGGTCGCCCATCCATAGACAGACCTCGGCAAGCGCGGTTTAACCTTGCCCATGCGGCTTTTAATACTCCTCTCGACTCTCTTAGATATAAATATAAATAAATGCTAGAACGGCTAACGGTTTTTTTTTCAAAGTCAAGTCAAAGTCAAAATATTTTATTTCACATAGGCCTACATGGGCACTTGTAAAACGTCGACATAAAAAAGGGGCACGGTTCGGTGCATTGGTCGATTCCTAAGAAGAAGAACCGGCAAGAAACTCCAAAGGTTACTCTTGTTGTTGACTTTAGATTCGAGTATCGATTTTATGACGAGTGCAAACGTGTGGAAGTCACTTTACGACTGTTTTAGAACTAAGAGACAGTGTGAGTAATAAAATGTGTGCATGTCTCTATAGGTGAAGCTGGCACAAGACCGAGGAGAATTGCACGAGAAAAGAGAGGCCTATTTCCAGCAGTGGGTGAATTCAGGTTGTGGATGATGATGTTCATGTCTCTAAAAGAGAATTGAGTTAGTATTTATCTAAACTTCACTACATACTATAAAACAAAGTCGTTTTTTCTGTCCCTATATCTCTATGTATTCTTAAATCTTTAAAACTACGCAACGGATTTCGATGTGGTTTTTTTAATAGATGTGATTTAAGAGGAAGGTTTAAGTATCTTTTTTGCACCCGAGCGAAGCCAAGGCAGGTCACTAGTATATTATAAAGAGGAAAGATTTGTTTGTTTGTTTGTAACGAATAGGCTCCGAAACTACTGGAACGATTTGCAGTTTTCTTTCACCTGTTGGGAAGCTACACTATCCCTGGTGTTCCCACGGGAACGGGAACTACGCGGGTGAAACCGTGTGACGTCCGCTAGTTTAAGCATAAATGCCTCGGTTGTCTAGTGGAGGCTAACGCCACTGCTGACGCTGCATAAGGTCCTATGCGATTATCCAGGTAGGGCAAATTATTATTGGGTTTCGCCATCCGAAATTTCTCAATTGTGCCTAGTTAATAGCAAGGAGCAGTGGCCCAGTAGTGGCGGCCCCGACTTACGAACAGTGGGTCGTGGGTTTGAGAACCCAGGCAGACGCATACTTTGTGCAAATCATCAAATAATCCCTCTCGCTCTTGGGCAGAGCGAAAGGTAGTGTCAGACTTTTACTAACTAAAAACCACGCATGTACCTTCTTAGCCCTTTATGACGAGACTGCGGTATCTCTTACAACAACTCGCAGCCCCGACGGGATTATGCGACTTCTCGCATAAAGTAGAGAGGGCAAGCGGTGTGACAGAAGAGGGGTCCGATAATGCTGGGTACTGACTGTACGAGTCCAATAGGCCCTATTTCGGTAGGGACAGCCGCACCAATAATGTTGATGGGTAGGGTAATCTACGATGAATTTGTTCCTTTAAAGTAAACTACACCACAAGTTGGTGAGTTCGAGTTCAACAGCAGTTCGGAAGTACTTTTTAAAAATCGGAATAAGTTAACACAGTGATAATTAGGTTTCTCGTTTTTTAGACTATTTTGTATGTATAACAATAAATAGTAGTTTATCATATTCTATTTGTATCTATAGTAATATGTATTATGTCTATTTATATAACAAAATGCTTTTCTCCTTATTATTGTTTTTTTTTGTATTGTACTCTATCACAGTGCTGTCCTATTTGACTCTAAGGTTGACTGGTAGAGAATGCTTTGTGGCATCATATCCACTTATACTCTAGTGCATGAAGTTTAAAAAAAAAAACAATAACACTGCTCGAACTGGGAATCGAACTATGGATTGCGATCACTAGATCAACGAGACAGTATAACGAAAACATTACAAGTAATAAAATAGAAAACTTAGAAATATATAAAAATAACATTAAATCCCCCCCAACCAACCCCCCAACCCCTTCATCACTCGCACCAAGCACTCCTATCAGATATATCTCCCAGATCTCCACTCAATTTATTCCTCTCGAAGTGAACAACGAGACAGTATAACGAAAACATTACAAGTAATAAAATAGAAAACTTAGAAATTATAAAAATAACATTAAATCCCCCCCAACCAACCCCCCAACCCCTTCATCACTCGCACCAAGCACTCCTATCAGATGTATCTCCCAGATCTCCACTCAATTTATTCCTCTCGAAGTGAACAACGAGACAGTATAACGAAAACATTACAAGTAATAAAATAGAAAACTTAGAAATTATAAAAATAACATTAAATCCCCCCCAACCAACCCCCCAACCCCTTCATCACTCGCACCAAGCACTCCTATCAGATATATCTCTCAGATCTCCACTCAATTTATTCCTCTCGAAGTGAACAACAAACACACATAAGTTAGTTGCTATTTGATTTATTAACATTCAAGTTGAACCTCATATGGTAATGTCCACTTAGCTATTCAGTTTCTATTGGAACTTTCAATTTATTGCTTGCTTAGGCCTCGTACAGACCTTATCGTTTAGCTGTCGACAGAGAAAACTTTAGTTGTCTACGGAGCCAACTGCGTTTGCCGATTGCATGTAGCGGAGATGAGAATGTTGAGGTGGATGTGTGGTGTGACAAGAATGGATAAAGTAAGGAACAAGTATATTAGAGGAAGTTGCACCAGTTACAGAAAAGTTAAAAGGGAATCGACTGTCGTGGTATGGGCATGTAATGAGGGGGGATGAATCGCATGTGACTAAAAGAGTATGAATATAATTGTAGATGGAGGGAGAGGCAGAGGAAGGAAAAAGAAATAAATGATAGCGTGACGACTGACCCCAAATACCATGGAAGGTGATGGTGACGTGGAGAACAAACGCTGACCAAGTTCCCTTTGTCGACAGCTGAAATTGGCTTTTTCGACAGTTCAAGCCGGCGTTTTAGACAGGAAAGTGCTACTTGTCTATTTGACATTATTCTATAATAACGTTCGTGGCAAACTACAACAATGCTGTGGACATGATGGGCAGCAATGTGCGTGTCTAATACTGCAGCAGTTGCTTTTGTCGACAGTAGCAGTTGCCTCTGTTGACAGTAGCAGTTGCCTCTGTCGACAGTAGCAGTTGCCTCTGTTGACAGTAGCAGTTGCCTCTGTCGACAGTAGCAGTTGCCTCTGTCGACAGTAGCAGTTGCCTCTGCCGTTGGTTCTTTTTACAGCATAGAGTTGCTCGTCTGTTTGACGCCTTAGTTGGCACGTGGTTCTGGTTATGCTTGGAATTTACGAATAAACATGTCTGGATGTATTGAAGGTGTGATGGTTTAGGGGTTTTTGACAGGCATGATGGGATTATCTGGCTCATCTTTCTGCCCTTGTAAACCCTTGTTGCATTTTACTTGGGGTCAGTACAACACGTTTTTTTCTTCTATTCGCCTCTGCAAACCGCACGCTATCATTTACTATTTTTTTTCTTTCATATTATTCTACACACAATCCTCTCGCAACATCTCCATCCATCAACAAGGAGTTATCCCATCTCTTGAAGATCAATCAACCATAGGCCCAAATTGTTTTATTTGAAAACTCTTGTAACAGCGACTTCTAAGTTATATATATTATACAAAGAACACTGGAATAAGTCTTCCTCTACACAAAGTGTAAAGTTAAGGGTCTATTTCCACCCTTAACTCACGGCCATTTCCCAGCAATTAATCAAACCTAACAAAAACACTGCCACAGCAATTCAATTACCACCGAAAAACAGCTTGAACCGCTTGCTCACTTAACCTAGATTAAGTTGCAATTATCACACAAATCTTAGTGCTCAGAAAGTAAAACAAGTTCAGATTTCCGTCTGTTCCAAGCGAAGATTTAAATGATTAGATTAGCCCATACCATACTTTTGTCGCGTGAGAACTGTCAATGTAGTGAAGTCCATCCCAACCTCTGACATCCCTTGTCATTGGCTCATATAAACAAATACGTGATATATATGCCAGAGAAACTTCATTGTTTTTTATAAATTCCTCCCTTTTTAGAAGTCGGTTAAAAAAAATATTGTACCTATAAACAAAAATCATCAAGAAGTGTACTTGTGTCATGGTGTCAATGACACGGTAAGATAGTAATTTTTCGTGGTAGAGTAAATCTTACGATTTAAACCTTACGCTCCAACTGTTTCGAGTACAATTATCGTCTAGTACCGCAGCGATGCTCGCTGAGTCTTTCAAAACGAGTAATGTATTTAAATTAAGGTGAAGTGCACTCTTTGTCGTTAATCCACCCCCTGCGGAAATAATGAAAACAAAATGACCTCGCATTTGAAGAACTACGAAAAGTTTGAGTTTGAGAACTTTTTTTTTTGTTTTGTTTTCAAGCTGCAACTTTTCTCCGTGCCTCGGAAAGCATGTTAATTCGTTGGTCCTGACAGTCATTTGTAAATATTTGACAGTCGTGACAGGTCGTCAGTGGTTACGGCATATTCCTCATTCCTCCACATCACATGCTCACACCGCGACCACCGATTACCAGTGTCGCCGGTGACTGCAAACATCCTCTTATGTACTCGTTTCTTACTCTATCCAATCAATTAACACCACATAAAATAAGGGGTAAAGTATGGTGTGAAGCTTTAACATTCTCATCTCAGCCACATGCAATTGCCTTTTATTCATCTTCTTTGTGGCCCAATTCTGATTCATATAAGACAACAGTTCTAATCCTAGTTTTATAAATCTTCCCCTTGAGTTTAAGGGCAATGCGGCATTCACCCATGACCTGCCACCATTCATCCAGAAAAGTGCGGGTAGAAGTAAGTATTTAAGAAAATATAAACTGTACTCAGAATTCCACAATTTATAGTTCACCAGTCCTTAGTTTCCGTGTTCGTATTTTATGGCCACTCCAAGTAATACCGTTCTACCACATTTGATCGCGTGATCGAAGTTATTTTGTCCCGATGTGTAGTAATGCCGTCTTTATGTGCTCGCCAGTGTAATGTCTTTATTTATACACACGACAGTGTAGTGTTGAGGTGGATTTTATGAGCAGACAGTTCGTGCCGTGGTGAAAATTATGAAAAACGTACCTACATGTAATTATTTTGATTTTCGGAAATTCAAACAGTGAATTTAAACCTGTAGAAATATCTACTAGACGGTCCCGCTAGGCAGATGATGATTGATTTCTTTATAAAATCCTTTATGAAGGTAGAGGTAGAATATCTTAAAACTATCTTAGGTAAGCACTCCTATCTCCACTACACTCAAGAGTGAACATTTGAAATTCTGAGTAGTACTTGCATTACTTTAGTACTTTGTGTAGTTTCTGCAGGTCTGGATTAAGAAAAGGAAAATCCTTTGTTAAAGAAAATGGTGTAAGTCGACGATAGGGTGGATGGTGAGCTGTTAAAGTTAATAATATAAAGGGTGTAAAAGTACCCTTAACGGAAACACATTTTTTTGTTCTAGACCATACCTGGGAACCCCCTAGTTACGGAGATATTGGGGGTCAAAGTTCCAAAATTTTCACAGCTGTTTTTGTAAATACTAGTTTTTCAGATTATAACTTTACTTAAATTATCTCCATGACCCGTTTTCTATTCAAAGCATCCACTAGCACAATTTTTTAAGAGTGCTACATTGAGTTTTACATAAAATGTGATTTTTGACCTCAAAAAAAAAAAGTCGTTTCGCAGCAAAAAAAATTGCGTAGAGTTTGATGTACAGAATGCTTGGTTGACGGCTGTGTGAAGGGTTTTTTTATTTACACCCTGTATATGGCTACCAGTTACCATCTTCCATATAAATTAATAAATTGAAAGGGTCTGTTTGTAAAACCAAACTATCTGCATTTTCCCGCTAAGGTCTAAAACCTGTGCACCGATTTTGAAGGGACTTTTACTGGTAGATAACTAATGTTTTAAATAATAATCTAGATCAATTCAAAAAATAAAACCCTTGAAATTTTTGATTAAGGCGCTATCAGTATCGATACTAGCGCCACCCACATCTTACTTCTACGAGTATTACTCTAAAATCACATTTTAAAATAACTTTTCATGATTCTAGACTTGGTAAATTAAGAAAATTACTTATTACCATAAGTGCCACTTTTTATCTTTAATCAGTAATTCTCATAACTTGAAAAGAAGAATAGAATCATGAAAAGTGATTTTATAAATACTACAGGTAATAATTTAATAATAATTTTAATAATACTAGCATGACAGTGTTTTGGATTTTTAAAATTTTATGTGATTTTAGAGTAAAAGAAATCAGATGTGGGCCTAGTTTCGGTGATGTTAGCGCCTTTATAAAGTCTTGTCTATTTTTGATGTGAGCACATAAACTGCTAACGGCCACTGCCGCGGCCTGTGTCTAGGTGAAAGTGAATAATAGGGACTTACCTTTTTCAAGTCTTTATTAATGTCAGTGTCATCTGCTTTCCTCTTCTCACATGACAATATGCAGTTCTTCCCGTTGTCTTTTTCTCCCTGGAAAGATAGAAAACGAGACGTTAATTAAGTCTTTCAATTAAAAGCTTTTACGTACATGAATAAGTAGGAGCGGTGGTGGAGGCCCCGACTTACGATCAGGTGGTCGTGGGTTCGAACCTAGGCAGGCGCATTATTTTGTGTAATTTATTTCATCACTACTGCTCTCAAAAGGAAAGTGAAGTGAAGGAAAACATCGTGAGGAAACCGGCATTGGATTATAGCCCTATTCCTCTCCTAGAGAGGAGGACTGAGTCCCTGCAGTGGGAACAATATAGGCCGATGATGATGATGATGACATTAATAAATAAGTATGAGTACTGGACTGCGTCATTGGTCTAGTAGGCGTAACTGGGATTGGTCGGATTTATTCCCGGGTTTGGGCAAATTGTTATTAGGTTTTTTTCGAGGTCTGGATTTATGTAATGTTTATGGCGATAGAATGGCACTCTTTTAAATGAGAACTGGCGAAAAAAGGGTTCAACTTGACTGTATATGGTCACCGGCGAACTTTTTGCTCTGTCAACGACACGAGAAACTTGAGTACTTCGGCTTATGGACTTCAGAACACATCACAAAGATGAATGTATAACTGAAGGAACGAGGAGGAATGCAGGTAGCCCCCTAGCCCCTTAGCCCTCCAGTCCCTCGCTACGGGCGTCCAGAGGGAAAGGAATTTTATATTAATGCGGCACCCTGTAGGTAGGTACATTCTTATGATGGGAATATTACAAATTTTATTTTGGTACGGAGTTTTGTACCGTTTGAAGATGATGAGAATATGGAGTAAGACCATGTTTTCCTATAAAACTAGGTAGTTTGCGCTTTCTTATTTGAACCTCAAATCCAATTAATTCAATTAAACAACCTACTACAAACCAAAGGTTTCTAGTACCGAAATATTATAGAAAGAGCATTAATGTTTATTGATTTTATTGGTAACTAGCTGTCGTCATGCGGTTTTACCCACGTAGTTCCAGTTCCCGTGGGAATACAGGGATAAAAAGTAGCCTATGTTACTCAGGGTGAATGTAGCTTTAAAATGGTAAGAGAATTTTAAAAATCGGCGCAGTAGTTTTTGAGTTTATTAATTACAAACATACATACACACACACAAAAATACAAATCTTTCCTCTTTATAGTACTAGTGTAGATGTAGATTTCAGCTAAAAGTATAATCTTCTTAAAGCCCCCCCAAATTAAAAAGCTATCAGTTATTTGGGTTCCATACATAGTGACACAAAACCATGAAACTTTTCAATAGCTTAACTCGAAATACACAACTCAAAAACACAACAACAACGAAAAAACAACAATAACCCGACCACACACACACACACTTCAATCAAACAACCAATTAACCCGATTTAATTCAAATAAAGCACATCTCCGTTCGAATTTCGAAACCAATCCGAATCACCAATCAAAAACGTTCGGACGAAAACAATTGGTTCGAATTACTAACCCAGGCTTGATAGCAGACAAATGAACGAAAATAGTCGGCTAAGCGAAAATATTTTTCGTCGCAATTCGTTCGGTAAATGTTTTGTTTGTAAAACAAATTGCATTGTGTTTGGACGTGTTGTTTTTCGTATTTTTGGTTACTTTATTGTGTTGTCGTGGTCGTGGTTACAAATTGAGTGGCCATATTTGTTTTAGGACAGCTTAAGAATATACCGGTGTAAATGTAATTGCTACAACGGGTTTCGGTAAAGAGATTATTGTTGCACGATCAGTGTGACGATAAACAGTTTTTCTTAGGCTTAACGTTGAATTAATTCAGTCAATATTTAATGACGGACACAATTATTGTAAAGTCTTGGGCAGAGATTTTTAAACAGTTTAAAGGGGTAAGTCTGTTCCATCAACCTGGCACAAATACCAACCACGGGCTGCTCCTAAAAATATCATGACGGGAAAACCCACCAACACGAACCCAGCGAATCAACTCAGAATCAAAGATGACCGAAGCTTGCGACGGTTAGACCAACAAGGCAGTGATATTAAAACAATCTCGCTATTCTGTCAGCCAATCTATCTCGCTGTAGCCGAACTAAACTAAAACTAAATAACAGTCCCCTATTTCCAACAAAACATTCACAATTTCCACACGTTATATCTATACAAAACATGAAACGTCACCAGAACACGTCACAATAATTACAAAAAACCCAACTCGGACACGATAGTGTTAAAAAGCACGGCACTGACAATGTACCACACAATTAGGGATCTACAAACTTTAACTGAGGCACTAGTAACACCGCTCGCGATTAGCGGGTACTAGTACTAGATACTTGTTGATAGGCAATGAGTAACATGTCATGTGCACACAAGTTTGCCACGGCTATGGGCCTTAAAAGTGATTGTCGCAGGTCTATTTGAAATAAATGCTGTGAGTTTGAGTTATGCGTAAGTGATTATCGATAAGGAAGTATCGCTTAGCGAGTTTCACTTTGATATGTCCCTGCAACAATTGAGAGAACTCGACGGCTGTGTAAGTTTTCGATCGACTATTAATCTATCTTTCTCATCTTCATCTCTACAATTATAGTAAGGTAAAGTTTGTAGCCTAGAGGTGTAGGAGATAATTTCTAAAACTACTCATCGGATATCAAAATTCTACACAGATGGACGGCTACACAATTGCCTAATGCCATAAAATGAGTTATTCACGCAGGCGCAGTCGCAAACAGAGGCTTTCTTTAATAAGTTTCTTGAGCGAGAAAATAGTCGACCGCTCGCTCATGAGCAGTGGGACTTGAGCCTAACAAACTGTCAATGTGGGGGTTTGTGTTGTGTATGTTAGTGTATGATTGCACACGCGTCAGCGGAGGGTTGAGCGAACAATGCGTTGCCATTTTAGGGTAATGTGTCAAATGGGTCAAGGGTTTTGAATTGAGTGTGAGGTTGGTGCGTTGGGGAAGGTTACACAATAATAGTGGCTTGAATTAGAACGGAAAAGCTGTTATAAATAGATGTTTATGTACTTTCTATTATGAAATACAATGACGCGTATATGACAGTAAAAATGTACTAAATACTTAATGGAAAACGAACTAAGAGACAGGCGGATCTTAGGTATACCTAAGAGGAGTCACATCCTACTTTTCACCAACATACTAAAAAAATATTGTCTTTGGTCTCTTTACACGCAATTTTAACTGAAATAATAATGTCGCCTTAGAAGGACAAATACTGACCTTATTAGTGAAGTTCTTTATGAAGGTCAAATTCACAGTACTCGCAACCTGCTCGTGTGTTTGACCAGATGTAAGAATATGAAAGAATCAAAAGGAGTATGTAGGAGTAGTGTGATCGTAGCAGTAGCGTGCCATTGTTTCTGACTGCCCTCTCCGGAAAAAGCGTGAGTTTATGAATGTGACGTGACATGACAATACTAACCCGTCACTTACGAAACCATTTGGAACCTGTATTTCGAAATAAAGTATCATTTGATTTTGATTTGATTTATACTATGCTCACTAAGTAAGTAACTGTGACACAATGTGAAAAGCCTCTTAAATTCGTCCTATAAGAATGACATAGCAAATAAATATGAATCATATTTCACAGTCACAAAGCTTTATATGACTATTCTCCAGAAGCTAGATAGCCATCCGTCAAGCTCATAAGATTCAGAAAGGTACAATACGTGGGGTCAAGCAAAACTGTCAGGCATTTCTGTCATGATTTATCGTCAGTCATATCTTGGGAAAAATTGTGGGTGTAATTTTATTTTGATCGTGATGTATGTCGGGGATTAGAGCCCCCGTAGGTGGCAGACTTTCTATCGACCGATAGTTTAGTCGAGCTCTTCAGTATGGACATGTAATATACAGGGTGTTAGGTTAAACGAGGTACATATTGAAGGAGGGTATTCAGTAAGCGATTCTCGTCCTAAATACACACATCAAAAGTGTCTAGGGATCAACATATATTTTTGCAATAACTTTTCTCCTGATTGATATTAATTAAAATTTTCTTTAAGGATTCATCAAATAAAGTGTTTTCGTTTGTCACAGTAACGATAAACCAAGTCACCTTTGCATTAATAAAGAAATTTGCCATTTTCCTAATAAAGGGATTTTTGACATTTGAACCACTAACATTAAAGTTCGAAAAAAAGACTGAAATAACAGTTTTCTTTAAAATTTTATTGGGTAACTTAAACAATTAATAATCCGTGTTTCTACCGCGAACACTAACAACACAAGAACATCGGTTTGGCATACTCAAAATGAGTTCATCCAAATCACGCTGTGGAATGGCCGCCCATGTTCGTTGCAACAACAAAAAAAGGTCTTCTTGCGACTGGATACCCTCCATATTCGGCAGAGCTCTTCTCTGTAGCATATCCCATGCATGCTCAATCGGGTTCAAGTCTGGCGACTGAGCAGGCCAGGGCAGGACATTGATGTTAGCTGCGGCGAGAGTCTGTCTTACAACTCTTGCGGTGTGCGGTCGTGCATTATCATGCATTAACTGAAATAATGGACCGATTTGCACTTGTAGAGGAACGATGACGTCTGATACAATCGTCTCAGCATAAATTTGAGCGTTGAGGTTGCCTCTGATCCAAATCAACTCAGTTCTTCCGCCGATCCAAATACCCGCCCATACCATGATGGTTCCACCACTATAAGGATGGACTTCCTGGCAGGATTTTAATCGCTGTTGGCGTCCAGGGGTTCTCCAGTGTCGTATACGTCTTGTATCCGGTCTCATACCAAAACGAGACTCATCAGAAAAGCACACGAAACGCCATTGTTCTTCTGCCCAATTTCTGTGTTCAAGAGCCCATTGATATCGAATCCTACGATTGTGCATTGCTATAGGTGGTACCCGTAGCGGTCTTCGGGAATGAAGGTTCACTTCATGCAAGCGGTTTCTGACTGTTTGGTCGCTAATTAAGTTCCCTGAAGAGTGATGAAGCCTCACGGCTAACATCATGGCGGTTATTGTTGGAGCTCTTCGAGTTAAGATTTGAATGTATCGGTCTTGTCTCCGTGTGGTGCAGCGATACCGTCCTCCATGGCGCTCAGCCACGGTACGAGTGCTTCGGTAACGTGTCCAAAGTCGACTGATAACACTCTGACTTGTATTCAGAGCTAAAGCCACAGTACGTTGCCGGAAACCAGCTTCTATCATTCCCACGGCTCTGAGCATTTCTTCCCTGCTTAAATGACGTCGCCGCTCCATAATAACGTTGGTTTTAATCAGTAGTAGGGAAACAGTAGCACTAATAATGTCTTCAATGCGTTGTATGTTTTTATAGGGAAAATATTGACAGCTGATTTTCATCTTTTACTCGAATTTGATTCACAGTTCCTGATTCAAATTATGAAATGCACCAAAAAGGATCCATATAAATTTATAAAATCATAAATTTATTACAAAGCCACATCTCAATCTCAAGAAATCCGCATAAAAATGCTTGATCCCTAGACACTTTTGATGTGTGTAAGTAAAAAAACTATAACCTTAATTTGTGACGTAATTGTGCCATGGCTCCCCCGCACGCTCTCCAGCGGGTCTAAAATGGCCGCTTTAACAGAATCCACCCGGAATCGTAATATGAATCACGTTAAAATTTTTAAAATGGAATTATTGTCAAAAACTATAAAGTCCATTTAAAGAATTTTAAATTTTTAACATGATTCATATTACGATTCTGCTAAAGCGGCCATTTTAGACCCCCTGATCTCACTTTATTAGACGTTTCTTTTTTGCCATTGTCCTACACCAGTTTTAAAATTTGATGGGAAAATGGATAATACCTAAAAGTCATTGATCCGCGCACATTTTCTGTGATTTGGGAAGGGTTGCGAGACTTTTCCGAAGTATTTGGTATGGTTCTATCTGTTATTTATCAGTGTTTTTTTTTGTTCATATTTTTTTTAGTGTCATGAAAGCATAGCAGGTTTCAATATGTCCCTCGTTCAAACTAACATATTATATATACGGCTGCGTAATTTTACAACGTTGTGTTCATCATCATCATCATCTCACTATCATTAGCAGCGGTGGCCCAGTGGTGGCGGCCCTGACTTACGAACAGTAAGTCGTGGGTTCGAACCCAGGCAGGTTGTAATGCGCCTGCCTGGGTTCGAACCCACGACTTAATTTATTTCATCACCGCTGCTCTCAAAACGGTGAAGGAAAACATCGTGAGGAAACCGGCATATCTTAGAACCAAAAAATTTGAAGACATGTGACATCTACCAACCCGCACTGGGCACGGTACGCGTAGTGATTATAGCCCATAGAGAGGAGGCCTGAGTCCCTGCAGTGGGAACATTTTTATTTTTTATTTTTTTTTATTTGATGCTGATAATGATGATGAGTTGAGATATACCTAACGATAGATTTTGGTTTTTCGTTCTCCAGTTGTATAAATATATCTTACAGCTGCATATTCCTGTAGCTACACATATTTTTTCTTTTTTCACACGACCAAAAAATTTAGAATTGAAATACTCGTGCGACGTCACATTTCAGTACAATTTTTGCCGGGAAGTTACGTCATAATGTTGCTCACGATTTTTGACACGAATTATTTTCGTCATGTTTTATTAATTTGATAAAACAAAAAACACGTATCAAATATTTTTCGATAATCTAACAGACGGACTAAACAGAATCATACTTTTTTTATTGTCAGAACAGTAGCCAATTGAATAAAAGTTCAGCTTATACTAGCTTATTATTGGACGCCATAAATTCAACTAAAGAAACCAACCTAAAGAAAAACTACCCCTCTCGTTGAACGGTTAGTTTCTTATTTAATAGAAGGTCCCGTCTATCAGACATCTACCTTAATTTACTACATTTTATTGATCCCCAATGACCCCTCACTTTTCCCGTCATAGGTATTGTATAGACCCCTAACAACGGTCTCTACGGGTTTGCTATATTTAGGGCGAATTTTATCAACTAAACTGAACTTGATCAGTTCATTAGAACTGCGTTTAAAAGATATCAGTGTAGGTATAGTTATTGTGGAATATTGACGCCAAAGGGTATTTAAATGCGTGGAAAAAGTTTAATTTAATTGGTGAATTTTAGTTATAATAGTTTATTTAAGTTGTTATTTTAAGGAATTAATTATGATGAATTATATTATGTTCTTTGTAAGAAAGAGAAAGGTTAAATATAAATGGCGTTCTTTGTATAAGCGTATAAATATTTAATGTATGTGTGAGTCCCGTCAACCACCACACATGCGCGATAAGTCTCAGAAACTTGAAGCATTAATTTGATGATACATATTACTCAAAAACAATGATAAAATCTTGTTGAAACAAAATAACTACAAAACAAACATACTTTTTGAAACAAAAGTAAGTAAAACAAACCGAAATCCGACCTTAACAAAATAATCGTTACAAGCTTAGAATCGTAGACGCCTCTACGATCAATACTACGACAGCTACGTGCTACGACGTAGCGGTGCTACGAAACAGCTGATATTTTGGAAGAAACACGTGTAGACGATGTAAATAGAGAGTGACGTCAGTATCACGCTGCTTTGGTGTGGAGGGATGAGCAGAAGTGTAATGTGTTTTCCGTTACTGTAGTGTAGTGACATGACTTATGTACCTATGTCAGATAGTTTTAATGTGCATTTTCTGAATAAATAAAATGTGTGTAGAAAACAATGAAAATGCAGTTGCGCAAAATTATACTAATAAAATTTCTAGCAGATGCTACTGAGTACCATACAACGAAAAGATGCGGAAATAGTGTGCATAATTTTCACACATTAGGAGTATTAAGAGTAGTGGTTTAAAGAGCTTAGTAGTAAAAGCTGTGTATACAGCATGATAATTACCAGTAACTAAATTTATTAACCTACAATTATTACAGATTTAATAATAGAGTAGTCAACAAAAAAAAATCTAATTAGTCCGTCAGATAGATTTCCTAAAACACGTATTTTTTCTTTTTTCACGTAAGCTAACAATGAAGACGATACAGTGCTTTGAAAACTCGTGTGACGTCATATTCTAAGACATTAGTGAGACATGAAACGTCACAAACCCCCACTCAAATCTTTGACGCATTTTATCTTCGTCAATTTTTATTGATTTGATAAAACAAAAAAAAAATTATTCAATATTTTTTGATAATCTAACAGACGGACTAATTAGAATTTTTTTTTTGTCAGTAAACATCCCTATTCATTATGGTCTGCCTAGCTTTTCCCAATTATTTTGAGGGCGACTTCTTGTCTATATAATAATAATATAATACCAGTTTTGTACAGTCACCTGCAAAAATGCATGGACAATAGGGTAATTTATCCGTCAGATAGATTTCAAAAAAATATTGTACACATATTTTTTCTTTTTGCACGTAAACCAAAACTGAAGACTATACAGTGCTTCGAAAACTCGTGTGACTTCACATCGCACTACATTTTTTACCACGTAGTGACGTCCAAAGCCCGTCATGATCTTTGACGCGTTTTATCTTCGACAATTTTAATTAGTTTTGATAAAACAAAAAACACCTATCCAATATTTTTCGATAATCTAACAACGGACTAAACGGAATCATATTTTTTTTTACTCAGGACACAGGGAGAAATGAAATCGTGTGAAGCGAGAAATGACGCCACCTTAAACTAGTTATCGACTCAAAACGTTCACATGAAAATAGACACTAAAGGATCCATGCAATTTTGTAGGTGACTGTACATACATATAGCGACTGCCTATCCGATTGCTAAAACCAGATAACTTGGCAGTCTGATATCCTTTGGTAAGACCAGTTTGGATATACTTTCGGGCCACTGACTGATGTTAACTTGAAATCATTGAAAATTTTTCCCTGATTCATCAAAAAATCATTCACGTTTTCTTATTTCAGACTCCCCTGTCTGACGTCACGGCATCATTTACTCTTTTCTCTTTCATATCATTCCTCACACAATCCATCCATCATTTCATTGCCCTTCCTCTCCCTCTACATCCATTAACATATCCATCACTTTTTAGTCGCATGCGTTTTATCCTGTTCTCACTAAAAGTCAATCCATTTCATCATTCTCCTGCCGTTATCCCAATTTATTTGGGGTCGGTGCAACATGTGTTCTTCTCCCGTACTTCTCTATTAGTCTTCATCACAGCAGTCACCTCCTTTCTAGCCATATCATCCTTCACACAGTCCATCCATCGTTTCTTAAGTCTTCCTCTACTCTTATACCCATCTACATTCATTCCTAACATTTTCCTCATAACAAGTCCATACCAAGAAAGATAAATTCCTTCAATTTTTTTCTGTAACAGACGCCATTTTCAGAGTTCCTCTAATATACTTATTCCTTACTTTATCAAGTCTTGTCACTCTTTTATGACATTCAAAAGTGCCAGTAATGGTTTAATTGAAATAAATGCTTTGAGTTTGAGTTTTCCGAATTACCTTAAATATTATCATCAGCCTATAATGTTTCTACTGCAGGGCCTCAGGCCTCCTCTCTAGGAGAGGGATGGGCTATAATCCACCACGCGGGCCCAGTACGGGTTGGTAGATGTCACATGTCATCGGACACTAGATTCGATATTATTTTAGATTTAAAACTCGCTCGGAAAACATCATGAGGAGATGATGTTTTCCTTCACCGTTTTGAGAGCAGCGGTAATGAAATAAATTACACAAAGTAATGCGCCTTGCCTGGGTTCGAACCCATGACTTGTACGCAAGTCGCCGCCACCACTGGGCCACCGCTGCTCTCCGCACCATAAATACACTAAAACAATATTTTATGTCCCAATAGCTTAATAAAATATCCTATCACCACCAGCTCAAAGTCGCTCAAACAATCAGATATCGTAATTTTATTTGTCCGTCGTCGTTCCGTTGACATTGTAAACAGTGAATAACTAAATGAAAAACAACATCAATTTAAGGGAAAACTTTTAATTAAAAGAGTTTGACCTCGGGAGCAATGAATTGGATGATAGATGTTGATGGACAACGGTAGTCAAAAGTTGTGATAGGGTTTATTATAGAGGGATTTACAGAATATAATATGTAAAGGGCTATAAACAGTTTTGCTCATGTATTTGTATGTTTATTTTTGAGTCAATAAAGCAACTGAATTTTGAAACAGTTGTAACCAACCAATAGGGTAACAAAAAAAATCGAATTAGTCCGTCAGATAGACTTCCAAAAAATATTGGACACGTATTTTTTATTTTTTCACGTAAACAAACAATGAAGACGATGCAGTGCTTTGAAAACTCGTGTGAAGTCATTTTCTAAGACATTAGTATGACATTATTTACCGGTAGGTGACGTCACAACCCCCCACTCAAATCTTTGACGCGTTTTATCTTCGTCAATTTTTATTGATTTGTTATAACAAAAAATCCAGTAATTTTCGATAATATAAAAGACGGATTAATTAGCATCATATTTTATTAAGTCAGTAAACATCCCTATTTTTTGATTAAAAAATATAAGCTTAAAAACTATAGCCCGACTACAAACCGCGGTCTTAAAAGTAGAAAACAAGAAAATGATTCTTATTTCTGTTTAAATATAAGTAAAATTATTATAGAAGACCGCCGTAGTCGCATGCCACTGATACCTTATGCTCCTTCAGTTTTCATTGATACCGAAGTCAGCTGCTGTTGTTTAAAACAATGTTATTGTCACCTTCCATTCTAGCCGAATTTTGCTAAATACCAGTATTTTACGTGGAGCGACTACGTATTTGACCTCCACAACGCAATTATTACTTACCGGGTAAGACGAACCTCCTTGGTAAAACTGATGGTCAGACTTTCACAGATTAAACAGCCGGGACCAACGGCTTAACGTGTTTTCTGATACATGTACGCAAATAGGTGTGTAATGAGTGATCACCAACCCAGACAACCGCGGCTTAACTTGAATTCCAACTTCCTCAAGTTGGTCTTCAAGATAAGCCGCGGTTCTGACTGCTATTATTAACCAAACGCTATTTAATCGTTATTTTTGTTAACCACACGCTCTTCTATTTACCTTACAGTAAATTTACCAAAATAAATTATGTCTAATACTACCGGACCTATTGTCCAACAATGGCCTATAAAAAGATTATTGATAAAAACATTTGAGAAACGCCTACTCCAAACTTTGGATATTGACAAATTGGTATGGAAGCAAACAAGTTAAAATCTCGAGCCGTCGAAAGCTTTGCTCAGCTTGATTAATTTTCGCTTCAACGAGACGCGTTTTTAAACGACAGACGCCTGAAGATAATATTCAATGACGCCGATGTGCGTTATAGCTATGTTGGAAATGGCAGGCGCTTTTTTGGCAGCGAAGTAAAATATCGTCGGTTTTACGAGTAAAAGATAAATAAGAATATATGAATAAAAAGTCCACTTAAATCATAACAAATTATTTATTGGGTGTGGGAAATCATCAAATGACTCCTCCCGCTCTGGGCAGAGCGGTATCAGTGTCAGACTTCTACTGACTAAAAACCACCCATATTCCTTCTTAGCCGGTTTCTTCCGCGGTATCTCTTTCGAACAACCCCGACCAACCCCGACGAGACGAAAACAGAACCTCTGTTCTACTTTTAATCATGTCACCAAATAATATAGATTATGATCATTCTATTTTTGGTACTCATGAATATATCTTCGTAATGGCATAAACAATTCATACGATATCTTTTTTGTCAAGACATGGATAACAGATGAATGAAAAATAAATATGTTAGCTGTCTGTCTCAAGATTGAAAGACGCGGGTTTTCGGAACACATCAGGCGGAAAAGGAAATTACTTTTGTTTCTTGTTCAGATGTTTTTGTTTTATGTTCAGTAAGTTTAGTCCACTTTCGGCCCATCGGCCCCCAATAATTAAAGCGTCCACTCGGCCCCTAACACACATTCGGACCCTGGGGGCCGAGAGTGAATTTTATAAAGTTTATCACTTTTAAGTTTCCACTCGGGCCCCAAGGTACAGTTTCGATTATAAAACATATCTTCAAAAATATAAACTATTCCCTCGGACCCGTGCTTCACCTATGTAGGTTCTCCTCCTGGTTAAAGCACGGAGACTAAGGGTTCACGTACAATAATAGAATTAACTGAAACTGTATTTGTCTTGTGTGTACTAGGCTAGCATAGGTTTAAGGGTTCAGTGTCTAATAATCACCTGTGTGATATCAACTAGTATTTATTTGTTGATGTTAAAAAAGGATAGTAAAGTCCCAAAAACTACCATGAGAACTGAAATAGGATTAGGAAGATTCCTATTTCCAATACCTCCGGTATTGGAAATTGGAATCTTTAAATTAAATCTATAGCTTTTTGTCTACTACCTTATCTAGGTTTTAAGTAAACCTATCTACCACCAACCATAAAATGCGAACGTTCTTATTTCTAGGTTTTTATTCGAAAAACATTATTGTTAAAAAAAAAACTATATTCATCTGCCTAGCGTTTTCGCAACTTTATTGGGGTCGGTTTTCAGTCAAACTGGATGCAGCAGAATACCAGTATTTTACATGGAGCGACTATTTGACCTCCACAACAGTGTTAGTACCGTACTCGATAATACGATATACGTTGGTAAAAATGGTTGTCGAAGGCCACTGACTATCTGTTACGACTATCAAAGAAAGATCTACAAACGACAGCCGAGACCAGTGGCTTTATGTGGTTTCCGAGAATGGATGGTCACCCATTCACAGACCAACCTAGGCATCGCAAGCCGAGCGGATGTTATTATCTAGGCACAAGCTCTTAAAAAAGAAGCCTTTGAAAATCATACTCATCATCAGCAGGAAGTCTAGGAGAGGGATAGACTATAATCCACCACACGAACCCAGTGCGGGTTAGTAGAAAATCATTCTATTTTCAAATAAAGAAACAGCATGCTCTTTCTAACCACGAACAATCAAATCGAAACACCTCCAAAACAGCCGATTCAAAAAAATATCCATGACGAAATTCCGACAAAATAATGTTCTACGTGAAAAAGAGACAACGACATTCCGTTTCATTCGCGTCAAATCAACAAGTCGACTGGGCATGGGCGTCGTGGCCAGAAATAACAATAGTTTCGGCACAAAATGACATAACAGTAGCTTTCTACTAATCAGGCCGAAGTTCTAAGAATATTTCTACGAGTTCAACTGAAATCGAACAAGGAACACTGCAAACTGCGACTGTTAAATAAAATTTAAAATTAATTTTCGGGGTCAGCGCAGCATGTTTTTTACGAGATTTTATTTTAAGCTTGTTAAGCTTAAATTTTGCAACAGAATTTTAAAACATTCATCCCCAACCGATTGAACTGAAAATTTTGCATACACGTTTAGTTTGGATGACAATGCATGGGAAGCTAAATGACGTCATTCTAAATCCAATATGGCGGACTACCTATTCACATAAATATTTACCAACATTCCGTAGTAACTAGAGATGTTTGTGGCAATAATGATTTTATAGTTAACTCATCTCTGAAGACTGGGCCAACAACAAATGAAACGTACATAAAATCTGGCGTATTGTTCATTTGGGACGAACAATTTGCTTTGGATAATAAATTAGTGAGGTTTCCAATATTAATTGTATAGTTAGCCATTATGCTAATTAAAATACTAACAAAGACTCACTGAAAAAGAAAACAAAGCCATTCAGGCTAGTCCAAAATTAAAATAACTAAATGAATTTTGAACCGGCGTCAAACAAGCAACATAACTTCGTAAACCATAAAAAAAAATTATAATAATAAAAAAAATACAAAGAAAAGCATACCTACATACATTTCTGTTTAAAACCCAGTCTAGGGCTAGATGAGACCGTTACACGCACGAGTCGATGTCATTTGGAACTAATGTTATGATGGAAGCTTGATTAGTATTGGCTGATTGTTAGTTGATTGAAACTTGAACTATTGACCTGTAATTAATCTAAACCGTAGCTTTGTGATGTATATATGTTTCAGTCAAAACCCTTATTACGTTAGAACGCGTTTACTCTATTAAAATAAATGTTATCTATAGCACAAGGTTATAAAAGGCTCAAAAAAAAACAAACAACCAAATAAGTTTCTTTGACCTTTAGGTTATTGTAAGTAAATCAGTAGAAAAATAAAACAAAAACCAACTAATAATTTCTTATAATAGTTTTGACCGTTCAAAAGTAGTTTTTCGCTGATTAACAGTTTTGACTGTGACATAATACAATTAAAGCAATCCTAGCTGGATTGCTTTGATTTTTGATTGATTTTTGAACATTTTACCCCACTTTTCGCCGTACACTGTGGTAAGTCGGACAATTAATAAAAATTGACGAAAATAAAACGTGTCAAAGATCATGAGTGGTTCTTTTGACGTCACTTTGTGGGTAAAAACGTACTAACCTTGTGAAATCACACGACTTGACACGACTTTTCGAAGCTCTGTATTCATTTTTGGTTTACGTGTAAAAAGAAAAAATATGTGTGCAGTAAGTAGTTTTTGGAAATCTATCTGACGGACTAATTTGATTTTTTTGTGAAATACTCTATTCAATAGCAGCCCAGAAGTCTATATTTGTGAAATACCCTATTCCTGATAAAAAAAAACTAACAACACTTCGCCGGAGGAATCAAACCCAGAGCCTTATGCACGGCAGTAGCGCTTGCGCCTACTAGACCAACGAAGCAGACAAACTTCATAATTTAACAAAAATTTAACAACATTTTCTACAAAGCCGTATACGATTGATAGCGAAACAATGAACATTTTATAGCTCACAATAAAACGACTTGTATTCTTGTGGTTTCACAGACCTGCGATTTGTAATGGTCAATAAATAGTTTCGGAGGTGACAGCCCAAGGACAGACAGAGGAAAGAACAACACCTGTTGTTAAGACATTTAGAATTTTTAGGGTTCACGGTACGGAGTCATATTTATCATGCTTTGAGAATGGAAAAATGCGATTTCGTTCTGAAAGGACTGGAATGGCATCACCTCTTAGTAGTCTAATTTCGTGAAATCAGTAATTTTTCAGTTTTCATTCTTAAAAATGAAGAAAGAGCATCATCATTACTCTCCTGTCATCATTATCTTTTTCTGTCATACTTCTCTTTTACTCGTAATTTCATCAGAGACCTCTTAACTGGCCATATCATTTCTTTTACACAGTTCATCCAATGTTTCTTTGGTCTTCCTGTTATACTCATCCATATTCATACTCTCACTTTCCTCACGACATTTACCTCGTTCCTGCTCATCACACCCATACCACGACACTCGATTACCACACAACATTTCAGTTACTTTCAGAAGATTCTTCAAATGTACTCATTTCTTACTTTATCCGTTCGAGTAACACCATATTTTGGTATTAAGCTCTTATTATTTGTTAGAAAACAAGTAAAAATGTTGAATATGAGTAAGATTTCAAAGCCGTTAGCGATTTATAATCAGAATCATCAACAACACTAACTTTGAAAATCGATGAAAAAAATATTGAAATTAACACGATTATCAATCTGGTACTTTGTGTTATTATCATTATCGTACATAATGATAAGGGCCAACCTACCAGGACACAAGAATTACATAATAGTACATTGTAATACAAGGGCCTAAAATGACCCATTATATACGAGGTAGTTTTACTACCGAGCTTTAGCGAGGTAGTAAATAGGAACCGAGTTGTAATGGGATTTTAGCGCCGTGTGTTACACCGTACTTTTCACTACGATTGCGAGAAAATAAAATAACCATGTTCAATATGAAAGTTTATTTTTTATTAAAAATTAAATGTACAATTTGTACAGTTGTTCAAAAATGATATGATTTTTCCCGGCAACTTAATTTCAGTCCTCTGTGAAGACGAACATTGTGTAATCTGTGGGGTAAACGTAGGAGATACAAAACGTTGTTCAAGGTTTGAGGGTCCCTCGTTCGAATTTTCTGAATACACAATCAGCTGAGTTGACTCATCCTTTGATGTCGATGGTTGTGGCCTAGTTGGGAGAACATTGATGCGTTCTGTGATACGCTGGGTGATACCAATTTGTTTTATACTTGAAGCTAAATGCATCACGCACTGCGCAGGTCGTGCCAGACGGGGGAGAGCACGTCGAGATTTACTTTTTCCCCTAGGGCAATAAATGCAATTTTACGCCCGCTCTGGTACGCTATTATGACGGTATTTTTGAGCAAGAGGAGTGAAAATATGTTTTTATACTGACAATGATCGAACAGATCGTGATACAAAACGACAATCAAACTTCAAACTAATATTATAAAGGCGAAAGTTTGTATGTGAGTGTGTATGTTTGTTACTTCTTCACTCAAAAACTACTGAACGGATTTAGATAAAATTTGGTACGCAGGTAGTTTATAACCTGGATTAACACATAGGATAGTTTTTATCCCAATTGTATCTTCCCGTGGGATAATTTTCGATTTGTAGCGGGTGAAGCCGCTGGAAACAGCTAGTATTACATAAATAATAAGATAGCTTTTTTTTTTTTTTTGGTGGGTGTAAAATCATCGAATAACCCCTCACGCTCTTAGGCAGAGCGAAAGGGAGTGTCAGACTACTACTGACTAAAAACCACCCATGTTCCTTCTTCGCCCTCTATGTCGAGGCCGCGATAACATAATAAATAAATAAGATACCTTAAGATAAGATAAAGACAGATAAAAGTGGATAATAATAATATAATAATATTCCACAATTTTTTTATGTCAAGATCGTCGATACTGCCGGCATGAACATTTATAGGCTAAGACTTAACTATGGCTTTTTAACTCATAGAACAGTTTACAACCAGGTAACAAGGTTTTTTAAAACTTCTGAAGTTACCAGAGAGTGCTTTACTTCATTCATCATCCTTATCCAGTACTATGACAGTAATCAATGTTTGTTGAGATGACAGCTGAAGCTCTCCAGCTCAACTACGAGTCTCAAAGCATGAATTTATTTGCCCATGAACACTTAACACCAGAATTTTTGAAGAAGAATCCAGCTCAAACCGTCCCTTCGGTTTGAGTTGGATTCTTCTTCAAAAATTCTTATTCCTATTCTATTAGAAGAAGACGATTTTTATCTTGCTGACAGCCATGCAATCATTAACTATCTAGTTTCAAAATATGGGGACGAATTACAATCAAAATTGTACCCTAGTGACTTAAAAACATGTGCGATAGTCAACCAGAGGATGTTTTTCGAAGCAACAGTCCTGAATAACGTATACAACGAGCTAATGATTGAAATTTTATTCAATGACCAAACAGCACCTACTCCACAACAAGTCGAAGATGTGATAGCAGCGTATGAAATTTTGGAAACATACTTGGAGAAGACCAAGTTTTTAGCATGCGACCATGTGACGGTAGGTGATATTTCATGTGTAGCTGACATTATTACTACGGATTTCCGGGTGCTCGTGAATGATAGTTTCCCCAAAAGTGAAATTGGTTGAATACGCTACAGAAAAAAGATTGTTACAAAAAAGGAAATCTTCGCGGAATGAGAGCCTTTGAAACTTATTTCAATTCGCTATAATCAATAAATGTTAACTGTAATCGACAATAGATTTTAATTCGTTCGTTATGTAATTTATAGGTAATTTATCTTGGTGCATGTGTGTCATGATCGTAAACGGGCGCCGACAGAAAGGACTGGTAATCTTTCAGCAAATTTTATTATTTGTGTTTATTTGAAATAATTTAGTGTGTTTTTCTCCATTCGTTAGGGAGATTTTATTTCGACATACACACATCAAAAGTGTCTAGGGATCAAGCATTTTTATGCGGATTTCTTGAGATTGAGATGTGGCTTTGTAATAAATTTTTGATTTTATAAATTTATATGGATCCTTTATGGTGCATTTCATAATTTGAATCAGGAACTGTGAATCAAATTCGAGTAAAAGATGAAAATCAGCTGTCAATATTTTCCCTATAAAAACATACAACGCATTGAAGACATTATTAGTGCTACTGTTTCCCTACTACTGATTAAAACCAACGTTATTATGGAGCGGCGACGTCATTTAAGCAGGGAAGAAATGCTCAGAGCCGTGGGAATGATAGGAGCTGGTTCCCGGCAACGTACTGTGGCTTTAGCTCTGAATACAAGTCAGAGTGTTATCAGTCGACTTTGGACACGTTACCGAAGCACTGGTACCGTGGCTGAGCGCCATGGAGGACGGTATCGCTGCACCACACGGAGACAAGACCGATACATTCAAATCTTAACTCGAAGAGCTCCAACAATAACCGCCATGATGTTAGCCGTGAGGCTTCATCACTCTTTAGGGAACTTAATTAGCGACCAAACAGTCAGAAACCGCTTGCATGAAGTGAACCTTCATTCCCGAAGACCGCTACGGGTACCACCTATAGCAATGCACAATCGTAGGATTCGATATCAATGGGCTCTTGAACACAGAAATTGGGCAGAAGAACAATGGCGTTTCGTGTGCATTTCTGATGAGTCTCGTTTTGGTATGAGACCGGATACAAGACGTATACGACACTGGAGAACCCCTGGACGCCAACAGTGATTAAAATCCTGCCAGGAAGTCCATCCTTATAGTGGTGGAACCATCATGGTATGGGCGGGTATTTGGATCGGCGGAAGAACTGAGTTGATTTGGATCAGAGGCAACCTCAACGCTCAAATTTATGCTGAGACGATTGTATCAGACGTCATCGTTCCTCTACAAGTGCAAATCGGTCCCTTATTTCAGTTAATGCATGATAATGCACGACCGCACACCGCAAGAGTTGTAAGACAGACTCTCGCCGCAGCTAACATCAATGTCCTGCCCTGGCCTGCTCAGTCGCCAGACTTGAACCCGATTGAGCATGCATGGGATATGCTACAGAGAAGAGCTCTGCCGAATATGGAGGGTATCTAGTCGCAAGAAGACCTTTTTTTGTTGTTGCAACGAACATGGGCGGCCATTCCACAGCGTGATTTGGATGAACTCATTTTGAGTATGCCAAACCGATGTTCTTGTGTTGTTAGGGTTCGCGGTAGAAACACGGATTATTAATTGTTTAAGTTACCCAATAAAATTTTAAAGAAAACTGTTATTTCAGTCTTTTTTCGAACTTTAATGTTAGTGGTTCAAATGTCAAAAATCCCTTTATTAGGAAAATGGCAAATTTCTTTATTAATGCAAAGGTGACTTGGTTTATCGTTACTGTGACAAACGAAAACACTTTATTTGATGAATCCTTAAAGAAAGTTTTAATTAATATCAATCAGGAGAAAAGTTATTGCAAAAATATTTATTTATTTATTTATTTATAAACACACACTATCTTTACAGGCAGACCCAATACAATAGTGGTTTGCAATCAAACACAAGATAATTTGAAAAAACTTACGACTAATACTATAATAAAAACATTAAATTTTAAAAAAATAACTTTTAAAACACTAACAAACAACTTAAAAACAAAAACAAGAACAATAAAAATTAAATATAAGAAACAAAATTTAACAAAACTCTCGCGAATTCACTCAAGTTGCACGCGAATATGTCGGTCCTCTCATGCACTTCATTTAGGACACGTATTGTGCGGGTGAGGGGTGTTTTTGAAAGCAAGTTGGTCTTGGCAATAGGCACGGCCAGCAGTGGCGGTCGCCGCCGCCTCCACACGTACCGGTCCGGCACGCACAGCTTCAGGTGTCGCAGCACTCCTGGGTTATGAGCAACTCCACGCAGGAGTTTTAGCACATACGCCGCGAGTGTAAATTCCCTGCGCACTCTGAGTTCATTGTATCCCACCATACCCAGCACAAACAGTGTAGGATACATTAGCGGGTAAAATGGGTAAACTCCATAAAGTTTGAAAAACAAGTGTCTTGTAAACTTATTCTGTACTCGCTCCAGCATGACATTGTATTTCATTTCATGAGGAGCCCAAATCACTGCACTGTGTTCTAAGTGACTTCTCACTAACGCGTCATAGAGCACCCTAAGCGTGGTAAGGTTCGTAAATCCCTGCGAGTGTCTCAGGACGAAACCCAGGTTTCTGTACGCCTTCTTGCAAATGTTAACTATGTGCTCTCGGAAAGTAAGATCCGGGGTAAGCAATACTCCAAGGTCTCGTACCTGAGACACTCGCTGCATCGGCGCCTCCTCTACTTTATAATCGTAGATTATGGTAGTCTTCGCGCGCGTAAATGTCATTACTGAGCATTTCGCTGTGTTGAAAAACAGTTTATTTTTATGACTCCATTCTACCACTCTATCTATGTCTCCCTGCAGTTTCTCACAGTCCGACCCACTCCTGACCTCGAGCAGCAATTTCAGGTCATCTGCAAACAATAAACATAAACTATGTTTGACTACGTCTGGTAAGTCATTTATCATTAAAATAAATTCGAGAGGACCCAAATTGCTGCCCTGGCTCACGCCTGACCTGGTGTAGTATGGCTCGGATTCGAACCCGTTGAAGTCGACGTACTGTTGTCGATCCTCCAAGTAGCTGGCGAAGAACTGTAAGAGTGTTTGAGTACAGCCAATTTTTGCCAACTTCCTTAACAGTACATCATTGTCAACGGTATCAAACGCCTTTTTAAAATCAAAATATGCCACGTCTACCTGTACACCAGCATCGACGGCCGGCACCACCCTCGCCATAAAGTTAAGGAGATTAGTTGCAGTGCTGCGCGCCGGCCGGAAGCCGTGCTGCGCGTCCGATAGCTGTGCGCTCACTTGAGCCTGCACACAGCGTTGGATGGCAGACTCGAAGACTTTTGCCGGTGTTGACAACACTGCAACCGGTCTGTAGCCACTGATATCCGGACCAGACTTTCCTTTGGGAACCGGAATCACTCGAGTGATTTTCCACCTAGGTGGAAACGTTGCTTGTTTTAAACAAGTGTTAAAAATGTGATGCAGAGGCTCAGCCAGCACCCTGCCACAGTCTCTAAAAAGAAAAGCTGGAATGCCATCGGGGCCTGATGAGCGCTTTGGCTTGAGCTTTGTGAGCGCTTCCCTTACATCTTGAAGACTGAGGGTCTCGATGTGTACTCGTGCACTGCTCGCCCCGGCCTCCGCCTCCGCCGCCCGCGTTTCAAGTCGCGGCCGCTCTTTATTATACACCGACTCAAAAAATGTTGCAAAATGTCGAGCACACTCCTCATCCGAAAGATGTCGACCATTCTCTATGATAATTTGATTATTTAACCTACTACGTTTTGACCTAATATACTGCCAGAAAGATTTTGGGTCTTTTGAAAATTGATTTTGAATTTTACTCTTGTGTTCTTTGTGCGCAATTTCTATAGATTTTTTGACGCGAGCTCTGTACTTTGAAAATTCAGAATAATCGCTATTCAGCTTTGTTTTTTTGAAAGTTTTATGAAATCTAGCTTTATTCTTTATATCGCTTATAATATCTGCAGTGTACCATTCGGGATAATTATATCGAGAGTTTTCACGTTTAAGCTTTTTCCGTGGTACACAACTATCTAAAATATCACTCAGATTATCATAAAAAATATTCAACATATAATATATGTTGATCCCTAGACACTTTTGATGTGTGTACTTTGAACCGGACTTGACCATTTTCCTCAAATGAGCCATATTAAAATACGACAATAAATCATTATACTCGTAGTTTTATTTTGATATCTTCAACAGACTTACTGCGGTACTCTGAAATGTGTAATGATAACTTAAGCCGTCACTTAGTAAAGATTTTACATTGTTTTGTACGACAAAACTGTCAAAACCTTTACTAGGTGATGGCCTAAGTAACCATTAAAGCTCTCTGAGTACGGCAGTGAGTCTGTTTACGACGACGATTAATCTAGAACTTTTCTGCTTCATCATGCTAAGTTTCATCAAAAAACCTTATCCGTAATTATCTCTATAATATGCATAGTCATTACATATAACAATCTGATATAAACCACTAGTGGTATCAAAACCCCCCAGTTCAGTGCTATCCTTTAATGTGATACAGTCAACATGTCATTCAAACTCTACAAAATAGATGGAAGTCCACCAGTTCGGACTGTCCTGATGACGACAGAAGCACTCCAGATCAACTACGAGACTCAAGATGTGGATCTACTGAACGCTGAACATTTGAAACCAGCATATTTGGGGAAAAATCCAGCACACACAATCCCTATGATAGAAGAAGACGATTTTGTACTCGCTGACAGTCATGCAATCATTACGTATCTGGCTTCAAAATATGGAGGCGATGAATTATACCCTAGTGACTTGAGAATACGTGCTACAATAATCCAAAGACTGTTTTTTGAGGCTACAGTCCTCTATAAGGCATACGGTGCAATATACACTGGAATTATGAAAGAAGGCCAAACAGAACTCAACCCTCAACAAATCGAAGGGATGAATGCTGCCTATGAAATTTTAGATAGATACTTGCAGAAGACAAAGTTTGTAGCATGCGACTATGTGACGTTAGCTGATATTTCGTGTGTAGCTATGGTCAGTACTACGGCTTACTGGGTACCTGTGGATGATAAATTTACTAAAGTGTCGGCATGGTTGAAAACGCTGCAGAAAGAAGATTGGTACAAAAAGGGAAACTTGCCTGGAATGGCAATATATGAATCGTATTTCAATTCGAAATTAAATAGAAGTATTTAGTTTTAAGAAGTGTAACTGTAAGAGTTTCGTTTTAAGTTCATCTTGATTACTAATGGCTTTATAATTATACGTAAAAACTGTTTGTAACATTATATTATTGTCTTACCTTGAATTGGATTATATTTTTTCTCCTAAATCGAGCCCTACTTAAATACTGCAATTCATAGAATTGTATTTACAGAGATGTAGATGGAAAATCATGGTCCACTGCAACAGCAATATGTATTTTTTTTAAACCAAATAAACAGTATGCTAATTTGCCACATGTGATGATGCAACACCTAAATAACACAGTTTAGTCACTACCAATATTATTCTAGATCTTAGTTATGTCAGTCATGAGTTCTATTTATAAAATCTTATCTAAAATTAACACAAAATATGCACAGTCATTCTATTATCGCAAGCAGATAAAAACGCTAGTGGCACGAAAATCACTCAGTTCAGTGCTATGTTTTGCTGTGACAACATGGTGCTCAAACTGTACAAAACTGATATCAGTGGGCCAACTAGGGCCGTCATAATGACGCTAGAAATTCTGAAAATAAATTACGAGACTCAAGATGTGGACCTGATGTGTGGAGAACACAGGACGCCAGAATTCTTGGCGATGTATGAATTCTTGGTGATGGCTTCAAAATATGGCGATGAAAAATTTTACCCTAGTGACTTCAGAATACGGGCGACAGTCAACCAGAGGTTGTATTTCGAAGCTACGGGTCTCACTAAGGCATCATGTGCGAATGTCGCCGGAGTTCTACGCAAAGGCCAAAAAGCACCTTCTCTTCAACAGATCGAAGATGTAACAGTTTCTTATGAAATTTTGGATAAATACTTGGAAAAGACCAAGTTTTTGGCATGCGACCATTTGACGGTAGCTGATATTTCCTGTGTTGGTACCATCACTACTACGAATTACTGGGTGCCTATAGATGAGAAGTTTACCAAAGTGAAGGCATGGTTGAGTACGGTGCAGAAAGAACATTGGTACAAAAAGGGTAATGTGCCTGGACTCGCGGCGTATGAAGCGTTTTTCAATTCAAGACTAAATAAAATTCTTTAGTGGTAAAAATTGTATGTGTGTGAGACTTGTTCTCTTATCGAATTAAGGTCAAAATTAACTCCCGTCGGGGCAGCGGGTTGTTGTAAGAGATACTGCGGGCTCGACATAAAGGGCTAAGAAGGAACATGGGCGGTCTTAAGCCAGTAGAAGTCTCACACTCCCTTTCGCTCTGCCCGAGAGCGGGAGGGGTGTTTGATGATTTAAAAAAGGTCAAAATTAACTTGACACAGTTACTCAAAATGATCTTTGCCACTTTATAATTACTGTATTGGTGGAAGAAGTGGGAGGAAATACTTCCCATTACCCCAATAATAGACAGACAAAGTTACTTCTGCATATTTATAACATCGGTGTGAACGGCAAGGATTAACTTATCAATAGATATTCTTGTTATAGAGTTCGGCAAATTTGCCAGATAAGCAATATTGTTTATTTACTATAATTTTTATAACCTTAGGCAATAAAAAGGCAATAATTATAAGTCCGGCTCCGGATACAAAAACGATTATGATATCATAGAAAGTGACATATGGACTAAGCAATATTTATGAAGTTTTCGAGAGTGAATTGCTTGAAGTAATGTTCAGTAAACACACGGTAATATTATGTATTGTAATATTTTAGACAGCAATAAATACGAAGATCTATAGTTTCTACGCATTTTCTACTGAATTGAATTTTGAAATTTTGTTTGCAGATAAAGGTGTTGTCTTATTGCGTGCCCAACACGACATTTTTTTAATGTCGTACTGAACAACGATTGGTTACCAAGTCTGTCTAATAAGTCACTATAACAGACTGCCGCACTCAAAGAGCTTTAAAGAATACTTAGGCCATCATTTAGTAATAGTAGTTAGTAATTTTGAAGCTCTTGGCGTTCGTACGTTTTTCACGGGTGACCTCTGAAAACCAGCGCTGTGCTGTGGGCGACCATAACACAGCACCATGCTGAGTGGTAACCTACTTGTCGCAGTCACAACGTGCAACATTTTCTTTTTTGTAATCCCTGCTTGTTGTATTTTTTTATATCTGTTATGCGTTGTTTGTGTAATGTTTTTTTCCTGTATGCTCGGTATGTTTCTGCGACAAATAAATAAATTTTCTTTCTTTCTTTAGTAAAGGTTTTGACAGTTTTGTTATCCAAAAGTATGTCAAATCGTTACTAAGTGATGGCTTAAGTTATCGTTAAATATCTCTAAGTAACGCAGATAGGTTAGGAGCCTACTTTTTATCGCTCATCAACAAACCGATTCTCTGAACAGTTTTTGCAAGCTGAGTCACCAAAATAAGTACTTAATAATTTTTCTGTTCGGAAGAAATAGCTGGCACAGGTAGTTCATGTACAAAGATGAGAAATAGGGTGGTCCCATGAAACTGCCCTGAGGTACACTTTAAGTTAAATTTGCTTTAAAGCTTATGGATGATAGAGCTTTTACAACCTATTTACGACCTGACAAGGTTATGAAGGCATTGCTACGGATGTAAATTTGTGTCAGCGTTTCAATTAGTTTGGGGACTGCGGTGTCGAACGCCTTCGAAAGATCTAAGAAAACACTAACTGCGATACTCAGAGATATTTAATGATAACTTAAGCCGTCACTTAGTAAAGATTTGACAGAATTTTGCATGACAAAACTGTCAAAACCTTTACTAAGCGATGGCCTAAGTAATCATTAAAGCTCTCTGAGTGCGGCAGTAAGTGACTTCTGTTAATGTAGGTATTTAAGTTGTTCGACATTGTGTTTGAGAGTTGTAGGATAGTTTTAAATATCTTTTAATTTTAGTATAAATAATCATTTTAGTAATAAATATTTTTTTAATTATTATATTATTTTCAAATATTATCGTCTGCAAAAATTAGCTTGCTAATTAATTGTGTTTTTAAAATAATTAAGTTATTTTCCAAATATAAAAGATGTCGATGAGGATCAATCGCAGCATTCGAACCGTACTTTAGTGAACGCTTCACCAAGTAAAGGCATTGCCTACTGGCATTCTATGACTGAATACGATACTAGATACCTTTTTATGGGTCAAGATCTTTTGAGAATGGATGAAATAACTTTATAATCACTATCGTAAGAATTTTGTAATAATGATGATCGCCCTTTCAACGAGGTATTGATTAAACCTTTTATTATGTCATTAAAATAATTATTATAGCACAAGATTTAATTATAATTGATGACGCATAAAATTACAAATTCCTTCATATGAAACTACTTTTGATATAAATTCTTGTAACCGTAGACCAATAAACCTTTTCGGCAGTACTTCAGTTACGTTCAAATAATATTTAACTTTTAGGTAGGTTCTCTTTATCGTCACCATTCATAATTATCATTCACCTGCCCTAATCCAAATCCAAATTTGGGATCGACACAAGATATATCTATCACAGTACTTTTTATTTTAAATGTCCCACTCTTGAACTCAATCTTGTTCTGAGGACATAATGACGTTGGAACGAGCTGACCCATAATAAGCCTATTAACTCGCGACTTAAATAGATTGGGGTCATATAAACTTACAAACACCAACGCAGGCAGGGAGTTCCACTCCTTGGCTGTGCGCATAACAAAAGATGTAGCAAAGCGTTTTGTGCGGATGTGTGGAACATCGACAAGGTAAGGGTGATAAGATAACCTCTAGAACAACTGTACTCCCGATGGAAGAAGGGAGATGGTGGAATAAGCTCGTGGAGCTGATGGGTAGGGTCCACTACATTACAGTCTTTAAAAGACCGATAAACCGACCGACCGATAACTTTGCGGAAGTACTTTTCTATTTGTCGACATTTCCAGACACCACACCACAACTGACATATTTGAAACAGAACATTCTGTTTCTTTGGTATTTTCCTACTTCAAACTATACATTTTACGAGTAGTATTTATTGATGTGAACCTACTAATCAACGGCATACCATAACAATTAATATGAACGGTACGAAAGATTATAGCCGCTCTGTGCTCTATATTTAATTGTCAACTGAACGACAGTTATCAAAAAACAATTGTCAATATATCTTGTTCATGGATCGACAATAATATTATTTTGTTTGCAGTGGCACTGTGATATTGCGACTAGTGACGAATTTGCAATAACTCTGATTTACAGACGATTCAAAATTGTGTTTCATGTGGCCGTTTATAGTTACAGATATAAATCTCTTCGATGATGATTACTCTTTCTACCTTATAAACGTTGCTTAATTTAAAAAGTAATGTAAGAAATGACTTTACATAGTTTTTTTTTATTTTATTGATATTTAAACCTTGACTCTAATCTATAACCTATTTCATCTTTGAGCGATGTTAGTAAATTGAATTTGAGGGGATTTGCTGTTAGCAGCCTAACTTTTTTTTTTTTTTTTTTTTTTTTTTTTTTTTTTTTTTTTTTTTTTTTAACTTACTTGCATGTAAGTAATAGTAGTAACATAACATCACGCCAATAACCCCCGTAGGGTTAGACAGAGGTGTACCTAATAGCACACCCACACTTCGCCAGTTATGGTTCAGTCTCATGTAATAGGGGTCGACCCTGTTGCTATCAAGAAGGCACAAATCCAGACTCCGTGGCTGTTACTAGTAAATTCCTGATGGAAAAATCCAATAACACTGCCCGACTCGGGAATCGAAATCGAGGCCTCATGCTCAGCAGTCGCGCTTGTGACCACTAGACCAACGAGGCAGAGAAAAAATGTCCAACATATTTTTAAGATTGTTTTGAACACTATAGTATTAGAATGCTTTTGAATTCAGATATGTATTATTCTATCTTCTTGATAATGTCAACTGCAGAACCATTCAGAAAACAACTAACTACAAAAGCAAATAGAACCATTAAATCACTGGGCCTGTGGACGGTGAGTGATGGGCTAGCTCGCCGTCCGTCCGTCCGTCTTATGACGACGACAGGACGTGTCGACGGCGCGTTCGTGTTCCACGCGCGCCTGAAAGAGATGTCAGCAACATGGAAGGGCAAGGGACGACGCCCGTCGGGGCTGCGGGATGTTGTAAAAGATACCGCGGCCTCGACATAAAAGCTTAAGAAGGAACATGGGTGGTTTTTAGTCAGTAGAAGTCTGACACTCCCTTTCGCTCTGCCCAAGAGCGGGAGGGGTTATTCGATGATTTTCCAACCGCCAAAAAAAATCTTAAATCACTGAAAACGGCAGCATAGTAGACGGGCTATTAAAAAGTTGCGCTAATATTGACGAAAAACAACGAAAACCTGTCGGTGTTGACTCGAACAAGGTAGAACATGGTAAAACATGTTCGTGCCCCAGTTCAAAGACACCTGATCACACAAAATCGCGTGACTCCATGCCTTAAGATATCAGCAGGTCTGAATGTGGTGTAAGCTATGACAGAGAGGTGTTATAAAAAGGTTGTATGAATTTAATTACGGTTATTTGTTACTGTTTTGTCTTACACGTCACAAAGTAGCTTTTGTTCATGGCTTTGTCTGGTTCATGTGGTGTACGTCGGAAATTATCTAGCGAGAACTTTGTACCGGGATAAAATGGTTGCTATTTATTGTATATGGAGTTAAGAAATCAAAAGGACAGAGTTGTTTTCGAATTTATAAGTGGTGGAAAATCATCAAATAACCCCTCCCGCTCCTGGGGAGAGCGAAAGGGGGAGTGTCAGACTTCTACTGACTAAAAACCACCATGTTCCTTCTTAGCCCTTTATGTCGAGGCCGCGGTATCTCTTGCGAACAACCCGCAGCCCCGACGGGCGTCGGCCCTTCTATGTTGCTGACATCTCTTTGAGGCGCGCGTGGAACACGAACGCGCCGTCGACACGGCCTGTCGTCGTCATAAGACGGACGGACGACGAGCTAGCCCATTACTCACCGTCCACAGGCCCGATCTTGCTGCCCTTATCCTATTCTATTTGGGGCCGGCGCATCACGTTTTCTTTTCAATTCTTCTCTTTTAGACGTCAAGGTAATGATGATGATCACAAAATAATTACTAGAAAATTAGTTTCTATTTTATATGTCGGTGTATTTCTATAATCTCTTATCTTTTTACTCATAAAAATGTAACCTTGGACACATCCCAATTTAAATTGCCGCCGTCTGCTTTAAATTGGACCACAACCGAAACCGCCCGTGATGCGCGCTCATTAAATACAGAAAGAGCCAATTCCGACTTCCGATGCGCGCAATTTAGGATGCCCAAGTAATTCAAGACCACCTTACTATCTACACTACGGTATTTTGACTAAATTCAAAGTCACTTTGATGTTTTTGTTTCGAACTGTTCTGTCTTTGATCAGGACTGTTTACTGACTAACAAAATATGATTCTAATTAGTCCGTCTGTTAGATTATTGAAAAATATACGGATACGTGTTTTTAATCAAATGAATAAAAAATGACGAAGATAAAACGCGTCAATGATTTGAGTGGGGGTTTGTGACGTCACTCACCGGTAAAAAATGTCATACTAATGTCTTAGAATATGACGTCACACGAGTTTTTAAAGCACTGTATCGTCTTAATTGTTTGTTTACTTACGTAAAAAAAAGAAAAAATACATGTCTGACGGCGCCGCGACAATTAGAGGGTCAAGAAACTTCTAGAATCGGCTGACGTTTCTTTACTCTGACGCAACTCCGGGCTCTTTTGACACACTACCGTTGGACGGAAAAATAATCCGCTTGCATCTGGTAGAAGCAAGACGTGTTCGGTGGAGCGTCGTGTTAACTTTACTAATTACAAAGAATTGATTGTGATTCTGTCGATATATCGTTAAAAATAATAATTGTGCTTAGTGAACTATCTCTAACACGTGGTTTTATTCTCCTCGCCCGTTTACCCACGATAGCTCGGCAGTAATAATGAACCCGCAACCAAATGATTATGGCCATGTGTCGTTATCAGAAGTGGGATGTGAAGGGCTTACTTCAGAGGAGAATAGCAGTACGCGATCTACGGCGCCGGCATCAGAACCAAGCCTGTCTCAACAGATGGAATTGTTTTTATCCCGATTGCTGGCTATGTCGCAGCCGCAACTTTCGAGCAGCACGTCTACCAAGTTGATTGAGTTCGATCTGGCAACGAATCGGACATCGTGGGTGCAACGTGACAGAAATCGTAGTCAACAACCGTAAGTTAGAAGGTGCAGAATTACTTTTGTTACTCACACGTGCACTCAAAGGCCGAGCTGCTACCTGCTTAACACGACTGCAGGCATCGCAGCTGACATGGCCTCAAATAAAAGAAGTACTGCTTGCGAAATTCGCTAAACCTATGCTGCCACCAGCTTACTTTGATGAAATTCTACGTTTTCAAGTCGGTGTTAAGGAAACCGCGAATGAGGCGGCCATGCGCCTTTGGAACATCATCGGGATTTGTATCTGCGATTTTATGCCAAAAAGAAGTCGTGATTCGCCGCGAGCTCTACTCTCATAACCTGACATCTATATTACAACTTCTTCGCGTTCTCAACGGCATTTCACTGAAACGAAGGGATGAGGATAGTGATAACCATAATGCAGATGTGAAAAGGACCCAATTCAACGAATCACGCTTCATGGGAACATGTCATCGCTGCGACACTTCTGGTCACAGGGCGATAGACTGCCGCAAGCGAAGAGAAGAGCCTGCTACTACAGAGAAGACGCGCGACCAAACATTCAGAGCCACGGATAAACCAAGTCCAATCACCTGCTTCGCGTTTGGACGACCAGGACACTTGGCGTCAGCGTGCCCAAATCGAGCGAGTGGCAGCGAAGCAGCGGCGCAGGTGGTCAAAGAAGTCCAAGTGTGTCAACGCAAGGCATCGAGGAGCACCTTCACTACGTCATCTGGTGAACCAGTTTCCTTTCTTTTTGATAGTGGATCTGCTTGTTCATTAGTAACTATTAGCTCCGCTGAGAAGTTCCCTGGTGCTGCGCAGAATGATTTAGTTTACCTGACGGGCATTGGTAGGGGGGATGTAGAATGTATTTCCCAGGTTATTAGCCCCATCAATGATCAAGACCTCTCGCTCTCGGTGCTGTTTCACTTAGTGCCTAATGGCTCTATTGCTGAACCAGTTCTTAGCTCAGCTTTTTATTTCAGACGCTTCATACCTTTCACCCGTATAGTAGGACCTCTTTACCCGTTAATAAAATTGAAAGAGGCCCATCAAATTGACAGATACTCACAATGACATCCTGAAAACTGACAATATTTTTATGTCAAAACCGGTGTTAAAACCATTTTGATCAAGATTCACACCGACGCGAGTTCTGAAGGCTACGGGGCTATATTAATTCGAAGGAAAGATAATGTTCCTCACGTAATATCTTACTTCAGCCGTCGAACGTCCGACGCGGAATCGCGACATCATTCATACGAGCTGGAAACTCTGGCGGTCGTTCGCGCGGTTGAGAACTTTCGGTATTACCTAAACGGTTAGCACTTTACTGTCTTCACTGACTGTAATTCTTTGAAAGCGTAACCAAACCAAATTACAGCGAAAGTTTAAAGGTCCTTTAACGATTGTCAAGGTACTAAGATCACGATATACGAGCTGAAAGTCATTGATAGGTCTAACCGAACCTATAAGTGCGCCCATGAAAACTTGCGCGTAGCACCCAGGGGTTACGATGGCTTGATCGAAGTAGCTAGTTCATTAGACATTGAGGCAGAGGAGGCCGAGACGGCGCGGCGGCGGAAGTCCATAGTCATGAGATTGGAACGGTAACAACTGATGATGATAGTGATACAGTATCAGTATCTGGTTCACACACTTTGACCGTAAGCTCCGGCACCCTCTCTGCCTGCCAACATGATGAGTAGTAAATAGTGAGTTATTAGCAATTGTGTAAATCCTGTGCTTTCATTAAGAATCGATCTGGAGCGTAGGGCACTGGGCGTGGTGGATCAAGGAGGCTGGCCTAAGCCGGGTCGATGCCTCTGATCAGACCACGTGGTATGTAGTGTAGTTGATCGCCTGGGCTGGCCTAAACCGGGTCGATGCCCACGGTCAGACTACGAATTCTCCGGTGTGAGCTGAGCGGCATGAGATTGGTCTGGGACTGGCCTATGCGGGTCGACGTTCCGAACCAGTTAATTGTAACAGCTTTTTTTTTTTTTTTTTTTTTTTTGGTGGGTGTAAAATCATCGAATAACCCCTCCCGCTCTTGGGCAGAGCGAAAGGGAGTGTCAGACTTCTACTGACTAAAAACCACCCATGTTCCTTCTTCGCCCTCTATGTCGAGGCCGCGATAACCGTTGGACTACCCGCGGCCTAATTGTAACAGCTGCGTGTGGTTTTCGTGACTGGTGGAAGGGGCGCTGACGGGTTGTCCGGTCCACCGCACCATGCGAGTTGGTGGGTGGTCGAAGGGGCGCCTGGAGTCAGTTGTCCGCCCAGTTTGTTTAGTTCAGATGTGAGGGGGGTGAGATCTTTTTAAACAGGTGGCATAAATGGGTGGCTAGTCAGGGATGGGCGAGCATGCCCAGACGTGTAATACTACAGATTTGCATTTGGTCTTTACAGATAAGTCGAGGCGTGAGGAGTCGCACGAGGACGTGCGAATGTCAGTCCGGCCGTGACGGCGCCGCGACAATTAGAGGGTCAAGAAACTTCTAGAATCGGCTGACGTTTCTTTACTCTGACGCAACTCCGGGCTCTTTTGACACACTACCGTTGGACGGAAAAATAATCCGCTTGCATCTGGTAGAAGCAAGACGTGTTCGGTGGAGCGTCGTGTTAACTTTACTAATTACAAAGAATTGATTGTGATTCTGTCGATATATCGTTAAAAATAATAATTGTGCTTAGTGAACTATCTCTAACACGTGGTTTTATTCTCCTCGCCCGTTTACCCACGATAGCTCGGCAGTAATAATGAACCCGCAACCGATTGATTATGGCCATGTGTCGTTATGTCTAATATTTTTGGAAAATCTATCTGACGCACTTATTAGTTTTTTTTTGTTAACTACCCTATTATTTTACATGGAAATACAACATACGATCATGTCTATAACCTCCGAAACAAAGAGATCTACTTTTTTTTTTTGAGGTGTATGAAATCATCAATTAACTCCCGCTCTGTGCAGAGCGTCTGACTTCTACTTACTAAAAACCACCCATGTTCCTTCTTAGCCCTTTGTGTCGAGGCCGCGGTATCTATTTCGAATAACCCGCAGCCCCAACGGGATCTACTGCTACTTGAAGTCTTAAATAAAGACATAGAATTCAAATCGTTCTCATACTATCGCACTTTTCGTTACGAAATGGTGGCGATTTTTTTTTATGTATCGTATTTACGAGTACAGTTCGTGCTTATTTCGAGAATTATCGTATGTTTTGAGCATGTGATTTCGTACCATTTAATAATGAGACCATTCAAATAATTAAGTGCTATTCAGCAGCAATTCGCGATTCGTAATGATGAAGTATTGAGCCAAATTAGTACATGAGCACCCAAAGAGCGTAGTTTTTTTCGATTTGGTGTATGAATGTTTGAAGTTTGTTTTGTTTTGCATTTTTTGGCAATTATGAGTTACCTTTTTTCTTGTTTTATTTTATAAGTTCACTAGCGGATGTCTCGCGGTTTCACCCGCTTAGTTCCTGTTCCCGTGGGAATACAGGGATAAAAAGCATATGTCACCCGGGGATAGTGTCCCAACGGTAAAATAATTTCTCAAATCGGTCCAGTAGTTTCGGAGCCTATTCGTTACAAACAAACAAATCTTTCCTCTTTATAATATTAGTGTAGATAAACATAATTATAAGTATAACATGTTTGTAAAAACTAGAATTGGTAATGTGTAACAACCCTAGTTGGTATGTATAATGTCTTCCCAAAACATTTAGTAAATAAGTAGTGAACAGATATTATTAAATGACATAATTGTCATTTTGCGCTATTGTTAGTCAATTAAGGTTGGGGTGGTCACTAGTCTTAATATACATAAATTACGTTTCACTCTGTTGATACACGCTAATCTCCGAAACCTCACAAAGGATTGTATTCTGTGAAATTTTATAAATGGGTATGCATCCCAGTCAATAATATATTACACTATACGGCCCATAATAATATTATAAAAATCATAACCCTCCTCTGGCTTTGCCGTAATTGGGTAAATACGAAAGTAGTCTGTTTGTTTGCTACGTTATCACGACTAAACACTTAAATTGGATCGTAATGTTTGTCAAGGAGATAGATTTTATTCTAGGGAAGGACATAGGCCATTTTTCTTATTTTTTCTCACACACACTAAGCGTATGAAGTGGCAGGCAATATCTAGTAAAATATAAATTACATTATCGATATATTTAAAAAAAAACAACATAATACTCGGTGATATTAATTAGTCTACCCTACAATGCTTTAATTGTCCAACAACGAATTTAAAATCAGTACCCAAACCAAAACCAAAAAAAGACGCACATTTTTATTTGCGATTTTGCAACAAAAATGTCCCCCGTGTGCTTGCGACGCGGCTTTTAATTACCGAGGCATTACGGCTTACTTTACGGGCAAACAAACGTGCTTTGATTTAAATATATCGTTTCTTGTAATCGCGTATCGAGACAAAACGACGTGGGTAGTCTTAAAAACGCATGTATTTAGAACAATTTAATGATGTTCTATTTTTATTTAATTATTGAAGTGTCTGTTTGTTTGTTTCGGTTGATCTCCGTAAAGGCTGGACTAATTTTGACGGAACTTTAATGGCAGATAACTAGTTATATTAAGGTACTCCAGCTAATTTTATCACAAAAAAGTTTATGGTTCCCCAAATTGTTGGGAAATGGAAAGTAGGTGTTGACGATTATAAAACTAATAAATCAATCTATACATAATTATATATTGTATAAAAATCAATGCCACTTTTCGTTGTAATTTTATAACTCAAGAAACCCGTTCTTGAGTTATAAAATTACAACGAAAAGTCACCTATCCAAACCAAATGTTTAGGCTTTGTTCGGACTATTTAGTAGATGGTTTATGTGAAGTTTGCACAAAATCGGTCGAGCGGTTCTTCATCACATTTTTTGTAACAAATGAATTCAATAAATGGGCCCCGGTAGGTGGCGCACTAGCATACCATAAATTCTTAAAATTATAATTGGCTATTTATAAAGCTTTACAAAATCTTAGTAACCACTAATAGTATTCGTAAACGTGTCGTTTACGATGTGCCAAGGTCTCGTTATTGTGATATTTACTGCACATTGCACTTGCATGAAATACGAGTTGAAAACATCTGCGAATTTAAATAGCATTTCTATTTCTACATAATGTGAGTACTTAGAATATTCTATCATTTTTTTTTTAGCACCATATACTTCTTACATTCTTTATATTATTATGCGTTGAACTAGTTACTGTACTTTTTTCAAAATTTTAAGCTCAGTTGTTTCGGAGATAAGACGGCGTTGGGGGGGGGGGGGGGGGGCGGACAGACCACACACGAGTGCTCCTATAAGGGTTCCGTTTTTTTTCCTTTTGAGGTACAGAACCCAAAAAAGAAGACCATTTTTTGCTACTGATAAAATTTCGGGATGGAAAAATTCAGTAACACTGTGGGGAATATAACCTAGAACCTTGGTCACAGCAATCGTGCTAGCAACCGCTCCACCAACGAGGTAAGAATAGGTGCAGCAATATTATTGTCACAAAAAAACCAAAGTTTTCTTAAGTACCTATATTCATTCCGCGTCTCTTTTCAATCTTTAAAAGTAATTCCATGATTATATTATTTTCTTAATTATTTATTTAAACTTTATGCACAATACTGATACATAGGCGGACTTAATGCCACAAGGCATTCTCTACCTGTCAACCTTAGGGTCTTCTTTTCATTCCTAAACACAATTTCTTCACAAGACATTCATTTCAATCACTACATTTAGCTGCCTTACACATCCCAGTAATTCCTAGTCTTTTAATATAGTCTAGGCAGACAGACGCTGCACGGAGGTATGCGACGCTCTACGACGAGGCGTATGCCAATCGCATTCCGAACGCGATTCAAAGTCTTAAGTGAATGATTTATTGGTACCAGAACAGTTAAAAAGGGTCACGAGGTCTTCAGTCATTTCAATGAGTCACTGGTGACTGGGTTGGTTGGTTTGTGAACTTCGATTTAGCTAGCTCTGTCTGAAGTCGAAACCTTAGTGTCTGGGATTATTTTTGGTGGTTGACATACTAGATGGGAGGTATATGCAACGTGGTTTCATCACAATGGCGAAGCTCTTTAATCAATGAACGAAGACATCGTAAGGAAACCGTCCTGTCACTACTAAATCTGGACTTTCGAAAGACAGGGAATCTACTAATTTAATCATTACCTACCTACGTTTTCCCAACTCTATTGGGGTTGACTTCCAATCTGACTTGATGGAACTGATCACACCAGTATTTTACATGAAACGTTGGCCTATCTGACCTTCATAAACAAGTTAGTACAGTTTAATACGATACCCCTTGATAATACAGGTTGTCGGACTTCCAGGCCACTGTTTTATACTTGTGACATCTGTCATAGATCTAATGACAGGCGGGTTAATATGGTTTCCAAAGCCCACATCAAGATCCACAGATCAATCTTGAAGTTCGGAGATCGAACCAAGCAGTTTTTATTATTTAGAGACGACCTCCTTTTTACCCGACTACGGCGAAGCTAATAGGAAGGGTAATGATTTTGGCAGTCTATGTATATACATACCCAACGTTGCTAACGGCAACAGCAGCTGACTTCTGTTTCAAAGAAAACGCCATGATGGTATCAGGTACTTACCAGTGGCATGTGACTACAGCGGTCCTCTATAATAACTTTACTTATATTTAAATAGAAATATACAAATTCAATATAATTATGAATATCAGACAAGAATTCTTGTTTTCTACTTTTAAGACCGCGGTTTGTAGTCGGGTTTCAGTTTTTAAACCTATTTTTTATTTATTTATTAATGTGTTTGGCCTATATTATAACAAAGCCCTTTTTTTCGGAGGGTGGGAAATCATCAAATAACTCCTCCCGCTCTGGGCAGAGCGGTAGGGATTGTCAGACTTCTACTGACTAAAAACCACCCATGTTCCTTCTTAGCCTTTCGTTTCGAGGCCACGATATTTATTTTTCTACCCGCAGCCCCGACGGGAGCTACGAGGTTATCTTCTACTCTAATCAGATAATCTTCTAATCTAATCAGAGAATGTTCATCTGACCTATTGGTTTGGAGTCCCGCCAGCATACCTGATTGATAGGTACACATTTTATTGAGGAAGTCCTATTAAACGAACGGTTTTAATCCGATTGCCAAGTCTTAGAAGAAAGTGCTAGTGGTGCACAACTATATTACGTAACAAAACGACCATTACATTCTTGAGGAACAAAGTACCATTTCATCATAATACCCTTGGCCCATATAAGGGTCGGTGACATCAACCAATTATGGACCTTTTGGTTTGGAGCGTCTGAGAAGATGATAATTATGTAGTCGAACATTTCATTCGTACCTGGGGACAAAAGAAAAATAACTTATTAGTTAACTATAGGTTAAATGTCAAAAAAAAAACAGTCGGATAGGCTAAAAAAAAATATTTGACACATTTTTTTTCTTTTTTCATGTTGGTAAAAAATTAAGACGATACGGCGCTTCGAAAACTTACTACATTATTAACCAGAAAGTGACGTCACAAGCCGACTCATGATCTTGGACGCGTTTTATCTTCGTTAATTTTTATTAATTTGACAAAAACGAAAAACACGTATCCAATATTTTCGATAATCATACTTTTTTAGTCACGAATCATCTCTATTATAAATCTGGAGTTTAGGTTAGGCAGATAAAGACCTAACACCTGTCTGAAAGATAAGGTAACATTGTGAAAAACATACATAGAAAAATGTTGAGTTAATAATAATAATATAATAATATTCCACAACTATCACACAACGCCATCTAGTCCCAAGCTAAGCAGAGCTTGTGTTATGGGTACTAGACAACTGATAAACATACTTATATATTTCTAAATACATACATACATATTATAGATAAATTACACCCAGACACAGAACAAATGATCGTGCTCATCACACAAACATTTGTCCTGGGTGGGAATCGAACCCACGACCTCCGGCATAGCAGTTAGGGTCACTAACCAGTAGACCAACAGGCCAGTCAAAAATTTTGAAATTGCGAAAATCCCAACGTAAAATTTAAACCTATAGAAGAATTACTATACGGTCCCATCAGGTCAGAGTCACCATAAATGTTGAAGTGCAGTGGTAAAACACCACTTTCTAACATCATTTTCTAAATGTTAAAAGCTACGAGTACTTCGATGTTGTAGCCAATAATTACATTCTTACTTAAAGGGACGTATTAAAAGTATTTAAAGATATTTTAACAGCTTATGGAACACTAAAACTCATCATTACTCATAATTACGATTGTATAAGTATTGTTTTAATTTAAACGATAATAATTTAATAAATTTGATAAAATAGGCTCGCCTACATCACAGAGTTCAAAAATCACTTATTAGTAGAAATAAAAAGCTGCTAGCATTTATGCTTCTGACAACAACTTATATAACAAGCTATTTATCTCGGCTATAAGATGTAGCCGCTCTGGGAAAATAGCTCCATTAGAGTCTCTTTTAATTATTTCAAATATTCGAGCAGATGGTGCCTAGTTAACACTTTATATTGTTACATTAAAGGTTTCTTAATTTTTAATGTCTCTTTGCCGTAACCAAGCCAGCTTCCGAATCATTTCTTTATTTATTTAATTCTTAGGGAAAAACAAACAGTAACATATTACAGATTTGTGACAAGGCTTGGTTGGTACTAAAATACTCGTATGATAAACTAGCGGACCTGGCAGACGTCGTACTGCCCGGACAGCAGCGCCACCTACCGGGTCCAAGACAGCAAAATCCCCATCACCACTCGACCGATTTTGTGCAACCTTAACATAAACCATGATCTACTAAATAGTCCGAACAAAGTCCTAAACATTTGGTTTGGATAGGTGAGGCCGTTCTTGAGTTATATAAAAATATAAGTTTAATAAATAAATAAGTGTAAAAACTAAAACCCGACTACAAACCGCGGTCTTAAAAGTAGAAAACAAGAAAATAATTCTTGTCTGATTTTCAAATACTGAATTTGTATTATTTCTATTTAAATATAAGTAAAATTATTATAGAGGACCGCCGTAGTCGCATGCCACTGAGACCAGATGCTCCTTCATGGCGTTTTCATTGATGCAGATGTCAGCTGCTCGTCGGGGCCGCGGATTGTACATTAGTTATCGCGGCCTCGACATAGAGGGCGAAGAAGGAACATGGGTGGTTTTTAGTCAGTAGAAGTCTGACACTCCCTATCGCTCTGCCCAAGACCGGGAGGGGTTTATCGATGATTTTCCACCCGCCAAAAAAAGATGTCAGCTGCTGTTGCCGTTAGCAAAGTGGCATCCGACTACGACTGACCTCTATAATAATTTTACTTACATTTAAATAGAAATAAAAAAACGCGGATAGCGGACGTCACGCGGTTCCCGTTCCCGTAGGAATACAGGGATAAATAGTAGCCTATGTTACTCAGGGTGAGCGTAGCTTTCCAATGGTGAGAGAATTATAGAAATCGGCGCAGTAGTTTTTGAGTTTATTCATTAGAAACATTCATACACCACACAAAAATACAAATCTTTCCTCTTTATAATATTAGTTTAGATGAATTTGTATTATTTATTGATTAGAGACGGCTCTAGGAATGTAGATGCATTATTAAATATTGCACTTTGCATTTATTAGAAAAAGGTCATAGAATTAATTTCAAAATAAAAGATCAAGATTTGACCTAAATATAAAACCGGATTAACAATATTTACTGTTACAGTATTAAATAATATAAATAACGTTTTTTTTGCTTATTTTAATATTACAAATAAATGATGAAATATCAAAAAAATTTATACCAACAAGTCTCTTCTTATAAAGCGTCCTTGAAGTTTAAGTAGTAACTTCTGTTTGCATGTATTTGTTAAATGCCTGCTGACTGCAATTTTTGTATGTGCAGTTTCATGCTAATATAGCTCTTATGGCCTCGTACAGCAGGGCCTATGTTGAGTTTAATTTTAATTTATCAAGTTTTCAATTTTTGGTCTTGTTGTATTGTTTGTTAAAGAAAAATAACGTTATAATTTTCTTTTAAGCAAGTTTGACAAAACTCTTTTCCAGGAAAATTATTGCCAAGCGTGTTTCAATCCTCAATAGCGCAAAGTGTGTGTTATTAGTCAATCGTGATACTTATACTTATGCACAAACAATGATAAGACAGTCGTTTTCCAAGAGTTGTTTATTTAAACAAACTTAATTTTAGAAATAATCAAACAAGGATTGGTTTCAATCAACAAAAATTCTACAACTATGCATGGAACAAACTCTTCATACCTTCATCTCTCTCACTCCTGTAACACGTCTAACGCCTGGAAGCTTCCATGCGATTAAAGAATCTAGCAGCAGGCAATTAATAGCATCGTTGTTGTCACTACATAGCTCAGTCAATCATCGACTCTTCAATCACGAATAGACTTGTTTATCTAGGACACCGGCAAAATACCATGGAGGTATGCCCTTTAGATATTCTGGTACAAATAATCAGGTGCATAGACGCATTAGATAAGCTGCTTCAAAGTCTGTCAATTACTCTTGCCAAGGAGTATTGTGTTACCTATTTACCCAGCTGTATCCAGTTAGATTTGAAATCGACCTCAACATTATTAAAAAAGGCTAGGTGATGAATCGTTATGTAGGTTTTATTCAGCCTTTATCAGATTTTCAATACGTTAAGCAGTGATACCAATCCGCACTATCCCTGCGTGGTGGATTATAGACCATCGCCTCTCCAAGAGAGGAGGCCTGAGTCCCTGCACTGGGAACATTATAGGCTGATGATGATGAAGCCGTGATAGTCTAAAGGTGTCACCGTCGGACTGACGAGTCTTGAACTCAAATCCTGGATTTTCGGATTCAAGTGTGTTTTGTTTTATTATCACTGCGTTCGGTAAGGAAAACATTGTAAGATAACCAGCATTTCCGAGACATATTGTTCGATGGGCTAATTTAAAGCTAAGTAAGCCCATAGTAGTGGTATAATAGTGGTATAAAAGCTCTGACACTCAGGTAAGCACTAACCACACGATAAAGATGAAGAAGGTACTGAGTTGTAGAGGTCAGATAGGCCGATTGTAGTTCTGCACTTGTTACAGCAGTGTTTTGCTCTTCCAGTTGCAAGTTAATAAAATGGCCAAGTGCAAGTCGAACTTGCACATGAAGTGTTTCGTACCAACGAGTAAATATTGAGAGAATTACCATTTATGACTATTATAGCGCTATTGACTTCTTATACGTTTTCCTGTTATCTATAAGTTGTGAACTAATTTCTGTATTTTTTTCAAAATTTTAGGCTAATTTGTTTCAGAGATAAGGGGGGGAGGGAATGGTCGGACAGACAGACAGACACACGAGTGATCCTATAAGCAAAATCGTATTACTCTGTTGATGATTTTTTATCGACTAAGAAATTTTAATTGTTTCATGTCCGCTTGACGATATCCTTAGGTTATTTATTGTATTGTCTGTCTGAATTTTAATGATAATTATGTAATTTATGTCAATTTCTTCTAACTTTGATTATTTAATCATTTGTATGCCCGAGTGGCTGATCATGGTATTGAACCTTAGAAATTTAAATGAATGTAATGAACACCTGCATGTAACCCATGTATCACAAATAAACGATTTGATTTGATTTGATTTAAGGGTTCCGTTTTTTCCTTTTGAGGTACGGAACCCTATAAAGCTAAACATTTAAATACTGTATGTTCCAGCTAGTCGTGCTTGACCCGAATCCACAATGCATACCCACTCGTTGCTCATGAAAAACCGATTTTACATACAGACAGTTTTATGTAGTAACAACACAGAATTTTTAGTCGTCGGCAACCAAGCGAATGGGAAAAAACTGCACGTGAAATATGTTTTTTTCAACGTTTTGTTAGCCACCGAAAAAGGGTGTTAATTGCGTCGAAAATTTTATGTCGAAGCACGTAGTGTTATGCGTTTTAATCCACGTTGATTGCCGGTAGTATGCCGGCCGATGCAAATGCATGGAAAAACTAACCGGAATATATATATGATAGAGAAATTCACATTTCACTGAATTTCACATTGAAATCGCGATTTTTTGTTCCCAAATAATATTATGTCTTTGAATGTAGAGTACTGCTTTGGCAAAAATAATTTTAATACAATACAATTTTTTCCGAACATTTGGAACCACTTTCCAAGTGACAGGCAATTTCTTATAAATTCATTTCAACGCTTAAGCAGACACAAAACGCAAATAACACGTGTAAAAACCTCTATTCTACTTCACGTTCAATACCTAAATTGAAAATAAAGTCTCATTCGCAGTGAAAGGGTTAAAAAGAGGTGAAAATAAAATGAGTCTTCTTAAGGTCTTGACGCTTGTTCCAGACAAGGTCAAGTTGACGGGTTAAAAGGTAGGTTGTGTTCTAAAGGGAGAGCGTTAGCGGTTCAGAAATTGTTTGCTTATTTCTACACTAATAAAGAGGAAAGAGTTTATTTGTTTGTAACGAATAGGCTCCGAAACTACTGGACCGATTTGAAAAATTCTTTCACCGTTGGGAAGCTACACTATACCCAGGTGATATAGGCTACTTTTTATCCTTGTATTCCCACGGGAACGGGAACTACGCGGGTGAAACCGCGTGACGACCACTAGTCATTAATATACTCGATCGAGGCTCGGCAGCTGAATGGTGGTCGAACCGGTTATCATATCATGTGCTATGTAACGGTGTAACTGTTATAGTTTGGATTTACAGAATATAAGTTACAACTCAACGCTAAGAAAACCGAATATGGACGGAGTCTGCAATGAAAATGATGAGTTATTTCAATTACTTGTATTGTTTTTTAGAGCTTGCGACACTATTTCCAAACCACAGTAACTCCTGTAAGCCAGAATCAACAGTGGCGACCAACAGAAAAGCGCCGAGACAATGAAGCTGATATATCGCTTATACAAAAGTAATGTGCGATAATATTTTTCCTTTCCAGCACTTGTGCCATAAGATGTATTTTACGAGTTCCGAGTGTTAAGGCTCCCAAAGAAGGAACAATGCGATATTAAACAAAATTCATTATTGTAAAACTGTTGCGGTTCTGTCTGACACCGCTGGACGATGAAGTTTTTGGCCATGACCACTACTAAGAATATGCTTTCTTCTAAAACTTGGTTGTATTTGTGTGTAAAGAGCAAGACGTAACATTGACGCCCATTGTTTTGGTGGGTGGGGGGCAGAGCGGTAGAGTGTCAGACTTCTACTGAATAAAAACCACCCATGTTCCTTCTTAGCCCTTTGTGTCGGCCCTTGCGGGCCCCTGCAATGTTGCTAACATCTCTTTAGGCGCGCGTGGAATACAAACGCGCCGTCGACACGGCCTGTCGTCGTCATTAGCCGGACGGACGGTGACCTAGAAAGACGCCCTAGAGATGTGGTATTGAAATTAATGAATGCTTAGAATAAGCTGGACAGCTTATAACACGACTCTCAAGATAAAGAGTGTAATATTTCTGGGACTAACGTGTCAATGCCCAAAGAACTCAACGTTCAACAATGACAGTCATCGCCTTTGCAATTACTTATCCTCAGATTCTTTGGACACGTTACCCGCAACAATGAGCCCATGGAGCGTTTGGTGACGAGACTACGTGGTCGATCGCCAATACGATGGACAGACTCCATTAAATCTGCCACCAAGATCCTTCTGGCAGAATCTGCTCACCATGTGGCTTATAGAGACTGGTGTAAAAAAATCGCGAAGATGTATATCAAAAGGAAATGAAACTTTTATAGTAAAGATGTCAATTTATAGAAATTACAGAATAGTTTGATATGCTAGCGTCTGAACTTAAAAAAAACTACCTTAAAATCAAGGTTATGAAGAATTAGGACGAAAACTTAGTGAGTTACTCTAGTAAGACACAACAGACATAACACGACAATTTAAAGAGACCAAGAAATCAGTTTTACGTTTCTCAAGAAAAGGGTTATGTTATGACATATGTGTGGGTACACAAAAACCTATATTTTATGTGTCTGGCCTCGGTTCCAATTGGGTTTTGTTCCTGTAACCGCTTTAGCGAGTATGTTTTATTTTCTTTTTATTTATTATGTATTATGAGAAACAGAGATGGGAGTATTGTTTTCGGCGATAAGATTTGTTGGATATTTACTCAAAATAATGGAAGAGATAAAGAAAGGTATAGGCAAGATGTGTCTATAAAAAACCTTTATTATAATAATCTTATTTGTGAGGATATGAAAGTAATGTCGTTAGTTTTAAGTGCTACTACTATGAACGACGTGATTGTGAGTCAACCGCACCCCAGTATTTTTACCCGACTACGGCAAAGCCAAAAGGAAGGGTAATGATTTTTCTAACTATGTTGGGATCGACTACCAGTCGAATAGCTAGACAGTCGCTTCATGTTTACTAGAAGCCTACCCCAATAAAGTTAAGGAAAGACTAGATAGATGATAATTACCACAAAAAAACAACAAAAGCTCCTAAAAACCCGTTTATTTTTTTAGTAGTCAACAATACTCACATTTAAGCCAATACTGTCCTAAAATCGACTAAAAAACCTCTAGCAAACGGGAAAGCAAGTAAAAAGTCAAAAAATGAAACGCCGCGCGGACATTCGATACGAAAGTCGACGAAGGCGGAGCGCGACCACAAAAAACGAAAAAGACGAATTTTCGGCTCCTAACGACTTTGCCGAAACCGAAAAAAATGAACAATGTTAAACTGTGACGACGGCTGAGGAATTAAAATAAGATGGTTTTGTGTATTGTGTGGCCAGGTTCTGCGAAAACGTGGCTGTGTCCCCGATTCAGATAGGCGACAAATTTTGGAAGACGAATCATCGGGTGGGACTTTTTGTCTTTCTCGTCATTAAATTGGGTAAAGGTGAAGTTGGTGAATGGTGAATTTATTTTAATCGTCTTGATATGGATATATGTGTATCCATACTACTGACTAAAGGAGTGATGAATGTAAATCTTGAAACGATTAATAGATTGTGTGAGGAATTATTTTAAAGAAAAGCCAGAAAATGTTAGCGAGGCGGTTAACAGAGGAAAATGGCAGAACAAAAATGTGTTAATGTTAATTAATTTATTTGAATAAAAAAACACGCCTCGAATTATTTATTTTAATAATGAATATTCCGTAGACCAAATTAAAAGTAATCAATCATTAATCGAAAGTTATTGATAGTATATTATTCCACAAACTATTCGCATCGAAATCGACTTTTTTTGCGGTGTAATCCAATAAAAAACTTGCGGAAGACTCAGCAAATTACTCCATTGACCTACCAACAAATCGGCCAAGCTTATGATCGCACTACCCACTTTTCCAACAAAATTCGTTCAAGCGAAGATATTTCACAAGATAGGTGCAATCTTTTTGGCAGTCCTATCCCACTTGGTCCTAATGATCCTTGAGGCGTTGAATGCTTGTTTATTTCAGTTTCCAAGCAAACTTTGTTCACAAAACTTCTCTACTTACATTAAGGTTTAATTTATCTGAGGTTATCTGAAGGTAATCCTATGAGTCTGTCTTACAACCTTATATGAACTCTACTGGTTAGGAGATGAAGTTGAAAATTGGGTGTTTTTGCAAAAAAGAAAATGATGACCACCTCTATATCGGTAGATGATGTTATTAAGTAATGCAGCACGCTTAATATTTTAATTGATTTGTGAAGTCATGTTTCTGCCTAATGAAAGGTTATATGAAATAACAGTGGTTGTATAATACACCAAATTCAATTTGTTCAAATCTCATGTGAACTTGACGGAGACCTAGTATCCATTTTTCATTGTTTTTAAATAAAATTCAATAACATAACAGTTGTATTCGATACAGAAGACATTTCGATGTGAAAAAAGTGATATAAAAGGGGATCGGACTGAGTCGAAAATATATTATTCTAATTAGTCCGTCTGTTAGATTATCAAAAAATATTGGATACGTGATTTTGTTTTTCAAATTAATGAAAAATTGACGAAGATAAAACGCGTCATAGATCATGAGTGGGGAGTTGTGACGTCATTTTTAGGTAAAAAATGTACTAACATGTGACGTTTTCGAGGAGTTCTCGAGTTTTCAAAACACTGTATCGTCTTCATTTTTTGTTTCTTATGTGAAAAAAGAAAAATAATGTGTTCAATATTTTTTGAAAATCTATCTGACGGACTAATTAGTTTTTTTTTGTACGATCCCCTATTATACCTAGTAGCAGTCGTCATCATTCTCTTTCTCTTATCACAAATCATTTGGGGTCGGCGTAACACGTCTTCTCCATCAACTTTTATACAGTTTGGAGGGTATATCCACACTTACTTCTTTTACATAGTACATACATCGTTTCGTTTGGTCTTCCTTTTTTTTTTTTTTTTTGGCGGGTGTAAAATCTTCGAATAACCCCTTCCGCTCTTGGGCAGAGCGAAAGGGAGTGTCAGACTTCTACTGACTAAAACCACCCATGTTCCTTCTTCGCCCTCAATGTCGAGGCCGCGATAACCTGTGGACAACCCGCGGCCCCGACGGGCGTCGGCCCTTTCGGGCCCCTCCCATGTTGCTGACATCTCTTTGAGGCGCGCGTGGAACACGAACGCGCCGTCGACACGGCCTGTTTTCGTCGTAAGACGGACGGACGGCGAGTTAGCCCATCACTCACCGTCCACAGGCCCGCGTCTACGGTGGCCGGAGGTCATCGCGAGACCCCCGACGCTTGGAGCGCCTCCCGCGGCGGCTGGGACGAGAGGTTCTCTCCCTCTCGCGTTCCGCCACCTCCTTCGCTAGCATCACTGCTTCACAGAAGGAGGCGACGTACCCTTACTTTTATACCAGTATGAACGAATAATAATTGCGTATTAGGCTTACCTGAACAATAATATATGGTCCATGTTTGACTTGAAACCGACCCCAAAATAATTGAAAGAAGGCTGGTCAGATTGTGATTTTTACCATGATACTTGGAGTAAGGGTTTTTTTCTTTCTTTTATTCTCCTTCGTAATCGTCACGCTCGTGGTTTAATAAAAACTGCCACTCCTCATCTTTGGGTTAAGTAGCGCTTGCCTAGGTTATAATCCGAGGATGGGTGCCTCTCCCGTCGGGGCTGCGGATTGTTCACAAGTTACCGCGGCCTCGACATGTAGGGCTATGAAGGAACATGGGTGGTTTTTAGTCAGTAGTAGTGTGACACTCCCTTTCGCTCTGCCAAAGAGCGATAGGGGTATTTGATGATTTTCCATCCGCCAAAAAAAAAAAGAATGGGTGCCTGCCCATTACATACCGAGTTCCCCCGTGCCTTGGAAAGCACTTTAACCTGAAAGTCTGACAACCAGTCTTACCCAGTTTTAACTGGGTTGTAAATACTGTTACTCAGCTGCATCTGGTTAGACTGGAAGCCGACCCCAACATAGTTGGGAAAAGGCTAGGCAGATGATGATTCGTCACGCTATCATCTAGATACTACTTTTTCCTTAATATCATTCCTCACACAATTCATCCATATTTTGTTTTAAAATATTTCGAATTTACAACGAAAAGCATTGAAATAAAATTAAAATATGAAGAAAAATGGGAAAAATATTTCGATATTCCTTTGCGTTTGATCTCAAAGTTTCTCAAACAATACTTCTGAAGTAAGAATTCATCTTGAAATTGTTTAGTAACGGTATCTTCGAATACTAATCAACAACAAATGGTGGGATCTGGCGAACGTAATGAAAAAGGGAATGCTCTTTTTTTTTCATCCTTGTAAGTTATTTCATATTGCCAAGAAACCAATCTCTTTAATTTTGCATCTAAGCTTTATTAATTGAAAATGCTTGGGAATGCAATAGAGTTCATTTTGGCAGTACGTCGATAGTTTGTGTTGTCAAGACGACGGGTTTTGAAGCCTTTCAGCACAATGATTCCTACACTAGGTATTCTGATATCTCATGACAGGCTTAGGATCACAAACGTGACTGCTTCTTCTTCTTCTTCGTGGCTGCTGGGTATGAGGTCTTGGGTTCGGTTCCCGGGTCCAGCAAATTGTTATTAGGCTCATCCATCAGAAATCGCTCAGCAGCAACCACGGACTGTGGTTTTGTGCTTGGTGGATGGCAATAGGCTTGACCCATAATTATTACATAGCAATTAAACGTAACTGATGAAATACGGTCGTATTGTTAGGTACACCTCTGCTTAACCCTTCGGAAAGGCAAGTTGTTATATTATGATATCTGATGACATAGAAATATGTTTTTTAATTAACTATTTAAGCGGTTTCGCCTAGCTTACCCCTTTGAAAAGACTTGATGTGTCTTTTATAGTTGACTAAACCAAACACAGTTAGCAGGAAAACATATTTAACAAAAGCATATCTTGCTATGAACCACAAATCTTTAACGAGTCAGTTAATTTCATTGCTACTCAAACGCAATGTCAAATACAATCACGTATCGATTTGCGAGCCGAGCGCAATCGAGACGACTCCGCAAAAAAATCGATTCATCGAACGAGAATCGACTAATTGCAGACGGACAAATTAATCAAATTATGACTGGTGGACGAATGACGGAACGAAGACAGCTTTAGAGAGTCCTCGTTGCTATTATTTTTTTGTGGAAAACAAACAGTAGGTACAAGTTTAACAAAACCTAGCATTATGTAAGGCTGAAATACTCTAGTTTTGTTTTATCTATCTATTTTTTACTATGGTTCTATAAACACTAAGCAAGACCTATTTTTTATTGTGCCAAGCCCGCCACAAAATTCTCAATCCACTGCAACTCCTGAAAGCCAGAATCAGCAGTGGCGACCACCAAAAAAGGGCTGAGACAATGAAGCCCGATGAAGTCCCAGAGAAAAAAATTAACTGTCTTGGATCCCGCCACGAAATGAATCAGAAAAGAATAGCAGAGGTCTAGGAAAGAAATAATTTACACCACTAAGCAAGTAATTATAAGTTAAACAATGATTAGACTGTTTACTATCTGGCTAGGAATATTACTTTTGAGTAAAGCCTGTTTATAAACAGATGTTCTCAACGAGAGAATATTGTTAAAACAATATCGTTAGCTAAGACGATGAATATGTATGAAGGAATATGATTATCTACAAAACGTATCATCACGCCAGTAATATCCGAATATATATATTTGAAGGCAAATGTGGGTACCCTGTAGAACACCTACAATATCTGAATACTAATAAAAGCTTCATGCCAGCAACATTAACATAATTAAATCACTTCTAGCAGAAATAACGATATAGGTACTAAAGCTTCGATTATTTTAAACAAACAAAGAAAACTAATTTATTTAATTTAAAACAAACGGTTTCCCTGTTCTAAATTGTGTTCCCCGCGAAAAGTTTGCGGCGGCCATGTTAGATACGTACAAAAACGGCGGGAGATTCTTTACTTTGTAGTTCTACACTTATTTCGTAAAATAAAACGGCATTTCTACCTAGCTGTAGGCCTGTAATTGACATGATTGCGTAAATAGGATTAAGGATAGAAAATATAGGAGAAATAGGATATTTTTACGTGTAGGTATACTTTTTAATTGCCTCAAAAACTGTGCCTCAACAACTCGGTTCATTCAATATTTTACATTCCATATATAAGAAATGAAACGGTCCCCTTAGTATTCTTTGCATAATTATATAACAAATACGGCCAAATTCCCGAAGACAAAGACTCCCAAAAAAAAGCAGCCAATCTAATTGGAAGACCAACAAATCTTCAGACCGAATTCGCGCCAAAACTTTGTAGCCACCATTTTGTCGTACAAAAACATGGCTGTCCTTCGTTTGGTTAACAAAAGTTTAAAAAAAGAATATTCGGTTGACCCTTATCTGAGGAGTCTTTTTGTCGTCGTCCTCCATTTTGTGCAGGTTTTTTTTGACTAACTTTCAATAGAGAAAAGCGAAAATATTTTTTATATTGTTTGTAGTATTTCTTTTTTGTAGGTACGTCTGTTTTGTTACCAATTACTTTATTTAAACGCGGTGGTCTCTGGAACTAACAGACGGGCTATAATTTTATTTGAACGTAATAGCCTCATAGGGTAATTGACAAAAAAATCTAATTAGTCCGTCAGATAGATTTCCAAAAAATATTGTACACAATATTTTATCTTTTTAATGAAGACGATACAGTGCTTCGAAAACTCATGTGACGTCACATCGCACTACATTTTTACCACGCAATGACGTCAAAAGCCCCACTTACGATCTTTGACGCGTTTTATCTTATTCAATTTTGATTAATTCGATAATAAACCAAAAAAACACGTATCCATTATTTTTCGATTATTTAACTGACGAATAAACAAAACAGAATCATATTTTGTTTAGTCAGAAAACATCCCTATTCTAGAGCATCATGGATCATAAGGAATCATCATCTTCTTGTCCTAGCCCCATTCTACTTGGGGTCGGCGCAACACGTTTTGTTCTTCCATTCTCCTGTCAGGCGGTGTCCTAATTGGCAACGGTCGTACGATCAAACGATGCGTTCCCGTCCTACGAATGGATTAAACGTGTGTCCTAATAGAGCTTGCGAGTGATCGTGCGATCACAGCAGGGGGTGGGGGACGGCACAGGTTAGTCGAGACGAGAGAGAACGCATCGTTCGGTCGTACGATCGAGTTACCAGTTAAGACACCACTTGGACCATCGTACGATCATTTTCGTCGCATCGTTTGATCGTACGACCGTTGCCAATTAGGATGCCGCATCAGACGTCACAACATAATTTCCTCTTTTCTCTTTCATTTCAACCCGATTTCTGAGAATACAAGGACGATGACACAGGCGATGCGTAAAAGCCGAGCAAAGAGAAAACCTCAGGTGAAACATTAAATGAATGTATCTAACAGTATTCTCTATTTACAAAATATTCATCCATCAAAAACAGCATCTTACTCAAACTTTATCTATTCCCATCTAATCAAAACTGACCGCGGGAAGATCGGAAGCCGATTGATAATCTTAACAAAGGGGAATCTCCGGACGAGCTAGATTGAATGATCAAAGGAACAAATTGCCCATCTCCCGTATATGGAGCTATATTGAATACATTTCGCAAATTGCTCCGGGCGTAGGATTATGATGCTGGTCAAAGTGATGCTGTTGGCAGTTTGTTTTTTATGTTGCTTTTTTTCGAATAATGGGTGTTTTTTGTCCACAGGTGTTTCAGTTTTAAACGTAACATAAGTTCATAACTCTCTCTCATTTCTTCATAATTCATTTTTTTTAAACAGTTCTTATAGGAAATATTCCATTTCTGATGTCACACATGGTATTAGCTTTTCTGCAGCATGTGCGACTCCAAAAATGTTTGACTGCTGTTTCGTTTAAAAAAATCCACATTAGGACACGAAATTAATTAATTAATGAAGAACAAAATCAACTACATTAAAGCTTCACAATGGCACACAGTAAACTAAGATAAGCAAAAAAAATAGAAAAAATTTGTTACAAACAAAACGTAGTACCTACACTATATTAGTATGTGAGATAACATCACTAGAACACTATCTACAATTGCCTACACGGCCAAAACCTTACAAAGGGGAATCCTTATAAATTGTGGGGCTAATTAATTGTACCCAAAGGAATAATTACCTAATTTATCTGTTAGGGCATTTGTCAAATACGCAGGCATTGTAATGACTATCGAACTGTTTAAAACATATAAATAAACTCACGTATTCAGAAACTATGGAACTCCATCCTTTTGTTTAAAACACTAAACGTAAAAAAACTTTTTGCACTTTTTCCGAAATTAAAACCCGACTGCGGTGAAGCCTAAGAGGAGGGTTATTAGTGTGTTGTTCTTGCAATTCTTATTTTATTTTACACTTACCTATTAGTTACAGTAAGTACTTATACCATAGTTAGTAAATCAATTTTGCATTTACGTCAACATAGGTCAAGAAGATAAAAACTCAACTATTAATGCACTTTCGATATTAGGGTAGTTCATAACCCAAATTTTTTTTAAGACATTAAACATCCCTATTGTCCATTCGCTTAAAAAAAAAACATACTGGTTCATTAATAACGGAGTTATTACGATTTTATTCGCGTCCACTCGTACGCAAAATCCGCACGTTGGACGTGTATGTTCGGACACAAACCCATTATACTATAAAAACATAGCTTGGGGATAAAAGTTTACGACATAGGATACTTTTTATCCTAGTAGTACGTTTGGAGTTCGTAGGATAATTTCCTACCTACACACGGGCGATACCTCGAGTAAATGGAAGAATTATAAAAAGTGCGTTGAATGTATAAGTCTCTTTTTTTAAAGTCGTTTAAAAGTAACAATAGGCTAACAGCTGAGGGTTGGGTTTGTAAGTGAAAGGTCGTGAGTTTGAAATTCACCCTTTGCGCTATTGACATGAACCTACTCAGCCGCCAGATCGATGCCTTGCGTATTAGTTATACCCGACAGCAGCGGAGTTAAAAGGCGAGTTTTGTATTTATTTGACTGTTTGAGGAGCTGTTTTAACTGACAGAAATATTATAATGATAGATGGTTTAAGCAAATATAGTAAAGTACAGTAAATAGATCGATGAGAACATTTATCACCGCAAAAATGCATAGAATAATAAATAGTTCAAAAGAAACAATATCTGTTACCACTGGCAGCAGGATATTTCTTTTTTATTGTTTTTCAGTACTGTTGCATTATCACGGATAAACTTGCAACCGTGCCGAAAAATCAATGGAAATAATAAACATGGTCAATATACCATTGTCAAGTGTTAATGCTAACGTAGTGCAAGCCATGGTCCGGGGCGAGGAGGAATGGGACGCCGTCGCCTCCTTCTGCGAAGCAGTGATGCTAGCGAAGGAGGTCGCAGAACGCGAGAGGGAGAGAACCTCTCGTCCCAGCCGCCGCGGGAGGCGCTCCGGGCGTCGGGGGTCTCGCGATGACCTCCGGCCACCGTAGACGCGGGCCTGTGGACGGTGAGTGATGGGCTTACTCGCCGTCCGTCCGTCTTACGACGAAAACAGGCCGTGTCGACGGCGCGTTCGTGTTCCACGCGCGCCTATTAGAAATGTCAACATGGGAGGGGCCCGAAAGGGCCGACGCCCGCCGGGGCCGCGGGTTGTACACTAGTTATCGCGGCCTCGACATAGAGGGCGAAGAAGGAACATTCAAGGGTTTTTAGTCAGTAGAAGTCTGACACTCCCTTTCGCTCTGCCCAAGAGCGGGAGGGGTTATTCGATGATATTCCACCCGCCAAAAAAAAAAAGGGACCACGTCTGTTTAAAAAAAAGTTAGTTACCGTACTAACCGGTGCAGGCATTGTCACAAGCGTAGGAACGTCACTGCACTTCGATTAAAAAAGGCTTTGAACTTAACCTTCAAACACACGCTAAATTGCACAAAATATCACCACCGAAAACACCATAACCATTCAAAACTAACCCTGCAAATGCGTTCCCCAAAATCGGACCCACAAGTCAACCCTACAAATGCGTCCCCCAAAAAAGTTGCACATAAAACTCAAAGTGCGGACGATAAATCCCACGTCTGGTTCACGTATTGAAGGGCACCACTTACATTTCAATATGAAAGGGAACAGGAAATTGGTTTCCAAGCACACGACTCCCATGAATGCGATTTGTATCGATTTACCACGATAAAACTTGCACACAACAAAAAAACATCACTCAATATTGACATTTAACACAATAACAATAAAGGCGTGGCTGCGAATAAAATTAGTTTTTGTTACGCATAGTTAAGTTGGTGGACCGTGCAGGATGGGTTAGGTCCACTTCAATGAGAAATTCTATAATGTCAGATTACTAATGTTTTATTGAAAAACCTACGATGCATGTAATACACAGAAATGATGGGGTAGTTATGGGTAGAAATGAAATTGATTTTGAAATAGAAATGTGTGCTTTGTAGAAATTGTTAGCTTTCAATCATGATGCGATTTTCAATGTACGAGTATTACGGGATACCGGTAGTGGGGAATAAAATACGGTTCCTTATTCTCGACACACAGTTATAAGCACTGCACGAGATCAGCAGCGTCTCGATCAGACCCGATCGAGATTCTCCACAGATAATGATAAAGGTACCTACATAACGAAAGTACACGTCATAAACACTATTTAGTTACTATACAAAGGAGATTATTTTTAATTGTTGTTGTTGTTTTAAAAAAAATATTTTTATTGCGTTAGTAACAAAAAAACAGCTGTTCAGTATATTTATGCCCGCCTAACTAGTCAAAATGTACTGAACAGCAGATTTTTTTTTTTCGTTTTTTCGGGTTTGGTCCTATACCAAACGCGGGTAAACAGCTGTTACCAATAAAATTATTAATTGCCCGAATAATTTCGTATGTAGGTATTTTGTATTTTGAATTTTAATGAACTGTATTGAAATTCAAAATATATAATAATTACTAAAATTCATCATTCAAAATTAAGTCAATTGGTTCAAAACAACTGATATTTATGCGGTCATATTTTATAATATTCCCGAATCCCAATATCGACAAAAGGTAAATTTATGAATATCGAGAATTACGGAGCAAATTATAATATAAATAATAATATCACTTTGTGAACCATTTTCAATAAAATATCGTCAAATTCCGAAAGTTTTGAGGTAATTTTATCGTTGGTAAAAAACTGAATTCTAGAAATACACAATCATTTCGTTATTGTTTAATTCTATTAAATATAAGATACACAGTATTTTTTGATATGTTAATTCAATTAAGTATAGTTCGTGGGAAAATGAAAACAACCGCTCGGATCAATCTTTAGGTTAAGCGGCGCTGGCCTAGGTTGGTCTGTGGATGGGTGACACATTAGAAACCGAGTTTTCTCCGTGCCTCGAAAATCACTTTAAGCCGTTGGTTCCTAAATATAACCACTCCAACACAACAAAATAATAATGTAAAATACGCCAAACAATCGAAAACCGCGAATCGTATTATCAATACTAATTAAACATGGTTGGTTCAACGCAAATTAGGCGGTGTGTATCAATCGATTAGCGATTACCGATTAACGATCCACAATAGTTTCAACACTCGATTCTCGCTTGTTAACCTGTCTCTCGCTTGCGATCGGATCGGATATGTTTCGATCACAGATATAAATATACCTAGATACCGCATGTGCAGCTACCTCGCGTGCCCGAGTTATGTATTTTATACTCAACGAGATTACTCGAGGAACACCAAAGAAACGTGAGATGAACTGTGTGTATGGCTAAATACATCAAAAATTAAATCTAATCTTTTTTTTAAAAGCTTAACGACTACTTAGATGATGAGAATAGTTGGTCGCTGAGTTGAACGCAAAACAATGTTTGTTTTTATGTTCTTTCTCCTAAATGAGTTTACTGATATGTTATGTATTTTTTTTTATTTTTACATTGTTAATACTTATATAAAATAAAAATGAAAAAATATATGCTTTTTTATTATTGATTTGCGTCTGTAGTAAATCTTAGTTTGACTGTAAGTTAAACTAAGATTAACTAACTAACTATTGTATCGAGTCTGGTTCTTCTAACCAACCTAACAGACAGATATGTTGCAAGGAACTGCCTCTTCTTCTTTCCAGCTAAAATACTAGGAAATGTCGAAAGGCGGACGTTTTGGGGGCCCTCTCACTTCTATGTAAAGTAAAGTAATTTTTGACGTTCGAAAAGTGCTGATTATCAGCCTCATTTGAATAAATGACTTTTGATTTTGATTTTAACGTACATAGACTACCAAAATCATTACCCTTCCTTTTGGCTTCGCCGTAGTCAGGTAAAAGGAGGTGGCTGCTGAGACGACGAGTAACAGAAAAGTATGCAAATAAACTGGAATAAGGGCAGGACAAAGATGGATGATGTTGACTAAACAAAGTGACAGTCGCAGTAAGCTCATTTGTTTAAAAAAACAACAACGTTACACAGTAACAAGTCAAGAATCAACTTAATTCTAGACGTTTACAAAACAAAACCAGACTATTATTCACCCGACTACGGCGAAGCCAAAAGGAAGGGTAATGATTTTTTTTGTATAGTTCCTTGCTTGTATTGTCACTACATGGTACTTAATGCCGCCATTATTTTAACTTCTTACTATGACATATTATTATCATAGTCTGAAGGCCTGTGTGAAAAAAATGCCACGTTTAGTTTTCATACGGATCATGAAACTTGCGCTTTCCAGGTATATGTATATCTGTGGGTTCGAATTTAAAATAGAGCTGTCTGTTTTGGTAAAATAATATCGCAATATCAAATCTAACCAACATAACAGACAGAATGTGTCGCTGGGGAGTTTGTTCCGTCACTTCTTCTTTCCAGCTAAACACTAGGAAGTGCCGAAGGGTGGGCGTTTTGGGGGACTGTCTCTTGTAAATAAGTAGAGTAAAGTAAATTTTGACGTTCGAAAAGTGCTGATTATCAGCCTAATTTGAATAAATGACTTTTGATTTTGATTTTGAATAATTTGCTTTTGTAGACATGAAAGAGTATTGTGGTATAATATTGGACTGGAATGAAAATGTTTACGTAAGTACTATTCGCATATTTCACGTTAATTGGTTTTAAAAAAATTAAACATTAAATTAAACACTTATTTGATGTTTAATTTTCACCGCTTTGTAATAAAAAGATTACAAACACTACAAAGAACAATAAAATTATGTTTTTTAACCAAACAATGTTGTTTAAAACACATACCGCCTTTAAACCCGAAAGGGTAGACATAGGTGTGTCTACTAGTATCTACACCCATATTTTGCCAGCCATATTAAAGTCCTATGTAATAAGGGGCGATCCTATTCCCATCAACCAGGCACATAGGCAGACTCTATGGCTGCTACAAAAAAAATCTTCTAATAATAGTTTGCCCAACTCAGGTACCTAACTCACGCTACTCCTGAGAAGAACTCATCAGTACCGCTGCCGACAACTAGACGTACAAGGCAAAAAGTATATGTTTTCATACTACTTTAATATCTAAGTAAAACGCTTACACAACATGTACTTACATATCGAATAAGCGTACAAATTGTAAACCAGAATTTACTAAAAGAACGAAAAAATATGCTGTAACAGATCTGACAACCAGTCTTCATGTTAGTTCAAGTCTGTCATCTTTGGCAAAAAATACAAGAAAATCAATGAAGCAATTACTAATCCACACGCAATGTCTAGTATGTGTGCGATATAACCAGTCCAGTACGGTCAAACAAGGAATTAAGTATACAGCCAGTTTTTATATTATAGCTAGCCTATGTTGTCCCACTGCTGAGCAAAGGCCTCCCTCCATTCCTTCCAACGGTCACGATTCAGTACAACGTCTCGCGTCTCTCCAATTCTCAAGGAAGACATCCAGTTCATCCCGCCATCTTCTTCGTGGTCTGCCACGACCTCGCGTCTCTGTTTCAGGGCACCAATCCTGAGCTTTACGGGTCCACAGCTCGTTCGGCATGCGACAGACATGTCCTGCCCAGTCCCATTCCAGTTAACTTGCATTTACTTTTAAGGCTTGCTTTTGCCTATACGGCTTCGCCCCTGTGGAAATGACGATTTTCTACTAACTTTCAACCCCTATTTAGCTCTTTTAGGGGTTTTTCTTCCATAAAAAAAATCCTTTCTTGTTCCGTGTCTGCAATATAAAGGGAAACTCTGCCAAAAAATCAGCTTTCTAGGTCTAAGGGTTACGGCTGGGCGTTGCTGAATCAGTCAGTCAGTCAGGGCTAATGTCAAGCGGCCTGTGTACGGTGAGTAATGGGCTAGCTCACCGTCCATCCGTCTTATGACGACGACATGCCGTGTCGATGGCGCGATCGTGTACCACGCGTGCCTCAAAGAGATGTCAGCAAGGGCTGACCCCCGTCGGGTTGCGGGTTGTTAGAAAGAGATACCACGGCCTCGACACAAAGGGGTAAGAAGGAACATGTGGGGGGGGCTTTTTATAGTCAGTAGAAGTCTAACACTCTCTTCCAATCTGTCCAGAGTGGGAGGGGTCATTAGATGATTTACCAACCCCCCAAAAAAATACGGGCTAATGTCAAACGCGGTATCGTTTGACAGTTCAAACAGGATTGCAGTGAATTTTGTCAGTGTTTTTGTTAGAAAAATTTCTGCGTGTATACCAAATAGCTTATTCGACTTTACAACCAGCATTCACGGTTATTCCAGAAAAATCGAGAAAGACATACCAAGTTTTGCACTATATCTTGCATAGGAACTTGGTCTTTATGACTGCGTGCTAAAGGGTTTAAATCCGCGTTTTTTGTTACAATAAAAATAGGAAAAATATCTGAGTGGATACCAAGAACTTGTAATGTCGCCCGGACTTATAAAATGACAGAGGATTTAATTAATATTTAAAATGTGTTTTAATATCTTGCTATAATGATCTGTCTAATAAGTTTCTAAATATAAGTTTGTAAAGGACCTAAAATCTATGAAGAACAGACTGTGATCGGTGGTTTTATGACACAAAGTCAAAGTCAATTTTGTTTGTGTAACTTATAGGTAGCTTAAATTAATGATAGGTATGTGATAGGTATTAATGTTACGGCAAATACTATGACATGTCTAGTATAAATCACACTAATATTATAAAGGCGAAAGTTTGTGTGTATGTTTGTTACTTCTTCACGCAAAAACCACTGAACGAATTTGGAAAAAATTTGGTACACAAATAGTCTATAACCTGGATTAACACATTGGATAGTTTTTATCCCGATTTTATCTTCCCGTCGGATAATTTTCGAGTTGTAGCGGGTGAAGCCGCTGGCAACAGAAAGTATATTATAAAAGCCTCGGTGGTATAATGGTCTCAAGCGTGACTACTGAAAATAAATTGTGCCCGATTGATGGTAAGGTAAGCTGGCAATAGGCGCCTTATTACGCAGGACTTAAACATTATTCGCGGGTGGGTTTTCTTTTACACCTCTGTCTTCCAAGATTACAGGCGTTATTTTATGTTATGATTAGAAACTAAATTGCCACTACAGAACAGATAAAATCTTAGAACTTTATTTTAATTTACAAGAATATTAACTCCGTAACTACATGTCTGCAATATTTATCACACATCTAGATATAAACTTTACGCATCTAAGGCCCCTAGCACACAGCGAATTTTAAACGCGCAGACGACGCGCTGATGACACGCTCAAAGTTGCGTTCAAATCTCGTTTGAACGCAACTTTGTAACTAAAGCATACGGGGCGATCGTGAAGGTACAGGTATACGCGCAGGTACAGCGATCGAAAACCGACCCTTTGTACGCGCTTTAAACAAGTTTCAAACGCGCGTTTGTATCGTGTTTTACGCGCGTTTGAATCTATAAAACCGCAAAAAAATGGCATCGATGGAAAAAGCACGTGTACGCGCTTCAAACGAGATTGGAACGCGTCCTTGTAACCTAAATACACAACGCGCGTCTACGCGCTTGCAACTGTCAACTACTAGCAATATTTTTTATACACGCATCAAACGAGTTTCGAACGCGCTTCACACGCGCGTTTGTATCTATAAAACGCTAAATACGCCATGTGCTAGGGGCCTAAGAACGGGTCCAGACGTAATTAGAATACTCTTATAATTACTTGCTTACAAGTAATCGGGCTAGTGCTCGAGCTAGTGGCTTTTAGCAGACAGTTTAAATTATAGTGAACAGCTTTTGTATAATATGAAACGCGTCAGATGGCATTATTTATTGTGAATAATATAAGTTAATAGTGGTGATTTATATTATACTGAGGTTATTTTTCACACATTTTTGTGTAAATTTATTTAACAGAATGCTTGCTTGACATTGAATAAATGAAGGGTTTTTTTTACAGCTTGATTTAGTATTCTACAGGTTCAAAATACACAAAACTAGACGCACTTGATACAGCGTCCGTAGTTGAGCTTATTTCAAGTAATTAATGAAATTATGAAACTATTATACAAGTATTTTACAATCCTGATGTTGATTTAAGTCACAGTTTCCGGCTTAAGGCTCTTCGCCTGCGGTTAAATCTTTTCCCAGGCAGTTGTGGAAGACTTTTTACTGATAAGACTTATCCATCCTGCTTAGGATAAAAGAAAGTTAACTATTACTAGCATCCACAAATCGAAGATAAGATCGTTGAGATCAGATAGTTGTTTCGGATTTGGGTATTTGTGTATGTGAGTTTAAATATTTGTGAACGCACCCACGATGCAGGGAGAAAATACTAGTTCTCTTACCTTATCCCAATTTATTTGGGGTCGGTGCTGCATCTTTCGGGAATTACATGCGTAATATTACAGCAATAGGGGATCGGACTAAGTCAAAAAAATATGATTCTAATATTAGTCCATCAGTTAGATTATCGAAAAATATTGGAAAAAATTACGAAGATAAAACGCGTCTAAGATCACGAGTTGTGACGTCATTTGTAGGTAAAAAAATTACTGACATATTGTGACGTTTTCGAGGAGTTCACGAGTTTTCGAAGCACTGTATCGTCTTTATTTTGTGTTCATGTGAAAAAATGTGTTGAATATTTTTTGGAAATCTATCTTACGTACTAATTAGTTTATTTTTGTCCGATCCCCTACTGTGACAATTTGATACACACTTTGTTTATGTTTTTTATTCGAAATTTAATTTAATATTCCAGGGCTCAAAATTCATTTTACTTTATTAACTTCTACTAATAAAGTTAAATTCTTTATTCCAGACATTTGTCCATAGTGGTATTATCATCAAAATAACTTAATAACTGGCGTTGGTGTTAATAAAGTCAGTCTTAAATTCTTAGTAAACTAGCGGTTAAATAATTTACTGGTGCTATCTATTAACTCTGTCTGTATTTAACCTATTCTAAATGAATGTTGAAATAATCTTATTAAAGTTCAGAGCACTGAAGAAAGGTGACATTGAAATAAGAAAAATCGATGCCTTTAAAAGGTGAAGACGTAATCTTTTATGCTGATACTTACACCGCGTTTAAATAAATTATATGATTCACTATTTACGTGTTTTTATTTATTTCAGTCATTTACGAAATTAATGGAAGTACTTGACAATTAATGGCAAACAGGTCTCATATAATATGATCGCTATATTCATCAAAATGTATGGGTGCATATTCTTTCAGGATTACAGGCGTGATGTTATTATATGTTATGTTTTCAAAGTATTATTATAAGTTAATACCTTAACTAATAAAATTAATTCTGGTTCCCCTACAATCGTTTTAGAAAACACCAAGTAATGTATCCCTCTAGGCTCTAAGTGTTAGTTCAATTATGCAAATGATAAAAAATGTGCCCATATATTGTGCATTGGTAACAGACTTATCACAAAATAAATGTGCACAATTTTTCTTACTTGTTTATTGCAACAATTTTGCTATCAAGCCGAGTAAATTACAAGGAGGAAGCCTAGGTATATGGAAAACATTTATTTACAGAAATGTATTCAGCCTTATTCTGAGCTACCTATTTAGTTTACATTTTTATTATTATATTTACATACACAATAACATTGCTACGCCCTGGTTTTTTGAGAATTGGAAGATGAGAACGTGGCAGAGAGCAGTGGTGGCCCAGTGGTAGCAGCCCTGACTTACGAACAGTAAGTCGTGGGTTCGAACCCAGTCAGGCGCATTACTTTGTGTAATTTGTTTTATCACCACTGCTCTCAAAACGGTAAAGGAAAACATCGTGAGGAAACCGGCATGTCTTAGAACCAAAATAATCGAAGACATGTTACATCTACCAATCCGCACTGGGCCCGCGTGGTAGATCATAGCCCATCCCTCTCCTAGAGAGGAGGCCTTAGTCCTTGCAGTGGAAACATTATAGGCTGATGATTATGATAATGTATATCTTATCTACTATACGTAAGATTTTTCTTATTATTTAAAAAAGAAGACACTAGGAGTTTCTCCTGTGTCGTGGGTGCGTTTAGAAACATTTGAAATGAATGAAATTAGAATAGCTATGAGGGAAGTCTTTGATAGCGGGTCAAAAGACAATTAGTAAAACAAATCAGTTCTGTAGTTTTGAGTGGAAAAGAGGTTGTTTAAATAGTACAAGGCAAAACACTTACTATCAGAAAGTTATGTTTTTGACTCAAGACTAGAGGCGTGTGAACACGCCGTTAATTTAAAAGTAAATTTTTACCAAATTCCGCACATACTCTTCTTGGCCACACGTTTTATGTCACGCAAAAAGCTCTACTTAAAAATACCTTACCTAAGATTTTTAATTACAATTCTGTCGAACAAGCGTCGAGTCGAGTAAAATCGAAGGGCGAGCAAATTTAGATCAGCCTATTAACTTACTGAATCGCGAACAAGATTTCTTTTTTGTCAATAAAACTGGTATATTTCTCGTAATTACGTCTCGATATCTGAACAATTCATCTCACGATCATTGGGGACCTAATTAATACTGAGTTATTTTTAGAATGGGCCCATCAGACATAACTATGTAGGTCCCTACTAACACAGTATAAAGTTAAGCAGTGAACCAACTAGGCCTCTTTTCGAAGAAAGGACTGAAAACAACCACGGAATGTTTATTAAACTTTTTAGGTAGCACTACATACATGAAACATAGGTTGACATGTGATGAATGGACATTTTTATGGCTATACAATAGGAAGACCAAAGAAACGATGGCTGGAACATTCCACAGGTCCAGTAACACAGGTTAAGGATGACATGGTAGGAAAGGAGCTGGATCTGACAGCTGAGATGACTAGTTATAGAGAAGTATGGAAGAAGAATACATTTTGGTAAATTAGATTAAGGGCAGAATAATCACAATGTTTACAAACATAAAACGTATTCATCCATTTGTCTTATGAGCTGGATATAAGCCACTGCCAGTTCACATTCCCGCAACCGATTCATTGGGCGCCACAGGGGTATAACAGTAGCTACGCGATTTGAATAAAAAAAAATTAAGAAAATTATTAGCAAAAATAAGCCAAAGGTCCCCTCGGCATGACTTTATTATAGGCAATAAAAAGATCCCATGATTGATAGTTTAGGAGAAAAATGGTAGTTAGTTACAAAAACAGAGGCTTCTTTGCGTGATGTTTAAATTATTTTTTTATATTTTTTTAAGTGAAGAGGACATGCTTTAGAATCTAGATTGTGTCGTTGATGGTTGCAGAAAAAAAAGGTTCTAATGTATCATAAAAAAGGAAAATTCACGTATATTCACTTATGCGACAGCCCAGACTCAAGAGGAACCTGTTAACTGAAGCATGCTTAGAATTTGTGTAAACGATTTGCATGTGTGTGTAAGTGAGCTGATTCTGATAATTTGTTCCTAGTTAAAATACTGTATGTTAATACTAAGTTTACTATGCCTACTTCTGTTCGTAAGGAGGATATAATTAAAGAAAACGCAAATTGCGTGCAATGAAGACGTTATTTAATTTTTTTTTATTGAAACTGGAATGCAAACATACTTAATTAATGTAGGATCAATTTCATGTTGTTTACTGTATAAAGTTGTACTTACATCAATTCTCATTCTTCACTGTGATAATGAAAATAGAGTATAACAAAATCGTACCTTATTGGTACCAGTCTAAGGTCCAAAATACTAAGGAACGACGAATTTCTAGAATGATAATAATATACAAAAGTACCTGTAACACATAACGTAACAACACATCTGTAATCCACAAAGGGTTATGCAGAGGGGTAGCCATTAGTTCAACTACAATTTGGCAGTTCTGTTAGGATACCATTTAATAGGAGCCTATTGCCATCAAATATACATAAATCCAGACTCCATGCCTGCTACTGAGAAACTCCAAATGGATAAACCCCAATAAAAAACCCGAACTGGTAATCGAACCCAGGACCGCATCCTCAGCAGTCGCGCTTGCAACCACTCAACTAACCGAGGCAGAACCACCTGGTACAAAATAAGTTGACTCATATTCCAAGTCGACTTTTCATTTAATCCCTTTGCAAGTAGTCGAGTTTTTAAACGTTAAAAGTGACGGTAATTGCAACAAAATTACTTCAGTAATAGATGTGAAGCTGTGTCGAGATAAAATGGATTAATCTTTAAGATTGTAGGCGTGGTTTCATGAATAAAAACCGGCCAAGTGCGAGTCGGACACGCACACGAAGGGTTCCGTAAGAAGATTAAATAGAAGCTTGAATAAAAAATAAACGTTTTTTGTCCAGGACCCAGAATTTTTTTAAACATAGAAAATATACATTCTGTGAAAATTTCAAGTGTCTACCTAAAACATAACATCACACTCGTAATCCCCAAAGGGTTAGGTGATGCCTATTGCCAACAACCGGACACAAATCCATACTCCGTGGTTGTTACTGAGACATTCCTGTTCACCTTTTACGGTTTAAAAGATACAGCTCTGTGACAGACGGACGGTCAGACGGAGCTTTAATAATAGGGTCTCGTTGTCAACCTAAGGGTACGGAACTGGCTGCGGGTTGTTCACACGGCCTCGACATATAGGGCTAAGAAGGAACATAGGTGGTTTTTAGTCAGTAGAAGTCTGATACTCCCTTTTGCTCTGCCCAAGGGAGGAGTTATTTGATGATTTCCCACCAGGCACAAAAAAGAAAAATGGTACGGAACTGGGTCGGAGCTGCGGGTTGTTCACAAGTTACGGCGGCCTTGACATATAGGGCTAAGAAAGAACAGGAGTGGTTTTTAGTCAGTAGAAGTCTGACACACCCTTTCGCACTGCCCAAGAGCGGGAGGGGTTATTTGATGATTTTCCACCCGCCTAAAAAAAAGGCTACGGAACTCCAAAAAAAATGTTAGTAACACGAGCGTAAAGCCAACGTCATGGAATATTAAGAATTTTTAACACACTCTACGGTTGTTTTCATTTAATTAGGTTTATACCTAGAGGCGTGCAATTTCATACTTTTTATGTTTCGTAAAAATTTCGTAAGAGATATTGTATTTTTTATTTTAAATTAATATTTTAAGCCGCGGTTGCTTTTTTCTTTAATAGTGGTTTAATGTAGCGAGCGGAGTTTTTGCTACATTTTAATGGTAATTTCTTAAATTTAATGTTAGTTGTTTAGTGAATTTTAAAAGATGTAACGACTAGATTATTACTTTTACTAAGTTTTGAATATTATATAAAGTTTCTAATGGACTATTATTTTTGAGTGACACTTTTATCTATTTAGTAATGTAATGCTCGGTGAAAACACATGAAATACGTCATAACGTAACATCACGTCTGTAATCCTCAAAAGGGTTAGGCAGAGGTGTATAAATTAACCCTCACTGTACATCAAATTAAGTACCCCTACGCGAATCTTTTTTTTTGGGGTCAAAAATCTCATTTTACGGTAAAACTCATTGTAGCACTCTTAAAACATTGTGCTAGTGGATGCTTTGAATAGTAAACGGGTCATGGAGGTAATTTAAGCCAAGTTATAACCAGAAAAACTAGTATTTACAAATTCAGCTGTGCAAAATGTGGAACTTTGACCCTCAATATCTCCGTAGCTAGGGGGTTCCCATGTATTTATTTTATTTATTTATTTAACTATTTATGTACACACAGTAGACAACACAGGAAAATTATAAAATATAACATTAAAGTACAAAGGTACTACTTATTTCTCAAGAAATTTCTGCCAGCAGACCTGCAAAAGGAGAAATGAAAAAAGAAATGTAGACTATAGTGTGTGAGAAGCGGAAAAGAATTCAGTGATTATGTGTCGTACGTGACTAACTTAACCTATATAACAATATATACACATATAAGAAAATAATAATATATACGTATATAAATACACAAAATTAATATATATAAACAAATAAAATATATACTTATGTACATAAAAATCACAATAGAGAGGAAAGGTAATATTCTTTCACTCTGGTTTTGAATAATGAGATAGTCTTAAGGTCCCGAATGCTAGGCGGAAGTGAGTTCCACAACCTTACAGCATGGACAGAGAAGGAATAGGAGTAATAGCTGGATTTGTGAGGAGGGGATTTAAGTATGGATCTAAGGTGAGATCTACACGGAGCGTCAGTGGAGCGGGCATAAGAAAAACGCTCGCGCAGGTAAGAAGGATAGGACGGGTTGTGTAGGATATTGAAGAGGAGACATAGGATCCTAGTGTTCCTGCGAAGACGGATTGGGAGCCACTCGAGTTCTTTGCGAAGGTGAGAAGCGTATGGTCTAGAACCAAAAAATGTTCGCAGTAGTCACACAGCCTTTATACTAGTACATCCGCGTCAGTTATGTTTCAGTTTCGGGTAAAAGGGGGCAACCCTATTGCCATCAGCCGACTACAAGTCCAGACTTCATGGCTCCGTGGTTCGTTTCTTTTCCTATGGGAGTATATATTATTTTATGTAGTTAAATAAAAATTCCGACTGAAAAAACTATAAAGCAAAAAACAGGCACATTTTAAATTAAACAAAACTTGGAAGCTGGCGGGGTCCATTATATTTCATTTCATAATTAAATATTCAAATAAACCCCGCTTGATTTTTGCTTTTGAGTTTTTTTTGTCGAGTTTTTTAGTTTTAAGTACAACTTTTTTTATTTCCTATTTTTTAGTTCCTTTGTGTTTATTCTTTCGTTGGTCGCGTAAAATTCTTGGCAGAAGATTTAACTTTTGTGTTTTGTCAACACTTTGAATGTCTTTTAAACATAAGCGTTATATATTTTTGTAACCTCCTATTAAAAACCTTCACTTTTATACCCTACTCGATGGTAATGGAATTTTTCTCCGCGATATGGCCCCCAAAATCCGCAATTTTCTTTGTATAAGTAATTCTAATGTAGCCAGTGACACTCGCGCCATCAAGACGAATCTAACGATATATATTTTATTCAAATACCTTCATCCGTTTAGGAGTTATGAGGGCACAAAGTAACGGACATACAAACATACATACACGTCAAACACATAACTCTTGGGCTATGCCGCAGTCAGCTAACAACCTCGAGGTCAAGTGTAAACTTTTCAGAGCAAATTTAATATCTATTGTTTAGCAGAAATAGACAAGGATTGATTTTTTAAACTACCTGCGAAAATAATATGAATTGCGTTAAAATTCGTAAAATGGTCACAGGCGCAGTAACTAATAGGAACTGTCCATTTTACGAATCCTATTATAATCTGCTAAAGTGGCCATTTTAGACCCCCTGATCTGTATTCATAATAATTGTGTCTTCAAAAGCACTCATAACTCCATTTACACTAAAGCTCTACTTACGCCATTCATTTAAAAATGGTTGCTAACACGCCCAAAGAAAGCGTAAGTCATTAATTCGCAAAAGTGAGTGGGGTAACGACTGTAGAGCAGTCCTATGGGGGTAATTACTGTATGATTTACGATGTAAACACTGCTTTATTATAGTGTATGCCAAGTGAGATCCCTTTAACGTTTTAATTTTAGTGCGAGACTGTTATGGTCCAATTTCACCGATAAAAGTGAACGCCGTCAGTGTCATGTCTAAGAGATGTCAAATAAATACAATAAGTAATTAAGTAGTCCGATCCCCGGACAAAAAAAAACTAATTAGTCCTTCAGATAGATTTCCAAAAAATATTGGAGACGTATTTTTTCTTTTTTCACATAAACAAAAAATGAAATCAATACAGTGCTTCGAAAACTCGTGAACTCTTCGAAAACGTCATATGATAGTACATTTTTACCAACAAATGACGTCACAACCACATCTTATCTTCGTCAATTTTGATTAATTTGGTAAAACAAAAAACACGTATCCAATATTTTTCGATAATCTAACTGACGGACTAATTAGAATCATTGTTTTTGACTCAGTCCGATATCTTATTAGTAATGATAAATAGAACAGATTTTTACTGAATTTATAAAAAAAGTATACAGATACTTAAAAAATATACATATTTTTTTGTCTGTCTCGACATCTTGTCGTCTGTCTGTATTGTTCCGGTTTATCCCCGCAACCGCTAGACCGATTTTGACAAGTTACTCATGTCATACTTTACTGGCACATAGCTGATGTTATAAGTAGTAACTTAAGCTTAGTAAACTTTTATGAAAAAAAAAAACCTAGGTTCGTGTAAAAAAACCCTTGAAATTGTTAACAAAGTCCAATAATTCAAAGAGGGAAGGAATACTTTTATTTAGAACAAACAGCTCAAGGCTTCTGCTGAGATATTCCTTATGGTAAAAGACTTTACCCGACTTGGATATCGAAGACCTTATGCCCAGTCGTAGTGCTTACGAGCACTAGACCATGGGTTCCTACATTTTAATGATAACAGAAAACCAACCAAATAACTTTAAATTTTTTTTTCGGAACCCCGTATTAAATGATTACAAATTAACACTGAAATTCATATTATAAGAACATTTTTTTTTAAGAATATGTAATTAAATGGAAACACATTATTCCTAATTTTAAGTTTTAATGTGAAGAATGAAATTGTTTCACTACTTTTTACAAATAATTGTTTTAAAGTTCGGTATTATGTCCGATAATTGTATGCATATATCTGGGGTAGCATACAATCTTGACCTGTACTTCAAAATAATATTGGTAACCGTACAGGAAAAATAATAAATAATTTTGGCAGAACCCTGACTATTATTCTACGGAACCCCTAGGTTCCGCGGAACCCACATTAGAAATACCTGCACTAAACCATCATCATTAAGTGATTTCGATCACTCGATCACAAGAAGTCACATGATCTTTACCGGTTGATTTTCTGTTAAAATATTTTGAAACCATGTAAGAATGATTCGCCTAATAACTCAAGTCTGGGTTTTAGAACCCACTTAAATTACGGGTAACATAATTCAGAGCAATTCCCGAAGGGTTAGGGAGGCTGTTAGTCGATGTTAACGTTCGATTGGAGACTGAACGGGCGAATCTTATATCCTTAATTACCTAATAAGCTACTACCTTTGAATAATTTTTTTATAAATAAAAATTTATGAGATGATCTTAACTTTCATAAGTTTTTATTTTTTGCTTTAATTTAAAAGTAACATCAAATTGAAAATAAGTTTTTGAATCCAGTACCGAAAACCCGTTCCCGAATAAACCCGAGCGCGTGTGACGTCACAATATTAAATTCTTCATAGTAGCAAACCGGTGCTGCAGTGTTTTGTTTTCGGATATTTTTAGCCAATGTACTAGCGTAAAATGGCTTTAAAATTATGACGTCACAAACAATCGTGCGCGTTCGAAGTCATGTGGTTCTTGTAACAAAATTAATTAGAGAACTATTCAGTGAAAATAATATTTAAGAGTTTTTCGCATGTACTTTTTATACAATTTGTGTTCAAGTTTTAAAATAGGAAAATAAAACATATCTTCGAATTTTTGGTTTAAAGATATGCCGGTTTCCTCACGATGTTTTCCTTCACAGTTTTGAGAGCAGTGGTGATGAAATAAATTACACAAAGTAATGCGCCTGCCTGGGTTCGAACCCACGACCAGCTGTTTGTAAGTCGGAGCCGCCACCACTGGGCCACCACTGATCACTGCAGCATGTCTTCTTCTTCCATACTTCTCTATTACTTGTGATCTCATCACCACTCACACCTTTTGACTCATAATATTTTACACAGTCCATCCATCGTCGAGTCCAAATAGTCGTTTCCCAGCAAAATGTTTTGCGTAGGGGTACCTAGTTTGCGTAGGGGTACCTAGTTTGCGTAGGGGTACGTAGTTTGCGTAGGGGTACCTAGTTTGATGTACAGAATGCTTGGTTGACGTATGTGTGAAGGGTTAATCACTAAAGCGCTCGCAAGTGACTTTTGCCATTTTATGGCACGCAATGCACTCAAGACGATTAACCACTTTGGTGGCTAAAGAACATCACTAATAAAGTAAATGTATCTTCACCCAGAGCATCCCTTTCAGCCTTTACACTCACCCTCGAAACTCGAACCATAAACCAACACCACAAGATTCATAATTAGTGTACACTACAAGTACAACCAGATACAAAATATGTGCACGGTAGTGTAAACAGCCAAGTCCGCACTCAAGCGATAAGCGGGAACCGAATTTATTCTGTCAACAGTGTAGCACCATTAAAGGCTTCACAATAGAGTCTTGGCCGTATTAAGGGGTAGCCTATGTACAGCAAACGTAGTTAATCCGATGACACGACGCTCGGACTGTTAAACGCCTTACATAAGCTAGCCTATAACCAATTACTTAGGGTGTGGTGTAAGTTGTAAAGAGAAGCGGTTTGGCGGATTTAGAACTTTGTTGTGTTAGGTCAGTGAGAAACATAAATTAATATTTATGAGATTTTTTTAATTCGTGTGAGCATAATATTAAAGGAAAAGCAACATAAATAGGATAATATTAAAAATACTGTTGATTTAAGTTAGAATAGGAATCAATTATTGCACTCTAGGAATGTATTAAAATGTTCTCTAAAGTAGTGTTTAACTCAAAAGTGGGGTTTGTTAAAGTTTAGGAGGGTCCCGATACTTATTGTTATTTTGACGAGTGCCAACATAATAAAAAAATCAAAGCACTGAGTTTTTCTCGGCACATTTAAAACTTACTCTTTTAACATGAACCAAACTAATTTCTGTACAAGTTAAACGAGTCCCACAGATAATAATACAAAACATGACACTATTGAAAGTGTGAGACGGAAAACAGAAAGAAAGAGACAGCAACACCTGTTATTGTGGCAGCAAGGTACCCAAGAGACGACATTTGTCTGTGTGCATCTTAGAGGATCTCTTCTGAGATACATTTCTTGTAATAGACGGGCTGTTGCATTCATTTTGACAGTTAGTGCACCTGGTTTTACTTAGAATAGAAAATGTGTTTGCATGAAATAAGTATAAATGTTTTGCAGCTGCTCATTTTTGCATAAATGTAAACACTGTCAACTTGGCGATGCGTGATTAAAATTTATTTTTATTTTATGCTTTTCGTTTAGGAATTGTAAAAGAATGTGGTAAAAACGTTTGAACAGCAGAAGGAAAATAATAAAAATATTTTACGAGGGAACTGAAAATGAAGACGTAGTGCTAAAATATTATGTCACTATGTGTCGCCAGCGTCTTCGCCCGCTACAACTCTAAAATTATCCCACAGGATGATAAAATCGGGAAAAAAAATATCCTATGTGTTAATCCGGGTTATAAACTATCTGTGTACCAATTTTTATCCAAATCCGTTCTGTAGTTTTAGCGTGAAAGAGTAACAAACATTCTCGCAATCTGTCGCATTTATGATATAAGTAGGATTCGTATTCACAGCACATATACCGTTCATGCAGAACTAATAAATCCTAAAATAAAATAAACGCCAACAGAAAATATCCATTGTTTTTGTAGTCTATTCGCTATCGAACCCTTTACAAATCACAGAGGTTTGAGTAATAAAGATTTTCTTTCTCATTCTCATATTTTTTCTCATTTCTGCCCTTAGGACAAGATTGAGATCAAGAGTGGGCCTACTTAATATAATATTTTAAAAAAACTTACCAAACTAGGTATAAGTTTGAACTACGCACTCAAAAGAAAGTTCTTTAGAGAACTACGCCGAAAAAGAAGAAATACTTAAGTATTTGTAAGTATTTCTTCTTTTTCGGCGTAGTTCTCTGAAGAAACACACCTGATTTTATTTCAAATCAAAGATATAGTTATTTCCTCAAAATTACCTTTAGTCACTGTTACACGATAATTGAAATTTGTCTTACACATGCGTAGCAAATCAATAATTATTCTTCCGAGCAAAATTTCAAACAAAAAAAAATGTTTTCGTAAACAATTGAACTTGGCGGTTGGAACTTGGCGGTTATATAAAAAATAAATGACGCAATATATTCCCCGTGGTCTAGGGGATAATTAAATGACCTACAGCGAATTTGCAACCAGCTGTTTTAAATCCACAGCTTGTCTAATAGGGTATCTTGCATATACCTATAGGTATAATCCCCTTTTTTTTCTTTTCGGGTGTAGGAAATCATCAAATAACTCCTCCCGCTCTGGGCAGAGCGGAAGGGAGTGTCAGACTTCTACTGACTAAGAACCACTCATGTTGCATGACAAGGCCGCGGTATCTTTTACGAACAACCCGCAGCCCCGACGGGACCGATATAACCCCTTTTTTTTTTTTGGCGGGTGCAAAATCATCGAATAACCCCTCCCGCTCTTGGGCAGAGCGAAAGGGAGTGTCAGAATTCTACTGACTAAAAACCACCCATGTTCCTTCTTAGCCCTCTATGTCGAGGCCGCGATAACTAGTGTACCCTTCAATTTGAAAGTGCAACCACATTTATAAAAAAATATGTTTTCTCAAACATGGCGTTTAAGAATTATCACCAATATCCTTCATATTGTTACAAATTTTGGCCCTAGCTATACCCATTGGATAACTAGCAACTAAAGTCTTAATTACCCAAGTTTTTATTCATATTACAGTGTTCTTCAATAATTTGGAAGTTACCTTAATCAGTCACCAAATATGACTGATTGTGAAATTTCATTATGAAAGCCAACTAATGTAAAACTTAATACACTACATCTTTCTAAGCGAAAGTAGAGCAGATAAAGGAAGGCTCGTAAAACGCTAATAGTTTAGTTCTGGATTATAGTCTATACTTATAAAACTGTTGGCGATATCGTGCAATAGAGATTAAGTATTTCACAACCTTAGTACACTATCAGCTCATAAAAGGTCATTTAAAACATTGTTTTTTTTTTGTCAAGTACTATTTATTACTATTATAACTGGCGATAAACGTGGTCGATAGACAAAAACTGTCTTAACTTTCGGGGAAAAGAGCTGTGATGATAACATTAAAACTAGTCATACATTCTTCAGAATGACTACGTTTGATGGTCATGGGATGATTTATTAAACAGTAACAACAGGTGATAATATTGCTATAATCACCACGCTTGAGAAATACGCGGGTGAAGACAGTATGGGTAATATTGGCTGGGTAATTAGCAAGTGGGTGGCTAACTGGTTATCGGACTTGAATGGAGTAAGAACAAAAATAATGCAAATGTTTAAAAACTGGCCAAGTGAATGTTGGAATGCACATGAAGGGTTCCGAACCATCCGGCCCTGGTGCAAGCCATGGTCCGGGGCGAGGAGGAATGGGACGGCGTCGCCTCCTTCTGCGAAGCAGTGATGCTAGCGAAGGAGGTGGCGGAACGCGAGAGGGAGAGAACCTCTCGTCCCAGCCGCCGCGGGAGGCGCTCCGGGCGTCGGGGGCCACGTGATGGATTCCGGCCACCGTAGACGCGGGCCTGTGGACGGTGAGTGATGGGCTAGCTCGCCGTCCGTCCGTCTTATGACGACTACAAGCCGTGTCGACGGCGCGTTCGTGTTTCACGCGCCTCAAAGAGATGTCAGCAACAAGGAAGGGGCCTGCAAGAGCCGACGCCCGTCGGGGCTGCGGAATGTTGTAAGAGATCCCGCAGCCTTGACATATAGGGCTAAGAAGGAACATTGGTGGTTTTTAGTCAGTACCTAGAAGTCTCACACTCCCATTCGCTTTTCTGCCCAAGAGCAGGAGGGGTTAGCTGCCCAAATGTGACCCTTATATTCAACATTTATTTATTTACGTATGACCGTGTTTCGGATCAAGAAATACATTATGTGTACCTAATTTCAACTTAACTAGTCCATTAGATTCGAAACAAAGTGGCTGTGACAGACAGACCGACACGCGAGTGATCCTTTAAGGGTTCCGTTTTTCCCTTTTGAGGTACGGAACCTTAAAAAGGATTCCAAGTTAAGATCTACTCAGAGGCCATAGTAATGATACCTTTTCAAAGGCTTAAGGTAAAACGAAATCAAGAAGAAATCCCCGACCCTCAAAATTTATCCTATATAAATATCCATTGTCCGTCGAAGGTCCAATATTCGAGTCCAGGAGATTCAGACCTAAATTACCTTTGGTAATTGATGCCAGACCCTTGTCAGGAGACGTATTTTTCTATTAGGCGTTCGTTCAAGGACTCCAGGAAACATACCAAATTGTCTTTCCTATTCTTGTATTGTCTCAACTACGAAGCTTGATTTTGATTTGTATTAGAATCTGTGTTTTTGTCATTCAATAATATTTACTGACCCATTGTTATGCCATGCACAAAAATGCATCGCTCAAACCAAAAAGTCACAACAAATCTGACTAATGTTAGGAAGTTCAAACACAGATTTATAGTTAGAATATGTTCTAATTGACCACGAATATCTATTCACGTACATTACAAGGCAAATAAGTTTAAAAACAGGCGGTTAAAAGAAATACTAGTTATGTGCACACTTTAGTACACTCTTCCTAACATAACAGGCCAAGCAATTGCCAAGTAATTGAAACTAACACATAAAATATTAATTTAGAAAGCTAAACTCGACAAGTAGTTAGAACCTCAATAAAAGCTTGAAGAAAATAACTCTGAACACTTGAATAATGACGGCAATCATTTAGCCCTAACTGCTAATACGTTTTCAACAAATCGCAAGTCACCCAATCGAATCAATCAGGCCCAATGAGGGAATTTACGGCAACAAATTGATCGCCAGAAGGAGACTGTTCTCGGTATTCTGGAAATTGATATCGATGAAACGAAGAAAATTTAGGATTGTTAGGTTGCAATTGCTTAAGTGGTATTGATTTTTAGATTCGCAAGCGTAGCTTCAATCAAGTTACTCATGATAAGAGTGACTAAGTACTGGATTAATACATAGAACCGACCAGCCATAGTGCAAGTAAATTCATGTGTATAGTTCAAATTTTCATTGTTTTCTTTATAGACGATGAACCATTTAAATAAACAGCAAACAACCCCACACTTGGCTGTTTTTAAAGTCGATTTCAAGAATAAGCAACGTTTCTGGTGGTAAAAAAATATTACTAACGTTTTTTAAACGACTTTCTAAATATTACATAAACTAATATTATAGTACGATTGGGCAAGGTATGAACAAAATTAAAAAAGACTATTAATGGAAAATATAAGGTTCATGGCCATGATTTCCATTATGATTTACTTTAAAACAAATTTTGTTGCAATAAAAGGTGTCCCACTGGGACATCACTGAGTCCAACACTGATTCTCTCAATATCACATAGTTATATGTTTTCTAATTATCTAGATGTTACTTCTTTTGTAACTGCGACACTAATAAAACCCATACCTTTCTGCCCTGCTGCTGATGCTGCAACTGAGGCGGCGCAATCAGCCTCAGCGGTGGAGGGGCTGGGGGCAATGCAGCTAGGAGCGGGGGCACCAAAGGCATCATCCCACCCATGGGCAGGGCCACTGCAAATTTCTGCAGGCCCATGCTCCAGGGTAGGAACCAGCCTCCCCCCGCCTGCATCGCACCCCCCCCGGGCCCGTACCACGCCAGTGCGATCAGCTACTGTCACCCCACATGAACACTAACACTGTTATCGTTGAGAGGACGCTTTTAACATGTAGTTGTAACACTTCACTTGTACCTGAGGACAATAGAAAGAGCTTATTAGTTGAGTTACCGTGTGAGCGGGCGAGGAATGTACCTAACGTTCAAGATTTCTGCAATTTTTAAAATACAACCCGTTTTTTAAGTAAGTGCATATTCCAATAGCTTTAATTCGCATCTTCACAAAGAGAGGAGGCCTGTGTAATGGGAAAGTTATGGGCTAATGATACTTTATTTACACCCCTCAAAATTTTAAACCGATGAGTTACGAGTGGTCGCAAGAGCAACTGCTAAACATGAGGCCCTGGGCTAGATTTCCGGGTCGGGTCAGGTGCTATTGAGTTTTTACATCAGGAATTTCTCAAAAGCAGCCACAGAGCCTGGATTTGTGTTCGGCTGATGGAAATAGTCTCGCCTCCTATTAAGCCGGCTTTTGACTGGGGATGAAATATATGTTACATCCCGCGATTGCTGTTCAAACTGTAAGATATATATTATAGCACAGTGTGAACATGGCAGTCACGTACAAAATGTATGACGAACGATAAAATTTTACCCCTTTTCGTAAGACGGGCGGACGGCAAGCTAGCCCATCACTCATCCATCGGCCAGCGTCTACGGTGGCCGGAAGCCATCACGTGGCCCCCGACACCCGGAGCGCCTCTCGCAGCGGCTGGGACGAGAGGTTCTCTCCCTATCACGTTCCGCCACCTCCTTCGCTAGCATCACTGCTTCGCAGAAGAAGGTGATGGCATCCCATTCCTCCTCGCCCCGGACCATGGCTTGCACGTCACCGCCGCCGATCGCAAATTTTACATCTTAAGATGTAATATATATCCCATAGTCAGAAGCTGGCTTTACATGGGACTTAAAATTATTTGCGAAGTGTGGGTATTCTATTAGGTACACCTTTATTTAACCAGAACCAGCCTCATTCCATTTCAACGTCCTAAATGTAGACCATGCCCAGACAATCTTTCAAGTCAATATGTTTTATCTACTTAATCAACTACAGAATAAAGATGTGAAATCGTTTCATTGCATCGTCGCAGAGTGACATGTCAAGCCGTTTGCCTACATGCCCGTATGCAGCAAACAGGTTCCACAACACGTATGACTTAGAAACATATGGTGCAGGAGCAGTAGCTAGTTTTTATTGAAGTACCTTTTGCACATCACTGAACTGTCACAATAGATGTGAATCGCACGATTTATTGTCTTCCTAATGTGAAACGACGTGTGTGATGGAGGAATTTGATTTTGCGATAGTTACTTATACTACTGATAAAGAGGATAGAACCGATGTTGCTATCAACCTGCACGCCAGTTTGTTATTTTGATTTTTTTTTTCGAAATCGCGGCCCACGATGAAAGTACGTACGGATATAGACAAACAATAAAATTAAGAATAATTTCATTATTTAAAATTACAGTCAAAGAACACTACCTTTCCTCTGCAGTATGATTCATTATATTATACATTAATATTTTATTTGTTTATCCATCTTAGGATAATGTATTTGTATAAGTATGTATTTATATCTATATTTATTATTTTAGGTTAAGTTAGTTAAGGCAAATATACACATTATTCTTTTCCTTTTCTCACACACTATTGTCTACATTTCTTCTTCATTTTTCCTTTAGCAGGTCTGCTGGCAGAAATTTCTTGAGAAATAAGCAGTGCCTACCTTTGTACTCATATAATTATGTATTATTTTATGTTATTTTCCTGTGCTACTGTGTGAACATAAATAGTAAAATAAAAATAAATGAATAAATCAAAATTTCCAATAACACGGTACCTCAAAGTGTCACGTTACCGAGATATTTGTTTTTTATTTACTTTAGGGTACCATATTCGCCCGTCGGAGCTGTGGGATGTTGTAAAAGATACCGAAGAAGTCTGACACTCCCTTTCGCTCTGCCCAAGAGCGGGAGGGGTTATTTCATGATTCCCCCCCCCCCCCCCAAAAAAGGGTATCATATTTCATGACACTTTTTGTTCGCCTATTAAGTCTTCTATCTATACATACCACTTTAATCGGGGGCCGCGATTTACAAAAAAAATATTAAAAATGGCGGTGGGTTGATATGCAAGCTCCTATACAAAAAAGTTTTAACCCCTTTGAAAAGTTTAAACATGTTTTCTAGGCATTTTTCATCATCTGCTTAGCCTTAAACTGTTTCTGGGTGCGTCGCAAAACCAGCGTTTAATTAGTGACTGCTTATGACTCCTGCAATTCTGTTGGTACTAGTTAATACGATACCTCTTGGTAAGACTGGTACATAATAATATGTAGTTGTTTTTTTAATATAAAATCAAGATAGTTTAATAAAGTTAAACCTAATGTATCCGAAACTGACAAAATTTTCCAATGAAATTTGAACTTAATGCTTCAACGATAAAGTCGAAATTAAATTACCGAATTTTGACAGCTTGTCGTAGTTTTATTTGCTGGCGTGTGTACCATGCATTTTCTCTAATTCTTACTTAAATATAATAAAAATTGAAGAATAATTCAAAATCTTACCTTTTTCACATTATATCAGTCTGTTGTTGAAAAACCATTAAAATATTAAGATAGATGAAAAACAGATAATTAAAGTTACATATAAGGGACATTGCTGTCTCTCAAGAAACAAATAATTTGAATTTTAAACGCTCCCGAGGTATATTTATATATTTATTAAGGTACAAGATAAACTAGTTACAATCCAACAAAATAAATCAATAACACATTAAAAAGTAACATCACCAACAAAAGTGTTAACGCAAAACCCACCTTCCCAGACTAAAGGTAAAACTTTCTAAAAAAAGACTCCACCACCGTTTCATTTGTTTAGCTGTTACCATGATATCGGAAACGTCTATTCGAATAGATCAAAGAGATTGCGACGGTCTGCGTGCACGGTTACTGGAGCGGGAAACTGAAAGAAAACGCCCGAAATACGCGCGTCACCGCAAAAGATGGATAGTAGTTTGAGTCGTATCGGTTTGTTGGGATAGAAATAGACTGTTTTAGTTTACCTACCGTTTGACGGTGTGTATTTGTGTGCGTTAGTTCGAATGATTATTTTAATTTATTTTGATGACTTATCCAATTAACTGAAGGGAATGACAGTAATTTTGTACAGTAGTGACAATTTATAGAATGAAAATGTTCATTAATTATTTAACATAGGTTTGATTGTAATTTGTTTTGTCCCAAAAGACTTGACACGGTTACATTTTCAGTTAATTACTTCGGCCTGAAATATGGAACAGTTTTCGTAATTCTTTACAAATAAAACTTTTGTTTTACTATTTTATTATGATCTTGTTGGCATCACATACCTCGCTTGGAGGCGTGAAGTTAAAAGGGACTCCAATTAGCAGCGTGACTGTACGGTGTTTTTAATTTGTTTGACACACACTTTTTATCACGAATGTACTTTTTGTAGAATAGAAGCTCTTTAATTGGTACGTTTGGATATAAATATACCTATTATGTATGTAGGGCTTTATTATCACAGTAATACTTGGGTGTTGTGGAACAGTTATAGTGTGAATGTCTCAATGTATAAAAAGGACGAAGAATAAAGAAAACACGAATTGTATCACATCCGTAGCATATCATATAGTCTTTTGACTTTTTAACCTCTTATTGATAAACTAAAACATATTACTTTAAATGTTCGGTTCGAAAATGAAAGTCAGCAAAGCTTGCCCGATTTTTTTTTTAAAATGAATGATGTAATTTAAATTTAAATCTCGTATGTTTGAGGCATACGAGCTTTCAATGAGCTTGACCCTTTATAGACCAAAGATAAATGAACGAACGCTTGAAGGGTTCGTAAATTTTATTATTTGTTGTATATGGGCAACAAAAATATTCATTCTGTGAAAATTTCAACTCTTTACTTATTACGGATCATGTGATATAGCCCGGTGACAGACAGACGGACAGCGGTGACTTAGTAATAGGGTCCCGTTGGTACGTTGGTTACCCTGCGGGTGCGAAACCTTTAAAAGTATAAGAAGATTAAATCCACAATCGTTCACAATGAGTCAAAGAAAAATTTTCCTAACTTCCTCATCAGCAATTTTTATTGTAAAAGATTTTAAAGAACTTTATGTAAGAATATTATTTTTAAATGGCGTCCACCAAATGAGATCGATGTTTTGAGTGTCGTCCAAGAATTTTAACAAAGAAAATAATACGATAGCGACTATTGAGATTCGAGTGTGTGTGTATTTTAGATAATTGGTGCCTATTTCTAATCGTGATCTAATTTCTAAGCGACATTGCTGTTCGGATTTTTTGTCTACACTATCTACACTAATATTATAAAGAGGAAAGATTTGTTTGTTTGTTTGTAACGAATAGGCTCCGAAACTACTGAACCGATTAAAAAAATTCTTTCACCGTTGGTAAGCTACACTATCCCCGGGTGACATAGTTTTTTTATCCCTATATTCCCAGGGGAACGGGAACTACGCGGGTGAAACCGCATGACGTCCGCTAGTTACCTATATTTTCAATTGAATGAGTTGTTTTGACAAAATGTAAGTGTAACACGACATTGGTCTTGTTTTTGGTATTGTTTGAAATAAGAATCGACTTAAATAATTATGTTGTCATGTAACTAGTAAAAATACATCAAAACTCATAAAGTAACTATTTAACAAAACATTGGTATAGATAATAAAAATAAATAGTTTAATAAACATTGCTGTTCGCTATTTCTCCTATGGTTACAAAAAATAAATTTATATAGTTTATGTTCCTTTTCAAAAAATAATTTATTTACCTGCTTAGTTTACGTAACAAAATGCCGCGTTCGTTTGTCAAAATGGCGCGCGTAAAAGTCATTTTGTGATGACTTTACGGTGTTTCCAGAAACAATAATATGGGATTCTTTGTTTTGAGGTAACACTGCGGTTGTTATTCATCAGTTGAAATTAATTATGTGCTAGTAATACTTGAAGGTCGAGAGCCGGATGCGAGTATTGAAGAAAATCTTTAAGACATGTATTTATTTTAAAGAAGTTAAATTATTTTTGTGTAAGTCAGATAGACATTCGATTTACGTAAAATATTTATATTTAGTTGCAGAACGTTAGTTCAAAACGGCTGCCTCGTTGGTCGAGAGGTCTCGACTGCTGAGCATGAGATCCTGTGTTCCATTTTGAATTTAACCATCAACATCATATGATTTAAAATCATTTGGAAAAACTAGATAGTTGGTGGCTACTTGATGCGCTAGAAACTGCAGTCATTAGTATTCAACCTAGCGTGTAAAGTATACATTGTACATTTAATAAATAAATAATGCAACGAACCTTCTTATAATTTCTGTGCTATGGTTTAAGGGGTAAAACCAGTAATGATATTCCCAGCAACGCACCCCTTTACGAGAACATTTTTATGGGGAAGTTTTTCGTAAATTGGCTTAAGTGTCTATTTGAATAAACATCATAGGAGCACTCCGGGTGCTCGTGTTGAAGGCTGTGTCATCAAAGGACGGTTAGTTGTTCGGTCGGAGAATCGTTTTGTGAATTTTGAGGTTTTTTCCTCATTATTTGAGTTCCTAAGTAAGCTAGCTCAAACATGAAGTTATCAGATAAGTTTTTTCTACACCTAATTAAAGGAAAAAAAAACTAAACAGTTTTATTTAATGGTTTTTGGTCCCTCTGTAGGATTAAAAAACATAAGTCGTGTGTCAGTGAATTTGAATTACAGCAGTTAGAAACGCGTATTATTTAACACAGACAAACATAATAACTATGCTTTTGAGAATTTCTTCCTTAGTTACGGACATTGCCGTCTGTTGCAGCATTCGAAGTTCCATAAAAATTAATTTAATCACAGCGGTATGTCATTGAAGTTGGGTGGTTTTGCCGATTCTGGTGGTTAATGTATTTCTTCAGAATTGTAATAAGCTTAATTAAATAGCAATGTAGTTTAGCAGCACATTTAATTACTGCTAATTCACAATCCGAAAACTAAAGCCGGCTTTTGACTATGAGATATATATTCATATATATTCATCTTGGGATATAATACACAGGTTATCACACAGGTTATCTATTAACCTAGCTAGAAATACAGCACCTCACCCACACTTTGTACTCCTTACATTATTAACCATTGTGTTAATTGTTGGCATGTTAGCATACTACAATGTTTTTTTTGATGAATAAATAATAATAATAATAATATTTTATCGCTTGTCATACATTCTGTACGTGAGTGTTCACACTTCGCTATAATAGATTACATCCCATAGTCAAAAGCTCTTATAGTGCTCTTATAGGACAACAGATAAGTTTGAAATAAATACAGTTATACTTATAAAGAAGACACTCTTCTTTACCGTGTGGTTTAATCCAATCCATGTAGGTATCAGAGTTTAGTGCCAACCATTAGGCCTCTAACTTAGCTGTACATTCCGTCGTTAAATATCTCTCAGAAATACTGGTTTCCTGATGATGTTCTGAAGCTAGTGATAATTATACAATTTGCACATGAATCCGAAAATTCTGAGTGGTCTTGGTTCGAACTCAATGACCTGCAACATAAATCACTAAACAAAGGGTACAACAGCACAACGCCTATATAAAATATTATGACACGGTTTTTAACTCTCAATATAAAATCAAAATGTTTCCACACAGTTGGGTCCGTTTGGTCGGTGTAAATATCCACAACGTCGGTCATAGTTGACTAAACAGATCGATGGGCTATTAACAGGACAATAGGACTTTTGTTCGCTCGTTGGACGCGACGTCAAACCCTTAGCCTAGGGAAGTGACACGCAAGTGGTTTCGATATTTGTGTTGTGTCAATAAATTTTCATTTTATTAAGATTGTAGTTGCGTTAGTCACTCTACTACTTCTAATGAAGTTATCGGTCGGTTAAAGAAACGATGAATGTACTGTTTAAAGGATGTTCAGTCAAGCAAAAGTAAAAATTAACTCGTCGTCTGTGTTTTAACTACAAAGAAACAGTTTTCCAAGAAAACGGGTACAAGGAATTTGAGGTTAAAGTATGGGCCCCATATTTTATGTAGGACATAAAAATCTTTCCACCTAATTTTGTTAAGAACCTTTCGTCCCAAAGGAATATTTTGAATAGCCTCACTGACCTTTCGCCTTTGTCCAAATACAGATACCGTAAAAATTACTGTCCGATATAATACCGAGAACCCGGATTCTATTCCGTTATTATCGTCAATTTCAAGACGGAACAATAGACGCTATGTTGATGAAAACCAAAACCGGTACCAATTACCTAGGATCATGCTTCCCATGCCTGATTGGGCCTTTTCATTATGAAATGCGCCGAAATGCCATCTGGGATCGGTACCGAGTATTGTTCGATGATCGAGATATTTGATTCGATATTTATTATTCGGTTTCGATTGTTGGATACCGTATTGTTTGCATCCCTATTATTTAGGATGGTTTTGTTCGGTATCAATATGATGCATTTATTTGTGAATAAATGTGGTTTGTCGAGCATCGCTTTGTGTTTGTTTGTTGACATTTTCGTGTAGCTTTTGAAAGTTGATAATAAGGTTATCATGACAAATATTTAATTAAATTTAATCAGTCAGAATTGGTAATTGTATTTTGAAAATTAACAGGTATTAAAATACCGTATTCATACGCTAGACGTCGTTTCATACGGTTAGACTGGAAGCCGAGTCCAACAGGGGAATAGGCTAGACAGAACATAGAATAGACATTGGAAAAACTATTGAAAATATGTATTTTCCTCAAAATTCTTCAAACATCATCATCATCATTTCAGCCGACAGACGTCCACTGTTGGACATAGAGCTACTGTAAGTGTCGCCAAATTGACCGGTCTCGTGCGTCTCGCATCCAGCGGATCCCCGAAACCTTCACAAGGTCACCGGTCCACCTACTGGAGGCCTTCCAACGCAAAGTCTTCCAGTTCGCGCAAATTCTTCAATGACTGTCTATAATAGTGATACTTTGCACGCGTATTAAATATTTATAAAAGCCTTGAAATTATACAGTTTCCAACAAGGTAGCTTCATCTATTGTTTATTTCATTGAAGATGTACGAAAAACTTTAAGGTGAAGTCTGTATTTAACTAACATAACATCACGGCAGCAATCCACGAAGTGTTCGGCAGAGGTGTATCTACCTAATAGTACACCCAAATTTCACCAGATATGTTTAAGTCTAATGTAATAGGGTGGAGCCTATTGTAGTCAAACGGGCACAAATTTAGACTTCGTGGCTGCTACTGAGAAATTTCTAATGGAAAAACCTAATAACATTTTCCCCGACCCTGCAGAATCAAACCTCCTCAACAGTCGCGCTTGTGATCACTAGGCAGACAGTCACCATATAAGCAAACCAACAGAAAACTACTCAAAATCATCAGCCTGTAATGTTTCCACTGCAAGGAATTAGGCCTCCTCTCTAAGGGTTGGCAGATGTCACACGTCTTCGATTTTTTTGGTTCTAAGACGATGTTTTCCTTCACCGTTTTGAGAGCAGTTTTGATGAAATAAATTACACAAAGTAATGCGCCTGCCTGGGTTCGAACCCACGACATACTATTCGTATGTCGGGGTCGCCACCACCTGGCCACCACTGCTCCCAAAATACAATGTTTGAAATATTTCCTATTAACTTGTACTGTCTACTATTTCCATTAACGATTTTTTACATACATGAATTACCAACTGTCCTTTCCCAATTTAGTACGTATTTGTGTTGCCAAGCAAACATAAACCTTGTTCACACAAATATTCACAGGTCCCGCGAACATTCGCCAACTTAGTACTTCCGACAATAAGTTTCCTGACAAAAAAAAATGATTATGTTTAGTCCGTCACTTAGAATTTCGAATAATATGATACCTGTTTTTTTTGTTCAGTAAAATTAATACAAATTGACGAAAATAAAACGTGTCAAAGATCATAAGTGAGGGCTTGTGACTTCACTTTCTGGTAAAAAACATACCAAATTGTAACGTCAAACGACTTTTCGGAGCACTGTATCGTCTTAACTTTCTGTTTACGTGAAAATCTAAAAAAATGCGTCCAATATTTTTTGAAAATCTATCTGACGGACTAATCCGATTGTTTTTTGTCAAATACCCTATTCCGTATGTTATTTATATTTAACACATTGTCAAGACAGTCGGGTTTGTAATACTTTCTTTCTACAAGTTTGTTGACTATGTGCCAAAGTGACGGTTATAGTTCAACCTAATTCCCTCAATTAACTGTTAGAATACAGAAAACAGACGTAATGGTTTTACGGACTATTGACTTGCGTTTCAAAATAAGTTACCAATATAACACCATTTGAACAAGCAGTAGTATTTTCTGACACGCTGCGAAGTTTTTCGCATCATAAAGTAATCCTTATTGTACGTGTTTTGATTGGAATAAATAGGTACAGACTTTCTAGTATTAGCTAGGGTCATCATCATCATCATCATCATCATCAGCCTATTAATGTTCCCACTGCTGGGACACAGGCCTCCTCTCTTTTTGAGAGGGAATGGGCTAAAATCTACCACGCTGGTCCAGTGTGGATTGGTAGATCATGTCACATGTCTTCGAACTCTAGCTAGGATATTTTTAAGTATTTTGTAATAAAGTGATTGGATTTTTCTATCAGGAATTTCTTGGTTTTTCAGTTGATGGTAATAGGATCGCCCCCAATAGGAGGCATTTCCTCAGTTATGTTTTAGCCCCATGTAATAATGGCCTTAAAACAAAACTGTTATTTATATATACTAATGGGTACGCCTCTGTCTTACCCTTCGGGCATTAGAGGCGTGATGTTCTGTTATTATGTGGGTAATAATACAGATATTTGATTTCCACACGCCACACATCCCTAGGATATCAGTCAATGACAGTAATTTCAAGTCAACATTTTGAAATTCAAATAAGGAACATTCCCTCATTCATTCCAATCATTCGGAATTCAAACGTCCGCCACGCCTCAGCGATTCGTATCACCAAATCGAAAGAATCGATTTAGAAATTCGACTAATCGGTTACAAATAGGGATCGGTACAATTATCGGACCGGAATTTATGGGCAGTTCCTCCCACATAACAATGTGGAATAGTGTAACGTTCGTTTAATAATTAAATAAAATACGTGGGAACGAATCCCATTATTTTGTTTATGGGTCAACTCGATATTTTGGTCCATTCGATTTGAGTTTACGACGTATTCTTTTTAAACATCGAAGGGCAAAGAACGGATTTAGAGGTGCCCTTGTTCCAACAATTTCGTTAAAGATTTTTACTGTTGGAACAATTTTTGTTTCAAAACTTTATTGCTTGTTAGCAGGGATTTATTAAGTTTAATATGAAAATAATAGACGGTGTTCGTTTTTTCTCAGTAATTTAACCTTATTTTTATAGTTCAAAATTGTTTCCTGATTTTTGTTAGGCCGATATTTTACGATCACATTGCAGTACTAGCTGCCTCGTTGGTCAAATGGTTGCAAGCGTGATCCCTGAGCATGGGGCGGGCTTCGATTTCCGGGTCGAGACAAATATTATTTGGCCTTTCTATCATTGATTACTCTGTAACAGCCACGGAGTCTGAAACTGTGCCCAAATGATGGCAATAGGTTCGCCTCCTATTACATGGGACTTAAACATAGCTGGCCAAATGTGGGTACCTATACTATTAGCTACACTTCAGCCTAACCCATCAAGAATTTACAGGTGTGAAGGTAATATTTTTACGACGGTGTCAACTTTCAAGCTCCATACAAAGTCGCCCATAGCCCTTTAATTTTCATGTCTGATAATCCCCGCAACATAAAAACAGAAATTCTACGATCGTTCCCGTCGAACTTTAGAGCGTCAAACTACTATATCAGGAGGGCCACGAAATGCGTCGCTCCAAGCGAATTCGCCTTGTGCTGCAAGCGTCAGCGTCGAGCGTCAAAAACAAATGTTTCTCGGCCACAAAAATAACGCTTCGCTTGTGTAGATTGCCTATTTCTTTGTAGATAATAGACACACATTTGGCTTTGATGTTACTACACCATTTGACGTATGAGTGACGTCAGTCAAATCAGCAAATTTCGCCCACCGTCCTTTTTTCGACAGGATTAAGTCACTTGACCTTACCTACTCTACACTAACTATCGGGTGGTACCCGTACCTCTTGGCTTAACCCGCGACCTTGGCTACAAACCCTATATTATTAGTATTTCAACTTAAACATACGTTTATTAATGTTTTCCGGCACTATACCCGGTTGTTTGAACAAGGGATTACGCTTCAGTGAACGCAGACCTCTGTTGTATGACCATTGAACGACCATAATTATGACTAATACGTGTATTATCATTTGTTTGCAGTTTCTTTATAATGCTTACGGTTTCATGTGTATGGTTCTTCTTTCACAATAGTACTTACTACGATATCATCATAACATCACACCTTTAATCTCCGAAGGCATGGGCGTACGTAATATTACAGCTACATTTCGCCATTTATTAATAGGGGACTAGTCTATTACCATCAGCCGGTCATAAATCCACACTCCATGAGTCCTACTGACAAAGCCTTGCTGAAAAACCTAATAACACTTTGCCCGACCCGGGAATCGAAGCCAGGACATAATTCTCTGCAGCAGGTATTTATAATAGGGTAGTTAACAAATAAAAAAACTAATTAGTCCGTCATATAGATTACCAAAATATATTGGATACGTAATTTTTCTTCTTTCACGTAAACAAACTATGAAGACGATAGATACAGTGCTTTGAAAACTCGTGTGACGTAATTTTCTGAGACATCAGTATGACATTCTTTAGCGGTCAGTGACGTCACAACCCCCCCACTCAAATCTTTGACGCGTTTTATCTTCATCAACTTTTATTGATTTGATAAACAAAAAATACACGATCCAATATTTTTCGATAATCTAACAGACGGACTAATTAGAATCATATTTTTTTAAGTCAGTAAACATCCCTATTCAAGTAATTATTGTTCCAAATATGTTGCGACGGTTTTGACATTATATCCTTTCTCATGTCTTTCTACATAACTTTCAACCAAGTTTACACAGTTATGTTGGTTTTTCTTTCTCCAAGATTAGTTTACTGATATGTTATGTCTTTTTTTTATTATTATTATATACTTTTTATACTTGCCTTACTATTGTATCGAGTCTGGTTCTTCTAACCAAACTAACAGACAGATGTGTGCTGGGGAGTTTGTTCCGCCACTTCTTCTTTCCAGCAAAAACACTAGGAAGTGTCGAAGGGGGGGCGTTTTGGGGGACTGTCTCTTGTAAATAAGTAAAGTAAAGTAAATTTTGACGTTCGAAAAGTGCTGATTATCAGCCTAGTTTGAATAAATGAGTTTTGATTTTGATTTTGATTTTGTGCATGCAAACACTACCGATGACAGTCAGATACAAAGTTTTACTACCGCTAAGCTTCAAAGGATTTATTTACTGTAAATACGATTGCTAATCTTAAGTTTCAGCATCGTATTACCGAGCCATAATCATCATCTGTCTAGCCTTTTCCCAACTATTTTGGGGACGGCTTCCAGTCTAACCGGATGCCGAATTCTAGTCTTTTAGATGGAGTGACTGCCTATCTGACCTCTACAACCCAGGATCTGGTTAAACTAAAGCGAATCCCGATTGAGTAATCTAACTTTCAAGGTGTACAAACTAACCCGTCGGGGCTGTGGGGTTTTGTAAGAGATACCGCGGCCTCCACATAAAGGGCTAAGAAGGAACATGGGTAGTTTTTAGTCAGTAGAAGTCCGACACTCTCTTTCGCTCTGCCAAATAGCGGGATTATTTGATGATTTCCTACCCTAAAAACAAAAGGTTAGACACTGACCACAGCCAAAGGGGGGGGGGGGGGTCGTGGGTTCGAATCCAGGCAGGCACATTACTTTGTGTATATTTCATCACCGCTGCTCTCAAAACGATGAAGGAAAACATCGTGAGGAAACCGGCATGTCTTAGAACCAAAAATTTCGAAGACATGTGACATCTACCAATCCGCACTGGGCCTGCGTGGTAGATTATAGCCCATTCCCTCTCAAAGAGAGGAGGCCTGTGTCCCAGCAGTGGGAACATTAATAGGCTGTTGATGATGACAGCCAAAGTAACCCCTTCTATGGCATACATAAGCACCTACATATAGTTCATAGTTCGACCTAAGTAAAGTGCCCTCAAAAAGCGTCCTGTCAAATGATGTCAAACGTTTTAGGTTTATAGGTAATAAAGTAGGTGGGACCTAGATGCGAGTGCTATACTCCATTTACTTTATGACCGTTCATACGATTTGGGCAAGAATTGGATGGGAAGATGGACGAGTCGTATACTGTCTTTATTTTCTGAAATTAGAGTGGTGAGGTTGGTATCATTTGGTGTACTTGGTTGGTAGCATTCCGTGTTTAAGGTCATTGGACTGTGTGAGGTTCTAAAGATAAATAATTTGCTTTCTTTACTAGGGTTGCATACTTGGGTTCAGGAATTAACCTTTAGTACTTTTGACGCGTAACCTTAACCTTTAACAAGCAGTTAAGTTTAGTTGGAAGAGGTTACTTTAAACGACTAAGCGCTGCTGGCGTAAATGATTTCAAGGGTGAAATTCAAAAACCTAAAACTTTGGACACTTAAAGTTGTGTTTTGATTTTCTTAGGACATATCTCTAGCTCTTTAGTCTATGACAGAAAATAAGATATATAAATCAAAGGCTTCATGTGACACATAACGATTTTTATTGTTGTCTTGTCAGCGCGAATTTCGTCAGAGTTTTTTGACAAATCTTTGATCATAAATAAGCATTGGTCAGAGTACTGAGGGATTAAATTCAAAGCCAACACCAAAGCCGAAAGAATTTATTTTTAAGACCTCATTGTACCAACTAAATGGAAACTTATTAATCCCTTCGCCTTTTCTCCAGCTTATTAGGTAACACAATGGGATGAATAAAGCAACAGAAAAAAAGATGGCGTTGCGTCGTAAATCGGTGCGGGGTGAATGTGATGCATAATGTTTGCAAATTGCGACCATTCGCAGCGACTTTTTTGCCTCCAAACTTATTTCGCATACAATAAATAACAATAAGGATACTTTTTCGACATAAATTTAAGGTTTGACATTTACTTTTTGGATGGCATTAAGGGGATAACTTGATTGCTGTGAAGACGCAGCGATTTTTTACGTTTTTTTTTTAAATTGATAACTAGACATTGAATGAATAAATCAATAAATCTCAGAGCGTGTTAATTAGTATAAAAGAAGAAGAAATGTATTTATTTATGCAGGCAAAAATAAAGGACAGTGGGTAAATACGAGTCGTTGATAAAGTGGATCGAAACAAGTTAGTAACTCAATTCAACAGGCAGTGGGATTCGACAGGCGATTTGCGTTCAATTGTATTGTTCGAGTGTTTTATTTTATCCTACCACCAATGTAGTATTTATCCAATTCATTAACTGTTGAAATAAAATATTATATCCAAAGAAGTTTTGGTCGTCCAGCGGCGAGATGGGTAGATAACATTGTTGTCATCGCGGGAATACTTTGGCTGAGGCTGGCATATGGATGTGGCGCTTGGCACCAGCAAGGAGCGGCATATACCTAGTGGCTAAAGGCTGTATCTGTTGATGATAATGTATACATACTGTAGGGTCTACAGCTCTGTCAAACCATTCGGGATTATATAGCTGTAATGTTATGTATGACATAATATGGTAGTTAACAAAAGAAATCGAATTAGTCCCTCATAAAGATTACCTATAATATTGGACACGTATTTTTTCTTATTTAATAAACATAAACAAACAATAAAGACGATACAGTGCTTTAAAAACTCGTGTGACGTCATTCTCTAAGACATTAGTATGACATTTTTTAGCGGTCAGTGACGTCACTTACCCCCACTCACATCTTTGACGCATTTTATCTTCATCAATTTTTATTGATTCGATAAAACAAAAAATACGTATTCAATATTTTTCAAAAATCTAACAGACGGACTAATTAAAATCTAATTAAAAAAAAAACCCTGTTATTTGATTAAAATATTTAATATTTATTATTTAAATTATAACCAACACTATGTAAAGAATTTCTTTAAAGACGACGAAACAGACAACGATTTCTCTCCTTTATATCCAAATGCAACCTGATTTTCGAACTTTTTTACTAAAAAATAAGCAATAACGCTTCGAAAGAAGTGAAACGCAGCGTTATATCGTCAAATGTATCACCTCCTTTATACAATCGAATTTTAGAACAGCATTAAGGGATTCTAATTAAAGGAACATTTTCGTCTGCTCTGATGAGAACATGTCGGTTCGCTTAAAAAATATCGGGTTTCGAATTTTAATATAATGAATATGCAAAGGTTTTGCGGGGTTTGATGTCATACGATAATTTATTTGTGGGACTGTGGTCTGCCATTTGTAAAGATAAAAGTGTTAAGAGAGATGAATGATATGGTGATGCAGTAGAAACAGAGGAGACCTACTAGTAGATTCGAACTGAGGCAGGTACTTTACTTAGTAGAAAACTTTTTAAACGAAAAATGATAGGGGCATACCTTAAAACCATTAAATCTCTACTAAAATTAACTGGGTAAGATGAAATGTTTTACAATTTATAATGGCGATACCGGGAACACATAACATAACACCCTGTAATCGTCCAACAGAGAGACAGAGACGTACTTTTACAACGAACTCAAAAGCATTTAGCGAAACTGAAATTATTGATAATTATATTATAATTATTATTACCAACAAAAAATTATACCACCGAATTCTCAAGAATATAATTATGGCATTGTTTGTAAGTTTCAAGCCTACCACTAACTATTCATTATGGTGTCCACAATTTAACCAGTTCATCTGTGGTTCACCAAAACGTTAGGTCGTGATTCAGTCTACTGTAACTGAATCACAAACTACTGTTACTGATTACAATGCAACTGCTAATGGAGCAATTAGTTATTATTGTATAACGTTAGTAAGGGTCCGTTCACACAGACCGGCTCGGAGCGGAGAGCAGATTTTTTATCACGTTTAAAACAGAGTTTTGAGTCATTGTAATAAGATTTATTCTTACATCGATTGGTATTCCTTCCACCCTCGTATTAATGAGGATACGACGCATAAAGCATACCACGAATTTATGGTTGAAACTGGCCCTTGACCCTTTACTAATTCGTCATTTTTATTGTTTTTTAACCGATTTCAAAAAGGATTTTATTTTTGTTGTATGTTCCCCGATTACTCGAAGATGGGTTGGACCAATTAAAATTAAAATTTTAGAGGCACACTTGAAGTGATTTGAGTCGTTTTTGGAAGAGTACCTTCTCGGAGTGATCCCATTTTCTTTTGTCGATTAAATCCTCAGTTAAAGATGAAAAAATGACACCCAATCTTTACACTATTCCAAAAATATCGAAATTTTAAATTTTATTTTTAAGTTGGTCATGGTCACGTGAATCCACGCCTTAACGTGCTTTCGGCGGCTCAATGTAAGTAAATGATAATCTACCTAATAATAGGTGCAATTGAGTATTTATTCCGTTAGTAATTGTTGGCAAATATCAGACAATAGCAAAACACAATGGCAAATGCTATCCATTTATTACATTACCATATGACCTGACATATTATGTGAACTAAGGGCAAACAATACACAACGCACCTATGAGGCTTTAATTACACTTGCAGTCAAATAATGAATGCTTCAGGTTAATTATAACAAACATACAATCAACAAGAATAATGGTAAACATAGCAAATATCTTGTTTTAAGTGTTAATGATGTGCATCAGAACAGGTCAATAAAAATTTGTTTGGAACTTTATGAACTTGGAATGTTCAGTTCATGTCCTAGAATGTAACATATTTTTTTTTGTGTTTGTTACATCGGGAGTGTCAGACCTCTACCGAGTAAAAACCACCCATGCTCCTTTCCAGCTCTTTGTGACGAGGCCGTGGTATCTTTTTCGTACAACACGCAGCCCTGACGGGAGAATGTAACATCTTTGGGCGTATATTAATTCCATCAGGTCATGAACACTTCAAAATAATTTACCAACAAGCATAGTTCGTCTATCAATAAGTTCAATCAAATAACTTTATTTAGCACAAGAACATTTACTATTTTTGTTGTTATAACCCTAAGCACTGCTGGAAAAAAATCTGGAAGAGAAATATGTGTTTTATGCAAAACTAACTGATGCCCGCGGCTTCATCCATTTGGATGAATGGTCAAATTAGGTACCTATATACTAAAACCTTTCTCGAGAACCACTGTAACCATTGGTGAAAAATCATAAAAAATGGTGCTTTTTGGGTTAATCGCGAACAGACAGATAGACAGACGCGGAGGTGGACTTTGTTTTATAATAATAATATGTAGAAATAATACGAGTATGTGCTCTTACTCATACAGCGCGTGGTGGAATAACAAGCATTGAAGGTTTGACCGAGCGGCATGCAGTTAAGGTGGAGTCGTAACAATAATATCCCGGTTTTATAATACCTATAATAAAATAATAATTACTTTTCATTTTATGTTCTAGTAGGTACTTGATGGCAAGTAACACTATAACATAAGTGAGTCAATAAAATAATTACATTTGCATATGACCTACATGATATACCTAACAAACATCGCCAAACTAGGGATTAACAATGCAGTTTTGTTTAAACTTTCATGTTTCCAATACAATATAAATTACTGGAGGACGTCATGCGGTTTCACCTGCGTAGTTCCTGTTCCTGTGGGAATACAGGGATAAAAGTAGCCTATGTCACTCGGGGATGTGTAGCTTCCCAACGGTGAAAGAATTTTTCAAATCGGTCCAGCAGTTTCGGAGCCTATTCGTTACAAAGAAACAAACAAATCTGTGATCTATAAAATATTAGTGTAGATATAACATCACGCCTTTAATCCCCGAACGGCTAGGCAGAGGTGTACCTGACACTACACCCACATTTCGTCAGCCATGTTTTAAGTCCTTATATAGGTAATAGGGGTCGACCCTAAAATCATCTACATAGCACAAATCCAGACTTCGTGGCTGTTACTGAGAAATCATCAATGTCACTCTGCCCGTATTCGGAATTGAACTCAGGAGCTCATGCTCAATGGTCGCACTTACGACCAATGGACCAATGACACAGAATCAGAATGATTCCTAAAGACAGGCCCAGCACTTTTCTATTCCTAAGGTGTTCAGAAATGAAGGACTGCGGGATGTTGTTGGCAACGAGATGTTGTAAACGATACCGCGGCCATGTATAGGGCTAAGAAGGAACATAGGTGGTTTTTAGTCAGTAGAAGTCTGACACTCCCTTTCGCTCTGCCCAAGAGCGAGAGGGGTGGGTTATTTGAGGATTTCCCATCCCAAAAAAAAAAGGTGTTCCGAAAAAGATAATTGTACCGACCGACCGTTAACATTTTGAGGGTACATTTCCCTTGTTAAAATAAGCCAGAGCCATGGTCCGAAGCCTACCATAGGCCTGACCCAATTCACCGTCCGTGGGTTTTACGAGTTGGTGCCAAGATAAGTGGGTAATTTGTTAACCTACTTCAGGCAACGAGGTTAATCTGACCCGTATATTTTACGCATAGATAGATACAGGTTATTATGAATGCGGTTTTTTTTGTTTATGGAGAATGGACAAAAAGTTTGTATTGGGTGTGAGTATGCGGGTAACATGGTGCTCAGTTATCGATTTTCACGAGTCAGCTGCACAGACTGGTGACAACATTTTTGGCTAAGTTAAGTCATCGTCATCATCAGCCTAATAATGTTCCCACTGCTGGGACACAGGCCTCCTCTCTTTGTGAAGGGATGGGCTATAATCTACCACGTGGGCCCAGTGCTAATTGGTAGATGTCACAAGTCATAGAATTTTTGGTTCTAGGACCGAGTTTCCTCACGATGATTTCTTTACCGTTTTAAGAGCAGTGGTGATGAAATGAATTACACAAATGTGACTAAATAAGCCTAAATAATTATAATATTATTAGGTATAGCTAGCAAGTCGGGTTTTAGTTTTTAAACTTATTTTTTTTCACGTAAATAAACAATGAAAACGATACAGTGCTTTGAAAACTCGTGTGACATCATATTCTAACACAGATGTTTTGAATAATAAATGGGTCATGGAGGTAATTTAAGTGAAGATAAAACCTGAAAAAGTAGTATTTACAAAAACAGCTGTGAAAAATTTGGAATTTTGACCCCCAATATCTCCGTAACTACAGCTCGTAACGAAATAATGACTTGATCGTAATTAATTTTACTACACCATTAAACGTTTAATTGCAATAGCCAATGGAAGCGAAGCAGTGTTTAAATACGAAATCCGTTTAGATAATTAATAGGGTATTTTACCAAAAAAAATAATTAGCCCGTCTGTTAGATTATCGAAAAATATTGGACACGTGTTTTCTAATTTTATCAAATTAATAAAAAAATACGAAAATAAAAGGTGTCAAAGATCATGAGTGGGGGCTTTTGACGTCACTTTGTGGGTAAAAAAGTACTATCCTTGTGACGTCACACGACTTGACGCGACTATTCGAAGCACTGTATCGTCTTCATCTTTCGTTCAAATGAAAAAAGAATAAAAACGTGTCCATTAGTTTTTGTAAATCTATCTGACGGACTAATTATATATTTTTTGTGAAATACCCTATTCTGTAAATGCAGGTGAAACTTTTGGAAATGCAGGAGTTCGTGGCCAAATAATAACAGCCATTCAGATCAATCTTCGTTTGCTAAGGTTGGTGATTGGGTGGGCCACTCATTAAAAACATACTGAGTTTCCTTCGTGCTTCAGTAAACGCTGTTAAGCCCCTGCTGTCATACGTAGATCTTTGACAATGGTAACAGGTAGTCTGTAGCCGGAAAGTCAGACAACCAGTTTTACCAAGGGTTGCCCTTTTTGAGTAAATCAGCAGATACATGTAGGTATGCGAGCTTAGCTCGTATTTCACAAAGTTTTGAACAAGTTAGGAAAAGCTTTAGAAGCACGAAAGCAAGCTTACTTTAACCAGAATGAAGGTACACATGTTGTCGCCCATGAATATTTACGATAAAAGAAACAAAAACAAAAGGTTTAACATAAAAACAATTTAGATACAAATTGTTTTATCTAAATTGCCAACCCATAAATATCAAACAAAACCAAAAAAAACGGTTCGCAGTGATCACTCTCAAGATACAGGGTGAATGTTCATATTGTCGTCCTCGTGTATTCAATTACAGACGACACGGGACACAGTAATGAGGTGCAATCAACACGTCCCGATGACGTCACAGACACAGAGAGACGTATAATAAGCGTTCGTCAGAGAATTAATCTTTTTGTGTTGTTGTAATCATGTTTCTGTTGGCATTTGTGTTTCGTGAAGGTTTTCCTAATTGTGTGAATGTGTCATGTGTACTTTGTGATGTGGGGTAAGTAATTGTGGTAATTAGTTTAGTTAATGTGGGTAATAAAAGAATAGGAAAAAAAATACATTATATAAAGAGCTAAATCTACTTCCCATTGGACTGTTGTTTGTTTACTAAATATTGCAAAAGAGTATATTAAATATTATTAAATATTTATTTATAGCTTATTAAACATTTTTTATATTTGTCTTATTATATTTGCCCAGCAGTGGGATGACACAAGCTAACAGTAACAGTAAGTTCAAATGTTTGGAAACTCAATCGCTGACGAAGAATACTTTGTTTTAATGAAACTAGTAAAAATAAGCAATTTTCTAATTATTGTTTTATTTATTCACACACAATGTACCTACCACGGCATTTAGCATATTTATAAAATTGTAAACCAGTACTTCAGGTAATTATGATGTCAACAAAAACTAGGTAAAGTGACATTGTATGTAATGTGGGAAAAACGTCGTAATTTTGATAATAACGCGAATAAGAATGACTGCGCAGCTACCTAATTATAATTTTAAAATGTTATCAAATTATAATCGCGAGCCCAATATGGGTTTGACTGCGGTTTCAAGAGGTTCATTTAAAAATAATTGAAGTAGGATTTATTTTGTAAAACATTTTATACCTACTAAGAGAATTCTTTAACATGGTTTATTTAAAGTTCAAATTGGTGTTATTTATCTAAAATATAATGGACTTTTTCCTACCTGTCTACAAACTTAAAAAAAAAATTAAAAAAAAATCGTAAAAATTGGTCGAGACAAAAATCTATTTCGGAGGAGTGCACCACAAGCATCGCGATAAGGTATATTTATGTATTAAATAAACTGTAATACTAATTACCAAGTATACTTGTATACTCATCATCAACTATGCCGGAGATGGGCTTCCGGTATCGAAGGTGCATCTGAATACCAGTCCTTTACATGTAGCAACTGTCTGACCTCAACAACAATCATCAGGTATTTTATAACACTCATCTTGTTGATTAGATTAAAATAACTTCAAAGATACTTATAGTGACGTCATTTTTAACTGCCTACCTATTCCATTTTCTACATCCGTTTCAAACTAAACTTAATCATCAAGTCAACAATACCTAAGTACAAGGACAGAACAGAACAGCTAAACTAAAAATCGTGAGTACTGCACACGCTCGTTCCGTTTACAAGACGATGATTTATTTTATAATGCTAGTAACAAGTACGTGTCCATTACGTGGCATCCTGGTTACGTTTGTGACAAAAAAAAAGATGGGTCGTGTGTGACGAAAATTGACTTTCACCTTAATAATGATAGCTGGGGGACATCAAAAGCCTGGATGAAGTCATTTTGAATATTATGTGGTTGTGTTGTTAATTTGTATGTTTGAGAGGAATTTATTTTCTAATGAATACAGTATGTTTGCAATACGTACCAGCATTTATACGGGCTAATGAAAAACACTTCAAACGTTATTTGTTCTGGAATAGGTATATGAAAAAAATTCAACGACATAAATTTTTTAAAAGAACTGTTCTATACGATATTTTTTGTAAGCATACAAAGCAATCGTATTTTATAAAATATCCTTCGAAATAGGATAGAAAAAATAATCAAGCAATTAAGATGCTGTTTCAATTTGGATAGAACATGTATGATTAGGGTGCAATTTGTCCTTTGAAGTTAAGTCAAGGAAATGGCTATAAAACAGCAATATATTTATATCAAAGTCTTGCAATAAATTCTCAATCGGACTAATAAAAATAAATTAACATGTCGTACTCGTCCCTAGCTTTGCTTACAAATGTTCATATTTTCTATCTAATGCAAGAGCTCAATATGTAGTTCTATGGCATTTTTATGATAATACTTGTAATTTGCACTCGATATAAAGTGCTTATATTGTAAGATCAGTTTTATTATTTTTATTGATTAAATGTATTACTGGAAGTTGCTGCTGGCGTTTATTTATTGTACCACTTAATGTATTTATTTACTTTCTTATATTTACTAGAGTAAAATTGAACTCTATACAGGGTGCAAGCTTTTCGAAAACTGATAGGGTGAATTAAGTTCCTAATTTTGAATCATTTACCATCAGAATGTTTCTCGGGATTTTTTCTATTTTTTTTTAGTTACGATTATTGTAAATAAATGTAAAAGTACACTCTTTGTCGGTACGTTACTGTGCCTTGAACTAACTGGGTTGTGTAGGTCAGATAGGCAGACACTCTATGTAAAATACTGGTATTTAGCTGAATTCAGTTAGACTGGAAGCCGACTCCAATATATTTGAGAAAATGCTAGCCAGATGATGCTTTTATGCTTACTTAGCATTTCACCGCAAAGTTTATTAACACCAATCTGAGGTTTCAATCAGAAATGAAGACGTGCCATACACACTTATTAACAGAGACCATAACAGCATAAATTAAATTTTATCACCACAACTAAATCACCATATAAAAATCTAATATATACGCTATATAATTGTGCTGGTCCTAACTTTCTAGGGCTGCATACAAACGGCTGTTAATGCGATGACACTATGATAATCTTAGACGAGGTAAACAGAAATACTAGTTTTCTGTAATTACAGCTTGTACTTGAGCGTACTTGTACAGTCGTGAGCACAAATACGTATGCACTTACTTGAATTAAAAAGGTATATTCTTCCCGAACACTATGTACTACTTACTAAATATTATGTTCGTAGCACCAAAAAAATGTTACTACTATAGAGGTATTGTCGACAGGAAACATAAATATCACGCCTGTATAGCCTGCCAGATTAATGCCAATGTCAATGTGTTTGTGGTTCATGTTTTAGGGAACGAGCCTTTTTAGTACAATCCCGCCATACTATTCCCTAATCAGTGCAACTCTTGAAACCTACACGTTTCCGTTTCGAGACGTGACTATTGCCACCAAGTTTAAAATTAAATGATGACTCCTTAGCTGTTACTGGGAAATTCTTGGTGGAAACATCAAATAACACTTTCAAACCTAAGATGTCATGCTCAACAGTAGCGCTTGCAAACGCTAGACGAACGAATAAAAAAAAGCACATTTAAAAATTGCACACATATTTATGCACGCCACTGTACGCACTTGTATGCTACAAGTGCACATTCTAGCTGTTTATGTCAATGTCCAACGCGTTGCGACGGTCATATCTAGGTTCTTGATAGCCGTGATCGCGTGTGTGGTCTGAAAAGGACATTTTTATCTCTTCCTATGTGTTTGCTTATGTTTTTATGTAGCATCTATCTACACGTTGTGTGGTAATCGATTGTCAAGGTATGGGCACGTTATGTGGAGGAATGCATAAAATATAAAAGTAATGATAGTTTCGTGGTGTGACCGTCGGATTATAAGTCTTCAGCTTCAAACCTCTGATTTTCGGGCTGATATGCGTAATATGTCCACCACCATGTCTGAAAGAGATTTTTCGACGGCATGTACATTGTACAGCCTAGTCAACGACCCGTGGGTGATAAAAATTATTTATCAGGTTAGCCACTAACCACACGATAAAGACAATGATCTAGGTACTCGTCTGTCCCTGTGAGATAATTTGCTAGCCTCGACTCGGAGTAAAATAAGTCGCAGGTGAAAACAGCTAGTTTTCGTATATTTATGATCATAATAATCACAATTATATAATAATATCAATCATCCTTGAAAAAACCACTATATAGAGAAGACCAGAATTTGAAGATGATTAGTCACTTCAAACAAGTAGCTACCTAAGACCGTGAAAAAGATAATTTTAATTAACTGTTTAACATTAAACGGACGTAAATAATAAAATAATAACCCTTCACTATTATAATAATGATCAATTTTCTTGTTTTTTCCTTCATAGAGCCTTAGTAAGATAATTATATTCACGATTACTACGATCGCGGTTCCAATGACGGCATCCTGGGAAACTTGGATATGAAGTCATCAGTAGCACGAAGTTAGTACAGTCACGAGCATATATATGTACTCAGAAAGAATCGAGTGAGATGTCGCGGAATAAATTGCGTCTTTGATTAAAGATCTATTAATTCATGATTGTATGGGTACCAAAATAACATGTTCGTAACAAAATAAAATTACAATCAAGAGATTAGGAGAAAATCAGTTTAAAAAGTTGCTACGTGAATACATTTCAAAATACCCTGCGTTGCTGAAAGGCACTTGTTCTCCCCGACATTGTTATTTTCTTTTGTCCTGGATCATACCTTTTAGTTATGGAGACAACACACAACCAATTTTCTCATGGAATTGTAATTGCAATTTTGAATCCAAAACCTTTTTCAGAAAAATAACACTATTTGTAACAACATGATTGTATTAAGAATCAATATAGTAGAAGAAAATCTCTTATAAAAATTGCTAGAGGTAAGTGCTTAAAGACCGCGACTGTACCTACTTCGATTTACTTACTTATTTTGAATCAATGCAAAAACTAATAAGTGTTTTATTTCCTGTGCTATTAACTGGTACTTACACCTTAAATGAAGGTTGGGTGCACACTGAGCTTTTATGCTTATTTATTATTTGTACCGAAATAATCGACAACGTTGTTAAAAGAGTAATACTCGTTTTTAGATCGCCCATCTCCTTTTACCCCGTAAAACAGGTATTATTTGTAGTCAACCTTCTTGAATCTCCAATTATCTTATAATGTTACCTCTACGTAAGAATCAAGAAACGTGATCATAGAAGGTAATCATCATCATCATCTGATTCTCTTGGGGTCGGCGTAGATTGGCCACTGTTGATTCTGGCTTTCAGGAGTGGTTTGGGAATAGCGTGGCGGGCTTGTACCAATTTTAAGTCAATCCACAAAAGAAAGACCAAAGAAGATAATCAACGTACTCAAAACCCTTTTCTCAATAAATAAGAAACGACTTTATCTAACAGAAAAACAATAACTCCAACTTCCAAACAGAATTGTTCAAGTGTCAAAACATTGTGATGTTCTTTATTAACTTTTAAGTTAAGATGTACATCCTCTTTATCCATTTAATAACAAGTTTAAAGTTAGTGATATCACGGATGGGCAGATTCTGGCAGTTCGCCAAAATGGCTGAAGTTTTCACTACTCACTGTTATTATAGCAGTCGTTAGCGGTTGTTGAATCTTTTGTTAACTTCGTGCTTACCTGTGAACATAGAGAATTGATTATTAGTTATAGTATTATGAAGTTCGTCTTTTAAAACTTATTATCGTATGAACAGCGGGAAACGACAGGCGCAAAAGGTGATGAACGCGATTAACAATGGCGGGACGAAATCGACTCTTTTCTGAACGATAGGCGACTAACAGCTGGATGGAGATATTTCTTTATCGTGAACAGTTATAATCAATCGCCTACAATCAGATTTAAAGGTTTTTTTTTATTTATTCTCATTTCGATATATTTCAGCCTAATAACTTTAGCTACTCGTATTTAAGGCTTGCTCCGTTTTACAAGGGAATTTTAAGCAACAGTGTTTTAAATAAGTGCAATGAACAAATACTTACTGCCGTACTCAGAGATATTTAATGATTACTTAAGCCGTCCCTTAGTAAAGGTTTGACATATTTTTGTATGAGAAAACTGTCAAAACCATTACTAAGTGGCCTAAGTAATCATTAAAGCTCTCTGAGTGGGGCAGATAGTCACATTTAAATTGATTCAATAAAGAACATCTAGGTATTTTACATTTCAATGAGTTCCTTTTTAGGCAGGTCATGACAAATGTGCATATTCAAACAAATCCCATACCCACGTGCTTCTTGTGTTTGTAATATTTGCAAAAGCCTTCAAATTATACAATTTCAAAACATTGCAAATAGGTAGTTTCTTTCATTGCTAATTTAACTACCTTGAATATTTGAAAATTTGTAAGGTCTAAGTTTGCATGTTTTTACCTCAAATAACTAAAAACTAGCATACATACAAGTACTAACTGCTTCAAATTATGCAAAAATGTGCTGCCAACCAAACAACGAAGGATAATTATGACGATCTTTAAATTCTAAACAAATGTTCTTACGGAAGAATTCTTAGGGTGCACACACATTGCGAATAGCGGGTATCTGGATAGAACGACAAATTTTGTAACAGACTATTTCTAATAGTCTGATCAAGAAGAAATTGTCAAATATTCAATACAAAATCAAATTATTTTTGAAAATATTTATAATCTTTCAAGATTTTTTATGCTTTCACGAATTATTCGTGAAAGCATAAAAAATCTATATAGTTTCAGCAAATAAAATAATAACGCTGTCTTGTTGATCTAACCCCTTCTTAAATTTGACTTACAAAGACAAAAATGGCGAAATATACTGTGTTCTGCCTCTGTCTCTAACTCTTCGGGATCACACTTCCGATGCTATATCAATAAAACCAAACGCATAGTTCTTTAAAGGTGTTGATGGTTAAGCTCAAACATGAACGAGACAATTTTTCAGTTTGAGATAAATTGAAGACTTGGGAATTTAAGTTCGCGTCCAGTCTACGTTTTTTCACCAATACAAGTGCACCTTTACTTACATAACATGTGCATCACAACTAATTATTATTCAGTAGAAGACGCAAATAAGCTAATTAAACTTGTGCAAACCGCAGTCATGAGTTCATCGCATAATTTTTTTTTTATTTTGCTTGATGTTACTTACATTCTGCCATACAAAATAGAGAAACATCATTTTTTTTGATAACACACAAACATGTGACACATCACGCCTGTTATCCACGAAGGGTTAGACTGAGGTGTTATTTAAGTGTCATGCTTATTGTCATCAAACGGGCACCAATGTAAGCTTCGTGACTGCTTCTAAATAAACCCTATAACACTTTGCCCGACCCTGGATATTCGTTGTGGTTTTCAATGCTGAGCAGTTGCGCTTGGGACCCCAAGACGAACGGGGTAGTCTTGCAAGGCGAGGCATTCTTTTTTCTGAAACTATAAATATGTAGTTTCGTTGCTTTTAAAATTGGAAACATAATTTCCATTATCTTTTCCAAGTAAAAGTTTAAATTCTTTTCCACTGGAAAATAAATAAACACTAAGTTCAAAGGAAAACTTGGTGTTACGATTCAATATTAAGTATCCTCATTATAATAAATAAATTAAACTAAGGTTGTGTTCCGAACTTTATGAAGGGTGAGAGACACTGTTGCCGGAAGGTACGAAATATAAATAGACAGTTTTATCGATTGAAAAGGGTCGAATACCTGTGCCCCGTAAAATTGGCAGGATGTTCCTCGCTAAAGTCTGATTTTTATGTTCTGTTTACATTATTTTGTGTGTGCGTTTTCAATTTCCAATACTTTGGGACCAGTAGGTAAGTACCTAAGACTTGTTTGTATAAGTAGTTTATTTAGGTAGGTCCCACCCATCAAGGCTGCCTATCCACTGAAGCGGAGCGGAGAAACGGAGAAATATTAACCAATAGGATTGCACACTGGAAGAGAGGGCAGATTTTCGGCAGTACTATTGGTTAATATTTCTCTGTTTCCCCGCGTCGCAGCCTCGCTCCGCTTTAGTGAACAGGCAGCCTGAGTACGTTGTAAAAACCAGACTGACAATAATTTCATGTCAAACTATGTACGGATACCTACATAGTTATACTCGACACTCACTTAGTCGACAGAGAGGTTGATGATGTCTAGTTAGGTATACAGAACACTCCATATTTTGATCATTAAGGAAGTACTCAATTTTGCTTTTAAGCTTCACAAGACATAACAACAGGAAACAAAAAAAACTGAATCTAAAACTTTACTAACACTCGTTCACTCACATCGCTAACACAGCAAAAAATATAGTGCAACTAAGAAACCCAGTAAAAAAGTAACAACAAACTTGATTTACTAAACATTCCAATTAACATCATAATTAAACAGCGGCCTTTAAGATCCAAGCTATTAAATCTACAATAAATACTTGGTAATTATAGCAACACTGCTGTAATTGAAATCACCAGTGAGACAAAAAAGTGCGTTTAAAATCTATGATTATGGGTCGACTTTGAACACGGATCATGGCTAGCTTAGCCTAGCCTTTTCCCAACTAAGTGATCGTTTTCCAGCATAACCGGACGCAGCTGAATTCCAGTATTTTAGATGAAGCAACTGCCTTTCTGACTTCCACAGCTCGGTTACTTGGTGATACAATTTATGCTCCTTGGTAAGACTGGTTGTCAGACTTTCAGATTATTGACTACCTAACGACACTCAAGGATCTACAATTTATTGACAGACGGGTGAAATGAGTAAGGAAAACAGGAAACACTAAAGAACGCCAACGTGTATCCTACAACAAAACCCATCAAATATTATGTGGCTGATACTCTTTTATTGGAAAATCGAACCGCCAGTATTACTCCTATCATACGTAAGCTACAAAATAATTACCCGCCATGTCAACATCAAGGTTGGAGAAGCATGGTGTGGTAGTGTTAATCACGCGATAATGAGTCTAATGACGTCATCTATCGATTGGGCGTTAGGCCGATGACTGATGCGCTCACCCTATTTTAGGTCGAGGCACACAAAGTATAGTCTTTTCATAGCTGTATTACACAATGCAGGAACAATCCAAAAGTGATTTTGTTTCAACGAAAATTAAGATCACTGTTGTTGAAGGAATGAGCAAAAAAACGCGAAGAAAGTTTTGAGTATGGATGTGGATTGCTCTAAGAGTAGACGAAGACCAAAGAAACGATAGATGGACTGTGTGAAGAATGATACTGCTAGAAAGGAAGTCACCGCTGAGATGACGAGTAATATAGAAGTATGGAAAAAGAAGACACAAGTTGTAACCAACAACCTTATCGTACGGACAGTACAGTTCATTTTGACTTTGACGGTAACACAACGTCACAGGTGACTTACTGTGTCAGGACTGTACATTGATTCGATGCTCCGTGATTTCGTTTGTAAGGTTTCTTGTGTCAAACTGTTGGTTTTGGTGGTAATTGTAAAAGCCAAGTAAATTTGACCTTTAGTTCAATGATTTTGTGGGGGTGGCAGGGCTGTTTAAGTATGAAGATTATTCTATAAGGTTTAGTTGAAGTTTGTAGTGATGTACAGACGAGGAGTAAATTATTCTTTAGTGATGAAATAAAATTTGGCTTAAATGTCGATATTTAACTTTTTCTATGGTATTGAACATTTTTTATTGCTAAATGGACCTGCTCTTGTCGTCTGATGGCAGCCATAGATGAGGTCTATGATGAAACGAGCATGCCCAGAGGATGTCTGTTAACTATGACTTAGAAGGCAGACGGTTTAAATTTGGGAGGAAAAACGTCTTGAGCAAGCGTGGTGATCAATAATTCTTGTGGCTTCTGTGTATAAGAAGAGGCCTTTTATCAACGGTATTATTGTTATTCAAATATCGACTGTAACCACTTCTACATAAGGTAGGTGGGTACAAAAACCCAATTTCAAAGTTCTTTATCAACCTTATGGGAATTTACTAGCACTGTTTTTGCGCTATCGACTCCCCATAGCAATTTATTATTGTTCATTAATTGAATTAAGTAATTAGAACTTTTTGCTGACCGTATCAAACATATAAAGCTAGTGCTATATTTTTTGTTCGACATAAAATTACTTTTAATTCCGAATCGAAACACATAGTATCATTTGTTGCAGTGGTTTTGAAACTTACAGAGAATATTGAATCTTAACAATTGAAAATAAGGAAGAGATTTGTTTTAACGTAACAGACGGATTGGTTGATTTTTTTATTGTTCAGTATGTCTACTTATATGTGGCCATTTTATTTGATCGTATCAAAGGTAATTTGATTTTCTACAAGTATGGGTATAAAAAGTTCTTGCTTTTGTTACCTGATTAGCTTATACTGTCTACTTGGTAATGTATTTGATAAAAAAAAACTTACCTAAAGAAGTATGGTTGGCAACAAAAGCCGGTTAAAAAAGTTCTGAGGTATTTTCATTGTATATTCAAATCGGATTCCAATTGATACTGTTTTCGTTTAAGTAGGTAAATATCGACTTAATGTTTGTGATTTTACACGTAGGTATATATTAATATTTTAGTGCGAAATAAACTTTGTGTGGTCCGTAAGTTTTTGATTACAAAACCACATTTGCAACTGAATTGCAAATGAAGAATAGGTAGGTATTTAATTGCGCCTGCATTTATTCGTTTCCGCCTTTGCAAATCTTGCTTCGTTGTAAGTACTAAGATAGTACAAACCATAAAAATCACTAATTACCGACAAAACTATGTAATTAAATTGATTTTCAAGTCAGTTAGGTACAAAAAAATACACAAGGGAGACGGAAGTTGGGTGTTTTAAGACCTAGATCATTGCAATTATTAATTAAATAAGCGAAAAAATTGTCCCTTCAGTTATACTAAAATTACTGCTAACAGCGATGTTTTTTATAGCCGCAGACATATTTTACGTGTTACATATCTTGGATTGAAAACCTTTGGCCGACATAAACTGGGTAATGTTTTGACCCAAAGGTCTACTATGCCAAGACTATCAGCAACCGTCTCCTACTATTTTGATCAAAACCAGTTGAATAAACGCCAAGCAATTTTACTGACACTTTTTCCTTTTCTTAGACATAATAATATGAGGAAGAAGTGTCAGTAAATTTCGGGATAATATCCATGACGATATCGAAAACGTAAAAAAGAGTTACGACAACAAAGGGGCAGACTCCAAGATTATCTTATTAATATTGCAATAATGCAAAATATCCCTATTATTCTGCAAGAAATTAAGCGTTGTAATATTGTAAAAAATCAGGCAAAGTCGTGGGCGTTTCGCTAGTGAGATGAATACAAAGATTAACGTCGGCTCTTTAGTTTTTTGTTCCCTCCATTGTTCGTTGATAAGATGCTAATAACTATAGCAGGGTAGGGATGTACCTTGGAAGTTGTGAATTTATTATAATTTATGTTAAATTTATTTAATAATAATAATAAAAAAACCGGAAAAGCAAAAAACAAGCACATTATTTATTAAACAAAACTTCAAAGCAGGCGGGGTCCATTCTATTTTCATTTCATTTCATAATTTAATATTCAAACGAACAACGGCTTACACGGCGGCCACGAGTTTTTTTTTGCTTTTCAGTTTTTTCGGGCGGGTTTTTTAGTTTTTAACTACTTTTTTATTGCCAACTTTTTAGTTCTCTTGTGTTTGTTTTAGAATTTGTCACTATGAATTTTGTTTAAACATATAAGTAAGTGTTATATATTTTTGTAATCTCCTTTTAAAACCCTTAATTTTGATAACTACCCTACTCGATGGTACTAACATTTTGTTATATTCACAAACCTGCATAGAATATTTTTTTGTAACGACATTGAAAAGAAAAAAGATAACATGGAACTTAGTGCGGGCTTTGAGGAAAAAATGAAGGAAAACCACAAACGAGGTCACAGTGATGGATTGTGTCAATGGAAACTGAATTGTTTCCATTCATGGTTTCAGCCGGTCTTAACTGGCTTTTATGGTATATTTATGGGCTTACTTTATTTATTTATTCTTTGCATTTTACAGAAAAAGATTTGTCTTGAGCCTTTTCAATTCTCAATTCTATATTGCGTACCTTAAAGTATATAAGAAAAAAAAATATTAGCCATTATGTATGAACCCCGTCGAACACATTAAAGGTACATCGAGTAGAAGAAGAGGAAAAAATACACTGGTTTAATGACATGATGTGATAACCACATCCAAAGACATCTTGGCATTTGGTTATGAGAATATGATTAACAATATACACAATATTGTTAAACATACAAAAAATAAATTAAAATAAACCAATAAGTTTAGATGTTGACAACCCTAAAACATTAAAAAGAAATCCATTGGAACAACATTAAACACATTAAGAGTATGTTAAAACAGGACGCTTGTATCTTTTCCCTTGTCATAAGCAGAGACGAGATTTTAATTCACTGGATTGTCAATTTCTATGTTTAAATGAGAATATCATCAGCTGTTGGCCTCGGCATTCATTTGTAGATAAATGAGATCACATGTAGTTAGTGGTCCTTAATACTGATAAACAGTCTTACCGAGGAGTATCATATTTCCCAGTAATAAAATATTGTGGAGGTCAGATAGACAGTCAATACTGGTATTCAGCTGCACCTGAAAACTGGAAGCTGATCCCAACATAGTTGGGGAAAGGCTAGGCAGAAGATGGTATGTAATAAATAACTGTGATGTAGGTATCTCAGGGTCTTCAATAAAAAATGTGTAAGTACCTACGTCTCTGAAAAACCATAATTGCAATAAAATTGAATATCTTTAAAAGCCCAGACCAATAAATGAATAGAGCTATTACTTTTTTACAACGTTTGATTCAAAGATAATATTTCAGATGATTTTATAAACCATAATCGGCTTTTCAAGTTCATTTTGCTGTTAATGGGTTATTTTTATATCTGCAATCAAAGTAAAATAAAATATGGTGATATTAATAGTATTGAAATCTCAAATTACCTTTTAACTCCAAACTTAGTAATCCATTTACTTAAGCACTTTAATATTCATCTTCATAATAGCGTTTGCCTTTTTTTTAAGACTGCCTAGTTGGTCCAGTGGTCGTTACATCGACTGGTGAGCATGACGTTTTAAGTTCGATTCCCGGGTCGGTCAAATTATTACTCGGATATTCCATGTGGAATTTCTCTGAAGTAGCACAGAGTCTCGATATTTTATTTATTTAATTATAACCAACTTACACTAACAGTAACACCACACATATAAGTTAAAGGTTGAACATAAAAATTACACAGACTAAATAATTAGAAATATAAAACTTAATAACAAAACAACAACAATCCTACTTCCTATCCTACTAATATTATAAATGTGAAAGTTTGTGAGAATGGATGTGTGGATGTTTGTTACTCTTTCATGCATAAACGGCTGGACCGATTTGGTTGAAATTTGGTATGTAGATAGGTTATACCCTGGATTAACATATAGGATAGTTTTTATCCCAATTTTATGATCCGTGGGATAATTTTCGAGTTGTAGCGGGTGAAGCCGCTGGCAACAGCTAGTATTACAATTAACAGCTAGTAAAAAAATTAACATGATATTATAGTGAAACATAAGATCAGATATGTATCTGGTTGATGACAATGAAGGGATTTTAAAATCAATTTCCGAAATATTATATCATCCACATGACTGTAGTCAGTTTTTTTTAAAACCAATCGGATACTAACAAGTGGCCGAAATTTTGAAGCGAACACCTTTTTTTTTTTTTTTTTTTTTGGTGGGTGTAAAATCATCGAATAACCCCTCCCGCTCTTGGGCAGAGCGAAAGGGAGTGTCAGACTTCTACTGACTAAAAACCACCCATGTTCCTTCTTCGCCCTCTATGTCGAGGCCGCGATAACCGTTGGACTACCCGCGGCCCCGACAGGCGTCGGCCCTTTCGGGCCCCTCCCATGTTGCTGACATCTCTTTGAGGCGCGCGTGGAACACGAACGCGCCGTCGACACGGCCTGTTTTCGTCGTGAGACGGACGGACGGCGAGTTAGCCCATCACTCACCGTCCACAGGCCCGCGTCTACGGTGGCCGGAGGTCATCGCGGGACCCCCGACGCCCGGAGCGCCTCCCGCGGCGGCTGGGACGAGAGGTTCTCTCCCTCTCGCGTTCCGCCACCTCCTTCGCCAGCATCACTGCTTCGCAGAAGGAGGCGACGGCGTCCCATTCCTCCTCGCCCCGGACCATGGCTTGCACCAGGGCCGGGCGCGAGAGGTCGCCGCCGCCGATCGCCGCTACGAGAACACGGCGGGGCTCCGCCCAAGCGGGGCACACCTCCACTGTGTGCTCCACCGTGTCCTCCGGCCGATCCTCGCAATGGTGGCATCCGGGCGTTTCCTCCCGCCTGATTCGGTGCAGGTACCTCCCGAAACAACCGTGTCCGGTGAGGACCTGCGTCAGACGGAAGGTGAGGACGCCGTGGCGCCTCTCAAGCCACTCCTCAAAGAGGGGACTTACCGCCACTATCGTGGCGTGCCCTGCACGGGGTTGCGACAGTCGCTGTCTCCATGCCGCCATGAGATCGCACCGGAGGTCTGTCCGCCGCGCAGCAATTTGCCGCGGCAGCGGAGTGACCCCCCGGCGCAGCGCCTCCGCGCGCCATTGATGCAGGGAAGCGAACACCTTACATACGAACAGTGCCAGTTAAATAAAACTGTTTCTATCCTTGCAAACAAAACCACTTAAACGAAAATAAGTAATCCAGCAAAAATAATGACATCACCGTCACAACGACAGTCGATAACAAAATCCGGTTTTCAATTTACACAAAATCGGTAAAGAAACCATCACGGGCTCCCAGAAACCGGTTTGTTCCCAAATAAATCCGCCATCGATGCACTCGGACCCGTTTAATTGCTTTAGTAGCAATAACCTTGTTAACTTAGTAATTATACCAAGGCCAGTCGGTTCTCACATCACACTTGAATGGGGCTGAGGATCAACCAACTTGGAAATTTATTATTCGTTTCTAAGTCAAGTGTTGCTCATCTACTAATAACTTTTGAAGGCAGGCTAAGGGGTTTGATCTTCCCGTCGGGGCTGCGGGTCCCGCCGAGGCTGCGGGTTGTTCACAAGTTGCTGCGGGTTGTTCACAAGTTACCGCGGCCTCGATATATAGGGCTCAGAAGGAACATTTTAGTTAGTAGAAGTCTGACACTCCCTTTCGCTCTGCCCAAGAGCGGATAATTATCGAATGACAATAAACCATTGATGAAATAACACAACCGCATCTGCTATCCTCATAATTTTATAGATTACTAACAAAACCTCATTATCAATGAACTAAACAGCAGGAACAAGAAAAACAGGTAACAAATGTTAACAAAAGAAAAATCCTTGAACTAAACAAATGCATAAATACATCACACTCAGATGCATATCGCACACGACATTATGTATTGTGTCGTAAGATTGTGTTCAGTCAGTACGACAATGCACAGAAATGGCGGCACTAATAAAATTTTGTAGTGGGGAATTTGGGCGCAAAACTCCTGTCACGCACCGCTTTAACAGCTGTCAGTTTCTTTTACGTCATTGGTGACGTAGTATTTTTTTTAATGGCATCTCGCCCGTCCACTTGTGAGACTAACTCCTGCTTAACTGGACCGAGTGTAAGGTCTCCAGCCAGAGGCAAAAAACTTATAAAGTAAAGAGCTAAGGGCACCTCCTGTGGGATTCGAGCCTCGGCTTAGGGCGTCACTGGAGAGAGCAATAAAGGGATAATCTGGATTTGAGTGGTTGGTGTCGTAGTGCAGTCGCTCCATGTAAAATACTGGTGTTCAACTGCATCCAGTCAGACTGAAAGCCGACCCCAACTGTGTTACGATCGTATAAACAAACACGTGTCTTTTTATGTGTCAATATAACATTGACATGACATGGAAAGCGTGGGAGTCAAATTGAACTTTTGTGTGACAATTATTGGCACCTATTATTCAGTTTGTTGAATGGCTTTCTAAGATCAGCAGGGCTATTGCGTATCTTTTAAATGACAGTGGCTATCATATTGTCTATGGATTAATTGTCAAATTGGTTATGGTTTAGTACAAAATGGAACCATTTGACATTATTTGATGGACACTATATGATAGCCACTGTCATTTAAAAGATACGCAATAGCCCTGCTGGTCTATTGAATTTCGTTGAAAAAAATACCTCATGTCTGGAACTATAGACAACAACTATATTTGTATAAGGTTAGTTGAAGTAAATCATCTGGAGTCGTATCCCTTAACTTGTTATTAATTTTGAATTATTGATAGTAATTTTCATTCCAGAAATCATGTAATAAAGTAGTCTACGATATCCACTTTTATTAAAATTATCTGTAAATATCCAACCTCATTTCTATGAAAACTGTAAACATTCACTTAATGGATTAAGCGGGAAATTAAACATAATATTTATCTACTGTATAGAAAAATAAAGTCCGTACATTTTACATCCTACATACATAAACTCACTTTTCCTTTGAGGATAGGCAGACACTACAGAGCGCCTGCTCGTTTTGCTTCGGTCATTTTCATACATTAGTATTTGAGTCAGCGGCCCGAAACTCTGACAACCAAGGGGTACCATATTACAGTCACTCCATGTAAAATACTAGTATTCAGCTGCATCCGGTTTGACTGGAACCCCTTTCGGGGTGTGGGAAATCATGAAATGACTCCTCCCGCTCTAGGCAGAGTGATAGGTAGTGTCTGATTTCTACTGACTAAGGACCACCCATGCTCCTTCTTAGCCCTTGTGCCGAGGCCGCGGTATCTCTTTCAAACAACCCGCAGACCCGACGGGCGAAGCCGAAGCCTTGTGTAATGGCTAAGCAGATGATGATGAAAAGACGTTATTAAAGTGCAAATATATATTCACACAGGTATGGTCTAAAGCAACTTATATGTCGTATAGTCAGTGTCCTGCATTATATGACCCCTTGAATAAAAGAGGGGTCAGGTAACGCTGGGTACAGATTGTGTAATCGTATCATCTAAACGGGTCTTAATCGATGCATGAGCCAGATGTGGGCAAAAAACACCGAATAACATCGAGATTCATTTTCATAATACAATTTAAAGCTCTGAAACAAAGACATTTAAATTTATAATTTTTTTAAGATAAAGTTGCAAACGTGAAGCTCGCCATATACCTATTTAAGAATAATTAAAGTCGTATTCTGATTTTTATTCCAAATTTTAATTTGTTTTTGGTTCGCAGAGTGTATATAACTTTTTCCTTTTGAAGATTTAAAAGAATACTTAATGTTACTCAGAGCAGTCGTGGGAATAAATTTAAGGAGGTAGGTACTTTATTTTGTACTAGCGGACGTCACGCGGATTCACCCGCGTAGTTCCCGTTCCCGTGGGAATGCAGGGATAAAAGGTAGCCTATGTCACCCGGGGATAGTGTAGCTTCCCAACGGTGAAATTTTTATTAAAATCGGTCCAGTAGTTTCGGAACCTATTCGTTACAAACAAACAAACAAATCTTTCCTCTTTATAATATTAGTGTAGATCCCTTATTGCATCACCATTGCTCTCAAACCGCTGACGTCATATCCTCGAACAAAGTATTGGAAGCCATGTAACATCCACCAGTCACCATTGGGTCTAAACGGTGGGTTTATACTTCCACCACCACTTCCTGTGGCACAATGGATACCATTCAAGCATCCTGCCTGTAAGCCCCGAAGGGTTAGGCAGAGGTGTAGGTACTTAATTATAAAAATACAGAATGCGGCAGTTATACTTAGTCTCTTGTAATGATAGTAAGCCATTCGTCATTAATCGGACACAAATCCCTGATGTAAAATACTATAATTAATTTTCCTAATTCGGGAATCAAACTCAGGACTTCACAATCAACAGTCGCATTTGCGACTAATGAGACAAACTTATTATTCGTGACATAATAATAAAAACACACGAGTATTTTCATCATTTCATCATTTTTTAGTTAAGAAATATATTATTACATTTTATTTTTTTATATTTTTTTTTTATTATTTATTATTACTTTCTGTTATTTGCATAGTTACTGAAATGTCAATTTATAAATAAATAAACTTTAACGTGATTTATAACTAAAGGAAACTAAGTGTACAATGTGAGCAAACATAAAATACAAAATTAATGAAACGGACACCTATTAATAACTTTAATTAAGTAAATTGTAAGTCCATACTAGATCACTTAAGAAATATTAACGTCAGTAAGAAATAATAATGCAACATCCTTTGTATGTAGAACAAGTTCAGAACAGTGTTAAATTATGTAATAGACTAAATTGACATTGACTTTCGTTGCAGTAATCTTAATTCATTATGTTAGACTGAACCAGTTTATGTTTAGCCTTGCAGAAACTGATTTAATTGCACTGCCGCACTCAGAGAGCTTAAATGATTACTTAGGCGATCACTTGTGGTTTTGACAGTTTTTATCATACAAAAGTATGTCAAATCTTTACTAAGTGACGGCTTAAGTTATCATTAAATATCTCTGAATACCGCAGTTAGAGCCTAGTTTTATTAATAAATCGAACTGCTATATGATCATCATCTGCCTAGTCTTTCCCAACTTTATTGGGGTCGGCTTCCAGTCTTACCGGGTGCTACTGAATATCAGTATTTTACATAGAGCTACTGCCTATCTGACCTCCACAACCCAGTCAACCCCTTGGTAAGACTGGTTGTCAGACATCCAGGCCACTGACTACCGATAACGCCTCAAAGATCTACAAATGACCGCCGGTCCAGTGGCTTAACGTGCTTTTGAGGCACGGAGTAAACCTATTGCCACCAACTTGGAACAAACCCAGGGTCTGTGGCTGCTAAGGAGAAATTCTGTATGTAAAAACGCAATAACAATTTGCCTGATCCAGCAATTGAACACAGGATTTCATGCTCAGTAGTCGCACTTGAGACCATTAAGGACACTGAGGCAGCACTATTGTTAAATTCAATAAGGATGTCCTGACTAAAAACAATATGACTCTGTTGATAAGTGGATAAGTACGTGTTTTTTGTTTTATCGTGAGTGGTGGCTATTGACGTCACTACGTGGTAAAAAATGTACCACGTTGTGACGTCACACGAGTTTTCAAAGCACTGTATCATTGTCTTCATTTTTTGTTTACGTGAAAAGATAAAAAATTGGGCCTCAATATTTTTTGGAAATCTATCTGACGGACTAATTAGATTTTTCTTTTCAACAACCATAATACATATTCGAATCTTTTCCATAAATGTACTGTTTATTTCCATCTTAAGACGAAAATTATACCAAGTGATCTTCAAGGCTAGAACATGTGCGCTTGATTATAAAATCTAGCATCCGTTGGTTTGTTTGTGTGTCAATCGTGGCAATCGTGTTAGGAGTAAACATTTAAGATTCTAATGCACACGTTTTCGATTTATATAAAAGTTGCAGTTATCTTAAATATAAGCTGTGTTTACAATGTATTAGCTGTTGTTTCTTTACGGGATATTGATAAAAAGTTTGCAGAGATATTGAAGTCAATATCTCTGCAAACTCATAGTTGCTTATAGTATAAGTATACTATAAGCAACTATGAGTTTCTGAGTAGCAGTCGGATTTGGTTGATTGCTATAGGGTCGCCCCCTATTACACACACGACGCCGACGTTACGTGTTTAGTTATAGTGTTGTATGATTTGATATTTTATATGTATTAGTTTGTTATTATTGTTTTATGTTATTGTGTGTATTTTAAGTATGGGCCCTAGTTGCCTGAAATAAAATGATTATTATTAACATTAAACCAAGTAATCTTATTATTATTATTATTACTACATAGGATATAAACAAAACCGGCGTAATGTGGGTATGTACTATTAGGTACATATCTGCCTAAGTCTTCGAGGTTTACAAGCGTGATGTTATCTTATGTGGTAAGTGATTTACGAATGATACTAGACTACTAATACCGCCAAAAAAAGTTACAAAAATCCACAAAACCGTAGTTAATTTAACCAGAATATTTAGTAATACAATAACAGGTAATTTTGCACAATAACAGATTGTTAAGAGTAATAAGCAATCAAAACGCCTAATTAGGACCGTAATGAATTGTTCATTAATTTTCATGTGTACTAATTTATCACCAGTACAGTCGGCAACAAAATTCGATTAACACGTTGTACCGGTGCAATAACCACCGAACCTCGTGCGGTTGGTTTCGGCTGTCATATGTAGATTTTTGACAGTATTATAGTACAGTACATGGCTTGAAAGACTGACGACCAGTCTAAATCTGCCTATCCTGGTTGCGTAGCGGAGAAACAGATAAATATGGACCAATAGGATTGCATAGAATCTCCTCTCTGTTCCAGTGTGCAATCCTATTGATTAATATTATTCAGGCAGCCGCTCCATGTAAAATGCTGGACTGAAAGATGACCCCGACATAGTCAGGAACAAGAAAAATCGTCTTGTAAGAAGATATTTAGATAATTATTACAGAGGACAGCCGTAGTCGCATGCCACCTACGATTATACGAGTAAATAACACAGACTAGACCGCGAGAACAGTTTGACCGCATTCTAAACGTATATGTTGACCTAAACTATAATATAATATACATATTTGTGATGCACTCGCCAAGACTTTTCATTTGATACCAAACATGTTACGGTTATCTCAATTTATTTTTTTTCGATTTTAGAATTTGACATTTAAATTCCGTCATAAAAAGAATTGTTAAAATTTATATAGCCCATGTCATCCGGGCTATTTTTACAAATCTATTGGCACCTCATTTATTAAATCCGTTTAGTAGTTTATGCGCTACGGTGGAACAAACATACATAGACTGCCAAAATCATTACCCTTCCTTTTGGCTTCGCCGTAGTCGGTTAAAAAGCTAGCAGATGATGATTTAGCTCAATAATTCTGATAAAACTGAAGTATTTTTGAACTTTCGATGCTGATTGATATTTATTTACCGCGTAGTTTGATGCAGTTTTGCTAATAAATAAGAAGAGACTAAATCCATATTAATAAGGTCAACAACAAACCTTTCAATTAATCGATCATCAAAGATAAGGAAGTAGAGCAGCACGCATTTATGTGCATCTATAGGTATGCGAATATTCATCATAATCTTCCAATCTTCCCGAAGGCAACTGGATACCAGTATTTTTACCCGACTGCAGCGAAGCCCAAAAGGGGAGTTGTACATGGAGTGGCTGCCAATCTGACTCCTAGTCGCGCGTCCTCCGCGCATCGTCGCCTCGTGTTTCACGCATTCGTAACAGTTCGTTTAATTACAGCGCTTGCCAAAACTTGCAAATTCGGTCAAAACATCATTTTTTGTGGTCAAAATCAAAGAAGGTTTTTCCGACCAAAGGTAGCCAAAGCTGGCTGCTGGATGTTGTAAGAAATACCGCGGTCTTGACATAAACAGCTTAGAAGGAACATGGGTGGTTTTTAGTCAGTAGAAGTCTGACACTCTCTTTCGCTCTGCCCAAGAGCGGGAGGAGTTATTTGATGATTTCCCACACAAAGCTGCGATTCCGGTGAGACACTATCAAGCGTAAATAAAATTGATTACTAAGCCGAAATTAAAACATTCGGCGTTAGCTTTTCGACAAGAACAATCGTAAGGTAACATTCAAGCTATTCCATGCAACTAAGTTGAAACGTCCCTAAGGGAGGATTTATCTAAACTTTTACACAAGAAAAGGGGTGGTGCTATAAAAATAATTACATCACAATGTAAATTAAACGTCTTGGTCTGGAATCCCCAGATTTGTGTGAGAATTTTGTGAAATACGCTAGTGTTTTCATCTCTTAATCTTCGGGTATAGCTATATCTTTTATTATTCCAAGAGTTTTAATCTTAACATGGATGAAGTTAATATCCAAAGACAGGGATAAAATTGGAAAAAAGCAAGCCAGGCCTTTACCCTATAGTGGAACACATCAGGCTCATAATAAATTGGACAAAGTAAAAGACGTTCCTATACGTTAGGATCGTAACAGGTGAGGGTCTAAGGTTTCTACCTACCACCGTTTGAAAAGGCGTGAGTATCCGTATGTGTTTTACAACTCCTAAAAAAACAGGTGTATGTATCAATTTTTTTTTGAACGGTACACAGTATGCAGTAAGCAGAATGACAGAACCAGGCAAAAATAAAGGCAAGAATTTCTTGAAAAACAAAATCATAATATTCGTCCTTTATAATGGCGAAACAGATTCAGTTAAACTGAAAATACACAGGAAAAATAATGGTACACTGAAATTTATTTCGTTTTTCATTAATTAAAAGCACGTTGACAAAGAGTTCTGTTAAAATTGATTAATAGCTTTCCAAATATTGGAGTTGTATTCAGTATTGGTGCATTGAAACTATATCGGTTAAAAATAACGCTATAAGTCTTCACATAAAGCGTTATTTTTAACCGATATAGTTTCACGCTGTCTTCTGAAAGTGAAATATACGGATTTGAATTGTTACCGTACTGTATACTTATATTGCCACCAGATTAAGTAAAATGTTATGAAACCTCAGCTCATCAAAAAATCACCCAAATGGCAATGGAGAGGCCTCTGCGTGAAGTTTCCTTGCGTGATTGAATCAGAATCCGCAAGAGAATCAAGCTTACCCTTGTGTTGGAAAGCCACCGATCATCGATGACCAGCAGGGCTATTGCGTATCTTTAAAATGGCAGTGGCTATCATATTGTCTATGGATTAACTGTCAAATTGGTTATGGTTTAGTACAAAATGGAACCATTTGACAGTAATTGATTGGCACTATAGGTTAGCCACTGTCATTTAAAAGATACGCAATAGCCCTGCTGGTAAAGGTCGTGGGGATTCGCTGGATGCAACATGCACGGGACCGATCAAATGATGATGATGATACTTTATACCGTCCTTTGTACCGTAAAAAACTGTCATAACAATGAAGGACCTTTGTCCTTCATTGTTACGACAGTTTTTTCAAAACATAAACGTCGTTCGTTTATAACATTTAGAAGCATGATACGAAACCTCTTATCGTCGAATGATAAGGCAGAGGTGATACCATAGCACAACGACGCTCGTTATGTTAATTCCGCCAGTTTTATCTGGCGAAATGTGGCTCTACTAGGTACATTATCATCATCATTATTTCAGCCAAAAGACGTCCACTGCTGAACATAGGCCTCCTCCAGGTGACGCCAGATTGACCGGTACTGGGCGTCTCGCACCCAACGGACCCACAACCTTCACCAGGTCATCGTTCCACCTATTTGGTTGCCTTCCAACGCAACGTCCTCCAGTTCGCGGTCGCCACTCGAAAACTTTTAGGTACACCTCTGCCTAACCCTTCGGGCATTAGAGGCGTGATGTTATGTTATGTTTATGTATTTCCTATTTAACCCATCGCATGTCTAGTCAATAGACACAATTAAGAAGCCATTGTTTCATGTACATACTTTTGACACGCAAGAGGTATAAGTTGTAGAGGGCGAGCCACCAGCTATTGACAAAATCGACTCTGAGTCTTTACTAAGAGATTACTTATGGGAAAACACTTCCCGACACGGGACTCGACCACCAGACCAATAGCAGTCAAAATAAATTCTTGAGTTCAGAACTGTTGTAAAAATAGGACACACAAAACCACAAACGACCCATTAAATAACACTTTCGCTAAATGAAACATCCAGATTCATTCTTACAAATTGCAACTTTAAAGACAATATATTCACACAAACACATAAGGACTATTTTTGCTCAGAACACCGAATCTATTTATACTATAAATTGCTCATGACCCCAATAGAGGCACCAAGACAATTTTATTGTTTGTACCAAGTGCGAGTCTCACAATTGCTCAATAGACCAATCAAACTGATGATACCTCGGGAGAAGTGATTTACATTACATTGAATAAGATCTGCGAAGATTGAGACACAGAAATAAACTAGCATGAAAAGATTTTGTAACACTGTGTACGAAAATTGATGTCCTAATGTTAGAAGATGATTTGGCACTTATTATTTTGGTAATAGACTTATATACGTATTCAAGGTCTTGTTGAAATTATGAATATTAGGTATAAAAAAAAATGCAGCAAAAACACCAATCAAAAGCGTCTGAAATGAAAAACGGGAAACATACATACTTAAGACAATAGACATAGAAATTCAAGAAAATAAGCATAAATCAAAAAAATAAACTTATAATAAGCAATTATAATAAGCAATAATTATCAAGTACTATAATTAAAAAATGAAACACAAACGGAGATGATATTCAAAATAGACACGAGGACAGACAAACAGAATAATAATTTATTTATTACAAGAACGAACATGTCCCAAGTCTTTCATTTTATTTCGTAACAGACGGGCGACTTAAGGACTACACGAAAGCCATTAAAAAGTCGCTGAATATTAATAGACAGGCCTCAAATATGAAACCAAATCCGGGACACTATTACGTCAGAATTTAAAGGCATCGCCGTTATATTACTAATTTAAAGGCATTACTAATTTTAGTTAGTGTTATCTAATATCTAACGGCCTGTAATAGTTTAATGAGTAATAAAACTATTACTGTACAACTTATTGCGTTATTTTATGTGTTTCGTAATTTTAGAATATGATCCTGACCCTTTTTAGGAATTTGCATTGGAAATTCTAGATTTCATAGGTTCAACTTACTATTACTAGTTTCATTATGACGTCGTTTCAATAAAACGTATGACCGTATTTTACATTTAGTGACTTACGACTCAGTCACAAATGATCGCTCGTAAGTTGCTCGTCGACAAAACTATAAAGCAAAAAAAATAGTAATTTTTCGCCCGACAGGACGTAGTTGTCTCGTCGATAACGAGTGTTATTAACATGATCTTGCAATTAATTATCTTATATTCCTTGCTATGTGTGGTCATGCTGTGGCCCAGGGCAGTGTGGGGTAGATTGGTGTAGTATATTATCGGTCGATAATAAAGCGTCGATTGGTTAGTTTCATAAATATTCCACACTGGTTACCCCCTGAGAGCTGTCTTAAAGACATACATTCCGGGTTCTTTAGCACGAATATCAATACTAATATTATATTAATAATTATAAAAAGTAACTCTAAAAATTAAGTTTGTATGTAGAGGAATGAACTTTTGAACTAATGTTCCGGGTAGTTGACTGACTAAAAAAATATGATTCTATTTAGTCGGTCTGTTATTTTATCGAAAAATATTGGATACGTGTTAATTTATGAAATTAATAAAAAAATACGAAAAGATCGTGAGTCCCTTTCTGGTAAAAAATGTACAAACTGTGACTCGCGCGACCTTTCGAAGACTGTATCCTCTTTATTTATTGTTTACGTGAAAAAAGAAAAAAAGACGTGTCCAATATTTTTTGGAAATCTATCTGACGGATTTAGATTTTTTTTAGTCAACTACCCTTTTTTTTGGGGTCGTGGAAAGTCATCAAATAATCCCAACTCTTGGGCAGAGCAAAAGGGAGTGTCAGACTTCTACCGACTAAAAAACCACCCATGTTCCTTCTTAGCCCTATATTATGTCAAGGCCGCGGTATCTCTTACAACATCCCGCAGCCCTAGTCAACTACCTTAAGTTTTTCACTGATAGTAAGATTCATTATTCGTCGATGCTATAGGATGTCATGTTTTATCATGCATATTTTCACTATTTTTGCGGAAAAAATAACGGGTGAAGTGCTAGTAATAGATATCGGACAAGGAACAGGAGGAACAAATATTCAGAGTTCATGGCCAACATTCAGTAATTGAAAGCATGAGTTGATCACTATGCAATGCAAAACATAATTTGTATTCGACCAGTGTCGATTACTGAAGAAATAATCGACACTGGTCGAACACAAATTGAGTTGTAGTAAATCAACACGACAGTATAAAGAAAGCCACTATGAAGATTCCAACCAGAATTAAAACATTCACCATAAAAAGTAATTCTTCCCCAAATTAACACACATATTAAACGCCGATATTTCAATCAGTTTATATTCATAGAGGGATTCATCCGTGAGGAAACGGTAAGGGAATATTAATCCTCTAGACTCTAGAGCGTCGGGCATAAATTCGTTAAGGTCAAGCCTTATCGACGTGAACCCGGTTTTATGCGACTGCAAAACTCTGAGGTACGGTGTTTTTACGTTTTGCTCTAGTTATGAAATGCAAGGTTTTATGGCAAAAATTCTGCTGAGTTTCAATAAATTCGATAAAGTAATAATTTTAGGTCAGGAAAGCGACTTTGTGGCTAGAAATATGTAACTAGCGAAATGGGATGACAGTGAGAACTTCTTTCTCTGTTTGTGTGTTTAAAAAATATATATATATGCGGAGAGTATCCAGACTAATCTGCTTAGTTCTAAAGCTTACATTAAATGTTTACTAGGATAACATAATCAACGAAAGAAGAGACAAAAAATAAAAACTAAAAGCTCCCAATCTTATTGCATACACTAACTACTATTAATCCTATAGAAATACTGTGTGGCAAATATTTAGATGCAACAGTTCCATGACTCCTTGGCAATAGTCACAAACGTAGTTAATCTGAATAACTAGATTCCAAAGTAGTTACGAACGACCAGATTGCTAAAGGCGAGATCAAGTGAATTGAAAAAGACGCAATTGAAAAGGACACTAGCAACTGGCGTTTAGCCAAAAGAAAGTTTAAATAAAAATGTGCTAGAAAAGTAACTGTTCCATTTGATAAAAGTTCACAGCTAGTCTTCAAAGGTCAAAATATTGGGGTTCAAAATATTCATAGCGGGTCTCAGTATGTTACCCACGTACACACTTTATGTAATCTATCATCGGAACGCTTACACAAATAAAATGTTTGTCATTCAAATGAAGAGCTTTCTCAAAAATAGTCCTTCTATATTGAGGAAGTAATATTAGAAAGTTATAACATTTGATGACGAGCATGGATATAGGCATTTTAAAGAGTTTGATTCGAGTCATGGTATAGAACCTTCTTTGAAATAAAACTGTCTGGAATAACGTCGCAGTGTAAACTGTGATTGTAAACAATAATTATAGTAGCCATTGTTTTAGTGAAGAATGATCGATTAATATTAATATTCTCAGTTCAGTGTTGGCCAGGCAAAGTGCCAAGATTTACTGATGTGAAAGGAGCTGGTGATGCATCAATAACTAAAGCATTGTTTTAAGAGGACCTTCTACTTACTATAGCTATTTACATAACACTAGTTACTATTTCTTGGAATGTAGACACCGTGGAATGCAATAAAAGGAATAATGGTTGTAATACTAAACTTGGCAATCCTTAATTTCTAAACCTAATAAAACTTGTTAATAGCATTTCACTTCCTTTTAATTTAATGGTTAATTAAGATATAAGTATCTACGAGTATTTTCATTCGCAGTTTAAGAGATGCTGTAAAGTTTAATCCCTTTGAAGTTTCTGATGTTATGAAAAAGGAAAATGTACAAGACGAAGATCAATGATATAAAGTGTCCGACGACAATGATGATGATGATTTTAGTTCATCTTTTCACGGCATATAAAATGAAGTTGAACCGCAACAGGCTGAAAACCAAACTCCATAAAGTTCAAGGAAAACTTAGCAATATCGCTAAGAAAGAATCTCAAAGATATTGCATAAGCGAAAAACTAAGATGTTTAAAATAAACTAATAAGTCGATGAACGCGCGATTATGTGAGCAGAACTTGATAAATTCCCAGCTGGTAAGAAATTGAGAAAGTTTTGTGTAAACTTACGGTAAAATTTATTAAAATGGAGTCCCATATATGCGGAATCCGGTGAGAAATGTGTGGAAGTTTAATTCATATAAAAATCTGCATTCAAATACTTGTGCTTCCTGGTTTCTCTTTGGATATTGGTCTTTGATTCACGCGAGCGCACGAATGGTAACTTGTTAATAGATACACTCAAAATTTTCATAGTACATACATACTTATTAAAAAGATTATAATTAGGTTGATATCCGAAACTAAACTCTCAATGAAAACGAAATCAGGAATTTAAAAGATTAATGCAATTCAAAACCATAAAATGCATTGACTATCAAAATTCAACTCATGGAAGACACAATAAGTTTATAAAAAGAAACAGCATTAATAACCAAGCCAAACACATTGTCTGGTCAAAATAAATGGCGGACAATTTTCCTCTGAAAATATAAGCAAGAAAAATATGTACGTCCGGCACGCGATGGACATATTTTTTGGTGATTCTAAGGCGTTCGCAGATATTATTTATGATATGTCGAGTTTGGAAGCGTAGCATGCGATGGTATTTTAGGAGAAGGAAATGTACATCAAGATGTTGGGTCAGGCATAAATATGTAAAGCAGTGGGTAGTATTGGACTATGGGAGATAGTGAATGAAGTTCAATAATTTAGTTAGTATAGGTAGCTACTAAATATACACTTGAGGGCGAATGATGGTTTCAATGGAAATTATCAGAAACTATGACTTTTTATCAGTCAGTTCCTAAAATCAAAACGAGTGTATCCGTAAACATCGCTGATTTAAAGTAAACAAGTAAGGAAACGTCACATCAAGTACAACAACAAACTAATTTATTATACCACTTAAAGTTTGACCTTGAAAATAACAGCATCATTTCCATTCTTGCAAACAAACTCAGGTACAAAGACCACAATGAATATTTAAGTACTAATTACGCTAAAAAAAAGTAAACACAACTACAGGCGTTATTTTGAACACAGATTCACTTAAAGCTAATAAAAACAAACAAGAAAACATCGTTAGTAACGAGCAATAAAGTAACAAATTAAATGACGAGGGGAATACAGTAGAAACTGATTGTAATGATACTAAATTGAATGTAACAGAAGCTGATTCTCTAGTGGCCGTGACCTGACATTACAAAGAATAGCTTGTAGATTGTGATTACATCATTTCTCTACTACAAAAGGTGTAGCTAGTTTATGCTCATTACTGTCCTGAGAAATGTCATTACCTGTTGTTAGTTGAGCAGTTTGTTCGTAGGAATGACGTTCTGTAGAATTACGACTTGGCAGCGGTGTTGCTTGGTTTGGATGGCAGTAGAAAGATTGGTTTTGAATAAATAGTTGGATTGATTATTTTGATTTTAAAGTTTATTTTTAGCTTTGAAGTACTGTCGATTCACATTACTAATTTAAAAACCGTTTTGCAAAAACGGCTAAAAAGTCTAGAATAACTTAACTTTCCAAAGTTGGTGACTTTGTTTGTTTCATTGAATTTTTCGTCGATTTTGAAGTTATGAGGTAACAAAAAATAAATATAAAGTATAAATTTCGGTTGTACTTTTTTGAGGTTCAAGAACTCCCTCGGTTTTTTGAATTCTGTTTAAATAATACTAAAATTGACGGCTGCCCAGATATGATATGGAACATAGGACGTAGGATATAGAATTGTTTTAGTCATGAATAAAATACAAGCTACAAGCAGTTCTGGTTTGAGGGAAAGGAATGCAACAATTCTAATTCTGTGTCAATGACTGAGTACCGCTTTCAGAATCAAACCCTCGACTCAACTACGAGTACCTAGAGAGAGCCTCTTCAGGAGTTGACGGAGGCTCTCGACAATTCGTGCCATTGGCCATATCAACTATCGATACGATCGTTGAGTTTACATATGATAATGTCTACATCACACTTAACATCTCGCTTGTAGACCAGAAGGGTTAGTCAGAGTGTGTCTATAAAAATGTAATGAGATTCATGTGTACATTGAGAATGCATCATGTTATGAGTGTCAAATCAATTAAATTTTTATTATGTTTTTTACTTAATTTATAATGAAAGAGAAAAGAGTAAATGATGCCATGACGGCTGTAAGGTTAAAATGGAAGAGGAATACATGATTCACCGATTCCAAATAGTATGGATTAAGGGCAGGAAGATAATGTTTTATGGCAAATGTTTTTGTAGGTCCCACGTCTGACGGTCTGATATTTAGGTCTGATGGTCTGAGAATTTTCACTTTTTTGTGGTTCACATGTGCTTACTTAGGATATGAACTGATGTAAACAATAGACATATTGAGATTTCAGCAATCCCAGTCCATTTGCTATCATTTATTAACGAATTGTTACGTTGTTTATCTCCGAAGTTCTTCATCAGATCCTCACAAAATTGTAATTGGATCACTCTGAGAAGGTAGGAAGGTACTCTTCCAAAAACTACTCAAATCACTTCAAGTGTGCCTATAAAATTTGATCAGATCCTGAATTGATGATCATGGGACCACCTGGGAAAAAAAACAAAAAAAAAATTGAAATCGGTCCAGCCATCTTCGAGTAATTGGGGACATACATAAAAAAAGATCCGACGAATTGAGAACCTCCTCCGTTTGGAAATCGGTTAAAAACGTTTTTCAGGGCATAATAATTATATATGTCAACCGCAAAATATTATCAAAATACATATCAAAATTGTCGTTAAGTGGTCATAAATAAACGTCTCTCATGCATTATTATGGGGTACTTAGCCACTTATGGATGCCTGCCCAATTATATATTAAATACAATTGGTCAAGTACACTATAAGAGCATCATAATAGGTTCGACAAGGTTATGACTTCAACATGATACTTATGTTTTGTATTCTTAAATGATACTCATTAAAATTTGAATTGTGTTGCAACAATATAATGGTATTTTCATACTAATTACCGTGAGAATAAGGTCAATTTTAAAAGCTTTAAAACACTTAATTTTAATCAACAGTAACAGTTTATATTGTCTTGATAATCCTTGCTGGTAACATGATAATATTTTAAAGCTAAGTCAGAGGTCAACGATGGCATGAAATCTCTGACACGTATTAACTAATTAGTTCGTCAGTTAGATTATCGAAAAATATTGGATACGTGTTTTCTGTTTTATCAAATTAATAAAAATTGACGAAGATAAAAATGATCTAACATGTGACATTTTCGCGGAGTTCACGAGTTTTCGAAGCACTGTATCGTCTTCATTTTTTGTTTATGTGAAAAAAATATGGGTTCAATATTTTTTGGAAATCTATCTGACGGACTTATTAGTTTTTTTTTTGTCCGATCCTAAGGCACTTACCTCACGGTAAGGGAAAAAGAGCCTTTTTAAATTCCCTAGTAAAAATCCACCAGTTTTACAAGAACTAGCACCAGATTTTTATAACATCACGGCCAAAAAAGAACACTTTCCATACCACTTTGCATTCAACTCCTAAACGCATTCTTCCCGTCCTAATAATTTCCAAACTACTTATTTCGCGTTCAACATCGTAATCTTGGCCCTATATTAGGTTAGTAATCGATTCAGTGAATCGTACTTAAACTTGAACAACCCGTGCTTATCAATTTAACATGAAGGATGATGATTATTGGCCATTTCAGAGCTAAGGGTCTAACTAAGGGTCGTTACTTACTATCCATCCTAAGGCTGGATGCGTGTATGTTGCGTATTAAAGGAAAATATAAAGGAATGGAGGTTAGTTTTGGAAGACAACGGAAGTTTTGTCGACCGGAAAATAGTGTATCAGAAAAGCATTGTGTATAAAATGTCGTCCTTTTTCGAAGTCTACACTAATATTATTAAGAAGAAAAATTTGTATTTTTGTGTGTGTGTGTATATAGGTTTGTAATGAATAAACTCAAAAACTACTACGCCAATTTCTAAAATTCTCTCACTGTAAGCAAAAAATGTACTACCATGACACGTTTTCGAGGAATTCACGAGTTTTCGAAGCATTGTATCGTCTTCATATTTTGTTTAAGTGAAAAAAGAAAAAATACTTGTCCAATATTTTTTGAAAATCTATCTGACGGACTAATTATTATTTTTTTGTCCGATCCCCTATTGCGAATGCAAAAGGCGTTTGGCAAAAACGTAAAAAAACTCGAATTTCGCCGGCTACTTTGTAGCATCAACCTTAATGCGTCGTCGTGCGCACTTAATCTTCTACTACTTGAAACCCTATCTTGTTAACAAAGTGTTCATAAATCCCACTTAAACTAAAATAAAAAGTTGCTTCTACATTAACAGAATTAAATATCTAAACGCATTTGGTATTTAAAAACTGCTACGCTCCCATTGGCCGTTGCAATTAAACGTTTAATGTTCTAGTAAAATTAATTACGACCAGTCGTAATCATTGTAGGGCTGTCCTGCGACGTTATCGGGACTTATCAGGACGCGAAGTTTTTATTTCTTTATTTGTCTTAGGAGTAGCTTTTGCCCGTCGTTTTGCCTGTGTGTACGTTTTGCAATCATTTATTAGAATCGTACTACCGGTATATAAATATCATAATTTTTCTGCCCTTATACCAATTTATTTGGGGTCGGCGCAGCTTGTCTTCTCCTTCCATATCGGTATAAAAATATATATTATACTACTTACCTATTAATTCACGCAGGTGCATCATCATCATCATCATCATAAGCCTATAATGTTCCCACTGCAGGGACTCAGGCCTCCTCTCTAGGAGTGGGATGGGCTATAATCCACCACGCGGGCCCAGTGCGGATTGGTAGATGTCACATGTCTTCGAATTTTTTGGTTCTAAGACGTGCCGGTTTCCTCACGATGTTTTCCTTCACCGTTTTGAGAGCAGCGGTGATAAAATAAATTACACAAAGTAATGCGCCTGCCTGGATTTGAACCCATGACCTACTGTTCGTAAGTCGGGGCCGACACCACTGGGCCACCGCTGCTCTTTACTCTTACGCAGGTGCACCAAATTACATTCACCAAATTACATTTTTTTATAATAAGCTTTGCCTCAAACTAGGAATTTCCCCTGTATCGTGGGTGCGATACGCACATTTAAACTCACATGCCCAAATACCCAGCCCCGGAACGACAACTATCTGTAGGCCATACAAATATTTGTTCCATGCAGGGATCGAACCCGCGTCTCGCAGCGCAGCAGCCCAATCGCTCAGCCACTGCGCCAACCGTGTCGTCAAATACTATTTAGCCGTTGAAGCCTCAAAAGGTAAGACAGAATACTAGACTACAGATTCTTTTGCATTTATAATATTAGTAGGTATGCATATCAGGTTGCCAAGCTTTAAATTAATTACTTTATTTTATCTTAGCATTTCCTTTGCGGCCTATTTTTTCTGCATTTTTATCTAGTTTAATCGGACATATGTCAAATGTTTTTAAAGGTGATTTCTGATTAATAGGGGCTTAATTAGAAGCGGCAGTTTAATTATAAATCATTAATGTTTGACTTGAGTGAGAGCCTGTAGGTAAAGTGATCCTGTGGGTCTTAACGTTAAATAAGTCGCTTTATTCAAAATGTTGATTCTTTATTACTGCCATTTGGTATTTCAACTTCATTACATTTTAATTTTGTTTTTCATAAGATGGTTCTTACAAATACTTATTTTTAACTTAGTATTTATTGACATAAGCTAGAATTTTTTAATATGTATATTTACATAAATTAGCACGGTACCAACATTATCGTCCCAAGTAAAGTTAAAACACTCTTTACTAAAGATAAGGTAAATGCACAACTGTAAACTAACTAGCATTTCGCCCACGACTTGAAATCATAATATAGCTTATGGTACTCGGTAAAGATGGCTATTTTTAATAGTGAAAGAATTTTTGACTAGTTTTTGAGTTAAATTACAACAAAAAAAAAAAAAAATTTTTATTTCTTCCTAAAATTAGTTTGGATTTTTCATTCAATTATTTACAAATTAAAATTACAATACTTTAGTTTCCTCGCAACCCTAGCCCTCAGTTAATGCGAGTCGAGCACTAGCATCAAGTATTTGCAACAAGTAGCAACGAACATTAAATTAAGCCTCAGGAACAGTTAACTGTGATAAATCAATTTGGAACGGGTTCTAACGCATATAATGTAAACTCTAGTATGTGAGAACGTTATATTTTAAATGCTAGTTAAAGGGCAGGCAATTGCATTGGAGAGAATATTGAGGACTCTTGTTTTTTTTTTTTGGGTGTTGGGAAATCATCAAATAACCCCTCCCGCTCTTGGGCAGAGAGAAAGGGAGTGTCAGACTTCTACCGACTAAAAACCACCCATGTTCCTTTTTAGCCCTTTATGTCGAGGCCGCGGTATCTCTTACAACATCCCGCAGCCCCGACGCGCGACGGGATATTGAAGACTCTTGGGACTAAAATTGTAAATTACCTTTACATTTTAAATGTTTGAAGACAATGGCAAAAAGAAATGGATTATGTGAGAAATTATACAAAGGAAAAAGCAGTAATGCTATCGTGACCACTGACAAATCAGCGGGTCTAAAATGGCCGCTTTATCAGAATCCACGCAGAATCTTAGTATGAATCACGTTAAAATTTAAAATTCTTAAAATGGACTAAATGTCTAAGACTATAAAGTCCATTTTAAGAATTTTAAATTTTTATCATGATTCATATTACGATTCTGCTAAAGCGGCCATTTTAGACACCCAGAATAGAAGAAAAAACGTGTTGGGCCTCCCTCAAATAAATGAGACAAATGCAATATGATGAAGACATTTTCAAGACATGGTGATGTTTATTTAATTAGCTAAAAACATAATGTTAACTTTAGTCTTCATAGTTGTATTATTTTAAGTGTTATTTTCTGCCGCACTTAGAGAGCTTTAATGATTACTTAGGCCATCACTTAGTAAAGGTTTTGACAGTTTTGTCATACAAAAGTATATCTAATCTTTACTAAGTGAAAACTTAAGTAATCATTAAATATCTCTGAGTACTGCAGTTTGTGTTATTGTAAGAAAAATACATTGCTCTTTAAGTAAAAATCACACAAAAAATGCCGTTTTGTAAACAGCAAACATGTTGTAGATTAAAGTGAAAAATTCTAATCCGTTTAACGACAAAATTATCGCTTTTCCAAGAATTATATACAGTCGTAAAGAAGTGTTGATGTTTAAGAATTATAATAGTACGCTGTATCGTATGGCCGAGACTGTGCAGATTACTATCGTCCTAAGTAACTACTAGCCGTAATGCCGAGAAATACAGAAGGACAACACAACACATTGCAAAATCATTAGGGTAAAATAGTATCTAAACTAACTATTTATGTAAATTAAAATAGAACTGGGCAGACTGCTGCTGCATGTGGCATCGAATTTGGGTTGAAGTGGCTCCAGATTGGGTTCCAAACAACAGAACAAGGCGTGATGAACTGGATTCGATCTAAAATGATTGGGCCCAAACAACCATAGACAGAGTTAATGAAAGTAAATTGAAAAAGAAAAAAAACACAAAAAAGTGAAAAATAAACTTTAGAAGTGTCAGCTTCAGAAGTCGGTGAGTTTTGTATGGTTTCGTTTTTTTGTCACCGACAAAAACACACACGCGAATTGAGAACCTCCTACATTTTGAAAGTCAGTTAAAAACGCGTAACATTGTGACACATACGGCCTTATTACAAAAGTGGTTAAACCTGGGTTTAACTTAGACTTGGTTTATCTCGCATGCCGTCACTTTCTTTTGAATATTGTCGAAGTGAGACGGCATGTGAGATAAACCAAGTCTAAGTTAAACCCAAGTTTAACCACTTTTGTAATAAGGCCGATAGTGACATTTTTTATAGATTTTCTTTTTGACATTTTTATATTATTTCTATTTTTAATTCCATTAATTTAATTATTATGAATTTTGATGTCAATGACCTCTACAAATATTTGTACACCTCCGGGTATAACATGGCGAGCTTGTAATTTTTTATAACAACTATTTGTTGTACAAATGATTAAATGATTTATTATTTATGTAATAAACATAGGGGAAATTTCAGGTTTTTGAGTAAACTTACTGTCCTGTTGACGTAAGTTTGACTTTTGCGATTTTTCCTTGCAGTTTTGTCCTTCTTCGGCACTTACTTACTCAGTTGAAATGAACTACGTAATAACAGTTCATTACTATAAATATTGGGTTACACACGGTAGATTTAAAATTGAAAGGGAGAAGCACAAAACCTGGCTTGATAATCATTTAAAGTGCTTTTATAGCAGTCCTATTTTTTTTTTTTTTTGGTGGGTGTAAAATCATCGAATAACCCCTCCCGCTCTTGGGCAGAGCGAAAGGGAGTGTCAGACTTCTACTGACTAAAAACCACCCATGTTCCTTCTTCGCCCTCTGTGCGCAACGCACCTTTTTTATAGATATTTACTTTTTAATATATTTTGAAATAGTGTTTCTTTAAATTTAGAATAGGTTTATTTTTATACTCTTTTGTTATTCTGTATTAAAATGGCAGTCTACCAACGATCATCAGCGCGTTTGGATTTGTAGCTTAGTCTCAAGTTTTAGAACCAGCAGTTGGTGATACAGACTCAGTCCGCTAAATCGTGGTCCTTCGACAGCCATTGTAGTAGGTAGTGGTAAATATGGTGCTTACTCGTGCGGGTGCCAAGATGGGAGCTGAAGGGAACGCTGCGGAGAGGGAGCTGGAACATCCAGGCCCCAGCCACTCAACCGCCGACGCAACGGCGGCCGCAGTCCAGACCCCTTCGAGGCCCGTCTCCGGCAATCAGCCCCCGCTGAGGCCAGACACTACCATCCAGACTCAGTCGAGAACAGTAAGTAGAACTTCATCTTGTTCTTCTGCTACAATGGTGGCTAGAAAGTTAGCCGCAGAGGCGTTACATGCTCGCCGTATGGCTGAATTAGAGCAGGAGACCGCAGAGACGGCCGCCGCGGTCGCCGCGCGAGAGCGCGAGGCAGCAGCCGCGGTCGCCGCGCGAGTACGCGAGGCAGCGGAGTTGGAACTACGAGCGGAATTGGCGGCTATAGATGCCGATGCCAGTCATCGTAGTTCATTAAGCAGTCGTTCAGTCAATGACTGGCTGCAGAAATCGCAAAAAGCGTTGAAAGATGATCCAGTTGGGCTAACTGACCGCGCTGAATTTAATCCAATTATCTCGGTCGGCCCCTCTCGCCAGGCTCTAGTTTCCCCAGTCCCGGTAACGCCTATAAAACCGGCTGACCTAGCCACCACAGCTACAAATATTAAAACGCATTTTTGTTGCAGCGATTCAGACCGCCTTGTGAAGTCGTTAGGCATTCTCATAGAAAATGTAAATACAGGCGCTTGCCACCGTAGGGGTGATGGGATTTTCCATTGCCGTTTTTCGACGGTAAATCACATTTAGAATGGCTTACTTTTAAAAGAGCGTTCCTAGACACGATGGACTCGCATTCTGCAGTGGAAAATCTAGCTAGGTTAAATAAAGCGTTGAAGGGATGCGCGCGTGAAGCGGTCATGATGCTGCTGGCAACGGCGCGTGAGCCTGGTGTCGTGCTGCGCGCGCTCGATACGCGCTTCGGCCGCCCCGAGCTTATAGTGGCTCAGGAGGCGGCCGCAATGCGCGCTTTACCGCGCGTCTCCGGTGAAGGTAAAGACCTTGCTATTTTTGCTAGTCGTGTTCGTAATTGTGTGGAAGCGATTCGGTTACTTGACCAGCCTCACTACCTAACATCGCCAGAGCTGATTCAATCGGTTATTTCTAAAGTTCCCCCACTGTTACGAGCACAATGGGTGGCCTACGCCGGCAGTCACGTGGCCAGTGGTCTACCCATTCTCGACATGTTCGCCGATTTCCTGGCCGACATAGTCGAGCTTCAGTCTAGATTCGGTCTTCTCCCTGAATCGGCTGGCGTGACGAGTTCGACTCCCGCTGCCATTAGCCGAGTCAGGGATAAGGTGCACGCAGTCGTTGATGGAGAGAAATCTAGGTCAAAATCAAAAAATAGTTCATCCACGGCTGCTGCAGGCAAAATTCATTGTGTTTTATGTCAACAACAGCATTCATTGACGCAATGTGACAAATTTCTTTCCTTGTCAGTAGATGACAAGTGGCATTTCATAAAAAAGAAAAGAATTTGTCATAGGTGCCTCAAAGAAGGTTGGCATAAACTAAGTTTGTGTTCAGCAAAAAGTTTGTGCGACATTGGCGATTGTAAATTTCGCCATCATAGAATGTTACACAGTACTAGTGAGCGCGCAGCCGCGGCTCACATAGGCTTAGAAGAGGACGATGACTCTGCGCCGTCCACGACGAGCGTCGCCCCGTGCGCGTCGAGCTCCGTACCTATAGTTTCTCTTGTTGAAGGGAAAGAGATCCTGTCCCACGCGTCAACTTCTTTTTCAGCTGAAAGTCCGGTACGATTGCGGAGTCTTCGTCCGTTGTTGAAAGTTGTTGCCGTGACTGTGTCTGGTCCGACTGGTAGTGTCGATACTCATGCCTTATTGGACGACGGGTCGACCGCTACTTTTATTGATGCGGAGGTCGCTGCTAAGATAGGTGTCAAAGGGCCAGAAGGACACGTTCATGTTGATTGCATAGGGGGCCTTAACAAGAACGCACTGGTCCGTTATGTCGACTTTTACATCAAGGGTCGTCACACGAAAGATAATCACCTTATTCATAGGGCTAGATCTATTGGCGGTTTAGGGGTGTCGTCTCAGTTTGTCAACAGGGACGCCGTCACGAAATACCCATATCTTGCGGATCTTGCAGACGAGTTGTGTTACGGTGAAATTCAGCCGATGCTCATCATTGGCATCGATAACTGGCATCTAACCGTATCTAGGGCCACACGTAAGGGATCTAAGTCACAACCTGTCGCGATTCGTACTGCGCTTGGTTGGGTATTGTTCGGTTTCGGTTGTAGTTCAACTACTCAGGTTGATGTTGTTAGTCACGCCACACTTATTGAGTCCGCGACTATAGGCAAGAGCGACCGTTCCGAATTAGAGCAGCTTATTAAGGAGCAGTACAAACTCGAGTCTATAGGAATTTCGAAACGTGAGGCGCGCAATGCTAATGACGAACGTGCTGGTCAGATTATTGAACGCACAGCACGCCGCCTGCCCAGTGGTCGTTTTGAAGTAGGTCTGATTTGGAAGTCTGACGTTTTATCGGTACCTGATAGTTACAACCTTGCCTTTTCTAGGTTTTTAGGTTTAGAGAAGAAATTGTGTAGAGATGGAGGCTACGCGGAGAGGTATCGTGCCAATGTTCTCGATATGGTTGGGAAGGGCTATGCCGAGTTGTGTCCAGAGGCACCCACAGGGCCACGTATTTGGTACCTGCCTCACTTCGGCGTAGTCAACCCAAACAAGCCTAATAAGCTGCGGGTTGTGCACGATGCCGCTGCCAAATCCGAGGGCGTTTCGCTAAACTCGTTATTGTTACCGGGCCCCGACCTACTTCAGCCACTACTGGGCATTCTTTTTCGCTTTAGGGAAGGCAAAATTGGGTTGACCGCGGACATTCGGGAAATGTTTCCGCAAATTAGAATCCGCGCTGAAGACCGCGATGCGCAAAGGTTTTTGTGGCGCGATAGTCCGCGCGAACCGCTGCGCGTTTACCGGATGTCGTCGATGATGTTCGGTGCCGCTTCTAGTCCCTTTACGGCAATTTATATTAAAAATAAAAATGCTGCCGAGCATCAGACACGATACCCGGACGCAGCGCGTGCAATCATTTGTGACCATTATATGGACGATTGCATCTGCAGCCTTGACAGCGTGGATAAAGCAGCAAAACTGGCCGCTGATATTCACGCTGTCCACAAAAATGGGGGTTTTGAAATGCGTGGCTGGGCCTCCAACAGTGCTTCGGCCCTGAAGTTGTTGCCGAAGGAGACATTGCTGGAGGCGCCGGTGACGTCACCCGTAGACCTGGGCCACCTGGCCACTCCTGTGAGGACGCTTGGCCTTATTTGGCAGCCCACTACAGACTGTGTCGGTTTCAATATCGGATTAAATAAGGGTGGGCTACCAAAAAAGCTTACCAAGCGGGTAGTTTTGGCCCACGTTATGCGGGTTTTTGACCCTCTCGGAATTCTTGCGCCTCTAGTAGTGACCGGTCGCATCATGTTCCAAAATGCGTAGCGCAAGGGTCTCGAGTGGGATGAAGAACTTTCACAGCGGGACAGTGCAGCGTGGAGACTATGGTTTCAGGATTTATTCGGGGTTGCCGAATTACGGATTCCACGCTGCTACTGCCTAGCAGACTGTGAAGTGAATCACTGCGAGCTTCATATTTTTTCCGACGCCAGCGAGTCTGCCTTTGCTGCAGTAGCTTACTGGCGGTTTGTGCTTAAGGATGGAGACGTCAAGCTCGCACTGGTTTGCAGCAAGGTCCGTGTAGCTCCCCTAAAGCCGGTGTCGATTCCGAGGTTGGAGCTGCAGGGAGCTTTGATCGCCGCGCGCCTCGCTTCAACAATCTGCGACTCTCATCGTTTCAGACCCGTCAGGCAAGTTTTGTGGTGCGATTCAAGGACGGTGTTGAGTTGGTTACGAAGCGAGGCCCGCTCATTCAAGCCATTTGTTTCGCACAGAGTCGGCGAGATCCTGGAGCTAACGAGTGCCAGTGATTGGCGATGGGTGCCTAGCGAGTTGAACGTCGCTGACGATGCAACCCGGTTAAAACGCACTACGTTAACCCAAGAGTCTCGCTGGATCACTGGTCCAGAATTCTTGCTTTCTTCTGACTGGCCTACTGAGCCTAGTAGTCCCTCAGAAAACCCAATCATAACAGAAGAAAGTAGGAACCCGATACATACCATAACAGCAGTTCACCTCATCAATAATGTTGAGAGGCATGTGCCTGTCTCAGCTGATCCCAAGCGGTTTAGCTCTTGGCTGAGATTGGTACGAGCAACTTATAGAGCTCATAAATATCTAACTCAGATTAGAATCCATTCCTTATCACGAAGGGGGTTTCACGTAGAGAATTTAGTGCGCGAGCAAGGGGGGATATTAACATTTTCTTTCCAGCCGTCAAGCTCTTTTGGCTCTCCACACTCGACGCATGAGACAGCTGCCGATATGCACCTGGCCGAGACGCACATTTTGCGCCAGGCACAGCTGGACTCATTTCCCGATGAGATGATGCGTCTGAGCAGCCTCCCACCCCTGCTCATACCTCGCACCAGTCGGCTGTTCCGGCTGTCACTGATTGTGGATGAAGAGGGCCTCCTACGCCTATCCAGCCGTATTGCCGCAGCCTCGGGAGTGCCTGAAGCCACAAAGAACCCCATCGTCCTTGATGGGAAGCATCCTGCCGTCCAGCTACTGGTGGACCACCACCACCGCCGAGCCGCCCATGCCAACACGGAGACCGTGGTCAACGAGCTTCGCCAGAAATTCTACTTGCTCGGCTTAAGGAACGTCGTCCGTTCCATTGCCTTCCGTTGCCAGCTATGCCGCATTCACCGAGCAGAGAAGTTCCAGCCGCCTACTGGAAATCTACCGGAGGCACGTTTAGCTTACCACAAGCGCCCCTTTACATTCACTGGGCTAGACTACTTCGGGCCAGTTCAGGTGACTATTGGCCGAAGACGGGAGAAGAGATGGGTCGCTTTGTACACGTGCCTAGTCGTCCGCGCCATCCATTTGGACGTTGTTGGAAGCTTGTCGACGGATTCTGCCGTTATGAGTCTTCGGCGCTTCGTGGCTCGTAGAGGAGCGCCGTCTGAGATCTGGTCTGACAATGGCACTGCTTTCATCGGGGCAAGAAGAGAACTCCGCGCACTCTATGGGGACGCAGCTTTGGAGTATGCCGCGTCGGAGAAAATCAGCTGGCGTTTCATTCCTCCGTCGGCTCCGTTTATGGGTGGAGTATGGGAGCGACTGGTGAGAAGTGTGAAGACAGCACTCCGAGTGACCCTCACCGAGCGTGCTCCAACGGAAGAAGTTCTCCGAACCGTGCTGGCAGAAGCAGAAGGGCTCATCAACTCCCGACCCCTGACGCACGTCTCGGTAGAGCCTGGCAGCGAAGAGGCGCTCACTCCAAATCATTTTCTCCTTGCAGCTTCGTCGGGGCGTCCTATACCAGCAACATTGACGGACCGAGATCTGGTGTCAAGAAGTGGCTGGCGCAAAGCGGTCAGACTGGTGGACCACTTCTGGCAGCGCTGGGTTAAAGAATACTTGCCGAATCTTATTCCCAGACCCGGGCAAGGCGATGTTCCAGAGTTGGCTGTGGGCGATCTGGTCCTGGTGGCTGACGGCAACCTACCGAGGGGCTCCTGGCCGAGAGGACGCATCTCAGCGACTTACCCGAGCCGCGATGGGGTAATCCGAGTGGCGGACGTCAGGACTGCAGCGGGCACTCTGAGAAGGCCCTTGAAGAAGCTGCTCAAGCTGAGGGCTTAACTTTGGGGGGAAGGAATGTGCGCAACGCACCTTTTTTATAGATATTTACTTTTTAATATATTTTGAAATAGTGTTTCTTTAAATTTAGAATAGGTTTATTTTTATACTCTTTTGTTATTCTGTATTAAAATGGCAGTCTACCAACGATCATCAGCGCGTTTGGATTTGTAGCTAAGTCTCAAGTTTTAGAACCAGCAGTTGGTGATACAGACTCAGTCCGCTAAACCCTCTATGTCGAGGCCGCGATAACCAGAGGACTACCCGCAGCCCCGACAGGCGTCGGCCCTTTCGGGCCCCTCCCATGTTGCTGACATCTCTTTGAGGCGCGCGTGGAACACGAACGCGCCGTCGACACGGCTTGTTTTCGTCGTGAGACGGACGGACGGCGAGTTAGCCCATCACTCACCGTCCACAGGCCCGCGTCTACGGTGGCCGGAGGTCATCGCGGGACCCCCGACGCCCGGAGCGCCTCCCGCGGCGGCTGGGACGAGAGGTTCTCTCCCTCTCGCGTTCCGCCACCTCCTTCGCCAGCATCACTGCTTCGCAGAAGGAGGCGACGGCGTCCCATTCCTCCTCGCCCCGGACCATGGCTTGCACCAGGGCCGGGCGCGAGAGCTACGAGAACACGGCGGGGCTCCGCCCAAGCGGGGCACACCTCCACTGTGTGCTCCACCGTGTCCTCCGGCCGATCCTCACAATGGTGGCATCCGGGCGTTTCCTCCCGCCTGATTCGGTGCAGGTACCTCCCGAAACAACCGTGTCCGGTGAGGACCTGCGTCAGACGGAAGGTGAGGGCGCCGTGGCGCCTCTCAAGCCACTCCTCAAAGAGGGGACTTACCGCCACTATCGTGGCGTGCCCTTTTATAGCAATCCTTATATGGAGATTAAATAAAAATGTAGTTGCCATACATTTTGAAGGTTCTTTGCACTTACGTATTTATAAATAGGGTTATCGGCTTTTGCCCCTTTTCTTTTTTTTTGGCGGGTGGAAAACCATCAAATAACCCCTCTCGCTCTTGGGCCGAGCGAAAGGGAGTGTCGGACTTCTGCTGACTAAAAACCACCCATGTTCCTTCTTAGCGGCCCCATATGTCGAGGCCGCGGTAACTTGTGAACAACCCGCAGTCCCTTTATTTTTGACTGCCTTGTTTGTCAAGTGGTCGCAAGTGGGACTGCTGAGAATGAGGACCCGGGTTTCTTTCCCGGGTCGGGTAAAGTGTGATTGGGATTTTCGATGGAGTCTAAATTTGTGCCCAGTGGATGACAATAAACTCGCTACCTATGGCATGGAAATTAAAACAAATCGGGCAAAATGTGAGTGTACCGTTATTTACCATTTGTCGTTTTTGCTATCACCGACCCCGAAAATCATGAACACGACGCTCTTGTTAATAATAAATCAACCAACAATCGATCGAACAATCTAAATTTGAATGGGAAAATAATGATTATTTATGGAAGGAATCGATGAGGCATCACATAATGACATTGTCAATCAAATCAAATCAAATCAAATCAAAATATTTTTATTTCACATAGGCCTACATGGGCACTTATAAAACTTCGACAAAAGGTGCACGGTTCGGTGCATTGGTCGATTCCTAAGGAGAAGAACCGGCAAGAAACTCCAAAGGTTACTCTTTTAATCTTTTAAAATCGTTTGGGTTAACAATAAGTTCCAGACATAATCTTGGTATAATACACACAATCATGAAGACTTTGCAGATTAATGTCTGAGATGGTCTTTTGAAGAAAGCACCACACAGATTTGAGTGGCGGAAAGCACCACACATTGTCAAGCCATTTCCTGTCACGGCATACGAGTCAATTTTACTGCAAAGGCGCGCCTATAGATGTTGCACATCACCAAGTTTCCAACAAAAAAAAACTGATTAACATTTCGATTACCTGTTCAATTAAGCCGACACATTTAATAACGCAACTACCAGCACCCACACACCAGCCAACTTATTAAAAAGTGAACCAACAAAACAGAATTAATGAACATAAAATATTAAACGTACAATATTAGCATAAACGCGAGGAAACAGCTGCAGGACCCCTCTCGCATAAGCACGTCCCATCCAGTTGGACTGGTCTGGTTGATCTCGACTTACCTGAAAGACAAGAAAAAACCATTGATAGATGAGACTAGTACATAACCATATATGGTGTGGCGATAAATGCTGGTAAAGGTACGATCGGATGGCGAATTAACGCAAAGCCTTTTTGTGAAAAAAAAGTTTTAATGTGTAATGAGATCTCGACTCTATCGAATTGGCGATAAAGGGTATTGACAGGTGAAAATGACCCATAGAAAAACGTTTTTGGGACTATATTTGACTAAAGGCTGATTTTTTATTTATCAGATATGCCTGTTTTTGGAAGACATGTTTTGGATTTGATTGTGTTACTCGTAAACTGTCATATTCAGTCTTCAGGAAATGAAATGTATGTCTATTGATTTGTCAGCCCTTACTAAATCAATATTACATTCAATCCTTTCTTTACCAGCAATAAACATAATCATAGACAGACATCAAATATAAACAACACAGTATAACCGCACTACAGTTTAAATATTCATTAAAAATATGTGTCACACGCATGATTGCACATTAAAAAAAACACACATCGTTGGTTGTTTCAACAAGAAATGCAAGTAAAACTAAGCAACCAAGTTGTAATAGATACTGGAGTTTCGTCCTTATACAAGTAATGTTTTATGACTCCTGCCAGGGCTGCGGGTTGTTTGAAAGAGATACCGCGGCTCTGGACACAAAGGGCTAAGAAGAAACATGGGTGGTTTTTAGGCAGTAGAAGTCCGACACTCCGCTCCGCCCATAGCTAGTGGAGTCAATTGATGATTTCCCACCCAAAAAAATAATTAAAAAAAAATGTTTTATGACTCCAATGAACACTTCCCTTTAGGGCACTAGACAAGGACCGACAGAAAATTATTGGTTATCACAAGATTTATGCACCAATGAAAGCTCACTGTTTTTCTGTTGTCCAAACTAGGTAGTCGCTTTAAATTCGTCTTAAACTTACGCTAGTATTATGTGGTGATGAATTAATTTTGTAGTCTCGGTGACTTTAATTGTATAGAGGATGTGTTATTTTTGTGTGGCACCGTGAGAAAAATAGTGAAAGTTTGGTATTTTTGGTATTTGTCGGTTTCTTAAGTGAAAGGGAATAGTTAGGAAATAGAGATAGTTAACGTAATAAGCCTGCTAATAAATTATTCTTAGGCCAATTTTTTTTTGGGGGTGTGAAATCATCAAATAACGCCTCCCGCTCTTGGACAGAGGGAAAGGGAGTGTCAGACTTCTACTGACTAAAAACCACCCATGTTCCTTCTTAGCCCTTTACGTCAAGGTCGAGGTATCTCTTACAACATCCCGCAGCCATCATTCTTAGGCCTCAGTTGTGATTAGTTTTTAATATGATTTACGTAGAAATTTACTATATCATCAAAGTGATGACAGAATAATGCGGGATGACGTTTACAATTCGATAGTTCTTTTGAAGGACCTGGCGTAGTCACTTTATCACCTGCATAGACTTATCCCAACTATGTGAGCACCGACTTCAGTCCAACTTGCAGATAAATACTAGTAGTTTACATAGAGTGACTGCCCTCTGACCTCAAAAACTCATTTAGTACTAAGTAATGCGATACCCTTTGGTAAGACTGGTTGACATACTTTCGGACGACTTATTTGTAATCACTGACAAACATCCAGAAATTACCTCTAATTTAATATAGTTACTAATAAATAATAATAGAAATTAATAAATAATACTAGATAAATGCACACACATATGTGACATCTACCAATCCGTACTGGGACCGCGTGGTGGATTATAGCCCATCCCTCTCCTAGAGAGGAGGCCTGAGTCCCTGCAGTGGGAACATTATAGGCTGATGATGATGATGACTAGATAAATAAATAACTAAATCTGTGCGATACCAATAAAATGTATCTTCACACTGCCAAGTTTCCCTTTTAAAAACTCTTGCTTTCCCAGACACATTCACTCTCAGAATCATATAAAATCCTACATCAAAGAATTCCACAATAAAACAGGCTTCTTCATTGAATCAATTAAAAACTAGTTGCCGATAAATACTATGTAGTTGGAGAGGGAATTGCCACTGACGCGGTATTAAATGACTCGAGGAATAGTGTGGGGTTTATTTACAATGTTGAATGAACAGGGTGGGTTTCGTTTTCTCTAAAAGGATATTTAGTATTTATAGCATCTAACATTAATCTACAATCTAGTATTTTTAGTATCTAGTATTTCTAGTAACTAGTATTTATACTAAGTAGAATTTCTAGTGCTAACATTGTTGATTTGTATATTCTGATTTCTCGTTACTCTGTATAAAGCATGTTTCTTGCTTGTGAAATATTGTTTCAGTTTGATTCCCTATCCAATGTAGTAAATTTATTGATATTCGGCGTTGTATCGGGGACTGCAAGTAACAAAACTGTGAGAAGGAATGTGTGCAGGATGACATGATTTGGAAGGAGGTGAATGCTGTGATGACGAGTAATGAGAATAGGAAAAAAAAGACATGCTACGCAAACACCAAATAAATTGGTATAAGACAGGAGATTAATAAGCAAAAAATACATCAATCACGTGCATTTTGGTTTGGAAATCGCGACTCAACACTGCGTCGGAATATTTGCATGCTTACTCAAGCTGAGCTCACGTCAACACTAAGTGGCGTGCCTTGGGGCCAACAATAGGGCAAGCCCCAAGGGTAAGCAGGGTGTGCAGAAACCCTTAAGTACTACGAAGGGCAAGTCAAGCATTTAACCTTGCATGAAAGTACCGCCATGCACTTAAAGTGTGGTGTGGTTACTCCCTGAGGACAATTTAAAGTAATTGTGTCTCTAACCGCACAATTCGCCATCATTAATATTAATTTCTGATACTTAGCAGTTAAAATCCGCATGTAACATAAAAATTTGCTTGTACATAATTGATTAAACATGTAATTCGATACACTTGCGAGCATTTTATTTGTGTTCAATAAAAGTATATGGAATTATCTTGCTACGGTTTTATAATCATTGGTTTCTTTAATAGTAGTTAATTGCGATGATGTCAGAATTTCTAGCTTATAATGTTTTGAATCTTTGGGTTGAGGTGTCACAAAATGTCACTGGGTGTTTCATAGGGGACTTTTCAGCAGCAACACGGATTTCTGGATTGCCCCCTAATACATAGGATAGCCGTAACTGACGAAATATGAGTGTACTACACAGGTAGGTACACAGTCATCTGCTTTCCCGTTTTTTTTTTGCTTTTTTGCGTTAATAAGATAAATTTACACCAACAATAACAGTAAGTGGATTTAATAGGAATTATGAAGTTATTTTTTTCCTCACTCTTTTTAAAACCAGTTCTTGTTAATAAGTTTGCAATTACTAACTAAACAAAGTTTTCCTACAATAATAACATGCATTAAGTTAACAAAACTACCTATTAGTAATAACCTCAAGTCACCAGTTGCGTGTGAATTAGCTAAATAGGTCTATTTATTTGTCTTTCAGTGTCTTTAGTGACCTAGACTTGGATCGATATTATAGTCCTATACATAGTATAATTTATGTCTTTACTATAAATTCGAGGACGTTCATAAATAAACAGAGGTTGTTACGAAGGGCGAATTTAAAGTTTTTTTCGTTAAAGGAGCTCTTGAGGTTAAATTAGAGAAGCTGATTGGTTGATGTTCAGGTTAAGCCGGGCTTACCAAGGTATGTCCGTGGATGGGTGACTACCAACCGAGTTTACCCCATGCATCGTATAGCATATTAAGCCGTTGGTCACGGCTGTCCGAAAATACTTTCGACAGACTTTAGACCCTATGGATTAACTCAGTAGTAACTGTATTGTGGACGTCAGATAGGCAGTCGCTCTATGTAAAATACTAATATTCAGCTGCATCTGGTTAGACTGGTATTTTTTTAAATTGGGACAAGCCCGCCACACTATTCCCAAGCCACTGTAACTCCTGTAAGCCAGAATCAACAGTGGCGACCACAAGAAAAGCGCCGAGACAATGAAGCTCGACGAAGTCCCAGAGGCACGATTTAACTCGTGGATCCATCCCGCAACGAAATTAATCGGAAAAGATTAGCGGAGGAGTAGGAAATAGCGAAGGAGTAGGTTAGCCTGGTAGCTCAACCCTACATAGTTGATGAATTTTCCCAATACTTTTTACGAGTATAATAGCTTGTACTATTCATTAACTGTATTTCCCTTACCCAACTATGCGCCTATTTATATCTTGGCGTTTATTGTCCTCGTTTTAATTATCTTTAGCAGGTATCATATATCAGTCATTTAAAGTTTAAATTATTACCTAGACACTTAATAATAAGCATAATTATAGACCTATAGTCTCGTTAAGTGTCTAATAAACTACTGTATCACCTATTAAAATTATTATGATCTGGTGCTAGTTAATAGTTTTATGTCGAGAATATTGATCTAAACTTTAATGGTGTTGGTTTAAATTGAATTGCCAGCGGTAGGGAACACCTGTCATTTGAAGAAATTGAATAAAATGCTTCAGGTTTCATTAAGCCCGCCTACGTACCATGGGTCAAGATAATAATATAATCATTTTAAAGTATAAAATTAAGACGCTTCCGCTGTATGTCCAATTAGACTTTTTAAACTACGCAACTGATTTTAATACAGTTTCCAGTAATAGAAAGAGTGATTTAACAAGAAGGTTTTAGGTTTTGGGTTTTACTTTGCATCTGTGAGAAGCCGGGGCGGGTCGCTAGGAATATAATAATAATAATTTAATAAATATCTTGACTTGGCTCGCGAGATTGTCAACATGTGGGGAGTAAACTCAGCGGTCATTGTGCCGATAGTCGTTTCAGCCAATGGCTTAATTCCCAAGAGCCTCGACCAACATCTGAGGAGGCTCTCGTTAGGCAGCTGGATCAGGGGCTTGATACAGAGAGCGGTACTCCTAGACACGGCTCGCATTGCTAAGAGGTTCCTTTCTCTGGAGCCCTGACTGCCGGTAGCTTGGACCCTGTTCCCGATACCGATACCGGTGGGCTACTATTTTTTATATTTCTAAATGTTTTTTTATATTATTTTGTATAGGAATATTAAAAAAATATAATTTATATGTATAAAGTTAAATAAAGGAATAATTTCGTAATAATCTATTAAGGTTCATAACGATTTTGTACCAAATGAAGAACTTATAAAGTAATTAGATGTTTAGAGAACAACCATTTCTAGGTGTATTGATGCATTCCTAACTAGATTACTGAGAAATCGGTATTTAGGAGAGACAACTCGTGGACGATGCAAAAAAAATACGCTATGAGAAAAGCTAGGGAAAAAAATCAAAAAGAATCCCTTGAAAAACAGAGTGGGTCTTTTTTTTGGGGGGTGTGAAATCATCAAAAGACTCCTCTTGCAGGGCGGTAGAGTGTCAGACTTCTACCTGACTAAAAACCAACCATGTTCCTTCTAAGCCCTTTGTACCGAGGCCGCGGTATCCCTTTCGAACAACCCGCAGCCCCGAAGAGACAGAGTGGGTCTTATGTCTAAGATCTAGCGTTGAGAACTATCCGTAATTATGATTCGCGGAAAACAGTTGGGTATTTACTGTTGGTTTTTTTTTTTCTAGGAAACAATGTAGTTTTTCCCCGTGGTATGTTCTTAGTGAATGCTTAACATAACATCACGCCTATAATCCTTGAAGGGTTAGGCAGTGGTGTACCTAATGGTATACCCACATCGCCAGCTATGTTTAGGTCCCATGTAAAAGGGTGCCTATTACCATCAACTGGACACAAATACGGATTCCGTAGCTATACAGTGGGTGTAAATTAACCCTTCACACATACGTCAACCAAGCATTCTGTATATAAAACTAAGTACTACTATGCAAAAATTTTTTTTTCAGGATTTTTTTTTTGAGGTAAAAAATCACATTTTACGGTAAAACTCAATGTAGCATTCTTAAAACATTGTACTAGTGGATGCTTTGAATAGTACACAGGTCATGGAGGTAACTTAAGTAAAGTTACAACCAGAAAAACTAGTACTTATTTACAAAAACAGCTGTGCAAAATTTGGAACTTTAACCCCCATTATCTCCGTAACTAGGGGGTTCCCAGGTATGGTCTAGAACCAAAAAAATATCGCAACAAACAAGTACCCTTTTTTTTTTTTTGTTTGGTGGGTGTAAAATCATCGAATAACCCCTCCCGCTCTTGGGCAGAGCGAAAGGGAGTGTCAGACTTCTACTGACTAAAAACCACCCATGTTCCTTCTTCGCCCTCTATGTCGAGGCCGCGATAACCAGAGGACTACCCGCGGCCCATCAAACAAGTACCCTTCGTTTGCGTTGAGGATACTTTTACACCCTTTATATATAGGTACTACTGAGAAATTCCTGATAAAATAACCCAATAACACTTTGCCCGACCTGGGAGTACAACCAGTAGCGTTTGGCGACCACTTATAACCATCGAGGCAGACAAAAAGGTGGATACTTACATATTTTTTTAAGGCATAATAAAGAATTTCCACGTGGTACGTTCTTACTGATCAATAATTAAGTAATAAACCTGTTTGTGATTAAATGAAGACGGTTTGAAGTCGTGACTACTGATACTTACTTGTAGGCACAAGTTTAATCAAGGTCGGTATCGTTATTTAGAAATCATCAATACTAATGCAAGACTAGCTGAGATTTAATTGGTCTTCGGAGTATATCTAACGATGTTATGATAGGCGCAAAATTATCATTAGCCTTAATGCCTTTATGTGTCATTATGTAATTAACGATTACCTAAAGTTCAGCAGGACTCCAGACTAAGTATATTGAATGTAGATCTATTGATTTGAATACTTAAACTAATATTTAGACATGATCCTACTATGCTCGAAGTGTAAGGCATACATTACGGTTTTCGAAAAATCAACAAAACTCAAAAAGAATCTACCTACATTGTCTACATTAACGATCTTTTCGTCTCCGTCGTTTACGAACCGATTTGGAAAATTCTTCTTTTATTCGAAAGCCTATGCTTTTTGGTCTCATAGTCACCAGGTTGGGATCAGATGATGTAATCTTGGCGAAATCGAGAGAACTCAGAAAAATGTACAGCGATTTTGGTATTTTCTCTCTAACAAGCTGATCTGATGGTAGAATGGTTCTTATGTAACTGACATCAATACGACCTCGCAAACTTCGGGGAATACAGGCGTGATGTTTTGTTATTCTACTAATAAATACAAAACTTTGCGAGGTCGTATTAATGTCTAAATGATAGCAAATGGATTGGGATTGTTGAAATCCCATGTCTGTCTATTGTTTACACCAGTTCATAACATAACATCACGCCGGTACGTTGTGAAGGGGTAAGCACATGTGAATCACTATAAAGTGAAAAATAAAAACTTTTTAACAAAAATAAAACCGACTTCGACAAAAAGTTTGTTAAAAAGTTTTTTCCTTCATATTTTAAAACTGGTGTAGGACAATGGCAAAAAAGAAACGTCTAATAAAGTGAGATTCACAAAATAAGATTATACTTTTTTTATATAATTTAGTCCCTCGTTTAACCTAACATCCTGTATGCACATTCACTGCGTACCGAATACCGATACCTATACCTACTTTTTCCTTTATTGTTTTTTAAATTACCTTCAACTAATTATTATGTGCTATTTGTGAACGAACAGTATTAAGACGAACGCTAATCCCAACGACTAATGCTGCGCAGTTTGGTGGGTGCATAAATGTTAAAAATGTTTGGTCTTCAATAAATGATTCATTTATTTATTTATTTACTCAAAACTTTTCTTAGGACATTTTCCTCATTCTTCCACACCACGGTATACCACGACCACCAAAGACACTCCCAACTACAAAACTATTTTAGTTACATAAAAATCTATGTATCGTTAACGATTACTATGTAGTTGAATGTCTCAATACAGGTGATGTTGCAGTGAATACCTCAACGTACGCGGCGCAGGCGCAGTCTAAGTTGCGCATGCGCACACGATGCAAGACAACACTGGGTCAAACGCAAGTGCAATGGCCGAATGGCGCTAAGAGCGTGTTCTTGGTAATAAGAGGCGCGGGAGTAGCGGGTACGCATTTTTCTTGAAATCTTGATTATCATTCAGACCGCCTTATTTGTCGAGTGGTCGCTGGCAAGATTGCTGTGCATGAGGTCCTATGTTTGATGCCCGAGTCGTGCAATGTGTTATTGAGTTTTGTCATCAAGAATTTCTTTTTAGCAGCCACTGAGTCTGAATTTGGGCCCGGTTGAAGGCAATTGGTCAGTCCTCTGTCATCAAAATCGCTAGCGATATATGGAAATACTAAAAGCAACATCTCTGCCTAACAGGTTGGGGATTACAAGTGTTATGTTTACGGTTATAGAATAACCAAACTCTACATGTTAGGCCAAATTATTGAGACTTGATGATTTATAACTAACTAAAAACTAAAAAAGCTGTTGTTTTACTGGCGTCAGTCATGTCAACATGAATAAATAATTATTATGATTGTATAATGAGCAAAATACGTCTTATACCTCAGTTTGATACCGTAGTTGTAATAATTACTCCATATCAATTATTAGAACATATACGATAGCCAGACGAACACTTAGAACCATCGATCGATAGAAGACATTTTTTTCTAGACATTGCAGTTTCACACACACACACACACACAGAAATGTATACAGGTTTATCAAGGCCCTCACTTAATGTACGATGATGAGTATTCGTGTAGTAGGTACTCGATATAATAGAACTAGACGTCATGTTCTAGGAATCTAGGCGAAGTAGGTTTAAACATGGCTAGTAAGTATAGTTTGTTATTTTAGAAGTTTTTAGTTCGACTTATGGTTTTTTCAGACGCCATCACATCAATCTGTCAAATTTCGTTGATAGATTTTCAACTTTATCGGTATACTTTGCCCCATTTAGGAATCAAACGAAAGACCTCGTGTTCAGCAGACGCGTACTACACGAACGAAGGAGTACGCTATATAATATAAAATATTTAATAATAATATAATAATATGTAACTCTTGATCTTACCCTACTTTTGTTTGTCTACTGAAAACTACTTAACCGTTTATCATGAAACTTTGTACATATATTCTTGGAGGTATTACGAGAAACATAGGACACTTCTAAGAAAAAAAATGCAATGGTAACAGCTAGTAAATTATAATATAAATGATACCAGTCAAAATTAGACTTTGTACCTATTCGACCATTAATTATATTCGGAGGAGCTCGTGGCTTAATAAGAACTGCCACTCGGGTCGATCTTTAGGTTAAGCTGTGCTTGCCTAGGTCGATCTGTGGATGGGTGACCGCCCATTACATACCGAGTTTCCTCCGTGCCTCGGAAAGCACGTTAAGCTGTTGGTTCCGGGGTGCCATATATAGATCTTTGGCAGTCGTTACGGGTAGTCAGTGACCTAAAAGTCTGACATCCAGTCTTACCAAAGGGTATCGTATTACCTAGTATTAACTGGGTTGTGGAGGTCAGATAGGCAGTCGCTCCATGTAAAATACTGGTATTCAGCTGCATCCGGTTAGACTGGAAGCTGACCCCAATATAGTTGGGAAAAGGCTAGGCAGATGATGACCTATTCGACCATTATTAGTTTGGTAAATACATTAATTCATTTGAATTATATTGTACCTAAATGATAATATAAACAATACCTACTAGAATAAATAATATAAAAACACATCAATTCTCACTATAAAATACCCATCATTATTTGCGCCTTGATATACACGTTAATTTCGAATATCTACAAGGTTATTAAATATTTGAGTATATGTTGGCCAGACACTTCACTGTTGTGCCAATTGAAATGCTAATATACCTAATTGCGTTTGCTTTTCTAGTGTTAAGTCATCATGTTGAATTGTATCTGGTACATCACTTTATTCTTCAATTGGTTTCACAACATTAGCAAAAAATGCTTCAAATGAATATCTTGACGGTACAGTTGGTGCAGTGGCTGAGCGACTGGCTGCTGCGCTGCGTGTCGCGGTTTCGATTCCCGCACGAAACAAAAATTTGTAAGACTTACTGGTAGTTTAACCAGGTCTGGTGGTTTGTGTATGTGAGTTTAAATGTGAATACACGCACCCACGATATAAGAGAAATTCCGTGAGAAATGGGTGGAACAACGATTTTTTTTTGCCACAAAGATCATGAGTTCCTCAGTAGCAGCGGAGTTTGGATTTGTGCCCGTTTCACTGCAATAAGCATGGGCCTTAAACATTACTGGCAAAATGTAGGCTCTACTACTGCCTAACTCTTCAAGGATTACAGGCGTGATGTTATAAAGGGTGTAAAAGTACCCTTAACGCAAACGAAAGGCACTTGTTTTCCCCACCACTGCGATCATTTTTTGGTTCTAGACCATATCTGGGAAGCCCCTAGTTACGGAGATATTGGGGGTCAAAGTTCCAAATTTTGCACAGCTGTTTTTGTAAACACTAGTATTTCAGGTTATAACTTTACTTAAATTACCTCCATGACCCTTTTTCTATTCAAAGCATCCACTGGCACATTGAGTTTTACCGTGAAATTTGATTTTTGACCCCTAAAAAAAGTCGTTTACCAGCAAAAACTTGCGTAGGGGTACTACTTAGTACTTGGTTTGATGTCCAGAATGCTTGGTTGACGTATGTGTATTATAACATAGATATTTAATAATCAACCCGTATTAAAAAAAAAAGCACTGTTCAAACCGACCCGTTATTCCGCATCTGTTAGATTCCACTCGCTTCCGCGCGAATCGCGGGCACTCTGAATTATTCATCACTCACCTACAAACATGGGTTCAAGGTTAGAACATAATCTGTTATATGCAGAAGCAAGGACTTGGTGATATTTTGGTTTATGAGTGCTTTTGTGATGAATTAAACAAAATATTACTCTGAGTCTTTTGTCAAGCAGTTAAGTCATAAGTCACTTGATTGCCGTTAAAATGACGACTTTATAACAAGAAAGCGAGAAGTTTACAAATTACAGCTTTTTTAATGATAGAAATAAATTGCTTATCATTTGCTGGAAAAGTAAAAATTCAATAAAAATTACCACTATCTTTGCCATATAAGCATAGAAATCAAAATTAAAATCTTACTTTTGCAATAAAACTTCTTAAAATGGCAAGTCAAGTGAAGAGTGATATGCGCGTTCAAAACACGCCTCATTGCACAAATTACTCACATTTTTGGACTCCTATTCTTAACTTACGTCACGGTTATAAATGATAAGTACTTATAATGTTAGTATAAGTACTAAGGACCATCATGAAATAAACATTTGAAGTGTCATCTTTTTAATAACATATAAATTATCTGCAATAATACCTTTGTAGATAGGGGATATTATTTTCAATGGCGGTTAAAGACACTTGTCATAAACGTAAACCGGTTTTTATTGTTTATTCTTATTTCGAATTTCCGGATTCGCTTACCGCATACGGAGTTTTGAACTTTGCGTAAGTGAGAATGTACCTTTACGACCTTGTATCGGATGTCAAATATACAGGGTGTTTGGTAGGGAGCTGTACATACGCCTAGGGTAGAAACTAGGGATAGTCTGCTACCTACCCCCGCCCATTATATTGACCTTGGCCTCAAGGTTTTTTTTTAATTTATTATTATTTTTTATTTGATTTTTTGACTAAAACTACCTGTAGCTCAAAATCTATCCATGGGACCGGTCGGCTAATGGTCTTGTTTTAATCGTTAGAGTCTTAGGGTCCTGCAAAAAATTATTTTACACCAGAAAATTGTGGAGAAGAAAAGTTATGGGGCCTGAAGTACCGTAGTAAGGTAAAGAAATAATTTTAAATTAAAAAAAAACCTTGAGGCCAAGGTCAATATAATGGGCGGGGGTAGGTAGCAGACTATCCCTAGTTTCTACCCTAGGCGTATGTACAGCTCCCTTCCAAACACCCTGTAGATTTCTGGAGATTGTAAGTATGCTACATACATTGTATACAATCCAATGTCAATATGCAATGCGTAGTAAAATACCGGTACTAAGATTTGTTATGAATTTTGGTGTATTGTGACGAGTAAGCCAACTGGTTTTACAGCGAAAAATAGAATAATATTATGGTTTGACACTTCCCACCGGTTTCAACGAAGAATTTATATAAGAATTAGATTTTTTTTTTGTATTTTAAATAATTCTATATTTAGTGATTATTCACACGCCTAAATGTCAAATAGTACCGTAGATATCTATATAAATATTATTTTCCTCCGTAATCATTGCCCGAATAACAAACATTTGACTAAATTAAACCATTACAGACACAATCGAATAATCAAGGAGTCTGTTGGTAAAAAACTGGCCAAGTGCAAGTCGGACTTGCACATGAAGGGTTCCGCACCATTGAAGTAGATATTGAGGAGATTTTCCATTTTATTTGAGCACCATAGATTTCTTATAGGTTTTCCTGTAATCTATAAGTGTTGAACTAATTTCTGTATTTTAAGCTTCGTAGTTTGGAGGTAAGGGGGGGGGGGGTTGGACAGACAGACAGACAGACGCACGAGTGATCTTTGAGGTACCGAACCTTAAGCAATGAAACTAAAGTGGTCATTGGGAAACGTAGAGCTATGAAGAAGAACGGGCGAGAAACTCCATGGACACTCTTTTAAAATGAACTAGAGGTGTATAAACTCGTGGGCACTTTTTCTAGGCTAGGCAGAGGAGTACCTACTGGCACACCGATAATTCGCCAGTTATGTATAAGTCTTACGTATTAGGGCGAGCTTATTGAAATCAACCGGTCAGTTGATGGCAATAAGCTTCTACTTCTTGGCAATTTATGAGAAATTCGTTACGGAAAAACTCAATAAAAACTTTTTGCCCGAACTGGCGTTCACAAAATTCTTTGCACATGATTATGCCATTTTAAGTGTGAATGAACAAAGTCGACAAATCAATTAAAAATTAAAAATTAAGTTTAGATCTAATCAGAAGACAGTTATGACATGACCTGCCTAAAGTGACGGAGAGACTTAATTCTTCATATTCAAAGTAAATCTCAAATCCTTCCATTTCAATTTGGTGGCAGTCAAATAAATCCTGATTGTAATCAGCTAATTTCCGTTCAGGTGAAAAAAATATTAATTTCAAAATTTCAATGTTCCCATCAAGATGTAATCAATCTGCACAAGTTAAAATAATCGAAGAAAATGGATTATGTACGGTAATAATTTAATTAACTTATCAAATGAAAGGGCTAATCTTAACTCATTTTTTAATTAGTTAGGTGCTTATTTGCTTTGAGCGTAGAATCAGATTATAATTTAGGTAGGTCTTGCTACTGGCAGTCGAAGATTCGTAAATATAAAAAAAAATCACAACAATTTAAACAAAACAGCAAGACTGAGGCATGATAAGAGACCTTCAATGGCATGGCGAGGCACACACTGTCACTCTCAAAAGCAGTGTAAGAAATAGGGGAAGGCATTTGCACAAAAAAGGCTTAACTAAAAAAATATTTAACCGTGGCCAACGGTATGATAAGCTGTTGGTACATTATAGTGGGCTAGTAGTACGTGTCAAGTTTATTTCCGTGTCTCATATCACGGTCATGGAATGGTACAGTGAAGTATCAAGACTCACTAACTAAGAAGGTAAACCTAGTTTCATAAAAACTTTTTATCCTCCATTTTCAGGCCCACTTCATTAAGATCTTAATCAAACTGAACAAAAACAACACATGTTTACGCCACCATTTTAAGCGCCCATGTTTGTTCCAATTTCAATACATTATGAGGTAAATTTGAATACGTCAGGTGTGTCATATGACCCCGGACGGTCATTACTCAGACACGGCTAATGCTATCCGGCCCCGGCAACCGGTGATCCGGGCCGGATTCATTCCGGACTTTACGAGCGAACCGACGGATGTTTTGCGAGTTGATTTCAGTATGTCTTTTGTTTTTATTTGCTCCATGTTCCAGGAGGATGTTTTGAAAACATTGATTTGGTTGATTAAGTTTATAGGGTGTTTTGAGTGGTTTCACAGGTGGTTGCTAGATTTCAATAGCGTCTCTGTATTATGTCACAAACATGGTGTATTTGTAAGCATAGGTTTCCGTTTGCTACTGAATTGATTGGACATAGAACGTTAAAGGAAACGAGCTTTTTCTTAAAACCAAAACTTTTAAGACAGAAGGCTTGTTTGGTGAATTATGCTCTACTAATAAATAGGTTTTCTTTTTTTTTATTTCACACGGAGAAGGGGCCAGTACCCCGGCAGTGGCAATGTTTTATACATCATAGATTAATTTGAGGTAGCCTTTGGCCCGAGATTTTGATAGCCAATAATAACTTGACAGATTGTGGAGGCCGGGTAGGCAGTTGCTCCATGAAAAATACTGATATAGAGTGTGGCGACAGCGCCATCTATCGCAACCGATGCGAACTTACAATAGGCAATTCCTGCATCGCGCTATCAAAGTTATCCGCCACATTAGCCTATGTAGAAAATCCCGACTTACATAATGTCGGGCAGTTTAGCCCACCAGACATAACACCCGTCTGGTCGGAAGATCCTCCCTTTTCTATGGGGGAGCCGGGCATCCGGTTAGACTGGACGAAGACCCCAACGTAGTTGGATAAAGGCTAGACAAATGACCATCGACATTTGTCTAGCATTGATTCATTTGAACCTGTTTCCATCAAGATATGTCTACCAACTAAGCTAGGAGTATCAACTTGTAACACATAATGCTTCTTTACCAGTTAATTAAAACGACCGACTTATCAAACAAATAGAACATGCTTGACTGGAAAATTACCTATCTATTTTTCGTTATAACACCTACTCGTAGAATCAGGTACAGGTTGGTTATCACACTAATATTATAAAAGCGAAAGTTTGTGAGTGTGTATGTTTGTTACTTCTTTACGCAAAAACTACTGAACGAATTTAGATAAAATTTGGTACTTAGATAGTTTATAACCTGCATTAACACATAGGATAGCTTTTATCCCGATTTTATCTTTCCGTGGGATGATTTTCGCGTTGTAGCGGGTGAAGCTGCTGGCAACAGCTAGTATGTTATAAATCTTATCTAATCTAGTAAGTGTTCGTTATATAAAACTAGAAATTCAGCGTATTAGTAAATCTTTCTTCTATCTATATAAATAAAAAGAGAAATCCTGACTGACTGTCTCATCAACGCCCAGACCAAACCCGTGAACCTAGAAAGCTGAAATTTTGCAAAAGAATATGGTAGATTTTCTCAAAATTCAACCACTTAAAGTCATTATTGTAGTTTCACCGACATCCACGCAGTTAAAGCCGCGGGCAAAAGCTAGTTTATTTATATTTATTTATAAAAAGCAGCTGTTTTACCGGTCGGAACACTTGACCATTGACCGATGATAATGCATGCGAAGTGCATCGCGCAATGCAATGTAGCCAATAGAATGTTTGGTGGTGCAAAACTTGATCGTAAAATAATGTGGTAATATAGTTGTGTGGTGTAAGTTAGGAGCGGGAAGCGGGGCGGTTGGTTTTATTTTAACTTGCAATGTAACGTGCAACCAATAAGTACACCCACATTTCGCCATAAATGTTTAAGTCTCATGTAATACGGAGTGAGCCCGTTACCGCTACTAGTCAAAAAAATCAGGTGGAAAAACCCAGAATTCAACCTCAAAGGACCTCACGCTGAGCAGTCACAGTCACCACTAGACCAAAAAGGTAGTTAATCGTAAAAAATGGGGTAATACTCGTATGCTTGTGGGGTTCCAGTTAGGACCGGGGAGCGGAGCAGGGAGCGGAGCGGGTAAATATTTTTTCAACCAAATTATATTTTTGACTTCCAATGTGTTCGTGTCAGGTGTCCGAAATTTTCCATAAGTGTTTAGTTTGGATGACAATGCATGGTTAGTGATGTGATTCTTAGAAATCTAATTTGGCAGACTCCCAAAGATGGTCTACTAATTATTTTGGATGTAGGTACCCAATGATATAAGATGGCTTACCAATTTTTTTTTGCGCCCCGTTATCCATAAAATCTTGTTTTTTTTTAATATAAGCTTGTTGAGTCGTGTTTTTGAAATAATAAATCTTATGCGTGTTTTTCTTTACAATTACACATAGCAACACTCAAATGATGTTAAAAACGAACTGTTGGAATTCCATCTCTTGATTAAAATTCCACAGTGCAAATTAAGAGCGTAACTAACCTAATGCTTGAACGTATTTTTTTTTGGGTTTATAAAACTTAAATACCTACCTACTTACGTTCTTTTTGTTGCTTTTAATACTATTTTTTTTTGGAAGGCCTGTGTTCCAGCAATGGGTATAGTATAAGGCTGATAACGCTTAAACTATTATGCCTGCAATACATGTTGGCCGAGCGTTGTCGAGTGAAGGCCAATACCAACATGTAGACGATACATTTGCCTTGACTTGATTTCGCTTGGTGTCACTCGCCTTGTTGGTTGAGTCAAGACAAGCGCCATCGTGTATAGACCTCATTTGGTGTAGCTCGTCACAACTTGCAGTCGCTTGCGATCACTTGCCTCACTTCGGAGTGGTGTCGGTTTTTCTGCACAAATCAAAGGCACTCGCGCGCACTCGGCCAATAGTGTTCACATGTTTGTCCGAGCGCACTTATGCGGTTGACGTCCATCGTAGGCATGCGTACAAAATGTCGCTTTCTACGAATGCCACGATGCATTTAAGCTTTACCATAAATTACCAGTTATTTGGAATCCTAAAAACATACAGCACAAAGATAAAAAGCGGCTGAGATAATTTAAACGTCGTCATCCATATTGTTTCAATGCACAATAAGAACTGACAGCGCCCAACATGTGGGCGTCTCCTCAAAGCTCGTATATATTGGCCATTTGCATTGGCTTCCTTCAAACTTGTCGAACGTCTAGGCAGTAGTGATTGCCTTGTGACAATTTGTCTAGGCTCCCGTTGGTCTAAGCTCGGCCAACATGGTATTGCAGGCTTTAAAAATGGGTGGATGGACGGCGCTGTGCCTGCGCTGCGGTCTTGGGTTAGATTCGCACGTCGGACAAAGTGTTATTGGGTTTTTCCATCAGAAATTTCTCAGTAGCAGTCACCGAGTCTTCATTTGTTACCGGTCGATGGCAATGAGCTAGCCTAAATGGAGCTGTACCTACTAAAGGGTAAGCCTGTGCACCTCTGCCTGAGACTTAAGGGATTCCAGGCGTGATGTTATTTTATCGTCCAGATCTAGATTTCAGTAGCATTAGAGTAGGTATTGTAGTTAGGTGGCACTAGTTTCCCGAAACAAACCATGAATGTAGGTACTTTGACTTTAAGTGACATATTTTCTGCGACAAAGCACTTCACAAAGAGTCTAGATATTAGAAATAGTTGTTAACAATCTAGATCAGATTACGGCAGCACTTTAGTCGAACTAGTTATTTTCAAGAGCCAAATGTGTGCCAACAAAACATACTGACTCCAGAGAAAGGATTAATACATTAGTTTCAATTAGACACTTTTTAATTTATGACCTATTTTCAGAGAGTGCTTTTCGCCATTCGACTAATTAAACCGACTAATTAATGTCGTATGAACCGACAATAGTACATAAGGAAAATATATGTAATTGACAATAAATCTAAACAATAATTAAATTTAAAAAGTTTGTAATTTAAACAAACCCAAACTCGGTAAGGATTTGTCGTTTCATAACGGAGTTCCTATGGCCACTTTCGAGGTCCATCATGAGGTCAGCTCTATCTCACCATAATATTGCATTGTCTCGTGATATCTATGTGCATTTAAAATTTCAGCACAATAAGGGATCGGACTGGGTCAAAAAATATGATTCTAATTAGTCCGTCAGTTAGATTATCGAAAAATATTGGATACTTACGTGTTTTTTGTTTTATCAAATTAATAAAAATTGACGAAGATTAGACGCGTCAAAGAACATGAGGTGGGGGTTGTGACGTCATTTGTTGGAGAAAAATGTACTAACATGTGACGTTTTAATTTAACGTAAAATTGAGGTGCAAGAGTCTGCGCGAACATACATATTACAAACAAACAAACATTCATTGCAAGTTAAATAAAAACTTGTAATAATAACACCATTTTACTGAATACATGTATACGGTAAATAACAAAATAACTTTTATTTTCTATTTTGTCTGTCTGTCTATGTGTTTGTTCCGAATAATCTCCGAAATGGCTGCACTGATTTTGACTGGAGATAGCTTATGTACCAATGTAATAAGGATTAAATAACGCAGGCTACTTTTATATTTGACATAAAATCTAGTGTTCCTTGCCAAAGGAATACAATCTTTGTAGATTGAAATTTACGCGTTTCAGTGGCCCTCGAATCAGACTGAACCTGAAAATGTATTTAAACCCCTTGAGACAAAACGTGTTTAACGATAACCAGCCTCTATATAGTCAAAAACACGTCGTACAAACATGGTTTTTGCTATCATTTCTCATGAAACCGTCAAGTTGACTTAACCTTGATTTCGATACAAGTTAAGATTACACAGTTACCCAACACTGTTACAATTTCCATGAAAAAAATACTCAGAAACGTTGCTAACGGTGCCTAGACTTCGCTGCTTGATATTCCTGTTAGTAACAATTATCCTAGTTTTAAGAAGACAATTTACTTACTGGCAACAATTTCTAGCCTCAAGGGGTTCTAGGACTTTCAATTGAATAAGTAGCTGGCTAACTTACTTGTTGGCTTCAAGACCCATCGCTTGAAGGCAAAACAAAAGTGAAACAGGTTTTTATAGCTGTCCACTTGAGTGTTGGTTCAAACTTAGGCCGTGTTGACACCAACCCATAGCGGGCTATAAAGGATAAGTATATACGTATGACAGTTTAAAATGTGCACCCTTTTTTTCTTTTTTTTTTTGGCGGGTGGAAAATCATCGAATAACTCCTCCCGCTCTTGGGCAGAGCGAAATGTGCACCCTAAACCGTATTTAGCACTCAAACCATTGAAGATAGTAAACATGCCACGGAGGTATTTATAGTAAAATGGCCTTAGGAACTAGTTTTTAGGGTTCCGTACCTCAAAAGGAAAAAAGGGAACCCTTACAGGATCACTCGTGTGTCTGTCTGACCTTTTCATCCGCCCTTATCTACGGAACTACTGAGCCAAAAAATACAAATAAACAGAAATTAGTTCAACACTTACAGATAACAGGAAAACCTATAAGAAGTATAGCTATAGTTTTAAAATAACATGGACAATCTCTCAATATCTACTACAATGGTACGGAGCACTCATATGTGCAAGTCCGACTGGCGCTTGGCGAGTTTTTTTAACGTGTGATAAAATTGGAAATTTGACCTCAAATATCTCCGTAATTTGAATTATCCGCACATAAATTATTGCAATGACGGGAAGAATAAGCGTCTTTTAGATTTGATGGAGACCTCCATCAAATTTACGTGAATGTAACTAGTGGTAAAAAGATATAGATTGAAGATCAGCATTTTTTGATTTTGTCGCTGGTAAATCATCACATGACTCGGGCAGAGTGGTAGGGAGAGTCAGACTTCTACTGCCTAAAAACCACCCATGTTCCTTCTTAGCCCTTTGTGTTGAGGCTGCGGTAACTCTTTCAAACATCCTGCAACCCATTCTAGATCGCCTGATGACACGTTTAATGAGAAAACAGCCTTGTACTCAAGTAGTTTATTATTAAAAGTATATCTAACTCTTTTATTGATACATCTGATTCATAACGCACCCATAATATTTACACAGATCTTCAGTGTGAATATTATGAGTAGCCAGAGGCATAATAGCTATTGTATTCCTATTGTTAGCTAAAATGCTTGTTATTGTTGAGCGTGAGATGAGCAATGGTAATAGGGTAAGTAGTTGACAAAAAAAACTAATCAGTCCGTCATAATATAGATTTACAAAAAATAATGGACACGTATTTTTTCTTTACTATTCATTTTAAAAAGTAATAATTAAGAAATAATGTACAAAATTGTAGTTATTTGACGGTACACAGTAGAATCAACATATTATTTTTTTCATTAATAACTGCGAAAATCCTAACCCTTCATACTGGTTCAAATCACTTACACATCCCCGCTAACAGTCTAACCTCGCCCATATCAGTAGCAGAAAATTCTTCTACAAAATGAATGACATAAAGTCATTTATCCTAGTTTTTATGCAACAGTTATAAATACACAATGCGTTATGTTCTTTTTCTGTTTTCTGACGTAATAATGTTATTCTGTATGCATAAAAATGAACGTGCTGAGCGTCTAAAATGGCCACTTTAGCAGATCATAATATGAATTGCGTTATAAAGCGTAACTTGGACCTTTCATAATAGTAACTGCGTCTGTGACTATTTAGAAAAATAGTTCAAAATAGGAAATTAATAATAATTTGCGTTAAAATTCGTAAAATGGTCACATGCGCTGGTCCATTTTTCGCTTTTTAAAGCAATTCATAATTATGATCCGCTAAAGTGGCCATCTTAAACGCCCAGCTGGTCTTGCAACGCTTATATTTCATCATTTAAAATTAAGAGTTAAATAAGTTATTTATATTCCATTTTTTCTCAATTTTAGAGGTTTAGCCTTAGATTGCCTGGTTTTTAGAAATGTTTTGTTTGTTATCTTTTTTATGCAAAAATCATGCAGGTCTCGAGTGTTATGTAGGTAGTATCTTTTGCTTGCTTTTTGCGCAACTTGGCTCTTATGTTTTTACCCGACTACGGCGAGGCCAAAAGGCCCTTCCTTTTGGCCATAATGATTTTGGCAGTCTATGTATGTATATTTGCTCCACCTTTCCTAAACGACTGAACAGATTTTAATAAATGAGGTGTCAATAGATTCGTAAGAATAGCCAGGGTAATATAGGCTAGTGGTTTTATTGATCTGCGATTTTTTTTCGTTGTAGGGATTTAGTTACTTTAACTTTTTTTTTAAATTTCTCAATCAGTTACCAAATCAAGATAGCATTATCGCAAATACTGAAAACGGTATATTTATCTAGTTTTCTTTAACCTAGTTTAGTTTACTTTTATTTTTTGTTTAGTTTACTTTTTAGTTTAGTTTAGTGTTTAGATTTTTGTTAGTGTCACTTACACTATCAAAACAATGAAATCGGCAACTTATAGTATCAAAACTAGCAGATCTGGCAGACTTCGTCCTGCCCGGGCATTAGCGCCACCTGCCGGCTCTAATTAAGAATCTAAAGCATCCTTGGATCCTCTGGAACACAAAAAATCTCATCCAAATCGGTCCAGCAGTTAAGGAGAAGTTCAGTGAAATACACACGCACAGTAGAATTTATATAATTATGTATAAAGATAACGTTACACAAAAAAAATATTATGATGTAGTGAAAAGACGTGCTATCCAATGGCCATTTCTTCTTGTAATCAGACAAGGAATTCATATTCCAGTAGAAAAACAACAACCAGTATTATTTATTAACACTACATTTGTGTTTTATGTCATTCTAATTTTTATATCATGTTTGGACTGTGTCTGAAGTAAATAAATAAATATTATTATTTTGTCCTTTATTTACTTTCTTACATACAATTAACATTTTTAAATATTTCATATTAAACTTATAAAAAACTTAAAAATATTATACTATTATTAACATCTTTACTTTTCCCTAAAACCTACCTATACAGAGTGACACATAAAGCTATACATTTCCAGTATAACATGACCCCACTATGTATAGATATCCCGTACAATGTGAGATCTGTATAAGCTGGTTTTGACTGGTCGCCATCTTCATAAAAATTAATATCATCGGCTGTCAAAGTTATATCTAAACCGGTTTCGACATACGAATACCGGTATCGATACCGATACCAGCTATGAGTCTGCAAGACCTTGCTTAATTTGTAAATATCGGGTTTTATTTATGTGTTTGCCAAACACTGATAATGGTTTTAAGTCATTTTGTTGCTGATAGGCTCCAGCCGGATAGGGTTAATTTAAGTTTCATATACCTTTTTTTTGGATAGGATATCGTCAAATGACTCCTCATGTGTATGAATGAGTGTCAGACTTCTACTGACTAAATACAACCCATGTTCCATCTTAGCCCTTTGTGTCCGGAGCCGCGGAATCTCTTTCGAACAACACGCAGCTCCGGTTAATTTCATTTAAGTACCTCTCATCTTAATCACCATCTGACCTAGCCTTTTACGAACTATGTCATGTCCATGACCAGATGCAGCTAAAAACTAGTACTTCACATGGAAAGACAGCTTATCTGACCTCCATAACCCAGTTAATAGGTAATTTGGTAAGACTGGTAATCATACGTTCAGATTCTTGCCTGTCAAAGATCTACAAATTTTAATGACAGCCGAACAATGACTGAGCCTATTACTTGCATTATAATAACAATCTGCCAGTTAACTTAAAATAATTTGAAAATAGGCTGACCGTTGACATTCTTATCATTTTGAATTCTTAAAGTCTTTGGTAGGCTTATCGATAGTAAAAATAAACGTAGGTAATAAAGAGTTATTTTTACCCGACTGCGGCGAAGCCCAAAATAGGGTTATTAACCCTATGCTATAAGTCATAAGGTTGAAAAGTGGTCGACCGTCTGTGAACTTGGGGACACATCCAGCTATACTATAGCACGACCTCGTTTTGTATAGATTTCCGGTACAATGAGATATCCACATAAACTGGTTACGCAGGATCCACTTAAAAAAACAAAAAACAGAAAGTGCTACTCAAATACTACCTACGACGTAAAACCATGCACCTGGTCCCTTGTTTTACTGAGTTCAAGCCTCTTCGAATGTCAAACAACTTTGTAAGACAACTTGTTGCTACCAAAATGTATAAACTACTGGAATCGACTTAAATTTTAAATGAAAAATATTAATTTAAAACAGTTTGAGTTTTTATTAGCACGCAAATCTATTCATCACGTCAAAACAGTCGTGTTTTTGCAACGCAGTGTACAGTCATGTAGCTCACACACTTACACTTGTACCAAATAATTTGCACTACAGTGCTATTTCTTGCTAACGAAAAAAAGTGTACTCAAGACTCATGATAATAACACCAATAAACATAATTACATCCTCTACTTTTCACACTTTATTTTGCACTTAGGTGTAATACAAACCTTTATTATAAACATAGGTTTAGAACGACGTGTGAAGTTATTAAAAATGTACAAGGAAATTTAGACTCCTGGTCAAAATTAGTTCTTTTTTTTGATGAAATTTTGTGAAAAATCGAAATAATTTTATAATTGCCGTCACAACGTGCAGCTGAAGAAAATAGTTATTATTTAGATCAAAATTTAGTTTTTCCTTGTTTTATTGATATTTTTTTCATTTTTTATATTAAATAAATTAATAAAAAAATATTTATTTCAGACAAAAAAGTCCAACAGCACGACAGGCTGTTGAGTAAAAAAAAAAGTGTTTTTACATTTTCAATTTATTTTTTGTTTTCTTAATGCACGTCATGCGATAAATAAAAATGAATTCTTTCTTTAACATAAATTCCACATGCTGCACAAAAGCAGACCACATCCAGTTCACACAGATCATTTCCAGCGAAAGTGCTCGTTGCTTCGAGGTCAGTAGAAATGCGGGGAGGGGCCTGCGTACGCGCCGGTTTGCGTAACACCGCGTAATCGGTGACAGCTGACATTGGTTGTATGTGGGTTACGATCGGCGTTTTTATAGTTGGAGAATCTTTTGTTGCTGTGTTTATTTTCTGAGTTATACTAAGTTTATGGTTTTATTGAAATGCTTAAAACATGCTGCGCCGACCCCTAATTTTCGGATAAGAGCAGAAAATGATGGCGATGATAAATCAAGATGTTACTAATCAAGTTCATCATCTTTTTAATCTAGGCCAAATTGCCTTTATTCTCTTATTTTTGTCCATGTTGATGATGATGAATGCAAATTGGCTAGACATTTTGGGCTGTTCCTAATGACTATCATGAAAGTAGTATCTAACTGCCAGTTACTCTACATCTCGAAATTCTATGGTCAATTGCATAAAAGAACGGTTACCCACCAACCTAACCAAGGCTAACATTCAACCTTCAATCAGTCAATCAGAAAATATGAACGGAGTTATATTATAGATCACGATTTCAATAAGCTTCATCGGTGGCATAATCATTTTATCATTATGTTATGTTTACGTAACTTTCGAAGCTCATTAATGTGTTGCATTGGGCCAAGGTCATGTTCTACTGGTCTCAAATGGCAATAAGCTGTGAAACTAGACTAGATGCCTCAAGATTTAATTAAAACAGGTTTTGTTTAATAAACTAGGTCCTTGTTGCTTATTTTGATTAATTGATATCAGCGAAAAACGTTCCCATAATTCACCACGGCTTTGATTATGTTGTTTGGTTATAGGATGTTCTCAATATTGAACGCGTATATATACAACGTTTTGTGTCCGTTCTATTAACCGTTGAGAAGTTATATCGTGAGGAGGTGAGTCTTCTTTCATAAAATGTATTGTCACCAAAACCAAAGCAAAATTTTAGCTGAATCTGTTTGGTATGAAATTCTGTTGCAAGATTTGAGCGATATCTACAGACTACTCAATGTTTCTTTCTGGTACCAACCTGGACAAAAACACAAAACAAATATTAGATTATTATATGATAAATATTCCGTTTGCAGTGTTAATGATAACCTGCATAATAACTATCCAACTAACGAGGCAAGTAAAATAAAAGCTAATATTATCTACACTAATATTATAAACTGTAAAGATTTGTATCTTTGTAAGTGTGTGTGTGTGTGTTTGTAATGAATAAACTTCAAAACTACTGGACCGATCTGAAAAATTCTTTCACCATTGGGAAGCTACACTATCCCCGGATGATATAGGCTTTTTGTTGTTATATTCCCACGGAACGGGAACTACTCGGGTGAAACCGCGTGACGTCCGCTAGTAGCATATTAAATGGAAGTCCATTTAATAACGTTTTCCAATAAGCAATAATTACAATGACAGCCCATTTACATGACAATCAGGCTTTGGTTCAATTTATATTTTAATAGACAGATATCAATTCATGAAGTGACACATCTGGTATTGTACCGCAAAATTGTGCTACAACGACAAATTTCACAGAACTGTTCTGCAAATATAACACACATCGTTAAATTATTGATGCGGAAAATAACTATCGAGTGAACGAGCTTTTAATTTAGAATCTATCTCAATAGGGATGTTTGCTGACTTAAAAAAATATGATTCTAATTAGTCCGTCTGTTAGAACAACGAAAAATATTGGATACGTATTTTTAGTTTTATCAAATCAACAAAATTTGACGAAAATAAAACACGTCAAAGATTTGAATGGGGGGTTCTGACGTCACTCACCGGTAGAGAATGTCATACTAATGTCTTGGAAAATGACGTCACACGAGTTTTCAAAGCACACAGTATCGTCTTCATTGTTTGTTTACTTGACAAATAACACGTGTCCAACTTTTGTTAACTACCTTATTATAGGTTTATAAGAACATTCCATCAAAAGTCATGGTATGGACATGTTATGACGATGGACGAATCGCATGTGACTAAAAAGGTGATGGATATAAATGTTGATGGAAGGAGAGGGAGACGAAGGCCAAAGAAAAGATGAATGGATTGTGTGAGAAATTATATAAAAGAGAAAAGAGAAAGTAGTAAATGCCACCGTGACGTCTAACAGGGAAGAATGGAAAAAGGAATCGTGTTGCGCCGACCCCAAATAGAATAGGATAAGGGCAGGACGATTATAACGAGAACTCGTCTTAGTCTAAGGGAAAGACGGTATGGGCTAAACATACTTAATTAAAAATGCTGGAGCTCCTTCATAACAGTGTCAAATAAAAAGTCAGGTTCATTGATTGTTCAGAGAGCAGCGGTGGCCCAGTGGTGTCGGCCCCGACTTACGATCAGTAGGTCGCGGGTTCGATTCCAGGCAGGCGCATTACTTTGTGTAATTTATTTCATCACCGCTGCTCTCAAAACGGTGAGAAAAACATCGTGAGGAAACCGGCATGTCTTAGAACCAAAAAAAAAATCGAAGACATTTTACATTTTCCAACCCGCACTGGGCCCGCGTGGTGGATTATATCCCATCCCTCTCCTAGAGAGGAGGCCTAAGTCCCTGCAGTGGGAACATTATAGGTTGATGATGATTTGATTGTTCTATAAATTGATCTTCAACATCATCATCATCATATGCTTTCTTCATCCATACTTTTATATTACTCGTCATCTTCAGAGACCTCATTTCATGCCATATTAGCATAATCTGGTAACCGACTTAAATAGTCACTATCATAAAACAGCCGATAACACAGCAAATTCACGTAGGGTGTCAATATGTTTAACAACTAATTTGTCGGGCGGTATACCCTTCAGACGACACCCAAAATCTGTGTAGGACGCTTGCACAAATAACATTCTATCACGCATATCCTTCTCGCTAAAACAGGTGAATTGACAATGACGACATATTCATCATGCCAGCCCGTAACGGCAGGCGAAGGTGTGAACACTTTTTTTTTTAGTTCCAAGTAATAAGGGGATGTCTGCCCCAATTACCACACAAATTTTTAGTCACCGGTTACACTTTCAGACTGTCTTTATCTATCTGAACGAATACAATTAACGACACCAAAATATTACAAGAAATTATTACTCTCAAACTACCTAAACGTTTGCCACAAAACGGTTCTATTCTTGTCGATCGTAAAGCAACTGATCGGCCACTTGTTCAATGCACTTCAAAAAGATCCAGGCCAATAATTGTTGGATGGAAATTTTATTGCACGTATATTTGGACTTCAAAAGCTTGGTTGGTATCAATGCTATTGAATGGGAGATTATCTTTGTCTGGTTTCGCATGAGGAGAGCAGATGTTGTTTGAAAGTTCAGTGGTTTTGTATATTTAAGTTAGGATGTATCATTATAACAATTAAATCGATTTGGTTAACTACAGTAGTCAATAATATCTCGAAATATTTGTAGTATCTTATTTTTTTAATCAATGTTACTGGTAGGCATAGACCTCTCCCAAGCATCACCACATTACCTGGTTAGTTTTGTGCTTCTCACATCTTGAGGTTTCCAATGATCATCATCAGTCCACCTTGCGAAAGGCCTTTCAAGACTCCGTTTTTCAGTCGAACAGTTCAGTTTTATTTTAAAATGACATAGCTACAAACATCTTGCAAGATCCCACGAGGTTTACCGAAGTCAAGCCAAAATTAACCTTCCATAACAAAATGAATTTACACAATACATTACCGAATATTAAAGCCAAACAAAAACTGGAAGCTAACAAAAACATCAATGCATACGAAACAAAGCTACATAGTACATAATTCCAGTTATTGACACGTCAGTTAATAGCTGTATCGCGTGTTTCAACACACAAAGGAAATTCAACGCTAAGTATGGGGAATTTTAAAATTAAAAAGGTCAGACGGACCAGTTTTGAGCAACAGTGTCGCAACAAAAAAGTTGCGAGGAAAGAGACAATTTTTATGCAAAGACATGCGTGACATTATGGCTTGATCTATCACGTACGAATATTCGTAGTTAATGTAAATAAATGCTTGTTTTGAAACTAAATTGTCGTTGGTAATCTACTCTAAGTTGTTAATGCATTTATGTAATTTTTTGCCTTTCTCACTTTTGAGGTTTAAAATCATTTATTCTCATAAGAATTTAGTGTATTACATGTTAACGATGATCTTTTCTATTACTATAATTGCATAATGATGTGTCAAAAATCATGAGTATAAGCTTTATCAAAAAAGTTAATTAAACAATTAGAAAATGCGTCTGGCAACTAAAAAGTCGTTCGGGCAACTTTTCCGCGACAATATCAACACAATAGTTTATGATTTACATAAACCGAATTCTCTCACATCTATTGTAAGATACAACATAATTTATTATGGACATTTGAATATAAAGTAAGACGGCAAACACGAAGAAAGGTAGAATTACACTTGGTGAATGCTTGGTAGCCCGCATTCGGGCTACCGAATAACTTAACTAAATTCGAAAACAAGGTACGTTATTAGCAAGTAGTCATGACGAATTGGGCAGGCAATAGTGTTCCCATCGCGGGAATATTCTAGCTGAAGCTGGCGCAATACCGCAGAGCTTGAGAAACCCAGCATTTTCTTCTTTTAACGGCTTAGAAGCTGAACGGATTGCAGCAAAGTTAAGAGTAGACCATGACTTGGTTTGGGACAACGGAAGCTTTTTATCCCAGTAATAAGTTGCTGTTGAATATGCGTGTGAGGAGGGTGGACCTCTACGCGATGATACGTAGACCAAATCGAATCACTATAAAGGGTGTAAAAGTACCCTTAACGCAAACGAAGGGCACGTATTCTCCCCACCACTGCGATATTTTTTTGTTCTAGACCATACCTGGGAACCCCCTAGTTACGGAGATATTTGAGATCAAAGTTCCAAATGTTTCACAGCTGTTTTTGTAAATACTAGTTTTTCAGGTTATAACTTTACTTAAATTACCTCCATGACCCTTTTACTATTTAAAGCTTCCACTAGCACAATGTTTTAAGAGTGCTACATTGAGTTTTACCGTAAAATGAAAATTTTTACCCCAGAAAAGAAAGTCGTTTCCCAGCAATTATTTTTGCGTAGGGGTTCTTAGTATGATGTACAGAATGCTTGGTTGACGTATGTGTGAAGGGTTAATTTACACCCTGTATATATCACACTAATATGTATTATAAAGGCGAAAGTTTGTGAGTGTGTTTGTTTGTTTGTTACTTCTTCACGTAAAAACTACTGAACGGCTTTGGATAAAATTTGGTACACAGATAGTTTATAACATATAGGATAATTTTATCCCGATTTTATCTTCCCGTGGCATAATTTTCGAATTGTAGCGGGTGAAGCCGCTGGCAACAGCTAGTTATTCATAATTGAAACTTCGCTGCCCGCATTCCATAACCCCCGAATACGTGCAAACGACCAAATGTAACTACTCCATTACTTCAACTGCTATGAACATCCGTCATCAACTCATAAACGATCGTTAGGAACTTCTGACAACTTTGATATACGAAGACGTTCTGACATATTTTAGTAGGAACAGATTTGTGCGTACTAGCTCAGAATAGACTACCGCATTGCTTGTCGAAAGGGATTAGTTAGGTAGACTAGTTTAATTATTTTATCATTGCATGATCCCTCAAAGAGCGGTCTTAAAGCATCAGCTATTTCTGAGCAACACGAGGCAGCCATTTTGATTTGTCTTCAAAGTTGGAGTGCACGTTATTGACTTTAAATATGATCTTTAAATCCAAATTTCTTGGAATGCTAAACGTTTGGGAACAGCTCATAACACAGAGATAGAGTAATTAACTAGAACTGAGCGATAGCCAAGGTCTAAATCCCAAGAAACCAGGGCCTAAAGAAACAGGGCCTGTCAGGTTGACAACATTACTCAAGTCGCGGCAAACTCTTGGATAAGGCACGCACTGGACAGGGATATGTGGCAGAAAAAAGGGAGGCGTATACCCACCATGGGGCGATTCCAGGTTGATATATGCTACTAAAAATACGGCGATTTGCTTTTACACATTGCTGAAATTCAAAATGGCAATTGGATGACTACTTCACTAGTCTCAAATCCCTCCATTAAGACAAACCATACGTACTGAAATCAACAAGAAGAAATCACAATAACATCATACCAGGATACTATTCTAAAAATACACTTAAAACTTCACAACTCATAACTCTGTAAATAGTTCAAACTGCTAACAGAACAAGTAACTGAGCAGGTTCTAGCAATCAATTAAATGAAGACGCACGTTACAGTTTTTTGCACCACAAATACAGGTTGTTGAAAATTATATTCTATTATAACGTTTTTGTACAAAGACTTCCTAGGTAAAAACGTGTTTTAAATAATTGACTACAAACAGAATTATACTTTTTTTTCTATCTTCATAGAATCGAGAATTGTCGATACACAATTTGGGTTAAGTATTTCCTATTTGATACCTTATTTTTGTGTATCTCAATTTTTCCTCTTAAGTACAGACACGTGGAGGTACTTAAACACATTTGAATCTTGTTTTTGCTTTTATACTTACACTAGCTTTTGCTCGCGGCTTCGCCCGCGTGGATCGAAAAATATCCCAACAAACTTTCATCCCCTATTCACTCTGAGGGGTTGAATTTGGAAAAATAATACTGTAACCTTTCTCGTGAACCAGTCCAGCCATTGCCGGAAACAGCATGAAAATCGGTGCAGTCGTTTTTGAGTATATCGTGAACAGACAGACAGACGCGGCAGGGGACTTTTATTTTTAACCGACTTCCAAAAAGGAGGAGGTTCTCTATTCGTCTGTATGTTTTTATTTGAAAAAAAAAATGAATAAATGTATTTGAGTTATTGGGAAGTACTAAAACAAAAACAAAATAGAGATATGCATTTTATAACGAGACCCAGCATTTGTTGGAGAATTCGTTTTCATAAATGAAAGCTAGATAGAGTTTTACGATTTTAAACACAGACATTTTTAGCCGTTTCGACACAAAAGAAATTCCTTTCCTTCGAACAGATCTTTCATAAATAACAAGTTCGTATATTTGTGTATTCGATTGATTTTAATCTTTCAGTCTGTCAGCCGAGCATAATTATTTGTAACGTATAAAATTATAATAAAAATAATAATAATTAATACCTATAAAAGAAAGCAGGAGTAAAATTTTTCATGAATCCAAAGCTATAGAAAAAAAACCGGCCAAGTGCGAGTCCTACTCGCACATGAAGGGTTCCGTACCATCGTAGTAGGGGAGTCGAGTCGTGTTCCGAAACGGCTGAACCGATTTGCATGAAATTTTGTGTGCATATCGGGTAGGTCTGAGAATCGGCCAACATCTGTTTTTTTTTTTTAATCGCTGAACAACGTTTGCTGGGTCAGCTAGTAAGTTTATGATTATTAAAAAAAATATACTATGTGATGTAACTAAAAATTTAAGATTTTCGGAATTTTTCCTATATGTGTACTTTATAACGTTGCTTCATGCCAAATTTCAAGATTCCAGGTCGTCTGGAAGTATCCTTTAGGTTTTGATTCCCTTGCGAGTAGTTGCGAGTTTCAAAATATGCGGCTTTAATTGCTGTATCTTTTGATTGCGTTGACGTAGAATTTTTATTTTGTTACAGCTTAAAGATATTATAGACTTGAGTATTTGTTAAGAATTTCAATATAATACCACTACGCGTTCATGAGTAAAGGGGTAATAAGTTTAAAATTATTAAAAATATTTTTATTATATGATGTAACTAAAAATTTATGCTTTTCGCAATTTTTCCTTTATCTGTGTTATAAGACGTTGCTTCGTACCAAATTTCAAGATTCTGAGTTCACGGGAAGTACCCTGTAGGTTTTGATTCCCTTGCGAGTGTCGAAAATTTGCGGCATAAACGGGAGTATCTTTTGATCGCGTTGACTTAGAAGTTTGATTTTTTCACAGCTCCAAGAGACCATAGACTTGAGTATTTGATATGAATTTCAGCTTGATACCTCCACGCGTTCCTGAGAAAAAAGGTCTTGACAGACAGACAGACAGACAGACAGACAGACGGACAACAAAGTGATCCTATAAGGGTTCCGTTTTTACCTTTTGAGGTACGGAACCCTAAAAACACTTTATCATCATCGTTATAAATTCAATCATAAGACGTCCATTAGGTTATTTCACCAAAAAAATCTAATTTATTAGTCCGTCAGATAGATTTTCAAAAAATATATACACACACACACACACACACACATACACACACACATATTTTTTCGTTTTTCACGTAAGCAAAAGATGAAGACGATACAGTGCTTCGAAAAGTCGTGTGACGTCACAAGGCTAACCTTGTGACGTCACACGACTTTTTTTTCTATAGCTTTGGATTCATGAAAAATTTTACTCCTGCTTTCTTTTATAGGTATTAATTATTATTATTTTTATTATAATTTTATACGTTACAAATAATTATGGTAAAAAGTACTAATACTTTTTACCATTAAAATTATGTCAAAACCCCCACTCATGATCTTTGACACGTACGTTATATTTTCGTAAATTTTTATTAATTTGATAAAACAAAAACACGTATTCAATATTTTTCGATAATCTTAACAGACGGACTAATTATATTTTTTTGATAAAATACTCTATTGTCAATTGTCATCACGTTGACCGGTCTCATGCGGTATTCAGTGAAAATTAAAAGATAGACTTTTGTTTTGTGTGTATGAATGACTGTATGTATAAACTTTATACACATGTGTCTTCTATTTATGTACCTACATGAATAATTCACAGCAATACGAAACACATTTTGTTGCTAATGAATACGAAGTTCCTTCGGAGTTAACTATGCATAATATGCGAGTAGATATTACATAAGTTTCAGACATAATTACATATCACGCGATTGAAACATGCCTGAAACGGCTAGAATGTAGGGTTGTCTACGGTTAGATTATACACGGTTTAATATAGGAAGCAAGAGTAAGCAGCCACCTTTTGGGTACGTTCATTTCGTCATAGAGCTCATGCATCGTTTTTTATCAAGAGTGACAGAAAAAAATAGTTTATTTTTTTCTTAAGTCAGACTAATCCGTATTAGTCCGAGTGAACTATTCCTTTCCTTATCTGCTCAACTCCATGTCCGGTAAATAATTGTGCTCTAAGCATCAGTTTACCCGCAACTTAATAAAATAAAGTGTCTTTAATAATACATGGTTTGACAAGACTAACATTTTCACGTACGCAAGACAACCAATTACGCTATGCAGAACCAGTTAAAGTGGCCTCTCATTGTACGAGGCATCTATATAAAGCAAGGTCATGTTATACTTGAAGTGCTTATTGTATCATCTGCATTTATTACCCATAAAATTCTAATGACACAATTAAAACACTTCGTAATTATCTCCCCTACAATTTAAGAAAATTTAAAGGACAGTTAAAATAATTCGTGTGTGCCTTGGGAACATAAAAACATAACACAATCACGTATTGATTGGCTACCGGCCAGTGGCAACTAAAGTCTAATAATATGTGTACAGCATTGCTATGCTAATCTTGGATGGTAAGAAATATACTGTAGTTTTGGCTGCTTCATCTCAGCGATCAATGGTTTGGTTAGTCAGTCAACTGAAATAATAGCACAGCATCATCATCAGCCATAACACGTCCACTGCTGGACAAAGGCGTCTCCCATAGAGCGCTATAATGAACGACAACCTGCCGTTTGCATCCACCGGTCGCCCGCGACTCTCTGGTGGGAGGCCTAGTAACGCTGCGTCTTCCAGTTCAGCACAGCATAATCAGTCTATAATGTTGCTGGGACTCAAGGCCTCCGCTCTTGGGCCGCGGGTAGTCCTCTGGTTATCGCGGCCTCGACATAGAGGGCGAAGAAGGAACATGGGTGGTTTTTAGTCAGTAGAAGTCTGACACTCCCTTTCGCTCTGCCCAAGAGCGGGAGGGGTTATTCGATGATTTTACACCCACCAAAAAAAAAAAAAGGCCTCCGCTCTTTGAGACAAAATGGGCTGTAAACCACGCGGGCCCAGTGCCGGATGGATGTCACATATATTTGAATTTTTGGTTCTAGGACATGCGGCTTTCCTTAAGATGTTTTACTTCATCTTTCGTAGGACTTACGACTTAGGAGGTACGGAACCTCCTAGTTCCTAACGGTAATGAACATTCCGAACTGAGTACTTCGTCATAGCAAACTTTCGGAGTTCCATACCTCACGATAATGAACATTCTGAATAGTGGAATTCGTAGTCGCAAACTTTCGGAGTAACGTACATCGGAGTAACGAACATTCTGAATTCAGTACTTTGTCATAGCGTATTTTCTGACTCACCGTCTTTGTACTCGCAAACTTTCTGTAAACCGTACATCGTTATTTCGAACTTCGGAGTTCTGTATTTTTTGATCAATTTTATTACTTTTTTCACACATCGTGTTATTTCTGTCAGTTCTTTGAAATAACATAAAGTTTTCGTGAATTTTTAACAGTAGGTAGTCAAGTTTGTTTGTGTTTGTGTTTTTCAATTGTCTTAAACAAAGTCTCTAAATTTATTTGGAACAACGGTCAAAAGGAAAATTGCAATATCTACCTAATTACCCCGAAATACCGACGAATCGGTAATTGAAATTTGTTTCTGGCAGACCCGAGGACATTAGCCCCGTTATTTACTGACTTACTCAACCGTAAATATTTCGGGATTGCTCAGTAATAGTGCGCTATACGTGACTAGTAGTAGCATGGAACGATCTTCAAAGTTAAGCAACTCTTGCCGAGGTCAATCCGTGGATGGGTGACCATTCATATCAATACCCACCCTGCTTTGGAAAGCATACTAAGCAGTTGGTATTAGCTACTGGTTTTCTTAAGGATTAATGAGTTAGTGGGATCCGGAGATCACACATAGGTAGTCCTGCTAGGCAACTGGGATAAGCCCAGTTGCCTAGCAGTATACGTCCCTGTGTGCCTATTGGCCTTGTTCTGTTCTGTCTCATGCTGATATGGAGGGAAGTGGAAATTATGTTTTTCCTACTCCTCCGCTATTCTTTTCTGATTAATTTCGTTGCGGGATCCAAGACAGTTAAATCGTTTCTCTGGGACTTCGTCGGGCTTCATTGTCTCGGCGCTTTTCTTGTGGTCGCCACTGTTGATTCTGGTTTACAGGAGTTACAGTGGTTTGGGAATAGGGTGACGCCTGTAATCCCCGAAGGGTTAGGCAGAGGTGTACCTAATAGTACACCCACCTACCCCTATTTAAGTGCCATGTAATAGGGGCCGAGCCTATTGCCATCAATCGGGCATAAATCCAGACTCTGAAGCTGTTACTGAAAAAATCCTGATAGAAAAAGCCAGTAACACTTTGCCAGACCCGGGAATCGAACAAAGTACCTCATGCTCAGCAGCCGCGTATGCGAGCACCTTTGCGGCATCAGCTTTATCCTAAAACTAGCGGCCATCACGCGGTTTCACCCGCGCAGTTCCCGTTCCCGTGGAAATTCAGGGATAAAAAGTAGCCTATGTCACCCGGGGATAGTGTAGCTTCCCAACGATGAAAGAATTTTTTAAATCGGTCCAGTAGTTTCGGAGCCTATTCGATACAAACAAACAAACAAATCTTTCCTCTCTAGAACATTAGTGTAGAAAAATAAGCCAAGTCAAGAGACCCCATGCGCGGTATTAAATAGACAATGACCGAAACTCGTACCGAGAATTCTCACGTTTCTAGATCAAAATGTTTTAGTAATTATTTTCATAATTTTATACGATATTATACGACTGGGATTTGATTTTTGAACAAGGAATTTAATTTAAAATATAGAAGTATGAATATTGTTTTACTCCCTATATAGATACATGGCGTTCACACAACCAGTTCAAAAGTCGTTCTGTTAGATCTGTCAGTTGATTTTGACAGTTCGGCTGACTTCACATCGCAGAGGTTTCCTTACAATACCTACTTGCCTGGTTTTGAGTTATTTTCGATTATATAAAATTACTCCGAAACTCGGATTTAGTTTACAAAAAGAACTTTTGTAGGACTTAATATGATAAATATAGATAATAAAAATGAAAGTTTGATGTTGACACAGTTTGGTACGGGATTCCATATATCCATGAACATGATCCTTCGATACTTGGTTACACACAAACCACACGCTTAAATACTAAAATGCAGCTAGTACCAACTAGTAATAACCAGTACTAATAACCAGTGACTTTAGCAAAGGGAAGAAGTCGCAACTATCCTACTAAAACCGTAAACACTCATAAACCTGACATGTTTATGTCTCACAAAAGTTCTGATATAAAAACTTTTGCAACTCCTTTACTGACTGAACGCAACGACAATGGACACTACTATAATATTTCACTTTAGCAGAGTTATATTAAGGCACTTATAAACTCGGCGTCGGCGACCTCTCGCGTCCGGCCCTGGCGCAAGCCATGGTCCGGGGCGAGGAGGATTAGGACGCCGTCGCTTCCTTCTGCGAAGCAGTGATGAACGAAGGAGGTGGCGGTACGTGAGAGGGAGAGAACCCCTTGTCCCAGCCGCCGCGGGAGACGTTCCGGGCGTCAGGAGTCAAGTGATGGCTTCCGGCCACCGTAGACGCGGGCCTGTGGGTGGTGAGTAATGGGCTAGCTCGCCATCCCCCCGTCTTATGACGACCACGCGCGACGGGCCGTGTCGATGGCGCGTTCGTGTTCCACGCGCGCCTCAAAGAGATGTCAGCAACATGGAAGGGGCCCGCAAGGGCCGACGCCTGTCAGGGTTGCGGGTTGTTCGAAAGAGATACCGCGGCCTCGACACAAAGGTCTAAGAAGGAACATGGATGGTTTATAGTCAGTAGAAGTCTGTCATTCCCTTTCGCTCTGCCCAAGAGCGGGAGGGATTGTTTAACAAACTCCCAACCCCCCAAAAAAAAAGGGCATCATCATCATTTCACCAGAAAGACGTCCACTGCTCCATCCTTAACGACTTTGAATTGCCTAGCCATTCAATTTTGTTCAATAACACCATTTCAGCCGAAAGACGTCCACGGCTGGACATAAGCCTCCCTCAAGTGTCACCACATTGACGGGCCCCGTGCGTCTCGCATCCAGCAACCTTCACAATGTCATCGGTCTACACATCCATCTCAAGATTATCACCTTCGTATATCACCAAAGAGTACCAAAGACAAAATCGCAAGTGTATACATATGTGTAGGTACAGCTTGTTGTTATATTTGTGCCCGAACAAACTTGAACACTTGACCCTGACCGGCAGCACTTCGAGTGTGTCGGTCACGCTTGACATACATCGGGAGCCGTGTGATCGCGTCTCATCTTTTAATTAGTTATGTACGCATGTAATGACTTATTATGAATAGACTCGTGTTTAGCATTCATTTTATTAAGCATTTATATGTTTGTTATAGCATTCATTATAATATTAAATAGATCGGAGTCAGATTTGTGCTTGGTCACCCTATTATATAAGACTATGGAGGGTCTTCTTCTTCTTCTTTATGGGGTTCAGGTTTCCGCACTTAGTCCTTGAAGTGGACCATTGTGCGTGACTATGGAGGGTCTTCATGCTATAGGTAATTAGGTAAGACACTGCCCAACCTTCAGGGACTACAGGCGAGATGTTGTTATGGTTTAACGTTGTACTTAAGTACAAAAAAAAAACAAAATTCTAAAAGATAAACATGTTTTTTCTGTAAGCCATAATGTTTAAACGATATGAATAGAATATAGCTTTTTTACTAATTCAGCTTGGTAGCCGTAGATATTGTAGGTAAATTAGTAAAAAGGATTTATTATAATTAAAAAACCTATCTAGAAATCCTTAGTAATCTGGGTCGAGGCAACGTTTACAGGACCCAAATAAAAACAGTTGTTAGCATACGTTAATTGAAATGGACGAAACAAATAGAAAACGGCGTAGAAGGCACCCAAATTAATTTTAATTAATTTGTTAAAAGCAATAAACTTTTAGTTCGAAAATATAACAAAAATTAAAGGTCAAAGAAACACTATTTTTAGAATGACCTAAAAAGTTAAAGTAAGCCAAATGGAAATTAAAATTTTAAAATGGTCTGTTGACGACAAAAAAGATTCAATATTTTATTCAAACAGAGTGTGCCTGACAAAAACTATACACATTCCAAACAAAAACAATCATTTTATGACAAAAGCACTAATAAACGAACTTAAGGCCATCAAATCACCAGGGCCCCGAGTCTACTATTCAATAGTGTCAGAATGATCTATCACTGATCTCATAATTGTTGATTTTGACAAGTTTGGTGTTGTCAAAATCAACAATTATGAGATCAATGAAAGACCATTCTGACTCTATTGAATAGCAGACTCGGAGCCCTGTATAAATGAATTACTACAATAGGTCACTTATATTTATTTAAAGATTCATATTTGATAGCTGAAACAAGGTATTCAATTTCGAATATCTGTTTTGAGTACTTAACTATAGAAGTTTACAAACAACCTATGAACCGACCTCTTTCCACTTTTACAGGACCAAGTTTCACTAGAACTGTTTCACAACGTGCGTTAAAACTGGCTATCTCTATCTAAAGACATATTATAAAACAAAGTCCTCTGTCGTGTCTGTCTACCTGTCTGGTCGCGATAAACCCAAAAACCACTGCACCAATTTTCATGTTGTTTTTACCAATTGATAGAGTAGTTTTTGGGGATGGTTTAAGTATACAATATATAACTATGTAACCGAACATCCACGCAGGCAAAGCCGCGGGCATCAGCTAGTGGTTTGTATTACTATAATTTTACTGGATGCAGTTGAATACAAGGAGTTACTTCCTATCTGAACACCACAACCCAGCTACTAGCTTGGTAAGCCTGTAAGTGAAGTACAAAAACAATAAATAAAGGCTTCTGAGTAAAAGAATACTACGATGACAGCACCAAACGAAAAACCTTCAACAATAGCAAGAAAGAAACCAACGTATCAACCTGTCACCATTCACTCAAACCCACAGTAATAAGTCCTTCTGACCAGACCAGGGTTATAGATCACCGAATGGGTTCTCCATCGCCCGAAGCAAATGATAAATGTAGATCGTTAATGGGTATCAAAACAACCTGTATTTGAGTTCACTAATAAAAAGGATTTATATCTATCATATATCACGATGTCAGGAGAGATATTTATTTAGTTTTCAATATCAGAAACATTGTTTAAAGGGTCTCTTAATAAAAGAAACAAAACAAAGATTGTTGTGGCGATCAAAATATCTGAGGTACAAACCAATAACAACCAAATTGTAACAAGAATAATAATAATAATAATAATATTCCACAACTATCACACAACGCCATCTAGTCCCAAGCTAAGCAGAGCTTGTGTTATGGGTACTAGACAACTGATAAACATACTTATATATTTCTAAATACATACATATTATAGATAAATTACACCCAGACACAGAACAAATGATCGTGCTCATCACACAAACATTTGTCCTGGGTGGGAATCGAACCCACGACCTCCGGCATAGCAGTTAGGGTCACTAACCACTAGACCAACAGGCCAGTCAATGAGGTCAGGTCAGAATAAAGGTCAATGTCGTTTTGACAGGCTTGACTCTGTCGTTGGTCTAGTGGTCGCAAATGCGATTGCTGAGCATGAGGTCTTGGGAATGATTCCCAGGTCGGGCAATGTTATAGGGTTTTTTCCATGGCAAAAAGGTCGCCCCTATTACATAGGACCTAAACGTAACTGGCGAAATACTACGGTACACCTCTGCCTCACCATTCAAAAATTACAGGTGTGAATGCTACTATGTCGTCAGTGGAAGCACCCTTTTTTTTGTGGGGTGGGAAATCATCAAATAACCTCCCGCTCCTGGGCAGAGCGAAAGGGAGTGTCAGACTTCTACTGACTAAAAACCACCCATGTTCCTTCTTAGCCCTATATGTCAAGGCCGCTGTATCTCTTACAGCATTCCGCAGCCACGTGGATGTTGCTGACAATTCTTTGAGGCGCGCGTGGAACACGAACGCGCTGTCGACACGGCCTGTCGTCGTCATAAGACGGACGGACGGCGAGCTAAGTGGAAGCACCCTTATTATAAAAATAATAAACATCATTGCGTTTTGGCCATAATGCAAATTATACAGGGTGTTTGGAAGGGAGCTGTACATACGCCTAGGGTAGAAACTAGGGATAGTCTGCTACCTACCCCCGCCCATTATATTGACCTTGGCCTCAAGGTTTTTTTTTAATTTATTTTTATTTTTTATTTGACTTTTTTGTGATTTTTTGACTAAAACTACCTGTAGCTCAAAATCTATCCATGGGACCGGTCGGCTAATGGTCTTGTTTTAATTAGAGTGAGTTAGAGTCTTAGGGTCCTGCAAAAAATTATTTTACACCAGAAAATTGTGGAGAAGAAAAGTTATGGGGCCTGAAGTACCATAGTAAGGTAAAGAAATAATTTTAAGGGCAACTTTCTATGGGGTTTAAAAAAAACTAACAGGGTTGGAGTTCTTCTGATTTTTTTAAAACATCCTCAGTCCATGCCCTTTCTAACGATATGCTAAAAGTGTATTTATCACTTTTAGTTTTAAAGTTATTAATTAATTTCCGCAACTAGGGCACTTTTACCACCACGAGTCGACATTTGTAAGACAAATGTAATTTCCAGAATTTAAACCAGTTTGGCCTACAGTTGGCAAATTTGTTGTCTCACTCTTACACGAGAGCAACATGTAAGAGACAAAACATGTCATGTCATGTCTCTTTCGCTCTTGGGTCGACGGGGCCGGGCAGGTAACTCGTTGGGGTCTTTGTTAGTCAGTCGAGATTTACCCATCTTAGCTAACTTACGTACTTGCCGTTACGACGCTCCACTGTTTTCGTTAATTTTGTTGAGTTTGTTATTACTTCGTTTTTGTTAAGTTTTGTTATTTGTTACCTTGTTGTTGGCAAAATGGCTGGATTTACCAGTGAAGAGTACACCGACATGCTGGTGGTGTATGGAATGGCTGATTGCAATGGGCGCGAGGCACGGAGGATTTATCAAGAACGGTATCCTAACCGGCGAGTGCCTAACCACCAAACGTTTGGCTCAACTTATCGGCGTCTGCGAGAAACCGGAAATTTAAATTTCCGGGAACCAGCCGTGAACAGATTTCAACCAAATTTGGCTGCGGAAGAACGCATATTGGCTGAATTTGAGGAAGATCCGACCAGAAGCGTAAGAACCGTAGCCCGGACGCTTGGTTTAAGCGTGTGGAAAGTCTGGTCGGTTCTTCGCGAAAATGGACGTCATCCTTTCCACTACACCCCTGTTCAAGGTAATTTTTTACATAAAGTTTTTGTTTTTAGCTCTTATGTAATGAACTAGCATGTGAATTTCATAGGCAATTTTTAAATTAACATGAGCATGTGTGTGAGAGAGAGAGAAATGGAAAGACAGAGATAGCAATCAATGTTACATAGCTACTAATTCATAAGGAAACCGCTAACGTTGATATTTTTATTGTTTTAGGCTTAGAGGATAACGACTATGCAAGAAGGGTGGAGTTTTGCCGCCACTTGCTCCATACGGACGTGGAAGATATTAATTTTTTACGGAGTATTCTCTGGACTGACGAGTCCAAGTTTGACAAGGAAGGAATTGTAAATTACCACAATCTCCATCACTGGGCACCCAGAGATCAAAACCCGAGAGTCAAGAGGCACAGAGGTTTTCAACGAAGGTTCTCCGTGAACGTATGGGCAGGCGTCATCGGTAATCGGTTGATAGGGCCGCACTTTTTGCCAGACAACCTAAACCGGCAAAACTACTTAGATTTCCTCGAAAACGATTTGCCTGATTTAGCGGAAGAAGTGTTTGACGAAAATCGGCCCATAGTCTTCCAGCACGACGGCTGTCCTGCTCATTGGAGCCTAGCAGTGAGGGAGCTTCTGGACAACTGCTTTCCTAATTCTTGGATTGGTCGGGGTGGGCCAATTCCCTGGCCCCCAAGGTCGCCTGACCTTACCCCACTCGACTTCTACGTCTGGGGAAGGGCGAAAGAGTTGGTGTACGCAGAAGAAGTACCAACAAGGGAGGTTCTAATTAACAGGATCCACGCCGCATTCGATACAATGCGCGAGGAACTGCTGCTTAGAACGGTGACCGTGGAGATGAGGAAGAGGTGCCGAGCATGTTTACAGGTCAATGGTCATCAATTTGAACAAAATTTGTAATTAATTAAAATTAGTAATTAATTAAAATTTGTAATTTAATGACATTAGTCATTACCAAATTTTTTGTTTCATTTGCCATCCTTTTACGATCGAACACATTTAATTTTCATTAGTTGAAATTTTTGCTTGAAGTGCCCTAGTTGCGGAAATTAATTAATAACTTTAAAACTAAAAGTGATAATTACACTTTTAGCATATCGTTAGAAAGGGCATGGACTGAGGATGTTTTTAAAAAATCAGAAGAACTCCAACCCTGTTAGTTTTTTTTTTAAACCCCATAGAAAGTTGCCCTTAAAATTATTTCTTTACCTTACTACGGTACTTCAGGCCCCATAACTTTTCTTCTCCACAATTTTCTGGTGTAAAATATTTTTTTGCAGGACCCTAAGACTCTAACGATTAAAACAAGACCATTAGCCGACCGGTCCCATGGATAGATTTTGAGCTACAGGTAGTTTTAGTCAAAAAATCATAAAAAAGTCAAATAAAAAATAATAATAAATTAAAAAAAAACCTTGAGGCCAAGGTCAATATAATGGGCGGGGGTAGGTAGCAGACTATCCCTAGTTTCTACCCTAGGCGTATGTACAGCTCCCTTCCAAACACCCTGTATAACAAAATAACGATGTAAAAGATCGTTCGCACACGTATCATATATCCTTCTGCAATCTTACTACAGTCAAAAATAAACTTTTCAGCCCATATTTACGAGCATGTCAATCAAAATAAAAACTAAAATCCACAACCGACCCACATACTGTCCATTAGTAAAGTTCGGTAAGCGAAAGTAAAAAAAGAAAAAATGACAAAATGTAGATAATGTAGGGTAGGTAAACAATAAAGCGCACCCTGTGTCAACGCCGAATGCGCCGGTGACCCAAATAGTGGTATAATGTCGCGAAATGGCTAGGCACTACACGGAGATACTCGTACTGGAAGTGACTTGAATTTGTGATGTCGTTTTACGAATGGAGTGGCAGAAAAAAGATGGAGTAAAATTTTTTTTATTTACTTTTTTTGCTGTTGTTTAGCTTGTACATTAGCAAAGATGTTAAATGCCTTAAATGTTGGACTTTGAAATGCCGAAAAAACTGTGCTTTTAGAATTTATGATTTCGTTTGCATTAATGTGAAAAAAGCTGTGACTTTTAACAAAGAATATAAAAATGTATAATACTAAATGATAAATGACTAGAAAAATATCGTGCTTATAATGAGACCTAGTTAGATCAAAAAAATACATAAAATAATGCCGCCCCTTTTTTAGGAAATCGTATAGAAATATTTAAAAAGTCGAAATCTTCTGATACGATGTTCCATAGTGGCCACATTATGGCAGCGTTGTGATATCATTGTTTCAGTCAGTCATGTCAAATTACTCTATCATTATATTTCTGAAACTGTACTCATTAAATAATAAAAGACCAACGACGCATCCATGTTCAATTTAAAAATATAATAAAATAAAGTCACGGTGTAAACGAAAAACAATAAAATAATATCTGATAGTAAATACATGACCTGCGAGCCATATAATAATTTGATTCCGTCAATTGAATTTTACAACACACTTATCGCTTTAGCCAATATATTATTTATTATGTTTGATGTAACCGTATCATACGTATAATAAAAATATATATTATGTTAAGAAGTGGAAAATACATATTATTCGATAAGAAATGAATAAAATGTTGTTCCATTTATATGCACATGTTGGGTTATTTTAATATTAATAATATATTATTCGATGTTCATAAAAATACAAGGATGCGAATTATTGCGTTTTTATCGGATCTAGATATTATTGTAGCAAGCTAAGACTTTTAAAATGTTTTGCATCAAAATATAGCAGCAGCATATATATAGCTATAGCAGTTTGAATAACCACATATTAAGATAAAACCCACGATTTCTAACACGCCTTTGGATACGAAATACTAATAAAATCGTTGGTATGTTCTTTTATAGCTTTAAGAACAAGTAATCTTACTATTCATTGCTCAGCTATCGTAAATGAATCGATTCATTGCTCCTTTAAAACAAACTTAGTTGAATAGTTTGCAAACGCGTACAGCAATGAATAAAATTATGCACGAAAACCGTGTTTACTTAACATTGAATGACATTCAGAAATATAATTCTGTATATTTACGTCAGTTTAAAAGATAATTCTGTACGTATGTACAAGGATTATGAATTCAAAAGAAACACAAAGGTCGTATTGCAAGCTTTTGAAGAAAAATCTGTGACCTTTGCTCCCTTTGAAATAATGATGTCGCTTAAAAGATAAGCGAAGGTCGAAATGTCGTTTTTGTGGTTTCATGCGTGAATTGCGATTGCGATATTCTGTCATGTCATGATTGGTAGAATAATGGCGTTTTTTTTTGTCGCAGTTGCATAGAGTCACAATTACGATTTGAAATGAAATAGGGATGTTTACTGATTTAAAAAAATGTGATTTTATAGTCCGTCTGTTAGATTATCCAAAAAAAATCATTCATTTGGCTTCGTACGGAACTAATTTTAATTTAATTTAAGAATATCTTAATTTTAAGTGTTTCTCTTATGTTTATTTTTTTGTCAATTTGCTTTGTTCTGTGTGAAACCAATAAATACTTTTCTTTCTTTTTTTTATGCATTATTAGGCACCCGTCTACCAAACCCTTCGGAGCTTACGGGCGTTATATTTATATTATTAGTAAGCAAGCCGCAAGACTGCCCTAGCAATTTACTAAAACGCCGGATCCTACTGAGATTTAAGTAGAAAATGGCTTCTAAAGTGAGTACAACTCGTAAATCTACACGTCATTATTACCGACTAATTTGGTAAGAAAAACAAAACTAAATAGCACTTGCACCACTAATCAGCACGCTATCTAGGCAAAATCTATGACAGCTAAATTGCAGGTGTTGGATTTTTATAACCAGACTAACTGCGAAACTCGAAATGAGAGTATTGTTTTTTCCGGCCCTGGTGCAAGCCAAAGTCCGGGGTGAGGAGAAATGTGTCCGTCGCCTCCTTTTGCGAAGCAGTGATGCTAGCGAAGTAGGTGGCGGAACGCGAGAGGGAGAGAACCTCTCGTCCCAGCCGCCGCGGGAGGCGCTCCGGGCGTCGGGGGCCACGTGATGGGTTCCGGCCACCGTAGACGCGGGCCTATGGACGGCGAGTGATGGGCTAGCTCGCCGTCTGTCTGTCTTATGACGATGACAGGCCGTGTCGACGGCGCGTTCGTGTTCCACGAGCGCTTCAAAGAGATGTCAGCAACAAGCAAGGGGCCCGCAAGGGCCGACGCTCGTCGGGGCTGCGGAATGTTGTAAGAGATCCCGCAGCCTTGACATATAGGGCTAAGAAGGAACAAGGATGATTTTACGTCAGTAGAAGGCACACCCATCCGCTCTGCCCAGAGCGGGATTGATGATTCATTTGATGATTTCCCAACCACCAAAAAAAAAAACAAGGCTATTGTTTTTTCGTTAGGACTTGAAAACATGCAGTTGAGGAGCTTGTCGTTGAATAATTACAGCGACTTGGGTCAATCTTAAGGTAAAGCCTCGCTTGCTTAGTTCGGTCTTTATGAGTGACCATCCATTACATCCAAACATACACCCACCCACACTCACAATACTCACGAATTATGTGTAAGTCCCATGTAACAGGGAGCAAGCCTATTGCAATTAACCAGTCACAAATCCATGGCTGCTATGAAATTCCTGATGAAAAAACCCAATAACACTTTGCCTGACCTTAGAATAAGACACATAAAGCATTCGCGCTTGTGACCACTAGCACGAGGCAGCCATAGTATTATACATTAAAACTTTTTTTACAGATCAAGATGTCTGTTCCAGCCATTTTGTTTCCTTCAAATGGTGCCGACGAAATATCACGCAAGGTACAAAACAAGGGAACTAAGTGGAACAAAGTCTTTAGGCGCTTTTTTTCTGGGAATATTTTTTATTTCATGTAATTAGGTATGACCTAATTATACTAGAGTAATAAAGTCTGAAAGTTTATTCAAAGGCGCTTCGCAGAAAAAGGTCTTTCTTTACAAAATCAACCTGAGTATAATTTGGTACGACGCGCGACGGCGACGGGACGGTGGCACTACTTTTCACATCGTATAAGATAGTATTTATGTAGGGGAAGATGGGAACAAGTACCATTTGCCCCTATAATCCTTTTGTACTTATATATTTTGAGTGTACATTTTGTATATCGTGTAGTGCAGTTTGTGTAATTTCTGTCTTCAATGTTACTTACATTATATAAAAATACAGGATTGAAACGAGAATGTTCTGTCCAATCTTTAAAAGTGTGTACATACCTGAAACAAATAAAAAATAAAGGGTTAGAACTTGAAACTTTGGTTTACAAATTCAGCACGACTTAGGTTGTAATTGACTTATTTCTGTAATTTAACAGAGCAATATAAATATTTGCAGTATTTAGACACTGCAAACTATTATCATTACAGAATATAGCAAAATATCTCAACTTCCTCGACCTATTTATTTTCATTGCACATTATTTACTTCTAATTATGTTAAATAACCTAAAACAAATACATTAAAACTATCACACCAAACAAACAGAACATCTGGATCATTTCGTTTATATTTCGGCGCGTGCGCATGGGCTGACGTGACGTCAGAAAGTAATTACACGTCAATTTTGACGTCACAGAGGCATGAGCATGTGGCTAATGAGTTTCCGATCTATTTGTTTTCCTTTGATATTGAGTTTCGTAATTAAATTTGTCTTGGCAGTTTGACTAGAGTATAATTTGGAAGCTATTGGTATAGTTTTGGTGTTTTAATGTGTAATAAAGTTAAATCCATGAAATGGTTTCGAAATTGCTATGTAATTAGAAAACTCATTTATGTTTGTTTCTATAATAGGGTAGATAACAAAAAAAAAGTAATTAATCCGTCAGATTGATTTCCAAAAAATATTAGTCACGGTTTTTTTTCTTTTTTCGGGTAAACAAACAACGAAGACGATACAGTGCTTTGAAAATTCGTGTGACATCATATTTTAAGACATTAGTATGTAATTTTTTACCGGTGAGTGACGGCACAAACCCCCACTCAAATCTTTGACGCGTTTTATCACGCGTTTTATCTTCCGTAATTTTTTATTGATTTGATAAAACAAAAATTACGTACCCAATGTTTTTCGATTATCTAACAGACGGACTAATTAGAATCATATTTTATTTGGTCAGTAAACATCCTTAATGACCCAAGTGTGTGTTTATGCAGTATTTAAAAAATAACCGTGAAGTGACACATACAGAACATCATATGCTTTTACTTTTGATAAGTTAGGCCCAGCGTAAAAACGATGGATGAGCTATGTATCGGATGATATGGATATAATGGAAGTGCCTCATGAGATCATGAGTATTACAGAAGAATAGAAGAAACAGACATGCTGCGCCGACCCCAAAACAATAGGGTAATTCACCTAAACAAAATAATTAGTCCGTCAGATAGATTTCCAAAAAATAATAGATAGGTACATATTTTTTTTCTCACATAAACAAAAGATGAAGACGATACAGTGCTTCGAAAAGCCGTGTCAAGTCGTGTGACGTCACAAGGTTAGTACTTTTTTACCCGCAAAGTGACGATAAAAACTTCAACGTCAAAATATTTGACACGTTATATTTCCGTATTTTTTCATTAATTTGATAAAACAAAAAACACGTATCCAATATTTTCCGATAATCTATCAGACGGACTAATTAGATTTTTTTGGTAAAATACCCTATTGAGATAAGGGCAAAAAAGTACGAAATAAGGCCAGGTGTCCACGATCCTACGACCCAAGCCAAAGTCTACAATTAACTTTGAAAATGTATCCATTAAATAACCTATTTAAAAACTAGATTTTCCTCGTCTTTTTTCCCAAAGAGTGATTAGAATAACTACAAAAATAATGAACCACTTTTTCCTGCACTATCGAACGTACATCGGAATTCTGTAGATAAGCAAAGAAGTCGCCCACATTTTATCATTAGTCCACGTCTTTTTGCGCATACTAGTATATTATTCTAATGAGAAAACTTCAATCTTTATAATCCTTACGCAAATCCGAAGAAAGCTTTACTAAACATTATTTTTTTGCGAAAAAATCTATAGATTTTTTAATAGTTGAGAATATTCGCATGCCGAACAAGCATGAGCCCGTAAAGCTCAGGATTAGTGCCCTGAAACCGTGGCACGGGGTTGCGGTAGTCCACGAAGGAGATGGCAGAACGAACTGGATGCTTCCTTGAGGATTGGACAGAAGTTGCACAGAATCGTGACCGTTGGAAGGAATGAACGATGGCCTTTGCCCAAGACGTATAGAATATGGGCCAACTATAATATAATTATGTTGAGAATATTAATTCTCAATTATGATAAAATAATGGTAAATTATAAAACACGTTTCACTCATCATTTACACTTGAGTCGAAGCAACCTTATTAAACATTTCGCAGAAAAATAATGTAAAACTTACATAAATGCTTCACACGATATTTCTGCGAATTTAAATCAAACTGAGTCTATTAAATTAAATAAAGTATCGAGACTTTATCGAGAGCGTTCTGGCTTCATCGCAATAATATAACATCACCCCTGTAATACTCTAAGGTTAGGGCTGAACTAACGAAGGAGGTGGACGAACGTGAGAGGGAGAGAACCTCTCGTCCCAGCCGCCGCGGGAGACGCTCCGGGCGTCGGGGTCCACGTGACGGTGAGTAATGGGCTAGCTCGCCGTCTGTCCGTCTTATGACGACGACAGGCCGTGTCGACGGCGCGTTCGTGTTAACCTTCCGAGAAAATAGAAAATAATTTATAATAAAACTGATCCCCTAGCTAAGGGTATTGGGTAGTTTTTGGGGATCAGAACAGAATAACTCTTAGTACATTTTAATAACTAAAACGCACCATTTACGTGTTCGTTTTATTTTTAAAAAGAAAGGGCAAACAGTGCAAACACATGGATCATCTTTATTTGCTGTTTCACTGTCCGTTTGTCAACAGGGCCTGGCAAACGACTATGTTTGACAAGCGACTCGTTAAACAAGTCCGCTGTGTTTGTTAAAAATGGCGGCCCGTGTTTGACCACTTTCATTTTCATTTTTTTCCGGAGTTTTTTAATAAAATTAGGTATGTAATTTATTGAGCAAGAGTGTTTTGGTATTAAATTTAGCACTCTACTACCCAGTCCAGAGTTTCTTAGATTTGCGCAGAATTACCGAACCGCAAAAGCAAAATTACAGGTTGAAAAAAATGGCTAATTTTCGATTCGCAAAGCATTTGAATCGCGAAATGTCTTATTCTCACCTACCTTAAAATTCCACATTGTAGTTTTGAAAGAAGTCCGTCAATCGGCCAACCTAGGCAAGCGAAGCTTAACCTGAAGATCGATTAAGTCAAGAGCTACATATTAGCTCGTTCATTGGTTCACATTAAAAATAAACTAATTAAAATTAGGTCAAGAAAAGCAAACTTCTATTAATTGCTTCCAAGAATACGTATAACACAATAATGCCAAAATAAAAACAAAAATTCCTATTAAAATAATCTGCAATGAAAACTAACATTAATTAGTGTTATTCATTATCGCACCTTTCCTATTGAAAAATCTAAAGTGCTTTTTAATTTTATCGTAATCGTCACACCTTTTCAATTGAAAAAATCTTAAGTGCGTTTTTAAAAAAACAAACACGGCGTTTTAATGGCTTAAGAAATTAACGGCATGTACCAAATGAAGTAGTATAATTGCTTTTGAATTAATTACTTGAATATTATAATACAATTAGGAAAATAATGGCGAATGCATTAAAATACCTGTCGATCGCGTGCCGGCTTTGTGGGACGTGGGTCATTACTAGTACGTTCGAATAAAACTACTAATTATACGTTAAATCTAATAATATGTTTATACTGTGCATTAAAATAGCTCGTAAAAGTGACAATATTTGAAGTCGTGCCCAAGACCTGTCTATCAGAGAGACGATTGTTCCGTAAGAAGAATGATGAAGGTTTAGGGTTTCGGTGGAGCACACGGTGGAGATGTGCCCCGCTTGGGCGGAGCCCAAGGAACAGTAGTCAGTAGAAGTCTGACACTCCCTCTCGCTCTGCCCAAGAGCGGGAGGGGTTATTTGATGATCCCCCCCCCAAAGGGTCACCCATACACGGAACATCTCAACATCTCTACCTAGGTAAGGGCGGCTTAACCTGAAGGTCGACCTGAGTGGCTGTTTTTTTTATTCATATGCTCCTTAAACTGTCTTTCATATCACTAAGGTCATAACTGTGAAAAATGACCGTTAGTGGGTGCAGTGGATCTAAAATGGCCGCTTTAGCAGAATCGTAATATGAATCATGTTAAAAATTTAAAATTCTTAAAATGGACTGTATAGTTAAAGACATTAAGTCCATTTTAAAATATTAAATTTTAGCGTGATTCTTATTACAATTCTGCGTGGATTCTGTTAAAGCGGCCATTTTAGACCCACAGTAGTACAAAAGATAATCAATACTGATAGTACAGGGTAACCCACGTGAGCAGACCTCCTTATACGAGTACCTCTTTACCTGTTAAAATTTTTACCCGTGGCATATTCTCACACACGTTCATACCGATATATAACTACTGGAGACAGTATAAAATTGTGTAGAAGTTTTACTTGAACAGAAAGTAAATATGAATATTTTATATGACAGCGATGAGAGACAAACCTATAAATCTGTTGACTGTTTTTAGATTAAGATAAATTTATTATTTGTTGTGAAGGAAAATACGGTTTTTTTTGTAATGTATTCACACTACGTGTATCGATAAATACCTACTTGTTTTTTTGCCCTTGACCGACAAAACTAGGAGCAAAAAAAATTATTTCATGTTTTATAATTTTAAATTATGATTATTTTATCCACAAAGGCAAGTCAGCGTCATCATAACTTAAGCTATTCTTAAGTAATAGTCTTTAGTCAACTGGACCCACTTGCTACTGGACCCACATTAAAACTAGGAAAAAAAAACAATTTAAAATTTGATTTGTTCGACTGATCCCGTGGGTTCATTTCGAGTGGGTCCAGTTGACCAAAGACTCTAAATTACGAAAACCAAGGATTTCTTAAAAAAGCTAATTTTTTTGAGCTATAAAAAGTGTACTTGTTTATTTATATTTTGTTTTTGACTTTTATTAGAAAAAAAAAACAAATAAAACGCAAATTCAGTACATTCCAAACAAACACAATATTTCAAACTACATAAACTCGCATTCGAAAACCAGAAGTAACTAGAATTACCCCTAGCACCTATATATTATGACGTGAAACGTTTTAAATCACACAGTTTGTATACAAAGCAACACACTAGGATATAAATCCAAGCGATGGCTTGCTAAATATAACCATGTGAAATATGTCGGCAGACCTGAGGAAGTGGGGGGAGGGGAACTGATGAAGATTTGTGATATGTCGAATGAAGGTAAGGTGATGACAACCTTCATTGTGTAGCTTTTGAGTTGTTTTTTTAAATGGGTTTTGTTTATTGTGCGGTCAATGGAAATTATAGTGAGTGGCCTACTGTCCAAACTAAACCTATTGTAGTCCACTGCTGGGCATAGGTTTCTCCAAGGCTGTGCTATAACACCCTATCTTTTGACTTCCAAATACCGCCTGACCCTAGTCCTGTTTAAAGACGGCTTATCTAATCTGTGTGCCCACTCCAAGACTCATCAGCGTGGACCCTAAGGTTGATCTTTGTCACAGACTCTTTGTGGATAGAAATTTATTTATTTTGAGTGGCTAATTGAAATAAAACTGAATGATGGGATGTCAATGTTGCCATTAAATTGCTAATAAAAAAATTCTATATTTTTACGCAAACGTATGTCATAAAAATGTATGTTTTTTTAAATATTACTGGAAATTAATAACTCCATATCTATGCCTACAAATTAAAAATAATATCTTGTATTATAATAATTGTCACTTTAAATATAATAAACGTCATAATAATTATTAATCGTATTAAAAAAAACATTTACCTACACATAGTTAACAGCTATGTATATGCTACGTCCAATCCCTTAGAAATAAAACAAAATATATACTCGTAAATGTTTAAATAAAAACTACGGTCAGTCAGTGTGTAACAAATGCTCGATGGCTAGCAATTAATTTTATTTATCGTCTATTTTATTTCCCAACAACTGTTTTCGATTTGTCTGTCTGTCTCCAGTATTTTAGAACCGAGACAAGTATCATGAATCTGCTTAAAGTATTCATTTAAAACTCGCAGAAGTGAATTTAATGAAATTCATTTCGAAGACTATGTAAATAATTTTGGTAAATGAATATTGTCACGATAAAATAAGAAATAGTACGTAAATATTCCTAGGCAGATGAGAATAGTCCAGGATTGGGACGTTTTGTAAAAATGGTCAAACACAAAATAACACCACGCATTTAATTCCCGAAGAGTTAGGTAGAGGTATACCTAATGTTAGGTACACTTTATATTTTAGGTTTTGTAGATTAGGCACACTTACATTTCGGTGAAAAACTACGGTTTACTGAAATACTCAATGCACTCAAAACACTGGATAAGTGTCTAATGTTCACCTGGGTGATATCTCCGGTTTAGTGTCTAATGTTCACCACGTTGATCTCATAAGTGAACATTAGATACTAAAGTAGTATCCTCAATTCACCTGGGAGATATTAGTTTCACCCAGGTGAATTGAGGATACTAAACCAATGTTAAAACATTTAGTGTCCTATGTTCACCTGGATTTTTTTGTTGATTGCTATAGTCATTCGATCTAGCTTACTGCTACGTGCATTTGTATTATTTAAATAGGCAAGGTACAAGTTGGAGATGAGAAAAAAATAGAAGTAGGACCCTGGGGTATTGAAAGGTTTTGAGAACTGGAATGAATATTAAAAAAAAGGATAGGTAATAAAGTCCCACAAACTACCAGGAGAACAGAAGTAAGAACGAGGTATTGGAATCTTTAAATCAAATCCTAAGGATGCATTTAAACTAAAGTTATTACATTAGAGACTTTTATGTAAAATTGGATCTTTGACATAAAAATCTCTGTAACTAAAAGGCTCCTTGGTATGGTCCAGAACAATAAAATCATGTCAATTATAGGGAGAAAAAGTGCGTTTAGGCTTCGATAAAGGTCTTTTTTACTACCTAGATTAATTTCTAAAAGCAATTAATCAGCTTAAGATAATTATAACAGTATCTCCGCGGGAAATCATCCATCTCTCAGCAAAGATTATACTAACAGATACACAGTCAAGAAAATTATAAAATTAAGTGAAATGATTAATGCAATACTTATACCAGCTTAAGTAGGTAAGTAGTCATAATTTTTATCAACAAACATTAGATACACTGAGAAACATTAAAATAATTGAATTTGAGTTTACGAGCAGATACTAAACACTAACTGCCGCACTCAGAGAGCTTCAATGATTACTTAGGCCATCACTTAGTAAAGGTTTTGACAGTTTTGTCATACAATAGTATGTCAAATCTTTATTATGTGAACGGTTACGGCTTAAGTAATCATTAAATATCTCTGAGTACCGCAGTTAGACTAAGAATAAATTTATATTAAAGTAACTAACGATTTATATCATTGAATTCTCGCAACGTGAATAACTGGTTATTAATAAAATTATTGTGAGAATACTACTTAGTACACTGTAGCTTCGTGTAATATAAAAAACGTTATTAAATTCTTAACGTCAAGCTAAAATTTATAAAAATTCTGAACCTAGGAAATAATTAACAAAACAACATCCAAAGGATGAATGTTTTCTTCTCCTTTGTTTTTAACTCCAGTACCAAATTAAACATGTGTAAACACACATGAATGCAGAGCAGTGGTGGCCCAGTGGTTGCGGCTCCGACTTACGAACAATAAGTCCTAGTTTCGAACGCAAGCAGGCATTACTTTGTGTATTTCATCACCACTGCTCTCAAAACGGTGAAGAAAAAATTCTAAGACATGTGACATCTACCAAACCGCATTGGGTACGCGTTGTGGATTATAGCCTATCTCTCTCCTTGAGAGGAGGCTTGAGTCCCTGCAGTGAGAACAATTTAGGCTGATGATGATGATGACTAAAGGAAGACTAAGCTCCTTACTTCATCATAATCTTCCTGTCCCATATAACTTGAGGTCGACGCAACATATTTTCTTATTTCATTATCCTCTGTCAACCATCACACTATCATGAGAATGATCCTTTTCTTTGATATAATTCCTCACATAACCCATTCAATGTTTCCTTGGCCTTCTTACTTACTAAGCTCCCTACTTACCCCACATAAAAGTAGTCGTAAACATACAATTAACACTCGATCAATTATCAATGTTACCCGCATCATCAAATCGTGACTCGTCTTTTAACGTTTTGAGCGAATCAGTTTTAAATGAATTTAAATACGCTCCAACAAAATGCCGGGCCGTTTGATAAATGACATAAAACTGTATATCACACGCTTTTAGGGTTAAATATGGGTAATTTTTACGAGGTGTCTTATTGTTTTTATGTTATTTTTATGGTTTATCGGAGGCATTAAAGTAAAGTTAATTAAGAAACAAAAGCTTCGCGTGTGGCCGTTTTGTAATAAAGTCAGCAAATAAAATAACAACGCAGCAATGAGTATAGTTCAAAGATGTTCTTAAAACTTCACGTTATTTCTGAGTGATTACAAACTTGGATGGATTGAACTTGAAAGAGACAAAATTAAAGTACCTAAGTACTTATGTAAGAACTATAATAGCAGGTGGTGTTCTGTAGGTTCTGGTCACCTTCGTGGTGTAATGGCGTTAGTCTATTTTTCATGTGAACGTTTACATCATCACCATCTTCATGCATAAAATTTGTTGTAGAAACTAGAACAAATTTCCGTGCGTTCAAGCATTTTTGTCATACCTATTATTAGAATCAAATATGCTCACAACTTAGGACCCAGTAATATTAATGACAATAATATCCGTGCTAGGCAACTGGGCTTATCCCAGTTGTATACGTCCCTGCGTGCCTGTTGGCCTTGTTCTGTTCTGTCTCCTGCTGATATGGAGGGAAGTGGAAATTATGATTTTCCTACTCTTCCGCTATTCTGTTCTGATTAATTTCATTGCGGGATGCAAGACAGTTAAATCGTTTCTCTGGGACTTCGTCGAGCTTCATTGTCTCGGCGCTTTTCTTGTGGTCGCCACTGTTGATTCTGGCTTACAGAAGTTACAGTGGTTTGGTAATAGTGTGGCTGGCTCGTCCCATTAAAAAAAAAGGTGGTGTTCTGTAGATTCTGCCCAACTTCGTGGTGTAATGGCGTTAGTCTAATATTTTCATCATCAGCTTGGGCTTGGCTTTTTTCTGGAGTTCGTGAAATCATCAAATCCCGCTCTGAGCAGAGCAGTAGGGAGTATCAGACTTCTACTGACTACAAAACCACCCATGTTCTTTCTTAGCCCTGTGTGTCGACGCCACCAAGAGAACCCTCTTTCGAACGAACCGGCAGCCCCAACCGAGCAACCCGCAGGATCTTCCTGCCTTTGTTCCACGTTAGTTGGGGTTGACGTAACACGTTTTATTTAAGCATTCTCCTCTGTCACCGCCACTTTTTACTACTATTTAATTCACATGAGTCCCCACACAATCCATCCATCGTTTCTTTGACGTGTTAAACAATGTACCTAATTCAAACAACAACTGTTAAAGTGAATAAGGTTGGTGACATACAAACGAATTCGAATGAAAAACGCAGTCTTTTAATTAACCTTTAAATATTTACACAACTGCTGTTGAAGTCACCTTACCTCTTTAATTTTATTGCAAAAACACACAATGTACCTATTTATCACTCTCGATTTGGAAGAAGCAACAAAATTTAACCATATCAACATAAATAGTAGGTACGAATTTCAAGTGATTTTTTTGCACGGAATCTTAGTTCCTCCTCTGTAATAAAAGTAGCCTAAGTAAGACCTTATAACTTATATCTATCTATCTAGCTAGCCAGTAAAAGTTCGGTTAAAATTGGTTGACACATTTTGGAGATTAGCTGTAACAGTCAGGCAGACAAAAATTTGAAAAAAAAATAGTTTTTGGTGCAAGTGATGCATAATTTTTTTATAAATATGCATTATACATACACACAGACAAGTTTAAATTTTATTTATTTGCATAGATTTTCTAATATAAGTATATATGATTTATTATACTATTATTTAAAAAGGATATTATAATAAACCATAAATGACGTTTGTTTATCACATATTGTTGCTTATTTATTTACCAATTTACTTTACCAACACATGGTAACCATACCTATCTTTTTATATTCTAACCACTTTGCGATGTAATATGTACAGTTTATTAGACTAGCTGGAAAATGAAAGAACTTATTTGTTTAACTAATAATGTAAGTAACGAGAAGTTGATTATTACTCTTTGTTTAGTTATGAGAATATATGCAGTTAATAAACGAAAAGGTCTACATTAAAATGACACATGTGCATGTGCATGTCTTGTGAACTGAAACATATATGTACACGATACCTCTGTTTTAAAATATCAGGCCGTAATGTTTAATTAAATACAGCTATTAGTTATTACCGGTTCCGGTTCCGGTCGTTGTAAAGTAAACATCACTGTGCCTGACGCTCCAAAGAAATATTAAAAACTAATAGAATAAGCTACAATTTCACAAGAAAATCACATTCAAACTGAACATCTGAGTGAAGAAAACTGTTCGCGATAGAAAACCATCACATATCCACGGAATTTGGCAAAGATACAGAAGGAAACCGAAGGAATTTTTGAGGTTAGAAGTAAAATAATCACCTATCACCAGCTGTCATTTGCTGATATTACCTGTCAAGTGTCAACGGTCACGTCAAAATCTGACAGCGTTATTCAAGTGTTGCCATCTGAAATAACTAACTTCCCCAATACTGAAATACGTTCCGTTACTCACAAAAATGGAAGGTCAATTCCAAATTTTATTTGATAAAATGAAAATGGAAATGCAAAACCAAACAGTGGAATTAACTAATTCGATAATGGAAAAAATAGAAGAAAAATTAAAACCTATACTGGAAGAAAATAAAATATTGAAAAATAAAATAGAAAACTTAGAACAAAAGCTAGAATATTTAGAGAGAGACAGGAAAAGTAACAATATAATAATACATGGGTTAAAGGAGGACGAGAAATCTACAAGGGAGTTACTTGATAACGTGAAAATACATTTATTGGAAGAACTGAACTTTACGTTGGAAGATCGGGAAGTGAATAAAATCTACCGTATTGGAAAATCAAAAAAAGACAATAAACCAAGGCCCACAATGCTTTCATTAGTTAGTGGTTGGAAAAAAAGTGAGATAATGAGAAACAAAAAGGAACTTAAGGAATTCTATGTCACTGAAGACTACTCAAAAGAAACATTAGAGAAGAGGAAAGCACTACAACCTAAGCTAATGGAAGAGAGGAAAAAAGGAAATTTCGTCTACATAAAATATGACAAACTCGTAATCAAGGAAAACTCAAACAGTATGGAAAAAAGGAAGAGAGAAACATCAACCTCCCCACAAGAAAACGTTCAACCAAGAAAACAACAATTGTTAACCCCATCATCAATCAGCAGAAAGAATGCATTTGATTTGATGCGGATTCGGTCTAACTCCTTTTCAACAAGCCCAACTACAACGAAACAATAGCAATTAAACACCGGCGATCGGAAACACAAACCAAATCAAAATCAGAGAAACAAAAAAAAAAAAGAAACCTCCCCCAAGCCGACTGGTCCTCGTGGGGGAAAAAGACCACAACCCTCCAGTTTACACAAAGAGAATGATTAAGTCACTCAAGATTGGAATTGAAATTCTCAGAATTGGAAATCTCTAGGATGAGAGAAAAGATATATAAAATTGATATATTATTATTCACTACAGAAAATCGAAATCGATATACTCGGCCTCGCCGAATTAAGACTGGAGGAGGCCTATACCCAGTTCGGGGTTCCAGCACCAAAAAACTCAAAATAATATTAAAATTAAAACATTGAAATTTAAAAAAAAAACTTTCTATATTTTAAGTAAAACTGTTATTTAAGGTTGTTGGAAATAAAAAGGCTTTATTATTATTATTATTATTAGTTATTACGATTGAAATGACAGAGTTTGGGCACAAATTACCCTATTTTATCGTAATACTCATTTTAACCTACATTATTCATTTTTATAAAACTGAAACAGCCGCACTCAGAGACGTTTAATGGTCATAAGACTTAAGCCGTCACTTAAATAAGGTTTTGTGTGTCAAATCTTTACTAAGTAATCATTAAACGTTTCTGAGTGCAGCAGTAAGGGCGTGTTCCATCACCCACGATTAAGCGCCCGTTAATTTAGCTGGCAGGTAATTTGACACAAATTCTGTTATATTTCTGAATCTGAACAGAAACAAAAAACAGTAGGTACGAGTAAGTCGTGACTATTCAGAAATCGTGAAACAGGAGCTTGGAGCATGTTGCTGACATCTCTTTGAGGCGCGCGTGGCACACGAACGCGCCGCCGCCGTCGACGTCAAAAGACGGACGAACGGCGAGCTTGGTGAAACCGGCCCTAAGCCTGATTTCTGAAAAGAAAACTTTCAAAATACCTAACAAATTGTAAAGCGCGTGTAAACTGCTAAGATTTAAATTATCGCTTGACTTGAGTGAGTGGAAATAACTTGCATTCGATCCATAGCACTTTTTGTAAGAATCATCCACAAATAATTTAAGGACGGCGACTTCTTCTTCTTATTCAATTCTTCTAATAGATAATTATATACTCACATTAAAGAAATTTCAAAATTATAACTTTACAAATGAATACATAGACGTTGAATAAACACAGCTCCTTAAATAAAACCACAAATAAATCAACATCCACTCCACCATTTCTATTTTAATAGCCAGACAAAAAAATGGCCACCTCAGGCTACAGTGCGTGCTCAAGCAGATAAAGTGAAACTAATTAGTCAGCGGAATCAACACCATAATTAATGATCAGATCTTAAGACATACGATTCAACTTAGAAGCGTATTTATTGCTTCGCTACACTGTGCAAACTATTATCAGCGTAGGGCTGAGAAATGTGCGTATCGATAATTTTGGTTTGAAGCATTTTGTCGACTGTTTTTCGGATCGGATTTTGTGGTTTATTTAAAAAGGAAATTCTGAAAACTCGGTTGAAGTTTAATTGTAAATATTGCTATTGTTTATAACATAACATCACGGCTGTAATCCCCGAAGCGTTATGCAGAGCTGTACCTAATAGTCCACCAGCTGTTTTAAAGTCCCATGTAATGGGAGGCGATGCTATTTCTAGAACCGGGAACAGATCCAGACTCAGTAGGTCCTACTGAGATATTGCTAATGTAAAAACCTAACAATTTTGCCCAATCAGGGACCTCTCGATCAGCAGTCGCGCTTGAGACCACTGGACCAGCAGAGCAGTGATTACTGTTGATCAAATATTTTTTTAAATCGTTGCCCTACATTAGGAATTCAAACAAGGAACATTTAAACTCACATACACAAATATCCAGACCCGTAACAACTATCTGTAGGCCATACAAATATTTGTTGAGTGCGGGAATCAAACTCGCGACACACAGCGCACTAGTCCAATCGCTCAGCCACTGCCATCAAAATTATTCATTGAGTGACGCTTAAACTTAGATGATGTAATGGTAATACCTGGGAGAGGTCTATTTAAGTATTAGGTACTGAAATGACAATAGTTTAAACTAAGAAAAGGTTGACTTTCCTTTAATTGTTTTAGTTGAAAGCAAGAAAGAGAAATTAGAGGTAGGATAACAGCAAACAGATTATAATTTTAGTATAACAATAGATGCATCAACAATACAAGTATAAAGGTTAGGGTTCCTATGTAGGTGTTAATTTCAGGTATCCACAACTATTGAAACCTTTTGCGAAAAAAAAAAAATAATAACTTAAGTACAGCTAATTAAACACGTAGAATTTTCCATATTATCTGCAACATATGTGTGGGTAATTGAACTTTAGGACCAAAAACAAAAAGGTCATTTATGAGTGACGGTGTGAGTCATTGAAAAACCTGCCTTTAATTGTAAAGGACACGACATAAAATGCCAAAGACGGAATACAAATGCAATATGCCAAAAACCAACTGTCAATTTACCTACGTGTTTATTTTGTTTTGTAAGAACTACCGATAGCAGCAACTGAAAAGCAAACTTATCGTGTTAAAGATAAAGACAACTATTATTATGGCGGGTCAGTGGCAGTAACCTATTAGCAACCTTATGATATTAGGCATAAGGATCACTGCGATTCTGAGGTTGGAATAGCATTAAAAGCGAAATTCATTAATGTATTTGATTGTACAAACAACGCAGACTAAAACAGAAAATCTATTAGGCTGAGAAAACATTCACAACAGCCGACAACGAGAGAAAAAAAGAAATGTCTATTCTAAAAATATAAATAAAATATCAGTGAGAATATTGGATCGTGGAACTGTTAAGCCAAACGTTACCCACGTTGGCTTATACGACTTTTGTCGAGATTTGTCGAACCGTTCCGTTTCCGTATATTTTATTTATAAAACTTACACCCGCACTCCAGCCTCTGTCGATCTGTGACTTGTCACCAACAATACGACCATCCATATGATTTATAAATCAAGTTTTTCTACGCCATTGCGTTTGTAAGCGAAAACAACATTGAATTCATATTTAATTCAAATCGATTTATTTATTTCTCATATTCTAATTTTACCGATATTAATTGTGTAAATCACTACTTAACCACCTTGACATTCGCATAATTCGAACAAAAAAAAATCGACTTGACTCGAACAATTTATTTGAGTTGAGTTTTTCGTTGACTCCCATCTCTATCGTCAACGGTATGCGACTAAGACCAATTAACCGAAGGAAATGCCCTTTAAGGTATTCCAGCATGTTGGATAAAATATTTCAGAATGTCCGTATAATATATACTCGTAGAATAGTTCTTTTAAGTCCATAAAGGTATTTTATTAATAGACGTAAAGCTTAGTGCATGCGTGCGAACCCGGCTAACATATACAGTTTAGCCGATCACCTGCGCATATACATAACTGGCTTTTGCTATAAGACCGCCTTTTTTTCATATGAGAATTTATGTGGTACAAAAATAGTCGATAACGTACTATTTCTAAACCGGTTTCATAGTAATCATGCATCGCGATTCTTGAATGGAAATTAGAAAAAATAAACATTGACGGGAAAATATGGGTATGTTGCTAAATAGTTGATTAAGTCGCTTGAATTAAGTGATTTCTAAGTTGTATAATAAAATCTTCGAGTATAATTATTATAATTGAAATCTCAGGAAAGTCAATGAAAATAGGGATGGATTGTATTAGGAATTATATGAAAGATGAAGTAGTAAATGAAGCTATGACACCTAAGGGAGAATGGATGAATAAAACGTGTTGAGCCAAATACGGATGTTTACCGACTTAAAAAAATATGATTCTAATTAGTCCGTCGGTTAAATTATCGAAAAATATTGGATACGTATTTTTGTTTTATCAAATCGATAAAAAATTACGAAGATAACACGCGTCAAAGATTTGAGCGGGGGTTTGTGACGTCACTAACCGCTAAAATGCCTTAGAATAAGACGTCACACGAGTTTTCAAAGCACTGTATCGTCTTCATTGTTTGCTTACGTGAAAAAAGAAAAAATAAGCGTCCAATATTTATTGGAAATCTATCTGACGCACTTATTTGATTTTTTTAGTTAACTACCCTATTAAAGTAGATGGAACAGGGGCAGAAAGGTGATGAATCGTAAATGTAATCTCATCATCTCCACAAATTGTCCAAGCATTTTGAGTTGAAGGAAAAATAATAGTACAAAATCATTGCCCTAAATATTTACGTCTGTCTTCTAGAATTTCAAAGAAAGCTTCTCCACTAATTGTTGCTCCGTTTATTTTATCGCAAGCAATTTATTTTTTATACAAGCGGTTAAAATGTTCCAGCCTTAAATAAATACTGAGGGACAACAGTAACTGGATATTTGGATTTAAAGTTCGTTTTGAAATAAAAAGCTCAGCTTTCTGTGCGTTGAGCAGTGAGAAATCATGACTATTGTTAGTATATTTTAACTATCAACATCGTGAGCCCTTAGACATGTTTGTAGGCACGAGGTAGACGGTTATATATTCCATTTATAATCATTTCAACAAAAAGGACGTAGACGAGACATCAAGGTACCCAAAGAAAAACATTTTCCCATTGTTAATCTAGGTTTAGTATAAACGTTGAAAATCTATTGAAGAAATTTGAAATAGTTTAATAACTCGATGTGCTGGCCTGTATAAACCCCATATTTCTTAAATAAATAAAATAGAATGTAGCAAAAAAAAACACTATCAAAAATCTAATACCAAAGATTATTTCACATTAAAAAGGTTGTATATCATTTTTATTTACACATAAATAAAAAAGCTTCCCGTACAACAAAATAATACGAATTTAAAATTCGACTAAACAAAGTTTTTACGATTCACCGCCCGTTTACTGAGAACCACACAACTTTTTAATCGTCTAAACTATTTAACGGCGAAAACTAATATTACTAACCATATTTTTAATCGTATTTTACGTGACGAGGCCCGAGGTAAATAAAGTTTCAGATGAATTTAGTTTTAGGTGCAAACTATGTTTGAAACCATTAGGAGCAGTTTATTTCTGGTCAAAATGAACTAAAATAGAACTTCTCCGTAGAGAAATCTACAGATGATTTAGATGTCACTAGCTAAGAGCACTGACCTCATTTTTTATCTCACTTTCAGTCATCTTCTGCAAATAGTTATATCGGCATAATTTTGTATCCGAATCTGTTTTGTACACAAAACATCACGCCTTTTATACCCCAAGTATAAGGCAGAGGTGTACGGTATAGTCCATACAAATTTCGACAGTTGTGTTTAAGTTTCACGTCATAGGGGCCAGCCATCAACCGGATACAGACTCTGTGGCTATTACCAATTATAAATATATTAAAACTTTAAATACGTTGTCCGCCCTCAAAAATGACAACATGAAATGAAGCCAATTGGCCACATCGCGCTTAGTTACGCACCAACCTCTCGAGCGATGCTACGTTTGTTCTTAATTTAAATCGTGTGTGTAAACTGGTGTAAACCTGCGCGAAAATTATAGACAACAGGCATTCCGCTGTACGGTGTCATATTTTCCTTCCCTTTCTTTACGCGTAAAAGTAGTTTATAATATTTTCGCCGTTTTGAAGCGCCGCCATGTTAGTTCATGACGTGTCTATATATCATCATCATTGGCTATTACTGACAAATTCCTGATGGAAAAACAACGAGGCAGGCCGTTTTATGCCTTGGGGGGGGGGGGGGAATCATCAAAAACCCTTCCCGCTCTTGGGCAGAGCGAAAGGGAGTGTCAGACTTCTACTGACTAAAAACCACCCATGTTCCATATTAGCCCTATATGTCAAGGCCGCGGTATCTCTTACAACATCCCGCAGCCCCGACGGGTGTCCGTTTTATACCTCGATACATAATCAAAACCAGCTAAGTCCATAGCCCCACAGTGAACACCGCCCTTAACATTTTCAAACACTTTAAATTATAATGAAATAGTCGTCGCCGTTGTTACACTAGATAATGTTAATAATTGAGCTATAAATAAAGACGTTAAAGCTAAATGTCAGGGCTGCTACCCGTTACTTCGGGTCGGCACTTTCGATTCTGTAGTATTTGATGAAAATAGCCGACCCGAAGGAGTCACACATCATTATTTGGTTAAGTGTCCTGTGTTCACCTGGGTGATATCACCTAGGTAAACATTAGATACTGAAGAAGTGTACTCAATTCACCTGGGTGAAACTAATCTCACCTAGGTGAATTGATTGCCTTTCTTTCAGTTTATGCTCATCAGCCAATTCCGTGGTCTGAATCCATTCATAACCTGCTATGGTCTACTTGAAATAAATGGTTTTGGTTTGAGTTTGAAACTCACATCGTTGTCTCATGGGTTAAGCAGACACCACAGTATGGTATTTAATCTAATACTCATCTCATACAAATACTGATGTTTAATTAGTTGTCTCAAATAGGCATAAACCAATATATATATTACAACATAAACCAATACATATCTGCACTAATATTATAAAGAGCAAAGGTTTGTTTGTTTGTTTGTAACGAATAGGCTCCGAAACTACTGGACCGATTTGAAAAATTCTTTTACCGTTGGGAAGGTATCCCGGGTGACATAGGCTACTTTTTATCCCTTCATTCCCACGGGAACGGGAACTACGCGGGTGAAACCGCGTGACGTCATATTATAAATTGGTTTATGCCAATTTGAGACAACCCTCAACAGAAATATCCGCCACACTGTCCCGAGATATTTATGGAAAATTGTATATCCATTGTAAAGTATTTCAGTTCAGTTCAGAAAGTGTAGTTTCTCTGTGAAGAGTTATTTTAAAGGCCGCTGGTGGATAGGTGGCATTTTTTGCGCACTGCTCGCTCTAGGCAGGTGAATAGATTTTTCTCTGAAAATGGTTGTCATTAGTGGTGTTAGGGAATTCAATAATCGTGAACGTGTGAAAGTAAAAGTATGTAAGGATCGTAGGAGTAGCTAGTGGCGTGCTGTATATTTTGCTTAGCCTAATGGGTAATGTTTTCCTTCACCATTTTGAGAAACAAAATACATACCAGAACCAAAAATTCGAAGATATGTGACATCTATCAATCCGCACTGGGCAAGCGTGGTGGATTATAGCCCATCCCTCTCCTAGAGAGGAGGCCTGAGTCCCTACGTGGGTACAACATAAGTCTGATGATGATAATAATGATGATGATGAATAGGATTTAAGCGTGAGTTTTCTGCATGTATCTATGTTTGTTTGTAGAGTTTAAATAATTAATTTAATTAGAAACAACAACAAAAAACCCATCGAAAATATAAGGATGCATCGATATTATAAATAATAGTTTTTTGGCCAATGCAATACTGAAAACGTTGAGTATGAATGTAAATGGCTTTAAGAGTAGAGGAAGGCAAAAGAAAACTGTTTGAAGAATATTATGGCTAGGAAGGTGGTGACTGCTGTGATGACGAGTAACAGAGGTACTTAGAAGAAGACATGTTACCAACCCCATATAAAATGAGATAAAAGCAGGTGAATGAACATGATGGTGTTTTTTTGACCTACCTCTTAGCGTTGGATTTGACATGTCACTAAGGAAAATCACACTAATATTATAAAGGCGTTGTGAGTGTGTATGTTTGTTACTTCTTCACGCAAAAACTACCAAACGGATTTAAATAAAATTTGGTACACATATAGTTTATAACCTGGATTAACACATAGGATAGTTTTTATCCCGATTTTATCTTCCCGTGGGATAATTTTCGAGTTGTAGCGGGTGAAGCTGCTGGCAACAGCTAGTAGCAAGTGTATAATAATGTATTTCACCAAAAAAATCTAATTAGTCCGTCAGATAGATTTTCAAAAACTAATGGACACGTTTTTTTTTTTCTTTTTTCATTTAAACAAAAGATGAAGACGATACAGTGCTTCGAAAAATCGCCGTCAAGTCGTGTGACGTCACAAGGTTAGTACATTTTTACCCACAAAGTAACGTCAAAAGCCCCCACTCACTCACCCATCTTTGACACGTTTTATTTACGTAATTTTTTATTAATTTAATAAAACAAGAAACACGTATCCAATATTTTCGATAGTCTAACAAACGGACTAATTAAATTTTTTTGATAAAATACCCTATTACGAATATTAGTACAACGCAAAACAATCTCTATTTCCTACAAAATTTTACCCTATTCATTCACAACATAATTCTCCTGCTCTTACAATAACATACATAGACCGTGGGTATAGATAAATGGGTTACTATCGCGGGCGTGCCGTAACCGTTACTGAATCGTGCACTACAGAAATACGAGTGTTTGAACCTTACCCTGCACATTTATGTGCACTTGGTACAATTGCTGTGTGTTGGTATGTGTTTGTATGGATTTTATTTGGAGCACCAATTTCGATTTCCAAAGATGGTTTGTGAAAATGATTCTTTGCAAATTTAACACACTGTTCTTACGTTTAAAATTGGGTCAAGCCCACCACACTATTCCCAAACCACTGTAACTCCTGTAAGCCAGAATCAACAGTGGCGACCACAAGAAAAGCGCCGAAGTCCCAGAGAAACGATTTAACTGTCTTGGATCCCGCAACGAAATTAATCAGAAAAGAATAGCGGAGGAGTAGTTTAAACATAATAAATTGTTCTTACGTTTGCCGTAAGGGGCATAATAAGATAAATAACATAACATTAAACCTGTAATCCCCGAAGTTATAGTCAGAGTTGTAATTAATAGTACCTACACCCAAAAAAATTGCAATGGCCGTTGGTAAGTTTGATTGTCCTACTTTCAGGTCACTGACTACCTGTAATGACTGCCAAAGAAAAACTTAACTTGTTTAACTTGTTTTCCAAGGCAACGGATACTCGGTATGTCTCACCCATCCACGGATCAATCTAAGCTAGCGCTGCTTAACCTGAGCAGCTGTTATAAACTAGCTACAGCTCCAATTGTCGAGGAACTATACACACAATTGTTATACAAAAAAAAAACATTAAAATAACGTCAGCGTAAAACACAGCGTGAAATAAATTGGTACTCTATGGTATAGCTATACCTGGTTGATAGGTTAATGGTTTTTATCAACAATTCGTTACATAAATAATTACTTTTTTGTTAGGATTAAGTGTTAATCTATAGTTTATAGCCTTGATAAGTTGGATTATGTGAGGATGCGTATTTTTTGTGATGTTATTTCAAGGGTATCTTAAACTTGTTATTATTAAACAATATTATCTTCTTTGTTTACGCAACGCTTCCTTACCTCATACGATAATTTGAGTTTTTAGTTAAGTAACTCAGAAAAAATACTAAAGAGCGATATATGAAATCATCACGCCTAATCTTTCCGAAGGGTTAGGCAGCTACCTAATAGTACAGCCACATTTTGCAAGTTATAATTAAGTCTCATGTAACAGAAGGCGACCCTATTGCCATCAACCGGGCACAATTCCAAACTCCGTGACTGGTACCGGAGGCGACCCGGGAATCGAACCAAGGACCTCATGCTCGGCAGTTGCTCTACGACCACTAGACCAACGACACAGTACAAGGGATGAGTAATACAAAAATTATATTAATTTAAACGGTGAAAAATAAAAGAATATTTCATAAAATATATCACAATATTAAATGTCAAGAAACAGCTAAAAGTTGCATTTAAAATGATACCCATAACGCAGACAAGCTCAGGTTAGCAACTTGATATTTTTGTATCCAAGATGGCAGTTTTATACTTAGGTACTTATTTTAAAAAAAAGTCTGCGTAAAACATGTTCCTAAATATCCTATTACAACACAATAAGGTAAAATCTAAGAGCGACATTCCTTAAAATAACATCATAAAACCTTTTATGCAAGGAAAAGATTGATTATAGTACTTTTATCTAAAACCAAATATTTATAAACAACAAAGACAGGTAAAATAAATTAATAATTCAAAAATATCTAAACAAAACCTTGTTTTATAAACATCATAAATTTAAATGCGTGTGCGCGCACAGGTTATGGGATGAGATCGATTGTTGAAATAAACATCAAATGTTTAAACTTCAGAATATCATGTTATAACAATCATCGGTGAGATCATAAACATGGATTATTGGTGGGTACCTATTCAACAGCGTCGAGATTGTCACACATTTTTTTTCTCTCTTCCGCTCTTCATAAAGGGTAGTTGACTGACTAAAAACAATAATTCTGTTTAGCCCGTCTTTTAGATTATCGAAAAATATTGGATACGTGGTTTTTGCTTTTTACGTGGTAATTGTTTATAATATTTACTTAGATACACATCGGGGCAACAAAGCAGGGGTTTTTTTGTAACACAATTTTATTCATCATCATCAACAGCCTACTAATGTTCTCACTGCTAGGACTCAGGCCTTCTCTCTTTGAGAGGAAATGGAATATACTTAATCTACCACGCGGGCCCAGTGCGGATTGAGAGATGTCACATGTCTTCGATTATTTTGGTTCGAAGACATGCCGGTTTCTTCACGATGTTTTCCTTCATCGTTTTGAGAGCAGCGGTGACGAAATAAATCACACAAAATAATGTGCCTGCCCGGGCTCGAACCCACGACCTACTGTTCGTCATCCGGGACCGCAACCACTAGGCCACCGCTGCTCTACACTGCTGTCACATTAATCGTCACAAGTTGTCACAAAAAATCGTCGAAATGTATAGAATTCAGTCACTCACACACACTCACTTCTCATTCACCCACTTCATTTCACTTTTCGAGTTTTCAAGATCCATTTCTTACTACAAGTTGTTTATAATTATACGTACAAATGACTCCTTATAAGGATTAGGGAAAAAATTATACAAACTTTTGTCTTTATTCCTCATTTGTCCTGTCTATAGCGATAATAGAATTTTCCCTACCTACTGTTGCACATTGGTATACCCCAGACGATATTATGCCATATAATCCGTGCGCCAAAAATAGAACGTCATTGGATTCCTAACTTCAACGGGAAAAAACGTTAACCAAATCTTCCAACTCAGATAACGATTTATGAAAATCCGGCACCGATATTTATAAATCTGTTTCCGTGCAAACTGGAAGAAAAAACGCTCAATGAAAAAAACATTGACCTGAACAAATTCCAATGCGAAAATGATTTGAGATTTTGACAGATGACAAAAGAACAGATGCTGTTGTATTTCCATTATTTTGTTTTAAATGAAAGGTAGTCAAATATTGAAGTTGAAGACAAAAGTGCCATCATCTTTGACGGACATTTGGAACTGTTATCAAAAGTGCCTATTTCTTTATTTTCGCTCACAAACGTAATGAGGTCGCGAAGTATTCTTTAAATTTCAAGATTGCTTCGGGCAATTTCATTTTGGGGGTTGGTTTTTATTGAGGTTAAATGGGGCATTCATAATATTGCTTGTTTCCTTTTTTTTTGTTATTGCTGTGAGTACATATTTATATTTTTGTGTTTTATTTTTATGATTATTTTATGGTTTTAGCAGTATTTTTGTGTATTTCCTATGACCATCTGATTAATGACGTTTACGAAAGTATCTACTAAAGTTCAGTTAATAACATCTCGTCTGTAATCTCCGTAGGGTTAAGCAGAGGTCCCGTCGGGGCTGCGGGTAAGAGATACCGCGGCCTCGACATATAGGGCTAAGAAAAAACATGGGTGATTCTTAGTCAGTAGACGTCTGACACTCCCTTTCGCTCTGCCCAAGAGCGCGACCCCTCGCGTTATACCATCAAATAATCCCTTATTATTTTGATGATTTCCCAACCCCCAAAACAAAAAGGGTTGGTCATAGGTGTACCTAATAGTGCATATAAGTAATAGTAATAGGGTGCGAGCCTATTGCTTTCAACCGGGCGGAAATACAAACTCCGTGGCCGCAATACGGTATTTTACCAAAAAATCTACTAAGTCCGTCAGCTAAATTTCCAAAAAATAATGGATATGTATTTTTTCTTATTTCACGTAAACAAAAGATGAAGACGATAGAGTGCCTCGAAAAGTCGTGTCACGTCACAAGGTTAGTACATTTTTACCCACAAAGTGACGTCATAAGCTCCCCTCATAATCTTTGACACGTTTCATTTTCGTATTTTTTTATTTATTTGATTAAACAAAAAACACGTATCCAATATTTATTATTTGACGACACGGTTGGCGCAGTGGCTAAGCGATTGGACTGCTGCGCTGCGTGTCGCGGGTTCGATCCCCGCACGGAAAAAATATTTGTATGGCCTACAGATAGTTGTTCCGGGTCTGGGTATTTGTGTATGTGAATTTAAATGTTTGTGAACGCCCCTACGATACAGGAGAAATTCCTAGTGTGGGGACAACGTTTTTTTAAAAAAAAAAAAAAAAAAAAAATTTGATAATCTAACAGACGGACTAGTTAATTGGATTTTTTTTTTTGTGAAATACCTTATTGTTGATTTTTAATATACACGTAAACCCTATTGTGCATTGTGTTCTAAGTTTCTAACCACACATGTTTAACTAAAACACTTTTATACTTTTATTTTCCGCGATTTTTTTTTTTATTTTTTTTTATTTATTCATGGTTTACCAACAGATGTTACAGCTATACATACACAAAAAATATAACAACAGATCTTAGTTCTACTGCACACCCAATTACAGGTAAACACAACATGCGATTATTTTAGTTTACAAAGGACAGCAATTTATTGTACAATATTGGAGATATATCTATATAAACGAAGTGCCAGCTTGAAATTAGGCTTAAACTATGACTAAATTGACGCAACCTAACTTATTTGTTTATGTTAGTATTGCGGATGAATGTTTCTAGTGTTTTTAATTCAATTTCAATGCCGGTGCATCCAGCTGAAACATCTTTATTTGTATTCCAGATAAGATTTTAGTCATCACTCAACCAATCCATCACATAAATATTTAGCTTGCATTTCAAACTAATAATATTACGACATCAAAGTTAAATATTTTCAGCTTGAACTTTAATTTGCAGTTTGTTTATGCAATAAAAGTAACTTCCGAGACGTTTTGGATCATTTTCAATTATACATCAAAGTCTGGATGAAAATAGAAACAGTTTAAACGAGAAGAATCTTTGTAAACTCAGTTTAATTTTCAGCGCCAATACTGCAGTTTTCCACTTCAATGAAAACTGCGATTGCGTCGGGATTTCTATGTTGGTTTTGCGTGAATCAAAATAATGAAACTTAACATGGCGCCTGTAATCACCGAAAGGCTGAAGTGTATATACAGGGTGTAAATTAACCTTTCACACAGCCGTCAATGCTTAGTTGACGGTTGCACAGCCGTCAACTAAACCTTCTGTACATCAAACTAAGTACCCCTGAGCAAAACTGTTTGCTGGGAAACGACAATTTTTTTGGAGTCAAAAATCACACTTCACGGTGAAACTCAATGTAGCACTCTTAAAACATTGTGCTACTGGATGCTTTGAATAGTAAACGGATCATGGAGATAATTTAATTAAAGTTATAACCTGAAAAACAGCTGTGAAAAAATTGGAAGTTTGACCCCCAATATCTCCGTAACTAAGGGGTTCCCAGGTATGGTCTAGAACAAAAAAAATATCTCAGTGGTGGGGAGAACAAGTTCCCTTCGTTTTCGTTACGGGTACTTTTATACCCTTTATATTATTGGTGTACCCACATCTTATCAGTTATTTTTAAGTCTCATGTAAAAGGAGCCGTGCCTATTGCCATCAACCGGGCAATGCTCATCCAGACACTTTGGCTACAACTGACAACACTCTGATGGAAAAACTTAATTACAGTTTGCTCGCCCTATGAATCGAATCCTTCAAAATCCAGTCTCACTTGCAACGAGGCTATCAAACATCGACAATCCTTGGAAACCCATTTAATTTCCAACGCCAATACAATAATACTGCAGTTTTGGCTCAACAAATTTCCACATCAATGAAAACCACGATTGCGGCGGGATTTCAAACTTTTTTTGCGTGAATCAAATCATGGAATATCGTGTCATGGGATTGGTATGAAAGGATTTCTGCCTGTTCAAATATTCGTTTCAATAAACACGAAAACCAGTCGAGTTTTTATAAACGTAGATTCGAGTTAGAATGATAAATAAATGCAGGTGGATTACATTTAGAGGATACGTTAGAATAATGTTTAATTCAGATTAACCGAAAATATTGGAGAATCGAAAAAAAAACAGTCCTTTGCGGACACTGATGAAAAATGCAAAGAACTCTGTCAAAATAGAATGCAGGACTCTGATAATCTTTTTTCAACTTCAAGAATAATGGTTAAACGATTAATGAGTTTGGTTAATAGTCAGCAATAATATCAGTCTAAAACAATATATCGAAATCGGTTCATCCGTTTTGGAGCTACGCATAAAAATTGGTGCAGTAGATTTTGAGTTCATCACAAACAGACAGACAGACAGACGCGGCAGAGGACTTTGTTTTGATAATATGTATAGTGATGATGCATTAATTATCACACCATTAACAACAGCGTGGAGCAATCCAGACCATTAGTATTTCAAGATAATAAAGGGGAGAGCAGCTGTATGCTACACAAATTATATTATAAATCTCCTCTACAATTCACTTTTAACTATAGGTTGGCAACGTGGACACATTAAAAAAAATACCGACTGTTGTAACAAAAGGTTTGTGAACAGAGAAGAATGTTTTTTTTTAAACAAAAATAAAATACGGAAAGTTTGGCGACAGCCAACTATCTGTCGCGGAGTAGTCGGATGTGGGTCTAAAATAGACCGCGTTTCTAGTTCGACTTTGCAAGTCCAACCGACAATCGTTAGGCATGCATTAGTATTATTTAGTTAGTCTTTTTGTACGTCTACGTCTTGTACTTATTTATAGTTAATGAATTCGACTGTACCAACTGTACCATGTGGTTTGTTCTGTTGTTCGCTTGCGTTTCCGTAATCAATTTTTTGTTGTACGCTTAGGAGTTTATTTTGAGCTGCAACTGGATAAATACTGTCTTATTTTCTAGGTGATTGATTTCAAAATTGAATTATTAAAATGCTCGAAGTCGCAGATTGTTTGCAATAGTTGGAATAGATACTCGAAACATGCGAGTCAACGGATGCAATATTGCATAATGTTTGGAAGAAGTAAACATTGGAACATAAATTATAGTATAAAACGTCACATCATGATTGTAGGCACATTTTGGCTTGTTTTATAACAAAAAGCGAATAAACTCTAGACGGGTGTCTATAATAAGGGCGAGAAGCGCAGAATAGGTACGATGATTATACTAATGAATTTAGACGAGATGAAATAGGGATTCTTTTCTGCATATTTTACGAGGTAAGATATACCTACATATCTACCTATAAAGTCTAGTTTCATAAGATCAGAGCTCTTTGTTACTGTTAGACAGTCTAATTCGATTCGCTATTGGTCACATGCACCTGCCACCATCATTCAGTACCCACGATGTCTGCCTAGATACACTTTCATGGACTATTACTTTAATTTTAAAGTGTTCATGCGTCGGAAACTAATCGGCCGTGTTATTTACGAGAATTTTTATCAACACAGAAACAGTATTTGAGCAAAAATTATGAATACAATGTGTCATAATTTTCTATTGTTTTAGCAATAAAAATGTCTCGAGTTAATTGCTGTAAGTTACAGTTTCGTTAATCTGCTTCAATTACACAGATTCAGCGCACTGTAAGCAATTCACGGCAATAATACATTTCTAATGCTCTGGTTAGAAGAATAAAAACAATTTGGCATTAAGCCCGTCACAAAAATTACAGACAGAATTAAAATAATATGACGTCGAGGACAAAGTAAAGTAAAGTAAATTTTGACGTTCGAAAAGTGCTGATTATCAGCCTAGTTTGAATAAATGAGTTTTGATTTTAAAGACTATTGCCACGGAGTTAGAAAAAAATAACAATACACGTATGTTTTTAATTTTGCTTTTCAATGACTAGAGATAATTTACAATTGTTCAAATCTAAAGTTTGGATGTATGGAGAACTACTCATCTATTTCCAAAGAAAACGAGTATAGTAATTAAGTAGGTCCTATATTTTATCCGCGGGCAAAAGCCATTTCTATAAAATTAAGAATAAAACAAAATTCAATTATCCGTCAGTTGGAACAGACACGTTCGAGTTTTGAAGTTCGAATCAGAATTATTCAAATTCAAATAACGAAACGAGACTTCAAAGTTCGAATTTTGCTATCGCCATTAATTCGTTTATTTATTGTAAATGTAAACCTAAACTTGGATTTTCATTTGTAAGTATAAACTTGGGTTTTCTACGATCCTTATTAAGTCCGAGAGGCAAATTCGAACGGACCCCGAGGATCTCAATATTTTATCAACTAAACTTTTGGGTCCGCCGAATGAATATTCTATTGCTGTCAGTAAGTATACATTGATGATAAGGTTTGAAAAAGTAAACATTTCTAAACTCGTGTTAAGGCTAAGTTTCGTGAATTTCAAAATTACATGATAATTGTCTTGAATTGGGAATAAAGACAAGAATTTTTCTATGTTATGTTACGATGTTTATTATTTCAAATTTATTTATTATTTTCAAACTCAAATACTCAGTTTGAAAATAACAAATGAATTTGAAACACAATAAAAGTTCTAACAGATTTTTATGTTTAGTTTTTCTTGTCGGAATTTTCTTTCGATGTTTACATACGGTAGCGCACAAAATATTTTTTTTATTCACCCAGTACGATAATCTTAACCTAATCCAACAAGAAATAAAAATATAGATTACTCACTTTTAGATAGAATAACACGAAAAAGAAAAAGAATCCGAAAATCCGCTCCTGGCGGTAGAAGCACACAATTCTCCAAACCACAGTACAATTAAAACAAATTAATCAACGGCACACATAAACTGAACATCAACAATAGAACAGAACGCGATATCAACGTCTTTTCTTAGAAAATTGCAATTTTAATTCGTACGTAAAATTTTCGCGGGAAACAGAGAGCGTTGGACAGCGACCCACCCACGCAACGTTCTGTAGACGACTGAACGAAAACCATCAGTTCACCTGCAATGCGTGCGCTGATTCGCCAGAAAGAGAAGCCAAGATCGCAGATAGTACACGCTAGAGCAGGGCACACGATACACGTGCTTCCGTACCTACCAAAGGGGGTGAGGAAAGGGGCGCGTTTGTAAGTACAAAGCTGGCGAATGAATAGGGATGTATTTTGCATTATGAATACTGGGACAATAGCCTGAATTATAACTTTTGTTCGTGAGGCAAGTCAATGTGACATTTTCGTAGCTACTATCTCGTTAACTAAATGAAGTTAAGGCCTTTTAATGTAAATGGGAGCGATCGCTTGTGATTAGTTCAGAGGGAAAGTTTTTAACATCTTTTTTAGCTTTTTTTATCGCCGGTTCAGAAAACCTTGAAGATTTTAATGTTAACAGGAAAATCTGTTCACAACAATAAGTCGTTTCTTGAAGGAAAACTCAGGTTCGGAATGAAAGGATTTATTTTTCCGCTATGGAAACGTAGAATTGAAGAAAACTATTATTAAAGTGCATTTTATATTTCAACAGAAACAATGGAATGAAGATTTCTAAGAAAAGTGAAAAAAAAAGCAAAAGGTCTCTCAAAGAATTAATGACACTCCAACTAATACCTACTATACTCATACCTATCAAATTACTAGATTTATATACAGTTGAGGCCTTTAATAAATACCTAATTTTCAGTTTGACTGTACCATAGATCTTGTGGTTGTAAGTGACACTGCTGAGCGTCCTGGGTTTCATTGTCGAGTTCGGCAAAAAGTGTTATTAAGTTTTTCCATTCGATTTTTTTCAGCAGCTACATTATGTGTTGTGATCAATTAAAGTTTCTTGACACACATAACTCTGTCAACATTTAAACTGATCCCAAAAACAAGAAAATCCCGTTTAAATTTAAACTGCATACATACGTTTGTCCTTGACTGTGTACTGTAGTAACTCAAATCTAATTTTGTCTACCTCAATAGTTTCATGTTTCATTTAAAACAAAATTAATTAATACACAAAAATGTCAACTATTGCCAACAAAGGAAACTGACTCGATAGCCATTTCAATTTGTAGATTTTGTTTTTTTTTTGTTATTGAATGTGTTCATTATATTCAGGACTAGCGGACATCACGCGGTTTCACCCACGTAGTTCCCGTACCGTACGTAGTCAGGGTAATTAAATGATAACCAAATTGACTCAAACTTAAAGCGTTTATTTCAATTAAACCATTAAAGGCACTTTTGGATGTCAGAAGAACAATTCATAAAACAAAACTACGAGTGCAATACGTCATTCCGAAAATCACAACGCCGAACCACACGCCGCCGAATGCGTAAAACAACGAACACCGCGAGCACGAAAGCACGCAGTGACGCACTAGTATCTGTCTGTTGTTTGACATTGCTACAACACGGCAATAGGGGATCGGACAAAAAAATAATAATTAGTCCGTCAGATAGATTTTCAAAAAATATTGGACACGTATTTTTTCTTTTTTCACATAAACAAAAAATGAAGACGATACAATGCTTCGAAAACTCGTGAATTCCTGAAAAACGTCACATGGTAGTATTTTTCACAAACAAATGACGTCATAACCCCTATCATGATCTTTGACGCGTCTTATCTTCGTCAATTTTTATTAACTTGATAAAACAAAAAACACGTATCCAATATTTTTCGATAATCTAACTGACGGACTAATTAGAATCATGTTTTTTTGACCCAGTCCGATCCCCTATTTGTTTTACTTTTTTACCCACTTTTATGAATAATTATCTAAAAAAAATTATATAAAAACTTGTTATGTGTCACATCAGAGACGTCATCTGCGATTATAATGGCTACTAAAGCATTTCTTTTTTAATTTTGGATGCTATTACCAAAACTAGGTTAAACCAAATTTTACGCACGTTCGTTAATTAGCGAATACCTTAAATAGGTGTACAAAGCATAATATTCTATGCTAGTACGTAATAAAACGGCAAAATAACACAAAGGAAGGTTTGCAGAACCATAAAATATCAACTAGCTAATGGACGGGTCGTCGGGTCAGCCTCGTTTGAACTACAAACTATTGTGAAAGATGTTGCATGGGTTTACCAAGTCAAATTATTACGTGGACGACGTGATGGCACGTGAAATGGTTGCCAAGAGAGAATGGAGGAGACTAAGCAGACAGTCATTGAGATAGGTAGACGAGCTAAGGAAGATCGCGGGATAGACCTTTTTTTTGGAGGGGAAGGGCGAAAGGGAGTGTCAGATTTCTACTGATTAAAAACCACCCATGAAGGAACTTGGCCCTTTATGTCAAGGCCGCGGTCTCTTACAACATCCCACAGCCCCACACTTACTAGGCCTTTAGCAAAAATAAGAGGCTAAGTTAGATGGGCCTTTTTTTTGGCTGGTGGAAAATCATTGAATAACCCCTTCCGCTCTTGGGCAGAGGGAAAGGGAGTGTCAGACTTCTTTTGACTAAAAACTACCCATGTTCCTTCTTAGCCCTTTATGTCGAGGCCGCGGTATCTCTTACAACATCCCGCAGCCCCGACGGGCAAGTTAGACGGACCTGGATTTGGCTTACAAAGAAGGTATGGTGCAAAACCGCTGTGAATATTTTTTACCCGACTGTGGCGAAGCCCAAAAGGAGGGTTATGTGTTTGGCGTGTATGTATGTGTGTAAGTATGTAATGTATGTCCGTTTCTTTGTTCCCTCATAACTCCTAAACGGATGAAGGGATTTGAATGAAATATACGTCGTTAGATTCGTCTTGATGGCGCGAGTGTCACTGGCTACATTAAAATTAAAAAACAAAGATGATTGCTGGTTTTGGGGGCCAAATAGTGGATTTGAAAAAAATAAAAAAATCCCTTACCATCGAGTAGGGTATCAAAATGAAGGGTTTTAAAAGGAGATTACAAAAATATAAGACACCTTTATGTTTAAAATAAATTCAAAGTCACAAATTCTATAAACAAACACAAATTTAAATCATCTGCGAAGTATTTTACACGACCAACGAAAGAACAAACACTAAATAGCTAAAAAGTTAGAAATAAAAAAAGTAGTTAAAAAACTAAAAAACCCGACTGAAAAGAATGAAAAGCAAAAAACAAGCACATTTAAAATTAAACAAAACTTGGAAGCAGGCGGGGTTCATTACAATATTAAATTATGAAATGAAAATAGAATGGACCCCGCCTGCTTCCAAGTTTTTTTAGTCGTCACTCAGTCGGGTTTTTTTAGTTTTTTTATTTAATTGTTACACTACCGTGCTGAGATATGGGCCTTTTAGTCTCGTACAGGATCAATTAAGTTCATGGTATGTCTTACTTTAATCTTTGCCTAACCTATCGAGGACTACAATAAACCTTTCAGTGTCCGATATCCACGTCGAGCCCATAATCTGTCAGTATCGGCTGACTGAACCTTCAAAATATGCTGTCGAACCGAACGGACTGTCGGTGGACAGAGACTTACATATAATTCAAACAAAACCAAAGATGAAACATCCATCTAAACATACCGAAACAACAAACATTCGGGCCTAATAAAACAGACCTCGTTGATGACGTCATTATTTCAGAGAATCATTGCGCCCGCGCGTACCGATTACCGACCTAATGATCTCAAGTGGCTTGCGGTAAAAAAACAGCTGTTTCTGTAGTAGAAGTTTTTCCCCGAGGAATGAATGTGCGTTTAATGTGTGTTTTGTTTTTAATTGATGTAAGCCTTAATGACTCGTTCGTCTAGTGGCCGCAACTGCGAGTGGCGAGTATGTGATCCTTTTTTTTTTTGGGCGGTGGAATAAATCATCAAATAACCCCTCCCGCTCTAGAATCGATCTCGGTTATTCGAAAGAAATACCGCGGCCTCGGAACAAGGGCTAAGAAGGAACATGGGTGGTTTTTAGTCAGTAGAAGGCCGACACTCCCTTCCGTTCCGCGCGGGAGGAGTCCTTTGATGATTTCCCACTATAAAAAAAGAACTAGTACACAAATGCATTATTTTTTTTTTATTATTATAGCTAGCCTGTGTTGTCCCACTGCTGAGCAAAGGCCTCCCTCCATTCCTTCCAACGGTCACGATTCAGTACAATGTCTCTCCAATTCTCAAGGAAGACATCCAGTTCGTCCCGCCATCTCCTTCGTGGTCTGCCACGACCTCGCCTCACTGTTTCAGGGCACAGTGAGGCGAGGTCGTGGCAGACCACAAATGCATAAGTAATTGAAACAACATCACATGTCTGTATTGATTGAAGAAATCATAAGAACCGTCCGATGGGAAATTCCCAGTGATTGTTTTGTATAGAGTTCAATGAGTAATGTGTACTAAGAACCTAGATGTTTTAACTTATTCATAATTTTATAATATTTAGGTAGGCAGTTACGATCAAGCGTTATTTGTGTAAGTTTAATTGTAGGAAATTTTATGAAGCAGTTTAAAAAGAGTCTATGTGTTATTGAACCGTAACAGAGCTATTTAAATTGATCTACGTCATTGTACCACGATAAAGTCATTTTACAGGATTATGAGTAAACGAAATTAGAGCAGAGTTGGAGCAGTCATTGCAGGGGCAGTCAGCAAGGGCTGACGCCTACCGGGGCTGCTGGTTGTTCGGAAGAGATACCGCGGTCCCGGACACAAAATGCTAAGAAGCTACATGGGTAGTTTTTAGTCAGTACAAGTCTGACACTTCCTTCTGCTCCGCCCAGAGCGGGAGGAGCCATTAGATGTTTTCTCACCATCAAAGAAAAAAGAAAATGAGTTGGAGCAGTGGCTGAGCGATTAGGTACTTGTTTCAGACAGTTTTAGTTGTAATGTTTACTAACTGCGGTACTCAGAGATATTTAATGATTTCTTAAGCCGTCACTTAGTTACAGGTTTGGCATCCTTTTGTATGACAAAACTGTTAAAACCTTTAGTAAGAGATGGCCTAAGTAATCATTAAAGCTCTGAGTGCGGCAGTGAGATATGATTCCTCAAGATGTTCAAAAGTGAGTGTCTCCATCATCTGCCAAAACTACTGAATAGATTTCAAAGACATTTGGCGCAGGTAACTTGGCAATTGAATTTTCACGCGAACTGAATCGTTGGGTACAGATTTTGGCAAATAAAATGAAAACAATAGATTTCTGATGGTTTCTTGATCGAAAAGAACAATTGAAGATCTAGGTTTTAGAATTGAAAATAATAATAATAATTTAACCTAACCTGACCTTGAAACAAAACTGAAAGGATAGAAAAACAATACATAAGAAAAATTAAATTCAAGGAATTTCCTAACAATTACGAAAACTGTGTAGGTACAAACATAATGTCATGTTATTACCGTCTGATGTAATTATGTTCAGATTTACAAAGGCTTTGATTCACATGTTGTTGAAAATTAAGCTGTGTTTCCACTGATAGCAGTGTTGGGTTAAAGAGACCCGTGGTTAGCGTTTATACGTACGCTAACCACGTACTTATTCTGTACATTATTTTGAAACCTTAACGTACAAAAGATCTTGTTCATGGATATATTGAATCCCGTACCAAACTGTGTCAACATCAAACTTTGTTTTTTATTGTCTACATTTATCATATTAACTCCTACAAAAGTTCTTTTTGTAAACATAATCCGAGTTTCGGAGTCATTTTATAAAATCGAAAATAACCTCAAAATCAGGCAAGTAGGTTTTGTAGGGAAACCTCTACGATGCGAAGTCAGTCGAACTGTCAAAATCAATTGACAGATCTAACAGAACGACTTCTGAACTGGTTGTGTGAACGCCATCTAAAGGGAGTAAAACAATATTCATACTTGTTCTTCATAAATCAAATCCCAGCCGCATAATGTCGTAAAAAATTATGAAAATAATTACTATAACATTTTGATCTTGAAACTCGAGAATTCTTGGTACGAGTTTCGGTCATTGTCTTTTACCCTCGGTAATTTTATTTTGTGGCCCAGTGGTGTCGGCCCCGACTTACGAACAGTAGGTCGTGGGTTCGAATCCAGGCAGGCGCATTACTTTGTGTAATTTATTTCATTACCGCTGCTCTCAAAACGGTGAAGGAAAACCTCGTGAGGAAACCGGCATGTCTTAAAATAAAAAAATTCGAAGACATGTGACATCTACCAACCCGCACTGGGCACACGTGGTGGATTATAGCCCATCCCTCTCCAAGAGAGGAGGCCTGAGTCCCTGCAGTGGGAACATTATAGGCTGATGATGATGATGATGAATTTTATTTTAAATCTGCTGTTTCCTACAAAAACACAATACCTACTCGGTTAACGACGAGGTAAAAGAAGTATGTGTGGATCGTAGCAGGTGTTACTCATTGGTTTCTGCTCCCCCCCCCCCCTATGGCAAAAAGGCGTAAGTTTATGTGTATGAACTCTTGCTTTATTCATGATAGTAGACACAGAAAAACAGGTTTACTATAGGGGAACTCAAATAACGCTGTGTCACTCGTTACGTTACGGGCTAAATTAAAATATCTAATGCTTCATTTGTGCCTTTTAATTTAGATGATTCAACTAAAAATTCGAAGACATCCATGAACCCGCAGTAGGCCCACGTGGTGGATTGCTGCCCACTATCTTTCAGAGAGATTTTCCTGTTTCCCAGCGGTAGGTATCACACTAATATTATAAAGGCGAAAGTTTGTGTGAGTGTTTGTTACTTCTTCACGCAAAAACGACGAATCGGATTTAGATAAATTTTGGTACACAGATAGTTTATAGCCTGGGATAACACATAGGATAGTTTTATCCGGATTTTATCTGCCCGTTGGATAATTTTAGAGTTGTAGCGGGTGAAGATGTGGCAACAGCTAGTAAGTTTATAAGCTGCATTACTAATTTCATCAATCAAAATGAATTGAGATTTAAATAAAAGTATATAAGAATAGCCTCGTTGTCTAGTGGTTGCAATTGCGACTGCTGAACATGAGCTTTATGATTCGATTCCGGGGTCGTGCAAATTGTAATTAGGTTTTACCATCAGCATCATTATTGTGCCCGGTTCATGATAACAAGCTTACTCCCTATAACATAACTAGCTATTGCCAGCGGCTTCACCCGCTACAACTCGAAAATTTTCCTACAGGATGATAGAATCGGGATAAAAACTATCCTATGTGTTTATCCAGGTTATAAACGATCTGTGTACCAAATTTTATCCAAATCCGTTCAGTAATTTTTACGTGAAGAAGTAACAAACATACACACTCACAAACTTTCTCCTTTATAATTTAGTGTGATTAGTGAAATATGGGTGTACTATGGATACGTCTTTACCTAACCCTTCGGGGATTACTGGCGTGATGTTATGTTAGATTAGAACACAGTTAATCAAAGTAAATAAATTCTGTCGAACAGCTTTACAACTCATTATGTCATTCTCATTTATTTTCAAAGTATAATGAAATGATGTTCTTAACTAAAAACTTTTAAGTATAATCTCTAAAGTATTTACGAAAACGACATTTGTTGTTTAAGCAGCCCCAAAGTTCAAAGTTAAGTACATCAAGTTAACCTGTTTTACGACGCGAGTACGCGACGCGACGTGGCGGCGTACTACGAGAGAACGAACTACTATTACGGTGCAGCGTATTATTATTGGAATAAAGTATTAATACTGTTTTAAATTACACTCTGCTCGTTTTAAGCTGTTTCTTTGTAGTTTAAGCAACGTAAAGACGGCGAGGACTGAACGAAGATCGATTGAAGTGATCAAGAGATTATATTTTGTTTTTATAAGATAAAACTGTCAGTTTTGTTTAGTTTATTTTAGTTTAAACGTAAATGAAAGTCATAATTATTACGGGCCGCGGGTTGTACACTAGTTATCGCGGCCTCGACATAGAGGGCTAAGAAGGAACATGGGTGGTTTTTAGTCAGTAGAAGTCTGACACTCCCTTTCGCTCTGCCCAAGAGCGGGAGGGGTTATTCGATGATTTTCCACCCGCCAAAAAAAAAAAAGTCATAATTATTATTGAGGTGCCTATCTTTGTTAAAACTATAGCTAATATATTATTTTTTTTTTTGTTAATATATTGACTAACTAGCTGTTGCCCGTGGCTTCGCCCATTACATCTCGAAAATTATCCCACGGGAAGATAAAATCGGGATAAAAACTATCCTATGTATAATACAGGTTATAAAAAAATATATGTGTACCGTGATATCGATTGCTGTAAACAACGCTAGGTTTTTAAACATGAACACCTAGCAGTTTACTTATAAAGTTCCCAACACACATTCTGACAACCACGATGGATGATACGACCATTTAACAAACGTTACTGGACGATATACTTTATGGTGAGAACTTTATATTTTAAAACAATAGGATTTATTTTACAGACCACTGCGTTTAAACAATTAACGTCGCTTTTGATTGACTTTGGTGTAAAATTAAAAGTAATATAATTATAGTAACTTTCGGCCTTAGGTAATACAAAAGTGGTTGAACGGTTTAACTTAGACTTGGTTTATCTTGCTTGCTGTCACTTTCTTTTGAATATTATCGAAGTGAGACGGCATGCGAGATAGACTAAGTGCAAGTTAGTAAGTAAGTAAAGTAAGTAAGTAAATCATTTATTTGCGTAAAACATGGTATACATTGATGTTAATATTATTACAGTAGCTCAACATGTTTCGCTAAGATATAACATAGCATGCAAAAATTTATATTTTGACAAAAGGAATCAACATCTCACGTCCATTAAATCTTTTAAACTGTAAAAATTACATTCAATAAGCCACTTGTGTAATTCTATCTTAAATTTTCTCGAGTTCAATATTTTAAAGCGACTTGGTATTTTATTATAAATACGTACGCACATTGCAAGGCAGTTTTTGTTGTATTTCGCAAGTCTTGGCAAATCACTTAATACCAGTTTATGAGGATCTCGTCTGTTTCTGGGATTTACATCATTAAACCCACGTTTGACCACTTTTGTAATAAGGCCGATAGAGTTTAAAAACTGAATTATGATTTCATTTTCTATGAATAATATTTCATTTTTTATGATATACAAATACAAAATCTTTATTTTTGAACAAAAGGTTTTACATTAGTTGGTGAAACCTTTTGTTCAAAAATAAAGATTTTGTGAAATGAAAGGGTAAGAGTAGAATTAATAAATGAGGTGAAGGAACTACTGGATCCATAAGGCCTTTCATATAAGGTTTTTAATGTTTAACTTTGCCTTATTAATTAATTCGTTCGTATGTATAGGTCAAATCTAGTAGGTAACTGGATATGAAACCAGCTCCCCCCCAACAGAATCAGCTGAAATTTTGGGCCCAGATTTTGTTCTGGTGACGGTATATTTCATGTCGGCATTAAATGATCACCCATTCACCGACCAATCTAAGCAGGCGTGGTGTAGCCTGAAGCCAGGATCGTCGATAGACTACTTATGCTATACTTAAAACGCTTTAGTCAGTTTTATCAGTATCATTGGCCTAATATGAACAACTTAATTTTATAAATAGTTAGTCTCTAATTCTCTATGAAACTTCAAACAAACCTTTCATATACATTCAAAACAACTGCTCAAGCTTATATTTATGTAACTTAAACTGTGTGTTCCGCAATTCCACAGGTTTTTCTTCGACATTTTGTAAAAGTACTTACTCAAAAGGTCAAAGGTGCTCACTTAGAAATATGCTGAACCTTAGCATTATTCCATCAGACTCAACAAACCACTCCTTTACTACTAAACAGCCACTCAAACCAACCAGAAATCACAGCTACTTCCACATGCCATACACTTACTTCCATAGTTACAATTATTTTTGCCCACTCAACCGTGACTAACAGAAGCCACCCTGCTGTTAATCCATCAACTTTTCTGACATACTGCGATACGATCGCTACTTGTAAAAATTGAAGTGTAAATATAGGGGTATTGATCGTGTTGTTAACTGTTTTTACCCGACTACGGCGAAGCCAAAAGGAAGGGTAATGATTTTGGCAGTCTATGTATGTATCTATGTTTATAAGTTATATACGACTACGGCTGTCCAGTATAATAATTATCTACTTACTAGACGATTTTTCTTGTTTAATACTTTTAAGACCGCGGTTTTATTAGCTTGCTTTTTTATTCGTAGTCGGGTTTTAGTTTTTTAAACTTATTTTTTTTTAGAATGAGTTGGTGTACTGGAGTTCTAAAATGGCCGGTTGGTTCAGTCGCAAAATGTACCTTTCGCGATATGCACCCCATACGCAAAACATATCATTTACAAAAAGAAAGTTTTTTTTACTGCATGAAGATCATGAATATGAATCACGTAAAAATACTTAAAATTGTCACTTTGTGACCATTTCATGAACTCTACCGTAATTTTATTTATTGTGTATTATGATTCTACTCGGCTATTTTAGGACCCTGAGTATAAATTAAGGGAACATTCAGCAATTATTGAAATGGATGGTGCTAAATTAATCGATTTAATCCATAGCTACTAATACCCCTGAGTAACCCTGGCTGTCTGTTCTGGTTCTCATGGAAACCACACGTGAGCGACAGCGGGGACAAAAGCTTGCACTTTTATAAATTATGCGTTAAAATAGCTATCTTCTAAATGTGACAATACATTGGTACTAAGGGTGCATCTTGGGCAGGCAGCATTCCTAGGAACTCATGGCTTGGCCATATAATTTACCGAATCATAAAAAAACAACAAACTGTGTCTGAGTTTAACTCCGATCGCAAAAACTATTTTGTAATTAGGAGTAAAACGGGATGGGCTTGTCTCTTCAATAGTTCACTAAAAGAAAAGGACAAACAGCAGCATAGCATGATCAGCTTATAATGTTACCACATGAACCCTCCAATGAGACAGAGTAGGGGATCGGACCGGGTCAAAAAAATATGATTCTAATTAGTCCGTCAGTTAGATTATCGAAAAATATTGGATAAGTGTTTTTTGTTTTATCAAATTAATAAAAATTTACGAAGATAAGACGCGTCAAAGATCATGAGTGGGAGGTTGTGTCGTCTTCATTTTTTGTTTATGTGAAAAAAGAAAAAATACGTGTCCAATATTTTTTGAAAATCTATCTGACGGACTAATTATTATATTTTTGTCCGATCCCCTATTGGCTATAAACCACTACGCGGGTCCAGTGCTGGTTAATAGAAGTCACATGTCTTCGAATTTCACAATGCAAACTCACCATGTTTTGCTGCGTCATCGTGAGAGCAGTTATGATGAAATGACAAGACGGTTATCATAATACACGAAGCCCATCCACCTCCAAGTAACTATGAAGCTTTCAAAACTAAGCCAAGATGATAATCATCGCACTTAAAAATTCACAAATATCAACAGTGATGATTTTAACAGTTAGCACAAGAATAGTGCCGTTAAAATAATTACGCATTTGAAACAGGCCAAGGTCATCCATTGTTGTTTGTAGTAGATTTTTTTCCCATTAATTTTGGCCAGCCAAGGCTCTTCAGATTAATGAATATTTAAGAAATTATATTACCATGTTCTTGAGTGTTTTGTTGGCTGGGTTTATATTTACGTGGTCTTGTATTTTGTAGAAAAGTTGCGTATTATTATAACGAATTTTTACTTGTTTATTTATTACTAGCCAGCGGTTTCACCCGCTACAACTCGAAAATAATCTCACGGGAAGATAAAATCAGGATAAAACTATCCTATGTGTTAATCCAGGTTATAAACTATCTGTGTACCAAATTTTATCTAAATCCGTTCAGTAATTTTTGCGTGAAGAAGTAACAAACATACACACTCGTACAATCACAAACTTTCGCCTTTATTATATTATTGCGATTATCGCTGCGTAGTTATAAGCCCGTTTGTAAGTTGACGGCGGGAAGGTTAGTATTATGCAGACTGATTTCGGTAATATTTAGTTCGACAGTATTTATTGCAGACTCGTGTTTGCAGACTTACCGAGAACGCAAAAAAACGTACTTTTTTCTTGCAGTAGGTTTTTGTAGGTAAATGTTATGATTCTCAGTCATTAAAAGTTCGCCTTGTGAAGTTATTAATTCAATTAAAAATAAATTAACGTTCATAGAGGTCGACAAAAAAGTATAAGCACTTAAAACATCTATTAACAATCAAGATAATAGGTTTGTTAGTGTAGGTACGTGTTGTTTAGTAAAAAAAAATTGTATGATTTTGAATAGTGAGTTTATATTTTGACATTAACCTTGTAATCAGTAGAAAAGGTATAAATCACATTTAATAAGTTCGGTAACATGTGCACTAATTTGTTTGTTTATTTCCGAGTAAGCAAATTGTGCGCGAATTAATAATATTTGTACCGAAGTTCGTGAAATGATGATAAAATAATTTATCTACCCATAATAAAAATAAACGACGGAAAACGTACCTACATCATATTAATCCAGGGTATAATTTGATTAAATATAGAAAGATAACAACAACACGTCATATTATAACTTATCATAGCTTCTGAGTACGATACGCTGGATCAATTATTATTTTCCTCGTATATTAAGAGATAATATTTGCCTTTTGGTTGCCGTTATTCTAAATCATTACTCTAGTTGCCCTATAACTTTCAGGTTCAATATTGTCTAATATGGAAACCAGAATTAAATTATAGAGCTTATAAAACTCAAAATAATAATAGGCAACAATTCTGCGTCTGCATTAATTGGGGTCTCTACGAACTTTAAAATAAATAAAAAAACTATTGAAACTAAATTAAAACGCAAAAACCCCTCTATAAAATCAAATACACAATCAGCGTAAAATAATAAACTGTCAATCATTCTAATTTGAATGCCATCAAATCTCGACCCAGATCGGTCGGATTACGAAACTTACATTATTCAACAAAAGTAAAACCTGGCACGTATTAATGTGCCTATTATGCTAATGTTGACCCACCGTGACAGGTCGGAAGCATGGCGTATAAAAAAATGTTAAAACATCGACCCCTAACTATATAGATATACAGGCATGTCCAAAAGTGTCGCACGTTACAGCCGCCATCATTGAACACGGCTCTTTTAATAAACACCTCTTTATTATAAGAGTCACAGACAGCCCACTGTGCCCAGCCCGTATGAAGGAAGACGAAACAGCAGCCCACGTGCTTCTGCACCCAGTAACCCAGGTACTCTTCGCGAGATCGTCAGCAACACTAAGAAACTGCTGGCTTTTCTCGGGGTTTCCACCCGTGCGCAAAAACCGCGGATTTGGACGTGGAGTTGCGGGCACCAGCACGTTACATAATACAAGTGTGACATGGTCCTGTAATTTCATGTAAAAAAAGTAAAAAATATCGGCAAAATATTTACTTAACATTCTCTACTGAAATAACATTTGAATTTGATTGGTAATCCACTGAATACAACGAATTAAAAAAACAACCACAGAAAACACAATTCTAGATAAACCGATTTAAAAGTGTAATAGTAAAACAATAAATAAGTCATGGTTGCCAAACGCTTTTGCACATGACTGTATCACAAAACTGGCGTATTGCGTTCTGGCGTATTATTATAATAGTCATTTGCGTAGCGTGCGTAGTGAATGGGAAAATCTGTAATGACGGTCATTATGTAATACGTTTGAGTGGCTCAAAATGTCAGCATTAGGGTTATATAGGGTGAATTATCTTTACTGCCGACAAACTGTTTTGCAGTTTGGCAGACTTTTTATATTTTATTGTAAAACAGATTTTGAATAAATAAATAAATAAAAAAATAATCTACTAAATAGACAAATCAGGGTAAAGATTGATGAGAATATGAGAACAGTAAAACCTATTTATTTTTGAAATTCAGTTCGATTGGGCCAAAGCGCGTGTGTAGCCAGGCCCTGTATTCACAAAACGCTTCGATACGATTTAGTTTCGAAAAATTTTGTGTCTATCTCGTTCAGTTACAGAATGCTAAAAAAAGATAGACATACAATAGGACTTATCGAATCGAAGCCTTCATGAGCGGATGGGGCAGATGTATGAACGTGGATGAGGCGAAAGAAGTACCTGTGCAAGGATCGTAGCCATAGGGGCTTGGATTGAGTCAAAAAAAATATGATTCTAATTAGTCCGCCCGTTAGATTATCGAAAAAATATTAGATACATGTATTTTGTTTTATCAAATTAATAAATATTGACGAAGATAAAAACGCGTCCAATATCATGAGTGGGTAGTGACGTCATTTGTAAGTAAAAAGTGTACGTACTGACATGTGACGTTTTCGAGGAGTTCACGAGTTTTCGAAGCACTGTATCGTCTTGATTTTTTGTGTATGTGAAAAAAGAAAAATTGTGTTCAATTTTTTTTGGAAATCTATCTGACGGACTAATTTGTTTTTTGTCCGATCCCCTATTGGCGTTCGATAGCGTCTGCCTATCCTTAAAAGAGAAGATACTTATACAGATTTGAACAAATTGGCAGTTGCGAGCATAAATGTGGGTCCCTGGATTCGTATTTATCATCAAAGTTTAATTACGATTGATTGCTTTTTTGGCTACGCCTGTTAATCATTAAGGGGTCATGGTCTACCTGCATCATATATATTTAATAACACCAATAGGTTCTAATCGTAAAAGACCTAGAAAATTGTTATCGGTACAATAAAGTTTGACTGTCCAGACTTATTTGAAGGCTAACTGAACTGATAGCACATAATATATCGCTTGTAATCCCCGCAGTGTTGTATAGCCACATTTTGTTAGTTATTTGTAAGTCCTATGTAATCCTACGTCCTATGCCCGACCCCACTGCGATCAACCGGTCACAAATCTGTGGCAGCTACTGAAAAATCTCTAAATTCCAGATACAAAAACCCAATAACACTTTGTCCGACCAGTAAATCGAACCCAAGATCACGACCTTAGTAGTCACGCTAGCAACCACTACCCCACCGAGGCTAACAAGAACTGATAATAGTACTTAAAAATCATCCTTGCCATCCAATTCTAGTTTTTCACACAATAACAACTAAGATTATTAAAAACAAAAGTTAATTGCTTTAATAATTGTTTCCTTTGCAAATGCTGTTCTTATTTAGCGCTGATACTAATCTGTGGTAAGAACAATGCAAGGACGCGACGCTCTAAGGTTTTTATTTTTATAATCGCAGGAAAACGGGGCTGATATTAAAAACTGGTCAAGTGCTAGCCGGACTGGCACACGACGGGTTCTGTAGGTACCAAGAAAAAAAGCCGAAGAAAAACATGTATCTTGTATGGGTACCTCATCATCATGCTGTTGATCTTATCCCAATTTAGTTGTGTTTGGCGCAGCATGTCGTCTTCAAATCAAATCAATTTATTCGCAATAAAGCATTGGTACAATTTCGGTCTTAACATAAATTATAATCTAGATCCATAACACTTTGTCATAATAATGTGACAAGCAAACATTTGGGTTTATAATTATTATTACTATTATTAGTCCTAATTCATTAAAATTCAAATTTAATAGTACGTAATGTCATTAGATAAATTTTCAAAATATTAATAATGTCAGAGGGTAAATGATAAAGGTAATATTATTTTCCAACTTCTTATTAAATAAGTCAGTCATCATCATCATCATCATCATCAACCGCCTATTAATGTTCCCGCTGCTGGGACACAGGCCTCCTCTCTTTGAGAGGGAATAAGTCAGTCACTGAGTAGAAATTCTTTTCCCTTAACCATACTTTAAGACACTCATCTTCCATACTTGTCTGTTACTCGTCACATGAGGTGAGAAACGTATGTATTTCACCTCATGTGACGTAAGAATAGTGTCCTCGTATAGAATAGTGTGGCAAGAAAGTATTTTCATGCCACACTATTCTTTACGCAGTCCATCCATCGTTTCTTTAGTCTTCCTCTACTCTTATACCACATTCATACTCAAAACTATCCTCACGACATTTTCCTCATTCCATAATAGTGACGGACGCTAGTAATGGGGTATTTCACCAAAAAAACCTAATTAGTCCGTTAGATAGATTTCCAAAAAATAATGGACACGTATTTTTTCTTTTTTCACGTAAACAAAAGATGAAGACGATACAGTGCTTTTAAAAGTCGTGTGACGTCACAAGGTGAGTGCTGTTTTACCCACAAACGTCAAAAGCCCCCACTCATGATCTCTGTTTTATTTAAGTATTTTTTTATTAATTTGATCAAACAAAAAACACGTGTCCAATATTTTTCGATAATCGAACAGACGGGCTTATTCGATTTTGGTAAAATACCCTATTCAGACACAATAAAAATTTCAAGTTTCTACCTTATAAGGACATACGGATTGAAAGACAGACATCGAAGTTGGGTATATAGGGTCCCATACAGATACAGAACCCCAAAAATGATCAGTTACTTCAAGGATCTGAGCAATTAAATTTAATGGAAAAGGTAATATTGAAACGGTACACGGTAATGGTTGTTGTGGTTTGTATGATATTGAATAAAATGACGCAATTGAAGATATTTTATGCGGGATTCCCACAATGATCTAAGCTATTAGGTCATCTATTTAACTTAAGTGTGTCATTTGAATAATGGGTTAAGTAGGATTATGGTAATCATAAGTAAGTAACTGCAGTCAAATATTCATCGTTAAAAGTTTGCTGCTCCATACATTTTGACAGTGTAGGAAATGCACTTTTGGCCGGGGCTGCGGGTTGTTCAAAAGAGATACCGCGGCCCCGAAATACAAAGGGCTAAGAAGGAACATGGGTGGTTTTTAGTCAGTCGAAGTCTGGCACTCGTTTCATGCCCAGAGTGGGAGGAGTCGTTTGATGATTTTCCAATCACCAAAAATAAAAAAGGAATGTACTTTTGAAGGACACGGCAGACTTATTTTTTTTTAAATATGCCGAATATTTGCTATTGTTGGTGGGTTGGTGGGATATTAGAGCTCATGACAACAATAACGCGATGTCTCATCCACCCTTGACGCTGACAACTTCATAAATCCAATCTTACATAAAAAGGCGTATCAGATTCCAGAATTTGTCGCCAGTAGGCACTTCAAAGTAAAACCCAAAGGCATCAAACCGAACGCAAATAGTGTTTTAATCATTTATGACAGTTATAAAACTGATATGACGTTGTAAAAACGTCTTTTGCACCGATAAAATTAACTTGCACTGTAAATCTTTTCGTATCAAAGGGATTTCCGTATCTGTTATCTGTGCTGAAAAATAAGGTATTATTATTATTTTGATATGTGTCATAGTACAATCAGTGCCCAGTATTACCTAACCCCTTTTCTCACACGAATTGCCCTCTTTTTTTACGCGAGGGGTCATTTGTAATGCTGGGCATTGACTGTACAGTTCTGAGTATGAATGTGGAGAGGACTACGAGTAGAGAGAGCAGAGGTGGCCCAGTGGTGACGGCCCCGACTTAAGAACAGTGAGTTGTGGGTTCGAACCCAGTCAGGCGCATTACTTTATGTAATTTATTTCATCACACTGCTCTCAAAACGGTGAAGAAAAACATCGTGCGGAAACCGGAATGTCTTAAAACCAAAAAAAAAGGCTAAGAAGGAACATTGATGGTTTTTAGTCAGTAGAAGTCTGACACTCGCTTTCACTCTGCCCAAGAGCGGGAGGGGTTATTTGATGATTACCCAACGCCGCCAAAGAAAAAAAGGTTCCGTACGAAAACGGCAGAAAAATCGAGTTTGTTGTACGGGAGCCCCTCTTAAGTATTTATTATATTTCGTTTTTAGTATTTGTTGTTATAGCGGCAACAGAAATACATAATTTGTGAAAACTACAACTGTCTAGCTATCGCGGTTTTTGAGATACAGCCTGATGACAGACAGATGGACGGACAGACAGCGAGCCTTAGCAATAGAGTCCCGTTTGTACCCTTTTGGCACGGAATCCTAAAAAGAGCCAGTTGAATCAATCTTCAGGTTATGTCACGCATTTGTATATCTTTTACAGGTCAGTAAGCCGATAGTCTGCCTACCAGTCAGTCTTACAATAACTTATCAAGGAGATCCAGTATTAACTGAGTAGCGGAGGTCAGATAGGAAGTCGCTTCATGTAAAATACTGGTATTCAGTTGTATTTCTTTAGACAGGAACTCAGGAAGCAGACTCCAATAAAGTTGGGAATTGGCTAGGCCGGTGATGATGACGATGATGTTAAAAAAAAAGTTCAATTTTATTATCAGTTTTAATTTTCAGTGATAAGATAACACGAAATTAGATACATAAACCACACACATTATATCAGGAAAATTATTATGGATCTCTGAAAGTACCGAAGCGAGTACTTTCAGATATAAGTTAAGAATATATTTTACGGTAAATTAAGCAGAATAATACACATAACAATACCCTTAAGCGTTACCCGAAACAAAAAGGAATTTACTTCAAAGTTTATTTCCAATACCTAACTAAAACCGTCAACTTTCACACGTGAAACCTGTTCTAACAAAGATAAAGTTCAAAATCCCATACATAATTTCTCGTATTGGTTTTGTATTTATGCGCCAGATTTCGTCTAATTAGAACGGAATAAACTCTACGACCCACGTAATAAAGTTTACATTCCCATAAATGTAATGTCGGATTTAATCTGTAGGTGCCAGTTTTCATCTATCGTAGTTAATTATAGAAGTTTAGGGTTCCGTCAAAATATTTTTAGTTCCGTACACGTTACGGTTCCCTTTTAATTAAGATAAATGATTTGCGAACGCGTAAACTGGAGTTCTTGACTGTGTCATTAAAAATCCATTTATTCGAAACTAGCTGAAGCCCGCGGCTCTGCCGGCGTCGATGTCGAGTAATACACTAAAACCTTCACCGAGAATCACTCTATCCATTGGTAGCATAAAATCGGTGCAGAAATTTTTGAGTTTATCGGCAACAGACAGACAGACGCGGCAAAGGGTTATAATATGTTGTAGTGATGATACTGTTTAGGTCAGAATAAGGAACACCTTTTTTAGCCTAGTCTGCTGTGTCCCACTCCTCTGTTACATCCAGGAGTGGGAACGCTCCACTTCTTCCATTTCTGTCGAACTCGCGTCCTTTCCAGTTCAAAGGCCAAAAGAGGAACACTAAGTTACAGTAGTCATATTTGTTGCAGTATTCATTTATATAGCTTTACGCCCGCGGCTAAGCTCGCATCATCATCAGCCTATAATGTTCCCACTGCAGGGACTCAGTCCTCCTCTCTAGGAGAGAGATGGGCTATATTCCACCTCGTGTGCCCAGTGTGGGTTGGTAGATGTCACAATGTGTTCGAATTGTTTTGTTGTAAGTTATGCCGGTTCCCTTACGATGCTTTTCTTCAAAGTTTTGAGTGGCGATGCAGTGGTGACGAAATAAATTACACAAAGTAATGCACCTGCTTGGATTCAAACCCACGACTTACTGTTCGTAAGTCGGGACCACCACCCCTGGGCTTTGCCTGCATGTTTCTCGGAAATTGTTCCACACGTACCACCGGGAACTATGTGTATGCCAAATGTCGTCCAAATCCAGTATATAGTTTTTGTGTGAAACAGTGACAAAAAATCATCCATCCATCCTCACAAACTTTCGCATTTATAAAAATTAGCAACATGATTTTATTTTTATTTGACAAAATCATTATGACTCTGGTAATTACTAAGGTTTAACCGCAGATTACTAGCATTACTAGCTAATATTCTTTTTCCTTTGTCACTTTAATGTTTTTCCGGCATTTAGGCTAGACTAATTTTATTACTTGGATAATTTAAGTAAGGTTTTACGTCCCATAATTAAACGAAACACTTACTATCGGCTCTTTTCATCAGGGAAATTATAGCAGGCCTTCTTTATCGTGCGGTTAGTGCCACACTTATTTTTTTAGGAGACCCACAAATGTTCCTTCTTAGTCCTCTGTGTCGACGCCGCGGTATCTTTTTCAACCCACAGCCCCGACAGGCGTCGGCCCTTGCGAGCCTCTTCAATGTTGCTGACATCTCCTAGAGGCGCGCGTGGAACATGAACGTGCCGTCGACACGACCTGTCGTCATCATAAGACTGGTGGACGATGTGCTAGCCCATTACTCACCGTCCAGGCCCGCGCCTACGGTTTTCGGAAGCCATCACGTGGCCCACGACGCACGAAGCGTCCCCCGCGGTAGCTGGGACGAGAGGTTCTCTCCCTATAACGTTCCGCGACCTCGTTCGGTAGCATTCAGCTCCTTCGCTAGCATGTAATCAGTTCTTCTTAGTCAATACACTCTTGTCAGAGTGGTCGTGGTTGCGCAGACGAAGTACACGGCGAGATGTTTGGTGTGTCGTTGAATTCCTCGATGACTGCTCTTTTAGCGATGTGCTTCCATTTCTGCCGGTTGGTGACGTTGTGAGTACACTGGACCATAGTAGACTCAGTAGCCTTTTTGATCAAGTCTGTCCAGCGAGTCGGTGATCGGCTGCGCATGTAATATCATCTAGTAAATAACCTGGTATTAGAGTTTTTGTGTCGCCCATTAAACGGCTAGTCCTATATTACAGTCGACTCCCCCTTAATCTAGCAATTGCGACTACTAAAAAAACATGAAGTCTTAGTTTCGATTTACTGGTCAATCGAATTGATTTTCGGATTAAATATCAGGAATTTCTTAGTAGAGGCTGCTACAGAGCTTGGTTTTGACTCCGGTTGATTGCAATAGGCTGGTTCCCTATTACATGGTAGTTAATGCAACTGGCGAAACGAGGGTGTACTATAAGTTCACCCACGTACAAAAACACCTGTGTGATCCCACATTAAACCCACCAAACTTCAAAGCAAGAGTGACCTTGTCCATCGCTAAAATCAGACGTCATCATCAGCCTATAATGTTCCCACTGCAGGGACTCAGGCCTCCTCTCTAGGAGAGGGATGGGCTATAATCCACCACGCGGGCCCAGTGCGGGTTGGTAGATGTCACATGTCTTCGAATTTTTTGATTCTAAGACATGCCGGTTTCCTCACGATGTTTTCCTCAATCAGACGTGAAGGAGGTTAATAGCGGGCCTACATTGCAGTAAAAAAAAGCTGTGCCAAATCTTTTGGGGATTGCAAGCGTTTGTATAAGTAACGCTACCGAACGCAACTTGCTAAGATCCTTACATACTCCTTTGCCTTGTCCGCATTCATACATCTGGTCATACACGCACGTCGATTACGAGAACTATGCACCTGTCCTTTCTGAAGAACGTCAGCAATAAGATCAGTGTATGTCTTTCTTGGGTATTTACGTACCATAATTAAACCAAATACCTACTTTACCGTCTTTTAATCATGGAAATTAAAAGCAGGTAGGTTTGTGAATAGAATAACTTGTCCTATATAATATATTACACTTTGCAAGTTCCTGACCCGAGAACTTCAGTGTTCAGTGGTAGACATTAAATTAATAGGAAAACCGGCTGCGTGATCATTACACCCAAATGTGAGTTGGACACGCTAATCTTTTGTATACCTATATAATTTGTATGGAAATACAAAAATTTTACTAGCTTTTTGTTTAAATGGAGATAGGTAAAATGGCTTTTAGGAAAAGTTTTTCTAAAATTACTGTTATTTTATTACTTTTGTAAAGCTTTTAAATATTCTCATTTACCACCTGACCTTCTTAAAGGCTATCAATATACACACATAATACCTACACAAACTGACTTAATCTTTTTTTTTTATATACTCGTTTTGCTTCGTCCACATTCATATACCTGATCATACGCGCACGCCTTTTGCGAGTACTATGCACCTGTTCTTTCTGAAGAACCTCACCAGTAAGGTCAGTGTATGTCTTTCTAGAGGTCCCGGCTTTCTCGTAGCGGCGATCGGCGGCGGCGACCTCTCGCGCCCGGCCCTGGTGCAAGCCATGGTCCGGGGCGAGGAGGAATGGGACGCCGTCGCCTCCTTCTGCGAAGCAGTGATGCTGGCGAAGGAGGTGGCGGAACGCGAGAGGGAGAGAACCTCTCGTCCCAGCCGCCGCGGGAGGCGCTCCGGTCGTCGGGGGTCCCGCGATGACCTCCGGCCACCGTAGACGCGGGCCTGTGGACGGTGAATGATGGGCTAACTCGCCGTCCGTCCGTCTCACGACGAAAACAGGCCGTGTCGACGGCGCGTTCGTGTTCCACGTGCGCCTCAAAGAGATGCCAGCAACATGGGAGGGGCCCGAAAGGGCCGACGCCTGTCGGGGCCGCGGGTAGTCCAACGGTTATCGCGGCCTCGACATAGAGGGCGAAGAAGGAACATGGGTGATTTTTAGTCAGTAGAAGTCTGACACTCCCTTTCGCTCTGCCCAAGAGCGGGAGGGGTTATTCGATGATTATACACCCACCAAAAAAAAAAAAAAAAAATGGGGTCCCGGCTTTGTCACACATAATTATCTGCCTTGTAAATACCTTTTTCATTACTCATACTCTGAAAGTAGGTCATAACATGCCTGCGGAGCGGGTTGAAAGTACTACTTTTAAGCCCTAGGGAGAATCGCTTTCAACTGACAGCTGTCTATATTTTAACACAGCTCACTTTCATAGACAAAATCAAAGTATAAAAAAGAACTGATATTATTTGAGCAATCCTTTGCACCTTTTGAAATAACATAAAGTTAACATATGAATATAATTATATTTAAGACCATAATATTATTTACTTTTAACTATTTCTCTAAAATAACATAGATTTCGGCAAAACTTTACCATTTTTTTTAATGATGAACATGAAAAATACTGTCTGTAAAGCTGGACGACCAAAGAAAAAAAACAAAATAAGCGGTGAAGCGACAGTCCGATCACACTTATTTTTTCTTTAGAAAATAATCTATGTTCTTATTTTTACTTTCCTCGTATTCGTAATGAAAAGCACAGTGTTTACCTCGGTTAAATTATTTATTTAGTCCTTCCAACTGTTGGCGCCCGTAAACCCCGCCTCGGGACTAAATAAGTAACTTTCACCCCTTGGATAAAATAAATGTTAGTTGCCTTTCGCTCATTGTCCGCACATGACCAAACGATCTAAGCATACCTTCTAGCTACCAATATGTTTGAAAAAAAGTAATAGATCCTAAATAAGTTTAAGGTACCAAGCATTTCTCAACAATTTGCTAATAGGAACTTTAATTATATCGTTATATACTCATTAAATGCTCTTTCATTTATCATATCTCTCATAATCTAATAAAAAAACGCATAGACAAAATTACAAAGCAGTGCAAAATTAGTGGCACAGTGCCAGATCTCTTTCTACGAGTGTTGTAGTAACACATTCCCTGTGCATCACCATAAAACTTTGAAAGAACTTTTTTATATTTTAAATAAACATAAAAAGACGTCTAGTATGCATGCACGATGCTTTATTAAATCAACTGTTGTAATTTTCTCGTAAAAATAACAATACGTGGTGACAGTTGACATTTTCGCAATGTTTATTTTGAAGATTTTTCACAGTTTGCTCAGGAAACGTCTCATCAAAAAGTTCACAATTTTTATTACTTTTTCGTCACTAGATGAGAGTTGTAATGTTTTTATAAAAAAAAAACTTCTGAAAGTTTTGTATTTTTGTTTGGTTTTATGTTTTTAAAGATGTACAAAGAAAGAAGAGAGTGCGCCGACCGCCAATGGATTCGGATAAGGGCAAGTGATTAATGATGATGACTAGTATTGCATATTTTATGTTGAGGTTCCAGCAATTGGGAATAATAGAGGGTACCAAGGTACAAGTAGTATTTGATAAAAACGTAACCTATAAAATCGTACATGAAATTAACCCATAAAACATACATAAAAAAGATGCATAAAAAACCTGGGTTACCTACCTAGTCGTTTAAAAAATGAGAAAATTTAATATTCATGCTTTACGATGTCCGCCACTGTAACTACAAAACTACTGTTATGAAACCCTCGTCAAGCTATTTGGAACATATTTAATTGTTTTATATGGCAATAAATTATATCCTATGAAGCCTCAATCGGTACATGAACTAGAGGACCTTTTATATTTGCTGCAGTTTTATTTAATTCATTTTCTAATATATTTGCCATGCAGTGACTACTATTTTGGAATACGCAAACCCCTAAAAAATAAACAGATATCTCACTTTAAGTTGTTAATATTATAGCATTCATTGAACTTTCTAAATAGCTAAAGAAACCCTCTTATGCCGAAAATTCTGGTCTATTAACTAAACCAGACATCATCATCATTTCAGCCAAAAGACGTACCCTGCGAACATATATCTCCCCAGGTGTCGCCGGTCCCGTGCGTCTCGCATACAGCGGGTCCTCGCAACCTTCACCAGGTCATCGGTCCAACTAGTGGGAGGCACAACGCAACGTCTTCCGGTTCACGGTCGGCACTCCAGAACTTTTCGGCCCCATCGGCCGTCCGATTTGCGAGCAATGTGCCCTGCCCATTGCCACTTAAGTCTGACGATTCTTCGGGCTACGTCGGTAACCTTTATTCTCATGCGGATGTCCTTATTTCTAATACGATCCCGCAAGTAGCCCCTATTGCTCTCTATTGCCCTTTGGGTGACTTTGAGCTTTCTGATGAGTCGGTCCCGTATGTAATCACTGGCAACACACACTGGTCATAGACTTTCGTCTTGAGACAATATGGTAAGTTGGAACAAGCCTAAGACAGACAAGGGCCCAAAAAGTACATGTGTGTATTTTTAATATAGACGGGTGATAAACTGATAACCCTACTAGCAACTGACAATTTTTATTAATTATGGAACGAAACACTTTATTGATAAATAGGTCATGTCATGCTAATGTCATTTTGCGAGAAGTTTTTAATTTTCCGCCATTACACATTCTGCCAACTTTACATGTAACAGCGTTTCAGGGTTAAATCTGATGCTATATCCCAATATAAGTGACAATCTAATTATCTTGTGTCGGGCACAGTTCCAATTCTGGTTATAAAATGATTTTCCGATAGAATACGTGAGGATTCTAACGGAAAACTGCAATTACACTTACCTATACCTGAATTTCAAAGCCATTTGCAGTCCGCAATAATGTTCACAGTTAAGACCCGATTTGAGTATCGGAAAATTCATGAAACCGAGAAGTTTGAGGTAAAAGGTAGTTGGACATAAAAGGCCCCCCCACAATGTATGTGCACGCTTTAAACCAAACGATTTTCTTTATAAACACAGATTTTGGTTTTCTCTTATCTTAGTTCATTACTAGTCTCCACGACACAGGAAATCCAAGTGTGGAGGCTAGTGATTTTTAAATTTGTGTAATGCTGGTTGCGGGGACCCGCTGGATGCGAGACGCATGGGACCGGTCGATGTGGCGACACCTGGGGGTGGCCTATGTTCAGCTGTGGACGTCTTTTGGCTAAAATGATGATGATGATGATGAATGCTCTCTTGAATAGTAAAGCTTTTGATTTGAAATGACTAATAATAATACAAGTGAAATAGAGAAGTGAGATAGAGTGTAGTACTTAAATTCAGATTAAAGAGGCAATGAGCAGGCTAGATCGTTCGAAGAACCGACAACAGATGGCGAAGAATGGTGACTCGAGAGTCATCCAAGAACCGGAAGATGCAGCGTTGTTAGGCCTCCCATAAGGTTAATGCAAGCAGTCGGTTGCCGTTTTTTATGAATGACGTTCCAGGGGGAGGCCTTTGTTCAACAGTGGATGCCTTCTGGCTGATGATAATGATGACTAATAACAATGTGACCAAAGTTTACCACCAGTAGGTATCACTTTAAAGTTATTCGGGTTACAAAATATTATTAAACACTGCATTTTATAATTTACCATAAAAAATGGCGACTGAAAACTGTTGCATTCGAAGAAAAGCTTCGACTCTTCATATCTAACACGCTAATCAGTGTTCATTTTGTTTAAGAAATTAAGTTCTTAGAATATTTCAAAGTAAACAGCGTGATTATTTTGAACACGTAACAATTTGTTAGCCGGTCAAAGTTGTTACCCTTTACATGCACTGAAGTGTAACTTGTGTTAATATAAGTGAAGAAAAGTGAAGTTACTATAAGATTAGTTTTTTTTTTAAATTAATATTGTCACTCTGCTCTCCGGCCATTCTGGCATAATTATATCAGAATAGAATAGGATAAAACTTATTTTAGGAATAAACCCAATATACAGTGTGATTCTTTATAATGTGCACATATCGAAATGGGGGAATCTATGCTTAATTTTATCGACGGAAAAATTATTAAAAAAAAATCTAAATATTTTTTAATATTTTATATGGAATTTTTAAAAATTTTGTCTGCTACACTGTGACCCCAGTGTAAACAAAACGGTGTAACTTTTAAACTAAATTATCTATCGCGATGAAACAAACTCCATAATGATTGGAAGCAATTAGGCGTCCTCGTAAAATGAAAATTGTGGAAAAAAACTACCCTCAATTGAAAATAAACACGTTTTTTGATCAAAAAAACTTTTTTTTTTCATAACTTTTTACATAAAATCGTTTTATGTCTGGGTCACAAAAATCCATATGTATACCAAATTCCAACTTAATCGGTCCATTAGATTCGGAGCAAATTGGCTGTGACAGACGGACAGACAGACAGACAGACACACGAGTGATCCTATAAGGGTTCCGTTTTTTCCTTTTGAGGTACGGAACCCTAAAAAATGCATGAAATTACATAAAACATCTAAAGTATCTCTCGTTAATGTTACTTATCGTATTCTTCGATGAACATGTAGGTACATACCTGAAACAAACAAAAAAATGAGGTTAAGACTCACAATACTGAATAAAAAACCTTTTAAAATATTAACATAACATGTCGCTCGAAAAGTCTCGTTGGTAAGGTGGCCCCATTCCCTTTCAGGTACGGTCGAACAAGCTAATAAGTATACAGCCACCTAACTTGCATCTACTTTTAAGATTATACAGACACATTTAGAGACTGATGTGAAATGATACACCGTTTGACATCAGCCGCTTAATGCGAAAAGCTTTATAAGACAAAATTGCAATCAATGTGTTCAGTGTACTAGAATTTTACAGATCTCTACCTGTATACTTTTTTTTTTTTTTTTTTAATGGGATAAGCCCGCCTCACTATTCCCAAACCACTGTAACTTCTGTAAGCCAGAATCAACAGTGGCGACCACAAGAAAAGCCGTGTGTGCCTATTGGCCTTGTTCTTTTCTGTCTCCTGCTGATATGGAGGGAAGTGGAAATTTCTGTTTTTTCCTACTCCTCCGCTATTCTTTTCTGATTAATTTCGTTGTGGGATCCAAGACAGTCAAATCATTTCTCTGGGACTTCGTCGAGCTTCATTGTCTCGGCGCTTTTCTTGTGGTCGCCACTGTTGATTCTGGCTTACAGACGTTACCTGTAAACTTATAAGCTTGTTCGATTGTACTACTTTAATAAATGCAATTGATACCTTGCCACATGCCAGTGTAAATAAATTATCATTTACCTACACCGGTACTAATATAAGGCAGTATTGTTAGGTAAACTGTCGTCGGCACGGTTGGCGCAGTGGCTCAAGCAGTTGACTGCTGCACTAAGTGTCGCGGAATCGATCCCCACACGGAAAAAAAATTATGGCCTACAGATAGTTGTTTCGGGACTGGGTATTTGTGTTTGTGAGTTTAAATGTTTGTGAACGCACCTACGATGCAGGATAAATTCCTAGTGTGGGGCAACGTATTAAAAAAAAAGTGCTATCTTAACATGTATTGAGTACCATTTTTTGATTGTACCTATTACTGTTTTAGGATTTGATTATTTGTACTTTGAAGTACCTAGGACTCGTCCTCGACAGCCGGTGGAACTTCGTGGAGCACTTCCGACGTTTGGCTCCCAGACTGGAGCGGGCCGGGGCTGCCTTTAGGTGGCTCTTGCCCAATCTGGGGGGGCCAAACGCCTCCTGCCGGAGGCTCTACGCGGGGATCGTGCGGTCCATGGCCCTTTACGGGGCGCCGGTGTGGGCGCCTGCTTTGAGGAAGCGGGCCGCCCACTACCTGAACGTGCCCCAAAAGGTCATGGCCGTAAGGACGGTACGGGGGTACCGCACGATCTCCCGCGAAGCGGCGAACCTCCTTGCCGGATTGCCGCCGTGGGATCTGGAGGCGACAGTCCTCGCGCGCCTGCATCAATGGCGCGCGGAGGCGCTGCGCCGGGGGGTCACTCCGCTGCCGCGGCAAATTGCTGCGCGGCGGACAGACCTCCGGTGCGATCTCATGGCGGCATGGAGACAGCGACTGTCGCAACCCCGTGCAGGGCACGCCACGATAGTGGCGGTAAGTCCCCTCTTTGAGGAGTGGCTTGAGAGGCGCCACGGCGCCCTCACCTTCCGTCTGACGCAGGTCCTCACCGGACACGGTTGTTTCGGGAGGTACCTGCACCGAATCAGGCGGGAGGAAACGCCCGGATGCCACCATTGCGAGGATCGGCCGGAGGACACGGTGGAGCACACAGTGGAGGTGTGCCCCGCTTGGGCGGAGCCCCGCCGTGTTCTCGTAGCGGCGATCGGCGGCGGCGACCTCTCGCGCCCGGCCCTGGTCCGGGGCGAGGAGGAATGGGACGCCGTCGCCTCCTTCTGCGAAGCAGTGATGCTGGCGAAGGAGGTGGCGGAACGCGAGAGGGAGAGAACCTCTCGTCCCAGCCGCCGCGGGAGGCGCTCCGGGCGTCGGGGGTCCCGCGATGACCTCCGGCCACCGTAGACGCGGGCCTGTGGACGGTGAGTGATGGGCTAACTCGCCGTCCGTCCGTCTCACGACGAAAACAGGCCGTGTCGACGGCGCGTTCGTGTTCCACGCGCGCCTCAAAGAGATGTCAGCAACATGGGAGGGGCCCGAAAGGGCCGACGCCTGTCGGGGCTGCGGGTAGTCCTCTGGTTATCGCGGCCTCGACATAGAGGGCGAAGAAGGAACATGGGTGGTTTTTAGTCAGTAGAAGTCTGACACTCCCTTTCGCTCTGCCCAAGAGCGGGAGGGGTTATTCGATGATTTTACACCCACCAAAAAAAAAAAAAAAAAAAAGGATTTGATTATTCATAAAAACTAAATACAAACAATCATTGAATTCGAATAAAGAAAATAGTGGAAGGTTATATTTTGGTGTAAATAATAGTCCTCCTGACCGTTTCCGGTCACGGCGGCCAATCTAAGTGGAGATTAGCCATCGGCGCGGGAGATATTATAGTGCACAAGTGTGTGCGCAGGCACAAGTGCACTCTCTGTTCCTTTTTCTCTCATATTCCGATGGGACGGCAATCCGACACGACCGGAGAGAGATCAGGCGCAGGACCAACGGCTTAACGTGCTTTCCGAGGCACGGGGGTATAATACCGCCAACTTCCAAACTCCGGGCTACTACTGGGAAATTTCTAATGAAAAACCCAATAGCACTTTTTGTCCGACCCGGGAATCGAACCCAGGACCTAATGCACAGCAGTCGCGCTTGCGACCACTAGACCAACGAGGCAGTTAAATGCAGGTGTAAATATAAACCTATCGTATGCTACATTTACTATTTACCTTTAGTCGAATTAAACATAAGAAAAATATTTATTGAATCAAATAACTTCGTCGACGTGTCTCTCTTCGTTCCTTTATACGAAAGTACGTTGACATCAAACATTATCATAAATCAAACGAATTCCTAACTTAAAAACGTATCATTAAGTTTCATTTTCTTTCAAACGAGTCCCTTTAATTTGTCTCAGACGACATAATGAGATATCTTGTTGAAGCAAATTTATCCTTAACAAAACTAAGTAAAGTCTACTATGACTTGAAAGCAAATTGAGAGGGCTGTTTGAATAGGACATGATTAGATTATGACAGGCATCGTTGTAATGGTCTGCGAATGAAAGAAAAGCCTGTTTGGAGAGAACATTGTGCAATATTCTCTTTAACAGGACTATAGCTTAATAAAACATTTCACAGTTTTGTGCTATTTACAGGGATTATCTTTTACCTCAAAGCTATTTTTGGCAGACTACGTTCGGTAGATTTTTTGAAGTGAAAACTTCTTTGTTTGAAACGGCGTTGTGCACTTTTTTGGGATGGGTAAAACACGTCACGGTCACGTGTCCTGACCGTAAGACGACACTCGACCATCTTCTGTTCCATTCGGTCTACTAACACGTACGTGGTGCAATAGACCGAATGGAACAGAAGATGGTCGAGTGTTGCGTTTCATACTTATAGTCTTAGAGAAATGAAGGTATTCCATATTAAGATACTATTTCATATTTGGTGACTTTCCTCTACACCCATATTTCTACATTCCTCAGTAATACTTCTTCTGACTCCGTGACACTGAGAAATTCCGGACAGAATAACCTAATCACACTTTGCCCGACGTGTCAGCCCAGCACCACATGGTCACCAGTCGCAATTGCGTCCACTAGACCGTCGAGAGAGTCTAACTAGCAACGTCTTATAGCAAAGATAAATTTTTAGTTACATCTTAATAATAAAAATATTTTAAACTTTGTTTTGTACGGAACCCTCGGTGCGCGAGTCCTAATAGCACTTGGCCAGTTTTTATCCCGTTTTCAGTATTAATAATATATATTTTTTTATTTAAACCAAAGAACAAAAAAATCTTTTGAAGAAAATTATGTTTTCAATTACTCAGTAGAGACCCTGATTTTTAAAGCTTTTTCCAAGAATTTTCATTTCCCTCGCCATTTTATATTCTATATTGAATGAAAACAAAACAAAGAGCTATTCTCCGAAGCACTAAGGAAAGGGTGTCTCGTTGAACTTGTGGTCACATGTGCTACTTACTGACCATGGCCTTTTTTTAGAGGGTGAGAAGTCATCAAATATGACCCCTCCCGCTCTGGGCAGAGCTTCTTCTACTGACTAAATCCCACCCGTGTTCCTTCTTAGCCCTTTGTATCGGGGCCGCGGTATCTCTTTCGAACAACCCGTAGCCCCGAGGCGTTGGCCCAGGCACGCGTGGAACACGAGAGCGACGTCGACACGGCCTGTCGTCGTTACAAGACGGACGGTCGGTGAGCTAGACTTAACATGGCTTTAAGTTTTATTATCAGGTCTGACAGTGTCATTGGGGATTCTGCTTACCAACTCACGACTTATTCCCATGGGGAGGGCAGAAACCACAGAACGCCTCTTGCCATGATCCTTACATACTTCTTATGCCTCGACCACGTACATACTCGCCGGTTGTGAATATCTACTACACACCTGTTCTTTTTAAAGATTCGGTGTGGTGGTTGATTCCTAAGGTCAGCGTGTGGAATTAATTTCAAAAAACCTTTAACCTATAACTCAATTTAAATTATCTTCTATAACGAGATAACGAAATATTTGCAACAATAAAAATCTCTTCGTGGTACTGTTAGTGGTTTCACCAAGAATTTCCATCGCAATTTTACATTAACTTTTTCTACAACGAGTGAATACAAGAAGCTGAGTTCTTCTCGGAAGATCTAATAGCTATTGTTTTATTATATGTCTTACAAGCTTTTGCCCGCGGCTTCGCCCGAGTGGATGTCGAAAAATATCCCAGGAAAATTTCAGCCCCAATTAACTCACTAAGGAGCGGGGGCTAACCCCACAGTCAAACCATTGCAACGGTTTTGTGGGGCTTAGCTCATAAGTTACTTACTTTTTTGGATTGAAGATAAATAAATAATTAAAAACCACTCTATTCATTGGTGACAACTACAAGCAAGGAAAAACAGCATGTAAATCAGTGTAGTAGTTTTTGAATTTATCACGAACAAAAAGACAGATAAACGCGGCGGAGCACTTTGCTTTATAATGATTTCAAGAGCAAAAGAAACAAATCAATATGGTTGCTTAAAGTTAAAATGAACTTTCAGAAGACGGTCCTGAACAGGACATTGATAGGTAGGGAATTTAATTGCTGTTCCCGCTGGGATATCAGCTTACCCAAGTCGCTGGGTAATGGCTTAAAGCATACACTGAAGCGAACGCGGAGATGTTGTTTTCATCATATTCGCGTTCGTAAATGAGCAAGAATTTTACCAAATGGCTTATTCAAGCTTTCTGTTATATCCTAAAACGCATTGCCAGCAATACATAAAAAACATCACGCTTGTAATCCCCGAAGTATTTGGCAGAGGTGCACCTAATTATATTGCCACATTTTGCGGGTTCTATTTAAGTCCCACCAGCCACCACTACCACCTTTAACCCCTAGGTAATAGGGGCAAGTCTAGTGCCATCGACTAAGAAAACCTAGACTCCGCGACTGCTACCGACACATTTCTGATGGCAAAATCCTTTACCTGGAAATCGAATCTAAAACGTGCACAGCAGCCGCACTTCATCATGATCATCATCACTAGCCATAAGACGTCCACTGCTGGACAAAGGCCTCCCCCATAGAACGCCATAACGAACTGCAACCTGCCGTTTGCATCCACCGGTTTCCCGCGACTCTCACGATGTCGTCGGTCCACCTGGTGGGGGGCCTAACGCTGCGTCTTCCGGTTCGTGGTCGCTACTCGAGAACCTTTCTTCCCCATCGGTTGTCGATTCTTCGAGCGATGTGGCCTGCCCAATGCCACTTCAGCTTGCATATTCTGAGAGCTATGTTGACCCTGGTTCCATGCTTGCGACCACTAATTACTTATCAAGACACGGATTTGGATACAAAAACTGTTGATATTTTTTGTCTTAACAAAAAGTTTCAATAATAGATTTTTAAGTAGTTACTGGTGACGCAGGCAATAATGAATGCAGAAGATCAAACTGAAACCTTGCGTTAACAAATCGGTTATCAACTCCCAAATGCATTTAAAACCTTATTAAATTAGATCAACCAACTAGATAGACAAGCAACTGTTTATCTGAACACTAGTTCAAGCTAAAACGCATGATGTAGTAAATAAATGTCGGACTGAAATCGGTTTTTGTGTTTACAGAGATCATAAATGTATGATGCTGCTCTAAATATGGAACAGTGGATTCAAATATTAGTATTATACAAGGTTTGAGTACTGAGCCGTCAATGGAAGGAACAAATATTGTGTGTGATTGGAGTATCGGTTTTTGGAGGTCGGAAATTCAAAGAAAAGATATGAAGGAAAGAGTAGTAAATGATAACGAGACGATTGACACGGAAGAATAGAAGAATATGAAGTGTTGCGACGAATTTAAAAAACCACGGAAAAAGAACGACGACGATGACGATGGAAGCTGGACTTCGGAGGATGTAAAAGTTGGAGTAGCAAGGTAAGCATTACTCTGCTTATAAGAAGACAGAAGAAATGACTGCTAGTAAATATTATCAGGTTGAATAAGAAGGGAATATTTAATATGATAAAACATGGAGAAAACATGCAAATGGAAAACATTGATACGATGTTAAGAAGAACACAAAAGAAAATTCTGGAGGCAGATAGTTGCAAGTTATACAAAAAGTTATTTTCAAAATAAAGAGAAAGGTAATGGGGTATTCTCGTTAAAGTGTTCAGCCCCAAATTAAAAAAAAATGGAGCTGAAGACATTACCGAGAATCTAAGACGAAGAGGAAGAATAAGATTTAAGTAGCTACAGGTTAAAGAACAAATAGCTGGTCTAGTACGCACGGGATTAACCAGAGATCTCTCATTGTACGGCAAATCTATACAAAGCAAGGTCATGTTATACTGGAAATTATAGCTGGATAAGTAAATATATTGCTATGACCACTGCAGGAAGATTTTGTAGCAAAATAATAGACAAACCTTATTCAAACAAATGAAGGCAAAGGAATGTTATTGCATTTAGTAGAAGTGACGTCATAGTACCGTCATTTAAACCACATGAAATAAAGTAAAGTATCTAGTATAGTTTATACAGTGTCCAGCATTAGCTGACCCCTCTTCTCACACCAGTTGTCCTCTTCTTCATTACACGAGGGGTCAGGTAATACTAGGGACTGACTGTTCAAAGTCCAACGGCTAGATACATTGCGGTGATCTATTTGTTCGTCGTCGACAGCTTTGAATTCGTCGAATCATGCGTAAGCCAGTTCGTTTGCTTACTTAAAACTAGTATGTTTTGATAGACGTACGCCTTGATAGAATTCGAAAACAGTTTTTATTAATGTTGCAGAATAGAGGCAACGGCGATAGTGTTCAGATTTTAAACTGGCATGGTTACTAACACAATTATTATCACTAAAAGGGCATTTGACAAACGGGAATTTGACACAATAAGCAATCATGTTAAATATCCTGTATTCAGTGTTGATTACGGCGAAGTGGCGGCTCCGACTAACGAAAGTAAGTCGAGTATTCGAACCCAGGCAGGCGCATTACTTTATGTAATTTATTTCATCACCGCTGCTCTCAAAACGGTGAAGGAAAACATCGTGAGGAAACCGGCATGTCTTAGAACCAAAAAATTCGATGACATGAGTCATCTATCAACTCGCACTGGGCCCGCGTGGTGGATCATAGCCCATCCCTCTCAAAGAGAGGAGGCCTGGGTTTCTGCAGTGGGAACATTATACGTTGATGATGATGATACACAGTGTGTAGTTGTTTAACAAGTAAGTTACACTTATCTCACCCAAAACTCTAATAACATTAAATAACAGTTATTTTTATAAAGAGATTGTTGTCGAAATGTACCGTATGGACGGCACGTTTGTGTTCCACCCGCACCTCAAAGAGATGTCAGCAACATTGCAGTTTAGTCGGGACTTTGGGTTGTTTGAAAGATACCGTGGTTTCGGCACAAAGGGCTAAGAAGCCCTTTGTGCCGAAACCACGGTATCTTCCTTCTTAGGAACATGGGTGGTATTTAGTCAGTCAGTAGGAGTCTGACACTCCCTACCCCACCTTCCACGTACGATGTTTTCCTTCACCGTCTTGAGAGCAGTGGTGTTGAAATAAATTACACAAAGTAATGCGCCTGACTGGGTTCGAACTCACGACTTACTGTTCGTAAGTCGGGGCCGCCACCACTGGGTCAACTCTGCTCAAACAATGCTAAAAAACAAAATAAGAAAAATTAAAAAATAGACATCCAATATACTAAAGTTGGTCCTGTACGAGGTCAATAATTCTCTCCCCTATATCTAAGCATGGTGCAGAAAATCGCAGTCTTCTAACATTTAGATCAAATCTGAACCCGCAGAGAGTAATTATTAAAGAAGTTCGTATAGACGTGAAAGGTAGCTTCAATTAAAAGTTCAGCTTCATCTTGAGCTTTTTCATAAGATTTCAAAGAATAATTATGAAGTTAGGTTCCAAAGTCAAAAGATGATTTTCTGTTTGTCTTCACACATGTGTTTTAGTGCAATCGGGCTTAAGCATTGGAAAACCACACCCTGACCACATGCGCGAAATCATATTCGTGGCAAGCAATTGTCTTCTACACTAATATTATGAAGAGGAAAGATTTGTTTGTTTGTTTGTAACGAATAGGCGTCGAAACTACTGGACCGATTTGAAAAATTCTTTCACCGTTGGGAACCTACACTATCCCCGGGTGTATCACAAGTATTTTCTTGTGTTTCATTTGAAAGTTCTCCGCCTCTAGAAAAAAACGCTGCTAGTTGTTTTATTTATAGCAACTTAAACTTGTAAGGCATTACCTATATTTATCATACACTAGACAATGTACTGGTTGACGAGTAGCATTGAGTCCATATATTTACCAATACTGTACCATATATTATTATGAAGTTTACATATGTATTTTAATAATATAATGAGTGTTTAGTAACCGTTAAAAATTAATTTGATTTTTTATTATTTTTGTACGTTTTAGCACACTGTCTGGCTATATGCCGCTACTAACCATGAAGTCAAAATAAATTAATAAATAAATCAAGCCGAAAAGTCATTAAAAACAAAACGGTACTACCAAAAACCATTTTTCATTTCGCCGAAAAAACTCAGTATTGACGTGAAAATCTAACACGACGCCCTGACGTCAACACTTCGTGACGTCATGAATAATGATATTACAACATGTGACGTATTATGTGAGAATATAAAGGATTTTTGAACGAAAGATTTATTTTATGTGAAATTAAACTATTTTTGATCTAAATATTTTCACAATTTTCGAACATATTCTTTTTGGAATATTATTTTTGAGACTAAAATGATTTTACCCGAGATATTCTTCTTCTTCTTATGGTGTGGGCAGTAAGGTCTAACGACCTCATACACCCTAGTGCCAGAGTTTTCAAACCACCTCATGGGCCTCTGACATGGTTTTACGACCACCATTTGACAGCCGAGACCATCGGCTTCCGTAGCACGGAATCATCTTTTTAGCACGCAATCAGGTGATTCAGTCTGGAATATCCTAGCCAAACAGTTACAGTACATTCCCATAAAGAGGTCTGTGTCCCAGTAGTGAGAAAACTATACAGGTTGTAAATTAACCCTTCACACATACGTCAACCTAGCATTCTGTACATCCTACGCAAAAAATTGTGCTGGGAAACGACTTTTTTTTTGGGGTGGAAATTTCATTTACCGTAAAACTCAATGTAGTACTCTTAAAACATTGTGCTAGTGGGTGCTTTGAATAGTAAAGGGACCATGGAAGTAATTTAAGTAAATTATAACCTGTAAAACTGGTATTTACAAAAACAGCTGTCCCCAATTTGGAACTTTGACCCCCAATATCTCTCTAGGGGGTTCCCAGGTATGGTTTAGAACAAAAAAATTATCGCAATGGTGGGGAGAACAAGTTCCCTTTGTTTGCCTTATGGGTACTTTTACACCCTATAAATTAGGTCGTCTTTTAAAAAACAATACCTATCTTTAATTAGAAAGCTGTAACAATAAAGCCGTAAACTCCAGAAATAAAAAACCAAGACCAGCAAACTATTATACATTTTCCTCTTCTGAGAAAACTATTTAAATAACCAACGTTTTATCAGAACGAAGCAAGCTGTTTCATACACAGGCAATAAAATCTAACTTCTGCTCTCCGTTTAGATAACAATTTCATTTGCAGTAGCTTAGGTCGGCTAATTTGAATTGTATTGTGTTTTTAACAGAACAAGGGTTAGGTGGAGATTTTATAAGCTCGTTTATTTATAGGAGAAAAGTGGAAAGGTTATCAAAGAAACAATTTTTAAATAGTCATGTTAGATTTTGTTACGATGTTGGGTTTAACAGAGTTCCTTTTTTTTTTTTTGGCGTGTGGAAAATCATCGAATAAGGGGTTATTCGATGATTTTCGCTCCCGCTCGCTTTTTACTCCCTTTCGCTCTGCCCAAGAGCGGAAGGGGTTCCGCTCTTGGGCAGAGCGAAAGGGAGTGTCAGACTTCTACTGACTAAAAACCACCCATGTTCCTTCTTAGCCCTCTATGTCGAGGCCACGATAACTAGTATACCCGCGACCCCGACGGGTTCCTGCCGGGGCTGAAGGACTGTTCGAGATACCGCCGCTCTAAAACACAAGATCTAAGAAGGAACATGGGTGGGTTTTAGTCAGTACTGCATGTCTGATACTTCCTTCCGCTTCGCACAGAGTGGGACGGGTCATTTGATGAATAGTAATGTTTACTGACTTAAAAAAAATATAATTCTAATTAGTCCGTCTTTTAGATTATCGAAAAATATTGGATACGTATTTTTTGTTTTATCAAATCAATAAAAACTGACGAAGATACAACGCGTCAAAGATTTGAGTGGGGGGTTGTGACGTCACTCGCCGGTAAAGAATGTCATACTAATGTCTTAGAAAATGACGCCACACGAGTTATCGAAGCACTGTATCGTCTTCATTGTTTGTTTACGTGAAAAAAGAAAAAAAAAACGATTCCAATATTTTTTGTAAATCAATCCGACGGACTAATTAGATTTTTTTGTTACCTATTGCCATCCTTAAAAACAAGGGCCAACAAAGTTATTCGTGATAAACTCAAAACTACTGCAAATTTTCATGCGGTTCTATCAATGAATAGAGTGGTTTTGGGAAGGTTTTAGTATATAATTTGACCGACATCCACGTGTGCAAAACCGCGGGCGTAAGCTTTTCATTATTAGGCACTTGATAGAGTTACCTTTGAGTTACTCATAAGCCTTTTATAAGTAGCCTAAAGGCACCTTTTATAAAGGATCGAATTTATTCATCCCCTAGGAGTTTTAATATTGTTTTTACTTTATTGCGTTGAATCTTTCTGGTAACTAAATAGACAATGGACCCACATTTTCATAAAATCATGCCTGTAATCTCCAAAGGGATAGGCAGTAGTGCATCTAATTAGTACGCCCCGTTTTACCGGTTATGTTTAAGTCCCATGTAATAGGGGGCGCGCCTAATGCCATCAACCGGACACAAGTCCAGACTCTGAAGCTGTTACTGAAAAACTCTTGATAGATTAACCCAATGACACTATGCCCGATTCGGTAATCGAACACAGGCCCCATGCTCATCTCAGCTGCCGTGGGAGGTACTCCGGGCGTCGGGTGCCACGTGATGGCTTCCGGCCACCGTAGACGCGGGCCTGTGGACGGTGAGTAATGGGCTAGCTCGCCGTCCGTCCGTCTTATGACGACGATAGGCCGTGTCGACGGCGCGTTCGTGTTCCACGAGCGCCGCAAAGAGATGTCAACAACATGGGAGGGGTCCGTAAGGGCCGACGGCCGTCGGGGCTGCGGGATGTTGTAAGAGATACTGCGGGCTCGACATAAATGGCTAAGAAGAAACATAGGTGGTTTTTAGTCGGTAGAAGTCTGACACTCCCTTTCGCTCTGCCCAAGAGCGGAAGGGGTTATTCGATGATTTTCCACCTGCCAAAACAAAAAAAGAAAAAGTCCCCATGCTTAGCAGTTACGCTTGCAACCACTAGAGTGCCCGCCTTTTCTTTAAGTTGTATCAATCAATGGCTGTCAATAACAGTAGCTTTACTGTCATCATCATTTCAGCCACAAGACGTCCACTGCTGGACATAGGCCTCCCCCAGGTGTCACCTATTAACCGGTCCCGTGCGTCTCGCATTCAGTATTACTATGGCCATGCCGTCAAAGCAAGATAAGCTACTGACCCGAGAGCAGCTCCTAATTATGTGCATTGAGATTGCCAATCCAACTGTCATAACGTGCCAGGCACAGACTTCGTCAATCTATTGGAAGACATTCAATATTCTGCAATGGACGTGCCTATTATCTTGTGGAACGATACAATAACAACCATTGTTAGAATATAGGTTAGAGGAAAAGTATTTAATTAGTACCGGATATCGGTATTATAAAACAAAAGCATGAAAATGTTTGCTATTTCTCCAAGGGAAGGAATGATGGACTGCGGGTAGTTCGAGGGCTGCGGGATGTTCGAAAGAGATACCGCGGCCTCGGCACAAGGTCTAAGAAGGAACATGGGTAGTTTTTCACACCCTTTCGCCCTGCCCAAGAGCGGGAGGGGTTATTTGATGATTTCCCTAACCCAAAAAAAAGGGAAGAAATAATTGTATACCCAACAATTTCGATGTTGAGTACCTATCTACACTAATATTATAAAGAGGAATGATTTGTATTTTTGTGTGTGTATGTGTGTATGTTTGTAATGAATAAACTTAATAACTTCTGGTACGATTTGTTTTTTTTTTTATTTCGAGCAGCGGTGGCCCAGTGGTGGCGGCCCCGACTTACAAACGAGTAGGTCGTGGGTTCGAACCCAGGCAGGGACATTACTTTGTGTAATTTATTTCATCACCGCTGCTCTCAAAACGGTGAAGGAAAACATCGTGAGGAAACCGGCATGTCTTGAAACCAAAAAATTCGAAGACATGTGACATCTACCAATCCGCACTGGGCCCGCGTGGTAGATTATAGCCCATTCCCTCTCTAAAGGCCTGTGTCCCAGCAGTTGGAACATCAATAAGCTCTTTATGATGACTTCTTGTCTTCGCTTAGTTTTACTGGAAGCGGTCGACTGGAAATAAGAGAAACAAAGACACTTAATCCAGGTTTACTTAAGTCTATTAAGACTGGACTTAACACTATTTTGTGTAGGTGTTCACACAGGCTACGGTTCCGCATTGGCTAAAGGCACACACTCAAATGATCAAACCATACATTTCCTTATCTCCATAATAAGAAGCCATGAAAATAATACCCATCATCATTCATACAATAACATAATCATCCACGCGAAGTAGGGTGGTGCTATCACAATCGTAAACATTACACTTAAGAGGGAGATAGATCGATATATTTATATGGAAAGGCACAAGAGGGTAAAGGACAAAAAACCCATGGACTTTATTACACGAAACGAAGTTATGGTAATAAGGGCGATTTACAACGTGGATGCACGTTTTTTTATGGCGTTCAGTCTATTGTTTTGAAAACGAAATTATTTTTGCGAGACTACCCTCTACTTTTCGTGTATTTCTCTTGGGAAAGTTTTCCGAGACGATAGTTTTTTTTTGTTGCTGCTTGAGTTCTGAGATTTTTATTGAAACCGAGCTTAAATAAAAAGCTGGGAGGTTTTGTTTACGGTACTTTCTTGAATGAATGGTATAAATACCTACTAAGATTATTCGATATTAAGGGATTATTTGTTGGCCGCGGGTTGTACACTAGTTATCGCGGCCTCGACTTAGAGGGCTAAGAAGGAACATGGGTGGTTTGTAGTCAGCAGAAGTCTGACACTCCCTTTTGCTCTGCCCAAGAGCGGGAGGGGTTATTCGAAGATTTTCCACCCGCCAAAAAAAGATCGAGAAATTCTTAGCAGCGTTTTATATCTGGTAATAGTTGTAGAATTATGAAGGAAAATTCCTAAAAAAAGGTATATATTTGAAGAAACTATTGCCGCCACGCTCCGTCACGCCTGCCCTTGGAGTGCCATTAGGACAGCTATGGGACAGCTGAAGCTCAGACCGATTATAACATAAAAAATTGACGAGAACGACGTTTCGTATTCCCCTTTTTGTGCTGGAAAACTGAGCTGATTCAATTATTTTCGCCATTAAAATTGAAAAAAAAAGAGTTTATCTAAGATCCTATCAATTTCTTTTGTATTGATAACATTTTGTATTGGCATTTAATATTCGGAGGGTAATATTTTATTTACTTATTCGTTGTTAAAAAAAAAAGGGAACGTTTTAGTAAAGAAAAAAAATTTGATTGGTCTTTAAGCATTTTTCTGAAAGAAAAATAAAGGAATACTTACATTGAATATTATATATCGTTACGTAGGGCCTCTTCCCTATTTAGCAGTATAGTATTAAAATATCAAGATCCTAACGGCTATTTATGTGAGTGCAAAACGCTGTAAGTGCTTAAAATAGCCAGTTAACCCGAAACCTATTCCAGGCTAAGAATAGCCTCGCATCTGACCTTTGCACTACCTGATGGATGGATTTGATTAAAACGAAAGTACAAATGGCGCTGGAATACAACGAAATGAGGAGCGTAGGTGTTAAGTATTCTGACAGGGTTGCGGAATTATTTGAAGAGTCACCGCGGCATTAGAAAAGAAACACGGATGGGTTTTATTTGGTAAGAGTCTGACATTCCCACCTGCTCCGCGAGAGAGGAGTCATTCGATGATTTCGCTTATTTAAATAAGGTGAATATAGGGTAGTTAACAAGGGCTGTGGGACGTTGTAAGAGATACCGCGGCCTTGAAATATAGGGCTAAGAACAAACATGGGTGGTTTTTAGTCAGTAGAAGTCTGACACTCCCTTTCGCTCAGGACACGTATTTTTTCTTGTTTCACGTAAACAAACAACGAAGACGACACAGTGCTTTGAAAACTTGTGTGACGTCATTTTCTGAGACATTAGTACGACATTCTTTAGCGGTTAGTGAAGTCACAAATCTTTTTTTTTTTTTTTTTTGGTGGGTGTAAAATCATCGAATAACCCCTCCCGCTCTTGGGCAGAGCGAAAGGGAGTGTCAGACTTCTACTGACTAAAAACCACCCATGTTCCTTCTTCGCCCTCTATGTCGAGGCCGCGATAACCGTTGGACTACCCGCGGCCAAGTCACAAATCTTTGACGCGTTTTATCTTCGTCAATTTTTATTGATTTGATAAAACAAAAAATACGTATTCAATATTTTATGGAAATCTATCTGACAGACTAATTAGAATCTTATTTTTTGAAGTCAGTAAACATCCATATTAGCTTTACACTTTTTATTCAACGTTGCGAACAACCAGAACAGTAGGTCAAAACGGTTCGGAACGGTTGTGGAACGGTTTCGGAAAAAACTAGAAATGGCGACATTTTCATTCGGTGGTACCTCCTGCAATCACGGAATTTTCAGCATTCTATACGAATGAAAATTCCGGGGGCAAAAAAGGAGCTTAACACCTTTTTTGCCCCCGGAATTTTATATAGGGTGTAAGGGACAGCTCTCCTCAGACTGATGGAGTGAAAGTGTATCTTACACACAAGAATCTTGAGTCCCTTACACACTGTATATTTTATGTAAGGAACCTCCTTTTCAGTAACCCAGGTACTATCGCAACGTACCGTCGGGGTTGCGGGTTTGAACATCAAAAGAGATACCGCGGCCTCGACACAAAGGGCTAAGAATGAAAATGGGTGGTTTTTTAGTCAATAGAAGTCTGACACTCCCTTCCGCTCTGCCCAAGAGCGGGAGGGGTTATATCATGATTTCCAAACCCCTACAAAAAAAAACACCTCAAAACAAGATGTACAGGTAAACATAACCTATTTTTGAGTTACAATGTCCGTAGCATTGTAAATCATTGTTTGTTATTACTCGTCTAACTCATAAATAGCAGTAGAAGCTATAACGTTCGTTTGTTCGTGCGCTCGTAAAGCAATGGCTTACGTTACTCTGATGTGGTGAGGTGAGAAATTGTATCTAGGTCAGTGCGAAGGTGTCAGCTTTTCTTCTGGCAAAGAAAATTGTAACCGTTGTTTTAAAAGAAATGGAATAAAAGTTTTAGGTAGTTTTGCTATAAAAAAAAAACATTTTAGCCACCAGTGGAAGATTGTTTAAATCAGAATGTTGGACCACGGATGAATGAAGCATGCAAATGCCTTTCTTTCATAAGCCACATGGCTGAGATGATAATGCTACAGGCGATGTGTGGTGTACCGCAAATGGCTTGAATAGGTCATGAGGACATTAAAGAAAGTCTGAAAGTGGTGCCGGTGAATAAAAAATCGTGTGGTAATCGGTTGGCATGGAAAGGGATTGTACTGTTGATTGTATACGGAAGAATAAGAAAAATGTCGCGAGGAAAGTTTTGAGTTTTAATTTGAATGGGTTTATAGAATAGGAAGTTAATAAAAAAAGTAGTTAAAAAACTAAAAAACCCGACTTACAAAACTGAAAAAAAGAAACACCGCTGTGTAAGTCCTCAGAGATTATAGGCGCTTTGTTATGTTATGTCTCATAATAAACCAGTACATAAGAGAGGTTCACATTCTGCTAAAAGGCATTTGCATTAAGGAGATTGGCTACAAAGCTTGTTTGTGGGATCCTAGCTTTTGTCTCGTTGTGTGTATTTCTGACTCACTTTTTCAGTCACCCCTAATGTGGTGCTTTAGTGTTTCTTTAACTTTGTTTAATCTGGGTTGCAGAGAAACGAGCAAGACGAATGTGCTTTGTTTTTGTGCTGTGGGATTCTTGTTTATTAGTTAAAGTGTTGGGTGCATCTAGCAAGGCGCGGTGAGTAACGCTGTAACCGAATCAAAATCTCTAATTCACATAGGCCTACATGGGCACTTATAAAACGTCGTCCTACAGAGATGAATCGGCATAAAACTCAGTACTGCAAAAATAAGTGTTGATTGGTTAGATGGGAAGACGGCATTATTGTCATCACGGGAATATCCTAGATGTGGTGGGTTTAAGAGCGTAGTAGTTTAGGCTTGTCACAAGCAAAGAGAGGCCTATATCCAGCAGTGGATGATGATGATGATGATGATGAACCATAGAAGGTTATCATTGTCCTATGAGCTGTACCAAAATCAGCTAGTAGATCTGATCAGTAGCAGTACTAAGAATAGAGAAACATCCACAAAATATCCATAAAAATCTCAACATAACATAACAATTTTCTCTTAGTTTGTAAGTTTTTGCCCTGGCTGGAGGCCTTAAACTCAAGGCACCCACAGGGATTTGCCCGGTTAAGCAGAAGACAGTCTCCTAGACTGAACTGCGAGATGCCAAAAATAACAATTTTCTCACAGAAATATAACAAAGTTTACCTTCAAATCTGATCAAAGCAGAAAAACATCACGCCTTAAATTTAAGGATTTACCGGAACACTGTATTGACATCTTGAGACCACAAAGGCTTTGGAAACAGGGTTCGACTTCGACTTCAAAAAAAATGTATCCCTAGAGATATCGGAAAATGTCGGCTTTACAAAAAACCCGAAGAAAGTTAGTAACATTCGAATTACTTTCAATAGGATTTCTTATACTTGTAGATACTCGTATTTCTGTATATATCTACCAGGTTGATCCGAGAGGGTATTTTCAAGTTGATTCTTAAAAGTATTGCCTTTTTTCGATTGTGGTGATTTTTTCCTTATTTTCAGCTCGATTGTTATGCCTTTTACTTTTTTTGCCAGTCTTCGCGGCATTTGTGCGTTTCTAGGGCTTAGAAAACGTGAAACTCGAATGTATATAACTTGTACCTATTAGCAGGATTACAGTTTGTAAGTCTTTGTAAAAGTTTGCCACTCATTCTTCTAAGCTAAAACATCAGCTTAATTTCAGTAGATTACTTATGGTTTTGATTTTATCCCGCAGTATTACAGGATAAATTTTAAATAACCAATAAATTAATTTTTGCCCATGACGCGAACGAAGCCGCGGACCAAATAGTTTGTTCAATGATTCACATTCAACCAGTTGTGGAACATATCCCAAAACTTGATCCAACAGACAAACACAAAGATCATGACCATAATTTAATAGAAAATACTTTTTATACCTCTGACGAGTACTTACAGGTTTACTTACGAAGTTTGTATTGTGGGCTGTAAATAGAAGGATATACTTAAAGGTGCAAAAACAAACGCTTTTGTGAGGAAAAACTTGTAAAGAAGATGGAAATAAAAAAGGGGATGGTACTTCAACTAACTTTTGGAGATAGGTAGAAGGTTTTGTGAGTTTTTTTGTCGGAGTTGTGTATAAAGTTCATTTTCGAAGCCGTGAATAAGCGTAGGTACTAACTCATCTACTCCTGGGCAAAGGCATTACCTCGGTCATCATAGGGAAATAAATGCTAAAAGTGACTATCTGTGTAGTAGTTGCGTTTTCACGTATAAGTGGATGAACTGAGGTTTTGATGAAATGGCGCACAGGCGGCTCTGTTATGTGCCCCGAGTATATTTTTTTCAACTTCATACGCTCAAACTTACAGGTATATAGGTACTAGGCAAGCAGACGATGATGGTGGTCTTTCTTTCGACACCTTAGAAAAAACAGTTGCTTCAAGGGCAATGCCTGGTTAGATTACACCTGCAGGGCTATTCCGTATCTTTTTAAATGTCAGTGGCTATCATAGTGTCCATCGATTAACTGACTAATGGTTATGGTGGTTTGGTACAAAATGGAATTTGACAGTTAATTGATGGACACTATGATAGCCAGTGAAGTTTAAAAAGATACGCAATAGCCCTGCTGGTCCATTTACATGGGTTCACATTTGCCAGACAGCGTTCTCCAAAACGTCCAAACATATTTTTGTCAACAGGCCTGGAACTTACTCGAAATATTTTAGTCTACACTTTGGCAACAAACTATATCAAGCATTCAATAATTTATATATTTTTACAACATCAAAGCTTTGACGGTAGACGAATTTTTATAGTCAGTATTTTCTTTGTCATTTGTCAGAGGCACAATGCCACGCGCCATTAGGCGCACCCAACAGTTTTAACTCAACAAAAATATTCTTGACCGTTACCATTTCTAATTATAAACACAATCTGTTGTAAAAATCCTTGTTGATCGTCAGTTTAGTTACAAGAATACGTTTTTATTTTTCATAACTTCGCGTCTACAGTCTGTCAGAAGGGTTAAGCTGATGTCGAAAGCTTCATGCCTCATTGTGAGTTACTTTCATTCCTTAAGCCGCCAAAATGACACAAAAATGAACATTCGTCTGTCATCATTATGAAAAGAGCCAAAATCCAACGTCGTCATCGGAAGATTTATTCAGCTTTGCATTCAATTTTAAAAGATTCATTTTGTGTTCAGAAATTCTAGAAAAAAACGCTCCATTATAACAATAGTGCATAAAGCAACAAAGGTATACTTAGGATACTTGCAAAAAATTTAAACACCTACCAAATGCTCCTCCTGATCACACACAACACTGAAAACGTTACTCTCAACAAGATAGTGACGTCACAACAGAAATATCTTAAGTCTTCCTACACGGTTTTCCAATCAAAATACCGTACCGACTCCCGTCTTCTGACCAACTACACTGTAGACAGTAGTCGTGGCATACAGTATGTCAACTACAAACAGATGATCGGATCGATTACTTGACCCTAGATTGCATCATTGCTTCACATCAGGTGAGTTGTCACCAAACGTGAGCCTATTTAGAGGAAACAAACGACTCTTACACAGCCATGAAAAATATTTTAAACTGTTTCAGGTAAAAAGTTACTCGTGAATAAGTTGAGGCTGTCGCATCGAGACAAGTTGTGACGTTTTATAGTCGTCACTTCCCTGATCAGACTATGTTCCTACTGATGGTATGTCTCAGGAGTTCATTGTTCTGCACTGTTGATGAAGTAAACAACTCTTTGACACTACTGTGGCTACTTACTGGGCCTAAACTGTAATAATATGATAGATCTAACGTCGATACGAAAAAAAGAAGAAGAAACGCGTACTATAATCTAACAAATAGTTTAGTAGTAAATCCTAATAAAAGTCTGATGTCACAAAATAATCACACTTGGTCTACTGTTTATCGTTACACTTTGCCAACTACGTCATCTTTCATGGTTATGTCATGATATACTCGCGTGATACTAGCGTGTCCGTTGGAAGCGTTCCATGGAAGTAGAGAAAAAAAAGTTTTTAAAATATCATAAATCAAGATCGTTGCCCGTGACGTCAGAATTCCATTCAGGCGCTTCGTTCTTGCAGTTCTACTTTCGAAACTCGAATGAATGTACTAGAATATGGTTTCTGTTCGAGTTTTTTTTTAAATTCGATCGTTTTAATTTTTAGTTGTAACTTTACAAAGAGTTCTTACGAATTGCTTTCATAGTATTGCATATTGTTGTAAATGGTTATACCCGTTTGCACCTGCTATACAATATTTGCTATTCAATTTTGTTTTGAATTGAGGTTGTAAATAGAGTTCGATGACCGGGGGGGACTGTTCAAAAATATTTGGAAAATGTGCAGAACAAAATAGCAACATTAGGATCCATGTGAAAAAATATTATAATTAAATAATTATAATTATTCTGCAAGTTGCTAGTGCCAGTGGAAATTATGTTTTTTCCTACTCCTCCGCTATTCTTTTCTGATAAATTTCGTTGCGGGATCCAAGACAGTTAAATCGTTTCTCTGGGACTTTTACTTTCTCGGCGCTCTTCTTGTGGTCGCCACTTTTGATTCTGGCTGACAGGAGTTACAGTTGTTTGGGAATAGTGTGACGGCCTTGTTCCTTAAAAAATAACTGTTCTGCCGCCAATAACATGACGACATTCCATTTTGACAGCTTCCCCTAATTGTGTCGCTCTATAAGATACTTTCATAATTCCTATACTACTAATGATTTCGAGATTAACTTAATTACAGCTAAACTACATAGGCATTATTTAGCTCAAAACACTTCAAGCCCCGATATTTGGTACATTGAAATACTTGAAGCGATAATTATATTTAGTATACGAAGGTGATTGATTTTCAATAGTAGTTATTAATCTAGTTGCAGTCTAATACCGATTCCTACGTAGTACCTAAACATACATAATATGACACCTCTAACCATGAAGTGTTAGACAGAAGTGTATCTACCTATAGGTACTACACTAACATTTCGCCAGTTATGTTTAAAACACATGTAATAAGGAGCAAGCCTATTGTCACCAACCTGATACAAATCCAAACTCCGGGTTGGTACTGAGAAACACACCCTTCTCATTATATTACTCCAGAGTTTCAATCCAATGCCGATTTCGAGTGCAAACTGATAAATGATCAGTGTTATCGTTGATTAATTATTTATTGGATCAAAATGAATGGGTTTAATTGCAATGCCTAATTGGCAGCTTTAAACATTAAATTAAATATGTATTCTGTGGAGTTAACAAGGTATATTAATATTTTTAGTGGAACTAACTGATTATTTATTCATTTTATCAGACGACTGTTGATTAAGTGCTGAGATGACGAGTCACGTAGAAGCATGATTGAAGAAAATGCTGTTGATATATATATATAATAAATTGTATGTCACTCTACCCATATCGTCTTACCCACAATCGATACATTTTTTCTTTGGTATGCCTCGAATCATACAGCCAAAGCACATTTTTTTGTTAAGAATAGTAACATTCAGAATATTAATTTTGTTTATTGACAACACTGATGTCTATTTTAATTTGTTCATGGCAACACTGTCTCTCTTGCCTTCAAAAATATACAACTGTAACGACGTGTTCTGTGTGCATCTTTGCAATAAATTTTAATTGATTGTGAAAGTTATTAACGTTTCAATTTGACCACGAATCCTCGACCTAGAAACAGCTTCTACTATAATAAATAAGGGGTAAACCCCATTTTTTTTTTTGTTAGCCTATATGAGTGTCCCACTGCTGAGCAAAGGCCTTCTCTTTGAACAACAAAACACATTTATATAAGTAAACGTGCGCTACGAAACTTTATAAAATACAGCTACATGTTAGCAATTGAATATAACATGAACTAGTTGTGACGATAAAGAAAATAAAAACAAATGGAAATCGGGTTAAACGAAACTTCGACATACAAAAATATCCGATCGAGAAACAATAGTACCTACCTTCTCATGAGGGGTACATTGAAATGGTTCATACTAGATTTTTTATGTGCGAATATTGTTTACGATTTTTTTATGTATTTCTTTACTGTGGTATATGTTGTTATTGGTGCAGCACATGCCAATGTAGTACAACTTTATTCGATAGTGTTCATGAATAACAGAGAATGTAGTGTTGTGCGAAAACATAGAGGACGATGACAGGATTATTGAATGAGTGTGTGTCTTTTTTGTCTGATATCCAGATTGATCTGTGTATAGGATCATTCAAACCAGTAAGGACAGATTGAGGACACCGGACTCTGACAGAAACTTCAGTGTTCAATTTTAGTTTTGAAATTTCTTTATTTCAACTAAACAAAACAGAAATTTAGGTGATTATTCTAAAAATTTAGCTTGCCAGCCGTGTGACCTACATCAGCAATTTGTATCTAAGAACGCAGCGTATGCGACCTGCGCGTTTAAATCCTACTGATGTCCTGCGTTCCATTGCTCACTGACAGATCCCACGTGCGGACATTTGACGCTTGATTGGTGTCGAATGTGTCGATGTCTGCGATCCATAGTAGAGGGAATGAACTAATTAATATAGCTCTTGGCACGAACATACATTCTGATAAACTTCAAACACTCTATGCACATTCATTTGATTGACTTCAAATTGACAGCAAAAAAATGTAAGGCTTACATCATTTCAAATTAAAATGCAAATTCTAATCTATAAATCAGAACCGAGTATCTCTCACTTAAAATTTCACAAATTTGCTCACTAGACTGAAAAAAAATACCCGCTGTCGACCGTCCGACGAATGTAGGTCGGGACGAGCAAGCATAGTAAATCCCTCCTTTTAAACTCTGTTAATCCTCTGGCTTTTCAATTGTGAAACCTTTTCAGGAGGAGGTATTACCCTCACAATACAGAGCGGCGCCAAGTCTTGAACGTACGCATTGTCTGACAGATCGCGAGTTTGTAACCTTTTTGCTTCGAACCTTTTTGTAATTGTTACTTGCTTTTTCATTACGGCCAGTGTTGTGACAGATTGGGTTCAACGAATCGGAATGTGTGGCGATGGATTTGAATTTGAATTTTGATTTTTTTTATTATTAAATATCGGGTTTTCTTGTTTCTTCATGTGGTTTGTGAGATGGAATGTTGAATTTCGGTTTTTGTTTATGAAATGTGTTGAAGAAAAATGTTTTTCATTGGATTTTGATCTTCGTGAACAGAACATTTATTACAAAAACAAAGATGGGTGGGGACTGTGTACAGGATGATATGGCAAGAAAAAGAAGAAGAAATACTACGCCGAGAAATGAATTGAGAAGGACAACAGATTAATGATGATTACCTGGGGTCTGACACTACTGGTGGCAGTATTATTTTAAATCTTTCTCCAGGCTGGAAAAGAGAGATAGACATCCAATATAGCTCCACAGTTAGCATGTTTATTCTTTATAAGACTAGTTTAGATGTAGAGGGTAATTTGCAGGATTTATAGGCCTTATAAAGACATTCCTGTAGGATAATTTACCGATCAAAAGGCAAACCGAGGGCAAAAGCTAATAGGTACTGCTATCAAAAGTTGTAGAAGACTCCCTTGAATGTTCACGACGCATTTTCTATGTACCAACCAACAAATAAATTTCTCCTTAACAAACATGAAACTGCACCTAGCTTTTAAGCCAAGATTGGATGGCTGTGACCCATTTAACTTGCACCGCGTCCTCATACATGCTCTCTTACAGTTGGTCTAATTTAACATAGTTCTTCGGTAGAGGAGGTGCCTTTGAGGGATAAGACACGGAACACTAATCACGCGAACGCTGTCTTGCACTTAGAAGGTTTTATCTTGAAACTTTTGAGAGTTGAGAGGTAAAATGGGCATTTATTTTGAGAGTTGAGAGGTAAAATGGGCATTTATTCGTGTCAGACTGTATATTGTCTTTGATGGTTATTTTTTCTGATTTTCGGACTAAACGTTTATGTTACACACACACATGTAACATCACGCTTGCAATGCTCGAGGGGTTAGGCAGGGGTGTAACCTAATTACATCGTATACATATGTGGTACCTACATCTACTAATTTTTTTTCGGTGGTGGGAAATCATCAATTAACCCCTCCCGCTCTAGGCAGAGCGAAAGGGAGTGTCTGACTTCTACTGACTAAAAACCAACCATGTTTGTTCTTAGCCCTTTGCGTCGAGGCCGTGGTTCTGTCGAACAACCCGCTGCCCCGACGGACCTACATTTACCTAAGGTAATGTTAAGACTAACTTTGTAAGTTTGTTTGCTATTACCGGTACCGTGGTACGTTTCCTCGATGAGGACTTCAATAAAAGCAGAAGCTAGTATTGTTATCTACACTAATAATATAAAGAGGAAAGATTTGTTTGAAATCTTTCCGAAACCACTGGACAGATTTGAAAAATTCTTTCACCGTTGGGAAGTTAAACTATCCCCGGGTGACATAGGCTACTTTTATCCCAGTATTCCCACGGGAACGGGAACTACGCGGGTGTAAGCGTGATATTACATTATGTTGAATGGCCTTTCATCCATCTCGTTCTATTGACTAACTTAATATTCAGTGCTCAAAAAGGATATGCAGAACTGGGACTGTCTATTTACCTAACTAAAAGTTCAAATACATGAGTACGTGTGAAGAAATACCAGCTAGTAATTAGTACCAGTTATTCATAGTAGGTGGAGCAGTGGTGGCTCAGTGGTGGCGGCCCCGACTTACGAACAGTGAGTCGTGGGTTCGAACCCAGTCACGCGCATTACTTGGTGTAATTTATTTCATCACTACTGCTCTCAAAATGCTATCATCCCTCTCCTAGAGAGGAGGCCTGAGTCCGTGCAGTGGGAAAATTATAGGCTGATGATGATGATGATTCATAGTAGTGCATTAGCAAGTTTAATTACCACGAATAAAAGTTACTGCCCCGTTTGTCTAGTGTTCGCAAGCGCTTCTACTGAGCATAAGGTCCTAAGTTCCATTCCTAGGTAGGGGGCAGTGTCATTGAGTTTTTTCATCAGGTATTTTCAGTAGCAGCCAGCATATGTGCCCGATTGATGGCAATAGGGATGTATCCGGACTAAAAAAATATGAATCTAATTAGTCCGTCTGTTAGATTTTCGAAAAATATTGCATACGTATTTTTTGTTTTATCAAATCAATAAAAACTTCCGAAGATAAAACGCATTAAAGATTTGAGTGGGGGTTGTGACGTCACTCATCGGTAAAGAATGTCATACTAATGTCTTGGATTATGACGTCACACGAATTCTCAAAGCACTGTATCGTCTTCATTGTTTGTTTACGTGAAAAAAGAAAAAATATGTGTCCAATGTTTTTTGGAAATCTATCTGACAGACTAATTAGATTTCTTTGTTAACCACCCTATTGATTGTGTCACTTACACATGCAAGTGCCACTTAAACGCATAGTGACATACTGCGCAAGTGTTACTAACAAAGTTCAAAAGGTTTTTTTAAAGACAACAGCTGTATTTTATCACATTTATTGTTAGTCAGTAAGTCTATGGGCTAAAGTTGCAAAAAAAAATATATCGTATGTTATTATCGTATCTGTTATGTTGTTATGTTAGTAGGGTCTGATATTACATGGGATTTAAACCTAGTAGTCGAAATGTGGGTGTAGGTTAGGTCCACTTCTGCCCCTCCCTTCAGAGATTATAGCTGTGAAGTTCTGTTTTTAAAACAGGGACAAATAACCGGAAAAGTACAACAATTTTGCAATATTCACTATAAGTATCTACCTAATTCACAAAATATAAACCCCCTAATAAAACAGTTTCTGAAGTCTATTTACATTTCCACCCCTAGGGGCAGCGACAGATTTATTCCAAATAAGCAAAGGTAACAAGACAACCTACAAATATGAAAACAGCCCTAAACCCTTCGTTATTTAAACCCTTTTAAGATATTAATCCCAGATTTCCTTTAACAGGACCCTTTTCAAAGAAACATGTAGGTAACAACTTAGACTGAAAATGTACAGAAGCGATACTTTTGTACTGTCCGAACGAGAGGTCTTCATTTTGGGCATTTTAGAAACGGCCATTGTATATAACACTTAAATCCTATGAACCGCACCAACTTCACCCGGTGACGATTTTTATTTTTTATTTTTAAATAGCTTCCTTAATAAATAATTTACGGCCATTTATTCAACACACACATTTATGGCCGACACGGCAAACGGTGATAATTTGCTAAATTAATTTCTGTGACGGCAAAATACCATGTACGTCGCTTCTGCACTTTGTTCATCTATGGTACAAACCTACTTTTCATTCCTACTCCACTTTGAAGATCATATATATGTACCAAACAGCGTTTTTGAATAGAAAAGGATGTATTGGTTCTTTTGATGATATGTCTGGTAATACTGTTTACTATAGTTGTTTGACGTATAGACCGTTTGTTTGTCTGGCCTTTATCCTTTTGAAAGGGAAGAAAAGTGTATGTATGTGAATGAAAGGAGATATTGGTTTGAAGAAATTGCGATTGAGATGTTTTGGCATTTTCTGTTGAATTTTATGACTCTACTATTGGAACGTTGTTTGTAAACGAATACAATGTTGTCACTTGTAAGAGTTGTAAGTCAATCTGTTTTGAACAAGAAGGATTAAACTGAAGACGTGGCTTTGGCCTTACTTATAAACAAGAAAGATAATAAGCACTGAAGACGAGGCGGTATGGTCCAAGACCTTAGCCTGCCCATGAAGGGCGAAGGAAATAAAAAAAAAAAAAAATAAGTCAATCTGTCAATGTCAAGTTTATGTCATTTTGAGTTTGAAGTTTGGCATCCTTGTCTCTGCTACTGGCCGTCGACGTAAAAAGTAACTATGTATTAAAGGTATCTGCGCTCTCAGTTTTTTTTTTGTCTTAATCGTATTTAGTATTTTGCTAACGTTTTGCCCTAAAGCGTAGCATCAAATACTAGCTTATACCCGCGGCTTCGTCCCGTCAAAATATATGCTAAAACCTTCCTCAAGAGCCCCTCTATCCATTGGTGAAAACAATATGAAAAACATTGCAGTAGTTTTTGAATTTATCGCAAACAGACAGACAAACAAAGGGGGCGGAATACTTTGTTTTATAATATGTAGTGATTAGAAGTATAGTTAAATAATATATAAGTAATATGAGGTAATTTAGCTACGCAAACTCCAATGACTGATGTTAAGATCTGAGCCATCCATGAATCCTACAATCGGTCAAGTTGAAGAAATATTTTCTATCAATCCTTTGCAAGAAACATTATTTAGAATGGATATGTTAAAATTTGCAACTTTAAGCCAAACACAAAAATAATGTGCCAACAATTTAAATACACATGCAAATTAAAATGCTACATACACGATTCTCACACAGACTTATCACGGTTTCAAAAAAAGAATATTAAAATTCGAAAAACAAACATACGTGTTCCAGTGAGACCGAACAAACAGACAAAGTCCCTTCACATTCACAATATCAGTGTAAATAGAACGAGGAGCTTTGAGGATTTATTTAAATTTAGAAAAGTTTTTTTTTTGGAATTCGAAATTTGAAAACATGGTGGAAGTTCATGTTCAATTTGCAGAGTACGACGATATTGCTTTTTGATTTGTTTGCCGTTTAGTTTTTTGATTATTTTCAATTTATGTTTTGAGGGATAAGTCGTCTGCGGGAATGTTTTCGAATACAGAATCTCGTTAATATTCAAACCTAGTCGCATTCATATTATTTTACTAGCTTTTTGTAACCCCGAAAGACGTAAAAGTTCGCGCAACAAAATGAATGGGACGGTCGCTAGGTTTAGGAAGCGGTCAACGTTTTAAGCAAATTGATATACCTAATTATGTTACTGTTTGTCTAGCTTATTCTAAACGACACAGTTAACAGAGCAAAAATCAGTAAAATAAATAATACCGAAAAAAAAAGTAAGTACCTATGCATTAATTCAATAAAATTACATAGTAAAATATTTATTTACATTATGGTTAGTGTCTAATCTGGTGTGAGAGTTTTTATGCCACACTTGGCTAAACAATATCTCTCTAACATGCCACAATAAAGAAGAAGAACGAAAATCTTAAAAGAAATATAGATAGAAACAAATAACAGTATTTTTCATGAAAAGTTATAAATACTCTACTACTTTCATTTCGAAGCACATACCATATTTATATTCCATATAGAACCGACCTCCGACCGTGCGGTTCGCCACACATGAGCGGTACTTAGCTTTATGTACTAGATGTGCTATTTACCTGTTTCACTTAGTTCAAGTATCATTTTACTCCTCTAGGCTCATCTAGGTAGAATGTATGGCTGTGTTTCTGTCGGTAACATCTTTGGAAAACATCTAGCTTATGTACAAAATGATTTTGATAGTCATAGATTACTGGTTTTCAAAGTTCGAGCCCATAACACCTTTTATTTTTCGGTTTCATGTGCGCATTGTACCATGATCACCTGCTACGGTGAAGGAAAACATCGTGAGGAAACCAGCATGCCTGAGAGTTCTCGACGACATGTAAAGCCAAGTCAAAGACCCACGTGCGGGCATTAAAACTTTGACAACTGCCAGGTACACGATAAAAAATAAGTCTACTAAATAAATACTAAAAAAAACAATAAAACCAACCTCTTAACATCAAACACTCCAAATTCAAAACACGATCGTTCAAGTTTCGAATATAGCTTCACTTTTTTTTAAACTCAAATAAGAGAATGATATTTATTTGTACCGCCAATCATTAAGACGTTTGACCTCAAAGGAGTTTTATTGGTCGTTCCTGAGCTATTTGCTGCCCAATGATTTATTTTTAGTCTGACGTTCGACGTTTGAATTCGTTCAGTTGAACAAAGTTAAGAAACAAAGTCCTAAGCGACAGTTATACGAAAATGGAAAATGAGCTTTAAAGTTATGTAACTATAGCATTGAAAATTCTTGTTACGTTTTTTCGCTGTATTCGTCTAGTTAAAATAATCGTATTGACGCCGTACAGATGGTTTTTTGACGGGAAAACACATGGAAACTATGTGATGAGGTAATTTTGTGGTGAGATGGATGTGTGGGCTTAGATTTCATGGACAGTTAGAAAAATGACCGGCTTGTTCGTTTTTATAGATGTTGTAAAAACAATTACTATGGCGCCTTGTTCTGTAAACAGAAATGATAAAACATATGTTATAACATAACATAACATCACCCCTGTAATCCCCTAGGTGTGAGGTAGAGGTTTATCTGATAGAACACCACATTTCGGCAGTCCCAAGTAATTTTTTTTTTTTTTAGAAATTCCTAATCGGACCCACGACTTCAGGCACGCCCTTTATTGTATGGGACTTCTACATAACTGGCCAAATATGGGTGTTCCGTTAGATACACCTTTGCGTGACCCTTTGAAAATTGGGTAGTTAACCAAAAAAATAAAAATATTAGTCCGTCAGGTAGATTTAAAAAAAAATATTGGACACGTATTCTTTTTTCACAAAAACAAACAATAAAGACGATACAGTGCTTTGAAAAGTCGTGTGACGTCATATTGTATGGCAATTTTACCGATCTTTGACGCGTTTTATCTTCGTCATTTTTTATTTATTTGATAAAACAAAAAATACGTATCCAATATTTTTCGATAATCTAGCAGACGGACTAATTAAAATCACATTTTTTCTAGTCAGAAACAACATTACAGGCATGACGTAACATTACAAGAAAAACTATATCATTAAAAAAAAAACAAAATATTTTATTTCACATAGGCCTACATGGGCACTTATAAAACGTCGACAAAAAGGGGCACGGTTCGGTGCATTGGTCGATTCCTAAGAAGAAGAACCGGCAAGAAACTCTAAAAGTAACTCTTTTAATCTTTAAAATCGTTTGGGTTAACATTACGGTCCAGACATCTTGGTATAATACCCACATGAAGACCATGCAGATTAAATTACAAAACAACAACCCTCTATATACAGGGTTACTGGTAACTTGACGTTGCAAGGTGGTGTACAAATTACTAGAAAATATCTTTGTCTTATCAGCTGTCTAAAAAAGTATAAAACGTAATAAAAACCCATGGACTACATTACGATAATGGTTTTGATTCAGTACAAGTACAGTAACAAATCTAAGGTTTCTCTTGAGAAAAATCTAAATAGTTCAAAAACTGCTGAATTTAGGGGGAACATATTTGTAGTGGCTTATTGCATTTTGACACTACTATGTCGTCCTGCAAAGAATACGTCGAGTTACCAGCAACCCTGTATATCACATCAACCAGTCAAAACAATGACCAACAGCATTCCCAAATGGCTGTCACTCCTCATTGGAAATTCAACAGATAGACACCTATTTCGGCCTAGCTAGAATGAAACTATATGAAACCAGTAACAAACTGCTATATTATAACAAATTGGAGTGCCAGCTCTGTTATATGACGGCTATTTTAATATCCTATGAAGTTTGACAGCAATGCAGGTCAGCGGCGTAAATACATAAGTCGTTTGTACAGGTCTAGAGCAGATATGACCCATTATTGCCTGTTGAGTGACTGAAGTGATTCAATGATGGGTGGTATTTGCCTTTGCGCATCTTAAGAGGTGCGTGAGAATCTTTGTGTGATTTGTGTGGGGATAAACCTTTTGGATTTTGAAGATTTCGAAATAGCGGTGAGGATAATATGACTGTTTCGAACTGAATCTCTTCCATTCTCTTCCAATCTTCCATTAATTACTCTCTTTAACAGTGGTTTTTAATCATCCAGACGCCTTTGGTACGAATAGTTACAGCACTGATATCAACATTTGTGCCTTACCTACATTACAAAAATTTGTTAACTGAAATGTTATGTACTTTTTCATTTTTACATTGTTTATAATTATATATTTTTTATTATTGGTTTGTGTCTGTAGTAACTCTAAAATGAACTTAAACCTTACTATTGTATCGAGTCTGGTTCTTCTAACCAACATAACAGACAGAATGTGTTGCTGGGGAGTTTGTTCCGTCACTTCTTCTTTCCAGCTAAACACTAGGAAGTGCCGAAGGGTGGGCGTTTTGGGGGACTGTCTCTTGTAAATAAGTAGAGTAAAGTAAATTTTGACGTTCGAAAAGTGCTGATTATCAGCCTAATTTGAATAAATGACTTTTGATTTTGATTTTGAATCATCGTCTGCTTAGCCTTATCCCAACTATATTGGAGCCGGTTTCCAGTCTAACCGGATGCAGCTGAATACCAGTATTTAATAAAGTATCGACTTAAAAAAAACAAAAAATACTTATCCAATATTTTTCGATAATCTAACAGAGGGACTAATTAGAATCATATTTGTTTAAGTCAGTAAACATCCTTATTGTATTCAAGTATGAAGTGACTGCTCATCTGACCTCCACAACTCAGACAGAGGTAAGACTGGAAGCAGACCTCAACATAGTTCAGAAAGGGTAGGACGATGATGATTATTTTAGGACATCTAAAAAAGATAATTCCAGTATCCTACTAATAATATAAATGCAAAAGTTTGTGAGGATGTATTGATGGATGGATGTTTGTTACTCTTTCACGCAAAGACTCCTGAACGGATGTAGATGAAATTTAGAACACAGATAGTTTATAACCTGGATTAGCACATAGGATAATTTTTATCCCGGTAGTATGATCCCGTGGGACAATTATCGAACTACACGCGGACGAAGTCGCTGGCACGAGCTAGTGGTCAATAAAACAGCTATAGTGACCTGAAACATTACCTACTGAAAGTATTTTATTTTAGATTCCATAGATCAGAACCATTTTCCCTTCATTCGTCAAACTATACCATCAAACGTAAAACTACACAACGTTCACACGCAAACCAATCAAAAACCAACGGAAAAAGCCAAAAAGCCCACACTGCATGACGTCTGCAGCCACGCCGTTAACAAAATGGCAGTCGACGGGAACCATCAAAAAGAAACAATACATCGATATTGGAAATGTGTGACGAACCATCTGTTGGTCTGCTATTGCGTTTACATTTACAGGCGAGAATTTTGCGAGTAACATTCGGTTGTTCAGTTTTTTGCCATAAAACGTCTTTTCATTTGGGGTTCATCTGTAACCTTTGTGGAAAGTATATTTTCGAGCCGTTTGGGGTTGAAACTCGTGGAGCGTGGAGTCGGAGTGCTGAAACGCCTCATAGATGCTACCTGTGACCCAAAGGGCTGTCTTTTGCCATGGCCACAGACGCTATTCGTCCAGCTGACAGCGAGGAGGGAAGTTCCGAAGATAAGTCTATGGCTTTTTCCCTGTTTAAAATGAAGTTTCCCCACGCAAAGTCACTCGCAACCGGCGTGGGTGTATGACCAGATGTGTAAACGTGGACGATACAAAAGGAGCAGGTGCTTTTCTATATGATTTCTGCCTATCCCTAACTGGATAAAGTCTCGAGTTTATGTATACCGTGACTTGAAATAAACCTAAGTTACACCTGACGCTGAACTTCACCACAAGCTAGCGTATAATTTCGAATAATCTATATTAAGCACTAGCGGACGTCACTCGGCTTCACCCACGTAGTTCCCGTTCCCGTGGGAATACAGGGATAAAAAGCCTATGTCACCCGGGGATAGTGTAGCTTCCCAACGGTGAAAGAATTTTTCAAATCGGTCCAGTAGTTTCGGAGCCTATTCGTTACAAACAAACAAGCAAATCTTTCCTCTTTATAATATTAGTGTAGATTATAGCATTTTTCTGTTTCAACCTAGACGCCAGACTTCCCTTCGGCGCCGGTCTACATCCCGTCCAGACTAGTCAATATAATAATATAACTCATAACAAATCTTTTTCATATAAAATAACGCTATGATGATAAACGATTAGGTATGAGTTATTTAGGGATTATGGGAGGATTATTTTAAAACTAGTTGGAGTTTATGATACGGTTTGGAATATATGGGAAGTTTAATGATTTATCGTAATGACTACGGACAGTGATTGATTGATTTAATTATTATCCAATTTCAGTAATGAACGCGACCAGTAAAGTACTTGTTTGCCGATGATCGGTGCATTGTACATTAAGTACTTCATCATCAGCCTATAATGTTCCCAGAGCAGGAACACAGGCCTCCTCTCTAGGAGAGGGATGGGCTATAATCCACCACGCGTGCTCGGTGGGGGTTGGTAACTCATTAAGTACTTAGTTTAGTTTAACTGGGCTTTTATCCTCTTGATTGGGCCATTATGTGTAATGTTAAAATAATACCTACTCCAACGAACATAGGTCGTACCTGAATTGTGGCAGCCTTCCAAGACTGGAGCAAGTTTCCGGGAGAGTTATTGGGACATTCAAGTACTTATTATTATTTATTTTCGAGCATTCGTACTCCGAGACTCCAAAATGATAAAACGACTTGATTCGGTTTCATGAAAAATTTTGTGTGCCCTAAAACTTTAAAAAAGTTATAAAATTCATATTTATACTCACTTACTGCAATAACGTTAACGCAAAAACTGGTAGTATATGACGCTTACCTGCAAATTAAGAAATTTTAATATTATAACTTGAAACATTCAAAACATTAAAACATTTAATTTTAAGTAATTCGTAATTGTTGTTTTTTGAATAAAATTCTCCTGTTGGACCCAAAAAAAATATTTCAAAAGGAAAAATATCGCTACATCAAAAACTCTTGCAGCGCTAGAGAAAAGGGCGAAAACCACAGATATAATCATACCTAGATACCTCAAGAATCACGATCCGTATGAAAACTAAGCGTGCCATTTCTTACTATAATAATAATAATAATTTGAAGGCAGTACTCCTCGATACCTGTCTCTGGGGTCCTAACCACCGGTAGCTTGGACCCTGCTCCCGTCACCGGTGGACGACTATTTTTTATATTTTTAAATGTTTTTTTATAAGTTTTGTATGAAATATTTAAAAATGTAAATTATATGGATGAAAGTGAATAAAGGAGATAATAATTTTATTTACACAGGCATAAAATCCCAAAATACACAATAATAAAAAAAAAAACTATGCCGTGATAAGTACTATTTCGTAACTATGGTAACGAAATAGTGCTTAAGTTTTGGTTCTTTAATTGCCGCACTCAGAGACGTTTAATGATTACTAGACCGTCACTTTGCAAAGGTTTAGTTTAGTCAAATATTTACAAAGTGACTTACATTAAACATCTCTGAGTGCGATAGTTAATTTCCAGAATTAAGTTCTTAAATTGTATTGCTGCGACAATAACGTCATTATGTATAAAATACTTAAGACGCTAACTTAAAATAGGTGCTCTTATATCATCTAGGTATTTATCTACATCTGTGGCAAAACACACAGTACCAGCCGCATGTCCAGTAATACAATATGCTTTGATTTATGATATGGAAACCGATTGCTCTTCGTTACGTCGCCCGGAGAATTTTTCTGCTGTGTTACAACGATATGGAGGATTTTTCTGCTGCTACTACGATACATGAGTCGACTGTTTCCGTGTTACTGGTTCATTTATGTCGTTGTAAAACTCTTTATTGGATAGCAGTGTGGAGAGTTCAGTTTTAGTGGTCATTTATTGTGCAAGTGCTCCGTGTGTTTGTAGACACAATGTGACAAAAAGTTCGTATGTTTGATTCAATTAGGTATTTTTAATGTATTGGTGACTTGATCTACTTTATAATTTGAATTATTTTCTTCATGTTGATTGCCTTTATGCCGACTTTATTATTACTGTAACAAATACTCGAATTGGACATAAAACTCCGTTATTATTTTCTTTTCGTCGATTATCTTCGTTGCGGGATCCAAGACAGTTCAATCTTTTCTCTAGGACTTCGTCGAGCTTCATTGTGTCGGCGCTCTTCTGGTGGTCGCCACTGTTGATTCTGGCTTACTGGAGTTACAGTGGTATGGGAATAGTGTAGCGGGTTGGTCTCAAAAAATTCGGAAATAAAAGTAGTACCTAATTTAGCCGTTGATAAAATATTCAGCATCTGCCAAACCTCTTCAAATATATAGCTGAATACCAGTACTCAACACGGAGTCTGTCTATCTGACCACATCAACCCATTTAGTAAGGGGTACTACAATACACCTTCTTGGTGACACTAGATGTCAGAATTTCCGGTCAATTACTACAATAGACAGCCGGGTCCCGTTTGCCCCGCTAAGCCCGGAGGAAACTCGGTATGGGTGGTCACCCATCCACCAACCAACCAAGGCTAGCGCGGTTTAACCTAAAGATTGAATCAGGCGGGTGTTATTATTTAAACGAATGATTTTCACGTTTATAAAATACTGGTTTATAAAATAAGGCAACACAACTTATCTATTATCCCAACGGACAGTACCTACAGCAATAAAAAATCAATTAAAGCACACAATCCCATTTAAAATCATAGATTCCATTCCAAACTAAACCAACCGCATATTGATTGGCAGTTCGTTCTCTAGAGTTTGAACTCAACCAAACAAATGGCCAATTATCCCCATTATCAAAAGCAGTAAACACACAAATCCCAAGCAATTTTGAGATCTCATAGGTCTACTTTTCTGCCAAAGGGTGAAGACAATAATTATGTAGTTCAAAAAATTGAGAATTCCAGTGTCATCATAATCATTAACAGCCTATTAATGTTCCCACTGCTGGGACACAGACCTGCTCTCTATTGTGAGGGAATGGGCTATAATCCACCAGTGCGGATTGGCAGATATCACATGTCTTCGAATTTTTTGGTTCTAAGACATGCCGGTTTCCTCACGATGTTTTCCTTCACCGTTTTGAGAGCAGTGGTGACCTGACTGGGTTCGAACCCACGACTCACTGTTCGTAAGTCGGGGCCGCTACCACTGAGTATGAGTGACCTGTTACATTACTTAAAAATCTAATTTTATCCAATAGATGCCATTTTGGGCCCTTTGTACTTCATTGGTCAAGCTAATCCTTAAAACGTAAAACACGTTCACACGCAATCCAATCAAAACCCAAAAGAAAAAGCCAAAAAGCCAGTACATTAACAACAAATCATCCAAAGCATACAAACCCATTTAAAATCATAGATTCCATTACAAACTAAACCAACTATATAATGGTTGCTACTTTATTCTCCAGAGTTTACAAACCAACCAAACAAAATGGCCAATATATCCCCAATAACAAACGCAGTAAGCACACAAATCCCACTGATTGGTGGCATGTTTGCCCACGTCCACCAAACATGTGTAGTTGTGTGCGGACCCCAGCGCTGGGCAAATACTTTGGCGGTGCTATCTATGTCTTTGGCACTTTGTACAGGGACAGTTTCATTTAATTTTGTGGAGGAGTGTTTGGATATGGGCAATAAAGCAAGATGAAAGTAGGAAGCTTTGAATCATGTTTGTATCGAAAATTTCACAATATCGACGCTTGGCAAAGGTAAAAATTGCGCATGCTCGGAATTTTGCTGTAAATTCCCTCGCCCCGACAATGTCACTTGGTAATTTTTTTATATTTTCTCTTATTCCAATTTATTTGGGCTCGGCGGAAATTGTCTCCTTCTTTCATACTTCTCTATCTCTCTTTATGTCAACTGTCACCTCCTTTGTTGCCATATCATCCTTTACACAGTTCATCCATCGTTTTTTTGATCTTCCTCTACTCATAAAGCCTAACGTTCATGTATACTCAACAAACAGATCAATGTATGAAATTCGTTGAGCACTATGTATTCAGTGTTTTTTTGCAGGAAAAGTATAATGGGAAGTTGAATTGTAAAATATTAGACACGTATTTTATTTTTGGACATAACCAAAAAAATTATGTGCTTTGAAAACTCGTGTGAAGTAACATCGCACTGCATTTTTTACCACGTACTTAGTGACGTCAAAAGCCACTCATAATTGACGCGTTTTATCTTATTCAACTTTGATAAATTTGATAAAACAAAAAACACGTATCCAATATTTTTCGATAATCTATCTGATGGAGTAAACATAAGCATAATTATTTTGTTTAGTCAGGAAACATCCCTATACCCTTACTGCATGGAATTTAAAATTACTGAAAAATATGCGTATTCAAATAAACAGTTCCGCGCTACTTTTTGAGGAAATACACACACACATTCATACTCAGAATTTTACTCGCAACATTTTTCACATTCCATAAATAAAACTATCCATGTCAACAGGTTTTCACAGAACTATTTGGTATCCAGTAGCACTTTCACACTCCCCTCAGACATATTATTATTGTTATTAGAAGTCTGACACTTCCTTTCGCTCTGCCCAAGAGCGGAAGGGGTTATTCGATGATTTTACACCCGCCAAAAAAAAAAGACATATTATTTTCTACAAAAAAAAATTATGTTAATAAAAAATAAGATTAAAAACTAAAACCCGACTACGAATAAAAACGCAGACTAATAAAACCGCGGTCTTAAAAGTAAAAAACAAGAAAAATCGTCTTGTAAGTAGATAATTTGATAATTATTATATAGAAGACAGCCGTAGTTCGCAAACAGCAGTAGTTAGACTCCCTTTCGCTCTGCCCAAAAGCGGTAGGGGTTATTTGATGATTTTCCACCTGCCAAAAAAAAAAGGGTGTCCCCTCCCGGCATCGTTACTCAAATCTGCCTTGCCTTGTAAATAACTTATATTAGTCACTTACGCTACGATTTTTCTATAATTATCTTAGTCCACCAACATTATTTTGGCCTTTACCAAAATATTGGTTGTTACTAACAAAACTTTCTTCCAACAAAGCCATTAGCTGGTAATGAAAGTCTATCAAACATAGCCGGTAGGCCGTAGAAATGGACTCAGTCTATTTATTGAGTACACAATGCTGCCAATATCCGCCCAATTTCAGGCCAGAAACGTTATAAATCTGTTATTTACTGAAAACGATTTAATAATAATAAAATAATAAAAATGTTTATTTCATCAACTTATGTACATAACATTACAAAATTAGGAACTACCTTTTAAGCAAAAAATTGCTTGTAGTAGGTACTTCCGCTCCTCTTGTTTACGGTAGTAACGGTACATTAATTTTAAGACTAGTGACAATTTTAAACTTAGTAATAAAAGAAAATAAAAAAAAAAGAAAATAATAATAATACATAAAAAAAAACTATCTAAAATAAGAGAAACTTCAGTAAAAAATATTTAAAATAAACAAAGTTAAGCTCAGTTCGCGCACTGGGTGTGTGTGTGTGTGTGTGTGTGTTTGTGTGTGTGTGTGCGTGTGTGTGTGGGATGGTGTGTGGGTGAGTGGAACTACGAATTATTTGAACGCATATAGGATCGACTCGATTTCGTCGTAACTTTTGTTTGTCAGCCATTGAGTGAGTGTTTTTTTGCAGTCATGGTATGTCATAGAATATATGTTACTTTCTTTATTAAGAATATTGTATATGTGTGACGATTGTTTTGTATATTGTCTCGTAGCAAATGTAGTTTTGACTGTAATTTCTGGAGCAATATTATTCTTCCGCCTAGTTTGTGTCCTGGAAGGGATGAAGGGAAGGGATTTGTGTTTTTTTAAAACTATCTGAAGGATGTATAGCTTCCTAACCGATAATAGGTTGGCGGTTAAGTATAGGCTTTCAGTAGGGAACCTCAGTGGTTGGAAGAACATGACCTTCAGTAGTGCTCTCTGCGCTCTTTCCAGTTCTAAAAACTTTGTTTTTGTCGCACAGCCCCAGATTGGCAAACAGTACATTATTATAGACTGACCCAAGGAGATATAAACTTGCCTGATAAGGTCTTTCGTAGCCACATGACGAAGTGACTTGAAGGTCCATATAAGTTTCCTAACTCTACTCATTATTAATTCTAAATGCAAGTGCCAAGATAGTCTTTGGTCGAGCATAACACCAAGGTATTTAGTGTTACTGACTTTGTTAATTTTGAGACAAGTGCAGATGTTGTTGGAGGAGTCAGAGCATGTATGAATTTTAATATGGAAGTCTTGTGATGGCTGGGAACGATTGTAAATGGAGAAACAGATGTAATTAGTCTTTGAGATATTTAAAGTTAAAAGGTTGACATCGAGCCAAGAAGCTATCGTAGACAAACCACGTTCGGCAGTACGGCCAACGCTGTCCCATGATTCTCCCGAGAAAACTATTGCTGTATCGTCAGCGTAGGAGAATATGTGAGCATCTTCTAAAGACATATTGCATAAGTTGTTTATGTAAATAAGGAACAGTGTTGGCCCCAGCACACTACCTTGCCCTACTCCGTAAGTGACAATTTCTTCAGAACTGGTGGCTTCTCCTATTTTTACCACATATCTGCGTTCGCTAAGGTATTCCTGAAACAGCTTAAGTGGTACCCCTCTCACGCCTATGTCTTCTAACCTGTGTAAAAGTGTGGGAACAGAGACTGTGTCGAAGGCTTTTTTGAGATCTAGAAAAACTGCCAAGCACTTACTTCCACGGTCTACTTTTTCAGTGACAATGGAGGCAAGCGCCATGACTGCGTCTTCTGTAGACTTGCCCTGTCTAAAGCCAAACTGAGAGGGAGAGATTATTTTGTTTTTCGATAAATATCTTAACAAGCGATAGTTTTATTTCATTTGTTATTGGGGATTACTTGTCATTATAGACTTTGTTGGTAGATGTAATTTTTGCGAGACGTACGGGACCGGTCTATGTGGTAACCCTTCGGGAGGCGTTTGCCCAGCAGTGGACGTCTTTCGGCTGGAATGATAATGAAGGGAAGTCATTTGAATGTGTCTGTTGATGTGAACTAAAGTAAGGGCATATTCATGAGGCGTATTTTAATCGCACTGAAGACCCGCTTAACCAAATTGTTGCGCTAACGAAGTGATTCTAACGCACGCAAGAAATGCGTTTTGTGTTGGTGCATCTGCGCGTACTATGCGCATCTACAGCACATCGTTATTTCCGCATGAATGCTAAGGTTTACTAACTGCGACTGGACCTCGTTTAAAGTGCATTGAGCGCGCATCTTCGACGCGTATATAACACGTCGCGAATAGACTAAATATGCTAACAAAAGCAAGCAAGAGCCTGACTTCTTTATCCAGAGTTTAATAAGAAAAAAAAATACAGGTGAATAGAAGAGAGATCAAAAATATACAGTAGCAACAGTAAAATAGCATTCGAAAAATTTTCTAAGGCATTCACAGAACTCTGACACAACATAATTTAGGGTGGAATGCCAGCATAGAGCATAGCAGCCGTGTTGCTGGAAAATATGCATTTTTGTCCAAATTTTTAACTGTACGACGACTACCTCTATTTGAAGACTTACGTTTGCACTGTACGAGTTTGGAACATTCGTTACTAAAATATTACCTTTCAGGGTGTACAGTGTTCTGTATGTGGGTGTGTAAAGGTCGATTTAATACTAACGATTGTACGTACATTTAGAACAAATTGTTTTACGATTCGGCTCGAAATTTTGTTTGTTTTTTTTAATATTTTTGTTCCCAACGGAAGCTCTTTTTTATCTGATAATTAAATTATCATCACCATAATTTTTCTTCTGCTCTTATCCCAATTAGGTCTTTGAATATTTTTTTTTATTTCATTTATAAGATGATCATAACTTTCATAATAACACTTTCACAAGTTTTTATTTTTTCGCTTTAATTTAAAAGTTACATCAAATTTAAAATAAGTTTTTGAATGCAGTACCGAAAACATCCGACGGTTCGCGAATAAACCCGAGCGCGTGTGACGTCACAATGTTAAATTCTTCATAGTAGCAAACAGGTGCTGTTGTTTTCGGATATTTTTAGTCAATGTACTAGCGTAAAATTGTTTTAACATTTTGACGTCACAACCAATCGTGACGCGTTCGTAATCTTGATCTTCTAACAAAATTAATTGGAGAACTATTCAGTGAAAATAAAAAAATTGAGTTTTTCGCATGGACTTTTTACACAATTTGTGTTCAAGTTTTAAAATACTATTAAATAGTTAGAATAGTTTTTTTGTTTAAATTCAAAAGCCCAATTTATTTGGTATCGGCGTGGCATGTCTTCTTCTTCCATACTTCTCTATTTCTCGTCATCACAGCAGTCAGCTCCTTTCTAGCCATATCATTCGACGTTCGAAAAGTGCTGATTATCAGCCTAGTTTGAATAAATGAGTTTTGATTTTGATTTTTGATTTTTGATTCTTCGCACAGTTCATCCATATTTGTCTATAATATGTATGTATTTAGAAATATATAAGTATGTTTATCAGTTGTCTAGTACCCATAACACAAGCTCTGCTTAGCTTGGGACTAGATGGCGTTGTGTGATAGTTGTGGAATATTATTATATTTTCTTGAGTCTTCCTCTTAAAATCATTCAATAGAGTATAACTTAAGAGTGGGTTCTGAAAATTTACAAGTTGATATTTTAATAAGAATTGTATAGAACTCGCCAAGAGTTACTAATACCGAGTAAAAGGTAACAAACCGTTAAAAAAAGAAACGCTTCAATAGTCTGTGCGATCTACAAATAAATCAAGAAATAAAATAAAAGATTTACAACCGGTCGCGTTTTCGGGGATTCACGAGATATTTCTCTAATAGAAACCACAAAGATAATATCTCTTTAACACAAATTCCAACGTCCGATGTTCAACTTCAGAAGCAGGAACTCGTTAAAAATCCAGATCACGTCTGCGAAATGCAGGAACTATTCATCTGAAAGCTGTGACCTGTTATCTGTAGCAAATTTATGCAAAACGAAGGAAGGAAGAGGGCCACGCCTGTCATAATAATCTGATTTAATCTCAGGTCCAAGGAATATGAAAATCATTGTTTTGGTAATTTATTTTTTAAGCAAAAATAATGACTTCTGCAATTATAAGTATATCGAGAGAGATCTGAAAAGCTCACGCCAAATTCAAGGTGTAAATAGAAAAAAGCATTCCGTACATCAAACTATGTGCGTAACCTATATACATTATATATTTTATTTAATAGCTAGCCCATATAGTCCCACTGCTGGGACTTTCTACTTTCCTCCCAATGGTCACTATTATGTTTAACTTGTTTCCGATTCTCAAGATAGACACAACAGTTAAAAAAACAACGAGTTGCACTCCGGGAATGCCGGCAGAAGTGAAAACTTGAATATTAACGTTGTGCATTTTTGAATATTTTAGAATGGTTCGGGAATAATTTCGCACAACTTGCTTTAATTATCAGCATAAAAGTACTATTATTTATGTGGTAAAATACAATATTATTCTTACTTTCTCTTGCAGGTCTACGGTTTCTTGTGCTACCCATATAATGTCAGTGAAAACTTTTAATTGGCCTTCTTTCACTATCTGTCGACCATCTTTAACCTAGCTGTAAGTTTTCTTAAGAAATAAATAAATAAATATTCATTTATTGCGCTGTCGCATTCTTTTCGACATTTAATTTTTGGACATTCGACACACACGCACATTAGCTCAAGCGCCGTCTGCGCCGTCTTACGAATTTTCGATCAGGTCAGGTGACCTGATGCGAGTTTAACATTTTTTACCCATCCCAAAAAAGTGCACAACGCCACTAAAGAAGTGAATACCACTTCAAAAATCAATACACGTAACATGAAAATCCAGCTTTCAGGAAGTTCGTCCAAAAATAAAATTCCACGAACCCAATATTGTTTGAAGCGTATTTCTTTGAAAAATGAGGGTAGTCAGCAAAAGGTTGCGAGAATTATGGGATCAATTTAAAATACCAAGAGTGCAGGAGCTTTTAGCTGTGGTAAGCGCCGTCACTAGAATTTTACATGAGGAAATATTTATCACGTGATTATTTAAATTCAATCTCTAAGCACTATTTTATAAGGTTAAGTTTTGAAAGTGCAAACCGAGTTCCATGTATGTTTATGGGTAAATTTATCTTTTATATTTTTATTTATTTAATGCTGAATGTCTGAAAGACATTCTTAATTCATGCAGTTGTTGAGGTATTATTTGCTAGTGTTAATATATGCCAGCTATTATCACATAATGTTGAAGACGTCATAACATTACGCCCCTAATATTCGAAGGGTTAGGCAGATGTGTACCTAATAATACAACCACATTTCGTCAAGTACGTTTAAGTCCCATGTGATAGGGGCGAGCCTATTGTCATCAACCGGGCATTCCTGTTGGAAAAACCCAGTAACACTTTGTTCGCTCCAGAAATCCAGCCAAGGACTGGTTCAGCACAGGATCTATACAGACAACGAGTTACCTATCCGTCAGTGACCAAGGAAACTGCTAGTTGCACGGTAAAGATAAGTGGAAACCATGATTGAGGGAATGTTGAAGGATCCCGCCGGGGCTGCGGGTTGTTGTAAGAGATATCGCGGCCTCGGCATGAAGGGCTAAGAAGTAACATGGGTGGTTTTTAGTCAGTAGAAGTAGACACTCCCTTTCGCTCCGTCCAAGAACGGGGGGGTTATTTGATTATTACCCACCACCACAAAAATAAAAAAAATTACCTCAGGTTCAGCTATCGCGACTGCGTTCAATAGACCTTCGAGATATTGTGACACTATTATGACTCCTACTAAGATGACATTTTCATTAAGTATTCATTAAAAATTCATAAACATTTCTAAGTTGTTATCTTAAAACAACTAGCATCTCATAAGGACACTTACGAGATCAAGTAGATATGACTTTTTTCACAGTTTCCGTAACAGTATGCGAGAGCACGACCACCCAAACTTCATATTCCTTTCAACACGAAATAAATTTCGCCACTGCAAAATTTATGCGAGTGACTATGAATATTACTATTAATAATGTTTTCATTCCACGGCTAAGTTTCCACTAGCTTTAAATATGAGCTGCTCTACTAAATAAGCATTGAAAAGCGCATCGATGAGAATTTTCAGAATAAAAGCACAAAATAGTAGAGGATGTCAGTATCTGTGCGTTTTCACTCATTGTATATAACCGTCCTTCGAGAAGATCCTCATCTGCCTAAATTTTTCTGAACTATGGTGGGAGCAGCGGTGGCCTAATGGCGGCGGCTTCAACTTACGAACAGTAGGTCGAGGGTTCGAACCCAGGCAGGCACATTACTTTGTGTAATTTATTTCACCACCGCTGCTCTCAAAACGTGGAAGGAAAACATCATGGCATAGAACCAAACATTCGAATACATGTGACATCTACCAATCCGCACTGGGCCCGCGTGGTAGATTATAGCCCATTCCCTCTCAAAGAGGGAGGAGGCCTGTGTCCCAGCAGTGGGAACATTAATAGGCTGTTGATGATGATGATGATGATGGGAGCGGTTTCCAGTCTAACCAGATGCAGCTAAATACCAGTATTAAGTATCGAGCGAGCCTATCTGACCTACACAACCTAGTTGGTTCTGGGTTATATGACACCCTATGGTAAGACTGATAGTCAGACTACAGAGGCCACTGACTACCTATTACCCCTGTCAAAGTTCTAGAAATAACAGCCGAGGCCAACAGCTTGAACTCGTTATGTTCGGTGGTTACCCATCCACGGACCGACCTGGGTATGCGCGGCTTGACCTAAAGATCGACCCGTGCAGCTGTTATTTTTATTTGCGGACCATAATATAGTTGGGAAAACGTGTTGCAGATGATGATCTGCAAACGTGTGTGAGTTTTCGTTCATTGTATAAAACCATTTACATTACTTTTATAGGTATGTAGGCAATGATACATATATTAAAACTATAGATACGTTGTCCGCCCTCAAAAATGACAACATGAAATGAAGCCAATTGGCCACATCGCGCTTAGTTACGCACCAACCTCTCGCGCGATGCTACGTTTGTTCTTAATTTAAATCGTGTGTGTAAACCTGTGCAAAACATAAAGACAACAGGCATCAACAGGCATCCCGCTGTACGGTGTCATATTTTCTTTCCCTTTCTTTACGCGTAAAAGTAGTTATATCATATTTTCGCCGTTTTGAAGCGCAGCTATGTTAGTTCATGACGTGTCTATATATAATACGTCATTGTATGTACGTACTATTCTATGTAAAGCGAGCTAATGAATTTAATTAACTCTTTCAATTCAATTTCATTTCTTGAAGGTTCCTTTTTGATCGAAAAGTTCTTTAAGAGGGCGTCATTGACATCCCTTGTTTACTTCGTGTAATGCTGTCTACACATTTGATATACGCTTACAGAGTAGGGAAATACGTTGACGTTTGAAGGCTCTGAAGTTTTGAAAGGTGAAGGGGACTTTGGCATTAACATGCTCTGAATATGGAAGGAAAAGTCTTGTACTTACAAAATGTCGGTGAAAGATTTCGGCTTTTCTCAGAGAATTTTTGAGAAATAATCAAGCGAAAACCAACTTTATTTGTTAATAGCTTGTGCCCTGCGATGTTTCACCGCGTAAAAAATATTATAAATATATTACATGCCTCATTAGAATTAGATTTTGTCAACAATTAAAAGGGATTTAATTTTTTAGCATGGAACCCAAGACCTTACGAGCGGTCTAGCCATTTCGGAGAGTAGCCGAAACAAACAGACAGACAGACACATAGGTGTAAAAAAAATGTTTATGCATGTTAGTGTAGCCCGTATTCACTTTCATAATAATAAGTAAAAATCTGTTACTGTGAAATTACAAACAGATCCCTCAATTTTATTTAGGTATTTGAACAGACAAAACAGTTTAAAACTATTGTATTATGAGGTACAGTTGTAAAGTTTTCCTAAATATAAAAAAAAAAACTTATGTTTTCTTTGGATGTAAAATTTTAGTAAAACAAGTTTAAGTATTTCTCAGTAAGAAACTCCTTTTTTATGAGCTAAAACTACTTTTAAAATTATTAGTGACTTGATAATATTTAAAAAGCTTAGCAAAATAGAATTTGATTAAATCTTTACAACTAGGGGCACTTACTTTTTTATTAGCAAAGTAACCTAATTTTTTTATTAAAATAAAACTTAGGTACTTGCATTAAATAGGTGTTTGTCAAGAGAAATCACTACTTATTTTAACAGTAACTTGGATTACTTTATCGCCTCGGCTCTCAAAATGTTAAAGGAAAACTTCGTGGGTAAACTTGCATGTCTTAGAACCAAAAAATCGCAGATCTGAATATTGACTGTCGTTAGAAAAGTTTTGAGTATGAATGTTGAGGGGTATAAGAGTAGAGGAATATCAAAAAAACCGGCCAAGTGCAAGTCGGACTTGCTCATGAAGGGTTCCGTATCATCGTAGTAGGGAGGCCCCAAATAATTTGTATAATTTTTTGTTAAAGCGGCAACAGATTAACATATTTTGGGAAAAGTTTGTTTTTCATAGTGTTTGTATGAATGACAAAATGACAAAGTTATATTTGTCATATTTGAAATGTGCTATTTCTTAAAAACTATTTACTATATATCGTTTAAACCAATTTTGGTTGAAAGTTAATGTTGCGATCTACAGAATGTATATTTTTTTTGATTTTTCACTCTCGTAGTTTAGAAGTTAGAGGGGGGATAACTGAACCCGTCGGGGCTGCGGGATGTTGTAAGAGATACCCCGGTCTCGTCACAAAGGGCTAAGAAGGAACATGGGTCGTTTTTAGTCAGTAGAAGTCTGACACTCCCTTTCGCTCTGCCCAAGAGCGGGTTATTCGATGATTTTACACCCGCCAAAAAAAAAGAGTGGGGAGGGTTACCACTTTGGAGGTGTCTATTTCCAAATGGTTGCATTTGAGAAAAATGGTTTTAGAAATCTCAATGTAATTTTTAAAGAGCTATCTATAGACACCCCACACGTATAGGTTTGATGAAAAGTTACAACTGTGTCGTCTTAATCGTTTCCAAATAAAATGGCTGTGACATACGGACGGACATCCAGACATGACGAATCTATAAGGGTTCAGTTTTTTGCCATTCGGCTACGGAACCCTAAAAAATGATGGCTAGACATGTACATAATGATATGGCGAGAAAAGAGGTGTCTCATGAGATGACGACTAATTGAAAGTATTGAAGAAGATGACATGCCGCACAAACCCGAAATAAGATAATGATACTAAATGGTGGATGTACCTACAAGGAAAGTGGAGAACCACTTCATAGAGTGTCCCAGCACTGGGGGCTTAGTAGGCGACTCGGCCGCTGAGTCTCGCCCGATCCGGCCGAGTCAGAGAAGATTGCAGTCTTATATGCAATACTAGCTGTTGCCAGCGGCTTCACCTCGAAAATTATCCCACGGAAAGATAAAATCGGGATAAAAACTATCCTACCAAATTTTATTCGAATCCGTTCCGTAGTTTTTACGTGAAATAGTAATAAATATCTTCACTAACTTTCGCTTTACAATATTAAGTAGGATTTTATGTTGGTCTCTCAATGTAAACAATACTTATCGAAATGTTCCACACTAACGTAATACTAGGGAACATTATTTGTTACCAAAAATCGAAAAAAACTTTACTGAAAAAAAAGTGATCCAATATTCTAATGAAATCGAACTCCCTTCGACACGAACCCCTACATAATACGAAAACCCTTCAGGTAACAAATGTCTTTTTCAACACTTTGAATGCAAGCCACGGGTATTATATACCACAAATCTCTAGAGCCTCATTCGTATGCAGCATCCATCTTATTTACTCTTTCCTTGACAAAATTGGTTGGGTAAGGGTTAACTAAATTAAAAACATAATCTTTGAGGGTTATCTGGGGACGTATTTAGATAGGTTGTCGAGGGACTGAAATTAGGGCTGAATTTTTAGCTGAACTGGGTACTCATCTTAATGATTGTGGACCGTTTTCTTTTTTGTCTGTAATTATAATTTTAGGGTTAGGCCGTGAGTTGGGTTGGCCTTTGTTGCTGAAATATTTTTTTGTGTCTTTGACAATTTGTTGTCGTCTAGGTCGCCTCCGCGGGGAAGGTTTAATTATTCGGGAGAACAAATTTTATGTCGACGAATTTCTGAAAAGGTCGGGTAATGCTCTTGTTGAAGAGTAACTTGCTTTTTCTGACTTATGTCTTTTGTAATATGATTATTCTGATTTTAGAGTATGTAAGCAGTTTCTACGACATTGTCATAAACAATAGGGGATCGGACTGAGTCAAAAAACAATGATTTTAATTAGTCCGTCAGTTAGATTATCGAAAAATATTGGATACGTGTTTTTTGTTTTATCAAATTAATCAAAATTGACGAAGATAAGATGTGGTTGTGACGTCATTTGAAGGTAAAAAATGTCAAATTCAAATATTTTGATTTGTAGTACATAGGTCAACAAAAAATAAAGATGTCATGTTAATAAAAATGATCGCTATGTCTTGCCGTCAACGGCGTACAAATATTCAGATATAATAATTACTTAATGTCTAATAATTGGAAAAAATGTTGTACAAAAAAAAAAAACATTCAAAATAATACAAAATATTCAAAATTTGTAAAAAACTCAATTATAACACAATTCAATCACAATTAAAACTCGTAAATAAAAAATAATAAATTAGACAACAACTCATTAAAATTAATGTACTATCATATGACGTTTTCGAAGAGTTCACGAGTTTTCGAAGCACTGTATTGACTTCATTTTTTGTTTATGTGAAAAAAGAAAAAAAATCGTCTCCAATATTTTTTGGAAATCTATCTGACGGGCTAATTTTTTTTTTGTCCGATCCCCTTTGTAACCTTTTTTAATTAACTGCCACAGCAGCAGATTACGCTCTTGGGCAAGTGCGAAAGGGACTTCAGGAAAGACTAAAAACCACCCATGTTCCTTTTTAGCCCTTTATGTCAAGGCAGCGGTATCTTTTACAACAACCCGCAGCCCCGACAGGAACAACCCGCAGCCCCGACGGGAACAACCCGTAGCCCCGACGGGAAGCAGATTATACCTTAAACTAAGACTAAGAAGGCGGTTAGACTGCACCCTCAAATTTTATATACCATCCACCCGCATTCACCAGTCATCCCGCGATCGTGGTGGTCCACGTCGAAATATCAGGAACAAAATAATTGATTATCATGGAAAATATCCCGTAAGTGACATCACTTAATGCAACCATCATTTATAATGTGGAAAGCTTTGAGTAGGTATGACTGTGGAGAGGTATAAGAGGAAGACCAAGGAATCGATGGATGCACCGTGTTATTGATGTCAAGAAAAGAGGTGTTTGATGAGTTGGCGAGAAAAAGAGAAGTGTGGAAGAAGAAGGAATGCTGCGCCAAACCCAAATGAATTGGGATAACGGCAAGATAATGATAAATATTGACATTAAAACTAGGAAGGTTTTTAAATACTTAGTTAAGTTTTAAATAAAGAGTAGATATGTAGTTGTGGCGACAGCGACATCTATCGCAACAGATGCGAACTAATGGCAATTCCTACATCGCGCTATCAAGTTATCCGCGACATTTAGCCTATATAGAAAATCCTTACATACATTTGTCGGGCAGTTAGCCCATCAAAACCAACGCTGGTCGGAGGATCCTCCCTTTTATTTTTTAATTTTACACCCTGTTCTTTATACCCCCTTCCGTGACCCCAACCACGAAGGTCAGCGCAGCCTTCGTGCATACTCACACATCATCACTTCCTCAAGCCTTCGAGCAGCGAGTTATACCGCCAGCCAGCAACCATGGCTTCATCGGGTATCCTGACCACCAGCATGCAGCGGAAGCGCATACCTGGTCATCACCCTCAGCCTCATCAGCGACCTTGGCACAGCACTCTGCACTTCGGCCGGTCAGCAAGCAGAGACGCACTTCTGTCCTGGTCGACGCAGCAGCCAGCCACTACGCAGCACTGTACCATTCCGACTCCAAACTAACCAAACAATCGTATCACACACACCCCAATTCAATTATTCCTCGATATTACAACGAAAACACAGAATAATGCTCACAAACTAAAAGTAGTAACAGTGCTAGTGATAATTTACTAAAGTTACAACAAGTTTAGCTCCTACTACGAGAAAAGAGCCAACTGAATACCGTGAAAAGGAAATTGAAAACCCACTTTGAATGGAACAAAATTATAACTTGGGTGTGCGTCGAACTTTCGCACAATATAGACACTACTATCCTCCTGAAAAGGATAGATAGCTCGTTATTGGTTGTGGCTGAGATGAGAATGCTAAGAGCATGAAAATATGTGGTATAACTTTATCATCGTCATCATCATCATTTCAGCCGACAGATGACCACTGCTGAAAAAAAGCCACCCCTAAGTGCCACCACATTGACCGGTCCTGTACGTCTCGCATCCAGCGGATCCCCGCAACCTTCATCAGATCATCGATCCAACTAATGGGAAGCTTTCCAACGCGGTCGCTACTCCAGAACTTTTCGGCCCCATCGGCCATCCATTCTGCGAGCAATGTGCGTGCACATTGCCACTTAGTTTGGTAATAGGGATGTTAACCGACTTAAAAAAAATAAGATTCTAATTAGTCCGAAAACATCCCTATTATGACTGCTGAGCATTCTGGGTTTGATTCCCGGGTCGTGCAGAGTGTTATTGGGTTTTCCCATCAAGGATTTCTTTGTAGCAGCCACGAGGGATGGATTTGTGATAATTAATGACAATAGACATGACAATGAATAAGCAGTACCTTTGTGCTCTTCTATTTTTTATATATTTTCCTTTTCTTGTATTTTGTGTGTACATAAATAAATAAATAAATAAATGACAAATACTTAAAAACGTTTGAGATGTGAAAGTACAAGGCGTAATGTTCTGTATAGTTGCTTTAGTTTTAAGCATAAACCAGTTATTTATGCTAGAGCAAAATTCAATTAGTTTCACAAATTCCTCCCCAATGACACAAATCTCCATTCATAAAACCTACAAATTCAAGAATCTTCACAAATAAAGACACAATGGAGATTGAAGCTGTAGTATTAATATAAAATACAGTACAGACAGTAAGGAATCGTCGGCAGCAACAGTTGCTGGCCTAGTTTCTACCGCAATAAGTTATTGTTGCTCGGAGTCGAGCAACAGATATTAACATACACTAATATGTGCTTGATTGATGGTCTGTGATTAAATTATTGAGCTATACAACCGGTTCTTGATTCTGTACAATTTATTTTGGTCACAAATGCGGCTACGCTGGAAGGGGACGCTCCAGGACATAAATTAAACCTTTTTGGCGAGGACTTCAGCAAGTTCTGTCTGTCTGTCTGCTTGTTCCAGTTTATCTCCAAAACCGCTGGACCAATTTTGACGGGACTTCTACTTCACAGATAGCTGGTGTTATAGGTTGAAGATACTAAGTTCATTTTTATTTTGGAATAAGAATTAGGATTCCGAAAAAATAAAACCCTGAAAGTTGTTAACAAAATCCAATTCGATTATTGAACTAATATTTGTATAATAAGTAATTGTATACAGCTATCACTATCACTACAAATTATTAAACAAAGTCCTTCGCCGGGTCTGTCTGTCTGTCTGTTCGCAATGATCTCAAAAATTACTGCACCGATTTTCATGTTGTTTTCACCAATGGACAAAGTAGTTCTCCAGGAAGGTGTTAGTATACAGTGTGTCCGGACATGGACTAGCGATATTCTAAATACTTAAATATAAGCTATTTTAAAGTACTATTACACTATAGGCTTGGGTCCAATACACTTCCCCGCTATGTGGCAGCCATTTTGTTTTTTTTGTTGAAATATGCTCTATGCGAGTACAAAAAAAATCATATATCTCAAAGTTTTAGTCATACTGAGATAAAAATAGGCTTATTCGGAAGGCAATAATATTGTCTACCGTCTGCATTACAAAGCAATGTGTTCACAATTCCATAACTTTTGAAAAAAAATGTGAAAGTCGAAAAAAAAAACAAAAAATTATGCAATTCAACCAATAATGGTTAATTACTACAAAAACAACCCCGAGAACTTTTTTATTTTTTATACTAGATCGACAGTTTTTGAGCTAAGCTACAATGCAACATAAAATTCACAACTGTATGTTTAATACTTTAAGAGTTATTGTTGTTTGAACATAGCGTATGCGCAAGCACAAAAGGCCTTTGTCGGAACCCTAAACAGGAAATCATTAAAAAAACATAACATTCATATTGAATTTTAATCTTCATTTAATATTGGAAAAAACATTAAATAAAATTGTCATTAAATAAAATGTCCGGACACACTGTATAATTTGTCAAGTTCCGACATCCGACACAGGCACGGGCGAAGCCGCAGGCATCAGCTAGTTTTGTAATAAAGTCATAATTATCCTTTAGCCATAGCTAGCTAACAAGACCCTCATACTATTCAGAAACGTAACCACCAAGTAATTCTGAACAAAACATCTTACCTAAGTAAAATATTTTACGCCAAAAATGTGGGTAAGCATAGTTTTCAACAGTTTGAAAAGGAAAACCATTATAACTTGGGTGCGGACAATGGCGTTTTCTATTGAAACTTGAAAAAGCGATATAACTAGGCAAAACATTTGAATTTCTTGTTCCAGTTATAGAATTTATGAAATACTAATAGCTTGTGCCAGCGGCTTCGCCTGCGTGGACTTCGATAGTCGTCGCACGGGATCATACTACCGGGATAAAAAGTATCCAATGTGTTAATCCAGGTTATAAACTATCTGTGTTCTAAATTTCATCCACATCTGTTCAGTAGTTTTTGCGTGAAGGAGAAAATCTCTCAAACTTTCGCATTCGTATGAAGGAGTCGTAGGAAGTATAGGATTTCTGAAATCATAGTGGTGTAGTGTCATGCGACAACAGATGGAATTGGTTATTGATCTTTTTTATGAACATCCGCAATTTTCACCACATCGAACTTGAGCGTATGGAAAAAATACTGGGAAAGTGCAAGTCGGACTTAAACATGAAGGGTTCCGTACCATTGACCAAATAACATTATAATAGACAAATTTATATTTGCAGTTGGAATGTATAGGTAAAGTATTGAGAGATTGAGAGATTTTCTATGTTATTTTAGCACCATAGGCTTTTCTAGGTATTAGTGATGAACTAATTTCTATTTGTATTATTTTCAAAATTTTAGGCTCCGGCTCTCCGAAGTTTCGGAGATAAGATAATTGGCCGCGGGTTGTACTCCAGTTATTGCGGCCTCGACATATAGGGCTAAGAAGGAACATGGGTGGTTTTTAGTCAGTAGAAGTCTGACACTCTCTTTCACTCTGCCCAAGAGCGGGAGGGGTTACTTGATGATTTTCCACCCGCCAAAAAAAAAATCTATTTTATTATTATTTCAAATTTCTAAGTGCTTATCTTAAAATTGCAATCCTCACAATAAACCTTTTCATTTGATTTATGTCACACGCTACACAGTATGCAAAACTTTAAAAAAAAATTGTTAAGCTCCCCAAAAGTGACCTCCATATTCAAATTCATTTATTTACATTTTAAGAGTACGTCTGTGTTTGGGTCCATTAGATTCGGACCAAATTGCCTGTCCCTGACAGACAGACACACGAGTGATCCAATAAGGGTTCCGTATTTCCTTTTGAGACCTACGGATCCCTAAAAAGTAGTAAAATGGTCACAAAGTCAATTCAGTAACTGTATCTGAACATTTAAAGAATTTAAACGTACTTTTCGGTAAATATGACTTAGCTCGCCAAGTCCAAAGTTTCTCGAAAGGATTAATTACCTTACTTCAATGTAAACGGAGAGATTCAGAAGCCGGGAGGAACATTTTCCTAATAACAACAAAACTAAAATAATTACTTTAGGAGTTAAGTGAACCCCAACTAACTGACTAGATTCGTTGGAAAGTTAATGTACTACGAGTATATACGTTGGCGGAAAAGTTAATACTGATTTGGCAAATTAATTATCACGGTTAACCGACACACAGGGGTCTAAAATGGCCACTTTAGCAGATCATAATAGGAAAATAATATGAATTGCGTTAAAATTCATAAAATGGTCATAGACGCTACTATAATGAGTGGCCATTTTAGGCCCCTAGAGATATAGATGGCCGGTAGTAATATCAACATTGACAGAATGTTCGCAACTGACTTGTTGGTCTTGGTCGTAAGTAAAAGCGACTGATGAGCATGTGAACCTGAATTCGGTTACCAGGTACGGCTTAGTGTGTGTGTGTTTGTGTTTTTCATAACAAATTTCTCAGTAGTGGCCACGGAGCCTTTTTTTTGGGGTGGGAAATCTTTAAATAACCCCTTCCGCTCTTGGGCAGAGCGAAAGGGAGTGTCAGACTTCTACTGACTAAAAACCACCCATGTTCCTTCTTAGCCCTATATATCAAGGTCGCGGTATCTCTTACAACATCGCGCAGCCCCGACGGGCGTCGGCCCTTGCGGGCCCCTTCCATGTTGCTGACATCTCTATGAGGTGCGCGTGGAACATGAACGCGCCGTCGACACGGCCTGTCGTCGTCATAAGACGGACGGACGGCGAGCTAGCCCATCACTCACCGTCCACAGGCCCGCGTCTACGCTGGCTGAAAGCCTTCACGTGGCCACGGAGCCAAGATTCGTGTCCGGTTTGTGGCAATAGGTTTACCTCCTATAACATGAGACTTAACCATACCTGGTGAAATATTGGTACTCCTCTGCCTAGCCCATCGAGGACGGGGATGAGGACAGGCGTGATGATAGCATCATCACGCCTGTCCGCGTTAGCAATTACTGTTTCATGTGATAAGTATTAAGGCGTATTCGTTCAGATCAATTTTATTTTTCTGTATCTTTATCATTGAAATCTTTGAATTTTAACACGTAGGTAATTGGAAAGCTCTTCGTTAAGCTTTCCTTCAAAATTTATCATATTTTAGTTAAATTAAATTAATTATTTGTAAAATTAAATAAGGAAAACCGACCGGTATTACTCTTGTTGTCCGTTATGTTGTTTAAATTAAATACTACTTTGTACAGAAACTATTTCATTTCGGATTCTTCATAGAATTATGGAAGTAATAAACAAGTATTCGTTTAAGTGGCAGTGGGCAGCGCACATTGGCCGCAGAACGGATGGCCGATGGAGCCGGAAAGATCTGGAGTGGCGACCGCGAACCGGAGGACGTTGCGTTGGAAGGCCTAAAAAAAAAAAAATACCTTAAACTTTCAGGAAGAACTTACCTCGTATTTCAGTACATAATATTCTGAACCCTCCTTCTCACAGAAGTTTAAAAATCAAGTAAACATCAGATTGTTTTTAATTACTCATGTGTAAAATATGTGGGGTGGTTGGGAATGATGCAACGAATACTTTGTAAGAGTTTCTGCATCATGGGAGGGGCCCGTAAGGGCCGGCGCCCGTCGGGGCTGCGGGATGTTGTAAGTGATACTGCGGCCTCGACATAAAAGGCTCAGAAGGAACAATTTTAGTCAGTAGAAGTCTGACACTCCCTTTCGCTCTGCCCAAGAGCGGGAGGGGTTATTCGATGATTTTCCGCCCGCCATAAAAAAAAGAGTTTCTGCATCGGTGTCACTTCGACCCTTTATAGTTGGTTTCTACGCCATTCTATGAAAACCATTATGTTGATGTCAATATTGCCATCTATTGCCGTTTTATTTATGAACTTAAACATCCGAGAATGCGAAATTATGGAATATTCCAGAGTAATTTTGAGCCGGATTGTTTCTATTTCGCGTTTGTCTTCGGAAATACGGACGCTGAAAATGATATTGTGTTTACATCAAAGACGGTATGTATTTGACATGACACGAGGGGGGCGTGCCCTATGTCACAGGATATTATTATTATTATTTTTGTCATAAAATTCATCAAAGACGGATATTTTTGTTGTTTTTCATGTGATATTTTCCGTTCAAGGGTCTTAATTAAATGAGACTGGTATCTGCTGGCTTCCGAACGTGAGTTTTCTATGATAAAATTCAGTTGACATAAAACATAAATTCACACTTTTCCTTTCAAGAACTAGTGATCGCCTTGATCGTAAAATAAAATGTTTGCTTTGTAGATAAAGCAAATTTGATTCAGACATAGATAACATCACGCCAGTATTCCCAGGAGGGTTCGTTAGAGGTGTAACTCCAACATTTCTCCAGTTTTCCCAGGAATTGAACGTAGAACCCCTAGCACAGCCGTCGCGCTTGTGACCGCTATACCAACGAGGCAGCCACTCTCGACATCTAACCAAAAACGCACACGGATTAGTCGAATTTCCTTTATTTGGGCAGTGGTCTAAGTAGCATTTTACTTAGTCTTCAAACGTTCACAACTCCTAGTTAAGCATCCTTTCGACTTAATACAATTCATGAAAGAAAACGGGACGGAAAACATCGTAGCTGCATGTAAAGCCAAGTCAGAGGCATATGGCCCCGTCGGGGCTGCGGGTTGTTGTAAGAGATACCGCGGCCTCGACATAAAAGGCTAAGAAGGAACATGGGTGGTTTTTAGTCAGTAGAAGTCTGACACTCCCTTTCGCTCTGCCCAAGAGCGGGAGGGGTTCTTTGACGTCTTCCCATTAAAAAACGCTGCCTGGCTCTCTGGATTAGGCAATAACCACACGATAAATAATAGTACAAATCTTTTTTTTATCAAGCAAAATCAACAATTTCCCACCAACAAAAAAACGACTGATATTAATTCAAGGCTCTCTAAAACAATAAAAACAATCCCGTTGACATAGCGGACCACAATAATTGTGGATTAAAATCTTTGGCGACGTAAAAATGTTACGACCAATCCCCGGGATCGTGTGCACTTAGCTTAAGGGTTGTTTGTCAACTTGTTTTGGTTTATTGAGGTAATTGTTTTTATTTTTTTTTAATGTTTTTGTTTTTTATTATTTTCAGGTTACCTACTTTGTAGTTGTAATCGAGAGGGCAGTGAGTAATAGTTTTGAAAATAAATACTCATATTCCAGAGGAGGCCTTTGTAGGCTAAACAATAGTGGTGTTCAAAGTTGCTTTAAGGCAATCACTTGCTTAATGCTTATTGATTTATATTTTAAGCAATGCTTTATTAAAGCAAGCGTAGGCATATGCAGCATACGTAATGATAAGTGATGTAATAAAAATCTTACATCACGTTTATGAATTACGATAAAACAGAACCGTTAAAAATACAATAAACTTTCCTTTATATACTTTTTAGGCTTAGGACTGTCTATAATTGAACAAATGTTATTATGAAATAAAATAAACTTGTATTTAAAGCAATTATAGGCGTATTTACACTAAAAAAGCACGAAGCAAAACTGTAACTATATTACGTATTTATTTACGTGAGCCGCCCGAAATCGCAAAATCGTCCGCGGTGCTTATAACAATTACGCACACAACCAACCGGAGTCGCTAGCATGCGACGACTGCCCCGGCGCCCGCCCCGCCCGGCCCCTGCTTAATGCTTATTCATTGCCTGTTGCTTTTCGCGCGACCGACAGAGACAGAGAGTGCGATGTAAAAGCAATAAGCAAATAGCAACTTGTGGGAGCCTATCGTGGCTCCCACAAGCATTTGCTTTATGATATGTGTATTAAGCACGGTGCTTTATTTTGCTATATGATATATTAACCACCACTACTAAACAATATAAATAAGTGTATTCAAATGGAATGTGTTCATCAAAAGTGTATCTTCTTATCTGAGTTCAATGCCTCTTTGCCTCTATGTTAGTTACATATTTTCTTGTTTAATAAAGAACAGTAAGGATGGTCAAATATACAATTATTCATTTAATATACAATTAGTTTTGTTCACGACCTTCGCTCGCATAAAATTATTATGAAAAATATTACTTTCGCGTTTTGTATGGTACTCTAATTAGTAGTAAAAAGTAATTATATAAAAACATATTTTCGGATAAAGATTATGTGAATAATTAAAATAACGTTCATAACATACTTTTTAAAGGTCAGATTGGAGTAGCGAAATATTATTAGAATTTAATTTTTAGACAAGAATCCTCGAGAGCCTTCTAAAGGTCAGACAGGCGGAAAAATACCAGTGTTTTGAAAAAGCTGCCTATCTTACCTCGAAATCTAGTTACTGGGTACTACGATACCCTTTTACCACCACTCTCGATAATATTCATTATGTTATAATTATGTATACCTAACTATCAAAATCGGGACTGCTTAAACGATCCACAATTCCACAAGATAAATTAATATTTACTTAATCAAAAACATGAGATATTGAAATCGTTTTGCAACGGAACCATGTCAAGGAGATGACAGCTTCCGTCGCAGACATCTGGTATTTTAGCACATATCTAGAAAACTGTTTAAGTTTTCTCTTCGATGAATGTTTCGAAATCATGAACATACACATGGGACATGGATTTTCTATGTTATACATAGATTTGGTATCCGTACTTAGTCTATTAAGTGGTCGTTACTCCAGCCAGCCCACTTCCCTCGAAGCAGAACAAACTTCCTAGTCTTCAAGGGATCTTGGTGTTCCAAGAGTTTCCTTGCGGATCGGTTCCCTTGGACTCAAGGGGTACATGTCCAACCATTTCCTTCAAATCCATGCACTCTCTGCATAGAAGACTGTGCGTTATACCGTTTTTTGGGGAGCGAAAGGGAGTGTCAGACTTCTACTGACTAAAAACCACCCATGTTAATTCTTAGCCCTTTGGGACAGTAGCAGCCTGAAGTATAGGTTTCTATCAAGTAATAATGAGCAATATGCTTCTTTTGCATTGGACCTACATTTGTAACTCACAAATATGGAATACATTAAACATCGTTGTCCACCTTTTCAGAACGATTTTCCTCTGAAGTCCTGTGCGAGTCGTGAAGTTATATGATGCTCGACAAGTTGAAATTGAACGCAAACACGATATATCCATGCTTCCAGGAACATGAAAACTATGTTCTTCAAAAACTCTCAAAAGGGAACTAACAGCGTACATAATATATATTTCTCAATACACGGCATCCTTGAGGTCCAAACTATCTAGTAGCTTCACAGAGCTGAGAGGCGAACACTTAAGCATGTCCACACTATCGGTATTCTTGACTGGATTCTTAGAACTAGGGTTCCTGTTGTATCGGATTTTGTTGAGACTTTGAGAACTCAAAAATTTATTGGAGACTAGATGTTTTCGACGATCTTCATTTCCAGTTTAAATCGCATTTTGGTAACAATTTAGCTTATAATTTTTTTGCACGAAGCCCTAATATTTTATCAAAATAAAAACCTTACTTACACCTTATAACACTAACAGACTATCTCCTAGTTTAAATCCTGTCAAAATTGGGTTTAGTGAAATAGGTACGCGGCATTGCAGCTGCAAAAGATACGGGTTATCTCTGAACATCTTAAAGCTTATCAACAAATACCATCACGTAAATAATAACAGAAATATGCAGATATTATCACTAACCATTTCATCCCATACGGTATCCCATTTCTGAGGAACCGGCGCGGCCGTTCAAAGGTGGTCTCAATTTAACGCGAAATATATCGTCGATAAACTTGCACATATGTAGGAAATAGCGACTATGAAGATAGTGCAAAAATTATGGTTAGTATTAGAAGCACTCAGAGTATTTGCAAGATGAGTACCTACTGACGGAAAGGTATATTTTGACGATCCTGACTCAAGTGCGAAATTGTGACTCCAATTTCGTTAAGTGCTACCTGTGCAGCAGCTGGGTGTGATTGTGGAGCTGTGTCTCAAAGGATACTCCTCCTAACCTGCCCTTTTAGTCCAAAAACATGCAGCCGAAGTGACCTTTGCGCAGCTACCGACAATGTGGTGGAAGCGGCGAAGTTTATTGACTAACAAAATATAAAATTTGTCGTGCTAGAAAGAAAAAGTTTCGAAGATGGCCGCAACTGTAAATCGTATGTCCGTTTTCTATGGTATCTGCCTTTTTTCAAATCGATTTGAGTCTGCTTCTAAGGTAACGGGATGCATCTGATTACTTATATCTGTATTATAAAATGCAAAGCTGACTGACTGAGGATCAACGCACTGGCCAAACCCTTAGGGCTAAAAACTTTAAACTTCACACACGTATTTCTCTTATGAGATAGGCATTCACTCAGAAAGCATTTTTCAAAATTCAACCCTCCAGGGGTTGAAACAGGGCATGAAAGTTTGAATGGAAAACCAACATTTTCACGAGGGCGAAGCCGCGGGCAAAAGCTAGTTTTACATAAAACAACTGCTTGTCATACCTCTCACGCCATAGAATATATCCAATATTTTTCGAGAATCTAACTGACGGGACGAGAGAGCGGTGGCCCAGTGGTGTCGGCCCCGATTTACGAACAGTAGGTCGTGGGTTCAAATCCGGGCAGGAGCATTACTTTGTGTAATTTATTTCATCACCGCTGCTCTCAAAACGGTGATGGAAAACATCGTGAGGAAACCGGCATGTCTTAGAATCAAAAAATTCGAAGACATGTGACATCTTCCAACCCGCACTGGGCCCGCGTGGTAGATTATAGCCCATCCCTCTCCTAGAGAGGAGGCCTGAGTCCCTGCAGTGAGAACATTATAGGCTGATGATGATGATAACTGACGGACTTTAAACATAACCATATTTTTTAAAGTCAGAAAACAGCCCTATTATGTGGTATTCCAAACTATAATCTATCTCTGTGCCAATTCATCCATATCTGTCAGCCGTTCTGGGGTGATTGAGTATCAAACATTTATCCATTCAAACTTTCACGTTTATAATAGAAGTAGAACTTCTGTAGGTCACGAGGTCTTCTAAGAACCTTTCTACGAAATTAAAGTTTTACGTCAGACGATTGACGGAAATTGACGCTCTTGGGAATTATAGTCAGGATTAGGCTTCTAGTTCGTTAAGTGTTTAATGGATATTTTACTGAGTTCATCTTCATTAATGTTGAAATAACTTTTGGTGACGTTGACCTTTATAATTTTATTTATTAAGATAGTATAGTTGTAAGGCACTTTTTATTTTTTTAAACTTTGCCCCACACTAGGAATTTCTCCTGTGTCGTGGGTGCGTTCACAAACATTTAAACTCACATCGGGTTTTAGTTTTTAAGCTTATATTTTTTTAAAGTTTTTAATTGGATCTTTTTGCTACTCCCTAATCTTTTATCTTATTTCTTTACTCTATACCACGTAATAAAATTTAACCACACTTCTCTGATATACCCTGCATAAAAGGATAAATTTCTAAGATCTACTACAGATACATAAAGTTAGCTCCGAACGTCTTGAAATATGAATAAAATATCTCAGATCGGGTTTAAGTTTGCACGAAATAATTTAAAGCGAAATTATCATAGCTAATGTTTCTTTGTTCTAGTTTATTTTATTCAAGAACTTTTGTAGAGAATGCGATCTTTCAAGGGTAATGAAATAGTTATTACCTACTGGTGTATAATAATCTATACAAAACCACGTCTTTAGTTAATCATTCTGAATGCCTAATAGAAAATACATCATGGATTTATTATTGCATCGATAGATTTAAGTACTGCACTTCTTTTTTGAAATAGCTAGAACAATAGCAACTTATTCCTTCCATTTTATACAGTTGTGGTAATAGTCCTGACCCAATATCACACACTTTGCGACATTGCCACCATCATTTTCATGCATACTTTAGCCAGGCCCCGAATATTGGACGATGACGCGCCAGGTGCGTCTTAGGCCTGCAGTGACGCTCTTAAAGCGTCATTGGCCCGCTGTGATGTTATATGCGTATTTCACCGTTATCTTGCGTAGATCTACTACAGAAAAATTTAAGTAATTTCGATGTGACGCGCCAGGTGAATCATGGGGTTTGTTTTTTTTTGGGGGGTGGGAAATCATCAAATAACCCCTCCCGCTCTTGGGCAAAAGGGATTGTCAGACTTTTACTGACTAAAAACCACCCTTGTTCCTTCTTAGCCGTATATGTCAAGGCCGCGGTATCTCTTACAACATCCCGCAGCCCCGACGGGCGTCGGCCCTTGCATGTTGCTGACATCTCTTTGAGGCGCGCGTGGAACACGAACGCATAGTCGACACGGCCTGTCGTCGTCGTAAGACGGACGGACAGCGAGCTAGCCCATCACTCACCGTCCACAGACCCGCGTCTACGGTGGCCGGAAGCCGTCACGTAGCCTGCGTCATGGGGCTCCCGTAATGTTTGCTTATGACGCGCCTGGCGCGTCATGGGCATTGACTCGGTTAAACCTTGTGCATACAAGCATATTCAACCAGTTCGTTTGTTGTAGCCTATGTCGGCTTTCACAGCTGGGCAAAAGTTTCTCCTGTATTTTTCCTGCCCTGATCCCATTTTCGCTCCCAAGAGCTCTTTCATTTTTGTTTCAGTAACGACTCGCATTCTAGCCATATCTTTTACACGATCTATCAACCGCAGCTCTTTAGTATTCCATTACTCTCGTCTCTCATCCTATTCCTATAATCTTTCAGCCAAATCATTCATTGTTTCCATGATCTTCTACAAACACATTCATACTAAAAACTTTCCTCCCGACTTGTTCCTACCGAAAACACAAAAGCGATGCATTTAGTAATCTTTCAACAAAACTAAAGCCCACAACTGTATCTAGTTCAAAGATTACATCTGAGTCTAGTCTATCCATCCTCGTTTGATTTAGCCGTTAATGCCGCAGAGTCAACACGTTTGCACCAAAGATAATACACGAACGCGCACGGAACGTTCGTTTAACAATAACAAAGCGAACTTGTGTTGTACAGTGTACGGTTGTGTGAATCGAGGTTTGAGGCCGCCGGGTAACTTTGACAGGGTGTGTCAGCGTATGGTTTGAGGTTAGTTCAGACGTAACGACGATTAATTGTGTCACTGGGTTTGTTTTTTTGGAAGTGGAAAGAAATTGTTTAGTAATTGTTACGACAGTGGTAAAGAATAGACAGGAACTGATTCATTATTTTATTCGGACAGAGTCTCGACTTACAGGTTTCACAATCGAGCGCGACAAGACCTCGAAACTGAGCTTACAGGGCATTATATAGACTGATATCCCCACCGGAGGCATCCGGTAGTTATGGCGGTGTCTTCGCTTGACTGTGATTGGCTCGCGAGTCGTTGCCCGTCATTGGCTGGCTAGAGTGGCATGGCTATGGTATGCTAGAGTGGCATGGCTATGGTATGCTAGAGTGGCAAGGCTATGGTTTGCTAGAGTGGCATGGTTATGGTTAGCTAGAGTGGCATGGTTATGGTTAGCTGTCATTGGCTGGCTAGGGTGGCACGCTGTGAGCAGGCTGTTGTAACATTCGGCCGTCCTGGAACAATTGCTCCCGCAATGGAAACAAGAAAACAGTGATTACAAGTCAGCTCAGAAAAATCAAGTTAAAATGGGGCAATAGACCTCTCAGGAGATTTATGAAATCTTCGGTTTTCAATTGTTCTTTCACACTACTGGTGCTATCAGACAAAAGCACTGCTACGATATGTTACAGCGGATACTCAACCTGTAAACCCGTTGTATCATATAATATGACCTTTCACACTTCTTAGTTTATGTCAATCATTACCTAACTCCTCAATATCAGTTAATGTGGGCCAGAAAACCAATCTTCTAACGAACAAGAGTTAACCTGGGTCGCCCCCTATAGCATGGGAATTTAAGCTGAAGTAAAAGGAATAAATGCATAAGAAGATTTGTAGTAGGTACCCACTTGTACTAATTATTATGGACAAAGATGTAGGAAATGCTTAGTACCAACAATTTTTAACGACATACCTTACGATTTAGAAAATAGCTGTACCACGAAAATGTCTTTTAAAATAAATTAGGGAAGTTTGTTTTTATCACCTATGTAAAAACCTCATTACAAGAGATGTGTAGATTCCATTTATGATTATTTATTGTTGTATAAGTATATATTTAGGCCATACTAGCTTATGTTTTCGGCTTCACCGCTATTAATTAAAGTGTTTTAACGCAACTTAAATGTTATAGCATTACGTTATAGTCAACTTTTGTGTTCAATAAATGTGTTTAGTTGTAGGTAAAAGTGTCGTTGTTATTGATGGAAACTAAATATAACTGTTTTACAGTATGACAGAAGTAATATACCATGTAACACGGATGTAACCATGAATAAACACTTTTTAATTCATTTCAATTTACTGGCGAAATGTGTGTGTACTCATGAGTATAAGTACCTCTGCCTAACCCATTGGGTATTACATGCGTGATGTTAAAAGCATTAAACCTTGTTGCCGCCAGTAGTCATCGCCTGGCGCCAAAGTTACATAATCATAGTTTTTTTTTTAAATCACACTATTAACATATTTCCTTTCGTTTTTTTTTTTTTTTCTTTTGCCTTATCACTAAGTTTACTAACCCTAGTCGTTAAGTTATTTTGTTGTTACTAACACTATGGACACTTGTCTGAATTAAAGAGTTTGAATTTGAATTATCATTTTTCACCTTGTATCTAAGTTATGTCCCATTTCTGAGATAACCCTACCGCGCCTAGATTGCCCTGGTTGCCTGGAGCAACCCGATCTGGGATAAATCGTAAGGCTTATAGGTACCCGGTTGTAATATTAACAGTATTATAAGAACTCCATATTATCTGCGACATTAAAAACATGAAACATTTTTCATGTAAGAAAATATAAATAAACTGTTTTGCCAAACTATCGTTTGAAGAAACGGAAGAAACAATTTAAGTTAATTACATCATACCATTAAGACGCACGCATACATACATGTACATACTCACACACATAATTCTTAGCGTGTCGATGGCAAAACTTCATTACTTATACACACCAATACACAAGAATACGTTTTTCTATTTTTCCAATATATTAATTTTATGTGTTTAAAGCTTTTAAGTACTAATGTTAAGTTAATGCAACTCTGGCCCCCAAGATACCCACCCACAGGCGCAGCCTCGTTTCAGGACATCAGTTTTATCACCATTTTAAAATTAAAATTTAGCTTGCTACTGTCATGTATTATCAGAGCTAAGTTAGATTTAGAATTGGATGTCGTTAACCCTCTTTCCTACATTATCCCCTTTACAGTACGCACAATGTAAACATGACGTCACATAATAATATTTACTTATAAATCGGGTTATTTTTGGAAATCAGAAATTTTGTTGATATTTATAAAATTCAGAACTTCGTTTTACTCCTTGATAATGTCATGATGCATTTTGTAATATCTTCCATCGCGCGAAGTTTGACACAACTCACACAACTAATCTGGTACCGTAAAGGTTTGTTTACGTTATAGCCTACCATCAACGATTACACAATTACTCACTATAGGTATCTGTACATCCACTTCGCAGTAAAACAATACTACTTTTCGGCTTTTCATCTTGTCATTGCACAGTACTGAACAAATCGTTCACGTCTAAATGGTACACAATAAACGGCATCTATCGAACGATCTACTTACCTAAGATAGGCATAGACTTTGACTTTGGCTTTTCGTTTTAGCTTACTTGGGCTTTGGCTCATCGGTCACCATAGTGAAAAGTAATATCGGGCAATACATGGCATAAGACCATGATTAGTCATTGTATCGCGTACTGCAGTACAGTCCGAATTACATGGACATTTTTACATAACACGTCATAATACGAAATCTTAGCAACAATTTTATCACTGCAAGGGATTCAAGCCCAAAATCATGATAAACACTCTATCTGACTTGTAACGCGACTAAACTAAAAGACAGGGCGCAAACTACCGTCAATCTACTTTATAAAAGATACGTGCAATACCTGCAATACGTGTGAATTTCTGTTGGAAAACTAGGATCGTACCTACATAATCACTAATACCGACCTATAACATTTTTTTTTTTTTATAACAAGATTTATGTGACTTGCCTCATACCCACATCGTACTTTTTTTTTTTTAAGTTTGATAAACGGGCGAGCTATTATTGCTAAGTTATGAATGGACTTTCTTTAGTAACTAGATAGAACTAGATAGAATAAACTGACGCACTTCGTTTACATTACTCGGGATGAGAAATTAAGACGATCAACTTAAATTCACCTGGTTGAATGCCATCGCGTCATGATGTTTTATACCCTAATTAAGAAATATGTAAAAATTAGCAGTTCCTCATATTTAATTTTAAGTTCCTCGTTTTCAATCTGTCAAGAACTTTATCCAATAAGTCTAAAACTGTTTGAATATCGGCTGGCGGTAGCAAGAGATCGCCCAGGAATGCTATCTATATCTCTGATAATAGTTTAATAAAATTATTGTAGCTATTTATAAGTATCTGATCTACATGATTTACTTTGGAATTGTTATTGTTGGATAATCTAATGCGCACTTGAACTAAATATGTACATTTTAAGTTCTCAACTCTTTAGTACACAACTAGTACCTACTCGTAAAACATATTTTTTTCGTACCGGGATAATATTATACAGATTAACTGATTATGATTAGATTTACTTATCGGGCTTACCAAATTATTTTGTCTACGATTCGCATAATTATCAACTCATGGGGCACTCCATGGTAAAACACATTTGGCTTATATATTTGGCTAATGGCATTTGGCTAATTTGGCAAATATTGGCATGTTTACTGACCTTGTTATTTATGCATGGTTCCTGGCAGCTCTCAGCGTGAAGTAGGTCGGTTCCTTCCTTCCATGTCCTTGGTTGCTGTTGACAACCTTTAGGTAGTCTTAATTTACCGTAGAACCGTTGCTGGCAGAGAGATGGATACTTCTTGTAACTCAAAGTGTCTCACAGGTGGTTACTGGCCGCAGTCTTCTTTTTCAAGGTCAAATTATGGAATGAACGATGCGATACTGAGGGTAGTCGCTTCGTGTTCCATCCAGATTGTCACCCGCTTTTTCAATTTGTGCCTTGTGATACTGGGATGGGAGACAATATTTTCCTTGCAGGCGGTGTGCATCGACGTACGTTCTTCGTTTGAATTTTTGACCTCGTCCTCCACAGTAGGTGACCGTTGACTTTTAAGTAGCAGAGAGTCGTTTTATCGTAGGTTTTTTTTTTTATTCGATCCCACTTCTGACTGTTACGACAGTGGTAAAGAATAGACAGGAACTGATTCATTATTTTATTCGGACAGAGTCTCGACTTACAGGTTTCACAATCGAGCGCGACAAGACCTCGAAACTGAGCTTACAGGGCATTATATAGACTGATATCCCCACCGGAGGCATCCGGTAGTTATGGCGGTGTCTTCGCTTGACTGTGATTGGCTCGCGAGTCGTTGCCCGTCATTGGCTGGCTAGAGTGGCATGGCTATGGTATGCTAGAGTGGCATGGCTATGGTATGCTAGAGTGGCAAGGCTATGGTTTGCTAGAGTGGCATGGTTATGGTTAGCTAGAGTGGCATGGTTATGGTTAGCTGTCATTGGCTGGCTAGGGTGGCACGCTGTGAGCAGGCTGTTGTAACATAATGGATTTGGTAAAATGTTTACATTTGGTTGATAATCCCATTTTGAGATAGGATCACCATAATGATGGAGAAGGAACCTTTTCATAAAGGCAAAACAAGGATTGTTCCTGTCCCGTGGCCGCGGTAACCGCGGCCCCGACGCGTCGGGGTTGCGGGTTGTTCACAAGTTACCGCGGCCTCAACATATAGGGCTCAGAAGGAACATGGGTGGTTTTTAGTCAGTAGAAGTCTGACTCCCTTTCGCTCTGCCCAAGAGCGGAAGGGGTTATTGATGATTTACCACCCGCCAAAAAAAAAAGGATTGTTCCTGTAATATGAAAACAAAAAAAAAGTCCAAAGATGTCTTATTTTATAATTTTATTAGTTGACTATTTATCGTCTTTGACTTTTTGACTCACATACTTTTTAATTTTAACCATTTAAAGGCAAAGGGAATCTTTTTATCCATCATCAATTACACATTAAATATTCAAAGAAACCTTTTGGAAATAATTTATTTTAGCCAAAAAAAATAGCACCTACTTGCAATTTCTTCCGATTGTCCGCTCGCTATAAAGGCAATACTTAGCGTTAATTACTTTTATTTAATTCTTTTTTTAATGTTTTTACCTCTTCGCGCACTTAATCAGTCTAAACCCCGCCTTACAGTTGTCTTGTACACACTTTGTTTGAGGTGCAAACAAAGTGTGTACAAGACAACTGTCGCGAACCGTCGAAGTGGGGACAAGTAATACGCGTGACAACCGTAGCTTTACTTCTCACTAGGTACTTATACATGTCACGATATAGATGGATATAAAAGGTTACCTCCATACAATTAGCAAAAAAAGCCGTATACCCCACTAAGACGCATTCTACGTTCTGCAAATGCACGCCGGGATCACATTTATTTGAGATCAATAACATTATTTTGAGATAGTTTGAGATAAAAGCGCCGTTCATACAGATGTATAAAACAAAGTATGCGCTATCACAGCAGGAAATACAAACGCCTGATGATGAGATCTGATACATAGCTATTACTGCAAAATTGAAGTGTTATAGAATTGCATAGAGTTTGCAATTCCATAAACTTTGAGTGCAAACGATCTGCGACCGGACAAGGAGATTTAACTTCAAACAAACGCGTAATACATTCAGCAGGACACAAAGCATGCCAAGAAATAAAATAGTAGAAATAATAAAAATTGTAGCGCTGTTAGATGTACACTGTGGCGCGACGTTCATGGTTATTCAGTAACACATGAATTAACGCGTATACTTTTTTTCCGAGCATAGGTAGAAATGCTATGCTCGTAGTTTCCTTGCATGATCGAATCAAAAATCAAGAGAACCAAGGTTACCGACGTAGCTAAAGAATTGCCAAACTTAAGTGGCAGCGGGCAGGGCACATTGCTCGCAGAACGCATGGCTGACGGGGCTGAAAAGTTCTGGAGTGGCTGTGAATCGGAAGACGTTGCATTGGGAGGCCTCCCACTAGGTGGACTGATGACATGGTGAAGGTAGCGGGGATCCAGTAGTTTCGAGGCGCATGGGACCTGTCAATGTTGGCGAGTCATGGCTGATATGATGGTGATACATATACGTGTGCCTGTGTTTGTTCGTTAAATACAACAGGCCTTCTGCACCAACTTATTTACTGTCTACCTACCTCCATCAGTCAAGTCAAATGTTAAATGCTTCGGGTAAACTGTACTTAAGTAATTAATGTAGTGTCTTGACGACCGAGCTTTGTGTTCTAGAACTCGGGTCAGGGCTTCAATTTTCCACACCTTATTATGTACGTAATGTTTTAAGCTACAATCAGTTTTGTAAATAATATTTTTAACATAATTTTAGTTCTACGTCTGTGAAACATCCGAAGGCTCAGGCAGAAGTGTACCTATAATATTCCGCATTTGCCAGGTATTTTTAAGACACAAGTCCAAGAAACGAGTCTAATGAGGGGCTCGTGGACCTCCCACTCGGGTCGATCTTTAGGTTAAGCTACGTTTGCCTAGGTTAGACTGTGGATGGGTAACCGCCCATTACATACCGAGTTTCCTCCGTGCCTCGGAGAGCACGTTAAGCGGCTGGTCAATGAGCCTGATAAGTAGCAACAACTTATCAGGGAGTCTAAAATGACACTAGACTGTGAATAGACAGACCGACTGTCCCATCTATCGCTCGTTAATATTTAAGAAAGAAAAAGTATTTATTGGTTTCAGGACAAAACAACATGACAAAAAATAAAAGAAAAAATGGATAGGAGAAACACTTAAAATTAGAACAACATACATTCAAATTAGTCCCGTGCGAAGCCAAAAGGCCACTATCTCAGCATGGTGCTGTCACATTTATGACAAATGTAACAGCGCTGGTATTCTAATAGGGCCCAAGGTGAGGCCACGTTCACTCAATGTGTGAGATTTAACGGTCTGTGAAAGAAAACAAACGAATCTTCTGCACCACCAACCAACGCCACACCCAAACAAACCAAGTAAATAAACATATTACAATTTCACCAATAAAGCGATTTAAGCGCTGTTTCCCGGAAATTTTCTCTAATACAGTTACATGAGATTGCAAAGGAAGACCAATAAAACAGGAGATTTGTAGGTAAGTAACTTGTTACATGAGGTCCTGCGTTCGATTGCCGTTTCGGGCAAAGTGTTATTGAGTTTATCCGCAAGGTATTTGTCAGACACCGGGCACAAATTCAGACTCCAAAATCTGGATTTGTGCCCGATTGATGCCAATACGGTCGCCCCCAATCAAATGGGTCTCAAGTAACTGGCGTAATGTGGGTGAATGTTTTAGGTATGTTTAATGTTTTTTTTTTACCTCTGCCTAACCCTTAAGGGATTACAAGCGCGATGTTATGTAATGTTGGCTTAATAATATCAGGGGTTCTTGAAGAGGATGCAGAGGACCTTCAAGTTTAGGCAGCGCTTGCCAAGGATGGTCCGCGAATGGGTCCATCAGATACCAAGTCACCTTTGTACCTCACGTTAATCCGTTCACGGCTGTCAATGTACAGTGGCCCAAAACATACAGTCATACCAACCGCTGTTGTATTGCCGTAACGAATTAAGTTAATAACTGAGTAGTGGTGGTCAGATAGGGAGTCTCTACATGTCATCATCATCATCATCAACAGCCTATTAATGTTCCCACTGCTGGGACACAGGCCTCCACTCTTTGAGAGCCCATTAGATCATATGGCGTTCTAGAAAGAGGGTTGTGTCCGTGAGTGGCAAATGATGTTTCGATAAATAATATTGTTATGTTAACTGTGGCGCGTAGAATATTTAATAGGGTGTTGAAGATGTTGACGTTATTTAGGTATTTATGTACAGAAGTGGTGCATAGGCGGATTATATAATCACATCACATCACATAGCACTAATATTATAAAGGCGAAAGTTTGTGTGTGTATGTTTATTACTTCTTTACGTAAAAACTATTGAACGGATTTGGATAAATCTGTTACACAAGTGGTTTATAACCGGGATTAACACATGGGATAGTTTATATCCCGATTTTATCTTCCCGTGGAATAATTTTCGAGTTGAAGCGGGCGAAGCCGCTGCAAAGGCTATTATAATTTAAGTGTAAAAGTAACTTAACAAAAATCTTTACTGTTGCTTGTATTCTCTGATATTTGTTAAGTCCGTTTATAAGTTTAAAAGCATTTACAACATTATGTTATAATTTATTTCAATCGGTTAAACATGGTTCAAATAAATCAAGAGCCAGTTAGTTTATGTACTTACTAGCTGTTGCCAGCGGCTTCACCCGCTACAACCAACGGGAATATAAAATCGGGATAAAAACTATCCTATTTGTTCATCCAGGTTATAAACTATCTGTGTACCAAATTTTATCCAATTCCGTGCAGTAGTTTTTGCGTGAAAAAGTAACAAACATACACACTCACAAACTTTAGCCTTATTTTTTGGTTATTAGTTGTATGGTTCAAAGGAATGTGTAAACATTCTTTCTGACCATAATATAAAAGTAATGAGCTGTGTGCCTTTGATTTAAAACTACGTATATACAAATTCTACAAACCAAAAACCCTCACTAAAAACTATAATTCCCTCTACCGTTTCAGCATTTCTGCCCCCAGTCAGAGTCTTAATAGAGTTCAGAACAGCCAGGTCGAGCCATCATGATTTATTCCTAGGCCAAACATTCCTGTATACAGACTTGAGCCGAATATCGGCGCAAATAAACAATAAATCTATATTGGCGCCGAAATGAAGGTGTGTGCACGGAATATGGATTTCGAAGCTTTGTTGAAAAGGTTTTTGCACCTTTTCGGGTTTTGTTGGGAGTGGAGTTTATTTAGAAGGGAATAGAACTTCCAAGGTAAATATTCAGTAAAAACCCTAGACTATAGCTAATAATTTTTAGAAGTAAATATTTCTAAGTAGATTTTTTTTCGTGTTTCCTCCATGGTTTGAAAAGCAAACTAAGCCGTTGGAACAGGCTGTCATTCGCATACCTTCGACACTCGTAACATAGTAGTCAGTAGCCCCAAAAGTCTGACAACCCGTCTTACCAAGAGATATCATGTTGCCTTGTACTAAGTGGGTTGTGGAGGGCAGATAGGCAGTTACTGCATGTAAAATACTGGTATTCAGTTGCACCCGGCTAGTCTGGAAGCTGCTCCCAACTTAGTTGGGGAAAGGCAAGGCAGACGATGATGACTTGGTAATCGTCTGTAGGTCAGTATCTCTTTCACCCTTTTTAGATTACACACCAGTAATAACTGTTTTGTTACCCTTGAAAGATAGTAGGTACCCTTTAAAAGCAACTAGAACAAATTTAAAGCATTAGCTTAATTTCTTCTTTGTAAGGCAGCCAGAAAAAAAGTAAGGCCTACGTCTAGCAATGGTACCAAGTCCTGCGGGTTATAATCCAACGCTGACACGGGCGAAGCCACGAGCAAAAGTGACTAGTTCCATACAAATAGACTGTCAGCTGTTTGTTAAAGAGGCAATTGTTGGCTTCCACGACAGAATAACGCGATGGAGTGTATTGTTGTGTTCCTATTGAAGTAGAAATTAATGGATATTGACGGCCTCAAGACGTTCCCCTGTTTAGAGGGTAGCCTGGTTTAATTTGTTAACGTTTAGTAGACAGTTTTTTTTCTTTATTCTGAAGGGAGAATGAAGCAGTGTTGACTTTTTCTTTTGTTACTGTTTTCTATGCAAAATGCTCGTTAGACTAATAGTTCTTTTAAAAAGCTGTACAAAGAGTATTTTGAACAGGAAAACTGCTTCTTGGGAGAATGATGGTCTGATGAATTGTTAACCTTGTTTGGTGACAAATAAGACCCTGTATTTTTCAATGCAATCGTGAGCTGAAAGTAAGTTTTTTTTTTAATATAAGTAAATACTTTAGCCGCCACATTGTGTTACTTACCAGTTAATTTAATGGAGTTATCATCTTCTATACTCTCTAACTACGATTCTACATGCAAAACTTTTAATGAATGTTTGTTACTCTATCACGTCTGAACGGCTAAAATTTCGCACAGAGATTCATTGCAGTCTAGAACAACATAGGCTAAATTTTTTTCATCAAATTCCCACCTGAACGAAATTTCGGCCAATGGTTAGTTTTTCTACAAACAAGAATAATGCTTTAAAAATAAATCTACCCGTACAGCAGTCAAAAATACAGCAACACTAAATAGAACCTTATAACCAACGCAGAGCGAGAAAGACTGCAACTGGCGAACAAGTCTGCGGTTAGGTCTGAAGTTGGGTCTAACTTTTCAGGCTGATACCTAGCGTGAAGCCACTAGAAGTTTCTCGCAGACAACTCGCTACACATTTTGATCCTAGATTGTGTGATGCAGGATAAGAATGTCCAAGTTTGCGTGTGACAGAGAAGGAAAATTATGTTTTGCTAGTGAGTTTTTGAGAGTGTTTTTTGTAGGGGCTCAAAAGGAAAGATTTACCAGAAACTTTTTTTTTTGGGGTGTGCGACATCATCAAATATGGTTCTCTGGGCAGACCGAGGAGTGTCATATTTTTGTTGACTAAAAATCACCCATGTTCCTTCCTAGCCCTTTGTGTCCGGGGCTGCGGAATCTCTTTCGAACAACATACATCTAGGTACGGTTCTGTTTAAATTCGATTTATTATGGTGCGAGCCTAGTACCTATAATATTCCGCATTCGCCAGGTATTTTTAAGACACAAGTCCAAGAAACGAGTCCAATGAGGGGCTCGTGGAACTCCCACTCGGGTCGATCTTTAGGTTAAGCTACGTTTGCCTAGGTTAGATTGTGGATGGGTAACCGCCCATTACATACCGAGTTTCCTCCGTGCCTTGGAGAGCACGTTAAGTGGTTGGTCCCGGCTGGTCAATGAGCCTGATAAGTAGCAACAACTTATCAGGGAGTCTAAAATGACACTAGACTGTGAATAGACAGACCGACTGTCCCATCTATCGCTCATTAATATATTTTTGTTGACTAAAAATCACCCATGTTCCTTCCTAGCCCTTTGTGTCCGGGGCTGCGGAATCTCTTTCGAACAACATACATCTACGGTTCTGTTTAAATTCGATTTATTATGGTGCGAGCCCCTTGTCATCAAACCCCTTAATTTGGTGTGTACTGTATTTTGGATTGTGTATAAGTAAATATAATATATTTATAATTTGTTCTTATTTAAGAATCTTTAGTTTAGCTTGGCATGTAACTGTTTTTGTCCCTAACAAATAAAATAAAAATTACACAATTATAATTTCCAAACTTTATTGTGTAAGTAACTTCGTACATGTCATATTTACTTAAGTACCTACCTCATCCACTTTTCAACGGTCCAGGTAAAATAAACTTGCGACTGCGAACTCAAAATCCCTTTACCTGTAACAAAGACAATGCCATTAATAATTTTCACAAAGCTGCATTTAACTTTCGTCGTGAAAAGGTGCTATTATGAAAATCAGTCTGGGTTCTATTTATGTTAATATTTGGACAAAATACGGCGAAGAAACTGAGATGAAATTGAATCATTACGATGTTTTAGTTAGAGAAAAGTATTTTGTGGGAAGCTTTTACAAATAAACAAACATTTTTACATTTGTTAGGGCGTCTCTTTATAAGAACATCCTGTATTCTTTTTTACAACAACTAATGTTTCTTTTCATGATCTGTTTTTCACAACTATATTGGGGTGGACTTGCAGTCTCACCAAATTCAGTTGAATGAAACCACAAATTTACGAATCATAACATTTTCCGAAAAAAAAGTCTAAAATCTCATCACAGTTTAGGAATACGATGCGATCATGCTAGTGTTCTAAGAAACCCGAATCTTAGAGTCTTTATTTCGAGACTTGAGTAGATTTTCGAGACTAGGACTCGTTAGTTATATGAGTCCGAGTCCTTTGAGCCTTTTTTTTTGGCGGGTGGAAAATCATCAAATAACCCCTTCCGCTCTTGGGCAGAGCGAAAGGGAGTTTCAGACTTCTACTGACTAAAAACCACCCATGTTCCTTCTTAGCCCTTTATGTCGAGGCCGCGGTATCAGTCCTTTGAGCCTTCTGAGTACTTTCGTGTCTTTAAAGTTCTTTGAGCTGGACTGAGTCCTGAACTTGAGTTGGTGTATTATAATTGGTAATATTGGGTGAATTTATATCGTCATCCATATTTATTTATAGATTGGAGATAAATCGCACAATAAAAAATTGTCACAAATTAAAGTGCATTAAACGCAAATATCCTTTGAGTTCTTTTAGGCAGGACTCAAGTTTTTTTACAAAAGACTCCAAATTCTGAAGGACTTTAGCTCTAAAGTTTTATTACAAAACTCAAATCTTCTAAAATAGCTCAAATTTATTGGACGTCACTCGGTTTCGCCCACGTAGTTCCCATTCCCGTGGGAATACAGGGATAAAACGTAACCTATATCATCCGAGGATAGTGTAGCTTCCCAACGGTGAAAGAATTTTTCAAATCGGTTCAGTAGTGTCAGCCACTATCTCAGCATGGTGCTGTAAAATTGTCAAATGTCATAGCGCTGGTCTTCGGCCCATCACATGCCCATACCACGACAAGCGTTTACCACACAACTAATTAGTCATCGGTGTTACTTTCAGACTTATAATTTCTTGTGAAGAAAAAAATATACAGGTTTGCGTTTAAAAATGCACATAATAATTTTGATCGTTTACTCGTATTAAAATAAAGAGAGTGGGAGGAATCAGATGTTTCCGACTAAAAATTAAAGCACAAACACATTCATCTATCATCTTTAAATTTTATACTCTTACGTTTTCATTAGATAGCTTTCAATTAACTTTGCAATGAGGCATGACACATTAAATGTTCCCACAAACCAGTACACATCGCATTTCCGAGATTTACATTTATTTTGGCTCTAGTAAACCTGCAATGACGCTAGAAATTAATATAAACACAGTTTAATGTTAAACAAAAATATAATTTTAGAAAATTGTACTTTTTAATATGTAACAACTTGCGGTAGGACTGTGATTTTCCCGCAAAAAAAGTCTTAATAAATAATCTTGACAATTAAATTACACAGTTACTTAGTTTGATGTGCAGACGCTAGGACATCAAGCTACTGCATTTAGATAATTGACAACTTTATCGCTGAAGCATTAGGTTCAAGGTTGATTAACAAAATGTTACAGTTTTGGATAGCTGGTGAAATGTAAGTTTTAACCTTGTCTTCTTCTTCTTATCGTATGGGCAATAAGCAATAAGGCCTCTGACATGGTTTGACGACCGCTATTTGGCAGCCGGGACCACTGGCTTATACGTCCCTTCCGAAGCACGCCATCATCTTTCTATCAGACAATTAGGTGATTCAAGCCTCCAATGGCCGAGTCAAACTGGAATTTTTTTTATAAAGTATACTTCCCGTGGGAATCGAACCCACGACCACCGGGTCACAAGACAAACGCCTAAACCACTCAACCATGGAGGCAGTTAAACCTTGTATTACGTAGGTATAACGTTCCAGTACAAGATGGCCTCGCATTGTATAGATTTCCCTTACAATGAGAGATCCGCATAAACTGGTTGGGTACAGCCTGATTGGTCACCATGCGACCTACACCGACAACGGCACTATTCCGTAAGTGCACAAAACCAAAAGCAAACAAACTACAAAAAAATATAAGCTTAAAAACTAAAACCCGACTACAAACCGCGGTCTTAAAAGCAGAAAACAAGAAAATAATTCTTATCTGATAATCATATATTGAATTTGTATATTTCTATTTAAATATAAGTGAAATTATTATAGAGGTCAGTCGTAGTCGCATTGGCACCTTGCTAACGACAACAGCAGTTGACTTTTGTATCAATGAAAACGCCATGAAAGGAGCATCAGGTGTCAGTGGCATGCGACTACGGCGGTCCTCTATAATAATTTCACTTATATTATTATTAAAATACCTTCAGTAGTCTAGCCGCTACGGTGGAACATACAAACATACATAAATAGACTGCCAAAATCATTACCCTTCCTTTTGGCTTCGCCGTAGTCGGGTAAAAATAAGTAAACCATATCTCATATATTATTCTGACACACTAAAACCGTAAACTGACAAGTTTCAAACTAAAATCTCGAACCCACCATGCAAAATATTGTACATTAGAAACACGACACTGAGTTAATTTACTGTGTAACAGTAACTACGGGTAAAGACGTTAAACCTGCGAATAAATCTTACTGTCCATTTTCAGTAACATTAGACGACACTTATACGAGTCCAGCAGTACCTGACCACTCGTATACTTAAACAAACACTATGACATTATTTGTTTGTTTAATAATTTGTTTTTCTTTAACCACCGACTTCAGTAGCTGATTTTTCTTCTGAAGTTTATTTTTCAGTTTTTTGTGATTTGGAAGTCGTTTTTTTTTTTGCATAAAAGTTTTTTATATGTTTTAGTTGTACCTAATGCAAATATTTACTACTAGCGGACGTCACGTAGTTTCACCCGCGTAGTTCCCGTTCCCATGGGAATACAGGGATAAAATGTAGCCTATGCCACCCGGGGATAGTGTAGCTTTCCAACGGTGAAAGAATTTTCGAATTGGTCTAGTAGTTTCGGAGCCTATTCGTTACAAACAAACAAACAAATCTTTCCTCTTTATAATATTAGTGTCGATTACTATGCATTCAGCATTCAACCAAGGAACCTTGCCCTAACCTTAAGATTCCCTTAATATTTTAGCTTTCAACTCCTTTGATAAAAAAACCATACAGAATTGAGAACCTGCTTTTTGAAGCTCGGTTGAAAAATAAGTGCAAGTGTTGTAAAAAGAGGGGTCAGATAATGCTGGGCACTGACTATACGAAAACTGAATAGTATTATTGGAATTTTAACACTAAGCGCTGAGTCGAGAGTTCAAATTTCAATAGCACAATAATAAATAAGGTGTGAGAACGGGTATAAATCTTTAGAGACGCATGAGAACTATCTTAGTTATGACGTCGTTCATCAAAAGTTGTTTGTATTTCATTTTATTATGAATGGCGGCTGTCGGCGCTTGCGCATGATTTAGGGGTTTTGTGGAGAAAAAAATGGGGTGAGCAAAAAATAAGGAGTACATAAAGATACCTTCCTACATACACACACACATTGACGGCACGGTTAGCGCAGTGGCTCAAGCAATGGACTGCTGCGCTGCGTGTCGCGGGTTCGATTCAATATTTGTATGACCTACAGATAGTTGTTCCGGGTCTGGGTATTTGATAAGTAATAAATAAAAAATAAAAAAGCCTTTTATTTCTAACATACAACAAGAGCAGTAGGTAACTTAAATTCTAGTTTTATTTATAATATTTTTTGTTAGTAAATTAGGTTTTGTTCTTAAATTTAGTTGTTAGTTTAGTTTTGATATAAAAATATTTTTTAGTTGTCTGTAAGAACACCTCTGCAGGTAAAGGCCTCCTCCAAAGATAGCTAGTCCTCTCTGGATTGGGCTACTTGAATCCAGTTGGGGCCGGCTGTTTTTTTGAGTTCGTCATCCCAGCTAGCTACTGCTCTGCCTCTCTTTCGTTTGCCTTGTGGACCAACCCATGCGGTCACTCTTTTTGTCCATCTCTGATCTCTTAGGCGCGCCACATATCCGGCCCACTTCAATTTCAATGCTTGACCATGTACCAAACCATCTCTTGCCTTGGTCATGTGTCTTATTTTTGTGTGTCTTATTTTTTGTATTTTTTTAATATTCATCATGCTGCGCTCTATTCCCCTCTGGCATGTCGTTATTATTTCTTTTGTTATTTTGTTGAACCTCCATGTTTGACACGCGTATGTTAGGCACGGTATAAGGCATGAGTTCAGTACCTTAGTTTTAATTTTAGTTGGCATGCTGCTTTTGAAAATATCCTTCAGTGCCCAGTACTTATTCCACGTTAGCTGTTGTCTACGCTCCACTTCTTCGTCGTTGTTCTTTTGGTCAAAACTAATTTGTTTGCCTAGGTATATGTAGTTGTCAGTATACTTGAGAGCTTCATTATCAACATATATTGTCTTCTCGATGCTGTTAGTCATAGACATTGTTTTGGAGAGGTTAATTTCCAAGCCCACAAGCCCACATTTGTGTAAGTATGTGAGTTTAAATGTTTGTGAACGCACCCACGATACAGGAGAAATTCCTAGTGTGGGGAAACGTTTAAAAAAAAAACTATAGGGTCAGTCTTAGTTGTAATTATATTTTGGACTAGCTGTTGCTCGTGAACTTCGGCCACGTGATATTATTAAAGCAGTTATCTATGCTATGATTGTACCTTTTTTTAACGATGGGAAATCATCAGATGACTCCTCCCGCTCCGAGCGAAGCAGGAGGGAATGTCAGATTCTTACTGACTAACACCCACTCGTGTTCCTTCTAATGCCTTTTGTGTTTAAAGGCCGCGGTAAATATTTCGAACAAATTTAGCAACCACTTATAATTATACCTAAGATATTTTCAAGATAAAAGTAACAGAACGTGTATCATCCTACGTACCTAATTGGAGAATATTGACAGACAGAAAAGGTTAAACGTCACTTGTTACAGGTAAACCACAAAAGGTCAGAGTACACAATGACAATTCGATAGCCGTAATTGATTTCAGGACTAGCATTCGTGTTGGCGGGTGTACGTGCTTGGCGGAAATACCCGAAGATACTCGAAGATTCCCGAACCTTGGCGATCTTGGACCAAAGAAAAACGATTTGAGAAATGAATTCACAGATCAGGCAGATCAGCCTATGACAAGCACCTCTGTATTTTCGAACTTATGTGCGTATTGTATAATTTTGACTTGCTTCAGTGAGGGAACACATTGTGATGAAATCAGCATGGCTGAGAGATATTTCTTTAAGTTTGTTGCCCATCGGTCTGTGACTACAGGTTAGGCACAATCCACACGACAAAGATAGAACCATGGCTGGGTTTTAGTCAGTAAAAATCTGACACTCGCTTCCGTTTTGCCCAGAGCGGGACGGGTCATTTGAAAGTTTACAATCCACATAATTAAGGTGTGGCCTCTTTAAGGGAGGGTCCACTGTTACTAGTTGCACGTCTTCAAATTTTTGTTCTGTTACATGCCGGTTTCCCAGCGATGGCTTCTTGACCGTTTGAAGAGCGGCGATGTAATATTTTTTTTTAAACAAAAGCTTGGGTTTAAACCCATAACCTACAAGTTAAAAAGTCGATGTCATTAACTCAGGGCTGCTGCTCTCAATTAAAGAAAATAGTATCGACTACCAATTAGTTATAGTTACATAAATAAAAACTACAACATCTCACCAAAACATCAACTATTTTAAAAAAAAAGCAAGCAGAAAATAAAAGTTCACCATCATGTCCTTTGGCGCCAACGAGCCTCAACTTCTACCCACCCCCTGCTATCCTAAGAGTCCATTCAGAACGTTAGTTCTCGCTCCGCTGCGTTAAGTTAACGAGCCTGATTTTATTTTCTAGAATTTTCCACACACAGTTTTGTGAGTGCTTAGAATTTTCTTTTTTTTTCTTTTTCAGTATGACAGATACTTTGAAGGCGTTCGCTAGTTAAAAGTTGCTTTATGGAACGGCTGTAATTAGTGGTGTCTGTCAAAGCTTTGTATTTCAAGTTATTTTTGTGGTCCGAGTGTGTTTATATATTTGAATAGGATTTTGTTAACAATTTCGCACGGAACCCTTTTCCTTTTCTCAAATAAAACTATACGCATACTCCGTATACCGTATCTCCGTCAACGATATGCCAGTGATACTCCAGTCAAAACCCGTTCTAGAAGTATTGGTGATAAGATAAATAAACAGATAGACAGACAAACATTAAAAAATATAATATTTATTTATTAGTAATACCGTGCCTATCAATTTCATTTTGTAAAAATCTGTTATTTTGAAATTACAAACTTAATTTATTTAAGTATTTTTATATATTTATGATGATTCCATAATTATTGCTAATAGGGTATTTTACCAAAAAAATCTAATTAGTCCGTCTGTTAAATTATCAAAAAATATTGGATACCTACGTGGTAAAAATTTACGAAAATTAAACGTGTCAAAATGAGTCAGTGATGACTCCCGGCTTGTGACGTCACTTTCTGGGTAAAAACGCACTAATCTGTGACGTCACACGATTTTACACGACTTTTCGAAGCACTGTATCATCTTCATCTTTTATTTTCGTGAAAAAATAAAAAATATGTGTCCATTATTTTTGGGAAATCTATTTGACGGATTAATTTTTTTTGGTGAAAAACTGCATCGATTACAGGAAACCCGAAAATGCAAACAAGATTCGTCGTAAAGGAAATAATGTTCTTCTATGTCCAAAATCACAAACAGACAACAAAAACGTCGCCCAAGTAAATAATAATTATTTAATTTGTTTACAAACAATATTTTTGCACGCTAAACAAGTTAACCGTCAAAAGTGCACACAAGAACACAATGCAACTGGGTTGGTTAGCGTAATATTTTCGCTTCCTCTGCCCTCCTTAACCCTCCATTGAGGAGGCTCGGCTGCTGGGGCAAACTAGGGGTTAATGAGCGCTTGCTCTATTCCAGGCGCTTTTTTTTTCGAAAAAGAACAATGTTTACAGGAGTGCAGCGTTGTTTTAGTCGGATATTTTTATTTGTTTGTGGACTTTGTTTAAGTACCTAAATAGGTTAGGTATTTGTTTGTGGCGGCTTAATTTACGAGTGCTATTTTTTTTTTTTTGTTGGAGGGTGGTGAATTATGAAATGACTCGTCCCGCATTGGTTGGAGCGGAGTGTTAGACTTCTACTGACTAAAAACCACTCATGTTCCTTCTTAGCCCTTTGTGTCCAGGGCCGCGGTATTGCTTTTGAACAAACTGCGACACTTTCAGAGTACTTACTTATTGTCATGCTTGGACTGTAAGAGGCAGTGCTAAGTTACAAATGTAAAACATTTTCTGTTTTGGGTCATTGTCTTATTTGTAAATTAATTTCTTCCAAACCAGAACAATTTGAAAACCGTTTAGACATTTTGATTGAATACTATGAATGCTTCCGTAGGTTACTACATTGCCACCCGTTGTGTTTTCATAGAATTACAATAAAACCAGGCATGTTATACACTTAAGTGGTGTGACCGTCGCACTGCCAAGTATATTTATCAATAATTGCTTTGGTGAAAGAAACCAGCATATCAGGATATTTTTCGACAGCATGTAAAGCGAAGTTAGAGTTCCATTGTCGGCCGAAGAACTCTGACATTAGTTTAGGCATTCACCACAAAATGAAGAAGAAAAATAGAAAAGCGATAGGTCGACTTAACAGCAGCCGCAGTAGTTTGTAACTGTGGTATTCATCATAGATTTTACTATAAATTTTTTTTTCCTTGTTGTGGTAAGACTTTAAGACATTTTTTTCCCAATAAACACCCTGAAACATCTTCCCAGCGTTCCAGCATTTAAACGTACCCTAAATAGTACCTACCCAAATTCATCTCAAGCGCTAGCACAATACGAGCGTCTGCAAATCTGCCTCACACCACACAACAGTATCACACGCTAACATAATCTATGCCATTGTTGCCCCATTTCGTATCCGGGACTACATTTGGGTCCATTATACTTGAGACAAATTAGTTCATTACGGCATTCAAGAAAACACCTTTGTGTAATGTAATTTGGTCCTTTTTTGTCCTTAATGCATGATAGAAGAAAAGTTTGAGGTTGTCATGCAATTTGTAGTTCATGTAAATGAGACCAGGGACTCAAACTGTAACCGTAATAAAGTGTTTTAAACACTGTTTTTAAAACAGTTTTAACAGAAAAAACACATTTGTATGGAACAGATACAATAATTTTACCGAATCTGTAACCTTTCATATGTGTTAATTTGTGTAACAGAAATAATCAGTTTTAGTATCGCTTTAAGTTTAAGTAGTAAGCACTTAATGACTGATTGAGAACTTTCGGGCTTATATTTAATGAGCTTTTTAAGGTACACAGGGTTATCGTAAGTACTGGGAGGTACCCATCCAAGAACTGACCTCGACAAGTGTAGTGTGCTTCAATCAAATTGAAAGAAAATTATCCTAATATTTAAGAAATAAACAAAACAATATTGTGCTTACTGTATTAAGTTGCACGAAAAGTCGTAAATATTTAATGCTTTCCTAACATTTCCTTATTGGAACATGTGTGTAAAACTAAATATTTAGCTTAAGCCCTTGCAGATTGATTTATATTTTCAGTTTACGGCTTTGCAGAATCGGAAGTGGTGAATTAATTGCTGAATGCGTTTCATGTTGAGTTATTTTAGTCACTGGTTGCTTTGGTTACTAACCAATGTCCTGCGAGTATTTATGTTGTTATTATAAATTTCATTTTGAAATACATATATGCAAATATAATGCGTACATTTTGAAAAATATAATTTGTTTCTTTAGTCGAAAATAAAAATATTTGAGATCACGCCAGTCATCTTCGAAGGGTTATGCAGAGAAACTTATAGTACACCTTCAATTCAGTAAGCCTATTGCCATCAACCCAGCACAAATCCAGGCTCCTTCGCTGCCACTGAAAAAAATCTGATAGTACAATCCCAATAAGAACCGGCCCGATCTCGGAATCAAACCCAGGACCTCATACCCAGTAGTCGAGGCAGTCTGATATTTATTGACTAGTAAATTAAATTATATTTTCAACACACCTGCTCATAAAATGGCTCTAACCTCACCGCAATTACGCACATGATGATACCTGTAATCAAACTGTGTTTTTTTCATTGCTATTACTCACAAGTGAGTTGTAAGGCTTTTCTTAAATTTTATTCGTTGAGTTGATGTGTTCTTAAAAAGTTTCGATACAAAAAGATCGTGTTCAATATTCGTGTTATATAATTTACGTACTACGTAAATGTACGATTTACGTAATTGTACGTTTTTAATAAATAAAACTATCACTCAAACTTTTCTTTTCCCTATAATAAAGAAAACTTTCAGTTCCCCATTTTGTGTGCGTGGCTAAAACGCTATCCGCGAATAGCCAAAGCAAAGTCTATGGCCAATCGCCATTGTTAGATGTGCGCGCGGATTATTATTTCCGCCATTGCGAAAAAAAATCACTACTCGTTTTAACTATTGAATATATATTTTTGTATTATTTTCTTCACAAGTGTGTTAAAAAACGGCGTATGATACATGTGTGTACTGATGATTGCCGACCTCGGCTCTCTCAAGACTCTCACCTGACGGCTTGGGTCTCAATGGCGCCTCAGCGGTAATCACCAACATTACATACTTGTACCATAATGTATCGGTAATCGCGTAAAAAAGTAATCTTTTCATCCCCCTCCCTTTCAACCCCTTACAACCCTTTTTTCGCATTAAATAGTACCCTATGTGCTTTCTCAGGCTCTAGACTATCTGTGTACTGTATAATCGGTTCAGTAGTTTTGGTGTGAAAGCGCGGTAGACAGACAGACAGAGTTATATACAATTATTAGCTGATGCCCACGACTTCGTTTTCTTGAAAAATTTTATGTGTGACTGGAAAAATGTTTGGGGTGGACCACCCTTATTACTTAGGGGTATGATGGACAATAGATTGTATGCGATTCTCAAACCTACTGAATATGCATATAAAATTTCATAAACCCGATGTTTATGAAATTTTATTTAATTTTCAAGCCGTTTCGGAGGATTACCTATGGTAACTAGCATTGTGACACGAGATTTTTTATATAAATAGAGAAGATAATAATATAGTGTGTGTTTATATATGAGTGAGATATATTACTCGTTATTTTACAGTACCATTCGCTTGGCTCGGCTACATAGATATTATATAACCACGCATAAATTGTCTTCGTTACGCTCGAAACACGTGTCACGATTGTACTCGACTGAATTTATTTTTTTATCGGGTAGAGACTTAAGAATGGCGTGGAACATGTGAGTTCATTTACGTATTTGTTTAATAAATACTTATTTATTTATTTATTTATTTATTTATTTATTTCTTAAGGAAAAACAAACAGTAGCATATTACAGATATATGAGCAGGCTTAAATACTAAAATATGATAAATATGCCACCCACTACGTTTTCCACAGATTACTTTAAGTGTTTAATAGCTAGAGAGACAATTATAATTAGGATTACAACTAAAATAACAGTTATATGAACTAAAATAGTAGTTATATAAACTAACATAACAGTTATATAAAGTAAAATTGCCGATATAAAGTAAAGTAACAGTTATAAAATAAGTGATACAAAATATTGGGTCCCGTATGATTCCTAATCTATATCAATAGTATTCATGAAGTTGAACTTAAAAACTCAAAAAAAAAACACAATTAACAATAAATAACGAAAAACAAAAAAATAGGTTAGTCATTCAAAAAGAGAAAAGACACATCAGATACAAAAAATCGGGCTTAGATGCAAATGACAAACAGTTATACCACCACGCACCAGCCAAATCAAGAAAAATGTGATGAACGAAGGTGCTGCATTGTATAATAAATACCAAATATCATCAAGAACTTAAAATCCTTTTCAATATTCATTTTATGATAGATAACATTAAATCAAAATGGTCTGCTGGTAAATCTTAAGAGTTGCATGGATTTGCTTCCTGAATACGTTTTTACTGAGGAAAAGTATGTCGATTAAGCTAAACTCGTTGTTGTAAGTCTCCACCAAGCGATGAAGAGGTGAGCGCGAGCCAGCGTTAGTTCTACAACAGCTAGTTGCAAACAAGCGCCGTGCGCGCACCTCACGTACATGTACTGTTCGAGGAACAAGGTAACATAGATTCTTTACTAAATCAGGACAATCGAATTTACTGCGGCATACATTAAACAGGGTCATAACATCGAGGAGCATTCGTCTTGATTGCAAGGTTAGGAGATCATATTTTCTAAGAAGTAATTTGTATGAGACTTTTTTCAGAAAACATCTGTAGTTTACAGCACGAAGGTACTTTCGCTGTACCAGTTCCAAAGCTTCATTATATTTTTTGTATAGAGGGTTCCATATAGGTACCGCAAACTCCAACTGCGGTCTTATTATCGACTTGTACAAATGTAAATAGGTGGCGGGGCGACGAAATTCCCTAGACGCTCTCATTACAAAACCAAACATTTGGTAAGCCTTACTAACTATTATATCTATATGAACATCTAGATGGAGCTTCGAATCCAGCTGAACCCCAAGATCGCGGATGGAAGTAACTTTATCGATTAATGTATCGGCAAGGCAGTAGTTAAATTCAGTTTTATTTTTCTTTTTGGTAAACGTTATAACATGACATTTTGGAAGACTGAGATAAAGCTTGTTAGAGGAACAATAATCAGAAAAACGGTCCAGATCTTGCTGGAAATCAATACAATCTTGTTCATTTGATATAATTTTATAAACCTTTAAATCATCTGCATAAAGAAGAAATTTGGAATGCCGAAAACAAAAATTAATGTCATTAATGAATAGAATAAATAATAATGGTCCCAGAATGGAACCCTGAGGGACACCAGACGTGACCTGAATAGAGCTGGACTCGAAGCCATCAATCACCACCTTCTGAGTTCTGTTGGTTATGTAAGATACAAACCACCGCAAAAGGTCGCCTCTGATTCCGTTATAAGCAATCTTACTCAGCAACAGTTCATGATCAATTTTATCGAAGGCTTTCTGAAAATCAGTATAAACCGCATCAATTTGCTGTCTATCGTCAATACTTTCAAAGAGATGGGATGTGAAAATAAGGAGATTACTAATACATGATCTGCCCCTGACAAAACCATGCTGTTCATTTATAAGGACATTGTGAATAACCGGATATACCTCGTTATGTACAAGCCTCTCAAAGAGCTTGGAAAAAGCTGATAGTATAGAGATAGGTCGATAATTAACTACATCATTCTTAGATCCATTTTTGTGAACCGGCACGATATTTGCTTGTTTCCAGATATCTGGAAAGACACCAAAAGATAAACATTTATTAAAGACAATAAATAAGGGATAGCAAAGTGTATCACAAGTATTTTTCAGGAAAATTGAGGGAATCCCATCCGGACCCGGGCCCTTAGACGAATCGAGTGATTTCATTTCTCTATGTATAGCATCAAGAGAAAGCTGCAGCGTAGACAAGTTGACATCATTATCAGCACTGCTGGTGGGAGGTTTCCAGGAGTTGTAGTCAAAAGTTGAGGGTTCATATACGGAATGGAAGAATGTAGCAAATAAGTTACAGGAAGAGATAGGGTCATCGGATGAGAGTTGGTTGAAGTGAACTGTTGATGGGATTTTATTTGTAGTTTTGCGACTGGCAACATATGTCCAAAAGGTCTTAATATTGGTAGCAACGCTATCCTCGACAGCGCTGATATAGCTATCGTAGCATCTGTCAGCTACTTTTTTGAATCTAGCTCTGTTAATGGAAAATACCTCATAGTCTTTTAAGTTCCCGAATTTCTTCCACCTAACCCAGGCCCGAGATTTACTTTTAAAAATAGCTATAAGGGATTTGGAAAACCAACTTGGGTAGTTTACATTTTTAAGTTTACAAAAAGGAGTGTGTGATCTTATAATTTCATAAATTTTTTCATAGAATGTAGATACTGATTCTTCAGGTGTTAAGTTATCAAGTAAGAAGCTCCAATCAACGTTACGTATATCAGTATTTATTTCTATATATTTAGCTTTATGATAATTTAGTTTGTTATGAGTAGTGCATTTTGAAATTTGTGTAGGGCAAGTGAAAGAAGTATGTACATAGAAAGCAGGATGGTAGATGTCAATGGGCAAAAGAGTAGTATCGGGGGTAAACGTTACGGCGTGGATGTTACAAAAGAATAAGTCTAAAATGCGACCGACAGAATTGGATAAATGGTTATACTGTTTCAGAGCGTGTTGTGAGCAGAAGTTTAATAATTTGCGACTAATGTTTGTGAGTTTATTATTTGCAGCATATTCCAAGTACGACGATTTTTTTTCCCAGTTAATGGATGGTAAGTTAAAGTCACCCGCTAAAATAATATTATCAATACAGGACTCATCACACAAAATGGACAGTGAATCAAGAAAACTTAAGTACGTATCATCAGTAGCGGCTGGAGGTATGTAGACGGCACTTATTAAATGATATTTATTATTGTTGGAGATAATTTTTAATATGACATGCTCGGGCAGTGTTAACGGAGGCGAAAAAGACATACAGGTTGGTTTCAGTTCTTTAGATACAGCTATCAGGACACCGCCGCCATCCTTTTTATTGGTGAGTACACGGTTACGATCGCACCTAAATACCAAATAGCGGTGATCAATAAATTCAGCATCGGATATTTCTGGCGTCAACCATGTCTCTGTTAAGATAATGACGTCGAATGCATGTGACAAAATATTCAAATATAGGGTATTTAGTTTAGTCCTGATTCCTCGACAGTTTTGGTAATAAATGGAAAGATTAGTATTATTAGCCATTTTTAAAGTGAGAGGGTATAATGAGATTCACCAGTAAAATTAATTTAAGACTCACATATTTAACTAAAACAAACCGTCGCTTATAACTTCCACAGTACCTTTCCGTCATCATATCAGGTAGCAAACATACAAAGCAGACATAAACTACGAGGAGATTAACCACCAAAGTATATTTAACACTAGCATATATAACTAAAACATAACAATGCTTGTGACTTGCACAGTAGTTTTCCATCATGATATCAAATAATAACAATAAAAAGTGGACATAAATGACATTAGTAACCATAATGAGATAAACCAGCAAAATATATTTATGATTACCATATATAACTAAAACAACACAATGTATGTATTTATGATTTCCACAGTACTTTCCCGTCATGATAACAGATAACAAAAACAAAAAGTAGTTATAATCGACATAAGTAACAATATTATCATACAACAATATCAGGTTTGGTGGCAGGACTGTAATGTATATAACGTTATTTAGCGAGACATTTTTATATTGTAAACAATACTTTGAAATGGCGGGTACAATAATCACACGGCTGACCGCAACCAAACATAACATACCAACAAGTGACAATTTAAGGTGCAAGGAACAACTCAATTTACGATGGGTTATAATTATCACTGACACTAGATTTAATATTTTTAAGAATGTCATCATCCGAGCGGATCGCAAAGGTTGATGAGTCATCTGTTTCCTTGACCAAGACAGTAGCATTTCGGACCCATACATACTTGAATTTACTTGCTTTGGCAGCGTCGCGGCTTTTACGAAATAACTCCTTATTCCTAAGCGTTAGGTGCTCATTCATATAAACACGACTCTGAGTTCCAGCGAGACCGATACGGTCCGACGTCATACCTTTAGACAGCCGATAAGCGCTTAGCACATTATCACGTAGCAGACGGGAACACAGCTTTACTATAACATTTTTAGGACGAGAATTATGGGTGTGTGCGTGTGGAACTCTGTGAATAGCCACAATATCTCTATGGGTTAAAGGTATTTTGATAGCTGACGCAATTGACTCCATGATTGCAACTAGATTTTCCCCACGTTTTTCGGGCAGGTTTCCAATTTCGATATTGCACTGTCTAGCATGTTGTTCGAGCCTATCTATTTTATTTTCCAATAAAGATATGGTCTCAGACGCACAAGTGTCAATCCTTGACTCCATCTCCGCGATACGTTTTTCGTTGTCAATATTGTTCGCCGAGTTGAACTCAACCGACGACTTCAATTCTACCATGACATTCGATAATTCTAGGTGTTTTTTATCTAAGGTTAATATATCTTTTTTAGTAATAGAGAACTCGGAACGTAATTCTTTCAAATCATTTTGTATTTGAGAGGAGGTAGATGACAGTTTGTTGAATTCATCTTTTAGATCTCTGATGTTAGTATTTATATTGGCAAACTGGTCACACATGTCAACACGCAGAGTATTCATTGACTTCTTAAATTCTTCGGACAATGCAGATATAGCCAAAGTCAGCTCGCAGTCAGGCTGCTTCCTCTTAAAACTTCTCTGCGTTACATTGTGGTCAGCGTCTTCGCCAGAGTACAGATCTGGAACCGATTGGCATTTACTACCTTTCGGGGAGGGCATCATTGTGTGTATACAGTGCTTCACAGGGCGAAAGTATGAAGATAAGAGTTGTGATAACGTTAAGTTACGCAGTGCTCAGCTGGTAGGCCCTTGTCAGTTGTACGCCGAACCGGTTTTCTCAAAGAGGTGAACGGAGTCGCTTCACGGTGAGCGAGACACAAATATACTCCGCACTGTTTTCCCCAGGGGTGTGGGGGGAGCCGTACGCGCACTGTCACCAACGATTTTAAATTTAATTGTCTTAGAGATAGGGTACGATTTAAATGGCACAAAAATTTATGACTGAGCAAAAAACACGAAAGCACGTCTGCTCTAGCCAAATATTGAGCGGTTTATGCTAATGCATTTTTTCTATGAGGGTAGGCAGACACCGCAGAAGGTCATCTGGTACGATCCTTCTGCCTAGCTACGTTCATACATCTGGTCATACACACAAGCCAGTTGCAAGAACTATGCACATGTCCTTACCCACAAATACATTTTATTAGTCACCTTTCACCGATGATAAGCGAGGCCTATGTCCAGCAGTGAACGTCTTTTGGTTGAAATGATGATGTTAATGAGTCGCCTTCTACTCATCTTATCCAAATGACTAACTTAACGACACCGACATATAAGTTGGCAGTCAACATCAAAACCCAATGCCACAAACATTAAAATCGATATATACCCACAATAATGGTCATCTTACACAGTTTTCAGACAGTCCCCTTTATCTCTTTACCGTAGACTAAACATAAATCACTTAGTCCAATCTAAAACCATTTGATTAATTGCCATTATGCACTCATTTGACCAAGTCGCAATTAATTTATAACTAACCACTGTTTTTGAGATGATCGTTTTGTAATAATGGTCGCTCTGTTCCGCTATTATTGGTTTCAATGATTATCAGCAGGGCTATTGCGTATCTTTTAAATATAATATCTTGTCCATGGATTAACTGTCAAACTAGCTATGGTTTAGTAAAAAATGGAACCATTTGACAGTCTATTGATGGACACTATATGATAGCCACTGTCATATACAAGATACGCAATAGCACTGCTGGTTGCTTATTTCCGTACACGTTTTAATTACGTCATGAGATCTAGTTCGTCCCGGCTGTCATTTGCAGATCTTCAACAGCCGTTACAGGTCCCAAAAGGTTAAGCAAAGGTGTTTTTAATAGTACACCAACATTTCGCCGGTAAATGTGTAAGTCCTATGTCATAAGAGACGAGCTTATTGCCATCAGACGGTCATAATTCCAGACTTAGTGGCAGCTACTGAGAAATTCCTGATGGAAAAACCCAATAACACTTTTCTTGACCTAGGAATTTAACCCAGGTCCTCTTTCACAACAGTCGTGCTTGCGAAAGAGGCAGTCAAGGACATGGAAGATATGTATCTCTGTACTCTGTACCTTAATGAGCATAAAAGGAAGCGTTTTACAAAGCTGCATTGAAAGCTGTAGATTCGCTACGCTCTGCACTTACAATAGATATGTTTCCTGACTAAAAAAATATATAAATCTAATTAGTAATAAAATTTACAGACATAAAACGCGTCATAGATTTGAATGGGACATCACTCGCCGGTAAAAAATGTCATGCTAATGTCTTACAATATGACGTCACGCGAGCTTTCAAAGCACTGTTTCGTCTTCACTGTTTGTTTACGTGCAAAAAGAAAAAATATGTGTCCGATATTTTTTTGGAAATTTATGGTACCTAATGTTGTCGCTGCGGTGTCGGTCCCCTTCATGGAGCATTTCTACCCTTGCAAAGTCCCGTGCCTTCTTAAAACAAGTACCCCAGTTATTTCTAAACATCTTAATACAATTCTAAATCTGTCACCTGCCCAGTCCTAGTGCCATAAATTACTGTATTTCATAACGGCATTTAATATTGTTGACGTTCTGTGTAAATACGTACATTGTTTCAGTTTATAGTTTCACAGAAAGTTAGTGGCACAACTGGGACATGTGGTGTACGCCTACTTCGAGTGCTGTCAAACAAAATGATTCATTGTATTGTATGTAGTATTTAGCAAATGGTACTACTTTGTATTCTATGCCTCTTCTGCCATCTTGGGTCAAATTTTACCAATAAAACTGGGAACAGATAGAATTAAAAAGTGTAACCATGTATAGTCCTGTAGACCATGCCGGTGCTTCCCCATAGAAAACGTCTAACCCGAACCATGCACCTATCCTCGACGACCACCAGTCTTACCAAGGTGCATCATATTAGTCAGTACTGATTGGGTTGAGGTCAGATAGTTAATATAAAGTATTGGTACCTGTTCAGCTGAATTGGGTTAGACGGGAAACTTACCCCAACATAGTTGGGAAAACGCTAGGCTGATGATGACTTTGGTCAAGTTCCCTTCTTGTTATTAATTATTAGGTGTTGCCAGCGGCTTCGCCCGCTACAACTCAAAAATTATCCTACGGGAAGATAAAATCGGGATAAAAACTATCCTGTGTTAATCTAGGTTAGGCTATTTTATCCAAATCCGTTCTGTAGTTTTTACGTGAAATAGTAACAAACATACACACTCACAATCTTCCACCTTTATAATATTAGTAGGATACATCTTTTGGTAGCGGGATATGGGGATTATTGTGCTGTTCTAATTATTTAAGTACAGTTAACCGTAGTCAGTAAGGACAATGAGTGCCAAATCAGGCATCATCATCATCATTTCAGCCACAACACGTCCACTGCTGGACATAGGCCTCCCTCAGGTGTCGCAACATTGACCGGCCCCGTGCTTCTCGCATCCAGCGGGACCCCGCAACCTTCACCAGGTCATCGGTCCACCTAGTGGGAGGCCTTCCAACGCAACGTCTTCTAGTTCGCAGTCGCCACTCCAGAACTTTCCGGCCCTGTAAATGTGATTACTATCTAAGAATCTGTTTTATAAAGTAAAAAATAAATGACGTCAATGTAGGAACAGAGTGTAACCTCATAAAACCCAAACAGATGACATTTTACGGTAACGACACTCCCAGTACCAAACTATCATAGTTTACTCATTGATTGATCATAAAATACAATTTCAATTCCAGCATAAAATAAATTAAAAGATAAACAGTAGTTCAACGATTAATTGATAGACCGTCATAATGTCATAAATTGATTTTGATGTATGTCATAAAATTGTGGACCAATCAACAACTGGCGTTAACCTGTTATACAAACTCAGAACCACATGCTCAGCACTCCTTGCGCGCACTGTACCAACGAGGCAAATCATATTTTTTTTAAGTCATTAAACATTCGGAGGAATGAGGAAAATATGAGAAAGGTTTTGGACAAGCTAAATTATTAAGAGCTTTTATTTAACTTGCGGTGCAAGTGCGTTAGTTTCTTTATGTAGGTTAAACCTTCCAAGTTGAACAAGAACCTACTCCTCTCATCCCCCCATTCACTCAAGGAGTTCAGTAGCTCTACCATGAGTTGTCATAGAAAACTTACTCGCTAACGTTGAACTCGCTAGCGTGCTAACGTGTATCAAATAGATTTCGATCATGCTTGCACCATGAGATTTACGGAGTCTTACGCAGGCGCTAATGTAAGCTCGATAGATAGTGTCGTCTAGCTAACTTCACTCTACTCATGTTTTGTTTCTTTCTTTCCCACTAATAAGAGGAGAGAACGATGTATACACAAATAAACCGACAAAATAGAAAAGTTGACGGTTATTAGACTACTTATAGTATTTAGTGGTTTTTGAATTTTTATTCCTTATAATATGTCACTGTCGTGTATTCAATTTGTAATTTTGTTTGTTGACCTTGTGTCACAGAGCTGTGTTGTGTGGTTTAACAGTTTATATTAGTAGATTCAAACAGATTATTTAAAACAATGAGGACCCTGCGCCTCAGTTTCAATTGTTGGTCGAGTTCATAGAAAGGTATGTTTCAACTTTCTTCAAAATTATTGTGTTTTGTTTTGAGAAAACTGCATGGTACCTTTAGTTCTAATGAAACTCGTTGTGTTGACATCTAATCCGTTACATTATTCATATGTATGACATACATATGAATAATGACATATGCACAAACCTTTAAAGTATTCTTTAGAGAGTCTATAAAGTTTAATAAACTTTCATTCATTTATATTTTGCAATTGGTGTCTAACATGAATTCTCATTTCGGAAAATCCTTTCCTGAAATTCACGTTATTCACGTCGTTGGTCTTCAAATTCAGCGGCCACTAACATATATCATACCAAATAAGCTTTGCAGACATTATTTTGACTGCATTAGACTCAAAAACGTACATAATTTTGTTGTAATCATATGTTTCACACGCCAAAATGCTAGTGAGCTACGTAACCACTATAGTAAGCGAATTATTCGATAGGTTCAGTGAAATAAGTGACTCATGGTACCGTTTTGTATGGTGACAGCTGAAAAACGTTAGTAACTATAGAATAGATTACGTTAGGTTTTTAACCTATCGTCATCTATAGTGCTTATGTTACGGATTGTAATTCTTTCCGTGACCGCTAGAGGCGCTGTACAATATTTCATACAAATAATTTACGGAGACGCTAGCGAGATTTGGCTGTGTAAACTCATGGTAGAGGTACTGTATACAGGGAGTTAGGTTATACGAGGGTATTCAGTATTCGATTCTCTTCCTAAATATGTAAAAAAACTATAACCTTAATTTGTGACGTAATTGTCCCATGGCCCCCGCACGCTCTCCAGATCTCACTATAATAGATGTTTCCTTTTCTTCATTGTCCTACGCCAGTTTTAAAATATGAAGGGAAAATGGATTATACCTAAAATTCATTGATTCGCGCACATTTTCTGCGATAAACGCAAGGGTGGCGAGACTTTGATTGAAGATTTGGTATGGTTCTGACTGTTATTTATCTGGGTTTTTTTTGTTTATATATTTATTAGTATATCATGTAAGCATGCCCTTTTTTTTTGCGGGTGTAAAATCATCGAATAACCCCTTCCGCTCTTGGGCAGAGCGAAAGGGAGTGTCAGACTTCTACTGACTCCCTTCCCTCTTGCGGGTTTCAATATGTTCTTCGTTTAAACGAACATATACTGTATATAAGAGTCCTAATCCCAGGTTAGAGTAAATGCTGTTAAATTGGCTGTGTAAATAAATAAATAAATAAATAAATATCCTTGGACATTTCACACAACGCCATCTAGTCCCAAGCTAAGCAACCTAATGCTTGTGTTATGGTAACGAGATGGCTGATAAACTACTTATATACATTTTTTTTTGTAAATACATACATATTATAGATAGAAAAACACCCAGACTCGGAACAAATACTTGTAGGTCGTACAAATATTTGTTCCGTGCGGGAATCGAACCCGCGACATGCTGCGCAGCAGTCAATCGCTCAACCACTGCGCCAACCGTGTCGTCGTCGTGTCGTCAATGTGATATAAGTTTTTAAACCGACATGGTCAGTACATCGACGGATTGTGTAAGGAATGATATTGATGTATGGATGGAGCATGCAATGTAATCTATCTGAAATAAACGAATTGAATTGAATTGAATTGAAAAAAAAACGAGTTAATGTCATTGTGACGTCTAACAGGGAAGAATGGAAAAATAGAACATGTTGCGCCGACCCCAAATAGAATGGGATAAGGACAGGAAGACGATGATGATGATGTGGCGAGTGGACACAGTGAGATTGGAGTGTTGGGAACAGAACCGAGTAAAAAAACATTACAAAGGACCATTTGATTTTTTACCCAGGATCTGATTTCATCATCATTATCATCAGCCTATGATGTTCTTACTATAGGGACTCAGGCCTTCTCTCTGGGAGAGGGATGGGCTATAATCTACCACGCGGCCCAGTGCGGATTGGTAGATCATGTCACATGACGTCTTCGAATTGTTTAAAAAACTAAAAAACCCGACTGAAAAAACTGAAAAGCAAAAAACAAGCACATTTTAAATTAAACAAAACTTGGAAGCAGGCGGGGTCCATTCTATTTTCATTTCATAATTTAATATTCAAATGAACCAAACGCTTTTTCAGTCGGGTTTTTTAGTTTTTCACAACTTTATTTATTTCCAACTTTTTAGTTTTTTTTGCCTTTGTTCTTTCTCCACAGATGATTTAACTTTGGTGTTTGTTTATAGGATTCGTGACTTGGAATTTATTTGAAACATTTAAGTGTCATATATTTTTAGAATCTTCTTTTAAAACCCTTAATTTACCTACTCAGTGGTAACAGAAAAATAGATATTTAGAACTCCGCGATATGGCCGCCCAAAATAAGCATTTTTTCTTTGTTTTTATTTTTTATTTTTAATGTAGCCAGTGACATTCGCGCCACCAAGACGAATATAACGACGTATATTTCATTCAAATCCCATCATCCATTTAGGAGTTATAAGGGAACAAAAAACGGACATACATACATACACGTCAAACACATAACACTCTTTTTGGGCTTCACCGCAGTCGGGTAAAAAGTATCTTAATTAATATAAATGTTATCACGTTTTTCCCTTTATGAGCCTCTACTGTAAAGTACACTTTTATAAGTTAGCTTAGTATAAATTGCTGGTGTCGAAAAGATCTTCTCAACGATCATAAATTAGAGTATTTTACTCAAATCTTTTCACAAATCATCCATCTTTCATATTTTCTAGACCGGAATAAACTAGGTACTAAATGGTTTTAAGGTTATTTTATTGTCTATACATATCATGTTCACGCTTCATACAATATGTGAATGACAGATATATAGAGTTGAACGTTTTTGTATTTTATTTTCTTCTTGTTTGAAGTTGACGTGATGTGGGTTGGGTTTGGATTGAAATATAAATAATAAAATCGTCTATTGGTGGTTGAGAAAGTTTTTTAAACACGTTGATTGGTTGATTGACGGTTATAAACCAAAATAAAAATATGAGTAGAATTTGTGCGAAAAAAAGGGAAAAAGAAATTACGCTATATCTTATTATCATTCAAAAAATTGAAACTGGCAAAGTGCGAGCTGGACTCAAGCATCGTAGATTCCGAATAAAATTGTTTGTATTTTGTTTGATATGAAACAGCATATTCACAGTTTTCGATACAATATTATCATACTGCTAAAGTTTTACATGTGCTGTAAGACATTGCTTAAAAGTAATGTACGGCGTACCGTAGACGTGCAGGAGAATGATGTACGATTAACCTTCACCGTTAAATTTTGACAGTTGCTGTCACTGAAATAAAATGACATATCAAACGGAACGCATTTTACATTACTCAGCTGCAATAACTCCTAACATTTCTATTGTCGCATTCAACGAAAATGGCGAAATAAAAGTCTGCGTCAACATTTACGTTGCAACGTTAAACGCAGTTTTACGCGTAAAAACGTCAAATGTTCACGATTATTGTCTGCAATGTAACGTTTTTATTGGTTTTGTTGCTTCATTAAATTAATTCTAGTACAATTACTGTAGTTACCTTTTACTTTAGTTTTAGTGGTAGCAAAGACTTAACTAGTTATAAAGTAACATGTCATCTGCCTAGCCTTTTACCAACTATATTGGGGTCGGCTTCCAGTCTAACCGGATGCAGCTGAATACCAGTATTTTACATGGAGCGACTGCCTATCTGACCTCCACAACCCAGATAATACTAGGTAATACGATACCCTTTGGTAAGACTGGATGTCAGACTTTCAGGTCACTGACTACCCGTAACGACTGCCAAAGATCTATATATGGCACCCGGGACCAACAGCTTAACGAGCTTTCCGAGATACGGAGGAAACTCGGTATGTAATGGGCGGTCACCCATCCACGGATCGACCTAGGCAAGCGCAGCTTAACCTAAAGATCGACCCGAGTGGCAGTTCTTATTAAGCCACGAGCTCCTCTTAAGCCACGAGCTCCTCGTAGTTATAAAGTAACACTAGGTTTTATTTAGCAGAAAAACAAAACATCAAGCCTATAATCCCTGAAGAACATTTCAAGAACGCTTTGCCCCACTGCCGAATCTAACCCACATCAAGCTCACCAGTTGGACATACGACTAGATCAACTAGAAAATTTTAAATGACAACCGGGACCAACGGCTTTACCGACTTTACGAGTCACGGAGGGAACTCGGTATGTAATGGGTAGTCACCCATCCACAGAACAACCTAAGGAAACGCAGCGTAACCTGAAGATTGTAACGAGTGCCTGTTGTTATCAAGCCACGGACTTGGGCTAGGGCAATAATATCCGTGGTGCCAGGCAACTGGGCTAATCCCAGTTATATACGGCCCTGCGTGCCTGTTGGCCTAGTTCTGTTCTGTCTCCTGCTGATATGGAGGGAAGTGGAAATTATGTTTTTCCAACTCCTCCGCTATTCTTTTCTAATTAATTTCGTTGCGGGATCCAAGACAGTTAAATCGTTTCTCTGGGACTTCGTCGAGCTTCATTATTTCAGCGCTTTTCTTGTGGTCACCACTGTTGATTCTGGCTTACAGGAGTTACAGCGGTTTGGGAATAGTGTGGCGGGCTTGCCCCAAAAAAAAAACAAGCCATGGGCTCCTCAACAACAAACAAATGCTCATACGCCATGGAAATTTTGCTATCTTAAAAATAAACCAGTGACACAAAATAAAGAACATTCTCGATATCGCTCCCTTGAACATAATAGAAAGCAAACCCTATCCAGAATTACGGGGTCTCAGTACATTCCTATTCATATTTCTGCGCGTCGACGTGCGGTGTGCGTAAAACGGAATATCCATTCAAATATTACATCTGACGTCGTAATCTGTATTAGAGACGGCGCACAAGAACGATTTGTCGCCGCGGCGTTTTTTAAACGACCGCATTAACGTTTTTTTTTATGTTTTGTGTTTGCGTTGGATGTTATGGAAATGGTATGGATTGGCGTCATTGTCTTATGGTAAGTAAAATAAAAGTCTGACAGATTTTTTTCTCTCTACAGTTCATTTTCAATGTATACGAGGCAATACAAGTGTGTAAGGATCGATTCGGGTAGTGTTTGGTTTTTGCATAGCCCTCAGGAACCAAGTTTCCACTATTAATCGTAGTAGTATCATATACCGCTAAATATCAGATATTTTAGATGAAGCGTAGCATATGCCTGTTCAATCTCCCTTCAAAGCAAAAATGAATATGCATCTTTTGGGCACGCTTATTCCATCATAGACTTGATCCATAACTTTCCATCAGGCGTGATCGAAGTCAAGAGTAGGCCTATTTTGCAGTAAAAAAGAACAAGATAAAGTGACTTCCTATCTTAACTACAAAATCCAGTAACTGGATATACCTGGGAATACCGCTTGTTATGCCTGTTTATTAAACTTTTAGGCACATTCAGGCTAGCATGGTGAAGGAAATTAAGCAAAGCTAATTGTTATTATTCCAATCATCAATCCGTTCTGATCAAAAGAGTCTTTTCAAAACCGGATACAATAGTCCAGCCTCCGGGATTTACCTTTAGAAGTTTAAACCGAAGCCCTATCGACTTGCCTAAAATTTCACTTCACTAAAACAAGAATTCAAACTAATTAATTACCAATTCTAAACAAAATAATAACTTAAAAACCTACTTTTAAGACAGTTCATCTCGACTTCTAGCTACAGACAACGCTTTGCCCAGTGTAAATTAACCTAGAGTAGCCCATTGTTTAAATAGAATAAGAGGTTAACGTATATTGGTGTAGTTATCTAGACTGGCGTTTAGATTTTCCCACCTTTACATCAGGTGCGTTGGCTAACCTAGAAGTCTATAGATAGACTCCGGTCACTCGCTGGACGAAGCAAGGAAGACTTGCTCCGGTAGAGATTTGTACATTTGTCTGGCATATATGTGGTGGTGTACAACCCTTGATTCACCTGACATAATGTCTGCATGTCCTCGTAGTTAAATTCACTAATTATACAGATAATTTAAGATTTTTCAAAAATCTAATAATGCAGTTTTAGGGTTGCCTTTGTTCATAATTTCAGATTTGGGCATTCATCCCCAATCGTAAAATTCACACTGTATCTTGACATGAACATGTTAAGAAGGTCATTAGCGTATAACCTACTGTACTACAAGATAATTAGACAAAAGTAATTACAGAGATAAAAGTTTGACACGCAATAAACATGAGAAGTCGTTTGTGGCGGTAACCGCTTTGTCCTATGTTGTTACGCCGGCAATTACTCATACAAAATGGCCGCCTGGACGACCTAACACCATTCTTTGGCCCATTACTTTTCTTTTATCGGATAGGTTGCTAGTTAAGTAACATAGAGTTATGCATAGGTAAAAAGCTTGAACTAGGCTGTGTTTACATAGAAGCCGAAGCTGTAAAATGATGAATTTACGTGTCAAAAGTACCGGGGCTGCCGGACTGTTCGAATGAGATACCGTGGCCCCGAAACACAAAGAATTGACAAGCAACAAGGTTGTATTTTAGTCAGTAGAAACTTTTTTTTTTATCCTTTATTAAAAAGAACCAGGTACTAATAATTAATTACAATCTAGCCTACAAGACTAATAAGCAATTTTAATCTAACTTAACTTTTTACGTGGTAATTATTTTAAAACAGAATAGTGCTGATTGTACTATAAACAAGTCCGTTCCACTTTCTTAGAGTCTAATATTATACAATAAACACTTTGTTCATGTGTTATATGAGTGTCATTGTCACTATTATTTCTACATTATTTACACTACACTAATTCAAAAGGTTTTGTTCGTTTTAGCCTTCGCACTATATTTCTCTGGTCTAGCAGCTGAATTGCCTCGATGTTCACATGTTGGTGGAGTCGGTGTTCATGGGCCTCAGCAAATTTTTGGATTATTTTGGTGACGGGTTCCACTTTTAGGTCACGATGGAGGTCGTCATTTCAAAAGTTTCTAAAAAGTTTCTACTGGAGTATTCTAAGGATTATTGTTAATGCGCCCTGGTATATAAACCAGGGCGCATTAACAATACTCCTTAGAATACTCCAGTAGAAACTTTTAAAAAAACCACGAACGTATTGCGTTGCGCGGTATACGGCTGTGTCGACTCGGCTTCATCAGCAGAAGGAAGTATTTTTAACCAACGTCTAAAAAGAAGGAGGTTCTCAACTCTGTTCTTTTTTTTGTTTCCGCATAACTCCCTCATTAATGAACCGATTTGAAAACTTATGTTCTTTAATCGAAAGAGTATACTCCCGAGGTGATCCCACTGTTACCATGTCAGGATCTGATGGTGGAATCTTAGCGAAATCGAGGGCAACCCTTAAATTTTAAAAGCACGTATTATGCGTTTCGTATTTTTACTAAAGCTATTTAAGTATTCATATCTGGCAGTCATCACCTCATGTTGATGAGCTGATGATGGAAGGTACGAGCTCGTATAACTCCTTAGCGGTTAGGAGTTGGAGGATAATTCTTTAGTAAAATATTATGTGGGGACGTATAAATGATTGTATTCTTTCAGGTTACCTAGGTGAGCTGACTATAGAAAGTACTACTCCTCAACGGTTAGAAGTTAAAATCAATAATAAGAGAATCTTGAAGATTAAGGGTTAGGTTTCTTGTTTGAATGTTAAATGCATCGTAACTATGAGTCTAGGTTATTAAAACTAAAACTGGAAAAATAAAATACTTAAAAAAGCAGCTTCTGAAGTCGGTGGCTTTTGTTTAATTTCTTTTTTTTGCCACCGACTTCAGAAGCTGGCTAATCTTCTATAGTTATTTCTATAGTTGTTTTTGAAGTCGGTTTGATTCCTTGCATAAAATATATACATAGACATAAATCACAATATTCTGCGAAGAAAAAATAAATTGGTGACAAATCGGAACAGTGACAAGTCTGGAATAACATATTTTATTCACTCACCTTTCAACCTTCAGTTTAATATTCCACGACCAAAAACAGAAGAGGGCGAAACGCAAGTGCGAGGCGAATCATAAATTTTATTATTAAAACCAGACGCGACGATCGTAAGTTCAAATAGCGACCAAGATTTGTATACGCCGTTTAAATATTGGCGTAAGGCACTGCTCCCACCGCTCGCTGAGGAGGTATCGACTGAGCGTAGCGGTTACTTTCTTTATCAAAAAAAGTACAAAAGACGTAAAAAAGTAAGCATAGGTACATCCTCAGAACAGAGGGAAAATATGTATGACAAGCTTGAAAAATAGCCAACCCCTAGCATAACGCCGTGTCACCACGCGAGACAGAGATGAAGGTTTTCTACTATAGCTTTGACGCAGGTCCAATGCCAGTAAACTAGATCCACATAATTAGATGATCGCTATTAGACTATACTGCTGGAGAAAACTCTCTCTCCATTATTTTGTCGTAACAACAAAAAATATCATAGAAAATAATGCCCTGAGTATTACGTATGGAGTTGAAAGCGGTCGACCGTCATGGTACCTAATCGCTGCCGGTTACACATGTTTACAGGCCAGAGACAAAGCTATCCAAAATACACACCCGTTACTCGTTGCTCGCCCGCTAGTTCCACTCGCTACCCGCTAATCTTTAGCAGTGGCACCAGTACCTAGGTAGGCAAGACAGTCTTGTCTTAAGTGTGCGTCCCAAATTAATGCTTGTATGTTTTGTTTACGCCACATCCCTTTGTTTGAGAATTATTCGAGAGGTTGATTGGTGTGTGAATTTTAGGAAAATCTTGAGGATAATGGTGTAAATGTTTAAAATAATAAGAAAACATTAAGGGCTAAGCTTTAACTACATCTGACAGCACGAAGTCTCACTTTTCTATGATACTATCGTTTACTGTTGCACAGAACTGTTGATCGCATGACACTTACTATGATACTATTTCTATGATACTATCGTTTACTGTTGCACAGAACTGTTGATCGCATGACACTTATTATGATACTATCGTTTACTGTTGCATAGAACTGTTGATCGCATGACACTTACTATGATACTATCGTTTACTGTTGCACAGAACTGTTGATCGCATGACAATTACTCGTATAAAACGTCAAGAAAAGTTTGGTGTTGGTCATTTCCTATGGAGAAAAAGTGACAAGAAACTCCATGTATACTCTTTTAAAATAGTTTGGTTTTACAATATTATACATTAGCAGTTAGATAATATGAAGGTACAACATAAATAAGTCGTAGTAGTCGCACAAAATATGTAAACCAAGATAAAAAGTTAACAAGCATCTACGAACGTGCAAGGCCTACAATGTTCACACATTCACAACTAATCAATCTTTCTACAACTTTCTATACAAACACACGATCCCGCATTTTCTTATAATAGAACTAGAACATTTACATACAACTGACACACCCTCGCAGTTTTTACATTGACAGTACGCCACGCCACGGCATGTTAGCAGGCGGAGTTAAAATGCATACTAAAATAAACATGCCAAGTAAACGAGTAATGAAATATGCATATCGACGCGAAGCCGACACCGATCTGTGTTGCCACAAGCAAAAAATATTTCACGCCAGTGTTACAAGGTTTCTTGGGAATTGCTGATGTTATAATAATCTGTTGAATTTGTCGAGATTTTTCTTTGTTGGTAATGTTATTGGATTCATTTCTTTTTCTGTCTGGTTTTCTGTAGATTCGTTGTATTTTTACTCAGAACAAAATATTGAATCCTGATAATTATGTTGGTATTTTGCATAACGTTATGCAACGAGTGTAATGATGTATTTGATTGGCAAATCTAATTATAGGTGCAGAAACGAATAATATAATTATTATTATGTATGTTGTCCTTTAGGACAATATTCATCAATGTAGCATGACGACAAAAAAACGATAATGCAAAATTTCAGCTCAATAGATTCAATCAATTTTAAAATTTAGTTGCATGATTTGACGTAAACAAACGAACTTCTGTAAGTTTGCAATGTTGGTGCACTGCAAGTTAAATATAAGCTTGTAAAAAGGCGCAAATACGGACATCACTTCTTAACCTTCCGAAAATTGGTTAAACAAAAAATAAAAGACCTCTCACACCGCAATAACACTTTAACCGGCGACCTTCCGTCGATTGACCAAACAAACCGACCCCATATAACTTACTGTGTAATGTACATTTCGCGTAATGACTGTTTTTAAACGAGTAAAGCCGTAAACCATTCCGTGTTAGCCGGTTGCTGTGCGAATGTCATCGTAAATCTGGGTTGCGGTTCGTTGCAGTCGCATGCGTGCAAGTGTGGGGATGCCCTAACTGTTTAGTTCCATCTAGTTTTTATTTGGAGTACTAGCTGCTGCCAGCGGCTTCGCCCGCTACAACTCGGAAATTATCCAACGGGAAGATAAAATCGCGGTAAAACTATCCTATGTGTTAATCCAGGTTATGAACTATCTGTGTACCAAATTTTACGCAAATCCATTCAGTAGTTTTGCGTAGAAAAGTAACAAACAAGTTTATAATATTAGTAGGATAGAATAAATCTTTTGGTAGCGTGAAATGGGGACTGTTATTGTGCTGTTCTAATTATTTAAGTATAGTTAACCGTAGTCAGCAGGGACAATAAGTGCCAAATCAGTCGTCATCATCATCATTTCAGAGAAAAGACGTCCACTGCTGGACATAGGCCTCCCTCAGGTGTCGCATTAACCGGTCCCGTGCGTCTCGCATCTAGCAGGTCCCCGCAACCTACACTAGATCATCGGTATACCAAGTGGGAGGCCTTCCAACGCAACGTCTTCTGGTTCGCAGTCGCCACAACAGAACTTTCCGGCCCTATCGGCCATCCGTACCTTGTTTTTTTTTGACATTCGTAAGTGCATAGTAATGGCCTTATCTATACTAATTATAAAGCTGAAAAGTTTGTTTGTTTGAACGCGATAAACTCAGGAACTTCTCGTTGGAATTGAAAAAATCTTTTAATGTTGGGTAGTCAAATTATCGAGGAAGGCTTTAGGCTATATAACATTACGCTGTAACTAAAAGAATCGGAGCATACATGAAATATGTTGCAAAAACGCATTAGATTTTATGTTTGTTACGATTTAACTCAAAAATGACTCTGCCGACTTTGCACATTCTTTCAAAATTAGAAAACTAATTGAAAAAATATTACTATGTTCGATATTCGATCTATCCAGGAAGGTTGTTAGCTATATATATTATTGTGACGCAGACGAAGTTGCGTGGGTCAGCTAGTTAAAAATAATAATAAATGCTTAGTTTGAATAATATTATTTTCAACCAAAATGCTTTGCTAATGTTTGTTGAATACTTTGTACTGATACAAAGTATCAGTACAAAGTATTCAACAAAGTATAGTATAGTAGGCCAAGAAACTATTAACGGACAAATTCTAGACAAAGATACAATATTCTAGACAGTTATTGCAATATTAATGTGCTAGTTAAACTATTTGTAACGGGCAGGAAACAGTGCAACGTTTAACCGACAGATAAATCAATGAAGATTATGTTACAATGTTTGTAATATTCATTCGGTACATACCTACCGAGTTTCCTCAGTGCCTCGGAAAGCACGTTAAGCTGTTGGTCCCAGCAGCCATATATAGATCTTTGGCAGTTGATACAGGTAGTCAGTGACCTGAAAGTCTGACAACCGGTCTTACGAAAGGCTATCGTATTATCTAGTATTAACTGGGTTGTGGAGGTCAGATAGGCAGTTGCTCTATGTAAAGTACTGGTATTCAGCTGCATCAGGTTAGACTGGAAGCCGACCCCAACATAGTTAGGAAAAGGCTAGGCAGATGATTTCACATGGAGCGATTACCTGTCTGACCTTAACCCAATCAGTACTGACTAATATGATGCACCTTGGTAAGACTGGTGGTCGTCGAGGATAGGTGCATGGTTCGGGTTGGTCGTTTTTTTTATGGGGCGGTTTGGTTTCTCTCTTTAATTCTATCTGCTTCCAGTTTTATTAGTAAAATTGGTAAACGTCCACTGCTGGACATAGACCTCCCCCAGGTGCCACCACATTGACCGGTCCCGCACGTCACGCATTCAGCGGATCCCCGCAACCTTCACCAGGTCATCGGTCCACCTAGTGGGAGGCCTTCCAACACAACGTCTTCCGGTTCGCGGTCGCCACTCCAGAATTTTTCGGCTCCAACGGCCATCCGTTCTGCGAGCAATGTGCCCTGTTCATTGGCACTAAGTCTCAAGTCCAGTTTAACTTACTTCAGTCTAACTAATACCTCGAAGGTAGAAAAAGGATTTTCATCTCAAAACGCTCTGCACCATGCTTACCTGAAAAGAAACAAAATTGAAATTAATAAAACATTTTTAAGTTCGTGAAAATCTGATCATTACACACTGCATGGTTACAGAAAGGAATATAGATTTGATTTTATGATTCCAATTTCCAGTACCTCCCACAGTTTCTGTTCTCCTGGTAGTTTGTGGAACTTTACTAACATTATTATCGATTACTTTTATTATACACCCCATCACTAGCAGCTACCAAATCATAGGTGCTCAAATGGGAATAGCTTTGGTGCTCTAAAGATCGGTGCTCAGATGGGAATACCTCGAAATAATTCATTAAATATTACCATACACAAAAAATATGTAAAACTCTAGCCAAAAAATATGAAACAATTTTGCACAACACGTTGTAGACAATTCTGAATTTCCATTTTTAACTGCTGCTACAAATGCTTAAATATATTAAACAAATGCCTACTAGCAGAAACAGTTTTTTTTTTCAATGTAAAATTAAGCTAAACATGGCACATGTTTACGTTAGCGACTAAAAGCTCCCTGGAGTATGAAACGCTGTGCCGTCGACCTTGTAAAAACCCATATGACTTTTTTAAGAACGTGTGTGTCCCATGGGACATGGCTTTTATATAAAGTTCGGGTTATATTGTCAAAAAATTAAATGACATTTTATTTTGGGACTAATTTTGTCTAGTGTATTTATTATAAATCTTATTAAAAGCTGTACAAAGACGGACTTAATGATTTGAGCATTTTTTGCTGGTGTATGTTAGGTATTGCAAGTTTAAAGAAACGATGTATGAAAGATAAGATTGGAAATTGCTGAGTGAGATTAAGGCTACAAGAGAAGCTTGGGAGACAAAAATGTTGCAACGATGTGGATATGAGAGCGAGCATAACAAGTGCTGTAAGCGTCTTTTTATATTAACCAAAATTTCAATTCATAGGACAGGTCAGCAATAAAAATTAAGGATACGGGAATTGCAACAATCTTAGTTTATCAATAGAAAGAAAAGCGGTAAAAATGTAACCATTAATCTTATACTGGCTACATTGCAAACAGGCTACGTAAATTGTTTATTATTATAAATTTATGTAACTATATTCACAGCAGCATTTACAATTTCAAATACTCAATGAAAATACTTTTACCTCAATAAACATTGAAACTTGGTTAATAATACACAATTACTAGACTTTTCACTTGTAAGTCAATACATAAAAGACGAAACATTTGGGAAGTGATGGCGATTTTAATTTTGTAGGTAGAGTGTACCTACAAAATTAAAATCGCCATCACTTCCCAAATGTTATCATGGTGTCAAAGGTCAACTGTCAATAATATTTTTGCATAAATCTGAATACTGCTAGAACACTTAACAAATAAAAAGTAAAGTACGAGTAATAACAAACAAAACGTTATCGATTCCGAAGTTTATTTCAAAAGCATCTGGCTAGAAAACAAACGGAGCAGTTTCTGAAGTCAGATATCTGAAGTTATTGTAGGTAGTTGGAAAAACAAACATACATCTCTGTGATATTGAGCATAGTTTATTGAATTTATTTACATGTCGAAAAATATAGTAATATTTTGTTATTTGGTGAAATATTACCTGACAACTATACAGTGTAAAGAAAAGAAAAGACTAGCACTTTTTTATAAATACAGTTTTTCAATAGACATTTATTTTTGTAATCTGTTTATTCTTTGTTTATTGCAAACAAACTTTGTTAAGATTAATGTTTTAAAAGACACTCAATCTTTTTTTCATCATTTGTAACGTACATTTTACCGTTAAAAGACACACACAAACACCCGGACCTGGAACAACTATCTGCAGCTGAGCAGTCCATTGCTTGAGCCACTTGAGCTTGAGCACCAACTGTGTTGTCATTATTTATGACGCAATCAACAATTTAGTTCTTATTTTTGTTGCGAAATGTTCGTGACAGTGTAACACGGAGCAATAGAGAAACAAGATAATGTCCATTTTAACTGACACTAAATTAATCTTTCACAAACGCTTAAATTGAAGCACGCTTCTGACAATTCAGCACCAAACATGGCGTCTAAAGCAAAAAATCCAACAATAGAAATACATTTCGGTATTGGCTATTTTAGCGTAGTATGTATGAAGTGTAAGCACAAAATAACGCAATCATAAAACCTTATTTCCCGATAAACTAGCCTCCCCATAAAACCCTTTAATACAAGTCCTATTTCCTATAACACATCTATAAAAGCGTAGGCATATCAGTGCATATAAAAAGACGCAAATATCATAAACCTCAAGCGTTCTCGCAACCTTGCTATGCTCAGCTGAATTACTTCAGCCTACCCGCCGTTTCAGTTACGGAAAAATATGTGCACACATGAGTTTTATAGGAGTTTCCACCGGAGGAATGTACTCGCAGAGAGCAAACATTTTACTGAATGCGAAACTCGATATCAAAGGGGAAACAGTTGAATAACGTCTACCTATATATTTTTTTCTACATTTGTAGACTTTTTCAATAAGTGCAGGGATTAAAATGTGCTACGAAGTATTCGTTGAGTTTATAAAAACGCATGAAAAAGAAAAATATTGTTAGCAAACTGCATTCGTTATGGAAAGTTTAGCTACCCTCGAAATGAAAAATTTAGATATTAGAAATCATACTGCCGTACTCAGAGATAATTAATGATTACTTAAGCCGTTACTTAGACTAAACTGTCAAAACCATTGCTCAGTGATGGTCTAAGTAATCATTAAAGCTCTCTGAGTGCGGCAGTGAGTCAATTAAGGTTAATCTCCTTTATTTTCTACGCTATTTTGCAAATAATAGGGATGATTGCAATTTATTTATGAGATTATTTAGTACAAGTATCACGAATTTCCAATAACCGTTTACGGTACATTAATTTTATTTGTCTACATAATTTAGTAGATAATAAATTAATTTACCTAATAAATATATTTATTGGGCAATACAGTGTAATTGGGCCCCAAAATAAATAAGGACTTTTACGTTCTGAAATAATATATTATTTTCATTTGAATTCTTAATTATGCCTGTTTAGCATCGACAACACGTTTTTATTACCTAATAAAATACATCAAACAAATCGCCTTCCTAAACATTCTACTTTCGGATTTAATAAAACCTACTCTACGTTTTATACTGAACAAAAATAAGCACAAAAATACGCATAACATAATGCATTTTGACGCCTGAGTTATAAATCTTACCTAATCATTTTAAAGTAGATTTTTCAACGTCCCCATAAAGATGTCACCTTCCGCATATTCTACTTGAAAAGTTAATGTATCCACTGTCATTACTTCGGAACCGGCGATTTTAAACTTTAGAACCCTTTTTTTTTTTTTTTTTTTTTTTTTTTTTTTGGTGGGTGTAAAATCATCGAATAACCCCTCCCGCTCTTGGGCAGAGCGAAAGGGAGTGTCAGACTTCTACTGACTAAAAACCACCCATGTTCCTTCTTCGCCCTCTATGTCGAGGCCGCGATAACCGTTGGACTACCCGCGGCCCCGACAGGCAACTTTAGAACCCTTACGCAAAGGTGACTTTTAAAAGTCAGGTGTCGTGTGAGAATTTATCAAAATATGAGGTTTCAGGCTTTCTACGTCTACTGAGTGTCAGGGTAACTCAGTGTCAGATTTTATTCGGGAAAAATATGATGGTTCAAGAAAAGGATAGTACGGCCGTGCCGCTTTATTGCTCGACTTGGCGGGGGCACTACCGTGCCCCCAGATTATTTGAGTACATAATTTATGGAAAAGGTGATACTTTATTTTGTAAAACTAAACTTTCGAAGAGGGTGTTGAGAAAGCATAAATTCGTCAGTTTTAATGGGTTTCGGTGACGTTTTAAATCAACACGTCACTGTTTTGTAAACACAAGTGGTGATCATTAATCTTACTATCTTCTAAAATACAGTCCCGTAGGATTGATTTATGTAACGGTTTTTACATAACGTCACAACAAGCCGTACTCCACGAAGGGTTAGGCAGACGTGTACCAACCCAAGAGTACACCCATATTTCGCCGGTAATGTTTCATCATCATCATCATCATTTCAGCCAAAAGACGTCCACTGCTGGACATAGGCCTCCCCCAGGTGTCGCCACATTGACCGGTCCAGTGCGTCTCTCATCCAGCGGGTCCCCGCAACTTTCACCAGGTCATCGGTCCACCTAGTGGTAGGCCTTCCAACTCAACATCTTCCGGTTTGTTGTTGCCACTCCAGAACTATCCGGCCCCATCGGCCATCCGTTCTGCGAGCAATGTGCCCTGCTTACTGCCACTTAAGTTTGGCAATTCTTCGGGCTTCGTCGAACCCTCAGATAATAGGAGACGAGGCTATTGTCATGAAATCCAGGCTCCGTAGCTACAGATGAAACATTCATGATGATAAATTCAATAGCACTTTGCCCGACTGTGTTTGATTCCCAGAATCAAACTCAGGACTTAAGTTCAGCACTTGCACTTGCGACCACAAGACCTGTTAGTAGTTAGTTAGAGTAGTTTAGCTGTTATTGTTAATGTCCATTTATGTATCTTATCAGGCACTTAACTTCATAACTCTGTACACGGGATCTGTTTCTATATTTTCACTTCTTGTAGCCACGTATCCCGGGATCCGTGGAGACAATTTTTTTTATAGATCCGGATCCCGGGATCCGTGGAGACAATTCGATGGGATCCATGTTAAATCAAATCGGATCCCGAGATCGGTGGAGACAATCCACTCTAAAAAGGAACAGATGTTTTTATTATGTTTGTTTAAGAAATATTTTATAAATATGGATAAAATATAAACAAAAGACATTATTAACTTAATCAGATATTTAATGTCTCTTTTATAGTTTGACCTTTGACGTTAGTAATCAAACAAATTTTAAAAATAGTTTGGCCATTTGACAAACCGTATTTTAAACTGTTTATGCAGGCAATTTTACCTCCACGTGCCAATTCCACGTGTTTCAAGTCCTTCCCCTGGGTCAACGTAATTGCCCTTGAGAACCTTAATTAAATAGCTTCAAATAAAGTACTTTGCTATATTCTTCCTCAAAAATGTTTTTCGGCTCGGGTCTCAATGACGCCTCAGCGCTAATCACCAACATTACACACTTGTACTATAATGTGTTATTTCACTGCTTCATTGATCTACTGATCTCAAGTGCAACTGTTGAGCATGAGGTCCTGGGTTCGATTCCGGGGCCGGGCAAAGTGATATTAGGTTTTTCTATTAGTCTAGAGTCCCTCCCTAACATGGAACTCAAACATAGCTGGAAAATTGTGGGTGTAATATTAGGTACACCTCTACCTAACCCTGCGGGGATCACAGGCATCACGCCTGTAATTCTTTTGATACTTATAGTACCTCAAATAAAAATACTTTCTACAATTTTCTTATAAATATATATTTTTTATAAACTATATTACCCTTCTCAATATTAACTCTGCCAAAGAAACAACACAATCTAGATATCAGCCTCGTATTTGTAAGAAAACACATAATTTCCGTATTCCCCTGTGTGCACCCGTACACCCCCTAATACCCCTTACACCCCTCAATACCCCAGGGGAACGGTCCAGTCAGAATCACTTGACCAGTTTGTTACTTCGCGTATCCTCAGTTCTGTGGACCGTGAAACTCAATTTTGTTACAAAAGAACTGTGCTATCTTTAATGTTATAGAAAGATTTTCTTGTTGGGAATTATCCTTTTTATTTTGAACTGTATGGGTTTGAGGGGTTATTGTTAGCTGTTAGGGTTATTAAAAGGTGGTATTCAATTGTAGTATTGGGTTCAATAAAAGTGATTCTATGTAGTGTGACCGGTTTCTTGCAATTCAAAAGTGGGACTTTAGATTTATACATATTTGAACCAATATATCACTATACATTGCTACAATTACCTTAAGACTATTAAATAAACTAGCAACTTTAAAGGGTATCATAAAACTGTTTTGTGTTGTGCCCAAGAGACTGGCGGTATTGCCACGTCACATGATAGCACTATTTTGCATAAGACCGTTACGTCTCCATATCGATAGACATATTTAAGCTGAAAGGTAAGAGGAAACATAGACAGATAAACTACGATCAAATAGCAAAAACGAACGGAAACGGTAAGCATCTCACTCGAATTGTATTACCTTCTACAATTTGCCCTGGAAACCATTTTGACGTTCACCCAGCCAGTTCCACTCGTAACAAGATCGTTAACCATTATTTGCTCTTTCAGCTTTGAAAATGGAACCTACAAACTTGAAAACAAATAAAACATGGATGCTAGACTGGGGTACTAAAAATGTCAGTGCTAATATAAAAATATAAATAAATTCACATCACGCTTGCAAGCACACAGAGATATAGGTACTGTAAGTATAGAAGTGTACTCCTCTAGAACACATCCGTGCAGATTTGATTTCGAATCCCAGGTCAAGTGAAGTGTAATTACGTGATGAAATATTTTAGTAGAGTTTAAAAGTTGTATTTCATGGCGAACTGACCAATAGTGGAAGGGTTTCATTATTTTTTAGATCCGCCAACTCAATTTCTTTTACACCAATAACCCAATCCGTTTTTCTTTTTCGCAAAAACATAATTTTCTGATCTCAAGGATGCATTCTGTTCAATACTTGTAATTTTTAAAGTGCATCCGCCCGAAACATCGCCCGTGTAATCCAGAAGGAACATGGGTGGTTTCTAGTCGGTAGAAGTCTGACACGCGGGAGCGGGAGGAGTCATTTGACGATGTCTCACCCGGGGTGCGATTGAAGAGGCTTAAATCTAGCTAAGGATTGCTGTATAGGGTGATGATGATGATGAAGAAAACATTACAACACATAACAATTATTATGTTTACAAAATAGTAGGTATTATCCTTATTATTAATATTTTTTTTTACTCTAACACAGTGCTGTCTTATTTGACCTAAAGGTTGACTGGTGGAGAATGCCTTGTGGCATTAAGTCCGCGTAATCATTAGTAACTAGCTGTTGTCAGCGGCTTCACCCGCTACAACCCAAGGGCATATAAAATCGGGATAAAAACTATCCTATTTGTTAATCCAGGTTATAAACTATCTGTGTACCAAATTTCATCCAAATCCGTGCAGCAGTTTTTGCGTGAAGAAGTAACAAACATACACCCTCACACACTCACACACACACAAACTCACAAACTTTCGCCTTTATAATATTAGTGTGATCAACGTAAATTAGAACATATGCAATATTATAACAATACAAGCAAGATACTCCACCCAGAGGTACACAACCAACCAGTAACAAGAATAACCAGTACCTTCCTACCTCCTCCGTACTCCTAAACTTTTGTTCACAACGTTGGAGGGAAACGTCGCGAAACTCCACTATATAATGTAAACAGTGTCTGAACAATCTTATTTGAGATTGCTCGACTCACCTAACTAAATGAGACAGGTTTGTGATTCCGAAGATTTTTTTGGTGCTATAACTTGGAAAATTGCCTCGCGTGTTGGTTACACCTGCGTTTTCTAAAAAGAAAGTCATTGGTTTTTTTTTTTTTGGGAGTAGAGATTAATATTGATGACGTTCTTTTTGCGGGGAGGAAAATTTGCATTATCTTTATCAGAATCAAATCTAGGGAGATGAGATGTGAACTTTATATCTATCCCACCGACAAACTGCTGCGCAGTTTGGTGGGTGCATACATGTTAAAAATGTTTGGTCCTCAATAAATGTTTTTTTTTATATAATCACACTAATATTATAAAGCCAAAGAAAGGTTGTGAGTGTGTATGTTTGTTACTTCTTCACGCAAAAACTGCTTAACGGATTTGGATAAAATTTGGTACACAGATAGTTTATAATCTGGATTAACACATAGGATAGTTTTTATCCCGATTTTATCTTCCCATGGGATAATTTTCGAATTGTAGCGGGTGAAACCGCTGGCAACAGCTAGTATCTATTAAATAGAAATAGATTCGTTCGTTCCGGCAGATCAGAAAAATAAATACAGTATGGATGGAACACCGTCGCGAAAATAGTTATCACGTATTCTATTCAGTGCATTATTCTGAACCTCACCACATAATATAAATTAATCATCAGTAATTGTTTTTAAAACCACTGTTTTCTTCAAAATGCGATGCCTTTACCGTCAAAATGTATAAAACAGATGATTCTATAACTATGAGGAAAGGTTCAGAATGATATATTCTTTATCAACCCCAAGTTGGAGATACAATCTACGTTTTTTTTTCAGGCCTACGATATCATCGCATGACTCTTCCTGTTCTGGGCAGAGCGGTAGGAAGTGTCAGACTTCTCCTGACTAAAAACCACCCATGTTCCTTCTTAGCCCTTTGTGTCGAGGCCGCGGTATCTCTTTCGAACAACCCGCAGCCCCGACGGGAGATACAACCTACCTAAATTGGAGATAAATGCATAAGAACTCGAAAACAGTTACTAGAAAAGGATCATTCAGTTAACTAACCGATAAAAAGAACTTTAATTCTAAAAGTGAACTAGTCTACACACACATAATATTCTGCGCCACTAACTGGAAACTTTCAAAGTTATATACCAACAAAATCTTAACCACAACAAACCCCTAAATATTTACAACACCAAACTAACACACAATCACATCTTCGATCACCCATCTACAAGGGCGTCAATCTACCAGACCACCTACGTCTAAACTTAATCCTAACTTAGATTGAGATATAACAACACTATACAGATTCAGATTAACTCCTAGCACGGTATCAAGTGAAACATAGGTGCGTTGTAGTTAGTATAGTCTTGCGATTAAGTTTAACGTGTAAGCGAGGTAACATGTATCTACTTTGAATATATATCTAGTGACACTGGTAATGTCTGTACAAGGATAAATAGGGATATGGATGCAATATTAACTTGGGTTTAATTGCTATCAAGATGCAGCAGAAGAGGAATCATTTCGTGTGCACACCAAGTAACTAGGGGCTAAATAAACCGAAGCTAACAATAGCTTAAGAAATAAAAACTGACAAAAGCATAAGAACTAAACAGAAAAACTTTAAAAATGTTTTCAGTTAACTGAAGCGTAAAAAACAAATGAACCAATAAACCAGCTTTAATTATTAAATCAAAATACTACGCAGTACGCACCCATTTTCATCATTAACCGAAAACTCTTCCAAAGATATTAAACAACAAAATCTTTGCCACACTTATATCTATTGATACAACACTACCCCTAAATATTCACAACAGCAAACTAACACGATACATTTTCGATCACCCAACAAGGGTGTTCGTCAATCTACCAGACCACCTACGTCTAAACTTAATCCTAATTTAGATTGAGATATAACAACACTATACAGTTTCAGATTAACTCCTAGCACGGTATCAAGTGAAACATAGTGCGTTGTAGTTAAGTATAGTCTTGCAATTAAGTTCTACGTGCAAGCGAGGAGATATGTTTAGCACCCTGTAAGTGAGTACACACTCAGAATATATATCTAGTGATAGCTACTGGTAACGTCTTTACTACGGATAGGAGTCGTAAAGACTAACTTAATGTTGATGGTAAAATATGAACGTTGAACAAATACAGGATATTAGAAAAACGTCGATGTTGATATCGATATACTATTACGACATTGCATCTCTAAAAGCAACAAGCAAGAATCTATCTACATATAGTGTTTTTTACGACAGGCACTGCAGGTTTCAATATTTTATTAAGTGCTAAAACTCGTTAAGAATGCTCAAGACTGTTTTTTAATAGGGTTGGGAGGTCAAGCAACTTTTCTTTAATATTTTGGCTTTTGTCATAAACATTTACTTTCAAATAAATCTCGCAGTATCTATAAAATGTTAATTTCGTCTAATATCTTCATTCACATTTCTAGATCTTCTGTTATTTGTTTGAAATATTTGAATCAAAATTTATGCCAATTTGTTGAAGTCAATCTAGAAACATCATTTTTTTTTCATTTATCAATATTTTCGACATCATCTAAGTTAGGTCTCAAGTTTGAACCCAATACACGCACCTCTGTTTTTTCGGTATCATGTGCGTCTTGTATAATTTTTATCATCATCATCATCTGATCTGTCACTGATGATGATTTATCACTTGTTTCGGTGATGACACCAGCATGTCAGAGAGATATTCGACGGCATGTAAAGCCCAGTCAAAGCGGCGCAGCTACAGAAGAAATTTCTAGAGCAGGTTTTTAAAAAAATAGAGTTAGCAATATTGTAATGTAATTTACTTTATGGTCCAGAAAAAATCATACACACCGAGTATGAATTTTGATGGATCATAAAGTAAATTACATATCTATTTATAGACCACTATCTTTAACCCAAAATATTCTACCCCTACTTAAATCAACACAATATTCTTGTGCTTATGAATAAAATCGAACTACCCACATAATTAATAGGGTGTCTCCTATTCCCCGATCGGCACGTCTGCTGTAACCATAGTTGAGACTTTACATAGCAAGTTAACTCTTCGTCTTGTGTGCAGTAATGATACCTGTGGACCAAAGTAAAGATTTTATATTTTATGGCGTCCTTGGGTTGCAGGGTATTGAGTTTTTAAACTGATTGGTCTCTTACACTATCATAAACACTGAAAACGGGATATTCACTGTTTGCTTTTTGTTTCAATATCGGGATATTTCGGCGCTTGCTATTGTTCTAATGTCATTTTATATAATAATAAAGTCAAGGTCTACTATTGACATATTTCTGTCATTTCTTTTTTTTCAACATTTAGTACGTAAAGAAAATATGACCCTCCAAACCTGACAAAAATTCTCTTCTCTCTTCTCTCTATTTTTACGCCCTGTCCTTAAAATTTTAATGTCAAAAATAATTGAATCGGCTCAGTTTAATTTTTTTTCCGAAGACTTAGGTAGAGGTATAGTAAATGAGTGAATCAATTTTTGAAAGATTATTTAACGTTTTCAATAAACTTTTCCTGATCCGTTAATGTAGTAATGTGTAATATTATAAGTGGTAAGTAAATATAAGATTTTCGAAACACAAAAATCTAATCGAAAATGACTAAGGGATCCAGACTAGGAACAATCTGTGATTATAATTCGAATCACCGGTTTACGGACAAAGGCAGGATTGCCTTTGGCCCATTCTACTTGGGTGAAGGTGGATGCTACACGTTTTCTTCTTCCATTCCGCCCTGTCAGAGGACGTCATTTACTTCAGTTTAAGGATACGTTGCTAATTATGCCAACCATTCCCATTTAGCTACTATTTATTTTGTTATCAACTTCCTTGTATTAACAATACTGATTAGGATGTTATGTATTTCCTATTGTAACGAGGTATAACCACCAATTGTTTTGCTATCGCAATTTAGTTTCCAGAATCATGCATATAAAGAGTATTTCGCGTCACAGCTTCCAAGTTTTAGGACTTTTCCAATAATACCGGTTATTCCGAACTCAACTAAATAATAGAATAATATGCTTGAATTTAAAGGTGATAATAGAAATAAATATCAATAGGTTTTAAGTTAAACACATATATTGCCTCGTTCGGTTACGGAAAACGGTGTTATAAGTAGTTGTATAGTGACCGTCAGCGCAGCAGCGCACCTGAATAGCGGGGCATATCTACAAAATGGCTACACTCCAAACTGTAGAATTTTACCTTCACGTCACCGGGATCGTCTTATCATCATTATGCTTGATACTTCAAGGCCTGCTTTTTGCGACCCAACCCATTCTGAAGCATACCGACCAGAAAATCCTCACACAGCTGTCAGTTGCAAGATTGGTGCTCACACTCCTTGAATTCATCTTTCAATATGGCTGGTCCTGGACCTATAATAATCGGTTCTTATTGTATTTTCTTAACTCACTAGTAGTGTATATCACCATCGTGGTTATGTGCTTGATGTTCATGTACGGGAAGAATCTACGCGACCAAGTGTTGTCAAAATCTGTAACAAAAATCTGGATTCCGTCGCTACTAATTTGGATCTTAACAATACCTGTGGGAGTGATATGTTTCATCGTTCTACAATTCGTAAGTTGTAAAGAACATTTGAGTAAATATTTTGAAATTAACAAAGGCCTAGGACTTCTCATTTTGTCACTTACAATTTTGTTATACTGTGAAATTATCTACGAAATGATAACCAAGAAAACTAATAAGAATATGGTCAATATTATAATGAAATTCATAATGTCATTGGTGTTGGTTTGTTACATGTTGGCAGAAGCTGTTATGCTGGGATATGTTGATCTAAATTGCTTTATTTACATGACAAGTAATTTTTTCTGTATAATAAATTCGTTTCAAGTGATAGCGGTGACTACGATATTTATCGTTTCTGCACCTCCTTCTAGCACTTACGCGTAGATAAAAAATACTTGTCGCAGAAACGAAATAAATAATTATGCTGTTTTGATGAATTCGCTGAATTTACTTGAAGTTTTTATCGCGCGTTTATGTCTGGGCCACACATGGGGTGATAGGATAATGTTATTTTATAAGCTGTTATAAAGGTTTAGATTAATATTGTAATAAGATATAATATTTAATTAAAATCAATTGTATACTTTGATATTATGTGAAAATTATTGCAGTGCCCTTACAATGTTCATGTCAAGATTATGTCAAGAAATTTTAAAGCATGCCTGCTGGCACTAAAACACTGGTTAGTGTTTTATAAATATATTAAGTAAATAGTGATGCTCCCTCAATGCGTATTTGTCTGGAATGTACATAAAAATCCAAGATTGGATGTTGTCCAGACACTAATCGTTATTAGAAATTGTATCATTACAGGTTGGGCCTAGTTAGGCCTATTGGCCTAATATGATGATTTAAAGTCTTCTGTACTGTTTATCAGATTAGTTCTTAAAGTTTCTGGTTTTTAAGTAACATATAAATAAAATAACATAATACCTACTAATACAATTATACGTTTTACTAAGTGGACTTTTACAATGTGTAGCTTACAACTAACATAATTACTTATTACCTATTATTTATTATATTTTTTTTGTACATGTGGTGTGTGTGTGTTTAGCTTTAAGTATTTAATGTACTGTTTGAAGTTTAAAACGCATATTTTATGTTTGTTTGTGGATAAGTGTAAACAATTCTTGGTAGACCTAATAAATAAAATAAAATTAAGCAGTATTGTTTTAATATTATTGGAGGAAGGGAAAGCGATGGCGCAAGACATCGTGTACAGCTCTCGAACCCGTGAGGTTACCATGACAAACTAAACTGGTTCTCCTTACTCACTGATCAATTGCTCAAGTTAATAGGCTTCTTCTGGGTAGTGTGATGGTTTTTATTTATTTTTGTTTATCATACAAAAAAAAAATATTTTGCCAATTTTTTTCTGAAGGTTTAGGGCAGAGGTTTACCAATAATGAATAAAGAAATTGATGAACGATCACATTTACTGTTTATAGTAATTTCCTGGTGAATGGGTTTATTTGATCAAACCATTCAAATCTAATGAAAAACGACCAAAATATCCCAACCTGAAAGAAGAAGAAAAAAGAAGCGAAGGATTTAAAGAAAAAATAGAAACACAGAAATCATAATTATTTATTTGGCACATACCACAAGTTCACACCACAAAAAGTAAAATAAAAACCTTAAACCAAAATGGACAAAATAACAATAATAATTGTTTATTGGTCTCGATTAAAATATAGCCTAATACAGTTTCATCATCGGGGATTCTATACAAAAACGAGCAGCAGAAAACTATATAGACGCCTTTTGGGGGGGGGGGTGATCGTCCAATAACCCCTCCCGCTCTTGGGCAAAGCGAAAGGGAGTGCCAGACTTTTACTTTTTTTTAAATTAGGACAATCGCGCCGCACTATTCCCATAGCATTTTAACTCCTGAAAGCCAGAATCAACAGTGGCTGGCGACCACAAGAAAAGCGCCGAAATAATGAAGCTCGACGAAGTCCCAGAGAAACGATATAACTGTCTTGTTTTTTTTTTTAAATAAAATAGTTGAACAACTATCTGTAGGTCTTACAAATATTTGTTCCGTGCGGGGATCGAACCCGCTACACGCAGCGCAGCAGTCCATTGCTTGAGCCACTGCGCCAAACGTGCCGTGCCGTCTTGGATCCCCCAAACGAAATTAATCAGAAAAGAATAGCGGAGGAGTAGGAAAAACATAATTTCCACTTCCCTCCATATCAGCAGGAGACAGAACAGAACAAGGCCAATAGGCACACAGGGACGTATATAATATTATATTTTTCGATAATCTAACAGACGGAATTAATTAGAATCATATTTTTTTAAGTTAGTAAACATCCCTATTACACGACGACAGGCCCCTACATAATTATGTGTGTGTGTGCGATTATTTGCGATTTTGCATTAAAACCCGACGCCCAGAGAGAAAAAGTTAAATACTTGCATTTTATCGACATTTAGGGCAAGGAGATTTGATCTCAGCCAATAGGTGACAACGTTGAAACCATACTATGCATACTGAAATGCCTTGTCCCATGAACTGTCGCTAAAAATAAGGCCGTGTCATCTACAAATGCAACAATCTTGCCGTTTAGAAGTTAAAAGTCACAGAGGTCATTGATATAAATGAGAAACAAGATAGGTCCGAGGATGCTTCCTTGAGGAACTCCATAGGAAATGGGAAGATCGCCACTTATCCACTCGCCAACCCTTACACAGTGAGAGCTGTCGCTGAGATAATCCGCAAAAAGTTTAAGTGGCTAGTCCCTCATTCCCAGTCTCTCGAGTTTATCTATTAGTCTGGGAACAGAGACCGTGTCAAATGCCTTGGCTAAATCAAGAAATATGGCAATATTTCTTGATTTCGCCAAGGCATTTAACACGTTGCATAACCCAAATTGAGAGTCAAGAAGTACTGCTTATTCTATTACAAATAGTTTTTCAGTATTTTGTTCATGAGTTTCTCCAGGATTTTGAATGATGTAGGTAATATTGAAATAAGTCTGTAATTGTTGACACAGGCTCTGTCACCTGAGAGATGAGAGAGTACTATTGATTTATATCTAGACAGCCAACATGGCCGATATACCCTCGCGTCCAACCGCACCGATACCCTTCAGATTGAGGATAATGCTGTTCATTTTATTTTCATCTGTTGGTTGGCATTACTATGGAGAAAGAACAGAACGATTTGGGAGGCAGATGCAGATCAAGCGAGGGATCGTGAGATGCATATTTTTTGCTAGAGATTTGCGCATGTTTGCAAAATAAGCATTCACGGTGTCAGTAGAAAGTTGAGGGTTATAAGGAGCTTTATGGCGGTTTTTCTTTCACAAACCACTACTTCAATGCTAAATAAATATCTTTTGTTTTGGCCATAATCTGCTGTCGATCTATCTTTGTGTTTGGTTAGTATCTAACCTGGTGGTGCCAGTTTTTATGTCGCTTATGGGTCTCTCACTTGGCTTAACATGCCGTCGAAAAATACAAATTATGATAATGATGATGATGATGATTAGATGTCTTGAGTTTGAACATAGCCCTGACACCTGATAGCCTGTTAGGTCACATGTTCGACTCTAAGAGACGCTAATTGATAAAAACGTTACAATCAATAGATGGAAACTGTTCTGAACATTTAAAGTGGAAGATACAGAGCCAAAACATAGCGTAGTTTCGTCTGTTACCTTACCCGCAGCCACTGGACATTAATTTGTCGTCTCGTCATCTAGTGAGTAGGTACGCGACTTTGCCTACGCAACCACAGTGAGGTGACCTTACAAGAAGCCGATAACCTACATTAATAAACATATGCTAGGCCAAGAGTTTATCGGTTAGCTTTGTTTGTTGGTAGGCATTTTGTATTTCCACAAACTTCACTACTTTGAGATCCTGTTATCTCGTCTACTTTTCGGAATTGGCTTCGAATTATAAGATAGCTTTAATTTGAATCTACAGATGTATTATTGGGTTTAAATAAAGACTGTTTGCTTGCTTGACTGCCTCGTTAGTCTAGAGGTCAAAAGCGCGACTGGTGAGCATGAGGTCCTGGAATTCGGTTCTCATCCTGGGTTCAGTTCCCGGGTCGGTCAAGTATTATTGGATTTTCCCATCAGAATTTCTCAGTAGCAGCCACGAAGCCTAGTATTTATTCTCGGATGATGGCAATAGGCTCCCCTCTATTACGCAAGAGTAAAGCCAGCTTTTGAGTATGGGATATATTATATATAACATCTTGAGATATAATATTTATCGCTCGTCATACATTTTGTACGCGACCGTTCACACTGTCATCTAAAACGCGGGATGTAATAATATATAGCTCAAGATGTAATATACTGTATATTACATGTCTTAATCAAAAGCCGGCTTTACACATAAGTGCGTGATGTGGGTGTAGCTTCTTGTTAGACACACCTCTGCTTAAACCTTTGGGGATTACAATGCGTGCTGTTATGATGATATTGCTTTGCTTGGCTGTTTAAAGTAGGCATAAACTTAGACTATTGTGTATACTGTACGTGTATACTGTACGTGTATACTGTACGTGTACGTATACAGAGACCCAAATATTTAAATGATGTATGTAATACGCCTCTCTAAAGTAGCGACAAATGGACAAAATATATCTAGACAATATAGAAAGCCAAATTGACAGCCGATTGTCTTTCAGCATTACAATACCTGCAAGGACACAGATGTTCATGGTCTTAATCCAGGACTGACTTTTGTTGGTTTGATTTCGTTTTTTTGCCACCGATTTCAGATGCTGATTTTTTTTCTAATATCCTGTACCTACTAATATTGACTATGCAATTATAAATTATATATGACATTCAACCAAGAAACCTAACCCTTAACCTTCAATCAAGATTCCCTCATTAATGCTTTCAATTTATAACGGCAAAGGAGTTGTACCTTCCATCATCAGCTCATCAACATGAGGTGATGACACAAAAAACACGAAACACGTCACACGTGCCTATAAAATTTGAGAGTTGCCCACGATTTCGCTGAGATTCCATCATTAAATGCTGACATGGTGACAATGGGACCACCTCGGAAGTATAATCTTTCGAATATTTTTTTTGTCGTGTTTTACGATAAAAAAAAAGACGTGTGTCACTCGGAGACTGCCACGGTAAAGCTATTGCATAGCATTTTTTATCAACTTATGTAATTATAATTATTTATATTATTATTTTGATTTTTATTATTAATTATGTCCTTTATTCAATTTCATTCATATACTCGTAGTTTACATTTGTAAATATTTATAAATTTATAATTTTTAATACTTATTTAATTTTATTTTTTTTATTATTATTTAACTTTATTTAACTTTTTACATATAAATTATATTTTTAAATATTTCCATACAAAATAATATAAAAAAAACATTTAAAAATATAAAAAATAGTAGCCCACCGGTATCGGGAACAGGGTCCAAGCTACCGGCAGTCAGGGCTCCAGAGAAAGGAACCTCCTAACAATGCGAGCCGTGTCCAGGAGTACCGCTCTTTGCATCAAGCCCTTGATCCAGCTGCCTAACGAGAGCCTCCTTCCCGAGACTTCTCAATAATACTGGTTATTCTGAACTCTACTTAATATGCTTGAATATAAAAGTGATAAGATTGGGATGACCCAATAGATATCAACTCCAATTCAAGTTCATAGTTCAACACATAATTTGCCTGGTCGAATTACAGAAAACGGTGTTATAAGTAGTTGTATAGTGACCGTCGGCGCAGCAGGACACCTGGTTAGCGAGCATATCTACAAAATGGATATGCTATGGTATTACTTTTACGTCACCGGGCTGGGCTTATCATCGTTGTGCTTGGTACTGCAAGGCCTGCTCTTCGCGATCAAACCCATTCTGAGGCATACTGCCCAGAAGATTCTCATACAGCTGTCAGTTGCAAGATTGGTGCTCACAGTTCTTGAACTCTCCATGAGAACTAAGTTATCTAGTTTGATGACCTATGATCGTCACGTATTGTTATTTGTCAGCTCACTAGAAGTGTATATCACCGTCGTGGTTATGTGCTTGATGTACATGTACGCGAAGAATCTACGCGATCAAGTGCTGTCAAAATCTGTGACAAATATCTGTATTCCGTCTCTACTAAGTTGGGTCTTAACGATACCTGCGGGAGTGATATGTTACGTTATTCTACATGCAAATGATAAAGAATATATGAGTGAATATCTTCCAGTTTACAAAGCCCTAGAACTCCTCATTTTGTCACTTACAATTTCGTATTACTGTCAAATTATCTACGAAATGATAACCAAGAAAACGAATTCAAAAATTATAATAAAATTCATAATGTCATTGTTATTGGTTTGTTATATGTTGGTAAGAGTTGTTATGATAGAATATGTTAAAACAAGTCATACGTTAAATTATATGATAAGGGATATTTTCTATATTATAAATTCGTTTCACGTTGTAGCGGTGACTACGATATTTATCATTCCTGCACATACTTCTAGCATAAGACGCGTAAATTAAAATTTGTGTAAATTCGAAAAAACTTATCTTTCTTGTCGCAGAAATGAAAATAAATATGCTGTTTTGATGTAAAACTCGTTGAATTAACTTGACGTCGAACTATTGATAAATGTTTAGAATGATAATGTAATAAATTGTAATAATGAATTATAATCAATATTATACTTTAATACCCCTTTTTATCGACGTTTTATAAGTGCCCATGTAGGCCAAAAAAAATATTTAGATTTTTTATTTTGATATTATGTAAAATTATATTTCTTTTGACATAAGCAGTACCTTTGTGCTTCCCTTTTTATATTTTTATCCTTTTTTTTGGATTTTATGTGTACATAAATAAATAAATAAATAAAATTTTACAGTACCGTTTTGGTGGGTGGGGGCGGGGGGGGGGGGAGAGAAAGGGATTGTTAGACTTCTACTGTCTAAAAACCACCCATGTTTCTTCTTATCCCTTTGTGTCGACTTTGTGCCGCGGTATCTCGTTCGAAAAACCCGCAGCGTCGACGGGCGTCGGCCCTTGCCCTTGTCTGTTGCTTTGAAGCGCGCGTCGACACGGCCTATCGTCATCATAAGACGGACGGACGGCGAGCTGGCCCATTACTCACCGTCCACAGGCCCGGGTCTTCGGTGGCCGGAAGCCATCACGTGGCCACCGACGCTCCGAGAGGTTCTCTACTGCTCACGTTCCGCCACCTCCTTCGCTAGCATCACTGCTTCGCAAAAGGAAACGACGGCGTCCCATTAGCTCTCGGCCCGGACCATGGTTTGCACCAGGGCCGGACGTGAGAGGTCACCGCCGCCGATCGCCGCTACGAGGACCTTTGTCAGACGTCGTGGCTCCTCTCAAGTCACACCTCAAAGAGGGGACTTACCGCCTCTATCGCGACATGCCCAATGCGCAATGTCCTTACAAAGTTTATGTTAAGATTATGTCGGGAAATTTTAATGCATGCCTACTGGCACTAAAACACTGGTTAGTGTTTTGTATATTAGCAAATAAATAGTGACGCTTCCTCACTGTCGCATTTGACGGAAATGTACCTAACAATCCAAGGTTTTTTTTAGGCCCGGAGGCCCACTATGATGATTTAAAGTCCAGTTCTAGTAGTATTTTTGTTTATATTGTGTGCGCGTGTAAACACACATCTTTAAGTAATGTTGTACTGTTTAGAGTTAAAACGCATATTTTGTTTTTGCTTGTAGATAAGTATAAACAATTGGGCATGCCTATTTTTTTTTTTCAAGCGCTGTCTTAAAACCATTTCGAGGGTTAGCTTAGGTGAATTCATGCCTGTTACCAGATTTGAAAAATACATACTATTTCAAAAGTTATAGGTGTTTTAACGAATGACTTTCATTTGACCTTTCAGACCCTCCAACAATATAACATTAGGCATAATAGAACATTCCTTTGTCATTCTATCATTCTTGAAAAAAAAAACATTCGGTTGCGAGGCTGTCAATGTCAACATTTTGTAAGTTATGTTTAGCCAGCTTTGTTGAAGTTTGTTTTTGTGAAATATTGTGAATTGTTGTAATGGCTTCTTTAAATTATACTAAGGCGGATTCCCGTAACATACCTACGGTCAATAATGCTATGATTGTTGAGTATATGATGTTGTCCACTCAACACAATATAGCGGAAATACGAGGAGCAAAGGCTCTAATGTAAGTATTCTATATCATTGTTTTGATATATATAAGATTGGTTTATCTCTTGTCATCAATGAACTTATTATATACTAGCGACCCGCCCCGGCTTCGCACAGGTGTTTTTCTCTACTATATTATGTATGTATTATACTTAAAAACCTTCCTCTTGAATCACTGTATCAATCTGATCATTTGTTCTGTGTCTGGGAGTAATTTATCTATAATATGTATGTATTTAGAAATATATAAGTATGTTTACCAGTTGTCTAGTACCCATAACACAAGCTCTGCTTAGCTTGGGACTAGATGGCGTTGTGTGATGTTGTGGAATATTATTATTATTATTATTATTATTATTAATCTCAACTGTCAAGGATATGTCACTGGATTTAGATTGACATTGTATTCTTTTTTAATTTGTCTGTGGCACAACACCGCACTACATACAGCCTCATAGTGATATTGAGAGCACCTCGAATTTAAAAAATCCTAAAAAAATGTACAACCCCTAAAAAAATAAAATAAGCAAATTAGTTCCTTGAAATGGTCTATATTTTGTAAAAAAAATATTAAAAAAAATCAAGTCATGGCCAATTCCAATTCCCATGGCCAGCCAATTATTGGTAGACCTTATAAATAAAATAAAACACAATTGTTTTAATATTATTGGAGGGTGGGAAAGCGATGGCGCTAGACATCCCGTATAGCTCTGTCGCTATCCCACACTGGTATGACACAGAACCAGTGCGGTTCATGACAAACTTCACTAGTTTTCCTCAATTACTGATCAATTGTATTGTTTATTGGGTGGTATGATGGTTTTTATTTATTTACTCAAAAATGCATGTAATGTTGTCATTATTTTGACAAACTTGTTTGAGCAAAGTCGACCTTGCCGGTCTGTTTCAAGGAGCGGCCGGCAAAGTTTTGCTGGCCGCTCTAACAGGCCGGCAATGTTTTGCCGGCCGCTATTTTGACGTTTCAACGTTTTAAAAAATCAATTCCAAAAAGATTTTATTTAAAACACAGCTGTTTGTACGTCTAAAGGTAAAAAAAAAAAAGATTTAAATGAAGTAATAAATGAAGAAATAATCCAGCAGTCAAACACCGCATTAGAATTATCGCAAACTATCAGTAATATCAAACCGGGAAAGTCGGTGTTGAATTTTAGTAACTGTACTTTTCATAATTGTCATTTTAATTAAAAGTCTAGTTAATTAATATATTTTTTTTTTAAATTACTTGCTGGTTTTATTTAGATTAGGTACTTGCATTTTTGAGTAAAGCACTATACAAACCTTGGCCCACAATGACTGCTTCGCTGGTCACGCTATGATTGCCTCGAGCTAGCCTAGCTACGCTCTAGGCCTTTCAGCTTGGCCATCATTGCAGCCCTTGCTGTCCTCGCTGTAAAGGCCTCGGCCTACGGTCTCGGCCTTTATCTCAGGTCGTCCATCAAGTGCTGCACGCTGACCGCGCTGTGTCGGCCTGGAGCTGCGCTACGCTGCGCTGTCGGCCATCATCATCAAAAAAAATTGTTTGCCTATGTTTTTCTGAAGGGTCAGGCAGAGAAGTGCCAACAATTAATGAAGGAATTGATGAACGATTAGGGTGTAAAAGTACTCTTAACGAAAACGAAGGGCATTTGTTCTCCCCGCCACTGCGATCATTTTTTGGTTGAAGGCCATGCCTGGGAACCCCCTAGTTACGGAGATATTGGGGGTCAAAGTTCCAAATTTTGCACAGCTGTTTTTGTAAATACTAGTTGTTCAGGTTAAAACTTAACTTAAATTACCTCCATGACCCGTTTACTATTCAAAGCATCCACTAGCACAATGTTTTAAGAGTGCTACATTGAGTTTTACCGTAAATTGTGATTTTTGAACTAAAAAAAAAAAGTCGTTTCCCAGCAAAAATTTTTGCTTAGGGATACTTAGTTTGATGTACAGAATGCTTGGTTGACGTATGTGTGAAGGGTTACTTTATAGCCTGTATATAAAAATCAATGCCACTTTTCGTTGTAATTTTATAACTCAAAAACGGGCTCTCCTATCCAAACCAAATGGATAAAGGCTATGTTCGGACTATTTAAGTGAAGTTTGCACAAAATCGGTCGAGCAATCTTCATTTATCACATTTTTTGTATCAAATGAATTCAATGAATGGCGGATCATTTTGTGTGTGTTCAAGTGGATTTGAGAATGGTTTAGATTCATAATTGGAGCCGGTAGGTGGCGCTGCTGTCCGGGCAGGACGCGTCTGCCAGGTCCGCTGGTCTAATATAAAACGACCATAAGATCTCTACAGTACCGACCTGAAGCAATCTGTTCTTAAAGTTTTAAGCAACGGATTTAAGGAAACAAAAATAAAAAATGGAATAGTAGATTGACAGAGGGGCTAAAGTTGTGTCTTATGTCACGGGCTAGCCCAAGGCAAAGACACCTTTAGCCCAGAGGAGGATACTCTCCTTTTTACACCTACTGTGAGAAAATAATAGCCATAGTAAGAAAAACAAAGTATTTATTAAATAAACAAACAGTAATAATAACATATTTAGAACTAGTTAGTTATGTAATCATTAAGTATCTCTGAGTACGGCAGTTACATATTAATTGAAGTTAAAGGTAACATTTGAGACATTAGTGAAGTTGTGCAAAGATAAAGTTACAGCCAATTACTATTACGGTATTACGGCGCGGTACGGTATTTGTTATTATTAATGCCAGTTTTAATGTTATTCCATTCCTTTTAAAAAATGGTTCGTAGTCATCTAATTATTCTTACTCTTCGAGAACATGGCAACGATATGAATAAGCAGTCGTTTTGATTTTGTAGGAAATCGAGAATATCATCCACGCCGTAGTAAGGGTATCGAGAATAGCTTTGCTCTTTCTGGCACCAAAGGGTGTTAGTACTATACTGCCAATTTAGCTGAGCATGTGAGATTCGAAATTCAAATCACATTATTGACCAGCGGGTCATAATGAAATCCAGTACAACATTATTGACCGGCTGTGCCCCCGGCCACTAATGACTCACTTTAGGTTAAGGTTGCTTGACATATAATTTGACATTTTCGAGCAGGTGGTGTGAAAAATATTTTTTATGTACTTTATCTTACTAATTAGGTATGTGTACGTATAGTCCTTGTAGGACACCATAGTAGGGTAAAAATGCAACAATTTAAGCCGCCAAATGTTCTACCGAAATGCAGTAGTTTCTAGATACTTAGACTTTAATGAAAAATCATAATAATATCGAACACGTTGCGAACTATTTTAGTATCAACTTACATGTAAAGAAGTCTAGTTGACTATATTTACACATTAAGGTCATGTCGCACATCTTCCAATTTTTAGGTCTTGCCAATAACTCCGTCGTATTCCGAACTCAACTTAATCTACACTAATACTAGAAAGAGGAAAGATTTGTTTGTTGTTTGTAACGAATAGGCTCCGAAACTACTGGACCGGTTTGAAAAATTCTTTATTATACACTATCCCCGGGTGATATAGGCTACTACTACTACTTTTTATCCCTGTACGAGAACGGGAACTACGCGGGTGAAACCGCGTGGCGTTCGCTAGTAAGTATGTGATAATTGGGATTGATAACTATTAGAAAACAGTTCAACACATAATTTGCCTGGATTGGTTACGGAAATTGGTGTTAAAATTAGTTGTATAGTGATCGTTTGTACAGAAGGACACCTGCGTATCGGGCATATCTACAAAATGGATACTATTAATACTGCCCGGCTTTTTTTTTTTTTTTTTTGGTGGGTGTAAAATCATCGAATAACCCCTCCCGCTCTTGGGCAGAGCGAAAGGGAGTGTCAGACTTCTACTGACTAAAAACCACCCATGTTCCTTCTTCGCCCTCTATGTCGAGGCCGCGATAACCGTTGGACTAACCGCGGCCCATACTGCTCTGCCTTACGTTTACATCGCGGATGGGCTCATCATCATTGTGCTTGATACTGCAAGGCCTGCTCTTCACGATCAAACCCATTCTGAGGCATACCGACCAGATAATCATCACACAACTGTCAGTTGCAAGATTGGTGCTCACATTCCTTGAATTCTTTATTCGACGTGAGTTGTTTAATTTGATTACCGATAATCATCGGCTCCTATTGGAATTTCTCGGCTCACTGACAGTTTATATCACGATCGTGCTTATGTGCTTGATGTTGATGTATGCGAACAATCTACGCGACCAAGTGCTGTCAAGCTCTGTGAAAATTATCTGGATTCCGTCTCTACTAATTTGGATCTTAACGATACCTGTGGGAACGATATGCTACTTCGTTCTACATACGAAAGATCCAAAATATATGACCAAATATGGTCCAGTTTACAAAGCCCTAGAACTCTTCATTTTGTCTCTTACAATTATGTTTTATTGTGAAATTATCTACGAAATGATTATCAAGAAAACGAATAGAAATATTCTAAAATTCATAATATCATTGGTGTTGGTTTGTTACATGTTAGCAAAAAATGTTATGGGATATGTTGGCGATTATTTTGGTGACATATGGTTTATTTTCTGTATTATAAATTCGTTTCACGTGCTAGCGATGACTACGATATTTATTATTCCTGCACATCTTTCTAGCACAAGACGCGTAAATTAAAATTTACGTAAATTCGAAAAAAAACTTGTCTTTCTTGTAGCAGGAATGAAAATAAATATGCTGTTTTGATGCAAAACTCGTTAAATTTGACGTTGAATTGTTGATATATTTTTAGAATAATAATGTATTAAATTGTAATCATTAATTAGAATCAATATTATACTATGTAATTTAATGTATCCTAATAATTATTTATTATAAGTAAAAAAAAAATGCTTGCCTGCCTAGAAACCAGTGTTTTACATGTTAGCATGTTATAATTAAATAATGTCGCTTCCTCACCGTCGCATTTGTTTGTAATGTACCTAACAAAACAAGATTCGATTTTGTCCAGTAACAAGGTTAGAGTGTTTCAAACCAGAAGCAGTATTGTAGGAAAGCGATGGAGCTAGACTCCTTGCATAGCTCTGTCGCTTTCTCACACTGGAATGACACTAAACCAGGACAAGACTAAAGTCTGAAGAAAGCCCATTTCATATAAAAAAAAACGTCTAAACTGTTAAGTACATTACTGACGACTGCTTCCGGTAAGCACTGAATTTTATTGTTTTTTAAGCATTTAGGATTATTGTATATTTTTTTTAAGTAGGTTGTCCATCATTGGGGTAATATAAGTAGGCTTAGAAAAAAAAAATGTGTAGTTAAGTTGTTAGGAATTTATATACATTTGGGAAAAATGCAAAATTTTACCGTATGTTTATATCTATAAATAATCATATTTCCTTGTTGCGATGTTTTCTTTATTTCAATATTTGTTATCATTATGATAATTTTATAACGATAGGAAAAATAAAGGTGTTTATGTTTATTCCAACAAAATATTGCTATTATTTTATTCCAGTTCCTTTAATTTAATTACTCCAAACATGAAATACTAAACCCTACACAAATTTCTGCTTTCGCCCAATGACATTTCCCCTTCAGCAAAAATTTCAAATTTATCTACTAATAAACTTTCGCCCCGTTTTTCACCCCTTCAAGGGATGAATTTTATTTACAAAAACATTTAGTGCTTCCTCCCTTTCATGTTATACAAACTCTAACTATTCACATTCTACTTCGAAAATCATTCATCACTATTTGGTAGTTAAGAATCAGTTTTAGGAAAAAAACTGAATGTAGTAATTATCTCCAGCCTTAAAAAACTCGCTTATTTAAATAATATCACGCGATTCCATGCGAATTGATTTTTTTTCCAAAGAATTTTCATACTCTTTAGGAGCAAGGTATTTTTGAATTTTCTATCCAAAACCATATCTATTTTTCTGCACTTCTGTCAAAATTTACTATACCTTCTCACACCTAAACCCAAAACCGGCCATCCTGAAATTTTACATATACGTTGTCAGATGTACGGCTTCGACGCAATGGGCTAAGAAGGAACATGGGTGGGTTTAGTCAGTAGAAATCTGACTCTCGATACCGCTCTGCCCAGAGCGGGAGGAGTAATTTGATGATTACCCAACCTCTAAAAAAGGTGGTACAGAAACGGACATAGGCTACCTTTCATCCCGAAAAAAATACTGTTCCCGAAGTAAACGACAATAATGTTCTTATATTCTATCTTATAAGAGCGCCACGTGCCTATTATTATGGAAACTTTAGTAGTATTTTTAGAATACCATAATTTTAAAGTAGATTCATCACCAGATCGTGAAGGTAAAGTTTTATAATTCCAAAACAAACTCATACTAATCAAAACATTTCACACGCTCAAAGTGAGCCAATTAATTATGAATTCTCGTGTTAATTCAGAACTGAAAGTTTGTATGAATATGCTTTTTAATAACCAAACAGCTTTCATTAAAATCGCTTTTGATTAAAATAGTATGAAGTTGTTTGATCACAGAGTTATAAATATTTTGAATATTTAAGTCGTTATTTTAAAGAGTGTTATAAAATTAGAAACCACATTTTCAAACATTTATATAATCATAAATGGTTAGTACACGCCTACAAGCAGACGATGATAGTGTGTCTAACGTGGTATTACAGTTTTAATGCTGTTCCATGCTGTGGACGGTGAGTGTGGGTTAGCTCACTGTCCGTCCGTCTTATTACGACGCCACGCCGTGTCCAGGGCGCGATCGTCTTCCCGCGCGCCTCAAAGAGATGTCAGCAACATTGCAAGGGCCACGCCTGCCGGGGCTGCAGGTTGTTCGAAAGAGATACCCCGGCCGCTGACACAAAGGAAGGAAGGAAAATTTGTGGTTTTTAGTCAGTAGAAGTCTGACACTCCTTTTCGCTCCGCCCAGAGCGGGAGGAGTCATTTGATGACAAAAATATCTGCTGGTTCCACACGATGTCTGCTTTCACCTAAACAACTAGATAATAATAAAAGCGTATAATCCGGTTACTGGATCCTGGGGGTCAGATGGGCAGTCGTCGAAACATTCATGGAATATTCAGCTGCCTTTGGCTGGACTAAGATGTCAATACGACACAGTTAGCAAAAAGACCTATCAGTTGATGCCTACAATACATGAATTGCAGACATTTTGCGCGGTTTAATCTTGATGGATTCAATGTTTAGATTATCGAAGTCATTTTAATACGTGATTTTGTATGAAACATGACGCCATAGGAATTTACTGGTGTACCTACTTCCCTATTGCACGATAACGCAGGTCATACAAAACCGGTCATTGTATTCAATATTGTGAAATATAGTATATTTTCTCCAGTGTAGTATTATTTGCCAGAAATTGTTATAACGAGGCCAAAATACAACTCCATTTTTTCAACGCTCTATGGTTCAGCGCATAGGAGAACTTCTAAAACCATTATGGCTTCTACAAACTCAGTTTCATTATTAATTTTAGCATTAAATACTACCGCAAACACTATACTGTTTTAATCATTTTCAAACAAACATGCATAACATCAGGTCTGAAATTCCCGAAGACTAGTTGTACAGTCAGCAGCGCCAATATGTATACACTTAACAAACTTTAGAAGCAAGTTTCTCCTCCTGTAATGATTTCATTTTCATGTAACGAAACGAAACAAATATTTTGGAACCATATCATCGTATCGTTATTTCACCAGAAATTCACGTTTGAACTTGGCCAAGAGGATATTAAGGTGTAAAAGTCCTTAACGCAAACGAAGAACACTTGTTCTCCCCACCACTACGAATTTTTATTTTTTCTAGACCATACCTGGGAATCCCATAGTTACGGAGATATTGGGGGCCAATAAGGTATATATACTTAATTACCTCCACGATCCTTTTACTATTCAAAGCATCCACTAGCACAATGTTTTAAGAGTGCTACATTGAGTTTTACCGTAAAATGTGATTTTAGAACCCAAAAAAAATGTCGTTTCAAATAAAATCGGTCCAGTTGTTTCGGAGCCTATTCGTTAGAAATAAACAAGAAATCTTTCCTCTTTATAATATTAGTGTAGAAAACAACAACAACATATCATGGACAACACAATGATAATTATATTAAAACTATATATGATATACTAAAAATGACAACATGAAATGAAGCCAATTGGCCACATCGCGCTTAGTTACGCACCAACCTCTCGCGCGACGCTACGTTTGTTCTTAATTTAAATCGTGTGTGTAAACCTTCGCGAAACATAAAGAAAACAGGCATCAACAGGCATCCCGCTGTACGGTGTCATATTTTCTTTCCCTTTCTTTACGCGTCAAAGTAGTTTTATAATATTTTTGCCGTTTTGAAGCGCCGCCGCCATGTTAGTTCATGACGTGTCTATATATAATACGTCATTGGGACAACATGGTTTTGTTAACATGTTAAATGTCCCGTTTCCAGTGTTAAGGTTAATAATATTATGAGGTTTCCATCAGATTTCTTTCTGTTCAAGCCACGGATTAGAACTTGTACCCGGTTTAATAATTTTCATTTGAATTAAAATTGTGAACAACTAGAAATCGTTGGGCACAAACATTCATTAATCTAGGATATTATTCCGAGTCTATACTTACTTAGTAATAAATGGCTAGGGTTCGGGCCTAAATATCATATACTGAAACTTTGAACGATTTCGCTCTTTTGTAAATGTAGAACTTTTTGATAAACAGTGCCATTAAAACTTTTGTAATTTTCAATTTATTGTTTGGCATAACATTTTGTTCAACTATTTCGGATATCGGAGTAAATGAAATATTTTCGCGTATGAAATACAAATATTGTATTGCAAGTTAAACTTAACGTTATAAAATAACGCATTTATTTTTTGAAGAGTAGGCAGATGTGTTCTAAGGTACACGTCTACACTTATCTAAACCTATGGGAAGTAAGTTAAATGAGAGTGTACTACTGATCGTACACTCCCATTTTGCCAGTAATATTATTTAAGTCCTATACAAATAGGACGTTAACCTATTGTCACCAATCAGGCAAACATTAAATTTCCGGGTTATGGTGGAAAACCCCCAACACCTTTTATTCCCAACAAGGAAATCGAACTCTCAACCTCGCATACTAAACCAAAGAGATAGCAGTTTTTAACTTAAAAAAAGCAACCTATAACATACATAAGAAACTGATACAACCCAATCCAATATTCCAAACAACATGGAAACAGCATCCGATGCACGCAATATGTCAATAAATTACATTTAATAGAAACACGGAAACAAACACAGCCACAGAGCAATTTGCATCAAATGCAATGGAATTTACTAGTTGTACTACATAAATTTAGACGCCTCCGCGATTATTTCTAGCTACAACCCACGTAATAGAAAACCCAGTTGCACAAAATCCGGAACGGAATTACTGTGGGCAACTGTGGCAAATGCCCGATGCCCTCATAATCTGACAGTTCCGCTTTTATTCGGAGCTCATTCATGACTACATGCAGTGTTCTATATAGATGATTATTCAGCATCGACGCCCCCTACCACGGCATTCCCTATTGTTTCGCAGCACCACCCTCCGCGGTATTTGTTCAAACGTTCCCAACAGTCGTTGATCGTTTTTGCAACGTCGCTGTTTGCATTAGAGCCTCATTGTTAAGCTCTCCCCCTTTACATCTAGGTATAATGTGTTGAACATGATTGTCGGATTTTTTGTCACCGTCCCACTTGTGAATCTCGCCGATCTATCAGCGAGACGGCAGATTGTGGACAGAAAGATTTTTTGAATCGAAGAAATTGTGACACGAGTGCGATGAAAATGCTTGCGTTGAAAGGAGAAAAGTTGATTGGAACTGCAGCATTGGAAAATATTTATAGAGCTTTTTGTTGTGAGTAAAGATCACGTTTCAGTTCAGGAGCTAAAAGGGTATTTAGGAGAATTCCCTTATGATGTGAGAGCAGCGGTGGCCCTGTTGTGGTAAGCCCTACTTACGAGCACTCAGATTTATTTCTTCACCACTGTTGTCTAAACGGTGAAGGAAAACATCGTGTGGTAACCAGCATGTCCTAGAACCAGAAATACGAAGAACCCAGCGCGATAGATAGACCATTCCCTCTCATAGAGAGGAGGCCTCTATTGGGAGTGGGAACATTGCAGACAGATTATGCTATGCCTTACAATGTTAACGCTACCATCTCTTTCAAAATCAAAACCAACAGCTTGATTAACTGCGCACATAAATACTCCCGAACTGATTTGAAATGAACATGAGTTTACAATTATTGAAACATATTGCACCAACAAATTCCTGCATCCGCTTGATAAATACTAATACTGAAAGCATAGCATTCCTAACATTATTTACTGAAATAACGTCCGCAAAAAAACTGCATAGTAACAACACACCACCTTTGCAAACACTTGTAAAATATTCTAACATTTACTCAACGTCAAGTCAGTGCATTCTGTACTTTAGCTGCGAACGTTATTTGCTTTGTTTCACTTGACTGTGTTATTGGTGGTTTCTGTAGTTGAAATGACAGACTAGGTTCCATTTCAAGGTATGAAATTCTGTTCATAAGGAAATAATTCTTGTTCTTCTTTTTCCTTCAAGGTGGGGGAGAGACCAATGTCCAGCACTGAATTAATTAACTAACCTGAATATTATTAGTAGTCAAAATCAGAAATAAAAATCAAAATAGCTTTATTATTTCCATGCATACCTTATCACACCTTATCATATCTTGACTGGCCTGTTGGTCTAGTGGTTAGTGACCCTAACTGCTATGCCGGAGGTCGTGGGTTCGATTCCCACCCAGGACAAATGTTTGTGTGATGAGCACGATCATTTGTTCTGTGTCTGGGTGTAATTTATCTATAATAAGTATGTATTTAGAAATATATAAGTATGTTTATCAGTTGTCTAGTACCCATAACACAAGCTCTGCTTAGCTTGGGACTAGATGGCGTTGTGTGATAGTTGTGGAATATTATTATTATTATTATTATTATCACAAAAAAAAAATATAGTATTTAGTGCAGTTAATCACAATAATTAAAATAAAATAAACACTATTCGTTACAGTAGATACAGGAGACCAAAGCTTCCTGCTATGAGTAATGATTACCAAATAGTACCATGTGTCATATGGACTGTATATTGATTAGGGTTAGGGGTTCTATTGTTTAAATTGACAATGATATTGGCCTTAATCACGTCAAAAACAAGACATCAAATCAAAATACTACCACACGCGCCAACCCTTTCAGAAACACGAACACTCACATTATTTGGGCTCCAAATTTATCAACATTTACCGCTGTCTGGCTCTAACCGGACACAAAGCAGAGTTCCCATTGAATGTGCATCAAATGAACGAATATTAATGTTTGGATCGATGTTCGTAACTGTTGTGGCGTCTTGCCAATTGGGTGAACTCTGGTTAAAGTGAAGATGATTTTCTTTACCGGATTTTGGTCGAGGACATGGTTGGCAACGGTTACTAAGCGTATACAGGTGGAAAAGGTGAAGTATCCGGGTTAAACTGTATGGCTCTTATATAAACCTTGTATTAAAAGCTTATGAGATCGAAATTAAAATGAACTTCATACAGATTATTTAAATAAAAGAGGGGCTATACCGAGTCTTATAATGAGTCTTGCCATTTAATGCGTTTAAAGCCAAAGTAAAATCTAATCTTTGTTTAAAAGCGTACTATTCCATTAACGACTACTTAAATGATAAGAACAGTTGGTCGCTGAGTTGAACACAAGACAATGTTTGCTATTTATTTATGTTCTTTCTCCAAGATTAGTTTACTGATATGTTATGTCTTTTTTTTATTATTATTATATACTTTTTTATACTTGCCTTACTATTGTATCGAGTCTGGTTCTTCTAACCAACCTAACAGACAGATGTGTGCTGGGGAGTTTGTTCCGCCACTTCTTCTTTCCAGCAAAAACACTAGGAAGTGACGAAGGGGGGGCGTTTTGGGGGACTGTCTCTTGTAAATAAGTAAAGTAAAGTAAATTTTGACGTTCGAAAAGTGCTGATTATCAGCCTAGTTTGAATAAATGAGTTTTGATTTTGATTTTGATTTTGATAATCCAGTTTGGGCAGTAAGCAACACATTTAATAGAAATTGCTTTTTTTATGCAGAAAACTACTTCTAAATGATAAATGTGGGACAAGCTGGACAAAATGAACTTCTACCCACATTAGCAGAGAAAGAACGATTATATTTAAACAAAAAATTGTCTTAGCTGACTGACACACAATGCCGGTTAAACTCTAGAAAAAAGAACAGAAATGGGTGTATCAATCAGGCAAGTAAATGCGTAGATTCCGCATCAGCTGTTTCTTATTAGTTGTATAAACAGCCCACACGTGTGATGATATAATATTAAACGAGCATAATCTATTGAAAACAAGTATAAATAAACGAGATTGTCTGGTTCATTATGATGCACAGAAACAAAGTAGAAACAGTGCCAAACAATTCATGAGTTGACATACAATTAATGTTTAACACTAGAGAAATATTATTTGTTGGAATTACTAAACAATATTGTCACAAAGACTTGTGGAATAATAGTATCTAGATACGATGTTGCATTGCGGTTAGAAATAACTACATTTATGAAACCAATCTGTTTAAGTACTTTCAGGGACAATTCAAGAATCAAAACCTTTCATTTCCTAAAATAATGTAACTAGAAGACGGTCATAATGTAATCACCACAGGAGCTACTGGAAGTGACAAACCCGTCACCAAATTTTGGGACAAATCAATTTAAATTACCATCGACATGATGAAAACAAAAATATGGTCCCTGAGAAAGATATAAAATATAATAACAATCAAGAATATGCTCCACTCAGGCTTACATCTGGTATGATTATGCCTATATTGAAGATGCGTTAGTAACATAATATATAACTACACTGTTGTATTAGGTTAGCCTGTAATGATACTGTGCGTGTTTAAATAAATAAATAATGCCATAGAAGTTAATAAAGTTACTTCAACGAACGACCACATTACGGGAGCTAAAAGATAATTATCGTGCCTATAACATACAAATCACAATTTATTCCTGGTTCCCACAACACAATTATAATTATTTTCTATTTAAGTCCAGTCGTAATTTCCCATTTGTAAAAATTCATCGTTCCATAGTCGTATCTCCTTTAGTCTTGCCTAAATATCTTGTAAAAGAACAATATTTATATCTTCTGACACAATTACGAAAATCTGTCGCCCCAAACATCAAAGCTCGACCAGCGATTTGTACTGACGTCTCGTATAATGATAATGTCGGTGATATATGTTTAATCTTACACGAACAAGATCACGGGTAAAAGCTAATATATTATGTTCTATTTCTTTACGTTCAGCGGCCTTGGGTCCATGACCTTGCCCAATAATTTACTTACCGACGTCATAATCTATTATATTAATTTTGTTTATACAGGCTTTTGCCATTTTTACTGTTACATCTTTATTGACAGTGAAATATGTAATTCGATGGTATATGGGTTAATTCGTTGACAATTTGTTGTATAATAAGAGTAAGCTTGACTGTAGGGACATTCACATATTTTTTATTCTTTATCTGTTGTTGACTGTCTGCAAGAATGGTTATAACCTTATTACTTTTTGCAAGGTGGCCAGTATCTTTATAAAAACCACTATCTCTTCGACTGATAGTATCATAAAAGTTTACCGGTCTGCCAAAAACTCCCAGCCAATATCGTCTCCAATAAAGCCCTACATTTAATCAGTGTCCACAAATGAATCTTAAATTATGTACTACAAGTAAACTGTTGTTTTTTTCTTCTTTTTTTTTTCGTCCAGTTGCCATATGGTCTGGCACGCTGCCAAAACGTATCGATCATTTGGCATGGTGCCAGTCAAACTAGGGAAATGAAAACAAATCCTTATAACTGTGACTGGTGTTACTTTCAATCAGGAAATTTGGGGTTATTGGGTTTTGCTGATAGTTACGTCTAGGTGACGAAACAGAAAAACTGGTTTTAAAATAACAAAGTTTTCTCAGTCAACAAGATTTATATTTATAGTCTTCTCTAATTTCGAGAACCAATCAGAGAGACCTTCCCAAACATGAAGTTTCATAAAAATGGTTAAAGCAACATGAGACAATATCTCCTGATGGGAAATTCGGTCCAGTAAATTCACTACTAACAATTTGAGCATTAAATTGGCCCGTCAGAATTAAATCTGAGACATTATACAGGGTAATACGACATTCATTTATTTATTATTTGCGGACGTCACGCGGGTTCAGCCACGTAGTTTCCGTTCCCGTGGGAATACAGGGATAAAAAGTAGCCTATGTCATCCGGGGATATTGTAGCTTCCCGACGGTAAAAGAATTTTTCAAATCGGTCCAGGAGTTTCGGAGCCTATACGTTACAAACAAATCTTTCCTCTTAATTATATTATTAGTGTAGATCACCGCTACTAAAATATTTTGTTCTCTCTATTATCTATCTAGCGTTTTACTAAGTTGGAATCGGCTTCCAGTCTTAGTAGATTCAGCTGAACCTAGTCAGTACTGGGAAATACAATACTCCTTAGTAAGGCTGGTTATCAGACTTTCGGGCGACTACATAACGACTGCAACTTTATGTTCTCAAATTGTAAGTTTTAATGCTCATGAAAAACTGTCTACCGTGGACATAAAAGTCTCTTCAGATAAAATATTGTCGCTACGGTTTCCCCAGTTTCTTTGAGAGAACATGATATAAAGGTAAGTAGTAAAATGACTTAATGACAATTTGCTTCGTTTAAAATTATGCCGTCTAGCCAGACTTTAGCGAGATTTTTTTATTACAAAATGAGAAGACAGACTTGAGTTAATTTTACGTATTAAACAGTTAAGCAATTCAGGTAAAAAACGAAGTACTATTTTACTTGAATGGTTTTAAGTTTTGTTACAGTAACGAATTTTAAACGGGAATGGGATTTTTAACTCAACAGGGTTCCAAACTAGATGATATAACGACAAAAGTAATGCAATGGAATAATCCATATGTTCGTGACTAAATCAGCGCATTTTGTATTCAATTTATGTAGGCTGGTAAAAACAATGCAAAACGATACAAATATCAAATTTCCGGGATCGATTCCAGGGACAGGTAATCAGTTATTGGGCTTTGCTATCAGAAATTTCTCATTACCAGCCACGGAGTCTGGATTTGTGCTCGGTTGATGGGCTCTCAACCTATGACAAGGAACATATGCACCAGCTTTTCACCGTCACCGAATTAGCAACACCAGATACCCAAAACATCTCAATCCCGATAATGATCGGTTTATTACCATAGAGACAGTTTTTACTATGATTACGAGCAACACGTGCAGACGCACGTGTGTGTAAATGGGGATTAATTTAGCACGTGTCGATGTATCTGGCGCGGTGATTGCTATATAATGGTGATTGGCTCGTCTGGTGATGTGTTTGCTTTTCTTGGTCTGATCTTTCGTTGAGTTGGAGTGTTATGAATAATTTTCAGGCCCAAAAGAACAATAATATTACGAGAGAATTGTATCATGCAAAAAGAGAATTTTGTTTTTTATTGCCAAAAAAATATTTCTTGGAATACAAACGAATGAGTTTTCAAACCTATAAGATTATGTATTTACTAAATTTTTCTTAAGTACTGATTAGTACCGTCTATTGGTAGACATTGTGCAATTATTCTATAAGCAAAATGAATGTAGCGCAGAAGTGTCTACTCGCAATAAATTATAGCTGAAATAATTCAGAAATTATTTATGAACAGGGTGTCTAAAATGGCCGCTTTGGCAGAATCGTAATATGAATCGTGTTAAAAATTATTAAAATGGACTTTATAGTTATAGACATTAAGTCCATTTTAAGAATTTGTAATTTTAACGTGATTCATACTAAGATTCTGCATGGATTCTCTTAAAGCGGCCATTTTAGACCCGCTGAGCTCCTGAAGTCACATAAAGTAATACATAGCACAATCAACTTAAAACATTCATGTTCAATCATACATTTACTAAAAGACTGGTCTTTATCGCAGATCTCGCAGACGGAAACAATTGGACGCTTTATATGAATATCGCTCGATACGCTATTTATTTTCCTACAAGATTTACTCAAGTATAGCTGTAAGTGTCTTTGGTGGAATATAGGAAAGGAAGTGCGCACGGGTTGTTAAATGTGACAGAAATTCGGAACTATTTTAAATATTGCATTGTGTTCTTGTTGGTTTGTTTTGTTTTTTACCCGACTACGGCAAAGCCAAAAGGAAGGGTAATTTTTTTGGCAGTCTATGTATGTATGTTCCACCGTAGCGCCTAAACTACTGAACGGATTTTAATAAATGAGGTGTCAATAGTTTCGTAAGAATAGCCCGGGAGACAAAAAAATATAAAAAATAAATAAATAATATAAATTATAACAATTTTTTTATGACGGAATTTAATTGTCAAATTCTAAGCTCGAAAAAAAATAAATTGAGATAATCATAACATGTATGGTAGCAAATGAAAGCTCTTGGCGAGTACATCACAAACATGTATATTAAATTAAAGTTAAAGTAAACATATACGTTTAGATTGCGGTCAAACAGTTCTCGCGGTCTAGTCTGTGTTATTTACAAACACGTATTATGTAAATAACAAACCAACATAAAGTATAATATTACATTATGAAAGTATCATATTATTATGTATTTATTGAATAACACACAAAAATAAAATTCAAATAAAAAAATAGGTCTTAAAAAAAGGAGTTAAAAAACTAAAAAAACCCACTGAAAAAACTGAAAATCAAAAAACAAGCACATTTTAAATTAAACAAAACTTGGAAGCAGGCAGGGTCCATTCTATTTTTTTCACATCATAATTTAATATTTAAATGAACCCCGCCTGCTTCCAAGTTTTGTTTGCAAAGTGGCATGCGACTACGACTGTCCTCTATAATAATTATCAAATTATCTACTTCCTAGACGATTTTTCTTGTTAAATACTTTTAAGACCGCGGTTTTATTAGTCTGCGTTTTTATTCGTAGTTGGGTTTTAGTTTTTTAACATTTATTTTTTTATTTTTATTTATTTGACTCTATGCTGCGAAGCTACCTTTCATAAATAAATAAACAAATATAACCCTATGGGAGTAATCGGGAATTATAGGTGTAATGATAATGTTATCTTAAACATTTTCATTTTTCGGCGCAACATGACTGACTTCGACTTCACACTGTATCCCTATCACTGTTCATTTCATGATGTGTTAATCTATTTAATTTATACAAGAGTCTGAGTAATCTTAAATTATGCAGCCACATTTTCCAATTATACAAAATCAAATTTTAGAAAAAATTCCGGCAATTTTTCCTACGTTATTAGAGCGAACATGCATAATTAGGTCATCGCTCTAGAATCTAAATAAGTTCTTATGTAAAAATACATAAGAACTTATTTAGATAAACATACAATGAAGACTGTAATCCCGAAGGGTTATACTGCGTCCCGTCGGGGCTGCGGGTTTTTCAAAAGAGGGGGGACATGACTCGGACACAAGGGGCTTAGAAGGAACATGGGTGGGTTTTAGTCAGTGAAAGTCTGACACTCCCTTTCGCTCTGCCCAGAGCGGGAGGTTATTTTAATGATTTGCAAAACCCAAAAAATAAAATTGTTAAGCCGGCTTTTGACTATGGGATATAATAATATTAAATCTTGAGATGTAATATTTTATCGCTCGTCATACATTTTGTACGTGACCATTCACACTGTTCTATAATATACAGGGTGTAAATTAACCCATCACACAGCCGTCAACCAAGCAATCTGTACATCGAACTAAGTAGGTACCATTACGCAAAATTTTTTGCTGGGATACGACTTTTTTTTTGGGGTCAAAATTCACATTATACGGTAAAACTCAATGTAGCACTCTTAAAACATTGTGCTAGTTAATGCTTTGAATAGTAAACGGGTCATGGAGGTAATTTAAATAAAGTTATACCCTGAAAAACTAGTATCTACAAAAACAGCTGTGAAGAATTTGGTACTTTTACCCCCAATATCTCCGTAACTAGGGGGTTCCCAGGTATGGTCTAGAACAAAAAAGTGATCGCAAGGATGGGAATGGGATGGGATGGCCGTCGGGGCCGCGGGTTGTACACTAGTTATCGCGGCCTCGACAAAAAGGGCGAAGAAGGAACATGGGTGGTTTTTAGTCAGTAGAAGTCTGACACTCTCTTTCGCTCTGCCCAAGAGCGGAAGGGGTTATTCGATGATTTTACACCCGCCAAAAAAATTGATGGGAAGAACAAGTGCCTTTCATTTGCGTTAAGGGTACTTTTACACCCTTTATATTACATCTCAAACGCAGGATGTACCTATGTATAGGTAATATTTATTACTTCCCATATTTAAAAGTCGGCTTTAGGCTGCGCCCAATAACTAACATTTCGCGCTGTTGGGTAATGGCATTAAATAGGGTACAAATGCAGACTCCGTGACTGCTACTGGAAAATTCCTGATGGAAAAACCCAATAACACTGCACAACGTGGGAATCGAACTCAGAACCTCATGCATAGCAGTAGCAGTGACGTTTTGTCAACTGGACCAACGAGGCCGTCAACAAGATATACTTTCAGCTTCAAAATAAACACAGTTTGGGCTAACTAAACCAGTCGAGACACCCATTATAAAATTAAAACATTTTAATTGTCACTGAAGTTTATGTGGTATTTCTATTGTCTATCCTCGCCTCTCACCTACCAACATAATACCACTTAAATTAGTAGCAATTTATTACAACAAAAGAATCCCTAAACCTTTTAACTTTTATTTAATTCGGTATTCTGTTAACTATTAATTTGACCTATTCTTAAACCGCTCGTTTCCTCTGGTTAAGCGGCAGCTCTAAATATATAGCCGTTAACTATTTGTTAGTATATTATAGCATTGATGATCCAGATTGTGTAATCGTCACACTAATATTATAAAGGCGAAAGTTTGTGAGTGTGAGATGATTGAGTGAGATGTTTGTTACGTCTTCACGCAAAAAGTACTAAACGGATTCGGATAAAATTTGGTACACATTCAGTTTATAACCTGGATTAACACATAGGATAGTTTTTATCCAGAAGTTATTTTCCCGTGGGATAATTTTAGAGTTGCAGCGGGCGAAGCCGCTGGCAACAGCTAGTAGGCTAATAATTCCGTAGTGATATAGTTTCCCCATATTTGCGTTTCAAAATGGTTGTCAAATAATGACGAAGTGTTGGTTTTTCAAGAATGACTCATACCAAATAATTATTTGTTACTAGCTGTACCTCCTAGCTGCCCTTTATATTACTTACTAGCGGATGTCACACGGTTTCACCCGCGAAGATCCCGTTCCCGTGGGATTACAGGAATAAAAAGTAGCATATGTTACCCGGGATAGTGTAGCTTCCCAACGGTGATAGAATTTTTCAAATCGGTCAAACAAACAAACAAGCAAATCTTTCCTATTTATAATATTAGTGTAGATAGTGTAGACTACCTACCCACTATCTACCACCTACCAAGCTGCTACCTACCACCTACCTAATTATATATTACCTACTTATTTGACGGCACGGTTTGCACAGTGGGTCAAGCAATGGACTGCTGGGCTGCGTGTCGCGGTTTCGATCCCCGCACGGAACAAAAATATTATGTATGACCTACAGATAGTTGTTTCGGATCTGGGTATTTGTGTATGTGAGTTTAAATGTTTGTGAATGCACCTACGATACAGGAGAAATTCCAAGTGTGAGGGCAAGTTTTGAAAAAAAAAAACTTATAAGTACCTTCTTACTGTGCAACTTCTTTTCAATTCTTAAGGAAGACTTGAAGAAGTGTCGAAGAAACTCCAATAGGGTACCTACTTAACTAATTAAAAAAAATATTTTTCAGTTTAGTCTGTCTCTTAGAATATCGATAAATATTGGATACGTGTTTTTTAGGTTTTATCAAATTAATAAAAAAAACGAAAATAAAACGTGTCAAACATCGTGAGTGGGCGGGGGGGGGGGGGCTGGTGACGTCACATTCTGGTAAAAAAAACTGTCGCGCGACTTTTCGAAGCACTGTATCGCCTTCATTTATCGTTTACGTGAAAAAAGAAAAAATACGTGTCCAATATTTTTTTGGAAATCTATCTGACGGAGTAATTAGATTTTTTTGTCAACTTCCTATTATGTTAAACCAGTAGTCAGGAGTACAGCTCTAAAATTAAATGCAGGAGGCTGTGCAGGATAGGCAGAACAGTAAGTGGCGCATATCCTACAAAGGATACATAGCCCAGCCGTTATAGCCCTTTTTTGAAGGCCCGGATGCGAATTCATCAAATGCCGCCTTTCGCTCTGGGCAGAGAGGTACGGAGTGTCAGACTTCTACTGGCTAAAAACCACCCATGTTCCTTCTTGACCCCTTTGTGTCGAGACCGCGGTATCTCTCTCGAACAACCCGCAGCCACAACGGGCGTCGGCCCTTGCCGGGGCCCCCCTTCCTGACTCTTGCTGACATTACGCGCGTGTAACACGAACGCGCCGTCGAAACGGCCTGTAGTCGTCATAAGACGGACGGATGGCGAGCTAGAGCCGTCATAGCTCTTAGTATTGAAAATCGACTGCTATATTTTCATAACAAACCAGACTGATCGAAGATCAAACGTCAATTAAATTCTAGCGATGTACAGGGTGTTTGGAGCATCGTGTCCCAAATTGAAATGGTCGACTGAAGTCGTTATCTGCTATTCTTTCAGACTTAAACTCTTCTCACGCCCTGTGGTTTTTTTATAATTTTATTTAAAACAGAAAAACAATTTTATATAAACGAGTAAATACAAATTTTATAAATATTAAATAAGATTAAGGCGTAGACACTAAATTTCAATTTAATTTATATGTGTAGTGTATAAGAGTACTTTTAAATTCAAAATTAGAGACATTAGCCATCTAGTTTGAAAAAAAATAAAGAACAGGGCATAACAAGTGTTTAGGGGTCTGAATGGATAACCTCTCCATTTGACCATCTCAATTTGGCACACGATGCACCAAACAGCCTACAGGTTGTTTGGTGCATTATTACAGTGCGTTATTATTACAGGTGGTATATTCCGAATCCGTATCCGAATTCCGTATCCGAGTTCCGAATGCAGTCTAAAATATGCAGAACAAGATATTGAATATAAACTGGAAGTTTTACAACCGTCTTATTGTAGACCGAGTCCGATATGTTACGTCTGTATGCAAAGCATAGATAGATTTCTATGTTTTATTGCCCGTTGCGAAGTGCAGACTATCAATATGAAATGTTTTACGATAAAGTTGACAATGTTTTGTGTGAAATATAACAGTTTTATTTATATTATCTACTAGCTTTAGCCCGCAGCTTCGTTCTCGATAATTATTCTACGGGAAAGTCATAAATTGGGATAATTTTGCTTCCCCATTAGTGAGTGAATTTACGGAATTAGATAATTTCCGAATATTCGATATTAGTGTAGATTTTGGTGACCAATTCTTAGTTAAAGTGTAATTTATGATTGAATTGGCTTTGAATACGGGCTTTACGCACGTGGAAGTCGGAAATTGTCCATCAGGAACGTAATATGCGATCCAAATTTTAATCGAGACCCGTTCAGTATCAAAGAAAGGAACAAAAAGTATTTATTGGTTTCACACAGGACAGAACAAATTGACAAAAAAAAACGTAAAATGAGAACAGACAGTTAAACAGACAGAGATACTTTCGCATTTATAATAAGAGTAGGTATGAATGCAGCAGTTTAATGTGTGTCGCACATGCTGCTAACCAATTATTTTATTCTTACTACAATATACGGCAGATATAATGACGATGTCATATTTACGCCTTTCATTTTACGACTTCAGTGCCAAAATCTCGTTTTAGTGACATAAAAATTCAAACTTCAACACTAGACAGATGTTTTTATATGCCGCAATTACACAGACATCATCACCGGATAGGAAGCAATCACTAAGAGGAAATGACGTCACAAATTAAAGAATTACAACCGTCACGTTGAATATTTCAAAACTTTATTAAGTTGTCAGTATTTTTGAAGTAAATAAAACTGCAATAAAACACCGCAGGCAAACACAAAAATTACGTCAATTAAAAAAATGGCGGTTTTACGGGTTTCCGGACCAAAAAAAATAAATAAAAGAAAAATATCACAATGACATGATATCTCAGAGTGATCATTAAAACATAAAAATACACTTTGGTGAAGGAAAGAACAGCTGTAGGTAATAAATTTTGTGGAGACAATGTTCCATGAATGTTTTAGAACTAATTAATGACGCCTAATCTATTTTTATTTTGTGCTGGGACTGGATTTTTTGTGTTAAAGGAGCGAGCGATTAAACCGCCTTCATAAATTAAATGATTTTGGTTTGGTGTAAAACAGATGCTGAAGCGTGGGATATTGTGTGTCACATTCCAAAGAAATAACAAAAACTATTTTTTTTATATAATCGAAACTATTGTTTTACATGTGTAATGGAATTACATGATATAGATTCTTTGGCAGTTTATTGAGGTTGATTGAAAAAACAAATGAATGCACATTCTGTCCGCATTTCACTTAAATCTATTCGTGTAAGCTGGGATAGAGCATTTTCGTTGCGCCATCCACGAACTTTCAAGCATACAGTAACATAGTGCTTTTTTCGTTTTCCAACTCCAGAGAGACTTATAAAATATTAGTAGAATACTAATTTAGCAGAACAAACGTAAATGTAAAAAAAATGCTGAGTAAATTAATGTACATTCTGGGTTGCAATAAATGATTTGAATTGACTAAATTCAGTTTTCAACCGCTGTGCGTTCTTAACTTAACCCATCGACTACATTTTAAATACCCCTAAAGAAAACATAAGAAAGTTTGCTTTTAAAGCTTATTACCACAGAGTTTTCTAATTACTACAAGGGAATGAGTTTTTTTTTAACATCGGCAAATATTCGCTTAATAAGTATTTTAGGAGAACCGAAGCGAATTTTGAAGTTAATTAAATAAGACGCTACCTTCCTTTCTCTTGTTAAATAATAATTAATAGTCTCGGTTGGAGTTATCTTAATTTTAGAAAGGTTGCTGATTATGCCTGAAAAATGTCTGATAAGACTTTTTCACGGAATTTCCGCTAATTAACCTAATTTCAGGAGTGAAAGAAACTAATGTATTTACAGAAAATATTACAAACCAGTATTTCAGATAATGGTAGCAGTGAAACTAATTGAGTTAACGTTAGTTTAGTTATTTTATTTGAAATTCGATTATATTAATTTTTCTCATTTAGAAAACGATATGTAATTTATACTATACAAACAAAAAAAATATATAATACAAGGCATTTCTGCTGTATCGTAGTTACGTTTACAAATATTTTTACTGACATACCTACACAGCCAGACCCGGAAAAAATACCTGTAGGCCATACTTATATTTGTTTTGTACGGCAATCGAACCCAATGTCCCATAATTTTATTGCACATATAAGTATGGTTTTTTTATTTGTCCAGAAAATCAAAAACAAAAACACTTAACTTAAACTCAAAGCTCTTTATAATTACTTCCTTACTTTGAAAGCCGTTTTATGACGCTAACATCCGTTTCCCATTAAAAACCGGTTCTTAATTATTTTTCAGTCAGTACTCACTCCTTTCAGCCGTCCAAGGTAGACGTTTGTAAAACTGAAGCTTACCTGAAAAAAGTAAAAGAAGAATATTTAATGAAGAACAGTTTAAACTACAAGCAGAACATGGAATAAAGAAGAATATAATACTAAAGCCGTAGTAGCCTAAAAGGCTAAATTACTTAGTTTTAAAAAGAGCTGACACGTCAGAAATTAGAACAAGATGAGGTCGGTTTTACAGAAATGCCAACTCACTGACCTCATAAAATCTAACTAAAAGTTCATGGCCTCCTCTTGTCTAAAAATAATCTAGGTCAAGTCATTATGAGGACCAAGCAGTTATGTTCGAACTTCACCAATCATTATCAGCCTATAATGTTCCAACTGCAGGGAGTCAGGCCTCCTCTCTAGGAGAGGGATGGGCTATAATCCACCACGCGGGCCCAGTGCGGGTTGGTGATGTCACAATTTTTATCGAATTTCTTGGTTCTGAAATATTCCGGTTTCCGTCACCGTTTTGAAAGCAGCGGTGATGAAATAAATTACACAAAGTAATGCGCCTGCCTGAGTTCGAACCTACCTCTCGGCCTCCGCTGCTCTGCTTCACCAATAAAACTATTAAATAAAATATTGAGATTACGAAAGTGGTGACTAAGGCCTCATTTACGGAGACGCGGGGCGTCGCGCGGCGCGTTGTGCGTTTTTAATTCAAGCACATGGCGATGTCTGAAAACGGTAACGATTTCAAACGACGATATTACAAGAAGCGATTTTTAAGCCTCTCAGTAAATGAATGTAATAAAATAGCGCGCGACTAGCCTTCTGCACGCGCCGCACAACGCCCCGCGTCCGAGGCCTTAGACTGTAAAGTAGACTTTTTACGTGATTTTCAGGAATGCTATAAATATGGCTATAAGAGTAGAAAAAAAGTAAAAAGACGGCAAATGGATTGTGTAAAATGTAATTTAGTTAGAAAGGTGGTGACTATGGATAAGGCAAGTAATAGGAGCATGGAACATTTAGTTAGCTGCGTCGACACCAAAGACCCCACAGAAACCTTCTTTCTTCCCATAAATTCCTTTATGCAGTCCATCCATCGTTTCTTTGGTCTTCCTCTACTCTTATACCCATCCACATTTATACTCAGAACTTTTCTAATGACATATTTCTCATTATGTAAAGAGCTATACAAGGTGATGGGTAAGTGGTCTCCACCGAGTATGCACTTCTGTAACAGTCGGGGCATAGCATCAGGGCATAGGAATTGCGTTCCCATCTCAGAGTCAAACGTCTCATGTAAAAGTAACCACTGCCCTTTAGCCCAGAAATGGTTATTAGCAGCAAAAATAGGTACACCCAGTGAAACCACTTCCCGAGACGAAATTTTTCAACCAGTTCTATTTCCCTTGAACTTAAATTAGCCGATAGGTTGGATCTCTGCCCGATACAGCACAAATAACTTCGCCCTCTTCCTCAGGGCACGCCTATCTACATGAATAGTGCCAACTATTGTAGTTTAACAGTGTCCTATTGATCGCGACTAATCGGTGATTCGTGAGGATATTGGCTTAGATATACATCTGGTGAAAAAGATCTATGCTTTGGATTAGATGGTGGGCCGTGAGTAAACAGGGTAGGATGGTACAAAAGGTCCTCCTTTTCATATCAATACTCAGGATGATCTTAATGTCTGCTTAAACACATCACTGTTGTGAAATCGACGTAGCATCCCCGGTTTGTAGATTAATTCTTGATCCCTGTTTCCTGTGTAATTAACGGTACATGGTTGTTTGTTTCCTGCTCTCTTTAAGTCGCTTTTACACATACACATGTGTAATCATCATCGTCATTTATATTGATGAAAACTATTTTTTTTCCAGCAGATAAACGACACTACTCCGATACCCACAAGTTTCAATGACCACTTCACTTCGAGTAGTTCGCAACATGACCCCAAACCCAACGCTAATCTAAGCTACAACTATGACTCAAACGGTTGCTATGCTAAAAATGCGAACGGTTAATTAGTCAACATTGATTGGCTGGTCTCAAACTACGCCCATCGAAGGTGTTATCGACACGCCCACACAGCAATGCTGGGTAATGCTGGCTATTGTCCAACATGTCCGCCTGAGCTGGTTGAACACGTTACACAATGAACAGGGATAAATAATGGATTCTGTCTCGTGATAGTTCTGGCAACACTTGTATCTGCCGGCGCTTCGGTGATGTGGTTGTTAAATCAGAGTTTAGTATACTGTGTCAAAATGTTGGGCATGACCTTCAACTCTAGAGATTTACATTGATTTAATTGAGAGAAATGTAATAATATGTAAGATATCGAAAAGATTTTGACTCAAATGGATTGAGTCAAATGGAGTTGGGCAGGTTATATAGCGAGGTGGACTAAGTCGTACAAAAACTGGCAAAAGAAATGTCGTCTGGAGACGAAATGGCCCGATGACATGGAAATTGTCATAAGAAAGGAAGCGTTTGCCCAGCAGTGCGTGAATTCAAGCTGTAGATAAAGATGAGTCTAAGGGCTCGTTTACGGAGACGCAAGGCGTCACGCGGCGCGTGCAAGATGGCTTGTCGCGTGCTATTTTATTCATTTACTGAGAGACGGGTCTACCACAACGAACACTGCATTTTAAACTAACGCGCGAAAAATAACTTCTCGTAAAATCGTCGTTTGAAATCATTACCGTTTTCATACATCGCCATGTGCTTGAATTAAAAACGCCGCGCGACGCCCCGCGTCTTCGTAAATGAGTTTACGGAGACGCGGGGCGTCGCGCGGCGAAATTCGATCTTAGGCCTCAGCCTAAGATCGAATTTTACCGAGATAATCACAACAAAACTTGGTTTGGGCAGTTATCAATGTCACTATTCCACAACAATAATGAAATTGACGGCAAAATTTCCCTTATTTACTTCAGAATCATAATTATTAACCAGCTAGGCTAATGAGAAAATGAACAGGTATTTTCTGTGTTTAGAAAACATAAAAAGAAGCCAAGAAATAAAAAATGTTTCAAATCGGAACTTAAGTCGCAGATATCGTTATCAGAAAAAAGTATGCTGTGCCGACCCTAAATAAATTGGGATAAGGTTGTGTGTGTTTAACTAGATGTATGAAAATGAGTATCCCACTAAAAACAAAACTTGTAAAAAAGCCAAGTCGCGCAACTCAATTCTTTTAAAGTAAAAAGTAGTGAGATTCATGTAATACCAAGTCAGTTAATATATTCAGTCCCTACTTAAAAATCTTTGATGTTTGAGGACGCAAATGGCCAGAACAGGTTCGAGAAAAGGAGGGTACGGCCGTGCCGCATTATTGCTCGACAGATTTCAAAGTCGTAGCGCGTGTCGTGCAGTAATTCTTGCTATCATCTGCCTAGCCTTTTCCCAACTATATGGCATCTGCTTTCCAGTCTAACCAGCATCTGAATACCAGTATTTTAAGACCGATTTATCCGCATGGAAAAGACGCAAGATTTTATGTATGATATGCAGTTGACAGAGTTTTGCAGCCTAGACATTCTTTCCTCAAAATGACTCATCAGTCATCGCAAACAGAATAAAATGGACATACAACGACAAAAATAATAATTACAGTGACAAAGACTGGAATAGCAAAACACAGCATCTTCATCTAAAACGTCATTCTTTAATGTTTTGGTGCAAAACATTCAGAAGCAAGTGTCAACAACCTATCAATTGTTGTCCACCACATCCAAAACCCGACCTTATCACTTTTCGCTAAGATTTAAAATGAATTGGTTAGTGATGACAGACGAATTTGAAATTAGGGCACGCAATTTTCAATTCTACTGCTTTTAAATACGATGTAAAATTCTTAAGTTTTCATCGTCGACTGATGCCGCTTCTGCCAAAACCATAACCAACCTTACTCATGCCTCACAACACAGTTCATATTTGCTTGTGTCTTCTCCAAGACAGCTGACCGACTCAGGTTGCCAGCTCTTGCCAAGCAATATCAAATCTTACTTTAGTTCAACAATAAAGTTCATAATTGTTTGGGTTTTTCACCGAGACAGTTGACCGACCCAGGTTGACAAGCTCTTGGCTTAAGGCCAGAATCTCACCTGTTGCGTTGGATGTTGTCTCGACAGGACCCAGGAAACGTTGATAATCACTTGTTATTAGTCAAGACTTTATCAGCGCTGGTATTTTACGTGTACGAATATTTTGGTTGCTGAGGTTACTAATAGATCGCGTGAGGAAAATGAGAGCTGGAGATGAAAGTGAACGGTTGTATTGAAAATAGTTAAAGATTGGTGATGAGCTTTATGATTCACCGATAAGAGTGTTGCAATATTGATAGTGGATCAAAAAAAACTTAAAAAAAGCACTTCAAAAAAACACACAAAAAGGGAAAAATTACGTTAGCTTTTCTAGTCATATGCTTAGCTAGTCAAAAAAAAAATCAAAAACGTCAATTGAATAATAATCTTTATTACACAAGAAAGTGATTGAAGGGAGAAGGGAGAGGAGCTCGTGGCTTAATAAGAACTGCCACTCGGGTCGATCTTTAGGTTAAGCTTCGCTTGCCTAGGTCGATCTGTGGATGGGTGACCGCCCATTACATACCGAGTTTCCTCCGTGCCTCGGAAAGCACGTTAAGCTGTTGGTCCCGGGTGCCATATATAGATCTTTGGCAGTCGTTACGGGTAGTCAGTGACCTGAAAGTCTGACATCCAGTCTTACCAAAGGGTATCGTATTACCTAGTATTAACTGGGTTGTGGAGGTCAGATAGGCAGTCACTCCATGTAAAATACTGGTATTCAGCTGCATCTTTTTTTTTTTTTTTTTTTAATGTGACAAGCCCGCCTCACTATTCCCAAACCACTGTAACTTCTGTAAGCCAGAATCAACAGTGGCGACCACAAGAAAAGCGCCGAGACAATGAAGCTCGACGAAGTCCCAGAGAAATGATTTGACTGTCTTGGATCCCGCAACGAAATTAATCAGAAAAGAATAGCGGAGGAGTAGGAAAAGCAGAAATTTCCACTTCCCTCCATATCAGCAGGAGACAGAAAAGAACAAGGCCAATAGGCACACAGGGACGCATACAACTGGGATAAGCCCAGTTGCCTAGCACCACGGATATTGTTGTCATTAATATTACTGGGTCCTAAGTTGTGAGCTGTTATATCTGATTCCAATAATAGGTATGACAAAAATGCTTGAACGCACGGAAATTTGTTCAAGTTTCTACAAGGTCCGTATAGTAAATAACTCCGGATGTAACCTGTACACTATCCAACATAATATTGCGTTCATTCTGCCAAAGACTACACTCCCATAAAATGTGATGTGCAGATTGTTCATATTCGCAATCAGATGTAGAACATTGACAAAAAGGCGACGCAACAAGCTTGAAGGAAAATAATTTACTCTTAAAGTTACCATGACCAGTGAGAAATTGGGCAACACAGTGATCCACCTCCAGCCATGTCCTGGCCAGCCGCTCACGAACGGATGGAAAGAACTGGTGGAGGTGTCGGCCTTTGATGGAATTATCCCACCTACATTGCCATTCTGACAAAAGATCCTCCCAGACGTCAGTCTGTGGTTTAAGTAATCTAGCTATTTTAGTACGGTCACGTTGTGTTAAAAAGTCTGCGTCCGCGGTCTCTCGTGCGCAATAGTACATTGAAGCACGGCGCTGCACTTCGAGATCGACTGGAAGTACCCCTGCCAGTACCGGTAAGGCTTCAGTACTAACCGTCCTATACGCTTTACACAAGAAAATCAAGGCCAACCGCTGGCTTTGAAGTAATTCAGCTGCATCTGGTTAGACTGGAAGCCGACCCCAATATAGTTGGGAAAAAGGCTAGGCAGATGATGACACAAGAAAATGATTCTTTGTGTCAGGTCCCTGACACCTGAGCTAGGTGATAGACATGTGTTACTGGAACCAGTGCCTTCTCCCAGGACATATTACAGAATCTTATGCAATAAGATTAAGGAAATGTAACTAAAAACTACGGTAAAGAAGCCTGTATTGACCTAAGTCACCGGGATCCAGCAGTAAATGTAGGTACCAAATGAAAATATTTCTTTGAAATGTGCAGAGCCACAGTCATCGCGACATGACGCGCGACGTAACAAGTGGTTCAGGTACGTGTGTAACGTTGAGTTACGTCGCAAAACGCATCGCAAGAGGATGTGTACGAGGCTCGTGGGAGATGCCAGTGGGCGTCCTGTCAATTCAGCATTTCTATTGGATCGCTATTCTGTTGCTACACAACGGATTAGCTAACTAAAGTTCAGATGGGTGTAGTTCCGTAATTATTTACAGCTACACCACAGACAGATGACTGTCTGTGGTGTAGCTCTAAATAATTACGGAACGTTCTACACGAATTCTTTGATCATGGCGACATAAATATCGAGTCCTAACCAAAGCTAGAGATTCAGGGAACCGTATCAAAGGAATACCACGTTAGCATGTTTCCTGATCATCGCTATTGTTGGTATAGACGGCAGCACATGAAGCTCAAATCAAATTTCTTAAATAGAATTTTAACTTTATCGCTAAAGGATTAGGTTCAAGGTTGACTGGTAAAATTTCACAGTTTCGAGTAGATTGATATACTCGCTTCTGTACTTACCTAAGCCCTGTCGTCGTACCAAAATTAAAATAGTTTATTTCACATAGGCCTACATGGGAACTTGCATTGCTCGTTTCCTGTGGAGAAAAACCGGCAAGAAACTCCATGGTTACTCTTTTATAATGGTTGGTTGATGAGTTTGGTTTTGAAATGGTTTGAATATTTCTATGTTACAGCATAAAATTTGTATTTAGATTTACGCAGAGCGAAAGGGAGTGTTAGACTTCTACTGACTAAAAAACACCCATGTTCCTTCTTAGCCCTATAAGTATAAGTCGCGGTATCTCTTACAACAACCCGCAGCCCCGACGGAAAAAAAATCTCAAATCGACGGGAAAAAAACACTACCTCCAAAAACATTAACGTTACACACCCCATATTGAGAATAAATCTTACCTCATACATCAAGCACTTACTTAATTATTAAGTACTTATCACTCAAATGAAGTCTACCAAAACGTCAGGTTATATCGAAAGGTGAAATCATACATGCAGTTCTTCTCAGTGTGTAAATCCTATTATTTCTCCAGAAAGACACGTTTGAAATTATGCGATTTTATAAATAGTGTTTTCACCTTCTTTTGGGACTATTTCTTTGAAAGTTGATCAAACCTGGCAAGCGCTGTTTAACCGTGAAGGTTGACCTGTGCGACTGTTACTCGTATTGATTATCGGCGAGTTTCTAACGAAACAGTTCCCAAAGCAATTACACTTCATCCAAAAAGTATTTCAAAGAACGAAAACCATATCACTGCTGGCCATTCATAAACTACAAAGCTAGAAACTGCATAGCTATAAAACTTTCCATACAACCCTATACGTTTAAATCTTTCTAGTACAGTACAGAGCCGTCCTTTCAATTTCTATTATTCAGAATCCAAGCGAATCCTGTGGAAAAACATATATCCGAATGGAGTTCAAAACCTTTTGTCTGCGTTAGATATTCAATTCTCTACTGGGATATTGTTGTATAACTCGGAAAGTTAGGTATTGTATAAATGCTGAACTGTGGGAATGTCTGGAGAGCAGTTGGGGAAAAGTGGTTTCGTAAAGCGGTTATGGAAGAAATATCTATGAATACGATTTGTTTTTTCTAAAGGGGGTATGCAATGTCGGCCGATGTGGTGATTTCGCCATTTAAGTTTAAAACCACTCGCGAAAAATTAAAAAAAAATAATGGCAAAAGCCGACGCCCGTCGTTGCTGCGGGTTATTCGAAAGAGATACCGCAGCCTTGGCACAAAGGGCTAAGAAGGAACATGGGTAGTTTTTAGTCAGTAGGAGTCTGACACTCCCTAAGGCCTCCCAGAGCGGGAGGACTCATTTGATGATTACCCCCCATCCAAAAAAAAAGGGCTGCTTCTGGTACATTCCGACCAACACCAACAGTTTGCCAAACTTGAGAATTGAACACTGAACTTGATACACAACAGTATTCACTGAGGTAGTCAATGTAAACACAAACAAAATCAGATTTCCATAGTTACATCAGTTCACATACACTACCAACATTTCGAACCTTCCCTGCAACACTCAAACTCCATAGTAACACAAAAGACGTCTTACTAAACGCAAGCAGAAGGTTCTCTCCGCGAGAATAGAAGCGGGGAGCTCCTAAATGATCCCCGGATGAGCCTCTAAAGGCTTCATCTGTAAATATATCGGAAGTACACTGCGGTTGCGAGCGGGAAACGAAAAGGGGATGTGGGTAGTTTGGTTAGGAATGTTTCTTGGTCTTTAACCGACTTCTAAATAAAAAGGAGGTTCTCAATTCGGATGTTTATATATAATTTTTTTTATGTTTGTTCGGGCATAACTCCGTCGCCAGCTTATCGATTTGAAAAGTTCGTTTTTTTTAATGGAGTATTGGGACTCCAAAGAAACGATTCAAATTAATTAATTTTATCTCTTCACAAACTAAAGTAAACTTATGTAATGTTTTAACTCAAGAACGGGCTCGCCTATCTGGCTTTGTTTGGACTATTAAGTATGATAGTTTATGTGAAGTTTGCACAAAATCGGTCGAGCGGTTCTTCATTCATCAAATTTTTTTGTGACAAATGAATTCAATAAATGGCGGATCATTTTGTTAATGCGGGTCCAAGACAGCAAACTTTCTGTCTTGGACCCAGTAGATGGCGCTGCTGTCCAGGCAGTACGACGTCTACCAGGTCCGCCAGTTATGTATATTAATATAACTTAAAATGACATTACACAGAAAAGTTTGTGAGAGACTGGCGTCTGCACTAGGAAAACCTGTAAAGCAGATGGAGACGATGGATGGACTGTGTTAAGAATGATATGATAAGAAAGGAGGTGTTTCAGCAGATGAAGAAAAACAGAGAGGTATGGAAGAGGAAGACACGCTGCACCGAACACAAATTAATTAAGATAAAGGCCATAATGATGATAATGGGACTCCAAAGTTAATGCAAATATGAATGAAACAGAATTTTAATTAAAGAAATGCTAAAGTGCCTCGTCGGAACGAGACTGCTATGAATGAGGTCCTCCCGGTTCGGCCAAAGTGTTATTGGGTTATTCCATCGGGAATAACCCGGTAACAGCCATGGAGCCAAGTTTCCAGAACTCTGCCACATCTAGATTGTTCGTAGTGGCTTCGGACAGGTCCAGGTTATTAATTGAAACTTCGAGCACATTCACAGACGATTCACAGAAAATATTTTTGATAGATTTAAATATTTATAATTAACAGTAAGCAAAGCAAAAAATCTAAAACGAAAGATAACCACCAAATCACTAATCAAACGGTCATAAGCCAATCTAATAGCCGGCTCAAACCATTCACTTAACAAAAGCGTAATGAGAAGACTTAAGTTGCTACGAGAAGCCTACGCCGATCACATGATCGGTCGTTGACCTCGACCTACGCTACGCGGCTACGAGAGTACGGTTACCTCACCGCCTACGCGAGATTTTCACTGAAGTAAGACTATTCGCCTACACTTTAGAGAAAATGATATCTTATTATTTTTTTTCTTGGAAAATGGTTCGTTTTATATATAACTACGTTAAGTTTAGTTATAGGGTCACAAACCTTGTGAAATGATGCCTCTTTTCACAGACGGTTCGAGACGAAGTTTTTTTAGGTTCCTTATGCAAATGGGAAAAAGTTAGGAGGAATTCAAGTACCTAGTGGTTAATAATAAGATCTGCTAGGGTCGACCTTCTGGTTAAGCCGTGCTTGCCTAGGTTCGTATCGTGTGGTAGTGCCTTTTTTTTTGGCGGGTGGAAAATCATCGAATAACCCCTTTCGGTCTTGGGCAGAGCGAAAGGGAGTGTCAGACTTCTACTGACTAAAAACCACCCATGTTTCTTCTTAGCCCTTTATGTCGAGGCCGCGGTATCTCTTACAACATCCCGCAGCCCCGACGGGCGTCGGCCTTTACGAACCCCTCCCATGTCGCTGACATCTCTTTGAGGCGCGCGTGGGACACGAACGCGCCATCGACACGACCTGTCGTCGTCATAAGACGGACGGACGGTGAGCTAGCCCATCACTCACCGTCCACAGGCCCACGTCTACGGTGGCCATAGCCATATGTGGTAGTGCCTAGCTTGGTGTTTCTGCCGCCGATGGATCTTTGACTAGACTTTGTGGATGGGTGACCCTCAATACATACCGAGTTTCCTCTATTCCTCGGAAAGCACGTAAAACCGTTGATCCCGGATCTTATTTGTAGATCTTTAAACGTTGTTACAAGTCATCAGTGGTCTAAAATTCTGACAAGTAGTGTTAACAAGGGAAGCCGTATTGCCCAGAACTAACTCGTTTGGCGCAGTGGCTGAGTGATTGGACTGCTGCGTTGCGTGTCGCGGGTTCGATCCCCGCATGGAACGTATTTATTTTGAAATTTGTCAGGCCTACAGATAGTTGTTTCGGGTCTGGGTGTCTGTGTATGTGAGTTTAAATGTTTTTAATCGCACCCACGATACAGGAGAAATTCCTAATGTGGGGCAACGTATTAAATAAAAAAACTGTTGTGGAGGTCAGATAGGCGGTCACTCCATGTAAATTAATGGTATTTAGGTGAATCTTACCGGACGCACCTGAATACCCAAAGTTGGTAAAAGGCTAGGTAGATGACTATTTGAATTATATCGATGAAAATTGGACAAGTTTGTTCACCCCTAAACAATCGTATAGCGAAGTTACGAATACGGTTATTAGGAGTCAAACTTTCCAAGCATAAAGCCAAAGATATTTACAAAAATCGAGTAAAAAATGTTGAGAAAAATCAATAGCCTTTTTAGAAATAGACTTTCTCAGGATTCTATTAAAATAAACTATTGTGTTGTTAGATATACGGTATCTTGACTAAAATGATATAGTTCCCCTATGTGTAGTGTAAATAAATTCAGGACAGGCCCAGTAGTGCGTGAAAAAGGGCTGCTATTGAAAACGGCTCATTTTGATGAGGTTCTATTTTAGGCCTTGAAAAGGATACCTAAGTTAGGAGTCGCTGTTTTAGGAGCCAAACTGAAAGGGATGACTTAGAAAGTAATTTTGTTTATTTTGTTTGTACAGGTTTGCGCTTGAATGTGTTTTTCTGAAGTCAAAGAAATAAGCAGCTACTTTTGAAGGTTTAAGAGATACAGGTCGCACGGACACTTTACACCGCTTTGTTATAATTATTAATTAAAAAACTATTTGTCGCTGAGCAAGGCCTAGAAAACGCTCGCGTGACGTCTAAGAAAAGATACACATACAAATATTTTGCTTGTTTGCTCTTTTTCAGTACGAAACCAGCCAAAAAAAACCTGTAGTATTCATCATCTGCCTAGCCTTTTCCCAACTATATTGGGGTCGGCTTCCAGTCTAACCGGATGCAGCTGAATACCAGTATTTTACATGGAGCGACTGCCTATCTGACCTCCACAACCCAGTTAATACTAGGTAATACGATACCCTTTGGTAAGACTGGATGTCAGACTTTCAGGTCACTGACTACCCGTAACGACTGCCAAAGATCTAATATGGCACCTGGGACCAACAGCTTAACGTGCTTTCCGAGGCACGGAGGAAACTCGGTATTTAATGGGCGGTCACCCATCCACAGATCGACCTAGGCAAGCGCAGCTTAACCTAAAGATCGACCCGAGTGGCAGTTCTTATTAAGCCACGAGCTCCACAAGAAAGCGAGCTTGCAATATGTAGTATTAACACTCTTAATAACAATCCCAATATGACGCATCTGCATCAAAGCCTGACACATTATAAAACTTCAAACACTAACAATTGCCATACTCTAACTGCGGTACTCAGAGATATTTAATGATTACTTAAGCCGTCACTTAGTAAAGGTTTGACATACTTTTGTATGACAAAACTGTCAAAACATTTACTAAGTAATGGCCTAAGTAATCATTAAAGCTCTCTGAGTGCGGCAGTCAGACTTTGATATGATGGCATTTCCTGAATACTTCACCAAGAATGCAGTCAAAAGGTAATATGAAGTAGTTTCGACGTTGACAGTTCATAAGTGTCTAGAAGATAGATTTTATCGAGTTAAAATATATTAGAATTTATGCGGAATCATGGATAATCTCAGCAAGTATTCGTGGCAAATATGTCGATTAGTTTCTGTCTGTTTAGACTAGCTTGCTTCTGACTAGGTTTCACTGCATTTTGTTTTACCTTGAATTAATTGGCGGGCACTGGCGGGCGAGTTGAGTCCTTAGGAGTTTTGAAGTAGCGCAGAACCGGACCTGATACATAGAGGTAGGTCTTTGCCCAGAAGTGGAATAATACAGTCTACCTATAATAACAATTGGGGCCAGATAAATTAAACCAATGATCCCGGTGGTCATTTGTTGCTCTTAAGCAGTCGTAACAGGTCAGAGGCCCAAAAGTAATACTAACTGGGTTGTGGAGGTCAGACAGGCAGTCATTCCATACAAAATACTGGAATTCAGCTGGTTAGACTGGAAGCCAATTCATACATAGTTGGAAAAAGGCTAAGCAGATTTTGATGACATATTTATTTAAACGAAAACGTTCTCAAGTTTTATATAGTATTATAGTCTTCTGTAAAGTCACTGTAAACTTTTTTTGGGTTTGGGAAATCATCAAATAACCCCTCCCGCTCTCAGACTTCTACTGACTAAAAACCACCATTGTTCCTTCTTAGCCCTATATGTCAAGGCCGCGGTATCTCTTACAACATCTCGCAGCCAAGTCACTGTATCCGTCAACATACTGTAATGTACCCCTTTTAAAATTTGCACCTCCACATCGATTGACACCATTACCAAAATACACTTATCATTTTAAATAGATATCATATAACAAGAGATACCCTCTCTCATACCATATCAAATACAACAAAATATCATATACGCAGTAAAGCGTGGCACAATTTAAATTATCTAGACAAGGATCGCATAATTCATAGCAGTATCTCATCTTCCAACATTAGGCACTTTGTGCGAATGAGTAAGCTCATATTTGAAACGTTTAAGGGGTAACTTCAAATTGAAGCTTATTGCTTTTACTTTAGAAGTGTGCAGTATGCTATTTAATTTATGCATTATATGGATAAGATGAAAACGGACTCTTCAGAACATCAACCAATCATTATGAACCGTTACGAGCAATTATATGTACAACCTAACCCTTCGGAGAATGCAGCTGTGTGATGTTATGTCATGTTTAACTTGACTGAAGATCCCAGGGTAAATCTCAAAGCACGTCTGCAAAGTCGCAGTCGCGAAGTACGGTTAAGTTACGACTTAACCTTACTTCGCGTCTCCCTTAAAAGTTTTATCGACCACCTTAAATCAAAGCCCAAATTCTTCAACAAAACCCCGCCTAACTAATTCACGTCTCACGGTTGGCGTCCGTAAAGGAATCACAACGTAACCACTGCCATTGAAACAACCCACACGGCCATCAGACGACCTCTCCAATTTTTCCCTCATAACTAGGCCTATGGGAGAACGGAAATTATCCTGAAAACATCCAAACAATTCACACCTTTATCCCTGAAACATAAGGGTGGGAATTCTGTGAGGCTTTCGTAGTTTCGCCAGGATTTTGAGAAGTAGAAATATAATCGAGTTAATGAGATACGCTCCACGTCGGATATCATTGCGCTATCCCGTTTGGAGTGTCAACAGGGTACGATTTAATGTGAGATGTTTTCATTTAGGTACTTGTTATTAGTTCGATCCCAGAACAGATTTGAGGTCAACTTTCGCTTGCGTCAACGTCTAGGTACACGTATTTCTCTGGCATATATATCAATCAATCAATCAATCAATCATTTATTTTGTCAAACATAGGTATTTATAGATAGTAGTTTTTAGAATATGTGCTCTATGCTTTGCCAATATATGGCGTACAAAATTACATAAACATTTTTGGTTACAAATTAAAGTGGCATGTCAACAGATTACCATAGAAAATAGCAAAAATAATTTAGAATATGTCAGTTACAATAAATAAAAAGAAAAAAACACAATTTAAAATAATTATCAGATACAATACAAAACAAAAATTCAATTTAAAATATGTCCTTAACAGATCATTACAAATTGAAATAAAATAAACACAGTCATAACTAACATCATGTCACAGGCGAATCATAATACACAGGCCCTGTACTATAATAAGGTTGTCACATAAAATTTGGGGACAATTAGTTCAAGTAGCGATAAATATCGTTTACGATTGCGAGCTTTTGGTACAAGTTGACATTCACTTAGTTTGTCAGCTTATAGAGATCCCTCTTCTAATCAAAAACCAAACACACACGCTGATTATTTTTTCCTCGTCAAAGGACCAAATACGAGAAATGAAGAAAAACATATCTTACATTCCTTCACGCATTCAATTTGTTGAGTCAACGAACGTACATAGGCGTGTGTGACTACGTCTAATTAGGTGCCTAATGTGATATGGAGTGAAATATAGGTTCTGTTCTTTTGAAAGAGTCTCCATATATATACATACGGAATCGTCGGGACTGGAATTCACGATAATTCAGAGGTGGCTTGTGTTGATTACTTCCATGTGAACGCAATTTTGAATTTGGGTGTTTAAAAAAATTATAAAAATATCATGCACAGATATGATTCTATAAGAATCAATACTGACACTATAAATGCAAAAATATGTTTATCCCTACTGACAACCTTACACGTTTCATGGAATTAAGTGATAATTGAATTTCCAAAATCATTATTTTGTTTCTAAAATTACAAAATGGCTCAAAACCTCCATATTATGTAAACTTAAACTGCCACTTACGGGGATATGTTTCGTTATTATCCATTATACTGAGATCCTGATATTTCAAAGCAGCAGCTGTGACAGTATAAATTCAATTATAAACCGCTGCTATTGTTTTTAGTTCTCACGGTTTATAATTTAATAGTTAAAGAATTATGAATCGAAAAACCTCAAAACAGCAGAATTTTTTTTGGGGGTTGGGAAATTATCAAATTGCCTCTGGGCAGAGCGGTAGGGAGTGTCAGACTTCTACTGACTAAAAACCACCCATGTTCCTTCTTAGCCCTTTGTGTCGAGGCCACGGTATTTTTTGTCAAACAACCTGCAGCCCCGACGGGTCTAAACAGCACCTCAAGACTCGACCAAGCCAAAAGTAACCAACTGATTCGTTTTTGCTTTAGTTTATTGTGACTACAGTTTAAACAAATACTCGATTTCACAGGTCTGCAATAAATCTTGCGCGGCTGCATGCGTACGCGCAGAGGACACGTCGACTATCGTATTCCGATGTATCGTAATGGGGCCGCCATGACATGACAAGACCGTTCGGCACACGTTGACGTATGGCGGAACGTATTTGTGGAATGGATAGTTTTAATACCTATAGAAAGGACATGGGGATTTTCCATTGGGAGATTGGTGACGTCGATATGTTTAGATTGGACTCGTTGGTTTAGTGGTCGAAAGCGCGACTGCTAAGCATGACGTCCTGATTTCGATTCCCAGGGTTAAGAAGAAGAAATGTCTGAGTAACAGCCACGGTGTTTAAATTTATGACCGGTTTATGGCAATGAGGTATTCCCATCTGAGCACCAATTTTTAGAGCACCTATGCTTAGAGCACCAACATTATTCCCACTAGAGCACCAATCAATATTTGGACGTGGTGCTCTAATGAGAACAATCAAAAATATTTAAAGTAAATATTTGGAGTTTCCTAATGATTGACAATAAATACAACACATAATTTTCCGATGCTCTTGAGCCCAGGGCGCACGATGTATGAGAATAGAACAATGCCCTTTGATAATGAGATTCTTATTTCCAATAATCCCTATCCCTATCTCTTCTCCTATATATTTATTTCTGGCCTCCTGGTACTTTATAAATAAATAATATAAATAAATATCCTTGGACATTTCACACAACGCCATCTAGTCCCAAGCTAAGCAACCTAATGCTTGTGTTATGGTAACGAGATGGCTGATAAACTACTTATATACATTTTTTTATGAGACTACTGTCCTAGTTTCTCATCTCCACCAAGAAAAAACTGCATGGTATTATTAAATATGCATATAGATTTGGTTTCAAGATGCCAATTTCCAATACCTCCGAATGTTTCTGATCTCCTGGTAGTTTGTGGAACTTTACTGAAATTATAATCGATGTTTTATTAAACACCCCATTACTAGCGGCTAGCGCAAAAAAGGGAATAAAATTAAATATTTTTTATTGTTCCCATTAGAGTCCCACGTCAAAATATTGATTGGTGCTCTAAATATAGGTGTTCATACCTCATGGCAATGGGCTCGTCATTATTACAAGCACATTTTAAATTAAACAAATCTTGGAAGCAGGCATAATAATTTAATATTCAAATGTGCTTGTTTAGTTTAAAAAATAAATAAAAAATTGCCTGCGCGACATCACGCTTTTTTAAAAGCATAAATAAAAATATGTTAGGTTTTTTTACTGAGGGAGGTAGTGTTATTTTTAGAGCATTGACAAATTGATCTGTATAGATGCATTTAATATTGGAACAATAGCTATCCCATATTGTTCTAATTTCACCACCGAACGTCAAACAAAAACCGCCATTGAAACGGTAAAATAAAGCCAGAGACAATTCGATTTCGCGTTCCACACGTACTTACCGCGGTATCCCGAAGCGTTTGGCATCGGATGATAGACTAAATTCAGAACTATTCCACGGTGAGATAAATGGGATTTAGTTAGCACGGCTGTAACGCTGTGGAGTTGTTTAGTGTTAGTAAATAGTGTGATCCTTAGATCATTTCAAAGATTTGCCAGGGTTGCGGAATTTGTTCGAAAGAGTCAACGCGCCCCAAAAACGCAAAGGGCATTTAAAAGAACACGGATGGGTTTGAGTCTAATCTGATCCGCCTAGAGAGAAGTAATTTTGATGATTTTCCATCCTTAAATAAAAAAATAAGTTTAGTAAAAAAATTAGTTTAAAAACTAAAACCCGACTACGAATAAAAACGCAGACCAATAAAACCGCGGTCTTAAAAGAAGAAAAATCGTCTCGTAAGTAGATAATTTGATAATTAATATAGAGGACTGCCGTAGTCGCCAAGACCTTTCATTTGATACCAAACATGTTATGATTATCTCAATTACATGTTTTTCGAGATTAGAATTTGACATTTCTTCTTCTCTATCGTCACACTCTTGGAAGAGTGGCCGTGGTCGTCATGACAGGGGTGGTGGCAAGCTTCACAATTCGACGCTCGTACTGTTGTTTATTAAAATCCGTTTAGTAGTTTAGGCGCTACGGTGGAACATACATACATAGACTGCCAAAATCATTACCCTTCCCTTTGGCTTCGCCTTAGTCGGGTAAAAAAGACTATTTTCGAAGATGGTGACACGAATTAAAAGCTGCTCCAGTAACACTCACGACCCTGATCTGAAGGAAGTCTACACTAAATAATAAGGCAAAATGGGACATAACATTACACCAGGTCTGTAATTCCTGCAGAGTTTGAAAGAGGTATAGGTACCATGGTAGATTTCGCCTGATGTGTTTGAGTCCCATATCAACGGGGCACAAATGCGGACTCCGTTGCAGTTACTGAAAAAACTCCTGATGGAAAAAACTCAAGAATCGTGCTTGCAACCGCTAGCTAGACGAACGAGGCAGTCATGACAGATGCCTTAAATGGAAATAAGTTGTAAAACTAGATTTCAGACGGCTAATAAAAGGCTATTTGAAATTGAAATTCGCACGGTAGAATTAATTCAGAACTATTCTACGTTGAGATGAATGAGATTTTGTTGGCACTTGTCTGTAATATTGTGGAATTGTTTGGTGCGAACACCAAAATAAATTACAATTTTATCCAAGTAATACTCGTAGTGTGATATTCTCATTAGAGACAACAGAGTATAAACCCGTAATATAAATAAAAGAAGAAAACAATTTCAAAGATGGAAGGTTGACATAAAATCTTTTTCGAAAAGTTCATAGAGAACTAAAGCTGAAGACCGTGAACCTTTTTTTTTTGGGGGGTGTAAAATCATCGAATAACCCCTTCCGCTCTAGGGCAGAGCGAAAAGGAGTGTCAGACTTCTACTGACTAAAAACCACCCATGTTTCTTCTTCGCCCTCTATGTCGAGGCCGCGATAACCTGTGGACAACCCGCGGCCCCGACGGGCGTCGGCCCTTTCGGGCCCCTCCCATGTTGCTGACATCTCTTTGAGGCGCGCGTGGAACACGAACGCGCCGTCGACACGGCCTGTTTTCGTCGTAAGACGCGTCCGTCGACGACGAAAACAGGCCGTGACGGCGAGTTAGCCCATCACTCACCGTCCACAGGCCCGCGTCTACGGTGGCCGGAGGTCATCGCGAGACCCCGACGATAACCTGTTGAAGGCACAAGCTAAACCTCAAAATAATCTAGATGTTTCTTTTACTCAAAATGTCAATGGAAATAAGTTAATTGTAATAGTAGGTACGTTGTTATCCGAGGATCGTAAGTTACTTATTTAGTCCCAAAATGGGGTTTGGCGCCCGTAACGTAGTGACGGCGCTAATAGTTTGAGGGACTAAATAAGTAATTTACCCGAGGTAAACACTGTCCTTTTCATTACGAATACGAGGAAAATAAGAACATAATTATAAACTAAAGAAAAAATGAGTGTTGATCGAATGTCGTCGCTTTCCCGCTTATTTTGTTTTTTTTTTGTACTCTGCTATACAGCCAGTATTTTTTCATGTTCATTATTTTAAAAAAAATGGCAAAGATTTTGTCGAAATCTATGTAATTTTAGAGAAATAGTTAAAACTAAACTATATTAAAGTCATAAAATATTATATAATTTTATTCTTATGAACTTAATGTTATTTTAATTTTAAATCGCGCTGTAATTGAGTGGCTGTATAAAAAGTTGGAACATAGTTCTATAAAAATGTAATAAAAAGTGTATAAATAAATAGACCAAGTTTTTTTTTAAATAATTTGACAGCTGTCAGTTGAAAGCGATTCTCTCTCTAGGGCTGAAAAGTAGTACTTTCAACCTGCTCCGCAGGCATGTTATGACCTACTTGCAGAGCATGAGTAATGAAAAAGTAATTTTCATATCGGTAGTCTCATTGGTTTAGTCGTTACAAGCGGTACTGCTGAGCGTCAGGTCCTGACAGGTCGCACTAAATCTTAAATTGGGATTTTCCATCAGTAGCAGCCAGGGAGACTGAATTCGTGCCCGTACATGGGACTTCAAAAATATATAACTGACAAAATGTAGGGTTAGTATTAGGTACAGCTCTGCCTAACCCTTCGGGGATAACAAGCTTGAAATTATGTATGTATGTAGTTTTCATACAGGCAAATTGAAATATGCTTTTCAGAGTTGTGTTGGTACTATGTCTTGGTTCGGAGATACGTTTTGAGGTTCCGATGACGGATCTGTTAGACTTGGCTAGGAATAGATCAATGAAAAACAGAGCGTTATGCAGAGTCGAAGATTGATAACGGATTATTCGAATGACGAATTTTACGCTTCTGTACCTCAAAAGGAAAAAAACAGAACCCTTATAGGATGGATTATTCGTGTATCTGCCTGTCCGGCCATTCGACCATTGCCCCCCCCCCCCCCCTTTATCACCGAAACTACTGATACAGAAATCAGTTCAACACTCATGGAATACAGGAACACCTGTAAGAAGTCTATGGTGCTAAAATAACATGGTAAATTTCTCAATATCTACTACAATCGTACGAAACCCTTTATGTGCAACTCCGACTTGTACTTGGCCAGTTTTTATTTCACTGAGGAGAACCACTAGAATTTTCCACAAACCAGCATACTTTACAACAGAAACGTTATTTGTCAACATTATTCATTCCGACGTTGCATTTATTGTACAGTTGTGGACAACGGAAGTTGTCTGTCGGCACATTATCATGATGTTCTCTTTTATTGCTTTCCTCTCTATTTGACTCAACAATTTCTTCAATATTCCAGCCAGTAGGTTTTGTGGTATGTGAGTACCTGTCAGTTTAGAGTAAAGACGCCAGCGCAAATTACCCGAAACTGTCAAATTTTCCTAATCAACCTTGAACCTAATGCTTTTTTTTTATTAATTTGACAGACTACTACAATCTGTCAAACGTCAAACTCAAATGTCAATGTCAAATTAATGTCACTTGTCGTGATTTATAGACGCTGTGACAAACACACACACAGGAGAATTATCTAAATAAAGATATTTTGATGCTTCGTGGCCGTGGGCAACAACTAGTCTACAATATACTAGTTGAACTTCTGTGACTTACTTGTTCTATGGTATAACAGTGAGTAAACAGAGCTCAGGTGAGAGATTCTAGTAATTGTGATGGATCACAAAGTATGAGTTCCACAAATGTAACTATGTTACGTAATCCTTGGAATAACTCCTCGTTTTCATATTTGCTACTTTTTGTTGTGTATTTTATTGGGCTTCTCCTTTTGAAATAGGTCAAGGATAAAGGTTATGTAAAGACACATCAAGCTATTAGAATCGATCAAATGTAATATATTTCCAACTTTATCGCTGAAGCATTAGGTTGAAGATGGATTCGGAAAACTTGACAGTTTCGAATAGCTTTATGTCTGTACATGACATTTAGGGGTTATAAAGAAAAGTTGATAAAGCCAAGAGTGAAAGTTAGGTTTTAATCGTATTTGATAATTAATGAGTAGAAGGTGTTTGGGCTTTAGAATATGGGCATAAGCATTAACAAAACATCAGTCTTATAATCCCCGGAGGGTTAGGCAGTGGTGTACCTAACACTATAACCAGTTTTGCTTTGTTTAAGTCCAATGTAATACAGGGCGAACCTTTCACCATCAATTGGGCACAAATCCAGACTCCGTGGCTCCCGTCGGGGCTTCTGTTTGAAAGAGATACCGTGGCCTCGGCACAAGGGCTAAGAAGGAACATGGGTGGTTTTTAGTCAGTATAAGTCTGACACTCCCTACCGTTCTGCCCACAGCGGGAGGAGTCATTTGATGATTTCCCACTACCCAAAAAAAAAAGACTCCGTGGGTTACTGAGAAATTTTCAAAGGAATAACCCAATGATGGGCATTAGAAACAAAAAAGTAATAAAATCTTTTTTATCTTTTCAAGTTTGCTATCCCTAAAAAACTTTAACATAAATTCAATCTGTTAGCAACTAAGTTCTCATAAAGCTATCAGCAAATTATCAATTGACTAAATTCTTGGTAAACCGTAATCATTACAAACCTGAATACAAAGAAAGTGCTTACTTACCTGTCAAAATTACCTTACGTTACACGTGCTAACAAAGATTTAACTAATGTCTAGAATTCAGGTTTATTTGAAGAAAATCTAGCACTAAATACATTATACACTGACGTGGCGTTTTATTTGTAGTACGATTAATGACTAAATAACTGTAATTAACATAGGTGTGATTAAAGAATATTGTGTTAAAAGGTAATTAGTACTAGTTATAGTTAGGTAACTGCTGTATTGCCCTGAAGTAATTAGTGTTGTGAGTTTGTGTAATAGTCAGCAATTTTAACAAATTACTATTTATTCATGCTATCAACTGGGCACGAATTCAGTCTCCATGGCTACCACTGAGAACGTGCTGATGGGAAAACCCAATAACATCATTTCAGCAAAAAGATGTCCAATGCTGGACATAGGCCTCCCCCAGGTGTAACCACATCGACCGGTCCCGTGCGTCTCGCATCCAGCGGGTCCCCGCAATCTTCACCAGGTCATCGGTCCACCTAGTGGGAGGCACCCCAGAATTTTCGGCCCTGTGAATGTGCCCTGCCCATTGCCACTTAAGTCTGGCGATTAACATATGACTATTGTGAATGTGAGGACCATGTAGGTCTTTCTTAAATTTTAACAAATGTCCTTTCTTTGGTATTGTTCGTCGTGACGTTGAGCTCCTTGAGTTATAAGTCGATCTCCACGATAACTGACAAATGCTTGCACTGACTGGACGGGTCCACTCAAATCTGTGTGGTGCTTTCTTAAAAAGACCATCTCAGACATTAATCTGCATGGTCTTCATGTGTGTACCTATTATACCTTATTGTTAACCCAAACGATTTTAAATGATTAAAAGAGTAACCTTTGGAGTTTCTTGCCGGTTCTTCTTCTTAGGAATCGACCAATGCACCGAACCGTGCCCCTTTTTACCGACGTTTTATAAGTGCTCATGTAGGCCTGTGTGAAATAAAAATATTTTGATTTTGAACACAAAAGAAAAATAATATTCTTTTGCAGCAACAGTAGGCCCCAGTTTTAGCGAGCCTATTTATTATTATTCAATAAATGTGGCATTAGATATAACTTATTGACTTGTGATAAAAAAAGGGCAAACAATTAGACGAAAAAAATATTTGAATGTCTTCTATTAAAAAAAAAAAATGTGTTAAAACGTTTAAGGCATTTTGACTTCTTCTTTTGTAACGATGTTACTTCCACATTACACAGTTTGCGCCCATTTTGACTGCCTTATATACTAACAACTGCGATATTTGTTACTTTAATATATTATTATCATGAATCATTTCAGTGCCAACCGTTACTTGTCGCAGCAACTCCGATTAAACTTTGAAAATGGTATGGCAACTAATTTCCTGAAATTATATACAAGGTACGAACGACAAGACGATTAGAAGTCAAACGGAATTTGAAACTTATTAATTACGTATTATAATTTCTTTTGTAAAAATTGAGCGCGAAGTTTTGACAATATAATTATGCGGGGAAGTTATAATTTTTTGTCTCACTGTCCTTTGTTTACTGTTTGCCTATTTCCAACATAAATTTCTGGTAAAAAGTGGTTCTAAATTAAAATGATAATAATTATATGGAACACATTTTGACTGGCCTGTTGGTCTAGTGGTTAGTGACCCTAACTGCTAGGCCGGAGGTCGTGGGTTCGATTCCCACCCAGGACAAATGTTTGTGTGATGAGCACGATCATTTGTTCTGTGTCTGGGTGTAATTTATCTATAATATGTATGTATTTAGAAATATATAAGTATGTTTATCAGTTGTCTAGTACCCATAACACAAGCTCTGCTTAGCTTGGGACTAGATGGCGTTGTGTGATAGTTGTGGAATATTATTATATTATTATTATTCTACAGTACTTACTGCTTTTACCCCCTCTTCACTCGCATGACGTTTTTTACTTAACACTAGGTGATGCCCGCGGTTTCGCCCGCGTGGATGTCGGTCAGTTTTCTACTACTTACAACCTTCCTCGAGAATCACTCTATCCATTGGTAAAAACAGCATGCAAAATTGGTGTAGGACTTTTTGAGTTTATCGCGAACAGACAAACAGACTGACGCGGCGGAGGACTTTTTTTATAGTATGTGATGATATTTTTATAGTATGTGGGGTGTATGTGCTACGGGGCACCAGTTTGGGCCGATAGGGCCACCTTAGGAGCGGCACGATGTAAATTACTTCAAAGCCAGCGGTTGGCCTTGATTTTCTTGTGTAAAGCGTATAGGACGGTTAGTACTGAAGCCTTACCGGTACTGGCAGGAGTACTTCCAGTCGATCTTGAAGTGCAGCGCCGTGCTTCAATGTACTACTGCGCACGAGAGACCGCGGACGCAGACTTTTTAACACAACGTGACCGCACTAAAATAGCTAGATTACTTAAACCACAGACTGACGTCTGGGAGGATCTTTTGTCAGAATGGCAATGTAAGAAAGAAAGAAAGAAAGAATAAAATTTATTTAGCCACAGTACATGAAACACGCACAATACAAATAAATTCCACAATTTATATTTTTGCTCCATGTTAAATACTGGTGATCGGCTGCCTCCAGTCGGCTAAGCAAATGATGATGAGGAACTAAATAAGCCTATGTTATAAGTGTTAATTCTTTAATTCTCTTATTGTTCGCTATATTCATAACAGTTGTGCAAACGCACATCAGTTTCCAAATATAACGTAAATTATTATTGAGGCAAACACCACAGAAAGTAAGCATATACGTCGCAATCAATAGTAATCAATTTGAACAATAACTGCGGATTGCGAACGAAAATATCGTTTCATTTCATTCAGTTTTTTGAATATGTATGAAATTCTTATTCACTGTTGGTCTCTTTTTCCAAAAATGCGGTTGTGTGTCAATTAATTAAAATTGTAACATAGTCTGCGAATTTTATGATACAGTCATGGTTTCCTATTTTTCTAAATAATCCAGTCAGTTCAAGTTTCCAGTATGTCATCATCATCATCATTATTAGCCATACGACGTCCACTGTTGGACAAAGGTCTCCCCCATAGAAGGCCATAAGGAATGGCCACCTGCGGTTTGCATCCACCGGCTGCCCGCGCCTCCAGTATGTTATCTGGTTACAAGTGGAGAAACTCTTGATGTACATAACATAATATAACACGTTGTTGGACAAGCTAAAAAGGTTTCGGTATCAAGTTTAAAAATAAAAGAAAAGGGGTGTTCAATGTTTAAACCCTAATTGGAAATTGTTACAAGCAATTTAATGGATTAAATCGAGAGGGTATCAACCCTCTTGTCAGTTTATATAGACCAGAGGGACTATCGATCATGTAACTCACGTAGATGTGGCAAAGGGGATGACAACTGACATAGGGTGTGTCAGAGTTCTACTGCCACTTCGCTCAGTGCGGGAGGAGTCATTTAATGATTTCCCACCCCCCAAAAAATGGTGCTAGCATCGTCATTGGATGCAAATCCGATAATGTCATTTTTGTTAAAAAATAGCTTGACTTCATTGATCAGATTGAGACCTAGCTAAGGTCACACCCGCTACATTTATCTTTTAAAGGTCTTCTCCGTTTCAGTTTTGACTGTAAATTGATCTGTTGTCGAAATTATATGTATGTTGTTCGGGCAATGCGTTATTTGTCTGAATAGACACGATCTACACTTGATTCATTCTCGGGAGTACCGTCGCGTCGCAAAGTGCGTCGCGTTGACTGGCAATGCCCAAAGCAATTTGTTTTCTTTTTTCGTTGTGACTTTTGCAACACGTGATTACTCAAGGCAAAAGCCAAAAGCTGAGTCAGTCCCAAAACTCTATAGCAATTATGACACTGAGGGTGAACACAGTTTAGATGGGCTGGTTTATTGTCTACACTAATATTATAAAGAGGAAAGATTTGTTTGTTTGGTTGTAACAAATAGGCTCCGAAACTACTGGACCGATTTGAAAAATTCTTTCACCGTTGCGAAGCTACACTATCCCCGGGTGAGATAGGCTACTTTTTATCCCTGTATTCCTTCGGGAACGGCTACGCGGGTGAAACCGCGTGACGTCCACTAGTATTGGATAAATCGGCCATTTTCCGATGTGCAACCATTTTTCCAACCCTTTTTCAGTCTGTGTCACTGGATGCAGCTGCATAGGTACCCTTTTTTTTTTTTTTTTTTTTTGGTGGGTGTAAAATCATCGAATAACCCCTCCCGCTCTTGGGCAGAGCGAAAGGGAGTGTCAGACTTCTACTGACTAAAAACCACCCATGTTCCTTCTTCGCCCTCTATGTCGAGGCCGCGATAACCAGAGGACTACCCGCGGCCCCGACAGGCGTCGGCCCTTTCGGGCCCCTCCCATGTTGCTGACATCTCTTTGAGGCGCGGGTGGAACACGAACGCGCCGTCGACACGGCCTGTTTTCGTCGTGAGACGGACGGACGGCGAGTTAGCCCATCACTCACCGTCCACAGGCCCGCGTCTACGGTGGCCGGAGGTCATCGCGGGACCCCCGACGCCCGGAGCGCCTCCCGCGGCGGCTGGGACGAGAGGTTCTCTCCCTCTCGCGTTCCGCCACCTCCTTCGCCAGCATCACTGCTTCGCAGAAGGAGGCGACGGCGTCCCATTCCTCCTCGCCCCGGACCATGGCTTGCACCAGGGCCGGGCGCGAGAGGTCGCCGCCGCCGATCGCCGCTACGAGAACACGGCGGGGCTCCGCCCAAGCGGGGCACACCTCCACTGTGTGCTCCACCGTGTCCTCCGGCCGATCCTCGCAATGGTGGCATCCGGGCGTTTCCTCCCGCCTGATTCGGTGCAGGTACCTCCCGAAACAACCGTGTCCGGTGAGGACCTGCGTCAGACGGAAGGTGAGGGCGCCGTGCATAGGTACCCTTACTTTGCTTAAAGCGACAGCCTATCTGATTTTTTACAATCGACTTAATAAGATTGGATAAAATGGTAGTCCGAAGTCCGAAAATCTATTCCGGGCCACAGTCTATAGCCTCTAAAGCGTCAAACAGCATTTTGCCGTCGACAGAGCCACCTTCATCTGTCGACAGAGGCAATTGCGTTTGCCGTCGACACGTGGACAGCAAAGGTCGACGAAGTTGCCTCTGTCAACAGCTAAAGTTGGCTCATGTTTACGGGGCCGAATGCCTGTCAAAGATTCATACGATGAAATGACAGCTCAGATCAACGGCTTAACGCGCTCTCCGACCTAAATCTGCTCCTTAAAACCGTACGGTCAGGGAGCCGGTCTCCATGCATGGTAACTGATAAGGGCACATAAACAACTCATGGATTATCCACGGAAACAGCCGACCCCGCACGAAACATAAACAGAACACCTACACCTTGAATGGAATTATGGTGTGGTGTAAGATAAAAGCGGGTTCCGCCTTGCTCTTGACCAAAATATTCGTAATAGTGCTCAATATATTTATATACAGGGTGTCCAAGAACCTGGCGTCCAACTGGATTCCCACGATGCCCCAAGTTCTAACAGTACTCAGAAAAATATTTTAAAAAATCCACCCCATGTACTTACAGAATTATACTGATTTCAAAAAAAAAGGGGAAATGAGCACCCTGTGACATACTTTTGAATGCTGTGACTGCTAATGCTGATAATTTCGATATTTCTTGGAGGTTTTGTAATCTAGGGTATTGCTGTGTCTAAATAGAATGTAAAAATAAAGTACTTATTGTACCATTTTAAAATAAAATATTATTTTAACTAAAGGTGATATGGAAAACTATTGAATTTCGCAACTTTGACCGACTGTAGTGTAAAAAAAATGTACCAAAATAGTATGGCAAGTGACGTCAAATTTTGACGCGTTTATTCCTCTTTTTAAAAAGGTATAATACTTACACATTAATTTGAAAAAAAAAAATTTTGATAATATTTTTACTCAACAACCCAATTTTTACGATGTCTTACAGAATTCTTAGAAAGAAAAATTTACGACGAATTGAATCTAACCTCTAAAGAATTACTATTGTATGCTCATAAAAATAACAACAGGCCTCTCAAAAAACAGGTTAGACCGTAAGGGACGGTATGTGCATGCATCTCACCATAGTGATTCGTTATTACAACAGGAGGGAGCAAGACAGAAACTATCTTTGCGATTTGCTGGTTCTTCTTTATGGTACCCCATTATTCAGGTAAGAGTGAGGGAGAAAAGGTTAGAGGTGCGAGTGAGATAGATAGTGACGCTATCTGGGATCGTGCTATTTAGGATAACAGTACGGTCAGTACGCGTCACTGCCTCCTGCCGTTACTACGCACCTCTCTCTTATTGTTACCATTGATCACGTACTACGATTTAAAGCTTTGTTTATTGGACTCGATTACTCTTTGTGCTCTGGACTTTGAAACGAACTCTTTACGACGACCTTTGCCTGTGTTTGGACAGTTTGTGTTTTGTGTGTGCTACCATGGCGACCTACACTCCGCAAGAATACGCAAATATGCACTACATTTATGGAGAATGTAGAGGTAATGGACGAGCTGCAGCGAGACTTTACAGAGAAAGGTATCCGAGGGCTACGCGATATCCCGACCATCGAGTTTTCATTAATGTGCACAGATCACTATGTGACGGGCGGTTCCCCAATCAAGTAGCTGGTGAAGGACGACCCGTAAATGACTTCATACGCGATGAAGTTTTAGAGGCGGTGTCGGCAAATCCAAGCATCTCTGTGCGAGGAATAGAAGCTGATACGGGGATACCGAAGAGCACAGCACACAGTATTCTCCAAAAAGAAGAATATCATCCGTACCACGTACAGCGAGTGCAAAGTCTTTTACCTCGAGACTATCCGAGCCGAGTCGCGTTTTGTGAAACAATCCTGCAAAAACATCGAGAAGACGAAAACTTTATCGACAAAATTTTGTGGTCAGATGAATCAACATTTAAGAAGGATGGCTACATGAACCTACACAACTTGCACGAGTGGCATGTGGAAAATCCGCACTTGATGCGAAAAGATAGATCCCAGTACCGGTTCAAAGTGAACATGTGGACCGGTATTCTCTGTGGGAATATTATTGGTCCATTTGAGATGCCCGAGAATTTGACTGGCGAATCATATTTAAATTTTCTTCAAAATGATTTGCCAAACTTACTAGAAGAGACCCCACCAGATATGTGGTTCCAACACGACGGCTGTCCAGCACATTTTCGCGTATCCGTTAGAGAGTTTTTGGACGAGCAATACCCGAACAGGTGGATTGGGCGATCAGGAACAATCCCGTGGCCAGCCCGCTCACCTGACTTAAATCCGCTGGATTTTTTTTTCTGGGGAACTATGAAGGAGCTCGTTTATGCGAAGCCCATTAATGACATCGCTGACCTTCGTGAGAAGATAACACAAGCAGTGCAGGTGATACGTCAAAAAAGTTACTCGCGAAACATAAAGCGGTCCTTTTTAAGGAGAGTGAGAGCTTGTATTGCCGCGGGTGGTCAACATTTTGAACATTTATTGTAATAAAATATCTTTAAACTAACATTCTTTGCTTTTATTCTACTGGGAACCCATCTACCTGTGTGTATTTCCTTCTTGCTCACTCTTGGAACCGAAGTAAATAATAGTAGTAACATAACAGTTTCTAAGATAAGAAAGGGTCCGACAGTTACCGTTAGTAGGTAGGCACTTCGTAAAAATTGGGTTGTTGAGTAAAAATATTATCAAAATTTTTTTTTTTAAATTAATGTGTAAGTATTATACCTTTTTAAAAAGAGGAATAAACGCGTCAAAATTTGACGTCACTTGCCATACTATTTTGGTACATTTTTTTTACACTACAGTCGGTCAAAGTTGCGAAATTCAATAGTTTTCCATATCACCTTTAGTTAAAATAATATTTTATTTTAAAATGGTACAATAAGTACTTTATTTTTACATTCTATTTAGACACAGCAATACCCTAGATTACAAAACCTCCAAGAAATATCGAAATTATCAGCATTAGCAGTCACAGCATTCAAAAGTATGTCACAGGGTGCTCATTTCCCCTTTTTTTTTGAAATCAGTATAATTCTGTAAGTACATGGGGTGGATTTTTTAAAATATTTTTCTGAGTACTGTTAGAACTTGGGGCATCGTGGGAATCCAGTTGGACGCCAGGTTCTTGGACACCCTGTATATATATTATTTTTTTTAAACCATGCACACTAGGATTTTTCTCCTGTATCGTGGGTGCGTTCATTCACAAATACCCAGACCCGGAACAACTATCTGTAGGTCATACAAATATTTATTTATTATTATTTATTTATATTTATTACAGGACCCGCATGTTGTAAAAGGATGCGCAAATAACCTAGGCGGTTCTTCAGCAAGCGGCCTTGCAGTCAAGTGCTGTCACTTGGTAATCAACCGTGAGGCAACTCGAGAGATTCGTCTCGCCGCCAGGATCTAGAGGCGCCTCTGGGACCTGGACGTGAGATCCGTTCCTCGAGTCCACTCAAAGCCGACTGTGGAGACGACTGTGCGGTGGCAGAGTCCGCCTAGCGATCTAGCGCAGGCGGGACGGTTTTTTTTTTATAAACTTTCACTTTTTTTTCACTACCGTTCATACAAGAACCAGTATATCAGCGGTCCGGTCTTCAAAACTATAAACCGGTCTTAAACTCAATTAAAGGACCCCGGGTTCGACGCCTACGCTTAACTGGACCAATATTGGACATCTTGGTCGGCTCCGGGATCCGGGACTCTTCAAGTCCCTGGCGCCCATTTAGTATTAAGTTTCACGATACCGGAAGGTTGTACTTTGATATTGTCGTAGGAACAAATATTTAATACTGTAAAAAAGAAACAGTACTCGGATTATCTCCAACCCCCCACCACCCTAGTTCCTCTGACTGAAGTGTAAGCTGGCTGGCACCAACCTATTTTTTAATATTTCAACTTTATAAAATAAATAAACTTATGTTGTATGGGAGTTTGTTGTTTCCTTGCCTTCCAATACCTACACACCTTGCATCTGAGCTTTTGTTCCTTTATCACTAGGGGGACAAAATCTCGAATGTAACAGACTGCACTGACTGCAGTCACTGCACACGCACACGAGCCACTGCGCCAACCGTGTCGTATTTGCTTAACTCGTGGTTTAATAATAACTGCCACTCGGGTCGATCTTTAAGTTAAGCCGTGCTTGCCCAGGTTGATCTATGGATGGGTGACCGGACCGCCCACCGAGTTTTCTCCGTGCCTTAGAAAGCACTTTAAGCTTTTGGTTACAGCTGCCATATTTCGATGTATTACCTAGTATTAACTGGGTTGTGGAGGTCAGATAGGCAGTCACTCCATTGCAAAATTTGTTATTCAGCTGCATCCGGTTAGACTGGAAGCCGACCCCAACATAGTTTGGAAAAGGTTAGGCAGATGATAATGATGCGTTGAGCAAAGGTATACAGGGTGTAAATTAACCCTTCACACATACGTCAACCAAGCATTCTGTACATCAAACTAACCCCTACGCAAAAATTTTTGCTGGGAAACCAATTTTTTTTAGGGTCAAAAATTTCATTTTACGGTAAAACTCTTTGTAGCACTCTTAAAACATTGTGCTAGTGGATGCTTTGAATAGTATAAGGGTCATGGAGGTAATTTAAGTAAAGTTATAACCTGAAAAACTAGTATTTAAAAAAACCGCTGTGCAAAATTTGGAACTTTGACCCCCAATATCTCCGTAACTAGGGGGTTCCCAGGTATGTCCTAGAAAAAAAATGATCGCAGTGGTGGGGAGAACAAGTGCCCTTCGTTTGCGTTAAGGTACTTTTACACCCTTTATTTGTTCTGTCCTATGTGAAACCAATAAATACTTTTTCTTTCTTTCTTTCTTTCTTTATTAGTATATACCTTTGTTCAACACAACTACCACCACGAATACTCCTGCAGGTATTCTTATACCTACGCGCATTACAACCAACCTGTCCCTTATAACTTGGACCACAAACCCTCACTTTGAAGAGTTAAGCTCTCCAGGGAGTAGGATTTGTGGTGGAAAAACTTTGTCCATTAAGACTTGCCACTGGTCATCAGTTTGTGTACGTTTGTTTACTTACAAGTATACTTAACATACAACTTACTTATCCTGGTTGGTCTTGAGGGTGCTGTCAGAAAGACAAGTGATTTGTTCGGATGGGAAGTGAAGTTGGGTAGTTGAAGTGTGAGTAGATTTTTCAACTGGAATAAAAGTACCTAACTGTTTCCGTAGGTTGGAACATTTGGTTGGTTATGTTACTAGGGGAACCGCTTTGTATTATTTTTAATTATACGTATCAACACCCAATTTAGGTGAAGAGCTCACGGCAAAATAGTAGTCGCAAGGTTTGAAGTTAAGGCGGTCCGTGGATGAGATTATTAATTCGTACCGAGATTTCTTCGTGTCTCGTTAGACACGTTAAGCTGTTGGTCCCGCTGTCGTATATTGATCTTTGGCAGTCGTTACAGGTTGGCCCCGCCGTTGGTCCCGGACCATTATATTTATATCTCTGCCATGCGGTAACGGGTACTCAGTGGCCAGAAAATCTGAAAACCTGCAGTCTTACAAAAGGACATTGTATTACCCAGAACTAATTGAGTTGTGGAGGTCAGATAGGCAGTCGCTCCATGTAACATATGGGTATTTAACTGCATCCGGTTAGATTTTTGTGTCATATTGTGTGCACTAGCATCATGTCCGAAATAACTGTATTTTATTTGTCTATTTAATTATTATCTTGCAACATAATAGTATTCAAGTAGATACTACAAACTACAGCATTAAACCGTGTCTGCGTCTGATTTCAACGTTCGATTTATCTTATATCATCGAACTAGTGGCGCGGCGAAGATATATCGAATGTAGAGAATTTGCTACGGTGACTGAAACCCGATAAAATACCTTTGCTTACCCAGAGGAAATAAAATGAAAATATAAATAACGGTCTGTATTGTGTGGGTTTGCCATCACGGATGTAGGTGATAAATGCAGTTTCGTTCACGTTGTGAAGTATTTACATTTAAATGGATAACTGGGTGTTTTACGGTATCCTGAACTAGTGTTCATTTTCACTTACACCTAAATCAATGCCTGCGCTGCGTGTCTCGGGTTCGATCCTCGCTAGGAACAATTATTTGTTGGTTGTTTTGGGACTGGGTGTTTGTGTGTGTGAGTTCAAATGTTTGTAAACACACCCACGATACAGGAGAGATTGTTAGTGTCCTTTTTTATTTAAAGAAAAAAATTAATACGGGTAATATTCTAAGACTGCACTTCTATATTCGACTATAACTAAGTAAATACTGTGTCATTATTATTTCGTATTCTTTTTTTTAAACAAACAATTTTAATTGATACTCATATTATGTGGGGTACATACAAAATAACTAGTCCGCCATATTGCATTTAGAATCACTGAGTTAAACAGATATTGTCATCCAAAGTAAACAAGTATGCAAAATGTGAGCCCAAACGGTTGCAGATACCCGCTATTTTATAATCAGTTGCAAGATTTAAACTACAAAAACATCTAAACAAGTTAAATTTACATACCAGACAAATAAAATTATCCAACGTAATGTTCTTTCCAAACAACCAAAATTAAATGTTTACCACACTTTTCTTTCAATGATAATTTACAGACCCTAAATCTGGAATAGGTACTGAATTACAACTCAAAATTCCCGTTGTAATTTTTGGTCGACAACTAAAATTTTTGTCCCCATTTTTTATTTGAAACCCTTTGTCCTACAACATTCCATTGTATGCGGATCCTACCAGAACTAACGAGGTAATGAGTCAAGCACGAAACGTTACACTTAATAAATATTCAGTTCGTTCACAAACGTTTCTGGCTAAATTAATTATCTCTAAGTGAGCCTGTTAGTGACTTTTATACGCTAAAGTATTTACCATGAATTAATTATTCCTACATATCGGAGTTTTAGGCTCGGATTTTGCAAATTAAATTAAAGCCTTTACCAAAAGATCCCTTTGTAATCGAGTTTTAATAGTCTATTAAGGATAATTATTTCCTTAATTATTTTATTATGGGCTTTGTTTAATTTGCTATTTGGATATTTTGTTGTTGAACACTAAATGTTATTTACTTCTGTCGTTTATCATAATCGTTTACCTAGCCCGAACTATGTTGGGGTCGGCTTAGAATCGGACTTTATATGGAGCGACTCCCTCTATCTCACCTCTACAACCCAGTACCTACGGGCCTGTGGACGGTGAGTGATGGGCTAACTCGCCGTCCGTCCGTCTCACGACGAAAACAGGCCGTGTCGACGGCGCGTTCGTGTTCCACGCGCGCCTCAAAGAGATGTCAGCAACATGGGAGGGGCCCGAAAGGGCCGACGCCTGTCGGGGCCGCGGGTAGTCCAACGGTTATCGCGGCCTCGACATAGAGGGCGAAGAAGGAACATGGGTGGTTTTTAGTCAGTAGAAGTCTGACACTCCCTTTCGCTCTGCCCAAGAACGGGAAGGGTTATTCGATGATTTTACACCCACCAAAAAAAAAAAAAAAGCTTAAGGTAACACGATGCCCCTCGGTAAGACTGGTTGTCAGACTTTCAAGCCACCGACTACCTGTAAAGACTAACGGCCGGGCTAACGGCTTATCCTTCTTCCGAGGCACGGAGGAACCTCAGTATGTAATGGATGGTCACCCATCCACGGACCAATCTAGGCAAACGCAGTTTAACCTAAACGTCGTCCCAAACGACTGTACTGTAAATGATGTCGAATATTTTTTTTCCTAAAACCTTACTCACTGGGGCAGTTTTATTTTTAGAGCATGCAAATTCAGCCATATGTTTTTTAAGAAGTCAAGTCAAGTGTCCCAGTGTGTGTGTAGTTTCATCTAGTTACATCCCAGGTTTTAGCACAAATACGTGCCTGGAATGTTGATCTGAAAACCAAGGCTGAAATATTCATCGATAACAGTTTTGTTCTAGCGTAACAAGGTCTTGTGTTAATATTTATGGCAGCCAGAATATAACATAGATATTTTTAGGGTTCCCTTTAAAAGGAAAAAAACGAAACCCTTATAGGATCACTCGTGTGTCTGTTTGTCTGTCCGACCATTCCTCCCCCTTATCTCCGAAAATACTGAGCCTAAAATAAAAAAAAAATACAGAAATCAGTTCAACACTTATAAATTACAGGAAAACCTATAAGAAGTCTATGGTGCAAAAAAAAATTGAATTTGAATTATGAATGAAGTCCTGGGTTCCATTCCCAGGTGGGGCATATTGATATTGGGTTTATCCATCAGGAATTCCTCAGCTACAGAATCTGGATCAGTGCCCGAGTGATGGCAACAGGCTGGCCCCCTATTGCATATGACTTAAACATAACTGGTGCAATGTGGGTCTCCCATTAGGTATAACTCTGCTTAACCCTTCTACAAAATGCTTAAAATTGCCTATTTATATCGCTGGCAACAGGCACAACACAAAAATATGTGCAGAAAGCAGTCGTTATTAACTAATGGCAGGATTAGTAGTATTAGTAGTACGAGTATATATCTTTATACATTGTACATAGGTACATATTCTATTGAAATCTAAAACCGTTTTTCTAAAGCAACTAGCGACTAGCGACTAGCGACTAGCGACTAGCGCGGAAAGCGACTAGTTACATCATTAAAACGTGACGGTAGAAAAAATACTAAAGAAATATTTTAAGTGGTACAACCCTAGCGCTAGCAGTGAATTCGCCAAGTTATCATTTAAAACCTTCAGGGTCACCCCACGCCCTTGCCGGATTGCCGCCGTGGGATTTGGAGGCGATAGTCCTCGCGCGCCTGCATCAATGGCGCGCGGAGGCGCTGCGCCGGGGGGTCACTCCGCTGCCGCGGCAAATTGCTGCGCGGCGGACAGACCTCCGGTGCGATCTCATGGCGACATGGAGACAGCGACTGTCGCAACCCCGTGCAGGGCACGCCACGATAGTGGCGGTAAGTCCCCTCTTTGAGGAGTGGCTTGAGAGGCGCCACGGCGCCCTCACCTTCCGTCTGACGCAGGTCCTCACCGGACACGGTTGTTTCGGGAGGTACCTGCACCGAATCAGGCGGGAGGAAACGCCCGGATGCCACCATTGCGAGGATCGGCCGGAGGACACGGTGGAGCACACAGTGGAGGTGTGCCCCGCTTGGGCGGAGCCCCGCCGTGTTCTCGTAGCGGCGATCGGCGGCGGCGACCTCTCGCGCCCGGCCCTGGTGCAAGCCATGGTCCGGGGCGAGGAGGAATGGGACGCCGTCGCCTCCTTCTGCGAAGCAGTGATGCTGGCGAAGGAGGTGGCGGAACGCGAGAGGGAGAGAACCTCGCGTCCCAGCCGCCGCGGGAGGCGCTCCGGGCGTCGGGGGTCCCGCGATGACCTCCGGCCACCGTAGACTCGGGCCTGTGGACGGTGAGTGATGGGCTAACTCGCCGTCCATCCATCTCACGACGAAAACAGGCCGTGTCGACGGCGCGTTCGTGTTCCACGCGCGCCTCAAAGAGATGTCAGCAACATGGGAGGGGCCCGAAAGGGCCGACGCCTGTCGGGGCCGCGGGTAGTCCAACGGTTATCGCGGCCTCGACATAGAGGGCGAAGAAGGAACATGGGTGGTTTTTAGTCAGTAGAAGTCTGACACTCCCTTTCGCTCTGCCCAAGAGCGGGAGGGGTTATTCGATGATTTTACACCCACCAAAAAAAAAAAAAAAAAAAAGGGTCACCCCACGCCAAGAACGAGGAAGGAATTATTCTTAATTTGTGAGGGTATTTTTGGAACGTTTCTGCCAAGATTTACGAAGTCTCTCTATTTTTGGGTTGACCTATCTCAAGGTCGTGAGAGACTGTTTGTTTTGTCTTCGGTGAAAATATTTCCTTTTGTGGAAAAGTTTATACATATTTGTGATGGCTAACCATTTTAGTGTGGCAATTCTTGGGATTATTTCGGTACGATTAGGACCTAAAATTGGGGCTGATAAGGAATATAAAGAACATTGTCAACCGTTTTCGATATTTTGCGCAAACCGTAAACCAAAAGCAACTTACTACAGGAATTTCCTTGTTACATTCACAAAATTCAGTTACCTAACACTATACCTCTTGATGAGACGTTGACTTGACGACTTCCTCCTAAAATATACGTATAGCTATGCCTCCTACAAAGTCGAAAAACCCACAAGAAAACCCAAAGCAAACTTCAAAGCTTCAAAACTCAAAACTTGCATCAGCCAAATATTATAAACACCATCTTAATAAGCTGAACACGAAATAAAACACAAACTAAAATAATTACAGAAGAAAATCTACCACACGAAACTAAGCGAAAGTAACACTAATTAATGAAAGAACTTGATAGTTAACAAACCAACATGGAGACTCTAAAACACGAGTAACATACAGAGCGGAAAACAGACAAAACTTGGGTATACACATCCGTAAATGTGACGGGACGTTTGTGGCTAGAAGAAAAGCGAGAATTTATAACGAAGATTGAGTCAGTCTGCCTGATTAGCTATGCATGCTGCTATACACTGTTATCATCATCATCGTGATGTCAGTCGACAGACATCCACTGCTGGATATAGATGTCCCCCAAGTATAACCACATTGACTGGTCACTTGCGTCTCGCATCCAGCGGATCAAGCTCCACCAGACCATCGGTCTACCTAGTGGTAAGTTTGGTTCCTATAGCTTGTATTTGGTTCTCTCAACGTCAGCGCAACGGGTGCAGCCTCGCCTACAAGGCGAGGCTGCACCCGTTGCGCAGACCCCGGTGGTCGCATCCGAAGTGTCCGAAGTAAGCCGGCCGTGTCTCTCTGGTAAGTTAGCTGTCCTTCACAAAATAAGGTTCTTGGTACGTGTTTATATTAAGGTCATAATTTTTACAATATTGTACTTGATGCAATGGAGCGGGTGGAGGCGTTGGACATGTCGGAGGAAGAAGCCGAGGGTAGACAGAGAAGAATGTAATACATCTTACGTACAATTTTAAACAAATAAAATTAAGTTGTTGTACAAGTTACGCGCCAAATGCAAATTTACATCTCTATAACGTTTCAGTAAAAACATGTAGCCAATAAAAAAGCGAGTTTTATTTATTTTCTATTTACTATGTTTTACTTTTTATACATCTCAATCCAATATTTTATGTCTTTCGCGAGTCAACTGGACATTTGTCACATTAAATATTTAGTATTCAGACATTTACGATTTCTAATGTAGTGAGATAACTATCGAAATAGAATATTATGTCTTTGTTAAACCTAACATTGTAATAAAATGGTATTAAGTTCTGCTGAAACACCGATACTAAAATAATTCTAAATCTGTTTTGTTTTATAGCCTCTGTTCGCCCTTTGTGCAACATTTCAAGAAGAAAACCGAAATAGTAAATACCTTTCAGGGCACTGGAATAGTCCAAATCAAAAAGGAGGCCACTCACTCGCGTTCACTAAAATAAATCTGTCTAAACTTCGAAAGCATCTCAAAATATGCATCGCCCTTTAATAAAGTTTCAACCGGATTCATCGTCTGACCTTTACACAATAAGGCAGTGCCCATATTGGAGGCAAGAATGTTTCAAGATAGACTCTGAGACTACCTGTTCCCAACTATGTTGGGGTTGGCTCCCAGTCTACCTGCAGGATGCAGCTGAATACCAGTATTGTATACGGAACTCAGTACTGGATTAAACGATACCCTTGATAAGACTGGTTGTCTTTCGGGGCACTGACTATTAAACGCTTAACGTGCTATTCAAACTCGGTGTGTTATCGATATGACCATGTGTGGTCACACATTCGCGGAGCGCGGTTTAACCTGAAGATCGTCCGACCAGCTGATTTTTTTTTGCCACAAGTTTCTCGACGTTAGTGTGCAATCAGTCTAAGCTCGGTTCATGTATTCACTTTATCAAAAATTCCGAGGCGGTCACAATTCCGACAGTTCAAACATTGTTCTGAACTTTCGACAGCCCTTGTTCAGGGACGCCACAGATATAAATAAAGGTACCTAGATAAGGCAAGTGTCACGAACCGTTTGACTACCAAGCATGTCATTTTTTGACTTCCTGCTATGACGTCCTAAGCACTATTTAGTTGCTATTGAAAAAAAATACAAAATAGACTACGTTTTTGCGTAGTTGCACCTGTGTATCGTTGTAGTTGTGTAAATGTTTGCCTGCTACGACAGTAACCTCGTTAGGGTGAATCCTTCAGGGTAGCCTGCGAAATTCGTTTTTGAAGTGATAAACATCTTTTAAAGAAAATAGTGTTAAACCCGCGTCAGGACAAAAAACAAATTTGAATTTGATAAAAAAATCATTCAAGGAAGTTATATGAACTGAGAGGATTGTATTGGTTATTTTAATAATTATTACTCATATTTATTATTTTAGTAAAGTCACATTTGTTTTGGTCGTGAATCTTATTATATTTAACATACAACCATTAACCGGCAAATTGCAAAAAAAACGTTTCGCGGTTATTAGCATCAACCTTAAATAAAATACTTAAGCCGGTCACTAGATCAGAATGTTGGGTCACAAAAGGGATGAATGAAAGGCAATTGCATGTGGCTGAGATGAGAATGATAAGGTGTAAAGCGATTGGATAACTGAAACTGGCACCAGTGACTGAAAAGTTGTGTGGTAATCAGTCATGTGATGTGGAGGTATTTGGAGAATGTTGAGTATGAATGTAGATGGATACAAAAGTAGAGAAAAACAAAAGAAATGGTGGATCGACTGTGTGAAGGATGATATGGTTAGAAAAAGGTGACTATTGAAATGACGGGTAATAAGTTTGAAGAAGGAGACATGCTGCGCCTACCCTAAATACATTTGGATAAGGCAGGAGAAACGCGAAGTAGGTGCACTTGCGTTATATTATTATATTATAGCTAGCCTATGTTGTCCCACTGCTGAGCAAAGGCCTCCCTCCATTCCTTCCAACGGTCACGATTCAGTGCCACGTCTCTCGAATTCTCAAGGAAGGCATCCAGTTCGGCCCGCCATCTCCTTCGTGGTCTGCCACGACTTCGCGTCACTGTTTCAGGGCACCAATCCTGAGCTTTACGGGTCCACAGCTCGTTCGGCATGCAACAAGGCTCTTGCGTTATCTAGGAAAATCTATGTATATCTGTGGACGTCACATTCCGACAGGGTTTGGGCAGAATTATGCAGATTTTCGTCTGTGGTTTGAATAATTGTGCGTATTACAATGGTATCTTGGTGTATAAAGCGATGGAGACGAATCTGCTACGTCTCTAATTGTTCTACAAATTAATTGGTCTGGAAACTGTGGTGAAAAGACAAAGCCTTTAGCGAGGATCAGCTTTTCAGAGCATACAAAGAGTATGCAGTGTTGGTAAGCTGATGGTCTCATACTTCTGATGTTTTTCTAGGAACATAACATCACGCCTGTAACCAAAGGGGCATTCAGAGGTTGAACACTTGACTTGAGGACTTTTTTTTGGAAACTAAGAAATCATGAAATGACGCCTCCCGCTCTGGCCAGAGCGGTAAGGAGTGTCAGACTTCTACTGACTAAAAACCACCATGTTCCTTCTTAGCCCTTTGTTTCGAGGGCGCGGTATCCCTTTCGAACAACCCACAGCTACGATGGGCGAATTGAGGACTTGACATTATGAATTGACTTGAAGACTTACGTCGTGTGACATGTTGCCGAAAAATAAACATTACCTTACACATTACTGTGTGATCCTAAAGACTTGTAATACAAAACCTAACTTCAACGTTTTACATGAAAAGAGGTATTCCATGAAGCACACCCAAACGAAGCACACCCAGACGAAACACACCTAAAGTATTCCACTTAGCACACCTATAGGTGGGCTTCAAATAAAATTTTTAAATAATTAATTTCCTATTCCACGAAGCACACCTACGAATATCACTCGCATAGTGTGGGGACTAAGAAATAAAAATGTCGATGGAAGAAAATATTTATTATTTAAAAGACTAACTTAGATTTCTAACGGATCCGGTACACTTGCGCGAAAGACACTTGCGCGAAAGACACTTGCGCGAGGCCAATTGCGCGCTCATGGCGGCATGGAGACAGCGACTGTCGCAACCCCGTGCAGGGCACGCCACGATAGTGGCGGTAAGTCCCCTCTTTGAGGAGTGGCTTGAGAGGCGCCACGGCGCCCTCACCTTCCGTCTGACGCAGGTCCTCACCGGACACGGTTGTTTCGGGAGGTACCTGCACCGAATCAGGCGGGAGGAAACGCCCGGATGCCACCATTGCGAGGATCGGCCGGAGGACACGGTGGAGCACACAGTGGAGGTGTGCCCCGCTTGGGCGGAGCCCCGCCGTGTTCTCGTAGCGGCGATCGGCGGCGGCGACCTCTCGCGCCCGGCCCTGGTGCAAGCCATGGTCCGGGGCGAGGAGGAATGGGACGCCGTCGCCTCCTTCTGCGAAGCAGTGATGCTGGCGAAGGAGGTGGCGGAACGCGAGAGGGAAAGAACCTCTCGTCCCAGCCGCCGCGGGAGGCGCTCCGGGCGTCGGGGGTCCCGCGATGACCTCCGGCCACCGTAGACGCGGGCCTGTGGACGGTGAGTGATGGGCTAACTCGCCGTCCGTCCGTCTCACGACGAAAACAGGCCGTGTCGACGGCGCGTTCGTGTTCCACGCGCGCCTCAAAGAGATGTCAGCAACATGGGAGGGGCCCGAAAGGGCCGACGCCTGTCGGGGCTGCGGGTAGTCCTCTGGTTATCGCGGCCTCGACATAGAGGGCGAAGAAGGAACATGGGTGGTTTTTAGTCAGTAGAAGTCTGACACTCCCTTTCGCTCTGCCCAAGAGCGGGAGGGGTTATTCGATGATTTTACACCCTCAGAAAAAAAAAAAAAAAGGCCACTTGCGCGACTAGACACTTGCGCGACTGGACGTTTGCGCGAGTGGACACATGCGCGAGTGGACACTTGCGCGACTGGACGTTTGCGCGAGTGCCACTTGCGCGACCGACACTTAAGCGCCTGGAAACATGCGCGACTGTACAGTTGGGCGACTGAAACTTGCGCGAGAGACACTTGCGCGACTAGGTATTAAACGTCTATTCGATGATTTTCCACCCACCAAAAAAATAAAAAATATTATTCACACACGCGAATCAGAACAGCCCTACACACTCGATAGACAAAATACACCGAAAACTTTGGCTACGCTTCATAAATTGTGTTACACGAACAAACTGACGGAGTTTCCTCGAATTCATTAATATGATTACATATACCTACACGTGGTGTCTAGAAAAGGGCTTGAGAATAGAACAGACTTATAACACGTAACGCTAGTGAAGTGCGTTGATTGGTAGATTGAATTTTGTAAGACTTAATTTCGCCAATTGAACAATGAGAGCGAATGTATGGTGTTCTAAATGTTCAAAAACTAAACGTTTCTTTATGAAACATAACAAGCCTGTAATCGTCAAAGGGTTAAGCACCTACCTAGTTCCATGTAATTCAGACTCCGAAGCTGTTACTGAGAAATCGTTTATTTATTACCAGCTGATGCCCGCGGCCTCGCCCGCGTCATATTATACAGTATGTTAGTTTAAACTAGGGACATATTGAAACCCGCAATAGGGCATGCTTACATGATACTAACAAAAATAAAAATATGAACAAAAAAAAACACTGATGAGTAAATAACAGACAGAACCAAACATTTCGGAAAAGTCTCACCACCCTTGCATTTATCACAGAAAATGTGACTTTTAGGTATAATCCATTTTCCCATCATATTTTAAAACTGCCTTAGGACAATGACGAAACAGAAACGTCTAATAAAGTGAGATCTGGAGAGCGTGTCGCGAACGTGTGGAGGGGACTCGTTTAACCTAGCACCCTGTTTAATTAAACCTTCCTAGAGAACCACTCTATCAATTGATGTGAACAACATGAAAATCGGTGCAGTAGTTTTTGAGTTTATCGCAAACAGACAGACAGACGCGGTGGAAGACTTTGTTTTATAACATTATTGTTTTATTATAGTTTTCTATAGAATGTTTCTTTAAGTTAAGCATATTTAATTTTAATTAAGTATATAAATTAGAAAGCTTTAGGAATATCTTCAGTGAGTAAGTACCAACTTCTTGGTATTAGGTTTGAAAACTAATTTAGTTTGGTTGCTGAGCCGTGCCACCTCTTGACTAGATATTTCTCTTGATATCCTAATTTGAAGACGTACGTTTTAGAAAATATCTCAGCATCAATTTAAGTACCAACTAAGTTTGCCTTTCTAATACTGTTACTGGTAAGAGATTAACGGTGAAGAAAGACTTTGGATTCAAGACTTATTTTTATTTTTTAGAGCGTGGGGTATCTATAAATGACTCTTCCAGCTCTGGGCAGAGCGGTAGGAAATGTCAGACTTCTACAGACTAAAAACCACCCATGTTCCTTCTAAGCCCTTTGTGCAGAGGCCGCGGTATCTCTTTCGAACAACTCGCAGCCCCGACGGGTGATTTAAGCCTTCCATTCATATTCTAATGGATTCCAGTTATTCCAGTAAGATAGTCATGAATGACCTCATCAAGCGTGACTTTTTTTTTGCTGGCCTGCTCTGTCCCACAAAACAAAACAAATAAATAAATTTTCTTTCTTTCTTTCTTTCTTCTTTCCCACTCCTGGAAAAAAGCTTCCTTTCATGCGTGGCTTACCCTTGATAAATCTGTGCAGCTATTATTCTTTAACTAGCTGTTGCCAGCGGCTTTGCCCGCTACAACTCGAAAATTATCCCACGGGAAGATAAAATCGGGATAAAAACTATTCTATGTGTTAATCCAGGTTATAAACTATCTGTGTACCAAATTTTATTCAAATCCGTTCAGTAGTTTTTGGGTGAAGAAGTAACAAACATACACACTCACAAACTTTCGGCTTTATAATATTAGTGTGATGATAAAACTTGTGGTAACTATCATTCGTTCTTTAGACCACCCTGAAACATTTAGGTTACAAACGACTACGTCTAAGGGTCCATTCACACTGACCGGCTCGGAGGAGAGCAATTTTTAACACGTTTAGAACAGAGTTTTGAAGCATTGTTAAAAGATTTATTTTTACATGTCACTACGCTCAAGAACAAATTGCTCTCTAGAACAAAAGAAGAACCGGTCTGTGTGAACTGATCCTTAGACACACCCAACCCATTGTATCTTAATATCGAAAGCGGTCATAAAATATTTAATTACGGCTTAATTGTCTTCGCCCATAAATATACCTATTCGTTTAAAGCGATATTAAAGAGAAATAAAGCTAAATTCTATTGTAGGACTGTCCAGTAGAACTTGTGGAAATGATCCGAATTTAATACTACATTTTCTAACATTGGCTAGAAAAGAGGTACCAGCAGGGCTATTGCGTATCTTTTAAATGTCAGTGGCTATCATATTGTCCGTGAATTAACTGTCAAATTGACAGTTAATTGAAGGACACTTTAAGATAGCCACTGTCATTTAAAAGATACGCAATAGCACTGCTGCTGAGATTAACACTCTGTAATAGAGTACATACCTACTGATGATGATGATTTTTAGTTTTTTTTATTCGGATAAAGTCAAGGTTAAGAGAATGATAATTATGATGATTTTCTAGTATCTGACTGAATTACAATCACCTTTTTAGTATCTGATTTATGTCTTCACTATTACTAAGCGGCATCAGCTGAATTAAAAAATTGAGTCGTTGGAATTTCAACTGTCTATGTTGACCTGACCGTTGTAAATCCTATGGTGCGGTTTTGGTGTAAGTAAAAACAGGCATAAGGGTAGCTACATATGGGCTGGGGGATATTGTACGAGATACCGTGGCCTCGACATAAAGTGCTAAGAAGGGGTGGGTTTTAGTCAGTAGAAGTCTGACACTGCCTTTCGCTCTGCCCAAGAGCGGGAGGGGTTATTTGATTTCCCACCCCACAAAAAAAGGGTAGCTACACATAAAAGTTCGGAGGCTTTTACGCCTAAACGGCAGCGTACCGCGTTTTGTGCGATTTTCTCAAGAGAATTGTGCGTTTAGCTGGGACGGGGTTGTTAAGGGTTTCAAAGCAAGTGGCGGTACACGCCGTACATGATTACTAGGGTGCAGTGAATATCATAGCAAGCCCAACGCTCCCTAGTTTAGGTTTCTAGCTTGAAAGTGGCGTGGTTTTCCTTGGATAATTAATATAGCCCGCTGTACATCAAACAGAGCGCTTTTCTATCTGACCACAGCCTAGTAACTACTGGGTAATACGATACCCTTGGTAAGACTGGTAGTCAGACTTTAAGGCCACTGACTATCTGGAACGACTGTCAAAGATCACAAAGGAAATTCGGTGTGTAATGGGTGGTCACCCATCCGTGAACTAACCTAGGAAAGTGTAGCTTACCCGAGTGGCTTTTATTATATAGCCACGACTTTCTTCTTAGCAATGTCTAGCCAAAACAATAGAGGATGATTCTAATTAGTCCGTCAGAGGTTTTTTGTTTTATCAAATTAATAAAAATTGACGAAGATAAAACGCATCAAAGATCATGAGTCGGGTTGTGACGTCATTTGTAGGTAAAAAATTTACTGACATGTTCATTTTTTGTTTATGTGAAAAAAGAAAAAATGTGTCCAATATTTTTTGGAAATCTATCTGACGGACTAAATACTTTTATTGTCCGATCCCCTATTTCTATCATTTGTTTTTCCTGTATCACTACACGTGTCGCTTAAGCAATTAAAGTATTTAGGTAAAAATACATAATTTAGGTATAGGTAGGTACTTAGGAGGAAACAAATGAAGGAAAACATATATTCCCGGAAAAACGTGAGATATCTATACATACATGATTACCATGCATATAAGCCGTGCACGTGCCTCCATAAATTAAGCAGAAAAACGTAAATTACGAGGGGAATTCCCATAATCCGAATAATTATGCCTTTTTCCTTGAAAGATACTATGTGGTGGGTAAATTACGGTAATTTGTTTGTAATGACAGTAGGGGTAATTATCTAATTGTAGAGGAAAACCTTGTCTTTATGGAACGTGCATTTATAGAAAAACTTAAAGATCATTTGGCGTTGGTTTGATTTTTTTAGAGGTGTTAAACTGAAAAATTCCTAGACATTCCCAATAAAGTTTTGCTCTAAAAATCTAACCTAGAATCTCAAACTCTTGATTCAAAACACTTTACTCAAAATCTGACACCCGATCACACAGCGAGTAGTTTGAATAACACCGAATACGATTACCCGAAGACGGGCGTACTTACTCGATCCCGTTCTTTTGAACTTAGTCGTTTGTCCGAATTCGGGGAAACGACCGTGCGAGTGTAATTTATTGTGCCTAAATAATTGAGCCAGTAAAGTACAATTTGTAACCATAAGGCTTGTCCGTCACGCCGGAGGACACGGTGGAGCACACAGTGGAGGTGTGCCCCGCTTGGGCGGAGCCCCGCCGTGTTCTCGTAGCGGCGATCGGCGGCGGCGACCTCTCGCGCCCGGCCCTGGTGCAAGCCATGGTCCGGGGTGAGGAGGAATGGGACGCCGTCGCCTCCTTCTGCGAAGCAGTGATGCTAGCGAAGGAGGTGGCGGAATGCGAGAGGGAGAGAACCTCTCGTCCCAGCCGCCGCGGGAGGCGCCCCGGGCGTCGGGGGTCCCGCGATGACCTCCGGCCACCGTAGACGCGGGCCTGTGGACGGTGAGTGATGGGCTAACTCGCCGTCCGTCCGTCTCACGACGAAAACAGGCCGTGTCGACGGCGCGTTCGTGTTCCACGCGCGCCTCAAAGAGATGTCAGCAACATGGGAGGGGCCCGAAAGGGCCGACGCCTGTCGGGGCCGCGGGTAGTCCAACGGTTATCGCGGCCTCGACATAGAGGGCGAAGAAGGAACATGGGTGGTTTTTAGTCAGTAGAAGTCTGACACTCCCTTTCGCTCTGCCCAAGAGCGGGAGAGGTTATTCGATGATTTATGCTCGATTTTTTATGTATGTATTTAGAAATATACACTTCTCATCAAAAAAATCGAAACACTTTCGTTTTTATTGTTTTTGTCCTAATTTTTTACAAAAGAGAATTAATTCCATGAAAAAAAAACATTATTGTGTAGCTGGCAGTTTGGTCATTACAGTAAGAAGAAAAAAATCAAAATTCGAAATTAGAATTTCATTTGTTTATCCTATATAAATGAAATTAATCACTGTTTTGAGACAAATGTGTATTTAGGGTTGGAGTACGTTTCTCGTTTAAAAACTAAAAATTAGCGCTTGTCTTTAAACTTTTTGTTTCTTATTTCATTTACTGTGACTTTGGGACGTCTGAAAAAATTTTTTTTTCTAAAACATATGGATACTTCGCCCGCAGAAGCCGCCCAAGTGGTGGCATTGCTGGATTCTGGACTTAGTCAGCGTGTTGTGGCTGCAAGATTGCATCTAAGCTTATCATCTGTTCATAGAGTCTACAAACGCTATCGGGAGACTGGTTCGTTCACGCGCCGTTCAGGATCTGGCAGGAATCGGGTCACTTCTGAGCGAGATGATCGATTTATTGTAACAACTTCTTTACGAAATCGACGCCTTAACGCTTTTCAACTGCAGCAGCAGCTTCGCGTTGTACGAAGAGTAGCTGTAAGTGACTCTACAATAAGAAGAAGGTTGAAGGAACGCGGATTGGCACCGCATAAGCCAGCGAATGGGCCGAAATTAACTACAGACCATCGAAGAGCGCGCCTTAACTTTGCACGCGAGCACCTAACTTGGTCATACCTTCAGTGGAGCAAAGTACTGTTTTCTGATGAGTGTAAAATTATGCTGTATTGTAACGACGGAAGGAACAAGGTCTACAGAAGAGATGGAGAACGCTTTGCACAATGCTGCATTGAAGAAAAGGTCAGCTATGGTGGCGGTTCGTGGACGGTTTGGGGAGGAATCAGCGCCGACGGTAAGACAGAACTTGCCTTTGTGTCTGGGCCACGGCTGCCTGCACTAAACTCTCATCGGTACATCGAACAGTGTCTTGAACCTCATGTGATGCCCTATGCACATTTTATTGGCAACGACTTCATATTCATGCACGACAATGCTAGAGCTCACACCGCGGGCGTCGTACGAGATTATCTTACCGAAGTCGGTATCTCCATTATGGTATGGCCAGCAAGAAGCCCGGACATGAATCCCATTGAACATCTATGGGATGAATTAAAGAGACGAATTCGAGCAAGAGATCCAGCCCCAGAAACACTTAGCCAGCTGCAAAATGCAATCCAAGAGGAATGGGATAATATACCGCAACATGTGATCGTGGCTCTCATCCGATCGATGAAGAACCGTATGGAAGCAGTAATAAGAGCTCGCGGAGGGAATACAAGTTATTAAATAAACGTTTCTTACATTTTTTTTTCATTTACGCGTGTTGTTTTACCCATTTCCTTCATATTCTATACAGGGTAAAAATTACTCATTATACAAAATACGAAACCTATGAAGACTTCATTTGAATTTAGAACATTAACATTAGGATTTAAAAACCTCATACTACTCACTATTAAATGACATTTTACATTTATTCCTAAATATACACATTGTTCTGATAATCCTTATCAAATCATAAACTGCGAGGTGTTTCGATTTTTTTGATGAGAAGTGTATAAGTATGTTTATCAGTTGTCTAGTACCCATAACACAAGCTCTGCTTAGCTTGGGACTAGATGGCGTTGTGTGATAGTTGTGGAATATTATTATTATATTATTATTATTATTTTACACCCACCAAAAAAAAAAAAAAAGGCTTGTCCGTCATCGCAAAGAATGTCACTTCGTCTCCCCTTCTGATAAGAAAAATAACTAGCATTTATTCTGAACGAAACGCAAACGAAGTACTTCCTTCCTACATTCTACTTACCTACGTACATAAAATAGTTCGTATGTCGGTGAGGACGTAGTTTTGTCACGACAGGAAATGCCGCTTACGACTTACGTAATGAAATCGGCCAACTTTTTCTTGTACACACGCTCTTTTCTTTTGATAAATAGTTGACAAATATACTACAGAATAACCTTTGGGTAAGGGCCCTTCTATGTATCAATGAATGCTGTGATTGCTATGAGGATAGGCAATTTTTTTTTTTTTCTTGTATGTTAATAGTCGATTTTCATACTAACACGCCCATTCCTAGGTTGATTTGTGGATGGGCTTTACATACCGAGTTTCTTCCGTGCCTTGGAAAGCACGTTTATTAGCCTTTGTTTTCGGCTGTCATCTGTAAAACTTTGGTCAACCGTTACAAACCTGTAACGGTTGACCAAAGTTTTTCAAAGTTTTCGTGTCAGTAGGCTGTAAGTTTAATATTCAGTCTTACCAAGGGGTATCACATTACAGTACAATCTGGGTTGTGGAGGTCAGATCGGGAGTCACTCCATGTAATATGCTCATATTTAGCTGCATTCAACAATATAAAAGTAACAATATTTTTTTAAGAATATAAAACGTATTCACCTATTTCAATCTTTACCTAGCTTATGAACCTCAAGTAAAAGTAAACAATAAAATCATCCATAATCCTATTTATTTTATCCTAAAACTATATATTTTCTGAAGCAAAGTTTCCAGACGAATTAATACCCGAACGAATACAAATAAAATAGAGATTTTCTTTGTGCAAACTAACATAAAGATTGGTAAAGAGAGTTTTTTCTTGAAGTGGGTTAACTTGGGTTTGAAGTTAACCATCTTTGGCTGTCGGCCTATTTTTGTAAATATTGACGTTACCCTTTTCTTGACAGGCACTATCTTGTTTGGTAAACATAGCATTATTTGTACCTAAATGTATTTTGCTATCGTCAGTTAGATATTGAATCAGAATGATATTTTTTTCATACAATCGTCATAATCATTTTGCGAAGCAATTAATAAAGGCATTTTTTTTGTTTTTGTTGTTTTCTTGCTATTGTGTCTTCAATCATAACAGTTAATGGATTGCTTTTCGTTTTTAGTTTTATTTGAATTAGAAGCTTTATTTTCTGTTTTTGTATATTATGATTAAGTTATATGGTCTTGATTTTAATTTAATTTTTCAACCAATTCTATATTGTGTTTTAATATAGCAGGAACTGTGTATACTATACTGTACCCCGGAGGAGGAGCTCGTGGTTTAACAATAACTGCCACTCGGGTCGATCTTTACGTTAAGCCGCGCTTACCTAGGTTGGTCTGTGGATGGGTGACCGCCCATTACATACCGAGTTTCCTCCGTGCCTCGAAAAGCACGTTAAGCTGTTGGTCCCGGCTACCATATATACTCGTAGATCTTTGGCAATCCTTACAAGTAGTCAGTGACCTGAAAGTCTGACAACCAGTCTTACCAAAAGGTATGGTATTACCCAGTATTAACTGGGTTGTGGAGGTCAGATAGGCAGTCGCTCCATGCAAAATACTGGTAGCTGCATCCGATTAGACTGGAAGGACCCGAACATAGTTAGGAAAAGACTAGGCATATAATGATGGGTGTTGTACCCCGAAATAAGCAATATTTTAACACGAGGGTCTACAGAGAGATGTCAGCAGCATGGAAGTGGCCCCCAAGGGCCGAAGCCCGTCGGGGCTGCGGGATGTTGTAAGAGATACCGCGGCCTCGACATATAGGGCTAAGAAGGAACATGGGTGGTTTTTAGTCAGTAGAAGTCTGACACTCCCTTTCGCTCTGCCCAAGAGCAGGAGGAGTTATTTGATGATTTTCCACCTGCCAAAAAAAAAAGAAGTGTCCATGGAGTTTCTTAGCCATTCTTCTACAAGAGATTCTACAATTTTGGAATGGGTAACTAAAGACCATTCACAGTTAATAAGCCTGTGGCTGCACTTATGATTTGCCTAATGCCATCAACGAAGCACAAAACCAGAATACGTGGCTGCAACTGAGAATTTTCTGATGGAAAAATCCAAAAATATTTTGCCCGACCCGGATCGAACCTAATACTTCATGCTCTGGTTGCGCTTGTGACTACTAAACCAACAATTAAGGCTTCCGCCAAAATTCCTATTTATAGCAACACAGCTAAAATTACTACCTTTTTTTGAGCATGGTAAATCATCAAATTTTATTACCCCGTCCCGATCTGGGTGGAGCGGTAGGGAGTGTCAAACTTCTACTGACTAAAATCCGACCTGCGATATCACTTTCGAATCACGCAGCCCCGACTACTACTAAAATGACTAGGCTTTTTTTTTTTTGGCGAGTGGAAAATCATCAAATAACCCCTGCCGCTCTTCGGTTTAAAGACATTTATTTCTCAAAGAACAAATTACAGTTCACTTAAAGAGAAACTTAACTAAATTAACAATAGGTAGGTTTATATTACGACGTTCAAGCCATCCAAGAGACCGAACAGTAAACACCGAGGTTTATCTATATGAAATACATAACAAAACAGTTCACGCAAAACTTATGTTAACAAAACAAAAATACTTATATTTCTTTGTGCTTAAATGTTGATATTCAAGAAACTGAACAGATTTATGTAAATAAAATAACAAATGGTATAAGAATTTATTCCTCATCAAAAATAATTCACATTATGAGAAAACGGTACGGGAATCTAAGTTCATAGTAAAAAGTAACAAATTAAGAGGGTAAGCGACCACAATTTTACAAAACAAAAACACAAAACAACAAAACGCTCTTGGGCAGAGCGAAAGGGAGTGTCAGACTTCTACTGACTAAAAACCACCCATGTTCCTTCTTAGCCCTATATGTCGAGGCCGCGGTAACTTGTGTACAACCAGCAGCCCCGACGGGCAAAAAAAAATACTACTCTTAGACTATTTATATAATTATGCTGGAATATCTTAACAAGTAACACGACTCGATCACGGTAAAGTAAAGGATATCCGCTTCAGATGTACATCTGTTACAACGTACCCCTTTTCGATCATCCCCATGGACGATATACAAGGAAAAACTACCCGGAAATAGGGTACTTCGATCTAAATATATTCTTTGGATTTAGGGATGTTGGCTCGGCTGGTTTATTCACTATTTTGTGTGCGGAAATATATTTTGATGTTGTTTTTATATCAATTTGATAAAGGGTTTGGGGGTGAGCTGGGTTGTTCATAAATGCGGAAAATATTCTATGGCTTATGAGTACCTTGGTTGCTCAGAAAAGCGGAAATATAATATCGCCATAAAATATGCAGGAAAAATATTATTCATTTAGATGCCATGTTATTATCATTTTTTTTTTATCCTTAATGATCGTAATTCGTGGCCGGTGGCCAGAGAGCCAGTCTTACGAGAGGATATCGTTTTACCGAGGACTAACTTAGTTGTGGAAGTCAGATAGACAGTCGCTCCATCTACATCTACACTTCTTCACTAATATTAAAAAGAGGAAATTTGTAACGAATAGGCTCCGAAACTGCTGGACCGATTTGAAAAATTCTTTAACCCTTGAGAAGCTACACTATCCCCGGGTGACATAGGCTACTTTTTATCCCTGTATTCCCACGGGAACGGGAACTACGCGGGTGAAACCGAGTGACGAGTATACAACTGCATTCGGTAAGACAAGACGCCGACCGCAGCACGTTAAGTTGTTGGTTCCGGGTGCCATATAAAGGGTGTAAAAGTACCCTTTTTTTTTTTTTTTTTTTTTTTGGTGGGTGTAAAATCATCGAATAACCCCTCCCGCTCTTGGGCAGAGCGAAAGGGAGTGTCAGACTTCTACTGACTAAAAACCACCCATGTTCCTTCTTCGCCCTCTATGTCGAGGCCGCGATAACCAGAGGACTACCCGCGGCCCAGACAGGCGTCGGCCCTTTCGGGCCCCTCCCATGTTGCTGACATCTCTTTGAGGCGCGCGTGGAACACGAACGCGCCGTCGACACGGCCTGTTTTCGTCGTGAGACGGACGGACGGCGAGTTAGCCCATCACTCACCGTCCACAGGCCCGCGTCTACGGTGGCCGGAGGTCATCGCGGGTGTAAAAGTACCCTTAACGCAAACGAAGAGAACTTGTTCTCTACACCACTGCGATATTTTTTTTGTTCTAGACCATTCCTGGGAACCCCCTAGTTACGGAGATATTGGGGTTCAAAGTTACAAAATTTGCGCAGCTGTTTTTGTAAATACTAGTTTTTCAGATTATAACTTTACTTAAATAACCTCCATGACCCTTTTACTATTCAAAGCATCCACTAGCCAGTGTTTTAAGAGTGCTCATTGAGTTTTACTGTAAAATATTTTTTTTTACCCAAAAAAAAAAGTCGTTTCCCAGCAAACATTTTTGCGTAGGGGTACTTAGTTTGATGTACCTACAGAATGCTTGGTTTTTTCGTATGTGTGAAGTAACCCGTCACACGTACGTCAACCAAGCATTCTGCATAATTTACATAGTATTCAGCATAATTTACACCCTGTATAGATCTTTGGCAGTCGTTACGGGTAGTCAGTGACCTGAAAGTCTGACAACCAGTCTTACCAAAGGGTATGGTATTACCCAGTATTAACTGGGTTGTGGAGGTCAGATAGGCAGTCGCTCCATGTAAAAGACTGGTACTCAGTTGCATCCGGTTAGACTGGAAGCAGACCCCAACTTAGTTAGGAAAAGGCTAGACAGATGATGATGATTATATATCTCTTATCTCCAATGATATTTCATTTCATTTTAATTAAAATCTTCGGTAAGTAAACTTCTTATAACGATAACCGTTTCAATAACTAATAAGGTCAACTGCGAAAGTGCACAAAAAGGAGTATGTAATAAACCGCCATTCGACCTTTTATTTTCATTCCTTTTTTTACTAAAAAAACCTACCACCTGTTGGATAATACATTGGCATTTTAACTTTCTCCTTTTTTATTGAAAAGTTAAATAGAATAGTGATGTACTCGAGCCAAGTCGTCTACAAACGGGATATCCAAAAAATAACGCTTCAATTTTTAAATTGGATACGTGACTTATTTTATATTCGAGATATTTTTGAGGCATTGGTAATATTCGTTGAGAGCTTATTATGATAAAATTATCCTTGACGTAGGTACATAAAAGATAACATTATTTTTTTGTGAAAAACTCTTATTATGATAAGTACTTAGTGATAAACTTATACTTTTTTAAGGATTTTTTTACAAAGCGCAAGTAAATATAATCAAAAGATTAAAAACGTTTATCAGTAATTACAAATACAGAAGAGAATTTATCAATAACATTCCAATACGACATAAACCAACCATTTATAAACCAACAGGGTAAATCAGTAAATAAAAACCTACCTATTGCACACCTCACTAATACCACACCAACAGTAAATACACACAAAATATCCGACAAAAAACCCAATAAACATACACAGCACAAAAGCCGTGCGGATATTATCCGAATCCAATATACGCATCGGGCCATCTCTAAAGGCACCTGGTAGCGGATATTAAACGCCCATTGAGGATAGTCGAGGCAATTTATTTGCCACTTAACTCAGAACCATGCGACCACATTTCCGTGGTACCGTACTACTAGTACCGAATTAGTAGTGTGGTACTTTGTGACCACGTGAGAACGTCAGTCTTGCAGTGTATGGTCGGAAGAAGTGATTTTAAAATATGGTATGGAAATATGAGTTACGACAAAGGCATTAGGTTAGGCTTGATATTATTTCTTAACATAGCGTCACGATTGTGATCCCCAGAAAGGTTAGGTAGATATAGTAATAAGTAGACCAGGTACACCCACATTTACACCAGTTATGTTTTAGTATTAGGGGGGGGCCTATTTCCCAGCCGCCGCGGGAGGCGCTCCGGGCGTCGGGGGTCCCGCGATGACCTCCGGCCACCGTAGACGCGGGCCTGTGGACGGTGAGTGATGGGCTAACTCGCCGTCCGTCCGTCTCACGACGAAAACAGGCCGTGTCGACGGCGCGTTCGTGTTCCACGCGCGCCTCAAAGAGATGTCAGCAACATGGGAGGGGCCCAAAAGGGCCGACGCCTGTCGGGGCCGCGGGTAGTCCACCGGTTATCGCGGCCTCGACATAGAGGGCGAAGAAGGAACATGGGTGGTTTTTAGTCAGTAGAAGTCTGACACTCCCTTTCGCTCTGCCCAAGAGCGGGAGGGGTTATTCGATGACTTTACACCCACAAAAAAAAAAAAGGGGTGGCCTATTGCCATCAGAGTAGTTAATGAGTTAGAAGCTAACAAATACATTTTTTTTTTGTGTTTTGGATTCGATGCAATTTATTTGCCACTAAAAAGGGTATTTTACCAAAAAAATCTGATTAGTCCGACTGTTGGATTATTGAAAAATATTGAATACGTGTTTTTTGTTTTATCAAATTAAAGAAAATTGACGAAAATAAAACGTGTCTAAGATCATGAGTAGGGGGTTTTGACGTTACTTTGTGGGATACAGAAATAGTAGTAACCTTGTGACGTCACACGACTTTTCGAAGCACTGTATCGTCTTCATCTTTTGTTTAAGTGAAAAAAGACGAGTCCATTATTTTTTGGAAATCTATCTGACGGACTAATTAGTTTTATTGGTAAAAAATACCCTATTCAGAATGATGTGACTACATATCCGTGGTAGGTAGGTATCGTACCTCTGGGTGGCACTTTGTGACCACATGAGAACGTCAGTCTTGCACTGCATGGTTGGACGAAGGGATTTTAAAATGTGGTGTCGAAATATGAGCTACGACAAAGAGATTATTACTGGTCCAATTTGGCGCAGCTATGAGATGCACACACTCTTTTTTTTCAGTTTAGTTTTTTAGTTTCTTTCATAATTTTTATTGTTTGTTGTGTGCACTTGTGGCATTGTGCTAAATAAACATGTTGTCTTTATTTCTTTCTATTATGTTAGTTAGAATTGATTTTGATCATTATCATCATTTCAGCTGAAAGAAGTACGCTGCTGGACATCGGCCTCACCCAAGTGTTGCCATATTGACCGGACCGGTCCATCTCATACCCTTGATTTTGTCATCATCATCAACAGACTATTAATGTTCCCACTGCTGGGACACAGGCCTCCTCTCTTTGAGAGGGAATGGGCTATAATCTACCACGCGGGCCCAGTGCGGATTGTTAGATGTCACATGTCTTCGAATTTTTGGTTCTAAGACATGCCAATTTCCTCACGATGTTTTCCTTCACCGTTTTGAGAGCAGCGGTGATGAAATAAATTACGCAAAGTAATGTATGTAATGCCTGGATTCTACCCACGACCTTCTGTTCGTAAGTCGGAGCCGCCACCACTGGGCCACCGCTGCTGATTTTGTCACAGAGGGTATAAATATGACTGGTTAATAATAGCTAATTTTCCAAAGCTAGGTAGTAGTGGTCGTTGATGAACATAACTGATGAAATGAAGGTTTAACTACTGAAAAACATCTCTGCCTAACTCCGAGGGTTACAGGCGTGATGATTTGTTAGTTTTACGAGAAATAATTTTAAATTTATGTATTTATGCCAGTTGACCGTACAAAAACTGCCAAACGTATTTTTTCCACAATATCAAACGTTGTTAAATCTGCACAAAGTAAAATGGTTCTTATTGATCTGATAAACACAATGGTATTGTATAACATTCCAGTTTTCGAGTACTACGTACACAAGTGTTAGTTTTCAGTGACAAATTATGTAGTAGTTGGGATTGCCGAGTTTAAAATAATGATCGTATCTCACTCGGTAACTCAATACTGTTGTAGTATATGTGTAGGTGTAGAAACAGTATATAATTATTTATAATTATGTGGTAATGAATAATTGAAAAGAGCAGTGGTGGCCCAGTGGTAGCAGCCCCGACTTACGAACAGAAAGCCGTGGGTTCTACTTTGTGTAATTTATTTAATCACCACTGTTCTCGAAACGGTGAAGAAAAGCAACGTCAGGAAAAATGTATTACCTAGAACCAAAAAAATCGAAGACATTGTGACTTCTGCCAACTCGCACTATGCGTGGTGGATTAAAGCCCATCCCTTTTCTAGAGAGGAGGCTTGAGTCCCTGCAGTGGGAACATTGTAGGCTGATGAAAATATGATTGAATTTCTGAACACCTGTCACATATCTACACTAATATAATATAATAAAGAGGAAAGATTTGTTTGTTTGTAACGAATAGGCTCCGAAACTATTGGATCGATTTAAAAAATTCTTTCACCGTTGGGAAGCTACACTATCCCCGGGTGAAATAGGCTACTTTTTATCCCTGTATTCCCACGGAAACAGGAACTACGCGGGTGAAACCGCGTGACGACCGCTAGTAAATAATATAACGTAACGCAGAGATGTATACTCAGCAGCACCATTATGTATACACTTGGCAACGATTAGAAGCAATTATCGCCTACTATAAAGGGTGTAAAAGTACCCTTAACGCAAACAAAGGGCACGGTTCTACCACCCACTGCGATATTTTTTTTGTTCTAGACCATACCTGGGAACCCAGTAGTTACGGAGATATTGGCACACAGCTCACAGCTGTTCTTGTAAATACTAGTTTTTTTTCAGTTTATAACTTTGCTTAAATTACCTCCGTGACCCGTTTACTATCCAAAGCATCCACTAGCACATTTTTTTAGAAGTGCTACATTGAGTTTTACCGTTAAATGTGATTTTTGACCCCATCAAATAAAGTCGTTTCCCAGCAATTGCGTAGGGGTACTTAGTTTGATGTGAAGTATGCTTGGTTGACGGCTGTGTGATGTGTTAATTTACACCCTGTATTGATTTCATTTTCATGTTACGAAACGGAATTAATAATTTGGAAACCTTATTATCATATAGAAGGTACAATCGATATTTCACGATGATTTCGAGTTTGAACACTATTGCTAATGACTACTTATTGTACACCATCCTTTTGGCAGTCCGTATGGAAAAATAAGTTAATAAAACTAAGGCTACATAGCATTAAAAGTTCATATTAATTATAAAATTGCTTATAAATCAAATAAAATTACTTCAAACAATATTAAATTCTAGACAAAACATCAAAAAGAGCGAACTATTATCACTTCAGGTAAAGCCTTGTAAAGGAGAATGCACAAACAATACACAAACGACTTTTCTACTTCGAAAGTCCGGGGTGAAAACTTAATGAAAATACAGGGTGAAGTTCAGACGGGCGTATAAAGATGAACCCTGAATACCAAATATGAATAATGTAGAAAAATAATGGGCTTTTGAATAGGTACCTTTATGTACGAACTAGCAGGGTTGGTGCGCGTGAAATATTTTATGTAGTAATAAAAAATATGAGTTTTTTATTTTGAGTGGTGATATGAAAATATCGTATCGCATGCCACCTGAAGAACGCCATGAAAGGGCATCAAGTATCAGTGGCATGCAACTTTGGCTGTTACCTAAGTTATTTGCTAATATTAATTTAAGGTGTATTTTTTCGTGTCGGGGCCGCGGGTAGTCCAACGGTTATCGCGGCCACGACATAGAGGGCGAAGAAGGAACATGGGTGGTTTTTAGTCAGTAGAAGTCTGACACTCCCTTTCGCTCTGCCCAAGAGCGGGAGGGGTTATTCGATGATTTTACACCCACCAAAAAAAAAAAAAGGTGTATTTTTTCGTTTTCTTCTTTTAAGACCGCGGTTTTATTAATCTGTGATTTTTTGCGTAGTGGGGTTTTAGCTTTTTATATATTTTTTTTAATAATCGTACAAAAGAGAGGGAGCTATACAAAAGTAGGCCTAGAAACTATAATATCTAAGGGAATCAACTTTTATTCCCACTAAAAGTTTTAACTGTACTATGGAGGGTTAGATTATTACCCTACTCGTAACTTAGAATTTCTCACACCCACTAAACAATATGGAGTTTATTACTAAACTAGCTTTTACTCGCGGTTTCCTGCCGAGCAAAGTCACAAGGAAATGCTATAATTAATATTCTTCGAAGAACTACCCACCCTTCTTTATGCAGGTTATACGGCAAAACATTAAGATTTCCTCGTCAGATAGGTATAAGTTTAATTTTATACAATAACTAGGTGACGGACCTGGCAGACGTCGTCCTGCCTGGACAGCAGCGCCACCTACCGGGTCCATTTGTAAATCTAAACCATTTTTGAATCCACTTAAACACACTCAAAAATTATCATTTTAATCGGTCCAGTTGTTTCGGAGGAGTTCAGTGACATACACACGTACAGTAGAATTATATGTATAAAGAAGGAGTTAATACACACTCACATAAGTTATGCAGAATAAAATGTCTATATAATGGTCTTGTTTCTTTATCGATTGGTTAGTGCATAAACTAGCGTCAGTTGTTATACGAGTATCTCTCAAGCATACTGGTTTTTTCTTAATGTTACTAGCCGATGCTCGCGGCTTCGCCCGTGTGGATGTCGCTCATATAATATATTAAAACTTTCCTCAAGAACCACTCTATCCATTGGTGAAAACAGCTTGAAAATCGGTGCAATCGTTTTTAAGTTTATCGCGAACAGACAGACAGACGCGGTAGTGATAATCATTATCCGAATCAGAGAAATAAAAGGTGCGTGTTTTGGATTCGAGCTTGAGACCTATGACTTGGCAGTCCAACGGTCATACCAGTGCTATCAATGCTTAAAATACGGTGAAAATCGTCTAGAAGAAAACTGCGGTCCCACAGACAGACAAAAGCAGCTACTTAACTTTAATTGTATTTTAATTTCAAGGTTCCGTACTAATAAAGCAGAATCTTTATTATCTGAATTTCTTGTTCAGATAGCATACACGTAGGTATACAATAATAATTTGTTACAAGTTGTAAAATAAAAGAAACCGATTCAATCTAAAAATAAAATTCAGGATAAAACAAGACAGCTTTCCCAACAGTTTTCAGAACCACTTAGAACCTTTTCTAACAAAAACTTTTTGCATATTATTTCAAGCGACCGAGGCCGGTGTTCGAAAATTATTTTTTTAGGCATTAGGCAAGTGAATATTATTGTAAATAAGGTTATACGGTCCCAAGGGGATAATAAATGTAATACGGATTACTTTTGACCAAAAATAATAACAGTCTGGATTTGATTCCTAGGTCCAGCAGTGTTATTGGATTTTTTCCATCAGGAAATTCTCAGTATGCTGGCAACCGGGAGACGTTGCGTTTGAAGGCCTCTCACTAGGTGGATGGTTAGTTTAGTGTACCAAACCATAACCATTTGAGTTAATCGATGGACAGTATAATAGCCACTGACATTTAAAAAGATACGCAATAGTCCTGCAGGTGAAGGTTGCGAGGACCCGCTGGATGCGAGACGCACAGGACCGGTCAATGTGGCGACACCTGTGGGAGGCCTATGTCCAGCAGTGGACTGAAATGATAATGATGATGGTAATAGGCTCGAATAGAGATATTCACTGACTCAAAAAAATGTGATTCTAATTAGTCCGTCTGTTAGATTATCGAAGAATATTGGATAAGTACTTTTTGTTTTATCAAATCAATAAAAAATGACGAAGATAAAACGCGTCAAAGATTTGAGTGGGGGTTGCTGACGTCATTAACCGCTAAAAAGTGTCATACTAATGTCTTAGAGTATGACGTCACACGAGTTTTCAAGACACTGTATCGTCTTCATTGTTTATTTACGTGAAAAAAGAAAAAATACGTGTCCAATATTTTTTGAGTAATCTAAATGACGGACTAATTAGATTTTTTTTGTTAACTACCTACCCTATTACATGGGACCTTAGACCTTACCCTAACCCGTCGGGGATTACAGGCTGTTTCTATTACGAATTATGTTTTAAATAAATAGATTGACTTGGCCACTGCACAACATTGGCCAATGCGATGGCGATTAGCTATTACAATGGCCTGTTTAACATTGGCGAATGCGATGCGACGGCCAAGTCAATCTATTTATTTAAAACATCAAAGATTTTTAAGTAAGGCGTGAATATATTAACTGACTTGGATCTCACTACTTTTTACGGTAACAGAACTGAGTTGCGCGACTTGGCTTTTTTACAAGTTTTGTTTTAAGTGGGATACTTTTGTCCTAAAATAATAACAGTCTTTGAACATTAGGTTTTTAATACCCGAAGTATGAACGTGGGTGGAAACTATTCGGTCAACGGCTGGCTGAAGAGTAGATAAAAGTTATGTTTTTTTATGTTTGTGGGCTTGCGACTCTGAAAGGTTATACGATGAATTTATGAAGTTACTTTTTGATCTATCTGTTACAGAGGTTTTTTTCGAAGTTGTTGCATCGTATGCATTGGGTATTTCACCAAAAAAAACTAATTAGTCCGTCAGATAGATTTCCAAAAAATAATGGCCACGTAGTTTTTCTTTTTTCACGTAAACAAAAGATGAAGACGATACAGTGCTTCGAAAAGTCGTTTCAAGTCGTGTGACGTCACAAGGTTAGTACTTTTTTACCCACAAAGTGACGTCAAAAGCCCCCCATTTTATTAATTTGACAAAACAAAAAACACGTATCCAATATTATTCGATAATCTTTCAGACGGGCTAATTAGGTTTTTTTGGTGAAATACCCTATTTAGATTTTGCAATAATATGAATTTCAGTGATACGTTGTACACAAATCCCGCCGGTCTAAAACTAACAATGCTCTTTTTAGTATTATGATCTTTTTATTTTGATTGTTGAACTGCTTCTCTAAAACGCGCTTTATTTACTCATTAAGTAGTTCCAACATATGGAAATTCAGTCACCACCAAGTTTGCAACCAAATCTAAGATATTTCCACAGCAGACCAAGAAACACAAATGTCGAATCTTCACGTAGCTGGACACGAAAACATTAACATTAGAGTTGAATATTTGCAAATATTCAACTCGCATTGACATCTCAGACACTTAACAGACAGTCCAAACATCGCATGTAAACAAATGCCAACGAGAATATCAAACGCGAGAAATGCAAGACAAAAAACGAGAAACACATACCTTGATCTCGCAACTGACTAGCTAGACACTCACGAGAAACACACAAACACGGTGAAACATGTAACACGTTGTTTCACGACACTAACACGCGGTTCGGGTTCACGGGACGTGCGTCCTGGGCGGCGCCGTGACGAGAACTGTAGGGCGGGCGGCAATGTTGCCAGCTATAGACGGAAATTATGTTATTGTCAACCTAAGTAGGCTTGCGAGGGGGTGGGTTAATGTAGGTATAGGTTTGTAATGCTGCATTGGGTTGGATATTTGGGTTTCTTTTTGTGGTTGTTTCATTGGTCATTTTGTTAATTAGTTGGCGAATAAACAAATATCATAGATTAATCATGATTACTAATAGTTTGTTTCACTACCTCCGATGACGTTCCCGTTATCTTTTATTTATTTCATTATTTCTTCAATAACTAGTGGCTATTTAAAATTCGTGAGATAGCTCCTTAGTAACAAACAGGTACACAATATCGTCAAATGAGGATTAGTTTGACTTTATTAAATGAGGGATAAATATCGAAAATATACAATTAAGGGAATAAGTTAAGGGGTTGCGAGATGTTGTAAGAGATACCGCGGCCTTCACATAAAGGGCCAATAAGGAACATGGGTGGTTTCTTATCCCCCCCCCCCCCCCCAAAAGGGAATAAGTTACTGACGTTTCTCCTACGCAAAGTTCCATCTGCTTATATCAAAAAGTTGCAACCACAAATCTATCTACTCAAAATCAAAATTTAAATTTATTTATTTCACAAGTCTTTAAAGACACTTGTAAAACGTCGATAATAAGGTGCACGGTTCGGTGCATTGGTTTTTCATTTCTATCGAGAAGAACCGGCAGGAAACTCTATTAGTGAACTTAATACAAACACCTATGTAGCGTGGGGATTTATTTATTTATTTTATTATTTAATAGTGGTAACTAAGTGGCCTTAATCCCACAAAACATGCACTACCAGTCATCCTTTGGGATAAATAGGACAACATAAAGAAACACAAAAATAACAGGACAACATATAACAAATAACCAAACTAATAAACAAGATACCTAATAATAATGACTCGACTTTTAATTAATGATTACTTAAGCCGTCACTTAGTAAAGATTTGACATATTTTTGTATGACAAAACTGTCAAAGTGATGGCCTAAGTAATCATTAAAGCTCTCTGAGGGCGGCAGTAAGAGCTATTTAGTCTGACTTAAATAGTGATTACGAACTTTTCTTTTTAAAATGAATTTGCTTACAGCTTTTGTGATTGTAGTAATCCTGTACATATAAAATCAGAGCCTAGATTTGTGCCCAGTTGATGGCAATAAGCTAACTCCCCATTAGATGGGACAAAAACATAACTGGCAAAATGTTTTTGTGCTGTTACGTCGGTCATCTAGAATCTTCGGGAAACTTCGCTAATAACTGAGAAGTACGCGTGAATTCTAGTAGTTACCTATTTCCATTCTGTAGGTAGTTAGTTCGCGCCCAGCGTGCGTCGGCGGTACTTGCCATTTTTATTTCGACCGTATGCCTACGGCGTCAAGTAACTTCTTCTTCGTTGGTTATTTTATCTTAAGTTTATTATTTGGTTAATGTTTTTCTGGATGCTTTATGGAATAATATGTAATTTTCTCGAATATCTTTTGTGTGTTTGTGGTATAAAAGGACCGAGAGAGGAATAAGCGGGTCAGTCTACTTTTGAAGCGAGACAACGAAAGGTTCGAAGTGACATCTAGTGCGATAAAGTGTTCAGTAGTGTTGAAGTGATTGTGTATAAGTGTTTTGCGAGTAATAAACTTATTTCGTGTGTTTAATTGGAAGTGTTTTTATTTATCTCATACCCAGCTCGTAACAGAACTATTAGGCACACCTCTGCCTAACCCTTCAAGAAATACAGGCGTGATGTTATATCATGTGTAATGTTATACATTTGCAAGCAAATTAAGCTATACGTTTAGCTTTAAAAAAACAATTTCCCTACCTACAACACTTCAGTAATAAAATCTCCCCCATATTATACTCCTTGGTCCTTCACTAGCAACACCGTGGGCGGGCGGCGTCGTGACGAAGGGCGGTATTCTCCACGTATTAGTATTCGATTGGGGAAAGTAGAGGTTTCTCTGATCGCTTCATAAGCATTATGTGTGGTAATTCAATAATGGATGGGATTAAATCATTTTCTGCCATGTGTATGAGGATTTTGGGAATTGAAGCTCGATTAACGAGAACTTTGGTAGGGGAGGTTTTTTTGTAATTTGTTTTTGATTAAATTTATTTGGAGTAGATCTGTTTGTGGGTTATTTTTGATTGATTGATTACATGGTTTCCCAGTATTGGATTATGATCAGATTTTTATTTATCTTTGATTTCAATTCACGGAGAACAGTCGTAGTTCGATGTGACTAAAAGTTGAGGGTTTGAACCCAGCCAGGTTATTTGGAGAAATTTATTTCACGACCACTGCAGGCTCTCCATCGCTGATGCCCGGGATGCACGAGGCCCGTTTTTCAAGTCAGGAAACAAACTAGTTTTCTACTAAACTGTCCTGTCTTACTGGCCTCGCTTGGATTATGCTAGAAATGAAGCTAGTTTTGTCTACATTCGTGTAGACAAAACTGCTTTATTTCTTTATTTCTTACTAGCTTACTGACACTAGCTTGCGATTCTTGAAAAACTGGCCTCGTGTATCCCGGGCATGAAAGCAAACATCACGTGGAAGAACCAACAATTCGAAGACATGACATCCGTCATCCACATATGACTGCCTCGTAGGACGACTGGTCGCAAGCGCAAGTCCAGCATGAGACCTTGTGCTCTATTCCCGGTTCGGATGAAGTGTTATTGGGTTTTTTTCCAACATGCAGGAATTTCTTTAAAACAGCCGCAGTGGAGTCTCAAAGTGCTCGGTTGATTGCATGTGTGAAATGCTCACAAATGACAGCGCGATCAACGACTGAACTGGCTTTCCGAGGCACGGTGGAAACTCGGTATGTAATGGGTGGTCACCCATCCACAGGCCATCCTAGGTAAGCTCGGCTTTACCTGAAGTGATGATCCGAGTCATCATCATCAACAGCCTATTAATATTCCCAGTTGTGACACAGGCCTCCTCTCTTTGAGAGGGAATGGGAGAGTCTACCACGCGAGCCCAGTGCGGATTGGTAGATGTCACATGTCTTCGAATTTTTTGGTTCTAAGATATGCCGGTTTCCTGATGTTTTCCTTCGCCGTTTTGAGAGCAGCGCCACCACTTGGCCACCGCTGTGGCGAGTGATCCGAGTGGCTGTTATCAAATACTAAACTATATAGGTACATTGAACGCCGTTTGTTACTATTCTGTACTAGCTTTTGCCAGCGGCTTCACCCGCTACAACACGAAAATGAACCCACGGGAAGATAAAATCGGGATAAAAACTATCCTATGTGTTAATCCAGGTTGTAAGCTAACACCACACCAAATTTTATTGAAATCGCTACAGCCGTTTAGACGTGAAGAAGTAACAAACATACACACTCACAAACTTACGAACTTTCGCCTTTATAATATTAATGTGATAACAATGAGCTTCCCTCTCAAAGAGAGGAGGCCTGTGTCCCAGCAGTGGGAACATTAATAGGCTGTTGATGAACAATGAGCTTTTCTCTTTTACGTCACAGACACACATTCAACATGTCCGTTAATAAAAACAGTCTGCAGCAATGCCTCTTTTATGAAACACCATGATATGAAACTACGTACAAAATGAACGTTAAAAACCCTTACGAAGCCAATATATCAGGGCAAGTCGCGCGGCATAATTCACACCGTAATAGTGGCGTTAGTAACCGCAACCGGTGTAATTGCGGCAGTTCATCAATTTTTATTACGGGGTTGCGTGTGGGTTTATCATCACGTTAGTTTGGGGTATGGCAGGATTGAGTCAACATTGCTATGGTATTTGAGATTTTTTATTGAATTTTTTTCATTACCTCTTAAGCGTGTAAGAATTTTATGTTATAATTATATATGTCCTGTGACCTCTCTGTAAGAGGGACGTTAATCCATTATGCTTGCCTAGTGCGGTTGTCATAACACAATATCACGCTTGTAATTCCCGACGTGTTAGACAAAGGTATACCTATACTTAAGCCCCATGTAATATGGGCAAGCCTATTGCCATCAACCGGTCACAAATTAAGACTTCATTACTGCTACTTAAAAAAATCGTGATTGTAAAACCCAAAAATAATATGACAGACGCGGGAATCGAAGCCAAAACGCATGCTGAGCAGTCGCGATTTCTACCACTCGACGAACAAGGCAGTAGGAGTCGATACAGACTGAAGGCTCATTTATTTCCCGTCGGGGCTACGGGTTGTTCACAAGTTACCGCGGCCTCGACATATAGGGCTAAGAAGGAACATGGGTGGTTTTTAGTCAGTAGAAGTCTGACACTCCCTTTCGCTCTGCCCAAGAGCGGGAGGGGGGTTATTTGATGATTTTCCACCCGCAAAAAAAAGGCAGTTCTCCTAATCATACTGCACTATCTTGTAACAATACAATACGATCCGACCAACGTGGGTCTCATGGGACCCCCACCAAGCTAACTGTCGGAAATGAGGCTACAATATCAATTACTGATGGGGTTGGTTTGTGGGTATATTGTGAGGATGTATTTTACCTTGGAGACCTGGAATTAAGGCGTTGTGATAAGGATGAATAGTTTATTACGAGACGATGTATACAGATTAACAGCATTGGAGTGACTGTTTGTAATTTAAAAATAACAGCTTTTTACCCGACTGCGGCGAAGCTTGATAGAAGGGGTTACTACTGAATGGATATATGTAAAAATATAATTATACGGTACTCATTTGTTTGTTCCGGCTTATCTCCGAAATGTCTGCACCGAAAATAATAAGGAATTACTTTTACGGAAAAATAATAAGGATATGTACAAAAAAGTAAACCTATAATAATTATTTCACGCGAACGAAGGTCACGTGATACAAACGCAGTGCAAATATAAATATTGCATTTATCACACGACATTACACTATTACAGTCTCATTTTCGGGAAACTTCTACTTCATTGAAACAGAAATTTCTAACATATCTACAAAAAATCTTTAAAAATAAAAAAACCGGACTAACAGCAATCCCCTGACCCCATTACCGCGTTCACGATGAGCACATGACTAGCTTCACATTCATGTTACAGCAACGCGTTACATAGATGTGTTACAGCAACTAGATACACATAGACGTTACGGCGGCTAGTTGCCGGATCTGCCCGTCTCTGGAGGATCGTAACGCACACGTCTAGATTACCTAGACTAAGGCTGAGGGCAGACAGATGTAGTTCTTTGATTTATAGTGTAGATGATTTACTTTGGAAAGTATTCAGTTCTGATGATGAAAAGGAAAGTATTAATGATTTATTTTGCAAATAGGTTTTAACAAACGCTTTTACAAGTCTTTTTTTTAAACTAGATGAGGTCAGTGTTTTGAACCTGAATACTTCGTAAAGTAACAACCAAAACGGACACAAAGTATATTTTAAGGTCCAGACATAAACTTGGTCAACTCACATGAGATCTATGCAGATGCAAGATGGTCTTTTGAAAACAGAACAGCACAGGTTTGAGTGATTGGTCTGTTTATGTCATATTATAAGTCAAGCGACATTAAACCTCACGTTTTAAAAGAAGCTATTTGTCGACTTTCAATTTAAAAATAATATTTAACTTAGCCGTCTCTAAGGTGATGACAGCAAAACAAACACCGAACAAAGATGTTTTCATTTTTGTGTTCATAAGCAAATATTCCTGCAGTTTTTGCATCTCCGCATTTTCAGTTTTGTTTTGCTTGGTTCGGAGTTGTTTACCTGAAAACAAAGAAAGACAAGAAATTAATTTGACATTCAAACTCAGTTAGTATTGGGTAATATGATACCCATTGGACAAGAGTAAGAGAATGATGACTTTAACAAAAAAAATCACAAAAGCACAATAAAGATTTTTTTTTACTTTTTTGTGCTTTATTTTTTGTTGAAGTCGGTTTTATTTTTTGTTAAAAAGTTTTTATTTTTCACTTTTCAGTGGTTCATTTGCTTCCCCCTTCAAAGCGTACCGGCGTGATGTTATATTATAAACTGGTGTAAACAATAGAAGGACATGAGATTTCAGCAATCCCAGTCAATTTGCTATCATTTATTGAGGAGTTCCGTTGACTATCTCCGAAGTTCTTCATCAGATCTTCACCAAATTGAAATGGGATCACTCCGAGAAGGTACTCTTCTAAAAACTACTCAAATAACTTCAAGTGTGCCTATAAAATTTGAAGATTTCTGTCTATTTCTCCAGGATCCCATCATCAGATCCTGACTTGATTTTCGTGGCACCACCTGGGAAGAACCTATACCCTTTCAAACAACACAAATAAAATCGAAATTGGTTCAGCCATCTTCGAGTAATCGGGGAACATACATAAAAAAAACTTCCGACGAATTGAGAACCTCCTCCTTTTGGAAGTCGGTTAAAAAGTTCATAAAAATCAAATATTTTTACATTCCAGAAACATTGGAATTTGGTTATCACATCGCTCATGCGACTTCACCTTTATAAAATTGTGTAGAATTTTTAATATCAGACCAGAGGCGTATAGAAATCGAATGCCAGCTTAAAGTACCTATACCTATTGCTAAAATGAAATTACATCGTGTTTTTATAAGGTGATGTAGTTTTTATACCGTATTGCTAGTTAAGAAATCTGTAGAAAATGGCAAGTACCTATATAACACGTACTGCAGTTTAAGATGGTAATGAGCTTCTGCAATGTTGATTTGGTCATTACATTTTAATAGCTTTCATTTAATAGGTCAGCCTGGTAGACCTTTTAACCTGACTGCGGCGAAAGTGCGAAACCAAAAGGAGCATCATCATTCTCCTGCCCTTATCCCAATTTATTTGGGGTCGGCGCAACATGTATTTTTCTTCCATACCTCTCTATTTCTCGTCATGTCAGTAGTCACCTCCTTCCTAGCCTTATCATCCTTCACACAGTCCATCCATCGTTTCTTTGGTCTTCCTCTACTCTTATACCCATCTACATTCATACTCAACATTTTCCTCACAACACAAAACCAAACCACTGCACTGTAACGACTGTCATTGATAGAAGTTTATTTAAAAATATACCTCCTCTATATACTTCAAACTCTTATTTATTATTTTCTGTCTTTAAAAAGTATTTAAAATCACCCAAAGATCACAAAATACAAGAACAAGTCCCTCTCTTAATGTAATCAGCAACTTTACAACGGCGAGTCTAAACTTGGAAACACGAGATCTTGTCTCAGCGCGTTAAAGAACTCCAACCCGTCAGAAACAAGCGAGGTCCGTGAGAAGACTGAAATCACTGAAAAGATACTGTAATTAATGTTTTATTTAATGTCGAGTTAAGACTTCGCCTGAGACTTTGTAAATAATTCTTTTAAATGAAATAACACAACATCGACTGTTATCCCTGAAGGCATCTGCCTTCAGGGATAACACGGGTGGAATGGGTGGTTAACACGGGTGGGTGTACGGTTAGATACACATCTGTGTATCTAACCGTACACCCACATTTAGCCAGTTATGTTTAGTTTAAGGGTGCTTTTCCACCAGAGATGTGCTATGCTACGTTGCTATAGTTGTGTTTCATATCCACCAATCATATTCTTTGGTGCACAGAGCTTAGCACTGGTGGAAACGTATTCAACGAATTAGATATGTTTTTTTATATGGAAGGATGCGTGCTATAGATGTGTGATGGATGCGTGCTATGAATGCCGCTTCCCTAGTAACGGTACATCGCATAGCTCGAGCTGCGCATTTTCCTCCCGCAGCTACTTTGCTGCGGCGCATCTTAATAGCACATCTTATTCGCACCGCTACATAGCTTAGTATCAGTGGAAACGGTCACATAGTTTCACAGCTTAGTTAGTACATCCTCGCAGCATAGCTGCATAGCACATTTCAGCGTAAGTCCCATGGAATAGGGGGGCGAACATATTGCCGAGACCCTATGTCCGCTACTTGAAAATTCCTGATGACTGTTTTTTTTTTGGCGGGTGGAAATTCATCAAATAACCTCTCCCACTCTTGGGCAGAGCGAAAGGGAGTTTCAGACTTCTACTGACTAAAAACCACCCATGTTCCTCCTTCGCCCTATACAGTGTGATTCTTTATAATGTGCACATATCGAAATGGGGGAATCTATGCTTAATTTTATCGACGGAAAAATTATTAAAAAAAATCTAAATATTTTTTAATATTTTATATGGAATTTTTAAAAATTTTGTCTGCTACTGTGACCCCAGTGTAAACAAAACGGTGTAACTTTTAAACTAAATTATCTATCGCGATGAAACAAACTTCATAATGATTGGAAGCAATTAGGCGTCCTCGTAAAATGAAAATTGTGGAAAAAAACTACCCTCAATTGAAAATAAACACGTTTTTTGATCAAAAAAACTTTTTTTTTCATAACTTTTTACATAAAATTGTTTCATCGCGATAGATAATTTAGTTTAAAAGTTACACCGTTTTGTTTACATTGGGGTCACAACAGCGGACAACATTTTTGAAAATTCCATAAAAAATATTAAAAAATATTTAGATTTTTTTAAATATTTTTTCCATCGATAAAATTAAGCATAGATTCCCTCATTTCGATATGTGCACATTATAAAGAATCACACTGTATGTCGAGGCTGCGGTAACTTGTGAACAACCCGCAGCCCCGTCGCACTTGTGTCCACTAGACCAACGCCCGCGCGACGTTTCCGAGCTTTTCTTGGCTTAATGCGTGAGATTTGTGTACGTACTCATATGCCTTTTAAAAGTGTATTAACAGACACAGATTTAACTCTTAAAGAAAGTATTAAATAAACGATTAATTTTGACTTATTTGTAACTGATGATAGGGCAGATTTACGAATATATTAAAAACTAATTTAGGTGCAAGCTCCACTCGGTTGCCATGTGAAAAATAATTAAACTGATCTGGAGCGATATTATCCACTTGATTTTTCCAGGTCGTGTAACGATCTATACTGCTAAAATTTTTAACTGTATTTTGATTTGGTACTAGTAACTCGCCCTTGCTTTGCAGCAGATAGGCTCACGCCTGTAAGCCCCAAAGGTTAGGCAGTGGCCCAATAACATTCATTATGCTTATTGTGAGTGTCATTGGTATTTTTTTTCAGTAATAGCTACGTAGTCTTGATTTGTACCCGGTTGATGGCAAAAGCAAAATGCAGCAAGCATGCATACAGCAAGCATGCATACAGCAAGCATGCAGAAATTTCTCAGTTATAGCCACGTAGTCTTGATTTGTACCCGGTTGCATGCATACAGCAAGCATGCATACAGCAAGCATGCAGAAATTAAAATTTCTCATTACCAGCCACGCAGTTTTGATTTGTACCCATTTGCTGGCAAAAGGCTCTCGCTCAAACTGGCGAAATCTAAGTGTACTATTAGGTACACCTCTGCGTAGCCCTTCGTGGGTAACAGGCGTGATGATGTTACTATGCAACATAAATATTTTAAAAATCAATACAGGTACTCGTAATAAGTATCAGAAAACCCAATCAGTGCTACAAGGCTAACCAAACTGTCGAAACACAGCACACACACAGCACACACACACACACACAGCTATTTTTAAATTACAATTTTCCTGGAAACCGCCTCAAAATAATAAATATCGTGAAATGTACGATATTTAAAACATTGTTTACTGAAATGGCTGAAATGAATGAATCCATAGTCTATGAAGCATAGTTCCAACTGGTATTGAAAGTATCTTTTGTTGTCACTGGATGAGTTTTCATCTCGTATTGAGGTGAGACTGACTTTAAATACGTACTTACTTATAAGTTGGAGGGGATTACAATGAAACGTTTTTTTTTTAAATTAAATAATCGTCGTATTATACTCGACCTTCTACCATCTACAATAATATTATAAAGAGGAAAGATTTTTTTGTTTGTTTGTAATGAATAGGCTCCGAAATTACTGGACCGATTTGAAAAATTCTTTCACCGTTGGGAAGCTACACTAATAATATAATAATAATAATAATATTCCACAACTATCACACAACGCCATCTAGTCCCAAGCAAAGCAGAGCTTGTGTTATGGGTACTAGACAACTAATAAACATACTTATATATTTCTAAATACATACATATTATAGATAAATTACACCCAGACACAGAACAAATGATCGTGCTCATCACACTATCCTCGGGTGACATAGGCTCCTTTATCCCAGTATTCCCACGGGAACGGGAACTACGCGGGTGAAACCGCGTGACGTCCGCTAGTAGTTGATAAAAGGTTAGGCAGATTTTGATACTAAATCATCTTCTGCCTAGCATTTTCTCAAATACGTTTGGGTCGGCTTCCAGTCTAACCTGATGCAGCTGAATATCAGTATTTTATATGGAGCGATTGCAATTGCCTATTAATAACCTCCACACAATACAGTTATGACTGGGTAATAGAATACCCCTTGGTAAGACTGGTTGTCAGAATAGGGTATTTCACCAAAAAAATCTAATTAGTCTGTCAGAGAGATTTTCAAAAAATATTGGACATATATTTTTTCTTTTTTCACGTAAACAAAAGATGAAGACGATATAGTGCTTCGGAAATTTGTGTCAAGTCTTGTGACGTCACAAGGCTAGTACTTTTTTACCCACAAAGTGACGTCAAAAGCCCCCACTCATCATTTTTGACACGTTTCATTTTCGTAAATTCTTATTGATTCGATGAAACAAAAAACACGTATCCAATATTTTTCAATAATCTAACAGACGGACTAATAAGATTTTTTTGGTGAAATACGGGTCACTGGCTGATTAACGATAATCAAAGATCTACCATTGACAGCCGAAGCCAACTGCTTAACGTTCTTTCTGAGGCACGGAGGAAACTCAGTATGTAATGGTTGGTCACCCATTCGCGGACCAACCTAGGTAAGCGCGGCTTAACTTAAAGATCGACCCGAGTAGCTGTTATCATTTTAGATTCGAGCTCCTACTACTTAGGCTGCCAAATCCTAAAACAAACCTTTTTAACATACACCACTAGGTACAACCCAAAAAAACGTTCACAACATCCTCAAATACTTACAAGATGCTCCATTAAACCGATATAAACTCCAGTTCACGACCTGATTACACCTTAAGGAGTTAAGCAAACGTACTTAACCACCTGAAAGTCTATGTATCAAAACCTGCTGGCTTGCCATGGCCGCCTGCCAAGTAAAATGGCCAAGTAAAACCTGTGTACATTCATAGTCTTGTAATGCACCCAGTTGGAAGTAGTTTAATGCTGTTTTAGCGATTGGAAATGTAGACTTCGAGTTAGGTTGCAGTTTTTTTTAGTTCAGCTTACTTTGTAATTAAGTTTTATGCGAAGTTGTAATTTGTTGGAGTTAAACTAAGTGTGTTTAAGTTAATTTCTAAATCTGGAAACCGCATCGGTAAAACAAAAAAAAAACCACCAAATCACCGCTTTATAAATGCTCTTGTCGGTAAAGCATCTGCTAAACCAAGTCAATATTTTATCACGTAATCAAAAAAGTTACCAGATGAAAAACTATTAAGAGGACCGAGAACCGATCCCGGCATTCTTTCACAGCACTCCAATGTCCGGGAATCCGGAATGAGTAGAAAAAAGGAAACATCCAAACTTGTTTGCGAAGTTGGGAAGACCAGCCCCTTTTGTGGGAATTAAATTTCTTATTGATTCGAAGCTCGGAGGTAGTCGAAGAGTTTCTGCGGTCGGTATTGTGTTTCTGTTCCTGGGGAAAGGTATATTCTTTACCCAGGTAAATGATATTTGTATTATTATAAACATTGGTAAATGATTATTTTGAAAACAGAGTTGTGCATTTAAAGTCTCAGCTGTCAAGAGAGAATGGGCTATAATCCACCTTGCGGGCCCAGTGCGGATAGGTAAATGTCAAATGTCTTCGAATGCTTGGTTCTAAGCCATGCCGGTTTCCTCACGATGTTTTCCTTCACCAGTTTGAGAGCAGCGGTGATGAAATAAATAACACAAAGTAATGTGCCTGCCTGGGTTCGAAACCTACGGTCTAATGTTCGTAAGTCGGGGCGCCACCATTGGGCCACCGCTGCTCTGTCCTAATACTGAAAAATCTTAATAAACCCGTATGTAGCTTATTTTCATTAATAACGTTTGTGTCCACTAATCAAACGAGCCAGTTTGCATTGAAGATTTTTTTTGTAAACCATAATTATTAATTACAAAGAAGTTAAGCAAAGCAGGCCTGCAACAACACGATTTGGTTCCAACATTAAAACAACATCATTTTTCAGCCCTATTGTTTGGAAAGGACTATTGAAAAAGTCTGTCTGAAGACAGACGTGCGAAGGCCGACCCTTAACTATTGGTCCCACAGATATAAATATACCTAGATAAAGCAAGACGTCTTTGGTCACCTGGACCTACTCGAAATGAACCCGACGGATCAGTCGACCAAGTTCATTTCCACTTGTTCTGTGAACCAGTGGTAAAGTAATAGTAGTTTTCTTGGTCTAGTAGCAAGCGAGTTCAGTTGACCAAAGATTCAGGCAAGTACTCGTATCACATTTCATTTGAAAACCAAGTTTGCCATTTTTTGACAACCGACTATGACGTCATAAGCACTATTTAGTTACCATACAAACAAGTACTCGTACATGTCGTCGGCATTGCTAGCGCATTGGCTCAAGCAATGGACTGCTGCACTGCCTGTCGCGGATTCGATCCCCGCACGGAACAAATATTTGTGTGATCTACAGGTAGTTGTTCCGGGTCGGTATTGGTGTATGTAAGCTTAAATGTTTGTGCACGCACCCACGATACAGGAGAAATTCCTAGTGTGGGGCAACAAAACAATAAGTAACTATTCAAAATTGACTATGTTTTTGTCCTTTATATTGGGTGTGAAAGTACTCTTATCGCAAACAAAGGGCATGCGATATTTGTTTTGGTATAGACCATACATAGGAACCTCCTAGAGATATTGAGAGTCAAAGTTCAAACATTTTCACAGCTGTTTTTTGTCAATACTAGTTTTTTGGTTAAAACTTTACTTTAATTTTAAAAAAAAAAAATGCTTCATGACCCGTTTACTATTCAAAGCTTCAAGCACAATGTTTTAAGAGTGCTTCATAAAATTTTACCTTAAAATGTGATTTTTGACCCCAAAAAAAATCGGGTACCTACTTAGTTTGACGTACAGAATGCTTGGTTGACGCCTGCGTGAAGGGTTAATTTACACCCTGTATGTCCAGAATTAATTTCATGCGCTGTAACGTTTTTTTAAACAAATTAGTTTGCTGCGACAGTAACGTTGTTAAATATAAAATACTTGAGCCGATCCCACTCATTTGGGACCCACGGGATGAGTTTACTAATTTTATTACTTTTCCTTAGTCGATTGGACCCGCTGTTAAACATGATGCAAAAGCGTTATCTAGGAACATCTATATCTATGATTTATCCTATTAGTAAAATAAGTTCAATAACCACACAACCTAATGGAAATTGTCCCTTCTCAGAACATTAGCACATTATTGGAGCTTGCTGAAACTGACAGGAACCTTAAATTTTAGCTACCGAAGTTACATCAGAAGCTAATAACTTTAACCAGAACAGTGGACGAAGGTTAACGGGTGATTTTGAAAGGAGGTTTATGAGTTTTGAAGGTCAAGACGAGTCTAGAGTTAAATTGGACTGCCCCATAAATAGCATTTCGGTCTAATTGGACTATTTCTTAGAAACAAAAAGGGTAGTGTTGGGTCACTTTTGAAGGCGTTTTTGAGTACGTTACCCTCATTTGTCTTGGTATTAGATTTTCCATGTTGTTAGTGTGTAGCAACAAGCTTTAATTTAACTTGCAGTGTTATTTATGAGCAGCGATGGCTCAGTGGTGGCGGTCCCAACTTACGAACAGTAAGTCGTGGGTTCGAAACCAGGCAGGCGCATTACTTTGTATAATTTATTTCATCACTGCTACTCTCAAAACGGTGAAGGAAAACATCGTGAAGAAACCAAAAAGTCTTAGAACCAAAAAAATCGCAGACATGTGACATCTACCAACCCGCATTGGGCCCGCCTGGATTATATCTCATCTCTCTCCTAGAGAGGAGACCTGAGTCCCTGCAGTGGGAACAATATAGGCACGTTAAACCGTCGGTCCTGGCTATCATAATAATCGTTACGGATAGTCAGTAGTCCCAAAGTCTGACAAGCAGTCTTATAAAACGGGTATCGTATTACTCACTTCTTACTGAATTATGCAGTCGCTTCGTGTAAATTAAGGGTATTCAGGTACATCCTGATAGACTGAAAGCCAACCCCAATAGTAGGGCAAAATTTTTGCAGATGTCAATCCTATCATCGGGACAGACTATTTCTTCTTTAATTAAAAGTGATAGATAATAAAGACTTTTGTCTTTATTATCTATCACTTTTACAATATAGCAAACGATTCTAGATGTAAATCGAAATACCGACTAAAAAACTTATAATGGCTCTGAGTGTTAGAAAAGTACAAAAAGCAGCACAAACTTCGTCGAACTTAGCTTTTATTTTCGCTTGATAATCTCTATTAGAAAGTTTCCTTCCACTCTGATCTTCGATAAGAACTGGAATTAACACAGCTTTTAAGTTGACTGAACACGTAGGTCTTCAGTTCCAATAATATAATTTTCTTTTTCTTTACTCTCTTATTCCAATGGAACGATAATACAATCAGAAAGACATCAGGTGCAGGAGCAACGACTTAACAGGCTTTCCAAGACACAGGTTCCGCCAATTTCCAACGTGCTACTACTACTGAGAAAATATTATTGGCAAACACAATAGCACTTTTTAGCAGACCCAGCAACAGCCCCACACTCAGTAAATCTTTTAATCAAACTTAAATCAAAACTACCCTTACTAAGCCGACAACTTCATAAAATACCACCGCAAAAAACTTGCTCCTGAAACTTTGAATCTAAAATAACACTTTCTTCGATAAGATCTAATGGAAGGACCAAAGCGTTTCGTTCGAGCGACTGCAATAGACGTTTATTGAAATTATAGCGCTATCGAAGATGTGATCTTCAGTCCTTTTCAAAAGGTTCCAATTTAATGAGCGGACAAAGATGGTTGAATTTATGACACTTACTTACTTCATTTTATACTCATTCTGTTATTTAGTGAAGGTTAGTCGTGAAGGTTTTTGGGAAATTGAGTTGATCTTGTTATTGATTATTGTAATACCTCGGAAAGCATGTTAAGCCTTTGGTCCCAGCAGTCATTCGTAGATCTCTGTGTACTAAGGGATATTGACCAGCATCAACTGGGTTGTGGAGGTTAAATAGGCTACATGAAGAGAATATTGGCATTCAGCTACATTCAGTAAGACTGGACGCCAACCCATAGCTTTTTCGCAGGCTAGGTAGATGATGAGGGCAATCCTAGTAAATACATTTCTAACGGCCAAATACTGAAACGCTACTCAATTTTAAGTTGCCCTTAAATCTCGTTCTGTCTCTGTTACTTCAGCATAGAGCGACCGAGACAGCACTAGATTTGAGGGTTACTTATATTTGAGTGGCGTTTCAGTATTTGGTCGTAAGCTGTATAAAACTTAAAATGCAATGAGACTAAATGCCACTGCATACGAACCCTGCAGAATCTACACAATCCTGTAGCCATTCTGGTCTACAAAACCAAGTAATTCCATTAAAAATTTAACCATTTGCGTGTAAATTCAACGCTGAGCAGTTTACACTGCGTCGTTCGCCATAAATTGCGTGCCGTCCCGGTTACAGGAGACACGGAATCTTAATGTCTTAATCAATAGAAGCTATATTGAGTCGACAGTTTTCGTTGTATTAGTGAAAATTATTGAAAGAATGTAGTATTAAACTGTCAGTGACGAAAGTGTTTCTGGTTGTTTACAATTTTGTTTAAATGTTTCAGAATTTTCTGAGTTGTTTAGAAGTCTAAGAAGCCGTCCCCCGTGACGAGATGAATCGGAGAAAGCAGTTGAAGAATTCAGGGAGAAATCAAGATAATTTTTACTTGGAGCGGACAAATGTGTCTGTGTATACGTCTCTGACAAGTCATGTTTTCTTGTTTTTATGATAATAGGAGAATTATAACATAACATCGTCTGTGATCTCCGAAGGGGTTAGGTACAGTTCTAACCTAACTAGCTGTTGACAGCGGCTTCACCCGCTACAACTCGAAAATTATCCCACAGGAACATAAAATTGGGATAAATATCCTATGTGTTAATCCAGGTTATAAACTATCTGTGTACCAAATTTTATCTAAATCCATTCAGTAGTTTTTGCGTGAATAAGTAACAAAAATACACACTCATACACACACACACACTCACAAACTTTCGCCTTTATAATATTAGAGTGATAATATATAGTGTGATAGTATACACACATTTCGCTAGTAATGTTTCACGGGCCATGTAATAGGGGGCAAGCCTATTGCGATCAACCGGGCACAAATCCAGACTCCGTGACCAGAGAAATACCCTGATGGAAAACTCAATAATACTTTGTCCGGTTAGGGAATCGAACCCAGGGTCACGTACAGTAATCGCGGCAACCACTGCACCGGCAGTCTATCTATATACCTACTACCGGACCTGGCAGACGTCGTACTGCAAAATCCCCATTAACAAAATGATCCGTGATTTTTATATATATAGACTAGCGGACCTGGCAGACGTCGTCCTGCCCGGACAGCAGCGGGTCTGATCCGCCATTTATTGAATTCATTTGTTACAAAAAAAAAAAAAAAATTAAGAACCGCTCGACCGATTTTGTGCAAACTTCACATAAACCATCTACTAAATAGTTGATTTTATATAAATTGATGTAGAATATTATAGTATTGATCAAGATAATCTCCAGACAGCCAAATCTAGATCGCTACAAGTCTATTTTAACGCTATTATGACATCAGACTGTAACAGAATAGTTAGTGAAACAATAGCTTATAAAGTATCCCAATACAGAATCGAGTGTGCGCCAATAGTCTCGGTTGCCAACTCGGTCAAATCGCGATTTATATTAAATGACAGGTAAACACGAGAAGTTTGTTTATTGATCATTCATTTAGATAAATAGGGTTCGCTGATTACGGGTTATTAATTTGTTTGACTTCTATCTGTAAGGTCTTACGTTCGATTCCCGGGTTGGCCAAAATGTTATTGAGTTCTGCTTGGTTGATGGCAATAGGCTAGCCCTATATTACATGAGTGTTAGAAACACCTTTGTCTAGCCCTTCGAAGACTACAGGCGTGATGTTAAGTAATTTTTTTGATTGGTGTATAACTCAAACTCAAAGCTATTATTTCAATTGGACCATTAAAGCCACTTTAAAATGTCACGAATGGAAATGGGAGTAATCGTTTGGTTTCACACACGTGTAATGTCTTTGTACAATTTATTCACACGAATCTCCATTTAAGGAAATAAATAAATTGTCACAGCCTAATAAATACACGATTCTTGGTTATAATTAAAAACACTCCATAACAAAACATACTAACAAAGATGGGATTTCGATTAAAATTATGAAATACGTTTATCTCTATTTCGTTTTCAGCAACGCAAACATTCGACCCTTTGATGACCCTCAGATGGGACGATGTGATACCTTGGTATTAACATAGAATAAGAAATCTTTATAGAAGCGACACGATAATATGGCATTTAATATCGTGTCCTGTTGCTTGTTCAGCACAGGCGTACGAAGTCTACTGAATAACTAATCTGCTGCTTCCCACTTGCAAGGCACAAGGCTTGTAATCTTCGAAAATGAACGAGGGTTTTAATTGTGTCGGTATAATCGGGCAAATCTGTCAATGTTTTTGTGGTACCCTAATATTGCCAGTGGAAACTTTTAATTTGCGTTCCTTCACCAACTCTTAACGCTATGTATGGTGGCTGTGAGCTTTCTTGAAATAGAACAATACATTTCAAACGTAGATACAATGCTAACTATTGAACGTATCATACGCCTCGGAAATAATAACAGACAAAATGATTCTGCGTTCAGAGCACAGTGTCCATTCTAATCATTCTTAGTCTATGGTAATACCAATTAATGTATGATCCACTGAAACTCGGTATTTTTCAGGATTTATGTTAATATTTCATAAAGGGGTACCCCACAATTAGCAGGTATTGCTAATTTGGTTCGCGGTGAGTTTAGAGATTTTTAATAAATTAATTTATTACATTTTGTGGTACAAAAAAGGGTAGAAAAGAAAAAAAGTAAGTGTAAACACGCCACAGCTCTATTTTCATGAAGAAAAATCCGCCATATTGGTTATTTCCGTACAGACAGCAGAAGAATCAAACGATAAGTAGAATAACCCCACTCTAGGAATTTCGCCTGTATCATGGGTGCGTTAAATGTAATGAAATGTGACGTCACATGACTTTTTAAAGTACTGTATCGTCTCCTTTTTTTGTTTACGTGTAAAAAGATTATATTAGGTTTCCAATATTTTTTGAGAATCTATCTGACGGACTAATTAGACTTCTTTTGTCGTCTATCCTATTGTGCATAAATTCAATAATACCTACATATATACCTAAAAGTTTTAAATACAGCAAAATATGTATCCACAATCTTGAAAATCATTAAGGCCTGCGTCTTCAAGCGTAAAATAAATACCTTTGAAACGTTGCAATTAATTAAATAAATTAGGAACACTTCATTTTAATTTGCATCGCGAAATATTTCTGTGTTCAAGCATCTCCCATTACAATCCAATGAATAGTTGATTGGAATGATTTTATTTAATTACATTCATTAGTTAAAAGCTTTTGATGAAAATTCAATCTTGAAGTAGTCGAGTTATTAAGTACCTTTTAGAGAAAATATTCGGAATTTTGTTTAATTATTCTTTTGTGGTTTTTAAAGAGATTTCTGAGTGTTTGTGAAAAGATAATGTCACTTGATTTACGTGTAAAGTGAATTTTATCAACAGAGCTGAACGCGATCAGCTCATCTAAACCGAGTTTCAATTCATTCACACGCTCATCAATTCAACACTTCACTCACATAGTAAACAAAAAATAATATATTGTAGGTTAATTCAATTTAAAATTAAGTTAGTTTTAAGCTCTCAAAAGGTTTTCTATTACAACCAACCAATTTTTTTTTTTGTTTTGTTGGCATACTGTTTATATATCGAGGGAAACGGCACTGGAAAACGAAATACAGTTCGGTTCTCCTGCCAAACTATTTTTTGTACAATTTTACTAAGTTTTTTGTGAAAATAAATATTATTATTTAGGGAAAACGTGTTCTGTTTCATAGCTCGTTGTTTAGTTTAAGCTATGCTAACGGTCCTTAGCCTTATTATTATTATAATACCTTCAGTGTTAATATTGCATAGCAGCTTCGACACTGACAGTTCTTAAAGGGCAGTTTAGAGGTAGGTACTAAACACGACAAGTATCACTGACAAAATACCGCTTGTAGCGTAAAAGGCATAATAGCTAGCAGCTTGTTACAATCATTATTGTCGGCGAAATACGTTTTCATGTCGCAAAAGAAAAAATAAAAGCGTTCTTTGACAAACAGTCGCTCTCGCTCACACCGTGATAGCGTTTACAGACATTTCCTAGAATATAATATACAATTTTCTCTTTTTCTTTAAGCCGTACATATATAGCTCTGTTATAGTCTAAAAGTGGCGCCGGTGACTGAAAAGTTGTGTTGAAATCGGTTTTCGTGGTATGGGCAGAAAAGCCATGGGATATAAAAGCAAAAAAAAAAACCTCTTTTTTAGGGTTCCTCAGCCGAATGGCAGAAAATGAAACCCTTATAGAATCGTCATGTCTGTCTGTCCGTCCGTATGTCACAGCCATTTATTCGGAAACTATTAAGACTACAAAGTTGAAATTAGGTACGTAGACTAATTCTGTGAACCGCTTTACGATTTTTATTAAAAAGTAAAAAAAAAGATTAATTAATTTTTTTTTTTAAGTTTTGCTCCATGTAAAAAAGTCTTTTTTAGTTTCAGGTATGGGGATACCTGAAGCTAAAAAAGACTTTTTTCATCAAATATAAACAGGTCTTTAACAATGACGTTGAGGTACCAAAAATATTTTTTTCTCAAAGGCAATCGTTTGGAAGATAGGCACTTCCAAAGTGGTAAAATGTGTGTCTACGAAAGTGAAAAATCTGAAAAAAATATTTACTGTAGATCGCAACGTAAACTTTGAACCAAAATTGGTATGAACGATATTTAGTTAATAGTTTTCGGAGATAAAGCACATTTAAAAACCGCAAATATAACTTTGTAATTCATACAAACACTATGAAAAACAAACTTATCACAAAATATGTTTTTCTGTTGCTGTCTTTCCTACTACGATGGTACGGAACCCTTCATGTGCCAGTCCGACTTGCACTTGGCCAGTTTTTTTGCTCTGTATGAAGGATGATATAGCGGTAAAGGAGGTGTCTGATGAGAAACAAGTAATAGAGATTTATGAAGGAGGATGACATGCTTTGCCTTGGCAAGATAATGATAATATACATAACTCAACTCGCCTCACTATCTGAAAAACCGGAATATGTTTTAAGTTCCAATAAAAAAGCCGTTGAATAGGGTAGTTACCAAAAAAAATCTAACTGCCGCACTCAGAGAGCTTTAATGATTAATTAGGCCATCATTTAGTAAAGTTTTTGACAGTTTTGTCATACAAAAGTATGTCAAATCTTTACTAAGTGACGGCTTGGAAATGGTTGAGTGGAATGGTGCTGATCCATGCGTCATGCTCGTGAACGGGTGCTGTCAGTTGTGACTGGTCACCTCTTAGTTGCCACGGCTTGTTTGAATTATTATATTATTTTTAAATCGTCGTTTTGGCTTTACTGTCGACACTTATCGTGCACAACTTGCTACATCGTTCTCACATGATAATATACCAATCTCGATATGAATGTTATAACCAAAGTTTTGTAACAATATTATGATTTAAAAGAGTATCCATAAAGTTTCTTGCCATTCTTCTCATGAGACCAACGCTTTGGAATCGGCAACTACAGTACACTGACAGTTATTATGCCTTGTGAGTGGGACTGTAGCTTAGTTTATTAGCTTATTAAAATTTAGTATTTGTTCGACTATTCAAAAGAGCCTGTAACTGGCCAACTTGAAATAAATGATTTTGATTTGATTTGATTTGCTTAAGTAATCACTAAATATCTCTGAGTACCGCAATAGGTAGTACGTCAGATAGATTTCCGAAAATATCGGATACGATTTTTTTCTTTTTTCACGTTAACAAACAATTAAGACGATACAGTGCTTTGAAAACTCGTGTGACGTCGTATTCCAAGACATTAGTATGACATTTTTTACCGGTCAGTGCCGTCACAAACCCCCACTCAAATCTTTGACGCGTTTTATCTTCGTCATCTTTTATTGGTTTGCTAAAACAAAAAATAAATATCCAATATTTTTCGATAATCTAACAGACGGACTAATTAGAATCATATCTTTTTAGCCAGTAAACATCCCTGTTAGAATAATGTACCTTTTTCTTTTTGAAGTTTGGAAAATCATCCAATGACTCTTCCTGCTCTGGGCGGAGCGGAAGAGTGTCAGACTTCTACTGATTAAAAATCACCAATGTTCCTTCCGCACCTCTTATTTTTTACCTTAAGCAAACATAGAATAATTTTAATAAAAATCAATAGCAATTAATGAGTCATTCATAAATTAAAATAACTAAACGATCTAGCAAACACTAAAAAAAACAATGTTGAGCTACAAGATTTATTTCTACGACAACGACGCCCATTAATTTTAATGGTCTAAAACAAAAGAAGGCAAATCAGAGATAGCGCCGATGTAAGCGACAAGACAAATCGTGTGACAAACGTCGTTCGACTACAAATTGTAGTTCATACCTCGGTCACAAGACAAAAAGATACAGAAGGATTACTCCAAGCAACGAGTGAAAATAGGCGCAAGCATACGTCGCCGTTCGTCTATTTTAGAAACCGCAACATGATGCACCTTCTCCAACTCATTACTTAACACCAAATGAGCATCTTTCTGCCCTAAGAAAATTTCACAAAATGTGTTGACGAAGTAATGATGTCGAGGATGTATCCTCGCCAAACACTCCGAGACAGGGCGAATGCGGGGGATACCATAACGGTCGCGCAGCCACGATATTTCTCGTTTGCTCTCTTATGTGTTCACTTTTAAGAAACATCTCATCTCGGTATTGGCGACATAAAGAGAGCCCACAGTCGGGAGTGTACAGCCGCCATTAAAGTAATACATTCGCTGTAACTGAAGCGTGTTTATCGCCCGCCGTATATGCTCATACTTTTTTCGGCATAGTTGGTGATACTACGCAGATGAAAATCAGATGATGGCACACAAACGAGATTAACGGCAAATATTTTACAGGTTTCTGATGATTAATACAAGTGCAATCAAGTGCGCGGATGGCATGAGTGTGTGCATTTTCTCTTGCGTATGTACCTGACCTTTTATACTTTTCTGTTCTGTGTCTCGATGCAACTTCCTTGTTCGACTACTAATAGCACTGTCCGCTGTTTCCGTGTCCGCTACCGTCATCAATGTAATTAACTGTTAAATTTGGGGTTGGAGGGTAAGCAGTTATCCATGCTATTATAAATGTGAAAGGAGTTCTGTGAGTTTGTCTTTTGATTACATTTTCGACTAACTTTGTTTGTCGCGTGTGCCACCTTGGTGTCAGAGTTTTTAAACCGCCTATGGGGTCAAAGTATTGCCGTCAAGAAATATTTTTCAGGCATTCTGCTTTCCATACGAAGTTTTCCTTCATCGAATCATGTGATAAATTATATAATACGCACAAGAATCCAAAAAAATCAGAGGTGCGTATCTTGGGTTCGAACTGGAGACCTATGACTATCATAACAACTCAACAGATTCGGATTAAATTATAGTAATACCATGATCTTTGACCAACGAGATCCAAAGTTCACTACATAGAATAATTATTTTTGAACTAGCGAGTACATTTCTATGGCATTATTTCCGACAGCCTTGCGAACGAAGCCAGTTTAGCAATATTTTGTGAAGTTATCAGAAGATCTTTGCCACAATTATAATGTTTTCACTAGAATTTCCCAAAGGGATTGAACACGTGTACTGCGTATTTGTTTAAGAACAGTCAGCTTATATTAGTTTGTAGCTAACTCCAGATTTCCAGAACAGAGAATTTTCCAACAGGAAAATTTCTGATTTTCCAACAGGAAAATTTCTGATTTAATTTGCGTGTTCGGCCGCTCTCTCGTCGGTAATATTCGCCTGTAATGTATCAGTTCAGATTTGAGCACACCAAAATCATACATTAGTGAGTGAGGGGATCCAAGCATTACAGTGAGCATGCTGTTACGTTACCTACAATAGGGGATCGGACTGAGTCAAAAACCAATTATTCTAATTAGTCCGTCAGTTAGATTATCGAAAAATATTGGATACGTGTTTTTTGTTTTATCAAATTAATCAAAATTGACGAAGATAAGATGTGGTTGTGACGTCATTTGTAGTTAAAAATGTACTATCATATAACTTTTTCGAAGAGTTAACGAGTTTTCGAAGCACTTAGACTTAAATTTTTGTTTATGTGAAAAAAGAAAAAATACGTCTCCAATATTTTTTGGAGATCTATCTGACGGACTAATTAAAAGATTTCCAAAAAATTTTGAATACATATTTTTTTACTGCCAGACCTGATAGACCAAACTCAACAAAATTTTATAACCTTATCCTCAGCATTAACGCGTGCCTGAACAACGAGGTGGTGTTAACCGAGCACAAGTTTAAGATGTTAATTAATACAAAGTTAGTGTTCCTTACTATATCTTTATATTGCATAAATTTTCTGTGTGTGTATTTGTAATTGAACTTCTCTTAAAGGCAGAATCGATTTTTTTTGAGTCTGTTCAAGTGGAATCGTAAATGATCTAGTCAAAACAAAAATGTCCACCTATGCGAAGCCAGGACGGGCCGCTAGTTTCTTCATATAAAACTACACGAGCACGGGCATGTATCAAAATAAAAGTTCGGGTGTGTCGTTTCCTATAAAGCAGAGTAAGGAAAGTTTCTTTATGGTCCCTTCGTTCCTTAGTAAGTTGCCGACAAGTCTGATTTTAAGAACCTAGCGCAAATTATCAATTAACCACCAATCAATTGGCATTTAAATCAATCAACAATTAATAAACACGACACTCGATTCGCAATCGAGTTGCGGTCGGGTCATTCGACCTCTTTCATTACCCAGACGCACAACAAAGGCTCATATATAATTAGATCTTGGCAAAGCATGCGGCATAGACTAGTAGAAGTTTGTAGAAGCGAAACTTAGACAGAATACGGGAGCCAAGTTGCGTTTTTCCACATAAAATGAGCGTGGATGAATATTGTGTGTGCTTCTTTTTTAAATGAGCTAAGCTGGCGATGAGATTGGTTAGTTCTATGAGTTCTATGTTTTCTGGCTGCACATACCCTCGCATTTCTAGTGAAAACGCAGCCTTATACTGACATATCGGTTATTATAAAGGGACTTTTGTCACGGTTTTGAACGCGCTGTCGAAACTATCATTAATTTATAAATTTAATTTTCATTGAAATTCCGAATGGGAAAACCTAACACTTTTCACTAAACGCTAAGCCAGACAAAGAAAAACAATACGCCTCAAGCTGTTAGCATCATTCTTTACTGGTTCTGATAACCGGTTACTACAATAAATGTGAGACGGCTCAGCCATCCCCACATACCATTTGAATGTGTTGTCGAGTGTCATATCTTTACGAATTTTCTTATTCTATAACACCGTTCACTTTCAATTTATTATCGAACAACTAACTGAATATTTCTGCGGTTTTCATTACAGTTAATGTATTTGATATTCGGATATTTCACATTAATTTGTGTTTATCGTTTGATTTTAAATAAGTAATTAAACTAATTGATATTGCGTGTCGTAAATGCTTTTCAAGACATTCATGTTTGAATAATGATTAGGATAATTAAAGATTCTGTCAGTTCTAATTGTTAAATGTTGATTGAAATTGTTTGTAAATATTTAATTAGTTCAGATATTTTATAGGTACTTAGTAGCAATTTTTATTTGACATTCTTTGTGGGAAAAAGATACATAAACTTCGCCTTTGTCCTATGAGTGCAGGTAAAAACCTCAGACTACCACCTACTAGGATATAGATCTAATTTTTTAAAACCGTTGCTGATAAAAATGTGGACTGCTATTTAATAACACTTACTGCCGTACTCAGAGATATTTAATGATTACTTAAGCCGTCACTTATTAAAGGTTTGACATATTTGTGTATGACAAAACTGTCAAAACCATTACTCACTCAGAAAGCTTTAATGATTCCTTAGGCCATAACTTGGCTTGGCTTGGTTTTGATAGTTTTCTCAAACAAAAATATGTCAACCCTTTACTAAGTGACGGCTTAAGTAATCATTAAATATCTCAATTTACGGCAGTAAGTGATGACTTAAGTTATCATTAAAGCGCTCTGAGTGCGGCAGTTAGAGTACTGCAATGAACAATAACGATACGAATAGTATCAAACCCATTAGCATTAGCTGGAGAACCCGAACGATTATTATAGTAGCACTATCAAGAACTCCCACTGAGCTAACCATTGGGATTACGGCGTCAGCAGAAGTTTAGCTTCCGTTTATGTTTGATTGTCAGCAGAAACGTGGCTAGTGGATACCGTTTGCGATCAAATTGTTGAAGTGATCAGCATAATTATCCCGAGAGATTAGCTGGGATCGTTCTTAAAGGATTGGCCTTCAATCGCACTGGATCGCGAAATGTGGAAAGATGGAAAGGAGGCCTTTGCCTGCTGTGGGGCTATTCATTAGAAAATAAAGGCGCGATGATAATTATTGCACGGCTGGCGCAGTGGATGAGTTGCTGGTTCCCTAACCATTAACATGGCACAAATCCAGACTCTATGGCAGCTACGTAGGATTTTTATGAAAGTCAATTACACTTTATCAGTCCTGAGATTCAAACCCACGACTCCTAGACCAATGATGCAGGCAACTTTTAATTCACTCCATAAAACCCCCCAATCAATTAACACCACACTTACTTGCACCGCAGTGTTACCAACCAAGGTCTAAATCTGACCATTCACAGCACGACCGCTTATTAATAACCCCAATACCAACCATTGTGCCAAAAGGTTGGATTTATCGCAGTTGTTGTTCGCTCACAAAACACTGTGCAGGCCATATGCGTAGACGAAACAAATGTGGATATGGATTTTTTGGGAAAAGGGTAGAACTTTTTGGGTTGACTTTGTCGTCGGAATAATGATACGGGAAGTTAGAGTGGGCCCGCATAAATCATTTCTTGGGGTGACGCTGTTATGGATTTATTTGGGACTTGCTTTTGCCAAAGGGTTCCGTGGCGTAGATTTAGGAAATTATTCGATTGAAAGGCTGCTCGGGTTTAAATCAAGGTTAGACTATAGTCATCATCATCTACCTTTCCAAACGACGTTAGCGTTGGCTTCCTGTCTAACCGTATGGAGCTGGATACCAGTACTTTACATGAGGGACTCCTCCATGTAAAGTACTGGTATCCGGCTCCCGTGTGTAAAGAATAGCGCAGGAGCAGGATGTCAGATAGGCAATCGCCTATCTGACATCCTACTTCTCTGCTATTCTTTTCTGATTAATTTCGTTTCGGGATCCAAGACAGTTAAATCGTTTCTCTGGGACTTCTTCGAGGTTCATTGTCTCGGCGTTTTTCTTGTGGTCGCCACTGTTGATTCTGGCTTACAAGAGTTACAGTGGTTTTTATAGTGTGCAAATTTTTATCTTATCATCAACAGCCTATTAATGTTTCCACTGCTGGGACACAGGCCTCCTCTCTTTGAGAGGTATTGGGCTATAATCTACCACGCGGGCCCAGTGCATATTGGTAGATCCCAGTGTGGAATTTTTATAAAAGTAATTCCGTTCAACTGTTAAGGTGTGAAAAGGGAACAGACAGTGGTGACTTTCAGAGTTCTCCTCACTTTACGACGAACAGACAGGCAATATGATTAGAAGTGAAACTCTTTCAAAATCAAGACACAGGTCAACCAAGAAATATTATCAGTCTACCAAGTCTAAGAAATCTAGTATACAAAATAAAACACTAAATCAAAATGACCGCCTACCCACAAAAGCAACACCTGCAATTGTTTAATCGTTTAAAGCAATCGCAATAAAGATGAGTCAATCTACTCTACAATTACATTCACTACGCTGTGGTTGAATCATTGAGGAACTGCACGCAATCAATGTAGGTATCTACCTACCCTATATCACAGTGTAAATATAACCAGTTTATCAAATAGTTTTTTTGAAATCAAACACAGGTGTAGTAAGGGTTGTCGACTAAGGTTCTTTTTATGTTACACTGCACAGCAAATCAGCGGTGCTACAGTGACGGCAGCTAGTCATGGGTTCGAACCCAGGCAGTTGTGAGCATGTCGTAGGATCAAGCCTACTTAGATAATGGTGTAGTGGGTGCGGTTAGCGCAGTCAATGACGTAGTGCACCTGGACTGATGTCTGAGTATTTGAAGAGGTATCGGACGGTAGTTGAAAGCCAGCAGAAACTTAGAACTACACATTACACATACGTGACTACCACTTTACTCCACTCCGACTTCGTTCACGATAAACCATCAATATGTATGCATTTATTATTTATTGTGGTTCTTAGATGGCAAAATTTACAATAAGCCCAATTGAACGCTCAAGGCGTAGCCCTACTTGGAATCGTGTCAAAGTAGAGTTGACGTCGAGTGTTTGTAGTGTGCTTAACCTTGTAAACTAAAAAATTCTCCGGGGCCCCCAAAACATGGCAGTGGTATATAACCCTCCGTTTGCTCGCGGTGGAGTGTTTTGTTATAGGATTTCTCACTAAAAAAAAACCGAAAAATACTTAGCCACCAAGATTTCTAGAGCTGATTCCGACAATTCGTTCAAAGTTGAAATACTGTAAAGTTAATACTAAAGCTTCTGTGTAAACCCGTTGACGATTCAATATTACTCGTATTGATTAAGACATTAAGATGCCGTGTCGTGAACTGAACGGCACGCAATTTAGAGATAATGGCGTGATAGGACGTTTATTTGAATAATTTTAATTTTCTATTGTAAATTAATGGTGGGTTTTGTGATTGGTTGTAGGTAATCAGGTTTTGGAAGGTCCGCGGAAACCTGTTATTATTTAGGTGCCTGTATGAACCGATTCTAATAACATAATAAGGACCTTAAGATTATTCTAAGGATTAATTAAGGCGCTTTTATCATATTGGGATCATGTAAGTAGATAAATAAATAAACATTATTGCTATTAATATTAATTGCATCGTTATAACATGTTGGTAGCATTGATAAAGACAAAGCCTTCGACTGCGTTATATTATTATGGTAATAATGTATGGCTTTGCCATTTTTCACGACGCTATTAAAAAGTAATAACATGTTACAATTACAAAATCAAATCATGAATGAGGTCTCAAAATGTCACAGGCTCACATCGATATGTCTACATATCGATGGCAGTATGTGTACGACGCAACTTACCTACTAACGTTTTATGAACTAGTTTATAACCGGTGACTAGAGTGGTATGTTACTATTATCCACCAAAAGCTTTGCTTTTTGTCAAACACTCATCATCATCATCATCATCATCATTTCAGCCGAAAGACGTCCACTGATGAACATAAGCTTCCCCTAAGTGTCGCCACATTGACTAGTCCCATGCGTCTCGCATCCAGCGGATCCCCGCAACCTTCACCAGGTCATCGGTCCACCTAGTGAGAGGCCTTCCAACGCAACGTCTTCCGGTTCGCGGTCACCATTCCAAAATTTACCTTTCCCATCGGCCATCCGTTCTGCGAGCAATGCCTACTGCCACTTAAGTTTGGCAATTTTTCGGGCTATGTCGGTAACCTTGGTTCTCATGCGGATGTCCTCATTTCTGATTCGATCATGAGAGGAAACTCCGAACATAGCTCTCTCCATTGCCCTTTGAGTGACACACTATTGGATCGAAATCAAAGGCAAAAACAATTTAACCACAGCATCATAAAATTATTCATTCATTTTACCTTCAATAGATCACAAGAAAACACTTAAACGGCGCCAACAACCCACGATCGCCACTCAAAATATTTGGCAATAGAATCGAAAACACAATCGTGCCTTATCCAATACTCTTGAATCTAAGTGTACAAACGGAATGAACCACTTACGAACTACCCACATTATGTTCGAGAAATAAGGAAAAACAATTACCCATATAATTTACGGGTTATTGTATAAACATTTATGTGAATAATGGCTTTTAGTTAGTTTCGGAGTATTTAATTGTTCGAGAAAACTGTGATTTGTTGCGATACTTATTGGTTTGGAGGAAAAGGGGGTATTGACGGGTTGTGAGAAGAGTTATTAATGAAGTAAAAGAAAATAAATCATGTTCTATAGCAACAAGGTCGGTATAAAAGTTAATTGGAGCCACAGCATGTTTCTAAGCGATTTTTTCAATACTGGTCACTTGCATTAGCGAAGGAAAACATCATGAGGAGACCAGCATGCCTTTTGGGGGGATGGTCAAATAACTTCTCCCGCTCTGAGCGGATAGGAAGGGATTGTCAGACTTCTACTGACTAAAAACCACACATGTTCCTTCTTAGATCTTTGTGTCCGGGGCCGCGGTATGTCGTTCGAACAACCCGCAGCCCCGGCAAGGCCAGAATGCCTGAGAAATATTTGTCAACGGCTTGTAAGGCTTTGCCAGAGGTCCATAGGCTGCATAAAAAGTCTGGACACCAGGTAAGGTACTAACCAACATGATAAAGAAAGAAAGAATACTGGCTTCAGTTACAAGCAGTAACATAATCTTAAAAAGATCCTACTCTTTGGTATTCTCTATGGGTGTTCCCCTTGTCTGTTTCACACGGAAAACCTAAAACGAACCAGTTAACTCACATCAAAATAACAAACCTACAAGCAATCTGAGAATTAACGAACTATACAAACGAACAGAAACCAAGAAATTTTCAACATTCACACCAATGGTTTAAGTTTTGACAGTGCCTTTATACGGTAAGTAAATAGCACTTCGCCCGCGATTACGTCCGCCAAAATTTGTGATAGCTCGGCTAATATGTACTTACGATATAAATATAATTTACTAGCGGACGTCATACGGTTTTACCCGCGTAGTTCCCGTTCCCGTCGGAATACAGGGATAAAACGTAGCTTAAGTTACTCAAGGTGAATGTAGCTTTCTAACGGTGAAAGAATTTTTCAAATCGGTCCAGCAGTTTCGGAGCCTATTCGTTACAAACAAACAAACAAATCTTTCCTCTTTATAATATTAGTGTAGATAGCCTATATCACTCTTGAGTAATGTAGCTTTTAGCCAGTGAAGGAATTTCTAAAATTGAATCAATAATTTCGTAGATAACACCAACTTACAAATAAATTATTTACCTCTTCACAATATTCATCATCATCATCGACAGCCTAAGTTCAACCACTGCTGGGTTTAGGCCTTTCTCTGCTTGTGCCAAGCTCCACGCTCATGTACCAGCTCCATCCAGGTCGTCTTCCCATCTCGCCGCCAGACGACCAACACTTCCCTTCTACTTTTAACATACAAACAGGAACTCACTTTCCCATGGAAGTAGGAAGAAACCACAGAACGCCACCGGCTAGCTTTACATAATCCTTTTGCTTCGTCTACATTCATACACTCACGCCGCGCCGGTTGCGAGTACTATGCACCTGTCTTTTCGAACACGTCTTTTACGAATAAACTCACCAATAAGGTCAGTATTTTCTTATTACCCGACTACGGCGAAGCCAAAAGGAACGGTAATGATTTTGGCAGTCTATGTATGTATGTATGTTCGACGGTAGCGCCTAGACTACTGAACGTATTTTAATAAATGAGGTGTCCATGAATTCGTCAGAATAACCCGGGTGACATAGGCTACATAATTTTTACAATTCTTTTTATGACGGAATTTAAATGATTTTACTCCTCTTACGTCCTCTATAATAATTTTACTTATATTTACATAGAAATATACAAATTATTTTCTTGTTTTCTACTTTTAAGACCGCGGTTTGTAGTCGGGTTTTAGTTTTTAAACTTATCTTTTTTATTCTCTACAATATTAGTATAGATTTATACCAGGCATTACAATGAGGCCAAAATTGTATCTCGCAATACGCAAGATTAATAAATTCCTTCATTAATATGCATCCTAAAATAGATTCTAGGAGTATTAAAATAAACCGCATGCATAGGTAAATATAAACACAAATCAGTCAATTTGGGGAGAAACTCTCGTCTCTCGCGTCGTAACAAGATAATTTCACCTCGAATTTTGAGCCCTAACCTTTGGTAATAAGGGTACCGATACTTCGAACTGATGAGCTGATTACATACTCCACCCCTTCGTCTACAAATTAATTGTGTCTAATGGAACACACGCTTGAATTCACGTTTCACATCTCACACATTTAACTACAGGCTATATTTCTTGGAGAATAGGGTTTAAAATTGCGTGTGATTAATAGGCGTGACGACATAGTCAAAGAACCAATGATTTAATGATATTAGGGGAAATTACATACGAGAAGGATTTAAAACACTGATTTAGTTTTATTTAAAAAATTAAGATTAGTAAGATTTTTAATAAAATAAAAGATTAAAATACTGATATCGGCCATTTTGATTGAAACACCAATCATAGCGCACTACGTCACGCCAATGTAAACATCACTAGCTGTCACTAGCTCACTGTGTTGTTTTGTTGCCGATTACGCATTTGGATATTTTTTTTGTTACTACAATACTTTGTGAACATCTTTAGCAATGGAATCAGGCTTTGTAAAAGCAAACAGTTCAAATTTGCCCAGGATAGATTTACTGATGTTGGGCGATTTCCTTGGGTCAAATAAAGAATTTTGCTCGTCCGAGTTCCGAAATGTGAAAACCTCCCTGTAAGTAAATTTTGTAAGTATCTAACACTATAAAAATACAACAAACTCGTTTTGAGCTTGTAGGAGTTTAGTTTATTTTCACTTTCATATGTTATTTTTACAATAAACTTGTCAGTTTATTTTTGAGGTTAGCTCCTTCGCAACTTGTAATAAAAGTTTGCTACTGAGTTAATAACCAACAAAAGGAGTAAATTTCTGTAACTACAAAGCATGTACTAGTATGTTTTCGCATAGTAACAACCTACTCTCATAATCACCGGGTCAGCTATGCAGGTCCAGAGGACAACATTTTTGGCATTCAATGTAATGCTAAAACTATTGCTATTGATGTGTTTTTACACTGAGGCACCGCACACCACTTATAAACTTTGTTATTCATTTTTAACACACGAATTATGGTAATGTTTGTTTTAGTTTCCTCTAGCTGCGCTTTGACATTTCCTTGTTTACATAGGCGTGACGTCAGACCCGACGCCATGACACTGCGAGCTGTTTTCGCGCTCTATTTTTTTTTTTTTTCAAAAATGGCTTATATCTTCGTTAAACTTTACTTTATTACTGAAATAAAGGTTTTTTCGTAAATAAAAAAGATGTACCCACATTACGGAAGGGGATTTCAAAATCTTTCGTCATGCCTATTCCAGGATGTGCAGATGTTCCGTGATATGTTTGCGGTAGATTTTGTGCTGTGTTTGAATTAGTTTAGTACTTGTACGAGTGGGAGAACTAGTGTCGAGGTGAAAGCTATTAAGATGTTGCTATTAAGGGGAGTGTAAACTTCGTTGGGTGCTAAGTTTGGATACGATTGGTATTCGGAGAGCAAGGATACTTGATCGAAGTAACTACTTTGCTTTCGAGTAGTTTGGTAGAATGGTAATCACATGTAGTAACTAATAGGGTATTTCGCCAAAAAAATTTAATTAGTCCGTCAGATAGTTTTTCAAAAAATAATGAACTCATATTTTTTCTTTTTTCACGTAAACAAAAGATGAATACGATACAGTGCTTCGAAAAGTTGTGTCAAGTCGTGTGCCGTCACAAAGTTAGTACTTTCTACCTACAAAATGACGTCAAAAGCCCCAAATTTTTATTAATTTGTTAAAACAAAAAACACGTATCGAATATTTTTCGATAATCTAACAGACGGACTTATCAGATTTTTTTTGTGAAATACCCTATTCTTGTAGTACTAAAAGAACTGCCTCGTTGTTCTAATGGTAGCAAGCTCTACCAGCAAGCTCTGCGTTATCGGATTTTAGGGTCCTCACTTTGGAGCGCCGTAAATTCAGACATACATACCCACCAAAAACAAAACTTGTAAAAAAAGCCAAGCCGCGCAACTCAGTTCTTTTACCGTAAAAAGTAGTGTGATCCATTGACTTAGCCATCGCATCGCATTCGCCAATGTTAAACAGGTCATTGTAATAGCTAATCGCATCGCATTGGCCAATGTGATGCAGTGGCCAAGTCAAACTTTATTTTTTTCTTTGATACTGGCATGAGGTGACGATAGTACTAGAAGCAGGATAGTTTATATGATCTGTTCATTTCGTGATGGTGATCTACTAACGATGACATTATTTATAATAGGCACTAATTATTCCTCGAAGGTTAAACTGCTAAAGCGTTAAGTTTTAAACTTTTTTTCTTGGGGAGTGGGTATCATCAAATAACCCCTCCCGCTCTTGGGCAGAGCGAAAAGGAGTGTCAGACTTCGACTGACTAAAAACCACCCATGTTCCTTCTTAGCCCTTTATGTTGGTATCTCTTACAACATCCCGCAGCCTCGACGGTAAGTTTTAACCCTTGAGATATACATTTGAACGCAGCATCATAAAGACAAACCGTATCATAACATGGCTATAGCGACTGTGACGAGTCGACTGTCACATTGGTTGAACACATGCCTGAATAATCAATGAACGGAGATTTGAACCCTGAGCGAAAACAAAAACAAAATAAAATGGGATTAATACTATCCCAAAGTGACTAAAGACCGCAGCTGCAGTAAGAAACTGTCACTTGTCTCTTAACTGCTAAAGACAAATACGATGCCGTCGAAGTTGAGACGTCGCGTTTGCAATTAAAAGCGAATTTATGTTATTTATGATTATTGAAGAATCATAGTCTGGACAACAGACTTGATAAATGATTGTAAATTATGCAGTAAATTGTTTGGACAGCGCAACAGTTATAAACTAACCCTAAATGTTTCACTACGGCAGATTTATCTTGAACAGTTAACATTTATTGTTGTGCATTAGGATGCACTGTGCAAAGACTTTACTCCAAGCAATAGACACATGTGTGTGTCCAGCAGTGGACGTCTTTTGGCTGAAATGATGATGATGAATAAAACACATACGAATACGTACCTGTAGGATACGATGGGCAATAATGATTGCATTTTAGGGGCAGTTTATAAATTGTGAGTCTGAAATGGGACCGGGCAGGCCATGTCTGCCGATGCGCAGCTGTGCGCCCGAATATCGCAAGGAACCCTGACACAGCTAGACGGGGTCGTGGTAAGCCGGGGAGAATGTACTTATGGCTTTCTTAATATCTTCAATGATAAGACATCCTGATTTGAATATCAGACTCGCAATAACCTATCAACACAGATAGATAGCAATTATAGACCCTATGTAGATAGCAATTAAAACCACTCAAGCATGTGAGCCGATAACGACCTAAATATAACCAAAGGGACAAGACAGGTGAAATTAGACCGTCTGACAAGTTCGTAGCTCCGAGAATTGAAAATCAGGTCTCCAGTAATCTAGGATTCAGAGAAAGAGGGTTGGCAACCGTTTGACAAGGTCCAGGAATAATTTAGTGACAACTAACACCAAAGGTGTGGAAATTTCCAGAAAACTACGTTAATTGTTGATGATATCTAGAAAGGTAGACGAGTTGCTCTCTGTTCATTGAAAATTAATTTGGGGTGGAACACAGGCCATAATAGTACGCTCCGATTTCATTTAAATGTGTGCCGTGAAATTAAAGAGAAACTGACGGCACGTTTGGCGCAGTGGCTGAGCGATTGGACTGCTGCGCTGCCAGGGGCGTGCACCCTATATAGGCTCTTAGGCTTAGCCTACCTTACCAACTGAGCATTTCTTATAAGTAATTAACGATGGAATAAAATAACACTATGTACAAATTAATCATAAAAAAAGTTCAAACTCCTGTTAAAATACTTATAGCAATGTTTCGCGTCCCACTAAAACTCATTGACAAGGACTACGATTAGTACGAATCTTATAGGCAAACACTCGACTTGTCTAAAACCCATTCATAATTGTATGCACACAGCGTCACATCGGTGCGTATGGCCGTGTCTATGAACCGCACACATATTACATAGATTTACGCAATTTTAACGCAGCAGCTCCTGCGACTGTAGCTGAGTGGGCTGTCATTGGCTGCCACAACACAACCAAACTATAACCCGCGAAGTTCAAAACTTGCATATTTTTGCAATTTGTAGGCCAGTGCTAGGTTGTATGTTGAATAAAATATGACTACATACGTCTTAAAACCGGGAATCATATTTTAATGAACATACAACCTACCACTGGCCTGCAAATTGCAAAAACGTATGGAAATTTTAATTTCGCGCTTCGCGAACTTCGGGCTTCCGTGCATAGAGCGCAGCACCTGTTTAGTTCGATGTTCGCAATGTTGTCAACTTGTCACCATTGATGCATTTCGTATACTTAATCCTGCAAAAAATGTTGACCGCTGTTGTGAACCAACTCGCTAAGAAAATGATGCAATTTTATTTGCTAGTATTTTTCTATCGACAATAATAACCTAGAAATTATTTTTTACGTAAGAGGAAGCCATTACTGTTTCATTGTTGTGACAAGCAATATATAGCGCGATTTTGTTTTGAAACCGAAAACGTACAGTTAACATCATTAACAGTAGTGTAAATATAAATTTTGTCGTGTGTTACAACAGCCTGCTCACAGCGTGCCACCCTAGCCAGCCAATGACAGCTAACCATAACCATGCCACTCTAGCAAACCATAGCCTTGCCACTCTAGCATACCATAGCCATGCTACTCTAGCATACCATAGCCATGCCACTCTAGCCAGCCAATGACGGGCAACGACTCGCGAGCCAATCACAGTCAAGCGAAGACACCGCCATAACTACCGGATGCCTCCGGTGGGGATATCAGTCTATATAATGCCCTGTAAGCTCAGTTTCGAGGTCTTGTCGCGCTCGATTGTGAAACCTGTAAGTCGAGACTCTGTCCGAATAAAATAATGAATCAGTTCCTGTCTATTCTTTACCACTGTCGTAACAGTCAGAAGTGGGATCGAATAAAAAAAAAACCTACGATAAAACGACTCTCTGCTACTTAAAAGTCAACGGTCACCTACTGTGGAGGACGAGGTCAAAAATTCAAACGAAGAACGTACGTCGATGCACACCGCCTGCAAGGAAAATATTGTCTCCCATCCCAGTATCACAAGGCACAAATTGAAAAAGCGGGTGACAATCTGGATGGAACACGAAGCGACTACCCTCAGTATCGCATCGTTCATTCCATAATTTGACCTTGAAAAAGAAGACTGCGGCCAGTAACCACCTGTGAGACACTTTGAGTTACAAGAAGTATCCATCTCTCTGCCAGCAACGGTTCTACGGTAAATTAAGACTACCTAAAGGTTGTCAACAGCAACCAAGGACATGGAAGGAAGGAACCGACCTACTTCACGCTGAGAGCTGCCAGGAACCATGCATAAATAACAAGGTCAGTAAACATGCCAATATTTGCCAAATTAGCCAAATGCCATTAGCCAAATATATAAGCCAAATGTGTTTTACCATGGAGTGCCCCATGAGTTGATAATTATGCGAATCGTAGACAAAATAATTTGGTAAGCCCGATAAGTAAATCTAATCTTAGTCAGTTAATCTGTATAATATTATCCCGGTACGAAAAAAATATGTTTTACGAGTAGGTAGGTACTAGTTGTGTACTAAAGAGTTGAGAACTTAAAATGTACATATTTAGTTCAAGTGCGCATTAGATTATCCAACAATAACAATTCCAAAGTAAATCATGTAGATCAGATACTTATAAATAGCTACAATAATTTTATTAAACTATTATCAGAGATATAGATAGCATTCCTGGGCGATCTCTTGCTACCGCCAGCCGATATTCAAACAGTTTTAGACTTATTGGATAAAGTTCTTGACAGATTGAAAACGAGGAACTTAAAATTAAATATGAGGAACTGCTAATTTTTACATATTTCTTAATTAGGGTATAAAACATCATGACGCGATGGCATTCAACCAGGTGAATTTAAGTTGATCGTCTTAATTTCTCATCCCGAGTAATGTAAACGAAGTGCGTCAGTTTATTCTATCTAGTTCTATCTAGTTACTAAAGAAAGTCCATTCATAACTTAGCAATAATAGCTCGCCCGTTTATCAAACTTAAAAAAAAAGTACGATGTGGGTATGAGGCAAGTCACATAAATCTTGCTATGAAAAAAAAAAAAAATGTTATAGGTCGGTATTAGTGATTATGTAGGTACGATCCTAGTTTTCCAACAGAAATTCACACGTATTGCAGGTATTGCACGTATCTTTTATAAAGTAGATTGACGGTAGTTTGCGCCCTGTCTTTTAGTTTAGTCGCGTTACAAGTCAGATAGAGTGTTTATCATGATTTTGGGCTTGAATCCCTTGCAGTGATAAAATTGTTGCTAAGATTTCGTATTTTGACGTGTTATGTAAAAATGTCCATGTAATTCGGACTGTACTGCAGTACGCGATACAATGACTAATCATGGTCTTATGCCATGTATTGCCCGATATTACTTTTCACTATGGTGACCGATGAGCCAAAGCCCAAGTAAGCTAAAACGAAAAGCCAAAGTCAAAGTCTATGCCTATCTTAGGTAAGTAGATCGTTCGATAGATGCCGTTTATTGTGTACCATTTAGACGTGAACGATTTGTTCAGTACTGTGCAATGACAAGATGAAAAGCCGAAAAGTAGTATTGTTTTACTGCGAAGTGGATGTACAGATACCTATAGTGAGTAATTGTGTAATCGTTGATGGTAGGCTATAACGTAAACAAACCTTTACGGTACCAGATTAGTTGTGTGAGTTGTGTCAAACTTCGCGCGATGGAAGATATTACAAAATGCATCATGACATTATCAAGGAGTAAAACGAAGTTCTGAATTTTATAAATATCAACAAAATTTCTGATTTCCAAAAATAACCCGATTTATAAGTAAATATTATTATGTGACGTCATGTTTACATTGTGCGTACTGTAAAGGGGATAATGTAGGAAAGAGGGTTAACGACATCCAATTCTAAATCTAACTTAGCTCTGATAATACATGACAGTAGCAAGCTAAATTTTAATTTTAAAATGGTGATAAAACTGATGTCCTGAAACGAGGCTGCGCCTGTGGGTGGGTATCTTGGGGGCCAGAGTTGCATTAACTTAACATTAGTACTTAAAAGCTTTAAACACATAAAATTAATATATTGGAAAAATAGAAAAACGTATTCTTGTGTATTGGTGTGTATAAGTAATGAAGTTTTGCCATCGACACGCTAAGAATTATGTGTGTGAGTGTGTACATGTATGTATGCGTGCGTCTTAATGGTATGATGTAATTAACTTAAATTGTTTCTTCCGTTTCTTCAAACGATAGTTTGGCAAAACAGTTTATTTATATTTTCTTACATGAAAAATGTTTCATGTTTTTAATGTCGCAGATAATATGGAGTTCTTATAATACTGTTAATATTACAACCGGGTACCTATAAGCCTTACGATTTATCCCAGATCGGGTTGCTCCAGGCAACCAGGGCAATCTAGGTGCGGTAGGGATATCTCAGAAATGGGACGTAACTTAGATACAAGGTGAAAAATGATAATTCAAATTCAAACTCTTTAATTCAGACAAGTGTCCATAGTGTTAGTAACAACAAAATAACTTAACGACTAGGGTTAGTAAACTTAGTGTTATGGCAAAAGAAAAAAAAAAAAGGAAAGGAAATATGTTAATAGTGTGATTTACAAAAACAAAAAATTAGATTATGTAACTTTGGCGCCAGGCGATGACTACTGGCGGCAACAAGGTTTAATGCTTTTAACATCACGCATGTAATACCCAATGGGTTAGGCAGAGGTACTTATACTCATGAGTACACACACATTTCGCCAGTAAATTGAAATGAATTAAAAAGTGTTTATTCATGGTTACATCCGTGCTACATGGTATATTACTTCTGTCATACTGTAAAACAGTGATATTTAATTTAAATGTAACAAATTGTTGGTACGTTTCCATCAATAACAACGTCACTTTTACCTACAACTAAACACATTTATTGAACACAAAAGTTGACTATAACGTAATGCTATAACATTTAAGTTGCGTTTAAACACTTTAATTAATAGCGGTGAAGCCGAAAACATAAGCTAGTATGGCATAAATATATACTTATACAACAATAAATAATCATAAATGGAATCTACACATCTCTTGTAATGAGGTTTTTACATAGGTGTTAAAAACAAACTTCCCTAATTTATTTTAAAAGACATTTTCGTGGTACAGCTATTTTCTTAATCGTAAAGTATGTCGTTAAAAATTGTTGGTACTAAGCATTTCCTACATCTTTGTCCATAATAATTAGTACAAGTGGGTACCTACTACAAATCTTCTTATGCATTTATTCCTTTTACTTCAGCTTAAAGTCCCATGCTATAGGGGGCGACCCAGGTTAACTCTTGTTCGTTAGAAGATTGGTTTTCTGGCCCACATTAACTGATATTGAGGAGTTAGGTAATGATTGACATAAACTAAGAAGTGTGAAAGGTCATATTATATGATACAACGGGTTTACAGGTTGAGTATCCGCTGTAACATATCGTAGTAGTGCTTTCAAAATCAAAAATCAAAATCAAAATATTTTTTATTTCACATAGGCCTACATGGGCACTTATAAAACGTCGGTAAAAAGGGGCACGGTTCGGTGCATTGGTCGATTCCTAAGGAGAAGAACCGGCAAGAAACTCCAAAGGTTACTCTTTTAATCTTTTAAAATCGTTTGGGTTAACAATAAGGTATAATACACACATGAAGACCATGCAGATTAATGTCTGAGATGGTCTTTTGAAGAAAGCACCACACAGATTTGAGTGGACCCGTCCAGTCTGTCAGTCAGTCTTTTGTCTGATAGCACCAGTAGTGTGAAAGAACAATTGAAAACCGAAGATTTCATAAATCTCCTGAGAGGTCTATTGCCCCATTTTAACTTGGTTTTTCTGAGCTGACTTGTAATCACTGTTTTCTTGTTTCCATTGCGGGAGCAATTGTTCCAGGACGGCCGAATGTTACAACAGCCTGCTCACAGCGTGCCACCCTAGCCAGCCAATGACAGCTAACCATAACCATGCCACTCTAGCAAACCATAGCCTTGCCACTCTAGCATACCATAGCCATGCTACTCTAGCATACCATAGCCATGCCACTCTAGCCAGCCAATGACGGGCAACGACTCGCGAGCCAATCACAGTCAAGCGAAGACACCGCCATAACTACCGGATGCCTCCGGTGGGGATATCAGTCTATATAATGCCCTGTAAGCTCAGTTTCGAGGTCTTGTCGCGCTCGATTGTGAAACCTGTAAGTCGAGACTCTGTCCGAATAAAATAATGAATCAGTTCCTGTCTATTCTTTACCACTGTCGTAACACGTGTATAACCTTTTTTTGTTGTGTGTGTTTTGGTGTGTAACCTAACAAATAACAATGGTATTTACTTGTGAAGTTTGTGCTGATAATGTGTGTTTATTGGATATTAAAGGTAATAAGTTTTCTCAAGTAGCGTAAGATTCAAGTAGTATCTAAAGGTAGATGTGTACCCGAATTACGAGAATTAATCCAAAAATATGGTAATTCAACGCGTACTCGTCATTTCAATCCTCATAATTATACAACATTTACCTGGCTGTGTGGCTGCATACACACAAATAAATTATTTTATAGCTATTTGTAGCTATTTGTTAGGGAATATGCACTAAAGGATATTTTTAGGAAATATGAGGCTTCTCAACAAGACCTGAGTAAGCGTATGCAAGAGGCCAATGAGCTGGTGGACCTGGTCACGTACAATGCAGAGAGGTATGAGTCTCTGACGAATAACCTTTCTTGTACCTGTGCCTGCACAGTTATTCCCCAGCCTCAGCACCAGTCACCTACTCCCTCAGTGGCTCAGCCAGCTGGTAGTATTGATGATAGGAGTAATGAAAGTAATATTTTAACAGATACTACTTACTTATTTTCTGATAAGTTTGGTCAAGGATTTGGTAGGTACATTATTTAATCAATGTTCACCACACTATGTTATAAATTATTGTTTACCCGGTGCCAGTGTTAGCCAATTAATTAGTAATATTAGATTGACTAAAATAAATCCCAATTCTACTGTTATTTTATTATATGGGAATAGTTTAAATGTATGGAAAAGGGACATCATTGAATGTGTCCATTTGATGTTACATCTCAACAAGACTATTAATTGTAAATTCATTTTCTGTGCCTTGCCTTATTCTCAATATTTGTCCGTTGAGCAAAATAAGTACATTTATGATTTAAACTTGTTAATTTATAATAGGACATGTCGTCACAGTGACGTTATTTTGTATTTTGACTGTAATCAATTTATATCTGATTACAGACTCACTGACTTCACAATGTTTTTACCACCTAGTTCTAAGCGACGTATTGCTAACCTTTTAGCATACAATATACACAGCGACACTGGTATGTGTTTGCCAACGTTTTCTGTTAGTAGTGATACTAATACTGCTTTTGTTACTAACACTTATACAGATACTAACACTTTTATTGATACACCTTGTAGTTTAAACTGTTAGGTGCGACAACAGGTAGGCCGCATATGTTGAATGTTGTTCATCAAAATATGCAGGGATTATCTGGCAAAGAATTAGAGTTAAGTTTGTTTATGGAGAATTATGATGTTCAGGTTTTATGTCTAACTGAACATTGGTTGAAGGAACATGAAGTAGCATTTATCAATGATGATTTCTATACCGTACAGAGTGCATTTGTGAGAAAATCTGCTATTCGCGGTGGATCTTTAATTCTTGTATCAAACAAATTAAAATGTAAACAACGTTTAGACTTAGTTAATTTGTCAATTGAGCGCACTATTGAGTTGTCTTGCGTTGAACTCGAGCGATACATAGTAATTTGTGTTTATAGACCCCCTTCTGGGGACTTTACTCATTTCGAATCAGTAATGGAGGATTCACTTAATAAGTTAAAATCAAGTAATAAATCTTTAATTTTATGTGGAGATTTTAATGTTAATATTTTAGATGTTACTCCATTAAGTATCAGATTTCTCAATTTGTTTAGATCATTTAATTTAGTTAACCTGTTTTTTGAACCAACAAGGATCACGGCTTCTTCATCAACTTGCCTTGATAATATGTTTAGTGATTGTGTTGCCGAGGACGAATTAGTGTTAAGTGACTTATCATCTGACCACTGTGGCTTAATAGCTAGCTTCCCTATGTTATTAAAACAAAAGCTGCGCAAAATAGAATGCAGGCCTCATACAGCTAGTCGTTGCAATAAATTCAAAAATAATGTAGCACTTAAAGTAACGCCGTCAATAGTAGAGCACGAGACTCCTAATGAAATTTATGAAGCCCTTTTTGATGTTGTGCAGAATGAATACCAATCTATTTTTAAGTCTAAAACGATTAACATTAAGGGACCTTCTGTGGGCTTCAACCAATGGGCTACACCAGGTATTTACAAAAGTCGAGCCCGATTGTACGACTTGTATGGTCTTAAACAATACAGGTTTGATACAACTTTTCTAGAATATGTTAAAAATTATTCCAAATTAGTTAAAAAGATTTGTATTATTGCAAAATCAAAATTCTTAAGCGAGACTATTAAAAATTCTAATAATAAAGTTAAAGCCACTTGGAAAATCATTAACAATGAAACGGGTAAATCTGTTAAACAAGATAATCACCTCGAGATCATGGTGGGTAACAAATTAGTTAGTGAAGCAGCCGACGTAGCCGAGGCTTTTAATGAGTATTTTGCCAGCATACCTATAGCGACGACTCGTTCCCTAAGTTCGTCGCCGTCTAAAGCCGAAGATCTTTTGCATAGCAGCGTGTCTAAATGTGGTAAAGTATTTAGTTTCGAACATGTAACGCCTCGTGATGTGGTTAACGTTTTTAATTCACTTAAGTCTAAAAACACAGGTGATTACTGGGGCATTTCTATTAAACTTTTAAGTAACATAATCGACATTGTAGCCCCCTGTCTTGCCGTTACTTTCAATAAATGCTGACCTTACGAAGAGCAGTAAAGTCATCCCTCTATTTAAATCAGGCAGTAAAAACGATATTGGTAACTTTAGACCAATTTCTATTTTACCTGCTTTTAGCAAAATTTTTGAAAAATTAATTCTCAAACAGTTGTTAGTACATTTTAATTTAAATAATCTCCTTCATAATGATCAATATGGCTTTACAAAGGGTCGTTCGACTACGGATGCAGGTGTTGCTTTGTTGAAACACATATTTGACGCATGGGAGAACGCGCAAAATGCAATCGGTGTTTTCTGCGATCTCTCTAAAGCTTTTGATTGCGTACATCACGACACGCTTTTACGGAAACTGCGTTATTACGGTGTTCAAAATGAGGCCCTAAATGTGATAGATTCGTATTTGCAAAATAGATTCCAATGTGTAGACGTGAATGGCGCGAAATCTTCCGGGCTACCGGTTCGGCTAGGTGTACCTCAAGGTTCAATACTGGGTCCGTTTTTATTCTTGGTTTATATTAATGATCTACCATACTATTTAAAGGGTTTTTGTGACGTTGTACTATTTGCAGATGATACCTCTCTTATCTTTAAAGTAGATAGGAATAGACACGATTTTGACGACGTAAACAGCACGCTATCAATGGTCACGGATTGGTTCACAATAAACAACCTTGTTCTTAATGCCAAGAAAACTAAAATAGTTAAGTTCGCTTTACCCAATGTTAGAAATCTGGGTCCCAATATTATCCTCGCCAATCAGGAGCTGGAAACTGCCGACTCTGCTGTATTTCTGGGCATAACAGTAGATGCAAAATTACAATGGGGTTTACATATATCAAGCCTAGCGGGAAGGCTAAGTTCAGCCGCATACGCCGTCAGAAAAGTAAGACAATTCACTGACGTTGATACAGCACGGTTAGTCTACTTCAGTTATTTTCACAGCGTTATGTCATACGGTATTCTGCTGTGGGGCAAAGCTGCTGATATTCAAAATATATTTGTTCTGCAGAAGCGAGCGGTTCGTGCAATTTATCAGCTGGGTGCCCGAGTTTCTCTTAGAGATTTTTTTAAGGAGATTGGTATCCTCACTGTTGCTTCTCAGTTCATCTTTGCCAACATTTTATATATTAAACAAAATATCCACCTGTACACTAAAAACAGTGATATTCACAACTTTAACACTAGAAATAAGCATAAACTACGCGCTCCTTTTCACCGGCTTCACAAAGTCCATAATTCATTCGTCGGGCTTGGTATAACATTTTATAACAAACTGCCATCTTCTTTTCTAGACTTGCCATTTAATGCGTTTAAAGCCAAAGTAAAATCTAATCTTTGTTTAAAAGCGTACTATTCCATTAACGACTACTTAAATGATAAGAACAGTTGGTCGCTGAGTTGAACACAAGACAATGTTTGTTATTTATTTATGTTCTTTCTCCAAGATTAGTTTACTGATATGTTATGTCTTTTTTTTATTACTGTTATATACTTTTTTATACTTGCCTTACTATTGTATCGAGTCTGGTTCTTCTAACCAACCTAACAGACAGATGTGTGCTGGGGAGTTTGTTCCGCCACTTCTTCTTTCCAGCAAAAACACTAGGAAGTGTCGAAGGGGGGGGCGTTTTGGGGGACTGTCTCTTGTAAATAAGTAAAGTAAAGTAAATTTTGACGTTCGAAAAGTGCTGATTATCAGCCTAGTTTGAATAAATGAGTTTTGATTTTGATTTTGATTTTTGATTTTGAGTGGAGCAAGGGATTTAATGATTTGCTTATTTTTCATTCCTCGACCAAAAAGCATGACCTATCAGAAAATCATAGAGGGTGTAAAAGGACCCTTAACGCAAACGGAGGGCACTTTTTCTCCCCACCACTGCGACCATTTTTTTGTTGTTCCACCATTTTTTGGGTTCCCAGGTATGGACCTGGGAACCCCTAGTTACGGAGATATTAAAGGTCAAAGTTCCAAATTTTGCACAGCTGTTTTTGTAAATACTAGTTTTTCAGGTTATAACTTTACTTAAATGACCTCCATGACCCTTTTACTATTCAAAACATCCTTTAGCACAATGTTTTAAGAGCGCTACATTGACTTTTACCGTAAAATATGATTTTTGACCCCAAAAAAAAAAGTCGTTTCCCAGCAAAAATTTTTGCGTAGGGGTGGATCGTAAGCGCCACTGCTAAGCATAGGCTTCTAGGCTTCTTCTTCTTTTGGGGTTCGAATTCCACGTCGGACAAAGTGTTATTGGGATTTTCCTTCAGGCATTTGTCTGATGCAGTCATGAAGTCTGGATTTAAGACCGGTTGATGGCCATAGGCTTCCCCTATTACATGGTTCATTTACATATGTGGCCTAATGTTGTATTATTAGTCTCTGCCATACACTTCAGGGATTACAGACGTGATGTTATGTATGTTTTACACGTCAGTTTTAACAAAACTAGATGAGGCCTGCAGTTAGTACTATTTATTTATTTACTTTTTCAACTTACAACTAACATAGCAGGTCTTAAACCTAATTCGTTAGTATGGCAAATACGGCAATCAATAAAAATAAAAAAGGTACTTACACGTTTCTTACAAATTAGTCTACAACTAAACACAAATTTAATAAACTTAAAAAGAAACAGGACTAACAACGTTATTATCTATTCTACTATCTTATCAACTAGTTCCTTAAATTAAATAACAAATCACGTTCAACAGAACTATTGCGAATTCACTCAAATTACACGAAAAAATTTCGATTCTTTGGTAAACCTCATTCACTATGCGGATTGGACTTCTCCGGTAAGCTCCTAATCTCGCGTAATCGTTAGCAATACTGCTCAATAGCTAAATGGAAATCATAAAACGTAACTGAACGACTGCATATTATTAATTATTACCACGAACGTAATGGAAATGGAGCGCATCTGGCTTTCAGTTTACATTGAGTCTAAACCTGGTCATTACTCAATATAATGGACTTCTATTATCTGTTGCATTAACATAAACATGACAGGAAGTTGTGTTCCTATGGAGGTCATGGTGCACTTTGTATAAAGCTTGAGCTCTGGGTACCTAAAATAAATAAAATAGGGTAGTTAGAAAAAAATCTAATCAGTCCGTCAGATAGATTTCCAAAAAAAATTGGACACATATTTTTTCTTTTTTCACGTAAATAAACAATAATAATAATAATAATAATAAATGAAGACACAGTGCTTTGAAAACTCGTGTGACGTCATAAAATATTAGTAAGACATTAGTATAACATTTGCTACCAGCGAGTAACGTCACTCAAATCTTTTCGTACAAATATTTTTTTTCTTTTTTCACGTAAACAAACAATGAAGACACAGTGCTTTGAAAACTCGTGTGACGTTATGATATATTAGTAAGACATTAGTATAACATTTGCTACCGGCGAGTAACGTCACTCAAATCTTTTCCGCGTTTTATCTTCGTAAATTTTTATTGATTTGATAAAACTAAAAAATCGTAGATATCCAATATTTTTTGATTGGTGGTTTTTGGGTCCCCATTCACGCTTAAAGAGCCGTAAAAGCTTCGTAAGACGAACAATCTCCTTAAAAGACGGTGCGTCGGATGAAAGATGCGAACTGTGGCGAAAGAAACATCCTATCCCTCCGCATCTTATCAACCAGGAAGAACATCTACCGCCTGGAAACGAACTGCAGAGGCCAATCTGGATATCTCTTAACCGATTGCGAGCCCAGGTTGGCCGCTGTAGCTATAATCTGGCTAAATGGGGTATCCTTGATCCATACCAAACCAATTGCCAGTGTGGCGACCCTCAGCAGGATATGCGCCACCTCCTATCCTGCCTATCCTGCACAAACACTAGCACCTTTCAGGATTTACTCGACGCAAATAATAGAGCTGTGCAGGTGGCTACATACTGGTCTAACACAATTTGCGATCATCGACACGTACAGAAGAAGGTCCCCATTCTAAGCAATTTTTAACAGCGATGGCGTAGTACCCAGCTAAATTAAGGCCACAATGTCGGTCCCTATCCAGCAGACGGAAAAAGAAAGAGTAGGACAAGTAAATCTTTAATGTTTTGTCTAGCCATAGAAATCGTAAAGCAGTTGCAGGTAATTAATTTACCTAAAAGTACAGTCAGTAACCTTAACATAAGTAGGTACCTACTTTCTTCAACAACAGTAAATTACTAGCTAAAGTGGATTCTTACTTCGGGTCACTGACTGTACATGTGATATTAATACATATTGGTGTAATGAAATTGAATTTGATACGCTCAGTATTAACGCAACATTGTATTATTGTCGGGTAATTTCAAAGGATTGAACAATTAGCTATAGAAACTATTTCGATAATGGAAATTTAGTCATCGTTCATTATTCGTTAATAGGCACTAATCTGCCTGATCCGTTACACATGTCCTAAGTAACACGGTTATCAAAAACAAACTTATTTAATCCTTGAAAAGTCATACATTCACTTTGCTTTCATCATTATCAGCATCAACAGTCTGAATTAAGCCACTGCTAGGCGTACAGCTCGCTCGTCGTTTTCATTGAGCCAATCTTCTAGTTCATGTGTCAGTCTCATTCACGGTTTCTGCCATTGGGAACAAAGTCATTTGCCCATCTCACCGCCTCTTAATTATAGGTACTTATACTAGGTATTGCCAGCGGTTTCGCCGGCTACAACTCAAAAATTATCCCACGGGAAGATAAAATCAGAATAAAAACCTATGTCTTAATCCAGGTTATAAACTATCTGTCTATCAATTTTTATCCAAATCCGTTCAGTCGTTTTTGCATGAAAGAAAAACAAACATCCATCCATACATTCATACATACTTACAAACTTTCGCCTTTAAAATATTAGTAGGATTTCGACATCTTCCTGCTCTTGTACCATTCTACCCTGTGAGACGTCACGGCATCGCTTACTCTTTTCTCTTGTAAATCATTACTGACACTATCAATCCATCTTTTCTTTGTCCTTCTTCTTAACTTTAATGAAATACCTATGTTAAACAAACTGTCTGTCAGTCTACCTGTTCGTGTATACAATTGTTACTTAGGAACCTTTTTTTTATGAAGGGTGGGAAATCATCAAATGACTCCTCCCGCTCTTGACGGAGCGGAAGGGAGTGTCAGACTTCTTCTGACTGAAATCCACCGTAATATCTCTTTTGAACAACCCGCAGCCCTAACTTAGGAACCTCTCGTTCGAATCACGTGTCTATATCAACTTTTACCTACAAATAAACATGAAAATAGACATTTGTAACATAATGCAGTAAAAACTCAAAGTCACAAATAAATAAGCGAAGCGTGCACAGATAAGATTAATATTTGAGGGTTGGGAACGCAAAACGATTCGCAGCACAGTGTGCGCTCAACCGAATGCAAAGTGAATGCTCACATTTGAAATAGCATCGATATATAAGGCTGTGTTTCCACTGTAAACTGTGTGTGAGGAAGAATTCACTAATTAAAAGTTATTCCTTCACTTTCATAGCCTCGCCTGAATGTCGATTACATTGCACACTGCAATGTACACATCTGCGTAGTACTGCGTACCCCGTGTGCTCTACACAGAGTTATGTTATATTATGACATAGCTAGATAATAAAATATTCGAAAATGCGAGATGAGTGAGAAGGACTTGAACTAAGAATGTACATGTACTAATTGTAATGGCTAGCGATGGCTGTCTGCAAAACTGTTAGGGAGCTATCACACAGTTTCATGGCACCGCTACATATTCTACCACCCTAGCTGCGAGGTATCGCACATTATTATTATATAATGCTAGGCAGTAATCCCTGCAGAATTGACGAATCCCTGTAATCGTTCATAATGGATTGGAACACAAATCAAGATGACGCGCGGCGTGGTGGCTTTCTTAAGGTATAGGAAAAATTAACAACACTTTAGTCGACCGTATCGAAGCGAGGACCTCAAGCTCAGTAGTTACTCTTGCAGCCACTAGATAGCCAGTTAGGAAGTCTCAGAGTCGTACAGCTCTGGTGGAAAACTAGCCTAAACATGATGTATGGGGAGTTCGTTTCAAATCCGAACGAATACGTGCAACGGGTCTATGCAAACGGTTCTGCAAAAACTCACTATCGAGTTGTCTCAGTGAAAACGGCGTTTTACACCGATATTTGGGGCTCTAGCATAAGCGAGCGTTGTAAACTTGACGTAAAAACGTAGATTTTTGAATAATTTCATAATTTCAAGAATTTTCGGTCAAATTATATACTTAAACCTTCCATGAGAACCACTCTAACTGTTGGTGAAAACAGCATGAAAATCGGTGCAGTTTTTGAGTTAATTGCGAACAGACAGACAGACAGACGCGAAAGAGGACTTTGTTTTGTAAATGTAGTGATGAATTGTTCGAAGTGCAGTAGCTGTGCGTGCTCGTTTCATCATCCATCGTTTTTCATCAGGCGTGGTCAAGAGAAGACCAATTTTGTAAAAAAATTAATAAAAAAAAAAAAAGTTTAAAAACTAAAACCCGACCACGAATAAAAACGCAGACTAATAAACCGCGGACTTAAAAGTATAAAACAATTAAAATCGTCTAGTAAGCAGATAATTTGATAAATTATAGAGGACAGCCGTAATCATGCCACTGATATCTGATGCTCCTTCATGGCGTTCTCATTGCTACAGAAGTCAGCTGCTAGAGTTGCCATTAGCTCTAACATTTCCTTTTAAAACTTAAGATTCTGCGTCGAAACTGACCGTTGTTAAGAAATAAACAAGAAAGTAGGTATTGTGTACCTCAAGTTTAAACATTTAGATGTCTTCCCTTTGTCTTGAAACTTTAAAGTTATCCAGATTCAGATCCAAATCAAATCTACGGAATGGTTCACGGAAATCGTAAAACCAATTTTAAACAAGGGTTCGCTTGAATAAATTAGGGATTGAAGGATGGATTACACGTCCGGTGAACGTAGGAAAGTGTCGACCTATAGTGTGGGGAACTTTTTAAATTAAATTAAATTAGCCGTAGTTTAGGAATAATTTGCGTTTTCTCTGATTTTTAATTTTATTTTGTTAAATATTTTGTTTATGTTGTATAATAAGCCCATTGAGCTGGGATACGAGGAGCCAGTGTCATACAACGACACGGGCCAAATATAGGATGGCAAATGAAAAATGTCTTCGAAGTTTTGATTTGTTCTCCCACCATTTGTTATTCTTCATCGAGCAGTGGTGATAAAATAAATAACTCCGGGTCTGCGTGTATGGTTTCTGTCATCATAAGCCTATATTGTACAGGGACTCAGGCCTCTTCTCTAGGAGAGGGATGAGCTATCATCCAGCACGCAGGCCCAGTGCGGGTTAGCAGATGTCACATGTCTTCGCGTTTTTTGGTTCTAAGACATGCCGGTTTCCTCACGATGTTTTCCTTCACCGTTTTGAGAGCAGCGGTGATTAAATAAATTACAAAAACTAATGCGCCAGTTTGGGTTCGAACACAAGAACTACTGTTCGTAAGTCGGGGCCGACACCACTAGGCCATAGTTGCTCTTTGGTTTCGGTATATGTGAGTATAAATGTTTGCAAATGCACCCACGATACAGGAGAAATTCCTAGTGCTAGTAAAAAAAACCGGCCAAGTGCGAGTCAGACTCGCCCATGAAGGGTTCCGTAGCAGCAAGTAACATAATGTTAACATAATTCTTTTAATTGAGTTGATTGAATGAACGGTAAATTGCGATTTACGATTTAAGACGTATTAAAAAAATATACTTACTTAGGTACTAGATCTCGTTCAAACCAATTTTGGTTGGTAGTTTTTGTTGAGATCTACATTATATATTTTTTTTAGAATTGTCACTCTCTTACTTTAAAAGTTAGAGGGGGGGGGGGACACACAATTTACCACTTTGGAGGTGTTTATCTTTGAAACGATTGACTTTGAGAAAAAATGATTTTAAGAACCTCAATGTAATTTTTGAAGACCTATCCATAGATACCCCTCATGTGTAGGTTTGATGAAAAAAAGTTTTTTTAGTTTCAATTCCATGTATGGAGAGCCCCCTCTTAATCTTATATTTTTTTATTTTTATATAAAAATCAAAAAGCGGTTTACAGAATACATCTACCTGCCAAATTTCAACTGTGTAATCCTTATAGTCTCTCAGACAGACAGACAGACAGACATGACGAACCTATAAGGGTTCCGTTTTTTGCCATTTGGCTATGGAACCCTAAAAACGACTACCGGGTTGACCTACGTTACATTAGCATTAACCCTGGGCTATATCTTCCCTGTTCACTGTTCTGCATGAATCAAACCAATATAAACCAATAAACGCTATTACGTTCACCGCCGAACAAAGCCGACAGAATCTCTTTCGCCCTTAACTCACAAAAGCTCAGAATCAATCATTCATTGCTCCGTCCGTGGCAAGCCTGAATCTATCAATACATAACATAAATTAATAATATTCTTTTCTGTAAAACTACTAAAAGTTTCAAAGCAGGAACTGATTTGCAATGTGTACTGCTCTTTTCAAATACCGTCAAAATTAAGTATCTGCATGCATACTTGTACTTGCTCACAACTCTAAAGATATAAAGTCTAGAGAAGACTTTCATCAGTGGGAGATATACTAAGCAATTAATATTTACTTTAGATTGAAAAAAGTCAGAAACAAGTAATAAATGTATTTCTGGTACAACCTAAATCAATGACAATAACACATAATTGTTTGCCTTAACTGTCTGTATAAAAATACTCAGACAAAGCTAAAAATATTTACAATTCAGTGCAATAATAAAGTGACACGCTAAAATTAATTTTGACCCCATTTTAATTGATTAAATACTGAGACAAGGTATCAAAACAATAAGCAGGCTGGTGTCGGCTGATGTTTTAATATTAATTAATAATGTATCCGTACTAATTTGAAAGGAAAGTTCAACACAGTTTGACAGTCTTTGCGTGTTTTGAAGAAATTAATAAGGCATGACTGTTTCAGAATAGTAAGAGTTTCAATGAAATCACTTACGAATACATTTTTGCCGTTGAGGTATTTCAGACAGGTACTTTCAATTAAAGCATGAATTCCGGTTTAAACATAACTTCACACCTATAATACGCGAAGGGATAGGCGGAGGTGTACTAATAGTACATCCACAAGTATTTCACCATCTTAGCTTATCTTTAAATACCATGTAATAGGCCAGCATCTATTGCCATCTAATCGGGCACAAATATACATTCCGTGGCATCAAAAATCTCTTGATGGCAAATAAAAATAACAACAATAACGCTTTGCCCGATTCGGGAATCGAAACCAGGCGGTTAAACAGAAGATTGTTTATTTACATTTTGAAAGAAGCAGTATCCACAGCATCAAATTTATTATGTCTTCAATCAAAACTCATTTTCTATGAAGACGAATCTAAAACCGTATTCGTCAAAATCCGTTCAGTTGTTTTCCTGTACGTCATAACAAACATACATACATAAATTGATAGTATGCGGGGATCATAACACTTCAGTCGGTCTTCACAATAGTCGGGCAAAAAGGGTTTGTATGTCAACTGAATTCAGATGGGCCATATGACGATATTTGGCGGGTTTACGAATAGTGTGGTATTGTTGTTTGGGGTTCTGTATGTCGTGTAATGATGGTTCGTGGTTTTTTGGTGGGGGAGTAGCTTACACTCTTTGTTTGCGGAAGTAGGTAAGCTGGCAGAAATGATACGATGCTCTGTTGTTGTTTTTTTATGGACCTTAAACAATGGTCCAGGAATAAAAACTGATTATGATTAACTTATTTAATATATTTAAAAAACATACACCACATTTGCAATCCTACGAGGGCTAAGGAGAGTTGTAAACGGGAGGTAGGTACACCGACGTTTCGCCATTGGACTTAATTCTTCTTCTTGGCATGGTAAATAGTGTCAGCTTTCAACACTGTCACCCTGGTACTACTGATCAACGTACGCGCTAGAGGCGGTACCAAATTGGGTCACGCCCGCTCATTAGCGCCCGCTCACGGACGACAACGACTCAAGGTTAAGCGTCACCTACCTCAAGGACAAGCACCGCCCCACTATACTGTGATTGATCGCTTGACCTGCGCTCGCGCCTACTACCAGTTACTACCAGTTGTGTCCATTCACCCGGCCCCAAGACTAACTAACGCCTTGTACTCATCACAGCCTAGTACTTGAAACGGGTATAATGGACAAATCTCTCTCGGACACCAATATCAGCGTAATGATGGACTCAACTCCCCCTAATTTTATTTCTAAGCGCAACAAGAGAGTAAGGGAAGAAAACTTACCAGAAGAGTTTTCAAAATTTAAATCAGAAATCAAAGACATGTTTTCTTCATTCATTTCAACTCAACAAAATGAATTAAAAGTAATTACCTCGAATCTCAAGGATATTCAGCAAACAAATATTAATATTGAAACCGCCATCACTAACCTATCTTGTCAAAACGAAGAATTTCGTAAGAAAATAGAATCTCTTGAGTCACAAGGAAAGAAGGACCGCGAGTACATTGCCTTATTAGAAGAAAAGTTCGAAGATTTACAGAGAAGCAGTAAAAAAACCTGCATTGAGATAAAAAATGTCCCTAAAAAGCCTCAAGAAAATAACATTGACTTGATGGACATGGTTACGAACTTAGGAAAACACCTATGCCTTGAGATTGACTCACGCGACCTCAAAGATATCTATCGGCTGCCTAGTAAGAAAGAGGGTATTACTAACACACCCATAATTGTTGAACTAAACTCCACTATGTTGAAGACTAGGCTGCTTAAAAAGGCAAAGTCATATAACATTAAAAACACTAGTAAACTGCAGGCGAAACATCTTGGATTAAAAAACAACACGGAGGTTCCTGTGTTTCTATCCGAACAGTTGACCCCAAAAGGTGCCCGACTGTTTTTCTTGGCTCGTGACCTAGCAAAAACTAAGCAATACAAGTTTTGCTGGACTGCTTTTGGACGTATTCTGGTCAAGAAGGATGAGCATGCTCGTGCGATCGTTATAAAAAGTGAAGCACAGGTACACCATTTAATGCAAGAAGCATGACTAATTTGTATTTTCATGTTATTTTTAAAACGAAAACCTCTGTTATTCTTTGTTTATATAACCATAATCAATGTTTCCTCTAAATTTAAACTAAATAGATGTTTTTCAAATTCCTTTTACTGTAATCATGATCGGCTCGCTTGTACACATTCAAACGCTACATTTCACACAATCCATTTCACACAAAATATACAACTAACTCACTCAATACACTCACTCCACTCAGTGCCTAATGTAACAGGTCTTACTCGCACTATGCGAAGACAGACATCACACGACTATAGCGCAATTTTCCAAGAGTATAAGAAACAACAATCGTTTACTTTATTCAATAATGGATAGTAACTTACTTAGCTTACAGGAATTGGATACTGCTGACATTGCTGATTCTGCTACTCTTGATATTGCAAACCTAAATACTTACCTACAACATAATAATAGTAACTTAACCGTCCTGACTCAAAATATAAGAAGTATATACTCTAATATCGATGATCTTCAAATAACTTTGTCCCAAATTGGAGTTGAAGTAGATGTCTTACTTTTAACAGAATGCAGATTGAATGCAAATAAACGAATACCTGTATTAGATAACTACACTTCGTTCAACACATCTAGACATTTAAATCAAAATGATGGGGTGGTCGCCTATGTAAAAAACTGTCATTTACCCCAGGCCACAGAGATAGATTTGAAACATGCCTCAGCTATGCAAATCACTATCCCTAATTTCACCATCATTGGTATTTATCGGTCTCCATCGAACGTTTCTGCGGACAGTTTCATTGCATCGCTTGATCAATACCTTCAATCTATAGACTCACATGGGAACACTGTCATTACAGGTGATATAAACATAAACTTAATAGGGAAGCCAGCAGAAGCATCACAAATACGGAATAACAGATTAAATTATCTAAATATGGCAGCCGTTCATGGTTTTCTCCCAGGACACTCTTTACCTACCAGAGATGACAGTTGCCTTGATCATATGCTTCTTAAGCTAGATAAATCTAAAAACTCGGCTTTCGTGGCAGTTTTAAATACATCTGTCACAGATCATGCAATGGTACTGCTAAGCTTATCCCACACGTACCAAACCAAGTCTTATGTCAAATCTAAGACCGTGACTAACTTGGGGAATGCCTACAAACACCTTATAAATACAGAAACATCTATTCTAAATGCATATAGACACCCAAACATATTTGCAGATGCGTTGATACATATGATTAGGTCATCTCTCCTCCAAAACACGAAGGTTATCTCAATCTCTAGCTCTAAGCGTACTCTAAAGCCCTGGATATCCCCGGGGGTCCTAAGATGTATTAGGCTTAGAAATAAAATGCAACTACAGTCGAGGAGAGACCCTTTTAACCTTATCTTAATCATAACGTTTAAGCGTTATCGCACATTTTGCTCAAATCTTATTAAGAAACTAAAAAGACAGTATTATAAGAACCAAATTTTAACTTCTACCAGAAATCCCAAGCTACTCTGGACTAAAATTAACGACTTAACACATTATAAGAAACCCAGGACATCTAGCATACACCTACTTAAAATCACACCACATCCACTCGACTCACTAAACTGCGTAAATCACTTTTTCGTGACTATTGGTAGCACATAGGCGGAAGAAATCAGGACCCTAACTGGACAACTAAATAATCCTGATGTTGGCACTCCAAATATACCAGCTCAAGCCAACTCATTTGTGCTCCTGGATACAGATCCGGCTGAAGTGGATAGTACACTCATGGCACTTGACTCAGCAAGTGCTTCGGGGTGGGATGGTATACCAGTGAGTTTCCTTAAGTTGGCACGAGACTTTGTAGTTCCCCTCATTTGCAGATTAACCAATCTGTGTTTCGAAACGGGTATATTCTGTAATGCGTTGAAACGATCTATCATCACGCCTGTGCACAAGGATGGGGATAAGAGCGATGTCAATAACTACCGACCGATTTCCGTCTTACCGTCACTTTCAAAAATTGTAGAGAAAATATTAAATAAAAGGCTTACAAATTACTTAAATAAATATAACATTCTTTCCGACTCACAATATGGTTTTAGACAGGGGCGGTCAACTCAGGACGCGGTTATAGCTTTAACGTCAGAAATTACAGATAAAGTAGATAAGGGGTTTAAATGCGTTACGGTGTTTCTAGACCTCAAAAAAGCATTTGACACCGTGTCTGTTCCCATCCTTGTGCGGAGACTTGAGGCTATAGGGATTAGGGGTAAGGCTCTTTCTCTTTTTGATAGTTATCTTCGGGGTAGGAGACAACAGGTTAAAATAGGTGAATCGTACAGCAATGAGGAAAGCGTAGTTTTCGGTGTTCCCCAGGGCTCCGTGCTCGGCCCGCCGCTTTTTCTAGTGTTTATTAACGAGCTTTGCAAACTACAAAACAGTGGCGGGAAAATCTTCTCATATGCGGACGATACGGCCATAGTCTACATTGGCGACACATGGGAAGCGGTACATGATAAGGCCGAGCGGGGGCTAGTTATTATTGATAGATGGCTCAAAGAAAACCTGTTGACCCTTAATATTGCAAAGACAAATTACATTTGTTTCTCGCCAAGTGCAAGGTCTAAAGCATGTACTGAATTCAATATGCGTATTCATTCGTGCACAAGCAGATTGGAGCAAAACTGTGACTGTAAACCCATCAAACAAGTACCGTCAACAAGATACTTAGGAGTGATTGTCGACGAGCGCCTAGCATGGCACTCGCATGTCGAAGTTATTATGTCACGTGTTAGAAAATTTATTTGGTCTTTAAAAATCTTCGACATGTGATGCCTCAAGGCATACTAAACAACATTTATGTTGCACTCGCGCAGTCGGTAATCACATACTGCTTACCAGTTTGGGGAGGAGCCACTAAAACAAAATTTCTAGAGATAGAGAGAGCCCAAAGATCACTTTTAAAGGTTATGTATTTCAAGCCATATAGATATCACACAGTCGATCTATATAGAATAAGTGGCCTATTATCAGTCAGAAAACTATACCTCTTAAACATAACTCTATATTTACACAAATACATTCCAATTAACCAAGAAACCCAGGCTAGGAGAAGAAAAGATATTGTGGCTTACTCTCCACGGGTACGTACAGTTTTTGCAAGGCGTCAATATGTATGCCAATCAGCCTACGTATACAACAAAATTAACGCAAAATTAAAGTTCCACCACGAGGTCTCGTATCAATGCAAAAAAATAATAACGGAGTGGTTAAAAACTCTAACATATGAAGAAACAGAGGATATCCTAGTCAGACTTACATGAAAAAAAAAAAAAAAACTCTAATAAACACACACAAACACAGTCACACGCACTCACACACAGACATATTTACACATTCACACATACTCACACTCATCTATCACTACAGTCACACATGCTAACAATTATTATTACACAGCCGCGAATTTATTTATTGAGCCTATTAGTTTTAATTTTTAAGTTGTTTTATTGCTGCTTTATTTTGATTTGTTTTAATTAGTTTAACTTAATTAGTTTAATTTAACTAGTTTTTAGATTTAATTTGTTTTTATTACTTCTTTATATTGATTTGTTTTAATGAGTAGTTATTTTAATTTTAAGTCTCAATATTGTTAAATGTAATAAGGGAAGGAGCGAAACGATCCCAACACAAGTATTTTTTATTACTTACTGGGGCTGTTTCATTCACATGTGTTAATTTTAACTTTGAGACAAATAAACAATTTTTTTTTTTTTTTTTAATTTTTATTTATTTAGCTCAGAACAAAACAACCATGGTTTGTGGAACAGCAACCACTAAATTTATACGTTCTCCAGAGCAGTCATTAACAAATCTCCACATCAGCAGGATTGAACTTAATTTCCTAATATTATATTCTCATTTTGCAAGATAATTGATGATATAATGATGAATTTGATGATATTTGTTTTGAATTATTTAAAAACACGCTTCATTTTTCTCAAGAAACAAACGAAAATCTCCTATCTGAAGCAAAACTGTAACACGAATAAACTAAAACTACACACCACAGTTCACAGTCGACATCAGAAAATCGGTTTAATTACAGACAAACTGACGCGACGTTTACTGAAACTGACAAACAAAGAGCTGCGTTTATCTAGCTTTACTTTTAGGGGAGGACAAAGCTCTCGTCCCAGCCGCCGCGGGAGACGCTCCGGGCATTGGGGGCCACGTAATGGCTTCCGGCCACCATAAGCGCGGGCCTGTGGACGGCGATGGGCTAGCTCACCGTCCGCCTTATTTTTTTTTTTTTTTTTTTTTTCCTTGTTAGAACCAAGTTCTTACTAGTTAATTGCAATCTAGCCTAAGAAGACTAATAAACAATTTAAATCTAACTTATTATGCTACGTTATAAATTATGTTAATGCTAAGAATAGTGTCCATAATTAGGTATGCACTTTTACACACGTTCGTAACACTTCCTTAGAGTCTGGTAAAATTGATAAAACACTTTGTTCATGTGTTATATAAATAGCACAACATTGTTACTATTATTGATTCACTTACACTACACTAATTCAAATGGTTTAGTTCTCTTTAGTCTACGCACTATGTCTGTGTTGTCTAACAGCTGGATTGCCTCAACATTCACGTGTCGATGGAGTCTGTGTTCGTGGGCTTCAGCAAATTTTTGTATGATGGTGGTGACGAATTCCATGTCGAGGTCACGGTGGAGGTCATCGTTTCTTATGTACCAGGGTGCATTTACAGCAGCCCTGAGTACTTTATTTTGGAACTGTTGAATTATTTTGACGTTGGTTGGCTTAGTACAGCCCCAAAGTTGGATACCATACGTCCAAATTGGCATCAGAATATGCTTGTATATTATCAACTTATTATGTATTGATAAACAGGATTTCCTTCCCAGTAACCAATACAAACGTTTATAACGAATATCGAGTTCCTGTTTTTTCTTTTTGATATGGGCTTTCCAACGCAGCTTGGCGTCGAGAGTTATGCCAAGGTATTTGGCTGTATTAGCATAAGGTATTTGCATACCATTTATGTAGAGTGGGTGGTAGTCACTGTGTTTGTTTGTGAAGTTAATGTGAACTGATTTTGACTCATTCAGATTGATCTTCCACTTTTGTGTCCAGTCGTAAACTTTGTTCACAGCTAGTTGAACTTTCTCTACTGCTTCTCTGTGGCTTGATCCGGTGGCCATAATAGCAGTATCATCTGCAAAGGTCGCTATGGTGCTGTTTTCCAGCTCTGGGATGTCACAAGTGTATAACAAGTACAAAATTGGGCCAAGCACACTTCCTTGAGGCACCCCAGCTTTTATGGTTTTTAGCCCGGAATATGCGTCCTCTTGGCGTATTCTAAACATTCTTTTAGTTAAATACGACTCTAGGATATCTACAAATTCTGGTAGCATGCGTCTGAGCTTAAATATGAGACCCTCATGCCAAACTTTGTCAAAAGCTTGCGCGACGTCTAAGAACACGGTAGCACAGACTTCTTTATTTTCTAGCGTTTTTTCAATAACATTAGTTATTCTATGTACCTGGTCTAACGTTGAGTGTTTTTCTCTGAAGCCAAACTGGTGATCTGGAACTAGGTTTTTATCTTCTATTACTGGTTTTATCCGTTTTAGTAACAGTTTTTCAAATAACTTTGATAGTACGGGTAACAGAGAAATGGGTCTGTATGATGATGCTTCGTGGGGAGGTTTCCCAGGCTTCGCAATCATAATGACTTCAGCAACCTTCCATGGCTCAGGTACATATTTTAAGATAAATGAAGCATTTATTAGTTTGGTCAGCTTTACTATGGCTTTGCGTGGAAGGCGTTTTAGAATTTCCCCTGTGATGAGGTCGTAACCGGGAGACTTTTTTGAGCTAATGTTGTTTTGAATTTCTCTCATTACTTCCTTAGGAGTCACAAGCTTGATTCTTTGGTTTTGTGATAAATTTACACTCTCATGTATTTCTACAGAGCTTTCGTTGGGTTGAAAGGTTTCTTCTAAATGTTGAGCAAATCGGAACGCCTTTTGGTCATTGCTTATTGCCCATTTTCCGTTGCTATCTCTGATGGGCGGTATTTGTATAATCTGCCTTTTTAGATTTCTCGTCGCTTTCCAAAGTGAGTAATCCGTTGATTTGTCATTGGTAAGCTGAAGAAGGTTGGTATTCAGAGATTCATCCTCAAATTGTAGAATTTTTCTCTTTAGTCGTTTAGTTAGGTTATTTAGTGTTGTTTTATGACGCGGGAACCTTGTTTGCTGCCACAACTTCCTTTGTTTTCTTTTCTCTGATAGTAAATCCACAATTTCTTTAGGATAGATAAATCCCTTATATTTGCGTTTTAGCTGAGGTGTATTGCTCCACGCACATTGTTGAATATTAATAATAAATTTGTTTACTTCTGAGTCAAGCTGATCTTGCGTTTTTATCGGAGTTTTAAGGTCGATAATATTATCTAGATCAAGAGCAAAACTGTCCCAATCTGTGGACTTATTAACCAAGGTTAAGTGGCTTTCTTTTAATAGGATTTTTTGACTTAGCATTAGTATAATCGGAGAATGGTCAGAGTCCATAGTAAAACTTTCCTCCAAACTGATGTAATTGGTGGATATATTTTTGCAGATGAAAAAATCTATAAGATCCGGTATTTTCTGGTGGTCAGTGGGCCAGTATGTAGGTTTGCCTGTACTCATTACTTCACAATGTGTTTCTTTAACTGCACTTAAGAGCTGTCTTCCTTTAGTTGTAGTAAGTCTTGAACCCCAATGCGTATGCTTAGCATTAAAATCGCCGCCTAGGATAAATCGCTGGCCTAATAATTCAAAAAGATGTAAGTATCGCTCTTTTCTTATCATGTGCCTAGGAGGCGAGTATATGGCTGCAATGGACACTTGACAAAACTTAGTTTTAACAGATACTGCCACTGCTTGAATGTCTTCTTCTTCATATTTACACTGCACGTAGTGACTAATGTTTTCTTTAATTATAACCGCACTACCCCCCCTGGCAGAGTTGCTAGGGTGGAGGGAATTATATATCATGTATCCTCTAAATTTGATAAAAGATTGCTTTGTGAAATGCGTTTCGGAGATTAAACACACGTCTATATTTTCTGTATCTAGGACCGCCTGCAACTCATGCTGATGTTTGAGTAGTCCATTGGAGTTCCACGCCATTATTTTAAGTGTGTTATTCATTTTTGATTATTCAAGACAGCTGTTTTAGTGCTGGATTCTAGCTTCTCTAATCTCTTATCAAATGAGGTAATGCACTTCAAGATCTGGTTAATCTTATCCTCTAAGTTCAGAGGATAAGATTAACCACCGCCTTATGACGACAACAGTACCCGTCGACGGCACGTTCGTGTTCTACGCGCGCCTCAAAAAGATGTCAGCAACGTTGCAGGGGCCACAAGGGCCGATAAGTAAGTAGATTATTTGATAATCACTATAGAGGACAGTCGTAGTCGCATGCCACCTTGCTAATGGCAACTAGCAGCTGACAACGCTACGAATCAATGAGAACGCTACGAAGGCGCATCAGGTATATCAGTGGCATGCGACTACAGCTGTATAATTATTATCAAATTATCTATTTACTAGACGACTTATCTTTTTTTTTTGGCGTTAAATTGAAATATACAAATTGTCTACTTTTTTTCTTCTAAAGTTTATTTTTCACTTTTTGTTTACTGCATTGATTGACACTGATTTTTCTATTCTCCTCTGTCAACCGTCACATTATCATTTACTCTATTTTCTTTAGTATTGTCCTTCATAATTATAATCTATCCATCACATTTTTAGTATTCCTCTTCATCTCCATCCATCAACATCATAGCAGCAACACAAAATCTTGAACCAATCAAACAATCATCTCTCAAATTTTACACAAGTCTACAACTAAAATCTCTATGTACCCGCCAGTCTACATTCCGTATTACAACATCTGTGCAGTTTAATTAGTGCACAACTGACGCTGAAAGGCTGAGGGAGGGTAGTTGGTAGCTAGGGGTAGATAGAGGGTAGGTATTTGTGTGGATCATTTTGATTGAATCGTTGCGGAGGGATCACAGATATAGTCATACCTAGATAACGCAGAAATGGAAATGAAAGGCTTTCGGATGAATATTGAAACGTATTTCTATTCCACAACTTAGCAACTGTAAGCTTTATTGCGGTACTCAGAGATATTTAATGATTACTTAAACCGTCCCTTAGTAAAGATTTCACATATTTTTGTATAAAAAAACTGTCAAAACCATTACTAAGTGATGGCCTAAGTAATCATTAAAGCTCTCTGAGTGCGGCAGTGAAACTTACACTGTCACTTACGAGATATCTTCGGTGATTATCCATTAATATGAGCTCCCGATATTCATCCCGTGATCGTGGTACTTGTAACAGCGGCGTCGAAATATCGGGAGCTGACTGTATAAGTTTAATTTTAATGTAAAAGCTTGAAACAACAGGTATTCATTCTAGAGGTGTTGCATGTGTGTACGGTTTTTTAAGGCTTTTAATCTAATTTAAGTTATATTATGTTTTTAATTTATCAATCGTTCACAATAACTGTGATCTTTTCGCTCACCAGCACGACTATTGCGTATCTTTTTAAATGTCAGTGGTTATCATAGTGTCCATCGATTAACTGTCAAATGGTTGGTTTGGTATACCTACCATAACCATTTGACAGTTAATCGATGGACACGTGATAGCCCTGCAGGTATCAGAAACAAAATTGTGATTCTCATTTTCTTTCATAAAACAAAACTAAACCAGAGTTCTCTCCAACAAAGCTAAAAATCCTGCACTAAAATTGAGTCTCATTTACAAAGCTGTTCGCATTAACGTTTGACTAATTAGAGCAGTGACGTCACAGCTGTATGTGTCCCAAAACAAGTCAAAGAACAGTGGCTGTGCGCTGATTACTGTGAGGATAATTAAACCTGCGCTGCGCCGACACGCGCAAATTCGCGTTTCACATGCTCAGTTTTGTTTTCACAGGTTCTCTCTTCGCAGGTATTTCTGTTTTTATACCCTGTGACTAAACTACTGAATATATATTCAAATGATTTTTCGTATGCTGACCGGGTACATTATTATTCAATCGTCCGCGCCACCCTGTTAATAATCACAATAATCACAAGAACCAATAAATCTACACCAATATAATATTATAAAGAGGAAAGATTTGTTTGTTTGTAACGAATAGGCTCCGAAACTACTAGACCGATTTGAAAAATTCTTTCACTGTTCGGAAGCTACACTGTCTCCGGGTGACTTAAAGGCTACTTTTATCCCTATATTCCCACGGGAACGGGAATACGCGGGTGAAACCGCGTGACGTCCGCTAGTAATATATATTATGACAGTGAACGACTACAGGCTAATTATGAAGAATCTTATTTTGAAACTGTAATTAGGTTTTATTTTGTTACTTTATTCTAAGAGTGGCATAATAAAACATATACCTATTGTTAATAAAAAACACGTTTCAGAGGGAGTTCTCTCATTCTTCTCAGTAATTCATTTAAAATAACTAGTCTGACATATAGGATTAAGAATAAAATCACTTTACTAACCATACATTGTCATCCAAACTAAACGTGTATGCAAAATTTAAGCTCAATCGGAAACCGAGAAGTGGGTCAAAAACTTTTAAGATTGTTTACAGAGTGCGTTTAATAAAATAATATTACGGTATATTTATTGTAATATCTAGTTTACCAACGGCTCTCATTTGTTAAATGAACTCAAAGCATCTTTATATTGAGACAGAATGAAGTTCCTCGGTGGTAGAGAGATTAACGCCTCATGCATGCATGCATAGCCATGTCAGGTTCCGCAGAACTCCTGAAATAAATATCGTTGGTCATTGGAAAGCATTCGTGTACACTCACGAGCAATAAAATGGTAAAGTTCAAACGCGAATTTCTCGTGAAATAACTACTGCAACTTTAAGATATTGCCTACTTTATAATTCTTAAATATTAGTTGCAAAACTTCGCATGAAAATGAAATCAATACGACAGGTAAAAATTGCTTCTGATCTTTGCTAGCACCAATTATATATATATATTGTCGTTGTCGTAACAACTGGAAGACGACTTCCTCCGTATATGGACATTAGGTACCTCCTACACGGGCTGCGGGATGTTGTAAGAGATAGCGCGGCCTTGACATATAGGGCTAAGAAGGAACATGGGTGGTTTTTAGTCAGTAGAAGTCTGACACTCCCTCTGCCCAAGAGCGAAAGGGGTTATTTGATGACTTCCAACCCACCCCAAAAAAAAAGGTACCTCCTACACCAGCCATCCTTGCTAAACCCATAGTTGCATTCTACTTGATTCCATGCTAAAGATGTCATTGTTAACTGTAATTAATGTTATAGATGTCTATAATGTCATTCTTTATTAAAAAGGTCCGTTTATGCCAAAACATAAACAAACTGTAGCTGTAATACAGGGTGAAATGTAGGCGTGTCAAATCCAACCAAAGTTCAGTCCAAGACCAACCATACTAGTGTAAGTGTATACGTATTGGTGTTGCTAACTGTACGTCATCTTTGACAAGCCTGGCTTTGAGTCACACACAACCTCAAAAGGTAGTTCCTCGTTTGATCTCGAAGGAAATGTCGGAGACATGTTCCATTGAGGGTTCCTTACTAATATATTGAAAGGGTACTTCGAAAAATTACTACTCTAGTTTTGCTTTCACTAAATATTTTGTTTATTTAGTAAATTGGTTTTTGTCAGCTTTTAGTAAGTTAATATGTATTGGTCAAATCGTGCAACTATATTTCGATACAGTTCCTTTATTGGGCTGAAATTTTGTTAACAACTTTAGTTCTGGTGACAATACACTATATAGTGGAAAACTCCTCAACGGTCATGTAGTATAATAGCACGGACACAGAACTTTATATGCGCCTTCAATGTTTTTGCATAATTTTTTCTGCTTTTCAATAAAAATCGTTAGAAATTTAAAAAAAAAAACTTACAATATAATGTTCTATTCTTTACACAATAAAGTAGCTTTTACGACTGAACATATTTTCAAGCTCGCTATAGATCATGAAGAAAAATTCTGTTTGCCTTTCATAACAGAGTCAGTGGTAGACTTAGTGACATGTGTCATAAATCTTACTTACGCAAAGCGCACTGTCCGAGGATCTGAATATATGGCAACACTAGCGTTTCTTACTCGAAAGTTGAGGGTAGTTTGCAACGTTATGGTTGAGTAGGGAGGGTAGTTGTGTTTTATGTTGGGGGATATTCTTAAGGGCTGTTCCTTTGTTATCGTCACGATGTGCTTGCATTTGTAAAAATAATGATTGTTACACCTGTAATGCCTGAAAGGTTAGGCCAGTTAGGCACGGGTGTACCGATGACCTGGTGAGGGTTGCGGGGATCCGCTGGATGTGAGACGCACGGGACCGATTAATGTGGCGACACTTAGGGGAGGCCTATGTCCAGCAGTGGACGTCTTTCGGCTGAATGATGAATAGGGAGCGAGCCTATTACCATCAACTGGCCAGAAATCCAGACTCCGTGGCTGTTACTGAGGATATCCTTGATGGAAAAACCCAATATCACTTTACATGAACCGGGAATCGAACAGAACCTTTTGCTCAGCAGTCGCGCTTGCAACCACTCGACCAACGAGGCAGTTCATCAATATTTATATCCTAAACCTTTGATTTACATCCAAATTCCAAACACATAAAATGTATGTCACCCTACTCATACAAGTTCTGATACCAGCCGCACTCAATGTCGTTTCACAAGTTCTTGATTTATGTGCCCAGCCCCCTGCGGCCATAGCGACATGTGTAGGCAAAAGAGGCTCTTGTAAAGTCGGCACCTTAATGGAAAAGTGACTGAAGTTCACAAAGTAGCTCTGTTATGTGAAGATAATTCATCATGTCCCGACTTTGACTTGTTCTAAACATTGTGGATGTTTGGTTAAGTTTTCAAAGAGTGAAAATTTAGAAAAGGATGTTATAATGCTCAAAGCTAAATGATATGAACCATAACTGCCCACGGTCCTTTTTAATCTACTAAAGTTTGACGTTTGAATTTTGCACGACATGATGTCAGGCCACAACGTCAGCAAACGGTTAAAATGTGAATCACTTGATTCCTGTCCTTGTTATTCTGGTTTTCTTGGATCAACTTGTTGTATTGACTTTACGTACCGCGACAGGTCAAAATATTAATCAGTAAGCATAATCAACAGCCTTTTTCAAAGAGCAAGTTTTTTTGTTACAAGGTCAACGCACTTTTCTCAAACCACTGACACTCCTGAAAGCCAGAATAGTGATATTTACTGACAAAAAAAATGTAATTCTGATTAGTCCGTCTGTTAGATTATTGAAAAATATTGGATACGTATTTTTAGTTTTATAAAATCAATAAAAATTGACGAAGTTAAAACGCGCCAAAGATTTGAGTGGGGGGTTCTGTCGTCACTGACCGGTAAAAATAACATACTACCGTCTTAGAATATGACGTCACACGAGTTTTCAAAGCACTGTATCGTCGTCATTGTTTGTTAACGTGAAAAAATACTAATAAAAATACGTGTCCAATATTTTTTGGAAAACTATCTGACAGACTAATTAGATTTTTTTTGTTAACTACCTTATTAACAGTGGCGACCACAAGAAAAACGCCGAGACAATGAAGCTCGATGAAGTCCCAGAGCAACAATTATTATTTTAACTGTGCTGGATCCCGCAACGAAATTCATCAGAAAAGAATAGCGGAGGAGTAGGAAAAAACATAATTTCTAATAGTTCATCAATTTTGGCCACAAATGTTTCCCACAAACCGTACGAAATCTGTCTCTCAACCTAAGACGCAGTGAATCGTTTTTTTCCTTTTCCCGGAAACACGTTGTTTGTGACACTGACAGCATGATAGAGTGACCATTCATTTGGCACAGTGAATTCCAATTTCGTGCTCCAATTTTGCTCAGTCTCCTTTTCATTCGTCGTAAGGATTATAGCTTCAAGAATTGTATGGTTATTATCTAAACAATGTCGAATATGACAGCTTAAAAAAACAAAACTGTTAAGTACGTGTTATTTTTTGATGTTGCCTTTCATCCTATAATAAAATTACCGATCTTACCGCGGGCGAAACCGCTGGCACAAGCTAGTTAGAAATATTTTCTCGTAATTTAATTATGTAGGCAATGAGTACTTACAATCATGTTTTATAAAACTTGTGAAGGTTACCTGAAAGTAAAAGAAGAATTATTATTGTGAACAGAAATCAAATGAAAGGTGAAATTCTGAAAAATAATTTTATTAAATAAATGCGAAAGGCATCGGGACTACGTAAGTATGACAAAGAAAATAAATTGGTCCTATTTTAAAAATAATATAAGATCAAACGTAATTCACAGATTTTATCGGTAAGTTCTGAAATAAGATGTCATTTTAGATTTCATAATGCTATTTTGAGAGTATTGAATCAAACAAGATTCAATTAATATTTCACCTGATAAATCATTCCATTACGGAGGTAATCGAATGATTTATTTTTAATGATTAGAAAGAATAACAAAATGAAGGCGCCTCTACCTTAACTGAAACATACGCCCATGTTATATGAAAACATAATGAATCTACACTAATGTTATAAAGAGAAAAGATTTGTTTGTTTGTTTGTAACGAATAGGCTCCGAAACTACTGGACCGATTTGAAAAATTCTTTCACCGTTGGGAAGCTACACTATCCCCGGGTGACATAGGCTACTTTTTATCCCTGTATTCCCACGGGGACGAGAACTATGCGGGTGAAACCGCGTGACGTCCGCTAGTTCTTAATATAGCTAAAAACCGCATCAAAGAAACCATACCGTGTATAAAATCTCGCCTCTAAACGTCATATTTTTTACTTTAAATTGAATCTGAAGGTCCATTAAAGGCTCAGAGAGAGGGGGCCACGTTGACCAAGTTTAATAGACCTCTGAAACGTTTAATATTGTAACAGACAAGGGGTCTTTTTGATTGGTCGAGTTGTAACGAAGAAAGCTTGCAAAAGTGGTAGGAAGTATTCTCAATGTTAGGGTAATAATGTGGTTAGTTGGACTATCTACTTGAGTATATAAAAGTCTGTGACTATCTGCCGCACTCAGAGAGCTTTAATGATTACTTAGGTCATCACTTAGTAAAGGTTTTGACAGTTTTGTCATACAAAAGTATGTCAAACCTTTACTAAGTCACGGCTTAAGTAATCATTAAATATCTCTGAGTACGGCAATAAGTGTTACCCGATAGTTATATGAACCAAAATTTGATGCTTTCGCTAGTTAGCTTAAGTTTCTTTAGATTTTTAACTGTCGCACTCAGAGATGTTCAATGATTACTTAAGCCATGACTAACAGCCATACTCAGAGACATTTAATGATTACTTAAGCCGTTACTTAGTAAAGGTGTGACATATTTTTGTATGAGAAAACTGTCAAAACCATTACTAAGTGATGGCCTAAGTAATCAATAAATCTCTCTGAGTGCGGCAGTAAGTAAATATTTGACATACAAAACCTTTGGTAAGTGACGGCTTAAGTAATCATTAAACGTCTATGCGTGCGGCAGTAAGACGTTTATTGATAACCTTGATTTCTCAGAGATCCCATCATCAGATCCTGACTTAGTCACAATGGGATAATTTTGAAAATCGGTCTACAATTGGGCATGCCTAATTTTTTTTTTCAATCGCTGTCTTAAAACCATTTCGAGGGTTAGCTTAGGTGAATTCATGCCTGTGACCAGATTTGAAAAATACATACTATTTCAAAAGTTATAGGTGTTTTAACGAATGACTTTCATTTGACCTTTCAGACCCTCCAACAAAGCATAATAGAACATTCCTTTGTCATTCTATCATTCTTGAAAAAAAAAAACATTCGGTTGCGAGACTGTATGTCAACATTTTGTAGGTTATGTTTAGCCAGCTTTGTTGAAGTTTGTTTTTGTGAAATATTGTGAATTGTGGTAATGGCTTCTTTAAATTATACTAAGGCGGATTCCCGTAACACACCTACGGTCAATAATGCTATGATTGTTGAGTATATGATGTTGTCCACTCAACACAATATAGCGGAAATACGAGGAGCAAAGGCTCTCATGTAAGTATTCTATATCATTGTTTTGATTTATATAACATTGGTTTATCTCTTGTCATCAATGAACTTATTATATACTAGCGACCCGCCCCGGCTTCGCACAGGTGTTTTTCTCTACTATATTATGCATGTAATAGACTTATAACCTTCCTCTTGAATCACTGTATCAATCTCAACTGTCAAGGATATGTCACTGGATTTGGATTGACATTGTATTCTTTTTTAATTTGTCTGTGGCACAACACCGCACTACATACAGCCTCATAGTGATATTGAGAGCACCTCGAATTTAAAAAATCCTAAAAAAATGTACAACCCCTAAAAAAATAAAATAAGCAAATTAGTTCCTTGAAATGGTCTATATTTTGTAAAAAAATATTTAAAAAAAATATAAAAAAAATCAAGTCATGGCCAATTGCCGGAGATATGCGCGAACATACAGGAATAGAGAACCTCCTCTTTTTTGAAAGTCGGTTAAAAATAGGTGAAATAGTAAAGTAGCAGCTCAATAATATTGAACGAAGACTCCTTTACGATGTTATCAGGGTTTTATAATTTTCAGAAATAAATACATGCTGTAGAGTAGACATAAAAACAAATCAAGCATTACAAAAATGAAAAGGGCTTTACAAAAATGGTAGCACCGATCATAATCGTAAAATAGCAGCAATCTCAAAAGGACATCTCCATAAAAGTACCAAAATGTGATCAAAGGAGAACGCCCATAACTGGCCAAGCAAGAATTGAATCTAGCCATTCAAGCGAGAGGCGGCGGACAGACCCATTCCATACAATATTCAACGTCCATTGCCGCTAATATATGAAAACTAGCTTTTGTCCACAGCGTCAACCGCGTAAAAGTCGGAAATATCAGATAATGACGATTTTCTGTACAAACTTGGTTGAATTTCAAAAATTCCTTGCCTATTCCTAGTCTACATTATAAAGGAAACGATTGTGCAAAATTTCAGCTTTTTTGGTCCAAGATTTTTGGGCTGGGCATTGATAAGCCAGTCAGTGCTAAATAAATATGTTTTCCTTCTTTCTTTTATTTGGTCAGTCGGTCAAGACTCCTCTTTTTATTTATATAGATAAAACTAACAAGATGTCCACTCACTTGTGAGGTCGAGATTCGGAGAAAATAAGTTTCTATCTACTGTGTCGGTATTAACGGAAATATAGGTAGCGTAAATCAGTTTTTCGTTTAAGAGAATGTCGTTTTACTTTGTCATTTTGATATTGAGTCTGAAAAGGTCGCGATATAACAAGTATCCAATATTATGTATACTAGTTTTTTAAAGCCTTCCGAAATTTCTTTTGATATTCTCATAATATTGATGTTTATTGACTTTTAAAAATGTGATTCTAATTAGTCCGTCTGTTACATTATCGAAAAATATTGTATACGTATTTTATGTTTTATCAAACCAATAAACATGGACGAAGATAAAACGCGTCAAAGATTTGAGTGGAGGTTGGTGACGTCACTGATCGCTAAAAATATACATATACATATATACTGCCGTACTCAGAGATATTTAATGATTACTTAAGCCGTCACTTGGTAAAGGTGACATATTTTTGTATGACCAAAACTGTCAAAACCATTACTAAGTTATGGCCTAAGTAATCATTAAAGGTCTCTGAGTGCGGCAGTAAGAGTATGACGTCACACGAGTTTTAAAAGCACTGTATCGTCTTCATTGTTTGTTTACGTGAAAAAATAAAAAATACGTTTCCAATATTTTTGAAAATCTATATGACGGACTAATTAGATTTTTTTTGTTAACATCCCTATTCTCCTGCCTTCATCGGCAGCATGTCTTCGTCTTCCACACTCTTCTATAGATTCATTTTTCGTCTCACACTCATATTTAACCCCAAATTTTCCTGCAATCAATCTTTTTAATAATTCAGCACCAATTTTTCCAATACCAACAAGTCCTACCCAACAAATGCAATGTTTATGGTGCTAAACCCCATGCTTCTGACCAATACACCATGTTTCTTCCCTACGGTAGATTCATGCCCTGTCCAGTAAGTCACGGTCGGAATAAATCTAAATTTGGGGGAAAAACTCGCACCAAATCTCAACATGTCTATTCTTTGTGTTTCTTAAACTGCCTCAGCCGTTGAATAATATAAAAGGAGCAACAGTATGGGCGATTTATTTCCATTTTCCTTTACTTGTCGAAGAGTTACTTCGTTCTGACTTAAAGTATTGGCAGAACGTGTTATTTCAGAACGATTCTTTGTTTTTTTTGTTTGAACGAGGCAACTGTTGCGTCTGCTATTGAAGTTTGTATTTTATATGTTTGTTTACGGTTCGAAATTTGTTGGCTAAAATGCCGTTAAAACACGTAACATTTATTTCAATTGTTGACGTGAAAAGAAAGAGTTATTGTAATTAAGTAAACGATGGTTAAAGTAATCGAAAGCAGGCATAACACCAAACTCGCCTGTTTCGTTGGTCTTGTGGTCCCGACAAAGTGTTATTGGGTTATTCCATCTAGAAATTCTCAGTAGCAGCCACGGAGTCTGGATTTGTGCCTCATTGATGACAAAAGGCTCGCCAAGGCGCACTTTAACATAACATTTCTTTTTCCTACTCCTCCGCTATTCTTTTCTGATTAATTTCGTTGCGGGATCCAAGACAGTTAAATCATTTCTCTGGGACTTCGTCGGGCTTCATTGTCTCGGCGCTTTTCTTGTGGTCGCCACTGTTGATTCTGGCTTACAGGAGTTACAGTGGTTTGGGAATAGTGTGGCGTGCTTGTCCCAATTTAAAAAAAAAAAACATAACTAATGTGTACATGTCTGCTTAACCTATCGGGGATTATAGGCGTGATGTTACGTTACACTAAATTTTAATACGGTAAGTTCTTGTCAGTTCTCGAAAACTTATATTTTATTTAGCAGGGACATAAATGAGTGTTCTTCCTTCTATGAATTCCAATAAAAGTCAATTCTTGTCATATCTCAGAAAAAAGTAATTCTATATCTATTGGTCACTGAACCAAAGAAACTCCACTGTAATAAAAGAAAAAAAAACACTTTGTATAAATGGATGTGTGACGTTGAATCTAAAAAAACCTATTAAGGGCGCAGTAGGTTTACTGACAACTTTATGAGATACCGCGGCCTCGACATATTCAGTAGAAGTCTGACACTCCCCTTCGCTCTGCCCAAGAGCGGGAGGTGTTATTTGATGATTTCCCACCCGCCCCCCCTCCCAAAAAAATGGTTTAAGTACTATCAAAAGTTCTTAATAACAAAAGAAGTAAAATGTAAAAATAAATCTTATTACAATGGTTCAAAGCTCTGTTTTAAACGTGATTAAAAACCTGCTCTCCTCTCTGAGTCGGCCTGTGAGAACGGACCCTTAGAAATTACTTCTTACACATGCTTAAGTTAGCTTTTGGATTCATAGCTCAGCTTAAGTGTTGTGTTTTTGATTTTCGTTTTACATCATCAGCCTATAATGTTCCCACTGCAGGGACTTAGGCCTCCTCTCTAGGAGAGAGATGGGCTATAATTCACCACGCGGGAGCAGTGCGGGTTGGTAGATGTCACAAGTTATATATTTTTTTGATTCTAAAACATGCCAGTTTCCTCACGATGTTTTGCTTTCTCCGTTCATCAATCAAGCATACAACACATTAAAAAGTCATCTTCAAACATTGATGTAGGTACGGAACCTCATAAAGTTTTACAACAAAACTTTTCAACAACAAAGGCACGAAAATGACGTTGTTCTAACATTTACGTGATATAAATGTCACGTCAACTACCACGATTTACGTAGACAATTTAAAACAGTAGTTTAGAAGATTTTTGTCATGAATATGTGACGAAACAGAGGAATTTTATAGCATTTTAATTATTCCTGTCTGGGTCGACTTGACATATTATTGTCCCTTCCGATGTAAATGGCAGTTTTAGTTCGTTTCAAGGGATTTTGACATGATATTTATGAGTCCTTGGTCTCGTTATTGTGACTGTCGTTTTTATTTTTGTATTGAGCTGGGTTTTTTTTGGAGCTGGTTCTCCCAGAGTGGATGAAGTCTAAATATAAAGTTGAGCTCAACAATTTGATACGCGAATAACATAAGGCAGGTTATAAGCCCTTGCCAGAACGAGGTCAACACAATATTCGGAAATATGAATAGTCCTCTTTTAAATTACTATCCTCGGTGTGGGATTCTCGTATTTACTAAGTATGTGGCCCATGGCTTTTGCTGAGTAGAATATGGTGATTGAGATTTTTTCTCCTTTGTCCAAGTTGAAGATGTATGCCTTTTTTTGTGGGGTGGGAAATCATCACCCCTCCTGCTCCTGGGTAGAGCGGAAGGGAGTGTCAGACTTCAACTGACTAAAAACCACCCATGTTCCTTCTTAGCCCTTGTGCCGAGGCCGCGGTATCTCTTTCGAACAACCCGCAGCACCGACACGAGAAGATGTATGCCTGTATGCAGAATCTTGTTATGTTCGAGATGGCACGATATCGGAAATTAGATGCAGAAACTCGCTCGTAATTTCGTCGGAACCATATTGTTGGCCACAGGTGTGATAACTTCAAAGAGATAGGTAATATTCAATAAAGTTTGGAAGGCGGCACTGCATTTGAAAACTATAAACTATAATACTTCCAGTTCAGTATTGGACGGTTTAGATGAAATTCAATTCAAAGAATATAAATCTGTAGTCCTGTGTGGATCTGAAAAAGACCAGTAGGTCGATGACAATGTCAGTCATATAGCAGTTACTACACTACTAATTGAACCGAAGACGAAACTTAGACATTAGACTCAAAATTGTGATGTTCCCAAATTCATAACATAATTGTAGTAAGAATTAAAACTAACTGGCATGATTTTGTGGTAACTATTGGTACATTACATACACGCGAAATGTTTGCCAAAATTAGTACCACCTTGACTGAACCCACGTAAGGACCCTACAAACACAGCAGTCAAATAGCTACGAAACACGTATTGGTAAATAAACACTGCCCCCAGAATCTGAGCAAATATTTATGCCTGGACATTGCATACTAATTGCTCTAGAACCAACCATTCGCATAGGAAGCAAGCATTTGAATATTTTGGTCAGGCAATTCGAGAAACGACAGCTGATGTAAATATTTGTTCGGAAGCATTTGGCAAGAAAATTAAACATCGGGAGATAAGCAGCATACCTGAAGCCAAGTCAGAGGCCTATGGGCGAAATTAAAGCAGACAGGTTAGGCACTTTCCACACGATAAAATTAAAAGAAGCATTAAAAAGCAATGCCAGTAATTTTTAAGAGTTTTTCAAAGTTTTTTTAGCGTATAAACCAACACAAAAGACTTCTTTATAATTCTTCGGTGTGAGATTGAAAATGTTTTTACAAAATTGGACTGCAGTTTAAAAGCTTAGTTTGTAACTTAAACCATTGAAGACAATCTGGATAGAATAATTGAGGATCGTAGGTTAATGAGACTGCCAGGCTAAAGAACCACTCACTCTATTCATGTTGTTTAACGCGTTCATCAAATGCACGCTAAAGAACCACTCACTCTATTCATGTTGTTTAACGCGTCCATCAAATGCACGCTAAAGAACCACTCACTCTATTCATGTTGTTTAACGCGTCCATCAAATGCACGCTAAAGAACCACTCACTCTATTTATGTTGTTTAACGCGTCTATCAAATGCACGCCAAAATAACCTAAAATGGGCTGATTGATTATAGCTTTGTCAGCTCTTTTAAGGTTTATTTAGAATAGGTAACTGATTTTTCTTCTTCAAAAATCGATGACATTGTCCGGCTGGTACGTTGCGGATAATACTGTCGGTTACCTCATCCAGGAGGTTGCAATGAGAGGAACTGATTTATTTTTTTAATTTAAACAAGGTAAAAGAAATACTTCATGATTACTGAAAATAAATGTTATGTTATTCAAGTTAACATACGTAGGAATATCTCAAGCGTCTATTTGTATTCTAGCTTCCTATATAATACTCAAAACAAACACAACCGTCTGAAACTCAGTTCCGATCACAGAGCACGTCTAGGCGATCTCTGCTAGAAGTGGCATACTCCAACACTTTTCGTAATCGCAACCCACCTAACATATTAACTGCCACTCGGGTCGATCTTTAGGTTAAGCCGCGCGCTTGCCTAGGTTGGTCTGTGGATGGATGACCGCCCATTACATACCGAGTTTCCTGCGTGCCTCAGATAGCACGTAAAGCTGTTGGTCCCGGCTGCTATACATAGACCTTTGGCAGTCGTTACAGGTAGTCAGTGACCTGAAAGCCAGTATTACAAATGGGTATCGTATTACCTAGTATTAACTGGGTTTTGGAGGCCATATAGGGAGTCGCTCCATGTTAAATACCGGTATTCAGGTGCATCTGGTTAGACTTTTAATATGGGACAAGCCCGCCACACTATTCCCAAACCACTGTAACTCCTGTAAGCCAGAATCAACAGTGGCGACCACAAGAAAAGCGCCGAGACAATGAAGCCCGACGAAGTCCCAGAGAAACGATTTAACTGTCTCGGATATATAGATAAGATATATATATATAAGTAGATAAGTTCAAAGTCACCCAAAGGGCAATGGAGAGGCCATTGCCCTTTGGGTGACTTTGAGCTTTCTGATGAGGCCCATTGTGAGCGACCACGTTTCGGTCCCGTATGTAATCACTGGCAACACAGACTGGTCATAGACTTTCGTCTTGAGACACTGGTATGTTGGACGAGAAGATACCGCGCAACGTCCCGAACGCTGCCCAGCCGAGTCGGATTCGACGATTGACCTCTTTCTCGAGGTTACACCTACCCAACTGGACCGTTTGTCCCAGGTAGACATAATCGTCCACAACATTTCACCAGTTATGTTTAAATTCCATGAAATTAGGGGCTAACCTATTGCCATAAACCCCGATAGGTAACACTGCCTTTTAATTTTTTTTGAGGATGGGAAGTCATTAAATGACTCCTCCCGCTACGGGCGGAGCAGTAGGGAGTGTCAAATTTCTACAGACTAAAAACCACCCGTGTTCCTTCTTAGCCCTTTGTGCTGGGGCCGCGGTATCTCTTTCGAACAGCCTGTAGCCCTGACAGGACTACCTGATTTGGGAATCGAAACCCAGCCTCGACCACTAACGAGACAGCCATGTTAATAAAGCGACAAAATAAAAAGGTGATGCGACTGCGACTCTAGTAATTGTCTTAATTTGTATTCAAGCCCTTTCTCTGCTGGGGGGGGGGGGGGGAAGATTTATGCTAAGTCCATAGTCTATGTATTTGTTGAACTGAAAGTTAAAATTCAAAGAATGTTCTTCGGTTTTATTTTTACAATTTACTCTAGTCTAGACTGCCTCGTAGGTCTAGTTGCCGCACCTGCTGACCACGAGGTCCTGAGTTCGATTCCGGCCTCGAGTTATTTTTTTGGTTTTTCATAATTTTTTTGGTTGGTGGCAAAAGGCTCGGCTCGAATTATATGGGATTTCAAAAAACTGGCGAAGGTACCTCTGTTTAATCCTTCAGGGATTGGGCGTGATGGTATGTTATGCGTTGAATAACTCCAGTTTGAATGGTACCTTAAATTTGATTTAAAATCATGTTCATGAAAGCGAAAAGAATTTACAAAACAGATAGGCCCGTAGTTCATTTCATATTGAAATAAACCTTCAGGCACTGAAAGATATGACCTCCGGCCACCGTAGACGCGGGCTTGTGGACTGTGAGTGATAGGCTAACTCGCCGTCCGTCCGTCTCACGACGAAAACAGGCCGTGTCGACGACGCGTTCGTGTTCCACGCGCGCCTCAAAGAGATGTCAGCAACATGGGAGGGGCCCGAAAGGGCCGACGCCCGTCGGGGCCGCGGGGAGTACACTAGTTATCCCGGCCTCGACATAGAGGGCGAAGAAGGAACATGGGTGGTTTTTAGTCAGTAGAAGTCTGACACTCCCTATCGCTCTGCCCAAGAGCGGGAGGGGTTATTCGATGATTTTCCACCCGCCAAAAAAAAAAGGCACTAAAAGATTCGTAATATCTGTCATACCCGAGAATTTAAATGTTTTAGTCAAAACAATTAAAACCACGAATTTTAAATGAATTGAAATGAAAATCTTTATTCAAAGCATTGTTTTGCGGTCGTTTTGTAGCGGTGATAGAACCCAACCTTAATTTGAAGCGTAACACGCAATATTATGTTAAATGTTTATAATTAAGGCTTGTAGCGTCGTTTGAGTACGGAATAAGATATCATAACATCACGCCTGTTCCTGCAGGGGTTAGGCAGAGGTGTACTTAATATTACACATTTTACCATGTTTTTGTTTATGTTTAAATGCCATGTAATAGGGGGCGAGCCTATTGCCGTCAACCGGGCACTAAATCTGCTGAGCATGAGCAGTCGCCAGTCTAACGACCAGGTAAAGCTATCAAGTTTGCATTTCTAAAATTTTACTGTATTTATATTATTTTGATACCCTATTAGCTTATCGACCACATCAGACAATAAAAAATTAAGTTCAAAAAACTAAAACCCGACTACAAATAAAATCACAGACTAATAAAACCGCGGTCTTAAAAGTAGAAAACAAGAAAAATCGTCTAGTTAGTAGATAATTTGTATATTTCAATTTAACGTATTATAAGTAAAATTATTATAGAGGACAGCCGTAGTCGCGTGCCACTGATACCTAATGCTCCATTATGGCGTTCTCATTGCTACAGAAGTCAGCTGCTACTTAGTTGCAATTAGCAAGGCTTCCTTTTGGCTTCGCCGTAGTCGGGTAAAAATAGGTCTTCTATACAAAAAATAGATTGGCTCAATACCATGTAAACATATTCATATTTAAAAGCTGCCAGTGTATAACAAGTGATTAGTTCAATTACAAATGTTTTTATCCCCATATTGCACTACACCCTGGGGCATCGTTAGCTCATCGTTAAATTGGACTAGTAATATTACTGCATGTTCAGTTTTAGCTTGGTTCAAATATTTTCGAGAACGGGTATTTAAAAACAAATTGTATGTATTTGGTTATTAAAACGCTTTTATTAACATAACCTGTAACTATGTAAACTATGTAAAATAATCTGACCTACAACAATAACACATACTTACTGGCGAAATGTGTGTGTACTATAAGCCAGATCTTTGCTTAACCTTTCTGGGATAGCAGGCGTGACTTTATGTATAAGCAACAGTATTTCGTAACTTAAAAAAGTTATTAAAAAATTATAAACTTTTTTATAACTGTATTCCTATATACACATACTTAATTAAGTGGTGTAAAACTATTTTTGTTTTTTTTTTAATTTATTTAAATAAATGAATACAGACGTGTTACTGAAATTTTAACTTACCTTACGTTTGATGGCGAGAGGTGCTCTTGTACAAAACAATGAACCATCTTACTAACTAATAAATAATAAAATAAAAATAATCATTAATAATCATTATTTACTTAATTTACAACAAATCCCGACCATACACAATATATACTTACAATTCTTGAATGTTAGTTAGGTGTGGTGGATTAGACAGGTGTTTATGTAAAAACCGTAGTAATAACTTTGTAATTATTGTAAAAGTTCAAAAGTTGATTTTGAAGCTCGATAGATGGCGATGCCGCAAATAAAAGCGCGTTATGGTTACGTTACGTTACCTCGATTTGGTTGCGTTCGATTGATTTTATAAAATACTACCTGATGTTTGGGACTTCGTTCCCGTGAAAATTTTTATGTGACTAAAAAATGTTTGGGATGAACAAACCCTTACCACTTAGGGGTATGAAAAATAGATAGTAACTGATTCTCAGATCTACTAAATATGTATTTAAAATTTCATAAAAATCGGTCAAGCCGTTTCGGAGAAGTATGGTAACTAACATTGTGTCACGAGAATTTTATCTATATGGAGAAGATATAACCAGCTTAGGTCAGTGGTTTTATTTCAGTAATCAGCCCTATTAGTGTTTACACAAGTATGTTAGTCCAACAAGTCCAGCTCGGGTATACCTAATCAATAGGTAAAGACAAAACAACAGTATTGTCTCTCCTAAAACAAGATTTTAACTTTACTCCACCTGTACCTGTCCAATAGTCAGACGCAACTTATGTATCCCATAACTAAAAAAATCTAAACACACTATCCAACATAGGACATCCATCGATCTACCCAAAACCGTAACATTCCCTTCCATCAAGATCCACATCCATCCTTTACCAAAAAACATTGATTTACATTTCCTAAGTATACGTACTCCAATTAGCATATTTGGCTGTCGGTGGCTTTTCGGTGGCAGATGAGAATTTCCATCGCAGAGAATATTCGTACCTATTCCCATGTTTACTAAGTGAGGATTCGTCACGGTGGGCGATCGGGGTAGAAGGCTGCAAGTGTCAAAGTGTGTGTTTGCATGATAAAGTGATTGGGTTAGTAAGGGGATGCGTAGACATAAAAGCTATGGCAATTTCCATCAGCATCTTGCTGATGGAAATTGGCTCAGTTTGTCGTGTCTGATCCTAGCGAGTCGTGTTGTTATCCATTAATTAAAGGCAAAATGACAATACAAAATGCGTTTGGTAACAAATGTTTGGAAGGACAAAATTTTAACGGCTGATTTTCATTATTGAAATTGAACGTGATCAGCACATCTTAAAAACGTTTAAGAGCTGCCAGTGTCATCATACATCATCTGCCTAGACTTTTCCTGACAATGTTGAGTTCGGCTTCCAGGCTAACCGGATGCAGCTGAATTTAATCTTAAGTTCGACTCAAGCGAGATATAAGTACTCAATATTTTTTTAATCCATCGGCGTTTATTAAGATTTTGATAATTCTGACTCGATAAACCTGAAGAAATTATGTTTAAATTATTAAAAAAAATATCTGGTAATAAATGTCATGCAATATGACGTCCAAGAGTTTTCAAACCTCTATATATCGTCTTCATTGTTTGTTTACGTGTAAAAATAAAAATATAATTATGCTAACTACCTTTTGTTTTTTTTTGGCGGGTGTAAAAATCATCGAATAACCCCTCCCGCTCTTGGGCAGAGCGAAAGGGAGTGTCAGACTTCTACTGACTAAAAACCACCCATGTTCCTTCTTCGCCCTCTATGTCGAGGCTGCGATAACCGTTGGACTACCCGCGGCCCCGACAGGCGTCGGCCCTTTCGGGCCCCTCCCATGTGTGTGTGTTGAGGCGCGCGTGGAACACGAACGCGCCGTCGACACGGCCTGTTTTCGTCGTGAGACGGACGGACGGCGAGTTAGCCCATCACTCACCGTCCACAGGCGTCTACTGTGGCCGGAGGTCATCGCGGGACCCCCGACGACCACCTAACTACCTTACAACCTAACCATACTACATGTTACTATTAACTTACCTTACCTTACCTTATACACACATCGTAGATATCACTACCATCTTCTTGTTTCTAGACCACTCAAAAAACCCTATTACGCAACACGGACTAGACTTCTACCCCGACACTAATAATACCTGTTTCACGTTGTATTTGTGTTAGACCTTTTGTGTTATATGTCGCATTACCTATGGATGTTATAAGAGAATATTGCGTTGCTGTGTCTGCTTTTTTATCTTTTATCGTAATTATTTTCAGGGTTCGGAGACATGAGATAATATTACGTGCCAGTTAGTAACTACTGTATTATGATTTCTAAACATCACGTAGGTACTAAAACCTGTATCTATAAGTAAAGAAACTAATTAATTGGGTTTATGTTCAACTAAATAAAGCCGTTTTGTGCAATAAACGAGAAATTTAACGAAGTAAGAACCGTCAAAGACAGCAAAGCTAAGAAATAAAACTTTTATTTAAAATTACGGAATGAAAAGCGTAAATTAAATGATAAGTTTTACTTCAGTGATCACATTGTTATCTAGTGTTTGCAAGCGTGCTGTTTAAATAAATAAATTAATAAATGAGGTTCAGGGTTCGATTGCAAGGTCGGGCAGTGGTGTTGGATTTTTCCGCCAAGAATTTCTTTGTAACAGCCAAAGAGTCTGAATTTAATAGTCTGACCGCCTTTTGCATAGGACTTAAACTTGGTGAAATTTGGGTGTGCTGTAAGATACAACGTTGCCTATCCTTTGGGGGATTACAGGCGGAATATTACGTTAAATTAAGATAAACTCATAATACCTCCTAAAAACAAATCGAAAACTCAAAATAAATTCTTCAAACCTACTCAAAGAAACGCACCCAAAACCCTTCCTCCACAAATTACCATACAAACTAACTAGTAATTTCTTGCGACTCCCGTCTGTAACTAATCTTGTATCCTCATTGGTATTCCATCTTTGTCTGGTAACGTAGGGTCAAAGGCTACAATGCTATGTATACTATCTTGAGAAATGGCTTTTGTGTCGATGTGATAGATGAGGTTTTGGCTTTGCTGATAAATTTTCAGGGAGACTGGAGTTTAGTCATAATTGAAGACTGGGTGTTTGAATGAAGGGATATTCTATAGCTTGTGCTAACTAAGGAAGGAAGCATTAATTTAGTAGAATTTCGTTTTGTAGTTTCCTACAAAATAAATGTATAAGAATTTATTTGTGAGATTTCTGGCTTTTATGGTACTGAAATCGCAGTTGGTCCTTCAGAGATATTTAATCCTTATTAATAACAGCATCGGAAAAAGTTTTGTGGACATCAACCATATTCTTGCTCACTATTTAAGGTAAAACAAAGTTTAGACAACAAAGTATTAATTTGTAAACGAAACAAACAATAATATAATATTTCGACTTTAAGCTGATTATGACAGCACGCAATAAAATAGGACATAAAAATTTCAACAAATCTCGCTTATGATTCATACTTAAAATCAAAGGCAGAGTAATAAAAAAAAACATCAAACAAACACAATCATAACTCTAATAATCTAAATTAAGAACATAGCATAATTTTAGAGTTCACCGTTGAAACTAAACCAGTAGAGTGTGAGTAACTTTAGCTGACAGAGAGACCCCTACTAAGCTGAGAATCATGTACTTTAATCCAATTGTAACAACACACTGCCAAATTTCCTGGATTGAGAATACTGCAGCTGTATTTCTAACAGTGTAATTTAGTTAGTGCCTTGCTTTCAACTTAGTAGATGACTTTTGTTTTAAAAGACTTGCCACATGTAAGCAGAACATTTAGGCAAGCAACATCATGCAATTGTCCAGTGGCCTTGACGTATAATGTCTGAATCGCAGTGTCTGAATGTCGGATTAGTTGTCTAGTATTTTCAATTGGTTTTTGGCCAATTGACCAAATAGCCAGACTTAGTGCTTATAGGTTACCAACAAATAAATTCAGTGATTCATCATTATCACCCTACAGCAGTCCAATGTTGGACATCGGCCCCCTCAGTTGTACACCACTTAACTCAATTCTAGTCTTAGCCAGTTACTACCAGCCACTCTGCGAAAATCGTCGGTCCAACGAGTCTGAGGGCGTCATACCTAAAGTCTATCTATCATTGTTTTTGTTAATTACTGAACTCGTCTCCGCTGGCTTTGACTCGGCAGTCTCAGCAACATAATTATTTCAAGCTGTCGATATCGCTTCGCTGCAGTGACCTTCCAACATCACAAATTCAAAGCAATCAAACTAATTAATTTTCTAAGACGGATCATTCGAAACAATTTCGAGTCTAATTCGAGTCTCCCTCTAAAATCCATAGTAAGGGACCCCAAGTCACCACCAAGTTTCTCAGTCGAATGAGTGAAGTTTAATTTCGAAGCGAAGCAAAGCGAGCGTTGCGAGTGCATCAAGCGTTTTCTATTTTACCCTCTGTAGCATCGATAATGACTTATAAATGTACTTTGTTTGCTCATTTATTATAGGTATTGTTTAAAAGAAATAAAAGATTTCATTGTCAATATGTGAGAAAAAAAAGTGCCAAATCGACTACCGGTACATCGTGGTGTTGAAGTGTTTGTACAAAAACGCCACCATGTCGGTCCGACTCCAGGATCAGACTTCGGAACCTATCCTTCTTCAGTCCAACGGTTACACTACTAGGCTATCTGCTTATTTATGCTTCACTGAAGTGACTTTAGTGAAGTTAACTCCGAGCTGTTCATTCTTGTTTCATTCTTTGTTGCCAAAAATTCTTAGGAATGAACTTTCCTCTGATTCATCGGTTTCACGGCGATACTTTAGTTTTACCGCTGTATTGTAAGGACATGCCTTTGTCGATCCCCATTAAAACAATCGTCCATTAGCCACCTATCCTTTCCTTGTGGATACATATACTCCATGGCGACCCTGCCATACAAGAACTCAAGAAAAAAAAAAACAAAATAGAAGAACCATATAAAAGCAATAAATTGACCTTCCTTTCGCATAATCTGTTGATAATTTTATCATAGTTTGGCACAGACCACCGTTCTGCGGAAAGGATTAGACGTCCACCAGATGTTTCCCAATCTCTATCCACTTAATTTTTCGGCGGCACAATTGGCGCAGTGGCTGAGCGAATGGTGGACTGCTGCACTGCGTATCGTGGGATCGATAACCCGTACGGAACAAATATTTGTATGGCCTACAGATTGTTGTTCCGGGTCTGGGTATTTGTGTATGTGAGTTTAAATGTTTGTGAACGCACCTAAGATACCGGAGAACATTCTAGAGAGGGGGCAACGTTTAAAAAAAATCATTGCCTAATAATAACTACCACTCGGGTCGATCTTTAGGTTAAGCCGTGCTTGCCTAGGTTGGTCTGTGGATGGTCCAACCAAACGTACCGAGTTTCCTCCGTGCCTCGGAAAGCACGTTAAGCTGTTGGTCCCCGCTGCCATAAATAGATCATTGGCAATCGTTACACCTGTAACAATTGACTACCGAGTAAGTGACCTAAAAGTCTAACAATCAATCTTAGCAAAGGCTATCGTATTAACCAGTAATAACTGGGTTGTGGAGGTCAGATAGGCAGTCGCTCCATGTAAAATACTGGTATTCAGCTGCATCCGGTAAGACTGGAAGCCGAACCCAACATAGTTGCGAAAAGGCTAGGTAAATGATGATGCTCACGTTCTGTGGAAAGGAATGGACCGGATTCCACCCAATATTTTCCATTTCATGTCTACTTAATGCTCACATATCATATCATTATCAGCCTAATAATGTTTCCACTGCTGGGACACAGGCCTCCACTCTTTGAGAGGGAATGGGCTAAACCACCACGCAGGCCCAGTGCGGATAAGTAGATGACACAAGTCTTCGAATTGTTTGGTTCTAGGACATGCGCGGTTTCCTCACGATATTTTCTTTGACCGTTTTGAGAGCAGTGGTGATGAAATAAATTACACAGAGTAATGTGTTCAAACCCACGACTTACTGTTCATAAGTCGGAGCCGCCCACACTGGGCCAATATTCTCATTATTATTACGTGGAAATTTGAATAAATAGATAAATATGAAATACATTTCAAGAAACATATTATGCTCGCGTGTCATTTTCTACAGTAATATAATATTTCTGTGAAATGAAAATCTACCGCAGCGAGTTTTAAAATGAGACGTCTGGAAAGTCTGGATGTGACCCGGAGCAACTTACGCTCATATTTGCAGTTTTGGTGAAATTTATATCAGCTACGTAGGTACCCTTGATATTTGTATTTTCTTGTATTCGGACGTTACATTGATGATAGTTTTAGTTACTAACACAGAACATAACATAACGCTTATAATGCTCAAAGGGTTAGGTAGATGTGTACCTGAAAGTACACCCATATTTCGCCGGATATATTTTTAAGTCCTACATAATAGGCACATTGTTATTAAACGAGAACGAATCCAGACTCAATGGATGTCACTGAGCCATTTCTGACGGACACCCAATAACAATTTGTCTGGCCCGGGAATCGAACCCACAGCCTGATGCGAAGCAGTCGGTCTTGCGACCACAAGAACAACGATAACGCTTTATATACAATGTTTAATAACTTCGTTGTGTGTTCAATAATGATGAAATGGAAAATGGAAACTTTGAAGGCTACAGCTAGCTGCAGCTTATAAAATTATCACATGCAATAATTATGAGGTTGGCTCGATAGCTGAAATAACACAAAACACACAATTCGACACACAACAACATTTTAATTACCACGCTGTTCTGCTGTGTAAACGGGTGGGGCCAGCATTACCCAGCTTTAGAGCTGCTGGATGAGGATGAGCGGAAGCAAATTACTACCTGTCTGGAGTCAATTTTGAAGAAGTGTGTTAAATAAGATACTTCACAAATCCAAAGTTCCTTAAAGTAAGTATATTAGTGTGCTAAACTAAATATAGGGACTAACAAATACATTTTCGGTATAAATGTGACATCCTATCCATAGAAGAACTGCTCCCTTTATTCTAGGGTCTTTCTAGTGGGCCGTGTCGTGAAGTCTGACAACCAGTCTTACCTAGGGTAAGACGTTATTAAGCACTGAGTATTCCGCTGCATTATGTTAGACTAGAACCCTAGGGAAAAAGCCAGGCAGATGATGATGATCTTCGAATGAATCCATCAGTAATAATGATGATGATGATGACATATTGATCGTTAGGAAGGAAGCCTCTCTAACCGTTCAACTCGGGTTTTTTTAATTCGTGAAATAATATGAAGTCTAATTAATTTTTCATGATCTTGCTAAACAATATTGCTTACCGCACCACTATGCCTGAGGTACCTGTTAAAAACTTTAAAAAAGCGAAACCTTTCTTTAGATATCCTAATTAAATGTTTGCAATTAATTAAAAGTAACTTTGTTTCAAACCCTTCTAACGATTCAAAGTCAAGATTTCCGTTTCGTTTCAGCACCGGTTCGCGAGTTTTATGAAACTCGACCCGACTCTGTATTTCGCAAGATTTTTGCGTTATTTCCTTTGGTTTGCCGGAAATTTAGAATTTTGATTTTATAATGAACTGAAGGATGACTTATTTCCCGTCGGGGCTGCGGTTCCCGTCGGGGCTGCGGTTCCCGTCGAGGCTGCGGGTTGTACACTAGTCACCGCGGCCTCGACATATAGTGCTAAGAAGGAACATAGGTGGTTTTAGTCAGTAGAAGTCTGACACTCCCTTTCGCTCTGCCCAAGAGCGGGGAAAAAAAGCGTGACTTATTTAATTAAGCTGCCAATCTTAATTATACTGTGATGCTAATTAGTGGTCGCAGGCACGACTGCTCAGCATGTGGTACACCAATATAATGTAATGATGGAAACCATATCGCAATTCGGGTTACGATAGGAATGAAATATAGGAAGAGGGTTACGTTCGGAACCAATTTTTTTTTTTCAAATTCCTAACCTAACCCACGACCGGGTTAGGATTTCGGGTCCGGTTCGGAATAATCCGAAATAATGGTGTACTATAAGGGACACTTCTGCCTAACCCTTCGTGGATAACAGGCGTGATGTTATGTTGAATCACTTTTCACAAAAGCATTTCCAGCATCCTACATCTAGTGACGTAGCCATTCGGCGATGCGTGGCGACTATCTCACGCCCGCACCCGGCACGAATATGTGACGAAACGTGCCAAACTACACGGTGCACACTATGTACTGCAATCATTTATTAGTAGTAGTTTTTGTGTGATTTATTAGTAATTCTAAGCATAATCTTTATTATGCCTAAAGAAAAACCTTACAAAAGTTGTACACTAGTAGGTACTAATCTACATCTACACTAATATTATAAAGAGAAAAGATTTGTATCTTTGTGTGTGTGTGTGTGTGTGTATGTTTGTAATGAATAAACTCGAAAACTACTGCGCCGATTTCAAAAATTCACTATTAAAAGCTACATTCTAGATGAGTAACATAGGCTACTTTTTATCCCTGTTTTCCCACGAAAACGGGAACTATGCGGGTGAAGCCGCGTGAAGTCCGCTAGTTTTCTATGTAATAGTAACTCATTTTGGTCTGAATTGAAAAAAACTGGACAAAGAGCTCGTGGTAAATAATAACAGTCACAGAGGTAAATCTTCAGGTTAAGCTGTGACCGCCTTGGTTGGTCCTTGGATGGGTGGCCGCCTATAACGTGACGAGTTTCCTCTGTGCCGTAAAGCACGTTAAGCCATTAGTACCGACTGACGTTTGTAGATATTTGACAGACGTTACATTACCCCGAAAGTCTGACAACCAGTCAAGGGGTATAAAATTACTAACATACACACAGTTCATACTGGGCAGTGCCAAAAAAGAAATGTTTTGTAAAATAGCCTTTTTTTGGGGGGGGGGTGCGAAATCGTCAAATAACCCCCCTCCTGCTCTTGGGCAGAGCGAAAGGGAGTGTCAGACTTCTACTGACTAAAAACCACCCATGTTCCTTCTTGGCCCTATATGTATATCAAGGCCGCGGTATCTCTTACAACATCCCGCAGCCCCTACGGGCGTCGGCCCTTGCGTACCCCTTCCATGTTGCTGACATCTCTTAGACGCGCGCGTGGAGCACGAACGCGCCGTCGACACGGCCTGTAGTCGTCATAAGATGGACGGAAGGCGAGCTAGCCCATCAATCACCGTCCAAAGGCCCGCGTCTACGGTGGCCGGAAGCCGTCACGTGGCCCCCGACGCCCGTTGTAAAATAGCCTAAAACAGACCTAACGAAAAGTAGGATATTTAGGAACAGTTTTCAAAACTGTTCAGTATGCTAAGTCGACCGCAGAATGCTTTTGTACTTATTTATCTTCAACGAAAACTTTGTGAGTAGCTACTATTTGCTCACAAAGTTTTCGCAAGGTAAATCCCAATTTAAGCCACTAGGCTTAAATTGGGATTTTTGGGATTGGGATTTTTTTTTTCCTGAAAAAGGTAGGTAATACAAGATTTTTTTTGTCCTAGATTTAGGTCAGGTACAAAATAAATTTATAAACAAATAAATTGGTAATTCATTGGTTATCTTATTACTAATAATGGCTTCTAATCCATTGAGACTTAAACGCATCCAGTCAAACCGGGTGCAGTTGAATACTAGTATTTAACATGGAACGACTGCCTATCTGACCTCCATAAGCCAGTTAGTACTGTACTGGGTAATACGATACCGTTGGTAAACTTAGGACCCAGTAATTTTAATGACAAATAATATCCGTGGTGCCAGGCAACTGGGCTTATCCGAGTTACCTTTCGGTCTTATCCTGCGTGCCTGTTGGCCTTGTTCTGTTCTGTCTCCTGCTGATATGGAGGGAAGTGGAAATTGTGTTTTTCCTACTCCTCCGCTATTTTTTTCTAATTAATTTCGTTGCGGGATCCAAGACAGTTAAATCGTTTCTCTGGGACTTCGTCGAGCTTCATTGTCTCGGCGCTTTTCTTGTGGTCGCTGTTGATTCTGGCTTACAGGAGTTACAGTGGTTTGGGAATAGTGTGGCGGCCCTTGGTAAAACTGGTTGTCAGACTTAGGCGCCACTGACTACCTGTTATGACTATCAAAGATCTACAAATTACAGCCGGGTCTGACGGCTTAACGTGCTTTCCGAGGCACGGAGGAAATGCGGTAAGTTATGGGTCATCACCCATCCACAGGACAACCTAGGCAAGCGTGGCTTAACTTGAAGATCGAGTTGCTATTAATTTCTAGTTACACACTTCTCAAAGCTCAACCTCAGCAGTCAAAACACAGACAAATAATATCGGCACTGAAATCCCTACCCGAGAGACGACACACCACGGGAACCGGCACGTGACCGCGGGATCCCGAGAGTAGAGCCCGGGATTCGCGTGATCCCGCGGAAATGAGGTGTCCCGATATTTTGTTACGGCAAAGAAAATGGAAAGAGAATTCAATTGTCTAGTATGATAAATATCCCGTTTAAGTTTACTACTAGAACAGGTTTATAGTGAAGCTTTATTTATTTCCAGTATTTGTTAAGGATATTGGTTCAGGATAGTAAATTATTGGTATTAAAGTACCAGATTGATTTTCAGATGTATTTATTTCCTTCAACTTAAAGTTAGTACAAACATTTATGTGAAAGGGAAATGTATGCAAACTGTACCTATTTTCCTGACAAGACATTCAAATAAGTTGAGCTCTTCAAATATTTAAGACATAATAGTCAATCTTTTGCTGACATATTCACTCAGTCTAAAGCTGGGCGTAGATTTGCAGTATATAAGTGCCCCTCATATTTTAAATGTGGACACTAAATATTTTTAAAAAACAGCTGAAAAATGTTTCCCTGGTAACTCAAATCAAATCAACCTTCAATTTTGAACAACTCAGCTGTCCAGTCGAAGTCTAGGTCCTACAAATAAAGTTGGTGTACAAAAACAGGGTGGTGTCGAAAATACGACAATAAATGAAACCACCGGTAGTTCCAGTTCATAGGAACATTTTTATACCATATAATAAATCCTAACACAGAAATAAAAAAAATAAAAAAAATTAGCATAAAACTGTAAAAGAAATACAATACAATTTACAAACAAATATTGGTTTACTAACCTGAGGAATAATTTGCACCGATTATCGTGTGGAAATAAAATGTAACGAACGAATTTGGCGAAGACATTAATTAGGTATGCTATTGTCGTTTCGTCGGCATCACCCTGTATTAGATCCCACTAAAATAGATGGACACATTTTTGACACAGCGTTCAGTAGGTCCCTTTAATTAGAGATATCTAAGCAAAAAAAAACACTGATTAAAGTAATTTTATTTTGACCTAAAATGTTGGGTAACCAACATTTTTAGTGGATCTTATGTACATAACACACGGCACGGCGGGTATTACTTTTATCAGGGTACGGTTAGCACTGTATTTTCACCAAAAACCACGATAAAACAAAAGCGAATAAAAACATTTATCCAGCTATCGAACCAAACGAAAATATGGCGCGATAACAAATGACATTCGCTTTTAAAACTGGATTTCGTGGTTCACAGTCCATTGCGTTTTATTTTGATATACGGACAACAGCTGAAATGCAGTTGATATATTGATAATAACACACAGTATTTCAACTAGGAACAAATCTGAAAATTTTTAATAGACAAATAGCAGCGGTGGCCCAGTGGTGGCGGCCCCGATTTACAAACAGTAAGATCACAGGGTTCCGCGTGGGACACTGCTCTCAAAACGGTGAAGGAAAACATCGTGAAAATGTCTTAGAATCACAAAAGAAATCGAAGACATTATGACATCTACTAACCCGCACTGGGCCCGCGTGGTGGATTTATAGCCCATCAATAGCAGAGTCCCTGCAGTGGGAATATTATAGGTTGATAATGATGGACAAATACTAACAATACTTCGAGCCCTGCACGACCACACCAATAAGCAGTATTACTTAAATAGATATAAAGTTAATTTTAAATTACAAGGCCATTTTTTTTTAAGCCCGCGTTTTACTTCACAATTATTCTATATTGTGTGGTTAGTGCCTAATCCTTACGATTTTCTCCTTCACCGAAGCAAGTTATATGTATACAACTAGCGGACGTCACGCGGTTTCATCCGCGTAGTTCCCGTTCCCGTGGGAATACAGAGATAAAAAGTAGCCGGGGATATTGTAGCTTTCCAACGGTGAAAGAATTTTTCAAATCGGTCCAGTAGTTTCGGAGCCTATTCGTTACAAACAAACAAACAAATGTTTCCTCTTATTAATATTAGTGTAGATATGCACATGAATCCGATAAATCAGAGGTGCTTGTCTTGGGTTCGAACTTGGTAGTCCCGACTGTCACACCGTATATACCAGCAGTACCAGCATATACCAGCAGTGCTACAAAAACTATTATTGTCTCTGAACTTTCACCTCTGAATTTCCATTTTAATATTGCTGCAATAAGTTTGCTATCACTGGCAAGGTCGTCAAAATGACAGTCATCTTTATTTCTTGGACATTAAGGTTGTTGTTGGATTGTTCTTCCGTAGTAACATAACTGTTAAAGGACTGTATTTGGTTTACTGGTTATTTCTGTACTGTGGTCGTAGCGATATCCGGCAGGTGCTACATCATTGTCAATTACTAGGCTTCAGCAGTTGCCTGATTTAATACAATGCCCCATATTTCATAGAGCGAAAGGTCGAAAAACTTGTCATGTTTACCCAAAAACGAACGCTAGGCCCTCATCGCCTACCTAAGCTATTCGATACTGAGCTCCAGGTAACCAACGAGGTCAAATACCTGGGAGTTATCCTGGACAGTAAGTTAAATTGGAGCAGTCATCTTGACAACAAGCTTAACAGGGCCTGCATCACCTTTTGGCAATGCAGGAGGATGATAGGTAAGAAGTGGGGCCTATCCCCTAAAATTATACTTTGGCTTTACTGCGCGGTAATCCGACCCATGATCACCTACGGGGCAGTGGTCTGGTGGCCCCGAACCAAATTAATCACAGCGATAAGCAAGCTGCAACGTATGCAAAGGCTCGCCTGCATGGCGATCACAGGCTGCATGAGGACAACTCCGACCGCAGCTCTCGAAGCGATACTGGGGCTTCCGCCGCTCCACCTGTTCATTCAGCAGGAAGCAACGATGACGGCGTTGCGCCTCAATACGCTACAACTCTGGGGTAAGAAGTGCACGCAGCATACTGCGGCACTAGAGGGAATCCAAAGTGAGTTCCCCCTGGTGAAAGCTGTTAACGATCGAGTACCCAAACAGTACGTATTCGATAAGAAATACAAAATCCAACTCCATGAGGACCACCGCTGCGAGGGACTTAACCCTGCAGAATTAAGGATCTTCACGGACGGATCTAAAACAGGTACTGGTACTGGAGCCGGTGTCTTCTCGGAGGACCTCAACATCCACATAGCCGTACCTTTGGGGGCCCACAACACTGTCTTTCAGGCAGAATGCATGGGCATCTCCCTGGCGGCATCTGCCATCTTGGCTCGGGAGGTAAAGGAACACTCCATCCGCATACTCTCAGACAGCATGGCAGTGCTGCTGGCATTAAGGAGCCACACGGTGAATTCCGGGCTAATACACGAGTGCCACCAACGCCTGAACCAGGTTGGTAACCTCAATAATATAACCATTCAATGGATCAAAGGACATAGCGACTCCCGAGGCAACGATGCAGCGGACGAACTCGCTCGAAGGGGCTCGAGCATGGCGGCGGTGGGCCCAGAACCCATCGTGCCGCTACCTTTCGGCTATCTTCGCACGCTGGTAAGGAAACGTACCAAAGAACTTCACGCCAAGCTGTGGCTAGACCACGGCGAGTGTAGGCAGGCCAAGAAGGCGCTTCCCGCCATCGACGCTCGCCTCACCAAACAAGCGCTCCGGCTAACTAAACTGCAGCTACGCACAGTAACGGCTGCCATCACTGGACACGGTACTTTTAACAAGCACCTCTTTGTTATAGGAGTCACAGATAGTCCTCTGTGTCGAGCCTGCATGGAGGAAGAAGAAACAGCAGCCCACGTGCTCCTGCACTGTCCGGGGGTTGCCCCATACAGGGCCAAATACTTCGGTGACCCAGGTACTCTCCGCGAGATTGCCAGTAACACCAAGGGGTTGCTGGCTTTTCTCGGGGAGCTGGGGTGGATCGAGTGATATTCCCACCCGCACGTAAAATACGCGCATTGAGCGTGGAGTTGCGGACACCAGCCCGTTATACTTATACTTATACTTATAAGGTCGAAAATTGTTTTAAATATTTTTGTTGTTGTGTCAATTATTTTGGTAATAGTAAATTTTACATTGTATTGGGCAAACGACGTCGGTGGTAGGTGCCACCAGTTAATTATAATTTCAGACAGGATTGCAAACGGACATGTACTTAAATCTATTTTAAACCGACTTCCAAAAGGAGGATATTTTTTTAGGGTTCCGTAGCCGAATGGCAAAAAACGGAACCCTTATAGATTCGTCATGTCTGTCTGTCCGTCTGTCTGTCCATCCGTATGTCACAGCCACTTTATTCGGAAACTATTAAGACTACACAGTTGAAACTTGGTACGTATATTGTAACGAATCTACCGATCCCTAATAAAAAATAAAAGAGTTAAGGTAGATTGTACAATAAATATTAATTTTTAAGATAAAAAATACAAAAGAATATATAAAACACCTTCCTACCTATCACACACTCAGGCAGCGGAGGTTTTTAAAATTTAGTTAGTGAACCACTTTATTGAGAGAAGAGAGATCCGCTTCTTAGATGGTGATCCACTTTTGGTAATGAATGATGGTGATCCACTTTGGAGTTGGTCTGGACAGTAGAACTTCGTAGATTTATATGTATGCAGAATCCATACGTAGTAACAGGACAACCTCGACGTAGATTCCCGTGTAATTGACTGAATCTCGACAGAAACGAGTAGCGTTGATTCTCAGCGTAGAGTCGATCGTAAAATAAAACGTAAAATCAACCGGACATAATCTCGGCGTGGTATCCAGTGTAAAAGTTTTTGGGTCAGCATCAGCTGCCCATTTTTATACCAAAAATTCACATTTTCTTCTCTTCTAAAATTCTTTGACAATTTCGAATTGAAATATGACATGTCACATGCCAGTCATATAACCAGCCAGGAGTATTCCACCAAGACGTAATAGAACCTCCGAGTGTGCTTTTAGAATTTTAAAATTATAAATTATACTTAATAAAGTTATTTTTATTAATTAATAAAATACAATTATTCAGTTTAACAATGATAAAAAATAATGAAGTTATATAAACCAAAAAGTGACCTTCTTAGACTAAACTAGAAAGAAACTATGACAAAAAGAAAAGTACCTACTGACAGTTTGGCATATTTGACATACATGTCACAACAATGAAAATATGAAAATTAATATTTAATTTCAGCAATTTATATGGAAACGAATCGTTTAGAACGTTTCGCCGAGTATAAATAAGGATAAACTATAAAAAGGATGATAAATGGTATGTGATATATATAATGATAAGTAGGAATATAGCATATACTATATTTCCCCAACGACCCCGAGAAAATTTTTGGCCTAGAACAAAAATTTTGTAAGGTTTAAGTATAACAGCATTCACAAAACGTACATACTTCATTCAAACACACCGACATCTTACGTAGTTAGGTCAGGTAGGATTCACATTCAATGATCACTACTCAACCTGGTAAGTTAATAACTTTAAGGCTTATTTTCGGAGTTGTAATCCGCTCTCGTCTAAAACCCATGAATAAGATGAAATATGAAGATTTTTAACAAAGGCTTATTTTTAAAGGAGTTGTAATCCGCTCCTAGTCAACTTTAGTTGATACATAACAACACCGCAGTCAGTAAACTCCGAGTTAACGTCAACTTGAACCTAAAAGCACTTCATAGGATTGTGTTAAGAACACACATAAAGGAAATTAAGATAATCTTATAATGGTTTAAGAACCGATGAATGAATTAGAAAATAAATAGAGTTTTAATAAGCCAAAAAGGAACTCTATTTTAGAAGAGGAAAAGAAGAAAGAGATGAGTCATGTAAAATTAAAAAAATTAAATAAAGTTTTAATGGACCAAAACAAAACTCCATAGTTAAACGAAAAGAAAGATAGAGATGAATCATGAAAATATAATACGAAGAATGAATTTATTTACAAAAATATGTACATTATATTTTAATATCTTTAATATGCCATTTGGCTTGGTTGCCATTAGGATCCTCTAGTATGTAAACTAGTGGGGATAGTTTCTGCAACACAGTGGACTTCACATATTTTGGAGCTAATTTTGCGCTGTAATAAGTTCCAGCCTGACTAATTACATAATTTCTGCGCCAGACTGTATCTCCTACGTTATATTCTTTAAAAGAATGACTTTCGTTATAACGAGAAGAGTTACGAGCATGAGCAATATGAAGAGCTGTCTGAACTTTATCAAAAGTTGCAGACAATAAACCTATGTTATTAGCATAGATGTCCCTAGGTAGAAAAACGATTTCATCTAGATTATTAGTTGGCGTATAAAGTGAGCCAGGAATAACCGTTTCACGTCCAAAGAGTAAAAAGTTAGGAGAGAAACCAGTGGTAACATTAGTTGTGCTATTCATAGCGTATTGGACTTTAGGAAGGTGAATGTCCCAAGATATATGGTCATCACCAACTAAAGATGACAAAGCTGTGATTATGGTACGATTGTATCTTTCAGTGGGATTAACTTGAGGGCAATAGTGTGGAGAGAAAAATATATATGGTATGTTATATCTGCCCAAAAAGTTGCGAAATTCATTGGATTGGAATTGCGATCCATTGTCCATAATAATAGTCTGAGGTACTCCATGAACTAGAAAAACAAAATTTTCTAAGTTAGAGATAATGTTCGCACTAGTGGCCCGTTTTAGTGGAAAGATCAAGGTATATTTAGTAAAACAACAGTTAACCACTAAGATAAATTGATTTCTACGTCTAGTCATAGGTAGAGGACCCATTAGATCTAAAGAAATTGTTTGAAAGGGCCTGGAACAAATTTTTGGTTTACCCATAAGGCCAAAGGGAGAATGATTTGCGTGTTTGTAAGTTAAGCAATTATCACAGGTAGAAATTATTTTAGCGATATCTTTAAACATAGCTGGCCAGTAATAGAAAAGTGATAATTTTTTATAAGTTTTAAAAATTCCTAGATGAGGCTGATCTGGGGACCCATGGTTATCTTTGACAAGGGTTTCCCGAAGATTAGGATGAGGAACTTCTTTCCACGCAAAATCTTCAGTTAACGCGTAGGGAGATTGAGTATAGCGGAATAATTTATTTTCGCGAATAGTGTAATTCGGATATTGATCAGGATTGTTATGACATTCCAAAAGTAGTTTATTATAGTGTTCCAATGCTGGAGATATGGGATGGGAATCAAGTGAGACAGGATTAACACCAAGTGGAAATGATGTACGGGAGAGTAAATCAGGAACTAAGTTGTCTTTACCTCTTTTGTGTTTTTAAGATTATCTAAAATTTCGTTTACAAATGGAAGGCTGTACGCGTCCTTACGAGTAACTGAATTTAGTTTACGACTATCAACACAGAATCGCCATTCGCCATTCTTTTTAGGTGTAATGATAACCGGAGAAAGCCAAGGACTTTCGCATTTTTCAATAACGCCCCATTCTAATATTTTATCGACTTCTAAAATCAGAGCTTTTTGTTTTTCGGGAGAAAGACGATAACATCGTTGTTTAATTGGAGGAGTATCACCAGTATCGATGTGATGACTAATAAGATGAGTGCGACCTAGTTTTCCTCTACTTTCGAAGGATATAGCTTTAAATCGTTTAATCATGTCATCAGCAATAGTTTTTTGCTCTAAAGAGAGGTGATTATAAGGAAGTATTTGTTTAGTAGTTTCAGTAACTACTGAACATTTAGTATTTGGCTTAAAAGCCGAAGAAAGTTTAAGTGGAACAAGGTTAAACTTTTTCCAAAAGTCGACTCCCAAAATAATTGAAGGAGATATATTTGGAAATACAAAGGCTTGTATTAAATGAGTTTGATTATTGTATCTAATCGGAATGTTAATAGAGCCAAGAGATTTACTTTTATGGTTACTGGCAGTAGTAATCGTCATTGAAGAAGACTTGGATAACGTGAAGCCTAATTTTAAAATTTCTAGATGAGAGTTATTACCAAGTATTGTAATAGAACTACCGCTATCTAGTAAACCGGAAAATATTTTGTTATTGATAGAAATATCAATAAATGGCCGATTGAAATCTTTTTCATTATCATATAGTGAAGTTATTTTGTAACAATGAAAGAAATTTTTTAAAGTTTGTAACCAATCATGCCAGTCTGATTGATTAAAATTTTTATTACCCAAGTCGTTGTTTAGTTTTTTGAGTTGTTAGCCTTATTACAGTTAGGGCAATCAGGAAATTTAACATCTTTAAAACCACATCTATAACAAATTATTACTGTACGAGGTTGCGAGCAATTAGTTAATGTATGACCATTAGTGCGACAGCGTACACAAAAAGCATTATTATTATGTTTATTAATTGTATTAACTTGAGGTTTATTGTTAAAACGATTGAAGTTTGTTCTAGGAGGGAACGCGTTAGAGGTGGAGGGTTTTGATGTTAAATTAGATGATTTATAGTTAAATTCTACAGTTAATGGATTATTTGTAGTTTGAGGTTCGCAGAAACGTTTTTCTTTGTCCAAAAATTCTTCATATTTTTGACAACATGAAATAAGCGTAAGTATTGAATTGATATTATTATTCGCGATATAAGGTGAATAGCATGGTCGGATGTTACGAATAATAATTAGTAGTTTTTTAGTTTCCGATAATTTTTCTGATAGTCTGGAAAACATGCCAGACAGTATGGAAATAAAAATAACTATAGGTTCATCCTTGCCTTGAGTTCGACTATTAATGGCCTCTAGTAATTTATGGTCATAGTCAAAACCGCCAAAGTCTAAAATCAAAGCTTCGCAAAGTTCGTCCCATGATAACAAAGAATCACGTTTGAAACGGTACCAATGAAAAGCGTTATCGGTAAGTAGTTCGAATGCATGATCCAATAATTTGCTTGAAGGTATATTTCTAGAAACACTAAACTCTACAATTTTCTGAATAAAAGAACGAGGGCAAGAGTTTCCGTCGTACTTTATACGTTTTAATTCGTTAAGAGAATTATTGGGAATAGAGTTTAAAGGTTGAGGAAACTGCGTGTCGGGAAGCATAGTGTGAAACATAGTCTCATTGGGGCTATTAGGAGTCGAGGAGGGATGATTAATTTGTATAGGTTGAGGGTTGGTAACAGTTATTAAAGAATTAAATTTTGATTCTAAGGTAAGAAATTTTTCTTTATTTTCAGATAAACGATTTATCTCCGAAGGATCTGAATCAATATCAATCCTCTCAAGTCGAAAATAAAGATGATTAATAAAGGTTTTAATTTTCTTGTTAAATCTTTGATTGCCCTGTTCTAAAGATAATATTTTTGTTTCGATATAATTTAGAGTAATGGAAAGTTCGTCCAAATCAGTTTTAACGTCTAATACCGAGTCAAAATATCTTCAGAGGGAGTACTAGGTGCAAGTTTAAGAACTTGTTTTTTTAGAAGTATTACTGTATCTTTTGGTTCTTCTAATCTTATTTTGATTTCATATTCAAGCTCAGCTTTATTTAAAAGTTCAAAGAAAATAATTCTATCCATAATTGGAAAAATATAGAGTACTCAGAGAGTGTTAGAGGTCTCCTTTAGAGGGAGTGTTAGTGGTCTCCTTTAGAGGGAGTGTTAGTGGTCTCCTTTAGAGGGAGTGTAAATATACTTCGTAAACTAATAAAACCTTTTGGGTGGTAAAAATTTAGTACCAGTTTTTGCCACCACAAAAATATCCATGTAACACTTTTACCCTGTTACTTAGCAACGGTGTTAAATAACAAGATGAAGATAATTTTATTAGAGCCCACATATCAGAAAATATAAATAAGAGGATGATGATGATGAAGAATGTTTTAAGAGAATAGTATAGTATATGTAATGTGAGCTATGTAGAATTAGGTTTGTACAAACAACCACAGGATATTATCCTGCAGCTGTCGTTAAGTGTCTCAGTCTCCTAACTTGGTAGTGACCACGAAGTGGTTTTAAAAACACACCCAAGAGAAGACTGAGTACGATTACCAGTGGGTAACCGCTGTGATGTGCAAGTCTGTGGGGGTGTTGAGTAAGTGAGAGTTGTTGTTAAAAGTGTAAATAGTAAGTGGAAAACGACTACGGGATATTCTCCAATAGTACGTCGTAGAGTAAGCCAAACCTCAACTTGAAAGAGACCACGAATGGTTTTAAGAACTCTTACAAGTGAAGAATGGATGCCAATTACCAGTGGGTAAAAGGAATGTGTGTAGGGGTGTCGAGTAAATGTATGTAGAGTAAGAAGTGTTGAGATGAGGAGGAGGAGCAGGGCTGTAGAAAAAAAATAAAAATAAGTTAGTTACTAAGCCAAATAAGTTACCAAAAGAAAACGGTACTAGTGATAGTTTTTAGAATTTTGAAAAAGAGTGGGTACGATTGTTGGGCGCCAAACTGTAACGAATCTACCGATCCCTAATAAAAAATAAAAGAGTTAAGGTAGATTGTACAATAAATATTAATTTTTAAGATAAAAAATACAAAAGAATATATAAAACACCTTCCTACCTATCACACACTCAGGCGGCGAAGGTTTTTAAAATTTAGTTAGTGAACCACTTTATTGAGAGAAGAGAGATCCGCTTCTTAGATGGTGATCCACTTTTGGTAATGAATGATGGTGATCCACTTTGGAGTTGGTCTGGACAGTAGAACTTCGTAGATTTATATGTATGCAGAATCCATACGTAGTAACAGGACAACCTCGACGTAGATTCCCGTGTAATTGACTGAATCTCGACAGAAACGAGTAGCGTTGATTCTCAGCGTAGAGTCGATCGTAAAATAAAACGTAAAATCAACCGGACATAATCTCGGCGTGGTATCCAGTGTAAAAGTTTTTGGGTCAGCAGCAGCTGCCCATTTTTATACCAAAAATTCACATTTTCTTCTCTTCTAAAATTCTTTGACAATTTCGAATTGAAATATGACATGTCACATGCCAGTCATATAACCAGCCAGGAGTATTCCACCAAGACGTAATAGAACCTCCGAGTGTGCTTTTAGAATTTTTAAATTATAAATTATACTTAATAAAGTTATTTTTATTAATTAATAAAATACAATTATTCAGTTTAACAATGATAAAAAATAATGAAGTTATATAAACCAAAAAGTGACCTTCTTAGACTAAACTAGAAAGAAACTATGACAAAAAGAAAAGTACCTACTGACAGTTTGGCATATTTGACATACATGTCACAACAATGAAAATATGAAAATTAATATTTAATTTCAGCAATTTATATAGAAACGAATCGTTTAGAACGTTTCGCCGAGTATAAATAAGGATAAACTATAAAAAGGATGATAAATGGTATGTGATATATATAATGATAAGTAGGAATATAGCATATACTATAATATGTATTCTGTGTACCGCTTTACGATTTTTATACAAAAATTAAAAGATTAAATTTTTGTTTAAAAATTACTGTTTTAATTTTTGTGTATTAATTAAATAGGGATACATGGAACTGAAACTAAAAAACTTTTTCCATCAAACCTATACGTATGGGGCTCCACAGACAGGTCTTTAAAACTGACACCGAGGTTCCTAGAACCATTTGTTTTCAAAGGCAATCGTTTGGAAGATAGACACTTCCAAAGTGGTAAAATGTAAGCCCCCCCCCCTCCTCTAACTTATAAACTACGAGAGTAAAAATATATGCTGTAGACCGCAACGTAAAATTTCCACCACAATTGGTTCGAACGATATATAGTCAACAGTTTTGGAGATATAGTACATTTAAAAACCCGCAAATATAACTTTGTAATTTATACAAACACTATGAAAAACAAACTTATCCTACTAATATTATAAATGCGAAAGTTTGTGAGGATGTTTGTTACTCTTTCACGCTAAAACTACTGAACGGATTTAGATAAAATCTGGAACACAGATAGTTTATAACCTGGATTAAACACATAGGATAGTTTTATCCCGATTTTATCTTTCTGTGGAATAATTTTCGAGTTGTAGCGGGCGAAGCCGCTGGCAACACCTAGTCGAAACATAGAACTGTTTGGCACAGTTCAACATAAAACACTTTACAGCCCCAATAACAAGCAAACCTATCTACATGATTGTCTACGAGGTCCAAAAGCTATCGCCTCAATTTCCGAACGGCCTTCGTAACCCGACTGCTAATTGTTTTAGTAGCAAGTAAACGTTCAGAATCGCCGGTCGAAGGGCCAGCGACCTATTGTCTTAGTAGTGAATGGGAATTACCCGATCCCCTCTTCCTATTAAGGCATGGTGAATTTGAAGCCTCTCATGAGATATTTTGGGTGAGGGAATTGGAGATTGACATTTTTGCCAGTACTTATAGTCATAATTAACCTCCTCCCAACAATGTTGGGGTTGCGGCTTCCAGTCTTACCGGATGCAGCTAAATACCAATATTTTACATGGAGCGTAATACGATTCATGATAAAATTGGTTAGTTAAGATTGGTTGTCAGACTTGGTCACTGACTACCTGTAAGGAATGCCAAAGATATACAAATGACAGCCGAAATCAACAGTTTATAGTGCTTTCCGAAGCACGGAGAAAACTCTGTATAAAGGGTGTGAAAGTACCCTTAACGCAAACGAAGGGCACTTGTTCTCCCCACCACTGCGATATTTTTTTGTTCTAGACCATACCTGGGAACCAAAGGGGTCAAAGTTCCCAATTTTGCACAGCTGTTTTTGTAAATTCTAGTTTTTCAGGTTATAACTTTACTTAAATTACCTCCATGACCCTTTTACTATTCAAAACATCCACTAGCACAATGTTTTAAGATTGCTACATAGAGTTATACCATAAAATGTGAGTTTTGACCCAAAAAAAAAATGCGTTCGGGTACTTAGTTTGTGCTTGGTTGACGTATGTGTGTTAATTAAACCCTGTATAATGGGTGGTCACCCATCTATGGAGCAACCTAGGCAAGTAGGGGTTAACCTTGAGATCGACCCGAGTGGCATTTATTATTTAGCCGTCAAGTTCACTATTATGATTATGTAAATTTGTGTTAAATTTAGAACACAACAATGTAGCTTGCATGTTACCCATGACGAGTAAACTCATTTTAAAAGCACATTCAAAACTTTGTCAAGCCCACAATTGTTTGGTTTACGACAATTATGACGAGCAAGCGACCTCGCCACACGTTTGTTAAGTAAACATACACTGTCTGTTTGTCTGTTTGGTAACCGTAAAGTTTACATCTGAGTAGTTGGTACTGTATAACAAGCAATTTTCTAACTTAATAACAAACAATAATTTCGTATTCAATGCTAAAACAAACACACAGGCGTGAAAATACAATGTGCGGATAATTATGTGTCTCCCACTCACTTGATGGCAATCAAGGCTGTGGGTTGTTCGCAAGAGATTCCGCGGCCTCGACATAAAGGACTACGAAGGAATATGGGTGGTTTTTAGTCATTAGAAGTCTGACACTCCCTTTCGCTCTGCCCAAAAGCGGGAGGGGTTATTTGACGATTTTCCACAACCCAAAAAAGGGTCTTCCCGCAGAGTCTAACCTTCCGTAGTCCATCTGGAAGTCCCTAAACCGTCTCCGAATTCAAGTAAGAAGATATAACTCCTACCTCGTTAAACGGGGCTACCGAAATGAAACAGCAGTAGGGTGTGGAACTGTGGATCCTATCCAGGCAGGATAGGATCACTATATCATTCCTCTCACAATACAATCATCTTTTATTGGGCTCTCCCCTCCATCCATCAACAGTAATATTCATGACTTTTATAGTCCCATGCGAGACCCAAGATAGTCAAGGAAGAGTACTTACGAAAACAAATTTCAAACAGAAATCGTACAAAGCTGCAAGTAAACTAATCTCAGAACAGAAGTTTAAGAATATTTTTAAAAGGAAGAAGACTTCCGTATTTTTAATCAAAGTTAAGCAACGGTTTATCTACTAGAGAAAATAATACCCAAGACTTAGGCATTTATTGGGAGAACGAGGATTGTGAGAAGCAATGAACCTTGCCTAAAATGTTTAATAGGGCCGTGCGAAGTTCCGCTTGATTAACTTTGAGATTTTCTAATTAAATTGAAACAATTAAGTGGAATTTATTTAGCTACTAACTTTGGCAGCATAAGGGAAGATTTTGTCAGGACAAAAACGTTTTCTTTGTAATGTTAGGATGTTAAAATGAACGGTCATAATCCATGAAGTAACCATAAAAAAGAAAATATAAAATTTAAAATTCCCAATGTGATTAGATTCTGGGTTGTGGATGTCAGGTAGGCACTCGTTTCTAGTAAAATACTGGTATTCTGCATCCAATTGGATTGGAAGCCTACCCCAACCTACTTGGGTAAAGGCTAGGCAGATGATGAATTATAAAAATTCTTATCCGGGTCTCAATTTTTGTCTGAACTGTTACCAATCAATGGTAAAGGCAGACTTTGAAAAATCACTACCGCTGCCGCACTCAAATATGTTTAAGGTAAGTAATCACTAAGCCGTCTCTTAGTAATGATTTGACATAAAAACCTTTACTACGTAACAGCTAAACGTCTCTGAGTGCAGCAGTTAGGCTTTAAAAGAACAATTTACAAGCCGTCAAAGATCTATCAACATTTTAATTTGTAGTACACGAAAGAACTATTCAAACGAACTTGTCAAAGGTGTTTCCAAGTAATTTCCCATAAAAATCACTTCGTGCAATTCAACATTATCAGCGCAAGTATCAGAATAATACTTACACTGTGAATTATACCGTTTCACTAGTACTGAAAACGGCTGATAACTTTCCAATCTGTATGCTAATGCCACTTATAAATCGAGGGGCAGACGCGAGGGGTGATTAAGGGGTGAGAAAGGGGTGTAGGGGGGCTAAGAACTAATTAATTGCCACGATAGTTCCTCCGTATTATTGAAAGACGGATTTATGAAAACTGGCTACGTTCAGAATTTCTATTAAATCATAGAATAAGAATCTATTGGTTTTTAATAAGAACGTTGAAGAAAAAGATTAAAATTCTTAAGACAAAGGTTCAGTGGCTTCTTGAGGAAGGAAATTGAAAGTAGATAGCAAAGAGGATAAGTGATGCCGCAGTTTTATTTTATCTCTTTACTTTGTTTGGAAGAATTCATATTATAATAGAAACAGATCGAAAACAGAAAAAAATATTTGTAAAAGAGAGCCCTCACTTAATCAATGCAGTACAGATATCTACTATGAATGCAAATAAACCAGGAAAAAAGAATAAAAATTGGTTTAGCTGTAAGAAAACCCGATACTGGGTTAAGCTCGCCATTGTACATAACCTATATTATTGCAAATTTTTATGTATTACTTTCTATTTTTGTGTGTAATAAAGAATAATAATTTTCTACGCTGATAACAGATTCACAGGCACATATAATCGTATTTTAATTGGGACACGTATTAGCAGATACAAGGACCACCCAGCTATAAACCCAGCCATAATATTCCTAACAATTTTAATTAAATCCAAGATACCTACTTATCCATGATCAACTTACCTTACCAATGCAAAAAACTTATAATTGCGTATATCGGTATAAAGAAATCTATATATGCCACCATCAACAGCGATGCAGCCAGTCTATGCAACTTAGGTTTGCGTGTGACACGCTATAGCAAAAACACCATAGTTTTTTCACCTAACTCTTTGCTTTCTACCACGGGAATCTAAACCATGATCTTTTGCATGTAAGTTTGACTTTTCAATGCCATGTTGGAGGTGAATAGATTCTTTTATGGACAAGATTTTTCTATTCTTATCAAGTTACTTGTACGATTCGCGAGTCGTGAATGTGAATTAAAACCCAAACGTGAGTCACCGGCTATCGAATATACGTTTGTGTATTGTTGTTTTCTAATTTATTTTATGGTATAGGAATACCATTGGTGACGTCATTGTAAGGTAAAGACCTGGTTATTGGATATGGGTTGTGGGAACACGCGATGTGGAATCGAATTCTATCGATGGCATGTATGGTAGCTAAAAGCTATAATTTGTTATTCTAAAGGAACTCAATTTAATATCGTGTGAACAAGCAGTTTTATTGCGCTTAGAATGGTGTAAAATAAAATTCATATATTTTCAGACTATATATAATACTTTAACCAAAAAATACATATCTACTAATAACATTTGTGTATATTTTCTCAAGCTTCGAGCTACAAAATTTAAGGCATACAGTTCAAATCTGATTAAGTGTCGATGATGTGATGTAGTGTAACAGCCACTTTGGTCGATCTTCGGGTAAAGCCGAGCTTTCCAGGTTGATTGAAGGCTGGGTGACCACCCTTCACATGACCAGTTTCCTCCGTGCCTCAGACAGCCGTAGGATTACGTCTTTGACAGTTGTTACAGGTAATTTGTATTGTTGTTTTCTAATTTACTTTATGGTATAGTAATACCATTGGTTACGTCATTGTAAGGTAAAGACTAAAAGACTGAAGACTGGTTATTGGATATGGGATGTGGGGGCGCGCGATGTGGAATCGAATTGTGTAGGTATGGTATGTAGGTATGGTGGCGAAAGCTATAAAGGGTGTAAAAGTACCTTAACGCAAACGAAGGGCAGTTGTTCTCCACACCACTGCGATATTTTTTTGGTTCTAGACCATACCTGGGAACCCCCTAGTTACGGAGATATTGGGAGTCAAAGTCCCAAATTTTGCACAGCTGTTTTTTGTAAATACTAGTTTTTCAGGTTATAAATTTACTTAAATTACCTCCATGACCTGCTTACTATTCAAAGCATCCACTAGCACAATGTTTTAAGAGTGCTACATTGAGTTAAATACCGTAAAAAGTTGTTTGCCAGCAAAAAAAATTGCTGATATCCCACAAAAATATACATTACACACAACACACACATATGACATACACATTTATTACATTACATATTATTTGCATCCTACTAATATCATAAACGCTAAAGTTTGTAAGTATGTATGTATGGATGGATGTTTGTTACTCTTTCACGCAAAAACTATTTAACGGGTTTGGATTAAATTTGGTACACAGATAGTTTATAACCAGGATTAACATATATAATAGTTTTTATCCCGATTGTACCTTCCCGTGGGATAATTTTCGATTTGCAGCGGGCGAAGCCGCTGGCAACAATTAGTACATTCATAAATTATTAAAGAACTAATACATTATTAATATTGACACCTGTACTTTCTTTTTACGTATGTGCTACAAATAAAAATATTTTGAATTTTTGAATTTTGAATTGGATAGATGTACATTGTCTGGTTCGGCAGTAGACCATCCTTATAGAGACGCAATGCGAGTGGCCCTAAATAAAAAAAACAGGAGCAAGAAATAAACAGCAGCTCGATTAACGGAAATGTATCCAAAAAACTAAAAAGTAAAATGCAAAAAATTAGACGTAAATAAAACTACGGAGCATCTGCTATCTAAACAACCCTTATAAATCCTTTTTTTGCGCAGATTTGTAAGTTTTTCAGAGTAAAAACTAAAATTATGTACTGCACACCTACATCATCATCATCATCACCTGCCTGGTCTTTTTCCAAGTATCCAGTCGGCTTCCAGTCTAACCTGATGCAGCTGAATACCAGAATTTTACATGGAGCGACTGCCTGTCGGTACTGCACACCTACTTTCGTAATTTAATTTTATTACATGACACGTCAGTCTGCGAACACCCTGGTACAACCTGTCACGGGTAGAGGGATTCATTAACTAATTGCACGGGTTCGTAGCGGTATTCAGTTCGTAGCGGTCACAAGCACGACTATTGGCCTTGTTCTGTTCTGACTCTTGCTGATATGGAGAGACGTGGAAATTATGTTTTTCCTACTCCTCCGCTATTCTTTTCTGATTAATTTCTTTGCGGGATCCAAGACAGTTAAATCGTTTCTCTGGGACTTTGTCGAGCTTCATTGTCTCGGCGCTTTTCTTGTGGTCGCCACTGTTGATTCTGGCTAAAAGGAGTACAGTGGTTTGGAAGTAGTGTGGCTTGTCCCAATACAAAAAAGGGTTACTGTTTAGCGTGTGGTCCTGTGTTCGATTCCCCACTTCGGATAGATTGTTATTGGCATTTTCCTTAGGGGTTTCGTAGTACCCACAGGGTTTGGAATTGATGGAAATAGGAGTGCTCACTATAAAATAACATAAATAGCGAGGTATAGAGGTGTACCTAAAAAGTAGTACACCCACATTTCGCCAGATAAGATTAAGTTCCATGTAATAGGGCAAGCCTAATGTCATCAACCGGGCACAAATCCAGACTCCGAGTCTGTTAGTAAAAAAATCCTGATGGAAAACTTACAACCTTTTTTTTATATTTTTAAGAACAAAATACTACATGGTGTGTAAAAAAAAAAATTGAATCAGTTACTTATTCTGAAGAAACTGTATTCTGGTTTAGATTACCTACACAAAAAAAAAAAATTAAAAACTAAAACCCGACTACGCAAAAAATCGCCGACTAATAAAACCGCGGTCTTAAAAGTAGAAAACAAGAAATATACCTTAAATTAATTTAAGTAAATAACTTAATAATAAGTAAAATTATAATAGAGGATAGCCAAAGTCGCATGGCTGATGCCACTGATACTTGATGCTCCTTCATGGCGTTCTCATTGATACAGAAGTCATCTGCTAACTGCCATAGACAAGGTGGCATGCAACTACGACTTACCAAAGAGGACAGTCGTATCCCAAAAGATTCACCTCTGCTCAACCCTTCAGGGAATACAGGTGTAATGTCAATGACACGTCAGAATTCACTGTCACCCAGTGCCACTGCCAGTTACGGATAGACAAGGTTACTATTATATTGAAATTAATCTACTAATTGAACTGTTAGTAATTTAATGGAATCATGTTGTGTGATATCTATTAGCATAATATTATTTGTATTGGGAACATTGCAGCCGTCACATAAATGATTCATACAGACATCGAGTAATATTGTGTGATAGTCTGAATTTCTGATAATGTTGTATTAAAATGGCCTCTCCATTGCCATTTGGGTGACTTTAACCTTTCTGAAAAGGCCCATTGTGAATGATTCTGTTCTACATATGGTTTTAATCATAATACAACATTATCAGAAATTCAGACTATCATGCAATATTACTCGACGTTTGTATGAAACATTTATGTGGCGGCTATGCTCGGAGTTTCCTCGAGTGATCGCATCAAAAGTGAAGAGGTCCACAAGAGAAACAAGGTTACCGAAGCAGCCTGAAGAATTGTCTAAATTCAGTGGCAATGGGCAGGGCACATTGCACACACGCGGTCGGCACTCAAAAGATTTGGAGTGGCGACCACGAACCGAAAGACGTTAAAGACGAAAGACTCCCACTAGGTGGACCGATGAGCTGGTGAAGGTTGCGGGGATCCACTAGATGTGAGACGCACGGGACCGGTCAATTATAAGATGACATTTGGGGGAGGCCTATATCCAGTACTGAACAATAAAACCAAATAAAATTTATTAAACAATAGCAAACGGCTGAACCGCTGCCTCGTCTTTCCATCAGCACCTACAAGAATAAATCGTTAATTATTTCTGCCCACAGAAATCAGATTAATTCTATTTTAATACCAAGAATACGCTTCGCTATCTGAGATAGTATCGTAGGAGGCACGCAACACCTATTCGTTACAAACGCAGATCAAAGGCGTTGGCCCAGCCAATCGCGATAACCTTTTGATGGTAATGAACATGATGCATCGGCTGTCTTCGGGTATTTTCGGGTTATAGGTCCCTGGGAGACAAGTTTGGTGAATTTGGAAATTATGTTTTTTAGAGACGGGGGAAATTATAGTCCTTAATTGTAAACCTTGTCGTACTAGACATCATTGACATGGTCTTCCTTTTAGCGTGTCAATGTCAATCTAAATTTTATCAGCCCAGAACTGAGCTACTAGTTTGGGGCTTTCAGTAGCGTCTACCAGTTTCTGTAGTAAAAAATCGACAGGACACGATATTAAGTACCGGATTGTTTGAAGAACAGCACTACATTTACACTCCAATGAAGAGTCATTTATGGCGCACCCTGGGCTGCCAGCAATTTCACACAATGACTGGCTAATCCTTTCACCACGATGGTATTGACATGGTAACTGATGAGCATATTAGAAAGATTTAAAGTTGAGATTTAAATCTTTTAATATATACTTAATAATATGCACAAAGAGAGGCCTATAATAATAATAATAAACTTTTATTTGCAGACCTTACTCCATAGCGTAGTAGAACTTAGCGTACTTGCAGAAGCCGCACGCGTGGCAGAGGAAGGGGTTTTTCTCTTTAGTGAATAATTATTTTTATTAGCTGATTTGAGTTTCACTATCTGGACACACGTGTGTTCAGTTTCTTGTGTCGAGTTGGTGAAGAACCCAACAAATACATACACGAAACACACACATACATGAAACGATACATGAAATTGACTTACTTAACTATAATAGTAACACGCATAATCAACAAGTACAACACAAATAATAACAGACAATAGTTATACAACACAATGTAGAATAATGAACATAAAACACAGGCCGACTCAAAATAGCTACTTTGCCTGTGCAGTCTTATCCATGGGCCAAGCATCGGGCAGTCCCACCGGTCACTCAATGCCCTCAACATGCTGTGGGAGCTGACATCAGTTCTGCGCCGGAGAGCCCAGCAGTAGGTAAAGCCGGGTGTATGATGATGATGATATGAAGCAAGAAGAAGCCGCACTGAGCGTGCGAGGTGGATAACGGCCCACTCCGGGAGGCGAAACTGGTCCGTTGGTGTTGTGGTCGCAAGTGCAATTGCTGAGCGTCCTGGCTTCGATATAGCCTATCTAGGTGAAGTACTTCACCCGTATTTATTGTATAATTGAACCTAAAAGTGTATAAATTAATGCAATATCTGTAAACTTTGCAATTCCATTTTGAAATAAATTATTATTAATTAATTATTCCCGTGTCAGGTAAAGTGTTATTGGGTGTACATCGTCAAACATTATTACTGTTTCAACAGACAAAGAGCGTAATCAAGGGTACCTACACGCTGGGGCTGAAGGTTGTTCGAAAGAGATACCGCGGCCTCGGAACAAGGGCTAAGAAGGAACATGGGTGGTTTTTAGTCACTAGAAATCTGACACTCACTTTCACTCTGCAGTGGGTATTATTTGATGATTTCCCACAACCCCAAACAAAAAAAAGCCCTACCTACAAGCATAATTAGCATAATATTTTTTGTGAAGCATTAATAAAATTTCAAAAACACCTTTATCAGACTGCCATTTAGGTATCATTATACCGTCAGATAAATTCGGTGACGCCGTTAATCCGAAACTAATTTATATATTGGCCCGAGGAAATCAGTATTTCAATGCTTAACCGAAATGGAACAAAGTACGGAATGTGGAGAGGACGCCGAAAATAATTACAGCATTTAAAAGGGATTCCATTAAAAACATAAATTCTATGATTTAAGGCGACACTAAATGGCAGCGACCTTGACCGAGCGGGTGGAATTTGCGGCACACGCCACGACCGCGAAACGAATCCCCGCAAGCATGCTCGTAATTTCGTAGGGTAACTATACGTTTCAAACAGTAAAGACTGCCCAGCCCAACTTTTTATCGCCATACAGATTTTTGTTGATTTATGTTTTTATGTTTTATGAAGTGCATGAGAGGACCGACATATTCGCGTGCAACTTGAGTGAATTCGCAAGAGTTTTGTTAAATTTTGTTTCTTATATTTAATTTTTATTGTTCTTGTTTTTGTTTTTAAGTTGTTTGGTAGTGTTTTAAAAGTTATTTTTTAAAATGTAATGTTTTTATTATAGTAGGTATTAGTCGTAAGTTTTTCAAATTATCTTGTGTTTGATTGCAAACCACTATTGTATTGGGTCTGCCTGTAAAGATAGTGTGTGTTTATAAATAAATAAATAAATGTTCGTGAATAAGAATAGGCGATTTACAAAAAAAAACTATTGATTGGACTAAAAAAATAATACACTATGACCTTAGTATCCTGCTTGTAGAATTATTTGCCAATAAATCAGAACGATCACATGCATTTTAGTATGGTTTTTACTCGTTAAAAGACATTTTTAGAGGCATTTTCGCGATTTATTTTCTATCAAGTAAAATTAGGTATAATTTATTTTTAACACACTATGTCACTAGCGTATATTCTGAAGAACATCATATATTTTTTGATTTTGTTTACTGCAGTGAATCATATACTTAGACGCATTATACACACACACGCACACACACTACACACACACACACTACACACACACATACACACACACACACAAACACACACACTTACACTTACACACACGCACGCACGCACACACGCACGCACTTACACTTTATGTAATAAGTTATTTAGATTAAGATTTATTCTCTTTTTTTTTTTTTTTAACTAGGTATAAGGTGTAGATTTAAGATTCAGTTAGTAAGGCCACTCTGTCGTATTGGATCATAGATCTGTTATGATAGTGTAGGTAAGGTTGTTATAAATAAATAAATAAATAAATAAATTATAGAACTCGCGTTTAGCTCCTGTTGTCCCCTTAATGAAACTGGCTGTAATCCGCATACAGTAGAACGTTATCATTTTTTGTTTGAAGGTCGCACGGCATTTGCACGAGCCCTCAGGAACTCATGATCAACAGTTGCACTTGTGACCACTCGATCAACGAGGTAAAAAAAATCCCTGCAGGGTTAGGCGAAGGTGTACCAGTACACCCACAATTCGCCAAAGCCCAATGTAATAGGGGGCGAGCCTATTGCCACCAACCGGGCAGTAATCCAGACTCCGTGACTACTAATACTGAGAAATTTCTGATGCAAAAACCCAATAATATTTTGCCCGACCTGTGCACCGATCCCAAGACCAGGCTCAGTAATCTCACTTGCAACCACTAGACCAACGAATCAGCAAATTAAAATAAATATTACAACAATGGCCCTAGAAATCATAAAACCCACTAAAAACCAAACTTGTAACAAAAGCCAAGCCGCGCAACTCAGTTCTTTTACTGTAAAAAGTAGTGAGATCCATGTAATACCAAGTCAGTTAATATAATATTCCTACTTACCTTTGATTTTCTAAATAAATGGAATGACTTGGCCATCGCATCGCATTTGCCAATATTAAACAGGCCATTGTAATAGCTGGCCATCACATTGACCATCGCATTGGCCAGTGTGATACAGGTCTTATCCACAACGAAGTTATAGGAGGTCGAAAATGGCTTGAACTGGTTCGAGAAAAGGATGGTACGGCCGTGCCGCTTTATAGCTCGACTTGGCGGGGGCACGGAAGACATCATCCATATAGTACAGACGGCTACGGTCTCACAATTTTGTGAGGTCTCATATTACGTCCGAACGCCCCGCAGATTAGCCGGGACCTTCAGTGGCAACAGTCTATGAAAAACTTTAAGTATCCGAGTTTGTTTGGGCGGTAGAGTAAAGATTAGTACTGGGATGGAATCTGGTGTAAACTGCAGGCGGTGAGCTCTATGGTGAATATTGGCCTTTTTCATCTTTATTCAGTTCGATCATGACATGACATCATGTCTATAATCTCAGAAAGATAAGACAGAGTCGAAGCTAATAGTAGAAGGCTGGAAAGGAGGTGACTGCTGTGAAGACGAGAAATAGAGAAGTATAGAAGAATAAGACATGCCACGCCGACCCCAAATTACGCCGAATAAATACGTCATATACATACACTAGTGTAAGCTTACTTTCCTTTACAGAAATAGAATATAACAGCTATGAAACAAAACGAAACTATTTACAAACTCATTTTAGAGGGAAAATTACATAGTAGAGAATAGGATATACATTTACCAAAAAAATCTAATTAGTCCTTCACATAGATTTTCAAAAATAATGGATACGTTTTTTTTTCTTTTTTCACTTTAACAAAAGATGAAGACGATGATACAGTGCTTCGAAAAGTCGCGTCAAGTCGTGTGACATCACGAGGTTAGTACTTTTTTACCCACAAAATGACGTCAAAAGCCCCCACTCATGATCTTTGACACGTTTTATTTTCGTAAATTTTATTAATTTGATAAAACAAAAAACACGTATCTAATATTTTTGATAATGTAACAGACGGACTAATTATATTTTTTTGATGAAATACCCTATTGTTATAATCCTCTTCTATTTCTGTTTGGAACAATTAATTTGACTAACTTCTTAATTATGATAAGCACGAATTCCAAATGTATTGAGTTACCAATTATAATAAGTTTGCTTAACAATTTCATGTCTGAATATAGGAGTTATTATTAACTACCTTTGCCGAGGCGTAGCGCAAACTCGAGGAGTAAACGTAAAATAAATTCAAGCGAGATTGCAATTAAAAGTTCTCACATCATTTATTACGTTTTTCTGTCTTAATTCAGAGATTACTTATTTGGCCTGTCACACAAAAAAAAGTTAGTGTCTTGGAAGTATTTTTCCACGATTGTGGCGACTACAGATATGTTTTTTAGAAAAATAGTTGATAGACACACCACCGCCACCAGCTGTATAAGAGACTTGGGGACAGCCCTCCGCAGAGTGATAGGGTAAATTCGGTAAGATTCTCATCTTAAGATGACCGGTGTAAGAGATTATTTCAGTAACGTTATGGGAATCCAAGCTGTCGTTTGTTAGAGTATTTCAATATAAATTGTTGTTGTCATTTTTATTTAAACCCTTTTATTTACATAAATGGAGTTCCGTGTACATGGAATGAAACGATTAACGATAAAGTAATTGAATATCATTCAGAATACCTGTCGGCACGCTGTCAGGGAGGGTTCCTCTTATACCCTGTATAAACCACGTGAGCACTTCATTACAAACACTCGAGATCAGATTCAGCTACTCCAAGTAGAAAACTGACCTCGACACACTTCGGGAAAGTTGTTCGCGGTCTGTCATCGATCATGTTTGATGGACTATTTGTATTTTTACGTAATAGCGTTAGAGTGTAGTCAAACATGGCGAATGTGTCTGAAGTGTGCATGGCATCGGGAAAGTGGGAAGATGGTAAGTGGAGAGAGCAGTGGTAGCTTAAAGACTGAGTTTAAGGTCGAGCATTACAGTTTGCACTTTATTAGTTGTGTAATAACATAATATCACGCCTGTAAGCCACGAAGGGGGTTTAGGGAGAGGCGTTCCTGATAGTACACTCACATATCGCCAGTAATGTTTAAATGGGACTTAATAATGTAATATGGGGTAAGCCTATTGCCTTCAACCAGGCACAAATCCGGACTCCGTGGTTGCTACTGAGAAATTCTTTACGGAAAAACCCATCAACAATTTGCCCGACTCGGAAATCAAGCCTAGAGGACACGGTGAAGCACACCGTAGAGGTGTGCCCCGCTGGGGCGGAGCCCCATCGTGTTTTCGTAGCGGCGTTTGGTGGCGGCGACCTCTCGCGTCCGGCCCTGGTGCAAGCCATGTTCCGGGGCGAGAAGGAATGGGATGCCGTCACCTCCTTCTGCGAAGCAGTGATGCTAGCGAAGGAGGTGGCGGAACGTGAGAGGGAGAGAACCTCACGTCTCAGCCGCCGCGGGAGACGCTCCTGGCGTCGGGGGCCACGTGACGGCTTCGTGATGGGCTAGCTCGCCGTCCATCCGTCTTACGACGACGACAGGCCGTTCGTGCAGCTCGACGGCGCGTTCGTGTTCCACGCGCGCCTCAAAGAGATGTCAGCAACATGGCAGAGGGCCGACGCCCGTCGGGGCTGCGGAATGCTGTAAGAGATACCGCGGCCTTGACATACAGGGTTAAGAAGGAACATGGGAGGTTTTTAGTCAGTAGAAGTCTGACACTCCCTTTCGCACTGCCTAAGAGCGGAAGGGGTTATTTGATGATTTCCCAACCCCCCCCCCAAAAAGGACCTTAAGCTTAGCAGTATCTAGGCATCTGCACATTACTATTTTTAATATATTAGAGAAAACATATGTTACACTGACAAGTTCAAGTTACAAAGTTCACAAAATATTATAAATAAACGATGTGTTATTTATTTCGTCAACTGCTGCCAAAAAGGAAAACATCGTAAGGAAACCAGCATGTTTAAAACAAAAAAAACTACTGCCCACGTAATGAATTGTGGCTCCATCTAACAGAGAAGAGGCCTGTGTCCGCGTTCCCTCAAAACTTTACGTCAAAATATTGAAAATTTGCGTTTCAAATGCCCGATGTTTTGGAAACATTTCTTGTTTTTCGTTCAACGATGTTAAAACGAAAATCAAGAGTCCACTCGGCAGAAATTTGCAAGTCCAATCAAGAGAAATACCAGTGTCAAAGGAATTTATTAAAATGAGGTTCCTTCAGGATCCTCTAAACTGAAACCTGCAGGATAAAAATTGGGAGGATATTTCGAATTACTTTACGGATTAATCGTTACTTTTTTGTTGCTTTCTTTCGGTTCAGTTTTTGGGGTAGGCGATCCACGGGCTGAAGGTACTTTTATTGTTGTTAAAATTTCAAGCGACATTGTTTGAATTTAGCACGGATTTTTGTTCACGTCTTTCGTTCGTTCGTAATCGATCGGCAAGTATTTATAGACAGTCCAAATGTAGCCAATAATAACAGATTTTTGTTTTGTTTTTAGCCGACTGCGGCGAAGCCCAAAAGGATGGTTATATGTGAAGTGTTCAAATACTACGTTTCCATATTCTACATCTGGTCCTCCGGTGGCAACTGTCCCGTTGGTCTCGTCATCTTAAGAACTGCTGAACGTGGACCGGCTGGGTCTAAAACTGTTTTTGGATTATTCTATTTAAAATGTCACAGTAGAAGCGTGGAGTTTGGTAGACGGCGTGGTGATACCTTTTTGCTTCGATAAGCACAATACGCTGTTGGTTCTATGCCTCATGTCTCCCCGGTCGTGTCGGATTGCCACCCATCAGATTATGAGAGAAAAGGTACAGAGATTGCAGCTGTGTCTCGCATACACTTGTGCACTATATTACTAACTGCGGTACTCAGATATATGATTACTCAAGCCGTCACTTAGTAAAGGTTCGACATATTTTTTTTATGACAAAACTGTCAAAACCTTTACTAAGTGATGACGTCATTAATCATTAAAGCTCTCTGAGTGTGGCAGTAAGTATATTTTACGCCGCGCGCCAAAGGCTACTGAGATTGGCCGTGACCAAAAACAGTGCGGAGTACTTATTATTACATTTGGTCATACTCGTAGACTGGCTGCAAGTGCTAAGCAACATCAGCAGCATCTAACCTGCAGAAAATCCTACTAATAGTATAAATGCGAAAGTTTGTGAGTATGTATGTATGGATAGATGGATGTTTGTTACTATTTCACGCAAAAACTACTGAACGGGTGTGAATGAAATTGAGAACACAGATGTTTTATAACCTGGATTAACACATAGGATACATCTTATCCTGGTTGTATGATCCCGTGGGACAATTATCGAACTTCACGCTAGGGAAACCGCTGGCACAAGCTAGTCACTAATAAAGTCAGAATCTGTCCTTTAGAGAAATTTGAATACAATTATCTTTATTAAACACTTTTAACATGCCGTTATGATCACTATCAAATTCTACCATCAATCGAGTGTAAGTGAACAATTTTCCAAAGTACCTATATTTTCCCTAAAACAATTACCCCCAATTGGTACGTTTGATGGTACTCCAAGAAACGTTGATAGCACTAAAACTAACAAACTGTTGCCATTCGAGACGGACAATTGAAATGAATCGACTTAATTGTAGCTTACTCCAGTTGTTATCCAATTTCTGAAATAACTAAGGAACGGTGAAAGTTATTACTTTAAAGACCCCTCTAAAATGGTTTGGATAGTATTGTTTAAATAGGTTAGCATCTGTGTTGTTTATTGTGTTTTTATATTTCTTTCAGTCATTAAGTCGTTACTTTATAAGTACTGTCTTTATTTTTCGTACAATGTCTTCGTGTTGTATACTCTTCTATCTACTCGTCAACCTATCAGACACATATTTTCTTGCCATATCTTTCTTCACACAATCCAGCTTCTCTGGTCGTCTACTCGTATTCATTACTTCATCTATTATGAAATCGTTCGGTTAACAGCTTGGAATTCAGCGTCTGATACAACTGGAAGTTTATTCCAGCATAGTTGAAAATGGGCAGATAATGTTATGTTTTTCAGATAATCACGGTAAAATGAATACAGTTACAGGAGAAATACTTGTGGCGAAATATTAGACGAAGTATATTACGAATACTTGCGAAGTTACTTGTCACCTGCAAAACTGCACAAAAAAAAAATCTAATTTGTCCGTCAGATAGATTTCCAAAAAATGTAGGACACGTATTTTTTATTTTTTTAAGTAAACAAACAATGAAGACGATACAGTGCTTTGAAAACTCGTGTGACCTCATTTTCTGAGCCATTAGTATGGCTTTCTTTAGCGGTCAGTGACGTCACAACTCACTCAAATCTTTGACGCGTTTTATCTTCGTCAATTTTTTATTGATTTGATATACTTAAAATACGTATCCAATATTTTTCGTTAATCTAACAGACGGACTAATTAGAATCACATTTTTTTTAAGTCAGTAAACATCCATACTCAGAAATAAAATCGTGTGAAGCGTGAAACGACGCGACCTAACGTTAACGAGTTATCGACAATAAACATTTACAGGAAAATAGACACTAATGTATCCATGCAATTTTGCAGGTGAATGTACACATTCAAAGTAAAGTTCATGTAGAACAGATTGTTAGTACAAAAGATAAACTAAACTTCTAAACAGAACACCTAACACAATTACTAAAGCCACAACTCTATCTAACCCCGCAATAAGAAGAAAATCTAGTAAAAGAAAAACTCCGAAGTATCTTGTACGCTATAAAATCTCAGAGCTTATTAACATGTTACCCCTCTTTATTCATTAGTTACTAGATGGGAGGGTAGAGTGAAATCCACTCGTGCTGTGGCCAATTTTCTTCAGGGTTGGCACGATTTCTGCAAGAAAACTAAATTACCTTCTTATGGGCCTACCACACTCACAGGCTTTACCACAGTCTTACCTGCGCGATTACACGGTGCATACGATACATCGCGCGTGTGGTTGGTTAAACTGTATTACCATAACCAACCAACCGCCCGATGTACTGTGTGCACCGTGTAATCGCGCAGGCAAAAGTGTGGTAAAGCTTAAGCGTTTGGTAGGCCCATTATGCATAGATGATTCAAAATCTAGTGACCATAGTTTACAATATGGGATCGGACAAAAAAAACTAATTAGTCCGTCAGATAGATTTCCAAAAAATATTGGAGACGTATTTTTTCTTTTTTCATATAAACAAAAAATGAAGTCAATACAGTGCTTCGAAAACTTGTGAACTCTTCGAAAACGTCATATGATAGTACATTTTTACCTACAAATGACGTCACAACCACATCTTATCTTCGTCAATTTTGATTAATTTGATAAAACAAAAAGGGTATCATTTAAGCTATCGCCAATTTAATAAGTATTGTGTTTCTTAAGTAATAGGGTTTGTCCCCAAAATAGTAGGTTTGTCATCAAAACGTAGTCTCCAAACAGTATAAAATCAATTCCACAATCAATCATGGAGATATAGGCTCTAGTAGCAAATAAATGTTTTTGTATGTATTATAATAGTTCAGTGGTCTGTCTGCAGGGATTAAAGGAACCTAACTAACCGAACCTCGGGGTGACCTTGATGTCGACCCTCTAGGGTTAGGGTTTCTTTCAGCATTATTTGGTGACAGATCTACCATTCTGGGCACAAAACTATTGTTTATGTAATAAAACTATTATTATAAGAACGAAGTTTATATTCATCTAATGCACTACCTTTTTGTTGCTCTTATTTTACACATAATTATATTAACATTAATTTGTTAATTCATTTCTGGAAACACTTTTTGTTTATCTGAGAACGAAAATATTTAGTGGTGACGTTTCTATATATTAGGTGATACAACTTGGTGACAAGAAATATAGTCCCCAAACAAAAACACGTATCCAATATTTTTCGATAATCTAACTGACGGACTAATTATAATCATTGTTTTTTGACTCAGTCCGATCCCCTATTGACATTTTTTTTAACACAGATATACTTTAGCATGTTTTTTTTTTTATCTTTTATGTCATTACAATATTTTATTAACCTTGGAACCCCGGACTATGGCTTAACCCAGGGCCGGACGCGAAATCTCGCCGCCGCCAAACGGAAGATATCCCTTAAGTTACAGGATAGGTTAAGTTATAGGTAAACACTAAATAAAAGCATAAAACTCGGTCAATATAGTATGTACACTTTAAACTACAAGTACATATTTAACCTTAGTATTAAGTAACCTAAAATAACGGATCCATGTTCAGAAAATGAATGCATAAAACATAGGGAATTATAAAAATCTTCAAATTATTCCAAACAAGAAAAAAGGAATTAGGAAAACGATAGCTTAAACTCTGCGGGAAACCGGGGAAGTTCATTTTTAAACTTGCTAATAAATTCTTTCAAGTACGAATCCAATTACACCTAAAATAGATTATTTAAACCCTGACCTTTATGATCAGGTTTGAATTTCAGGTATTTTGTCGAATGAGTGTTTGATACTGGGGATATAATAATGAGCCAAGGGTCCACCCATTCTATGACGATGACGGGCCGTGTCGACGGCGCGTTCGTGTTCCACGCGCGCCTCATAGAGATTTCAGCAACATTGCAAGGGGCGACACCTGTCGAGGTTGCGGGTTGTTTGAAGGAGATACCGCGGTTTCGGGCACAAAGGGCTAAGTAGGAACATGGGTGGCTTTTAGTCAGTAGAAGTCTGACACTCCCTAACGCTCTGGTCAGAGCGGGAGGAGTCATTTGGTGATTTCCCACCCTTCAAAAAAGAACAAAAGGGTCTAGATTAGGTGACATTCTATCAGTGATATCGATCACGGAATTTTAACAAGGAGTTGAATATAGACCTCCCCGAAATTTTCACATCAAGCGCTTAGGGATTATTATAATTCTTTTAAGATTCAGTTGGAAGATTTGACCTACACAATCATACCAAACAATGTAATTTAAATTTATAACTTGTCGTCATCATTTTCTTGACCTTGTCCCAATTAATTTGGGGTCGGCGAAGCATGTCTTCTTCATCATTCTTTATAACTCGTCATCTCATCACAAACCTCTATTCTTGACCCATCATCTTTCACACAGCCCATCCATCGTTTTATTTGGACTTCCTCTTATCTTATATCCATCCACACTCATCGTTTCAAAATCATTCGTTCATTCGTTTTCAAAATCTACATACAGGGTGTAAATTAACACTTTATACAGCATTCTCTACATCAAACTAAGTTACCCCTACGCAAAGATTTTAGCTGGGTAACGACTTTTTTTTTGGGGTCAAAAATCACATTGTACGGTAAAACTCAATGTAGCACTTTTAAAACACTGTGTTATTAGATGCTTTGCATAGTAAACGGATCATGGAGGTAATTTAGGTAAAGTTATTACCTGAAAAACATGCATTTACAAAAACAGCTGTGAAAATTTTAAAACTTTGACCCTAATATATCTGTAACTCGAATGTTCCCAGGTATGGCCTAGAACAAAAAAATGATCGCAGTGATGGGTAGAACAAACTGCCTTCGGTTGTGTTATCGATACTTTTACACCCTTTATATGATTATCTCATGCCAACCCTAAAATAGGTGAATGTGCTCAGACGGCTAGACCACTAGTCTCTAGTTATATTCTTATACAGTCAAATTTCGATGATTCACATAACAGTTCATTCGTTCATTCATATCAAACCTCATTCACCAGAGTTCATCGTACGCATTGCAGAAATCAAGTCAAGATGCAAGCAATTTTGCACCTTAGTTTTTTGCACGTAGAACTTGAAGTGGTTTGCGTGTTTAAGACCAATTTAAGGCTTCTATTGGTTTTCTAAGAACATTGTTTTGTTCTTGGAGAGTTCTTTTAAAGTTTGTTGTATAAAGTATTGTTCTAAGTTAAAATAAGTTGTTCATTGTTGAGAGATGTTGCAACAATTTATGGTGTATTATCGGAACCACAAGAGGTATCTACTATGGCTTGAGGTCTTATTAGAAGCAGGCTTTAGTTTCATTAACCTTTTGTTCACTTACTTTAATTTTAACTTTATGAGCAAAGACTTAAATTGATACACAATACAGCGTTTATGTTTCGTCAACTAAATAAAAGATTTGAATAATATTCTCTCTTACACTCAAATTGAAAATCGCAGATATCTATCGTTGCAATATTTGTAAAACCTTTTTGGTGCAAATGAATTACTTACTGTGAAAACCATTGTTATATGAATCTATAGTTATGAGTGAAATGCATGGCTCACAATAGGCCTCATCAGAAGGCGTGAAGAAGACTTTCACACCCCAGTTAGTACCTACAGGATAATACGCCTCGGAAGGCGTAGGCGAAGGATAGATACTTGATTAGGCCTGCTGTACACAGACTGCTTCAAGCAGTTGAGACCGACTGCTTTTATTCTGACATGTTTAGTTTTTCTTCGATTGATTAACTATCATGTCCTACAAAAAAAACTAATAAAGCGCACAAAACGAGATGACCTTTTTTATCGAATTCACACCAAAAATGTGGTTCGTACATCGGAAAAATACAAATTGTTTATCAAAAATACTATATTGCACTCTAAATCGTTCAGGTTAAGTTAGATTATGTTTTATAGGCTCTTATTTTACTTTAGTCAAACAGTTCTGTAAATACCATTAAACTGAATAGTATATTGAATTTGATTTATTTAGTGCATAATTTGTGTGCAAGGCAGTATTTTTGGTTTAACTTTGTAATATTTTGTTCGAAAAACGGGAATATTCAGATTTCGATTTAAATGCATGCCTTATTATATTTAATACCATCGACAATCTATTCAGTAAAAATCACATCAAGGTCAAAGGTTTTACTTTTACAATCCCACCTGTTTTCAATTCTACGGAAAATTCGAACCGTAGGGGAATGAGGGGGGAAACCGGACAGGGGGTGAAACCAGATAGTTGCTATTTCATTACTCCGCGTACAGCTGTCTCGCTCTAGCTAGTGGTGAAATACGCGCGAACGCTTACTCAGTGCAGTTGCAAATAGCGGCGACGGTAACGGCTCAGCGCGTGTGTCTATAAACGAAAATTGTAAACAAAGGTAAGATAACTAATATTTTGACTTTTTTAAAGTGTTATCATTAAGTTTAGCTATGTGCTATGATATACAGTTGTATTTTTTATGAAGTAATACATATTTAACCTTTTAAAACGGTATTTGATGTTGCTATGAGTGTAAACATAATCTCTGTTATTATTAAATTTCAAACATGGCACCTGTGGGGTACAAGCGGACGGGGTGATTTCGACTATCCGGTTTCACCCCGATTGATTTTATATGTAGGTATTGCGGGCGTTTGTTTTATTCCTCTGTTTAATTACTATTTTTTTGCAGAGTGCGAGCGTCAACATGCCACGAACATATGTGAGAAAGTCAAATAGGCTGCAGTGGTCGGAGTCAGACATGCTTTTAGCCATAAATTCAGTGCGTCACTTTATCGGCCATGTCAAACCAAGCAATGAAGATCCTGTGCTTCTCGTCTTAGATGGTCACGCCACTCACACTAAGAACCTAGAAGCTATTGAGTTAGCTCGTGCTCATGGTGTCATAATGCTTTGCTTGCCGATGCACTGCACGCATCGTTTACAGCCGCTTGGTGTTGGTTTTATGGGGCCTTTAAGCACGTTTTACTCGCAAGAAGTCCAATCATGGCTTCGTAATCATCCAGGGCGTGTTGTCACCCAATTTCAAATGGCATCTTTGTTTGGAACTGCTTATAATCGTGCCGCTACTATGCAAAATGCAGTGTCTGCTTTTACCTAAACCGGAATTTGCCCTCTGAATCCCAACACGTTTACAGATGTAGATTTTGCACCATCACAGACTACAGACATATCATTTGTACCACCAACTACAAATGAATTCTCTCAAGATCCGTTGCCTCGTGAAAGAACTCCGACCCCGCAAGCAGGAACATCTACAGGAGGACAAACGTTTTCAGATTCTTTAAGTCTTGTATCACCGAAAGATATCATGCCGATTCCTCATTTTAATAAGAGCATGCGGCCGTCAGCGCGTCGAGGAAAAACCGCAATTTTGACTGAATCACCGTATAAAAATGAACTGGCAAATAAGGCTATGTCATCAGTAGTTAAAACAAAAAAGGCAAAGGTAAAGGTATCGGTAGAAAGACCCATAAAGAAAACTATCAGGAGGATTCGGAGTGTTTGGTTTGTGGCGAAAACTACAGTCAAACTAAGTCCACAGATGAATGGTACCAATGCACTGCTTGTCTTAAATGGGCTCACGAAAGTTGCATCAGTTGTTCTGAGCAACAATTATTATTTTTTGTATGCAAAAACTGCGAATAATTTGATTATTTCGTTTTATTGTTACTATCTGTATTCACCCCTTGAAGAAAAAATGCCTATCCGGTTTGACCCATAGGTATGGGGTGAATTCGGATTTATAATTTTTATTCAAAAAAAATATATTTTATAGTTACTAAGATTGATCTCAAACATTTTTATGCCAAAGTTATGCCCAAGGTATACTTAAACATTTATGACATTGATTACCTCAATAAATAACATAGTGATTTATTTATTGTGTATTTTTCTTAACTATCCGGTGTCCCCCCACCTTCCCCTACTAGGTAGAAAATAAACAAAGCTAACGAAATGAGGTTCCTAACACTGTCCCCGTTTATAGATAGTATCTGCCAGGGGTACAAAACTTTAGGTCTTGAGACAGGTCAAAGGAAATGTTTGCTCTTGAGTAATGTTGTACTTTCTAAGTAGAGGTTTGTGGGTAAGGTACCAAAGTTTATAGTAGTTACTTAAATAAGCATTTCTTTTATAAGTTACAAGAATTACTAAGTCAAGGTATTCCAATAAATTGTGATTGCAGAAGTGACTTTAGTTTGAGTTAACATGGATGCTGTGTGGTCATCTTAGCACCTGTTTCTTAACATGTTCGGCAGAAATGTAACTATGGATACTCATATTTCACCAGTTACTTTTAAGTACCATTTACGAGTTTAATGGGGTCCCGTTCCTCGGTGTACACGTTGAGCCGCTGGTCCTGCGCCTGATGTCTTTGTCGTGTTACCGGTAGGTATATTAGAGTAAAGGAACAGAGAGTGCCCCTGAGTTTGCGCACATACTTGTGCACTATAACATCTCCCGCGCCGATGGCTTATGGCTTACTTCCACTTAGATTGGCCGCCGTGACCGAAAACGGCCATGAAGACTATGCTAAGGGTTATACTTATTTCCATCAACCCAATTCCAGTTTACTCACGACCTGCTAATCTTACTCACAACCTCATGCTCAGAGGTTGAGAAGCGCTCGCGTTTACCAAACCAAGCTTGAAACAAAGATATTGTTTACACATCTTACATGTAAACACGTTCGCCACCTCTGCATTTGCAGCTAGAGGCGACATGTTAGAGTATTTTTACGACATTTTTACTGCTAACCGGGAAGGCGGAACATGTTTAAAATCCCGCTCTAAATTCGATGTTAAATATGAGATGGATTTCTGATTGGATGATGCTGTTTGTTCGCGCCAAATTCCTGGTTGGGAGACTTGAAACGAAAATAGAATAGAAGTAATCCATTCCAGCTTTAGAGACTTTGTTTTCCATTAGATTCAGCTAGTTTACTTTTCTAGACAATTTTTCTCACGATAGATTCGATCAGAATAAAAATGGAGAGAGCAGCTTGTGACTACATAATAATGTCTTTTTTGGGTTAGTCCCTCAAAACATTGAAATGAGAAGCAAAACGTCTCAATAATACTTTAAGATCACGTGCAAACGAACTCTAACAAATACACTGGCTATGTAGCATTCTTAATTACCCAACAGCCCCTTTAACTCCTATTAAAAAACAACCATATACTAAAGGAAGTAGAGTTGGAATTATATTGAGAGGTTTGTAATACAAAAGTAAGTCGTTCGGAAATCTGTTTATAATATCTCGATCGGTAAAGGAGAACAGGTGCATTTTATCGTGACCAAATGGTAGTATAAATTCAGTTTTCCCGATACGAACAATGTTTTAAGTCAACTGTAGTGTATTTTTGGAAGAATAATGGTTAAATATGAATGCTAGAATGTTAAATTTTTCTGTGATTACGACGCTGTGAGAATACTCAAAGTCATAGCACTTATTTATATTATACCATTTCAGGCACTTTTGAATGTCACAAAAACAAAGAAAACGAAGCAACAGCCGACAATCACAGTCTCGAGTCATAATAACTTGTGAGAATACTGTAGTTGCTCATTCCAAAGAGGAGATACTTATCTATGGAGAAGAACGGACACGCCTCAACTTATAATATACTTGCCTACTCGACAATATAGCTCTAAATCGAGCTTACGATTACCGATAAGTAACCCATGTATCAGTATGGCGTTTTCTAACTGAAATCTCCGACAAATGCTGAAAAATAATAGCTGCAAGTGTGGGTTGACGCGGGTTAAGTCAAATGTCGCGAAAGCGCAACAATAATGATGTACAAGCTAACGAACAAGAAAGATGGTAGACCAATTGTCTGCTCATAAACATCCATCCGAAATAACTTCAGTTTATCCGTAACCATGGTGCTTGCAACAGGGCCAAAATACTTATCGGAAACTCGAAACAAATCTTTAACATAGTAAATATCCTGTTTAAGGTGTTAATAATAATGTTTGTGACCATGTCAGTTCAGTCAGTGGAAATCGGAATAGTTTCCGACAAATATCACATCTCCAGTATTTTTCAAACATCTCAGAAGAACGGAACGGTAGCAAGAAAGTACCCCGTGTGCCTCGGTATCGGCATTGTAGTGTCAACTGAAAACTAATGGCCAATTTCCTTTAGTAGACTTACTACTAGCGCAGAATGACAAGCACCTGATTAACCTGCTTTATTTGAAACAGCATCTTTAGTGGGCTCTTCTAGGTACTCGTAGCATAGGGTGGTTAACTAAAAAAATCTAATTAGTCCGTCAGATAGATTTCCAAAAAATATCAAACACGTATTTTTTTTTCACGTGAGCAAACAATGATGACGATACAGACGATACAGACGAGATGACGATACTTTGAAAACTGTGACGTCACATTCTAAGACATTAGTGTGTCATTATTTTGCGGTTAGTGACGTTACAAACCCCAACTCAAATCTTTGACGCGTTTTATCTTCGTCAATTTTTATTGATTTGATAAATTGTGAACGAGGGGTTCACAGTGGGGGCTGCGGGATGTTGTAAGATATATCGCGGCCTTGACATATAGGGCTAAGAAGGAACATGGGTGGTTTTTAGTCAGTAGAAGTCTGACACTCCCTTTTGCTCTGCCCAAGAGCGGGAGGGGTTATTTGATGATTTTCCACCCGCCAAAAAAAAGGGGTTCACAGTGACAACGAACATAAAAATTTGTCACCGGTAATGAAACAAAAAGTTTGTTGTTTCCTACAAAAACCCCTTCACCTCGTGAACATTCACGAGGATTTTGATCGTGTACCTTCACTATTAAAACGTATGATGTGGTATGTGTTTGTGCGTCTATCTCCCTTCCACTATTTACAGGTAGGTATCTATAACTCAGTTACCACATCAAGAACTACATTCTACTTTGCAGTTTGGTAACGTAACTAATAATTACCCACCATCATAGGGCCACCTTCTGTTTGGTAAAATATCCAGCAGACTGAGAAAAGATTCAACCTTTGTATTACAGCTGAACCCACCTGTACTATAGTTCCAGAAGAATAATAGGTACACGTCTTAGCACACCCACGTACTACGCTCCCGTTAAATTCGTGTGAGGCGAACAGCATTGCAGCTGTCGGAACAAATCCCTGAAGAAAAATCTCCTTGCTACATCGAAAGAATAAATTGAAGATAGAGTCCAGTTTCTGAGTTATGCTCATTGGTTTTCGGTAATGGGATAATTTTGTATACATTTTTCATGATATACCTTCATGGTTAATTTTGGCGTAGGTGTGGATGGCCAAAGCGAGGAGTCTCAGGCCGCTGCGACTTGCACGTAAGAAATACTGCGGCCCCGGACACTAAGAGCTAATAAGGAACATGGGTGGTTTTAAGTCAGTAGAAGTCTGACACTCCGTTCCGCTCCGCCCAGAGTGGGAGGAGTCATTTGATGATATCCCACCGTCCAAAAAAAATAACAAAGGTAGTCTCGGGTCCGATTTCGATGACATATGGAAAGGTGTAATTTTTTATTTATCAAATTTTTCATTTACTGCAGTTTTAGTTTCTATTAAAATCGGGAGATTTTATTGAGAATTTTAAGCTATTCGTAATAGTTTCGGATTTGTACATAAACGACCACTTTAAAAATTCACAAGTTACACTTAAATTCAAGTCTTATCCCCAAAGTCAACTAAGTAAACTGCAGAAAGCCAAGCAACAATCCTTTTGCATGGTCCACGTTTATGTATCTGGTTGTCTGACCACACAACGGTTTTAATGATGCCAATCGAATATTCAGAAGATACAAAATTGTTTGTTTATAACGACTTTGTTTGAAAAACAAACATAAGTAATATTATAACATTACGCCTATAATCCCCGATTGGTTAGGCAGAGGTGAACATTTTGGCAGTTTTGTTTTATTCCCATGTAATCGAGGGAGAAGCAGCGAGAAGAGCAGCGGTGGCCCAGTAGTGGCGGCCCCGACTTACGAACAGTAGGTCGTGGGTTCGAACCCAGGCAGGCACATTACTTTCTGTAATTTATTTCATCACCGCTGCTTTCAAAACGGTGAAGGAAAACATCGTGAGGAAACCGGCATGGCTTAGAACCAAAACATTCGAAAACATGTGACATCTACCAATCCGCACTGGGCCCGCGTGGTAGATCATAGCCCATCCCTCTCCTAGAGAGGAGGCCTGAGTCCCAGCAGTGGGAGCATTAATAGGCTGTTGATGATGAATCGAGGGAAAGCATTTAGAATACAGGTAAATGCATTATACAGAACTATACTCGACATTACACCACTCGCATTCGATATTATATTCGATTTGAATATCTATTTTCCTTTTATAGGTAGGTAATTATATAGGTATTATTATCAACACAAAAAAAAACCAACATCTATCCGGAAAGAGGTGCTATTACTATGCTTATTACAGATTCAAAACAACTCTTGGCGGTTCTTGGTTAAAATAGTACAAAATTACTACAAAGGTCGATGAACTAAAGAAGGTATAATTACTCGGCCTGCATGCGGAAACCACAAACCTGAGTGTTGTGACGCAACCCGGTAGCATGTCAAAGCAAGACTTTGATAGATCGACTTGATTGACTGAAACCCAAACATTGTGCTGAATGGAACAGTGGATGTTTACAGTTCATTCATAGAGCAGAAACGCCAGTTTCCCGACACTGACGAAATTTAAAGTCATATAGTTTAAAGTCATATAGATTACCAAAAAATATTGGACACGTATTTTTTCTTTTTTCATGTAAGCAAACAATGAAAACAATACAGTGCTTTGAAAACTCGTGTGACGTCATACTCTAAGACAGTAGTATGACATTTTTTGCGGCCAGGGACGTGACCAAGGCGATCGGCGGCGACGACCTCTCGCGCCCGGCCCTGGTGCAAGCCATGGTCCGGGGCGAGGAGGAATGGGACGCCGTCGCCTCCTTCTGCGAAGCAGTGATGCTAGCGAAGGAGGTGGCGGAACGCGAAAGGGAGAGAACCTCTCGTCCCAGCCGCCGCGGGAGGCGCTCCGGGCGTCGGGGGTCCCGCGATGACCTCCGGCCACCGTAGATGCGGGCCTGTGTACGGTGAGTGATTGGCTAACTCGCCGTCCGTCCGTCTCACGACGAAAACAGGCCGTGACGACGGCGCGTTCGTGTTCCACGCGCGCCTCAAAGAGATGTCAGCAACATGGGTGGGGCCCGAAAGGGCCGACGCCTGTCGGGGCCGCGGGTAGTCCACCGGTTATCGCGGCCTCGACATAGATGGCGGAGAAGGAACATGGGTGGTTTTTAGTCAGTAGAAGTCTGACACTCCCTTTCGCTCTACCCAAGAGCGGGAGGGGTTATTCGATGATTTTACACCCACCAAAAAAAAAAAAAAAAAAAAGGGATGTGACCAACCTCCACTTAAATCTTTGACGCGTTTTATCTTCGTCAATTTTTATTGATTTGATATAACAAAAAAATACGTATCCAATATTTTTCGATAATCTAACAGACGAACTAATAAAAATCACTTTTTTTTTTTAAGTCAGTAAACATTCCTATTGGAGTAAGAGAAAGAGAATGAAACAGTTTATTGAATCTGTTTGGTCGTGGGTGATCTATATTAACAGCTATCTGTCCTCTGATTATAACAAAAACTTCGATCACTAGTCTTGCAAACGTGTTGCCATGTGTGTTGACCATAGATATAGATAGAACTAGATAACGCAAGTAACACGATCTGTATGAAAACCCAGCATGTAATTTTTTGACTACCTATTATGACGTCACAAGCACTATAAATCGGAAAATCAAATCGATTCAAAGACGCCTCCTTCGCCTCAACCCAGCACCTGCTACGACGTCCGACTAGCGCTATACACCGATGCAGACTGAGCGCGAAAGTGGCCACTTACGATTTTTGTACGTAAGCTAGGCACGCAAAGTAGTTGCTCTTGCGTTATCTAGGTCTATCTATATCTGTGGTGTTGACCGTTAATTACATATGTCATTAAGACGCATAATATTAAGTGTTTTGTACATGCTAGTGATATTACTACTATAGTTATTACATGGTTATGTTGTGCCCGTTTGATGGCAATAGGCTCACCCCTTATTAGATAGGACTAAGATTAAACATAACTGGCATAATCTGTGTTTACTAATGGGTAAAACTCTGCCTTGCTTTTTCCAAACTTTGTTAGGGATGGCTTCCAGTCTAAGGGGATAGATTTTTAATGGAGCGACTGCCTATCTGACCTCCAGAACCTACTTAATTAGTACTAGGTATTACGATACAAGGTCTATAATTTATATACTGAAATTGCAAATAGGAAAGATTTGTATTTTTGTATATAACAAAAAAAACTTAAAAACTAGTAAGCCGATTTGAAAAATACTTGCACCGTTGGGAAGCTACACTATCGCCGGGTGACATAGACTACTTTTTATCCCTGTATTCCTACGGGATGGGCAACTACGCGGGTGAAACCACATGACGTCCGCTAGAACATTATAAAATCAAAGCAACATTTTTACATACGCTCTATAAGACCATTAATAACTACAGCCTAACAAATAATTACCAACAACAAGGGAATTTCCGCCATAAATTAATAGTTATTTCGGTGGCAACACTTAACAATAACAGCGAACGACTGTTTCTCTAATTGTAGCGTTGAGCAGGCAATACAAATATAATTTTTATAGTTATTTTATAGCGGTAGGCCATGTATGGAAATATCGTGCGTAAACTGAATGAACTGTTTCTTTTAGTGGCATTTTTGTTGGTATTTACGGAGCTGTGTAAATGGTTTTCAGATGAGAGTATAAGGTGGTTTAGTTAAGGCGTTACAGCAGCGTTTTCGTGGTCAAGCTCGACGCTGCCGATTAATTTTTGTTAGACAAGCCCGCCACACATTTTCCAAACCACTACAGCTCTTGAAAGCCAAAACCAACTGTGGCGATCACCAGAAAAGCGCCAAGACAGTGACGCTCGACGAAGTCTCAGAGAAACAATTCAACTGTCTTGGATCCCGCAACGAAATTAACCAGAAAATGATAGCGCAAGAGTTAAAAAACATAATTTCCACTCCCCTCCAAATCAACAGGAGACAGGACAGAACAAGGCCAATAGGCACACAGGGACGTATTCAACTAGGATAAGCCCAGTTTTGCAATTTGGCTAGATGGGGTATAATGGACCCATATCGGACGCAATGCGAGTGTGGCCCCAACACAGGATATGTTACACTTCCTCTCTGCCCGTCGTGTACAACAAATTGATCCAGGACTTGAATGAGGCAAACGACAGAACTGTCCAGGGCCCCGAGTCTGCTATTCAATAGTGTCTAGAATGGTCTATCATTGATTTCATAATTGTTGATTTTGACAACACCAAACTTGTCAAAATCAACAATTATGAGATTAGTGGTAGAACTAACTATTGAAGAGCACGCCCTGGTGGCACAAGATTGGATAAGTATGTCGAAGGATTTATGGGCAGTAGAACAGACCAGCTCCAGAGTGGATGAAACGTAAGGGCGACCTTAAAAAGGTGGCTGAAACAGACTAAATTGGGAATGTGGATGGTGATGGGAAATAATACCCCACTTATCCGACCTCACCTATCCTTGGACCTTGTACTAATTCAGGATTTTCATATGTTTTATTTTTTCCTGTGTCGGTATGTATACTTACTTTTCTATACAGGATGTAAATTAACCCTTCACACATACGTCAACCACTCATTCTGTACATCGCATACATACGCAAAAAAAATTGCTGGGAAACGACTTTTTTTTTTGGGGTCAAAAATCACATTTTACGGTTAAACTCAACGTAGCACTCTTAAAACATTGTGCTAGTGGATGCTTTGAATAGTAAACGGGTCATGGAGGTAAGTTTAGTAAAGTTATAAACTGAAAAACTAGTATTTACCAAAACAGCTGTGCACAATTTGGAACTTTGACCCTCAATATCTCCGTAACTAGGAGGTTCCCAAGGGTCTAGAACCAAAAAATGATCAAAGTGGTGGGGAGAACAAGTGCCCGTCGTTTGCGTTAAGGGTACTTTTACACCCTTTATACTCTTGTTTTATCGCTACATATTTTGAAACAAAGTCCTAGGCCGCGTCTGTGAGTCTGTTCGCGCTAAACTTAAAAACTATGGCACCAATCTTCATGTTATTTCACCAATGGATAGAGTGATTTTCAAGGAGGTTTTTCATTTGTCAATGTTACAGCACCATGCTGAGATAGTGACCTTTTGGCTTCATACGGGACTAATTTTAATTTAAACTTTTGTATGTCCTAATTTTAAGGTTTCTCTTTATGTTTTAAGCTTTTAATTTTAATTATTTTTTGTCAATTTGTTCTGTCCTGTGTGAAACAATAAAGACTTTTTATTTCTTTCTTTTTTCTTTCAAGGAAGGTTTTATTTAATACTTAACTGTATAATTTGACTGACATTCACGCGGGGAAGCCGCGTGCATCAGCTGGTTGTTAATATAATTTTATAAGCTGGTTGTTTTTATTTTTATTTTCTTTGTGCTGTGCGAACATTTTTTTCGGTATTGTAGCACAGTGGCGGAAAAAGCTCGTTCGAAAAGTCCTTGAAGGTTTTTCGCATAGCCTCTCCTAGTCCAGTTCACATCGATCCCATACCTGAAACAAGAAAAAAAAACGAAGTTAATAAAATCTCTTAACCGCACGGTTATCAACACTAAATCCTTCCGTATGTTACATTATACGGATTGTAACGAGCACAGACGTAGAGCATTAACAAACACACTGTATTCGCGAGAAGTTTACACAGCCTGTATCAGAGGGGTGGGTAACTGGGAATATTGAGTTTTATATATTGAGATGTAGGGGTTTTAACGTATGTAAGAGTTTTGTGGAAACGTTGCTTGTATTCGAATTTATTTACAGAAAGGGACTGTATCTTAGCGATTGTTATTGAAGAAATAATGACGCACATATTGTCAGCATTGGGGAGTTATCTTTGTGAAGCTCGAGGCTTTATAATAACTGCCATTCGGGTGGATAAGCCGTGATTACCTAGTTAGGTCCGTGAATTGGTGAGCAACCGCTGCATCTGAGTTTCCTCTATCCTCGGAAAGCACGCTAAGCCGTTAGTCTCGGCTATCTTTTATAGATCTTAGTCAGTCGTTTTATTTTTACCGTGGATGTACAGACGCCCATCAAGTAACCCGAAATTGTAAAATTTTACCATTTTTTTTTGTCGGGTGGTAAATCATCAAATAATCCCTCCCGCCCTTGGGCAGAGCGAAAGGGAGTGTCAGACTTCTTCTTAGCCCTTTACGTCAAGGCCGTGGTAACTTCTAAACAACCCGCAGCCCCGACGGGATTGAACCTTAGTTGAAACTGTTTTGTATGAAAGGAATTTAAATTATTGTAGTAGCTTGATGTGCTGGCGTACATCAAATTCTCAAGTTGTACAAGTTACCTATGTATTTTTAAAACATATAGGAGACAAATTAAATGTCATAAATAAAAACCCTGAAAACGTTCAGCGCCATCATTATTTCTCCCATATTGTTCGGTAACCACTAACCAACGATTACTGCAGTAATTATACCGCCGATAATCGCTTCGTACGACGAACTACCGCCATGAAATATTTTCACTTAGCCTGCGCGTTCTAACTTAGCTGCCGGGGAAAGATTTCACGATTTTGTTTTATTTGTTCTATAAGTTCAGTTGTCGAATTGACAACAAAATTACGTTAGTGTGGAAGCAAACATCTACCTATTTAACATAGGTGTAACAGATTTCCTACTGTGCAGAGGATGCATGGAGGCGGAAGAAACGCCACGGCACGTACTCCTAGAGTGCAGTCCAGGAGCTTGGCAGACAAGGCAGATCACCGTGCGGAATCTCTACGATCCCCATTAACCCTCCCGGAAGCCTGCAGCAGTCTGGGAAGGCTGCTGCAGTTCTGGGACGACCTATATTGGTTAGAGTAGGTAATATTTAAACATCACGCACAATGGCCCAATCAAGAGGCTAAGTGCGAATAAAAGCCCAGTTAAACTATACTAAACTAACTGCCGCACTCAGAGAACTTTAATGATTACTTAGGCCATCACTTAGTAATGGTTTTAACAGTTTTGTGATACAAAAATATGTCAAACCTTCACTAAGTGACGGCTTAAATAATCATTAAATATTTCTGAGTACGGCAGTAAGTGTGTGAGTGTGTTGGCCCAGTGGTGGTGGCCCCGACTTACGAACAGTTGGTCGTGAGTTCGTGAGTTCGAACCCAGGGATGAACATTACTTCCTCTCCTAGAGAGGAGGCCCGAGTCCCTACAGTGGGTACAATATAGGCTGATGCGATGCTGTGTCCAACGTGCCCTAGCACCTATACTTACTTTACAGGACTTAATAAACGTCGCAGTCACCACGATTAAAGAAGCAAAGGAAAGAAAATATATTCAAGATTTTTTTTACGACCAACGATACAAAAGAAGATGAGTTGCAAACAACATGCTCTAGTCATCATCTAACTAGTCTTATCCCAACTACGTTAGAGTCGCTTATCGTTTAGCTCAGCTGCATGCTGAATACCAGCAGTTTACATGGAGCGGTGATAGCAATACCGCTTCATAACACTGGTTGTCAGACTTCCAGGCTACTGACTACCTATAATGACTGTCGAAGATACACAAATGACAGCCAGAACCAACGACTTAATTTTGTCTTTCGAGGAAACTTGATATTATGTAATGGGTAGTCACCCAGCCACGAATCAACCTAGTTAATCGTGGCATGACTAAAATATCGACCAGAGCGTGTGTCCGTCGGGGCTGCGGGTTGTACACTGTCACCGCGGCCTCGACATATAGGGCTAAGAAGGAACATGGGTAGTTTTTAGTCAGTAGAAGTCTGACACTCCCTTTCGTTTGGCCAAGAGCGGGGTTATTTGATGATTTCCCAAACCCCAAAAAAAAAGTGTGTGTCATAATTTTGCTAAAATCTCCTCTCAAACAGCACGGCTTAGTTATTCTACAAAAGGAAGCAAAACATCTAGCTCAAGAACAAAACTTTTCTAACAAAAACCTGGTCTCCAGAGATACCAGAAAACTGTTCCTAAAGGGCAACTCTAAAACTGATTAGTGTCGTCTCCAAGATTGCAGATGTTAAGTTGTAATCGTATATTAACTGAAGTGCCACTTGAGTGTAATAGGGGCGTAAGTGAGCGGGCGAAGTGGAAACTTTCCAACCTATTATTATTTTTTAAGTGTTTTTCTGCATAAAGCGTTATCTCGGCTCGAGTGCCGTTTTATAAGAAACTTGCTAAAGTTCGGATTTTCTGTTGAAAAGATTTTTCGCAGATTTTTTTTTCTGCTGTTGAATAGAATTTGGTTTCCGTTTCGTTGGTTCTGTGTTAGTAAGTACGTAAGTTGTGTGTTTTTTTTTGTTTTTAGCTGCAGGAACGGTGTTGAAAGAATTATTATAACACAGTCATTTGCCCGTGGGTGCACTTGTGGTTTGAAAAATACGAATTCATCCCAAGGAATCGCGCTAAAATAATCTATGACATTGAAGGATGATGCAGCTGTTTATTAACAAAACAATTTATTACTATCATCACAATAGGGTATTTCACCAAAAAATGTAATCAGTCCGTCAGATAGATTTTCAAAAAACAATGGACACGTTTTTTTTCTTGCTTCACGTAAACAAAAGATGAAGACGATATAGTGCTTCGAAAAGTCGTGTCAAGTCGTGTGACGTCACAAGGTTAGTACTTTTTTACCCACAAAGTGACGTCAAAAGCCCCCACTCATGATCTTTGACACGTTTTATTGAAAAGAAAAAATACTTAAGACAAAACAAATAACACCTACCCAATATTTTTGTCGATAATCTAACAGACTGAGATTATCAAAAAATATTAATATAAATTACCTAATAATAAATAAACAATAATATAATATTAATTAAATATTATTATATTTATTTATAATAAATTGTTACCTTGTATAAATTGTTGTATGTGTATAAATTGTTAACCTTTTGTTTATCAAAAAATATTGGAATCAGAATTAATTGGTGAATACCCTATTATCAGCCCGGATTCAACCAATTCTATGTAATAGTCCTCCCCTGTTTTATGCCACTCTTACCGGTTCTGTGTGTATTCAGGTTTTTTCACTATTTGACGATATCGTCAAATTATCGAGATGCAAAACAACTACAATCAAATATATTTAGAACTTTACCTCGCATTTCCCACCTAGTTACTACCTGAACGAAGTTTTGCACATTGCTAGTATTCATTAAGATAATTAGTCGGTTATTTTTATATAAATTAAAACATTACAATCAGAAACATGTCTAAACAAGATAACACAAAGCCAATCATATTAATAGTGCTGATTTTCTTTTTTACAAAATTTCTACACGATGTATACAGGGTGTAAATATTACACTTACGTCAATCAAGCATTCTGTACATCCAACTAAGGACCCATACGCAAAAATTTTTGCTGGGAAACGACTTTTTTTTTATTGGGGTCAAAAATCTCATTTTACGGTAAAACTCAATGTAGCACTCTTAAAACATTGTGATAGTAGATGCTTTGAATAGTAAACGGGTCATAGAGGTAATTTAAGTTTTATTATAACCTGTAAAACTATTTACGAAAACAGCTGTGCAAAATTTGTAACTTTGACCCCCAATATATCCGTAACTAGGGGGTTCCCAGGTATGGTCTAGAACCAAAAAATTATCGCAGTGGTGATAGATAAGTAGATAGATTCATTTATTTGGGGAGAACAAGTGCCTTTCGTTTGCGTTAAGGGTACTTTTACACCCTTTATTGTTCCGAAATAAATGACTTTGACTTTGGCGGGAACACTTTCAAAGTACAGGCTGAGCTAGCACATCAAGCTATTACAAATGTCAAATTTCTTTAATAGATTTTCAACTTTATCGCCAAAGCATTAGGTTCTACAGTTTCAGTCGTGAGCAACAAAGTACCACAATGTAAAAAGCACTGAGTGGCTCGTGGCTAGTGCCTCCGCATGGTGCACTACGATAAAAGGATAAACCACTCTGCTTTTAATTCCCTGGTCAGTTTAGGCATTGTATTATGCCGGAACATTCTTGCCTAACTTTGCTTTTAAAAAAAAACCGATATTGAATGGAAAGAGTCCGATGTCGACATAGCGTACCATGTCGGATTAATAATAACATAACATTATGCCAGTAATCCCCGATTAGTTCAGTAGGTGTGCAGCCACATTTGATCAGTTATGCTTAGATCCCATGTAATATGGGGCGAGCATATTGGCATCAAAAGAACAAAAATTCAAGCTCCGTGGTGAGGTTTTATCAAGCTTTTTTCACCAAAAAAATCGAATTAGTCCGTTTGTTAGATTATCGAAAAAAATATTAGATAGGTACGTGTTTTTTGTTTTATCAAATTATTAAAAATTTACTAAAATAAAACGTGTCAAAGATCACGAGTGGGGGGCTTTTAACGTCACTTTGTGGGTACAAAAGCACTTACCTTGTGACGTCACACGAATCGACGCGAGTTTTCGAAGCACTGTATAGTCTTCACATTTTGTTTTAGTGAAAAAAAAAATACGTGTTCATTATCTATCTGACGGACTAATTAGATTTTTTTGGTGAAATAATCTATTGCACTCGATAGGTGACAGTAAAAGACTCGATAAAAATAACGAGGGACTAAATACAGTCATTGAGGTAATCTTGGAATACAATAGGTTTCTATAACACTCTTCTAGACACTTAAGACAGTTCCAAAGCGACGTTGTACACACAAAGCGCTTACTTAAACATTTGAATTAGAAAAGGCACCACTACTCCTGTTTCACTTTCATCCATACGTGCAAGCGAGAGGCAAACACCAATAACAATAGCGCCACCATTTCTAATCCCATTCTCATTGTACTTTACAAAACTCTAGTTCTAGTATGTAATGAAAGTTGCAAGGTCTTACAGTATGAACGTAGACGGGCGTGAGTCCATTAGTGGACGACCAGGCGACTGCACCTACCTCCTATATCGAATGTTTAAGTATCGGACCACTCCGCCGAATCGTATTGATAGTTGGATAATGTGAGCTCTCTGTTCTTTATTTATTCTTGGATCGGTGATGCTGTTGCTAGCATTCATTGTTGATAAGTTTTTTGTTGGGAGGGACGCAACTGGTGTGGTCTAAAACTTGTGATTTTTATATTCAAGTCATTTCTTTACTTAAAGATTACGGCCGAGGAATTCGTAGCTAAATAGTAACAGTCGCTTAGATCAATCTTCAGATAAAGACGCGGTTGTGAAGGTTGGTCTTTGATGAGCCTTGTCCTAACGATGCGTTCAGCGGTATTTTACATGGCGCACCTGCCTATCTGACCTCCACAACCCAGCTAGTATTGATGATACCTTTTGATATAAGACCGGTTATCAGACTTTCAAAGTTCTATAAATAACAGCCGGGGATCAACGGCTTAATGTATAATAGGGTAATTCACCAAAAAAATCTAACTAGTCCGTCTGTTGGATTATCGAAAAATATTGGATCCGTGTTTTTTGTTTTATCAAATTAACAAAAATCTACGAAAATAAAACGTGTCAAAGATCATGAGTGGGGGGCTTTAGACGTCACTTTGTGAGTAAAAAATTCTAACCTTGTGACGTCACACGACTTTTCGAAGCACTGTATCGTCTTCATCTTTTGTTTAAGTAAAAAAGAAAAAATACGTTCCAATAATTTTAGAAAATCTATTTGACGGACTAATTAGATTTTTTTTTGGTAAAAACATACCCTAATATAATTATAAAACTAGTTGATGCGGCTTCGTCCACGTGGATGTCGGAACTTGAAAAAATATAAGTATACTAAAACTTTTCACGAGAACCACTCTATCCGTTGTTGAAATCAGCATAAAAATCAATGCAGTCGTTTTTGAGTTAGTCGCCAAACAAAAAGACAGATGCGGTGGACTTTGTTTTGTAAAGTAGTGTTTATGTTGTATATACTTCGCTCTAATTTCCCGCTAAATTATTTTTTAAGACTAACTGCGGTACTCAGAGATATTTAATGATTACTTAAGCCATCACTTAGTAAAGATTTGACATACTTTTGTAAGACAAAACTGTCAAAACCTTTACTTAATGGTGGCCCAAGTAATCATAAAAGCTCTCTGAGTGCGGCAGAAAGAGACTTACGAGCACTGCCAAAGCAATAACAAACAAAAACAAACAAACAAACAACTGAACTCGTCATTTAAATTTTCCTAATACCAAACACCGTCACCTCATTACACTGAACGGTCTAAGACTATGCAATTGAAACTTAGGTCCAGGTAAGCACTAAGATCTATTCCTAGATCTTACCGATTCGAAACAACTTACTGTGTCTTGGGAGTTTGAGTCTAGAATTTCAGACCGAACTCCAGAATAGGCAGGACTGAGACGATGTTGGAAAACTATTATACATTTTGTATGAGAGTTTATTCAAGTTTTGGAGTTTTGTTCATGTCAGCAATATTAGAGCCCTGGTCTACTTAGTTGTATGTTTTAAATGGGATATAGGTGAAGTGTTATAATTTGCTAGAAATCAAAATATCAGAAAAACGATATTTCAACTTCAAAAGTGAATTAGGCCTCTTCAAAATGTTTTGCATATGAAATTTCCCTACGCAAGTGACACACATGTGTGAGTGCGGCGCAAATAGCGACAATATTTATATTTCTGCTATGGCGTGGAGTCACCATTTTTTTTTTGGCTGGTGGAAAATCATCAAATAGCGCTCTGCCTAAGAACGGGAGACCCCTCCCGCTGGGCAAAAGCGAGTGTCAGACTTCTACTGAATAAAAACCACCCATGTTCCTTCTTAGCCCTTAGCCCTATATATCGAGGCCGCGGTAACTTGTGAACAACTCGCAGCCCTGACGGGGCGTGGAGTCACCATGACTCGGTTTTCACAAAACACGCGTCGCGTTTGTATTTTTTGCGTTTACTCGAACTCGTGAACGAATATTGTGTAACTATACTTTTTGATATTTAAGTAGGTCTCGTGGCTAGACGAAAACAATCGCTTGTAATCAATCGTCAGGTTAAGCTGCGCTTAACTAGGTAGGTCTATGGATGAGTCCACCTATTTTTTCCTATTGTTTCCGTTGATCGTTGGTCCCAGGCTGTAGATCTATTTTGAATTAATTATTTTGTAGATTTATGAGTTGTTACATCTGTAACGTGAATGGAAAGTACTAATAACACTTAGTCCGAACAGGAAATCGGACTTAGGACATCATGCTGGGCGGTCGGGCTTGCGACCACTAGACCGACGAGGCGGTTGATTCATCCTTTCTCGTCCGAAATAATAGGGATGTGTCCTGAGTAAATAAAATATGATTGATATTAGATACGTATTTTTTGTTCTATCAAATGAATAAAAATTGAGGAAGATAAAACGCTTCAAAGATCATGAGTGGGGGCTTTTGACGTCACGACGTGGTAAAAAACTAAAAAACCCGACTGAAAAAGCTGAAAAGCAAAAAACAAGCACATTTTAAATTAAACAAAACTTGGAAGCAGGCGGGGTCCATTCCTATTTGCATTTCTTAATATAATATTCAAATGATCCCCCCCGAAAATGTGCTTGTTTTTTGCTTTTCAGCTTTTTCAGTCGGGTTTTTTAGTTTTTGAACTACTTTTTTTATTTAGAACTTTTAAGTTTTTTTTTTGTTTGTTCTTTTGTTGGTTGCGTAAAATTCTTCGCAGATGATTTAACTTTTGTGTTTGTTTATAGGATTTGTGACTGCATTTATTTTAAACATATAAGTGTCATATATTTTTGTAATCTCCTTTTAAAACCCTTCATTTTGATATCCTACTCGATGGTAAATCCACGTTATGGCCCCCTAAATCAACAAATTTATTTGTATTTTTAATTTGAATGTAGCCAGTGACACTCGCGCCATCAAGACGAATCTAACGACGCATATTTCATTCAAATCCCTTCATCCGTTTAGGAGTTATGAGGGAACAAAGAAACGGACATACATACATGTATACATACATACACACCAAACACATAACCCTCCTTTTGGGCTTCGCTGCAGTCGGGTAAAAAGCACTGTCTTCATTTTTGGTTTACGTGCGAAAGAAAAGAAAAAAATATATGTCCAATATTTTTGGGAAATCTATCTGAGGTTTAATTAGACTTTTTTTTACTAACCTATTGTCATCACAATGAAAAACTCACTATTCAAACTTGCACATCCTCGTCAATCGTCCCCATTCTGCTAAAGTTTCCCACAATGATCCAAGGAAAGGTATCCACCTGAAACCGTAAACCAACGGTCTCGCCCGAAATTACCAAGTTTATTCACAAGTCTCAAAAGTGGGGAAACCGCAGCCAAGATAGAATACTACCAGTGCGGGGCAGTGGTCCAACTGCTCTGTACAACTAGTTGGACCATGGGTCTTTACTAGGGGCAGTTGTCCAACTTTAAAAATAGTTGGACCACAGCTCCTTTTGAGAGTTCCGTGATTCAATTCATTTAAAAAATAACTTGCCAACTCTAAAAACCTCAACTGCATCTTTATGTGTGTATGGTACCTACTGGTTTACGGTTATATTGAACCTCTTTGCAGTAAAATAGCAAAATTAAAGGCGGGTGACTAATTTTTAAACTTTATTTTTTTACAATGTATTACAACATTCAACGAAATTTATCTAAAGCATGACCTACAGTAATATCGCCTGAAATCAGTTGTAGCTGAATTTCTCTTATATAATCATCATTCTCAATTTGGACCTTACGTCTTTTGTGTGCGATTTCGCTTGATAAAGTTGTAAAATTTTCTAAAACATTTAAGAGACGTAACATTGTAACATTTTTTGCATTAATGCGCCGACTTAGTTTTGCATGTGAGCTTTCTAAAATGTTATTAGTCCTATGTCTCTCGCTAAATACGCTTATAACCTGAGAGAATTCATCAAAATTTCCTTTAATCCAATAACGCTCTATATATTGAATCAGTTTGTTCGCTTCAGTACCACTTTCTTTTTTTATGTAATCCCAGCCTTCTACAAATTTATCACTATGCAATAGTGGAAAAACTGAGCATAATGAAATAGTTCTTTTGACTCTTTTTGATTTACTTTTTGAGATACCTAATTTTTTTGCTTTTCTCCAAATACATTGTGACCAATGATAATAACAGCCTACAATTTTAACTGTCGGACAAAATTCTTTAATGCTGTTCAGAATAGACATTTCAAAGTCACAATGTAATATTTTTGGATTCCAATTTAACTGTGATCTTAGCATTTCAAATAACGCAAAATAAGTGGATTGCTTTTTATCACTTAGAAAAGCAAAAACCAAAGGCGCAACATTAGTAGACTCATTTGTGCTTCCCGTATCGCCAAATATAGTAAATAATTGTACGAACGGTCTGGGGCAACATTTAAAGGTTCCGTCCGCAAAATACTCATTTAACTTTTTCATCAACTCTCTTGCTTTTAATGAACAAAAAACTATTATACGCGTTTCTTCATAATAATAGTCAGTAAATAGAAAATCTTTAAATTTTAGTGGTACTTCTATTACTTCCGTATTAGAAAATACCGTTTTTGAAACACCCAATGATTGGTTTCTAGCATTATAAAGGCTATGTTTCAAATTTGAATATGATGGAAATGTAGTTATAGTATCATAAGTTGTATTTTTGTATTTAGTTAAAGTATCGTTATACAGTTTTGGAATAGGTTCATCGGAAACCTTTACTTGTGTTTTCAAGTTGTCTATTGATAGCGATATTTCATTTTGTACTTCATCTGGAACACAATTATCACAATGTGGCGTCGTGTTTACAACTTCTTCCTTTACCTAAAATTAAAGAAAATCTTCCATTAATTATTATTAACCGCGTTTCCGTAATAACTGTAGGATTGGACTGTAAATAGAAATTCAAGGATACATAGAATTACCTATAATACGTACTATATACTATTAATACCTACATTAACGGTCACCGATCCTTTGCAACTCATTTTCCTTTTATTTTCGCATCTCCAATATGCATTTCCACTTTTGTAAACACGAACTTTATAGTATTGACGACAATTCCATAGCATCACCGTTCCACCTTTTCTTTCCACATAAACACACGCAACCTCTTCATCCATTATCTTTTAAATATAATATTTGTAATTATTAGATAATTTTCTGTACAATTATGACAAATGCATTATATTATAATTGATAACAACCAGACAGTACCTACCTATTTACTGCAAAGAGGTTCAATATAACCGTAAACCCGTAGGTTCCATACAACAAAGCTGCAGTTGAGGTTTTTAGAGTTGGCAAATTATTTTTTAAATGAATTGGAACACGGAGCTCTCAAAAGGTGCTGTGGTCCAACTATTTTTTAAGTTGGACAACTGCCCCTAGTAAAGACCCATGGTCCAACTAGTTGGACAGAGCAGTTGGACCACTGCCCCGCACTGAATACTACATCGAAAATACAGTGAATTTCAACTCACAGTTAATGCAAGGGTCTTATAGTCCATGAAAACTGGGTAAGAACACTGACGAAAATGTATTCTGTTTGTTTTTACATTATTCTGACCCTCAATCACAGAAATTTTTCAACAGTATTTTTTTTTTTAATCTGTTGTTCCATGGCCAGCCATACATTTAGACATAGTGTATGCATTGCAATTTTGTATTTAAAAAAAAAAAAAAATAATATACTTGTTTTTACCCGACTACAGCGAAGCGAAAAGGAAGGCATTGACTATTATAATTTTACTTTTAATACGTTAAATTTAAATATACAAATTATCTACTTACTAGACGATAACTTATTAATTTGATTTAATAAGGCGTTGATACATAAGAATATAAAACAAGAACTATTTTCTTGTTTTTAACTTTTAAGACCGCTATAATTGCGGTCTTAGTCTGCGATTTTATCCGTAGTCGGGTTTTAGTTTTTCAAACTTATTTATTTTTTCCTGTAGGATTAAACCCCAATTATTTATAACTCGTGTGTCGTGAGTACCCATAGGTAATTTAATTAATTGTCATATACGGCATGGTTTACGATCGGGTGTAAACATTACGGTTTTATCCTATAAACCTTCTAAAAGTTGTCGACTGACAGTGTTCGCGGTTAGTACATTCACAGCTTGACTGTATACTGTTTGGCGATAATACCCTCCTCACAATAGGAACGCGTGCGATCTTGCCGATCCGTTATCCGCATAAAGGGAACACGTTTGGCCGAGTGGCCCTTTGGAATGGCATTGGCAGAGCAATTCCGATTGCTCAAGGCAAAACGCTTTGCTCTGAACACTAATGCGATCTCTTGGGCTATGCTTTGATATTACCTGAAAATGTTAGACTTTAGTAAATGATTACAGATCTCTTCGGAGATTACAGGTGTGATAAATTTAATTAACATTTAAAATAAATAGTTTGAATAAATTGATGTGACTGATGAAAGACTAACAAACATAACTTTATATTACAATCATAATCACCACTTAAGTTGGGAAAAGGATAGCCTTTTCCCAACTTAAGTGGGATCGGCTACCAGTCAAAATCAAAATCAAAATCAAAACTCATTTATTCAAACTAGGCTGATAATCAGCACTTTTCGAACGTCAAAATTTACTTTACTTTACTTATTTACAAGAGACAGTCCCCCAAAACGCAAACCCTTCGACACTTCCTAGTGTTTTAGCTGGAAAGAAGAAGTCTATCTGAGTCCAGCTGAATACCAGTATTTCACATGGAGCGGCTGCCTATCCGATCTCCACAACCAAGTACTGTACAACTGTATCTGTGACCATTTAGGTCAACAGATCATATTAGGAAAATAATGTGGATTGCGTTAAAATTCGTAAAATGGTCACAGACACAGTTACAAATATGAAAGGTCCATTTTACGCAATTCATGTTATGATCTGCTAAAGTGGCCATTTTAGACCCCCTGGTCTAAAATGGTACTAAAATTGCTTGTCAGAACTTCAGGTCACTGTTTACCTGTAACTTCAACCAAAAATCTAATGGCAACGAGGACCAACGGCTTAAACTAAAGAAAGCACGTTTTATTATAATTGTTATCATCATCAGCCTATAATGTTCCCAATGCAGGTACTCAGGCTCCCCTCTCGGGAGAGGGATGGGCTATAATCCACCAGGCGTGCCCAGTGCGGGTTGGTAGATGTCACATACATCTTCGAATTATTTGGTTCTAAAATATTTAATATTTTCCTTCAACGCTTTGTGAGCAATGGTGATGAAAATTACACAAAGTGAAGCGCCTGCCTGAGTTCGAACCCACGACCTACTGTTCGTAAGTCGGGGTCGCAACCACCGGGCTACCACTGCTCTCAAACAGAATTATTTTAACGATATTTCAAGCAGTTCAGAAGCTTAAGGAATAACAAACTTAAACCATAAAATTCAACGAGTTACTCCAACATATTTCGCATGCTTCTTTTAAACAGAAAAGTCTGTTTCCTTTCTAGCTAAAACCAATACCAACGCGTGCTTTTGGTCTTAAGAACAATATTATATTAAAGGAATACTTATTCAGTCTTTTTGAGGAAAGATTTTACGAGTATAAGATAATATTATATGTACGTGGATGTCGGTTATCGCGCCAAAAAGTAATCTTTACATCCCCCCTTTTCAACCCCCTTTTTTTAGCAGGAGGAATATCATCGAATAACCCCTCCCGCTCTTGGGCAGAGCGACAGGGAGTGTCAGACTTCTACTGACTAAAAACCACCCATAATATGTTCCTTCTTGGCCCCTTAAATCGAGGCCGCGGTAACTAGAGTACAACCCGCAGGTAGTAGAAGCCAGACTTTGAATTTGTGCTCGATTGATGGCAATAGGCTCGCGCCCTATTACATAGGACTTAAAACGTAACGGGCGAAATGTGTGTACTATAAGGTACAACTCTACCTAACCCTACAGGGATTAGAGGCGTGATCCTGAAAATGATTTACTGACTTAAAAAATATGATTCTAATTAGTCTGTTTGTTAGATTATCGAAAAATATTGGATGCGTATTTTTTGTTTTATCAAATTAATAAAAAAAATACGAAGATAAAACGCATCAAAGATTTGTGTGGGGGTTTTTGACGTCACTAACCGCTAAAAATGTCATACTAATGTCTTAGAATATGGCGTCACACGATTTTTCAAAACACCGTAGGTATCGTTGTCATTGTTTGCTAACGTGAAAAAAGAAAAAATACGTGTCCAATATTTTTTGGAAATCTATCTGACGGACTAATTAGTTTTATTAGTTGACTATTCGATTAGTAGTAGAAAGGTTTAGTAATTCTGTAAGCTATTCATATTGTATGTTTACGACTGCCACAAAACAAAAAAAAAGCGGAATATTTTACTCGATTGCTTAAGGTTCAGTAATCCAATTCAAATGTTAACTCAAAGGCCAAAACTTCCACGTTCGTCGATATACAGGGCTAATAAGGAGCATGGTCGGTTTTTAGTCAGTCGAAGTCTGACACTCCCTTGAGCGGGAGGGGTTATTTGATAATAAGCCAACCCAAAAAAAAGCGTTTTAGCCCAATGATATATTAAAACTATAGATACGTTTTCCGCCCTCAAAAATGATAACATGAAATGAAGCCAATTGGCCACATCGCGCTTAGTTACGCACCAACCTCTCGCGCGATGCTACGTTTGTTCTTAATTTAAATCGTGTGTGTAAACCTGCGCGAAACATAAAGACAACAGGCATCAACAGGTATCCCCATATTTTCTTTCCCTTTCTTTACGCGTAAAAGTAGTTATATAATATTTTCGCCGTTTTGAAGCGCCGCCATGTTAGTTCATGACGTGTCTATATATAATACGTCATTGGTTTAGCCCAAAAACGTGATCAACTCCCAGTCTCAAAAACTTATTTTCCGTTTTCCAACAAAACGTTCACCTTGTCTAAGTAAGAAGCCATAAAAGTACAGGCAGTCTAAGTTTTGGCGGCTGAAGTTTTATCGACGATAAACTTGAAGTTGGTTAACAAAGTTTTGATAAGGAAATCATGTGGAGAGGTACAGGTGACTTGTTTCTAAGAGACAAGGCTGTTCAGGCTGTAAAATTCTTGGAAACACGTGGCTAATATTTTATGGTTGATGCTTTGTAACTTTAATCACCGCTCTCAAAACGGTGAAGGAAAACATCGTGAGGAAACCGGCATGACCAAGAACCAAAACTTCGAAGACATGTGACATCTTCTAATCCGCACTGGGCCCGCGCGGTATATTATAGCCCATTCCCTCTCAAAGAGAGGAGGCTTGTGTCCCAGCAGTGGGAACATTAGTAGGCTGATGATGATAATGAACTTTCAGTAAACAAATATTTTTTTAAAGTGTTGGCACTGTACCGTTTTCGATCAGACTTTTCGGTACTTGGATGCCAGTCTACTTAGCATCGCTGGAAAGACTCCAGAACTGACCAGTTTTCGATAGAGTCCAAAGTCTTTTCATAATCCTCGCTTCTTCAGAACCCGGCTTGCTCCGGTGGGTGGAAATCTTCGAGTATTCGTGCTAGACGATCCGTGATGACTCTTGAAAACAGCCACGTAGCTAAGGAGTGGAATAGGTCTGTTAATCTTTAATACGGTCTGGTTTCTCTTTGTAAAGATAAGAACAACCACGCTTCTAGAGTTATCTCGAAGTACAGGATAGGGTTAAAAATCCTGCATATGTTTGAAAAATTCGACTGCCCAGCAAAGCAAATAACGCTAAAAATACAAGTTGAATTGTTAAATGAATGAATGGCATTGGCATTGTAAGTGTTATTTGCCCCGCTGGATACATCAGTTTAATAAGGGCGGATTCCACCTATACCCACATTTAAACCACGATCAAGAGCTGCTGGTATCATAATAACTATCACATGAACCATTGTCATAATCGGTGCGTTCTGTGACAATGGTGAAACCAGTCTCATAAACGGCTAACCGTCCATATTACCTTCAAAACGTAAGCAACGTGAGCCTACATTAAAATAACGCCATCAGAAGCCAAGCAAAATCCAAAGCCAATCCAAATTGTTTTAGTTTCCACCCTTGGCCACTAATAAGTATATTGTTAACCAAAACCAAACAAACGTTTGTTACGAAACAAAATTTCACATTCAGATTTGTGGTTGATTGTTAGTAAAACGTGACATATTGCGAAAATTGCCTTGAATGTTTCCCAAGTATTACAAAGCTTGAAATTTTCCCCATGTTTGTGATTGGAATTGTACTTAATTTCCACGTTAAATTTTCTATTGGCTGACATTATTTCAATAGGCTATTAGGCAATCGAATGAAAAGAATCATTTTTAAGGTTTCACTGGAGTGGACGAGGGCAAGCTTGTAAAACTTTGAATTTTATTTTTGTTGGCAGTTACTATGCCAAATAAATGTTGTGGCTTGGTTACTGGTTTTTCATACTGATATTCGTGATTTTTATTACTGTTTGAACTCAATGCTGGTTAGGCCTTTTAATCAGGAAGTAAAGTGGCATCGGTCTCTAAAAAAAACGTGTTGAAGCGATGAATTAATGCCATGAGAAAAGTTTTGAGTGGAATGCTGGAAAGATCCCTTCTGTAACTATTTTAACTTTTACCAATAACTACTTTCCAATTGCTTAGTTTACGCTTCTCGTGACCCAAGGGCTGGCTTTTATCTTGGCCAGAGGCTAAGCGTTGCCATACAACGTGGCAATGCCGCCAGTCTTTTGGGCACATTACCGGCTGACAGCGTTGAGGAGCAGTTTTTCGATGCCCTTTTATAGTTTCTTGTTAGTTTATTTTATAGTTTTAATTTAGTGTACATAGGTACAAAAGATAAATATTAAGCTTTCCAATTCAAATTTATTTATTTAGTTTACACAACTCAAATCTGATAGGATTAATAGCGGGTCCCAAACTAGGCATAGCCTGTATCTTAAAGTCTGTGATGGGGGTAATTTCTGCGACTAATAAAATGATAACTGTTAGTTTAATTCACAGACGAAAGGAGACACACTTATGATTATTTCTTGATTACTTTAGGATTCAGATTTTCTGGCTGTATCTGAATTGAGCATATGAACTTGAGGACCTGTCAAACTGGCATTAGCAATAATTTAGAGATTTTAGAGGCGGCCTTTCAAAATCTTAAATTTTATGCTTCAGTAAAGTTCTAAAACTCAAATTATGTGACTAAAATTTCACAGACTTAAAGAATAAAGCCAACCAATATAAGAAACGAGAAAGTGAACGTTATGATCAGATGAAGCCGGACAGATGCGCGAAGATAGTCACAAAGTGGGTGCTTTAAGACGGCCGTCGTAACCGAGGGCTGGCGTGACGATCTGGACTCATCTAATAAGCAAACAAACTTAAAAAGCCATGGGGGAGGCCTTTGCCCTGTCGCGTGACCAAGTATAGGTTTATAATAATATTCTATGCGTTGAATCCCAGCCCACGCAAAACTCTTCAACAAGTAGGAACTGCACCCAACAATAAATATGCACTCCTAGTAAAACTTTGAACAGCAATATGAAAAATAAAATACACAACATGAGCTTTAGAGTCTGACCTATTTTCATAGTCATTTTATTACAAGACTAGTGTGTCCGCCCCTGCTCCATATGATATTATTTTTTAATGAAAGAATCAAAACCTCCTCCTATCCTTCCAAAAGAATCCTTCCTTTCTTCCTTCCTTCTTTTTAAAAGAATCCTTTAGAATCAATAGGAATTTTCACTGACTTAAAAAAATATGATTCTAATTAGTCCATCTGTTAGATTATCGAAAAATAAAGGATACGTATTTTTTGTTTTAACAAATCAATAAAAATTGAAGAAGATAAAACGCGTCAAAGATTTGAGTAGGAGGTTGTGACGTTACTGACCGCTAAAGAATGTCATACTAATGTCTCAGAAAATGACGTCACACAAGTTTTCAAAGCACTGTATCGTCTTCATTATTTGTTTACGTGAAAAAATAAAAATTACGTGTCCAATATTTTTTGGAAATCTATGTATTTATGCACACACAAAATACAAAAAAAAATGGAAAATATATAAAAAATAGAAGAGCACAGAGGTACTGCTTATTTATTTAGATGCTGCTTTCTTTCGTATTTGCTTTTTTTATCTATCTGACGGACTAATTGATTTTTTATTCTTAACTACCCTTTTCTCTCATGTCGAAATCTGACTTATCATTTTCTGTCTGGCACGTGTTGGTCTAGTGGTGTGCATGACTTCCTGGGTTGATTTCCAGGTCGAGCAGTGTTATTGAGTTTTACTAGCAGACACGGACTCTGCATTTGTGTCAGGTTGATGGCAATAGACTTGCCCTCTATTGCATGGGACTTAAAAAACAGGCGACATGTGTGTTTTTTTTTAAACGTCTGGAAAGATGTATTAGAAGTGAACGTAGAAACAAAAAAGGACGAAAACTCAAGTGAAGAAGATTTCGTCAAATAATAGTGAGACCGCGTCAATTTCCACTGATAAGTTTAGACGAACAACACTGGCACTACCCGGCACGAACACCGAATCTAATTGTAACATGTAAAGATTATAGATTAGTCAGCAGGACTTAAAAACACGTACCCATGGTTTTTGCTCACAATTGTTTCCAAGTTAAAAGCAAGGCAGCCAGTCTTTTTAACACAAGTTTTCCACACCATGTCACGCCCATGGAATTTCAGCCGGATGAACGAATACAAAAAAGGCCTCTTTACTAATAGTTCAAGTTTCAGCCAAGTGGAAACTTCTGTGGTCGGTTTTTTGTTAAGAATTTTAAGTAGATGTTTGCGATTATTTTTTGTTACGAAAAAACAGGGCTATATTCACAGACAGCGTAGAGCGTGAGACAAAAGGGTTTAGTACACCCACGCCTTTCATGTTGTACTGGGTGAATTTTGCATTAGCACCGACCGACCGAGCCGACCTTGCCTAGGTTGGTCCGTGGATGGGTGACTACCCAAACATATCGAGAGTTTCCTTCGTGTCTCTGAAAGCACGGTTAGCTGTTGGTGGTGGCCTGAAAGTCTGACAACAAAGGGTATTGTATTACCCAGTACTCTCTCGGTTGTGCAGTGGCCCCATGTAAAATATTGGTATTCAGCCGACCCCAACGCAGTTGGCAAAAATCTAAGCAGATGCCATGATGACTTTATACGACCTTCAAAAACTTATTTGTTCATACATGTTTAACTTAACCAGCATCAGTACCGCTGTTAGAATGTCAGTTAATCTAGGCCCTCCAGTCAAAATATAACACTAGAATTTAGGAGTACATCTTCAAACATTCGTTTAACAGGTGTGGCTCTTAATCCCAACGGATCTACATGAATGTCCTGGATTAGCTAAACAGATGTTCCAAACTGCGTGTATGTAATTTTGTCTAGCCATTGAGTTTAATGGCAATAAGCTAGTTCACAGTTATATGGGACTTTAACATAGGGATACAGTTCGAACAAATTATCTTGGCAGGTCCGAACTTCGTGCAGAACGCTGCGCAGTAACATTTATTAGGAACCAAATGGTGACATGAGGTGAAGTTCGGGGGGCGGAGTATAGGCTAGAGATGCACCTTACATAAACACAATCAATCCTCTATACGATCAAATATCGTAATCGATTAATTTTATTTGGAATACGTTATTATTAGTGTTTAGAAGATATTTAAGTGAATACATTAACTAATAAAGTGAATTTAATCATTAATAATTGTGTTTTCGTCTTTATTAAAAAAAAAATGTATAGTAACTTTATGTTTCCTCTGTTAAAAGACATGATTTACTTATATTTTAGAAATCTATTACAGACTTCTTGAATAACGAATGTTTACGAATATTTAAAACCTCAATATAAAATTAAATAGAAACATCTTTTTATAACTTAATTTCAATCGATTCGAAGAATAATCGATTAAACGACACCCATTGCGCATGCACATGCACATCTCTTTTTGTTAACTTCGTGACCTTCGTGCAAGTTCGGCAATATTCGGTACGAGGTATTATATCTCAGTCACACGACAGCATTTGTTTGGTGTTTGTGTTGCTATCTCTGTCTTGAGCACATTCGATTAGAAAAGTTTTCGTTGTGTTTTTGTTTGTTGTTTTTAATATTACTGTTATTTTTTATTATTTGTTAGAAAAGTTAGTGGGCACTTATTTCGTCAAATATGCCACCAAAGTATAGTAGTGTTTTAAATAGCAAGGCGTGAAAAAATATTTACGATTTAACTCAGTATATGAAAGGGGAAAAAGAAAATGGAGTTAAAAATGTAGACTAGGTATCTAAAAGTGTTTTGATATTTATTTCATTTGTATTTTCTCACTGTATTAGGTATTTTCTGATCGTATATGTGTTTATCAGGCAATAACAGTTTTCTTCGTGAGTATACATGCGCAAAAGTTCGCAGAGCCTATGTTCAGACCTGCCAAGATAATTTGATCGTACTGTACTTTACTTAGTCTGCCTGTAATGTTTCAAATGCTGATCACAAAAGGAAGAAAGACAAATATGAATTTGTCGCAGACACATGATGTGCATACAAAAAAACAGCAAACACAACGCATAACAAATATAAATACAAAAGAAAGGATCTATGGGAATCAAAGCACAGCGCTGGTTTTCAGTGGTCACCCGTAAAAAAACGTACAAAAATGTGAGATAAACCGTGACCTCGCTCTGAGAGAGCGTGGGCCATAAGTAATCCACCACACCGGTTCAGGGTTGGAGTATGTCACGTGGCTTACGTTGGGGTAATTGAGGAGAATGCAATTGTACCCTCGCCCACCAGACTGATGTGGCGAGAAGGAACACCGTATGGTTTAAGTCAATAGGAGTCTCACAGACCCACATAGCCCTCAGGCCTTAAGGCGAAGTATATACTCGTTTACCCATTGTGTATTTCCAAAAGAAAATTATTGTCACGTCTCTTGGAAATTTTTGGTTCTGAGACATTCTGATTTCTACTAGTGCACAGTGTAAGCTGTATAGATGTAGAAGATCCTTTGATTTTAAAGAAGTAGGTAGTAGTTGTGGAGACACGGAAATTAATATTAACAGTGTCAATGCCAACTGAACATTGTCCTTTATTTCTGTGCAAAAGTCTATACGAATGGGTTTGATCGTGAAACCCCTATGTTTTCAGTCCCCATTTGCATATTATTACACTAGAATCGGAGAACTTTTATGTAGAAAATATAATTTTATGGTGTTTTCGCTATTGGTTCGAACTGTTACTTTTATGCCGCCATTTTTTATTTCAGTTAATGATATTCTATTAGGAACTGTGTAAACATAAAACCCAGAAAAAAAAACAACGGGTTGCACTCCGGGAGTACTGAAAACTTGAACATTAACGTTGTGCATTTTTTTTTAATGAAGTACTCACTCATTACATTACACTGTTTCTTCGTCACTTTTTACATTAATAAATGCACATTGTTCAAATTCCATATTTTTTATAGACGGTTGAGCCATCAGCAGTCACCGTGGATGCTCGTAGCATGGCAGGCTGTAGTACAAACACACACGCACATTCGCGCAAGCGCCCTGCGGCATCTTACTATTTTCGATCAGGGCACGTGTCCTGACGTGAGTTTAACATTTTTACATATCCAAAAAAAGTGCACAACGCCGCTAAAGAAGTTTTCACTTCAAAAACTTTTTATTGAAGAGGATTGCAAGAAGAGATTAAAAATATCTTTGATGAGGAGTGATTGTCAAAATTGTCATTACTATAATGACATTGACAACTGAGGACACAATTATATGACATTTCAGCATTGATGTACCTTGGAACCATAGATATTATGTTTTATGTTTCTCGACCGTGTGGTAACTATCTTATTAGGTGTCAGAGTGGGTCTCAGGTTGTTCACAAGAGATACCGCGGCCCCGAAGACAAAGGGAAAAGAAGGAACATGGGTGGTTTTTAGTCAGTAGAAGTCTGACGCTACCTCCCGCTCAGAGCGGGGGGTCATTAGATGATAATATCATCTAATGACCCCCCTACACACTACAAAAAAAAGGTATCAGAGTGTTTATGCCGTCAATGGCCCTCTAACTTGGCTTAACATACCAGCGAGAAATATCTTTAAGACATGCTGGTTTAAGCAAGTGATAATTATACAGCTCGCATATGAATCCGAAAAATCAGAGGTGCGTCTCTTGGGATCGAAGTCGAGACCTATGACTTGTCAGTCTGACAACGATCACATGTCTACACTTTCACTGCTATTCATCTGTGAGATTAAGGGCCTGTTTCACGATCTACTAAAGCTCCCGTTAATGTACTTGACAGATCATTTCATTCAAATTATGTTCTATTTTTTTTTATTCGTTGAGTTTTGGCTATTTGGGCATCGTGAAATAGACCCTTATATTCATAGTCTACTTTACAACACATGAATAAACCCAATTAAAGTCCTAGGCAAATTTTGGCGTTCATCCCAGCAATTTTCACTAGAAAATATTGTTGTAACACAAAACCCTAATTGGTATACAGCCAAATGATTATAATTCGTTGGGTCAGCCCGTAATCAGCTTGTAAAATATCTAGTAATTTCATATAGAATGTAAACAGTACTGTTAATTGGTATAATTAATAATCTGACCTTTTGTACCCTCGTTATACCTATATACTTATTAATTATGATACTTCGTTACTTTACGTTAAACTTTATCAGGGATGTTTACTAACTTAAAAAAAAAATATCTAATTAGTCCGTCTGTTAGATTATCGAAAAATATTGGATACGAATTTTTTGTTTTAACAAATCAATAAAAATTTACGTAGATAAAACGCGTCAAAGATCTGAGTGGGGGGTTGTGATGTCACTGACCGCTAAAGAATGTCATACTAATGTCTCAGAAAATGACGTCACACGAGTTTTCAAAGCACTGTATCGTCTTCATTGTTTGGTTAGGTAAAAAAAATAAAAATACGTGTCCAATATTTTTTGGAAATCTATTTGACGGACTAATTAGATTTTTTTGTTAACTACCCTATTGTTTCTGATTCTTCTCTTCTGTTGACCGACCACTAGACTAGTGAGGCAGTCGTTGGTGTAGTGGTCGTAAGCGCAAGCATGAGGACCGGGTTCGAATCTTAAGTTGTGCAAAGGGTTATTGAGTTTTTCCATCAGGAATTTTGCCAGTAATGTTTTAGTCCTTAAAAAAATCCTAGATACTTACCATTGTTGAAAATCAGTCCAAAATGGCGAATACAAATTAACAACCAAGATTAATTGTTCGAGCCCATCAAAGAATCAAAAGACAAGCCTAAAACACGAAGAAATGCTTTATCGTCATCTAAATTACTTCCAAATTGCTTCGCCATCGAAATTTGTTGTTATTTTAAGTCATTAAAGAGGGGTAGGTTGTAACATAAACTCTTATTATGAAAGTTGGAAGGCCATTAGCCGTTCGAAGGAGGGTTGGGGCCTTTTGAAGCCTCTGGCTGGGGGCAGGCAACCAGCGGGGAAGAAGACTACTTACTCGCACTTTGTCACAAATAACATGTCAAATGGCATCATGGATATGAGCTACCAACTCGCACTGGGTCCTTACGGTGGATCACACCATTTTCCCTTAAACACTGTAGAGACATACAGGGTGTTTGGTAGATGGGTGCAAAGCCTGAAGGGGGTGATATCTTAGACCATTTAGAACTTATTAAGCTAAACTTGTCTTAGACGAAGTCTGTTCCTTGTATTTTTTTTTGAAACTCTAAGGTTTTTAATAATAATACCCTTTTTTTTCAAATAATTGTTAATAGTGTCCAGTAAAAGCTGTTATGTTATTATTTTTTATTTATTTTTTATCTAAGTAATGTGTGATTACTCAAACAAAATAATTCCCAAGCAACTGTGTCATCAGAGAAACATTCTACGTTATATTCAAGTTTAAGAAACTTTTAAAAATCAAGAAAATGTTTTGTTTACGGCATAATAAAAAAATAAAAAAAATAGCCTCAGTTGTTCAAACCTTTTTAAAAACATGCTTGGTTATTGCCCTTTCTTTTGAGGTACTATTTACGCAGATGTCTCATCAACTCTAGGAATTAGGATGTACAAAGCAAATTGAGGTGGAATATTTAATTTTTAAACAGATTAAAATAATGCAACATTTTTGCTAATGCACTATTGTTTTTTGTTAGAACTGGTAACTGATTCATTCTTAGAATTATGGTGCACGCGCACCAATCAAATTCTGGGAACTCGCTAACAAAAGCCGCCGCGCGACGACAACAAACTTGCCCTTTTTTCGACTCTCGGGTAGCGTCTACTGAACTGCTGTTATTCAATAGAAACATCAGCTTAGTTGCTAAGGATATAAAGTCGTTATCTATTTACACTAGTACTACCTAGTACCCGAGTAGTCGAGTGGACTCGTCACATCTTCGGACCCTCAGTTAGTCAAGTAACGACTGCCCTTGTGACTAGACGTTTTAATTGCAAATTCGTGTTTCCACAATTCACCGCATGACGTTGTGCGCTCCTTCACGTGTTGATTTTGGAGGTGTTTAAGGTGTTGAGCCCTAGCTGTGAGCTCCTTCAGTGATTTTGGACTTTTATTTGTGTGATCAATCGACTATGGCTACTTTTTCGAATGAAGAATATGCGGATATCGTCTTCATGTATGGCAGAGCTGACGGTAATGGATCTTTGGCGCGACGAATGTACCAAGAGAGATATCCGAATCGCAGATTACCTAATGTCAGAGTGTTTTACAACACATTTCGTCGGCTTTCTGTAGTTGGAATCCATCGCGCGGAATCTGGATTCAACCCGGGAAGACATCACCCAAGTATCGAGGAAGACATTATTGCAGTTTTTGATGCAGATCCTACTACGAGCGTCAGAGTAGTAGCTCGAAACCTCAACATTTCGGTATGGAAGGTGTGGAATACGATGCACCGAGAAAACAAATATCCTTTCCACGGCACGGGTGTACAAGGTTTGGAAAATGAAGATCCCCCCGAAGGATTCAGTTCTGTCGCTTTTTGTTAAATAGTGACATTGAAGATGCATGGTTTTTAAAATCCGTCTTGTGGACCGATGAGTCAAAATTTTCGAAAGAAGGAATTACCAATTTCCATAATCTTCATCGATGGACCGACAAGGAGAACAATCCACACTGGAAGAAGCAAGTGTCGTTCCAAAGGAAATTTTCAGTTAACGCGTGGGCAGGAGTAATCGGCCGAACGTTGATTGGTCCCCACTTCCTGCCAGATAATTTAAATGGAGAAAATTACCTGGAATTCCTCCAAAACTATCTCCCAGAGCTTCTGGACGAGACCGAAATACCAATATTGACAATGAGAAGACCACTGATTTTTCAACAAGATGGTTGTCCAGCACACTGGACCCTAAACGTGAGAGAACATTTAAATAATTGTTTCCCAGAGAGCTGGATTGGCAGAGACGGGCCCATCCCTTGGCCACCTCGATCACCCGATTTAACTCCTGTGGATTTTTTCGTTTGGGGACGGGCCAAGGAGCTCGTCTACTCGCACGTTGAAATTTCAACTAGAGAAGAATTAATAGAAAGAATCCAAACGGCTTTTCAAGTCATGAAGCAGGAGATGAAATTAAAAATCACAACTACAGAAGTGAGAAGACGGGCACGCGCTTGTATAAGAAACCGCGGTCAACATTTTGAACATGAACAATAAATTATTTTAACAAAAATGTTGTTTTATTGATCTGTTCGAAAATAACAATTTTCATACTCAATTTGCTTTGTACATCCTAATTCCAAGAGTTGATGAGACATCTGCGTAAATAGTACCTCAAAAGAAAGGGCAATAACCAAACATGTTTTTAAAAAGGTTTGAACAACTGAGGCTATTTTTTTTATTTTTTTATTATGCCGTAAACAAAACATTTTCTTGATTTTTAAAAGTTTCTTAAACTTGAATATAACGTAGAATGTTTCTCTGATGACACAGTTGCTTGGGAATTATTTTGTTTGAGTAATCACACATTACTTAGATAAAAAATAAATAAAAAATAATAACATAACAGCTTTTACTGGACACTATTAACAATTAAATGAAAAAAAAATGGGTATTATTGTTAAAAACCTTAGAGTTTCGAAAAAAAATACAAGGAACAGACTTCGTCTAAGACAAGTTTATCTTGATAAGTTCTAAATGGTCTAAAATATCACCCCCTTCAGGCTTTGCACCCATCTACCAAACACCCTGTATTATACATAAGTTCTGTAGTAATGAAAAGATGAAAAGTTCACTTGCTAAGAACGCCTTGGCATTAAATCCGCTTGTGTACCACTATAACATTGTTCTTTAAGTTTGATTCATCATCATCATCATCAGCCTATAAAGTTCCCGCTGCAGGGACTCAGGCCTCCTCTCTAGGAGAGGGATGGGCTCTATAATACACCACTTGGGCCCAGTGCGGGTTAGTATCATATCTTCGATTTTTTTGGTTGGTGATGAAATAAATTACACGAAGTTATGCGCCTGCCTGGGTTCAAACCCACGACCTAACTGCTCGTAAATCGGGGCCGATACCACTGGGCCACCGCTGCTCCTGCTAAGTTTTGTCAACTTTTACTTTGAAGGCGGCCTATAGACTTCTAGTGCTAGTTATTACCCGACTGCGGCGAAGCCCAAAAGGAGGGTTATGTGTTTGGTTTTATTTGTTGGATTATCAGAATTTATACCGTTAAACTCGTGCATTTTGTGGGCAAAATACAGGTTTCATCCTTTCAATCTAAACAATTAGGTATTAAACTAACAAATTACAATTTAACACAGTAACACTGGGCACAATAAATCGGCTACAATTCCGGGACGTCTCAACACAGCGGTGATCAGATAAAGAATATCGATAGAATATCGTCTTCGCTTATAGCACAAAACTTCACGACTCTGTAGAAGCTTGCTGTGGTTAGGTAGACTTTTCAGTAGGTCGCATCATGTTACCACTGGTGCGCTTGCGTTTTATTAAATGTCCGTACTAATGACCAGCTGGGCTATTGCGTATCTTTTGAATGTCAGTGGCTATCATATTGTGCCATCAATTAACTGTCAAATGGTTTAATTTTGTACTAAACCATAGCCAATTTGACACTTAATCCATGGACAATATGAGAGCCACTCACATTTAAAAGATACGCAATAGCCCAGCGGATCCCACATATTAGTAAACACGTTTACATGCTGCCGATGCAGCGATTCCGTGATCTGTAGTCAACATCGCCTTGACCACCTCGTCTCCGCTAGTTTAGTGCCCGTACCGTCTAAGCTGTATATATGGAGTAGCTTCTTTGACAGCTTGTAGGCACTAGTCTTTATAACTGTGAGTATTGCCTAAGGCGGTGTGTACAATGCCGTGTGATGGGACAGTTTCTTTAGAAGGCATGTTTATTGTTTACGCGCGATTTTTATAGTTTATAGAAATGTCTAAGGTGATATGACGGCACGGTTATCGCAGTGGCTGAGCGATTGGCCTGCTGCGCTGCGTGTCGTGGGTTCGATCCCCGCACGAAACAAATATTTGTATGGCTTACAAGTAGATGTTTCGGATCTGGGTGTGTTTGTGTATGTGAGTTTAAATGTTTGTAAACGCACCTACGATACAGGAGAAATTCCTAGTGTGGGGCAACGTTTTTTCTTGAAAAAACAAAAAAAAATGTGTTGTTTAGTGCTCTTATGACGCTGGATGATATTGAGGTGTTAGTTGGCATTGATAGTAAACATTTGTGAGAGTAATCTTTAACACTGTAAACAGGATATTTACGTGTTTATTGTTTGTTTTTATTTGCCGTTATTTCAGTGCTGTTCTAACCAACATGTGCAACATCGCGGATAAACTAAAATCTATAATCTTTCTTCTTTTGGGGTCGGCACCGTTACCAATGCCATCCACAACTCGATTCTGTTTTACACACACGAAACGCACAGTTAAAGGTGTAAATTATAATGTTAGTGACCATGCCAGTTTGAAAAGCTTATATTTGTGAGAGCGTTTCATGAAATTGTATAATGGACGATTTAGTTCCGATGTTGCGTGGCTTTAGAAACGTAACAAAAGATTATACCTTATCAAAGATTATTTTATTTTTGCGTTGCTATTTATCACGGCTAATGAGAGAAAATTCTAAGACAAAAAATTCTGTAAATAGTTAAAACATAATTATTTTTTCTTTAAAGCAAAAATTAAATACCTAATCTAGTCAAAATAACTACAGACCGATATTCTAAGAAAGAATTAGTACTCAAGATTTTTTCTAAGAACTTAGCAGAGTCGTAAAAAAAGCATAATAAATTATGCCTAAAGAGAATTGAAGTGAACGTCTTTAAAATAAACTCGCTACGAAATAATTTATGAACGAAATAGCTGAAATCAGTTCACAAGACCTTCAAAAGAGCTCACTTGAGGATGTTGAAAGCTTTTAATCTTAATATGTAAACAGATATTTGTTTAAATAACTTATTAGATTTTGTAGGGACAGGGTAAGTCTGTGATATTTATGTTTTTGGAGATCTGTTAAAGAGAGATTGTGGTTAAATAATATAGCAACTTGGGTTGGTATTTAGGTACAGCTGAACTTCTTCACCGAGGTTAGTCCGTGGATAGGTGACCACCCAGTACATATTTACCAAGTTTTCCCATTGTCTCGGAAAACGTTAAATTGTTGATCCCGGCTGTATAGATCATGATCCTCGCAGGCGATAAGTAGTCAGAGGCCCTAAAGTATGACAAACACTCAGACATTCCTCAGTACCAGCTAGGGTTGTGCTTGGTTGACGGTGCCTAATAGGATTTAAACGTAACATGCGAAATATAAGTACCTACTATTATTATAGGTAGGTACACCTGTGCCTTCGGGCATGATGTTATGACGTACTTAAACAAATATATTTCCTGATCTTTACCAGAAGGTTGAACACAGATTTCTTCAGCAACTAAACTCTTGAGTAAGGCCCGGTTTCCACCAAAGCGGAGACGAGCAGGGTGGAGAAGATATGTGCCAAATTCGACCAATCACAGGAAGGGCACAATTATCGCAGTGGTGGGAAGAACAAGTGCCCTTCGTTTGCGTTAAGGGTACTTTTACACTCTTTACGTTACAGTCAAAACTCTTAATCGGTCAAAACTACTTTTGACTGTCAAAAACTCTTATTACGTTAAAACGCGTTTACTCTATTAAAATAAATGTTAACTATCGCACAAGGTTATAAAAGGGACAAAAAAAACACCTAACAACCTAATAAGTTTCTTAATGACCTTTAGGTTATTATAAATCAGTAGAGAAATAAAACAAAAAGCACCTAATAATTTCTTATAATATGTAGTTTTGACTGGTCAAAAGTAGTTTTGACTGATTAACAGTTTTGGCTGTGACATTATAAATATGTGATTGGCCGATTTCCGTATATTTATTTTTGTCTCCACTCCTCTCCACTTTGGTGGAAACCGGGCCTAAGTCACTAATTTCTGTTTTGCAGTCACTACTATTAAGACAATTCCGTTTAAATACCGATCGTACATAGGACGACCAATCAAACTAAACAGAATCAACTTAAGCTGACCTCTCAATGTAAAGGAAGCTCATACAAAACAAGGTCAGGTTGCATAAATGCAGCTTGATGTGTCGCCATGTTTATACATGACATGTCAAACCGCAGTCCAAACGTTTGTCACTACACCGTGTCCTGAACAAAAGTGACCTAACCCGAAATTTGCGTTTTGTGGGAAATATCGAAATTGTGTTTGTGTTCGCGAGTTTGCGGAAATGAAAGAGCCGAAATGTTTTTGTTTGTCCTTGTCTAGCAGTCTTTAATTAAACCTCTTCACAGCCACGTTTGCAAAAGTATTTAGTAAACTTAATCATCATCAAAAAAATACCGATTTAAATGAATTATTAAAACTACTGTTTTTTTTCTCTTCCACGACATCTAAAATTCTAAAGTCATCGGCAGCTCAAATGCCACAATGGGTCCTAACAGCATCAAACAGGAACGCGGCAGGCCAAGGAGACGGCAAGCCAAACTCGACTCTTTCCACAAGGATTGGCGAATAACAGCACTGGATAAGTGGAAGAAGAGAAAGGAGGCCTTTGCCCTGCAGTGGGACACACAAATGGCTGATTATAATAATCTAGCATGATATCGTCATTTTTTTTATATACAAGATGATAGCCCACTATTAGTAGGAGTATTATCAACTACATATTTAATTCGCCGAAATTTTGAGATAGGTCACTTTCGTTCTGACCGTGCGACATATCAAATTGTCTGAACGTTTGCATAAATGTCTGCTTGTCAACAGTAACTGTTAAATCTGAGTGAGATTGCTATTGCTTTGGCTATGACTTTGGCAGTGTTGGCTTGAGATAATTACAGTGAATAGCATTTTTTGTTGGGTACGTCGATGTGATGTTTGCATACCATTACATGACTGTAAACATTAAAGGGTTAGGCAAATCCACAATTCAGTTATGTTTAAGTTCTATGGTTCGAGCCTATATATTATTGCCATCAACCATACAACAGAATAATAATGGAAAAACCCACTTTGCACGACATAGGTGTCGATCCCTGGACCTCCAGCTCAGCAGTCGCACATACGAAAGTACCTATTAAAGTACCTACTTATAAAAGAAATATCTTTGTTTTTAAATTTTGTCTGTTTTTTGTTTCAGCTAACCTGCGAAACCGCGGGACCGATTTTAACGGAACTTTTACAGGCAGATAGCTGATGATGTTATAAAGAGTAACTTACTACTTCTATTGACAATATATTTACACTAGTCATTAATAATTAAAATCAAACTACACTCCCTTTACCACAAGCTTCAAAATTCTCATCAAAAATCTTCCAGCGAAACCCAATTTTAAACTACCATGTCATACAAGACGTAATTCTACACTAAAACGCTAAAGGCTAATTGAAAGTCTAAAAATACCCCACGTTGGCAACCACATGATTGACATACGGATGGACGGGTTCTTTGTTAGCGATGCCGCTGCGTTCACGTTGCGTTACGCTGGCTAGTTTCTAAATTGAGATAGAAAGGATGGATTGTACGGATTTAGTTTTTGGATGTACACGCTACAGGCCCTAATTTCCCGATTGCTTCTTTTGATTCCTATTTTTTGTAAAAAAAATTAAACTCGCGTCAGATGGTCACGTGTCCTAATCGTTCAGAAGTGTTATATTTTTTATGTAATATACATTGTCATGTTTGTGTACGAGAGCGCAATAAATGAATATTGTAGTTAACGACATGCAATTCTTGTGAAATTATTCCCTAATCCCTTAATATTCAAAATTGCACAACGTTTGTGTTCAAATTTTCACTTCTGCCAGCACTCATTTCATTTCATTTTCATTTCATTTATTTCAGTAACAACTTTTACACCGTATCGAAATGTCACTAAATAAAATACAAAATCATAGAATTACAATAGTTACAAAAAAATATTATCACAGTATCAACAAAATAATAATTTAAATGTTGACAATTGCAAATAGTGAATTAAAAAAATATAGAAACAAAATATACACTATGATTCCACACGAATGTCAAGGTACATTGTAACACAAAGAGACTCCCGGAATGCAACCCGTTATTTTTTTTTGGTTCAGTCCTTATCGGAAAACTCAGAGCTCAAGCGAGGTACGGTAAGAGTACATACATAAAACCACGCCCTTTTCTCATGAAGAAAAAAAACACATTACATACTCCTTTTGCCGTTACGTTACGTTCATAAATGTGATCATTTCCCACAGTGACAGCAGCAGTCAAACTGTTCTGCTCAAAATGCCTTCCCGTATATTTCCAACTTGCAAACAGAAACGACATTCCTATTTTATTAACAAAGACTAAAGACTAATCCGAAATCAGATAAGTGTCACTTAAAATTTGTCACATCTTCACGAGATAGTTATTCGGAATTGGTTCTTTTATTCATTTCTCGTGCAGTGTTTCAGTAAAACATTTCAGTTTATTGTTTCAAAATTATATTCTGTTTTTCTAGTATTTGCTTTACGAGTCACTCTTCTGCGAGTGTTTTTTTCTTTGAAAGAAATTGCAAACGGTCGTGAAACAAGAAATGTTTTAATTTTTTTTTTTTAACGTAGCCCCACTCTAGGAATTTCTCCTGTATCGTGGGTGCGTTCCATTAACCAAACCAACCAAAACCACCAACCAACCAACCAAAACAAACTTTGCACTGAAGATCGAGAGATCATAGAATATAAACAGCTCATGGTGATGGCATTAGGCGTACGTATTGCATGGAACTTTGGTGAAATATGCGTGTACTAATGGATACACCTCTGCCTAACACTTCGGGAATTACATACGGCTTAAAGTTTAAAGTCCTTTAAAAGTGGACAAACAAACGATGTACTGAGTTCATTAGCAGTCTGCCACTTCTCACTCTTACAAAAGTAATAAGGTTGAAAATCGCTAAACCAGTCAGTGAACTTGCTAGTACATTCTGAACTCCTAAAAAGGGTTATCACCCTTAAAGGGCTCAATCTAATTCTGGTAATGCTGAACCCAACAGGTACCTTAGCTAAAGCCAAGATCATCGTGTTTGTAAATGAGAACATTACATACGATAGAATTAGCCAAGTTTCGGGTTTATCCTTTCTGGGTAAAACATCGATTACTTTAGTAAATATGGCGACACAGCAAGGTATACGTTTCCAGTGTAACATGACCTCGCTTTGTATAGATTTCCCGTACAATGAGAGATTCGCGTGACCTGTTTTGGGATAGTATTCGTCGTCGATACCCTTCTTAAGGTGAAGGCGACAAGGTAGCCAGCGAAATTCGAATTGCCTTTTTAATCAAATCTTCACTCTTGAGACTTATATGAACTGATACGGCTGTGATTGGTGATTTTAATCGCTATTACTCAGTAAATAGATATTTGTCATTGCCGCAAATCCCAATTTATTTACCATGGACTTGACAAAATTCGAATTTCGCAAGTTAGAATTTAGTCTGGTAATCCTAGTGGTACATCTATTTATCTATATCTATCTATATCTATCTATATCTATCTATATCTATCTATATCTATCTATATCTATCTATATCTATCTATATCTATCTATATCTATCTATATCTATCTATATCTATCTATATCTATCTATATCTATCTATATCTATCTATATCTATCTATTTCTATCTATATAAATAAAAAGAGAAGTCCTGACTGACTGACTGACGGGCTCATCAACGCCCAGCCCAAACCCTTGGACCAAGAAAGCTGAAATTTTGCACGAAGGTTCCCTTTATAATGTAGAAATAAGGAAGGATTTTTCTAAATTCAACCCCTAAGGTAGTTAAATAGGGGATGAAAGTTTGTATGAAAAATCTTATTCCTTGAGATAAAAGACATTGTTACCTAGATTAACAAATGGTACCCCATTTGTTAATCTAGGTAACAATGTCTTTTAATCACGGTAGTACGTTCCCGTGGGATATTTTCCGACATCCACGCGGGCAAAGCCGTAGGCGAAAGCTAGTTGTTAATACGAAGGAAGTGGAGAAAATAATGTTAATAGCCAAGTTGGTTAGATTGGTTCTGTGACTGCTAAGCACGAGGTCATGGTTTTAATTCCCAGGGTGTTATTGTGTTCTATTCATTTGTGTTGTTGTGTTCCCATCGGGGCTGCAGGTTGTACAACAGTCACCGCGGCCTCGACATATAGGGCTAAGAAGGAACATGGGTGGTTTTTAGTCAGTAGAAGTCTGACACTCCCTTTCGCTTTGCCCAAGAGCGGGAGGGCTATTTGATGATTTCCCACCCCCTCAAAAAAAAAAGGTGTTATTGTGTTTTTCTTTAAGCACTTTCTCTGTAGAAGCCAGGAAATCTGGATTTGAGACCAGCTAATGATAATGGGTTCGTCGTCTGTTATTACATGGGGTACTATTTGGAACACCTCTGTTTAGCCTTTCGGGAATAGCGTAGTTGAAAAAAAAAACAAATTAGTTCGTCAGATAGATTTCCAAATATTGTACACATATTTTTTCTTTTTTCACATAAACAAAAAATAAAGACAGTGCTTCGAAAACTCGTGTGATGTCACATCGTACTACATTTTTTTCCACGTAGTGACGTCAAAAGCCCCCACTCATGACGCGTTTTATCTTCGTCCATTTTCATCAATTCGACGTATCCAATATTTTTTGATAATCTAACTGACAGACTAAACAGAATCACATATTTTTTGTCAGGAAATATCTTTATTATAGGCGTGATTCGATATACATACATAGCATATGTCTATGTCAAGTGAATGTTTTATTAATTTTGTATTAAAATTGGACATTACAGAAAATCGCCATTCGGTTTCAGCAAACGTGGTGACAATGACTCGTGCCGTCTCTGTATGAGAAGAGGCTTTCGGTCTACAGTGGAACATTTATGTGCAGGTATTGTTATCTACACTATTTAATATAATAATATTATAAAGAGGAAAGATTTGTTTGTTTGTAACGAATAGGCTCCAAAACTACTGGACCGATTTGAAAGATTCTTTTACCGTCAGGAAGCTACACTATCCCCGGGTGACATAGGCTTCTACTTTTTATCCCTGTATTCCCACGGGAACGGGAACTACGCGGGTGAAACCGCGTGACGCCCGCTGGTCATGTATAACATGGTGGTTATAAATACAAGCTTCTTAAACCAAAACAAAAATTTCCAAATAACGCTCTTCCATTACCAGATCTGAAATATTTAAAAATAAAGTACTTAATGATGGCAAAAAGCTTCGAATACAACAATGCAATCAGCTTGCCAGTCATTTGTATCGTTAATTGGATGTGTAATTATATTTGATTGTGATGCGGAGCTGGTATTCCGAATTGCTCTTGCAAATATCATTGGTGATGTAAAAGAAAATGAATGCTGGATTTCGGTAAATGTTAATTTATGTAACATTGGTTTGTAATAAAATTAAGTATGTAGGTAAGTTACTAAGGGTAGATTTTCTAGGAATACGTACTTATTATTTTTACTTTCATGTAGTCCGTTTTGAGATTTTTTATAGTTTTAATTTTGGTTTTCCGATTTTCCTTTTTTCGTGCACGGGTTTATATAAAACTTAAGGAGGAATAGGGAAATATATAGGTGAAATATAATAATATATATTTCACCATAAAAATCTAATTAGTCCGTCTGTTAGATTTTCGAAAAATATTGAATACTTTTTTTGTTTTATTAAATTAATCAAAATTGACGAAAATAAAACGTGTCAAAGATGAGTGACGTCACTTTCTGTGTAATAAATTACTAACCTTGTGACGTCACACGACTTGACACGACTTTTCGAAGCACTGTATCCCTCATCTTTTGTTTTCGTGAAAATAGAAAAAATATGAGTCCATTATTTTTTGGAAATCGATCTGACGGACTAATTAGTCCGTCAGATCGATTTCCAAAAAATAATGGACTCATATTTATCTTCAATACGGTATTTCACCAAAAACATCTAATTAGATGTTTTTGGTGAAATACCGTATTGAAGATTGCTAGCATAAAAACTTCTAGTTAGCTACCATCTCATCATCGCTTAGCCTTCGTATTCAAAGCATGACGAAGCAGCTAAAGCAAAAAACTGGGTAAAACCTGAAATGAATAAGATACAGTCACAGCGACATTATTGTGTTACTATGCTTTTGCTTGTCATTCAACGGAAATTGTAAAAGTCAGTCAAAGGAAACCGGTTATTGTGCCGGTTATAGGAGATTGGCTACTACCCTCACTATGTATCTACCTTTATTTATTTACATTTTTTGCTTCATCGATTTGTTAGTAGCAAATGCTATAGGACCTTTTAATAGGGATGTTTACCGACTTAAAAAAATATGATTCTAATTAGTCCGTCTGTTAGATTATCGAAAAATATTGGATACGTATTTTGTTTAGTTTTATCAAATCAATAAAAATTTACGAAGATAAAAAGCGTCAAAGATTTGAGTGGGGGCTTGTGACGTTACTGACCGCTAAAGAATGTCGTACTAATGTCTTAGAAAATGACTTCACACGAGTTTTTAAAGCACTGTATCGTCTTCATTGTTTGTTTACGTGAAAAAAGAAAAAATATGTGTCCAATATTTTTTGGAAATCTATGTGACGGACTAATTAGATTTTTTTAGTTAACTACCCTATTTAAAAATTCTCATTAATAGCCGTGAGTTTGGAAGTTAGCGGTATAATACCCCGTGCCTCGGAAAGCACGTTAAGCCGTTGTCCTGCGCCTGATCTCCGTGAAGGATAGCCATCTCATTGGACTATGAGGTAAAAGGAACATATAGTAAACCTGTGCCCTTGTGGCTTTGATGGCCGATGGTAAAAAGGAGCAAGCCTGTTGACATCATTCGCTCACAAGTCCAGACTCCATGGCTACTAAAGAGAGGTTCTTAAAGAAAAAACGTAACAACACATTTCCCGATCCGGGATTCGAATCCAGGATCTCATGCTCAACAGTCACGCTTGTGACCACTAGAGCAACGATACACTTTTGATTAAATTACAAAACAAACAATTACTTACTGATATTCACAATGTAAATATTAACAGATTTTCCAATCCTACAAACACATTTAAATACAACGTGACGATCATAAAACTTAAAATTAAGAACGAAAAACATAATGCTTACAAACTTTTTGTGCCAAAACATAAACTTAAGATGTTTTTAGATGATCGCTTTTGGCCAGAAGGTGTAATATACCGTCGTTTTGTTCACATTAAAAACAAAGGAGTGGACACTCCAGAACGGATGGAGGCAACTACCAAAAATGTTATCTAATGGCAATTACGAATACAGATATCGAGCATAACACCATCCTTGCCTCGTTCAATTGTAAGTCGCTTAAGAGGTCGATGGAAGGAGTACGTTCATTATGTAAAGAAGTGGACATAATTGCTCTTCAGGAGACATGGCTGCTGCCACATGATCTGTCGTGCTTATCACGAGTCGACGACGAGTTCGGCAGCACAGGGACGTCTGCAGTCGACACCTCGGCGAGAATGTTAGTAGGTCGGCCTTACGGTGGTGTCGCGTTGCTGTGGAGGAAAAGTGTATTCGGGTGTGTGTGTGTAGTTCCGTGCGGTAATCCACGTATCGCTGCAATAAAGGTATCGCTGAATGACCGCGTCATACTAATATTTAGTGTGTACCTGCCTGTAGACAGTGCGGAAAATTTGACTGAATTCACGGATTGCTTAGGAACTATAAGTGCCATTATTGAGGAAAGTAATGTGGAATCAGTTATTATTTTGGGTGATTTTAATGCGCACCCTGGTCAATTGTTTTTCAGAGAGCTCGATAGTTTTTGTTGTGAACAGGAATGGTTATGTGTAGATTTAAATAACATGAGTTCTGACACCTATACCTTTATTAGTGAAGCCAACGGAAGTAGGAGATGGCTGGACCATTGTGTGGTCACTAAAGCAGCCTTACCATTAATAACAAGTGCATATGTAAGGAACGACATATATTGGTCTGACCATTTTCCGCTTCTCATAAAATGTAACTTGAATTTAATTAAACATAAGCAGTTGTATTCGTGTGGTCAAGTTTCGGACGGTGTTAGGTGGGGGGAAAGATCGGCCGCACAAATAGAACAGTTCTCACGTATATGTGGTAATCACTTACGCAATATAGATTTCCCGATGCAATTTGAATCCTGCAGTGGGAAGTTCTGTACTGAAACTAGCCATAAAGTAGTGATTGATGAGTTGTACAACGACTTAGTGCAATCCTTGAGATAAGCATCTGGTTCCACACACCAAAAGAAGCCTAGGTATCGTAAATGTGTGGCAGGTTGGAACAGACACGTTGGTAGTGCGCACAGGGAGGCCCAGGCTAAATTCAATATGTGGGACTTGCACAGCAGACCATCAACAGGGCACCTTTATGATGATATGATAGAAGCGCGGAAAGTTTTTAAAAGTAGGCTGAAATGGTGTCAAAATAATCAAGAGGAAATTAAAATGGACATACTAGCCCGGCACCACGCCAAGTCTGACTTCCGTAGTTTCTGGAAATGTACCAGTAGGATGAATGCGGCCAAGGGGCTCCCTGTGAGCGTTGATGGGGTTACAGAACCACACTTAGTGGCCGAACTGTTTAAAGACCATTTCATGGTTCGATCACTATTGGGACCACCGCAGCCAGTGATCAATGCTGAGGCCCAAACAGGACCAGTCTCAACCCTTATCACAGCTAAGGACGTCAGAGTAGCTCTTAAAAATATGAAAAGAGGGAAATCTCCGGGTCATGATGGTCTCAGTATCGAGCATTTGCAGCATGCAGGTTGCCACCTACCTAGGGTGTTAGCACTTCTTTTTAACATGTGTATCGCGCACTCTCACCTGCCTGACAGTATGATGAAAACGGTGGTCGTACCAGTAATTAAGAACAAAACTGGAGATGCATCCGATAGGTCGAATTATAGACCCATCTCTCTCGCAACTATTGTGGCTAAGGTGCTTGACAGTATGCTAAACGTGCAGCTGGAAAAACATTTGCGGCTGCACGATGCACAGTTCGGTTTTCGACCTGGTTTATCCACCGAAAGTGCAATAGCTTGTCTTAAGCACACTGTCAGGTACTACAGTGACAGGAGTACACCAGTTTACGGGGCGTTCCTAGATCTCTCCAAGGCCTTCGACCTGGTCTCATACGACATTCTCTGGAATAAGTTAAAGGCTACAGGTATCCCCAACGAGTTGCTGAACGTTTTTAAGTGCTGGTACGACAACCAAACAAACGTTGTAAGGTGGGGGAATGAGTCGTCTGTACCATACAGGTTGGAGTGTGGCGTGAGGCAGGGGGGATTAACTTCCCCAAATCTTTTTAATCTGTATCTGAATGCACTGATCGAGGAACTCAGCAGCACGCATGTGGGCTGCTTTATTGACGGGTTGTGCTTTAACAACATCAGCTACGCCGATGACATGGTGTTGCTGGCTCCCTCGGTGAGTGCACTCAGAAAATTGGTTGGGATTTGTGAGAACTACGCTGCTAACCATGGGCTAAAATATAATGTAACAAAGTCAGAACTCATGGTCTTTAGGGCTGCTGGTAAGAAATGTCCAGAAACAGTACCACCTATTAAAATTAATGACGTTCCGATTCTTCGGGTACACCGTTTTAAATACCTTGGACATTTCATTGCTGACGACCTTAAAGATGATGCGGATGTTGAACGGGAACGCAGAGCATTGGCGGTGCGGGCGAATATGTTGGCCCGTAGGTTCGCTCGATGTACAGATGCGGTCAAAATCACGCTGTTTAAAGCATACTGCACATCTCTGTACTCGAGCGCCCTATGGATCAGCTGTACTAAACGTGCAGCCAATGCTTTGCGTGTTCAATACAATAACGCTTTCAGGGCACTGTTGCGACTGCCACGATATTGCAGTGCATCTGCAATGTTTGCACAAACCAGGGTGGACAGCTTCTCAGCTGTAGTGCGTAAGAAGAATGCGTCTCTTCTCGCCAGATTGCGTGGCAGTAGCAATGGCCTCTTGAGCGTTATTGCTGATAGGCATGATGAAAGCCCCATAGTGAGGCATCTAATTAAAACCACCTTATCTGTAGTAGTATATAAGTACTAACATAGTTTTTATAAGCTTTATTGTTACTAACATTCTAGTATTGTAAGTACTTCTTGTGTAAATGTTTTGTGAATCGTGTTTGTTTGTTATTATTAAGTACTAACATAGGCTAAGTTATATTGTTACTAACACAGTGGACCTCTGTAGTCTGTTTAATAAATAAATTAAAATTATTAAATACATTATAAGAATACACAAAACGAATATTCTAAGAAAAAGTAATTTTATAAATATGAATCTTTTTACTCATTTTCATTGGACTGTCTTATTATGTACTTATTTAAGTTCTCAGAATTTTGCTAGTTCGTCCGCTATCAAAAGCAAATCTCCTTACGATTGTGAAGTCAATTTATTTATTATGTAGAGAATCAGAGGAGAACGTAGTTCTGATTGTAAGTTATATTGAACTGCGAAATTTTGAACGAGATTTTGTAAAGATTTCACGAGGGGAACTTATGTTAGTTGATCAAATAATAAATGATGACACATACATCTTAAACTATTTTCAACTAGTACCATATCTACGGTCTCGTTGCACTAGTGTGACTAACGACGGCTGGGCATGAAGTTGTGCGTTCGATTCCCAGATCAGGAAGAGTATTATTAGATTTCTCCATAAGGAATTTCTTTATAGGGTACTTATTTGACAAAAGAAATAATAATTAATCCCTCAGACAGATTTCCAAAAGATATTGGACAATAAATGAAGACGATACAGTGCTTCGAAAAGTAGCGCGACGTCACAGATTGGCACTTTTTTTACCAGACAGTGACGTCACCAACCCCACTCAGGATCACAGACACGTTTTATATTCGTTTATTACTATTAATTTGATAAAATCAAAAAATATGTATCAACCCTAATTCGACTAAAGTAAAAGTAATACTTATTTGAACAGAGAGTGCAATATCAAAAACCCAAATGTAATCTAATTTTAAGGAAAATAGAGTTCACTTAAATTTTGAGAATCGCAAAGTTGGAGGTAGACAATAAAAAGAGAGGTCAAATGGTGCCCTTTGGTAAATTGATCCCACTTAGATGGGACCCTCGGGATGAATCCACCAATTGCATTATTTATATTACTTTTCTTTAGTCGATTGGACCACCTGCGACAACACTAAATCAGCAAACTGCATTTGAAACAGTCAATATCGGAAATCAGTTTCGCCAGAATCACAACAAGATCTCGAACAGCTCCCGCGATGCCACTCCACGGAAAGATAAGAAAGAAACAAAGCATCTTTCCTGCAGATAGGAAGGGTATACAAAAGGAGGTTTTATTCCTCGATCTAGACGTATTGTCTAAGCTGAATAGGTGCGAACCGAGGCTTGCGAGGATTTTGGGAGCCTCTTTTATTCAAATGGCTCCTAGATAAATCCCCTACTATGGAGGAGTATCGGTAATTTGTTAAACAATATAAATATTGTTTTAACAATTTCCGATACTCCTCCATAAGATATACTTATATGTAGAAGGATGTATATATCATCATTATGATCAGCCTATAATGTTCCCACTGCAGGGACTCAGGCCTCCTCTCTAGGAGAGGGATGGGCTATAATCCACCACGCGGGCCCAGTGCGGGTTGGTAGATGTCACATGTCTTCGAATTTTTCGATTCTAAGACATGCCGTATCCTCACGATGTTATCCTTCACCGTTTTGAGAGCAGCGGTGATGAAATAAATTATACAAAGTAATGCGCATGCCTGGATTCGAACCCACGACCTACTGTTAGTAAGTCGGGGCCGACACCACCATCCTTCTAAACTAGAATCTTGAAAAAAAGAAAACCTGCAAAACCGCAATACCCTCTTTATAACTGGACCTGTTCCCATGAACCTCAGTGCAAGTGTGGGGTGGGAACACACTGGGATGGGCTTTAGTCAGTTAGAATTTGACGAACTTCTCTGCCCATCTCGAAGGACATCTGTGAAGATGAACACAGTAAAGACTTTTTCGCGGCAATATCTTTTATTTGTTTTTCTGATATTGGTGTCGTAACATGCACCTCTATGCCAGTGAGGTCGTGATCTTATGATAGGTTTATGAAGACACAAAGTGCTGCATTCTTGCATTTATTTTTATGGCAAATTCTATTTTTTTTTTTTTTTCCACAACTATCACACAACGCCATCTAGTCCCAAGCTAAGCAGAGCTTGTGTTATGGGTACTAGACAACTGATAAACATACTTATATATTTCTAAATACTTACATATTATAGATAAATTAATTATAGATATTCAGAAAGATAGGGTTCAATGATCAATTCTATCCGGAGAATTTATACGAAAATTCTATCTTGTGGCCTCGTTCTAGCCCGTGAATCAAAACTAAACTTAACCTTCAAATTCCTGTACCAAACTATCAAATATTCTCTAACTATCCAAAGATTCTGGAGCTCATTACCCAAATTCCTTAAAGTTTCCCTCACAAGTTTATCACTTGAACAAATGGTAGTACTCTACCCACCCCGCCTGATGGATAGCGTAAATATATAAACTGTTAGAACGAGGACCTTTACTCTCTCGACTGGATACTCACTGTTTTATGTTTACGGTCTTTGTGTGTGTATTTTTCTGATGGCTGAATATTGGTGTGGGTTTTGTCAGGGGCATAGATGTAATTTACGATTAGTTTAGAAATCTAGGTCCATTACCAGAATAATGGACAGCCATTTGCTTAGAAAGTGCTTAGTAAAAGCCAGGAGTTTGGAAATTGTCGGAAAAAAAAACACGTGACTCAGAAAACTATAGTGGTCCAACCGAGCCTCACGAGGACGAAGCCGCAACTAAAGTAAGTGTCGTACCTATTAGGCGAAAATATATCATAAATATGGATATAAATTATAAATAACAGTAGCAGCCACGGAGTCTGGAATTGTGCCCGGTTGATGGCAATAGGTGTGCCCCCTATTAAATGGGACTTAAACTTATCTCACACACTCACAAACTTTCGGCTTTATAATATTAGTGTGAAATGTGATGTTGAAAAGAAATGGTAAAAATCGGACTAATGATAAGCAAACAGTCAAGAAAAGGGCCAAACCAGATTGAACAAACAGATTAGGTGCAAATATAGGCACCACAACCCCAGTCATCATTTATCAAACAGCGGTTCCAACCACGAAACATTCATCATTGTATTTCTGACAAATCTTTTGAAAAACTACGAAATATGTAAGAAAATATCGCGTGACTTGATCGTATTTATTTTATTGCGGTATTCTAACCTGGCTTCTGATACGTCAGGATCAGAACGAAAGATATTGCAGTGTTAAGTTTTATATTTAAGTATGTTTTGATATTGCTATGGGGGATAATTATGCACACTAAGAAATGCTAGTTAGAATTTAGGTTGCAGGAACAATATTTAGTTATTTTTGTAAATGCCTAAAGGTGGATGAGTGACTCCAAACATTACATACGAGGGTTTCTTGCGTGCCTCGGAATTTCGGAAAGTAGATTAAACTACGTTGACCTCTGTTGTGAATTGTAGATCTTTGATAGTCGTTTTGTAGTTACAGAGGACTGCAGTGGCAGGCTTAACAATGCGGCAGTAAGGCAGGCTGTTTAGAAAACCTAAGGCATGAAGATTATTAGGCTATGAAATCTTTGAGGCTTGTTTGAAAGTACCACGACTTGGCCTGAAAGTCTGACAACCAGTTTTACTAAGGGGTATCGTATTTGCTAGTACTAAGCGGGTTGTGGGAGAAATACAGGCAGTCGCGTCCTGTAAAATGCTGGTATTCAGCTATATCTGATTAGACTGGCAGCCGACCCCATCAGGAAAAAACTAGGCAGAAAAAGCCATCCTCAAAACCGTTTTGTATCAAAACACACAAAAACCCGTCCCATCTCGCTTACATCAACACCCAACAGTTTGCAAGGGGAAAACTTTCTAAACTAAGTCCTAAAGTCAAATTACATAATCCAAAGCCGTCAGCATAAGCTGGGCGCTGCAACAAAGCAACGAGATTATGTTTTAATATAGTTTACGATAGTTGCAAGACAGAATAGTACAGAAGGTCAACTAGGTACAAGAGACGAAAACAGGTGCACGCGCCAAAAGACGCGTAAGTGCTACTTGAAATGATTTGGCGGTCGAATAACTTTATAGGGCGCTGTTGATAATTTATTTATTCCCACATTAGTCCCAAACTACTGCAACTCCTGAAAGTCAGAATCAACAGCGGCGGCCAACAGAAAAGCGTCGAGACAATGAAGCTCGACGAAATCCCAGAGAATCAATATCACTGTCTTGGATCCCACAACGCAATTAATCAGATTTAAGTGTTGGATAAACGTCCTTATTCGCTTGGCCAAAAACGTAACTATGTAGAACCCTGATACAGTCAGAACACCGCGACAGATGAACTGAACAAAATAAAACAACTTTTTTATACTGACATGGTCAATATAAGCCAGATAAATGTGTTTTTTTAAAAATGTCCCTGGATCGAAACACCTAGAAATCATGGGACTTTTGCTTAGCCGTAGTTATGTTACATGTTCTTAATAACAGTTTGGAGCTAACCTTCTGAACTAAACTATATATTGAGTAGTTTCACTCACTGTAAAGTATGACGCATTAGTGCAATGTAGTTTATCGGTTTACGACTTTATAGATATATATCTAACATAGTTACAACTATGTAAGATATTAAAACAGTAGGGAAACTCTTTTACTAACCTCGTAACATATTTCATTTTATATTGGTCTTTAATAGCCAAGCCACCCAAGCTGCGCAAACATTAATGTTGTTTTCTCTTTGTATGAGGTAGAACTTGTGGCTATATACAATAAATAATATCAGCCACTCGGGTCGGTCTTTAGGTTAAGCAGCGTTTGCCTAGGTTGGTCCGTGGATGATTGACCACTGAAACTTGGTATGTAATAACATACCGAGTTTCCTCCATGATGCGGAAAGCACGCTACAAGTCTCACAACCAGTCGGTTTTTCCTACTCCTCCGCTATTCTTTTCTGATTAATTTCGTTGCGGGATCCAAGACAGTTAAATCGTTTCTCTGGGACTTCGTCGAGCTTCATTGTCTCGGCGCTTTTCTTGTGGTCGCCACTGTTGATTCTGGCTTACAGGAGTTACAGTGGTTTGGGAACAGGGTGGCGGGCTTGTCCCATTAAAAAATAAACCAGTCGGTTGTGAGACGTACAGTTTATATTATAAACCCTTAGCATATTTATAAGCAATATTTGCCGACTGTAAAGATTTAATCTCATGTTACTAAACGAAATTATTATTTTGGAAACCGTATCATCATACAGTAGTCATATCTCAAAGTTACAATTTAACCTTATATAACGAGAACTTTGTCAAGTGTATACATATTATTTCTCGTGACTGTACTAAAGGGTAGATCTGGTAATACTAACTGGGTTGTGGAGGTCAGATAAGCAGTCGCTCTGCATTTAAAATACTGGAATTCAGCTGCATCCGGTTAGACTGGAAGCCGACCAAAATAGTTGGGAAAAGGTTCGACAGATGATTAAATTTGATGGAGGTTGTATACGTACACGACAGTGTTCAATAGATTCGAGTTTAGAATCTGTCACTATATAACTGTTCCGTCAAGGAGAAAAGTCGTTGTGTAAATATATTATTTGTGCTATTAATAAATGTGTTCGATCCAAGTAGCCTCTTCATTCCAACAAAATTATTACTGATCAGGTTTTTAAAAAGAAGTAACACACTAGAAAAGTGACGGGCAAAGGGTTATTGAGTTTTTCGATCAGGATTTTGTCAGAAGCAGCCACGAAGTCTGGAATTGTGGCCCGTTGATGGCAATAGGGATGTTTAATAACCTAAAACAAATGAGATACTAATTAGTCCGTCTGTTTGATTATCGAAAAATATTAGATACATATTTTTCGTTTTACCAAATCAATAAAAATTACGAAGATATAACGCGTCAAGGATTTGTGTCCGTTGGTGAAACTGGAACTGGTTGGTGGGGGTCACTGACCGCAAAAAAATGTCATACTAATGTCTTAGAGTATGACGTCACACGAGTTTTCAAAGCACGGTATCGTCTTCATTCATTGTTTACGTGAAAAAAGAAAAAAATACGTGTCAAATATTTTTTGGTAATCTATTTGACGGACTTATTAGATTATTTTTGTTAACCACCCTATTTTCTCACCCCCTATTACGTCGGTCCTTAACAGAACTGGTGAAACGTGGCAGTACTATTTGATACATCACTGCCTGTGTTGTTAAGATAAAGTGTTTTTTTTTACCAGTCCAAGAAAATACTAATTAAACACTAGAAAATCTTAAGTACCTGTTTCAATAATAGCCTGCAAAAAATAATTAAATTTTATGAAACTACTAAATCTGAAGTAATAAAGTGTGAAGTAAGTTAACGCTGACTCCGGTTTTATCTCTCACTAAGTTGGCGGAGAGCCACTTAAATATAAGCAATGGGATTACATAGGTGTGTGCTACATACTAGACTTTGGTTCTTGGAGGTAACATCACTTGTTGTTGCCTTTACGAAAGTTTTAAGTTTTATTATTTTATGTGCTTAGAAAGCTAGTTTATTTTTAATTAAATTTTGTCAATAATACTGCCCTTGGTCTAGTGGTGGATAAGCGGGACTGCGGAGCATGTGGTGCTGGCTTCGATTCCCGGTTCCCGGATTGGGAAAGTGTTTGGGTTTTGCATCAGTAATTTCTCAGTAGAAACCATGGAATTCGAATTTGTGCCCGATTGATGGCAATAGGCTTGCCGCTATTAAATGGGACGATTACCCGACTGCGGCGAAGCCCAAAAGGAGAGTTATTTATTCATTTATTTAAAATCTCTCACTAAGTTGGCGGAAAGCCACTTGAAGATAAGCAATGGGATTATATAGGTGTGTAGCTCATACACGACTTTGGTTCTTGGAGGTAACAACAAGTTTGCCTATATGAAAGCTCTGTGTTATTGTTTTAGAGCTTAGAAAACTAGAGGGTGAATTGACCTTTTTTAGCATACATTAGTCTTTTTTTTCGCTACCATGATCAGATTTAAAAAAAAAATATATTATATATTAATCTACACAACCTAGAGCATGACCTCTTCGTTTTAAAAAAAATATAAATTTAAACTTCATAAATAGATAGGTATGCAAAGAAGCCTGTTTTTGTAACTACTACCATTCTTCTCCCAAACTATCATTCATAGTATCTTTTTATTGCCATCAATTTATTATATGTATAAAGTCATGCCGAGGAGACCTTCGGCTTATTTTTGCCAATAACTTTCTTGATTTTTTATAAGGATGTATTTTACGTAATCGCTACTCGCAAATCGCGTAGCTACTACCCCTCTGGCGCGTGCGGGGGGGTGAATTGTCAGTGGCGTATATCCAGCTCTAAAAAATAAATAAATATAAATGAAAAATCCAGTTTTTAATTAGATTGATTATAAATCTCCTGCCTCGTTGGTCTAATGGTCGCAAAGTACGACTGCTGATCATAAGGTCCTGGGTTCGTGTCCCGGTACGGCAGTGTTATTGGGATTTTCCATCAGGACTTTCTCTGTAGCGGCCACGAAGTCTGGATTTATAAAGCTCGATTGATAGCAATAGGCATCACTCCTATTACACAGGACTCAAACTACATAAACTCACCCTCTTTTCCCGTTGGAGTAGGCAGAAACCACAGAACGCCACTTGCTACGATCCTTACATACTCCTTTGTCTCGTCCATATTCGTACATCAGCGGGTCTAAAATGGCCGCTTTATCAGAATCCACGCAGAATCTTAGTATGAATTACGTTAAAATATCTAATTAACAAAAAACAATACAGTTAATTTTAAGAATTTTTTTTTTTAACATGATTTATATTACGATTCTGCTAAAGCGGCCATTATAGACACCCTGGTCATACACGCACGCCGCGCCGGTTACGAGTACCACACCTGTCCTTTCTGAAGAACGGCACCAATAAGATCAGTGTATGTGTTTCTAGGGCGTCCCCTCCCGGCGTTGCCACTTACATCTGCCTGTAAATACCTTTTGTTATATCAACAGCCTATTAATGTTCCCACTGCTGGGATACAGGCCTCCTCTCTCTTTGGGAGGGATGGGCTATAATCTACCACGCGGGCCCAGTGCGGATTGGTAGATGTCACATGTCTTCGAACTTTTTTGTTCTAAGCCATGCCGGTTTCCTTACGATGTTTTCCTTCACCGTTTTGAGAGCAGTGGTGATGAAATAAATTACACAAAGTAATGGGCCTGCCTGGGTTCGAACCCATGACCTACTGTTCGTATGTCGGGGCCGCTACCACTGGGCCACCACTGCTCTTAATACCTTTTGTTAATCGACTTTTATTCATCCTCTCCACATGACTGAACCACCTTAGCATACTCTTTTCAATAGAGTATTTCACAAAAAAATCTAATTAGTCCTTTAGATATTCAAAAAATAATGAACACCTATTTTATGTTTCATCAAATTAATAAAAATTTACGACAGCAAAACGTGTCAAAGACAAGTCAAAGGTTTTGACGTCACTTTGTGGGTAAAAATGTACTAACCTTGTGACGTCACACGACTTGACGCGACTTTTCGAAGCACTGTATCGTCTTCGTCATTTGTTTAAGTGAATAAAGAAAAAATACGTGTCTATTATTTTTTGAAAATCTATCTGACGGACTAATTAGATTTTTTTGGTGAAATACCCCATTTTTGTCACTACATTTTTTTTAAGCTGCAACGTTCTCCTATAACCTCATTCTACAATGTATCATTCAGAGATACACCAAACATATCTGGTGAAATGTGGGTGTACTTATGGTTACACCTCTGCCTACCCCTTAGGATATTACAGGCGTGGTGTTTTGTTATTAACAAAACCGAAGTAGTAAGAAAAGTAAGTAATATTACGGAAAGCAATTAAAATAAAAAAGCCAACCCCTTCACATGGCCTCCCATAAAAGAGCTAAAAAAGTTTAAAAAAAAAACACTTAAACCCACTGCACTTGAAAAATGTACCAACTCCATTAAATTAAACACAGCCATGTTGCAACCCGTCAGCCGCCGTGAAAAATAGCCAAGTGCGTTGTTTTTACACCAAAAGAATGTAAACATAATTAAAATTTCTCCCGAGAGCGGGAGGAAAGCGGAGGGTTGTATATTTTCTTGGCCGGAGGAATTTTGCATAAAAATGAAAATTTCTCAACTGAAACTTTCAGAGCTTGCTATTTTTCATGTGGGTCGCGGTCTGAGCTTGAAGGTAGTTTGTTTTATTTGACGTTAAGTCGATGAGCTTCGTCGAGGGAAAACATCCTGCATATCAGGGATGTTATGGACCGCCGGAACCATACCCGAAATAAAAAAATATCCGTAACCGAAACCGATATAAAAGCATCGGATAGTTTCGGATAAAGGCCGAGTCTAAATTATTATTTACTATTTTTTCAAAATATTTATTAATGACATTTTCATATTTTTGGCGGGATTTTAGGGGTTTTTGATTTTAGTTTTAGTGATAAATATATATTTTTCGCAGTGGCTCAAGCAATGGGCTGCTGCGCTGCGTGTCACGGGTTCGATTCCCGTACGGACGTATGTATTTGTATGACCAACAGATAGTTGTTCCGGGTCTGGGTATTTGTGTACATGCAAGTTTAAATGTTTGTGAACGCACCCACGACACAGGAGAAATTCCTAGTGTGGGGAAACGTTTAAAAAAACCATTACCGTATCCGAAATCGGTATTATAATAATCCTATATCCGTATCCATATCCGAAATTCCATATAAATAACATCCATGTTGAATATCATCTGACCCTGTATTATTTTCTCGCTCGTTTATGCTAACGTCAGAAACGGAAAAAGAAGTAGGTACTATCAGCACGGCGCGGGCGCTTGCGCTGAAAAGGCACTTAAATATTTTGTCGGATTCACATTGAGGTAAAATTTTCCAGCAAAGGTGATTGAGGGTTGTTACGCAGATATTCGTGTCAGCTTGATTGCGCACATGGCGTATATTTTGCTGACAGGTTGAGGACCATGCTGATTTGAATAAGAATGTAGCAAATGATTTGAGAAACTTTTTTAGGGGGAGAAAAATCACGATTTGGTAGGACTCAATGTAACGCACTCAAACATTCTACTGATCAATGACGTATTATATATAGACACGTCATGAACTTACATCGCGGCGCTTAAAAACGGCGAAAATATTAGATAACTACTTATACGCGTCAAAGGGAAAGAAAATATGACACCGTACAGCGGGATGCCTGTTGATGCCTGTTTTCTTTATGTTTTGCACAGGTTACACACACGATTTAAATTAAGAACAAACGTAGCATCGCGCGAGAGGTTGGTGCGTAACTAAGCGCGATGTGGCCAATATGGCTTTATTTCATGTTGTAATTTTTGAGGGCGGACAACGTATCTATAGTTTTAATATATCATTGCTACTGATGGCTACATTAACTCCTCGCGCGCCTTACGAACACCATGTGTACATAAAACAATGGCTTTTTAATTGTGTCTATAATAAGGCGCTCAATCAGCTAAATAGTAGGGGGTCATGGAGGTTTTTAAAAAAAAGTTATAACATTCAGAACTTGTATCTACTTTTAGAAAAACTGTGACCTCGAATAACTCTGTAACTAGTAAGATCCTTAAGGTTGGTCCAGAAAAAGAAAAAGATCATAATGATGGAGAGAGATCAATTACTTAAGTTGTGGTTTTTTGGGTCTTACTAAGGGTCTTTTTACACGCATTAGGAAGAAGACAAGCTGCGCCGACTCCATATAAATTGGGATAAGAGTAGGAGAATGATGAATAGTAGAAGACACCCTAAAAAAAATAAAACAATAAACTGTACAGCGTAAACAGTAAAATATTAGTTTACGAATTCAACGTTCAAAGCAGAAACTTATAATGCGCTGTCGTTTAAAAACGTGTAACTGTTTAAAACATAATTCTCTTTTTTCGAGAATTATGTTTTAAACAGTTACACGTTTTTATATGTTTGAATGATGTTTGAAACGTTAAAAACTTATTTTTTTAAATATTTTAAACAGTAAAAAAAATGATGTTATAGAGTTTAAAAATAGTTAAATGTTTTTGAACGACAGCTCATTAGCTGTCGTTCGTTTTGAAAGTTAACGTCGTGTCGTTTATTTTTTTCAGTGCAGCACTATTAAATCAAACATTATTATTTTAGCCCCATATCTAAATTCAAAACAATCGACGGCACGGTTGGCGCAGTGGCTCAAGCAATGGACTGCTGCGCTGCGTGTCGCGGGTTCGATCCCCGCACGGAACAAATATTTTGTATGACCTACAGATAGTTGTTCCGGGTCTGGGTATTTGTGTATGTGAGTTCAAATGTTTGTGAACGCACCCACGATACAGGAGAAATTCCTAGTGTGGGGCACGTTTTTTAAAAAAAAAAAAAAAAAAAACTGGCGCCTAGCTTTACGATATTTAAAGCACTCTTCTTGATTGTGGCTTCGACATAAACGTTAGCGTTGACACCATTTGACACTCTTGTCACCCTGCCCCCGCAAAATTTATCTAAAGGGAAAAGTTATTTGATTTCAGATATTGAAAGGTGTTAAAAACAATAAGGTTTTTTTTAAGAGTATTCGGTTATTCTTGTACAAAAATGTACGTTGAATTAAAATGAAATGTTTGGTAGTGAAAAAATCAATCAATGTAATTTTTATCAGAACAAAAGTCAGCTATCAAATTACCCTGAGTCCGAATAGCATATAAGACCGTCAACCAAAACGCCCGACTTAACACCACTTCCAATTTTGTTATTTGTAGGGAGTAGATAAAAAAAAAAGAGTTTTAAATGTTACAAAAAAAGAACAGACAAGAACAATTAAAAAAAAGCTGCAAAATTCCAAAAAAAGATAAACACTCATTAAGGGCACACTTTTTTCCCACACAGAATTGCCAACATCATACACAAATCAAGTATACAATACACAGTACGCGTGTGGCTGTAATATCCATGTCGGGTATCATATAACTTCATTAAGTTAAACGCACATACTCATACGTAACTTGTAGGCTGTGCATTTATTTCATTTGTAACATTACACTCCGTAATTATTTTGTGTAAGGCATAAGATGATAGCGGGGTAGAAAATATTTGACTTAAATAAGGACTTGACATCACTCACGCCTTTAATCTATAAAAAACTATCATAAGTAACCCCACCCAGGTCATTGTGCACCTGTATGCTAACGCAGCATTAAATTACGCCTGTATTCGACATAGGGTTAGGCAGATATGTTTTTTTTTTGGGAGGGGTTGGGATATCATCAAATAACCTTTCCCGCTCTTGGGCAGAGCGAAAGGGAGTGTCAGGCTTCTACTGACTAAAAACCACCCATGTTCCTTCTTAGCCCTTGTGCCGAGGCCGCGGTATCTCTTTAGAACAACCAGCAGCCCCGACGAGCAGGGGTCTACCTAATAGTACACTCACATTTCACCAGTTATATTTTAGGCACTTACCATGCAATAGAGGGCGTGATTATCACCATGAACCGGGCACAAATCTTTTGAGCACAAATATCTAGCTATGGAAATTATGCGATTGTGATTCGACTTCTCCAATAAAACGCCAAACCAGTAAAAGTCGTTCTCACTACAATATCCAATTTCTATCTATTCAAGGAGCAGTTTTCCCTGGCTAACGTCATTCCAGGGCTAAATAATCCATGTACTAACTGCTATCACCTGTTTTTTTGCCTCACTGCTGGGCCTCCACTATTCCTCTCCAACTCTCTAGATGCTTTGCCCTCCCTGGCCAATTAGTAAGGAACGAGTTCAAATAGTCACGCCAGCGTTTCTTGGGCCTGTCTCGGTGTTTTTTGTGTGTTACTTTGCTGTCTTATTTGACCCAAAGGTTGACAAGTAGAGAATGCCTTGAAAACAATTTATCCCATCCGCTTACTCCAACACTTGCACCACACAACAAAATGAACTACGTTGAAATACTGAGTTTCAGTAATAACCGGCCTCACAAACTCAAATAAAGTGCGTCCATAATGACGTCCGTGTACAGCCAACGTTTCACTCGTTTTCAGCCGGTTTCAGCCATTTCAGCCATTTTCACGGTAATTAAATGGCGTCTGGCAGACATCTTTCTTTACAGTTTACGGGTCAAAGAGTTTCGTTTCAGCGAACGGAATTGGTGTTGAACTTTGATGTGATAGGTGGGGAGAATTTGGGAAAGAGTGAGTTGATTTTTGAGTTTATTAAAACAAAAAGTCAGGGTTCGGAACACGGGCCGCGGGTTGTATACTGGCTATCGCGGCCTCGACATTGAGGGCGAAGAAGGAACATCGGTGGTTTTTAGTCAGTAGAAGTCTGACACTCCCTTTCGCTCTGCCCAAGAGCGGAAGGGGTTATTCGATGATTTTACACCCGCCAAAAAAAAAAAAAAGGGTTCGGAACACCACTCTGCATTCCAAAACGGTCATGGTGGACGTCGGCAAGAAGGCTCCTAGGCTAAAATGGGATTGGGCGGGTCACTTCAGCCGCATGCACGATGACCGCTGGGTAAAAGTCTTCACACAATGGTTGCCGGAAGACGGACGACCGCCGAGGTCAGTCCAGAAGGTGTTGAGAGGTTCTGGGTGCGTATCGCGAGGGCTAGTTCAAGGAGGAAAGAAACAAGAGAACATGGAATTAGGGAAGGCCTTGTCCAGCAGTGGAACAGTGCGGGCTATCAAAGAAAAAAAACGCAGTGATAAAATAAGAAATAGTAGTTGGTCAGTAAAGGAAAATCTGTATGTCTTGGGTATTAATCTTACACTTTATTTGCTTACCAAGATAATGGCGCATTCTTTTTTTGTGAACGGGAAATCTTAATAAAATAATGATATGATCAATCTTTTTCTTCCGTATAGATGGAATGCGTCTCGTCAAATAACACGGTTTATCATTGAACGTGGTACTTGGAACAGCGACGAAATATCGAGAACTCTTAACAAATAATAAACATGATACTTAAATATCTCCTCTTAGTGTCAATGATAGTGACCATGTCAATTTAAAAACTTATTTCATGAGTCGAGTAGGTGACCAGAAGGAATATCCTTCACATTTAGCCTGCCACAAACTACCCTACAGGAATCAATGTCCCATTCCCGTCATATCAGCAACAAATCCGAGCAGTAAAAGCAATGGCGAGCATAAAGTCTGGCGCCTGAATCACGCTATGCTTGCCACAGTACAGTAATACGAACGCCCGACGCAATACGTTACGTAACGAAAGAGTTTTGAATCGAAAATACAGCAATCAATCATTTTAAAGTTATTATTTAGTTGTGTTGAATAAGAGACAAGTGCATTTCAATTATTAACCCTTTGAATAGGGATGTTGACTGACTTAAAAACTGTGATTCTAATTAGTCCGTCTGTTAGATTAACGTAAAATGTTGGACACGTATTTTTTTGTTTTATCAAATAAATTAAAATTGACGAAGATAAAACGCGTCAAAGATTTAAGTGGGCGTTGGTGACGTCACTGACCGCTAAAAAATGTCATACTAATGTCTTAGAGTATGACGTCACACGATTGTTGTGATTGTCTGGCAGTTTGAGTACTTTAAGTGACCCACCCAAATGTCCTTTCTTTGGTATTGTTCGTCGTGACGTTGAGCTCCTTGAGTTATAAGTCGAGCTCCACGATAACTGACAAATGCTTGCACTGACTGGACGGTTCCACTCAAATCTGTGTGGTGCTTTCTTCAAAAGACCATCTCAGACATTAATCTGCATGGTCTTCATGTGTGCATTATACCTTATTGTTAACCCAAACGATTTAAAAAGATTAAAAGAGTAACCTTTGGAGTTTCTTGCCGGTTCTTTTCCTTAGGAATCGACCAATGCACCGAACCGTGCTCCTTTTTACCGACGTTTTATAAGTGCGCATGTAGGCCAATGTGAAATAAAAATATTTTGATTTTGATTTTTTGATTTTGAGTTTTCAAAGCACTGTATCGTCTTCATTGTTTGTTAAAAGAAAAAATACGTGTCCAATATTTTTTGGTAATCTATAAGACGGTCACATCCAACGTACTACAATATCTGTCTAAGCCAAGAGTGAAAATGGCAACACTGACAAACGAACGAAAGGACGCCGGCGGCGCACGGTGTCTACGGAACAAAAGTACCTAAGATGTCAGCAAAGAAAAAAGAAAAATAAACAAACAACACATTGGACTGTTTTTATTACCTAATGTTGTGTAGTGTTATAAAACTGCCATGCGTAACCTGCACATATAGTTCAAAATCATGGCCGGCTTTACGTTCGGTTCGCGCTAGCCCTACAGTTCATACGTAGGTACCTAGGTATACTTAGGCCACAAGGTTATGGTTTTCCCTGATGCTATCGCAAAAGGGTAGTGAATAGCTTGGTCGCTTTAGGTACACATGGTAGGGATTTCCAAAAGGGATGTTTACCAACTTCAAAAAATATGATTCTAATTAGTCCATCTGTTAGATTATCGAGAAATATTGGATTCGTATTTTTTGTTTTATCAAATCAATAAAAAAATTACGAAGTTAAAACGCGTCAAAGATTTCAGTGGGGGTTTGTGACGTAATTATCCGCAAAAAAATGACATACTAATGTCTTAGAATGCGACGTCACAGTCACGAGTTTTTAAAGCACTTTATCGTCTTCATTGTTTGCTTACGTGAAAAAAGAAAAAATACGTGTCCAATATGTTTTGGAAATCTATCTGACGGACTAATTAGTTTTTTTAGTTAATTACCTTATTGTATAAATATAGTTTATTTAGATTTATTGATTTACATTATGTTTATCTTATCACGCTGTTTGTTCCAGCTGTCATTTGTATTTCTCTGATAGTCTTTACAGCTGTGAGTGGCCTGAGTCTGACAACCAGTCCTTCCGGTATTGGACTGGGTTGTGGAGGTCAGTTGGACAGTCACACCCTATAAAATACTAGCGGACGTCACGCGGTTTCACCCACGTAGTTCCCGTTCCCGTGGGAATACCGGGATAAAAGCCCAAGGGCCTAAAGCCTATGTTCCTCAGGGTGAATTTAGCTTTCCAATGGTGAGAGAATTTTAGAAATCGGCGCAGTAGTTTTTGAGTTTATTCATTACATACACACACACACAAAAATATAAATCTTTCCTCTTTATAATATTAGTGTAGACTGGTCATTAGTTGAATCTAGTAAGACCCCAAAATAGTTAAGAAAAAAAATACATACACACGAAAAGAGAACCTCCTCCTTTTTGGAAGTCGGTTACAAGGCAAGGCAGATGATGACTAATCATGTTCGCGGAGTTTCTGTAGCCAATTTGATTTTATTAGACCCTGTTCACAAAAATGAAATTGATATGACTTTGGTTGACATAGATCTAAATGAATTTTAAGATTTAGATGGATCTTTGTCTGAAATTAATTAGTATTTTTCTGAGCGTCATTCACTTAAAATTTTCATTTTAGAGAAAAAAATCATTTCATACTCAGCGGATTATTAAAAAGGGTTGGAGCTAATTAACCGCAAATTTTCTTAATTACTTGTTTGAACAAAGAAATTTCAGGACCGTTTCTTTTCGATTTTAAATACACAAAGTGTTTTTTTCTTGATATTCCATCAACTGTAGGGTTAAATTAAACCATATTTTTTGTAAAGTAAGCTGTTTATAACTTGAGTTTTTGCAAAATATAGAGGTTACAGGTTAAAAAGTTAGCAATACCCTAAATTAATAATGCAAATTAAAACCTTTTGTCGACGAAAATAAGAATCATAAAACTCTGCAAGTAAACTCACTCTTTGTCTCCATCCGGGACAATAGGACACCGTACTTTCGTTCACATACCTGAAACAAAAAACAACATGGATTCAGTGAAAGGTTTTCTGTGTTAGACCCGTGAATTTTATCAATTAAGGAGCTGAATTTCTGTATTTGTAGCTAGAAATAGAATGCGAAGAAGGTAAAGAATAATGGTAAAATAAATGATAAGCGAGATTTAGGAAAAACTGGAGAGAACAGCCTTTTGAAACGGGTATAAGGGAATATAATTTTTGTACATTATTTTTGGCGAAATTTTGTATCGCGTGCGACAGAAGCGATTGGGACCTGTTATGACTATTTCGAAACATGTCTGACGACATAAAGAAGACGAAAACGAAGGGAGGGTGACAGTTGAAGTGCAGTAGCAACACAATAGTACGTGTAGGTACTTGGATTCCAATACAGCGATACAGCAACGTGGTTACGTGGGCATAGCTAAACAGCCTGTGGCGAAATTGCGCATGGATCGTGAATCGCAATCGTTTTGCGTTTACATCGCAGCAAACAATCGATGTGCCCTAATAATATAGACACAGTGGCGGCGACAAAAAAAAACCGGCCAAGTGCGAGTCCTACTCGCACATGAAGGGTTCCGTACCATCGTAGTAGGGGAGTCGCTTTTTTTTTTTTTTTTTTAAATTATTAAAAATATTTTTATTATATGATGTAACTAAAAATTTATGCTTTTCGCAATTTTTCCTTTATCTGTGTTATAAGACGTTGCTTCGTACCAAATTTCAAGATTCTGAGTTCACGGGAAGTACCCTGTAGGTTTTGATTCCCTTGCGAGTGTCGAAAATTTGCGGCATAAACGGGAGTATCTTTTGATCGCGTTGACTTAGAAGTTTGATTTTTTCACAGCTCCAAGAGACCATAGACTTGAGTATTTGATATGAATTTCAGCTTGATACCTCCACGCGTTCCTGAGAAAAAAGGTCTTGACAGACAGACAGACAGACAGACAGACGGACAACAAAGTGATCCTATAAGGGTTCCGTTTTTACCTTTTGAGGTACGGAACCCTAAAAACAATCACATCAAATTGTTATAACACAATTTTTAACCGGAATCATCAAAAAAAATTGCGCAAAACCGATTACCTCCAGCGAAAACATTACAAAATTGCATCAAGCCAATTTCAAAAACATTCGTTGCTCCATTGCTGTTGCAAAATTAAAATTGTAATCAAAGTTTCCACGTTCGGGCAACACGAACACTAGATAGAGCAATTTAATGTTCGTAGAAAGGCACTGCTTCGAACGCTCACTGGAAAGTTCTAGAATCGGAACAGAGTTGAAAAATAATCGGATATCGCTCATAAAGTTAGTGGCATGCCGTCAGAGAGGCTGTAAATAGTTCAGACATGATGTTTACTCCGAGTATTTAGAAAATTCATCTTTGGGTGAAATCGTACGAAAATTTAGTTTTAAAATGGTAATGTTCTTCGCACGCGTGTATGTATATATTTATGTCCGTTCCATTGTGACCTTGCATCTCCTTACTAAATGGATAAACCTATTTGGATACATTATAATACATCGTTAGATTCGTCTGGGTGGTGCGATTACCACTGCTTCCATAAACATCAGATAATCAAATATCTTTAGGATTTTGAGTGCCATATTGTGAGTATTTTTTCCTTCCAAACGAGTGGGACCGCAGTCTAACCGTACGTTATCAAATGCCATTGATGCTTTGTTTTTCGTTGCCTCTGTATCATTTAAACACCTCGAAAATACTAGTTTAAGGCATCAAAAATTCATACACATACGGTATGCCAAAACACTAAAATTTTCACCATATCCGCTAATGAAGCACGAACACAAACTCCAAATAAAATAGGTGTTTGGATAAAATCCAAACGCCTTAAAATACATTTCCATTACGTAGAAAACAAACCCAATATCACGTTTAGACCAGAAATCATAGTTATTTGGCAGTCGTATACCGTTCGTTTATATTTGGTCGTTAACAATAATATGAATTATAAGCACTGTTTTGGTGACAAATAAATTTTCTGGAGGGGCGAAAATAATAAAAATAATATAAATCTATGAATGTGAAATATTGTGTTAGTTTATTGATTTGCAAAGTATATGTTTTCTTTTCTTATTTGGTGCCTATGTAAAAGTTGCAACACAACTAATATAGAACGGTGAAATAACAGTGAGCCAGTAATTGGAATTAGGATTTATATATGTGTGCGTCGATATCCCTTAATGAAATAAAATAACCGATCTAAATTGTGCAAGCTTGCTGATTAACGTATGCCTTCTCTGAATGACAAGAGGTATTTCCCCACAGAGGGACAGACAGGCTGATATCATTTCATTATGTCCTATCTCTTTCCAAACTCTTTGCTTCATCCACGGTGCTCAAAAAGCGATACACCCGGCACCACTGAAGTGGTTCCGTGACAACTGATTATAAAACTGTTGTAGAAACTAATTTCGAATGCGGACTCCGCAAATAAAGGTGCAAACACTGAACTTTGAATAATGATTTCATGTTATATAACTTTGATAAATGTTTTCATGTTCTTTGACATGGAAACCGTCTGTAAGTTATCGGGGAGAACTTGTGTAGTCGTAAATATTTCAATGTGAAATTGACGTGTATTAAATCACTTGGCTTTGCAAGATTGTAACTTTAGACTAACAGAATGTGGTGAGCAAAAGGCTTCAGGCGTGTAGAATATCGTTCTTGAGGGTCTTAATCTGGATTTCGATTTCGGCGGAATTCAAAGCATCGTATGTCATGATACTGATCACCAAAATATTGAATAGTTCAAAATTACTACAATTATTAGATCCAGTTGACCAGGTTGATGGCAACAGGTTCGCCCCTATTACATAACCGGCGAAATATATGTGTTCTAATGGGTAAACTTCAGCCTACCGCTTCAAGTAGTCCAAGGATGATGTTAAGTTATGTAAGTATTTCATAGGAAAATATTCTTTGCCGAGTCCTTATTTAAATAGTCAAATTAAACATCACATTTTTTAGAATGTTATTTTCAACGAAAACCTAAGTAATAATGATAAAGTCAACAGCTTAAAATATTCAAATATATTTAAGAGTAACTTGTCTTCTACATTTTTTTCTGGAAATGTAACGAACGTGTCTGAGCACGAACCTCCGCGTAAAAACCTTCAATGTTTGTTATCTTTCCTTTTCATATTAATCAAGAGACATTTGTATATAAAACGACGAAAAGAGACGTGTAAACAACTTGAGGAATACATGTAACGAATACAGTACGTTTCTCGAAATTGCTGAAAGAGTGTATAAAATGAGAATAGGTATCTATTATCTATAAATTATAGTTTTCTTAAGACTTTTAATTTGGAATAGACAAATCAACACTCATTTATTCAATGTAGGCTGATAATCAGCACTATTCGAACGTAAAAATGACAGCGATTTATTAAAAAAAAACTGCTATCTAAACAACTGAATCAAGATGATATAATACGAGTATTTTAGATTAAACGTTTTTAGCCTTAGGCCTCTCCCTTCTTTTTCATCGTGTGGTGAGTGCCTCTTTTTTGGGGGGTGGGAAATCACCAAATAACCCCTCCCGCTCTGGGCAGAGCAGAAATGAGTGTCAGAGTTCTACTGACTAAACCACTCATGCTCCTTCTTAGCCCTTGTGCCAAGGCCGCGGTATCTCTTTCAAACAACCCGCAGCCCCAACGGGGTGGTGAGTGCCTAACTTGTTGTCAGAGGTTTTATGCTGCCCGTGGGCCTCTGACTTAGCTTCACATGCCGTCCAGAAATATCTCTCAGGCATACTGGTTTTACGATGTCAAATGATGTTATACATATAATACGCACAATTCGGAAAATCAGAGGTGTCTGCGGTTCGCACTTGAGACCTTTTACCTATCACTGCAATTCTTCTTTAGGGTCCTATAAAAAGAAGTACATTCGTAGAACCAGCCTTTATTTAAATACCAAAAAAATAATTAGTGAAACTAACCTTACTTAATCTGCAAGTTCAAAGTGAACTCTGTTTTGAACATCAAATGCTCTTGAAAACTACAAACCCAACCAATGCAACGTCAGAGAGGTTCCGAGGGCAGAACCACAAACGGATTATACCTGCACTCGACGATCTGAAACGACCATTTGCGCAAAACATTTCTAGAGTCAGTCAGACAGAAACACAAACGCATAACAGTGAAGGAATCGTCGATAGTTTGTCACTACGAACTATAGGGCTACTGTCCCACCGCTGGCGGAGGAGCGTCGAGTTATCAATCTTTTTCCTCGCCCAAAGATCGTAACTATAAATGATTGTTGGCCCCGTGTTAGTCTACCCTCTCTACCCTAAAATGATATCCTTGGTAAAACTGGTTGTCAGACTTTTTAGTTCGGACTACTCTTAACGACCGTATGCCGTCAAAGATCTACAAATGACAGCCGGGACAAACAAACGGCTTAACGTGTTTTAATAGTTGTTTGCTGACTGTTCACACCCCGCGCCGATGCGATGAGGAGAACTCAAAAAAATTATGAGACGACCCTGGCTGCAGAATGAAATAATGTGTCTCATAAACATGTATTGTCTAAACTAAAAGTATGCGCACAATTCCTGCTTAATCGCATGAGAGGAACAGGTTTGAGATTCAGTTGCAAGATTTGACTTAACATACTAACAAACAAACTAACAAGGCAAGTTGAATAAAAACTTTTAAAAACGACTCATTTGACATTTCTAGTTGACAGCCGCCCTATTCGCTGCTCGCTTACCGCTGACGATGGGGCGGATACCAGAAACGTTTGAACGAGCAATACTTGATGGGAATACCTTTGGAAACTAAGACAGAATACTACTGGCATTCCTATTCGGATGAATGATTGAACTTGTTTTAGAAATATATTAATGGTTTTACTGGAATAATAAAAGAAAACAATAACAAGGATCAAATGAGAGTATTTTTATCCAGGGAGATGGCGATGTAGACCGGGACGTAACGCACCAGATCAATTGAGGATGAATGAAATGACAGGTCACTGGAACTACTTGCGACCCACGGATGCCCCTCAAGTTAAGGGGCAAAATATGTCGTACTGTATGGATCGAATTGCTAGGCTGTGAAGAAGATGGATGATGTATGTTGCCGAGATGAGAATGTTGAGGTGGATGAGTGGTGTGACCAGAATGGATAAAGTTAGGAATTGGGGAAACTTTTAAACGATAATTAATAAAAGAATTAATTATGGAAAAGTTAAAAGGGAATCGACTGTCATGGTATGGGCATGTGATGAGGAGGAATGAATCGCATGTGACTAAAAAAGTGATGAATATAAATGTGATTTGATGGAGAGGGAGAGGAAGACCAAAGAAAAGATGGATGGAGTGTGTGAGGAGTGTTATGAAGGGAAAAGGAATAAATGATAACGTGAAGACTGACAGGGCAGAATGGAAGAAAAAAACGTGTTGCGCCAACCCCATAATGACAGGAAGATGATGATAACATTTTTGGTTGTCACGGCTAATTCGCTGCTAATCATTCAGCATGTATCCGTTTATACTAATTTCAAAGAGGTATATTTTTCAAAGAAGTCATCAACATGTGCATTTAATATAGGTATTTAAAAACTTTTGCTCAAATAAACAATTGTTAATTTTGTTATTTTTTTTAAGAGTCGATACAGACTCAAGGCTCATTTATTTTCGTCTGTGATGTGTCACAGTAGGGCACAGGCCGCCATTTTTTTCCTACTCCTCACGGACGTTACCTCCATCAGTAGCCTTTTCGAATTCCCTGTAGTAAATAAACCCAACGTTTTTACCTAAAAACACTAACCGCAGACTAGACCCGATAACAGCCCAAAAAAACCTTTTTGTGGAGAAGGATTTTGCCTCGCACTGGAGCAAAACGGACTAGAAATAAATAAACTATCAAACAGCTTTTGATCCGGTTTTTACAAAACACTAAGTTAATGTCTAAACATTATTGGGCCCTATCAGAATACCAGCGCTGTGACATTTATCAATGTTACAGCACCATGCTGAGATAGTGGCCTTTTGGCTTCGTACGGGACTAATTTTAATTTAAACTATGTATGTCCTAATTTTAAGTGTTTTCTCTTATGTGTTAAATTTTTAAATTTTTGTTTTTTTTTGTCAATTTGTTCTGTCCTGTGTGAAACCAAAAAATATTTTTTCATTATTTCTTTATTGAAATATTGGAATTGTAACTTTCCTACAAAATTTCACATTTTATCTCTTAGCGCATAATTATAATCAGCGAATAATGTTCTCACTGCTAGGAAACACGAGTTCTTCTAAGAGAGGGAATGGGCTATAATCCACCTCGCTAGTGCTTGTTGGCAGATGACCCATGTCTTCAAATGATTGGGACCAGGACATGCCGGTTTCCTTTCATTTACCGTATTGAGAGCAGTGGTAATGATATAAATGATACAAAGTAATGCGCCACAGGCAAGCGCACAAAAGACTAGTTGCTCGTAAGGTGGACACCGCCACTACTGGGCCACCTCTGCTCTCATAATTCTGGTATAGCTCTGTTATTTAGATAATCATTCTGTTGTCGCCGTAAATGAAACGGTATAGCTAGTTTATCAACTACTAGCTGACGCCCGCGGCTTTGCCCACGTGGATGTCGGTTATCGCGACAAATATACTAAAACTTTTCTCGAGAACCACTCTATCCATTGGTGAAAACAGCATGACAATCGGTGCAGTAGTTTTTAAGTTTATCGCGAACAACAGACGCGGCGGAGGATTTTGTTTTATAACATTATACAGGATGTAAATTAACCCTTGTACATCAAACTAAGTACCCTTTTTTTTTTAGAGCGAAAGGGAGTGTCAGACTTCTACTGACTTAAAACCACCCATGTTCCTTCTTCGCCCTCTATGTCGAGGCCGCGATAACCGTTGGACTACCCGCGGCCCCGACAGGCAAACTAAGTACCCTTACGCAAAAAAATTTGCTGGGAAACGACTTGTTTTTTTGGGGTCAAAAATCACATTTTACTGTAAAACTCAATGTTGCACTTTTAAAACATTGTGCTAGTGGATGCTTTGAATAGTAAATGGGTCATGGAGGTAATTTAAGTAAAATTATTACCTGAAAAACTAGTATTTACAAAAACAGCTGTGCAAAATTTGGAACTTTGACACCCAATATCTTCGTAACTAGGGGGTTCCCAGGTATGGTCTAGAACAAATAAATATTCGCAGTGGTGGGGAGAACAAGTGCCCTTCGTTTTCGTTAAGGGTACTTTTACACCCTTTATGTAGTTATAGTAAAGTTTCACGTCCAAAATCGGGTATTTAGTCACTTAAATATTAGTGGCTAAATACCGCAATTCCCTCTCGATGTTAACAAGTTTTCCGGTGGCAGCCTGCCACGGCTAATATACTGCTGCACCGCCAAATTTAATTGTCGTATATACGCAAAACCGCTAATATGACAGGCGAGTCAGACTAATTAAATTCTCCAAGCGTACGCTGATGTCCCTTTGCTAGTTTGTGCTGTTTAATACTTTGTTTCATTTTAGAGTCAAATAAGTTGAGGACGGAAAAATGTATGTGACTAAAAAAGTAATGGGTAACAATGTTGATGTTACATATAGAGGGACGGAATTCGAAGACATGTGACATCTACCAATTGGCACTGGGCTCGCGTGGTGGATTATAGCCCATCCCTCCCTCTCCCAAAAAGGAGGCCTGAATCCCTGAAGTGGCACAAGATAGGTTGATGATGATAGAGAGATTAAATATACAAAAAAATCGTTTAACTCGTCAGGAAACCGGGGGCGTTTTCCAGTGGGACAAAATAGGAAAAATAAAGAAGTTCTCTTTGAGATCTTCAAAATTTCAAAACGTCTAAGAACTTAATTCTTTGAACGAGAAGTTTATCAATAGTACAAGTTAGCCACTTTTGAAGTCCCCAGTTCGTTAGTAATTAAAGTTAAATTGCTACCTGACAATATTTTCATGGCGCGTCGTTTTGTAACCGTCATAGCTGTAGTTTCAAAGTTTTCTGTCTATAAAATGGTAGTAACTGTCGTTTATTTTGTGTTGCAGAAGTCCTTACAGTTAGAAGGCCAAGTTTTCTTTACCTGCCTGAACTTCGTAAGTACGTAGTTTATAAATATTAGTGAGATGACTGAGTGAGACAGCACCCCACGTGCTTCTGCACTGCCCAGAGGTTGCCTCATACAGGACAACGTACTTACTTCAGTTACCTAGGTATTCTCTGCGAGATCGTCAGCAACATCAAAGAGCTACTGGTCTTTCTCGGAGAGGTAGGGTGGATCGTATAAACATCCCACCGGTACGCAAAATACACTCTCAAGGAGGTTGACTAGGAATCACAAAAAAAAATACCATAAATTTAAAAAAAAACAACCAAAAATGGGAGAAAGATACGAGAAGCACTATATTGTTAAAACTTTCAAACCACTTATAAAACATAAATCCATAAGAAATATAAATGAAGATAATATGGAGAGATCGGAAACATTTGGCCGCAGCAGTAAAAGAGATTATTTACTTTATAGTGAATGACCACTCTATATCACCCGTGTTCTAGATGATAAATCGTTCGAGCGCAAACAAGACGTTAAACAGATTGTGATTTGGATATATCGACATAATATGTTCATAGCGGTTAGGTTTCTCTAGGATACGGTAAGTTTTTGAGGCAATATGTAAATCTATAGGTACATAAGTAATAAGGATTGCAGTGTTTGTTTGTAATTTAAAAATCCACTAAGCAAAGCTAATGATTCTAACAATTATAAAAATTTTGGAGGATACGTATTTAACAGCGATAACCTTTCTTTTGTCGTCACGCGGTTTCACTCGCGTAGTTCCCGTTCCCGTGGAAACACAAGGATAAAAAGTAGTACACAGGGTGAATGATAGCTTTCTATTGTGAAAGATTTTTTGAAATCGGTGCAGCAGTTTATGAGTTTATTCATTACAAACATACACACAAAAATACAAAACTTTTGTATTTATAATATTAGTGTAGAAGTGTGGATCAGTAGAAAATTCCAAAATTAATCTTTACGCGACTGCTATCTATGTGGTCTTGGGTTCGAGGATTGGGTTTAACCATCAGGATTTTTTTTGTAGCATTCTCGGAGTCTGGATTTGGGCCCAATCGATGGCAAAAGTTTTGCCCCTATTGCATTGGACTTAACTAAAAATTAAATATGTCACCGAAATATGCTACCTCTGCCAAACCACTCGCGGATTACATGTTATGTTATGAATCTTTACAATACACAGTAACTGAATAGGGCAGAATAGGTATATAAAACATATATACAGACGAAAACCAATTAGCAATACTAGTAAACGAAATTACGAAGCATTCATTATTCGAGAATAATTTACAATTGCTAAAAGTTTTTCAAAAGTCGCGACTATTGGAGTTTCTGAAAGTTCTTTTGAGCTATCGAGAGCGCTTATATCGGAAAAGTAGCAAATTGATTTAACAGTCATGAAGGAATGTTGCTACAGTTAGTATTTAAAAGCTTTGGGGCTAATCATTAATGGGAAAATGCTGTTTGACAGCAATTTTAGATTATGGCTTACTAATTCTTCTATTCTATATTTTTTCAGTAACTATTCCTTTGAAAGTAAATTACATTTTCGGTACGCAGCACTCCTTTAGAACAAATAATACGGCTAAAATAAAGAATCCAACAATGGATGTTGAAATACTCTAAAGAACGACGCGTGAAATCAGCTGTTTGTTCACTGTCTACCTACAGAGTTCATCGAACTCGACGTCTCGCTTGCCATTCGTTATTTTTTTTAATGGTTTTGACCTACACCGTCACTTAGTAAAAATTTGACATACAAAAACTTTACTAAGTGACGGCTTAAGTAATCATTAAACGTTTCTGAGTGTGTCAGTTAGTCAATATTACGAATTGTAACGTACCTAATTCATGTTATAAGTTATAACCTGTTATGATTCTACTAAAACAGCCTTTTCAGGCCACCAGGCCACGCCCAATCAATTTACAACAATATCACTAATATAAAGGCGAAAGTATGTGAGTGTGTGAGTGTGTATGTTTGTTACTTCTTCACGCCTAAACGGCTGGAGCGAATTCAATAAAATGTGGTATGGAGTTAGCTGACACCTTGGATTAACACATAGGATTGTTTTTCAAGTTTCACTCCCGATTTTATCTTCCCGTGGGATAATTTTCGAGTTGTAGCGGGCAAAGACGCTGGCAGCAGCTAGTAAAATATAAAATCCGTCAAGAATTAAATATTAGAAGATCGTGACATCGTGAAACGTACGTTTTATTATATGATCGAGATTTGTCACTAGTTTGGGACGATGCCAGAACGTGAAAAAGTATGTGTTTTTTTGGCATGTTGAAAATCATTAAATAACCCCTCCCGCTCTTGGGCAGAGCGAAAGGGAGTGTCAGACTTCTACTGACTATAAACCACCCATGTTCCTTCTAAGCCCTTTATGTCGAAGCCACGGTATCTCTTGCGAACAACCCGCAGCCCCGGCGGGAGCTTTTGCTATGTAGCTGAATACCAGTACTTAAGCCAGGGCCAATGTCTTACTGCCAGACATGTTCTTAGTTCGCATTACGCTAAAGGAATAGTCTATGCTGTCAACCAAATCTCTACCGACCAACCTACAGTCTCTTTGGACACTGTTGATAGTCAATTAAATAAATATTATTATTTATTATCACACGTCACACTAATATTATAAAGGCGAACGTTCGTGAGTGTGAGTGTGTATGTTTGTTACTTCTTTACGCAAAAACTACTGCACGGATTTGGATGAAATTTGGTACACAGATAGTTTATAACCTGGATTAATACATAGGATAGTTTTTTATCCCGATTTTATGTTCCCGTGCTAGCTTTAACTAGCTGTAGCGGGCGAAGCCGCTGGCAATAGTTAATTATTTATAATTCTTGGTTAAAGAAACACATGAATGAGTAGTACATTCATACGTCTATTTGGTATGTACTGAAGGCCAGTTTTCAGCATATTTCTTGGCACAAACAAAATCCACGAGTACCTAATGTAATCGTAGATAGCACGTTCGTGACGAATTGGACGGAGAAAACCACACAGAGGGAAGACTGGACGGCTAAAGGGGAGGCTTTTGTCCAGCAGTGGGACAATATACCCTATGAAAAAAAAAAATCTCCAACTCATAATTATGCTCCTTGTTATTCGAAATAATTATCATTATCTTGCCCTTTTCACAATTTACTTAAGGTCGGGGTAGTATTTCTTGTTCTTCCTCTTGATGTTCGAAACATAAATAAGTTTTAAAAGTGACATGGTTATCAACACTATTATTAATAAACTAGCGAACATCATGCTGTTTCACCCGCGTAGTTCCCATTTCCGTGGGAATACAAGGATAAAAAGTATCCAATGTCACCCGGGGATAGTGTAGCTTCCCAACAGTGAAAGAATTTTTCAATTCGGTCCAGTAGTTTTTAAGTTTAATCATTACAAACATACACATACACACACACACACACACACTCACAAAAAAATACAAATCTTTCCTCTTTATAATATTAGTGTAGATAAAAAAAAATATTCCGTTTTCAGTATTCATAAAAGTGCCACGAATAGGCCAATATTTCTCGTAAAATTCAACGTAAAGAGCATAAGAATCAAGGGAATGCTGGAGAAACCGCGTCTCTAATAGGACTGCGGACCACAGATTGGGAACCAATGCTCTAGATTGACAAGATCGGCAACATCCGAAATATGTAGACGAATACGTCACGAGGAAATCTGGCAACGTCGTGACATTTTCAACTGAATTATATGCGATTGTTTAGCGTTTCTGTTAGTTAACGTAAGTGGTGGGACGTTTAGTCGTGATTTGGGAGTTAATGCTGCAACTTTTTTGTCGCAAGAAAGCATCTTCATGTTTTTTTTTTTCATTAAACTAATTGTTTACTTGATTTTGGAATCTGCACATATATTATAAAGAGGAAAGACTTGTATGTTTGTGTGTGTGTGTGTATGTTAGTAATAAATAAACTCAAAAACTACTGAGCCGAATTCAAAAAATCTTTTACCATTAGAAAGCTACATTAACCCTGAGTAACATAGGCTTTTTATCCCTGTATTCTCACGGGAACGGGTGAAATCGCGAGACGTCCGCTAGTATTTAATAAAGAACTCGAAAATAAAAGAACGTCTATTAAATGTCGTCGTCTTATTATTTGAAATGTTTGTTAGATTGACTGCCTCGTTGGTCGCAAGCGGTCGCGCATGCTTAGCAGTTATGCTGAGAGTGAGGTCGTGGGTTCGATTGCCTGGGCAGGCAAAGTGTCATAGTGATTTTCCATCACGTATGTGTCAGTAACAACTACGGAGTCTGGATTACTGCCTGCCCGGTTGATAGCAATACGCACGCTCCTTATAACATGGGACTTAATATATTCAAAGGTAGGTGTACCATTAGGATCACCTTTGCCTATCACTTCGCAGATTACATACATTATAACATGTTTGTAAGATAGCTTTTAGTAATATTATTCTTACTCACCGATAACTTTATTAAACAGTCGCTTTTTTAGAGTGGTTCATGACCTAATACTCGTATGACCTTAGTTTATGAAGTCCACCCTCGACATAATGTGATCTATAGATTTTAACGAACTCCCTTTCAAATACTGGCTACGGCTTTAGAACTGAAAGGCTAGTGCTAGAAAATTAATGAGACTAGGCCAGCCAGCTGGAGCTTCGTTAGCCAAAACAACAAGCTAGAAGAACGAGATTTGCGTACAAATTGCGAAGTAGTAACATTTGCATCAATGGCAGGTTTGATGGAGACATGATTTTTTGCTTAATTTTTTACTTTTGCGGATCATTTATTAGGGTTTTCCGGAAACTTAAATCATTCAGAGATCTGGATGTTTGTGGGCATTAAGAACAGTGTGTAAAGTTCATCAGGCACTAAAAAAGTACCTCAACGCCATCTGTGATGTAAATGAAGAACTAACATAAAAATCTCACACAGTTAAAGCAACTTAAGAATATAAGTACAGAAAACGTGATATCAACTGTTGATATCTCGTGAGTCTCATGTCAGAGTCTGGCCGGAGGATCCTCCCTTTTCTAGGGGGTGGTGGAAGAACTTCCACCTTTTTCTTCATACCCTAAAAACACTACAATTTCCCGAATTTAAATAACTTTTTCAACCCTAAACTAAGGTACCTAATTACGAGTAGGTATAACACTCATTTCAAATTCATACAAAAATTCTCTCACAAGTCGTGTTTTGAATGGGGCACTTTATCTAGCCGATTGGATGACAGCCAATGACTGCGGTTTTGAAATATTACTAACAATATTCAATACCACATCCGTCGACACTTACTATAATAAAAATACAGTTAACTCGTTTGAGAATTATTTAATAATAACTTCAATACGGTATGTTAGCTTAAACGAGGGACATATTGAAACCCGCAATATGGCTATGCATGTAATGCTTGCATGATACTAATAAAAATATGAACAACAAACTCTGATAAATAACAGACAGAACTATAGCAAATATTTCGGAAAATTGCCGACATTGACATACGTTTTGACATGTAGCAAATGACCTAAAACACAAGATAGTATGTCACTTGGTTTATCCCCCATTTTTAAATCAAATGACTTCTTCCGCTCTGGGCGGAGCGGCAGGGAGTGTCAGACTTCTACTGACTAAAAACCACCCATTCTTAGCCCTTTGCGTCCGGGGCCGCGATATCCCTTTCTTTTTTAGGGTTCCGTACCTCAAAAGGTAAAAACGGAACCCTTATAGGATCACTTTGTTGTCCGTCTGTCTGTCTGTCTGTCTGTCTGTCTTTCAAGACCTTTTTTCTCAGGAACGCGTGGAGGTATCAAGCTGAAATTCATATCAAATACTCAAGTCTATGGTCTCTTGGAGCTGTGAAAAAATCAAACTTCTAAGTCAACGCGATCAAAAGATACTCCCGTTTATGCCGCAAATTTTCGACACTCGCAAGGGAATCAAAACCTACAGGGTACTTCCCGTGAACTCAGAATCTTGAAATTTGGTACGAAGCAACGTCTTATAACACAGATAAAGGAAAAATTGCGAAAAGCATAAATTTTTAGTTACATCATATAATAAAAATATTTTTAAGTTGAAATTTTCACTGAATGTGTCTCTCTGTTGCTGCTATAACAAAAAAAAAAAAAAAAAAGCGACTCCCCTACTACGATGGTACGGAACCCTTCATGTGCGAGTAGGACTCGCACTTGGCCGGTTTTTTTTTGGTTCATTCTGTTTGTATACAGGGTGGAATTTTGTAATGCCACCTGGAGGGAAAGTACTCTTAATACTGCAGATAGAAAATTTTACTCAAAGGAAACATTCCTTTATTTTTGAATAGAAAGCAAACTGCATTCAAAGGCATTGCCTAGTTCGGTTGCAGTGACTACATCCATTTATTTGAAATGACTCCTGCAAAACTATTTTTTGTACAATTTCACTAAGTTTTTTGAGAAAATAAATTATTATTATTGTGGTTTTAAACTTTCGTTTTCTCAGGTTTATACCTGGTATTTTAAGAATCTCACGGGCGTGAACCAAGGCGAGATTCTAGTTATTTGTCTGTGCAACTTTATTATTATTATATTATTAAAGATTTTCGATAATTCAATTCTCCCACACCCGGGAATCGAACCGGCTAAAATCTGAAAAAAATATACCCTGTACTTTTATTGCATCGATCGTTAGGGTCAATTATAAGGATGAAATCTCTCTAACCAACATGATAAATTAAATGAAAGGAAAACCAGGATGTTAGTTTAAGAGCTTTAACTTGACTCATGAGTTTGTAACTTCAGATTTCCTGGTTTTCCTGGTTTTCTACAAAGATTTTATTCCAATTTCTATTTTGAGCACCAACAGACGCTGAGTCTCGCACGGAAGAGATTACCATTCTGTTGCAGCCTAATATAAAATGTCGCATTCATTTTAGGAATTCCAAAATATACATCTTCCGAAACTGCTCTAGTTGAAAATAGATGAACCATCTGTTTTAACAGACAAGTGTCCCAGAAACTAAAAATATACCTTTAGAAATATTCGGTGTGTTAGTTTGTCGCTTTTGTTCATTTATCTTCAAGCTTTGTGGCATACAGGTTGGGCAGTGGTCCAAGTGTCAATTGTGAATGTATGACAATCGTTTGTAGCTATTAATTGGGAGAAACATGATGTTATTTCTTGTAAAATAAATTAAGTTTTATTTATTTTATTGTTGTTTTTATTAGGAGGAATTAGAAAGGATGACAGATATAGGTCTCGAGCCATCAACGAATGATAGATGTAGTGCAATGTGAGTGACAATATTAGGTCCCATTTAGAAGCTGTTCAATACATCGTCGGTGATATTAAGAAGCCTTCTTTATCTCCCACGCTGGAGTGGAAGCCAGCTTTAACCGTAAGCAAATGACTGCCCATTGCACTCTTTTTTCGTGAAATTGATAGCCTTATATAATAATTAAATGCTATTTATAAGTAGAACAGTGGGTACATATTTCTGAGGATTTTATTATTGTGTTTAAACAATATCTATACAGGGTGTTTGGAAGGGAGCTGTACATACGCCTAGGGTAGAAACTAGGGATAGTCTGCTACCTACCCCCGCCCATTATATTGACCTTGGCCTCAAGGTTTTTTTTTAATTTAAAATTATTTCTTTACCTTACTACGGTACTTCAGGCCCCATAACTTTTCTTCTCCACAATTTTCTGGTGTAAAATAATTTTTTGCAGGACCCTAAGACTCTAACGATTAAAACAAGACCATTAGCCGACCGGTCCCATGGATAGATTTTGAGCTACAGGTAGTTTTAGTCAAAAAGTCAAATAAAAAATAATAATAAATTAAAAAAAAACCTTGAGGCCAAGGTCAATATAATGGGCGGGGGTAGGTAGCAGACTATCCCTAGTTTCTACCCTAGGCGTATGTACAGCTCCCTTCCAAACACCCTGTATATATGTTTGCCATCAACATAAAGAAGAACCATGGGCAAGAATTTAATTATAGAGTCACTAATCTCATATTAAAGTACAACCATTTAAATGTTACTTTAAATCTTGAACAAAAGGACAAAATTGCATCACACATCAGTGCTTCAGCTTCTGAGTGAGGATTAACTAACATTTTACGTTCTAAATTTTACCCCTCACAATTTCATTTTCCACATATTTTCTAGACAGAGAAAAATATGAAATCTACTTTAAAGACGAATGGGAACGTCTGTCTGATTGATATGGATTCTGATTTTCGTATTTTTTTTGCTAACATTGTGCTTAAGCCGGAAATCGGACTGCTTAAAATCGCTTTGAGCTTTCTCTTTCAATCTTTTCGCGTTTGCTATCACGAAAGACGAACTGGTTCTTTTTTTTTGTGTAAATTGGTATGTGTATATCAATGTACGTTGACGCGCTGGCGACCGCAACTGCGACGCTGCGCGCGCGACCTATACGAGCCCTTGAATGGGCCGCTGCAACAGTTCTACGCCACACCTGAAGGACGACAGACGCAAGTCCTTCACCTTCACAATTAAAAACATCGAAACCTCTTTATTGTGTAGTTAGTGCGTAACCTGGTATCAGAGTGCTTAAGCCGCCAATAGGACTTGGCTTTCTGGTTTCCTCACGATGTTTTCCTTCAACGAAGCTAATGATAAATATACAATACGCACATGTGTCCGTGAAACATCAGTGGTTGGAACTCTAGACCATCATAATAATATGATAGGTCTCACGCCATTACTGTCATTGCAATGTACATACGTAGCGAGTCATTGCAATCTACGTAAAATATATAATTAATTACAATGTAGGCTTTTAACAAAGGTAAAATAAAATGGATGGCCTGGAATTCCAATACAAAAAGTTAAAAGTTCCAAAGAACACAACTTAGCAATTAGGCGAGCAAAACCACAGGCAAACCTAGTACGGTATAATGTAGAAAAGAACAGTTTTCGCCATTACGGTCTACGAATAGGAGAAAAACAGGTACTTATGGTTAATCCCGTTGAAATTGTTTGAAGTTAGGGAAATTCTCGCTTGTAAAACTGTGCTTATCGGTATCTCGTATTTGAAACGTTCGGATTCAACATTTTGATGTCGACAACCTTTTGAAATTAATTAAGGAAGGAGATTTTTTCAGCGTTTCACAGTTTTGAGAGCTTTTGTAAGCGTTAATCAATTGTCTTTGGTTAAGATGTCTTATGTTTTTTGTTTTGTCTATCAAATCGCCGGATCAGATTTCAGAATTTCTTTTGCATTTTATTTCTACCAAGACAAAGGATCTCATTTAAAACGTAACAAAATGTATATGTTGTTAACATATACATTTTGTTACGTTTTAAATGAGATTTCGATGTTATGATAACTGTTTCGGCAAGCTTCCGGTAGTTTTAGAAAAAACTGCGGGATTTTAGTCTGTATATTTTACTTATATGTACACACTAAACGTCTGTTCTCAGTAGGTTGAAGATATCCAGTACCATTCACCATCATCGTCTGCCTAAAATAAATTATAATCGTACTTATCGCAAACATTCCTTAATCCTTATCAAAATTTAATATATCACTACCATGCAATATCACTCACAGTGTGTGATAATACCCCAACTTCTCCCGCCTCGTGAGATCGATCACAATTTGAGTATGTACTGTGCCAGAGTACTCCAATTATGATTGATTATAATCAATCAATGGTCCATGGGGAATAATTAGCACGCGAAGCTTGGTTATTCAATTTAGTCAAATTAAAACAATAACGTATGGAACAGACACCTAAACGCATTAATGTTTGTCCTTTTTAAAAGTTTTGATAAAAACAACAAGTTTATATCAACTTCACTTAGAATCTAGACAATCCTAAGTAAATATTTCCGGAGAACAAATTTCGGTCCAAAATTTTGGTTATCTGGGTTGGTTTAGACTCTCTAAACTCGCTAAACCAACATAGCCACAAACGTTTCATTCACGGTTGTACCTAGTAATGTTATTTACGAGTGTATTGATGACAAGTTCAGCAATATTTCTTTAATTTGTGTTGGTTTTTTTTTGGTGACGTTTCAGCGAAACGTAATATGACGTTACTTTTATTAAAATATATAATAAAAAAAAAATATCTTTGAATAGTAATAGGGGATCGGACAAAAAATAATAATTAGTCCGTCAGATAGATATTCAAAAAATATTGGACACGTATTTTTTCTTTTTTCACATAAACAAAAAATGAAGACGATACAATGCTTCGAAAACTCGTGAATTCCTCGAAAACGTCACATGGTAGTACATTTTTCACCAACAAATGACGTCACATCTCCCCACTCATGATCTTTGACGCGTCTTATCTTCGTCAATTTTTATTAATTTGATAAAACAAAAAACACGTATCCAATATTTTTCGATAATCTAACTAGAATCAATTTTTTTTGACCCAGTCCGATCCCCTATTGTATCAGGCGATGTTATACTCTGTGTGGGACCACACTTTATTTTTTTTTAACCCTTTACTGTCGAGATGGTCTGAATCACCAATTTATCAAAGAGGTACTTACTTATTGCGCTTTATACGCTTCATCCTGTATAGAACGTGTACCAGAGGGATGTAGTCTCTTATTTCAGAATTTTCAAATTATACTAAAAATAAATATCAAAAACAAAGACTTTACTCTCAATAAACATTCAACAGTCTACTGCTCTTACATTTGTAAAACAAACTCAAGTGCATAAACCCCAAGAATACATTCTAAGAGGATCTCAGTAATCGTGTTAACTCTAAAGGATTAGTATAAGTATCTGTTGAAATATACGTATCTCGCGCAGTCGGTTAGAAACATTAGGGGTGGTATACATGATCGGGTCAATAAATTCGGTCCATTGCAGTTCACTGCTGGAAGTAATACTTATATCTCTTCCAAACTATGCCACAACACTCTGGTTTCTCGGCGTCCACCGGTTTATCTGGTTGCTGGGGATTCACCACAATGCTTGCCCTTTCGAGATCTCCCACCTCTGGAGTCGCTTCCACCGGCCGTCGGTTCTTTTTACCCGACTACGGCGAAGCTAAAAGGAAGGGTGATGATTTTCCGAATTGTGTCGAGCTGACACGGAGCCAGGATAAAAGGAGGAATAAACGGAGTTTGCTGAACAACACAAACGGCTTTCCCAAGGACTATGGGAGCGACTACCTATTTGACATCCACAACCCAGTTCATCATCATCATCACCCTATAATGTACCCACTGCAGGGACTCAGGCCTCCTTTCAAGGAGAGGGACAGACTATAATCCACCACGCGGGCCGAGTGCGGGTTGGTAGCTGCCACATGTCTTCGAATTTATTTCGTTCTAAGACATGCCGGTTTCCTCACGATGTTTTCCTTCACCGGTTTTAGGGCAGTACAACCCAGTTACTATACAGGGTAATACGATATCCTTTGGATAGACTGGTTTTCACACCTTCGAGCTACTGACTACCTGCAATTGGGCATGCCTAATTTTTTTTTTCAAGCGCTGTTTTAAAACCATTTCGAGGGTTAGCTTAGGTGAATTCATGCCTGTTACCAGATTTGAAAAATACATACTATTTCAAAAGTTATAGGTGTTTTAACGAATGACTTTCATTTGACCTTTCAGACCCTCCAACAAAGCATAATAGAACATTCCTTTGTCATTCTATCATTCTTGAAAAAAAAAAACATTCGGTTGCGAGACTGTATGTCAACATTTTGTAGGTTATGTTTAGCCAGCTTTGTTGAAGTTTGTTTTTGTGAAATATTGTGAATTGTTGTAATGGCTTCTTTAAATTATACTAAGGCGGATTCCCGTAACACACCTACGGTCAATAATGCTATGATTGTTGAGTATATGATGTTGTCCACTCAACACAATATAGCGGAAATACGAGGAGCAAAGGCTCTAATGTAAGTATTCTATATCATTGTTTTGATTTATATAAGACTGGTTTATCTCTTATCATCAATGAACTTATTATATACTAGCGACCCGCCCCGGCTTCGCACAGGTGTTTTTCTCTACTATAATAAGCATGTATTATACATAAAACCTTCCTCTTGAAGCACTGTATCAATCTCAACTGTCAAGGATATGTTACTGGATTTGGATTGACATTGTATTCTTTTTTAATTTGTCTGTGGCACAACACCGCACTACATACAGCCTCATAGTGATATTGAGAGCACCTCGAATTTAAAAAATCCTAAAAAAATGTACAACCCCTAAAAAAATAAAATAAGCAAATTAGTTCCTTGAAATGGTCTATATTTTGTAAAAAAAAAAATTAAAAAAAATCAAGTCATGGCCAATTACTGTCAAAGATGTAGGTACACATGACAGTAGAAACTAGCAGCTTATAAAGGCGAAAGTTTGTGAGTGTGTATGGTTATTACTTTTTCACCTAAAAACTACAGAACCGATTTGGATAAAATTTGGTACACAGATAGTTTATAACCTGGATTAACACATAGGATAGTTTTTATCCCGATTTTATTTTCCCGTGGGATAATTTTTGAGTTGTAGCGGGTGAAGCCGCTGGCAACAGCTAGTTAATAATAAATTATAATTTAATATAATTATATAATACTGAATTCACTGGGGCCTTGGGGTCCGAGTGCTCACCATATATTTAAGGAAATTCCCAAGCGGTTGGTCGACTCTTCACGTGACCAGAGGGCTGGCCTATTCTTTGGCCAAAGAATCAGCATTGCCATCCAACGTGGGAATGCTGACCGCCTTCTGGGCACTTTTCCTGTTGACAGCAACGTGGACGAATTTTTTTGACGCCCTGTAATTCTTCCCTTTTTGATATTTGTATATAATTTATTATAATTTTAGTTCTGTAAATTATAGTTTGCAGATATTGTAAATAAAAACCAAGGGAGCATTCTTCAGAATTAAATTCGTAAAATCTGAACCAGTGTGTAGTACCACTTTACACGATTAGATTCATCTTTAATCCCTTGCTCGTCCTTTTACTTATTTTTATACCGATCTAAAAATGTTACATGTGAATGTGGGTGGCTCAATATGAGGATTTTAGACTTGTACATGTTAGCTAATAATCTTGTGCAAAAGAAAACATAGACCTATGTATTCTTTAAAGCACCTGTGCTCTATGGCTGCAGCTTCACTGAGGTGAAGATTAGGTATTAATCCACGGGAACGTACGGTAAGCAAGAAGTAGCTTAACATTTTGGAATTTTAATTATTTGATTTACAGCAATTATTTTTCATATAAGATTTTAATGTCAGTTTAAAATCTTATATGGTCACTAAAGGAGATGACAGGATGAGCTGGACTCTTTCTCTAAGGATCGCGAAAAGTGAAAGTATGGAAGGGAGGCCTTTGCCCTGCAGTGGGACAGTATAGGCTCATCATAATAATAATATAATATCGCTAACACTATTATTTATACTGAAAACGGGATATTTTAGAAGTAAACATGGTAAATAGCGTTTCTTTTTAATCTTTTTTTTTAAGATTATTCTTTAAAATATGCCTTACTCTTCAATAACTTGTTAGTAACGTATATCTCATAAGTTTTTATTATAAAACCTGCTTTGAAACTTCAAGTAGTGTTAAGCTACTTCTGTTGCTGACCGTACCATCGGAATAGAAGATACCATTATGCTCCACATAGGTCATATTGCACCTATGTGCTACCATAATAATACTTTACGCTTGCTATCCCAGAAGTGGTAGGCAGAGGTGTAGTCAAACCTAATAGTACAATATATCCATATTTTGCCAGATATGTCAAAGAATCATGTAACAGGAGACAAGCCTTTCGCCATGAAAGGTTTTTGTACATCTCACAACGTACCCACATGCAAAATTCAAGGATTATTGGTTCAGTGGTTTCTGCGTAAAAAGGTAACAAACAAACATACTTTTGAATTTACAATATTAGTTAGGATAGACTACTTTAGTACATATACCTAAGTTCCATTGACCTAAAGCGAATGAAAACTAGTGCGAATTCTCGTGAAGTTATATAACTATTTCACAGTGTATATAAACACCCACTAAATCACATAAATCCAACAATGTAACAGTATTTGCACCTCACATTGAGTCAGACAAGTTAATCCAATACCTGTACGGTACAATATTAATCAAATCCAACTTCCCACACAAATCTAGTTCGTATATTAAGGCTGCGTTTACACCGGAGATGAACAATATAGATGAGCGGTGCGAGGAAAAGGCAACCAATATATCTCTTCATTTTTTTAGCTTCGCTTCGCGCAGCTCGGTAAGAAAAGGGGCTAGCAGAGCTACGTATGAACAAATACTCATTCAAATAAAAATATAAGTTAAAAACTAAAACCCGACTACAAACCGCGGACTAAAAAGTAGAAAATAATTCTTGTCTGATATTCATATATTGAATTTGTATATTTCTATTTAAATATAAGTAAAATTATTATAGAGGTCAGTCGTAGTCGCATGCGGCCCTTGCTAACGGCAACAGCAGTTGACTTTATCAATGAAAACGCCATGAAGGAGCATCAGGTATCAGTGGCATGCGACTACGGCGTTCCTCTACAGTAATTTTACTTATATTTCTATAGAAATATACAAATTCAATATATGAATATCAGACAAGAATTATTTTCTACTTTTTAGTCCGCGGTTTGTAGTCGGGTTTTAGTTTTTAACTTATATTTTTATTTGAATTTTATTTTAGTGTTATGGAATAAATCCGTCATAATACGAGTATATTACTTTCATGTTGAAAAATTCTACTGCATGTTGGTTTGCTATTTAAATAGTACGAGTAAATAGCAGACTAAACCGCGAGAACTTTTTGACCGCATTCTAAACGTGTATGTTGACTAAAACTATAATATAATATACATATTTGTAATGTGCTTGCCAAGACCTCTCATTTGATACCAAACATGTTATGATTATCTCAATTTAATTTTTTTCGAGCTTAGAATTTGAGATTTAAATTCCATCATAAAAAGATTTGTTAAAATTTATATAGCCTAAGTCACCCGGGCTATTCTTACGAATCGATTGACACCTCATTTAATAAAATACGTTCAGTAGTCTAGACGCTACGGTGGAACATACAAACTAACATACATACATACATACATACACATATACATAGACTGCCAAAATCATTACCCTTCCTTTTGGCTTCGCCGTAGTCGGGTAAAAAGTACGAGCTGTATGCGAGGAATTTTGCGAGTGACGTAAGAAAAACAGTATAGGAAACTAGAGCTGACAAGAATCTCCCACGCATCCTCGCTCCACTCAGCTACCTACACACTTATTTATTCTTTATCTTATGGCTATTGCCTAACCTGGTGCCAGAACTTTTTACACAGCCCATGGGCCTCTGACTTGGCATTGCATTGGTGTCGTCTGGTTTCCTCACGATGTTTTCCTTCGAAATCAGAGGTACGTGTCTTGGGTTCGAACTCGGAACTGTGGACTTGGCAGATCTCACCGCCATACTATCGGTGTCTCACAGCAAGGCCAAACATCTTCGCGCCGTGCTCAAGCTCCTGGTATAGCTTTAATTTAAACCATCACGCCGCTCGCTTCACATCCTCGCTCCGCTGCGCACATCTCTGGTGGAAATCCTGCCTAACTACATATATGAAGTCATAGGAGGTTGGAACGCCATCCATTACCGATCTATTAGAGGCTGTTAATAGATAATAGTCGCAGAACCCACATCAGGAAGACATTGACAACGTACCTACATGACATGTTTGAAATTACTTTCTGCATTAATTAGTGTCCCCAGACTTGGCGTGATTAACTTCGAAGTTTGAATTGGGAATGTGAATAGTTTAAATAGTTCTGTGAGGATGGGATAGGGATATATCAGACCATTTATTTTTAATTAATCGCTGTCAAGGTAGACCGCGACGAAGGTGGTGTGATGGTCTGATTTAGTTTGCGGGGCGAACATGGCCAGATTATAGTACAGGAAAGAAAAGTTTGGAATGTGAAAAGAGAGGTATTTCCCTATCAGTAAGACATATGACAGGCTGAGGCAACAGAAAACGTTTTACCATTTCTGCCACCTACTAAAAATCTCCTACAAGCGCATGTTTGTACCTACAGCTGGAAGTCTTTATATAGATTTAAATTCAAAATTTTTTTTTTTTTTGATTTTACATAAGTCTAAATGGGAACGAGAAGAACCGGCAACAAAATCCGTTAATTCACATGCTCAGCATTTACGTTTGCGACCACTAGAACGAGAAGCAGCAGCAGAGACAAAGCAGTCAGACTACAGTACAGTTTACCAATCAGCGTTTTCATAGAAACGTTCTAACAAACTATCTTCTAAACTATACCTCTTCTTATGACCTTAACTCGGCACTCGCCTGACAGTGCGTACTAAAAACTAAACGGTACACTTCACTTTACCCATGTAGTCAAGTCAGCTTAATAGTTACGGCTCGTCCCACATTTGGGAGTACTTGGGACTCTGTTTATTGCCAAACAACATGCTAGGATTACTTAATATGTTTGATTAAGTTCTGAGAGGAAGGCGTGTGGTATGTTTTTGAGTAGGATACTATAAAGGGTGTAAAAGTACCCTTAACGCAAACGAAAGGCACTTGTTCTCCTCACCACTGCGATCATTTTTTGGTTCTAGACTATACCTGGTAACCCCCTAGTTACGAAGATATTGGGGGTCAAAGTTCCAAATTTTGCACAGCTGTTTTTGTAAATACTTATTTTTCAGGTTATTACTTTACTTAAATTACCTCCATGACCCGTTTACTATTCAAAGCATCTACTAGCACAATGTTTTAAGAGTGCTACATTGAGTTATACAGTAAAATGTGGTTTTTGACCCCGAAAAAAAAAGTCGTTTCCCAGCAAAAATTTTTGCGTAAGGGGTACTTAGTTTGATGTACAGAATGCTTGGTTGACGTGTGTGAAGGGTTAATTTACACCCTGTATTGTGTGGGTCCGTGGGTCCATGTTCGAGGAGATCGTGGTTAAGCGGCTCGGTTCTATCATCAGTTAAACCTGACAACATAATACAGTTTCCCCCGTTGCTTGACGTGTTTCGCGTTGCAACTCGTTGGTTCCGGGTATCGTACTAACCAGTGCTAACCGTGTTGTGGAGATCAGATAGGCAGTAGACTGGAAGCTAACCTTAATATAGTTGGGAAAAGGATACGCAAATTGTGTGGGTAAATGTTAGAAGTCTAAGTTCAGCAGCTGACGAAAACCTTAATTTGCAGTCGCGCAGGTCCTGTGCCATCACAAACTATCAAACAAACACTGAACTATGTTTTCCCAATGTTTAATTAAACAAATTGTACACAGACTAACAATAAAATAAAAATAATTGGATTAACTACGGAAAAAAAATACAAATACATATATATTTTTTAAGATAGATTTCTACATTTGTTTTTTATTCGATTTTGAATTCTAACAGCACCTCAACCCCCAAACATGCAACAAACAAATTAAGAACCTAAAATATTACACAAAAACAGCTGAAAATGTCTAAAACCACACGATAATCGATCAAAATTTTACATGGAAACGTTCCCTTGACTAATTTTCGTGGACATGTCGCTACCCAATGGAACACCACTCCATAACGAAGTTATAACTCTGTGGCAACAACTAGACATGGAATTTCAACCCTTGTTTACTTTCAGCTAAGGGTAATTTTCCTTTGGAGTTTTTAGGCGATTTAGGCAGTAATTTGGTGGAAGGCTGTACGGTATGGATATATGTGTTGGTCTAATGCATCAACTAGTTCATATTCCAATGGGATATACCGCAATGGAGTGATAATAATATATTATATGTTTGTGCTGTTTCCGTGAATTTCGGGGTAATATTGATGAATGGGGCGAATTCGTGTGAAAAGGCGTATTAGTGTTTATTGGACATAAGCCTGTAAATTGAAATAGTTATTTGTGTGGTTTGGTTTTGAATTTGAGGAACGTTTCAAAGAGCGAATTTGGTATGTATTGCTGTAGTAATTTTGAAGTGGGAATATGTTCAGTGTGGTTATGTTAAGGTAAAATATGCATTTAAATGTGTTTACTCAAAGTAACAGACTTTCATACATAAAATTTGTTCCTAGGCAAAAACTTTAGAATGACACCTACTACGATGCTTACATATACTCGTTTTGTTTTATTTCAATGGACATTCAACATCATCTGTTAGGAAAGGAAAAAGCCACCTTATCCAAACTTTTTATGGTCGGCTTCCAGTCCCACCGGATGCAGCTGAACACCATTATTTTACATGGAGCGACTGCCTGTCTGACCTCCACAACAAAGTTAGTACTCAGTAATGCGATACCTTTTTTTTTAGGGGGTGGGAAATCATCAAATAACTCCTCCCGCTCAGCAGGGCAGAGCGAAAGGGAAAAGACTGATTATCGAACTTAAGAGTCACTGACTACAGGAAACAACTGTCAAACATCTACATAATATGAAAGCCGGGACGAACAGCTTAAAGTTCTTTCCGAGGCATGGAGTATACACTGAGCTCCACCATCGGACCAACCTAGACCTAGCTCAACCACCTTTCGGTTCAACGGGCACAAATAATTATCTTCTTAGAACATAAATATCAACCTAAAGAAAACGGCTGTTAAAATATCAACATCCGTCAACCGAAAACCTATCAAACATTTTGAAGGAGCTAAAAGTCACGCTGGCGCTACGCCGTAGCTTTTTATGACGTCACAGCTACGGCGTAGCTAGTGACCGTAGCGATGTAATGGCATTACTCCCTTGGAACATGCTACTGCATAATTGTGTTTTTTGATGAAGGTTATTTGAATATCTATATTTTATGAGCGGAAGGTTTGATTTTTCATTTTGCCAAGCAACAGTCCGTCTGTTGCTTGGTAAACGTCTATATCCATATCTATATAATAAAAATATTTAAGTATTAAAAAATCTTTTTAAAAATAAGCTTTTATAAAAATGCACTTAAAAGTAGAAAATAAACCATGGAGAAAATAAAAACGGAGAAAGCAAAATCATAAAAGCTTGTCGCGTGAATAGAGAAGGCCAAAGAATAACTATACGCGTCAAGCTTTTACGATTTATTTTCTCGTGGAGACAATCCTTGCTGCAAATCAATATACCCAGGATTGTCTCCACGGCTATGCAGGTTGTCATAATAATGTATTTTCTCCAGAACCAAAATCAGTTCAATCGGTTGGGAGAACTAACAAACAAACTAACACGGCAAGTTGAATAAAAGCTTATAATAAAGCAAGAATTACTTCTGAGTAACAAACAACAGCTGACACACGGATACGAATCGCAATAGCCATCTTGAGTGATTCTTTATCATCATCATCTTGGGTGATTCTTTCACCAACAGACAAACCAACAACACTGAACAAATATAATAAAATTACGTCTGCTACTTAAACTTTTAAGTTTCTTTTTTTTTCAAACTACAGCCGAGTCGGACATTTTTAAACTGCCGCACAACATTCTTCGTGGAACGAATGGAAAGTGGAATTATTTTATGACGAACTTTGTCCACGGAGATTTTTTTCAGAGCAGCTTACTGAGAAATGTGATGATTAAATTCCTTTCGGATATTGGCGGAATTGTAATTCAAATGAAAATCGGGGATAGCACGAGTGCCTATGGAGCGTTCTAGTTTGTTTTCGATAACATGGATCTAGTAGGATATTCTCCTAATTAAAATGTAATTTAGTGAGGAACCTATAGAGCTTCTGTTTCTTCTTCCTGTGTTATTTTAGAAGCGTCTTTTACGAATGAATCTTCCATACATCTATAGTCATGACATTTGCAACTTCTTAAAATGTCATCAATACAAAATTTCCTTTATATTAAACTCATAACAGAGTGAAATGTAGATGTATTATGAGGTACACCTCTGCCTAAGGGGTGTCCCTAATTCCCGTCGGGGCTGCGGGTTGTTCACAAGTTACCGCGGCCTCGACATATAGGGAGCATGGGTGGTTTTTAGTCAGTAGAAGTCTGACACTCCCTTTCGCTCTGCCCAAGAGCGGGAGGGGTTATTTGATGAATTTCCACCCGCCAAAAAAAAAGAAAAGGGTGTCCCTAATAGTACACCCCTTCGTGATGGAAAAATCTAATAACACTTTGCTTGACCGACACCCAATCTCTCTTTTAAATTTTAGTCGTATATTTACTTACAGGAACATTTACGTAGCCACAGACTGCATATTTAACATTACATAACATTTTGAAGTGCAAGCCCACAAATCCCTAAAACAAATAATATAATCCCAACCCCGTTGGTGAGTGTGTAGGATTATAGAGGCTTTATTTTTCCATTCGGTCAGTTGAATTAACAGAGCGCACGTAAGCACTTTTTGTCAATTAATGTTTCAACATCATTAACTTTTGTTATTTTAATTTTATTTATGGAATGGATAAAGTCATTTCATTTAGGTTTTTATCGTGTAATTTAATGTGTGTATGTCTGTAAGCATATACAGGGTGTAAAAGTACTCTTAACGCAAACGAAGGGCACTTGTTATCCCCACCACTGAAATCATTGTTTTGTTCTAGACCATACCTGAGTATGGCCATGCCCATTAGTTACGGAGATATTGTGTGTCAAAGTTCCAAATTTTTCACAGCTCTTTTTGTAAATTCTAGTTTTTCAGATTATAACTATACTTAAATTACCTCCATGAACCGTTTACTATTGAAAGCATCCGCTAGCACAATGTTTTAAGAGTGCTTCATTCAGTTTTATCGTAAAATGTGATTTTTGACCCCAATAAAAAAAGTCCCAGCAAAAATGTTTGCGTGGGGGTACTTAGTTTGATGTACAGAACGCTTCGTTGACTCCTGTGTGATGGGTTGATTTACACCCTGTATGGTGTAAATGAGGACAAATATTTGTGGAATTAAATCTGAAAATAAAAGATAGCAAGACAATATAACTAGTAAAAATAAAAAATAGAAGAAGGTAAACTTAATTGACAGTTTTACCAGCCTTTCACAAAAGCATTGTGTCCTATACAGCTATTGTAAATAAATAATGGAATCATCAAATATAGACATGGGTCTATAAGGGTTCCGTTTTCTTGCTATTCGGCTACGAAGCTCCAATAAACCCGTTTTTATTATTTCTCGTATTCTGCTCAGCAAACCCTTTTATTTACTAGCCATGTCATGGTCAATCGGACATGGGCCAGCGGGACAAAAACTGTTGAGATTTTTTTACATAGTTTAAGACGATGCTTGATTTTCTTCTTCACGTGTCGATAACAATATTTAAATTGACTCAGTTCACAATTTGGCGACTAGTTACGCATTTTCAGTTGCGTCTATCAGCTCTTGTGGTGTGCAAATAACAGGACAGGCAGGAAACCCAAAACAATCACCCCATTCAGACCAGAAATCCCAGCATCCTAATTAACTTCATCAATTTAAACGACAAAGCACTGTCAAATCAGTTAACCAGACACAGCGACTGTAGTTTGATCAACACGACTTTGAATGACGTGGCAATTTGCGATCTACACACACCATGTGATGATGTCAGCAAAAGCTTTGACGGCACCACGTCAGCAAGGCTTTGACAACGACGTGACGAATGTTAAATGTGTGATTTGATTAATAGACAAAGCCAAAGTATTTTCAAATCAAATCATCAATCATCATATTTTGACTGTTTACTATATTTTTGAATTTATTTTACAAGTCCATTAACAAGAAAAATAGGATGTTTATTTAACTGTGGCTGGACAGCATACCACACGTTTATCACAAAAATATAGTTTTTAAGGAATTGTCATCGATAAGGTCATTTTTTTTCCTGTCCGTGGTTTACCTTTACGAATTATTAAAAATCAGCAACAACAAATAATATTCATTTAAATATCAGTCTATACGAATATTTAGCCAATTATATATACAAAAGCAAGGCTACGATTGTACCAATACTAAAAATCCACAGCTAGTTTTACTTTAAAAAGTCGTCCGATATTATCTACTAAAAGACTTATAATGACACTGTGTTCTATTACAGGCTTTTAGACGACATACCCAAATCATGACACCATAGGGAATAGTTTGGTAATGCATAATAAAACATGCGACCTTAACTTGTAGTTTTAAAACCTTTCAGAAAGTATTATGTAAAAATTATAGTGTGACGTAAAGAGGTCATTTGTCACAGAATTTTGTAGCTGACTTTATGGTGGAGTAAATAATTATGAACCATAATTACCTACCACCTTACAAACGAATAATTGCATGTGGCTGAGATAAGAATGCTTAGGGGATATCTGGTGTTACGCGAATGGATGAAATAATATATTACTTCCTTAATGTAAAATTCTACTTAATGTTGGCTCGTTATGTACATAAGACGAGTAAATAGCACAGACGTATATGTTGACTATAACTATAATATAATATTATATATATATATTTGTAATGTGCTCGCCAAAACTTTTCATTTGATACCAAACATGTTATGATTATCTCAATATATTTTTTTTCGATGTTAGAGTCTGACATTTAATATCCGTTATATATTTTTTTATATAAAATGTGTATAGCCTATGTTACCCGGGATCTTCTTACAATACTATTAATACCTTATTTATTAAAATACGTTCAGTAGATTAAGCGCTATGGTGGAACATACTACATACATACATACATGACTTTTTTTTCATATACATAGACTGTCAAAATCATTACCCTTCCTTTTTGCTTCGCCGTAGTCGGGTAATAAGAAATGATTACTTAAGTGAAGAAGTGGCGTCGGTGACTAAAATGTTGTGTGGTATGGGCATGTGATCCGGAATAATGAAGAAAATGTCGTGAGGAAGGTGTACTCATTCCTATCCGTGCATAAGAGCAGAGGAAGACCAATAAAACTGGCCCAGTGCAAGTCCGATTTGCACATGAAGGGGGAACCCTTCATGTGCAAATCGGACTACCCGCAGCCCCGACGTGATGATAAATGGAAATTTATCATCACGTCGGGGCTGCGGGTTGTTCAAAAAGATACCGCGGCCTCGACACAAAGGGCTAAGAAGAAACGTGGGTGGTTTTTAGTCTTTTTTTTGGGACAACCCCGCCACACTATTCCCAAACTTGGTTGTTGGTGAAGTCTGACACTCTGTAACGCCCTGCCCAGAGCGGGAGGGATTATTTGATGATTTAGGGTTCCGTACCATTGACATAGATATTGAGAGATTTTGTCATGTTATTTTAGCAACATAGACTTCTTATAAAGTTTCCTGTAATCTATAAGTGTTAAACTAATTTCTGTATTTTATTCATCATTTTAGTTTCGAAGGGGAATGGCCGGGCAGACAGACAGATGATTCTATAAGGGTTTCATTTTTTTTTCCTTTTGAGGTACGGAACCCTCAAGAACGATGGAAGGACCTTGTGAAAAATGATATGGCAAGAAAATAAGTGTGAAAGAAGAATATATGCTTCGCCAACCCCAAATAAATTGGAATATATTGCAGGAGAATGATGGTGATTAATTTCATCATACTACTCCGAGCTAATACCACGCAATATATTTCATACCCACCTTACCCGGGACTAGTTTAAATAAATCGTTCGCGCGTAAGCAGCCCGCACCTATTTCGCATACATCTCCGGGCGGGTAGGCACGCGGGTAAAGTTAATCTTACGGGTTTGAACCAAATGAGTAATGGATTGTGAAATTATGTGCGGGTCTGCATTGACGTTTTTGGGTGACGTTTTATTGATGAGGTTGAAATTAGGGTAATGGTGGGAGTATTTTTAAATCGGTTAGTTTATATTGATCCAGTTATAGCTAACGTAATTTTTAAGGACGAGATTTTGACTTCGTTTATGAGATAAAGTAAAGAATAACGAACGTAAATATTTCAGATAGTCGATAGGCAAACAAATTAAAATTTACATTTACAGAAAAGGGTTTTTTTTTTATTATTGGGGCCTTTCTATTCCCAAACCACTGTAACTTCTGTAAGCCAGAATAAACAGTGGCGGCCACAAGAAAAGCGCCGAGACAATGAAGCCCGACGAAGTCCTAGAGATATGATTTAACTGTCTTGGATCCCGCAACGAAATTAATCAGAAAAGAATAGCGGAGGAGTAGGAAAAACAAAAAATTCCACTTCCCTTCAGCAGGAGACAGAACAGAACAAGGCCAATAGGCACACAGGGACGTATACAACTGGGATAAGCCCAGTTGCCTAGCACCACGGATATTGTTGTCATTAATATTACTGGGTCCTAAGTTGTGAGCTGTTATATTTGATTGCAATATTATATTGACGGCACGGTTGGCGCAGTTGCTCAAGCAATGCAAATGCAATGGCAATGCAATGCTCAAGCAATGGCTGCGTGTCGTGGGTTCGATTCCCGCAAGGAACAAATATTTGTATGACCTACAGATAGTTGTTCCGGGTCTGGGTATTTGTGTATGTGAAGTTTAAATGTTTGTAAACGCACTTACGATACAGGATAAATTCCTAGTGTGGGGCAACGTTTTATAAAAGAAAGAAGAAGAAGTAGAAAGAATAATAGGTATGACAAAAAGATTCACGGCTGCCTCGCCCTCGTTGGTCTAGCGATCGCAAGCGCGACAGCTGTGCATGTGTGGTGGGTGCGATTCCCAGGTCAGCCAACGTATTTTTGGATTTTACCATCAGGAGTATCTCAATAGTAGCCACGGAATTTGTGCCCGGTTGATGGCAATAGGTTAGCCACCTATTACATAGGACTAAAATATGACACTAAAACTGTAGGTGCACTAATGTGGACACCTCCGCCTAACCTTTCGGGTTATTAAGTATGTAAAGAATCGTAAGTGTACCTAAAAGTTTACAAGTTTCCGAGAAAACTGATTTTTAAAGATTAAAAGAGTAACCTTTGGAGTTTCTTGCCGGTTCTTCTCCTTAGGAATCGACCAATGCACCGAACCGTGCCCCTTTTTGTCGACGTTTTATAAGTGCCCATGTAGGTCTATGTGAAATAATGTTAAATTTTGATTTTGATATTTGATTTTGACTGGTACAATAAAACGAATATTTTTCGCATAAAATAGCTCATAAAGCTCATATTCATTAGGTACTTCATACGTAGAAAGGAGTTATTTCACCGACTACACGCCTAATAACACTTTCTTTTACGCCCTATTACACTTTTGGTTGTTACAAAAAGTACCATTTTCTCATTTTCTGTGAAAAGATGGTGGCACTATTCGTTTTTAGTGCCTAAGATTATTATTATTATTGTGTGAAGATGACGTATTTAGCCGACTAACTTAGAAGAGGAGGGTGCGACCGTTCCAGTGTGACCTCGTAACTCCTAAACGAATTAACCGCATTGATAAAAATGTCGGTAAATTAAAAAACAAAAGGTGGGTGTAGGGTGTGTCAGACTTCTACTGACTAAGACCCACCTATGTTCCTTCTTAGGCCTTTGTGCCGAGGCCGCGGAAAAGAAATGACTACTTAAGTGAAGAAGTGGCGTCGGTGACTAAAACGTTGTGTGGTATGGGCATGTGATCCGGAATAATGAAGAAAATGTCGTGAGGAAGGTGTACTCATTCGTATCCGTGCATAAGAGCAGAGGAAGACCAATAAAACTGGCCCAATGCAAGTCCGATTTGCACATGAAGGGTTCCATTTATCATCCCGTCGGGGCTGCGGGTTGTTCAAAGATATCTCTTTGAACAACCCGCAGCCCCGACGGGGACACCACACAGGTCTCCAAAACACAAAAGACTGACGTTGCTCAAAATGCCGCTAAGCTGAAGTGGGACTGGGCTGGCCATGTCTGTTGCAACCTACTCTCATGATCATTAAATTTCGACCAAGAAATAATTCACGAAGTCGTTATAGTTATTTTAGAAGTCAGCCTCTCTTCAAATATAACTACGGCTAACAATTCTAAGCAAAATCGCAAATTCCTCCCAATTAGTCTTCGCCACTTAAGGGAACTTTCTACCCGTATGATTAGTCACTTCGCTAACTATGTAATCCTTTAGTAAGCCACTTTGTAGCCGCGTTTCCTATGTATTTAGTTTTGATTTGAGCGAAGTAAAGAGACTTTTATCAATTTGAAATTCATGATACTCATATTATGTATTGTTCCTTCAACCGTGTGGCACTGTTTGAGGCCGCAGAAATTTTTTTTTAGTACACTGATGTACTCGTAAGTACATAGATTCCTGTGAAGGGTTAGTTAGACTGACTAACTTATCTTTGGCATTTGGTTCTCAGATCAAGAAAACCTTTTTTTCTTGGTCTGAGAATTGGTCTATAACTTTAAATACTCATAGGATATTTGTATTAAAATGTCAGTCTTTTAGTTCTATGAAAACACGGTACGTAAAAGCAGTATGTTTATTACTTTCTAATAAATTAAAATTTGATCTCGTTCGTCGAGCGGTCACAAGCGCGACTGCGAAGCGTGAAGGTTGGTTACTGAAATGATTTTTTGCTTTGTGTGTATCTTAAAGTATTTCCATTACATGTAATGTGCATAGAGTAACAATACTACACTATTAGCGAAAACGGCCAATAGTGTAGTGTAGTTACCCAAGAAATGGACCCTTAAACCGAGGCATCACTTAAAATGTTCGCAGATATTTCACGAAGTTACGAACAGTGTTAATATGGCTGGCTGATCGTAAAAGCAAGTTATAGGCATTTTATTGCAAATTGCATGCGTGGATTTTTCCACCGAAGCTTTGATGGACGTAGGGATCGATGTGTGGATTGTTGACATGTTATTAACTTTATTACGATGTTATAGAATCGATTTGTGTGGTACTGTTGTGTGTCCAGTTAGTTTTTAGTAGCAGGTTTAAAGTTTTACTTCGGTGAAATGTTGAAGCAGCATGCTACCTTAAAAAAAGTAAACATTAACAATCACAGAGCCTGGATATGTGCCCGGCAGATGGCAATCCAGCTGGCTTTTCAAGGTCCATCTAGCTAGAGGCGTCACACACCCAGTACCTAGATTTTCCCGCATCTAGATTTTGTTACAATATTTTTGAGACCTACACTTTGGAATGAGCAACTACAGTGGGTACTTTCACAAGTTATTTTATCTTGTGACTGTAGCTTTGCTTTCTTGGTTCTTCTGACATTCAAAAGAGCTTGTAAAGGTCTAATTGAAATAAATATTTCAGTTTGATTTCCGTTAAAAACTAACGATTTAAGTTAAATTTTCCGTCGCCTGTTGATCACACCAACCGCGTACAATGTGCCGAAGCCTTAAACATAAGTACAGCGAGTACATGAAGTACACAGCGCAACATCGAACGGTTGCCAAGTCACGACAAGGATATCGCCGAACTTTCGAGAAGTTTGGAAGCACGTGTTGTGTGAAATGTGCCGTAATGTATGTGTTTAAGGAGACTTTAAGTAGGGGCTTAAATAAAAGGGTTTGAATGCGAGGTGGATGTTGAGAGTTTTTTGGGGTATAAGTTGTTTTTATGTAGTTGTGTGTAGCTGTAGTATAAGTTGGGTATGGAAATCTTTGAACAGACTGTGTGCTTAGGTTGAACGCTGACAAGTCGGTGTATAAACGACCCATCTCAGAGACAGTGCTAGTGTGAAGCCTCAACACAGGATATATGCCGCACCTTGCCCGTTGTACACAACTAACTGCACCCTCCACTCCACCAGGACTATTTGCGTACCTTTTTAAATGTCAGTGGCTATCGATGGACAATATCCATCGATTAAGTGTCAAATTAGTTATGGTTTAGTACAAAATGGAACCATTCGACAGTTAATTGATGGACACTATGATAGCCAGTGACATTTAAAAAGATACGTAATAGCCCTGCTGGACTTGAATGAAGCAAACGACAGAGCTGTTCAGGTTCCTTCGTACGGTCGGACAGAACATGAGTTATCGATTCGGGAAGAAGAAGACAACCTAGGCAAGTCGCGAGATTTTGTATCAATCTGTAACAATGTTTATGTGTTACTACTTTCTTGTCCTTTGTGCAACAGAAGCAGTAATCAAAACAACCTCTGCGTTGCGACAGATGATGATGTAGAAGTTAAGTGAAGTACCGATTGGTCCGATAAAATACCATCGACGCAAGAAAGAAATATCAGAGTGCTTATTCAACATTAGTACCACGAACCCTGGCCTCTAAGGACCACGAACCTCTGATTTTAGGATCCACGTGTGTATTTTATAATTGCCACTTGCTTCGGTGAAGCAAAACATCGTATGCAAACTAGCATGGCTGAAAGATATCTCTCTACAGCATGAAAAGCAAAATCAGAGGCCTATGGGCGGCCTAAAAACTGTGACACAAGGTTAGACAGACACGTCCGTCAGATAGATTTCCAAAAAATATTGGACACGTATTTTTTCTTTTTTCACGTAAACAAACAATGAAGACGATATAGTGCTTTTAAAACTCGTGTGATGTCATTTTCCAAGACAATAATATGACATTCTTTACCGGTGAGTGACATCACAACCTCCCACTCAAATCTTTGACGCGTTGTATCTTCGTCAATTTTAATTGATTTGATAGAACAAAAAATACGTATCCAATATTATTATAATTTTCGATAATCTACAAGACGGACTAATATATATTTTTTTTAATCTGTAAATGTCCCTATTCTCTCCTTCCCTCTCAATGAACCATAAGATGAATCTCCGCAAAGTTGTCACCAGAGTCACAACCCTTATTTCAACGAAAACAAAAGACCTTTCAAGTCTTCAGAACCGCGTTCAAACGCGAAATCTGTCCATCCGGGGAGCTTTAATAAAACGTCGTTCATACATCCATATTTCAATGCTTCCCCTCCCCTCCGCTTCCCTGTGCTGTCAAAATTTCTGCAACATTGTCGACTTATTAAAGAGTGTCGTCGCGTCGTCGTTAATAAGCCAAGCGGGCGGACTTATATTAAACGTGTGAAATTTTGGCTGTTGAGTACTTATATGATTTATACATTTGAAGGTGCGATAGAGATGAGAGATTAGACGTTATTAATGTAGGAATTGCATACTGGTGTTTGTGAAATTACTAGTAGTGTTACTGCCTACCCCTATGCGAAAAAGGCGTAAGCAGGTTCTGAGGATACTAACACTGAATCATCAAGCTTGCAAACTTGGAGCCAATATTGGTGTCAGAAGAAACTTAAAGTCTTTATTGAAAACTAAAAAACCCGACTGAAAAAACTGAAAAGCTTAAAACAAGCACAATTTAAAAAAAACAAAACTTGGAAGCAGGCGGGGTCCATTTTATTTTTATTTCATAATTTAATATTCAAACGAACCCCCGCCTGCTTCCAAGATTTTAGTTCTTTTGTGTTTGTTCTTTCGTTGGTCACGTAAAATTCTTCGTATAGATGATTTAACTTTTGTGTTTGTTTATAGGATTTGTGACTTTGAATTTCTTTTAAACATATAAGTGTCATATATTTTTGTAATCTCCTTTTAAAACCTCCATTTTGATACCCTACTCGATGGTAACGATGTTTTTTTTTTCAATCTGCTATATATGCCCCCCAAAATCAGCAAATCTTTCTTTGTTTTTTTTCATTTAAATGTAGCCAGTGACACTCGCGCCATCAAGACGAATATAACGACGTACATTTTATTTATATCCCTTCATCCGTTAGGAGTTATGAGGGTACAGAGAGACAGACAGACAGACATACATACATACATACATACATACCTACATACATACATACACGCCAAACACATAACCTTCCTTTTGGGCTTCGCCGCAGTCGGGTAAAAAAATAGCGCAGAACGTGGCGATAAAATTTCATCGAGAGGTACATTAACAAACAGTCTCCAAATTGCCAGATAACTCTCATCTCACTCTCAAGGTTCTCTATGGGCACTAATACAGACTTAGATTTTCCTGTTGTTTCATATTAAATGTATCAAAAACAATCTCCGTATTAAGATGATCATCTACACTAATATTATAAAGAGGAAAGATTTGTTTGTTTGTTTGTAACGAATAGGCTCCGAAACTACTGGACCGATTTGAAAAATTCTTTCACCGTTGGGAAGCTACACTATCCCCGGGTGACATAGGCTCTTTTATCCCTGTATTCCTACGGGAACGGGAACTACGCAGGTAAAACCGCGTGACGTTTGCTAGTAGTAAATCAGCGTAATTTTGTGGGAGCTCCTAACCAGCAAAGCGCAATTACAAACTAAGAAGAAGAACCAAAAAGATAACAACCAACTAATTCGATCAAACAACATAGCTACACAATATTAATCAAAAATTTCTTCGGAATCACTCCAAAATCAATTTGCACAGGAAAATACACTAGAAACTTGAAGGCAACATTGAGTTAACTTCAGTAATAATTTATTTTGATGTTGAGAAATTGTTCGCGTGATTTTGTGAAGCAACCTATAGAATTTACTTTAGTCGTAACTAGTCAAAGAGAAGTTGTCGAGTCACAGGGGCGGGGGTGCGTTCAACTTGTGAATAAGATAAAATTATAGGCTCGTTAACTCAATAATTTAACCTTTCGCGGAATACGGCAATCTTGTTTTTAGGACTGGTTTACGTATTTCGTGAAGCGTTTCCGACGCTTGGCTCCCAGACTGGAGCGGGCCGGGGTTGCCTTCAGGTGGCTCTTGCCCAATCTGGGGGCGCAAACGCCTCCTGGCGGAGGCTCTATGCGGGGGTCGTGCGGTCCATGGCGCCCTCTACCTGAACGCACCCTAAAATGTGATGGCCGTAAGGCTCGCCCGCGGGTAACGCACGATCTCCCGCGAGGCGGCGAACCTCCTTGCCGGATTGCCGCCATGGGATCTAGAGGCGATAGTCCTCGCGCGCCTGCGCGAATGGGTGAGTGGGTCACTTCGTTGCCGCGGCAAATTGCCGCTCAGCGGACAGACCTCCGGTGCAATCTCATTGGGGCATGGAGAGAGCGACTGTCGCAACCCCGTGCAGGGCACGCCACGATAGCGGCAGTAAGTCCCCTGTTTGAGGAGTGGCTGGAGAGGCGCCACGGTGCCCTCACGCGTTTTTGGTCAGTAGAAGTCTGACACTTCCTTTCGCTCTGCCCCAGAGCGGGGGGGTTATTTGATGATTTACCACCCCAGAAAAAAAGTTTTTTTTTTAAATTAAAGTTGTACAAAATTGATCAAAAACTTGTAAAAAAGTTGGATGTTTGAACCCCCTTGTCTTCGTAACTACTAAGTACCCAGATAAAGTCCTAAACTAAAAATAATCGCAATGGCGGGGAAAACAAGTGCGTATGGCTTCGTAAATGGTTTTTTTACACCCGTGTTTAAAAAAAGTGGCCTCAGATATCAAGAAGAAAAATATCGGCAAATAGTAACTTGACGTGTTATCGCTTTTTAGGGTTCCGTGGCTATGACTATGACAGAAAAACATTTGTACAAGTTTTCTTCAAAAATGGCAGCTGTTACTAATGCTGCACCTTGTAGCTGATAACTTCTCTGTAACTACCAACTAATTATGTATGTACCTTTATTCTGGCAAATAACTCACTAGTTTACAAAATCTGGAGTTTTTACATCAGAGAAAACTTATGCCATGTTTTTGTAACTTGTGTTATAAAGTTACAAAAACATGGAATAAGTTTTCTTTAACTAGTCGTAGCGTTTATAGCAAGCTTTATAAAATACGGCACACTTCCAAGTATTCTTAAATCCATATAACTTTGGCGCCGTAATGGAAACAGATTTGAGCTCCAGACTTTGAGACGAATTAATTAATTCTTGTCGAAAAATATGTGAACACAACACAGGATAACATCACGATGGACCTCAGGACTCAAATATAAAAGGACCTTAAAAGTTACGTTAAGTTGATTTTGATCCAACTATGGCTAAGGTTGGGCCTAAGAAACCAGTACCGTCCAAAAGCGCGTTGGATTGATGATATCGTCAAATCGAGCAATTGATGGATGAGGAATGCGCAAAATAGAGAAGGAATGGCAAAACAAAGGAGAAAAAATGTACAGACATGTGACGTTTTCGAGGAGTTCACGAGTTTTCGAAGCACTGTATCGTCTTCATTTTTTGTTTATGTGAAAAAAGAAAAAATACTTGTTCAATATTTTTTGGAAATCTATCTGAGGGACTAATTAGTTTTTGTTTTGTCCGATCCCCTATTCTATAGAACGGTTCTGCTGTGATCCGTAGACAACAAAAAATTATTTATTTTATTAAACTTCTTAATCATGGGTAGAAAATAAACAACTAAAACAAGAAAATATAGCCGATCGCATCAACGTTTCATTTTGTCACGACGATAATTTTAGTTCGGTAAGCCAAATGTTATTCTAACAATTAACAGAGACTGCCAATACCAAATCGAAGGAAAACAACAAAGACTTGTTCAACTGCAATGGGACATAAACAATAAAGTTTTACTTCTTTTTCATGGCTAATAAAATTATCATATTCATGACAGCATCATTGAATAAATAAAATATTGTTAGGAAGCTATCTAATGTAGGTATATTTTATTATCTGCTGTCTGTAGTCGTTTACAGTTTATTCAAGTAAAAGGGAACTTGGAAAAACTAAACTTGGATTCACTTTTAAGTATATCTGTAATATTTATTTACTTGGGAACAATACAGAGTAATTGATAACTCGATCGAACAACGAAAAAGCCATAAAGTAAGAAAAAGTTTTTAAAAAAACGCATGTGTCTCCGATGAGGTCCGAGCACAGAGATCGTAGGTCACAGGGCACGCGCTGCGCTTGCCGGAATCCTTACTTCCTTACACAAGTAACAGTGATAACGTATTATTATTAAAGAAACTTAACGTCATTTGCACCTCTAACTGCCGCACTCAGAGAGCTTTAATGATTACTTAGGACATTGCTTAGTAAAGGTTTTGATAGTTCTGTCATACAAAAATATGTCAAACCTTTACTTAGTGACGGCTTAAGTATTAATTAAATATCCCTGAGTACCGCAGTAAGTGCTTTAGTTTTCAGTATCATTCATCATCAGCCTATCCTATTTCCAAATATATTGAGGGAGGTTTCCAGTCGCAGATCGCAGATCCAGCTGAATACCAGTATTTTTAAAAAAGCGACTAATCTGCCCCAAACCCCAATTAAAAATGGGTTACTTAGACGAAACTAATAAAAAAAATCAAAATTCTCCCTGTGTCTACAAAAATACACGTCAGACCACTTTCGAAGTTAGGATCAAGTTTTAAAATGGGTTCATATCTAAGGATTGCCTAGTTGACGTCTGTATAATATTTAAAAAAAAAATACAGGATCGATGCTGGCCTTCACTATAAATAAAATGATGATTGAATGAGTATGTCACTAATTATTCACTTGTCAATCTTGAAATTTATAGAACCTACCAATTTGTGTCACCTTTACTGAAACAGAATTAATTCCGCCATTTTGATTAACGCACCTTTATCCCCGAGAATTAATCAAAAAACATATACCTCGAAGCAACTCCTAATTCACTTCGACAATTAGAGAGAAAATAACCTTCGGCAAGAAAATTGCGTACGAAAAACAGCTCAGGGCAAGATATTAATTTCAAGCGCAATATTTAAACCGTTCATTCAACTTCGAAACCAACTTAATTTTCATCTTCTAAGGGTGTGTTCAGACAGACCGGCTGAAACGCTATTAAAGCGCGACGCGGGGTTCTAGGATAATTATTTACATACGTAGTGTGATATGGGGAGGAAATGTGATTATGTATGTTAATCGCTGAGGGGGTGTTGCCGAATGTGTGTGTTAAGCTTTAGATGTTGTGTTGTATTGGCGTCGGGATTGTTTCTATTTTCAAGGTTCTAGGTATTATTTTAGGGAGATGTTTGTGTAGTCAGGATTAAAGGTGGTGATTACTGTCAAATAGGGATAAATAAGGTTCTAGGTTCATATAAAAGTTTAAGCTTTTTTATTAATTACGAGTTTGTTACTTCGCCCGCGACTTTGTACGCACAAATTATGATAGCGGGTTAAGTGCACGACATAAGTATCATTTAAAGCCTAAAGCACCCACGAACAATATAGATTTTTCGGAAAGTGAATGTATTTAAAGAATTGGATCATTCGTTTCGGAGATTACCCCCTACATACAAATAAATAAACATATTTGAATAACAAACAACAACTTTACAATATAAAGTATAGATACCTCCCGTCGGGGCTGCGGGTTGTACACTATAGTCACCGCGGCCTCGACATATAGGGCTAAGAAGGAACATGGGTGGTTTTTAGTCAGTAGAAGTCTGACAGTCCCTTTCGCTCTGCCCAAGAGCGGGAGGGGTCATTTGATGATCTCCCAACCCCAAAAAAAAAAAATGTATAGATACCTACGGAAAATATGTGTGAAGCCCTCAATAAGTGGCTGATACATTTAAAACATTCTAATATCGTCAGAAGTCGTGGAAAAAAAAATAAAAGCTAAAAAGTTCCAAATCCGGAAGTATTTAGTCATCGCACAAAAAAAAAAGAATCTCCATCGTCTGTGTTTGCTCCCTAACTCATCTCCGTAAAACCTTAAAGAGATTGAGCATGGCAGCTTTTTAATCAAAAACATAAACCGGTGTATATCACGTAATTTTGTGAATAAAACGTGTTTAATAAGGGAGGAGGGGCTGTTCTCAGGTTTTCATGTCAAATGCACTGCGAAACGTTTGAGGGAAAAAAGAAAATAGCGAGATAAGGCTCATTGTGTAAAAATTTAGGAATAAAACTCGTACACGGCATTTGAAGGAGTTTGTGCGAGAATGTTTTGTCGTCCGTTCTTACTTTCAAATAATACGAACGCTGGTTTTCCCATTATTATTAATAAAAATGATTTTATTTAAATTCCCTATGTGGACATTCGTAGAAATCTTTTAGAGTCCAGATGACTAAATAATAAGTGATACTAATTCTGAGTTCCACCAACTGGACACACGCGTGTTCAGTTTCTTGTGTCGAGTTTGTGAAAAACCCATTATTTCTCTTGTCTTTTCGCAAATACTTTGTGTGGTTTTTTTTTTAGACAAGCCCGCTACACTATACCTAAACCACTACAACTCCTGAAAGCCAGAAACAACTGTGGCGACAACCAGAAAACGCCGAGACAATGAAGCTCGACAATGTCTCAGAGAAATAATTTGAATAAACGGTTCACGATAACGGTTCGGGTCACGGTTGGCGCAGTGACAGATTGGACTGCTGCGCTGCGTGTCGCGGGTTCGATCGTTTACAAACATTTAAACTCACATACACAAACACACCCAGACCCGAAACAAATATCTGTAGGTCATACAAATATTTGGTTCGTGCGGGGATCGAACCCGCGACATGTAGCGTAGCAGTCAACTGCTTGAGCCACTGCGCCAATAATGCCGCAAGCTACGTTATTCCCGAGTGCCAAAGGCCATTTTTAAAACTTTTCCATGAGACAAGACAAGAAAACCGACTGTAAGACAAGTGACGCCGCGGGCTAAAGCTGATGAACAATAAACAACCTAACCATACTTTGTGACGTCAATTGTTCCCCTTGTTTTATATGGATGTCATTAGCCATGACATTGGTGAGACTATCTTAACAAACACGTCATAGTCTAGACAAAGTTTACGCCGCTAACGTCAGTAGTTGACGTCAAACTGACTATCTATTCTAAGAAGCAATTTGGTGATCACAGGGGGTCAAAGTCTGGCCCTGGTGCAAGCCATGGTCCGGGGCGAGGAGGAATGGGACGCCGTCGCCTCCTTCTGCGAAGCAGTGATGCTGGCGAAGGAGGTGGCGGAACGCGAGAGGGAGAGAACCTCTCGTCCCAGCCGCCGCGGGAGGCGCTCCGGGCGTCGGGGGTCCCGCGATGACCTCCGGCCACCGTAGACGCGGGCCTGTGGACGGTGAGTGATGGGCTAACTCGCCGTCCGTCCGTCTCACGACGAAAACAGGCCGTGTCGACGGCGCGTTCGTGTTCCACGCGCGCCTCAAAGAGATGTCAGCAACATGGGAGGGGCCCGAAAGGGCCGACGCCTGTCGGGGCCGCGGGTAGTCCAACGGTTATCGCGGCCTCGACATAGAGGGCGAAGAAGGAACATGGGTGGTTTTTAGTCAGTAGAAGTCTGACACTCCCTTTCGCTCTGCCCAAGAGCGGGAGGGGTTATTCGATGATTTTACACCCACCAAAAAAAAAAAAAAAAAAAAAAGGGGGTCAAAGTCTCTTATTTTCTATAATTGTTCAATAATTATGACAATCACATGAAAACAATTATATCACCATTGTTCCAAAATATCCGTGTCTTCTAAATTAGTGATGGCCGCTTAATAAATACTGTGTTGGAAATAGGTAGCACATCAAGATACTACAGTCTTTAATAGATTTAAACTTTTAGTTTCTCGTCGCAAATGGAGACATCCACAAGATAACCAAGGTTATCGACATAGCCCGAAGAATTGCCAAACTTAAGTGGCAGTGGGCAGGGCACATTGCTCGCAGAACGGATGGCCGATGGGGCCGCCAAGTTTTGGAGTGGCGACCGCGAACCGAAAGACGTTACGTTGGGAGGCCTCCCACTAGGTGGACCGATGACTAGGTGGAGGTTGCGGTAACCCGCTGGATGCGAGACGCACGGGACCGGCCAATTTGGCGACACCTTGGGGTAGGCCAATGTCTAGCAGTGGACGTCTTTTGGCTGAAATGAATGAATGAAAATTTGTTCCAAAAAACCCTGCTCACTCAACTAAAGTACCTTAAGCAGCGTAAAGAAGTTTTTAGTCATCCCCAAAGCGATGCGATTGCTTACCTACCTACCTACCCAATTCGTATTCAGCCCCCGTTCACAAAATGTAAGCACAAAATTCATCGAGCAAATTATTTCGAAACAAACCATACTCCAACTCAAATAACGTTTGAAAAATAACTTTAAAAGTTAAGAAATGGAACGATTCCAAATACCATAAAAGGAAATACAGGGCTTCATAAGATTCGGCTCACGTGGCCACAGCCAATATTAATTTCGCGGAAATGCAGAAGGAATGGGAAACCGTATATTACGGTAGAACCGGTACGTGCCGAAAATTGCCGTACGTTACGATTACGGTTAATGAAATAAAAATGAAAGATTATGAGGTGGAATTATGGTTTAATAATGTTTGGGAGAATGATTTGTTGTGGGAAGAGTCTTTGCTGGTGGTAATATCAGGGCAGCATAGGCTTAGGGAATGTTTAATATACTCGTATTATATCAAAGAGTTCTGGTAAATCTGAACTTTCTACTGTAAAGCGACTTCGAAAAGCAGACCATGATCCAGGTCTTCTTATAATTTGTGTTGGGATGCGTCACTAATTGTACCTTTCCGGTTAGGTAGTAAGTAATGAATTCATCGCATGAGAGCAGCGGTGGCCCAGTGGTGGCGGCCCCGACTAACGAACAGTAGGTCGTGGGTTCGAACCCAGGCAAGCACATTACTTTGTGTAATTTATTTCATCACCACTGCTCTCAAAGCAGTGAAGGAAAACATAGTGAAAACCGGCAAGTATTAGAACCAAAAACATCGAAGACATGTGACATCTACCAATCCGCACTGGGCCCGCGTGGTAGATTATAGCCCATTCCCTCTCAAAGAGAGGAGGCCTGTGTCCCAGCAGTGGGAACATTAATAGGCTGTTGATGATGAATTAATTCATGACGCTATTTAACAGTCTCGTTGGTCTTATGGTCGCAGGCGTGACTGCTGTCCTGAGTTCGATTCCTGAGATGGGCAAAGTGATATTGGGTTTTTTATCAGGAGTTTCTCAGTAACAGCCACGTAGTCTGGATATGTGCCCCGTTGACGGCAATAGGCTAGCCCCTTATTACATGGGAATTGGCGAAATGTGGGCGTACCACCAGGTACACCTCTGCTCTTCCCTTCGGGGATTATAGGCGTGATGTTATGTTTTTCAAAGAGTTACAGCATTGTGAGAGAGATGTCATGAATTTTATATCCAAAGTAAGTTTGCGAAAATAACCACACAGCAAAGCTACTTACTACCGTGGATAAGTAGGGAGGTAAATCAGACGTATACAATACAGTTCCATTACGAGGTCTTGTCGCTATAATTGTTTTTGGCCACTGATTGCGGTTGACAACTTCTGAAATAACCTGATTATGAATTGGAATTCTTTCTTCATTATCATTGGAAAAATAAAATTAAAATAATGAATAAATCTTTAAAACATTTTTTTATACTTTGCTAGAGATTCACGGATGACCAAATTGGTGGTTTTTGTTATCCTGTTATATTATATTTACCTTCAAATTCTTAGCACAATGACCTTGGTTGGTTTTAGTACTTGTAGAAATAACCACGAGTATTCTAAATCATAATTATATCGATTACTAGCGGACGTCACGCGGTTTCACCCGCGTAGTTCCCGTTCCCGTGGACGGGAATAAAAAGTAGCCTATGTCACCCAGGGATAGTGTAGCTTCCCAACGGTGAAAGAATTTTTCAAATCGGTCCAGTAGTTTCGGAGCCTATTCGTTACAAACAAACAAATTTTATAATATTAGTGTAGAAGTGTAGATAACTATTCTCAGAATAACTCCGCTTCCACATTCCACACCACCTAATACGTCAAACAAATAAAATACCACATCGATTGTTTGACATTTTCAACAGAGGCTCTATTCGTCACAGGTCACAGATAATAGAACCTGGACATATAACACTCCTATGTTGAGTCTGACACTATTGTAACTTTGTCATTGAACATTCTATATGCATTCGCTGATATTTATATTGGACCACTGATTGTCGGGTATTCAGATCTGGTTTTTGGAATGTTATTTGGTTGTGTTATTAGGGTTTTTGTGGTATTGTTTTTGTGTCTGGAATAATGTTAAAGTAATTTTTCACACAATGAATGACGGTCTTTTGAAGCCGAGTTCGAGAGGGAGAGAGAGGACGACCAAGGAACTATGAATGGATTGTGTGAGGAATGATTTCACAATCTTGTCGTGAAGACAGAGATGAAGCCGATCATGAAACGAGCTTACAAATTATGCTTACGACTTAAATTGATTAGGGCATTTGAACTTGGGAACACCGACGTAGGCAGGGAATTCCGCTCCTTTGCTCATTACCTCCGCGTATAATCAAAGATATCTAGCGAAGCGCTTCATGCAAATGTGTAGCACATCGATAAAGTATAGGTGATCTGCAGTAGTCTGTGCTTTCGATGGAAGAAGGGACATGGTGGAATTGTAAAAAATATAAACATCCGAATTGAGAACCTTCTTCTATTTTTAGAAGTCGGTTAAAAAGATCGACAAACATGCAGCTTTTGCGGCGGTGAGCCAAGCTATGAAGCTTTACCATCAGCTTATCGTCACCAATGAGCCTCTTGGCTCTGCGCTCGACAGAGTAGAGTATGGTCTACATAAATGTAGAACCAGCTCTTTATTTAAATTAAAACACACCCTTAGGTACCTCCCACCTCAAAAACAAAACGCAACACAAAGAATAGACACAGTAACGGCAAACATAAAATTAATATTCAATGTGCGACTAAAGTTGAACGTATAAACTTGTTTACGAGTATATCAATCCTAATTTATGCTGGAGCGGTCAGTGAAACGATTTGCAGCTGGAACACGAAGCTTTTATTTGTCTTTATTTTTACTCCATTTCGTTTGAGAGCTGTTTACTGATGGTATTCTGTTTATAGTTCCTCGTTTATGGAGATTTTCAATGGGGGTTTGTAAGTGATGCCAGCGTTTACGGGTTGCTTCATGAGGTATTGGGTGCTCGCTACCTATCATAAAAGGCGGAGGAAATTATGAGCATAAATTTTCTGCAATCTTTAGTCCAGAGTGTTTAGGTTTTTAGCGTGGTGGTTGATTTCATGGTTATAGGACAACATCTGGTGCTGCAAACAGGAGATAAAATAAAAGGGCGTCCATATTACATGACTAGATACAGCAGCCATTTTTACGCCCGAATATTTTTTGATATCTAAAACCAAACAAGTTCCAAATCCAAAGAACAAAAACACCTATAGTGCCTCGGAAAGAACGTTAAGCCTGGCTGTAATTTGTACATATTTGAAAGTCGTTAAAGAAAGTCAGTGGTTCAGAAGTCTGACCACCAGTCTTATTACGGGTATCGTATTACCAAGTAATAACCGGGATGTGGAGATAAGATATATACAGGGTGTTTGGCAGAACGTTGAACATACGAAAATGGTGGATAGTTGGAGTCATCTGCTACTTACTCAACCCTAATTTCCCTCCTTTCCTAAGGTCCTGGCCCACTGGACACTTTAAAAAAAAAAAAAACTTTCTTCTTGTTTCACCACTTTCTTAACTTTAAAGTGTAATTTTAATTAGAAATGGGTAAAACAGGCAATATTTCGTATCACTGCTCGTCGAGCCGTCGATCATTTAATTTTTACCAACCTTGCAGTATTAAATTTCGCAAACCATTTCACTTTCCGTAAAGGTAGAGTTTCTTCAAAAATGACCTACTTGATAAAATTATGAAATAACTCATATATACAGGGTGGCCGGAACATTGACGTCCAAAAATAAAATTTCGGTCCCTCGTATCGTGGGGTATTCGAATCACCCCCATGTATGTTCCGCGACTTTTCATAGTTTTCGAGTTATGAATTTTTTTCTGAATGTTTGAAAATTTTCGACCTGACCAACCTAAAAAAATTCTAAAAAAAAAGTAGAGGGTTTTATCGAGTTTCTTTTTTTGCAACTGAATTTTCATAAGTAGTACTTTTATGCATAAAATAATCAGCTTCGTAACTGTGATGAAAGTCATGAAAATGTTGATCTAAAGTGAAAAATTTACGTTCGGTAAATTATGACTCAAATTTTCAACTTTAAATTAAAAATCTTAACAGGTGACTTCATAATTCCTAAGTAGGCTTCAAGAATGCGCCAGACTCTCAGCTTTCATAATCATAAAAAAAATGAAGTACTTAATAGGGCTACTTTGTTTAAAATCGGCCTTCAAAGACAGCGAGGTGGAAAAATTCTTAAAATTACCCATCTGAGTAATTATTTTTTTTTGGCTATTTTCTCGTTCCTAAGGTTAATTAATGATAAGAATACTGAAAACTAACCAACAAATAGTTTCAGATTTGGGTAAGAAAAGTTTTACGTAAAAAGTGGTTTTGAATAAAACACAGATGATAATGTGAAAAAAGTACTTAATTTATTTTTAACATTTACAAAAGGTTTTCAAAGTGGCCACCACCAGCAGCAATACACATTCTACACCTACGTAAGAAATTGTCTGGCAATCGTCTAAAAGCGTCTCTGTTCTCTCTCACAACACGTTCAGCTTCTGCAATCAACTGCCTCAGCTCTTGTTCACTTGAACAGTCTCGGGCGTATGCTATTTCCTTGTAATAGCCCCAAATAAAGAAATCGATGGGGTTGAGATCAGGTGAGCGTGGAGGCCACCTAATTGGTCCGCTGCGTCCGATCCATCTGTTGGGGTATGTTTCATCTAAGTAATTTCGGACCTGGGTTGCATAGTGACACGGGGCGCCGTCATTTTGCAACACCATGGTTCGTCTGAGTTCGAGATTCACATCTGCCAGCAACAATGGAAGTTCATTTTCCAAAAAGTTTTTGTATGTTTCTCCATCAAGTCTGGACGGCAGTTCAAACGGACCAATTAGTTCGCCATTGAGGATACCAGACCACAAGTTAACGCTGAAGCGATGTTGAAATGTCGAAGCTCTCACTTCGAGTGGATTTTCATTCGCCCACGTGTGGTAATTATGAATATTGAATATTCCGGATCGCTCAAATCGTGACTCATCTGACCATAAAACTTTATTGAAAAATCCAGGATCCTCTTGCTCTTTTCGTAACATGGTTTGGCAAAAATCAACGCGCAATTGGTGATCTGTAGGCAGTAAAGCTTGGACTCGTCGGATGTGGAACGCGTGGTATTCTTCATCGTGAAGAATGTCTTGGATAGAAGTCCTTGGGATGTTCAGAGCACGAGCCATACTTCTCGTACTCGTAGACGGATTTCGCTGAACTTCTTCCAGCACCATTTCTCTGCGATCCGGGTTAGCTCTAGGGATTCCTTCATGACTGCCGCGTCGACCAGGAATGCGGCCTGCCATCAAAGTGTTGTGCGTGTTAATAAAAACACGATGGTCGGGATATCGCTCAGGTTGCGGCCCACCACGACGTTGAAGTTGTTCGCGATACAGTCGCGCTGCTTCATGGCCGTTTCCTTGTGCAACTCCATAAAAATAATGCATTTCTGCATATTCACTTAACGTGTAACTCATTTTTTACACTTCCACGTAAAAAAAGTCCAAATCAGAATGCAAAACACAGTCCAATAAACGAGCAAAGTAGTCAAACAAGTAGGCAGCGGAGTCCGTGGGCAAAGCGAGTGTGGTAAAGACAAAATGGCGACACGCGTATAGCAGTAAACACAATGTGAGTACGACTGAGGTACTTGTTTCGCGTTGGCTTGTTGCGCGCCTTGCGTGAGAGAGATAGCAATAATTCGGTCTCTTTTCCTCTCGGTCCATTGTTATTGCAGGTAAAAGAGTTGCACCCTCGTTTACAACCCATAGTCCACGAGAACGGATCGCGCAAAATTCATTAAACTAACATTTAAAAAAATCTCCGTGTTTAAATCTTAGCTTTCCTGCAGTCATTTTTGGTTAGCAAATTTAAATAACCTTAGGAGCGAGAAAATGGAAAAAAAAAATGTATTAATCAGATAGCTAATTTTAAGAATTTTCCACCTCGCAGTCTTTGAAGGCCGATTAAGGCCAAAGTTAGCCCCATTAAGTCCTACGTTTTTTAATGATTATGAAAGCTGAGAGTCTGGCGCATTTTTGAAGCCTACTTGAGAACCATGAAGTCACCTGTTTAGATTTTTAATTTGAAGTTGAAAATTTAAGTCATAATTTACCGAACGTAAATTTTTCACTTTAGATCAACATTTTCATAACTTTCATCACAGTTACGAAGCTGATTATTTTATGCATAAAAGTACTACTTATGAAAATTCAGTTGCAAAAAAAGAAACTCGATAAAACCCTCTACTTTTTTTTTTAGAATTTTTTTAGGTTGGTCAGGTCGAAAATTTTCAAACATTCAGAAAAAAATTCATAACTCGAAAACTATGAAAAGTCGCGGAACATACATGGGGGTGATTCGAATACCCCACGATACGAGGGACCGAAATTTTATTTTTGGACGTCAATGTTCCGGCCACCCTGTCTTTTTTAGGGTTCCGTACCTCAAAAGGTAAAAACGGAACCCTTATAGGATCACTTTGTTGTCCGTCTGTCTGTCTGTCTGTCTGTCTGTCTGTCAAGACCTTTTTTCTCAGGAACGCGTGGAGGTATCAAGCTGAAATTCATATCAAATACTCAAGTCTATGGTCTCTTGGAGCTGTGAAAAAATCAAACTTCTAAGTCAACGCGATCAAAAGATACTCCCGTTTATGCCGCAAATTTTCGACACTCGCAAGGGAATCAAAACCTACAGGGTACTTCCCGTGAACTCAGAATCTTGAAATTTGGTACGAAGCAACGTCTTATAACACAGATAAAGGAAAAATTGCGAAAAGCATAAATTTTTAGTTACATCATATAATAAAAATATTTTTAATAATTTAAAAAAAAAAAAAAAGCGACTCCCCTACTACGATGGTACGGAACCCTTCATGTGCGAGTAGGACTCGCACTTGGCCGGTTTTTTATAAAAGCAAATTACATATCAGTAGAAAGCTCACACACTAGGGATGTTTTGCTAGAATTTTAACTCATCAATCATTTTTTGTTTTTTTTTTAATGCAACATGAAATTAAGATTTAAGTATTTTTTACATCTTTCTGTAAGTTTGAGGACTCATAACTTTTTTTCTAGCTAACATCTGAATAAAGCAATAATTTTATAAGAATCTGCCAACATAAAAGATTAAAAAAAAAGAATTTTGAATGTTTTACCCATTTTTAATTAAAATTACACTTTAAAGTTAAGAGAGTGGTGAAACAAGAAGAAAGAATTTTTTTTTTATATATCCAGTGGGCCAGAATCAAATAATTTTCGTATGTTCAACGTTCTGCCAAACACCCTATATACTGGTATTCAGCTGCACCGGTTAGACTGGAAGCCGAGCCCTCTATATTTGGAAAAGGCTACGCAGATGGTGTAAAACATGCGACAATATTCATTAGAATTAACATAAAACACTTGTACGTCCGCCATCTTCATTTGTAAAGGCTTTGTTCGTATAATTAGAAAAGGGACGAAAAGAAACGTCTGCGGGAACTCTCATTAGCGAGGTATCTCTGAATGTTGAGCGTATATAAATAGTCGCTAAGATGAAATTTACTAGGCTTTTTTGCGTGAGAATATGTCTGGAATATGTTGTGTTTGAAGACGGGTAAGATAATGAAAAGAATGAATTGACGCGAAAACAGAACGAAGCTGCAAACAAAATAAAATTACTCGTAGTTGGTAGTAAAATAAACCAGGCAACGTTTAGTGGTTGTCCTATAGTACCAAGAGAACCAAAGGACAAGGTTAGAAAAAAACAAAATGGTATAAAAGGACAATTCTCCCTAAACGCGGTCTTTGTCCTGTAGTGAGACACTATGATCTAGTAATACAAATCATACCTGAGTTTTTTTTTAACTCATAATAATTGTAGTAGGTACTTTAGATTTTAAGCACTATTTATTTTATTTTCTTATTTATATACATCAATACGATTAATGCTGTCTTGACCACTGAAAACCAGCGCTGTGCTGGGAGTCCCCATAGCACAGCACCATGCTATTTGCTTTTTTATTGTTTCATTGTATGTTCGTCATGTTTCTGCGACAAATACTTTTTTTTCTTTCTTTCTTAACATTTAATTATTGAGAAAACTAAAATAATACTATAAAGTCGACGCCACGCGCCGTTGGAATTTCAGATGACGACCAAAATTCAAAGCCCAACATAAGTGGAGCGGACGATCAAATACTGAGACAAACATCTATTCAAATTAATAAAGAACACGAACACATGACATCAACGGTAAATAACGATACATGAACATTAAACAGTACTGCAGAATCCTCCGATTTCGATCACAGATATTCCTTTAATCTACTTTTACGACAGACGACGAACTATCTATCTAGAGCAAGAATTGACACTTTAAACTTATGTCACGTTCAAATGACATACAGGTACACGCGTGTGATGGGTACCTGTCGGATGAAAAATGTTATACATATAGGTGATAAAATTAGTTGAAAAGGTGTTAGAAATCGCACTGTATTGAAATATATTATATTTGAACTGAATAACTTTACATAACACTTTATCATGCCTGTAATCCTAATATTACTATATTCCTATTCAAAAACAAAGATCGGTCATTGATAGACACAAAATGTTCACGGCACGTCAAACAGAAGATAGCTTTACGTCATCGTGGGGACAACAACCCGCAATAACAAGGAACCCGACGAGTTAACACAGAATACTCTAACGATTTCCCCTAATGATGAAGACATAATGTAGACCCTAAAAAGACTCGCAAATCTACAAAAACATCAACAAATATGCTAACCGATAGCTATAAAGCCAAAACAGTAAATACAACACGAAAAGACACGCCAAAACAGTTTTATTTTAAAGATGTTCGTCGCCCGACCATAAAAACGTCCATCAATCGTACCGGACGATCGACAAGAGCGGAACACGAAAATTTTCATGTTCCAAGAAGATTATGATAAACAGTTTTCACTTGAGGCTGGCGTAGATTAATCGTCCGTGGTCTTCTTCATTGCATATTTATTGGACGCTTAACTTGAAACATTCCCTCTTATATATGGTATTTGGGATTGTGTATATTCAATATTCGAAAAATGTATTGGGTTTCTGCTAAAACATAAAATGGTAAAAGGAAATGAAATGAGTCAATGTCTAGATATTTTACGATTTCTCTCGGCAATTTTAGTAAAGCATTCAGAGTTTACCAAGAATTCAATTTGGGAAGCCGTTCGTGCCTCAAAAATGTAGCCTCTAACGATGAAATTATTTACATCGTCATCTTAAACCTCGTCTTGAACTAAAAACTTTGAAAATTCCTTAATAACGAACTCATCTTTAAACTCTTTAGACTCTCAACAAATTCTCAAATCATCGTTATAAAGTTTGCGTGAAAAAGGCGGAAGATTCTCCTTAATCGCTCGCTAACCTAAAAGATAAGTGTCGCCAAAACTTCTACAGTTTAGAGCATCTGTCCGTTTTGTATAAGGGTTTGGGTACAAGGTCGATTTCATCGTTTAGCTGTTTTGTTGCATTCATTTTAATAAATGCTGTAACTTTAGATATACCATTCACATGTAACATCATAAGTATCTGAATGGTGCTGTCATATTCATAGGTTCGATGCAGAAGAGTCCATTAAACTGAAAGAGTTCTTCAGTTTGATCAACAGCGCCATTTCTGATACCCGCTAAATGTAGAAAAAAAATTCTGTTAATTTTTAAAGTGTTAGTTCCGTAAATAGTAGTCATAATTATTCGGATTCTCTTTCTCAGAATGCACCTATCGAATTTTTATAGTACCACTTTGTAGTCCGTCCATCTTCCCGTTCTTCAAGATTTCCTTTATATTAAGAAACATTTCGACTTTACGATATATCCGTTTAAGAAGATACGTCTGCGACAGTTTTATTAGCTTATGTAAAATAATCAATTGTGTGCCAGTCTTTATTGCAGCACTTGGGCATTAATGCATTCTTTCGTTTGATGGATGGCGAGTGAGGGACCGGACTCCAATTTTTCCATTTATCTCTGTCTGACGGAAGAGGAGACGAAGTTTACTGAGTGTTTGGGTTTCGTAAGCTGCATTTTAAACGCCAATATCGTCACGATTATGGTTAGTTTGTATTTCCCGGTCATAGACTTATGTAGTTTCATAGTTCTATTAAAAAATACTATGATAACTTTTTTTCTATTTTCCTTATGGAAGTTGAAGTCTTTAAGGCAGGGTGTCTTGATTTGAGCGAAATTCAGAGTTGTATTGAGCATTTCAGGATGTGTCAAAGTTATGACGCGGTTGGGCCGCGCTATTATTTCTAAGTTATCCGTATTAAACTCCAAAATTTCTTCCACTATAGACAAAGAACGAAAAGACTACCTTGGCCACATTAAATAGCTTCTATTTATACATAAAACCAAAAGGTTTTCTCACCTAAAATATCTTTTTACCGACCCAGGACCCTTGCAAATTTCAGAAAGAAATATACACTTGTGCGGTAAAGGGCAATTTGCTTATAAATTTACTTTGGTGCGGGACTTTATTCAGCGAGCCAAGAACCTCTTGGGGAATTTTAATTATTTATTATGTCCCGAGTTTGAGGGTATCTATCAATGTCGCCATTGATGGCTGGAGCCCTGTCGTGGTTTTAATGGCACCAACAATTTAGGTTATTGATTTATTTTGTCCTGAATTTAGGGTAGACTACATACCCTAGGAAATAAGTGTGTTCATCGTTCGTGTAAAGGAGAATGGGCAAAAATGTATGAAACCTGGGACCACCTTCCAATAGCAATGAGATATATATCGTTGGATAGGTCTTTTCAATTGGAACAACAATTGTTATGACAACTTTGTTGTTACAATTGTCCGTTCAGAGTTATAAGACTTATAAGTTCAGATTTAAAGATAAAAATATTAAAATATTTTTGAGGAGAAAATAATAACACCGTTAATAATTCATTAATTATTTGTTATTACGTTACACACATCGACGTGTTCTATGGGTTATCTATAATAACATCATTCAAGAACATTGCTGGTGCAGTAAATCCTTCATGAATCGCATACCCTAAATACCAGATTATTGATATAATGTGTGCACATGTGCCCATCGTTCGCCGTCCCGATATGCATGTACAATAATGTTGTACTATGTTGTTATCTTCATTTGGATTGTTATTTATTAAAATATAGCAATAATACGTCCTTTGTCTCACATGACGTGATTGAATGCGTCCACGCAAAAGCCACACATTTTCCTGAATACCGTAATCAGGCAGATCATCTAACCGATTTTCTCTATATGTTTCTATTATGTATAAACCATTTTGAAGATGCTCGCTGCAATAGCTTCGCGCCAGTTTTAACTGGTATGTACCCAAGGCTAATACAATTATTTGGTCTTCAGTGAGCCTTGGGAAGTTTTCTATTAGATTAGCTTCCAGCCGTTGAAAATCTGCCCTTCGGTTATTCAGGCGTTTTCTTTCTACATAATTATACAATAGATTTGGTGTGTCAACTTTGCGTCTTATAAGATTTAAAAACTCTTCTGCGTGGACGTTATCTTGAATGAGTACGTGGAAGTGATTTATAATAGCTGCAGCAATTTTGAAATCTCCGAACATGTGAGGCAGCGCTCTATTGAAATATTTTTGCCGCAACAGCCTAAAATCGCGTTTAAATCGACCGTTTATGACTTCCACTACCCATCGGCACATTGTAACAGCTCGTGCTTCATTTGCCTGTTCTGTAGTAAGCTGTGTCTCTCGACGATCTTTAGTTGGTGGCACATAATATTCATAACCGCAAGCTTCTATATACTCCAACCCATCCCTAAACCCACGGTCCAAGATAAATGCATCATTTTCTTGAAGTAAAACATGTAAAGGGTTTTCTTCGTCATTCATTATATCTTGAATGATTTGCGCGTCAGTTTTTGTGGCAGCGAACGGTCCTAAAACATCAATAATATAACCATCTGGAGCAACGATCAAAAATGGCTTTAACAAGTTTTGGTACTTGTGCAAACTATATGAGAGGCGTTGAAATAAAAAGTTGCTACTTTTGTTAATATAAATGTAGGTTCCATCACATATAAGAATTACTTTGCTATTTTCTTCATTGCCAAACAGATTTTTTGGTATTGTTAGATTTCTCGCCAATATATTTTCTCTGTCTATGTGATCCACTCCTAAGTGTAGTACGATGTATTCATTAATAAGGCATTCACGAGCAATAGCTAAATATCGTTCCAGTTTTCTTCTTGACATATTAAATAATGTAGCAAGCCTCTCATCTGAATCTCCCGTGCGAAGTTTTACTAATAATATGGCTAACGCAGTCCTTGGATCATTGCACCTCACGCCCAATGATGGTGTTTGCTCTAAAATGTCATCAAACTGGGAGCCATTAAGACCAACCCAGTAGTGCATTTCTTCATCAGTCATAGCTCCGTGAAGACTAAAATCTAACCTCGAACCCCGTTGAATAGTTGTTCGTAGCATGTCACAAACATCTTTAAACTGGGCTGCATTAAAATCATGAGTTGTGTTACAAAAATCAGGCAGCTCATCCCAGTTATTGCCTTCAAGATGTTCTCTGCATACTCTGGCACCATCGGGTATTATAGCTTGTAGACACAAAAGATGTGAACTTTAATGGCATTAGGTATTCTGTGTCGGGTATTATTAGCACAGTTGTTAAAAATACAATACCTATGGTTATTTGGCGCTCTTATATATTCAGGTACATGAAGTACATGAACATTTTGCTCATTCTCTTCAGGTGCTTCAGGCACTACCGCTTCAACAGGTGGTCTAATGGCATTTGCAGCTCTCTGCCAGCATCTATGGCATATGCTTCGTGTGTTGTCGAACACCACCTGATAATGATAAAAATAAGCAATTATAATAACTCGTTTAAAGAAAGAATAATTATAATTCTATGACCAACGTCAAGTAACGACATTGTAGGAGTTTGAAGTTAAATCGAGTTTGCACGGTATCCTAATGTAGCCAGCTTAGATTAGATACCAGGAGCTTTAAACATAAGAGTATTTAAAATATGTGAACACTGTAAAAATAGTGAGAACCTACAATATCTTATATTAGGCGCCATAAAAATACAGCTTTAATATATTGGCTTTTTTAAAAGTTGTCCCTTGTGCAGGCCGCATGCAAAAATGTAACCGATTTGATTCTAAAAAAAAACAATGATAGATATACACACTACACTCACCTCCAATACTGAATGTTGTTGTATATATGCAGCAACCTCTGGCTGTTCTCTTGGAAGATTTTCTGACAGGACGTGTTGTTGATATCTTCCGCGATATAGGCCTCGCCGACACATGACACAGTTGCGATGATCTTCCATCACAATTAAAACCCGATCGAGATGCAATTCAAAAGTCCAGTGTGATAGCCGAATTCAATAATCAATGCAGAGTTTCCGAGAAGATATCAGTGTCCAGTAAGAATGCCAGGTCAAAGTCGTTGGAAAGAAGCAGCATGAAAAGCAGAAGAAGAATGAAAAGGAACGGTAACAAACGATAACTCACACACAATGCCAACCAAAGACTGGTTGAACGTACCTGCGCGCGCGCGGCGCGGGCTCCACGAAACCGGTTTTGAGTGGGGAGGGCTCACCGTGTCTACCTGAACGCGGCCCAAAGCACAGTGTTTAATCAAGACAGACGTACACGGGTAGGTATGAAAAAGTAAAAACATAGAAAATAGTTTTTTATTTAATATTTTTTTAAATAAATAAAAAGTTTTATAACTTTGAACGGACAGTTGTAACAACAAAGCTGTCATAATAATAGTTGTTCCAATTAAAAATACCTATCCAATGACATACATCCTATTGCTATTGGAGGGTGGTCCCAATGTGCCCATTCTCCTTTGTTAGTGCTCGTGCATGCGTGATTAATTTAAATGTCACCGGATTTGATTTTGTTTAGGTTTCTCGGGCGTTCAGATAAAAATAGGTAATTCGACTTAATTGTGTTTAGACTTTACTACGTCAGACAATTAATCGGTGGAACGTATGACCATGGAAAGAGAAGATTCCTCCTCCTTCCAAAGAGCAATCGTGGAGCATGGAAGATGAAATCTTGACAGACTCATGCGAAGAACCTGGGAATAAGCTAGGTGTCTAAAATGGCCACTTTAGCAGATCATAATATGAATTGCGTTAAGAAGTGTAAAACCTTTCATAATAGTAATTGCGTCTGTGACCATTTTACGAACTTTAACGCAATTCATATTATTTTCTATGATTTATTGTCCAAAATGGTAACAGACGCAGTTTCAGTTGAAGATCCATTTTACGTTTTTTAACGCAATTCATATTATGATCTGCTAAAGTGGCCATTTTAGACCCCCGGACACCTTTCATAAAATCTGTTTCCAGTAGAAGGGGTCTCTCAAAGAACTTCTCAGAAAACTGAATAAGAATATTATAGGAAATGATACTTCTTCTCATTAATTATGTAACTTAAGGTTATAATATAAATTCTACATATTTTTCTTTTGATTCAGCAACATTAGATAAGACCGTACTGAAACGTTTTTAAAATTATTATTAGTCTGTAAGCTTTCTTTAAAATAAATAAATAAACATTATTTCCTTTCACAGGACTGGAAGTTCTACATCAGACGGAGCGTCAATTTTTGATGAAGAAATAGATACTTAGACTTAACTAATGAAACCCTAATCTCGTTTGCTGCGATCTTTACTTTACCAGCCCTAAGACAGTAACACTATTTAAGTTTTGAAGTTTTAAAATAATAATTTTAAAACTTCATCTGTACTTCATATTAAAGAAGAAGAAGGAATACCTCGGAGAAACTTAGACAAGATTGTCTCCAAATCAATAAGAATTAATCGAATAAATGTGGAGCCAGTGTGGAGCCCCTCTGCAGGATATGCACCACCTCCTATCCTTTCATTCATCCCTTTTGCACAACTTTCTGCTCCATATAAGGCAGAAGATCTAACCATGGTTTCATAAATCTTCCCCATGAGTTTAAGTCTTACCAAACCGCAAGTCATAATTTAATAAACCACATATCCACCGTTACTCTCTAGGGAATCAAACACTAGAACACGGAAGTGTACAGTAGCTTAGCAGATTATGTAATTTTGGGTTCAGTACATTGTCTAACATGACCTTAGGGACTGACATCAATGCGGTTCCAATCAAGAGACGATCGCTTGAGATTAAATTGGGATTTAAACTGTTTAGGTACAATTTTGAAGTGGTACCAATACGATATTGGCTTGATAAGGGAAAGATCTTATGTCATGTACCTACAGATATTAAGCAACTACAATCAGACAAACTTTAGATTTTTAATTTTTTAGGTTTCCGTACCTTTTTTTTTTTTTTTTTTGGTGGGTGTAAAATCATCGAATAACCCCTCCCGCTCTTGGGCAGAGCGAAAGGGAGTGTCAGACTTCTACTGACTAAAAACCACCCATGTTCCTTCTTCGCCCTCTATGTCGAGGCCGCGATAACCGTTGGACTACCCGCGGCCCAGGTTTCCGTACCTCAATAGGAAATAAACGGAACCCTTATAAAATCACTCGTGTGTCTGTCTGTCATGGAAGCGCCAATCAACATACAGCCTGACAGTGACCTGTAAATTGCAAATAAACGTACGAAAATTTTCGGGGGCTACCCTGGCGCTTCCAATAAAGCAAATATAAAGCGATTCCTTTAAAATATAAAGCCTAGAACTTAACAACTCCTAAACTTTAATTAAGTTGTAAGTTCAAAAACCAGCAAAACCTTGCACAAAAAAAAGGCAACTCAAACCACCAATGGTAGAATTAAACTCTCAAAACCAGACTCCTTTCGTTTTCCATTCTACGAAACAGACATTCAAAAAAAAAAAAAAAACCAACCAAACCTCTAACTAAACCATCCATAATTACAGCAATCAATCATTCGACACTTACTTGAAACCAATCGATCCATCGACACAAATACAACTGTCACACAAACAAAACACTGTCAGGATCAAATCACAAAACAAAAGAAAGAAGGAAAAGCAAAGGGAGGACCCATTGCATTAACATGACACGGTATTGGCATAAATTCGGCAGCCGATGCCAGTTACTGGCGAGTCCGCCAAGATTGGAGGCAGCTGACAGCGATTGGCACTATGATTGATGCCAAGATTGGCAGGTGAATCTATCGTGTATTCATCGGGGTGTTTTGGAACATGGGCGCAGAACTTCGGTAGCAATTGATATGGAGTATTGGGTCGTCGAGTTGGTGTGTTATTTCGCTTTGTTTTCGATTTGCAGGTTAAATTGAAACAATGCAGATTTTGCCTGTAATAATGTTTCAGATCATTAAAATACTAACCAAGGTGCCATTGTGAAGATGATTTGTACTGTCTTTAAAAAATAAGCGTAAGTTTTAGAGAAGAATGACCAAGGGCATAGGGATTCTCAGATCGACACGCGCATGTTGGGTTCCTTTATTATTACTTATTTGTTATTAAACGGGCAACAGATAAACAAAATCTGTGAAAATTTCAACTAAGTATTGTGAATCATAAATGACAGCCCTCTGATAGACAGACGGACAGGCTGTTAGTTACACTTCGGGAACGGAACCTTATGAATAGTTATGTTTACCCGACTGCGGCGAAGCCCAAAAGGAGGGTTATGTGTTTTACCTGTATGTAATGTCCGTTTCTATGTTCCCTCTTAACGTATGAACGGATTTGGATAGGATATACGTCGTTAGACTTGTTTTGGTGGCGCGAAAATTGCGGATTTTGGAGGCCATAATCGTGGAGTTTGATTTTATTTTTCTTCTGTTACCATTGATTAGGGTATCAAAATATCCGGCCCTGGTGCAAGCCATGGTCCGGGCGAGGAGGAATGGGACGCCGTCGCCTCCTTCTGCGAAGCGATGCTAGCGAAGGAGGTGGCGGAACAAGGGAGAGAAACTCACGTCTCAGCCGCCGCGGGAGACGCTCCGGGCGTCGCGTCGGGGGCCACGTGACGGCTTCCGGCCACCGTAGACGCGGGCCTGTGGACGGTGAGTGATGGGCTAGCTCGCCGTCCGTCCGTCTTATGACGACGACAGGCCGTGTCGACGGCGCGTTCGTGTTCAAATCAAAGAGATGTCAGCAACATGGAAGGGGGCCTTCAAAGGCCGACGCCCGTCGGGGCTGCGGAATACTGTAAGAGATACCGCGGCCTTGACATATAGGGCTAAGAAGGAACCTGGGTGGTTTTTAGTCAGTAGAAGTCTGACACTCCCTTTCGCTCTGCCCAAGAACGGGAGGGGTTATTTGATGATTTCCCACCCCCAAAAAAAAAGGGTTTGAAAAGGAGATAACAAAAATATTTACAAGTTATATGTTTAAATAAAATTCTGAGCGACAATTCGTATTAAAAAGCTAAATCGTCTGCGCAGTATTTTACGTGGCTAACTAAAAAACTGGAAATAAAATAGTAGTTAAAAACCAGACTGAAAATACTGAAAAGCAATCACAAAACTTGGAAGCAGGCGGGGTCCATCCTAATTTCATCATTTTATATTCAAATGGACCCCACCCCACCTGCTTCCAAGTTTTGTTGCTTTTCAGTTTTTTTCGTTGGGTTTTGTAGTCTTTACACTTTCACATGGGGTGCTTTGGGGCCTTAAACAATTTATTTGAAGCGATTTTACCAAAGTTAGCGCAACCCATCACAAAAAGTATAACCTTCAATTGATTGAATTTGTAGCTTTTCATATCTAAATTACTTTTCTAAATGTAGTTCTAAAACAGTCTGGACTGTCATTAAGGAACTACAATATTTCATTTTGATAGTTATGATAGAAATGTTTCTTATTTTCAGAAGTCATTGACTCATAAAATATAATAGAAACTACAATATCATTTTTCACTTAAAACAAATTAGATTTAGTATAAAAATATAAAGGATGGAATGAATAAATTCTACGAAAATTAGAACATTTGAGTACTTTTTATAAACATTAAGAAATATTTGTTATGAATTATGGGCTACTTTTTTTGTCATGCTTTTAGCATTAAAAATTATTTATGTACGAAATAACAACTGGGGTCTTTAACCCCAACCTTTAAGAATTAATTTGTATGTCATGTATTGTATTGTATTAACTCCTCGCGCGCCTAACGAACACCATCTGTAGATAAAACAATGGCTTTTTAATTGTGTCTATATTAAGGCGCTCAATCAGTTACGGCTTTTATTTTGTTAAGTTTCAAAATGTGAAAGCGGTTTACTTACAGAAATAAGAATATCTGTCTAGAAAACGCTTAAGACCCCAAAAAAGAACCAACAATTTAAACACAGTTTTTCTCTCTCTGTAATAATGCTTTTTAGAGCACCACACAAGCCCGCAGAAAAATACTTCCATTTTAAAAATATCTAACAACATTGAGGTAGACTCTTTAGCAATATTGAATTGGACCAAAAATATTTGCGAACCAAATTGAAATGGTAATTTAAACACGCAGCGTACTGTGCTGTTTTGAATATCTAAAAGTAATATTTTTAGATTTTTATTGATGGCAGAGTGTTAAATACCTCGATAATACTCTGTAGCTTTTCAACGAAACGAGAAGGTAGCTGCTGGCCAGACGAAGTTTTTCTTGATTGGAAACAAGTCAACAAGAAGTGTTTACTAGGACTGCAGAGCTTGCTTTGGTGAAGGAAAACATCGTGCATCGTGAAGAAACCAAACCAAAATTACTGCGAGATATTTACGTGCAAAAACCTACTGAAATCACTTATGAGCAAAAATAAGTTACAAATCTGCTAGAATCTCCCTTTCAAGATCTTCTTACTGGTAAAACCCTTTTTCCGAGATGACACTCTGTTCTAGATTTAGCTTAAACGCTTAAAGTAACATAGCAGGAGATTTTTGGATATAAAGAACTCTCTTCTTCAAAAGATAAGAAAAAAATAACAAGTCAATACTAAATTTTGAGAGTTAAGTTCTTTTGTTTGCAGTTAGGGTACGAATTTTTCTCGTCGTCATTAAAAACCTAGTCAAGAATCAAAGAGCCATGGGCAGCATACAACAGACTCTGGCACCAGGTTAGACACTAACGAATCCTTAATCTAACTCTCTATAGTTTAACATAAGTATTTAGAAAACTGAGGTTAACATACGCTATTCCTGTCGCTTGGGCCCGATGTTGCGTTATCTTAAAATAATAACCCTCCGTTTGGGCTTCGCCGCAGTCGGGTAAAACACATATTTGTTGATGTGATAGTTAAACACGGCATTTTTTTAAGTAATTAAAGCCAATATTGGCTTAATAGTATTAGATTGGATTATTAGATTGGAGAAGTGGCAACAGAAGCTGGAGAATGTTGGCCTGAAAATCAGCAGAAGCAAAACTGAATACATGTTTTGTGATTTTGGCGGTCTCTCCAGTTCTGGAGCCATTGCGCTAGATGGCGTGCTTCTTCCAGTTTGCTCCGACTTTGGGTATCTCGGTTCACTCGTGCAAAGCGATGGCGAAATAGATCGTAGTGTTAAGCATAGAATTAGCACTGGATGGATGAAATGGCGGCAGGTTACGGGAACTATTGTTCCCGTGACCTGCCGCCATTTCATCATGCATCGTGCATGCGACTCCCGCATTCCCCTTAAACTCAAGGGGAAGATTTATAAAACCATGGTTAGGCCTGCTGTCGTGTATGGATCAGAATGTTGGGCCACAAAAGGGATAAATGAAAGGCAATTGCATGTGGCTGAGATGAGAATGCTAAGGGGAATGTGTGGTGTGACGCGAATGGATAAAATAAGGAATGAGTACATAAGAGGAAGTCTGAAAGTGGCGCCGTTAAATGAAAAGTTGTGTGGTAATCGATTGGCGTGGTATGGACATGTGATGCGAAGGAATGAAGAAAGTGTTGTGAGGAAAATGTTGAGTATGAATGTAGTAGAGGAAGACCAAAGAAACGATGGATGGACTGTGTGAAGGATGATATGGCTAGGAAGGAGGTGACTACTGACATGACGAGAAATAGAGAGGTATGGAAGAAAAAGACATGTTGCGCCGACCCCAAATAAATTGGGATAAGGGCAGGAGAATGATGATTGGCTTGATAGTATTACAATTTAACAATACTGAGGTTATTCAAGCAAGGTAAAATAAGAAATCGTTTCCGAAGGTATACCCACTTCTTCCATTCGACTTTTTCAATCAATACTGTTTTATCTTCTCCTTATATCATTAAAGTACTTTCGGCGAATGTAATTTGGGTTATCAGCAAACATTGAAGCCCTAATCCCGGCTTAACGGTCCCCAATTTACGTCCATAAATGAAATTGAGGAAGTTAAAATTTGTGATTCGTCGTATTAATGTTATATTCCCACATAATATGGACCGACCCTTTTCTGTATTAAGTATAAAATCTTTTATGTCGATATGAAAGGAAAGCTTTAAAAGTATTGATGATATTAATATTTTCATGAATTGGACACTGTAAAGGTTACTAGGGGTTGTGGGTCTCTATGGACTTGTAAATGGTGAAAAGTTATGTCTTGACCTTTTAGGATATAATTCGATAACAACTTGCTTGGGGCGCGATCAATATTTACACAGGTTCCTTGATGAGCTATGACAGAGCAGAGGAAACCTTGATTAACTTGATGTAGGCCGAAGTTTTGATACTACTTTATGTAATTCATTTCATCACCACTGTCCTCAAAACGGTGAAGATCCAGCATGTTCAAGAACGAAAATTAATAAAACTTGTTCCATCAACAACTCGCACTAAGCCTGGTCTCATACAAGCCTAAAAGCTTGGCTTGCCCTTATAACTTTACTCTTCAGGATGATAGGGTTTCTGAACAGACTGCTTTATGCAGGGTAATAGGGTGTTAGGCTTTCTGCATCATGGGTTTGCCGTAATGCTGGCCGCTAGACACGCTGCTCCGTGGACCAAAGCTCACTCTCGCATATAAAGAGTAGGTCTCCCTCCCAGGAGTTGGAACATTTTAGGCTGATTAAGTATGTTTGTGAAAGAAAAAAATCTAACATGGACTGTGCCAGATATAAAGGTTCTTAGAACATTCCTCAACAAAGAACGTAGAAAACTTTCAAGTGACATTCAACAACCGCACAAGAGTTAGTACCAGTAAAAGCAAAATACCTCACCAAGGTCACAACTCCAGGCTTTAAAACCCTATCAATCGTTATGAGAAAGACGTAAAATGCCAGACCGTAACTGGAATTCTCCCAAGAATTAACGTTGTAACATAAAAAACTTGTGCAAACGACATTGCTGGATAATTCCGTTTCACCACACATTAAAATGTAATATCGGGGTAACATAACTTAAGACACTTGAGACAGGCTTGTAGCGTGACGGTAAGTGCGGACGTGCATTTCCGACTTTTAGTCGCAAACTCGCAACTTCGCAAGGTTCTGTCAGAAGGCCTGTCAAAATTTCCGGTAAAGAACAAGACTTTGGAGAAGCGACAACATGACAACAACGGTCCTGTCAAGAGGGGTCAAAAAGCATGCTTTTTTGCACCTTATAAAAACGAACTGCAAATCTTTGTTCAGAGTTTGCGTCTTTCACAAAGGCACCAAGAATCACGTTGAATAGTTGTTGGTCATGGAAGTATTTAAAGTTACAAGCAAAACTATTGAAAAAGTTGGAATATTGACCTTCAATATCCCCTTAACTAGAGAAGGTTCTCAGGTACGGTCCAGAACAACAAAATGATCGCAATGACGGGAAGAAAAAGTACCTCTCAGCTTCGTTAATGCTCTTTTACACCCTATATAATGATGATCGTAACATCATTATTAAGGGTGTAAAAGAGCATTCAAATCTGTTATGGCACTTACTTACTATAGCCACTGCCGCCATGGGACTACACGGTGATAATAAAATAAACGTGAAGGTAACTGGAGTTTACTAACCACATTTGGAAGTTAACTAATAACTTTGAGATTAAATTTTAGTATAAAGTAGTTTTCAGGTGTTGTACATATTTCTAAAGTTAAAAACTACGAGTATCTTGTGAAGAAGATATTATTGTTACTATTAAGCACTAGTTGTGTATAGGTTAATTTTCGAAACTCGGATGTTCAAAATATTTAACTCTACAGATTCTGGAGCCTTAAACCAAAGAAACGATGCGTGGGCGGACTGTGTGAAAGATGATATGGCTAGAAAAGTGATTGATGTGACGACGAGTAATGGGGAAATACAGTTTACATACGGATAATATGCTGCGCCGACCCCAAATATATTGGCAAGAGACGCCTTCTGTATATGAGTGGGAATGAACTGTAATCCACCACGTGAGTCCAGTACGGATTAATAACTTGATAGATCTCGTATAGCCATCCACATTCATACTCAAAACGTGTTTGTGTCCCAACAGTGGGAATATTATATTTGATTATGCTATCAAGCTTTTAGTTAAAGCGAAATTCGCTGCTTAACATTCTGCGACTGTCGACGGTTACTCACAACATGCGCTGATGCTTACGAAACACAAAGTTGTTTTAAAGAATTTGCGTCGCCGAGTTTCGCGGGAATGCCCGCAATTTTGTACTGGGACGAAGGCGCAGGAATTCTCCTTTGTCATAACATTTTCGTTGACAACGCGTTTTAAATACGCTTTTGTTTTGCGAAGTAATTATTATTTTTTAGTAATCTGTTCTGGAGGCTCGAGATGAGAATGTAAAATGAGCAAAAGGAAAGGATAATCTCTGAATGTCTTGCTAGAAAGCATTTCAAAAAAGTCAAAGATGGTTGTTTGAGTTCGAATTGAAACCGCAGATTTTAAAATTTGTAAAGACTGCACTGAAGCTGCTTCTGTCGGATCTTCAATGTGGCACTTAGAGAAGCTATATCTGAACATTATACTCTCTATATTCAAAGATAGCCACTTAAACCACGGTTGCAGAAGAAAGGCGAGGTCGATACCCAGCAGTCCGGATACAGTCAGATCACGGCCTGTACTGATGATAATTAAAGCTATATTACAAATTATTACTCTACTTGCAATCAAGAATTGTTCTTTAATATTCTATTAAATTACCAGGCAAAGTATAACTGCATCCAATTTCATGAGATAAAATCCTTTACTACTAACCAAACACTGTAATGTACGGTCTGGCACAAGCCTTGCCAATTTAGAGGCTGTTTTACATGTAATAACTTCCAACACCACAGAATTCAGTCTCCATATCTTTGGCACGCATACAAAATGCATATTAATTGCACATATGGCTTGTAAACATCTGGGAGTACAAAATTGCACATCACATGTTTCCTTTAGGGCTGCTTACGCCTGCAATTTTTGCGATGAAAGCGGAAAACATGTGGAGAATTCAAGAGGGAAGGTGGGAGCTGTCCGGAAATTAAAGTTGGGGTAAACTAGAGGCATGGGACTCTTGGTAAGTGAATAGGAAAATATTGAAGCTCGTCATGGGGAGCGAGTGGCCAAAATTGGTTAGAGAGCGAAAGACAGTAAACGACGATTGCCCGTGTTAATCTCAAATGCTCCAGAGAAATTAGGCGTTACAACCATTCGGATTTGTGATCATAACACAAAATAAGTGTATAACCAATGAAACTATGTACTAGGAATTGAAATACTTTTGCCTATTTAATCTATGATGAAACAAGACTCTGATAATATAATTATCAGCACAGCTGCTCTGATTAGTTGTCCAAAATAACACAACTAACCACAAAGTTGACGCAGATAGCATTAGGTAAGCTTCCAGGGAGCCTAAAATGGCCGCTTTAGCAGAATCATAATAGGATCATAATTAATCATGTTCAAATTCTTAAAATGGTCACAAACGCATTTAATATCGTGCATTTGGTACTTTGAGACCATTCTACGTTTGCTATCGTAATTATTACCTCCCTAAATCCGAATTTGGTTTATTCTTCGTAATTTATTTCGAAGCCGCCACCCTGTACCAGGAGTGCATAATGTAGAGGGAACGTAAGTATCCCAAACTGATTAGTGTACCGAATGCAACTTAGTAACTGAAACCGTGGAATATTTAGCAACGGAGAGTATCAATAAGTAAGGAGTTTGCAAGTGTGATTACATTCTGCAATATGCAGAGGTACTGATAGACTGTAACTTGATTCAAACTTGGTTACACCTGAGGTTTCGAGAAGAAAGTTTTGCATGTGAAGATTGTTTGCAGATGTCGAGTGTTTGATTTGAGTTGAAACGGGAGCACAGGATGAAGCGTGAAAAGGTCGTTATTAAGTACGCAACATTCGGTAAAGCTTTCGAAGAAAGAATAAGAATCTCATTCAACAGTATTTTGAGTGCGTCATATTGAGTCCTACCGTATAACGAGATTATTCACCCAAAAATAGGCATCCCAGGAATATTTGTCTGTCGCAAAATGTCTCTTTCGCAAAAGGTCTACTGGTAGCAAAACGTCTTTTTCGTATGTTTGTTTTTTTTTTAATCAGGTTCAGAATTCGGTGACATTAGTTTGTTTGATTTCGTTTTTTTTGCCCCCTTTAGAAGCAGATTTAAAAAAAAATACAAACACGAATAGAGACCCTCCTCCTTTTTGAAGTCAGTTAAATACTGGTTAACATTTAATGAGAATTCGGAAAGAAACAACCTTTTTTATAACCCAGAGTCAAATATTATTCTTAGTCTTAGAGCGATATTTTGCGAATGCGAAAAAGGCATTATGAGAAAACGGCATTCCGCGAAAGCGACATTATGTGAAAGAGATGTTTTGCTACCAGTAGACATTTTCCCAAGGAGACATTTTGCGACTGAGCCGAATATTTTTGCGTAGCTTCGTAAAGGGTCTGTTAACACTTTGTACAAAACTGTTAAAGATGAAAAACCGTGAAAAAAACACTAAATGGATAATGCAGCTATTTTAGAGCTTTGTGAGCTTTTTCATGACATAAGCATTGCCCTTGGCTATTGGCTAAGTGTTCGTAAAGGCTTTATTAGTATTATCTCTATGATAAAATTAATTTTTAACACGAAGGAGTTGGCTGGACGGCTTGGAAGTCTTCCATGAGAATCGAGTAGAAGCCGTGATCAATGGAAAAAAGGAAGAGAGGCCTTTACCCAATAATGAGACAGCACCGGCTTCTTTTGGCGGAAATGATGATAATGATGATCCTGATTCTATTTCTTGTTCAAAACCTTTAAACCTGCCTTTACCAGGTCACAGAACCACCAAAGACTAAACCAGAGCTTTCGTTTACGAGGCTAACGACGTCACATATTAAGATAAACCGCCGGATTTGCGAGTTTGTATAGTTAATGATCGCCATTTGTAAAGTACACGCCTGCCTCATTTAGACGGGTAGCAGCTCATTAATATCAGCGAGGAAATCTGCAGGGGTTTCTTCCATAACGAGGTTATTTTAATGTGACATGACGCCTGTAATCATCAGAGTCAGATAGAAGCGTACCTAATGGAACACCTATCATATTTCGCCAGTTAAGTTTATCTTCCATGTGAAGGGCAAGCCTATTAAGTAGTACCAATTCCGGCTTCTAGTTTTATCCACAACGAAGTTATAGGAGCTCGAACATGGCCAGAACTGTTTCGAGAAAAAGATGCTTCATTGCTCGACTTGCACTCACTCACTGCCGTGCCCCCTGATCGTGATGGGTCCCCTTCTGTTGTCATATTATTTATGTATAATATTTTGATTAAATATATTCACAGTATCTTATAATATATCCTAGTAGTTTATCTCAGTATTAAATTATTTTCAGTAAAACATCTACCACAGTTTGTCAATGCATCAACCAAAAGTTGACTGGTAGTGATGTTAAGTCCAACTTTGTAGTTTGTGCTTGAAGTTTTAGGCGCCTGCTTGTGCCGTTAAGTTTAAAGCGTTATAATCATCGCTGCATTTAAATAATATACTTATATGCAGTTAAGTGATAAATAACATATTTTCAATTTGACAACCGCATTGGTTCCTCTCGTCTCTTAGCTAGCCTTTACTTATCTCACCATCAAGTACAAAAGAAAAGAGTATTTACAACCACGCAAACTCTTTGAAATGCGGTAGTGGGAATCAGAAATTTGATTCACCACAAAGTGTTCTCTTTATTATAATATCAAAACACTTGTCTTCAACATCAAATTACATGAAAAGGTCATGTCAACAAAGGTCACAGGTAAATTAATTACTTTAAGACCCAGCTTTTGATGTTCAATTACTTTAGGATTCTACTTAATATTTTTTCAATAGCACATTGTTCCGAAATTTTTGTTGTTATAGGTCCTAGGGAAGGGCTGCGGGTTGTTAGAAAGAGATACCGCGGACTCGGACACAAGGGCTAAGAAGAAACGCGGGTGGTTTTCAGTCAGTAGAAGTCTGACACCCTAGGGGCTGATCTAAGTTCCGGGAAAACCTCAGGGACGCACAAGACCGGGACGTGTTGCCGAACAAAAGGTGTGCAAATACCCAGCGGTAGTTAGATCCAGGCAGAAATAATAATGGTAATAAATTCAGTAATTAGTAAACCAAGGTTGTGCTTGTGAGGCTACTCACACTCTTGAGTCGGCAAATCAATTCAGAACTAAGAATTTTCTTTATTTTTTTTATGTAAACCTATACTATAGACTATCGAACAAAGTAATCGAATGTTTCAGTATTAATGAAGAAAACGTCGGTTCCTGCTTAGACTGCATGCCGTAGTTACTGGTAGGTAGAACTACGGTCAATACTAATCAAATTCTATTTAACACTCAGCGATATATACTTTAGGAAAATAATTTAAACTAAGTGTTCACAGCAGGCTTTTAGTTCTTCCGTATAAATAAATGTATAGAAAAAAAAATAGAATCACACTTGTCTTTCAGTGGAAACTTAACTGAACTTTACCCCACCTAGCGGAAGCTTTTGAAACTGCAAAGTAGCATTTTGCACTGCGGTACTAAAGCTTGTAACAGCGCCATCTAGCAATTTTAACGTAAAACCGTTCATTTAATGGAAGTCATGGGTGTAAATAGTTCGAATAATATCGAAGAGATGGCGCTAGTATAACTACAGTTTAAGTGGTCTGCCACTAAATAAATAAATGACAAAACCTCGAAATTGCTATCTAACAACTAAAAAAACTACAAACATAGAAAAGTTTTGTTAAGAATTCATGAAAAACTTTCATACCTGTTCATCATCGCTGGCTAGAAAGGTCGCCTCCCAGAAGTCCTGGATGTTCTCCGGATAGTCAGCCTCGTTGGTTGGATCAGGGCTCAGGCACAGCTCCCTCTTCTGGAACACGAAGATCAGCCCCCCGTACTCCTCTTCGGGCCTCCAAGCCCCACACATAGTAGCCACCGTTCTAGTCTTACCGGACTCATCATGCATTTCAGGATCTTTATTAATTTTATTGATTAGCTTGTGATCCGTTTTCGAATCACTAGCAACTACTTGTTCTGTCTTTGGCCAGTAAAGGTCATCACTTTCAAGCTTAAGCTTTTTCATAGGAACATGTTCCATTTTCAAATCGCTTTTATTATCAAAAGCCTCAGCACCATCACTGGCCATATTTGACTGGTTATCACTAAGAAGCTTGATTTTTTTTATTGGCTCGTGATCCATTTTCAAATCGCTTTTATTTTTTAAACCTTCAGCACCATCACTGGCCATAGCTAATTTATTTAAAATAAATCGAGGGAATTTTATTTTATAAATAAGTAACTGCTTTAATAGCTATAGTTTTAAAAATACTTAGCATTAAATGAAAAAAATTAAACTACAACTTATAGGACTATTATTGTGACAGAAGTGAGATGATAATAGAAAACAATAAACAAAAGTTTATTTACACTACGATATAAATAACTTTAATAAAAAACGCGCACACGCGGGTCATATGACCCTGTAATTGGGTGTTATCTACGAGTTTGTAGTTGTTGACACCTGTTGCACTCAAAATTAACAGTGTTTTCACTCAAAAACTAAAGATACGTGAGATTTTAACCTCTAAAGCCGACGTTTTAGGTTATGCTGCTGCACCGCGCCACAATACGAATACGTCAAACAGACAATCAATCAGCTGTTTTTTATGTCATTCCAACACGTTTTTTTTTTTAATATTGGAACCCAGTATTTTGAGTAACAAATTCTATTGTGTTTAATCAAAACTTAAAAAAAATAACTTAATGAATATCTTAAAGCACAATAATCGTTTCTATTTTTCTATTATATAACGTCTTTTTCAAGATAGTTTTGTGTTAATTTGGAACTAAGCTCATGCTCTGTCCTCTAGATGGCATGGTGATCGTATTGTAAACGTATTGTGTTGCGTTTATCTATTTAACTACCCCTCGCGTAAGTACAAGACCCTTCTCATAAATTTGTTACTAAATAACTCACTAGATGGCAGACTGATAAGGATGGACTATCGTGGGTTTTTGTCCTCGTTTTCATTTATGCCTCTATGTAGGGTTATGACAACAAAAACGAGGGCACCTCTGTTGTTTGTGCTATGCGTTTGAGATATTTGGAATATTAAAGTTGAACTTGAAATGATAGCTAAAACTTACATAATAAAATTATTTGGGTTTTTTGGTTGCTCACACTGTTTCTCTAAAATTTTTTGCATGAACTGCATACTTTCATCTAAAAACTAGTTTGAAAGTCTACGCTAGGCACCTACTTTAGCACGTCGGGGCTGCGGGTTGTTCAGAAGTTACCGCGGCCTCGACCTAAAGGGCTAAGAAGGAACATGGGTGGTTTTTAGACCGTAGAAGTCTGACACTAACTTTCGCTCTGCCCAAGAGCGGGAGGGGTTATTTGATGATTTTCCACCCGCGAAAAAAAATATTTTGGACGTTTTGCGCCTAAGCAAAAGAACCCAATGTTAGACCTGTAGCCAAAAATGTATCCACTTACGATACTATTACCTACATCACTTATTATTAGTTATTATCACTTAACACATCACTTCTCACACTTCACACTAATATTCTATAGGTGAAAGTTTGTGAGTGTGTAGGTATGTTTGTTACTTCTTCATTTTTTTTTTTTTTTTTGGGACAGGCCCGCCACACTATTCCCAAACCACTGTAACTCCTGTAAGCCAGAATCAACAGTGGCGACCACAAGAAAAGCGCCGAGACAATGAAGCCCGACGAAGTCCAAGAGAAACGATTTAACTGTCTTGGATCCCGCAACGAAATTAATCAGAAAAGAATAGCGGAGGAGTAGGAAAAACATGTCAAGTTACTTCTTCATGCAAAAACGACTGAACGGATTTGGATAAAATTTGGTACACAGATAGTTCATAACCTGGATTAACACATAGGACAGACATTTTTATCCCGATTTTATATTCCCGTGGGATCATTTTTGAGTTGTAGTGGGCGAAGTCGCTGGCACATTTTTGCTGTTTCATACATATAAAATACCGATAAGTGCCTACATAATCCACTTCCTTTTTGGGAAGTCAGTTAATTATACGTTTTTCTTTCTGTTAATTCTTGCCTTATAACTTTTCCCAAAATTAGGCGTCTGATATCGTCAATGGGAACATTGTGTTTCTCTATTTAGCTCTCAGTTCCAAAAGGAGTCTTTAACCCTAGAGTAGGCTCGTCTTTTTTCGAACGTCAGTGGGCGCGTGGGAAGAATTTTGCCGCACCATTTCAATTACCTACCATTTTTATTAAGATTATAGCAATTAAATTAATTTAATTTCTCAGTATTTATGTAAAACACAAATAAGATAAATGATGCATCAACATCTATATCTCTTAATTGGCATGAAAGAAAAGATTTATTAAAAAAATAACAACTTGCGTGTGTTAAATTAACATTTTCATAAGTATTGAAACTAACTATGTATATTTAGTGGAAAAATAAAACACACTTAAAGCAATATTCATTTTGTGATCACATATAAAATTGCCACTCGTAGTACCTACGTCAAGTGCGTTGTCCAAGGTATTTACTCCATTAGAGAATATTACATAGCATAAGGATAGGTGTAATGACTAACATGTATGCTTTATTATGTAATGGAGTGCGTGTGATAATAATTGTGTAGTTTTTAATGCATCAAATATATAAGGGTAATATAATAAATCTTTATTCAGAATTGTAGAAAGGTAAAATAATAATATGAATCTTAGACTAACAATATAGGTAAAATAATGTTAGATGTCTGTACTAGGAAAATCCGATATCACAGGCTGTAGGACCTACGCACATCCTCTGATCTTGTTAATCGCGTGATGCCTTTAAGCTCTGACTAATTTTTATTTTTATTTTTCGCAACAATATAACCATAAAAATCACATACAATACCATAAGATTTCAACTTTCCAAGAAATATATGACACAAACTTGACCTACGTGAGTGGGTGCGTGGTGAGCAAATCGCCGCCCAGTGACACCGTAGTAACAAACTCCTCATGAAGTGGCCCCCTGTGCTGTGATGGAGTCCAGCATCTAGGCATGAGTTGTCAACGAAAGTAAGGGCAGCAACTACCTAAACAGTTCATACTTACCTATAGCCAAAGCCCTATACTTACGAATTATTAAGGTTTTTTTGACGAGGTCGGCAAAATGCTCATAGCGCGCCCACTCTAGGGTTAATGTAGAAACAATGATATTATTTACCTCAGAAACACTCCTAATTCTCGAAACATAAAAGTAAACTACCTAACTCTCATTTGCCAAGTTTGCTAAACACAGCAATTTAAATATCCCCGTTATTTTCATTTCTTTCATCTCAACCAGATGATTTAAAAACACAATCAACGAAAAGTAAAAGGTTTGGGGCAAGATAAACATTATTCGCGTGGCTGCCATGTTTTCTATACAAACAGTCACCGCGAACGGTGTGTGGCAACACTGGCAACTGGCAACCCTATCGGGTGACACCTATTTACATCTGAAAAGGGGTTAGAAAAAGTAAAGGTTGTGTGGTAGAATGTTTTTATGTTTTACTTTTGTTAGCACTGTTGTAAGCGACTGTATCTACTGCTATGCTACAGCTATAGGTATGTAGGTTAAATAGGGGATGATAGTATGGAAGTGTGTTTTTGTTTTTAAAGAGTTTTTTTTTAAAATTTAAGTACCTACCTTTTCAACATCTTGTTCCAATGGTCCTAATCGCGACTGCCGAGCAGAAAATCCTGGGTTTGATTTCGGTTAAAGTGTTGTTGGATTATTTTCTCCTGGAATTACGAGTATGTCTCAGTAGTACGCACAGAGTCTGATTTGTACCGGGTTGGCAAATTGGTTGATCCAATATTTGGTTGATCCCAAATAAAGAATAACGGCAGGACAATGACGAATTTTAAAAATCATAATATCGGTCCAACCCGTTTCATCTCATTTTGTTCCCCAAAAACTCCATTCAAGATTGATCCTTCCTCAACTATTTTCCGTTCACTACATATTATACCCTTTTTTTTTGGCGGTGGAAAATCATCGAATAACCCCTCCCGCTCTTGGGCAGAGCGAAAGGGAGTGAAAGACTTCTACTGACTAAAAACCACCCATGTTCCTTCTTAGCCCTCTATGTCGAGGCCGCGATAACTAGTGTACAACCCGCGGCACATAGTATACCCTCAAAACCAATTCTCTATGGCAAATAAAGCTATCCAGCACCGTCACAGCAGCTGGCAGTTCCCACCAAAGATTCTGCGTGATTTATGACTCGTTCCGACGTTGATTGCTTATTGTTTCGAGGCCTAGAGGTCCTGGCGTTAGTCAGCTTAATTATGTCTCTTGGATGATGGTACCTATATACTTACCTACGAAGGTTATTGTGTCGTGATGCTTTATAAACCATGAATAAAATAGAATAATTATTTCGATTTAATGATTACTAAGTCCCCTAATGATTCCCATCTGTTTATTCAATAATAATCGGTTTAGTGAGACCGTAAAAAGTCGCAATAGGGCAAAATGTTCTTGCTTTTTCCAAAGAAGCAGCCATTGAGTCTGAATTTGTGCCCGGTTGTCGGCAACAGGCTCGATCGTCCCCTATGATCCCCTTGAATATATAATAATATGTTCAAGTCGCATGTACGACTTGAAAATACATATTATTATCTGGCGAAATGTCTACACATAGCTACACATCATGCTATAGGTTTTTTTGGAAATGAAACTTCTTGCCGTCAGCATAAGATCTTGGCTGTTTACACGCGGATTAATCTTCAGGTTAAGCTGCACTTCAGGTTGGGCTGTGGATGCGTGACCAGTCATAACATACCGAGTTTCCTCCATGTGCTTCGAAAAGCACTTTATACCGTTAGTCCAGGCTGTTATTTGTAGATCTTCTTCACTTATATCAGGGTCCTAAATGTTGATTTGGATTACCTAGTGCTAACTGGGTTCTGGAGGTCAGATAAGCAGTATTGTATATTTCGTTTGCGTATGAGAAGTCATCAAATGAGCCCTTCCCCGGCTTCTGAGCGATCGGAACGGACGGCAGTATCAGACTTGTATTTACTGACTAAGATCGGAAGCGACAAACTAGTGGCTCAGTTCTGGGCCGACACAACGCCTTCGACATACTTCGACTTCGTTCTAGGGTATCTCTTTCGAACAGTTCCGCAGCACTGGCAAAATGTTATCTACACCTACTATTTCACATTCTCACAAAAAAAAACGTTTCGTCAACTGCCAATTTCCACGGAAACTTGATATTTTCCTTGTCCACTCTCTCGATTGGTCCACGAAAGTGGTTCATAATCGTACTAGCGACATCTGTTGGACGTCACCTAAACGATGCGATGACGGGTGACAAATGAATCAACCTTAATAGCTGCCTATGTTAGGTGTTTAGTGGGGCTGTGAAATAAGCGGGTATGTTAGATAATAGTGGGGGAAAAATAAATGTTTAGTAGTTGGAGACTCGAGGTATCCATTATCATTCTCTTGCCCTTAAAAAGGGTATTTCACCAAAAAAATCGAATTAGTCCGTCTGTTAGATTATCGAAAAATACATATTAGATACGTGTTTTTTGTTGTATCAAATTAATCAAAATTGACGAAAATAAAACGTGTCAAAGATCATGAGTGGGGGGCTTTTGACGTCACTTTGTGGGTAAAAAAAGAGACAACAAACACAACAAAACAAATAAAGATGCAATGATGATGATGTGATGATGATGAAGGTGCATGTGATGCTTAGTACAAAGATGTGCTTAAGCGCCTCATGAAACGATGTGGCCTAGACACGTCACAATGGGAGGTAATGGCAGCGGACCGGTCACTGTGGAACCATACCGTGAGCACTAAGGTGTTTGAGTTTGAAAGGCGGCGTAAAGAAGAGCTCGATGCTAAACGAGACGAGCTTAAGGCCCGACCATCCGCGGCCATCCAATACAATTACGTCGGAGGGGTGCTGACTTGCAGTGAATGTGGACGCACTTTCACGGCAAAAATTGGCTATGTCAGTCACCTGAGGGCACACCAGCGATGCTCTTAATAGGCAGATCCAAGTCGCTGTGACCGAAATCGGTCGTGATCATAATTATATACTAACCTTAATTGTGACGTCACATGACTTGACATGACTTTTCGAAGCACTTTTTGTTTACGCGCAAAAGAAAAAATAAAGGTAATCCACTCGGGTCTGCGGGTTGTTCGAAAAAGATACCGCGGCCTCGGCTCAAAGGGCTAATAAGGAACAGTCGGACTTGCACATGAAGGATTCCGCACCATGACTTATTATGGATTTTCCAGTAATCTATAGGTCTTGAACTAATTTCTGTATTTTTTTCAGAATTTTGGGCTCAGTAGTTTCATAGATAAAGGGGGGGGGGGTGGTTGGACAGACAGGCAGGTTCCGTTTTTCTCCTTTTGAGGTACGGAACCCTTAAAATGGGTAAAGGTAGGGTGTGGGGGTGGGTGGGTGGGTGGGTATCATTCTTTTGCCCTTATCCCAAGCTATACCTATCTATTACTCCACATCTGTTTAGACACCTCCAGCACCTCTTTTCTTGACATATCAGTATTTCATCAGGGTCTTTACCCTGGTACCTTTGTATCAGGGTGATTGGCTCTGACCCACTTATTCGCCTTTCCCTATTCAGAAGAATTACTGATGATAAAATTATTCAAGGTTAGATTTATGTGCACGTGATTATTTAGGTACCTATCGCATTGAGCGATTTTTTTTTTTAAAAAAACGTGGCCGCACACTAGGTATTTCTCCTGTTTCGTGGGTGCGTTTACAAACATTTAATTCACATACACAAATACCCAGACCCGGAACAACTATCTGTAGGTCATACAAATATTTGTACCGTGCGGGAATCGAACCCGCGACATGCAGCGCAGCAGTCCATTGCTTGAGCCACTGCGCCAACTGTGCCGTCAAATCAACATATTTAGGATTAGATCAAACACGATATTTAACATCTCTCTAGTTCAGTTTTTAAACGCACTTTCACCTCAAACCAAATCGCTGTCACCCATATTTCATGGCCCAACAATCCGCAAGAAACTCACAAACCGGGAATAGTGTAACATCGCAGGCTGGATTCACACGTATATTTGTCATACTCAATCCTCTTCGCGAGAGAGTGTGCAGCCCGCCTTACACCGTCATATCGGGATTAATGTCGAGCTTTTTGTGGTCATCTGTTACTTTGATATGGATGATGGAGCTGTTATAGTTGGGTTTGTTGCTGGAGAATGGGGTTGAGGTTTTGCTAACATCCAGACAAGTACCTACAATACAGTCGAGATAGATCTCTCGAAAAACCAGAGGTGCGTGTATGGCTGCCACTGAAATATTATAATGGTCTTGTCTATAATTTGGTTTTTAAATACCTTAGGAACATTTAATTGGTGTAGACCAACATCACTTAATCAGTCAACAACACGATTACTTTTAGGATACGTTGCAACGTCTTACGTTTTCCGTAAAAGCAAATATGAGGAAATTACAGTGATTTTACCATTAAAGCGTACCTATCAATACGGCGTTCAAGAACTGTCTACGTCAATATTGCATATTATGACACTGAAAGTTACGCGGCTGAACGCTCAGTTTCAATCCGTGGTAACTTTTTTAAGCAAAAAGTCTCATTAAAATATTGTTTTAGAACAAAGAATTCGTCAATACAAAAAAATCCTTTAAAACCCACATTCAACATAATTATGACATCACCAAAATCAACCCCCTACAAAGCAATACATATGTAAATCGATTCAAACGTCCCTAATTAAAAGCTTAACCCTGCGAACGCTACAGTAACAAACTCCGTGTCTATCTGAATTAGCGCCCGCCATAACTATCGGGCCGGGCGCCCACCTCGACCATAAATTAGATGCTGCTTGCCCACTACACGGGATGAGTTTGTGTCCATTGATGGGCGGGATTTTTTTGTGTTGTCATTTAACGCCGTGATTCCCAATGTCCACCCTCGGCACAACGGTGGACAACGAAACACTAGTCAAACAGTACTTGTCTTCAAATAAAGTTATAATAGTACGTATGTTTAAAAATGAATTGCTGTCCATCTTTCTGATTTTTGTAAGCATTTTTAGGACCTCTTGCAGACCAGTCACGCTTGCGACCACTAGAGCAACGAGGGAGTTATGATATTTTTTAGTATTAACAAAGGTGGCAGTGATGGAATACATGTTACAATTTGTTATGCGTCATCACCATCTTTAGCCTATAACGTTCCCACTGCAGGGACTTAGGTCTCCTCTCTAGAGGAGGTATGGACTATAATCCACCATGTGGATGTGGGCCCTGTGCGGGTTGGTAGATGTCACATAATATCTTCGAATTATAGCTTACACTTTTATGAAAATATTGGCCTATTAATATTTTGCCGAATTATCGAACTGCCAATCATATTCATTATGTTTACGATGTCTAGCGGACAACTTACAGAAACATGCAACATAATTTTGGGGTTGCATATTAGAAAATCAAAACTTTCTCGAGCAAATTTCAAAAGAACAATAAACGAAATAACAAAATTTAAATGACCAAATGTTTTGTTTAGAAAAAATTTAGAATCCCAATGTATGTGACATCAAATGAACGACTGATCAAAAGTTGCTAGATGTAATTTTAAAATATCAAATCATTAATGGATAGTCGTTATATCGAAACTAAATACAGATGTTCAAATGCCCAAAAGGGTTACCGTCAGCAGGTCGACGGAGCCCCGCTGCGGGGCTCCTCTTTCTGTCTGCAGGGTTTAAAGGAACCCTAACCAAACCTCGGGGTGCCCCTGAAGTCGACCGTATAGGGTTAGGGTTTTCGTCTGGTATTTGGTATTTCAAATGTCGGTGTAATCCATTTGATAATTAATAATTTATCCAGTAATCCATTTTGACCTTTAAACGATTTGGTCAATAGTGTAATAAATAATTTAAACATTGATATTCCAGACTTTGGTCACTCACACACACTTTTGATCAAATGACCATCGTTATTTTAAACTTTTTTGATTTGTACGTTGTTATTTTGAAATTTGCTCAGGAAAGTTTTGATTTTCGAATATGCAACCAATTTTGGTGCTGCTATTTTGTTGTGATGTGTGTACGAACGGCCGGACCTTTGATGCTATACAAAACCGGTTTATGCGTATTTCTCAAAGTAGAAAACCTATACAACGCAAGGCCATGTTATACTGGAATAATATAGTTTCATGTGTCGTCGCGACTGACATGACTGACTGAGACAGAATAGTAGGTATGTACCTCAAAATCGTATTCAAATGAGTTCGCAGTTAATAATTATCACTAAGGTACGCATAAAGAAAAGTAGCAGCAAGCAAGTACAAAATTCCAGATAGGTACATAAATATCCCGGTACAAAAACCCATTCTAACAATGGAAACGCTCTATAAAGCATGGGCCATAGACTTTTAATCAATCTGCACGAGCGGTACGGTGCGCAAAAATGGCCGTCCTACCGGCGCGGCGGACGCGGCTTAATTAAAGCCATAAGGAAAATACGTTCAGTTCCTCTATGAGTTTGTTTTTTTGCCATCGGTACATTGTTGGCTTGATTGTTATTGTTATAGTTGGCACAGAAATGGTATTTTTTGGGAAATTTGCTGAAATACTACCAATTAGAAGGTTTCAGAAAATCTTTACTGATTTGTTCATGAATTCTCATTGGAGAACAGTAACATGGGCATACATGCATGCATGTAAGGTTTTGCTATTTACCTTCTGCCCTGTGACGTTCATATTCATTGTTACCTCCGAAAACCCTATAATCCCGACTGTCATTTGCGAACTGATCCGAACCGGAGAGTCGGACAAATTCTTGCGTCTTGTAATTCATTACTATAATTATGTGCTGAGGAACCTTCCTCAGCACAATAACTCATATGGACTATGCCAATAATCTAGGTAGATAGGCATAGTCCATATGAGTTATTGTATGTAATAATAATTATTGTGATTATTTTTCCGACCCAAATATCGACCAATAGAATTGCACCATTCGACGTCACGTGGTACAACCTACATGGTATTATACTGATAATTTTTTGAAAATTTTCTCTGGTCGTTGCTATATATAAAAAACAAAACATGATCCAGTCAAATTAACCACACGTCAAACTGACAGGTTGAATTCAATTGTGAAAATTGGAGATTTTGCATGAAAATGAGTCGATTCGGAGTTTGTTCTCTGTCCACCATCGATAAAAAAGTCAAAGGAAATGTTTATTTGTTAACTGTACATTTCGTCTCATGGTGCAATTCTATTGGCCGACATTTGGGACGGAAAAATAATCCCCCGAATACCACACGAGCTTCAAAATTATCTGGCATTTCCCTCAAGGTTCCCTGCAAACAAATAAAATCGTCAAGTTTTTCAGGAAAAATCACTCGCTTTGTTTGCAACGAACCTATCGGGAAATACCCGATAATTTTGAAGCTCTTGTGGTATTATAAGTGATAATTATTGTCTGTAATTAGACTAGAAGCCAACATAGCTGAGAAAAGACTAAGCTAGCTTCTGAACCTGCCCCGATATCATAATGACAATAGGGAATCGGACTGAGTCAAAAAAAAATATGATTCTAATTAGTCCGTCAGTAAGATTCTCGAAAAATATTGGAAACGTTTTTTTTTGATTTTTCAAATTAATAAGAATTGACGAAGTTAGGACGCGTCAAAGATCATGAGTGGGGGGTTGTGACGTCATTTGTAGGTAAAAAATGTTTCCGAAGCACTGTATCGTCTTCATTTTTTGTTTATGTGAAAAAAGAAAAAATACGTGTCCAATATTTTTTGGAAATCTATCTGACGGACTAATTAGTTTTTTTTTGTCCGATCCCCTATTGAAATTGATGTCGTTAAATATTCATAAATAGTTCCTTCTTCTTCGTCTTCTAAGCGTGTCGATGGCAATCTAAATTGAATTGGCCTAGAAGTTAGTTAGCATTCAACAGTTCCTAATGTGAACTAACAACAGTAGTAACAGTACACACAGGACAGTATATATATTATGTGCCGAATAGTTCGTGGAACAGCACCACATTTACCTACACTCCAGGGCAGCTATAAATCGTACCTACCTATTTTTTATATCCCTAAGTAGGTGTGCCGTCAACCTACCTAATCACCATTATCACCAACAAAGTATTACAATACAAAACCTATAATTTTTTGGCCAGACATTGAAAAATTGAGACACCCCTTCCCAACGGAATAGCACAAGATATACCAAGAAATAAGCAAAAAAAACACAATAAATAAAACAAAATATAACGTGTATGTTAATCTCCTGGTTTAATCTTGGCAACAAATCGCGATGCCAAGTGTACGTTTCTTGCGAAATGGATTTTATGGTAATATTATTCCCATGAAGAAAGTAATCCTCCACAGCCTCCAGTGTTGGGTATATAAGAAAATGTATGAGATTACCTGTTATAATTCGTATTAAACATTAATGGGGATTTGAAAATTAATGAAAAAGAGAAATAAGTAGGTCGTTAAATGATTTAAAGAGCAGGAGTTTGATAAATGCATGGTTTAGGTCATCAATGCAAAATGAAGACGATACAGTGCATTGAAACTCATGTGACGTCATTTTCTAAGACATAAGTATGACATTTTCTACCGGTCAGTGATGTCACCAGCCCCCACTCAAGTCTTAGACGCGTTGTATCTTCGCCAATTTTTGTTGATTTGATAAAACAAAAAATACGTATCCAATATTTTTCGATAACCTATAACAAACGGACTTATTGGAATCATATTGTTTTAGTGAGGAAATATGATTAATTTAAGTGGCAGTGGTCAAGGCACATTGCTGGTAGAACGGATGGCTGATGGGGCCGAAAAGATCTGCAGTTTCAAGCGCAAACCGGCATAAGTTGCGTTAGAAGTCGTCCCCCGGTGACCTGGTGAAGGTTGCGGGGATCCACTCAATGCGAGACGCATCGAACGATCAACGTGGTGCCACTCGGAGAAAACTCTATGTCTAACAGTGGACGTCTTTTGGGTAAAACGATGATGTTGAACTGCAGTTTCTTGAAAAAGTATAAGATTGACTTTTTAATTTCCAGATGCAGATGAATAATTGACATTCAAAATAACTAGGCACTAAGCATATCAAAACAATGGAAATTTTGAACGTGTTCGAAAAAGTCGTAGGAAAATAGATGGCAATTTCATTAGCAGAAAATATAATAGGTGTAAAAGCCCACAACGAAGCCAAAAGGCACTTGTTCACGTGGTCATTGCGATTTTTTTGTTCTAATCATACCGGAGAACTTTCTAGTTACTTCTACTTTTATTGGTGTCAAAGTTCCAACATTTTCATAAGCTTTTTTTTAAAATATTTGAATAGTTATTGAGCATCCTATAATGCATCACCAGCATTATGTTTTGAGAGCGTTAATACCCCTAAAAAGAAATCATTTTCCATCAATAATTTTTATGTTCGGATATTTAATAATAATAATAATAATAATATAATAATATTCCACAACTATCACACAACGCCATCTAGTCCCAAGCTAAGCAGAGCTTGTGTTATGGGTACTAGACAACTGATAAACATACTTATATATTTCTAAATACATACATATTTTAGATAAATTACACCCAGACACAGAACAAATGATCGTGCTCATCACACAAACATTTGTCCTGGGTGGGAATCGAACCCACGACCTCCGGCATAGCAGTTAGGGTCACTAACCACTAGACCAACAGGCCAGTCAATTAGTTTGATGTACAGAATACTTTGTAAAACGTCTAACTAATTGTGAAAACACTAGGCCTAGACTCTAAGCCAAGTAGTGGAGCATATTCTACAGTCAAGAAATCTTACGATCAACCAGGCATTCAACTTTCTGGGTTAAAACTAACCAAAGAACATTGGACATTTTTACAAAAAAGGTACCAACGATTCAAGGTGTTTAAAAAATGAAAAGCAAACCAAAGGCAGGAGTACACTGGCACACGTTAGTTTGTGTAGTTGTGTCTTGTACTATGAATTATAAATGGAGACTACGCATGGAGTACGCCGATTGCGTGAGCACTGGAACGTAGCAATGTGGATAAGGATTGAGTAATCAATTTTAATTTTTCAACCAAATCTTAGTCATTTTCTGGAGCCCGCGGCTGACCTATTAGAAAATGGTGGGAAGAGTTGGATAAAACCAACGACCAGTGGTCCTGATTAGTTCTGGATTGAAACAACTGGAAGTCGAGGGGACCGGACTTTGCCAGTTATGGCATGACGCAGGGTTACAGTAACAACAACACCTTTTTTTTGGCGGGAAAATCATCAAATAACGCCTCCTGCTCTTGGGCAGAGCGAAAGGGAGTGTCAGTTTTCTACTGACTAAAAACTACCCGTGTTCCTTCTTAGCCCTATATGTCGAGGCCGTGGTAACTTCTGAACAACCCGCAGGCCCGACGGGAACAACAACACTTTGAATTTGTTGATATTCAGCAAAACTTTAGAAGTATCCCTTTAACAAGGCAATGAATTTCCTTCTTGCGTTGTTGTCGTTTATTGCGTAGCTCTGATAATAGCTGCTAAAAAACGCTGAATACATAACCTTTTCTGAAACAAAAGGTACCTACAATTTTTACCGTGGTAACTGGTGGTGATTCACACAGTGGTCAATGACGACACTGACAGCTCTTGGGTGCGCCCAAGAGCGGTCTAATGTGCTGCAGGGCTATTGCGTATATTTGAGATGACAGTGGCTAACCTATAGTGCCTATCAATTAACTGTCAAATGGTTCCATTTTGTACTAAACCATAACCAATTTGATAGTTAATCCATGGACAATATGATAGCCACTGACATATAAAAGATACGCAATAGCCCTGCTGATCGCATTTAGTTTCTTTGATGAACATTAACATCACATCGTTATCATCAAGGGGTTAGCCAGTGGTGAACCTAATAGTATAACAACATTTTGCCAGTTATATTTAAGTCCCATGTAATTAAGGGCAATCCTATTGTCATTAACCGGGCACAATTATTAACCGGGCACAATTTCAGACCTCGTGGGTACTCGGGAATCAAAGTCGGCGACTGAGACCAACGTAACAGTTCGTTCATGAATTTTGCCCAAAATCACCTGCTTAAGATAATTATTGTACTGAGAAGTGTAGAAAACTCATTACACTCCACACAGTGGTAAAATCCAGTATTACGTCTAATCCAAAATACCAAGCCACCACACTGTCGTATTCAAAACAATCCACAGGCAAATAACCGATTCTCGGCCCCTTGGGGGTCGTTCAGCGTCCGCTTTACTTTTTCACATTATTCCGACTGCGGCACGCCGACGGGGCGACAGCGGGACGTCTGCGGGGCGGCAGCGGCAACCTGCGTGCGATTCCCATTACCTAAGTGTTTATTTTTATGAAATGTATACTGTGTGTGTCTGGCTTTATAATACACGTGAGATTTTTCGAAATGAAGGTTTTTGGTGGAATTTCTAAGCTTTGTTTGGGGTTGGTTTATAACTGGTCCCTGTGGATGGATGGTGGATAAATAAGGGTAGGAGGGTAAGGTATTATAATTGTCAGGCTATTTGATTATGGTAGCTTGTATTAATTGCGTGACTGACCCGAGCTTTGAAGGCAAAATCAATGCTGCTAAGCAGGTTGAGTTTATTTCAGTTAGTAATGACTGCGCATTGTATAAAACCGCATACAACGTACTAGTTACATACCAGGATTTTCTAACATAATCATCTTAATGTGACAGGGTTGCCGCAACGACGAATGGAGGTTGGAGACAAAGTGATAGGCAGCTTTTGTAGCTTTAGTCCACGATTGCATCAGTTTTAAGCTCTAAAATATTATAGGTACCTAGGATCTAGTTTGATACTTAACTTTTTTTTTTATTAAAATCATGAATGTCCTCCGCGCGGATGGGTCTGTCAAACTCTAACTGACTAAAAAACACAAACACTTGCAACGGGGGTCATGGGAACTAGTGCGCATTGCACGATATACCTACCACACATGTTCAAGGATCAATCGTCGTATGCCAAAAGATTTTCGATAATAACTGTACCTACCTACACATTCCGTTTCATCATGATTGTTAAATATAAGACAGTATACAGCACTGTAGGCATAGCAGCACTTCTTAACATGCAGCCTCTCTTTGAAATCCTTCCGTCTGGCGCTGTAACAACGTTTGTGGCGATTTGAATCTCAAAGATTTCGAATTTAAGTTCTGCTATGCTCCCGGTTTTTGGGTGTGGAGTAATTTTTAAGCACAGAGCGTTGAAGAAATAGCTTGAAAATAATATTCTATTAAATGTTTAGAGATGGAAGAATTTTGACGACACTTGAAACGTTTTCGGAGTTATATTATACTAATTATGTACTTGCATACCTACACTCGCACTTACATATGCACGCACAAAATCAGCTTCTGAAGTCGGTGGCAAAAAAACCCGACATACAAACAAACAAAATTTAATTGTTTGTATGTCGGGTTTTAATGTCACCGATTTCGGAAACTGATTTTTCTTCTGAAGTTTATTTTTCACTTTTTTGTGTTTTTGAAGTCGATTTTTTAAGCTTCAGTTTGATAGCAAGAAAGAAAAGCCTCCATAGCTTCACGGGTTAGAGCCATAGATTAATAAAATTAAATCTATGAATAGTTAAGCTCTGTCTCTCTGTAAAATTGTTGAAATTGCAACTGCAGTAGTTTTGCACCTTTGTTTTGTTGTATTTGTTTGATCAATTCAAAAGTGCCTGTGCCTACTTGAAATAAATGTTTTGATTTTGATTATGTGACTTGGACCATCCATCATCTTCTTGTGCGCAATATTCAATTCTGATATCCTTTGAAGCATCATCTTTATGTATTAGCTAGTCAATCTGCTCGGTGTATCTTCATCTTAGTATATAAAGCCATTTATGGTAGACTTTAAGAGTAAGACCGAGATCTTTAAGCGTGACTTAGATGGCGTTTATACTTAGAAACGTTACTGCCTGTATAACTACCTCGTTATTTTGCTAAGCAGCGTGAAGATACCTGGGCGTAAGGCCAACTGTTCTTTCTGTTCCTGAAGTTGTCACCTACACTGAAATCAGGCAAAAATGGTTGGCCGCGGGTTGTACACCAGTTATCGCGGCCTCGACATAGAGGGCTAAGAAGGAACATGGGTGGTTTTTAGTCAGTAGAAGTCTGACACTCCCTTTCGCTCTGCCCAAGAGCGGGAGGGGTTATTCGATGATTTTCCAAACGCCAAAAAAAAAAATAATGGTTAGTGTGACCAGGTGTTACTAAAGTTAACCACCGACCAATTTACCAACATCGAAAAGTTCTTTTCTTATGAATTCACACATGTAGATACTTAAATTAGTATTTTTACTGTAATGTATCGAACTTTCAATCCTCACATACATTCATAAGGAGTGACGTCCGAGGCAGTTTAAAATAATCATTCATGTAGTATGTATTATAATTAACGAAAAAATCCCAAAATAAACACACCATACCACCCAATCAAAAAACCAACAATGCAAAAAAACACCCACGCCCGTCCAATCTCACTTCCTAGCACATAACAATTAGCTGCGCGGGCGCAGTGACGTCACGCGCGTTAATGAGGAAGGAACGAACCTCGACCGGGATGCGAACAATTAGCGGGATCATAACAAATCCCCGGGAAGTGGCTGTAATCGGGACGCGAGGACATTAGCAATTGACTTTGTGATCGTTTCGGGATGGTGAGGAGCATTTGGAGTTTTTTGTAGATTTGGAGAGGGTAGGAGCGAAGAAGAGCACGAGGTAGATGCCTCTGTGCTTAAGAAGATTGCTGGGGAGTTCTGTCACTTCTTCTTCCCAGCTTTTTAATCTTTTTTTTTAAATACGTTGCCCCACACTAGGAATTTCTCCTGTATCGTGGGTGCGTTCACAAAGATTTACCCAGTAACAAATACCCAGACCCGGAACAACTATCTGTAGGCCATACAAATATTTGTTCCGTGCGGGGATCGAACCCGCGACACGTAGCGCAGCAGTCCATTGCCTGAGCCTCGTAGCTAAAGGAAGTGTCGAAGGGTGGTTGTTTTGGGTGACTGTCTCTTGTAGAATTTGACGTTCGAAAAGTGCTGATTATCAGCCTAATTTGAATAAATGACTTTTGATTTTGATACCTAAACCGAGTTCATATGACATGCGATAGTCATCACCTATGTTGGGGTCGGCTTCCAGTCTAACCGGTTGCAGCTCCATACTTGTATTTAGCATGGATCGACTGCATGTCTGACCTCCACAACACAGATAATACTAGTACCTAATACGATACCCTTTGGTAAAACTGGTTGTCAGACTTTCAGGTCACTGACTACTCCCGTCGGGGCTGCGCGTTGTTTGAAAAAGATACCGCGGCCTCGACTCAAAGGTCTAAGAAGGAACATGGGTGGTTTATAGTCAGTCGAAGTCTGACACTCCCTACCGCTCTACCTATAACGACTGCCAAAGATCTTTATATGGTAGCCGGTACCAACAGCTTAACGCCCTTTCCGAGGCACGGAGGAAACGCGATATGTAATGGTCACCCATCCACAGATCAACCTAGGCAAGCGCGGCTTAACCTAAAGATCGACCAGCGTGGCAGGGTCCTATGCGCTAGTAATAGCGTCGAAATTGGTCGCAATACCGGGAGCTCATAATCACACTTATCACACTAATATTATAAAGGCAAAAGTTTGTGAGTGTGTGGGTGTGTGAGTGTGTATGTTACTTACATCTTCACGTCTTAACGGCTGAAGCGATTTTAATAAAATTTTGCTGTCACTCTGGATTAACATAGGATAGTTTTTATCCCGATTATAATTATGTTCCCGTGGGATAATTTTCGAGTTCTAGCGGGCGAAGAAGCTAGCAACAACTAGTAATGTTTATAATCAATGAAGATATCACGTAAACTACAGTATCAGCTAAATGTTGAATGCTGTTTTAAATATACCATAAGAACTAAATTTTGTTTAGTAATCAAAAACCGTGAAAGCTTGATAAGCAAACAGTGTTTGTATTCTTCATCATCATTAACAGCTTGACTTCACCCACTGGCTGGGTATAAAAAAAAAAGGATGTTAAAGTACCCTTAACGCAAACGATAGGCACTTGTTCTTCCTACCACTGCGATCATGTTTTTCTTCTAGACCATACCTGGGAACCCCCTAGTTACGGAGATATTGGGAGTCAAAGTTCCAAATTTTTCGCAGCTTTTTCTGTAGGTAAATACCTACTAATTTTTTAGGTTATAACTTTACTTAAATTACCTTCATGACCCTTTGACTATTCAAAGCATCCAGCACAATGTTTTAAGAGTGCCACATTTAGTTTTACCGTAAAATTGGATTGACCCCAAAAAAAAAGTTCCATTAATTTTTTTTGCGTTTGATGTACAGAATGTTTGGTCGACGTATGTGTGAAGGGTTAATTTACACCCTGTATAATGAAGAATTGAAATGACAACTGATATGAATGTACACCTTTAGAAGCACTCTATATCATGGCAAATAAGCCAGCAACGTGCTCGCGAGTCTGCATTTGGTCCCGATTGATGACCATTGGTTTTCCCGCTGTTACATGGGATTTCAGTACCTATAATAGGCGAATTGTGGGTGGTGAACGTGTTTAACCGTATAGCCTACACACAGATAAGCATTGAGACAATGAAGCTCGACGAAGTCCCAGAGAAACGATTTAAATGTCTTGGATCCCGCAACGAAAATAATCAGAAAATAATAGCAAAAGAGTACAGAAAATAAAGAGATATAACTTCCACTTCATTTCATATCAGCAAAAGACAGAACAAAAAGGCCAGTGGGCACAAATGGACGTCTACATCTGGGATAACTTGCTGTTCTGACAAAACATTACCTTTCGAAAAAAATCACACTTTAATCAAATCAGCAAATAAGGAAAACACTAACCCTTCTTAGTGAATTAAACGTACCCTTAGAACGCATGTGTGTACGAAGAGAGCTAAGAAATTGCTTCCTCTCTCGATCACTTTGGCCCAATCCATTGATTAACGAAAATCACGAGTTAACAGCCCTGCGCACCTGGGCACCCAATTCTGTTAAAAATGTCAAATAGGGCTGTGCGAGACTGAATTTTTGTTTTTACTAGACTGAGAGTAAACACGAGAGCAACCCACAGTGGTACAAAATGTTGTATTAGTTTGATGACTCAATGAAAAAGAAGACGTAAAGTATACAGAAATAAGACTGGATTTATGAAAGTTTCTAAAGAAACCGTAGATGGGTTCTCTACGTAACTTCGAAACACTATTCTGCGAAAATTGTTTCACCACTATACATCGAAACTTTGATACTGCGACGTTATGTTCGCTGTTTCTTTACACCGACTTTTGTTTCACCAACGTTTGTTTGTGGAAACCCGACCCAGACTCTACCGAAGCGAAGACGAGCGAACGAGAGGAAGTGTGCGAAGTGGGTGGAAAGGATATGTGCGAAACGACGGCAGCATACTGCTCACAGCACATAACCTACTCAAAGTACGCCGCTTTCGTCGCTTCTCGCCGCTGGCCTGAATAAAAGGGATGATTACTGACTAAAAAAAAGTGATTCTAATTAACTAGGCCGTCTGTTAGATTATTGAAAAATTTGGATTCGTATTTGTTGTGTTTTGACCGGTAAAAATTGCCATAACGTCTTAGAATATGACGTCACACGAGTCAAAGCACTGTATCGTCTTCATTGTTTGTGTGAAAAAAGAAAATACTTGTCCAATATATTTTGGAAATCTATCTGACGGACAATTTTTTTTTGTTAGCTACTTTATTACGAGACATCTCTCTGTCTGCTAAACAGTATCTAATAAAGCTAAACAGTGACTAGAAGTGTAAACAACGAAATTCTATTGGTGGTTTACAAGCCATACCCTCTCATCTCGTCTTTCCCCGCTTCAGTTGACACTCGCCCAAACGTGGAATTTAAATCGATGATTGTTATGTTTACCTGAAAATTATTAAAGACTAATCTCTCATTGTACGGGAAGCTCATATAAAACGAGGCTAGGTTATTCTGGATATGTATGGATGTGTCACTGTGTGTACGCAATCAGAAGTTTATAATTAAAAATGTGAAGCAGAAAAATAGGCTTTAAAGCACACTTGGTATGCTTGTTCTAATTACCGACCGGCAGAACATTCCTTTGTCACCCAGTAAATCAAAAATATTTTCGGTATCATTCTCGCAAAAAGACAAGGACACAGCCCTACAAATCTAAAACCTAACGCATTTGTCGACTCGAGCGTACCCTCGTACGTTACGATTTTCGAATGCTGTGTCTCTCACATAAGTTCCTAGTAGGATCTATAGCTAGAGGACACGTACCTGTCACTATCGTACCATATCTTATCAATTGAATACAGGAAATTATTTCAGTATACCATCATGTGTTACTTTACCTTTAACTGCCTCCGTGGTCACAAAAGATGATTCCGTGCTTCGGAAGGCAAGTATAAGCCGGTGGTCCCGACCGTCAAATGGCAGTCGTCAAACCTTGTCAGAGGCCCTCGAGGCGGTTTAGAAACTCTGACACTAGGGAGTGTGGGGTCGTTAGACCTTACTGCCCACACGATAAGTTGAAGAACCTCACCTTTGCCAGCACAGCATGACAACGAACACTGTCGATAAGTTACATTATAGTTTGGTAGGAATAGGGTTTATCACCAAAAAAATCGAATTAGATAGATTTAAAAAAAAAAATGGACACGTATTTTTTCTTTTTTCACTTAATACAAACGATGAAGACGATACAGTGCTTCGAAAAGTCGCGTCAAGTCGTGCGACGTCACAAGGTTAGTACGTTTTTACCCACAAAGTCAAAAGCATGACTCGTGATCTTTGACACGTTTTATTTTCGTATATTTTTATTGATTTGATAAAACAAGAAATACGTGTCCAATATTTTTTGAAAATCTAACTGACGGACTTTTGTGGTGAAATTCCTTATTAACATACGAGTAGGTACACGTTATTTTCTCTTTTCTTTTGTATAGTTAATGGCTAACCGAGTCCAGAGCTTTTATGCCACTCATGGCCCTCTGACTTAGTTTTTGTTTTACCTAATTGGGTGAATCGTATATATTGAATAAACTGTTACGGAAAAAGTGGTGAAAAAATCCACGTGCTGTGGGTATCGCATATTTCATTGGCATCATTTTTGACAAGTTGCATAGTAATTTTTATAATTTCATAAAATGTTTCATAAACAGGCATTTTTTACGCTTAAGGTGGATCCCTAGAATATACCTACCTCGCCATAATATACATCTTTAAAAGTAATTTAGACATTCAGCAAACTTGATCTGATATTCTTATGGTAATTAAACCTTTGGTCATGCCAGAAATCGACCTCCGGTAAGACGCTACTGACATCTGATTGAAGAGAAAGAGTTAATTTGAGACGTACCTACAGCATCCAATTTATATCGTGGAGAACGCGGCATCAGTTAAATATGAATACGAATTAGTTCGTGTGTGGTCTTGGGTTATAAATAGATTAGAATAGTATATTCTTGTAACTCTGACTGACTCTTTAATAGAACTACAAAAGATTGGGTGTCTCTTTGTAGGCGAATTTAAAACTAGGGTTGTCAATTTTATAACTACACCTCATTGATCATCATACATAGAAATCATTGAAAAGGTACACATGGAATTTCTCTTCTTCTATACTAATATTGTAAAGATGTTTTTGTTAGTATGTTGTGATTTTAGGTAATGTTTAAAAGAACTACTGATCCGATTTCGAAAATTCTTTCACTATTTTTTTTTTTAATTTTAATTAGTTTTAGTCTGTTTTTTTTTAGTCCTTTCTTAATCATGTCAGACTAAGCTAAATTTTAGATGTTTTTGTGAGTTAATTTCCGTAATAATGGAAGCGAAGATGCAAGCAAAAGCTAGTCAAAAATGAAACAACAAGATGGGAACAAGAGGAAATAGAAATGATTTACAATAAGGTATTTCACTAAAAAAATATCTAATTTATATGATAGATTTTTAAAAACGAATGGACAAGTATTTTTTCTTTTTTCACTTAAACAAGAGATGAAGACGATACAGTGCTTCGAAAAGTCGCATCAAGTCGTCTGACGTCACAAGTTTAGTAGGTACTTTTTATTCACAAAGTGACGTCAAAAGCCCCCACTCATGATCTTTGACACGTTTTATTTTCGTCATTTTTGATTAATTTGATATAACAAAAAACACGTATCCAATATTTTTCTTTAATCTAACAGACGGACTAATTCGATTTTTTTGGTGAAATACTCTATTTTGGCACAATTAATGTTTACAACTCAGAACAACTCCTAACTGTTGTATTATCAACCATAGTTTGAAGGTAATGAAGAAACTTTTATTCGTTCTATTTCCTTTTACCTTTCCGAAGACAGGTAAATACTTAGTACTAGTTTAAACTCTCGGTGTTACCCGTATACGTGTATACGTTTAAACTCATTCCCTCAAAAATTCCAATTAAGTAGATTATACTTTGAAGCAGGGTTAACTGGACCTGAAATGAGACAGAACAGAGTTCTGTTACAACAAATAACCGCTTTACCCTCAAATTGAATTACGTTCCGTGCTCATGGAAACACACGGGGACTAATTTGATGATTAATCGTTGCGGTTACTTAGCTTGGCGTTATTTTTAGCAGTGGTAATTCTGAAAGTTATCTGTTCTTCTCCTTATGAGTCTCGATGGCAATCTAAATTGTGTCAGAACTGCAGGGTTATTGCGTATCTTTTTACCCGACTGCGGCGAAGCCCAAAAGGAGGGTTATTAAATATCAGTGACTATCACAGTCTCCAACAATTAACTGACAAATGGTGGTTTGGCGCTTTTGAGAGCGACCTTTTTTTTTTGGGGTGTGGGAAATCATCAAATAACCCCTCCCGCTCTTGAGCAGAGCGCGAGGGAGTGTCAGACTTCTACTGACTAAAACCACCCATGTTCCTTCTTAGCCCTATATGTCAAGGCCGCGGTATCTCCTACAACATCCCGTAGCCCCAACATTCCGCAGCCCCTTGAGAGCGACCTTCAGTTCCTGCTGTACTGAACAGACAACAGGACACGCAGGACACTATATTAAGTGCCTCATCGTTTGCGGGACAACACCACAGACATCTGTTTTTCAATGCGACAAATGCCTCTTTTAACTAGGTGCACCTCGAATAGGAAGTATTGCGGTTCATATTTTTGTGATGGTCTGAAAAACGAACGACGGAAATTGTTGACAGAATAAAGTAGAAAATTGAAATGAAAACATCATAATTATTATACAAACGTAATTATAATTTATATTATAATAGCAGCAGTGGCCCTGTGGTGGCGGCCCCGACTTACAAACAGTAGGTCGTGGGTTCGACCCCAGGCAGGCACATTACTTTGTATAATTGATTTCATCACCGCTGCTCTCAAAACGGTGAAGGGATACATCGTGAGGAAACCGGCATGTCTTAGAACCAAAAAAATCGAAAAGCAGTGACATCTACCAATCCGCACTGGGCCCGCGTGGTAGATTATAGCCCATTCCCTCTCAAAGAGAGGAGGCCTGTGCCCCAGCAGTGGGAACATCATAGACTGATTGATGATGATGATGAATGATAATTACTTAGTGCGTGCGAGCTTTTTTCAACTGTTACATGTTTGAAAACCAAATTGCGCTTCTTTAGTTACTACGAGTATCTATAAACCATCGTTATTTTTCCCAACTGAGCAGAAAATCTTTCATTTTTTTAATGAAACGTTGCAGAACCGGCCAAGAGGGAATTCCCCGTAAAACCTGTCTCTAAGGCACGCGAAACAAAAACAGTGTGTGGCCAGTTTTAAAATTAAGCTCCATTTAGTAGAAACTGCGGCGTGCATTGTGCAAGATGAGCTGATATGTGCACCGCGAGTTTTTGCACTAAATGAAATACGTCACTTGTACTGAGATGAAATAGGACGCATGTCTTGAGGTAAGGTAAAAACCGTGGAAGGAAAAATGATAAGTCTTTCTGGTTTTATATACATGTTACATGAAATCGTAGGTATGGGTGACCACTGAAATCCAGCTCTGTGCTGTGGGTATATAGCATCAGTTATCGTACCACTCGCCATAATGCTGTCATCATGAACCTGCTTGTCGCAGTCACAATGTGCAAGCTATTTAGTTTTTAATTTTGGTGTTCCATCCTTTTGTTTAAAAAAAATGTATTTGTTTTTTTTTTCATTTTGTAAGTATGCTCGTCTTGTATCTGTACAACAAATAAATATTTTTTCTTTCTATATTTCTATTACTTATATTTTTCATTAGTAAATCCTATCTAAGGAGGGTTTACATTGGACCAGCCGAAAATTCATCACATCAAAATCACGACCATATAAAGTTCTGTCTTTTTAATTTCCGAGAAAAATTCATCTAAAACATTATTAATTTTGTAGGTTTAATTTAATTAGAAAAGTAAATATTGTTTCAGGGAAAAGCTGGTTGACCAAACAAGTAAGACGAAACGAACAGCTGATTTCAACAAATTCTACCATACGTACTCACTTCGGAGCTTATAAAAAGCATTATTAGCCACACCGAGCCACACCTGTCAAAAAATCCCATATTGCCCCTTAATAACCCATAATTTAGTCCGTAACAACATTATAAACACTAATCATAGCTTCACATTGCCGCCATCAGGAAATTTAATAACACCTCCTTGTCAGTCTTTGAACCCTCTTTTACGAACAACCCTACAAACTTAACTTTACAACCCCCAAGGTAACTTTCACTCTTAAAGCGTAGACATTAGGGTTGATATTTGAATGATTTTGAGTTTAGGCGTTAAAGGGGGAAGTGAGTTTTTAGTAATGACGTCATTGAAGGATGTCCCGAGGCACTTTGGGTATTAAAATGACAAACGTAGGCCGTTATCGAGTATGGAAATCTCCCAATTTATTATACGATAGGTAGTTATTCTATTAGGTAAACAACTCAAGGTTTAATAGAGTCATCGGGTTTATTAACTAGGGTTGGGTGAACTATTTTGTATGAAGTGATGTAATTTTTTTATAGTTCGGCTATCTGAGCCAATTATGGGTCGCCAAGAGTTATTACGTCAGTTTTGAGTGGCAGGTCATCAGTCACGGTATGGTTTGTGTTGGTTTGGGATACCTACATTTATTCTGTCGATTACCCAATAATTCGTCAAGATTCAAGCAAGTATCTGGCTGCCTTTTCCCAACTACGCTGGGACCGGCTTCCAGTCTAACCAGATGTAGCCGAGGACCAGTATTTTGCTTGGAGTGACTGACTATCTGACCTCCACAATCCAGTTAGTCAATACTTGGTAGCACTGGATTTCAGACTTTCGGGACACTGTCTACCTGTAGCGACTGTCAAAGATCTATAATTGACAGCCGGGACCAACGGTTGACCACGACCTTCTCAGCTGCTAATTCAGTTGTCAGCTCATTGTTAAAAAAAGAGGGAGCGAATCTCTCGTCCTAGCCGCCGCGGAAAACGCTCCGGGCGTCGGGGGCCACGTGATGGCTTCTGGCCACCGTAGAAGCAGTCCTGTGGACGGTATGTGATGGGCTAGCTCGCCGTCCGTCCGTCTTATGACGACGACAGGCCGTGTCGACGGCGCGTTCGTGTTCCACGCGCGCCTCAAAGAGATGTCAGCAACATGGGAGGGGCCCGCAAAGGCTGACGCCCGTTGGGGATGCGGGTTGGTCACAAAGATACCGCGGTCTCGGCATAAAGGGCTAAGAAGAAACATGGGTGAATTTTAGTCAGTATAGAAGTCTGATACTCCCCTTAGCTCTGCCTAAGAGCGGGAGGGATTAATTGATGATTTTCCACAAGCCCAAAAAAAAAACAAGCTCATTGTTAAAATTATCTCTATCAACGTGTGTTAGGCTGTCATCATTCTCATTTTCAATTTATATGACGTTGGCAAAGCATTTCTTCTCCTTCGATATGTCTGTACTGTTCGTCATCTCAGCAGTCACTACCATTCTAGCCATATCATCCTCCCGTCGTTCCTTTTGTTCATCTCCACACTTATAGCCATTCAAATTCATACTCAAATCGATTTGCATTTCGAAAGTTTTGGTAAATTGAAAACCAATTTCTTTAAGCATCTTGCAAAATAGACTTATTGACTTTCCAACTTTTCATTGTCTCGCTTGGGAAAAAGTTTGTTTATGTATAATAAGTACCTACCTTATGATTTTTATATCAATTTATATTTATACCTTTAGACTCTTTAGTTAAGTAATTATGTAAAACTAGAATTAATAATAATAATAATAATGACCCTGTTCCCGATACCGGTGGGCTACTATTTTTTATATTTCTAAATGTTTTTTATATTATTTTGTATAGGAATATTTAAAAATATAATTTATATGTATATAGTTAAATAAAGGAATAATAATAATAATAACATTTCACAACTATCACACAACGCCATCTAGTCCCAAGCTAAGCAGAGCTTGTGTTATGGGTACTAGACAACTGATAAACATACTTATATATTTCTAAATACATACATATTATAGATAAATTACACCCAGACACAGAACAAATGATCGTGCTCATCACACAAACAGTTGTCCTTGACAATTAAAATTAGATTAATATTATATTGTACTTACAACTTCTTTAAGCATGCGGAGTTTACCTGTAAGTGATTGTTGCACTGTTGCAATAATAAATTGTAATAATTATCATAAACCCTGTGTAAACAATTGTTGGTGAAAAAAAAAAAAATATTAATAATAATACTCAAAGCTTTTCTCACTACATTGTTCTCAACGTGTGTTGAACTATACAAAAAAAATCCAAACCAACTTTGAACGTAATGCAATAAACTTGATAGATATTAGTAGCTTGATGTGCTGGCGTCTGTACCTAGACTATAATGGGTATGTGATAGGACAACATATCAATTCAAAATCATCAAAAAAATCCAATTAATTTTCATTGTTTTAAGCAAATATCCGTCCAATCGTGGACACACGGTGTAGCCATAAAACCGGCGTGTGCCGACTACACAAATATCGTTTGTTTTATTATTTAATATCTACGAAAACAATGAGAGTGTAATGGTCGCCATTGAAAAATTTAAACATTGGGGCTACTGTTGTTTTCAAGTCGATAGTAAGTCACTTTAATGCTGAGTCGTAGTAAATGCCTATTATTTATTTGTACATGCATATGTAAATGAATAAGACCAGCAGGGCTATTGCGTATCTTTTAAATGTCAGTGGCTATCATATAGTGTCCATCAATTAACTGTCAAATGATTCCATTTTGTACTAAACCATAACCAATTTGACAGTTAAATCATGGACAATAGGATAGCCACTGACATTTTAAAGATACGCAATAGCCCTGCAGGTGGACGGATAACCTGGTGAAGATTGTGAGGACTACTTACTGGATGCAAAACGCAAGGGACCGGTCAATGTGGGCAAAGTTTTGCATATGTCCAGCTGTGGACGTCTATCAGCGGAAACGAATATGAATTAAATATGTGAATGCACATAACAACTCTTTAAGTTCAAGACTTTAAGTTCTAATTTAGTTAATTAAAAATGTATGAATACATTCTAAATGTAATATTTAGAAAATCATGTACATGGTTATATTTAATTCATCCACTTTCCGATCAGTACTAAAAACCTAACACTTATTTTAATATTTTTACTAGTGATCTATTCATCAGAAACGAGAACAACAAGTGACCCCCAAACTACGAACAAAACACCGACGTATCGCACTTAAACGGCATTTCCGTAGAAAGTAAACACATTTAAGTCCGATTTTTTACTGTAAAACGTCAGTGGTCACCGCCACAGCTGTTATTAGGGGCAATATATCATAATATTGTAGAAATGAGGGTAATTTCACCCTTGTTTGCTGTGTCGCGGATAAATTTTTATTTGTCCACCCTTACGTGGAGTTTTTATGGTAATAGTGTCATGCAGTATAAACTCGCATATCAAAGGTTTGGGTCAATAATGTTGTTTTTTTAATTGGTAACCCTTTAGCTGCCTGGCATTGTATGAGGTTTTGAGTATGAATCATTTGGTATGCGTTGTTTGGGCAGTTTTGGTTAGAAAATACAGAAACAGATTTATTAGGGAGAGAGCAGATTCTTCTCTCGTCTATCTCTGACCAGGCGCAGCTACGACTGGTGGCGGGGACCATCACTGGACACTGTTCACTGAATAAACACTTCCATACCCTAGGAATCACTGACAGTCCCCTGTGCAGAGCATGCAGGCGGAGGAAACGGTGGCGCAAGTGCTCCTGTGCACTGGCGTTACCAAGATTCGCGAGGAAACCTTGGGAAGACCAAGATCCGTTGCGGATGCCTTGAGAAGACCGGGAAGTTTGATCTGCTTCTGGAGGGAGGTGGGCTGGTTGGAGTAAACGGCCACCACGGCTCACGCACAATGGTCCACTTTAAGGATTAAGTGCGGAAACCAAAACCCCATGATAAATAGATAGATAGATAGAGCAGATTCTTAAGATACGAGTAGGCCTCGAAACTGGTTAACCATATATGTTAATCCTTACAATTTTTTTCGTTTTTTGTTATTGGAATATCGTCAAATGACTCCTCCCGCTCCGGGTAGAGCGGTAGGGTGTGCCAGACTTCTTCTGACTAAAATTCACCCATGTTTCTTCTTAGCCCTTAATGCCGAGGCCACGGTATCTCTTTCGAACAAACCGCAGCCCTGACGGGCGTCGGCCCTTGCGGGCCCCTTCCATGTTGCTGACATCTCTTTGAAGCGCGCCTGGAACACGAACGCGCCGTCGACACGACCTTTCGTCGTCATAGGACTTACTGCTTACTTTAATAATTATAAATGCTAAAGCAACTCTGTCTATCGGTCGCGCTTTCGGAGTTTTTAGTTTCGCTTCGCGAACCGAATAAAATTAAATTTTGAACATAAATAATCTAGCCTAGAGCCTGAAAAAGGGCATAGGGTACTTTTTAATGCGAAAAAAGTGTTGTAACGAGTTGAAAGGGGGTAAAAGATTACTTTTGGTCGCACTAACAGATATCCACGCGGGCTAAAGCTAGTCACACTAATATTATAAAGGCGAAAGTTTGTGAGTGTGTGAGTGTGTATGTTTGTTACTTCTTCACGCAAAAACTACTGAACGGATTTGGATAAAATTTGGTACACAGATAGTTTATAACACATAGGATAGTTTTTATCCCGATTTGATCTTACCGTGGGATATTTTTCGAGTTGTAGCGGGTGAAACCGTTGGCAACAGCTAGTTCTATATAATTATAGCAATAAGTAGTACCTACCTATGTTTACTGGAGCTGGGATTAATCTTCAGGTTATAGAACATATGATTTTGTTTAGTACGTCAGTTAGATATCGAAAAATATTGGATACGGGTTTTTTGTTTTACCAAAATTAATAAAAATTGATGAAGATACAACGCCTCAAAGATCATGAGTGGGGCTTGTGACGTCACTTTTAGGTAAAAATGTACCTACTGAAATGTGGCGCCACACGAGTTCTCGAAGCACTGTATCGTCTTCATTTTTTGTTTACGTGAAAACAGAAAAAATATGTGTACAATATTTTTTGGTCATCTATCTGAAGGACTAATTAGTTTTTTTTAACTACCCTATTCACCAGTTATGTTTAAGTCCCATTTAAGAGGGGGCAAGCCTATTGCCATCAACGGGCACAAATCCTAATTCCGTGGCTGTAATTGAGAAATTCCTGAATGAAAAGCTCAATAACCCTTTGCCCGATTTGGAATTCGAACCTAAGTTCCATGTACTACAGTCGCGCTTGCGACCACTAGACCTAGGCCACAATCAGCATGTGCCAATAGAGCTCAGAGCCAACTAGTCAAAGCTAACCGCCGTGAGAGCGCTCTCTTGCTCCATATCAACTAATTACGCGCCATTCTCACTGATTAAAGCACAGCTTGCGACTAATGAGTGACTCATGTGACTATCGGTTCCGACTGACCTTTATACGAGACGATACGGTTACGATTTTGGATCTTTTTTATCGTGTGTAAACTGGTGTCAGACTTTTATGCCGCTAAAGATTTGGATTGACCTGCCGATGTGAAATATCTCAATGCTGGTGTCTTCATGATAATCTCTATATTATATAAAAAAGTCACGTGTTAAAAAAATATTTAACACCAAAATTAAAAAAAAATTAAAAACTAAAACCAGACATCGACAAAAATTAAAAAGTATGAAACAAGTTTTCAGGATGCTGATAAAGAAAAGCCGCAGTCATGTGTTATTAAAGTGTTTAGGTTGGTACCTATAAACGTGTGACTGCGGCTTTAAAGACGGACAATTAGGACGGTTCTAATGATACCTCATATGCCGAGTTCCGATAAGTAGATTAGGAGCTATGAGGGAACAGATGAACATATTCACATACATACATAGCCACTCAAAATCATAACCCTCCTTTGACTTTGCCGTAGTCGGGTAAAAATGGATCGCCGAAATGTACGTACGCTCTTAACTTCTTAACGTGTAGTTAAGACTTACTGACAAGGTTTTTAATAAAATTAATAAAATGTTTTTTTTTTATTAAAATCAGTTTTAATAAAACCTCACAATAAAGAAAAGTTAGTGCTCAGTTGTTCAGCGAACGAATGACAACTTCAAACAGACCATACGTCATAACATAATGTCAATCATACAATAGGGGATCGGACAAAAAAAAACTAATGTGTCCATCAGACAGATTTCCAAAAAATATTAAATATTTTTCTTTTTTCACTTAAACAAAAAATGAAGACTTGCAGTGCTTAGAAAACTCGTAAACTCCTCGAAAACGTCACATGTTGTACATTTTGTATTATAATATATACTTATTCAGGTTTTTCAAATGGTGTTAGCGTATAATATAAAAATGAGTTGCTGTTCATTAGTCGCGCTAAAACTCGAAAACGGCTGGACCGATTTGGCTTATTTTAGTTTTGAAATATTTGTGGAAGACCAGGGAAGGTTTTAACGGTGAGAAAGGAGTAGTATGTAGATAGGTAGTAAGTAGGTAGGGTGTCTCGGCGCTTTTCTTGTGGTCGCCACTGTTGATTCTGGCTTACAGAAGTTACAGTGGTTTGGGAATAGTGAGGCGGGCTTGTCCCAATAAAAAAAAAAAAAGCGGGTAGGGAGGTAGGTAGGTAGTAAGTAGGTAGGTAGGTAGGTTGCATATTGATTTGGAGTTAAAAGTTGGGAGAAGACCCCACATCTGCCAAGTCTTGTATATCCTGTGTTGGGGTCGCCTTCCAGTGTAACCGGATGCAGCTGAATACCAGTATTCTAAATATAAATTTTGAGCGATAATAAATAAAAAATTGCCATCGACACGCTGAGACCTGACATTAGCACGACCTGCTTGCTGTCCTGCCCAACTAACGCGATTTTAATATCAAGACAAAATTCAATGTAAGAAACTGCATTTAGGTACCTCCAAACTTTGGAAACACTTTAAAGTTTCATGAAACAATAGAACTTAACTGCCAGTTCCGTCAATAAAAAACGAATGTTAGCACACAAAATCATAGTTCAAACCCACATTAACACCACACAATTAGAAACTTTAAAAACTCAATTAAAACTTTAATGACAATCGTAAACACTAAAACGCCCTTATAATCTGACGAACATTGTTCTCACAGCCAGCAGTCATCTTTCTCAATCAACGAGCTATTGGATGTCCACGATTTTTATTGTTTTTCAAGCAAACGACACAAGTTGCAGTGGATCCCTATAAGACCAAAATCGCTTGCACTCAGAGTTTGAACGCAGAACGTTGGGCAGGCGTTTGGGTGAGAAACATGCAAACCATTATGCGTTCTAAATGTATTACGCAGGATGATCGCTGCTGGATGTATACCCAAGAGCAGTTTTTCTCCTTTTTTCTTTTCATTGGATAATTAATTTTACAACTCCTTTATTAAGCTTAACTATCTTAAAATCAACTAAAATCGTTTGTAACTCGCTTTTTATTTTCTTTGTTAGTATCGTTTTTTTATTGCGAATAAATTGATGTTTGTTAGTTGTGAAGTGGTGTCGTAAAATGATGTTATTGTTATCTAAGTCGATTATTATAAAGGTTGGGTTTGTGGAAAATTATTGTCTTTAATGTTTTTTTCTATTGTAAATCATTTTTTAAAGACTCTTTGTGTTGGTTTTAATTTTGTAATACATATAAAATCTTTAATTTTATTAAATTAGCGAACCCTCATTGCCTGCGTACGGTGACAAGCAGTAAAGTGTTAACACTTATTAATATTCAAAAGTGATTTTCTAGGTTTTTACTTTGAGAAAAGAGCTATTTTGTAATAGTATTGCTTCCGAAATACAGCCGGTACAAGTATTTTCAGATTTTTTCATAATCTAGGAAGAAACATGTATCGGACATTAAAAAAATATATCATAAAACATGAAATAAAACTAAGAAAATGTCTCTATCTCCATTTTTAGATCAGAATCTGCATAACTTTTAACCGAATATTTTGCTTTCCCTTTTAGATGCCCCGATTGAGTATCCTTGTCTGACTATCCGGGCTGGTGTCTATTTCCATACTCACTACAAGATATACCTAATTTCCATACACCCCAAAGCTTATTTCATAATGAAGACACTCATTGCCCAATAATCATTATTCCAAAGACAAAAGGGTGAACGTACGGTTTACAAAAAAACAAACAATGAAACAGTACCCGCATGTCGTTATTATCACTTAAAACTGATTACAGAGTTAATTATAGTGACGCGTCAGATTGCTTATTAAGAACCCCTGATGAGACAATCAATTCGTGGCTGCTTTGTTTATACGCTGCTTTTAATTTTTGGAAGAGGCAATCATAAATTGAAGGCATCGAGAAAGATTCTAAATGAGCTAGAGTTTGAAAAAAATCTCTTTGTAGTTCAAGAGTAACTCCGCATTTCCCAAGTTTGTTTCAGTCCCAATGTAATAGGCGACAAGCCTATTCTTATCAACGGGGCACAAATCCAGTGTCCGTAACTCCGTCTGAGAAATTTCTGATAAACCAAAAAACCTCACAGCAGGTGTGTGCCTTGATACATTCTGCAGCTTGCCAATCCAGAAGGAAAACAAGATACGCAGAGCCACAGAAACATATTCTTACTTTTGAATGACTCATTAAGAAGTATCTACTAAGATTGCAGAGTAATGCTTTGCTTCGGTGAAGGAAAACATCGTGAGGAAACCAAACTAGCATTTCTGGGAGATATTTCACAACGGTGTGTAAAGCCGAGTCAGAGTCCATGGATGGAATAAAACTCTGACACCAGGACCTCAAGGGAAAAGCTCAGAAGTCACACTAGCAGAAGTGACCCCCTAGACCGAAGAGAGTCAATGATTTTTTGTTATAACTAAGATAATAATTATCACAGAAAATAATCTAGATCATTTCGAACCTGGTGTGTACTGAAGGTAAACCTCTACCTAATCATTTAAGACAAACAGGTTTGATATTTGCCAAAGACAAATTAGCTTTATACCCTACTATTATTGTATGGATAGATGTTTGTTACTCTTTCACGCAAAAAATACTGAACGGATGTGAATGAAATTTAGAACACAGATACTTTATAACCTGGATTAACACTTAGGATACTTTTTATCCCGGTAGTATGATCCCGTGGGACAATTATCTAACTCCAAGCGTGCGAAGCCACTGGTAAAAGCTAATATTATTGTACTGATAACACAAACATGTTATTTCAAGTAGCATTTACCTACATTCGAACACAAACTGCAGTCATCATTCAATAATTCAAAAAACCATCGATATTCTTACTCCAGGTCAGCCTACATTTCAGCCTGTAAGGTTAACTAGCCCAACCGACATTAGAGGCAATATTTCACGACAAAATTAATATGTCGCTTAAGCCTTTGGGGCCATCACTCAAGCGAAAAACGGAGCGTATTAAAACGCTATTGTTTTTTAGTTCGGTCGCGTTCAATTCCCATTAGGACTAGCTAATGAATGGCTTTTTTTGTTGACTGACAAGCAGCGATGGCTGATGAATAAAATCGTCGTTTTTGGGTTATGTTTGTTTAGTTTTAGGACGATTTGTGTTTGTAATCTTCGTGTGGGCTTTTTTTTGTTGTTTGTTTTTTAGAGTGACTTGTCTGGTTTAGGTGTGAAGTTCAAAGATTAGTGTTATTTTTATTTAAATGGCTTGCTTGATGCGAAGAGTAATCTTGTTATAATTATTAAGTTGGGGTAAATGACGTATTGTGGCTTAAGTTAAAATGTTATTTGCTTCTAACTACATAAGTAATGTTACTCTTTTGCAATGCACGTGTAATATAACGCAAACAGCAATAACTGTTAGTTCAAGTTTAACTTCATTCAATATCATCACACCATTATAATATCAGCCCGGAATCACCCACTGCTAATTAGTTATGCCTCGTCGTTTTTTTGCCACACTTCCCGGTTCTGTCTTCTCTAGATATTTCTCGCGTTTTTCTGGATATCGCTAGAGCTTTACCTACGACAGCCCTAGTTTCTTTCACCTAACTTTGGTCACAACTCGGTCAAAGAGCATCCATCGGCCATCTCCATAGCCACATGTCCTGCCCAAGTCCACTTGAGGGGCACCGCCCGGTGAGTAGGAGAGAACCTCTCGTCTCAGCCGCAGGAGACGCTCTGGTCGTCGTCGGGGGCCACGTGAAGGCTACCGGCCACCGTAGACGCGGGCCTGTGGACGGTGAGTAATGGGCTAGCTCGCCGTCCGTCCTTCTTATGACGACGACAGGCCGTGTCGAACGGCGCGTTTGTGTTCCACGCGTGCCTCAAAGAGTTGTGAGCAACATGGAAGGGGCCGACGTCCGTCAGGGCTGCAGGTTGTTGTAAGAGATACCGCGGCCTCGACATAAAGGGCTAAGAAGAAACATGGGGGGTTTTTCCCTTTCACTCTGCCCAAGAGCGGGAGGGGTTATTTGATGATTTCCCAATCCCAAAAAACAAAAAAAGGAGCACTGCCCGGTCCTCGACGTCGTAGACTTTAATTCCGACGGTGGATTTCGGTGTTACGCATTCGATCCAAAAAGGTTATGCCAAGCATAACTCGCTCCGGCCCTTTCCTAACGTTAGCTTTGTTCCAGTCATACTCAACTTGATTAGGACAAGAGAAGCAAACCATGTTGCGGTTAAGTTACTCGTGAAATGTTAGCTTAAACAAAAATACACCCCATAATGCTCGCAGAACCGATGGCCGATGGGGCTGGAAAGTTCTGGAGTGGCGACCGCGAAGCGGAAGACGTTGCGTTGGACGGTCTCCCACTAGGAGGACCGATGACTTGGTGAAGGTTGCAGGGACCCGCTGGATACGAGACGCATGGGACCGGTCAATGAGGCGACACCTGGGGGAGGCCTGTTTCCAGCAGTGGTCGTCTTTTAGCTGAAATGATGAATACACACTATTCCCAAAGCAATGTAACTTGTGGAAGCCAGAATCAACAGATCGACCACCAGAATACAGCCCAGAAAAGTCCCAGAGAAACAATTTAACTGGCTTGGATTCTGCAACGAAATTAATCAGGAAAGTAAAGCGGAGGAGTAGGAACACAACATAGCATACAATTAATTTTTGTCATGTCCTATGATCAAACAAGCCATAATGTCATTCAATCTATATCAAAATGTACATAATATATTCAGAATCATTTGAGGTCGGCGCCACATGTTTTAAAAATCCATATCAAAACGTGTTTATCAAAAACAACAAAACTAGACGTTTTACTAACACCCACTATAATTAATTACTTACCTAGTTATACTACACGTAATCACCATATCACGACAATTCACTCGTCATTAGGCTAGATTAGGAATGGGCCCTCCCTGATGTCAATTTTGCGTGTTTTATTTTATAAACACGGATTGACTGTAATCTGGTAATAACTTTATATTAATTTGGGGAATATGATTTTCGTTTGCATGTTTTAATACGCATTATGCAACTCCCAAGATCAGTATTTGTTTTTTACCCGACCCAATTTCAACATTCGGCGATTTTATAATCGAAAACACAATTACCTAAAACAAACGATTTGCAATATAAACACACATTGTATATCGAGTGAGTTTTTTTGAGTAAGGAATTTGCATTCGCCTTCATATAATACTAGCGGACCTGGCAGATGTCATCCTGCCCGGACAGCAGGGTCCAATTTTGAATCTTAACCATTCTCGAATCTCCCCATTAACAAAATGATTCGCCATTTATTGAATTCATTAGTGACAAAAAATATGATAAATGAAAAACCGCTCGACCGATTTTGTGCAAACTTCACATGAATCATCTACTAAATATTTGGTTTAAATAGGTGAGCCCGTTCATGAGTTACAAAATTACAACGAAAAGTGGCATTGATTTTTATATATATTGATAACACGCGGTTAACCGGACATGCAGGGATCGTTTGTGCAACTGTTGTTTCTATGATCTGAGGTTCAACATCACTTTTATACTTCAGGGCGTCATCGTATTAATCATCGTTAGACTGTGGTGGATTGATAATTACAAGCAAGCTTGATAAAGCCTCACACTAGGAGTTTCTCCTGTATCTTGGGTGCGTTTACAAACATTTTAACTCACATAGACCCGAAACAACTATCTGTAGGCCATACAATTATTTGCTCCGTGGAGGGATCGAACCGCGACACGCAGCGCAGCAGTCTAATCGCACAGCCACCGCGCATACCGTGCATGTTTCAGCGCACTTACTGTACCTCACGTTGCTAGCCAAAGAAGACATGATCAATTAACTCCGAAAACAGAAGAATAGGGTAGTTGACGAAAAAAAACTAAGTCCGTCAGATAGATTTCCAGAAAATATTAGACACATATTTTTTCCTTTTTCACGTAAACAAAAATTGAAGACGATACAGTGCTTCGAAAACACAATTGTGACGTCACATCGCACTACATTTTTTAACACGTAGTAACGTCAAAAACCCCCACTCCTGATCTTTGACGCGTTTTATCTCCGTCAATTTTCATTATTTGATTAAAAAAAAACATCTATCCAATAGTCAATAATATTTTTCGATAATCTAACTGACGGAGTAAACAAAATTATTTTTTTTTTGTCAAGAAATATCCCTATTCTAGAGCCGTAAAGAAACTATGCTGCTAGGTACTACAAAGTCAATAAACCATTCCAGTCGCATGGTTCCCGTTTACGAACAACATCGCCCTTTTAGTCCCATGGGGGTCGTAGGTGGCGACTAAGGGATCGTACTAGGGGGAGGAATGGCTGTCAAATAACGTCTGGACCGATCTGAGAAGAAATTATACCTAAATGTCATTCAAAAGAGTGAAGCCCGTCGGGTATGCGGGTTGTTCGCAAGAGATACCGCGGCCTCTACATAAAGGGCTAAGAAGGAACATGGGTGGATTTTAGTCAGTAGAAGTCTGACACTTACTTTCGCTCTGCCCAAGAGCGGGGGGTTATTTGATGATTTCACACACATCAAAAAAAAAGTGAACAGTGAAAGATCATAGAATTCTGAAAAAAATTGCCAGTGTCCAAAGTTTCTTTATTGTTCTTTTTAAAGAGATCCACGGTTTGAACCGAACTGACTTCAACTTTCTGACTAACTGACTGACTTCTTTGCAAACCGGAAGTGCCTGAAAATTGGACTAAAGTAAAAGGCACTCATTATTTGTCATAGTAGAAAAAAAAAACTGAAAATCATAAAAATAAAACAACAGACAGAAAAAGAATAAAAGAAAACAAATAATTGCAATTAGGTAGGTACTTAAATAGTACCTACCTATGACAAAGAGTTTTACTGCCGCACTCAGAGAGCTTTAATGATTACTTAGGCCATCACTTAGTAATGGTTAAGTAATCATTAAATATCTCTGAATACGGCAGTTAGACTACATATGTTTATTAGCAGTGGCACTGGGCCCGCGTGGTAGATCATAGCCCATCCCTCTCCTAGAGGGGAGGCTTGAGTCCCTGCAGTGGGAACATTATAGGCTGATGATGATGATATCGATGTTTTAAAAACACTTCATGTCAAATCGGATTTTGCCTTTTTTTTTTTTTTTTGGTGGGTGTAAAATCATCGAATAACCCCTCCCGCTCTTGGGCAGAGCGAAAGGGAGTGTCAGACTTCTACTGACTAAAAACCACCCATGTTCCTTCTTCGCCCTCTATGTCGAGGCCGCGAAAACCGGTGGACTACCCGCGGCCCCGACAGATCGGATTTTGCCTCAAAACCGTTTCCACATCTTTAATACTCATCTCCCAAATGCTATCTCGACTTAGTGTTCCTGGTGGCGTTGAAACTGAAACTAAAGACAACTCTAATCTTCAAACACAATTACTTTCTATTGTTATTGACACCCAATAACATGAAATAAATCATAAAGCCACCTTTACCGATAATTGCGCCTGCGTCGCCATGAAACAATACACATTAATGTTAACGATTTATTAATTACGACGCGACAGCACAGAGGGCGGGAGACAAAGACTACTGAATAATATCAGATACGACACAGATATTTTGAACTTAAAAATCATTTGTTCATTTTTTGTTCATCATCAACAGTGCACTCAAGAATCGGTAAATGTGATGGGAGAAAGAGGAGGTCTTATTACCTAGCAGTGGTTAATTTGGGGCTGATATGATGATGATGACACAAGAAACAAATGCATTTTGGTTACTTTTAAAGTTATTTAAACGTTGATCCTTTGAGCCGGATCAATGTTTTGATGGTGATACTTATCTGCAAGGCTATTACGTATCTTTTTAAATGTCAGTGGCTATCATAGTGTCCATCGATAAATATGGTTTAGTACCAAATGGAACCATTTGACAAATAATTGATGGATAGATAGCCACTGACATTTAAAAAGATACGCAATAGCCCTGCTGATTAGTCTTCTTATCTTAGAAGATTAATACCATCTTGCAGTCAAGTTACTTACTTAGAATAAGAATATGCAGCGATTATAACATTACACATTTATTATTCTAGACTAACAGTAAATAACTAATAAACCCATGCGCATGCTACGAAAGTGCACACATTCCCATACACAACCCTATACAAACCCAAAAATAAGAATCTACCCGCCAACCCATCTCCGTCTCCACCTGATCTATGCCACGATTGCGTGTGCGCACATGCGGGCCCCATAGTTATCAGTCCATCTCCTGCTACGGCCAATTGGTAAAAAAGGCCCCCGACACTAAATTCACAGTAAATTGCTAAAACAGTCGAGTTTGATTCGTCCGATGCGTTTACGATTCCGAACGAAGATTAAAAAAGATTGCTCTTTTTAGTCAATGCGGGTTATTGGATTTTTTTTTGCTGTTTAACGTATTTTAGATTAAGTTGGTTTATAGGTATGGTGGTAATGTTTAAACAATGGTTTGCGATCGGTTTCTCAGTAGGGTAGAATGGGGGTTATCAACAGATGTACCTATGTTATTAATGTAACTGTTGTTCCGGTCCTGGTTTTGAACTGTATAATGTAAAAAGATTGTAATCGTGGATAACTGCTGGTTAACCCTTTCGTATTATAACCTGCCTCGATGGTCTACTGGTTGCCACCGTGTCTGCTGTACATGGTCCTAGGTCCGATTCCCAGTTCGGGTTAAGTATTATCGGTTATTTTTATTTCAGGAATATCCCAGTTCTACCGGGGTACCAAATCCTTAAAAACCTTATGTCATTCTTTCAAACTTTATTTATGACTTTGGTAAATGATATTTCAGTATACAGATATTCAACATCGTGTAGGTATTTGATTTGAAGAGTTGATCTCATGATCAAAAACGTATCGATAGATAAGATTTTACTTCAAAATCATATCGCCATGTGGGCAAATCGATCACAGCCAGACTAACATTATTTATTTATAAGCACAATAATAAAAAAACAAAATTTAATTAAAACATCATCAATATACAATATCATTTCAATCTAACCCTTCAAATGCGACCGTACAAATTAGAGGCCTCAAAAAAAATTCAATAACCCTCCAGTGGGCACCGATCGGCAATATCAATGACGTTTAACCCTAAACATAATCGAGTCTGAATCCAAACTACCTCAGGGACATCGGGTCTGTTGTGCCCGTAAAATTGCCGAGTATTTTTTGCAATAAAATTGCTCCCTAGCTTTAAAGGGGGTCGTTCACGCCCCGGGCGGTTAAGGGTTACAGAGCTCTGTTGACGTATTCCGAATGATTTCGTGTAAGTAGAGATAATACTGTTGGTAACAGGTAAGCTATGGTAATGCAAAGCTTTTGTTCGTTATTGATATTTTCTAACTGAAGTTTTCTTTAGATTTTCACATACTAATTTAAGGATGGAATATCTGGTATCAATGTAGTAGTAAAATCGAATAGATTAGGAAAGCAGATCAGTTAGAAATCATCTTCAAAAGAAAACAGGTTTCAACATTTATTATTTCAAGGCTTATTTTATCTAAGTTGACATTGCTTTAGAATCATTTAGTAGGTACCACGTCAAAAAACGTTTACTCAAGAAAATACATTAAATAAACATCTACCCGAAATATATTCAAAACTAACAAAATCTTCAAAGCACAATACCACTTCAAAACGGTTAACCCTTACAATGCGGGAGCATATTTTCCGCGGGGCGATCCCGCGTGTCGCCTAAACGACCCCATAATTGATAAGTAAAGGAAAAGAAGAGTACCGCCTTATACATATTTATGAGATCCTAAAATTGTTACGGGACCATGCGAACGGGAGCACTTGCGCCCATCGCCGTCTCATTATGTTTTTAGGGTTCCTTTGTTATCGCCACTTTGATGTCTGTTACAGAAATCGGCAGAAGGATTTCCTTTAGTTTGCATGATTTTGAGGGTTAAATTGTGAGCAAAAAATTGCGTGTACAGGTTCTGGTTTTTGGGGAATTTGGTTTTTTAAGTATAAGTTTTATACGTATGCTTTGTGTGTGATCAGTGGTAGGTACTAATATTTTTTCAAGTATTCATAAATTAAGTTTATGTAATATTGTTTGATTTGTGAACTAAAAATGATTGTAAAACTGTGGTTTACCCAACTGCGGCGAAGCCCAAAAGGAGGGTTATTGACATACAGGGTGTAAAGTAACCCTTCACACATTTGACGTATGTGTGAAGGGTTTATTCAAGCATTCTGTACATCAAACTATGTACCCCTACGCAAAATTTTTTGCTGGGAAACGACTTTTTTTTTGGGGTCAAAAATCACATTTTACGGTTTAACTCAATGTAGCACTCTTAAAACATTGTGCTAGTGGATGCTTTGATTAGTAAACGGGTGATGGAGGTAATTTAAGTAACGTTTTAACCTGAAAAACTAGTATTTACAAAAACAGCTGTGCAAAATTTGGAACGTTGACCCCCAATATCTCCGTAACTAGGAGGTTCCCAGGTATGGTCTAGAACAAAAAAATTATCGCAGTGGTGGGGAGAACAGATGCCCTTCGTTTGCGTTAAGGGTACTTTTACACCCTTTATAAAAGATAAGATAACAAATAAAACTTGAGTCTGTCGTCTAAATATTATAATATAAGTATTAAAAAATTTCAGGTTTTGTAAAACATTAGTATAAGTAAGTAAAACTACGACTGCCAAGCGTTCGTCCAGCCGTGTTTCTTTGACATCATTTTTCTGAGTGACATAGGACTATATTCAAGCAAAAACGGAAAAAACAACGTAACATCTCAACAATCATACCAGCCACCATCTTCCGCCACAAACAGAGTTTAAAAACGCGAACTCGACGATGCGTTCAAAAACCACAATAAACGCTAACTTTATAGGTAAAACAAGAACGAGACTCACTTTACCTCTCTTTACGACAATAATCCATTGCTGAACGTTTTCTTTGCTCTTTTTATAATCCACGCTCGTTTTTGAACGTGCTAAATGAAACGTTTAGCGACGTTCTTATTTTGAATTGTTGGGGGGTACAAAGAGACGATATACGGTAATGTGGTTTCGAGTTCTGTCGTAGTGGAAGGTTATTTTTTAAATGTTGAGAAAAGTTCCTAATTTTTTTTCTTACAGAAGGAAATGGTCCTCAAAGCTTTCTTTTAAACAACAGACATTATAATAGGATGATCATGATTTTGAATTTTCGAACTTTAAAATTTAAATAGAAAATGAAGAGCAATGAAATGAAAATCATTTACAATATTCAAAAGCAACTTTATCGTGAAATACAGTAGTAAGATAGTTTTTACGTGTAAAGATAAGACCTGTTTGATGCGTGGTGTTAGGTGTGTGATGAATATGTTCTATGATAATTGTGTAAATGTTATAATAATCATTTTAATACTTTTTACGACATTATGCGGCAGGGATTTGATTTATGAAGAAGGAATTTAATTGAAAGTATAAAAGTATGAATATTGTTTTACTCCCTATATGGCGTTCACACAACCAGTTCAAAAGTCGTTTTGTTAGAACTGTCAGTTGATTTTGACAGTTTGACTGACTTCGCATCGTAAAGGTTTCCCTACAATACCTACGAGTACTTGCCTGGTTTTGAGGTTATTTTCGATTTTATAAAATGACTCCGAAACTCGGATTTAGTTTATAAAAAGAACTTTTGTACGATACGATTATGCCAGTCTCAAAATTGGTCTCTTCTATTATTCGTTACAAGAGACCAATTTTGTGACTGACATAAACCTCATCGCGATTAAAGCCTTTTCCTAAATACAGATTTAAAAATAAAAGACCAATAAATTGTGTTAAGACTTTTGCTGGCAAATACCTGATTTTGCAAGGAGTAACCATAGCTTCTTTTAGAATTAGAATTATGACTCCGTGTTAAAACTTTTGAAATTAGTAACAAAATCCGTTCGAATTATAGAAATAACATTTTATAATAATTTCACGCGAATGCAGGTCGCAGACAATATCTAGTACATTTTAGCCGAATCCAGTACCAACCAGTACATAAACTAAGACAGAAGCAATGCTGAAAATGTTTCATTCAAGCTTTTAATTCGCTGTACTATAAATACCGTCCGACGACATCGCAAACGTGACCAACTGAATGAACAAACTGAACGTTAATAATAACAGCGGTTATAAGTAGTGGGTACAGTCTTGAACAGAAATATGTACAACGTACATTAGAATCTAGATTATCTCGATTATCCGGACTCGTTTTCACGGCTCTAATTACCATATTAGTATAACCTATTGACTAAATGACGTATGAGAAACACTATTTATAATAATATTAAGTTATTAATTTGTTTGATTTTACTTAAAAATCGGTTACCTGAATTTTCGATTTTCCGAAATACTCCTGGTTTTAATTGATCCGGATAATCGGGATTCTATTGTGTTTGTTACGGGTAAAAGATGGGTGTGTATTTTTCTAATAGGCCTACTCTTGACCTCAAGCTGGTCGCGAAGACTCTTCTACCTCTACAGAGATGAGGTCGGCGATGGAACGAGTTAATCCAAAGGAAGCCTATTAACTTGCGACTTTAATATATTGGAGTCATATGAACTTGACAGAGCAGCTGTAGTGGCCCAGTTGTTAACCCAGGCAGGCGCATTTCTTTGTGTAATTTATTTCATCACCACTGTTCTTAAAACGGTGAAGTAAAACATCTTGAGGAAACTTGTCTTAGAACGAAAAAAATCGAAGATATGTGACATAGTCTACCACCCGCAGTGGGCCCTCGTGGTGGATTCATGTACGTATTGCATAATTATTACTTGCTCCGGTGAAGGAAAAATATCGTGATGAAAACCAGCATGCCTAAGAGATATTAAATTTCTTGACAGCATGTAAACGCCAAGTCAGAGGCCCGGGGGCGGCATAAAAACTCTGACACCAGAGAAGGCACTAACCCCGTCGGGGTTGCGGTTGTTCGAAAGAGATACCGCGGCCTCGACACAAGGGCTAAGAAGGAACATGGGTGGGTTTTAGTCAGTAGAAGTCTGACACTCCCTTTCGCTCAGCCCAAGAGCGACCAAAAAAAAAGGGTAGGCACTAATGTAGCACAAGAAATACAATTTCAATAGTTGCTAAATGTTAACATATTGAAGCTGGTGACTGTACTTAATGAATGAACTCGTATCAATTCGTATGAGACGACTTGGCACCACATGTCAATGATTCGCTTCCGTTCACTCGCTTTGCTTTTGTTGCGTCATATCCTATTGACGATGATTTGTTGGTTTGCTTAAAACATAATTACTAAGTTATTATTCTTTAAGAAATAACACAACCTACGAGTTCATAAGAAATTAAAAAAACCTCGCTAACGATGGGGCTGATTACCCAGGACACACTACCATACTAGCCTTTTTCCTTTTTTTGGGTGGTGGGATATCATCAAATAACCCCTCCCGCTCTTGGGCAGAGCGAAAGGGAGTGTCAGACTTCTACTAACTAAAAACCACCCATGTTTCTTCTTAGCCGTTTATTTCAAGGCCGCAGTATCTCTTACAACATCCCGCAGCCTACCATACTAGCCTTGTAACTGTGCAGTCGGCTTCCAGTCTACATGGATGCAGCCTCCACAACCCAGTAACTGGGCTACCCTTTAGCAAGATTGCTTGTGAGTCTTTCGGGATTCAGACTACTCTTCACCACAGTCAAAGATTCATGAATGGCAACCGGAATCAACTGCTTGACACAGAATACATTTTTCATATTTATTTATTTATTTATGTACACACAAAATACAAAAAAAGGAAAATATATAAGAAATAGAAGAGCACAAAGGTACTGCTTATTTCTAAAGAAATGTCTTCCAGCAGACCTGCGAGAAGAGAGTTGGATTAGAAATATAGACCCAGTGTGTAGAAAAGACAAACAGAAACTAGAAATAAGAAATAAAAATCGATATAAAATAAACATACATACAAATATATACACATAGGTATAAAAAATAACACTTGTAATATGAACACACTTGTATACTCAAACACACACACTCACTCACTTACTTGTCACTTGTATATTCATATTACAAGCACTATATACTATAATATCTGCAACCCACGAAATCTTTGATGATATGGTGTAATCGAGTTCTGATTAGAAAACAGGGATGAGAAATGCCTACGGCATTAGGTCCGCCTTTGTAATTTGTGCTTATGTATTACACAAATAAGGTACACAGTAGGTTTTTCTAAACGTCTTTGGAGATCTCTTCAAGTAAGGAAAACCCTCAAAATCTGTGGTAGTGTTTCATCTGTGAATATTGTAAGAGACAATAGAGAAAAACAAAAATTACAACAGTAGATGTTTTGGAACGTATCAATGGAGGGCCTAGGACAATAAAGGGTGTAAAAGTACCCTTAACACAAACGAAGGGCACTTGTTCTTCCCACCACTGCAATATTCTTTTTGTTCTAGACCATACCTGGAAACCCCCTAATTACGGAGATATTGGGGGTCTAAGTTCCCAATTTTGCACAGCTGTTATTGTAAATACTAGTTTATCAGGTTATAACTTTACTTAAATTACCTCCATGACCCTTTTACTATTCAAAGCATCCACTAGCACAATATTGTAAGAGTGCTACATTGAGTTTTACCGAGAAATTAAATTTTTGACCCCAAAAAAATAAGTTACCCACCAAAAATTTTTGCGTTGGGGTACTAAGTTTGATGTACATAATGCTTGGTTGACGTATGTGTGAAGGGTTAATTTACACCCTGTATAGGGATGCAATAAAATAATAGTAGATGTTTCAATCAAAGTACACGCAAAAAGTTATTGGGAATTTGATTCTGAACTGAAAGAATCAAAGAAAAATGCTAAGAAATAAACATAAGATTAAAACATCACAAACCATTAGAATACTAATTCTGCTAACTAACAATAAGCATTAGTTACCGAGTAATTGTGCGTGCACATATTCAAGGAATATGTTTTATATCTGTTGAGCCGTCCATTCATGAGCTTCTTTTTAATGACACAAGTGTGTGAAGGGTTTAGAATGAATAGAATTCCCAATATAATATACAGGAATTTCTGTAGAGTCAAACATGAAAGTAGATATTGGAGTGAGTAATAGAACTTTTCAAGTGAGGCTTTACTTAAACTTTAATTCACACAGTTTTTAGGGTTCTGTATTCAATATGAAACCCTTATAGTTTCACCATGCCTGTCTGTCCGTCCGCACTATATCTCAGAGACTAGTACCAGAAAGCTGTAATTTGGCATGAATATATAAATGAGTTGCGCCGACAAAGTGTTAAAGTAAAATATTGTTTTATTTTTTGGGTATCTCCAGTATAGATACTAACATTAAAGTGAGGATGACTTTTATTTCTCGCAAAGTCCATTGTGTGGGATATCGTTGGCTAGGTCTTTAAAAATATTGCGAGTTTGCTCAAACATTTTTTCGATTAAGGATTTGTTTGTGAAATATTCAGCTTTAAAGCGCCAATTTTTGTTAGACTCAAGTGTGCGAACCTAAACCACCGGGTTGTGTTTGGGACTGTAAAAAAAAACCTTAGTAGTAGCATATAATACAAAGATAAATAAGATATGATATGAAAATAAAAGGAAAACTATCACAGCTAAGCAGGCTTTACAAGTTTACGAGTAATAGTCGACCAACTTATAAAATGTACTTGGATGAAATATTTTTCTATACCTACTTAGTGTATGGGAGCGCAGGTCTCAAAACTGCAAATATAAGTTTGTTTTATTTTTACCATACAAATCATCGTTCGGACTTTGGAGGCAGGTAGGCAGGGTGGTTAATCAGTTCAGTAAGTTCACATATTTTAATAGCTTTTACGGAACCCTACATTGTGTGTGGTCCGACATGCACTTGGCCGGCTTTATTTATGTTTTTGTCATTGATTATATTTCAACATTCCAGCCAGTTTTGATATCACATAGTCAGCCATATTAAAATCATCAACAGCCTATTAATGTTCCCACTGCTCGGACACAGGCCTCTTCTCTTCGAGAGGGAATCGGCCATAATCTACCACGCGGGCCCAGTGCGGATTGGTAGATATCATTATGTCTTCGAATTTTTTGGTTCTAAGCCATGCAGGTTTCCTCACGATGTTTTCCTTCACCGATTTGAGAGCAGCGGTGATGAAATAAATTACACAAAGTAAATATGCGTGCCTGGGTTCGAACATTCATCTTTAAACATAACATCAAGCCTGTAATCCCAGCTGCGGGATGTTGTAATAGATACCGCGGCCTTGACATAAGGGCTAAGAAGGAACATGGGCGGTTTTTAGTCAGTAGAAGTCTGACACTCCCTTTCGCTCTGCCTAAGAGCCGGAGGGGTTATTTGATGATTTCCCACCCCACGAAAAAAAAAAAAGGCTGTAATCCCCGAAGGATTAGGTTTAGGGGTACCCGCGTAATAGTACACCCACATTTTGTACATGTGATAAGGGGGGAGCCTATTGCCATCAACTTTGACCAAATCCAGTCTCCGTGGCTGCTACACCCAATAGAATTTGCTCGAACATCTATTGTCTTGTTGTGAGTGTGAAATAAAAATGAAAGCGCTTTAGTAATAACTACTCTATTCTTCATTAGCTCTGCGTTAAATAGTGTGAAACACTTGTAGCCGTTCCAGATCATTAACATCGCGAACATGTGTTCAGTTGTCGACTTATCGAGACAGACAGACAGACGGCGCGAATCACTCGTTATGTAACCGTGGAGTACTTTGGTTGTTTTATTTATTGAATAAGGCAGGAAATTACAAGACAACTGAACTGAAGAAAATGTTTAAGTCCATAATGTATTGAAGCTTTTTTGTTGCTTGCGATATTTATTTATTTTTATTTTTATTTATTAAACTTTATGCACAAGCAAAAAACTGTACAAAGGCGGACCTAATGCCTTGGGCATTTTCTACCGGTCTACCTTAGGGTGATGCAGAGACAATATTCAGTAGGTGCAACAACAGAAAAAAAGACAAGAAATATTTATAAATAAAACATATAAGAATAAATACATATATACATACATATAACAAAATATATAAACTTAAGAGAGATCAACAAGAAAAACTACAACAACTTAGTCTTGAGACGAATCTGCCAACTTCTTGTGAATATGCTCACGAGCTTTCACTTTGAAAGTGAACCGACTGGTCACCGTCCTGATACTCTGAGGGAGCGCATTCCAAAGGAAGACCGCCTGGACAAAGAAAGAGGATTTTATAAAACCAGAGCGGTGAGAAGGACATCGTAGAAGACAGTTATTGGCGGAACGAAGATTCTTGCTGTGCGCAGAGCATAAGTATTGACAATTAGAAGTGAGATAAGAAGGAGAAGTGGGTTTGTGAAGAAGAGAAAACAGGGTTGTCAAGGCTCTCAATGCTCTGCGCTGCCGGATGGGTAACCACCTTAAAAGCGATCGATGTGCAGATACATGATCATACTTGCGGAGATTGAAGACGAATCGAATGCAGTTGTTAAGAAGTCGGTCAAGTTTATTGAGGAGATCTGCATTCAGGTCATAGTAGCACACATCACCATAGTCAATTATGGGGAAGATTAGGGACTGTACAAGCATTGCCTTAATGTGTGATGGGAGAATATTTTTCAGCCGATAGAGCGATCGCAACGTTCCGGTGACCTTCCTGCTCACAATCGCGACCTGCTTACGCCAGTCGAGGCAAGTGTCAACATGCAAACCCAGGTCCTTGACGTCAGAGCTAAGCGATATCTGACTTAAATTAACCATTTTTTAAAGAAGTCTTCTTATCTCTTGTTTTACAAAAAGTTTTGTACATTATTTAACATGGAGCGACCTATCTGACAACCACAATCCAGTTTGAACTGGGTAATACAGTACCTCTTGGTAAGACTGGTTGTCAGACTTTCGGGACACTGACCACCTGTAACGGCTGTCAAAGTTTTACAAATGACAGCCGTGAACAACGGCTGAGGCATGGAAGATTTTGTAGTATTCATGTTGCGTTAGTAATTTTTCTAAAACAAGACTAGTTAGTAGAAGACTTTTCAAACAAGTGAACAAAATAGTTCACACGATATGTCTAGATCAACGCCTCACATTGATACCTACACCTTTATGATTTTACAAAACTTGTTAGAGCGAGTATCACAACTTGATATGGGTCAAAAACGCTTATTTGGCTAGTGTCATAAACATTTGGTCTATCAGAATCCAAATTCGACAACCCTTTTTGTTTTTTTTTTGCGGGTGGAAAATCATCAAATAACCCCTCCCGCTCTTGGGCAGAGCGAAAGGTAGTGTCAGACTTCTACTGACTAAAAACCACCCGTTTCTTCTTCGCCCTATATGTCAAGGCCGCGGTATCTCTTACAACCACCCGCAGCCCCTACGGGCAACTTCGACAACCCTCAGACCTCATTCCACAGTATATGTGACATATAAAATATACTAAATAAACAATATCCCTCCCCACACGACAATAAAATCTAAATATATCCACAAAAAATCTAACATTAATCAATCCAAATCATCACGCTTTACCCCCACTGGATAAGCATCTAATTAACTAAAATTAATCTATCAACGTTTATAAATATTTACCATACCAAACACAAAACACAGTTAAAAAAACAACGTAATAAAAATTTAAAAAATACACTACTTGCAAGATACACACATGGTCGAGACTTAACCCTGCAAACGCCAACATGTCATGACATGTACAGAGATTAATAATATCAATAAAAGCAATGTAATTAGTCGTACATAAACATGAAACGGTATAGCTTTTACTGTAAACCCTGATCGATAAGATAGAGGTGTTCCTATGAGTAAACACATTTTGGCAAAAATTTAAGTCTCATGTCTATCGCGGCAAGCTTTTTTTTGCTATCGGGGGATACCCTTCAAAAGGCGACCGGTTTTTGGGGAGAAGACCGAGTAGTGTGACATACCTCACTAAAACCACTCCGGTATTCACAATCCACATATGAGAGGAGACACCATTAATTGGAGGCCTGTGAGCATGAACCGGGTACAAATTCATACAACGAGGCTGCTTTTGAGAAAACTCTGAAAGACAAACTCAATAGCACTCTACCCGACATAGTGATACCGAAAAAGTGGTCCTGGGATCCAAGGACCACTTTTTCATTCCACTAGATCAACGAAGCAGTACAAAATTCCGAAAAAAAAAGACACTTGCAAGAGACACATGTTCGAGACTTAACCCTGCAAACGCAACATGTCTCGGTACAGAGATTAATTCCATTAAAAGCAATAGAATTATTCGCACATGTAAATAATAAAGCACAGGAAGTCTGTGTGACATGTGGTTATGGTGGGGTGTCGATGACCCCTGCTAGAACATCTAGACTTGTTACAATTGCTTTTAAGATTACTGGTTTAACTTGAGCTGGGGTTGGCTGCGGTTTGTATAATAACATGTGCTTTTTTTAAATGGCAGGTCTTTATAACATTACTAGCTGGTGCCAGCGGCTTCACCCGCTACAACTCGAAAATTATCGCACGGGAAGATAAAATCAGGATAAAAACTATTCTATGTGTTAATCCAGATTATAAACTATCTGTGTACCAAATTTTATTCAAATCCGTTCAGTAGTTTTTGCGTGAAGAAGCAACAGACATACACACTCACAAACTTTCGCCTTTATAATATTAGTGTGATTAGTGTGATGAAAGTATATCGTTGCACTAATGATTCATTATGTGGGCGTACTATGGGTTGAAGAAAGGTGAGGAGCTCGTGGCTTAATAATAACTCCCACTCGGGTCGATCTTTAGGTTAAACCGCGCTTGCCTAGGTTAGTCTGTGGATGGGTGACCGCCCATTACATACCAAGTTTCCTCCGTGCCTCGGAAAGCACGTTAAGTTGTTGCTGCCATATATAGATCTTTGGCAGTCGTTACAGGTAGTCAGTGACCTGAAAGTTCTGACAACCAGTCTTACCAAAGGGTATCGTATTACCCGGTATTAACTGGGTTGTGGAAGTCAGATAGGCAGTCGCTCCATATAAAATACTGGTAGGTACTCACTTGCATTCGGTTAGACTGAAAGCCGACCCCAACATAATTGGGAAAAGGCTAGGCAGATGATGACGATGTACGAGTATAGTGTTGCACTAATGTTTTATTAGGTGGATGTTCTTGGGTAGTCGCTTGCCTAACCCGTCGGGAAAATACGAGTAGGCTTTGTCATTAAATACAAAAATATATTTTGGGTTTATTAAATCTCTAACTGCCGCAGTCGGAGAGCTATAATGATCACTTAGGCCGTCACTTAGTAGGGGTTTTTACAGTTTTGTCATACAAAAGTATGTCAAATCTTTACTAAGCGACGTCTTAAGTAATCATTAAATTAAACCGCAGTAAGTACTTTTTAATTCTCTGGGTGTTTTTTTTCCTAATTCTGATTAAAAGATAGTTACTTCTTAAAAGCTTTTAAGCGATCTTTTTATGACACTAATAAAGTTGTTTATCGATATAAAAGCTTCAAAAGAAATATCGCTTTCAATGTTTTTAATAACCATTTAAAGATTTAGAATGTTTAAGAGAGGAATGTTTGCAAATAGAATGATGTCACAAAGCAAAGTTTCACTAGGCGTACAGTCTAAATTCTGTAATGACACACATTAATCCAACACATAATAAATTAATCTACTCACAAAGCCAATAACCCTCAAACAGCCGTCCGACCCAAAAATAACCCTACAAATTCGTCTCTAATTTGTTCACCTACCCGCTGCAAAAAGATAAAATTGTTCCTACTAATGTCACATCTAGATGCAAATTGTTTCGGCCCGGGGGTATTTATTTTAATTCTAATTTCCCGCGGTAAATACCGCAAGGGTAGCAACTCAGCCGCTTCTCCGCTTGAACGTTGCAAACTTTTCTATTTTACACTTTTATTAAAGTCCTGTTAAAGTGACGTTTCGGTTAAGAGCGCGCTTTTTAGTTAAATTGGTTGTAAATGTCGTTGGCAAAAGATATTGACAGTTATTTTAGGATTATGTTATTTTGAGAAGTTTTTATTTATGAATTTCATTTTTTTTGGAAGCACTGAGACAGAATGCTTAAATTTTGTACAAAAAAAAGTTTTTTTCCTACTATCATTTTGCTTTACAGCTAAGCTTTCATTTTAGTTAATAAAAACCCCACAGTACTAATTATACACAGTATATTAATCATTGGCTGTTAGAAATAACAGCCAATGATAACAAGTCACTACAGTTGTAACATATAATAAGTCACTACAGTGGTTTTTTTTTTGTATGAACAAAATTAAAAGGGATGTTAAGTTGCTTGAAAGGGAACATTAAAGATCTAGCCGTCTATAAATATTGTTAAAATAAAGTAAAGTTACTGCTAAAGGAAGACAACAGCCACTCTGTCTCTGCATCGCACTCATTTCAAGTTGTTAATGGTTTAGAAATAAGTAAGTCGCGACAAAACTTTACTACTTCTCTTTGAACATTGCTGTTGGAAAAACTATAGTTTTCAGGACAGTAGCACTGTTGGCTATGTTGAGAGGAAGTACTCGTACATAGGACATTTTCAAAGTTATTTTCTTTCACTCGTTCCGTTTACAAAAAAAAAATAACATTACGAAAAATTCATGAAAGCATTAAAAACCATAGACGCCTACAAAGTCGTTGTTTCGTACAAAACTCAAACTCCATGACCAAATTACTCATGGCGAAAATTAGACATTTTAATTCTTTAAAATCAAACGACAAAACAAATTATTTAAAATCCATATACTTACATAGATTTGCCATATATTTTTCCTTCAAGATTTTCTTCTATTGGTATTTTTACCAAAAAGCGCTCCATTTTACTGAAAGCGCTAAATTTACAGGAGCCAGATGAAATAAAGTTTTGACTGTGAATTAAAAGTAAACATTAGAACCGGGTAATTCTGTAAAACGCCTCTCGTAGGCAAAGAGCAAATGATTTTTAAGAGAACTACCTGCTTGTAGTTAAGCTTTTGGGGTAATTGTGGGGCCATGATAATGGCGATGTAGGTGGAAAATGTAGTATAATGAAAATTAATATTATATTACCTAGTATAGATATGTCATGTGTCAATATACTAATATTGCTATCTTTATATTATAAGATCGGACGTGGAATTTCAATTAAAAAAATTATTACAACACATAACCTAAACTATAAAGGACTTCAGATTTATTTTAACAAATATTAACAAATTAAGAAACAGAATCAAAACTTACAAGCTAATACACAACAATGTAAATAATGGCAACAAATAAACAATCAGTAACTTAGAAAAGTATTCTCACGATACAGATGACACCTCACGTCAAGTAGGTCCGCGCGCTGTGATGGTTGATGAACGAAAGAGAGCGCGTTCCTGGTGGCGCGCGCTTTTATAGGCTTGATACTGAGTAATACAGTTCATCTCCTACACGGCCTCTCCTGACTATGCGTCGTCCTCGGCGGCATCCGAAATGTCCGGCAAGGCCTGTGCTGGGGCGTTGACTTCTGCAGCAGCTAAACGGGATGGGCCAGCCTCGGCCTCTGCTATGGGTGTGTCAGTATGATCCGGAGTAATCTCGTGGTCGGGGATAGTGATATCCTCAGTCAATTCGGCTTCTGTAAACACATAACGTAACAGTGATTACACAGATTAATCATGCAGCACAGATGGAATAAGAGCTCATGCTCGTATTTATTCTCAAATGCTGACAGTTTCGTTTTTAATTATGAGGCCAAGTATCCCGCAGTCTACTTGCTAAAAGGAACGTCCCGCAGTCCGTCCTCTACATGAGTTTGGTACCCCGCAGTTTACCAAACATAAACCTTAGACATCCCGCAGTCTGTCTATTATAGAAAATCCCTCAATCATGTAGGCAAACATCCCGCAGTCTGTTTGCTTTTAGGAACGTCCCGCAGTCCGTCCTCTACATGAGTTTGGTACCCCGCAGTTTACCAAACATTAACCAGCCATAGACATCCCGCAGTCTGTCTATTTTAGAACACCCCGCAGTTTGTTCTATTGGCCCATCACATTTTCTTTACTAGATCATTACGGAAATGACCAAGTAAAAAAAATAACACTACTCACGCTCAAAGAATGCAGCACAGGTTTCGGGACACCACTCTCCCTTCCACGGGACCATGTACTGGGCTGCGGCCTGTGTAGTCTTCCCGTACGAGCCGCTCAATAGCCGCAACTCGTATCGTCCGCTAGGCAGCGCACGTACGACTTTGTAGGGGCCACGCATTCCAGGATCCAGCTTGCCAGTAGACTGTGAAAACTTAATAACAAAGACCAGGTCATTAATATTGAACAACCGAGGTGGGTGTCTGTTCCGATTCACATACTCATCTTGACGGCTCTGATTGCTCCGAAGTAACTCGATAGCACGGTTTCTGCGTAGCTCTCTTCGTGCTTCACGGTTCGGTTGGGATCCTTCTAGTGCCACATCTCGAACAAGTGACCGAATCACTGGAGTAGTGGCATCAGTTCCAATCATGAGGTTCAAAGGGGAAGTCTGAGTCGTCTTTTGCTTCGTAATGTTGAGGGTTAGTTGCAGCCTCCACAGTGTTTCGGACCAGCGACCTTCTTGATGACTGGCTACTATGCGGACCATGTTGAGTACGGTGCGAGCGTATCGTTCTACCTGTCCATTTGCGTGGTGCATTTCCGGTGTTATGTAGTGGATGTCTGATCCCATCTCCTTAACGAACTCCACAAACCTTGAAGATTCGAACATGCGACCTTTATCCGTCACTACAAGGCTCGGGGCTCCGAAAAGAGACACCGCATTAGTTATGGTTCGTATTAGTTCTGTCACGTCTTGTCTATAGATGGAATACAAAAGTGTATATTTTGTAAAAGCATCTACTACTATGAGTACAAATTTGTAACCGTTAGAATCGGGTAAGGGGCCTAGTGCATCAATGTGTATTACTGAAAACGGGACCTCAGGTTTTGTCCATGAAGTGATATTCTGTTGAGGGGCTCTAGGTACACGTTTCTTTGAAATACATGTCACGCAGTGATCAATGTATTTCTTTATGAATTGTCTGAGGCCGGGAAACCAAAAGTGTTTTAATACGAGATCTAAGGTTTTATCGAAGCCTATATGATTGTGTTCGTCATGAAAGACGCGAAGGAGACTGAGTCGGTGGCCTTTGGGTATAAAACAGAGGAACTTGGGTTCCTCTCCTATCGGTGTATACTTGTAATACAAAAGGTCGTTTCGTTGGACATAACGCCCGGAGTCTAGGTCACCATCACGTAACCGCTGGAGAAGAGTCTGGGTTTCTTCGTCCGCTGCCTGCGCTATCTGAGCCCAGTTACGCGGTCTCGTGATGTTAAGAACATGTAAGGGAGGGTTCCTGCTCAAGTAGTCGGCGTGAGGCATCATGGCTCCTTTTCGATACTCAATGTCGAAGGTAAAATCCTGAAGGTAGGTCCACCAGCGCGCTACCCGCGGGAGCAGGTCCTTCTTTCTTTCTGTTGATTTGAAAGCGTTGCAGTCGGTCACTACTTTGAAGTGGATACCGATCAAGTAGTGTCTAAAGTTTTGCAGCGCTTTCACAACAGCCAGAGTTTCCAATTCATACGAATGGTACCTACTCTCCGCACCCTGTGTGACCTTACTGAAATACGCCACTACCTTCTTGTTGTTTTCGTCGTGGGTTTGTAACAAAACGGCTCCGTAGCCGATACTACTAGCGTCGGTATGGACTTCGGTTGGTAGTTTAGGGTTGAAGATAGCTAATATCGGTTCACTAGTCAACCGTGAAATGATTTGTTGGCGGACTTTTTCTTGTTCAGGTCCCCATTTAAACAAAGCGCCTTTCTTGGTGAGTTGAGAAACGCAAAACGTTTTTGTCGCATACCCCTCTATGTACTTCCGAAAGTATCCGGCTAATCCTAAGAATTGCCGAACCTGTTTGACGTTTGACGGAGGAGGTGCGTTCAACAATGCTTTTATTTTATGAGGACTCGGCCTAACCTGACCTTGTTTGACTATCCTGCCCAAGTATTCAATTTCAGTAGTCAGAAAGACACATTTACGTAAATTTATCGAAAAGCCAGCCTGAGTTAGGTCGGTGAGTACTTCGCGTAATAAGTTAATACCTTCCTCAACCGTGGTGCTCATCAATAATACGTCATCAATGTAAACGAGCACCTTACCTGCGTCAATGAATTTACGTAGTGTCTTATTTATAATGCGTTGGTATACGATCGGTGAGTTGGTGAGACCATAAGGCATTTTCAAGTATTCATAATGCCCTTCAGGGGTGATGAAGGCGGTACGATGAACTGATGATGGGCTTATCATAATCTGATGAAAACCTGTAGCCATATCGAGAGATGAGTAGCAAGTAATACTCTTATCACCCAGCCGGTCTATATGGTCGTCAATAAGTGGAAGCGGATATCGTTCCCTGACTGTAATTCTATTGAGGGCCCGATAGTCGACGCACATGCGGTCAGAGCCGTCCTTTTTCTTTACGAGAATGATCGGACTCGCGTACTCGGACTCTGACTCTCGAATAATGCCTTTACTCAGAAGTTCGTTAACTATCTCGCGGACTTTTAACTTTTCAGCGAGAGAAAGTTTGTACGGCCGGTAAGCGACCGGTGCATTGGTGGTGACGTTAATGTGCATCTCACCCGTAGTTACCGTTGTGGTGGCGGTACCGGTTATGAAAAAGTCAGTGAAATCTTTAATCACGTTCATCAAAGTGTCTCGCTCTAGGCCCTGAAGGGGTGATATTATCTCAGTGCTATCTACCACACGAGCAAAGGCTACCTTAAGTGACTTTTCTTCTGTGCGCGTGAGGTATTGTTTATCTTTTGTTCTCACGTATGTAATCCCGTCGCGGTTTAGGATGTCCGTACCTATGATTAACGGTGTGACCATAGTTTCCGCAGGGACAATGACGAAATCAGCTTCGAAGGTAATGTCACTAAATTCGACGGTGAGTGTTACGCACGATTCGGCCACTATTTTGTTGTTACCGATACCTTTAAGGGTACAATTTATAGGTTTGGTAATGCACGACAGATATCTAAGCACGTCGGACGATACTAAAGAAATATTAAGCGCTCCGCTATCGATGAGTACATCAACGGGAATACCCTGTACTACCGCGGTCACAATGTCGTTATCGCGCCCATTTCCCGAATGGTCACTGCATAGGTTTACGTTACGTTTGTTTCGTTGTGCCGATCTTTCCTTGGCAAAACATTTATCTTCCGTATGACCCGTCTTTTTACAGAATGTGCAGGTAGTTGTGCTAGATTCGGGCGTTTTAGTACTTTTTGGACACGTGTAGCTTTTATGTCCACTTTGATTGCAAACAAAGCATTTATTTGAATGCCTTGGCTTTGTACTGGGTTTGCTCTTAGAGTGATGCGGTAACGGGGGTTTTTCCCGAGTAGGTTTAGTATAAATGGACAAGAACGAAACTAAATTCTCGGATGTGAGTTCAGCGTTAGCGGCTGCCGCCCTGACTTGTGCGTTAGTGATACCTCGAATGACAATTAAAGTCATTAATTCCTCGCTAAGTCCTTTGACTATACGTAGACGTAAAAGACTACGTCGGGCGTATTCAGCGTACGAGTTATATTTGTCCGACGTTTGGTTCATTGTTTCGAATAAAATGTTTGCGTAATCTAGCTTTCTTGGACAGAGTGGCTTGAACTCACGTTTGAAACTAGTCCATGACCTATCACTAGTTACCCATTCATTCAGCCAGGTTTTGGCGTCACCTCTCAGGCAACCCGCCACGCGAGACAGGCATTCCTTGTCGTTCCAACGGTTTGTTAACTGAGCGCGGTCGACCTCCTCGCACCACGCATCGATATCGTGTATCGATGGGTCGAAGTTGGAGATGTAATAGTTATGCGATCGTATTGGATTTATAGCTTGAAGCGCGTCAACAATTGTCTGAGCGGCGGAAGGAGTTGAAATTTCGGAACGTGGTATGGGAGTAGATGTGAAATTATTCTCTATTGCTTCTAATCGCGTTAGGATAGTGTCTAACGTTTTATTGACGGTTTTACGTGATTTAGGATCCTTTGATTCCGGTCGTTTGCGTGATACTACAGGCGGTGTTCGAGACCGGGATTGAGACCGGGATCGCGGCAAGGATTGGTACCGAGGTCGCGAATGAGATCGGAGCCGAGATCGCGATCGGCAGTGTTCACGAGATTTGTTTCGAGACGATTCTCGAGACTCGTGACGTTTACGATGACGTCGGTGTGACCTGCTACGTGATCTACTTCGCGAGCTATGTGTTCTCGGCATAGTTGATTCAAAGAACGGTCAACTTAAACAAAATTTAAAAACGCAAAAGAGGGTAGTTTTGAATCTGTTCCTTAAGATTTTTTTTTTCGTCAAATTTAGAATACACTCGCAATAATCTAAGCGGCCTGTGGGCTTAGGATTGAGATCCCACTTCTGATATAAGATCGGACGTGGAATTTCAATTAAAAAAATTATTACAACACATAACCTAAACTATAAAGGACTTCAGATTTATTTTAACAAATATTAACAAATTAAGAAACAGAATCAAAACTTACAAGCTAATACACAACAATGTAAATAATGGCAACAAATAAACAATCAGTAACTTAGAAAAGTATTCTCACGATACAGATGACACCTCACGTCAAGTAGGTCCGCGCGCTGTGATGGTTGATGAACGAAAGAGAGCGCGTTCCTGGTGGCGCGCGCTTTTATAGGCTTGATACTGAGTAATACAGTTCATCTCCTACAATATATATAATTCTTCTGTACGTATGCATGTCATTGAACTCCTCGTAAACGGCTGACAGATTTTTACACGACTTATTATGAATTGTTTTGTCTGTTTTCAAGTGGACTTGAGAATAGGGTATTTCACCAAAAAAAACTAATTGGACTTATTAGTTTTTTTTGTTCTGTTAGATTATCGAAAAATGTTGGATGCGTGTTTTTTGTTTTATTAAATTAATAAAAATTGACGAAAATAAAACGTGTCAAAGATCATGAGTCCCCTCATGATCTTTTAGTAAAAAAGTACTAGCCTTGTGACGTCGCACGACTTGACGCGACTTTTCGAAGCACTGTATCATCATCATCTTTTGTATAAGAGAAAAAAGAAAAAATACGTGTCCATTATTTTATGAAAATCTATCTGACGGGCTAATTCGATTTTCGAAATACCCTATGGGTTACATTTACAATTGGACCCGGTACGTGGCGCTACTGTCCGGGCAGGACAACGTCTGCCAGGTCCGCTAGTTTAATATACAGTAATAAATAAGAAATAAAACGAATATTTTGGTAGGAATAAGATAAACCAGATTTTTGCACCAACTCGACCTGTGTTGTCTTTAGTAAACCACTGCACTTAAATAAATAAATACACACTACTTTTCGTGTCATATCGGACATGTCCTAGAACCGAAAATTCGGGTCAGTCCCTCATAGACAGGAGGCCTGTGCCCGCAGCAGAAAGCTGGATGTGAGTAATCTGACATCAGTAATTTAAAAATAAATAGTTTTTATCGGTACGTATACGGCAAAGCTGCGTTCTCGCTGTTTCTAAGGCCTCAGTCGTAATGTTTCGTATTAATTAACTCAGTATAATTAAAGTGGTATGCGCAACACTGGCCCGGTCGCTTCTCCAACGTTTTTTGATCCGGACACCGTGCCCGGTTCGTACACAGTTTTACCTAGCTAAGGTAAGTTCGCAAAGTTCTGCCGTAATTAGGTTGAAGTAAGAAAGTTAGTGTTTAGCATAATGCGATTAGTAATTATAGTTTGGGTTCGCATTTGTAGGGTTAAGTTACATTTGGTTCTAATGGAAAGCACTTTTAATTATTTATATAACTAGTGGAAATAAATGCAGTTTGTAATTAATTAATAGAGGCTGTGTTGAGATGTTTTCAATTAATTTACATTAAAAAACAGATCAATGGGAACGGATTTTGTGTTATTCAACATTTGTTTGCAATTTTTACTTAACTATTGAAACAGAATCAAAATCGAAATTCACAAAAACATGTACTTACAGTTAAAAATCAAAAGCAAAAAAAAACAACATTCACCTGTTTAAAAAAACGCGCATTCAAAAGAAAACACAGCGCGAACACAGTGTCCAGTTGGAAAACAAACAGAGTACCCTTCAGAACGGTAGGGTTAATAAGCTTTTCGTCTTTATAGCCCCGTACAAAATTGCTCAGAGTTTCTGACACTCGCTTTTGAGTGGCCATTTGTGTAAATGACCCTCAGATATTTTGAATTTTAAACCGTATTAAAATAAGCAAAGGATTGGGAGACCAGGTTGATGGTTTGAGATAAATTTTATTAGCCAAACTGCGGTTGTGGAGGGTTGGTCGTTAAAATCTTATGTTGGTAATTAAAAACAAATGAAAATACTTTTTTCTCGAAATGTTGATTTTTCTTTTGAGATTTTAGTTGGGTACTGAAATTGATTTAGAATTAAACTGAATACTAAATAACATCCTATCATTAAATATATAATTCTACTGTAGGTACGTGTGTTTGTCCCTGAACTCCTCCTAAACGGTTGGACCGGTTTAAATGAAATTTGTTGTGTGTGTTCCATTGGATTCGAGATTGGTTTAGATTCACAATAATTGGACCCGTTAGGTGGCGCTGCTGTCCGGGCAAGATGATGTCTACCAAGTCCGCTAGTACTTATTTAAATACCTATGTTTCACGACATATAAGAAACATTATTTTGTCTTCTTATTTACCTTGTGGTTAGTGCCTAACCTGGTCTCACAATTTTTATCCCACCCATGGACTTCTGAATTTTCTATACAAGCCGTCGAGAAATATCTTACAGGCAAGTCGTTTTCCTACACCGAAGCAAGTAATACAATACACACTTGGATCCGAAAAATCAGAGGCGCATGTCTTGGGCTGGAACTCGAGACGTATGATTTGGCAGTCCGACGATCCTATTGCAGGACTAGACTATCTCCGATTTTCATTATTTAGACAAAGCCAAAAGACAAAGATTCGTAGGATACGATATTCACAAGGTCATGTGAATATCGTATCCTACGGTGTTGGTGGTTCTTGACATATCACATATATACAAAAAAAAACTGTTTTCAATCGAAACAAAATCACAAGAAAACAAAGATCTAACAAAAGAAATCATAGAAACCTTCCGTCCTAATAAATTCTGATTTCTGACCGCGCCAACTTTTACGACTAAATCCCGCAAAATCAAACGTCCGAAGACAGAATTACGATTACGATTTTCATATTCCACGTTTTTTCCGAGTTTCTAGTGGGGGTAGCCCCACTACAGTCGGGGGGATGATCAGAATAATGGGATTTAGCTGTGAGATTATGCCAGGATTATTTTGCACTGAGTGCGTAGTAAAAATTTTTCCGTAGCTTAGTTGAAATAAAGGACGGTAACATTGCAAAATTAACCCTGTCACTTCTGAAGGAAGGTTGAAATTGGGTTTGGGTGGGAAGGTCGGGAATTTCATTTTGTCCCAAATAAAAATATCCCATACGACGGCTTTGCTTTATCATTGCGAAGTGGAGGTGTAATTAGTTTTTCGCAAAGCAAGCTTTGCTTCCTTATTCTGGGATTTCGGCGCCCTTTGTCCGGCCATTGTTGTGTTTTTAACAAGTTATTATGTATTTTATAAAGTATTTTTTTGGGAAAATGTGCTGGGAATTTGGCAGTGGGTTTATTATGATCTGATTTTAACATTATTTTTAATGTTTAAAAACCATTTTAGTGCCAATTACATATGTTGGTAAAGAAAGATTTGAATAGACTAGTCGCACCTAATTGTATCTCATTTAACTAGGTTTCTAAAATTAATTTCCATAAATACTTTATGTGTATTTGAATTATTACCTAGGTACATTGTTATTGTTATCACGTACAATAATGTAATCAAATCTTAAAGCAACATTAATAAAAATAAAACACCTGTCTTATCGTAGTAGGCACGAAGTATTGAAAGATAAAAAGACTAAAAAAAAAAAAAAAAACAATTATTATTATTTTATTTGTTTTTTTTTTATTTTATTTTTATTTCAAATTAATTATTTAGCCTAGCAAATGTCTAAAATGTAAATGAAACCAAACTAGAACTAATAAAAAATAGCACCCAATCAGAATACGTGCGTAGGCGCGTCAGGATTAGCATCCTGTATTACGGGCCATCCGCTGTGAAAAATTGAAGCTTTCATTGTTTTAAATGTCGGATCGTGACGGCGAGCTTACTCTGTCTGTCCACGGATAATTGTATCATCTTTTGACGAATTCGCGAATTCGTTGCGTTATTAAAACGGATACGATTCGTGTGTTGTTTTTCGGAGTTGCGGATTTTTGGAGCGGTAGCGTTTGTAGGGTTAGATTTTGGAAGATTTTGAATTTGTAAATTAGAATAGGTGTTTGAAGGCTGGTAAGTTATCGGGAGAAATTTTAAATTAATAATAGTTAAAATTTATTAGTGTGCTACAGATAAACTGTTGACCCGTGATGGGTGCCGGACCCATTTATTCCGTGCTTTGGAAAAAACGTTAACTGAATGGTCCAGGCTGTTATTAATCTTTGACAGTCGTGACAGATATTGACCATTGTTATTGATATGACAGATATTCAGTGGCCCAAAAGTCTGACAACAGATATCACCAAAGGGTATCAATAACCCATTACCAACTTTGTAAAATACCTACTAAGATTTTTGAACATTTTTTTTTATGGAAGCTGGCATATCGACACACCGCCATTTAGTTTTTTTTTTTTTAATTCCTGCCCACGATGAAATTGGTACCTGGATAGAGTACGCCTAGACGAACAAAAAATGTTAGATGACATGGTACCCCAAAGTGTCAAGTTATCGAGATATTTGAAGGTAAAGATCGATATATGAGTACGACAACAATCATTAAAATGTGGCTAGACTATAAGCCGACCACAACATAGAGCAGTTGGGAAAACCCACACACCTTCCAAAATATCGAATCTTATTTTTTTATTTGCGGGTAGCACAACATTAACACAAGGACCTTATTGCAAAATACTGGTTCTCTTAATTTGAAACCATTAAAATTTGTCTTTTTAAATCAGGCCCAAACAACAATACTTACTTAGGTGGCAGTTTAAAAAAAAATGTTTAGCAGGCAGGGGTTTTTGGGGCCTTTGGGGAAAACTGGTGTGATATCCTTACTTCCTTACTAAAATTAAGTATAAATGTGAAAGTAACTCTGTCTCTCGGTCTGTCTGTCTGTCGCGCTTCCACGCCAAAACTTCTGAACCAATTTAAATGTTTTCTACAGCCTGAGAAAGGACATAGGCTACGTTTATTGCGAAAAAAGGGTTGTAAAGGGAGGGATAAAAAGATTTCTTTTGGTTGCGATAACCGACATCGGTCGCGATAACCGACATCCACGCAGACGAAGCCGCGGGCATCACCTAGTTATGTTTTATTTTGTTGTAAACCTCAAGTTTTTATTAGTACAATATCTGTTGTTCTAAAGTTAATGTCGAGCACCCACCCATTATTAATTAATTAACAAGAGAACAAAAGATCGATTTAATAATATGACTCATAAAAGTGATAAAGAGTTGGTAAAATATAATGAACAAGCTTGCATTGAATAAATAACCGAAAAAATAATTTTAAGTTAGAAAGGTTATTATTTTTTTAAATAGGTAACTGAACATAAATTCGTGATAAAATTTTTCTTTAAAAATTAAAAAATTCGATATTTTTCAATAACTTGAAAAAATCATCCGGACATCCATAGACAGAATTCCTATTACCATAATACAATTAACAAATTCCTATTCCACACATCACCATTCATATCAATACCCACATGCAAAAACGCGCGAACGCGAATTTTTTTCAGCGAAAAATTGCTCGCGTATAAATGCATCGGTAGCACAATAAAATCCATCACGAATCATATTATTGTGTTACCTATACAAAGTGATTGTCACTCGAGGCACATGGCCGCGACGCCCGAGGCGGGGCTTACCACACCACGCCCCCAGAAAAACGGCTCAAGCGATAAGGTCGAAATCACTATGGAGATTCTAGAGATTTTCGGCTTTACAGAACAGAAAGCCGCGAGAGCGCGCCGCGAGTGTGTGTCTGCCTTAAAACATAGTCGCCACCCGCGCCGGGCGCACGCTCGCTATTCCAAATTCAAACACGAATTTTCAAATTCGGTATTCTAAATTTTAACCCGTTATCCGAAGTCGGTTTAAAAAAAAACGGTTTGTAGATTTTGAGTGTTATGCGTCGGAGGCCTTAGTTTTTTTTGACAATGGAAGTAAGTGCTATGCCTCCGATGCCTCTGGACTTCTCCATGGTGAGGAATGGAAGTGGTTCACCTGGTTCGTTGCGGGAGGGATCCCCGAGGCCTGTCTCCAACAGCGCCTTCAGAGTTGTCACCCCGAAAGGTAGGAAAAACCTTTTTTTTTTCCGATGAAAATTGTTTGTTTTTGTTTTGATTTTTTTATGTCTAAATTGCACGTGATTTCTTCAGAAAATTAACTGACAATCTTGAGGGTTGTCTTCCAGATATATATGAAAAACCAAAGCCATTGGATATTCAAATATTTTTACAAAGCGGTTGTTCTATTTTATTTACACATCGCGTTCTTTCTTGACGTTTGTTTATACTAAAAACACTATTGAAATAAATGGAAATCTGACAAAAATACCATTAACTTTTACATAAGTATCAATCTCATTTTTAATGGCATTTCATTACAAGAATTTAGTTGCAACCTATTTGGACAGCAACAGTTTAAAAAAAAAAATTGCACAAATGGCTACCTACATACAAGATATTTTTAATTTTACATTTAAATCACAATTGTCTTGATCTGAACAAGAAAAATAATGAGCTTTGCTCGGAAAATGGAATCATGAAAGTTTGATTAAACCTTGATGAAAAGTTAGTACCTACTTTCTTACATTCTGGTCAGATTCTAATCGGCTTTTCTATGAATAAAATATTTTAAAACTTCTTTAGAACTACTAAATAATCCAGAAATATATTGAACTATTTTTTTGTAACAGAATAATACAAAATAAAGATACTTCTGAACTACTAAAAATTAAATCTTAGTACCTATATCAAATTTAGTGTATATAAAAAGTAACCTTTTTTAATATTCTTATTGATACTGAAGAATCGTAAAATACTCTCAAAAAAAAAGAAAAACTGTAATAGTTTCAAGCGAACGAGTGCCTAGTCCTATATTATTTTAATATCAAATGTCTCACGCTTTTTTTATTCTAGTAAGTATCTAGTTAGTTTAAGACTAAATTACCTTTGTATTAAGGAGGATTCCGTACAATAAACGTTTTCTGAAATTGAATATGAAACTACGGTGTGAAATAACCCTGTTATTTGCGGATTTTTTTTAAAAACCCTGTTGGTTAGTTATTTTGACTTATGTATGTAAAATACAGTACACACAATAAATACAGCACAATACTGTTTGGAGATTTTAAATTCCAGTAAGGATATATTCAAATTCGTATATTATTAGTAATTGGGAGTATATCTACCATTTCAAAATTTTTTATTAAACTTGTCATATACCTCCGCCTTGGCTGTTCTTGGAAAATAGACAAGACGGATTTTGATATATTTTTAAAACTGCATTTCATTAAAATTATGATAACATTTGGTTTAATACACCAAAGTATTTAGTATTTTCAAACTATTAAAAGAAATACCGTTCCACCATTTAAAATGAAAATAGAACTAAGCTCACCTTGTTTAAATTGAACAGCTTTTCATCAGAATAAAAAAAAATTGATCTTTTTGTACTCTTTAGCAAATCACCATTTTCCCATGTTATTTGGGACCGGCGCAACACCTTTTTTTTTTTAGATCCTCCCCACTCAACCGCCACGCTGTCATTTAGGTACACCTTTTTCGTTTAGATCATTCCTTACATAGTTCATCCATATAACTAAAATATAATCATCTGCCTAGCCTTTTCCTAACTATATTATGTACCAGTATTTTGTATACTTGAACTCCATAACCCAATTAGTATTAAGTAATAGTAGGTACCTATATCACAAAGAACTAACATTAATGGTCAACTAGCTGTTGCCAGCGGCTTCACCCGCTACAACTCGAAAATTATCCCACGGGAAGATAAAACCGGGATAAAAGCTATCCTATGTGTTAATCCAGATTATAAACTACCTGTATACCAAATATTATCCAAATCCGTCCGGTAGTTTTTAAGTGAAGAAGTAACAAACATACACACACACACTCGCAAACTTTCGCCTTTATAATTTTAGTGTGATAAGCACAATTCAAAATTGATATTACATTCAAAATGATCCAATTTCTCCATGAACTGATCACATAATCAATACAACTGTCGAAGGAACTTAATTGTCACCCCTCGACCCCTGACAAATGACACCCGACCACTGTTATTATGGAATTATTGGGTGCAGCTATACTTTTAATTAAGTTATTACTTGATCTACTGGGAATTCAGTCCCATAATATAAGTATAAGGACTTAGTTGTACGATGTGGATTAATTTAGTCTTTATTTATTTTTTTGAAAAGTATCTTCAACAACGCGTACTGGGCCCGCGTGGTGGAATAAAGCCCATCCCTCTCCTAAGAGAGGTCTAAGTCGTAGCAGCGGGAACATTATACTTAGGCTGATGATGATTATCTTGGCAGTTGACTGGTACTTTAACATCAAATTAATATATCCTATCCTATACTAATATTATAAATGGATGGATGTTTGTTACTCTTTCACGCAAAAACTACTAAACGGATTTGGATAAAATTTGGTAAACAGATAGTTTATAACCAGGAATAACACATAGGACAGTTTTTATCCCGATTTTATCTTCCCATGGGATAATTTTTGAGTTATAGCGGGTGAAGCCGCTGGCAACAGCTAGTTATTCATATTTCTTACCGTACACATAGTAAATACACAGATAGTGTTTACAATACATAAGTACCACTTTTATTTGTATTGTAACATTTACATTAAAATTACTTAAGCAGGTACTTACCTGCGCAATTTTGAAGATTTAAGACATTAATTTTTAACATGAAACCGATTTAAAAAAAAACTTTAATTAGAAAATTTCTTACTTATACTAAATTATTATAGATATTCTTGACAAAAAACTAAAAGATTTATGTCCGTTATTTGTTTGCGGTTGTAATATCTTTCAATTTTTTCCAATGCTTTCTGTATCTTTGTCTACATTGTGTATTTAACGGTGGTAGTTACCAATCTTCTTTAAATACCTTTTTTATGCTCCATGAAATACACTAACTGCTGTACTCAGAGATATTTAATTATTACTTAGTAAAGATTTGACTTACTTTTGTATGACTAAACTGTCTAAGTAAGTCTATGTAATCATTAAACCTCTGAGTGTTGCAGTTAAACTTCTTAGATGCATGACAAAATGGCTGCATTTCCCTTCACTAGCTCCATACATCCACAGACGGACCCTCTAATTCTGATTGGTCAAAGGAAATTAAAGTTCTCACACGATACCTGGATACCAGAACACAAAGGAAACGATACCGGATACCGATACCGTATGCAATCCAAATATTAATTCGGAATTTCCATTCTCCATGGAAGATGCGAATTTTTGTTTTAGAGTTCCGTTATTTGAATTTACTGGAATTTAAAATGGGTTGAGTTCGAATTTCAAAAACTTTTGTCTTTTCCTAACATCTCATGAATTTTCTATTTTCAAGCGATCGATGATTGATTTTATTCGTTTAATTAATTCGTTTGATATTCGAGAGATATGATAGGCTTTTTAATTTTTTATAAACATAGGTCACTCACAGTTTTTGACTGATATCGGTAGACCTGAAAAGTGAACCCATCATGGGTTCACTTTTCAGGTCTACCGATATCCATGATGTATATAACAAAATAATTAAATCGATTAAAAATAATTATTGCATGAGTTTTACAACCTCTCAAAGAGATTTAAAAAGAAAAATATTTAATGTAATAATTTGTCAAAGTAAATAACGACAAATTATCTATTTAAAGCTAGCCTACTTACCTAAAAATATCTAAATAATCTTAAACTATTTTGAACGGTTCTGTTCGAACTAAAAAATAACTAATAACACTTTATAGATAAGTCTGATGATAATTCTAGGCGTATTATTATTTTATAATTTTAATAAGTACGTACAAGGAAAATAACAATATTATTGGAATAATTAACAAATCTCAACCGTAGTAGGTACCTATGTGTTTTAATACAAGGCATCGTAGTTTTAATATTGTTAATAATTCAATAGTGGTTTAGTGGTAAATCAAAACAATTTTAATATTAATTGTCATATAAAATTGTGACAAAATTAAATAATAATTATAGAAAGGAAAATTATGCTCTTTACGCATTGTGAAGTTTAATTTTGAATAATAAAAGTAAAATACCTACTTTACTTCACTAAAAATATATGGTACCTAAGCAAAGTTATTAGAATCAAATAAGTAAGTACATCGAATTAAAAATATATTAGTTTATTGTAAGTCTTTTTGAAAATAGATATTAAAGCAATACCTATAAAAAAAAAAACAAATTAAGGAATTAAAAAATAGAATACAAATGACAATAACAAACCCTTCTTCATCCACACTGACACAAGAATAATGCAAAATTAAACAAAAAAAACCTAAGCCATCAAACAGCACTCTAATCAACCCTGCACCGGCCACGAAAGGGCAAAAAGTACCCGAAGTACAATAGCACCGTAACGGTAATCCGGCGCGGGGCGGGTCGCTTAGACCCGGCACGCGACTACGGAGGGTGGCATTCGAAGTGTTAGCTCGATTGTTAAATTACGAACGTTTTTAAAGGATTACGAAATTGTAATTGTTTTGCGCGCATTTAAACTTTTGATAAGGGAGGAATTAACATACTTTTCGGTATTTTTGAAGGATTTAAGAAAGGGAATGAACTCTATAGTATATCACTCGGTTTTGTTTTTTAATAAACAACTCTTTCTCTCTCTCGGATAGTTTTTATCTAGATTTTATCTTCCTCTAGGATAATTTGCGAGTGGTAGAGGGTGAAGCCGCTGGCAACAGCTAGTTAAAAGTAAATATTTAATTGCCATACGTGGTGTACTTCACGACGAACTTATTCCGTTTATAGAAAAAAAACTGTAACACAATTTAACAAAGAAAAGATCGACACAATTTATTTGTCCTTTGATACGCAAACAACATTATAGATAATTTTAAATTATTGTGTAGGCAGAAACATAACATAACATCACGCATGTCATTCCTGAAACGTTAGGCAGAGGTGTACCCACTTATACACCCACATTTTACAATCTATGTTTATTCCCATGTTATAGGGGGCAAGCCATCAACCAAGCAAGCACCTAACCACTACTACTGAGGAATTCTTGATGGAAAACACCCAATCACACTTTCCCCGATCCGTGAATCGAACTCAGGACCTCATGCTCAGTAGTCGCGCCTACGATCACTAGCCCAACGAGCCAGTGAAGGCAGAAAATCTACAAAAATGTAATAAATAAACAGAAAAACCACGCAATTTCATTAAAATCAATGTCTATGTTGCGTGTCGTATAGAAATAATGGCAAACCCAATAACGACCGGTGGTCGATCAGACAAATCCGATTATGTCTGGGATCAGATGTCTCGGCAACCATCGCGGATACTATACACAATCCGGATAATATCCTCTCTGATATTAATTGTTTTCTGTAATCTGTTTGCAAGATTTTGTTGATTATTTTTCGTAGAATTGTTTTAGTCACCGGAAAAATGATTAAAAACAAGGATTTTAGCGTGAAACTGAAGGTTGAGGAAATTGTATAGTTCTATGAAATGAAACAAAAGCTTTGGTATCAAAGAAATGCGTAAAAAAACGTCACTTACGAATTATTCTTATACAAAGAAATTAAAAAAAAAAAATGGTTTTTGAATTATACTGAATCATACTTACTTAGATTTATTTGAGGCAACCAAATATATACATATCGTAATCCTACTAATATTATAAATGCTAAAGTTTTTGTTAATGTGTATGGATGAATGTTTGTCACTCTTTCACGCAAGAACTACTGAACAATTTTGCATGAAGTTTTGCACACAGGTAGTTTATAACCTGGATTAACACATAGGATACTTTTTATCTAGATAGTATGATTCCGTGGGACAATTACACTTACATAAGCTATACTTACATTTTCTTTATATCAATCTGATAATTAATGTTTGATGTAAAGGAACAGTGGTGGCCCAGTGGTTGCGGGCCCGACTTACGAACAGTTGGTAGTGAGTTCGAACCCAGGCAGGCGCGCATTACTTTGTGTAATTTGTTTCATCACCACTGCTCTCAAAAGGTGAAGGAAAACATCGTGAGAAACCAAGTCTAAGAACCAAAAAATCGAAGATAAGTGACATCTACCAATCCGCACTGGGCCCGCGTGGTGGATTATAGCCTATCCCTCTCCTAGAGAGGAGGCCTGAGTCCCTGCAGTGGGAACATTATAAGGCTGCTGATGATGATGATGATGATGCAAAGGAACTTAAATAAAGTAAGAAAACATTTGTATTTGTCGCAGGGACATAACGTGCGTATGTACAAACTAAACATACAACGCATAACTAATACTATCCCCTTTATTTATATTGTTACAAACTTAATACATTTTTAATTATTCTTTGCAAAAAACAATAAAAAAACATTTAAAAATATAAAAAAATTGTTGCCCACCGGTATCGGGAACAGGGTCCAAGTTACCGCCGGTCAGGGCTCCAGAGAAAGGAACCTGCTAACAATGCGCGCCGTGTCCAGGAGTACCGCTCTTTGTATCAAGCCTTCGATCCAGCTGCCTAACGCGAGCCTCCTCAGGTGTTGGTCGAGGCTCTTGGCAAATAAGCCATTGGCTGTAACGACTATCGGTACAATGATCGCTGAGTCCACACCCCACATGTCGACATATTATAATTTTATTATAACTGATTAGTTTGCTGGCTCTGCATCATAGCCCGCATTATATTCTTAAACTCAAACATCAAGGGACGTCAATTTTTGATTTTTCATCACAACATTGCTAGGTACTGAAAACCACCTACCTACACAGTATGGAGACCTGATTTCTACGCGCGGAAGTGCACACCGCACTGCCGATCCATCATTCTGGATGGAAATCTAATTTGTTACATTCGGCACTATCTGCCGTCCCCCTAAATGAATTACTGCCGACACGAAGCGTTACTGAGCTATGCGATTTATTTTTACCAATGTCATATGTGTGATGCTACACATCTGTGCGAAAAAAATGTATGTAAGAGGCTCGTGGCTTAATAAAATCAGTCGTTCGGGAAGATCTTTAGGTCATCTTTAGGTAAGTCGTGTTTTGCGTAGGTTGATCTGCGAATGGGTAACCAATTATTGCATACCGAGTTCCCTCCATACTTTATAAAGTATGATAAGACGTTGGTCCCTTCGTCTGTGATTTGAAGAACTGTGACAGTCGCTATAGATAGTCCGTGAATAGTATTACCTGGCTTGTGGAGGTCACATAGGCAGTTGCTTCATGTTGCAGTCAGGTGCAGCCAATTAGACTGGAAATTGACCCAAACATAGTTGGGAAGAGGTTAGGGGTAATGTAGTTACGGTTTGATAAGGTTTTTGTTGATGAAAATGAGATAGAATTTGAAATTGATGCCTGTTTTTAGTAACATAAAACTCGGCTCAGAGTTAAAAGTAAGAACTCTAACAGAACGCGTGATTAAACGTATTTATGCATTCATCTATTGGCGTCATTGCCACCTAGAGTTAAAGACATTATCTTGATGGTGATTAGTAAGGAACAAAGTAATGGAGCTCCTGGTAGTAAACCAGTCGATTAAAAAAGGGTGAGTTATGTTTCTTTAGTCAATTCAATTAAGTACAATAACTTTTCACAGCTTTTGAATGATTTCGTTCATAAAATAAATGTTTAGATATTCAAAAATAGTTCCAAAAACACTCTATCAGTTTTCCTCTTCCTCATTGGATATAGGGAAGAATAAAACCGCTGTAGTAAGTAGGCACGCAAAAACTGCCATTCATAATGTACATTGTAGAACAAAACCATTTCATTCACAAAATATTAATTAACACGCCAACTGAAATAAACACGACAATCATCCGGGTGTCTATTACACCATTGACAAACAAAAAAAAACAAGCAAACATCAATTGCGAAGCAGACACACATGTGTTCCCCGCAAGTCGCAAGTCGCGACAAAACGACGACATTAAAATCGCACGTCCTTGGTAACATCCTACATCCGCTTCACACAGTTAATGCTGCACGCATTAAATCATGGCGTTACGGTCATAAAAATTATAATTCAAGTACGGTGTGATAAAGAAGAAGACGATATTTTGGTTTTGGTATATTGATATCCGTTATAAAATAAAGAGATATACTATCGCATCAGTGAAGGTAAAAGAAAACAACTCGATTAAAACGTAATTTAGGTTTGAAAACAATCTCTTAGGTCAAAAAGCACATCATACTCTTTCACATGTAGAATAAAATTAAATACTTTCATCTATAATGCATATCATTTTCGCAACAATGCTAAAATTTGCAAATACAATAGAGTTCTCTTCACTTTATGTCCTAAATAATAATTCATAGACAAATTAATAACAGACAAAATAGACAGCACACTCCAAATCCAAAATTTCGTCCCATATATCAAAAGGACATCTCAGGATTAGATAAACGATAAAGATTCCAGGGTCGCTATTACGCTAATGGGGAACACGTGGCCGCATTGCCAAATCCCTTCGTCGTGTGAAGGCGATTTAGTGCCCAAATTAATTATTAATGGACCCTTTGATGTGGTTGGGCCAACAAGCAGATGATTAGTTGATTGCGAGAGATTTTTAGATGCTCAAGATTTCGTACATTTTGATGAGAGAAAGGATGGAGAGGGGTTCCTGGCTACATAATTACAGGCATACAATCCGATAGACGGTTTTGCTACGTTTGCTAAAATTGATCCGTGGATGGCTTCTTCTTCTTAGCGTGTCGATAGCAATTTAAATTGTGTCGGCCCAGAATTGGGCTACGCATTTGGCGCTTTCGGTAGCGCTCAGCAGTTCCTGTAGTGAACAACCAGCTGGACAGGCAGGGCACGACATTCAGTGCCCCATTGTTTGGGGTACAGCACCACATTTACACTCCAGTGCAGAATCATTTATGATCCCCAGGTTATTATTCAATACTCAATTCTCTATTGCCATGGTTGACAATTCATTCCATATCGAGATACCCCTGTGCCGCGGCAAGCACGCTAAGCCGTCATGTCTGTCAGTTGCAGAGCTTTGAAAGTTGTTACAGATAGTCGGTGGTGAGACAGTCAGGTAATCAGTCCTGGTATACCTCATGTTAAGACGTCATGTTGGATAAGCAGTCACTCCATGTAAAATGCTGATAATCAACGCCATCCGTTTAAACTGGGACCCGACCCATATATAGTTGGGAAATGGCTAGGCAATTGATGAAGAGGATAAAGATTTACAACAAAACAGACAGCAGTTACTACAATGGTAGTATCAAAAGTACCTATTGTCATGTTTATAGGAAAACTGTCGTCCATTGACAAATTAATATGAATAGAATAATAATTTCGCATCCCATTCATTAAAATTTAATGGCAGTAGGTATCACTTAGCTTCCGTGATTCTATTTTGATCACAGCATGAGTGTTTGTAAATCAACTCTTTTGAAAGGAATTAAACTATTTTCTCATGATCATCATCATCTAGCTGGTCTTTTTAGTCAAACCGAATGCACCTGAATTCCTGTGTTTAACATGGAACGGTAGTCTATCTGACCTGCACAGTCCAGTTGGTGCTTGGTAGTACTTTGGGTTGTCAGACTTTTGGGTCACTGACAACCTGTTACGGCTCTCAAAGATCTGCAAATGATAGCCGGGACCGACGGCTTCACGTGTTTTCCGTGACACTCTTTGGATGGAAATCGTTTTTCATGATATTAAATGGTAATTTATTGAAAGTCATCAACAATTTTATCAAAGTCCTTTTCTATAGTCGTCTTAAGTTCATCATCAACTAAAAATCTATCAACCTCAAAAACAAATTCTCCTACTCCATAATTACTATCAATCAACCGATTCCATACTTCCACATAGTCCAAACTCCATGCCTCATTGACCCTAAAGCTTTAAATCTTAACCTTATTAGAATCTTCCTGTGTCCAATTGTTGCGAAACGGGCGGCTGACATCAAAGGCGCAACTGACCAATGAGAGCAATGAATCATAGGCAATGGAATTGATTGAAACTGTTTTTATTATGCCGACTGTTGGCGGTTTAGTCAAATTGTTCGACTTTGTATTTAGAGTTAGATTAAATGAAACATTTTTAGTGTGTGGTCTGCTAGTTAAAAAATTTAGATTAATAAAAATTGTTGGTTCGAATTTTTGTTGGTGTTGGATTCTGATTAGAACTTTTTGGGATAGAATAGCAATAGATTTGGCTTTAAATTAGATCAACATTTTAAAAATACTAACATTTCGCTTAGGTATCAAAAAAGGACTTATCACTGCAATAACATTACTTCTATTACGAACAATTTCATAAGAATTTGTTGTGATTGAAATTGAACAATATTTGAACATTTTTTCATATACTGTTTATAATCTTTAGTTCCAAAGGTCTAAAGTATAATAGTTGTGAAGTGTAACACTATCCGAATTGCGACTTTGACCTTAATTCAGTTTGGACCAGTCTCACGAGTATGTGTTTCAAGCGGGATTTTAGTTCATCTATTCTTGTAAGTAATTAAAGATTGTAACTTAAAACAAATTACAATTTGGTTAGAAAATAGAATGCTTTAAAACTCTACGGTTTTCAGTAATTAAGCAATATTAATTACAAGTTCAGTTTAATGTATCAATAAACAAAATTATATTTATATGTCTTTTTTTTTCGTTTCGTCAGCAACATCAAGAGACCTATGAATTACACCTAAAGGTCGATGTTCTGATCAAAAGAATTATGAATTAAAGAAAAACAATTAAAATCTAGTTTTTCACAAACAAAATCAACAAAAAAAAGTTATGAAACTTTTTCTTCTATAAAAAAGTAGCATCAGATCAGACAAAGTAACAATTGCGTCCAATTGAAATTCTGCCCTGAGAAAACATTCAATCTCGCACAATTAACACCTCTTAACCCATTCCGGCGTTCGCACGCCAATCACCGACCATAGGATTGTACAATTTAATCGCTGGCACACTGTTCTTGTGCCAGATACAAACATCCATGGGTCGGGACATTAAAAATATGAATGTTCTTAGTGATTAAAAAATGGAGGGATTAGTAGGAGTGAACTTGGGAGAAAATGAGGTACAGGATAGAAACGTTGCAATTATTGTAGAAGTGGCAGAAGTTAAAATGTAAAATGAGGCGTTGTATGCTGTAATTTAAGATCTTAATGATTGTAATTGTTTTAAATAAGATCTTCGTGGGATTTCAGTCTCAAATACAAGCAAATCAATGTTAATGCCATGAACAATAAAAATCTAAGTGACAAATCATCACCAATCACATTAACCTAATTCTCAATACCCAATAAACGCATCTGCATCCATTCATAGTCCGCCCAAGGCCATTTCTATCGCGAATACTTAATGAAAAAAAATTCACACACTCGACCATTACGAGACACGATTTAATTTACGACTAGATCTCTTTGGATCAATTAAAGTGGCAGATGACAAACAGTGGACATGAGTATGACTAAGAGCACGCGTAGGTGGCGTGGTTCCGTGGGAAACGGCAAATGACTTGATTTTGACAGACGTGTGCTATGAATTTTGTGCTATTATTTAAATGATTAATTTAAATATTCTATATTCTGGAACCGACTTACGCTCTCAGTAAATTAATTAGCCACTGTTTTGGATTAGAATGCTCAAATAGGAATTTGATCCTTTACAACGCAATCAATAATTTGGGGAAGTTTTAGTAAAGCCGGTTTATATTGATAACGACTGATCTTGACTGCTTTTCCAATTCAATCAGCTTACTTCCCATAAATCTGAAACAATATCCTAATGTTATATTACTAACTGCCACACTCAGACCGCTTTAATGATTACTTAGGCCATCACTCAGTAAAGGATTTGACAGTTTTGTCATACAAAAGTATGTCACATCTTTACGAAGTGATGGCTTAATTAATCATTAAATATTTCTGAGTACCGCAGTAAGTGAAGGTTTTGTATGTCAAATATTTACTTAGTGACGGCTTATATAATCATAAAATATCTCTGAGTACCACAGTAAGAGGACATAAATTAGACTGCAACAAACCTGCAATTTCGTACAATCACGAAGAAATTAACGTCGATGCCAATCTTGACCTTCCTAAAGTAAGGAAACCCGTTGATTGGATATCACGGACGTTGCATCTGAAAACTGAGGCTGTGGGCGGAGTGAACGTGGGAACTCTTAGTGGACTAGTCAACAATGAGTCAGGAGTGACTAATGTAGGCCAGGCGCCATGCTACTGCGGTTAGATAAGATGAATCTGTCTAACCGTTCTTACCTAAGTAAGAACGGTTAGACAGAAGCTGGGTTTATTGCGGTAAGGTGAGGGGGTATAACTACTAAAGTTTAGGATTTGGATGACTAAAATGAAGTAGTTATTAGTGTAGATAAGAATGGGTTTCGGAACATACAAACGATAAACTAAGGCGGAAGATACGGCGCAAGTTTTCAAGTAGAATTGTTAGACTGTTTTTTTTTGCGAAAATGTGAGTACAGTATAAATTATACATGTATCATAAAATATTAGGAAATGTTGCTAAAAGGCGGCCGGGAAATAATAAAAGCGGTAGGGATAAAGGTTTGTGCTGATTAACATAAAAATACCTTAAAACCTAGGACTACGACTCAAATAGAGTAAGTAATGTGGCATAACTATAATTATGTACAGACGCCAGCACGTCAATCTACCCGAAATTGTAAAATTTTCCTAGTCAACCTTGAACCTAATTCGTCAGCGACAAAGTTGAAAATCTATGAAAGAAGACAGACGTAGCTTGATGCATGTTTCTACGATATCTGAACCACCAGTAGAAATGGATTATTACTGTTATGGACAATTTATGTACTTTATTTGGAATAACAGCCTACCTTTCCTCTCCTACAAATCATTATTCGCAAATAATCCTTAGTTTGTTATTCCTGTGACCCAATTAATAATTTAGCATTCGAGCAACCAATGTTATAACAATCAGAATAAAAATAATTAGGTACCAACGTTCCTAATCAACGACTTCCTCCGTTAGTTTCCAAGCTTTATTTTAATTAGCAACTTTGTTATCGTTAACAAAAAATATTTTTCTGTTGCTAATCAGTGAGGAAGCTGTGACCTTACTGGCCTTAGGCCCAGCGTGTATTGCAGTTAAAAATGAAAGATTCTTTATAACGGACAGAAGCTTAGTGTTATAGATATCTGGTTCTTGTAGACCGCCTGTCTCCAGATAAGAATGTCATTCGTTTCTGTTTATCTTGTTTTTTATGGTATCCTTTATAATGAACTTAGTATTTTGATGAATTTCTTTGTATTTAGTAATTTGTTGGTTGCTAGAATTTTTTGTCTTCATTTTTTGTGGATTATTTTGTTGCATTGCTTTTTTTTGGCACAGGACTGTGTGTCACAAGAAAACAGTGGTGTAGACTGTGGGTGAGGATAATGATGATTACCTACATCTTGGGATTAGGTACAAAAATGTGCACTTAAATATTTATCTCTTTTGCTCATGTCTTTGTTGCATCACGCAGTTACCTATTCTGCAATTTATAAACGCAAGTTACTTATTTGTCTAAGCTAGTCAAGTACATAGTAATAATCATAGTCTCTCTAATATACATACTCTTCGATTTTCCTCACATTTTTCACCATAAGATGCACTTGATTATCCGTAATACTGGCTATACTAATTTGTTTGTCTTTGACTTTGATTTATTTATCTTCTAAGTCCATTTTTGACTGGTCATAATTCTTTGTCTACATAACAGCATCACCACCACACCGCATGATCGAGATTTACAAAGATTCTCTGACAGACTCGCAATAAGGGCTAACAACATTAAACGGCCAACAAACAAGTGTTATTAATATAATATTAATATAATCATGACATAACATCGATCAGTTTCCGTTGAGAATTCTCTAGATTGTAGATAGTCGAGCGTTGTTCTTGGCCAATTATAATAATGTACTGTGCGCGGCCACCCAGGACGGTAACGCGACACCCGGATTAGAACGAGGTGACTTCGGAGTTACTGCACTTGGTTTTGTTGCAGTTTTAGGCTCATTTTTTGAATGGTGGAGGTGGAAGGTGTGGATATTTAGTTATTAAAAATGTCACATGATGAACTAGGTAGGTTTTTGGGTTTAACATTATGTTTGGCTTACTGCTAGATATTAGACAATGTCTGGAAGAAAAAAACGTGTTGCACTTACCCTCAGTAACATAGAACAAGGGCAGGAAGATAATGATGTTCTTGAGAAGTGCCTAAAAATACTTTAATTTGTATTAATGTTTTGAGTTTGCATCATAAAAAAATATTCAAGGCATGGGATGGTGACGAAATATTTCAAAAAGTAGCCCACGATTTGGTATAATTGTCAAGGAAATTAAATGCGAATCCTGATTAAGATATTTAATACTAAAACACAACGACAAAGATTAATTTTAATAAAAAAAATTACCACATAATGGACATACTGGTGAAACCCACAAGCCAAAAACTTATAACCTTAGCATAGCAATCATATAATTAACACCCTTACTACATAGGGTTAAAAGAGAATAGCAAAAAAATAACTCGCCAAAAACCGCATCATAAAAAACCTTTCACAACTCACAATCGACTCTATTCGTCTCTCTATCCTATCGAACGATTGAACCACATTACTATCTAATAATACGCGAATGAATGGCCGCCATCCATTGAGTGAAGTATTGTTCGACGGACACTAATTGATGCTGAGCGGCCGCCTTTTGTGATAACACGAGTATCTACGAGTTGTTATGCAGCTAGTTGACAGTATGGTGACTTTTCTCTTAGTTGATGATGAAGGCAGTCATGGTGATGATGATAATGTGGTGTGATAACTACTGGATGAGGATAAAATACATAGTTGTTTAGATAACAATGATATTCTGTTTAAAGGTGTAGTTATAAATGTGTTACACACTGAAGTCAACAATGATAACTGTTCTTCATTATTATTGACAACTACACTTCTCATCAAAAAAATCGAAACACTTTCGTTTTTATTGTTTTTGTCCTAATTTTTTACAAAAGAGAATTAATTCCATGATAAAAAAACATTATTGTGTAGCTGGCAGTTTGGTCATTACAGTAAGAAGAAAAAAATCAAAATTCGAAATTAGAATTTCATTTGTTTATCCTATAAATGAAATTAATCACTGTTTTGAGACAAATGTGTATTTAGGGTTGGAGTACGTTTCTCGTTTAAAAACTAAAAATTAGCGCTTGTCTTTAAACTTTTTGTTTCTTATTTCATTTACTGTGACTTTGGGACGTCTGAAAAAACTTTTTTTTCTAAAACATATGGATACTTCGCCCGCAGAAGCCGCCCAAGTGGTGGCATTGCTGGATTCTGGACTTAGTCAGCGTGTTGTGGCTGCAAGATTGCATCTAAGCTTATCATCTGTTCATAGAGTCTACAAACGCTATCGGGAGACTGGTTCGTTCACGCGCCGTTCAGGGCCTGCAGTCTGTACAAAGATAGCGATCGCTTTACGACAAAATTCGGTCGCAAAGCTATAACGATGCGGATTTAAGTTGGTAGCTAATACCGGCGGGTCGCGTCCGGCTCACGTCCACCTTAAATCCGCATCGTTATAGCTTTGCGACCGAATTTTGTCGTAAAGCGATCGCTATCTTTGTACAGACTGCAGGCCCAGGATCTGGCAGGAATCGGGTCACTTCTGAGCGAGATGATCGATTTATTGTAACAACTTCTTTACGAAATCGACGCCTTAACGCTTTTCAACTGCAGCAGCAGCTTCGCGTTGTACGAAGAGTAGCTGTAAGTGACTCTACAATAAGAAGAAGGTTGAAGGAACGCGGATTGGCATCGCATAAGCCAGCGAATGGGCCGAAATTAACTACAGACCATCGAAGAGCGCGCCTTAACTTTGCACGCGAGCACCTAACTTGGTCATAAATTCAGTGGAGCAAAGTACTGTTTTCTGATGAGTGTAAAATTATGCTGTATGGTAACGACGGAAGGAACAAGGTCTACAGAAGAGATGGAGAACGCTTTGCACAATGCTGCATTGAAGAAAAGGTCAGCTATGGTGGCGGTTCGTGGACGGTTTGGGGAGGAATCAGCGCCGACGGTAAGACAGAACTTGCCTTTGTGTCTGGGCCACGGCTGCCTGCACTAAACTCTCATCGGTACATCGAACAGTGTCTTGAACCTCATGTGATGCCCTATGCACATTTTATTGGCAACGACTTCATATTCATGCACGACAATGCTAGAGCTCACACCGCGGGCGTCGTACGAGATTATCTTACCGAAGTCGGTATCTCCATTATGGTATGGCCAGCAAGAAGCCCGGACATGAATCCCATTGAACATCTATGGGATGAATTAAAGAGACGAATTCGAGCAAGAGATCCAGCCCCAGAAACACTTAGCCAGCTGCAAAATGCAATCCAAGAGGAATGGGATAATATACCACAACATGTGATCGTGACTCTCATCCGATCGATGAAGAACCGTATGGAAGCAGTAATAAGAGCTCGCGGAGGGAATACAAGTTATTAAATAAACGTTTCTTACATTTTTTTTTCATTTACGCGTGTTGTTTTACCCATTTCCTTCATATTCCATACAGGGTAAAAATTACTCATTATACAAAATACGAAACCTATGAAGACTTCATTTGAATTTAGAACATTAACATTAGGATTTAAAAACCTCATACTACTCACTATTAAATGACATTTTACATTTATTCCTAAATATACACATTTTTCTGATAATCCTTATCAAATCATAAACTGCGAGGTGTTTCGATTTTTTTGATGAGAAGTGTATAATCAAATAACAAATGAATATCGATTGAAAATCTACAAGTAAATCTAAGACTTAAATGATATTTACGTCTTAGATTAATTTGTGAATGCGAATGTTGTTGTTTGACCACCGGTTTGGCGCAGTGGCTGATCGATTGGACTGCTGCGTTGCGTGTCGCGGGTTCGATCCCCGCACGGAACAAATATTTGTAAGGCCTACAGATAGTTGTTTCGGGTCTGGGTATTTGTGTAAGTGAGTTTAAATGTTTGTAAACGCACCCACGATACAGGACGAATTCCTAATGTGGGGCAACGTTTTAAAAATAAGAAGAAATGTTAAAGAGTGGAGGACTGCTGATTAAATACAATAAATACCAGTGATAGAATAGAGGATAATATAATATGATCATAAAATTATATACACACATTTCTTTACTTTTTGCAATAGTATAACAAGCTTTTTTTCCAAAAGCACCATACGAATTTGAAGGAGACATACCACGAAAAATTATTCAATAAACCACAATCTGATACCCGATCCCCAGTAGCCGGACGCGTGTCATTTGAGGCGCCGAACCCCAGGCGCCTGCCCGCCGACATGATTTGATGCGGTATTATATCTAGCTTTCTTATTTTAGGTGCTAATGTGTGGTCTGGTTAGCTGATATGATTGATACATTAATGAGTGTTCGTAGTTGTTTAATAGGAGCTGATAGTGGCGGGACTTTTACTTGATGTTTGGAAGATGATATAGATGCTCACATTCTCTTTGGTCTGTTTAAGATCTATATGAATAGAAATATTCACAAATCAAAAGCAGATAGTTAAACAAATTAAGAAAACATGATCTTTTTAGACAACAATAATAAATGATAAAAAACCATCAATTGGGTGTAATTTATCTATTATACATATGTATGTATTTAGAAATATATAAGTATATTTTTCAGTTGTCTAGTGCCCATAACACAAGCTCTGCTTAGCTTGGGACTAGATGGAGTTGTGTGATAGTTGTGGAATATTATATTATATTATTAATTATATTTAAACCGAATAGACACCTAGAAATGACGCAGAATGCATTACGTAAAGCAATAAAGAAAAAGAATAAACACCACTTAAACTTGTAGCTAAAGAATCATTGGACATTGCAGACAGTATCAATTGCAAATTGCAACAGCATAAGTGATATAAAGCTAACAAACACTTAATGTATGATCCGAGCCGTATTAAAGTAATGTCTGAGATAAATCCCTGTTATATTTCGACATGGAGGAATCAGCACGCGACACTTTCAAGACATAAATTAGAAGTGATAGCGGTGTTTCACCTTCTTAGACATCTTTATTCAAGGGTTCCATTAAATATTTTTCTTCATCGTGGCCATAGGTCTTTTTTACAATATTATTATGAGCTTTCAGACCAAATTATTCATAATCAATTTCCAAACCTTTGTTCAAGAGGTACTTGTTTGCATTTGCATCGATTGTCATCTCGTTCATCAACTATTTTGTAAGAGTAGATTTCCTTTTGTTCAAAAGCTTTGCGTTATAATACAAGTTCTTATATCTTCTTCTAAGCCTTCAAAATCTTCGCTAGTATTCTCTATTCGTAATTCCTCATTAAACTTTGATCTTTCAGTCTCGCTATCATCCCATAACTTGTCCTACTGCTCATCACAGGAAGCGATGTCACAATTGGCGTGGCGAGCGTCAATTTAATGATCTGCTTCGCCCGGACGACGGTCATTGATTCTCGTAACATTGGCGCCGTTCGGCGACTCTTTTGTTTCAACTTCGTACTTATGTATGAACTTTTTAATGATCTTGATGTGGACTTTGCTTGGACTTTGGAAGGGTGTATGAGTATGGTGAGAAAGGTTTTGTGGAATTCAATGGTGTTAGCAATCGGTAAGGGCATTTAATGTTTTGGCCTTTTTGACAACGATAATTAGTGACATAATATATGAAATGACTTCCTATAATATAAATTGGTGTATAATTTTCTAACACGTTGAAATTTTGTAATTTTTGCTTATTTGACTATCTTGAATATCGATGATTCTCTCATCTATCCAAAGGTAAACAGTTGAACACCTACTGAAATCTTTGTAATTGAAGATAATTCTGATTGAAAAGTTCAAATATTTTGGTCATAGTTAAAATCATTATAAATAACTAGGTAAAAACCGTACTAGTACTTCCTAGATTCACATCATGATTCATTGCTTCAATGACAGGCTTGGCCATTTAAAAATAGACATCCCCGTTCACACAGTGACGATCTATTTCTATTTATAGTAATTGATGTACTCCAAATTTTACCAATTTCGTTGACTGGTTGGCGGCATTGAGTACATTTGATGGTATTTGATGGTCTTAATTTTTTTTATTGCTATAGTTATTGCAAGAACGAGAAAGAGCTGAAGTTTTGTGAATTAAAGACGTACTTCAGTCTTATCTTTAGTGATAGAAATATCAGCATTATCTTGCTCTTATCCCAATTCATTTGGTAGACTCTGGAAAGGTTCACCATCTATTAAATGCGTGATTTTATGTTATGTTTACCAATTTCAGAAGTGTCAAACCTAAAACACAAACGACGTAGACGAATGCCACTATAGTAGCTATGTACTATTTATATGTCCAACAGGTACCTGTGCCAAGTGATTTACCCGACAGCCGACCTTAACACTAGCTGGCGCCATGGAATCGCCCTCTTCCTTTGCACTGATTGTCCTTGCCGGCTTAGTTCCTATCCTGCTTTACGCTCGTCTTATGTTGAACAGTGAGGTTACTATGTGTTTCGGTTTATGACTTATTTAATCAGCCTTGATCACTTTCAGATTTAATAATTTATTGAAAGTAGGAATAGTAAGTTCTTAACTTAATAATAAGGGATAGGATCATCATATTAAATTTTTGTTTACCGATTTCGTAAAAAGTATTTTTATAAGTAGGTATTGATTGTCTAATTGTTCTGATTCTCAATACACTATACTTTCATAGCAATTCACATGAAGGTGTTCTTAGGTGGTTAACTGTGGCCTGCGGGTTGTTCACAAGTTACCGCGGCCTCGACATATAGGGCTAAGAAGGAACATGGGTGGTTTTTAGTCAGTAGAAGTCTGACACTCCCTTTCGCTCTGCCCAAGAGCGAGACCTTATTTGATGATTTAATACTCAATACTCAATTCTTTATTGCATTCCACAATGTAGTCTTAGGTGGTAAACATTTTTTAAAGTAACAATCATGCACAGCAAAAGAAATTTAAATATAGGTAAATGCGAAGATTAGTACTAAGATTAATAAATTAGATTAGTACTAATCTTCGCATTTACCTATATTTAAATTTCTTTTGCTGTGCATGATTGTTACTTTAATAGTACTTAAAAATAAAAATAAAAAAATAAGCTAACAGACACATTTCCTAACCGCCAAAAAAAAGGTGGTCAACTTATAATTAGTTAATATAGGATACTGTCTGGCACAGCAAAATACGCCAAACAAAATTTCTAGTGTCATTGATTGCCTTTGCCAAATCTTAATACTAGTTCATCATATTTGTGTAGAATCTTATTTATATTATTAGAACATGTTAAATGTTCTAAGTTCCCCAATGAAATACCCAGAAACACTTTTAGATTTTTATTCAGTTGCTTAACCGGTATGTTTCTATCAACCCAAAAATGCCCAAATTAAAACAACTCTCTATTCTCGACCTTAAAACCGTTGGCGCCACCAAATCGGTCTCTTCCTCTGCACTGATTGTCCTTGCCACTTACTTAGTTACTGTTCTTATCCTGCTGGTCGGTTCTAATTCATTTGGAAGGGCTTTTGAATTAAGCGTGGCTTCAAGTTTTTAATGTATCGTTCCTCATATATGGTAAATAATTTTAATTAACACCAAGTTTGCTAGCGAAAATTAATTGAATCCCTGCCTGCTCCTTTGCCTTCATATTCAACTAGTACCCGTGACATTGGTCGCGTAAAAAATTATATATGATACTTGGAGTCTAGATTACCATCAGTGAAAGTTTGGTTAAAATCGGATGAGCGGCTTCAGAGATTACCTCCTACATCCAAACCTACAAAGCTCTAATATTAACTTCGATTAAAAAGTACGAAATCTTTCCAAACTACCATCATCTTATATTCGTCCTTTTTCGTATTCATTTGGATTAAAGACTTGCTGTAAATTTGTAGTCTTCCGATAATTTACAATATTGTTAAAACCTCGTAATTTACAATATTGTAATTTTTTCATGTCTAAACTTTTGTCATCGAAATCTCCAACAATAAACTTCCAATACTGATACTGCGTCATCCCACTCCTGGGAAAGGCCTGTCATTGACTGCCAGTTGTTTCAATTCAGGGCCAAAGTAGACCACTGGTGGTCTTGTCTAAATCGTCCCGCAATCTGCTACGAGGTCTACCGCGACGCCTTCTAGCTGTGTCAGAATCGCAGATAGTATTTATTCTGGCCTACAGCTCATTAGACATGCTCCAGAGGTGGCCTGTCTTATTCCACTTCAGCATAAACGTCCAAGATACAACTTATAGCAGATCACACTCACAATTTTAACTATGGCCGACTGGCGCCATTGAATCGTTTACTTCCTCTCGAGCAGTGATTGCCTCAGTTATACTCATCCGTATGTAATCATCACGTGGTCACTGCTCGGCCATCCATCCACATTAACGGACAAACAAACTGACAGGAAGATAGAACAATAGATCTTATTAGATAGTACTATGCGGAGAAAATCACGCTTGGAGGAGCTGATGGGTTAAGTGAAGTAATTGAAACCTTAAATGCAGAATGTGTAATGGTCGGTATAGGTCGTAGACAGAATATATATCAATGGGCAGGCGACTACATGCTTGTAATAATGAGAAATGGACAACTATTAGCAGTGGTAAAAGTAAACGAGAGAAATTCCCATCACGCATTCAAACTTCTTTTTAGTTAACCACTAGAGCCAAAAACATTAAATTATGTGGATAGTCAATTTCTATATCTAAGTGTTCAAAATGTAGACGGAAACCAAATACAGTTACTGCAAAAGCATGTTTTACTTGATCATTTTGAGTCTTATTATTGTTGTAGTTAGATTTGATTTTTGTTTTGAACGGTTTTGAGTTTTCAACTTCGGAAAATGTATTGTCCCATCTTGTACGCATGAAGGCCAATCAAACTATACCAAACCAGTTTATGCGGATCTTCCATTATACGGGAAATCTATACAAAATGAGGCATTATAGCTTGATATTATTATGTCAACAGATTTCTTTTCATTATTTAATTCGTCCCCTTTCTTAACAAACTGTACCACAGTACTGATACCAATGATTTTTACAACCATCAAGATATGACCTACTACGCACGTAAATATATACGTCCTTAGTACATATTATAGTAACAATAAAGTTTTATTGGTTTATTGCTAACCGATAATTCGTTACGTAAAATATCAAAGCTGTGAATATTTGAGGAAGGTCGACTTTGATATCAGGAACTTAAATGGGGTCGCATTCGGGTTCTAGTGAGAAACTCACATTTCCAAAGTTATATTAAAGCCCCATGTAATAAGTCTGACACTCTGCCCAAGAGCGGGAGGGGTTATCCGATGATTTTCCACCCGCCAAAAAAAAAAAAAGGCCCCATGTAGTATGGGGCAAGCTTATTGCCATCAACCGAGCACAAATCCAGACTCTCTCTCTGTCTCTCTCTTCTGATGGAAAAAACCATAACAAGTCAGTAGCGACACATCAAACAATTTAAATCGAAAAAAAAAGAAAAACAATTATTTACTTAATCAGGCTATCAGAATTACATGGAATAAATGTAATCGATAATTTTAATATCTTGTAACAACGGCAGTGATTACCTAAATACCATGTTTAGATAATTCTTATCAATAATCCCTTTGGAATTGTTCACGATATAATCGATGTAAAAATCATCAATTTCTGCTTGTTATATTATATTCTTTTTTATTGAAGACTATTCTGTAAAAAGAGGAATATCTATTTTTCACGGCGACCAATCAAGGTATACAAAACCAGTTTATGAGGATCCCTCACTTTATTCGAACAAACACAAAAGCAAGGCCATTTTATACTGAAGTGTATATATAGCATAACCCTCATACTCATATTGATTGGTTCCATAAGTATTTATTTTTACTTATATTATTATCATTTAATTTCCCTACCCTTGCCCAATTTTATTTGGGGTCAGCGCAACACGTTTTATTCTTCTAATCTTCCCTGTCAGACGTCACGGCATCATTTACTCCTGTCTCTTCCATATCATTCCTCAGATTTACACTAATACTGAAGTCAAAATCATACAAGAAGAACAAATCAACAAATTGAGTTACAAATTCTATCCTGTTTGGGTGTCCAAAATCATTTATTAAAATCTTTAATGATAATATTTTCTGCTCCCTTTAGAGCATTTAAGCCTGAAGCGATGAGGATGACGATCGAAAAGATTCTTGTCAAGCCATCTACAGATAACCCCACTAAAACCTCATTACTTCTCATTCTCCTTCCAAGAAATTAATGACGAAGAGATTCCAAGAATTAATATCACGAAGGAAGAAAGTGCACGGATGCAATATAGTTATTAAGCTAAATGTCTTAAGACTGGCTGCCAACGTGGTGCCGAGGGCATGAGCCAAATCATGACTGACCATTTCATTGATAAGACAAACATACAATTGTTTGACGTTAAGTGGGCCGCTAAGATGTAGCTGGGGTTTGGAGAAAGGGCCGGTTACAATTAAAAGGAATATTAAATTGGAAAATAGCTTCGGAAAAACTAAAACTATAGTTGTAAACTTTTATTGGATCAGCTGCCTGGTCTTCAGTCATATCTTCTAAACGATAACGACAAAACTTTGCTTCAAACAGGCAAAACACGAAAATGTGTAAAAACTAGCGTACGTCACGCGGTTTCACCCGCGTAGTTCCCGTTCTAGCCTATGTTTCTCAGGGTAAATGTAGCTTTCTAATGGTGAAAGAATTATTGAAATCGGTGCAGTAATTTTTGTCTTTATTCATTCCAAATAACACATAAAGATACAAATCCTCTTTATATTATTACTAGCTGACCCACGCAACTTCGTCTGTCATAATAATGCATATATATAACTTACAACCTTCCTCGATAGATCGACTATTCATAGTAATATTTTTTCAATTAGTTTTCTAATGCTGAAAGAATTTTCAAAGTCGTCCGAGTAATTTTTGAGTTAAATCCTCACAAACAAAAATCTAATATTTCCTTTCTATAATATAAGATAGAACCTTAGATTTTACACTATTAAAGTGAGAATTACTATAAGTACCTACCTATCTCTTACTGTTAAATATACACTCATCATCATCATCATCGGCCTATATTGTTCCCACTGCAGGGACTCAGGCCTCCTCTAGGAGTGGGATGGGCTGTAATCCACCACGCGGGCCCAGTGCGGATTGGTAGATGTCACATATCTTCGATTTTTTTGTTCTAAGATATGCCGGTTTCCTTACGATGTTTTCCTTCGCCGTTTTGAGAACAGTGGTAATGAAATAAATTACAAAATGTTCTGCGCCTGCCTGGGTTCGAACCCACCACCAACTGTTCGTAAGTCGGGACCGCCACCACTAGGCCACCACTACTCACAAAACAATGTACAAAAACACCTTGTAAATATTATGGTGCAGTAAATAACTTGAATTTGAATTTCCCGGAGGCCGGACCGCGTAATTATTTTGTCGCGCGTACATTTTAACATTGCGATATCTTCTACGGTATTTGTTTAAACTATATAGAGTAAAAGGAACAAATATTCTATATTAAATTTCCTTTCTAACAAACGATTAATTTATTTACGAAAAATTTATTTAGATATAGATTAATACCATATGGGTTAAATAAGCTTCGCAAAAAATAATTCTATTTAACCTAACATTTCGATAGTAAAAAATGGTTACAGTGAGTCAATCTTAGTAGATAGATATTTATGCTGTCGACTTTTTAAAGAGCTTTTAAAGAAGATCATTTCTTTAATACACAATATTTGCATAACTTAAACCATTTTCGCAGCGCACGCAACGGAAGCTCTCAATAAGGAATATCGTTTCCCGTTTTTGCAACATTTTTCATTTATGCTCAGCTCCTATTGGTCGTAGCGTGATGTTATATAACCTAAAGCCTTCCTCGATAAATGGACTATCCAACACAAAAAGAATTTTTCGAGTCCAACCAGTAGATCCTGAGATCTTAGCGTTCAAACAAACAAACAAACTCTTCAGCTTTATAATATTAGTATAGATTATTATAAAGAGGAAAGATTTTTGGCGTTTCCTTCTCTTTTTAAGGAGATTGTGGTTTTGTGTTCTTGGCAAATAAGAAATTTCTTTTTCCACCATGCATGACAGCCTCATTCCGTTGTGCAAGCGCGACTGCTGTGCAATGTGCATGCAATCATTATAAATATTATTATTATTTTATAGATTATAGATTAGTATAGAAGAAAGGGGCAGTATCGTCGTAGAACCTTTCTTTTTTTACAGTGGATGAAGAACTTTACACCCTACATTCCAGTAAAAGCAAACGAATCGATCTTACTAGGCCTTATATCTGGGAAAATTCGTTTTCTCTATTCGCGCCAGAAGAAAAGAGTAAATACCACCGTGACGTCTAACATGGAAGAATGGAAAAAGAAAACGTGTATGCCTACTCCAAATAGAATGAGATAAGGTCAGGAAGATGATGGTGATGAATATGTCATGGTTTGTTCCTATGGTTATGATTATATCCTAAACATAAATTACCCCTACGCAACCGCCACTAAGCGGCATCTTAGCCCCCCACTTACAACTCTGACTCCTACTGGATCAACACATTGTTTATAAGCTTCGCACGATGTTTGCTCTTCCTCTATATTTAGAACCTTTAATTAAGATTGATTGAAGTGTTATTTCTTAGATAAGTATAAGTTCTACTGACTTTGTGGCTTTACATTCTTCTAGTGGCTTTGTTTGTAGGTTAAGATGGGTTCTTACTTGAGTTAATTTTGGAAAACATACTGTTATACATGTCTCGCAGGTCATCATATGAGGGTGGCTTTTGCTAAACTGGCCTATCCTGTGGGGGCCTTGAGTGTAAGGCCTCTAATCATCATCATCACCCATAAGACGTCTGCTGCTGGACAAAGTCCTCCCCCATAGAACGCCATAGCAAACGGCAACTATCCACCAGTTGCCGGCGATTCTTACGGTATCGTCGATCCACCTGGTAGGAGGCCTACCAAAGCCGCGTCTTCCGGTTCGTGATCGCCACTCGAGAACTTTTCTTCCATATCGGTCATCGGTTCTTCGAGCGATGTGGCCTGCCCATTGCCATTTCAACTTACATATTCTGAGAGCTACGTCGGTGACCCTGGTTCTTCGGCGAAGGCCTCATGCCTGGGGCAAAATACTTTTTAAATTAAGCGACAGTGCGCTAAGAGCACCCCCTGTGGTTTAAAACCATCGTCGCTGTGGAGGGCGGCCAATGTACAGGTCGGATTTGACTAAGAAAGTGTTTTTCAGTTTGTGACGGTGTTCGTTCTTCCGCAGTTTGGTGTAATCTGCAGGGCTATTACGTATCTTTTAAATGACAGTGGCTAACCTATAGTGCCTATCAATTACTGTCAAATGGTTCCATTTTGTACTAAACCATAACCAATTTGACAGTTAATCCATAGACAATATGATATCCACTGTCATTTAAAAGATACGCAATAGCCCTGCAGGAGGGAGATACTAACTAGTTTAATACTCAATGTTCTTTTGTTTTCATATTTTTGGCCCAAGTAAACCACAATAATAGCTCACATAGAGAAGAGCTTCTAAACTATCATATCATTCTTTTGGTCTTATCTTACTATTAAAAACTATAAAATAAACTAACAAGAAACAAAAATAAAAAGAAAAAAGCGTCGAAATACTGGTCTTCAACGCTGTCAGCTGGTAATGTGCCCAAAAGACTGGCGGCACTGCCACGTTGTATGGCAACGCTTAGCATCTGGCCAAGATAAAAGCCAGCCCTTGGGTCACGAGAAGCGTCAATCAATTTCTATACGCTTAGTGCGTTTAGAAATTACCTTAAACAGGCTTTGAGCACTTGGACCCCACGAGTATTTTGTTATTTCTTATCTAAATTCATTTGAGTGTCTTTTTTTTCCATAGTTGTCGTGATCATCCTTCAGACAACCCATACTTCTGTTTTTTGGTTTTCCTCTACATTTATAGTCATCTGCAGTCAAAAGATAAGAAATAAAATCCCCAGATCAATTTCCACATAGAGCAGGCAGATGCGCGTGAGTCACATAGCTCGCGCGTGTAATTACGGTGAGACCGTAATGAGGAAGTGCCCTACTGATGAATATTGACTGGTTTACCCTCATTGTCCGAACAGCCGCCGATTTTCAATGAATTTAAGAGATTGTTTTAAGTAGTTTTTCTTAGGATTTTTATTTATCTTTGAGAATCTATGAAAAGTTTAAATGGCATTAGTGATAAGATGCAAAAAAAGATAAACATGCAAGATGTACTTAACCATTATTTCTCATACAAAACAAACCTTTTAAAATTTATAATTCTAATGTTACTCTACGAATTTTAGAACTAAGTAAATGCGGATTTTACAGTTTTCCACATAACTGAGCAAAACAAAATGACTAAATTAACAAAATATAAAAATTATATCAAAAGTAAAAATAAGAGTCAGAGGATACTGTAGATTAAGTTGGCCCTATCCAGCACAGTCCTGAAACATTAAAAAATACACAACATTATTGTATCTTGTGTATTGTTTTCTAGCCGGACATTATAAGTCTTATTATGTATATACTAAGGCTGACTTTTCTTCTTTTTGTCAGGAGTAACAGCAAGTGAAGCTCTACGGAATGGTCTGTGCCAATCACTGTGGGGAGCCTCTGCCAGTCGGTCAGAGCCCAGGATCGCATCACCACCACCACACAGCCATGACACTCCGTATCCTGTGAGAGGTAAGTTCATCATATCGGTGCAGAATGGTGCATTTAATACAACATAACATCACGCCTTTAATCCCCGAAGGGCAAGGCAGAGGTGTACCCACATTTCTACAAATCCTGACTCCGTAGCTTAATCTGAGCAGTAGGGATATTTACTGACTTTAAAATATGTGATTCTAATTAGTCCGTCTGTTAGATTATCGAAAAATATTGGATACGTATTTTTTGTTTTATCAAATCAATAAAAAATGACGAACATAAAACGCGTCAAAGATTTGAGTGGGGGTTGTGATTGTGACGTCACTGACCGCTAAAGAATGTCATACTAATGTCTCTGAAAATGACGTCACACGAGTTTTCAAACCACTGTATCATCTTCATTGTTTGTTTACGTGAAAAAGGAAATCTATCTGAAGGACTAATTAGATTTTTTTTGTTAACTACCCTATTCCTGATGGAAAAACTCAATAACACTGCCTGACCCGAGAACCGAACCCATGATTGCATGCACAGCAGTCGCGATTGCACAACGCAACGAGGCTGTCATGCATGGTGGATAAAAGAAATATTTTATTTGCCAAGAACACAAAACCACAATCTCCTTAACAAGAGAAGGAAACGCCAAAAATCTTTTATTTGCAAACTGTCAATGCGTGACAAAACGTCATATAAGCCGGTAATCCCATTACGAAATCACCTCTCTTGCGCCCCTTTGACGTTTGCCGCAAATTATCTTGAACTGAAGTGTTCCCTCGACTGATGTTCCCGTATCTTGGAGAAGATAAAATTGAAATGCAACTGAAAGCACCCAAACAGATTACTTAAAGAAGCCTAGATCACTAAACCAATGACAGTGGATTTCCGGTTGTTGCTATATCAAGTATACGAGTTCGTTTGCAATATATTCTCGGTACAACTCCCGACTATGTTGGGGTCGGCTTCCAGTCTCACCAGATGCAGTTACAGTCTTGTATTTCACATGTAGCGATTGCCTAGGTAGGACCTTCACAACCCAGTTAGTACTAGCTAATATGATATACCGTTTGGTAAGACTGTTTGTTAGAAACTTGGCCCAATTTTGCTACGACCGTCAAATATCTGCAAATGACAGCCAGGATCAACGGCTTAACGGCGTAATGCGTGGTCACCCACCCATCCACAGACCAGAATACCTCTTACATTCAAACGTACACCATCTTTATAATATTGAGTGAAAATAGAGAAAACGAAGTTTCCCAATATGATTTAAATATATTTATTTTTAAGATTATATAGATCTATACATTGAGAGACTGAAGCCAATAGATACCTAAGTACTGCGTTTGAATCAGTCGCTTAATTCAAAATAAAACAAAACTGGAATAAAAAAAATCAGTGTACTTGAATTATAAAGACTTCTGCCCGTATACTTCTTAGCTTGTTCGACTGTACCTAGATCGGTTTTCGCCCCCCGTAAACCCCAACATTGCAACTTTCATCGAAATCATAAGAGCCGTTTTCGAGAACGTGATTACAAATATCTCATTTGCTAATACGGCAAAAGATTGTACTAGATGCCTCTGCGCTCGGTTAACTCATCGCATAACACTGTCAAGCCGTGACGTCAACCCAAAACAACCGCCAAACTCATTCAAAACACCGTCCACTATCTATATTACACTGCAGGCCACATAAACCAACCTAAAACTAATACCAAACATTTAATAACCAGTAGAGACACCAATAACATTTGGTGTCTAAATCCCACGGCTTCAGATTTAGGGTCGACATAATCTTATCGATACGTCAACTCATATCACTAGCAAAATTACGTTGTTTTATGACTTTGATTTTGGCGGTACGACAAAGGTGAGATATCGATATCGATAAGGGGATATCGACAGTTTAAACGTGCATGTTATGATACTTGTAATTTTTGTGTCGAACAAATTTCGTTGGAGATAAGGGAGGGATAGAGAATTAGTGTTGTGTTATGAGTTTATTTATAACTTTGTGGGTGGTAGCCATTTTGGATTGATAGGCTTTATATGATGCAGTTTGGATATTAGATATGTATTGCTTTGTACCAGTATGTTTATGAAAACGGATGTTTCAGCTGTGTGTTCAACAATGCATTATGAGAAATAATGCAAAACTAAAACACGGCAATAGTCTCGCATGGAACTTAAAAATACCCGCCAAAATATGGCTACACCTCTCAGTAACTCTACGGAGCTTACAAACGTGATACTAGTTTCTAATTTTTAAATACAGAATTATTGTGATTAGATAAAAACACAACATCACGTAACGCGTTTCATTAAAACTCATACAACCACAATTTTCTTACCAAAAAAATCAACAAGAAATCAAAAAGCCTTTAGTTGCTGACCGTCCACAGTTGTCTCGGCGTTGTAAATCCGTTTTGGACATGTGTACCCTGGTGTGCAAACATTAGTCGACCAGATAACGGCTGGTTCTGTTTAAAACAGACTGTGTGGTTTGGGGCCAGTCCCAATAAAACATCTTGCGGCTGACACGAGTTTTCGATTTAACTTTTTTTTTATGGTCAGTACCTATATTGAGTCGATTGGCCCCGACTTACGTACAGTAAGACGTGGGTTCGAACCCAAGCAGGCAGGCATTACTTTGTGTAGTTTATTTCATCATTGTTGCTCTCAAAATGGTGAAGGAAAACATCGTAAGGAAAGCGACATGTCTTAAAACCAAAAAAATTGAAGACAGAGAAGGTGGATTATTATATTCCATCCCTTTCCTAGAGAGCCTGAGTCCTTGCAGTAAGAACATTATAGGCTGATGATGATGATGATGAGTCAAAAATATTTATAAGATGATAATACTTGGAACGTAAATAGGCCATTCTGTTGATGTCAAATGAGCTACGACTAAATCTCTGCCGATTCGACAGAGTTTGTAGCTTCGAAATGAAATACAGAGATTGGCTTGTGAAAAATTTTTGCGCTGTTTGTGACAAATATGGTCTAAAGATTTGAATAAGTAAGTAGTAGACAAACTTACTGCAATACTGCGTCTTTGAAATAATTTGGTGATTTATTCATAACGGGTTTGTTAAAGTTTAAACATAAAAAATAAATGGTAATAGAACCGCTCACCATAACTTCTTTTATATTTTTAGCCTACAATGTCTCACAGCTGGGCTAAGGCCTCCTTCCACTCTTATCTCCGTCCGGCTGATCTGAACTAATAATAATAATAATAATAATAAGCATCTAAGTCGTCGCCAGCGTTTCCTAGGCGTCCTTCGGCGACGACGCCCGTCTTCTGGCACCCAGTACATAACGACTCTGGCCCATCAGTTCTGATGCATTCTACAGACATGGCCTTAACTTTTATTACTTACTTAACTTTTTTTTAATAAATCTCTATGTTTATAATCTATGTACATGGCACAAAATGAATACACAACATTTTGTAAATAATTCTAAGTTCAACATTCTCACAATACCAATTCCAAGTAAAAATCAAATGACACTCAACCCTTCAAATGCGTCACGCGATTCTAAATTACAAAATAGCCAAGTTTTAACCACAAAGCTCGATCAATCAAAGGGTTAAAATTCGTGCCAGGTATAACCGTCAATATTTGCCAAGCGGTCACGACACCGCTTGACTGTTTACCCTATTATTCACAACACTGTTTGCCAAGTCGCGCCAAGTCTTGATAACCTTAGTTGGCGTGACTTTTGCTTGCCAGTTGTGGCTATTGTTTGATGTTTGTGTCTCTGGACATTATTCTGTTTTCTATTTGTTTGCCAAGCTTGGTGGGGTGACTAATCTCAAAAATCTACTGCCTACTGTGTTTGTTTTGTATGTCTTTTGTGACAGTTAGTCAAAATTTGGCTCGAGTTAAAATTGTTTGTATATTTATGAAGCTAGCAGTAGAAAAATGCTTTCTAGCTCAGAATTTGAAACAAAACTCAAATAAACGTGACTTTATAAGGCCAAAGCACCAAAAAAACACTGTCCAATTAGCATGATTCTTTCAAACAATCCATGTTTTATTAGCGAGCATTAAGTTTGTTATATTAACCTCAATCACACACGAGGAGGCCATTAAAAAATAAACCTTGTCAACTGCCCATAATCACAAATCTTGGCGCTTTGTTGACTGGCAATTATCAAACGAGAGTTTAATCTCAAAGACACCGCGGTTTCGTCAACGTTTACAGACAAACAAACATTCAAACGGCATTTAATTCGAGAACCACGTCGTATTTTCAACCTTAACCGTTTAATTTACAGCTGGTTTTTGAGAGTGTTCTAATGAACTGCACTTTTAAGTTGGTATGCGTCACAAAACATGAAGCGTGCTATTGTTTCAGCAAATAATTCCTAGAAACATTAAGATGAGAAATCGGGGCACGCACACAAAGGCGCCGCTGCCAGATAGCGCAGGGTCACCCTAGAGTTGATAACCTCAGCTGAGGTAGAGGTTAATGAATAAAGAACTTAGGAGTTATGGAAAAATGTACGGTTATGATTTCATTTTAGAATTGGCTTTTGTAAATGTAAATCAATGGAAGGGTTACTTGCAGTTATTAAGAGCCACTTTTAGATCGAACAGTTTCTTTCAATATCCGAGACATCCTACTAATACTATAAACGTGGCAGTTTGTGAGTATGTTCCAGTATGTATGGATGGATAGATGTTTGTTACTCTTTCACGCAAAAACTACTGTACGGATTTGAATAAAATTTGGTACTTACACAGCTAGTTTATAACTTGGATAATCAAATAGGATATTTGGATCCCGATTTTATCTTCCCGTGGGATAATTTTCGACTTGTAGCGGGCGAAGCTGCTGGCAACACCTAGTGTAATCATAAGTGACAATAACCACGTCCCTTTACGCACCTAACTACGTACTGTAAATCTCATTCGGTATCAGAAAGAAACAGGCTTATTTTTTTTTTGATTTGTTTTAATGTTGTACTTGATTTCTAACAACTCATTATAGAAAAATAAGTAGTACCTAGTAGCAGATGTGAGACATTGACTGATCTTATTGGTGAAGTTGTTCAGAAAGGACAGGTACGTAGTACTCGCAACCCGCGCGAGAGTGTATGACTGGTCATACACTCACGCGGGTTGCGAGTACCTACTACGACCGAATGTTGGCTAGACGAGGCAAAAAGAGTGTGAAAGGATCGTAGCAGGTGGCGCTCTGTGGTTTCTGCTTTGTGTTTATATGTAAGTGGTATCAATTGGGACTTCTTTCGTCATCCTACAATAAAACCAAATAAAAAAGTAGTTAAAAACTAAAAATACAACAAAACTTGGAAGCAGGCGGGGTCTATTTCATTGTCATAATTTAATATGAAAATGGACCCCGTGGCTTCCAAGATTTGTTTAATTAAAAAAGAAAAATTAGGTAATTTTTCATTTCCAACTTTATAGTTCTTTTCTGATTTTTATAATTGTTCTTTCGTTGGTCGCGTAAAATTCTTCGTATATGATTTAATTTTTTTATACGATTTGTCACTTTCAATTTCTTTCAAACAAATAAGTAAGTGTTATATATTTTTGTAATCACCTTTTAAAACCCTTAATTTTGATGCCTTACTCCGTGGTAACGGAAGAATATTTTTTTCCAACTCCACGTTTTGGCACCCGAAATCCTCAATTTTTCTTTGCTTTTCCATTTTAATGTAGCCAGTGACACTCGCGCCACCAAGAGAAATCTAACGACGTTTATTTTATCCAAATCTGTTAATCCGTTTAGGAGTTATGAGGGAACAGAAAAACGGACATACATACACGCCAAACACATAACCCTCCTTTTGGGCTTAGCCGCAGTCGGCTAAAAACTAGACCCAGCCAATAGCGCACACCGAAAAGAAGGCTATATTAAAAAATCATTATAGTTATCGATAAACCTCGGGTGTAATCACAAAGGATTTGTTGCTGTAATCCATTTTGGTGTGGATTAGTAATCAAAGTTATTACGCGAAGGTCTACGATTGATTACAGCGAGTTATTTCTACTAACTAACCTAAGGTGAATTGGCATAAGTCGTTTTTTTTACAATTTCAGTGGTTTTGGATTTAGATGATCATACTTATGTAGTTGCTATGTCCGGACAATCGTTAGATGTAAGTGGCAGGTTGTCGTTCATTGTGGCGTTCTAGGGGGAGGCCTTTGTTCGCCAGTGGATATCTTCTGGCTGTCAGGTTGACGAGATCGTCTAAATTCGCTGCACAGAACAGGGAAGAAAGGAAAGGCGTATACCCAACAGAGGGTGATTCCAGACTTAAATTATTTATTTAAGTAATGCATTAGGCGAGTATATGTCCCAGATATTTAATTATAGGTATGTTTTTCTGTTAGCAGAACAGTAAAATGTATAAGTAACTTGGCAGTGAACCAAGCGATTGGTTGTGGCAGTGGCTGAGCGATTGGACTGCTGGGTTCGATCCCCGCACGGTACAAATATTTGTATCGCCTACAGATAGTTGTTTCTGGTCTGGGTGTTTGTGAGTTTATATGTTTGTGAACGCACCCACGATAAAGGAAAAATTCCTAGATTTGGGCAACGTTTTAAAAAAAAATACGAAAAACGAAAACTTTTACTAAATAATTATGTAGTAACTTAATAAACAAGAAATTTAATGAATAACGTTAATGGGTATCGTATTGCCCCGTACTAACTGGGTTGTGGTGGACAGATAAGTAGTCGATTCATGATTAAAAAGGTATCCCGTCGGGGCCGCGGGTTGTACACTAGTTATCGCGGCCTCGACATAGAGGGCTAAGAAGGAACATGGGTGGTTTTTAGTCAGTAGAAGTCCGACACTCCCTTTCGCTCTGCCCAAGAGCGGGACGGGTTATTCGATGATTTTCCACCCGCCAAAAAAAAAATGGTAAAAAAGGTATTATGATCCATCCGGTAAGACTGGAAGCCGACCCCAACATACTTGGGAAAGGCTAGACAGATGATGAAGGAATTTAATTCAAATTCCAAAACCAGTCTAATTTGACATATGCCACTGTAAAATCGGCTAACGCCATATACAAAACAATACCTATTGATTTCGTTATCAACTTATTTTATCTTTACGGCTATGTTTTTTTCAAAGAAATATCTTTTCAACCTTCAAAGCGCTGCTTATGCCGTCAATGTCAGTAATTTGAAGCTGGGTAATTGATTGTCCGTGTAAATCACGTAGTTAACATATCAGGGTATTGCCGACATGGCTTGATGAATGAAAGCCGGCTTGACGTCAAGTCGTCAAGCAGGGTTGTCAGTTATGGAGTAAATATAAGTGAAAGACAGATTTAAACACGCTACGTCACTTATCGATGGTATTAACAATGTCACGTTATAGTCAATGATAAATATGATAAATCTGGTCTTTCGGTACGATCTGAGACATGTGGTATCTTTTGGGGGATTATGGTGGTCACACCTAGAGGTTCGGGACGATATCACACGGGTACGTCACGTTTGTGCAGCCGATAAACGTTATCGGAGAAATTTTCCGATTTTCTTTTCGAAAATAAATGTATTTCAGTTGATTTTTACAGGATTTGAATTGGGTTTTTCCACAAAATGAGGATACTTAATCAGTAATTACATAAATACTGATAAAAATCATTCAATTTGATATTTGATTTGCGAAAAGGACAACACACAAAAGAGGAGACAAGTATGAAGAACACCATGATATAAAAAAAAAAATTAAGTACCTATTTCATGTACACTAATAATAATTCATAATAATATTATGAATAGGAAAGATTTGTTTGTTTCTTTGTTTGTTTGTAACGAATAGGCTCCGAAACTTCTGGACCGATTTGAAAATTTTTTTCATAATAATATTATGAATAGGAAAGATTTGTTTGTTTCTTTGTTTGTTTGTAACGAATAGGCTCCGAAACTTCTGGACCGATTTGAAAATTTTTTTCACAGTTGGGAAGCTACACTATCCTCGGGTGAAATAGGCTACTTTTTATCCCTGTATTCCCACGGAAACGGGAACTACGCGGGTTGAACCGCGTGACGTCCGCTATTAACAATAAAGCGACAATTTTAACGCTAGTCGCAGTACTGAAACCTAGAAGCACGTTTTATATCATCTGCTTAGCCTTTTCCCAACTATGTTGGGGTCGGCTTCCAGCTTCTACTAGATCCAGCAGAATACCAGAATTTTACATGGAGCGACTGCCTATCTTATCTCCACAATTTTGTTATTACTCAGCAATACGATACGCCTTGGGAAGACTGGTTGTCAGACTTTCGGGCGTAACGACTGTCACCGATCTACACCGTGGTTTACGGAGGACTCGGTATTATATGGGACAAGCCCACCACACTATTCCCAAACCACTGTAACTCCTGTAAGCCAGAATCTACAGTGGCGACCACAAGAAAAGCGCCGAGACAATGAAGGTCGACGAAGTCCCAAAGAAACGATTGAACTGTCTTGGATCCCGCAACGAAGAATAGTGGAGGAGTATCAAAAACATAATTTCCACTTCCCTCCATATCAGCAGAACAGAACAGAACAAGACCAACTGGCACACAGTGACGTATACTTACAACTGGGATAAGCCCAGTTGCCTGGCACCACGGATATTATTGTCAATAATGTTACTGGGTCCTAAGTTGTGAGCTGTTATATTTGATTCCAAAAATAGGTATGACAAAAATGCTTGAACGCACGGAAATGAGGACTCGGTATGTGATGAGTGACCACCCATCCACGAACCAACCTAGGCAATCACGTCATAACCTTAAGATCCTAAATAAATCTATTAAAATAATGAACGAAAACTCATGATCGACAGCCTCCTTGATCCGACTAAATCAAATCATCAAGCTCTTTCGTTACAATTCCTGAAAATTCTTCGCTCATTTTCAAATCAGGTAAATTGACTTTTAACTGGATTATCCTGAAATTACGCCGTTTGTTCTTAGACGTTCTTGTAATGCTAACGTTTGAGTTACGTCACTTTGTAAGTGAGCAAAATCAAGTTTTGTGTCTTGCTTGACCAGTGAATCATGCTGCATTCGCCAATTAGTCTATCTAGGTTTTGTGTCTTAATATATATGATTTATGGAACGGGGTTTATAGACACAAATTCAACTGCAGGAAGATTCTTTTACTTGTTTAAGATACTTGAAATTTATGACTTAAAGAATAACGCTCAATCTTTCTCTTACTTCCTTTAATATTCTTTCCACAACTAAGTAATATTAATATCTTTTTCCACCCTCGCCTAGTAAAGGAGCAAGGATTAACATATTGTACTCATCTATAGAACTTAAACTTGTATAGTATCTGTAGTTAATAATCTCAACATGAATTATGTAACCAACATTTTGTAACAATATTTAAAAGACCAATAATAAAGGGTCTCTCTTTTTGTAAAATGGAGACCCTGGAGAGTTTCTTGCTCATTCTTGTCCATAGAGATCTACACTTTGGAATGGTACAGTACTTCACAAAAGTGCTGTACTAGTCAGCCATTCCAAAGTGTAGATCACAGTCTACACTATACTACTACTTACTGTGACTATAGCTTCGCTTGATTTGTGACCTGTGATGGTCTAATTGAAATAAATGCTTTGAGTTTGAGTTATACAGTGCTAAGACCTGACCTTTTGGGTGTATGTCCTGCATACCTTGGCTCTTACTCATTTTAGCAACGCATAGCTTCTCAATCCTTTTATGATTTTATTTTTTATAACTCTGATTCTTTAAGCCGGATGCTTCTACATAAATAAAGGTAATATTATTAATGTAGGAAGATATACCAATCAGAACACGAGTTTTTCTTTAATACTGTTATAATAATAAAAATATAACAGTGTGAGTGAGTCAAACAAGAAATCATAAAGACAGTGGTAGGATATTTACTTACAATCGTTGATTTTACTAATCTTTACTGATAAAAGGTATTAAAATCATATTATTACGATTGATAAAAGGTATTACAAGCGAATGATAACATTTGATTTATGCATATTTACCTACTTGCGGCAGATTTACACAATATAATCATGCACGGTCACGTACAACTGAGGATTTGGAAAATCTTGAAAATTATGAAATGATGCAATCTTTGTTAAGTGACTGATCGGGCAATTACTTCACAACACCATCAACATAACATTTACACTTTAAGAAATGTCGATTGGTGAAGAATTTTAATTTAGTGAAGGTGGTGGGGATCCTCTGCATGCGAGACGCACGAGACCGGTCACTGTGGAGGCACTTGGGGGGTGCTATGTCCAACTGTGGACGTCTTCGGCTGAAATGATGCTGATAAGAAATGTCAATTTAAATTATATATTTTGTTAGAGTTTGGACATTGTTTTAAACCTATAAAGTTAAATATATTGTGTACCGATACTCAATATATTTAATGCAAAGTAATGCACGCTGTATATTATATACCCATCATTTGCTCAACATATTTATTTATGGTACTTTTTACTAATTAAGAACCTCTACTTTAATTTAATTTAATACAATATCTTGCCTGTAATCCCCAAAAGGATAGGCAAAGGTACCAACCCACAATTCGCGATTTGAAGTCCTACAGTCTTTGGGGGGGGGGGGGGGTATAAAGTTCCTCATCCCCCATAGAAAAGGGACGGTTCCTCCGACCTGACGGGTGTTGTGTCTGGTGTGGTTACTGCCCGACATAAAGGAAGTATGGGGCGAGTCTATTGCATTCTACCTATGCAATTGGGGCGAGTCTATTGCATTCTACCTATGTAATTGGGGCGAGTCTATGGCATTCTACCTATGTAATTGGGGCGAGTATTGCATTCTACCTATGTAATTGGGGCGAGTCTATTGCATTCTACCTGTGTAATTGGGGCGAGTCTATTGCATTCTACCTATGTAATTGGGGCGAGTTTTGCATTCTATCTATGTAATTGGGGCGAATCTATTGCATTCTACTTATGTGATTAGGGCGAGTCTATTGAATTCTACCGGTTACAAATCCAGACTCCGTAGCTGTTACTGAAATATTCCTGATATAACAACTCCAATAGTTATTTATTGTTATAACCGTGGACAATTTTTAATAAGTAGCAAAATCAGTCAACATCAAGCTGCAAGTCTATGATAAATCACAAGAAAGTCCAAAGTGCACAACTATTTAACTTATTGATAAACTGAAATTTTTGACTATCAGCATATGTATAGTTGTAAATAATATTATCTTAACATTGATCACAGCGCCGCGCCGTAATCAGACATGTTTAAAAGATAAATTATACAAGACATTAATCTGTTTTTTTTTGTCAAATTTTGATAACCAGTATTAAGTAGTTACCTTTGCTTACGTTTTATTTTATTCACTCTTATGACTCACTAGCTGCTGCCAGCGGCTTCACCCGCTACAACTCGAAAATTATTCCACGTGAAAATAAAATCGGGATAAAAACTATTCTATGTGTTAATCCAGGTTATAAACTATTTGTGTACCCAATTTTATTCAAATCCGTTCAGTACTTTTTGCGTGAAGAAGTAACAAACATACACACTCACAAACTTTCGCCTTTATAATATTTGTGTGATAAGAGCATTCATCTTAAGGTGGAAGCTCACATCTGGCCCGCGAAATTCTAATTTTCTTACGTTTTTGGCAATTTGCAGGCCAGTGCTTGGTTGTATGTTTATGAAAATTTGATTTGCGACTGTAAGACGTATGAAGTTACCGAATTATAACCATCAAAATTATCAATACAACCCTCCATGTTCATTTTCATGTCAAGATTGATTTTTGCATGTAAAAGTCATTCTTTAGTAATTTAGTCGTCGTTCTTTAGTAGTTAGTAATTTTGATGGTTATAATTCGGTAACTTCATACGTCTTACAGTCGCAAATCAAATTTTCATAAACATACAACCAAGCACTGGCCTGCAAATTGCCAAAAACGTAAGAAAATTAGAATTTCGCGGGCCAGATGTGAGCTTCCACCTTAATAAGCTTGACTCCGTGATAATCTCCTCAATGGAATAAACAAAAAAACATAAGTAATTCACAAAAACCACCCATACGAAACAAAATAATATTTATTTGTTACAAAAGAAACATGACGAGTAATATGAAAAATAAAAACAACAAACGTACAAGGCATAAAAATCTATATCTATCTATATTTATAAAAATCAATGCCACTTTTCGTTGTAATTTTATAACGCAAGAACGGGCTCACCTATCCAAACCAAATGTAGCTTTGTTCGGACTATTTAGTAGATGGTTTATGTGAAGTGTGCACAAAATCGATCGGCCGGGACTTAATTTATCACATTTTCTGTAACAAATGATTTCAATAAATGGCGGATCATTTTGTGTGTGTTCAAGTGGATTCGAGAATGGTTTAGATTCATAATTGGACCCGGTAGGTGGCGCTACTGTCCAGGCAGGACGACGTCTGCCAGGTCTGCTAGTATTTTATAAATATAACAGGACGGAACAAAACTTCGTGGCTGCGATTTATTCACTCTTTATCCGACTTCCCAAAAGGAGGAGGTTCTCATTTTGTTTTCATAATCTTTATTCCTCACAGAATCCATACATCGTTTCCTTGGTCTTCCTCGACATTTCTTCTATATAGTTTTAAAATGGGAATCTAATATGGACCAAGAAAGACAGCTCTGATGCATCAAAAAAATCATTACATTTGAATTTAACACTTGTAATACGCACTGGGGTCAAAAAGACCCGAGTGGTATATTAAAATTTGTAATATCCGACACGGTCCCCGTATGATTTAGTTTCATTGGTACAAATCTTGATTAACGATTTGGACGTGACTTTGCATTTTATTTCATAATCCTACCTTTATATCGGTATGAATTGGTATTTAATTTACTCGTATTTTATGTAGGAGGAATCTTAATTGCTTTTCAACCACGTTTTCTGGGGAAGATATTTTCATTTTCAAGTGGACTGGGTCAATAAAAAAGGCTATGTTGCACTATTCTAATAAGATGCAGTTTGCCATGAAGTTTTTTCTTTTTATTATGAAAAAAAAATCACCAAAAAAAAAATTAAAAGATAAATTAGTTTTATTTACAATACAAGAAAAAGGCAATCACTAATTCGGCCAACATTTCGGATGATATACTTAATTATTTTTATCGAATAGATAGGTACAGCACTATACATTCATTATAATCGGCGTTGGACATGAACATTATTTACAAATAATCGAACATTTTAAATTATTGATTCTGTCATTGATTTAAACAGTGACTCACAGATAGAAATCAACAAAGATGGCACTAACACGTGACTTAGTTGAAACATTATCAAGCAGTGAGTATCTCTAAATAAAACAACTAGAGCACAAGGAAAAATTGTTAATTAATAACGTAGGCTCAAACAGTATATGCTGAACGCATTATAATTAGATAAGTGCATTCGTTTTCATTTTTATATCCACTACCCATTTTTCACAAGCTAAGCGACATTTCCGCGATCACGCCTTCACATTTTCAAAAAAAAAGTATAACACCCACAATAAATCGTCCACACACATACGCAATACATATTTTTAATTTGTTAAAAGCTCTCAGAAAAATAACAATCTGAATGCACCGCTTGCAATTTGCGCGAGCCTCGCCTTTTATAATTAAAATTGCATTAAGCCTGCAAATAGTCCGACATTAATGACGCTAATGCTCTGTTTGGATAGAAAAAAATGCAGACAGACAGCTTGTAATCCAATTTGAGGTTAAAAATGCCTTAATTCGATTGCAGTTGATAGTGTTTCTATGTTTGTCTTACGTCTGGCAGGTTGACGCCAAAATAAGGTTAATAAGAGACTTTGTTTGGCTTGTACCGGTTCGCCGTTTTTACGGTGTTCAATTTTTGAACTACCTCATTTTGTTAACATCGATCTCGGTACGATTATGATGCTGCATTTTAGGGTTAGCATTTTTCATAAGCACGCAATATATGATATTTCAATATTGGCTGGATAGGTCAAAAATAAATGCGAATGGCCATGACTGATGGCTATTACAAACACACATTGCCAAAATTATAAATCAAAGCCCAAAATTATGTCACATAATTACGATCCAACAATAGAACGCCTTTCTTTACATTAATTGAGGGTCCTATTCAATATTTGGCACTGCCATAAATTCGAGCATACTGTCGGGGCGTAACAATGAATCTAAATAACCATCAATATGTAATAAATACTATAGGGTGATAAAGCCGTGTCGGTAGGGAACAAACAAACAAGTGTAGCAGCAACCCTTAAACGCTGGGCATTGTCAAAAGAGGCCCAAGCGTGAAATATTCGTAGGGGACGACCGATGACGAAGTCACTGCCGAACTCTCCCGAAGTCCCCCGATTGGTTCCGCTCCAAATGCCGACAGCTGCTGCGTTTCAGATGGGGGTCGCTCTTCATTAGTGGAGCTTGTCTCGAGTCGAGATGGATGTTTGTTTTTGGACAGCAAGAGGTGTTGATGGTTACTTGATGATGTATGAAATTTATTCAGTGGGACATTGTGTGTAATCTTGTTTTAGACTTTCTTTTGAACGCGGACACGTGTGTGTAGCTACTTTGTCATGTGTTTAGTTTTGATTGTCATGCGTGTATTGTGTGATCCGTTGAAGTAACTGTGCTTAAAAATTGTCATCGAAGTATTAAGTTTCATTGAAAGAAACTTCAAATACAAAGGAAAAGTCTTTCAAAGACCCTGATTAAAACCGATGTTTATTCTGTTTTTGGTAGCTTCTATTTCTAAAGCATATACAATTGTCCCGATACCTTACTAGGGATTTGGACAGTAAAAATAGATCTAAGCATTTAAAAAAGATTTTTCGACCAATAAACAAACACACCACCAAAAAAAAGTAAACACAACATCTTGCCAACACCAGCTCTAAACACCATCGAATAACCTAATTTCTATTCACAATCCAATCCTTAATCAAACATTGAACAATACCAACAAAGCTTAACAAAACTAAACAGCAATAGTTACGTTTAGTCGCGCCCGCGGATTAGTGAATTGTAAAAAAAGATTGGGGGTCGAAACGACTCAACGTGTTAATTACGGGGGTTGGGCTTCGAGGGTTGAACAGATGAAAGTCAATTTGCTCCAGCGACATGATACGGCCCATTTCGTTCGGAGCGACAAGTGTGGCACCTGCGCAGTGGGGTCTTTATGACCCAACAATTGTAGGGTTAGATGCATTATTTGCATCAGTTTCGATGATGACCGCTTTTGTTCGGGACAAAAGCTGAATGATTATAATGGCTTTATTTTTAATACAAACACAATTCCTCTTCCTGACGTTTGAAAGAACACCCAACGACGACGAATTAACTGAAATATTTCTTTGTCTGCAGAGGAAATCAAATTCGGGATCAACCGCTTAGTCAGTCAGTCAACGGATAGAACAGAAGATGAAGAAGAAGAACACCACCATAATGAATCCCGACCTCAAGGCATATCACCAGTCTCGCGCTGCGGAAGTCCCTGCTGGGCGCCATCACCCCAATCCCCTCGATCAGTTCGCTCCAGTTCCCCAGAACTCGAAGTTGACTCCCCTCCATCTTCTCCTAGAAGACCCCCAGATACTTCTCCCCCGCCGAAGAGATCAGAAGCTTTCTCAGTCAGTGCGTTGCTACGACCTGACGCCCCAAGAGTGCAGCCCCAAAGACCGTTCCTATATCCTCCCCTACCTTTCGCGGAGTTCCTGAGAGATGCTGGAAGCCTTGGTCTTCCTGGCTGGGGAGGCTATAGCAACTTATACCTTCACGCTGTTCAAGCAGCTGGTCCTGAATTGTTACGACTGCGAGCAGCGGTCCTCGGAGCCCCTGGTCCTTTATCCAGGCCTTTGCCGTTAGGGGATGTGTACTCTTGCGTGAAATGCGAGAAGATGTTCAGTACCCCTCATGGCTTGGAGGTTCATGCCAGGCGGTCTCATAATGGGAAGCGGCCGTTTGCTTGTGAGCTCTGCAGCAAGACTTTTGGACACGAAATCAGCCTGAGTCAGCACAGGTGAGTTCCTAAAATGTATGTCAAAAAGAGTGGATTGGTTCTTTGCTTTTGACTTTTGAAAGGTTACAAATTCTATATCTTGCTCCAGTTTTAAATTAATTTTGTATTTGGAATCATTTAAGTGCAAAACTGTAACCACGAAGTTCCAATGGCAATTTAGATTGTTTAAGCAATATTTGAACTAGCCCAACAATCGCCATGTCTTACTCATCCAATCTAGACATTATCCAATATTCCTTTCAGTAAAGATCCATTAATTCGTGTTCAAAATATAATATGCTCTCCATCTCCACCAGGGCCGTCCACAGCGTGGAGAAAGTCTTCGAGTGCAAGCAGTGTGGGAAGACCTTCAAGCGGTCCAGCACTCTGTCCACTCATCTTTTGATCCATTCAGACACCAGACCCTATCCATGCCAGTACTGCGGAAAACGATTCCACCAGAAGTCGGATATGAAGAAGCACACTTACATACATACTGGTGAGTGTTTGATTATATTTTTCTGTTTTGTGAATAATCCTAGTTTGGAAAATACCAAAGATTTTTTGTATCTCCAGAGAGTGGTACCCAGTGTAAGCACTATAAAGGGTGTAAAAGTACCCTTAACGCAAACGAAGGGCACTTGTTCTCCCCACCTGTTCTCCCCTTTTGGTTCTAGACCATACCTGGGAACCCCCTAGTTACGGAGATATTGGGGTCAAAGTTCCAAATTTTGCACAGCTGTTTTTGTAAATACTAGATTTTCAGGTTAAAACTTTACTTACATTACCTCCATGACCCATTTACTATTCAAAACATCCAATATCACAATGTTTTAATAGTGTTACGTTGAGTTTTACCGTAAAATGTGATTTTTGATCCCAAAAAAAATCGTTTCCCAGCAATTTTTTTTGCGTAGTTTGATGTACAGAATGCTTGGTTGTCGTATCTGTAAAGGGTTAATTTACAACCTGTATTAAATCAGCGTGAATCTACCTTAATCGAAACGTAATATTCTTTTGCGTATCGCGTATTCAGCTTATCTCCTGCTACAGTTCGACAGTAATTCACATTTTTTTGGACGTAGGTTAGAAACCTACTACTAAACTTTGCCTTTCTTATGATGTTCAAACTTTTTCAAACAAACAGATTCAAACTGACGTCTATTTGAAAGAAATGGTACAATGAATCAATAAAAGAAAACTATCATAACAATGATGTGCAAAAAAAGTAAGACTCCAAGCACTTAACTTTTAGTCTCACTTTCGCCTTAGAGACAAAGGGTCAAAAAGCTTTCGACACAACCTTTACCAACCACAGTTTTAATATATAATACGGGTCCGGAACACTATTGTTAACACACAATCAAGTCAGTTGTGGAAGTGAGAACGGTCAAATGAAATCGCAATGGCACTTAGGTACCACACGGTCCCAACGAATCTTATCCGCGGACTTAAGTGTTAGCGAGACGCCGACGTATAGTTTTGGACCGCAACATCTTGCATTCATGAAGGGGTTCAAGAATAGGGGCGTGAAGTTCAGCGAGCAGATCGATATTGTAAGGTTTTTGTTTTGTGAAATTCAGTATGGGCACTGTTAGTGTTAAGATGATAATTATGTTGTTTGAATTCGATTAGTATGTTACTCGTAAACAACCCAGTCTTTTGATTTAAAAGCTCATGATTTTTGCTTTTTCTTTTTTAACCCAATCGAATAGTGTAATAACCTATAATGTAGTCAAAACCAACAATAACAAAATCATGTCACGTTGTGTTCACCGTTTACAATTTTTCCCAGCAATGAAACCTCTCATCTTCATCTCATTATCTTCCAAAATTTCATCATCTTCTAAAACTTCAGCATTATTCACATTTAAAACGAAGCCACACGAAGCCTTCGATCCGCACCCCATCCTTCCCGTCCCTATGTATCCGTAACCCAATCGCACCGTAATGTAACCGCGACATTACGCGATTATTATAAAACAACAGAAACTCATCTTACATTAATTATGTGGAGGGTTGGTTAAGATGTTTTGACAGCATAACTCCCTGAATTATGTCGGATAAGTAAATGGACTCAGGAAGTGCTGCGGTGAATTATTGTCTTGTAAATTTCGCTTTAAGTTCGTTCATGAAGACGTTTGAAATTTCGGATGACTGCTGACTTTTAAAAAGTATCTTTTGGTTGTTAATACTGGGTTGAAATATAGATTCGATATTTAGATTCGATTTTTTATTTTTTTTATTTTGTTTTTCTTGTTATCTTTCAAAATTTTAAATATTTTATGTATATATGTATGTATGTATTTATTTTTATAAGTTAGGTATATATATTTTCTAATTTTTGTTTCTGTTAAGCACCTACTGTGTAATGTCTCTGCATCACCCTAAGGTAGACTGGTAGAAAATGCCCAAGGCATTAAGTCCGCCTTTGTACGGTTTCATTACTTGTGCATAAAGTTTTAATAAATAAATAAATAAATAAATAAAATATTTTTTTTAAATAATATGCAAATATCTACAAAAAAACATTGAAATCTGGTGAGTCACATTAAGACATGAAAAGGCACCTAGAACCTTGAAACAGAGAGATATAATATGCTCGCCACGCCTTCAAATATGCCGCATGGTGGCAGCGCGGCTGCAGCGCTACTGCAGCGCTACATCCGCGCTGCCACCGCGTGGCATATTTGAAGGCGTGGCTTAAGAAGTTACTTTGGCTACGTATAGATTAGGCAGATTAGGGTTCAAAATAAACCCTTCACACACACCTACTTAGTATATAAAACTTTTAGACCAAGATCTGTAAACGTTACTTAGCATGCACTTTGGTTCGGGGCTGCGGGTTGTCTGAAATAGATGTCAGTAACAGTAATTTTTGCATAGATCTGCAATATTAGTATGGACTGATAGGATAGCATTTGACCAATATCTCATCTGATTGTAAGCGATGATTATAGTCAACGTTGGTTACTTAGTGTCAAACAATAAATAACATCAATACACAAAGTACTTGATCAGTTATCGCAAGCGATGATCAGTTTGCCCTCATTGTCTATCACTACAGCTGATCTATTATAAAGCAATTTGTCTAACAACGGGGTTCACTCAGCACTGGGTAATTCATGCTATTTAATCTAACGCCAGTACTGTGTTTGTTGCTCTACTGTTTTCATGATTACGATGTGTATATTTCTCACTTACTTGAGTCAAGTCTGTTGTTTTATTTCTGTCATTTGTCTCTTGATTAGCAAAGGATAGTAAATTATTTATGATTACACTTAATTCTGTTGTACTAGCACGATCTGCATCTACACCGTTCTTGGTTTACTCCACATAAACTATACATACTAATACTCCTACATGCACACCTACTACTCCATAGTGAAAAACATCCCTTACAGTTAAAAAGACGTTCCTTCCTTCACCAGTACCTACACTTCTCCCCAGTTCATTTAAGATAAGGGTGGGGGTGCGATATTCCGTGATTCAGACGCATAGATTCGCCGTTTTCATTGCTTTGACAGTGGGTGAGAGTGAAATAGCAATACATTTTACAATACGTGCGAAAAGGATGTAACAGAAGGGTTGGGTTAGTTATTGGGCACATGTTTCTGCTATAGGGTGGTCTGCAGATAGTGATGAATAAATTTTCATATGAATTTTCCTGGAGGAAATTTTAAATTGATTCAGTTTTTTTGTTGATGCATAAGTTTAATCAGAATTTCATTTTCTTGAATTATTTAAGCATTATAAAAGTGACCTCTAAACACTTTTATCACTATTACCTATTAATAATGAAGAAAACAGCAGGAACGTATCTTAAGTCATTGAACATTTTCTCAAGTACAACAAGATCATTCAAAACATCTACATGTGCCCTAAAACTATCAAACAAAATAACAACACATAAGTAAAATTATACCACGTACTATACCATTTACATCCCTACAATCCCTACCTTCTCTATCCACCAAAACGCTCTTGGTTCCGGCACCAAATAAATTAAACCACGCATCACACCTGATCTCACCCTAAAACCTACCCTCAACGAGTAAATTATTAACGATATCAACTTAGCAAATAGTTGGACGAACGGTATTTTAATCAGTGTCCCAACTTCTTGATTAATGTACCCTAGCACAATTTATCGTTGAAATTTTATTTATAATTACGCCAGCTAAATTAAACGGGTGATTAGTCAACGTCGAGGACGGCTTCGCGATTTGTCACCTCAAGAACTAAATTTGAGTGTAATTGGGCGCAGAAGTTTGGCTCTACCTGCAGTTGGCTCCAATTTTGGAGTTACTAGTTTCGAGTTAGTTGGGGCTATTAATTGGGAAGTTTAATTATTCATTGAGTTTAACTGTGGTAGTTACATTCAGGATTCCTTGTATAAATGCAGGAATTGTGTTCCTTATGTACTTAAGTAGTCAGTATTATGGGTACTTTGTATAACAAGTACAAGAATGGTATTCAAATACAGTAGGGCCAATTACACCACCCTGAAGCACTCCACTTTAAAAAACAGTTATCAAAACTTTTCTCATCAGGAAATTGGCCGCCCATTAACAGAGATTAAGAAAATAAAAATTAAAAAAGAGGAAACGTGTAACACGATTACGTAGACAGTCATCTCTCACTCGATCTCATGAATGTTTGATTCACTCAAAGGCTCAGTTCAAGTATTTTTTTAAAAACTCTTCCTTCTCTTAATTAGTCGGCGAATAAACAAGTGGCACATTAGCTCTCGAAATAATTACACAGTACCGGTAGCTGTTTTCCGGCCTCTTTTGTTTTTTGCTTTTATGTTCTTTTTTATCCTACATTACTTTCCCAGCCTCGGTTTGCGGTGAAGAATTTAAAAAGCATTTGGAAAATTAGTTTGGTTTGAGATAGCATTTAAAATGCAATTAAAACGTAAAGCTGGAAACTGAATGGGGGATATTTTTTTAAGATAGGTTAAAAGTAGGTAGAGTTTTAAATTATAAAGTTCCTAATTCTGGATTTGAGTATCTTTATCAAGAGTAATTAATATCAAGCGTAACTACATTTGCATCATCCACTTCATTGATAAAGTTTTGACGACTTTTGATGACTTTTGATGACGACGTTTTGATGACTTGCAACTGTACGCTCAATCAGACATTGCCAACCTTGATAATTGCATTACAACACTCAATGCTGATCTTCGCACTATCAAGGAATGGTCTGACAAATTTGGGGTGTCTGTTAACGTCGAAAAATGCCAGGCCATCCTCATTGGTAGCTCGTACTATTTGAGGAATGTGAGCACTAGCCAACTTGTGCCACTGTTGTACGAGAACTCCGTCATTTCTCTTTCGCCCCACGTAAAGGACTTGGGTCTGTACATTGACAGCAGTTTGAGTTGGGATAAACACGTCGCTCAGGTAAGTCAGAAAGTCACGTTCTCACTGCGGTCTCTCTATAGATTCAAGCATTTTCTCCCATCCAGCACGAAACTCACTTTGGTTCAGTCCCTTGTGCTCCCCATTATTGACTATGCTGATGTTTGTTATTCTGATATTTCCCAAGAACTTCTAAATAAATTGGATCGACTTCTCAATAATTGTATTCGTTTTGTTTTTGGCCTTCGTAAATACGATCATATTTCTTCCTTCCGTTCTCAGCTTAAATGGCTGCCTATCCGACTCAGGAGGTCCCTCAGATCTCTCTGCATGCTCTTCTCGATTATGAACGATCCACGAGCTCCCGATTATTTAAAAAGTTATTTCAAAGTGTTGGGCAGTTGTCATAGTCGTAATCTTCGAGCTTCCAAAAATCTTATTCTCCAAATTCCTTCACACCGCACCTGTTTTTTGTCAAATTCTTACACTATCTCATCTATTAAACTCTGGAACGCGCTACCCCTGGGAATTAAAAAAGCTGAAAGCAAATTCACTTTTAAAAGGAAAGTACGTTCCCACTATTTAAATCAGACCAAATAGGTATTTTACAAGTTAGTCATGGTAATTACCAGATATGTTTTATTTTGGTATTTCTTGCAATATTTATTAGTTTATGTTATTTTTATATGTGTATTAGTATTAATATAAGTATATATATATTTTAATTGATACTGTATTTTTTTTTTTTCTAGTTAGTTTGTAGCCTACCACAATGTTGTCTTGTTTGACCCTAAGGTTGACTGGTAGAGAATGCCTTGTGGCATTAAGTCCGCCTATGTATCACTATTGTGCATAAAGTTTAAATAAATAAATAAATAAATAAATAAAGTTTTATTCAAAATTACCATACAAATTAAAATTAATTCCAAAGATACACGTTTCACATTAATGAGAAAGCAGTTATAAAACGAGAAAGATTCTCAAAAAAAGATTTCAAAGAACGAAATGAGAAACCATAAAACTCTTCATTATTGTCTTTGTCGAGCCAAATGTTCTTAACTTTCTGTTCACAGCCCCTTTGATTACTTTTTAAAGCCTTTTCACACTCAAAAATAGCAAAGAGACATCTTCAGAGTCCAGAGTGGCTTGCTTTCTTGTAATTGGATTCGTAAGAAGTAATTTCAAGTTGAAATTGTAATAAAATGCTAATGAGAAAAACGCCCTTGATTTTTTCTTTGTAGTAAAGACCTTATAATTGTTCTTATTGCTTTTATTGGAGACGATTTTTATATAGACTGTGTTGGAGACCAAGGTGAAATTGATACGGTTAATTCTATTTCATTCCGTGTTTGTTTCATTTAACACATAATGCAGCTGTAGCTCTGTACTAACTGGAATGTTTCATTTACCATGATTACAAATAAGTGACCAGAAATTCAGACTAAACCAGTGGAGCATACTATACGAACTTCTAACTAAACCTAGCTAGTGATAAAATTCTATCTATGAACCAAAACAAGAATGTAATATTTTCTGTCCATTCATACATTCAGTATTTGCCTGCGATAATTTGATTGATAACTGTAGTTATATCTACAAAGTACATAATATTGAATGTGTCAGATTTCAAATCTATGATATCATTTGTTACTTGTAGCAATTCAAACATAATATCTGGCTTTTTATCGTCATTTCTACCGGTACTAAAAATATTTCGCTAAACAAAACAAAAACTAGCAGATATAAAACTAACTGTCCAATCTCTCGAAACCAATTCTTCGTACAAGATTCAGGACTTCAAGTATTCCATCCACACAACCTGGGGGTGGAAATCTAAGCGGTCCATAAGGAAAGGGGGGGTTCTTGGGGAGGGGTTAGGTGTCGCTGCCCGGGGGGACTGAATCAAGGAGTGGTACGTGCTTTGAGTTTAATTAAGGATCTGGATCTTAGAATGCTTCGATTTTAGTGGCGTTTTCTTTTATTACCTTAAAACGTTTTATTAAATGGAATTGCGTGAGGAGTTGAGTGGTTGATGCGGGGGTAATATTAATTGTCCCTTTTGGGCAGCTTTATTGAGATGATTTGCATTGACAGGAGTGATTAAAAAATCGTTTTACTTGTGCATAAAACCTGGTTGACGTCATTTGCTTTCTTCAAAGTTTTATTTATACAGGTTTATCGTATGCGTCTTTATTGACTTATCCTATATTTTATTTCGTGTATTTTGTTTTCATCCTTTTGCTTTTGTAATTCCGGTTTGACCATCAGAGTTGTCACAAACGGGCATATAAAATGATTTTCATTCACAATCTCAAACATTTCAACTTGTATCTCTACATCAAATCCCTAAAAAGAACCTCACAAATCCAGATTTGTATTATATATTTTTCCACACGCAACCTGATCTCACAAGGGATGCCAACAGAAAAAAATCAGTTTTGCGAGATTTTTTTCTCACGCGAAAAAATGACAGTTGAATTTGTATGCCGGCCGGGAGGTCGCCTCACTCCCATATAATATTAGACGCTCCCAAGAGAGGAGGATAATTAAATTAATGTCCTCAGCCCTCTTTTGCTCCACGTTTCGTTGCCAGTAATCCGACACCTGCATTGTTTTCACTCAGTATCGCTGTAGTTTTATTTTCTTATGTTTTGTTTGGGAGAAAAGGAATGGTATTTGGAGCAGCGTGGATAGAGATGTTTAAAAAATTCGTTATTCAAATTCTCGTATAACTTACTGATAAAACTTACCTATACTATAATTTTAATCTCAGGAATTTCGAAAGAAGCAGGAAGTTAAGTTAAAAATCATTAATTTATAAAACCTTGTTTTTTTTTTAAGGAATTTCCATGTGGTTTTTATTCATAATGACCAGGCCATAAAATCATTTGCGTATGATTGTTTGTAAAAAAACATTGGCTTGAATTTTTGGTCCTACTATAAATCAAATCAATCAAATCATTTATTTCTTTGCAAACATGGGTTGTAAATAGATGTCATTTTGTTTATAATAAAGTTCTCCATATTTTACCGTCACATAGGCATGCAAATATTAGGTTAACACATTAAACTCAGAATGAAAATAAGTGGCCTGGCATTGGAATTACATAGGTACAATAAAAATATAAAATAGTCAAACATGGCCAAAATAATACAAAATTAAAATATCATCAATAATGTCACGGAAACGGACATGAAATATGCCAATTAGATTAACAATGTCAATTAGTACCTGGTCTATATCATAAATTAGTCTAACAGTAGGTGTGTATTTCAATGAGTCAGTGGTATTTTATACAATAAAAATAAACTATAATAATTAAAAAATGTCAAGCTAGTCAAAGTGTTACATAATTAAAAATATTTCATGTCAAATGGAATAAAATGTGCCAACTACAATAACAATATGTAATTGTCAACTAGAGTAACTATAGATTTATAGACCAGTCAAAAACAGTAGCGTAACAGTAAGTTTATCGAACAGTCAGTTAAAATCAAACATCATAAGTAAAATGTTTTTCAGCTATAAATTCTGAGACACTATAATAAGTTTTTTGTAAAAGAAAATTATTAAGATGCCGCTTGAACGCCTTACTATCCAGCCCCTTCCAAGATTTTGGTAATTTATTAAATATAGTCGGCGCCATACAGACGATACTTTTGCGCATGAGTGCCGTTTTTGCTGGATAAACTTTAAGAGTGGTCAAATCCCGTCTGTTACGCGGTACCACGTCTTGTAGACTCGGAAACAAATTGGGGTTTGTTTTAACAAACATTGCGACTTCAAGTATATACAGACAAGGGAGGGTCAATAGATTGTACCTCTTAAAATATGGCTTACATGTATCGGTCGTTTTTAGCCCAAACATAGATCTAATGCACCTCTTTTGGGCCTTAAACGTCGTGTTAGCGTCAGTCGAATTTCCCCAAAATATGATGCCGTATCTTAGGTGAGACGCAACTAAGCCATGGTAGGCCACAATCAAGGTGTCTACATTCACAACAGCAGCTAGAGAGTGCAATGCAAATGCAGAACTACAAATTTTTTTAGAAAGGTACTCAATTTGTGATTTCCAGTCTAACCTTTTGTCAATTAATAGTCCAAGGAATTTAGTTGTTTTTACAATTTCAACAATTTTATTATTAATATTTATGTCCATATTTTCTATAGTCAGTCGTTGGTTAAAGTGTATGATTTTTGTTTTATCTAAGTTAATCTTTAAATTATTATTGTTTAACCATTCTATTATAGATGTCAAGGTTTTGTGGATGTCAAGTTTATATTGGATCATGTCATAGCTATTATTAGAAATTGTAACCGTGCTGTCATCTGCAAATAAAGTCATAGGGTGTGGAATAGATTTTGGCAAGTCATTAATATACAGTGTAAAAAGTGGAGGCCCCAACACACTGCCTTGAGGAACACCAAAAGTAGTTTGACGTTCACCTGATAGGTATGTCTCTTCCTTTTTAGTCGTTTTATTAATTCTAGTGATTTCTGTCTTTTGTTTTCTATTGTCTAAATAAGTTTTAATTAAACTATGAACATTCCCTCTTATACCATATGCTTCTAATTTATTCATTAAAATGTCATGATTTACGTAGTCAAATGCTTGTGTCATATCGCAGAAGATAGCACATACCTGTGATGCTTTGTCCATTTTTGTCAATACAGTGTATAAAAAGTCGTAAATTGCCATATTTATAGTTTTATTTTCGCGAAATCCCTTCTGTTCATCACATAATATATTATTTTTTTCCAAGTACCCGTTTAATTCCTTTTGAATGAATTTCTCAAATATTTTCGAGAAGATAGGAATCAGAGAAATAGGTCTGTAGAATTCCATGAGCTCTCTATCCTCTTTCTTAAATAAGGGTTTAACAATCGCAATTTTTAGTGCGTCAGGAAACGTGCCAGCTTCAATACCAAGATTTATAATATATAGTTAATATATAAGTAGTTCTACGAACTTGTACTACCTAAAATCGTAGGACTATAAGGGAAAATAAACCAGTCGTCCACCACAGAACGGTTCAGTAACACTAGTGGGATCGAACCTATATTTCATCCACGTTTCAAATTCAAACCTAAAAAAATCTCACCAAACGTTTTTTAATCCATTACCAAAGCTCAAATAACCCACCCTTTATAAAAAAAAAACTGGGAAATCAAACCGCACCTCCAATCTATCACTCATAACGAGTAACCACTTAACTGATCTAGCATGTGCAAGCGTCGCCTCGTGGCATCGCACGCGCCGCTCCGGTAATTCAATAAACACATTATCGCGATTAGGTCCTGCCCCCCCGCTGCGCACGAAACGACCCGAGTGGCCCCGAAGTGCTCCCGAAGGGACGACAGATTTCGTCGGCTGATTTCGGCCATAGTAATGATTAGTTCTTTATTCTAATTTGTAGGGTTGATTTTGTATGAGGATGGGCTGTGTTGGTCAGTGAGAGCTTGGAATAATTTTGACTTAAAGAGTCAGATGGGAAGGCATTTTTTTTGCAGGTTTTTAAAACCCTAAAGTTAAACAAAACTAGAGAGCTATTGACTATAACACAATATTTAGGAAGATCGTGTTTATACAAAAAGGGTGTAAAAGTACCCTTAACGCAAACGACGGGCACTTATTCTCCCCACCACTGCGATCATTTTTTGGTTCTAGACTATACCTGGGAACCCCCTAGTTACGGAGATATTCTTGGTCAAAGTTCCCAATTTAGCACAGCTGTTTTTGTAAATACTAGTTTTTCAGGTTATAACTTTATTTAAATTAGCTCCATGATCCGTTTACTATTTAAAGCACCCTCTAGCACAATGTTTTAAGAATGCTACATGAGTTTTACCGTGATTTTTGAACCCAAAAAAAAAGTCGTTTCCCAGCAAAATTTTTTGCGTAGGGGTACTTAGTTTGATGTACAGAAGGCCTGGTTGACGTATGTGTGAAGGGTTAATTTACACCCTGTATACACACACTGCCTTGTTCGTCTAGTGGCCGCAAGCTCGACTGCTGAGTACGAGGTCCAGGATTCGAACACCAGGTCGGGTAAAGTGATAAAGTTTCTCCATAAAGAATTTCTCAGTAGCGGCCACGGTTCTAGATTTGTTCCCGGTTGATGGCAATAGGCCTACCTATGCCGAAATGTGGATTTAGTTAGGTACTAAAAGCATACGCTTCTGCCTAAACCTTTCGGGATTACTGGCGTGCTGGCATGCTAGGAGTCATGTTCACAAAAAAAGCCGGTGGCCTAAAATGACCACTCTAGCAGATATGAATTGCATTTTAAATTCGCAAATTGGACTATTCATAATATAATAGATATTGCGTCTGTTCCATTTTACGAATTTTAACGTAATTCATATTATGATTCTATTATGATCTGCTAAAGTGGCCATTTTAGACCCCCTGTTCTCTGAAGAAATCATCCTTTCATTTTCTTTTTTTTTTTTTATACGTTGCCCCCACACTAGGAAGTTCTCCTGTATCGTGGGTGCGTTTACAAACATTTAAACTCACATACAACTCCTCTATACTACTCCTTTCATTAAATTGTAAAACACAACAACTCTTTTACAACTTCAAAATTCATACCTACTTATTCAGTGCTAAAAACTCGATCACCGGATTTTCCAAACATACAAACCTCACAATTTTTACAACACAAAAAAGGTCCTTCAACAACATATCAGTAAAAAGGTTGACTCATTATTTTAAACCAGAGAGAAGTTAATAAGTATTCATTGTTATAACGACGGTCGGTATAAAAAGTTGCCGTTATCACCCGCACCATACTTCCTGCCGTAAATCCATTACTACTTATTAACTAACTTGGTGATTAGTGTAATAGGGGATCGGACTGAGTCAAAAAACAATGATTCTAATGAGTCCGTCAGTTAGATTATCGAAAAGTATTAGATATGTGTTTTTTGATTTATCAAATTAATCAAAATTGACGAAGATAAGATGTGGTTGTGACGTCATTTGTAGGTAAAAAATGTACTATCATATGACGTTTTCGAAGAGTTCACGAGTTTTCGAAGCTTCTTCGGGCTATGTCGGTAACCTGGGTTCTCTTGGAAAATCTTTAGCGCAGTCGAAATCAAGAATTATTTGATAAGAACCAGCTCTTGACCCTTAAAATAGCCAAAAATAGCCCTTTAGATCAATCTTCACGTTAAGCCGCGCTTGACTAGGATGGTCTGTAAATGGGTGACCACCACATACTGACTTTTGTAGTTTTTGTAGTCAGTGGCCCGTCTTCTTCCATTCTTCCATATTTCAGAATAATAATCCAAATAATACATATAATAAAACTGTAAAAGGCCGATGTCTGTACATTGAAGATTTTTATGAAAAACTGTTACAGGGGGTCTTAATTATAGCAATAGAAGCCAAAACAACCATTTTTAGAATTTTTGTCTGTCTGTCTGTCTGTCTTTCTGTCTGTCTGTCCGGGCTAATCTCAGAATCTACTGGACCGATTTAGATGGGACTTTTTTTATTTGACTCAGTATTACCTGGAGAGTAAAATAGGATATAAATAATCACGCCACCTGACTTAGGGGGTAGGCAGGAAATTGAATTTGGATTGTTTTTAACCGATTTTGATGGACCTTTTTTTATGCAACTGTGTGTTACCTGGACTCAAAGTTACGTTACAAATAATCACGCTACCTAACTTAGGGGGTAAGCAGGAAATTGAATTCTCATTGTTATTTAACCAATTTAGGTGAAACTTTTTGATTCAACAGCTATATGTTGCATGTTCACGAGTAAGTAGCGCTGAGCAATTGTTTGTTTTAGCCCCAACGGGAAAGACTAATAATGTAGTTTACAGAGAAATTCTTTGATTTAAAAACTTATTAATTACTTACACATATTTCAACGCGAACGAAGTCGCGGGCACCAGCTAGTAATAAATAAGTAATATAATTTTATAATAATTCAGAAATGTAACATCAACAAAGAGGTGTATTTTGGTCTACCAAAGTCAAACTTAACAACCTAGGGAATAGACAACGTGGGAATCAAGCTTAGATACTCAATACTTGCTATCAACCCTCTACGGATATAGATACAGTGACTAAAATGTTCCCTCGTTAAAAAACTCGCCCATTTTACCGGACCTATCGTTTTAAACATTTTGAAGTAAATCATAGGTCAAGTTATACTGGTGTAATGCACACGCCTGGAACTCGCACATCAACAGGATGTCATTATTTAAACAATACATTTAATTTGAAATGAGTTCCCATCCCTCCTGTATATTGCGTTAGATAAATGTCGATAAGAGTTTTTGAAAAATATCAACGTTTTGTTTAAGTGGCAACACTCGATACATTCTAGGTCATGATATAATTATATCAAAAAATAAATCTGGTAATGTACAGCTAGCACAGCAAGCTACCTGTAAAATTCTTTAAAAGATTTTCAACCTTAAATCACTGAGACATTAGGCTCAAGGTTGATTGGCATATTTTTACTACTTTGCCTCTAAAAAACAGAGATCTCTAAGAGGATTATCCGAATATCTACTAACATGACCTTTTATTAAGCAGAAAGAAGTGTCAGACTCTTACTGACTAAAACCCATCCGTATTTCTTCTTCCCTTTGAGTTCCAGGACCGCGGTAACAATCAAACAGATTCCGCAACCCTGGCAGAAAAATAAGAAATAAAAAAAAAAACAATAACAAATACATTCTGCTCTAAATGCACTGACAGTTTACAATACCAACATAATAAAATAAAATAGCAATTGCAAAGTTCGCGTGGACATTAATTGGTGCTATCCACTGATTACTATTCAATGGCGGGGTGTGGCGAGACGCGTGACGGGCGCGTGGCGGCGGCGTTTTTTTTTTGCGTTTTTGCTTTCGGGTACGTTTTTTTGTAATTTAGGGATTAGTTGTGTTAAAATGTAATTATGGGGACTTGTTATAGGATTCATTATATACGTTGGTCTAGCGCTCGCAAGTGGGACTGCTGGGTGTAGGTCTATTGTTCAATTCCCAGGTCGGATAAAGCGTTGTCCCAATAACGATTTTTCCATCAGGATTTTTTGTAGCAGCCACGGAGACTGGATTTGTGCGAAGTTGATGACTGACTGATTGAAAATACTACTTTAAGTATGATGGATGACAAACAAATTACCTAATAAAACATTTAAAAAAAGCAAAAAAGCCATGCCTTCATTAAAAACATTCAAAAAGTTCAAAACACACATTCCATTCGATTTTCAAAACAGCCCGCGTATAAAATCAAATTACCTCTATTTTGATTGGCCAGTGCTCCGCTTCGCGCGCTTTCCGAGTGTTTTGATTTGACGGTGCGACAATGGCGCCAGTTGTTCAAGTGTTTTAGCAAACCGACGCTTGCCAAGAAAACAAACGACTGCTACTGATTTTTAAACCCTGTCTACGTAGAGATAGGGTTGCTAGTTCAATGTAGGGTAGCTCGAATTTGGTCTGTAATAGCATTGTGCAGAGCGGGTGCAATTTGAGTGCAAAAATAATACGAACAAATGTGAATGCATTTGTTAAAATAATACCAAATTGTGTTACGTCAAAATGATTGTTGAGTTTTTAGAAAATAAAGGATTTTTGGTTTGATACAGACGTGTCACTGAATCAAATTGGGATTTTAATCGAAATTTGTAGGAAACCTTTTATTTATGAATTGAGTTTATCTGTACTGTATCCTTCTACTGTTTCTACAACAACTCGACCCCTAAACTGTCTTAAATTATTCGCGAGTAAGGTAAAGATGTCATGCATATGAACCTTCTAGAATTTGTTCAATTTCTTTAATAAATTTTCATTTTTATCCTTCTAGTAATTCAAGGTTGGTTGGGAAACTTTACAGTTTCGGGTAACATAATGTGCTGGCGTCTGTCAAATCTGCAGCCCATAACCTCACGACACCGAACTTCCGACGGTGTCATTTACCGTCAGAACAGTGGTGATAAAATAACTGACTGTACTTAAGATAGTAGCGCCAGGTTAGGCCCCGAAATTCAACCATTTGTGTGTGTCCTTCGACACTGACACTGATTGGTAAATTACAAAAATCATTAAAGAAACGTAAAATTACGCAATAGGGGATCGGACTGGGTAAAAAAAATATTATTCTAATTAGTCCTTCAGTTAGAAATTAATAAAAATTGACGAAGATAAGACGCGTCAAAGATCATGAGTGGGGGGTTGTGACGTCATTTGTTGGGAAAAATGCACTACCATGTGACGTTTTCGAGGAATTCACTAGTTTTCAAAGCATTGTATCGTCTTAATTTTTTGTTTATGTGAAAAAAGAAAAAATACGTGTCCAATATTTTTTGAAAATCTATCTGACGGACTATTTTTTTTGTCCGTTCCCCTATTATGGACATTAAAGTTAAAACCACATTGCAATATGATAGCTACCACCACCAGTTATTAATACTCCATCATAAAACATCAACATTGACATCCCATAATCCAAGTACCATAAAATCCAATAGAAGAAATGACACAAATAAATTGGTACTCAAAAGCAATAGACAATAGTAGAGCAAGGGTTGGGCATCGTTCAGACGGATTATCTCGTAATAAGCGAGTGCTTTTACTGGTCACGATGTTGTACGATCGTTGATTGAAACTGCTTATATTTGTTATTGTTGTATTGGGATCAAAGAACGGTTTTGTTTGAGAGTATGTTAGAGGTAGTGAAAATCAAGGGCATAAAGATTTCCTTTTTTACGAATAAAGAAAATATCGTGAGGATCGTTGAGTATGAATGTGGTATGAAAGGGGTTTAAGAGTAGAGAAAATCAAAAGAGAAGTAGATAAGGGCAGGCGGCTGCTGGCTAAGAAGGACCATGAGTGGTTTTTAGTCGGTAGAAGTCTGACACTAACTTTCTCTCTGCCCAAGAGCGGAAGTGGTTATTTTATGATTTTCCACCCGCCGAAAAAAATATCCTCCAATCGTATCCAACATCCAGCATTTTTTTTACCGGCGTTAAATAAAAGCCAAACTTGTTATTTCCGTTCCTAGTAAATGCAACGTTGTTTCAGATTATCCCCCCTCTCCACACAAACTCTAAAATTAACTTCTTGGAACGGCAAAAAAATTCAAGTATATAACATCTTTGACAGTCGTGTCGTCACCGTATCGCATGTAAAGGGTTTAATCATCCAACTATTATGACTATAAATCCAGTATGACAGTTATAGGGATCGTGGTGAGTGGCCAGACCGGTGGCTTTGCATAATTTCTGTGTGATATCTGACGCCATGTGCGAAGCGAGTGATTAGACGAGATTAAAGTGTAATAACTGTAACACTGTATATTTTTCGAGAGAATTGATTTATTTTAGTACACTTACTAAGATGTACCTATGTAATGAAAGTTCTGTTGGTGAAATGCTTAAAAATGACATAACATTTTCGCTTCGCTGCAGTCGGGTAAAAATGGATTGAACGACAAAAATTTTAATCAAAACAGTTCGTACTTAATGCAAGATTTAAAAGTAGAGACGCCAGCACATCAATCTACTCGAAATTGTAAAATTTTCCCAATCAACCTGGAGCCTAATGCTTTAGCAATAAAGTTGAAAATCTTCTGGAAGCTGGATGTAAAATAATATGAGGCCTGGATCTTAGCAGTGGAAATATTAAAAGCTGATAATTGTGATCAGTGATCTGTTTAAACTGACGACTTTCTTTTTTATCCCACAGACCCTGACTGCTCTACTAACACGTGTAAATTTTATACGGAAAATATTTGTCAACGTCTAAAACGCGACAGCTAGCCCACTTAACAATTAGATCACTTATTGTTAACACAGTCCACTTAATTCAAGTGTGCTCTAAATCACTTGAAACCCTCTTCACATTATGTCAGCCACTTATTAAATAAATATTTATCGTTCACATTTGGACCTGTTTGTGGAAACCTGCTACTGGATTGGTGGTTTGATAGCATCCCGCCTTGAAATAGGGATGTTTACTGACTTAAAAAAATATGATTCTAATTAGTCCGTCTGTTAGATTATCGAAAAATATTGGATACGTATTTTTTATATTATTAAATAAAAAAAAAATACGAAAATAAAACGCGTCAAAGATTTGATTTGGTTGTGACGTCACTGACCGCTAAAAAACGTCACACTAATGTCTCAGAAAATGACGTCACACGAGTTTTCAAAGCACTGTATCGTCTTCATTGTTTGTTTACGTGAAAAAATATAAAATACTAATTAGTTTTTTTTTGTTAACTACCCTATTCCCGAAGAGTTAGACAGAGGTGTACCTGGTCTACCTAATAGTATCTAAATTCACATTTCGCCGGTTATTTTTAAGTCCTATGTAAGGGGGCGAGTCTATCGTAGCGGCGATCGGTGGCGGCGACCTCTCGCGTCCGGCCCTGGTGCAAGCCATGGTCCGGGGCGAGAGGGAATGGGACGCCGTCGCCTCCTTCTGCAGAACAGTGATGCTAGCGAAGGAGGTGGCGGACGTGAGAGGGAGAGAACCTCTCGTCCTAGCCACCGCGGAGGACGCTCCGCGCGTTGGGGGCCACGGGTTGTTTAAAAGTTACCGCGGTCTCGACATATAGGGCTAAGAAGGAACATGGGTGGTTTTTAGTCAGTAGAAGTCTGACACTCCCTTTCGCTCTGCCCAAGAGTGGGAGGGGTTATTTGATGATTTTCAACCCGCCAAAAAAAAAGGGCGAGTCTATTGCCATCAACCTAGCACAAATTCAGACACCGTCACTGCTACTAATAAATTTCTAAGTGAAGAACAAAAAAACACTGCGCGACCCGGAAATCGAACGCAGGACCTCATCACCATGGCCATGGCCTACGCACGCCCTACACACACAACACAACTGACTGCCGAGTCAGTTTGACAAATAAGTAACTTTTTTTGGTGTTTTGAGAATGAGCTACTTATGGAGGAGCTTTTACTACATAAAGGCCGACATAAAAAAACGCATTTATAAGCGACTTAAAAATAAACATAATAGATGACTTTCAGCCAAATTTTAATACATGGTCCGACTATAGAACAGATACGCATTCAGATTGAGAATGGCCTCCGAAAACAAAGGCAGGATGGACCCGGGGGTCCAAAACTACAAACATCAATTGTCACCGAGCAATAAGCGCGGTGACTCTCGCATTCTTGAAGGTCTTGTTCCACAGTACTTTGGCAGAACTGCGAAAAGATTGGAGTCGGTTTTTGTAGAGATTTTAGGATCGTAGAATATGAGGTTACAGATAATACTTCTTTTTAAAAGGTGTTTCTGTTTTTGCATTTTTTTTCGGTTCAGTAGGTGACTCATGACATAAACATACATTATTATGTCTATTTAGCTTAGCATACAGGGTATTCCGAGATATTAATGTTGCATATTCTTTAATTTTAAACTGAGGTCCAAAAGTATTATATTGTGTATTACGCCGTAGCTTATTGTAGATACCTACAAATGTTCACCTAAGTGAAGGCAATGATGATCTCTAACTTTAGCTCGAACATGCCAACTTTAAAACATAAGCCCCTTAATATAGCGTTTAATAGCCTCAAGAAAAATAACTCCACAATACTCCTCAATCCAGTACAAAACAGCCATCATCCGTAAATGAGAACACTCTCTCAAACCGCCAATCTTTAGGGATGTCCCCTAAAAATCCAGCATTCCTCCGCTCAAACACGGCGCAATAAACGTAGTGACAGTGGCATTCCGGCCGATTCCGGCAATCCGGCCGGACGGCAATCTGCCGCATTCCATGTCGACTGACCGACATTGTGGAAGAAAAGTGCTCTGTTTACTTATGAGGGTTGGGCTTTTGTTTACTGTGTTTTTACTTTCTCAAATAAAGTAAGTAGAAGAACCGAAAATGTGTTTTTATTAACCATCCATGATAGTCTTGCGACTGCTAATTATGAGAGTCCCGAGTTCGATTCTCGGATTGGGAAAATTGTTATTAGTAGCAGTTGCGGTGTCTGGAATTGTGCCCAGATGTTTGCTTCCGGCTAACGCGTCCTGTTACATGGGACTTAACCATAAACAAAAATCCTACATGTTTCTTTATAAAGCATCTTTAGTCTTCCTGCAATGCTATTCTCTAACGATACAGCCTTGTTGGCAGCGCTGCCGCAGCGGTGAAACTTAAGTTGGTATTCACTAACCTGAATGAAGCTACACTAGCGCTCAAGGCTGTGACGGCCGTGAGTTAAAACTAACCTACGGAGTAGTACGGAGGGCAAATTGACAGTTCTTGATACATTTTGGTATTCACTAAGAAAAAACAGCGACGAATACGCTTACGACCTCGCCCGCAGCCTCGCCTACAACTGTCAAATCCAAAAGCTACAATAATCGCGCATACTCTTGACAAAAACATTAAATTGTACTTTAAAATAAAATTTATATTTCGATTCTTTTAAATCACGTAATTGAAAAAATGGCAGCTCGATTACTTATAAAGCTACATTTATTAGAACAAGCAAAGAAAAGTGATGATTTGAAGAAAGCTCGACAGGCGAAACAAATAAGGAAGATTAAAACAATATCCCGTGATTTAGATTTTATTTATTTTATTTTTTACATGATTGCAATTGTTGTTTCTTATTCGGTTGGTTACTCTTATAAGAATAATTGGCTTTTACAAAGTCTTCAAATTACAGTGCTATTAGGAATGGGAGAGTCATCAACAAGTACCAATCACTAAACAAATTAGACAATGGTCTACAAATTTACAGTCTAAGCCTAGAACATTCTCAGATGAACAAAATATAAAATAATAAAAAACTACATTATTTAAATCAAATGAGATGATTACCAAATCATCTTAACAAGTCTGAATTTTCATATCCTGTCCACAAAAGCCAAATTTTATAGACATAGGCAACTTGATATAGAAGCAGATACTATTTATAAGAAATTACCTGCTTGTTTTAGTTAACTTAAATTTGGGTATCACAATAATTTCATTTACATAATATGTGTATATTATCTTAACATCTATCATATACCTACTTAATATCTAAAAGTAGACTTAAATTCTATACATAGATGGTTCAATTTAACTCCCTCGTCTCATGGATGCACACAAATCCTGCAACGCCTGGGTCTGCCTTGACCATGCCTCACTTATATCCCTAAAAATCTCTAACATCCTCTGCTGGTTGTCGATCAAAACTCTTTCATTTTCCAAACGCCTCTCCTCAAGGGCGACAAACCGTTCAGTCAAGCTCGCCATTTGTGACTGCCTTTGAGAAGGTGGTGAGCGCTGGATCAGACGGCGTCGTACCGTTCGACGCCTCCGAGGTGCTGCAAACATAAAAAAATTACTTAGTAACTAGAGGCAAAACAAATGTAAAGTGTTCATTATTATGTCAGTATAATAGCAACACATCACTCTCTGAACGAAAAGATTTTACTATGTAGTATATGTACCTACTTATACGAGTAATATAGCATGTTGATTGAATAAGTTCTAAGTAAGAAAGAGTAAGAGTTGAAAAACTATCTAACAACAACTTGGCCCAACCTGAGAATCAAAAGTGAGACCACTACTATGTAGTGTGTTTTACACTAAACAAATAATTAGCCAAAATAAAAATTGTAATGAAGTTAATCTTACATGAAGAGGCAATTGGGGCATTACTCCTATGAGGAACTGCAGGTCTGGCGGTCTGGTGGTCAGGTGAGGATTCAGCCTTAAACAGCAACACAAAAAGGTTTGTAAATTTCCTTTAAAAAAATTGTAAGACTTTTATTTAAAATCTCACCGTTTGTTCCATATTAGTCTGGTTTTCAATTAATATGTCCCTTTGCCAAGATGGGCCTGGTTGTACATCCTGCAAATGTATTTTAATTAGCATCATCACATTTATTTAGAATGTAACATCACAATATTATATTTTATAAGAAATAACTTACTGGTATGGAAGGTGTGGACTGTTCAGTCTGGCGCAGTATGCTTGTAGTAGTATGTTCTACAGGGAGTTGCACATGACTCTACAAAATTAAATTTGTAAATTATAACTTCACTTTCACTTAAGTACAGTTTTCATAAATGGTGTAAGTAGTTTAAAACTAGTAATACCTACCTGAAGTATGCTCTCTGACACTGGAGTTGCATTTGCCTCCTCTGTATCATCTTGTAAACTCTGCAAACAGATGTAGACTTAACAATTTTTTGGAAAGTAGGTACTGTTTCATGTGTTGAATTATATTTCATTATACATACCAAGAGCACAGCATCTGATGCATTTGGCATGTCAGGATTTGGTTCAGGTTCATAAGCAGGCTAAAAATAAAATTTATGAACATTAGATTGATGTTTCAGGAAATATTTTACAATATAATTTTACTTTATAAAGATTTGATAAAATTAAAACAAGCAAATCATAAATACATGAAGGTCAATTTCTAGCTCCCTGTCACCAGTAACAAAGCGTTCACCACCCATTATTGCAACTATTCTTTCTTCAATTGCAGAGAGAAACCCTTCCTCCAGTTCACCACCACCTGTTCGTTGCATAGCCATTCGTATTTGACTAGCTTTTTTTCTTACCGTTGACTTCTTATCTTTCCAATACTAAAAAATATATCCAATGTCTAATTATCAAGATTTCACATTTATAGCATCAATAATATTATATATTATCTTATAATTGGACCACAACAAACCTTTGACCATTGCTTCCAACTTTTAATGCAGCCACCTCCATCGCTGTTTAACTTGACAGCTACTTCTTGCCATGCTGCTTGTGTGCGGTCTCGGGCATGAGACGTTCGAGGGTGCCCTGTGGCAAGCCAACGTCGCTCTTCTAAACTCTCTAATAACATGTTTACTTGCGCACGGGATGGAATCGTACTTCTTGGCATGCTTAAAACAAACCAAACTACTTCGATTATTTCCATGTTAAAATACACTTTAAAGTTTCATCCCCATTCACCCCTGCCGCATCCCTATCCATCATTGTTTTACGGACATAATTATTACAGATGTAATACAAATACTAGTTAAAGATTATTAACTTTATTAGTAACCAATAACAGTAAACGTATAATACTCACATAACAGTAGGTGTATTTATCCTCTTAGACACAGAAACCTTTGTTCAAAGCAGTCGCTGTTACAAATTAGAAAGCACATAGAAGTTTTTAAATGAAAAATTCAAGTGGTTTTGATAGCGTCGCTTGTTGATACTTGAGTGTTTTGACGTTTGTTTGTGTGATTGGTGATTGGTCGCCGTGCGGCCGAGTCGCGTTATCGAAATAGGTAAAGGAATAGTCATTCAGCTTTAAAATGTAATTAGAAATATGGATTAAGCTTATAAAATTATCAAATATGTTTATAGTTTTGCTCTATTACTTAAAATACTTCAAGATAGACCTTAAATATATATTTTAAACCCTTATAACTCTTAGTCGAGATTGATCGATTATGATTTAAAGAATTTGTTCCAAGCCCTAATTCGTCTACGAAACCAGCGACGGGAGGATGCAGCCTTGAGTTCGTCGACGACCACAACCACGTTAGTGAATACAGTTTTAATCAGCGCTACACGCTCGATCGATCTCAAAGCTGTCTCGACGACGAGCTCGTCGCAGCTTACAGCCATGAAATTGTCTTTTAGAGAATAGCACTGCTGGACGGAATATGTCGAAAGGAAAGTTTTATTTATGTTTACAGATAGCTTTAAGAAACGATTGATGGACTGTGTGAAGGCTGATATGGCTAGAAAGGAGGTGACTGATATGATAACCAGTAATGGAGAAGTACCTAATGTACCTATAGAAGAAGTCATGCTGCTCCGATTACAAATAAATTCGGATGAGGGCAGACGAATAATGATGAAAGTCCTAGTTTCAAACTTACTCATGTTTAAGTTTATTTTAGACTAGAAGAAGAGAGAAAAGAATTAATCACGGAGAAATTGCACTCCTCTAACGTCACGAAGGAAATAGGTCAGACATTTACTGTTTTCCCTGATGAATAAGATAGTAAGAACTATCTTATTCACGTTTCTTACTGGGATTCTTTTAATAAATCTCGATTTTGGTAAGAATTTTAAAGCACTCACAGATTTACAACTCGTTTATTCCCAAAAATTCCAAATATTGTAATAAAATGCAAACTTGCACAGTGTTCCTAAAACGCTTAAATTTTTTTTTGGTACAGAACTTATGCAAGAATCAGCGATTATAAAACGATTCTAGGAGTTTTAAAGTGCTGATTCGTGCATAAGTCCAATCCTACCTACTCAAAAATCTATCAATATCAATATTTCAAATACAGTAATTATCTGCACGGTGTTCCACCAAAACCTTTACTTACTTGGGCAAAAACATTCAATATTTTCCCATGTGGACCCCACCCTCCGGAGGGTCGAGGGGTAGAATTAACGAATTTGTCAACTGTCAACGGAAGACCTTATGAGTTTTTCTAAGGGGTCACGATGATTTTCACAGTGGCATGTCAATTATGTTGGCGTGTCTTATTTTATTGGAGGTGATTAAAACGGGCCATTTGTCTTTCGGAAATTGGAGAGACGAATACCGTGCAGTTTTGGGGTTAGGTTTAAGATCTCAATTCATCAATAGAAGTGGCATCTTAGTACTAAAAAGGCCACTTACGTAGCGTGCGTATAAAACATCTTGTTTTTTTACAAATTTCTTAACTTCCTTCGAGATATTAAACACCTAACAGGAAACTATTATACTTATTCGTTAATTAAATATTTTCGTAAGTCTAATTAAAAACGAACACGAACAAGGAAACACACCTTACATCCATTCCTATTTTCGTAAATTTCGCCCAAAAACAGACAACTTTCCTATCACATTTTTAAAATATTGCATAATAAAAACTGGCCACGTTTCCAGCGTAAAAAACATGCTCATGTAGGCAAAGAGCTTTGGTAGCCACTACAGTAAATCTTTGGTCTAAGTGGCATTTATACAACACATATATCCCGAGTAAGAGGCAAATCGTAAACGTCTGCTACGTGAAGAGTTTAGACCCGTTATGCGACCCAACTTTAAGTTCTGTTTGTATCTTAGATAAAAGGAAATGTAATGTTGTGTTTTATGTGCTCTGAATTGCTGGCAATACGAAATTTGTTTTCAGTTTCTCAAAAGATATTACGACTAACTCATCATAAATGATGTGTTTATTTTTGAAATTGGTTTTTACAAACACTTTTACACGTCACTTTTTTGAAAACTCAATGGGGCACGTACCTGACTAATCTGACATGAAACAACCGTAACAAACCCAGAGGTCAAGTCAGGTCAGGTCTCTTTTAAGGTTCAAACATAATCTTAGTATATTCAAATGAGGACTATGCAGATAGTGTCTGTGAAGGACTTTTGAAGAAAGCATCACATAGATTTTAGTGCGCCTGTCCAGTCAGTTCAAGTATTTGTCGGTTTTCGTGTAGCTCGACTTATTTATAAATCAACTAGCTAAACTGCAACTTTGGAATTGGATAATTCGTCTTTTGTTATCGATTGTACAGTTTCGTTAACCGTACACGGTGTTCGGTATAAAATCTATCGCCACATTTAAAACGTCTGATTTTTCTCGATCTACAACAGATGAAACCATTTCACGAACCCATAGTAACAATTTGATTTTTTCGCCGCCCTCAGCGTTAGAACAACATTTTTTCGTCTCTCAATTTATTATCCCACAATTACAAAGCAGTTTTCCTTAACGAAAACCGTTGAGAATTTAGTTTTGTTTTTCGAACAAAGATGGCCAGGCTGTTTGCGAAGATCTTGAGGCAAGATTGTGCGGTATTTTCCATTAGAGCCGAGAATCTAGTGTTGTTATAGAACGTAGAGAGATTGAATCGTTGTTACAATGTTTTTGCAGGGTTTGTTTGCTCAATCAAAATTCTGGAGATTGGCACTGGGATGGATTTTCTGAGTGGGTAGGTAAAGTTAGATGGGCCTTTGTTTTTGTGGTGAAATCGCTTTTAGAATTTGTTTGTTGTGGTTTCTGTAGCATAAACTCAACCAGACATAAGCAAGTACTGTAACGCTATTACTCGTTATCAATGCCAAACGACGTTTTGTTTTATTATCAAGCTCACAAAATCCGACAATCAGCATAAAAAAATCCTGACTCCCGAAAAACATCAGAAAATCAGAAACTACATCCATCTCTAACAAAATAAAGGCCGGTAAAAACATTATCTCCATCAATTCTGTCCGTTAAAACGTCTAGCATATACGTATACGGTCATCCCTCCTCGGAGGGTGTAGGGAGGTTCGGTCGTAAACCGGGATTCTCCCGGAGAAAATCCGCACTTCACTACCGACCTCGGTAATCACGACAGCATCTCAACCCGTGTGGATTTGTTGAGATATAACGCTAGGTATATGTTTGTATGTATAGACCGTATCAGCAAGAACCGAGTTTCAGTACTTTCAGCAGTATTTTTTTGAAGTCACGTTGTCTTGTGATCGTTAGGTACTGGGAATTGTACCGTTCGTGATACAAGAATTTCAGGGTCTTGTTTGTGAATCTGTCTGGGTTTGGATTGTAATGAAATTAGTACCTACCCTTCAGGCTTCGACATTTTCTAGTCTGCAAACATTTAGGTACTTTCGTTCTGGATACTTTTTGCGCTGTTAAAGATTGTGACTTCGTTAGTTCATTCAGCGGTATAGATCTAAGCTTTTACGTTTAATTTTACGTTTGTAACTAAACTTGTCACTTACGAGATATCTTTCGTGATTATTATTGGTATTATATCAATGGCAATATACTCCCGATATTTCGATGCTGTTGCAAGCGCCATGATTGCGGGATAATTGATTGACTTAAGTCACAAAGTAATTTTTGAAAGTTAAAATTGTTGGGATACCCGTTTGGTTCCTTTTATTACCTTCTTCATCTTTGATATCCAAAGACATCTATTTTGGAGTTCGACAAGGTATCACAGCTAGACTTCTATTGATTTCTAGAATAACCTAGATCCAACGTTGTTTCTGCTTTCTCTCTGAACTGAGAGACTGTGACAACACATACATACCTAAAGGCTGAATTTATCACCGTGTCAGGGAACACTCGCTCCCGGCTAGTTTCCTTAAAGCCTGTACTTTTAATCTTGCACCTGGTTTCAGTAAGTGCAGTTTGCGCTCAACGGTTTACGCAAACTGACAACTCTGTGTTTTCCGACTGAGACACACTGTGTCTTTAGTCTTGGTCATTTGTGGTGTACAGTCATCGCTTTTATGATTGCGAAAATTTTACTTTCAAGAACATTGGATGAACGATAATGATTATTAAATAAAGGGTATTTATTTCGTAGCCTTACGACTTAACAATATCCGTGGTGCTAGGCAACTGGGCTTATCCCAGTTGTATACGTCCCTCTGTACTTGTTGGCCTTGTTCTTTTCTGTCTTCTGCTGATATGGAGGGAAGTAGAAATTTCGGTTTTTCCTACTCCTCCGCTATTTTGCGGGATCCAAGACAGTCAAATTATTTCTCTGGGACTTCGTCGAGCTTCATTGTCTCGGCGCTTTTCTTGTGGTCACCACTGTTGATTCTGGCTTACAGAAGTTACAGTGGTTTGGGAATAGTGAGGCGGGCTTGTCCCATTAAAAAGAAAAAAGTCTTCAAAGCATCATCATAAGTACAGGAAGATGATTCCTGTTCTTGTCCCATTCTACTTGGCCCCTGGAGTGAGTGCAACACGTTTTCTTCTTCCACTTTCCTTTGTCAGAACAATGGAAAGTGGAAGAAGAAAACGTGTTGGACTCACTGGTTGGTGGTGTTGCACCGTCTGCGATACGACTTCATTAATTCTCTCTGTCGCAGTCTTCAAATATGTTGTTTTATGGGCTATGTCCAATTTTATAATCAACTTCAGTATTACCTTCATCTCCTGTCGATTACGCTTCCATTTTCTTCTGCATTAGACTAAATCTTCAAATACTTCCACGTTGACGTTTTCCAACAGCGTCAATATTTAACACAGAGCTCAACATAATTTATTTGTACATCGACACAGTGTCCCGTGTGTCTCGCAGGAAGACGCGGTGAATAATCAATGAGAATGTAAATGCAAGGTGAATTCACGAGCTCCCCCCGTCCCCCAATTTGCTCCGTTTTTTATAAGTCGTTGAATTATTAAGATAGAACAAGTAGTCACTTAAATTAGTGTTATGCCTGTCTTGGCTTGTCTCCATTTAAGCGCTGACTTTTTCGATTAACGATTTAGTAAGGCTATTTTTTTTTAATTTTAATGACTAACCTAAGATTTTTTTTTTGCAAAATGGGCCCCTTCTCTTCGATCACGCCTGATGGAAAGCGATTGATAATGCCTATTATGATGGAACAAGCGTGCCCAAATTCCTGTTCAATCTTGCTTTGAAGGCCAACGGGTTCGATTCAAAGAATATTAACCATTGGCACGCTGAGAAGCAGAAAGAGTTACCGTTTAATTGGATTATCAGTTATCACATCAACACAAAATATTCTCCAGACATAAGGATAGCAACCAAATGAGAACTACCTTAACAACTATTCTTCCTACACCAAATGAGAATATTGTCGTAGATGAAGTCGAAAAATTCTATGTACCAAAAACAACAGCAAATTTGCCGTCAAAAAAAGCAAAACATTTTTTCGCCCAAACACCCTAACCCAAAAATACCAACCGCACACACCACGCAATATTTCGTAAAATCTCACTCAAGGAAGCACTTTAAGTTTGTACCATCGTATATTTAATTCACGACCACCTAAAGTACGTCCCCATAAAAATCCAGGCAGATACTGTGCAGATGAGTCTTGCCAGGGACGTATTCGCAATCATTTTAATTGTATTGTCCTGTTTTACTGCGAATCCCGTTATACGATTATGGCCTTTGTGATTTTCTGAGATCTGGTGTAATTTTATCGATTGGGTTTTATTTAATTATGGGGATGAGGGGTGTGATTTGAATGGAGAGATGTTTTTTAGGCCACGTGTTTGTCGTAGATGAGTATTTTAGTGTCGTGGGTGCGTATTTGTATAATGGAATGAATAGAAGTGGTAAGAAGCAGGAAACTCTCTGGAAATTACAATAAGAGCTATCATTAACATGATCACGGATTTTCATTCAGACAGTTTATCAGTGATCATGGTGCTTTCAACAGCGTCGAAATATCAATAACTCAAAAACTAGTAAACATTGTAAAAATCCTATTTTCAGTGATAAGTACCTACTGCTACTATTAGTGATCATGTCAGTTCAAAAACTTATGTAATTTTACTTACTTATATCATCTGAGTTCAGGTGGGTACCCAGTTTTCATTTGAAACTAAACAAACCTAACTAACACTTTTTCGGGAAACCCAGATACATCTCTGTTTCCCGGTTCAAGATCCGTATACCCAGGATTTACGGTTATCGCTACCCGGGTTGCGTTCAATCACAACCTGGGAACTTAATACTTAACGCGTCTATTGCAAGCTCATACGTTTTTAGTGCTCAATTATTTATATATTTTATTTTTATTGATCACGCTAAACGTGATTTGAAAGAAGCGTGGTATTGCAGGGTTAAAAGTTGTAGTGTTGTTGTTAAAGGTTGTAGTTGCATTTTTTAGGAGCAATTTTTCAAGTGTTAGGCACTCTGATACGAAAGGGAGGTGTTTGATGAGATGACGAATAATAGAGTATGGAAAACAAAGATATACTGCGCCGACTATAAAGGCTAAAGTTTGTGTGTATGTTTGTTACATCTTCATGCAAAAACGACTGAACGGATTTGGATAAAATTTGGTAGAAAGATAGTTTATAACCTGGATTAACACGTAGGATAGTTTTTATTCCGATTTTATCTTCTCGTGGGATAATTTTCGTGTTGTAACGGGCGAAGCCGCTGGCAACAGTTAGTGTGGAAAAATGATGAGGCACGCTGTATAAAACATCGGGAAATGTGTATTGGACGTTTAGCCATTTAAACGACAATACAGGGATTCAAGCATATGAAAGGGGCCCGCAAGAGCCGACGCCCGTCGGGGCTGCGCGATGTTGTAAGAGATACCGCGGCCTTGACATTAAGGGCTAAGAAGGAACATGGGTGATCTTTAGTCAGTAGAAGTCTGGCACTCCCTTTCGCTCTGCCTATTTGATGATTTCGCAACAACGAAAAAAAAAAAAGGTATTCAAGCATTTTAAACTTGAAAACACGGTAAATTCAATATTAAAAAATATTGTTGGTTTTTACCCGTACTCTGTAAGTCCCTTTGTCTTCCCAAACTTACCTCTAAAGTCTAAACCAAAGGTCACGTCAAAAAAACTCCAGCAATGAAAACATAACGACAGTAGTAAAAATCTGTGAACATCTCCTAAGATCGTAATACTTTACCTATTACTAGTTTATCATCCATAATGTCTGGAAGAGCCATACAAAAGTAAATGTTCTATAAAGAGCTCAGATGAAAGATTTTATTATGTACCGAACAGTTTTGTAGTTTGACGTCGTTTTTTTGTGCCTATTCGTGTGTTTGGTCATGTCATAAAACGTCCATTAATTTATCATAGAAACTTCATCATCATCATCAAGACGTCCACTGCTGGACAAAGGCCACCCCCATAGAACGCCATAACGAACGGCAGCCTGCCGTTTCACGATAGAAACGTATTAATGAATCAATAAATTGTTTTGAAAATTGACAGGCAATGTTGCATTTACTAGTGGTTAAAATGACACTGCTGCCTATCCGCTGAATGACATCTAGCGTGATAGATACAACTGCGCCCAAATGCAATGGATCTATGCTTTATCCCAAATAGCTTTCAGGACTTCAAACACGGCCATGTCCGAGAAATTATTCAAGTCGGACAAAAGTCGTCGGGTTTTGCCATGAGGAAACCCAGACTACGTGGGCCACCTGCACGTAGTCTGGATTTGTGCCCGTTTGATGGATGACTCACCTCTGATTACGTGGAACTGGAACATATTAGAGAAGTTTACTGACTAAAAAAAAGATTCAAATTAGTCCGTCAGTTACATTTTCGAAAAATATTGGATACTTACGAATTTTTTATTTCATCAAATCAATTAAAAATTACGAAAATAAAACGCGTCAAAGATTTGAGTGCGGTTTGTGACGTCACTGAACGGTAAAAAATACCATACTAATGTCTTAGAATATGACGTCACACGAGTTTTCAAAGCACTGTATCGTCTTCATTGTTTGTTTACGTGAAAAAATAAAATTATGTGTCCAATATTTATTGAAAATCTATCTGACGGACTAATTAGATTTTTTTTGATAGATCTACCGGCGTAATGTGAGTGTACTAATAGATACACCTTTGCCAAACCCTTCGGGAATTACAAGCGTGATGTTACGTTACATCAAACATTAAACTCAGCCTGAAACAAGTCTTTCACCAACAAATCAATCTAAAACGTCAGCGTCCAATCAATAATTCATAGTCTATACCTTAAGTCCTCCCCCTGAGATGCCCTCGGCAACAATTAAAGCCCACTTCTCACCCTCGCCGTTTTGCTCGTAATTACGCAGTTCCGCTGTTTCGCAGCGAAGATTTTACGCACTAGGGCTGACGTCTTCCAAGTGGTTACGATCAGGGATGTTATGGAGCTCCGTAACCGTAACCGAAATCATCGGATAACCGAAATAAAAAAATACCGATTTTAAACTTTCGGATAGTTTCGGGATAAAGGCGGAGTCTAAATTGCTTCAATATTTTGGCAAGCTATTTTCACGTAATTGAAACGATTTAGGGGGTTTTGATTTTAGATTTAGGAAAAAAACCATTTTTGAGAATTGGTAACATTGTTGGTTTTGCCCGGCCGATCCGTCACTTGTCAGATTGTGCTGTAAGATTCTAATATCCCTGTCGGGGCCGCGGGTAGTCCAACGGTTATCGCGGCCTCGACATAGAGGGCGAAGAAGGAACATGGGTGGTTTTTAGTCAGTAGAAGTCTGACACTCCCTTTCGCTCTGCCCAAGAGCGGGACCCCGTTATTCGATGATTTTACACCCACCAAAAAAAAAAAAGATTCTAATATCCGCAACGGAATTAACCGAAATAATTTCATATCCGTAACCGTATTCAAAACAGGTATTTTTATTCCTATATCCGTATCCAAAACCAAAATTTCATATTCACAACATCCCTGGTTACGATGTAACGGGACGTAATAAGTTCGCGTAATGCGTAATGTTTTGGCTGGTGGTATGTTAAGGGTACTTTTTAAGTGGGAAATGAGGAAGGGCTGCTTATGATGCTGTAATAGGCTTGTGAGTTGAGGAATAGAGTTGGTAATAGGATCTTGTTGGAAGATCTTATGGGTTACATGATTTTGCGTGATGCAGAGTAGTAAATCATACTACTAGTACTAGTACTATATGAATGTATGTGAATGTAGATAAATGTATTTGGAAGTCATGGGGAATTTATGCGGGTTTGCCCAGCAGTGGGATGACACAGGCTAAGAGTACCTAATAGTAATATGAGTCAGTGAATAACTTTCAGAGAAAACAGTGTCTCCTATTTCCAAAACCACTTAAGTGCTCTGTAAATACGCAATACCTCCACCAAAATTCGATAACGACTACATCACACAATCAGGCTCGGAACTCAGAACTTAATGCCCAACAATTTATGCCCCCACAAATTTATTCACGCAGCGTATACGTAGTTGAAAGGGGGCAGAATTCTAAAACATCACAATTTGGAAGCGCCACAAAGGGAACATCTTTCGCCACAGTAAAAATCTGTAGAGTATCGCGAAGATGGGATGACTAACGAGGTGGCCTTGCTACTCTGATTTCCAATTCAAAGGAAAATGCGGTGGAAAGGGTCGGTGTGGGGGGTGTTGGGAGGAGTGGGGGGCCCCCTCCCGTTGCTACGCGACGCGGGGTGGAGCCGCCGCAATCACGGCCCAATGGCACGACGGTTATAAATTGCTCCGCCGTCGCGACATAGCGGTCTGAGCGAGACGGACTTTCCTCTCCCTCGCACTAATGAAGTCGAGTTTCCGTAGCACCCTTGATTGACGGACTGGCCCTTTTTCGGTCCTACAGTTAGGCATCGATGCCGGGCCGTGATTTGCTAGTAATGAAGGTGTGGTTACATTTTCCTGTTGTTCATTGTATCATCACGTGGCCATGTAATACAATATCGCGTTGTGTATGTTCCAGCCAATTTATTCGCACACCCACTTAAGATGATTCAGATGTTATGTACCAATTAGGTGCTTGAAAAATAATGTTCCGTTGAGTCGGGTTTGAATATTTTAGCTGGAACACCCATAAGTTGAATCATCGGGAACATAAAACAGTACATTGGTTCAGCTGTTTCTGAGAATTTATCTTGTAGGTACAGACATAAGTACCTACAGGCATAATTAGATAAGTAGGTTATAGTTGGTTGTCTCCACATATCTGGAAATGACGTAATGATTAATTCACAATAAACATAACATCACGCTTGTAATCCCGAAGAGTAAAGCAGAGGTGTAGTACTTAATAGTACACCCATATTTCGCCAATTATGGTAAGTCCCATGTATTAGGGGGCAACCTTATCAGTCGCGCTTGCGGCCACTAAAAAACATGTAAGTAGTCCTGGGTTTGAAACCTAGGTCAGGTTGAACTGCTATTGGGTGGGGATTAATAAATAAAAATAAATAAAATTCATTTATTTCAGGTCGTTGACCCATATTAGACAAAAAAAACCGGCCAAGTGCGAGTCCTACTCGCACATGAAGGGTTCCGTACCATCGTAGTAGGGGAGTCGCTTTTTATTTTTTTTTTTGTTATAGCAGCAACAGAGAGACACATTCAGTGAAAATTTCAACTTAAAAATATTTTTATTATATGATGTAAATAAAAATTTATGCTTTTCGCAATTTTTCCTTTATCTGTGTTATAAGACGTTGCTTCGTACCAAATTTCAAGATTCTGAGTTCACGGGAAGTACCTACCCTGTAGGTTTTGATTCCCTTGCGAGTGTCGAAAATTTGCGGCATAAACGGGAGTATCTTTTGATCGCGTTGACTTAGAAGTTTGATTTTTTCACAGCTCCAAGAGACCATAGACTTGAGTATTTGATATGAATTTCAGCTTGATACCTCCACGCGTTCCTGAGAAAAAAGGTCTTGACAGACAGACAGACAGACAGACAGACAGACGGACAACAAAGTGATCCTATAAGGGTTCCGTTTTTACCTTTTGAGGTACGGAACCCTAAAAACAACAACAACAATCCATATGGCCAATTTCACAAGCTTCACTATTTGTGCAATAAATATTAACTGACTGATTAAAAAATAAAGTTAATTAAATTACATTAAAATATTTTTTCATAAAAATGTGAGAAACCAATAAATGTCTGATAAAATCAAATAATGTCAAAAGTACAAAGCAAAATAATAATAATAATAATAATATTCCACAACTATCACACAAAATAAAATAATTGAACAAAATAAAATAATTAAATAACAATGAATTATTATTAATTAATGGCAATAGGCTCTAGCCTATTTCATGGAACTTACAATAACTAGCGAAAAGTAGGTAGGTACATACCAGATAGGTGACTTTGAGGTACAGCTCTGCCTAACCAATCTGGGATTAAAGTCGTGATCAGATATATTTTCTTCTCATAGTACCTAGTTCTAAATAACCTATGAAACGACATTCTTCCAAACAAAAGCTGAAAACACAAAGGCTATATTAAATTCCTGTGCTTACGAGGCACAGAGGAGACTCGATATGTATAATAAAAAGCCAGCTATCCATACCTTGGCAAACTAATTGTAAGGATGTGGGTATGGGCTGGGGTTGTACACTAGTCACCGCGGCCTCGACATATAAGGCTAAGAAGGAACATGGGTGGTTTTTAGTCAGTAGAAGTCTGACACTCCCTTTCGCTCTGCCCAAGAGCGGGAGGGGATATTTGATGAAAAAAAAGGATGTGGGCACTTAACTTTAATGAAAAACGAATGACGTAAAAGTGTCCTTAACAAAGCCAAAATGAACTTGTTCTCCCCGTCATTTTTTTTTGTGCTAGACCATACCTACTACCCTGGTCATAAATTAATATACTTAAAGGTGTAAAAGTAAGTAAGTACTTGTTCTCCCCACCACTGCGATTCTATTTTGGTTCTAGACCATACCTGGGAACCCCCTAGTTACGTAGATATTGGGGGTCAAAGTTCCAAATTTTGCACAGCTGTTTTTGTAAATACCAGTTTTTCAGGTTAAAACTTTACTTAAATTACCTCCATGACCCGTTTACTATTCAAAGCATCCACTAGCACAATGTTTTAATAGTGCTACATTGAGTTTTACCGTTGAAATGTGATTTTTTGCCCAAAAAAAAAAGTCGTTTCCCAGCAAAAAAAATTGCGTAGGGGTACTTAGTTGGATGTACAGAATGCTTGGTTGACGTATGCGTGAAGGGTTAATTAACATCCTGTATATGGTCATATAAGTGTACCTATATGGTCATGGTGCCATATGTACTTACGAGTAGATAATATGGTCATATTATATGACCATAACTATATATTTTTCCAACTTTAAGTTAACATGTTTTTTTTTTCAATACAAGTTTTGACTCACACATTAAATACCCTCGTAATATTTGATGCATCCATTACCTAATGTTTACAGTGCGCTACATTGAGTCCTTCAGTGAGACGTGATTTTTCGCGTTTAGTCCACTCTCGACCCCTCGACCCTTAAACAATGATTTGTTAAAAATAGTCCACACTCGACCCCCCGAGGGGGCGATATTGAATTTTCATACAAAGGACGTCTGCTTTGCGTCCACAATAAAAGACAAAAACTTTTGAGTAAAGTTTAATGTACAGAATGCACATTTTTAATTCACAGAGCAATCAATCGCTTCTTAGTAACATTTAATTACTTATTTATTTAAACAGGTACTTGCTACACTTACAGTTTGCACCAACGCGTGCAGCAAGTCAACATCACACACTAATTTAAAAATCGTATGCAATAATGAAGCATAGCTTTATTGCTACTCATAAACAGATCTAGATCCGGTTCCTGAGCAATCAGGGCGTTTAGCAGATTCAACATCTAGATAGTCGTACCTATTACATTACAAGCTTTATAAGATAGACCCAGATTCTCAGAATCAAAAAACCCCAATAAAGTTTTGATAAATGCTTAGAAATCATATAAAAGACTTATAAAGATACAACAGTTTTCCACGGCAGCCAAAAGAAATAAAGTCCCGAGTCGAGTATGAGTGGAATGCGTAATAAGGAGCGGACTTTGCTCAGATTGCGAGAACGTGTTGTAGGTAGCTACAGAGGTTTTACAGCTGCTGTGTATATTGTGTTTTGCCACTGACATAAACCTTATGACACTGAGATTAAAGGTGAGAGTACAGCAACAACAAAGGTAGGATAACAACAGAAGGACAGTAATTACAGTCCTTTAACAGAAGTAGAGTAGCGGTGGCCCTGTGGTGGCGGCCCCGACTTACGAACAGTAGGTGGTGGGTTCGATCCCAGGCAGGCACATTACTTTGTGTAGTAATTTATTTCATCACCGCTGCTCTCAAAACGGTGAAGAACCAAAAATTCGAAGACATGTGACATCTACCAATCCGCACTGGGCCCGAGTGGTAGATTATGGCCCATTCCCTCTCAAAGAGAGAGGAGGCCTGTGTCCCAGCAGTGGGAACATTAATAGGCTGTTGATGAACAAAAGTGTTTACTTTTGACATTTACATATTTGTCAAATTCTTCATTGTCTAATTCTATCGGGTCTTTATCATCATATTCATAGACCAGCCCTTTCCTAATTGATTTGGGGTCGGTGTAGCATGTTTTTTACTTCCAAATGCGTCATCTCATCAGACATCTTCTTTCTAGCCATATCATCCTTCACAGGCACTACAGTGAGCTGAATAAAGTTACTATTACTGCGAATAAATAGGTACTATAATTTACTAATTGTGTGCCAAATTTCATTCAAATTCATTTAGTAGTTTTTGTGTGAGAGAGTAAAAAACATGCATCCATCCACACAAGCATAAATCAACTTACTTTCGCATTTTTAGTAGAAGCAAGATTTACATAATAAGTCAGTACCTTCCTTTACCTACTTACATAACACGCAATAACTATTCAAAACTTATGTAAAAATAACTCTCAACTTGTACAATATCGGAGTACAGTATCAGAATAAACTCAGAATAAACTTGTAACACAAGGCCACCGTAATACTAATATAATAACCAACCAGATTATACGTTTACCTACACTTTACACCAATTTGTGGTAACAAGGACGTCGAGTTTTCCTTGAAGATAAGAAATATCAAAAAACATTTATATTTGAAAACAATAATTCATAGATTTTATTATTACCTCTGATTCTACTACGACGCAGAATAAAGTTGTTAAACAGAGATTCTTAACCGCGTTTACGGACACTGCCATGGTGATAACAAATTGTAATACTCCTCACACGTAAATATAAGGCAGCTACATCTATCTACAAATTAATAATTACAAAGACAACTTAAGTTTGCATCACTGTAACTGTCGGATTGCCAAATTATAGGTCTCCAGTTCGAACCCAACCACACCCTTGATTTTTTCGGATTTATGTGCAGATTTTATTAGTATCTTCGGTGAAGACAAAAACGCGATACATCTCGACGATATGCAAAGCCAAGTCAGAGACCAGTAGGCGGCATAGTTCTTTAGACACTTACCGCGCGATTAATAGATAAGACGAAGTTTGTGGTACATACTAAAAATGTTCATAATCTTTGGGTATTCGAAAATAATACCCAAATCTAAACGGCCGTTTCTTAAATGACCTGAAAATCCATTCATAAACACTACCCATGTAAGTATATACTGTTACTGTACACTATCCACCATATAAATCTCCCACAAACTATTTACCATTCGATAAAAGCACGGCGGACACCCAGATTCCCCGGATTTCTCTCAATACAGACGATATTGTGAGCCGCTGTCTGTATAAATAGGTCTAACCCTATATAGCCATCATATACAACGCCAGCTATAGTATAGGGCTGCTGTATGTGCCTGGCCACGAGATTCACGCTCGAGCTACACACGACTGCGGAGAAATCAAAGGAAATAAATTGCTTAGAGCATGAGGCACGGACTCCACCAAAGCGAATACGAGCGGAATGGAGACTAGATGTGCGGGAATCGAAATGTTTAATGGCAGCATTAAAAATAGGGTGGTATTACCAATGTTTGAAGACCCGCAACCGAGAGCAAGCATACGCGAGGCAATGTCGTTTGACGCAAGACGCGTTGCAACAAAACGTAACGCGTCAGGTCGTGAACGAGGCACAACTCAACATACCTACAATATACAACGTAGTATCTATAGCTAGCTACAGTACAGGGCTGCCTCTCTATAAATCGTATATGTAATACGGAGCAGAGAGAAAACTGCGAACAGATTCCGCAAAGGTTTATTAACTAGCTAGGGTTGACGGGCACGTGTTTTTGCGAATTATTTTCCTTGAAAACCAACTGTTGTATCATTTGTAAGTTTTCTTACGATTATAATATCGTTTGCTAGCCTGAAAGTGAGATAACTGCTACAGTAGGCGTTACTTTACAGGAAACCTTTGTTAAAGGGCTAAATAAAGGTGACAACAAACAAGAAGTTATTTTTTTAATCTCACAACTTGTAAGCAATAGAAAATTTCGTGGTCTTATGGAATAATGTACTACAACTTTAATCATTGACCTTTCTGAGAGGTTTGGATTTGTGACAAGTTGATGGCAATATGCTCGCTCCCTATTTGGGCGTTTTTTGCGCACTTTAAGCGTAGTTTACAGGCGTGATGTGATGTTCTGTTTGAAAGCTTAGTTGCTTAATCAAAAATCAAAATATTTTTATTTCACCTAAGCCTACATGGGCACTTATAAAACGTCGACAAAAAGGGGCACGGTTCGGTGCATTGGTCGATTCCTAAGGAGAATAACCGGCAAGAAACTCCAAAGGTTACCTACTCTCTTAATCTTTTAAAATCGTTTGGATTTACAATAAGTTTAACAATAAGGTCCAGACATCTTGGTATGATACACACATGAAGACCATGCAGAATAATGTCTGAGATAGTCTTTTGAAGAAAGCAGCACACAGATTTGAGTGGACCCGTCCAGTCAGTGCAAGCATTAATGTCAGTTATAAACTTACTTACCACCGTCAATCCTTCATCGCAGCCTCCACATCACAACACTGAAGAATCAGCTGACCTCCCCAACGAATCCCTCACGATCGACAACCCTATCGGTATTGCAGGGTCGCGCGTCACACTGGATCGATACGGTGGATGTGGCGCGGATTACCATCGGAAATGCTCCCCGATTACCCGGATCAACTATATTTCTTGCATCGATAACACCATAGATAACATTGAGGATGGTTATAGGGATATTTTTGGGGGAAAAACTGCGGAAAAGATCTTCGAGGATTGTTTTCAAAATCGACAACACTCCTTTCTAACTCTTCGCGGGAACGTTATATTGTTATTAGTCGCCACGACAGAAGTCTGATTTTCTGAAAGTAAATGCCAGTTTTGTTAAGTATTCGTCTTGAACTATCATAATGTGGTTAGTAGGATGTGTCCAAAAAAATGTTTATCGATCTTCACAGATGCTGTGATGTTGTACATTCTAGTCTTTATTAAATAATGCTCTCAATAGTCCATTATTTTCTACCAAGCTAAGATGGACCAGATTTTTTTATATTTAGCCCAACATTTGTTTTAATTGTCGGTACTGTCACCAACTTATCATCATCTGCTTAGGCCTACCCTATTTCCCCAACTAATTCTGCATTGGTTTCCAGTCTAACTGGATATAGTTAAATACCAGTATTTTATATAGAGTAACTGCCTATCTGACCTCCACCACCTTCTCCGTTTCTAGATACACAAAAGCCGCCTTCGACATTTCGATAACGAGCTTCAATCAATACTAAAAGTGTCTTCCTCTTGTTAACAGGCGAGAAACCTCACAAATGCCAGGTCTGTGGCAAAGCCTTCAGTCAAAGCTCAAACCTGATCACCCATTCCCGCAAACACACTGGATTCAAGCCGTTTGCCTGTGAGCTATGTGGACGAGCGTTCCAACGGAAGGTTGACTTGAGGAGACATAAGGAGACCCAGCATGCTGACCTGAGACCTCCACAGCCGCCGCATATGCAACCGCATACTGATGTGCATGGCATGCATCCTACTGATATGCATGCTGTGGCCGAGCAGCATCGGATAGGTAAGATATTATTGTAATTAGTCAGATTGTATACATAATACACGGCAGAACCGTGACCACGGGACTGGTCAATGTGGCGTCACTTGGGGGAGGCCTATATCCAGCAGTGGATGTCTTTCGGCCGAAATGATTATGATGATAAGGTTGAAATACGCCTGCTTATAGTGATTGGCAATGTTACGCGCATAGTCAGCAGACCAGAGGACTCTACATATATCTGAGTCGCTGCCAAGAATTTCGGTTTACTATATAAGCATCTAAGACCCGTTCAACAGTTGTCGTAGTATTATACTGTTGATGTATATCGAGCAACCTCTTCATAATCTTAGTATAGATTGGTACAGGTAACTTACCAGGTATTTGTATGTTTGGAACATAGCTTACCTTGCTGATTCATTCAACTGACAGTGCCTTTTTCCCAACAGATCTCCGTCCCCCCCACCCTGACTTGCGCCAGCACCCGGACTTCAGGGCCCACATGAGCACCGCTGTTCCCCCCTTGCAGCCACTGCCCTCCTGAACGTCAACCGCCTTCGCGCCCCCCGGCTGGCGTTGAGGCTTGACGATGGAAAGCATCCAAAGACAGTGGAGCGATGTGGTAGTGAAAGAACCTTGGTGATTTTGTTTCGTTGTTATCTTGACTTTTGGAGCAGCCAATTGGCCATTGAACTTGACTGGCACTGACAGTAGTATAAGTGCGGCATGATTTTGATTGGATCCTTAAATTACATTGCCTGGAGGGGTGCTGTTCATAAACACTTGTACAATTGTCTGTTAAACAAAAAACAAGATGGCGTCATTTGTTCCGATTGTGAATATTTAAAAAAAGAACGTTGCAGCACTATGGTAGCTACTGGCGTCGCTGTCATCGTCATGTCAATCTGTTGATACAGGGGTGTACTCGGTAGTGAGTTTTGCCAGATTAAGAGTTGCTGCTATTATTTAAATTATAAAATGACATTGTAGTGTGATTCATAGTCGGAATTTAGGACGCTATTTTATGCTTGTTACCTATATTTGTTATGTTAACAATACGTGGAATTTTAATTGCTATTTTAATAATACTCATAAGCAAATAATAGTTGACTACAAAACGGTCTGCAGCTAAATAGTATGCTTCTATAAAAATGTTTTACTAACCTCAATTTAGTAAAGAAAGAGTTTACCACATCCATTCCACATCGCTTCACAAACCATTACCTATATAATTTTATCATAGGCAAATCACGTAGTAGGTATACAAACAATTAAGACATATATGTTACCGCAGCCCAAGTAGTTAACATAAATCTGTTGTAATTTAAATGTAAACGCTTTGTAATTGTGAGTTTTTGATCTCAAAGTAAACTACAGAATAAAGTGTCATTCTTGTAAAAATTGCTTGTGTTGCACAAAATGTAAAAAATCTAAATAAAAGTAAAATATACAAGGATATTATAACTAAGAAATAATTTCCAAAAAATACTCAATATTTTTAAAAAGCAACACAAACATTTATTTTAGCTGGAAGTATCCAAAGAGCACAAAATAATTATTTAAAATCATAAGTGTAGGCACCTAATTATAAAGACACAAAATACTATATTTAATGGACTGATGGAATCATTCCAAATGTTTTTCCAATAATTATTTAGGCATGAACAATTTAATTTTATGAACTGGTTTTATTTAAAAGTTCTATGTTTATTCAAATTTTTTAGTTTGTTGTTTTTTGACATCATTCCGTGTTAATGTTTGACAAAAGTGTAAATAACCAAATATTAAACTTTTAACACCAGAATTTGCGTCTACTTTCATATTTTCCAATTATTGTATTTTGGGGAAAATTAAGTAACATTATGGCAACTGTAATAGATTTAAAGTCCAAAAACATATTATTAAAATCATACCAAAGTTCCCATTCTGAACAGTTAGGAACCAATGTAATAAATATGTTTTATATTTAAATCGTAATAACTTCATTAGATTATGTATTATTATAATAGACAAATACTCGCATATCAATATCATGTTCATATAATTTTAATTATATCAAAATGAAATCGAATTATGTAAAATATTAAGCAGATATAGAGTAAGAATTAGTATAGAATGTACAAAAAATGTTGTCTATTTATATGGCTGTAATCTTATGCAAAAGCACACAGATTTAAACAATTTGTAAAATATATTCAGTTGAACTATATAATAATATGTAGTTACTCTAGTTTTTCAGTTTGTTGAATCTTACTGGTCAGTGAAAAATACTAGCTCTGTAAATTATACCTTAATGTAAGTATCTTTACGAAAACAATAATGTAATCCATAAAATATAATAAAATACTGTGTGAAATCTATTATGCCAAAATCATATAGGAAAATAAATTGTACAATTTATTAGAAACCAGTCCTCAAAAATAACCATTAACATTCCTTAGGTGTTTTGTGCACTTTAAAGACATATTAAAGGATTTTTATAATTACCTATATAAGACCACAATAGTTTCGCATTCCAGTTTAAAATAATACTTTCTTAAGGGCTGATTTTCGTTTAATGAACAGGTTATCATAAAGATTATATTTACTGTTTAGTACTTCTATAATTTTATATTATTGACATCATGTTCAATACGTTCGATACCAAACAAATACTTATAATTTTATGTGTAGCTATTTTTCAATCATGCAACTGAGTTGTTCTTTACCAAAAGCTGTTAATAAGAATAAAATTTTATTGTTTTCAATCATTGTAAATAAATATTTAAATGTATTTTAACAATTTCTCGTCGAAATTTTTAAATAAAATTGTATGTTATTATATATTATGTAAACTCTTTGTAAATATTGTATAAAACCTTTAAAATAGTTATGTTAACGATCCCAAAGAAAAAATGTGCAATCCTACGATCGTAATTTACAAGTTATAAAAATATAAGCAACTATCACTTCAATAAATATGATGATGTATAATATTTTGTCTTTTCTTTTAACTACAGAAATTCCTATATCATGATTATGACTCAAAAAGGAGCCTAAACCATATCTCAGAGGTTTATAGAAGACACCTACTCTCTATATTATTTCAACTGTGGATTATCAATATACTAGGAGTAAAAAGGCTGTGACATACGGACTTGGATTGACAGACAGACCGAAATTGTATAAGGGTTCCTTACGTTTTAGCTATTGGCTACGGAACCTCTTCCAACATACATCTATTATTAATCAACTACTCATGATGTTTTACAAAAGTGATAGATTGTTATTGTTTCACTTTTATACACGTTAAATGGTGCAAACCTACCTTTTTAATAGCCAAAAGAAAGGCTATCCTCGAAGTCGATCTTTACCTCAGAAACAGGCAGGTAGATTTCAGTGGACCACGCTGCAAAAGATGGGTTGATATTTATTTATTGCACAACGCACACACAGTTGCAGACTACAACTAATCAACCCCTGACTTGTTATAGCATAGCCAATGAGAAACTAAAAAATATTTAACCTAAAATGACCTATTAACTACATAGTACGTATCTAATAGCACGTCGTCGTCAGACATTTTCATAATTCTTTGCTCTAACTATTTCTTAAGGCATTCTGATCATAGAAAAGTAAAACAATCTTTCTTGTTTGTTTTTTTCAATCTACAAATACTGTGGAGGAAAGTAGTCCACCCTAGTTGAGTTAAGTTGACCTCGAGGACACAAGCACGCTGATGACACACTCTTCTTTGTCAGTGGGCAGAAAAACTCATCGCTCGAGCTCGATGCAACTGCAGTGATGGGAGAAGACATAAAACGGAATATCACAGTAAATTCGTAAAAAATCACACTTAGTAAGTAACAGCGGCCAGGTTAACATCGCTTCTAACAAAAACAAAATACAAAGTATCGTCTCAAAATACAGCAAAGGCTAAAATAAAAGCCTATCTTAATAATTATGTAAATATACCCTGAGATGTAAGGATGATCTTAATTCTATTTAGCCATTATCTCGAGGCGAGGGGATAGGATTTTGTATCGAAGAAGCGCTTCTAAAGTTACAGTGGAGATGTCGAAATATTTTGAATAAATAATTCTTGAACAAATTAGATGTGATGTCATCAGTCAGGATCTTGTAACGAATTTAGAAGTTAATCTTGAAGAAGAGTAGATAGTTAATACAGTAGAAATATACAGTGAATCACTTCAGTGATAACAATATGATATCGACAACGTCTTTATGTCGAAGTGGGAAAGGAGATTTTCGTGCGTGATGTGCGGTTATTGTAAATCTACATCTAAGTAAAGTTATCAACGAAAGTCCTTAATAATGGTTATTGTGTTAATGCTAAAGTGATAGTAGCAATCAAATCGAATGATTGTTTAAGATCAGTTACGGGCAATTCTGCAAACGTCAAAAACATACATTAAAGCTATCAGTCTTACTGCGGTACTCAAAGATAATTAATGATTACTTAAGCTGTCACTTAGTAAAGATTTTACATACTTTTGTATGACAAGACTGTCAAAACCTTTACTAAGTGATGACCTAAGTACCTAATCATTAAACTTCATTGAAGCTCTCTGAGTGCGGCAGCTAGTCACTTATCACGATAACTGTGAAAGCGTTGTAGTCGGTTTTCTCGATGGAGAAGAATGAAATTCACCATAATTATGACATTTTTGCCGCAAAAATGCACTTTAGGTGTAAAATTGAGGGATCAGCCCAATATAATTTACAAGAACAATTTCCGATATAATAGCGCTTATATACAGCTTAAATTCTTTAACAATATTTTTCTATTACTCCAACAGAACTGAACCCTAAATTAATCCAATTAACTGGTACCCGATTCCGTACAAACAATATGTTTGTCTATAACCGCCAATGTTTGCGTCGCTATGATCGATTGATCATTAACCTAATAGCTGATGTATCGAGCGTTTTATTATTAGTATTAATGCTTTATGTAGGTACACTTTTTAGATTACCACATTTACACCCTTGATACGGCTCTGTCCTTGGAATGTCATTAATTCGATATTAGAAAAGTTTATGTAATGCATCAAAAAATCGTCTCGTCAACAGTGGCGTTTCCCAACAGACTATGGGCCCTCCTCCCATCTTGCACCGTATACTCTTTTACCTACGCATTTGACCACATTTTGACTGAATCAGCGAACGGTCTTCGCATAGCTGAATTTTGGATATATCGTGAGGAAAGCGGCTTAGAAGCAAATATTAGGAGATAGGTGACGTCTTCACCGCCTTCCCCTGCACTAGGTCAACGTGGTGGAGTCCACTCCCTATCATAGAGATGTCAGTGTCCCAGCAATGTGAACATTAAAGGCTGGAAATTCTTATATTCTTGCTTCATAAGGCGGCTGGTAAATACTGCTGGTAGCTGCTGGATGCGAGGTGCCCAAAATGGATCTGAATAGCGAGAAGAGGTCATGTCCAATTATCCAGCAGAGAACTGTAAAGGCTGATGACGACAATGGGTTGCCTTTCTAATCGTTCAGTTAAATCCCTATTTCAATCATCTTTATGGTATGATTTGAATTACTTAATACGTAATTCCGAAAGATCTATGAATGATTCATAGATCTTTCTATTTGGTCTGCCTTTTCTTTTAGATGTCGATGGCAATTCAAATTGACTCGATTCATCAGCTCCTGAGATGTTCCTGAGACCGGTAGGACACGATATGATGGCTAACAAAAAATGCATTCAAACGCACTTTCAAATATATATTCATTTTATAATGATTTATTATATTTCCGTAACTGTATTCTAGATTAGGCATCAATACTGCCGATATGAAACAATAAAATTATTGAACAAGCACTTCTTTGGCCGACTCTGCTTTGTAAATGTTTGTTTTGAACTTTGTCCCCACCTCCTTTGAAACAGAAACAAAATTCTACAAGGATTAGGCAGAGGTGTACCGATAATACATCCACAATTCACCATGGATTGATTGCCTCGTTGGTTAAGCGTGCCTGCTGTACATAAAGTCTTGGGTTCTAGTCCCAGCAGGGCTATTGCGTATCTTTTAAATGACAGTGGCTAACCTATAGTGCCTATCAATTACTGTCAAATGGTTCCATTTTGTACTAAACCATAACCAATTTGACAGTTAATCCATAGACAATATGATAGCCACTGTCATTTAAAAATTACGCAATAGCCCTGCAGGTCGGGCAAAGCGTTACTGGGCTTTTCCATCAGGAAATATTTACTAGTAGCCACGTTGTAACTGTGCCCTGTCGGTGGCAATAGCCGCGCTCCTATTACACTTGAACATAACTTAGCGATATCTGGGTGAACTTGTGCGTATTTACACCCTATAAAAACAATAACAACAAATATCAATAATACCTACACTAATTTTACAATATCCACCGTCCACCAGAACAAAAGCCGTAACTCCATTCTGTATTTGATTACGTTACACAAAAAACCTAGTTAGATTTGTAGTAAAGCGGCAAGGAGACAGTCCCGTGGGTATAGACGAACGCTAAACGCCTGTTAGCACGCACTGTGGGACGAACGAGAGACCGTTGTTCTGTGCAGAGGTGGATTTAGCACGGGGAATATTGGGAGTGACAACAAGAGTATTTTTGGAGGCTTTTAAGGTTCAAGTTTTCTTTAGTTTTGTTTAGAAGTGGTGATCCTAAAATTACACTGAAGTATTTAAGGGCACCTATTGCCATCAACCGGGAACAACGAAGGCTATAACAAAGACAATACAAATAAATAGTATGACACAATCTACTATAATAGAATGACACATTGACTCGATCAATCAAAGCGGTCTTATTTCTAAAAGCGATCGGGCTTATCTCTTTTCAATACAATCTTTGAGCGAATTAAATGAAAATGATCTGATTAAATAATTATTAGTGAATTTTATTACTAAAAGACACACGGATACATCAGTTTTAATAGTGAAGTCATTCGGTTCCATGGTGTAATAATAATAATAATAAGAAATAGTTGTTTGTTTCCTAAAAATACAGGTATTTGTACCACACTTTACCTGTTTAGGCATGTAAATTATTGTTTCACATAAATAAATATTAATTATTTTAATAAAATATCCAACTTAACGTAATAGGATCTCAAAGCCGTCAACCTTCCTTTGTATTGTAATATTGATTTCCAGTTAAATTATTATGAACCTAAATCACACAAACCAACGCTTTGACACTATCTCTCAGATAGATTAACCAGGCAGTTACTCCATGTCAAATACTGGTATTCAGCTGGATCCGGTTAGACTGGGACTCCAACATAGTTACTCACACTGCTTTTAATTTAATCATCTAATTTAAGACTCAAACATTGACAAAGAAAAAAATTAAAAAAATGTTGGCAAATAATTTTTAAAAGTAAAAAAAACAGCCCCAAATCCGCTCCCTGACGGGTCAGCGTCATATATAATTCATTGGTATCCACATGCGTCTCGGACGCAATCAGTATTGTGAATAATTGATGGCCGGACCGATGATTGTGCTCCCCGCGAGATTGAAGAAGATTTGCGCGTCCAAGTCCGACCCTGGTGGATTTACGTCGTTATTATTTGAAGTGAAAAGCTAAAACGGATTTGGTTTTGGAATAAAAATAAATTAGAAACAGGATTACTGTCTTTTGTTGAATTGGGAGTAAAAAGTCAGATATATAACAATACTTTGTCTTCATATAAACTCGTAGACCGGGTTAAAAGTTAACGGAGCAGATATTTAACCGATCCTAAATCCATACTGTTTGATGTATGCTTTGTATCAATTGGTGGCCTTGTAAATAAATTGCTGTCAAATATTTAACCAATTTTGATTAATTTTACATCTCTGCAAACTATATGAATAGGGACATCTAACAAAAAAAACTGTTCAGGCCGTTATCGTTAGTTAGATTAATTATCGAAAAATATTGGCTATGTACGTGTTTTTTTTTAATAAAATTAATGTTAAATGTCGGAGATAAAACGCGTCAAAGATCATGAGTGGGGGCTTATGACGTCACTCGCCGGTAAAAAACATACTGAACTTTGACATCACACGAGTTGTCGTAGCACTTAAAGTATAGTCTTCATTTTTTGTTAACCGTGAAAAAAAATATGTCTTGAATATTTTTCGATAATCTAACAGACGGACTAATTAGAATCACACTTTTTTAAGTCAGTAAACATCCATCCATATTATTTTCCTAATAAGATCTATTTTCCAAAATAGTCACATAAGTTAGTTTCAATTTTATTTATTTGTATAGGTAGGTCTCGGTCTCGGGTCTCGGTCGGTCTTTGTGATCTTCTTTACGTGCACAGCTCTATCATTTGCGTCGAGTAAATCCTGAAAAGTGCAAGTGGTTGTGCAGGATGGGCAGGATAGGAGGTGGCGCATATCCTGCAGAGGTGGCGGCTGTCTCGTTCCTGTTTTCCCTTTTCGATACTACTTGCTATTTCGCGTTGTACGTCTGGAGGAGCTATACCTGCAAGCGGATACAGCATCGCATTCTTTATGATGACTATGACACAAGAACCTAATAAATATCTACTTCAATATTTTTTTTAATGAATTATTTGTTGTGTTTTAAGCCCTTTTTAATTAAAAATGTGTTGTGTTAAATTTTTTTTGTCAAAAGCTGACATGTGTAAATAAATTGATAAATAAACTTAACTAAAACAATATATCTACAACTTCACAACATTTCAACGTCATGTCATACCCACATGTTAATTTCAGTAGGTATATAGTCACCTGCAAAATGATAGTACATGAATCAATCAACTCAATCGACTTCAAACCGAAATCGATTTGAATTGAACAAAACCAAACACGATAATAAGATTATTTCACAGTCAGCAGTAAATAAAGTTGATAACTGCATGAATCAATACAGAACTGATTCACTAAAGCGATGAGCCGATGACGCAAGCGCCGGTTCATCGCTGATAGCGAGCAACACACTATTTCACGGCACATGTCAACCGGTTCCATGGTGTAATGGTTAGCACTCTGGACTTTGAATCCAGCGATCCGAGTTCAAATCTCGGTGGAACCTTCATAGATACTTTTTGGTTAGGTAATTGTTTTTAAATTATTTATCGGATTTTGATTATAGTGTCGTTTGTTGATTTCTATTTTTGTTATTGTTATTTTTTTTTAATATGTTATAGAGAGTAAAAAAAGTGTATTTGAAAATGAAAACAATATAGTCTAAATATCAAGACTTGGTCTTTAAATATATCCTTTTTTTATTGGGGAGGTGGGAAATCATCAAATAAAGGGGTTATATCGCTCTTGAGCAGAGCGAAAGGGAGTGTTCTACTGACCAAAAACCACCCATGTGTCTTAGCCCTTGTGCCGAGGCCGCGGTATCTCTTTCAAACAACCCGCAGCCCCAACGGGTTTAGCCTGCTACCATAACTTAATTTTTCTATCTTTTAATTGGGTATATTTAGTTAATTAGGTAATTGACTTAATTAAAAAAAAAACATTGAAAAAATTAACAATACAGTTAATTAAAACAAAAATGTTATCAGTAACGCCTTGACATGTCTAACCTTATGTCGCATTGATAATAAACAGCTTTACGTGTTTATTTTAAAGGCGCATATTTAGTGATAATTACTGAATCCGAACTTAATTTGCTAGGAACCATTATTATGCTTCGGTCACAGAAAATATACGTTTGTTGCTAACAAATACGGACGATTCTGTCTGAAAAAAAAAAATATTAAAATATGTAGTATTGACATGTACACAGTTACGATCAATTTAAAATAATTTACTAATTTACTTAGTAAAATAATTTGAAAGTTTTATCGGTTAAAGTTTTACGTTTTCACGAACATAACATTTTAGCTGTCACACTTAGAATAAATAGATAATTATCGTAAAGCAGAAAACGGTGTTTTCACGAGAAAATAGCTCTTTTTTGCTAAATGTTTTCTATTTCATTGAAAGAAAAATAAAATTGCCGTACCTACATGATGTGCATATAAAATATAACAAAAAAAAAAGATGTCTATGTAGATCAAAACTATGCAAAATAAGTTTTTCTAGTAACTCCCTCCCCTAAACGCAATTTTCAAAAACCATATACGTTCCAATCTTAATCCCATAAAGGCTCTCATAAAATAAAGTCAATTCCGAAGCCTTGATAATCCGCAATGGAGGGCAATTTCATCACGACAGATATCACTTTCCAATATCATTTCACCCCTTTCACAATGGGGGGGGACCATCAAATATATTCAAATTGTACCTTGTCGCGACCACAGCATTGTCACACCTGCTTTATATTCCGTCCACTGGAAAATACACCTTAAACTTGTGTATATAGAGTTTAAATTGCAACTGTAAATTGTATACCAATTTCGGAAACTGCAATTTATAGATAGATATTCTTATTCCACTCAAAATAACATACGTTTCTTCTTAGCAGAGGTTCGATGGTTTCTTTTAGTGGTTGTCAAGGGAATTTAGATGGTGTTTCAAGGGAGTTAAGGTAGGTTTTTGAATGGGGGGTAGGGTTTGTAATATGTAGGAGGGAAGCGTCTGCAGTCTTTTGTATTGACGCGTTTAAAAAGTCAGATCTATACGTGATCGGTTGACATATTATTTGGTAAATGTGGGTGTAGTGTCATTTGGTCTGGGTCCGATTGCAAGGTTTGGTTGGTTCAAAAATATAATAGCATGGTCATTAGTCCCTATTGGTACAAATTGCAATAAATACCCACCTAAGTAAAAGCCCCTAACGAAGCTGAAAGGCAATATTTTCATTTGATCCATTTTTTGCTGTACACCCTAGTCACGGAGTTATTAGGGGAAAAAGTTCCAAAATTATCACAGCTGATTTTTTAAAATAGAAAGAAGAAAACATATTTATTTGGCACATACTATAAGTACTTACATACAACAACAAAAAACTAGAAACTAAACAGGGAACAAAAAAGAGATAATATTGTGTGTCTCACGGCAGCTCCAAATAGGACCATCAGTTCAGCAAACATAAGCAGATCAAACTTCCCGGTCTTCTCAGGGTCTCCTCGCGAATCTTGGTAACTTGGTCATGGGGTAATTTAAATAATGTTTTATTATATTAATTGTTAACTATTCAAAGCTTATCTATCAAACAGTTTTAAGAGTTTAACACTGAGTTTTACCGTGAAATGTGATTTTTCACCCCGAAAAAAAAGTCGTTTCCAGCAATAATTTTTGCGTTGGGGTACTTACTGTACTGGATGTACATAATACTTGGTTGCCGGTTTCGTGAAGGGTTCGTGTATAAATCTCTTCCTACGTACTATCTGAATGATGCGGCCCGTGGTACGCAGTGCACCATCAGATAAATAGTGTATTACATCTGATTCAACTAGAAATCTGGATCGTCTGACGAATATCTGGAATAAGACAATGACGGATGAGGGCAAAAATCAGAACATATTTAAGACCACATAAAATTGACGTGTTTTTCTACGAAAAAGATGCGGATACATTTTTGAATTCTACCGAACTTTTATACTTCGAATTCTAGCTTTTAAATGTTGATGGATAGAGAGAGAGAGAGAGAGAGAGAGGAAGACCATAGTAAAACGACAAATGGATTGTGCGAGGAATGATAATAATATGAAGGAAAAAGTAGTAAATGTTAGCGTGACGACTACTATGGAAGAATGGAAGAAGGAAACGTGTAGCACCGACATTTTAATGTTTTTGGTGGTCTGGTAAATCATCAAATAACCCCTCCAGCTCTTGGGCAGAGCGAAAGGGAGTGTCACACTTCTACTGACTAAAAACCACCCCTGTTCCTTCTTTGCCTTTATGTCGAGGCTGCGGTATCTCTTACAACATCCCGCAGCCCCGACGGGTAAATAAAAACAACTCCTTTCTCCCAATTAGAACTAAAAGGTACCTCCTAAGAAACCTCTCGTCCAAGCCGCGGGAGACGTTCCGGGGGTCGGGGGCCACATGATAGCTTCCAGCCACCGCGGCACCGTAGGCGCGGGGCTGTGGACGGTGCGTATTGGGCTTGTTCACCGTCCGTCCGTCTTATAAACACGACAGGCCGTGTCGACAGCGCGTTAGTGTTCCACGCGCGCCTCAAAGAGATGTCAGCAACATTGCAGGGGGTTGTTCGAAAAAGATACCGTGGCTCCAAACACAAAGGGCTAAGAAGGAACATGGGTGGTTTTTAGTCAGTAAAAGTCTGACACGAGGAGTCATTTGATGATTTTCAACCCTCCAAAAAAAGGGTTAAGAAAACAACCCCTTTCTTCAATTAGAACATAAAGGTTCCTCCTTAGACGGAAGAGTCACTTACAAGTTACAGATCAACAAACTCCCAGACTCAATAAGTATCTCTCCCGTATACAATACGAATGGCAGTCACTCTGAGAGCCCGCAAAGTAAAGTTGGCACAATTTACATAAAGATGTCGAGTTTCAACATCAGAATCGAGTTAGAAGGATACTTTAAAACTGTCGCTTAGCACAGACGTCGAATCCGTTTACAGTTTTCGGGAGTTCCAAGATGGTTAGGGATGGGAGATATGAAATGTTGGGATTTCGATGTTTAATTATTCTTTATGGTTTTATACAAATAAAATAAATAAATAAATAAATAAGTTTCCTCCGTGCCTGGGGTACGTAGTGAGTGGCCTTAAAGTCTGACAACGAGTCTTACCGAGGGGTTGTGGAGGTGGGCCGCGGGTAGTCCACCGGTTATCGCGGCCTCGACATAGAGGGCGAAGAAGGAACATGGGTGGTTTTTAGTCAGTAGAAGTCTGACACTCCCTTTCGCTCTGCCCAAGAGCGGGAGGGGTTATTCGATGATTTTACACCCACCAAAAAAAAAAAGGGTTGTGGAGGTCAGATAGGCTCCATGTAATATACTGTACACTGGTGGTGGTGGACTGGAAGCCGACCCCATCATAGTTGGGAAAAGCCTCGTTATGTACCACTAACCACTAACCTGTGTTATGGAGCCCTCAAAGCTATATGTGAACTGGTCTTTGGATGTGTCCAATTCACGCGCCATCTTCAAAGTCGCCTTCTAGCTGTGCCAGGGTGCTACACAGTGGCTATTATACTCGTAGCCAACAGCACACCTCATTTGGCAGACATGCCTTTGTAGCGTAGCGGCTTTTTAGCAACGTCAGAAATCAGTGTTTTGTAGCGCATTCTGATGTTGTGTACATTATTGCATGGTAGCTTAACACTAATAATACCTACTGGACTGTCATCTTAATAATCGCAAGAGTTTGATAGCTAACCCAAATAAGTATCGTCATTATCATCATTATTCTCCTGCCCTTAATTTATTTGGAATCTGTCTTCTTCTTCCATACTTCTCTCTTACTCGTCATATCCTATCTAGCCATATCATTCAAAAATCTATCGACATCATCCCAACCCTACCCGCCACTAGGGGCGTCCAAGTTGCGTATTGAGTTACGCGCCCTTACACCGGTCCAATCGCATCAGGCAGCCTCGGAGGCCATTATAATATCCTGTTGCGAGACGATCGTAATCTTCGTATTTACATAATAGTACTCTTGCGCTGCCTATCCTCGTTTGTGTGACGAGCTAGGCCGTGACGATAGACGTAAATGGGTTAGGTTAAGTTCTTGATAGGTACTTTTTTCCTAAAAGTTTTAAGGAGTATCCAATGTCGGATGGTATTGGTGTTTTCTTAAGCTCAAGAAGACTAAAAATGGTTGTTGAAAGAGACATTAAGGTACGTCTTGTTATACATACAGTTCTAATAATCTGTCCATTTAGGTAAATGAATAATAGAACTGCAGATACTGATACAGATTTTTTTTTTATTTGATTTATGGTACGAGGCACCTGTCATAAACTCATCACGAGTTTATGACAGGTGTAGAAAGTAAGTTTGTTTCATTGAACGTTACATTTTCACCCCTAACCCACAGAACCAATTATGCTGAAATTTTGCAAATAGTCCTGGAACGGACATAGGGAACCTTTCATCCTGAAAAAAGTATTGTTCCCAAAAAAAAAACAACACGTTCTTATGATAATAGATGGCGCCACGTGCAAATTGAATCATGATTTAATTATATTAGAAGTAACTGGAACTTAAGTATAAAATCATTTCACGCTGATGAGTTAGTTATCAATAAAATAGATCTCTGTACGCGACATGGATTTCTAAGCACTCAAATTATGTAAAACAACCAGTCGAGCAAAAATTTGAAAGCCCAAGAAAACTCCCCCCTTAAACAATTCCACGAAAATAAAGACCTCTCCGTACCCTACAGCAGAAACAGACTATACACCGTTCACCCCAAACTCAACGATTTGATTTCCCCTCTCACGTACAATACGTCTCCGGGACTTACTTATATCAATTTAATCGTTCAAATTGAAATTCAAAGAGCAGACGACGAATCAATTACAGATGGGAGATCGGTAGCATTCAAATATCTTCCCGATGCTGATAGAAATGTCCTTACTGCTTAAAGAATGTGCGTGTGGAGAAATGTGAGCCAATATGCAAAGACGTGTTGTGCTAGGTAATGTGGGGTGTAGGGGAGCTAGTAGCTATACGTCTGAAAGACGTACATAGGTGATGACGTGGTGGTAGGTTTTTGTTTTATAATATTGGGGGAAATTGTTGGTCAGTTTTACTAACACTATTAATTTAAAAGAAAAGGAAGCTGTTATATGGTGGTTTGACTGTTGACAATAAAAAAATGGCATGGGACGTCCGGTACATGTGAGATAATATCTAGGTTAATATTAAAATTCATAATTAATTAAAAAACGTAATACAAAAGGAATAAAATTAATAATGAGTATTTTTTTTATTGATATCTATCGATCAAACACCGTACGATCTAACTACATCACTAATGGAGTGATGAAAATTAGAAATACATAAATGAGATGAATGTGATGTATTTTTTTTTTTTGTCTCTTAATTAGCAATATTATTGAAGAAGTAATTAATACAATTGAAGGCAAAAGTTTTGTTAACAAAGTTTTATGAAAGTGAAACTAGGTACTCGAGCTAGTGAACTTTGAAAAAAAATAAGACAATTTATGATTACTGCATAAAATGTCGTCCATAGACTTTATCTGTAAAAAAAGTATTATAAATCATAAAAATAATATTTCGTTCGTAACCAAAAATAATACGGTCATATAAAACCCGAAATACAAGTGCCTAATATGAAAAGTGATTACAAACAGTAAACCTTCATACTTTACGTTGCAATAAATATGACAAAGTAAACCTTGGTATAATTTACGACAGCTATACGACACTAAGTGATAGCAAGATAAAATTTATTCTCATCTTCGGCGTCATCCGATGTTATTAGGATATAAAAACGGGAATCAAACGGTATAGATGATTATTGAGTTATGAGTACAGTCAGTACCAGCATTAATTGACCCCTCTTCTCACATCCATTGCTCTCTTCATCTTTAGACGAGGGATCAGGTAATGCTGGGCATTTTGGCTGAATTGCTAGCAAAGGGTTGGGTTCATCATTTAATGTTGATTTGAGACGGCTGTTATTGTATAATTGTTTTCTGAGACAGAATCGCATTTTGAATCAGTTGGAAACTTTAGTTAGAGCGAGAACGTTCGGATAAAGTTTTTGAAGCGCCTGTCGGAATTGTGCACGCAATAGAACGCATACAAGGTTTTTGATGAGAAACATGTATTTGCGCGCCTAGGCAAAACTGACGGCATGACAGTGTCATGGCGTGATACATCCTCTCCTCCCACGTAAAATCAACCTTTTCCCATTAGAATAAAGTTTGATAAGAGATGATTGTTGACGCTACTCAATTAGTGATGTTGATATGTCGTATGCATATTTTTTATCGATAGATATCGATAAAAGTGATAATTATAGATACTTTAATGTTAATTTACTGTTTTTTTTTCTACATAAATTATTATTTCGTTATACGTTTTTTTATTAATTATTTTTTTTATTGGTTAAATTTGGCGGTTTCGGGTAGCTTTATGTGCTGGCTTCTGTTCTTATCAACTAATATCTACAGTTTGCCTACCTGCCCTATCATTTTTGTACACGATCATCGTAACTTTTACAGCGACATCCCTCAATTTTGAGCCACCAATCTCCATATCAAAACATAAAAACCGGTACATAAAACTATCAATAAAAATTCACTTCGCATAAAAAACCTTAAGACGCAACACTCAGGGAATCAAGGTGTTGCGATCCAGAAAATTATGCAAAAAGCCTTCCCTGGTCATTGGAGAATGGTTGAAAAAAAATATCTAAGAGCGAGTCGGACCTCTACACTGAGGGTTCCGTACCAACGTACAATGTTTAACACTAAAACACCGAAAACGATGAAAGCAGCACTGAAAAATGATATGATGATGAAGAAATTAATAGTGACATATCTGATGATGCCGAAGATTACTTTAAAAACTTATCTATATTTTATCGTAACTAATAAAATCAATTTAACCCATAATTAATATTTTTACATAATGTAATTTGCATGAATGACATGAGTTTTCATAGCATCTTTCCCCTCACCTGTCAAGGGCCTAAGCTAGCGAGAATCGTCTGTCATTGCACCTACCTCCTTAAAATCGCTTAGACAAACATATGTGTAAATTTCAACTTATCAGAATAAAGTTTATTTTAATTCATCACCTTTCGGCCACCTGTCAGTTACCTGTGCTCATTGGAAACGCCTGTCAATTTATTTTAACTGCTCAATGAATGAACAAAATCGTATGAAAGTTTAAAGCTTTCAGGAACATGTTAATTTTTATTTTTTTAATTACACTTTCAAGGGTCGACAGTGCTGCTGCTGTTGTGCTGCATGTCGCTGGTTCGATTCCCACACGGAACAAATATTTGTATGGCCTACAGATAGTTGTTTCGGGTCTAGGTATTTGTGTACCTATATGAGTTTAAATGTTTGTGAACGCAACGTTTTTTTAAAAAAGAAAGAAAGAAGGGTATTAGGGTTAATCACGTGCAGGACTGATGGGCGCCAGACGATGGTTGCTGTGCATATCATGCTATGACTCATCACTAAAAGAGTTTCTAGCCTTCCAGGCATACGGTATGCCTGGAAGGCTAGACACTCTTTTAGTGATGAGTGATATTCGGAGGGTTCAGTAGCTCTCCTACTATAAGATAGGACATACAGCGGGCCGTAGCTGGAGGAGAGTGACTCGAGATAGAAAACAATGGGAACAGCTAGAGGAAGCCTATGCATAATTAATATATTTAGTTTTACAAAAACAGAATTAAACGGCGTGGGCTTATAAAAAAAAAAATAAAAACAGGTCTGTGTCCAAAAGTCTGGCTACTATTAACTGGGTCATGGAGGTCAAATAGGTAATCCACATCCAAACAAACTACAAGTACTGGCAATCAGCTACATTGGCTTAGACTGAAAGCTGTCTCCAACATAGTGCTGTAAAGGCTATGCGGATGATGTTGTTATAGCGGTCATATAATGCACACTCTTTGAAAATTACAAAGGTCTGCTCATTACAGTTCAAGAGACATATTCCGGTGACGGACAGACAACGATAGGGTGCGTTGGGCATTTGGTTACGGAACCCTAAATAGTATATTTTTTTATGACGGAGACGCATCAATATTTTATGCGACACCACGTCAGAGCTATATAGAATCAATCATTCGTATCGCAAGAGGTACTTTCTATTCAAATAGCATATTTTATCGTATTTTTGCCTGACTGTACTTGAATTACCTATGTGATGTTGAATTTTTTGGGTTTGGAAATGTATTTCAATGTGTTAGTTTTTGTGAAATGTTCTATAAATAGTGTGCCAAACATAGTATATTATTAATAGTTTGTATATTCAAACTTCTTAGGTTTATCAGTTGCTACGCTGCTACGGCGTCGCACGGCCCAGTAATGATTTATTTAATTGAAATAATTATAAAGGGGTTTAACAGGGCGACCCTCTTTCTACAAAGCTCTTCAGGAAACTAAATAGCCAGTGAAGCGACAAGGTCATCAGCGTGGGCGATATAAGATTAACACTCCGCTTCGCCGACGATATTGTCCTTTTCTCCTCCACGGCAGTCGATTTAGGCCTAATAATCGACCAACCGAGCAGTGCCAGCCTCGAGGTAATATAACAAAAATCAAGGTGAAAACCAACAGCACCAAGCGCAATATAGGAATTAGGGGTGCGAGGATTGAATATGTCCATGAGTACATTACCTCGGCCAAATAGTCTCCTTCCAGGCAAGACAAGACATGGAAATTGCTTGACGCCCCGAGAATGCCTGGTCGATGAAGCAAATAATAAAAGGAGCTCTCCCTCTCTCCCTCAAGAGAAAACTCATGGATATGTGCATTCTTCCTACCCTCACCTATGGAGCGCTGACATGGTCATTAACCAAGCGTCAAAAGTTCGCACTCGGGGTCTGTCAGCGAGCAATAGAGCGTAGTATCCTCGGAGTCAAGCTTAGTGACCAAATAAGGAACTCGATACTGCGTTCCAAAACTCAAATTGCCGACGTAGGTCACGGCTGCCAAGCTTAAATGGAACTGGGCTGGCCACATCTGCCGCATGCCGGAGGAGCTATGGGCTAAATTAACCACAAAATGGGTCCCAAACTGCAGCAAACGGCAACGCGGCAGGCACAGAAGAAGATGGCGAGACGAACTCGACTCTTTTCGCAGGGATTGGCAAACAACATCAACAACAACATTATCTTAATTAGTTATTCCAACAAATACCTCTACTCCTATCAATCCACGTGCAAAATAAACTTTCCTCTATCCCAAATTCGACAAGCCACTGACAAACACACATACTTAACGACTTGAAACCTCTGAAACTTTAACATCATTGGGCCAATTACGTAGTGCAAATTGTGACGGATGGCAGTGAGTGGCCCATTCACGTCCAACTAAACAGTTATCACGAATAATTGATCTCGGAGTCTTTGGGGAGCGACGCATTGCATTATAACATGCGATGTTCGGGCGATTTTAAGTTAATTTTTAGGTGAGACTCCGAGATATAAAAGCGAGGAGGTCATGGCTAGATAATTTTTAACATGGTTTGCCTAGGTTGGCCTGTGGACCCATTAGATATCGAGTTTCCTCCGTGATTGGTTAGGCAGCATTTGTAGACCTAATAGGGTAGTTAAAAAAAAAAATCTAATTAGTCCGTCATATAGATTATCAAAAAATATTGGACACGTATTTTTCCTTTTTTCACGTAAACAAACAATGAAGACTTTACAGTGCTTTGAAAACTCGTGTGACGTCATACTTTAAGACATTAGTATGACATTGACATGACATGTGACGTCACCAACCCCCACTCAAATCTTTCACTCGTTCTATCTTCGCCAATTTTTATTAATTTGATGAAACAAAAAGTAGGTATGCGTACAATATTTTTCGATAATCTAACAGACGGACTAATTAGAATCACATTTTTTAAGTCAGTAAACATCCCTATTGACAGTCGTTACAGGTAGTCAGTTTCCCGAAAGTCTGACAACCAGTCTTACTGGTTGGAATTGAAAAATATTTATGTGTTGGGTAGTTCATTTATCGAAGAAGGCTTTAGGCTATATAACATGCCTGTCGGGGCCGCGGGTGCCTGTCGGGGCCGCGGGTAGTCCAACGGTTATCGCAGCCTCGACATAGAGGGCGAAGAAGGAACATGGGTGGTTTTTAGTCAGTAGAAGTCTGACACTCCCTTTCGCTCTGCCCAAGAGCGGGAGGGGTTTTTCGATGATTTTACACCCACCAAAAAAAAAAGGCTATATAACATTACATTACAACCAATAGTGTTTTATATACATTGTTTTATTTAAATAGCATTTGCAGGTCTCGAAGGTAACTGGATAATCCTGTACACCTTGAGTGAAAGACCTCCAAGTCCTCTAACCAGGGCGTTGGCGGGTGACAACACGCTTTCCTGAAATACCCGATTATTTTAACCCTATTTTTTTTGCCTGGTGGAAATCATCGAAAAACCAGAGTGCCCTTAGCCCTTTATGTCGAGGCCGCGGTATCTCTTACAACATCCCGCAGCCCATTATTTTAACCCTTGATTGTGTTTAGTTACAAGTTCACAACTAACAGACGCATATAAGACTGTTGCTATTACAAACTTCACAGGCACCGAAACTATACCTAGCTACTTACACACAATCTTTTTAAAGTTATAGACATAATAAATATTATAATAAACTCACGCCTGTAATCTCCGAAGTATAAGGTAGTGAGGGGAGGTCCCATGAACGTAACAGAAGCGAGTCTATGTATAGTCAATACACGGTCACGAATCCAGAGTCCATCTCTGCACCTGAGAAATTTCTACTCACTCATTCTCAGTTAAAAAATAATATTGATTTGATTATTTACTTAAAACCACAACTGTAACTCGAGTTTTTGCTATATTTCAGTGTGTAACTAACACGCCAGACAAGATCGCGTGCCGCCCGCCATCTAGCGGCCACTAACGAAGATTTAATGTGAACGGGAGATTTCGCTTGCCCACCACAATTCGCCAACATTGATTTGTGGACGGCAGATGCTGGTTTTATAGCCAATTAAAATGCCATTACGTTGAAAAAATAATTGCTGTTTATTATGTTTTTTTTTCGGGATTGATTAAGGTAAGTTTTTATTTGATTACGTGCTTATTTTCTTAGATCCTTAATGAGCTTCTTATTTACTTACTAGCTGTTGCCAGCGGCTTCACCCGCTACAACCCACGGGAATATAAAATTGGGATAAAAGCTATCCTATTTGTTAATCCAGGTTATAAACTATCTGTGTACCAAATTTCATCCAAATCCGTGCAGTAGTTTTAGCGTGAAGAAGTAACAAACATACACACTCACACACTCGCAAACTTTCGCCTTTATAATATTAGTGTGATAACCTTTTCTTTAATTTTATCAATAATAAAAAAAATGTTACAAGCAAAAATTACTTTCTATCTTAAAACAATTAAAAAACATTTGTTGATAGCAGCATAATTATGTGAATGGCTAATAATTTAAATGAGTTTTAGAATCAATTTTATAATAATTGCCTTAAAAACAATGACGTATTATATATAGACACGTCATGAACTAACATGGCGGCGCTTCAAACTGCGAAAATATTATATAACTACTTTTACGCGTAAAGAAAGGGTAAAGAAAGGAGCTCGTGGCTTAATAAGAACTGCCACTCGGGTCGATCTTTAGGTTAAGCTGCGCTTGTCTAGGTCGATCGGTAGATGGGTGACCGCCCATTACATACCGAGTTTCCTCCGTGCCTCGGAAAGCACGTTAAGCTGTTGGTCCAGGGTGCCATATATAGATCTTTGGCAGTCGTTACGGGTAGTCAGTGACCTGAAAGTCTGACATCCAGTCTTACCAAGGGTATCGTATTACCTAGTATTAACTGGGTTGTGGAGGTCAGATAGGGAGTCGCTCCATGTAAAATACTGGTATTCAGCTGCATCCGGTTAGACTGGAAGCCGACCCCAATATAGTTGGGAAAAGGCTAGGCAGATGATGACGCGTAAAGAAAGGGAAAGAAAATATCACACCGTACAGCGGGATGCCTGTTGATGCCTGTTTTCTTTATGTTTTACGCAGGTTTACACACACGATTTAAATTAAGAACAAACGTAGCATCGCGCGAGAGGTTGGTGCGTAACTAAGCGCGATGTGGCCAATTGGCTTCGTTTTATGTTGTCATTTTTGAGGGCGGACAACGTATCTATAGTTTTAATATATCATTGCTTAAAAATCAACCTTTTTTTCTATACTCTTCTCATTTTGAAATTGTTATTGAAATGTTTATTAAGTAAGTATGTCTTTTTACCACAACTTGACAACTTGCCAGCGATCTCTTAGAAAATATGCTTGTAAAGGTTACATCAGCTCGGGCTGCAGGTAGTTCGAAAGAGATACCGCGTCCCCGGACACAAAAGGCTAAGAAGGAACATGAGTGATTTTTAGTCAGGAGAAGTCTGACACTCCTTTCCACTCCGCCTAGAGCAGGAGGAGCCATTTGATGACTTCCCAAAATTCAAAAAATTCAAAAGCTTACATCCTACAGATAACCAAAAACTCTACTCACCTTCTAACAAAAATAACCGCTATGTTTCTGTCAATATTTTGACGATTGTACGTACTTACATCTTAAGTCAATATGCATCTGGATGCAGCCACCACGAAGTATGCAAACCACATTAAACGTTATAGGCTATAAGGAGGACCTACGTTTACGACGAAAGCCTATGGCTTTTGGAAGTGCTTTTAGTACAGGCGATCTGCTGGTCTACGAAATTAATGTAAAACATTTAAAAAGAGAACGGGGTTTTACGATTTTATGTTTTTTTTGTTGGACGTCAGTATTTTTTTCGTATTTGACTTTCAATGTGTCTTGGCTCTGATTGAAATAAATTGTTTGATTTAATTTGGACTGAAGGATTTTTGATGATGCTAAAAACGAAGAGCTAACTAATAAATATAGGTACTTAATTCTTAAACAATTCACTTTTTTGATTACTCATTTTAGGTTTCTAAACACATATTTTTTTTTATTCCAAGTGTTTTACATTTTGTGTTTATTGCATTTTATACTCTGTCTTGAAATCAATAGTCGCTTTAATCAAGGATGTTGATATTAGAGAACTACCCTATGGGGTAGCACCCTATGGGGTAGTACCCTATGGGGCCAGTAGCATTAATTCACGCGACGTTAAGAACGATATTCATAAACTATTTTGCAGCCTTTATGAACATCGTTCTTTAAGTCGTGTGAGTGATTTAATATGTTTTTTTAAACGTTGCTCCACACTAGGAAATTCTCCTGTATCGTGGGTGCGTTCATAAACATTTAAACTCACATACACAAATACCCAGACCCGGAACAACTATCTGTAGGTCGTACAAATATTTGTTCCGTGCGGGGATCGAACCCGCGACACGCAGCGCAGCAGTCCATTGCTTGAGCCACTGCGCCTACCGTGCCGTCATGCCGTCATGCCGTCAATTGCAAATATGTTTTAGTAACTTTAATTTTTTTTTAAATTATTGCCCTACTTTAAAAACAATTGCTACTTAGAAAACTCCACACTTTCTCACCATCGGTATCGTATCGGACCCGTCCCGTCCCATCTAACTGCACCCTATCAACAACTAACCGCTCGATAATTATCGGCAATACGACATTTGACGACGCCCTCGAGTGTCGTACGGCACGACAACGATACGACACGACACGACCACTTCGATACGATACGTAAATTTATTTTTATTTTCTCAACCGTCGGGCGCCATTAAGAGAATTGCTTTCGATTTACTTACCAATTTTATGTTAAATAAATTGAAGTGGATCTTCTATTTGAGAATATCAAGTTAGCTTTTGATCTTAGAAATGTCGAATTGGGTTGGAATGTGTGCTCTTTTGGGGATGGTGTGGGGGTACTTTATCTTACTAACTGCGGTACTCAGAGATATTTAATGATTACTTTAACCGTCGCAGTAAAGATTTGACATACTTTTGTATAACAAAACTGTCAAAACCTATACTAAGTGATGGCCTAAGTAATCATTAAAGCTCTCTGAGTGCAGCAGCTTTAGTGTTGTGGTCGGGGGTAGGGAGCAGCAGAGCTGTAGGGAGTGTCAGACTTCTGCTGACTATAAACCACCCTTGTTCTTTCTTAGCCCTTTGTGTCGAGGCTGCAGCCCGCAGTATTTCTTACGAACAACCCGCAGCCTATCGTAGTAACTTTTCAACTATAATAATTGTCCACGAAAAGTGCAACAGACCAACATAATCTCATTAAATCAACCTATTCAACTAATAGCGCTATTAAAAGTACAAATAACCAAACACAAAAGCTCCCCAATACAAAATATGAGCCAACTTCATCATCCATATGGCAAACATGACCAATATTTGAACAAAAATACCCAAAAGGGTCATACAAATAATAATCTCGTTATTAACAACACACAATACGCGATTACAAATAGACTGAAAAAAACTACCGCCTGTGTACTAGGTCTTTATAAGTATTTCTTTGATATTGTTAGAATATGTACTTTGCAGTCATAAAATTAAAGTCGAAATAATGATGAGCAAAAATTCGGAAAAAAAGACTAATGCACCATCACCGCAAACAAAGTTTCAAACCAATAGAGTTTTTTCCTTATGTCGCGCAACATACAGTTTAAAATCCCTTGAATTAAAACTCCGTTGTGTTTACAACAAGGGTGCTTTATAAGCCGTAGGCCTATTTGTGTCGGTTTCACACTTACAACAATAGTGTCATGATTCCTGATCCCGGTATTATCCGGGAACAATCCCGGGATTAGGTCGCGTTGCGGGAAACAAATGGAGTCGCCTAACGAGAGAGAAACAAGTGTTCCTACTAATGGGGTGTTCTATTTCTAATTGTATTTATTTTGTGCGGTTTTGCATGATTTGGTTGCTGCTTGGCAATTTATTTAGGACCACCGCTTAACTAAATAAACAATATTAACACTGAAAATAAAAAAATCTTTTATGCAAAAAATAAAACCGACTTCAAAACTACATAACAGAGTAAAACAGTTAAAGTACCTTGGTCATTGGGTCACTGAGGATGGCTGTGATATAAGTAGAGAGGTAGCGCAGGGCATTGGCCGTACGATGCAACATGTTGGCCCGCAGATTTGCAAAGTGTTACAGTAATGTCAAGCTAACTTTGTATATTGCCAGGCTTTTTATACCTGCAGTCTGTGGACTAGATACACGCAGAAAGCGTTTAATGCCTTTTGTGTACAGCAATGCTTTTAGGATATTGTTGTCGCTGCTTTGTTTCGTTTCGCGGCAGCGCGCACAGATGACTTCTTTGCGATCATTCGTAAAAGATCTGCGTCGCTGCTGCGTCTGATGCGGGTGAGCGACAGCAGTCTTCTAGGCATTGTTGCTAGTAAGACTGATGACTGACCACCTAATTGCGCACCTGTCCGCAGTGCATGTACCTACTGTCAGATATCGCCATTAGGTGGTGGCATTAGGAATTAAGTGTTATTTGTTTGTCGTTGTTATTTATTGTGTTTTCGTGAATGTTACTAACATAGGTTAAGGAATACTAACAAATTATGGGTCATCTACCTACCTGATTTGAATGTAATAATTAAAAATTTGCCAACGCCTTGTGACGCTAAAGTTTTTCATGTCGCTTAGAACATAAGCCACCCAGAAGACAAATTTGATATTAATTTTAAAATTCTCAGGTGTTATCCGGTTTTTCTATCAGGAATTTCTCAGTAAAAGCTATGGATTTTGAATTTATGACCGGTTGTTGACATAATTGGCGAAATATGGGTGTACTATTATTTACCAACACCTCTGCCTAACCCTTCGAAGGCGACACAGGCGTGAAGTTATGTTATGTTAAAAATCTGTCGCCTTATATAATTTTCATTATGACTGTGCTTCAACATATTGCTAATCAAAGTAAACAAGGCGTCTCTAAACAAATGCATAAAAAATAATTCTCAAATCACCTTCATCAATTTCAGACATTCACCTAAAGGAGTCAATAGAAAAAATCACATTAGTTTCTTCATTTTTATTTAAATCATTGCCTCTCAAAAACTAGCTACCTACTTTACATTAATCACCGAACCGGCCCACTATCCAAACAAACACTTGTGCTCACACAAACCAAATACAATATCTTTTAATCCTATTGTCATAACGTGTCACGGGGTATTTAGTCTGATTAATTACCTGGCAACACCGTATGTAAAACCATTACAATTTAACCCTCCACCCCTTGCCAACGCAATACATTAATCGACGATTTAGGGGAGATTCAACCAGTTTGAGAGGTCTTAGTAATTTGGTGGTTATTCCCAAGTTACTGTGAGCTCCCACCCCTTGTTCAAACCATACATTTGAAGACGATTCAAGGGATATTAGACCAGTTTGAGATGTCTTAGTAATTTGGTTTTTGTTGCCAGGTTACTGGCAAGGTGAATGGGACAATTAAGGCCGCTAATGAAACTACATTTGAAGACAGTTTGGTTATGATTAAGTGTGTGGTTAAATCGTTGGGTTGTTTGGTAATAATAGTATTAGCTAAGTTTAACGACCTTCTTAGTGTATGTCCTTAGAATGGTAAGGTGATGGAGGGTTATTTGTTACTGATATTGAAATTAAAATTTGATGAATCTTGGAACTGTTTTCCACAAATTACACATCACCTGTCTAGCCTTTTTTTCAACTTGGTTTGATCCAGTCTCACCTGATGCAATTGAATATCAGTATTTAGGTAGTTGACAAAAAATGAAATTAGTCCGTCAAATAGATTTCCAAAAAATAATGGTCACATATTTTTTCTTTTTTCACGTAAACAAAAAATGAAGACGACACAGTGCTTTGAAAACTCGTGTGACGTCACATCGCACTACATTTCTTACCACCAAGTGACGTTACAAGCCCCCACTATACAGGGTGTAAATCAACTCTCCACACATACGTCAGCCAAGCACATCAAACTAAGTACCCCTACGCAAAAATTTTCGCTGGGAAACGACTTTTTTTTTGGGGTCAAAAATTTCATTTCACGGTAAAACTCAATGTAGCACTCTTAAAACATTGTGCTAGTGGATGCTTTAAATAGTAAAAGGGTCATAAAGGTAATTTTAGTAAAGTTACAACCTGAAAAACTAGTATTTACAAAAACAGCTGTGCAAAATTTGACCCAAAATATCTCGGTAACTAGGGGGATCCCAGGTATGGTCTAAAACCAAAAAAATATCGCAGTGGTGGGGAGAACAAGTGCCCTTCACTTGCGTTAAGAGTACTTTAATAACACCCTAGTGAGTTAATTTTTTTCTGAACGCACCCACGAGATCGAGAAGTACAGGAAAAGTCCTAGTATAGGGCAACCAACGTTTTGTTTAAAAAATATATATATACATATAAGTTCGAATACGTATTTCGCAGTCTAATCTAGTTTGTTGTTGACTGCTTCATTTGCCTAGTGGTTGCTAGCACGATTGCTGAACTTGAGGTCTTGAGTTATGAAACGGAAACTGGATATAGGCCCGGTAGATGGCAATAGGCTTCACTCCTATTGGGTAGGACTTCACATTACCTGGGACTTATACATAGATACATGGCGAAACTTGATGGTAATATAGGTTTTATAATAATTTATAATATTGTTTTTTTTTTATTTCAAAAATGGAATTGCAAAGTTTATAGATATTGCATTTAGGTATACACTTTTAGGTTCAATTTCACAATAAATACGGGTGAAGTACTGTTCTCCTAGATAGGCTAATATTTAGCCTGTGTTAAGGAGAGACAGTGCCGGTCCCCTGAATTGCGGATTATTATAAAATATTATGGGTGTAATCACAAAATTGGGAATTTCAAGTTTGAAACAGCATCAGGACATAAGTGTAGTTACTGCACAATAGTTATTCCATAATAAAAAATAGGATTCAATTCATTCACTTATGTAAACAACAATTCACAGAGACAATACATAAATGTGATAAAACACAATAAAATTCAATAAATTCAACAACAATTAAAATCACATTCAAATTCAAAATCAATATCAGAATTAAAAACAAAATCGAATCAAAGATTAGATTAAAATCAAACCAAAATTATAATATTAAATTAAAATAAAAACAAACCAATACTTACGTAAAAAATTTTAAATTATATTATAAGTATTCATTATTATTTATGGAAGACATATCTAGAGTGTGTGCGTCTGTGTAGGTGCATTTTTTGTGTTAAGTGTGTTTAAGTGTGAAGAGGGTATGTGTGAATATGTGAAAAATGTGCGTGTGTGTGTGTGTGTGTGCGTGTGTGTGCGTGTGTGTGTGTATGCGTGTGTTTATATGACTACTTTGTGAGGAATAATTCAGTGTCATCATAATTGAGATCTAAGAGGAGTGTTCGAACCGTTTTTTTACAACTGTGGAATGAGAGTTTAAAGATTGGGCATTAAGGTACCTTCAATGTACCAACCAACCGAGTAAAAAAAAATCTTAACCACGTCAACAAACACAAAAAAAAATCAAATCTAACATCCCACACACAAATCCCTTTATTTACTCCACAGAAAAGATCCTGGAAAATAAATTCACATCCGATTTTCCATTACAGCCTGTCTAGTGAAACCGCTAACGATTCGAGCGTCCGATTCTCTCTACTCTTTCAACCTAGATATTTTTACATAAGTTCATCCCTTTCGCACTCTAGTGTGAAATCAGTCCGACAAATTAAATCCCGCCTCAGATTATTACATAGCTCGGTGAATGTTCATAAATAACCCTTGGGGAGGAACGCGAGAAATGTACTGAACGCACCCGTTACAATGGCGGGCTTATTTGAATTTAGAATTGTTTTTTTTTAATGGTAGTGTTTGCTGCTTGCTGTCGATGGTAGGTTTGAATCGTTAGGCAGCATTCGAATTTGGTTGTTCTGATTTACGATCGATAGTCATTCAGATCGCTGCGCTTTCATAGGCATCGCTAGGTTGATCCGTGAATCAGTGGATGTGTGACCTAATCAAGTTACCACCTAGTAGGTACATACCGAGTTTTTTCCGTACCTCGCGTTAAGGTGAAGGCGACGAGGTAACCCGCGAAATTCGAAATTCCTTACGTTTTTTGCAATTTTCCGGTCAGTGTCAAGTCGTATCTACACTAATATTATAAAGAGGAAACATTTGTTTGTATGTTTGTAACGAATAGGCTCCGAAACTACTGGACCGATTTGGAAAATTCTCTCACCGTTGGGAAGCTACACTATCCCCGGGTGACATAGGCTACTTTTTATCCCTGTATTTCCACGGGAACGGAAACTACACGGGTGATACCGCGTGACCTCCGCTAGTGTTAAATAAAATGAGATTCGCGGCTGTAACAATTGTCTATTTACCGAGTAATAATGATTAAAACCACCAAAACAACCGTCTCTGTGTCCAGAGTGATTATTTGGTGAAAAAGGCATTCTTTGACACTTGTATGAACTGAGACTTTTCGATGAAAACTGCTGTACGTAATAGTGTTCATTGCGAACGTGTTGAAAAATCGCTATTCAACAACATTTATGATATTATGCAGAAGTATAGCAATCGCTTCAAAACATTTTGCTGACACAAAATAATCAGGCGCTTTCTATGGGAATTTTGAAAAGTTGAAATAAATAAAACCACTGTCTTATACTGATATTGCTCTTCTTGTTTATCGTGTAGTTATTGCCTATATAATTAATTATAACCTGGTGTCAGAGATTTTTTGTCAATCACAAATATATTTCAAGCAAAATATATTTTTAACAAAAAAAAAAAAAAACTGCCGCTGGACGCCCATGAATCCGAAAAAATTGAGGTTCTGAGAATCTTGGGTTCGAAATCGAGACCTATGACTTGTGAACTGGCTGAAATCGTGATGACTGAACGAATGTTCCCTTAACTTATTATACCTAGCCTGACTCAGAATTTAACAAAATCTGTAAGAGCAGCCGCATTTTCAGTTCAATAGAAAGCTTTCATTAAGTTATTTTGAATTGCAAAAACTGCTAATGCTGGAACTCATGGCTGAGTTTATTGAACCGATATTACGTTCGCAAAGTTCGACACTTTCTATTTTTTCTAAGATATAGGTACCGTATTAGGTTAATTTGACTATCAATATCCGCTTAAAATGTCAGCTCTTAAATCTATCTCATAACTGCTTACTTGCAGCTGCATCAATCAAAATATTCAATAAAAATTAATTAAGTCAGATGACACCATCGAAGTAATCCACGATTAAGCTCAATCGTTAGTAAAGCTATATTTTATAGAGTTCTATATTTGAAATATAGGCGGCAACCGGTTCAATTAACGGAGTACGGTTATTAATGGGACGCTCCCGGGCGTCCGATTATACTCAATCTCCGGTAATCCGCGGTGGTGGGGCCGGTTGTACCGTGGATGGTTTAAATTAAAGTTAAATATTATTTTACACTGCCGTTACTGGTGGTGTTCTTTAGAGAGGTCAGGTGCTTAAAACTCGCAATCGGCGTGATGGCGTGTATCACCAGCTCAAACAAATGTATGAATGTGGACGAGGCGAAAAAAGTATGTAAGAATCGGATAAAGTGGACTTCTGTAGTGACTACCTATCTATATGGGAGCAAGGCATGAGTTGACACGTATTTAAATATTATTGTGTTTGAGTTTAACAATTAAATTGTTTGTGATAATAGATACTAGCTGATGCCAGCAGCTTCACCGGTTCCGACTCGAAAATTATCCCACGGGAAGATAAAATCGGGATAAAAACTATCCTATGTGTTTATCCAGGTTATAAACTATCTGAGTACCAAATTTTATCGTTCAGTAGTTTTTGCGTGAAATAGTAACAAACATACACACACACACTCACAAGCTTTCCTTTAAAATATTAGTGTGATAGTGTGATTGGGAACACATTGGTATACAAATACATACCGGATCATTCATCCACTTTGACATTCCGTCAGCATAACAAAGATTTTTTTCAGTGTCAGTGAGTATGACTCCTACAATTTGGAAAATTGATGACCAAGTCTGTAATGTTCATTGTTCAAAAACGTAGTAAGTGCTGAAAATTAAAATCGTCTGTTAAGTTTTTAACTGATATTGACATAAGACACCACTAATTTAAAACAGTAAGATCGTCAACCCCCCTAAACAACCCCAACCTCTCAAAACTATAAAGTTAACTGCAATTCTTTACGTACAAACTTAACTATAGTTAACTCTAATCTCCAGTTAACATGATGCAGCCGGCCGCTAGCCCTCGTCGAGGCACGCACTAATTACCGACGAGAATTCGATGCTATAAATCACGGACATAATATAGCAGAGCGTCACGTCGCGTTGGTATGTACGCCCCAAATCCAATGCTGTACCCCTATTTGAATTTGGCGTTGTATGTAGGTCTACCCTATTGGGTTTTGGTAACCCTTTATTGTGTATGACCAGACTGGGTGATATTTTGAAGGATGCGTAAGTTTTTAGCGTCTTCTTAAATCGAAGAAGCCGGAATCATCATAATCTGTCTTTTTGAGCTCCGCCTATCTGACCCCAAACAACCCAGTTTTTAATGGGCACTGCGGTAAACCTTGGTAAGACTGGTTGTCAGATTCTAGGCCACTGACTGACTCCTGAAGAGTATTTGACAACTACGCAAACTCATTGAAATACGGTAGTGGGAATCAGAAATTTATGATTCGCCACTAAGTAAATAAAATTGAAAATGTGTGATTCTTAAGAGTCAGTTCCTGCATAACTAAAGTGGCTACTGAAAACTGTCTTAAACGTAAGTATTCACGTCTCACTTGTGTGAAATTAATATGAAATAAGTACTCAAAGTTACTTGAAGTAAAAGGAAACATAAATTAGAAAGGAAAAAAAAACATTGAACAAATGTACTTATCCGACTTTGAAAAGTGATCAGATTCTACTTAACACATAATTTAGTACGGCAATATCTCAAGGTTTTTTGTCTAAAGAAATCAGTAATGATTCTTAAAATCCATCTACACTTCCACTTAACTATTTCCGTTAGTCTAAAAATAAAGTAGATTGTAACCTGTCAGTGTATACTCTATAAAGTGGTTTTATACAAAAAATTGGTTGGGCCAAACCCGACTAAGCCAAGAATTATGATTAAAAAAGCCAAGTACAAGACAGATAGTAAAAAATCCTCGAATTCTGCTATAATTTAATTATATTTAATGTAAAGCCTAAAAAAGCGTGGTATATTATATAAAAAAATCTTGCGAGTAGCAGAGCTAATGTGATTGCGCTCAGGTGTGTGCGAGCTGAGTATATTGCTGACTGGCCCGGGGCGCTAAAATGTGCCTCGACAGCAGAAGAGTACAGATTTTTGGCAGCGATACATGACTGCTATTGGCACGATATACGAATAAAAAAGTATGAGTTTCAGTTATCTATTGCATCAAATGGAATGTTTGGACTGAGATGGGAGCGACCGAAGTTTCAATAACTTGGCCAGCTAACTTTTTATACCTGAAAAAAAATCACCATTTATCGCTACGCTAGCTACGGTGCCTACTTCGTACCTTAACTTTATACACATGGGTGACACGTTACCACGAGGTAAGACTGGTTTGTCATACTTTGAGGCTTTTAAATAGTCATAACGACTGTGAAAGATCTACAAATGACAAGGACCGACGGCTATGGCCACGAAGGAAACTTATGTAATTGATGGGTGACACTGACTTTTTTATTGGTTTAATTTGAAAATCTGGCTAGACACGGAGATGGCCGATGGAGTAAAGCTCTGACCGAATGATGGCCAAAGTTAGGCGTAAGAAATCAGGGCCGACCAAAGGGTTGACGATACCGAGACACGAGCACGGAAAACGAATGCATGAGCCACACAGAACAGAGAAAAGTGGCAGAAGAAATGGGAGACCTAAACCAATCAGAAGAAGAGCAGCGGTGGCCCAGTGGTGGCGGCCCCGACTTACGAACAGTAGGTCGTGGGTTCGAACCCAGGCAGGCACATTACTTCGTGTAATTTATTTCATCACAGCTACTCTCAAAACGGTGAAGGAAAACATCGTAAGGAAACCGGCATGTCTTAGAACCAAAAGTTCGAAGACAGGTGACATCTACCAATCCGCACTGGGCCCGCGTGGTAGATTATAGCTCATTCCCTCTCGAAAAAAGAGGAGGCCCGTGTCCCAGCAGTGGGAACATTAATAGGCTGTTGATGGTGATGATGATACCAAACAGTGGATGATTCCGGCCTAAAATGATGATTATAATGATGAACTTGAAGATCGATCTGTGCACATGTTAATATTTAGCCTCGAGTCGTTTAGAAATCCAAAGTCCGCCATCTTGAAAATCCAAACCGCACCAGCAGCATCTTAGACACCCGATCAAGTTACCGCTTCCCTATATAAATCATTCTGCTGTCGCTAGCTATTCGATTAAGATTTCCTTCGATGTATTGGTACTCATCTCGCAGAGTGACGTCGTATCAGTTGATGTATGAATTTCCCTGGAGATGTGTTCCGTGGGTAGTGAAATATATTGGTAGGAAAGGGGTAGGTTGAGGATTTTTAAGTGTGTTTGTTTTTCACGCTGTCTGTATACTTATCACTTGCTTCGTTTAAGGAAAATATCGTGAGGAAACCAGCATGCCTTATTTTTTGGTGCGTGGGAAATCATCAAATAACCCCTCCCGCTCTTGGGCAGAGCGAAAGGTAGTGTCAGACATCTACTGACTAAAAACCACCCATGTTCCTTCTTAGCCCTTTATTTCGAGGCCAAGATATCTCTTACAACATCCCGCAGCCCCGACGGGCAAACCAGCATGCCTGAGAGATATTTTCGACAGCATCAAAATCCAAGTAAAAGGCAGACGAAAACTGTCATCAAGCTAGGCACAAAGCATACGATAAATAAAGAGTTTGTCTATGGTTCCTATTCTTGTTTCTGTTGGGTCTGGACAACATGAAGTAGGTTTCAAGTAGGTTTTCTTCTTGAAACAGCAAAATAATGATGGTAGGATTTTAGAAAACGTCATTTTTGGTAGTTTTTTTACCAGTCTTACTGCCGTACTCAGAGATATTTAATGATTACTTAAGCCGTCACTTATAGTAAAGGTTTGACATATTTTTGTATGACAAAACTGTGAAAACCATTACTAAGTGATGGCCTAAGTAATCAATCATTAAAGCTGATGAGGTTAAAGGAGTACTTATAATATAAGAAATTTGTATTGTTCTATTAAATTGTATAATCATTTGCCTGTCTTTCCCGAATATGTTGGGGTGGCTTTTAATCTAAGCGGGTGCAGCTGAATACCAATATTTTACATGGAGCAACTTGATCTGACCTCCACCTTACATATTGGTGGTCGTAGATAGTAATTGGTAGAAGATAACTCTTACCTAGCTATACAGGTACTATTATTGCTATTTTCGAGACATAATGAGAAATCACATGGCCGAAACTATTTTTAGATCTAGTATCAGTAAAGCAAAAAATGTGATAATAAATAAGGAAATAACAGAAATCTAAAAATAATTTAAGGAAAATGAACCAAAAAAGCATCTGAGATTCTGAGATGTTGTTTTGTCCTACTTATCATGATGTATCGGATTTCTTATACATAACCAGAATAAACCAGTTTTGATTGATTGATTCGTTCTCAGATGACACAGATAGTAGCCTAAATAGATAATTTTCTAAAAACAGAACATCTTATCTTAAAACACATGAAGAAACAAATACTAAACAGAAATAAAGTCTAAACTATTAAATCGAAAAACTCAGAGACTCAGAACCGGTGAGTGAAATCGAAAAAGTTCCATGTAAGTATGTAAGTTCTGATATCAAGATCATTGTGGCTATGTAATCCGTTTTGTTAGGGATGGGATTTAGGCAAAAGCTGTACAATATATAATTCTAGTGTACGCGTGTATGTCTCTAAACTCCTCCTAAACGGCTGGACCGATTTGGATGAATTTTTTTGTGTGTGTTCCAGTGGATTCGAGAATGGTTAAGATTCACAATTGGACCCGGTAGGTGACGTCTGCCAGGTCCGCTAGTATGCTTAAGTATCTTGTTATATCTTATATGAATTTACACTTCAAAAGCAAGAGCAGCGATGGCCCAGTGGTGGGAGCCCCGACTTACGAACATGTAACGTGTATAATTCTCTGAAAAACGGTAAAGGAAAACATCGTGAGGCAATGTCCTAGAACCAAAAAATCTAAGACTTGTAACATCTACCAATCCGCACTAGGCCTGCGTAGTAGCTGCTGGAACACAGGTCTCCTCTCTTTGAGAGAGAATGGGCTATAATGAGCTATCACGTGGGCCCAGTGCGGATTGGTAGATGTCACATGTATTCGAATTGTTTGGTTCTTAAATCATGTGTGTGACATCCAAATTCTACCTACTAAAAAGCCGATCCAAAATGCGACAAGTAACAATCGAAGTCAAACCGCAAACAAAACACTCACCAACAAGTCTCTACCAGTCGCAGTCGCAATAAACTCAGTCGATTTGCAAACTGTAACCCGCTCATCCCTATTCTCTGTAAATATTTTATTAAAAGGGCAACACCGCGGTGCATCATCAGTCTTGTCGCGCAATATCGCGCGCGACGGCGGACAAATCGTTCTCTGCGGTTGTCGCCTTAGTTGTTGTCTTTGGGAAAGAAAGGGTGGTTAGGAGTTCGATTCTGAAAGAAATTGGCGGGTAGTCTGTTTTTTAGGCGATGACGAAGAGCTTGATATTGATCCGTTAAGTAACATCAGGTTGGTGAATGTTTGCTACCCTTCAGATCGAGGGGAATTAGTTTGAGAATGTTTCTGGAGAGTAAGCTCAAAAGGTAGACTCATCAGAATTTTTTTAAACATATTTGACGATAAACTTCTAGAAGTCATCAATATCTTGCACTTATCCCAATTTATTTGGGGTCGGCGCAGTGTGACTTATTCTTCTATGCTTCTCTATAACTCGTCATCAGAGCAGTCACTTCCTCTCTACCCATTCCCACAGTACATTCATCGTTGCTTTGGTCTTTCCCTACTCTTATACTCTTATCTTAGACACTTTAAGAAGTACTGTGATAATCATTATTTACTGATTTAATTTGTTGCATAGAAATAATTAATCCTAAAAGTATTCCGTTTTCAAACAAAAGCCGACGACAACTCAATGATTATATAAATTATCCATCGTACGCGAGATGAGCTTTTATTTTCTACATTCAAATAAATAAAACAAAACAAAAGCCGTAAAAAGAATAAAACTACTAAAAAAAAAAAAATATGAACGGGACAAACGAGGTGGAAACGTAGTCAGGTCCGAACCTCATTTGTCGTTCGTCGTTTAGATTACATTTCAAATGAAAAGTGGGTAGTGCAAAGTTTTTTTCTCCAGCCCTTAGTCGTAAATACTTGTCAGAGTGACAACCGTTTCGAGGTGTCAAGCCGGGGTGACTGATTTGTTAGAAAAATACCCTTTTTTTCAAGAGTCGTCTTATAAGAAATTAGTGAGCTTTTGCTGTGGTAAATTGTTTTATTTTTATTAGGTTTTTTTGGGGTATCTTTTGATGATCCTGCGTTTCTGGAGAGTTTCGTTTAGAGGGTCTCTTAAGTAAATAATATTTGAGTGTCTCGCAAAACACGTTATAAAGTCGTTACAATTTTAATAAGCAGTGACCCAAAACTCTGACAGCATAGGTTGACAGCAGCCCAAAGCCCCTCCATGTGACCCTGACCTGAAGCAGTTGAATTCCAATAAATACTGAAAGCCGACCTAAAAGGCTACGCAGATAATGACAATCTATGTACAGTTTCATCAGGGCCCTTTCAGAAACCGGGGTCTGGCGTGGTGCCTGATTGAAGGCAAGTCGCGATTACACGGGACTGAAACTAAACTGGCATTTTTACCTGTTATTATGGAAAAACGTATTTGCCATTAAACGTATCGAATCAACACGGCAACGCACTATGTTGCTACACTGAGCTTAGTTTTACTTTCATTGACTATAATGTAACTTTTACTAAACCCGTTGGAAAATATTATTAAAAAAAGAGCAATGGACGACGTCGTGTTTGGCACTTGAGTAAATAGTTATTGTTAATTTCAAGACGTCATACCTATATAATGTATATTGTTATTATAACAGTTATGTTGGCAATTTTTTAATATTCGGTTTTATAAAAGGTGTTAAAGATCGAACTGTTGAAGAAAAATCAGTTTAAATTACTTAATCTAGGTTATGTTTCATTCGAATGTACCTAAAGTGTTATTAACCGACGTTTAAAGTTTGAGGTTATTGTCAGTTTATCAAGAACAGCTAAATAGCAAAGTCGATGCCTCAATAGGTTATAAAAATGTAAGTTTTTTTTTTATATTTGATTTTAAAAATTCATATACCCCCATATGTATCTATATGTTCCTACCAACATTATGGTCTTCTTATTTTATTTTTTTTTGGAATTGTTAAAACTTCTTGGAAGCTAAGAAACGTTACCCATCTTTGAGTGCTGTCATAACAGTACTAACTTATTCGTACACACCAATTTCAGGAAAAAGAGCAACATTTTTATAAACAAAAGACTTCTCTAAACAAAAGACTCTTCTCGACTTTCCATAACCCACTTCTGACTTGAAACTTCTAAAAACTGATACATGCCACATCTGCCTCAGCGTCCAAGTAGAAATGGGTTAGTATGAAATATTCAGGTCTGTCAATCAATATATGAGCGCGGCTACGGTTGCGAAGGTCCACGTTTTCATATTTCATATTGCCACCTTACGATACTCGGATGTAGTTTAGGAGCTAGGGAAACGTAGAAAATTGTAATCTATTTATTTGTTTTCGTTTACCTGTTAGTCTTCAAGAATTGACTCAGTATGTTTTTGATTCGTTCTATTAATTTAAGAGACCTTTATTTATTTTACGTACACTTACATTAATGCATTTTCTTATTTTAAAATCTATGAATTTCTTACGGACTGTCCTTTGACTGACGAATTGAATAAAACTGTTGAATCGACGAAAAAAAGTTGTTTTTCATAGTGTTTAAATATGAATGACAAAGTCATATTTGCGGTTTTTTAAATGTGCTATATCTCAAAAACTATTTACCATATATCGTTCTGATTTGAAGTTGAAAGTTTTCATTGCGATCTGAACATTTCTGACAGGATATTTTTTTTAGATTTTATACTTTCTTACTTTAAAAGTTAGGGAAGGGGGAACATTTTACCACTTTGGAAGTGTCTATCTTTCAAATGATTGGATTTGAGAAAAAATTGTGAGTGGAAACCGCAATGCAATTTTAAAAGACATGCCTATACACACCCCACACGAATAGGTATGATAAAAGTTTTTTTAGTTTCATTTCCATGTATCCTTAATCTTTTATTTGTGTATAAAAATCTTAAAGCGGTTTGAATACGTCTACGTACCAAGTTTCAACTTAGTCTTAATAGTTTCGGAATAAAGTGGCTGTGACATACGGACGGACAGACGGACAGACAGACAGACATGACGAATCTATAAATCTATAAGGGTTCCGGTTTTTGCCATTCAGCTACGGAACCCTAAAAATATCATAACTCTTTACCTCCTGGCTCCGGGCCTATTCAGTTTGTAGATGTAGTCCCGGTCGGAATATTGGTAAAAAACAATATTTTATAGCGGTCGCTAAGCGACTCCGCAAATGTATGCCCGTGGACGGCGCGTTGTGGATGTAACGTGGGATGAGGGTCGAAGGATTTGTCTTAGGATATTTGTTTTTTTTTTCTTTTTGGTTTTTAAGACGAGTTCTGTATCGAAAGAAGTCCGTAGTTTTTTTTAGGTGTTCTGTTACTCTTGATGTAAACTTGACCATAGATTAAAGTAGTACCTACCAATGCCATCCTAGCCGATTCCGTTATTCTGAAACGTCAGCCCGTATTGTTTGGTTTCTATCACGCCACACACATAAACTATATATATTTCTTCTGCACGTGTGTTTGTCACTGAACTCCTCCTAAACGGCTGGACCGATTTTGATGAAAATTTTCGAATGAGTTCAAGTGGATTCGAGAATAGTTAAGAATCACCGTCTGCCAGGTCCGCTAGAATGTTATAATTATTGTGGCTTATAAAAATCAATCAAATATTAAAGTTTCTTAGTAATGTCTTTGCAAAACTAAAAAAATCTTGAGAAAGAGGTTATCTCAAGATTTTTTTTACTACCCCTCTCATTCATGTATACCTCACATCACATTAAATATTGACAAAATAAAAATGTAAAATGGCGGACGACTTGCCCGTTACAACCGACGGTTACTCCAAGGAGCCATTCCATTTTTGAATGTTACCCGCCAATAAATATCTTATAGAGTTACAATGAGGGATAAACGCTATGGGCCGCATCGCCACTTCCATGTAACTTTATATTTGACATATCTGTGTCTTTCTGAATACAAGATGGACGTGCATTTTTTAGGGTTACGTTGGAAGAAATTGAAATTGGTTTTTCGGGTAATTGTCTTCCAATTGATTGCTTGTATTTTTATGCCATAAAAACAACGTGACAATTGGGAAAAAATTAAGAAAAAAAAACAAAGAAAGATACTTATTCAAATTGAGTAGGCTCATTAAAAAAATATACAGTTGAATTGAGAACCTCCTTCTTTTTTGAAGACGGTTAAATTAATGTCCATGTTACTTTATATTTGACATATTATTATGTCTTTTCGAATACAAGATGGATGTAGGTTATGTCACGTCGGGGCTGCGGGTTGTTCACAAGTTACCGCGGCCTCGACATTAGGGCTAAGAAAGATCATACGTGGTTTTTAGTCAGTAGAAGTCTGACACTCCCTTTCCCAAGAGCGGAAGGGGTTATTTGATGATTAAGTATCCAAAAAAAATATGTAGGTTATGTTGGAAGACATTGAAATTGGTTTTTTGGGTAATTGTCTTTAACTGAGATAATAGAGAATGTGAGAATTTGGAAAACAATACTGGAACCAGTCTACTATTATCACCGTCTAAAATTAATTTCATTAGAGATTGTAAATTATTCACAGATCACACATTATTTTAAGCCAGTTTCTAGGTCACGGGCAATGTTCTGACGATATTAACTGTTAGTGAAAGACTGAAAGTACTACACTATTCCGATAGCAGAGTTGTAATTCGACTTATTTCTCATCGGTTCCATGGTGTAACGGTTAGCACTCAGGACTCTGAATCCTGCGATCCGAGTTCAAATCTCGGTGGAACCTGAACTTTTTGAAAAACAATAGTGGAAGATAGCTTATCTTCGGAATTACCGATGCGATTCTGAAAATTATTTCACAAATAAAAAGCTACTTTATCCTTAAGCAGGGACTTAAAAACACCTTCATAGGGTTACAGAATTAAAAGTGTTACATGTTGAATTGGTAACAGAATCAAATATGTAACACATATAAATGTGTTTTCAATGTGTTAACCCAAAACACTTACAAAAGTGTAACCGTAACATAAGTGTAACAGGTCTTACATTCTTACGGCCACGCGTTGTTACCGTACTGTGCTTACTACTTATACTTAAAGCTATACTAAACTAAAACTGATTATTTCAGTTACTTACACATATTAACACTTATTTACACATATAAAAGGTTACAGTTTTATTCAGTAACCTTAAATCCCTAGTGTTTTTGCTGGAAAGAAGAAGTGGCGGAACAAACTCCCCAGCAACGCATCTGTCTGTTAGGTTGGTTAGAAGAACCAGACTCGATACATTAGTAAGGCAAGTTAATGACTACAGACACAATTTTTTAAGCAATAATTAAAAAGTATATAATAAAAAAAGACATAACATATCAGTAAACTAATCTTGGAGAAAGAACAAAACAAACTTTGTCTTGTGTTCAACTCAGCGACCAACTATTCTTATCATTTAAGTAGTCGTTAATGGAATAGTAAGTATAAAAGTAATAATCATAGGTCACAATCGTGACCGCAATTTAAGTAAGTACCTAACCTAATCATGCAATCTTTAAGTACTTACCTATACGATTGGGAAAATACAAAAAAGTAGGTAATCTCTTTAAATTGGTCAAGAATTCAAGATTATTAATTTGGAGCGAATTTATTCTCGGTACAAAACAGGGCTCACCTATATTATCATTCTTCTTTACGAAAAAGTGATTATGTACACAAAAATTCTATAGAGACTTACTATAGAGGCAATTTTGTAAACTCAGGCGATTCATCAAAAAAATCAAACAACGATGGAGAAATAACTGAATTTATGTGTCTTTTGACATCTACACCAACCAAGTGAATAAAGTGCGACATAGTTCTTTTGGCGCGACGTTAAAATTAGAAACATATGCCAGAAACAAAAATCTTGAGTTTTAATAAAATTTTAACTGAAATTTTCAAAAATTTGCCAATACCAATCAAGTGCCAAACGCACTTACTATGGAAAATCAAGTGCGGAACCCACTTTAAAAAAAAAAATAACACTAAACTACCCGCTATGAATACAATTACATAACTTTGACAGATGCTTGTCACAAAGATCCATAGAGATTCAATACTTCTTTTCGAACTTCAAAGTTAAAAATACATGAAGAGTGACCTCCAAAATGTTTAATATTTCTGATATCTGAAAAGTCACACAACTATCTTTTGAATAAAATAAACAAACATGGTTCAGTTAAAAGTTCGAAGGAGTCTGTGCCCAATGATTTTTGCTAGTCGTACTTTTATGATAATGTGCACCTACCTACTAGTTCTTTTGGTATTTGGCGTCGAGATTATTTTTCTTGCTCAATTGTTTTTATGTGTCTATTGCCCGAAAAAATTAAACTTTATTAAGTATATATTTTTTTTAATTTTTCCTAAATTAAATAGAGCATGTATTTAGGGTTCCGTACCTCCCATTTTAATATGGTCCTACAAATAAGATACCATACAAAATTGAAGATATCTCTCTTTTACCCTCGAAATACAGATTTAAAGAAAACTGAAGCCAAATGACATGTGTGTGATGTTTATTTTACGACAACCAATCAAGATTGATTGTACGGGAAATCTAAACAAAGCGATGCCATGTACCTACTAGAAATGTAAATCTTGATGTGCCGGGTGTCCCCGTGTGTACTGATTCGGTTTTTGTTCTTTGGAGGGTTGGGAATTGGAAACCATCAACTGACTCCGCCGGCTCTAGTCGGAGCAGTAGGGAGTGTCAGACTTCTACTGACTAAAAGCACCCATAATCCTTCTTAGGCCTTTGGATCCGGGGTTTCGACTGATAGGGCTACTTGTAAATAGTCCCTTTGGTAAAACCCGGTAAGTAACAATCAACAGCCCCGATTATCGATAGAACAAAGTCTGTCCGGTCAGATTGTTTATGTTTATCATTCCTACGTGGCTGACTATTAACATAAAGTAAACGTTGTATGAAACTCTGATTATGATTAAAAACATTATTTTATATCGATTCACGTGTCACATATTTATTGTTTTATGATTTAATTTTATATAGGTAGGTACATAAGATACAGACTACGTTATCATGTCGCATTCACAAAACCCAATCAATAATAAAAAACCAGACGACTTGATAACCTTTTGGAAGTCGGTTAAAAATACGTGTTCTTTGGTGATTAAAGTGATTTATTGTTTTACGGATTTTGTTTGAATGAAAAATTGTTGATAATTTACTTACAAGAAAGAATCACACTTCCCAATAATATTATAAAGCCGAAAGTTTGTGAGTGTGTATGTTTGTTACTTCTTCAGGCAAAAACTACTGAACGGATTTGGATAAAATTTCGTACACAGATAGTTTATAATCTGGATTAACACATAGGATAGTTTTTATCCCGATTTTATCTTGACGTGGGATAATATTTGAGTTGTAGCGGGTTTAGCCGCTGGCAACAGCTAGTTATAGACATAAACGGACTGTGTGAAGGATGATATGGATAGAAAGGAGCCTAGGTGACTGCTGATATGACGAGTAATAGAGAGTATGGGAGAAGAAGATATGTTGCACCGACCAAAATAATTTGAGATAATGGTAAGAGAATGATAATGAAGTAGGTCCGCCGTAGTCGCATGCCACTGATACCAGCCTAATGCTCCTTCATGGCGTTTTCATTAATACACAAGTCAGCTGTTGTGCCGTTAGCAAGGTGGCATGCGACTACGACTGACCTCTATAATAATTTTACTTAAATTTAAATAGAAATATATAAATTCAATATATGAATATCAGACAATAATTATTGACTACTTTTAAGACCGCGGCGTTATAATACGAGTATATTACTTTAATGATGTAAAATTCTACTGAATGTTGGTTTGCTATTTAAATAGTATCAGTAAAATAAAAATAAATAGCAGACTAGACCGCGAGAACTTCTTGACCGCATTCTAAACGTGTATTCTCATTTGATACCAAACATGTGATTTGATTATCTCAATTTAATTTTTTTCGAGCTTAGAAATTGAGATTTTAATAACATCATATAAAAAATTGTTAAAATTTATATAGCCTATGTGACCCGGGGTATTCTTACGAATAGATTGATACCTCATTTATTAAAATACGTTCAGTAGTCTAGGCGCTACACGGTGGAACATACAAACATACATACATAGACTGCCAAAATTATTACCTTTCCTTTTGGCTTCGCCGTAGTCGGGTAAAAACTAATTAAAGTTGAAAAAAAAAACCACACGGTCGTTATACTGTGTGCACCGTGTAATCGCGCAGGCAAAAGTGTGGTGAAGCTTGAGCATGTGGTAACTGGTCGGCCCATTAGGTGAAGGTTGCAGATCCGCTGGATGCGAGACGCACGGGACCGGTCAACGTGGCGACACCTGGGGGCCTATGTCCAGCAGTGGACGTCTTTTGGCTGAAATGATGATGATGACGTATAGTAAAACACATTTCACTTCTTGTCTACGATTAAATGTCGCCAAGCACAGCATAACATTTTAAATTATAAGTAACTAACATTTTCAGACAAATGTTAATACCGATCGTGTAAAAATTTAATTTTATTGTTAGAAAATAAATCTGCGAAAAAAAAGTACCCGCAGAAGTGTTTGTATTAATAAGCTATTTGCAAACTGCATCATTAATGTAAGCTGTGGTAACCTGAGTGCTTACTCTCGAATATAATTCCGATACATCGACATTGGAATTGTAAGTCAAACGTCAGGGAAACGTCAGGGGGGATGTCAGGGAATGTCGATCTATCGGAATTATACATATTCCAGAGTAAGCAGCCTGTAATTGAGTAGGTATACCTAATGCGTTACAGGACCATACAAACAAAATTAGAAACTAATTTTTTTGGTAATCTACTTACAATAAACAAATAATTAAGGTACCTAGGTATACATTATTAGGTTCAAATTTCTTTGTATCTTATACTGTATGTTGTTACGACAATGATTTATATCTGCACAAAACACAAACCTATTAGTAACATAGTATTGGTACAGTTCACTGTACATTCTCTTCTAAAAATATACATTCACAGATCACATGCATACTATTCTTGTAAACCAGTTTCTAGGTCACGGGCAATGTAATGACGAAAATAGCTGTAGGTGAAAGTTGCCGATAACATAGCTGTATTTTGCGCCGTATCTCATCGGTTCCATGGTGTAACGGTTAGCACTCAGGACTCTGAATCCTGCGATCCGAGTTCAAATCTCGGTGGAACCTGAACTTTTTGGAATTCCAGAGACTGTTTTTTAAATTTTTGGTGACTTCGTGATTGTTTTAAAATACGTTTATATTGAAATGGACATGTTTGTAATGTTTCTTTCTGCAATCTTTTGCTAATGTTTCTATATCATAGTAGTCATAATTATTAATAATAGTGGGCTAGTTTCAAACTTATCGACGTATTATTTTGATAAAGTAAATGCGCGGTTCCATGGTGTAACGGTTAGCACTCAGGACTCTGAATCCTGCGATCCGAGTTCAAATCTCGGTGGAACCTGGCCTTTTGAACTTATATAAAATGTTATAAGTAACTTTGTTGAAAGAATAGCTGTTCAGTGATTTTTTTTTAAATATTTTGAAATTAAGTGAATTTTTTGTCTGTGGAATGTTTGAAAACATAATATATAATATTTTTAGATACCTATTTACTTATCGAGTTATTGTTTTGGTTTACTTGACTCCTATTTCATTATCAGTATTATTAACCTATATTATTTAGTTTTGCTTATTTTAACTTAAATTAGAAAACAACACAACTAATCTATAGATATGGTCCCCAAAATTGACTTGACCAATGTGTGGAGCTGGACTTTCTACGAGACCTCTGAGGTCATTTCGCCTGTTTCTTTTCAGAGCTGTCGGCCGTACGAACCACCGGCTCCATCTAGTGTCAAAACATAACATGCTGTGATGTGTAAAAGTGTTGTGTCAAACCAATTTACAGAAATAAATTAGTTAATTTAATATATTTCTGTAAATTAATTAATTTAATTAGTTTACGACGGCACGGTTCGCGCAGTGACTGTTGCGCTGCGTGTCGCGGGTTCGATCCCCGCACGGAACAAATATTTGTATGACCTACAGATAGTTGTTCCGGGTCTGGATATTTGTGTATGTGAGTTTAAATGTTTGTGTACGCACCCACGATACAGGAGGAATTCCTACCTAGGGCAACGTTAAAAACAAAAACGTCATTTGCAATCATCTATCAACGTAACATCACGCCTATAATATTTATTTATTTTATTTAAATCTGAATATTTTATTCTATCTTATTTTAGTTTTGTATGTTTAATTTTAATATTGTCTGAATGAGAATTTTTAATGTTTTGAGTTCAGTATTAATTTATTTCATTTTTCATTTTTTTTTAATACTGATTTGACTTTAATTTAATTATTTTATTGTATGTGGATCAAGTTGTCTGAAATTAACTCACCCTTCCCAGTTACGCTTATTTCCGACGAGGAAATCGAATGTAGGACCACATCTTCAGCTGAGCAGTTTCTTCAACGATGCTGCCGTAATAAGCGCCAGCTTATTATTAATAAGTACCTAAGTAGGTATCCACTAGGCGCCATCATGCTTTAATTTTTCCGTTATCCAATGATAATTCAGTAGATAGGTTTTAATCAATACCTACATTTATGTTTGAAGATAGCTTCCCTTCATTAATTTATTATTGTTTATTAATGATTCTTTAACTAACAATGTTATTTCAATTAAGATAATATAGGTAAAGCCACACCCGGGATCCCCCCTTTTTATCACTAATTCATTATAATATTATTATCTTGATAAACATCTTTGATACTAGCTGTTTTGAATTGAACTTGAATCTGATTTTTTTAACAATTTCAAGAGGTTTTTTTTGCTCAGAATTTAATTAGGTATTTATTCTAAAGTAAAAGTATCCTTTGTTAGACTTTAAAAATCAGCTTTTTGTCAGAGAAAGTCTCGTCATAATCGGTCCAGCCGTTTAGGTGTAGTTAGCCGTTTGTGTGTAGGTACCTAATAGTTGACCCAGAATTCTCCAGTTATGGAGCCTATTGCCATCAAACAAATTCCAGACTCCGTGGTTGCTACTGAAAAAATAGTGACGGAAAAACGCCCCACCTAATTGAACCCAGGATCTTCATGATCAGCAGTCACATTGCGACCACTGGTCAATGCCATTGTGATATGAGCACATGAAATACCATCGCATCAAACCTCTTACCAACCACCAAGAAAGTGTAGAAGGTGGTCAGATTCGATGGTCCAAATAAAATATGGTTGCACTTTAAAGGATTTATTTAGGTCAGCGTAACTTTCTCACTTGACGGTTAGAAAACGACAGTGTTCAAATACCCGACGCATCGACTTTTATACAGTTCTACAAAAAACTAATATTACAATATTAAATTAAATTCTTAAATAAATCGTGTAATATTAATTAACTGCTAAGTAACAAAATTATTAATCAATTAGCATTCAAATCTTAACCAACAATAATTTTATATTCACCGGAAGCTGACGAGCGGAAGGTGCCGTAAAAAACAAGTATTCTTATTATTTAACATTACTAAATATCAAACTAAAAATCACTAAATAATTACTTTACAATTAAATACAACTTAATAAATCAAATCACAATAATTGACGTTCATTAACTATCATTGATAATTATAATTAAGTCGAACTGGTATAAGCAGTACCGGAAGTCTGTAACAAAAGCCATCGTATGCCGTCGCTGTGGCCTGAGAATAAATCCAGTGAATAATACTTAACACTGTCTTAAAAGCTGAAGTTTTACACTAATCTAAGTTTATAAGTCACCTCAAAAGAAATCCTCCGAAAATATCTGATTCAAATTAATACTTTTATCTTCAAAATCTTCCGTATTGTCCTCGATTCGAAAGACCTCTATATGACATCAAATCAGGCCCGAATCCCTCATAATTCTAAAATCAGACCTGGGTGGAGTTTACCAATTTATCAGTTAACGTAAAGCCCCTGATACACTGCGATATGGTAAACCTTTGCTAATTAGCATATGTTTAAGCATTCATACAAAGTCTGGGCGCGCCCTAACGAATTTACTGATTACTTTAATTAAAAAAAAGCGAACTCTTTCGCTTCAGGCGCTTTGGGAGTTCGAGCGTGAATATGTGGATTAAAAATCCATGTGTCGGTGGCACTGTGAATAGAAAAATTAGCGTTAACTAGAGTTTAGTTAAACAAGTCTAAGAGATACTACTTAAAAACGTGATTTTTAGATATATTCGACAGAAACAAATGAAAATTTCTAACATTACAAGACGACGATTAGGTACTGGTTTATTTTGAAACAATTGCAATCTCTAGTAATCAGGACTTTGGACAAAATGTAGTGCTCAGACCAGGAAGGTCGTTTCAGAAGTCCCATCTTGGAATTTGCCAAGCAATGAGCGATGGAACTCAGCAGCACTCTGAGTGTCGAAAGACAGGACGGTTTTTGACCAAGTCTTCTGACTTCATTAATTGATAGTTGATAGTACCATTAAAAATGTATACAAGTATTTTACATAAATTAACTTAACCACAGTTCTAAATCGTGCAACCCGCCGCAAAACTAGGGTTGCCATATCACTTGTGTTAGTAAAGACCATTACAATAGGTACTATAACGTACTAGTTTACTGTCTAATAGCCTATCATTAATTACTGAAAAAAAGGCGTGATATTTATTAGGGAGTTCGCTCTGTTGTTCGCGCTAGTGACTGAGATCATGAAAACGTTTAACTCACCAAACAACATCTGATTAGCTTTTTCCCAACTATGTCGTAATAGTAGTCCAGAGTAATCCTAAACAGCTGAATACCAGTGTTTTAGACGAAAAGAGAGTGCGACTGCCTATCTGACTACACAATCCAGTTATCAGTAATCGGAAACCTTTTGTTAAGACTTGTGACTTCAGGCTTTCTGGCTTTAGACTACCGCCGGATTAGGGAAGATGTACCTGTGAAACATTCGCATTTGGCCAGCTATGCAAAAGTTCCAGGTAATAGTGACGAGAACCCTATTAGACAAACTTGGCTAATACTTATAAATAAATAATACATTAATGTTAAATTAGTGCCAACCCTAAAGTTAACCCTTCCGATTACCAACGATGTTTATCGTATAGAACTCACGCGCTGCCTACGTTACTAGTGAATTATTATTTCTGATTAATAAATTGTGCGTCCCGAGAGACATCGAGCTCGACACTGTCACGCCTTGTCGTGGTGTTGCCAGACGAAAAAAGAAAATGGTAGGAAAAATTTCATAAAATGTCGATTATACGATTCTACGAGCTAGAATAAAAATGTTGGTGGAAAAGATTTCAATGGAAGGCTAATAGAAAAAAATAAAAAAATTTGGATAGATTTTACGAAAGCAAAAAGAGTACAACAGGGACGAATGGAAATTGAAGAAAGGGCTAAGAAGGAACTTGGGTGGTTTTTAGTCAGTAGAACTCTGACTTTCTCTTCTGCTCCGCCCAAAGCGAAAGGAGTCATTTCCCAACCTCCAAAAAACCCCTCAGTATTTTTTTATGACAGGAAGATGGTCCACTTTAAGGACTTAAGTGCGTAAACCAAATACCTACCTACATACAACCTGAAAGGCAGAAAGATGGTGATGATTCTACGTGCTAAAGACTTTGATAAGATGTTTTCCGTGGAATTTTATAGAACGTAGGTCTTATCATTTTTTATTGTATAACGTAGATTGTAGTTACCAAAGGTTATCGGTAAAGAGCTATTTGAATGAAAGACAACAAATGCATGATAAAAAATTCCAAGTACTAAAGTATGGAATTTATCTGTGATGTTGTGGAAAAACCCTTGACTACGATGTGGATACGAAGAAGTTTGATTCTACCTTTGACTGACAGAAATAATGTCTGTAGCTGTTGTATGCGCAAAGTAAAAAGAAATAAGTTTATTTTAGAAGCAAGACAGATCACATATGGACCCATGCTTGTAAAAATGTGTACGCTTATCACTGTAAGGCAAAACATGCGTGCTTTTGCCTTTTTTTATTTTGGCGGGTGAAAAATCATCGAATAACCCGTCCCGCTCTTGGGCAGAGCCAAAGGGAGTGTCAGACTTCTACTGACTAAAAACCACCCATGGATTTCAGTGGACCTGTACCTGTGTAGATTTTTCTCAACTATTTTGGGGACTAATTAAATACTGAGTTACCTCCGTGAAAGCACGGTAAGTTATTAGTCCTGACTGTCGTTTAAAAAACTTTGATGGTTGTTACCAATGGGTCATCCATCCATGGAGCAACCAGGGCTTCCGTCCACCATTCTATCACGTGCTGTAATTCGCAAATTCTTGTAAAAAGAGTCAAATTCATCTCGCCATCTCTTTCTGGGTCTACCGCGTTAACCGTTTGAGACCCATTATGTCGGCATGCTGGAGGAACTGCTTATTGGCTAAGGTCACTGCCGAAAGCTCCTCCGGCATGCCTCAGATGTGGCTAGCCTTTGCCTAATCCGTAATTTCTTTTTTTTTAGCAGAATTGTTATTTTTTTACCTGGCAACCCCTTCACATCGTCACTCCGTCACACCGTCAATTACGATATTTGATGCTTTTTCATTAAAGTAAAACGATGTCCAGGACTCCCTGGAGGCTTCTGGGCGGGACTGGGTTAGTTGGGTGTGATAGACGGCCGAATGATCCAGGGACGTATTTTATACGAATTATGGGCACTTAGTGGCGTTTTTTGGCAAAACTTGGCTTGTCAGGCGATTTTTTATGGTTTAAACCTTGGTTATTAGTAATGAAATGATATTTTCGTGTATGTATGAATGTTTTTGTTTTGGTGTTATATAGGTTTTTAGGCCGAAAAAAGCTTGAAAAGGTTTTTTTTTAATTATTGTCGGTGTTGTATTATTATTACTCATACTTATTAGTCACTAGGTATAATCATTAGTCCTGGGTTCAATTTGACTGATTCATATCAGATGTCTCCCAATTTAAAGCAATAAGGAGCAAGGACTTCGCCGTCATTGGCGTCTCTTTCATTGTCCTCGATTTTGTTTTGTGTTACTTCCTGTGATTTATTTCGTCACTACTGATCTCAAAACGGTGCAGGAAAACATCGTGACGAAACTGGAATGTCCTAAACCCAAGAAATCCAAAGACAAGTGAGATCAACCAGCCCACACTGGGTAGGTTATGTACCTACATTATAGATTGCAATAAACAATTTGAATTTGAATTTAGGTACATAGGATGAATTACAGCCCACTCCCTCTTATAGAGAATAGGCTTCTGTCCCAATTAACATTACAAGCGGTGAGAAATATGTTTCTGGACGAAAGTAAATGTAGTTCTTGGAGTTTCCAAGTGTAAGAATCTAACAATAGGCCGAAAAAAGCGCTAGGCTGACTGACTGACTTAAAGTCCGCGTCAAAATTTAAGTCAGCAATTCAGTCAAACCGCTTCGGGGCTGCGATTGTACGCAAGAGATACCGCGGCCTCGACAAAAAGAGCTAAGAAGGATCTTGGGTGGTTCTTAGTCAGTAGAAGTCTGACACTCCCTTTCGCTCTGCCCAAGTGCGGGAGGTGTTATTTGATGATTCAGTCATTGATTGAATGGCTTTTTTTGGCTGAATTTGCTCTGTTGATGCTAATATGCTCACCCTTTTAACAAACATGGAACTGGCATGTGCTGATTATGTAAACCTCTGCCTGACCCTTCGGGGATTACAGGCGTGATGTTATGTTTTGTAATGCATCTACTACACGATCATCATCAATGTTTTGTTAGAGTAAAATATTTACTTATTTGCAGCGAAAGATCATTATGTAAATATTATTTAATAACTCAGAATCAAATAAAAAATACATTATAAAGCGCTTTATAAACAAAAGTATGTAACTTAAACAACAACAAAATTTGATTGTATCCACCAAGAAACAAAACTAGAAAAAAAAAGTACTCCCAGGTTCCACCGAGATTTGAACTCGGATCGCTGGATTCAAAGTCCAGAGTGCTAACCATTACACCATGGAACCGAATGAGATGGAACAAACTAGTCCAAATTATGTACCACTATCTACACAGTACCTACATTGTTATTTAAATTACTTACGGTATAATCAGAGCTTATCGTTATTTTACAACAATAAACCGTATTACATGCATTGAAAGTTCATTATTCGACGACGAAGTTCTTTAATGATGTCGGGGTTCTTTAGTGATGTCAATAACCTAAATATGACGAGTCACGATTTTCTTCGAATCCCGAAACTATTTACTGCGTAGTACTATAGTTAGGTGACGTGTTAATTTATTTAAGTAGGAACCGCAACGAAGCTAATAATAACTCGGTGCTGCGGGTTGTTCAACAGTTACCGGGGCTTCGACATATTATTATAGGGCTAAGAAGGAACATAGGTGGTTTTTAGTCAGTAGAAGTCTGACACTCCCTCTCGCTCTGCCCAAGAGCGGGAGGAGTTATTTGATGATTTTCCACCCGCAAAAAAAAAGTAACTAGATATCGCCTACTAATTTAGGAGCCAACAGAAGGGTTTTACACAAAAAAATTTGGTTACCTACCCAACATTTTAGGTCAAAATAAAATCACTGTTATCAGTGTTTTATAACGTATTGATAAAAGAAACATATTATATTTCGTACATACTCACTAATTAAAATAATCTAAACTTATCGATACAGACCTAATCTAAACAGGCAGACTCAGACAGGTCATTATTTTTCTAAGCATCACAATCATTTGTGTAGATGAAACAATTTATATAGGTATTACGTTTCTCATTAAAAAAGTATTCCTTGTGGGATGTTTAATTGTTTACTAACTAAAAAAATATGGTTCTAATTAGTCCGGCAGATAGATTTTCAAAATATAATATAGGTACTTACACGCATTTTTTTGTTTTTTACTTAGACAAAAGGTGAAGATGATACAGTGCTTCGAAAAGTCGCGTCAAGTCGTGTGACGTCACAAGGTCTTTCTTTACCCACAAAGTGACGTCAAAAGCCCCCACTTATTTTAATTTTTATTTGTTTTTTTGTTTTATTTTACGTAAATTTTTATTAATTTGATAAAACAAAAAACACGTACCTATCCCATATTTTCGATAATCTACTAATTAGATTTTTTTGGTGAAATAACCTTTTGTCTCTGCAAAAAAAAATTGTTTCTTTCTTTTCTTCTAAATCGCTTTTAATTAGTTCTTACTAATTATTTTACGATAACAAACGTCTATGTAATATCACCTACATAAATATTAAAATTCAAGGAATGTGCTACTTAAATACCAAAGACACGTTATTTATGTACAAAACGGTACCTAACATGTTTTCAGTGACGTCACAACACTTCTTGCTAATTGGTGGAATTTAAAACTGCTGTGTACATAATATACACAATAGAATAATGAGTATTTAATGGAACTTACATAAACATAATTTAATAGGCACGTGTTAATGCCAGATGCATGTAGTTTAGTGCGTAAATATGTTATGATATGGACGAAATCCTTCGACAATCTCAGACCAAATAAAAAGTAAAGACGGAACTCTGTGAACAGCAAAGTGAGGCTGGTCAAACTAGAGTGCGCGCAAGATAAGTCTGCGCGCGGACAAAATCGGAACTAATCGTTGGCCGCCATCTTGTCGTTTATGTCAGGTGTCAAGAGAGTGTATTGTGTTCCGTGTTTTTATTCGTATTTTAAGTAAATAATCCCTATCATTATGCCTAAAGTGATTAAAAGTGCTGGTAGAGATATTTTTAAGTTAGTAGTAATAACTTCTAAATAATAAACTTGAATTACTTTAAATTTTGAGTAATAAAAAGTTAGTATTGAATAAATGAAGGAAAAAAGATTAGTTAGCTGGCAACATTAAGCACGCCACCAGCGCCGCCAGTAACGCGCAGACTTATCTTGCGCGCACTCTACGCCTCGCATACACGCACACACGTCTCAGACCAAATAAAAAGTTTAAGACCAACGCGTAGTTTATGTTGTACGTGTGTGCGTGTATTGTGTATGTACTACACGGCGAGGCGTAGTTTGACCGGCCTCACTTTGCTGTTCGCAGAGTTCCGTCTTTACTTTTTATTTGGTCTGAGTCGACAATGAATTCTTTTGGGTTTAGTTACGAGTGTTACGTACGACTGAAGTTGGAGAACGTGTGGTCGCTGGCCGCACTTGGTGATGAAGCCCGCTGGGAAAGATGGGCTGGTACCAGGCGGTCGTGGGTGCGCACGAATGTAGGTAGGTACTTGTATGGAGATACAAGTACATTCGGGCCCCCACACCGACACATGTACATGCACAGTAAGATAGGAACAGTGGGTTTTTAGTCGTTACAGTCCGACATAACCCCCGCTCGCCCCAGGCGGAGGGTATCGATGAGAATTTTCCCACTCAAAAAAATAAAGGCAAGGGAAAACTCACTTAATAGCACACCTAGACTGTGACGTTGTGAAATCTGGATAGATTTCCCCACTTACGATGTGCAATGAAAAAAATTAAAAAATAATGAAACGTATACAAGTCCAGAGTCCATGGCTGCTACTGACAAAGTTTAAATTTAAAGTCCTTATGAGAAAACCAATCTGCCCGAACCGGGAATCAAACCCAGGACCCCATAATTTTGTAAAATTTGTAAAGAACTGATGAAGATGCCAGCGGCTTCACCCGCTACAACTCGAAAAAAATCCCACGGGAAAATAAAATCAGGGTAAAAACTATACTATGTGTTAATGCAGGTTATAAGCTATCTGTGTAACAAATTTTATCCAAATCCGTTTAGTAGTTCTTGCGTGAAGAAGTAACAAACATACACACTCACAAACTTTCGGCTTTATAATATTAGTGTGAACTGTGATTTAATCATTCAAAAACTTAACAAATCGACCTTAACTCAACAAGAACTTGAAAATTTCCCCGATACCGTGGCGTGGATAGTTCTCAAAATGACACAAAAAAATACCTTTTGAAGAGGATGCGGTTGTGACGTCACAAGTGCAAGTTCTGCGGTCAGGTTATACGGATGACGAATGATTAAGTTGCGATGACGACATAATATTATTATTAGTTGGACGGGGCTGCGGGTTGTTCGAAAGTGATACCGCGGCCTCGACAAAAAGGGGTAAGAAAATGAGTGGATTTTAGTCAGTAGAAGTCTGACACTCCCTACCGCTCTACCCAGAGCATACGGAGTCATTTTAATGATTTCCCACTCTTCAAAAAATGAGGTCTTGGGTTCGTTCGGTCGGGCAAGTGTTATTGGGTTTTACCATCAAGAATTTCATAGTAGCGTTCACGGAGTCTCGATTTGTGTCCGGTTGGTAGGCTCGCCATAACATGGGACTTACTTAGTACTTAGGTATATTTAGGTTAATTAAGGTATTTGTCTATGGACCTTTGGTTTCCTAAAATAAATATACTTATTCTATTCTATTCTATATCACACTAATTTATAAGGCGAAAGTTTGTGAGTGTGTGAGTGTGTATGTTTGTTACTTCTTCACCTCTAAACGGCTGGAGCGATTTCAATAAAATATGGTATGGAGTTAGCTAACAACCTGGAATAACACATAGGATAGTTTTTATCCCAATTTTATCTTCCCGTAGGATAATTTTCGTGTTGTAGCGGGTGAAGCCGCTGGCAACAGCTAGTATAATATATTCCCGCTAGATGGCTCTGATTAAAATTTTTAGATCATTTGAACATTAAGGTGGAAGCTCACATCTGGCCCGCGAAATTCTAATTTTCTTACGTTTTTGGCAATTTGCAGGCCAGTGCTTGGTTGTATGTTTATGAAAATTTGATTTGCGACTGTAAGACGTATGAAGTTACCGAATTATAACCATCAAAATTACTAACTACTAAAGAACGACGACTAAATTACTAAAGAATGACTTTTACATGCAAAAATCAATCTTGACATGAAAATGAACTTGGAGGGTTGTATTGATAATTTTGATGGTTATAATTCGGTAACTTCATACGTCTTACAGTCGCAAATCAAATTTTCATAAACATACAACCAAGCACTGGCCTGCAAATTGCCAAAAACGTAAGAAAATTAGAATTTCGCGGGCCAGATGTGAGCTTCCACCTTAATAGGCCCGGATTAGTTCGCGCGCAACTCGGATATATACACTTCATTGAACTTGACCAATATGTTGCCAAAACCAGTTTATACGGATATCTCATTCCAAGGGAAATCTATACAATGTGTGGTCATGTTACACTGGAAATGTATAACTTTGCCGTGTCGCCATATGTACGATATTTCGGGATAACCCAAATACAAAGTTTTGAACTGAAATTATGGATATTAAGTTGATATCTGAACTAGAAGAAGATTTAAATAATGGTCCAGTCTAGTGTACAGTATACCTACATAATTACTTTTTTATTACGACGCACTAAAGTCCATTTTTCACTAACATCACAAATGTAGGTTGTACTTAAATGCTTTAAATGAAATCTCCCATGCGACGTTCGATTTTGAACGCTCCACTCAGCGTCGAGAGTTGAAATTCCTACAACGGAATAATAATTATGTTGGGAATCGATTTGGGAGTGATTGTTATACTTACAGGATTTAGGTACTTTTAATTTATAGTGCATGTAGGTATGCACCAACGAGCTTCAGGTCTTGGGTTCGATCCCCAGGTGAAAAAAACTATTTTTGTGAGTTTTTCAGTGAGCCACGGAGTTTAGATTTGTGCTCGGTTGATGGCAATAGGCTCGGCCCCATCTTACCTACTCGGGACAAAAGTGTCCACTGTCCGCACGGCGACTAATCCAGCAATACAAAACCAGTTTAAGCAGATCTCTCATTGTACCTGAAATCAACACAAAGCGAGGCCATGTTATACTGGAAATTTGTATCTTGATGTGTTGCCGTGGGTAACATCAGGTAGGTACATTTCTCCCTATCCCTTCAGTGATTATAAGCGTCATAGTATGTATGGAGAGTATGGAGAATCACTTTTACTATCAAATGCAGTAATCTCGTGATATCTGTTTGTCCCATACAACCCGCTTCGTTATCACAAAAAAACAACATTAATGAAGTGTGCATAATGTATTCGAATCAGCTGTTTATAATCCCCGCTAATAGTAAACAAGAGAGAAATTAATGTGATTATAATGTGCAATAAGTAGATCCTAGTTAGATCAAGGTTCTCGAAATTTTTCCAAGCAACCTTAAACCTTGTGCACAAATCATAGAGTTGAAAATCTAACCAATAAATTTGTCAAGCGGTGCATATTGTCGTCACCACATCGAGTAACCCGACTCTATAATTTTTCCAATCAAACTTGAACCTTAAGAGCCTGTGATAAAGTTGAAAATCTATTAAATAAATTTGTAGCGGGTTCATGTGCTGGCGTCTGTTGTGTAATCAATGTTGCAGGAAAATATGATTTTATGTATTTAAGCGGTACAAAGCTATTTTGGCACGTAGCCAAAATCAGAACTAACTCAGCTATTTTATTGAAACAATTATTGACTGAAGATAAAAATAGAATTCAAAATATTAAGTAGGTAAGTAGATACGGTATTTCAGATTTTTTAAGTCTTATTAGAGTGAATTATCCTGCATTTCTCACAACTTGACCAAATACATGAACCACATCATCGTTCTAATTTCGTACTTTCGTCGTTTATCTAAATCATGCTTCTAAAATATTCATGACAGCAACAAAATACTCATTACGTATGTGCCAAGTAAGATATCAACAATTTCAAACCCTTTCTCATCGGTTCCATGGTGTAACGGTTAGCACTCAGGACTCTGAATCCTGCGATCCGAGTTCAAATCTCGGTGGAACCTGAACTTTTTGTGTTTCTAAATTATTGTTTGAAGCATTTTCTTCAATTAAAACAATGTTTTGTTTACATTTTACCTTAAAATACATTTGTTTTTGGTAAATTTAACATTTTTTTTCATTATGTTGTAATACTTTGTTTTGATACATTACTTCTTTCATATTGTTTTAATTTTTTTTTTAATTTTAAGTGGAGCTTGATTTAATACATTTTACTCAAAAATGCATGTAATGTTGTCATTATTTTGACAAACTTGTTTGAGCAAAGTCGACCTTGCCGGTCTGTTTCAAGGAGCGGCCGGCAAAGTTTTGCTGGCCGCTCTAACAGGCCGGCAATGTTTTGCCGGCCGCTATTTTGACGTTTCAACGTTTTAAAAAATCAATTCCAAAAAGATTTTATTTAAAACACAGCTGTTTGTACGTCTAAAGGTAACAAAAAAAAAAGATTTAAATGAAGTAATAAATGAAGAAATAATCCAGCAGTCAAACACCGCATTAGAATTATCGCAAACTATCAGTAATATCAAACCGGGAAAGTCTGTGTTGAATTTTAGTAACTGTACTTTTCATAATTGTCATTTTAATTAAAAGTCTAGTTAATTAATATATTTTTTATTTAAATTACTTGCTGGTTTTATTTAGATTAGGTACTTGCATTTTTGAGTAAAGCACTATACAAACCTTGGCCCACAATGACTGCTTCGCTGGTCACGCTATGATTGCCTCGAGCTAGCCTAGCTACGCTCTAGGCCTTACAGCTTGGCCATCATTGCAGCCCTTGCTGTCCTCGCTGTAAAGGCCTCGGCCTACGGTCTCGGCCTTTATCTCAGCTCGTCCATCAAGTGCTGCACGCTGACCGCGCTGTGTCGGCCTGGAGCTGCGCTACGCTGCGCTGTCGGCCATCATCAGCGCGACCAGCAAAGTAGTCATTATAGACCGCGGCAGTAATGTACTATTATTGTTTGGTCAGGCAATATCTTTAATGTTACCTTTCTTTGTAATACAACTAACTAACTTTCTTTAACTTTCTTTTAAATTGCGGTAAAAATATTTAATATTTAACTTAGTTTTTAGTATTACTAAGCCATTGTTTTACTAAGAAAGTAAAACTCATTGTTTTCAAACATAAGCCCCAGTTAAAAACACAAAAATACTAACAACCACACAAATATCGAATCTAAATGGATTACAAACTGTGAGCCAATTATCAAAATTCGTTCAAACAAAGCGATTGAATTGTCCATAAAACAGTTCCTAAAGCTGATAACCAGGGTTCATAATTATACCAAATGGACGCAGTTAGATATTGATCATGGTAAGTACAGTTATCGAAGTAATTTTAAAAGGTGATTTATTTAAAACACTGTGTAACACTATGCCCGCGGCTTTGCCCGCCTATATAAAGTTTGGTAATTGTCTCACGAGTTCATGCTACCGGGATAAAAAGTATCCTATGTTTAACATCACGCGTTTTGGGTTGGCTTTCAGTATTTTGCTGGAATTCAATTGCTTCGGGTCGGGGTCACATGGAGCCCGTAGGGCTGCAGACCCGTCGGGGCTGCGGGATGTTGTAAGAGATACTGCGGCCTCGACATAAAGGGCTAAGAAGGAACAAGGGTGGTTTTTAGTCAGTAGAAGTCTGACACTCCCTTTCGCTCTCCCCAAGAGTGGAAGGGGTTATTCGATGATTTTCCAACCGCCAAAAACAAAAAAAAAAGGTGATTTCTTTGAAACACTATGCCCGCGGCTTTGCCCGCCTGAAGTTTGGTAATTGTCTCACGAGTTCATGCTACCGGGATAGAAAGTATCCTATGTGTAACATCACGCCTGTAAATCCCGAAGGGTAGGACAGAGGTGTATCTAATAGTACATAACTACACTCACACTTCATTAGTAGGTAATGTTTTAAGTCCCTTGTAATAAGGGGCAAGCCATCAATTGCCATCAACCGTTACAAATCCAGATCCCGTGGCTGCTCTGCTACTAAGAAACTCCTGATGGAACAACTCAATAACTGCACTATGTCCGACCCGGGATTCGAACCCATGAGCTCGTGTTTAGGGGTCGCGCTTGTGTCCACTAGGCCAACGAGGCAGTCGACAACATCCATACATCCTCACAAACTTTCGCATTTATAATATACCTACTGGCTGTTGCCAGCGGCTTCACCCGCTACAACTCAAAAATCATCCCACGGGAAGATAAAATCGAGATAAAAACTATTATATTTGTTAATCCAGGTTATAAACTATCTGTGTACCAAATTTCATCCAAATCCGTGCAGTAGTTTTTGCGTGAAGAAGTAACAAACATACACACTCACACACTCACAAACTTATTAGTGTGAAGTGTGACTAGCTAATGCATGCGGCTACATCCGCGTGGATGTCGGTTATCCCAATCCCGACCAAAAGTAATATTTTCATCCCCCCCTTGCAACCACGTTTTTTTTTGTTGGTAAATTATCAAATAACCCCTCGGGGCAGAGCGGAAGGGAGTGTCAGACTTCTACTGACTAAAAACCACCCATGTTCATTCTTATCCCTTTGTGTCGAGGCCGCAATATCTTTTTCAAACGACCCGCAGCCGCGATGGGACCCGCAGCCCCGACGGGACCTTTCAACCGTTTACAACCGTTTTATCGCAATAAAAAGTACTTAGCTAAAATGTCCCTTCTCAAGCTCTAGAAGTCTAGACTCTAGACTATCTGTGTGTACCATATTTCATTTAAATCGGTTTAGTCGTTTTGGCGTGTACGCGCGACAGACAGACAGAGTTACTTTCGCATTTATAATATTAGTAAATAATAGCTTTTCCCCGCGGCTTCGCTCGCGTTCGCTTCGCTGGCGTTTTGGTCAGAAATTATCCCACGGCAACGTTTTAAATATAGCGATTCGATTCCCAGATCTGCAAAATGTTATTGGGTTTTTCCGAAAGGAATTAGTCAGTAGGTGGTAGCAGCTCCGGCGTCTGGATTTGTATCATTTCACAGTATTTCACAGCATTATATTATACGTTTAAAAACAACATTTCTGATAAACGTAATATTTATAGTCGATTTGGTGCCAAATTGTTGGAAATGCGTAATTTTTAATTCCGTTTTTCTGAGATAAGACATTTAGCGGCGAAAAGCATTTTTTTTGTGTATTGCGTAAAAACTTTTTAAGAAATGATCACGAATGTTGTCGGTTTTTCCCTGTTTTCGCTTAAAAAAAAACTTTAATTACGTCGTAACAGCCATCTTGACCTATGGTGCACAAACTTGGTCTTTGACAAACATCCAGAAGTCCAAACTCAAGGTTTGCCAACGAGCAATAGAGCGCAGTATACTATTAACGGATCGTGTTCGAAACACAATGCTGCGTTCCAAAACAAAAATAGCTAACGTGGCCCAAAAGGCTGCTTAACTCAAATGGAACTAGGCAGGACATGTCTGCATGCCGGACAAACTGTGGGCCAAAATAGCAAGAAACTGGTGCCCTGACACAGTGAGACGGGGTCAGGCCACGAAGGAGATGGCGGGATGAACTAGATCGGTTCCGTTAAAACTGGAAGGAGGACACGCGGGTTCGCGAGAAGTGGAAAGAGTGGAGGGAGCCCTTTGCCCTGCAGGGCTATTGCGTATCTTTTAAATGACAGTGGGTATCATACAGTGTCCATCAATTAACTTTCAAATGGTTCCATTTTGTACTAAACCATAACCAATTTGACAGTTAGGTTACCCCATGGATGATATTTATGATAGCCGCTGACATTTAAAAGATACGCAATAGCCCTGCTGGAGTGGGACAGAGCAGGCTAGTATAAAAAAAGGGTTAAATTATACTAAGGTAAGACCCGATGGATTTCGTATGAACGGTGTCAGTACATAGGAAAATTTTACTTCAAATCACAATAAATGTTTTCGTTCGTGTTACGAACATTATCTAAACAGAATCACATTTTTTTGACTGACTAAAAAAATGTGATTCTGTTTAGTCCGTTCTGTAACATTATTGAAAATTATTGGATACGTGTTTATTGTTTTGTCAAATTAATACAAATTTAACGAAAATAAAACGTGTTATCGATCGTGAGTCTGAGGGGACTGGTGACGTCGTTTCTGATGAAAATGTACCGAACTGTGACGTTCGCGCGACTTTTCGAAGCACTGTATCGTCTTCATTTATTGTTTACGTGAAAAAAGAAAGGGGGAACATAAATAGGCTGTTGATGATGAAATAAATTAATGCCATTGTAAACAAACAGTTTGAAAGACTAGTCAGTATAATAGTGTAAGTATCTAACAAACCAATTTGTCCGACTGTACAGAATGCTATGGTGTGTTATGTTATAGGTAATCGCATCCATTCGAGTGGTTGTCTACCCATTTACCTAATAACTGCCGTAACAAGTGGTGTATGGTGACCATCATTCTGGGTGGACAGTATTTTGTTTAGCTCTAGTGAGGATAGAACGTGAAGAAAGTTTCGAGTATGATTACACATAAAGAATCACTAGTTAAGTGGATAAAACCACTTACGTATGAGGCCTCAGAAGCATTGTTATAACACGGAATTATTGACATACACACACACCCACTTATAGGTACTGACAGACACGCTCATACACACACACACAGACACAATCTTTAAGTATACTCTCTTTTTAATTTCTTATTTTTGTTAGACTAGACCTAGTATTGTAAACTAAACTTTAACATTTAAAAAATATTATGTTAATTATCATGCTATACAAATTACGGAGGGGCGGAGTCTTCTACTACAGGCATTATTTGTTTAGTAGAAGATTCCGAACACAACAATTGTAAACCAATTATTTGACACCATAAATTTTATTATTTTATTATTATTTTATTTTTATGATTGTAGCTCTATTGGTCTAATAGCCGGTGTAGATCGACCTTGACAGCTCTGATAACCAGATGAGACGTATTTCTAATCAAATAGAAGAGATTCTCTAGAAAATACTTTAAATCGCACACAAAAGCACAACCTGAAAGAGAATTCGCGTAATTCAAACACCATTGGATTCTGTATCCTTAGAAATACATAAAATTATACCTGTAATCGGCTATAGGTTAGTCAGAGCAGAGGTATTAGTAAACAGAACCTCCAGACCTAAGGAGACCGTAGGAGGTTCTGTTCTAGTTTTACCACATTTTGACAGTTACAACAAGAAGAGGAATATTTAGGTATAATAATCGTCATCCATATAAGGTCCCAAGTATATTAACTGCTGATCTGTAATTCGAACAATACCATTCAATGAAGTAAAAGGGAGAAAATATTGTAAGAGAAAATGTTTAATGAATCATCAACCACAAAAGTTGTAACTATTTCGGCCATAAATGGTCTAACTAAAGCATTACAAGGCAAAGTGCATCTACCTATACTGACTCATAGCATGCACGTTGCAACGAAATCACGTTTTTTAGCACACTTTACTAAATGGAAACAAAGTGAATAACCGTATTGTGTAATCTGATATTCAAACAATCACCAAACAGAAATTATTTCATAAAAATCGTGCGTCAAAATTCCCTAGGCATGACTCAATTTTTTTTAACGTAAACTTGAATGAATTTAAAACCTAAATTACCTAACACGAGTCACGACTAGCGCGACTCCTGAGTATGAGTTATGAAGCCATTCCTGGCTCGGGCAAAGTGTTATTGAGGTTTTCTAGCATGTTTCAGTAGCAGCCACTGAGTCTGGATTTGTACCCAGTTGATGGCAATAGGCTCGCCTTCTGTTATATAGGGTGTAAAAGTACCCTTAACGCAAACGAAGAGCACTTATTCTCTCCACCAATGCAATATTTTTTTTCGTTCTAGACCATACCTGGGAACCCTCTAGTTACGGAGATATTGGAGGTCACAGTTCCAAATGTTTCACAGTTGTTTTTGTAAATACCAGTTTTCATTACTTAAATTACTTCCATGGCCCTTTTACTATTCAAAGCACCCACTAGCACAATGTTTCAAGAGTGCAACATTGAGTTTTACCGTAATATGTGATTTTCGACCCCAAAAAAAAAGTCTGCCAGCAAACATTTTTGCGTAGGGTTACTTAGTTTGATGTACAGAACGCTCGGTTCACGGCTGTTTGAACGGTTAATTTACACCCTGTATGGCACTTAAACATAACTGGCGAAGCATGGGTGTGTTCTATAAGGTACACCTCTGCCTAACACTTTGGTAATTACAGGCGTGATGTTATGTTATAACCTAACCGGTAGTCGTCTTTATCTTCTAGACAGTAAATTCCAAAGTCAATGTCAAGTATTCAGCTACCTCCGAGACAAAATATGCGAACGGTACTGATAAGAAATACTGGGAACATTTTTGTTATCAGTCATGCATGGCTTGCTCTAACTATATCAAGAGACTCGTAACACCTTATTAGCAAGCAATGTATATCATTTGCAGGGTAATTTTCGAAACTGCAATGACTACACTGAAAAACTGTGATGTTAATTTTCTTCGAACATTTTTGTTTGACTTATTATTCATAGTTATAGCGTGACAAATTACTACGAATAACGCAGTGTTTAAACAATTTGCAGAATTATGTTGCTGCAATTTCATTCGTTACACAAATTATATAACTAACTTGGTGACAAAACGGCGACAAAAATACATGACGACAGTAAATTCATACGAGTTATATAAATCAACCGTAGGTACTGGAAACTGATTCCAACATAATTACACAGTACATTTTTAATAACCTCTTCCTTTTTGCAGTCGGTTAAAAAGGCTAGAAAGATAATAAACTTGGTAGATTAATCTCTAATGATAAAGAAGATGTAGGTTAGCTAATAAGACAATATTCCAATATTCTCAATAAATGTTTCTACACGACCCAGGAATACCTTAGTTATAAGAATAGAAAATTAGTGTAGCGCCTTACTATGTTCCTATCAGTGCAATAATAACTAGTTAAGGTAGTATGTAGTCCAAAATGTAAATGTGAACCTACTTACCTACCTCTGTAACTTTAAGTTTTGCATACCAGAAATGGTTAATATGAGGATCTTTACTGTATTATGTAATGCACTATGTACCATCTTTTTACCCATATTTTGCGAATAAATTATTTGATTTGATTTGAATAACAAGGCTACAAAGAAATTTACTGCTGAGGTAAAGATAAGTATGGAAAAAGAAGTCATACGCGCCGATTCCAAATAAACAAGGATTGTATATTTTGAACCCTAAGAGGTTATCAACGTGTTGCCAAAACCAAACTGTAATAGCATAAGTGTTTTAGAAATTAAATAAATAAAACAAAAGCAGATAAATGATGATGACCCTTGTAAAGCTATCGTAGTTGATAAAAAGAAAGTTAACGTTAGAGAAGTAGACACTTAGGTATACAAATCACAAGTTAGGATAAAGATTCAACAGGATCTAGTACTCATGACTAAAATACACAAGATTCCCCAGACGTCTGTCCACTAGTTAAGGACAACTACCATCCGGCTGACACACACTTCCATCTTTAAATTGGTCGTTTCGGACATCCGGATTTAAACCAAGGTAGACCAGACGAGACGGGTTAATCCCTCACATAAAAATACCGACGTATAGGGTCTTGCATAAGGCGGATGTCGGAAAGGAGATAACCAATATTGTGTAAGACATGGTCATCTCATTGGTAAGAAAGGTTTTTATCTTGTGTAAGAGATGGTAAATTGAAGGTTGCAGGGGAATTACATGGAGTGAAAGGTGTGAAGTAGCGAAATTAATGATATTTGTGTGTCGATTAGCGGGTCTACGTGCAAGAATTTAGAGTTGACGATAGAGATCGCAATTATTGTAACTGAGTATCGAATGATTACCTACGCTGTTTTTATTGGGGAAGTAGAAACTTCAGAGTTAATTGATTCGGTAATCTAAAATCAGTCAATTCATCACTAACACAGTTTCAGTGTATAATTACTCTAAACACATTTCAACAATTATCATCATTCTCCTGCCCTTATCCCAATTTATTTGGGGTCGGCGCAACATGTCTTTTTCTTCCATACTTCTCTATTTCTCGTCATGTCAGTAGTCACCTCCTTCCTAGCCATATCATCCTTCACACAGTCCATCCATCGTTTCTTTGGTCTTCCTCTACTCATATACCCATCTACAATCATACTCAACATTTTCCTCACAACACTTTCTTCATTCCTTCGCATCACATGTCCATACCATGCCAATCGATTACCACACATACAACAACACATTTCAACAATAACTATGAATATAGAAATTTTGCTCCCTTATAAGAAACCACTCTGGACAATATATTTTTTATCAATAAGTAATATTAAATCCATGGGAAAAAGACGAATGGCGTGAATTTATGTAAGTAAGTATGTACATTTTTTTTTTTTTTTTCTTTTTTTTTTTTGGTGGGTGTAAAATCATCGAATAACCCCTCCCGCTCTTGGGCAGAGCGAAAGGGAGTGTCAGACTTCTACTGACTAAAAACCACCCATGTTCCTTCTTCGCCCTCTATGTCGAGGCCGCGATAACCGTTGGACTACCCGCGGCCCCGACAGGCGTCGGCCCTTTCGGGCCCCTCCCATGTTGCTGACATCTCTTTGAGGCGCGCGTGGAACACGAACGCGCCGTCGACACGGCCTGTTTTCGTCGTGAGACGGACGGACGGCGAGTTAGCCCATCACTCACCGTCCACAGGCCCGCGTCTACGGTGGCCGGAGGTCATCGCGGGACCCCCGACGCCCGGAGCGCCTCCCGCGGCGGCTGGGACGAGAGGTTCTCTCCCTCTCGCGTTCCGCCACCTCCTTCGCCAGCATCACTGCTTCGCAGAAGGAGGCGACGGCGTCCCATTCCTCCTCGCCCCGGACCATGGCTTGCACCAGGGCCGGGCGCGAGAGGTCGCCGCCGCCGATCGCCGCTACGAGAACACGGCGGGACTCCGCCCAAGCGGGGCACACCTCCACTGTGTGCTCCACCGTGTCCTCCGGCCGATCCTCGCAATGGTGGCATCCGGGCGTTTCCTCCCGCCTGATTCGGTGCAGGTACCTCCCGAAACAACCGTGTCCGGTGAGGACCTGCGTCAGACGGAAGGTGAGGGCGCCGTGGCGCCTCTCAACGCCCTCACCTTCCGTCTGACGCAGGTCCTCACCGGACACGGTTGTTTGGCGGCCGCTTGGGCGGAGCCCCGCCGTGTTCTCGTAGCGGCGAAAAAAAAAAAAAAAAAAAAAGTAAGTATGTACATTGAACCCATTCTTTAATAGCTTCTTCGCAGTTCCATCACTGTTCTTAATTATATCAATTCTAAATCTTACCCACCATTCCCCACTTCTTAGGTCAACGCAATAGAAGTACCGCTTTCGACTATAACCGCATATTTCCGTATTTATCTCGGTGGTCATGATCGTGACCTATCGCTTTTGTGGGATTTCCCGTTCTATTAGCTATGTGTACTTATTAAGTATCATCGATATATTCTTCTATTTACTAAAAAGTACAAAATGTGTGAGTTTGTGCAGATGTTGGTTACGCAATCGTTTTGATAAAAGCAGCATTAAATTTTGCACTCGCCTTCCGCATAAACTAAGAATTTATTGGCAAAAATTATCCCGGTACAAGGTAATATATGGGATGAAAGGTTAAAGTATCGGTGTTCTTAATCTTTGCAGATGGGAGTTTCCATCAGGCACACAGCTAGTAATGCGTGAAGGTTTAAACGAATTTGGCCGACATTTGACACACCGTAAGATATTTTCATCAAACCAGTTATCCCTGAAAGGTCAGGCATAGTTGTACGGACAGTACAGTCTGGCCAGTTATGTCCAAGTCTTATGTAAAAGGGGACGAACTTATAGCCATCACCCATGCACAAATCCTAGATCATCCGGCAACATAGAGCATTATTCCTAGAACGGGATGGAAACCGCAAAAAACAACTAGTATTAATTACTATCATGAACTATCATCCCACCAGACACGCAGCTGTAGGATGATTCAAGTCCGAAATGCAATATTAAACAAGTCTCTGAATGTCCTCTGTTGATTGTGGGAACAATAATATTATTGTAAATATTGTTCTGGGCATTGAACTGATGTTAGAAATCTACCAGCGAATCTTTTGCAGCGTCAGGTGGTACACACTGTGTTTGGCATCTGGCATTTTGCTGAGCGGAGGCGCTTTTGGTAATTAGTAGTTTGTTTTGTATTTTTTTGAAGGTGTTTTAGTTATTAATGCCAAATAAATGCGATTTTGTTTGTTTTATTTACCTGTTTCTGTTTGTACTGTTTTGTTTGAAAGAAACAAGATAAAGCAATTAAGACATCATAATTTCTAAGACTACAGTAAATAGTTAGTCTACAGTAGAACGTCGGTAAAACTTTACATGTTACATCTGTAATGCTGTTCCTGAATCAGAATTAGAAAGAAACAGCTCAAAGCTAAGCTTCTTGCTTAAGAGGTGTTGATGTGTGACTCAGTTGATCGTGAAAGCCAATAATTGTAGTAATATACCACCATGTTTGGTTATCATCCGGTAACTATGCAGTTTTAAGAAAATTTCCTGTCTTGTTTTCTCAGCTGTTTACAGCCGTATACGTAATTTCTTTGTAGATCGCAGTATGGTCCATTAATATCAAAGTTAAAGGTAACATTTTCCTCCTAAGGGACAGTCTCACTAATATACTCACAAGATGACACCCCATACACTGTCACAGCACTAACTTTACAGTAATTATAGTAAATGTGTTAACTATGGTGGTTAAATTGAAGCTTGTCACGTGATGGCTTCATTCTATGGACAGACAGACCTATTTTTTTGTATGATTGATGTGTTGTTATAGTTTTTTTTTGACTAAGTAAGTGATTGGCATGCAAAGAGTAAGGGTGGAATGAATTTGAAAAAAGTCAGAACGAAATCTATTGTCAGTCTATATAAATATTTAGAATCCCGAAACTAGCTACATAAACCATCAGTTAACGAATTTTAGTTTATTTCTAGCACTTCTGCCAGATTTCCTGACTGTCATTTTCTTTTTAACCATCTTTTTAAAAGTAATCATGATCTGTTTCCAAGATCTGTTTGATTTGATTGTACATCATGACAGATCTTAACAAATGATCGATAGTCGTAATGAAATAGACAGTCATGCTCTCATGCTCATATCTACAGAGAACATTCTTCAGAATTCACATGATCGTATTTTGTCAATTTAATGATGCTTGGTAGAGGTGTTTTTCCAAAGCTGGTTGCCCCTTTGGGGGGGGGGGGGGAATCATCAAACATTGATGATGATCGTGTAGTAGATGCATTACAAAACATAACATCACGCCTGTAATCACAGAAGGGTCAGGCAGAGGTTTACATAATCAGCACATGCCAGTTCCATGTTTGTTATAAGGGTGAGCATAATTAGCATCAACAGAGCAAATTCAGCCAAAAAAAAAGGCATTCAATAAATGACTGAATCATCAAATAACCCCTCCCGCACTAGGGCAGAGCGAAAGGGAGTGTCAGACTTCTACTGACAAAAAACCACCCATGTTCCATCTTAGCCCTTCATGTCGAGGCCGCGGGATCTTTTACAACATCCCGCAGAAACTGGTTATCCTTAGGTTCAATAAAAATGTTAATCTTTCCTTAAATAAATAAATACATTTTTCTCATAGGTTTATATCATGGCAGGGTTCATACATCATCTTTGTCTACTGCTATCTGCCTAGCCTTCTCCCAACCATGTTTAGGCCGCCTCCAGTCTAACCAGATGCAGCTAAATTTATACATGCAGTAACTGTCTATCTGACCTCTGCCACCCAGTTACTAGATGATACGATCTTGTCCTTTTTAATATTGATTCTTTTTCTTCGTCGTCCTTCAAGGAGAGGTTGATGGCTTTCAGAAAAGCAACTCGAGACTTGATTACTTACTACGTCAATAGACACACGCCTTACTTTCAAGTATTTGCTTGTTGACGCTACACGTGATTAAGCGGGTAGTTCTTATCTTCGTACGTAATATGATAAACCTTAATTACTCATTGATGAACTGATGTAATTCATAAATGAGAACTTTAGCACTAAGTGCGTCATGTTATGTGCTCGTGTGTTTGTGAGATGGTCTAGTTACTTAATCTTTTCTTTTCAGGATTCCGTACCAATGGAACCATATTACTAAGACTCCGCTGTCTGCTCGTATGAGACAGGACTGCGATAAGTAGACCCTTGTTAAAATTAGCAGGTTTTTTTGATATAAATATTCTTTAATGGAAATGATTATGGATGGGTGTTTGTCTCGACGAGCCATATCAACTAGACGGTTTTAAACGGCAATGGTCTTCGCTCTATTTTTGTGACACTTGTATTTAAATTACATGTGGTAAGTGGTAACAACATTTTCATTCGCCTAGCCTATAGTAACTACGTTTCTATGTTTACCAGAGGCTGCTGAAATACAAAATTGCGTATAAAGCGGCTGAACAGCATCCTCTTTGTTATAAAAGTTTGCATAGCAACTACACGGCTATTTAACCAGTTTGGTAATTAAGAGCGTATGGATTCTGGCGATAAATTAACCTAGTGGACTCTAAGGCTATTTTAGAGAAAGGAAATATCAGTGTTCGGAGATGGAAATCCATGTCGAATATTCCAACTTGACGGCCTTTTCATTTTGACTAAACATTAGCAAAGTAGGTTTCAATTTAGTATGTACTGACTGCAGCTCATCAAGCTAATTCAATCAAATTTTTTTAATAGATTTTCAACTTTATCACTAAAGCATCAGGTGCAAAGTTGACTGGAAAAATTTGATAGTTTCGGGTACCTTGGTGTGCTGGCGTCGCGTCTGTACAAGTTTTGGATGCCTGTTAAGGCTGTTTATAGATTCAGTTGTAATATTTGTATTTCTGTTTTACGGTGTTTATAGTGGGTCATAGGCTGATAACACGGTTATCGTAAACGGAATAGTTTTCTACTACTGGTTCGGCTATCAGTTGTTATACTTGTTCACCTTAGAGAACCTCTTGCATAGAGATATGTGTTGCTGTGTGGTTGTTTTTACCATAGAGCCGATGACGAGTTATATACCTGCGCCGTCTATAACTTTGTAGACCGGTATTAAACTAGATAGGAATTATATTTTTATTCTGCTAGTTCTGTATATGACATATCTAATCTAGTACATATTATTAGTTCTCGTGTGTAAAATATTTCATAGCATTATTCATGAAATTCACTAAATCTTTTTTTCAGTGTTTCGTTTGGGACGATTTCTATATTTTTTTAACGAGATAGGGATCAGTGGCTGCGAAACAGGAAAAACATTTTAGTTAATAAAATTAACAAACCAAACTGAAAGAAGTGGAAACAGTTTTCATACTTGAGAGTCTAGAGACGTGTTTGTGTGTGTGATTATGTGTGTAATGTTCATGTAAAAACTTTACTTTATCGACAGTTAAAAGTCAGTTGGTACAAAGATTGATAGTCTTCATACAAAAAACAAAGCTACAGTTACCTATTCAGATGACGCTGTCATCCGTCCCTTTCATCTCGAAACGTTAGAATGAGACAAAACAAATCCATTCTAACGCCAAGCTCAGGGGAAGAACATCGACCCAATTGGAATTCCAATGAAAAAAAAAACTGTTAAGGTAATTTTCAAAGCATTTATTTAACACAGCACGGCACATAGAACATTTTCACTACAAAATTCTATGGCGGAAACTTCGATTACCTCCGTACTTGACGGAAAACGATTCTGCTCCTCAGAATCAGAAGGCGAACTGACACAATAAGCTATTCACAGCACTTAGGTCCATAATTCACTGTGGTCCCATCACCGCATCACGAATGAGAAGATGGATTCAATCACATCATCCAGGTCCTTGCCGAATGGTGAAAGTTGGGCTTCGTAGTTTCCTGTGTTCTTCTCCTTGCCAGCTACGATGAGGTGGCAGTTGGTGCCGAGCATCTGGATTCTGTCACCTTTCCATCGCTTGCTGACGATCACGACGCCGTTACTCCCCACAACGTTGATCACTCCATGGTTCTCGGAGACTTCGATACGGCAGTCGTTGCCGATGACTTCAATCTCACCGTTGTTGACGGCAACCCTCACGATGCAGTGGTTGCCCACGATCTTCAGCTGCGTAGGGTTAACTTCCATGGTGACTTTCTTCTTGTTACCGACGACCGAGTACTTCTTCATGTTGATGTTTGTTTGATTTTCTTTCTTCAAATTAGAAATTGTGAGAGAATTCTTTTTCAGAATTCGAAGTTGTTGTTGAATTTATATTTGGAATTTAATTGACGATAAATAAATTCCGATGTTTTTTGGCAGTTGTGTTACTCGCGACTGTTGCTCACTGTAAGCGGTGTGCGAATGAATGGATTTGTGGCGCGCTCGCTTTTATAAGTCGCACGCGCATAGCTTCGGCGTCTGATAGGGAGTCCCCTATGCGTCACTCATTCAACGTAGCGTGAATCGACCGGTGTAATCGTTCACCTGGCCCTACCGTTATACCTAGCTATTAGTTATTCCCCCAAATTGGGATTCTGGTTAAATACTCTTTTCTATTGAAAGGGATTTGATTCGGATGTGAAACTGAATTGATGTGAAAGTGTATCGTTTTGTAGTAGACTATTTACGTGAATTTTGTTATGTCCTACAATAGAAGTTGTGTTTGTTTTCTTCATATTTTGTAACATGATTCCTGTAAAAGGTATTTGTAATAATTAATTTGTAGTAATTATTACGTTTGGTTTAACATGCTGAAAGTTCACATTCATAAACATTGCGCTTTCACGTGATTTTCTGTAACGTCTGTAAGATAAAAATCTGTTATTATATGACATTATTTTGTTTGTTTGAATAGGTAAAAACTGATAAATTTATAAGTTGCACAAAGGATACAAATTATTACTTATGTACTTTTATAAATATTTTGATAATACATTTACTTGCACGTGGCCAAACATTTTAAAACGATGAATAATAAATTAATATTAATATGATGAAATTACCTATCTTTTATTATCATAAGTTAAGAAAGTAATATCATTAAAATTTTATAAATCATTTTATCAAAGATCAAGCAATAAGCTATCTCCTTCCTACAGTAATTATTATAGTAGGTATATTTAAGTTCATACCTACGTAAAATAACTTGTACCTACTTAAGTAGGCAAGTACTTATTTAAATTATGTGCTTAGCTTAATCTAAATAATTTCCTATATAGATTCTAATGATTAGGGGGCGGCCCGTAAGTAGGTTCATACAAGTAAATAAGCAAGAATTAAATGACTTTATACTTTATAATAAATAACATTAATTAAATCTATTATTAGTTACCTGAAATACCGGTCGACCTCCAAAGTATGAAATTAAATAATATCCTGTTCCAATTAACTAGGTACATTTAAAATTATTTGGATCTGGGTTAAAGATTATTATTCCTGAAGGTTTAGCTTTTTTTTTTGAGGGTTGGGAAATCATCAAATAACCTCCCCCGCTCTGGGCAGAGCAAAAGGAAGTGTCAGACTTCTACTGACTAACAACCACCCATGTTCGTTCTTAGACTCTAGTCTGAGTCCTTAGTGTCGAGGCCGCGGAATCTCTTTCGTCATCAAATAACCTCCCCCGCTCTGGGCAGAGCAAAAGGAAGTGTCAGACTTCTACTGACTAACAACCACCCATGTTCGTTCATAGACTCTAGTCTGAGTCCTTAGTGTCGAGGCCGCGGAATCTCTTTCGAACTACCCGCAGCACCCTTGCTGACATCTCTTTGAGGCGCGCATGGAACACGAACGCGTCGACACGGCTAAAGGTTTGATTGGCCTGTAGATGTAAGTAGCCAATATTTTTGGACAGAGTTTGATCAACTGTAGGACATCTAGTAATTACTTTGAATTATATTACTTGTCTGTTTTATGGAAAAGACGGATCGCAATACTATACAAATTACTAGCCTGTTTGCTCTAGTAATGAAGTCTTGTTAGTCTAGTGATCGCGAGTGCTACCCTGAGCATGAGATGATGTGCTGGATTCTTAAGTCAGACAAAGTGTGCTTCGGAAAGCACGCTAAGCCGTTGGTCTAGGCTGTTTTATATAGAAAGAAAGAAAGAATGAAATAATATTGATTTGTCGCAGAAACATACCGAGCATACAGGAAACAAAAAACAATACACAAACAACGCTTAACAGATATAAAAAAAAATAATGTTGCAAGTTGTGACTGCGACAAGTAGGTGGCCACTCAGCATGGTGCTGTGCTATGGTCAACCACAGCACAGCGCTGGTTTTCAGTGGTCACCCGTGAAAAACGATATAAATCTTTGGCAGTCGCTACTGGTAGTCAGAGGCTTACCAGTCTACCAATGATGGGTATCTTATTACGTAGTAGTAGTTTCAGACCAAATAAAAAGTAAAGACGGAACTCTGCGAACAGCAAAGTGAGGCCGGTCAAACTACGCCTCGCCGTGTACATACACAATACACGCACATACGTACAACATAAACTACGCCTTGGTCTTAAACTTTTTATTTGGTCTGAGACGTGTGTGCGTGTATGCCAAGCGTAGTTTGACCGGCCTCACTTTGCTGTTCGCAGAGTTCCGTCTTTACTTTTTATTTGGTCTGAGGTAGTAGTACTAACTGGGTTGGGAAAGGCATGTATAGGAAGTGGCTCCATGTAAAATAATAGTATTTAGCTACATCCGGTTAGAATGGAGGCCAGTCCCAACATTCATAGGAAAAAACTAGGCAAATGAAGGTAAGTAATAATATTTTGTGTCTTACATAACCTACGATACTAACCGGACTTCTAGACACAATGACCTCACAATTCGAAGTCCAAAGTCTCCCACATAGTTATTTTGTGGTACCCAAAGGCCGAAATGATGCTTAGATCGCTTCGGGACAAAACCGGTTTTAATATTACCTGATTTCAAACTCGTTTACGTACCCAAATGGTATTATAATCGCCGCTTGCAGTTCAATGATTTTGTTTGTAAACATAATTATACATATGTTAGGTATCTAAATATGTTTTTTACATAGAGATAATAATGATTATCGTCGTTATCTAGCCTTGCAGTGAAAAGGTAACTTCCCGATGTTAATGATAAAAGTAAATTGAAACGTATGTTTTAGATATTGATAATGAATGGGTTATGTAATACTAATCGTTGGTATCAGCTGATTTTTGCTGCGTTAATATATGTTATCTATTAAATTGTAAGATAACAGGCTCATAAATACACAACGGAGACACAGTACATAAGTCCCGGGTAAATCTGTCTGAATTTTTTTCTCTTACTTAAACTTTAATCTCAATTACACAAAAAAATATGAATTAAAAGTAAATATAAATATTTGTAAAATCACTATACAGCTTGTGCTTGCTTGCGGCTTCTTTGGAAAATATCCCATGAGAAAATATTTACCACCGGGATGACAAGGCATTTTCATCTACATAGCCTTTTCCCCAATACCTATGTTGGGGTCGTCTCAGAGTCTTATCGGATAAATACCTGAATGGGATATTTACTGACTTAAAAAAATATGATTCTAATTAGTCCGTCTGTTAGATTATCGAAAAATATTGGATACGTATTTTTTGTTTTATCAAATCAATAAAAATTTACGAAGATAAAACGCGTCAAAGATTTGAGTGGGGGGTTGTTGCGTGACTGACCGCTAAAATGTCATACTAATGTCTTAGAAAATGACGTCACACGAGTTTTCAAAGCACTGTATCGTCTTCATTGTTTGTTTTATGTGAAAAAATAAGAAAACGTGTCCAATATTTTTTGGATTCTATCTGACGGACTAATTAGATTTTTTTTGTTATCTACCCTATTTTAGTGTTTAACATGGACTTGCATGTGACTGCCTTTCTGACCACGACAACCCAGTCACTTGTAATAGGAGGGAGAAGCCTTTGGTGAAGCCTGGTTGTCTACCGACAAGTTTCCTCTATCATTAAACCTACACTAATCTTACTAAGACGTAACAATTGTTTGTAGGTTAGTATGTAGAAGGAACTACTGGGGGCCAATTCTCGATTTTCGCCATTTATCTCGAGTTCGAGATCGTAAGTCTATCTCTATGTCTATTAAAAATATCTCTATCTCTACCAAAAAATGTCGAATTGAGCAGAAATCCGTATTCTCAGTCAAAATAGAAATAAATGTCACGAAAATGTCGAGTCGAGTGAAGATAATGTTACCATTATGAAGAATCGCACGTTCTGTTTTAGGTAGCTATGAGTTAATGAATGATTTTGTTTTAAAACGCTGACTAAACCTAATTATTTAAGTATAAAACGAAACGTTTAGTGTGTTTCAAGATTTTTGTAGGCTCTTCGTGAAATAAAGAATACAAATTGACAGTTGACAGTCTGTCAGTGTCAGAATTTGCGCCTTTTTGCGGTTCCTTCAAAACTTTTGTTATGTTTACATGTACTGTGTTTACATCATTATTGGGTGCTGTTTTACATTTTAAAAGTTTTATTTTAACATGGAGGGGAAATATCAAACAAGGCAAGGGCACAAATCAAAGAGTATAAATCGAATTTCCAGTAAGTATGAGATGCCAAGCCGTATTTTATTTAAAAATTAAAGAAAAGAAAACACAGTGTACAATCCAAAACTCAACGAATTCACTCAGAAATGACGTATCTCTACAATCGACATGACATCTCTACTGCTCAGAAGCACTCGACATGAACTCTAACGTTAGCTTTCGACAAATGTCGAATTCGACATCCCCAGAATAGCAACTTTTAAAATTTGTCGAAAAAATGACGTCATTAGAAATTTTTGTCGAGTTCGACACCATCTCTAAAATCGAGAATTTGGCCCCCTGATCCGATTACGAAAATTCTTTCACTAACGGGAAGCGTCATTGTCCCCGAGTGTCATAGGCTATAACATTTTAAACGTTCCCGTGGGTTAATTTCTGTACATAATGGGAGTGAAGTCACGAGCAAAAGCTGGTGACCCATTCAAAAATAGCCAATGAGTATCATCATCTGCTTAGCCTTTTCTCGGCAGTCTAACCAGATGCAGCTAAATACCAGTATTTTACATGGAGTGACTGCTTATCTGATATCCACAACCCAGTTAGCACTAAGTAACGATACCCTTTGGTAAGACTGGTTTTCAGACTTTCAGGTTGAGCAGCTTAACGTGCTTCCGAGGCACGGAGGGTACTCGGTATGTAATGGGTGGTCTCCCACCAACCTAGGCAAGCGCGGCTTAACCTGAAGATTAGCTCGAGTGGCAGTTATTATTAAGCCCCGAGCACGAGCCAATGAGTACCTATAACCAATAATATTTTTAGGCTGCAAAAAATATATCATTCATAAAGTATAGATTTTAAAATATCTAGCCAGTAGGCACGTGCCAACCACAACCCAGGGATTCCTAGCCTCTGCTGTTTATTTATTTATCCCAAACGAGTATTATACATACCATTAGGAAATAACGTAGCCATATTTCCTCTTCTTTAAGTAGGTATTTGTTTATGTTTTTTTTATAGTAGGTAACCTTGTTTGTAGAGAAATAGTAACCTTGGCCATGAATGAGGTAAATAACATGCTTATTATGTAGTGAGGTGTTTAGCGTGTGTTATTGTGACGTATAAATTATCGTAACTATGCTTTAGTAGGTTCATTGAACAAACATGAATTCTTTATCGAGGAAAAATCTATGTGAGAATAGGTAGGTACTTACGTTTTATGTTGATGACAATAGGTTGTCCCCTATTGCGCGGGACTTTAACGTTACTGGCGAAGGAAATGGGTGTGTTCTATTAGGCACACGATGTTAGGTACATCTCTGCCTAATCGTTCGGGGATAACAAGTGTAATGTTACCTATGTTTACAATATAGATAGACCTCGCAAGAGATGACGGGACGAACTGGAGAAAACCCACGAACAGTGATCCACATTGGCCCTGGATCAAAGAATTTCGAACTCATAGGGAGAGGTCAGAGGCCCTTGTCCAGCTGTGGGATGACACAGGCTAACAGTAAACAGTAGGTATTGTCGTATATTTTTGTTATGTAGGTAAGTACCTACTCATTAAAATAGCGAGTTTAGTTGAGTACAATCACAGAATAAACAATTTTTTCATTATGTACTATGATTATATTGATGTCATTGAACTCCTCACAACTACCGGTAAACTATACTTGAATTTAAGTTTATTTATAAATAGATGTTTAGATAGTAAACCAGTTTACCGGTTCCGCCCCCATATTGAGGTTATTTATTATCTACCTGTTGTTGAAGTGTGAGTTTCTGTAATCAATCTAACGCTTTTACAAGTCTTGGGATACCTACCTAAAATGATCGCCTCAAGTATCTAGTTACTAGCCGAGTAAATACGATTACCTACTCTTGGTAAGACTAGTTGTCAGACTTTCGAACTGACCACTCCTAAGAACTGTCAAAGATCTACAAAATGGCCGGGATCAATCCGATCAACGGCTTGAATCGCCTAAGATTATCAGAATAATATTTATTAATACATAATTATGTCAAAAGATCCAAGAATGACAGTCGAGATCAACGGCTTCAAATGCTCTCAAATGATCACCAATGACTAACATATTCTTTCTTATGTTATACAATGCTATGTTAAAATAATTTATGTATGAATATATTATTATAATAATATTTAATGGCTACCGACACAGGGGTTTAGGAACTTTGTATGCAAACCACCACGTGGTGATTTAAAATAAAATTATGGCAACTTTGTCGTTTCAATCACTGTAATATTGTCTTTCATATTAGTGACTGCTGTTTGGAAAAACCTCCTATTGATGAAATTGATGCCTCTTGTGTCCATGTTCTAAAGTACAGACGCCAGCAAACTACCTGCACTGATACATTTTACCAATCAACTTTGGACCTAATATTTTAACAATAAAGTTGAAAATATATTCAAGAAAGGTGGATTGCAGTAGTTCTAGCTGGATTTGCTGGCGACTGTACTAGAGGTTTAAATGGTGAAGACTGATTAATGAAATTCGATAAACAATTGACTGTGTCATTTGAATCTACCAAGAAATAACTAATGACAATACCGCAACAATTTACTATATATTTTTCCTTCTTCCTTCCTCACTTCCTTTTGGTCACTGACATTTTCTTTTTAAAGATAACAATCTAAGTACTAGAACATACAATCACGATAGATTTGCTCGATTCGATTGAATCATAATTATTACAGAAGTTGCATGATTTTGCCTAAAATCATATTTGTATGGCTATCTCTTTCAGACTGGTGAGTAAAAGAGGGATGGCATCAAAACTCAGGCGCAGGTGAATCATATGGAGGACTCTTACTAAATTGATGTAAGGCATGAGTCATCTATAGTAATGTAACCTCAGACTAAAGGCAACCGGTCTCAGGATATAGATAAAAGATTTTATGTAGACGCGATGGTCAGGAATTCAGGACAGGGCAAATGAACTCTCCATGTAAAACACTGATGTACATATTCAGAAGAAAATAATGGGAGGGACTAGATTGAACCAAGGTCTAGTAGTCAACATTATCGCTGGATCGGAACACTTGGAAGTCTTAGGAGGAGACTTTTTTCAGAAGTGGGATAATGCAGGCTGACAGTTAAGTACCTAGTTAGTTATTCAGTTGCATCTGGCTAGACTAAAAGCAGACAAGTACATAGTTGGCCAAAGGTTAAGCAGGTGAAACGAGAATGATGCCACTGTTGAAGTCAAAGTGTTTTATTTTTTTAATAATGTAGGTTATTTTAAGCATAGGTATCTACTATTTTTTTTAAAGATGAATCATGCATAACGCCACTTTTAGCCTGCTTTGCATGTCTAGATTTCAGATTGTGTAATCAGAAATATTGGGGACACGTTTCAATATTTATCTGTATCAGGTGATTTAATAGTTTCCAATTATTACTTACGGGTAGGTCATTTCTAAATTAGAAATACTTATCGTCATTTGCAGAAACACATAGTATGTACTATTTTCTCTAAGACTCACCAAAACAACTTTGTGATTGTGTAGTTTACCGCAAATACGACAGTATGTTGGTTTGTCAGTGTAAAATGATAGTGTCAAAAGAACACTGCTCAATCATAGAAGAAGAAGAAGAAGTAGTAAGCTTTAATATCCCTAGTTTAAGTGCAGAGTAAGTAGAAGAGTATGGTCACGTAGGTGCAAGATGTTCCGCATAGTTCAAAACCGCTTGGAACTTAGGTATCTTTTCGGCTATTAAGTACTCGTATTGAAGACTAGAGGAAGACTAAAAGAACGATGGCTGGACTGTCTAAAGGATGAAAAGAAGGCTCTGGAGAGATAACGGTTAGTAGAGAAGAAGACGACCTGCTGCGCCAACCCCAAATTGATACGGATATCAGCAAGAGAATGATGTCATTAGGTATAGACCTGAAAACATCCGATGCAGACACCTGTTTGTCGCATCTGCAAAACTAATCTTGTCATGACCGCATTGAATGTCATGAACGTTTCAACGATGCCAGACACGCCGCGGCACGCCCCTCCTCCTGGCCCCGTGAGAACTCGACGACGTTATGAATCATGCGCCTACGCATAGCACGCGCCAGTTAGCAGAAATTGTAAAAGAAACGGATTTATATCGCTTCTACGCATTTTTGTTTCTAAGGAAAATGACGATTGGGGACATTTTTTTCTGTGGATAATCCTATTTAGATTTAGATCGATTTGTTGTTTTATTTTCAAGGAAATGTTGAGTTTGTGTTTCTTTGTAAATGTGATGATTTCTGCTTTATACCTTCCTACTGGAAGTAAGTTAGTCTTCGTTTTTATTTAAATACGAAAATTAGTAAGACTTAGATAACATGACATGACAGCACATTATTAATAGCCTCTGGCTTCTACGATTTTTGTAGAAGCCAGAGGCTGCTGTATACCTCTAAATAAAGTAAATTCCGTTCAAGTTACATTAAAGTCCCATGAGGCTCCTCATCAGCTGCATTTTCGACCAATATAGATTTTTATCAGTCGAATTTATCGAGTGTAAAGTCGAATCACAGAACATTGGACCCCATAGACAATTTGATATGAATCATACATAGGAACTCAGCGCACGCGCCGGATTGAATATTTAATATGAGTGTTAAGAAAAGTATACTGTCCAGGCAGTGTCTACTACAATCTACAATATTTGTATTCTGTTAGGCATGTTTTAGAACACACATAGAATTATAATTGTCATTTGTATGTGGACAATCATTCTTCATTTAGATACTTTTTCTTACAAGCTTTTATTTGTATGTTTGTTTAAGTCAAATTCACAACCAATTGAGTTGAACTTTTTTATACATGTTTGTTTTGTTTGGAAGACAATGCATGATTAGCTCAGTACGTTAATTTATTGGTATCAATTCTAATGGTTTGAGCTGATGATGAACTAAAACACCTTCGACACACCTAAAGGTTAGACTAAGGCTATCTAAAAAGTTTGTTTTTAATCAAAATTTTTTTTTTATTATAAACTTGTTCAATTATAGCGCGGCATGGTTTCATAGAAAAGTTGCCAAGTTTTTCTTTACCCGGAATGACATACGCATGATTTTTGTGTTTCCACGTAATATCATGTTTTGGCGCCGTCTTTCCTGAGATAATTTAATTTAGATCGGTCGTGGTTAAATTCTTAGAAATTGAGAGTTTTCTTATTCAACATTAAAAATTCTCACAATACGTTTCATATAATTTACATACAGTCTTGTATGTAAATTATATGAAACGTATTGTGCTAGTTTAACATGCTAAGCTACTACAACCTGCCAAATTTATTCAACAGATTTTAATCTTTATTGTTAAAGCATTAGGTTCAAAGTTCGGGCAGCTTGATGTGCTGGCGTCTGTACGTCTATAAATGTAAACTCATTTTTCCTTGTAAATGGGTGTAAATATTTTGACGGTACTGTAATATTTTGGAAGGAAAAGCAGAGCGCTGAAGAAGTGCATGTACCATGCACTTCTACAACGCTCTGCTTTTCCTTCATCATCACAAACACATTTCATTCGTTCCACCTGCAAAACACCTCCCTCCTGGACATAAGTTGACTCAAAAGTTTAGGTATTAAATAGAATCCGGACAGGCCGGACCTAGGTTGGGTGAAACAAGGTAAACCTTGTCAGGTGAAGATTCATCTATCGATCGATTTATATATCTGGAGTCTCTGTCCTGACGCCGTTTCACAAATGATGGGGTACTTAATATCGTGTCTCCGTGTTCTTCTGTTGGTTAATTACAGAAACACATGAAAGCTACTGACAGCGCCAAACTCGTACCCTTAGAAGAAGATAACACAATTCATATACTGTACGTAATCAGAATTCCACTTTCCTTAAAGACGACGGTCAGTGCTCTAATCTAATTTATCAAGTGTTACGTTGAATTATTGCAGGAACGCTTGACGGCGCGTCGGGGCACGCCTCCATCCGTGGTGAGAACCCAGTGAATCATGCGCAAGCGCATATCTTGATACAAATTACGCGAAATTAAAACAAACAAAACCTGTACCGTTGTTCAGAACAGAAATTTGTTTTTCCTCGTAAAATGATCATTCAAAAGTGTTTTAATTTTTATGTAATTTTATTGGTATTATATTTTAGTGCGACGTAATGTTCAGAGAAGAGTCGACGGAGTTGTTTTATTATTAAACGGGTTTTTTCATTCTTTGAGTAATTTTCTTATGAAGCAACAAAAATAAATCAATATCGTCACACACAACACGCCTGTAATCCACGAAAGGTTAGGCTATGGTGTACCTAATGGAACACCCATGTCTCCACTTTTGTTTAAGTCCCATGTTATAACATCCTCCATCAGCTTGCATCCTATACAGGGTGCAAATTAACCCTTCACACATACGTCAACCAAGCATTCTGTACATCAAACTAAGTAGGTACCCCTACGCAAATTATTTTGCTGGGAAACGACTTTTTTTTTTGGGGTCAAAAATCTCATTTTACGGTAAAACTCAATGTAGCACTCTTAAAACATTGTGCTAGTGGATTCTTTAAATAGTAAAAGGGTCATGGAAGTAATTTCAGTTAAGTTATAACCCGAAAAACTAGTATATATTTACAAAAACAGCTGTGCAAAATTTGGAACTTTAACCCCCAATATCTCCGTAACTAGGGGGTTCCCAAGTATGGTCTAGAACTAAAAAATTATCGCAGTGGTGGGGAAAATAACTGTCTTTTTTTTTGGCGGGTGGAAAATCATCAAATAACCCCTCCCGCTCTTGGGCAGAGCGAAAGGGAGTGTCAGACTTCTACTGACTAAAAACCACCCATGTTACATCTTAGCCCTATATGTCGAGGCCGCGGTAACTAGTGTACAACCCACAACCCAGAACAAGTGCCCATCATTTGCGTTAAGGGTACTTTTACACCCTTTATAGGATGCGAGCTTATTTCCATCAACTGGACACAGATCTCTTGGCTGCTATTGAGAAATTCCTGAAAGAAAACCCAATAACACTACATGACCCCGAAATCGAACCAAGGGCCTCATATTCAGCAATAGCGCTTGCATCCACTAGACCGACGAGGCAGTCTTTCATATCTTGAGCAATTTTCTTACGTAGCAACAAAACTAAATTAATATCAGTATGGCCAAATTAGACCAGAAAATAGGGGTAAGGTAACATTAATTTCCACCCGGCAAAGGTGGGGTAGGATTGTTCAAAACACCATTATGAATGAAATGTAAAAAGTCCCTTACTTTTTGAATTGTTATATCTCAAAAAGGTGCCTCTTAGAAACGAAACTGTTGAGACATTTTTTATAGATTATATTATCTATAATTTTGTCTGAGCCAATTTTATAATAAAACTTACCGTTTTGCTGAAAATCGCGAAAAACCCGTTTTGTGACCTTTGACCTCGAATAACTTTTTTTCCAGGTGTCAGATCGATGGGGACTTTTTACATTTCATTTCTAATGGTTTTTTGAACAACCCTACCCTACCCTTTCAGCTGGGTGGGAATTAGTGTAACCTTGATGTCTAAATTGACCGGACTATATCGTCATCTGATTACCAAAAGGTCGATGTCCGAGGCAAACCGGAATTTAGGTATTTTTTTATGTTTTCCTGTGACACTGACCGACTTTCGGATCCTATTTTCATTGAAAACCACAAGATAATTTTGTCAATCTGTGAAAGGGGACGTCCCACTTGTCATTTGGTTCAAAGATATTTTATCGATACTGTACATATAATACCCACTTATGAAGTGAGTCAAGGTGTCAGGAAGAGATTGAGTGTAGAAGGCTGAACATAGGAGATTAATACTCATGAAGGTTCCTTTAAAGTCTGAAAGGCGCGGATGACTGAAAGGATGTGTGGAAACGGGGGCGGATCCAGGGGGCCAATTCTGGTCCGGGGCGAGGAGGAATGGGACGCCGTCGCCTCCTTCTGCGAAGCAGTGATGCTAGCGAAGGAGGTGGCGGAACGCGAGAGGTAGAGAACCTCTCGTCCCAGCCGCCGCGGGAGGCGCTCCGGGCGTCGGGGGTCCCGCGATGACCTCCGGCCACCGTAGACGCGGGCCTGTGGACGGTGAGTGATGGGCTAACTCGCCGTCCGTCCGTCTCACGACGAAAACAGGCCGTGTCGACGGCGCGTTCGTATTCCACGCGCGCCTCAAAGAGATGTCAGCAACATGGGAGGGGCCCGAAAGGGCCGACGCCTGTCGGGGCCGCGGGTAGTCCAACGGTTATCGCGGCCTCAACATAGAGGGCGAAGAAGGAACATGGGTGGTTTTTAGTCAGTAGAAGTCTGACACTCCCTTTCGCTCTGCCCAAGAGCGGGAGGGGTTATTCGATGATTTTACACCCACCAAAAAAAAAAAAAAAGGGGGCCAATTCTCGATTTTCGCCATTTATCTCGAGTTCGAGATCGTAAGTCTATCTCTGTCTATTAAAAATATCTCTATCTCTACCAAAAAATGTCGAATTGAACAGAATTTCGTATTCTCAGTCAAAATAGAAATAAATGTCACGAAAATGTCGAGTCGAGTGAAGATAATGTTACCATTATGAAGAATCGCACGTTCTGTTTTAGGTAGCTATGAGTTGAATGATTTTGTTTTAAAACGCTGACTAAACCTACTTATTTAAGTATAAAACGAAACGTTTAGTGTGTTTCAAGATTTTCGTATGCTCTTCGTGAAATAAAAAAAACAAATTGACAGTTGACTGTCTGTCAGTGTCAGAATTTGCGCCTTTTTGCGGTTCCTTCAAAACTTTTGTTATGTTTACATGTACTGTGTTTACATCATTATTGGGTGCTGTTTTACATTTTAAAAGTTTTATTTTAACATGGAGGGGAAAAATCAAACAAGGCAAGGGCACAAATCAAAGAGTATAAATCGAATTTCCAGTAGGTATGAGATGCCAAGCCGTATTTTATTTAAAAATTAAAGAAAAGAAAACACAGTGTACAATCCAAAACTCAACGAATTCACTCAGAAATGACGTATCTCTACAATCGACATGACATCTCTACTAGTCAGAAGCACTCGACATGAACTCTAACGTTAGCTTTCGACAATGTCGAATTCGACATCCCCAGAATAGCAACTTTTAAAATTTGTCGAAAAAATGACGTCATTAGAAATTTTTGTCGAGTTCGACACCATCTCTAAAATCGAGAATTGGCCCCCTGGATCTTTTTCTGGGACACACACACGTAATCTAGTCAACAAGTGCTTTTTGATGCAATTAGCAAAAAATTGTGTTTTTTATTAAAAAAAAACACATACACGCATATTTTAGATGGTAATTTGCTTTGCCTGTAAGTATGTACTGTGATGGAAACTCCATAATCGTCTAGAGGCGTACCATTTTCAAGGGCAGACCGGGGGTCTGCCCTTGGAAACGGTACGCGGTAATCGTGGTATGGGGAAAGTGTCGTAAGGAAAGTTTTGAGTGTGAATGTGGATGTGGATTTTACATTGTTTGTAATTATATAATTTTTTATTATTGATTTGTGTCTGGTAACTCTAAAATGAACGTACACCTTACTATTGTATCGAGTCTGGTTCTTCTAACCAACATAACAGACAGAATGTGTTGCTGGGGAGTTTGTTCCGTCACTTCTTCTTTCCAGCTAAACACTAGGAAGTGCCGAAGGGTGGGCGTTTTGGGGGACTGTCTCTTGTAAATAAGTAAAGTAAATTTTGACGTTCGAAAAGTGCTGATTATCAGCCTAATTTGAATAAATGACTTTTGATTTGATTGATTTTATTTGATGGCTATAAGAGTATAGAAAGGATTGATAAACTGTGAGTCGGACTCGCACATGAAGGGTCCCGTACCATCGTAGTAGGGAAACCCCTTTAATTTGTATTATTTGTTGTTAAAGCGGTAACAGAAATACACATTTTGTAATAAGTTTGTTTTTCATAACGTTTGTATGAATGACAAAGTTATATTTTCAGTTTTTTAAATGTGCTATATCTTCTTTAATTTTCAACATTTTTTTTTTCTTTATCTGTGCTATAAGACGTCTTCATACCAAATTTCAAGATTCTGAGTTCACGAGAAGTACCATGTAGGTTTTGATTCCCTTGGGAAAATTGCGTCGAAAATTTGCAGCATAAACGTCTGTATTTTTTGAAGTTTTGATTGCGTTGGCTGTGATAAACCTGAGTAGATACTTGATGTGAATTTCAGTTTGATAACTCCACGCGTTCCTGAGAAAAAGGGTCTTGACAGACGGATAACAAAGTGATCCTTTAAGGGAACGGTTCCGTTTTTTTCCTTTTGAGGTGCGGAACCCTAAAAAAAAACGTAGGAAAGTATAAACGTTTAAAATTTTAAACTTTATCCGATTCAATATTTTACGTGGGTGAAGGGCGCGGACAACAGCAAATCGATTAATAAAAAAAAACCCTGCGTAGAAAGCAGACTTTACAAAAACCGAAGAAGGTACGGTGTTCTTTTTGCTTTTTGTAAAAGTACGTGCCCCAGGTCATGTACACCATAATTATGACGTTTAACGTGACGTTTTAGACAATCACCTCACCATTTGAGGCCTAAAATATTCGTAGCTACTTACATACAGGGAAAAATTAATGACAGCATATTATAATTACGTATTATCGTTTGTGGGCGTATGCCTCATCATTCATTGTTCCTTACTACAGGTATTTCCTCTATTGTCACAGCTAACGATATAGGGCGAGCTCTAGTACAGAATGCACCATAATCGGCGACATTGCTAAGCGGAAGAAAAACGCTTTTTACCCGACTGCATGGAAAGGGTAATGTCTTTAGTCATCCACTTTCTTGTTACAATGACATCATATATCGTCATTATCAGCCTATAATGTTTCCACTACAGGGACTCAGGCCTCCTCTCTAGGAGAGGGATGGGCTATAATCTACCACACGGGCCCAGCAGGCTTAGCACGAGAACCGTAGAGAAGGGTTTTGTCGACGGAAGAAAAGACAAAAATGACGTTTCCGTGTAGACAGTAGAAAGATTTCTACAGTCTGTAGCATGGCGATTATAAAATCAAATGTGAAGAGAAGTGTCTTCACTACCCTAGACAACTGTCTATAATGTCAAGCATGACGTACCATTTTTCTCCGATTTTGACAGTTTGGATTAGAGAACTTTCTTCCGAAATAGTCTACATTAAAAAGGACCTAGACAGAGTTTCTTTAGTTATTTTTTCGTTAAATCTAATAATTTTAGGCGTCGCTTATAATACACTATATAAAGTAGTGCTTTGTTGTATTCCGTAGTAGTATAAGTACCTTCTTCTATTTTTGAATTTGAATAAATTCATTTATTTCTTTACTAACATGTTGGGTTCAAATCGACGATATTATTTAAGTTTTTATATGGGTAAACTTGAGCGTAGATAGGAAAGAGATGCTGTTAGGGAGCTCGTTCTTCGATCTCCCAGAAAGTGAGCCGGTATATTTAAAATTTCATTCAATTTGAACCAGTAGTTTAAGAATTATAACTAATCAAAGTTCCTTAGTTTTGTCACTCACTGACTGACTGATTGACTGATCATCAAAAGTCTAAGGCACTCCTAGCAGACATAGAAGCTTAAAAAAAACTTACCAACCTTTAAATAAAAGATTGACTTGGCCATCGCATCGCATTCGCCAATGTTAAACATGCCATTGTAATAGCTAATCGCCATGGCATTGGCAGTGGCCAAGTCAATCTTGTATTTAAAACATCAAAGGTTTTTAAGTAGGGATTAAATATATTAACTGACTTGGTATTACATGGATCTCACTACTTTTTACGGTAAAAGTGAGTTGCTCGGCTTGGGTTTTTTTACAAGTTTTGTTTTTGGTGGGATATGTACTTACTTTTTGCGTGACGCCATCACAATTTACTATAGATAAAATCGCAACACACAGTACGGTGTACTTGCACACAAATCCGTTTTAATATTTAATTTAGCCGCACTAGGAGCAAACAAATCACAGATAATTCTAAATATGTCAAACATTCAGAATTTGCGTTATGTTATTGAAGAAAGGTCCGCTCAAAACAATGCTTCTTTGAGAACGAAACGCAGAAATATGATAAAATTGGCTAGTAATTACACGTCACTAGCGACTACCCCGTTGCTATGGAAAAGTCACTGTCTATGAAGAAACCCAAGTCTAGGTGTGACCTCGTGCTCGGGAAGGAGAGATTTTGAGAAGTGTAGACAAGCGATTTCTATTCTATAGTAGAGTAGAAATAGAAAGCGTCGTGCTAAGCCTGCAGTGAGGGTTGCTAGATGTCACATGTCTTAGATTTTTTGGTTCTAAAACTTGCCGGTTTCCTCACAATGTTTTTCTTCACCGTTTTGAGCGCAGTGCGTTTTGAGTTTAAATTGGGTGATTTAAATTACAAATATAACTTTGAAATTGCACTACGAATTTCTAGTTGAAGATGGCACGGTTTATCCAGATTTTAATCTGAAAGACGAAGTCTCTTTCAGGACATTCTGAATCTGAACCGTATCATTCTCAGTAAATACATTGGTTAGATCCATGATGGTTCTAGTGGGAATGATCCTCTAAACCAATGAACCTGTAATGCCATCGAGGCTTATCCGATTTGAGCGCGGTACCTACTTGAACACCATTTTGATCTTTGTGAGGACCAGGGTGTCTAAAATGGCCGCTTTAGCAGAATCGTAATATTAATCATGTTAAAAATTTCAAATTCTTAAAATGAACTTTATAGTAACAGCCATAAAGTCCATTTTAAGAATTTGAAATTTTAACGTAATTCTAAGATTCTGCGTGGATTCTGATAAAGCGGCCATTTTAGACCCGCAGTCCTTCATACGCCCGGGTTTCCGCCACAATATGATTAAAGCTTTGCTCGAAATTAAAATGCGTTTCATTTTCAGATTGTCCTAAAAGAAGAGTATAGAAGAAAACAAAATAGGCATAATGTGATACTTTTCTATTACTTGTCATCTCAGCAGGCATAATTATTATCCATCCATCGTTTCTATGGCGTTCGTCTACCTGCACAATTAGTACGTTATGTTGCAAGTGTGTAATGTTGGTGATTACAGCTGAGGCACCATTGAGAGAGAGAGCCGAGGTCCGTAATCATCAATACACACGTGAATCATACGACGTTTTTCAACACACTTGTGAAGAAAATAATATTTAAGTACTAAAAAACCATTTTCAACAATGAAAACGAGTTATGTGTAATGGCGGGAAAAATTATTCAGTTTTCCAATACGCGCATCTAACAATCGCGAACGGTCATAGACTACAAGAATGAGATTTTCTTTTTTGGTTTTTTGCGGATAGCGTTTTAGCCACGTACAAAATGGCGACTTCAAAGTTTTATTTATTAAAAACGTACAAGTTTAAATTATCTATTTAAATACGAAGTTGCATGAAATGAGCAAGCAATAATACATTAATTTATTTGGACTATTGAACACGACCTTTTTTGTATCGAAACTTTTTTTAAGAACAAAAAAACTCAACCAATAAAATAAAACCCACTTGAAACTCACTTGTGAATAATAAATTAAAAAGGCACAGTTCGATTACAGGTGTCATTTATTCATTACTATGTGCCTAATTGCAGTGAAATAATTAGAGGCATTTTATGAGCAAGTGTGTTGAAAATAATATAACCTTTATGAAGTGACAAGGGAGAATGCAATAAAAAACATGTTACGCCAATCCGGGCCAATCCCAAATAACATGGGGCAAGTGCAGCAAGATGATGATGATGATGAAATTACCACCGCTTTCGACTGCACTCATAACTAAACCTAATTAGTGTGTGCTAACAACCAATTTACTCAAGGAAACCACAAACCCATATAGGCGGAGATCCAATTAATGCAAAAGAACTGCACAAAACAACCTTCGTACATGAAACAAAAACCTAACAATTGGTAGTTCCCCTTACTGACGTACGGTCTCTAATTACGACTACCTAAGCCACGGTGCGATTACAATTGTACTTTACCTGTTAAATAAAAAATGTCACAGTTAGATATCGAACCTGTCCATTTAATCGTTTGATCGATATCATATCAGCAGACTTGATGTATTGAGTGTTACGGGACTTTTTGCGGGTATTGACGTAAAAGTTTTTAAAGAGTGCAGTCCATTCATAGTTATTTTACTTTTTAGAAGCAATATAACTAAAACCTTATTGTTGTAGAAATAGGGATCAATTTTATTTTGACAGAGTTACCAGCAACAGTAACCTATAACACGCTTATTGCTTTGATAATAAAGGCCACAAGCAAGGTAAACTAACTGTGTAAAGGCCGTATGTAGTGGGTGAAGTGGGTCCACTTCAGCTTTATGTAATAAATAGTGGTTAGGTAATATTATCCTCATGTAGTGGAGTTCCGGAATGTGTGGGCAATTAATTTGTAACATATACCTAACATTACATACCTACGCAAAGCACTAATTGTCTTCTGACGTCAGTTAGGTTGGCGACTTCTTTCATAATTGCAGCTGCAATCAACAGAGATGATGATAAATCTATCTTTTTGAGGATAAGGCTGCGGTTCCACCGAGGCGGAGCGGAGACGAGTTCAGACGAGCTGTGCCAATCACGCCAATCACATGGATTGAAATCGACATCTCTTTGTAGCCTTAGTAACACACGATGACGTCTCCATATTATTGTCTGTTCCTTGCTGAATTATTAAGAAAGTAAGGTAAGGTAGTTTTTCTGACAAAGCGGTGCAAATAAACAAATTGTTTAACACTTAGTAATGGTTTTGACAGTTTTGTCATACAAAAATATGTGAAACCTTTACTAAGTGACGGCATAAGTAATCATTTAATATCTCTGAATACGGCCAGTAAATGTCGAAGTAATGTAAGTATGACATGTGTAGGTATTGACAGGGTGTAAATCAACCCTTCACACAAACGTCAACCAAGCATTCTGTATATCAAACTAAGTACCCCTACGCAAAAATTTATGCTGGGAAACGACTTTTTTTTTGGGGTCAAAAATTTAATTTTACGGTAAAACTCAAGGTAGCACTCTTAAAACATTGTGCTAGTAGATGCTTTGAATAGTACCTAAACGGGTCATGGAGGTAATTTAAGTAAAGTTATAACCCGAAAAACTAGTATTTACATAAACAGCTGTGCAAAATTTAGAACTTGGACCCCCAATATCTCAGTAACTAGGGGGTTCCCAGGTATGGTCTAGAAACAAAAAATGATCGCAGTGGTGGAGAGAACAAGTGCCCTTCGTTTGCGTTAAGGGTACTTTTACACCCTTTATAGTAAGTATAGTAATAATTATGTCTCTTTGGATAGAGGTGATGTAACGTCGTTCGTCACAGACTGAAAAAAAAATTACGAAGTGCACTTTAAAATTCTTCTTTAGTATGATTCTTTTCAAATACCTACAAAGTTTGGTCTTTGGTCTATCTTTAGGTTAAGCCGCGCTTGTCTAAGTTGGTCTGTGGATAGGTGACCAACCATACCACCCATTACACACTGAGTTTTCCTCCATGCCTCGGAAAATCGGAAAGCATGTTATGCTGTTGGTCTCGGCTGCCATATATAGATCTTTTTCAAATTCAAATTCAAATTCATTTATTTGCTAATATGGGTAATTACATAAAGTTGTTAAAATTTAAAAATAGTTCAACCATATTACGCCTTAAGGCATGCAAATTTAAAGCTTGGTCAAAGCTACCACAACATTATTATTTATTATACAATTAATTGTAGTATTCGTGTAATATTCTTTGGCAGTTGTTACAGGTAGTCAGCGACCTGAAAGTCTGTCAACCAGTCTTACCAAAGGCTATTGTATAACCTAGTATTAACTGGGTTGTGGAGGTCATATGCCTATCATTCATTGTAATTTTACATGGAGCGGCTGCCTAGTCGCTCCATGTAAAATACTGGTATTCAGCAACTGGAAAACGACCCCAACATAGTTGGGAAAAGGCTAGGCAGATGATGTGGAGTTTGACACTCTCGTAACGACTTCAAATCACCATCTGACTGTTTAAAACTGAACTCCCATTTTTAACGCAAAGCATTTGAAATTCCCGCGGAGTTGATTCATGGGTTCACATTGATTCCATGGCTTCTTATGGTATAAAAAACTGCATAGCGACATCAACGGATGCGGCATAAGCATGAGTCACCCAAGAAAGGCAACAGTCAAGAATTCAAAAAAGTAAAAGTCCAAATAGGTTTTAGTACAGCGATGACGTTATTGTGCTGTGGCAAATGGTCACTGACAGGTAAAGGCATTACATTATTTACTAATTTACATAATATAACATCACGCTTGTAATCCCCGAAGGGTTAAGCAGAGGTGTACCTAATAGTAGGTATGCCCACGATTCGCCAGTTATGTCCCATGTAATAGGAGGCGTGCCCAATGCCATCAACCAAGCACAAATCCAGACTCCATGACAAATTCCTACTGGAAAAACTCAATTAACACTTTACCCGATCCGGGAATCGGACCAAGGACCTCATGCAGATCAGTAGCGGTTAGGTACTAATATGGTAGTTAACAAAAAAAATCTAATTAGTCCGTCAGATAGATTTCCAAAAAATATTGGACACGTATTTTTTCTTTTTTCACGTTAACAATTAATGAAGACGATACAGTGCTTTGAAAACTCGTGTGACGTCATTTTCCAAGACATAAGTATGACATTCTTTACCGGTGAGTGACGTCACAACCCCCCACTCAAATCTGACACGTTGTATCTTCGTCAATTTTTATTGATTTGATAAAACAAAAAATACGTATCCAATATTTTTCGATAATCTAACAGACGGACTAATTAGAATCATACTTTTCTAAGTCAGTAAACATCCCTATTACGAACAGCGAGTCGTAAGTTCGAACGCAGTCAGGCGCATTACTTTGTGTAATTTATTTCATCACCACTGCTCTCAAAACAGCTAAGGAAAACATCGTGAGGAAACCGGCATGTCTTAGAACCAAAAAATTCGAAGACATGTGACATCTACCAACACGCACTGGGCCCGCGAGGTGGATCATAGCCCATCCCTCTCCTAGAGAGGAGCCCTGAGTCCCTACAGTGGGAACTGGGCTGATGATGATGAACTTTTATTGCATTTATTTCTAGGGTTGGTATGTTTGCAGCTGGGTCTATCAAGTGAGCTTGTGGAGTTAGATATTTTGACGGGTTCTTATCAGAGCCCCGTTCGACGATAAAATACTAATAATAGGTAAGGCAGATGATGATCGTTTTCTAAATTAATTCGTTGCCTACATAGTTTGCATTTCAAGGAAATAAAAAAAGTTTAATTCAAGAATTTGGTTGAGTTTATTTATGTCAATCTGGTTACCTAAAAATCACATTATTGACAGCTTAAATGCTATTCTAAAACAAATTTAGAATATTTAACGATTTATAAAAAAGCAAGGGGTTTCCTTGTTATCAAATTAAAGTGTTTATTTATGCCAAAACGTCCGGTTTTCCAAAAACAATGAATGAAGCGTCAAATTGTTCGGATAGAGTGGATTGTTATTGAAAAGCATTTTAAAAAACATTCCGCAAATAAGGCAAGGGGTTTCCCAGACAGATAAGATTAGGTAAATACTTTAAAAACAAAAAACATTGAGAAGACTACACTGAGAAGTTATGTTAACATATTTCCGTAAACCCATAAAAGAGGATTGTACCTACTGCAGTGAGCAAACTGGTTTAGCTTTATGTAGACATGCCAACATATGCAGATCGACTAAAGTTAGACAAGTTAGGTGCGAGAAGAATAATAATGGGTGATTCAACTTCTTCTAAATTGATTCTCAAAGATGATGAAACAAATAAATAAATTGATTGATATTACGACGCGACGCATTCGTGATTCGTAAAAACCTGAGAGGGAAATATTAGAGGTAACACGACACGACTAAGGAGAGGAAGAACTGCACAACGCACACAAGAGCAGAAAATAAGGTCACCACGTAAACAAGTAAGGAGGTCAAGGTATCTAATCTAACATTCAGAATTTCAGACAAAATAGTAAGTAGCTCGAAGTTGTGTGAAAAAGAGGCAAATAGCAGATGCAGTTCAAAAACCATTAGAAGAAATCAAGATAGCTACAGTCTTTTCAGATATTATGTTTGTGGTTAAAGCTTTTTGTTTTTATCGTTCGAAACTGCCTGTAACAATGGTCTATTTGAAATAAATGCTTCGAGTTTGTGTCACAGAATCGGTGAAACACGAAAAAAGCTGTGTCAATCAGGCCTCCCTTTCTGGCTCGCTTTTAGAAACCTGCAAAAATGCTCCCAGTCGGCCACCAGCTACCATGCCTCACCTGGAAGAATCTAAACCGACTACGAATCCAGATAGGTTGCTGCACGTACAACATGGTTCGATAGAGGTATTCCCATTATTTCCCATGAAGAAGGCTGCAAACCATAGCTACTAATAACAGTACCAACGTCGTCGGTGTGGGCGAGTTTTATCGAAGCTAATTTGACACAAATAATAGGGTATTTCACCAAAAACTCTAACGGGCTAACGTCAGATAGATTTCCAAAAAATAATGGACACTTATTTTTCTTATTTCACGTAAACAAAAGATGAAGACGATACAGTGCTTCGAAAAGTCGTGTCAAGTCGTGTGACGTCAAAAGGTTAGTACTTTTGTTACCCAAAAAGTGACGCCAAAAGCACTTATGATCTTTGACACGATTTATTTTCGACAATTTTTATTAATTTGATAAAACAAAAAACACGTATCCAATATTTTTCGAGAATCTAACGGACGCATTAATTAGATTTTTTTGGTGAAACACCCAAAAACCAAACCCCCTAATATGCTATAGCAAGAAAGAAGGTGTTTCAAGAGATGACAAGTAAGTAAGAGGGAAGAAGACATGGTGCTCCGACCCCAAATGAATTGGGACAAGGGCAATAGAATGATGTTGAATAAGGAAGATTTTGGCCAGTGTTACGAGTAACACCAGTCACATTCAAACTACGAAAACAGAACACAGCTGTATTAACCCAAGTACAATAACTTCTGATAAAGGTAGGCGCTTGTCAGGCATTCCCGAACGATAACAGCTTACGGAACAAGATAATAGATACTATAAGTACACTACGACTAATATCTGGCTCTCCGAACATTGAGTAATATCTGATAAGAGAAATAAGCAAGGGGTTTTCGCTTCGTACCTTATATGGACAGGTAAACGAAGCAATTAAATAGGTACTCCAAAAACGTTATCATTTCCTCAGGAAGTAGTTAATGACGTCAATAGTCAACTGACTATTATAATGTGGATGTCATGAAAATGACTGATAGTAGAATATACTTGGTATTCTGTTATCATTTTCGATCAACACACTTAGGATTTTGTTGTAAAGGAGTTTTGTTAATGAATTATTTAGGTAGCAAGGTGTCTCTTTAGTGCAGCATAATAGGGGATCGGACTGAGTTAAAAAAATATGATTCTAATTAGTCTGTCAGTCAGATTATCGAAAAATATTGGATAGGTACGCATTTTTTGTTTTATCAAATTAATAAAAATTGACAAACATAAAACGCGTCAAAGATCATGAGTGGAGGGTAGTGACATCATTTGTAGGTAAAACATGTACTGACATGTGACGTTTTCGAGGAGTTCACGAGTTTTCGAAGCACCGAATCGTCTTAAATTTTTGTTTATGTCAAAAACAAAAAAATGCGTGATCAATTTTTTGGAAATAGGTATATCTGACGGTCTAATTAGTTATTTTTTTGTCCGATCCCCTATTCTTTAGAAGCATATAGGTACTGCAGTGATAAGGATAAATTAAAATAACAGCTTTTTACCAAATGCATAAAATGTAAATTCGGTACTTATAACAGAAAAACAATATTTTAATTGAGGTCCGTCTGTCTGTCTATCTATCTGTTTGTTCCGGCTAATCTCTAAAATGGGTGGACCGATTATGACAGAACTTTTACTGTTGAGATGATGGTATAAGGACTAACTTCGGCTACTTTTATTTTAGAAAACAAATAAATAAATTATTGCAGTATTAAATCAAAACCAAATCATCGTAGCTCTAGAATTGCAGCACATCGACAAATTATGTCATAATAATGAGTTTGTAAGAAAGTCAAGAATTGAATCCGGAAACTGTTTTGATAATCTAAAATTCTAAACTATTGATACTCGTATACTTACTAATCAGTTCTGTGATGAGATCATCATAGTGATTAAGTAGATTTATCATGATAGATAATATAATCATGACAAAAATCTGCATAGCTACCGGCATTCGACATTATTATTATGCTAATATCAGTCTATTTACATTAATTAACAAATTGGTATGATGACGAGTGACAGAAAGAATGTCATATTTATATTACACTAGCGGACCTGGCAGACGTCGTTCTGCCCGGACAGCAGCATCAACTACCGGGTCCAACTGTAAATCTAAACCATTCTCGAATCCACTTGAACACATACGAAAATTCTCATTAAAATCGCTCCAGCCATTTAGGAGGAGTTCAGTGACAAACACACATACAGAAGAAATATACAGGGTGTAAATTAACCCTTCACACATACGTCAACCAAGCATTCTGTACATCAAACTCAGTACCACTACGCAAAAATGTTTGCTGGGAAACGACTTTTTTGTTTTGGGGTCAAAAATCTCATTTTACGGTAAAACTCAATGTAGCACTCTTAAAACATTGTGCTAGTGGATGCGTTGAATAGTAAAAGGGTCATGGAGGTAATTTAAGTAAAGTTATAACCTGAAAAACTTAGTATTATTTACTAAAAATTTGGAACACTTTGACCCCCCATATCTTCGTAACTAGGGGGTTCCCAGGTATGGTCTAAAACAAAAAAATGAGCGCAGTGGTGGGGAGAACTAGTGCCCTTCGTTTGCGTTAAGGGTACTTTTACACCCTTAAAAATAGGCCAGCGCATTAAGTTACCACAAATTGTGAAATATGACCCCCCCCCCCACTAAACCAACAAGTAATAGGCAACCGTATTGTAACTTGGTACTTTTACTAAACAAATAATTTGTCAACAAAAACGAAAACATTAAACGAGAAACTAATTGGTAGTATTAAATAAAACCCGTACTTACGTAGGTATGCATTTAAAATTAAACTTTGGACACTAAATAATCGCATTTAATCAATCCCACTTCTGAGACCCTTTTTAGGGTCGTATAATACCTTTTTATGGGTTCTTTACCGGAAAAAACGGAACCCTCATCATGATGTTTTTTGTTAAGAGAGCAGGTAATGTTGCCATAAAAAGCGAGAACTCCTGTGATAAATTATGTTTATTTCGCAAAATGCGTTTCTGTCTCAGTAATATTTTGTATGATTAGTTCTGTAGACTATTAATAATACAGTTCTGACGTCAAATTCTTAGGTCGGGTTTAGGTAATCACTTCGTAACCAATACAAAAAAAAGCATTTCGCACCCGTTTTTGTTGCACATAATTATATGACTACGTATTCTGGCCGTTGACCACTTTTCAACCTTATTGCTCTGGTCATAAGGCTGAAAAGAGGTCAACCGACGCGTCGTTGCTATTAAAAACTTTTTGTGCCAAATATAGTAATTTATCTATTTAAAGAAATCAGGTTGAGGAAAACTAAAAGTTAAATAAAACACGAAATGAGTACAAAAGTTACTATTAGCACAGATATTATAATACTTACTTTAATAGTCATGTCTTTCGAGTTAGGTATAAAACTATGACATTGTAATTATTATAATTTATAATATATTTATAATTTATAATCATTTTGAACTGTTTTACATACATATACTTAAAACAAAACTTGTTAAAATATGAACTAACTGATTATGTAGGTTTTTTTAAAACCTAATCCATCGTTTACAAATCTTTGATGACTATAACATTGTGTATGATATTGTATAAAACAATTCTGTCCGTAAAGGTCCGTTTTAAAAACTAACTCACTAACTCACTAACTCACTCTCTAACTCTTTTTGACACACATTTTTTATTTATGACAAACAAACAAATACCTAAATAAATTATGATTGTCTCATCATAATTCGTTAATGAATTACAGCAATGTAATATCTAAGATTAATTCACACATATTATTTCAATTGAGTCATTTAATTAGTAACAGATAGCAAATTGTATTGATTGAGATTTTATCCAAATGAGAATTACATAATATTATTATTATCATTGCGAAATAATTACCCTCTCTTTATGAGCTGGACGGCGGCGTTCTAAAAATTCTTCGAACCCCATAACAGTATTATTGTATTTAAGAAATATAATAAAAATACGCCCCAACATTTTTTGATTTACTGAGGATAAAAATAATGCACAAAATATTATCAAACCCACTGACATTCGAATTTATAAACAAGTCAAAGTGATTACTTCAGTAAAAGACGATTATTACTCTGTAGTTTAATATTATTGCTTGAAGTTAAAACTGCCATAAGTTAATTCTTAACTTAGCTTTCTAACTTTAATGATGATGATGATGATTATTCATTATCGAAAATTTTAAATAAATCTAGACGAGTCAATGCAATCGGGTCTACTAGCATAAGGCCGGTTTTTTACTATGGGATGTATCATCTTGAGATATAGTATTTTATCGCTCATCATACATTTTGTACGCGACCGTTCACACTGTGCTATAATATAAAGGGTGTAAAAGTACCCTTAACGCAAACGAAGGGCACTTGCTCTCCCCACCACTGCGATAATTTTTTTGTTCTAGACCATACCTGGGAACCCCCTAGTTACGGAGATATTGGGGGTCAAAGTTCCAAATTTTGCACAGCTGTTTTTGTAAATACTAGTTTTTCAGGTTGTAACTTTACTTAAATTACCTCCAATGACCCTTTGACTATTTAAAGCATCCACTAGCACAATGTTTTAAGAGTGCGAGTTTGAGTTTTACCTTAAAATGAAATTTTTGACACCAAAAAAAAATGTCGTTTCCCAGCAAAAATTTTTGCGTAGGGGTACTTAGTTTGATGTACAGAATGCTTGGTTGACGTATGTGTGAAGGGTTGATTTACACCCTGTATATTACATTTCAAACGCGGGATGATATATAGTTCAAGATGTAATAATATATGGCTTTAGTGTGTAGATCAGGGGTGCCTGTACAGGGCTTTTAGTACTATGTTTCCTCTCAACTAGAGAAAGGTCCTAGGACCCACTTTAAGGCCTCGTTTATATGCTTCATTCGATTTTTTTTTTTTTTCAATAAAATCGCGATTAAGAAAAAATACGTATAAGTATTAAATAAAATTGTTTAATAGGCTTAAAAACTATCGGTGTTTCTTAAAACAAATTCACACGTGGTTTGCACTACCTAAAAATGGTTTTTATCTAAATATAAATTAAATTGTCTTCGCAAATGATTAATTCAATGAATAGCTACTTTTTTGTGCAATTGATGTAATCTAAGGTTTGTAAAATGACCTCAGATTTATATATTTTATTGTTTATTAAAAAAAAAACCTGCGAGTTAACAACTTTAAGTTACATTTTAACAATAAAGGTATGGACGTCTACAAGATGATAGGTACTATTTGACAATATTATATCACTCTTTACAAATATAGAACTACTTAAAATTAGTAGCAATAAAAGCTTTTTAGTAAATCAGCGTAAGTATCCCACTACCTACTTACTTTTCACATCTTTAGTTAAAAATTATGTTTTTATTCAAAGGCCTTATTACTTATGCAACTTTTGGCATATACAGGAACATTTCTGTTTTATTCGAAAACATGAGATTAGTGAAGCAACACTCTACTACTAATTATAAAAAAAGAATTGTATTCTACTTTCATCTTAATTCTATGGTCTAATCACTCTGATCTAGGTAGGTATGCATTAATCACAAAAACTATAAAAATCGAGATACAATATTTCAAGAAAGCTCATTCACTTCTTTGTAGTGCTACAATTAAACAAGAATATAAATTACATAATAAAAGAAAATATTTTTCTAAAATGACCGATCACTTTTGTTCAATATTTAAAATTGCTTTGGCCGTATTGAAAAATCTAATTAAATTACATGTCTTTTAAATGATTTCTAGATCTAATTTGTACAGTACAACATGAGTTTAAAGGTTGCAGAACACAGACCGAATGCACAGAATTGTCGAATTCATTGGAAAGGGATAGAATTGATTTTTGCTTGCGACGATTTAATATTATTATATTCAATAATTCACTGTAAGTTTATGAAAACAGACTTAATACGACTGTGTGTGCTAATACAACCTCATAACTTACGTTGTACTGTACCATTTTTCAGATAAAAAAAATGCTAGAAAACTTTCCTCTTTTCAACTGAGCGTAGTTCTGCCAAAATGTACCAACCCACATTAAAAAGTCTCCTTACTGCCGAAATAATTGTACTGATATTACATATTAGACTGTTAACGCTAATTAATTTTAGATCTGAACACAGATATAGAAAACACGAGAGACGAAAAAAAGTACTCTCCATGTGCCCTATGGTGTGACACAATAAGCTCATACTATACTATTAAATCAAAATTTGTACATTTATTTGTTGTCATTCTCCAAAATGGCTCTAATGATATCAATAAAAGTTGCAACACTACGGGGGCGAAAAATTAATTTAACTAGATCTCATAATTATTATTTGGTAAAAATCGTTTTCTCAATTTTCACCCGAGCAGACCTCGTTCCACCAAATACTTTAAATCTATTTAAACAAGGGGGTTCTGTTGCATACCTTTGTCCATTCTAGCACTTCGCCAGCCTAGGTCCGATTAGTTTTACCATTATGATATTTCAAGACACTACACTTATGACTGCGGCTTCGCGCTCTGGAGTTCAATTATTGCCCCACGGGATACTACTGGGATAAGAAGTATCTTGTGTCTCAATCCAGGCTATAAACTATCTTTATGCTAAATTTCATCCAAATCCGTTCAGTAGTTTTACATTTATAGTATTAGTAGGATTGTGGGTTGGCTCGGTTTAGCAGAACTATCAACCTTCAACTCGTCATCTTTCCACCTTCTAATCTAAGAACGGTAACAAACAGTCATCAACGATGCTAACGTTCATGTGCCAGCTGAAGTGGTTTACTCCTGGAACAGTCACTATGTGGAGACGACCACTCTCGTCCAGGGTACGAAGGCCGATCCTGTCTTCCATGTAGATGTCCTGGCCTCTCATTTCGACTATTGTCTCGTTGGCATCGTAGTAGCCGAATTGACTGGAATTTGAAGATTTTTAAGTATTAGAATTAATTTTACTTGTAAGTTTAGTTTTATACAAGTATTATTTATTCTAACAAAACTTAATATTATGGATAACAAATATTATACAAATATCATTCATAATCTAGTACCACTAATATATACGATTTTCTCATAGCAGTGAAAAAAAAATATAGTTACTATAAAGTAATACTCACAAAATAATGTTAAAAATAATTTTTTGTCAGAATTTATTAAGTACATTGTTATGTTTCGAAAACTTTAAGATGCTATGCTTAGCATCCTAAAGTTTTCTAACATTCCATATTTTTTGTATTTATTCCAATATATTGTGTCATAAGACTCATAAGTACAAAAATACAGAACAGTATATCGCCCAGGACAATATTGATTACACAAATAATGTGTCATACTAATAAAATACCCAATAACCTTAACCAAAGAATCCAACCAGATGAATCAAAATCGAATGCTCAGCAGCAGCGCTCGACCACAAGACCAATTAAGCAATTAGCAATTACAGTTAATTAGTTTTATCATGAGTGCGGTGGTGGCCCAGTGGTGGCGGCCCCGACTTACGAACAGTGAACCCAGGCAGGCGCATTACTTTGTGTAATTTATTTCATCACCACAACTCTCAAAACGGTGATGGAAAACATCATGAGGAAACCGGCATGTCTTAGAACCAGAAAATTCGAAGACATGTGACATCTACCAACCCGCACTGGGCCCGCGTAGTGGTATAGCCCATCTCTCTCTTAGAGAGGAGGCCTGCAGGCTTCCTCCCTGCATTATAGGCTGATGATGATGATGAGTTTTATCACTTACCTGCTCTGCCAAGGCGTGATGACATTATCATCGGGCCCTCCGATCAGGACCAGTCTCTTCAACCTCAGCAAATTGTTTTTGAAGTCTGCAGATTTAGCTGACCTGGAAATTAGTGTAAAAGATTTTATTATTTAAGTCTTTTAGAAGATATTATTGCGAGTTACGAGTTCAATATAGGCTACCATTGACGTGACATCGGAATACCGAGTATGTGCAGGGCGGATTAAGGCTAAAGGACACGTTTTTAAAGGACTGCCTTTATCTTTAGGATTCTTTTTATTATTACTAGTTCACCTTTCATGATTGAAATTCAACGATTTCTTTGCCCTTTATTAGGTATGGTGAAAACCCACCTTGTAATGAACCAGCATTAACGTTATTAAACAGACAACAACATTTACCAATCATCAATCGGCCAAAAATAGATTTAGCAAAAAAAAAAGTATGCATAAAATAAAACTAGAACATAAAAAACATACTTGAATAAAATATAGTAGGTATCATAAAGTCCATCATCATCATCCATCAGCGAATAAAATGAAAGACGTCAAAAGTAACAATTATCTTCTTGCCATTTAGAGAATTGCTCTTTTCTTAGATCTTAAAATTGTAGCTTTTAAATAAAAATGTTGTTTAATAATAGTAATATCTCATTTTGTATGCACAAAGAAAATTATAAAATAAATAAAATTCATATTTTTTTTAATTTTTAGCTATTAGACTGCATTCAAAGAGTCCATTTAAGAATAACAAATTCATAGGATTTTATGCAAATGTTAGTAAAACTTGTGTCTTGTTGGCAAGAAATTAAATAATAATGTTATTACTCTATCTTTATTTACAATGCAGAATAATACCCAGCCTTATGAATAACTTGGAAGTGTATGACGTCAGCAGCTATTTTAGTTGCTTATACGCTGGCCGGCCGTATTAGACAATTGTAAACACAATTTAGTTTAAATGCTGCAAATACTAAAAAAAAAACATTTTAAATTAAAGAAGGTCAAACCAGTAATTAATACAATTTTCTTATCAATTCATTTACACAAACAAGCTGAACACATGATATAACTTACAAGAACCAGAATTAACGGAAAAAAATAATTTTCATAATATAACAGTAAGCAAAATAACATTATAATTAAACAAAATGCTTCGAAAAATAATTTAAAAACACAAAAAGTTCAGGTTCCACCGAGATTTGAACTCGGATCGCAGGATTCAGAGTCCTGAGTGCTAACCGTTACACCATGGAACCGATGAATGTAAAGTTGAAAATTACGTTGTGTAGCTGACTATAGTTTTATAAATAGTAACAGAATACTAGTGACCGACGATTTCGTAATGTTTTAATTTTTTATTTCTTAAAAATACGTTAAAATCACAAAAAGAAAAAAAAAATATTTTGCGAAATAAATTGTTTGCAAATAAATAAGAAAATAGATATTTCAACAACAAAATTCTCCAAAATCGAAGATGTTTTATTTTATTGTTTTTTTTAGCAGTTCCGATAAGTACGAAGAAAATTAATATAATTATTAAAAAATACTAAGTGGTGCAATGTCGAGCTCATGTGCGATAAGTCGATCAATGTCAATATTAAAACGGTCTAGTGATCTTTAAAACTGCGTTCACTTTTTATTATCTATTATTATCGCACGTGCCTTGGAATGGTACCAATACTTTTAAACAACGCATAATTTGATATTGATAGGCGGTGTGAAATTAATTCTACATGGTTTTGTTTACATGGTATGCGTCCTTGGGCCCAATGGATGTTTTATCGCTAACAAAACCGACTCGATCTCGTTTAAAGTTACCCACTTTTTATTCCTATCACCTTGAATTTGTATGTAATAATTGTGTTTCCTATTATAATCACGAGATGGCGCTGGTTCTAGTTTCAGTAAGAATCGCTCCAATGGCATTTAATAAGGAATTTGATAAAAACGGAGAACATCCTAGTGGTAATGAAAGAACGAATCTCAAAGAGTTAGGCAGAGGGCTATCAAACAGTACGCACGGGGACCATTCAAGTTATGCAATACCAGTGTATGTGGATCTCTGATTGTGCGGGACATCTATACGAAGCGAGGCCATGTTATACTGGAAGTATATAGCTAGATCCCCGTGTACATGTACACCTAGGTACATTTCGCCAGTTATGTATAAGTCCTATATGAAATTAGGCGAGCCTATTGGCATCCAGTCTTACTGGAAGCAATTGAATACCGGTATTTTACAAAGAGCGACTGCCTATTTTATGACCTCCACAATCCAGACAGGTTAATATTATACCACTTGGTAAGACTGGTTATCAGGCTTTCAGGCCATACATATACAATATGTGAAGTTATTAATTCAAACTGAGTATCACTTACGGAATATGATTATTAATATAAGGCAGGTAGACGCTATAGGACTCGTAGAGGCTCTGGTGATACGGGTCATTCCAATAGTTCCCGACCGATGTATGTTGACCCACTCTCGAGTAGAACAACTCGTACACTGTGTCTTTGACCAGGCCGGGGAATACTAGGTGCAGGAAGCCAGCTAGAAAATATACGAAAAAACATGAACATCACGCATGTAATCCATGACGGGTGAGAACAGAATAGAATACATTTATTATCAGGTAATAACATAGACCCATAGACCAATACCTTAACCTAAATATTAAAAAAAAATATAAAAAAAAACTGAACTAGCGGACGTCACGCGCGTAGTTCCTGTTCCCGGGAACACAGGGATAAAAAGTAGCCTATGTTGCTCAGGGTAATTGTAGCTTTAGGTAATTTAGCATACTATCCTCGGGTGATATAGACTACTATTTATATATTCATTTATTTTTATCTTTTTATTTTTTTTCCCTGTATTCCCACGGGAACGAGAACTATGGGGGTGAAACCGAGTAACGTCCGCCAGTAATAATATAAGTTTATTACAGCAGATCAATTATCACTTGCGTCATACAGTGCTGATGTTTTCCTCATTTCTTTCTTTATATTTTTATATTATGACTTGTTTATTATTATATTTACCTCCATATTGTCCAGCTTGTGGCGAGCTAAGAGATATGAATGTGCTTACTGAAACATTTGGAAATGTCTCCACTATGCCTCGCGCAATAAGACCTCCTTGGGAATACCCTGAAAAGTAAATGTGTGACTGTAAGTGTGACTACTATAGACGTTAATACATAAAATCTATTTATTGCTTCAACTTTTTTTTCATGTAGATATTATATGGGAAAGAAACAAGGTACTGATAGTATGCAATCATTTGATTGTCACCATTTTTCCCTGTTTCATTTGAAATTTACATTATTTTTACATAATTTTCAGGGTAATGGGCAATCATGCAATGCATGGGTATTGGGTTATATGTCTTTTTCTAGGAAAATATGACATTTATTGGAACCAGTCCATGTCGAGCCTCGGAGTTTACCAAAACGACGAAGTGCAAGATTTAAACAATCATAGGAGAGACGAGACACAAGTGGATCCACTTCTCTGGACTCTGCTTTAGTGGGGCCTTGATATTCAGGTTCTCATAAACAACAACCCAAACTAACTTCTAACTAAACTCGAAAGTACTAGAAGGTGCTCAAGGGAAGAGAGTAACAATTTTACTTTCTGAAGGCCTGAAAGGCCCACACATCAGTAGTTAAAGGTTAAAACAAAATTGAAATGGCCTAAAAGGTTTTTCTCATTCAAATTAGTTGTTACAACTTAGTTTTTGAAGCTCTTGGTACCAATGAGATTAATCCCTTCAGGATGTTTTGCAGATATGTTGGCAATGTCCATGCCAATCTCCAAGACCTGGTGCCACATGGTCTCCAAACTGGACCAGCTCTCGAACCTGTTCACATTGTAGATTATTGTTCCAGGGTGTTGCTGAAAATGAGATAATGACATAATTATTAATACGCAGATAAGGGTTCCATGAGTGGAGGATTAGTTTTGTTATTTTAACATTGAAATAAGATTGTTAATTGATAGGTACCTACTAGCTTTTTCCGTGGCTATGATTTTGTTATGGTCAAAACCTCAGAAATCATCCCACAGAAACGTTTTCTATGAGACTACTCTTAAACTTCTCTATTATTAGTTTGTGGTGTCTGAATATCTCTAACAGCTCATAAAGATACAACAAATACAGAAGTAGAAAAACCTCAAGTAATCATTTATTATTTCATTTTATTTTATTGTGTATTATCCTACTAATATTATAAACGCGAAAGTATGTAAGTATGTATGTATGTATGGATGGATGTTTGTTACTCTTTCACGAAAAACTTCTTATCGGATTTGGATAAAATTTGGTACTAAGATAGTTTATAACCTGGATTAACACATAGAATAGTTTGTATCCCGATTTATCTTCCCGTGGGAAAATTTAACTTAATGATTGCAGAACGTCTAATGAATTAGAAACTGCAATAAATATTGTTAAATAAGAACCTTTAACCAACCAGGTGTCTATTATCTTTGAAACATATTACAACAACAATATTAATGTAACAAACAGCAATAACAACATTAATTTATATAACAACATTAATGTGAACATGTATCTGTTTACATTCAATTAAAAAAATATATTTTGAGCAGACGCACATGTATCTCTTCTTTAGCGTTTAAAAGTACCTACAAAAGCATCACTTTCGCTCACTTGTCTTGTCAGATCGAGGTTTTTCGAGATCAGTGCAGTGCGTTTCATCGACGTAGGATCTATGACATTTTTTACAAATCAGTTTTTCGTTATTTTAAAAATTGTTTATCCGTAAAAGATAGTAGATTGTTACTTAATTAAGAAAGGTTTATTATCCTTATCACATAATAAATTACCAGCTACTAACAAACTTGTCAATGCTTTAACAAGTGTTCAGTATTTAATTTTAATAATGATCGTAACCTTACTGACCAAATAGGTGAATGAAATGAACTTAACCTTGGTTTTGCTTGCAAAAAAAACCTCGCGAAAAACACTCACCTCTTCAATTCTCAATTTTATCATTTCCATGCTAGCACTCCCAGTCATAACCCCATGGATTAATACCACAGGCTTATACGTTAAAATAGGCGCAATAAATAATAAAACAACACAAAATACGATTTTCAATGCCATGTTTATAAAACGAGAACAAAGAACTTTACTCTTAAATTACTAAATTAGTCAACGTTCACCGAGTACACAAATAAACACACAAAATAATTACTAGAAATTAAGCATACGTCATAGTGTTAACGTACACATTATTAATCAACAAATATGTAATTGATAAAACTCAATAACATTATTTACGTAAATTCTACGCAAAATCCTTGAGATTTGTAAACAAAATCATCTGATGATCTGACATCTGGCCAAGCAGGAAACAGACAGTGTCATTGTCAGTGTTGCTAGCTGGAAATTGGAATTCAGTTTCAGCAATAAACTTCGTTTGTGAATCAACTTGGAATTTGTCTGTAGACTGTGATTTATTAATTCATACCCATAAAGTCACGTCAATCACGATAGATGGTACGCAAATGGAAATAAATCCAATAGAACCGGTTCCCAGAAAAACAGTATTGCTCCCGATTCAGCTAAAATAACAACCATAAATATGATGCTTCCCAGTTTGCTAAGACGGTTTAGCACCGTAGCCTCTTTCCGCACACGAAGCCGTTCATGGCTTCCTATTTTAATTTTTTTTACAGATTAACAAAAGATCAATTACTGACCACGTACTTATTTTTATCATCTATGGTGTGTGGTGGAATTGGTAGGGCATTATTATTTCATTATGAGCTGTTACCACCAGGCAGGACCATCGATTCTGAACTCTACTGCGAACAACTGATGAGATTAAAGCAAGAAGTTGAGAGAAAGCGGCCGGAATTAATCAACAGAAGGGGTGTGGTTTTTCATTATGATACCGCTAGACATCACACATCTTTAGCCACTCAGCAAAATTTAAGAGAGTTTGACTGGGAGGTGTTAATGCATCCGCCGTATAGTCCTGACCTTGCACCTTCAGATGATCCACCTGTTTCGGTTTCTTCAGAATGATTTAGGAAGTTTCAGGTTAACATCACGAGAAGACTGCCAAAACCACTTGTCGCGGTATTTTGATCAGAAGTCCCAAAATTTCTATAGCAATGGGATCATGTCCATAACTACAAGATGACAAAAAGTTATCGAACAAAATGGTACCTACACACAAAAAATATACTATATTCAAAAATGTTAAACTTATTCCCCAACCTATTACTACGACAGTGCATACGATGCCATTATATATACAATGTAGGTACTCTGTGGATGCCATGAATAGCTTCGTGCAGTAATTTCAGCAATATCCATTGTAATATATTTTTTATTGATTTGTAAGTACTTCTCAATTATTATTAATTAACAAAATTACGCAAAAATATTGTTTTGTAACTCTTTCATAATTCATTCAGAAAGGGGATAATTTGTTAAACGAAGTAACTTGAGATAAGTTTATCACCGTTAAAGGTGATCAGTAATAGTGACATACAAATTATAATTAAACGCACCCTGGTACTTCGATAGATAGCAAATATCTGTCGGCAGAATTGATAATCTTCTTGACGGACAGACAATCGAATCGAATGGTTGTGAATAGATAACAACCATTCTATTTACTGTAATTCTATTTTATCTACTCGACGGATATTCAGTACAATCTAGGTACAGATAAACTTATAGAAATATTTTAATATTAGCTAATAAAAACTGCCACTCGAGTCAATCTTCAGGTTAAGCCGCGCTTGCTTGTTGGTCTGTGGATGGGTGACCGCCCATTACATACCGAGTTTCGTGCGTGCCTCGGAAACCACGTGCTGTTGGTCCCGGCTGATAGACATATAGATCATTGGCAGTCGTTACAGGTAATCACTGACCAAAACGGTCAGTGATTACCTGTAACGACTGCCAAATACTGCCAATACAGCAATCGTTCGATCCAAAAATCTGAAACAGTTTATAAAAGTAAAAAAGTGTCAAGTTCCATTCGATTTCAATTCCATTGTTTGTGAATAGTGTGGCGGAAAATTCCATTGAATAGATTATTAATTATTTTTATTGATTGCAAGCGTGCCGTTTTGTCTCCCGCGCAACCTCTTCGGCAGGCAGGAAAAGCTAGTTGAAACAAGAGCACGTCCGTTTGTATTCCGACGGTCCCTCTCGCGAGTGCAATACTGATAATCCTGATTATACGGAGGAGTGTAAATATAATTACAATGGAGGAATAAAATTCAATCAATAAATATTGTGAAACATAAAAGCAAAACAAAACACTTTTCAATTTGTAAACTAAACGTAAAGCATCCCACTGCAATCTGTCAATGTTAACCAAGTCACTTTTGTTTGACAAGCAAAGCAAGTTGTAAACATTGAGTCTATGTTTCCACGTGCTCATGGAACTATACATTTTAATTTTACGTGACAGGCATTATCTAAGTGAAACATTAATGAAAGATATAATTTCTCCATATTTGATATAGTGGTACGTAAATATTTTCGATAGATAACATAACCTTTATTTTGTCCCGGCGTGGTACTCATTTACTTTTTGTGGCCTTTTACAGATAAAAACAAAGAAGCCATGGCTGCAACATCTTTAGCAGAACAGCTAAAAAAGCTAACAGTACCTCAATCAACCGTTTATAAAGATGACAGCAAGACGGTATCATTACTCTTTGATCCGAAAGAAGCCGCGAACAAGGATCGCGACACATTCTACGAAATCGGTATTAGTGGTTTAAAGGAACTCATAGCTCTATACGAAGGATTCCGTGTTTTTGAAGATTCACTATTCAGCTTATCGTCCAAGGATTTCGAGAGAGCAGTGCAATCAAAGGAGGTGAATCAAAACCTTGACCAAACTGTAGAGAAGTTTCTGCTACAGTTGTCGCCTTACCTTCTTTTGCAATCATCACACAAAGCCCTGGAATGGTTGATCAACCGATACCATATTCATGAATACAACCAAGATGCTGTTATGGCACTTATTCTGCCATATCACGGGACAAAGATATTTGTCCGTTTCGTTCAGCTCATGGACATCAAATCAAACAATAATAGATGGAACTGGCTTATGCCTATTCACAAACATGGTATTGCATTAGCCAATCAGGTTTTGTTTAATCAATGTGTGTCAAATTCAGGCACATTACAATTTATTGCCAAGATGACTTTGAAGTATGTGAAGGAGTTTGGTGAGAGAGCTACGCAGCTGAATACAGTGTTTGCTTTCTTCTGCCAAACAGCAATTGGTGTTATTGACACAAGCAAGAAAGTAACTGAAGGAATTGTCAATGCCTTGTTACCTACAGTTATTAAAGCAATAGAGTCACCAATCCCGGACTTTAGAGCTGCTGCATACATTGTACTTGGTTATTTGTTTACAAAGACAAGTCTGAAAGAAGATACACTGAACGAAATAGTTCTCAAACTATTGACAACAGAATTTGATATTTCCTACGATGTAGCTATTCTTATTACGATGTTGTATGAGAATCAAGACCACGTGACAAGAATGTCTGAAGATATTCTTAATGATTTGTCCGTAGATGTCATGAATGCATTATGCAGTCATATTAAAAAGTTAGCGGAGAGGGGGAATAATATTAGGGCCTTTTTGATAGCATTCTTGTCAAGTGTACTGCCCTTGATACAGGGTGAAGATTTTTGGAGGTACTGTAAGCTGCCAGAAATATTGATTGGTGAAGTGGATTTGAAGCAGCAGAAGCCAGAATTGATTATCAAGTATGTTTGCGCACATTATTATTTGCTGTTTTTTTCTGATTCATTTTGTTGCCAGATCCAAGACACAGTTAAATTGTTCTCTGGGTATTTGTCGAGCTTCATTGGCTTAGCACTGGTGGTTGCTACTATTGATTTTGGCTTTCTGTAGTCACAGTGGTTTGTGAATTGTGTTGATGTGATGGGCTTGTCCCAGAACATTAAATTATTATTTTTAATGGCAGAGGCGAATATAAAAATACATCCAATTACACAGGTAGTTGAATGTATTAACAGTCATATTAAATAAGCCAGATACAGGGTGAACTAAGTCATAGTCACATAACTGAACCATAACCAACCATAACTGCCAACACACACTCACACACACTGCCATAACTGAACTGACTGTTGTCTGTGACTCCAATGTATGTATCTCATATCTTTGATTTTGTGTATTTAGTTGTTGGTGAGCCAAATAAATAAATAAATAACTAAACCCAATGTCTATTTATCACCTAGTTAAAAATAAAAATATCTATTTATCTCATTGACAGAATACTCAATACATTTTAACATTAATTTTCTCTAATTTACAGGTGTGTCCTCGACTCCTTCCAGCCTGAAAGCTCCAACACGTTAGATCAAGGTGATGATGGTGATGAAAGTGACTTAGAGATCATTGATGAAGACGATGCTGCTAGTAAGACCCTTAATTGGTATGCACTATTTCTAAAGAATCTCGAACGTCAATACCCTGAAGCCTTTGACAAAGTTGTGAAAGAAGAAATGAATTCAAACAGCAAGAACTCATCCAAAAGAAGGAGCCATCTATCAAAATTGTTAGGTTTTAAACCTGCAATTGCACACAAGGTTGGTGGCACTTACCTTTTTGAAAACCTTAACCATGTCAATGCTAAATTACGTGTTGAAGCTATCAAGTATATTGCAAAAGAATTTAAAGCATTGAAAACCGAGAATGCTGATTTTGTGAAAGAGTCTATTGTAAACAGACTGAATGATGACTCCCCTGAAGTGGTTAATGCAGCTTTGGACATTCCTAATGAATATTTAAAAGAAGCCTTAAATGAAATAGATGCTACCAACACTTTTGTTGGAATCGTCAGGAAGGGAGGAAAGAAATGGAGACAAGTCGTCAAAAAAGCTATCACAAAGTTTTGTTCTATCAAAATTTTACCAGTTAACCAAGAAACAGTGTTGGCATTAGTGCCATATCTCTTCCCAAATGACGAAGAATCTGCTAAACTGACATGGCAGATACTAAATTCCGATTGGGGGAAGAAATTTGGGCTTTCAAATAAAACAAAAGCACTTAAAGGATCAATAAAGGAAGACCATGCAAAAGTATGCGAAGTTATTTTCGAAGCCTTGTTTAATAATGAAAAAAATAATTTAGGTGACATACTTGATGAACATCTGCTGGATAAAAACAATACTTTGGATGTCTGCTTCTATATGCTGTTAAAAATCAGCTCATTCAAAAACGCTGCTGTTGAGGAAGTGTCCGCCATTTTGAATTTACTCTTGGAATCAGTTGAAAATAGATCCATAGTCCACAGTTCTGAAAGCCAAGTATTTTCGAGCCAGATAATGCCCGAGTTCATTCAGCTCTGCCGCCGAAACAACATGATCTTCCAGATCATAGAGTATATTTTCCACAGAGTTATTGACGAAATTAATGTAAGCGATATCCCTAAACCTTGGTGTGATGTGTGTAAAACTCCAGAAACGATACTTATAAGAAGGCTGTATGAGATTTGTGTTATCGGATGCGCAATCCCAAGCTACGGAGAAAATTATGTCGCTCTGCTCCAAAAACTTCTCGAGAAGTTCTTCAATAGTCCTAGAGAAAAATTCGAGTTCATTGCTAACTTCGCTTGTGGACACATTCTGTATTCAATCGATCCTAAGGATGTTATTGGGCCAGAACTTCAACTTAGAAGCCTTAAATTGCTGTCGAATTTCCTAGCTGCACAAGAAAAAGAAAAATGGTTGTATGACTCTGATGTAGTTGTGTTAACTGTTCTGTTTTGCCTTAACAATCCGATCACAGCTATTCGTGAGTGTGCTATGGATATTGTCAGCAAATTACTTAGAGAAGATCCTGATAAGAAGCTTATTTATGTCCAGTTGTTAATGGAATTGACAGCACATAAGCAGGAATTATTACTGGATCATAATCAAGTAAAACAAGTATTAAATACGATACTGACGAAGAAAGATCAGAACAAACTCTTCAGACGTAACTGCCTCCTGAAACTTGTTGGTATACTAAGTTCTGAAGCTCCATCGCACATAAAATCCAGTTTCCTGAAGATTCTCTGCGAAGTTAACAATCCTTTCGCATTCCCGCATTTTGCTGAATCTCTGAAACCTTTAGAAGAGAAATTGACACAAAATCAATTGAATACGAGATTTACGTTTGACATTTACGAATCCAATATGTTCAAAACTGTATACATCCACCTAAATGAGACAACAGTTTCGACGTTCTCAAAAGAACAAGTATGGAATTCAATAGTTTCAGGTATGAAGGAATACAAAGAGTGTATCCTACAAGAGGACCAATCATTTGTTAGTCCAGCAGTTTTGATAATGAAACAAATAGACGAGAATGTTTTCAATAAAGTTCCAGAGGAGAAAGCTAAGGATTTAGTGTATTTGATAGGCTGTGCTGGTGCCGTCAGTAATAATCCCACAATTTCGAGTGTTGCGTCTAGAATAATGAAGAAGATCCATCTAAAATTCAGTCACTTCAAGCCTATTTTGGAGAAAATGTTAAATGTTGTCGATCCTGCTGAGAGCGTGTCCAAGAAAAAGAAGTCCACAGTCTCCATGTTGTCCTACCAAGTGACAGAAACAGATGAATGGAGATTGGGAGTTGCTTTCCTTGAATTCGTTCAGAGCAAGAAGAAGATGAAGTTGGACAACTCTTTTGTCTCACTCCTGTTCCAAATTTTAAGCAAATGCCTGAGATTTGAAGAGCAGTCTTATGTGGAGTATACCAAACAGCTTATCCTGTCATCCCTGTGGTATTTTTGCAAGAAATTCGTTGACGAAAAGGATAAGGACCAAATGAAGTCACTGAAGTCTGTTTTTGACGTTGAATTGGCTGTGCAATGTATCAGGGGTACTCAGAACCCTCAAACTCACCATCATGCTCTGATCCTGTTGTCTCACGCTGCATTTATGTTACCAGAACAGGTCCTTCACCATACCATGGAAATCTTCACATTCATGGGTACCTCAGTGCTCAGACATGATGATGCATACAGTTTCCAAATTATAATCAAGATTATAGAGACGTTGATACCTATTTTGGTAAAGTTTGATAAAAACGTAGAAGATTATTCTGACAGGGAATTGCAGCAATTGCAGAGTCGTGTAGTTCCAGTTTTACGTATATTTGCTGACTGTGTATTACATGTTCCAGAACACAGAAGGCTTCCATTGTTCAAAAAGCTAATAGAAACTCTTGGACCCAGTCAGTTCCTTTGGGTATTCTTGGCTTTATTACTAGAGACTCATGTTGCTCATTTCAGTGAAGACAAGAAAGTAGACAAACGTAATTCTAGAACATTAGCAGACCAAGAAGCGCCTATCAATCGTATTGACTTCGGACAAAGTATTGTTCTAGAATTTCCACCAGAAGTAGCCCTTCAAAACTTTATAAAACTGATAATCTACATCAAATCACTACCCTTACAAAAGGATGAAAACACGATGGATGCTGATGTCGACCCAGGTGACATATTCAGTGTTGCAGGGCACTCTCCGTTACAGCTACGTCACTACAAATATATGGTCATCACATTTATGAATACCTGCTTAGCCTCGTCCAGGTTTATCCAGCATAGCAGCCAGGCAACTGACGACAAAGCTATGGAAACGAATTATAAGACCTTCATCATAAATATTCTTACTTTTATTCAGACTATTTCCAAAGTATCTGATGAAAAGACCGCCAAATATTGGCGGGTGATGTTGCACCACAGTTACGACCTACTTGACCATACGAACAACCTTCTAACGGCTCCTATGTTTTTGTCTGTGGTCCGTGGTCTTCTGAAACATACTCTGCAGACTGTCAGAAGGAAGTCTATGGAACTGCTCAATTCCAAAATTCAGTTTAGTCCTGAATTATTCGAAGGGGTCGACAAAGACCTACTGTTTTCTCTATTGCCTCCTCTATTGGATATTGTTAAAACAATCGAAGTTAGAGATGAGAGACTCACCGAGATCGCTTCTCAAGAATTGGAGTTAAACCAACAAACTGCTCTTCTCTCTTTGAAATTGCTGACAAGAATGCTTGCATCACAGAACCCAGAGCCTTTCAAGAATGTTCTGGAAACTGTCACAGATTACACTTGCAATCCAAACATTCCTGGCAATGTTATGGCTTCAGTCGTTTTATGTCTGGCAGAGTTATGCAGCAACTTAAAGGCCCACGCTTTAGCTAGCCTTCGGAAGTTTATGCCAGCACTAATCAAAGTGCTTAAAATACAACGTAAAGCAGAAACTCAAGAATTAGTTCTACTCAGCACTGTGACGGCCATCGCGAAGATAGTAGAAAGCTTGCCTCTTTTCTTAAGTCCGTACTTACAGAAAATTTTATATGAATACTCTATCCTGTTGGCCAAATGGCAGAGCCAAGATCAAGAGTGCAGCAAAGTGTCGGCAATAGTTACTAAACTATTGACTATCAAGAAGAAAATTGCCGGTTCCATACCACCCAGGGTGCTTATTCCTGTGGTTAACCAAACTCATCAAATGCTTTTGGAGAAGGAAGACTTTGACGCCGTTGGTCCTGTGATGTCAGTCTTAGCTGACAGCTTTGCTAATGTTACTACAGCTGATTTTACAGCACTCCAACAGGATCTTACATCATTCTTCTTGACAGCACTGCAACTGAGAAGTGATGCCGTTGAAAAAGATGTCGATGCTGACGTCATAGATAGGGCAGAGGATGAAGTAGTGAATGCATTAGTTTCTCTAGTGTTGAAACTGTCTGAGACTAGCTTTAGGCCGTTCTACTTTAAGATCTATGACTGGGCGATAAGGACTAATGTTGATGGAAATAAGGACCGTACTATTACTTTCTACAGGTATTTAATTTTATGATAATTATCAGTTTTATTTTTGCCTAATATTTTATGTTACGTTGAATGAAGCTAATAATAATTAACATTTCCAGACTTAGCTGTGCGATTGCTGACAAACTGAAAGGTTTATTCGTTCTCTTCGCTGGCCACTTCATCAAGAATGCCTCAGATCTTCTCGATGCTTGTAACAACAGCAAAACTGAGGACTTATACTTTGACTCTGAGGACAAATGCTCGATGCTCATCAAGTACATCATCAAAACGCTTCATACAGTCTTCCTTTATGACAGCCAGAGTTTTCTGAACAAAGATAGGTTCGAAACTCTTATGCAACCAGTGGTAGACCAGCTTGAAAACACGTTAGGAGGCATTCAGAGCCTAAAAGCAAGGGCTTCAGAGTACATTATTCCGTGTGTGTCTCAGTTCGCCGTTGCTACTGCCGACGATTCGCTTTGGAAGTTGTTGAACTATCAGATTCTGCTGAAGACGAGACATAATGATGCAGAAATCAGGTAAGGGTTAAATGTTTTAAATTTGCTAGTGAATTAACGTAAACCAGTGGCCCAATGGCCGGAATTCTAGAATAAATATACGGAAACAATGTTTTGTCATGTTTATTTGCTATTTGAATTTATTATCTTTAAGAAACTGTTTAAATAAATTCAACTCTCAATTTATTGTCATTATGGTGCCCCAGAGACACCCATAATAAAATACGAACAGAGTAGATAATATGCTTGCTTTCCTTGAACCCCTCCTCGTTTTTCCAGGTTGACAGCCCTAGACTGCCTCGTCGCCATGGCAACGCAGTTAGGCAGCAGCTGGCTACCACTTCTGGCTGAGAGTGTTCCGTTCCTCGCAGAATTGCTGGAAGATGGCGACTCCAGAATAGAAACATCCACAAAAGATGCGATTAGGAAGCTCGAACAAATATTGGGAGAGCCGCTTGAGAAATATTTTTAAGTTTACTAGAAATGTGTACTGAAGTATACTTACAAGTAATTAAAAATGTGACACTATTTTAATTTAGTTTTATTTTTTAATTACAAATAGCGCCATCTATTATTAGTGTTTAGAACTACGACGACATTTCATTTGTACAAGTATGCCCATGCTACCGCTAGGTGGAACCACAAGGAAAACCATCTCGGCTAAATCTTTTCAGAGCTCTTGGCATAGATGGCTTTGTCGGTAGATTAGTTAGTTTTCCGTCTTAACCAACTTTTTAAACATTATATCACGCTTGTTGGTAATCTGTGTAGGGATAGATAGAAGCGTAAGGTACCTACGAGTACACACACACATTTTGTCAGTTAATATTAGACGAACTTACTGCCACCCATTAACCAGCCATGTAACCGGACTGCTAGTTACTAAGAAATACCTGATGAAAAAAAACCCGATAACACTTTTCCGCCCTGGTAATCGAACCAAAAGCGACACACTCAACAGTCGCGCTTGCCGACACTACACTAACAAGACCACCTAGACAAAGCTAACTAATAAGTATTTCTATGGCTAATCTATTCTAGTGGTCGCAACGCTACTGCTGTGCATGAGGTCTGGGTTGGGTTTTCAGTTCAGCAAATTTTGTATGATATTTTTCCATCAGTAATTAATCAAAGGCCGTGGCCGGTTAATGCCAATAGGCTCGTCCCCTCTTACATGAGAATTAACCATAGCTGGTGAATTATGGGTGTACTAAAAGGTACACCCCAGCCTATTTTTGCGGGTGTAAAATCATCAAATAACCCGTCTCGCTCTTGGGCAGAGCGGAAGGGAGTGTCAGACTTCTACTGACTAAAAACCATCCATGTTCCTTCTGAGCCCTATGTGTCGAGGCCGCGGTAACTTGTGAACAACCCGCAGCCCTTGGGGGCCCCTCCCATGTTGCTGACATCTCTTTGAGGTGCGTGTGGAACACGAACGCGCCGTCGACACCGCCTGTCGTCGTCGTAAGACGGACAGACGGCGAGCTAGCCCATCACTCACCGTCCACAAGCCCGCGTCTACGGTGGCCGGAAGCCATCACGTGCCCCCGAAGCCCGGAGCGCCTCCCGCGGCGGCTGGGACGAGAGGTTCTCTGCCTCTCGCCTTCCGCCACCACCTTTGCTTCGCAGAAGGAGGCGACGGCGTCCCATTCCTCCTCGCCCCGGACCATGGCTTGCAACAGGGCAGGGCGCGGGAGGTTGCCGCCAACCCCAGCCTATCCCTTCGGTGATAACAGGCGTGATATTATGTTTACCTACATGTGTGTAAATTTAACGAAAAAAGCAATAAAAAATCAATTTCGATTTTGTCCTCTCGACCTCACTCTTGACTCTCAACAAGTCCTCCAAAAACTTTATTTGCCGTCTTTCATCATGTAATGAAAACTTTTCCGTTTCGTAAGTAAATAAGGCTAAGTAAATATCATACATAAATATTTGGCGAGATACGCTATTTCACGAGTTGATAGGCACTTTTCGCTGATGTGTTTCGAAAAATACTTTTCGTTTTTTTTTTGATTGATGATGTGATGTTGTGAAATATGGCTTGGGTTTTACACATCGGAAGTTTTATGTCGCATCGGCAATGATAATTAAGTTCGTATTAGTAATTTCGAAAAAGTCTTTTCTCTCTAAAAAAATACCTGTCTACGAATATAAATGCAGCATGTGTTTATTTTAAAATGTCGATTTACATAAACGAATAAGACAACGACCCAAGTTCAAGTTCAAAAATCAAAACAACAAGAAAACCTGTCAAAAGGAACCGAGTGAAGCGGTTGCGAATAACCCTCCTTTTGGGCTTCGCCGCAGTCGCATAAAAAACTTGAAGTGAAAAATATTCTTCCGAAAACGACTTAACACATAATTCTCTCTGCGCGAAATGGGACGTGGTGACGGGGTGAGAGATGAGTGTTGTCGTTTTTCTCCAGCGCGTGCGACATGACGACTTCCGACGACGGCGGTCGCCTTGAGGACTTAGCCCTTTCAGAGTTTATTTACCCCTGGGTACACAGACTCGACATAATATGTTATGAGTAGGGACGAATCGCATGTGATTGAAATTTAATGACTGATGAATAAAAATGTTGATGGATGTATTAGTAGAGGGTAAGGAAGACGAAGCAAGAAGTGTGAGTAGGGGTACGTATCAATCCCGTCGGGGCTGCGGGATGTTGTAAGAGATACCGGCCTTGACATATAGGTAGGGCTTAGAAGAAACATGGGTGGGTTTTAGTCAGTAGAAGTCTGACACACCCTTTCGCTTTGCCCTAGAGCGGGAGGGGTTATCAAAATCCCGAAAGTTTATAATACCTATGTATTATAAACTTTCGGGATTTTGATACGTATCCTTTTTTTTTGAGGGGGTAGGAAATCATCACTGACTGAAATACCGACGTCCAAAACACCGAAATTAAAAATACCGAAAGTTTTAAATGCGTATAGTCGTTAGGTATATCGAAACACAAAATACCGATGTTGAAATGCTCGAAAGCGTCTCCGTCAGCAGGTCGACGGAGCAACAGTATAATTAATGGGCTTCTGTTTCTGTCTGCAGGTTCAAAGGAATCTAACTAACCGAATTCGGGGTGCCCCTGACGTCGACCGTCTAGCTAGGGTTAGGGTTTCTGTCTGGTTTTCCAAATGTCGGTGTATCAAACTTAGGTGTAATAACTGTTGTTAAACAAACATAACATAACTTCGGAATTTGAAACTTTCGACCAAACAACCATTCGGCGTTTCAATTTTCGGGATTATAGTCCATCGGTATTTTAAAAGCCGAATTTTTAAATTCGGAATTTTGATACGTAAAAGGAGTATGTAAATTATAGCGTCAAGGCTAGCAGAGGCGAATGGAAGGAAAACACGTGTACTTGCCGACCCCAAGTACCGACGAGGGCAAGATGATGAATTGATAATACACAGATTCAACAAACGAGAGCAGTCTATATGTCGGCGGTATGTCAACTGAAAGCGTTCTTAAGTTGTCGGCGCGGTGGCGGATTTGTTTTGTAGAGGTCAATCTATTTACACAAACCTAGTGGCAAGGACCTAGCCAAATTAATAGTCAGTATATTTCGGAACATTGGGTACTTACCTATTTTCACTTAACTTCATGGGTGGATGCTCATGGGAGCATGAGGAATATATTTTTTAATGACATCACTATTTAAACCAGCCTGTACGTGTATAATTCCTACCTTATAATTAAGCACATAATATACCTATCACCCTTTTTAGGGTTCCGTACCTCATAAGGAAAAAACTGAACCCTTATAGGATCACTAGTGAGTTTGTCTGTCTGTCCGACCTTTAGGCTATGGTCGGATTAGGAATTTCCGAAACTACATTTTTTTTAAGTAAGTATAGAAATTAGTTCAACATTTATAGATTACAGGAAAACCTATAAGAAGTCTATGGTGCCGAAATACCATGGAAAAGCTCTCAATATCTACTACAATGGTACGGAACCCTTCATGTGAAAGTCAGTCTTGGATTTTATTAAGTAAGTTCCTACTATTGTATTGTGTCTAGTCTACAATAGTAGGTACATCCTTAATAAAATAGTACTCAACTATTCTATGATTATAAATAATTCGTTCTATGTCTACATAACGTGCTTACTGTTTCACTTACCGTCTGTCTGGTGGTCTTCCGGTGTTACTTTTGGTACGGTGAATATGAAAAGACGTGCCGGAAATAAAATACTCCAGTTCAAATATAAAACGTATTTATTTGAAGAACGGAAATACAGTTGTGTCGAACATTCAGGTGATTTTCCGACATATTTGAACATTTTCGTGTTGGTTAGGTGGTTAGGTATATATTGTCATATTTATTTGAAGTATAGGTACAGAGAAAGAGGGGTTCTCTTCAATGATCGACATACGGATGCTTGTAACCACTAGTAACCCTGGAGCTATTACAATTTATTATACCTAATATGTGGGCTTGCAAACTATTCGACAAATAGATTTTTCAATACACTTCCTCGAAAACTGGCTCTTAGTCTTATTGCACTACAAATTAGGTTCGACATGCATCGTATTTCGTACGCGTGCGGTAATCTTATTTTTCCGCAACCAAGGGCGGGAAAGAAAATTACCACAGATAACTATGCCTTAAACTAAGTCAAATCGATTAAAACGTGATTAAAACCAAGAACTATTAAAATAAAAGAAATTAAAAAAAAGAAACACCAGCGACTATAGAGTCGGCGGTGTATTTTTTTATTTCGATTTGTGTCTCTAAAGCATTTTTTTGGCGGTGTTTTTAAGCATTTTTTGAATATTAAATTGTGTTTGTATTAAGAATACTACAAATAAACATGATTATTTTATTTGAACCAATTATTTACTTTCATGAACAAGAAAACATTTATTTGTGTTCATAATTAAAAAATATTTGAATTTAATATTTTTCCTGTGAGGCTGTTTAGCGGCTTAAACCTTTGCTTCAACCTGGTGAAGTCAAACCGCGGAAAAAAAGCTAATGAAATCATAATATAATATATAATATATATAATATAATATAATAATATTCCACAACTAGTATAGTCACATATAGTCTCCTAAAAAATGATGACAAAAATACTTCTCGTTAAAAATTAGTTAATTTCTTCGAAAGCGTAATGAAAAACGTCGTGGACATTTCTCGACTTACGGCTCGGGTGTTCAACACTCCTCGAATGCAATAACAACCTTTACGCACTTGTATCAAAATGTTCTATTCCTAATATTTTCGAAATATAACTGTTTAAAGAGTTATCGCTCGATCGCTACATGTAAAATACAGGTATTCAGCTGCATCCAAGTCCATGTCCAAGGATATTTATTTATTTTATTTATTTTATCCAGTAAAACTGGAAACCAACCCTAACATAGTTGGGGAAAGCCTAGGCTTGGCTGGTTAGGAGTATCATTCAAACTGGCGTAAGTACTATTCAGTACACTGACGGTCTGCCAGTTTTCACCCTTATACCCTAAGTAATAGGTCTGAAAACTGGTGAACCGTCAATAAACTCGGTAGTGCCTGTCTATAAAACTGTTTTTCCGTCTAAAACACCTCCTTAGGAATAATAATTAGAAGTTCCTTTCCACTTCAAATGCAAAGCAATGAAAAGGAATAAAATAAAAGTACCTAGTCTTGTCAAATAGAATAGAACCTCTTCCCCCGGATAGAACATTAATTTCGTTTCTGAATAAAGATTCTCAGGTGCTAAGTGCTTTTACTAAATGGCTACCTGTAAAAACAGGGCCGTTATCGTAAAATTGTGAAGGATTATGTATTCGACTTGTTTGTTCTTTTATGTGTCTTCTTGGGAATTTTAAATGGCATGGAACGTTCTTTCACGATTTATTTATACTGCTAACTTTTAAGTTGCTTAAGCTGAGGTCTTAATGATCATCGATCTAAATAGATTGAAATATCTGTTTGCAATTTCTAAATAACAGCTTATTACTGCTTGTATACAGCGTGAAAGTTTAATGGTTGTTTTCCCGCGGCAGAACGATTTGCCATTAGTACCTACTACCATACTACCTTCATCATTTTGTGCATGAGAATGAGACTGAATTTCATAACCGACCAATCCTTTCTGATAAAGGCTTTCTGTGCGAACTAACTCACACTATTAGGATTTAAGGGAAACCAACTAGGGACTTGATTTACGTGAGGCACGCTATGGTTTTATGCATTGCAAAACGTGCGTCACGTATGGCAAAACAAGCTTCACGTATAGTCGCGTATAACTGACTAAGCGATCAGCCTCGCGAGGCAGCCTCGAACGTTTGCCACGCAATATTTGCACTGCACGGCTGCCACGCGCGGCTGTTTCGCGAGGCTGCTCGCTCAGTCAGTACGCAGTTTATGGCTAACGTCGAGTGTCAAAAGCTCAAGCATGATGCTACTTTAACATAATGTTAGACTGTAGTGTTTTGTGGTCGCAAACACCACATCATAGCATGAGGTCCCCTAAGTGGTATTAAGTAGGTTTTTCACCAGGAATTCTTCAGTAGTAGCCACGGAGAACGGATTTGCACCCGGTTGATTGCAAAAGGGTCGCCTCCTAGCCTCTCACTACATGCAACTAAAAATAACTGGTAAAATAATCTACACTTATAGTCTACACTATATAAACTAATTTTATAAAGAGGAAAGATTTGTATTTTTGTGTGTATGTTTGTAATGAATAAACTCAAAAACTACTGCGCCGATTTTTAAAATTCACCATTGGAAAGCTACATTCACCCTGAGTAACATAGGCTACTTTTTATCCCTATATTCAAACGAGAACGGAAACTACGCGGGTGAAACCGCGTGACGCATCTTTTATATTATAAGCTTTTGGCCGCGTAGATGTCCAGAACTTGACACAAAAACCACTCTAACCATTGGTGAAAACAGCATAAAAATACGTCAGTAGTTTTTCAGTTTATCGCGCATAGAATAGACGCGGCAGAGGACTTTGTGTGATAATACGTAGTGATATAATTATAGCTCTGCCTAACCTTGTAAGCATTATAACTTGCAGGCATTGTTACGAAGACTAGATAATTACTATCATAATCTACTTACAACTAAAAACTAGTAAAAATAAAATACTTACAAGCCTTAAACTCGAGTGCACAACACCAGAGTACCTATTTTTAATTAAATTGAAACAGCGAGTCTCGGCTCGTAGAAGATATTATATTTTTAGAGATCCTCAGTGTTGGAACGCGATCCGTATTTTTAAGAAGGCGAGGCTTGGGCTTTGAGAGGATTTATTGAGAACTAATTAGATTTCTAAAGGTATTCAACATTGTTTGGATTGGAGGACCTGGAGTGAGGAAGATGATAGGCTTGAAATGTCTCGATGTTTTTAATTAGATATACTTTTGGGGTAGGTATGTAGGTAGGCATCTATTTTGGTTATTATTATACATAGTGGTTGGTTATTGGATGCAGGTACCAGACCTTAATTGCAACAATTTTGGCTCCGAGAACTTGACCCCAAACTGGGCTGCAGAAAAGTATTTGGTGTGAGTTTTATATCTCTCCACTAGATGCTGATGTGAACCATGTTACAGTGGCGTAGCGTGCCTTTGCGGGGCCCCGTATAAAAATTTGTTTGCACAAAAGAAAAAAAATGTTGCATAATATTCGTCATAATTATCTGTCACTTTTTCCAATTCTTTTTTTTACTTTTGTCATTTCTGAAATATAAAAAAAATGGGAAGTTTTAATTGATTTTTGCCTACGCACGTCGGGGGCCCCTGTGGGCCGGGGGCCCCGTATAATTGATACGGCAGATACGGCGGTAGCTACGCCTCTGGTTACTCAATCACGCCATTACGGGGAACGAATCGGGATGATTTTTTAAAACCGATAATTTTGTAACATCCCGGTATTACGATCCCATGGGGCCATTTATTATCGAACTCCACGCAGGTGAAGCCGCGGGAATATACCTACTAGTCTATAATAACTGTCAATACCTATACCAATTTAGGTCGATGAAAAGTTGCTTAACGATAGGTAACTTAAATCTAATGTTAGTTGTCAACTTAGAAACTTCCTGAATGGAATAGGAAATGAAGGCCAGTGACCCAGGAGCTCGAAATAAACTTGTCACGTGTTAATTTCCTGAGTGCGGTGACAGGAAATACCTCTTCTCGCTCTCGGAGAACTATCTCAAATATACGTCTAATGGGCTCTTTACATCAAAGCTGACGACCCGCCGAAATGTGTCGGCGACTTTGCTCTCGTTAGGCTAGTTGTCGGCTTCTAGTAATTGGAAGTCGAAAAACTTTATTGGCAGTACGAGATGTGTATTGTATATCAATATAGATAAAAATCAATGTCACTTTTCGTTGTAATTTTATAACTCAAGGACGGGCTCACCAATCCAAACCAAATGATTAGGCTTTGTTCGTACTATTTAATAATAACAATATAATAATAATAAATCATTTATTTCAGATTAAGTACATCCATATTTGTTAGTAAAATTAGGTAAGCGTAGAGGGGGTAGGTGGTGGTTTATGTGAACTTTGCACAAAATCGGTCGAGCGGTTCTTCATTTATCACATTTTTTGTAACAAATGAATTCAATAAATGGCGGATAATTTTGTTGATGGGGATTTAGCTATCTTGGACCGGGTAGAGTACGACGTCTGCCTGGTCCGCTAGTTTATTTTTTATAATAGTGTGGGTTGAATTTCTACGGGTCCGTTACATAGGTACTGAGTTTCCGCCGTGCCTCGGATAGCACTTTTTAAGCTGTTGGCTCCGGCTGTCATTTGCACATCTTTGAGATTCGTTACAGGTAATGAGTGGCCCTCAAAACTCTTTAAAAAAACTGCCCAAATGCAAGTCGGACTTGCACATGATCGTATGTACCATTGTAGTAGATATTGAGAAATTTTCCATGTTTTTTTTTGCTCCACAGACTTTTTATAGGTTTTCCTGTAATCTATAAGTGTTGAACTTATTTCTGTATTATATATAATTTTAGATTCATTAGTTTCGGAGATAAGGGGGGGGGGGTTCGGGGACAGGAGGGAATGGTCGGTCAGACAGACAGACACACGTGTGTACGAGTGATCCTATAAGGGTTGCGTTTTTTTGCTTTTTTGAGGTACGGAACCCTAATAACAGCTTCACGTGCTTTCCGAAAAACGGAGGAAACTCGGGTTTAAGGGGTAACCCATCCACTGACTAACCTAGTCAAGCGCGACTTAAGTTGAAGATCGACTAACACAACCACAAAATTAAAAAAAATATATATATTAACCACAAGGTCCTCGTGTACTTATGTATGTCGGAAATAATTAATAAGGAAAGGGATTAGCCCCCTGTACCGTGAAAATTACGACGTCTACACGTGCGTCGCTCGGTATTAAAATAAAGAGATTTCTAACTAATACAGCAGGTACACAGTGTAGGAACCTTTTCCTAATGAGCGCTAGTCTAAGTTGATTAGCAAAATGGATGTCAAAGCCAAAGCGTTATTAAGACTGGTCGACTAATATTATGGTAATGTACTTCATAATTCGTCGTGTAGATCGTACATGAGCCTTAGATACTTCCTGTCAGGGCTGCGGGTAGTTCGAAAGGGATACCGCAGCCCCGGACACAAAGGGCTAAGAAAGAACACGGGTGATTTTTAGTTAGTAGGACTCTGCCCAGAGCTGGAGGAACTTTTTGATTTCCCCACATTAAAAAAAAAAAGTCTTAGATACTTACACCTGGATATGAATTTCTTTGTTGCACATTCTTTGCTCGGTCTGATCCAGCCTGTCCTTAGCCTTACCCGACCTTCCCTAGACGCACTAAGGCGACCCTTTTTTTTGGTGGGTGTGAAATCATATAATGACTCCTTCCGCTCTGGGCACAGTCGTAGGGAGTGTCAGACTTCTACTGGTTCAAATCTAGCCATGTTACTTCTTAGTCATTTGTGCCGAAGCTGCGGTATCTCTTCCGAACTACCCGCAGCCCCGAGGACAAGGAGTGCCTTTACGTGTATTCACAAAGTTTTTAGTCCTGGTTGAGGGCCTCACACTCAATGCAGCCCCAGGAAACCTCGGTTAAGCAGGTGACAACCTCTAAAGTGATGCGTGATGCCATTTCCAAAATAATTATTGTTTCGTCTATTCTCCTTCAGGCTAGCAAAAACCAACACATCATTGGCAGCTATGTGGTTCAAGGCGACAATTGTGCCATGACCAAAACGTAATAAAATAAAAGTAAAAAGATACTTACTTTTAAACTACCACCATAAAATAATAAAAGCTCAGTCAGTACCAATTACGGTAAGCCAACTCTGCCTTAACCATTTTCATATCCCCGAGGCAGACAAATCCAATTGAACTAATGCATATGTCGACAGGTATTACTTACATAAGCAGTGTAATGATGAAATGGGATTTTATGTACGGAACTCTATTTATCATCGTTTTAATGCACGTAACTTTATTTATTTCAGCTTTTAGATTGATGAAGTTGTTGTATTATTGGTTTTCGTAATTATTATCTACTGTCGACATCAGTCACCTGCTCTTATTCTAATTTATTTGAAGGCGGTTCAGCATTATTTCATCTTCTATATTTCTCTATTAAGTGTTATCCCTTTCTATCCGTAATATCTTTCACACAATCAATCTATCCTTCCTTTGGGCTTCCTCTGCCCTCAAAACAATCCACATTCATATGCTAAACTTTTCGCACGATATTTTCCTCATTGCTTCACATACCGATAATCACACACCGATGCCACTTTCAAACTTCCCCTTGGCTTTTATACTCATTTCTTATTCATACATTTACGTTACACCACACACTCAAATATTTATTGTCTACTGTAGATAGTGATATATATTTTTTTAGTGACCTCAGACTATATCTATGTCATGATTACCAGCCAGTCCAGACACTTCTTGCCGGGCGGAGCGGAAGGAAGTGTCAGACTTCTACTGACTAATAACCACCCATGTTGGGGCCAAACAACCCGCAGCCTCGACAGGTTCCCTCTGACCTACCCAAAGCTTTATAATCTTCTTCTTCGCGTGTCGACAGCAATCTTAATTGTGTTAACCACTTTCAGGGGCGTCCATCAGCTCCTGTAATATGCAAACAGCAGGACAGGTAGGACACGATATTAAGAGTCCAATCGTCTGTGAATAATAATAACAGTCCTCCTGACCGTTTTCGGTCACGGCGGCCAATCTAAGTGGAGATTAGCCATCGGCGCGGGAGATATTACAGTGCGCAAGTGTGTGCGCAGGCACAAGTGCACTCTCTGTTCCTTTTTCTCTCATATTCCGATGGGACGGCAATCCGACACGACCGGAGAGAGATCAGGCACAGGACCAATGGCTTAACGTGCTTTCCGAGGCACGGGGGTATAATACCGCCAACTTCCAAACTCCGGGCTACTACGGGGAAATTTGTAATGAAAAACGCAATAGCTTTTTGTCCGACCCGGAAATCGAACCTAGGACCTCATGCACAGCAGTCGCGCTTGCGACCACTAGACCAACGAGGCAGTGAATAATACCACACTCCAGAACTGAGTTATCTATAGTATTATCACAATTTGACTTCTTATATATAGGAACCGCTAAACCCAACAAAGTCTTCTAATTATAAAGTCAGGTTTTAATTTGCGTGGATTTTGTAACAATAAAGATCCAGTGCGGGTTTTTCATTAATTTTAGGATCTCAGTCCAATTAGCTTGTTATCCTATAATTCACTTGAGCAAGGCCTATTGTTAAACCAAAACAAAGACTTAATCTACTTTTTAAATCTAGTAGCACTTAAAGTCCTGAATTAAACCACCCCACTACAGAATTATTTCGTTTTAGTGGTTCTGACACACGTAACATTAAAATGGCGAGGAAATTCATTGTTATACAGGGTGTCCAAGAACCTGGCGTCCAACTGGATTCCCACGATGCCCCAAGTTCTAACAGTACTCAGAAAAATATTTTAAAAAATCCACCCCATGTACTTACAGAATTATACTGATTTCAAAAAAAAAGGGGAAATGAGCACCCTGTGACATACTTTTGAATGCTGTGACTGCTAATGCTGATAATTTCGATATTTCTTGGAGGTTTTGTAATCTAGGGTATTGCTGTGTCTAAATAGAATGTAAAAATAATGTACTTATTGTACCATTTTAAAATAAAATATTATTTTAACTAAAGGTGATATGGAAAACTATTGAATTTCGCAACTTTGACCGACTGTAGTGTAAAAAAAATGTACCAAAATAGTATGGCAAGTGACGTCAAATTTTGACGCGTTTATTCCTCTTTTTAAAAAGGTATAATACTTACACATTAATTTGAAAAAAAAAAAAATTTGATAATATTTTTACTCAACAACCCAATTTTTACGATGTCTTACAGAATTCTTAGAAAGAAAAATTTACGACGAATTGAATCTAACCTCTAAAGAATTACTATTGTATGCTCATAAAAATAACAACAGGCCTCTCAAAAAACAGGTTAGACCGTAAGGGACGGTATGTGCATGCATCTCACCATAGTGATTCGTTATTACAACAGGAGGGAGCAAGACAGAAACTATCTTTGCGATTTGCTGGTTCTTCTTTATGGTACCCCATTATTCAGGTAAGAGTGAGGGAGAAAAAGGTTAGAGGTGCGAGTGAGATAGATAGTGACGCTATCTGGGATCGTGCTAGTTAGGATAACAGTACGGTCAGTACGCGTCACTGCCTCCTGCCGTTACTACGCACCTCTCTCTTATTGTTACCATTGATCACGTACTACGATTTAAAGCTTTGTTTATTGGACTCGATTACTCTTTGTGCTCTGGACTTTGAAACGAACTCTTTACGACGACCTTTGCCTGTGTTTGGACAGTTTGTGTTTTGTGTGTGCTACCATGGCGACCTACACTCCGCAAGAATACGCAAATATGCACTACATTTATGGAGAATGTAGAGGTAATGGACGAGCTGCAGCGAGACTTTACAGAGAAAGGTATCCGAGGGCTACGCGATATCCCGACCATCGAGTTTTCATTAATGTGCACAGATCACTATGTGACGGGCGGTTCCCCAATCAAGTAGCTGGTGAAGGACGACCCGTAAATGACTTCATACGCGATGAAGTTTTAGAGGCGGTGTCGGCAAATCCAAGCATCTCTGTGCGAGGAATATAAGCTGATACGGGGATACCGAAGAGCACAGCACACAGTATTCTCCAAAAAGAAGAATATCATCCGTACCACGTACAGCGAGTGCAAAGTCTTTTACCTCGAGACTATCCGAGCCGAGTCGCGTTTTGTGAAACAATCCTGCAAAAACATCGAGAAGACGAAAACTTTATCGACAAAATTTTGTGGTCAGATGAATCAACATTTAAGAAGGATGGCTACATGAACCTACACAACTTGCACGAGTGGCATGTGGAAAATCCGCACTTGATGCGAGAAGATAGATCCCAGTACCGGTTCAAAGTGAACATGTGGACCGGTATTCTCTGTGGGAATATTATTGGTCCATTTGAGATGCCCGAGAATTTGACTGGCGAATCATATTTAAATTTTCTTCAAAATGATTTGCCAAACTTACTAGAAGAGACCCCACCAGATATGTGGTTCCAACACGACGGCTGTCCAGCACATTTTCGCGTATCCGTTAGAGAGTTTTTGGACGAGCAATACCCGAACAGGTGGATTGGGCGATCAGGAACAATCCCGTGGCCAGCCCGCTCACCTGACTTAAATCCGCTGGATTTTTTTTTCTGGGGAACTATGAAGGAGCTCGTTTATGCGAAGCCCATTAATGACATCGCTGACCTTCGTGAGAAGATAACACAAGCAGTGCAGGTGATACGTCAAAAAAGTTACTCGCGAAACATAAAGCGGTCCTTTTTAAGGAGAGTGAGAGCTTGTATTGCCGCGGGTGGTCAACATTTTGAACATTTATTGTAATAAAATATCTTTAAACTAACATTCTTTGCTTTTATTCTACTGGGAACCCATCTACCTGTGTGTATTTCCTTCTTGCTCACTCTTGGAACCGAAGTAAATAATAGTAGTAACATAACAGTTTCTAAGATAAGAAAGGGTCCGACAGTTACCGTTAGTAGGTAGGCACTTCGTAAAAATTGGGTTGTTGAGTAAAAATATTATCAAAAATTTTTTTTTTCAAATTAATGTGTAAGTATTATACCTTTTTAAAAAGAGGAATAAACGCGTCAAAATTTGACGTCACTTGCCATACTATTTTGGTACATTTTTTTTACACTACAGTCGGTCAAAGTTGCGAAATTCAATAGTTTTCCATATCACCTTTAGTTAAAATAATATTTTATTTTAAAATGGTACAATAAGTACTTTATTTTTACATTCTATTTAGACACAGCAATACCCTAGATTACAAAACCTCCAAGAAATATCGAAATTATCAGCATTAGCAGTCACAGCATTCAAAAGTATGTCACAGGGTGCTCATTTCCCCTTTTTTTTTGAAATCAGTATAATTCTGTAAGTACATGGGGTGGATTTTTTAAAATATTTTTCTGAGTACTGTTAGAACTTGGGGCATCGTGGGAATCCAGTTGGACGCCAGGTTCTTGGACACCCTGTATACCGTAACCCAACTCAAATTGAATGCAAATCGATCATTTGTTACAATTAAGGTCATTAAATGGCACTTCAAACTTTGAAACAAAGGAAATAGAATTGATTGTAATTAATTAATCAATTCGGTCTACCACAGTTACAAGTACTCATTGGTCCGTAAGTTCGCCAAATCGTAGAGGTTCAGGTACAGGTTCTGTAGGTCAGATAGGCAGTCGCTCCATATTAAATACTGGTATTCGTAACCGACTCCAAAATAGTAGGGAATTGCCTATCCTTAGTTTTGCCACAACACCTTGGCGTGAAGTTTGACAGACCTTTTCTTGGAAAGCACAACAAAAAAAAGTAGTTAAAAAACTAAAAAACCCGACTGAAAAAACTGAAAAGCAAACAACAAGCACATTTTAAATCGTATTGCTGCTTAAATGAAGGCCATTTCCCCAACCGCCTTAAAATTGCGAAGGTTAGCCCGATATTTAAGTCAGGCAACAAACTGGACCCCAGTAACTATCGACCTATATCGGTACTACCAGTGATGTCGAAAATTTTTGAAAAGATTCTTCATAAACAATTGTATGAATATTTAACTCATATTGATTACCTATATAATAAGCAATACGGCTTCCGCCCCAAATCGAACACTGTTTCCGCGACTGTTGACTTAGTAACCAATATTAGACAAAACATTGATCAGAAAAAAATTACATTAGGAGTTTTCATTGATTTAAAAAAGGCATTTGACACCGTAAGCCACAACATACTACTATCAAAACTTAAGGACATAGGTGTAACTGGTAAAGCATATGCGGTTTTTAAATCTTACCTTACAGACAGATCTCAAGTTGTCAAAATTAATAACTACCAAAGTGACCCTCAATTGATTACTTGTGGCATTCCTCAAGGCTCAATTTTGGGACCTTTGCTATTCCTCATTTATGTCAATAACATCTATGAGATTGGACTAAAGGGGGATATTACTTTATATGCCGACGATACTAGCCTGTTTTACTCTGGTCACTCATTAGAAACAGTAATGAACCAAGCTCAGCATGATCTAGATCTATTACACATCTGGTTGCAGTCAAATTTACTTACTATTAATGCATCGAAAACGAAATACGTTATTTTCTCTGCTAAAAACAAAAAAATTGGAAATCATAGTCCCCTTACTATTAACGGTGAAAAAATAACTAAAGTTAACAATGAAAAATATTTAGGCCTTATTCTTGACAGTCAGCTTACCTGGAAACCGCAAATTGAAAAAATCCGCAATAAAATTAATTCACTAACTGGCGCGCTAAAAGGTATAGTGAGATGTCTCCCGAGACAAGTTCGATACACGATATATAATTCCTTGGTCAAGTCTCGTATTGAGTATTTAATAGAGGTATGGGGTTCAGCAACTAAAACAAGCTTGCAAAAATTGCAAGTTGCACAGAATAGAGTTATTAAAACATTATTTCGATACAATTATCTGACACCAACAATCAGAATTTATAAAGAAACAAAACTATTCAATCTGGCCCAAATATATAAATATAATACTTGCATTTTTATTAGAAAAATCCTAACTAAAGATATCCACTCACAAATTACATTCACAAAAAGGATAGATCACTATAAACGCATGACAAGACAGGCTAATAACCTGTGCTTAAGGAGCCATAGAACAAATTACGGAAAAAAGAGTATTCTATATGATGGGGCCCAACTCTATAACGAATTACCTAAAACTATAAAAGAAGCAAAATCTCTGTTTACTTTTAAAAAACTATTAAAAAGCCACATTTTAAAGGATTTTTTCATTAATAAAACCTAATATTAGTTTAAGTGGTACCGACTGCTAATTTACATTGTATTGTACACACAAAACAGAATATATACATACATACACTATATTTTAATCTAATAAATTTTACCCTACGTATTTGACATAATAAAGTATATATATTATTATAGTACAGCATATAAAAACCACTCTCTCCTAACCTAACACACAAAATTATATAAATACATAAACAAACTCAAGTAATCAAAATATATAAATTCTATGTACCTAGTTATAATTATAACATCCATATTACTAATAAGATAAAAATATAAATTTACGAGCATAACAATATAACAACCATGTGCCTACTTTAAACGCGGCGAAAAAAATCACTGTGTCATGGGCTTTAATAAACATCTATTGTATTTTATATGACTGTACTCCTCAGCTCATGCACACCTACCCGCATTAGCGCATAAGATGTCGTGCACTTAGTTCAATATTTTCCACAATTACCCTTGTAAGAATTTACTAAAACTGTTACGAAATTCTAATGTCATTCATGTTATTGACTTATTGTACCAACCCACTACGCAAATCGGCCTCATGTATTTATATGTTATAATATTGTATTTTCTCTGTAAGTGATTGTAAATCTTTTGAGAAAATAAATGTCTAAAACCGTAATTGAATAAAATGGAGGAAATTGGAAAGGCCATCCATCATACAGAAATCTTTCGAACCCTTTTGAATTGTTTTAGATAATTGGATACTTGACTGTTGTTATAAAATCACGAAAATGTTATATTATTTAAAAATAACCCTCCTTTTGGGCTTCGCCGCAGTCGGGTAAAAATAACAGAAATGACACGATGTGTTAAAAAGGAATAAAATAGATCAGCTTAGTTTTAACTGTTTTAAATTACGTGTTAGACAAAGACAGCGATATAGAAACGTGACGTCATATTTCATACCGCCATAGTAATGACACGGAGCTACGTAGTACAATAGCCGTTTCGCGCGACAAGTATAGAAACTTCTAAAGCATGTAACTGCTCCATTTTTTATCTAAATCTTTTTTTTCACACATCGTGTTATTTCTTTTAGTTCTTTTAAGTCTTAAAAAGTACACAAAATACTGACCTTTACTTAATTTCATTAGTAGGAAAAGACAATAATTTTGATAAAACACGACGATAACATATCTGTTGCGAAGATTTGTTTGCCGTAATTATCTTCGAATTTTTGACCAAGCATGATAATTTTCTGCAACGTCTAGATGTGATTCTATATTAGTTGTTATTTTCTTGATCACTGGTAAAAGGTCAATGAACGAGAGGAACCTATTGGCAAGGCAAACAAGCACATTTTGATGTATCAATTTTTATGGTAGCTGATTATATTAGAATATCAGAACAGGATATTTCGAAATGTGATAGGGCGATAAGATATAATGATTCAAGGTAAGTCACTGGTACGTATTAATCAATTATAGTTCTTTCGCGGTCATTATTGTATTCGTTTTTACAAAACAGTAGTGTGCAGTGAATGTGAATAGTTTCTACCGTGCCTAGTGATGTTCTTTCGCGTGAAGTGGCTAGTGTTGTGGTCGCTGTGGGCTGCGAGGTTAGTCCGTCAACCCACGCCGACTCGACAACTGCACGACGGATTGTTAGTCCGTGGTCAATTCTCGGCAGATGGCACTCACCAGCGATACACCGGCATTCCATACGCCAGCTCGGAATACAAGTACAGATTCCAGGTGTTGTTTGCACACTTTACTTTCAATATGAAGATTTTATTATTCATAGGATTATCAGGTAAATAATTATAATTTTTGCAGGCTCCCGGCCCCGCACCGAAGTGGGATGGCGTTTTCGAAGCTATCACAGAGAACATAAGATGTCCTCAACTGTTTACAAACTCACTAGTGGTGGGGCAGGAAGATTGCCTCACGCTGAACGTTTACAGTCCTAACCATGCATGGGATGGTGCCCCCCTACCGGTCATGGTGTTTATCCATGGTGGAGGATTTAAAGATGGTTCTAGTAACGCCCTACTCTACGGCCCCGACTATTTAGTAACCCAAGGCGTTGTCCTCGTCACCATGAATTATAGATTAAACATCCATGGATTCCTATGTTTAGGCATAAAAGAGGCTCCCGGAAATGCTGGACTAAAAGACCAGGTGGCTGCCCTCAAATGGGTTCAGCGAAATATACGAGCGTTTGGTGGAGATCCAGACAACGTTACGTTATTTGGTGAGAGTGCTGGCGGTGTTTCAGTATCCTACCATCTGTTGTCACCGATGTCCAAAGGATTGTTTCACAGAGCTATCGCACAGAGTGGTTCCTCCATTGCGTGGTGGGCTCGAGTGAGAGATCCGATGGCACAGGCGGCCGCTTTAGCCCAAATATTAGGCCATAACGTTCAAGACCCGCTCCAGCTTTACACTATTTTTATGAACACGTCGTTAAGTGATTTAGTTGGGACCAAGTTGCCGAAGAAAAGGGGACAACTAACGTTTACAGGTCTACCATTTGTGCCGTGTACTGAACGGCCAATAGATGGCGTGGAACCATTCCTAACGGATGCACCCTATAATGTACTCACTAATGGCAATTACAATAAAGTACCTGTTATAATAGGCTCTAACGACGAAGAAGGATATTTTTTCGCCAGTCACGATACTGATGAGTCACTTAGAAATGCTAGCTTTGAAGCCATGATAGAACCTTTTGACTTAGACTTTCCATCAGATTTAGAACGAAAGGAAGCAGCTCAAGTACTGAGGAAACTTTACATGGGTGACGACGAAATCTCTTGGAGAACGATATTAAAACTTTCAAGATTCCACGGAGAACCATATTTCAATTTGCCTGGGTATATTGAGACTGAACTTATTTTAAAGACAAGCGATAAGCCTGTATACAACTATGAGTTTCAGTATGATGGCCGAAGAAATGTGCCAAAGTTAATATCGGGTCGAACATTCTGGAATGCTCCGGGAGCTACCCATGCAGACGAACTGTTTTACCTGTTTAAACTGTATGCTATTCCGTCAATGTTTGAGAACAAGATGATTGAAACAATGACAACGCTGTGGACCAATTTCGCTAAATACGGGTTGGTATTAACAACATCTTCTTCTCTCCATATAGGAAATTAGAACTTACCAGAAAGCAGATTGGGCTCTTATTTAGTTAAATGATAAAGCATTGCAGCAGGGGCCTTTAGGCAACGCCACGGCTTCTTCGGTAGTCATGCTTGTTATATTGATGTTTGATGCAGCTGCTAGATAGTTTTATGTTATACGAGCACGGCATCAACCACTTGGAGGAGTTCGTCAAATGTCCACGTGATAAAAAGATATTCTATGTGATAACCAGGTACTCTATCTTTAAACCAAATTTTATCCAGATCATTCCGAAGTTTTTGACCACTAGAATTATTCTGGGAACTACAGGTCCCAAAGATTTTGTGCCTAATTTTAAAACAAACGAAAGGCCTCGAGGGCTTGTCAACATCAAGTGTAAGCGAAATTATCGAAACGAAGTCATACTGCCGTTAGGCCGTTACTTAGTAAAGATTTGACATACTTTTGTATGACAAAACTGTCAAAACCTTTACTTAGTGATGGCCTAAGTAATCATTAAAGCTCTCTGAGTGCGGCAGTAAGACATCGTTTGTTTACATCCGCGCCGTCACACGCGCTCGTGACGTCATTCAAAAAACACTTGAGACCCGCTGCATGGGACGCGCGGATTCACTCAAGCGGATAAAATATTATTGTAAAGATGGATGGTCAATGGTCATCTTTATAAAATTTCACATTTATAACAGGTAGTATAAATTAGACACCATGTTTATTAGTGCATATTACCTTTTTATTAAAAAAAGAATTGAATTCCCTGAATATCGATCCAAAAGCTACAGTTTTAGTTGGTTTACAATTCATTCTATTTCCAGACTATTTCGTCCCACTGGAGGGCAAAGGCCTCGCTTTCTCCACCCATTCCTCTCTATTTTGAGCTAGTATAGACATATCCTGCCTGAAGGTAAGCTAGCTGATCTTGCTATGTTCACCTACGTCTACCGTGATGTCACCAGACGTTTCTCGGGACCCCAATGGTGGTTAATATGGCTCATGATCCGGTCAACGCGAGTACGGCCGACGTATCCTACGAGAAGCCATACGATTTTACATGTTTCTTGCATGTGCAGGACACCCACTCCTGAAGGCAGCGAGGTTCAGTGGCCTCCCACGTCTCTGCTGGCACCAGTAAGGCTGGAACTGAACGAGAGGCCCACAATCGCACCAGCCATTGACTCTGCACCTACGCTGCAATACTGGAGGCATCTCTACGAAAAATATCGAGGAAAGTAAACTGCGTGTTGTGGATAAAAATGATAAGGAGGTAAAACCTATACAGTTCGAGAGATGGTTTCTAACTGTGATCCACACAGTCATGTCTGAGGAAAGTTTTTTTTTACAATTTATTTTTTTATTATTGATAATTTAGTTGTTATGATTTTAATAAAAATATTGTTTAAATTTTCAATTATTGTGTTTAAAATGGCATGTCTTGGACCTAATATTAGAAACATGTGGCTCCATCAAAACCGCGCAACATCCGGACTGGGGTACCGTGGCAGCTTAGGCTGCTTAAACCCGTGTTACGCACTTGGCTCCATGGTTTTATAACTCCCTAACCTGTAGGAGAAAACCAAAGAAACGACGGACGGACTAAGTGAGGCCTTTTCTTTTTTGGAGCGTGGGAAGTCATCACATTACTCCTCCCGTTCTGGGCGGAGCGATAGGGAGTGTCAGACTTCAATTGACTAAAAACCACCCATGTTTCTTCTTAGACATTTGTGCCCGAGGCCGTGGTAACTCTTCCAAACAACCCGCAGCGCCGACAGGCGTCGGCCATCGCGGGCCCCTGCAATGTTGCTGACATCTCTTTGAGGCGCACGTGGTCCACGAACGCGCCGACTAAGTGAGGCCTAATAGAGATTCAAATAGGGTATTTCACAAAAAAAATCTTATTAGTCTGTCAGATAGATTTTCAAAAAATAATGGACACGTATTTTTTCTTTTTTCACTTAAACAAAAGATGAAGACGATACAGTGCTTCGAAAAGTCGCGTCAAGTCGAGTGACGTCACAAAGTAAGTTCTTATTTACCCACAAAGTGACATCAAAAGCTCTCATGATCTTTGACGCGTTTTATTTTCGTAAATTTTTATTAATTTGATAAAACAAAAAACACGTACCCAATATTTTTCGATAATCTAACAGACGGACTAATTAGATATTTTTGGTGAAATGCCCTGTTATAGAGGAGTATAGGCAGAAGACATGATGACCCTAAAAAACAAAGCTAACGACAGGATGATGACTTGTTGTACAACTAAAATGTCAGTATGTCAGATATTTAAAACGAATTCTCTCATGCACCGTCAGGCCAGCAACTCTCGGCAGTATTGGAGTCAGGCCAACCGCAAATCTGATAACGAGAACTGCAGATTGCGATACGTTGAGATGTAACACTTCAACTGTATCGTATTATTTGGCTCTCTTGAAGTATATTTAATCTATTTATTATTATTAATACTTGTAACGATATTTGCCATGTTTACTAATTGTTACAGAGCTGTGGTGGCCCAGTGGTTGCAAGCCCGACTTACAAACAGCAGTCGTGGGTTTGAACCCAGACAGGCACTTTCCTTTGTGTAATTTATTTCATAACCACTGCTCTCAAAACGGTGAAGGAAATGTTTTAGACCCGAAAAATTCGACATCGATCTACAAACTCGCACTGGGCTCGCGAGGTGGATTATAGCCCATTCCGGCCTCCTAGAGAGGAGGTCTGAGTCCCTGCATGCAGTGGGATCATTATAGGCTGATGATGATGACTATTTGTTTAAAGTTTTCGAAATTTCAGCGCAGTTGCAAGCAACATAATCACGACTAAACTGAAACAAATAGTAAACAAAATTATGTACGTCGAAAAATATCCCAACTATTCCCAACAAACTTTCAACCCCTATTTAACTCCACTAGAGGCTGAATTTCGAAAACAATTATATACTAAAACCGACGACCATTTATCCATTGGTGAAATCAGCATGAAAATCGTTGCAGTAGGTTTTGAGTTTATTTAGAGCGAACAGACACACAGACGCGCGACGCGTGGCGAAGGACTTTGTTTTAAAATTATGTAGTGATTTACATTTATCGCTAGATGAATGTGTTAAAACTGGCACGTTACTATGTTTTATCCGGCTGTCATTTGTAGATCTTTGGCAGTCTTTGACAAATATACCAAGGGTATCGTAGGTATTTCCCAGCCACTGGTTCATGAAGGTCAAAAGCAGACGCTAAATGTAAAATTCTGATATTCAGCTGTATCCGGTCAGACTGGCAGCCGAGCCTAACGTGGACTGAGCAGATGTTGATAGCTGTAATACAAAGGGTGTAAAAGTACCCTTAACGCAAACGAAAGGCATTTGTTCTCCCCACCACTGCGATCATTTATGGTTCTATACCATACCTGGGAACCCCCTAGTTACGGAGATATTGGGGGTCAAAGTTCCAAATTTTGCAAAAGCTGTTTTTGTAAATACTAGTTCTTTAGTTTATAACTTTACTTAAATTACCTCCATGACCCGTTTACTATTCAAAGCATCCACTAGCACAATGTTTTGAGAGTGCTACATTGAGTTTTACCGTAAAATGTGATTTTCGACCCCAATGGGGTACTTAGTTTGATGTACAGAATGCTTAGTTGACGTATGTGTGAAGGGTTAATTTACACTCTGTATGTTTAGAAACTGGTCAGATTCTTATATTATTGGTCAAGGAATGACATTTTCATTAATGCTAGTACAGACAGTCCTTGTACGGATTTTAAACTGAATCTTCATAATTATACAATCCTTTTAGAACAATACCATAATCCTTAAAAATCCGAGTGAATCACGTTAAAAGGTGTGTTCCTTTTCAAGGTAAAAATAAATGCTTCTTGTTTGCAAAATCATGGTATCCCGTTGTCTGCAATTAAGGTGAAAATAACCTCAATTTGAGGCCCAACCTCATTCCCTGAGGCAAGTTGATCCCTAGATGTTTTCGGGAGAAAATTAATTTGATCCCATACAAAGTTGGCGCTCCGTCACCGCCTGTCAAAATTCATGGCGTGACTGAATAACCTCGGATTTAATATGTATGTTTATGACACGGTTAATACTGTATGCCAGTCAAAATTAATTTTGACTGCACAAATTCGTTTAAGTAGTTTTGGCCGGTAACACGTATTTTAACAATTAAAATAAATAAATAAAATAAATATCCTTGGACATTTCACACAACGCCATCTAGTCCCAAGCTAAGCAACCTAATGCTTGTGTTATGGTAACGAGATGGCTGATAAACTACTTATATACATTTTTGCTTGCAATTGCTTTCCTTTACAATCTCTTAGGGTTTTTTAGCCCTTTCAGAAAACCTGTAAAAACTTTTTAACAGAGAAAACGACGTATTTTAACGGTTTTTAATTTTTATTTAAAATCAGCCAAGACTGCTACTGACCAACGAACTATTTTGACTGTAACAGATACACACATCAAAAGTGTCTAGGGATCAAGCATTTTTATGCGGATTTCTTGAGATTGAGATGTGGCTTTGTAATAAATTTATGATTTTATAAATTTATATGGATCCTTTTTGGTGCATTTCATAATTTGAATCAGGAACTGTGAATCAAATTCGAGTAAAAGATGAAAATCAGCTGTCAATATTTTCCCTTTAAAAACATACAACGCATTGAAGACATTATTAGTGCTACTGTTTCCCTACTACTGATTAAAACCAACGTTATTATGGAGCGGCGACGTCATTTAAGCAGGGAAGAAATGCTCAGAGCCGTGGGAATGATAGAAGCTGGTTCCCGGCAACGTACTGTGGCTTTAGCTCTGAATACAAGTCAGAGTGTTATCAGTCGACTTTGGACACGTTACCGAAGCACTGGTACCGTGGCTGAGCGCCATGGAGGACGGTATCGCTGCACCACACGGAGACAAGACCGATACATTCAAATCTTAACTCGAAGAGCTCCAACAATAACCGCCATGATGTTAGCCGTGAGGCTTCATCACTCTTCAGGGAACTTAATTAGCGACCAAACAGTCAGAAACCGCTTGCATGAAGTGAACCTTCATTCCCGAAGACCGCTACGGGTACCACCTATAGCAATGCACAATCGTAGGATTCGATATCAATGGGCTCTTGAACACAGAAATTGGGCAGAAGAACAATGGCGTTTCGTGTGCTTTTCTGATGAGTCTCGTTTTGGTATGAGACCGGATACAAGACGTATACGACACTGGAGAACCCCTGGACGCCAACAGCGATTAAAATCCTGCCAGGAAGTCCATCCTTATAGTGGTGGAACCATCATGGTATGGGCGGGTATTTGGATCGGCGGAAGAACTGAGTTGATTTGGATCAGAGGCAACCTCAACGCTCAAATTTATGCTGAGACGATTGTATCAGACGTCATCGTTCCTCTACAAGTGCAAATCGGTCCCTTATTTCAGTTAATGCATGATAATGCACGACCGCACACCGCAAGAGTTGTAAGACAGACTCTCGCCGCAGCTAACATCAATGTCCTGCCCTGGCCTGCTCAGTCGCCAGACTTGAACCCGATTGAGCATGCATGGGATATGCTACAGAGAAGAGCTCTGCCGAATATGGAGGGTATCCAGTCGCAAGAAGACCTTTTTTTGTTGTTGCAACGAACATGGGCGGCCATTCCACAGCGTGATTTGGATGAACTCATTTTGAGTATGCCAAACCGATGTTCTTGTGTTGTTAGTGTTCGCGGTAGAAACACGGATTATTAATTGTTTAAGTTACCCAATAAAATTTTAAAGAAAACTGTTATTTCAGTCTTTTTTTCGAACTTTAATGTTAGTGGTTCAAATGTCAAAAATCCCTTTATTAGGAAAATGGCAAATTTCTTTATTAATGCAAAGGTGACTTGGTTTATCGTTACTGTGACAAACGAAAACACTTTATTTGATGAATCCTTGAAGAAAATTTTAATTAATATCAATCAGGAGAAAAGTTATTGCAAAAAATATGTTGATCCCTAGACACTTTTGATGTGTGTATATTTTAGAACACTAATTGAGTAAGTTCTTATGAAAAGCTGTCTTTAGATTGTTTTCTATTTTATTCTATGAATAGCTTTTGCCCTTGAATTCGTTTGTATTTGGTACATTTAAGGCAACGGTAGGTTAATAATATTTTAAATTTTAGGCCCGGTAAGGCGTTTATTTTTCCCTGCTCGGTTCTATCTTAATTTTTAGAGGGTATTTTCGATTTTTCGAGTAATATAAAAAATTAAATGACATTATTCCCTTTATTTATTTTTAAACAGTACATTTCTTTATATTCCTTGAATCCTTTGTTTTTTTTTGGGGGTTCGGAAGTCATCAAATAAGCCTCTTTGGGCAGAGCGAAAAGGAGTGTCAGACTTCTACTCACTAAAAACCACCCATGTTCCTTCTTAGCCCTTTGTGTCGAGGCCGCGGTATCTCTTTAAATTTGACATTTAAATTCAGTCATAAATAGAATTGTAAAATTTATATAGCCTATGTCACCCAAGCCATTTTTACGAATCTATTGACATCTCATTTATTAAAATACGTTCAGTAGTCTAGGCGCTACGGTGGAACATACAAACATACATACATACATACATATACTGCCAAAATCATTACCCTTCCTTTTGGCTTCGCCGTAGTCAGATAAAAATACGCTTTGCTGAACTTTCGGACGGAACCCAGGACTACGTGCTCACGCTCAGTAGTCCTTGCGACCACTAGACTATAAGGTCTACTGCTACCAAAATTGTCAGGTTTACAGTTCATCACCTTTACTGCTAACATACTTAGATTTAACGTTCCCAAGAAAAAACAGTGGGGTGTTAGGGTAGCTTATTTCCCAAAAAAACACCGTACCTCTAGTCGTAACAGCAAATTGAGGTCCGTTATCCCTAATTTACTCTCTTAGTTATTTTTGCCCCTTTTCACCAACTATTACGGTCTAACAAGGTATTAAGTATACAGCTAACTTTCATTTACTTTCAAGATTACACAGATTTTAGAGACCGATGCCGACCGATGGACATAGCATCAGCGACTGACATTGCGTCATTTATAACAAGTAAAAACGTCCTCAACCTTGATGGGGGTTGTAAAAGATAATAAAGACAAAAGAGGAAACAGTGTGTTGGGCCTAATTGGACGTGGTTCTGCACTAATGAGCTTAGTATAGTTACAGCTCTGATGACGACAGTTTTTTTTCTTAAATATAACTGACGACATGTCGGTGTACGGTCACGAGCATAAGTATATAATATATACACTTAGTTAAATTCAAAAGTGAGTTTCTCTTGAATATTATTAATTCTAATTTTGATATAAGGCTTATTTTAATATACTAGCTGTTGCGAGCGGCCGCTACAACTCGAAAATTATCCCATGGGAAGATAAAATCGGGATAAACACTATCCTATGTGTTAATCCAGGTTATAAACTATCGGTGTACCAAATTTTATCCAAATTCGTTCTGTAGTTTTTGCGTGAAAGAGTAACAAACTTCCATCCATTTGTACTTACAAACTTTCGCGTTTATAATTTTAGTAGGATTCTTATTTTGATATAAGGCTTATTATAAAAAGCTCGCCGTCCTTCCGTCCTATGACGACGACAGGCCGTGTCGACGGCGCGTTCGTGTTCCACGCGCGCCTCAAAGAGATGTCAGCAACATGGAAGGGGCCCGCAAGGGGCCGACGCCCGTCGGGGCTGCGGGATGTTGTAAGAGATACCGCGGCCTTGACATATAGGGCTAAGAAGGAACATGGGTGGTTTTTAGTCAGTAGAAGTCTGACAATCCCTTTCGCTCTGCCCAAGAGCGGAAGAGCGGGAGGGGTTATTTGAAGATTTTCCACCCGCCAAAAAAAAAAAGGATTAGAGAAAATTATTTCTAAAACTTGCTGCGTGAGATATCAGTATTCGTGGCTCGATTTTAGGTATGCCTCACTTCTCAGTCATGCCGAGCCTATTATTCTCATGCTCAAGAGTTGCGTTTGCGATCACTAAACCAACGACGCATTCATTTGTTTCAACCATTACAAAAGAAAACTTTGCAAAGACATTTGCAAACTTCTCCAAAATACAAAACTTCCTATATAGCAACAAATAAACTTCTCGTTCCGCCGCGTATTGTTCTTACCAAAGATACACGTATGATATGATAACACGAGTACGAGACAACACGAGTGGGTGTGAGACTCGAATCAAAACTTCTGCCATTAAAAACTAATTAGCAAAGTGTTCGGTTCTGCGCATCTGTGGCGTTCATTAATCAATTGATCAGTTGTTACTATGCATTGGCTTGTTCTATTATATTATATAGGATTATCAAAGTTTGTGTGATGTGACGGTTTTAGGATCGAGAACCCGTCAAACGATGGTCTATAATAAAGCCTGTTGTCAGTAATCTACGCACTGGCTCTTTCCGTCATTGCGATGTTTTTTTTGGTCTAGACTCTAGAACAAAAAAAACATCGCAATGACGGAATATTCCCTCTAGACTCTAGAGGGAATATTCTAGTCACGGAGATATTTAGGGGTCAAAGTTTTAACTATATCGCAAGTCTTTTTATATTTTTTCTCTCCATGAACCGTTTACTATTCAAAACATCAATGAACACAATGTTTTGAGTGTATTACTTTGAGTTTTTATCGTAAAACGTAATTTTGAAACCTAAAAAACAGTCGTTTGCCAACAATAATATTTGCGTAATTAGTTAATGTCAACTTAGTTTAATGTCAAAAATGCTTGGTTGATAGCTTCCTGAAAGGACCTGTTTATAAACTTCATTGTTAATAGTTTCAAGCATAGAAAATATGCTTGAAAATCTATGGATCACAAGCGTAGCGCTGGCGCATGGCGTAGACGTTTGTGTTTCGTAGCGCTACGAAGTAAGTACGTCATACTTCGTTCGTAGCGCTACGAAACACACGTCTACGATAGGGATGTTAACAAAAAAAACTAATTAATCCGTCTTATAGATTACCAAAAAATATTGCACACGTATGTTTTCTTTTTTCACGTAAGCAAACAATAAAGACGATACAGTGCTTTGTAAACTCGTGTGATGTCATTTTCTAAGACATTAGTATGACATTATTTAGCGGTCAGTGATTGGGTACGTATTTTTTGTTTTATCAAATCAATAAAAATTGACGAAGATAAAACGCGTCAAAGATTTGAGTCCCCACTCAAATCTTTGACGCGTTTTATCTTCGTCAATTTTTATTGATTTGATAAAACAAAAAATACGTACCCAATATTTTTCGATAATCTAACAGACGGACTAATTAGAATCACATTTTTTTAAGTCACTAAACATCTCTATTGTAGCTACGCGTAAGCTGACTCGGTTTCGCATATCTCAACTCAGTTCAGTAACCAAGCGCATGGTAGCTAGACAAGTTTCCGAATGTTTCGCATTTCATTTTTTTTCACCCTTTTAAAGAAACCCATTTTATTTTCAAACAGGAAATCCAATACAAGGAGATGTATAAAACCATGTATGAACAGGGTCTAGTTCAAAATTTGATATCTCACGGTACCTATTGTATATGGACACAAAAGGTGCCGTGAGGTATCGAATTTTATGTTGCGTATCGGAGAAACACAGTCAAAAAAATTTCCTTTCAAATAATATATTTGCCCTTTTTTTCGAGGGTGGAAAATCAACAAATGACTCCTCAACGTCCTCAACAACTTGAAGCCACTGCAGGATCGCAGTCCTGGCAGGAATATGTTTACCCTACAATTCAGCTATGAACTTGCGTTTATGCTCCTTGACGCTCATTGATGCAGCAATTAGGTCATCAAATGTTAGAGAATAAAGTATATTAGATTAAACGAAGGGAACTTTAGCAAATGATCATGCGATTGTCATAGTTTTGTTTATCACTGTAGGTCTATAGGGTGTAAACGAAGCCTTCACGAAACCGTCAACCAAGCATTTTAACATTACGTACATCATTGCTGGAAATGACTTTTCATTACTCATACTCTGAAAGTAGGTCATAACATGCCTGCGGAGCGGGTTGAAAGTACTACTTTTCAGCCCTAGGGAGGACCGCTTTCAACTGACAGCTGGCAATTATTAAAAAAAAAACTTGTTCTTTTTTCACATTTTTAACCAATATTCCAACTTTTTATACAGCCACTCAATTACAGCGCGATTTAAAATTAAAATAACATTAAGTTAACTTAAGAATATAATTATAATATGACTTTAGTATAATTTAGTTTTAATAATTTCTCTAAAATAACATAGATTTCGTCAGAATCTTAGTTATCTTTTTTTTAAATAATGAACATATAAATACTGGCTGTATACTCTGGAAGACCAGGAAACCAAAAAAAAGCGGGACAGCGACAATCCGATCATCACTCATCTTTTCTTTAGCTAATAATTTATGTTCTTATTTTACTTTCCTCGTATTCGTAATGAAAAGCACAGTGTTTACCTCGGGTAAATTACTTATTTAGTCCCTCGAACTATTAGCGCCCTCACTACGTTACGGGTGCCAAACCCCGGCTCGGATAACTATGTACTATTTTTTTTGGGGTGAAAAAAGTCATACACTGAAAAACTAGTATTAAAAAAAACAGCTGTGAAATTGTATAGGCTGATGAGTGATGATGATGATGAAGACTGACGGCATGAATACGGTCAGGACGACTATTACATAGATACTTATTGGTTTACCTAGGTATAGAGTGTATGTACTATAATCTTATGTATCTTAGTACCTCTGACAATCGTGTTTGCCGCTAATGCACTAAGCTGGTACTTGAGGTACTTATCGGTGGTGTTATGACGTCAGTACATCGCCGTAATGGGCTCAAGATGGTAGCTGACACGCTGCAACGACCTTAATTGTGTTTAGTAAGTTATTGCTTGTTAATCTGCGGATGCAAATGTTGCTGCAAATAATAAATATACAGAGTGTAAACAAAGCCTTCACGAGACCGGGAAGAATTCAATTCAGCACTCTTGACGGCACGGTTGGCGCAGTGGCTGAGCGATTGGCTAGCTGCGCTGCGATGTCGCGGGTTCGATCCCCGCACGGAACAAATATTAGTACGACCTACAGGGTAGTTGTTTCGGGTCTGGGTATTTATGTATATTATTTAAATGTTTGTAAACGCACCCACGATACAGGAGAAATTCCTAGAGTTGGGGCAAAGTTTTATTAAACAAAAAAAAAAACATTGTGCTATTGGATACTTTGACTATTAACGGGTCATAGAGGTAATTTAAGCAAAGTTATAACCTAAAAACTAAACTTTGGTCTAGAACAAAACAATAATTCGCAGTGATGGCCATTCGTCTTCGTTAAGGGTACTTTTACACTCTTTAAATCTGTTAATTTATTAATATTTTTAGTTTTTATTATAAACTAGCGAACGTCACGCGGTTTCGCCCGCGTAGTTCCCGTTCTTGTGGGAATACAGGGATACAAAGTAGCCTATGTCACCCGGGGATAGTATAGCTTCCCAACGGTGAAAGAATTTTTCAAATCGGTCCAGAAGTTTCGGAGTCTATTCGTTACAAATAAACAAACAAACAAATCTTTCCTCTTTAAAATATTAGTGTAGATTCATCAGTTCACTCAAAACATTCTCTTTTTGAACAAACCTCATTCATCACGAACATGAAAAAGCGACTACCTACCTGATCTGATATTCTCAGTAACTGCGATAATACTTCTTGGAAAGATTGGCTGACTTGACGGGCTGTCCGAGGCAGGTCAAAAACTGGTTTTATAATGGTAATCAATCCACCTACTAACCTTGACAAGCATTGCTTAACCTTGAAGAACCCTTGCGGCTGTTATCATAAAGTAAAGAGCTTTTTGCCTCCCTAGCTTCCCTCTCTCTTCCTCCCAACCATCCTGCTCACCTACCCATGTATTATTACATGTTAAAACACATAATACTACGAGTATTATGTGTTTTAACCCTACCCTACTGAATATTATCCCAAAACAACATGAAAACATGAATGTAAGAAAGGTCTTAGTTAACCGGTTCTATCGCTAACAGATCATTATAAGTTTAAGGGGCTGTTATTAGGAAAGTTTATTCATAGACGTTTATAAAGGTAGATTTCGTAATTACAGCCCAATAGTCGGTACTATTATTATAGGGGGTATTATATCGGGTATTATTATTATTATTATTATTATTATTATTATTATTACTAATAAACTGAATAAAATGGACTATAAAGTGCCAACTACAGTAAAACTTGGTAAATATCCCGTTTTCAGTAATCTACACTAATATTATAAAGAGCAAAAAGATTTGTTTGTTTGTTTGTAACGAATAGGTTCCGAAACTACTGGACCGATTTGGAAAATTCTTTCACCGTTGGGAAGCTACACTATCCCCGGGTGACATTGGCTACTTTTTAACCCTGTATTCCCACGGGAACGGGAGATACGCGGGTGAAACCGCGTGACGTCCGCTAGTTAACAATAGAGTTAGTGACCATGTCTCTTTAAAAACTTGTAAAGTAAATACTGTTTTTATGTCTTTATTAAAACATCATGTACATTCTTGTTACCGGTTTGCCTAGGTTGGTCCATAGATGATAAGTGATAAATTGATAATACATAACATACCAAGTTTCCTAGATGCCACATAAGGTACGTTAAGCCTGACTGTCATTTGCGGATCAGCAGGGCTATTGCGTATCTTTTAAATGTCAGTGGCTATCATAGTGTCCATCGATTAACTGTCAAATTGGTTATGGTTTAATACAAAATGGAACCATTTGACAGTTAATTGATGGACACTTTGATAGTCACTGTCATTTAATGATACGCAATAGCCCTTCACGTGGTTCGCCACCCGAAGGTATGACAAACAGTCTTACTATTATATTGCCATCATCAATTTAACCTTTCACAAATCCAGACGCCATCGCGCCATGAGAAACTCCAGGTAGAAAAACCCAATAAAAAATTTCCCAGCCCGGAAACTGAACCAAGGATCTCATATTCAGCAGTCACACTTGCGATTACTAGGCCAACAAGGCAATTGTGTTAAATCCCTTGAAATAACAAGCCTTTTCCCATAACCCCTAAAAACAATTACCCTAAGAGTTCTTCAATGCTTCATCCATCAGAGCCCTCAAAGAACAGCTCACTACGTGTGACCTGATAGCGAAGTAATAAGCACACGTCACAGAATGTGACAAGTTATGAAAAATCTTTATTGTTCGCTCGCGTACTTACGTGACGCGTAAGGGGTGAAGTAGGGGGTTCATTTAGAGGCGAGGTGTACCCTTGCGTAACGTGACATCTGTCATGGCGGTGGGAATTAAGATAGGAAATAAGTTTATTTTTGGTTGGTGTAATAGGGATGTTTAGTGACTTAAAAAAATGTGATTCTAATTAGTCCGTCTGTTAGATTATCGAAAAATATTGGAAACGTATTTTCTGTTTTATCAAATCAATAAAAATTGACGAAGATATAACGCGTCAAAGATTTGAGTGAGGCTTGGTGGCGTCACTGACTGCTAAAAAATGTCATACTAATGTCTTAGATTATGTCATACTAATGTCTTAGATTATGTCATACTAATGTCTTTTTCAAAGCACTGTATCGTCTTTATTGTTTATTTACGTAAAAAAAGAAAAAATACGTGTCAAATATTTTTTCGAAATCTCTATGACGAACTAATTGGATAATTTTTGTTAACTAACCTATTAAGGGTAATCATAATTATTTATTTGTTAGATAAAGGTGCATTATGTTGTTGTCGAAAAATAAGTCATTAAGGTATTTCACCAAAAATATCTAATATTAGTCCGTCAGATAGATTTAAAAAAAATAATGAACACGTTTTTACCTGACTGCGGCGAAGCCCAAAAGGAGGGTTATTTGTTTTTTCACTTAAACAAAAGATGAAGACGATAGAGGAAAGTCACCAAATATGAAATAGTATCTTAATATGGAATACCTTCATTTCTCTAAGACTATAAGTATGAAACGCAACACTCGACCATCTTCTGTTCCATTCGGTCTACTAACACGTACGTGGTGCAATAGATCGAATGGAACAGAAGATGGTCGAGTGTTGCGTTTCATACTTATAGTCTTAGAGAAATGAAGGTATTCCATATTAAGATACTATTTCATATTTGGTGACTTTCCTCTACAGTACTTCGAAAAGTCTAGTGACGTCACAAGGTTAGTACTTTTTTACCCACAAAGTGACGTCAAAAGCCCCGACTCATGAGCTTTGACACGTTTTATTTTTCGTCAATTTTTATTAAGTTGATAAAACAAAAAATACGAGTCCATTATTTTTTTAAAATCTAGCAGACGAATTATTTAGAAGACGGACTAATTAGATTTTTTGGTGAAATACCCTAGGGTCTCATAACATTCTGCAACACTCAACTATTTTTTAGTTAGTCAGTTTAATTTACAGTCATAATCCCAGTAACTGAAGTGTTAGACAGAGGTATATTAAGTCCCACGTAATAATAGTCACAAAATAAATAATAGAAGAGGCTTTTACCAAGAACCGGGCCCATAACATGCGTTCCTCTCCGTGGCAGTTGCTGAGATATCTTTGATGGAATACCCTAATAAGACTTTGCCGGGCCTTGAAATTGAACCCAGATATTCAAATCTTTATACAGGGTGTAATTTAACCCTTCACACATACGTCAACCAAGCATTCTGTACATTAAACTAAGTACTCCTACGCAAAAATTTTTGCTCGGAAACGACTTTTTTTTTGGGGTCAAAAATCACATTTTACATCATTAAACTTCCTCTTGTAAAAACTTAAAATTTGCTTTTACTAGTCGTCAGGAACAGTCGCATGTTTGCATCGACACTTAGCGATGCTGGCGCACGTTTGCACCTGTTTGGCCGCAATTGCGATAGATAGCGATGCTGAAATACGTTTACCAAACGCGCAACGGCATTGTTACAAAGGAAAGTCGCAATGGATTAAAGTGTTTAAAGAATAGCTATTTGAAAACAGACGCAAAATAAGTAAAAAAAAACTCTTTTTTTTTCATCATCATTACTCGTCTCTATTTCCGTAATAAAGCTTGCTTTACCTATGATAAGGCTACTTGGCTAGCTATAATCACCGCTCTTGACAGGTCGTGCCGCAGGCATTACATCATAATCATTGTTCGGTCTGCTACATTGTGCTGCTGTATGGGGTTGTCAAATTTACGAAATTCACCATTGTTTTGCCATGGTATTGTTGATAGCACCGTTATTTTGTGGCTTTTGAAATACCTGGCGATTAATACACGGTTTAATTTTTGTGCTGGATTCCTTAAGGGTCCGCACCCTTCAGGAAGCTAGCACAAAAAAAATGCTGGGAATTTATTTTTTTTGGGGTAATAAACATCAGTCAAGTGCCTTTCGTGTTTATTATTACATCCTGGTATTCTACATCCATTCATCATCACCATCAACAGCCTGATTTCATCATTTCTGTTACGTTCATAATCCAGTAAAAGTAAGGGGTGTCTCATCATCACCGAATCGTAGGAACCTATCAATAATAAAATACGATTTTAATAAAATCTTAGAGTTTAATAAAATCTTAGATTTTAATCAAATGTTTTAAAAGATAGTTTCATACTTCAAAAAATAATTTTACTGCGATATAATGTTGCAAAAGATATTTTCAAACTTCAAACTGCTTGTCTCCATATAAATTGAGTATGACCAAATACACACACTTATTTCATAGCCTATTATCCCTGAAGGGTTAGACAGAAGTGTAACAAAAATAGTTCCTACAGCTACACCCAGATTTCGACATTTATGTTTAAGACCTTTTCATCTATTTCACATTGCTAGTTTCTAGGTATAGTACAGTGGGCAGCATCAATTGGGTACCCCAGTTGTATTCAAATGAACTTTAATACAACAATTCAATCAAATGCATCCATAAGAATCATCATCATCATCATCATTTCAGCCCGGAATCACCCACTGTTAGGTAGACCTCCCCTTTTTTCTGCAACTCCTTTCAGATCTGCGTCCCTCATCCATCCGCATACCACGCTCCTGACAATATCGTCGACCCAACGCGCCTTTGGACGGCCCTGGTTTTTCTGACCCAAACTTGGCAACCATTCGGTCAGAATCTTACGCCATCTCCGCGTCTAGCCAGATGTCCTGCCCAATTCCACTTTAGATGTGTCGCCCTGTCCTCGACGTCGAACACTTTCGTACGGCGACGGATAAGAATAATACAAAAAATTCGAACGACGAAACGAAATTCGAACTATCGAATCATTGATTATCCTATGATTACCGCAAACTCTTACCAACTATACGCCACTCAGGTAGTTAAAAATACGTTGTTCATATTATTTATATTAAATATATTTCTGTCGTTATAATTCTGTCTATATCTAATCGATATACTTATATGAACTAGCAGAGAATGCATAGTTACATAATTGGCGACAGTTTAAATGCATGATTTCACTATTTCAGCCGAAAGACGTGTAGGTACTGCTGGACATAGGCGTCCCCCAAGTGTCGCCACATTGAACAGTAATAGGGTATTTGACCAAAAAATTTAATTAGTCCGTCTGTTAGATTATCGAAAAATATTGGATACGTGTTTTTTGTTTTATGAAATTAATAAAAACTGACGAAAATAAAACGTGTCAAATATCATGAGTAAAAAAGTACTAACCTTGGAACGTCACACGACTTGACACGAAGCACTGTATCGTCTTCATCTTTTGTTTTCGTGAAAAAAGAAAAAATACGTGTCCATTATTTTTTGGAAATCTATCTGACGAACTAATTAGATTTTTTTGGTGAAATACTCTATTCATATATTTCAGTAATCTACAATCTAGTTGAAACAGTTTGTTGAATCTAGATCGAACCTGAATCAGCAAATTTCGCATGTCCATTCCTCAACTTCTAGACCAACTAAAGTGTTGCTATAATTATAACTGTGACTAATAACGGTATTCCTACTCTTGTCTCATTCTTTTTGGGGTCAGCCTTAAATTAATCTATTATATATATCTCACAAAATCCTCTGAAATATTCTTTTACATTGTTATTTATCCATAAACTGTTTGAAAAAATATTACAATAAACTACAAAACTTGCTAAGCGGCCATCGCAGATTAACGTAGGTGCTTTAAAGGGGGATACCTACATCGTGAAGCTGACTGTACATTCTTTTCTCTACAAAAGGCTTCGTCGTAACTAGAAAACTTGTAAGACTTAAGTAATGTTTTACGAAGTTGCTCAGTCCTTTGTTAAGCCGGACTTCGGTTTACTTCGATATTTATAGGCCGGATTACGTTTCAGACAATCTCTTGCACTGCTAGCAAAAAAGGTTTAATTTATAGACTGATCTTTTTAGCTGATTGTTTTTAAAAATTACGATAGGAGTTTTATTGAGAGGGTACTTATTTGAAGTTAATGTTTCATCATCATCATCATCATCATTTCAGCCAAAAGACGTCCACTGCTGGACATAGGTCTCCCCCAGGTGTCGCCACATTGACCGGTCCTATGCGGTAAGTTAATGTTTAATTACAGATAAAAATGATAGTGTTTTAATGTTGTTTTTCACCTGATTGCTGACATAAGACCTTTTATACTTGTCTTTATTTGTGTCTTCATAAATCATTTGCCCTTAACCCACAATACATTTGGGGGTCGGTACGGCGGACCCCCAAATGTATTGTGGGATACGCGGACAGCGGACATCTTCTTCTATATTTTTCTTTTTCGCGTCATCTCACCAGAAATCTTCTTTCTTGTCGTAACATCCTTTACACAGTCCATTCATCGTTTATTTGGTCTTCCTCTACTCTTATACTCACCCACATTCATGCTCAAAAAATTCCTCACGACATTTTCCTCATTCCTCGGCATGGCATCCCCATACCCCGACAACCGATTACCGCACAACTTTTCAGACACCGGTGCTTTTTTCAGAGTTTCTCTTACGTACTCATTTAATCTTATTTCATCCATGTGGGATTCGTTGTACCCTTGAAGCAGCCAACTATATGATTTGGTACTAAAAAGACGTCAATAAAAAACCCGACTGCATAAAAGTGAAATCCTAGGACCTGAGCTCAACAGCTGCGCAAAAAGAAAAATAAAGAATATAGGTAAGTATAGTGTGGTCAGTAAGGTCTAATGACCCCACCATCCCACACTCATATTAGAGTTTCTAAACCGCCTCAAGTGCCTCTGACGTGGTTTCACGACCACCTTTTGACGGCCGGGACCATCGCTTCGCTTCGGAAGGCACAATAGAATTGATTCTTATATGTCTACTACTAGCGGACCTGGCAGACGTCGTACTGCCCGGACAGCAGCGTCACCTACCGGGTCCAAGACAGCAAAATCCCCATTAACAAAATGATCCGCCATTTATTGAATTCATTTGTTACAAATAATGTGATAAACAAAGAGCTGCTCGACCGATTTTGTGCAAACTTCACATAGACCATCTACTAAATAGTTCGAACAAAGCCTAAACATTTGGTTTGGATAGGTGAGCCCGTTCTTGAGTTATAAAATTACAACGAAAAGTGGCATTGATTTTTATATACAATATAGATTGTTAACAATGTAGGTACTACCTGAAATTCATCTGAATTTCGGCGTTCAGCAGACACAAATGCTGTGTTCGGAGGCGGCAGTGACAACCATCTAAAAACCGGTTCAAAATTCTAAAAAAGAAACTAATGAATGAAAATTTGCAATCCCAGTAGGACTGTAAGACATTAAATTAAATTTCAGTTTCTAAATTACAAAAAAGCTAAAGGGATTTGCTTGATAAAAGATGAAAGTGAAATTATCTCAGAAAGATGATTATGTTTTCGCGGTTCCATCAAATTTTCTGAAAGGATTAGACTAGGCGGACCGCACCGTAGGGTGGCAAACTATACAATTAATTTATTTTCATAATATACAGGGTGTAAATCAAACCTTCACACATACGTCAACCAAGCATTCTGTACATGAAACTAAGCAAATTTTTTTGCTGGGAAACGACTTTTTTTTTGAGGTCAAAAATCACATTTTACGGTAAAACTCAATGTAGCACTCTTCAAACATTGTGCTAGTGGATGCTTTGAATAGTAAACGGGCCATGGAGGTAATTTAAGTAAAGTTATAACCTGAAAAACTAGTATTTACAAAAACAGCTGTGCAAAATTTCGAACTTTGACCCCCAAAATCTCCGTAACTAGGGGGTTCCCAGGTATGGTCTAAAACAAAAAAATAATCGCAGTGGTGGGGAGAACAAGTTCCCTTCGTTTGCGTTAAGGGTACTTTTACACACTTTATATTGAAAAAAACCTAGATACTAATATTATAATTGCGAAAGTTTGTTGACGTTTAAAGATGTAATATGGGTTATTGCCATCAACTGGGCACAAAAACCCGACTCCGTGGTCACTACTGAGAAAACCTTCAAGCCCGTCTCGGTAATCAAACCCTGGACCACATGCTCAGTAGTTGCGCTTAGGACTACTCGTAAACACACATCTCCACTTGAACGAAGGATCAGTGTCCGGTTGTACGTTAATTACAATATGATACGCGACTGTAACAAGGGTTGGGGTTTTACAGAGTTCTAATCATAATTAAAGGGTTGTAGTTCCTGTCGGGGCTGCGGGTTGTTCGAAAGAGATACCGCGGCCTCGACACAAAGGGCTAAGAAAGAACATTTTAGTCCGTAGAAGTCTGACACTCTCTACTGCTCTACCCAGAGCGGGAGGATGATTTCTCATTGTGTGCACCTCTTTGTCGACGTTTTACAAGTACACTTGTAAAATAAAATAAAAATATATATATTTTTTCGTTTCCTTTTTTTCATCCGTGCAATGTTTTCATATCTAAGCATTTGATGATTTCCTATCCCCAAATAAAAGGGTTGTAGTTATATGTACACAATCCTCTAAGTTCAATTAATACAATTTAATATTTTTTCATAAAAATCAATTCTGTAATTACTTGCGTACTATGGCCGCAAATCATATTTCGCTCAACAAAGATCCCTAAAAACACCATTCTAAGAAACAAACGTAGGCTTGTTATAGCGTTCGCGGCATCCATCATCAAGCTCACTTCTAATTCCCATCAATCATTAGCAAAATCTGAAAGATTGAGTATGACATCAAATAAAAAAATTAAAACATGATATTTTAAATCAACTCAATGAAATTTATGGAAGCTCTAAACTGGCGCAGTAGGGTGTCAAAAAAACTGTGTGCAAATTGTTAGGACAAATGAGAGGGCAAGGGTAACCATCATTCTTGTTTAGCCCTTGACAGGTGGATTTGTTCGGAAAATAGAAACGTCCTTTTCTGCGACCGTATTTACTGGTATGTGGGCAATTTGCAAAAAAAATGTGTTACTTAGAGCATTTTTGCGGATGTGTCAACAAAATGTGTTGATATCATTTTTCACGTCGCTTGAACGTCATGTTTTCCTGTTTTCTCTCAACTATATAAGGATTGCGTACTAGCGTAAACTATTTCACGAATGATAATATTAATAATATTGTACCTAAATATGATAATACCTTTGACCGTCTGTTAGGTTAAACGGATTTAATCAAATAGTTTTATTCTCTGACATCTGGCCTGATTTAATATAGGAGTAATCAATACTTTTCCGTGAGTTCTTTTTAGGATTAATGCGGACAAAGCTGCGAGTAAAAGCTACCTTAGATGAAACAACATGCCGCGGGTTGTACACTAGTTATCGCGGCCTCGACATAGAGGGCTAAGAAGGAACATGGGTGGTTTTTAGTCAGTAGAAGTCTGACACTCCCTTTCGCTCTGCCCAAGAGCGGGAGGGGTTATTCGATGATTTTCCACCCGCCAAAAAAAAGGATGAAACAACATTATTTAAGTATCATCAGATTTCCGCTAAGTTTTATAGATTCTATTTAAGCAGGAACATCATCATTCTCTTATTGCCCATATCCCAATAGGGTAGTTAACTAAAAAAATCTAATTAGTCCGTAAAATAGATTACTAAAAAAAACTGGACACGTATTTTTTCTTTTTTTAAATAAACAAACAGTAAAGACGATACAGTGCTTTAAAAACTTGCGTGACGTCATAATCTAAGACATGTAAGACATTTTTTAGCGGTCAGTGACGTCACCAACCCCCACTCAAATCTTTGACGCGTTTTATCTACGTCAATTTTCATTGATTTGATAAAACAAAAAATACGTACCTATCCAATATTTTTGGATAATCTAACAGACGGACTAATTAGAATCATATTTTTTACACATTCATTTGAAGTCGGCGCGGCATGTCTTTTTCTTACATACTTCTCTATTGTTCGTTATTTCATCAGGTACCTCCTTTCTTGCCATATCAGCCCAAACAGTCCACCCAACATTTCTTTCTCGCTCTAGTCTTACCCCCATTAATACTCAAGACTTGCTTCTAGTCTTACTGGATACAGCCCCACAACGCAGGCAAACACTAGTCAAAAAATACACACATCAAAAGTGTGTAGGGATCAAGCATTTTTATGCGGATTTCTTGAGATTGAGATGTGGCTTTGTAATAAATTTATGATTTTATAAATTTATATGGATCCTTTTTGGTGCATTTCATAATTTGAATCAGGAACTGTGAATCAAATTCGAGTAAAAGATGAAAATCAGCTGTCAATATTTTCCCTATAAAAACATACAACGCATTGAAGACATTATTAGTGCTACTGTTTCCCTACTACTGATTAAAACCAACGTTATTATGGAGCGGCGACGTCATTTAAGCAGGGAAGAAATGCTCAGAGCCGTGGGAATGATAGAAGCTGGTTCCCGGCAACGTACTGTGGCTTTAGCTCTGAATACAAGTCAGAGTGTTATCAGTCGACTTTGGACACGTTACCGAAGCACTGGTACCGTGGCTGAGCGCCATGGAGGACGGTATCGCTGCACCACACGGAGACAAGACCGATACATTCAAATCTTAACTCGAAGAGCTCCAACAATAACCGCCATGATGTTAGCCGTGAGGCTTCATCACTCTTCAGGGAACTTAATTAGCGACCAAACAGTCAGAAACCGCTTGCATGAAGTGAACCTTCATTCCCGAAGACCGCTACGGGTACCACCTATAGCAATGCACAATCGTAGGATTCGATATCAATGGGCTCTTGAACACAGAAATTGGGCAGAAGAGCAATGGCGTTTCGTGTGCTTTTCTGATGAGTCTCGTTTTGGTATGAGACCGGATACAAGACGTATACGACACTGGAGAACCCCTGGACGCCAACAGCGATTAAAATCCTGCCAGGAAGTCCATCCTTATAGTGGTGGAACCATCATGGTATGGGCGGGTATTTGGATCGGCGGAAGAACTGAGTTGATTTGGATCAGAGGCAACCTCAACGCTCAAATTTATGCTGAGACGATTGTATCAGACGTCATCGTTCCTCTACAAGTGCAAATCGGTCCCTTATTTCAGTTAATGCATGATAATGCACGACCGCACACCGCAAGAGTTGTAAGACAGACTCTCGCCGCAGCTAACATCAATGTCCTGCCCTGGCCTGCTCAGTCGCCAGACTTGAACCCGAATGAGCATGCATGGGATATGCTACAGAGAAGAGCTCTGCCGAATATGGAGGGTATCCAGTCGCAAGAAGACCTTTTTTTGTTGTTGCAATGAACATGGGCGGCCATTCCACAGCGTGATTTGGATGAACTCATTTTGAGTATGCCAAACCGATGTTCTTGTGTTGTTAGTGTTCGCGGTAGAAACACGGATTATTAATTGTTTAAGTTACCCAATAAAATTTTAAAGAAAACTGTTATTTCAGTCTTTTTTTCGAACTTTAATGTTAGTGGTTCAAATGTCAAAAATCCCTTTATTAGGAAAATGGCAAATTTCTTTATTAATGCAAAGGTGACTTGGTTTATCGTTACTGTGACAAACGAAAACACTTTATTTGATGAATCCTTAAAGAAAATTTTAATTAATATCAATCAGGAGAAAAGTTATTGCAAAAATATATGTTGATCCCTAGACACTTTTGATGTGTGTAAAAGCAACGGGTTGCACTCCGGGAGTGCCGTCAGAAGTCAAAACTTGAACATTAACGTTGTGTATTTTTAATATTTTGGAATGGTTAGGGTATTATTTTGAACGAATTGCTTTATTTATCAGTACAATATTGATTTATTCAATTTATATTACACTATCGGACTGCAGCGCCACCTACCGGGTCCAATTGTAAATCTAAACCACTCTCGAATCACCTTAAACACATACAAAATTTACATCAAAATCAGTCCAGCCGTTAAGGAGGAGTTTAGTGACATACACACGTACAGAAAAAAAAATCATATACAATATGATTATTTATTATAACAACAACATAATATTGTTATACATAATAATATATTATATTATAACGAAGGTAGTTCCAACTATTTCGCTTACATCGTTGTCAGTCCAAGTTCGACATGGTGGAGGTACGAAATAATAGTCTCAACACTGATTACAACCGCCTATTTATTTACTTCTGATAGCAAATTAAGAAAATCTCAAACAATCAAGCCGATGGAAATGGATTTAGTACGGAAACGCGGTAAGTTCGTTACATACATCTGACAACTAACCGCTCAGATCTGCCACGCTCTGTATCGACCTCACCCAAGCACACTGCTTGACGTTTCCTAAAAACGATGACAGATGGCGTTATTCTAAATTGAGAATAATCAATAACAACTCTAATTATTGTGCCTTGGTGTTCATTCTGCGACAAATATAAAGATAAAAAAAATTAACACTTCAGCAATATTACTACTATTTTAAATTAAATGTTTGTCTCTCAGAAAAATCAACTTGACATGTATTTTTTTTCAAATTGCGCGCGAATATGCGGGTGTGTCACACACGCACATTCGCGCAAGCGCCCTGCACCGTCTTACGATCTGGTCATTAGTTCTCCTGACGTGAGTTTAACAGTTTTTACCCATCTCCAAAATGAGCACAACGCCGCTAAAGAAGTTTTCACTTCAAAAACTATCTACATTTTCATGTAGATATCTCTCATGTAACCATGGTATAACCCCAATTGTAGTATGTATACAAGAACAAGCTCATCTCGCGCGAACTCCCTAAAACAAATTTGCGTACATAGCTCCATACATAGGCCACCGCACAAAGATAAACAGAACAGTCCACTGGAGCCGTGTCAATGAAACTTTATTCACGTTTTGTGATTTTAAGCCACTCCGTGTTACAACGAATAGCTGTATTTTGACTACATCTATAAATATTAACCATTTACTTTTGTCCGATAATTCGCTGTTTTTTTTTAACTTTGTCCCAATCTGGAAATTTATAAACATTTAAACTCACATACACAAACAACCAGACCCAAAACAATTATCTCTAACCCATCCAAATATTTGTTCCGTGCGGGGATCGAACCTGCGAGACGTAGCGCAGTAGTCTAATTGGCGTGATGTTATGTTATGTGTTACTATTACAACCGAGTGTCTATGCAAGTGATAGAGTATGTGAGTGTGGTTTCTCTGGGACTTCGTTGAGCTTCATTGTCTCGGCGCTTTTCTTGTGGTCGCCACTGTTGATTCTGGCTAACAGGAGTTACAGTGGTTTGGGAATAGTGAAGCGGACATGACATGTCTAATAAAAAGAAAAGACAATGACCAAAACTCGTACCAAGAATTCTCTTTTTGTTTCAAGATCAAAATGTTACAGTAACCATCTTCTATTTTTTTTACGATATTATGCGGCAGGGATTTGATTTTTGAATGGGGAATTTAATTTAAAGTATAAAAGTATGAATATTGTTTTACTCTATATACATGGCGTTCTCACAACCAGTTCAAAAGTCGTTCTGTTAGATCTGTCAGTTGATTTTGACAGTTCTGCTGACTTCACATCGTAGAGGTTTCCATACAATACCTACTTACCTGGTTTTGAGGTTATTTTCGATTTTATAAAATTACTCCGAAACTCGGATTTAGTTTACAAAAAGAACTGTTGTAGGAATTAATTAACATGATAGATGTACACAATAAAAACCAAAGTTTGATCCCGTAACAAACTGCCAGTCAGTTTGGTACGGGATTCCATATATCAATGAACATGATCATTTACTCCAATGGTTTTCGCGTTTGCTAAATTAGCTCTTAAGCATCTTCAAAACCTCATTTGCAACGCCTTTTCTATGATCTAACAAAACCGATACATTTCTTGCGGCTAAACCGATGTTAGGCACGTACAAAAACATGGCATTATTGTACAATTTGACGTATCGTCCGAACATTAGGCCGTGCCGAGCCGTCTGATATTGGGAAACACATCTATCACGGTGGATGGAGGCTGCATCTAATACGGCAGTTATTTTCACGTCTATCTCATGTAATTGATGGAATAGTTTGCTGAGATGGTTAACTTTTCTTAGGTGTTTCTTTGAGTTAATGACAGATAGATGGGCTAATTATTTAAAAGATTCTTTATTATGTATCAAATGAACGAAAATTTACATTTATACCATAAAATTATAGTTTAAAAATAAAATTTTTGTTTTTTTTGCTATTAATATTTTTGGTACTTACTTTTAACTTCTCTTTAAAACGTGTTATTAATATTTTGCTATATGTATGTATACTGTGAATAACGCTGTTGATTACGTAATTGTTAATTTTAAGTTTTGTGTCTGTGTGCCTTATTATGTAATTGTTTGATGATCCAATAAAAAAAAAAAAAAAAATAACGTTATTTTCATCTATAAGGGTGTCACAGTTTCCCGTCGGGGCTGCGGGTCCCGTCGGGGCTGCGGGTCCCGTCGGGGCTGCGGGTTGTACACAAGTTACCGCAGCCTCGACATATAGGGCTAAGAAGGAACATGGGTGGTTTTCAGTAATTAGAAGGCTGACACTCCTTTTATGACATGAAACGTATTATATATAATCTTTTAAAAATATACGTCTTAAATTTTGTTCAACATTTAAAATACAAACACTGGCATAAAAAACAAAAAATTGCAAAAAAGTTAAAAAAATGTTTTTCGCAGGCTACTCGGGTGCTTCCACCTTAAATTCATTAATTCACTGACGAATAACCTGGATGAACCTGGGTCTCAAAGTTTTTGAGAATTCAACCCCGTAAATGGTATTGTTACCTTGTGATGAAAGTTTGAAGTAGTTTTTAGTTCGTTATTTTTTGTCGACGGGAATCTGCGTCAGGCGTAGCGGTTTTTTTATTATACTAGCTGGCTTGTAATGTGTATAATTGTATACGTGTAAACAGTACCTCCCTACAAAAAATATACGTATCTTATAATTGAAATTAATTTCTTCCAGAAAATCTCTAATTAGATACCTACCTGAAAGTAATTAATGATAGTTGTATATTAAGTAACGAAACTCTTAGATATTTCAAGATACTAATTAATATTTTACTTAATTAAAATTGCTTGGATAAGTAAACTTATATAAGTTATTGTTTTAAGTTTTGATTAATTATTATCCACAGACATTCAACTCTTCCAAATTACTGTTACCGCCCCGATGACTTCCAAACTTTGTGATCAAGGGCCAGTGTGGACCACTGGTCGTTGGTTAAGTCCAGGTCGCCCCGCCATCTCCTGGGAGGTCTACCGCATCGCCTTCTGGCTCTGCCAGGGCTCCACAACCTGGTTATTTTTGCCCGCAGCTCGTTTCTCTCTGGATTACAAGGTAAATGGATTCTTCAGGAAACTGAAACTAAAATATTTAACGAACCTCGAACTAGGCTTCCAACGTGTTTAGGTATTCCAGGAAGAGTAGATTTTCGGGTGTTCGGTTCGCTGTTTTTTTTTTTGAAAAATTACTTTAGCCATGCTAACTACAAAAAGGTTCCTTTCTGGCCTTCATTAAGGGAACTATAACATCCATTATGTTGGCAAATAAATATTTTCAAGCGTCCTAGTTCGATACTAATAAAATGATTATATTTTATTATTATTCAACTACCTAGGCCGACACCCGAAAAATACACTATAAACCAAAATATATGCACTCAAATATTTCAAAACACTTTCACAAAAGTCCTAAATAAAGTAACAAACGAACAAAGCTTGGTACCAGTTCATTTGCCAAGTAGGAAAGTAGGACCAGCACAACAGAAGGTCATAAATCACACTTGACCTGTTCGCCAACACACAATAAACACACCACGTGTGACCTAATAAGTTGTACGATAAATTCTCCCTAGCCCACCTCTCAAATCTGCCGAATAAATACAAAATCGTTGGATATACTGGGGCTTAGAAAATATAGGGAGCCGTATTTGAAGCCGATTTCAATTTTGTAACGTTCAAGCGGGGAGTGAGACAGGGCGCCAACTTTTGCCCCGTTAGTTTTCACAGCAGTCTTAAAAGACAGCATAAAAATGTTACTTTGAAACAATTCTGCAGGCTGAAACTACCCTCTATGTACCCATGCTAATATTTGCACAGAAACACAGGGAACATTTCCTCGGCATAACATTAGAGGACCGAGTTCAAAAACATCGAATTCTGAAGACAAAGGTACGGTATTGAAACTCGCGTTAAGGAACTCAAATGGAGTTGAGAAAGATACCAGGCAAGGTAGGGTAATGGTTGGAGCAAAGGTTTGACCGAGTAGCGTCCAGGCCTGGAATGAGAAGTGTTGGTTGTCTTGCGAAGAGATTGTGTTATGTCATTTTTGATGATGATGGCTGTGGATGGTGATGGTGATTATGAGATATTATGACAGTATACCTCATTTATCATATTTTACTGAAACTTTAGCACTGAAATATTTATTCACAAAGCAAGTTTTGAAAGTAATTTCCTACTACTGTATTGTTTAACGTTTTACGTTTTCTCGGACATAGTATTTTGGAAGCCATACTCGAAAATAGTTACGAAACCGGTCTTATCTCCAAGTAGAAACGGTTATTTCACGAGAAAAACGCTATGATACTTATATTAATTCTCGTACACAACACAGATCCGTATATTTTTAAACCTATCGTCTACTTCCGTATTTTCCTGTCATTCTTACCGGGAAGATAATTTATTTGAACAAATATATGGTCGGCAAACAAGATAACTATAATACAGTGATTTATTTATTTGTTCATATCTAGCTTTTGCTCGCATCTTTACTCCTGTTATGTACGTAAATTGACACGCGGTAACGATTTAATGCCTTTATTCTCAAGTTTGGAAATAATGTAGCTTCCCATTAGTGAAATAATTTTCGGAATCGGATCAGTAGTTACCCCTTTTTTTTTTGGGGGATTGGAAATCATCAAATAACCCCCTCCCGCTCTTGGGCAGAGCGAAAGGGAGTGTCAGACTTCTACTGACAAAAAACCACCCATATTCCTTCTTAGCCCTATATGTCAAGGCCGCGGTATCACAACATCTCTTACAACATCCCGCAGCCACGATGGGCATCAGTAGTTACCCCTTGCATACAAAGTCATTTCTGATCAACTCAGCAAACACACACAGACTCTTTTCTAGCCATAATTATTAAACTTCACACAGTCTATTCATCGTTTTTCGTTTTTTACCTTTAATCTTAAAGCCATCTGTACTAACATTGCAGAGGCCCGCAATGGCCGACGCCTATCGGGCCTGCGCTGTTGTTCGGAAGAGATACCACGGCCCGAAAACAAAGTGCTATAAAGAAACAAGGATGGTGTTTAGTCAGTAGAAGTCTGACACTCACTTCCACTCCCCCCAGAGCGGGAGGAGTCATTTCATGGTCAGCCACCATAAAAAAAAAAACATCTGTCCATGTGTCTGTGTTTTTTTACTCAAAACATTCCTCACGACATCAACACAGGAATAACTCAATATAGCCTTCTTTTGCAGAATCTTTTAACAAATCAAACGCTACTTCAATCCAAGAAACCAATCAGTACATACTTGCGAATCAAAGCCTTTGCATAGAACAAAAGATTTTCAATAGGACGAAAATAAAGCCTCAGACAGATGCAGAAAAGCTTCATAGAGTGGCAAAGGCAATGCATCCGAATGCGGAAACCACTTTGTATTCACCCGGGAATCGATCCTATGGCCCTTGAGATGCAAATACGGTGACAAGATTGGAACTGGAACTCTGTAATTTTAGGCTTTGGAGTATGATTGATGAATATAGAGCCCGACAGTGATGTGTCTAACAATACAGGAACCACATAGGGCAAGGTTTTTTTCATAATTTTTCAATCATTTATACGCTCTTGCAAGGGAATAGTAACTGCACTGATAACAAATTAAACGTATTTTTTAAACTTATGTTTTTTTTTTAAAGATTGTTTTTTTTTTTTTTTTTTTTTTTTTTTTTTTTTATTTTATGTTCACAAATATACATATTTTGTTCAATAACAATTTACTCGCCAAACTAAATAGAATGAATTTGTGAATGTGTGATCATTGTAGGCTTTTTTTTATTTGGGGGGGGGGGGGGGGAATCATAACCTCTCCCGCTCCTGAAAGGGAGTGTCAGATTTCTACTGACTAAAAACCACCCACGTTCATCCTAACCCTATATGTCGAGGCCGCGGTAACTAGTGTACAACCCGCAGCCCATCATTGTAGGCCTTATACATTCTTCGATGTTTTTCACTTTTATCTTGTTTTACGTTTTATTTCGACTTTTCATTGAGCTTCGAGTATATCATTTTTAACCGACTTCCAAAAAGGAGGAGTGTATCTATTCATGTGTATGTATATTTTCTTTTTGTTATAACATTGCATAATTTTTTTTTCCTGCCCCGTTGGTCTGGTGGACGCAAGCACGACCACTAAACACAAGCTTCTGGGATCAATTATTATCAGGTCCTGCAAAGTTTTACTGCGTTTTATCATCAGAAACGTTTCAGTACCACGAAAACTGGATTAGTTCTCGGTTGATGACAAGAGAGTCGTCTTCCACTATAAGTATGGGACTTTAAAAAAATTGGCGATATGTACCCGGGTGTCTGCTCAATCGTTTTTTGGAATAAAAAATTAAGTTTAAAAACTAAAACCCGACTACAAATAAAAATACAGTCTAATAAAACCGCAGTCTTAAAAGGAGAAAATAAGAAAAATCGTCTTGTAAGTAGATAATTGGATAATTATAATAGAGGATAGCTGTAGTATACATAGACTGCCAAAATCATTACCCCTTCATTTTGGCTACGCCGTAGTCGGGCAAAAACGAGCCACGCCTTAAAATTCTTACTTACGATTCTCTAAACGTAGCACAATTAAATAAAAGTAGACACAAAAAGACGCCGAAAACCCGGCAAAAATAATTAATTAACAAACCCACGTTTAGAAAAGAACTCATTTCCTGTTTAATTTAATTAAGCAAGTAACTTTCGAGATTTCTGACATAGACACGCCCCGGAGTCGCTCGGACGATTAAAAATGAATAAGTTTTAAAACAAACTTCAGGGATGATATGAGTGATTCTACATAAAGGGGTTCAGAACTTTGAGGCGTATTCATATGTACGTAGTAGGTATTCAACCATGGGTGGTTTTTAGTCAGTAGAAGTCTGACACTCCCTTTCGCGCTGCCCAAGAGCGAGAGGGGTTATTTGATGATTTTCCACAAGCCAAAAAAAAAGTGGTAGGTATTCACGATTCTATTTGAGACTTTACAGTTTATCTGCCTAACCTTTTTTTTTTTAATTAAGGAGGTCAGCTTCCAGTCTTAATGGAAGCAGCTGAATACCAGTATTTTACATGGAGCGACTGCCACTTAAATATTATGAACATGCCTCAAAGTCACTCAGCTAGTTAATGGCTCAATAGTCTGACAATCTGCAGTCTTACCATCCGTATTACCCAGTACTAACTAATGCCGTATACAGAAAGGAAGCTGGTAGCCGGCACCGATCTACCAGCGCTTATAGGAACCGGTCCATGCAGGTAACCGGCGCAGGTATTTATATGAACAAGCGCCGCACGTCGCCGACATGTTCAGAAAATCTTCGACACGTGACGGTTAGCGCTGGCGTCACCCGCTATATAAAATTAATGAACAACTATGACAACACGTATAAGTATGACGCCTCCGCCACCCTTTATGTCAAGGCCGCGGTATCTCTTACAACATCCCGCGGCCTTCTGTATACGGCCTTTTTTTTTTAGGTCAGGTATTAGTCGCTCCATGTAACATACTGGAATTCAGCTGCATCTGGTTTAACTGGAAGCCGACCATGGTCTGGAAAAGGTTAGGCAGATGATGACTGACGAATACTTTATAATCTTGGATCGACACAAAGGTACCGGTATCGCAATGAATGAATAGATCGTATCGTACCGGCGGCGCCTGTGGGGTGCGGAGGCGCGTGTTGTTGATAGATGTGAAGTTAGTTTTATGTGTTTAGACAGGTGCTATAGAGACTTATTTCACGGGTGTTTGTTTAGATTTTTACAGGGGGGAACTCTTACGAAAAAAACAAGTGCGATACGATATCTTCAAATCACAGTACATCATGTGCAAATATCGTGCATTTATCATTTACCTATAGCAAGTCGTACAGATGCACGATATTACGTTAACTAGTGATTTGAGTAAATACCAATTCATAATATTATCATCACGCTCATAATCCCCAAGGGGTTAGGCATCATCAACAGACTATTAATGTTCCCACTGCTGGGACACAGGCCTCCTCTCTTTGTGAGGGAATGGGCTATAATCTACCACGCGGGCCCAGTGCGAATTGGTAGATGTCACATGTCTTCAAATTTTTTGGTCTGACATGCCGGTTTCCTCACGATATTTTCCTCCACCGTTTTGAGAGCAGTGGTGATGAAATAAATTACACAAAGTAATGTCCCAGCCTGGGTTCGAACCCACGACCTACTGTTCGTAAGTCGGGGCCGCCACCACTGGGCCACCGCTGCTCCACAAGGGGTTAGGCATAGGTGTGAATAATAACCATATTTCGCCAGGTATGCGGCCTATAGCCATCAATCGGGCACAAATGTAGTAGACTCCGTGGCTGGTACCTACTGAAAAAATCCAGATGGAAAAACCCGATAATATTTTACCCCACCCCGAAAATCGAAAATATATAGTCGAAACTCTACTATCCCATTCATACTCCAAAGCTTCAGTCAGAGAAATAGCAAGCCAATTTGTTGTTTGTGATTGTCAGTTCAAAATTATGTTTTGCTATGCTTCTGCTTATCAGGATCGGCGTTAGTAATTACGTTTTTTGAAAAATAGCTTCAGTAATTTGCTGCTCATTTAAATTAAGATTATTTGCACGCAATCCTGCTGAGCATGAGGTTCTGTTAAAGTGGCCATTTTAGATTCCCCCTGGAAAAAAAACTACAAAAAAAAAAGTTTTTTTTTCAAAATCTTGAAAAAAGTTTGGCTCCATCGTTTTTTTACTACATTTGGTTTTTTAAGGGCAACACCATAAGTAAAAAGGAATAAAACACGAAATTACATTGTTTTGTTTTTAATTAAAGACAAATTATGTTTAAACCAATGGGTTATTATGAACTTAAAAATACATAATGTGTTGTAATCATCTGTATGTTCTAATCATCATCTGTTATGTTTTTTCTCCAAGATTAGTTTACTGATATGTTATGTCTTTTTTTATTATTATTATATACTTTTTTATACTTGCCTTACTATTGTATCGAGTCTGGTTCTTCTAACCAACCTAACAGACAGATGTGTGCTGGGGAGTTTGTTCCGCCACTTCTTCTTTCCAGCAAAAACACTAGGAAGTGTCGTTTTGTCTCTTGTAAATAAGTAAAGTAAAGTAAATTTTGACGTTCGAAAAGTGCTGATTATCAGCCTAGTTTGAATAAATGAGTTTTGATTTTGATTTTGATTTTGTATCAGAAGGTAGCAGTAGTAGTTTTATCGGCATCGGAATAATTCTTCCCCGTCCATAAATGTAAACTTTGGTGGTTGTTATCAATTATTTAAAAAAAAAATATCAACTAAAAACCGGTCACCACCTTACCATATTTTTTATTTTCATACTCTTGGCAAATACCTACTCCAGAAAAAAAGCAGTTTTTTCATGTTTTTTTTAACGTTTTTTATTATCTCAGAAAAATACCGTTTTTGTACAACCTGCCCCTGGGCTTGGTTCCTTCCTAACTACAACCAAATGCTACCGGCTTTTTTCCAATAGTAATTTCTTAGTAGTTGCCATAGAGTTTAAATTTGTATAATTTTTATAACAACAATGATATTCACCAGCCCTGTTTAAAAATTAACATAACGTCCCCTGTAATCCCAGGGTTAGGTATAGGTGTACTTCATCGTACAACCCACATCTCGCAAGTGGAAAAACCCGACTGACAGGTTGCCCGGTTTGAGATTCGAATTCAAGACCTTACGCTTAGCTAGCTAACTTAATTTTTGCTGCTATAAATAGATATTGGCAGGTAGTCAATGACCTGAAAGTCTGACAACCAGTCTTACCAAAGGGTATCGTATTACCTAGTATTAACTGGGTTGTGGAGGTCAGATAGGCAGTCGCTTCTTGTAAAATACTGGTATTCAGCTGCGGTTAGACTGAAGAAGACCCGAACATAGTTGGAAAAAGGCTAGGCTAATTCTTTCAATATAATTAATTTCACATTGTTATGAATACGTTATGGTAATATGCTTCACCCCAATAAAATGGAACTTCAGCATAATTTGCGAAATTGTATCTTTTCTATGTATACAGGCGTAATGTTATGTTGTCAAATAGGGTAGTTAACTAAAAAAAAAATAATTAGTCCGTCAGATAGATTTCCAAAAAATATTGGACGCGTATTTTTTCTTTTCTCACGTAAGCAAACAATGAAGACGAAAATGCTTTGAAAACTCGTGTGACTCTTATTTGAAGACATTAGTATGACATTTTTTAAGCGGTTAGTGACGTCACAAATCCCCACTCAAATCTTTGACGTGTTTTATCTTCGTCAATTTTTATTGATTTGATAAAACAAAAATACGTACCCAATTTGATCGATAATCTAACAGACGGACTAATCAGAATCATATTTTTTTAAGTCGGTAAACATCCCTTTGTGTAAAAAATAAATATTCAAGCAAATGCAGTAATCCACACATTTTCATTGTATATATATCTTCGACAATTTATTTCGACAATGAGAGGAGCTCGTGGCTTAATAAGAACTGCCACTCGGGTCGATCTTTAGGTTAAGCTGCGCTTGCCTAGGTCGATCTGTGGATGGGTGACCGTCCATTACATACCGAGTTTCCTCCGTGCCTCGGAAAGCACGTTAAGCTGTTGGTCCCGGGTGCCATATATAGATCTTTGGCAGTCGTTACGGGTAGTCAGTGACCTGATAGTCTGACATCCAGTCTTACCAAAGGGTATCGTATTACCTAGTATTAACTGGGTTGTGGAGGTCAGATAGGCAGTCGCTCCATGTAAAATACTGGTATTCAGCTGCATCCGGTTAGACTGGAAGCCGACCCCAATATAGTTGGGAAAAGGCTAGGCAGATGATGAGGCAGATGATATATCTTCGACAATCAGCATCAGATCATCACCTTTAAACGGGGCCAGCGCGAAATAATACTCTTCCAAAAAAAAAACTGATAAATGATGAAAAAAAAAAAGATATCGCTGAACATACATACAAAAAAAAACATTCTGACGAATTGATAACCTCCATCTCTTGAAAGTCGTTTCAAAATAGGTCATGCTTTGTACATTCGTCGTTACAAACATTTTTCTTCACACACCTACCTACCTACGTATCCCCAATGTTCTCTGTCTCATCATTGTCACAAAGAATCCATCTCCAACTAGTTCGAAGTAGAGTTATTAAGACGACTGTCATTAACGAGCAAGAAAGGTGTTGCGAACAGGATAGGGTTCCCAGTTCTTTAAAAAGTTATCCGGAGCAAATTAAGGATCTTTGAAGAAAATTTCGGACGTTTCTGAACTTTCATCTGAATAGATTTCCGAAAAATATTGAACATATTTTTTTTTTCACGTAAACAAAAAATGAAGATGATACAGTGCTTCGAAAACTCGTGTGACGTCACATGTTAGTACATTCTTTACCTACAAGTGACGTCACAAGCCCCCACTTATGATCTTTGACGCGTTTTATATTCGTCAATTTTTATTAATTTAATAAAACAAAAAACACGTCATCCACTGTCCTACTATCCTACTTAATATTATAAATACGTACCTATATATTCGACGACACGGTTGGCGCAGTGGCTCAGCAATAGACTGCTGCGCTGCGTGTCGCGGGTTCAATCCCCGCACTTAACAAATATTTGTATGACCTACAGATAGTTGTTCCGGGTCTGGGTATTTGTGTATGTGAGTTTAAATGTTTGTGAACGCACCCACGCTACAGGAGAAATTCCTAGTGTGGGGCAACGTTTAAAAAAAAAATGCGAAAGAATGTGAGGATGTATGTATGGATGGATGGATGTTTGTTACTCTTTCACGCGAAAACTACCGAACGGATGTGGATGTAATTTAGAACACAGATAGCTTATAATCTTCATTAACATATAGGATACTTCGTATCCCGGTAGTATGATCCCGTGGGAAAATTATCAAACTACACGCGGGCGAAGCCGCTGGCACAAGTTAGTTTTTAGATAATCTAACTGACGGACTAAACATAAACACAATTTTTTAATTCAGTCCGATCCCCTATTGTGCAGTATAATTTAGCGTTCTCTTTGGATGCGAACGCATTGACAGCTGGTTTGATAAGCGTTTTTCTATCCGCTTATTCTCAGTATCAGTCACAGAGTCTGAGATTTGGGCTCAGTTACTGGTAATAGGACCTTTGACATGGGACTTAAAAATAATCGGCGAAATGTGAGATTAATACACCTCTGCCTAGCCCTTAAGAGGATAACCAGTATGGTATATTTGAATACCATAAGTAATGGTAAAATGTAATGGGGCCATTAAAATTTTAAGATCGAAATCTGTAAATCTACGTTATGGCAAATAAATGGATTTGATGATGTTATGTTTACCTATGACCCGGTGAAGTTTGCGGGGACCTGGGACCGGTCAATATGGCGCCACCTGGGGGAGACCTATTTCCAGCAGTAGACGCCTTTTGGCTGAAAAAGGATGATGTTTAAAATAGCCTGTTCTCATGTTTACGATGTTTTTGAGTTCGATCTTCGTATTTTTACAGAAAAAATCGGACCTGTGACAACCCTACCTCCTTACCTATAAGGAAGGAGGTAGACAAAAGACACCTCGCTTCATACTTCGATGACTACGTATTGTCATGTGGGCGTTTGTCTTTGTAAAGTTCTTGTGTTCGGGATACGATGGGAAAGACCCCGTGTTTTAATTGGATTTTAGATCAATGCTTTTTCTTGTTGTTTTTTTCAAATTCCTATAAGATACGAAATCCATGGGCATTATTTATTATTTACAACATAATAATAAGAGCCGTTTGGATCAACATTCAAGTTAAGCCGCGCAAGCAAGGTAGCATTCGGACTGCCAGGTAGCATTCGGACTGCCAGGTCAGAGGGCTAAAGATCGTCAAACCCAAGACACACAGCTCAGATTTTTCAGATTCATGTGCTTATTGTATAATAGGGATGTCTACTGACAAAAAAATATGTGATTCTAATTAGTCCGTCTGTTAGATTACTGAAAAATATTGTATACGTATCTTTTGTTTTATAAAATCAATATAATTTGACGAAGACAAAAAGCGTCAAAGATTTGAGTGGGGGGTTGTCACGTCATTGACCGGTAAAAAGTGCCATACTTCTGTCTTAGAATATGACGTCACACGAGTTTTTAAAGCACTGTATCGTCTTCATTGTTTGTTTACGTGAAAAAAGAAAAAATACGTGTCCAATTTTTTTTAGAAAACTATCTGACGGACTAATTTTTTTTTTTTGTTAACTAACTTATTAACACTACCTCCGTGAAAGAAAAACTTCGTGAGGAAACCAGCATGTCTGCGAGTTATTTTTTGATGGCAGGTAAAGACAAGTTAGAAACCCATGGGTGATATAAAACTGTCACCAGCAGGGCTATTGCGTATCTCTGTTGACAGATTTATTGATTATCAATTTGTCTCTGTGTGCTTTGATTAACTGTCAAATGGTTCCATTTTGTACTAAACCATAACCAATTTGACAGTTAATCCATGGACAATATGATAGCCACTGTCATTTGAAAGATACGCAATAGCCCTGCTGGTAAGGCTTTAACAACACGACGAAGAAAGTAAGAAAATTGACAAGCAGCTCAAATGTTGTACACAGCCTAGCAACCTTGTACTCGTAACCCAGATCATGGATATAAAGGGTGTAAAAGTACCCTTAACGCAAACGAAAGGCATTTGTTCTCCCCACTACTGCGATCATTTTTTGGTTCCAGACCCATACCTGGGAATCCCCTAGTTACGGAGAAATTGGGGGTCAAAGTTCCAAATTTTGCACAGCTGTTTTTGTAAATACTAGTTTTTCAGGTTATAACTTTACTTAAATGACCTCCACGACCCGTTTACTATTCAAAGCATCCACTAGCACAATGTTGAGATTTCTAACCCCAAAAAAAAAAGTCGTTTCTTTTTGGTACGGTTCGGTACTTAGTTTGATGTACAGAATTCTTGATTGACGTATGTGTGAAAGGTTAATTTACGCCCTGTAGGTTACCTATTCTGAAAACACACACAAAAAGAAGAAAATACCCAAACCATAATTAAAACCTCCATTAATACCAACCAAAAAATCCAAAAGATTTTAATGACTTGGGGCTCCCGTAAAAACGTTAATCAAACAAGTATCAGCCGTTATAAAAAGGTGAAATTTCCTTTGTAACCTTAAAATTTCTTTAATCTCTTCCCCATCGCATAGAAATTTGATTAATAATCCCCGTGTTTGGTGACCGTGAAAGGAAATTTTATTTTACGGGAGATTTTAAAGGTATTACGGTACTTAGTTGCTATTGAAATCACTCGTCATCCAGTTCTCGTGGATCGCGCTCGGGAGTGGACGTGTGAGCGAGACCTAACTATTAACATCGTTATTACGCGCCGCGCGCCGTCGTGAGTGTGAAAATATGTCGAAAACACCAACTAAATACGGTTCGGATCCGAACTTAGTGACAACGAAAGATAAGGAATGGGTTACTGCGAGACAAGGCAATAAAAAAAGGGAATATGAATCGGATATCGACTCCACACTAATGTCGCAGGATAGTAGGAGATTCAAGCCTTGCTGCTCAACGGGTGCACTGAATGAAACACTTAATGCATTCCGCGAAGAAATGAAGCTCATGCACACCCTGCTAACCACCATGAAGCAGCAACAGGACGAGAAATACACTGCTATTCAGTCCGACATTACGGAGATTAAAAAGGAGGTAGTGGAAATAAAAACAAAAAACTGTGACACGGATAACGTTATTAAGAATTTGGAGAGCAAGCACAGGGAATTAGATCAGGCACACTTAAAACTAAACGAATCGAACCATAAAAATGAAAATAGGATGAAAGACCTGATTCAACGGAGCATGTATCTAGAAAAATATAATAAGTCCCTTGAGGATCGTATTGGATGGCTGGAGCAGAAGGAATTAAAATTAAATGTTGAGTTAATTAATGTACGTAAACAAGAGGGAGAAAACATCAAAGAGGTAGTAGAGAAGATTGCGGAAGAATTGAATTTGAGGGTAGACGGCATACAAAAGGTATGGAGAGTCAGAGGGGAGGGAAGTGGAATGCCAGTTATTGTAAAAATGTGTAACGCGGAAACGCGCAACCAATGGCTAAAAAGCAAGAAACAACAGCTGACGAACCACTCCATCTACAACAACAACGACGATACCCGCATCTATATAAATGAAAATCTTACTCGCCAAATGCGCCAATTACTCTGGACAACGAAACAAAAACTAAAGGATGAGTTCAAGTTTATTTGGATACAAGATGGAAAAATTTTAATTAAAAAGAATGAGGACGAGAAGAAGATTTATAATATCAGCTGTGACAGCGACATAAATAAATACATATCTATTAATAGCGAGAACGGAGAGTAAATAATATATTATAAACAGAACTATTCGTAGTTTAGAATTTCCTGATTTAAAGTTTAAATATGAACTCTGAAGACCTACAGGATATTATATACTCAAAATATGAAACCACGAAACATTGGATAGATTATATAACACATACGAAAAATAAATTAAATATCATACACATGAATATTTGTTCATTAAGGAAGCATTTTAATGAATTTATAGTATTAATAAAAGACTGTATACCTAAATTGGAACTAATATGTCTAACGGAAATAAATATAAAGGAGGAGGAAGTATATAACTATGAAATAAATGGTTTCTGCTCCTATTACTTAACTAGATCAGAAAGAAGGGGAGGTGGTATAATTATCTATGTACAGGAAAATATGGAGTTTGAAATTATAAAAAAATATAACCTATTTTGTGAGCTGGTACATGGTCAAATTGTCACGAAACATAAAAAAATCGACATATTAGTTACTTATAGACCTCCGCAAATGAATAAATCACACTTTATAAAGGAACTCAAGAAATTAATCCAAGATATACCTATTGGTAACGATCTAGTGTTGTTGGGAGACTGCAACATTAACATATTGCGAGGGGAAACCGACTCACGCGCCAACGAATACCTAAACACCCTAAGTGAGTTAGGTATGGAATGCTGCATTCAAGATATCACGCGAGAGGTAGTCATGTCAGAGCGACGAGTATCATCATGCATTGACCATATTTTTGTGCGAAGTGCGCGGCCGGTCGGCGAGCTTCACGCCTACGTACTAACGACTACTGTCTCCGATCACTACTTAACGGGACTCTCGATCGAAGTAAACAAACAGCTGATGCCGCCTTGTTACCACACGACACTTAATAATGAAGCGGTTAAAAATAAAATATGTGAGGTAGAATGGTCAAAACTTATGTGTGTTGAAGACCCATTAGAACTGTATAAGCAAATGTGTGATATTTTTAGCAACATCTACAGCACGTCGTCGGTCACAAAGAAGATAGTTAAACAGAGGGAATCGAACACCTGGGTTGATAAAAAATTGCAAAAAATATTAGAAAAAAAAGACGCATTATTCCGAAAATGGAAATCAAATCCTAAAAATATGACACTAAGATTAGAGTACACAAAATATCGAAATAAAGTAAACAAAGCCGTAAATGTTGCTAAAAATGCACACAGGCGCCAAGAGTTGAAAAATTGTAACGGAGATATAAGAAAAGTTTGGGAGTGTGCGAACAAGTGGCTTGGTAGATATAAGTTAAATGTTGATGACGTAATCCAACGGTATTTTATAAGCAATAACGAGAATCTGGAAAGCGTATGTAGTAATTTCTGTTATACTTTTACTAATGAAATTGGTTTACTAAAACAGAATCATTTGTGTAACCGTCTGTTTTTTGAAAGGAGTGAATATGTAAAAGAAAGTATTGTAAGTTTTAGATTTAAAAAGGCCTGTCCTAGAGATATATGTTTAATAATAGATAAGCTGAACTGCAACAAGTCCCCAGGTTCTGACGGTATTCGAGTACAGGATTTAAAAACTATTAAATATCCGATCAGCGAAATTCTTGCATATTTCATTAATAAGTGTATAGATCGACAGGTATACCCTAATGAGTTAAAGACCTCAATTATCAGACCAATTTTCAAGGGGGGGAAACACAAAGACTACACGAATTATAGGCCCATCGCGATATTGAGTGTAATTAATAAAATCTTTGAAAAACTAATTATAGGACAAATTACAAAATTTTTAGAAAATAATAATATATTAACAGATATTCAACACGGCTTCAGGCCAAATAGAAGCACAGCAACGGCATTAAGTAAGTTTACAGATGATATAAACAACTCATTGAATTCAAAGGAGGTGGTTTTATTAATATTTATTGATTTTAAAAAAGCCTTTGATACTTTGGAGCATGAGGGCTTGCTACAGGCCATGGACGAGTGTGGAATACGGGGGCCTGTGAAAGAGTGGTTCAGGCAGTATCTACATAATAGGTATCTAAAGGTTAGGGTTAAAGGAGTAGATAGTGACCTCGGTAAAGTCGATTACGGAGTGCCGACAGGGTCAGTTTATGGACCGGTAGGGTATATCATGCACGTCAACAGTATGGTCAATGTCGTGAAAAATTGTAAGGCATACATGTATGCAGACGATACGTGCTTGACATACAGCGGTCGGGACTGTGAACTGATCCAGTCGGCAATGCAAGAAGACCTGGATAATGTGGTCAAATGGGCGCACGATAATGGCATCCTTATAAACATAAATAAAACCAAGTGTATGTTGATATCGTCTCCGTATAACCAGATAGCTAAAAGTGTCAATATATCAATAAAAGGTCATTCGTACGAATGTCTTCACGATAGCAAAGCAAACTGTCAATGTGAGTATATTGAGCGTGTGGCAAAATACAAATACTTGGGATTATTGATTGACGAGCGATTCACTTGGGACGTACACATAGACACAATATGTAATAGACTGCGCTCCGTACTAGGGAAACTAATTAATTTAAAATACATAGTTAGTAGGCGAGTAATGTACATTCTTTACCATGCACTTGCAGAGGCAACAATAAACTACGGGTTGGGTGGTTATGGACTGACTTTTCCGGTACATTTAAATAAAATAAAATCATTGCAAATTCGATTATTAAAATTACTAGTAAACAGGGCAACTAAAGATAGCATAAATAAAGAGTACGAAAAATTATTTAAAATTTGTGGAATATTACCTATACAGAAAAAAGTAAAATTAACTATAATTTTAGAACAGCACAACAATAACGAATACAAAGTAAAAAAAGTGTATAACCGACCAACTCGTAAAGTTTCACGGAAAAACAAATATTCGGTACATAAGGTGAGGAATTATTTCGGTCAAAGGACGCGGCAATGGCTAGTTCCAACATTGTTAAACGAATTACCTGAGGAATTGTCTACTGAAACAATATCAAAAAATGTTTTAAAAAATATCCTGCGCAAGCACTATTTGGGTTTGTGTCCTTAGCGCTGGAACCTGAATTGTATTATAATAATAAACCCTAATATTTATGTGCCTAATTGTACTGTATTGTATTGCTTCGCTTGGCGTATTTGTCCGGAGGTTCGCGAGACTTGGTTGTGTTGTTAATTATGTATAGCTTAGTTTTACCGAAATAGTGTTTTTTAGCGGCTGGGTCGGGCGAGTACGTCAAGTGAGGTGAGCATAATTAATTATTATAGATCTAACGTAAGAATGGTTCGGCCATGCTAGTATGCGCGCGCGACGTGCTGCTGTCTGTCGGGCGGCTGCCGCCGTTGTGTCTCACACGCGCTGGGTAGCTCGTCTCCCACGGGGGGTCCGGCGGCGGTGGTCGGGACGCGGCGGTAGGAGGACGTTCGTTTGCTGCGCGTGCTGGCAGTGCGGCCCTTGCGGCCTTGTTGCAAGAGTGATTAAACCCAGGTATAACCACTATTGTAATAAGGCCGTTAGAGTTACATAAATAACAAAACTATGTTTCCCTTGACTTTTACTTTATGATGTATGTAGTACTTAATGCTTTTTTAACTAAGAGTTGTATTCACGAGAACGCTGCCGACAAACTGTCCTGCAGTTTGGCAGATGATTTGTATTAAACCCACTCATGTACCTTTGTTGTTGAAATAAAAAAAAAAAAAAAAAAAAAAGTTTTTTCATGAAAACAGGAATGAAATTAATTGTTGCGACGCCATTAAATTGTAACAGAAGGAAAAATAAAGAAAATGTTTTATTGGTTGTATTTGGGAGGACACAATATAATACAAGATGATTTTTTCGAGTGGACGTGGATGACCCAATCTGAGACTATGAAGAATAGCGAAAATTCTCTAAAGAGTCTCGATCCAAGTTTGATGGAAACTGAAAACGCATCATTAGATTTTTGGAAACTCAAAATTCCTAGCCAGAAATCAAACACGTCGATTTAAAAAAAAATTGCTCATACTGTATCATTAGTTCATTACATCATTTGATAGATTTTAAATTCCGTGAAGTCATAAATTCGGTGTTATTCAAATTTAAACAATGTTTATAATAGAATGAAATAAAAAAAATCCTCGTAGAAAGCTCCTGCGTTGTGTCTTTTGGTACTGAATATATAGGTTAAAATCCAATCTTACTTGGAGCTGCCTGCCCGTGAGCCATAAAGTCGATTATACACTAAGGGGATAAAACATGCAGTCACGTGTACTATTATGAATTCTGAACGGAGCGAGGGATTTTCGAATCCCGAGCTTTGAGAGCCGTTAAGACATAAGAGCATACTCAACTTTGCAAATTAATAAAAAAACTTACATAACATCACGCCTGTAATTTCCGGCGGTTTAGGTAGAGGTGTATCTAATATTATACCCATACTTCGCCAGTTCATATAATATGGGCCGACCCTATTTATATTACGTGTTATTAATCGGACATCAATCCAGACTCCGTGAGTTATACTGAGAAATTCCTGATTGAAAAACCCAGTCAACCCAAACAGTTTGTACGACCCCAGGAAACGAACTCAGGACCTCTCGCTCAGTAGCTGTTCTTGCGACCAACTTGGCACTCATTAACTAAACAATGATAATATAATAATAATAAAATTTATTATTTTTTTATAACAAATATTTAAAAATGTTTTAAGTTTGTTAATAAATAAAGAAAATTTCTCACCACAATATTAAAAGAGATTACATGGAATTTCATGGAAATATTGTTTAGTAACTATAATAAACTCTAATATTGTGGGAGAATGGTGCCTAAGCTAGGCTAATGGCCTGTGTTATAGGACACCAGGCTCCCACCATGAATAATAACGTTAGGTCGTACTAATGCAATACACCTTTAGTTGCGGCAAGTTCAGTGTTGTGGGAGGTAAGAAATATGAGGGTGTGTTAGGCGTAAGTGATGGATGTGTGTGTGTGTGTGTGTTTGTATGGTGTTAGATTGTTTTTCGCGTAGATATTGGTGTCATTTCGTCAATTCGAACGGAACCCTAAAAACAATAAACGAAAATCGACCCAACGACCATGACACAGGTCGATCAGCAGTATCAATTTTGTTTGCTATAACACCATACCATTGTAACCTCAATTTGACTTTTATTGTGCCATATGTGGAACATTCTATTAAGAGCATTCGATATTACCCTTTTATGGGACACTCTTCCCGCACTGAAAATTGATGGCACCATGAGAATTTGAACGATACAAATTTACGACTGTGTACAAAACAACAACACTACTTATGGTTTACAGTTTTGTAAATCAAATCAAAATATTTTTATTTCACATAGGCCTACATGGGCACATATAAAACGTCGGTAAAAGGGGCACAAGATATTGTACAGTGGTACGGAACCCTTCGTGTGTGAGTCCGACTTGAACTCTGAGTCGGTTCTTAAAATATATTTTTTATACAAATTAGTAATTTATAAAGATATAAATTGTGGACGGATTGTCTACAATTTATTTGATTGTATCAAAGGATTAAAAAAAATGTTCTAAAACGATGCTTTAGAATAGAATCTGTCAAAGAATCTTGATTCGCAAAATACGGCCCTGAAGGTTTTAATTAAAGGCAAAGTTATTGTTGACAGGCAAAGGTATTTTTATGTGCCATTTGAGGTTTAACCCTTTTGTGGCAGATGTGTCCTACCGGTACGACAGTTGTTATTACTTGTTATTATCGTAATTTTGAACAACAAGTGAGTAATTTACTTCTTATTGCTTTTGTTTTAAATGTAACGTTGTACTGTTTCCGTTTTGACTATTAAATATCAACTAATCCTACTAATATTATAAATGTGAAAGTTTGTGAGAATGGATGTGTGGATGTTTGTTACTCTTTCACGCATAAACGGCTGGACCGATTTGGTTGAAATTTGGTATGTAGATAGGTTATACCCTGGATTAACATATAGGATAGTTTTTATCCCGATTTTATCTTCCCGTGGGATAATTTTCGAGATGTAGCGGGTGAAGCCGCTGGCAACAGCTAGTTAATAATAAAGCTGTAGTTTTTGTTTTAATTATCTGAAAGTTTAGTAGTTAAGTCAGTATTATGCTTTCAAATGTAATTATATCATCGTAACTTAACATCTCGCCTGTAATTCGCGAAGGGTAAGACAGAGTTATCATTAATACTACACCATGTCCCATGAAATAGGGGGCGAGCCTATTGCCATCAACTAAATTTGGACTCCGCGACTGCTCTAAGAAATTCCTGATGAAAAAACCCAATAAAATTGATTGACTTGAAAATCTAGAATCAAAGCAAACAAGGCATCAAATCAAATAGCAACTGATTGATAACAAAATTGTTGTTTTCTTATATATTTTTATTAGGGATCTCAAAGTTCTATTGGAAATATTGGATCCTGATAAAACAAACCTCTTACAACTTATTTATTTGCAAGAAAAGCTAAAACGATAAGACAATTTAACTTCGTCTTTATCTAAGTTATATTGCCCCTTTTTGACTTATAAAAGTAAACTACATAAATGTAATTTTTTGAAAATATTATTAATGTTTTTCTCAAGCGACACTACTGAAAAACATATCTAAGAAGACCTACCCGTAAATGTTAATATAAAAGATTTAAGTAATAAATTATTATCGCTGGGCGCGTCCACAATTGGTTATTCGGGGAATTACAACCGCTTAAACGAAACAACTCTGATTTTTATCATTAACACTGAAAAATAATAGGGATATTTTCCACGTTTATCTTCGATGTTTACTATTTGTTTTGTTAATGATAATGTAAGGGATCATGTCCGTGGGCCGCGGGTAGTCCTCTGGTTATCGCGGCCTCGACATAGTGGGCGAAGAAGGATCATGGGTGGTTTTTAGTCAGTAGAAGTCTGACACTCCCTTTCGCTCTGCCCAAGAGCGGGAGGGGTTATTCGATGATTTTACACCCACCAAAAAAAAAAAAGGGACCATGTCCGTCGGAGCTGCGGGTTGTACACTAGTTACCGCGGCCTCGACATATAGGGCTAAGAAGAAACATGGGTGGTTTTTAGTCAGTAGAAGTCTGACACTCCCTTTCGCTATGTCCAAGAGCGGGAGGGGTTATTTGATGATTTTCCACCCGCCAAAAAAAAAGGGAAAACTACACTATAGTGTACTACAAAATACAAAAATTCCATTAGTTAATAGTACTTGAAAAACACTCTTATAAGGGACACCTCTTGTTTGTCTGCAATAACAACTTTAAAGTAAGCAGCAATTAGCAAGTAAAGAGAAATTATGAAAAACATAAATTAAACTAAATTAAATTGGGCCTGCTGAGGCCAAAACGCCTCTTTCAGCAAGATGCTGCGACGACATAATATATATAATTTTTTTTTTATGAATAGCTAACATTTTAAGTTTATCTTTGACATCACTAAATCTGTGAAGGCAACACCGTGTGGAAACTTGGACTAGTAAATCATCGTCAATCTGCCGTGCTGAGCTGGTGGCTTAATAATAACTGCCATTCAGGTCGATCTTTAGGTTTAGCTGCGCTTACCTAGGTAGGTCTATAGATGGGTGACCACCCATTACATACCGAGTTTCCTCCGTGCCTCGGAAAGCACGTTAAGCTGTTGGTTCCGGCTGCCATATATAGATCTTTGTCAGTCGTTACAGGTAGTCAGTGACCTGAAAGTCTGGCAACCAGTCTTACTAAAACGGTGCCGTATTACCCAGTATTAACTGGGTTTTGGAGGTTAGATGCGTATCTGACCTCCAAAATCTCCTCTGCGACTAGGCAGTCGTTCCATGTAAAGTACTGGTATTCAGCTGCATCCGGTTAGACTTAAGTCGACTCCAACATAATTTTGAAAAGGCTTGCGATGAGAGCCACACGCAGATATACGTTACACCTCGGTTACTACTCAAAGGACTCCTTCATTAAAAATATCGATCAATACAATAACAAACCTTCCTTACAACAAAACACAAAAAAGAACCAAAAAAAATATGTTACAAAAAGTAATAACATAACATCACGCTCAACAAACATGAAAAGTATATTACACGAAATCCCATCTCGAAATAATTCCCTAGACACTCGATATCTTCAAAAGCTCGAGTTGAACTCTCGGTATCACATGTTAGGGGGAAATTCCGTAATAACAGATAACTTTGACGTAATCCGCACATTATTGGATGGATACTCGTTAAGCGTGACTGATCTATGTTGGATGAGATCAATACTGAACTGGAGAAAAGATTTATGGAATAGTATTCTTATATCACGAGGAATATTTTGGAATTAACAATATCTACGTAAAGTTTAGCTTATTTGAGGAAATGCGGCAGGTCTTTTCTCCATAGAAACGCTCTCGCCTGTTTTCTTTCTTGTTAGTGGCTACAAAGCTATGATTTTTTACAGAATAATAAATGTTAACTACTTGTACGCCCCCATGTTTTTCTTTTTGATGATACATTATTTTTCCAAGCATTAGAACCCTCAAAAATGCTCAAAATTGCTTATTTAGACCGCTGTTAACAGAGGCCTAGTTTACAAATGTGACAACTACTAACGAAAAAAGAAAAACATGGGGACACAGAATACAACCTTCTTATTTAGTGTCTAAAATATCTTATGAATTGGTACTATATTGGAGGAGGAAATAGGCGAGAGCCAAACCTAGAAATATGACTTTTTACTTTAGCTATTGAGGCGGATCTGCAGTTGTCCTTATCTGCCACGCGGGCGCCCAGCTCTCCAGAACTACAGCGATAGTTTCTTTAAAGACCTAATTTTCAAAAGTCTCTCCGCCCGCATTTCCTCTCATAAACTCACGCCTTCCATGGGATAGAAACCATAGAAGGCGTTTGCTACGATTTTTACTTGCCTCGTCCTCGTTCATATGTCTGGTCATACACGCACGCCGATTACGAGTACTACGAACCTATCCTTTCTGAAAAAATAACCTTATGGACCTTATGGTCTTTCTTAATATTGACATGCATGTACCTATTTCTTAATATTGATTTTATTACTAATGTGAAAGTTTACATAATTTTATATAATTCTCGAAGATATATCAAAAATTTAATTGGTATTAAAATTATAAACAATGTTAATTAAATATATTTATACGCCTTTGAGCAAAACATAGACGATCTACCTACCTGTAACATCATTAAAGCAAAGAAAGAGTGCCAAACATCTATTATCATTCTTCCAAAACGCGTTAATAATAAGTATAAAAGTAAGTAAAATAAACGCTGAAAAACCAAACAACCTAATTATTACGAAAGGAACTTCAATTAGGTGTCATATTCTTAAAAAGGTCCTAAAGAAAGACAATTTAAAACACTAATAAAATCAGTTGCATCAAAGAATATGAGACAAAGAATAATTGAGTTGAGAAAGTGCTGAATGGCATCGTAAAATCACAAGAATACCACACCGGGGAACTTGAGATTTGGAAACATTCGGACGTGGAAACTTTAAAAACCGCAGCAAACGATTGCGTGTCAGCTGTAGTTCTAAGCTCTGTATTATGTTTAACTGGTCAATTAAATGGCGTAGCTCATGAAGCTGCGAAGCTATAAGAACTGGGCAGGCCATGTCTGCTGGATGTATGTAAAGCTGTGGGCCCGCTAATCCCATAACTGACTGGAAATCGACGCTTTGAAATTGGCAACTACAGTTCTTTTCAAATTATTATGCCTTGGGCCTAGAGCTTCGTTTTCTCCGATAGGTATGTATTAAAAAGTGCCTGTACGGTCTAAACGCTTTGAGTTTGAACGCATCTAAACCAATGATCGACACTTCAAAGAAGAAGTTGTACGTAACAACTCTGGCGTTCCAATTCATTATATCATCCCGAATGTCCTCACCATCGACGGCTTGTTAAATAATGCCCTATTGTAATTGAGTTGACGTTTCATCCCTCACCGCGACCCCCAGCGACGTTATACATCGATTCTTTACGAGAACACAAGTCTATCGAGAGGTGTACCAGCCGCTATTTTCTTGCCGTGTTTTTCGATATTTTAAGAAAGATTTTTAAAGGTCGTTGTCTCCTGATGCGAGGGAATGAGGAAAATCTTTATTTTATTATATAGTTTGGATACGAGACGCACAGGACCGGTCAATGAGGTGGCACTTAGGGGAGTTTTATGTCCAGCAGTGGACGTCTTTCAGCTGAAATGATGATGATGATACTTTGAGGGGTATGAGGAACAGGGTGTAAAGTTCCTCATCCCCCATAGAAAAGGGAGGCCCCTTCGACCAGGCGGGTGTTGTATCTGTTGGACTAACTGCTCGACATAAAGGGTGTAAAAGTACCCTTAACGCAAACAAAGGGCACTTGTTCTCCTCAGCACTGCGATCATTTTTTAGTACTAGACCATACCTGGGAACCCTCTAGTTAAGGAGATATTGGGGGTCAAAGTACCAAATTTTGCACAGCTGTTTTTGTAAATACTAGTTTTTCAGGTTATAACTTTATTTTTATTACCTCCATGACCCGTTTACTATTCAAAGCATTCTCTAGCACAATGTTTTAAGAGTGCTACATTGAGTTTTTCCGTAAAATGTGATTTTTAACCCCAAAAAAAAGTCGTTTCCCAGCAAAAAAATTAGTTTACCAAAACAAATTTAGTTGATCAAACTAAGTACTTAGTTTGATGTACAGAATGCTTGGTTGACGTATGTGTGAAGGGTTAATTTACACCCTGTGTAATGTAAGTCGGGATTTTCCTACTAATGTCGCGGATAACTTTGATATTGTCACTTGTCAATTAGAACTCATGTATTGCGATAGTTAGTAAAGTTTTGAGTATGAAGTGGATGGGTAAAATAGTTAAGGAAGACCAAAGAAATGATGGACTGTGTAAAGGATGATATGGTAAGAAGGAAGACCCTAAATTAAATGCGATAAGGCAAGAGAATGACGATGTCTAATCTTGCAGTCTTCTTTTTCTTCACGAACCTTGACCAGGTTTACGTCCCAACCAGCAGGGCTATTGCGTATATTTTAAATGTCAGTGGCTACTTATCATATTTTCCATGATTTAACTGTCAAATTGGTTATGGTTTTGTAACCATTTGACAGTTATTTGATGGACACTATATGATAGCCACTGTCATTTATAAGATACGCAATAGCCCTAAAGGATAGCTCTGGCGTTTGCCTTATTTAGTTCTAGAGGGTACAGTTAGTTGTGCGACGGGCAGGAGAGGAGTGACATATCCTGTGTCGAAGCTTCACAGCATTGTGTTCGAGATGAATAGAATGGATGATGAATGGATTTTGCTAGTTTAGTTCAAAATAAAGTTTATAGTTACTTTATCGTTGTATTCGTAAATTAGATTTGAAACCTTTTTGACTGTTTGGCTTTGTTATTTTAAGATTTTTTGCAAAGACCTACCAAAAATTCTTCCAGAATCCTTTATTTTAAAATTTAATTTTCAATTTTTTTGATGTTATCTGATCCTAGGAGGTACCTTTTTTTTGGGCGTGGGACATCATCAAATAACCTCCCGCTCTTGGGGGAGAGCGAAAGGGATTGTCAGACTTCTACTGACTAAAAACCACCCATGTTACTTCTTAGCCCTTGTGCCGAGGCCGCGGTATCGCTTTCGAACAACCCACAGCCGCGACGGGAGGTAGGAGGTAACTTTGGTTTGTGTAAAGTAGTAATTTATATAATAAATAATTAATAAATAATACATACATAAATATATAATACATTCGTAGGTAAGTATCAACTAAAACGTATGTGACACACAAACAAAATATTCTACAGCACTTAGTTTCACAAAACGCAAGCGTTTGTATTTCATCTTCAGGCAACAAAAGACACAATACAAAATATGTTTTGAAATATTATAGTTGTTCCGACTCTTGAATGGATGGCTTCATTTGTAACTTTTAGAATGAGCTGCGGAAACTCCGGGTATGCTGGCAATAAGGACCTATATTTACCATGTTATGTTCTACGCTTAAGACGTAGGAGGCACTCGAAGCATAATATCACGCTTGTTATACCCGAATGGTAAGGCAGAGGTATACGTAATCATCATAATCATTTTGGTAGTCATCATTTTGCTAGTCATGTTTAATAGGCTATTTCACCAAAAATCTAATTAGTCCGTCTGGTAGATTATCGAAAAATATTGGATACGTGTTTTTTTTTTATCAATTAATTGAAAATTGACCGAAATAAAACGAATCAAAGATCATGTGATCGTGGGGGTTTTTGACATCACCATGTGAGTAATAAAGTACTAACCTAGTGACGTCACACGACTTGACGCGACTTTTCGAAGCACTATATCGTCTTCATCGTTTGTTTACGTGAAAAAAGAAAAAATACGTGTTTATTATTTTTTGGAAATCTATCTGACGGACTAATTCGATTGTTTTGGTGAAATACCCTATTCCTATATTGATTCCTATGATTAAATAAAACAGTAAGGTCCGAGGCACATGGCGGCACGACCTCGTTTTTCGATTATTTAAAGGCGTATATTCTACCATGACATAGATTAAAAAAAAAGAAACCTAAGGAGCCTACTCCCATCAACCGAGCACAAATCCTAAATCCGTGGCTGCCACTAAGAAATTGACGCAAAATTGCTACAAATGACCAGACCTCGGAATCGAACCCAGAACATCATGCGCAGCCCCCACACCAACCTGTATAATACATCATGCGCAGCCCCCACACCACCCTGTATACATCATGCGCAACCCTCACACCACCCTATATACATCATGCGCATCCCCACACCAACCTGTATACATCATGCGCAGCCCCCACACCAACCTGAATACATCATGCGCAGCCCCCACACCAACCTGTATATACATCATGCGCAGTCCCCACACCATCCTGTATACATCATGCGCAGCCACCACACCATCCTGTATACATCATGCTCAGCCCCCACACCACCCTGTATACCAGCTACTTCTATATTTATCCGACAGATTTAATCTTAAGCAATAAAAAGCAAACGGCAAATAATGTGGTATGTAAATTGCGCGTGTTATGGCTGTGAATATAAAATTATATCCGAGAATAAATCATATTAGGTGTTGGCCTACGATGAGATAAAACATTAACGCCTCTTTATGTCCGTAACATACGTTAGGGCGTATACAGGACGTGTGAACGTTTTTCAAATAAAAAAGGGAGGCTTTATTTTGGATGGTAAAGTTTTTTATGAACGGAACTGAAGTAATCGTTTTGAAGTCAAATTAAATAAAATTTTCGAATAATATCACACTAATATTGTCACCTGATTATCACACTAATATTATAAAGGTGTGTATGTTTGTTACTCTTTCACGAAAAAACTGTTAAACGGATTTGGATAAAATTTGGTACACAGATAGTTTATAACCTGGATTAACACATAGCATAGTTTTTATCCCAATTTTATGTTCCCGTGGGATAGTTTTCGAGTTGTAGCGGACGAAGCCGCTGGCAACAGCTAGTGGGTGCATAAATGGCACCTTGTGGCTTAATAATAACCGCCACTCAGAAAAGGCTAGGCAAATGATGATGGGTAGATAAATCGCATATAAGTGCTACATTACGTAATCTACATAAATAAAAATGAATTGAAATTCTGTTAGTCTCGCTAAAACTCAAGAACGGCTCAATGAACGGAAGTTCAAGGAAGATTTAAACGAGAAAGTGGTAGTAGTTGTAGGTAGGTAGGGTAGTAGGTAGGTAGGGTGGTATGTAAGTAGGGTAGTAGGTATGTAGGGTAGTAGGTGTGTAGGGTAGTAGGTAGGTAGGATAGTAGGTAGGTAGGGTAGTAGGTAGGTATGTAAGTAGTGTAGTAGGTAGGTAGGGTAGTAGGTAGGTAGGGTAGTAGGGTAGTAGGTAGGTAGGATAGGAAAAAGAGCATTGTAACAGCTAGTATAACAATAAAAAACCTTGTATTAGCCATTTCTGGTATTAATGTAAGTCAAAATAAAAGCTTATAATAAAAATAAAGTGAAGTGGGTGTACCTATACATAGCTATTTTTTTTACTAGCTTAACCAGCTATAATTGCACTAATTGGAACAGTAAGGTGTTACAATAATTTGCAATTCTTATAACTACAATTTTTCTGGGTCATGTAAAAACGTTAATTGACTAAGCAAGCCGCCGTATATTTTTTTCCAAAATAGCTTCGTTGACTTTACTTGATTTTTGTCAGCCGTTATTAGGCTAGGTGGCTTTCCATCAAGTGTAGGGATTAGTTCTGTCCCAGATGATACTGGGCATGGTGTATTTTTATCTGACTAGGCGGGGTTAGTGGAAAATATAAGCGCTATTCATCAATTTAGGTACCTTGTCAGTCTTAACAGGGGTGGGTGCCTTTTCATTCAGACTGGCATGGGCATTCTTAGAAGTAGGAATTGTTTCATGAATTTCCTTCTTGACCTACGAATTAACGAAGTGTTTATTCACCGCTGAGTATTTGCTGCTATACTTGTAATCATTTGCTCTAACCGGGACAAAGTCGGAATTTATATCCCCGTTGATAAAATGTCATTACTTAGGACCTTAATCGAATGTCTCATCATTCGATTAAGGTCCTAAGTCCCTCCCTCTCTAGCTACATTTGGAAAAGAAAAGAAAGAAAACATATGAAATTTACTGAATGTTAGTTAGTCAGTCTGTCTGTTAGTTTCAATTAATTTAAGAAACGCGCGGGCCGATATGAACGAGATTACTGGCAGATATGCGATGTTATAAGGAGTCAGTTTGGTCAGGTCAGGTACTCGTATGAATGTGGACGACGAAAAAGGAATATGTAAGGATCGTAGCAGGTGTCCGTCGGGGCTACGGGTTGTTCACAAGTTTCCGCGGCCTCGACATATAGGGCTAAGAAGGAACATGGGTGATTTTTAGTCAGTAGAATTCTGACGCTCCCTTTCGCTCCGCCCAAGAGCGGGTTATTTGATGATTTTCCACCCGCCCAAATAAAAGAAGTCAGTTTTTAACCTACTTTTATTTTAGAAAAACGACTAAGTATTCGTTCAAAAAAACCCCTGTAATTGTTAACAAAATCCATTTCAATTAGCGAAGAATATTATTTATACGTGACCGAAGCTCGCAGGCAACAGCTGGTACGATGATGACCACACTGACGACAATGTTACCAACATGTCTTCTAAAACCGCCCTATCTCGCGTCCCCTTAAAATATTTAACAGTTTTGTTTATTCATAGCCATACCAGAGTAAAAGGTTATGGTTTGTGGTCCTAAATATTGTATTAGGATTACGAGTTTTTGTGGCCAGCCCCGAACCGGGCACTGGCTGGTATATTTAATGCCTTTGGTTTCGTAATCTGCGTTCTGAATGGCAGTATGAATGATTTAATATTTGATTTGAGATGAACGTGTCCACTGGGTATTATGCTGTGTTTTTTGTGACGGTTATGTTAAGGAAACAGAGTTTTTTTTTTTTGGCTCTTCAAAAATTATATTATGGTATTTCACCAAAAAAATCTAATTAGGCCGACTGTTAGATTATCGAAAAATATTGAATAGGTACGTGTTTTTTTTTTTATCAAAATAATAAAAATTTACGAAAACGAAATGTGTCAAATATCTTGAGTGAGGGCTTTCAACGTCATTGTGTGGGTAAAAAAGTTCTAACCTTGTGACGTCACACGACTTGACTCGACTTTTCGAAGCACTATATATTATCGTCTTCATCTTTTGTTTACGTGAAAAAAGAAAAAGATACGTGTCCATTCTTATTTAAAAATCTTTCTGAAAGAATATTTTTTTTTTTTAAATAAGTACCCTATTGGTGAGGAGCTCGCGTCTAAACGAGAACAGCCGTTCATCTCGATCCCTATGTTAAGCCGTTCTATGTTAGTCCGGGGATAGGTGACCACCTTTTACATACCGAGTTTTGTCCGTGCTTCGGATAGCACGTAAACTCGGTCCTGACTGTACTTGGTAGATTTTGTAGTGGGCTGCAAGTCTGTTATTCAAGGTAGATAGCATGAAAAAGTAAGTAAGTGAAAAAGTAAGTAAGTGGGTGTAAAAGTATCCATAACACAAACGAAGGGCACTTGTTCTTCCCACCACTGCGATAATTTGTTCTAAACCATACCTGGGAACCGGTAGGTACTTAGGGAGATATTGGGGGTCAAAGTTCGAAATTTTGCACAGCTGTTTTTGTAAATACTAGTTTGTCAGGCTATAACTTTACTTATATTACCTCCATGACCCTTTTACTATTCGAAGTATCCACTAGTAGCACAATGTTTTAAGAGTGCTACATTGAGTTAAAATGAGATTTTCGACCAAAAGAAAAAAGTCGTTTCCTAGCAAAAAGTTTTGCGTAGGGGTACTTTGATGTACAGAATGCTTGGTTGACGTATGTGTGAAGGGTTACCTTACACCCTGTATAGTGAAACCAAAGGGGTTTTATATTACCCAGTAATTATTGTAATTAATTAATAGTTAATATCTGGGTTGTGACGGTCAGATAGGCAGCCGCTCGTTGTAAAATATTGGTATTCAATTGCGACCACAACATATGTTGGAAAATGCTAGGCAGATGATGAGTAAATAATAACTGACATGTTATGACTGAGTTTGTTCGATAAGTACAGATATTATAAATATAATGAAGTTTTTTTTAGGGTCTGAGGTTTTAAGACTTTAAGATCTAACTGCCGCACTCAGAGAGCTTTAATGATTACCTACTTAGGCCATCACTTAGTAATGGTTTAGACAAAACTGTCTAAACCATTACTAAGTGACGGTTTAAGTAATCATTAAATATATTTGAGTACGGCAGTTAGTAAGGTATACCTCGCCCTAAGACTTTTAAATAATCATATTAAGAATTCACGCTGTCTAACTTTTAGTCTAATCAAAACTTGGCAATAATACTGAAAATAATTATTGCTGAAAACAGCAAGTTTTCTTATCAGTACCACAGTTAATATTATTTGAAAATGATAAAATTTAGAAGAAATAAAATATGATGGAATCGTGACGGAACCAAGAGAGATAAAGAGGAAATGGTTTGGCACATCTGCCATCATAAATACATGTACAAAATCATAATACCAATGTTAATGATATTATTACCAACCTAAGAGGCTTAGGAGTCATTAAACAGATTCATTAAAGACATAGCTGGCCGCAGCCGAGATGAATTGATAACGATTTTTCCTCATTTACCTTTTTTAATATTAATGAAGTCAATATTGGATAAGTGGAACAAAGTGACTGCGTCTTAGGTCTAGTGCCCTTGTGACTGTAAAGAAAGAGGTCCTGAATTCGATTCTTGGATTGGGCAAAGAGCTATTGATTTTCTATTAAGAATTTCTCAGTTGCAGTCAAGTCTGAATTCGTGCTCGGTTGATGGCAATAGACTCGATCCTATTATTAAAGGGTGTAAAAGTACCCTTAACGCAAACGAAGGGCACTTGTTCTCCCCACCACTGCGACCATACCTAGTTACGATATTGGGGGTCAAAGTTACAAATATTGCACAGCTGTTTATTTAAATACCAGTTTTTTAGGTTATAACTTTATTTTAATTACTTCTATAGCCCCTTTACTATTCAAAGCACCCACTAGCACAATGTTTCAAGAGTGCAACATTGAGTTTTACCGTAAAATTTGATTTATGACCCAAAAAAAAAGTCGTTTCCCAGCAAAAAAATTTGCGCTCCACACTAGGAATTTCTCCTGTATCGTGGGTGCGTTCACAAACATTTAAACTCACATACACAAATATCCAGACCCGGAACAACTATCTGTAGGTCATACAAATATTTGTTCCGTGCGGGGATCGAACCCGCGACACGCAGCGCAGCAGTCCATTGCTTGAGCCACTGCGCCAACCGTGCCGTTTGGAGACCTGCAATCTATTTTCTTTTTGGAAAACCACAAGTAACAGTTTTGAGCTGATTTTTTTCATAAGAACTCAAAAGATACAGTCAAATACCAGTTTTTGCATAGAGCGACTGCCTATCTAACCTCCACAAAAATGGTAAACCGACATAGGGAAATGGGTATTTCAGCAAAAAAATCTAATTAGTCCGTAGACTAATTAGATTTTTTTGGTGCAATATTATTATTTAGGAGAATCATTATGAAAGAAAGAATAGGGTATTTCACCAAAACAATCTGATAAGTCCGTCTGTTAGATTATCGAAAAATATTGGATACATGTTTTTTGTTTTACTAAATTAATACAAATTTACGTAAATAAAACGTGTCAAAGATGCTGCATTTTGGTAGTCATCATTTTGCTAGTCATGTTTAATAGGCTATTTCACCAAAAATCTAATTAGTCCGTCTGGTAGATTATCGAAAAATATTGGAAACGTGTTTTTTGTTTTATCAAATAATTGAAAATTGACCGAAATAAAACGAGTCAAAGATCATGAGTCCGGCTTTTGACGTCACTTTGTGGGTAAAAAAACGTACAAACATTGTGACGGCACACGACTTGACACGACTTTTCGAAGCACTGTATCGTGTTCATCTTTTGTTTACGTGAAAAAAGAAAAAAATACGTGTACATTCTTTTTTGAAAATCAATCTGACGGACTATTTAGATTTTTTTGGTGAAATAGCCTATTGTAAAATATTTGTTTCGTGTATTTGCAATCAGAAAGAGGTAGAGAGACGATCTGGGTTAGTTCGTGGATGCACGAGAAAAGAGCAGATGGATGGTTTGGGTTGGACTAAGGTCCAGCAGTGGGACAGAACAGGCTATTAAGAAAAAACAGTTTTCAGTCTTCGTTCGGACCACCTCCTGCTTGTTTTCTTTCATCTACACTAATATTATGAAGAGGAAAGATTTGTTTGTTTGTTTATAACGAATAGGCTCCGAAACTACTGGACCAATTTGAAAAATTCTTTCACCTTTGGGAAGCTACACTATCCCCGGGTGACATAGGCTACTTTTTATCCCTGTATTCTCACGGGAACGGGAACTACGCGGGTGAAACCGCGGGACGCCCGCTAGTTATTTATAACGAAGCTATTAGGAAAATAAATCGTTGTAATCGGTATTTTCGGTCAATAAGCATTTTCTGTAAGCCTAACATACATATACACTTAAATATTTTTTATCGAGATTAATGTTCACGAAAATACTTATAAGAACTTACATCAGTAATAATTATTTCGCTTGAATAAAAGGCGAAGATTCCTGAGCATCGTCACATCAAAGGTTTTCTGCGCAGAAATTCTAATTTTCTTTCATTTCAACACTGCAAAACGCACAGAGGTAAAAAAGACCCCGCTGCAAATTATTATTAATTATTAAAACTGTAATTGGTCGGGCTCCGTCTGCCTTTGCTTTACAAACCCTTTGACCGCTCACCGTATGAAGCTTTCAAATAAACCCGGGGTAATATTTACCCCTAATTAAGGAATTCGTTAATTTATTTGTGATTTAATTATCGTTTGGAATGTTAGTAATTTGACGGAAATGGGAAAAGTGTTTTAAGTTTTTAAACGTAGTTTTTATTTTGTGTTTTTTTTGTGTTTTGTTTTGTCTACAATAATACTAAAAAGAGGAAAGATTTGTTTGTTTGTTTGTAACGAATAGGCTCCGAAACTATTGGAACGATTTGAAAAATTCTTTCACCCTTGGGAAGCTACACTATCCCCGGGTGACATTGGCTACTTTTTATCCCTGTATTCCCACGGGGACGGGAATTACGCGGGTGAAATCGCGTGACGTCCGCTAGTTTTGTATAAAATGGTCTTTGTTCTCACTTATGTGCCTCATTAGTTTAGTGGTCGACAGCGCGATTGCTAAGCATGAGGGTCTATTTTCGCGTCTAAAGTCGGGCAAAGTGTTATTGGGTTTTTCGTCAGAAATTTATCAGTAGCGGCCACGAAGTCTGGATTTGTGTGTGTTAATGGCTATTGTAATATGGCGAGACCGGTCAATGTGGCGACACCTGCAGGGCTATTGCGTATCTTTTAAATGTCAGTGGCTATCATGTTGTCCATGGATTAACTGTCAAATTGGTTATGGTTTAGTACAAAATGGTACCATTTGACAGTTAATTGATGGACACTTTATGATAGCCACTGTCATTTAAAAGATACGCAATAGCCCTGCTGGAGGCCTATGTCCAGCAGTGGACGTCTTTTGGCTGAAATGATGAATGATGATGATGATGATGAATGGCAATAATCTCGCCCTCTATTACATAGGACTAAAAATAACTGGCAAACTGATTGTGTACTAATAGGTACACCTCTGCTTAACCTTTTGGGGACAACAGGCGTGATATAATGTTATGTTCTCGTTTATCGGAAACGCAATATTGTACTTCAGCAGGTACCCTGTTTTAATTATAGAACTGCTTCAACATTATATTGTTTTATTTATAAAATGTTGTTTTCGCCAGTACTTTGTAATGAAAAGGGATCGTTTTTCGAGCTCGCTAAAACCTTGTTCACTTAAATTGAAATTAAATTAGATAAACATTAAATAAAATAGAAAAGAAATATATTCTATTTTTTTTTTCGTGATTTAAAAGTGGAACACTAATTTAGAGAGTTCTTTATTTCTGAATGACAAAATGGGAACGCTTAGAATTTTGTATGCCCGTCCATCTGTCTGTCATTCTTTTACCCGACTGCGGTGAAGCCCACAAGGAGGGTTATTAGATTGCCTAAACCCATTTTATATTACGATGACTATTGACACTATGTCAGTGATAAGTGGCCAGTAAGTTTAATATGAGCCACACTAAATAATAGTCAAAATTCCAAAAAATAAACGAATAATAACTTTATAGATTGAAAATTAGCTTCTGAAGTCGGTGGCAAAAAAACGAAATCAAACAAACAAAATTCACCGACTTCTGAAGCTGATTTTTTTTTCTGATGTTTATTTTTAATTTTTTTGTGTTTTTGTAGTCGGTTTTTTTATTGAATTTTTTTTTTCACTTTTTTGTAGTTCACCCCTTCACAGCGTATCGGCGTGATGTTATGTCTTCAAATAGTGTGTGAGTGGGGATCGTAGTTTCCCATAGTTGGAAATGAGATGATGTTTCTAAACTCCTTTTATTTAAGTCAAAATAAGTTTTTTAGATTATCTATAATAGTAGGTATATCCCCCACTGTGCGTGGGCCGGATCGCTGGATTGTAAATATTATAATAAGTAAGTTAGTTTTCATCTCTACTATCTTCTACTCGACTAACATTTTCATTGAAACAATTTCATTCTTGTGTGTTAATAAAAATGTGTCGAGTTACATAAACTGATAATATTGCCACAAAATACACGGGTAAAACACACCATGTACATAAAAGTAACAAACAAAATAATCTTTGTCTACCTAAATATTTCTTCTTTGACATGTAAATATTTGAAAATAAATTGTATCAATAAATTGCTTTTAACCCTTTCAATGTCGACGTACGACAACACAGACCTAATTTCACGTAAAAATGCCGTGTAAACCGAAATTAACAACGTTATCAGGACGTTTTCCTTGCTCCTATAGGTTACTATAACACTACGGGTTGCTGTAACAACATGGCGTCTCCTACCTCGGGCCGAAATTAATGTCGTTCCCCATCATATTTGACAGCTTGGCCCGAGTGAGAAGCGAGGCGTTTTGAAAATATTTACGTTTTACTGAATAATATTAGGGACTCCGAAAAACACGAAAATTACTCCCATGACGAAATTTCTTGCAGCCACCACATTGAAATTTTATTTTACCCTCGCGGTAATAGTTCATTATGATATAAGTGCGGTAAGTTGAAAATTACAGCCGACGCGATATTGCTTGCCCGAGCCGTAGGCGAGGGCTAAAAGAAAGCAGAGGCTGTAATTATCAAAGCGCACGTATGTCATACGACGTTTTATAACATATTTGCGAGGAAATAAATAAAACTCGGACTTTCTTAAACGAATAAATCTTTAATTAAAGCAGTTATGAAAATTTGAGCAATTAGTAAAATTGATTTTAATTTCTTAACAAATAAGCGATGCGATTTTTTTTCAGGCATAGGCACAAAACAGCCAGTATTATTAATAAAGTAAATTAATATTTTTGTTTTTGCTACAGATATTAATGGTTGTAATTTATTGTCGAAATTAATAAAATTAAAGAATTAAATGTTTATTTATTATATTTTATCTCCCAAAGTTAATTTTGTTCATAAAATGTTGACCACTTTTCTGAAATAAAAACTCTTTGCTAAGATTTAAAAAAGTAGGTACCGTTCGATTTGACAGAGCATCTTCCTAAACCGTGCGATTTACATTACATTACCGCACAAGTACGTAATGAGATACATTACGATATTGAAATTGGTGAAATAAGAGACCCTTTACGAACAAATGTGTTATAAAATATAATTATGTAACAGGCTAAGGAGCTTTCTTCTATTTCTGAATTTCGTGATCTAGTCGAGTCGTTCTTTCTGTTGTAAAAGAATTGCTGCAGATATATTTTGGTCACGATTCTGGATGACAGCAATGTTTTTGTTTGTTTTACACTTTATTTACTTGTTGTAAAAATAAAACCACCAAAGAGCAAAACTTATAAATAAATTCAACCCAAACGTCCCGCTAATTACTTGGACCAAAATAAAAACAATCGAGCGGCACAAACAAACGACTACTGACCCCAATTAAACCGCGATGACGTGTCATTACGGGACAAACACGCGCGTCACGGCACGTGGCATTTGGAGGGTTAACTTGAACAATTATGAATTATTATTGGGGATTTAAATTAAATGGTCTGTCCGCAAGATAATTAGTGCAGATGAGAAGAGGAATTGACTATTTTGTTGAAGTTTTTAGTCTAGCACAATGTCTAGCATCCTTGTGCTAGACTTACTGCGGCACTCAGAGATATTTATTGATTACTTAAGCTGTCACTTAGTAAAGCTTTGACAAACTTTTGTTTGACAAAACTGTCAAAACCTTTACTAAGAAAGTGATAGCCTAAGTGTTCATTAAAGCTCTCTGAGTGCGGAAGTTAAAGCTTTTTCATTTAATCAACCACAAATGTTCGCACTGCTGGGATAAGGGCCTCTATGAGAGGAGGCGGGCTCAATGAGGGTTTGTTGGACGTCACAATCTTTTAGTTTCAGTGCTGCTCATGATGCCTCTGTCATGACTTTAACTGCCGCTGAGGAATAACCCTCAGGCGTACTGACTTCCTCGCAAAATTTTCCAGCAAGTGATATTATTGCGATTCGCACATAAATCCGAAAAATCAGAGGTACTTGCTTTGGGTTCGAAGTTTAGACCTATGAGTTGGTAGCCCGAAGGACACACTAGGCTCAGTGTCATTTCTTTGCATTTTTCCTTTTATATACCGGTTCCCTCTCAATGTTAGTGTTTACCGTTTGTTAGAGCAGCAGTGAAAGAATTAATAAGAATCGAATCCACGTAGGTCAGAGCCATTAGTAAATTAAACAAATTAATCCTTTTCCAGCGTGATTTTCCTTGAAACATTTCAATATCCTACTTTGAACGAAAATCAACAAACGAATCTCTTTCCGCGAATTTGACGCTCGAGTAATTTATGAAAAAATAACTTTTATATTTATTAGAACGGTGAAGGAAATCGTCGTGAGGACACGGGTAATGGGTATGTCCTGGAATCAAAAATTAGAAGACTTGGGATAAGCCCGCCACACTATTCCCAAACCACTGTAACTCCTGTAAACCAGAATCAACAGTGGCGACCACAAGAAAAGCGCCGAGACAATGAAACTCGACGACGCGGCGACGTCCCAGAAAAACGATTTAACTGTCTTGGATCCCGCAAAGAAATGAATCAGAAAAGAATAGCGGAGGAGTAGGAAATAGCAATATGAAGACTTGTGACGTCTACCAAACCGCACTGGGCCCGCGTGGTAGATTATAGCCCATTTTCCTAATTTTCTTCATGGGGCTTAAACAGCTCCCACCAAAGATCACATAATAATATTGCTGTGGAACCATTGCTATAACCTGGACTAGTTAGGTCAACGCACCCAAAAATGGTTTTACGACTCTTCAAAAAATCGAAAATCTTTATTCACGAAATCGCACCACATGACCAATCAATGAGGGTGGGTCACCATAACATCACGCCAGTAATCCCCGAAGGGTTAGGTAGAGATGTAGGTACCTAATAGTTAACCCACTTTTCGGTAGCTATGTCCAAGTCCCATGTAATAAGGGACGACCCTATGGACATCAACCGAGCACAAACTCAATTGCACTATGCCTGACCCGGGAATAGAACACAGGACCACATGCTCAGTAGACCAACGAGGTATCCCAGACCGTTATAGTAACCAATCTATTTCACAAACAAACCAATTAAAAATCAATTATTGAAATCAGCTTCCCAATAAACAGAACATGTTTACAAAAGAGTCGTGACCTGAAATTGTCATACGTTTTTCAGTGAAGGCATGAAATATGCATGAGAGCGGAATTAGCCCGTATAAGGCGCGGCTCAAATGATGGCTGTTTTACATTTTTATTACAACAACGACACTTTTCTTATACGCCAGATTAAATACGCGTTAGCTCTGCGCATGATTACATTCGGCTTAACGGGAGGTTAACTGCGAGGTATTTTAGTCAGCCGAATATTAGATGTCGTTGAGACAAAAGAAATAAATTTGGACACATTAAATGGATCAACAAAATTAAAGATTCTTGGAAGTTGTTTCTAGCGATACATTTATAGGCTGTTTCGATTCTTCAAGATGTCTTGTCACAGCGTTATATTTTATTGTGTTTGAAAGCATAATCGCAGGCCCAGAATATATGTATATACGGATATTTCAGTTTTCAATTCGTCAGATCTTCATCATTATCGTGCGGTTAGTGATGCCTTCACGCAGACGAAAGTCGCGGCGCAACAGCTAGTCATTGATAAATAGTCATCACACATAGCCACACACACACAGATAGTCACACAGTCTTATCCAAACTATGCTGGAGTTGGCTTCCAGTCTAACCTGATGCAACTGAATACTAGTATTTTACATGGAACGGCTGCCTATCCAACCCACCAGTAACTGGGCAATACAATAAAATAATAATAAATATGGGTAATAATATAGTCATTGATAAAAGTGATATGAAAGAGTAAGGAGTAAATGCCACCGTGACGTCTAACAGGGAAGAATGGAAAAAGAAAACGTGTTCCGCCGACCCCAAATATAATGGGATTAGGTCAGGAAGATATTCTTTTCTTTTTTTTTTAAATTTGCCCCACACTAGTAATTTCTCCTGTATCGTGGGTGCGTTCACAAATATTAAAACTCACATACACAAATATCCAGACCCGGAACAACTATCTGTAGGTCATACAAATATTTGTTCCGTGCGGGAATCGAAACCGCGACACGCAGCGCAGCAGTCCATTGCTTGAGCAACTGCGCCAACCGTGCCGTGAATTATGATGATGATACTATATAATAATAATAATAATAATCGTTTATTGGTCTCAATTAAAATATAGCCTAATACAAATTTCATCATCGGGGATTCTATACAAAAAAGGCTGCAGAAAACTACATGGACGCCTGACTTCCAAACTAGGTAAAGAACCTGTATCTTGGAAATCAGTTCACTTCCATGGACAAAATAAAATGGAGAAAGTAGGTTACCGAAAGAAAAATATTTATATAAATATTACAATTCCAACGCTGCCGCTGGTAGTAATTAGATTATTAGACTATAGATTTTAGACCTTATACAAAACAAATAATAAAACAGGTTACAGGAACAAAGCATGCGAATAATTAACTATGTATCCAAGTATGGGAGTATAATAATGTGTTTGGTGTGGTGTATGATGAGTCATTGATAAAAGTCATCATCAGCATCAACAGCCTAATTATGTTCCCACTGCTAGGACACTCTCTCACCCTCCACCCTCTCTTTGAGAGGGAATAGGATAAAAGTATACGTCTTTTATCATCTCGCGTCTAACCATTGTAGGAACATTTCGTTTTACATTTTAATAAGTTATTAACAATTTTAGCGACGTAGGACGTATATATATCGAATGTAAGTATATTCCAAAGCTTTCGCTTAAATATATTCATTATGAATTTATTATTAAATTAACCGATACACACGACACATTTGACGCCTGTTTAGCATTTTTATTATAACGACACTTTCCTTTTACACGAGATTAAACTTGCGTTATGATTGCCTGTTTTTTTGCATGAATAAGAGGGTAATACTCTTGGTAAAATATTGTAATGTTTAACAAAATGGGCAATGCTAATTTTAGTGTAATACGTGCCGTAAGCTCTAAAAGCTTACTTACGCATGGCCGATTTATTAAACCCCATAATATTTAACTGTTGCCCTGCGTGCCTGTTGGCCTTGTTCTGTTCTGTGTCCTGCTGATATGGAGGGAAGTGGAAATTATGTTTTTCCTACTCCTCCGCTATTCTTTTCTGATTCATTTCGTTGCGGGATCCAAGACAGTTCAATCGTTTATCTGGGACTTTGTCGAGCTTCATTGTCTCGGCGCTTTTCTTGTGGTTGCCACTATTACTTCTGGCTTACTGGAGTTACAGTGGTTTGGGAATAGTGTGGCGGGCTTCCCTCGACGGTCTAATCGGGCAAAGTGTAATTGGGTTTTTCCATCAGAAATGTATCAGTCACGGAGCATGTATTTGTGCCCGGTTGATGGCAACAGGCCTGCCTCCTATTAAATGGGTCTTAAATATAACTAGCGAATAGAGTACACAATTAGGAACATTTCTGCCTAACCCTTATTTTTTGGGCGTTGGGAAATCCCGTCCTCCCACTCTGGGCGGAGTGAAAGGAAGTGTCAGACTTCTACTGACTGAAATCCACCCATGTTCCTTCTTAGTTGTTGTGTCTGGGGCCGCGGTATCTCTTTCGAACATCCCTAAGCCCTGACAGGCGTCGGCCGTTGCAGGCCCCTGCAATGTTACTGACATCTCTTTGAGGCGCGCGTGGTACACGAACGCGCCGTCGACACGGCCTGTCGTCGTCATAAGACGGACGGACGGCGAGCTAGCTCATGATACTACTCTTCGATCTTCGTTTTCTTATCGTGTGGGCAGTAAGGTCTAACGACCCCACACACCCTAGTGTCAGAGTTTCTAAACCACCTCAAAGGCCTCTGACATTTCACATTTGTTTGGCGACCGCCATTTGCCGGCCGGGACCACCGGCTTATACGTGCCTTCCGAAGCACGTAATCATCTTTTTATCAGACAATCAGGTAATTTGTAATGTCCTAGCCAAACTAGGAGACAACTTAACAAAGTATGCTTCCCGTGGGAATCGAACCAACGACCACTGGGTCACTAGGCAAACACCTAAACCACTCGACCACGGAGGCCTTTAGTTACTTAAAATCGCATAGGATTTCAACATACTACCTTAGCAAGGCCTTAGCTAGTAATTTAATTGGGGTGGGAGGTGAAGTTGGTTATCTAGAATAAAAAATGGCAGGAAATATTTCCAGGCAGCGCAGCGGTTAGAATTTCAGCTCCATCAAGCAAGCTTGAAATATTTTGTACTATAAATAGATGTCACATCTTTTCCCTAGACTAATTTAACTGAAATACAATGCCCTTCAAAAGTTGAAATGCACGCCATGTGTGTCCATACTCATGCTTAAGATATTTTTATATTATATTTATTTATTATTTTTATTTAACTATTTATGTACACACAGTAGACAACACAGGAAAATTATAAAATATAACATTAGAGTACAAAGGTACTGCTTATTTCTCAAGAAATTTCTGCCAGCAGACCTGCAAAAGGAGAAATGAAAAAAGAAATGTAGACTATAGTGTGTGACAAGCGGAAAAGAATTCAGTGATTATGTGTCGTAACTAACTTAACCTAAATAACAATATATACACATATAAGAAAATAATAATATATACATAACTATCATTTATTGTATTCTTTTCAGAATAGTAATATGTAGAAGGTGTAAACAGATCCTTCATGAATCTGACAACTAAGCATTCTGTACATCAAACTAAGTAGGTACCTTTACGCAAAAGTTGTTGCTAGGAAACAACTTTTTTTTGAGGTCTACACACATTTGGTGAATATAACGCACTTAAAACATTAAGCTCATAGATATTTTGAGAGTTGTCGAAGTATATTTAAATAAATACGCATTTATGGCGGAGTGGAGGGCTATGGGGAGGCTTTTGCTCAGCAGTGGGACAATATAGGCTAAGAAAAAAAAAATACAATTGAAAAAGGTGTAACTTTGCCCCCCAAAAAAACTCCATTTCTAGAAAGTACGATCTAGAACAAAAAAAAATTGCAATGATGGGGAAAACAAGTGCTTTTCGGCTTTGTTAAGGGTATTTTTACACCTATTCTATTATGTAGTAAGAAGCAGTGGCAATAAACATAACCACACTTTTATTAAAAACACTTACCTAGTCGAAAGACTGCCAATAAAAGCTTCACTCCTCCAACACGCCAATCCACCATATTTGCTATAGTCCATTTGTATTTTGTTAACCCCCGACAATTGCAGTCTATCAGCAACCTCAAAACCACGAAGATAAGGATAGCTAAAATGAACTGGCCTGTTGGTCTAGTGGTTAGTGACCCTGACTGCTAGGCCGGAGGTCGTGGGTTCGATTCCCACCCAGGACAAATGTTTGTGTGATGAGCACGATCATTTGTTCTGTGTCTGGGTGTAATTTATCTATAATATGTATGTATTTAGAAATATATGTATAAGTATGTTTATCAGTTGTCTAGTACCCATAACACAAGCTCTGCTTAGCTTGGGACTAGATGGCGTTGTGTGATAGTTGTGGAATATTATTATTTAAAAAAAAAAAAAAAAAAAAATGTTGTCCGACTTGCCAGAGCAACGTAACGCCACACACTCGACGAGTGGTATGGGAAGTAGCGAGGAAAGGAGGCAGAGACATAGTGTGGCCACTTTACACATCATGCCGCACGTCATGCTCCTCGTCCTGCCCATCGCTCCCTTTGTTGTCGGTTTTTGTTTTTGTAGGAGCGTCGCGATTAATTGCGTGAATAATTGCACGAATAGAGCAGTGTGGACAGAGCGGGCAACACCGCGTCAAATAGCGGCAGCGCGAGGAGCATGGCGATGAGCAGCGCGAGGAGCATAGTATGGCGGTCGCATAGAGGTTTTATACCGGCTATGGGACGGGCCTATGGTTTGGCTTTACAAGCCGTCGAGAAATATCTCTCAGACATCCTGCTTTCACATGAATCCAAATTTTCAGCGGTGCGTCTACAATCATAAATTTCACTGATTTGACAGTGATGTCGTGGCGTAGGTAATTTATCTATGAACGGACTGTACACGTCTATAATCTCCAAGCCATTATCATGATAACAACGCGTTTCATTGTTATCGTATCCACTCTTCTTTGTTATTTTATCTGTGGCTGCTGATCTGTGCTATCATTGGCCAGTTTATCATCGAGTTTTTATGTTTGTTTTTGATGTGGGTGGGTGCTTGAGAAAGGCAGCGGGCATGTTATTTTGATAGTACGTAGTAAAGATGTGCGAGGGAATTGAGGATGCTTGGCACAATTTGAGGTAAAATTTTGATGTACGTCAGGCTGGCCCGGCCCCATGGAATTTAATAATGAGATTGTTATCAATCCAATGTACCCGGGTATTATAATATATGTAACACCTTCATTTTCAATGTAACTCTTTTTAAAAGAAATTACGTGCACTTCTTAGTGGCCGGGCCAGCCTGACGTTTTCAGCCCGGCCACCTTGTTTCCCACTAATCTACAAAAAATACTGGCAATATTGTGCTACAGATGAAATGTACCCTATAATTTATGCATATGTAACACAAAATCGAATCCTAAAATGCAATAGCATACGAAATATTAGCGGTTGCAGGTGGCCGGGCTGAAATTATTTCGTTACTATAAAACAGTAAAACTGCAACACCTACCAAAAAATAATACCAGTACATAATGAGATATAGAGATATAGAATACATGTAACGCTTTCATTTTAAATTATAATACATATTTAGAAAGAATAATCACTTGAAATTATATTTCAGCCCGGCCACCTAAAAGCGGTAATATTCCCTAAAATCTTATGCTAATTTGTACAGTAAAACCTGATACAGCTATGAAATGAAAGTTACATTCGTTTTGTTTTAGTCGTATACCTTTAAGCCTTCTGTTTGACTAGATTATCAAAATCTGAGAAACTTTCCGAAGAGTGACTATCATTTATTAACTAATTTCAGGACATTTGGTTTGTTGAGTGAAACAAAATTGGTAATTGTCATATTTTTTTAATAATCATTTTTGAAATTAGTTAGACAACATTTGTACTTATATTAATTAGGTACTATAACAATTGTTAATTATAAATAATGTAAAAAAAGGTTACACATTGATAATAACACAGTTATCAAAAAATTATAGTAATATCAATATTACCTTAACATCGAACATTCATTCATTCAGAATATTAGAAGATAATTTTTGGTTAAATACTTATTATACCTTGGTAAAAAATCACAGATTTTCATAATGATTTTTACATCAACTTTGAATTTAAAGTTTTGAAAACTTTCAATTAAAATTATGCTAATATAATTATTACAACAATTCTTAAATAAAGAGAGAACCATAGTTCTTTCAGTGGCAGCTAATGGAAATATAGCTATGTAGTATATATAATTTAACATAATATTAAAATCACAGCTAAAAATCACAATGTTAACTTGTATAATTAAACGTATGCTAATATAATAATCATTGCTAGCCTATATCTGGCATTTGTACTATAAGTATTTTGACTAATTCAAATTTAAATATATTGCTTATTAGAATCGATAAAAACGTACTAATCACTTGATTATGTTATTTAATCAAGCTAAAATGTACGTCAAGGAATGTAAAAATATTAAATCCAAATTACTTTTTTTAACACTAGACTGTAAATCGTCATAACACATCCACAGATCTTGATTAAATAAATGGCATTTATAATGTCCTAGATTTTCCCCCAATACTAATAAGTAAATACATAGGGTAGGTACACAACAATAAGATTCACAAAAACTAAACACTTACTGTTAGTAAATCACCAAAATTATTACCTATTGACTATAAACGAAAGGATAAAATATATTTAGTTGATGGCATTGTATGGAGTTTTATTATTAAGTAAATGAGTGTTTAGATTTACTTTACTTTACCTGTATATTTTTTTAAATAATTACTTAGCTACCCATTAACATTGTTTGTCGATATATTTTAATTTATCAAAACTATGACTTACCTTAAAAACATCACATCACAAACAACTACACTGCAACAACTGATCAAATTTTACACTCACAGTAATATTAAAACGTAAAATATTATGTCAGAAGTGTTGATAACTACACGGCTCTTGCGCATCTATTCTGTCTACTCGGGGAAAATATCTTACGACTTAGGTTGGGACGCGACACAGGCGCCGTCTAAAAATCGGTGGTAGCGTCTGTGAACTATTATCTTTGTATGGTTATGTTGTGAAGCCAAAAACGGAGAAAATATATATAGGTTTAGGTATTATGTATCCAACAATTATTATGTGTGATTTATACTACTTAGTTTATTAATAAAAATATCATAGTAACGCATTTTGTTTCACTCAACAAACCAAATGTCCTGAAATTAGTTAATAAATGATAGTCACTCTTCGGCAAGTTTCTCAGATTTTGATAATCTAGTCAAACAGAAGGCTTAAAGGTATACGACTAAAACGGAACGAATGTAACTTTCATTTCATAGCTGTATCAGGTTTTACTGTACAAATTGGCATAAGATTTTAGGGAATATTACCGCTTTTAGGTGGCCGGGCTGAAATATAATTTCAAGTGATTATTCTTTCTAAATATGTATTATAATTTAAAATGAAAGCGTTACATGTATTCTATATCTCTATATCTCATTATGTACTGGTATTAGTTTTTGGTAGGTGTTGCAGTTTTACTGTTTTATATTAACGAAATAATTTCAGCCCGGCCACCTGCAACCGCTAATATTTCGTATGCTATTGCATTTTAGGATTCGATTTTGTGTTACATATGCATAAATTATAGGGTACATTTCATCTGTAGCACAATATTGCCAGTATTTTTTGTAGATTAGTGGGAAACAAGGTGGCCGGGCTGAAAACGTCAGGCTGGCCCGGCCACTAAGAAGTGCACGTAATTTCTTTTAAAAAGAGTTACATTGAAAATGAAGGTGTTACATATATTAGTATACCCGGGTACATTGGATTGATAACAATCTCATTATTAAATTCCATGGGGCCGGGCCAGCCTGACGTACATAAATTTTGGTGTTAATCGTTCAATTATAATGTATTTATGTGTGAGTTCGGAAAAAGAAATCCAATTTGTCAAAAATAACAACATTACGCCTGTAGTCCGCCAGTTATGCTGTAATTCCTATGGAATAGGGGGTGGCCCTATTGCCACCAACCGGCACTAATCCAGACTCTGTGGCTGCTATAAGAGATTCTGCTACTGAAAAATCCCTGATGGAATAACTCTATAACAATTTGCCCATCCCGGAGATCAAACCCGGGAACTTATTCTCAGCTGTCGTGTTTGCATAACGGGACCCCTAGAATAACGAGGCAGTCTGTAGAGTTAGAATTGTCTATAAATCTCCAACAAAACAAATTTTCCTGGCTTCGGCCGGCAAGTGTCCGGAAACAGTCAAGAATACAATGAACGATACTGAAAGAAATAGCTATTTCTCCTGTAAAGTGGGTGGGTCGTACACATATTTGTTCCATGTTGGGATCGAACCCGCGACACGCACCCGCGACACGCAGTGCAGCATTCAATTGCTTGAGCCACTGCGCCCACCGTGCCGTCAAACCATTAAAAATCCGTCAAATCTGTGTAACCTTTTTTTTTTTTTTTTGGTGGGTGTAAAATCATCGAATAACCCCTCCCGCTCTTGGGCAGAGCGAAAGGGAGTGTCAGACTTCTACGGACTAAAAACCACCCATGTTCCTTCTTCGCCCTCTATGTCGAGGCCGCGATAACCAGAGGACTACCCGCAGCCCCGACAGGCGTCGGCCCTTTCGGGCCCCTCCCATGTTGCTGACATCTCTTTGAGGCGCGCGTGGAACACGAACGCGCCGTCGACACGGCCTGTTTTCGTCGTGAGACGGACGGACGGCGAGTTAGCCCATCACTCACCGTCCACAGGCCCGCGTCTACGGTGGCCGGAGGTCATCGCGGGACCCCCGACGCCCGGAGCGCCTCCCGCGGCGGCTGGGACGAGAGGTTCTCTCCCTCTCGCGTTCCGCCACCTCCTTCGCCAGCATCACTGCTTCGCAGAAGGAGGCGACGGCGTCCCAGTCCTCCTCGCCCCGGACCATGGCTTGCACCAGGGCCGGGCGCGAGAGGTCGCCGCCGCCGATCGCCGCTACGAGAACACGGCGGGGCTCCGCCCAAGCGGGGCACACCTCCACTGTGTGCTCCACCGTGTCCTAATCTGTGTAACCTTCATGTCTTAATACGAAGAAAAATAATTAGGAATGTATGACTCATGTTGTATTACATAATTATCTGCTTACCCAAAAACACATCAAGCCGCAATTTCCTCCTAAAAACGACAAAAAGTCGCGACACGTTGTTCTGTCGCATTATAGGAAGTACCTACAAAGAGAATCAATTTTTCATCTTATTCCTAAAGCGTGACATGTTCCAAGCAATGGCGGCTGTGGGCCTGAAAAAACGCGGGACAAAAAGCGATTTCACATTATTAAATGAGTGCAAATAATTCTCCGTATGGGCTTTGCCGAAGTCCGCTAAGGTCTTGATGGTGTAGTGGTCACTAGATTGACTGCTCAGCTTTAGGTACTGGCTGCGATTTAGAAGTAGGGGAAAGTGATATTGGTGTTAAGTGCTATTTCACGGAATTTCACTGTAACTGGCGAAGTCAGGGTGTGCTATTAGGCCTACATGTGCCTGGGCTGCGGGATGTTGTAAGAGATACCGCGGCCTTGACACAAAGGGCTAAGAAGGAACATGAGTGATTTTTAGTCAAAGTCTGACACTCCCTTTCGCTCTGCCCTAGAGCGGGAGGGGTTATTTGATGATTTCCCATCCCCAAAATAAAGGCCTACATCTGCCTTATCCAAATAATTCTAAATTATGGCTTTGTCTAAATCGGGTTGAAAGAACTAGATGGTAAAGTAGTCGCAAGCCTGATTGCTAAGCTTGCAAGGTTGTTTATTCAAGAGATGTGTGATGAAAAGGCCGATGACGCCTGCCGGGGCTGCGGGTTATCCGAAAGATGTACCGCGGTCTCGACACAAAGGGCTAAGAAGGAACATGGGTGGTTTTTAGTCAGTAGATGTCTGACACTCCCTTTCGCTCCGCCTAGAGCGGGAGGAGTCATTTAATGATTTACTACGCTCCAAAAACCAAAAGGAGGTTCTCTATTGAGAAACGTCTGTTTCATGGCCTCTAACAGTTTCTCATGTAATATGTATGGTCCTGTCCGTATGCTGAAGATCATACACTACGACATTCACACTATATTTTATTTGATATACACGATAAATTCAATTTATTTGTAAAAGACGACTGGGGTACATTACTAGGGCACAATAAGATAGGTAGGTAAGTGTATATTGTTCTTCTTTTTCAATTTATCGTCTTTATTTTATTATTTTACTAGGTGTTGCTGGCGGCTTCGCCCGTTACAACTCGAAAATTATCCCACGGGAAGATAAAACAGGGATAAAAACTATCCTATGTGTTAATCCAGGTTATAAACTATCTGTGTACTAAATTTTATCCAAAACCGTTCAGTAGTTTTTGCGTGAAAGCGTAACAAACATCCATCCATACACACTTACAAACTTTCGCGTTTATAATATTATTAGGATGTATTGGAGAAAACAAACAATATTACACATTAAGAATTACATAGAAAAATAGGATACATAAATAATACAAATGTGAAATCAACCACGTTCTCCACAGATACTCAATGAGACAATTTGGTAAATCTTAACACTAGCGTTGTAAACAATAAAAAGAGGAACATTTACATAAAAATAAACCACATACCATATCAAAAAAGTGTTATTGCCGCATAAGTGCAAAGACTGTCACATTATTTTTCAAAATAAACTAAACTGAGTCGAAACTTTCTATGCGGTAAAATTCAAAAATTCAAAATTCGTAATACACAGATGCAGTTACTATTATGAATAGTTCATTTTACGAAATTTAGCGTCGTTCATATTATGATCTGCTAGTGCTAATTTTAGACCCACTGGTGTCAAAGTTTGTATACCGTCCATTGGCCTCTAACTTGACTTGGCTGCATGCCGGTTTCCTCACGATGTTTTCCTTCACCGAACCAAGTGATAATCTATATCTATATATATAAAAATCAATGTCACTTTTCGTTGTAATTTTATAACTCAAGAACGGGCTCACCTATCCAAACCAAATGTTTAGGCTTTGTTCGGACTATTTAGTAGATGGTTTAGTTTGCACAAAATCGGTTGAGCAGTCCTTCATTTATCACATTTTTTGTAACAAATGATTTCAATAAATGGCGAATCATTTTTTTAATGAGGATTTCTGGGATGATTATGAAAACACAATTGGATCTGGTAGGTGGCGCTGCTATCGCTGATTTTTCGAATTAATGTACGTTTTGTCTAATACTAGTGCTAGTATTATACAAAACGTACATTAATTCGAAAAATCAGAGGTCTTGGGTATGGACTTGAGACCTATGTTTTTTTTTTGCTAGACTCGAATAGGAACATGGGGTAAATTGAAACACAAAATGATTTTTATAAAGAATATTTAACTGAATTTATTTTTTAAACGTTGCCCCATACTAGGAATTTCTCCTGTATCGTGGGTGTGTTTAAAACCATTTAAACTCACATACACAAACACACCCGACCCGAAACAACCTATAGACCTAAACTATCTTAGACCTTGCAAATATTTGTTCCGTGCGGGGATCGAACCCGCGACACTCCAAGTCCAATCGCACAGCCACTGCGCCAACCGTGCCGTCATTGTTGTCATGTTCGTTTCTGGAAACTGGCTCCAAAGTAACTATTGCTGAGAACATTTATTAAAATCGATGAAATCGTTTAGGAGGAATTTCGAACACACCTAAGGGAATTTTAAATGTTCAAACAAAATAGTGCTAAAAAGGTTCTTAAAGCCAACTTTATCTACTTTGTCGACATAGGCGTTGTCCTATTTCATCATATCAGTGATTGGAGATACTAGACCATTATTTTTATCTAGGACATCTTTTGACAGGAAAATAAGGGGGAGGTGAGGTAGCCTTTTATAAACTGGAACCATATTTTTCGGCTTAAAAAGAATTCTTCTTATAAGCGTGTCGATGGCAACCTAAATTGCGGCGGCCTAGAACTGAACTACTAGTTTGGCGTTCATTCCTGTTGTAAATAAACAACAGGGCACGCAGGATATCTTAAAAAAGCTTTTGATCCCTTAAACTACAATGGACTTTCACCGCTGACGCGTAACTTCAGCATGTTAATTCACACCATGTAAATACTTGTCCATAACATAACTAGGACCTAACTAACGTAACCTTAAGGCACTCGGTCACCACGACCTTTAGCAGCGATGCTAATCGTGTTACAGCCGTAATAAGTAAGAGTGTCCATGGAGTTTCCTGCCATTTTTCTCAAATAGATCTAAGCTTCGAAATGGGCAACTACAGTACTTTCACAAGATATTATGTCTTGACTATTGCTTCGCTTTCTTTGTTTTTTTCTGACATTTAAAAGTGCTTGTGATGGGCAAATTAAAATAAATGCTGTAAATTTTAAGATTGATTACCGTCAGTAGGTGTTCCTTTACCCATGTATTCATGTTTTGCTTTAAAAAACGCGCGAAGGCATCGTAACAACAAGTCATCGTGAGCGAAGAGCCTAACCTATCTCTAGAATGTTCCAGCTTCATCAAATTAGCGCTCAAGTGTTTGTCATGCCGGCGATGTAGTCAGCTTCGTGCATGACAGTCATTTTATAGAGTAGCGGTTGTTAGCGTTGTTACCTAACACAAGTGCAGCTACGTCACTAAGGGGCACTGATACGAGGTCTCATAAATAAACCACAGGGCACCAACTACTATCGAACTGATTAACAAAAATTACATCATATGGATACGATGGAGGCACAGATAACTTGATATTTTTACCCGAATACAGCGAAGCCAAAAGGAAGGGTAATGATTTTGGCAGTCTATGTATGTATGTATGTATGTTTGTATGTTCCACCGTAGCGCCTAGACTACTGAACGTATTTTAATAAATGAGGTGTCAATAGATTCGTAAGAATAACGCGGGTGACATAGGCTATATAAATTTTAATATTCCTGTTTATGACGGAATTTAAATGTCAAATTCTAAGGTCGAAAATAATTAAATTGAGATAATCATAACATGTTGGGTATCAAATGAAAGGTCTTGGCGAGTACATTACAAATAAGTAAATTATTTTATAGCTCAAGTCAAGATATACGTTTAGATTGCAGTCAAACAGTACTCGTGGTCTAGTCTGTGTTATTTACTCGTATTATGTAATAGTACATTACTGCCGCGGTCTATAATGACTACTTTGCTGGTCGCGCTGATGATGGCCGACAGCGCAGCGTAGCGCAGCTCCAGGCCGACACAGCGCGGTCAGCGTGCAGCACTTGATGGACGAGCTGAGATAAAGGCCGAGACCGTAGGCCGAGGCCTTTACAGCGAGGACAGCAAGGGCTGCAATGATGGCCAAGCTGAAAGGCCTAGAGCGTAGCTAGGCTAGCTCGAGGCAATCATAGCGTGACCAGCGAAGCAGTCATTGTGGGCCAAGGTTTGTATAGTGCTTTACTCAAAAATGCAAGTACCTAATCTAAATAATTTAAATAAAAAATATATTAATTAACTAGACTTTTAATTAAAATGACAATTATGAAAAGTACAGTTACTAAAATTCAACACCGACTTTCCCGGTTTGATATTACTGATAGTTTGCGATAATTCTAATGCGGTGTTTGACTGCTGGATTATTTCTTCATTTATTACTTCATTTAAATCTTTTTTTTTTTTACCTTTAGACGTACAAACAGCTGTGTTTTAAATAAAATCTTTTTGGAATTGATTTTTTAAAACGTTGAAACGTCAAAATAGCGGCCGGCAAAACATTGCCGGCCTGTTAGAGCGGCCAGCAAAACTTTGCCGGCCGCTCCTTGAAACAGACCGGCAAGGTCGACTTTGCTCAAACAAGTTTGTCAAAATAATGACAACATTACATGCATTTTTGAGTAAATAACATACCAACATTAAGTAGAATATTACATTATGAAAGTAACATATTATTACGTATTTATTGAATTACACACAAAAATAAAATTCAAATTAAAAATAAGTTTAAAAACTAAAACCCGACTACGAATAAAAACGCAGAAAAGAATTAAACAAAAAAATGTAAAATAAATTAACAATCAAGATTTTTAAATTTGACTTTTAACTCTACTAGACGAACGACAAGCAAAATACAAAATAACTGAACCAAGGGTAAATTATACCAAATTTCAAAATCAATTGTACAAAATCCAATCATAAAACAATAGCTGAAATCAAGATCCGAATTACGTATTCAGAACGGTTCTGAATACAGATGTAATGAGATTCAGACACGTGCGTTACCTAGGCAAATGATCTTCATTTGGCACGCCCTACGCACGAACTACGAACTGACCAGGGGTGTTATGGAACTGCACAACCGTAACCGAAATTACCGGATGTCCGAAATATAAAAATATCCGTAACTGAAACTGATTTAAATGTTTGTAAAGGCGGAGACTAATTTATTTCTGGCATATCGCCTGTTTTACCTATACTTCAGTATAATGTAGTGCTATCTTAGTATCAGTTTTTTTTGATGAGATGTATTCATTATTTTATAAATACAGATTGTTAAAAAAATGTAACAGCAACATTGATATAAAAAAAAAAAATAAGTGAATTATTAAATGTTTTTTCATTATTTTTACTTTTTATACCAGATAGCAGTAAAATTCCAACATCCGTAACCGAAATTATCCGAAACAAGTGGATATAATTTAATATCCGTAACCGGCATAGTTTTATGCCCGTTATCCGTATCCAGATCCGAAATTTCATATCCATAACATCCCTGGTACTGACTACGTACCTAGTGGCTACATTTAATTATCTGTACGATCATGTTGGGGTTGTGAAAACAACGCATTGTAATGAAAGGGCAAAGGCCGATGCAGAAATAGAGAAGGAACGAGCTTTTATAATCACGGTTGTGACTTAATTAAGATATTTTTCGTAGGGAAACAGAAATAGCGTGGGAATAAATGGAGGATCAGAGTTGAGCTGATATTGTGTCTAAATGAACCGCAGACATGTTCACCCCCCGTCGGGGCTGCGGGTTGTTCGCAAGCCACAATCGCCAGCTTGGCAGGCGGCTTGACGATCGCAGTATGGTTGTTACAAAGGCACAGACAACGCTGCTGCCAATTCTCTGGTAAGTCCCTTAGTCGCCTCTTACGACACCCACGGGAAGATATGGGATGGTGCTATTCTTTACGTCCGACACCATGCGCATAATTATGTATATAATTGAAACATTTTCGCATACACAAAGGGCTCAATTTCATGATCAACGCGAGTTATGATTTAGGATGGCAATCGACTGTGATTTATCTGCATGGAACAAAGAGTTCACGTAGTCCCAGAGAAAATCGTTCAGCGGAGTTAAGGTGGAAGCGCTATTGTAGCAGAGTTGAGATGGCCCGGAACTATACCTGATTCATTGTGCCCCGTGTTATTGTATTAAATTGTTTGTTCGAGTAAATTTTGTCCGTCTAATAATAACCTTGAATTGCACCCACTATGTTTTTTTTGCACGAATCCCATTTTCTGCCCACACAAAGCTCGAGTCTATGACGGCATAAAGCCTGTCTATCTGATATATACAACTGTGGGTCCTATATAGACGAGTTTTAATAGGCTCCATTGAACGTACTTTATAAGATTCCATTTTGAAAGTCATTTATTTTGCCTTCACCCAAGTTAGGCCATTGGAATAATTATGTTAAGCAAATTGAGTTAAGGTCAACATTAGTACTATTAAATTACTCCCTGGGATCCTATTGTGAGTTGAGACTTTCAACGATTTAAATATCTAATGAAAGGCATTAGAATAATCTGAAATGATAAATTTATTTTCAAGAAGAAAAGGTTTAAAAATACAAAGGTGGGTTAAAGCTTATAGAAATATTTTGTCGAATTGAATTTATAACTACTCTGTCTCTTAGTAAATTCGATTATCCTACTAATATTATAAACGCGAAAGTTTGTAAGTATGTGTGTATGAATGGAGGGATGTTTGTTATACTCTCTCACGCAAAAACTACTGAACGGAGTTGGATCGTTTGTAACCTGGATAGTTTTTTCCCGATTTTATCTTCCCGTGGGATAATTTTCGAGCTGTAAAGGGCAAAGCCGCTGGCAACAGCTAGTTCTCTATATTTTGAAGTATTTATAGTATGAATAATTGTACAAGCGCGCGTGCGTGTTGTTTGTCCAAGCTTTGCATTTTTTGTAACGATACATTTTAATTGTAGGTTTTGTGTTTTCTCATATATGTGAATTAAAACTATACATATATTTATAACATGATGCCTCTAATACGGATGTAACTGACTTTAAAAAATGTGATTCTAATTAGTCTGTCTGTTAGATTATCGGAAAATATTGGATACGTATTTTTGTTTTATCAAATCAATAAAAATTGACGAACATAAAACGCGTCAAAGATTTGAGTGGGCGTTGGTGACGTCACTGACGGCTAAACGTCAACGTCATATTAATGTCTTAGAGTATGACGTCACACGAGTTTTAAAAGCACTGTATCGTCTTCATTGTTTGTTTACGTGAAAAAATAAAAAATACGTGACCAATATTTTTTGGAGATCTATCAGACGGACTAATTAGATTTTATAAGGTAACTACCCTATTGACAAATTTGTACACTAGGCCTCTGTTGACAGCGATCTAAATAAGCAATTTTGAGCATTTTTTGAGGGTTCTAGTGCTTAGAAAAATAATGTCTCATCAAAAAGAAAAACATAGGGGCGTACAAGTAGTTAACATTTATTATTCTGTAAAAAATCATAGCTTTATAGCCACTAACAAGAAAAAAAACCGGCAAGAGCGTTTCTATGGAGAAAAGACTTAAAGAATTAGATTTTTTTGTTAACATCCCTATTCCCTTAGGCTTAAGCAGAAGCGTATACGGTCTAATGGTACACCCCTAGCTCGCCAGTTATGTGGAAGACCCATGTTTGTGATAACATAGGGGCAAGCGTATTGCAATCAGCCGGGCATAAACAAGGAATAAGTACCTAAACAAGCGATTTAACAATTTGGAACCATATTCCAAATGATTAAATCCCTTTTCAAATTATTCGTGACGAATTAGACAATAAAGTTAAACCACATTTTTTCAATTCATCACCCATAATTAAAGTCACCTTAAAAATGCGGTGAAAAGAATCAAATCACTTCAACACAATTTGAGCAACAGAAAATTATAAATTCAGACTTTTTATTATGAAAGACACTTTTATGGAATTTTATTTGAAAACGTGTTTAAATTGTCAAACGATTGCCTGCAAAGCGCACAATGTAAGAGCTCCTAGGGTTTCAATGATTATAACTTAGTGCCGTTTCGAACACTTACATTTTATCGAGTACATACTTGAATATATAAATTCACGTCTTTTTGTCCTACCCGTGAGAAAAAGGGCGTGAAAGCGTAGGTCAAAACAACAAAACACCACCTGCTAAGATCCTTTGGGAGGGGGGGATCAGCAAATAACCCCTCCCGCTCTTGGGCCGAGCGAAAGAGAGTGTCAAACTTCTACTGACTAAAGACCACCCATGTTCGTTCTTAGCTGTTTATGTCGAGGCAGCGGTATCTCTTACAACATCCCGCAGCCCCGATGGGCACCTGCTACGATCTTTACATATTTCTTTGGCGTCGTCCACATTCATACGAGTACTTACAACACACCAGTCTTTTCTGAAGAACCTTACCAATGCCTGCCAATAAGGTCAGTCTTTCTAGGGAGTTTATCATCAGCCTGTAATGTTCCCACTGCTGGGACAGGTCTCGTCTATATGATATCGAAATAGGCTATGATCCACTACGCGGGCCCAGTATTGGTAGATGTCACATGTCTTCGAATTTTTGGTTCAAGGACATGTCGGTTTCCTCACGATGCTTTCATTCACCGTTTTGAGAGCATGTGGCGCTAAAATAAATTACAAAGTATAATGCGCCTGCCTGGGTTCGAACCCACGACTTACTGCTCGTAAGTCGAAGCCGCCACCACTGGGCCACCGCTGCTCATTAGGGAGTTCAGTTCTGTACAAATAGATTAAATATGCTCCCTATTACTAGGACTACGTTATATGTTTGTTGTCGGCATAGACGGAAGGGGTGTGAATGAAAAATGAGAATTTTCCTGTGAACAATGTTACTCCAGCAGGAATCGTTTTTTTTTTCAAAACTGACCATTTTTATGTCGCGCGCAATTCACAAGATATTACACACTAATTATACGTTCTATTCATATCAGCCTAGCAACCACTTTCCTGCTGGAGTAACGAACACGACGGAAGGGCTTTCGCCTGTCTCTGTGGCGGTTATGACAGGACAAGGGTCAAGTGTGTGGGCCGCGGGTTGTACACTAGTTATCGCGGCCTCGAAATAGAGGGCTAAGAAGGAACATGGGTGGTTTTTAGTCAGTAGAAGTCTGACACTCCCTTTCGCTCTGTCCAAGAGCGGGAGGGGTTATTCGATGATTTTCCACCAGCAAAAAAAAAAAAAAGGTTCAAATGTGTGTAGGTATTTGCAGCTACACGGGTCGATCGAAGGTTAAGCAACGGTTGCTTAGGTCGGGCTGTGGAAGGGTGACCATCCATCACACATATCGGTTTTTTCGTGCCTCAGTAACTGTGTTATGGAGGTCAGATAGGCATTCGTTCCACGTAAAATACTGGCATTCAGTTTCAGCTTTATTGGACTGAAACCAGATTCTGTTATAATTGGAGTAAGTAATTCAACCAATTATGCATTTGCATCTGCCTAGGGTGATAATTTTTTGGGTAAGAAAACAATGATTCTAATTAGTCCTTCAGTTAGATTATCGAAAAGTATTGGATACGTGTTTTTTGTTTTTTCAAATTAATCAAAATTGACGAAGATAAGATGTGGTTGTGACGTCATTTGTAGGTAAAACATGTACTATCATATGACGTTTTCGAAGAGTTCACGAGTTTTCGAAGCACTGTATTGTCTTCATTTTTTGTTTACTTTAAAAAATAAAAAATACGTGTCCAATATTTTTCGGAAATCTATCTGACGGACTAATTAGTTTTTTTTTGTCTGATCCCCTATTGGAGTAAGTAATTCAACCAATTATGCATTTGCATCTGCCTAGGTGATAATTATTTGAGTAAGGCTTGGATAATTGCTGCAGGTTGTTCGAAAGAGATACCGCGGCCTCGACACAAAGACCTAAACAGGAACATGGGTGATTTTTAGTCAGCAGAAGTCTGACACTTCCTACCGTTCTGCCCAGAGCGGGAGGAGTTATATAATAATATCACACCCTCCAAAAAAACGGCTTTGATAAATAGAGAAATGTAGGTTTTCCATACAAATTTTCGAATACAGATTTGTGTTGTTATTCATAACTATTCATACGTCCCCCTAAAGGACATTGTGTCTAGAATATTCCGTTGTATATTATGGGTAAGTACTAAAGAACCTCACCCATATAGTCTGTAGCTCACAGGTAAAACCCTTCGCTCGCTCATGCAAATAATGATTTCAGCAAATATAGGGATACACAACCCTCTGGGGGCTACCGCTAGCTCTTAAATCAGTATTATTTTAACCTTACTTTGTGTTTTCACACAATGCCGTCCTTAAAATAAGCTCACTGCATTCCTGATAGAAATAGCAGTTTTGATTATGTGATCTCAAAAGTTAATTTAATTTGTACCAAGACGACGTGACTTTTCACAATTGTTTTAATCACAGTTTTAACGTCAAATACTTTTGTTTGACAGTGAAAAGAAATTGATTTAATTTGACGTATGCATTATTGTGTATTATTTGTATACTTAGCCTTTATTATCCCACTACGTGGCAATTTTACGTCTATTCCTTCGACTTCTAACGATGGTGCTTCCTCTCGCCAATCGGCAAGAAAACCATCGTGTGCGAATTATATTTCAAAATCTTTGCCGTGCCTCATATCTTCTGACCGTTTTCGATCACGGCACAATCGTAGCGGAGCCATAGGCACAACAGAGATGAACTCTATCCCCAGGACAAGATTGAATTCAAGAGTAGGTCCATTTAATAAAAAAATATGGGATGGGAATCTGTCACGTCATTGAGATCAGGATTCTTCCAGTCTAATCAAATGACGCAGAATACCAGTATTAGTATACTGGGTAATACAATACCCGGGGTTTCACCAATTTAGGGCATTCATAATAGCACATACATATTTGTGTGAACCGCTTAGTTAATAACCAGTAAGCGTTTGTAGAGCAATACCAACAATGCTCGTCGGACGATCGATGCAATCTGCAATACAGCTAATGTGCTGCTTAATAGGGTAGCTGTGGTTTCGGCTGTTTGGAGTATTGAAACTTGTCAATTTGTTTACTGAAATTAGTTAGACTGGGTAGTTAGCTAATAAACTGCGGTACTCAGAGATATTTAATGATTACTTATACTAATTAATCATTAAAGCTCTCTGAGTGCGGTAGTGAGCTATTCCAACTAAGCCACGGGAAATTATATCTGTGTGGTTAAGAGTCTCTAGGTACACGTTATATTATAAAATTATACTTATAGGATCTCACCCTCACTAATGTGGTAAATTTAGTATATAATACTAAGATTACTGGGACAAGACATTATTTCAGGAACGTTATGGGAATCCAATAAAGATTTGTTTTATTTCGTCATTCGCAATGTATCGTTACTGTGGCGAATCGCACGTAGCGAACGGCAAGTACGACGACGAGTTCAATGAAGTTAGCTCTGTGGTTAGCTGGGCAGGCAAGTCCGCCACACTATTTCCAAACCACAGTAACTTTTGTTAGCCAGAATTAACAGTGGCGCCACAAGAAAAGCGCCGAGACAATGAAGCCCGACGAAGTCCAAGAGAAACGATTTAACTGTCTTGGATCCCGCAACGAAATTAATCAGAATAGCGGAGGAGTAGGAAAATCATAATATCCACTTCCCTCCATATCAGCAGGAGACAGAACAGAACAAGGCCAATAGGCACACAGGGACGTGTACAACTGGGATACGCCCAGCAGGGCTATTGCGTATCTTTTACATGACAGTGGCTTTCATATTGCCCATGGATTAACTGTCAAATTGGTTATGGTTTAGTACAAAATGGAACCATTTGACAGTTAACTGATAGGCACTATAGGTTAGCCACTGTCATTTAAAAGATACGCAATAGCCCTGCAGTTGCCTAGTTAGGCAGGCAGTGAACAACTGATTTAATGCTTCGTTCGTTATAATATTTCAACATGGTATATTGTGGGTGTCTCCAAACACAATCCAAGGTAAGCACGGCTAAATCAGAAGATTGATGCGAATGACTGTAAAAGGGATGTTTCATGACTAAAAAAAAAAATCTGTTTAGTACGTCTGTAAGATTAGCGAAACATATAGGATAGGTACGTGTTTTGTGTTTTATTAAAATAATAATAATTTACGACGGGAAAACGTGTCAAAGAGAGTAGGGCTAGTGACGTCACTATCTGGTAAAAAAAACGTAACAAACTTTGTCGTCACACCAGTTTTCGAGGCACTGTATCGTCTTCATTTTTTGTTTACGTGAAAAAAAAACGTTTCTTATATTTTTTTGAAATCTATCTGACGCACTAATACATTAATCAAAAACTATAAAATAAACTAAAAAGAAACTATAAAAGGGCATCGAAATACTGCTCCTCAACGCTGTCAGCCGGTAATGTGCCCAAAAGACTGGCGGCATTGCCACGTTGTTTTTTATTTATTTATTTATTTATTTAAAATTACGTAAATAACACCTTAACAGCTATGACGCCAATGCGATGTTACTACTAAGATACACATACAAAAAGAAAAACAATAAGAAAAAAAACAATTGACACACATCTAAACATTCTCGATGCACTTCAGTGCTACTCCTGTGAACTTCATCAGACTGCAGTGAAATATATCTACCTCATCTGAAATAATGTTTAACAGTCTTATGGCGCGAGACAAGGGGGCAAACTTGTTCAGGTTAGTCCTAGAGGATGGCTCCAGTAGCGCATTTTGTATGGCAACGCTTAGCCTCTGGCCAAGATAAAAGCCAGCCCTTGGGTCACGAGAAGCGGACTAATTAGATTTGGTTTGATAACTACCCTATTGCGTGCTGATCAAGACTGTCCTCGTATAATGACGTCACCTCAACAAAGTGTATGACTAGTACAGTGCAGTGCACACACGGCAGTCGTGTTGTGTACGGCACGGTCCTTCGGAAGTCGGACTTGTTCGCAGAGCGGCTGTTGTTTGTGCGTAGACGTGCACATAATGTGCCAGTACGAATATGACATTGCAGGTTTAGGAAGTTGAGCAACAAAAAAAAACGACTTCGACAAAAAATAAAACACAAAAAAGTGAAAAATAAACTTTAGAACAATTTGTTTCTGAAGTCGGTGACTTTTAATTGTTTGATTTATTTTTTTGCCACCGCCTTCAGAAACAAAGTTTTGTTCTAAAGTTTATTGTGTTTTATTTTTTGTCGAAGTCGGTTCTATTTTTTGTTAAAAAGTTATTATTTTTCACTTTTTAGTGATTCACATGTGCTTACCCCTTCACAACGTACCGGTGTAATGTTATGTTATGAACTGGTGTAAACAATAGACAGACATGGGATTTCAGTAATCCCAATCCATTTGCTATCATTTAGACATTAATACGACCTCGCAAACTTTTGTATTTATTAGTACTTGCTGACTCATCAACCCCAGGTCCCAGGACCTTTGAAACTAAAAAGCTGAAATTTTGCACAGAGGTTATCTTTTTAATGTAGACATTGTACTCTTTATAGTGTAGAAAGTTTGTTTGGATAATAGTTTAACCAACATCCGCGCGGGCAAAGCCGCGGGTAAAAGTTAGTATTGTATACTGCTGGGAAACCTCCACTGCTTCCTCTTCTCCGTCCAAACCTGTTATAAAATATTGGTTATCTATTTGAATTGGATTTGTTAACAATTACAAGAATTTTAATTAGGTTTGTTTATTCCTTAAACATCACCTATCTTCCAGTAAAACTCCCGTCAAAATCAGCTGTTTCCGAGATTAGCGCCAGTCGGCTATCTTAAAGTTGAAAATTAAAATTATGCTCCTTGTTGTCTCGTCCTCTATGATGATTGAATACTACTTGTTAGTATCGAGTCGATGTACTCGCCGGCACCACATGTTTAAAGAATCTCTATAAAGTTTCCGAACGCACTCGATGTACTTCAGTCTTCCCGCGGTTCGAACTGTCATTCGTTTCTTATGTCAAGAAACCGGCGCTACAAATTTTTTTTTCAGCTTGCATATTTTGCTAATTAATTAGTAGAAATCATAGAAAAACGGTATTATGGGTGGTAACAAGAGAAAGTTAGAAAGAAAAAAGGAAAAAATGGAGAGAAAAATACGACGTTTGTACAAAAAACTTAAGAAGTTGGATTCAGATTCAGACGGTGAGTCTTTTGAATTTTGTTAATTTCTAGCATAGGTAGTTACCATGTTTTGTTATGAACACTCAGGCCCACCTGTGGGGTGAGGCGGTGTTAAAACATTTCAAAACCGTAATGGTGCGATGATAAACGTGTTTCAAAAATGATTCACTGTGGGCATGCAAAATGCATAATTATCACTGTTTATTATAGTAGTTGCTATGCTGTAGAGCCTAGATCTACAAAATTATATCGGTTGCACCGATTATAGAGCAAGTTACTTGCTTCAGATTCCACCTCAAGCACCCACCTACCACCAGAGGAACTGGTTGATCCAGGATCACCAATGCCTGAGACGCTGGCTGTTGAGGAGACAACCTCCAAATGAGGAGACTACCTCTCCAAACGAGGAGCTCTCTCCAAGTGAGGAGCTATCCGTCCCAGAAACAACCTTGCCAACTGAAGGGCTGATTGTCCCAGACGAGGAAACACTTGATGCAGAATTGTTGTCTGCTCTGGGAGAAGTGGAACAAACAGCAGTTGGGCCTACAGCCCATCCTGAAATAGCGAATAGATGGGCTCCCGTGCTTGCCAAGGGATTAACAAAAGAAACTAGAAATGGACTATATAATGCATATATTCCCTATGAAAACATACCAATAATGCCTCCTAAGCTAAACCCAGAAATAATGGCCGCCGTATCTGAACCAGTCAAGAAAAGGGACTCTATTATTGCAGACAGACAGAAGCTGGTAGGTGCTGCCCTAACAGCACTAGGCAAGTCGTTACAACTTTTCCTGCAGAGGGGGGACAAGGTTGAGATTATCAAACATGTTAACGATGCAGCAAAATTACTGTGTGACACAATACACTCCGATACAATCAGCAGAAGGCATCTTATAGGAGCAGTCATAAACAAGGATATGAAAGATTGCCTCACTGAAGAGGCTGATACCTTCCTCTTTGGGAGCAACCTAGCTGATAAAATCAGAAGCACCAAGGCAGTTCAGAAATCTATTAAAGATTTAAAAAGCACCAATAATTATGTGCCCAACAAGGCCCCAAATAAAACAACCAAAACTTTAAACTGGCGGGGCCCTCCTCGTCCAAGCAACCGGTTAGCGACAGGAGGGAAGCCAAACAACCAATCGGCCAAACAACGAGTGAAGGACTACAAGGGGCAGCAACAAACATCTCGGAACAACAACAATTACAATCGCAGGCGCTAGAACCACAGGTAGGCAGACTACCATTATTTATTAACAATTGGAAAAATATTACAGATGATGCTACGGTACTGAAATGGGTATCTGGATACCAAATACCTCTGGACGAGATACCATTTCAATCTCATCTACCGTTGAATGACTCATTTTGTTCTCTTGATTTGCATCAAATCAGAACTGAAATTCATAAACTTATTCAGTTAAAAGTAATAAGTGAGTGTAATGAATCAGATGATCAATTCTGTTCATCCATATTTCTAGTTCAAAAGCCAAATGGGAATTTTAGATTTATCTTAAATTTAAAAAACCTAAACAATTATGTAACTACAGATCATTTTAAATTAGAAGACTACCGAACAGTTTGTAAAATATTAGAAAATAATGTATATATGGCAACTCTAGATAAAAAGGATGCATACTACATGTGTAGCATTGATGCAAATTATAGGAAATACTTAAGATTTTTCTTTGAAGGAAAATTTTATGAATTTAATGTACTTCCATTTGGCTTATGTACTGCACCATATGTATTTACTAAGATACTAAAACCTGTAATAGCAAAACTAAGAGGAAAAGGATACCAATCAGTTCAATACCTTGACGACTGGCTTTGTATAGGAAAAACATATGATGAGTGCCTTGATAATGTAACCCAGACATCAACTCTTTTAACACAGTTAGGGTTCATTATTAATAAAAGTAAATGTCAATTAACTCCTTCCCAGGAGTGCAAGTTCCTGGGTTTTGTATTTAATACAAGCACAATGTCCATATCCATTGATTATGACAAAAGAAAAAAGTGTATTAAACTTGTTAAAAAGCTCCTTACAAAAACATCTTTTTCAATCAGGTTTTTAGCTCAGGTCCTTGGGACATTAGTGTCAGTCTGTCCAGCCATACAGTATGGATTACTTTATACAAAAGAGCTTGAAAGACACAAGTTCCTATCTCTTTTAAAACATAAAGATAATTATGAAATGACAATATCATTACCTGACCACTGCCACTCTGACCTGCAATGGTGGCTAAAGAACTTACCCAAATCTGTTTCTCCTATCAGAAAGAATAGGTTTGTGTTGGAAATAAACACAGACGCATCTCTCTCAGGTTGGGGTGCTTCATGTAAAGAAGGAAAAACCAGTGGTCCATGGACAGAACAAGAATCTCAGTTGCATATTAATACCCTAGAACTAAAAGCAGCTCTATTTGGTCTTAAAAGTTTTGCCCATGGGTTGTCACACTGTGAAATCCTTTTGCGAATAGACAATACAACAGCTGTCGCCTACATCAATCGTTATGGCGGAATACAATATCCACACTTACACTTGCTCGCAAAAACTATTTGGCAGTGGTGTGAACAACGAAACATATTTGTATATGCATCTTACATTAATACAAAAGAAAATGTAGTAGCAGACTACGAATCTAGAAGAGAGTTAGGCCATACTGAGTGGGAATTAAATGATATATTCTATAAAGAAATAGTAAAATGTTATGGTAATCCAGACATTGATTTATTTGCTTCAAGAACAAATACAAAATGCACTCAATATGTCTCATGGCATCCAGATCCTTCTGCATATAAAGTAGATGCATTTACAATATCTTGGCATAATTTTTTCTTCTATGCCTTTCCACCTTTTTCTGTTATATTGAAATGTATAGAAAAAATTGTAACAGACAAAGCAACTGGAATTCTTGTCGTGCCTTACTGGGAAACTCAGCCTTGGTTTCCTTTGTACAAAAAGCTACTGGTATCAGAACCAATAGTTTTTAAGCCAAGTAATGATTTACTTACTTTATGCAATTACAGCTCACCGCATCCTCTTCACCGAAATCTTTCACTACTGGCAGGGAAGTTATCCGGCAGGCGTTCCTAGACTCTGGTGTCGAAGAACAGGCAGCAGAAATCATGTTGTCGTCCATATCAAGTAATACCTTAAAACAGTACTTACCTTCCATAAGGGAGTGGATCTATTACTGTCGCACAAAACAGCTGAATGCGACTGAAACACCTGTAAAGGAAGTAATTACTTACCTTACAATGAAGTTTCACGAAGGTGCATCTTACGGCACACTCAACTGCATAAGATCTTCCCTGTCACTAGTAATAGGTCCGCATGTAGGAGCAGATATAAGAGTCAAAAGGCTTTTTAAAGGGTTTTTCCGTCTACGCCCAAATAAACCGAAATATCAGTACACTTGGGACATTTCTACCGTACTTAATTTCTTAGATGAAAATCATAATGACCTAAACAACTTAAAGTCATGCTCTATTAAGACAGTTACACTGTTAGCCTTAGCTACAGGACAAAGAATGCAAACAATAAACTCAATTGTTACTAACCAAATAATTACAATGGATGATAAGATTGTCATTAAAATTGACAAACTAATTAAAACTTCTGCTCATAATAGGCATCAACCTTTGTTAGTTCTACCTTTTTTCTCAGACAGGCCCAACATTTGTCCTGCAAAGTGCCTTATTAATTATTTGAGAATTACTTCTGATATTAGAAAATCTTCAAATCTATTTATATCTTTTAAAAAACCTCATTTGGCTGTATCAGTCAGTACACTCAGCCGTTGGATAAAAACCGTAATGGCTGCAAGTGGAATAGATATGTCAGTATTCTCCAGTCACAGCACTAGACATGCCTCGACATCAGCTGCTCTATTAAAAGGTGTCAATATTGACGAGATACGCAGGACGGCTGGCTGGACCGACTCCTCTGAAGTCTTTGGCAGATTCTATAACCGCCCAATTGTTACCTATAATAACTCAACATTTGCTAAAGCCATTTTCACAGAAAATTAATATGTGATTTACTATACCTATGTATAAAAATATTGTTGTACTGAATACTTTTTAGTTAAGTAGGTAGTCAGTAAAGTTGACTGATTTGAAATTAATTAATAATATAAACCCATATGGTTGTGATTAGAAGTGTAATTATTATTGATGACTGATTAGAACTTAACTAATAATATAAATTAATATTAATATGATTATAAGTGTTATCATTATTACTTACCTTAATAAAGAGGTTCTGATTCTACAACGTGTCTTTGAACATCTAACAAGTAGTATTCAATCATCATAGAGGACGAGACAACAAGGAGCATAATTATACAATCAAACAAACTTACCAAGTGCAGTTCGATTGGAATTATGCTCCTTGTTGTCTCGTCCGAAGATGATGAGTCCCACCCTCCCTAGCAGGTCGTATCAACCTACACCCTTGAGATGTAGAATCAGCCCCAGCAGATACATCTTTAAACTAAATGACAGTTCGAACCGCGGGAAGACTGAAGTACATCGAGTGCGTTCGGAAACTTTATAGAGATTCTTTAAACATGTGGTGCCGGCGAGTACATCGACTCGATACTAACAAGTAGTATTCAATCATCATCTTCGGACGAGACAACAAGGAGCATAATTCCAATCGAACTGCACTTGGTAAGTTTGTTTGATTGTATAAAAATCAGTTATTACTTCAGAAGTAGCGTATTTATAATCTTTTGCATAAAGTGATAATAAAACAATAATGCATACAGACTAAAATGGTTATGAATGGATATAAATGTTGACAGAGAGGGCGAAGTAGCCCAAAGGAAAGATGGATAGATAGTGTGAGGAATGATAAGACAGAGATAGCAGTAAATGCCATAGTGACGTCTAACATGGAATAATGGAAAAATAAAACGTGTTGCGCCGACCCCAAATATTTTTTTTAATAGAATAGGTCAGGAAGACGATAATGCATACTCTATGAAAAGTTCAACTAACCCCATTGGCCTATTCTGTTCTGTCTCCTGCTGATATGGAGGGGAATGGAAATTATGTATTTCCTACTCTACCTATTCTTTTCTGATTAATTTCCTTGCGGGATTCAGGACAGCTAAATGTTTCTTGTCGAACTTCATTGTCACATTTGAGCTACTGTTGATTCTGGCGCTTCAACATATGCAGCTCTTGGACACACAGACAGCGTTGGGGGACCCTTAGTGTACGGAACCATAAAAAGAGGATTTACAAGTTTAATAATTATGCCGACCGACGTATTAAGGTTCACCTTTTTTTTTAAATGTAATGTTTTGGAATTAGATCAATATTTGCCTGAATGACCTTTATGTGAATTGACTCTAAGTACTCTAATTTAAACACACACACACACACACTTACACTTTACAGTTTTTACACTAGCAGTTTTTAGCGTTTTTTACACTTTATAGTTTAGGCATTGCTTAGTAGCCCGTAATTTTCATTTTAGGTCGTAGTTCGTATTAAACTCTTTGTACTTAGTTCCACCACTATAAGCTCAAAGAGTACAGAGCAAATTGGGGAAATTGTTAAAAATCTAACATAATGCCTTGTCATTTTGAAATATCCAACAAGGTACACTTATATTAACCATCACACTAGCCACTTTACTAAACATAACTCAAACTGATGTTAAAACTGAAAAAAAAAGATAAGCTTTAAAATCATATAGCTACAGCCATACCGACACACACAACAGACATTTCTGTTATTTAACTACACACTTCCACTTTATGTAGCAGCTAAAAGCTGTTTCTCGGCTTCATCATTATTTCCAGTGATTATTGTTAAAGTTCTCCCCCCTCTGTTACCCCCGTTTCGGAATATAGTCGTAAACCGCTTTTACGCTCGATGTAAAGACCGTTTTGTACGACAAAGTATGAAACATTGCGCTTTAGAACAGGGTTGGATTCTAAGAGCATACACTTATATGTAAAGCGGGGCTTCATCCTATTGGTATTATTTTCGATAATTTAATAAAGTTATTGCTACAAGAAGACGTACGGTAGCGATGGACATAGATTAAAAATCTAGTAAAAAAAGTTTGCTCCACTTTTTATTCCAGAGAAAAAACATGGGAATACGTCTATTCGGGCGAAGCGCCGCTAGCTTTTGCTCTTAACTTGGCTGGGTGCACGAAACGATTGTCGGCTCTGGACGTCCTGTTTAATATCTTTAGACAACTCTTGGTACGCGCCCGCGCCTTTTAGCGCTGCGCATACTATATTTCAATACAGACCACCCGCGCGGGTTTCAGCGTAAGCCTTAGAGATAAAATATAACTATATTTCGCGTTCGCTGTGTATCCTTTCCTTGATCAACGGGCGTAGACAAAGTGATATAGTTTTATAAGCGAAAGCCATAATGGAAGATACAAAATCGAATTGTATTAACATATGCTAACGAAAATGTAATGTTTATCTTCTGGAATATCTTTGTACACAGATGTATTATATTGTACACGCTTGTAAAGATTGTATATCAGTTGTCTAACTCTCAGTCAGCTGTGTCGAGTAGGGATTAATCGCATAAGAATAAGAGTGACGAATGAATATTTTGATGGATGCATTGGGAAAAAAAGTTAAAGGAACATGTTGCGCCGACACCAAGTACAAAGACAACGACAAAAAGAAGATAACAGCGCTCCCCAATCCATCCCTGTATTTTATCACGTACACAGGGTTTACTGCCCAACGAATCAGTAACAGAATTGTTATAAAATGTTGAACATCTTTGATGTAAACACCATTTACATTTGTACCTTTTGGAGAATTCATTTATATGTAAGAACTTCACTTTACAGCATTTCTGTGTCGTTTTCAAAGACCTAATCACTATGTTTTACATTTTCCTGGACCGTTTTAAAACAGTTCCTTTGATTATTTTCGAAGCAGGAGCAGGGAATAAATTGTTTCTTTCTACCTTATGGGAACCTTACAGTATCTTTTATCTTCAAATATGTTTGGTTTTCAAAAGATAACATATATGTATCTAGATATAATGCTGTGGAAATGAGTTCCTTGGAAAACATGTGTCGTGTAACTTTGAATGATAAATTGAGGAATGATTTAGTAATGTCACGAGCCATAATATGTATACACTTGTTCAAAGTTCAAATACGAATTTCTCGTTTAATGGTGATTGGAAGTTTGAGGTATGAATTACTTTATGATAATCATCATCATCATCATCATCACCATAAGCCTATAATGTTCCCACTGCTGAGACTCATGCCTCCTCCTATCCCTCCAGGAGAGTGATAAGCTATAATCCACCACGCGTGCAGGTTGGTAGATGTCACATGGCCTTGAATTTTTTGGTTCTAAGATATGTCGGTTTCCTCACTATGTTTTCCTACACCGTTTTAAGATTGTGAAGAGATTTGATTGAGATATGTAGTAACAAACATTCAAAAGAGTGTGCTTAGCTAAGATTGTTTGGTCATATTGAGAAAATGGATGAAAGCCGAGTATACAAATATTTACAAGGCAGTTGTGATTGTTGATGTTATCCAGAAAGGTCACATACATCGTACTTACAACTGGCGTGCGTGTATAAATAGAGAACGTTGTAGCTAGTGGTTTTATGTAGTTTTTACGTAACCCCTTTAATAAAAGGTGAAAGTATTGCCCTTGCATCCATTTTAGTAGATTCCTCCAACTAACTTTTGATATGAAGAATTTAAACTCTAAATATATATGAAAATACTCACTGGCACGTAGTCTACGGACAGATCACAGTTGTGGCGAGGCAGTGCATCCTTACCTAATCCATTCGTTCCACTTGTTGAAAATCTCCCGCCTGGACACTAATTGCCATGGTCAACTTGTAAGTCTTTAAATAGACTCCGGACCCAAGTTGGCCTCAGCTAGGAAAACCTGCTGAGGTAGAGATTTATAAATGACTCTTCACTGGAGTGTATATGTGGAGCTGTTTCCCAAACAATGGGTCACTTAATATCGTATCCTGCGTGTCTCCTGTTGATGTTTCACCACAGGAACTAATGGACGCAACTGAAACGCCATCGACACGCTAAGAACAACTCTAAATAGTGTTATACAGGTCTTAAACTTCAATTACCCGATCCAAACCAGAGATAAACAAACAAACAAACAATCAAACGAGTAGTTAATTACTAAGAGGTTGTTTTATTTTGGAACATCCGATCCCTAAAACTATTATTCTTTAATCCCGCTTTATCATAGCAAAGCGTTTGATTACATCAAAATAAACTAGTGTAAAACGTTTTGATGTTCCCAAAGCCCGTCTAAAGATCATTTGTATAGGAAAATATAATTTCCAAAAGGTTGTTAGTATTTCATTATCGTTTCTTAGTAGTCGTTCAAGAGTTAATACTGTGTCAACATTGGGAGTAACAAATATTTGTGATTGTTCTATAGGTGCGTTGTTTGTTTGTAATTTACTAACGTTTCTTTTCGTTTTAATAAGATTTTGGAGAGTCTGGAGTGTCTTCCATTGTTTTATTCAAGATAGAAAATAAAGGTACGATTATTTCAATTGGTGCACTGGTGGTAGAGGACGTGGGTTCGCTTCCGAGATTGGACAAAATTTTTGTTAGATCAATCAAGAATTTCTCTAGCCACGGAGTCTAGATTATTTGTGCCCGATTGACGGCAATAGGCTCGTCCCCTATTACATTGGACAAAAAAAACTGTCGAAATGTGAGTGTACTTGTAGGTACACTTTTGACTAACCATTTGAGGTTTACAGCTGTGATGTTATGTTATGTGTTATCTTTTCTACAAAAAATACTTAAGTGTATTTTTTTACATTTTTGTAGCAGAATCATTAAGACCAAGAATTATTATACCATCTTCCATAAAACTTCAGTCACAAATAAATAATATTTCCGTGTATTTCTTCTAGTGTGGATAGAGAGAGAAATAAATTGCTAGACGGTGTACACTTACTTCACAATTTGCGTCGCAGTCGAAATGTGAAATGTCTGCACTTTGTAGGGTCTCGCGTATTCTCGGCTCTCAAATTATTTGCAGCCGCATACCTAGGTATCATTATATTTTGTTTTTGTTATTTTTTTTTCTAACACAAATGACTGACGTTGCTCATATAGCTGCTAAGCCAAAGTGGGACTGGAATAGGCACTTCACACCCAATGAGCTGTGGGCCAAAATAGCCACTTTTTGCATGCCCAATGAGATGTGGGCCAAAATAGCCACTTTTTGCATGCCCAATGAGATGTAGGCCAAAAGAGCCACTTTTTGAAGGCCTATGAGAAGTGAGCCAAAATAGCCTCTTTTTGCATGCCCAGAGAGAAGTGGGCCAAATTAGCCACTTTTTGCATGCACAATGAGATGTGGGCCAAAATAAACACTATTTGAAACAGCCATAAGGCGCCGCGGCAAACTTCGTAGAAGATGGCGGGACGATCTAAAGGAGACTAACGACCAGTGGTCCACATTGGCTCTAGATCGAAACAGCTGGAAGTCATGGGGAGAGGTTTTTGTCCAGCAGTGGGATGATACACTCTATTTTTCTAAATAATTAATTACTGGTTTAATTTTATTTATTAGGTCTACCAATAATTGTTTTCACTAATTAACAAGCAAAAATAAAGCATGTGTTTATACTTTACACAGTGCAACAATTACTTATAGGCCAACACCACTTGGAGAAAAAGAAAATAATAATAGGTAAATTCTTAAGCTACATATTGTACAAGTGAACTCAGTAAAATATTAAAAGCATCATTTCTACACAGCCCAAAAACTATTACAATAAATCTGATAAACAGTTCAGCAATGAAAATTATTGCTAATTGAGAGAATCATAGTGAAATTCAACCATATCACTGCAACTATTCAAAACTCCACAGAACCTAGCAATTAATAGATAAATACTAATTTTTTTATTGTTTTTTAATGCACGTAGAGAGGATCCATACCACCGTACAATATTTAACATTATTCGATCGATCAATAAACGCTAAACTAAATTTCATTATTTATAAAAATAAAAGATAGATATATCTATATGAAAATTTAAAGCAGTGTGATAGACGGGCAGACAACGGAGCCTTAGTAATAGGGTCCCTTTTGCAAAGCAGTTGCTAATAGAACCGTTAGTACCCTTTGCGTACCGAACCCTAAAAAGATGATATTGATGTCATTGTAATAATATGGGTTACAAATTGCATTATTTAGTCACAAATATATAATTCGATAAACAATGTGTAAGTATCAATCAATCAATCATCAACAGCCTATTAATGTTCCCAGTGCTGGGACACAGGCCTCCTATCTCTTTGAGAGGGAATGGGCTTAAGTCTACCACGCGGGCCCAGTGCGGATTGGTAGATGTCACATGTCTTCGAATATTTGGTTCTAACCCATGCCAGTTTCCTCACGATGTTTTCGTTCACCGTTTTGAGAGCAGCGGTGATGAAATAAATTAGACAAAGCAATGTGCCTGTCTAGGTTCGAACCCACGATCTACTGGTCGTAAGTCGGGGCCGCCACTTCTGGGCCACCGCTGCTCTATTAATTACAATATTAAACTTGCAGAATAAATAAATAAGAAATTGAAGAGCCATTGATCGAGAGTGGCATAGAATAGGTTAGGAATAATAACATCATCATCTGCCTTGCCTTTTCCCAACTAACATGAAGTCAGGTGGGATACGCGCCAATAGGATGAATGACTGTGGGAAATCAGCCCCTAGCGCCAACCTCAATGGACCTGGCTAACATTGTTGTATCGTGCCTTCACATGGGAATGGGCGTTACCCTGTGTGCGACTTTTTAAATCGACCCTACTCGTGGGAATACTATGGAAAATAAAGAACAAACAAACAACCTCTCTCAACCTGATAAACCTCAAAATAAAATACTAACCCAACAAATATTTCACAAATCCTTTTTTACTAACACAAGAACTCAGTCATTGAACAATCTCGATAACCTAACACCAACTGATATGGAAATGAGTGCACTTGCAGCTACTAGCGAACAATGGACAAAAGTACCTGAAAGAAAAAGACAACGCGAAAGCCCCGAACCAAATAATAGCCAAAAACTAAAAAAACTTGACACCTACTGGCTAAGCCAACCTACACCGACTTCAAATCGATTTTCTGAGTTAGATAATGATACACAAGACTCGCAAATCAATGAAATCGTTGAAAAACCTGCAAAGGCCCCGCCTCTATTTGTAGACCGAGTTAGTAATATCCAACCATTACTAAAAATGCTTGATGAGGTAGCTGCAGATAACTATGAAGTGAAAGTCCTCCGTAATGAACAAGTTAAAATACAACCCAAGTCTACAGAATTATATACTAAAATAGTTAAAAACTTGCAACAAAAAAAAACTGAATTTTATACCTACAAGCCCAAACAAGATCGATGCTTCAAAGTGGTCGTTAAGAATCTTCACCCCTCTACTGACATAGAGGAAATAAAAACCGAACTTGAAATGCAAGGTCATAAAGTCACTAATATCTGGAACGTCAAACAACGAAGTACTAAGAAACCACTACCAATATACTTCATAGAAATAGAATCCAACAGCAACAATAAAGACATCTATGAAATCAAAAGCCTTTTACACTGCAGAGTCACCATCGAACCACCAAGACCTAAACGGGAAATTCCACAATGTGGCAATTGCCAACAATATGGACACACAAAGAAATACTGTTTTAGGAAGCCCAAATGCATTAAATGCGCTGGAGACCATGCATCATCCAAATGCGAACGCAAAGAAAGGTCGGACTCAGTCAAATGTATACTTTGTGATGGCAACCATCCTGCGAACTATAAAGGTTGCTCAATATATAAAGAGCTCCAAAAAATCAAATACCCTACTCTACCACCAAAATACCGACAGATAACGCGCAATAAACACCACCCAGACACAGCAGACAATGCAAGGCAACAAGAACAACCATCATTTAAAGAAGTATTAATGTCCAATAAACCTTCGCACGCAACTACAAGCAAGCAAAAACTAAATGAAACACCAGAAGTGCAAACAAACAACAATGACACAAAATACATCCTAAATACTATGACACAACTAATGCAACAATTAACCTCAATAACAAACCTCCTAATGGAAATCATGACCAAACTAACAAATTCTGTTTATTAAAAATAGCCCTTTGGAATGCCAATGGGCTGTCACACCATATCCTCGAAGTAGAGACATTTTTAAAAATAAACAAAATAGATATTCTGCTGGTATCCGAAACACATTTTACAAAAAAAAGTTACCTCCAAATACAGAACTACAAATTCTACCATACAATGCATCCGGATGGTACGGCCCACGGAGGATCTGCAATTCTTATTAAAAATAATGTCAAACATCATGAGGTCGAACCATATAAAACTCCTGAGATACAAGCCACAAGCGTTGTTGTTGAGGATTGGCGGGGACACCTGACAGTCACTGCACTGTATTCCCCTCCTAAACATGCGATCAAAAAAGAGGACTACGCCAAATTCTTCAAAACGCTAGGGCCAAGGTTTATAGCAGGTGGAGATTATAATTCCAAAAATACACAATGGGGGTCACGTCTAACGACTCCAAAAGGACGCCAGTTACAGGCAGCCATAAATGATCTCCATCTAGATACAATATCGAACGGGGAACCGACTTACTGGCCAACTGACCCAAATAAAATTCCGGATCTGGTAGACTTCAGTGTCATAAAGGGGATTCCTAGTGTGTCACTGACTCTGGCAGAGCCACCATCAGGGATTTTCATTTTGAAAACACAAAAAAATTGTCGCTAATTAGTCGAAATTTGTCGCCAAATATCAGAATTTGTCGGTCACTGGTTCAAAAGATATAAGGGTTTATAGGTGGCCGATCTGGAGAGAGTCTCCCCAGCAGGGCCACATTTATATCTCAAAAACTAGGGCACCTAGCAAATATCTCTTTTCTCCCATAATTTGTCGCCAATTAGTCGGAATCAGTCGCCAAATATCAGAGTTTGTCGGTCACTGGTTCAAAAGATACAAGGGTTTATAGGTGGCCGATCTGGAGAGAGTCTCCCCAGCAGGGCCACATTTATATCTCAAAAACTAGGACACCTAGCGAAGATGTGTTTTCTCCCATATTTTGTCGCCAATTAGTCGCAATTTGTCGCCAAGTCACAGATTTAATCGGATCTTAGTTTAGGAGATATAATGAGTTCAATTAGTAAGGTATAGTCCAAGAGCTAGGTCGAAGAGTTCACGAAAAATACCAAGAAAAAAATATTTCTATTAATATGTGTAATATACTTCTAGTTTTATCGGTCTAAAGTCTTTAGAAATGTCCGAGAGAGATAAATTCTCAATTTAATTCATGTTTTTATGTTTTAAATTACTAGGTTAGAGTGGCTTAAACTTCTTTGAAAACATTAAACCTTGCTCTTGGTCTATTTGGTGAAAGATGTACAGTCGCATGCAACTGTTTTACCACTTTACAATGTTAAGCTCTAATTAACTTTAGAATAATAAATAAATGTCGTACCTTTAGTAAAATGTTTAAAATACTTAAACGTTGAAAAAGTATTGTCAATTGTAATCAAATTTTATTATATAAAAATGAATTTCCATAAAGTTCGTTTGATGTGTGTTGTGTTGGTGTGTATTTTGAGGTGATTGCGAGTGTTGTGTTGTGGGTATGGACGGGTTGAGTTTTTATTTTATCTTAATTGAGGTTAGAATAATAAAACTTCTGTTGTCGAAATATAAAATGATTTATTACCTCAAAATTATTGTACTTTCAGAAAATGTTACAAATAGGTATTTGTAACATTTATAAGTAGGTACTTATTCAATATTATTAACAGATACAGTTTGTGACTTTGGATGTTAGGGGTAATCTCCGGTAAAACTGATCCGATTTTGAAATTTTTTTCACTTTTAGTCTAGGCTAATAACATTATGACCGATAATATTATGACGTTATGACCAATAGGAGCGGAGCCTCAATGAAAAATGTTGCAAAAACGGGTAAAATTATTTCTTTGGCTCTATATCTCTGTGACGCAGACGAAGTTGCGCGGGTCAGCTAGTTAGGTACCTATATATGGATAATATCTCTCAATAAAAATTTCAATGGGTGTTTCTTCATTGGACGACTCTGCTTGAAACCAATACCTATGCCGATCGATACCTTCCTATCTACTCGACGACACGTCACCGACAGCTACATTCTTCATTTCGCCACCGACACGACCGCGACCGACCCGATACGACGTCATTAGCTGTATCTACTACAAGTACCGTAGAAACTCAATGAAGTCCAATTACGTTGTTTTATATCCACATAATTACATGAAGTTACAGTCATCGTACCTACTATTATTGCTGTATTATTTAGGTAAATTTCTACCAACCCTGATTATTAATTATAATGATTTGCAGGTAACAATTAAATACTATAATTAACAATAATAAGTGGTAAGTGCACATTGTGTTAGATAAATAATTACATAATTATATGTATTGTAGATTTGTTTATAGGTAATGAATACAGCTTTCCTATGGTGGGTTGAAATTATAGAATAAGTTTACATTTATTTAATTCGAAACAAACATTCCTCCATAAGACGTCATAGATACTGTCTAGAAACTACATAAAGTATTTTGTACTCGCTTGTACCACTGTATGGGGAAATTGAATTCTTTAATATCTTTTTAATTACACACCGACTAAATCTGTAACTTTGCGACAAATTGCGACTAATTGGCGACAAAATATGGGAGAAAACACATCTTCGCTAGGTGTCCTAGTTTTTGAGATATAAATGTGGCCCTGCTGGGGAGACTCTCTCCAGATCGGCCACCTATAAACTCTTGTATCTTTTGAACCAGTGACCGACAAACTCTGATATTTGGCGACTGATTCCGACTAATTGGCGACAAATTATGGGAGAAAAGAGATATTTGCTAGGTGCCCTAGTTTTTGAGATATAAATGTGGCCCTGCTGGGGAGACTCTCTCCAGATCGGCCACCTATAAACCCTTATATCTTTTGAACCAGTGACCGACAAATTCTGATATTTGGCGACAAATTTCGACTAATTAGCGACAATTTTTTTGTGTTTTCAAAATGAAAATCCCTGATGGTGGCTCTGCCAGAGTCAGTGACACATTCCTAGTGACTATTTGAGGTGTACTTCCCTTCAAGACCTTTCATCGGACCATAGTGTAGTTCTACTAGAGGTCTCTCAAGAATTCGTACATGTTAAACCGGCAGCAAGGTTGTATGGACGTAGGACCAACGGGGATATATTCCGTTCTTTAGTAGAGTCTACAATTAACACAGACCTGCCTCTCAAAACCGAAGAGGACATAATGATAGCGGTTGAATATTTCAACGAGTGTGTCCATAATGCAGCCTGGGATAGCACACCCGCTGCTGGGAAAGGCAAGGAACCAGACTGCTCGAAAACCACTCGTGATCTAGTAGCCGAAAAAAGACAGGCTCGAAAATTGTGGCAAACTACTAGATTCCCCAGAGACAAGACACAGCTTAACTACTTAACAGCTAAACTTAAAAAACTGCTGCAAACTGAATTAAATAATAATACTCAGAATCACTTGCGTAACTTAGACGCTACGGCTGCTAGTGACTATTCCCTCTGGAAAGCAACCCAAAAACTAAAAAGACCCATTGCCTCTAATCCGCCGATACGTAGAAAGGACGGTTCCTGGGCGAAAAGTGACCTAGAGAAAGGTGAAGCCTTTGCCTCTCATCTAGCCGATGTCTTTACACCAAATCCTACCCAAAACGCATCGAAAACCCATACTGAAGAACTAATTAACTCCCTTAGTGAACCTTATCAACTCGACCTGCCAATAGAAAAGATTAGGATAAGTGAGGTCATGGAGACAATTAGAAACTTAAATGAAAAAAAAGCCCCAGGATACGATTTAATTACCGCAAGGATACTCCGAGAACTACCTGAAATAGCAATACATTTCTTGACACACCTATTTAATTGCATATTGACCAGAGGCATCTTCCCACCCCAATGGAAGGTAGCGCAAATTAAAATGATCCTTAAGCCTGGTAAAGCTCCTGAAGATGTGTCCTCCTACAGACCTATCAGCCTTCTACCCGTTCTGTCAAAGGTTATGGAAATACTTTTTTTGAAGCGATTGAACGCTATAATGACAAAGAATAAAATAATACCTGACCACCAATTCGGCTTCAGAAAAAGACATGCCACGATAGAACAAGTGCACAGACTGGTAGAAGAAATTCATAAAGCTTTTGAAAATAAAAACTATTGCTGCGCTGCATTTTTAGATATCTCCCAGGCTTTTGACAGAGTTTGGCACGAAGGCCTACTATTCAAAATAAAAAAACTACTTCCGGCAAACTATTATGTATTCTTAAAATCATACCTTGCAGACCGGTTTTTCTACGTTAAACAAGGCGATGACATAACCAAACTTCATAGGGCTCATGCAGGAGTGCCACAAGGAAGCGTTTTTGGTCCTGTCCTTTATCTCATTTTCACCTCAGACCTGCCCGTGACAGACGGCGTCGTTATTGGCACTTTTGCTGACGACACAGCAGCCTTAGCTGCCCACGACGAACCGGCACAAGCGAGCAAAATGCTCCAACGCTCTCTAGACAACATCACGGAATGGTTAACTACCTGGCGGATAAAGGCAAATGAAACGAAGTCGGTACAAGTAACCTTCACGACTCGACGCGAAACTTGCCCCCCCGTGTCGCTCAACGCAGTACAGATACCCCAAGCAAATGAAGCCAGGTATCTTGGAATTTATTTGGATCGTCGTCTTACCTGGAAGAAGCATATATTTACAAAAAGAAAAGCATTGGGGATCCAACTACGGAAAATGTACTGGATGCTCGGCAAAACATCTCAGTTGTCGCTGGGAAACAAATTGCTATTATACAAGTGTATCCTTAGGCCAATATGGACTTACGGAGTACAACTCTGGGGCACAGCTTCCAATTCAAATCTAGAAATCCTGCAGAGGTTCCAGTCCAAAATGCTAAGGATAATAACGAATGCTCCTTGGTTCATAACAAACCAACAATTACACCATGACCTCGAAATTAGAACAGTCCAAGAAGAGATCAAACACTCAATAAAATCTTACAGAAGCAGACTAGAAAACCACCCAAACATTCTGGCTACGCACCTCATGAACAACAACACAAAGGCATTCAAAAGGCTAAAAAAAAAGTCCCCTAGAGACCTATAGGGAATAGCATACATAAAGGGCGCACGTCACTGGACTGATGTCCCTCCAAGACTTGAAAAATTCCTAACCTTTTGCCGAATGTCCACATGCGACAGATTGCAAGAATAAATGATAAAAAAAAAAAAAAAAACATGAAGTCGGCTTCCAGTCTAACTGGATGCAGCTGAATACCAATACTTTACATGGAGCGACTGCCACTTAAATATTATGAACATGCCTCAAAGTCACTCAGCTAGTTAGTGGCTCAATAGTCTGACAATCAGTCTTACCAAACGTATTACCCAGTACTAACTAATGCCGTATACAGAAAGGAAGCTGGTAGCCGGCACCGATCTACCAGCGCTTATAGGAACCGGTCCATGCAGGTAACCGGCGCAGTCATTTATATGAACTAGCGCCGATAAGCGCCGAACGTCGCCGATATTGATATTGTGATATATATCGCGTTACCTTTTTTTTTTTTTGGCTGTTGGAAAATCATCGAATAACCCCTCCCGCTCTTGGGCAGAGCGAAAGGGAGTGTCAGACTCCTACTGACTAAAAACCACCCATGTTCCTTCTTAGCCCTCTATGTCGAGGCCGCGATAACTAGTGAACAACCCGCGGCCCCGACGGGCGTCGGCCCTTTCGAGCCCCTCCCATGTTGCTGACATCTCTTTGAGGCGCGCGTGAAACACGAACGCGCCGTCGATACGGCCTGTTTTCGTCGTAAGACGGACGGACGGCGAGTTAGCCCATCACTTACCGTCCACAGGCCCGCGTCTACGGTGGCCGGAGGTCATCGCGTGATATCGCGTTACCTGACTTCCACATCCCAGTTAATACTGCAACTGGTTGTCATACTTTCAGGTCACTGATTACCTGTAACCACTGCCAAAGATCTACATATAGCAGCCGGGAACAACAGCTTAACGTGTTTGCCGAGGCACGGAAGAAGCTCGGTTTATAATGGGCGGTCACCCATCCACATACCAACCTAGGCAAGCGCGGCTTGACACAAAGATCGACTCGCGCGGCTGTTATCTTTAAGCCAGGAGCAAAATACATAAATAATCAATTTAAAATTATGGTACGTGATTAATTATTAATATACACTGTTTTATAAAAGTTGTTAAAAATAAGAAGAAACTCAACCGTTTATTTTTGACTAGGTGTTGCCAGCGGCTTCGCCCGCTACAACTCAAAAGTTATCCCACGGGGAGATAAAATCGGGATAAAAATTAACCCATGTGTTAATCCTGGTTATAAACTATCTGTGTACCAAATTTTATCCCAATCCGTTAAGTAGTTTTTGCATGAAAGAGTAACAAACATCCATCCATACAAACATACTTACAAACTTTCGCGTTAATAATATTAGTTAGTAGGATTCGGGTGGAGAATGATTACGATTAGTATAGATATCTCTTTGATAGAGGCATTCAATTTGTTCTTTATTAGCACATTATATATTCCAGTCATTGAGATATAAAACCATGTTTATATTTCCTCACACCCTTTCACGAACATGAAAGAATTCATCACTCGGCAACCAATTTAGAGGAAGCTTTTTTATCCTCAAAAAGGAATCGTCAGGAAAATGTTTTTTTGAAGTACTTTTCCACTCCGTAAAAAAGTGGCGCAGGAAATAGAAGTGACAATTTGCCGCGAAACCCATTGAGTTCATTGTCGTTGCTATTTTTCAGAATGCCATAAACATGTCAGGAGCAGTCTGTGATATTTTATCATTTTAGTTTCACATTGAGCCTTCAACGTAGTCTGTAAAAGCAGCATTCTGGGCACATTTCCTGTATTCGTTTGTTCCGTTTGATATACATCATCACAGCCTAATAAATCTTCCCACTGCTGGGACACAGGCCTCCTATCTCTTTGAGAGGGAAAGGGCGATTAGGACTTCAGTTTTATACTTATTATTCTGAAATATTAATTATCATTGTCCGCAATTTTAATTGATTTATTTACCTATACAAGTTATGAAAACATCCTAAATTTTGTGGAGGATCCAAACTGCATCTTGTCATCATCATCAACAGCCTATTAATGTTCCCACTGCTGGGACACAGGCCTCCTCTCTTTAAGAGGGAATGGCTATAATCTACCACGCGGGCCCAGTGCGGATTGGTAGATGTCACATGTCTACGAATGTTTGGTTCTAAGCCATGCGGTTTCCTCACGATGTTATCCTTTACCGTATTGAGAGCAGCGGTGATAAAATAAATTACGCAAAGTAATGTGCCTGCCGGGGTTCGAATCCACGACCGTCCGTATGTCGGGGCCGCCACCACTGGGCCACCGCTGCTCTCTGATATACATATGTAGATTTAAAATAACTTAACATCAAGCTTGCAATCGCCGAAGGGATAGACAGAGGTGAAGCCATATGTACACATTTCACCAGATATGTTCAAGCCCCATATAAGAGGTGACGAGCCTCAGAACCTTACGCTCAGACTCCATGGCTGCTAGTAAGAAATACCTGATGGAAAAGTTCAATAACTTTGCCTGAGCTGGGAATCGAAGTCAGGGCCTCATGCACCCCGTCGGGACTGCGGGTCCAGTCGGGGCTGCGGGTTGTTTCCGTCGGGGCTGCGGGTTGTTCGATAGATACCATGGCCTCGACACAAAGGGCTAAGAAGGAACGGGTGGTTTTTAGTCAGTAGAAGGCTGGCACTCCTTTCCGCTCGGCTCGGTGGGAGGGGGGGGGGGTTATTTGATGATTTCAAACACCCCAAAAAAAGGGATAATAAGGGCTCATACAGATCAGTCGCGCTTGCAACTAGTTTACCAACGAGGCAGTCCAGTACATTCAGTCAGACACATGTAAAGAAAGAAAAAAGAAACAAAAAGAAAAAGTATTTATCGGTGTCACACAGGACAGAACAAATTGTCAAAAAATATAAGATTGAAAAAGATACATTCAATTTAAATTAGTCCCGTAGGAAACTAAAAGGCCACTATCTCAGCATAGTGCTGTAACATTTATGACAAATGTCACAGCGCTGGTATTCTGATAGGGCCCAAAGGTGACGCCACGTGCCATATTCATAAAATAGAATAGAATGTAAAGATAAAATATGTCTACGTATACATGTACATTTATTTTTTTAGACCTAATAACTTGATGAGGGAAGTTCAACAAACTATGTTGTAATAAACCGACGCGACCATCAAATAAAATGGTGGGTACTTTACAAAAATGATTACGAATTCGTAATCTTAATTATTTTTTTATTATAAAATAAAATAATAAATGATTTTTATGTGGTAGATATACCACAAAAAAACCACCAAGGAAAAATCACAAAAAGTACCTTAATTTTTATACGACAAATATATATTTTTTATTTGATGGAAGTTCCCAATTTATAGTATACTCGAACAAACCGACTCATCACTGACTAGCAATGATTTCAACCATTCAGTTATTTGTGATTAACATACTTATTCGTCGCCTGATAATTGCGGCAACTGTCATACGTTTTATTGTACATTGAATTTACAACTAACTATACATACAAACATACACTCACGCCCTTTTCCCATGGGGTAGGCAGAAACCACTGAATGCTACCTGCTACGATCCTTACATGCTCCTTTTGCCTCGTCCATACATCTGTAATAATTATAACTAATTACGTGCTATAAAAAAGGTTTTTATTTACTTATTAAGAATAATAAAAAATAATAATTATTTAGTAATAAGTAAATACCATACCTTAGCATATTATTGTCGGCATAGCATATTATTGGTAGTCTGATGCTATGGCGTAGCTGACGTACAATCACCGCTACGGTGTAGCACTCGCTACAGTGTAGCACTCGCTACGGCGTAGCACCCGCTCCACACTGAGATTTGCTGTGAAATGGACGTATATTTTTACGCATTTTCATTGTTTCACGCAGGCTCAATACTCAAAAGTGCAGCGGTGTCCCAGTGTGCAGTGGTGGTGAACCCGTCATACGAGCTGCAAGACGTGTGTTCAAGACCAGGCAGGCGCATTACCTTGTGTAATATTACATCACTACTGCTCCCAAAACGGCGTGAGGAAACCAGTATGTCTTAGAACCAAAATTTCGAAGACATGTGACATAAACCCGCAGTGAGCCCACGTGGTGGATTATAGCCCAGTCCCTGTCATAGAGAGTAGACCTGTGTCCCAGCAACAGGATTATTATTACAAAGGTCACTCAAAATTAAATGTAAGTAGCGCTTTTAAAACATTATAAAAACATGTTTTTTTCTAAAACGATTTCTAATTATTTTAAAAACTCGACGTCCCTTCTCCCACATTATTTCTATACGAGTGAAGAGAACAATAAAGTAATTTGTAGAAATAACTAATGTCGCAACTCAATTACGTCTCCCAGACGTGCCGACGACGTGTGTGCATTGTTACCGTGGTATATAAGGCTTTACACGTAACATCTCGCCTGTGAACCCCGAAGGGTTCAGCAGAGTTGTTGTGATATAGCCACATTGCGTCAGTTATGTTTAAGTTTAACATAATAACGGATGAGTCACTACCCTCAGGATCCGTAGCTCCGCGGGAGATGCTACGGGCCGAGTGAGACGCTCCGGGCGTCGGGGACCACGTGATGGCTTCCGGTCACCGTAGTCGCGGGCCTGCGGATGGTGAGTAATGGGCTAGCTCGCCGTCCGTCCACCTTATGACGACGACAGGCCGTCTCGACGGCGCGTTCGTGTTCCTCAAACAGATGAGAAAGATATGTCAGCAAAATGGAAAGGGTGCAGCATCCACAGCACCGACGGGTGTCGGCGCCCGCCCGACACCTACACTCCCTTCCGCTCTGCCCAGAGCGGGAGGGGTTATTTGATTATTTCCCACCCGCAAAAAACAGACAACGGTTGCTACAGAAAAAAAATTGAATGAAAAGCTCTATAACACTTTGACAGTTATTTAAATTCAAATTCTCTATTACCAACTAAGTGTGTACATAATTTTGTAGATGTTAACAATAGATAAGTTCTTAGAACTTTTGTAATTTAATTGGTTGATTTCTTTATTTTTGTTTCAGACACTTTCGCCATAAATTGTTAGTATTTCTTGTACTTAACCTGTGTTAGTATAATTATCTAATGCACATAATAGAAAAGGATCATCATCATCAACAGCCTATTAATGTTCCCACTGCTGGGACACAGGCCTCCTCTCTTTGAGAAGGAATATGTATATAAGGAATATGTATAGGATATATATGGCTATAATCTACCACGCGGGCCCGGACGCGGGGATTGGTAGATGTCACATGTCTTCGAATTTTTTGGTTCTAAGACATGCCGGTTTCCTCACGATGTTTTCCTTCACCGTTTTGAGAGCAGCGGTGATTAAATAAATTACATAAAGTAATGTGCCAGCCTGGATTCGAACCCACGACCTACTGTTCGTAAGTCGGGGCCGCCACCACTGGGCCACCGCTGCTCTATCTATGTAATGATTTTAGAAAAGGATATATTATTAACTTTAACAATAACAATTAATAATGCCTTCTTCTTCGAGTATATACTGCACACAGGAGCCCCCATCAAGTCACCTTCAGCTGGAAACAATGTTTAGAGAGAGCTTTTGCCCTCCCGCATCTGGCGCAGGCAAGTTATGTCCGATCGCATAGTTCGATCAAGGTCAAGTCATCTATATTCACTGCTGCAAACATCCCATAAAAGCTACATACAGCGGCCGGCAGAAACAGCAATATCCTAAAAGCATTGTTGTATTGCACACGCAAAAAACGTGTTGAATAAATAAATTAATTCACACAATTGTGTTCCATATTGGGTTAGTTTTACAGTCAGCTTATCTAGCATCCCAAGCTAATAAAGCCGCGTTAAAAAGAGTTTTCACAACAAAGGACGATCCGACATGAAAACATGTAACTCCACCCAAAATGATTCATATTTAGAGTATAACACGCCACGCCGCGGCAGTCACAGCTCTCAGGATATAGTTGCGACTACACGCACCTTGCAAAGCAGCAAAGCCGTGTTTAAAGACACCATACTATTTGACTCAAAGGTAAAGTCCAGCCCGGATCCAAGGTTCAACTCAAAAGGACCAGAAGTCAAAACCCGTTACAGCACTCAACTAGTTACTAAACTCTGCCAACTAAGTAACAGTTCAGCTACAGATCGCAAGATTTGCATAGCTGAAACTATTTCTCATTTCAAATAGATTTTGAATAGCTATCTTCGTTTTGAAGAAAGCGTAAAGCGGGGGTATCACTCGATAAGAAATAAACAACCTTTTTATAAACCGGGGTAAATTTTATTCTAAGTACTAGAGCGACATTTTGCGAAAGAGAAATGTCTCTTTCGCAAAATGTCGCTCTATGACTTAGAATAAAATGTATCTTTCTTATAATGCGTTTTCGCAGAATGCTGAAACGCGTGAATGAAAACGACATTATGAGAAAGATACATTTTGCGAATGAGACATTTTGTCGAGATTTGGATCTACGAGTAAGGTACTTACTTCGTACGTCCGGTCTGCGGATTGTTCGAAAGAGATACCGCAGCCTCGACACAAAGGGCTAAGAAGGAATATAGGTGGTTTCAAGTCAGGAGAAGTCTGACACTCCCTCCCTATCGCTCTGCCCAGAGCGGGAGGAGTCATTTGATGATTTCCCAATCTCTAAAAAAAAGAGGTACTACCTTCGTACATGTCGAACAAGCTAATAAGTTTACAGGCAGAGTTTTTTTATAATTCTATTACAAGGAAAATATTGATTGCAATTTTGTTTTATAAAGCGTTTCGCATTAAGCGACTGATGTCAAACACTGCATCGTTTGGCATCAGTCTCTAAATGTATCTGTATAATCTTAAAAGTAAAATGCAAGTTAGCTGGCTGTACACTTATTAGATTTTTCGTCGACTGTACGTTGCCTCCTACATCGTCAGCCAGCCGTCCTTGGCGTTAAATCAATGCAAAATATTTCATATGTCACGGTAACCAATGTCAAAGATGTCACTATAATGTCGTTCTAAATTTAAAAGTCGGCGTCTATGTTAAATTATTGAAAAACTGTAGCTGTCAATATATCTAATATGGCGGAAAGGCGTGTCAAGTTCAACTCAAGTTCAGTCTACGTCTTACGATACTAGAAGTATTATTGTAGAAAATCAGTTGATCCCTAACACACGTACAACATCACGAGCAAAAATATTAAATGTAAACACTTAGCATTAATCAAAAGCTATTTTCTTGAGAAATGAATGTTTTTCCTTTGAGATAACAAGTCAATACGAGTATAAATAAAAATCAATGCCAATTTTAGTTGTAATTTTATAACTCAAGAACGGACTTACCTATCTAAACCAAATGTTTAGGCTTCGTTCGGATTATTTAGTAGATGGTTTATGTTAAGTTTGCACAAAATCGGTCGAGCGGTTCTTCATTTATCATATTTTGTTAATGGGGATTTTACTGTCAAATTGAAACTTGTGGGTGTATTGAATATTTCAATGAGTTCTGGGATGGTTTAAAAACACAATTGGATCGGTAGGTGGCGCTGCTATCCGGGAAGGACGACGTCTGCCTGGTCTGCTAGTATTTTATAAAACTAAGGCATCTTTCTATTTAGTAAAACTAAGGCTTCTAAAGTCAGTCGGCTGCTGAGTATGGAGGCCACGCTTCAATTTCCAGGTTGGGGAAAGTTGTATGGGGTTAATGGCAATAGTCTCGTTCCCTATTACATTATTATTATTATATTATAGCTAGCCTATGTTGTCCCACTGCTGAGCAAAGGCCTTCTCCATTCCTTCCAACGGTCACGATTCAGTGCAACGTCTCTCCAATTAGTAGTCTGTCACGACCTCGCGTCACTGTTTCAGGGCACCAATCCTGAGCTTTATGGGCCCACAGTTCATTCGGCGTGCGCCAGACATGTCCTGCCCAGTCCCATTTAAATATGGCAGCCTTTTGAGCCACGGCAACAATTCGCGTTTTGGAGCGCAGTGTAGTGTTTCGAACCCGATCGGTTAATTTCCTAAGAACCTATTACATAGGAATTAGTCTATAAAAGTTACCTATATTACGCCAGTTAAAACTGGCCAAATATAAGCGTACTATAAAGGGATACCTTTACCTAACCATTCGGGTGTTACAGCCTTGATGTTATCTTAGCTTTAGAATAAATATTCAAAAGTCTAGACTGTTGACTGCTGATGATGAGTCTAGACTAGAACAACAAATTGTGAAGTTTGTCATTAAATTTACATAACAATACATTTATTTATTTCATATTAAAGCAATGGATACTATGATTTAGGTTAGAATTCATATTTTGTACTGACAGTGAAACTAATAATTAGATTTATAGTTGGCATAGAAATTCGAAGTAATATCGGTGTCTTAACGGGAGTCATCTGTCTTGGTATGGACATATTGTGGTGAGGAGGGATGGATCCCCAGAGCAATCGTATGTGCGATAAATATACATGTTGACGTATATAGAAAAAGAGAAAAGTTCGATAAACGACGAATGTGTTGTGTGAGAACAAACAAAAAAAAAGTTTAAAAAGTAAATAATACCATGACGGCTGAGTGTCATGTCGTGAGTTTGATCCCCGCACGGAACAAATATTTGTTTGGCCAACAGATATTAGTTATTCCGGGTCTGGGTGTTTATGTATCTGAGTTTAAATGTTTGTAAATACACCCACGATATAGGAGAAATTACTAGTTACTAAATTAATGATTAATTAATTGTAATTGTAATTTGTATTTAATTTAATTAGCCCAGGGCCCCGAATCTGTTATCATTGATCTCATAATTGTTGATTTTGACAACACCAAATTTGTCAAAATCAATAATTATGAGACCAGTGATAGATCATTCTGACACTATTGAATAGCAGACTCGGGCCCAGGGCAGAAAGAACAAGATAAACGGTGACCGAGATAAAGATCTCTCTAGATAAACCCGATGTTCTTGTGTAGGACGCCAGAAATTACTGTGACCCTTGAGGTTGGCAAATGTTCAGCGGCATTTGTTTGAAAACTGTATATTGCCCATAGGAGTTTGCGTGCGATCGGATTAAACGAAAGCTTTTAATGATACAAAAAATATTAATGAAGCCTGATGTCTTTAATTTGGATCTGATTGATTTCATGAGCCCAAAATGGCCCCAAAATCTAAAAAAACCTTCTAACTAGAAGATTTTTTTCGCTGTCAGTTTTGTTGAAAGCACAAATAAAATTTGAATCACGACCCAAGGAGTCACGTAGGTACTCAGTTGAAACACATTGTTTGTACACCAGGACCAATCTTTTGACAACTAAAGAGCCAATCTTTTCTGACCCAAAGGACCAATCTATTGTGTGCCGAAGGACCATATCCTTTGTATTTTCAGTCACATATAGAATGTTTACAGAAGACAATTGAATCGAGTTTCAATCAGTTATTGTTAGTTTTAATTTATATGGTAATTTGGGTGGAATCGGAGATATGGAGATATTGTCTTGAGTTTTGATTGCAAGTCACGCCGGCTGCGCACTTTGAACAACAGCGATCTGCAATTACACATAAATATATTATTATATCAAAATCGAAAATCATTTTGTTCGAACTAGGCTGATAATCAGCACTTTTCCATTTTCAAGAGACAGTCCCCTAAAACGGCACCCTTCGGGACTTTCTAGTGTTTAGCTGGGAAGAAGAAGTGGCGGAACAAACTCCCCAGCCACACATCTGTCTGTAAGGTTAGAATAACCAGATTCAATACAATAGGTAACATTAACAGTTGCTCGCAACTTCACTCGAGTTATGGTCTTATATTTGTTTATTCCATATCCTTCGTGAAATGGTGTTTTTTATTCATCACAAAATTTTAACCAAGTGTTTCCAATTCCAATTTTCTTCTATTACAGACTCCGTGCTATGTATTGCGGGGATACAAAAAAGCCCTATGACAGAATTACACAAAACATAATCATTCTCCTATCCTTTTTTTGTGGGGTGTGGAATCATCAAATAACCCTATTGCTCTGGGACAGAGCGGAACGGAGTGTTAGAATTCTACTGACTAAAAACCACCCATGTTCCTTAGCCCTTGTGCCGAGGCCGCGGTATCTCTTTCGAACTACCCGCAATCCCGACGGGATCATTCTCCTACTCTCATCCAAATGTATTTAAAGTCGACGTGACGTGACGTGAACATGACTTCTTCAATACATCTCTATTGCTCGTCACCTAGCCATATCGTCCTTCACACAGCACATTTACCGTTTCTTTGAAATAAACAACCCACTCGGCCTAAATTATGATTTATCTTGACAAATACCGTAATTTATAATGACGGTCTGTAATACCAATGTTACCTATTCAATTTACAAAAATTTTGTGGGGTCCAATTAACCATTCAAAGTTACCCCCATTCATAAAACTTAGCAACCCCAAATGCTTGTCAAATTATACCGTCATATTCATTTGAATACCGAGGAACACTATTCAGAAGTATTTCTGTTGTGGTTAAATAGAGTAGGGACATAATACACAAAGTTATCTAAATAGAGTGGGGATGTATGAAGTTATCGATAACAATTCGTATACGATATCGTCAGTGAAGCGAGATGGGGATTGTTCGACTAATCAATATTAGTTGGATTCGAAGCTGAATACCAATGGAATCCTATTTGTAGGCCGTACTATTGTTGGATGTGCTTCCAATTTAATTATGTTTGGACGTGAATATAGTGAGTGTTTGTTGTCATGTTGTATATTACAAAAACGTATGTATGTTTTTTATTTATTATATTTTTCGTCTTTTAATGGCTTATTATTTGTTATAATATATTACTAGACTAGACTAGGTATCATCTAACGGTGCCTACCGTTAGATGATACCTGATTGAAAAAAAATCTCGACAACGTAAGAACGAAATCTTTATAGCTAAATAGGTACGGTAAGGAATGATGAAAGAACACCAAATCTGTATTTGATAAAGTCAGTCAGATTTAGTGATGCCTACAATATCTGCGCCGTACTTCACTTCATTGTCGTTTAGGTTCAGGCCCTTTACAATGAAAGTAAAACAACATGGCTGACACGGTTGTTTTTTGTTTGTTCCTTTTTTTGAAATCTGACAGCGGACCCCTGCCCGCAGGGCTTTTATGTACAACTTTTGAAACATAGTTTTGGCGTTTGCTTATCACGCTCTACCCACCGAGCTACTAAGTTTCCGGGTAGAATATGCTTGCTGGTTAACCCAACCGAAAAAATATGTTTTGGCATACTACAGTAGACTAAATACTATTAAGTTAATATCCATACATTCAAATTCACAAAAAACTATTTCAAAGATCACTTTTTAATACTTTCACAAATGGAAAGCTACATTATCCCCGAGTCTTAGAAGTTACATTTAAAAACAAAAACATATCGTTCCCGGGGGATAACTTTACGTCTTTACAGCCGCGGGCAAAGGCTGCTAAATGTATGTAGAATAATAGTAAAAGGGTTTGAATTAAATGGCCTGCCTAACTTCCACTATATTTTTTTAAAAGTTGCTGCTTCGTTTATTCTATTTTAATCAATAACTGGCATCAATTAAACAAAATGTTTTAAAGTTCCACGTTTCCGAGATAATTATAAGCTATTAAAATTAATGTATTTTCCTGTAATTGGCTCCTACCTAAGAACCCTAACCTGTATCTTTATATACTGAACTCCTCCTAAACGGCTGAACCGATTTAGATGTTTTTTTTTGTGTGTGTTCCATTGGATTCGAGAATGGTTTAGATTCACAATTGGATCCGGTAGTTGGCGCTGTTGTCCGGGCAGGACGACGTCTGCCAGGTCCAATAGTATTTATATATATTTTTATTGATTGTAAGATGTATGTCCTGTTGGTGGACCTATTTTAAATAAATAAAATTAGCCTTTTCACTGATGGTATCGTCAGAACAAAGCTCCAATGTTCATGTATAAAACATTACTCTTACACTCTGAATAGAGAACTGATAGTTGTGTTAATCAAATAATACTACGACGTGACTTCATAAGCTGACTGTGCACTTGAATATCATATCCTACGACTTCTATAAATGAGAAAGTTTGTGAGGATGGATGTTCGTCACTTCTCTATAACGCTTGGCATGAGATTCTAGGTTGTTATGCCCTGGTCAGAGAAAGTTTTATTAGGATTTTCACAGAAGCAGCCATGGAGTCTAGATGTGTACCCAGTTGATGCCAATAGGCTCGTTCCCTATTACATAGAACTGAAAAACGTAAGAAAGTCGTGACAAGTTAGTCGAAAAATTACTTTTACCTAGTTACTCGGCCAAACCGCGAGCAAAAGCTAGCGTCATGTATCAATTAGTTCAATTCAATTGAATTCTCATGCTTGAGTATAAACTGGTATGTTCAATTAGTTTGCAGCGACTCTTGAATTTACTGAAAATTGGAGTGATACCTATGTGGAATTTAGAATTGATGCTCGTGTTGCGAATACCGATCGTATTGGCATTACTAATCAATATGGTCAAAGTGGAACTAGTTGCATTTTATCGATACGTTGCATTGATTCGGAACATTCTAGGATCGTATTTCCATTGGATATCCAAATATGGAATCGTATCGTCTGGGATATACTAGTTATCCCTTAAAGAGTCCAGGCAAGATTTCAGGAATTATTTTGTTATAGTTCGTGTCTCTTTTATTTGTCGTGTGTGTTACAGAAATACATCACTCATACACCGAATGGCGTCTCAGAACAGGGAAAAGAAATGTAGGTTGTCCGGGGTTTAGATAGGCAGACGATTTAGGTGCCATCGAGGAAAAAACCTGGATGAGACTGGCAAAGGAACGTGGAGATTGGCACCAGAAAACAGAGACTTATACCAAGCAGTGGGTGAGTTCGTGCTGTGGATGATAATGATGATGATGATTGCAGAAATATGTAAACTTTGAACTGAAACAATCGACAAAGGTCAATTAGCAGGACAGGACCTTTTAAAAGAGGTTGTATTGACAGCATTAGAAATAAAGATATTCCAATAAGTTCATAAGATTGAAATTGCAATGATTGCCGCTTCAGTTCACATTCAGTAGCCATTCTTAGACAGTTCTTTCTCTATACATGTTCTCGAATTTCATTTTTAGGGTAAAAGTGTAGTAGAAAAAAAAATACTAGGCTTGTTTTCGTAATATTCTCATAATCCTTTAAAATAGCTTGAGAAGCTGATCAAATGAGTAGGAATGCTCTCTGCGCTCAAAGAGCGGGCATAAAGATTCTATGAATACATCAAATGCTTTCATTGAAATACCGTACGGGGTCCTCAAAGGGCCTCGCTACAAAATAACTTTGAGATTTTTCTCGTTCATTCGTTTCATGTTTTTGAATGAGATTTTATAATTCATGACGAGGACGTTTTGAATTTTTTAAATGGGACTTTAAAATCAAATTCGTGCAAATATTGCCACGTTTGCGTAGGAATGGAATGTTGGTGAATACTGATTGTGTAGGTATCAGCGTTAGCATTCAATGACCGGCCAAAGTTGCTTTTTATATATTTTCATTTGAAAATGCCTCATGGGTTTTTTTTTTAATTGGGATAAGCCCACCTCACTATTCCCAAACCACTGTAACTCCTGTAAGCCAGAATTAACAGTGGCGATCACAAGAAAAGCGCCGAGACAATGAAGCTCGACGAGAAGTCCCAGAGAAATGATTTAACTGTCTTGGATCCCGCAACGAAATTAATCAGAAAATAATAGCGGAGGAGTAGGAAAAAAAAAGTCTCATGGGATTGTGTTGTGGGAATCAATGCATTTGTGTGCGTGCGTGTACCGTAGAATTTTTGTGTGTGCTAAATGCTACCTATCTAGGTTGTTGAACCAAATTGTGCTGTTGTAATACGTTCGCTTTTTAGTGGTGGACAGAAACGAAATACGTTTTTTTTTTATATCGAAAACATTATCGATTATCGCCCGTCTCTGAAACGGCCGGCCAAAGAAAATTAATCCTGTATATCGGATGTTCAAACAATTATTACAATCACATCATTGAGTGCATCATTTCAGTAATCAGGTGACTAATCAGCATGTGTCTAATTTCAAATGAAACAATGTTAAGTGTAAATGTAATGGACCGAGTGATCAATGAGGTCAACATGACCAACTAGCTTACGCCCACGGATTCTCCCGTGTAAATTCAAGTACAGTCGAAATAACATAACATAACATACAGGGTGTAAATTAAGCATTCTGTACATCAAACTAAGTACCCCTACGCAACAATTTTTGCTGGAAAACGCCTTATTTTTTAGGGTCAAAAATCATATTTTACGTTAAAACTCAATGTAGCACTCTTAAAACATTGTGCTAGTGGATGCTTTGAATAGTAAAGTCATGGAGGTAATTTAAGTAAAGTTGTAACCTGAAAAACTAGTACTTGTACTTGGAACTTTGACCCCCCATATTTCCGTAACTAGGGGGTTCCCAGGTATAATCAAGAACCAAAAAATTATCGTAGTGGTGGGAAGAACCAGTGCCCTTCGTTTGCGTTAAGGGAACTTTTACACCCTTTATATTTATTTTTAGGCTACTTTGGCCATAGCACCACTGACTAATATACACATAATATACGAGTAATACAGCTTGTGATAAATAAGTGCAATTCTTCTACCTTATTTTGTGGTTAGTGCTTAACATGGTGTCAGAGTTTTGATGCTGCCCATACCGTCTACTACTACATACCGTCAAGAAATATCTCTCAATAGTGCTGGTTTCCTCACGATATTAAATATAATTATGTACATGGATACTCAAATTGATTCCTAGTATCCCATACTAATTTAACTTAATGTTGACTTGTGTAATAGTTCTCAACTCCAAAACTACTGATCAAAAGTTCACACAAGTACTCGTAAGTACTTACTTCAGTTCCAAGTACGCCGTACGCGTATTAATTATAAAATTTGTTAGTTGAAACAATTTCCTGTACTACATACTTCGGTTTGGTTCCGTGATAAGTGATTGCTACTTGCGGTTCGTGGTCGTACAAACTTTTTGGTATTGTGTTGAAAGACTAGCTCTAATTGTCGTTGTTGTCTCCTCTTCATGTCTCGTTATTAGATTTTAATGGTTTGTGAAAGTCTAATAAACAGTCGCTCGATGGAAAATTCAGATATTCAGCTGCATCCGGTTAGACTGGAAGCCAATCAAAACGTTTGGGAAAAGACTACGCGGATGATGATGTCAATAAACATACCTACAGACAGACAGAGATTTCTAAGCACGGAGACTTCACCTTTAATATCTTCGTGAGATTTGCCTTAAAGTCGTTTTGGTTCAAAGCGCTAAATATGATGTGACGAAATTTTCAGGTTTTTAAAAAAAATGGCAAGAAATTATATTTTACATTTTTTCCTTTGAATAATCTGACAGTGGTCCTATCACGCTGCCCGCCTCCGGGTACAGTGGGCCTTTTTTTGGGGTTGTGAAATCGTCAAACTACTCTTCGCAGAGCGGAAGGGAGTGTCAGACTTCTACTGACTAAAAACCAACCATGTTCCTTCTTACCCCTTTGTGTCGAGGCCGCGGTATCTCTTTCGAATAACCCGCCGCCTCGACGGGACAGTGGGCCGCTGCCCGAAAGGAGACTATTTCTTTCTTTCTTAAAATGTATAGTTTTGGATCGCATGACATCCCCACCCTAACAGAAAATGCTTGTTGGAATACTCTCTGTGCTCCCCCTCCTTTTTTTTTTGGCGGGTGGCAAATCATCAAATAACCCGCTCTTGGGCAGAGCGAAAGGGAGTGTCAGACTTCTACTGACTAAAAACCACCCATGTTCCTTCTTAGCCCTATATGTCGAAGCCGCGGTAACCTGTGAACAACCCGCAGCCCCGACGGGACTGTGCTCCCCGTTCCTTAACTATAGCAGATAAATTAGTAGCTGGAAGTTATCATTTAATATCGGAAAATTCACGGTACGTATGTAATCACGATCTTATTATTCGTTCCTACTAATGAAGGCGGCGACTGGCTCACAAATGTTAGTCTTGGCACTCGGCCAGATATGGCAGGAGGAAATGTTAATGAACAGATTGAGAGAAATTCTTTTAGACAAAATTATACCTATGTAGGTAAATCATAAGAGCAGTGGTGGCCTAGTGGTGGCGGCCCCGGCTTACGAACAGTAAGTCGTGGGTTGGAACCAAGGCAGGCGCATTACTTTTTGTAATTTATTTCATCACCGCTGCTCTGAAACCATCGTGAGAAATATGTCTTAGAACCAAAAAATTCGAAGACATGTGAAATCTACCAACCCGCACTGGGCCCTCGTGGTGGCCCATCCCTCTCCTGGAGAGGAGGCCCGAGTCTCTGCAATTATCGGCTTCTAGTTCAACCAGTAAATCTAATATAAAGGCGGCAAAGTCCAACGCAAAACATCTCGTGTGGTGTCTTTTGGAAATGCATAAAAAAAAATTCAGTAAAAGGTTTTAGTTTTAACTTACCTACATAACATTTTGATTAGCTGATCACGTCAGGTCTTAATACAAATATAAGTTTTTTGTAAATAAGGATGTCGATTGACTAAAATATATATGATTCTGATTAGTACCTACGTCAGTTAGATTATCAAAAATTATTAGAAACGTGTTTTTTATTTTATCAAATTAATAAAATTGACGAAAATAAAACGCGTCAAAGACCATTGTGACGACACTCTTAGGTACAAATAAAAAGGTCCTGAAGTATGACGTCATACGAGTTTTCGAAGCACTGTACCTATCTGTCTTCAAATATGTGTCCTAATATTTTTTGGGAACCTATCTGATTTTATTTGTCGTCTACCTTATTTCAACCAATTACTTAACTGAAACAATTGAAATCCCTACTTCACCCTATTGTATGGGAAAGTATTTTTTTTCGTAGATAATGTTATTAATTTTGATGGCTTTAAATATAACTTTCCCTTTCTTAAACGTGCAGTAGATAACACAGGTATATGCAACTTTTTGAATACTTTTTTGAGTACCTACATTGCTCCTCATATTATGAATCGCAATTAGAGATTTAATTTGAAGAAGATTGTTCCTTTGTAACGAAATCTTTGTACTTTTCCAGTTAAAATAAATAAGAACCAATACAATAATTTGTAATCTTCTTAACCTTCGCATACTCGCGCACGGTCTCTCAGACCACGGTTTGATCTCGTTTATATTATTCTATGTATGTGCTTTCTTAAACATTACTGGTACTTATGTTTTAAGTGTATTAAATAAAAATATCAGAACTACCTACAACAAAATTTGGTAGAAACAGTCTCCTGATACAACCTGTGTTAAAAATATCATACTATTTGACATTCTAAATTTAATAACAAAAATTATCAATTTCATGAGTTTATTAACAAAATTACCCCTTTTTTCGGGGGTTGGGAAATCATCAAATAGCCCCTCCCGCTCTTGGGCAGAGCGAAAGGGAGTGTCAGACTTCTACTGACTAAAAACCATCCATGTTCCTTCTTAGCCCTATATGTCGAGGCCGCGGTAACCTGTGAACAACCCGCAGCCCCGACGAGTCTGTGCTCCCACTTCCTTAACTATAACAGATAAATTAGTAGCTGGAAGTTACACCTACTGCCGCACTCAGAAAACTTTAATGATGACCAGTGATAGGAATAGGTAGTGCCTATTAGCCTAAACTTCGAAGAACAGAGACAAGAAACGGAGACTTCCTTAGGACTAAATTATTTCCGGCACATCTGTCTCGAAATTTCGAGACAACACTTAAATACATTTTAAAAAATGTGTTATTTGGAATAAGTAATTCGTCTATATTTATCTAAAGTTTGTCTATAAAATTCAGAAAATTTTATGGTTGTAACGACTGTGTATGTTATTATTTTATTATGATATATCTAGTCGCAAACTTTAGGTAAATATAGACGAATTACTTATTCCAAATAACATTTTTTTTAAATGTATTTATGTGTTGTCTCGAAATTTCGGGACAGATGTCTCGGAAAAAATTTATTCCTAAGGAAGTCTCCGTTTCTTCGAAGTTTAGGCAAATAGGCACTACCTATTCCTATCACTGATGATGACCTAAGCCATCACTTAGTTATGGTTTTGACAGTTTTGTCATACAAAAGTATGTCAAATCTTTACTAAGTGACTGCTGAAACTGAAAACAGTGATAAAGTGCCACTTGTCCACTCCGCAATAGCGCTTTCGCCATACTTAACAATACTTAACAACAAATTAGGAACCTACTAAAGACCAAAAAGTTTTTTATTTCTCAGAAAACATCGAAATATTGACTTCTCGGTCTGAGAGACCAATGCGCGAGTATGAAAAGGTTAACTAAACAAAGTCATTAGACAGACCATCTTCTACCGAAATATATTACAAAAAATCCTGGTAGAAGCAATAAAAATAAAGTAGGAACCGGAAGCAGGCTCCTGACGTCACTACATTTATCATAGAGGCCAAGGATTTACCGCATTCAGCCTTGTAACAAAGCCAGCCGTGATTGTAATCAGCGAAAAAATGAGGGATGAAAGATCGGGCGCAAGATGTAAGACCAAGGAATGCTGATATTCGTCCTAATGTAAAAGACTTTAACTGGAACTGTGTGTGAGATAAGAATTTTATTTGAAATATTACATCTTTAGTTTATTTTATATGGGCTCCTGGCTTAATAGTATCAATTTCACTGGTCAATCTCCAAGGTTAAGCAACGCTTGCTGCGGTCGATTCGTAGATGGGTGACCGTTCATCACATATCGATTTCTCTTCGTGCCTCGGAAGGTACCTTTAAGCCTTCGTCCGGGTGTTATCGACAGTCTTTACACGTAGTTCGAATAAGTATCTATGATCTTATACCCAGCAAACTGGTTTGTAGAGATCAACTTAGGTAGGCAGCCATTCAGAGCAGTGGTGGCCCATTGGTGGCGGGTGTGACTTACGAACAGTAAGTCGTGGGTTCGAACTCTTCGAACCCAATTAGGCGCATTACTTTGTGTAATTTATTTCATCACCGCTGATCTCAAAACGGTGAAGGAACACATAGTGAGGAAACCGGCATGACTAAGAACCAAAAAAATCGAAGACATATATGACATAATTATACCAACGCGCAATGGGCCCGCGTGATGGATTATAGCTCATCTCTTTCCTACAGAGGAGCCTTGAGCCCGTGATTACAACACTTTCCATAACAGTGTAATATTAAATTGCTTTAGTACAAAACATTTATTAAAAAAAAACATTGCCAAAATTGCAAAACGGTTTCGACAACCCTAACGTGACACGAACTAACCTTGTTATTGCGTTTTATTTACGATAATTTGCGATTCAAAATGGACGACACGGTGAAAAGCGCGGGCGATTCAATTTTAGCATTTTAATCTTGGTGATCTGTGTTTTTCTGGCATTATATTGTGTTTATGAAATACCGAGTGATTAATTGGATAGTATGCAATATGATTGGGTATTATTTATTGATTCATCATCATCATTTTATCCTAAAGACGTCAATTGCTGGATCCTCCCCCAAGAGTCGCCACATTTTTATATTATTATTTCATTTATTTATTTCTCTGGAAATAATGCAATTGGATGAAACTGAAAGCCGAGCCCAAATAGTTGGGAAAAGGCTAGGCAGATAAGGTGATAGAGATTATTCATGGAGCCACTGCCCGTCTGCAGGGCTATTGCGTATCTTTTAAGTGTTAGTGGCTATCATATTGTCCATGGATTAACTGTCAAATTGGTTATGGATAAGTACAAAATGGAACCATTTGACAGTTAATTGATGGACACTATATGATAGCCACTGTCATATAAAAGATACGCAATAGCCCTGCAGGCCTCCACAACTTACTCCTGAAAGTGACAAACTCGTCGCCAAATTTTGGGTCGACTCCATTTGAATAGGGTATTTCACCAAAAAAATCTAGAATCTATAATCGTCAGATAGAATTAAAAAAATTAATGGGCGGGTTTTTTTTCCTTTTTAACTTAAACAAAAGATGAAGACGATACAGGGCTTCGAAAAGTCGCGTCAAGCCGTGTGACGTCACAAGGTTAGTACTTTTTTACCCACAAAGTGACGTCAAAACCCCCACTAATCTTTGACACGTTTTATTTTCGTAAATTTTTATTAATTTGTTAAAACAAAAAACACTTATCCAATATTTTTCGATAATCTAACAGACGGACTAATTAGATTTTTTTGGTGACTTAAATTGATCATTTACGTTCCCTATTGGTAATACTGGTTGTTAAATTTTCGGGCCAATGACAACCTTAACCGATTGTGAAAGATCTACTAAATAACAGCCGGGACCAACAGCTTAACGTGCTTTTTGAGGCCGGGAGGGAATTATTAGCATGTAATGGATGATCGCCCATCCACGTACCAGCCTAGGCAAGCGCGGCTTAACCTCGTCCTGAGCAGCTGTTAATATTTAGCCACGAACTCCTCGTTAATATATAGCTACGAGAATAATGTCTGTCTCCTATTGGGCGGAATAAGTAAATACCTGTACGTGTGTGACGTAGGGCCCAAGTGTAGAGTTCCCTACTAATAAAGTTACTAGTCTATTTGACCTATATTGTCAACTGCAACATTTTTTGTGTGCATTTTTCATTAAGAGTCGGTATATAGTATATTATATATATCGATTTCCTACTAAGTCAGCTTGACACAGGTATTTTTTGATGTTTTTATAACGTAGCTATATTGTTTGCAAATACACTTTTAATCGGGGCATGCCGATGCCCCGCCCCCCGTTAAGCGCCTCGCCTAAGCGGCCGGGACGTTTGACGCATGGGTCGCCATAGGAACTGGGACGTTACAGTGGCTAAAAGCAAAAACTATTAGGTGCATAGGTTTAGTGCCCACAGATGGGACACAGGTCAACTGTCTCAGATAGGGAGTGGGCCGTAATCAACCACGACTCCACGACGTAGACTTTGAAAAGGGGGACAGGGAGGTCAGAGGAGGGATAAGGATCAGCTAAACTTTTCAATTAACAAAAAAACATGATGTTAGGAGAGGAGAGGAAGAGTAGCCAAGATCTTCACGACACGGGGTAGGAGGGGGCTGAAAAAGTGACTTAGAAACCACACGTGATTATAGGATGACCCTCTACCACTCATAAATCTAGGGCATTTACCATTTGCCATGTTATTCAAATAAAACTATTTCTAATCTAAAACTGTAAGTGAAAACCCTAGATTTAGTCTAACAGATGGTATTCGGGCCAAATAAGCTGCGCTATCCTGGATGCAGGAGTACAATGGACTGACAGCGCGAGATAATGTTTTTCATAACGTTACCCGGCTTAATGGAGGATTCGGTGAAAGCCATGAGTGTTTGTAAAGCTATACTATCTATGGCAGATATGCGATGCTGCGAAATTACATAAAATCACGACTGTAATCTCCGAAAGGTTAGGCTGAAGTTTACTTGGGCCGCGGGTTGTACACTAGTTATCGCGGCCTCGACATAGAGGGCTAAGAAGGAACATGGGTGGTTTTTAGTCAGTAGAAGTCTGACCCTCCCTTTCGCTCTGCCCGAAAACGGGAGGGGTTATTTGATGATTTTCCACCCGCCAAAAAAAGAAAAGGCTGGGCGGTACTTAATATTACACCCACATTTAGCCAGTTATGTTTTAGTCCCGTCTACAGCCAGCATCGTCTTCATCTGTCTAGCCTTTGTGAGTATATGTTCGGCGATATCTTCGCCAATCATGATTCGATTTCGAAAATTCTTTTTTCATTTGTAGGAACGTTATAATTATACGATTTGCCTGTATACAATTGGTGAAAATGTGATGCTCATCTTCGGGGATAGGTACATAATGGAATTCTTCTATAAGTACCCGGAACATAGTATATGTCGGGATTGTTAAAATCTGTTGTCATAACACAAAGTCTCAGAATCTTCTCCTTAGAAATCTACCGATGCATCGAACCGTGCACCTTTTTGTCAACGTTTTATAAGTGCCCATGTAGGCCTATGTGAAATAAAAATATTACTTCAAAAGGTAAAGTTATGTTTCACTTTTTGAGGTCGGTTTTATTTACATCTTTTAATAGCCTTCGCTGTACCACAAACCTAATGTTTTTAGTGACTCTCATTTTATGCAATGAGTCAACACTTATCCAGCTCACAATGGGAACTTTCAGCAGCATAGCGGTTTTTAGTTTTGATTCCTAAACCTTCTTTTGTCGGCGTAAACGAGGACAATACGTGCCCTCTAACAAATGTTATGGATCGCATGGAGCATGGACAATGGGTTGTCTCTGATATTATGAGTGGAATATTAAATAATGATGAGGAGGTCGTGGAAGACTAAGAGACCGATGTCTGGATGGTGTGAGGATTGATATGTAAGAAAACCTGGCCAAATGTAAGTCGGACTTGCATATGAAGGGTTCCGTACCGTATATAGTAGGGTAGTAGTACCCTTTAATTTGTACCTATTATTTCTTGTTAAAGCAGCAACAGAAAAACCACAAATCACATGGGACAAGAGCAGGAAGAGATACCGCGGCCTCGACACAAAGGGCTAAGAAGGAACATGGGTGGTTTTTAGTCAGTAGAAGTCTGACAACACTGCCCAGAGCGAGTTTGATGATTTCTCACCCACCCCACAAAAAAAAAGTTTAAGCTGCTCAAGCCTTGTTTTATCCGAGGATGGGTGACCACTCATTACGCAGATACTGAGTTTTCTCCGTGGCTCAGACAGCACGTAGGCCGATGGTCCCGGCTGTCAATAATTGTAGATCTTTGGCAGTCGTTACAGGTAGTCAGTGACCTGAAAGTCTGACAACCAGTCTTACCAAAGAGTATCGTATTACTCGGTATTAACTGGCTTGTAGAGGTCAGATAGGCAGTCGCTCTATGTAAAATACTGGTATTCAGCTGCATTCGGTTAGACTGGAAGCCGAGGCCAACTTAGTTCGGAAAAAGGCCGAGCAGATGTTACTTAACCTAAAGGACGGATTTAGTGTCCCTTTGTAGAAATAATTAATGTGAATAATGTGTGTCTGTTGTTGTTTGTGATGTATTGTGTTGTGTGTTGTTGTGTTCGAAACAAAACAATAATTGTGTAGTGTGAACATAACCCAATAATCCTTGTTTAAACAATGCCCTCTGTATCTATCATTACACCCACAGGTGCACAATGTGGAATACCTACTATTGTTGGACACATATTTCATGCAAAATATTCACTTTGTCTATTTAATAACATGTAAAAGAATTTCCCAATCAAGTGTATTTCATTGTTTTTACCGAAAATATATTATGAAACTCGGTCAGTCAATCTCCGCATCCAATTTTGTCCATTCACCGCTGTAGATTTTTTAATTATTTGCTTCGGTAAAAGTTTTTCGTTTAAAAAATAATACTCACTGTTACCATATCAATCCTTCGTTTTAATTAATAACTACATACACATACTGGAATGAAACCTGGACAAAAGCAAACAAAAATGCAGTATTTTGGATTTCATGACTACCTACAATGGTTGTAAATGTAAATGGTTTTTCTATCAAGCGTGATTAAAAAATGTAGGCAATTTTTTGTGGAGTTTTTTTTCATATTTTATAGGTAATTTGGAAAAAATAACTATTTGACAACAATGTACGCACGTCAGTTTAAAAGAGTTAAATATTTTTTTTGAAAAATGCCCCCCTCAAAGTGACTAGTTATCGGAACTAAATTTTTTATTACAGCCGGGGGGGGCAGTTCAGTGCATTATACATACAGGGTGTAAAACAACCCTTCACACATACGTCAACCAAGCATTCTGTACATCAAACTGAGTAACCCTGTGCAAAAATTTTTGCTGGGAAACGATTTTTTTTTGGGGTCAAAAATTTCATTTTACGGTAAAACTCAATGTAGCACTCTTAAAACATTGTGCTAGTGGATGCTTTGAATAGTAAAGGGGTCATGGAGGTAATTTAAGTAAAGTTACAACCTGAAAAACTAGTATTTACAAAAACAGCTGTGCAAAATTTGGAACTTTGAACCCCAATATCTCCGTAACTAGGGGGTTCCCAGGTATGGTCTAGAACAAAAAAATGATCGCAGTGGTGGGGAAAACAAGTGCCCTTCGTTTGCGTTAAGGGTACTTTTACACCCTTTATATTCTTTGCAGGTCCCCCTCACTTTGACTCGGGGGATTCTTATTTTTTGTCAAAATGACACTGAACACTTATCTGATCTCTCGATAAGGTTATTGTTAGAGGTTATAGAACTGTGAAATTACTGCTCTCAATCTAAACTTACGACACGTACTGTGGGACCTTGCGTATCATAATAAGAAAACTAGAGAATCCGTGTCAAAATCAAAATAAAAGTCCATTTATTAAAATTACGCTATCGAAAGTTAATTTTATTGTTATTAAAAAATTGAAATTATAACAATAAAAAAATACGTAACATATCAGTATAAAGCAGATTTTGGAAAAGGACATAAACATTGTCTTGTGTTCGACTCAGCGGCCAGCTATTCTTATCATTTATAAGTACCTCGTCGTTAATAGTGTAGTGTGAGAGGTCCCTAACTCTGTGGCTTCAACCCTAAACTGCTACCGTTTAGCCACAGGCGGTGTCGACTTTCCTTTATTTTATACGTTGCTCGTAAATGAAAGTCCTAAAAGGTTTTGTCTGACAGTAGGTACACGGGTGTTCTCGACATTTTGTAATGGTACAATCTGGGAGGATTTTCTTTACGTTACATGTACGATTTGTGTCGGAGAGTCAAAGGATTTATTTAAAAGGTTTTTAGATGTGAAAAGTTTAAAGTTTAAACTTGTCTTTCTGTACACCAAACCAAGTAACACGAAGTAAAAATTATTGTTGAGAAACGGATTTCAAAAGGAGTGTCTTTTATGACCGTTTCTATCTTTTGCAGAGTAGCCCAATTTAAACAATTCTTTTTTTATTGGTGAGGGTATGCCACGAAATTGGTCATATTAAAGATTGAACAATAAAATTCACCGCTGACTGAACAAAAATAAAGGTTATTTATTTACCACCTCCTGAATTTATTAGCTGTGTACCGTTCTGTACCGTTATGAATCTTCCTAATGTTATGAATGAATTCATAATTTATTTTGATTTTCAAATCTTATTGGTAATACTTGGAAAAATTTAAGTAACATAGAATTTATAAGAATCTCAAAGTATTTCACGCCAATGAATCCGTTAAAAGGCCCACGATTCACAAATATCTTCAAATACGCCGCGCCGCCGTGGTGGTACCTACCTAAATCATAACGTTCGCTTTCTCGTCGACTTGTAGAGAAGATGAAAGACAAGTGTGCATCAAACCTTGTTAGATATAGTACCTACGGAGATATGACGATCAAATGGAATTCCGGAATAAAACTGAGGTGTTGGAGTCGTCTCTGCTATTTTTGCCACAAGCCCATATTTTTTTTATTTATGCGAGCTGCTCAGAAGTATGTTTGGTTTTAAACGCGTAGGCGTATTCAAAGAAGGCCAAATTGACCTTCCAAACACGGGTCAGAATAAACTGAAGGCAAGATATGAAAAATATTATGAAATGAAAAAAACCCAGTTAAAATAAATCATCATCAAAAACAGGGATCTGGGGGCACGGCAGTATCCCCACCAAGTCGAGCAATAAAACGGCACGGCCGTACCATCCTTTTCTCGAACCAGGTCAGGCCATTTTTAAATACTTACTAGAACAAAATCACAATAAAGTGTGTAAAAGTACCCTTAACACAAACAAAGCGCACTTGTTCTCCCCACCACTGCGATATTTTTTTTTAAACCTGGGAACCCCCTAGATACGGAGATATTGGGGGTCAAAGTTTAAAATTTTGCACAGGTGTTTTTGTAAATACTAGTTTTTCAGGTTAAAACTTTATTTAAAGTACCTCCATGACCCTTATACTATTCAAAGCATCCACTAGCACAATGTTTTAAGAGTCCTACATTGAGTTTTACCGTAAAATGAGATTTTTGACCTCAAAAAAAAGTCGTTTCCCAGCAAAATTTTTTGCGTAGGGGCACTTAGTTTGATGGACGGAATGAAAATGAAATTTTATTACCTCTATTTAATAAACAACTTTTTTGCAAAAAAAAGTTGTGTGCTGGGAGGCTAGTTTAGCATAGGTATAATGTACTTTGAACCAACCCACACTGGGGCCGCGTGGTAGATTCAAAAATCAAATCAAAATCAAAATATTTTTATTTCACATAGGCCTACATGGGCACTTTTAAAACGTCGGTAAAAAGGGGCACGGTTCGGTGCATTGGTTGATTCCTAAGGAGGAGAACCGGCAAGAAACTCCAAAGGTTACTCTTTTAATCTTTTAAAATCGTTTGGGTTAACAATAAGGTATAATACACACATGAAGGCCAGATTAATGTCTGAGATGGTCTTTTGAAGAAAGCACCACACAGATTTGAGTGGACCCGTCCAGTCAGTGCAAGCATTTGTCAGTTATCGTGGAGCTCGACTTATAACTCAAGGAGCTCAACGTCACGACGAACAATACCAAAGAAAGGACATTTGGGTGGGTCACGTAAAGTACTCAAACTGCCAGACAATCACAACAATTAAAATTTAAGAGAGACCCACATGGTCCTCACATTCACAATATCAATTTTTTTAATATTTATCATATTGAGTAATCATTTTACATTATTAAATGTCAAAATAAAAAAAAACACAAAAAATATATATAAAATAAAATATTTAAAAAGTAAATATTGATGAAAAAAAAATATCATATTTGAAAAAGTAAACAATGTCAGTGTATAAAAATAATCATAAAATGTCAAATTGTAAAAAAAAAAAAATTATAATATGTTTAAGTCAATTCAAATTGGCGCAGTTCAATCCCAAGCTTTTTTGTCCTCTATATAATCTTTAACAGTATAAAATCCTTTCTGGCAAAGTTTACGTTTTTTAAAGGATTTGAATTTATTAAGGCTTAAATTTTGAATGTGGCTTGGTAGTTTATTATAAAAGCGAATACATTGGCATCTAAATGATCCACCTATTTTCTTGAGCCTTGTTGTGGGTACAATATATTTATGTCTATTTCTTGTATTTATATTGTGAATATCACTATATTTCTTAAACAGCTTTATATTTTTGTGAGCATACAAAAGATTTTCATAAATATACTGAGAGGGAACAGTCATTACATTAATTTCCTTAAATTTTTCTCTCAGAGAGTGTCTCGCTCGGACTCAATTTAAAAATGGATCTAACCGCTCGTTTTTGCAAAACAAAAATGGTCAGAATATCAGTGGCATTCCCCCACAATAGAATGCCGTACGACATTACGTTATGAAAATAACTAAAGTACACTAAACGGGCTGTCTCTACATCGGTTAAATTACGAATTTTTCTAACTGCGCATGCTGCAGAGCTCAGCTTTTTCGACAATTTATCTATATGAGGCCCCCACTGAAGCTTAGCGTCTAAAGTTAAGCCCAAGAACACCGTGCTATCTTCAGGATTCAACTCTTCGCCCTTTACCAACACACGAGTTTTCACCTGCCTAACGTGAGGTAGTGTAAACCTAATGCATTTGGTTTTTTTTTTCATTAAGAAGCAAATTATTAGCGTTAAACCAATGCACCACTTTCGAAATCGCGCTATTTACATCGTCAACAACTACCTGTTGTCGTTTAAGTTTAAATAAAAGCGAAGTGTCATCCGCAAATAACACGATATCGTTGTTATTCTTTCTGAGGTGAGGCAAATCATTAATATAAATAAGAAACAAAAAAGGGCCAAGAATCGAGCCCTGTGGGACTCCCATTATTACAATAGATCCGGGTGATCTTTTCCCGTTGACGTCAACGCTTTGGATCCTATAACTGAGGTATGCGATAAGAAGATCCAGAGCGCTGTTTCGTATTCCGTAGTGGCGGAGTTTCCTGATTAAGGTTTCATGAAGGACGCAATCAAATGCCTTGGATAAATCGCAAAAAATGCCCAAAGCATCGCATTTATCTTCCCAGGCATTATAAATATGTCCTAAAAGTTCGACACCGGCATCGGTAGTTGAGCGACCCTTCCTAAAACTGAACTGTTTATTGTGTAATAATTTATGTTTATTAAAAAATCTTTGCAATTGGTCTAAAATTAATTTCTCAAAGACTTTACTGAAAGTAGGTAGCACTGAAATAGGTCTATAATTTGTGGGGTCTGATGTACTACCCGCCTTGAATAAAGGAATAATTTTATTTTACTATTTTTCATAAGGTCAGGAAACTCCCCACAATCAATACAATTATTAAAAATAGAAGCTAAGGTAGGTGCTACAATATCAATAATGGACTTGGCAACTTCTACAGAATTACCCCACAGATCCGCAGTCTTCTTAACATTTAAGGTGTGAAATGTTTTTAATATATCTATAAATGTGACATGTTCAAAATGAAATTCTGAGTCGCAAGCTTTAACATTTTACTTTAGCAAAGATTCGGCATCAGTAGGTGACGAGTTTAGGGATTTCATCGTTGAAACGGGAATGTCAGAAAAGAAACTTTCGAAAGCCGCGGCGACATCCGAATCTGATTTAATTACTCTGTCATTAATTGTTAAGCTGTAGTCACTATCACGGTTACTGGTCCTTCCCGTTTCATTATTAATAATATTCCATGTTGTTTTAATGACATTATTGCTGTTTCTAATTTTCGAGCTCAAATAATGTGACTTAGCAATACGACACACACTTTTTTAAACAATTTTGAATAATTTTTAACATATAAATTAAATTCGGCAGTATTTACAAAAACTCTTTCATTATACAGCTCATAAAGCCGTGTTCTACTCTTGTGAATACCAATGGTAGCCCAGTCACTGAAAGATGCGATACAATTTACTGAGATAGTCTTGGGAATAAAAGTGGAATTAAATTACTTACAATACTGTAAAAAAAATCATCATATTGATGATGAGGATTGTCAGTAGACAATAACGGTAAGTTATTCAAGAGTTTACTTTTAAATGTTTCCAAGCATCTTACTGTTTTTGGGTTAACAGTGATATCCTTTTTAGCCACTTTGATTTTTTTGTTATCAATGGTAATCATTTGTCCGCAATGATCAGAGTCTAGAGCATTTATAATTTCTTTTTGGATTGGAATAACATTAGTAAAAATATTGTCTAGACATCTGGCACAAGTAGGCGTTATTCTTGTAGGCTCCAAAAATAGGTTTACGAGATTGTAGGACTAAAACAGACTTATAATTTTACTACATGTACTTGAGTTTTCTAATAAATTTACATTAAAATCACCGCAGGTGATAATGGACTTGTTTGTGTTACAAATCTTGTGTAAAACTTCATCCATTACCTTCTCAAAGCAGTCATACAATCCCGAGGGGGGCCTGTACACACTTAATGTAATGAACTGCTCCAATTCTATACAAGCTATTTCAATAATTCATTCAACAGATAGGCTGACAATGTCCTTTCGGTCTTTAAACTTAATCTGGTTATTTACTAAAATTAGTGATCCACCATGAATGGCATTAACTCTGTTGAATGTGCTACCAACAGATGTTATAGCCCATCCTTATATAAAAAAAAAACTTTTCGATTCGAAATGCTTATGTGTCAGTTACAAGCTCACTAAACGTTGCTGCCCAGTTGACATTATCCAATGGCAGTGGTGACGAAAGTGGCGCTCATGATCACTGTAACATTGAACGTGTCACTTCAATAAAGTATCTTGGCATAGTGATTGACTGCAACCTTGCATTCAAAGATTACATAATACACCTATCAAATAGAGTGCGCAAACAAATTTATATTTTAAAACAACTACGCAACTCGGCAGATGCTGTTGTCATGAAGATGGCATACCAGGCACTGTGTCAATCAATTTTAGTATATTGTATCTCATCATGGGGCGGTGCAGCCAAATCCCACTGTATTAAAATTGAACGTGCGCAGAGAGCGGTTCTTAAGGTGTGCTGTTTCAAGCCAAGACTCTATCCCACCGTCAAACTCTATGAATATTGTCAAGTCCTTACGGTCAGGCAACTGTTTGTACTAGCCACTGCTATTAAGCAAAAACTTCTTTTAGTCAAAGATTCTTTGTTTTCCTCGGACCCTATCTTTACAATAAATTAAATCAAATTCTTTCACTGCACTCATTGAACAAACATAGTTATAAAATCGCTTTACAGTCTTGGCTACAAAATCAAACATACAGGGTGGCCGGAACATTGACGTCCAAAAATAAAATTTAGGTCCCTCGTATCGTGGGGTATCCGAATCACCCCCATGTATGTTCCGCGACTTTTCATAGTTTTCGAGTTACGATTTTTTTTCTGATTTTTTGAGAATGATCGACCTGACCAATCTAAAAATTTTTTTAAAAAAAAGTACATGGCTTTGTCGAGATTTTTTTTTTGCAACTGAATCTTCATGAGTAGTACTTTTATGCATAAAATAATCAGCTTCGTAACTGTGATGAAAGTTATGAAAAAGTTGGTCTAAAGTGAAAAAATTACGTGTCTATCGTGTTTAGCTATCGAACTGCCATTGTGAAGCCATCGAACAACGACACCTCTTTTGCCTATTGATTTGGTTAAATTTGTTCCTTTTAAAATTTAAAATTAAGTGTCCTAGTGTGTACGTCTTACGTAATGTACTAATTAATAAAGTGGACTTAGTTTTTCGCCACAATGAGGCCTTCTGTACCTACTTTGCGGTGGCGTATTTTAGCATTGGCTTATAGTGCCGACTGTCGACGTTTTGCTTTTGCGCCAGCGCCGCAATACTCGCGCATTAATGAGGCTGCAAGTGAATTCGACTTTGCAAGGAGCAAGCAAAGGAGCTAATTGATGATCCTGAAATGTTGGTGTGGAAGTTCATAACATAACTCAAAACTTACTGTGAAAATATATTTCCATTGAACTTTAGAACTCCGAACACAAATCACTTTAAATTCATCACGTTTTTTTATTATTTTCCCAAAAACAATTGGGACTTTTTCACTTACCTTACCTTTGTCGTTTTATATTTGTTAGTCAAGTAACTACTCTCTAAGATAATAATTATATAAAAATGTACTCTGTGATAATAATGTGGAATGTGGAAAAAGAAAAATATCGGATTTTGTGGGCCAAATCGCAGATTTGAAAAAAAAAAAACAATTTCCATCGAGTAGGGTATCAAAATGAAGGGTTTTAAAAGGAGATTACAAAAATATATGACACTTATATGTTTAATAGAAATTCAAAGTCACAAATCCTATAAACACCAAAACACCAAAGTTAAATAAATCATCTGCGAAGAATTTTACGCGACCAACGAAAGAACAAACACAAAAAAAATCTGAAGTTGGAAATAAAAAAGGTTTCAAGTTTTGTTTAATTTAAAATGTGCTTGTTTTTGATTTTCAGTTTTTTCAGTAGGGATTTTTAGTTTTTTTTTTTTTTCAGTAAGGCAGAAACAATATTTTTATCACATCAGATAAAAATATTGTTTTACAATAAACGCTTGTTTTTTGTGATATTTTGTTTTTGATAATAAAACGTTTTATTTATGATTATAAAAACCTGTATTATAAAGAGTTAATTGATAAAAATAGGATTTCATAAAGTGGTAGGTTTGGTATCTCATGGTAGCTTTTTGATAGCAACACTGAAAACTATTGTACTGTCACACAATCAACATACTATCGACTCACTACTGACACACCACTGAAACGCCATTGAAGTTTCTGCAGAATGCCAAATTTGCAACAGTGGCAAAATAATGTCTGTAGTGTGTCGATAGAGTGTCAATGGCGGGTTGCTAAACTCGAAGTTACAGAATCGGGCCCCTGGTGACCTGTATTACAGGTGTTACTACCAACCACAGGCACCAGCGATCCACAACCAAAAATCGTTGGCTACTACTTATGTATTATAATTATTGTTTGTATTTTTTGGCTTGTGGTGAGAAATAAACATATTTTATTATTATTATTATTATTATCCCTCTCCTAAAGAGGAGGCCTGAGTCCCTGCAGTGGGAACCTTATAGGCTGATGATGAAATAATGTAATTTATTTTATGTAATCATCGGGTTGACATATTCTGTACAGAAAAAAAAAGTAGTTAAAAAACTAAAATAAGTACCCGACTGAAAAAACTGAAAAGCAAAAATTTTTCATTTTTAAATGAACCCCGCCTGCTTCCAACTTTTGTTTAATTTAAAATGTGCTTGTTTTCTGGTGTTTCAACTATTTTTTTATTTAGGTATATCTTTTTAATTAGCCACGTTAAAAACTTCGCAGACGATTTGGCTTCTTTAATATACGATTTTTTACTATGAATTTATCTTAAACATATAAGTTGTTTAAGTATATTATCGATATCTCCTTTTAAAACCCTATATTTTGATATTCTACACGATGATAATGGAAAAAAAACAATTTTTTGGCTCCGCGATATGGCCCCAAAAATACGCAATTTTTGATTGTTTTTAGGGTTCCGTAGCCAAATGGCAAAAAACGGAACCCTTATGGATTCGTCATATTTGTCTGGTCGTCCGTATGTCACAGCTACTTAATTCGGAAACTATTAAAACTGCACAGATGAAACTTGGTACGTACTTAGATGTATTCTGATTTTCATACAAAAATAAAAAAAAGATTAAGGGGGGTCTCCCTATACATGGAACAATATATAGTAAATAGTTTTTGAGATATAGCACAATAAAAAAACCGCAAATATTGTATTGTAATTCATACAAACACTATGAAAAACCAACTTATCACAAAATATATTTTTTCTGTTGCTGCTTTGACAAGAAATAATATAAATTAAAGGGGTGTCCCTACTACGATGGTGCGACTTGCACTTGGGCAATTTTTTTTAATTTGAATGTGGCGCCAGTGACACTTGCGCTATCAAGACGAATCTAACGACGTATAATTTATTCAAATCCGTTCATACGTTTAGGAGTTATGAGGGAACAAAGAAACGGACATACAAACATACATATAGGTCAAACACATAGCCCTCCTTTGGGATTCGACGCAGTCGGGTAAAAATCTCTGTAAATAAATAAAGATTATTGTTAAAAAAATCGTTGCTTTTATTACAATACATTTTTGTAATCCCTGCAAACAATTTAGGAGCTTAAAACAAAAGCTGGTGAGTACAAAAGTAAATAAATCGTTTTATAGAGGTTGTCCATGAGCCAAATTATTGGAATTAATAACAAAAGGGATAAGCGTTACTGTTCCGAGAAAGAGTAAGTAAGTAGATAAAGTAGTGGAAATGATTAGTTAGGCACAGAAAATAAATTATTAAACAAATGAAAACAAAAATGCCCAATGATAAATGATGCGTCGATTTTACGAAACTATGCATAATCTTCAAAAAAAGTAGTAAAAAAACCAAAAAAAACCCGACTGAAAAAACTGAAAACAAAAATCAAGCACATTTTAAATTAAACAAAACTTGGAAGCAGGCGGGGTCCATTTTTATTTTCATTTCATAATTTAATATTCAAATCCCGTCTGCTTCCAAGTTTTGTTTAATTTGAAATGTGCTTGTTTTTTGCTTTTCAGTTTTTTCAGTCGGGTTTTTAACTACTTTTTTTATTTCCAACTTTTTATTTCTTTTGTATTTGTTGTTTCGTTGGTCGCGTAAAATTCTTCTCAGATGATTTAACTTTTGTGTTTGTTTATAGGATTTGTGACTTTAAATTTATTTTAAACATATACGTATCATATATTTTTGTAATCTCCTTTTAAAACCCCTCATTTTGATACCCTACTCGATGGTAATGGATTTTTTTTTCAAATCCGCGATATTTGTTTGCTTTTTGTTACTTTAATGTAGCCAGTGCCACACTTGCGCCATCAAGATGAATCTAACGACGTATATTTTATTCAAATCCCTTTATCCGTTAAGGAGTTATGAGAGAACAGAGAAACAGACAAACATACATACAAGCCAAACCCATAACCCTTCCTTGGGCTTCGCCGCAGTAAGGTAAAAACATCCATACTATAAAAATATTTATTTTTGGTGGTCTTTGTCAATAACTAGATGATCCCCGCGAGTATGTCGGTTAAACTGTTACTAAAACTTTTCTCGAGAACCACTCTATACATATATCCATTGGTAAAAACAGCATGAAAATTGGTGCAGTCGTTTTTGAGTTTATCGCGAACAGAGAGACAGACACGGCGGAGGACTTTGTTTTATAGTATGTGGTGATAGTGTTAAATAAATGTTGATGGGTAATGTCCGTACCAAAGCCCTAAAGTGCGTTGATTTGCCTATATTAAGAGACACCTTGTAACAGTTAATGAAATAATTGTATATTTCTCATTTACTGAAGTCCGGAATGTAATCATTTACAAGCTTATTTGAATATTACAAGTTAGGTCACTTTTCGGTGTTGTTTATCAGAATCAAATTTGCTTTCACTGATAAGCCTGAGAGATTATTTTCAGTGGTTAATTGTAAATGCTTCCAGATATTTAGGCATGGTATTTTATGTCGGCATTTATTCAAGTAGGTACTAAGGTCATGGTTCCAATAACTTCCATTGTTTAAATGCCTATTGGCAATGATAATCCTATTTACATTGTTTCAACTGAAGGTAGGCAGTAAAAGAAAGGATCGAATATTCCTAAAATTACTGTTATTGTTTTTTAGGTCGATTTTACGGCTGAGAGCCATGTGTCCGACAAAAGCTAAGCTCACAGGTACCAAACCTTGAATATAGACAATGAGTAAAAAGTTCGGGCGAAATTTAGATTTACTTCTACGGGGTACCTGGGTAGAGCTTAACCATCGTGGTATTTTATTGTATGACCCATTCAACCAAGAAGATACATAAATAGGATAATTACCAAATTTTCGTCAGTACTGTTTGGTTCCTTGTTGTGTGAGGTTGTTGCTCTCGATCTCGATTGCTAGTCGATCAGTGTTGATTTGGCCTAGGTAAGGGCTGGGTGTATGAACTGCAGTGGACTGCACCAAGTTGCACGTGAGTATATTTGTTTAGTTTTATTAACATTCTATGTTATCTCCGTACCGTGTTACTTCTTTTAAACTGTGTTATCCCAGTATGTTACATGACTTCATCATTTGCAAGGTGCTGGGTTAGTAATTGTTCCTATGGTGTATTGTTTATAGTACGAAAACTTTGAAGGATGTCGACTGTTCGCATGAGTATCACCAACACAGACTATGATGCTGCGCAAGCACTTTTGGACCTGCATAGTAATTTTCATCAACCAAAAAATTGTAAGTTTGTAATTATTTTGTTCTATCAGATTCCGATCAGCAAAAAACAAGTGTAAACCTCCATTTTTTTTTACAGATGACCATAAAGAAACATTAGAAACTGCAAATTTATTCTTGAGCTGTGTTATAGCATCTAACGTAGCGGTAAGTTGTTCAACCTAGTTTGAACGAAATAAATTTCATCGGTTCCTACTAACATTCTTTACTAAACTTATGCTTTATTTCAGAAACAACCAGTAAATGGTATATCTTCACCAAAGGTTGGGACTGTAAGTCCTATACATGCTGTTGCAAACAAAAAAAAATCCGATGTTGCTACGACGGTAAGAGTTTCAAATCCAGTTTTCCTTTATATTTTAAATATTATTGGAAATATGAAAATACTAGACATATTCTAGAATATCTAAAATTTGGAAACTATCTATAACTTCATCTTATTTAATTTTTCAGCACTCGCCAAGAAGGAAGACTCCTGTTTCAAGTGACCACCCTAAGGAACCCAAACGCTCTAAAATACTCAATAAGAAACCTATAAAGCACTTTACTGTCACATCAGGTCCTGCTTTAAGTTTTGCAGCAGGCAAAGTCGCTGAATCAGCTAAAAAGGATAACAGAAGCAATGTTTTTAAGACAAAAGTAAAAACTTGTGATGTTGGGACGCAAACTGAGGATAAATATCAGCTTTCAATAATAGAGACAATGGAATCCACAATCTCCGAACAATGTGAGAAGATTAAAGAATTGGAAGAAAAAATCAAATCCATGACTCAGCCGGTGCAAATAATGGACCATCGTGTTTCTGACAATGATAACGATTTTGATGACGATAATGATGATGATGAATCCTATAAAGCAAGCTCTAATGAAATGGTAAAATATGCTTCTAATATAAATCTTCAGTTTGAAAATGAGAACAAAGATGGTAATAATGTATTCTTTTCCTTTTAGACGATGGACGATAGTAATGCGTCTGATTCAGACATGAATGAAACATTTACGGAACCTGAGACTCCCGAAAAAGTAAAACCGAAATATAAAGCTGGCCAATTTAATGGATATCATAACACTGCAAAAGTATTGAGTTACAGAAATGTTATTGCAAATGCTGACGACTTGGTATGCAAACATACAAATAATAACATAGTGCAGCATATAATTTGAAAAGTCGTTCGTAAATTACTAATTTTTCAACATTCTTAAAGGTGCCAATTGGATACGGGAATGCTCTGATACCATCAAGAATATTTAGACATGTAAACTGGAATTCTTACACCGGTGCTACACGGAAATTGTTAACGGCAGTTTTTACACGCAGGTATTTACTAACCACGTTTTATGCATTTAATTCCGCTGTAAACCGAAATAAGAAGTTTATCTAATATCGCATATTTTTCCAGAGTTTTAGCGACGCACTCCCTCACCGGGAAGCCATCTCCAGCATTTCCGAATAAGCCAGCAAAGAAGAAGTTAGATGTAGCTTTGGTCAACGATATTGTGCAGACGGTAGTTGAGCGCTGCGGCGTACCGGAAAATGTTGTCAGGTACCAAATGCCCATATTAACATTCCATTACATTATTAATCAGTAGTTTTGATCCAGTTTACCTATAATTTTCTATCTTTCTTCCAGAACCAGTATAACAACAAAATGCGCTGATGAAAGCAAGATGTTCCGTACTAGGGAAAACAACAAAAAGAAGCGCAAACATAAAGTCAATAGGGAGAACATCCCGCCAGATTCGGACTCTGGTGACTTTTAATATTTGTACATACTTTTTTTTTGCATTAGTTGGATATATTAGATTAAGGTGAGAATTTTAAATTTTTCAAATAAGATAATAATAGGAATAAAATGTAATTTTGTTCAATTCATTGTCAGGTTTGAAAGCAGAAAACCAATAATTTTGTACTTTTCTTACAGGACCAGTATTACAATATTATGCGCTGTTGATAGTAAGATGAAAAACAAAAAAGAAGCGCAAACATAAAGTCAATAGGGAGAATATTCCGTCAGAGTCTGACTCTGATGACTTTGAAAATTTGTATTTTTTAATTGTATTTTGCATTAATTGGATATATTATAGGAATAAGGTGAGAATTGTACAATTTGCTAATAAGATAATAACAATTATTTGAAAATATTCTTTACTTTATTGTCACGTTTTGAAGTAAGAAATCTTAAACAGATATGCTCGCACTCGGCTACCCTTTTGACTTAATTTTTTTACTATTTATTTTATTATAGCTTATTCTTTATATCTCCAATGATATCGTATTTTTGTTTGTTTTGGTAGAAGTCATTTCTACTCTACATTGGAGTAGATACCAATAACTCCGCCATCGGAACATTACCGGTGCCAGTCTCAAGCCTGGATGAAGGAGGAGAGGATGCTGACTTACTAGCCTTATTTGACTTGAAAACACATAATTGATGACAGTATGTCATCATTATTGTAATTAAATGATGACGTACTGTGCTCATCTTACAACTACTACTGCATGTACAAATCTTAAGCGAGGACGCTGGCACCGTAAACACAAGTTAAATCTTACATTGGGTGCCAGAGCTCATCGAAAACACTCTGTTACCCTAGATGTATAGCTGCATAGTCTATAGATAAGTGTTTTTTGTACAACGGAAAGTAATTTAACCTTTTTTATAATTATGAATTTATACCGAGGACCATGAAAAAGTTGATTTCTGGTTCCGTTTAATGGGAAAAAAATACAACTTTATCGGATTTCTAAAACTTTCTAACTGTACATCCTACAATGACCGGAATGCATTTTAGAGTTCCCTTAATTATAATTGTATGATGTTATATTAATTGAAAAATATTGTATAAGTTATCTTTAATTTTTTAACCGACTGCTTCCTCTCTCTGTTTATGTTATCAATTTGCTTGTTTATTTTTTAATTGTTCAACTCATTTGTTTCGTGTTGAGTACTTAAAACTTAGAAACGATCTGATTTAATGTTTGTTTGACAGTTACTGTGTTTTGAAATCACATATTCATAATGTTAAAGCATCTTAAATAAATTCATTACTGTTTGCCTGCCAACTTTATGGCGAAATATGTCATTGCACTACATACTTATAATTTTACTATCATTTGTACCAAATTTGCTGCAAATAAATAATTTTGACTTTGACTTTGAATTTTATTCACACGTGATAAAGAGAGAGATGGCCTAGTTCGAATAATTTAAAATTATTGTGTAAATGCTGTTAGGTCAGGCTCAGGAGCCTCATCTACCCGCGTGGGCTACCTCGCGCATAACGCGGTCACAACTGCGATTTCCGCTGGAACGAACAAGGAGAAGTTCGGTCGTTCGATAAGTTTTGTTCAAGCTATCAGCCTGTCATGCGACATGTTGTAGCCGTGGCCGCGTAGTGTACACACGACGACAAATCAATATATACAAAATCAGTACAGATTTATCATTTTCTTGGAAATTTAAACAAAGCGAGGCCATAATAGTACTAACTGGAATGTACCAAGGTAGGTACCTTCTAGCTTTATGTGTCGTCATGTGTATGATATCCCTGAATTTGAAGACATCTACATAGACAGAAGTGTTACTGTGTCCCAATTTCTCGTAATTAAATTATAACATGATTAGAAACTGTTGGACTGGAAGGAAATTAGATGGTTGACCGTATGGCAAAAGAAGCGGCATCTGATTGTGAAATTTATCTTTGTTCTCCTTGCATACTGAGCTATTACCTTTAGTTAGAAATAAATGTATTCAATCATGGTCAGAATACTCTGATGAAATATCTTTGACTAAAGGATCTGGTACAGAGCGATTCAGACTTCTCTTCCACGAATACTTTATTTTAGTGAGGGCAAGCTTTTGTCGATAGTTTTAATGTAGGCTTCTATCTTATCGTTCTGGGCTCACCATTATCCGATGATGTTAGAACAGTTTAGCATAGGCATATGTAATTTAATTGTGCGCAGTCATCGGGTTGGCATATTCTGTATAGAAAAAAACCTGTAATTAAATAACGATTACTTTTTTTATTAAACCGTTGCTTTTATTACAATACATTTTTGTAATCCCTGCAAACAATTTAGGAGCTTAAAACAAAAGGTGAGCCTAAAAGGTAAATAAATCGTTTGAAAGAGGTTGTCTGTGAGCCAACTTATTGGAATGAAGAACAAAAGGAATAAGCATAACTGTTCCGAGAAAGAGTTTCGATGTGCCTAAAGAACAACGTTTTAAGTTCCAAAATAACTATACACTCATCGAAATAAGTGTACGCGTTGTATTTATATTCTTTTTGCCGACCAAAATGGATAAATGCTCACCAAATCTTGGATGCAAAAGCGAGCGAAGCGAGCTCGGGCTTGTTTGTAAACCATCCAGAAGTAGGAGCCCCGCTTATCGAGGCTCCGTCAACTACAGGATTTATGTTACAATAATTTGTTTTTCTCAAGAACGGTGCGTCGCCTCAGTAAAACTGACAAAATTAAAAGTCGTGAAAGAAAATATTGGTAACATCTATTTATCGATAACTAGTGGACCTGGCAGACGTGGTCCTATCCGGACAGCAGCGCCACCTACCGGGTCAAATTGTAAATCTAAACCGTTCTCGAAATTTTCATAAAAATCGGTCCAGCCGTAATCCCCATTAACAAAATGATCTGCCATTTATTAAATTCATTTGTTACAATAAATGTGATGAATGAAAAACCGCTCGACCGATCGAACTAAAATGGCTGATGTTACATACTCCATTAAGAAACTTAAGTGGAGGTGGGCAGGTCACATGGTTTGGAGTTTATAGGAGAAATGGTTGAAGAAAGTAAGAGACAGAGTGGTGTCCGAGACAACACAAAAGACGGAAAGTAAGACTGCCTTTTAGATGGGAGGATGACGTTATAAGAGCGGTATGCGGCGGGTACTACTTGAATAAGACAAGCGGATAACCGAATCCAGGAAAGAAATACAATCTTACGTTACCGGTGTCTAATAAATTTTAAGAAGTGAAATTTTATTTTTATCTTTTACCATTAAATGGCGCAAGATTGTTAAATTACGGCTATCTAATAATAAATAAAATTATTGGCTAGGCCACCAGGATTACCTCGGTTTTCTGTCTGACTGACTTTCAGGCCTTACGAGTACAGTGATTTGACACAGAAGATACATAATAATAAAAATTAAAACAAAAGCCCAAAAAATAAACGATACGTCGATTTTAACAAATTTGCATTTGATTAAAAAAAGCCATAATATGCAAATATTTATTTTTGTGGTATTTTTCAACAATAACTAGATGATGCCCGCGGCTTTACCCGCGTGGACGTCTGTAAATTAAATCCTAAAACCTTCCTCGATAGCCATTGATAAAACCAGCATGAAAATTTGTGACAGACGCGGCAGAAGACTTTATTTTATAATATTATATATAGTGATAAGTGATAGTGTTATATGTTAATGTGTAATGTCCGTACCAAAATCCAAAATATGTGCGTTAATTTGCCTATATATCCAGAGAAACCTTGTAACAGTTAATGAAACTAAAAATGTATTTTTCCCATTTACTGAAGCCCGGAATTGAATCATTTACAAGCTTATTTGAATATTACAAGTTAGGTCACTGTTACGTTTATAGTTATCAGAATCAAATTTGCTTTCACTGATAAACGACTTTGTTCACTAGACAACTTTAAATGCTTCCAGATATTTAGGCATGGTATTTTATTTCGGCGTTTATTCATGTAGGTACTAAGGTCATGGTTCCAATAACTTCCATTGTTTAAATGCCTATTAGCACTGATAATGACATTGTTTCAACTGGAGTTAAGCAGTAAAAGGAAGGATCGAATATTTCTAAAATTACTGTAATTGTTATTATGTTGATTTTACAGCTGAGAGCCATGTGTCCGACAAAAGCTAAGCTCACAGACCAGGTACCAAACCTTGAATATACAGATATACTATCAGTAATAGACAATACGTTCAGGCGAAATTTATAGAGGATTACTATTTCTGGGTACCTGGGTTGAGCTTAACCATCGTGGTCTTTTATTTTATAACCCAAGAAGATACATAACTAGAATAATTGCCAAATTTTCGTTAGTACTGTTTGGTTCCTTGTTGTGTGAGGTTGTTGCTCTCATTGCTAGTCAATCAGTGTTGTTTTGGCCCAAGTGCCAGGTGTGTGAACTACTGTGGACTAAATCGAATAGCACGTGAAAAATATTTGTTTAAATTTATTTACAATCTATGATATCCCCGTACGGTCTTAATTCTTCTAACTGTGTTATCCCAGTATACATGACTTTAATAGTTGCAAAGTGTTGCGTTAGTAATTGTCCTATGGTGTATTGTTTATAGTATGAAAACTTTGAAGAATGTCGACTGTTCGTATGAGTGTTGCCTGCACAGACTTTGATGCTGCGCAAGCACTTTTGGATATGCAAAGTAACTGTCATCAATCGGAAAACTGTAAGTTTGTAATTATTTCTTTTTATGGTATTCCGATCAGCAAAATGCTATTGTGAAAGGGTAAACTTCTTTTTTTTCAGGTGACCGAAAAGAAATTGTAGAAAATGCGAATTTATTCTTGAGCTGTGTTATAGCATCTAACGTAGCGGTAAGTTGTTAAAGCTAATTTGAACAAAAATAATTCTCTACAGTTCCAAATATCATTCTCAATCTAAACTTATGTTTTATTTCAGATACAACCAAAAAATGTTAAATCTTCGTCAAAGGTTGGGACTGTTAGTCCTGTACATGCTGTTGCAAATGATAGGAAATCCGATGTTGCTACTACGGTAAGAGTTTCAAATCTAAGTTTCTAATGTGTTGCAGATATTATTGAAAATAGTAAAAGACTACACCTACAAAATATCTACGATTTGGAAACTATGTATAACTTCATCTTATATATTTTTTTAGCACTCGCCGAAAAGGAAGACTCCTCCTTCAAGTGCTCGCCATAATCATGCGTACCACCCTGAGGAAACCAAGCGCTCTAAAATAATAAAAAAGAAACCTATAAAGCATTTCACTGTCACATCAGGCCCTGCTTCAAGTTTTGAAGCAAGCAAAAACGCTGGATCAACCAAAAACAGAAGCAATGTTTTTGAGACAAAAGTAAAAACTTGTGATGTTGGGACGCAAACTGAGGATAAATATCAGCTTTCAATAATAGAGACAATGGAGTCCACAATCTCCGAACATTATGAGAAAATTAAATCTTTAGAGGAAAAAATCAAATTAATGACTCTGCCCACGCAAACGATGGACCAACGTGTTTCTGACAATGATAACAATTTCGATGACGATAATGATGATGATGAATCCTATAAAGCAAGCTCTAATGAAATGGTAAAATATGTTTCTAATATTAATCTTCAGTTTAAAAATGAGAACAAAGATGGTAATAACGTATTCTTTTCTTTTCAGATAACGGACGATAGTAATGAATCTGATTCAAATATGGAAGAAACATTTAGAGAACCCGAAAAAGTCAAGCCGCAACATAAATCTGGCCAATTTAATGGATATAATAACACTAAAAAAGTATTGAGTAACAGAAATGTTATTGCAAATGCTGATGACTTGGTATACAAACATACAAATAATTATATAATGCAGCATATAATTTGAAAAGTCGTTTCGTAATTTATTACTAATTGGTCGTTATTTTTACAGGTGCCAATTGGAGATGGGAATGCTCTGATACCATCAAGAATATTTAGACATGTAAACTGGCATTCTTACACCAGTGCTACACGGAAATTGTTAACGGCAGTTTTCACACGCAGGTATTTACTAACCAGGCTTTATGCATTTAATTGTGCTGTAAACTGAAATAAGAAATAGCCTTATGTTATTAATACCACATATTTTTCCAGAGTTTTAGCGACGCACTCCCTCACCGGAAAGCCATCTCCAGCATTTCCGAATAAGCCAGCAAAGAAGAAGTTAGATGTAGCTTTGGTCAACGATATTGTGCAGACGGTGGTTGAGCGCTGCGGCGTACCGGAAAATGTTGTCAGGTACCAAATGCCTATTTTATCATTTCGTTACATTGTTAATCAGTGTTTTGGTCCAGTTTACCTATAATTTTGTATCGTTCTTCCAGAACCAGTATTACAACAAAATGCGCTGATGAAAGCAAGATGTTCCGTACTAGGGAAAACAAGAAGCGCAAACATAAAGTCAATAGGAAGATCATCCCGCCAGACTCGGACTCTGATGACTTTTAATATTTGTATTTTAATATTTTTTTGCATTAGGTAATTGAATATAATTCTTGTATTATAGGATTAAGGTTAGAATTTTACATTTTTAAAATTAGAAAATAAGATTTCGTTGTAATTGTTTTCAATTCATTGTCCCGTTCTGAGGTATATGCTCGCACTCGGCTGCAGTTTCCTTTTGACTTTATTTTTTGACTTTTTTATTTTATTATAATTAATTCTTTAAATTCCCAATGTTAGCGTATTTTTCTTTGTTTCTAGAAGTCATTTCTACTTTATATTGGAGCAGATGCCAATAACTCTGCCATCGGAACATCACTGGTGCCATTCTTAACCCTCCAAGGTAGGAGGAGAGTTTGTTGACTTTATGAATTACTTAAACATTTCAGATCTTTATTATTCCTTAACAATAATTAACAATAATCCACTAACTTAGAAAATAAATTTAAATAACATTATTTGTGCGAACAGAGATCTATGTTCATAGTTAAAATTATAAATTTTAGGGTAAGCGATCACAATAACAAAACAAGTGAGTGTAGCAGCTAATTAATTACCAACCCAAGCAAACATTAAATTGAAACAAACTAAAAGTGCTAGATGTGGCAATACATGGCTTCAAAATTATTAATAATTTGTCTTTTTATTATTATTTGCTCATCATGTATGATTTCAGCATTTTTTTAAAACGAGACATACAAAATATTATCAAATCGGACGTTTAGTTTAAACATTAACATTAAGTTTTATTTTAAATATCGATAGTTTGTAGTCTGCGGTCACGATGATTCTTCGCCCATCACTAATTAGGACGGCATGCCCATTAAGTATGACATTGACAGGTACTGTATTATCAAATTCAGGACTTCATAGGCGTGATTTTACTGACAGCTGTCGCAGAGATCAAGCTATCTTATATGAAGTAATAGATTCTTTTATATCCAATTGTACTCGTATGTTATTGAACATGTTAACCTTCAAATTCAATTTTTTTATTATTATTATTTTATGTACCTGATGTTTTTATGTGAAATTTAGAGTTGTATGATTCTCTTTATGTAGTATTTTTTGTATAAGTATGCACGTACCTATGGGACATTTATGTTTGTGTAACTAAATAATATTTTGATGAATCTGTTTTGTGATTTTTGTAATATTTCTAGATTAGATTTAGCCGCGGTAGGTAGTCTATGTGTAGCTTAACTAAAGATTTGTAAATTATGTGTCGAACTTTCTGTGGAAGACAATAATTGTTTATGCTGTAAAGGGCTCCTGAGAGTGATAGCATTTTAGATTTGATTTTCTCTATGTTAGGTTTCAAACTCAGGTGGTAATCTAAAATTTAACCTAAATATTTCTCATTAGTCTTCCTTTGAATTAAATGATTTATTTACCACTATTACCACTACAACATGTTTTTCAATCGTCCAAACATTTCCTTAGAAAATATTTTAATTAAACTTATTTGACTTGAAAAAACAAAGTTTTCTATTTATACAATTTTGAATATGGGTGTCACATTTGGGGAGCTTTACAGTTTTTTTTTAAGTTTTGCAAACTGTACCGACTGATGTTAAGTACATATATGAAAAAGCTTATTGTGTGGATCTAAAATATACATTTTTGAATAATTTTAATATACTTAAATACTTTTACTGAAAATAGATAAAAATTGTCCATTCACGCCTTATCTCAAACTACAGCCTAAAAGCCTAAAATTGTAAAAAAATACAGAAATTAGTTCACATAGATTGCAGAAAAACGTATAAGAAGTCTAAAATAACATTGAAAATATCTCAATATTATGCGTACAAACTTACATTTGCAGTTGAAATGTATGGGTAAACAAGTTTGTTTGGCCGATGGTACAAAACCCTTCATGTGCAAGTCGGACTTGCACTTGGCCCGTTTTTACCCGACTACGGCGAAGAAAAAAGGAAGGGATTTTTAGATTCAGAAACATAAATATGTGATTTTATTAATAGTCAGGTTATTTTGGCTTATGAAAATAGAATTCATTTTATTATTTGTAAAATTTTCGAATAGGGATGTTTACTGACTTAAAAATACAGTGTGAGTCTTTATAATGTGCACATATCAAAATGAGGGAATCTATGCTTAATTTTATCGATGGAAAAAATATTTAAAAAAATCTAAATATTTTTTAATATTTTTTATGGAATTTTCAAAAATGTTGTCCGCTGTTGTGACCCCAATGTAAACAAAACGGTGTAACTTTTAAACTAAATTATCTATCGCGATGAAACAAACTCCATAATGATTGGAAGCAATTAGGCGTCCTCGTAAAATGAAAATTGTGGAAAAAAACTACCCTCATTTGAAAATAAACACGTTTTTTGATCAAAAAAACTTTTTTTTTTCATAACTTTTTACAATAATCGTAAAATTTCTCAATAAGACGCCCCCATTACCTACCTTTTTTATTACTTTATCGTATTTTTCATCGTATTAGCTACCCAATACTAAAAATGGCATGTTTATAACTCAAACATAACATTTTCTATCAAATGTTAAAAGATGGCACTCTGAAAGCGCCATTTATTATTCTCTTAAGGATGGTTTATTTGGAATGTTAATTAATACAAAAGAGTTCAATTAAAACCATTTATTATTTTATATAAAATTAACCTAACTCCCCGCACCGCGACCCGCGCACATTCACAACAAAATTCACAAAAAAAGGCTATCTACCTGCTAAACAATAGTGCGTTGCCGTGCACTGGGCCTTTCTTTGACAATTGAGAAATGTTGGGATTGAGTTAAAAACATGCAATTTTTACCATTTCGTGGCTAATGCGATAAAGAATAACTTAAAGTAATAAAAAACATAGGTAATGGGGGCGTCTTATTGAGAAATTTTACGATTATTGTAAAAAATTATGAAAAAAATATGATTTTTCATAAAAAAAGATGTTTATTTTCAATTGAGGGTAGTTTTTTTCCACAATTTTCATTTTATGAGGACGCCTAATTGCTTCCAATCATTATGGACTTTGTTTCATCGCGATAGATAATTTAGTTTAAAAGTTACACCGTTTTTGTTTACACTGGGGTCACAGTAGCAGAAATTTTTTTTTAAAATTCCATTTAAAATATTAAAAAATATTTTGATTTTTTTTAATAATTTTTCCGTCGATAAAATTAAGCATAGATTCCCCCATTTCGATATGTGCACATTATAAAGAATCACACTGTATATGATTCTTATTAGTCCATCTGTTGGATTATCGAAAAAAATTGGATACGTATTTTTTGTTATATAAAATCAATAAAAAATAACGAAGATAAAATGCGTCAAAGATTTCAGTGGGGGGTTTGTGACGTCACTGACCGGTAAAAAATGTCATATTAATGTCTTAGAATTTTCAAAGCACACGAGTTCTCAAAGCACTGCATCGTCTTCATTGTATGCTAACGTAAAAAAAAGAGAAAATACGGGTCCAATAATTTTTGAAAATCTATCTGACGGACTAATTATTGTTTTGAGATAATGAAGTGATAATAGATTAATCATTGTTGCTAATTAATAACGCCACGATGTGATTGATGTGCAGTAGTTTCTTTACCTATAACTGGAATATTCGGAATCTCATCCTTTCATTTAATCTATACTTTTATGCTTATAAATGCAATAGGTAATACTCTTGCCTATCTGACCATCTGTTGCCATTTCAAATGGTAACTGCCGTATAGATTTCTATGAAAATTGCCACATGGCATAAGTTTCTTGTATCCCACAGTCTTGTCTTTGATCCCGCAACTAAATTAATCGTAAAAAAAACGGCTGTATAGGAATAACAATGTTTCCTATTAAAGAAAAAGTAAATTGAATGGATTAGATAAATGTATATTCAGTAAAGACAAGAAGAAGAATAACAACCCATAGCAACGTAACACAGATACATAGGAATATAAAGATATAAAGCAACTGGATGCGCTCTATACTAGAAGTGCTTCCTTAATATTCTCTCTTCTTTTCAAGCCGAACTCTTCACAGAGCCTTACCAGTCTCGGTTTGTAAACAGGCTTCGTAAAAATGTCAGCAAGTTGTTCTGCAGTCGGTACTTGCTCTATGGTTATATCCTTGTCGGATACACACTGTCGCACATAAAAGTGTTTCAGTTTTATATGTTTAGTCTTGCGGTGCTGCTCGTATGGAGGGTTATATGCGAGCTTAATTGCCGATTCATTATCGATTCGCAAAGTAGGCGTATCTAGGTTAGTTTTTAGATCTTGGAACAATCTCCTCAACCAAACTATTTCACGACTAGCCTCACTGGCTGCAACTATCTCCGCTTCTGTGGATGATAAGGAAACCATGGATTGCTTCGAACTTCGCCAGGATATTGCTGAGCCAGCATACAGACATACAATCCCGCTCGTTGAGCATCCGCTCGCTTCATCTCCTCCGTGATCTGCATCACTGTAAGAGATGAGACGCTTTTCACCTTTCTTGTACTCAAGTCCAGTATCGATAGTCCCTTTCAAATACCTAAATATCCTCTTCACCTGTTGAATATTGCCTTTGGTAGGCTTATCTAGGTTTCGAGATACTACCCCAACCGCATACGCAATGTCAGGTCGAGTTCCAACCATCAGATAGGACAAAGATCCAACAGCTTCCCGATAAGGAAAAACTTGCGTTTCTGGATTTTCTTGTACCTCATCTCCTTTCCCGGATTTTATTATGGGTGTCCCAACCGCCTTGCAATTGCTCATACCAAACTTTTCTAACAATTTTCTGGTGTAAGCAGTTTGGTGGACTTTTATAGTACAATCTTTGTGTTGTTCTATCTCCAGACCAAGAAAATAGGACGGTATTTTGGTGATGATTTTAAATCGCCGTTTTAATTCATTTTTAATGAAATCATCAGCCTCTTTCTCATCTGACGCGGCCAACAGTCCATCATCTACATAAAGCGCGAGCATTATCTTCTTTTGTCCACGTTCTCTGACGTAGACACAGGGGTCTGCTTCGCTCCGGATGAAACCTGTCTCCAGAAGAAAATCGTGAATACACTCATTCCAACATTTAGGTGCCTGCTTTAACCCATACAGGCTTCTTTTCAGTTTGCATACGCGACCAGTCCCGTCATCGTACCCTTCCGGTTGTCTCATAAAGATTTCCTCTTTGACCGTGCCGTATAAGAAGGCTGTAGAGACGTCAAACTGTCTGAGTACTAAACTCTCATTGGCAGCAATACTTAGTAGTATTCGGATTGTGCTCATTTTAGCGACAGGGCTAAATGTCTGGTCATAATCAATTCCCTTCTTCTGCGAATATCCAATAGCAACTAATCGTGCTTTGTACTTATCGACAGTACCGTCAGGGTTCTTTTTGATTTTAAATACCCATTTGCATCTTAGTGCTTTTCTATTCTTAGGTAGGTTCGTCAGTTCCCAGGTCTGATTATCTTGTAAAGATTTAACTTCATTGTTCATCGCTTCGATCCATTTATCTTTTTTAAAGCTTCGCAAGACGTCTTGATATGTAGTCGGTTCAGGAATAGATATAGCTTCGCTAACAAACTGCTCAAACCGTTGTGGAGGTCTGATCTGGCTTGGATCACGCAGTTGTCGTGTAGGTTCCGTATTTACAGGCTCATCTTCCTCTAAAGACTCATAATCTTCTTCGACGCTTTCATATGCTTCTGAAGGTGGACGAGAATGACTCTCTTCGTAAACAGTTTTATGATCTGTAAGAGGCATTGGCAGCTCGTAGGTGTTCATTTCAGGTTCAGGTATTGTAGAAGTTGTGTCAATCTTAGTTTTCTTAAGTGAAGATAACTCATCAAATACAACATCTCGAGATCTGATCAGTTTCAATTCCTTTACATTGAAAATTCGATATCCTTCATCACCATCGTACCCAATAAGAATGCCTTTCTTAGCTTTTCTGCCTATCTTACTTTCTCTCTTTTGTTTTGGGACATGCACATAGCAATCACTTCCAATGATTTTAAAATGATTAATTTTGGGTTTCTTGCCGTACCAGAGCTCATGCGGTGACCTTTCTTCTTTAGGAGTAGGTCCAGTTCTGTTTAATATGTAAACAGAGGTTTTGGCTATCTCTGCCCATAAACCATCTGGTATCTTTTCATGAGCGTGCATCAGTGCTCTTGTCATCTCCACGATTGTACGGTTCTCTCTTTCTGAGGATCCGTTTTGTTCTGGAGTGTATGGCATCGTAAATCTTTGTTTTATGCCATATTTTCTCAAAGTATTTTGTACTTGTTCGTTATCGAACTCGCCTCCATTATCGCTTAGCAGCTCCATCACGACGTGTCCGGAAGTTTTTGCTTCTGCTAGAAAGTCCTTCAAGCGAGCGTGAACTTCAGACTTCTGTCTCAGGAAGTAGATCCATCGATATTTTGAGAAGGAGTCTTTGAACAGAACATAATAACTGAACTTTGAGATCGAGTAAGGGAATGGACCACATACGTCTGTACTGATTAGCTCTCCAGGTTTGTTTGCTCTAGGTCTCTCTCCGAATCTCTGCCTATGGCTCTTGCCGAAGACGCAGCCTTCACAGATATCAGCAGAACTAGAGTCCAGTTTCACTCCAAGTTCTCTTTGTATCAGTTTTGCTACATGTCTCTTATTCTGATGTCCCAGGCGTTCATGGTAGAGTTGAAGATTCTGTGACGTCGTTAGTTGGTTTATCTCAAGCTCGGGCATCAGTACTTTTACTTTAAGTTTATACAGACCACCATGCTTGTCGCGATTCCCGACTAAAATGACTTTGTCATCATTCTTCATATAACATGACTGAGCAGTTGACTGAAAGATGCTATTCTTTAGCGTATCTTGCGCAGCTAGCACAGAAAATAAATTGCGTTCAATGCTTGGAACGTACCATACGTTTGATAAGACCAGTAATTCTTTGTGGCCGTTTATGTCAGCTTCAAGTTGGATAGAGCCTTTTCCTATGGCTTCAATCACCTCTCCATTGGCTGTCATAACTTTATGAGGCTCGTCAAAAACTTCGAAGATGCGAAATACGTCTCTTCTATTAGTGACGTGGCTTGTCGCGCCATTATCCACATACCACAAGTCTTTATCTGTTTTCTTACTATCGCAGGCTAGAGCTAGGCCTGTCAGCATCCTAATATTTGAAGATTGCTTTGGTGGTTTTGGAGGTCTACCGTCCGCAATCCACTTCTTGCAAGATGTGACTTTGTGAAAGCCTTCTCCACAGTAATTGCATTTTTTCAATTTCTTTTTGGTAATCCCTTGTTTTTCGTAACGTTTCTCTCCTCTTAACATAAGAAGTCCATTGCTACTTCCGCTATCTTCTAAATTCTTCTGATCTAAAGACCTCTCAAAAGTACATACTTGTGTCGTCAGGTTTTCTATATTTTTGTCACTCTTATTCATCAACAACCAGCTCGACTTAAAGTTAAAATATTTCTCAGGAAGTGTATCCAATATTTTACATATCAATAAAATTTCTGGTAGATCATTTCCTTCAATCTCATTGTTCAAGTCATACCAAATAGTCTTGAGAGTCGAAATATGCGTGGCCATATCATGCTCCTCGCTTTTCTGATAGCGGAAGAACCTCATACAGAGATCGTAACTCCTGTCTTCCTTTGCTCCATCATAAAGCCTATGAAGCTCTTTCCACATCTCACATGACGTTTCACATCGCATTACCTTTTGTAAAGTTTCTTCGGTCATATTCGTAGTAAGAATTAGAAGTGCTTGACTGTCACATTTTTTAAACATATCCATTTCATTCTTAAACTTTTGTAAATCTTCAGTTTTAGCCGTTGGTCCTGGATCTTTCGGCTTAATTAACTTGCCTTCAATTGCTTCTAGCGTACCTGGAGTACTCTTCAGTAGTAATTTTACCTTGTATCTCCATGTTTGCCAGTTAGTGATACCGTCGAGTCGACCGATCTCAATTTTTACGCCGGACGATTGCATATTTGGTTTTTCACTATTGCAACTAAACAATATTAATTATTAACGCTCTGCTACCATATTAAAGAAAAAGTAAATTGAATGGATTAGATAAATGTATATTCAGTAAAGACAAGAAGAAGAATAACAACCCATAGCAACGTAACACAGATACATAGGAATATAAAGATATAAAGCAACTGGATGCGCTCTATACTAGAAGTGCTTCCTTAATATATTAAAGAAAAAGTAAAATGAATGGATTAGATCAATGTATATTCAGTAAAGACAAGAAGAAGAATAACAACCCATAGCAACGTAACACAGATACATAGGAATATAAAGATATAAAGCAACTGGATGCGCTCTATACTAGAAGTGCTTCCTTAATATTTCCCACATATCAAGCTGAAGACGGTAAACCGGGGTAATCTCAGTGGCTTACCCAAAAATTCAATATTGTAATAACCACTTAGGTACTACCGCACTCGATGACGTTTAATGATTACTTAAGCCATCACTTAGTAAAGATTTTGAAACTTTAGTAAAGGCTAAACCTTTACTAAAGTTTCAAAATCTTTTGTCCTAATTTTAAGTGTTTCTCTTGCTTTTAATAATTTTGTCTATTTGTTCTGTTCTGTCTTCTGTGTGAAACCATTAAATACTTTTTCATTCTTTCTTTCCTTTTTTTACTAAGTGACGGCTTAAATATCTCTGAGTTTAGAAGCAAAACCACGAGTGTGATGAACTCTGCATTCTGAACACAATTGTAGTGCGCAAAGAGTCCATTTCAAGGAGGTGCAGATTTAGTGAAAAAAATTTGATGATGCAAATTCTCAGCATTTGTAATACCTACATGTTTCGTCGATTTTAAATTGTACATAATTTGGTCTATATTTATTACTATATTGCCTCGTCATTTTCACTACTTTATCTACTTACTTACTCTTTCGCGGAACAGTAACGCTTATCCCTTTTGTTCTTAATTCCAATTAGTTGGCTCATGGACAACCTCTATAAAACGATTTATTTACCTTTTGTACTCACCAGCTTTTGTTTTAAGCTCCTAAAATGTTTGCAGGGATTACAAAAAATGTATTGTAATAAAAGCAACGTTTGTACATAATTAAATAAAAAAATAAAATAAAATAAAAACTTTATAAATGTATATATATATATACCTACACGGTTTTCTCTATACAGAATATTAATTATCAACCCGATGATTGCTTAGAATAATATAATTATATAACATATACGTATGGTAAACTAGCCTACCAGTAACTTTATAACCATAATAATCTAAAAATGTGGAAAGTTTTAGGAAATGTGGTTTAGAGGCAGAGTTTATGTAAATGTAGGTATCTAAATATTTAAATAAATATTAATGAAGATGTTTTCCAGTCACTCACTCACACAACAACATTTCGGTATTTAGTGCCTAGGCATATTATCATTAAATTAAAGGGCACTGTTTGACAGGACAGTGTTTTAGGTTTTTTTTTACACAAATCGCTCTTAATTTTGATGCTATGTAAAAAATAGGGTTATATTAAATATTAAAATAAAATAAAGTAAGTAGAACCAACTTTTTCTTTCAAAGATCTGCGGGTCTAATATGGCCGCTTTATCAGAATCCACGCAGAATCTTATGAGTCACGTTAAAATTTCAAATACTTAAAATAGACATATAGATATAGATACATAGATACTGCTAAAGCGGCCATTTTAGACACCCTGATAAACGATAAAATATCACTGTTAAAACCATTTTTACTCAAGGGTAAAGTTTTTTTTTTGTCTTTTATTTACGATATGAGAAATATCGTAAATAAAAGACAAAAAAAAAACTTTACCCTTGTCCTTTTATTACTGGTTGTAGTTTTTTTGATTTCTGTTTGTTACTGCTGAATATTAGAGCTATTTTGAGAAATAATCTTTTTTTTGCGTAGGGGTACTTAGTTTAATGTACAGAATGCTTGGTTGACGGCTGTGTGCAGGGTTAATTTACACCCTGTAAGTTTATATGTCGATTTATAGGTCAAAGTAATTTTCACCCTCCTAAGACACAATGCAACGCGTGCGTGGCACTACTAGTATTATTATAGAAACTTTATTAGCATTAAATTTTTAAAATAATTTAAAGCAGACAAAGGTCTTAGCTAATCCGAAATAAAGTTGGCCATAAATACATAAATAATAGGTAACAAATATCAAAGTCAAAAAAATCAATTTACAATATTTTCACCGGGACACCTCACTAAAGGAATACCAAATCTCTTTTATAATGAAATTGTAGGTACTTCTGAACTTTTTGCTTTTCAAAGGAGAACAAGATATTTTTATTCATAGTCTTCTTTGACCGATTTTCATTTGCGTAGGTATTCTTATAAAATTAATACTTTCTCGAAATTTAGACTTCCAAATATTCTCTGAAAGCCCTTGTTGATTCAAGACCGAGAAAAATATTGAATATATATTAAGCTCCCCTTGTTTGGGATGTTTAAATATTCTTCAGATAATGGAACGACTAAACATTTTTGTCGAGTCAATTGTGAGTTCAGGACTCCAGGTTAAGTGTGTGCCTTCTTCCGCAGAATTGCGTTAGGATAAAAATGCTATATTGGAAACTCAATATCAAATATTTAAATAAAATAAGGAAAAGAATGTCATTTTCATTTCCTTGTTTACCTATTGAAAATTTCGGTTTTCTTAAGTTCAAAGGCAACAAGAGACTGTCATCCAAGCATTCTGTACACCAAATCAAGTAACTTCACGTTAAAAATATTGTAGGGAAGAGAATATCTTTGGGTGTCACCCCAAAACAGAATCAGTTCTACTGCAATATTATGATATTGCAGTACACTCACTCAACATAACGCACGAACTCAATATAACGCACTCAAAACATTATAAGGATGGATGTATTAAATACGGGCAATCATGAAGCTTTTTTAAACCCATTATTTACAGAATTTTAATATCCACATACCTGAAACAGGTTAATATTTTCAATTCTACTAAAAAAAGACAACTAAACTCATGTTCTGCCAATCGCTTCGGCCCTCAGACGGATCCATTCATGACTCTTTGATCTCATCAGTCGGCATTATCGACATCGTTTTATATTAATGTACCTAATTGTGCGGATCTTGTCCTATTTAAATTAAATTAATTTATTTAATTTATTATTTAATTAAAGATCACACACACGCCATCTTACATCGTCGCACAAACGATTACCAGGTTTCAGTACATCATAGGAGATGGGAGACCCCGATAATTATAATTATCTCAGTTAAATATCCCTTACTAACCCATCATAAAATGTATAATCCATGTCTAATAGAAAAATTTTAAAAATCACTTACACGGACAAAATTTAGCAAAAACCTGCCTTTCTAAAAAAACGTGACAAACAAACTGCCGAATTCATTATCATCATCATTCTCCTGCCATTATCCCAATTTATTTGGGGTCGGCGCAACATGTCTTTTTCTTCCATACTTCTCTATTTCTCGCCCTTTTATTTGAGTCATGTTGCTTTTGGGTTTTTCCAGACGCCCTTTGGTACGAATAGTTACAGCACTGATATCAACATTTGTGCCTTACCTACTTACATTACAAAAATTTGTTAATTGATATGTTATGTACTTTTTTATTTTTACATTGTTTATAATTATATAATTTTTTATTATTGATTTGTGTCTGTAGTAACTCTAAAATGAACTTACACCTTACTATTGTATCGAGTCTGGTTCTTCTAACCAACATAACAGACAGAATGTGTTGCTGGGGAGTTTGTTCCGTCACTTCTTCTTTCCAGCTAAACACTAGGAAGTGCCGAAGGGTGGGCGTTTTGGGGGACTGTCTCTTGTAAATAAGTAGAGTAAAGTAAATTTTGACGTTCGAAAAGTGCTGATTATCAGCCTAATTTGAATAAATGACTTTTGATTTTGATTTTGATTTTGGCAGAGTTTTTATGACCGGCCGCCTGCCTGACATCAACCCTCATTGGGAATGCTATTGTGCATATCTTTTAAGTGTAAGTATGCTAAGTATTCCATTTGTCGGCTCTTACGACACCCGCTGGATGAGATGGGGTGGTAGCATTCTTTAAGCCCGGCACCACACGGGCCAAACAAATTGCCGAGTATGTACGGAATATATTATGGTAACCGTATTTATGGACTATATTATTTAAATATTCTAAGGAAGTAAGGATTCCGGCAAGCGCAGCGCGTGCCCTGTGACCTACGATCTCTGTGCTCGGACCTCATCAATCATTTTTTTGATTTTGATTTTTAGACACACGCGTTTTAAAAAACTTTTTTTTACAATATGGATTTTTCGTTGTTCGATCGAATTATAAAATTACATGTCAATTACTCTGTATTGTTCCCAAGTAAATTAATATTACAAATATAATTAAAAGTGAATCCAAGTTTAGTTTTTCCCATAATTAAGTTCCCTTTTAATATTAATTAGGCTCTTAGCCCGAATGTTGTCCTGAAAGCATGAATGACGTCGCCGATGGAACAAGCTAAGCCAAAAGAAGCTTATTAGTTCGAGACCAGCCGCAAACTACCCATAGAACACCGCTCTGGTGTTAAAATACGTGTAAAACAAAGAATAAATCGCCCGAAAACAAACGAATTCCTCCCAAAAGAAACAAAAAACTTCGTATCAACAACAGTTTAAAAAGAAACTCCGTAATCCGACGGCCGACTGAAACTTCAAACTACTAATTGCTGGATAAATCTTGAGAAAGTTACACAAACTACGAAGTACGGTTTAATTGGGATGTCTGTTTGTCTGCCTGCCTCTCGATTTACCTACAGTTTGCAGTGACAATTAGCAGAGCTGTAATTGGCGAAATTAATGTAGTTTTGTTGTGTCTGGGGATGTGGTCTGCAGCTAGACAGTCCAGCATATTTTTTTCAACACTTATACATTTTAAACTTTTGAGAACAGGATACATTTTTAAGTAAAGAAACCACAAGTTTTCGTATAATGCGCAGCACATATATATTTTTTTTCCTATTTGACCAAGGTTGACTAGTAGAGAATGCCTTGTGGCATTAAGTCCGCCTATGTGCCACGTTTGTGCATGAAGTTTATTTAAATCTATATATATAAAAGAAAGTCGTGTTAGTTACACCATTTATAAGTCAAGAACGGCTGAACCGATTTGGCTGGAAATTGGTGGGGAGGTAGCTTAAAACCAGGAGACGGACATAGGATAGTTTTTGTTCTTTTTTTTTTTGGTAAGTAGATAGTTAGGTTGTATGTAGGTAGATAGGTAGTAGGTAGGTAGTATTTAGGTAGGTAGTAGGTAGGTAGTAGGTAGGTAGTAGGTAGGTAGTAGGTAGGTAGTAGGTAGGTAGTAGGTAGGTAGTAGGTAGGTAGTAGGTAGGTAGTAGGTAGTAGGTAGGTAGTAGGTAGGTAGTAGGTAGGTAGTAGGTAGGTAGTAGGTAGGTAGTAGGTAGGTAGTAGGTAGGTAGTAGGTAGGTAGTAGGTAGGTAGTAGGTAGGTAGTAGGTAGGTAGTAGGTAGGTAGTAGGTAGGTAGTAGGTAGGTAGTAGGTAGGTAGTAGGTAGGTAGTAGGTAGGTAGTAGGTAGGTAGTAGGTAGGTAGTAGGTAGGTAGTAGGTAGGTAGTAGGTAGGTAGTAGGTAGGTAGTAGGTAGGTAGTAGGTAGGTAGTAGGTAGGTAGTAGGTAGGTAGTAGGTAGGTAGTAGGTAGGTAGTAGGTAGGTAGTAGGTAGGTAGTAGGTAGGTAGTAGGTAGGTAGTAGGTAGGTAGTAGGTAGGTAGTAGGTAGGTAGTAGGTAGGTAGTAGGTAGGTAGTAGGTAGGTAGTAGGTAGGTAGTAGGTAGGTAGTAGGTACGTAGTAGGTAGGTAGTAGGTACGTAGTAGGCAGGTAGTTGGTAGGAAAAAGGGCATTGCAAGGCATGCCGGGTTCAGCTAGTAATTAATAAATTGACAAGCAAAAAAAGAACATTAAATTTATCAAAAGTGTTTGGTAGCTGGTCGCCAACAAAAACTATAAATAATATCAGTCGCAAGTGAAGTTGCGCATTCCAAAGTCAGTGTGCGGATGGATAACCATTAATTACCTACATAGGTATCTATTTTCCTCCGTGCGTCAGAAAGCACGTCAAACCGTTGTTGGTCCCGGTTGTCATTTGTAGAGCTTTAACAGTTGTTCCTGGGGTGACCTGAAAGTCGGACAACCAGTCTTACCATGGTGTATCATAGATATTACCCAGTGCGAACTGGGTTGTGGGGGCAGAAGATCTGAGCGAGAGCGCCGGGACGCTATATTCTTTCTTTCTTTAAGTTCTTTTTGGATTCAGTATTTTATCGTAACCCTAAAATGAAACTAGGTAATCATTTTGAACAAATGAAACAATAACATTTAGGAATCCTTACTCCACATTTAAGGTAACCTGTTTACAGAAGCTAAAATTCAAGATTTAACAAAACAATTACATAAGCAAGCTCGAACGCTCAAATGGCTGCTATAACATCCCGTTATAAACATTCTGTGTTCATTCTCAAATAAGTTGAAATTAAATAACATATATTACAAGTTTTATTACCACCAGCAGAAGGTACTAGCTTCTTTAATTTAGGAGGAATTTCCTCATAAAATAGTGATGTGACTTTATGTGACCAAGGGTAATTAAACTGGCTTAAATAAATAATTTATTTCTGTTGGACAAACTTAAAGGTCTCCGAGCCCTTCCAAATACTTCAATTTTGTGTCATCTCGATCCACAATGCATATCCCAGAAGAGGGAAAGCAATGGCTTATTAAAAAGAATAAACTACATTAATTATAATTGAACTTAAAACTCCTAATAAACCCCCTCTCATATTTTTTAGGGAATATAAATAAATAGTGTCCACGTCGACCCCGAGAGGTTAGATTTATTGTTTTAAAAATACAGTAAAAATAATTAATGAAAATATTTTATAAAAATCGAACCCTACTCTTACAGCCAGATTTGTTTGTTTAATTCGATAATTGTCGCAATCATACTACGAGAGTTAAACCTGTTATTTTTATTTATACTCGAGTACACGGAGTACAACTTACGGAACATCACTAGCAAGTAAAGGTGCTCATAACCCTGCCTACCGTGTGCCGGAATTTGGCACGACACATCACCATTTACCATCGTAGTCGTCTCGTCAACCCGTTGCCCCCCGTGCCCTTATTACCCCTTCTCGACTCCTAATGCCTGTAACCTTCGCAAGTATTGAGGTTCTCCTTTGAAGTGAGTGGCAAAAAAGAGTTTGACCCTAATTAACTATGTTTACAAGTAGGTGTAAACAGTGTCACTTCTTCTTCAAACTTTCACCACCCAATTTGGTCTCTAGCACACAAAAATACACACGACGCATGGTTTTGAACCTGGATTAACATTTGATAGATACTTTGTATGCTAGTAGCAAGTTCACTAGCACAATAGAGTATTACACCAAAAAAATCTAATTAGTCTGTCAGATAGATTTTCAAAAAATGATAGACACGTTTTTTTTCTTTTTTCACTTAAACAAAAGATGAAGACTATACAGTGCTTCGAAAAGTCGCGTCTATTCGTGTGACGTCACAAGGTTGGTACTTTTTTACCCACAAAGCGACGTCAAAAGCCAACACTCATGATCTTTGACACGTTTTATTTTGGTAAATTTTTATTAATTTGATAAAACAAAAAACACGTATCCAATATTTTTCGAAAATCTAACGGACGGACTAATTTGATTTTTTTGGTGAAATCTTACCTACCTTATTAGTGAACTCCAAGCGGCCCAAGCCACGGGCATAAGCCACGGGCATAAGCAAAGCTGATACATAAGTATCGCGTCTGCTTAGGTTCGAACCCAAAACTGAGGACTCTCAAGTCACCGCTTTGAGTGCTCCGAATAGGTTCTATGTGCAAATTATTCATTCAATAAAACTTATGTGAGTAGCTATTTCTTTTCAAATATAATTTATAGATAAATATGCCTATGATAACTTGCCTGTCAAAAAGTGGTCATTTCTATTTTAAATTTAAGTTAATTATATCAATTTTTTTTCATCACCTTCACTCATTTGATAACCGACTGAATTTTATCTCAACTGATAGTTTTTAACACACAGAATATGCCTAGGTAAGCTTGCTTACTCATTAACAATTTGCTAGGTAACTTTGCTTATTCATAAGAAATACGTCTCATCTGGTTATCAGAGCTGTGAACGTCGATCTTCACCGTCTCCTCTACTACTAGTTTCAATGAAAGTGGCTAATAATATTGAGAAAATAAAATGGTCGCCAACAAAACGACAAAGTTCACCGAACACAGTTAATTCGGGAATCCTTTGATATTAAAAACCTATCGATCCCTTTGATATAGTAAACGAATAATTCTTGGTCAGCTGTATAGCCGAACAAGAATTTGAAGGTTTTGATTACCACTGAAAACTGAACCTCAACATGAGTGTAGCGGTTACAAAAATGTTTGTTTTGTAACGTTTTAGTGATTGGTATTATTAACAGTTTCGATTTTTTTTATAATTTACTGAGCAGCGGCGGCCCATTGGTGGCTTTGGTGGGTGTGAAATCATCGAATGACTCCTCCCGCTCTAGGCAGAGCGGTATGGAGTGTCAGACTTCTATCTTCTTCTGTCTGTATCTCTTTTGAACAACCCGTAGCCCCGACGGGAGTGGTGGCGGCCTCAACTTACGAACAGTAAGTCGTGGATTCGAACCCAGGCAGGCGCATTACTTTGTGTAATTTATTTCATCACCGGTGCTCTCAAAACGGTGAAGGAAATCATCGTGAGGAAATTACTGAGAACCAAAAAATTCGAAGACATGTATTGTGACATTTACCAACCCGCACAGGGCTAGCGTACCACGGATGAGACCGTTCCCACGGTGTTAAGGGTTCAGACTAAATACCACCCTGGTGATCCCTTCCCACACTTGCACCGGGAATCATGAGCAGTAGTGCCCCTTCCACAATCCCCGGTTAACCAACCCAACAGAACCCCAACCCAGTGACTACGACTATGACTATGATGGGGTCGGCTTCCAATCTAACCGGATGCAACTGAATCCCAGTATTTTACATGGAGCGACTACCTATCTGACCTCCACAATCCAGTTAATACCAACTAGGTAATAAGACTGGTTGTCAGACTTTCACGTCACTGACTACCTGTAACGACTGCCAAAGATCCATATATGGCAGCCGGGACCAACAGCTTAACCTGCTTTCCGAGGCACGAGTCATGAGTTTGGCACCTAAGTCATCGGGGCCAAAATGGTTGTTAATTATCTCTGGTACCAACCATTTCAAAGAACGCAACAAATAACTGACCATCCTTGTAGACCGGCTTAATTTTTATCTAGAAATAACTATTCCCAAGCTACCCTATAATACAACTAAATAATGCAATCTTCCCCTAAACAAGCAACTTACGCTTGACTGAATCAAGAAATTACTTCACACGGCTAACGAGAATAGAATTGGATATGACGATAGCAATCCTTTTGTGCTACCGACCGTGCATGCGAGAATCTAAGATGGCGTTTGTAATCTCTACCAGCAGCATACTGTGGCGTTTGAGAGCTTTAAGTGAATTTCTACTTGCGTTTAGAATGTTGGTTTAATGGTTCAGTAATTTCTACTATGTTCCTTTTGGTAATTGTAAATGAATTGAGTTAAGCTTAGTAAGTTGTGTGATGATTAATAAGAAAACAAAAACTGATTTTCGAAAAAAAAATATAATCGATTTCAATTTTTTAAATTAAACTTTTCTAAGAAAAGCGAGTGCATGCGAGAATCTAAGATGGCGTTTGTAATCTCGACCAGCAGCATACAGTGGCGTTTGAGAGCTTTAAGTGAATTTTCGTACAACTTGCTCAAAAAAGTGACATTCTATGCCACAAAAAGCGAACATAACAATAGTAATTTTTTAATACCATTGAGTTTGTATTTATAGCATTATACATATTTTTGAAAAAGGAATACGCCTTTACTCAAAAATGCATGTAATGTTGTCATTATTTTGACAAACTTGTTTGAGCAAAGTCGACCTTGCCGGTCTGTTTCAAGGAGCGGCCGGCAAAGTTTTGCTGGCCGCTCTAACAGGCCGGCAATGTTTTGCCGGCCGCTATTTTGACGTTTCAACGTTTTAAAAAATCAATTCCAAAAAGATTTTATTTAAAACACAGCTGTTTGTACGTCTAAAGGTAAAAAAAAAAAAGATTTAAATGAAGTAATAAATGAAGAAATAATCCAGCAGTCAAACACCGCATTAGAATTATCGCAAACTATCAGTAATATCAAACCGGGAAAGTCGGTGTTGAATTTTAGTAACTGTACTTTTCATAATTGTCATTTTAATTAAAAGTCTAGTTAATTAATATATTTTTTATTTAAATTACTTGCTGGTTTTATTTAGATTAGGTACTTGCATTTTTGAGTAAAGCACTATACAAACCTTGGCCCACAATGACTGCTTCGCTGGTCACGCTATGATTGCCTCGAGCTAGCCTAGCTACGCTCTAGGCCTTTCAGCTTGGCCATCATTGCAGCCCTTGCTGTCCTCGCTGTAAAGGCCTCGGCCTACGGTCTCGGCCTTTATCTCAGCTCGTCCATCAAGTGCTGCACGCTGACCGCGCTGTGTCGGCCTGGAGCTGCGCTACGCTGCGCTGTCGGCCATCATCAGCGCGACCAGCAAAGTAGTCATTATAGACCGCGGCAGTAATGTACTATTATTATGCAGTTATGATTTAATAAAATTACGAAAACCGACGACGCCGTATGAGCTTGATGCCTTTGCTTTTCCGACAAAAGAATTTGCCGCGTTTTTGTTTTCTTCAAATACATAAACGGTTTATTTTACTATAATCATTATTTTTAATAAATGCTTATCTCCAATTATTATTGTGTTAATTTTTTCGCAAATGGTACGAATAGTAGACTATTTTCCTCGGTGATAAAGCTGTCTTAGTCTTGGGCGAACTTAAATCGTCACCCGCGACAGAAGACACTGCTTTAACCCCTTGGTTAATAATCTACTATTTTACTTGAGTTTAGAATAGTGGCTTACTAGTTAGTAACTTCTATTTGTTCATAATTGTAACTGTTAGGTTATACTCGTATGTATCGATTTCTATTTTATAAACGCGAAAGTATGAAAGGATTGATGTTTGTTACTCTATCACGCAAAAACTACTTAGCGGATTTAGATAAAATTTGGTACACAGTTAGTTTATAACCGGGATAATTATCAAGTGTGGCGACAGCGCCATCAATCGCAACAGATGCGAAGTAACATTGGCAATCCTGCATCGCGCTATCAAAATTATCCGCCACATATAGCTTATATAGAAAACCCCGACTTACATATGTCGGTCAGTTAGCCCACCAGACACAATACCCGTCTGGTCGGAGGGTCCTCCCTTTTCTATGGGGGATGAGGAACTTTACACCCTGTTCCTCATATCCCCCAAAGAGTTGTAGCAGACGAAGCCGCTGACAACAAAATGTAACCGACTTCAACATTTTGCAAAGCCGATATTAAAAAAAAAAAAAAAAAAAAATTTTTTTTTATTTAAATTACTTTGCACGACTAACGAGAATAGAATTGGATATGACTATTGCAATCCTTTTGTGCTACCGACCGTGCATGCGAGAATCTAAGATGGCTTTTTAACTCTGCCAGCAGCGTTTTAGAGCTTTAAGTGAATTTTTAATACAGTTGCTCAAAAAGTGGCGTATTGCAGGGACGTATAACGTTCGGGATGTGGGCTATTACATACTCGTGCTTTTTTTTTACCTTTCCCAAACTCGTGCGTTCTCTTTCCCAACTGTCAAAATAATGTCTATTAAAAAGAAAAACCAACCATGAAGTTTTTACTAAATAAATTCATAGAAGTTTTTATGATTCATGCAAATACGTATAGGTATATCTAAAAAGAAGCTACTAATTTGTTTCAATATCAGTTTTAATGATTTGATTGAATGATTTAGGTTAGGTTTCATTTAATTTCATCTCATTCAATTTTATTTTCATTTCAAACCAATAAAAAAATTCTACTGAAGACTTTGCCTACCAGAATAGGTGAATAAAAAAAAAATGTGCTTATATTCTACGATTGGCGCCATTTTTCAGAAATTTTCTGTGCGAGTTTTAGTTGTTAGTTAATTTATTGCGTGGAGAGAAGAGAAAAAAGCAAATAGTTTTTCAGAAAATGTTATGTTAGCATACTTCTCCGAACTCTCAGCAAAATTAAAATCTTCTTCGTTATGGTCGAGGTTTTCGATGATAAAAAGTATGCTGAAAATAAGAAACAACGTGGATATAAGTGCCGAAACGCCATTGTATGACAAATATACATGAACAATCATACGAAATTAACAATAGTTTGTCTCAAACAGTAAATATGCAACCTAAAACTTTCCCAGTTAGTATAAAAAACTGTACCAATTTCAATGTATGTGTGAATTATAACTTTTATAAAGCATAAATGATTAGTTAGTTGAGTTTATTGTGTTTTTATTATTTTATTAAATTACTTAATTGTTTCGCAACTGTATTAAAAATAGTCGTTCAGTACACGTGCGAAACCGTCATTGCAACTTGTTCCGACTGTCAACCCTCGCCTTCGGCTGCGCCTCGGCTCGGGTAGACATTTGTCGGAACTCTTTGCAATGACAACCTTTCCGCACTTGTAATGAAATATACTATTCTACTTGAGTTTAGATTGGTGGTTTACTGGTTCAGTAACTTCTTATCATCTATAATATTTCCACCTATAATATTTCCACTGCTGGAACTCATGCCTCCTCACCAGGTTAGGGATGGGCTTTAAATCACCCCGCAGGCTCAGTGCGTGTTGGTAGACGTCACATGTCTTCGAATTGTTTGGTTGTAAAACATGCCGATTTAATCACGATGTTTTCCGTTTTCCTTAGTTTTCTATTTGCCTCTACGGCAACAGAAATAAATATTCTGTGAAAATTTCAACTGTCTACTTATTACAGGATTATGAGATATAGCCCGCTGACAGGCGGACGGACAGACGGACAGCGGAGGCTTAGTAATAGGGTCCCGTTGGTTACCCTTTGGGTACGCAACCCTAAAAACTGATTTGGCAATTATTAAGCCCTTAAGAAAGGAATACCGTTTTCACCCAAACTGATTACGAACGTTTACCGTTTTTGGTGTACCTACACGAAATTAATACCTACGCGGTGGTTTTAATTACTGAAATAATTATAACATACATGCCACGTATGCCACAGATGATAATCAAAATTAGCAGTCAGTATTTTGCAACTGCAAATAAAAATATATATCGATATTTTGGTCAACTGCTAATTACGGTTTCTGATTAAATAAACTAATTAGTTATGAAATAAATTTATGAAATGGTAAGATATATATGTTTAATAAGGATTCAGGTCACAATTTTCACAAATAGATGAGGTTGTAGTGTCCTCTCTGGCTTTGTACTTTATACTGTTTAATAAAAACGCTAATTACCGTACCCTATTAGGGTTTTTAAAAAGAGTAAGTATCCCGGTCAGATCATGCAGATTGTTGGAGGCCGGGGCTGCGGGTTGTCCGAAAGAGATACTGCGGCCTCGGCACAAGGGCTAAGAAGGTACATGGGTGTTTTTTTTGTCAGTAGAAGTGTGACACTCCTCTTTGATGATTTCTTACCGTACAAAAAAAATGCAGTAGGTATAAAGGAACATACATAAGTACCTAAAATATTTAATTTACCTAGTCTAACCCAGTGCCCGCCCCCTAGTGTTTATTTGATATTAACGCCAATACGAGGCACTATGTCATTTTAATACAAAATTCTTATCACAGTATAAGTACAATATAAATAAATCCTTACTAATATTACAAATGCGATTCTGACGACTCGACTCGACTGATTTAAATCAAATTTGGTACACATATAGTCTAGAGCCTAAAAAAGGACATAGGCTACTTTGTGATTCCAAAAAAGGGCTTTAAGGGGTTGAAAGGGTGGGATAAAAATATTACTTTTGGACGCGATAGCCGACATCGCTTGCGTTAACCGACATCCACGCAGGCGAAGCCGCGGGCATCAGCAGCTAGTAATGAATAACTTTGAAGTTGGCGCCGTATTGTATCATTCCTCTCAACTGCATTCAACAGAAGTTATATTGAAAACGTTGAATACGCTTTCATTTACTTTTGCTACACTGGGGATACCGCGATTGAGTTATTTTTGGTTTACTTGGCAAGTATTTATAGTTCTTGTATCATGTACCCATGGAGCTCGTGGCTTAATATTAATAGCCACTCGGGTCAATCTTCAAGTTAAGCCTTGCTCGCCTGGGTTGGTCCGTGGATGGGTGACTACCTGTTACATCCTGAGTGTTCTTCGTGCCTCAAACGCGTGTTAAACTGTTGGTGATACCGCTTGTCATTTGTACTGTATCACTAACATTGGGTAGTCAGTGGCCCAAAGGTCTGACAACCAGTCTTACCAAGGGGTATCGTATTACCCAGTACTAACAGGGTTGTGGAGGTCTGATAGGCAGTCACTCCATATAAAATACTGTTATTCAGCTGCATTCAGTTAAACTGGAATGAAACCGGACCAAAACATAGTTTGGAAAAGGCTATATAGCTGGGCATATTATCATATACTTGCGGACGTCACGCGGTTTCAACCGCGTAGTTCCCATTCCCGTGGGAATACAGGGATAAAAAGTAGCCTATGACACCCGGGGATAGTGTAGCTTCGCACCGGTGAAAGAATTTTTCAAATCAGCCTAGTAGTTTCAGAGCCTATTCGTTACACACAAACAAACAAATATTTCCTCTTTTTAATATGAGTGTAGATTGTGTAACAATGGGGCTAATATGGGCATGCAGGTATTTATGACCAAGAGCAGTAGTTTTACCTTAGCATGGGTAAGGGGTTCGATTCCTGGGGCAGGCAAAAAGGTTTCTCCATTATAACATTCTCAATAGTAGCGTGAAGTTTCCCCGACCGATTTCGGGCACAGCGACTTGGATCTCCCAATTAAGAGCATCACTGGTGTGCCCTATCCAATCCTTTGTGTTAATCCAAGTTATAAACAATCTGTGTGCTAATTTTCATCAAAAAACCTTGTATTTCTGTAGCTTGCTTCCTGAATCTTCACGCTGTCTAAAGTTCACGACCCCTAGCCAACTAAATAAATTGGGACTGGTAGGAACAGAGGATAAAGTTCTGTGAAAGAGAAAATTGCCTGGAACTTGAAGATGAAATTTATTTAAAATAAAACAGACAGGTATGTAGTAGATAAGTTTGGGGGCATTTAGTGGCTGCACGGACTGTTTTGAAGTTCTGAAAATACATTTTATTCACACATACCATCACACCTGTAATCCTCGGAAAGTAAGGTAGGTTGGCAGTCCCATGATTGAAAAAAATACGAAACGAACTACGAATTGTAACAAAAAAGACAAAAAAATATTTTTATTGCACCGCGTATTATATAATTTAATGCTGTTATTTTAAAATTTCAAACCGACAGATTAATTTGCTTGCGTGTGTGTGTTACTACGCGAATAAACAGTTTTTATATGGTTAGACTTACTTAGTTAAATAATACTTAATTAAATATTTTGGTTCATTATACGTACAGGTCAAAAACGTACAAATCATGAAACCTTAAACTGTAATCAGAAAACTGTGGTCGTACAACAATAGGTAGTGGTACTCCTTCGGAGTAAGATAGCACAAAACTTTTTTTTTTTTTTTTATCGATCAACCCGCAGGCGCGTCAGGCGTCGGCCCTTGCGGGCCAATGCAATGCTGCTGACACCTCTTTGAGGCGCGCGTGGAACACGAACTCGCCGACACGGCCTGTCGTCGTCATAAGACGGACGGGTGGTGAGCTAGCCCATTTCTCACCGTCCACAATGTAACTACTGGCCTGTGCTGTATTCTTTCGCCTGTGCTGTAAAAGTATTTTAGTGTCCTGCGGTCCTGCCTAAGACACGTTTTAGTTTTTTCTTATAGCCTCTAGCTTTGACAGTTACAAGAACTTGAGGCACCCTTGGGTTGTGGGGCCTTTTGTGGATTACAGCCTACTTCTTCTCACATATAGAGGAAGTCTGTAACCTGGCAGACCTGCGGGTCTAAGATGGCCGCTTTATCAGAATCTACGCAGAATCTTAGTATGAATCGCGTTGAAAATTTCAAATTCTTAAAATGGACTTTAGTTTTAAGAATTTTAAATTTTTAACATGATAAATATTACGATTCTGCTAAAGCGGCCATTTTAGACACCCTGATCAGGTCCTCTAAAGTGATATTGAATTTAAAAAAAGACCGCTATGTTACTTTAATTTTATTCTTGAACTGCTATAACAGTTGTTGCAAACTCGAAGGAGGGCACTTTTAAACAGTTTTCTTTTCTTGGTTCTTTTAAAAGGCGTGTTAAACACGCCTTTGACGATGGTCAAAGGTTCACATTTTTAAACTTATGGAATACTGAACCATGTATTAACGCTGCAATTCGAAAATTATCCCACAGGAAAAATCTATCTTATGTGTTAATTCAGGTTATAAACTATCTGTGTACCAAATTTTATCCAAATCCAAGTTCAGTGGTTTTTGCGTTAAAGAGTAACAAACATCCATACAAACTTTAGCGGTAATATTAGTAGGAAGTAGAATATGGGACTACAGTACCCACCCTGCTGTAACAAAGCTCCTATAACAATGACAAAACTACTTTGATAATACACTACATTTTTTCAAGCCGGCCAAAAAATGTGTTTCAATCGGTCTGTACAAGAATCCAGCCTTTCAAATAACCCTTAAAATCTGAAAGAAATTGACCCATATTCTAACCCCCACTTCACCAGTCTTACGTTTCAAACGACAATTCCTCGAGTTTTCGAAGATAAATCGGCAAAATGATCGCAAAAATTGAAATAGACAAAGCGACAGAAATGTTTCGTATGAAACGAAACCGTCTCAAGTCGCAATCGGTTTCAGTTCCATTATTTCCGTTATAGCTCTGAAAAGGCGCGTCGCTTTCTAGTAATCGGTTGTGGAGGTCAGATAGGCAGTCGCTCCATATGTTCTGATATTCAGCTGCATCCAGATGGACTGGAAGCCATATTATGAAATCGGCCAAAAATATGTTGTACCCACGTTTCACCAGTTTTGCTTACGAGCTTATTGACAACAATCGAGCACAAATCCAGACTCCGTCGCTGATATTAAAAAAATCCTGATTTAAAACCCATTAAATAACACTTTAGCCGACTTGGGATTCAAGCCAGGAGTCGTACCCACTAGCGACCACTAAACCAGCGAGGTTTGCAGAAAACCAATATTACCTACCTCCATTCTTCTTTGTAACAAGCTCTGTCCATCTAAAACGAGCTTATAGATAAGTTACAATAGAGGAATCGAACTGCACACCTTTGCTCGAGAACAGCTTAGAGCTTTCGAACTACCACGGGGAGAGATAAGACTTCAGACAGTGCATAGAGTTATTTTCCAAGGTACATAAGTAGATACCTATTGCAGATAGAGAATTCTGTCTAGAAGTTTATTTAAAGGTGAAACCTTAAGATATGTTTTGTATAATAGAAAGGGTATTTTGATTTAAAAAAGTGTCCATGTAGTTTCTTGCGCATTCTTGTCCATAGAGATCTTCGCTGTGGAATAGGCAACTACGGAATGTTCACAAGTTACAATGCCTTGTCACAGTGTCTGTAGCGAAGTTTTTTTTTCTGATAATAATTTCTGGTAATTGAAATAAATGCTTTGAATTTTTGAGTTTGGTAGTTACATATCTAAGTCTTTAGTTATTTCCAATTTGTAGGTCAATGTCTAATGTATGATGATAATTGATTTTTAGCCTTTGCAAATACACAATGGAAAAGTAGCCATCAAATGGCTATGAACCAAGTACTCTGTACATCATCATGACTTATTTCTTAATAGAATTGTAGTCCCATAACAATATCAAAATTGTAGCTTAGCTTATCTTCCCGTCGCGTCGAGGCTGCGGGTTATTCGAAAGTGATACCGCGTTCTCGATACAAAGGCCCAAGAAGGAAGATGAGTGGTTTCTAGTGAGTAGAAGTCTGAGAGCTCGTTTACGGAGACGCGGGGCGTCGCGCGGCGCGTGCGAAAGGCTTGTCGCTTGATATTTTATTAATTTACTGAGAGGCGGGTCCACCGCAACGAACGCTGCATTTTAAACTAACGAGCAAAAAATTGCTTCTCGTAAAATCGTCGTTTGAAATCGTTAACGTTTTCATACATCGCCATGTGCTTGAATTAAAAACAAACAACGCGCCGCGCAACGCCCCGCATCTCCTTAAAGGAGGCCTTTTTTTTTTTTTTTGGTGGTTGTAAAATCATCGAATAACCCCTCCCGCTCTTGGGCAGAGCGAAAGGGAGTGTCAGACTTCTACTGACTAAAAACCACCCATGTTCCTTCTTCGCCCTCTATGTCGAGGCCGCGATAACCAGAGGACTACCCGCAGCCCCGACAGGCGTCGGCCCTTTCGGGCTGACACTCCCTTCCGCCCAGAGCGGGATAAAAAGCTACCTTATCTTGGGCGGGCACTAGCCGCTCCGGAGTTTGCTGAAGTGGGCCTTTTTGAGCACATCCGTGAGTTGCACACTCTCTTTTAGTTTCTTAGATTTTTTTATTGTTTGTTATGTGCACTTGTGACATATGCTAAATAAATATGGTTTCTTTTTCTTTTCTTTATCTCTTTAATAGTCTTTATCTTTCTTCTTTATGTTATTATAATGGCTGTTAAAGGATCCTTAACAGGAACGGAAACGCACTTGGTCCTCCATCATCACTGACGATAATTTTTCACGATGCCATACCTGGAAAAGTTCGTTACGGATATATTGGGGGTCACAGTTCCAACTTTTTCACAAGTTAGAATTTTTTAATATAAGCTTTTAATGTGATTATAACGTTACTTTATTACGGTACTTTAAATACCTCCACGGCCCCCGTACTATTCAATGCATCTATCATCACAATGTTTTGAGTGCATTACATTGAATCCTACCGTAAAACGTAATTAAATTTCAAAAGCATTCCAGCAATCATTAATCATTCTTTTACTTTTTAAAAAAACGTTGCCTCTCACTAGGATTTTTTTCACAAACACACCCTGACCCGAAACAACTATCTGTAGGCCATCAAAATATTTGATCCGTGCGGGGATCGAACCCGCGACACGCAGCGCAGCAGTCTATTCTCTCAGCCACTGCACCAACCGTGCCGTCAATTGTGTAGTTACTTAGTTTGATGTACAGACGGCTTCATGAAGGGTCATTACAGGTAATGGTTTTCCTTCATTTAGTTAGTTGCTTCATCTCACTCAGTTCCCCACACATAATAATATATTTTGGTAAATGACCTCATGAAGGTCGGTAAGGAGCTTTTACGTTTAAATGTATGTATGTCTTCATGTACCGCGCATTACTGTAAAATGTACCGCTGCGCATCGGTCGAATATAAAGGCTATGGTTGATTAGCGCGGGTTTCGTCATGAATCACACTCACACATAGAACATATAATTAAAATCAGAACATTTATGTCAAGCAGGCTAGTTACAGGCACTTTTGGATTACCAAAAACACTCGTAACTCAAAAAACACAAAGTATATCTTAGGTCGCAAGGTATAATAACTTTGAGAGTAGTTACTTTAATTTCAGATATGTGTAGTCAAGTACAAACTATAATATTGCACTATTTATGTTTTATTATTAAGATGCATTAAAAATAGCAAGCAAGAAAAAGGAATGGTCAAATGCATGGCACAATCTTATGCACAATTATTTTATGACTTAAAACTATACGCTAGGCTTTATCTAATTTCATCGGTTTTCACAATCACCTCCGACAAAGTGCGCCTATTGTACTGTGTACTAGTAATACATTTAATCAGATAACAATGATCCATAGTGGTTAGTACTATTACTATCTCGTGCATTCGTTGTTGCGGTGTGCGTCGCTGCGTGCTTTCGTGGTCGCAGTGTTCGTTGTTGCGGGCATTCGGCGGCGTGGTGTTCGGCGTGGTGGCTTTCGGAATGACGTATTGCACTCGTAGTTTTGTTTTATGAATTGTTCTTCTGACATTCAAAAGTGCCTGTAATTGCTTAATTGAAATAAATGCTTTGAGTTTGAGTTATGTTAGTAGGCACAAAAAAAAAATACTTTTACAACACACATTTATTTTGCTATCCCAACCATGATGCTTACTCAGGCTTATTAATCGGTCACTGATATTTACAAGAAAAAATGGGGAATAAATGGAGTCGAATTATTTCGATCAACGCCAACCATTTATTTCAATTACGCCATTAAACAGCAGATTCAACGTCAAAGTTTAGAACAAAGAAAATACAATTGATTGTAATTTCCCACAATGATCGCGTAAAACAATCTCAGCCTTAACTACCAATCTCCCAACGGTTCATCTCATACGGCTAAAGGTAACATTCATTGCTAACCATAGCAATAAATATTCTACTGAAGCAGTTATCTTAACGACATCACGTTTGTATTAACTCTGTACTCAGTTACATTCACATATTAATGAATTGTTGGCCATAAAACTACGCGTTAATGGAGCTATTTTTGGTTCCCACTTTTAGTGTGAAAGAGGGTTAGCCCCCTGATTGGGGTTACCCTGTTCGCCGTGGGGTAAAATATAAACACGGTGGACTTTGCTTTTGTAACCTACTTTTAGATTTATTCGCTCTCATGTGAAAGGATAAGAATTTTTGCGTAATGGTGTAGAATGGCTAAGACGCATTAGTTATTTACGTTATGTCGTAGCTATTTGTATACAAAGTGTTTATCTTTCTTACTGAAAAGTATGGAAAAATTGAAGTCTATTTATATATTTGTTCGTACGAACTGTACGGTAAAAGTTAACTAACTTTTTTTCCTAGAAAAATAAAGAACTCTTCTCACCGATCTTGAGTTCGAATCATAGGTTCGAACCCAAGACACATGTATCTCTGATGATTGGGATTCATACACTGTGCGTATTATATCATTACCACTTACTTGTTTTGGTAAGGAAAAACATTCGTAAGGAAATTAGCAAGCATGAGAGATATATTATTATCTTGATTATGTAAAGCCGTGTTATAGACTCGTGAGTGGCATATAATCTCTGATATCAGGTTAGGTACAAACCAGAAGATAAAGGAAGAAAGCTGGTCCCAAAAAGTTGTTTTATTTCATATTATTTGTTAGGGAAAAATAACAGTTACATGCCAAACTTAACTAAAGATTCTTAAATTAGCCCAACTTAGAATACATTGACCACGAATGCACAAAAAAATAGTTAAAGAAAACAGACAAATCGTGTGCATCTTAAAATATTAGTAAAAATAAAGTAAGAAAAGAAAATGCAAATACTTATGAATTTAGTCATTCTACTGGTTTTGCCTTGAAGCGATCTTTGGAAAGAGTAAATAAGTCAAGCTTCATTATAAACTAAGCGTTGTACGCATCAACGCTCGCCAGCGTTAGGCCTCATTTACAAAGACGCGGGGCGTCGCGCGGCGCGTTTTCATGGCGATGTATGAAAACGTTAACGATTTCAAACGACGATTTTACGAGGAGCGGTTTTTCGCTCGTTAGTTTAAAATGCAGCGTTCGTTGCGGTGGACCCGCCTAAATGAATAAAAAAGCACGCGACGAGCCTTCTGCACGCGCCGCGTGTCCGTAAACGAGCCCTTAGTCCTGCACGAATTCGTGAATAGTCGAAGCACACGTACCCCATGACAGATTCTTTGATGGACGAATAGATTTTTGTTTGTCTTAAATAGCCCATTTCCTAGCTGATTGTGCACTTTATTGCATTTGTGAATACAAATCAAAATTAAGAGTTAAGTTTAGTCTATCAAGTTCTTACTAGCCCATTTCAAAATTACACATTGAGCATGCCTTCGTCGTTATATAGGAATACATAAGCCGAGCAATCAACACTCACCTGATTGAATTCCGTCATCCGATTATATTCTGTAACAGCTATATTGTATACCATCTGCTGCCACTTCAATTTCAGACTGTATTACTATTGATTTAGATATTGTATTGTTGATTTACTTCTATTTTTAGATATCGGAGTAGGTATCTACTGTTTATAAATAAATGTCTTTATTATGAAACGTGATACTTAGTGATCGTATTTAACTAGTTTTTTCACCTGAACTGCTTTGTGACTTCTGCTGAGTAAGAGGTTCTAGGTTTGGTTCCCAGTGTTGTTGGGTTTCTCTATCGGTCATTTCTTAGAAGCAGACACAGAGTCCGGATTTGATGATTTTCGGCGCCCGGTTGATGGCTATGGACCCTTGTAACAAATGTTACAAGGGCCTTGGTACATGGGAGTTGAATATAACTTGGTACACCTCTGCCTAATTAACATAACATAACATCACGCCTGTAATCCCCGCAGGGTTAGGCAGGGGTGTGCCTATTTGGACGGCGACATTTCGCCAGTTTATCCTCAGGATTAAAGAAGTGCTGTCATGATTATAAGTGATCGTGTTATAATAGTTTATTTATTTATTTATCCCCGGACCGAAACGCCATCTATCCACTATCGGAATACAAAAACAATAAAAACAAGATGTAGTATGTAATAAAAAGAGAAAAAAATCTTATTTATTTTGTTGACTCTGTGAGACCGCGCAGATTTTTTAAGTTGGTCATGACTTTTTAATTGATTCAATAACAGTAATTATTGTTTAATGTAATTTTAATAGCAAAAAATAATCTTAAAGCCTTATATTCATACAAACACTCTCCGCGTACTACAGTACCTCTAAAACATAAGCACTAATATTGCAGTAGTGGATACTGCAGTACTCGTACATGAAGTTTAAACAAATGAGACCTACAAATGCAAACAAACTTCGTGCATGTAATTGAATTGACTCGACAGACAAAACAACGGAAAGGTAGTCTATATTCCGGGCGCTGTCATTCCCAGACAATCCCTCAATCGCATTGTGGACCTACCCACCTATCATGCGAGTTTTGAAGAAATTAAATTCAGTTGTTGTTACGACATTGAGGATTTAATACGAGTATCATGTGGCAAAATAAAAGTCGTTTTTTTAAAACCAGTATCAACATCATCACTGAGACACGGTCCTTAACTCCTTGCCTCTTAGAGAAGCTCAGGGTCACGCAACGAGTCATGGAGAGAGCTACGCTCGGAATTTCTTTGTGCGACAAGATTCGAAATGAGGAAATTCGCCGAAGAACCATGCAGGGTCACCGACATAGCTCTCGGAATATGCAAGTTGGCAGGCCACATCGCTCGAAGAACCGACTACTGATGGGAAAGAAAGGTTGTCGAGTAGCGACCACGAAACGAAAGACGCAGCGTTGGTAGGCCACCCACTAGGTGGACCGATGACCTGGCGAAGGTTGCGGGAACCCGATGGATGCGAGACGCATGGAACCGGTCATGTGGCGACCCCTGGGGGAGGCCTATGTCCAGCAGTGGACGTCCTTTGCTGAAATGATGATGATGAATTACAAACTTGCTAATAGCTCGTTATCCAAAATATACCGCGGCCCCGGACACAAAAGGTTAAGAAGGAACATGGGTGGTTTTTAGTCAGTAGAAGTCTGACACTCGCTTCCACTCCACACAGAGCGGGAGGAGTCATTTGATGACTTCCCAACCTCAAAAAAAAAGAAAGGTCCTCAACAGCTATACCAAACAAAGTCGTCAATGGTGTTCTGACATGTCCGCTTTCTGCTCGTAGTTTTCGCCCAAAGATGGATATGCTAACCACTTGAGAGCACATCTTAGAAGAGCAGCACACCAAAGCTCTCGGCAACTTCCCTAGAAAACCATCGAATGCAGTAGCTGTGGCTGAAATCAGCTAGATGGCTTCACCATCATCTTCTTTACTAAATCATTATGTAATACAATACCCCTTGGTAAAACCACAGTGGTCGGACTTCCGGGCATTTACAGTGAAAATTAAAAAGAAAACAAACAAAAGTTAATCGTACGCATCTAATTAAAAGTTAAGTCAATTAGCATGTCCGAGCCCCAACCTCATGACTCTATTTCGTTCAAACCAATCGTAAACCCCGAAACATGAGTGAAGAAAATGTGAGGAATACTCATCATCCTGTCGGGGCTGCGGGTTGTTCGAAAGAGATACCACGGCCTCGACACAAAGGGCTAGCAGGAATATGGGTGGTTTTTAGTCAGTAGAAGCCTGACACTCCCTACCACTCTGCTCAGAGCGGGAAGATTCATTTGATGATTACCCACTGTTGCGACTTCAGATTTCTCAAATGAAACTCCCGTTTCGAGGTTTGATAGTGTAATTTGGTTTAAACAATATCTATAAAATTGAAATATGCGGAGCAAAGTTAACGATGAAAAAAAAGGAAGGTAAGGAAGACAAAACGTTTTTTAAATAAAGTCAGGTATAGTACGGCGCGCCTAGCCTTCGAATCGCACACAATCACTGCACGTCTCAGTCTCGACTCCAAAAAAAGGAATACTCAAAATAATTTTCCTGCCTTTTCCAAATTTTTTTGGGACCGACTGACTTGTACTTCCATGTTTCTCTGTTACTCGTCACCTCAGCAGTCACCCTCCTTTCCAGCCATATTATTATCTTCCTTCACACATATCAGACATCGTTTCTTTGGCCCCAACTATTGTAGTTATTCCTCTCCTATTATACTCGAATCCTTTTTTTCATCAATTAACCCCTCCCGCTCTTCGGCAGAGCGAAAGGGAGTGTCAGACTTCTGCTGACTAAAAACCACCCATGTACCTTCTTAGCCCTTTAAGTCGAGGCCGCGGTATCTCTTACAACAACCCGCAGCCATTATACATGACATTTTCCTCATTCCGTCACATCACAGGCCCATACCACGACGACAGATTACCACACAAATTTTCAGTCACTTGCCTCACTTTACACTTCCTCATTTCTTATTTTCATACATGAGGGATAATACAGGAATAATAGATCTAAGGAAGTGTTTTTTTTATATAATATATATTTTAAAGGAAGGAACCTTACCTACAATACCTACTTCAAATTAAAGCGTAGCAAACCAAAAAAATGATACTCAAATAATTTACTGTTAAACTTTCAAAGAGCAAAAAAGTACAGAATTGTAAATTAAAGGTAGACAGGTATATAGACAACCCTCCACCCCTCCCGTCTAGCTTCCGGCCACATTCAAACGGCAAATTGTCACTGCATTTGCATCACAAGGGTCGCCAGTTCACTTCCTGCGCTACGTTTTACTTAGACTTGCATTTAATGGTAGGGAATGGAAATTATTGTTTAACGGGCCTTATAATTGGCCGCTTTTGTACTCAAATTGGCCTTTGCTGGCGTTTTTGCGCGTTTAGCCTTGCTCTTTTAAGTAGTTTGAGTTGGGAATGATGATGCCAATTTTTGCGTTTTTTATAGAATCAGACACGCGTATAAGACGATGGTGAAGGTTGGTGAAGGTTGCAACCTGGTTAAGGTTGCGGGGATCCGCTGGATGCGAGACGCACGGGACCGGTCAATGTGGCGACACTTAGGAGAGGCCTATGTCCAGCAGTGGACTTCTTTCGGCTGAAATGATGATGATGATAAGACGATACAAACGCGAGTGTGAAGCGTCTTCGAAACTCGTTAGAAGCGCGTACAGAGGGTCTATTTGGGATCGCAGTATCTGCGCGTATACGCGCTGACGACATGCGTTTCACGAACGCCACGTGTGCTTAGTTACAAGGTTGCGTTCATATCTCGTTTGAAGCGCGTATACATACATACGCGCGTCATCAGAGCATCGTCGCCGCCGTAGAAAATACGCCATGTGCAAGGGGTAGGTGTTTGATTTTATTTTAAACTAGCGGACATTCCCGTGGGAATACAGGGATAAAAAGTAGCCTATGTCACCCGGGGATAGTGTAGCTTCCCAACGGGGAAAGAATTTTTCAATTCGGTTCAGTAGTTTCGGAGCACATTCGTTACAAACAAGCAAACAAATCTTTCCTCTTAATAATATTAGTGTAGACTAGCAGCACCTCCTTTCGTCATAGGTAACGTGGTTTTATCCAATTGGTTGAAATAAACATAATCATTTAATTTCTTCACGTTAACCTTGTTTTGGAGTGGTCGCAAGGTCGACTGCTGAGCTGAGCTCCTGGGTTCGATCGAGAAAAAAACTCAATAACAATTTGCCCGACTCGGGATCGGGTTGATCGGGAATTTTATCATGAGACTTAAACATACTTGCAGAAATGTGTATGCACTATTAGGTACACCTCTGCCTAACACTTTAGGGATTACAGGCGTGATGTTATGTCATTTTATTTACATCAATCCGTTCTCTTTTAATCTTCTTGTTCAATCTGTTGTAGAACGTTTTAATATTGTGTACGGGCGAACTTGGTTTTAGTTTGAGGAACTTCCGCGACTTACGTTTTCTTCTTACTAAGGTTTAGCTGGATTAAATGAAAGAGTTTTGTATTTCTCTTGAACATTATTATTTATATGAGAGCGAAAAACCAATATGACAAAGATTATTTATTTTTTTAAACTTTATGCACAATAGTGATACATAGGCGGACTTAATGCCACAAGGCATTCAAGGCATAGGGTCAAACAAGACAACATTGGGGTAGGCTACAAACTAACTAAAAAAAAACTTTATCAATTAAAATATCATATCATATTAGATTATCAGCAGGTTACGTAAGGTAACGGTAACAACTTTATTGGTAAAGGGGTCTATTTAATTTAAAAAGTAATGGTGTTCTGGGGGTCACAAAAGGCCATAACAGTAATGCATCTGTGACCATTTAGGAAAATATATCGTTATACGAAAATAATATGAATTGCGTTAAAATTCGTAAAATGCACGCAGATACTATATTATGTTGGATCCATTTTACACCTTTAAACGCAATTCATATTATGATCTGCTCAAGTGGACATTTTAGATCTGGGCCCTGTTTAATAAAACTTACAAATTGTGAATTGTAATTGTAGGTTTTACCATGGCGGAAAACTGACTTTGTAGACTTGTAGCTACAAATCTACATATTTCTGTTTAATTTTTTTTTTTCTTTACAGGTGACAATTTACAAATTTTTAGATAGCTGTTTTATTGAACGCATAATTGTAATTACAAGTTTACATTATTTGTAAATTGTAGAAAAATTTCGACAGGACTCACCGTGTGTCAGAAACTTACAATTTCGTGCCTTTTTTTCTATTTTTTGGCGGGTGGAAAATCATCGAATAACCCCTTACGCTCTTGGGCAGAGCGAAAGGGAGAAAGGGAGTGTCAGACTTCTACTGACTAAAAACCACCCATGTTCCTTCTTAGCAATTTATGTCGAAGCCGCGGTATCTCTTACAACATCCTGCAGCCCCGACGGTTGTCAGCCCTTACGGGCCCCTCCCATGTTGCTGACATCTCTTTGAGGCGCGCGTGGAACACGAATGCGCCGTCGATACGGCCTGTCGTCGTCATAAGACGGACGGACGGCGGAGCTAGACCGTAATTTAGTTTTCGTTTATTTTTTGTTATATTCTCTTATTTTGCTATTGGGTTTCATCCAACTATTAAGAATATTTTGTTTAACTTATTACTGTTTTCTGTGGGTCTAAAATGGCCGCTTTATCAGAATCCACGCAGAATCTTAGTATGAATCACGTCAAAAATTTCAAATACTTAAAATGAACTTTATGTCCATTGCTATAAAGTCCATTTTAAGAGTTTAAATTTTTTAACATGATTAATATTACGTTTCTGCTAAAGCGGCCATTTTAGACACCCTGGGCCTGCAGTCTCGACAAAGATAGCGATCGCTTTACGACAAAATTCGGTCGCAAAGCTATAACGATGCGGATTTAAGGTGGACGTGAGCCGGACGCGACCCGCCGGTATTAGCTACCAACTTAAATCCGCAACGTTATAGCTTTGCGACCGAATTTTGTCGTAAAGCGATCGCTATCTTTGTAGAGACTGCAGGCCCTGGTCTTAATTCCTCCGCATCACGTCATGTCCATTCATGTCCAGTCATGTCCATAACCGAAAAAATACAAAGTTATTTCCAGTAACCATCTTGAAATTGAACTGTCACTACTGTCAGGTCACCTTGACACAAATATGGCGGCTCCTGAAGAAAATAATAATGTCAATTCACTTAGAAGACACCATGATTCATCACTCCTGAGTTTATTATCTTTTTATTTGGGCACATAAAATGAATGTAACGACGCTACGTTAGGAGGGCTCCCATCCCCTTTAGGAGCGTACGTACTTTTATGTGATGATGATGAAAATTGCGACATTCTTGTGATAAAGGTCTAATGAAAATGTGTACATACCTATGTATACTTAACATCTTCTGACACGAGGAATAATGTAAACACTTGGCAATGTTCAAACGCATATTTGACGTTAAATAACGATTGCAACTTTGAGATACGACCTACTTTAGGATATGGGTTCCAAAATATTGATTTCGTAACATAAAATGGAAATGAAATCAATACAGTTGGCGAAAGTTGTTTCTGAACTAAATATTGATGCACGTATCGTATGATTGCAGTATCATACGAAAATATTTCACCAAAAAATCTGATTAATCCGTCTGTTAGAATATTGAAAAATATTGGATACGTGTTTTTTGTTTTATCAAACTAATGAAAAGTTACGAAAATAAAACGTGTCAAAGATCATGAGTGGGGGTTTTTGACGTCACTTTGTGGGTAAAAAATTACTAACCTTGTGACGTCACACGACTTCACACGACATTTCGAAGCACTGTATCGTCTTCCTCTTTTGTTTACGTGAAAAAAGAAAAAAGACGTATCCATTATTTTTTGGAAATCTATCTGACGGACTAATTAGCTTTTTTTGGTAAAATACCCTATTCTCTCGCTGTTGCAGAATCCACATAATACCGTTGTTCTCGATTGATATTTTTAAATCTTTGACAGTCGCTGTATTCAGTGGTCAGAAAGTCTGCCAACCAGTCTTATCAATGGGTACTGTTTTATCCAGCTCTAACTGGGTTGTGGAAATCATAAACTCACGCCCTTTTCCCATGGGGGTAACCAGAAACCACAGAATGCCACCTGCTACGATCCTATGCTATGTGTAATCTACATCTACACTAATTTTATAAAGAGGAAAGATTTGTTTGTTTGTTTGTAACGAATAGGCTCCGAAACTACTGGACCGATTTGAAAAATTCTTTCACCGTTGGGAAGCTACATTATCCTCGGGTGATATACTTTTTATCCCTGTATTTAATTTATTAATATTTACTACAATAACAATAAAATGGTGGGTGAGGTGCTGTATTCCTAGCTAGGTTAATAGATAACCTGTGTTAAGTATTCCCACGGGAACTGGGACTACGCGGGTGAAACCGCGTGACGTCCGCTAGTATACCATAATAGCCAAAAGTTAGCTCGTGAGGAGGTAATTCTCAGGAGATCCTGGGAATTTCCAGAACAAAAAGACTTAACCCACGCATACTTATCTGCCAAACATTGAAACCTGTGCTGCCGTTATTGTATGAAAACATAAAGACCGCCCTTTTTTAAGCTGGCGTACAAGCACTAATTTAATAATTGCATGAAAAAAACTGACAGGCGTTTTATTCGAGAATGAATTGCCGGTTTGATTCTCATGCCAGATTATTATTATTATTATTTTTTTTAAAACGTTGCTCCACACTAGGAATTTCTCCTGTATCGTGGGTGCGTTCACAAACATTTAAATTCACATACACAAATACCCAGACCCGAAACAACTATCTGTAGGTCATACAAATATTTGTTCCGTGCGGGAATCGAACCCGCGACACGCAGCGCAGCAGTCCATTGCTTGAGCAACTGCGCCAACCGTGCCGTCAAATGAGTTTATCAGCCTGATTATTGAGTTTATCAGCCAGAAATTTCTCATAAGTTAGCCAAGGAGTCTGGATTTGTATCGGCAATAGGTTCATACTTAAATAAAACTGACGAAATGTGGTTTAAGGCAGAATAGTTTTTCTTACTTCATCGCTATTTGATTCTGATGAATGGTTTTTCGGTTAGGTCGACACCGACTTACGAACAGTAGCTCGTGGGTTCGAATCCAGGCAGGCGCATTACTTTGTGTTATTTATTTCATCACCGCTGCTCTCAAAACGGTGAAGGAAAACATCGTGAGGAAACCGGCATGTCTTAGAATCAAAAAATTCGAAGACATGCGACATCTTCCAACCCACACTGGGCCCACGTGGTGGATTATAGCCTATCCCTCTCCTAGAGAGAAGGTCTGAGTCCCTGCAGTTGGAACATTATAGGCTGATGATGATGATGATGTTGATTATGAATGGTTTTTCTAAGATTTCGTGGAGCTTCATTGGTAAAGCGCTTTCTGGTCTGGAGGGTTTTTAGTTTTGTATAGGTGTTATTAAGTGTTGTGTTAAGTTTTCCCGCTACTTATTACTCTGCCTTACCTACTTAAAAACTATTAACATAACACTTAAGATTTAAACGGTTTTAGAGTGCTTGACAATTAACCGTAATTACTTAAATTGTAGTAACATACTCTGCCATTCAGGCCATAGTTCTCATTTCTAGACGTCATACGTAATTTGTTAAATGGTAATTTAATAGTACTTAGGTATTCACTTCATGTACAAAGTTAGAATCTATTCACTGATAGTGCCGTCAGGACAACTTTGATCAGCTTAAGGGATGTCTACTGACTTAAAAAATATGATTCTAATTAGTCCGTCTGTTAGATTATCTAAAAATATTGAATACGTATTTCTTGTTTTATCAAATCAATAAAAATTGACGAAGATAAAACGCGTCAAAGATTTTAGTAGGGGGTTGTGACGTCACTAACCGCTAAAGAATGTCATACTCATGTCTCAGAAAATGACGTCACACGAGTTTTCAAAGCACTGTATCGTCTTCATTGTTTGTTTACGTGAAAAAAGAAAAAATACGTGCCCAATATTTTTTGGAAATCTATCTGACGGTCTAATTACTTTTTTTGTTGTTGTTTGTTTTCAATAAGATAGCAACTACGTATGACACCTGTGTTTATTGACAGAACGCTTACGAAAATATTTTTAAATTTATTAAACCTCTGAAAACTTATTTCAGCAAAATATTTGTGTAGGTACATTTTTCAAGTTATCTGAAAGGGAAATCGCAGGAGAAAGTAACACCTTACCTCACCTTTAGAAATATAAAAAACAGGTAATACCTACCTATGTCAACTATTATCTCCTAATATGTTATTACCTCAAGAAATAAGGCACTGATAATGAAGAAATACACGTGATGACTATAATTAACCAATAATTAAACTGCCATTCAACACAGTTCATTTTTCACAAAAAAACACCCACATTAAAACCACAGAAATCAGCTCAATAATTAACACGAATATGAAATACCAATTTCAGGGGCTAATTGCACTCTTCACTGGAATATATGTTTCATAATAACACGCCCAGGAGTGGTTTCCGTTGTGTGCATTTAATAATGAACTCGTAACAAACGGGGAAACCACGAGAACTTTGTTTCTCCGGGGGAATGGCTATATATTGTTTATAGGGGTAACACGCAGACACGTAGCACCTTTAAGGGTTAAACATCATTTATTCGATACTTTCGCTATTTTTGGTTTTCATGGTTACAAATCGGAGAGCAGCGGTGGCCCAGTGGTGGCGGCCCCGACTTACGAACAGTAGGTCGTGGGTTCGAACCCAGGCATTACTTTGTGTATTTATTTCATCACCGCTACTCTCAAAACGGTGAAGGAAAACATCGTGCGGAAACCGGCATGGCTTAGAAACAAACATACGAAGACATGTGACATCTACCAATCCGCACTGGGCCCGCGTGGTAGATTATAGCCCATTCCCTCTCAAAAAGAGGCCTGGGCGGAGGCCTGTGTCCCAGCAGTGGGAACATTAATAGGATGTTGATGATAATGATGATGTTTAACAATTGAGTAAGACATCACTGGATGGAAAACGTGGTTCTGCGGTCGGTGCATTACGTGTGCACATCCAACGTGGGATTGCTGCCAGCCTTCTGGGCACTTTTCCTGTTGACAGCGGTGTGGACGAATTTTTTGACGCCCTGTTTGATACTTCTATATATTTTATTATAGGTTTATTTCTGTAAATTGTATTTAGTAAATATTGTAAATAATAAAAATCTAGTCGAATCTCAGTCAAAAGCCTGTAAACGTCATTCAGTTACACCAACAACGTAATAACTAAAAACGACTCGCAGTAAAATAAGGGCAACTCAGTTAAATAATTTATTAGCGAGCTAAACGCAGGTCTGAACTAACTATAACTTGCTTTGCTAACTAAACTTCCTAGGGAACGATTTTATTTAGCAGTTCGAAAAGTGCTACGTCAGTAAAGTTAGTGGTTAATGGTTATTAAACCATCGTTAGTTTTAATATGGCTTTTATAGTACGTAATAAAAACGACTGAACTCAAACCTTTATGTACGCATTCTGTACATCAAGCATAGGTATGAGGGTATAGGGTATAAGATAAAAAGTGGAAACAACCTCGTTTGGTGGGACCATAAAACCAGAGACTCAAACTGTAACCGTAATAAGTATTTTTAACACTGTTTTTTAAAACAGTTTTAACAGAAAAAAAAACACTTTTAAATATAACAGATACAAGCATGTTACCGAAATAAACTATAACCTTTTATAGTGTAAATAAGTGTTAAATTATGTGTAACTAAAATAATCAGTTTTAGTTTAGCTTTAAGTATAAGTAATTGCTCAGAACGGCAACAACCGTAAGAGTGTTCGTTATCAAAGCCTCGACTTATTGAGAGTGTTAACACTTTGGTATCTGTTACAGATATGTTGCAGTTACACTTTTGTAAGTGTTTTGGGTTAACACATTGAAAACATATTTATAAGTGTTACGTATTTGATTCTGTTACCAATTCAACATGTAACACTTATAATTCTGTAACCTTTGTGAAGGTGTTTTTAAGTCCCTGCATAAAACTGTTTTTTTGTCAATGTTTGCAAATTGTCAATAACTGCGCTACCAAATGCAACATTTTAATCAGACTGCTACTTCTAGAGATCATTACGTTCTTGCGTTTTTAAACAAACTATGAACTAATATAGTTTGATGAAGATTTAGCTGAGGTAGACCTCTACCTAACCCTGCGAGGGTTACCAGGCGTTATGTGATGGTAGATATTATTATGTTATACCTAATGGGAAAGGATGGATCTCTACTAACTATTACATCACGGTAACATCACGGCTGTAAGCCTCGAAGGGTAAGGCAGAGATGGATCCATCTCTGCCTAAACATAATGACGTTTATGTTGACAGATGACACTTACCTATACTGGATGGCGGCGTTCCATTTTACTTTTTTATTTTTTAAACTTTGTGCAGCGTAGTAGTTCAGAAGGCATAACTATAACAGAGGAAATGTTTTTTTATTTGTTTTTTTTTTTTTTTAATAACGGTTGGACACTAGGAATTTCTCCTGTGTCGTGGGTGCGTTCACAAAAAATGTGAATGTTACTATTTGAATTATAAGTAATAGGGTAGGCCTATTGTCATGAACCTGGCACAAATCCAGACCGCGTGATTGCTACTTAAAAATGACTTATAAAAAGCTATTGACATTTTGCCCGGGCCCAATCAAACCTAGAATCTCTTAGCGCCTTGCGATCACTAGACCAAACCGGAATCCCCGGATTGGTTTACCCCCATCACTACACTATAAATCCATTTCATACTCACACCATACACTAACCCATATACACCACCATCTGTCGATATCATGTGCGTAACAAATGTGCGACTGAGACCTCGGAACGATATATCTTTTGTTAAGTCCCGACGACACGTCGAAGGATTTAGGTACCTACGTTATTTACGTATGTAGCGGTTAGAGGAACTCGTGGGTAGTTAATAAGAGCAGCTCATATCATTCTTCAGGTTAAGCAGCGCTTACCTAGGTAGGTATGTGGATGGGTGACCATCAATTATATACTTACAGAGTTTATTCCGTGCCTCGGAAAGCACGTTAAGCCGTTGGTCTAGGCTATTATTTGTAGATCTTTAACAATCGCCTGAAAGTCTGACTACCAGTCTTACGAAGGGTCTCATACTACCCAAGGAAGCAAATATATTTGAACTTAAAGAGCATTAATCATTAAAAGAAAATAAAGAAAGAAATAATTAGAGAGTTAAACAAAGGAAGCATTTTTCTTCGTTACTCTTTTTTCTTTATTTGAGTAATAATTTATTTTGTAATGGAAGGTATAGACAATGAATCGGGAGTTGATGTTAATCTCTCAGATTGGGTTACGGAATAATTGTTCGCTGAAAAAGGATAAAATTAATTACACCATCAGACTATATTCAATTTTCTGATATAATCCTCCATTTGTAATAGGGTTGTCGAAAAAGGTTACAAATAAACCTATAGTCCATACTATAGGTACCTAAATGCGAAAGTTTGTGCGGATGTTGGGTAATAGTTAATCTTTACTCTTGCAAAAAACTTATGCTCGATTTGCATGAATTTTGGGACACAGATAGTTTATAATCTGGAATACTACATTGAATACTTGTTATCCCGGTAGTACGATCCCGTGGGACGATTACCGACCCTGGACATAAGCTAATAGTTCATACGTTTTTTCATGAACAAAATTTTCAGTTCATCATTGAAAGTTGCAGCAGGAATGTTTATTGATGTTCTTTTGTTACACTATGTTGCTGACACTGGGATCCGAAGCTACCTTGGTGACGAAGACGCCCGTGTTCAGGCATCCGCAGTGTGACAATCCTGGCCCTTCTGCTGGCTGCGTAGCTTCTAATATCTGATCGCAAAACCAACATTCCTTTATTTAACAATTAGCACTGAAATACACCCTCGGCTCTCTAATTATACCCTCATACTTAATCCACACTTCAAAACGTCACGAGCCAAAAAAAATGTCGGTTGAAAACCACATTCGACGAAAAATTATTTACGAGGAAATTGACAACCCTAAATTACTCCGCCAGAGAGCCTATTACACTTGATCGCGGATAGCAGCCAAATTAAAAATGTTTGCTTCTGGCATATTTATTCCAAACCCATTTACAGAAACAGGGTTTCGATACTGACAGGTTAACAAAAAAAAAACAGAGGAATGATTTATACTTCCCCTTGAGTGAAGAGAAATGGAGGGTAGGTACTAGATTTTCTCCTGATTTCAATTAAATCGGTGAACCATTGGATTTGTTGATTTATAGATTGGGTTTATTAATGAGTTTTACTTCAAAAGGGTTCCCTGGGTTTATTTTAAAGTAGTCCTTGAAATGGCAGTTTGTAGATTAGTTATCATAAAGGGTAATAGTTTTTTTTAGTTTGAATCAATGTTATTAATAACTTTTAGGTGCGTTCATGAATTTTACGCAAACCAAAAAAAAAAAGGTAGGTAAAATTTTACTTATTCTGTTTTAATTTCAATGCTTTCAGGCTGACCTACATAAACGTGTTCACGTAAGAGCAGCTCATATCATTCTTCAGGTTAAACAGATATATTTTTTGTCATTGAAGCAAGCAATCAAGAATGACTAAGATCCTACTTTTAGAGGTCGCATGAAACAATCATACAAATGTACAAACCAAGACCTTGTATAGAAATGGCAAATTGCTTTAAGAAGCGCACACCGTGCGTAAAAAATTGCCATATCGTTTCTATCTATTTGTGTGCGTTTGCAGGCGCAACACAAGTTGGCGCGTCAACAGGACGCCACGGCACCAAAAAGTCTCTAGACTCTGGTGAAGTATACTTCTCTACTCTGGTGAAGGATCTTTGCGCCAATTTTCATGGTACGCAATGTTTTTGATATAATTTTGAATGCCCACAGCATTGGCGAGGTGAGGTATGCATCTCGCCAATGCGTGAATCAGTTCACGCCAAACGATTCGCGGCTAATTAGTTCCTTCTGGAAAAGGTCTAACACTGGCTATCAGATATGATTAAATCACGTATTGAAAGCAGAAATAAATTTTACATACATACATAAACTCTTGCCCTTATCCCATGGGGGTAGGCAGAAACCACAGAACGCGACTTCCTACGATCCTTACATACTCCTTTTGGGAAAGAAAGTACAGGTGCGTAGTACTCGTAACCAGCATGTGTGTATGACGAGATGTATGAATGTGGACGAGGCATATACCTTTTAAGTTTGGAGTATATCAGAAAATAAAACAACCACAAAAGATAAAGTGCTTTTATTCAATACAGAATTCTATACATACTCCGCCAAATACAAAAACATCAACAATTACAGAAGAAATTAAAATCACAAGGTACCTATGAGCATAGACTAGCCTACAGCAATCAAGCAATAACATTAGGTACTTAATTGACGTACTCGAGACAACAGAGGCAGTGAAAGTGTGCGACAGAAACAAAAAATCTAATAGAGTATTTATAACAATATCAGTCCTTACTTAATACCTAAAAGGGTCCTAAGAAAGATTAAACTTGGACTATTTCGCGATCTATTTGAGTCTAACGAATAAATAAGGTAACTTAGGTTAGGCAGCTGACAGACAAAACAAATCAGATAGGAAGACTAGGGTTTATAAAATGAGCGAAATAACGCACGCAACAAGCCTGTCCCTTGCATACACCTAGAGCGATACCCTACACCGACCTGCTCCTAACCTACAGAGGTTCCCCTTTTAGCGTGTAATTGTATAAGTTTTTGAGTTGTATGCAATGGCTGGACTCAAGGTTACAGGATAGCCCGATTAAACAGATAACAAACTTCTAGTTTGAACTGTGAGATGCTATTCACAAATCAAAAAACACGCACGGACATACGCGAACAGCGAGCTAGCGGCGATATCAACTGACTCAAACAAATGCCAGTCGCGAGGACGCTTGCACTTATTTTACGTAAAGCGAGTCGTATGTGTGCATGTTTATAAACAAATAACAGCCGCAATTGCGCTTGCACACCCTTTACGTGAAGTGTGTCCATTTGCGTGTGCATTTTCGCTCATTATATGAAGCCAACCTTCTATATCCTATCTATTCTGTGGCCGCGCTGCGACGCCGCCGGTCAGAAGCCTTGCATTATTTAAAGTTCAAATCAATTAAGGACACTGCACGCCGACGACATTAATTAACATTTAGAAGTGATGCTGCTGGATTCTCATTTCGTTTTTGTACCCCTAGAGTAACTATCTCGCTTCTTATTAAGTAAAGACATAATAAAACTTGTATCTTTCTTGTTACACCATTATCTTCTGAATGCATTATCATTTATCGTAAATGCTTTGGTATAGATTAGCTAGACTTGACGACAAGATAATTATACTGAAGGTCTTAAAGTAATTAGTATTGTTTTATCTTCGCCATATATTCTTAATATTTGGCTTATTTACACTTTAGAAGTGTGTTTAATAAATAAAGTAAGTAGACATTTTATTGATGAAGTTTTAGTTTTCATTCGACATTCCAATTTCTACACCTAATTTAATAATAGATCGAATAAAATCTAAAACTTTACAATGTATCCATCAGTGAAATAACGAAATGGAGTGGTCTGTGTCATTTAACAGAAATATACATGCAAAACTGCATGTCCGGTATTTATAAATACTTAAAAAAAACTGTAAGACGATAATAACTTTCAAATTGAATGTCAATATCAGAATAATTAAACAATAATCTTGTCATTTAAGTCTTGTCAAGCCAACTTTCCACTGTGCAACAGTGCACAATGCACTTAAGTTACAAATACTTGCAAGTTGTAGTGGCATGTACTCAAACATAGTCCTGCTAAAATGTAACAACCCACATGACATTCTCTAACTGATTAGTTTAAGATCTTTTTTAAAAATAGCTTTTGGATGATAATGTGACTGATGTCACTGGACAGTAATATTCAACTTTAAGTATTTTCGATTACTTAACTGAATTAAAAATACACTGTTAACAGTGTTTTTGTTCATTATAGCAGAACTAAACCTACTTGTAGTGTGATGGTGAGAGAGAGAGAGAGAGAGAGAGACAGAGAGAGAGAGAGAGCGAGTGATGTAGTGCTCGTCTACCCTCGGTGTTTTTTACTTGTCCTCCATCCCGTATCGGCTTTTACGATAAGTCTCAAGAGAGAGCTCCCGGTCAAGCATGTACAGGTCACCATTAAAAGTTTTCTTGCAGAGTGGAAAGTCGCTTCAGTCGTTGGCGTGCAGTCGCCCTAAGTTGAAAGATGACTACACTGCGTTGCCCGCACTATGAACGTTTCCGTTCACACTTAGTGGAATGGTGTTAAACTCGTCTTCGATGTCATCGCCTTCTTTCCTGTTGAAGAAAGAAACAAAGAAATTAGTATTGCAGATAGATGTTTTTGAGGTGTTTATCGAGGAAGTGTAGACATATTTAGATCTGAATGGAATGAATGCCGTTTATGGAATTAATACACATGGGCGTAAAGGCGATTATTATAGATCGAAAAAGATTTGTTAAAACACTTTGAAACACATATTATATACCACACAGCCTGAGGGAGTCCCATCTTACACTTGTCGATTCGTGGTCTCCTCTCTCAAGAACATGTCTATCACCAAATTTATAGATTCTACAGCTAATATTTAGTAACTTTAGCTTGCGTATTCTGTGAGCTAAGTCAATACCAATACAATTCAATAGAGTTTGCAAACATATTGCAAAATATACGTGAAAAAATATTAATTAAATTATTTCGTTTGTCTACAATACGATTTATACAAAAACTATCATCACAATAAATAATTTCATTTGAGTCAACAATGATTTACCAGCAACACTAACGAATGTAGATGTAATTTATTAAATAAACGTGTACGTTTTTCCTTTGTGTAAAAATAAAAAGGCAGTATTTTAAAACGCATTTGTTAGCTATAGAGGTAGTTGTGCTTTTGTATGCCTCTGTTCTTTGTGCAGTGAAATTCCAATAGAGAATATCATATCTGACGTGTTCATTTTCAATCCTTTCACAGAATTTTTTTTTCGGCCGTGTGCCGTGACAGAATATATCATGACTCTGTCATAGCCTTTTATTTTGGTGGGTAAAAATCATCAAAAGGGACATTTGAAAAATTCCCTCGCTCTGAGCGCAGTAGAAGGGAAATTTACTGACTAAAAGCATGTTCCTTCTTAACCCTTGGTGTTCCGGGGCCGTGGTAACTCATTCGAATCATCATACATCGTTCTCACATATCTAATATACCATTTCAACATGAATGATGTAACCAAAGTTTTGTAACAATATTCTGATTTAAAAGAGTGTCCATGGAGTCCATTGACGTGTATGTGTATGTACGTATGTCCGTTTCTTTGTTTCCTCATAACTCCTAAACGGATGAAGGGATTTGAATGAAATATACGTCGTTAGATTTGTATTGATGGCGCGAGTGTCACTAGCTACTAAAATTAAAAAACAAAGAAAAATTGCGGGTTTTGGGGGTGGAATCGTGGCTTTACAAAAAAAAATCTATTAACATCGAGTAGGGTATCAAAATGAAGGGTTTCAAAAGGAGATTACAAAAATATATGACACTTATATGTTTAAAATAAATTCAAAGTCACAAATCCAAAAACAAACACAAAAGTTAAATCATCTGCGAAGTATTTTACGCGACCAACGAAAGAACATACACAAAAGAACTTAAATTTGAATATTGAATTATGAAATAAAAATAGAATGGACCCCGCCAGCTTCCATGTTTTATTTAATTTTAAATGTGCTCGTTTTTTGCTTTTCAGTTTTTTCAGTCGGGTTTTTTAGTTTTTTAACTACTTTTTTTATTTTGTATTTGTTCGACTATTGAAAAGTGACTGTAACTGTACCTACTCGAAATAAATGTTTTGATTTTGATGAACCCGCGGTAACTCCTTCGAATAGTTCCTCTACCCCGGCAGGTGTCGGCCCTTGTGGATCTCTTACACGAACACGACGTCTACTCGGCACTCTGTCATAGCCCGATACCAGCTCCATGCCACGTAAAATCAACATTTTCCCCTTATAATAAAGTTTGTTTTGGTACGATTGTTGAGCTACAAATATTCCGTTTTTGAAAGTTCTACGCTACTTGATTAGTGATGTAGTTAGTCGATAGATAACGATAAAGAAAAAACACTTTGATGGACCTAATATTTATACTTCACTGTACGCCAAATTTCGTTTAGATTTTTTTTACCCGACCACGGTGAAGCCCAAAAGGAGGGTTATTAAGGTGAAAGCGTCAGGATAGCCGCGAAATTCAAATTTTCTTACGTTTTTTGCAATTTGCAGGCCAGTGCTAGGTTGTATGTTGATTGAAATGTTGGACGCGAGTGTAAGACGTATGTAGTTACAGAATTATAATCATCAAAATCATCAATACAACCCTCCAAGTTCATATAATTCGAGGAACGACTTTTTCGAGGTCAAAGTCATTCCTCGAATTATATGAACTTGGAGGGTTGTATTGATGATTTTGATGATTATAATTCTGTAACTACATACGTCTTACACTCGCGTCCAACATTTCAATCAACATACAACCTAGCACTGGCCTGCAAATTGCAAAAAACGTAAGAAAATTTGAATTTCGCGGCTATCCTGACGCTTTCACCTTAAATATGAATTGTGACTGATCTTAGACGTCGCTCGAGCGACCCATGACGGCACATTTTTTCTTATCTACGTATACAGGGTGTAAATTAACCCTTCATATATACGTCAACGAAGCGTTCTGTACATCAAACTAAGTACCCCTACGCAAAAGTTTTTGCTGGGAAATGACTTTTTTTTTGGGGTCAAAAATCTCATTTTACAGTAAAACTCAATGTAGCACTCTTAAAACATTGTGCTAGTGGATGCGTTGGATAGTGAAAGGGTCATGGAGGTAATTTAAGTAAATTTATAAACTGAAAAAACTAGAATTTACAAAAACAGCTGTGTAAAATTTGGAACTTTGACCGTCAATATCTCCGTAACTAGGGGGTTCCCAGGTATGGTCTAGAAAAAAAAAAATATCGCAGTGGTGGGGAGAACAAGTGCCCTTCGTTTGCGTTAAGGGTACTTTTACAGCCTTTATAAAGGACAAGTAAAATAAGAGCTATCCAGACACACTAACGGGATTACAGTGGTCTATTATGTTATTAGTAATCGCAGTAACACACAATTTCAAAATTATACTGTTATTTACCAAAAAAAAACAACGAAAGAAATTAAACAAATACTGATGTCAAAATAAAACGTAAAATGTCCAAACCAAATAAAAAACGAAAATAAAAATAAGTTATTAAATACATAACAAAAAAACATACACAAATAAAACAAATACATATTCTATTCTATTCTATTAAAAAAAGGGTTAATTGAGATTTGCATTTTAAATCAATGATAAGTATTAATCGAGGAAGAACACACACGTTATTAGATTTTGTACCTGCCCCACTCCCGATGAACGGGTACATGTAAGACCTGCGCTTGCTGCACGTCCAACCTGTTGGCAACAACAGGGTGAGGGCCTATTACCATCAATCAAGCACAAACAACTACAGGTCGCGCCACGTAAGATGACCGCTGGGGGTCAAGCTGCGCATCAGGCGATATATCGGTCTATTTGGTGGTATGAGGTATTGGCCCCAGATGGACCAATAGCGCACCGGAAAAAATGCGATGCATTTTTGGCGATACGCTATTGGTCCGTCGTTCTCAAAATACTATCGCGCACAAAAAACGGTTTTACATAACAATCGAGAAAAATTACTTATGACGTAAATTATTTTATGAAGAGAGGCTGATAATAATATTATTGATAATTTAAAACAATGCATCGAACGGGCGCAGAGGCAACAAAATGTTGCGAGTCTACAGTAAGAAAAATTGTGTTTTTAATTGAACACATTTACAACACACACACACAAAACGTGTTTTAATTCCATTTAATGATATTTTTTTAATATATTTTTCGATGTCAACCTACTAATACGCAATATAGTTCGAAAATAAACCAATAGGCCTAGTAGTTTTGTGCGCGAGTATACCCATACGCGAACACAACGAACGAACGCTTTCCCCTCATCGTTCATTTTATGTGGCGCCAACTATACATGGCAGCTACTATGAAATTCTTGATGGAAAAACCTAATAACACTTTCCCCGTCCTAGGAATCGCATCATGGACGTCATGCTCAGGTGTCGCACTTGCGATCTTTAGAGCAACGACAACTATTATTATAATTAATAGATTTATTATTATATTTGAATAGGCTACGCTAAACAAAAAACCGCGGTTGCTGAAAAGAGCCAGTTCTCCTGTCTCTTAGCAAAGCATAGCATAATCAGTCTATCATGTTCCCAATGCTGGAACTCAGCCTTCCTCACCCTGAGAGGGAATGGGCTGTACATATTATCCGCCACGCGGGGTCAGTGCCGGTTTGTTGATATCACGCCTCTGAAGTTTTGGTTCTAGTAAATGCGGGTTTCCTCACGATGTTTTCCTTCCGTGTTTTGAGAGCAATGGTGTTGAAATAAATTACACGAAGTAATGCGCCTGCTTGGGTTCGAACCCGTGTTCGTAAGTTGGGGCTGCCATCACTGGACCACCACTGCTCTCCCCCTTAATTAGAGATAATGGCATAACATCAGGCCTGTAAACCCCGAAAGGTTAAGCACGTCAGGACGTCAGGTTTAATTACAGACATACCCGTTAAAATGAAACCCGATTTTGAAAATGTTGCTTTCATTATTAATGTTGTTATATTTATTTTACCTTTTGTTTGTAAATCTTATTGCTTAAATTGTTTCTGCTCGTTATGGCTGCGTAAAACAGACCCAATTTAATATGGTATCAAGTTTTAAAATAAAGGATTGTTTTATATTACAATTTTCCAGTTTCCCTTTATCGTTTCAGTAATAAGTTTTTTTTTGTATTTGGTAAAGAATCCATTAGATGATGATTGATGATTCTATAAGGAAGGTGAACTTCTATGACATTGACAAAAATGAGATATTTCGAAACTCTCAGCTTAATAAAATCATAACATCGCTCCTGTAATATTTAAAGGGTTATGCAGAGGTGTATCTAATAATACACCCACATTTCATCAATTATATTTAAGTCCTATGTTATAGGGAGCGAACCCATAGCCATTAACCGGGCACAATTAAATTCCTGATGGAATAACAATAACATTTTGCCCGAACTGGGAGTCGAAACCAGGACCTCGTGCTCAGCAGCCGCGCTCGTGACCACTAAACCAATGTGGAAATCGGATGATATAAGAAAGGTGGATTTCAGTGACATTGTAACAAATAATATATCTTTTACCTCTGAGCTAAATATTAAGTTCATTTGCTAATTAATTCTGCCTTATTATTTTACCTAATGTAAATTAGCTAAAGTTGGATTAAGGTCCCTTTTAAATAAAGGGTCAAAAGGGTCTGAGCTTGTGTTATCTTAAATCAAGATAAACAGACAGCCAGGTATTTACTGATTAGATTACAGAAAGAACTTTGAAGGCTGGAATTCCGAAATTCAGCTCTTCGGTTTTTTCGAAGATTTAAATCTTTAGACTACCACGACCGTTCAATAAAAAAATATTAACGTTGCCTTGGCAATATTATTTGCAAAAAAATATATTAATGCTGAAACACAGGTTGAGAATCATATCCTCAGGCCGCACGTGCGCACGCGCACTTAACGTGTGCATTACGCGCGTGTTATGGTGTTGTTTTGTGTATTTTATCTATGGGCCATTGCCTGATAATAAATTGATCTAATTTGATTTAATGGCCAATTGGTTATGAATCGTCCCATAGTACGTGCGCGTCATGTTTCGGCTCGCGTACAAGGTCCAGAACTAAAATGCACTCAAACTGCACTGTTCGTGTCCACGAGAGGACATTATAACTTTTACGCTAACCACTGGCGAGGACCTTCATGGCCACTATGTTCCTATAAGATCCACTCGAACCTAACTATCCGTGTACGAGCATAGGAGTGCACGCGCCTAACTGTTTCATTTGCGAGACCATTTTGGCACTCAGCTTAGTACAGAGGGACACATCAAACTATTTAAATCCTTGGGTTGGAGAATTCAGTAGACTGGGTCATTGTTAGCGTTGTTTATATTTTTAGTTTATCTAAACTTTTTAGGGTGAAGTAAGCCAGCCAACTGTTTTACGTTTCATTTAAATAAGGGTCATTGTTAAAACGAAATAATAAAGTTAAAACTAAGTTCCTCCTTGTTCGCGTCTTGAAAATTGTTGGATACAAAAGATTTATTGATATTGACTTCATACAAAGGAAAAGGATAAAATGAGTTTTATTTTAAGTCTTCTCGACTTCTCACCTCGCTTTAGAAAACATGAATAGCTTAATATCTTAAGAAAATATCTGATTTTAGTTGCCCGGTAGTCTGATAAACGGTTGTTTTTTGTTGTTAAATGTTTTGTAAAACAAATATGTGTAATAAAAGTGTTGTAGGTAGTCAAATTAGTCTTTAAACTTTTGAATCTCTTAAAAAAACACATAACACATTTTATCTTTTGATTTTTACGCAGCTCTAATAATAGAGTAGTTAACAAAAAAAAAACTAGTTAATCCGTCAGGTGGATTTCGAGAAAATATTGGACACATTTTTTTTCTTTTTTACATAAACAAACAATGAAGACGATACAGTGCTTTGAAAACTAGTGTGACGTCATATTCTATGACATCAGTATGACATTTTTTACTGTTTTTTGTTCTATCAAATCAATAAAATTAGACGAAAATAAAACGTGTCAAAGGTCATGAGTGGGGACTTTTGACGTCACTTTATGGGTAAAAAAGTACTAACCTTGTTACGTCACACGACTTGACACGACTTTTCGAAGCACTGTATCGTCTTCATCTTTTGTTTACGTGAAAAAAGAAAAAATACGTGTCCTTTTTTTTTTGGAAATCTATCTGACGGACTAATTACATTTTTTGGTAAAATACCCCGTTTTCGATAATCTTACAGACGGACTAATTAGAAACATTTTCTTTTTGTCAGGATATATCCCTATTATGTACCTAATCATGTACACAAATAATATTCTACGGGAATATGTGAGTGAAATACATATCTTTAGGTACTATCTACTAACAAACAAGTCCTTGCCTTTAATTTCCATTGTCAGTCCCCTTTTTATCATTCCACAAGAACGCTGCGATTATGATAATGCTTGCAAAGAATGGTCCGTTTATAATAGGACTCCGATTCTTCTTTCTTGGAGTGTCAAGGGTCCTTTAGATTGTTTTCCCGTAGGTGGGCCTGTGGGTGTTTGACATATCTGTTTCCCTGTAGGTGGGTCTGTTGTTTGCCGTATCACGTATCGCCCACTGCGACTCTCGTGTTAGTCGTCATTTGCGACTCGCGAAATAAGCCACGCAATCGTGCGTCTGCATCGCTAGTACGGATACATCTTGACAGCATGGCAACCGAAGTGCGACAGTATCGCGATATTACCGTGGGTGTATCTATTCATACAAATAAACTTGAAGCGTCTGTTTGTAATTAACTTTTATTACGTTAAATTGAAATATACATAATTATTATCTACTTACTAGACGATTTTTCTTGTTTTCTACTTTGAAGACCGCGGTTTTATTAGTCTGTGAATTAATTCGTAGTCGGGTTTTAGTTTTTAAAACTTAATTTTTTTATTACGGTCTTTTGACGGTCTGACTTAGCTGGCAGATATCTTCATTACTTCAGCCTAAAGACGTCCACTGCTGGACATAGGCCTCCCCCAAGTGTCGCTACATTGACCGGTCCCGTGCGTCTCGCACCCAACGGATCCCCGCAACCTTCACTAGGTCATCAACATTATTTTTCTAAAATAATTAGCGTTCCAAAAAAAAAATTAACACCATTAAAATTTGTAACAAAATCTGATTCCAATAGAGAAGTAATGTTTTAATAAGCATTTCACGCGGACAAGATCGTGGCAACAGAGAATACAAAACATAGATTTATTTTTGTTCTACCAATGTACGTTCGCCCCAAACGTCGTACGACAGGCCGTCAGTTGTCAAATCAACGCTAATGGAGCGACTTCCTGTCACCCACATGCTAACGAGTGCGCAAGAGTGGACAATTTACTGCCTCGCATTTACTCGTATAGTTAGTACCCGGCATTACCTGACCCCTCTTGTCACACCACTTTGCCCTCTTCTTTTCTGAGGGGTCAGATTACCCCGTCGGCGCTGCGGGTTGTTTGAAAGAGATACTGCAACCTCGGCACAAGGGCTAAGAAGGAACATGGGTGATTTCTAGTCAGTAGAAGTCTGACACTCCCTACCGCTGTAACCAGATCGGAAGGAGTCATTTGACGATTTCCCATCCCCCAAAAAAAAAACGGATCAGGTTATGCTGGGCCTTGTCTATACCTAAGGCTAAGGAACCAATGAGAATATAATACCTGAAAGGATTTATAGATAGATGTAGCTGGCGCTGTTGTCTATATTCAGTAGTTCAAATGTGGTGTGTTAAGTTCTAATGTGGGGAAAGATTGTTATTGCATTCGAGGCGGAATTTACAACCGAGCGGATCGGACCGGTTGGTTCGGAATGGTTTGTTTTTCCTACTCCTCCACTATTCTTTTCTGATTAATTTCGTTGCGGGATCCAAGACAGTTAAATCGTTTCTCTAGGACTTCGTCGAGCTTCATTGTCTCGGCGTTTTTCTTGTGGTCACCACTGTTGATTCTGGCTTACAGGAATTAGAAAGGTTTGGGAATAGTGAGGCGGGCTTGTCCTAAAAAAAAAACCGAGCGGATAGACCAATCATAAAGACGAAAAATGTGATGCGGATTTCAACCACCACGTTTTCTCTCCACTCCGCTCATCTTTGCATCAGTAGATCTTTTCTTTTTGGTTCGTGGGAAATCAGCGGTTGATTAAAATATTTATCGTCTTCGTGTCTCCTGTGACACGAACGACGACGTCTGTGGACGTGTGTGAGTCGCTCGCGTCTCTCTACTTCAGCGCTGTGATAACAACATGCTGAGATTGTATCTTTTGTGCTTGTATCAAACTAAATTCTTTTGTTTACGTTTTGTTGTTTTATTGTTATTTTTTTAACATTTTGTGTGACAATAATAAATTAATTTTCTTTCTTGCTTAATCCGATGATCTTTAGTGAAACCGGTCCTAATATTGACCGCTGCAAAGAGTACAATAGTTCATTGTTATCCAAGGGATGAAAGTTACTTATTTAGTCCCGAGGCGGGGTTTGGGGCCCGTAACGTATTGAGGGCGCTAATAGTTCGAGGGACTAAATAAGTAATTTACAGGTAAACACTGTGCTTTTCATTACGAATACGAGGAAAGTAAAAATAAGAACATAAAGCTAAAGAAAAAAATAATGTTGATCAGATTGTCGCTTTCCCGCTTACTATAAAAGTTGGAACATGGTTCAATAAAAATATGACAATAAACCTTGTTTTATTTTAACCATTTGACAGCAGTCAGTTGAAAGTGATTCTCCCTAGGGCCGAAAAGTAGTACTTTCAACCCGCTCCGCAGGCATATTATGACGTACTTTAAGAGTATGAGTGATGAAAAAATATAAAGAGACTAGGATGAAACTTACCGTTTCCTGTATTTGTAAATGATGAGTACGATTAAAGCGTTGCCGACGAACAGCGCTGCTATGAGTAGCGATGGTATGACTATGTCTGGAAAGAAAAATAACTGTTAAATATCTTTATTTACAATAGGGGATCGCACTGAGTCAAAAAAATATGATTCTAATTAGTCCGTCAGTTAGATTATCGAAAAATATTGGATACATGTTTTTTGTTTTATCAAATTATTCAAAATTGACGAAGATAAGATGTGGTTGTGACGTCATTTGTAGGTAAAAATGTACTATCATATGACGTTTTCGAAGAGTTCACGAGTTTTCGAAGCACTGTATTGTCTTCATTTTCTGTTTATGTTAAAAAAGAAAATATACGTGTCCAATATTTTTTGGAAATCTATCTGACGGACTAATTAGTTTTTTTTGTCCGATCCCCTATTAATACGTATATTAATCAATACTATCACACATATTGATGAGGCACAAAATAAGCTTCGCATGTATCCTTAACATCATCATTTGCCTAGCGTTTTCCCTACAATGTTGAAGTCGGCTGTCAACTGAACCCGTTTGATTACCATTATTTTACATGAAGCTACTGCCTGTCTTACTACCAGAACCCGGTTAGTACTGGGTAATACGCTACCCATTGGTAAGACTGGTTTTCAGAATTTCGTGCCACTGACTGCCTGTACCAACTGTCCAAGATCTCCAAATAGGGTATTTCACTAAAAAAATCGAATTAGTCCGTCTGTTAGATTATCCAAAAATATTGGATAAGTACGTAAGTACTTACATACTTTTTGATTTATCAAATTAATAAATAATTACGAAAATAAAACGTGTCAAAGATCATGAGTGAGGGCTTTTAACGTCACTTTGTGGGTAAAAAACGTACTAACCATGTGACGTCACACGACATTTTTTTTTTGGCGTGTGTAAAATCATCAAATAACCCCTCCCGCTCTTGGGCAGAGCGAAAGGGAGTGTCAGACTTCTACTGACTAAAAACCACCCATGTTCCTTCTTAGCCCTATATGTCGAGGCCGCGGTAACTTGTGAACAACTCGCAGCTTCGACGGGCACGTCACACGACTTGACACGACTTTTCGAAGCACTGTATCGTCTTCATTTTTCGTTTAAGTGACGAAAGGAAAATACGTGTCCATTATTTTTTTTAATCTATCTGACGGGACTAATTACTTAGATTTTTTTTGGTGAAATACCCAATTACAGCCAAGCGCCCCGTGCTTATAGTATGTAATGAATAGGGGTCACCTATTACAGCCCAGCGCCCCGTGCTTATAGTATGTAATGAATAGTGGTCACCTATTACAGCCCAGCGCCCCGTGCTAATAGTATGTAATGAAAAGTGGTACACAGGGATTCTTCTCAAAGAATCAAATGTTAGCTTTCCGATTCTTGTAAAATATTTACTCAAATAATAGTATTTTCTTATTTTTATCGTCACAGGTAGGTAAGTAAAACTCTAGCCTATAAAAGAATCAACTGAGAATACAAATCGTTAAGGAAACCATTGTTACAATTGACAAAACCATTTTCTTTTTTCGCGTTATTATATGGAAATCTTCACTGACACGAAAATGTACACGATTTCATTTTATCAAATTGCCTCTGTCAACTCCTTGGCAATTGTGTTCAGTCAAAGGACCTATATTTGTTGCTAATATTTTTAGATTATAAATGGTGGAATGTAATAAAAGTGAGAGATTAGGGATGTTTAATGACTTAAAAAAATGTGATTCTAATTCGTCTGTTAGATTATCGAAAAATATTTGATGCGTATTTTTTGATTTATTAAATCAACAAAAATTGTCGAAGATAAAACGCGTCAAAGATTTGAGTGGGGGTAGGTGACGCACTGACTGCTAAAGAATGTCTCAGAGTATGACGTCACACGAGTTTTCAAAGCACTGTATCGTCTTTATTGTTTGCTTACGTGAAAAAAGAAAAAACACGTGTCCAATATTTTTTGGTAAAATATATGACGGACTATATTTAATTAGATTTTTTTTGTTAACATCCCTATTCTCGCTCCGTTAACTTTCATCAACTACAAAATCAGTCAGTGTCTTCTACAACATAACATCGCGCTTGTAATCCCCGAAGGGTGAGGCAGAGATGTACCTTTTAGTACACCCGCATTTCGCCTGTTATGTCCCATGTCATAGGCAGCGATTCTATTACCATCAACCGGGCACAGATGTAGACTTCGTGGCTGCTACTGACGAATTCTTGATGGAATAACCCAATTACACTCTACATGGGAGTCGAACTCAGGACCTCAAGCACAGCAGTCGCGCTTGCAACCACTAGGCCAACATGAGGCCAACCAATGAGGCAGTCAAACACAATTACCACGTAAATTCTAGAAACTACAAACCTATATCTACATTTACACTAATCTTATACAGGGTGTAAATTAACCCTTCACACATACGTCAACCAAGCATTCTGTACATCAAACTAAGTACTTACGCAAAGTAAGCTTAAGTACGCAAAAATTTTTGCTGGGAAATTACTTTTTTTTTGGGGTCATAAATCTCATTCTGCGGTAAAACTCAATGTAGCACTCTTAAAACATTGTGCTAGTGGATGTTTTGAACAGTAAAAGGGTCATGGAGATAATTTAAGAAAAGTTATAAGTAACCTGAAAAACTAGTATTTTCAAAAACAGCTGTGCAAAATTTTAAACTTTGAATATCTCCGTAACTAGGGGGTTCCCAGGTATGGTCTAGAACCAAAAAATGATCGCAGTGGTCCCCACCACAACAAGTACAAGCGCTCCACCAGAACAAGTACTCTTCGTTTGCGTTAAGGGTACTTTTACACCCTTTATTATAAAGAGAAAAGATTTGCATTTTTTTTTGTATTTTTGTATGTGTGTATTGTACGTTTGTAATGAATAAACTCAAAAACTACTGCGCCGATTTCAAAAATCCATTCACCGTTAGACAGCTACATTCACCCTGATGAGTAACACATGCTACTTTTTATCAATGTATTCGCACGGGCACGGAAACTACGCGGGCGATACCGCGAGACGTCCGCTAGTTCTTCACAAAATACCTAAAAAGAGTATAATTTATTCGTACTATATGCGTACTAGCTTTTACCTGTGGGTTCGCCCGCTTGGAAGTCGAATGTATTATCCCTTTTGTAACAGGTTAAACGGATAAAAATATCCGTTGAATTTATGATATGAGTATCTATGTATAAAGTCCCGGGGCTGCGGGTTGATCGAGGAGATACCGCGGCCACGGACAAAAGAGCTAAGAAGGAACATGGGTGCCAGACGTCTACTAACAAAAAATCACCCATGTTCCTTCTTAGCCCTTTATGTCGAGGCCGCGGTATCTCTTACAACATCCCGCAGCCCCGACGGGAAGTCTGATACTCCCTTCCCTTCCACCCAGAGCAGGAGAAGTCATTTGATGATTATCAACCGTCCAAAAAATAAAAGTTCACGACCAACCAGTGGTTAGTATGCAGTTGTCGAGTTTCATAAAATATTCTATCGAACAATGACCACCACATGAGCCAATTTTCCTGTACCTATTTATTATTTAGGGTAGAATGATGCGTTAATGGAAATGTTGGGAAAATGTTTTATAAGCTCATAAGTCGTCCTTTCCCTTAGGTTTTAAATCCTTATGTTTAAAGCGTCGTGTGCAAAACATTTTCAACAGTAGGTAAATAATCTTTCGGCTTGGGTTACTTTTATGCCTAATTTTAGTACTAAAAGCGTACTAAAATTAGGCATAAAAGTAGCTTCACCTGTAACTAAACTGGTAAAAAATCTTAGAAGTTAAATTCGACGCCCGTCCCGGTTTCGTATTCAACACATATTTTACAGACATGTTTAGTTCGGATGACAATGTACGATTAGTTAAGTGGCTTCATTACTAATTCAATATGGCGGACTCCCAAAGAGGATGGACTAATTATTTTATGAAATACAAGCTTTTAACCAAAATATAAGTATTGAATACCCAGTACCAACCGTCGTTACAAGCATTCTGTGACCCAAAAGCCCGACAACCAGTATTATTAAGGGTATCGTATTACCCAGGAGTAACTGGGTAATGCAACTCAGATAAAATAGGCACGCGCTCCATGTAAAATACTGGAATGAAGCTGCAACCGGTTGGTCTGGAAGCCGACCCCAATATGTTGAGAACGGCTAGGCAAATGATGATCAACAAGAAGATACAAAACCATAATCTACTAGCGGACCTGGCAGACGTCGTACTGCCCGGACTACAGCGCCACCTACAGGGCCAAGACAGCAAAAATCCCCATTAACAAAATTGTCCGCAATTTACTGAATTCATTTGTTACAAAAAATGTGATAAATGAAGAACCGCTCGACCGATTTTGTGCAAACTTCACATAAACCATCTACTAAATAGTCCGAACAAAGCCTAAGCATTTGGTTTGGATAGGTGAGCCCGTTCTTGAGTTATAAAATTACAACGAAAAGTGGCATTGATTTATATATATATAGATAGATAAGTATAAAGAGCCACCCAAAAATATTTATCTGCTTACTGAGAACAAAACTCATGATCAAAAGTAAAGCAACAACAAAGACAATAGAGACTACTATCCACATCATCAATTTAATATTTTTTCCTCTGACGTCACAATAGGCGAAAAAATGTGACGTTTCTAGAATAAATGAGCGACCGAGGAATCTTTATTTCGAACAGATAAAAGTAATCCTAAAATAAGCGCGAACAAATCTGTCTGCGTGGATGTGTGTTTGTTACTCTTTTACCCATAGACTGAACGGATCTTGATAAAAAAGAGTAATAACAACAACATAAAACAACAACAACATTAAATAACACAACATAACAACAAAAAACAATAACAACAACAACAACAAACAACAACAACATTAAATAGATTATACGTTGTAAGATTTTGAGTTAATAGGGATGTTAACTAAAAAAATCTAATTAGTCCGTCATATAGATTTCCAAAAAATATTGTACACGTATTTTTTCCTTTTTCACTTATGTAAACAAACAACGAAGACGATACAGTGCTTTGAAAACTCATGTGACGTTATTTTCTGAGACATAAGTATGACATTCTTTAGCGGTCAGTGACGTCACAACCCACCACTCAAATATTTGAGGCGTTTTATCTTCGTGAATTTTTATTGATTCGATAAAACAAAAAATACGTATCCAATATTTTTCGATAATCTAACAGACGGACTAATTAGAATCACATGTTTTTAAGTCAGTAAACATCCCTATTCGTCAAATTATAACGATAAGTGTCAAGGAAGTCTGAAAAGTACCTCATTTGAGAGGTATCTTAGCAACCGGTGCATAAACCATTTGAGTTGCACAAAGATAATGTGTCCGCGTAAAAATGTCCGCGACCACAAACAAATATTTAAATTACCTTTTATGTAGAAGTCATTATGGTCAGAATTGTGAACCATAAACGTTAAAATTAATACAGTATTCATAGTTCGATTTATCTTGAATTTACGCGGGTGAAGCCGCGGGCATAAGCTAGTCCAACATATAAAAATACTGTGAGTCAAAGGGATCTATTAATCATCCCCCTCTCCCCAATTTCTACCGCTGAAATCCTCCCGTAGGTTAAAGACTAGAAATCTCAATATCCCTTTAATGTCTCGACTGAATTATGGGCTAGGTACGTCTCGCTCACTTGGCCTTTTGATTTAGTTGAAATGTCTATTCAATTTTCTTAAAACGGGATTTTATTTGGAAATTTCAGAGATATTTTAGGGTGTCATTCAAGCTATACAAATTCAGTTTATCCGGATCTCTTATTGTAGGGGAAATCTATACAAAGCATTTTTTTTCTTTTTTTGGCGGGTGGAAAATCATCAAATAACCCCTCCCGCTTTTGGGCAGAGCGTAGGGAAGTGTCAGACTTCTACTGACTAAAAACCACCCATGTTCCTTCTTAGCCCTATATGTCGAGGCCGCGGTAACAAGTGTAAAACCCGCAGCCCCGACATACAAAGCAAGGCCATATAATACAAATGTAAAGCTTGATGTGTAGGTGTGTTCACAGAGCATCATACCGAAATTTTTTCTATATTTACAATATGCAGATATTGCGATTTTCTAAAATACTGGTATTCAGCTGAATCTGGTAAGACAGGTGGTCAACACCAACAGTTAATAAAAGGCTAGTGAGATGATGATGAGATACATATTGCAATTTTGCAACAGGCAGATGATTTTTCGATTTTACTGATAGTTGCAGGCAATGCGGAGTAGTCACCTGACGAAAGTCTTTAAACGGTTTTAGGATTTCAACCGTTTCTCAGGAGCCTTTTCATAATACAAAACGACGACGACACGGTTGGTGCAGTGGCTGAGCAATTGGACTGCTGCGCTGCGTGTCGCGGGTTCGATCCTCGCACGGAATAAATATTCGTATGGCCTACAGATAGTTGTTTAGGGTCTGGGTATTTGTGTATGTGATTTTAAATGTTTAAGAACGCGCCCACGACACAGGGAAAATTCTGTGTTGGGCAACGTTTTTTTAATAAAAAACACAATTATTCGAAAAGCACTTACTTTACTGAAAGTATCTTCACAACAAGGACCAAAACGAACGATCGACTATCAACTATGGAACACTATGGATACACACAATATCCCCCTAAGAAGTCCTAAGACCAAGCAAGAACTAACGAAATATTGACACTATTTAAACCCTACATTAATCAATAACAATTTATCACTGATACATATTTCAGGCTAAAACCTAGACTAAATCCTACCTGGCAGCAGTGAATATCTAATTAGAAACATCTAGGAACATCGGGAGTACGGATGGGTAGCCATATTTGACGTATAGCCAAAGTTAGTCTTGTTATAACGGCGGCAACCTTCAAACTAACTAAGGGTTGGTCAAGGTTTTAGTGGGGCCTTGACAAGCCCGTAGCGAGTCATTACTTCAATGCTGTAATAAACTAGAAACCCGTCCCGGCTTTGTATGGGTGCAATTTACTTATGAAGAAAATGGCGATCTCTAGTGATGGTTCTTCGTATTCATGGCAATTAATATACGGCACACGTACAGGGTTTTTTAAAAATCACTCACATCTTACAGGTAGCTTCTTTACATCACATCTACACTGAAATTATAAAGAGGAAAGATTTGTTCGTTTGTTTTGTAACGAATAGGCTCTGAAACTACTGGACCTATTTGATAAATTCTTTCACCGTTGGGAAGCTACACTATCCCCGGGTGACATAGGCTACTTTTTATTCCCCTATTCAAACGGGAACGGGAACTACGCGGGTGAAACCGCGTGACGACAGCTAGTACTTAATAAATAACTTTTGTTATATGACTTTTAGAAAGCAAGGAAAAAAGACGTTTAATAAAATGATCAGCTGTGTAGACAACAACGTGCAACGTGTGCTTCAACTAAAATAGATAAAAAAAGCTTTACTCGATTTTTTTGGAAATCCGTTGTTTTATCTGCAAAAAAACTTTTTTTTAATTTCTCAGAGAAGATTTGCCAATCCCTTTACAACTTGTAGAATTTTGTAGAAATGAAAGCCCGGACACCACTTTGTAGTATTTATTAGATTAATAAATAAAGATAAAGAATATAAGCAAGCAACATTGATGTGAGGCTACGAACAGAGAGGTGACGTATATTTAGAACTGTCATAATCAATTTTGACGTATGATGCATTGAATAGCTGCAGGGCTTTTTGCTTGTGACACAATGTGTTGTTTATTTATCTTCAACATCGTCCCTTAAACATAAACCCATTTTTGTGGCACAGTACTGCAGCTTTGAGTATGGAGTAGCCTTGGTCAGTATGTCAGCAACCATTTCTCCGGTTTGTATGTAGTGTACTTCTATGGCACCTTCTGACACTTTTCCACGGACATAGTGATGCCGTACATCAATGTGCTTTGTCCTGCTGTGATAACCATCAGTACCTGAAAGTTTTATGCAACTCTGATTATCACAATACAATGACATTTTTACATTTTTCAACAATGGCCAAAACTCTTCATGATATTGTTTGAGCCACATTGCCTCTTGTACACAAGAGGACAGAGACATGTATTCTGCCTCTGTTGTTGATAAAGCAACAGTTGGTTGCCTTCTAGAGTTCCAGCTTATGGAGCCCTCCTGGAAAAGAAAGACATAACCGGTACAAGAGCGCCGGTCTTCTACTGAGCTTGCCCAATCAGAGTCACAGTATCCGTGAGCCATATCTTCACCTGGATTTTTCTTGTAACATAATCTGTAGTTCTGTGTTCCTTTTAAATATCTCATGACTCGCTTTACAGCATTCCAGTGTTGTAACTGTGGTTTTTTGTTGTATTTACTGAGCATGTTGACAACAAAACTGATATCTGGTCTCGTCCCTTGAGACAAATACAATAAACATCCAATGACTTCTTGATAGGGTAGGTTTTCTAATATTTGTGACTCATCTTCAGTGGGTTGTAGCTTTTCATTTACATCTATTGGTGTTTTCACTGATTTACATTCCATCATACCAAACTTAGTCAAAACTTCTTGAATGTATTTTTTCTGATCCAAGTAAATAATACCATTTTGTCTGTCTCTCTTCATATGCAAACCAATACAATATTTTAATTCTCCAATAACTTTCATTCTGAATTTTTCACATAATTTCTTCATTATGTCTTCACGTGTGTTTTCACAGTTATTGAAAATAATCAGATCATCCACATAAACTGCTATAAATAGTATATCCTTACCATCAGTTATTCTGTAATAAATACAAGGGTCTAGATTTGAACGAGTCAATCCCAACTCTTTCAATGTAGAGTCTAACCTTATGTTCCATTGTCGACTCGCTTGTTTTAGTCCATACAGTGATTTTTTCAATAAACAAACCCGGTTATCGACCTCATACATTGGTGGTTGGATCATATATATTTCCTCATCTATGTATCCCTGTAGAAATGCAGATACAGCATCCATTTGATGGATTTCTAAGTCATACTTGGCTGCCAGAGCAAATAAGTATCTAAGTGAGGTTAGTCTCACAACTGGAGAATATACTTCTTGGTACTCCAAGCCTTTCTTCTGTGCACAGCCTTTAATTACCAGGCGTGCCTTATATTTAGAAATTTCACCCTTTTCATTGAGTTTTGTTTTAAAAACCCATTTACATGGTATAGCACGTTTCTTACTTGGTAAATCAGTGAGTTCCCAGGTGCCGTTTGTCATCAGAGACTTATATTCATCATCCATGGCTGCTCTCCAGGAACTTGCATCAGGGCTTGACAATGCTTCCTCAACAGTTACTGGATCTGTAATTTGTGTGACACACATGTAATTTCTAACCTGACTTTCTTTTTTTTGTTTCTGATGGGATCTCAGGGTAACATTTGAGTCATGTGTTTCACTATCTTCAAAATCACTACTGTTTGGGTAATAAGTTTCATCCCCTGGAATGCTGTTAAAAGATTCTAAAGATGATGTGCTCTGCTGTGACAAAGTAACATCATTGTCAGTCTGTGACAAATTAATATCATTTTCTGTTTGGAAACTGTTTTCTAAACTGATTACCTCCTCTGTGCTGCTTGATGTCAACTCAACTGATGTAGACTGAGACTTATCCACATTATTAGAAGTTTCTTTCATAGCATTACAGTTTTCTATGAAAATGACATCTCTACTTATTTCTACTTTATTATTATTTAAATTATACAACCTGTAGCCTTTGGAATGTTCACTGTAGCCTAGAAAAATCATTCCATTTGATTTTTTATCCCATTTCAAGCGTTTTTCCTTTGGAATGTGAACCATTGCCTTTGAACCAAATATCTTCATGTGAGAAATGTTAGGCTTTTTTCCTGTCCACATTTCTTCAGGTGTTTTATCTGAAATGACCCTTGATGGAGACCTGTTGACTATGTAGGCTGCTGTGGCTACTGCTTCTGCCCAAAAACCTTTGTGTAGCTCGGCATCAAATAACATGCATCGGGCTCTCTCCACCAATGTCCGGTTCATACGCTCAGCAAGTCCATTCTGCTCACTTGTATATGGGCTGCTCCGCTGATGTTGGATACCAGCTTTGGCTATAAATTGTAAGAAATCATTATTGACATATTCTTTGCCATTATCAGTTCTTATTGTCTTAATTTTTCGGTCCAACTGATTTTCTACTCTATTTTTGAAGTTTTCTAATACTGACTTCACATCTGTTTTATTTTTTAGAAAATAAATAAAAACTTTCCTTGAATAATCATCTATCAAGGTAACAAAATATCTAGCCCCTCCTATAGATGGGGTTTCCATTGGCCCGCAAAGGTCAGAGTGAACCAATTCCAATAGTGCACTTGCTCGGGAACCACAACTGGGGAATGGCAACCTACTTTGTTTTCCTTCAATACAGGGTATACAGGTTGCAGTATTTGTGCCTACTAATTTTATTCCCTCAGCACATGACTCTAGCTTCTTTAAATCTGTATAATTTAAATGACCCATGCGTCTATGCCATACATTCATATTGTTATTTATGGCTGTGTTGGCTATCACCTTTTCATTATTGTCAATGTTTTTTATCATGTATGTATCATTTATTAGCTGTGCTTTTGCAACACACTGCCCATTTTGATTTAATATTTGGCAGCCTGCATGGTGAAAGTTTATTTTGCACCCACTCTGTATGATTTTGCTGACAGAAAGCAAATTTGTTGATAACTTAGGAACAAATAAGACATTCCTTACCAGAATTTCATTGCTGCTGCCATCTTCTCCTGGAACTTTTAGTGTTACATTACCACAGCTTACCACATCCAAAGTTTTATTGTCTGCTATGCGAATAGTTTTGACAGGTGATGCCTTCTCATCCTCCAGCCAGTCCCGGTGCATGGTCAGATGCATAGACGCGCCGGAGTCCACAAACCAATTCTTTGTATCATTTGCGCTAGAAGCTGAAAAAGCTGCAATGAAACTATTAGTATCTCCTTTTTTTTCTTTGTTACTTTTACCATTTTTCTTGAACCAACATGCGCTGCTGAGGTGCCCATTTTTATTGCAATTGTAGCACCGTGGGCCCTTTGCCTTTTTGTCTTTGTCTTCTTGGTTCGGTTTTTTCTGATTATTGTTCTTTTTAGTATAAAAAGCGGAAGACTCGGAAACATTTACTTCTTGTAAAAGTTTTGTCTTGATGAAGTCTGAGGTTATTTTTACACCAGAGCTCTCGATGCCCATTATCATAGGTTTATATGTATCCGGTAGCCCTGCGAGCATCAGTGTGCCCAACCATTCTTCATCCACCTGGAATTTGATCCCCCTGAGCTTGTGCGCAGTTACCATAATTTTATTAACATATTCTTCGACGGAAGCACAGTTGCTTAATGAAGTGTTAATTAAATCTTTGAGTAAACCCACTCTCCTTGATAGACCTGAGTCCTCAAATGCGTTTTGTAGGTTATGCCACACCTCCTTTGCCGTCTTAGCATCTTGCACGTGTACATAGTTGATGCTATCGACGAGGAGAATTATTTTTGACTTAGCTTTGAGATCCTTCGCGGCGTCTATCGTTTTTCCAGCGATTGGTTGTACGCAGTCCCACAATTCCTCATGCTCCAAATAAGTTTTGACTGCAAATCTCCATGTGTCGTAATTGCCTCTCCCGGTCAATTTTGCGATTTGTAGATTGGTATTCGCCATTCTTGCCAATTAGGATATTTTCCTTCAATATTCCTCGGATTGGTTTTTTATTTCGCACGAATACGGCGTGCGCCGGCGTCGATTTTACCAGTACAACTTTTGCTGAAAACAATTTATCTGAAACCTAAAAATACTAGCTAGATGGTCTGGGACGGCCCATAACCTGTAGAAATGAAAGCCCGGACACCACTTTGTAGTATTTATTAGATTAATAAATAAAGATAAAGAATATAAGCAAGCAACATTGATGTGAGGCTACGAACAGAGAGGTGACGTATATTTAGAACTGTCATAATCAATTTTGACGTATGATGCATTGAATAGCTGCAGGGCTTTTTGCTTGTGACACAATGTGTTGTTTATTTATCTTCAACAAATTTTGATAGAATACGACTATTGAATTATATCGGAACCTCTCTCAATCTAAATTGTGAAGTTCGTCAAACTTTGAATGAGATACAATTACTAAGTTTCCTTACATTTTGTGTTAGATATTCAATTTACATAAATACGAGCCATTGTCGCTGTTTCAAGATAAATGTATTTTAAGACCGTGTTTTGTGTACAGGCGAAACTTTGGGTAAACCTTAATAATATACAGTTTTGATTTTGTCAAATTGGAATATTTAATTGGTATTAGTAGTTTTGAATAGGAAGTCTGAATAAACGAAATCGATTTTGATAAATTACTCAGAACGTGTCATTAGCTAAGCCAAAGAAAAGATGATGGATTGTGTGAGGAATGATATGATAGAGAAAGAAGTTAACGATGCCGTGACATCTGTCAGGGGAAGAAGAAAACGCGTTACCCTGACCCCTAATAGAATGAGTCTAGGGCAGAAAGATGATGATGAGCCAAGGCGTGTCTCTTTAGCAACAGCAGCGCTTGTTGCTTGTTTTAATCTCATTTTAGATATCAGCGGTTCCTGAAACCACGAAATTGACACTCATGTCGAAAAATTCAAAATTTTCGTAGGTGCCATATTGAATTTTAATTTTTGACCGTTGTTTTCAGCATACCCGAAAGAATAAAACTGTAAATACATCCGCAAAATATTTTCTTTAAGAATTATTTTCCTGCTCCTAACCGTTAAGGAATGATACCTTCCATCATCAGCTCATCAACATGAGGAGATGACTGCCAGATGCGAATACTCGAATAACTTCATAAAAAACACGTAATACGTCCCTATAAAATAATTATGAGGGTTGCCCTCGATTACCCTTAAATTTCATAATCAGATCTTGACATGGAGACAATGGGACCACCTCGGGAGTATATTCTTTCGAATAAAAAAAGAATTTAGAAAATCAGTCTCGAGTCCTGCCCTTGTCATAACCCGATAATATTCGGCTTACTGAGTTCTCTACTAAACAGTTCTGCGAGCGAGAGAGGGCGAGAGCACGCTCATACGAATTTAGTTCCGAATTCTGAGACCCGAGCACCGGCTTATTTGGCGCTGTCTGTTGCTTTCTTTGTTGACATGAAAAATTTTGGCATTTTAGTTATATTTTTAATTCTATGATGTATTAAATATTGTTACTAGAGTAGACACTAAGTAGAGTGTAATTTCCCGAAGGGAAGCTGGTGGGAATCGAGTTATAGGCATGCTACGTCCCTGTGGTCTATAAATCGTTACATTATAAATCAACACCGATGTCACCCATAGCAAGTACGTTAAGCAGACGGTCTGGCTGCTGTAATTCGTAGATTTATGACAGTCTTTACGTGTACAACAAATCTGATCAAGTAAGTGTTACTAAGTCATTGGGTTGTGGTAGCCAAGTAGACAGTCGACATCAATCTAAATAATGTACCAGTGTTCAGTTGCATTTGATTAGACCAAAATGCGACTCGAACGTAATTGGGAAAGGACTAGGCAGGTTAGACGCATTGGTAATTAAAATCTATTAATGGAAAATTAGAGGATCTATTACGTTTTTTTGCAAGAAGAGGAGCAACAACTTATGTCAGAAATATATTTAAACGTAGTTCTGCAAAAATGTACCAAACCACTTAAAAAAATCTACCTATCCTGTACAATTAGAAAGCTATTCCAAGTTTACGTTTTGGATGTAGGTACAGACGCTAGCACATCAAGATATCCAAATCTGTATTTTTTTCTAACCAACCTTGAACCTGATGCTTTAGCGATAAAGATGAAATTTTACATATAATAAGGGTAGTTAAAAAAAAAATCTAATTAGTCCGTCAGATAGATTTCCAAAAAATTTTGGACACTTAGTTTTCTTTTTTCACGTAAACATACAATGAAGACGATACAGTGCTTTGAAAACTCGGGTGACGTCATTTTCTAAGACATTAGTATGACATTCTTTAAAGGTGAGTGACATCACAACCCCCCACTCAAATCTTTGACGCGTTTTATCTTCGTCATTTTTTATTGATTTAATAAAACAAAACATACGTATCCAATATTTTTCGATAATCTAAAAGACGGACTAATTAGAATCATCCTTTTTTAAGTCAGTAAACATCCCTATTATGTTAAAAAAATATGTTAATAAATAAATGACAGATGACTGTGCTGGCGTCTGCACATACAGCCCCATCAGCCGCATATATAACTTATTAGTATTCGTTTGAGTACGTACATAACTTAATAAATAAGAGATTGTGGGTTAGTTTATTTTGGCAGAACTAAGTTCAATTGTAGAAATTATTTGAATTGCCGTTAAGATACTCACCAACCATCATATCGGGGACGTCGTGTGGCGCCAGGTTTTTGTCTTCGTCACTCCTTGGGTAAGAATCTTTTTCGACGGCGGGTACCACCGTCTGGCCTGCCTCTTCTGCAAAAAAAAAGATGTTTAAAATAATAAGCCCTGAATCCGACCAGGAGACCAGCAGACCAAGGAGAAGATACAGCTAGTCTATGACCTAGACCCAGACCTAGAGGACAAAAGGTTTCTATCAAGAATCAACCTCCAAGTGGGCGAGCAAAACCGTATGCTGTAAGCTCTTTTGAAGTTGTTTTTTGTGATATAAACTAGTTATGAGACACAAAAAGACGACATTTTGATGTGAACGAGGAAGTTGTCGTTGTTGGATGTGTTGATTGATTATATTGTGCCGACCTACTAAAGCCATATTTAGCAAAGATCCTCAAACACCTGAGACACAAGCCAGAGAGGAGGAAACAAAGTCGTGGCACGGGGAAGAGAGATGCGGGTACGGCATTAATTTTTTTATGGATATTTCGATAAGATGAGGCGTGGAATTGGATGGGACGAAAAGGTTTCGTATCTTGGACGCTTTATCTTTACTCATATTATGAATACAAAGTTAACTCTTTCTGTCTGTCTGTCGCGCTTACACGCTAAAACTACTGAACCGATTTAAATTAAATTTGGTACACAGAACGCTTGAGAAAGGACAAAGGCTGCTTTTGAATGCGAAATAAAGTATTCTAAGGGGTTGAAAGGGGGGCCCCGTCGGGGCCGCGGGTTGTACACTAGTTATCGCGGCCTCGACATAGAGGGCGAAGAAGGAACATGGGTGGTTTTTAGTCAGTAGAAGTCTGACACTCCCTTTCGCTCTGCCCAAGAGCGGAAGGGGTTATTTGGTGATTTTACACCCGCCAAAAAAAAAAAAAAGGGGTTGAAAGGGGGAGATGAAAGATTACTTTTGGTCGCGATAACTAACATCAGTCGCGTTTACTGACATCCACGCGGACAAAGCAGCGGGGATAAGCTAGTTTCGAATATATTACAATAGGGCGCAGACGGAAAAGCAACTCGCCTGCTTCTTTTTGTTTGTATGTGTTGTGCCAGATCACGTTAGTAGAAAATTACAAATGCCAGTCCATCAAACTACTACAATCTGTCAAATTTCTTTAAAATATTTTCAACTTTATCGCTAAACCTTTAGGTTCAAGGTTGGTTGAGAAAATTTGACGGGTAGCTTCTGTCTGTTCTGTGAGCAGGCGACTGTACTTTTTGTATGAAAAATAATGGACGTGATAGGCACGACCACAACGCGTTTGTATTATTGTGAAACGTTATCTTTTCACGAGCATTATCTTGTATGGCCTGGGCTCAAGGAGGCTCTGGTAAGGCCGTAGATCCGAGATTGATCCACCACCACTGCCGAAGTCTTGGATCGTAACCGACAACGGACAGGTTAGAAAAAAATTAATAGGTAAATGAAAGATCTAGACTTTGAGACTTTACCTCAGTTTCAGCTCTTCAGGTTTTTGTGGAAAATATGCGATTTTGCCATTATATGAAAAATGAAATACGCAACAAATCGTGTTGGATATTGAATGCGAGAAATTACAGAGTAGTAAAATAACCAGAGTTGACAATGTCAAGTTGATAGCTTCAGTTCTTACATACTACATTTTTGCTTGTAGACATGAAGGTTGCCTTTGAATTATTTGGTCCATGGAGGTTGAAATATTTAAATTAACTCGTTAGTCCAGTGATGTAAGCTTGACTGATGAACATGAGATCCTGGGTAATCTTTTCATCAAATAACACCTCCCGCTCTTGGGCAGAGCAAAAGGGAGTGTCAGACTTCTACTGACTAAAAATCACCCATGTTCCTTCTTAGCCCTTGTGCCGAGGCCGCGGTATGTCTTTCGAAAAACCAGCAGCCCCGACGGGTTTGTGAAAGCCCTTATAAATTGCTTGTAAACCTGGGTAACCTGGTTTTGATCTCCACGACGAGCAATGTGATATTGGTATTTAATGTCAGGAATGTTGGTCACGAAGTCTGTATTTGTACCCAGTTGAAAAACTCGACAATAGACTCGGCTTCTATTCAAATTCAAAATCAAAACTCATTTATTTAAACTAGGCTGATAATCAGCACTTTTCGAGCGTCAAAATTTACTTTACTTATTTACAAGAGACAGTCCCCTAAAACGAGGGGGGCGTTTTGGGGGACTGTCTCTTGTAAATAAGTTCTTCGACACTTCCTATAGTGTTTTTGCTGGAAAGAAGAAGTGGCGGAACAAACTCCCCAGCAACACATCTGTCTGTTAGGTTTGTTAGAAGAACCAGACTCGATACAATAGTAAGGCAAGTTAATGACTACAGACACAAATTTTAAGCAATATACTTAAAAAGTATTTATAATAATAAAAAAAGACATAACATATCAGTAAACTAATCTTGGAGAAAGAACATAAATAACAAACATTGTCTTGTGTATTACATGGATGGGGTTTAAATATAACTCATGAAACGACAGTTACCTACGTTACCCTAAACAGGCGTGATGTTACGATAAATGTTTTATATTGAAACAGCGCGTCAACACTGAATACAGCATGTGTTTTTCGTGATATGTACGTATTTACACAAACATCGCATCGCAAACATACGGGATGCAAATAAAAGCAGATTGTGTGACACCTGGCAATTTGTGTGCAATTTTATACATGAGCACTTTTCCTGCATTCGGTGGTTCTTATTTATATTTATCATTTTCCTTCTTTTCGAATCTGTTTACAGTCTTACTGGATGCAGCCACTGTATAAACAGCTGAATACCAGAATTGCCTACCTCCTAATGGCGTCAGTCGATACTCACGCCATTAGGAGGTACTTATGCAGAGGCAGAAACCCACCTACTACGACCCTTAGATACCTACCTACTATTTTATTTTCGTCCACGTTAATTTATTCATTGACATGTATTGTTTCCTAACACTCACCATTTTATCAGTGCAGGTGGACCTTGAAATTCAAGCTTGTTTTCTTGACAAGCAGTGCCACTTGAATTGCATACCTAAAGTGGTCATACTGTAATCATATTAACGGTCACATCTGCCGCTTGTAGGGTTGCCATAAGTCCGGATTTGTCCAACTTTTAGGGCTCCGTCCGGAATTTTTCCGGCCTTGTCAGTTGTTGAGACTTTTCAACACAAAGGGATTCTTATTTAGAAAATTTAAAAGTTCGCATGTTCACAAGTTTCATGAAAATGCCCGGCTTGTGAATGACTTAGCCAGCCGCATGTCGTGATGTCGCAAGAATTGTATGAAAGTAGCAGAATTCTGAAGCGTTTGTTTCGTGAAATGTTTGATGCCATAAGATTACTTTTCATTGCCAAATTCACTGGAAATAGTTATAAAGCTTTTTTATGCCTTTAAATCTAATTTCTAGGTGTTCACTACAAAATTTGAGGTAAATTCAACAATAGTTGGTAATGTTAACACAGTTTTACCAACCACACGCGCGATGTACCGTGTGCACCGTGTAATCGCGTAGGCAATACTGTGGTGAATCCTGTGCGTGTTGTTTGCCCATTAGACCCCATGACTGTTACTGAGAAATTCCTGAAGGAAAAACCCATTAACACTTAGCTTGTCCTGTGAATCGGACCCAGGACCTTAGCAGCGGACTCTTGCGACCGCTTGAGCAGCGACACAGTCAATATAAAAAAAAACATACGTTTACATTCATACTTGCATCCCAAAAACCGTTACACAAGGAAAACGTAAGTAAAAAGTGCTATAAATATCGATACGTTATCGCTAAAAATATGTATAAGTTTCTTTTGTTCCGTGTTGAACCAAATATGTCACATGCAACTTGCGAACAAACTTCGGTACCTACACACGTTTTATTTATATATCTAAGGATTTAATAACACTGGTAAAGTTACCTCACACACAAGTAACTAGGGCAAGGAAACCGATATATTTGTTGAAACCGAATGCTTTGAATATGATGTGCCAATTTTGCGTAGATTATTATAATCATTAAATTTAATAATGAACATTCATTTTAAATAAATATTTAAGTAAGATTAGCTAAAAATATTTTAAATAAATTGTCCTTGGCGTGCTGTCATGGCAGACCTCTAGCACTTACAAGCGCCGTGGCGGGAGACAATAACATGTCACACCACAACCATAGACTAAGCACGCGCGAAACTGATAGGACAACAAAGAAAAAAAAACAAATCCAAAATGACATACGTGATACCGAAACATACCACAGTCTGACGACCTAACGATCCTATTTACGTTCTCCACTGAACATTGACCTACCAATGACCGCTATAACATTGGGACAATCAATACAACAAATAAACTGCGACCAAGATTTATAAACGTTACATACAATAGCAAAATAGAACATGTCTAAGTATACATTTTAAAATAAATAATATACGCAGATAAACGGTATCGTAAGCAACTTCATAGAAAACCTGTCTACAGCATATTTTATGCAAAAACATCCTTGAAAGATTTCATAATAAAACAAATAGCTTCAGCGCTGAGCTAGAAAAACTATCTTCGCTTAGATTTGTTTTTATTGCTCCATAAAAACTCATTCCACTATAAAAAGCCGAGCAATTTATAATTACAAAGTTATTAAAAAATAATTATTCATTAAGCAACGCGACGATAGAATCTCCCGGCCGCTACGGTTTTTAAGCAAAAAATACAAAAGTACGTGAAGAAAAACAATTTAGACTCTCTGTCCTCTGTCTATGTAAATTCAAGTAAATTCAATTCGAGGATGGTCGAAGCAAAGCAATCTTGTGGCATCTCAAGAGACCAAGGGACCGAGAGAAATGTCTGATAAATAGCCCCTTTTAATATAAGTCCGATTCTCTTTGGAAGTATCATGTAAATTTTCTTGTCGCAAAGAATAAGGAGTAGTGTATAAAGGTAGGATTTAAGGAAATCCGGAAGACTGGGACTGCATAAAGTAATATATTACGGAAAGGATCTCGAGTTATATAAAGGTAGCGGCACATTCTGCCAGGGTTTACAAAAATGCAACACCCGCCGTTGCATTTTTGGTAGATTAGCGATAAGCCATACCTACAATTTTTTTAAGATATGGCGTGTGAATTATTTTCTTGAAATGGCAAAAGTTGCAGCTACTCTTAACACCTCTTATTTTTGGTCTATTGAGAACATATTTGTCCAGTTTGTATTTTAACAAACAAGACACGAAAAGAGGGGTGTTTATTATATGTACATTCGTGGTATAAATGGTCTGTCCATATTTCCTGGCTCTTCAAAGGTCAAAAGTCAAAAAAATGTGACTTAATATTGATGTTTTGAGCGAAAATATTATAGTTGATAATATTATAATTGACTTCTATTCGCCGGACCCAATCAAACGGTACACTTATAATTGGACGTTGTTCTGTATCTCATTAATTCAGTTAATTAGGTACGTGAAATTATTCCAAAATTATATTACTATTCAGTTAAATCAATCCCATATTCATCCAAAACGTATACTAATAACAGGTTGAAAATCAATCAACATAAAATGAATCGAAAAATCGAATAAATTTTGATGTAGGTTGGTACGTTTTGGCAGAACTACACTCAGTTATCATTTTCATAAACAACAAACCTTACCTATCCATATTCATGACATGTTCATTTAGAGAGCAAATTGACATATTAAATGAACTGTGAACATTGCGGTGACAGCACTTGTATAACATACTAGCTATTGCCAGCGGCTTCACCCGCTACAACTCGAAAATGATCCCACGGGAAGATAAAATCGGGATGTAGCTTATATGTTAATCCAGGGTATAACCTATCTACATACCAAATTTCAACCAAATCGGTTCAGCCGTTTATGCGTGAAAGAGTAACAAACATCCACACATCCATTCTCACAAACTTTCACATTTATAAAATTAGTAGGATGGCAGAAATGAAATATTCTACAGTATTGTATTTCGTAACGATAATAATTTTCTAAACTGGTCGTGGTCGTTGTTAGATATTCAAATAAGGTAATGATTTATTGGGATTCCCATTGGGAAAATCTCAGTAGAAGTCATGGAATTTGAATTAGTCCCCGTTGATGGTAATAGGTTCGCCGCCTATCAAATGGGACTTTAACATGACTGTGAGAGTACTTTAGGGCCTCTATCTAACCCTTCGGGGACAACACGCATTATGTTACGTGTATTTAAGTTTACTGACATGTTAGATGTGAAACAAAAACGTTAGGTGTAAAACAGAACCCTCAGAGCTTATAACTGAGAGGTTTTTGCCCTGCGTAAGTACTTACTTAACCAGCAAGAAGTTAGCTAGGGTTAGCACGCAAGCTTGTTTAAAACCCGTTTAAAAGTAAATATGAATTGTTCTGCTAGGATAACATGTCAAAACAGTACTTAGTGGAAATACTAGGTATTATTTGTGTTTGATTAATGTCTAAATGTTTGTCATTATTATCAAAACAAAACGTTTTGCCGTGTTTTGGTAAGGGATCCCGCGCACTACTTGGCCGTAAAAACTCCAACCGGTATGGCAGGGTCATTTGTTTTCTTTTTGATTGTCAGTGACTATTATTATGCTTCAGTTGTACACCGAACTTTGATGAAAACTGAGAGTTATTATTTATTTATTACTTAGTTTTATCTATATATTTCATTCGAAGTTATAGATAGCGAGCCGTTGTAATCAGTGGCCTGAAAGTCTGACAACCAGTCTTACCAAATGGTATCGTATTACCCAGTATTAACTGGGTTATGGAGGTCAGATACGCAGTCGCTCCATGTAATATTAAATGGAGCGACTGCTCCATAATGCATACTCCATACTGCTGTATTACTGGTATTCAGCTGCATCCGATTAGACTGAAACCCGACCCCAACATAGTTTGGAAAAGGCTAGGCAGATGATGATGAGATAGCAACCGGACGGTTCCTTTCCCAGGACGTGCGCTATAGTCCTAGTGGTGTGTTCTATCTTATCCAATTTATTTTAATTTCCCCGAAGTTGTTGTCGCAACACGCATAACACTTCAGCTTGTAACTACCGCCAAGCGTTGAAGCGAAGTATATTCCGCCAAACTCCCGAAAAGTTTCAACATAATTAAATTCAAGCTTCATCTCCGCAAAATTAAATCAAACTCCTTTAAGATTCAAGGCACAAAGCACTCGGATCGGATAATAAATTCGTAATTTATTACACCATTGAGTTCAATTGTGCTGTGAAGCCCTAAAGGGCTAGCCGGGAAGATAACTCAGTTGTCGGTCCTCCCGGGTACATAACTAATGTGACGTATGGCCCTTTAGGGACGGTAGGGTTGCCCTAAACTTTGGCCTCATGATGACTGTTACGATTTGACTTTGGGAAGGTGACGATTCAGCATCGATATATAATAATACTACTAAATCGATTTGAATGCAATCTGGTATTGCCATCTCACAAATATAGGAATTTTTGTATCGATGCTGAATCGCCCTTGCATCTCTGCAAACAGTCGACATGAACCAAGGCTCTTAATTACCCGATTCTTGATTTCTCCCGGAAAAGTTTATTTTTAAACACCAGTACTTAAAACATCGGGCTTTGTACCCAAGATATTTACATTTCAGTAGCTGTTTCACATTCAAATACGTTTTTCAATGGTAGGTAATAACAATCACCATAAATTCAAGTTTAAGTTATACGAGTAGCTCACATAAATCTGCCGGCTGGAAAGTTTGAAAAACGGAGGAAAAAATATGAAACCATAGCTAGCAAACTATTGTTTGCATTGTTTCGATTCAAAGCTCTGAGTACACATACTGGTATAACAAAACAAGGCACACACAAAATACGGGTTCGAAATGGTGAAATAAGGGTAAAAAAAACTCCTTCGGTCGACTACTCCACAAGCGTAGTCTATGGTAAATATACCATGATAAATCGAAATGCCGATCCATCATTATAAGCGCCGTAATACGGATTGATGGTCTCTAGGAAATATAAATGTTACTCCGCTTTTTCTGCGTAAGTGTTAAAATATTTACGAAACGGTAGGTAAGATACAAAAACACAGTGTTCTATAAATGCAGGATTTGCATTGATTTTATTCAGTGCATCGTTAAGTAATGAAGTGTCTAAGATTGTACTAAGGTCCTTGAAATTATTTTTATGTGAGTGTAAAAACTACACTTAGGTTGAAGACAGGGTGGAATTATGATATATGTATGTAAATCAGTTTTATAAAGGGATTGTCCAGAAACACTGTTTTTTTTTCGTTCGATTACCAGGGCCCCGAGCCTGCTATTCAATAGTGTCAGAATGGTCTATCATTGATCTCATAATTGTTGATTTTGACAACACCAAACTTGTCAAAATCAATAATTATGAGATCAGTGATAGATCATTCTGACACTATTGAATAGCAGACTCGGGGCCCTGGTGGGGCATTTCCCAGCTTTGCTTTAGGAAAAATTTTGCCCAAGTGAAAATGTTAATAAAAAATACATTTGTGTTTGCAAAAGCTTAACAAACTCATCGATTTTCAAACCCTTCCTTTATTAAAGTTGCCAAACAACTCCGACATCGACTTAAGAATAAAAGAGAATATAAAGTTTGCTAATCCACCCACGCAAGAAACAAAAAAAAACTTATCTTAACTCCAAGGATTCTCCTAATGCTTGCTTTACTAGAACCCCTTGTTATTTTCTACATTGCCGACTGTGTAGAGTACACAGTCGGCAATGTTCTTGGTTTTAAGAAATATTCTATGATTTTAAAGAGTCTGCTTTAAGATTTTCCTAACCAAAAGACCAGAATGAAGGTTGAATTAAAATAAATTCATTTTAAGAAATAGGGGTTATAAGAGTTACTTAGGTTGGTTGGTTGGTTATTGGCTAACCTATCCTAACATAAGATCACGCCTGTAATCCTCGGAAGCTTTTTATTTTATTTTCGCCAGTTATTATTAGTCCCATATAACACGGAATCCGTGACTGCTACTAAGAAATTCTCTAATAACCCCTAATTTATGTTCTAGCTAAATCCATTTAGTTGCCGGGGATTTAAACTACTAATTTACTTTTTCTTTACTTTATTCTGACAACCCTACCTAAGTCCCTAACACTTTTAAGTAGTGACGTCATCCCTCACCCTACACTGTTATAGACTGTACACTTGTACATTCGTGCACAGCAGTCGCGACCGAGGCTTAACAAGTTTAATTACCGTCGGCAACTTGTCAAAGTACCTACATTGAGTATAGTTCTGCCAAAAAGTACCAATCTACATATAAATAATTCTATAAAATTTTCATTCAGTCATTGAAATGATTTTGATTAATAAACGTTCATTTAGTCTGTTTTAAGCTTTAAAGTTAGTTACGTTTGTCTCTTATTAATTTAATTGAATTAATAAGATATTGATATTGTCGTCGCCGACGTAGGCCTCGAAAACGCTGGCGTGACGACTTGCGTTTGTGACAAATTGAACACAGCAAACCGCGCAGAGAAAAAAGTGGAAGGCTATGGGAGAGGCCTTTATCCAGCAGTGGAAGATTAGATACTAAGAAACAAAAATATTGTGGGTTGGCTTGTTATAGCAGAGCCTGCCGAGCGACGTATCATTAATTATTACCTAGACTGCTTATACAACACATAACGGATGAAATCATAAAACCCAAGTGACTAAAAGAGTGATGAATATAAATGTTGATCGATGGTGAGGTGAGGAAAGCCAAAGAAAATAAAGATGGATTGTGCGTGGAATGATGTGAAAAGATCGGTTTTTTCAACGATGCTAAATCCGTTTTATTCACTTATGAATCTATTCAAATTATTAAGTCTCGATTTGTATCCCGTTAGGCAATAGACTCAGTCAGTTATAATAAGCCTTCTATTACAAGGGACTGAAAATATAAACTTTGAAATATGGTTGCACTATTTACTTTTTTATGACTTATTTTTTTTCCTGTGGGGTTTTGTTAATTATCAAAACATATCAGCTATAGTCGGTACTACGTCGGAGGTCAATGATTAAAAGTAAAAACATTGACACATTTATATTATTATACAATAATAAAGATTCTAGTGTACTGTGCCACCGGACACTGATAACATAACAGTTCAGCTTATCACTTCACGAAAATGATAAAACATTTAAATGTACAATCACGAGCAAAAATATATACACCATGATTCAGTACACTCGTAGACGGCGGCGTGCGTGTTTGACGAGATATTTGAAATCAAAATCAAAACATTTATTCCAAGTAGGCCAGTTACAGGCACTTTTGAATAGTGGAACGATATGATTTCCATGGAAAAAGGGCGTGAGTTTAAATATGTTTCGGTATCAGACGCACTGTGTGGTATTACATCATCATCATCATCAGCCTATAATGTTCCCACTGCAGGAACTCAGGCCTCCTCTCTAGGAGAGGGATGGGCTATAATCCATCACGCGGGCCCAGCGCGTATTGTTAGATGTCACATGTCTCCGAATTTTTTGGTTCTAAGACATGCAGGTTTCCTCTCGATGTTTTCCTCCACCGTTTTGAGAGCAGCGGTGATGAAATAAATTAATTACACAAAGTAATGTGCCTGCCTGGGTTCGAACCCACGACTTACTGTTCGTAAGTCGGAGCCGCCACCACTGGGCCAGCGCTGCTCTCGTGGTCATACAAATACTGGGTAATTTTGTTAAAACTAAGCAACACTTATATAAGGCGTGCAGTGCCCATAAAAAAGAACCATCCGTACTAAGAATCTATTACAAAATCAAAAATTACAGCTGCTCCAAAGGAGAAAAGGCTAGGCTAGACTTCAAGTAAGTTCTTTTTCAGGTTGCTTCTTACATTCTTTATTTATAGAAAAGGGGTTGCTACACTCAAGTTTACCCGGTTCATCTTAGGGTTATTTAAACAACCATCTTTAGCAGTAACATACAAGAACAGACCAGCACATCAAGTTACCGGAACCTGTATTTTTTTCCCAATCCCGATGCTTTAGTAATAAAGTTGAAAAACTATTATACCATAAATATAACTCCTCAATATTATTTACTTATAATACAAAAAATAACAAACTTTTTTTATAATAGTCGTTTGTAAAGCATGTATTTTGTATGTATTCCGTGGAAAATATTTTTTGGCAAATTGCTTATAGTCGCTTTTATTTTTATTTTTTTTTTTATTAATGTATTGCGTCACAGCTTATTTTCCAATAAAATAAAATAATTAAAGTTTGACAGATTATTAAAGTAGCTTTATATACTGTTATTTACATATTTTTGCTCATGCGTGTAGAGATAACATTATTAATAAACACAGCACTCAGTATTCATGCGAGCTCGAGAGGAAAATTAAAATTACGAATGAACGAACACTTGATAGACATTTGTGATGTTGATATTATGCTCGTTCATACATTCATTAACAGGATCTGAATAAAATTCATCATTTAACAGAAACAGTTCAATTTTACTCTATTTTTTGTCGAGGGTACACTGAGGAGGGTAATATTTGTATTTATTTATGTTTACACAAAATACCTACAATAAAGGACATAAAATTAAAATAGAAGATCACAAAAGTACCTACTGCTTGTTTCATAAGAAATTGATATAAAATTATATTTATGTAAGTAATGTGTTTGTATTAAGGAATATTTAGCTGTACCTCTGAAGGCCTACCATGACATCTGAAGAAAGAAGATCCCGACTTACATATGTCGGGCAGTTAGCCCACCAGACATAACACCCGCGTCTGGTCGGAGGATCCTCCCAGTTTAGGGGGTATGAAGAACAGGGTGTAAAGTTCTTCATCCCCCATAGAAAAGGGAGGATCTTCTATATACGATAGCGCGATGCAGGATTAACTATGTTAGTTCGCATCTGTTGCGATAGATGGCGCTGTCGCCACATCTTAAAACAGTCCTACTTTAGTACTAGACTGCCTGTATAATTCTCTGATGCATAAATTGTGAACTTTAGTATCAAAAAGGGGTGTAGACACTGACTTCTGTAACACAGGTCTCACCTAGCACAGGAGTCAGGGTTTCAAATCGAAAGTTATAACTTTTTTCTTGTGTCAATAAAAATATTTATTTATTTTTTAGTTCTGAACTTCTGACACGTTTCCACACTGGAATAATACTGTTTTAGGACGTCATAGTATGGCCACCTGGTGAATGGTTTTAGTCGCAAGTATTAAGTAATTTGATCGAGAGGTCCGCGGTACGGTTTCCTAGTTGGATACGAGTAACATTTTAGGAATTGCTTAGTATGTCAAATTGTTGAAACTAGCCCCGCATTGATAGCCATGATGAGACTACAACGGCTGCCATCATCATCATCTGCCAAGCCCTTTCAGAACTACCTCGGGATCTACTTCCAGTCTAACCTGATGCAGCTGAATACCAGTATTTTACATAAAGCGACTAACTGTCTGACCTCGACACCCCAGTTAGAACTAGATAATAACGACAACCCTTAGTAAGACTGTTTGTTAGACTTTTGGACAACTAACTACCTATAACGACTCAAAGACCTACAAATTACAACTGGGACTAGCTCCGATTGAGGCACGGACGATCGTGGGTGGGTCACCCATCCACGGACCACGATCTCCACAAAATGTGGGCACATAACTATGTGCCAATCTAGCTACCCCTTTGGAGAAAACAAGCGAGATGTTCTCTATCAATCACGTTTTCACTCAATACCAGCAAAAGCAAGACTAATAAGAACATTAATGAACTGGCTCGACGGAGCAGGAGTAGGTAATTAATGATTAGTTTTGTTACGTGAGTGAAAGTTTTCTAACTAATGCGAGAAAATTTTGGCGACGGAATATGTCCACAATAAAACGGACTTCCCCTTCCGAGTTCTGTGACAAGGAACAGGTCGTGACATACGACATATGTCGTGACACTGGGTACCTATATAAACATGTTTTATGTCCATAGCAACGTGAATCGTGTCTTGAACTGTAACTAACCTGTATTCACTATTTTGTTAGATGAAATTATCTTTATTAAGGCACTAAATTAATATCTCACCTGACCATCTTTACAAAAGGTGTAAAATTAATAAAGAAATACTTTAAAATTCACACAGACGAAATATGGAGTAAAATAAAGAAAACATTTCCATCAATGTATTTTTTATCGATATCGAGATCAAATCTGCACACGACCTAACTACCTACATCACTAATTGAGTTAAGTAGCATGGAACTTTTGAAAATGGAATATGTGGATCCACAAATCGTTCCAAAACGAAAAGGTTGATTTTACATGGAAGAGTCATCATGCCATGATAGCATCAATTCCATCACGGCATACGGGTCAGTTTTACTGCCTAGGCGCGTAAATAGATGTTTCGCATCAAAAAAAGACAATACATTCATTTGTGCTAAACACGACGCACAACACAAAAGAATTAATGAGAAAATATGTGCCACATCCTTCTGTTGACGTCACATTCACACAAAACTGTCATCGCTCACCATAATAATGCTATCACTGTTTTGGACAGAAATATTTCTGTCTAAGTTCATAGACTTCTAAGTTCTCCTTTGAGATAAATGTGGTTGATAGTGATAAGACGGTATACAAAGGGTTACATAGTCGACCTTGTGGCAAAGTTACAAAGTTAAGCCGCCCCTAGGATAGGCCATGAATGGCCACCCATTTCATACCAAGTTTTCGCCGTACATCGGATAGCACGTTAAGCCACAGTCCAGTTGGCTAGTCCCAGCTGTCATCTGTAGATCTTTGTCAGTTGTTACAGAAAATATGAAGCCCGAAAGTATGACACACAGTCTTAACAAGGGTTATCGTATTACCCAGCACGACCTGGGTTATGGAGGTCAGATAGGCAGTCGCTCTATGTGAAATACTGGTATTCAGTTAAATCCTGTACGACTGGAAGTCAACCTTAACATAGATGGCAATAATAAACACAAGAACTCTTGTGTGGCGTTGGTTTTACAGTTCAAGACACAAGACGGGAGGTCATGAATTTATTATGTTGCACTAATTTAAGCTGTAAGTATATTGATTTGTCTGTGCCAAGATTGACAAAGAAAAGTGATTGTGAAATCATCTGGTAGTCTATTTTTAATGTATGTTCAATCCTATATAGAAATCGAAGAAAATTTTCTGCTTTCTACAACCACTGTAGCATCATATACTTTCACACCTGTATTTTCTCGATATAATTCGTTAAAGATGTTGATGATGATTTCCTCTAAGGGTTTCGGCGCGGGAGTCGGGCGTCACAGCTCCATGAGATAGAGGAATCGGCGGAACTTATTTAAAAGGAAACCTCGGTTAATTTCAGACTTTCAAGCTTGAAATAAACTTTATTCGACTTTCTATTTACTCCTGAACATTTCGAAGACGGATAAACGGCGTTTAAAATGAAATACAAAGAACGAAAATAGACTCAGTGGCTTCAAATTTCACATTTTATATGAAAATTTGTTTGTTTGTATTTATTTTTAGACTGGATTTAACTACGATCTTCTTGTCTTCGCAGCGTTCGTTAGAGAGAACTACATTCATTAATTTAATTTAAGATAATCATGTTTTTTTTGTCTATAGACTAATCCTGTTTTAGACGTTTTAAGTTTCTTTATTTTACTATTTACCTTATCTTTATGTAACACTTTCACATACAATGTAAATTGTAATTCAAAATGCGATGAAAAATACATCTTTTTTTTTCGGGTGGAAAATCATTAAAATATAACCCCTCCCGCTCTTGGGCAGAGCGAAAGGGAGTGTCAGACTTCTACTGACTAAAAACCACCCATGTTCCTTTTTAGCCCTTTATGTCGAGGCCGCGATCTCTTGTGAAGAACAACCCGCAGTCCCGACTGGATGAAAAATACACTTGGATTAACATTATAGGATATGTTTTATCTCGATAGGTACTAAGTTCCCGTGTAGTATTTGAAGTATGTAAGACGACATACTCGGCCGACCCCTAATGATTTGGGATAAGAGCAAGAAAATTTGACGATGTCAAAGTTCCCGTGTCATCATTTCCGACTACAAAGCGAGCGAAGTCGCGCAAAAAGCTAGTGGGTATACCCACTAGCTTTTATTACCTAAGGTAATAAAACGTTCAAAATAAAAAACGGATCAATAACTGTTTAACAGCTGTTGCATGTACCAACTGTAACAATGGCGATAAAGAGCTGATATCGATTGCTATTATCACGCAGCGACTGTGATTGAATCGATCGCAAGAAGGTCATTTCTCTTTGTTTTAGACCAGAATAAAATTATTTTCAAGCCGTGATCCTGTGAGAAACCACTTACTCTCATCCCCAATTTAAGCCGTTTAGGGGCTGAATTTTGTAAACACTTCCTAATAGTGCTCGAATACGTAATGAGGCATGCAGCAGAAAAATGTAGTCTACGACCACTAAGGCTACACAAAACCAGAATTTGCTGATCTCTCTTTGTACTGGAAATCGTCCCAGAGCGTGGCCGCGTTATTCTGGAAAATTGTATTATGTCACCAGCAGGGCTATTGCGTATATATCTTTTAAATGACAGTGGCTATCATATTGTCTATGGATTAACTGTCAAATTGGTTATGGTTTAGTACAAAATGGAACGATTTGACAGTAATTGATAGGCACTATAGGTTAGCCACTGTCATTTAAAAGATACGCAATAGCCCTGCAGATCAGACATTGATCCTTAGGGCTGTTTTTTGGGTAGATCATCAAATGACTCCGGCCGCTGTGGGCGGAGCGGAAGGGAATATCAGACTTCTATGAACTAAAAGCCACCCATGTTCTTTCTTAGCCTTCTGTGTCCGGGGCTGGAGAGGACCCGCAACCCCGACAGGTGATTATTTTGGCTTAGTTGAAGTTTTGAATGCGATAGCTGATTATTTTGTGCTCAATGTTTGCCTCGTGGAGCAAGTTTTCCAGTTTGATGCTCTGTATCCCACCTCTCGGACCCTGGAGTCGATGGTAGCTGATTGCTCGTTAAAAGGGGTCCAGTCATTGAAGAAGAGAGATCACACCCTCAAAAATGGCCACTTCTTTCTGGCGGGGAAAACCTAAACAGCTACAGTTGCCGAGCGTGCGATGATTCATGTGGATACATTCATACTCAATAGCACTCCAAAGTAACCCAAACAAAAGCGGCCGTCTATTTATTTGTTTTCTTTTTGTCGTTTTGGAAAACGTCCAAGAATTTAAATGGAAAGAGGTTTTATTTAATTTTTTTATTAATAGAAAAGATTGCGTGAAGCGTGAGCGTGACGGGTGCGTGACGTTACGCATCGGTTGCGTATACGTGTAATTGGTATTTACCACGTAGATAGCGTATTATATAAAATGAGGTCGGCATAGAGTGAATTAACCTCATTTGTGAGTAAAAGTAAGTAGTCTGGTTTTATGGGGATTTTTTATTTTATTTTTATTTGGTAGTTGTTTATGTTTCTTCATACATTTTGTAATAGATTTGATGTATGATAAATAAGAGTCACACGGGTCGATCTTCAAGCGTAAGAAGTGCTTGACAATATCGGTTTGTGGATGGGTAAGCATCCAGATCCGTTACATACCAAGTTATGCATACGTACGTCCTTTGAAGCACGTTAAACCGCTGATTCTGGCTGTCAGTTTTGTGAATTTTCATTCGCTACAGGTTATCATTGGCTCAAAAGTCTGACAACCAGATTACCAAGACTGACAATCGTGTTACCCAGTATTGACTGGGTTGTGGAGGTCGGATAGGCGGTCGGTCCTTGTAAATACCTGCTGGTAGTCAGTTTGCAGCTGTATTCAGTTGGCTGACGACCCTAATATAGTAAGGAATAAGCTAGGCAGATCAAAATAAAAATGAAAATCAAAACTCTTTTATTGAAACTAAGCTTATAGTCAGCACTGTTCGAACGTCAAAATTTACTTTGAGATGGATAAGATTATCATGTTTTACCCCATAATCCACACAGGATTTTATATGGACTGCGTATCTGACTTCTAAATATCTGACTATAAAGTAATGATTAATTTATCAACCAAAAATAAATGTTGTCTATGAGCTGATAATTACATGTACTAAAGTTCTGCGTAAACACGAAAGAAAATTGGAAAACTGCCAACATCGGCCAACGCACACAATAATGTCGCGACTTGCACGTGAAGGAAACAGCTGTCCTGCCGCGAACTGTCTCTCTCTTTCTTTTACTCATTTGACATCATTATCATGCGTCATCATAAGTTAGCAAGTCTAATTAAATATTTAAAACATCTACATAAATCAGAGCCATTGAAAGTCATGAGAAAAGTTATAATTTTCAATTTACATTTGAGCAAAAATGTACTAACCCACATCTACTTCCTTTTTTGAAGTAATGTTTTTGGATAGTACACGCTAAGTTACTTTTTTTGTTTTAAGATATTGTTTTGGATGTAGGTATATGAGGCTGATTTAAATGAATAGAAATAGTTTACATTTAATTCAATTAATTTCAGTTTACAAGGACAAAAATGTTGCATTTGCGATGATCTAAGCAGGGTGGCTGGAAGCGACAGGATGAGAGTTGTCGAAAATCGAGTTGGGTTACGGTTGATTAAGAGACCTATGTCCAGCAGTGGATTGTTGTAAGCTGATGATTAAATGTTCAACTAGTTTGACGGTTTTAATCGAAATAATGAGATACTGTGGGTTGGGTCCTTTTAACAGAACAAAATGCAAATTACCCCTGAAAAAAAATGTAAGTATAGTACGTAAGTATTTCGTTGTGAGTATCATAAATATGATTTTCCAAAATACGTACTTACTAAATATGTATAGTTCAATGTACACCATTTGTGTCCCAAAACCAATGAAACCTTAAAGAAACCTGTTTTTATGTACGAAGCGTAAATTGTTTATCTATCTGAAGTCCAATAAACGATGAGAATAGAAAGAGCTATTTTTCTATGACATTTACATAACATTTCCAGTTTTCTAATGATAATATTTAAAGAACACAATAGCATGATGACGTCATATTTAACGCAAATAAATGTATTTTCTTTCTTTCTTTTACATAGTTCACAGCTTCACGAAAGGTAAATTCTCGAAAAAAAAAACATTATTTTTCGTATGTAGACACGATGACTAGTTAAGCTAGACATACCCACTTTATGCGGATCTCTGATTGTACGGAAAATATATACAAAGCGACGCCACGTTATGCTGGAAACGTCTAGCTTGATGTGTCCTTCTAAAGAAACAAGAAGGTCAGTGTCTGTCTACACACTACATTGCAGACGGGTATGTCTCAGGGCAGACGCACATGACAAACAAATTTTACACAATTGAGTCGGCTCCGGACAATAAATCACCTTTTTTTAGGGTTTCGTACAGAAAGGGTGCTAACGGGAACCAATTACTAATGCTCCGATGTATGTCTGTCCGTCCGTCCAAAATCTTTTGAACTGTAATAGGTAGTCACGTACAAAAAAAGTTGCAAAGTAAAGGGGCCTCTACAAGATACTTGTTCTTTTTGCGGTTTTTGCTCAAAATGGAACTCTTTCATCCTGAACAATCCTATTTTTACAAAGAGATTCCGTGGTCCCAAACACAAAGGGCTAAGAAGGAAAATGGGTGGCTAACATTCAGTAGAAGTCTGGCACTCCCTTCGGCTCTGCCCAAAGCAGCTCTGATCGAATGGCGTCCAAGGATTGGAAGGAAAGTGAGAAAGTTCGTACGGCGGCGGCAGCGAGATGGATAGTCACCGATGCCTTCGAATTAAGAATATCCTGTATGAGGTTGGCACCTCTGATGCTTGCCACATGCGAAGAGAGACCTAAACCTAGTGGGTGAAGTATTATATTATTCTTAGTAGATCAAGGGCTTGATTCAGGTGGTGGTACTACAATAGGGCTCGTATTGTGAGGAGGTCCCTGCCTCAGGAGCTCTAACTACCTACGGGTATCTTGGACCCCGCTGCCAACACCGGCGGACCACATTTTAATTTTTAATGACAATACGTCATTAAACTTCTCATGGGGTAATGTATTATCCAGTACTAACTGGGTTATGGTGGTCAGATAGGCAAATCGCTCCATGTAATTATACTGGTATTCAAGTGAATCCAGTTCCAATCCCATCTTTGCATTGTACAATTTCACATTATCTGTCTATTTTGTGTCTATTATTAAGTTACACTGTATGGTTGTCTCTAATTTGTGAATAAATAATTATGAATTAAATAGTTAGACCAGAAACCGGCCCCAATGTAATTGGGAATGTAAACAATAGGTACATTTGAAAAAAGATAGATAAGCGAAATAATACATTTTAATACTATCGGTATAGTACATAATACATTATTAGCCCATATCGATATTTATTAACTGCACCAATATCTGCGGTCGATAATATAACGAGCACGTGTTCAAGATAACATTTTGATTTAAAAGTGTCCATGGAGTTTCTTGGCCATTCGTCTCCTTATAGATCTACGCTTTTGAATGGGAATTACTTATGCAGTCCTTTCATAATTATTATGCCTTGTCGTTAGGATTTATTTATTTATTTTGGGGAAAAAACAATTGTTCAATATTTTATATTATTGTAATTATGTAGGGCATGCCGTTTAAATAAATAATACGGTTATACTTGGACTGTTGAACTGTAATTTCTTATTTTGACAATTCAAACGTTCCTGCAAGTGTTCTATATGTGAAAAAAATACTTTAAGATTGTAAAACTTTCAGTAACCGCTTAAATATCTGCCTACACCATTAGCTAAAGCTTAAAGTACCTATTGAAGCAAACAATGTCCGTTTACAAAGTTATTATTTTAAAAGCACATTTACCTTATAAATGGATTATGATTATTATGGAATGAACTGGTTACTTCCCGAGCCTAAAACTTATTAAAAATTCAAAAGTATTTCCTCACACACTCATTTGTGAGTATGAGAGTGTTTTATTAATAAACAAGTAAGTACCAAGCTTCGAATATAAATCTGCACAGGTATTCTTAAGTACGATAAAATGAATAATTTATCTTTAAGCTTTAACTCCGGCAAAGCCAACATTTTGGAGGGAAATTTTGAGTAAGTACACTTTAGCCTCTAGCACAACATTAAGAGACATAGAGGCGATAATTTTACAACTAACTATGTTAACTATTTGTCACAACGTCGAACAACAAAAAAAGTATTAGAAAATTTATAAAAAAAATCAAAAGTAATACATATTTATTATTTATCAACAAGCTCCACTTTAAAACCTAACCAAATACCTCCCAAAACCCAAGCTTACCACGACTTTACTGAAAACTCCACAACAAACACTGAAAAATGTAGAAAAAAACTAAAACACACCTAATAATCACGTTCTATTTTAAATATTTCTATTAAAAAAACCACGAGAATTATTAAAAACTCACTTTGGCTGAAAACACGTGTTTCCCTCGTCACGAGAAATGAATTCGTATTTCGAACTTGCCGAACGCACTCGACGGCGACCGAAGACCGAATATCCTATTTGCTTGAACGCGAGCGACTGATCACTGAAGTGATGTGGAGAAGCCCTTTACGTGACGATGAAAATAATAACAACACACATCAATCAAATATGGTCTTTATCACCTTTGCATTAAAGTCAAAAGTTGACATGTAAATAATCGTGGCGTACCTGAAGCGAATCTTTCTGTCTCTTTCACTCTTTCCTACTATCGGTTGTGTGAGAGAAAGGGGAGATGGAGAATTCGCGCATGTGCCACGCTTCCCCACGAAGACTGAAATGATTCAAAGAAGTTTTTATGGGGAGCGTTTATTGTTATCGACAAGTTTTGTGCTACGCCATGATATTTTATGAGCTATCTGCTTTATGGAAAGATTGGCAAGGCTATAGGAAGTTCTTCCAAACTGATTTATGGTATATTTCTTGCTATAAATATTTTTTATGAAAGGTCGCTAAACATGGAAAAGCTTATTTATTTTTAAGGTACCGGGCACAAAAATATTATTTTGCATAGAAAAATTGTAAAATAATGCAAAGATGGAGTCATTTACTCGTCTTAAAAATGTTTTGCTACAACACGACAAGGAGCTTTCAGACTAACTATCTACCCCGTTTTAGCTCGTAACAAACAAACCAACAAACGTTTAAAATACGCTCTACCTAGTTCAGCATTTCCTAAATTCCATCCATATCATTGACTTCAGTTCTTAGAAATTCAACAATTCTTGCCATCAACTTTCCGTCCAAAAATAAAACTAATGTTTGAAAAACACTTACCAACACACACAGGCACAGTGTCATTCCATCTATTGTCATCATAGCACCATATTAAGCGCGCCCTCTGTCGCGTATCGACGAAAACAAAGTTCACGTTGCACATGTAGTGAGCTACGTCCTCGTTGCGGTACACAAGGTAACCGTTAGATGGCGCTAGTAGAGTAACACAACCTATACCTGTGGGTGGGAAAATATTTAGTTAGATGGCGTTGTTTTAAAAGTTACAGTCTCAAGTAGAGTTTGGTAGAGATAGATGGCGCTGGTTGTCTCGAAAATAAGTAAAAATAAAGGCAACCACATGCCATTTCTAAAATTATAATTTTTCATAACCACTTTAAAAAATTGTCAAAAGCATTTACTTTTATAATGTAGCAGCACCCCTCTTTTAGGATATGCCCCTTTTGATTTAGCTTCCACCGTTACGTCTACAACATTGGTAACGGAGGTCAGCCTCAGAGGAAGGTCTACTTGTTCACAGGAAGACAGGAGGGCATCCCCATTCTGGTCCTGGACCGTCACGTAGTCTGTGCAGCGACTCTCGAAAGGCCCTATACCTGTGAAAAATGAAAAAGGATGTATAAGATGTTTTTCCGCGTAGATTAAGGCAGAAATTACTTACAGTAGGTACCTGGTCTACTCGTACACTAATAATTCACGCGTTTTACGTTGTCCTGCTGCCGAGCAAAGGCCTCTCTCAATTCTTCCCGTGCCCTACACGAACCAGCCTTCGCGGTACGTTACGCACTATTGCCATCAACTGGGCGCCTAGAAATCTAGCCTGCAACCTGCTATTGACAAATTCCTGATAAGAAAAATCTCATTGGAACTCGAACCCAAGACTCCATGTCTAGCAGCGTTTTCGAACAATAGGCTAAAGAGGCTTATGACAATTATTTTATATTTGTATTTGTGTAGCTATCAAATTCACAATGATCCATATTTTTATGGCTGTTAGTTTCAGCTGATAACAAGTCAGTCAAAATAACAGTGAACTTTACTGGGGGTCTAAAATCGCCACTTTAGCAGATCATAATATGAATTGCTTTTTAAAGCGTAAAATAGACATATCATAATAGTAATGCGTCTGTGAACATTTAGGAAAATAGATTATAGTAGGAAAATAATTTGAATTGGGTTTCAATTCGTAAAATGATCAAGAACGCAGTTACTATGGTAAAAAGTCCATTTTACGACTTATATCGCAATTCATATTATGATCTGCTAAAGTGGCCATTTTAGACCCCCTGCTCTAAAAATAAAGTTGCTGTCGAATTGCAGCTGTCGTAGGCAAAATAACTGTACAGGAATGCTATCCATTTATTGCAGGTGTAGGCACACTTACTTCTCAAGCTGACATCCATCAGCGTGACCCGTACCCTCTGCTCAGGGTTAACTCTCAGTCGCCACCGGCACTCGTCACCGACGTAGAAGTGGGGATACCCCGGGGTACGGATGTACCCCTCGCTGTTTTCACCAACTGCATCTACCTGCACCTCCCTGTTGCAGTAGTGGACTGATAACGTATCTGGAAAGATAGAATTTGGTTTAAGTGAAAAGATATTAGTTTTTCAGTAAACTGCACAAAATTATTTCTAATCTCGCTTTATACAAAACCTTTCTTTAAACGGCAGTTTTACCCGCGTGAAGGGCAAAAGGAATTGAATAGTTTGAAATTCCCATTTATTAGGCAATATTTTCGAAAAACTTTTTAGATGGAAGACAAATCAGCATAAAGGAGAATCACGTCATCTTCTGAGCAAAATATGTAGTCATACACCGACTATCAAGTTTGGATGTGGCCCGCCCCTTCTAAGATTAAGAATGAATATGGACGAACACAAAAGTAATCGACAGGATCATTCATCATCTATCTATTAGTCTTTTCCCAACTAACCGGATGCAGTTGTATACCAGGATTTAACACGAAAAAGCAGCCTATCTGACCTACACAACCCAGTTAGTACTTACTAGGTAACACGATATTTATCCATTGGTAAGATGGTAGAAGGATTAACACCTCATGGAGAAGATACTGGTCATTAAAAGAGATTCTCAAAAATTCATCTGTACCACTTAAAATAAAAAAAAACAGACATTCGACTCCTGCATTCTTCCTGTTTTGACGTACGGTTGCCAAACATGGCCACTAACCAGTGAAGGTTTAAATAAATTGGAAACTTGTCAGCATAATATGGAGCGCAGCATACTAAACTTGAAAAGAAAGCACAAAGTAAAATTGCAACTTATACGGAAAAAAACTAATATCACCGACGTGACATTCACGATAAAAAAACTGAAGTGGCAGTGGGCCGGTCACACAATTAGAAGCAGAGCAGACAAGTGGGCCAAAGACGTAACTGAATGGTACCCGAGAGAGGGAGTGCGGAAAAGAGGAAGACCGGCACGTAGATGGGAGGATGACCTCAAATCGACAGCAGGCGCAACATGGAGAAGGATAGCTCACGATCGTGAAGTTTGGAAGGGTCTGGGGGAGGCCTATGCTAGAAAGCAAGACAAACTTGTAACCGATGTCTGATTTATACTCAATTTTATTGTAATTTTTATATGTATATAGTTTGTTAATAAAGGCTATTTCAATTCAATTCAATTCAATTCAAGATAGTAACATTGTGAACGTTTTCTATTATCCACATCATCATCATCAGCCTATAATGTTCCCACTGTTGAACACAGGCCTCCACTCCATGAGAGGGAGTGGGCTCCACCATCACGCAGGCCCAGTGCGAGTTGTTGATCTAATTTGACGGCACGGTTGGCGCAGTGGCTCAAGCAATGGATTGCTGCGCTGCGTGTCGCGGGTTCGATTCCCGCACGGAACAAATATATGTATGACCTACAGATAGTTGTTCCGGGTCTGGGTATTTGTGTATGTGAGTTTAAATGTTTGTGAACGCACCCACGATACAGGAGAAATTCCTAGTGTGGGGCAACGTTTTTAAAAAAACAAAAAAAAAAATAATATTAACCACACAAAGCTTAAAATAAATAGTGAAATGGCATGTGCCAGACTGCCAGCTGCGTAATTCACTAGTACGGTAAGTGGCAATTTGCATATCATTTTGTACAATCCAAAGCACATAAAAACACAATTGTGGGACATAAGTTCCCGTAATCTATTATACATATAATAATGTTGAAGCATGCGGTCGTTGACCTGAAAATTGCAGCAAATGCCATGATTCACACGTGCAATTTTTTGCACGGCGATTTTTATCGCACATCGAATTTTGAACGAGGTGTTCGTCGTTAAAATTATAGCGCGTTTTTGAAGGAAAGGAGCCGCTCTGTTGTATTCCTAATGCTCAGCTCAGAACCCTTGCCAAGCTGCGCCACAAAACCCTGACCTCTGCCATCCACATCCAGTCTGACGCAGCCGCCTATACGACTTCGGAATGGGTGAGACTGGTTGTCAGACATTCAGGCCACTGACTACCTGTAACAACTGTCAAAATTCTTCAAAAGACAGGCCTGGGACCAACAGCTTAATGTGGAAAACACGGTGTGTAATGGGTGATCACTCATCCACGGACCAGCCTAAGCAAGCTTAACCTAAAGATTGACCTCAGCTTATTAGTTCCTGATACAGTTTTTTTTTTGGAGTGTGAAATCATCAAATGACTCCTCCCGCTCTGGGCAGAACGGTAGGGAGTGTCAGACTTCTACTGACAAAAAAACCAACCATGTTCCTTCTTAACCCTTTGTGCCGAGGCCGCGGTATATCTTTCGAACAACCCACAGCCTCGACGGGAGATACTCCTACTCTTAATATCAAAAAAGTTTCAACCTACTGGTCATATAAAAACAGACATTCATTAAAACATCTCTGACGAACATTTTATTAGACGATAAATTACCTAGTATGGAAGCGTCCTATTTACCTGCGAGAAAATATGAGTTTTTAAATTAATGTGGGTATTACGAAAGCTAACCTTGAGGGCAGATTTTGAGTGAAATTAATAACGTAGGTAATAAGGTGGTTTTCTTTTATGTTGCTATAATTTATGACCGGTAGTAACTTGTAGATCTTTCACAGTCGTTACTGGTAATCGGTGGCCCGAAAATCTGTCAACCAGTCTTAGCAAGCGACATCATGGGTTGAATAGGTCAGTTAGTCAGTCGCTCTATGGAAAATACTGGTATTCACTGCAACCGGTTACAATGGAAGCCGGTTCCAACATGGTTGGGAAAGTGCTTTTTATCCCTGTATTCCCACGGGAACGGTAACTACGTGGGTAAAACCGCGTGACTTCCGCTAGTTGAAAATAAGAATCTACTAATATACAGGGTGTAAAGTAACCCTTCACACATACGTCAACCAAGCATTCTGTACATCAAACTAAGTAGCCCTACGCAAAAAATTTTGCTGCGAAACAACTTTTTTTTTGGGGTCAAAAATCACATTTTACGGTAAAACTCAATGATGCACTCTTGAAGCATTGTGCTAGTGGATGCTTTGAATAGTAAAGGGGTATGGAAGTAATTCATGTAAAGTTATAACCTGAAAAACTAGTATTTACAAAAACAGCTATGCAAAATTTGGAACTTTGACCCCCAATATCTCCGTAACTAGGGGGTTCCCAGGTATGGTCTAGAACCAAAAAATAATCGCAGTGGTGGGGAGAACAAGTGCCCTTCGTCTGCGTTAAGGATACTTTTACACCCTTTATGGAGGCTGGTATCTTGCTTGTTAAGCTTTGCGATACTTTTAATCAATTCAATACTTTTTTCATTTTTAGTATATTCTGTTACTATACTCGGTTGTCTATAGTCTGTAGGCAGCTTTTACACGAAACTAATAAAATATCTTTACCAAATTCCACAATTTCTTTAAGAAAAGCTTGTAGAAGAAGCAACAGGCGAACAAGTTTACGCCCTTTTATTTAGTCGTAAATTTTATTTTATAGCTAAAACATTTTGACCGGTAGATAGCAGTCGGTGTGGCGACAATTTTATGTGTTTCTCGTATAATTATGTTGATTCACTTAGGTTGACAACGAAATTAATGGTTGATTATTTAAGTTAATGAAATATGAGCCGTAAAAGTTAAAAGACACTGGAGTTGGTTTAAGAGCTGGATATACGCCACTGACATTTCACCCTCCCGCAACCGATTTATTGGGCGCCAGAGGGGTAGGAGCTACGCGATTTGCGAGTTGCGATTACGTAAAAAAAAACCAAATAAATAATTAAGACAGTTATTGGCAAAAATAAGCTGAAGGTCCCATCGGCATGACTTTATCTATTACATTGATGGTAATAAAAATATCCTATGATTGATAGTTTAGCAGAAAAATTGTAGTGAGTTAAAAAACTGAGGCTACTTTGAATATTTTTATATGATGTTTAAATTTTATTTTATTTTTTTAGCCTAAAGAGGACATGCTCTAGATTGTGTAGATTAATATATTTTTTTGAAAAACAATCCGTTGATGGTTGCGGAAAAAAATTGTTCTAATGTATCCTAAAAAAGGTCAATTCACGTATATCCACGCATTAATGTCTAAAGAAGCATTAAGTTTTACACTTACTTTTTCCTTATCTACTCTATTCTACTCCTGGGCAAATGCCTTTCTTGCTTCTTCCTTTTCTTGCGTTCAATGAATGGTGTGGGGTTGTAAGTATCACAGAGCGGATCGGGTAATATCCTACGTTTATGAATGAGAGGACGCGCTACTAAGATTTAACTCGAATGACGGAAAAAGTGAATGCTTATATTACTAAACTGGAGTTACTATGTTTTGGCTCCAGAAGGGTTTAAAATTAATCGTGTTCAATGCGGCGTGCGGTTTTTATTTGTCTTCATGAGTACAAGTTTAGTAGTGATTGAGGCGTACAAAGACAAAAATCATATAGATGCTATGCCATAGATATTTATACTTTTCTATTTTCTTTTTTTTTTGGCGGTTGGAAAACCATCAAACAAACCCTCCTGCTCTTGGGCAGAGCGAAAGGGAGTGTCAGACTTCTACTGACTGAAAACCACCCATGTTCCTTCTTAGATAAAGGGCTAAGAAGGAACATGGGTGGTTTTCAGTCAGTAGAAGTCTGACGTCGAGGCCGCGGTAACTAGTGTACAACCCGCAGTCCCGACGGGTAGATATATTTATACTTTACAGTTTATGTCACTAATAAAATAATCTTCTTCTTCTGGGTATTGTTCCATATTTATAATGGGGGCAGCTGCTCTTATCGTTCTACTCTATACGTGAATATAAGCAAGTGAATAAAACAACAAAATCAAAACCAAGAGGCCATTGAAATAAATAATAACAAAACAGGAAAGCATATTATGAAATGTTCTTGTAATTTAATGTTATGGCAACACGTTCCGCCCGCCCAACGCCGCCCAAACCCGCCCAACAAAGAGCTCTTTTGACCGCTTGTAATAACATAAACTACACGTAATTACTACGATTTTTGGTGTAGAGTGCGCATCTGTAACAAGGTGTTAAAACATAGTATGTAATAGGTATTTTTGCTTCGTTTTATTTTCTTATTTCATTCACAAATCAAAATTACTTTTCATTAAACACAGGAACATCGACATTCAGTTCAGTTCAAAGTAATTAGTCCGAATCAGATAAATTTCCAAAAAAAAGTAGTTAAAAACTAAAAAACCCTACTGAAAACACTGAAAAGCAACTAACAAGCACATTTTATATTAAACAAAACTTAATTATAATATATAATTTAATATGTTCAAATGAAATGAAATAGAGTGGTTCTCGAGGAAGGTTTTAGTATAAAAAAATCGAAATTCAACAGCCAAAGGAGTTAAAAAGGAGATGTAAGTTTATAGGATATTTTTCGACATCCGTGGGTGAAGCCGTGGGTAAAAGCTAGTGCAAGTGTAAAAGGGGACACGTGAGAAATGTGTTTGTAGTAATGGGTACCTTTCAGCCTAACCCTTCGGGAATGACCGGCGTTATGTTATGTAAAAGGTGACACAATTTATTTCTGTATTATGTATTTGGTCCCGCCCGACGGCAACCTTCAAACCTCAGCTTTTGTACGTTAATGGTTTAGTGGAATAAGGTTATGGAAATCAAACACAGATGCTATGTAAAAATAATACATAACATCTAGCCAAAATCGCCGACTGGTCAGGCAGAGGTGTACGTAATGGTATATACAATAGTTATACTGATTTACCGATTTCGGTAACGGCAACCCTTTCAAGCTATTTCTTAGCGTGTGTCCTTATATGGCTGGCCAGACCGGATTTATTTTTAAATACCCGGTCACAGTTAAAACAGTAAAGGGTCTCTAAGGGTCTCTCTTTACGTAATTGGCGCTTTTGTTTCAGTGTTTCGATTAGCTGTTTTTCGAAAGATTTAGTCTTTTTGTAAATAGTTGAGCACGAAGACGACCTATGCAGAGCGAGCCTCTCCCAACTACACTCACCTTTGACCAGTATGTGTAAGTCCCATTTTAAAAGGGGGGCGACCCAATCAATACTATCAACTAGGCTCTGATTCAATTTTCGTGACTACTGTATACAAATTCGTGATAATTAAACCACTTTGCCCGACCTGTATTAAGGTTGTTAACAAAAAAAGCTAATTAGTCCGTCAGATAGATTTCCAAAAAATAATGGGCACAATTTTTTTCTTTTTTCACTTAAGCAAACAATAAAGAAAATACAGTGCTTTGAAAACTCATGTGACGTCATATTCTAAGACAATATGAAATGTTTTACCGGTGAGTGACGTCACAAATCCCCACTCAAATCTTTGACGCATTTTATCTTAGTATTTTTGATAAACCAAAAAATACGTATCCAATATTTTTTGATAATCTAACAGACGGACTAATTAGAATCATATTTTTTAGTAAGGATACATCACCATTGGTATTTACCTATGTTATTGGTGATTATAACCATCATTTTCAGATTTAATTATTCAAACTACGAAATCATCTTTTTATCAGACAATCAGGTGATTCAAGCTAGAAAAAACTTTACAAAGTATGCTTCCCGTGGAAATCGAACTTACGAACACCGGGTCACAAGGCAATCGCCTAAACCACTCGACCACGGAAGCAGTTAATAAATCAATCATTAAATTATTCGAAAATCTAGACGTCGCGTCGTATCGTAGATTTCAGTAGAGCTACAGTATTATGATATTTTGCACCCCAGTGCCTGTGAGCTCGGTAGACGCCAGGCGTCCTTGAACCCCTGCCCCACTGACGTCAGCTGTCTAGGGGTGGCAAGCTTTAGATTGCTATGAAAAGAAGTATTTCTACATTTTTTTATTTTCATAATTGCATGTAGTTTTACGACGAAAATATAAGATTTCGTTTTCAGTTTGTTTTATATGTACTCCACTAGCTCTTTTGTTAACGCCACGCTGTATGGTCGAAAATATCACACCTGAACCTTTTAAATATATGTAATTAACAATATTAACCATCAGTTTTTTAGTCACAACGAACGTCAGACGATTTACACAAATAATGTAATACATCAATGCATAAAGAAAATACTAAGGCTGCGGTTCCACTGAGGCGGTGCAGAGCGGGCCTGAGCCGCGATTAACCAATCACAAGCGGAGTGGAGAAGAGATATATGGATTTCAAGCCATGTGATTGGTGAATCGCGGCACAGCTCGTCTCCGCTCTGCTCCGCTCCGCTCCGCTTTGTTTTTTGACTCCTAACCTAATTTCATGAATTGTTTGAAAGGTCAGACGAGAGAGAAGTTGAAAGGGAAAAGAACCCAACCCAAACTTGGCCCACGAAGTCAATAACATTACAGCCTACTCCCTCCTATAGAGAGGCCTGTGCCGCAACAGTGGGAAAACCATAGGCTAGGTATGCATACAACCCTAAGCTAGAAAACTTTGTCCTATGCGCACTGCGGTTCATTTGGATGCAAGTTTATTTCCAGGCTCTGAAACTTTTACAGCATAAGTTAAGTATATTAAACTTTGAGCAAAATTAAGAGCCGACGTTTTACGATCAATAACTAAGATAAGTTGGGTAATTGTTCTCTTTTATTAAAATACTGGCCATCTGAGGGGTTCCGTAGTCGGGATGAAAAACAACATGGTAATTGAAAAACATGTTCTCTGTAGGTACATTCTAACTGCAAATGTATGTTTGCACGCACGGTATTGAGAGATGGCCATGCCATGATATCTTAACACCATAGAGTCTGTAGAATTTTCAGTAGTTATTAGTTTCAGAATGAAGAGGGGAGGGTGAGGTCAATTATTATCTGTTTTATATTTAAAACAGTTCTGTTTGAGACCCTCACAAGTCACAGTTAGGCATTCTAGTCGGAGCTATGGGGGATACCGACCCCGAAATCACAAAACGAGTATTACGTTTTAGTTCTATATAATTTTAGGCACAGACACCTCCAATCTATACTAGAACTCAGGACTACTCTCGACAACCAGCAGAATGAATAATGAAAAAGTTATAGCAAACAATACGCGCAACGGCTACTGAATAATAGGGGTTCGGACTGAGTCAAAAAACAATGATTCTAATTAGTCCGTCAGTTAGATTATCGAAAAATATTGTATACGTGTTTTTTGTTTTATCAAATTAATCAAAATTGACGAAGATAAGATGTGGTTTTGATGTCATTTGTAGGTAAAAAATGTACTATCATATGACGTTTTCGAAGAGTTCACGAGTTTTCGAAGCACTGTATTGGCTTCATTTTTTGTTTATGTGAAAAAAGAAAAAATACGTCTCCAATATTTTTTGGAAATCTATCTGACGGACTAATTAGTTTTTTTTTTTGTCTGATACCCTATTACTCACATTAAAGTGTCCTCATTAGGCAACAGTCAGTCTGTCAGCGGCTGAATGTACGCTGTGTCCTAAACTAACGTTGCTTTATGAAAACTCGTTGCTGTACAAATAACAGCTTCGTTGTGGATTCACCCTAAGCCTTATACAAGCCATCAGATATTGGATACACTTAATCTTTCAAGCATATCATCACGCGTCTAGTGCCTATTCTGTTGAAGGCGCTAACGAGCCATCATCTTGAGTTATTGACCATATACAGTGTGTATGCAGACCGTTCACGGAGCTGTCAACCAAGCATTCCGTATATCAAACTAAGTAACTCTACGCAAAAAATATTGCTGGAATACGACGTTTTCTTTAGATGAAAAGTCAGGCTTTACGGTAGGACTCAATGTAACGCACTCAAAACATTGTGCTGATGGATGCATACAGGGTGTAAATTAACCCTTTACACATACGTCAACCAAGCATTCTGTACATCAAACTAAGTACCCCTACGCAATTTTTTTGCGGGGAAATTACTTTTTTTTTGGGGTCAAAAATCACATTTTACGGGAAAACTCAATGTTGCACTCTTGAAACATTGTGCTAGTGGATGCTTTGAATAGTAAACGGGTCATGAAGGTAATTTAAGTAAAGTTATAACCTGAAAAACTGGTATTTACAAAAACAGCTGCGTAAAATTTGGAACTTTGACCCCCTATTTCTACGTAACTTGGGGGGTTCCCAGCTATGGTCTAGAACAAAAACTTGATCACAGTGGTGGGGCGAATAAGTGCTCTTCGTTTTCGTTAAGGGTACTTTAAACACTTGTATTTAAAAAAAAAAACTTGTGAGTTGGGCCTAAGACCCCCAATATCTTCATAACTAGAAGGTTTGGTTAAGAAAAAATAATCGCAGTGAAGGGAAAAACTAGTGCCTTTCGGCTTCGTAATGGGCTATATAACACCCTAGGGACTAACTTGAAGCAAACAGTCAGCCGCTCACTTATCGCCTAATGAAGACAGCCATCATAATGTTGCAAAATGACATTAATACCATTTTTAAAATGTATCTATTCTGGAGCTAGTCCGCAATAAAAATGAGGTCTGAAAGGAGTTTCCTAATGATCCACCATACAACACATAATTTCCCGATGCTCTTGGTGCACAATGTATGGGCGCAGAGCAATGTTTCTTTGACGGCACGCTTGGCGCACTGACTGAGCGATTGGACTGCTGCGTTGCGTGTTGCGGGTTCGATCCCCGCAAGGAACAAATATTTGTAAGGCCTACAGATAGTTGTTTCGGGTCTAGAAGTCTGTGTATGTGAGTTTAAATCTTTGTAAACGCACCCACGATACAGGAGAAATTCCTAGTGTGAGGTAAGGTTTTATTAAAAAAAACAAAACCTTTTTCTGGAGTTAAAAAAATATTCGGTAAGGATTCACCCTAGACCATCAGTTATTAGATATAGTTAATCTTTCAAGCAAATCATCTCGAGTCTAGTGTCTATTCTGTTGAAGGCGGTCGATAACGAGCCAGCAGCGTCTTGAGTTATTAGCATTATAACTCACTTGTCCTAAGCTGGTATAGATAGGGTTTTTGTTACTAAGTAATGATAAGCTAAGTAATGTGACGCCTGTAATCATTAAAGGGTTAAGCAGGGTTGTAGCTTAATAGGTATTAGGTATTCTTCTTTCATTTTTTTTTGGCAATTTGCTGGTCTGCAATGCGATTCACTAACAGACACATCATAGATGAGCTCACTGATGTTTCATCGTAAAGATCGCTCTTAAAAACAACGCTGATAAAAACCGTATTCGCTAAGCTACCTATGCTCGTCGACGATCTGTCGAACAACGATGATGAGTACGATGTTAACAGTGTTGCTATGTTTAATCTAGAGTATAATCGAGAAAATCTCGACTAACCTATTTTTAAGTTATTTCGTCATTTAAATTAATACAAATGCACAATACATATGAATAAAACACGTTATATTTATTATGCAATGAATATTTAATTAAATAGATCATTTTTGACTTGTAAAATAATTATTTTTGACTAGGGCAATAAAACAATCCCAAATCTTTGACATTTGCAACTGTTTGTGTACCGTACGTATTTCAAAACAAACAACTTGATCGTGTAGTTTTTTTTATCAAAATACGAAATTCCAAAGGTTCAAGTGGTTTTAAGTGGCTAAGTGGACTTTAAAAAAATTCTGCACCCCAAACCAATGGCGTTCTACTTGTTCTGTGTTTTAGTTTGGTTCCAAACATATCGAAAGTAAGTAGACAGTAACATTTTTAAATAAATATACGGCACAGTTTCTAGAACTACTATTTATGTAACCAAAATATTTATATTTTAGTGTCTCGCAACGCAGCTCCTTCGTTAAATCAACTGGAAAAGTTAATAAGCTTTTTGGAAAGCAAACCATGGTTGGCTATGGGCCATGCTCGTACGGGCATTCGCAGTCGTCAGGCATGGTCCGAAATAACAACAGCCCTGAACAGCGATGGTAGTGGATGTACGAAAACATCAGAACAGTGGTGTAAGGTTGGTAATTATAAGTATTGTGTGTGTATACATACTGTTGCATTGAATAAGTATCCTTTTACATTGACAGCCGACAGCTGTGTATGTTCTTTATGACTAAATTAGTATTAACTACAGGCATGTACTGTAACTATAAGCTAGGCTTCAAATTGAAATTTTATAAGCATTTAAAATTTCAATCAAGAGTAAAACCAAACTGAGCAAATAGACCCCTATTTTCTCGGTTTGGTTTTACTATTTATTTATTATTACCTACATGAAACCATATAATTATTACTTGTGTTGCAGTACTGGAAGGACAAAAAAGGAGCTGTGAAGAGGAAGTCCAGCTTAATTGCAGCAGCTAAACGGCGCACTGGTGGTGGCATAGAGGATGTGCCAGAACTTAACGAAATAGAGTCTTTAATCCAAAGCATTATGAGAGGAGAAAGGTTTGGTTGCGGAGATCAGAACTTAGAAATAATCCTTTTGAGGTTTGTAATTTTCAATTTTCAATACTTTAACAAATTTATTGATTTAATTGAAATTAATAAGTAATACAATATTTTTACATTTTTGGGAAGAGCCATTGGAGAGAACTGTGGAAAGTGAAGAGTCTCCCAGCATTTTACTCATAAGTTTATTTTTTTCAGTTTAATGAGTTAACCTGTTAGAAATATAATATTATTATGTAAACATTCTTTCAGAATATTGTCCCTCCAAATGAGCAGCAAGCTGACCAAAGTGTGGTTCTTATAAATGAGCCAGGCCATGAAATGCAATGGGTACAAGATTTATTTATTATTTTATTGATGAATTTTGCCACTAAGCATTAGGTACTACCTATGCTTATACCTCTCATAATCCTCTACACTAAGGTGTACAACACCCATGTCATGCCTGTTTTGTCTGATCAATACAAGTATATATGTATAATAAATAAAAAATAGGATCAAACTTATATTTCTAAATACTGGACATGGTATTGCAGTGGCCTGTAAGTGTTATTTTAAATGTTATCTCGAATAATTAAAAGAACAAAACATTCTATTTCAGTCTAATCTCGCTGCTTTTAATAGGGATAGTGTGCAAGTAACACAGCAAGTGATTGAACCAGCACCAGATGCTCATAGTCCAGAAGCTGAAGAAAACAGGGTATGGTTTTGGAAAATTATGATTTAAACTATTCTATAAAAACAAAAAGAATTCAACAACTATCATATATTTTCAGGTTTCGTTTACTGAGCCAACAAGACCTGCATCACAGCCAAATGTTTTGGAAAGGGGCAGTCAAAGTAAGTTGCATTCTCTGACCAAATATTTATTATAAAGTAATAATAATATTAGCAGTTTAATATAGGATAGAGACAAATGGAAAGAGGGAAGGGAGGCCTTTGCCCTGCAGTGGGACACGATGGGCTTCTTAGCGTGTCAATGGAAATTTTTTCAATGTTGTTTTGCCCAGAATTCAAGACAAGAATAAGTATAATAAGTACAATATGTTAATTGCAGCTCCTACTCGGCGTGTGCATAGAGAGACATTACGCGGTCGCCGACGCACTCATCAGCTATCTCCGCGTCAATCTGCAGCGCGCCGGCGACTATTGACAAGGTCACCTCCGTCACAACGCGGGTCTGAAATGGTGAGCCTCACAGAGCGTTTCATTGCCATCGAAGAACGGCGCTCACAAGCAGAACTCTTGATTGCCCAAGCAATTAGTCAGCAAGTAGAGGGCCATCAGGCTATGGTGCAGGCACTAGATAGATTAAGTAGTGCAATTCGAGATTTAATAAATAAATAAAAATATAATGTATGTTAAAAGATTGTTTTATTTATTAATTTTTATGTATCATTTATTTATCTTTCTTATTGAAATAATTTTACATTAAAATAAACTAACTAACTTATAATATAAACTAAGTGTTTTGAAAAGTCTGTGAGCACTAGGACCCCACGGTCCCAGAGTTTCAACCCCAAACGGCTCGAAAATATAGTTACCAATAAGATTACTATATTTCCGCCGCTTGAGGTTCTCCACAGCCGCAGCGGCAGCCCCCGCACAGCACGCTGTACTAGGAAGATGGGAAGGCGCAAGAGTATCCACACATGTTGTGTATAGTATTCTTCCCTTAATCCAGGCTCAGGGTTGCTACATGGAACCATCATGTATGGCCTAAAAGCGAAACCGGAGTCCCCTGAAATAAATTACATTTCATTTTACAATAATTAAAAGTAACTGAATTTATTATTAATATTTAAATACCCCCGAAAACAAGTACAATTGGAGAAATTGTACCTGAATTTCTGATGGTAAAAGTAAAGAAACATTTTAAAATACATACCAAGCAAACACACTGTTTCGCCTGTATTATATTAACTGCTCCAAATGCGTTTTTATGATCGAATTATTAAATATAAAGCTGTCATGTGTTGCACCTCCAAAAGTTACATACACATGCATTATATTTAAGTTTGGATCATTTATCGTAAAAGGCAAAAATAAAAGATTAAAATATGGTTTGAAACAGATAGGTTCTTAATCCTACTATAAGAAATAATATTAAAAAAAACTTACAACAACAGCATTTCGAGCATGATACCCTTTTCTACAATAATGTCTTTCTTCATGTTCTTTGGGCCGAACCATTGATACCAAGGTACCATCAACACAACCAATGGTTCCAGGCATTTTGAATTTTTCATAAAATCTAAAAAAAAGACAGACAATTTAAAAATATTACTTAATTAACTATCATAACTAAGTTTGATTCATGAAAGTCTCAACTTAATAAAAAATAAAACCAAAGAGTGAAACTTATGAAATACTTACTTTTCTTTGAGAATTTGCCTTTCGTTTGTATTTTGAGGAAATCTTAAGTACTTCTTAATAATAACTGGGTGATTGATGGCATCTACTACGGTTCGTATAGTCCTCGAGGCCGATGCTTGCGAGATATAGGTTCTTGCATTCCCACTTATCATTTTTTGGTAACTCCCACTAGCTAAAAATGCGAGAGTGCATAAAACCTGGAATGAGAGTAAGTTTTAGACATATTTCCAGAGTATGGTGATTTTAATACATTGATTTAATAGTACTTATTACCTTGGTTCGGTTGCTAATTCCTCCTCGACGTTTCGCCTTTGGTATGAATGGAGAAATATCTTCTTCCAATTGTATAATTAGCTCTTCAGTCAACCTGAATACCTTAATAAAGTCTAGATCAGTAGTGAGAAGATCCATATTACGTATCCTAAGTGCCTGACGTCTTTTTTCTAAATTATCTCGACGCATAGCTTCTTCCAACAAAAACATCACACAAGAAACTAAGAAAGACGAACTGCCATCTAAAACATTAAAATTAGGCATTATACGTTTCAGGAATTAAAGTAAGGTAGACAAAATGCATTTTAATTAAAAAATAACTTGTTTTACTTACACTATAAGGTCTACATCCAAGGAAACATCTACAATTTACAAGCTTTACGGTTTGACAGTGGAGGGACAGGCGTGTAAATAGCCGTGTATCTCTGCGGTTTGAGGACTTGTTACAATCTAACACCTGGATTGCGTGCTGATTCAAATGCCTATATTTGTCTGTATAATTTCAAGTTGGGAGTGGCGGCAGCAGACGGCGTATGGTGGCCTAACTCTAGCATGTAAAGAAAAGCGGTACCTGCTTCTTCCTTCTTCAGTCTCGAAGATCTTCGCAGGTGGTACCACCTGTCTCTCTGCCTGATGGTCTTGCGTGCTGATCACCTTCGTTTGCTTGATCACAAATTACACAGACGCGGTAAAATGGGGTTATTATTAAATCTCGGTAAATCCCTAATGCTTACGGGATGATACTCAGGATTATAAGGTTTGCGGGTGGATGATGTCTTAAGATTTAAGACACGCGGTGAGACGTGTGCGTGCGGCGCGAGAGCACAATGACATCTAGTTCATCATGGCCACTGATTCTTCCAAAAATGGCGGTCCCATACGCTATATCAATACATGCCTATAGCCAGGCACATACACACCCCGTGCTACGTACTACGCACCAACCAACTTGAAATTGAGGGGCGATACTCGCCGCACCATACTCCCCGCCTTGAAAGGTCCAGAGCTTTCAATGCAGCTAATCTATGCGGCGCGGGTGCGGTTTAAAGACACAAGACATGTAAATATTCGGTTGTTGGAAAGCATTAAAGGAAATCTAAGTGGCAGTCTGGAACACCATCACAATGATAATTATAATGCTCGGGATCAATTATTATCTGACTCCAGAGAATGAAATTGCGGTTTGATTTGACTAAGATGAGTGGAATTAATCTAAATTATAATTATATAATAGCATGCCATTAAAACGTATACTTAAAATTTATACCATAAAGTCTAAACTGAATTATACTACGTAGTAATTTTACTTTATTGGGTTGGCAAAGGATACAACTTAGTGACAGGACGTTTATATGTACCTGACGCGGTTTTTACTGAAGCGACTCGAATTACACCATCCGATCCCGGGAAAACTTCCTCTATGATACCTAATGGCCAGGTCAATGGAGGTACGTTATCTTGACCCAAGAGAACGACAGTACCGATCTCTATAGGGCGATCGGGAGTGCACCACTTCTGGCGAACTTGCAACGTGTGCAAGTACTCAACTCGCCATTTGTTCCAATAGGATAACACAAGCTGATCCAAAAGCCTTTTGCGGTTTGTCAGGTTTATGTTTTCTTCTGTCAATTCCGAAGAAGGCAAATACGTGAGTGGACTGGACATTAAAAAATGCGCGGGCGTGAGTACCTCCGGATGCGGGTCTGATGAAAGAACACTAAGCGGTCGAGAGTTCAAAAGGCCCTCAATTTGCACCAATACGGTCGAGAGCTCCTCGTAAGTGAGAAGCTGTTTACCTATGACTCTAAACAGGTGAGTTTTAACACTCTTAATGTTCGATTCCCAAATACCTCCGAAGTGCGGAGCTCGCGGCGGTATTCTTTTCCAGTCGATGCGTGATTTAAGAAGCTCATTTTTTATACCCGTTTGAACAGTCGAATTTAATAAGAAAGAGTAAATATCATCTAGTTGCGCCTTAGCGCCAACGAAATTAGTACCATTGTCTGAGTACATGACAGACACTGGACCGCGGCGGGAAATGAATCTCTTAAATGCGGATAGGAAAGCCTCAGATGTGAGTTCCGATACAAGCTCGATATGTATGGCTTTAGTCACCATGCATACGAACAAGCATAAATAAAGTTTCTGCGAACGTTGACCCCTACGTCGAATAGGTACGTAAGCAAGCGGCCCGGCGAAATCTACACCAGTGTGTACAAAGGCCTTAGCATCACGGACGCGGTATCCAGGAAGCTCAGCCATTTTGGGTACTGGATGCTTAGGATTTAGACGGAAACAAGTATTACATTTTCGACAGCGGGAACGTATGACTGTTCGGCCGTCCAATATCCAAAACCGCTGCCTTATAATGGATATCAATAACCCGGGGCCCGTATGGCAGTATGTATTGTGATAGTGATCAATAATTAGATCGACTACGCGGTCGCGTTTAGGTAAAAGCGCGGGATGCTTGGCTTCATACGGTAAGTCAGATTTAGACAATCTGCCCCCAATACGTAAGATTCCGAAGCTATCAACGAACACAGACAAACAGCGCAACTTCTTAGAAGGAAGTTCGCCTGCTTTAATTAAATTTAAATCATTAGAAAAATGTACACTTTGAACTATTCGAATAATGAAGTTTTCGGCGGTTTTAATGTTTTCGACAGAACTATGACTATGTAGTCTGCTCGTAAATTTAAGAATGTACATAAATACCCGTAACAATTTATTCCATGAGCAAACACGGTCAGCTATAGTGTCTAAAATACGCGGTTCAGTATTGGATGTTTCTACAAGAAAAATCTTTGATTTAAACTCCGGCAATGTTTCACATTGAGTCGGAGAGAATTTTAAAGGCCACTCGCTAATGGGATGATGGAGCCATGTAGGGCCGTTCCACCACAACGAGTGTTCTATTAAATCAGATGGTAGCATGCCGCGAGACAGACAATCGCTAGGATTTTCTTTCCCTGACACGTGACTGAAACAAGCGGCAGGTATGTTTTCCTGTATTTTAGCAATGCGATTGCTGACAAAGATAGACCATCTATGCGGAGATGAGTGGATCCACGAGAGAGCTATGGTGGAGTCCGAGAAAGCGTAGACACCTGCAATAGGTACACGAGCGGAAAGTTTGTCTTTGACCACGCGAACAAGTTTAGACAGAAGTAAAGCGGCGACAAGTTCTAATCGAGCTAGCGTTGTTATTTTAGCGGGGGAAACTTTGGACTTTGCACATAAAAGCCGGACGGTGATATTGCCTGTAGGATTGGTAATGTGTAAATAAATACAACAGCCATACCCACTAAAGCTGGCGTCGCAAAAGGCTACGATATTCACTACAGCTTCTCTAAAGACGCCAATGTGGCGAGGAACCTTTAGAGAAGAGAGCGAAGGGAAATCGCGTGCAAAAGTCGAAAACCGATCAGTGATGGAGTCCGGAGGAACTTCATCCCAACCTATTTTAGCTAACCAAAGTTCCTTAATTAATATTTTTGCGTACAGCACAACGGGTGCTACAAGACCAAGTACGTCGAACAAGCGGGCAACTAGCGATAGAATCACGCGCTTCGTGCATTTACTATCCACGGCAACTGTTGTCAAAGAAAAATAATCATCAGCGGGTTCCCAGGTTAGTCCAAGAATTTTGAAATTATGGACATCATTATCCATGCCAGAAAAATTTACTGGTAAGCGGTGAGACTCTGGGAGAATCTCCAATAAAGCGGGTGAATTAGTAGCCCATTTGACTAAGTCAAAGGAACCTACCTTCATTAAGTCAATTAAATCGCGGGATATACTCATAGCAATCTGTTCATCAGAAACAGAATGGACATAGTCATCCATATAAAACTGAGTTTCCACCAATTTAGAAGCCTCAGGAAAGCGGTCGCTATGCTCACACGCCAAGTTACGCAGTGTGCGCATCGCTAAATAAGGACTAGGCTTTAGTCCAAAGGGAACGCGGTTAAAATGAAAGGTGCGAATAGGCTCATTTTTGTTGAAACGATATAAGATTCGTAAATATTTGCGGTGGTGTTCATTTACACCGATACGTAAAAACATTTGTTTTATATCAGCTGTCATCGCAACAGGGAGCGTACGAAAATCAATTAATAACAAAAACAAATCGGCTTGTAAATTAGGTCCGACATGCAGAATGTCATTCAGTGACAACCCCGAGTGCGTTTTGGCACTAGCGTCCAAAACCACTCGAATGCTGTCTTTGTCCGGTCTAATGACGGCGTGATGCGGTATGTAGTAACCCTCTTCTGTCAATTCAGATTCGGGTACCTCAGACAAATACCCCTGAGTTATATAATCCGCGATAGTTCTATTATAATTTTCGCGTAGGGTCGGCACTAACGTGAATTTACGCTCGAGCGCAAGTAGCCGCCGGTGAGCGACATTGCGTGAGCTGCCTAACTCGGAAGGGGTGCGCGCGAAAGGCAAATCGACAAAGTATCTGCCTTCTTTAAATAAGACTGAAGAATTAAAATTATTTTCACACTCTAATTCGTCCGGACTAATAAAACGTTGAGCTGGAATTTCCTCTAACTCAAAAAACTTCTGTAAATTTGACTCGAGTTCAATTTCGGAAAGCGCGGTAAACGAAGATGTAATGTTTGATAATGATAAATCACTATTGTAACAATCAATATCACCCATCAGTACATAACCGAAACTAGTCAATATAGCTGGGGGTGCGCGGGTGCCTGATTCAACCCTATCTCCTAGGTAAATAAAAGGAAACAGCTGTGCTCCAAGCACAATGTCGATTCCGCCTGGTACATTCCAGGTCGGGTCGGCTAGCGGTAAGTTATTTAAATATGACATGTTATTATCGTCATTTAATCTAATAAATCTAGCGGGAAGTTTATCTGTAATGCAATCGACGACTAACGCTTTTATATAATACTTAGTGTGAGAATTGATCCGAGATTCTATGTTGAGATGAACAAAGCCGTGTATAGGTTTTGATGTCATACCAACACCCTGTAAAGATGAATTGCGTAATTTAATTATGGGTAAGTTCAAACGTTTACAACAGTCCGCAGTAATTAAATTATTTTGCGATCCGTTATCCAACAAGCATCTGATAACCACCTTATCTCTGCTGACCCTATAATATGCATATAATTGCGCGGTCGCTAACAAAATAGTTGACTCATTCGGTAAACAAGTCTTGGCCGCAGTTGTGAGTGATACGGAACTATTGGTAGCAGGCACCTGCTGCTCAAGCGATGACTCACTTTTTACGTCGGAGAAATGCAACAGAGAATGGTGTGTCCTTTTACAAATTTTACAAACGCTTCGTGATTTGCATTTAACTAAAGAATGAGATAAACTTAAACAATTTATACAGCCACGTTTATTTTTAATAAATTCGAAACGAGCTTGCGGTGTACTAATATTTTTAAATCGCGGACAATCAAACAGCCGATGTTCAACGCCGTCACTATCGCACAGCACACATTTGCCATTTGAAACCGGTTCGTTACGCGACACAAATGACTTTGTACGACTATGCGCTAAACTAGACTTGGCGCGCGGTTCCGCCTGTGAACTGTTAGCGTATGTGCGCTGGAGTACCTTAACATAGTCTTGCATAAATGCTACAAACTCCGTATATGAAGGTAATTTTTCCCCACTCACACGGCTTTCAAACTGTTGAACAGTTTGCGCGTCAACCTTTCTTAAGCCACAGTGTAATAACACGAAATCTAGCAAGTCTGGAATGTCTAACTGCTTCAAGGCAGCGACTGACGCCGAATATCGTTCCACAAATGTATTGAGACTAGCAGCATTGCCGGCGCATCCTTTAATGTCCAGTATATTATTGAGATAATGAATCCCTAGACCACGCTTATCCTGATACCTTTTAACGAGACTGTTCCACATAACGCTGTATGTTTCAGCTGTGGGAACAATGCCTGCGGTTAATTTTAAGGCATCATTAGTCAATTTACTGACCAAGTACTGCACACGCTGCGAGTCATTAAGATCAGGATTTAAATGAACATTGCTGCGGAACATTTCATAAAATATTGGCCAATTTTCTGTTTTACCGTCAAATGATGGTAATTCTATGGGTGGTAATTTTATGCGACTACCTCCTTTCGGCTCTGATGTTTTGCTGCTCGAAAGTATGAGATTACGTTTATATTTAATATGAGAATATAAGTCTTCAATAGAATTTAGACTTGAATAATCCGGAGCGGTTTCGTCAATCTCAAACTGCAAGTCATTGATCTGTTCAATTATTTCTTCAAATTTGCTGTATTGTTCACTAATTGTTTCTGACTGCGCTAGGAAAGACTCATTTGAGCGCGAATCAAAGTTCGAGATGCTTCTAGAAGCATTATACAAGCGATTAACTCGCTCAAAAATCATTTGCTTTTTAGCGGTAAGCTGAGCTAATTTAACTTCTTGCTTGCGGGTAGCCATTTTGAGGCACTAATGAAGTTATGTAGGTACCTAACGTAATGACTTTCACTTATTTGTACTTAAATTAACTGGTGCCTATCCAGGCTCGAAAGGACCAACTTATGGAGGGACAGGCGTGTAAATAGCCGTGTATCTCTGCGGTTTGAGGACTTGTTACAATCTAACACCTGGATTGCGTGCTGATTCAAATGCCTATATTTGTCTGTATAATTTCAAGTTGGGAGTGGCGGCAGCAGACGGCGTATGGTGGCCTAACTCTAGCATGTAAAGAAAAGCGGTACCTGCTTCTTCCTTCTTCAGTCTCGAAGATCTTCGCAGGTGGTACCACCTGTCTCTCTGCCTGATGGTCTTGCGTGCTGATCACCTTCGTTTGCTTGATCACAAATTACACAGACGCGGTAAAATGGGGTTATTATTAAATCTCGGTAAATCCCTAATGCTTACGGGATGATACTCAGGATTATAAGGTTTGCGGGTGGATGATGTCTTAAGATTTAAGACACGCGGTGAGACGTGTGCGTGCGGCGCGAGAGCACAATGACATCTAGTTCATCATGGCCACTGATTCTTCCAAAAATGGCGGTCCCATACGCTATATCAATACATGCCTATAGCCAGGCACATACACACCCCGTGCTACGTACTACGCACCAACCAACTTGAAATTGAGGGGCGATACTCGCCGCACCAGACAGTTAAAATCGAAGGCGAAGGCGTCGTTGTCGTTGAAGGCGAGGATGTTTTGTGTTTCTGAATACCGTTTTTCATACATTCGCAACCATAATTTAGTTCTATGTCGCGCCGTCGACATCGTTGAGGCGCTACGATCGCGCAGTTTTAACTACGGAATACCGATAAGTTTTCATCAGATGTTTCAACGATGATATCTTGGTTGTAAAGATGTTTTGCCTTAGTGAATCGCACTCCTGAGGTCAGTGGCGGTTGTGTGATGTTGGTTGATTGATTTGCGACCGAAATAAATATGTAGGTATTTATAATTATGATTAACACGACTGCGATATATGAGCTGAGTTCATTTTCTGGACAAAGTGTCATTGAGTTTTTCCATCAAGAGTTTCTCTGGAGCAGTCACGGAGACTGGATTTAGTGGCAATAGGCTTGTCTCCTTTTATTTATTTACTAGCGGACGTCACGCGGTTTCACCCGCGTAGTTCCCGTTCACGTGGGAATACAGGAAAAAAAGTAGCATACGTCACCCGGGGATAGTGTAGCTTCCCAACGGTGAAAGAATTTTTCAAATCGGTCCAGTAGTTTCAGAGCCTATTCGTTACAAACAAATCTTTTTTTATAATATTGTAGTGTAGATTATTCACTAAATCCACAGCTCTTTGAAATTTTATCTTAAAAATATAAACTTAACTTACAGCCAATTAAGGATTTCAAATATAAAAGCTATACATTATATTATTATTGCTAAGAGTACAGCGTGTATGAGTGTGTAAGAATAGTGTGCCTGAGGAGTTGTAAATAGGTGTGTGAGTATGTTATAGTGTTGTGTGGTGTGTGAGTGTATGAGTACCATCTGTTCAATTATATTTATTTAGTTGAGATGTACTTGTCACTTCATCACAAACTGCCGCTTTCAATTCTTTCCTGAATGTACCTTTTTAGTGTTAGACATATCAAGATGAGAGAACCTTTTGTTAAAATTACTTAACATCCTATCAATAACTATTTACATGAGTCTTAAATATAATTGCCGAAATGTGGGGTAACTACTGGGTACTCCTCTGCCTAACTCACTTCTTACAGGCGTGGTATTAAGTTATTTTTGAAGATGTACTTATGACGTAACTGATAATTTTGTACATAAGTAGTTTCATATTTTTTGCGGTTGCACATCAATCAATCATCCTTGTCCATTTGCGCAACATATCCAATACTTCAACTTTTTTTGTTGTAACTGTTTCTATGAAACTACTGAAAACGAACAAAGGCATTTATATGAAAAAAAAACAATAATGAATACACCATAGTTCCATGATAAATGGTAGTGAGCCGTCAACTTTAGTATGGCTCTACTGTTGGTACCGAATTCAAGGGAATGACATGAAGATCTGGAACTTTATAGATTGTCATGCATGACTGAAGACTTTAGATCTTTAGATCTTTAGATAGGCTTAAGTAATTTCATTGCAGGGCTTTATAAATGAAAATGTGTGCAATATAAGGGATGTATCATACAAAAAATGTGATTCTGTTCCGCTACGGATTAGTCCGTCTGTTAGATTATCGAAAAATATCAGATAGGTATTTTTTCGGAGGAGGTATTCCCATCTGAGCACCGATTTTTAGATCACCTACGATTTGGTAGCTGCTAGAGATGGGGTGTATAATGTATTATATCAAAATAATACAAATTGACGAATATAAAACGTGTCAAAGATGAGTGGGGGCTTGTGACGCCACTTCGTGGTAAAAATGTACCTAGCTGTGACGTCACATGACTCTGTAAACCACTGTATCGTGTTCATTTTTTGTTTACGTAAAAAAAAAGTCTAATATTTTTTCGAAATCTATCTGACGGACTAATCAATTTTTTCAACTACACTATTCAAAGCAGCGGCTACAGGTCAAGAGTAAACATGTAAACAGCATGTTTCAAAATATGTGCATTTAGGCTAGTAGAACATAACCCTCCTTATTGGTCTCGCCGCAGTCAGGTAAATGGTCCCCAAACGTATTCGTTTCTTATACATATTTTAGTTGTATTCCATATTGAAATAAAACGTACATAAAATCTATAAGATTTTTTCATATATGGATGCTTCAAGTTTTCCACTGTTCCGCACTGCGTAGGTATACATTTTTTTAGGAAAATAACTTCGATATTGTGACCTGGTACCCGTCAAATCGTGTTATATTGGACCCGTGTCGTTCTAGCGATAAACTTTGAACGTGCTCAAAATAAATTAAGTAGGAGTTTATGCATATATGAAAATGCTTAAAAAGTTTGAACAATTTTTTTTGTAATAACATTACATAGAACACTTCAGTGTAAACTATAAGACTATTGCGTTATTAAATAGTTATGAAAATTAAATTGTATAAATACTTAGAAAAAGAAAACAACACGTTTTTGACAGGCCATACACGACCAATTGACAGGCCATACACGACCAATTGACAGGCCATACACCTCGTGTATTCATCTTTTCAACCTTTAATTGAAGGCTATATAGAATGACACATACCAGAATAGTACCCTAACTACGTATCTTATAACCCAGTACAAACTCTGTTAAGGTGGAAGCTCACATCTGGCCCGCGAAATTCTAATTTTCTTACGTTTTTGGCAATTTGCAGGCCAGTGCTTGGTTGTATGTTTATGAAAATTTGATTTGCGACTGTAAGACGTATGAAGTTACCGAATTATAACCATCAAAATTATCAATACAACCCTCCAAGTTCATTTTCATGTCAAGATTGATTTTTGCATGTAAAAGTCATTCTTTAGTAATTTAGTCGTCGTTCTTTAGTAGTTAGTAATTTTGATGGTTATAATTCGGTAACTTCATACGTCTTACAGTCGCAAATCAAATTTTCATAAACATACAACCAAGCACTGGCCTGCAAATTGCCAAAAACGTAAGAAAATTAGAATTTCGCGGGCCAGATGTGAGCTTCCACCTTAAATTCTTTAGAATAGTTTTGGAGGTCAGATAGGTAGGTAATCAGTTGGACTGTTCGACTGGCCTGAACATAATACAGTTTGGAAATGGCTAGGCAGCTGATAATAAACATGATGATACATGGTTGTCGTGCAGTCTGATAGTGTGGTAAAATTGAATAATATAACTTGTTTAAAAGTAGACGACTTTTAAACGGCACATAAAATTAGCATTCGTGCAGCAAATTTCATTTTTATATTCGCCGTTTAGATACAGCAATTTGCTAAGTTTTAACATAAAGTTCAAATTACAGACAAATTACGTCTGTTCTTGGCAAGTTTGAAACAAAGACGTAAAGCGTTTTCTTTGCTTTTAATTTAAATACTGTTTAAAGTATCATTAAAGGTCGGAGTCCACTGAAACCAAAGGAGAGACGATGTGTTGTAGACAACAAATATAAATTTTATTAGCTCCGCTTAGCTTTAGTGGAAACGGTGAGAGGAGATATCTCGTAATTGTTGACCGAAAGATGTCGTATCAGAGGATGACTGAGCAATACCACGCAGTTAACACGTATCAGGGTATAAGTAGTTGTTAGTAGTTTAACTGCCGTACTCAGAGATATTTAATGATTACTTAAGCCGTCACTTAGTAAAGGTTCGACATATTTTTGTATAAGAAAACTGTCAAAACCATTACTAAGTGCTGGCCTAAGGAATCATTAAAGCTTTCTGAGTGCGGCAGTAAGAATTGTTAATAATATTTATTAGTTTATTATTTAATAGGGTAGTTAACAAAAAAATTCTAATTAGTCCGTCAGTTAGACTTCTGAAACATAATGGACACGTATTTTTTCTTTTTTCACGTTATCACACAATGAAGACGATACAGTGCTTTGAAAACTCGTGTGAAATCATTTTCTGAGACATTAGTATGACATTCTTTAGCGGTCAGTGACGTCATAACCCCCCACTCAAATCGTTGACGCGTTTTATCTTCGTCAATTTTCATTGATTTGATAAAACAAAAAATACGTATCCAATATTTTTCGATAATCTAACAGACGGACTAATTAGAATCATATTTTTTTAAGTCAGTTAACATCCCTATTGCTTAAGATAGTTGTATGTATTTTATCTATGGGTCTCAGTAGCCTAATAATATAATTATTGATTGATTGATTGATTGACACGAGCGGTGTACCTACAGACGCAAGCACATCAAGTTACTATAATCTGTCAAATTTATTTAATAGAATTTCAACTCTATCGCTAAAGGTTCAAGGTTAATTGGGAAAATTTATCAGTTTTGGGCAGGTTGATGTGCTGGCGGCAGACTCAGTACATCTCCTCGCCCCTCCGCTTTGCAGATCTCCGTGCAGCTTCGGTAGAGCAGCGGCGGCCCAGTGGTGGCGGCACCGACTCACGAACAGTAGGTCGTGGGTTCGATCCCAGGCAGGCACATTACTTTGTGTAATTTATATCATCACCGCTGCTCTTGAAACGGTGAAGAAAAACATCGTGAAGAAACCGGGATGTCTTAGAACTAAACATTCGAAGACATGTGACATCTACCAATCCGCACTAGGCCCGCGTGGTAGATTATAGCCCATTCCCTCTCAAAGAGAGAGGAGACCTGTGTCCCAGCAGTGGGAACATTAATAGGCTGTTGATGATGTGCAGCTTCGGTGGCACCCTAGCTTTACGTATTTCCTCCGCTCGCACATTTCCGCTCTCGTACACTTTGGTGGAGTCCGGCCCTAAGGCTTCTTATGTTTGTGGATTTAGGACTTCGGCAAAGCATGGAATAAATTAAACATTCTTTGAACATTCTAGGCGGTCTGCAGTTTGCCTGGGTAGGTTTTATAACGGTTGTGAAAACACCCTGAATACCGGATTTTCAGATTGCCACATAAAATACATAAGAAAAAGCGGCAAACTGCTCATTGGACTCACTCACCTAGGGTGCCGTACAAACTTGTAGTTATTTTGTTATTAAATTATACAAAACTAGCTGTTGCCAGCGGCTTTGCCCTCTACAACTGACGGCACGGTTGGCGCAGTGGCAGAGCGATTGGACTGCTGCGCTGCGTGCCGCGGGTTCGATCCCCGCACGGAACAAATATTTGTATGGCCTACAGATAGTTGTTTCGGGTCTGGGTATTTGTGAATGTGAGTTTAAATGTGTGAACGCACCCACGATACAGGAGACATTCCTAGTGTGGGGCAACGTTTTTTAAAAATAAAAAAACTCAAAAATTATCCTACGGGAAGATAAAATCGGGATAAAAGCTATCCTATGTGTTAAAATAAGGTGTCAGCTAACTCCATACCAAATTCTGTTAAAATCGCTCCAGCCGTTTAGACGTGAAGAAGTTACAAACACACACACTCACAAACTTTCGTCTTTATAATATTAGTGTGATGTAAAGGATAGCCCTCAGCGACCTGACAGGGTGCATTCAGCCCCTTATTTTAAATTATATTCCACTGAAATAGGGATGTTGACTCAAAAAATGTGATTCTAATTAGTCCGTCTGTAAGATTATCGAAAAATATTCGATAGACCGGTACCTACGTATTTTTTGTTTATCAAATCAATAAAAATTGATTTAGATAAAACGCATCAAAGATTTGAGTGGGGGTAGGTGACGTCACTGACCGCTAAAGAATGTCTTAGAGTATGACGTCCCCGTCTCGGCTGCGGGTTGTACACTAGTCACCGCCTCGACAACGCCGGCCTCGACATATAGGGCTAAGAAGGAACATAGGTGGTTTTTAGTCAGTAGAAGTCTGACACTCCCTTTCGCTCTGCCCAAGAGCGGGAGGGGTTATTTGATGATTTCACACACCCCAAAGAAAAAAAAAGAGTATGACGTCACACGAGTTTTCAAAGCACTGTATCGTCTTTACTGTTTGCTTGCGTGAAAAAAGAAAAAATACGTGTCCAATATATTTTGGTAATCTTTATGACGGACTAATTATATTTTTTTGTTAACATCCCTTTTGTTATTTTGTGCCCAGTTGATGGCAACAGGCTCGACTCCTATTAAATGGAACTTTACAATAACTGTCGTTGTGTTGAACTATTAGGTACACCTCTACCTAACCATTCAGGTATTAATGGCGTGATGTTACGTTCTACTGAAGTACCTACCTACTACCCTTCTGAGTACATAGACACACAAAACATAAATTTAATTTCGCCACAAGAGCCCTGTATCTAATTGTAATCTTTTTGTTATCAGAAATCGGATCGGCTCCATTGAATTAATCCCATCAACAAATTCGCTCCAAAGCGATTCCCTCGATAGATTAATGGTCCGTGTCCAGGGTTTGGGGATTACGTATCAGCTCTATCAATATGAAAAATATCCAGCTTTAGGCTGTAAGGCAACTGTCCTACTGTTGGCGTTGGCATTACTTTGTCATAACTATACAGGAAAATTCAGAGGCTTCTCAATTTACTTAAAGTTCTGACGAGTCCCTCTTGGGGTGTCCATCAGATTCATCTTCGTAGACTCTATATAGCATTGATTAGAAGTAGGTTAGATTATGGGTGCTTTTTATATGACAATAGTGCTAAAACAAATATTTACAAATTAGAAAAAATCCAAAATCAGGCTTTAAGAGTAGTAGGGAGTTTTATTAGAAGTACACCGAATACACGTTATGGAGTGCGAGCTCTGTGTTCCTCCACTGCATGTTAGGAGAAGATAGTTAGCATTCAAATATTGCCTAAAGTCGTACTCTTTATCCGATAATGTAGTAATAAACCAGCTATCTGAGCTTAGCGCTATTAGACACACCAGATATTGGGCAAATAAAAAGCTTCCACTACTTGTTAGTGTTTTTGAGGAGGTTAGGGTAGAAAGTATAATGTCATCTCCGATTTTAGAAATGTTTTTATTAGATGTATGGGTAACTAAAATTGTCATACAAAACATAATAAAGATTAATTTGGACTCAATCAAAAAACCTAAGAAGACGTATCATGTGGATTCAATTAAAACAGAAACTTTGACAGAAATATCGAATAAATATCAAGACTATTATAAAATATATACTGATGGGTCTAAAAGCGCTAATGGTAATGGTGCTGCCTATTATGATCCTTTAAAGTCGGATACTACAAGTACGTGCTTTAAAATAAATAATTATGTGTCAGTTATGTCATTGGAACTTTTTGCAATTTCAGAAGCACTCACATATATTAAATCGACTGAAAATAATAGAAAAATATTAATTTGTGTAGACAGCAAAAGTGCACTACAGCATATAGCTCGATGCGCCTCTGGCTACAGAGGTGCACCGATAGCTTATGAAATTATTTCAAAAATACACGATCTATCCAAAAAAGATATCGATCTGAAATTGCAATGGGTTCCTTCACATATAGGAATTAAGGGTAATGAGGAGGCAGACCGTTTAGCAAAATTAGGTATTGTTGGGGGTATGGATAAAAACATTGGGAGTAATTATATAGAAATATTGCCTAGGTATAAAATTAAATGTCATGAAGTTTGGAAAGAATATTTTAATGTAAGATCTAAAGAAAAAGGAATATGGTATAAGTCTATAGTCTCGGAGCCTCCTCATGTACCGTGGTTCTGTAATACTAAATTTAGTGGAAAAATTATAGTAACTGCTCACAGACTGAGATCTGGACACATGCCGCTCAATAATTTTGGATTTTTAATGAAAAAAATTGATTCACCGAATTGTGAAGTGTGTGACACACTGGAAGACGTAATGCATTTACTAACGGAGTGCGTCAGATTTCAGTCTGCAAGAGAGGATCTAGTTAGAGAATTGGAGATAAATATGCACGATGTTTCCATGTTCCATCATATTTTGTCAACACCTAGCTCGGGAGCTGCTTATAATTTAATTAAGTTTGTTTTGTTAAGATTTGCATAAGAAGGTCCGATGGGACTGGCATGTACACCTGTATAAAAGTCCCTAAAAATAAATAAAGAGAAAAAAAAAAACTATACAGGGTGTCTAGCGCCATCTCTTTTTCACACTGGATCAAGAATAAGTTAGGTTTGTCGTCATGGTAGGCCTTCAGGTCCCGTATCAGTAAAAACTGCATACAAAAGCCGCTGACCCACCGACTTATGGGTCAGTAAGTGCCGTCGGCAGCTTCAAATTATTTCACGTGAAGCAGTGATAGTTCAGTGGTTACTGGTGCGACCGTCAGACTGCCAAGTCTTAGGTCCTGAGTTCGAACCCAAGAGAGCACCTCTAATTTTAAACTGACTTCCAAAAAGGAGGAGGTCCTAGTTCTCTATTCGTGTGTATGTATGTTTCATTATTATGTATGTATGTTCACCGATTTCTACGTCAATTGTTGAACGATTTTTCAGATTCATGTGCGGATAGTGTAGACCGTATAATATCATTTGATTCGGTGCAGTAGAAACATTGTAAGGAAACCAGCATACCTGAGACATATTCATCGTCATTCGTCACAGGATGGGCCTGTGTAGCACTAGCAGCGTTGCCATAAAAATCTGATACCAGTTTATTCACTAAACACACGAAAAAGAAGCAATTTAAATTTTGTTTTACACTACAACTGTAGTGTGTTGCATGGCCCGGTGGCTTTAGTGTGTAGTATTCTGAAGAGATACATGATATATTAGTTGATCACTCAGTATCCACACCGTCACCGGCGCGCGGCGATAACTCTTTCGAACAAACAACTCGTAGTTAGAACCGCTTTACTCGCCTCTCGTTAGTCGCGTGCGGTGGGACAGGACCCTTACATGTACCCGATTTATTTGGACTACAGGAGTTTGTTTGCGGTTGTGTTTGACTTGATTGCCCTTTTTCAGGATTCCCCATTGTAATGAAAAAAATCTTCATAGAACGGCAATGATTAAATACTCTCAAATATTTATTTAGTTAAAGTTTTCTATGCGGTATTTACGTTATAGAACAGACAGACGATTCTTAAAAAAGTTTCTTTTAAAACTCTTACATTTTATGTGAAATTCTGGTCATCGACGTCTCACGCTTGCCGATTCGCGGTCTCCACCTAAGAACACATCTACCCCAACGGTCATAGATTCTATGGCTAACCTGGCCGACAAATACGCATGTTTCCTGACAAAAAATAAAAAAAAAACTGTTAATTTCCGTCAGACAGATTATCGAAAAATATTGGACACATTTTTTTTCTTTTTTCACGTTAACAAAAGAATGAGTGGCGTCACATTCCAGTACATTTTTACCGGCAAGTGACGTCACAAGCCTCCACTCATAATCCAATCCTTTTTCGATAATCTAACTGTCGGATCTAAACGGATTTTTCAGAAAACATCTCTATTGCCCCTTCAGCTTACTTATCCGCACTGGGCCCGCGTGGTAGATTATAACCCATTCCTTCTCAAAGAGAGGAGGCCTGTGTCCCAGCAGTGGGAACATTAATAGGTTGTTGATGTTGATGATGATCAAATCTTAGAAAAAGTGTACTAACCTATATCACGGAAGGCAAAAGGGATGTTTCTTGACAAAAAAAAAAACTTTTCGAAGCACTGTATCGTCTTCATTTATTGTTTAAGTCAAAAAAGAAAAAAATATGTGTCCGATATTCTTTGGAAATCTATCTGACGGACTAATTATATAGTTTTTTGTCAACTACCCTATTACAAGTAAAACAACAGATTTTGATGTATTGAGGGTGGTTTACACATGTGTGCGTATAATAGGTACAGCTTTACATGTTACATTATCTTTATCGTTTCCGAAATCAGCGTGGGATCGAACAGAACTATGATAATGGGGATGAAATAGCCATTTGGTATGTTGGGGGTGGGTCAAAACCAATTATCGATAAACCTCACATGTGAAATGGTGTCTGGGACAATTACATGCTGTACACACGCTATCAAGCTGCAAAGTATGACATGTTAGGGCGGGAGTACACACCGCCCAATATAAGTACAACAGCGGCCCGGAAACTGGTCAAAGTTCTAACTTGACTTTGTGAATAAAATATGCATCAAACAAGGGTTTTTATCTAAGTATAGCTTCTATAGTTGATTTAGGTGAACAATAATATTTTTTAGACTAGTCTACATTGACTTCTGTAGTACATGGCAGAGCTTCCTTAAGTTCCCAGGAAGTATAAGTCAAAACGTTATTTTTTGCATAAGGTGCTTGCTTCTTAAGTAGAAAAAGCTTGTAAATATCTACTTGGCACCTATCCTCATTAAGTTCGTTAACATATTCAAGTTTACAGTTCGGGCTAGTTTCCGTGCCACTGAGTGTAGTCAGACATTCTGTGACCTTGCGTGCTTCCACATAATAACCATCTATTTCGCCTAAACTTGATTACACTCCAAAACAGTATATATATTATCGTAAACCATTAACAAGACAAAACAATGGACTACTCTTTAGGTATCATCAATATGTGCTTAGCTTAGCTACTATGTCGGTGTTGGCTTCGAGTCTAACCGAATGCTGCTGACTACCAGTTTCTTAATTGGAGTGGCTACCTATCTGATCTCTACAACCCTACTGGGTAATCGTATTTCAACTACACGATCGGAAGCAAAAAAATACTTTGCACAATTAAAACTATATGCTGTTCATCATCATAAAGGGTGTAAAAGTAGCCTTAACGCAAACGAAGGGCACTTATTCTCCCCACCACTGCGATCATTTTTTTGTTCTAGACCATACCTGGGAACCCCCTAGTTATGGAGATATTGGGGGTCAAAGGGGGTAAAATTTTGCACAGCTGTTTTTGTAAATACTAGTTTTTCAGGTTATTACTTTACTTAAATTACTTCCATGACCCGTTTACTATTCAAAGCATCCACTAGCACAATGTTTTAAGAGTATTTACAGTAAAATGTAATTTTTGACACCAAAAAAAAAGTCGTTTCCCAGCAATCATATTTGCGTAGGGGTACTTAGTTTGATGTACAGAATGCTTGGTTGACGTATGTGTGAAGGGTTAATTTACACCCTGTATGCCTAGCCTTCCCAATTGTGTTGAGGACGGCTTCTAGTCTGACTGGATTCAACTGAATACCAATATTTTACCTACAGCGACAGCCTATCTGATCTCCACAACCCATATACTGGGTAATCCGGCAACCGTATGTCAACTTTAATATCGGAAGCCAAAAAATGCTCTTCAACTTCATCTGTCTAACGTTTCCCCAACTATGTTGGTGACGGCTTCTAGTCTAACCGGCTGCTTCGGAATACTAGTGTCTTGGAGTGACTGCCTATCTGACCGCTACAACCCGGTCCCTTCAGTCCCTTCAGTTCATCAATTCCTTGGTACGACTGTCCCAGATTAACAAAATGACAGACAAAACCAACGGCTTAACATCCACAACCCTGCTGTTACGAGCCCCCCCCCCTTGTTGTGTTGTGCTGTTGCGTTTGTGTTTGTGTGTTGTTGTGTGTGTGCTGTGCCTGCTGTTGTTGTGTGGATAATACAGCACCACCTATACTATCGAAATAAAAAAAAATGCACTGCCTAATTAAAACCACATGCTCTTGTCCCGCAAAATATTTACATAACAATACGACCTCCTAGCACACTTTTAAAAAAAAACCATAGCTTATTGATTTTTCGCATATCACCTACCCAAAAAAACACAATAAGGGGTGCGATCGGAGCATTGTGCTGCCAATCAGGGTTGGGTCTACATCGCACGTGCGCCGAATTCGACACACACAACATGTCGATATATTTTCGGTAAGGGTGCATCACTATTCACTAGCGAGCAATGCACGTGCCGCGAAGTATCGAATTATGTGTTTGAGGCTGCACAAAATAATAAGTACCGCATGCATGGTTTGTAAGACGGATAAAGAAGCCATAGGTTATTTCGGTCCCCCAAAGTAACAGCGCTTCATTATCATCAATGTCAGCCTACAGCAATACACTGCTGGATATAGACCTCTTGAATCGCACGCCACTCAGCTCAATTCTCGGCAACTGTCATCCAGTTGCTACCAGCCCCTGCGAAGATCGTCGCTCCGCCGAGCCTGAGAGCATCCAACCATATAAGGGCCTACCACACGCACAGGCTTCACCACAGTCTTGCCTGCGCGATTAAACGATGCACACGGTACATCGCGCGTGTGGTTGGTAAAACTGTATTACCATTAATAACCACACGGGCGATGTCCTGTGTGCACCGAGTAGTCATGCAGGCAAGACTGTGGTGAAAACCTGTGCGTGTGGTAGGCCCATTACGCTTACCGATTCATCGTCTCCACTCAAGAACATTTGTGTGCTCCATAGAACTGATGACCAATGCGGTAGATGTCTACCGCATTGGTCATCAGTTCTATGGCTAATATGGTCGACCCATTACCACACCTATGCTTACTTTTCTGTGAGCTATGTCAACAACTTTGGTTCTCTGTAAGATTACTTCGCTCAGGTACCAGGCCGTAAGAGAAAACCCGTAATATAAATTAACTCTCCCAAAAATGATATGACAGGCAAAGCCTCTATTTATAATTTTTCTACTATTGTCAGCTCCGAAATAAATGCTTCATCCATTATAGATATTACTATGATATTACTCGTAATAACTGGACTGTATCAATCACTTTTGGTAATGCCCATTGTCACCGAAAATGGATGGCCTTATTATACATTGGCACAAAACGAGTACGTTCAGTATATCGACAGAATCATTATTATGCGATCAGATTATTACTGTAATGTAAAATTTTGCATTTAGGTGTAGGTATTATTTGTGACGGTAAACGGTGCAAAGGGCAGGTTGCCGTTCGTTATGGCGTTCTATGGAGGAGGTCTAGGGAGGCCTTTGTCCAGCATTGGACGTATTATGGCTGATGATGATTATTTGTGACTATTAAAATTGACGGCGAGATGGGCAGACGACATAGTTACCATTGGGGGCAAAACCTGGATAAGCTTGGCACACGACAGTGACAAATGGCACGAGAAAAGAGAGACCTGCTCCCAGCAGTGGCTGAATACAGGCTGTGGATGATGCTGATTATAGTGTTAGGCCTTAAAGAATATACGTACCACCAGCAATCCTATATTAGATACTACCTTTTGCTCGTGGTTTTGCTCCCTATGGTAAAAAACCGACTCAAATGTTTAAAACATAGCCTATGACACTCGGGGACAATATCTGACAATAGCTTTCTGTTACTTCATAAAATGCTAAAGCGTCCGTTTTTATTTTAAAATGTCTTTGATGCAAACCAACAGAACTAGAAAATTTGATATAACAAAAGCATAGCTTTAGTTCTACTCGTAAATATATCTAGATCCGGTAGGTAAATCGGTTTCGTTGCTTGCAAGCAAGTTGCTCGCTTAAACTGCAGTTTGCTTAACATGAAATGGGAAGATGTAGCTAAGAGTCAAGTACATTACCGTCAAAACTTTCTACATTACTCTTGCTTGATCTACGTATCTTGAGACTAACTAATGAGTGGGAAATGCATAGTAAACTTGGTGTTTGATATCGTGAGTACTTCCTAAGTTCCTACTAATATTTATAAACGCGAAAGTTTGTGAGTATGGAGGGATGTTTGTTACTCTTTCACGCAAAAACTACTGAACGGATGTGGATGAAATTTAGAACGCAGATAGTTTATAATCTAGATTAACACATAGGACAATTATCCCGTAGGACAATTTATCAAACTCCACGCGGGCGAAGCCGCTGGCACAAGCTAATTTATGCATAAAACTCAAAGAAGTTTGCCTTAATATTATATTTTTTTTCCTGCATATTCAAAAGTAGTACAACACTACCCTCTGTGCTTAGCAACGGCTACATTCCGTAATCCATGTATGTTCTTTGTTGCTCTTTTAGAAATCATACAAAATCGTATTCCCAACCAAACATCACAAAGTGAGGTCGCGAGTGCATCCCCCTCGACCATACTTTACAATGACGAAATAAATTGTACATTTCCTTTGAAATCGCGGGCACGTGACGACAACTGTTTGTTGCCATACTCCATTAACTGCGCCCCAACTAACTGATATTTTACACATTTCGGGGTAAAATGTGTCAGTTCTATAGCAAACACATTCACCAGTACAACTCGACCTTCCACCCCCGTCTGCAGACCAACAAATGTCGGCGATTGACGGGGAAACGATCTGTCATGATAGGTCTTGTTAAAGTGGTTTTGTGTCACAATGGAATTTAGTTCTGTACACATGGGATTCCCAAGGGTAAGTTCTACAGTGTTTCAATGGTTTATAGTTTCCAAATTGTAGTCACGTAGTGTTGAGAGGTAAAGTTGTATGGACAGAGTAAATAAAAATCAATTCTTCTCATCTTCCTGCCCTTACTTAAAACGGAACCCTTATAGACTCGTCATGTCTGTCTGTCCGTCCGTATGTCACAGCTACTTTATTCGAAAACTATTAAGACTGCACAGTTGAAACTTAGTAAACCTATACGTTTGGGGTGTTAGAATCAGGTCTATAAATATGACATTGAGGGTCCTAAAACCATTTTTTCTCAAAGTCAATCGTTTGAAAGATATACACTTCCAGTGGTAAAATGTGCCCCCCCCCCACTCTAACTTTTATAATAACTAATATAACTTTATCATTCATACAAACACTATGAAAAACAGACTTATCACAAAATTTGTTTTCTGTTGCTGCTTTGATTATAAATAATACAAATTAAAGGGGTGTCCCTACTACGATCGTGCGGAACTCTTCAAGTGCAAGTCCGACTTGCACTTGGTCGGTTTTTTTTTATTTCATTCTCCACTGTCAGCCGTCATATTATTTTTACTCTTTTTTTTTCATATCATTCCTAACACAACCCATCCATCGTATCCTTGGTCTTTTGGTCTTTCTCTTGCACTCCATCCATCAACGTTTATATTCATCACTCTGCACACATGCAAATGAATGCAAATAAAAGCAACGGGTTGCACTCCGAGAGTGCCGGCAAAAGTGAAAACTTGAACATTAACTTGGACATTACGTTATTATTATTTTTCAATAGTTAGGGAATAATTTCGCACAAATTGCTTCATTTATCAGCATAAAAGTACTATCATTTATGTGGTTAAATACAATATTCATTTATTGCGCTATCGTACACAAACATGATAATTTATATTTCACTAGCGGACCTGGCAGACGTTCGTCCTGCCCGTACAGCAGCGCCACCTACCAAATCCACTTGAACACATACGAAAATTTTCACCATAATCGGTCCAGCCGTTTAGGAGGAGTTCAGGGACATACACACGTACCGAAGAATTATATACCTATATAGAGATAAAAAAATAGCACTTTAGAACTATAACAATTATTTTACATTAAAAATCATCTTGACATTTGTTTTTTTTTTACATTTGACACACACGCCCTGCGCCGTCTTACGAATTTTCGATCAGGTCACGTCCCGACGCGAGTTTAACATTTTTAACCCATCCCAAAAAAAAAATGCACAACGCCGCTAAAGAATTTTTCACTTCAAAAATCAATGACCATGCCACTAATATGAAGGATCTCAATTTTAGAACGGCTCAAACAATTTGTCTGATATCTTTTGTTGTGTTTCATTGTCAGGGCAAGCTTTGTATAAATTATTAAATTGCTGATTTCTCTTGCGAAATGGGCCTGCTCATTATTATAGGAAAAATTGCACCCGCGCGAAGCCCGTTACAAAAAGGGTTACAAGTTGGGTATAATGTTTTTAAAACTAAATAAAGTTCTCTATGTTCACTCACATCAGCCTTGTCTTTGCTTCTTGTTAGTCACCATTGCCATTTTTCTCCACTTATTTATTTATTTTACTATTTTTTTACACATTAGACAACACAAGAAAATAACAAAATATAACATTTGAGTACAAAGGTACTGCTTTTTTCTCAAGAAATTCTGCCAGCAGACCTGCAAAAGGAGAAATAATTGGTTTTAGGTTGGCCTAAAACCAATAATAAACCTTCTAAGCATACCTACTCTTTAATTTTATGTCGCTACTTCTTTAAACCGCAATATTGTAAAGAGACAAATCATCTGAGGGATTCACACCCCAATTCAATAGGACACTATTATAACATTAGGGTATGCCCTATAACACTTTATAAGGTGTAATGTGCTAACATCTGTCCAGCCGTTAATGAAATAAATCAATTTCACGCCTCAAAACGCCATGTGTTCGATATGTAGTGCCGTTTTAATATTTTTATGGCTGCGATAATTAATTGATTGCATTGAAGTGGTAGCACTCTATCTAAATAAAGTTATTATGGGTTGGGAAAGGATGATGTTGTAGTAGTGAAAAAATTTAGAAGGGATGATTTTTTAAAAGCATTTTATGGACTTAAGTGAAAACTATGATTGATACTTTTAGAATAAAAAAATGGAAGGTATTTTTAATTTTTATTTATTTCATTATTTATACAGGGTTTAAATTAACCCTTCACGCAAACGTCAACCAAGTAATCGGTACATCAAACTAAGTACCCCTACGCAAAAAAAAATGTTGGGAAACACCTTTTTTTGGGGTCAAAAATCACAATTTACGGTAAAACACAATGTAGCACTCTTAAAAGATTGTGCTAGTGGATGCTTTGAATAGTTAACGGGTCATGGTGGTAATTTAAGTAAATTTATAACCTGAAAAATTAGTTTTTACAAAAACAGCTGTGAAAAAATTGTAACTTCCACCCCTAATATCTCCGTAACTAGGGGATTCCCAGGTATGGTCTAGAACAAAAAAATTATCGCAGTGGTGGGGAGAATAAGTGCCCTTCGTTTGCGTTAAGGGTACTTTTACGCTCTCTATAATGTATGATTGTGTTCATAGCTATGGTCTTCCTGCGCTTACCTCATGTTACTTGGAGTTGGCACAGCACGTTTTTTTCTTCCATCTTTTCTGTCAACCGTCACGCTACAGAGTATTTCACCAAAACAATCTAATTAGTCCGTGAGATATATTTCCAAAAAAGAATGGACACGTATTTTTTCTTTATTCTCGTAAAAAAAAGATGAAGACGATACAGTGCTTCGAAAAGTCGTGTGACATCACAAGGTTAGTATTATTTTACCCACAAAGTGTCGCCAAAAGCCCCGACTTTGACACGTTTTATTTTCGTCAATTTTTATTAATTTGCTAAAACAAAAAACACGTAAGTATCCAATATTTTTCGTTAATATAACAGACGGACTAAGTAGATTTTTTTGGTGAAATACCACTATTATAATACTACTACTAATATTTACTTGGTTTTATTTCATAATATCATTCCTCATAAAATCCATCCATTCGTTTCCTCACTCTTCTTCCTCCATTCCATCCATCAACATTTATATTCATCACTCTTTTCGTTACAGTATGTGATTCCCCACTTTCATCACAAGACATGTCCATACCAAGATAAAAGATTCCCTTTCAAATTTTCTGTAACTGTCGCAACTTTCAAACTTCCTCCTTCCAAATATACCTAGCCATAACTCACCTCCTTTTTTTTTTTTGAGTGTCAGACTACTACTGACTAAAAACCACCCATGTTCCTTCTTAGCCCTATATTTTGAGGCCGCGGTAACTTTTGAACAACCCGCAACCTGACGGGACCCGCAGCCCCTACGGGAACTCACCTACATCATGCGTTCTTGTAAATTCCACTTTACAGCCATTTCTGGTTAGCTGACAAACCGATAACAAGTTTGCACTCAACTCAGGAATATATAAAACATTTCTCACCTGGATTGGACATTCATCTTTGCAAACATCCACCTCAACATACTCATCTCAAGTACTTGTAATTTTTTGTTATCCATCTACCTCACAGCCTATTAGGAAAAAATGTGTTTTAAATCTCCTAAAAATCAAAACGCATCTCTGGAACTGGTCGTATTGATCGTATTCTTTAAAGTTATAGACAGAATATAAAGCCGTTATTATGAGGAAATAATAATACCTGGACATTCCTTGTTCATTGGAATTTTATTTTGTTTCACTATTAATTAGCAATGAATGCATCATTCTGCAAACGTGAAAACAACATAGTTTCCTGGTATTTGTCACCGCTCCTACAATAGTCAAATATGAGAGTTTTCAGGATAACTTGATGCGTACGATCATACTTTATGAAATATCATTTCATAAATTGTTCTCTGAAATATGGTAGTTAACAAAAAAAAATCTAATTAATCCGTCAGACAGATTTCTAAAAAATATTGATTACGATTTTTTTCTGATTTTACGTAAACAAACAATGAAGACGATACAGTGCTTTGAAAACTCGTGTGGCATCATACTAAGACATTAGTATGGCATTTTTTACCGGTCAGTGACGTCACAAAATCATGTTGTCAGTTTACTAGGATTATAAAGATTTCTGCGTGTATCTGTATACCAAACAACTTCTTCGACTGTACTATAAAGTGGACTTACCATCAAAACAAGCGTATTTAATGAACACAACTCCTGGGTTCCAGCTCTTGGCCGGCGGGAAGTCTTCGTAGAGCACGAAGTTGCAATGGTTCACGCCTGTACACCTGTAAATAATAAAAATTCTTCATTATATCTGAACTTTTTCACTGCTTTGAGGGACTGTAGATATGAGTACATCACACTAATATTATAAAGGCAAAAGTTTGTGAGTGTGTATGATTGTTACTTCTTCACGCAAAAACAACAAAACTACTAAATTTGGTACACAGATAGCTTATAACCTGGATTAACACATAGGATAGTTTTTATTCCGACTTTATCTTCCCGTGTGATAATTTTCGAGTTGTAGCGGGCGAAGCCGCTGGCAACAGCTCGTACATAATTTATATTAAGGTTTAAATTTCAACTCGATACGTCTACGCGTTCCTGAGATCAAGGAAGGGTCTTGACAGACATACGGACAACAAAGTGATCCTATAAGGGTTCCGGTTTTTTCTAACCCTAAAAGCGAGAAACCAACTATTTTTTACCAATAATATTAATTGCCTATTATGACTAGAAGTCTAGTCTAGAGAGAGTAATTGGGAGCTAAGTATATAGTTGATGGTTACGAACTTTTCATTTCAAAAAGAATTTGGTTTCAGCTTTTAATGCCAAAGGGTAACTTTATTCTTGAGAAATAGCGCAAGAATTCCTAATTTAGTTTTTTCTTTAGTTACTAAACTTTTCCAAAACCATTAAATAAAGATTAAAATGTCTCAAAATTAAAGGAAAGTCACCTAGAAGACTGTTTTTCTAGCTACAACGGATAAGGTAACTCTACCTCAAAATAATTCTACCCGGTATATTTGTGTAATATAGGAATATCACAGCTCTCAGAATGAACTCGTATGTAGGTACAATATACTGCCGGTATAATATAGCTCTGTTAGCACTTTAATGAAGTGCTTCAAGAAGTTTCATTAAGAGTGCTTCACTAGAATTTATTGTTCACAAACGAGATAGAAGATTACGTTACATTGAGAAAAATACTTTTGATTGCAATGCTGACACTTTATTGAATTCTTTGCGTTCGTCTTATCTAAGTTATTATAAAAATCTATTATGGACTTAGTTTTGTTTTAGTGAGCAAAATGTCTGATTAATTTTGTTAAATGTAATTAATGGTTTTGCAACTTATATAATTTTATCCAAAGAAGAGAAGATAAAAGTTTTGGGTATATTCGGAAAATAGAAGACATTTTAATGTGGGTTAGTACATTGGCAGAAATACACTTAATTATAACTGATGTGTCTTAGCCTTTTTTTTCTTTGTTGATCAAGACTTGGAGCAAAAGTGGGTAGATGAAACAAAATACATTATATTAACAGTCACTTACAAAGGGTAATCATAAAAATCTGCGGCATAATGCAGGCAGTATTGTTATGAATTTCTTACACGTTTTTTAATGAAATTCTGTATAATGTCGCGTTAATTCTCCTTTGTAACTAACTAGGGTACTGTACTGTACACCGCTAAATAAACATACAGAAGATCTACTTCATACATTAAACAGATTCGCAGAATATCGGATTGGGAAACGTCCGATTCGCGAAATGTCAGTTTTTCAAAACGCAGTAGGTCCGATCATCAAAATAGCTTACGCATTATTAATTCTAGGTTCTTGTACTTTTGTTTGATTTTTTGTAAGTAATAACTGCAGTTGCTTGGGTCGATCTTCACGTTAAGCTCGTGAATGGGTGAGAACACATGACATACCGAGTTTCCTTAGCCATTTATTGTATGTTGTAATGTAGGTTCGTGACTGTTACAGGTAGTGGCCTGAAAGCCTTCTGGGTAGAGCGGTAGGGAGTGTAAGACTTTAACTGACTAAAAACCACCCATGTTCCTTCTTAGCTCTTTGTGTCGAGGCCGCGGTATTTCTTTCGAACAACCCGCATCCGATGGAGGCCTGAAAGCCTGACAACCAGTTTAACTAGAGTTATCGTTTTACCCTGTACTAACTGGGTCATATAGGGAGTCCCTCTTTGTCAAATACTGATATTCAGCTGCATGCCAGTCACGTCTCAAATAGGCCATTAAAATGCACTTTTGAACGTTTGCACGAAAATAGAATACAGTATTTGACAAAAAAAAAATTGTCCGTCAGATAGATTTACATAAAATATTGGACATCTATTTTTTATTTTTTCACATAAACAAAAAATGGAGACGATACAGTGCTTCGAAAACTCGTGTGACGTCACATCGCGCTGCATTTTTTACCACGTGGTGACGTCAAAAAAGCCCCCACTCATGATCTTTGACGCGTTTTGTCTTCGTCAATTTTTATTTGATAAAACAAAAAACACGTATCCAATATTTTTCGATAATCTAACTGACGGACTAAACTGAATCATATTTTATTAGTCAGGAAATATACCTATTTAATTGATTGCCTATTCGCAATGGTAGTTTTGTTTATGTTTGTTTGTTTTTTCTGAATTCTTAGTTTTACATGAAGTGGCCCTTTTGTGTTTGTCTATCATGTGGTATCTACCATTAACGAGACTCGTGTTTGAACATAATTAAATGTTAAATTATTATATTTATAATTAAATAACACGATGAAAGGAAATTAATGTTTTGCGAACAGTGATTTTTCATGTTTATCGTTTAGCAAATATAATGGCTACTTGTGTTGTAGGTAAAGGATTACCTTTCAGTACGAAAAAATAGTTAGCCAAGGGTCGATCTTCAAGGTTAAGCAGGGCTGGTCAAGGTCGTCCAACGGATGGGTAAATTTCTATTACAGCCAGACTTTCAATCACGTTTAGCAGTTGCTCTCAGCTGTCAATTCTACGTCCTTAATCGTATCTTATTACGCAGTTCCTATTAATTATGCAGTTAGATACTCAGTCGCTCCATGTAAAATACTGGTATTCAACTGGTATCGTGCATTCGTTGTAGCGGTGTGCGTCACTGCGTGCTTTCGTGCTCGCAGTGCTCGTTGTTGCGGGCATTCGGCGGCGCGGCGTGTGGTTCGGCGTGGTGGCTTTCGGAATGACGTATTGCACTCGTAGTTTTGTTTTTATGAATTGTTCTTCTGACATTCAAAAGTGCCTATAGAGGTTTAATTGAAATAAATGCTTTGAGTTTGAGTGTGAGTTTATCCAGTTAGACTGGTATCTGACCAACACAGTTAAACAAAATACGTAGCAGATCTTCAAGAGAACTACACGTCTTACGTCTTACGAACAAGCATCAAAATGTAATTACAACAAAATTCTCTTACATACATAAATTCACGCCCTTATCCCATTGGGGTAGGCAGAAACCACAGAACACCTGCTACGATCTTACATACTCCTTAAATTTTATTCATTATAATATTTTAATAATCGTTCTAATACTATAAACATACGGTCTGTTATTAATAAATTATGTCCAAAAGACAAAATATCTCGTTTAAATTAAGCTTTTAATGCAACGGAAAGTTTATTAATCCTTTGACATAAGTATGTGTTCTCTAATTATTCGTGTGCTCAGACAACCGTTATTTCTGCAGGAATTAGTGGGAATCCCTTTAGAGAAGGGTATTTATTTACATAACATAGTATCACGCCTGTTATCCTCGAGAAGTAAGGCAGAAGTGTAACTAATAGTACAACCACATTTTACCAGTTATACATGATAGGGATGTTTACTGACAAAAAAAAAATGAGATTATAATTAGTCCGTCTGTTAGATTATCGAAAAATATTGGAAAAGTACGTATTTTTTGTTTTATCAAATCAATAAAAATTGACAAAGATAAAACGCATCAAAGATTTGAGTGGGGGTTTGTGATGTCACTGACCGGTAAATGTCATACTAATGTCTTAGAATATGACGTCACACGAATTTTCAAAGCACTGTATCTGTCTTCATAGTTTGTTTACGTGAAACAAGAAAAAAACGTGTCCAATATTTTTTGGAAATCTATCTGACGGACTAATTAGATTTTTTTGCCATCATCAGCTAGAGACGGAGTCTGGCTGCTACTGAGTTTGCCCGAGTCAGGAATGGAACCCAGAATTCATGATCAGCGGTCACGTGCGACCACTAGACCGACGCGGCGACGAGACAATCTAATACAAAACAAATGCACACTCAAACTTGACGTGATTTTATGAACTTACCCACATAATATACCTATGTTATGTGGGTAAGTGCATAAAATCACACCCAGGACTCAGACCATCTTCATCATTTCCTTCCTGCCTCTAAATTCACAACAATATACATTATGTATTTGATCAATATTCGTACTCTGCAGAGCCCCATTTAATGTTACCAACGAAAACTGCATTCAAATTACATCATGCATAGATAACATCAGGTAATATCCACCTTCGCCCCTGCTAGACGTAGTGAAGGGACACGCTCATGAGTAATCGTCGACTATATCGATAGACTAAATGAATTTTTAGTAAATCGAGGAATACCTGCATGATAGACAAGGAGCAATTTACATGTGCTTATTATTATTGTGGTTCTGTTTATTTTTAATGTTTACTTCTTAACCAAATCACACACACAACAGCTGTTAATGATTGGAACATATTTTTAAGCAAAAAAAAGCCTACATGAGGAAAGGGAGAGTTCGCTCTTCCATAGCTTAATAATTTTAAATAATAGAACATAATAAAATATATGAATAGTCCACTGTTTTCAGAATTGATGAAAGGAATTCGACTTGGGTTCATACTTATATATCTTATTGTATTAAAAAACATTTTGAATTCACATTGATGAACATATGCTATACTCTCTGTGCCTCGAAAAGCACGTTATGGCGTTGATCCTGGCTACGTATTTATAAAATATTCTGTGCCTTGTAGCCCAGAGACAAATCAGACTGTGACAAATGGGGAGGCCATGCGTCAAAGGACGCGCTGATAAATTGCTCAATTTATAATTGTAATTGGTTTTAATTAATCCTAAGAAATATTATAAATGCCAAAGTAAATTTGTTTTGTTACCTTTTCACGCCTAAACCGCTGAACCGATCATCCTAATATTTTGGACATACGATCTTAAAGTGTACAATATCGGACACAAGGTATTTCTTATCCTGAAAGAACTACTGGTCCCGAGGATACTTTCTATGTAGAAGCTTTAGTTGTCTTTTACAATCATTTCACGCGAATGATGGGCGCTTGGTTCAGCTAGCTAAATAAATCTTCATCGTTGTAATATCGAGTAGCGTGCATAGAGGAAGTGCCGTCACATCACTATCCTCGATAACCGTACCTCACGTTGCACCACTTTCGAGTAGGAAATGACTGGCGAGTGCTTTCTGTGATTAATGACATTTAGTGCGATTAGATACTTAAGTATTTGAGATGGGTGATTGAAGGGCCATGTATATCCATTAGGCAATTTGCTAAGTAAACAAAAATAACTACGCAACGAATATTTAAAAGGAAAAAAGAGAACGACGACGCCGACATGCATTATTCTTTCTTTACATCCTTCTTTATTATTTTTTTTGATTTGAGTATTTGGTTGCACTCGACATTCAAAATCAAAACATAAGTAAGTCCTAATCTTCAATTGCTTGCTTAATTCAGAATTCGGCAATATTGCTTAAAAAGTTAAAACTAGGAACTCAAAGTGACAATTAGAATTAACATTAGTTTTTTGTTTAAAAAAAAAACGTTGCGCCTCTCTAGAATTTTTTCCTGAATCGTGAGTACCTACGTTTACAAACAATATTAAAGACACATACCTACACAAGCAGCAAGACCCGGAATAACGAACTACCTGTAAGTCCTAGAACTATTTGTTCCGTGCGGGAATCGAAACCACGACGGCAGCGCAGGAGCTAATCACTTAACCACTGCGCCAACCGTGCCTTCAATTGATAATTATCTTGATAATTATACCTCTATGAATATCTTAACAAATTATTTTAAATTAATAAAATAATCGATATCGTTATGCACGCTATTTCCAACTGTCGCGCGTATCATAGCGTTTTAAATGTCAACCTAAAAAAAAATGGTCCCAGAGATAGTGTTTTTTTTTTTTTTTAATCAACTAACAGAATTTTATATCAACAAAACTAATTAAAAATATATATATTTTTTGATTCTGCTTTCAAAGAATATTAAAGTAACTAAAAATAAACATTAAGCAATATTTTAAAAATGAACGAAAGTTACAAATTAAATAGAGACCAAGTTATGACACCAAGAAAATAATTTTCTTGATAATTTCGAACCCTGTTTAATAGTGATACAATATACAATCTCAGACCAAATAAAAAGTAAAGACGGAACTCTGCGAACATTAAAGTGAGGCCGGTCAAACTACGCCTCGCATACACGCACACACGACTCAGACCAAATAAAAAGTAAGTATAAGACCAAGGCGTAGTTTATGTTGTACGTGTATTGTGTATGTACACTGCGAGGCGTAGTTTGACCGGCCTCACTTTGCTGTACAACCACAAACAGTCCATTTTACCCACACCTGGCGATAATTTAACGTTATTATTATAATAGTTTGAATTATTCACTGCCACGCTCTATTGGATAAACAAACTGTATTATCTGGTGCCATAAAATCGTTGAATGGTTTGCATGGGTTCCTGTCATATCTTGTTAAGACACACTAGACGGTAATTGGAGAGTCTGGTACTATTACTGCCAACATTTTTGTTTTGGGTGTTTGGTAAAAATACGTTTAAAAACTAAAGAAGAAGAAAACAAGAAAATACACCTTTTATTATTTATTTTATTTGGCGGGTGGAAAATCATCAAATAACCCCTCCCGCTCTTGGGCAGAGCGAAAGGGAGTGTCACACTTCTACTGACTAAAAACCACCCATGTTCCTTCTTAGCCCTCTATGTCAAGGCCGCGATAACTAGTATACAACCCGCGGCCCAAGAAAATACAACTTGAATTAATTTTTAGTACATTACTTAATAATAAGTAAAATTATAATAGAGGACAGCCAAAGTCGCATGCCACTGATACTTTATGCTAGTTTATGGCGTTCTTATTGATACAGAAGTCAGCTGCTAGTTGCCAGCGACTGATGTTAATTAATTATTACTTATTTTATAAAATGATTATAGCCTATGTCACCCGGGCTATTCTTACGAATCTATTGACATCTCATTTATTAAACCCGTTCAGTAGATTAGGCGCTATGATGGAACATACATACATACATACATACTTACATAGACTGCCAAAATCATCACCCTTCCTTTTGGCTTCGCCGTAGTCGGGTAAAAACAACATTCAAACGGTTTAAAATTACAAAGACTGCTAAAAGGAAGTTTCAAATAATATGGCGGTCAGACTTCATATTTAACATCTTCAACCCCTGTAAGGGTTTGGAACTTTAAAATGAGGAATATGAATTTGCAATAGAGAAGATATAACTAACTATGTATACAATATTTTTTTTTAGAAATAATTGAAATATTGATTGATAACTATGTATAAGTATATTTTTTCTGAATTGACCCTAATCACAAAACAAATTTTTAACAGTGCACACTCCAACCCTATTTTTATTGACATCAATATTTCTACAAAATAAAGTTACTACCACAAACACCATTATAATATGACCATTTGTTAACATGTCATAATTCAAAACTGTCCGACACTATTCAAATTAGCGGTAGCCAAGCGCGTGCGCAGACCGGATCGCGGCGTTTATCAAACATGGCGTCGCTTCCGCCTAACTACTTCACGCATCCGTAACTTCCTGTATATCCCTCACCTGTTAAGGGCTAATGTGGCCTATAAATTTGTAATGAGTTGACTATAAATGGTCGTGGCCACATAACAATAGCCACACGTGTTGATATATAAAGTTAAGCAACGCTGTCCAAGGTCGGTGTGTGGATGGGAGCATACCGAAACAATTCTGTGTCTTGGATAGCCGGCTGTCATTTGCAGATTAGGGTAGTTGACTGACTTAAAAAAATATTATTATGTTTAGCCCAACTGTTAGATTATCGAAAAATATTGATACCTACGTATTTTTTATTTTATCAAATGAATAAAGATTGACGAAAATAAAACGTGTCAAAGATCGGGAGTGGGGGCAAGTGACGTCATTTTCTGGTAAAAAATGTACCAAACTACAAGTATAACGTCGCGCGACTTTTCGAAGCACTGTATCTTCATGTATTGTTTACGTGAAAAAAGAAAAAACGAGTCCAATATTTTTTGGAAATATATCTGACGGACTAATTAGATTTTTTTGTCTACTACCCTTTTGTGTTAGTCCTTACGACATTATTCAGAAGACAGAAAGTCTAACAACTAGTCTTTAGCAAGGGGTATTTTCTCCCCAGAATCTGATCTTTAATAGCAACGCTATCGAACGGTGTAATAAATAAAGGATGTAAAAGTACCCTTAACGCAAACGAACGGCACTTGTTCTCCCCACCACTGCGATCTTTTTTGGTTCTAGACCATACCTGGGAACCCCCTAGTTACGGAGATATTGGGGGTCAAAGTTCCAGATTTTGCACAGCTGTTTTTGTAAATACTAGTTTTTCAGGTTATTACTTTGAAACCCAAAAAAAAGTCGTTTCCTAGCAAAAATTTTTGCGTAGGGGTGCTTAGTTTAATGTACAGAGTGCTTGGTTGACGTATGTGTGAGGGGTTAATTCACACCCTGTATAATAATACATTTTGTTTTTTTTTTCCAAAATCAAACGGGTTCGATTTCTGGCACCATCATCTGATCTTCTTGACCTTATCCCATTATATTTGGGGTCGGCGGAACACGTTTTCTTTTTCCTTTCTTCCCTGTTATACGTCACTGTGGCATTTACTTCTCTCTCTTTCATATCATTCACCACATAATTTTTTAAAAATCAAACTATTCAGTTGTTCTCATCAAAATCTCCTGCGTGTATTTTAAGCTATTCTACTATAATATTTTATAAAGGCGAAAGTTTGTGAGGATGTATGTTACTCTTTCACGCAAAAACTATTGAACGGATGTGGATGAAATTTAGAACCCGGATAGTTTATTCCCTGTATTAACACATAGGATAATTCTTATCCCGGTTGTATAATCCCGTGGGACAATTATCGAACTCCACGCGGGCGAAGCCACACAAGCTAGTTCCTCATAATTGCGCATTACGCCATCCTCGGCATCTTGAAAAATTCACACAAGCACCTTTATAACGTCAAAGCTACGTGGCACACTGGCACTATAAATAAATTATAATACACTATAAATAAAATATAATACGATGGTCCTGAAGCAGTCGAGCGCCAGCTTAGTGACGAGCTTCGACTAAGGAGTTCTAAATCGTGGGATAAAAACCCAAGCAGTTAAACGTATACCTTCTTGAATTTATTTCATTCGCAAACTTGTAAAGGAAAAACAAAGTGACGAAACTGGAATATCCATATTTTCCGCTCGTGTAGGTATCAGGTAATGTGTTTATTAATAAATGTATCTATTTATTTTCCTTAAAGGTATTTAACAATGCTCAAGCTCATGCATCTTATTTAGTATTCTTTTAGCATTCAAAGTGTTCGTAGTCGTTGAAAATTACTATGAAGTCTTTAACAGTATCTAATTTATTTGTTGTGACGATCTTCGTATGCTTGTCTATGCAAAATGGTGAGTTTATAGAACGTCTTGATTAGTTTTAAATAGCTTTACGTTCTTGCCTAACCCGCACTTCAGTATAAAGACGTAAAGTTTGTATGTGTAATTTTATCTTCGGTAATTCTAATATGATTGCAAGAATATTAATAGGAAGCTAAATTATCTCCAACAACAACAACAAAAGCTAGAATAATCCATAACAACTGAAGGTACTCGTTCATCCCGTCGGGGCTGCGGGTTGTTCGAATGAGATACCGCAGCCTCGGCACAAGGTCTAAGAACGAAAATGGGTGCTTTTAGTCAGTTCGCTCTGCTGAGCGGGAGGGGTTATTTGATGATTCCCCCCCCCCTCAAGGGGGGAACTCGTTCATCTAGTGGTCGTAAATGCCACTGCTGAGAAAGTATCCTGGGATCGATTCACAGGCTGAGCAAAGTTTTACAGGATGTGCTACAAACAGACCACAATCTGAACCAATTTCTATCTAAACAACCCAAACATCATTCTCCTGCCCATATCCCAATTAATTTGTGGTCGGGCAGCATATCTTCTTCTTCCATACTTCTCACTCCTCTCTTGTTACTCCTCATCTCAGCAGTCACCTCCTTTTAAGCCATCCCAAGCTTATTAGTTTTTGATTTTGGTCCCGTTTAAAAAGTGGTTCACTCTGATCCCAGAGTTTGATGATAAACCATCAAACTCTGTGTCATTTCGGTATAACCACGCCTTTCTAATGCTTATATAAGTACATGCATGTATTTTTTTGTTTGATATAAGTAGTGTGTAATTTATTTCATCACTGCTGCTCTCAAAACGGTGAGAAAACATCATGTCTTAGATCCAAAAAATTCGAAGACATGTGACGTCTACCAACCCACACTGGGCCCGCGTGGTGCAGTGCAGTGGGAACATTATAGGCTGATAATGATGATGATTTTTAACTGCAATCTCTTGTTTCCAGTTTCCTCTCTCCAATGCTACGCGTGCGAGTCTAATCTCCCCACCGATAAATCATGTTCGAAGTTAGATTCCAGTAAGATCGTCACTTGCAGTCCAGAGCAGTTAGTGTGCCGTACTTTGAAGGCAGGATGTGAGTACAATTTGTCTATTATTGATTAGGGCTAAGGAGCGCTTCATGTTAGGGCTATCGTTGAAAGATCTGGTCTCTAAACACAGAAATCCGGCGGACTAAAGTCTGAGGTATCAGATTGCGTGTAGCGGTGAAGTAAAGGTGGGCAGGATACAACCAAAAGACCAGAGTCTTGAGAAGTGTGTAGACATCTCTTGGTTGTGCTGGTAGATAGAGAACCAGATGAGTAAGTGGATGGAATTTAGAAAATCGCGGATAAAGACCTGGCTGAGGTTCGCGCAGAAGAAAAAGAATAACATGTCAAAAATCTACGTATGGCTATCCGAGGTACGGAGGGATGTTGTTATATGACGAACAGGCACCCATCCACGGAACAAACTCTGCAAACCCTGCTTATAATGTACGACTGTTATAACATTGTCACGAGCATGGTAGATAGACTAGCCACTATTTTTGTACGTTACACAAATTTTTAATCGAATGTATGTTTTTTTTCCTTACGTAATTATTCGGGTTATTTCATCTCCCAAATGAATCCCACTCTAGAGTTGAGTTCACTCTGAATGCAATATTACTTGAACTTACTTTTTTTTTATTATTCCAGATCCCGAGAAAGGTTTCAACCTCATACAACGCTCATGTGGGACTTTAATGCAAGAAAACATCCATGGCTTCGTTGGTGTAAACAAACAATACAGAGTTCTTATGAATGGTGTTGCAGTGAACTCTATGATATGTAATACTGATCTGTGCAATGCAGCGTCGGCCATCTTGAAAACTTCTCCGACGATTTGTTTGCTCATAAGTGTCATATTGTTCTTAAAACATGTTTATTGATGACGTCAAATTGTTGGTTGGCGACGATTTAGTGTTTTTGTTGTAAAGTTGTTTGTGTGTCCCACTGCTGGGCAAAGGTTTCTCCTTTCAAACGTCTCTCCCTGTGCCATGTCTGGTTATGATCGCCCCACAAACAAGATTAGATTGTCGTGTCATTAAATTAAATATTAAACAAGTAGCGAATATAAATAGGTTTTTGTTAATTATTTATTTAGCCTGAACGATAAGGGTAATTCTGTACTGGGCATAGGTATTTGCTAAATCAAAGTAAGCTTATTTGGAATAGGATATGATAATAAGTCCTAACAGAAAAGTTAAAGGATGGGTAAGAACACCACTGCAACAAATGGCCATGTGTAAAGAATATTATGTACTTATTCATATTTTTACTAGGTGTTATTTTCCTTATTTTATGTGATTTGCTTTGTGTCTTATAGCATCGTATTGGACGAGTAATATTGCTGTAAGTAATTAGTCGTAAATAAATGAATGAACAAGGCCGTAAAACCAACAGAATGGAAGTTTCTTCCCCCCGGACCTCGAACACGAGCAGACGTGCCTTAGACCTACGCAGTTTTATTCTAATTATCATTTAAATTCAAAATTTTAATATCTACGAAGAAAATAGGAGAGCATAAACATCCAAGAAGTCAACGAAATCAACTGTATTGAACAAGTACCTGGCTTCCCCTTCCCCCCGGACCTCGAACACGAGCAGACGTGCCTTAGACCTACGCAGTTTTATTCTAATTATCATTTAAATTCAAAATTCAAAATTTAATATCTACGAAGAAAATAGGAGAGCATAAACATCCAAGAAGTCAACGAAATCAACTGTATTGAACAAGTACCTGGCGCGACCGCGCGAACAGAGAAGCCACACCCACCTTCAGAGCAGCTCAGAGGTATAGTACTATCTCTGTCTTACGCACGTGACGCTCCGCTTTGACGTTCCGATCACTCCGCTTGGTGCTACACTCCTGGTACTCGCTGCTTCAAGACATCGGCGCCGGCGCGTGCGCATTGTTTACATTTATACTATTGAGGTGTGTTCTGCATGTTACACCGGTAAGAACCATTACCATCTACATTGTATGGACGCCTAGTACCTAGTACTTAAAGGTTTGCAATTCATACCCTTCACATCATCGCTGCTTCTAATATATTTGAATAAGAGCGGATATACGCGATTGACTAAAGCCTTGGATCTACACATAGTTGGTACTCCTGCATCAGCTTGTTGTCCTAGTACTATACAAGAGGAAGTATGCATCGCACTCCACCAGTTTCACCCGTCCCGTTAACGCCAAAAGATAGTACTCCTAGCACAATAATGTTTTCCTCGACCAAGGAACAAAGTGCGTCATCCCTACTACACTGCGAGTCTGAACCCGATCTTCATACCCTAGCGGCAAACATAACCGAGAGGAAAAAGCGGAAATTTGACGGCGAAAATTCCGATCTTTTGGAAATAATAAAAAAAATGTTCTCTTCTTTCTCCATTGAAGAAGAAAAACGTTTCCACGACTTGCAAGCAAGTATAGACCTGATGTCAAATAAATATGACGAGTTCTTATCGAAAATTGCGTTTCTTGAGAAAGAAAGACAGTCAGACAAAGTAATCATCAAAGATCTGGAGGACAAGCTGGAAACTTTAGAACGGAGAGCGCGTGGGGTTGGGATAGAAATTCGCAACATACCAAAACAAAATGGAGAAACCAAAGATACTCTTGTTAGTGAAATTTCTAAATTGGGAAAAATATTAAGTGTGGATATTAACACTACTAATATTAAGGACATATACAGGTTAAAATCAAAAGATAGTTCGGACCCCATTGTGGTCGATTTTACCACCGTACTCTTGAAAGAAAAGGTCCTCAAATGTGTAAAAACTTTCAATAAAAATAAACAAAAGGGCACAAAGTTAAACACGACCCATCTAAACCCAAGTTATAGTCAAAAACCGATATACATATCTGAGGCCCTCACTCATAAAACCCAGAGACTGTATTATTTAGCCCGACAATTCCGGAAAAGTCATGGGTACAGCTTCTGCTGGACAGCAAACGGTATTGTTTACCTAAAAAACAACGAAGACGCCTCACATATTCGGATAAATAATGACGCTGATTTAGAAAAGTTACGCAATAATGTTAAACCGCTGTGACTAATTGTTGCTCTTAGATTCATGTTTTATATCATTATTATTTTAACTATAAGATTGCATGCTAACTCTAAGTTTGAAACTATTGATTATTGTTACACTTACAATGTACACAACATACTACAATTACACAACTCACTCACTCATCAAATTACAACCTCAAATACTCTACACCTAAAACACACTCTCAAACCCTGTGTCACTATTTCCATACAAATTCTTTCCATAATCTGTTTACTTACAATGACCACAACTCTTGTCTATACCTACCCTCTTTATAATCATTCGATGACATAGCTAATTTATCCGAAAATATTGACCAGTTATCCGTATCTCACAAACCGCGGACCTAGAGGAGTGCCAAAATATTATTACTTCTTCCACGGACAACCTAATTATATTGACACAAAATATAAGAAGCATAAACCGAAATCTCCCCGGATTAGAGGTTTTGCTACATAGACTTAAACTTAAATGCGATATATTGATTTTAACAGAATGTTGGCTAAAAAGTGCAACGGTAATCCCTCATCTATCTGGCTATTCTCATGTAGCAACCAGTATAAACCCCATTCAAAATGACGGAGTAATTATCTACTACAAAGAGAACATTAATGTAACTATAATAGAACCTGAATTTCATGAATGTAATTGCCTACTAGCCACTGTTGGAAAACAAGTTGCTATGGTTGCCTTATACAGATCGCCTTCCTACACTAAAGTGGATCCGTTCATCTTGTCGTTGGATAGTGTGTTACAGTCAGTGTCTTCTTTCGAGCACATCGTTGTTATAGGTGACATGAATCTAGCAATAAACCCTAATAAAATAAAATCTGAAGGGGAACGCTATCTAACCCTAGCTGCTTCGCACGGCCTACTACCAGTACACACTTTTCACGCTCGCCAAACATGCATAGACCATGTCCTTATAAAATCGAAAGCCTCTTCCATCACTATAGTCCCTAATGCAACATTAACCGACCATCATCCCGTTTTATTTTGTTTAAATTTAAGAAAACCAAGGCAAAATGCAACTACAACAAAGGCCATAATTAATGATAAATCATTAGCACAAGACATTTTAAATATTAATTTTGATCCCATTTACCAAATAGAAAACCCTAACACTAGTCTAAATTATCTAACAGAATGCTTACAAAAAGTAATGGAAAAAAATACAAAAATCGTAACACTTCCTAGACGCCAAAAGATCATTAAGCCCTGGATAACTCCAGGACTACTACGTTGCATGTTAAACCGAGATAATCTACATAAAAAGGCAACCATAGAGCCGGATAACGAAGCCTTGAAAATTACCTACAAAAGATACAGAAATTTTTGTAATAATCTTTTACGAAGGTTAAAAAGAGCATACGAAAAGACCAAAATCCTGGAAGCACAGAATGATAATAAAAAATTATGGAAAGTCATTAAAAATATCACACACACATCAAAAACTACACAACATCATAAAGAGCTACTAACTCTCTCGTCTTCCCCTGAACAATCTCTTCACGAAGCAAACAACTACTTCATTAATGTGGGCAGCTCACTGGCAGATAAAATCTGTCGACTGAATAATAATTCCCAGAATCTACCTTTACTGAGAAATACCCAAGATAAAGTACGAAATGTCCCCTACTCGTTCGTTTTAACTGAGACAGACACATACGAGATTGGACATCTTATCATGGGTCTGAAAACAGATAGTGCACCGGGATGTGATAATATCAGCAGTAGATTCCTAAAACAACATAAAAATGTTCTCGTCCATCCCCTCGAAAAAATCTTCAATGAGTGTTTAAAAACAGGAGTGTTTCCCTGTTCCCTTAAACGATCTGAAGTATGCCCAATCTTTAAGAATGGAGACAGAAATCGTATCAACAACTATAGACCGATATCCATATTACCCGCAATGTCCAAAATTCTGGAAAAAATTATAAACCTCCGTCTAGTAAAATATCTTGAGAAAAATAAACTACTTTCAGCAAACCAATTCGGGTTTAGGCAGGGAAAATCTACAGAACAGGCAGTAAATAAACTCACAGAATTTATTAGTTCTAATCTGGACAAAGGAAAAAAATGTCTTTCTATTTTTCTTGACTTGGCAAAGGCATTTGATACGATTTCTGTCTCGCTCTTACTCAACAAATTGGAGGCGCTGGGAATTAGGGGCACCCAGCTGGATCTTTTCAAGAGCTATCTCTCTGGGCGAACTCAGTGTGTCCGAGTGGGTAAACACAAAAGTGCACACATTCCAATTACACATGGGGTACCTCAGGGAAGTGTACTGGGGCCCACCTTATTCCTCGTATACATAGATGAGCTTACCCGTCTCAAACTTACCAAAGGTCAAATTATATCGTTTGCGGATGACACTGCGTTGGTGTTTGCGGGTGATAGTTGGGAGGAGGTCTTCAGTGTCGCACAAAAGGGCTTTGATACGACTAAGGGATGGCTGAAAAATATACTTACGTTAAACATAGATAAGACTAAGTATATTTGTTTCAGTATTAGACAGGTGGTAACTTGTAGGTCGCTGCCAATACTCACCGTATTGGCAGCGACCTACAAGTTGTGTCACATGAATGCAATTCTGTGGGTGGCTGCGCATGTTCACCTCTGGAACGTGTTAACACTCTAAAGTATCTCGGTATTACTTTAGACAATAAGCTCAACTTTAAAGAACATGTCAAAATTCTTTGTAATAGAGTACGCAAATTAATTTATGTTTTTAAAAACATACGTTATGTCGCGGACCCTCCACTGCTGAAACGAATATATCAGGCCCTGTGCCAGTCGCTTCTAACATACTGCATCTTATCCTGGGGAGGTATCTGCAAAACCACGCTAAAGGCAGTTGAGGTCGCTCAGAGAGCCATACTGAAGGTTAGCACGTTTAAACCGATACGTTTTCCCACTTTTACACTGTTCCAGTTGTGCCAGGTTTTGACAGTGAGACAGTTATTTATACTTAAAAGTATCCTGCACGAACATAAAAAACAGCCCTACAACCCTATATTATTACAAAGGCGTCGTAGGCACCATGTATGTGACTATCCAACCACATTTAGAACAACCTTTGGCAAAACATTTGTAAGTTTTCTAGGCCCGTACCTTTATAATAAGATTAACAAAGCAATTCATATATACCCCTTGACTGGAAAACATTGCAAACTAAAAGTATGCCAATATTTGCAGAGGTTAAGCTATGAGGAGACGGAACAACTCTTATTCATACCACACTAAAAATACAGCTACGACCACAGTAAACAATAGATGCACTTTCTGAATAGCTCACCTACACACACATACACTCCCGCATATTCACACCCACAAACTCATTCATACACCTCCATATACTCATAGACACACCACACACATATACACACGAACACACACACACAGCCCATTTAATAAATAGATTAAGATTATGTACTTACCTATTTTCAATTTTTATGTAATAAGTATTAACTTTTTATTTAATTTATAATAGTCTCTATTACTAGGCACCTATTCTTGTATTTCAAATACTCGAGGGGAATGGTGCTGATAGCTGAAATACAGGCTATGCCTAGTTCGGCTACAGACACTAATCTCTTTGCTCTCACTGTAATTGTTGCCACATTGCATTGTAAAATAGTATTAAGTTGTTGGAAAATAAACTATTATTATTATTATTATTATTTCTTAAAAAGTAGCTTATAATTAGTTTTAATGAGATGTCAATTAAATCTAAAACAATATGTACCTACGTGAGTCGCCGGATAACAGAAATAAAGGCACTCGGCAAAGCAATCCATCGCTTTCCATCAGGCGAGATCATAGGCGAGATCGAGGTCAAGAGCAGGCCCACTTCACAAAAAAAAACATGAAATATCTTGCAATTTCCTGAATATTTTCCAAAGATTTGAATTTTGGTATTCAAACCAATAATAGACCTATTTTAACAAGAGGGCTCAGTTACACAACCACGCCTTTACTTAGTCGAATCTAGGGCTTCGCTTGCTTATTTTGAATTGATTAAGTACTGTGTGCTTTGGCAAAATGTTTTCAACATGCGTTGTTTAAAAAAACCGGCCAAGTGCAAGTTGGACTCGCGCACTGAGGCTTCTGTACAAACTTGTGGATAGTTTTTCGATTTTCATATTTTTTCCTAACTACTACACATCTTTTACAAAGCTTATACGAAACACATCGTTAACGCCTCGTAAGAATATAATATTGCCCAGACAGTGTCTCCAAATGATTGAAAGCGTGCTGCTATGTGATCTTAATGCGGCTTTGTTTACGAATACATTAATTCACGTAGCGGCGGCTTCTATCAAATATTATGACGAACTGAATATTAATGAACGAGGCATGGTTTTGGGAAATGAAGCATAAATAATGTATTAACGCTTTGTAGATATGAACGCCGAATCTTTAATTTAATTCAATTTCTGTCGATTAAGTTAGGAATTTTTGATATGATTGATTAATGCTGTCGATATGGCTAGGCATGCTGAGAATCTTCCACCTAAATAAGAAAAAAAATAATGATGTTCCATACATTGTGATCGTGTTAACTACTGTCGAAAGATTTTTTCGTGGAGTAAGAATGAATGAACTGAAATGATACGTGGTAAGCGTTTCGGCTTCGGTGTCCCTCCACCTCCATAAGCAATATTTGCGTACAAATCTTTTGATTTTGTGTCCAATAAAGTATAAAAAGGTTTCATAACAAAATACTAATAAAATCAAATATTCCGGAAGGAATCTCGAAACTATTACGTCTACGAGAATTTTCCTGCAAAAGTTACCCAAAGTTTATGTAAACAAATGTGCTATCACACACATGAAAAGTAATGCTTGTCACAAAAAGTACCGTGGCACTAAAGTGGCACCCTTGTTTACTGTGGAGAAACTTTGCCTTTACTTACACATGAGTGTGTTTACTATGGAGTTTCTGTCAATGAAATAAAGTTCAAGATCAAATCTTTATAGATTTGATCTTAGTTCTTAGTTTATACTAAACATAGTAATTGAATTGTTATGTTTCTAACTGCCGCACTCAGAGAGCTTTAATGATTACTTAGGCCATCACTTAGTAAAAGTTTTGACAGGTTTGTCATACAAAAGTATGTCAAACCTTTACTAAGTGACGGCTTAAATAATCATTATATATCTCTGAGTACCGCAGTAATACTAGCTTAATAACGTCGCTTCGCCCGCGTGTCTGTCGTTAAATTTACAAAAATGACTATTTTCCATAAAATTCTTTCTGATTCCTTTTCTACATTTTAAAGGGAACCTCTGTGGAAAATTTCAGCTTTGGACTGGCCGTTGATGAGTCAGTCAGTCAGGACTTTTCTTTTTATTTATACGTAGCTAGAAAAAGTATTTGGGTTAATTTGGGCTCAGGAAGCCGCGGAGCGTTTTAAGCTCGGCATATAACTACCAATAGCAGTAAGTAGGTACACCAAGTTCCTAATAACATTAAAATCAAACGAACAAAGATCTTCGAAGTTAGTAATCGCGGAGCCCATAAATATGGAGTTGGATAAAATAGAACACCTAGCAAAGCTAGGATTTAGGGTTTTGCACAAAAAGTATTAAAACCCTTAAATCAAATAGGGAATTAATATTCTTATAATAATTTCCCGCGAAGTCTCACATAACTCATGGGTTATCTAAAAAATAGACAGAGGCGGAACAGTGGCGCCAAAGTACCTACCTTTTTTGTTGATGAGTTGACAGTCAAAAATTCTGACTTTGTTGATATTTAACCTTTACTCTTCCTCCTTCTTTTCAACCTTATTACTTAGAGCATAAGGGTGAAAAGTGGCAGACCGTCACGTCAGTGAACGTGGAATCATTAGCAATTTTTTAACTCGCTGTATGTAGGTAACATACAGCGAGTTAAAAAATTGCTAATGATTAATATTCATATTGTTTAAGGTTCATTTCTTTTGTGTGATTTTGGTAGGTTCATTAGAAAGTACGTTCAAGAACTGCCGAAGTAACTGAAGGTAATAGGTGTGTAAGTACTTACTGGTACTTTATTATACCTTTCAGCACTTGAGTCGTGCGTGTAGACTGTAGTCTTGACTTCGCGTGAAGTCTCATTGGTAACATTAGGACTATAAACTTTTATATATGGTCACTGACCTCTTAAAACTTTAAAAGAAAAATGATTCATATTTTTTTTTGTGGTGCTCTTTGGCAGTTTTACAGGGAGTAAATTAACCCTTCACACATTCGTCAACCAAGCATTCTGTACATCAAACTGAATGTGAATACCCCTACGCAAAAATTTTTGCTGGGAAACGATTTTTTTTGGGTCAAAAATCTCATTTTACGGTAAAAGTCAATGTAGCACTCTTAAAACATTGTGCTAGTTGATGCTTTGAATAGTAAAAAGGTCATGGAGGTAATTTAATTCAAGTTATAACCTGAAAAACTAGTATTTACAAAAACAGCTGTGCAAATTTGGAACTTTGACCCCCAATATCTTCGGTACCCTAGTTACCGAAGATATTGGGGGTCAAAGTTACGGTTAAAATGATCGCAGTGGTGGGGAGAACAAGTACCTTTCGTTTGCGTTAAACTTTTACACTCTTTATGTTGGACAGCTATGGAAAATATGGGACACACCAAAAAAAACCTAACTTATCAGAAGACGCCAGCCAACATAATGTCGCCCAAGCATTTAAACAACAATGACAACCTCGTTGTTCTTACTCGTGAATATTTGTTGCAAGAGCGACTGCTGAATATGAGATCCCGAGTTTGATTCTCAGGGTGCTTACTCTCAAACTTAATTCCGATAGATTGACATTGGAATTTTCAGTCAAACGTCAGGGATTGGCTAGACGCACTGAGTTTAGCCAATCCCTGACGTTTAATTCAACCAACTGACGTTTGACCAATGTCGATCTATCGGAATTATATTCCAGAGTAAGCACACTGGTTGGCAAAGAGTTATTGGATTATTCCGTCAAACATTCATCAGTCAGCCAAGAGAGTTAACTGTCTTAATGTGTATGTATACTTATAAGATACCCCTTTGCGCTAGGCAAAGGTGTGTGTACCTTGGGGTACGCGGTCAGCAACAGAAGTAGCTTAACATTTTGGAGTTTTAATTATTTCATTTACAGACTCCAACTATTATTTTGAATGTTCCAGAAGTTAATATTTCTTACTCTTCAATAACTTGTTAGTAACTAGTATTTCTAACAAGTTTTTTTATTATAAAGCTGCTTCGAAACTTAGAGTAGTGTTAATCTACTTCTGATGCCGACCGTAGGTCGACATAGGTGTACCTAACATTTCTTGCTAAATTCCTCACCCATGTTTTGTTCCCATGTTGACGTACAATATCGTCGAAAATGTTTTCTGACAAACAGACCTATAAACCGAACATGCGTTTTAAATGCACGATGAGTTACTGCATCGGCTTGACAACTGTGACGTAATGGACCATGTATCAACGTGTGGTACAAGATTATGGACCAGCGGTTCTCTGTAAGTCAGTACCGCCTAACAGAGATACCATACGATGCGTTGTCGGTACATTGCGCTTGCGACGCGACGTCAGAGCGGTAAGCGGTTATGCCGTATCGGTCTACGCATTAAAAGGAATCAGGGTCAAAAATAGGTATTTGAAAAGGAAACAAACAATAACTATTTCAACGCATTCCCCTTAATCGTAAAGGGAAGATTTATTAAACAATGATAAGACGTGTTGTTCTTAATGAATCAGAATGTACCACGAAAGGGATAAATGAAAGGCAATATAGCATGTGATTGTATACTTAAGGGTATGTGTGGTGAAATTAACTCAAAAGATAAAATCTTTCAGTTCTTTTTTTTTAATTACGCCAGTGTAGCAGCAGCTAGTCATTCGTAAAAAGGTAAGCTCATATTACGTTCCAGCCCGCTTCCTTAACCCATTTGGCTGAAGTGGTGGATGTAAATACAGCCAGAAACGACTGGCATGTGTCCAAATTGCGGACGACGCAGCAAAAATGCAATTGGCAATGTAGTTTAGTTAAAAATGTATGAAATTGTCAGCAAAATCTGCCAACAATGTCATTGGGCAACGCGCTAAGTTTAATAAACCATGCCGTCTGGATTTTGTATATATGAAACAGTATGGACTTATTTTATGGGGTTCAAATGGTGCCAAGAAACACTTTATTATGGCAGGCTTATAGTTTGTTTAAAGTTCGTATACTTTATATCACATTTTTTTATCACACCAATATAGGTACGGGCCAGATTTCTGGATGGAAAATCATCGACACGTTAAAATTACAGTTGAGTGAATTGAAACGATTGCCTTTTAAAACGAATGTATTAGACCAATCACCGTTGTTAGCAGACACTTAATAATTTGCAAGTTATTTGTTGTAACACAAACCTACACATGTAATCCTAGAAGAGTTAATCAAAAGTTTACGTACACCCATATTTCACCAGTTATATTTAGGTATCCATCCTTTAATAGAGGACGAGCCTATTGCCACAAACTGGGCTCAAGGCCAGACTCCGTGGCAACTACTGAAAAACCCAAAAATAGTTTCTTAACTGAAGATTGAACCCACGACATCTTTAACAGTAGTCACATTAGCGGGCGACCAATAAGACGACAATTATAAGGTACTTATTTCACGAAAAAAATCTAATTAGTCCGTCTGTTAGATTATCGAAAAATATTGGATACGTGTTTTTGCTTTATCAAAATAATAAAAGTTGACAACTCTAAAACTTGCTTTTGACGTCACTTTATGGGTAAAAAAGTACTAACCTTGTGACGTCACACGACTTTTCGAAGCACTGTATCGTCTTCATCTTTTGTTAACGTGAAAAAAAAAACGTGTGCATTATTTTTTGGAAATCTATCTGACGGACTAATTAGTTTTTTTTTGTGAAATACCCTATTGTCCAATTATTTTTATACCCGCTTTCTCCTACGTTTTACACCATACACACACATCGATCAAGCTTTCACAGTAACCGCTAACATAATAATTTATATGTAGCTCTAAAAGCGACGCCACACTTCATGTTCGCTTTAATATATTACTTAGATGATATTTTGTTAACTGAAATACCGTTTTAGGTGTGTTGTACCTTCACTTAAAACGTATTGGTGTCTGAGTAAGCTGGAATAAATGTCATGAAATAAGCAGTTTTGCAGCACCATTGTGCTCTTCCTGCTCAGTATATTGTGTATACATGAATAAATAATAAAATGATTCATTTTTGATCAACAGAAGAATATCACGCATGTAAGCCCCGAAATGTAAGACAGGAGTAAACACATTTTACCAGTTATATAGAAGCTAATAGTGCGCAGGCCATCAAACGGACACAAATCCAAACTCCGTGGCTACTACTGCCATATTTCTGATGGAAAATACCTGTTCTGGGAATAAAATTAATCTATCATCCCATGCTCAGCCCCCCCCCCCCCCTACCATTAGACCAACGATGCAGTCGCTTTTACTTATAAATTAAATGGTTCGTCATATGTGTATGGGATTCGTCAGTATGGTGACTAAAAAACCATCTTGCATACAGTGTGACATAATATCACGTTACGAATTCGAATCCCCAAATATTTGTATCTACTTGTTATATAAATAACAAATGTAAACAAGATCTTGAGAGAGGTGAAATATCAACGGACAAATAATAATATAAATATTTAACTGTTTCATTGGAAATAACATGCGTGATATCGAGCCTAAAATCCATGAAGGGTGTTCATAAAGGCAAGGGTGTACAGTCACGAGCACAATTTTTCAAAGTGTTTTTCTCCTTTATTACCGTTCTATGTTTACACAAGCACAGTATATTTTCGAAACCATATTACGTAATAGACCTTATCTCAAAGTAAAACACTCACAGGGTGATCCTATTGCCATTAACTGGGCACACATACAGACTCCGTGGTTGCTACAAGGAAATATTACTATTCATTTGGAATTACCACGTCCACAGCCAGCCAACAAACGTGTTTATTTAACTACTAGCGGACGTCCCGCGGTTTCACCCGCGTAGTTCCCGTTCCCGTAGGGAATACAGGGATAAAAAGTAGCGTCGGTCACTCGGGGATAGTGTAGCTTCCCAACGGTGAAAGAAAATTTTTCAAACCAGTCCCGTAGTTTTTAAGTTTATTCATTACACACACACACACACACAAAAATACAAATCTTTCCTCTTTGTATAATATAGATTAGTGTAGATATAAAGGTAAAGAAGAAATATATAAAATATTAATTCAACTAAATAACACATGTAACATCCTCCATTGATTCCATTACAACAAAGATAAAAAAGTATTTCTTTTGCAAAACGCTACCGCTTATAAATTGCGCCACACATGATCGTTTACACAGCGAAAATAATTCACGCGACGGATCTGAATACATTGCTCCACTATCACGTAATTTTTAACTCTGCATATTTGTTTGTTTGTAGTGCTCAAATAAACACACTTGTTTACTGAGCACAGAGGAAATAAAATGTTTATATAAATGTGAATGTTTGTCAAGCTTTTATTTAACTTGTAATGTATGTAACTGGGTTTGTTCAGGTGGAATCTTGCAACTCATTTTTTTATTTTTTCGCTTGACAATATATTTTGGATAACTCTACATTGTTCTACAGCGATCGACGTTTTGTCCTTACAAAACGATGGCGGGACAAGGTTCGCGAGACACGGAAGGAGTGGAGAGAGGCCTTTGACCAGGAGTGGAACACAGCAGGTCAGGTGCAAAAAGTGACTTGCTGCAAAATAATGTGTAAGGCGTCTGAACTGTTACCTATTAAGATACATAAGATATTTGATTTATGTACACGAAAAATACAATACGGTTAGATAGAAGGCTCTCACTAACAAGTCTGTCAAAATTATAATAATCTTTATTTTCGTGACAACTAGATTTAAGTTTGACTGCAGCTGGCACGGGCAGCCTAATGTGAAGGGACTGTACCAAAAGTTTAACGAAACAAAACTTTACAACATCAGCTGTAACAGACACTGAGAACATGATACTAAAGTTCGCGAACGAGGTTGGGAAGGTTTAAACTTAGAGAAGTTATCTAGCTGTTAGATTTAACACAGAAGAGCACGGTTGTTCAAGCGAACTGCTTTCTTCTATGCGTAGTATCATGCTTACAATATTTTCTGAGTGGACTTTGCTAATCTTTATATTAAAATAAATAATGGGTACAGTCACGAATTAAGTCACAATAAACGTTATAACATATAGATATTTCTTTGTTTTAACGTATGTGTGCCCGTACATACACTTGCAATTAGACAACGGATAACGCAATTAGCAGAGGCTCTTACTGGCTAAATTATTAACCAAAATGCAATGAACTCGTGGGAAACGCAGTAACATCACGCTATAAACAATACTCACGTATATTTGCGACATATTATCATCAACCACAGCCCGACATCCAAAAAAAAATCCATTTCCAAAAAGTATTGGACACGTGTTTTTTTTTCAAATAAGTGCTTCGAAAAGTCGCGCGACGTCACAGCTTGGTACATTAATTACCAGACAGTGACGTCAATAGCCCCTAAGTACTCACGATCTTTGACAAGTTTTATTTTTGTCTATTTTTATGATTTTGATAAAATAAAAAAAAAACATGTATCCAATATTTTTCGATAATCTAACAGACGGACTAAGCAGAACCAATTTTTTTAGTCATTCAACTACCCTATTTTAGTTTAAAATATTTAAGCTTTATTGTGTTTATTTTGAAGTTTTGAAGCTTTGGGTTATTGCAAATTTTTTATCGATTTGTTTTGTCTTGTATGAGACCAATACATACATTTTCTTTCTGTCTTTCTTTTATAACAAACCAGATTATCTCAGCAAATCAAATAAAATAAAAGGATCGACGACGGATACCGATCTAAGATTCATTCATTAATGTCAGCTAATGAATGTATAATGAACTCCAATTCTTAATTAGGCGCCACCCATTCATAATCTCAGCGGCACAAATGTGTGATGTTATTGTGGTTGATAGCCACTGATGCGTAACAGTTAACGTAGCCGTAGGTTATTTAATAAGTGGTTTGAGTTTCGTAAGAAAGTGTTTATTTTCCCAAAAAAAATAAAAAGCAATTGTAGATCTTTGACATTCGTTAAAGGTAAATAAAGTCCGAAAGGCTGACCACTGCGGTAGCGGTCTGATCAAAGGGGTGTCGTGTTACCTACTCAGTACCTGTGTGAGTACACAGTAAGTCGGTTATGGAGGTCAGATAGGCAGTCCTCATGTCAAATCACACTAGTATAATGCTGTATCAAAAAAAGATAACCCCAAAAACGTTGGATAACCTGTATCTGGGTGATACCCCTTAAAAAGACTGGTTGTCGAAATTTCGATCTATTGAATCAACCCGTAACCACTGACAAACATCTACATATGACAGCAAAGGCCAAAGGCCTAACGTGCTTTCTGAGCCACACAGGAGTCTAGACATGCAATTAATGGTCACCCATCCAATTACCATCCTCGGCAAACGTAGCTTAACTTTGGATCGAAATGTACCATCATGTATCATCATTCAGACACGAGCAAACACTGATTCTCATACTTACTTATTCAGAAACAGTCATATACGAAATTACGAACCTCCCATCGCCACAGTTAGAAGTGAGCCTTATCACCGTTGCTGAACAGCTCCAACGCTACTCGTGCATGTTTTATTTCTGGGTTATAAAGAGACACGTGTTTTTTAAGTGCAGTAAAAAACACGTGTCTCTTTATAGTACTACTTTATTCCGGTTTATGAAACAGTTTAAAAGCAAGTGCATTTAGTAAAAAGTCGTAAAAACATTACTTGACAAGCATAAAGATTGATAGATGTTTTTATAATCTACTAGACGAGCATTTGCCCGCGAATTCGCTCGTGTTATAAATGACAATCAATTCGTGATAATACAGTCATGAGCACCGATTCGTATACTAGTTATTGCTTTACACTGTTATACAAGATGATTTTTAGTCACTGTCCAAATTTCTAGGCATTAGGCAGGCATCATTCACTAACGCCATTATTGAAAAAAAAAATCGATGCGTAAAATTTTCATTTTATCATTTTCTCGAAAGAATTATCCGCTCTTCGTGAAACGTTAAAACTTGATTCACTCAACACAAAAATATTGAGGTATCACGTGATGTGATACCTCAATATTTTTGTGTTGAGTGATACGAAATGAAAAAAACACGTTAGTGATTTTCGCCAAAGATTAATATATCAGAATTTGGACGGTGACTAAAAATCATCTTGTAAATAGCGTTAAAAAGACTAAAGTATTCACCTTCTTACACATTTTCATCGATGTAATATTACTAATAACCTGTCTTTTCTTCTCTAAAGAAACATAACACGATAGTACAAAATCCCCGAAGGCTTACCGAGGCCATTGGATCGAGCCTATTTCCATCATTAAGGCGCAAATCCCAACTCTATGACTGCCACTCAAAATAGAGCACGCAAAAATACACCTAGGTACATCCAAGCATTACAAATAACTCAAAAATAGACATCACCAATTTCCAAATAAACTCATAAAACCGATCGGCGAATTTCACAAGAAATCGTAATACAAACACGTCGTGAAAAGCGAGATAAACTGAGCTTCTGTAAACAAACAGTTACATACATCGGAGGCCTGACATTGAACTGGTGATGTCATTCTGAGGGTTACGTCATTGATGTTCAGGTTTCAGAGGTTTCAGGGTTAGATTCCAATCCTTTGGTACGGACCGACTATAAATATTAACTACTTAGTGGCTTTATAACGAATTCATTTATGCGGATTGCTGTACAATAACGACCTTAGAAATGTACAATAAACAAAATATAAAAGCTATTTTCTCCTGAAATTTCTCCCGGGTTTTATTTTGGGACAAAACCTATATTTCGTAATAGTACGGCTCTTAAAATTCTATGCTCATGATAACCAATAAATTAGCAGAAAATCACATTCGAAAGTGGTTACGTGTGTTCGTTTTTTTACTCTCCTGTATCTACTTACTAGTCGCCGATTGGTGTTTTGCATCGGTCTGCAAAAAAAGCCAGATCATCATCATCATCATCATCATTTCAGCCGAAAGACGTCCACTGCTGGACATAGGCCTCCCCTAAGACCAGATACATATACAAAACTAGCGGACCTGGTAGCCGTCGTCCTGCCCGGACAGTAGCGCCACCTACCTGGTCCAATAGGGTAGTTAACAAAAATCTAATTAGTCTGTCAGATAGATTTCCAAAAAATATTGAACATGTATTTTTTCTTTTTTCACGTAAACAAACAATGAAGACGATACAGTGCTTTGAAAACTCGTGTGACGTCATTTTCTAAGACATTAGTTTGACATTCTTTACCGTTGAGTGACGTTACAACCCCCCACTTAAATCTATAACGGGTTTCATGTTCGTCAATTTTTATTGATTTGATAATACAAAAAATACGTATCCAATATTTTTCGATAATCTAAAAGACGAACTTATTAGAATCATATTTTTATTAAGTCAGTAAACATCCCTATTGTAAATCTAAACCAGTCTCGAATCCACTCGAACACACACAACATCAAAATCGGCCAGCCGTTTAGGAGAAGTTCAGTGACAAACACACGTACAGAAGAAATATATATATATGAAGACATAAAAGATAGATAGAGAAACAAAACATTCACAGGTACCCAACACATAAAAGTACATCTGAATGATAACATCATCATCATCAATCAACCTATCTTTTACCCAAGTACGTTGAGTTCGGCTTTTAGTGTCCTTTTGATTACATTTTGTTTAGTGCAAGGCCACAACTCTATTCCCAAACAACGCAAGCGCGACGGCTGCGTGACCCAGGATGTCGGGCAAAGTGTTATTCGGTTTCTCTATCAGGAATATATCAATAACAGCCACAGAGTCTGTATTTGTGTCCGATTGATGACAATAGCAACAAAATTGTCGAAATGAGGGTGTACTATTACTAGCTCGCCGTCCGTCCGACTAGATCACCGTCTGTCCGACTAGCTCGCCGTCCGTCCGACTAGCTCGCCGTCCGTCCAACTAGCTCACCGTCCGTCCGACTAGCTCGCCGTCCGTCCGACTAGCTTACCGTCCGTCCGACTAGCTCACCGTCCGTCCGACTAGCTCGCCGTCCGTCCGACTAGCTCGCCGTCCGTCCGACTAGCTCGCCGTCCGTCCGACTAGCTCGCCGTCCGTCCGACTAGCTCGCCGTCCGTCCGACTAGCTCGCCGTCCGTCCGTCTTAGGACGACGACAAGCCGTGTGGACGGCGCGTTCGTGTTCCACGCGCGCCTCAAAGAGATGTCAGCAACATGGAAGGATCCCGCAATGGCTGTCGGCCGTCGGGGCTGCGGTTTGTTGTAAGAGATACCGCGGCCTCGACATAAAGGGCTAAGAAGAAACATGGCTGGTTTTTAATCAGTAGAAGTCCCGCTATATAATTAGGGATTATTTGATGATTTCCCACGAACCAAAAAAAAAAGGGTGTACCATTAGGTATACCTCTGATTACCTGTCTGTTATGCAACTCCTGAAAGCCAGAATTAAAAGTGGCATGAGCTGCTCCTTTTCTCATAAACCTCACATGTTACGGTGAAACCTTACAGTGCAAGGCAACGTTAAGAACAAAAGAAAGCTTTTATTTACCAGACAAATACAAATAGTTCTCTTCAGAGTCTCGATATCGAGTATCGACACGACATTCGCCAATCCTGCCTCGAGGCACGTTCGGCAATCATGTTTGTAACAATGTACTATAAGTACTATGTTTTCAATAATAGCACGTTACTTCTATTACGTAGAAAAGAAAAAAAGGATCAATAGTACTGCCGTACTCAGTGACGTTTGCTTACTGATTACTTACGCCGTTACTTAGTAAAAGTTTTGTAAGTCAAATCTTTACTAAGTGACGGCTTAAATAATCATTAAACATCTCTGAGTATGGTAGTTAGACTTGTCCTTTTCTTTTTTGGAAAAACCCCGACACACTTTTCCCAAACTACTGCGACTTCTGAAAGCCAGAATCAGAAGTGGTGACCACCAGAAAAACGACGAGAAATAAAACAGTCTTGGATACCGCAACGAAATTAATCTACACTAATATTATAAAGAGGAAAGATTTGTTTGTTTGTTTGTAACGAATAGGCTCCGAAACTTATATATATAAACCTATTTGAAATCTTCAGGATTCAAACTGTTGATCAGTTTTACACGTAGAAAGTACTTAATTCATGGTCTGTAGGTATTACTATACTATTAAAGAAACTCACTTTTTACCGTTAATCTTCCTTCTTTTGAGAAATAAAAAATTGAAAGCTTTTCACGGACCGTTTACTCCGTGGTAATTTTACAAAACAATTTCGCAAGTAATTTCAAAGAAATAGATAGGAATATATTAATATTTGGTTTAAATATTCCTGTCATCCTGTCCCAAGGAGTAGACATTTTTTTTTGCTTTTCTGCGGTTGATTTTGCTTAGTAACTTACTCTTTATTATAAAAATTTTACTTCCCTTTTTAATCAGATTTTGTTACTTATCAGTTTCAAAGATTTTTTTCGCACAACGCCGTTAGTTGTTTTCGAAAATAAAGATAGCCTAAGTTAGACCTTATAACATCAGATAATTGTATAAAATATGTGTAGATAGTCAAGATTTTTTGAAAGTAAAGTTTTAATTATTATATACAAAATACTCCTTTGAAAACACCAGTACAAATCTAATTCAACCTTGCATGACTTCGCATCTTTTGTCCCCATAAACACGTGCGCGCCCTTTCCGTCCCTATTATCAAAAATATTGCGTCTTTCCTGACCATAAACAAAAGAGCGCCATAAACAAGATGGTGATATAATCTGTGGGAACCGCGATGTAGGGCTATATGGGGCAAAGGGGCCCCTCAATGGGCCACGTGGACATTTACGCAGTTTATTTTTATTGTGAGCTGTAATGGTAGCGGATTGGGGACAGATATTGTTTATGGCCTGTTTTGGAGACGAAACACTTTATGTCCGAGTGATGGCGCACCATCGTAAATTGGAGTTGTTGAAATTACATCACATCACCCTTAAAATCCCCGCAGATAAGGCAAAGGTGTACCCATTTTGCGTCCAATTTAATAGGAGCGAGACTATCGCCCTCAACTGGGTACAAATCAAGACTCCGTGGCTGCTACTGAGAAATTCTGGGTGGAAAAAATCAATCACACTTTTTACGAACTGGGAATCAAACCCAAGACAGCATTCACAGCAGTCGCACTTGCAACTACTAGACTAACGAGACAATCACATCAAAATTAATCGCTTTTGAATTTGACAAATTCTCCATTTTTTTCAGTAGGTACAGGCGTACACAAAATTACTTTTGTGTACTACCTACACAAAAGTAATATTCATCATCATCATCATCAGCCGGAACACGTCCACTGCTGAACAAAGGCCTCCCCCTAAAGGAGAGGTTGCCATAATCCCCACGCTTGGCAGGCGGCTTGGGGATCGCATTGAGGTCACTGAAGTGGGACGCTTTACGTCCCTCGAAGACTAAAATTAAGGTTGCTTTGCGTCAAATATTTCACACCAAATAATGAAGTAGGTATCACTCAACATTAAAATTATAAATTGCCAACGAAACTCAACTGTCTGAACAAGGTCCGAACTTTTAACAATGAAAACTGATATTCCTTTGTGTCTTCGCTACGTATTTTCCAACAAAATATCGTTTTTAAAAACTTTTCAATGTGAACAATCGATTGTGCACTGGTGTAGAAAAGTTGCTGCAGATAGAAGAACAATCAGTATCTTTTGTTTTAGTTTTAAAACCCATTTTATTTTATGGGACTTGTCGTTTTTAGTGCCTTAAAGCATTCTCACTCGGGAACTGTTTGTAACTGTACTTCTCTCCTTCTTAGTTGTTCACTCCCGACAAGCACAATCGACGACAGTCTTTGTTTAATTTGAGTTCTTTGATTATTGACACGTAACTCCGTTGAGCGGTCCAGCATAGATATTCACAAACAATCAAATCGAAGCCGAATCGAATATGTCGTATGTCTATCTCGCTCGCTCTCGAAATGCCAAAAAATATAGAAATATCGATTCGGTTTCGATTCGATTGTTTGTGAATAGCTAAGTAGCTGGTCCTGACCATGCGTCTCCAACACCACATCTCAAGGCCGTCTATCTTGCGTCGGTTTAGCATTCGCAACGTCCATGTCTCTGCTCCATAGAGGAAGATCGGGAAAACCAGAGTGTTCATTCTATATATCGGAAGACGCGTTGTTACAGTCAATCATAAAACAAGCAACATTTCTATCTAATTTGGGGTGAACACAAATGATCAAATGTATTTATTTAATCTACGTGCCCTCCAAAGTTGCATTTTAGACTTCTGTGGTTTTAGACTTCAACGACGATATATCAAACTATAGTTTTCAGACTATTGGCATTAAATCAATGCTGCAAACGGTCAGGTAAGCTTCGTACTATTTTTGTTGACGTGTCGCAGCTAAAACGAGGCGTTTGTTTTCGAAACACTGATCGAAACTAGTAAAATGGACTTAAACGTGTGATTTTAACAGAATAAATGACTTGTTGGCTTTACACCTGAACGATCTGTAAAGTCAGTATAATTATACTAAAAACAATCACCACATGAATGGGGTTTCTTAGAGCCCGTAGCGTTTCTGGCGGTGTCTGAGACGAGAGGTTCTCTCCCTTCAAATTCCACCACCTCCTTCGCTAGCATGATTGCTTCGCAGAAGGAGGTGACGACGTCTCACTTTCTCGCTCTGGACCATGTCTTGAACCACGGCCGGACACGAGAGGTGACCGCCGTCAATCGCCGCTGCGAGTGGCTGGAGCCCTTACACTCAAGGAATCCACTGGTTGTGCGAATAAGCAGAAGCGAATCCCATAGTTGCCAAACGAGGTGCCATTAAATAAAGAGATACCCTATTATATTTTAGGTCCAACATATTTGCACTACTTAGCCAGAAGTGTTAGAAGTAAGTAACTTCGTTTTAACTTAGTAGCGAAAGAAAGAAAACATAAATAAAGTTACTTATACAGGGTGTTTGGAAGGGAGCTGTACATACGCCTAGGGTAGAAACTAGGGATAGTCTGCTACCTACCCCCGCCCATTATATTGACCTTGGCCTCAAGGTTTTTTTTTAATTTATTATTATTTTTTATTTGACTTTTTTATGATTTTTTGACTAAAACTACCTGTAGCTCAAAATCTATCCATGGGACCGGTCGGCTAATGGTCTTGTTTTAATCGTTAGAGTCTTAGGGTCCTGCAAAAAATTATTTTACACCAGAAAATTGTGGAGAAGAAAAGTTATGGGGCCTGAAGTACCGTAGTAAGGTAAAGAAATAATTTTAAATTAAAAAAAAACCTTGAGGCCAAGGTCAATATAATGGGCGGGGGTAGGTAGCAGACTATCCCTAGTTTCTACCCTAGGCGTATGTACAGCTCCCTTCCAAACACCCTGTATACATAACAATAAGGTTGTTTTCAGTCTCCATAATGAGACCGCCACGAAATCTACTGACAAGAGTAGTTTTTTGTTCATTACTATTTGTTACCTTCTTTCCTGTGGCGTTCTGAATTTCTTTGTTTATTCCACTGGGAAATTCTTTAGTTGGTATAAAAATGTGGCTTTGTTTTTAGGATGTGGTTTCGTGTAACAAAGGAAGCGCAAAATGGATTAAAGGTGCTTACGGTAAGACTGGATAGGCCGAATAGTGGTATGTTTTAAATTGTCAAGCTACATAATATCATGCATAGGGCCTGATAAACTTACCAAAGATAATAACTTCTAGTTATTTTATTTGTAATCGTGTACACTAACATATTATTAAGTAATAGGGGATCGGACTGAGTCAAACAATTATGATTCTAATTCCGTCAGTTAGATTATCGAAAAATATTGGATACGTGTTTTTTGTTTTATCAAATCAATAAAAATTTACGAAGATAAGACGCGTCAAAGATCACGAGTGGGTTGTTGTGACGTCATTTGTAGCTAATAAATGTACTAACATGTGACGTTTTCGAGGAGTTCCGGAGTTTTCGAAGCACTGTATCGTCTTCATTTTTTGATTATGTGAAAAAAGAAAAAATACGTGTCCAATATTTTTTGGAAACTTATCTGACGGACTAATTAGATTTTTTTTAGTCCGACCCCCTATTGTTTGTACTAATACTATAATTATGGCCCATGCAGTTCGAAAATAAAAGATTTAGTAGTTTAATTTTTCGAAAAGAGCGTCGTTCTTTTAAAAATAATAGGAAGTAGAAAGCAAAGCGACCAACGTTTTTATTGCTTCTGTAAAAGGGCATGCGAGAGAAGCATGAAAACAAAACAATGTACACACATAGATAAATAAATTCACACCTATAACATACCTAATTAAGTTTCTTTCAATATATCTTCCATGTAGGTACATAAATTTAATTTCAAAAGTAACATAACCAATAAAAGTGATTTATTATCATAATTCACTATGATTTAGTTACATAAAGTGTTTTCAGATTCTTAACTATAAATTTCGTTGTCTTTGTTCATTTTTCTGTGTTCATTGAGACACAAAAAGATATTTATGAAGTACCTTCTCCGTTATCAACACTAAAATAACACGATCGTATATCATTGTCTTCCGTAATAGCTGTCTGTAAGCTCACACCAACAGTTGCTGTAGCCCCCCCCCCCGCCCCTCCCCCACACCTCTGCCTATGAGAACTACCGTGACGTCATATCTTTGATGTAGTTCAATGTCACGTTTTGGATACGGTCCTTTCATATTAGGTTACTTTAGAGAGCTGCAAAACGAAATAAATATCTATACCAACCGGATTTTATGAATTGTATCACTTTGTAAAAAGTTATGAGTGGTCTTAAATAATAAATGAAATATTCATGTCAAATTGAAAACCTCTTTCTATTTTAAGCAGATTAAAGAGCTTTGTTTCTACGAGAATGTAGATCGCTATGACAGCGATGCAAGGGCGGAAGTAAAATTGTGAACGGACTATAGGATTTTTTCTAATGAGTTTTCATTCTCCCAAATGAGTGCGGAACTAAGAAGATCTCATTTTTAATAATCGTCTTGAGAATTTTAGTACGAGTAGGTTAATAGTCACCTGGAAGTGTGCCGGATTACGTCTGTCTGTTTGTCCTATATACGTGACAGTGTCACGTCGTCGTGACATGTCGCACCACATTAGTGACAAAAGTTGACGGATGAGTTGACGTGAGACGTGCCCTGTTCTGCCGGATAAAAGTTAAGACTTTACTGTTCTATTTCTATTTAAAATTTCGCAGACACGTTAATGAGCAAACATACGTCTCTCTGTTACTTGTATTTTCAACAGTTCGCTGACAAATAAAAAAATAACTATGACGTGGTGCGTGTAATCCCCGTGATGTGATGTAAAAAAATAAATTAGCATACTCTTTATTTTGTTTTTGTTTTTTTAATTTTATACGAACGAGGGTCGTAAAAATCAGATAGTTAGCTATAGGTATTTTGTCCATCGGAAACATACAATGTGGATCTGGAACTACGACATTAAATTAAAACTAGCACTGTACTAGTCCATCGAAACATTTTAAAACACGAAGATTAGTAGTTAGTGGAAAATTTAAAAATTGCAATTTTCAAACAAAATAAATAGCAGAATCAACTGCATAAAAAGTAAACACGCTTTAACTACGAAAAGTCACTGACCTAGTGCGCGGGGTGCAGCGAGCGGCGGCGATGTTGGGCGTAGGTACTTTTTAATATCGGAGAACAACAAATCAGCGGCATAAACTCACTAAGTTGCGAGTTGTTAATTAATAAAAGATCACTGATTGAATAATTAATCACTTAAAACCTTATTTGAGGCATAATTAAACTAAAAAACTTACTAACTTAACCTAAATCACAAAACTAGCTACCTAATAAATGCCTAAATAACTAATATTACACTAACACCAATAAGTCACAGTAACCTATGCACTAATCCAAATATCATAAATCGTCTTTAATCACAATAACAACAAACTTTTCATAAAATCACGACAATGCGCGCGCGGCTCGTCTTGTGATAAAAAAAGTAGGCGTGTGCTCTCCTCAAAGGGCGCCGCTATGCACTGACTGACATAGTTACCGAGTCAAGGACTTTTTGCCGAAAAAAATTCCGCTCACACACACACTCGCAATTTTCTATGCACCACTAATGCATTATTTGCGTAAGTAATATTACTTTTTCTTTATAATTGTAGTATTTTGTGGGAGTGTGCGGGGCGCGTCAGAGTGGGATCGTATGACACCTTTCTCTGTCTTTCAAGCGTATTGAGACGTTGAGAATAGAATCGTAGGTTTTTGCACAGGTTCCTGACCTTACAATGTTTACCTATTATTACGGACTCCGATCTACATCATGTTGAAAAATAAGAAAATGAAAAATAATTTCCTGTGGCTAAAGTAGTCATTGGATTTGATTGATTTTTTGTATACGGGTCAAGAGCATGCCTTTCTTTACGTGGTTTAGAGGAATGTCAATCGTCCTGCTCCACATTGTATATTGTAATACAATCATAGAACAGTAATTTGGCTGCGTCCAGTTTGACATCTACAAAATTGAGTATCCGATAACATTGGCTACGTTTTTAGTGTTTTGGAAAGTATAGCCATAAGTCTTACACGCAAATGATTCCCACATTATCTGACCTAAACAGAAACCGCTTGACTGAAGCCCAGTTTTTTTGGTTATAGAAACTCTTATTTTGATGTTTCCCTCGTTAAAATCGTAGCATTCGACCTGTGTAGATGCACTACGGTAGTGCGTCAGAAGACCAAGTACGTGGCGAGAGTGCAGTTGCTTGAGTCGCCGCAATGTCAACTTTAAACCGTTCGTGGTGCGAATACTAACATCGTATCTCCACCTCATCTTGGAGGAGGACTTTTGGTCGCAGGGAGTGGTGTTCCTTTGGTTCCACGAGCAAGTAATCACAAACGCACAGTGACAAATTGCACAAGTGAAGTGACCAAATGTAGAGAAGAATGGGCAAGAAACTCCATGGACACTCTTTTAAATCAAAATATTCAATAGGGTAGTTAACAAAAATATCTAATTAGTCCGTTAGAGAGATTTACAAAAAATATTGGACACATATTTTTCTATTTTTACGTAAACAAACTAATGAAGACGATACAGTGCTCCGAAAACTCGTGTGACGTCATATTCTAAGACATATGGCATTTTTTACCGGTCAGTGACGTCACAAACCCCCACTCAAATCTTTGACGCGTTTTATCTTCGTAATTTTTTATTGATTTGATAACACAAAAAATACGTATCCAATATTTTTCGATAATCTAAATGACGGACTAATTAGAATCACATTTTTTTTAGTCATCCCTATTGTTAGAATACTTTCTCACTCGTATTACCTAAATATATATAATACCTTCTCGGCGAACAAATATTTTAAATACATAATTCTGCTCGCAAAATTCCTGAAAATATTTACGTGAAGAAAATGTTATTGTAACCGAAATAGAGAGCAAGTTATCGTTATTGCCGCCAATTTATTTTAGCGTTCCTACTTGCCTAGACTTTTAATAAAAAGTCCTAGTTTTTGTAAACAAGACAGTTTTCATGATGAGAAATTCTTATGTAGAAGAATTTACAGTGTTTTAGGGATCCAAATCTCAATCGGCTAAAACGGAACCCTTATAGGATCATACATAGGACTTAAATATAACTAACGAAATGTTGGTGTACTATGAGGTACACCTCCGCCTCACCCTTCATCGAAATACAGGCGTGAAGTTAGGCTATAGCCACGGAATAACTGACCGCGCAGCCTCGCGAACCATGCGGTCGGTCAGCACGTGCCTCGTCCGAGCCTGCCTCGCGAGGCTGCGCACTCAGTCAGTACGCGGCTTATGGTAAACTGTTATGTAGTATTTATAACTTTTGTCATCGTCTGCAGACAGCTACCAAAGTGTTAGTTTTAATACTAAAGTTTTTACTGAACAAAGTTAATTTTATCAACTTTGAAAGAAACGTCACGTGTTGATTAACTTTGGCAGTGTTTTGATACCAGAGTAAGTAGGAAACAGTAATAAACAATTTTATTATCCATTTGATGCTCCAAATTGTTCATTCTAAAGAAATAAGAGCAGGGCATTGGTGACAGACAGCTGCAGCTGAAGGATAAATAAAGTTATTTGCTCGACTTTTCAGAATCAAATATGAAATGTAGATAAGATTTTATTTTACCCATTATTTTCATGGACATTTCAAGGATTCGCTATGTTGCCGATCTTAACACCCTATGTTTACAAAGAAGAAATTTCGTCTTTAAGGTGGAAGCTCACATCTGGCCCGCGAAATTCTAATTTTCTTACGTTTTTGGCAATTTGCAGGCCAGTGCTTGGTTGTATGTTTATGAAAATTTAATTTGCGACTGTAAGACGTATGAAGTTACCGAATTATAACCATCAAAATTACTAACTACTAAAGAATAGAGCATGCACCCGGTTCTACCCGGTTCTTTCAGAACCGGGTATACCCGGTTCTTTCAATGTATGTACAGAAACGGATCCGGAAAGAGCAAACCCGGTTCCCCAGTTCTTTAAAAAAATTTGTTCGCATTATTTCTTCCATTCAAAATACGCGTTAGTAATTCACGTTTTTACAAGCTGGCAACGTCGCATAATGCGACGAGCGAGACAAGTGTAAGCGACTAGCATACACGTGTCTCGCTCGTCGCTAGCCGGCCGTCCGTCTCTCGCCCGCCCCGCACACCCCACGCGCACGACACGTCACTCGTCAGTCGTCACACGAACCTCCTGGACCGTGCACGCATTTGTACATTCCAGTGACGATTTAATTGTGCTATGCAGACGAAAATGACGACGATGATGATGGTGTTCAGTTTGTGGAAGAAACACAAAGAGAGCTGTCTAATTTCAAATATTTTGATTTATTAGCAAAAGTCCGAAAGGTAGCGAAGAAATTTAAAAAATCCCCGACCAAAAACGACGATGTGAACAGTTAAAATTGAAATGACTCTTTTTGAAAATGGTGGTAGTCGAGGCACAAATCTTTCGACTGCATATAAATACTTAAAAGCTATACCGCCGACCACCGAGCCTGAGCGAATTTTCTCCTCGGCAGGTTATATTTGCAATCGCCTGCGCAGCTCACTGAGCGACCGGAGTTTGGACATTATTAGCTATTTAAGATCCTAATATCAGGACAAAAGATTTTAAAAGACAACTGTTGCTGTGCTGTGGCTGTCGTGGGACTGTTATCTTTAATAACCTTCTTTTTTTATAGTAACTGAATATATAATACCTAATGAACATTTTCGATAAACGACTTTCTTTCGTTTATTTAACTTGCGTGTATTATGTTGGATATGTTTGATTTTTTAGATTTTATTAATGTTTTTGAAGTGTTAAATAAAAATATTTGATTTTACTAATATAAGATAATTATAAAGAAAAGTACTACTCGTAGTATTGTAACTGAGACTGATTTGTTACAAAACTGTAAGACTGATTTGTTACAAAACTTGCAAATATATATTGATTAGACAAATGTAAACTATTTGATTTCATATTCCTAGTGGTAATTGCTTACCCTGACAAATTCTCTACAAATTTATTCAAATCCAAAAAAACTTAAAAATTTATTTGCCGGAACCGGGGGAACCGGTTCCCCCGGTTCTAACTGCCTACCAGACCCGGTTCTCAAAAACCTGGAACCGAATCCGGTTTTGCATGCCCTACTAAAGAACGACGACTAAATTACTAAAGAATGACTTTTACATGCAAAAATCAATCTTGACATGAAAATGAACTTGGAGGGTTGTATTGATAATGTTGATGGTTATAATTCGGTAACTTCATACGTCTTACAGTCGCAAATCAAATTTTCATAAACATACAACCAAGCACTGGCCTGCAAATTGCCAAAAACGTAAGAAAATTAGAATTTCGCGGGCCAGATGTGAGCTTCCACCTTAAGCTATTCTTAGAATAGGTGTCTAACTGCGGTACCTACTCGGAGAAATTTAATGATTAGTTAAGCCGTCACTTAGTAAAGATTTGACATATTTTTGTATTACATAACTGTCAAAACCTTTACTAAGTGATGGCCTAAGTAATCATTAAAGCTCTCTGAATGCGGCAGTAATAGTCTTAGTTATTATTTGTACATTCATTTCAATTACCCAGATAGAACGAAGACGCGTTATATTTCTATCTGTGGCCAGACAAACAGTAGGATGCGAACAAACTTTTTTATTTTAAAATAGCAGCCTTCCCTAACCTTTGAAAACACTGAATTATTCACCTTTTATCAACCACAATCCCAGCGCCATTACATTATTCACGTGAAACATAAAACAAACCGAACAAACACGTAGGGTTCTGTACAAAAACTCGTTTCTTCTATAGACTCACATTAATTTATAACTTTATCTTAAATTTGTTTCCATTTAATTGTTCTTAAAAAAATAACACATTAAAATCATTTAGTAGCCCACGAGCATCGGATACGGGGTTCGACTGGACCGAGTTACCGGTGGTCAGGGCTCTTGAGAAAGGAATCTTCTAACATTACGCGCCGTGTCCAGAAGTACTGCTGTCTAAATCAAGCCCCTGATCCAGCTACCAAAGGAAAGCCTCTACAGACGTTAGTCGAGGCTATTGACTACTAAGCCGGTGGCCGTCACGACTGTCGGCACAATGACTGCTGTATATTAATATTATTATTTTGATGCCATAACTTTAAAGACCCTATGAAAATGTTGAGTGTATACCTGATGCGGTTCCATTGCAGCTCTGTAATATACGGACATAGAGGCGGAAGGATAGACAGATGAACATACAGCGGACCCCTTAGTAATGATATCGCACCCTATGTGTACGGAACCCTAATTCTACCCTCAATCTATAGCAAAAAAGGTCACAAAATACCCTCATTTAATTAATCAAGGAACCCAATCACTCGAATACTGAAGATAAAATCCCGCTGAAAATGGGCGAAAAACATTATTCTTCTTTCGGGTTTCCAAAGTCGGGTAAAACGACCTTTTTTGTGTAATCATGGACCCAATTTGTTTTAACACTGATAATAATCTAGTGAGTTAAATGGGACAAATGTTGTACCAACGACTATTTGTGGCACTTTATGTCAAGTCAAATTGTACAATTGAACAAGCTAATAAGTACACAGCCAGCCAACTTGCATTCACTTTTAAGATTATACAGATACATTTAAAGACTGATGCCAAAATATACAGTGTTTGACATCAGTCGCTTAGTGCGAAGCGCTTTATAAAACAAAATTGCAATCAATATTTTCAGTGTTATAGAATTATAGAAAACTCTACCTGAATACTTATTAGCTTGTTCGACTGTACAGTCGTTTGTCCAGTCACGAGCAATAATTATATAGGTAGGTACTTGGCAAAATTCAAACGCGAATTTCTCGTGAATTAACGATTGCAACTTCGAATTATGACCTTCATTATGGTTCAATATGGCTTCTAAAACATTTGTTTCGTTACGTAACATAACATTAAATGAATTCAGTAGTCGTAAATTACTGCTCCCAGGTGTGTACATATTGGTGCTGCTGACTGTACACTTTTTGTCATTTGTTACAGGTGGTTTCGGTATAAAGATCTTTGGCAGTAGGTAATCAGTAACCCGAATGTCTGACAATCACCAAAGGTATTCGTATTACAGAGTACTAACAGGATTGTGGAGTGCAGATAGGCTCGCTCCTTGTAAAATAGTGATAGTGTCAGACATTTTGCGCCTAGTGTTAGGCCATTGATTTAATTATTGCTATTTTTATTTTGTGCACAGTGGCAAATAAATGTGATTTCTTTCTTTCATTTTTTAATATTAAAACTGTGCTAAGAAACTATTGATTGTACACATTATTATTACTGTATGAGTTTTGGCGCCTTAGAGAAAACTTAATCCGCCATTGTTTTGTGACTTACAATTTCCATAGACAAAATTCTCAACGTTTCTTCACTCTTTCGCTCTAGTTAGGTTTACACTGGTAACACTTAAATATGCCAGTTTTAAACCAATCTAAAGTTATTCTCTATTTGACTCTCATTTAAACTTTTAAATGACCTGCAAAAAGACATATTATTTAACTAAGAAAACACTTCAAAGGAACTCGTCTGTTAAATTAGTTCTTTCCTTCCTTCAGAAGAAAATGGCCCTTTTCACACTGCTTTGATCTTCGTTTTATTTTACAAAAATGGTTTTTCTAATCAGTATCTCGCTTTTATTTTGAAAGAAAGAAAATTGGGTTAAATTGGTATTAATAACAAAAATATCTTAAACAATAAACAAAATAAACAATATACCTAATGCTGAAAGAGCTTTAGCCCAGCATAATGCCAGATGGCAACACAGTGTGCCCTCTATGTCGAGGCCGCGATAACAAGTGTACAACCCGCGGCCAGGGTGTATCACCTGACATCGATTTCCAGTTGCTACCCACGAGTGCCATACGCTGGAAAACATAAACAAACACATTTTTTTTTTCATTATTTCAAAAATAATAGGAATATGTCTGTAGTTTGGAGAACTGCGAGACTGTGTGCCAGCAGTGGACTGATAGGCTGACTAAGCACTTTTGTATTGCTATTTCGGTAAAAAAAAGAGTTTTTTACATACAATTTTTTACATACATACATACAAACTCACGCCCTATTCCCATGGAGGTAGGCAGACACAGAACGCCACCCGCTACGATCCCTACATACTCCTTTTGTCTCATCCACATTCATACACCTGGTCAAGTGGTCATACACGCACGCCGGTTACGAGTACTACGCACTTGTCCTTTCTGAAGAACCACACCAATAAGATCAGTGTAACTGTCTTTTTAGGGCGTCACCTCCCGGCGTTACCACTCACATTTGCCTTGTAAATACCTTTTTTTAATACTTTTTTTATAATTAGTAATTAATTCTTTTCTACGCATTTTTATGGGTATTTCTACATTACATATTTATAACGTATCCCATAAAGGGTGTAAAAGTACCCTTAACGCAAACGAAGGGCACTTGTTCCACCACTGCGATAATTTTTTGGTTCTAGACCATACCTGGGAACCCCCTAGTTACGGAGAGATTGGGGGTCAAAGATCCAAATTTTGCACAGCTGTTTTTGTAAATACTAGTTTTTCAGGTTATAACTTTACTTAAATTACCTCCATGACCCGTTTACTATTCAAAGTATCCACTAGCCCAATGTTTAAAGATTGCAACATTGAGTGTTACCGTAAAATGTGATTATTGACCCCAAAAATAAAAGTCATTTCCCAGCAAAAATTTTTGCGTAGGGGTACTTAGTTTGATGTACAGAATGCTTGGTTGACGTATTCGTGAAGGGTTGATTTACACCCTGTATAGGCGTGTATATATCGCAACATAAGATAAAACGTGAATAAAACCGTTTCTACCATTACATCATACATTTTTCTTAACACTCTTCCAGTACATAGAAACACATTTATATATAAAATCACCCACATGTTATTTGATATCTTAAGAGCATTAGAACATATAAATCATCACGCCCTGACGTAAAGGAGCTCAGTAATAAAATAGCAAAGTCTGATGTTATATCGTATGATAGGACGAACGTAAAAATGAGAGCACGTTTCTCAATACACTCTAATGTACTGAGTTTATTTTTCTGAGATGTGTACTTAGTTTTATTAAAATAGCAAGTCAAAAACGTCGATCGTCGAGGTTAAGCAGAGCTTGCCATGAACGGTCCGTGGATGGGTATACTTAGGTGGCGATTTTTATAAGGGCGATTGAATTTTAAACGGGTGTTCTAAAATTGAAGGCGTCGACTCATCCGCAAGTACGGATGAGTTACCACCTTAATAATATGATGTGGTTATCTCGTCCACATCGACAAACAAACATTTGTGTATAGGAACATTGTCAGACCTTTGGTGACTTAAAACCCCCCTTGACATTTGTACAGGTAGACATTCGCCCGAATGTTAGACAACCAGTCTTGTCTTACTTACCATAAGGTATCGTATTACTCAGTACTAACTAAAGTGTGGAGGTCAGATAGGCAGACGCTCTGTATAAAATACTGTTAATTCAGCTGCATCTGGTAGAAAATTCAGGTGTGAAGGTGGAGTGAAGTACTGCTTTAAGGCATCATGGTAACCCGTCGGGGCTGCGGGTTGTTGTAAGAGATACCGCAGCCCCGACATTAAGGGCTAAGAAGGAACATGAATGGATTTAAGCCAGTAGAAGTCTGACACTCCCTTGCACTCTGCCCAGAGCGGGAGGGGTTATTTGATGACTTCCCAACCCCCCCAAAAACAAATAAGCTAGGGCAAACAAACATGCTCACTTTTACCTTATACTTTTTATTAGTTAAGGTGCTTACGCGACTGTATAAAATAAGAAATGGCTACCTACGTAAGAGGAAGTCTGATAGTGACGTCGGTAACTGAAAAGTTGTGCTATAATCGGTTACAATATATGGGCACGTGATTTGGAGCAATCAGGAAAATGTTATGACAAAAGTATTGGGAATGTGAGTGGGCATAAGAGTAGAGGAAGACCAAAGATGGATGAACTGTGTGAAGGATGATATGGCTAGAAATGAGGTGACTGCTGACATGACGAGAAATAGAGAGTATGGAAGATGAAGACATGCTGCGTCGACCCTGAATGAATTCGGATAAGAGCAGGAGAATTAACATGCAGTTAGGGTGCTTCCGCCAACTTTTGTAAACGGATTCGTTTTTTCTCGTGCAGAATCCTAAAAACAAAATTAGTTTTAAGTTACTAAGACTGACAGACAGACGGAGAAGTGGCGTTACTTTTTAAAGAAATAAACCTACCCTTACTGAAAAGTAACGGTTCATTCACCTGTTAATGACCTTTGAAAGTAATTAATTTACCTGTCAAGAACTTAGTTGTGGAACATTTGCTGCCTAAATAAGAAGAACAAAATCTCCATGGTTACTCATTTGCCTTCATATTTTTTGCTTGAAGATGTGCAATGAAAAAGAAAGAGTTTCTATGTTCGGCTGTATTTTTTTTGCAATGTAAATAGATATTTCCGACAACTATGGACCGATTTACGAGATTTTTTTCAACTTGGTAGGAGAAACTTGCGCGATGGCCCACATTAGTTGGTGTGTTTGTGTTTATTTTCTTCTTCGTCTACGTTGATGATTTCCTCAAAACATCTAAATACAATATACAATGAATACATAACAACAATTCTGCAACTAAAAGGATAAAATAAAAAGCTTTTCAGACCCTCTTGTACCCTTACCTGTAAATAAACTCGACCTTATTTCTAATACAGGAAAATTAAATCCCAAACTGTGAGTACCGGTTTCCGGTTTATCGTTTTTATGACGTCATTTCCCAGCAGTAAGTGTACAAGCCATATTGTTTTTGGTTCGGAAATGGTCTCTATTTTATTTTAGTGAGGTAACGTGATTACTGGGGTAGATTAAATAGTAATCAATTTGTATTTTACTTGAATTGTGGGGTTGTTAAACATTTATGTAAGAATTGTGAGGTCAAGTTCGTTATGTGAGGATTGTGAGGTCAAGTTCGTTATGTGAGTTGAACTTGATATTTTATTGTGTTATACATATACTTAAGTAGGTACCATACTTATAGCTTTACTTATTAACTTGTTATTCGGTTAATTTCCTTCAATTTATAATATTATGCTAGTTTTACAATACAAGGGGCAAAGAAAAGGGTTCTTTGTTCTTCCTCCCGCTCTTGGGCAGAGCGAAAGGGAGTGTCAGACTTCTTCTGACTAAAAACCACCCATGTTCCTTCTTAGCCCTCTATGTCGAGGCCGCGATAACTAGTGTACAACCCGCGGCCCCGACGCCTCGAATGCAATAACAAACTTTCCGCACTTGTATCAAAATATACTACAGCTACGAGCACACGTTTCTGATACCTGCTCTATAATAAACCAAGTGCCGATAAAACCTGTGTTCTTTCAATGAAGATCTTAAATCTATCACGGTTAAAACTTTCAATGGTTTGTTCATACTTGATGGGTTTCACATAAAAAGGGCGGTAAAACTTTTTACGATGTCTTTGATGGCTACCGAAGTACCGAATTGTAGAATAACCTTCCTACAGTCTAAGATTTAATAAAAGATGGTTTTTGTGGTGAAATTGCTCTGGCTTTCGTTAAATGCAATGAAGTGAAAATATTTTTTGTAAAATAACTATTGAGTGCTTTATTCCCAAGTATGGTTTATGCAAAAAATACTCTTTCGTTTCTATTGTACTTTTATATAGGTAGGTATTCTATAGTTAAGGTAATGCTGTTATACTCACTTAAGTGGCTCATAATTTTAATAAAGTTTGGATTATTGGTAGTATTTCATTCGTGTAGTATAACACGATGGCTGAGCATGAGGTCCTGAGTTCGATTCCCGGATCGGGTCAATTGTTATTGGGTTATCCCATTAGGAATTTTTTAGTAGCTGCCACGGAGTCTGGATTTGTGCCCCGTTGATGCCAATAGGCTCGTCGCGACATCACTGAACATAACTAGCGAAATTCGAGGGTCTTGTTAGATACTCCTCTGTCCAATACTTTGGGGATAACAGGCGTGATGCTATGTGTATTATGTAACTTATATGACCCAAGTTAAATCACTCCAAGTCACATTAACTAATTAAAAATTTACCTACCAACATAGACTGCTAAAATAAACCCTCTCTTGGCTTTACTAAAAGCTTTCTTCAATATATCACCACTACATATTATAAGACAAAGGCCTCCGCCGCGTCTGTCAGGCTGTTCGCGATAAACTCAAAAACTCCTGCACCGATTTTCATGCTGTGTTCACCAATGGACAGAGTAGTTCTCTGGGAAGGTTTTAGTGTATAACAAATTTCCACGCGGATGAAACCGTGGGCAACAGAAAGTATTGTATAAAATTATTACATACACGAATTTCAAGGCAGCTATAATCTGCAGCAATTTTCCACTAGGTGAAACACAACTAGTTAATTAACCGACTAATTCCCGGTGTTCCCGTTTTATCCGGGATTCATTAGTTACGGTTTATTGCGAACCGTTTTACGGTTTATTTTTTCTCGTAGTTTCCTATATCATTTGAATCTAAGAGAAATTCGAACATAAAAAACTTGCGTCCGTAAGAACAAAAACGAATGGAATCTCTATTACATAGTTTTCGTTACAATAACTAATTCAAACTATTTAAATTCTTATCAAAATATCTGTTAATTGCATTCCAAATTCCACAATAATTGTAAAACTTCTGTCTACTAATTAAGAACCAAATACCGAAAAGAAACAAATGTAAATGCACTATTTTTCGCCTGCGGATTTGCCCGCGGTTAGGTTTACTTTTTATAGATCCCCAACAAAAATTATACACACAAATCTCATACACTTACACAAATCTTGACAAATAAACTGTGGATGATAAACGTCTAACGGGGATTGAAAACCATTCCAAGAGAACGAACTATTAGGAAAATCATTACCTATAACCCAGGTACTAGGTCATAATCTACCGCTCTACCTGTGTGTCAAATTGTATCAAACTCCGTTCAGCCGTCACGGAGTGAATAGACAATACACAGACAGACAAGAGCTTTCGAATTTATAATAATGCTAGCTTTTGATCGGGGCTTTCAATTCCAACAACACATGTACATCCGAGTAGAATTAAGTCTAGACTTCTAGAGAGAAGGGTTTATCCTAAATATTAATAAATAAAGAATATACGAGATGTATACGTAACTCATCGATATTTGGGGACCGTTCATATGAACTTGGGGTTATTGGAATAACGATATTAGTGTCCCTACGCTCTTGTATCTATATTTTACTATCAATATTTTGCTCAAGAAAATACAAACCAAATAAGATGTGTCAGACTAACACCTCTTAAATCGTTTGTATATTTCTTACTGACAGTATGTAAACAGCGAGAACTCTGGCAAACAAATAACTGATTTTAGTTGATAACTACATAAAGGATGCAAAAATACCCCGAAAGGCACTGGTTCTGGTCCTGTGTGAGACCAATAAATACTTTTTTTTTACCTTTGCAATCACCTTTTTGTTCTTCTTCACACTTCAAACTTCGTCACTTTACATAATTTTGTAACCACTTTCTGATGTACTTATTAAAGATTATTGAAGCAATGCTCTTTGATCAAACCACGTATTGGCAAAATTCCCGTAAATATAAAGCTTCAAAGTAACTAGTATAAATGCATCCCACGGATTGTTTAAGAGATTGTGATAAGTATTTAAAAATCAAAGAAAAGAGAACAATGTGCGATGAAATCCTATTTAATGTACTATCGTCGTACTGGCATTTGTAGACAAAGACAAGTAATGTTGTATAGAGTCTGTCAACAAGCAGAGACAATCTAAATATTTCATTAAAACAGTTTGACTGGATTTTACATAAAACTAGACATTTTTGTAATAAATTCGCAGTCAATGTTTTTTCTACGAGTCTTTCATAGAAGAACCTAACATTTGATTTCCAGTCGTCTGCTGAAATCCAAAAGCTAGAATTACAAAATAATAATATATTTTTGACTTTTCAGATAAAATTCGACATCCCAAGGAGAAGGGGTCGGAGATACTCTAATAAACAATTGTTTTTAAAAACACCTTCCACAGTAGGTACCTATCTAAAACTAAATAAACTTTTGCTATCTATTCGCAATTTTGTAATCTATAAAGTTAAGTTCAAAGTACCAATAAAACAGCTACTAAGCCATGAATATACAGTTGAATGAAACTATTAAGTAAAATTTGTTGTAGAGGTTAAATAAAGAACACAAAATAAATGAAAATTCGTTGAAAAAGACAACGAGAAATCTAAGCCTAGACTGTAATGCTAGGTCTTATAAAGAATTATTTGAAAACCTAACATAATGAAGATACTGAAACAAAATTGGAAGAAGCAAGAAAATGTAACCGATATTAACGATAAGATCTTTTTGCTAATTCCACGAGGGACATGTTTCTAAAGAAAATGTTGATATTACCACAATTGTACAGAACAAAGAAAACCGAAACACAAGGCGTTGGCAAACAAACAATACAAATTGAAGAAGGAAATTATGAAATTGATGAATACAGTTCGCGTGTTGAATCATGGAACATTATAGAAACCGAAATTCCACAAAAACATGGGCATAAAAAAGCCATATTTCTTCCAACACATTATTGGTAAACAAAAACACAATGTCAACATGTATAAAATTTTATTTAGTCGATTGGCTCCATTCCAACTCTTACAATTCAAGGCAAAGAAAACCGTTATTAAAGATTTATTTACTTATTTCCTCCAATAAAAATCATCATAAAATATATTTCGGAAACTAGAGAGATTGATATTCATTCTAAATCAATCGGAATGATAAGCAGTTATCGGTAAATAAAAGATGAATAGCAAACAGTAGTCGGTAAAGTAGAAATGAATCGATTATGTTTTTCTTTGTTTGCTCCCTGATCATCGGCAAATTCTTAGATCGGAATTTCCAATGGAACATCGCTCGACAATCAATGAATAGACGTTTCTTAGAAAATTGAATCAGCTTTAGAATTTTGTATTTTCTCTATACTTACTTTAACCTAATTTGACCTTCAATGAAGATTTCGATGTTTTGACTCCGATCTTTATTTAGAATGGTTTGAATATTTGCATTTGAATATTGGATAGAACTTGTACAGGGTACCGATTTGCAGGAAAATCTTAAGGTATCAAGATGGTGACTTTATTCACCTGAATTGTGGTGGTTAATTTATCTGGGCGAAACTAATATCACCCATGTGAATTGAGGACACTGATCATTAGACACTAACTGCCGTATTTAGTAATGGTTTTGTCATACAAAAAAAAATGTCAAACCTTTACTAAGTGACGGCATAAGTAAGCATTAAGTATCTCTGATTATGGCAGTAAGCCGTACAGCGGTTGCCTGCACAATCAAGTAGGTAACTGTAATATTTCCCCAATCAACTTTGAACCTAATACTTTTGCGATGAAGTTGAAAATCTACTGGAAGTTAGAAAGGTAGTATGTATAACACTGGTATTCAACTTCATGTGGTTAGACTGAAGAACGACTCCAACAAAGATGGAAAAAAACTAACCTGATCGATCAGCACAATCAAGTGTCACATTTTGGGTTTGAAATCATTAAAAAAATCAGTTTAGTGCCCAACTAGATTAAACCCATCAGATGACAAATGAGTACGAGTAATATTACGTGTACGCTGGCCGGCTAATCTCTCACTATATGTCCACTTACAAGTCCGCTCGGTTGCCAAGGCATGTAGTTTTGGCGCCGAACGGTAACTGGCGCAATTTGAACGTATCGGCTGCCAGCAGTCACCACAGCCCACAATGTTTCACCATTCTAGCTGACAACGTATTGCGATAGTGGGATTGGAAGAAATAAGACTCTGAACTGAAACGGTCATAGGGTTCAAAAAAGATGAGCAAGAAAAAACGTTTATTTTTATTGTAGGTGTAACAGAATATGAATAAATGTAATTTATTTCGTCACCATTGCTTTTAAAACTGTAACGAAAAGCATTGTGAGGAAACGTCTTAGAAATGTCTCTAGAAATGTCTTAGATCCCAAAAAAATGTAGACATGTGACATCTACCAACCCGCGTATGTGACATCTACCAACGGGGTTTGTGAAGTGGACTAAAGCCCATCCCTCTGCTAGAGCGGGGCCTGTGTCGCTGCAGTGGGAATATAATAGCTGATGATGATGATGATGACGAAGTGGGAGAGGATGGTGACAGACAAAAATAATGCAATAAAAGAGAGAATGTGAAGAATGATATAAAAGACAAAGGAGTAAATGATCTAGGAATTGAAAGGATTGGAAGAAACCGTGTTTCGCCGACTTCAAGTAATTTGGTACAAGGGCAAGATGATATATTCAAAATTCGTTTATTTTGTGAACACAGGGTACAATGATCTTATGTATATATAGTGTTTGGTCCAACCTATGTTCCGCCGACAGGCATACAAAATAGTGATGCTATGATCAAAATTAAATTGATTTTAAAAAATCTCTTCAGCAATATTACAGTCGTCAAATTAATTAAATTAAATAGTCTAAATGTCAAAAATTACAATTGCATTATGATAAAATAAAATTAAATAATAACATAATAATAATTCCAAAATTATGGTTAATTAAATTTGTCATTCAGAAACTGGTCTAATGTGTAATAACAGTTTTCAAGTAGCAGCTTCTGTAAAGTGTTTCTGAATTTTTGTAATGGCATACATTTAATTGCATCGGGAACCTTATTAAAGACTTGGGGAGCAATACCAAAGAAACTTTTTCTCATCAGTGCAGTTTTACATTTAGCATGGCATAATGTGTTCTTATATTGAGCACGTATGGGTAATTTCTTGACTGTGGACATTTTTTTAAATAAGTGGGGATTATTTTTTACAAACAAAGAAGTTTCCAAGATGTACAAAGCAGGAAAAGTTAAAATATTGTATTTTCTAAAATACGGCATGCAACTGTCAGTCCTTCTTAAACCAAACATCGACCGTATACATCTCTTTTGCATTTTAAAAACCAGTTCTCGGTTTGTTGACTGTCCCCAAAAAACAACACCGTAACGCAAAACCGAAGCTACCAATCCATGATAAGCCGTTAAGAGAGTTTCAGTACTTACTTTTTTTGACAGTTGAAATAGAAGGTACGCTGATCTGCTTAATCGTTTACAAACTTCTTCCAGATGTGGTTTCCAGGTCAGTTTGCAGTCTATAGAGATACCCAGGAATTTTGCAATGCTAGCCTCTTCTATTCTAGACTGATTATAGGTGACATTGACTGGAGTATTTACAAGCCGTTGGTGGAAATGCATAATTTTAGTTTTATTTAGATTTATTACAAGATTATTGTCCTTAAGCCAATTAACTATTTTCGAGAGAGTGTCATTAATGTCAAGTTCGTAATTATTAGGATTGTTGCATTTTATAATAACCGTGCTATCATCAGCAAAAAGTACCATTTCATGCCCTGTTATTGTCGGTAGGTCATTAATATATATTAAAAATAACAGGGGTCCCAACACGCTACCCTGAGGAACTCCATGTTTGATCAGCCTTGCTGCCGAGGTATATGTTTTTTGCAACTTAGTTACAGGACATATTCTTGTGATTTCTGTGCATTGCAATCTATCACTTAGGTAAGATTCGATAAGTTTAAGAATATTTCCTCTAATGCCGTAGCTATATAGTTTTTGTAGTAAAATTTTATGATCCACAAAATCAAATGCCTTTGTCATATCTGTAAACCCTGTTTTTCTTATCGACAGATGTTAGGACACTTGATAGTAGGTCAAATAAAGCCATGTTAATATTAATATTTTTTCTAAATCCCTTTTGTTCATTACAAAATAGTTTAAATTTTTCAAAATAGGCATATATACTGTTATAGAGCACTTTCTCAATAATTTTTGAAAATATAGGAATTTTCGCAATTGGCCTATAATTTTTTAATTCAGTTCTATCGTCTTTTTTGAATAGGGGCTTAATTATTACTTTTTTCAGACGAGTTGGAAATATACCATCGGAAATACAGAGATTTATTATATGCGAAAGTAACGGTGCTATTATCTCCTTAACTTCTTTAATAACCTTAGTTGATATGTTATCAAATCCAACGGTATTTGTATTTTTGAGGCTGTCAATAATTTTGATTATATCGTCGCATGTGACTGGTAACATAAATATGGATTGACTTGAAATATTGTCCTTTAGGTGTTGCTTATTATTCGATACATTATTTGTTTGAATATTATTTTCGATAACTTCAATAAAATATTTATTAAATTCATTAGCAATGTCAAGTGGGTGTGAAAATGTCATTTTTTTATTATTAATACATAAAATTGGCTCTTGCGGTAAATTATATTTCGATTTGTTTATTACTTGCCATGCAGCTTTCGATTTATTTTGGGCAGTATTTACATGATAATTATTTTGTGTTTTTTGCGTTAGTTTTATAATTCGCCTGTAAAGTTTTGAATATTTTTTTAAAATAGTTTTATTTTCCAAATTAGGCTTCAGCCTATATTCCCAAAGTAGTTGTCTCTGCTTTTTACTGCAAAGTTTTATACCACGGGACAACCATTTCGTTTTCTTATTGGTTGCGATCTTATGGGTTCTCTAATCTTGCAAGTACATCTTTTAATAATAGATGTCGCTGTTACAAATATTAAATGCCAATTGGTTATTTTTTCCATCCGATAACACTATGATACCAATGGCAACAATTATTAGTGAATGGTTAATGACGTTTTAGGTAGATGGCGTTGCGTTGTCATAAGTTCAATTCACGTAGATATAGTGTTTGAATAAAAAACGATTTTTTTGTGGGAACAATGTGTTAGTTTGATCACTGTTTTATTATCTTTGTCTGGAAACGAGTAGTAGATCGTTTGTTTTGTAGGCAGTTGACTTAAAATTGGGATGTTAACACTGTTAGAAAATATAGCACTGAGTTTATTAAGTTTTTTAGTCAATGTTTACATAATTGGGAGTCATTGTTTTTTATAGTTACCCGGTGGTTTTAATCAACGATAACACTGTCACTGCTAGTTTAGGAGTCTTTATTCACTTTTGCGTACGGCACACTGTTTAAATACTGTGTTTATTATTTTTAGTCATTTATTAATTGCGAGCACAATCACAGATGATGTTTACGCCACAGCTGTCAACTGTCCAAAAAAAAAAAAATGATATATACCACATAGAACAAAAAGAGAAACATTTCTCAAGTCTTGAATACCTTAACTTAATTTACTATTTTAACCTTACCTTTAACGCAACCGCAACATAATATGTACCTACTCCATACTAAAATCTTCACATAATCTGTGCTAACGCAACGATCGATTCAAAACCCTTTACCAGCAATGCCGGGCCAAAGTGTCAACGCACCGTTTACAAATGCAATTACTACAGACCCAGTTACGAGTGCGGAAACCTTAGTAATTTCTAATTAAATATTATTACTGGGAGCAGTCGTAATAATACCAGTTAGTTCTACCCCGATGACATCGTTTAGCACTATCGTATTGTTAACGTTTATCTGTGTTTGCGCAAGGTACGATTCGGTCACGTTTGAGAACGGGACTGCTCCTTAAATGTTACGTTCTTGTTAATGTTGCTTTGGATTAGTTAACCGGTTCTTTATGAGGTCTTTTACTATTATTTTGAAGAGGTAAAGTTTTGATGTAGGGGATAATCTTCGGAACTACTGATTGGATTGCAAAAAAACTTTCAACAATAAGAAGCTACTTTATACCCGAATGCTGTAGAGGCTGTATTTCAAGCGTTCATGTGGGATAAATTCAGACCAGACCAGATAGTAAGCGAACCTGAGGGCGATAGCAAGTTTTCTATATTTTCATAATCTTTGCTACGAACTACGAGAGATTAAGCGAACACAATCGTATTGTGGTATCAACATCGGGGAGGAAATTGTTAAGGGAATGATACGAATCATCCGCGATTAACATCGCCCAGGATTGTGTACGTCACGTAGAAAGGGTTCAAAGTGATTTTGGCACATGAATAATTTTGTTCATTAATTGTTCTGTTGTCTAGTTAAAATATCGTCGCGTAACATAATTATGAACATTGTCGTCTGTCTAGAGTTTTTCCAACTATGTTGGGATCGGCCTCCAGTCTTACTGGAAGCAGCTGACCTCCACAACCCATTTAGAACTGGGTGATACGTTACCGTAAGTCTGGTGGTCAGACTTTGGGTCCCTTTTTTTTGGGGAGTGGAAAATCATCAAATAACCCCTCCCGCTCTTGGGCAGAACGATAGGGAGTATCAGACTTCTACTGACTAAAAACCACCCATGTTCCTTCTTAGCCCTATATGTCAAGGCCACGGTATCTCTTACAACATCCCGCAGCCCCGACGGGCGGACTTTGGGCCACGACTGCCAAAGACCTCCAAATTACAGCTGGGAGGATCGTCTTAACGAGCTTTCCGAGACACAGAAGAAACTCGGTACCTATGTAATGAGTGGTCACCCATCTACAAACCAACCGCGAATTAACCTGAAGATTGATGCGAGCGCCTATTATTATCTAACTACTTGATCCTCAAGTTACGACAAACGAGTATTTTTTCTTTCTTTCCTACTGATAATGATGGAACTAAAGACATTTTAAGCCTAGTTTCTATTTACAAGTACAGTCGAACATGCTAATAAGTATACAGGTGGAGTTTTTTTGACTCTAGTACACTGAAAATATTGATTGCAATTTTGTTTTATAAAGCGTTTCGCATTGAGCGAGTGATGTCAAGCGCAGTATCGTTTGGCATCAGTCTCTAAATGTATCTGTATAATCTTAAAAATTAATGCAAGTTAGCTTGCTGTATACTTATTAGCTTGTTCGACTGTACAAACACTAATTAACGAACATTCACAGAGGAGCAAACGAGCTCTATCTCAAAAGATTCCGTTCCCCTTTCCCTCTTTGAGAACCTCAATCACAAAAATTGCATTACCTACTAAAAGTCCTCCGGCTCTGTTAGTAATTTCAGTGAGGTTACGGAAATTGTCAGACTACTCTTTCATATACACACATCAAAAGTGTCTAGGGATCAACATATATTTTTGCAATAACTTTTCTCCTGATTGATATTAATTAAAATTTTCTTTAAGGATTCATCAAATAAAGTGTTTTCGTTTGTCACAGTAACGATAAACCAAGTCACCTTTGCATTAAAAAAGAAATTTGCCATTTTCCTAATAAAGGGATTTTTGACATTTGAACCACTAACATTAAAGTTCGAAAAAAAGACTGAAATAACAGTTTTCTTTAAAATTTTATTGGGTAACTTAAACAATTAATAATCCGTGTTTCTACCGCGAACACTAACAACACAAGAACATCGGTTTGGCATACTCAAAATGAGTTCATCCAAATCACGCTGTGGAATGGCCGCCCATGTTCGTTGCAACAACAAAAAAAAGGTCTTCTTGCGACTGGATGCCCTCCATATTCGGCAGAGCTCTTCTCTGTAGCATATCCCATGCATGCTCAATCGGGTTCAAGTCTGGCGACTGAGCAGGCCAGGGCAGGACATTGATGTTAGCTGCGGCGAGAGTCTGTCTTACAACTCTTGCGGTGTGCGTTCGTGCATTATCATGCATTAACTGAAATAAGGGACTGATTTGCACTTGTAGAGGAACGATGACGTCTGATACAATCGTCTCAGCATAAATTTGAGCGTTGAGGTTGCCTCTGATCCAAATCAACTCAGTTCTTCCGCCGATCCAAATACCCGCCCATACCATGATGGTTCCACCACTATAAGGATGGACTTCCTGGCAGGATTTTAATCGCTGTTGGCGTCCAGGGGTTCTCCAGTGTCGTATACGTCTTGTATCCGGTCTCATACCAAAACGAGACTCATCAGAAAAGCACACGAAACGCCATTGTTCTTCTGCCCAATTTCTGTGTTCAAGAGCCCATTGATATCGAATCCTACGATTGTGCATTGCTATAGGTGGTACCCGTAGCGGTCTTCGGGAATGAAGGTTCACTTCATGCAAGCGGTTTCTGACTGTTTGGTCGCTAATTAAGTTCCCTGAAGAGTGATGAAGCCTCACGGCTAACATCATGGCGGTTATTGTTGGAGCTCTTCGAGTTAAGATTTGAATGTATCGGTCTTGTCTCCGTGTGGTGCAGCGATACCGTCCTCCATGGCGCTCAGCCACGGTACCAGTGCTTCGGTAACGTGTCCAAAGTCAACTGATAACACTCTGACTTGTATTCAGAGCTAAAGCCACAGTACGTTGCCGGGAACCAGCTTCTATCATTCCCACGGCTCTGAGCATTTCTTCCCTGCTTAAATGACGTCGCCGCTCCATAATAACGTTGGTTTTAATCAGTAGTAGGGAAACAGTAGCACTAATAATGTCTTCAATGCGTTGTATGTTTTTATAGGGAAAATATTGACAGCTGATTTTCATCTTTTACTCGAATTTGATTCACAGTTCCTGATTCAAATTATGAAATGCACCAAAAAGGCTCCATATAAATTTATAAAATCATAAATTTATTACAAAGCCACATCTCAATCTCAAGAAATCCGCATAAAAATGCTTGATCCCTAGACACTTTTGATGTGTGTATTTTCAAGAGATTATTACTGTTTCAAAAGTTATTTGAAAGTTTCAAGCTACTTAGTTTAAATTCTACTTACGTTGGTAGTTTGTGATTCAAAATTGAATGGATAATTTAGATAGAAGAATCAAAATAAGGTTACAGCTTAGGCCCATACGGCGTATTTTCTACGGCGAAGACGACGCGCTGATGACGAGCGCATACGCGCTTTAAACGAGATTTGAACGCAACCTTGTAACCTAAGCACACGGGGCGATTGTGAAACGCGCGTCAGCGTTCCGAAACCGGCCCTTTGTACGCGCTTCACACGCGTGTTTTACGCGCTTTTGAATCTATAAAAACGTAAAACGGCCTTAATGATATCACTGACGGCCATCACGTCTGTAATTACAAGTACAGTCGGTACCTAGCTAGCAATAACTGACCCCTCTTCTCACACCACTTGCCCTCTTCTTCTTTATAGGAGGGGTCAGGTAATACTGGGATCCATCAGATAGTGCTGGGCTTCCACCTTTTAAGCCTAAAAAAACTGACTACAATACAGAAAAATGTGACATTAAAGTTGGCATGAGCACGTACGTAATCAGAACGTCATACAGGCATCGAACTCTAAACCGCAACGTTGCGGTCGAATCGACCTGACACGTTGAGCACCACCACACTTCATGATTGCATAATTTGATGTGGTAACACCGTATCGAATTATATTAATTACATTGCTCGATCACTTAGAAAAAGTTAAGGGGTGCTCGTAAAATAGTCACCAATTTGCCATAATGTCTGGAAAATTATAGCTTGGCTTATTTAACACAACATCATTGCTTAATAATAACAACATTTAGATAAAGCCCATTTCATACCCAGTTTCTTCTATGTCTCGGAAATCACGATACGTGTCAATCCATAAAGGTCCCGGGTGTAACTTGCAGATCTTTGACAGCCGTTACAGGTAGACAGTGGCCTGATGGTCTGACGACCAGTCAAAGGGTTCCGAAGTTCGAAGTGTGAAGGTCAGATCGGCAGTAGCTCTTTGTAAAAGACTAGTTTTGAGCTGCATCCGGTTTGACTAGAAGTTGACTCCAACATAATTGAGTTAAGGCTAGGAGATGAGGATTGTGATCTATCGTGAATCACAAACTCTAACCATTTAGCAAAATGGACCATCAGTCAAGCAGATTCGGATTGTTTAAATAAAATGATGACAGTATCTCCATCACAACACTTAATAAACTGTCTAATTACAACGGGTAAAAAATTAAATGATGTGACACATTTAATTTAAAAACTCGTCCAACTCATTAGATACATACGTACATGACTTGTCCCACACTGACGGCCCAACTCCGACTTACTTAATTAACGGTTAAACCACTTAAAATACTGCTACACAGAGGATGAAATTGCCGCATCAGCAGGATGCACCAATAACTGAATGACCAAAAGTGCGCTAAGTGCATAATTTCTGTCATGGTGCCAAATTCTATTCATTCTTTTTGTCGGATTGCAAGTAAACGATAATACGCTTCGTTTGCATGAAAAGTAAAAAGAACGAAAACATGCCACAAGTGCACTCAACAAAAAATAAAATAAACTTAAATCTAAACTAAAAAAAGATGTAATAGTGATCTAAACTGAAAAAAGATGTAAAAGATGTAATAACTGCACAGAAGCTAGTACCAACTGGTTCTACTGGACCTGAGATGGTGGTGTGACGGACGTCAAACAGTTTTGCACTTGACTGCTATGCTATGCTACCTTGATATCTGTTTCGAGAATAATGACCGACTAGCGTCCAAAGACTGTGTGTATACCTTCTCTTTCTCGCAAAAAGTAGGTACAGAAAAGTAGAGAGAAAAGAAAGAGAGAGAGAGAGAGAGTAGTAGACGAAAAGTGGAAGTTGTAAACATACATTACAGATCACATCATATTCCTTTTTAAAACCAGTCTCGAGGTCACGAACTCACGGGCAATGCTTTGACGAAATTAGCCGTAGGTGTAGTATCCCGATACCAGAGTCGTAATTCGACTTTTTTCTCATCGGTTCCATGGTGTAACGGTTAGCACTCAGGACTCTGAATCCTGCGATCCGAGTTCAAATCTCGGTGGAACCTGAATTTTTTGAAAAACAATAATGATAATATCGTGGTTGTATTTCATTATTTAAAATATTCAATAATTCTACTCCGATATCCTATCTAAATTTTACTTTAACGTTCCCGGAAAGTCAAAGCGATGGAACGTGCCGTTGCGTGTTCCATTTACTTCTACAAATTACAGGCAAAATTCATTTATAGTGCGTGCAAGTAGAAACTTTAATGACATGTGTAAACAGCATGATTTTGATGCTTTTATAACGAGTGTGTCCTCGGCCAGAAAGTGCATGAGCCTTAGCTTTTTTAAGTAAGATTTCGTTTTTTCAGGTTTTTATTACTGTACTGAATGTAAAATGTGAAAAACGACGTGAATTTAGTTTAAGTTTGAATGTTTACACTATATTCTTTTCTTTTGTGGCTGTATTGTGTTGTTCACACTCTTTTTTTGTAATCTGTTTTTAGAAGTGAGGACTTTTAATTGGCTGTCAGCCTCACATACTATTTTTTTAGCTGTTAGTCTTCCATAGTTAATAAATAAATAAATAAATAAATATTTTGGACAAAAATATATTTTATAATTTGGATCAACAGTAAATTACCGAACTACACGCGAGTGGAACCACGGACATAAGTAATACTATATTTCCGGCAATTTTTACACATTTCTGAATCCCTGATCGCCCAAAATTTCCTTTTCAACGTTACTTGAATAAACTCCCCCGAGGAAATATTAAAGATTAAAAATTTCGTTTTCAATACCAAGTTTTCGCTGGAACGGTCTTTTAGAAATTCTGACAATAAGGTGCTCAGACCGGAAAACCTACAAACATTCAAATACGTCCTAGCCAAACAGTTTCCATCTCTATACCATCAAAATAAGAGATGAGACTGAATTCTGGAACAGCAAATGTAATGCTGGCAGGGCGGTATCTCCAAATTGCTTTTACAGTTACAGCGAAGAAATTCAAACTTTATTCTCGTTAAATTACGGTTGGTTTGTGAAGTGTTCTTGTGATTTCAAGATGTTGAATGGATGCCACAATTGGACGCGCGTATTGAGCATCTCTGAGGACTCAATGTCGATTGATACTTCAAAGGATGTGTTATTGGTATCAATGTGACCTTTCAAGTCTGTAGTACGGTTTCTAAACGACTTGATATAAAACGGACGGCCACTAATACGTCACTATCGGTTTGAACAGGACTAGCTTCTGCTTCCGACTTATTCGCAACGAAGAAACATATTCGGTAATAGTGTAGCTCCACACTCACCCTAAGATTTTAATACTACAAGGCATTTCAGTCATTGAATGGCACAGAATGACTTCAAGAATTAAGTCTGCTTCATTAAATCATCATCATCATCATTTCAGCCAATAGACGTCCACTGCTGGACATAGGCCTCCCCCAGGTGTCGCCACATTGACCGGTCCCGTGCGTCTCGCATCCATTCATTAATAACACGAATAATTTACAATTGAAATGATTGTGTTTATTATAAAATATTATGATAAAATGTTTGCAAGCCGTAGTTGTATATCTATAGTTGTGTATGTCTATTGTCTATTAAAGGACCGATAGCAATATTAGCAGATAAGTCTACTTGTATAGGATAACGTAGAGCAAATAGGTACTTGCTGGCTTTTATGCTAGATTGGCTAGAGGTTACCACACACTGGGAGTAGTGAAAAGCTAAGGAGGAAACCTTTGCCGAGGCAGTGGAACAATACAGAATGAAAAAAAACTAGTCAAAACAAATGCAAGAACAGTACATATAGCACAAAGTATGGGCGCGCGTTCAAAGGACACGTACGAAGTCTAAGACTGTGTGTTTTTTTTCTAAGGACAAACCGTCGAACGCCGTCGATCAATGTGTCGTGACTCGTGACCCTTAATCGATTTTAATGTCAGTGTATGACAATCGATACTTTACGTAAATGGTAGCATTTACGTAAAGTTTCACGCCATTCACGGCTTATAAACACAAAATAAATCCCCTTTAACCAGCGCTATTTCTGTCCGAATCCGAATCAACGCTATTTGGAAATTGTTTTGTTTTTCGACAAAAATAGCTCAGTAAATCAGCAGGTTAACAGTGTGTCATGTATTTTGGTAACGTTCAATATCGTATACCCCAGTGAGCAGTTTGTTTAGTGTTTATTTTAAGTAGGGTAGGGTAGTCATACTTAAGGACGAGGTAAACGTTTGAAATGTTCACGTTAAAGGACTGGGTAAGTATATTTCTCTCTTTCTTAGTGGCCATAGGACGAAAAGCCCTAGAAGGACAAAAACTGACTTTATTAGTGATAGTGATGTTCTTCAGAAAGGTGTGTGTTAAGTAACTACCAGGCGTGCGTGGACAAGGCGAAAGAAATCATCTTGCAATTATGGCGGTTGCAATAACGTCGAAATATCGGGAGCTCAGAATAATTGGTAATTATCACAGAAGTAACACTGTATGCACCATACAGTATCATCATGGGTCAAATAAATCTATAGTATTTTCTTTTCTTTTTTACTTTCATAAAAAACCTTTAAAAGTTAGGATTAATTATCCATTTGACGATGAGTCTTGATCTTTTGACACAAATCACACTTAACTTTACGTCCATTTCACGCTTCTAAGCGGGTTTCCACTTACCGATTAATATTACCGGTCTTCACTATTGAATCGATCTCTCAAACTAACACCCTACCTATATGTTTATATTATTTGTTTTTACCCAACGGGACTGCATACCTATGCACTTATACAGCATGCATAAACATAGACCAGGGTATCTAAAGTGGCCGCTTTAGCAGAATCGTAATATGAATCAAGTTAAAAATTTTAAATTCTTAAAATGGACTTTTAGTTATAGACATTAAGTCCATTTTAGGAATTTGAAATTTTAACGTGATTCTTACTAAGATTCTGCGTGGATTCTGATAAAGCGGCTATTTTAGACCAGCAGACCAACAAACTGGATAACTTTGTCTATGGGACGATCTAAAATGAGCTGTCATTTGGAGCACATTTTTTGCGATTATGATGTTAGTCCTAGAACTACCTCATTCATTATAGTGGACAGCTGAGCATGAGGTCCTGGCTCCGATACCTTGGGTCGGGTAAATTGTTATTGGGTTTTTGTATTAGGAATTTCCAAATAGTAGCCTCGGAGTCTGCCACTCGCCCCCTTTTGCAATGGTCTTAAAGATATCTGGCGAAACGTGACCCGTACTAGGTTCGCTTCTGCCTTATACCTTTGGGATCCCAGGTTAGATGTTATGCTATTTTATGTTATGTTAGTCTCATGGAGAAAGTGTTTGGTTTGATGGTCAACATGTAATCTTTAAATATGGCCACACTTTTCTGTTACATGCTGTACATATGTTGTTTAATGTATGTATGTTTGTACGTTGCATTATCGAGAAAGGCTGATCTCAGTTGACGGTTTTGTAATCCATGACAGACGTCGAATTGATTTAAACGAAACATTCTCTGCCTTTATAAGGGAGCTCTGTGAATGGTCTATAAGTTGTAATTGTGCCTGTATAAGTTGCTTTAGTGGGATATTTGGAGCGATACTATGAACTTATTTTTTGATTAAATTGATTGGTATGGGAAGCAAAGGGTCTTCATATTTTGGACCACACAGCAGCACTAGAAAAAGATAACAGAGACATACAAGATAACTTTCCTTTAGTACTTTTATTCAAAAATAGATGCTACTTAACCGATTTAGGGAGACAATAATTTCAAGAGCAAAGTCTCCAGGAGCGAGCGTAGCGAGCTTGAATTTTCTAACACCTTAGGGTGTTGGACAGGAGGCAGTGTAGTCCCCTCTCTGACGACGTCCATGTTAGTTTCACAGTTGCCGTACCCAATTAATTAATAATTTGATTAAACATACCTACTTAAACCACAATCATTATTCATCCGTCAGAAGTCCGCTATAAGTATCCATTATTTTAATTACAAACCTGTGAACCAATCACGTAGCTACTCCCAAAGTTTCTAATATCTATATTTATACATTATTTGAGTTCGGTTTCCGATTTGATAATTACGAAACGGTTACTGTTGATCCCATAACGGTAAATCAAGTCGTGACGATGATTTTTTCTCTAGAATCGAGTCTTTGTAATTGATATCGTTAAGTATCAATTTCCCTTGATCTCGGTATTAATAATGTTTTTGTTCACAAGGTAGTTACATCAAGCTACAATAATCTGTCAAATTTCTTTAACAGATTTTCAACTTTGTTGCTAAAGAACTAGATTCAAGGTTGATTGGGAAAATTTGAAAGTTTCGGGTATGTACCTTGATGTGCTAGCGTCTGTATTTCGTGGAAAGTTACAAGTTAATAGGTCAATTTCGAAAGCGTTTTTCACGATTTAAACGAATCGAAGTTATTTCGCTCGAATTCTGCCGATACATAATATCACGGTTGTAATTTCTGAAGGGGTAGACAGAGGAGCACGTATACTACACCCATATTTCTCTAGTTATGTGTAAGTAACATGTCATAGGGAGAGAGCCTTTTGTCATCAATTGCCACGAATTTAGACTCCGGGCTTTTATTGGGAAGTTACGTTCACTAACATTAGCTCAACCTGAAAATCGAAGTTAGGACTTAACTGTTCTGTAAACAATATCCAAATAAGCCTGAGAAATAGTATTTTTTTCAGATAGTGCATCAAAAAATAGGTAGGTATCTCTTTTATTAATTTTTTTACTAGCTGTTGTTAGCGGCGTCACCTGCTGCAACTCTAAAATTATCCCACGGAAAGATAAAATCGAGATAAAAATAATCCAGGTTATAAACTACCTGTGTACCAAATTTTATCCAAATCCGTTCAGTAGTTTTTACGTGAAGAAGTAACAAACATACACACTCACACACTCACAAACTTTCGCTTTTATAATATTAGTGTAATTTAGGATCTCCAACAAAGAATATACACAATCATGCGAAATATATAGTGGAAGACAAACGTATCACGTAAGTGTACTCCTTCACTTACACTTTTTAGTTATTCTCAACTAGCAAACCAAAGGTATTTTAAACGCATCATCCATCACCCACAAAACTACAATATATCTCGTTACCAATAACATCAAAAAGTCAAACCTGCCCATTAAAACTAGATATGAATTAAAAGAAATTCCTTTCCTAATTGATGCTCAATGCTCATTCGCCTATAAAAACACCGCTAAACATACATAGATAATTTCTCTTTAATCTCACAAGGAACCATAAATCAATGTAGAAGAACAGACCATTAACTCCATAGAGCACTCACGATACTAAACGCCTATTAGTAATCCATTGATGACTATTTTACGAGCACCCCTTAACTTTTTCTAAGTGATTGAGCAATGTACTAAAAATAATTCGATACGGTGTTACCACGTCAACCGTCAGTCCTGTGACGTAACGGTTTGTTCGAAATACGAATCGCTTTGTCCGTAAAATGAAGGACTCTTTGTTATTTGAATTTGTGCCGTATTTGTTTGTTGGTTAGGTTTGTTTGAGTTTGTTTCGTTACGGTTCATTGCATAATAGGGATGTCAAGTACAAGACTTTGATGATGGGAACAAGAGCTTCATAGTTTAATTAAGATGACAGCAGTGATTTATAGTAATTTGACGACAAGCTCCTTGACAACTAGTATTTAAACTAATTTGATTTTACTGCTTTTTCATTTCAGAATTATTTTAACTAAGTATACTCTACTTACCTATTTAAAAAAATCTTATTACAAGGGAATCATTTACCCTCAGGAAAGAACACCCAACGTAACATCACGCCTGCAATCCCTGAAGGGTCATGCAGGTCGTAACAACGAGAAAGAATAGTCAATATAACTAATTTGATTTGAATTATCACAATATTTCAAATCAAATTAGTTATACTTAGTCTTAAAAGTAACTTCTTTACGGGGTGTTCTACCCAGGTAGGGCCAGTTTTATGAGGGTTTTTCAAATAGAAATCTCATTAGCTGCGCGTATTCCTAATTTGTGCCCGGTTAACGGTCAAAAGACACTGTCTACTTTCATGGCAATTCCCGATACATAATACATCTTTAAAAAAAAAAAAAAAACAAAACGTTGGCCCACACAAGGAATTTCTCCTGTATCGTGGGTGCGTTTACAAACATTTAAACTTCAGATACACAAATACACCCAGACCCGAAACAAATATCTGTAGGCCATAAAAATATTTGTTCCGTGCGGGAATCGAACCCGCGACACTCAGCGCAACAGTCCAATCGCTCGGCCACTGAGCCCACCAAATTATTATATCTTATTATTATCTAATTATTATTATTATATTATTTATCTCCTTTATTCATTTTATACTACCTACTTATATTAAATACATTTTTAAATATTAATTACAAAAATTATTATTTATCTTATTATTATTATATCTTATTATTATTATAGTTACAACTCTGTCAATCCGATCGCGAACTAAAGGCGACATGGTGTTATAAGTTAGGTGCAACAAAACTCACAAAAATTTGGTATTACCAACACCTCAGCCAAACCCGCCAGTGAAATACAAGCGTGATGTTATGTTCTGAATATAGATAACTTTTGAGAGGAAAATCTTTGTTTTTCATCCGGACATAACGACAGATACGAGTAGCCGATGACATAGGAACTTTGCACAAAGAAAGATTACGTCACGAAATTCGGATATTTTTATCCGTCGCCATTCTATTTCGGATACCGTCCAACGAGACGGATCCAATATATGCACGTACCCAATTTGGACGAGTTTGTGTTATAAACTTCTTTCTGAAACCTTTTTGGTACACATTTTTTTATTTTTTAATAAAACTTTGATGTGTTTTGTTTTGCAGGTAAGCCGTTTTTTTCAGGACGGGTAATCGTAGAATCGAACTTGGATTAATAATTATAAGACACTTAAAGGTTTCACAGTGTAGGTTGGTCCCAGTTGGTCCTATGGGTGACCATGCAGTACATAGAGTTTAATTCATCCCTCGGAAAGCACGTTAAGCCGATGGTCCCGACTACCATGTATAGATATTACTGCCATATGTAGTCAGTGTCTTGAAAGTCTGACAACTAGTCTTACCAAGGGTATCGTATTTGCTTTATTTACCATCTATTCTCTCTGCGTTTTTATTAAGATTAACCAAACATTATGTGGAACAAACTTCGTTTTCACAAAACATAACAACGACAATTCCCTAAGGTATCCCCTAATGGCGTCAAGTCACTCGTAAAACTCTCTCCAAATATAAAAACCCATAGAGAGACGAGTTCATTGAGCGATGCTTCATAAAACGTCATATTTTACGAGCAAAAGTTATGCTTACGACAGCAGTGGCGATGGATTGATGGTTCGTTGGGGAAAAGTAGAAGGGTTACAACTGAAACTATTTTGAATAGTAAATATCTCGCTAGCCACTTCAGTCAGTAGAAGGTTAAGCACCGCTTGCCGAGGTTGGTAGGTGGATGGGTGAAAATAATTGCAAACCGATTTCCGTCCGACCTCGGTTACTTTTATTGGGAAATACCCGCCACACTAATCAAACCACAGTAACTCCTGAAAGCCAGAATCAACAGTGGCGACCACCAGAAGAGCGCCGAGACAATGTAGCTCGATGAAGTCAGAAACAATTCGACTGCCTTGGATCCCGCAACGAAATTAATCAGACAAGAACAGCGGAGAAGTAGGAAAAACATAATTTCCACTTTCTTCCATATCCGACCTCGGATAGCACGTTAAGCCGTTGGTCCCGACAGTCATTCTTCAGGTCCTTGACAGAAATTACGAGTCCAAAAAAAAACAAAGTCTGAAAACCAGGGTTATCGCATCACACACTAACTTTCACCGGGTACTAATTAGAAACAAACTTAAGTAACACTAGGTAGCTTATGCTCGATAATTGTCGCACAAGATAAAAAAATCCGTGTTAAGCCAGGTTAAAAACTACTGTGTGCTAAATTTCATCCAAATCCGTTCTTTAGTTATGGCGTGAAAGATTAACAAACATTTATACATCTAGACACAAACATCCTCACAAACTTTCGAATTCATAATTTTTGTACGATAATTTCTCACTAGTCGCTACCTAAATAATAACGAATGCAATTAAAAATAATCAATCTGGAAGCTGCGCCCGCGCTGAACAATTACACTCAATTGAAATAACACAACGCTCTGCTGTGACGGTACTTACCATTCATTTACATTTATGGCCAGGGTTGCCATGACAAATTAGAAGGTTTATTAGTGCAATTAGTTAATTGTTTGACAACCGCTTGTATACAGGAAGAAATGTACTATGACTTACACACTCGTCAGAATCATTACTTACAACATCCCGCAGCCCCGACGGGCGTCGGCCCTTGCAGGCCCCTTCCATGTTGCTGACATCTCTTTGAGGCGCGCGTGGAACATGAACGCGCCATCGATACGGCCTGTCATCGTCATAAGACGGGCGGACGGCGAGCTAGCCCATTACTCACCGTCCACAGGCCCGTGTCTGTGGCCGGAAGCCGTCACGTGGCCCCCGACGCCCGAGCGTCTCCCGCGGCGGCTGGAACGTGAGGTATAATTTTCCTCATTCCTCCGTATCACGAGTGAAAAGTGAGTAAAAAATTGTGTGATAAAAGACTTTATTTTTGAACAAACTAGACACAAGCTGCTCATCATAATATCAACCCAGAATCACCCACAGCTGAGTTTAGGCCTCAAATTTTTTCTGCCACACCAACAGCACACACAAGCTGCTAACTGCGGGAATTTCAGAGAATGCGCGACAGTTCACTGGAAGACAAGCAAATTGTTTTTGGGCTCGTACCTTCAGACCTTGTCTATATGTGACTCAATTAACATAAAGTTCATTATATTTTGTAAGATTTTGTTACGAAAATTCGCTTCCATTCCATTCCGCGGCAGAGTAAATTAAGCCGTAGGCTAAGCTGTATGTTGTCTGTAACATTTTATCTACGAGTATTCTAAGATAATTTAAAATGAACCGAAGTCGCTTGGTCTAGAAGCATGTAGGTATTATAGAAGAGTATTCTTTTAATCTACCTACCTAGCTTTTTTTATCTTCTGGTTTTATTTGTTTCATCTCTTTTTTCTTATTTTTTTCTTTTTCTTTCTTTTTTGCAAAATTCGCGATCGGCTCGCGGCTATTACGAATATCGGACAACCCTAAACTCAGCAATGACGTAATATAAAACCACTATTCGTAGGTATAATCTGCAGGGCTTTTATTCCGAGTAACTGTAATAAAAACTATCTTTGTTAACTGTTATGATTTCATTTATTTTTATTGATATTTCAGTTGATACTTTACATCGGCAAAGTTGGTATCTAATACAATAACATTTTAGAGGCGAGTCGAAAGTTATAACGCGTTTCAATGGATTTCAATAACGGTTAACATTAATGAAATTTTGTAAGTTGATCTGTATAAGATCAGAAATATGTATATGCGAAGGAATGAAGAAAATGTAGTGAGAATAGACAAATATGTAAGAAGAAAACAAGCTGCGCCGAACCCAAAGCCCCCAAGTAATCGGATATAGGCAAAAAATGTTTGGAAGAAGTAGAGGTTAAGCTGGCTGGATTCAGTAAGACATTACTACCTATGGAAAGCAAGAGCCATAACAAAAAAGAGAGAACCCTGAGAAAACAACCAACAAGAAGCAAACGATAAGTACTTCTAAAAACATGGCATGGCTACGCTCCACTCTGTGACCATCGCACAACTTACTATCGATAAACACCTCATTTATGAAAAAATCATCGCGACGTCAGGATGCTTCGAATGTATAAAATAAAGCACATAGATAAAAAGAAGCATCCCATCAAACCACTGCCAAATAAGTACTATCTTAGATGTCTGAATAACTCTGTCTGTAAACCCGCTAAAAATCTCCCGCAGCTATTTTCATTTATTTACCAAACCCACCATAACAACAAAAAACAAGGGCCTTTAATTAATTAATCGCAGAAGTACAGTGTGACAATTAGCCTGGTGACACGGATACAATTCCGTTGCTCCGGTTGCGTGACCCAATTTGTGACGCGACCTGCGTGTTACAGGATTACGGAAATGACTCGCTAAGTCGCTATTCACTCCTATTGACCGCTGCCATCCTGGTACCCACAAATGGATTTTCATTGTTAAATGATAAATGATGTTTATTTTACAAACATAAATATACTCCTGGCTTAATAATAACTGCAACTCGGGTCGATCTTTAGGTTAAGCCGCGCTTGCCTAGGTTGGTCTGTGGATGGGTTACCATCCATTATACCAAGTTGGTTGGACTGCTATAAAGGGTGTAAAAGTACCCTCAACGCAAACGAAGGTCATTTGTTCTCCCCACCACTGCGATCATTTTTTAGTTCTAGACCGTACCTGGGAAGTCCCTGTTTTTGTAAATACTATTTTTTCAGGTTATAACTTTACATAAATTACCACCATGACCCGTTTACTATTGAAAGCATCCACTAGCACAATGTTTTAACTGCCACACTCAGAGAGCTTTAATGATTACTTAGGCCTAACTAATCATTAAATATCTCTGAGTACCGCAGTAAGAGTGCTACATTGAGTTTTACCGTAAAATGTGATTTTTAACCCCAAAAAAAAAGTCGTTACCCAGCAAAAATTTTTGCGTAGGGGTACTTAGTTTGATGTACAGAATGCTTGGTTTGACGTATGTGTGAAGGGTAAATTTACACCCTGTAAATAGATCTTTGGCAGTCGTTATAGGTAGTCAGCCCTACCAGAAAGTCTGACAACCAGTCTTGCCAAAAGGCATTGCAGCACCTGTAGGTATTATCTGGGTTATGGAGGTCTGATAGGCAGTCGCTTCATGTAAAGTACTGGTATTTGGCTGCATCAGGTTAGACTTGAAACCGACCCCAACATATTAGGAATATGGATGTTGTTTTTTTTTAACTGGATGGGGCCGGTGTATCATTCTTACCTGATTACTCTGAGAACCAACAGCCATAACAAACTGAGAGGTCACAGTCTCTTTTAAGGTCCAGTGTTGATAAGAATAAGTGACGATTTCGTGGGCGATTAATTTGAATTAGCCTTCTTTTTGCCACGGGCTATTCTAAAATCGCTCCTATTGACCGCTGCCATCCTGGTACCTGACTGTTAGTAAATATTTTACCATGACTACGTCTGCATTCTTGTCTATCGGGATAATAAATAACTTTTAAGTTAATCAATACTATCTCTACATCATGAATAATATAAGCACAATAAGCCTGTTATTTTCCCACTGCTGGGACACAGGCGTCCACTCAATGAAGTGGATTAATATAATCCACCACGGTTGGTAGATGTCACATGTCATCGATTTTAGGGCATGTCAGTTTCCTCACATTGTTTTCCTTCACCGTTTTGCTAGTAGTGGTTATAAAATAAATAACAGAAAGTAACTGACAGTAAGTTAGTTCGTAAGTTGGGGCCACTACCACTGAGCTCCAATACCTATATCCAAGTACCTACCTCACAGCATATAATTATATACAATATGATTTTTCAGTCACCGTCCAAATTCTGATGTATTAATCTTTGGTTATACTGAATACGTGTGTTTTCTTTAAGTATCACTCAATACAAAAATATTGAATATCACATCACAAAGTTGTAACGTTTCAAGGAGAGCAGATAATTCTTTCGAGAAAATGATTTAATATGAAAATTTTACGTAGGTATCGGTTTTTACCTAATGCCTAGAAAAAAATTGGACGGTGATTAATTTTTTTTTTTAATAACATTTTGCCCGACATGACTATAAAAATTCTTTATTTATTCTTAAAGAACATACATTGCTCACTTATCGAATAAATACGTAATTTAGTTAACGTGTGGTGCAATAGATTGCCAGCAAATTCAGTAAGGCACAATGCTGTCATTGCTTGTTACCTTATAGCATAATTAAAAACATAAAATTAAATATGAATTACCCTCATTACAATTAGACCCACAAAACTTTAAAAAACAGCCTCCCAACTTCCCTTTTAACCTCCAAATTAAAAATGTATAAAGTCATTCAACAATGTAAAATGCCAGAGTTGGAATTTCGTAAACTTTTTTTTAATATTTCCAGTTCATTTGCTTCCCAATAATGGCTGAAGTTACTGTAGTGAACTAATTAATTGAAAAAAGGTTTTAAGAACCTTCAGTTGGTACTTAAGTGAAAAGTTGTTTAATAGACCAAATTCAAGGGAGAGAAGTGAAAAGCTGACCCTTAACGAAGCCATGAACTGACTGAACATTATGTACTTACATCAAACTAATGGGCCTACCTTACACTTAAGCTTCACCACACTTGTGCCCGCGCGACTACACAGTGCACACAGTACATCGCGCGTATGGTTTGTAAAACTGTATTACCATTACCAACCACACGCGCGATGTACTGTGTGCGCCGTGTAATCGCACAGGGCATGACTGTGGTGAAGCCTGTGCGTGTGGTAGGCCTGATAACCATAAGCAAACATAATTATTACTGGGAAACAACTTTTTGTTTAGGGTGAAACATTCAGTTTTTCAGCAAAGCTTAATGTTGCACACTCAAAACTTTGTGCTTGTGGATGCTTCGTATAGTAAACGAGTCATGGAAGTAACATAGGCAAAGTACTCAAACTCAATTGTGAAGAATTTGCAACATTGACCTACACTATCTCCGTAACTAGGTTCCCAAGTTTAACCCAAACAAAAAAAAGCTATGACGAGAAGAACAATAGCTTTTCGGCTTCGATAAAAGTACATTTATATCCTTTAATGAATAATGAAGATGGAAACACTACATCACGCGTGAAAGCATGGACAATAACTTCATTGAATAGGTTCACCATTTCGCCAGTGTTGTTTTGAGTCCCAAATCATAAGGAGCGAGCCTATTTATTTTAACCGGTCAAAAATCTAGTTTCTAGACGTAGAAATTCGTGATGGAGAAATTTAGTATCGCTGTAAATGGAAACTAAATATATATTGCGATGCAAAAGATACCTCTTTTGAAAGTCTGCTACTAAGCAGCTGGTATTCCCTAATGAGATGCACAATCCATTCAACTTTTCAGTTTCTTTTGAAATAGCAGTGAGCTTCGTAATATCTCTTCAAACCATTAACTGGGAAATATGGAATGATTACATTCAGTATTACCATTCCATATTTCCCAGTTAATGGTTTTAATGGACAAATAAAATCTTTTGTAGAAAAGAGTGTCATTTTATTTAGAATTATTTTTTACGCGTGTAATGTATGTAGCCTAAAGCCTTCCTTGATAAATGGACTATCCGATACTAAAATATTTTTTCAATTCCAACCAGTAGTTCCTGAGATTAGCGCGTTCAACCATCAAACAAACTCTTCAGCTTAATAATATTAAGTATAGATTCGAGTTTTATAAAAGAGATCTATAACTTACTGGTTGACCATACACAGTTATGGAACAATAAAGGAACTATTCACCAATTAAAACTAACAAAATTCTGTCTGCAGAGAGATCAGGCGAAAGCTATATTGGTATCTGTTGAATGTCTGCATCAAAAGAATTTGTAGCGCGCGCTTTATGAAGCGCTCGTAACGCCAACTTCGGCGAAACACGAGGTGTAATTATTATCGGGGGCCACGTGATGGCTTCCGGCAACCGTAGGCATAGGCCTGTGGACGGTGAGTAATGGTCTAGCTCACCGTCCGTCCGTCTTATGATGGCAGGCCGTTCTAAGGAACATGTTTGGTATTTAATCAGTACAAGTCTGGCACTTGCTTCCGCTCGGCCGAAGCGGGAGTCATTTGTTGATTTCCCAACCACCAAAAAACGGGGGGAAAAATTACGAATGAAATACTGATTTCGAAGTCAAAAGAGCTGTACCAATAAAATCGACTATTCTGTTTTTACTATGCAGTTTTCATCTGGCTGAATATTGTGATGATTTTAAATAAATTGACCGTCGCGTTGATCGTTAGCGATGCTTTGAGGTGCATGAGGTACGTTTGATTCCCGGGTTGGGGAAAGTGGTTTTCGGTTTTTCTATCAGGAAACTCTTAGTAGCAGCCATGAAGTCTGGATTTGTGCCCGGTTGATGTCAATAGGCTTGCCCCCTTTTCCATGGGACTTAAACATAACTGGCGACATGTGAGTGTACAATTAGGTACACCTCTGCCTACCCCTTTGGGGATTAGGCGATGTTATGTTAATAGCCTCATGTCCTCACACCAAGTTCCCAGATTCAAGCATTGAGCTTCACACAGAAGTTTTTTAAGAAAAATGTTCGCTCAATTAAAGCTAAATATGAAGTTCTTGCAGTCTCGCTGCGCTAAAGAATGTTCTCATCTATAGAATTTGTAGCGCAAGCTTTTTCATGTCTCTATGGCGGCTCTGCAGATCTAACTTCGTCGAAACTCGACGTAATTACGAATAGCAATGCTGTCTATGCTAGACTCGTGAGCCAAAAAGCTGCATCTCTAACACCGTTGTAGAACTTGATTTTAAAGTTAAAATGACTAAGGCAAAAAACATTTCTTTTTGTAATACTACCGAGTTGAGAACTTCCTCTTTTTTGGGAAATCGGTTAAAAATACAGTATATTCGCATTATTTTACCTCCACCTTGGCATCGTAATGAAAATCATACTGACCTTCACTTCCACTGACATACCAACAATATGTTAGTGACTCTAATTCTCGTTATAATAATTTAGGTGCTGTTGGGTTGCAGCCAGCTGTCAGAGATATTATACATAATTGTGAAAGTACTGTATCGTGTGACTTTCGGTAAAAATAACTAACACCTTGTCTCAGTCACAAGCATTGGAAACCTTTTATGCCTTAAAGTTTTTTTCGAATTTACTCCTAAGCCGTAGTAATTTACAACCGTATGTCACTACCTACAGTTAAACTAACTTAAACTTTACAAACTAGGTGAGTGAACTTATATAGCCTGAGACGCCATTTACAGACACGCGTCAGGTAAAAATAATCATCTTTAAAAGAATTTAAGGAATGAGTTTGAACTTTATTAATAGAAAGCTGTGATATAGGTATTTGGTTTGTTATTTTCATTAGTTATTTTATTCGCTATTTTGGTCTTTAAGCTTCAAAGTCGAATATCAAAAGCTCAAGATTGTTAATTAAATCGAACAATATTCTAAGTTAATTACCTTTCTAATGAGAAGATACTATTGCCCTATTAACCCTCAATAGCCCGATTTACGAAAGCGATTTCTTTTTAATTTTACTATGTTTGCTTGAGGGTCTAGATGAAGGGAAAAATAATTAAAAAACATCACAATATTTATTTTACATATTTATTTAGTAAAAAAAACAGGTATCAATTTTGATACTTCAGGCATTATGGCCATAAAAAAAACGAATATTGGTATCGAAATTGAAACTATAGGTTATTAATGGAACCAAATGACGACATTTATATAAAAAATAAAAATATATGGTTGATCATGATTTGAGTAAGTACATTAAAATACTTTTCCTTTCTTTTACGTAAGATACTTTAAATACCGGTAGGAAGTGACCGTGTATAACTTCCGACCCTTTTTGTTTCGAGGGTGGAAAATCATCAAATTACCCCTCCCGCTCTCGGCAGAGCGGTATTGTCAGACTTCTACTGACTAATAACCACCCATGTTTCTTCTTAGTCCTTTTTGTCGAGGCCGCGGTATCTCTTGCGAACAACCCGCAGCCCCGACGGAATAACTTCCGACACTGAAGAAAAGAAATGGAAAAAAGCCAATAGTTTATACGGAACATTTCTACAAATCAGTCAATACCTTCGCCAAGCAACTTTAGAAGCCAATTATTTAAGGTAATTACCGGAGTATTGAAAGATTAAACGGTAGATAATTACTTTGGTTCTATTTGTACGGTTACCCTAATTCATTGGCCTTTGTCGAACTTTTGTTAATGTATTCTGTGTAGGTATAATTAATATTGTTTTAGTTCAAATTAGTGGGAGAAATTATTCTGGTAGGTATTTTCTTTGTTCCGATTTTAGAAGTAAGGGAACTATAATATTATATTATTATTGACTAGCTGTAGCCCGCGATCCCAAGGTAAGTTTTCGCATGAAGTAGAGTGGGCCAGAAACTCCATAAAAATTAATCAACAATTATTCCACCATAATACACGTCTTCCATCTCCTTCTATCTTATTTATCGTGTGGTTAGGGTCTTGCGTAGTTACGGTGGCCATCCGTCCGGGTTTCCCGGATTTGTCCTGGTTTAGTCCGGGCGGGGTTTCATTTGTAGTCCGGGTTTAAAAAATTGGGCCACCCGCGACACACGCACTGTACCCGCACGCCGCGATCAACCGACGAACCGACTCGCTAAAACTGTTCAACTGATTATGAAAACAATTTGATAGTTAGATTCTGTTTTATTTAAAATTATGATAATAGATGACTAAACATTTTAAAGTCTGACAAAAAAGGTGTTTTTGACATTTTCAACTGTTTTTTTTTAACCTGACTATGTTTAAAAAAACGTGTTGACATGTCCGGGTTCTGGGCTCTAAAATCCGCGGTTTTCACGCGTCTTGTCCTGGTTCCCAATTTTTTGAGATGGCAACCCTATATGTAGTGTCAGCATCTATGCGGTCCATGGACTTCTGACTTGGCTTTACATACCGACGAGAAATGGTTTTCAAGTATTTTTTCTCACGATCTTTTCCTTTACCAAAACTGGTGATACACACATGAAACGCACATGAATCCGAAAATCAGAGCTCTGTGTGTTGAGTTCGATCACGAGGCAATTGGCAGTCAGATAGTCACACCAGACTTTCACTCCTTACAGTTTTACAATAACAAATTACAAAAAGCAAAAAATCAAGCACATTTTAAAATTTAAAAAAAAAACTTGGAAGAAAGCGAATTCTATTTTCATTTCATAATTTAATATTAAAATGAACCCCGCTTGCTTGCAAGTTTTGTTTAATTTCAAATGTGCTTGTTTTTTGGTTTTGTAGATTTTTCAGTCGGTTTTATTAGTTTTTTAACTACTTTTTTAATGTTTTTTTTTTTCAAATCCGCGATATGGCTCGTATATCCCGCGATATCCCCAAAAACCGCATTTTTTTTTGTTTTTTTTTTTATGTTAAATGCTTTTGACACTCGCTTCATCAAGACGAATCTAACGACGTATATTTTATTGAAATCATCTTCATCCGTTGAGGAGTTATGAGGGAACAAAGAGACAGACATACATACATGCCAGACACATTACTCTCCTTTTGGGCTTTGCCGCAGTCGAGTAAAAAATCCACACTCTCAGATCCAAACATCAGTCTATGAAACCAAAACCTTCCTCGTTTCCCCTTCCTAATCAAACAGAACTTCTTAATCAATAAAATCTACACAAAAATATCTATCTACCTCACAAATGGGAGATTTGTTTGCACACCTAAGAGAATGGTACAGACGGACCAGCATTACTTGACCCCTGGTATAAAGAAGAAGAGGGCAATTGGTGTGAGAAGAGGGGTCAGGTAATGCTGGGCACTGACTGTACTTTGATAGGCTCAAATATTTGGCGAGCGTAATTCACTCAAGCAAATACATCCTAACACTACGAGTTGATTCTCTTAAAAGAATCGTAAATAAACATCTGAAAATATGCAAGAAGATAAATGGATGCAAGAATAAATCGTTTAAGCGTGTTTGTTTGAGCAATCGTCTGATAAAAATGCTATAAAGACGTCTAGAGTTAGGAAAGCATGCAAACACTATGAAGTACAAGCTTATCTTTAGTTGTAAAGAATAACGCAGATGCAATGTTTTTGTACAGACTAATACGACTAGCGTCACAAAAAACGTTTGATTTCGTTTCTCGTCAATGTTCTTGACAAAGTTTTGCCGGAATAAAAATCCGGAAAACATCGTGAGGAAACCGGCATGTCTTAGAACCAAAACATTCGAAGACATGTGACATCTACCAATCCGCACTTGGCTCGCGTGGTAGATTCTACCCCATTCCCTCTCAAAGAGAGGAGGCCTGTGTCTTAGCAGTGGGAACATTAATAGGCTGTTGATGATGATGATGATGATGATGATGATGAAAAATCCGGAACAAAAAAAACGGTATTTTCAACGGTAATACAGAACGCCATCACATAAAGCTATCCGAAACTGTAAAAAATTCCCATTAAACCTTGAACATAATGCTTCAGCTCTAAGTTGAAAATCGATCAAAGAAATTAGACAGATTGTAGCAACTATGGCTTGAGGTACTGGTTGCACGGGCAATGAAATGTCAAATTATAAAAATATCAGAAGTGCTGTACAATTAATGTTATACAATTTCACGAACCCGGATTTCAATATTATTTATAGGTAAGTATTCAATAAAAAACTTAAAGTACTAAATACTAACTTAACAATAAACTCGTCAACGCCGTTTAAACTGGTAATGTCCCTAAAATACTAGCGGCGTTGCCACGTTTTATACAACGATAAGCCTCTAAGCTCTGACTAGGGTAGAAGCCAGTTTTTGGGTCACAGAAACTGTCAACTAAACGTTTTGAACTATTACATAGAATTTTGGATGTCATAAATATTAGCAACACGCGCTGGGCACGCGTGGTGGATTATAGCCCATCCCCTTCCTAGAGAGGAGGCCTGAGTCTCTGATGATGATAATGATGAACTATCACGAAATTCTGAAAGTAGAAACCTCTAGTCTATTTAGTGCAGGAAAAACATTTCTTTGGTAGTGACTGTACGCAACCACAGTTATTATTAGCCACACAATCACCATTACTACTGAACCAATTACTCATTCATAAATAACATCAAAGCATGGCAACGCCATATAACCGCAACCATCGAAATATCGTCAGCATTCGTGACCTATAACTATTTCACCTGCTATATAGTTCGTACAGCTTCTTTTTACCAATGGTAATATTTTCGCTTACACAAATTTCAACTTTAAGTACGTGTAAATAAAGTTAGTTACAGAATGACTGAGTACTATTAACAAATTCATACCAATATTTGAGGTTGCTAAAGCAAAACCAGACACTTGTTTGATAAAAATATGTTTGGAATCGAATGGAGAATGCAGTATAAGTACTACACACCAGGTTACACATCATTAGTGATCATCATCATCAGCCATAAGACGTCCACAGTTGGACAAAGACCTCCCTCATAGAACGCCATAACGAACGGCAACCTGCCGTTTGCACCCACAGGTTGCCCGCGAGTCCCACGATGATCGTCGGTCCACCTGGTGGGAGGCCTACCTACGCTGCGTCTTCCGGTTCGTGGTCGCCACTCGAGAACCTTTCTTCCCGATCGGTTGTCGGTTCTTCGAGCGATGTGGCCTGCCCATTGCCATTTTATCTGAGAGCTATGTCGGTGACCCTGGTTCTTCGGCGAATTTCCTCATTACGGATTTTGTCGCACAAAGAAACTCCTAGTATAGCTCTCTCCATGATTAGTATGTGGATATATAATCTTTCGCTTGTGCATCTATGTTCCAATTAAAAATGAAATGGTAATAGTTGATAAGATTTAGCTCCGAATAAATGTTGAGTCAATTTTTGGTCCCTTATTTCGCTTTGAGCATGCCCCCGGTAAGACTAGTTGTCGGACTTTAAGGTCACTGACTAACCTGTAAGGACTGTCAAATATCTTCACATGACAGCCGGAACGAACGCCTTAACGAGCTTTCGAAGACGCAGTGGAAACTCGGCATTATGGATGGTCATTCATTCACGAGCCAACATCGACAAGCACCGCTTTACCATAAAGATGTGACTTGATCTGTGGGGCTCCCCCCGGGGCTGCGGGTTGTTTGAAAAAGATACCGCGTCCCCGGACGCGCCGCGGGTGCTGGCGGTTGGTGCGGTGGCTGAACGATTGGACTGCTGCGTTGCGTGTCGCGGGTTCGATCCCCGCACGGAACAAATATTTGTATGGCCTACAGATAGTTGTTTCGGGTCTGGGTGTATTTGTGTATGTGAGTTAAAATGTTTGTAAACGCACCCACGATACAGGAGAAATTCCTAGGCTAAGAAGGAACATGGGCGGGTTTTAGTCAGTAGAAGTCTGACACTCCCGGGATTCCGCTCCGCCCTAAGCGGGAGGAGTTTAATTTGGAAATTACCCACCTTGCAAAAGAAAAACCGTGGTTTTGTTCATATTTAATCACTAGCTTAATTCTATCAACATCACAGTGCAGTATCGTCTTTAGAAAACCCGATGTCAAATAGTTTAAATAGTTCGAATGAGATGAGGCTGTAACATTTCGTTCTAATTGTAGTACACTCTTTGAAGAACTCGTGTTGTAATAATAACAGGCGCTCTGGTCGATGTATAGGTTAAGCCGTGCTTGTCTAGGTTAGTCCGTGGATGGTGACCAGACCACCTTTCACATACCGAAATTTCACCGTGCCTCGGTAAACCACGTTAAGCCGTTGGTCCTGGCTGCAACATATAATTCTTTCAGTCGTTATAGGGGTTTAGGCGCGGTTAGGTTTAAGTTCGAACCCAGGCAGACACATTACTTTGTGTAATTTATTTCATCATCGCTGCTCTCAAAACGGTGAAGGAAAACATCGTGAGGAAACCGGCATGGCTTAGTACTAAAAATTCGAAGACTTGTGACATCTACCAATACGCACTGGGCCCGCGTGGTAGATAATAGCCCATCCCCTCTCAAAGAGAGGAGGCCGGTGTCCCAGCAGTGGGAACATTAATAGGCTGATGATGATGATGTTTTAATGTTAGTAATGTACTCTTTGAAAGCTTAAAAGAAGAAGGACCTGGTTCTTATTTTCATTTAAGTACGCCTTCAACAGTCATTAATGTGGCTTACAAAAAAGAATTGAAGCACCGAATACACCAGGATTTTTATTCCCAAGCTTATTTCCTTTCTAATAAATTTACTAGTACTACTTTTACCGTAAAACCTCAAGAGATTTAAAAGAAAATTAGTTGGATGACGTTGTTTATGTTAGAAGAAATTTAAGAGTTGAATTTTTCAAGATTTCTGAGAAAGAACAAAAGTTTTGTTAGAAATTTTTAGCTCATGCATTCCATGCGAAGCTTTTTGATATAGAATCAGAGCTTTGGCTAATTTTACAAGCGCTCAAAACTTAGTCTTCAGGTGCATTCAGATGAAGTTACATTTTACAAAACTTTAATTTTGTCTGACGCACTCTAAAGTTGAGTCACCACATAACATTGTACAAAACATTGTTATTTACATAACACCATGTAACGTGCTAGGCAGAGGTGCACTTAACACGTACACCCACATTGTTTAACACTCAATCGGGGACGAGACTATTAAAAAAATTCGGGCACAAATTCAGATTCAGTCGCTGCTGCTAAAAATTACCAAAGGAAAAACCCAGTAACATGAGTTTTCCCGACCCGAAGATCGAACCCATGAACTCATGCTCAGCTGTCGCGCTTATAACTACTAGACTATTGGAGGCAGTCTTCTGTGGATTACATGAATTAATATCAATCATGATAACAACAAAACTTGACACATCTTTAAAATCATTCACGTAAAGTCTTATCTGATTATGCTTTATTCGTGTGTAAAATAAGATTTTAAGTGATTTAAAGCTAAAAACATCTATATCTATATTTTTTAATTATGCTTTTAGATACTGGAAACCTATGAACTGCTCTGAATTGAAAACTAACTTATTGAACGGGGACAAAATAAATCAGGTAACTTTGGACACATCATATATCTTCGAACAATTTTAGTAAAGAACTTATCAGACAATTTAGTTTGTGAGTTTAGCTAGAGAAATGTTCAGAATAATCTCGACAAATCAGTATCCCAAGTGTGAAGTAATAGTAACACACTTTCGATCTTAATCAAAAGGACTTTTACAGAAGTTCGAAAACCATTGCTTTCTAAAGTAAGGAAGAATTGAACTGCTCGACATCGTAAAAATCGCAATGGATATTATTGAATTGCCAAATCGAAACCGATCCAGCCTAACCCTTGCTGTCCTCCCCAGCGATGCCCTAAGCCGAGGCTCGTAGTCCACGGGGGGAGCCCTTAGCGTGTAGCCGTTTAAGAATACACTTGGACTTATCAAGTTATTTTGGCCCTGGCCTAAAACAGACGACAACCTAGCAGGTCAACCTAAACCTGTGAGATGTCAAAGTCACACTGCACCGTCATAAAGCGTTCGTGGGTTGAGCCATCATCATCATTATCATCATCAGCCTATAATGTTCCCACTGCAGGGACTCAGGCCTCCTCTCTAGGTGTGGCATGGGCTATAATCCATCACGCGGGCCCAGTGCGGGTTGGTAGATGTCACATGTCGTCGAATTTTTAGGTTCTAAGACATGCCGTTTTCGTCACGATGTTTTCCTTCACCGTTTTGACGCATCGGTGATTAAATAAATTACACAAAGTAATGCACCTGCCTGGGTTCGAACCTACAACCTACTATTCGTAAGTCGGGGCCGACACCACTGGGCCAACAGCCCAACACGTGATTCGAGTACCGGTCAACATGTTATTGTTTTGGAAGACGACTTTTAGTCGCAGGGAGTGATTTTCCGACGATTCCACGGGCAACACATGAACGCGTAGTGACATAGGGCACAAGTGAACTGCTACTAATTGAAGGTTCTTGTTTACCTACAAAAATTGTATTATATCACATATTTATATGTATATTAGTCTGTAAGGTATAATGTTGCCAATATTATAAAAAGTGAAAAAAATGTCCCAACTGTAATCTATTAACATCAAGTGAGCTTGTTTGTCTGCCACCAAAATGAAAAAAAGTAAGTACGTTAAAAACAATGGTTCAACAACTATAAAGTTCTTCGACGATAATATTCATACAAATGATTAATCAAAGGAGTTGTAATAAAAACGGCTTAAATAAACAAAGTTTTACTAGCAACAAAATTAAATGTCATTTTTCAGAGTGAATTTATTTTTAACCACGTATATTTTACCCAAATCCGTTCATCCGTTTAGGAGTTATGCGGTAACAAAGAAACGGACATATATACATGTGTAAAGGGTGTACGATACATTTCTTTTGGCTTGTGGCTACTGTCAGAACTAAGGCCGCCATCTTATTATCCGACTGCGGCAAAACCCAAAAGGAGGGTTATGGTTTTTGACCTATATTTTGACATACAGGTGAAATGTAAGGCTAACCCACGAAATCAGGACAATGTCGGGATATAACATAATACGTTGCTACATAATAATATGAGTTACGGTCGCGAATCATATTTTGTTTAACATACAACAAAAGTAATTTCGCCGGATACCCGCGCTTTCCCCTTAAAAGCCCACATATTCTCCGTTTTATTACAGCTTTATATTTTCTCAGTAAAAGTTTATGTCAACGCCACAGACTGGAACGACAAAATACTTGTAGATCCCACTAATTTTAGAATGACTATAAAATGTGGAACGTGTCATTAAGTAGTCGTCAAATCAGGAATCCAGGATTTAAAAAGTCTACAGAAGCCGACACGACTTAGGAGACCGCTGTTAAAGGTGGGATATATCGGTTACGTCATGTCTAGACACCACACAATTCACGTTATCCATTTCTAATACATAAGTATTTTTATCGCGAAGCTTTTACCTTCAGAATCGACGTATAAAATGTTTCGTTTACAGCGGGTGCTCGTGCTAGGGTCTCGGATATTTTTTCTTGGTGTGCGCACAGCTCAAAACAACTGTTTGTCTGTCGGGCTAACCACGTGACGAATCAGATGCACAACATCATACCATAACCAGCAGGGCTATTGCGTATCTTTTAAATGTCAGTGGCTATCATATTGTCCATGGATTAACTGTCAAATTGGCTATGGTTTAGTACAAAATGGAACCATTTGACATTTAATTGATGGACATTATAATGATAGCCACTGTCATGTAAAAGAAACGCAGTAGCCCTGCAGGTTATATCACCTTTTATAATGACCGTACTCTCCCGTGGGACATAGTTTAGCATTTATTCCGCTAGCTAATGGAATCATTTTCGTCTTCCACGCGAGCAAAGAAAACTGTCTGGGGTCGTCGTATTACAACTACCGAGGTAACATAGTGCATCATGCTTCCGACGGCACGTGGCCATAGACAGAACTCACGCAGCCATCTTGTTTTGTCAATACAATTTTCATAGACAATTTCACAAATGATCACGAACAGCACCCCCCTGGGCCCCCTGTCAATGTCACTCAAGTGTCAAAAGCATCATGCAGATGGGTTGGCACGTGAACTGCTACCAAGATCAATTACCTTACGCTATCGTGCATCGCGCCCTAAATAACTGATAAAGTGATAACCCTTGACTCCAAGTCACCATTTAGAGACGCATCAATTGTCTATTACCTATCCATATCTACCTATAGATGCACCCGAAATATAACAGTTGAAATCGGACTTTAGCTCCTTTGGCTAGAGTCTGGTTTTGAAAGGACCGATGTTAAAATAAATGTGCATTCCAAATGGTCGACTGTTGTATTTGTGATGTTCCACGATTGTTATACATTATAATTTTAATTTGAAAAGCTAATATGAATTTGTAACTGGATTGACAAAATAGATAATTAACCTGTTTGTTTATCTACAGACACTTATGAAGTAAAAAGAGGTCAAGTCAATTTTAATGTGAAAGGTTATCTTCGAAGCCTATGGAATATGTGCCGAACGCGCGATCTTCTGGTACCAAATATAAAGATAATAAGTACTAATAGATATTAATTATTAATTGAAGTATTAATTTCGAAAAAAAAAAGGAAGCTCTCACCTGTCTTAGAGCTATAGTGCGGATAGACAGACAGACGGATATGGCGAAACTATAAGGGCTCCTTGTTGACGACGGAACCCTAAAAAGATGCAGATCGAATATCTTTTTTAAAAGTTGGTTAAAATAACTCAGGTGTACCTACGTAATATCTTAAACTGGCTGACTTATACTGTAAGTGTTAACTAAATATTTCATCGTAAAAGAAGGAAACGGTTTGACCCACTTTTCTTTATTTCCTTTTAATAGAAACATGTATATTTAAACCACGAAATCACAACATTACAAACAGTTTATTTTACTTCGCGAGTAAATAAACAGATGTACCGCAAAAGATATGAAACTGCGTTAAACAGCATCTACAGGTAAAAATAAACACGGCTGTAACACAAAAACGAGAGATACTTTCCGGTTTTATAAATTAAAAAGTAAGGATAGAGTTTGAAATAGGGATGTTTACTGACTTAAAAAAATACAATTCTAATTAGTCCGTCTCTTAGATCATCGAAAAATATTGGATACGTATTTTTTGTTTTTATCAAATCAATAAAAATTTACGAAGTTTAAACGCGTCAAAGATTTGAATGGGGGTTTGTAACGTCACTAACCGCTAAAGAATGTCTTAGAATATGAAGTCACACGAGTTTTCAAAGCACTGTATCGTCTTCATTGTTTGGTTACGTGAAAAAAGAAAAAACACGTGTCCAATATTTTTTGGAAATCTATCTGACGGTCTAATTAGATTTTTTTAGTTAACTACCTATTGTCTATGGCAAAGCGCAGGGTTTTAGATTTTTACCATGTTTTTTCGTGTGGTGAGTGTGGGTGTGTGCGTGGATTTGTGTCCGGTTGATGGCAATAGGCACGCCTCCTAATACGTAGGACTTAAACCTAACTGATGAAATGTGAGTGTACTAATGACTACACCTCTCCCTAAACCTTCGGTAATTATAGGCGTGTGAGTGTAATTTATCAAAAGTCCGACTACACTACCTTCCCACCTAGACTCTAATACTATTGCCACATCAATTGTCATTCTAAAAGGTTGTTAATTAGTAATATAAAACAACAAAGTCTCCCATGGGAAAGGTTACATTGACATCGTTACGTGTGCAGGCGTCTGTGGTCAGAATATATAATAAAACAATATGGGAGGCCCCACACGTATGGCCTATGACAGAATATTGCCCATCAAAGAAAAGCCATAAAGATTATTTTGATCTTTAGGGTGAAATCACCGACGCACAAACGGTTTGCAACTCCTCGCGCGCCTTACGAGCACCATCTGTACATAAAACAATGGCTTTTTAATTGTGTCTATAATAAGACGCTCACTGACGTACTCAGAGATATTTAATGATTACTTAAGCCGTCACTTAGTAAAGGTTTGACATATTTTTGTATAAGAAAACTGTTAAAACCATTACTAAGTGATGGCTTAAGTAATCATTAAAGCTCTCTGAGTGCGGCAGTTAATCAGTTAAATACCATCATTCTCTTTTTTTGGAGGGGGGGGAGGCATCATCAAATGACTCCTCCCGCTCTGGGCAGAGCGATAGGGAGTGTCAGACTTCTACTAACTAAAAACCAACCATGTTCCTTCTTAGCCCTTTGTGTCGAGGCCGCGGTATCTCTTTTGAACAACCCGCAGCCCCGACAGGATCATTCTCTTGCCTTTATCCCAATAGGGGTGTTTACTGATTTAAGAAAATATGATTCTTATTAGTCCGTCTGTTAAATTATCGAAAAGTATTGGATGCGTATTTTTTGTTTTATCAAATCAATAAAAACTGACGAAGATAAAACGCGCGACAAACATTTAGGTGGGGGTTTGTGATGTCACTGACCGCTAAGAAATGTCATAAATGTCGTAGAATATGACGTTACACGAGTTTTCAAAGCACTGTATCGTCTTCATTGTTTGTTTAAGAGAAAAAAGAAAAAAAACGTGTCCAATATTTTTTGGTAATCTATATGACGGACTAATTAGATAGTTTTTTTTATTTTTTTATTTTACTTTATTGGGACATAAAACAGTTACACATTACATTTAAGTATTACAGAATATCTTATGAACTAGGTAAACGTGTAACCCACAAAAATGCCCGCGAAATAATGGTATGAATTTTAATTTAATGCGTGCGGAGTAAGAAGTACTCGTACTTATAACTCATATAACTTATTAGGTGCAAAAAAAAAATATTAAATAACTATAATGTCTACAAAACATACATTATAAAGAATCTAAAGAATCAATAGCCATCTTCTTGAACTTAAAGTGCGTTAGTGCGAAAATATCTAAATCTATGAACTGTGCGTCGGAGAGGCGCCCGTGCACCGGCGTGAGTTCTGCACCTTACGGTGTGGAATACACGAGGCACGCGCGCCTCTCGACGCATCACTGTTCTAGGTACAATGTAACATAATTATGTTATTGGTAATTTCTGGACAGTCGAACCTATTAGAAATTGTTAGCTACCCTATTCAGTAGGGCTCAGCATATCTTCCTGTTCGATACTTCTCTGTTTCTCGTCATCTCATAAGACACGTCTCCTTTCTTACCATATCATTCTAAACACAAGTCCATCCATCGTTTCTGTGGTCGTTAGGTTTATCAAATCAAAATCATTTATTTCAAGTTGGCCAATTACAGGCTCTTTTGAATAGTCGAACAAATACTAAATGTTAATAAGCTATAAGCTACAGTCCCACTCACAAGGCATAATAACTGTCAGTGTGCAGTGTAATAAAATTATAATACGGCACGGTGGGCTTAGTGGCTGAGCAATTAGACTGCTCCGCTGCGTGTCGACAGTTCAATCGGCACGGAACAAATATACTATTGTTCCGACTGCACAGACACACACACAGACCTACACAGACCTCCTCTCTATAGAGGATAGAGAGCGGGTTGGTAGATGTCTCATGTCTTCGAGTTTTTGGTTCCAAGACATGCCGTCTTCCTCGCGATGTTTTCCGTCACCGTTTTGAGAGCAGTGGTGATTAAACTTATACACATGTTAACCGGGCATCAAACTATAGCCTACAAATGATTTCGTTAAATTCATAACTAGATAATTGGATAATTTATAGTAGTAACACGCTAACGTATCAAAGATGGCGACCACCGTTTACATCTCTATCCCAAATTGGATAATTTGTTTACTTTTAAACTCTTGTTTTTTAGTGTACTTTTTGGAGAGGAGGTCGTGGCTTAAAAATAACTGCCGCTCGGGTCAATCTTTAGGTTAAGCCACACTTGCCTGGGTTGGTCTGTCGATGAATATTTGTTATTGGGATTAGTATCAGAAATAGTAAAGGTTTCAAACGTATGTGTCACAAAATTCCTAGCGTGAGATAATGTATTTATTTATTTGGGAAAAACAAACAATTGTCCAATAAATGTTACAAAAAATATTACAACATATAAGGAGCAGGCTGTTGTAATATTTTTTCAATCCACGACGTTTTGAAAGATAGACCGAGTTTTTCTTTTTATGAGTACACCGATAGGGCAGTCCTAGTTTTCATACAAATGCAATGCACATGATACCTCAATCAAGTCTTCTTAAAACGGTGTCCGATCATCTTCCAAACAGAATGTAATTAAGAACTACATATTTGCCGTCCTTAATTACTTACTGGATCAGCAAGTAGGTAGCTCAAGGTGATTCAGATGTTAGTACTTTGCTGCAGTATCACTCGAGGGGCAATCCATAGATAACATAAATAAGGGCCAGTCTAATAATAATAATAATAAGAATTAGGTGCGCGCCTTCAACGGTTGGGTCATGCCGGTTTTAATGTACTCTTTCGGCATACTCAAATGGACTCAGACCGAACTTGACGCATTAGATAGGAGAGTTCGTACATTGCTGACCGCAAATCGGATGCATCACCCACGATCATCGGTGATGAGACTGTATATCCCGCGGAAGTGCGGGGGTCGAGGCTTTTTAAACGCGAAGACCTTCCACAACCGCGAGGTGTGCAGTCTCAGAGAATATTTTTTAAAAACCGATGTGGGTATGCACCGAGATGTGGTCGCAGTGGACAAGGGACTCACCCCGCTGTCCATGGCTAACGAGAACTGGCGCAAACCTGTGGTACTTACTGCTGATGACCGCAAGGTAGTATGGCAAAGCAAGGAGCTTCACGGGCGCTTCTACCGGGCTCTTCATGGGCCCGATGTAGATTTTCTAGCGTCCGTGTCCTGGCTACGTTTTGGCGACCTCTTTGGGGAAACTGAAGGTTTTGTCTGTGCGATTATGGACGAAGTTATGTTGACGAACAACTACCGGAAATATATTATGAAGGATGGGACGGTTGACGTGTGTCGGGCATGCCATCGTCCGGGTGAGTCCATCAGACATATTATTTCTGGTTGTTCTCGTCTAGCTAACGGCGAGTACTTGCACAGACACAATCAAGTAGCTAGGATTATTCACCAGCAACTTGCCTTGAAATATAAACTTGTGGAGTCGGAGGTACCGTACTACAAGTATGTGCCCGACCCAGTTCTCGAAAATGACCATGTAACGTTATACTGGGATCAGTCTATCATCACTGACAGGACTATTGTTGCCAATAAGCCTGATATAGTGGTGATGGACCGATCAGCGCGCCGCGCAATGATAATCGATGTTACCATTCCACATGACGAGAACCTCGTGAAAGCTGAAAAAGAAAAACAAATAAAATATCTTGATTTAGCACACGAGGTTGTCGATATGTGGCATGTGAACTCGGCTATCATTGTGCCGATAGTCGTAACGGCCAATGGCCTTATAGCCAAGAGTCTGGACGACCACCTGTCCAAACTTTCGCTCGGCGGTTGGATCAAGAGCCTGATTCAGAAGGCAGTACTCCTCGATACGGCTCGCATTGTGAGGAGGTTCCTGTCTCTGGAGCCCTAACCACCGGTAGCTTGGACCCTGCTCCCGTCACCGGTGGACGACTATTTTTTATATTTTTAAATGTTTTTTTATGAGTTTTATATGAAATATTTAAAAATGTAAATTTTATGTGAATAAATAAATAAAGGAAATAATAATAATATTCCACATCAATTTAAAGTTTATATTCCAACCAACAGAAATCAGGAAACTAGGTAAAACCGCACCAAATGCAAACAATCCTGTTAGTAATAAGTATTATAAAATAAAAGACTTATCTTTTATGGAAAAGAAAAAACAATGATATTTTTGAAAAAAAAAAACAAATTACCTAACTATGTATTTCTGCATAGATGCTTGTTGTTTTATGTAATAAAATATGTGTTGAGAGAAAATCAATTTTGAAGTTCTATTTGGAAGATCCCTATTACAAATCCCCTGATTGGACCATTAGCCCCGAGGCCTGCGCACGTTGATTGGCATCAAAATAAGGTTTATGATGTGCCGAAGATTGTTAAAGAATTCAAATAAAAAATTATATGAATCTGTCCATATCACATAGCTACATTATCAGGAACATGGCTCATTTATGCTGTAATGTAACTTTCGCGTATATTTAAAATATTTATAAGAACATTTCGTGGTGGGTGCCAAAAACGAGCGTCACCGAGGCAAAAATCACTAGTGTGACAATTGTAAAATACTCGTTCCTGACTGATTGAGAAAAAGGAAATTGGAAAGGGTCCGTTTGCTCGGCCGTAGGGCAGAATAGGCTATTAAAAAACTTCAAATTCGACTTACCGGTAACTAACAGGCGCCCTCAAGTTAACTGAAGTCTCTCTCGTCTGCATCTGTCTCCTCTTATCTCCTTCTCGCCAGCTCGCGTAACTCCTCGCGAACGTAGGTACACCACACCCAGACACATTCACTAAATCCACTGACACATCCAGTAAAGTATCATTAAAGAACCCCGTATCATTAACAAACTCATTAAAATCAAAGGTACTATTAACATTTGAGGTGTTTTCTAATATGGAATGATTTGAAGGTTGGTAGACCCCATTGTGTTTTGGACTAGAATACACGTAGACTCTGTTTAGCTCCGAATCGTTTTCGGTTTTGATTCGGAGGCTCTCGTGGGTTGTGTTAACGCGGTAGTCTTCGGCGGAGGTGTACCACGCCTCTAATACTGCGATGTGTGAGTCCAGGTCTCGGCAAGTGAGGCGGAACTCGCTGTCGTGACATTGCTGTTCTTCCACTATTTCTGGAACAATGCAGAATTGAATTGTTAGATGATTAGCCACTTTACATGGCACACAAATGAATTTTTCTTACATTATTTATCTGGGGGCACGGCAGTGCCCCCGCCAAGTCGAGCAATAAAGCGGCACGGCTGTACCATCTTTTTAGGGTTCCGTAGCCAAATGGCAAAAAACGGAACCCTTATAGATTCGTCATGTCTGTCTGTCTGTCCGTCTGTCCGTCCGTATGTCACAGCCATTTTATTCCGAGACTATAAGGATTACACAGTTGAAATTTGGCAGGTAGATGTATTCTGTAAACCGCTTTTTGATTTTTATATAAAAATAAAAAAAATATAAGATTAAGAGGGGGCTCTCCATACATGGAATTGAAACTAAAAAAACTTCATACCTACATATGAGGGGTATCTATGGATAGGTCTTCAAAAATGACATTGAGGTTCTTAAAATCATTTTTTCTCAAAGTCAATCGTTTCAAAGATAAACACATCCAAAGTGGTAAAATGTGTGTCCCCCCCTCTAACTTTTAAAGTAAGAGAGTGACAATTCTAAAAAAAATATATAATGTAGATCTCAACAAAAACTACCAACCAAAATTGGTTTGAACGAGATCTAGTGAGTGTTTTTTTTAATACGTCATAAATCGTAAATAGCAATAACTTAATTTAAAAAATATGCTGTTATTAAAACATCGTCAAAGTTACAACGAACTACAATAACTTTTATATTATGTTACTTGCTGCTACGGAACCCTTCATGGGCGAGTCTGACTCGCACTTGGCCGGTTTTTTTAAATTAGTAGAAGTCTATATTGTCCCACTGCAGGGCAAAGGCCTCACTTCCCCTCTTCCACATTTCGTGATCTAGTGCGATAGTAGGCCAATCCTTGTAGAAGGAGTCCAGCTCATCCTGACATGTCTATGTGGGCCTGTCGCGTTGTCGTGTCTTTGGTGTTGTATGAACATTAAGTTTTATATTTTTAAGAATAATACGTAGTTACAGTATTTGACGGCCTTGTTGGTGTAGTGGTCGTAAGTGCTACTGTCGTGAATGAGCTCCTGGGTTGGTTTCCAAAATTGTTTAAAGTGCAATTGGGTTTTTCCATCAAGAATTTCTTAGTAACTGTTACGGACTCTGGAACGAATTGGTTTCCACCGGACACTTGCCCGGTTGAAACCAATCGGCTCACCTCTTATTACATAGGCCACCTGTCCTCTAAACATCAGCTGTATCAAAAAATCTACATTCATGAAATTCAGTCCAGCGTTATACTATCAACCAATTATTCCTTGAACAACTTATATTATAACAATTAAAAAAAAAAAACAACTTTTTTCTACAACCCATCCGAAATTATACCTATCATAAAAACTGTGATAATATATATGATCTATTTTATCACGTTCCGGCTATTAATAGGAGAATTAAGGCGATCCGGTGGGACCTAATGTACGACTGGTACGTGACTGGCTTTAGCGTAATTGTCGTATAGGGATTGTATCTTTTGTATGCTGAACTTGGCTTTAAAGATCACTATTTGAACTTTTTAAAATTACCTAATTAATATATATGGTATATAGGTTTAACTTTTATGTATTTTTTTATTTTGTCATATCATTCAATGTTGGCAATTCAATAAAATCGATTAATAACAGAAATCTATTGACAGTACTATGTATTTTTAAGATAAAAACATCAGATAAAAAAATAAAAAACTTAAAAAAAAACTGGCCAAGTGCAAGTCAGACTTGCACATGAAGGGTTCCGTACCATTGTAGTAGATATTGAGAGATTTTCCTTGTTATTTTAGCACTACAGACTTCTTATAGATTTTCCTGTAATCTATAAATGTTGACTTAATATCTGTATTTTTTTCAGATTTTTAGGCTTGTTTCGGAGATAAGGGGGGGGGGGGATAGTCGGACAGACAGACCGACACACGAGTTATCCTATAAAGGTTCCGTTTTTCCTTTTTAAGGTTCGGAACCCTAAAAAGTAATGAGATAAGTTTGAAAGAAAAAAAAATCCTTTATCTAAAGGAATTTTTCATCTCGATAGATTTTGCGATTTGGCCTTTGTAGCGAGACCTCTTTTCAACGCCTGATTTACGCTAGAAGAGAGAACTTTACAAAAATACGTAGTTATTATGCATATAACCAATGTCCGGCGGCAGATAACTAGATTGCCAAAAAATATTAGACACATATTTTTTCTTTTTGCACGTAAATAAAAAAAAACATGTAGTGACGCCAAAAGCTCCCACTCATGATCTTTGACGCGTTTATCTTAATCAATTTGTATTAAATTGATAAAACAAAAACACGTTTCCAATATTTTTCGATAATCTAACTGACGGACTAAACAGAATCATATTTTGTTTAGTCAGGAAACATCCCCTTCCTAGTGTGCACTTTTATTATTGAAATACTAGCTGTTGCCAGCGGCTTCACCTGCTACAACTCGAATTATTATTATTATTATATTATTATTAATATGTAGTGATTAGTTGGAGTTATAGTTTTTCAATGTTGGCAATGTGTATCTAATACTATAATTTTCAGGGCGTGAGCCTGGAGAAATGTCAAACAGGTCTCGAACCCAATCAACCAACACAAAGGTTTGAATGTATTGGAGAGAAAATCAATATTTTATTATTATTATTTTTAGTAGTTTATCCCCACAAAATAATATTACAATATTAAAATTAAATAAATATATGTTTTAATTATACATATAATACTTTAGGATCCTTAATTACTCTGACCATCCACAACTTCAATCGAAAATAGTGCTGCAGGTTCAGTCAATTTTATAAAGGTCCCTTGTCATACCCCTGATAATACGCTGGTAACACTCATTGTCATCTGAGCCAGAGCATGTGAAACCCAGTTTGGCTCCCACAGTAAAACCCAGAAAAGGCCGGTGTTTCTATAAGACCAAAACCTGGTCTGCATCTGAACGCCAAATGCAGAACTAAAAATACTGTCCAAAATTATCATTCCTTTATTCCACGTAAAAGGTCTTAACAAAAAAGCGAGGTTTTAATACTTTTATGCATCAAAGAAATCCTGGTTTGTTCGTAACGTATATCATCATTGTTCCGTTCCTTGCATAATTCAGTGGGGCAGCATTCCCTCACGGAGGCCCTTTATATTGTTAATGTATGCCGTAGAGCAGTATTGTACTATGTACACCTTTAATAAACCTTATTTGACTCCTTTTTGGACGCAATGAACCTATTTAAGCCCATAAGTTGGTTGGTCAATCTGAACTTTAACTGCCGCACTCAGAGAGCTTTAATGATTACTTACGCCATCACTTAGTAATGGTTTTGACAGTTTCGTCGTACAAAAGTATGACAAATCTTTACTAAGTGACAGCTAAAGTAATCATTAAATATCTCTGAGTACCGCAGTAAGTGGTTTTTTGCTTGTGTTTTGTTATTACTTCATTTACCGTTACTCCCGAAAGACTAGACAAAGGCGTACCTTGGTACACCCACATTTCACCAGTTATCTTTAAGTCCCATATAATAGGGGGTGAGCCTATTGTCATCAACTGGGCACAAATCCAGACTGGCTCAAAGAGATGTCAGCAACATGGAAGGGGGGTAAGGGCCGATGCCCGTCGGGGCTGCGGGATGTTGTAAGAGATACCGCGGCCTTGACATATAGGGCTAAGAAAGAACATGGGTGGTTTTAGTCAGTAGAAATCTGACACTACCTTTCGCTCTGCTCAAGAGCGGGAGGGGTTATTTGATGATTTCCCACCCCCAAAAAAACAAGACTCCGTGGCTGCTACTGAGAAATTCCTGATGGAAAACCGAGACACGAACCCAGGACCTCTTGCATAGCAGTCGCGCTCGCAACCATTTCGACCAACTCCTTATTCTCTCGGCAGCTTTATGTAGTGATGCATGATTAGATATACAGCTTGTATCAGAAAGGTGTGGTCATATTATAGGCTTTTTCATTGGAGAGTTTGGGAAATCATCATTTTTGTCATACCTATTATTGGAATTAAATCAAACTTAGGACCCAGTAATAATAATGACAACAATATCCGTGGCGCTAGTTAACTGGGCTTATCCCAGTTGTATACGTCCCTGTGTGCCTATTGGCCTTGTTCTGTTCTGTCTCCTGCTGATATGGAGGGAAGTGGAAATTTTTGTTTTTCCTACTCCTTCGCTATTCTTTTCTGATTAATTTCGTTGCGGGATCCAAGACAGTTAAATCATTTCTCTGGGACTTCGTCGAGCTTCATCGTCTCGGCGCTTTTCTTGTGGTCGCCACTGTTGATTCTGGATTACAGGAGTTACAGTGGTTTGGGAATAGTGAGGCGGGCTTGTCCCAAAAATCAAATGACTCCTCCCGCTCTGGGTTCCTTCTTAGCCCTTTGTGTCCTTTCTTTCCAACAGCCCGCACCCGGCAGGCGTCGGCACTTGCCGGCCCCTGCAATGTTGTTGACATCTCTTGCAGGTGCGCGTGAAACACAAACGAGCCGTCGACACGGCGTCATATTAAAGGCTGTGGACCAGACCAGTAAGCAGAACAACTCTCTCAATTTGACCAACATTGAAGGTAATCGGAAAATACAACCATCCATCGACATTTTGGTCGAGGTCACATATATTACATGCTGTTTTTGTCTACTCTATACTTCTAATCTCTTTAAGCTACTTTCCGAGATCAAAGCTTGAAAAGAAAATCTGTTGAAATGGCCCTCCATTTCAACAGATTTCAGATCAGCTGATTCCCTATTCATGATTAGAAAACCTGATCACAATGATGAGTAGAATGTCCTTCTACGAAAAGGGTAAAGGATAAAACTGTTTTAGGAGTTTTGTTTAAATTGTAAGAATTGTCTCAAACTTAGGCAATTTTAGCCTTGTTCATCATGAATGTTGTTGTTTATCTGCCTGCCTAGCCTTTTCCCAACTATGTAGGGGTCGGCTTCCAGTCTAACCGGATGTAGCGGAATACGCAGTACTATTATGTATTCTGTGCCCATGCCGAAACATCCAGAAAATAATGATAAATGACTATGACGTGAATTTCATAGCACCTACCCTTGATTCGCGAATCTAACAGATTGCGGACGTACCAAACTAATGCAATTTAATCATGCACAAACCAACTGCGCAGTGCATCATCCAACCCTTATTCTTTGTCTCTTTCACACACAGCAATTACCGTAACTTGCCTCTCACTCCCAGACAACACCCCATCGCGTTGCGAATTTGGATCAAGCGTTGCCATGACAACGATTCAAAACAACGCTGCTACTATACACCAGTTACTATTGATCTGTCGAGCAACTCCAATTGTTCCAATAGACTCCAAAAACAGAAGGGATTAACAAACAAACAGAGATCGACTTAAAGTGGTCTCCAATCAATTCTGTTTACTGCAAATGAAACTTTAAGTGAACGAATTAAAGTGCAATTTAAGTTAATTCATTATTGGAGGTGTGATGGACGACGTTTTCCGTTTTGGGGAGACCCAATACTGTGTCCCTGTTTATCGGCAAGGGAGTAGGTTGCTGCTGGCTCTTTGGACCCTTTTCGAGAGAGATAATTGATACTATTACAAGTAAAGGACATGCTATAGATTGTCTTGTGCTACAAAATTAGTTTTATTGCCGATATTTAGGATATACTTTATCTACCTGACTTTACCTCGCGGCTTCGCTCGCTATATTGTTGGGCAATATCCCACAGGAACACTTAAAGATGCTGTAGCTTCCTATTCCACAATATTCGAAATCGGATCAGTAGTTGTGAAGCTTACCACCTACATGCATACTAACCTCATTAGAATATTAGTGTAGATAATGCAGAAGTACAATATCTCGTATGCCAGATTGCCAGCAGCACCCAAGATGCTTAAACCAATCAGAGAGAGGATTACACGTACCTATAATACGTATGCTCTATTCAAAATAATCATACTTCAAACTTTTTTAATTGACCTATTATGTCCCTCATTCGTTTCCAACTCTCCCGGTGTTTTGCCTGCTCCAGCCAATCAGTCAGGAACGAGTCTAAATCGTCACGCCAGCGTTTCTTGGGCCTGCCTCGGTGACAACGACCGTCTTCAGGCTCCCACTGTGTGACAATTCTGGTCCATCTGTCCTGACCATCCTGGGAATATGACCCGTAAACATATAATATGGATATACTAGGAGCTTGTGGCTATAATATACTAACAAACCGCACATGTCAATCTTTAAGATTAAGAAGTGCTTACCAAGGATGCATGGATGGGTGTGTGAGAAGCACGTCTGATGGTCCCGGATGTCATTTGTAGATCTGGCAGTTGTTAGAAGTAGTAAGTGGACTGAAAGACTTACAACCAGTCTTATCAAAGGGTCTCATCAAATGAACCAGTACTAACTGGGTTGTGAAGGTCAGATAGGCAGTTGCTCCACGTAAAATCCTGATATTCAGCTGAATCCGGTTAGACTAGCAGTCGACTACAAAATAGTTTAGAAAAGGCTAGGCAGATGATGATTCAACGAGACTCATACAATGACGTCGTGGTCGTGCCTATACTAATTGATAACAACGTATAGTACATATTTGCAGGGTGATTAGCTGATTATATTTATCTCTGAATTATCGGCATTAGAATTCAGCAACAATGTTAATAATTATCATTTTACCGATATACCCTTTTTTTTAACGTTTGTTCACTTTCAATTAATCTTTCTGTTGAGAAATACCTGGTGGAAAAATCCAATAAATATTTGCCCGATCCAGGAATTTAACTCAGGACCTAATGCCCAGCAATCGCGACAGCGACCAACGATAAAATAATAGACAATAATAGATAATATAAAATGACAGACTCCACCACAAAATGTCGCAATGAAAACGTTGGATGATAAAATATTATATTTAATTATTTGGCATGCCTATATCTCTAACGTACATATTTTGACACAAACATCATCATCATCAACATCACTTAGTTACATTATAAAAAGAAAAGATACCTTGAACGAACACGAATCCAGATAGTTACAATATTCTTATAACACACCGATATAATACATAGTTTGTGTTAATGCTTAACAAAAAGTAGACAATCTGTAGAAAGTACACATAGTAACGATGATGTGGCTACATTTATCAACAAGAATACCTCTTTAATACAGAAACAAGTAATGGTATATTTATTAGTATAGGGTTTAGTTTAGGGTGAAGTTGATTTTAAACTAAATTTAATACCCTATATACCTACATGTAGCAAGCTAAACTATAAAAATGTCATATTTACACTATTTCAATACTTTTAGTTGAATATGATAATTATAGGCAATGCTGCGTCCTACATTATAACCATTAAACAAAGTTTAGTTTTCAAAATCTGAAGAAAATACTTAATTAGTATTGTTTTCTGAAATTCTAGAATAGTAACTGTGCAGAAATAATCTTTTATCAATATCTTTAAAGTCTAGATGTTGTCTGCGTTCCTTAAACTCATAAGCAGATTTTCTCCAAGGAAGCTCGCCAGATATCGTCTCTACAGGTATTGCAGTCGCCGGAATACACAAATATTTCAGAGCCATTTTATGCAGTTGCATATTCTCAGATGCATTTTTTAACTGCTCCCAAAACTGAAAAGGGTCATCTTTTGTATTTATTTTAGGTACTTGAATTAGCGGTACTTCTCTCATAGACGTTTCGTTAGATGCCGTTTCTTGTTCAAACCTTTTATTCAAATAGGCGAACGGGTTTTCATTCTCAAAACTAATTGCAGGTCCATTTTCATCTGATAAGTTGTTAGAAGTTGATAGTGTGGGTTCCGGTTGATCTGAAAGGTTGTCAGAAGTTGAAGGATTCTCTTGATTTTGAAGTTCAAACAATTCTTCAATCACTTCTTGTTCCACGGCACTTGGTTGTCCTCTAAGGGCAGCTTTTGTAAATCTGGGATCTATAAATGTTGCCTTTGTGGCCAGCAGATCGTCCTCGTATGATTCGAAGTGGGAATCAATTGCCCTCAAAAGTGTTTCCTTAAAACCTTTTGCACGATTTGTGAGCGCAGAGTATTTGTTTATCCTGTATTTCAAACCGACAATTAATGGGATAATACAAGACAAAGTTTTGTATTGCTCCGTAGCCAACCAATTAATTGAATCTATAAATGGCTTCAATATTTTAACGCATTCATCCAGTTCTGCTCGTTCTTCGGAAATGGCGCTAGTATTAATTATATTTTGTAATGCAATATATTGATTATGCCAACAAAAGGGTTCTTCTTTATTTTTCTTTGATCGCCCTGACACTATTGTATTTCGGTGCTTCGTATTAAAATCTTCATTACTTAACAAATAATCTATACATTCTTGAAATACTAAGCGAAATCTAGAAGCTGCACAAATTATGTGTGGTTTATCAAATATTATGTGTCCATTCAAAATATCAATTTCACATTGAAGATTAGGATTATATTCACCACAAGTAACGAAGCACACAGTTTTTGCGAAGATGCACCATTCCAAAAGTAAATTTTCGATCACTTCTGCTTTTTGTTTTGTTTCTTCTAGCGTGAACAAAATCTGAGATACAAATTTACCTTGATGAACGTAATGTGCTGTCGCAGTCCATACCTCCTTCCTGCTCTCTCCATAATGCCAGACTTCTACTGAGATCGAGACATGATCGACCGAGCGCAACGTTTCCTTCACGAGCAACGCTACTTCTTCGTATTGTAAGGGAACTTGTTTTTCTAAGACTGTCTTTATGCTCGGCAAGGCATTATTCGGAATTGTTAGTTTTAAATTATTATTGCTGCCATTATTGTCAAGTTTCCATGTCGGTCCCAAATCCTCGCAAAACCATTGTACCAATGTTTCATCCTTGATAATTTTTCTAGATTCTTTTTGTGTTTTAATAAATTTCGCCATTTTGACTGGCGTTGGGCCATTGTTAGCTTGCGCCATTATATCTTTAATAAGTGATGGTATAATTCACGGTGATGTTTAATTGATGCAGTGACTTTTAATGACAGCACTTCTTAAAACTTCACTGACTCTGCAGCACGTCTGATAGATTTGATATCAGTATGTCGACTAGCACTGCTAGCAGTGTAATGATAACATACCAAAAGATACGCTAGTTAGAACATGTGGCCGTTATCGTATAATACAATTGATTAATTAGATAAACTATATATTTAGATAAGCTTATAACCTTGTTATATCAAACGAAACATATTTTTATGTTCTAATTAGCCTAGTGTTCCACTGCTGGGAATAGGCTCCCCCATTCTTTTCCAACGTCCGGCCGTCCGGTTCGGACTCCACCAAAGCAAAAAATGTCGCAATAAAAGCGTTTATTACGAGTTTATATTTAATAATTTGGCACACATATATCTCAGTACATATACAATTATCACTTAGTTAAAAAAAAAGTACTTCAAAAACTAAAAAAACCCGACTGAAAAATCTGAAAAACAAAATACAAGCATATTTTAAATTAAACAAAACTTGGAAGCAGGCGGGTTCCATTCTATTTTCATTTCATTTTCATTTCATAATTTAATATTCAAAATTTTTTGCTTTTCAGTTTTTTCAGTCGGGTTATTTTAGTTTTTTAACTACTTTTTATATTTACAACTTTTTAGTTATTTTTACCCGACTGCGGTGACGCCCAAAAGGAGGGTTATGTGTTTGTTCTTTCGTTGGTCGCGTAAAATTCCTCGCAGATGAACTGAGAACTTTTGTGTTTGTTTATAGGATTTGTGACTTTGAATTTATTTTAAACATTTATGTGCCATATATTTTTGTAATTTCCTTTTAAAACCTTTTATTTTGATACCCTACTCGATGGTAATGGAAAAAACTTTTTTTTTTAATTTTTTATTATTATTTTTTTATTATATGGCCTCCAAAATCAGCAAACTTCTTTGTTTTTAAATTTTAATGTAGCCAGTGACACTCGCGCCATTAAGACGAATCTAACGACGTATATATACAGGGTGTTTGGTAGATGGGTGCAAAGCCTGAAGGGGGTGATATCTTAGACCATTTAGAACTTATTAAGCTAAACTTGTCTTAGACGAAGTCTGTTCCAAGTATTTTTTTTTGAAACTCTAAGGTTTTTAATAATAATACCCTTTTTTTTCAAATAATTGTTAATAGTGTCCAGTAAAAGCTGTTATGTTATTATTTTTTATTTATTTTTTATCTAAGTAATGTGTGATTACTCAAACAAAATAATTCCCAAGCAACTGTGTCATCAGAGAAACATTCTACGTTATATTCAAGTTTAAGAAACTTTTAAAAATCAAGAAAATGTTTTGTTTACGGCATAATAAAAAAATAAAAAAAATAGCCTCAGTTGTTCAAACCTTTTTAAAAACATGCTTGGTTATTGCCCTTTCTTTTGAGGTACTATTTACGCAGATGTCTCATCAACTCTTGGAATTAGGATGTACAAAGCAAATTGAAGTGGAATATTTAATTTTTAAACAGATTAAAATAATGCAACATTTTTGCTAATGCACTATTGTTTTTTGTTAGAACTGGTAACTGATTCATTCTTAGAATTATGGTGCACGCGCACCAATCAAATTCTGGGAACTCGCTAACAAAAGCCGCCGCGCGACGACAACAAACTTGCCCTTTTTTCGACTCTCGGGTAGCGTCTACTGAACTGCTGTTATTCAATAGAAAAATCAGCTTAGTTGCTAAGGATATAAAGTCGTTATCTATTTACACTAGTACTACCTAGTACCCGAGTAGTCGAGTGGACTCGTCACATCTTCGGACCCTCAGTTAGTCAAATAACGACTGCCCTTGTGACTAGAGGTTTTAATTGCAAATTCGTGTTTACACAATTCACCGCATGACGTTGTGCGCTCCTTCACGTGTTGATTTTGGAGGTGTTTAAGGTGTTGAGCCCTAGCTGTGAGCTCCTTCAGTGATTTTGGACTTTTATTTGTGTGATCAATCGACTATGGCTACTTTTTCGAATGAAGAATATGCGGATATCGTCTTCATGTATGGCAGAGCTGACGGTAATGGATCTTTGGCGCGACGAATGTACCAAGAGAGATATCCGAATCGCAGATTACCTAATGTCAGAGTGTTTTACAACACATTTCGTCGGCTTTCTGTAGTTGGAATCCATCGCGCGGAATCTGGATTCAACCCGGGAAGACATCACCCAAGTATCGAGGAAGACATTATTGCAGCTTTTGATGCAGATCCTACTACGAGCGTCAGAGTAGTAGCTCGAAACCTCAACATTTCGGTATGGAAGGTGTGGAATACGATGCACCGAGAAAACAAATATTCTTTCCACGGCACGGGTGTACAAGGTTTGGAAAATGAAGATCCCCCCCGAAGGATTCAGTTCTGTCGCTTTTTGTTAAATAGTGACATTGAAGATGCATGGTTTTTAAAATCCGTCTTGTGGACCGATGAGTCAAAATTTTCGAAAGAAGGAATTACCAATTTCCATAATCTTCATCGATGGACCGACAAGGAGAACAATCCACACTGGAAGAAGCAAGTGTCGTTCCAAAGGAAATTTTCAGTTAACGTGTGGGCAGGAGTAATAAAAAAAAAAAAAAAAAAAAAAAAAATGGAGAAAATTACCTGGAATTCCTCCAAAACTATCTCCCAGAGCTTCTGGACGAGACCGAAATACCAATATTGACAATGAGAAGACCACTGATTTTTCAACAAGATGGTTGTCCAGCACACTGGACCCTAAACGTGAGAGAACATTTAAATAATTGTTTCCCAGAGAGCTGGATTGGCAGAGACGGGCCCATCCCTTGGCCACCTCGATCACCCGATTTAACTCCTGTGGATTTTTTCGTTTGGGGACGGGCCAAGGAGCTCGTCTACTCGCACGTTGAAATTTCAACTAGAGAAGAATTAATAGAAAGAATCCAAACGGCTTTTCAAGTCATGAAGCAGGAGATGAAATTAAAAATCACAACTACAGAAGTGAGAAGACGGGCACGCGCTTGTATAAGAAACCGCGGTCAACATTTTGAACATGAACAATAAATTATTTTAACAAAAATGTTGTTTTATTGATCTGTTCGAAAATAACAATTTTCATACTCAATTTGCTTTGTACATCCTAATTCCAAGAGTTGATGAGACATCTGCGTAAATAGTACCTCAAAAGAAAGGGCAATAACCAAGCATGTTTTTAAAAAGGTTTGAACAACTGAGGCTATTTTTTTTATTTTTTTATTATGCCGTAAACAAAACATTTTCTTGATTTTTAAAAGTTTCTTAAACTTGAATATAACGTAGAATGTTTCTCTGATGACACAGTTGCTTGGGAATTATTTTGTTTGAGTAATCACACATTACTTAAATAAAAAATAAATAAAAAATAATAACATAACAGCTTTTACTGGACACTATTAACAATTATTTGAAAAAAAAGGGTATTATTATTAAAAACCTTAGAGTTTCAAAAAAAAATACAAGGAACAGACTTCGTCTAAGACAAGTTTAGCTTAATAAGTTCTAAATGGTCTAAGATATCACCCACTTCAGGCTTTCTACCAAACGCCCTGTATAATATTCAAATCCCTTCATCCGTTTAGGAGTTAGAAGGGAACAAAGAAACGGACATACATACATACATACACGCCAAACACATAACCCTCCTTTTGGGCTTCGCCGCAGTCGGGTAAATAAAAAAGATAACTTGAACGAATACGATAAGATGAGATGAAAATATAATTCATTATTATAGGCTTTTTAAAGGGTTTAGTTTAGGGTAAAGTTGGTTTTAAACCAACTTTAATACCTTAGTCTGCCTACATGTAGCAAAGTAAAGGATCAAAATCTCACATTTATACTATTTCAATACTTTGCAATGCTGCTTCAACATTATAACCATAAAACAAAGTTTAGTTTTCAAAATCGGAAGAAAATACTTAATTTGTGTTGTTTTCTGAAATTCTCGAATAGTAACTGTGCAGAAATAATCTTTTATCAATATCTTCAAAGTCTAGATGTTGTCTGCGTTCCTTAAACTCAAAGGCAGATTTTCTCCAAGGGAGCTCGACAGATATCGTCTCTACAGGTATTGCAGTCGCCGGAATACACAAATATTTCTGAGCCATTTTATACAGTTGCATATTCTCAGATGAGTTTTTATGCCGCTCCCAAAACTGAAAAGGGTCATCTTTTGTATTTATTTTGGATATTTTAACTTGCTGTACTACTATAGACGTTTCGTTAGATGCCGTTTCTTGTTTAACCCTTTCATTATATTTATATAGTAATAGTAATAATATAATAATAGTAATAATAGCCCTAGTATTCATTATATTTTGTAACGCGATATACCCCCAGTGCTTATTCTTAAAATCTTTATTTTTTAACAAATAAAGTGAACAATCTCGAAATACTAAGTGAAATCTATCAGCTGCACAAATTACGTGTGGTATATCTTTATTCATAGTGTTAATTAAATTTAGAAGATTATAACCACTACGAGTAACAAAACACACTATTTTTTCTATGATGCCCCATTTCGTAAGTAAAGATATGAACAGTTCTGGTCTGTCTGGTGGTTCTGGTGGTTCCCCACGTTCCAATACGAGTGTGTTCACGCACGAGCGTGAACAAATACTGGGATACGAATTTACCTTGATGAATGTAATGCACTCTCGCAGTCCATATCACTTTCCCAAGCCTTCCATCGCTATTTCTTCGTATTGTTCGGCAATTAGTTTTTCTAAGACTGTCTTCATGGTCGGCAAGGCATTATTCGGAATTGTTAGTTTAAAATAATTCAGCCAGCCATTCTTGTCAACTTTCCAATTAGGTCCCAAATCCTCGCAAAACCATTGTAAGAATCTTGCGTCCTCGTTCAGTTCGTCTTGTGTTTTACTGTTTTTCGGCATGTTGGCTTGTGTTGGCAAGCGTCATTATTTCTTTAGTAAGTGATGGTATAATTTACGGTGATGTTTAATTGATGCAGAGACTTTAATGAAACCACTTCTTACAACTTTACTGATTTCCACAGCACTTCACAATAGATATGATGTCAGTACGAGTATGTCGACTAGCACTGCTAGTATTGTATTGAAAAAATACAAAAAGATAGGCTCACAACTTGTGGCCCTTATCATATGATATCATTAGTTATTGAAACTATCTGTAAAGTCAAGTGTAGTGTAAAGTTGTACGACTGCTTAAAGTAGGGGTTTTGTAATGTACTCGAGCGCGGCAGATTAATAATAGGTCTTTACCTATGAAATTGCCGTTTTGTATGAAACAATTTAAACGATTTTTTTTCATGTATTTTTTATTTGTATTAATCGAAGTAATCACCCATGCAATCAATGCATCTTTGCCAACGCAGTGGCAGTTTATTGATGCCCTTCTTAAAGAAATCAGCTGGTCGGGAGGCAACAAATTCTTCAAAGGCATTTTGTACTGCCTCTCGGGTATTGAATTTTTTTCCCGCCAAGAAGTAATCCAAATTCTGGAAAAAGTAGTAGTCTGTTGGCGCAAGGTCTGGTGAGTAGGGCGGATAACGGAGAGCTTCCAACCCCAGTTCTTGCAACTTGGAGACCGTCTGCTGTGCAGTATGAGGTCGCGCGTTGTCGTGCAGGAGCAGCAGAGACGAGCGATTGACCAATGCTGGTTGGAGATGTGCCAGCTTCTCCATCATTGTGTTCAGTTCTTCACAGTACACATCTGCAGTAATGCTCACCCCGTTTGGTAAGAAGCTGTGATGAATCACACCGGCGCTAGACCACCAAACAGTGACCATCACTTTTCTAGGGGTAAGTTTTCGTTTAGGGCATTGTTTAGGTGCTGAACCAGGATCCAACCAACTTGCTGAGCGCTTGCGGTTATCAAACAGAATCCATTTTTTATCGCAGGTAACACTGCGGTTCAAAATTCCTTCATTTGTGTGTCTGTTGAGCAGTGCAAGGCACGTCTCGACGCGTACTTCGCGCTGGCGATCATTGAGTTCGTGGGGCACCCATTTGTCAAGCTTTTTTACCTTGCCAATTTGACGCAAATGGACCAATATTGTTTTGACGCTAACGTCGAAAGCTGCTGCTAATTCAACCGTAGATTGTGTATCATCAGCTTCCACAATCGCCTTTAATTCGTAATTGTCGACCAAAGTCTTCGGACGACCGCGAGGTTCATTTTTCAGGTCGAAATTTCCAGAACGGAAGCGAGCAAACCAATAACAGGTGGTGCGTTGGTTTTTAGTGTTAGCTCCGTAAACGTCGTTGATGTTGCGTGCCGCTTGTGCCGCGTTGCTGCCACGACGGTACTCATATTCCATAATTACTCGATTTTTTAACGTATCCATGATGACGAAAAAGATTGAAATGCGATGAAAATGTAACACTAATCAATAAACAAATGACTACTTTTGGAAAAAAAAAACCATGTTTTTAAAATAAAATTAATTTGAAATTAGAATTCTTAGCCAAACAAAAATTATTTTGATTTGAAATGGCCAGTACTGCAGAACGGCAATTTCATAGGTAAAGACCTAATATAAGAGAGGATGTTTTTTTTTGGGGGGGGTTGGGAAATCATCAAATAATATAATCCCGCTCTTGGGCAGAGCGAAAGAGAGTGTCAGACTTCTACTGACTAAGAACCACCCATGTTCCTTCTTAGCCCTTGTGCTGAGGCCAAGGTATCTCTTTCGAACAACCCGCAGCATCATGCCTGTACATGATGTTATGTTATTTCAGACAATAAATCATTTTTAGGGTTCCGTAGTCAATATGGAACCCTTAGAGTTTCGCCATGTCCATCTGTCTGTCTGTCTGTCCGTCCGCCTGCACTATATCTCAAAGACTCTTGGTACCAGAAAGCTGTAATTTGGCACGAATATACAAATGAGTTGCGCCGACAAAGTGCTAAAGGAAAATATTGTTTTTTTTTAGGGCATTCTAGTACACATTAAGGTGGGGACAATTTTTTTTTATTCGGGATGTGCATTGTATTGGGATGTCATTGGATAGGTCTTTAAAAAAATATGGCGGGTGTGCTCAAACAGTTTTTCGATTGAGAATTTTTTGAAAATCTATCTGACGGACTAATTATTATTTTTTTGTCTGATCCCCTATCACTTAAATACTCCATCAAAAACAATCAAATCTAGTTTCGCACAAAAGGAAACCTTAATCTGAGTTTAAAGAGTCATAGACTGTATTTGTATATCGTCTTTAATAAAGGCAACCTGCCGTTCCCCAAGGCACTCTATGAACAATAGATGTCAAACGAAGCACTTATTCCAACAAAAAATTCTAGGGATGTTGAAGAAATCAATTCAGTGTAACTACGACGGCATGTGAAACGATACGTCCCGGCATAATCTGACCACCCATAGAAAGTAAAGTCTTCACAATACGAGTTCAGCGTATACTGGATTTTCATAGCTTGATGTGGTGTTTGTTTACAACATATACCTACTCTGCTAAGGGTGCAAGTGTGCAACCCTCTAGACAGGGGTGGAGACAGCGTTTTGGATAGCGCACGTTTCCATTGTTTATAAAACATTGCTTTGTAAAATACTTTTACGGTTTTTTTTTAAATTAAGTACTAGGTACTGTCATTCGTCCATACTTATGTGACGTAGTTTTGCTCTCTACTATAATACAAGAAAATATAATTTAAGTGACTGTGTATTATATCAAAATAACAGACTTTTACTGAAGGCACATGAAATGAAAGTAAGTACGGTACTAGTAACAAAACCCATTTTTATAATTTTCTGTCTGTCCAAAACGGCTGGACCGATTTTGACAGAACTTTTATTTCCAGATAGTTTGATGTTATAAAGTCTAACATAGACTTGACGGGGTTAATTATTTAGGGATCCCTAATTATTTTAGAAAAAAGGGATCCGTCAAAAAAAAATTCTTGATAAAATACAACTTAAGATTTAAAAAAAAAAAATTCACGGTAATCAAACGTCGCGGGGCACAGCTAGTATCTTAAAATAAACTATCAAATTAGAGACATCTTCCTCATTGTGCTTCTATTTTAGGTTTAAAACGACATCAATTATAATTTTACGCTTGACCTCTGCTTTAACACCAAATTAGCCACAAAGCGCTTCGTTTAAACTCTGTAATAAAATCTAAATCGATTGAGTGTTACCCAGGATTTTTTCTCGAATATCATTGTTATTTAGGCAATCGATTTATCCTAAGTTAAGCGATAAACGGTGATAAATAGGTACTAATCTGGGTAAATCAAATTGTTATGGCTGACATTCCTTTGTTCAGTTGTTTGATTTTAAATATTTTAGCATTAGTTAGACTGTTATAGGAAAACATGGTGAGAAAACCGGCATGTCTTAGGCCTCACTTACGCAGACGCGGGGCGTCGCACCGCGCGTTGTGCGTTTTTAATTCAAACACATGGCGATGTATGAAAACGGTAACTATTTCGAACGACGATTTTACGAGGAGCGATTTTTCGTTCGTTAGTTTAAAATGCAGCGTTCGTTACGGTGGACCCGCCTCTCAGTAAATGAATAAAATAGCACGCGACGAGCCATCTGCACGCGCCGCGCGACGCCCCGCGTCTCCGTAAACAAGCCCTTAGAACTAAATAATTCGAAGATATATGACGTCTACCAACCCTCACTGGGCCCGCGTGGTGGATTATCCCACACCCATCCCATCCCTCTCCTAGAGAGGAGGCCTGATCCTGAGTCCATGCAGTGGGAACATTAAAGCCTGATGATGATGATGAGAGACATGAGAACAATACCAAATATTTCGCAAAAGTCTAGCAACCTTTGCGCTTATTGCAGAATATATGCGCGGGTCAATGACTTTTAGGTATAATATCCATATTCTTTTCACATTTTAAAACTAGCTTAGGACAATAGCGAAGAAGAAAAATCCAATGAAGTGAGATCTGGAGAGCGTGCGGGCCATAGCACAATTACGTCACAAATTATAGTTAGGTATAGTTTTTTAAATATTTGGGACGAGTATAAACTAATTATAAACTCAATCCTACTCAATTTATTACCGTGACTCCAGTATGTCGTACCGTGTGCAACAGACTGTGTACACCTACAGGAGAGAGTGACCCACTTCGGCAAAACTTCCTTATAAACAGGAACGTTACGGTAGATATTGCTTGTTCTGCGATTTTTGATCAGACTATTGGGATTTTTCAAGTTTCATTTGATAAAACACTTTTTACTGCAAATCTTCCTGTTTGACGTAAATTAAATACAAGTACGCCTCGTATATAATTATGTAAGTATTAACTTTTAGTTTTAATTTGTAATTTCACTTGTTTTGTATTTTGTTATAACACAATATGTACACCTACCGTTATATCATCTCTAATAAAGTATTGTTATATTTTATATAATTATTTTTAATTATATTTAGCAGGAATAGATCACCGCTAAACTAGATGTTTACTGAACTGTGGTTCTGTATTTTCTATAAAGTTTTTGACTTGTTACCAAAAACAATTAAATATGAAAAAAACTACTGCAATCTAAACATTTGTAAGTCGGTGACAAAAAAATTAAATCAGACAAGAAACGGTCACCGACTTCAGAAGCTAACGTTTATTTTTTCACTTTTTATTAATTTAATTTTTTCACTTTTTGTGTTTTTGAAATCAGTTTTTTTAGCAAGTAAAATGCGTCCACGTACAACTTCTTTATTATGTAATGGCTATAAAGTTAAATCGAATTGTTTAGTTTCGAATAAAATGAAGTGTTGGCAATTACTGGGAAGCGAGAATCGAATAAACTATTAATCTTCGCACCCTAAAATCGGGAGCCACTAATGGCAACACATCAAGGTGTGTAACATCACCTTCACAGGATTATTCTGCAACTAAATGATAAATGGTTGGTGAACTGACATAATATCATACATTTGAAAGGAGTCTGCATTTCTTCCATAGTTATTTAATCGTGTGTCATTAGGGACCCAAAAGCAAACTTTTGGCAATAAAGATAAAAATCTGAAAATATAACTGCGAAAGAACTGTAATTCTGCAATAGATGTCGAAGAAATTGTCATTCACCATTTTTTGTTTCAGTTTAATATATATGATTACCTCCTGAGAAGGATTTATTGACACAACAACATTTTGTCCTCACATATTAGTAATGTTTTATTGCTTTTAGAAACCATGAAAACGATCACCAGTACAGAAATAAAGTAATAAATAAGATTTTTTTTTTCTTTTGTTTCTCCTGCAACTTCAGATCAACACACCGTCCGTTGGGAGAAAATAATACACAAATGTAGAAGAATTTGTAGCCACATGAATTAATAATGACACTTTCACGCCAGATTCTACAAAGGGGTAAATGCCACACCCACTTTTCGTCAATATCAGTATAATTTGTATGTACCCCAAGTCATGAGGGTTTTAAGAAAAGGGGCTTACTTTCAATTACTATCTTGCAAAGGGAAAAGCCAAAAATAGACAAAAAATACATATAAAGGTTCTTTTTTATAAATACAGGCTTTATTTAAACTGCAGTTCATGTCTTATCATTTATTATAAACTTTGTTATTGTACAAAACAAACGGTTAATATAAATTCACGACTTATCATTATATGCACCAAATAGCATAAAAAAAAAAGAGCTAAAAGAAAAAAGCTATTTTACGAAACAGACAAGCAAAATTAAGAATAAAGCAGGAAATAAGCGAAAACTAAAACCAGAATATTTTTAGAAGAATGCGCCAGCCAAGGACGCGTTATTCTTAAACCAATGATTACGAAAACTAAAGTTATGCCATCGTAAACGGGATTAGTAACCGAAAGAACAGTAAAGTGATGATGTTTTTATGTGAACCATGGATTTTACATCGATTTTCACGTACTTGTAATATTATTTTGTTTAATAAATACCTCTATAATTAATAATAAATTAATTGTTTCAAGGATACTTTTTGGATTGTGAATATGGGTTGTCTCATTATGACAGAACTAAATTAAAATTATGAGTGGTTTTCTGTAGTGGTTATTGACTTAGTTTTTCCAAAGCAAATACAAAAGAAAACTTCAAGAACATAAAGTTTTAGAAAAACCCTACATTGGTTCCTTTATAAAGAGTTTTATAAAAAAATATATAAAACCATGCACACAGAACTAGATGAATAGTCAAATATTTGTAGGACTTTGTCAAAGAGCTTTGCAAGCAAACTACGACTATTCAACCAACACAATAGATGTTTCTCCCTCCCGATATCGATTGCCGAATCGTACGGGATAAAAAAAAATAAAGCCCTCAGCGGATTAATCGCAGCCTGTCATAATTGTGTATGAAATAATCATCTGCGCAAAATTCGTAGCGAATTATAACAGGGAGTTTTTCAACAGGGGTTAAAACCTATTTGTCAGTCCCGTCGTCGCTAACTCAAATTCAAAAGGTACGATGATATGCACATTTGTAATTTGTAGCGTTAAAACTTATATTTGCATTCCAAATTCAATAAGTCCAAGAGAATTCAATTTTATGTAGTTATTTATGTCAGTAGCTTCAGTTGTTTCGTTTCTGCATTGCAATTACGGTCATTGACCCACCCAACGTTGTTTGTTGATATTTTTCAGTTTAATAACTGAAAGATAGCCTTTAAACGTCCTAAATCAACATCGATCGTGGTCCTTCGTCGATCCATTCTTTGTGGTGTGGAAAGTGTCTAACCTTGTGTCAGAGTTGAGTGGACCCTTATTTTTGGGGGGGTGGGAAATCATCAAATAACCCCTTCCGTTCTTGGGCAGAGCGAAAGGGAGTGCCAGACTTCTACTGACTAAAAACCACCCATGTTCCTTCTTAGCCCTATATGTCAAGCCCGCGGTATCTCTTACAACATTCCGCAGCCCCGACGGGCGTCGGCCCTTGCGCCCCCTTCGATGTTTCTGACATCTCTTTGAGGCGCGCGTGGAACACGAACGCGCCGTCGACACGGCCTGTCGTCGTCGTAAGACAGACGGACGGCGAGCTAGCCCATCACTCACCGTCCACAGGCCCGCGTCTACGGTGGTCGGAAGCCGTCACGTAACCCCCGACGCCCCATGACGTGGCCCCTGACTTGGTTTTACATGTCGTCGAAAAATCTCTCATGGATGCTGGTTTCCTCACGATGTTTTCCTTCACCGTGGTATTTGTTATTCTGTGCTAATGAAAACGATACAATAATTGTTATCTGTTTTGGTTCGTATAAAGAGATAATAAGGGAATGTCAATGACTGCTATTGTCATTTGCCATGCTTAAACGCAACATCTACAAATATTTGACGAATTTTAACACTAATAGCAGTTACAGATTCACAATACCTACTAGACATAAGTAATAACCTCTAAAGGTACTTTGATTATATTATCGAATCGAATCGTTGCGTGCCCCTAGGTGTGTCGATTTGCGAAACCTAGTCACGAAATCAGACCGACACTAATGACATAGAACTTAATTTATTGATAGGAATTGGTATGTCAGGAGTAAGCCACCACTTCATGTAGGACTATGATTTTAATTTAATCTTATTTCCGTGTGAAAATAGATTACATATATGCACTGAAGGTTACACAAGGAGAAAACGTATTTACAAAAGAATGAACCAAAATTTTTAATTAAATAAAAATAAAACAACAACACATCATTAAACTGTATACGAAGTCAAGAGCTGTTTAATGATATAATATTTTTAAAAATATAAAAAAAACTAGCTTTTGCCATCGGCTTTACCAGCTACAACTCGAAAATGCCCCACGAGAAGATAAAATCGGGATAAAAACTGTCCTATGTGTTAATCCAGGTTATAAACTATCTGTGTATCAAATTTTATCCAAATCCGTTCAGTAGTTTTTACGTGAAGAAGTAACAAACATACACACTCACACACTCACAAACTTTCGCCTTTACAATATATAATATATAAATAGTGTGAAGTGTGCTAGTGTAATGTGATCAGCAAACACATTTTAATTCGTAATGCTTTGGAACTGAGCTTATCCTAGTTGCAAACTTCTCTTTGTGCCTGTTTTCCTTGCTCTGTACTGTCTCCTGCTTGAGGAAATGGAGATCATGTTTTTTCCTAGTCCTCCTTTATTGGTTTCTGATTAATTGCTTTGCGGGAACCAAGACAATTAAATTGTTTCTCTATGACTTCGTCGAGCTTCATTGTCTCGGCGCTTTTCTTGCGGTCGCCACTGTTGATTCTGACTTTCAGGAGTTGCAGTGGCTTAGGAATAGTTAAGCGGGGTTGTGCCAAAAAACATGTAATCGCGTCCCAAGTGTTTCGTATTTCTTAAAGTACTGTCAGTGAGGGTACAGTGATGAAAATAACAAAAATGTAGTGTTTGTATATATGTCTGAGGTATATTGAAAAATGGAAATCTTTCGATCTTGTTGAAAAACGAAGAAACAAATGCAGAACTTAAATTTGGTGAATGGGTACTAAGGTGAGGACTTTTTTTATTAACAGGACTGTCAAATCACAACGAGCCCACTACAGGTTAAAAAAGTAATAGAGTAAAAGCTTAAGTTACCCTTGCCCTATAACCCTAACCCTCTCTATCTAGTATTGTAAACGGTAGAAAAAAAACGAATTCCATTCGAACAGAACCATCGGGCGAAGCATTATCACGGGCGAGCATGTGCATAAATTATTCCTACTCCTGCCACTAAGCCTTATTAGCATAGATAAATACACACGGAGCTTTTATGGGGTTGATTACTTACTTGCTTTAAAATTGCAACCCTTTAATTTTACAGGCTTTTTTGCGAAGCGAAAGCAGTTGTTCACGTTTCGTGGATACTCCTATTTTCAAAAAAATCCAAAAAAAAGATAATCCAAAGAAGGAAAGAAGAAAACCTAAGGTGCCTACCGGAACAGTATAACGGGCTATTTATTCGAAGGTAACAAGGGGTAGATTCGGTTCATGAATGTGGGTGGTCATGAATGAAACATACATCAGTTCGTCAACTTTGATTTCTAACTAGAATTCCAAAGCTTTTCAAGTTAGAATTTTCAATTGTTATAAAATAGCACTTATAGCTAATTATAAATGGTTTAATTTACCTATAAGTCCATCCACGTCGCCTATGCAGAAAATGAAGCACAGCAATCCTACGTGCACACATCGCGCGCGGGCCACCCTCAACATTTTTCCGAAATCACATCCTTCAAACACATTTTCCACTTACAAATAACTATGAACTAATAACTAATCACACGATTATAACATTCTAAGGGATTAACGGTCACTGACACAATATTTTTTTAATTGGATTTAGAGCGAATGGTAGCGTGCGTAAATACGCGCGAGAAACGCACAGGCGTGCGACACGGGCACTACGTTCAAAAGCTTACGCGGTACTGAATGGAAGCGCGATTATAGTGCAGAATTACCCGACCGCCCGCTCGTAGACATCTCGTATCACTTGGAAAAGCCCGCTCTACAAATTGATCCGTTTTTCATTTGACACCCTTCATTTGTTTAGTTTTAATTGATGTCTTCATTTGAAGCGCACGTTTGACTAAGTAGCCAAATTGTTAAAGGGCAGTTTATCGGGTAATAAATTACTTTTTAGTTTGGACGTATTTACCATATTTTAGTATTCAATTATGCGTTACTGAGCTTTTTATTGTGTCCGCCTGGACTTGGGTTGTATCAAACTACTGGTAGGTAATATTTAGGTATGTATACGCAAGATATATTATTATACAATACAGAAATTATTATACAACACAGTAATGAAATCCGACAAAAAATAGTTAAATCATATTTATTCAAATTACGAAGTACCTATAGCGAATTCGGGAGGTCTGTATGGGTCTTTGAAACTCTTGCGATGGTTAAAAACACCCTGCAGAATCATTGAATAGATCTAAAATTGCTGGATTGATCGTTTCTTTGTCATAAACGCCCCAGGAGCAGCTTAGCAAAATAAATTCTTGACATTTTCAACCTTAAGGTTGGAAAAAACTTCAAAGTCAAAGTCAATTTTAAAAACTCAACAATATTTTATAAACTAGTAGTTTGTAGGTTTAAACTTGCATAGTTTGGAAAACTTGTTTGTTTGTCACTGTATAATTTTTCCCCAACCATCATCATTTGCCTAGACTTTTCCAACTATGTTGGACTCGACTTCCAGTCTAACCGGATGCAGCCGAATACCAGTATTTTACAACGAGCGACAAAAAGCTTATTTAACCCATTTATTTATTTATTTTATTTATTTATTTGGTTCATCAACAATTGTATACAAATAAGGAAGGTAAGGAAAATACAAGCAAAAAAATAACCAGAATAGAGTGTAACAATCACTTAAAGGTAAACTCTGCATGCACACAAAACGTTGTCGTAACTTACAAAATAATAAAACACAGTATAATTATCATTAAAGTTGCAAACTAAACAAATTAATTAATCTAAGTTAAAATGTATTAAACCAGATTAACATAAAACTAAATAAAACTAGGTAACACAAATATGGTGAAGACATGATTTAAATACTCGTAATCAGAAACTTATTATTGTTCGGGAAGATACTTGTAAAAACTGGCTTTCAATTTGCCTGAGCCATCAAAATGGAGGTCGATCTTATCACTGCAACTGTTGATCACGACCTTGCAAAATCTGGTACCCATATGGTATTTAATCTATATCTAAATAAATATGTTTGTTCGAAAGGAAATTTAATGTCAAATATTTGTTCCTTTTACTCTATATAGTTTAAACAAATATCTTAGAAGATATCGCAATGTTAAAATGTACGCGCGACAAAATAATTACGCGGTCCGCCGGCCCTCGCGTCCCGATGTAGATACGTGGAGATTCTAGCCTCCGGGAAATTCAAATTCAAATTATTTATTGCACCATAATATTTACAAGGTGTTATTATTTTGTGAGCAGTAGTGGCCCAGTGGTGGCGGCTCCGACTTACGGTCAGTTGATTGTGGGTTCGAACCCAGTCAGGCGCACTACTTTGTGTAATTTATTTCATCACCACTGCTCTCAAAACGGTAAAGGTAAACATCGTAAGGAAACCGGCATATCTTAGAACCTAAAATTTGAAGATTGTGACATCTACCAATCCGCACTGGGCCCGCGTGGTGGATTATAGCCCGTCCCACACCTAGAGAGGAGGCCTGAGTCCCTGCAGTGGGAACAATATAGGCTGATGATGATGATGATGATTGTATATTTAACAGTGAGAGATAGGTAGGTACCTATAGTAATTCTCAATTTAATAATGTAATCTAAGGTTCTATCAAATTTTATAGAGAGGAAAGATTAGTTTTTTTGTTTGAACTGTTACGATTTAACTCAAAACTCAGACGCCTTGGAAAATTCTTTCAACATTAGAAAGCTAATTGAAAAAATGTTACTATGTTGGATAGTCGATCTATTGAGGAAGGTTGTAAGTTATATATTATTGTGACGCTTAAGAAGTTGCGTGGGTCAGCTAGTCAGCCTATAATGCGCCCACTGCTGTAACTCCAGGCCTCCCCTCTATGAGATGGAATTTTTGTATGGAAGTATTCCGTGAAAAATATTGTAGGACACAGTCATTACGCTCATTATTGTCACTGTTATATTTTTTCCTTCTTATTAAAATAATGATATTGAAAATTTTCAATTACCATTAAAATATTACAACTGCTTATTTTACTAGACATTATTATTAACTCAAAGGCTGTTTAAACAAGCAAATAGTCACTAAAATGTTGTATTCAATTAAATAGAAATTCCTCCGTCTATAAATTCACAGCCTATATCCTGTGGGAATAGGCGTTTAATATTCAGGCCGTAACGAGTAATTACCAAATACATCTACCAACTGAAATGAATTTTAATTTTGTTTGTACAATATTGGTGAGAAAAGGCATTGACACCTTTCCCTTTTGTAATAAAAACTAGGGACCGACAGAAGAGGGTTCGGTTTCGGTTTCGGTATCGGCTAGTTTCGGCCAAAAATTCTAGGATAGGCCACAGTTTCGGTTTCGGCCCATAATTGGCCGAATCTTCCGAAACGCCGAGACTAGGTGTTCGTGAATTGTCGCACATCATTCGGCTAACTTCAAGTGAGTGAATAATATGTGATTGCCAGTTGAGTTCGCTAGTCGGCGCGATCGTGATGATTTGAGGTTATGTGGATTACTTTATTAGAAAGTATTTGTTTTTACATTTTTACATATGATTAATGATGATGTATTTTTATGGCATTATTTGTTAGAGTCTTGCCCTACAGTGAAAAAATAAATAGATTGTAAGTTCTTATAGAATAGAATTCATTGGATATTTTACTTGGTTCTGTTGAGCCCTGGAACTTGAATTTATGTAGGAATTAATGTAACACTTATTAGATGCGTGAAGATACCTGTGATGTTTGATTCAAACACTACATTACTTGTTTGTAATTGGTATTTGAACCACCCCGTAGTTTCGGTTCACAACTACCTCCGGTGATTTAACTGTTACCGAGAATGACCTCCAGTACTATTAGTCATATCATTTTTTTTCCGTTTAGTACGCGAGGTGCTTAGCTTTGCTTTTTTTTAAATAAAATAAAAACAAATATAGGAAAAGTAAAAATTTTGTGCTTATTTTTGAAAAAGTTTGACTAATATGTTGGTTGTTTTTTTTAAATTTTAAATTTACAATTATTTTTTTTGTAACATACCTACTTTAATTGTTGAATTTTATTTTTTTTACACGTGTTATCTGTCTATAAATGCGTAAAAATACAATAAATTTACCATGCTATAAAAATTCAATTAAGTTTCGGTTTCGGCCGAAACTGGCACTAACACCGAAGGTTCGGTTTCGGTTTCGGTTTCGGCTGAAAATCCTGTTTCGGTTGGACACTGATAAAAACACAATTTAAGTCTTTATTAGCTACGTGTGTCTGTCAACAGTGAAGTTATTTTTATTATTTCTTCACTAGGTACTTGCTCTAAAATCCGTCACGGAAAAAAATATTTAGGTAAACCCTTACTGGCCCTAGTTTGTGGACTAGAGGCAGGGTTCAAAGTGGTAATTGTCACTCAAATACTTCGACCAGAATCATAGTTACGAACATATTTGAATTCTTTAATGGTTTGAATCAGCAGTATGGATACATGTATCTCATCTTCATCATCAGCTTAGCATAACCCACATAGGCATGCGTGGTAAACAAAGGGCCCAACATTCAACGATGCACTGGACGCAGGAGCCGAACTCAACATTGAGTAGAGAGTACTTCTGATGCTGACTGTACCTTCATGCAAAAGTTGTCGAGCCGCTACTATCAAACAAATAAGTAGCTGTCACCAAGGTGGTCTGGCGACATTCTTGATTAACATACATATTATTACATGCATCCTATTAACCCAAACACTTTTAAGTCGACACCTATCGGGATTTCAGTGTCAAACGTTATTAATATGGATAAAAGGGCCAATCGATTTAATCAAGGTATGGATGGCTTAACAGGTATGGGAGTGCCCATCGCGGCTTGGCATGAATTTGAAATATGGAATGAATAAAAACATGACCAAAGAATAGGTGTCATCATCATTTCAGCCAAAAGACGTCCACTGCTGGACATAGCTCTCCCCCAGGTGACGCCACATTGATCGGTCCCGTGCGTCTCGCATCCAGCGGGTCCCCGCAACCTTCATCGGTCCACCTAGTGGAAGAATAGGTGTCGTAAGAGCTGATTTAAAAAAAGTATTGGTTGACATACAATAGTTTTACAGTTCAAAATTTAGCTTAGAAAAAGGAATCTTAGCCCACCAATAATATTGCGTAGAGTAACTTAGTTTGATGTAGGTAGATATAATGCGTGATTGACGGCATTGTGAAAGGTCCGTTTACACCTTGTAAGTACCTATGTCCCGTTTTCTACAAGGCCGATTTTCTATAAACAGTACTCGACCCGAGTTGTCTTGTACAGTCGAACGAGTTATTAAGTGTACAGATTTTTTTTATAATTCTCACTGAAAGTATTTGTCGGCGCACATTCGAAATGACATTGTCAAGAGTGACAGGTTGACAACGTCAATCTAGCGGAGCGTCGAGTCGATGGTAGCGGGGCGGCCATCTTGGGACTCACTTCTTTGAGAGCGGCCGCCAGCGCACCACTATGTCGACGAATTGCTATCCATAGCCGTAATCATCGAATATTTCAGAGTGATTATTAGTGTTGATTATAATATCAGTGATTGTCATTTACGCCGTTACAAAATTATTTCAACATGAAGTAAAATCGTTAGAGTTCAGAAGAAAACCGTTTTATTTAAATTACCCCAATTGGTCTACCCACATACCCACGTTGCAAGATGGATTCTGATGGATGCCGTCTTGCGCTTTCATACTAATTGAAATTTTGTTTTTAAACGTTTAGCATTAAGCGACTGATGTCAAACGCTGTATAGTTTGACATCTAAATGCCTTTAAAATAAAAGCAAGTTAGCTGGCTGTATACTTATTACCTTGTTCGACCGTACATCGCCCAACGAGGATGAATTTATATCACAGGACATAAGAAACGTGACGGGAATGTTCTGGCCCTTTGTGTTCTCGTTTACGTACAAAATATAACCGTTATGGTTAGCTGAAGTCGAGTACGTACTGACGAAGTTTGTCACGCTGCATGATACTTGATGATACGCAACAACTCTTTGCATAAGCATGCATACCTAGTACCTACCTAACATTACAACTTTTTTTGATAACTATACAACATGTAACGAAAGCCAGATGAAACAACAGTGGCGATGAGGTTCAAAAAACAAACTACAATTAACTTTTCCACTGTCAAATAAGTTAGGAAATACTTAAGATCATAGTTTCGTACTGCATCTTGAAAGTCGAAAATCATCATCATCTAGGTACCTACACGACTGGAAGCTTCCAGTCTATACGTATATATATTTTCACAACCCAGTTAGTGCATGATACACCTACCTGCTAACCCTTGGTAAGACTGGTTGGCTATTATTATGAGCCACGTGGGTACTTGAAAGTCCAAAATATTTTAGGCAAAAATTTGTTTCGTTCTTTTTTAGGAGGGAGGGGATTGGAAATCATCAAATACGGGGTTATTTCACTCTTTCGAACCCGCAGCCCCGACCGATAAAATTATATCTTAAAAAACGAATGGGGTTTTTGTTATGATAGTTTAACACAGATTTTACCCCTCCCCCCCGCCCCTAAAGTAACGCGCCCGTAACGTTCAAATCCAGTTCGTTACGTAAAACTAGAACGCATCTAGCGAACTTGAACGCTCCCAGCGTTCAAGTTCGCTGGATGCGAGGCGCACGGGACCGGTCAATGTGGTGTCACCTGGGGGAGGCCTATGTCCAGCAGTGGACGTCGTTTGGCTGAAATGATGATGATGAGTATGTACCTACATAACATCACGCCTGCAACTTTAGAAAGATAAAGTGCCTCCAGTTATGATTTGATTCCTTAAAATAGGGGTCGACCCTATTGTCATCATGTTGCACACATACTTGCTCTGAGCGGCTACTAAGAAATGCCTAATAGGATGTTTAGTGACTAAAAAAGATTATTCTAATTAGTCAGATTATCGAAAAATATTGGATACGAGTTTTTTTGTTTTATCAAATCAATACAAATTGACAAAGATAAAACGCGTCAAAGATTTGGGTAGGGGGTTATGACTTCACTCACCGGTAAGAAATGTCATACTAATATCTTAGAATATGACGTCACACGAGTTTTCAAAGCACTGTATCGTCTTCATTGTTTGTTTACGTGAAAAAAGAGAAAATATGTGTCCAATATTTTTTGGAAATCTATCTGACGGACTAATTAGATTTTTTTTTGTTAACTACAGTATTGAACAACCCGACAACACTTTGTCCGACTTGGGAATCAAATCCAAGACCTCTTGCTCTGCAGTAGGGTTTGTGTCCACTAAACCAACATGGCAAAATCTTTCTCAACAACACATTCTCAATTAAAATCAAAGGAGGAAATAACAAAATAGTTCTCTTAATATACATTTATTTTGTGGCGTTACTCATAATTACTAAATTAAGGCTAATTAAATTACACATACATTAAAAATCAACGATACATCTTTACAAAACGTTACAGTTGGCATCCATGTGGAATAACTGGCAACACTCGAGACCATAGATTTGAATTAAGGAGGAAGAGATCATTTACATGCGTTGATAGAGAATGCTAGTCCTTTATGAGGAAACCAGCATGTCTGAGAGATATTTCTAGACGGCATGTAAAGCCAAGACAGAACAACATGGGCGGCAAAAACACTAGACACCAGGTAAACCAAAACTAACCTTATTCCCACGCAATTACGGAGCATTTTATTTGTGAAATGTTGAAAAACCAAAATGGCGGTGTTAAGTGTGTGTGTCTGCATAAGATTGATCTCTATTGTCGTTGGTTTAAGGTTGCTGTTTGGTTGCTCCCAGAAGTAAAATAATTGTGAAAACAGTGTAGGATTACTACTATTAAATATGTGTCTTTTATTAACCCACAAACGACATTCCGATTACAGTTGCCAGGTTATCACAATTTTATCAAAATAAAATAAGAAGTAGTTTATGGAAAATTTTGCGCCAGAAATACAAAAAAAAATACTTACAGAATCTCTGAGTTAGAGATCTATATTTTATATATTTTATAAAGTTAGATACAACAGTAAGGCAAATATGTATATTTTTACTTTTTTAAATAAAATACAATATGGTTGATGAAATAATAACACTTATGATTTTACAATGCGTACGGGCATGACATGAAATAGTAACTCTTAACAAAATATAATTCAATTGTTATTACCAAATGCATAAAACTGAATAACTATATAATAAACGCAACGACTTGTAGCAGTCGCGGTCATAAAACGTGCGACAAGGATGGCGAATATTTAGTATTAAGTATACTGAAATACCTATAAATAATGTGTTATTAATGTCACTATCGCACAAACTGTCAAACTAAAAGACGTGTAAGACAGAGACGGGAACAAGTTAAACGTATCGTGTCATCTCGCTCCCGCATTCTATGACCGCGTCTACCAACGTGGGCGTTAACTCCAGTGACACATTGGAATAAATTGAAAAAAAGTTAATCTTTATGGTTTATTATTGTTGTTGATTCTTCATGTTCTGTTCAAACTATATATTTATATCTATGTTACTTACTAAATAATATACCGAGCTCTTCTTTACATTATATCAAGTATTGGAGTTTAAAGAAATAAATTAGGGCAAATTATTTCTAGAATAGATGTATTTTAAAGGAAGTAAGGTAGATATTTATTTGTTTGATATGACAACTGAGCCGCCAGGTTTCATCGACTCTTGAAAAAAGGAAAAGATTATGCCATTTCAATATTTTTATTATCATAAAACTTTTTAAGTCTCGTCAAAAATTTCTGTCATATTTTTTTCCCAATCCTACTTAAAAGTAGACATGTTTGCCCTTACACTGCCTAAAAACTAACGCAGTTCTATTTAAAAAAAAAAAATAAAGACAGTGTACCGAACTACCGACCTATCGTGAAACTATACAAGATTTATTAAATTAATTTAAATTAAACTGACACCTATATACTTATCATAGAAAGATACTTATAAATCACATATCATCCTGCCACTTGACATTTTTACTAACAGCTTTTAGAACCTGCAATCTTCATACAAAAAGCTTTAGTTGTAATAGGTAACCAGAATTCAAATACAGTTAAACCAGAAAATGTCTGCGCTTCGATAATCTTCGTGTTTCTGAGTTGGCAGGAACGCCGCGTTTGAGTAAACACCCACAGGGGCAAAGCTTGAGTTTACCTAAGTTTTCTTATGCCACATATTTTTAAGCTTTCTTTCAGTTGCCTCCTCTACTACCTCTGATTAATAACCATGGTTGTACAAAATGGGTCAATACTTTAGGTTGTAAATTTAACAGGTCTAAAGGGTGTACAAGTACCCTTAACGTAAACGAAGGGCACTTGTTCTCCCCACCACTGTGATCATTTTTTTGTTCTAGAGCATACCTAGCAACCCCGTATTTACGGATATATTTGAGATCAAAGTTCCAAATTTTTCACAGCTGTTTTTGTAAATACTAGTTTTTCAGGTTATAACTTTACTAACTTACCTCCATAACCCGTATACTATTCAAAGCATCCACTAGCACAATGTTTTAAGAGTGCTACATTCGAGTTTTACCGTAAAATGTGATTTTTGACCCCAAAAAGTTGTTTCTCAGCAAAAATTTTTGCGTAGGGGTACTTAGTTTGATGTACAGAATGCTTGGTTGACGGCTGCGTGATGGGTTGATTTACACCCTGTATATTACATGTAATCGTCACGCGTTCGTGTTTTCGAAAATCGACGATGGTTACCGAAGCGCACAATTTTGCTGGGAGGCCTGTTAGTATTGCAACTACCAATGAGATGGCAGCACTTACATACTGCAGCCACTCAGAACAAGTTCTAGTGCCATGTCATAATTATTATAGCCAATAGAATTGCACCATATTATTATATCCACATTTTAAATGAGTCCTACAATTTTATTGGACAAGATGATTAGATATTCTATTCCCATTGATTTTGAGGAGTCCTTATAACATTCTAAATATTTCTTTAATTGGAACCCAAGAATAAATAAAGGAGTTTTTTTTATGTTATTAGACAGTGACAGGAACCAGCATTCGCCCACATAAAATGAAAGTTAATACTTATGCTATGTTTAGTATAAAAAATACAAGTTGTTCACGCGTATCGACGCCCATTCTGAGATGTACCTGATTTCACGTGAATATGAAGTTAATAAGTATTTATTTTTTGTTTTTTTGCTAGCCTATAACAAGTGCAGATTTATAATTAGTAAATTATTAAAATAAATACTAGAAAGCCACATTTAAAAAAAAATAACTTGGTATAGGAGGTATCCGTGAAATCAGGCACCCATTCATTCTACGACAATCATTGGGTTGTCTTGAAATGTAATAGCAAACTAAGGCCGAAATCTATAAAAGTTACTTAGCACTTAGGTATGCCCCTGTTTATACTTTGCATGTGTAGTTCAAAGATTGTGATACGGTCAGTAATAACGCTAACCATAGTAACTTCTTATTTTTTGTTCTGTCCTTTTTAATTTATAAATGTTTGGTAAGTGTTGTATGTTTACTCGTATTATAGATTTTTGCACGACATGTATCTGCGACAATTTTTTTTTCTTTATTTTCCTTATAGATTTCTTTTTCTATCCTAAGTAACATTGAGAGATGTCGGCACAAGTCTGCAATGCTAGAACTTTCTCAAAAATATTTAATAAATCAACAATTTTCTATAAAATTTTCAGTTCTTTCATTAGTAGTGAAAGATGATGCATGAAGAACAAAAATGGCGAAAATAAGTATTTTTAACAATTTATGTGAATTATTTAGCTAGATGATTTTGTAGAAAAACATGCTCAACTGTGATAAAAATTTGCATGGAAATAATCTCCAAAGTTGGAAGGTTTTTGTATGTAACTTGTAATTTATTTATATTATCAAAATAGGCCCTTTTTCTGTATCTATTGTCAATACATTACATTCATCGATTATTATGAATATATGTGTTATTAAAGTTATGATTATTCTAAAGCGCAGATAAGGGTATACATGGAGTACTACGACAGACACTTCGGTACTTCACACATACATTATGAAAAGTCTTTAATTAACTATTTGCTTTGTATCCTACAGTGATAATATGACCACCTATCTTAACACAATACAATCACATAATTATACCAAAAAACAATAGGAAATTAAAACGACAGAATGTCCATCTTTTGACTGACACACATATTTTTTTTTGTTAACTGCCGTCAGCTTCTTCTGACCAGTCATTTTTTTCAGTACCGCCTAAATATTGCCTATAAAAGTCTTATTACAAAACAAGGTAAATAGAAGTAGTTTTTTTTTCAATTTTGAATTTTATTTCAACTGCAGCAAAGTTCTTAATACGATACTAAAAACTCAGTACCAGATTAAGTTCTCAGTTTTGTATAAAGAACTGCACTTCAACCAATGCTTAATTCTTATACTTAAAAAACTTACATAACATTGTTATCCCCCACAATACACTCATATTTCGCCTGTTATGTTTAAGTTCTATGTATAGGGGTTATTGTCATCAGCTGGGCACATATCCAGACTCCGCAGCTACTACCAAGGAAATCCAGAAGGAAAAACTAAAACAAACCCTGCCTGAAAAAAACTGGAATGTAATGTTAAAACAAACCTTGTTCTATAATAACACCATTAAACTTTTAGAAAAAGTCCAGCTTCATACAACATCATCAGAACTTTTTCTAAAGCCGGATAAGCCATATAAACTAGGTACTGTATACTTCTTACACCATTCCTATTTAAAAGCGTCTAACCGTGGTACCTACGTTTACATTTGGGGGAGGAACTCGATGGGGGTTGAGAACTTGAAGTCTTCGGGGAACAGCTTGGCTGCGAATGGGTACATGAGCTTGTAGGCCTGGCGGATGGTGACGTCAGCCACACCGGCGATGTCACCGATTTCTTTTTGACTGCGTTTGTCTTCTGACGCCTGGAATTGAAGATATTACGGGTCAGTTAGTGTGTGTAACTGTGTAACATATTTATTGCAACTTCATGTACATGAGTGGCGGTGGCCCAGTGAGAGCGGACCAGTGGACCAATGGTGGTTCGAACCAAGCAGGCGCATTAAGGTATGATTCCGAACTCGACAACAAGCAGCAGTGCTGCCTGCCGCGCTGATTCCGAGCAAGGCGGCAGTGTCGCTCTGTTCGTGGTGATGCGTTGTAGTGTATTCGTTAGTTTACTTTGAGTTGACAAGATGTCGATTGATGACCAACTTTTATTTAAATACTGTTGGAAGAGGAAGAAGATTCTTCGATATATCCTTGCAAATATTTTGTTTTATTAAATTATTACGATAATTAGTATGACTGCTCGATAGCAGTCTTACTTATAATCCTACCTAACTATGTGACTTTATATTCAGCCCTTTACGATTAAATGGCTGGATATAAAGTCACATATTTAATTAACTGTTCCTCTTCTGAATCAGAGAAATTCATCCTTTTGTTGTCAATTTACATTTGTCAACATTCACGTAGGTACTCTTGCTGCGGCGGCAGACGCGTCACTACTGCGGTAGGGTGACACTGACGCGTAGCAGTGCTGCCGCTACATTGCTGCCGCGACATTGCTGCCTAGCTCGGAATTTCATATAAGCTTATAGAAATTGTATGGGGACCAGTAGTGTCGCGGCTGCACTGCTGCGTGCAGCGTGGTTCGGAATCATACCTTTACTTTGTGTAATTTATTTTATCACCGCTGCTCTAAAAACAGTGAAGGAAAACACGTGAGAAAGCCAGCATGTCTTTGAACCAAAAACTTCGAAGACATGTGATACTAATTTTACTTTACTAATTACTAATTTTATTTACTTTACTAATTTTATTTTCGTAATTTTAGATTTAAATGGACCCCGCCTGCTTCCAAGTTTTGTTTTTTGCCTGCTTTTAGTTTTTTAACTAATTTTTGGTTTCAATCTTTTTAGTTAGTCTTCATTATGATACCCTACTCAATGGTAATGGACTTCTTTTTTTAACTCCGCGATATGGCCCCAAAATCTGTTTTTTTTTTATATATTAGGTCTTTACCTATGAAATTGCCGTTCTGCAGTACTGGCCATTTCAAATCAAAATAATTTTTGTTTGGCTAAGAATTCTAATTTCAAATTAATTTTATTTTAAAAACATGTTTTTTTTTTTCCAAAAGTAGTCATTTGTTTATTGATTAGTGTTACATTTTCATCGCATTTCAATCTTTTTCGTCATCATGGATACGTTAAAAATTCGAGTAATTATGGAATATGAGTACCGTCGTGGCAGCTACGCGGCACAAGCGACACGCAACATCAACGACGTTTACGGAGCTAACACTACAAACCAACGCACCACCTGTTATTGGTTTGCTCGCTTCCGTTCTGGAAATTTCGACCTGAAAAATGAACCTCGCGGTCGTCCGAAGACTTTGGTCGACAATTACGAATTAAAGGCGATTGTGGAAGCTGATGATACACAATCTACGGCTGAATTAGCAGCAGCTTTCGACGTTAGCGTCAAAACAATATTGGTCCATTTGCGTCAAATTGGCAAGGTAAAAAAGCTTGACAAATGGGTGCCCCACGAACTCAATGATCGCCAGCGCGAAGTACGCGTCGAAACGTGCCTTGCACTGCTCAACAGACACAAAAATGAAGGAATTTTGAACCGCATTGTTACCTGCGATGAAAAATGGATTCTGTTTGATAACCGCAAGCGCTCAGCAAGTTGGTTGGATCCTGGTTCAGCACCTAAACAATGCCCTAAACGAAAACTTACCCCTAGAAAAGTGATGGTCACTGTTTGGTGGTCTAGCGCCGGTGTGATTCATCACAGCTTCTTACCAAACGAGGTGAGCATTACTGCAGATGTGTACTGTGAAGAACTGAACACAATGATGGAGAAGCTGGCACATCTCCAACCAGCATTGGTCAATCGCTCGTCTCCGCTGCTCCTGCACGACAACGCGCGACCTCATACTGCACAGCAGACGTCTCCAAGTTGCAAGAACTGGGGTTGGAAGCTCTCCGTCATCCGCCCTACTCATTAGACCTTGCGCCTACAGACTACTACTTTTTCCAGAATTTGGATAACTTCTTGGCGAGAAAAAAATTCAATACCCGAGAGGCAGTACCTACAAAATGCCTTTGAAGAATTTGTTGCCTCCCGACCAGCTGATTTCTTTAAGAAGGGCATCAATAAACTGCCACTGCGTTGGCAAAGATGCATTGATTGCGTGGGTGATTACTTCGATTAATACAAATAAAAAATACATGAAAAAAAATCGTTTAATTTTTTTCATACAAAACGGCAATTTCATAGGTAAAGACCTATTATGTCATCATGACCAATCTAACGACGTATATTTAATTCAAATCCGTTCATCCGTTTAGGAGTTATGAGGAAACAAAGAAACGGTCATACATACATACAGGTCAAACACATAACCCTCCTTTTGAGCTTCGCCGCAGTCGGGTAAAAAATAAATTGGAAACATTTCATTTTAAACAACATAAGAAAGTCGTGTTAGTTACACTATTTATAAGTCAAGAACGGCTGAACCGATTTGGCTGGAAATTGGTGGGGAGGTAGCTTAAAACCAGGAGACGAACATAGGATAGTTTTTGTTCTTTTTTTTTGGGTAAGTAGATAGTTAGGTTGTAGGTAGGTAGATAGGTTGGTAGTATTTAAGTAGGTAGTAGGTAGGTAGGTATTAGGTAGTAGGTAGTAGGTAGTAGGTAGGTAGGTAGTAGGTAGGTAGGTAGTAGGTAGGTAGGTAGATAGGTAGTAGGTAGGTAGTAGGAAGTAGGTACGTAGTAGGTAGGTAGTAGGTAGGTAGTAGGCAGGTAGTTGGTAGGAAAAAGGGCATTGCAAGGCATGCCGGGTTCAGCTAGTTTAACATAAATAGCTATATTATCCTACATCATAATTATAAATAATTCAATGAACACATAAAAAAAAATTAAATAAATAGGAATATAACAGTGTGAAACTTGCAACTAACTCAATTACCTACATCTAATCACTAGCGCGAGTAACATTTACGATTTATGTCTCACCGCGCAATATTTAACAGCAAATCTTGCTCTATTTAAATTAATCGTTATAAAAATCTAAAATCGTTCCGTAAGATGAATTGAGAAATCAGTCTTAAAACATTTTCAAAATACGTCAATGAAAACTCAAGATAATCACAGAATTCATTGAAGTCTGTGTTTATTCATACAAGTTTGATTACTATCGTCACAGCCGCCATACTGTTTATCTTTTAATTTAATATCTCTGTCCTTGTCCTTAAAAACGTTACATCAAAGGTAACATCATGGTCAAGTAATATTTACAGTGAGAAATATTTATTTTTAAATATTTGTTTCATGCAGCGTTGAGTACTGAGTATGTGCAACTGACAGTGACAAGTGAAGGCCATTTTCCTTGTTGCAAAAAGTTTTAAGAATATTATTTTGCAGTAGGCTTTTCTTGAAATGTGAGGTCTTATATTTTTGGCCCCACAAAAAAGTTAATGTTTAACGTCATGTGAGAAAATAAACTATTTTACTCACAAAAACTTGACATAAATAATTATAAACTACAGTTGCAATAGTGATGACAATACTCAAAATTTTCTGGAAATAACTTCTAAATGACTGTTTTATTATATTTTGAACTTGAACTATTCCTATCAATAAAAAGTAGGTAGTATAATATAACACCTGTAAGTTCCAAAGGTTTGGGCAGAGATGAACTTTGGTTGACCAACATGTTGCTTATAAATACTAGTAGGTAGTATATTAAATTTGTATAAGATTTAACTGTGTAGTTCAATGCAATTATTTCTAGCGATAACATCCATCCCTTATTGTATTCAGAAACTCATTTATCAAATTCACTCCCAAACACTAATAAATAGCATGTGTTCATATCTGAACTTTTTTTACACACTGGATTTTCAACTCTAAGGCACAGTCCGTGCCTTAAAAATTCATCGAAGCAAACAAGTTTCCTTGCAATGTGGCTGGGCTTAAGACAACAACAGTTTAAAAGGTTTAGTGTATAGTCTAGGCAGTGGACAAAGTCTCTAACAACCAAATGCCAATAGGTTTAAGATATATATTTTAAAAAATGTATTATGACTATTAAACCAACCTGAGAAGCCATGTAAATAGCAGCAGCAGCCACTGAAATAGGGCTGCGTCCAGACACAATATCCAGTTCCCCGGCTTTCCTTGCAATGTGCGTAGCTGCCCTCTGCACCGAGTTTGGTAGTCCCAAGTTTGAGCAAAACCGAGACATGAAATCAGCTGTGGTGATAAGCTCTACAGAAGTCTCAAGAGCCTTCAGGATCAGTTTGAAGCATCTACCGATTTCCTTCTTGCTGATTTTGCTGACAGCGCAGATTTCCTTGAATGTACGCGGGACCCCCTCTTGACGACAGGCAATGTAGAGGCAAGCAGACGCAATGGCGTCATTCGCTCGCCCCTTCAAGTTCTTACCATCATGGACCTGAAGAAAAAGAATGTAAGGTTTAGTTCCGGTCTTGTAAATATAGGTGGGATGTCCTCAGGCTCAGTGGAGCAATGATCTTCACAAGGTATCTGGTAGTAACTGGATATAGTTTAGAGCCTTCGATTGAGGAGATCTATGTCCAGTAGTAGATTGCTGTAAGCTGATGATGATACATCATAAATGGTGTGCATGAACAAGCAAAGGAAGTATAGAAATGTTTACAAAACTTATTTTTTGATCACTCCAAAAGACCAACCAGTTCACAATTTATTTCAAATTGTTCATTTTTTATTTTATTTCAGAGTTAAATTCCAATTCTTCTTTTAATAACCTAATGAATTGTTTATTTTGCCACAATACGTAGGTGATGCCACCTACATATTTTGTTAATTATGTGATAATATACACTGTAAAAACAAATGCAGTCAGTTTGGCCTCAAATCAACACAAATAACAGTTTCAATACTACTTCAAAATGCATTGTTGGTACAACCATAATTATGCTAATTCTTGTTCATGTGTCATGTTTGTAAGGTCAACAATTACGTGTGAAAAATTAACATTATGATGGAAATTACATTGCATGTATTTCATAACCTCATATATTCTTGAAAATTGTCTTTGTCCACAACAGTTTGTATTCAGAAAAGAATATACGTATATGAAAGACATTGTTATTTATTTTTTCCTTATTTGTTTTATTATGCTTAACAGTGTTTTGCAATTTACAATTATTAAGTTCAAATTTTCATCGTTGCCATCTTTCTGCCTTTGTGTCACCCTAAAGTTACATGGCATAAAGACTAGGTGATGATGAGTTCTTGCCATGAAAAATCTTGCTATTTTTTTCTCACATAATCAGTCTGTCTCTGACTTCTTTTTCTATCAAATGATGCTTCACACCGTTCCTACCCTTTGTTCAGTTTCCCTTACAACTCCCAATTTTATCTCTCTTTACTCTCCCATTACCTTTTTAGTCAAAAGATAAAAAAACAAAAGCGAGCTAAATGTAATGAATTTGGAACTGATTCGGCAATACATAATGAACTAGATTCAATTTGTTACACAAACATGACCTTGGTGGCGGCACATGTGAAAGAGAGCAATGCTTGCAGTAACAGTTTACTTTTCTTTTTAATATTTCACATATCAATAGACAGTTACAAGTGTTTTAGGAAATCAACTATTTGCCGTGTAATGAATGGTAGGTATATCCTTACCTGTTTGAACAAGTTGTTGGCACGATCAACAATAGTCTTCGGTAAGTTAATCCTGTCGGCCATGGTGCTAATTTCCCTGAAGGCATTTATCAGAGCCCTGTCTGTGCTGCTAATGTTTCTCCTATTCTGATACTTTGATACTCCGAAACTGTCAAATGATGCATCACCCCTGCCTGGCCCGATGATTGTGGACAAGTCTCCGCCAGAAAGAAGTGGGTTTTCAGGCCCACCAACACGAGATGGGTCCACACCTGACTTCTCGTTGCTGAATGTACGCCATTCTGAACCCACATCAATGACTCTGGAATAATAATAGTATTATGAAATGAAAACAACTCAAGTAATAAACAGTACTGCAATTCTTTTGTACAGTGCATAATATTTAATTTCGCGTGGACATCATAATGTATAACATAACAATGTGTCCTAATTCCAAAGCACATACTGGCCATTCAAGTATGCATAGATAAGCTTTAATATTAGTTATTTTATGGTATGCAGAATAAGTATGATCATGTGTTAGTAACTGTAAATAACAACATTTGTGTGGCAACCATCCTGCAAAATCAAGCCTAAAATTATAAAAAGAAGATAAAAGCTAATTCTTATGTCGGATTAGGATACAAATTATGTTCATTTGCGTATGTGTGTGATAAAAACAGCTTTAATTGTCAGTTCCTATGCGCGCAATTCTCAAGTTTCCACATTGCACAATTAGTCAATTATTTATCGACCTCGAAATAATAGAAATCAAATACATCACTCGCATTAGTTCAGCAACTTTGTTATTATTACGACACGGCATCACTGGTGGAAAGCTCAGTGTGTTTCGTAAATATTGCCAAACAAAACATTTTGTTACGTACCTGTCGCCTACTACGAGACCGCATTCCGAGCAAATCATGTCCCCAGCCCTGTAATCCTCGATGAGCGGTGCATCTGGGTGCGCATAGCACACCACCTTATTCGCCTCAATCCTAAAACCACAAAAGAAAGTAGGCTCATCATTAATCAACAAGTAGAAATCAAATCTTTGAGAAACAACTTCGCCGTGGTCTTTTGCTACACTTTATTAGCACTATCGTTAACTTACGTAATATCATAGTAAATATTTATGATATACGGCTGTACAATACATAAATATCTTCGATAATAACGAAACAGGAATTAAATAAATTAGAAAAACAGACCTCGACGTGCTCGCCATGATTGATTGTCAAGTAGATACCATAAACAATTGTGTTCTTTTTTCAGAGTTCGTAAAGTTAGCATTAGATACTTGTTTTTCCACAGACAAACGAGAGTAGAAGACATTCTCGACACTTTGCTTATGTGTCGAACTTGAAAACAAGTTTTGAACAAGTTCTATGGTCTTGTGATATTTAAATAATAAAAGACGCTAAAAGTTGCTTTATTTTTACTGAAGATACAATAGCGTCGTTATGCGATAAAAAGTATTACTTACTACTCCCTCCTGACTAACTTTCTATCCATTTTAATAACATAACAGTAGGTATTAAAATATGTGGACTCGAATTCCTTCCTTAGTTGTGTGCAGTCTTTACTAAATAATCTTATGTTATTAGATTGTATAGCAGGTACCTAACATAATGACAGGAAAATACTCACACCAGAATCTACCATCGAAAATCAAGGTTTCTTAATCGAGGCTGCGGGATGTTGTAAGAGATACCGCGGCCTTGACATATAGGGCTAAGAAGGAACAAGGGTGGTTTTCAGTCAGTAGAAGTCTGACACTCCCTTTCGCTGTGCCCAAGAGAAGGAGGGGTTATTTGATGATTTCCCACCACCAAAAAAAAAAAAAAAGGTTTCAAAATCGTACCTAGTCATTCATGGTAATCGCGTTAATTTAGTAACACAAAGGATAGCTAGCAACATTATTTGTTGGGAAGGTCTCAAGTGCAATACATTGGGCTTTTGAAATTACAAACAAACATCCTGGAATTGCAAGTATACATTACACACACGGGCAACATTGCAACGGGTCTCGGTACTTATTCTTATTTTATTCACGCACACCTTATTCCTCAGCGGTGTGATTTTTGTCATCTCACCAACTAAACTGAGCGCTCTGTATAACATTTCATTACTTCACGCCTGTTATACGCAAAAGGACCAGCAGAACCGTGGTGATGAACAGTTTGACCATTCCCCAAAAATATTTTAACAAAGTATACTCGTATTATGTTGTTAATTTGTTTTCTATGTAACATTTTTAGATATATTTTCCTTAGACCTAGTACTACAGTAGGTACTTCTTACGTAGTATAGTATTGACACAAGGCGGATAAGTATTGGTAGTACCTACACGAAAATTGATAATATATTTGGCCTAAAACATAGAAAGCCACCTTCAGGCTCTGTTGAACACGAAGTCTAGTCATAGGCAAACGGAAGTAATATTAGCTTTGTTAAATATTTTTTCAATACCATTTCCGGATTTGTAAATGTCTCGTTATGCAGATATTGAAATAAGTGTTTCACTGGATAACCGAGGTATTACGCTGGGAATTTCACGTCCTGCTTATAATTTTAACGAAAAGAAGTTCGTGCGACCCACCCCTGCTTCACACGGCACCACCTATCGGGTTCAAAGCTATAATTCAAGCTGGAACCAACCATATACTTCCACAACATTTTCTAGGATTCCCTAGAATGGGGAATTGGGAATCCCTATACTATACTACTAATATAGCCGCCTACCCAACTTTGGCCGAAATATATATCGACACGTTTCTATGACGAAGTGTTATTCCTCTCGATATCGCCACAGCTGTCAAAGTACAAAACGCCTAAATAAAAGGGCACCACTGTTGTTTAAGTTGAAATTATGTCAAATAACACATAACTGCCTAATTCAGAATCTACGCAACCATGTTCAAGTAACATTACATTTAGGTAATTACTACCAGTTTTACTGACATAACGCATAACACAATATTAGACTAACGTAAGAATCTAATACGTAAAGCGATGTTGTAATTACAAGAAAATTGGATGGACAGTAATTAATAAATTAACCAAACTCTTTGTAAACTAGTAGCATAATACAAAAATCGTAACGATAACTCGATGTTTGATGTCAACAGATATCGTAACAATTGAACATCATTATTTCAAAATTCCAATGAAAATAAGCGCGATTCTGACACGTTTCTTTTTCTAAGGCAGTGGGTCAATGAGTAATATAGCATTTTGAGCGTTATTGGTAACCTTAGCCGTTGAATGTATTGAGCGTTACGGATTTGCAGTAAGGTCAAATTTTTTGCATAATAGGGCCAACTATTATGATCTATAGTTATCCTTGTTTTTGACGTGCATGTGATATCTGGATGAGGTAATGTCTCTCATGACTTAATAAACTGTTTATGATGTTTAGTTCTCTAACACCTGAATAGCATTGATTGGAAGGTACTGTAAACATTTGTTTGTCGTCGTTTGATTTAAAATTCAAGATTGCGGGGTTAGTATAAAGTCCTTGGTAATAACCCAGGCCAAATTATACCTAAAGAATAACCTGTCTGCGACAGGTATTTTAAGTCCAACGGTAACAGGGGAAAGCCTTTTGCCATTAAACAGACACACTCATTAAATCGTGACTCAAAACTTAAATGACACTGTGTCTGTGCCCCCTTCTGTTTGGCGTCGAAACGAGATAGGTAGGCCCTAACTATATTTTAGCTTCTCAGTATAAAATCTTTAATCAAGAACTTTACTTCTAATGATGCTTAACTTTTAAGTAGTTCATCTAAATTAATTAATTTAGGTCTGGTAAGATACCTACTGAAATTAGAGCAAATTTTTAGGTAATTAAATCTATCAAAAGGCTATATTATATTTGAATGGAACTGACTGACCCACGGTTGACCTTATCTGACTACCAGTTATAATTTGATAATATATTCATATTATTTGTTACTTAGTATTTCAATATTAATCAAAAATCTGGGGCTCTTAAGCTTGAGTTACCAAACACGCTTGAAAAGTTATTATTTTACCAAATCCTGTTGACTCAATTATATGTTAAACCAACAGAAACCTTCACATCTATCACTGCCTCAGCGTTATCATCACAACCACTGTCCGATTCATGACCATGACCTAACATCTCCGTTTTATCACTTTCATCCTTACAAACGTCGCATCATCCAATTAATTTCGTCACAGTTTCGTACGTTTCTTGCACTAGTCAGCCAGCGGCCATTGCATTGCAAAAATGTTAACTTGCATCAACGATTGCATTTGAAGTAAGGTCATTTAAGTCGGCATGCCGAACCTAAACACAGTAAGCACCCAAGGAAAACTGGCTGTTAGTTCAATTAGAGAGGTATTTGTATGTTTGGGCGGTTAACTCGGGCACATTCTGAGGTCCTCATATAAACTGACATAATTTGATATTAATAAGACAGTTATCTCGCCGTAACACTTCCAAAATGTATCCTTAATATATGCCAAAATGAAATAGTACTATTGACTCGATAGACTCTGGTTATAGAACAAATAAAACCGAGACTTAATGTTTCATTTCTTCAGGTTTGATGCTTCATAATATAATAATATTTAATTTATGCACGTAGAGCTACGTGCCAATATATAAGAAGTTGTACACGAGAAGTTGGCGATTCAAAATGACCCAACATGATTTTACGGATTTGAATACCTTTAATTTCATGGTGATAGGCATGAGGTTTTTTCCTGATTGTTCGGAATATTGGAGCGGAGATAGGGAATCTCCGCTCCAATATTTAAATAAGTAGGAACATAGGCATCAACCACAGCCTCTTAGTCCCTCTAGTCTGCATAACCAATTTCTCTTTGCATACAGAAAAAAGACATACCTACACACGAATAGAGAACCTGCTCCTTTTTGGAAGTCTTTCGCCAGCATTGATCGTATCGATTGGTCATCGTATTGGCCGTTTCAGATAAAAACTAAGAAATATTTTACTACGATTGCCAATGACTGATAAATTCTCGATTCTCCCCTATTTTTTCTTACTTATCTTTGTCGTGTTTCACGTCTGAGGGCCGTCAGGGCTACGGGTTGTTCTCAAGTTACCGCGGCCTCGACATATAGGGCTAAGAAGGAACATGGGTGGTTTTTAGTCAGTAGAAGTCTGACACTCCCTTTCGCTCTGCCCAAGAGCGGGAGGGGTTATTTGAAAAAAAGGGTCGTGTGTTTCTGGACCACATACGAAACGTGCCGAAACCAACGTCACAATCATCTATTTTTCAACCTCTAGCCTGTATCTGTATGTATGTCTACCTGCAACAATCTCGGTCTGACCAGACTCTGAAAGCTCAAAATTCTGTTGTAAAAAGTTTACATGAAAATTCTCTCCAATTTATAAAGGGACAGATCTGCTTGTTCAGAGTACTCCAGATTATCCACCCACACCATTAAATAGTACTTATTTAAAGGAATTTAGATCTCAACATTTTATCACAAACACACTGTAATTTTGTGATGTATAATATCACTAATATCACACTGGCATTCTACAACATTTTATTGTTAATTTCATCACGTACATATAAAGCCAAATATGCAAATTATCCGATAAACTGATGATGTAAAGGTTTATTAACAAGTTTCATAATTTTTCGCGCATTCATTCCTTAAGAGTCAAGACCTCGACTGAACGGCTCATTCATTAACGATACGACATTTTTATGTTGACATCGGAGATGTAGAATTGTAGATCTGCAAACAACGATTAACTTTATTCTTCTGTTGTATTAATTGGGATGACATTATTTGATTGTTGCAAGCTTTTAAGTAATTGCAAGGAATAAATTGTTTATTTTGGATTTCAAAATAGTTGTCACAAAAGAGGTCCTCAAGGTACGATATTTCTCTCATATTAACTATGGTCGTTATTTGGGTTAAAAGTTCTGTAACCACACTCTACTGGTAGGTTTACAATTTGCACACGTTAACAAAGTTACTTAACATTTTTGTCCAAAGAGACTAGAAAAAGTGACAGAATTATCAAAAGTTAATAACAATAATAACTTAATAATTAAAAAACTAATTTTTCCTACTCCTCCGCTATTCTTTTCTGATTAATTTCGTTGCGGGATCCAAGACAGTCAAATCATTTCTCTGGGACTTCGTCGAGCTTCATTGTCTCGGCGCGGCGGCGCTTTTCTTGTGGTCGCCACCGTTGATTCTGGCTTACATAAGTTACAGTGGTTTGGGAATAGTGAGGCGGGCTTGTCCCAATAAAAAAAAACAATAATAACTCTTACATGACATTGACTAAAATAATGAACACTCTTGCGTAACCAGAAAAAAAACCGGCCAAGTGCATGTCGGACCACGCACAATGTAGGGTTCCGTAGTTACCCATCAAAATTAGTAAAACTTACTAAACTGATTAACCACTCTGCCTACCTGCCTCCGAACGATGATTTTTATTGTATAAATAAAATAAACTTACATTTGCAGTTTTGAGACCTGCGCTCCGATACATTTTGTAGAGGAAAATATTTCATACAAGTACATTTTATGAGTTGGTCGACTATTACTCGTAAACTTGTAAAGCCTACTTAGCTGTGATAGTTTTCCTTTTATTTTTGTTATGTATATGCTACAACCTTACATTTTTTCACACACCCAAACACAACCCGCATAGGTGGTTTAGGTTGGCACACTCGAGTCTAACAAAAAAATTCACTTTAATGCTTAATATTTCACAAACGAATCCCTTAAGGTGGAAGCTTACATCTGGCCCGCGAAATTCTAATTTTCTTACGTTTTTGGCAATTTGCAGGCCAGTGCTTGGTTGTATGTTTATGAAAATTTGATTTGCGACTGTAAGACGTATGAAGTTACCGAATTATAACCATCAAAATTATCAATACAACCCTCCAAGTTCATTTTCATGTCAAGATTGATTTTTGCATGTAAAAGTCATTCTTTAGTAATTTAGTCGTCGTTCTTTAGTAGTTAGTAATTTTGATGGTTATAATTCGGTAACTTCATACGTCTTACAGTCGCAAATCAAATTTTCATAAACATACAACCAAGCACTGGCCTGCAAATTGCCAAAAACGTAAGAAAATTAGAATTTCGCGGGCCAGATGTGAGCTTCCACCTTAATCGAAAAACGTTAATTTTTTTTTTAATTTTTCGTAAAATACTTATCCAACGACATCCCGAGAAAAAAAAATCATCCACACTTTATAAAAAATATTTTTCAATATTTTACTTTAGCACTTTGTCGGCGTAACTCATTTGTATATTCATGCCAAATTACAGCTTTCTAGTACTAAGAGTCATTGAGATATACTGCGGACGGACGGACGAACAGACAGACAGACAGACGGACATGGCAAAACTATAAGGGTTTCATATTGACTACGGAACCCTAAAAATAGAAAATCTCGTGTCGATCGTGTCGGCTCGTGTTGTTATATAGAAAACACTTTGAAAACGATTATTACTCGTCTAGGTCAGATTTGGTCACTACCTACTTGTCCTACTTGTAATGTAGGTTCCTCTTTTTTTTAGAAGTCTGCTAAAAACTATACTATTCCATCATCCATTAGTCTTTTTACTTGAAACTACAGTTAGGTACAGTAAACAATGTCAGGATTATCGTACTGTGATATTAATGGAACAGGGCTTACAATAGCAATAAAGACCATGCGAGCGAAACGATAACTATTGTTTCTTTCAGGCTATGGAAATTGTGATTCATTCACTAACTTAGTTATTGTTAGTAAATCTCTTAAAATGAATGGTTAACAACTATGAATAATAAATGAATTACAATTCTAAGTGTATTGGCTATTGATTGACAAGGGCGCTGTCGGTAAACATTTGTGGCAGCGTTAGTTCCGATTTTGGCCACGTGTCATTCGATATTGGACCATAATATATAAAACAAAGACAGGAGCAAGCTAACTTTTAGCATTATTTATGCATCCTCCAGCAGGGCGATCGCGTAAATCTTATACATGACAGTGGCTATCATATTATAGTGTCCATCAATTAACTGTCAAATGGTTCCATTTTGTACTAAACCATAACCAATTTGACAGATAATCCAAGATAGCCACTGACATTTAGAAGATATCTTCCTAACTTCTTTTTTTTTTTTTTTTGGCGGTTGGAAAATCATCGAATAAACCTATAAACCTCGGGAATGCATTTTTGCTCAATTTTTTGTATTACGTTTCTAGAAAGAAATCCTTGCAACACAAATCCGCATCTGAATAATTTGTTAATTCGGGATACATATTCCATAATAATTATGAAAAAAACATAAAAGACGCCGTACAACAGTTGGAAAATGTGCGCAGTTTTTTGTTCCTCCTGAACAGTTATTTCTATAACACTTACGAGGTTTTCACTCTAAGGCATCGCTATGAGATATGACTGCAATGTATTCCAATAGATCATTCATAACTATGCACGTAATCAATCTGATAATATTAGAATTCAAAGGGGATAATAGGTTATCTACAGAGTGTTTATGTCGCTATTAATAATCTAAAGGACAAAGGTCATATCAATAAGGGTATTATGACGTAGATACTGTGGAACTTTGAAGGTATTTTAAACACTGTTTAGCAAAATCTAACTTTGTAATTACTTGGACTATGACGCAAGGCTTTCATGGTACAACCACAGATAAAGATGTAAGTACTAGATAATACAAGGATCCTTATGAAAACCAAGCGTACCCTTTTTGGACTGGTCTACTATCATAGTAGACAGTAACGAAATTTTACTTATGATGTCATCATCATACGTGTACAAACAAGACTACGTCAAACGTTTTGTTCTTTAGGTATATGTCTAAAATTAAGTTATTTTGCTGTAACGGCGTAACGTTGTTGTTTTAAACAAATAGCTTGCTGTTTAAAGTGTTTGTAGCCCTGATAAAGCCAGCCGTCGATTTGTATAAATGTTGCCCTACACTTCCTGTGTCGTGTTCTCCTGTGGCGTGGGAAATTGGCTGGATATTGGATTGAAAATTTTGGAAATCGTGGGGGGAGGTCTTTGTCCAGCAATGGAATGACACAGGTTACCAGTAACAGTGACAGCTTTCTGGGACAGTAACCTCGTTTAGTATAAAATACTTAAGTTGGGTACGCTCAGTAGGTGCTCCTGAACTATCTAGTTATATCTATATCTGTGGCCAACCTTCTATTTGTTCTTTGTTTTATTTTAGGCCTGAGATTACATTACTTCGTGCGAACCGCCACAGGCTGTGATAACCCAACTGAAAACAGAAAATGTATTTATATAGGTACTCAACTCGCAAAAAAATGAAAATAATTGTTGCATGTCGTTAAAATAATCAGAATACCTACTTAGATTAAGAGATGTAGCGAGAAAAATGTTGAGGATCTCTGAATGTGGCTATAAGAGTAGAGGAAGGCCAAAGAAACGATGGTTGGACTGTGAGAAGGAGGATATGGCTAGAAAACAGGTGTCTGATGAGATGATGAGTAATGATGAGTTAAAGAGAGAGACCTATGGAAGAAACAGACATGGTGCGCGCGACCCTAAATAATTTGAGATAAGAGCAAGCGAATAATGATGTTGATTCAGAAGATTTATTTTTCCCTATTAAGGAAACAAAATCTCATTGTTAGGTACATTATTTCATTTCAGAATTAACTAGGCAAAACTACTTTCAATGAGAATTATATGCAAATAAGGCAAAAATACAAAAATAAATGTTTTATTGCGCAAAAATATAACGTTTTACATTGAAATAAACACAATGGCTTGTGAAATTAATTATAATAGTTATATTACTTTATTTAGATACAAATTAGCACCACATGAATTAGATAGGTACTATAGGTTTCGCTCGCAGCCAGTTTTTATTTCGTTGAGAATGTTACACGTACAGGGCCTACATAAAGGAACAGCCTCTGGAACATCGTATGAATCAGAATTCCCTAAAAGGCGACATGTCAGGCTTTATGACTCGAGATTTTATTAACAATCGGAACCATGAATGAGACTGAGAATCCTATAAAAGTACATGACTACACCCAGACAGCGCCGACTATCCTTTTCAGAAACCGCCTGTAGAATAAATAAGTAAGTAGGTACACAGTGTATATAATTGACGACAGTAAATGTGTGGGACCTACATAACATAATAAAAGGTTCATTATAGGCTCACTATAGGCAGTGAGAGCCTAATAAACTTTTTATGTTATACGCGTAGTGTATACTACAGATTTCCCTGGATTAATTCAAATAGAGTATGATATGTATATCTACTGTAAAGTATAGTTTTATTCAAAGTTTATTTACACCTATTATGTTGGCTAATCTGAGGTATCAATGATTTCCCCTGAAACATCTTTTTATCCTAAACCTCAGGTTTGCCTACATAATAGGAAACGGTAAAATAAACTGCGAATCGACAATAGATAGATGCGCGGCAAAACTAATGGCAAAAATAATTGAAAGATTTTATTCTCGAACTTTTAGAAAACCATAAATAAAATGCTGTTAGGCCATTATCGAAATCGGCCACAATCATGGTGCAATTTTATCTTTTCAATACAATATCCATGTAACAGAACTTCACAAAGTTAAATGTCTGCCAACAGCAGTGTTGCCAGTTTTTTTTTAGTTAAGTCGTGATATCGGAACTTTTTGAGTGAAAACAGCGGGATTCTTTCGTCGAAAGCGGGACATGGTAAAGAAAACTGGCCAAGTGCAAGTCGGACTTGCACATGAAGGGTTCCGTACTTAGACTTCTTATAGGTTTTACTGTAATGTATAAGTGTTGAATTAATTTCTATATTTTTTTCAGAATTTAAGGCTCAGTAGTTTTGGAGATAAGCGGGGTATGGTCGAACAGACCGCCGAACAGCCAACAGCGTCCTCTTCCTCTGGCAGTGTAACTCAAGAGCCGAAAGAACCATGCTGCACAACAGCTTTCCTTGTACATAATCCAAATGTAAGTGCGCGGGAAAGTAGTATGGAAAATAGTTGCCAGGTATTATTTTCGAACACCAAGAAAAAAAACTTTTTAATTTCATTACGATTTATTTTTTAGGAAATATAAGTTGCATGCAGTTGACTCAACCTTGACAGCCGGTAACTTGGCATTGCCATCTGGCGTGGCGAGTTATTATGAATTTCACTGTTATGAAACTTTGCGTTACTGAAACAACGTATTGCTAAATAAATGTTGCGTCGATCTCTAAAAGTACCGAGATTTTTTAAGGAGGTGGAAATTAAGTTAATCAATCGAGAAACGCTGTTTTCAGAGTCTGACTGAATTTCGTTTTAAGTTTTCGAAATGATTTTCGGCAATTAAAAAATATACCTATCCTTGTCTGGATATAGGTATCTACAGATTTCAGATTGATTTACAATGTCGTCACATATTTATGTACCTAAGCACTTGGATCATACGGCTTTTAGGTAGAACTTCTGAATCCTTTCTGAATTCGCGTGGCCCTCTAATGGGCCCAGCTCATTTAGTAAAGTAATCGTAATTGCTTTACTTACCTACCATCGATTCAAAAAGAACAAGTCCAGCCTGCAGTCTCTACTTTGTAGTAAGTATATCTAAATCTCAATACTTCATATACCTACTTAGAAACAGACTAAGTGGACGTTGATTTGGTATCAACACATCCTACCGAACTGATGTGCTGCCAAAGCATTGTTGATAGGATTTAGAATATTTATTTATCACAAGCTAATAAATCACGAACTTATATTCGATAGATGCCCTAGGACCATTTTAATGAAGCCTTACTAATAGTAAGGCTTCATAGTAAGTTACTATAGATAAATATTGTCGCTGTACCTATTTGAGGGATGTTATACCTACTTGTGTAACTTTTAGCCGTGAGTAGTGTTGAACAAATTTGCGCGCCACAAACACAAAAACGTGTTCTTTTATTATTACGCATACATATTGCTGCGTAAAATAATTCGGAATTATTTATATGTGTCACCTTCAAGATAGCAATATGATTCATCATTTCATAGAGAATGTGTAAAACTGCGAACTCGATACCTACTCAAGATTATACACAGGCGCTTATTTTGGAGGGACTCAAATAAATGACAATTCTCAGTAACAATTTATCGGGGAAAGTACTACCGTAAGCTTTCCTATTGAGCATGAGGTCCTGGATTCGCTACGCATGTCGTGGATTTTTTATTGGGTTTTTCCATCAGGCAGTTCTCAGAAGTAGCTACGGGTTTGCTGATTTTTGCCCAGCTGGTCACAAGCAGTAGGTGGTCCCCACAGAACAGATAAAAGAGGACCTCTTTTATCTGTTCTGTGGTGGTCCCCATATTACATGGAAATTAAACATAGCTGAACTCTGCCTAATCCTTCTTGGAGGAAGACATGCGTGATGTTCACAATGATCATGTTAGTAAGTATACGATTTTGTATAGTATTAAATTAAATTAAAGAATAATCTGTTATACGCACTTGGTAGATATTGTATTGATTGATGATTGATTCGAAACACCGTTATCTTCACTACCTATTAAGATAAATTGTTATTTTTTTATATTGACGATGCGCAAATGAGAAACCTACATTCTTTTAACAGTTATTTTACACGTTTTATCTATAACAAGAGCAAACCAAGAGCAACCTCATTTAAACGTGCTTAAAGATTATAGTTACTGTGATTTGGACAGTGCCACAAAGTCAGAGGTAAATAACTGTGAAAGGACAAGGACTGTAATGAACTGCGAAACAGTATGTCAGCCAGCACTACAAGAGTTAGTGTAGCCGGCGAAATTCAAATTTCCTTACGTTTTTTGCAATTTTCAGGTCAGTTTCAGGTTGCGCTATTGATAGGATACTGGTAATACTTTGAGCTTTAGCTGGCGAAGCGTTATTGTAGTACATCTCTTCAATTATTATTGTTTTTTTTTTTGGTAGTGGCATCTCGCTTTGCAGTCTAGGAAACTGGCTTCTACCTAACCAGGCAAATCCCTGTGGATGCCTTGATTTTAAGGCCTCCAGCCAGGGGCTCTTCGATTGTTTATCAGGCCAGCTTATATTGGTTTCGTTATCTATCACTGACATACGGCCTCTTGTTCTACAGTAAATATTTGTAGGTAGGTAGGTACAGTTACTAGATATTATAGTAGGTGTGTGTACGTAAGTTGGTGTGTTAATGTAATGTATAGGTACGTGACTAATTTCGTGTTTTCCAGGTGATAGCCTGTCAGCGCAGTCGTTAGACATGTCGAGAAAAAAAAATTGAGTTAAAAATACACTATATGAGTTATTAATGTAAATTCTTTTATCTCTGAATAATTCTGTTATCAAGCACATCAGCATCAACATTTCCACTATCTCTGAATCTTAGTGTCTTTCTTTATCTTAATTAATTTCAGGCAAAATATTAATAGGCAAATAAAAAAGGTGAGTTTTTATAATTATGCACAAAAAAGTTGGTGTGGTGACTAATTTTATCTTTCTGGAGATAGACATCGACTGGCCGGAATGTCACAAAAACTTTTAGGATGACATATTATGATGAGTCAGAAAAAACAACTAGAACAGTTTTTTATAAGGCTGTCACAACATTTTTTTCGAGCATCAATGGCCAACTCTTTTAAAAAGTAATGTCAAGTTTTTATTAATATTACATCTGAGAGGCATTAGGAAATGCCTTCTTGCAACCTTTTTGAACATTTTTAATGCTTGTTTTGTTGTTTACGAATTTACTTTTTTACCAAATGGTTATTTTTGGTATGTGTTTCATAAATTGTTATAAAATTGTGTAGAGGTAAGTTGTGAATGTTGTGTCATTATTTTAATTGGCATCTTATTGCTAATTCAACAGTCTAATAGCACAAACATTCATTATTGTTTTAAATTTTAAATATTTGACGTATTCCAAGACTTGGGAGTTGGGTAATACGTCATCGGTTCCCGTTACTTTCCTGCTCCCGTTATTCTCGATGAATTGATGACGATGCGAAAGTTGAAAAAATTAGTCATGTTTTAAACGCCGGCGTTGTCTCTGAGTCACTTTCTCGTTATCGACAACACTTTGATAAGGAGGTTTATTTACAATTTCATCCAGTCATCCATTTAGGGGCTTCTGATGAGTCGGGGTTGTGTTATCTGTTAATGTGATGTTTAGTTGAGTAATATTACTTTTATGGCTTTTAATATACGGCAGGTCCGATAAAACATCGAGTTTCCATAACACGGGGAATAATAGTTTTGTAGGACAAGATTTTTATTTTTGTTTAACACAATCTGGCGATTTGTTGACTCATCTAAACCTAAATAAGCACTAAAGTTGCGACATAGATAACTATTTTGAAAATTTCGCAATTTTTAAATTCTTGCGCACTCATTTACACCATAATTTAATAAAAAGCCTAATTGAAATAGGTGAGAACATGTTTTTGAGTAATGGACTAATGACTTATTTACACAGTGGCTCATCATGAGCACTTCACCGTCCATCGCTCTATCCATAAACAAGAAAGTCATTAAAAATGTCAGTGATCCCTGCCCTGGGCCCTGGGCTGGGGCCCCCTTCCCCATTTGCTAGAAATTGTGTTGTGGAAGCCCACAAAATAAATGTAATGTTCGTAACTACACTACCAACACATTTGTTAAGTACATTGTCTTTGGAAAGAATATTGAAACAAATAGACCGCGGCGTTAGTTCCGATATTGTACCTAAACGTAATCTGTTTTCGATTATGACCGTGTGCAAAAATATCATGCAGCACATAATATCTCAATCATTAAACCTATGTAACCCTCAAAGTAACGCTATAGGGAAGTAATAAAAAAAGTGGTTAAAAAACTAAAAAACCCGACTGAAAAACTGAAAAGCAAAAAACAAACACATTTTAAAAACAAAACTTGGAAGCACGCCTTTTTCCAAGTTTTGTTTTCCAGTCGGGTAAAAAGGGTAAAATAATTATACTCCATGACTCATTTCAATGGAAAACCTTGTACTTAGGTAGATCCCAAAATATCTCCAAACTAATTAACATATTACAGTGATGCGATATTATTCCATTCGATTGGGAAATTACCTAGCAGGAAATACCGGATTTAAACGCTGTACTGATGACGTTTTATACCTATCAGCAATTTAAAATTATTAATATGCTCATATGCATTCAGGAATTACCGTAAAATGGGATTTTCAAAGTTTTCCAAAGGTTAGTTATTAACGTATTAAAGTAGTTTAAAAATATTCAAATAGTAAACAGTTTTGTTTAAATCATTAAACCAGTAGTTACTATTTCAGTCCTCACGTCTCTTTTGGGATTATTTTGAATTTGGTTTAGTTTGACGACCTACGAAGCCATTTAAAACAAAATTAAGCTGATCTTTACTTGTTCCGGAAACTCATACAAAGCGAGGTCAGTTTATACTGGGTAATTTGGTTTGATGTTTCACCGTGTGTACGTCCCATTTTTATAAGCGACTTAGACAACAAAAGCTATACCTAAGCCTTTTTAGTTCTAATAATAATTAGTTACGCTCCAAAAAAAAAAATGAATTCAATGATGACGTCACGTTGCACTGATTTGTTTTTTTATTAATTTGTGACAAACCCAGTAATTATTATAATAAATGGTCATATTTCCGTGATCAATCAATAATGAACAATTTTATTGACAGTATCAAAAGTAGAAACTTTTATGAAATTAATAGCTACTAGTTGAAAGCGAGCGACTTCCCCGCCACAGCTACAACTCGAAAATTATCACACTGAAAGATAAAATTGGGATATCGGGATAAAAACAAACAAATCCTATGCGGTAATCCAGGTTATAAACTATCTGTGTACCAAATTTTATCCAAATCCGTTAAGTAGTTTTTGCGTGAACAAGTAAGAAACATACACACTCACAAATTTTCACCTTTATAATGTTAGTGTGATTAGTGTGATGACTGAATAACAAGCATTAAATCTAATTTAATATGAATAAATAGTGTAGAATCGAATGTTTACATCATTGATACGGAATTTAGTGTCGGAATTTTAATCGCATTGAAATTAATTCAATGTTTATTTACGATTCCAGTACAACTAAAACTCTTTACGTGATTTAACAAGCATCTCATCAACCTATTTTGTTGCAGACATTCCATGTTTTGTTTTATTATTTATTGACAAGTCGTATTAGGTCTAACCCCCATCAGATGGAGACTTACTCAAAAATATCATAAATTTTCTTACAATCTTTGTTGCTACCCTTCTTCTGTTAACCACAAAATGCATGGTCGCCTTTTTTATTAGCTTTTCTCTTTACCCTACTCACCTCACCTCTATCTTGTCTATGCTATTCCCGCCAAAGCTACTTAACATAACACCGCGACATTTTGCCAGTTATTCTTGAGTCTTGTGTCATATTGTCATCAACTGAGCACACATCAAGACTCCATGCTGATAATGGCAATCCGTCATGGAAAAATAGTAGTACTACTTGGGTTCGAAATATCTCTTGCGAGCACCAAACCAATGAGGGCTGAACTCCTAATGACGGTTTTGAGTGGTGTTCCGTCGCGTCCTCGGGCAAGTGCCACAAAAGCGCACTGTGACATAGTGCACAAGTGAAGTCTTACTTAGATAGTTTTAAGGTTCTATTTACTAATACAAATTGTATTATAAGTATCGTAGTATAGTCTGTAAAATACATTATAATATCTATGGACCAAAGTTGCCTAAAAATAAGTATAAACGTTATGTTAGGGCCAAAACTGTTCTCAATATCATAAATTTATCTTTCATGTCAAAAAGATCTAGCACTCAAAAATATTGCAAAAGTAGCACGTAGGTATTATTAAAGTTTATGAGCGTTGCTAAAAGCTGTACCTACCTTATGAGCCAAGGGCAACCAGTAGACCTAGTCCTACACTATTCTAGGCACACGCGCCATGCCCTTAATAGTAAACGGATTTAAGCAATAATCCCTACAAGGAATTTAGATTAAAACCTATAAAGTCTTGCAAAGATTTTTGGGCAATAAGTGCATCTCTTGGCTTAATTTGTAGTTAATTTATACAGGTACCTACTTGATTTAAATTGCCAAAACTAGAATCGAAAGGATCCATCAAAGGTTACGAGGACTTGCTAGATGGCAGTACAATCTGTACCGGTCATGAAGCAATCCTTGGCGATGAACTTCTGAGCGACAGAAAAGGATCTCCTAATAGGCGGGTTTTTGTCGCGAGAAAAACTCTGCTTGCTCGATGTAGCGTGACGTCACGGCAATTCAAAACTGATGCGTAGTTCATATATAATAATGTACATAAATGACATGAAACATCTCTTTTATCACAACAACACTTCCCTGGAATTGCAACACTCATCAAAGATGATCAAATAACCAAACTACGTCTAAACTAAAACGTTCATAACAGAATCCTTTGTGTCATACAAAATAATGTATTCTCCCGTATTACGCAATACACAGAACGGAGCCGTAAGCACCGGTTTTCAGTACGTTACGTAAACGTCAGACGTAGTACTAAAACGTGATTAAAACCACTAACAAACAATATTGTGTAAAGTACTTCATTTGTTTGTTGTGGATGTTTTTCGACGAAGGGTTGTGATGAAATGTCATCCGACTGTACCTACCTACGCATCGGATAATGAGTATGATAAGTAGTTTTACAATACATTATAACTTCAAAGGGACTAGACTAAACTGTTTAAAGCTTTCATGAATTATTTTAGAATTCAAATAACTACACTTACGGTATATTCCGTAGTAGAGTAGTTAGCAAAAAAAATCTAATTAGTCCGTCATATGGATTACCAAAAAATATTTGACACGTATTTTTTATTTTTTCACGTAAACAGACAATGAAGACGATACAGTGCTTTGAAAATTCATGTGACGTCATACTCTTAAGAAAGAAAAAGAAAGAAAACATATTTATTTGCCACATACCATGAGTAGGTACACACAACAAAAAAAAATACAAAAGCTAGAAACTAAACAAAAAACCGGCCAAGTGCGAGTCCTACTCGCACATGAAGGGTTCCGTACCATCGTAGTAGGGGAGTCGCTTTTTTTTTTTTTTTTTTAAATTATTAAAAATATTTTTATTATATGATGTAACTAAAAATTTATGCTTTTCGCAATTTTTCCTTTATCTGTGTTATAAGACGTTGCTTCGTACCAAATTTCAAGATTCTGAGTTCACGGGAAGTACCCTGTAGGTTTTGATTCCCTTGCGAGTGTCGAAAATTTGCGGCATAAACGGGAGTATCTTTTGATCGCGTTGACTTAGAAGTTTGATTTTTTCACAGCTCCAAGAGACCATAGACTTGAGTATTTGATATGAATTTCAGCTTGATACCTCCACGCGTTCCTGAGAAAAAAGGTCTTGACAGACAGACAGACAGACAGACAGACAGACAGACGGACAACAAAGTGATCCTATAAGGGTTCCGTTTTTACCTTTTGAGGTACGGAACCCTAAAAAGAGATAAAATTGTGTGTCTCACGGCAGCTCCAAATAGGTCCAGTTCAGGAAACTGCCGAGCAGCTAGTGCCCGATGCTGGATTTCAACAAGACATTAGTATGACATTTTTTAGCGATCAGTGACGTCACTAAACCCCACTCAAATCTTTGACGCGTTTTGTCTTCGCCAATTTTTATTGATTTGATAAAACAAAAAATACGTATCCAGTATTTTTCGATAATCTTACAGACGGACTAACTAGAATCACATTTTTTGAAGTCTGTAAGAAACATCCCTGTTATTCTTTTTCCTGATATTTCGATGCTGTTGCAAGCGCTATGATCGCGGTATGGTCGAAGAATGTGGAATGGTAAGTAAATTGTTCGTCCACACAAATCTGTCTTGAATTTTTATCGATGGTATCCAGCTCAGTCCATCATCTCTGCCTAGGCTTGTTGCCACGATGTTGTCAGCCATGTGTGTGACCTGGTTTCCGAAGTCGTACTAACATGCAGCAGGTTTTTCCAAGTCCAGACCGATTCTATTTCAATTAACGAGGCAAGTTTCTAAGTGGCATCGGTTATTTGCGTATGGATGTCCCTGTCTTCAAGTTTGGTAGGTACCCAGAATGCTCGATTCGATTTGATTGATTGAAAATTAGTTACTCAGAACTGTTTATTGCGATCAGCAATCCATTTCTCGGTGTTATTTCCTCGTTATGACCGATACGATTTCTGAGATACCATGTTCCATGTTGGGTAGTGGACAAATGAAGACGAGTGCAGTGATACAAAATGACTTACAGTGACGTCAAGCAATGTCACTTTCAGAGATATTTTCACTCGTAACTTGGCTCGAACAACATACAATTATATAAGAAAGGATCATTCCATGAAACCATTTGAAGACTTTGAAAGTGTTTCTAACGATTTTTTTTATAGTGTAATCACATCGGAATATCGTCACTATCTTTGAATTATGATAAACTAGCTGTTGCCAGCAGCGGCATCGCCCGCTACAGCCCGAAAACTATCCCAAGGGAAGATAAAATCGGGATAAAAACTACGCTATGTGTTAATCCAGGTTATAAACCATCTGTGCTCCAAATTTTATCCAAATCAGTTTAGTAGCTTTTGAGTGAAAGAGTAACAAACATCCATCCATACATAAATACATGCTAACAAACTTTTGCGTTTATAATATTAGTAGGATAATATTTTATATTGTTGGAAACTCACTTTTAGGTATACTTACGTGATATAAAATGTTTTAAAACTAGATGAGGTTGGTTCTTCATATTTGACTAACTGCGGCACTCAGAGAGCTTTAATGATTACTTAGGCCATCACTAAGTAAAGGTATTCACAGTTTTGTCATACAAAAGTATGTCAAATCTTTACTAAGTAACGGCCTAAGTAATCAAAAACATTAAAGCTCTCTGAGTGCGGCAGTAAGTACTCTAGAAGAAACACAAAAAGAAGTTCAGCTTTCACATCCTTTTTTAACCGATTATTAAAAAAGAAACGGCCTCTAAAATCCAGTCAGTATCTTGATCTCCCATATGAGATCAAGATAATGACTGTGGGCTGCGGGTTGTTCGAAGGAGATACCACGGCCTCGACACAAAGGGCTAAGAAGAAGAAAAGGGGTGGTTTTTAATCTGTAGAAGACTGACACTCCCTACGCTCTGCTCAGAGGGAGGAGTCATTTGATGATTTCCCATCCTAGAAAAAAAAAAGACACTCAATGTGGGACCACAGAGATTTTGAGGCCTTTTTAGTAAAGAACCAATCAATCTTTTTATTAGTGATCGATGAAAGAACCACACAAACCTAAGAGCTTACTAATAACAACCAATTCCGACAACTCTCCAGTACCACGCAATACGTCATGTTCCTAATAAACGCGCCGAGTTTTCATTACCCTTACGTAATGTACCTACCATGAAAACTGTTCATAACAACAAGGCCATGTACGAGTATACTTATTTATGTATAATATACCTAGGTTGACCGTGGCATGTGTTTTCCCGTCCACTATCACACACTGCTACGTAGGAGAGCTGTCACAATTGTTAACGATGCCTCGTGGGCGAGCGACGACGTCATTAAGTACTTAATTACTAGGTACTAGTGTCGTTCTAGACAGATGTTTGAAACTAACACGACGTTGTGCTGGTAGTACCTATTTCTTGAAAAGAGGAAGTAGTTAGATGATGGAGAACGATCTTAAAGGGCCGCACGTCGCGTTGTCTATAGATAACGCAGGTCTACTCTGAAGACAAGAAACCCAGAGTTTCAGTCGAGTTTCCTATTCCGTATCACTTTACGGACTCAAGAAGATTAGTCAAGGGCTCGAACTAAAACACGACAACTATTCAATTGTAATGAATGAAATCACGATTGAACAGTTGTCTCTACTTTTAAAGTGTTTCCAAGACTCATGAATTCGAAAATCATGGTTTCGGGCTGATTCGGTCGGGCCCGTACCTTCTTTACGGACTTGGAGAGTTGAGCCCCAGAGCCCAGACTCTGATCCACTAGAATTTTCTAAACGAAAAAATTTATAAACAACCATTTTTCAGGACATCGGAATTGATCTTGAAGTCGACGGCCCGGTCGGCGGGTTTGAACCCGCCGGGATCTTTGATTCGACAGTCCTTTATAAAGGATGTAAAAGTACCCTTAACGCAAATGAAGGGCACTTGTTCTCCCCACCACTGCGGTATTTTTTTTGTTCTTGACCATACCCGGGAACCCCCTTGTTACGGAGATATTGAGGGTCAAAGTTCCACGTTTTCAAAGCTAAAAAATTTTGCGTAGGTACCCCTACGCAAAACGCTTAGTTTGATGTACAGAATGCTTGGTTGACGTATGTGTGAAGGGTTGATTTACAACCTGTATATTACATCCCATAGTCAAAATCTTTTTGCAAGACTAGTTTTGGCAAGACTAGATGAATCGATTGGATTCGAAATAGATTAACCAAAGAAGGTAAATTAACTTACATAATATATTATTCGGGGATTATTGGCGACATGATAGTATTGAGTTAGCTGAAGGGACACCCCTGTCAAACAGGTTGGAAACATTTATTAGTACATTATGATATAAGTGCGGTAAGTTGAAAATTACAGCCGAGGCGATATTGCTTGCCCGAGCCGTAGGCGAGGGCTAAAAGAAAGCAGAGGCTGTAATTATCAAAGCGCACGTATGTCATACGACGTTTTATAACATATTTGCGAGGAAATAAATAAAACTCGAACTTTCTTAAACGAATAAACCGTTAAAAGCTCACCGTTAAAGCAGTTATGAAAATTTGAGCAATAAGTAAAATTGATTATTATTTCTTAACAAATAAGCGATGCGATTTTTTTTCAGGCATAGGCACAAAACAGCCAGTTTTATTAATAAAAGTAAATTAATATTTTTGTTTTTGCTACAGATATTAATGGTTGTAATTTACTGTCGAAATTAAGAAAATTAAAGAATTAAATGTTTATTTATTATATTTTATCTCCCAAAGTTAATTTTGTTCATAAAATGTTGTCCACTTTTCTGAAATAAAAACTCTTTGCTAAGATTTAAAAAAGTAGGTACCGTTCGTTTTGACAGAGCATCTTCCTAAACCGTGCGATTTACATTACATTACCGCACAAGTACGTAATGAGATACATTACGATATTGAAATTGGTGAAATAAGAGACCCTTTACGAGCAAATGTGTTATAAAAAATGTTACTAAGTAGGTACATTACATTGTAAATGTAAGTTTACTCTTTGTGAAGAACTTCATTAAGGGAACTACCCGAATGTTTAAATCGAACTTACCTACGTTATCTGTGCCTACACGCTAAGAAGCAGAATCTCCTAATCCGTACTTACCAACCAAAATGTAGATATCAAAATTAAAGTATTTATTAAATGAAAACCTCCTTGAATGACTGACAACCTCAATGGCGTTTCGTATTTTCCGCAAACCCTTATTTGATTCATTATTGAAAATCCGTGACGTCACAAAACGTTCTAGAACATTGAGGAAAAATCGCACGTGTTTAAAAAAAGGGTTGTTTTATTACGTAATACATTGTGTGGGTTGAAATATCGAGTTTTGTAACGAGAGTGAATACCACGTTTTCTTTTAATTACTTAACTCTTTTCTTGCAAACTTTCCTGGATGTTATGAATTCTGAAAAACGTTTGGACATTGTTACATAATGGCTTTGCAAATAAAGGTTTAATTTTTTGTGGAATTGTTATGAAAAGTTACACAATTTCGGGGAAGTTTCGTAAAAGGAGTTTCTTGTTTATTCGATGTCATAGGGCCTACACGTACATGGGATTTTATTTTATGTAAAATGATTTAATCGCCTGATATTTACATCCATCCATCTGTGACCGACAGATGGACTAGGTAAATATCAGGCGATCTCCAGGCGATTAAATCATTCAATTATGAGCAGTCTTAAATTGTCTAGCATTCACCAGCATTCTGACCAGCATCTGACATCTATTAATTTTATAGACCACTAATGTGATACCAGCCTATAGGTATATAGGCTGGTATCACATAATTGGTCTATTTTAAGGCTAGGTAGACACCTAGCCATAAAATAGCGTACGTAATCTTTGTTCGACTTAACACTAAATTACAAGCCAGTATATTAAGTTTCAAACATTCATGAAAGTTTTCTCTTCTCATTTATAAACAGTTCTAAATATAGCTACGTATTCTAAATATAAATTTAGCCGTTCTATAAACGTCAATAGATAACAGTAAACTATATAATTTTAACGCGTGGCTCGAGTTTCAATGTAAATTCCAAGTTATTGTTAAATTATAATAGAATAACTTTTAGTGATTCATAAATAAATAACACAAGCGAAACTCGAAATAAACTAATATTATTCATGTTCAATTTGTACTTAAGAAAACCATTGTTTTCATTGCCTCGCTGTTCCTATAATAAATAAACAAACCTCTTTTTACCCGACTACTCTATTGGGTAATTTAGTTATAATAGTTGACCATAAATTAAAGGCGGGCAAAAAGGGAGTGCTTTTGTTAGTTGCCACGTAATTAGATTTTAATACTTAGTTATGGTAAATATCACTCGTCTTTTTACAATAAATACCTACATAAACGTATTTACCTGAAGTTTTTCTTATATCTTTTAGTAACTTAGTTAGTTTGGGACACCCCTGGACAGCGTTTAAAAAAACGGTTATTTTCTGAGATGATAAAAAACTTTAAAATAACCAAAATCAAAATCAAAATCAAAACTCATTTATTCAAACTAGGCTGATAATCAGCACTTTTCGAACGTCAAAATTTACTTTACTTTACTTATTTACAAGAGACAGTCCCCCAAAACGCCCCCCCTTCGACACTTCCTAGTGTTTTTGCTGGAAAGAAGAAGTGGCGGAACAAACTCCCCAGCACACATCTGTCTGTTAGGTTGGTTAGAAGAACCAGACTCGATACAATAGTACAAGGCAAGTATAAAAAAGTATATAATAATAATAAAAAAAAGACATAACATATCAGTAAACTAATCTTGGAGAAAGAACATAAATAAATAACAAACATTGTCTTGTGTTCAACTCAGCGACCAACTGTTCTTATCATTTAAGTAGTCGTTAATGGAATAGTACGCTTTTAAACAAAGATTAGATTTTACTTTGGCTTTAAACGCATTAAATGGCAAGTCTAGAAAAGAAGATGGCAGTTTGTTATAAAATGTTATACCAAGCCCGACGAATGAATTATGAACTTTGTGAAGCCGGTGAAAAAGAGCGCGTAGTTTATGCTTATTTCTAGTGTTAAAGTTGTGAATATCACTGTTTTTAGTGTACAGGTGGATATTTTGTTTAATATATAAAATGTTGGCAAAGATGAACTGAGAAGCAACAGTGAGGATACCAATCTCCTTAAAAAAATCTCTAAGAGAAACTCGGGCACCCAGCTGATAAATTGCACGAACCGCTCGCTTCTGCAGAACAAATATATTTTGAATATCAGCAGCTTTGCCCCACAGCAGAATACCGTATGACATAACGCTGTGAAAATAACTGAAGTAGACTAACCGTGCTGTATCAACGTCAGTGAATTGTCTTACTTTTCTGACGGCGTATGCGGCTGAACTTAGCCTTCCCGCTAGGCTTGATATATGTAAACCCCATTGTAATTTTGGATCAACTGTAATGCCCAGAAATACAGCAGAGTCGGCAGTTTCCAGCTCCTGATTGGCGAGGATAATATTGGGACCTAGATTTCTAACATTGGGTAAAGCGAACTTAACTATTTTAGTTTACTTGGCATTAAGAACAAGGTTGTTTATTGTGAACCAATCCGTGACCATTGATAGCGTGCTGTTTACGTCGTCAAATTCGTGTCTATTCCTATCTACTTTAAAGATAAGAGAGGTATCATCTGCAAATAGTACAACGTCACAAAAACCCTTTAAATAGTATGGTAGATCATTAATATAAACCAAGAATAAAAACGGACCCAGTATTGAACCTTGAGGTACACCTAGCCGAACCGGTAGCCCGGAAGATTTCGCGCCATTTACGTCTACACATTGGAATCTATTTTGCAAATACGAATCTATCACATTTAGGGCCTCATTTTGAACACCGTAATAACGCAGTTTCCGTAAAAGCGTGTCGTGATGTACGCAATCAAAAGCTTTAGAGAGATCGCAGAAAACACCGATTGCATTTTGCGCGTTCTCCCATGCGTCAAATATGTGCTTCAACAAAGCAACACCTGCATCCGTAGTCGAACGACCCTTTGTAAAGCCATATTGATCATTATGAAGGAGATTATTTAAATTAAAATGTAATAACAACTGTTTGAGAATTAATTTTTCAAAAATTTTGCTAAAAGCAGGTAAAATAGAAATTGGTCTAAAGTTACCGATATCGTTTTTACTGCCTGATTTAAATAGAGGGATGACTTTACTGCTCTTCATAAGGTCAGGGAAAGTCCCCAAATCGACGCATTTATTGAAAGTAACGGCAAGACAGGGGGCTACAATGTCGATTATGTTACTTAAAAGTTTAATAGAAATGCCCCAGTAATCACCTGTGTTTTTAGACTTAAGTGAATTAAAAACGTTAACTACATCACGAGGCGTTACATGTTCGAAACTAAATACTTTACCACATTTAGACACGCTGCTATGCAAAAGATCTTCGGCTTTAGACGGCGACGAACTCAGGGAACGAGTCGTCGCTATAGGTATGCTGGCAAAATACTCATTAAAAGCCTCGGCTACGTCGGCTGCTTCACTAACTAATTTGTTACCCACCATGATCTCGAGGTGATTATCTTGTTTAACAGATTTACCCGTTTCATTGTTAATGATTTTCCAAGTGGCTTTAACTTTATTATTAGAATTTTTAATAGTCTCGCTTAAGAATTTTGATTTTGCAATAATACAAATCTTTTTAAATAATTTGGAATAATTTTTAACATACTCTAGAAAAGTTGTATCAAACCTGTATTGTTTAAGACCATACAACTCGTACAATCGGGCTCGACTTTTGTAAATACCTGGTGTAGCCCATTGGTTGAAGCCCACAGAAGGTCCCTTAATGTTAATCGTTTTAGACTTAAAAATAGACTGGTATTCATTTTGCACAACATCAAAAAGGGCTTTATAAATTTCATTAGGAGTCTCGTGCTCTACTATTGACGGCGTTACTTTAAGTGCTACATTATTTTTGAATTTATTGCAACGACTAGCTGTATGAGGCCTGCATTCTATTTTGCGCGGCTTTTGTTTTAATAACATAGGGAAGCTAGCTATTAAGCCACAGTGGTCAGATGATAAGTCACTTAACACTAATTTGTCCTCGGCAACACAATCACTAAACATATTATCAAGGCAAGTTGATGAAGAAGCCGTGATCCTTGTTGGTTCAAAAAACAGGTTAACTAAATTAAATGATCTAAACAAATTGAGAAATCTGATACTTAATGGAGTAACATCTAAAATATTAACATTAAAATCTCCACATAAAATTATAGATTTATTACTTGATTTTAACTTATTAAGTGAATCCTCCATTACTGATTCGAAATGAGTAAAGTCCCCAGAAGGGGGTCTATAAACACAAATTACTATGTATCGCTCGAGTTCAACGCAAGACAACTCAATAGTGCGCTCAATTGACAAATTAACTAAGTCTAAACGTTGTTTACATTTTAATTTGTTTGATACAAGAATTAAAGATCCACCGCGAATAGCAGATTTTCTCACAAATGAAACAAATAACATGAAAAAGAACAGTTTTTTTTCTGTAGTTGGTTTTTTTTTCAAGAGTATGAAATTAAAAATATGGTATTTTGGCTATCGTTTATGAGTTGATGTTACATTTTTTTTGTTATTAAATAAGAATAAAATAATAATTGGTAGCACCCACCGAAGTTTACATTTACAGGCCCCTGATTCTCTTTTGTTTTATGTTTTGGTTAATTACGTGAAGACTGCAGAAAGTTTGAGACAGCGAGAGAAAACATCAAAAGTGTTTGTTCCATATTTAACCGACCTATAAATAGAGGAGGTCTACCCCTGTCCACTGTTCGGAACAACCTTTTAAAACGCAGCGCTACAACTGTAGCACAGCTACGTCACGAGGTTTTCCGCCCAATTATTAACATTTACATGAATTGTTATAAGAAGCGAAATAGCTACCGCGAAATAACACTACATTTTCCGTTCTATCAATTAAAATTCCAAATATTTTCACAACAAAGCATAACAACACGCCTGTAATTCCCGAAGGGTTAAATAGATGTGCACCGGTACCCATTAAGCCGGCTTTTAACTATGGGATGTAATATAATTATATTACATCTTGAGCTATATTTTACATCCCACCTTTGAGATGTAATATATATTATTATAGAAGTTATTAGACTGTAAGCTTTCCTAAAAAATAAATAATTAAATATAGCACAGTGTGAACGGACGTTAATAATAATAATAATAATAATATTCCACAACTATCACACAACGCCATCTAGTCCCAAGCTAAGCAGAGCTTGTGTTATGGGTACTAGACAACTGATAAACATACTTATATATTTCTAAATACATACATATTATAGATAAATTACACCCAGACACAGAACAAATGATCGTGCTCATCACACAAACATTTGTCCTGGGTGGGAATCGAACCCACGACCTCCACACCTTCACACTGTGCTATATTTTTTTATTTATGACGAGCGTACAGAATTTATGACGAGCGATAAAATATTATATCCCAAGATGTACTTAATATATCCCATAGTCAAAAGCCATCTTTAGTAAATTTACTACTATAGCTGTTGCCAGCGACTTCACCCGCTACAACTCGAAAATCATCCCACGGGAAGACAAAATCGGGATGAAAACTATCCTATGTGTTAAATCAGGTTATAAACTATCTGTGTACCAAATGTTATTCAAATCCGTTCAGTAGTTTTTACGTAAAGAAGTAACAAACATACACACTCACAAACTTTCGCCTTTATATTATTAGTGTGATATTAGTGTGATTATTACCCGCATTTCGCCAGTTATCCTAATATACCGTCCGTCCGTGTTTGCTACTCAGAAATTCATGATGGAAGCTGCCCGACCGAGGAATTGAACCCAGAATCTCATGCACATGGATCTGGACCGCCGACCAATTTTGTGCGGACCTTGTAAACAGTGATTTTTTGATGTGAAGTTAATAAAATGTATCCCGCGCTTTATCTTTGTTGCCGTCTATTCAGCAGCAGACAAATAATTCGAAGCAAAAAAATCATTTTTCAAATTGATTTTTAAAAAATACCTTGTTTTTCTCTACATTACATTTGCTCATTTAGTAAACTCTAGTAGAAACGGACCGCGATGGTAATTTATTTAACAAACCGGACCTACGAGGCAGTTATACCAATTTTACATAAACCCACCACCAAACATACAGGAGAACATAAGGAACGTAAAAATATTAAGTCGACGGTTCGGATTGGTCGTTCTCTAAGGGAAATTAAGTATTTCTTCCTAGCCTTAATATAGCCTCGATTCCGATAAAAAAACATACTTATTCGTAAGCAGCCAAACATCTAGGTCTAACATAAACTGTATTCTAAGTCCGAGAAAGGAATGGATATTGTTTCACATGACATCACGCCATGTCAGAAGGTGACGTGCAGGGCTAGTCACCTATGGATGACTTACCTCCACACAATGGTTCATAATATGAGGTACATATTCACCTTTATGCAATTTGGAGAAGTGAATAGTCTGGCAAGAGGAAGGAAGGAAACTGCACATAAACACGCGGCGTTTAGTTACCACTATTATTGCATAGTACCTTTAAATTCCTGAAATTTCTAAAGTATTGCTTTCCAAAAGAGGTGTTTACGAAGCTGGGAATTTATAATATCACTAGCTGACCCACGCAACTTCGTCTGCGTCACATTAATATAGAACTTACAATTCCTTCCTCGATAGATCGACTATCCAACATAGAATTATTTTATCAATTAGCTTTCTAATGTTGAAAGAATTTTCAAAGTCGTCCGAGTAATTTTTGAGTTAAATCGTAACAAACAAAAATCTAATCTTTCCTCTCTATAATATTAGATAGAACCTTAAATTTCATTATTAAAGTGAGAATTACTATAGGTGTACCTACCTATCTCTTACTGTTAAATATACAGTCATCAATATCATCATCAGCTTATATTGTTCGAGTGGGATGGATCCACCACGCGGCCCAGTGCGGATTGGTAGATGTCACATATTTTCGAATTTTTGGTTCTAAGATATACCGGTTTCCTTACGATGTTTACCTTCACCGTTTTGAGAGCAGTGGTGATGAAATAAATTACACAAAGTAATGCGCCTGTCTGGGTTCGAACCCACGACCAACTGTTCGTAAGTCGGAGCCGCCACCACTGGGCCACTACTGCTCACAAAACAATACACAATAACACCTTATAAATATTATGGTGCAATAAATATTTTGAATTTGATTTTTTTTTGTAATTATTTTGTCGCGCGTACATTTTAACATTGCGATATCTTCTAAGATATTTGTTTAAACTATATAGAGTTTACGGAACAAATATTCTATATTAAATTTCCTTTCTAATAAACATATTTATTTAGATATAGATTTATACCATATGGGTTAAATAAGCTTCGCAAAAAATAATTCTATTTAACCTAACATTTCGATAGTAAAAAATGGTTACAGTGAGTCAATCTTAGTAGATAGATATATGCTGTGGCGGACTTATTTGTAGGACTTTTAAAAAGGAACATTTCTTTTATACATAATATTTGCATAACTTAAACCATTTTCGCAGCGCACGCAACGGAAGCTCTCAATAAGGAATATCGTTTCCCGTTTTTGCAACATTTTTCATTTATGCTCCACTCCTATTGGTTGTAGCATGATGTTATATAGCCTAAAGCCTTCCTCGATAAATAGACTATCCAATACAAAAAGAATTTTTCAATTACAACCAGTAGATCCTGAGTTTATAGCGTTCAAACAAACAAACAAACTCTTCAGCTTTATAATATTAGTATAGATTTAGTCGGGTTTCAGTCTAACCGGATGCAGCTGAATACTAGTATTTTACATGGAGCGACAGCCTATCTGACGTCCACAATCCAGTTAATACTGGGTAATACAATAATACCCTTTGGTAAGACTGGTTGTCAGACTTTCAGGTCACTGACTACCTGTAACGACTGCCAAAGATCTATATAAGGCAGCCGGGACCAACAGCTTAATGTGCTTTCCAAGGTACGGAGGAAACTCGGTACGTAATGGGTGGTCACCCATCCACAGACTAACCTAGGCAAGCGCAGCTTAACCTAAAGATCGACTCCGAGTGGCAGTTATTATTAAGTCACGTTATCATTATGCCTTTATTGAAGGGTTTCGAGGTGTACCTACCCTACATCAACATTTCGCCATTTATGGTTAACCTTTACCACCGTATAGAAAACTTTCTCTGTGTAATAATGTAAAAGTTTTTCATTGTTTCGTATATAGGTACGTAAGTAAGTTACGTTCGAGAAGCTTTGTGTTAACTGTAAAAGAAACATTAGGCAACCCTTGTCGCGTGCGCAATAGTTAAAGTTATTCGACGTCGAAGACTTTTAGTGGCTTCATGTCTTTGATGTAGAACAATGGTGCTGAAATGACGTAGGACGACGAGTGACGTCGTCGGCAAAATGGGCGTCTTACGACTTTTAGAATTGTTCGAGAATGTTCAACTCGTGTTTAGGGTGAAATATTGCTCAACTCTTTGTCGCCTGATGGTTACACGACGTCAAACTCATTGTTAACAAGAACACAAGAAAAGTTCTTTTTTCCCAATTTTGTTGGGCGCCATAAGAACACGATTACATAATTATATGTATAGGAGTTTGCAAGACTTTATTAGCTAACTTAAGAAATAATGAAGTATTTATTATTAACTAGCTGTTGCCAGCGGCTTCACCCGCTACATCTCGAAAATTATCCCACGGGAAGATAAAATCGGGATAAAAACTATCCTATATGTTAATCCAGGGTATAACCTATCTACATACCAAATTTCAATCAAATCGGTCCAGCCGTTTATGCGTGAAAGAATAACAAACATCCACACATCCATTCTCACAAACTTTCACATTTATAATATTAGTAGGATAATTGTTTTAATTGTTAAATTAATTAATTAAACAATTTACTCGGCGGTGTCAGTTCGTGGGCCGCTTACAATTGACACATAACCGGTCGAAACTGGTTTGAACAATAGTCAATTGAATACTAATCGTCATATTACATTCCCAATAACTCACAAAATATATTTATTAAGACTATTGTGGCCGGTTTATTAAAATTGTATATCATTTTAATGGTAGGTCACACTGGGTTATTCCTGTTTTCATTATTGAAAATACCAAATTATGATAAATACGTTCCTAGACCCGATGGCCGCGACTTTGCAGTTTGCGCGGTAAGTGTGGCTCAGTGAGATCACTTTATGCTCAGACCAAATAAAAAGTAAAGACGGAACTCTGCGAACAGCAAAGTGAGGCCGGTCAAACTACGCCTCGCCGTGTACATACACAATACACGCACACAGTCACACACGTACAACATAAACTACGCCTCGGCCTTATACCTACTTTTTATTTGGTCTGAGACTTTATGTAAAACAATTTATAAGTAAAGGAAAATTTTGTGTCTTACTCAGAGGAAATCTTACAAGGAATGTCTGGAATATAAATACATGACACAGACTATTCTTGCATATTCAATAGGTTATGATGAATCACTAATGATAGAATCATGATTCCTAGGTTTACGAGCGATTTTAGTTACTGTTTTATTATTTTCTAAGTATTCACATGGCTACTTCGTGACGAGTGACGCGTCATTTGTCTGAGTACATGATGACGTTTGACGTGCAAATTAAAAGTAAATAAGACTAGATTAAGATTTGAAAAAAACCTGAATTACGTATGTACCTAGTCGCTTAGTAAATCGTTAGTTCCTAGATTATTGTGTCATAAAGAAAACTATCGTATGTAAGTAGTTGATTATGTATGCCAGTTGGTTGCGGTTCTTAATTTTCTTTTTCAGTGTTTTATATTATCTAAAGAATACGGTAAAGTACCTACTAGGTATTTTTTATCATTCACTTTTTCCTATTTTACATCATTTAGTTCACATAGACATATTATAATTCGGTAAATACCTATTTTTAGGGTTCCGTACCTCAAAAGGTAAAAACGGAACCCTTATAGGATCACTTTGTTGTCCGTCTGTCTGTCTGTCTGTCTGTCTGTCTGTCAAGACCTTTTTTCTCAGGAACGCGTGGAGGTATCAAGCTGAAATTCATATCAAATACTCAAGTCTATGGTCTCTTGGAGCTGTGAAAAAATCAAACTTCTAAGTCAACGCGATCAAAAGATACTCCCGTTTATGCCGCAAATTTTCGACACTCGCAAGGGAATCAAAACCTACAGGGTACTTCCCGTGAACTCAGAATCTTGAAATTTGGTACGAAGCAACGTCTTATAACACATATAAAGGAAAAATTGCGAAAAGCATAAATTTTTAGTTACATCATATAATAAAAATATTTTTAAGTTGAAATTTTCACTGAATGTGTCTCTCTGTTGCTGCTATAACAAAAAAAAATAAAAAGCGACTCCCCTACTACGATGGTACGGAACCCTTCATGTGCGAGTAGGACTCGCACTTGGCCGGTATTTTTTTAACGTTAATAAACGTTTTTAATTGACTTAAATCTCATGTCTCAATGTTTGTGTGCAAAGTGATGCACCACAAAATTGACTGCCCGCAAATATTGCAGACCTTTAATTTCCGTGCCCCCTCAAGAATTCCTCGTAGTGCAATCACACCACTCTGCCCGCCGCAGAGCAGAACGGTTCTGGGTGCCAATTCTCCCTATGCCAGGTTATGTCGGGTTGTAAATAGTTGCAGTGATCAAATCGATTTGCACTTTGAAGGTTTGGGCAAATTAAAGGCCAATTTCTTTAAGCATCTTGCAAAATAGATTGACTTTCCAATTTTTTTTTTTTTCATTGTCTCGCATGGGAAAAAGCATGTTTTTGCATAATAAGTAGTTTGGTATTATCGTTTTGATTTTTATATAAATTTAAATTTAGACCTATAGACTCTTTAGTTAAGTAATTATGTAAAACTAGAATAAAAATTAGATTAATATTATTTTGTACTTACAACTTCTTTATGCATGCGGAGTTCACCTGTAAGTGATTGTTGCACTGTTGAATTTACATTTTTGCATGTAATAATTACCATGAACCCTGTGTAAACAATTGTTGGTGAACCAATAAAATAAATAAATAAATAAATAAATAATAAATGTCAGACTAGGATTTCCTTTGGAAATTCTTATCATTTGGGTTTCGCTAATCAGCCATTGTTAAAACTATACTTATCAGACACCTTAGCAGGAAATTGAATTTCTAATTTAGATAAGCAATTGTTATTTGTGAGTTTCAGTAGCAGGTTTTGATTTTATAACCGTATTCAGCGATGTAATACCTACGTCGTCTAAATGTAAAGCCATTTTTTTTTCTTGCCGGTTCTAACCTACTTACTGCTTGGCAAAGGCCTCCTCCATTCTGCCCCGGTGTTTTGCCTTCTCCGTCCAATCAATCAGGAACGAGTCCAAATCGTCATTGTTACGTCAGCGTTTCTTGGGCCTACCTCGCTCGATGACGAAGACCGCCTTCAGGCACTTACTGTGTGACGGTTAAACATTATTTTAAAAAGAATGATCAATAAATAATTGAAAACGCAACCGCAGGGTCGCCATGTCGCAGTCTTCGAAAAATCCCTGTGCGACGCCGACGTAAAATTTCTCTCAAAAGAACAATAGCCATTGGCCACTACTATAATAATTTATTTATTTAACTGAATTTCCTCTAACTACTTATTTCTGCATCACAATCATAATTTAAGTCGGTATTTCCCAGTAATTTTAATAGGAATTCGTTATATCAGGTCTTACGTGTTAGTAGAGGAAAATGGACATGAATACGTCATAGTTTTGTGTTGCCGAGGACTTAATTAGTTTCTCAGGACAAGATATTTAAGTACCTATTTATTCTCCAAAATGAAGAATATGTCACACATTAAAAAGTAAATTGTTTTCTAAGATTTTAAGTCACGGTTGGCGCAATGGCTCAACCAATGGACTGCAGCGCTGCGTGTCGCGGGTTCGATCCCCGCACGGAACAAATATTTGTATGACCTACAGATAGTTGTTTCGGGTCTGGGTATTTGTGTCTGTGACTTTAAATGTTTGTGAACGCACCGACGATAACAAATAAAAAAATTCGACTAAATTAAAAAAAGTAATAAATGCATCCCCATACCTACTTTACTTTCTGCAATGTTGACAAGCAGGAAAACTGCTTTGATGCATGACACGGATATTACCTATAGCTAGATTTAATAGCGACAACCCTAAGATAATACAAGAATCGTAGTAGTACACTTTGCACTTTGTAATCCGTCTACTGTCATGGGAAAATCCTTGAACCTACTATGCGTAGGCCAAATAGAGTCAATTCTGATAACCAACTCCGTAAAGCCAATTATTTAACACAATTAAGAACACGGATAACATTTGAATTTATTAAATACAGGAAAAAGGACTTGGGTATGACGCTTGACCTCACATACGTCATACGGTTGCTAAGTCATAATCAGGGACCTTCATCAGAAGTGTCACCTATAAGGTCTGTGGAGACCACATACTGGACTGTCCTTTCATTGTTTTTTTGCAGTATTCTGGCCTTTATTCTCGTCGCCATAAGGTCTATGTCGAAGGTAAGAAAAGACTCGAATTGGATCTACTTCCTTATGCGTTGGCAAAGTTACGTGTAAGTTGTAAGGTCGAGGTGTACGTTTTTGCATGCGAAGGCAAACGTGATGGTTTGGCTTGACAGTTTATTATTTGTTGTTATAACGTGCTATTTAAATGTTCGGGGTAAAATTGTGTAATTTTATGAATAAAGAAAAGTTTGCCCTTCCTGTATTGCTTGAGCTTACCTAAGTATATTATGATGTTATCAAAAACGCCTCCCCAAGTGATAATATTCGATGCTTCTAAAGCTATCTGCTATCTACGGCTGAAAAACAAAATGGTTGTTTTTCAATCAGTTTGGGAGACTTAAGAATACAATTATCACGGAGATAAATGTGATAATGACCTTAAAACCAATGAAAACGAATTTTCCCCATTTCAACTAAAAATGGATTACAAACAATAGCAAAAGCTAAACTAAAACTGAAATGTTGACATATAAAAGTTGTATAGCCAATTTTTATCTTGGCATAAGTAATACTATCTTGCAAGTATAACAAAAACAGCTTATTATTTAATCCTCCGATCGACTGCTGGGACACATTCAACACAAGCCAGACCCACCTCTTTGCAGCTGAAGCGTGTGGGCAGTAATCCTATTACAGACTAGGCAAAATACGGTTTACAGTCAAGAAAGTCGCTGTAAGCTACTTGATTGAAGAATAAGAATAATTTATTTCTAAAAAAGTAGGTATTACAAAAATGTACATTTAGGTGCAGTAGTGTTATTTCTAAACAATTGTATAATCTTTAAGTAACCAAAGTAACCAAAGTTACGATAGTGGCGAAATCAAATGTTAGGTAGCGACCTGCCTGATCTAGGTTTATTTAAACCTGTGTTTCAGGCCATCACTTTACATTGTATTCATTATCATTTATTATTATTGTTGTATTTTATTTGATGTGTTTTTTGTTTTTTATAGATCTTTGATAGTCGTCAGTGACCCGAAAGTCTAACAACCAGTCTTACCAAGGGATATCATATTACCGAGTGCTAACTGGGTTGTGGAGGTCAGATAGGCAGTTGCTCCGTGTAAAATATTGGTATTCAGCTGCATCCGGTTAGACTGACAGCCGACCCGAAAAGGTAGGTAAAGGTAGATGATTTCTGGTAAATAAGAATGAAAGGTGAGTTGACATGTGCAAAAGAAAACCCTCATACGATAGATCGATAAGATAATAAAATTTGCGTGCCAAAGCCAGCCACTAAAGCACTGCCACGTGCCACCGAGTTGTGGCTTATCAACGTAATTGCCGGATTATCATCTCTCTGACTGATGTAATACAATTTATTTTACGTTTTATACTCGGAACACAAAGCCTGATAAATTGTGTGTGGTAGGTACTTTACTTTGTAGCGAATGTTTGATAAACATATTAAAAGAATCCCCGACTGAAGACTGGCAACGTGGTAATAATATTAATAATACATAGGGAGTGAACCTATTGCTAATAACCGGGCACAATACCAGACTCTTTTTTTTTTGGCGGGTGGAAAATCATCGAATAACCCCTCCCGCTCTTGTGGAGGAGGGAGTGTCAGACTTCTACTGACTAAAAACCACCCATGTTCCTTCTTAGCCCTCTATGTCGAGGCCGCGATAACTAGTGTACAACCCGCGGACAATACCAGACTCCTTGGGTAGGTTCTACTGAAAAAATCCTCACGGAAAAACCCAATAAGTAACACTTTGCCCGGAAATCTACCCCGGGGCAGCATTATCAACTCGCACTGGCGGCCACTAGACCAATGAGGAATGTTGGATAAACCCGGGGGAAATTCTGTCTGCTGGTTCCGGCTAATCTCCGAAACTGCTGAATCGATTGTGACTAGACCTTTACTAGTAGTTAGTTGATGTTGCTTTAGACTTGGGATACATTTGTTTTAGAAAAAGAATTATGGTTCGGTGCAAGGTTAACGAAATCCAATTCAAATAGGGAAGTACGTAATATTGCGCGGGCAACACACTATAAATATGGCTTACATAGTTATCAGAGAAGAATCAGTAAACTAGGTGGGTGTACCACTAGGTGCATCTCTGCCTACCCATTTGGGGATAACAGGCTAACAGGCGTAAGGTATGTTATCAGTCTGTAGACTAACATTTTGTGAACATCGTGTTGTCGTGATTTAATTTTGAAACCCGTGAAGACCCGTCCCGTCTGCGAAGTTTTGCCAACTAGTTCAATAAGACGTTGTATGCCTAATTGCCTAGTGCCTACCTACTTAGTACTTATTATGCAGATCTCTTAATGTAGGTACAGCACATCTATACTAATATAATTATCTAAATTAATGTTTTAGTGGAAATGCATAGCTTGATGTGTGTCCGTGTTATTAAAAAGCTGCTGGCGAAATGACGCAGTTGTAGAGAGAACTTACACTTCAATACAACACGACAAATTATACACTAAAACCTTCCCCGAAAACAGCATGAAAATCGGTGCAGTAGTTTTTGAGTTTACGCGAACAACCAGACTCGGTGGAGGACTTAGTTTTTAATATGTAGGGATGATAAGCCTAATACATGCGCACTTATAAAACGTCGACAAAAGGTACACCGAACAGAGAAGAATCGGCAAAAAACACAATAGCTAGGTACTCTTTTAAATGTAAATTCGGGGATTGAAGTTATGGCGTTACGTTGTTATTATAGTTTAGTTGACTACTGTGACTTGCCACACGTGGAGACACGTTTTTTCCATTCACCCACATCCACCCGACACGTGTTATCACTGTTATCAATCCACACCTACCTGCGGTTTCCATATCAGCATCAGATGGCTGTTGTAATAATAATAAATGATAACGTAACAACATAAACACAGACCGTAATTACTATACAGTTTCGTCATACTGCGGCTTAGTGATTTCCGGGATGGGTCGCGGAAATTGCGTCATGACTTCATGAGTAATTAGAACCTCGATAATAATATGTTCTTTAGAGAGAACAAAAATTTCAATTTTTACTTTAAAAAAATAAAAATAATAAGTACTTACAGACAAATTGATCCATATAATTACAATAAAATTAACATTAAACTGAAGTCGGTATTCAAAATAAAATAAATTAACATTAAATAAAATCAAAAGAAGATCAAAATTCTGTACAGCAATCATTTATTTTTTAATAAAATCAAGGTCTAATGTACAGTACGATCAAATTATCTTGGCAGGTCTGAACATAGGCTCTGCGAACTTTTGCGCATGTATACTCGCGAAGAAAACTGTTATTGCCAGATAAACACATATACGATCAGAAAATACCTAATACAGTGAGAAAATACAAATGAAATAAATATCAAAACACTTTTAGATACCTAGTCTACATTTTTAACTCCATTTTCTTTTTCCCCTTTCATATACTGAGTTAAATCGTAAATATTTTTTCTCGCCTGGCGATTTAAAACACTACTATACTTTGGTGGCATATTTGACGAAATAAGTGCCCACTAACTTTTCTAACAAATAATAAAAAAAACCGGCCAAGTGCGAGTCCTACTCGCACATGAAGGGTTCCGTACCATCGTAGTAGAGTCGCTTTTTTTTTTTTTTTTAAATTATTAAAAATATTTTTATTATATGATGTAACTAAAAATTTATGCTTTTCGCAATTTTTCCTTTATCTGTGTTATAAGACGTTGCTTCGTACCAAATTTCAAGATTCTGAGTTCACGGGAAGTACCCTGTAGGTTTTGATTCCCTTGCGAGTGTCGAAAATTTGCGGCATAAACGGGAGTATCTTTTGATCGCGTTGACTTAGAAGTTTGATTTTTTCACAGCTCCAAGAGACCATAGACTTGAGTATTTGATATGAATTTCAGCTTGATACCTCCACGCGTTCCTGAGAAAAAAGGTCTTGACAGACAGACAGACAGACAGACAGACAGACAGACGGACAACAAAGTGATCCTATAAGGGTTCCGTTTTTACCTTTTGAGGTACGGAACCCTAAAAATAACAGTAATATTAAAAACAACAAACAAAAACACAACGAAAACTTTTCTAATCGAATGTGCTCAAGACAGAGATAGCAACACAAACACTAAACAAATGCTGTCGTGTGACTGAGATATAATACCTCGTACCGAATATTGCCGAACTTGCACGAAGATCACGAAGTTAACAAAAAGAGATGTGCATGTGCATGTGCAATGGGTGTCGTTTAATCGATTATTCTTAGAATCGATTGAAATTAAGTAATAAAAATCAATTCAATTCAATTTTATATTGAGGTTTTAAATATTCGTAAACATTCGTTATTCAAGAAGTCTGTAATAGATTTCTAAAATATAAGTAAATCATGTCTTTTAACAGAGAAAACATAATGTTACTATACATTTTTTATGTAATAAAGACGAAAACTCAATTATTAATGATTAAATTCGCTTTATTAGTTAATGTATTCACTTAAATATCTTCTAAACACTAATAATAACGTATTCCAAATAAAACTAATCGATTACGATATTTGATCGTATAAAGGATTGATTGTGTTTATGTAAGGTGCATCTCTAGCCTAGACTACCGCCCCCCGAACTTCACCTCATGTCACCATTTGGTTCCTAATAAATGTTACTGCGCAGCGTTCTGCACGAAGTTCGGACCTGCCAAGATAATTTGTTCGAACTGTAGTCAATGTAGATATCTCATATTATTATGTCATTTCCTTTTTTTTCAGCAACTATTATTAGGTGACGAAAGTATGACATTCCAAAATGTCACATTTTTACGGCCGTTGAGATACGAGCAAGCGTTTCGTCGAGCTGGATATACGCCACTGACAATTCAACCTCCCGCACGGATTTATTGGGCGCCACTACGCGATTTGCGAGTAGCAATAAGTATAAAATTAAAGTTATCGTCTTACAATAACTTCAATTTTATATTTCTGGTCTATTTAGCAAAGTTGAGTACTATCTGGGAGAGGTAAGAGGGAGCGGTATGCTTTAAGGAGCATTCCTGTACAGTGGACTGTCAGTCCTTCTCCCGTCGTTACCACTTACATCTGCCTTGTTGCCTACCTTTTGTTAGTTGTCTTTCACTCATCCTTTTATCATATCCAAATAATGTAAGCAAAATAAATAATAAATCACTATCGAATCGGCCTTTCTCGGAAATCGTTTGATAGTAGCGGGGATATTTTTGCTTTAGATAGGCTCGTACGTGTTTAGCAAATTATACCTAATTGTAAGCGAAGATACCGTGATGTGAAAATGCGCTGATAGGTAGTAGGAATCGTGTAGTAAGCACTAACTGCCGCACTCAGAGAGCTTTAATGATTGCTTAGGCCATTACTTAGTAAAGGTTTTGACAGTTTGTCATACAAAAGTATGTCAAATCTTTACTAAGTAACGACTTAAGTAATCATTAAATATCTCTGAGTACCGCAGTAAGTATTCCTTTCTGGATTTTTGTTTTATTAACTTCTGTGCTTGACGGCTGCCGTTAAGGGGGAATCGCCAGGGTATCCCGCGAAATTCAATTATTTCTTTGGTTTTTTGCAATTTGTAGATCAATGTTCAGACATTGTCAGACGGTCACGGAAAATATTTTGCTTCACATACTGGCTTTACGTCCAAAAATTACTTTACAGTCTTGCCGAGAATCGAGTTGAGTGACCTACGATTGTGGAGGCCTATGTCCAGCAGAATAAGGCAGGCTGATGATGATAATGATGAGTTAAAATAATTAATACAATATTACCCTCCAAGTTCATTGAATACCATTCAATGACTATTCCATTAAAAAGTCTTTTAATGGGGTTAAATGAATTGATCGACTATTGTCATGGATCGGATGGAGCAGCAATAACATAGGTTATTGTTAATTATGGGCGGGCACCGTCTGTTAAAATTTTAACCCTCCTTTAACTTTACTGGTGGCAGTCGGCTAAAATACTGGCTAGATTGTGAAAAATTATTTGAGAGCTATTGACCTGGTTGAAGGTATCATTTTGTAAAGGACGTAATTAACGTTAATATGGTGTCATTTTATAAAGGACTTTTTCAATTAGTAAGTAATAAAATAAAACCGGTCCAAACAGCATTGATAGGGCGTTTTTACGATTTAATTGCATTACTAGATAAACGCGCTATGTGAAAACAATGCGCTATTATTAACTTGTGCACTGACGTATAAAGAGCAGTAATAACAATAACATTATTTAGTAAATACTTACATTGATTTCATCATTCCATGTAATGCTCGCTGAAAGAATTCAGTTCTTCCCCAAATCATATAACGAATACTGTATCTACAGTCGGGTAAAAACCGAATTAAAATGAAAGCTTTGATGTTTCCAAGCGTACAGTTAGCTACTAAAGTTGATTAACCCTACAGTTTTTTAAACAAATTAATGTCGCGTGAAAAAAAAACTGGCGAAGTGCAAGTCTTGTTTTTAATTAATTATTGTAAGGTTTTAAATACCCAATTAGATGGCTACGCACAAATGGTGGGTGAATGAGTGTTCCCTGCTGACCCACTTTACCGACCATTGCGACATAATAAACCGTGTACTCAATGTTAGAAACCACTGCACCGGTAAGATGACACAAGGTTTCAGAATCATGGCCAACATGGTCTCATGTGCTGACTAATGCAGAAGTGAATAATGCTCATGATGACTGGTTTGCGGAGAACCATTTCTAGAACAATTTTGAGCTTGTATTTCACAATTTTCTTAAGATCAAGTAACTTCTAATGGAGGTAATAGCAGGAAGAGCTATTTGAAAATAGCTTTACCTACAAAAGGTAGGAAGCTTTACTTCACGACCATTTTTATGTGAGAAAAATGTAAATAGGTATATAATTAAGTGTTTTATTTAGTTATTGTACATTTTTAACAATATTTAATAATATTTAATGCACCATAATATTTACAAGGTGTTATAGTACATTGTTCACCGAGAGGAGAAAGTGACCGATTACCGTCGAGGGTGTCGTTTGAAGCCCGAGCCGTAGGCGAGGGCTTTAAAACACCCGAGATCGGGAATCGCGCTTTCTCTCGAGTGATACATAGTGCTTTATACTACACCTAAGAGGAAAATAAAAATCTAAATCTTTACTAATTGAAATTTATATTGAAATTGTTGCAGTTAGTGAAGCTTAATGTAACACTTTTTCCATTAATGATTGTTTGAGATGTTTGCGACAATGTAGGAGGAATAACTGGCTGTGCTGTTGGCACTGCGCTCGTAGAAGGCTGTGGTGCCAAAGGGGCAACTGGCTGCTGAGGAGCATTTGGCATCGCCGCGCTCGTTGATGGTTGAGGAGATGAGTCTTGATGCACATTAATCGATCCCGATATTTGGTTATTTATTCGTGTTTTGTTTCCTACGGAATTCTCTATGTAACCTTCTGCAACAGCGGACGATTTCCAACCACCGTGGCGTTTTATTGTGGTTAAATCAGCACCAGTATCGGCAAGAATAGTCGCTGAAGTTCTGCGAAAGCAGTGGCCAGTGTATTCTAGTGGGTTGAGTAAATTAAGGTAGGAAGCTATTTCTCTTGGCACAGTACTTATTTTGTTTTTCCCAATTACTTGTTTCGTACATTTTTTGTTTTTATATTGTAGTAAAACCCGATTGGTTTTGGGGTCACTGGGGCGAATTTCGTTATATTTCTTCATTATCTCATAAAATAAGCCTGATATAACAAATGATCGCTGAATTTTGGTTTTTGTGTTAGGAATATTGACAATTATTCCATTTTCGAGGATTTCGATATCGTCTGTTGTCATATCCACAAGTTCTTGCGAACGACAGGCCCCATTTACTCCTAAAATCAAAATAACCTGTAAACAAAAATATCAAACATGAAAACCTATTAGATTTCTACTCATAAATAGGTACGTAATAAATCATAAACCAGTGCATTTTGTTCATAAACTTACCTTCATCAACAAATATTTGTCATCTGGAGCATTCTGCAAAAAGGAATAAACATCCTTTGTAGTAAGCACTTTTGATTTCTTACTACGGAATCCCTCCGACTTTCTTTTCAGAAATGCTGTAAGTTTTTTGTATTCTTGAATATTTATGTCGTTTCTTGTCAATATAGTACTTTTCAACATTGAGTACATAGACCATAACGTACTTGGTTTGTATTTTTGCGCTTTTTCACTGAAATAAGCTAGCAAAACAGTTTCAGAAAAAGATGCCGCATTTTTTTCACTTTTCCATTGCAAAAAATCGTTAAGTTTTATTATATATTTTAATTGATTTCCGTGGTAAAAGGTTATCAATCAGTATTTTTGCTGTTTCCTTCAACTGCGGCGGAGTTCAAAAATCTTCATCATCACTATCACTACTTATCATTTTGATAGTTTTATTTTACTTTCTACGAAAACTGAATCCTCAAACAACACACAAATTGAAAATGGCGCCAATGGCGTCTGCAATTTTTACATGTTCTTTTTTCAAATTGTTTACGCCGCAGGGTCGCACTGCCAGCCCGACCCCATCCAACACACAGCTAGTGGCCAGTGCCATTTTGCGAACTTGGAGATAAAAACTCACTGTAAAAACTTTTTGGCTTTTGATATTTAGGTTACCGGCGCATAGTCTTACCCAAAATTAAAAAAGAAAAACCACGTAAGAAATGGATTTTCATACACTTTTCTCTCCCGCTCAGATGCGTTTTCTCCCCGCATATTTGTTCGATATGCAATGACGTACTTTCTACCGTAAATTTGATAAAGTATCAAGGTACTTTCCAAGCAGGTGTAGTATAAATGTATATTGTTTTGTGAGCAGTGGTGGCCCAGTGGTGGCGGCCCCGACTTTCGAACAGTTGGCCGTGGGTTAGAACCCAGGCAGGCGCATTTCTTTGTGTAATTTATTTCAACATCACTGCTCTCAAAACAGTGACAAAAAAAAACTTATACCCAGACAAAAAATATCGCAGTAGGGAAACTCGAAATCTTATGTTCGGTTTTCCTCAATCTTTGCAAAAAAATATTTCCCCTACAAATATCGAAAAGTTTTTCACACAATGGATATTTTTGTAAGACGCGGTTGCAAAGACTATTGAAATGTTTATAAACAAACAGTTCGACCGTCTTTTTGCGTTCACCTTGGAAACTAAACCCACATTTGCATGTAGGTGATATTAAAAATACTGGCCAAGTGCAAGTCGGACTTGCACAGGAAGGGTTCCGTACCATCGTAGTGGGGAAGCCCTAAAAATATGTTAATTATTTATTCCTACTCACATCTATCATTACTGGGTTTCCCCAATGTGATAAATGCGCATCTATCGCATCTTAATGACTTAATTTTAACCTAATAACTGCACAAAAACTAAAATCTATTTGGGGGTTCGAGGAACAGGGTGTAAAGTTCCACATCCCCCATAGAAAAGGGAGGATCCTCCGACCAGACGGGTGTTGTGTCTGGTGGGCTAACTGCCCGACATATATAAGTCGGGATTTTCTATATACGTTAATGTGGCGGATAACTTTGATAGTGCGATGCAGGAATTGCCTATTGTTAGTTCGCATCGGTTGCGATAGATGGCGCTGTCGCCACATCTATAACTAATGAAAAATAAAGCATTCCTTGTGAATTCACTCAGAGGTAAGTCCATCTCACTGGCTGAGCGTTCGGAGGCGCTCGGAGGATGAGGCGCCTCCTGTAAAAGGTTGATGGATCATAATATGAATCAGAATATAATTCATAATATGGATATTAATATGAATCGTAATATAAATCATACTATGTATGATACTAAGAATCATAATATGAATCGTAATATGGATCATATTATGAGTCATAACATGGATCATAATATGAATAATAATATGGATGAGTGAGAATTCTTATGCCCACACACCCTTTTTAAACTTCTCTATTTCTATATTGAGTTGTTGAAACAGAATCATCTCATCTCATCTCATTTATCCGATGTGCCAAAATTGTTTGAGCTCGCCCTCAGTTTTCGTAGATTTTCAGAACGGCAAATACTCTATTAGTTTACCTATTTTAAAATTGTACCTGTTAAAAAAAGATTTTGAATTTAAAACAATAAAACCCAAAAAAAAGTATTTGGTCGTTTTGTTACCATTCTTGACTATTGATGAAAATAGAGGGGGCTGCCAAATAAGGGTAGGCCCCCAGTGGCAACAACTCACGCTACGCCACAGATTGGGGCTTAACAGTTTGTGGTAACTTGATGTGCTGTTACTTGTCCTTTGAACCCATTCCATTTTGACCGTGTGCTTACTCGGGAGCGCTAGGGTTATATTTGCCCACGGGCCCTACATGGGCTAGAGACGCTGTTTCTGAATATATCTACCTACCAAGGTACAACTGTGTAGTGTTAATAGTTTCCGAATAAAGTGACTTTGAAATAACACAGACAGACATGACGAATCTATAACGGTTCCATTTTTGCCATTCGGGTACGGAACCCTAAAAAATATAAAATATAAATATTATCTTGCTTTTCATTGCATCTCATTTTTTTCAATCCACATTTTGAAATTAGAATAGGTGCTATGGTGCTATCTAAATATTTCAACATGCACCGAAATTTGGGATAAGCTGCCCCTGTTAATATTGAAACAAATATGCTCTAGTGGTATAAATACCAGTTTAACCCCGGAAATAGCAAGCAGCCACTAATGTATTACGTTCACAAGACTCGAGACCCTTCTTAAATCATCATCCCGTGTTTCATTGATCGGGAATGCGTGAACCCTGAGTCCCTGACTAAGTTGAGTGGACAAAGGATCGCTCGGATTGCTGGCTGTTGAATCATCAAGTTAACCAGACGTGTGCAAACATGAGGATCGGGCGATGCATTAGCGCTATCCGTCTCCATTGACTGTTTTGAGTAACAGACGGGCGCGCAGCCCTGAATCTAAAACTCATTGGATGAGAGATGATAGGGTTTTTTTTGTTTTGTGTTTGTGATAGTGAGACATCAATTCGAGGAACGAGATCGAGGTCATGTCGGGTATGTTTTTGTTTGTATTTACTTATCGTGTCATCACACAAATGTTCTTGGTGCTTGGTCCTTTAAAAGTTTGTTATCGTTGACGAATTCCACTAACCAGTAGCAAATTGACAAAAACAATATATTTTTACTTGTTCCATTGGCTACCGATCCGATCCGAATATTCCGAATTACTTACATAAGATGTTTTACTTCGTATCGTCTGTTAGACAAAGGTTCTGAAGTTATTGAGTGTTCTGACCTTTTCATAAGTTAAAAGTTTATTGTACTCAGTGAGTAACGCTACTATAAAAATCACCCAGAGGTGCTCTCGAGTAAGACCGAGATCAGAAAAAATAACATCACAGCGCGATTAACATAATCGTCGTTGCCAAGCAACCGTGATTGGCGCGAAACATCGATTAAAGAGAGGTCTGTGTATGTTGCTTTTTTTACATGTTGACTTTTCAGTGTTGTGCACAAGGATTGTAGGATTCTAGAACGCAGTGTTAATCATCATCACCAATTCACCATCGTAATAATCATGACGTTTTGTTACGCAAGAAAAAAAATGTATTGTGCAATTCTACGCATTTTGCTACTTCTATAAAATCCTGCGTAATTTCGACTTGATTTCATCTAACTCGTTTTTTTGTAATATTTAAAAATTGCGCGTCATCTACTAAATTAAATATCTTTTATTATTTAACTTCCGCGTCGGGAAAATTAAACGTGAATTTATAGGTAATTGTAATTTGCAATAAATTATGATGTAAATAGTAATTTAATGGTGTTCCAGCACTTATTTCACCACTATACGGTAATAGTAAAAATGTGAGTAATACAATAGAAATACAAGGAACTTAAATGTTCTAAATTATCTAAATAGGTATTTAGTATAAAGAACAGTGTTTTGATAACAAACACTTAATCGAATGATTGATTGCGCCGTCGTCGTAGGTATCTCGATAGGTAGTTTTTAATTTGTTCCTACTTAAGATTATCTTATTTTTAAAGTAAAGACCGTCCCTTTTTGTCACTTTTCAAGTTTGCGCCTCAATGGTTTTTTTGTACCTATGTTTCCATATCAAATTACCACTACCTACTCTGACATAGCCTTGATAATAATTAGTTACCGTGTATAAATTGCGACCTACTTTGCATTAAATTGTGATAAAGTTTATGAGCCAATCTTACGTTAGTTGAATCACAGACTGATGTAAAACAATATCAACAATTCCGGGTGTTTAGACTGCGAAGTAGGTAGGTACCTACTTATTAAACCGGAAATCGTAATTAATAAAACCAGTCGTCACTACCATTGTCATTGTTACCAAATCAGTCATAAATTAATGAAACTCACGTAAACAAGTTAATACATTAAATAAAGTTGTCTAATGAAATTGGTAGGTTCATTTCCCGGTTCTAGATTTTTTTCACACATTAAACCAACTCTAGAAGACTAACCTCTTTGATAGTAGGTAGGTGACAATACAATATTAATTGTTACTTAACTATCTATCGCCTTGCCCAAGACACGCGTGTAATTTAAGTTAAAGGACAAACTTTGGTTACACTTCAGTGCCTAAGTCGTACCAGCAGACCGCGGGGTCTTGAGTGATATCGAATGACGATCGATACAAGACTCGTATAATGTCATGTCATGACACTTCATATCTACCATACATAGGTACATGAAATGTGTACATAAGGAGGTAGGTACCTACTACCTACAACATATCGTAACATTTATCTAATGGCACTGGCTGAAAATGATGAAATAGGTAGGTACCTACTTCACGAACGAACATAAGAAAAATCAACATGATTTCGATCACGTTTACATACTGAACTCATAATTACCTATAATGTTAAAAATCGCCTCATTAATTAGTTTACTCATTCGTTTGCTCGTCATTACGAAGTCAAACTTAAACTCACCAACAACGGATAAAAAGTTGGACGCTAGCGCTACCGCAATAATAAAACGATCAATCACTTGGTTAAAAAATAAAGAACAATTTTAATTGTCAACAACATTATTAAAACGTAGGTATATTTTATTAATTTAATTAAAACTTGAAGGTAAATGTGTAATAATATTACCTGGCTCTTGTGAAAAATATTGAAACAAACGTTTGCGATTGCATTGCCAAACGTAGTACTGTAAATGAATGGTCACTTTCTTTCCTTTTCTTAGATTTGCCTGTGCAGTATTGTAGAAAGAGACAGACATACAGATAAAATTCCGCCTCTATAACGCGTAGCGTATTGTAGCGTACTACGCAAGCTGTCGGTGTGTCGACATTGGACGTTGGATCGGTTGGCGTCCGAGGCTTCGCGGCCCGCGGCGAGCGTCGCCGTCAGTCTCGCAATGGCGTTAGTGAGAATAGGACGTGTGTTCGTTTAACTTCACAACAACCCGAGCGGACACCGGCCCAAAATATTGGCCGTCTATCAGTGCATGAATTACTTGAAGACACTTCCTGTAATTCCTCACACAATAAAGCGATTGTTCGTGACCACGGACAGTCAAATTTTGGTACGATATCCACTCAGGGCGAATCATTTCAAGGTTCGTACTTTATTCGTAATTTCCCCTTACTAAATAACGTTACTAAATCGTGTCGATTGTGTCTCGTTTTGTTTCAAATTTTGTAACTTCGTCGGTGCAATGAATTTGCAAAAGTGTCACAAACGGGAAATTACTAATAGGTTGTTTTCGTTTTGTTGCAGATCATGTTCATCTCATCGTAGTTCCTTCATTGTTAATAAGTGTTTGTGTGTGTTTGTGAACATAAGTGTAACGTGACAGTGATAAGTGTTAGTGATGGAACCCGGATCACCATCATTGCTGTGGCCGCTGCGCCTGAGCAAGCCCGCCGTGACTGTGCCGGTGCCGGCGAGTGAGGAGGATAGCAAGGCGGAGGAGCGCGCACAGTCGCCGGTGCTGACGGACCGGCTCACGGCGGCGCCCTCACCGGCCAGCCCCCCGGCGCCGTCCAGCCCGGCGCCTCCTCAGCACCAGTTCCAAGCGGCGCTTGTCGCTGAAAAATATCTCCTACTGGAACAAGTGGAGGGCTCCTCGCTATGTCGGTGTGTGGACGTGCGAACGCAAGAAGAGTATGTTTGCAAGGTGAGTACCTACTACCTAATCTAATCTGACTCTAACTACAACTATGATGTTATTATAGATACTAGATAGACTCCAATATAACTGTATTAAGAAGACATAAGTTAGATACTGACGTAAGTGCAATGACTCCCGGAACCACGACGGGTTATAAAGTTATAACCCGTAATATACTATACCCGTAATATAATATATACTCTAACATACCTACACACATTCACCGAGATGCTGTAGAGTAGGAGATCGAGTTTGTTTGCCACAGTCAACTTGTGCTGTAAATACTAGTATCTATCTACCTATAGCTATCGACTTGACTCTCGGGTCCAACAACTTGATCGAACGAACTTGCAAAAGTTTATGCAAATGTGGGAAGTTATGTTGATATTCACTTTGCATCTTTGTTACCTATTATTCGTTCAGTATTTTTATGATGCAAACATAATAAAGTCTAAATAAAAAACTTGGCAAATATTCTTGGTAGTTGCAAACTCATAAATCTTCGCGCGTGGAAGTTACTTTTTTTTTTTCAAAATTTGAATTGCCAATGCCAAAGAGTAGGTACCTACTATCTTATTTCTCGCGACGCGGCTAGGATGCGTAACGTGTGCCATGTTGAAATTGTGCCGGGTTTCAACAGCCATTGCGTGGTTTTGTTTGATTGATATAGTGCGTAATCTCTTGTTTTAGTTCGACCTCTTAATACACAAGTCTAATTAACTAGTCAATTGGTTAGATTCCACTTAAGTAGGTACATCTGCTTCCTTTGTTACCGAGAATTTCTAGCTCAAACATTCAAATCATTGATAACAATTAACAACAAATGTACAAATAACAGTCCCAAAACACAATATTGGTATAATTACTCATAAAGGGCAATATCTAGCAAAATGTTTAGTAAAGGGTTCTCACTATCCCACGGGATTGGACCCCATGTAGAGATAAGCCGAGTAGGTACTCAATAATATGCCCACATGTCGTGTCCCTTCAATGCAATTATTAAACTTTACGAAAACTAACGATTAGTGACTTCTGTCAGCCAGTTCTATTTAGCAATTTATTTCGTCACGTGTATCGAAAACATTAGCCTTGTTATTATTAATAAATGTCATATTACCCCAAGAAAAGGTAATTTGAATCTCAAACAAGTATTTCTTAATAGCTTCTTGTAAGTAGCTAATGGCTCGGCTGTGAGTAAATAATTCGATAATTAACTTTCAATAGTAGTTTTTTCATGAGTCTTGCGTGCATTGTTCATAGCATCTTGTTCAAAAGCGATGTCATACTTTATATGTCATGGTCGGCGCGCTGCTCGATCGCACTTGTAGGCCACAGCCATCGCCGTTTTTACAATGTCATGTGTCGACTTTCGCAATCGATAACCTAACAATAACGGCAATTATAACGCTAACAACACGCTAATTGTTGCACTACACTAGGCAGGTTATCACGCGCCGCGCAAACTATCATTAGGCGAGGCTAACATTCCTAACTTACTCATTTTTACATATTAGAGCCTTATCCTTATTGGCTTTTGTGAATCATGAAGCAGGCCATAGAAACTTGTTTAAAAACTCGTTATTTCTAACGTACATAATTCATATTATCTAGGCTTCTGCTTGCTAAATTTAGGCAATACAGGATACATAGTACTAACAAAGGCCTATACGGGTATTGTCAAGGCACAGAATAGGCACTTCCCTCGTGAGAACTTGGCAAGGTTAAAGTGTGGCAACGTTATCGTTGCTAAACGCCGAGCGTATTTACAACACCGACTATTGCCGACATGACTGCCACGTTTATGTTTCACATTCATCATGTGTGATACCGTCTCACTGTACCTATTTGTTTTATAAGAAAACTAAATTACCCACCATCCATATTGACCGAACCAGACAAGTCAAACTTGTAGCGTCACATGTGATCGCATCAGGTCGAGTTGAAAATAGGCTTGACCTTCTCATTGACATTGTGAAATAAACGATTTGATAACGCGCCGATCGCCGAATGTCATAGCGAGGCTAGGGTCCCCCCTCTTTTCCCCCCCTCCACGAGACAACGGCTCTAACGGCATTAACCGCGAAGCGCTTGTTCATTGCTGCCTTAACAGGTCTATTGAAACGAGTACAGCAAACATTGCCTGGCATACGCTGTGACACTGAGAATGTAGTAGTTAAATCGAATCGTATCATTGCTGAGTGCAATCAATCTGCAAACAATCGTGACAGCCGCCATATTATTATAGGTATACGCTTACGGTAATCTACTATTGTAATTTAGCCTAGAACGGATAAAGGCTTACGAATTTGTTATGCTCCCTAAACATAAACAACTTGACTTAGACTGATACAATGAAACAGGAAACCTACATGTATGAGAAACTCAGCCATTGTAATTAGCTTGATTTAGAGCTAGGTTATCGTTGATGGGAGAGTCAAAGCCGAATTGTGGCTACAACATTGTGGCGCCCTACAAATATTTTGCAATAGATATACCTACATACCTTGTGATTATACAAATATTGATAACAGTTAAGTAGGTTAGCTCCCGTAAAATACGTTCGATGTCAAATATTATCAAGTGTTCTGTCAACATTGCGAATTCTTATCAGTACCTCATGTTTTCGCAAACACGTCCACAAATGGGTCATGTTTTATTTTTGTTCAACGCCCAGCATTAATAGAAATCGAAAAAAGCGCGTCGTCGTGTCTAGGGTGAGTGCGCTAAAATAACCAACAAACTATTTATACAGTTCGAGTCAAAAAAGAAATGGTTTGACGCACGCGACGTGATTCATCATTCGTGAGTCGGGAAATCAGATTTGGAATTTGCGTTCACAATGTCGTTGACATTTGGTGGCCGATCGCACTGAGCTCTGCACACTAGCACACACGGATCCGTACAATCGTTCATTTAAAAATAACTGTACAATTCCATGTAACCGACCAACTAGCGGTTCTAGAAAGCTTAACGTGGCCGTTGCAGACAACTCTTGCCTATTCACTATTGAAAAATGTATTGCAACAATTATCTTGTCTGTTTCGTTTGATTTCTACCTACTTTGTCGTCACCCAAGAATTCTGTTTGAAGTCCACCGGGCTAGATTTGAAAAGGAGGGTTAGCTTGCCACTCTATTCACTAAATGTTTCAACCTTGTTATTCACATTAGACTAAGCCCTTTTAAATCATGCCCGCTTTGAAATAGGACCCCTTTGAATGTACAAACGTGAACGTGAATTTTAGACATGCAATTTTTAAAATATAGGATTTGTGATCTGTTACGTATTGTAAAAACAAGTAAATAAATATGGATTTAGGTAGATATTGAAAATGATGAAACAATAGGCCATTAGTGACACGCGATGAAAACTAGGCCAGCGATAAAAGAAAAATAGTTCCGACCCCAATAACACCACGTCAGTAATTGAATAATGCAAGCAACCGGCCGGATTTAGAGGAAACGTAAATTTTCCCGGAAAGCACCTTCGAATCAATACCATTGACAACCGCTGCACGACATCATTCAGACCCATGCACTTCACGACTTCATTATCTTTCACAAAAATAGTTTGTGGAATCGGTGTGCCGTGTGTTAATGTTAAAGTTTTCCTCTAGGTGGTGTCAAGAGACTGCAGCAGCTTACTCCAAGCCCACTATCGGCTCGATGGCCATCCGCACGTCAACCCCATACATGAAGTCCTAGTCGGTGAAAAGAGAGTGTACCTTATCTTCCCCCGGTCGCACTCAGACCTCCACTCATACGTGAGGGCGAGAAAACGGCTAAGGGAACACGAAGCTCGGAGACTGTTCAGACAAATGGCAGAAACAGTTGCAGCGTGTCACGAACAGGGCATCGTTTTGCGGGATCTTAAGCTGAGAAAATTTGTCTTCGCCGATCCTCAAAGGTGAGTCTTTTCTTTATTGCACTGTGTCATTTAAACCTAAAAAAATTAACGTATTTATTAATTATCGGTTACAAAGTCAGGTCGTATTGCAGCTAAATTTATCATTGCCAAAAATCTAGAGCAACCGTTCCTTCTTAGCAATTGATATCGGCGACGCTCGAGCCGATTCAAATTGATCGATGGGTAACTTCCTCGGTATTTTTAATTTTTTACTGCTGATGACGCCCGCTACAGAGATCGATCGTGAGAAAACAGATGAGTTAATAAAAAGGTCGGAAGGGAAACGGAAATGCTCTTTGTATTTTAAGTAGCGAGTCGTTTCCTCCGTGAGTCAATCGCCTTGTGCTACTGCTATAAACTGTTATCAAGCCATTCATTATGACGATTCACATGCACTATGTGTCGCTCTAGAAATGCTAGTTGTCGTACTCGATAAAACTGAAGTAGATATTGCAGGCACGTTGCGCCACTGGCGCCAAATACGCATCTACTTTAAGATATCGGACAGCTCCCTTCTATGCTTAATCATTCGTCGTATGACTAACAAATAACAACAAGTTAAAGTTTTACTCATGACTGTTGAAAACGTTGAATATTATAAAAGGACAATCGTACAATAGGATTACTCAACGCGTTTATTAATTACGCCGGTCTCGCGTCGGCCGGTAGGAACCAGCGGATTTTCAAACTTTTGAAATGTTATCTGGCCTCCATTGTTGCGAATATCTCCGGCAATGCTAGCGGCTCAAGGCAAACGGTGTCATTGCTGCGTACAATACTGCGCGCGCCGCAATCGGGTCAAGGGTCCGCGGCAATGCGCTTGCGCACCGCCCGCGCCGCGCCGCGTGGCGTATACGTGTGCAACCCCTCCGAACCCCTATGTTGTGTTCAATCCCCATACGGGTACCTGCCCTTATGCGATCAGGTGATCCTGAGAAACTCCCCAGAAAAAGAAAATAATTTTTATGCACCCCTTCACAAGTAATTTTAACGACCACATTCCTTAAAGATTTCAAATGGATTCTATTCACCTGCCCGTATCCCGACCCTCGGTGTTTGCCCGTTTAATAAGATTCATTAATTTGATTCTTTATTTTCATTAGATAGCATCTAAAGATTCTAAGTAAAGGCTAAAAAAAGATTATAAAACGATTTATTGTATGATACTGTTTTTATATTAAAACCGTAAAGCTACTGTAAGACAGAATCTCGCCTATTGTAGTTATAATTCTGTCGGACCCCTCCTTCCACGACGGGGGCAACAGCCAAAGTTTTGTGTATTGGATTATCTTTCTCGTCCTCTCTGAGACAATATTCAGTACGCCCACCCGAACTTGGAACTTTGCTAGGATGGTTTCTTTGACCTTTTGGAGTCGTCCCTAGCGACATTCATGTTGCGAATGCGAAGCCGAATATGCCTTTGACATGACCGCTCAGCCGCAGACATGTTCGAAACGCAATATACGGCTCAAACGCGAATAAAACGAACTCCATCTGTGTATTTGCGCAACGGTATTAATTCAGTCCACTTTCGAGTGGACAGACAGACAGGAAAAAGTAATTTTTTATACTCTTTTTAGCGTAGCGTCATCAAAGCGAGTGTTGTCAAAAGCGTCGGTTCGCGATGCGGAACGGGAAGCACCGCGACCGTACCTCTAATGTAAAAACTTTTGCTTTACCCTTTGCGTAATAGCCGAGTACGACGAGACTTGAGAAGCCTTCTCCGAACTTGCCTCTCAAAGCCGGAATGTTTTACTTTTGGTTATTATTACACAGAACCTCCAAACAGTAAAGATAAACTTTTACCGCACCAACCCAAAGGTCTGATTCTGAAATGTATTTTAATTCAGCAAAATATGCCTTACTTATACCTTATTGAATGGTATTTGCAATAGCGTCGGTAATGTCCGCTGGACATGGCGTGTACAAAAGACTCTAGTTATTGAGCAAACGGGACGCGCTTGCTCGCTGGCGTCTGTTTTGTCTGACCGTTAATATAAATTAAGCAGGATATTGCAGATGTGTTTCCAGTTTTGCCATGTGCCGGTGTCGGAGCGGAAATATCAGTTTTTGTTCTACTTAATGATAACGGACCTACGCGTGTAGGTCAAGCAGGTAGACAGCTGTTTTAGCAATCCGTGACCCGAGGCTTTCGTTTGGCTAATATGGCCATGTGTACCACTTTTTCCCAGAGGATATCCTTTATACATAGTTAACGTATCAGATTATTCAGATGGTCAAACAAACCCCTACGGCCAGCTGACCTTGTCCAGCCCTAATAAATTCTAATGATTGCACATGTCGCGCCGGTCACCAATTCACCATCCCCAGCTGTTGTTCGCTATCGTGAGAATGGTGTATCGGTGAAGGTGCAACTTGAGCAAGTGTCCCGCCCTTCGACCTCTGTTCTCACGTCTCGGCGCGATATAAAGGCACCCCTGATTATAAATTCAAGTCATCCGGCGGGACGCCGCGCTCCGCGTCGTCGCGATCAGCATCCCGCGATACCGCCGGAGTCCCGACTCAAAGGTAAACAAGAACATTAATATTGATTCCGCACTCTCTTTGACGCTTTGAAGTTGATTTTCTTAACACTCACCCGTAGTTTTTCTTGTCCTTTGAGATGAAAACAGATTTCTCCCTGCTCTTCTTTGAGACGAAAATAACGAAGAAAAATACAAAGTTTAAAATTAAAAAGAAATTAATGAAAAACTCGGCATAAAACAGTAGCTAACATAAAGAAACCATGACTTCAATGGCTTTATGATATTTAATTGTAATTGTAACAACTCAAATTAGAGGCGAAATTGAATTCAAGCCCAATAGTTTGTATACTTCAAAGGGATACAGCTGCAGGGGGCGAATTCGAATTTCTCTGATATCAAGTGTTACAATAGATAACAAATGAGAAGTTCGTGTGTAACTAGAAACTATCAAGAGAAATCTCGGGCGGTGTATCCGGGCGCAGGCCTTGGGGAGGGAAACGAGGTCGCCACGATAACGCAGGTAGAGATCCTCATGCCCTACGACAACACGCACTGGCTACGTCACCAACACCCAATTATTATGACGACACGTAATTGATATTGCATACTTCCTGGAAGGATGTATTATGCCCATCACAATAACAAAACACTAACGACAAAATGTATAAAAATTAATCACCTTGCCGGTGACATCACGGACCTGACGACAGAAAGCCGGATGTTTGACTGTAAACTACCTTTATACGAATAATGCATTCTTAATTTTGGCATTGCCGACAGGATGTTACAAAGCGGAAACACATTCGCGTGACAAAAATAGCCTTTGTCCGCTGTCTACGTGATGTCTCAAAAATCTAATTTGTTTCGCAGTTTGTTGTAGAGTATTAAGCTAAATCTCATAACGTACCAGACAGACCGGAGCCCGTTTTCGGTCGGCCAAAGTGGTCTCAGGTCCTTTGTAAATAAGCTCAGGTACAAAAATTGTCCCAGGCTTATTGTTCGGGCGCATCCCGCCCACTCCCCGCCAAAATAGTAAGCTCGTCGAGTGATTCCGCCAGGTAACAAAACACAACCCGTGTTTTTGCGTAACAAGGTGCTCAGGAGATGGATCGGATGATCGAACGTATTGCAAACAATGACGACGATCCAGTGGCATTCGATTACGCAACTTCATATTTACTATGTCGTATCCACATAGAAACGAACTTTTTAAACTACCCGCATGATATCACCAAAGATGTTTATTTTGCCAACCGGTTGGAATTGCAGTGCGAAAATTGGAGCCGACTCTTATTTCGCCTCTAAAATACATCTGGATGGTGTATTCGCACGTCTGTCGTGTTTAACGGGACGGGATATTTACGGTGCGGGCTGAGCCGGCGCTCGCCAGCGGATGTGCCAAATTGGTCCGCGATAGACGGTCGCCTCGCCACCCGGCAGACGCCGGCCCGGCCACTGCCTCACAGACTTCAGCATTTCCTTCCAAATCTGTTTCTAATTTGCGACCGATTCGTATGATTACTGGACCGACACGCAACCGCTCTATAATTTAAAAAAAAGATGTGCAACACGATAACCCAAATATCGCCTCGAGGTAGTTACCGATATATCAGCAGGCCTCAGCGGTCGATCAGCGCCGCGTGTACCTACGCGCCTACGCCGACTATTTTGAAAACGTTTTGAAACTGAGTTGCTAAAGCCTCGTGGTGCAAGAGACCTCCACATTACAGCGATGTATTTGCATAATACTGGGCGCTCGGTAATATAACCAACCATACGTCAGTTGTATAACTTTTGGTGCAGTTGTACTTTGCCATTATTGTCTGGTTTGCGTAACGGACCTTTTATTTCGCTAAGTGTCCGAGTGTGCACTGCGTAGTTGGCATCCGCTGCTGATATTTTCGCGCGGGTGTGGCCGCTGGCCGCTCGTGTTAGATAAACGAGCGCGCATCGAGTGCTAATTTGTACGGCGTGATTCAGGCGTGCCGGAATTCAAGCGCACTGTTGGTTCTTGTTTTGGGGCGTTTATTCGCGGCCTCGATCGCGACTAGCGCGGCGTGGTGAGGTCGCGCGCAACTGTGCCAATGTCGCGCGGCCGCCGCCGACGCCGCGCCGCGCCGCCTGACGCCTCCTCGATCGTGCGGAACTGATGCCACACTGCAGCGTTTCAAAAACTCTGATGCCATATCCAGTCTTATGAAAGTGAGTCATCGTTCACCTTGAATGCGCAAAACATTCCTGTCTGGACATCTTTGTTGCTCCTCCGAATGCCATCTCAACCGTAAAATAACCCGGAATGCTTTCGAGTTCATGACGCCTACACTTTTCCCTCATTCTGAAAATAAATGAATCGGCGAGGACGACGCAAGCATTCGTCATGGCTATAAATAACGCGTGTTCGCACCTTTTTTGGTGGTACGAAAACACCGGATGCGACTACCGGACGCAGGCGATAGTGCAATGCTCTCAAGCGAAAGTCGCCTTTACTTGCTCGTAGGACAGAACATAATGCGACATTCTCAATAATGAATTGCCGGACATAGGTGTCATCCATACAAAAGTAAATCCGATTGTCAGTTGAATTCAAAGCGACGACGATGGATCGGTGTTGACGTACACCTTGCTAAACCGGGGGCACATACACAACAGGTTATTGTTATCTAAAGGGCGGAAACCCGTTCTTCCTTCCCAGTTTTTGTTACAATTTCTTTGTCAATATAGACTTATCCTTTTGTCGGTATTAGAATAATTTTGTACAATTTCCCAATTCGGCGTCGTTAATTTTGCTATCGGGTACACAGCTGAGAAAACGCACGACTAGCTATTAAATCGATCCGGTTGCGTAAAACAAAGGTCTGCGAAACCTTGTGCAAGCGGCGCGCCCGCGCAGCGCCGACATATCTGCGGATTTGCGTAATCGCGCACTTATCCACCGATACCGACGCCCGTGTATTGTGACACGCTCCGTTTGCCTACATCTGCACAACCTATATTTAAAAAAATACTTTGTGCCATTTCCCAAGAGATAGGTTTTCAACTAACACAATTCTTGTAAACTCATACTTTTCGTCTGCCGTTTCAGAACAAGAACAAAGCAGCGTCATAGTCATGCAAAATAGCTTCGTTCAATGTCAAGGGCAATGCAAATTAATTTGACATTGACCAGCTCTACAACATCCCATTTCAAGTAGCGTTTCCGCCGTAACACCTTGTTCTTAATTATTTTTGCTCTAAAATGGCGTATTATTTCTGCTACTAATTTAGCCCGCCTTCTACATATCTCATGGAAAACAACGGTGGTGTCATTTCATGATATCACCGGATGACTCACGGGCGGCGGTCGTGACTCCAGCCAGAGACGTGAACGCCGGTTAAAGGCAACTTGAACTGACATAACCTTCTCTGTCGGGAGCATAAGGCACGGCCATTTAAAAGCTCTGCAAAAAGTTTCACGGTGGTCGGGCGCACGCGACCGCTCCCTGCAAGAGATGGGTGCATTCACTTCGCACTGTCGGCAAAAAATATGCACGTGCCAGCAATTAAAAAGGGACGAGACAGTATAATTGCGCTCTGCTTTGAATACCGTCGCACTTGGCCGGCCAGGGAGAACCAAGTTATGTCGAAGGTGGAATCACTGACCGTCGACACACGCGCCAGAGCCCGTATTTCCATTTTCTGTCGTTCCGTCCCGTTCCATACGAGTTGAGATTAGTTTTTAACGAGGTAGCAACAAAGCTCGGTAAGACACTGGAGCTGGTCTAAAGCGGGGGTTTTATTCAGCGGGGCACTTTTTATTGTGTCGTTTGCTTTGGAACCTACTCGGGGCGTGTGTTTCCTCGTTTTTCGCAGCCACCATCTGCGTCGTTATCCGCGGACGCATCGCGTCGCGAAGGTCGCTGACCGCCGAAATCATTCAGCGTAAACAAAACACAGTCCAACATAACTATCACCCGACACGCTTGCATTATAAACAACCGCAGCGCTTTATCGATTGTCACAATTCGAGATGATAACGTTCGCCAAATCGATGTTGTATTTTACCTAGTAAAATACAATTAATGTTTGAGCTCTGACAAAAGTGTCCCCCTTACCGATAACACGTTATCGGTACGAAATGACTATAAGTTCGATGAACCTGTTCATTTCAAGAACGAGCCTCAATATGGCATCAAGTTAGTACTGTACACCTATTTTCATTAGACAATGGACGTGGAATTTAAAAATACTTTCTGTCTTTGTCATCATTGAAATAAAAATCTCAAGTCTTGCAATGAATCAGACGTGACAGAGCGATGTTGAATTCCACATAAAACTGGTGCACTCAATGGCGTCACCTAAGAGGGAATTTAAAAATGTAAGGGTAACAATGGAGGGTGCAGGGATGAATCATAGGAAATTTCTATCGGGTCACTAGCCTCGCACCCTACGCAGCTAAAATTACGTACCCTAAAATGGCTCCTAAATATAAACTCCATGGATACCTTTTATAAATAGGTGCACATACCTATTAAGGCCTTTGTAAATTGGTGATAATTTTAGACGTGTTTGTAGAGATTTATGTACAAACTGAGTCGGGAGTTAAAACACAGTCTATTTATAAATCCTGAGTTGAGACGTGGTTGCCGTAGCTGGTCTTTATTATACATAAATTCAAGTTTGCTATATTCTCCTGGCTGCCAACTGTACAACATCGGGTTGCGCTACAAAAAAAAACAAAACCTGAAGGTGCATTAATTGCCGGAGTCCTTTTACACTCGCCAACGCACGGACAAAAATAAAAACAACACCAAGACATGGTTCGAGCACCGGGGCCTACTTGTGCATGCAAAGGAAACGAGTTCGCAATAATAAAAATATTAAACGGTTATCGAGAGAAAGCTAACATAAGTTACTAGGCTCATACGAGTTCCTGCTGAAGTGAGATGCAGGCGACTGACCCCGGCTACGGTTCCAATATCGTTAATCTTCCGAGATGTTCTTGCCCCTTACTGTCAGCTTTTTCCTGTTTCGCTTCAAAGTTCAACAACTTTCGATATTCTGCAGACGACACTCAATTTAGCGAGCCGCCAGACTCGTAGTGCGGTAGCTGACAGTATTTGTGTGTTTTTGTTTTTATTTTTTTGCTCAACACATTGATTCCACGGCGCGTGGGCAGGCTCGTGTGGAACATACACGTTTTACGACGAACTCGTGCTAAAATAAAATATTTTTCGTTCTATTAAACTAAAAACGGAGGCGTTGGCAAGTTGGATGCTCCTTATTTTTAATTCAGTATCATTCGTTTCCCACCTACATAGTAACATCGAGGTTAGTGCGCAAAATATTTAAAAGCGGGGGCGCTGAGCCAAACATAACAGAGATACAGAGGAATATTATGTCCTTACAAATATTCGAAGTTCTCGTAAAGCGAAGCCCACGCTATCCTAAAATAATCCCGAGCTATTTCTAAGTTCACAACCTTTGTGTTGCCATGTATACCGGTGAAGTTGACAAGCTCGTGATTTATTCGTTTGCTTATTTTGCTGTGTTCGGAGCGTTTACCTTGCGAATCTTGCGAGGCTGGCATCTGAATAAAAAATAAGCTCAAACCGGTCGGGCGCTGGCCAGAATTACGATTAACCCTCAATCTGCAGTTGTGATGCGTCTCCCACTAAAAATACTTACCGTCCGCCGGGATGCGCGCTTGTTTATGCATTTTTATTTTCTTACCTTTAATTATTCGGTTCACTCAAATAACTGGTGTGCAAGTAGGTTCGTCAGTCAGCACGGTAGGTTTATTTAAAACGCGTTATGTGTTTAAAAACAATAGTCACCGTTGTAATTAGCTTGCCAGTCACGGGCGTCTGTCCTACTACGGGCTTCCTGTTTTGATGCACTGGCACGATTTTTTGATACATTAACCTCGACAATCGACATTATGATGTTAAATTACCGTTTTAGCCGTGGTCGCATTGGTTACAAATACTCTAGTTAGAGTCTAGAGTATTATTGAAAGGATTGAAATGGTAGTGGGTCTAGAGTCTAGTCTAGACCCCCTAAGATTTCAATCCTTCTAAGTATGAAGAGTAGTTTTTGTTACACCTGAAACTCTCAAATAACGAAGTTAGTACTTATCTATTTAAATACGAAAACGCGGTTAAGATTTTGTGTAAACAAATCTATTTTCCTTTTGGCACGAGTTCTGTTATTTATCGCACATTTTCCTTATTGATATAAATTCGTAACAAAAACTTCCTTCATTTATCGTTTACACAATACCAGTGGCGTGCTAATGGTACCCACCTAGATAACTAATATGGTACCTAATTAAGCTTGCATGATGTCACTCACAAATTCCCCTAAATGCTGTCATTTAGTTACGTTTATCTTGTTACCAAGAAGACGTGTCACTCTAATGACTAGCTCGGTAAATACCAAGTTACAGTTCATCTTAATTGTAGAATAGAATGATTGTATGTTGATGTTCTCATAGGTTCTAATTATAAAAGTGTTGTGGGAGCGTCCGGGGCGATCGTCCGCTAGATACGAACTTACGAAGTGTAGGAGCATCCTAATCTCGTTCCGAAACTCTGCCGCTGACGTAACTCGGTTCACGGTCAACAAGAGGAAATGACGCAAGCGCAAGCGTAGCGTTGCACACAGCCAGCCTCGGTTACAACACCTTGCCGAACACAAACTTGCCAAAAACGATTCACGTGACGAAAACACACGAAATTATAACTTTTGGTGCTTTTAAGGATTCTCTGTCGTCACTGGTAGCAGAATTCGGGAAATGTTTCCCGAATTCTGCTACGTCATGGGCTCGTAATGTTACTTTTTTCTCCACTTCGACGTCAACAAATTCGACTTTAGGGTTGTTAGCGAACCGCTAACGAGACCTCATAACTTCTGTTTGCGATTGCGACACTCCTGACATTGGGAGTTTATTTATAAAATAAAATAACGTGATGTGTTCACAGACCAATGTAATGTGGTCATTTATTACTTAATCATTTTTGAAAAATAATACTAACTTTAATTGGAAGTTGTTATCAAGAGATTCTGATAAGCTTAATGAGATTTGATAATAAGCTACTTCGGTACAAGGCAAGCTAAACCAGTGTTGGAGGTCTTATTAGTGTACGTGTATCCGACTATTGAACACTTGAACAGCGTTAGTTATCAGGAACGTTTGCACTGACATTGAAATGAGTTGCGCTTGCGTTGCGAAACGGTACTCTTTTCGTGTTTCTGGCCTCGCAGCGAGCCGCGTTCAAGATTGAAGAATACGTATAATAAATATGAGAACTGAGAACGGATCCGACCTCCGTTCGCGGTCACTAGTTGTGTAACTGATGGCGACAAACAATACTGTGATTTTGGAGCTGACGTAACTATACAATTTGCATTTGATTGTCGCTTGACTAAATGGAACTTGATTTTTATTGACACATTCAATATAAATTATAATTGCACATGCATATTCAATAGACAATGCCGAATCAATTTACTGTGTGATATTTTCATAACCAGACCTTATATCGCGAGGTTAAACAAATTAATTTGCTGCCTTTATTTGTATCCAAAATCAGTTCATTAAGAGAATACACAAAAGCTATAATATGTACTCATTAAAACAATTTAATTGACCGCTGTGTCTGCGTGTGTCGTGTCATTAAACACATATCACGTATTCACTGGGCGAGCAATAACAAAGCAATTCGGAATCTTAGTATCATTCATATTAAAGTATAATTTACATTGATCGCTGAGAGCGGGTCGTGACATTGTCAGTGTGATGATCCCCTGTCGCCGTGAAGTCATCGTCGTATATAAAACATAAAACAATGCGACTGGCGTCATTAGCGACACTATTGTGTACCCAGTCTTGTGTTTCTTCGTACAATCGATATGTTTGTACAGATTTGACGAGAATTTGCGCAGTTAGTCGAGTTTACGCACATTGGCGACGCTCTGCTGTAATCAATAAAGTAGTATGTGATCAAAACACATTAGTCCACGTGCACCGATTAACTTCACGCTTTGCACGATGAACTTGCCTGCCTCGCGACAGATTGTATCAATCAAACCTCTCATGCACTCAACACATTTAATTAGTGGGGCACATTCATTTTGTAAGCCGCGTGCGTAACTAATTCAATTTCTCTCTCGATTGTCGCGGAATAATAGTCGCATTTACGTAGCAGATACTTTAGGAGTTAATAAACAATTTATATACAAAACGAAGCTGTAGAAAATTCCAATCTCTCCGAGAAAATTATTAAGTTTGAGGAACGTGAGGGCCCAGAGCGCCCACCTAGTTATTCAGCTCTACAGTTTTGAAGAGCGGCCTTCCTACGCGAGGGTTGTGCGGGGGTTTTATAGGCCGTAGCACGTGACCCGTAGCAACCGCTACGAGGCTACGTAGCTTTGACGTCAGAGCGGCAAAAGTACCCGCGAGTGGGATACCGTGTAGTGACGCACTTATTCGCCTAATGATTCTCGGGCGCGTGCTATCGATTAATGCGTAATTGTATGGATTCCAATACTGTTTGAGTGTTGTGACTTGTGACGTGTACACGGAAGCGGTTGCGCTCGGTCGCACCGGCCGGCTCGCCGGGCCGTTGTGGAGCCGTGACCAAGGACGCGCGGACCCCGCACACGGCCGCAACACCGCTTGCGACACCACTATAACGATGCCGCACCGATGCACCGGCACGCCACACGTTATTCACTACATCTCTTCAACTCTTTACACGCGTATCATTGACAATTCATGTCAAGCCGAAACGGAGTATCTCGATATGCGCATCTCGTTCAAAAAGCATTACATCAGCTAGAATGTTATGATTGACTTTATTCACCTTCTTGCTGTTGAATGACACGTGTCGGTGACTTTGCCGCCGCCCGTCTGTTGAAATTAGCACCCACACTTGCGAATATGTTGCTTGTGATCTATAGATGACGTATACTCGTACTTTATTTCAACATTCATTGAAAAGTCGAGTTGTTTACGAATGACGCGTTGGCAGAGTTTTTTTACATCAGACTTAGTATCGTTCACGTGGCGGCTAACAGGGCGGTGACGACACGGTAATTAACACCTGGATGGCGGAAAATATACATCAAAACAAGCGAAACGTATCGCTCTCATGATAATATACTCTCGTGTAAGATTTCCGCGTTCGAACGAACCTTGTTGTTACACATCAGATCCTGTTACTGAGAAATCTTTCATATAATGGAAATGTTTAGTACACAACGTGCGGTTTTCCTCCTATTAAGCATCCCTCTAATTCTCGTTAAAAATAAGAAAAATTTCCGGTCGGTACGAAAAGATAAGCGTTGATTAAATGATCGTTAAACTACATATATATACAAATCGGGCGGGTGGCCTCGGTCCGAAGACCGCCTCGATTCAATGTCAGTTGCGCAAGCGCCACTCTTCCGCCTTCCATTCGGCCGCCGCCGCGACGCCCAACCAGGAACGAGAGAACACTATTCAAATTTAAATCGTAACGTTTCTTGCCCTGAATATACGTACGTGTATCTGGTATTATTTTAGTATAATGAGTAATATTCTATATTGAATGTATGTATGAAAGGTATTTTAATTTCTAAGCGCGTGTATGCGTGACGAACGTGACATGAGGCTGAAAAATCGTAATAAATTTGAAGATGTAGGTCTTTTTGCGAGTGCGAACATCACGTTCTTATGCAATATTGGTTTATATTGGCTATTAGTGGTCACTTGAAATATAATTTATTCTTTTATCACGACACAATCATGACATTGCATTTGAATTTAACATTAAACTTGCTTACGTAATTGATAACATCCGAAGCGGATATTTCAAAGTCTAAACATATCGCCTCTGTGAAAATTAAACTGCGCATATTCTTACAATGTTAAGACTTCGCTAATTGCGTTACATACCGAACCACAGATAAAGATAATAATTTATTCTGTAATTATTCAACAATTTTTTGACATAAATAAATTATAAAAGAACCTTTAGTTCTTTTATAATTTATTTATGTCAAAAAATTGCATCTACGTAATTACAGCGCATCCATTTCGAGTCTAACTAGACACCATCCAATTTAAAATCCCCGGAGCTTCGCCGGCTGTAAGATAATTAAGTTAATATACCTTTGCCATGTGGCCGGACGGTGAACACTTATTTTTAATACATTTAACTTTTTCTTTTGTCTCTCCTGATACAATGTCGGCCATCTGCCGTGTAAACTGTGCAGTTCTATTTTATTTTAACTCCGTTTCCGGTCCCGTTACATCCGGTGGTCGAGAGTGCTTGAGAATCAAACGCATGCGCATATGCTCCCCTAATGATTAAAAAGTTTTCAAGTGCCATGGGAAACGGTAGTGTACCGTAATTGGTATTAAAATAAAATTTGGGATTGTGACACGGTCATTGTACTGCGGCCTTATCTACGAGACACCTAATCATTTTAGAGGTCACAACAATCTGTTATCACAGGCAGATAACGTGGTAAGGTCGCGGTATGCCGCAATGTGCTCCGTGTTCATGTAACACAACCTTACGGCGAGATCAGTACCTTCGTACCTTCACGTTCATTCAGAATTTGGGACAAAAAAACGTCAAGGTGTTCCAAATTGTATTGTTGAGCTCGTATCGGGTTAATCTTCCAACAATTGCCTCAACGACGTTACAATGCCGACTTTTTGTCGACTTTGCCAATTCTAAACCCTCATCACGATCCAACACGAACAGATGTTCCAGTAAACAAATACAGCTATTATACTCCTCTCCTACGCATGATTTATTCGTTCCACATCTTCGCTGAATCGATGATGGGACGACAGAAAACTACCGACCATTGTGCAAGAATTCATCCTATTGAACACTAAGAAAACACCTTTTTGGAGCAGACAATGAGTTGCACATGTAAGAAGAAGTTACCTGCACGCACGTGTTCGATATTCGCATTCCGCACAGACAATAATGAATTATTTTCCCCCGCAACCTGTCATTTCAAAAAGACCCTCACGAATTAATCACAGGGTCGCAATTCCTTTGCGTCAAGATGAAAAAGTACTAGCGCAGTGAATCTGGCATCTCGTAAAGGACTTTAATAGCCAACAATTTCTCGGTTTTATGGCCCTGTGTCTATATTTGGTATGTATGCTATTTTGCTTGAGGGTCCTGAAATCTGTCATGGCTTGGCGGCACATCGGCGCGCTGTCATTAAAACGAAAGCAATTAGAAGTGAAGCATTCCTTTGTTGCCACGCGCTCTATCACCTTTGGTCTATAACAGAACCGTGTTAAAAGAAACAATAGATGTTCATCAACAGTATGCTTGGACACGTGATGACAACTCTATCTGTTGAAATGCATGCACACCGGCACACGGCCCGATATTCGATACAACGGAAGGTCAACAGAGTTTAGTTACTATCGAGAGGCGATGTTTATTCAAATGCACTTACATACAGCCAGCTCCAAGTTTGGATTTCGACATCTGCCACGAGGTCAATATTTGCCGTTTTTTCGAACGTTCCTTTCTTTATAGTATTGAGTCCCTTCTGTTGGTCTTTTCATAACTAGCTTTTGTTTTGAGGCCTAAACCAGTCGGCGGCAGATGCTAGCCAGGCTAAATGGTTGCCAACATTTGCACGGAAAACAATTTCATTGAAAACTCTGCGGAGCTCAATAAATGCGCCGGACAGGATATTACGCGATCAGAGTAAATTGCTTTTGCCGTTATTAATTTTGATAACTGGGATTCAATTCGTTTCTCTCTTTTGTAACAAAGGGAAACCATCGTAATTAATTTAATATAGTTACGCAGCAAAACAAAGCGCTCGCAATTGGAGTTGAAATTCAATTTTGAGTAGTTCCGCGTAAAAGTGAGCAATATACGAGGCCGTATAACATTCATGATTAAATTCGTTGCTGTAGAAATGGTCTTTAATCTCACATTCAGACTTTTTATATCGACATGGGCTCGGCCATCTGTTCGGTCAGATTAAAGTTTTTTCGATTTTTACGTAAAACATATATTGATATGAAAAAGTGACACGTAGCACATGGCACGTTATCGTCCTCTAGGTTTCTACCTGCCTTTGTTACAGGCACAATGCGTGCGCGCACATCTGCCAGTGCCGCCCGCTCACCGATCTCTGCTCCTGCACCTTTGTGCATATAATGCTTATTCTAAATTTTATAATCAATCATTTTCGTCTCATTCACACTGACGTTGCCAAATGTGCACATACAATGGTATGCAAAGTAATGGTTTCAAATCATTTAAAGATCCATCATTATGTGATACCTCTAGACGTTCTATAATTTGAAGTTACTAAAGGGATATTTAAAGTAAATAGAGGCGAAATACTGGTCCAAATTAAGCGGTGGACTGGCATTATAAATACTATTTATAGGCCTGCGGATTTCGAGGTCTAACGTTTGCTCAATAATTGCTAACCGCTTTAGAGAGATGTTATAAATCCAAGTTAGTTTACTAAATACGAGGTCGACTTCTCACATAACTAAGGGTACGTTTAATTGCAAACACTTAAAGCTGTCCATTCACTAAAATTATAAACCTTTTCGAACTAAAGGGCGATTTTATTATGATTTACAATATGTCCAAGCAATTTAAAAGTGTTTTACAATAATTTCAAAAGCGTACGTACCCCTGTGTACTACAATGGTTGTTGAATGAAACAAAAGAGTTGGAATGTTCGATGTTGTAGGATAGGAACAATTAATCGAGTGGTCCGGACGCTGCGATGCCAGTTACGAAAGAATCGACCATGCAGTTGCTAAACAGTTGTGTGCTACCGCTTTTGAAATTTTGTAATACATCTGGATCGTTTTGAAACTTATTAACCTGTTTGTTTTGCGTTCAATTGTAATACTCTTGAGTTTCAAAAGCCTCTCAAAGGACGTTTTCATTATTTCTACAGTTACGCTCTCTAAGTGCTGGCACAAAGGGACGCCCTTAACGATCAAGTTACTTTTGTTTGTCCGACACTAATTAAACAAAAGATGTCCAGGTTCTCTTTGTGTCTAGCCGTTGGTTGTAACTGTCGCTGACAGGTGAATGAAATGAACGCCTCTTCTGAGCGTATTTCAAATAGTGAGCTTCGAGAAAAAAATTGCCCTTGTCATCATCCAGACATTGACAGACCGAGCGTCGACGTTAATTGAGAACGAACATTAAAACAGCGGAATAACAAAAGGTTGTAATAGACAAATGCAGCGGAACCGGCGCGGCGGCGTGCAGTTAGCTCATAGTAACCAACGCTCGGCGTTTTGGAGCGGAGACTTGCCGCAATAAATCCTTGATGGAACCTTAACCCACTTGGATGATTACGAGTGCGCTTGCCGCGCGCCCGCGCCGGACGCCCGCAACTCCGGCAGCGCTACAAACGCTTTTCGGTACATTTTTTCATTTGCTTGTGCACCAATTTAAAGTAGGTACTTTACCATCATTTGACTTAATATCTTCGCATACAAAAGGTCGATTAGCAGGTGCAGATGACACCGAATTCCTGAATTTACCCTTTGGGTTTCTGGAGTTAATTAATAATTCATGTAGTACCTAAGTCGTGGGAGCAGCAACGGTCGCTGCAGTGACCGGCGCGCACGCAGGTGCACTGGCGACCTTGCGCAATGGCACATATACTCGGGTACATAATCTAGCCGCTAACAAATGTATATCGGAAACCGCTTGCGAGATACTTTGTATGCGTTTCGACATCGACTGTTTATGTTCAGCGCCATAAACGTGTCGAGATACAATTCTTAAAAATAACGTTAGTGGAATGATTCAATTGTTGAACTAATATATGCACGTTCCGAAACGGTGACATCATCCATGGCAGTCGATCGAGCTCGTGTCCCGCTAATGACTGCGGCTAGATGGAAATATTCTTTGATTGACGTAAAAAAATCTGACGGCCGGTGCCAAGTGGGTCAGTGCGCCAATGTCGGGCTTATCATAAAACCATCGCTGTGCTACATACTGGTTAATTATAGTGCTAATGTGAGAAATGGTAGCGTTTGTTAGTGACTGTGGTCGTGTCTCACGCATGTCATCAATCGAACGTCAGCGCTGCACCGGCAGGCGTGACGGCCGGAATACTGGGTCAAGTACAACGGTGCTTTGCCATTCATTGTCACCGGCGACCAGCCCTCCCCCCGCCCCCGGCCCGTGCGCACCTCCGCCTCTCCCCGCCAGCAACGCTTGCGCTCGCGCATCGGCCTCGCGCCCACTGAACTTGACATATCGCTTTTTAACATTTTTTTGCCAATTATTCATGTCAGTGCTAACTTAAGTAGGTTACTTACATTTCTGCAAGCGTTTCTTTTTCGCATATGCTTTGTTATGAGTATTGCAATCTTTTGCGACTTGAAGACCTTGTTGCAAATTCAGTGTTAATTTCACACTGGTGTCGTTAGTTGTTGAAGATGATTTTTTTTAATATCTAAGTTAAATATAATGTTTCGTTGAGTTGCACACTCACAGTGCACGCATTACACCAGCTCTGTAATTGCAACAAACAAGTGTGACAACACTCGTTACTTAACTCATTGCAGTCTCCAATACAGCAAGAGTTTGATGTAACGCTCTGTGTAACCTCATCGCGGTAGGCTCGTGATTTCGCATCGTAATTTTCCATCCCGAAGGTATTATACATTAAGGTGTGTTATGTTGCCGAACGCGAATCATCAACACATCGGCTCCTCTGACATCACCGAGGTCGTCGGCCGGCGAGGCACAGCCGCGCAGCCTGCGGACTCAAATGATAAAATACTAATGGATAGAGTACATTCACCGCGTTAGAAAACCTACTTCATTCAGTTCCGCACTTTCTTTATTGCATCACCGGCGTGTGCCGTTTCGCCGCACTCTCTTCCGCTGCGCCCGCCAACATTGTGCAAGCGACCATCGCACCGCATCTAATGTGAATTTGGAATGCGACCACTTCCAATTATTTCAAAATCTAAATCGTTTTACTGACAGACGCCGCCGCCGACGCAAACTAATACAAATTGTCAGTGCGCACGATTTATTAATAATTTGATAGATTTCCGCACTTTCTTCGGTTACATCACGCGGCTTTGTTTCGCTCCCCTCGGATATGACAGGTGAAGTTTCGCAAGTTCAGTGACCTCCCCCCGCTCCGCGGTGCATCCGCGAGCGCGATGCCCAGAATAGTGATATAATAAGTCGCCGTGTAATTCTGTTGCTGTTTAGAAATTACCATTTCCGCACTTTCCAAGTTACATCATTGCGTCTAGAAAAAAGTATTGGCGGGGTGAACGCCCGCATAGACCGGCCATCTTAATTTAATGTTGTTGATCATTGCTCCTTCGATTCGAGGGAGCGTTGATCCTTACATGATCTCATAGTTCGATGTACCTTTGAGTAAAACAAAAAATAGACATGTATTCCTTATAATATAAGTATTATAAGTTTTTGTGCTTACCAATCAGAAATAAACACCTGTTTTTTGCGGATGTGGAGTGGAGTAGCCAATAGAAATGATGCCACTGTTTAGAAAAATACTACGCCATAAGAACGGCACGAGAATATTTGGTAGATCTGTATTAATCATTTAGTAACACACGTTGCCGGGTGTTTGGTACTATCACGATATCGTAACGCTGGCATCAATACTTTCATCGGCCTAGAACCATTTCGCTGAGGCGAGCAGGCAGCGTACCAATCAGAAAGTACCGCTGTTTGGCGTGCCACATTCGAACCGTAGCTGTAAACTTGAGATATTATTGCCATGCCTTGTTAAATCCGCCACGTCCCCAAACATCTTCCAATAAGTGTGAAAACACAAAGGGCATTGTCCGCGAATCCTAGAAGCCTGTTTATTTATCAACCACGATCACTCGAAGCGTATTCGATCCACGTTCTCGATTCACACAATCGTACGGTGTTTGAAATTCTTCGTCGTACTGCCCTACGTTCTTTTACGCTTTCGATTACCGATTATGTTAGAATATTTGATAGAAATTCATAATTTTGAGCCATCTCTTAAATTCACACATTTTTTCCGTAATAAATAAATATGGAAACCCGTTCTGGACTGGTTCTTATTAGCGATGTTTACGCGTCGTTTTCAGCAATGCTTAACGGTAGAAACGAGTTCTCCACTCGCGATTTTTATCCCGCAAAGATAAGTATTTATTTACAAACTTTTGACCAAAACAATTTTCATCAAACTCTTGTTTACAGTCGGTATACAATTTTCTTGTATTGTTAACTTGGAGCACACGCTTTACCGCGCTTTTGTTGTTTTTTCAAAGCGTTTATAAGCTGAAACAAGCACGAGCACAACCCTTGTTTAAGATTCCTGACAAGTAATTTAATCAATAAGCAATACATTGCAGCGTTTGCTTACTGTAAAACATCTTTACTACAGCAGAAGTAGTGATGTATGGCGTGTGCCGCGATGAATTCTGTTCAATTTGTAGAGGAATGTAGTAAATGCTTTTACGTGTCTTATCGCGGTGAGCCGAAAGAACCTGCAACGACATTAGGGTCGTACGGACCCCAGTACTATAGCTATTGTTCCTGCTCGATGGAGTTCAGATAATGATCGCGGTATGTAAGCGCAAGCACTCGACGCGAGAGTCTTAGCGGTACCGGAGCAACGAGTAATTCTGTTTGCAAACAAGTTTTTTTGTTTACCCACTTTTTATATTGACGTTGATCGTGAATAATGGTGGCGTTTAGCTCGAATTAAATTAAAATCACGCGGTGGGATATGTTCCCAGAAGCCGCGTACATAACGTCAAAGCTCAGCTCGTGTAATGTACGAAGCTACACTCGTGCACCGCGCGACGCAACTCATTTCCATACCAATGGCATCACAATAAGTGCATGATATATGTAACACATTTTCGCAACGAGCGACCAATAAATAAGTTAGAACTAGATTGCGTAACACAACAAACAGTTCACTCATTAGATTACAAAATATTTGCTTATCACTCACGTTGCCAACCAAACAAATAAACAAGTGGTGAAAATTTTAAGGTTTTTTCTGAAGATAAGATATGAGTGAAATGCTGATAAAAATGCCGATAACCGGAGCAACACAGGTCGTTACCTCAATTTATACCTTATTAAATACACGGTACTGAAGATTTTGAATAGAAAAACGATTTGAGGCAATCACAAATCAGAGTATTCTCGACAGATTTTACCTTATAATTTCACTGGAAATTACTAAATTATGTACCGTTAGTATAAAAAGCTATTTTTGTATCGTAATACTTAGGAATCGACGGAGATTAATCCTATTTGTCGTCCCACGCGTTTCTGCAATCACGAAGTAAATGTATTTCACAAGGCGAAATCGCAACATCGCTTATTTCGCGTTTTCGAAATCATCCTGCGTCATTCATTCCTGCTTTGTACTTATGTACGGTTACACCGGGTTTATTGTCTTTATATGAAATGTTAAAACGGTTTATTGGTGTCAAAATGTCGCCATACCGCGTCGTGCCCATGTTAATGTCTGAAGTTTCATTATCATTTTGTTTATTATTCACGCTTGATTACATTTCGTTGTTTCTGTTTCACTTCGACAGAAACATGTTAATTTCTGATACTTACTAGTTTTTAGCCCAAATGTAATGAGTGTTTGTAACAAGTTAGCTAGAACAAGTCAGTCGACGTGTACGAGAGACAAATGCGCGATTGTTTCGAGTGTTGTGCAAACCATATTATGAAATAGAGCGTAAGGACCAGCGTTTAATACATTGCGATAACTATGCGAAACGTTCGGTACCTAAGCGACGCCGTTACAAAACATTGCATTACCAAAGGTTTTAGGATGCTCTGCTCCGCGCATATAAATCAGCCGTAAAGTCAACGAAGCATTGTCTCGTTCAATTTTTCCATACATTTACGCCACTCGCCAGATCCAATAGTTAACCAACTGTTTCAGTAATGCTCGGCATTGCCTCGCCAGTTCGCAATACTCTACTCCGTTCGCTACATATCGCAAGCTCTTGCGTCGTCCGACCAGCGGGCATAGCTTTCATGATTAATCGTCGTTCTAATTTCCATTGCCTGTATCGCAACCCTTCCAATGTGCCAACTGCTCTAACCTATATTGAATAACATGCGCGGGCGAGCATTCATCTCGCACCTTTAGCACTTCCGACTTTTTGTAATGAGGAGGAAACGATTGCGAGTGAAACAATCGGCGGTTCCGGCTGCGTGCGGCGGAAGCTGCGCGGACGCATAAGGATGCGGATTTGCTCTTTTTATTTATCGAGCCATCTAGACCGCATCTGTCGAGCGACATACAGCGCACAACTGCCCATTATGGTGGTACTGGTACTCGTTAAACAGCCTCCGAGCTCGGCACGCGCACCTGTCGCCAGGTGTCCTCACATGATTGCAGCCCGACTGGCCGACGACGGCTACGTACGATCGTACGGTGAAATGAGACATTACTTTTTGTGTAGTTACGTGTCATCGTTAGCGTGAAAGCTATCGTCGTAACTAATCACAGTCTGTCGCACGATAATCTTATTTTTTCTTTCTATACGTAATAGTGGTGTAATGACGATGATTACTCGTCCGCGATGTGGGAGCACCAGCTTTTTACTCGCACGTTTCCCAACACTTGGAAAAGTCAGTTAAAACGTAACAACGAGTTATGAAAGTGAATACGCAAACGTGCTAGTGAGCCGGTTACCCGTTGATTCTTCGTGTAATATCCTGCACGACAGAATTCCTTAGTTTAAATTAGACATGAGCAGTGTGTTACGCGAGGTATTGCGACATTTGGGTTGTGCGCGGCGGCGGGACCCCCGTCGTCAGGGACTCCGACAACATGACAAGCGTATCCAACAAATTGCCCTTAAAGATGAAGGGTACTGATGCAATACGCTGTTTTTTCGGTGGCCCAGTCAGTGTCCTCACACGTGTGCTGCGTCGGCCGGCGAAAGTATTTCGAAACGGACAACGCAGTTATATCGGGAAGGAGTCAATGAACGGAAGTGTTTCACGAGTGTGACATGCGGCGCGCTTTATCGCGACTTGCGTAACGTGAGGCACACTTGCCCAATCGCGCCACACGCGGAACACTACTGTTATGCTAAGCGGCTCGTGCTGCTGCGGTCGCAGGAGTCTGCAGGAATCTTGTTAACACCACTGATGCAAGCCGGAGAGGTTGCATCTGCGGTTAGCGGGTGGTGTACTGGTGCCAGTGGCCTGGCTGGGCTGGGGTCGATGTACGCTTTCTACGGCGCTCAGCGTGTCTTTCTCCAGCGGCAGCGGTGCGGCTGTACGATTGCAAAACGCCGCTGAGGTCGCGCTTTCTTCATTCGCGACGGCCGCTCGGAGAAATTGTTGCGACACGCCGCCGCGTACACCGACCCCGCGTTAGAAAGTCGACCGCTCACCGGATTTAACATGACGTCGCGTAACGGTGTAATTGCAACGATTTGAGACGGAATTCGGCGAGATTTTTGATACTTTTTGCGCACGCATTCCGGCCGCTTTCTTTCATTACACAATCGTCACGTAATAGAAGCGCGCGGGTCATCGAACGGTATCGTACGTTTCGTAAACGTCGCGCGGCCACTCGGAGATGGTGCGCAATTGGCCAATTGCGTGCGGTAGTGCGTTTGCGCAACGGGCTCTGGAGTGGCGCCCGTTCCGCAGTCCGCGCGTTGCAACACGGGATTATTTCGGCGGAGGCGCTTGGACAGCCGCCCGGACTTGCAACATGCCATATCGCAACGCGGCTCATAATCCACGCCATTGTGACACGGCTGTGCGCGGACGCCGCCAGCCTGCCAAATACGGCCAGGCCGCAGTTGCGCTACTCGATCTCCTTACTTCACCGACAGACCCACGCCGGTGAAATGTCACGGGTGTGACATCTCACAGCCCGCCAGGTCCATGAGCTAGGCCGTGTCACCATTGTCACAGCATTCGATTTTTAAACTAAAACAATTTTGCAACCGATGTTCACATTAGCGTTTTCGCAAGCGGCCCAACGCTCGGTTTCAAAACTCAGTTCGAGTTTCGTTATCGGCGCTCTGATAAAGCGAACTGTGCCGCTGCTAGCGCGGTTTTGAGACCTAAATTCTGGAATGTACACTATGAGTGTACACAGTTACCATGCGATAGTACGTGGTGACTGTTATTTAAGTAGGCACATAAATAAAAATCGGCATAAAACGTGTGAATCACGCAGCACCGACAGAGATAAGACGAGCAAGAAGTTAAGGTCTGATTTGGTTTCGAGGCTGTTATCAATAAGCTTTCATGAAACGTCCGCGGTTGCGTCACAACAGCCGACATATAATTGGGCATGGTCGGGATGGTTTCCCAACGTATCCCGGCGGCATCTCCGCGGTGTGGCAACTGGCATCGCTTACGACATCACATGTCCCTACAATGCGGGTTACGAAAACCTGTGACTAACCGCTGCGCCACGGAGCCGCTACGTCGACTGTCGGTTCGGAAATGGCTGATATCGAGCGTCAAAGTCGAATTATACATTGTTGACTCGGCTATTAAAATAGAGCCTTTCGCAATCTGTGCAACTGACACATCGGCTCCGATTTGTGTACACTCGGTTATGAAGCGTTTCCTAGCGCTTGCGCAAGTATTCGTCATACAGCCGCAGCGGCGCGGCGATACAAACTCGAGCAGGAAGTGCATGCATGTGTGGTGCATCTGTGTCTCGATGACTGCCATTGTTTGTTACGAAACTGTCAGGGTTGAGTTGAGCAATGGCGGCGGTTGCGAAACGCGCGCCGGCGCATCCCGCTAATTGTGGGCGATCTCCCACATCGAGCGCCGGCCGAGCAGCCGACACGCTTCACATGCGCCCTGATACCGATACTGCTCTCCATTCATATCACTATACATCTTAATAAACCAACTGCGACATTGTACCAACACATTAAACTAACATAATTGCGCTCGACACATGAACTTATTGACGATTCACCTGTAGACAAACTTGACCAAGAAATGTTAAGGAGAACGTAACTCACTTACAAACGTGTCATTTTATCGAAATATTTCGTTTACACCGTTTCGAAGTTGTAAACGTGAGTCAATTTAGTAATAGAGACTGTTAAGTTTCGGGTTAGGTACGTCACGAGTTCACGACTGCATTAGATATGGGGGCGGTGCGCAGAGCGGTGGCTGGTCTCCGGCATGGCGGCAGGCTGCGTGTGCGCTGTGCGTACCGCACGGTGCGTTGCGTAAAGCCGAGCTGGTGTCCTTTCGCCCCGTCCGAGACACCGCGAGAATCCTTGGAGGCCACCGCTCGGAACACGCTCGGAAATCCGGCCAACCTTCCGACCGCGTTACGACACCGTATAACTTATTTACACGTTGCGAAATTCGAATCGATTGCAACTGCAGACATCGCACTTTAGCCTTGCCGTTGTAGGGATTTAATTAGGATCAGTTGCGCAGTCGCGAGACCTAAACGGATACGAGGACGCCCTCCAGACTCGGCTCCGCTCACTGATGGATTACAAAAAAGGGCCGGAGTGCAGTTGCAGGCTGACGTCACGCGTTTCGTCAACTAGTTCCCACAGCGGATCTGTTGCTACACCGGCATTAACTGTCGGCGCCGCACGTGCCCGGCCACGCACGACCACTGCACCCGCATCCCGCCTGCATCTACATCATCATTACAATCATCTGGACTTTACATAACTACGCGCGCACACCACAACTAATTCGCGAGGTGTCTCGCTGGCCCAGCGCATAATATTTCACTTGATAACCGACCGCTTGCGACAGTATTAACGAGAGTAACCTTTAGCAGGAGCCAACCGCTCCATATTGTCACGACACGATCACTTGGTAAAATGTGTTCATAATAAATAGCAATCGTTTATCTAACATCTAGAAGTATCGCAACACGTTATTAATACTGCGCTACGGTCTAATGTGCCTCGCTGCCATCTAGCAGTCATGCCATCTGGCAGTGCGATCTCCTATGCCGTCAGCTCCAGCGAGTCTTGCGTACGTCCGCAGACTATTTGTCAAACAGCTGAGACCGCAACTCGTAGGTTTTGTAACAGCGCTCTGAGCAAACTTGATATTTATTGCCTTCAGCTTTCGGAATACGCACGGCCAATCGAAACTTACACATTTCCTCACGACCGAATGTTACAATTCGTTTCGACATTCCTTTTAGACAATTATAGGGTTCGTTGCGTATAAATAGTACAGGAGCTGCTCTTCAAATCGGTTAACCTCTCCATTTATTTATTATTATTACTTAGCCGGCTAAAAATACATGGCGCATGTGTGCGTTTAATGCATATGTTGATTTTGCTGCATCGAAACCGCCTTGCGCGCACCTGTCCTCCTGTTTGCCTTTGACGTAGTTATTAAAATAAAATGTTAGCAACCGACTCAGTTTCCATGCGTTCAACTTGCCAAAGGTAAAGCGCGCATTACGTTTGACTCAGCAAGCCAAAAAGCTCGGCTTGGCTCAAAGCTCGATGCGTTCCCATGAAACCGAAGATCGAAAAGTCCCGTTTGTCGCCCGATTGGAGTTAGTTTACATTCAATCATACACGACGCAGTCGGTGTAATGTTTCCAACTGTGCATTTAATAATGCATTTCGAAACGATGCGGCCGCTCTGTGAAATACGAGGTCGCGCACGGCGAGCCTAAAGCCCGATGTGATGAAACAAAACCTATTGCATCACCGAACAGCTTTATGGTTCGCTATGTAATTATTTACATGACATTATTGTTGCATACGCACCGATACACCGCCCGTATCGCCCAAACTATTTCGCACACATTTAATGTATTACGCTTTAATATTAATTAGCAGAGCACGCGAATTGTTAATAGTGAACCGACAAAGCTTTGTGCACAAACATATTCATTTCGGTCGGACGAGTACGTATCACGCCTGTGTATTATATACGTATCTATGTATAGACAAACGATCGCGATTTATATGGGTCACTGGTCATGCACGTGAAAAAAGATCCGTGAATACGAACCTACTTACACTAGTTAATTATATCTCTACTAGTCTTGATCGGAAATGCCAGGTGGACGTTGTTTATTTTGATTTCCAAAAGGCGTTCGACAGAGTTAACAATGACGTTTTGCTGTCGAAGCTCAGCGCGATAGGGGTTGCGCCAGGACTTCTACGACTTCTTGCAGATTATTTACGAGACCGACAGCAATTTGTCAAGTTAGGTCTGTACGAGTCACACCCATATCATACTCGCTCGGGTGTGAGTCAGGGTTCGGTGGTCGGCCCTCTTCTTTTCATTTTGATGATCAATGACCTTCCTGCTGTGGTTATGAATGCTAGATCTCTCTTATATGCTGATGACTTAAAACTGTTTTATGAAATAAAATCTGAATTCGATTGCCAAGCTCTGCAATCAGACATTGATTCAGTATATAAGTGGAGTTTAGATAGTAAAATGGAATTTAATAAATCAAAATGCTACGTGATGTCTTTCGGTCGAATGCGGCACCCAGTCAACTTTCTGTACAAACTGAATGGAGATCCAATTACAAGAACTGATTCCATGAAAGACCTGGGAGTCATATTCGACCGTAAGCTCACGTTTCACGACCACGTCACATCCACTGTGAAGGAGTCTTTCAGGCGCCTTGGCTTTGTGTTGAGGAACTGTCGCGACTTTCACAACCCCCAGGTTATCAAGCTTGTTTTTGGGGCATTAGTTCGTAGCAAGCTAGAGTCTAGTGCGTGCGTTTGGAATCCCTTTGAGAAGCAGTATGCGTTAGCTTTAGAAAAAGTTCAAAAAGCATTCCTAAGATATTTTTACAAGCACTTGTATGGGTTTTATCCTTTTTTATACCCAACTAAATTCCTGTTGGGTTGCTTAGGTTTCAATTCGCTAGAAGTGAGACGGTCGCGCGACCAGATGACTATAGTCCTTAAAGTTCTTAGGGGGATTATAGATGTTCCTGATCTGCACAATGAAATCAGCAAACTATTTGTCCCTGATAATTACTGTCGTGGCAGAAAACACCGCTTACTGGCTGTTCCAACTTGCCGTACTGTTGCGCGCTCCAAGTCACCCATTCCTCGGACATTATCCGCTATTAACGCTCTCCTGGACTCAAACAAAGAACTTGATATATTTGCGGATGAATGGAAGATGATACTGTCAGAATGTTTGAATTTTTGTGAGAAGATTGCATGACTTAGTTGAATAAATTATAGTTTAAATAGTGTAATTGGCTTTGGCCGTTCTATTTTTTAATAAATAAATAAATAAATGCACGTCAAATGCATGCGAACTGACAGTGTAACCGACTAAATGAGCCTTTGAATGTAACATGAATTATGTATACGAACATCAGTCTCTCATCAATGTTCCGCTCCAAAACTTCCTGGACTTAAGACTAAATTCAAATTGTTTTTGTTTCAGAACGACGTTAAAACTCGAGTCGTTAGAAGACGCAGTAGTTCTCGACGACCCTGAGGAGGATTTACTTCAGGACAAGCGAGGATGTCCCGCCTACGTATCACCCGAAATCCTCAGAGCTCATCGGACGTACTCCGGCCGAGCAGCGGACATGTGGTCGCTCGGCGTCATACTGTACACCATGCTCGTTGGAAGGTGCGTACTAAATACCAACTTAACTTCACCCTTATGCAAAGACCCCATTGTGTAAAGAGTAAGGATCCGAAAACAAAATGTAGGTTAGCAGCAATTAAACACGCATAACGAATGCTAAGGGCGAAGGGTGGGCGTCTTCACCTGCGAGGCGTGGGACTTACCGTTTGTCGAGATCACAAAGTGAGGGTCGCGGCGACCGTTGGCGACGAAGCCGTGGGGATGATCACCTGTCGGCCGTTACGCGCCAACGGCTAACAATTATATCACCCACATATAAATGAGGCTCGTGAAATCTTCGCCGCACCTGCCTCAGTCATGTGGCGAAGACGTTGCCGCGCCCCACCTCCGCAGGCACCTGCCGTTCGCGAGCCTTTGTTTTCTACCTTTTTTTTCGGACTCGCACCCGTAATTTATATACGAAATTCGGGATTTGGCTGCAATCGCCGCATCACCTGTCGCCGGAAGGGTTCCATCGTACCTGAGTTTTTGTTTTGGTTTGCAGCTGCCCTTTCTAAATGACAATCGGATCGCTATTAATTGGGACCGCGTTTTGTAAAAACTTAGCGATTAGGGCCTTACTCTCGACCGATGTTTTATATTTCGGACTTATCTTTCGAAATGCGATAAGCGCCTTTTACCGACTTTTTTGCTAGTTAGTGGGACAGATTCAATAGATAGGTAGTCTATCCAGGATATCCCATCGATCACTGAGGACTGTTGATTACCTACCGATGATTAACGTTATGTTTTTTTTTTGTTAAAGGTATCCATTCAACGACTCTGAGCACGCATCGCTGTTCGCTAAGATATCGCGGGGTTACTTCGTGGTGCCGGAGTGTTTGTCATCGCGGGGCAAGTGCCTGATCCGCTCGCTGCTGCGGCGGGAGGCGTGCGAGCGGCTGAGCGCTCGGGACGTGCTGCGTCACCCGTGGCTGGCGCGCGACCCCCGCAACGAGCTGCCCCCGCGCGCCGCCGCCAGCCACGACCGGCTGGTGCCCGACGTAGAGCTGCACGACGACTGCGTGTAACCAGTCCCACAGTCCGCTGTGCCGTGCTCCTCGCTCCCGGTGCTGGCATCGGGCCGCCAGCGCGTCGCATCGCTCCCGGCTCTCCCCGCGACGCGCCCTGGGTTTCCTTATTTATGAATTTAACTTAAGTTATTCCGGCCTACTGAGGCTTGCGGTCGTCCTCACTGAAATAGTCCTACGCTGTTCGTCCGAATATCCAACTTTCAGTAAGAAGTACCCCAAGCCAAATATTTTGTCTCTGTCGAGATTTTAATTTAGTGATTAGGATCCAATAGGATCAAGCGGCCGGGCGGCTGGTCCGTCCCGGACACGCGCTACTAATTTATAAACGTAGAAGCTCGGACTTGAAACAATAAGAATCGCATAACTCCACCGAAGTAAAACAAACGCACTGTTACAATGCGAGTGCAGGTTTATGCGAGTTTTATTGGTAGTATTTCGTTCAGGCTTTTGCGAGCTGTGGTATAGTCGTAACGTTCATAATGACAGAATAAGTGAGACTGATATCGCGTTCTTGTGATCTACATGCAACCGACAAGCGATCCATCCTTGCTGTGCATGGGACTGGCGCTCCGGACCGACCCGTCCATCATCAGAATGAGTTATTTATATGAAGCATTCAGTTAACTACTAAGTTAATTCCTCATAAGCCTAATGTAATCATATCAATTTCACATCAATATAGATGGGTATATTGCATTGAAGTTGTTGCTGTAGTGTTAGGTAAATGACCTATGTATATTTTGTATTTATAAAAGTTATATCGTGTAATTGTGATCTCCACCGATGTTATTTAGCGATTACTTGATTGCCATTATGTTGTTACGCAGAAGTGATAGTTCTTTTGTTGCACAACGATCAGTTGCTTCCATCATAGAGTTATTTTGATTATATTATTTTTGGTTATATTAAATCGTGATTATTCGGCTAATCAACATTCGAAATTATTATTTTGTTATTATATTCAACCGAAATTATGTTTGATAAAAGAAATATATTCACTTCACCATGTACCGAAAGTGGGTGTAGAATATGGTCTGTGCCATTTATTTAATTTAAACGTTATTTATTGTTGTTGTAATTGACGGTGTGATGTCGGCACTCTCTTCCTAAACTAAATTATTTTTTCCATTTGGTACTTGGTGTTGAGTATTTATTTTTGATCTAAATATTGAGATCAATTTTGTTTGTTTTGTAATTAATCTGTTCAAATCAATCAGTAGTGTTACCATGTCAAAATTGTTAATTGTATCAATCACTTTTCTTTTTTATTTTCAATCATTTTGTTTAATTTTTGTTCATTCGGATTTATGTTGAATGGTAGAGTTGAAGTAGTCAAGTCTTTCATGATCAATGAAAGTGTGTTGTACAATAGTAGCTTACTGTGTAAAATAAACTATTACTACTTTAATTTATACAAACTGTAAATAGCGCTAAGATATCATAAGAATTATGAAAAAAGAAAGAGATAGAGGGAATAAAATAATTTAGAAAAAATATACAATCCTTTAATTTGACCATCCTTAAACACACACAAACAGGACACACAAAACACTTAGTAATTTTATTTCTATCATGAAAATTGAGCACATCCTCAATTCTTGAAAATCAGCCGATACTGTCGTTGATAAGAGATAAAATTAGGCATACGATAACAGAATTATTTTTGCAAAAACAAGATATTTAAAAGTACCTTTCATTCGCCTACATTCCTATCGGCTGAATTTCATTGATGATAGTGGAACAAAGACAACATGTAGTATAGATTAGACTAATAGCGCCACGACACGTAGGGTTACACCTGAGAGATATTTCTAGACGGCATGGGCGACATAAAAACTCTGACACCATGTTAGGCAGTAACCAGACTATAAATAAGAAGATGTAGGGTTGAATCTCATCTGGCAGCACGGAATTGCATGTTACCGACTGCAACATCGATGCTGCCAAGTAAGTGGGATAGCATTCCTGCTCTAGCTGAAGGTTCTAAATGACAGAAAAGGTCAAAAACATGGAAGACTACGATTCAGTGCTGCTAGCTGAGACGTAACCCTCAAAAAGAGTATTATCTTTGTACAGTCACGTACACTAATATTATACATACACTAAGCAAAGTTCAAAAGCGATTTTCTTTTGAAATAACGGTTTCTACTTTATTAAAATACCTATTTCACAATAGTATGGCTTCGAAAATACCATATTCGTAAAACGTTATTCAGAGCTTGTGACCATTTCCGTAAATAATTCAAGACACTGTTGCACCGGTTCAAACCGAATACAGTTTTGGTGATTGTATGTACCGTGCTAAGAAAGCGTGAAGTTTTTACGTAACTAGTGTACTTATTTGTAATTGATCACATACATAGAAAAACGTGACACGTAGGTAACTATGGCACACCACAAAACAACGTACTACCGCAGCTACAACCATCAACAAACACATACCTAATCCTCTTTTGGGCAAGGACAAAAATATAGACACTTATATGTTTAAAATAAATTCAAAGTCACAAATCATATAAACAAACACAAAAGTTAAATCATCTGCGAAGATTTCTACGCGACCAACGAAAGAACAGACACAAAAGAACTAAAAAGTTGGAAATAAAGGCGGGGTTCATTTGAATATTAAATTATGAAATGAAAATAGAAAGGACCCCGCCTGCTTCCAAGTTTTGTATAATTTGAAAAAATGTGCTTGTTTTTTACTTTTCAGTTTACTCAGTCGGGTTTTTTAGTTTTTAAACTACTTTTTTTGATTCTATGTTAAGTTTCCTCACGATTTTTCCTTCACCGTTTTGAAGGCAGCGGTGATGGAATAAATTACACAAAGTAATGCACCCCACGACTTACCTACTGCTCGTAAGTAGGCACCGGACTTTTCGAAGCACTGTATCGTCTTCATCTTTAGTTTACGTGAAAAAAGAAAAAATACGTGTCCATTATTTTTTTTGAAATCACCAAAAAAATCCAATTAGTCCGTCAGAGCTGTGCCAAAGGTAAAATAAAAAGTGCAATTACATACATAGCAAAAAGCATAAAACAGAAATTTCAATGTCTGTGAGCGAAGAGTCAAATAGATCCCCTACCTACCTAGGGCTCATTTCGAGACGCTACTAAATAGCATATTGCTGGTCAACCTATGAGGCTGACTTCTGCTTACCCGATTATTCTGTGGGTGTCTTGAGTGTAAGGTCTCCAGCCAGGGCCAGCCTAGGGCATAAAAACTTATAAACTAAGCGGAGACGTGGCGCGTTGTGTGCGACGAGTAAGACCCGGTTTCCACCAAAACGAAGAGGAGATGTGCCAAATTCGATCAATCACAGGAAGGGCGAAAGAACAGATGTAAATTTTAACTCATGTGATTGGCCGATTTCCGCACATCGCCTCTCGTCTCCGCTCCTCTCCGCTTTTGTGGAAACTGTAGGTAGGTAGAAGATTATTTCATACCTTTAGGGAAGTACCTAAAGTGCAAACAACCAGGTAAACTAGATTTGTTTTATCGCTAAACCGTACTGGTTATCTTTGTTATCAAATTCGTCTATCTATGAAACAATGGATAATTTAAAGTTAAGCACTTAGGTAAAGTGCTTAATTGATCGATTTTAGGTAGGTACCTGTCGTACATAATTATGAAATGACTGAGCGTCTGCAAGCCACGTTGTTCTGGTAATCACACGAGCATCAGATCCCGGTTTCTATTTCCAGCTCGGCTAAAGTTTTTCCATCAGCGACGTTTGCATTTGATCCGTAAAGATGGCTCGCCCCCTGTGACATGGTACTTAAACATAACTGACGAAATATGTGTGTGCTACTTGCTTTCACGCCTTTTTTTTAGAGGGAAAGAATTAATCAAATGACTCCTCCCGTTATGGGTAGAGCGGTAAGGCAAGGTACAAGCCTGCCACACTATTCCCAAACCACTGTAACTCCTGTAAGCCAGAATCAACAGTGGCGACCACAAGAAAAGGTCCTAAACAATGAAGCTCTATGAAGTCACACAGAAAAGATTTAACTGTCTTGGATCCCGCAACGATATTAATTAGAAAAGAATAGCGGAGGAGTAGGAAAAACAAGTAGCAGAGCGGTGTTATTAGACTATTACTGACTAAAACCACCCATGTGCCTTCTTAGCCCATTGTACCGAGGCCGCGGTATATCTTTCAAACAATCCGCAGCCCCGACGCGACGGGATATTTATTTGCACATTTCCCTGACAAGTACTTCGGGGATTATGTGCGTGATGTTATGTTACGACCGCTACCCTGGCTTCGCCCAACGGGTTTTTGTTTAGATGCCACATATTATTAACATTCAGTCTATAGGTAAGTACAGATAGATATATCACTACACGTATTTTTATTAAAAATCTCTGGTAGCAATACTGGATGAGATTTCCGAGGATCGACTTGATGAAGTGCGATTGAAGAGGCCTACCTAATGAATGATGAATAGCGGAGGAATAGCTTAAAACATAGAACAGCTAGAATTGCCTTTTGTACCAATAAAACAATGTAATTATACTGCACCGATTGTGTACTATAATACATAATAGGTGATGTAATGTTATGCCTACCTACTTACCTACTGGTTACGTCAAACAGTTTTCTCGAATAAAAGGAATTGAGAATCGATCATCAGCTGTTACGCATTCCATTGTATTTCTACAACTAACAAATATAAGGTAGATTATTAAATAAAATACATAGCTAGGCGTAGGTCGAGGTACATGAACCTATATCCTTTAATCACACTTACCTACTCAATATTATAAAGGCGAAAGTTAGTGTCGTATGTTTGTTATTTCTTCACGCGAACACTACTGAACGGATTTGGATAAAATTTGGTACACAGATAGTTTATAACCTGGATTAACACAGAGAATAGTTTTTATCCCGATTTTATCTTCCCGTGGGATAATTTTGAAGTTGTAGCGGGTGTTGTATACGTCCCTGTGTGCCTATTGGCCTTGTTCTGTTCTGTCTCCTGCTCATATGGAGGGAAATAATGTTTTTCCTACTCCTCCGCTATTCTTTTCTGATTAATTTCGTTGCGGGATCCAAGACAATTAAATCGTTACTCTGGGACTTCGTCGAGCTTCATTGTCTCGGCGCTTTTCTTGTGGTCGCCACTGTTGATTCTGGCTTACAGGAGTTCAGTGGTATGGGATTAGTGTGGCGGGCTAGTCACTAATAATATAATCAGCCTATAATGTTTCCATTGCTGGGACACAAACCTCTCTGATATGAGAGGGAATGGGCTTTAATTCACCACGCGGGCCCAGCAGGGCTATTGCGTATCTTTTAAATGACAGTGGCTATCATATTGTCTATGGATTAACTGTCAAATTGGTTATGGTTTAGTACAAAATGGAACCAATTTGACAGTTAATCCATTAAAAGATACGCATTAGATAATAATAATAATATTCCACAACTATCACACAACGCTATCTAGTCCCAAGCTAAGCAGAGCTAATAGCCCTGCAGATCGGGTTTAGATGCCACATGTCTTCAAACTACAAATGTTGATCATCATTATCATCATCATCAGCCTATAATGTTCCCACTGTAACGACTCTGGCCTCCTCTCTAGGGAGAGGGATGGGCTATAATCCACCACGCGGGCTCAGTACGGGTTGGTATGGTAGATGTCACATTTGTCTACGAATTTTTGGTTCTAAGACATGCCGGTTTCCTCACGATGATTTCCTTCACCATTTTGAGAGGAGTGGTGATAAATTAAATTACAAAAAGTAATGCGCCCATCTGGGTTCGAACCCACGACTAACTGTTCGTAAGTCGGGGCCGCAACATCAGGCAACAGTGCAGTGCAGTGGTGAGCAGTGGTGATACATGGACATAATAAAATTACGCAACTACTATATTATAATTCTCATCGTCATTGCAATGCATTTCCCCTGTAACGGGCGATTTAATTGCTTATGTAATTGTATGTTTTAATTGCCTAATTAAAGTAGTAGTTAACAGATAATAAATGCCAAATGGTGTGATTTATTTACGCAGTAAAATATGTTAAGATCTATAATAACAAAAAGTTGACATTATCTACTACTTTGACTTGAATCATGAGTTTCATGACATTTGATAGTAGGTAGGTAATGCTTATCTTCACTAACTTTTAAGTGGCGCCTATTAAATTGTATCACTATCAGTTTTACCAAACAGGAAAATTCTTAATGACATGTGTGAATGACTAAAGGCTTGTCTCTTTATATCATCATCTGCCTAGCCTTTTCCCAACTATATTGGGGTCGGCTTCCAGTCTAACCGGATGCAGCTGAATACCAGTATTTTACATGGAGCGACTGCCTATCTGACCTCCACAACCCAGTTAATACTAGGTAATACGATACCCTTTGGTAAGACTGGATGTCAGAATTTCAGGTCACTGACTACCCGTAACGACTGCCAAAGATCTATACCACCAGCCAACAGCTTAACGTGCTTTCCGAGGAACGGAGGAAACTCGGTATGTAATGGGCGGTCACCCATCCACAGATCGACCTAGGCAAGCGCAGCTTCACCTAAAGATCGACCCGAGTGGCAGTTCTTGTTAAGCCACGAGCTCCTCAGGCAAAGGCTTGTCTCTTTATATATTTTGTTTTATGTTTGTATTTGTTCTTATATTTTAGTTATTAATATTTTCCAGTATTTTTCTCTGTCAAAACACATCTCCTCTTCAGCACTTTGAAAACCTAAGAGCTTGTTTCATCACCACCTATGATAAAGTTCCTTTTTTTCAAAAAACAAAATAAATATCAAAATATGTATTTTACTTCACATAGGCCTACATGGGCACTTGTAAAACTTCGACAAAAAGGTGCGTATCTTACTTGGCAAATAATTTCATACACATTCTGTCCAATTTTTGAGCAAGTAGTGGCTATTCGGAGTATTCGGACATCGTGAAATAGGCCCTAAGTAACGAAGGTACCTATACTCCTATAGTAAACAAGAACAAAGGCAGCCCATGTAAGGCCTAATGTTACACTTATTGGTTTGATTCCAAGAACCCGGACAATAAGCGGAAAGTTGAGGAGTTTGCAAGCAACCTACTAGGGGACACAGTTACCGCAGACATTATCCTTAGTAGTCTCAATGGAATTTACACGTTGTGACCGACTGTGGTGACGTCGATTTTCCTTTATCTTTACTAGAACCGTCAAAAACACGTCAATAATAACGTCGGACCGATGACCTGCAGGGCTATTGCGTATCTTTTAAATGACAGTGGCTATCATATTGTCCATGGATTAACTATAAAATTGGCTATGGTTTAGTACAAAATGGAACCATTTGACAGTAATTGATAGGCACTATAGGTTAGCCACTGTCACTTAAAAGATACGCAATAGCCCTGCTGGTATCCAGGCGCACGTCTTGCTGTTGAAATGATGAAGATGCTTTGAGTACCTATGAATGTGGAGGGGTACAAGAGTAGAGAAAGGTCAAAGAAACGATGGATGGATGATAAGGCAAGAAATATGGTGTCTGATGACGCGAAATAGAGCAGTATGGATGAAGACATTTTGCGCTGACTTCAAATGAATTGGATAAAACGCAAGAGAATTATGATGATGAATTAAGTACATTAGATTGTGAGAATCGCCCTTTCTGTTATGAAACCCTACAAGCACTGCCTTTTTACGGACTATTTTTTTTTGTCCGATACCCTATTGCTAAAAAAAAACTACGCGCCCCTGAGTTACTGCTACGAGAAACTACTCTAGTCACCGTTTCTGTTACGATCTAAGAAAAAATTGCACGCATGCAGCAGGACTTTTAGCTACGAACCACTACGCGAATCACACTTCCTGCTACGTAATACTTAATCACTTTTCCTACTACGCGAGTCGATCATTCTACTACGCAATATTACGCTAATCGCCGTTTCTGTTACGACACACTACGAGAACCGCCCCTAACTACTATGAAATGAAATTGATAATTTCTTGATTGACGTGTCTTGTCGGGTAACCGTACTTCCTTATTTTGGTTTTCCCTAAAATATCTATCCGACAGTATGGCACCACATCTAATCTAAATAATGGTTTTGTGACGCAGATCGATATTATGATAATCTAATCTTGCTTCCTGTCGTATATTTATGTTTATACTTAACTAGAAAATGTTTTCCTTTTCTGTGTTGTAAGGCGGGCAACTTTTTTCAGGTCACACACAGCACTTCTTAATGTAGCCAGTGACACGCGCCATCAAGACGAATCTAACGACGTATATTTTATTTAAATCCCTTCATCCGTTTAGAAGTTATGAGGGAACAAAGAAACGGACATACATACATACACGCCAAACACATAACCCTCCTTTTGGGCTTCGCAGTCGGGTAAAAATTCGAGGACATGTGACATCTACCAACCAACCCACTGAGTCCGTGTGGTGGATTATAGCCCATCCCTCGCCTAGAGAGGAGGCTTTAGTCCCTGCAGTGGAAACATTATAGGCTGATGATGATGATTTTTTACAGTTAGCACTACCTACTTAGATACTTACCCTTTTTGCTCTATTCAATCATCAAACCCGATAGTATCAGATCGATTGTACTCGTATACCTACATATAAAATACACTAGGTAGGTACCTACTCAAAGAGCCGTAGAGTAGGTATTTCAGCGGAAATTTTATCGCATAGAACAAAAACGTGACTCCTATCAGGTTCGAACTTGAATCTATTGAGGGAGCCATCATATCAATCTTACATAACATTATGTCTGCTTATTTACATCTATAGGAATGTTATCAATTACGATAATTATGATAACGAGACAAATTGATGAATGGAATATGAAGACAATACGATATTGATATTAGGTACCATTTAGATATTTCCACGTGGAACGTTGGCTCCTTCATCAATTTTATAACTTGCACAAAAATTACTACTTCCGTAATTCAGCCGATTTTACCGAATTTCGCTATTTGACCGAAGTTCGCTTCAAGTACCCAACATACCCGTCGGACTACGGGTTGTTCGAAAGAGATACCGCGGCCTCGGTACAAAGGTGAAAAGGCTAAGCTAACCACCCATGTTCCTCATGAGTGGTTTTTAGTCAGTAGAAGTCTAATATTGGGATTCCGCTCTGTTCAGAGCGGAAGGAGTCATTTGATGATTTTCAAACCCAAAAAAGAAAGTACCTACCCAACATTCGGTTGAACAAACCACTAAATGTAGGACAGATTAGTGTGAATATTTTAATTTAAATGCTGTTTTCTTAGGTAGTAACTACAAGAAACAGATTCCGTTTTTCTTGGGGTCGATCTCTAAACATTGTATTTTGTTATCATAAGATACGTATGAATTTAAATTGAGTAAGGACAACATGCATAAGCCTCTGCCTGTCCAGGCAACTCATGGTTTCCACACGTCACGTCTGGTGACATCAAACTGGATAAAGTCCGCCAGCAAGTAAGAATGACTGTCTTTTTTGCGTAAAAGATAAGTTTTGATTAGTTTTGCTCACAAACTCACAAATCCTGCAGATAAAACGTTATTGTTTCTGTAAAAATATGACATCAACTGGCCATGACGATGCAAAACACGTTCAAAGTGCAATGTGGCGAAATATTGCGGCATTCCCTTACTGTGTCGCGAGATATCCTCTGACATAATAGGTATATGGGACCACTTGGTTTTTCACTCTGCCCCACCACCCTACAGATGGCACATGGGACACAGGGTACTGGCTATAGGGAGCAACGGAGACGGACGTGCGCGAGTCCGACTCCCACTTGGGCGGTATAAACTTTTCCGCAGTCATTGCAATTATTTTGCAACTACCCTCATTTTAAGAAAACACAATACGCTTATTCTGACTGATTACTCGATTCAACAATGAAAATATCGCTAATATAAGATAATACGTATGCTTATTTGCATTTTAAAGTATATCTAGACTAACTGATAACACTCTGCTACATCATGAATGTATTAACCTTCTTGTAACAAGACAACTCGTTGACAAAACGTTGACTGTTTTAATTTTTCAAATCAGTTGACGTTATTATCACTTAAATAAATATGAACTTTATGACAGTGGCATTCAGTTGATTTTAGAATGACTAGTATATACCTACCAAATGATTATGAAGTTGCAGTGAATATGAACTTTATGTGTAAGTTTTAAAATAGATTTTTATTCAATCGCACTTGTTGACATTTTTTTAAAATAAAATCGCGAATGGACAGCAAAATAAAGGTATATTAAGTTTAGAAAGTAAATGTATGTGTAAAATCATAAATAGGAGAAAAAACTAGTATAAAAACCAACGAAAAATAAATCTCAGAACATTTATTTCTAATTACAATATGATACAAAATTAACTAAATTACTTGATCACCCGTATGCGATTAGTAACGGTGTCGAACGAGTCACATAGTTTTGATAGCAAACAAATTATTTCTACTATACTGGAATTATAAGTTCGAGGAAAAGTGATTTTTTATACATTAAACAACAATGGGACAAAATTGTTAAGTATGCAATAGGGGAAACTAATATTGAATTCGTTATTTTATGTACGAGACACTTTTATCTTAGTTTTGACGCCCCAACGTACGCAAAACTCCGATTTTCTTAAGTTTCATGTACACTTAACAGTTTTACCTACTGTATTAAAAAAAAAACCTTACAAAGCGTTTAGACGAGGAAATCTACAACAAATGCATATTTCTTAGAGAAATATGAGGAAAAATTGCATTTTTTTAAATTAAAATATGTGAAGAATATGTCCCAGAAAATGATGATAATAAAAACAATAAATAAAGATAGTGCCACACTATCGGAGTGAACTCCGTGACGTCATAATGACTACGTTTAAATTTATGTTGCAATGTGTTGTGAAATAGAACCTCCTTTATTTAGACATAATTTTGACATCTCATTGTTTTTCAATGATGAAATATACTGCGGAAGATTTTAGAACGTAGCTCCAGTTCATAATACAATATTAAAAACATCTATCTACACAGAATAAATTATAAAAATAATAATTATCATTGATAGTGTGTAAGTAACTTATTTATGTAAGTCTTTTAGTTAAGTAAGTTACATGAACACTATGCAATGTTGATACGTTTCCAAGTTAGCTAGTAGGTATGTTTTATGATATCACCTCTCAACCCTCATCTATTTCGTTCGAATAGTAGAGGGAGACTACCCAAAAAAGTTTGTACAAATGTCTTGTATCGTCGGCCAAAAAAGTGGTCTACCACTCTATGACTTCTACTTTCTCTTTGATTTCTTGATTTTCGCGAGTAACATTGTTAGCTGTCAAAACTGACAGACCACTTTCTTGGCCGACCTAACTCGGTTTGTCACGTATAGTCTTAAAAATTCATATAATAATTCTTTCCTAGTTCCATCTCTCAACGCATAGCAACATGGCATCGAGATACAAGCTAGTGTTGGTCTAGTACAGGCGTTCGGCCTTGCTAGGCCCGTTCGCGCTTGCGTAGTCCGCCATGCGTCGTTCCAGTTCGGGCCTGAAGTGTCTGATGAGGCCTTGGACTGGCCAAGCCGCGCCGTCACCCAGCGCGCAGATTGTGTGGCCTGGAGATAAAAAATGGTTAGCATTCGCAAACATTGAGAAGAAAAGATTACTAGATCGTTTCCTTAGTAAGCTTTTTATACGATAATGAACGAAATATTAGCATAAGACGCTAACTTTACAAAAGAAAGTCAAAATGCCGTCTGAGAAATTTTAGCCTGAAGCAGTTACGGAACTTTTAATTTGTTGTCGCTGCAACCATGTCGTTCAATCTCTTGTTACGTTGCTTGTTCGTGTTGTTTTGTTGCTCTCTTGTCTCTGCATGATATTTTGTCGCGTGGCCTTTATTGGTACCAACGCTGAGTACTGTCTTATTTTTCAATAACTAATTTCGTTGAGCCTTGTAGCACTATAATCTAGTATTACGTGGTAAGTATTTACCTTCAATTTGTTTGGAGATCTCCCATAACATGTCAATTTCCTTGGTTGAAGCGTTTCCGCTAATCATTCTGTAAAGGTACAAACAATATTCAGTATTATTTTACACACGGTATTTTTAGATTCATGCGAATATCTGCCATTCATTGTATTGTAGTTTAAAGTAGCTGTGTTCTAATAGTAGTAATATCTCTTTAATATTATGTAACAGATGGCTTTTTTTTTTGGGGGGGTTAGAAATCATCAAATAACGGGGTCCCGCTCTTGGGCAGATCGAAAGGGAGTGTCAGACTTCTACTGACTAAAAACCACGCATGTTCCCTCTGCCATGCGGCCTCGACAAATAGGGCATCTGCATAGCCCTCATGTATGTCCCAAGATTATGTCTGGACCTTAAACTTATTGTTAACCATTTTAAAAGATTAAAAGAGTAACCTTTGGAGTTTCTTGCCGGTTCTTCTCCTTAGGAATCGACCAATGCACCGAACCGTGCCCCTTTTTTTTATGTCGACGTTTTACAAGTGCCCATGTAGGCCTATGTGAAATAAAATATTTTGACTTTGACTTTGGCTACCTAGTTGTCGAGGCCGCGGTAACTAGTGTACAACCCGCAGCCCCGACGGGACACGTGATACCTGAGACCAACTTAATGCTACAGCTTTTCTAGCTACAGAGGCAACTCGGTAAGTAATACGAGGTCATCCATACACGGACCAACCTAGACAAGCGTGACTTAAGAAGATCGAGTCAAGCGGCTGTAATTATTTAGCCACGAGCTTAAGCAATTGGTATATGTTCCCACAGCTGGGGCAAAGGCCTCTCTATAGGAGCTCTATACGGACCGTATCCGTTATCGAATTTTGGTTTTCAATTCATTTTTCTGGTTTCTTTACAAAAAAAATCCTTTCACCTTTTTGAGCGTAATAGAAAAATAAATAACACCAAAATACGCGTCCGCTAACGTTACAATTCTCAAGATTCAAAGAAATCCTCGTTTCGTAAGTCAAAACCACCAGCCAACCTTTGTTTTAACAGGTAGCTTTAGGATAATCCCGTGTGTAAATCTGCATTGCAACACGTGTTATTTTATATCTGTACCATTTCACAAGCGCGAGCTAATATTTGCAATATGAACCTTATGCTAATAACAGTAAAGTCACATGACGCATGGTCGTGAATTGCACCGATTGTGGATAAAATAGCAGTAATATACAATATTAAAAAAAAAACCCTTTGATCTGCGAGGGTAATATTAGGTACCGAGATTAGATTCTATTTATAAACCCATAATGAAGAACAAATAAAAAATAAAATGTATAAAAAATGAGAAAACGGCAACACACAGGCACGAGTAGCTTCTGGGTAGGGTAATGACGCCATAAACAGTTTTAAGGTTGCATTTAAAAATTCATTATAATTTTTAATTTCATGAATATTTCATGTTTCTTATTTTATCTGGCAGTGTCATTGATACTTATACTTATATACAAGATGATTTTTTAGGCACCGTCTAAATTCTAATATATTAAACTTTGGCGAAAATGATTGAATACGTGTTTTTTCTTTTAGTATCACTCAAAACAAAAATATTGAGATAACACATCACAAAGTTTTAACTTTTCATGGAGAGCGGATAATTCTTTCAAGAAAATTATTTAATATGAAAATTTAGCGTATCAATATATTTTCAAAAATGGTGTTAAGAAAAAAATTACTAAAACATCATCTTGTATCATCGTTTCGTTTCATCGTTGTTGTTTTGTATCATCTTTCGGATCGGACTCGATTTTTTTTACCTATTGTTTATACAGCGCATCGGTAAAAATCAACAGTATGATGCCAACACGCTACAGACATGTCTGGTGGCCTACAACCAAACGCACGATAGATTTCAGATTCTTCTATAAAGTATTAAGTCGTGAATTCAGGATTTGGGAGTTAGTTCTTTATTTTTGTCCTAGATGACGCCTGTAGTACTTCCTGTACCATGTTACCACGGTGCTTTTTGTAGTGCCGCTTTCTTGCATATTTTTAAGTACAAAAATCAACTATGCCAAAATACTGGTTTTACTGTAGGATTTTCACCTAACCCTAAAAATGACCTGAACCGTAGTAAAGTGGTTCCTGATCGTGACCCTTAGCCTACTATCACCACGTTTAAAGAAGAAGAATATCTTCAAAACCTTCTTCCTTTTGTTTTGTTTTGGCAATTAAAGAAGTCTTTGTCTAAAACTCACCTCTCAACAATCTTATTCATCCAGCCGACTCCCTCGCGGCAAGGCGTGCACTGTCCGCACGACTCGTGCTTGTAGAACACGAGGAGACGGGAGATGGCCCTCACGATGTCCGTAGACTTGTCCATCACGATGATGGCGGCTGTTCCGAACGCTGTCTGGGCAGCTACCAGCGCGTCAAAGTCCATTAGCACGGTGTCGCATACACTGTGGAATGGAGAATTCGAATTTAAAAGCTGTCACTATAGTAGACAGGGCCAATGCCTGGCAGGGTTGCGGAATTTGTTCGAGTTACCGATGTCCCGGAATGCAAACGGCTGGGATGGGTTTTGTCAGTAAGAGTCTCCCTTCTGCTCCACTCCAGAGCGGTAGAATCATTTGACAATTTCCCATGCTTAAAAAAGGTAGAAGGGGGAAGGAGGAATATCTGAATTTTATGCTATTTTGCAGATAAATGAAAATGTGTGCAACATGCCGCGTACGGTTTAAGGCAACGAGAACATGTCATTTTTAAAACTGCTGTTTAATGAAATAATCTTGTTCTTAGCGTGTCGATGATAATTTTAATTGAGTCAGCCCAAAATTTAGCGACGTGTTTGGCACTTGATGTTAAGAGTGATATTATTAACGCAATGAATAATTGGTTATCGATAAGATGTTGGAATATGTTATCTAGTAGTATTTGTGGCTTCGCACGCGTGGTTGGGCCCGCTGATACGTTTGCGCTCTGTCGTTCAAAAGTCGCTGAACAGACAACGAAGGACTATTTCTTTTCCCTGTCCATTGTCTGCTCTCATTACAGATGATCTTTTTACTTCAATATCTTTCATAAAACACCGCAGCGCGGTTGTCAAACGAAAATCAACCCTGCGTAATTTGAAAATACTTTTAATAGTCGAAAAATAGCGTGTGTTTTTGACCTGTCCACCTCGTCAAGGAGGGATTTTTCCACAATATTATCATTAATTTCCACTCACTGTTTCGGAATGAGCGGCGTAGACGATCCTCCAGGTATGATAGCTAGCAGGTTATCCCATCCACCGATGACGCCACCTGCGTGCCTCTCGATGAGCTCCTTGAGAGGAATGCTCATCTCCTCCTCGACCGTGCAAGGAGTGTTCACGTGTCCGGAGATGTTGAACAGTTTCGTGCCTTGGTTGCGCAGGCGACCGAACGACGCGAACCAAGCGCCGCCACGACGGCAGATTGTCTGAAAGAATGGAAGGATAAAAACTTATATGATATGCTGTGATAGTTTTCCTTTTATTTTGCCTTTTAAATGCTACTACCGTAGATTTTTTCACACGCCGAAACACAACCCGTATAGGTGGTTCAGGTTGCCAGACTTGAGTCTAACAAAAATTTGCACTTTAAAGCTTAATATTTCACAAACGAATCCCTGTTTTTTTTTTTTTTGGCGGGTGGAAAATCATCGAATAACCCCTCCCGCTCTTGGGCAGAGCGAAAGGGAGTGTCAGACTTCTACTGACTAAAAACCACCCATGTTCCTTCTTCGCCCTCTATGTCGAGGCCGCGATAACCAGTGGACTACCCGCGGCCCCGACAGGAAAACGAATCCCTTAATCGAAAAACTGTTTAAGCAAACTGGTAATATTTTTTAAAGACCTATCCCACACAAGGGACTTCGCGTGAAAAAAAAATCCATCCCCACTTTAAATTTGTACTGGAGATTAGCTAAAAAAAATATTTTTGATATTTTACTTTTGCACTTTGTTGGAGTAACTCATTTGTATATTCATGCCAAATTACAGCTTTCTAGTACTAACAGTCTTTGAGATATACTGCGGAAGGACAGACAGACAAATCTTTATAATATTAGTGTAGATTAATATAGCCCAACTTTTTTTATCGCAATATCAGGGTTGCTCTTTTGATCATGCCAATGAATAAGCATTCTTTTTTCTAATACTTTTCAGAAAGGACAGGTGCGTAAAACTCAACCGGCGTGCGTGTATGACTAGATGTATGAATGTGGACGATGCAGAAGGAGTATGTATGGATCGTAGCAGGTGGCGTTCTGTGGTTACCCCCATGGGAAAAGGGCGTGAGTTTATGTATGTGTATGTTAAGGTGGAAGCTCACATCTGGCCCGCGAAATTCTAATTTTCTTACGTTTTTGGCAATTTGCAGGCCAGTGCTTGGTTGTATGTTTATGAAAATTTGATTTGCGACTGTAAGACGTATGAAGTTACCGAATTATAACCATCAAAATTATCAATACAACCCTCCAAGTTCATTTTCATGTCAAGATTGATTTTTGCATGTAAAAGTCATTCTTTAGTAATTTAGTCGTCGTTCTTTAGTAGTTAGTAATTTTGATGGTTATAATTCGGTAACTTCATACGTCTTACAGTCGCAAATCAAATTTTCATAAACATACAACCAAGCACTGGCCTGCAAATTGCCAAAAACGTAAGAAAATTAGAATTTCGCGGGCCAGATGTGAGCTTCCACCTTAACACAACAACTTACCGGTGCAACTGCAATAGTCTCCACATTGTTGACAGTAGTGGGGCATCCAAACAAGCCGATATCGGCGGGGAACGGGGGCTTCAGCCGCGGCTTGCCTTGCTTGCCCTCGATGGACTCTATGAGAGCGGTCTCTTCGCCGCACACGTACGCACCGGCGCCGCGGTGTACGAACACATCAAAGGCGTAACCAGAGCCGCAAGCGTTCTTGCCAAGGAAACCAGCTTGGTAGGCCTGAAATTAAAAAAAATATTATCATTAATAACTTTTCGTATTATAACACTTTCGGTGCCAAGCATATGAGTCAATCAATAATAAGGATGTTTCCTGAATAAAAAAATATAATTCTGTTTAGTCTATCTGTTAGATTGTCGGAAAATATTGGATACGTGTACTTTTTTTATCAAATTAATAAATTATAACGAAAATAAAACGCGTCAAAGATGAGTGGGGGCTTGTTTGTGGCGTAAAAAAATGTACCAAATTATGAAGTCACACGACTTTTCGAAGCATGTATCGTCTTAATTTTTTGCTTACGTGAAAAAAGAAAAAAATTGTGTCTCAATATTTTTTGGAAATCTATCTGAATAATTCGATTTTTTTTGACAACTACCCGACACCTACCGACAAAATAGTAAATACTAAGATGTCTTACCTCAGCAATAGCAACCTGCAGGTTACTGGCCTCATTGTAAAACTCTCCTCTAATATAGATATAGGCGGCAATGGCGCCAATAGCCCGGCCAGCGATCAGACAGCCTTCCACCAACTTGTGAGGGTCATGTCTCATGATCTCCCTATCCTTGCAAGTACCGGGTTCTCCTTCATCAGCATTCACTACCAGGTACTTGGGGCGTCCGTCTGAGGGTTTCTGCATGAAAGACCATTTCATGCCCGTGGGGAAACCGGCACCACCGCGACCACGAAGACCAGATGTTTTCAGCTCATCTGTAATTTTTTTGATTTGTGTTTTACTGGTTCAGGCATACCATTAAAAAATATATTCATTTAGTATAATTTAAAGCAATGCAGTTCTAAGCTACAATACTGAAGCTGTCTGTTTTTTTTATCTTGTTTTAAACTCTAGCACCTGGATGACCTTGGTTGTTTTTTTTTTTAGTAGTGAAAACTAGCTAGATCGATCTATTGTTTTTTTACCCGACTACGGCGAAGCCAAAAGGAAGCGTAATGATTTTGGCAGTCTATGTATGTACGTATGTATGTTCCACCGTAGCGCCTAAACTACTGAACAGATTTTAAAAAATAAGGTGTCAATAGATTCGTAAGAGTAGCCCTGGTGACATAAGCTATATATAAATTTTTAACAATTCTACTTTTAAGACCGCGGTTTTATTAGTCTTCGTTTTTATACGTAGTTGGGTTTTAATTTTTAAACTTATTATTTTATTTGAATTTTATTTTTGTGTTTTTAAATTAATACGTAATATTATGTTACTTTCATAATGTAATATTCTACTCAATGTTGGTTTATTATTTACTTAATACGAGTAAATAACACTGACTAGACCGCGAGAACTGTTTGACCGCAATCTAAACGTGTATGTTGACTTTAACTTTAATATAACATACATATTTGTAATGTACTCGCTAAGACCTTTCATCTGATACCAAACATGTTGTGATTATCTCAATTTTTTTTTTCGTGCTTAGTATTTGACATTTAAATTCCGTCATAAAAAGAATTGTTAAAATTTATATATCAAATCAAATCAAATCAAAATCATTTATTTCAAGTTGGCCAGTTACAGGCTCTTTTGAATAGTCGAACAAATACTAAATTTTAATAAGCTAATAAACTAAGCTACAGTCCCACTCACAAGGCATAATAACTGTCAGTGTACTGTAGTTGCCGATTCCAAAGCGTTGGTCTCATGAGAAGAATGGCAAGAAACTTCATGGATACTCTTTTAAATCATAATATTGTTACAAAACTTTGGTTACATCATTCATATCGAGATTGGTATATTATCATGTGAGAACGATGTAGCAAGTTGTGCACGATAAGTGTCGACAGTAAAGCCAAAACGACGATTTAAAAATAATATAATAATTCAAACAAGCCGTGGCAACTAAGAGGTGACCAGTCACAACTGACAGCACCCGTTCACGAGCATGACGCATGGATCAGCCACCATTCCACTCAACCATTTTAAAGGGAACGAAATGACCCGACACACCCGCCACCATCAGCGAGACATTTAAGTGAGCATGACACACTCTTAATCGCCAGGGCATATCCAAGTCAAATAAAAAATAGAAAAATAAATGTAGGTTTCCAGAGAATGACAGCTTTCTAGTACATAGTACTCACACAATATGTGCTATGCGACTATATAATACTAAAGAGATTGAATTTATACATTGCAAAGATAGTTGTACAATCTTCTTCTTCTTCTTCTTTCTTCTTCCTATTAAATGCTATTCATTTAAGCGTCCTGTCCTTGTGGAGCAGGACCGGCATTGAGCCACGCATTTTTATCAGCGATATAATCGTCTAACTTGTAATATGCTTGCTTGCATAGTGTGCGTTTGATACATGTTTTAAATTTCGTCTCATTCAGTTCAAGAATGCTTTGTGGAATTTTGTTATAGCATCTCAAACAGTACCCCATGAAAGATGAGTCTACCTTAGCGAGTCTGAAGCCTGGCTGCACTAACTGGTCCCTATTCCTAGTAATATAATTGTGTCTGTCACCTCTTTTACTAAAAAGATGCAGATTTTTTCTCACATACATTATGTTTTCGTAGATGTACTGACAATGCACCGTCATAATGTTATTGTTCTTAAATAGTTCTCTCAGAGAATCGCGCTTACGAAGACCATATATTGCTCTGATGGCTCGTTTTTGCAGAATAAAAATAGATTCAATGTCTGCAGCTCGTCCCCATAAAAAAACGCCATAAGACATTAGGATATGAAAGTAACTAAAATAGACCAGCCTAGCGGTATCTACATACAGTAAACTGACGAATTTTTCTAATGGCATATGCTGCTGAACTTAGCCGCCCTGCAAGAGATGTTAAATGAGCACTCCATTGTAGCCGTGAATCAAGCGTAATCCCCAAGAAAACCGTTTCATCTACGAATTCTAGTTTCTCGTTATTTAATAGAATATCACAATCACTACTTTTAACATTCGGTAAAGCAAATCTTATGCATTTTGTCTTTTTTTCATTTAATACTAAATTGTTTGCTGTGAACCAATTATGAATCTGAAGTAGGGCTTTATTCACGTCATCTAGCTTTTGAGCCCGTCTATTTATCTTAAAAATTAGGGAAGTGTCATCAGCAAATAACACCATATTCTGAGGTTGGTTTTTCAATAAATAGGGTAGATCATTAATATATACCAGAAAAAGGAAAGGGCCCAATATTGAGCCTTGCGGAACCCCCATTTTTACTTTTAAACCCTGTGAATTAACACCATTTATTTGAACATGTTGTTGCCTTTCACTCAAATAAGATTTTACTTAACTAAGTGCAAGTTTACCTAGTCCATAATGCTCAAGTTTCAAAAGCAATGTGTCGTGATTCACGCAATCAAATGCTTTTGAGAGGTCACAAAATATTCCTACAGCATCTTGGGACTGTTCCCACGCATTAAATATGTGCTTTAATAAAGTTACACCGGCGTCAGTTGTGCAACGTCCTTTAGTGAAACCGTACTGTTGATCGTGTAAGATTCTGTTGGTGTTAAAATGATTGAGCATTTGGTTAAGAATAACTTTTTCAAAAACCTTGCTAAAAGCTGGCAACACCGATACATATATATATATATATATATATATAGCCTATGTTACCCGCGCTACTCTTACGAATCTATTGACACCTCATTTATTAAAATCCGTTCAGTAGTTTACGCGCTACGGTGGAACATACAAACATACATACATACATACATAGACTGCCAAAATCATTACCCTTTCTTTTGGCTTCGCCGTAGTCGGGTAAAAAAAACAATAGGATAGTTGACAAAAAACTAAATAGTCCGTCAGATAGATTTCCAAAAAATATTGGACACGTATAAACAAAAAATGCAGACGATAGAGTGCTTCGAAAACTCGTGTGACGTCACATCGCACTACTTTACTACATTCATGATTTTTGACTAGATAAAACAAAAACAAAAAACACGTATCTACTATCTAATATTTTTCATAATATAACTGACGTCGGACTAAACCAGCTCATTTGTTATCAAACAAAATGTAAGTAATAGCAGAACTTCGAGTTTCTAGACATAGTTTTATCCCACTATTTTAGTGCACAACCCTTTTAAAAAAAGCCAAGCAGAACCATATTTTTTTTAGTCAGCAACCACAATAGGAATGCCTATTGGGGTTCCGTCCAAAAATATATGAACTTGTTGAAATATGATTCAGATATTTTATTTTATCTATTTTTTTTATAGTTAAATGTGGACAAAGGTGGCCATGCAACAACTAGTTACTTAAATAATTATTTTGCATAATTTGGTGAAGGCTAATCATCGTCTTCCTGCCTTTATTCCAATTCACCTGGGATCAGCACAGTATGTCTTCTTCTTGCATATATTTCTCTATTACTCGTCATCAGACCCCTCCGATATGATATCTTGCCGTATCATCCTCCATCATTTTTTCACAGACATGCAGTTCATCCTTATAATAATACTTAAGTAATCCTCTACTCTTATAACCATCCACATACATACTTAAAACATTTCTCATGATCTTTTTCCTCATTCTTCCAAAATAAAACACTTGCTAAACTAATAGGTTTCCCATTAAAACTTTTGTCCACTATTTTACACTCTCAGGTGCTGATTTTCCAACAAAATTAAAACACATGAGTTTTTAAGCTTTGAACCACTATGGTGGACACAATGTTCATGGTTTAAACTACAAAAATGATGATTTTCACTACAGTCATATTTAACTCCTTGAAGGGTTGAATTGGAGGAGCTTGTGGCTTAATAATAACTGCCAATCGGGTTGATCTTTAGGTTAAGTCATGCTTGCTAGGTTAGTCTGTGGATGGGTCGCCACATGTTACCGAGTTATCTCTGTGCCTCGGAGAGCACATTAAGCTGTTGCTGAAAAGGCTAGGCAGATGATGATGAGGGGTTGAATTTCAAAAAATCTTTGCAAAATTTCAGCTTTCTACCTCCAAGGGTTTAGGCTGGGTGTTGAAGACAATCCATGACAACTATTTCCTACATAATTTCAGTCATAGCACCACTTGTAGACTATATCTTATGAACTCATATCTTATTTAATCCATTTGTGTAACACCTAACATCACCCTTAGCATTCTCATCTCAGCCAAATGCAAATATCTATCATTCATCCGTTTTTTGCCCAGAGATTCTAATTAATATAAGACAGCAAGTCAAACCAGTTTTATAAAAATCTTCCCCATAAGTTTAATGATCTGCAATGGTGATAGCCAGTGACAGAAGGGGCTAGTGGATATAGTCTCATACTTTTCAATACAATGAATATTTGTATTCATACTTGATATGTTCCTGGCACGCTCATAGAATGGTCCTCTAAGAACAAAATAACTTACTTGTATCTTACAACTTTGCGAAAATAATAACACTTTGAAATGTGTGACCCCTCACATGCTGACATTTCCATGTTAATAACATTTTACAGATTCATAACAGTGTTCAATTCGGGCACTTGTGATAAAAAAAAAAAAAATCTTTATATTTTAGATGAAAGAGTTTTTTGCCAAAACAGAAACTTTGGTTGGCTACTAATACCAAATCAAAATCTGGCCCTTAAAGACAAGATCTATGATGTAGCATAAACTTTGGGCCATGTATAAGCCAAAGAAAGTAAGTAATCTATACTAATATTATAAAGCTGAAGAGTTTGTTTGTTTGTTTGAACGCTAAGATCTCAGGATCTACTGGTTGGAATTGAAAAAATCTTTTTGTGTTGGATAGTCCATTTATCGAGAAAGGCTTTAGGCTATATAACATCACGCTACGACCAATAGGAGTGGAGCATAAATGAAAAATGTTGCAAAAACGGGAAACGATATTCCTTATTGAGAGCTTCCATTGCGTGCGCTGCGAAAATGGTTTAAGTTATGCAAATATTATGTCTCAAAGAAATGTTCCTTTTTAAAAGTTCTACAAATAAGTCCGCGACAGCATATATCTTTCTACTAAGATTGACTCACTGTAACCATTGTTTACTATCGAAATGTTAGGTTAAATAGAATTATTTTTTGCGATGCTTATTTAACCAATATGGTATTAATCTATACCTAAATAAATATGTCTGTTAGAAAGGAAATTTAATATAGAATATTTGTTCCTTTTACTCTATATGGTTTAAACAAATATCTTAGAAGATATCGCAATATTAAAATGTACGCGCGACAAAATAATTACGCGGTCCGCCGGCCCTCGCGTCTCGATGTAGATACGTGGAGATTCTGGCCTCCGGGAAATTCAAATTCAAAATATTTATTGCACCATAATATTTACAAGGTGTTATTGTATATTGTTTTGTGAGCACTAGCGGCCCAGTGGTGGCGGCTCCGACTTACGAACAGTTGGTTGTAGGTTCGAACTCAGGCAGGCGCATTTCTTTGTGTAATTTATTTCATCACCACTGCTCTCAAAGCGGTGAAGGTAAACATCGTAAGGAAACCGGCATATCTTAGAACCAAAAGTTTGAAGATTGTGACATCTACCAATCCGCACTGGGCCCGCGTGGTGGATTATAGCCCATCCCACTCCTAGAGAGGAGGCCTGAGTCCTTGCAGTTGGAACAATATAGGCTGATGATGATGATGATGATTGTATATTTAACAGTAAGAGATAGGTAGGTACCTATAGTAATTCTCAATGTAATAATGTAATCTAAGGTTCTATCAAATATTATTGAGAGGAAAGATTAGCTTTTTTGTTGTTACGATTTAACTCTAACTCAGACAACTTGGAAAATTCTTTCAACATTAGAAAGCTAATTCAAAAGTATTACTATGTTGGATAGTCGATCTATCGAAGAAGGTTGTAAGTTATATATTATTGTGACGCATACGAAGTTGCGTGGGTCAGCTAGTGTTTTTATATGATGAGAGCCCATCTATAGTAAAAATTGCTGTTACTGATTTTGTGGCTGGTTGATTAGAAAAACACTAGCAGCCAAATTACACCACTGAATAAGTTATTTGATCAAATTAAATTATATAATCAATCAGGATTTCAGCAGAAGCGGGTAGCCATATACTTTTACTGTTCTACCATAAACAACAGAAATTAAATGACATGAAAGGGGTTAACAATTAACAAATTGTGAGATGTAGTAGGCCTGAATGGTACTCACTGACAAGCCAAGGGCTGTCCTTCTCCAATATTTGTTTGGTCATGTACCAGTCCCCGCGGGACATCGCAGCCTTGAGTCTCCAGTCATGTCGCCCATAGAGATTCGTGAAGATTCTGTCGCAGTCCGACAATGGTGAACCAAACTGTTTGCCTTCTGGTGCCTTCTGCTGCGTGCCTTGGTACCGGACCGGCACATTGCTGCTACTGATAGTAACCAGCGGGCCGATAGTGCCTAAAACGAGACGTAAAAATTATGTAAGTCACTACGCACCCCAACAATAACAACTACGTGTGAATCTTTATGTCTATTTTTGATGTCTGTACTCAATCTAAGATAATCTAATGAAAGCTAAGGGTTTAATATGCTACCAAATATGTACCCGATTGTGGTTTTGCCCTTTGAATTACTCTCGCCAGCACACCAGCCATTTTTTCTGGAGAAGTCAAATAATCAAATGTGTCAATGACAAGATTCAAACAAAAATCATCGTGACATTTTAGAGTAAAGTTACCAGCTATTATTAAACGATTATTCGATGCGTTTTTTGGAAAATAGTTTAATTGTTTCGATGGGTACTGATGTGAATAAATATTAACTAGTTATTGTAAAATCAGACTTAGTTACGGTTACATGTTATTGTTACCTTTCTATATTTTTTAATGACGTGATGAAACAATAATTAATTTCTGGTTTCAGAGTAAATACTTAAAGTAGTAACATTATTAGTAACGTCCCATTCACAATTATTTCGGTCTTTTTTTTGTTCGTTGACTTAGCATAAAATCACGCCTGTAAGCCCCTAAGGGTTAGGCAGAAAAAGTGAAGTGTACCTAATAGTACGCACACCCACATTTCACCAGTTATGTTTTTAAGGCCCATTTACTAGAGGGCGAGCCTATTGTCATCAATCTTAATAACGCTTTGCCCGACCCAGGAATCGAACCCAGGACCTCATGCACCGCAACGCACTTGCGACCACTAGCCCAACGAGGCATCTTGTTCGTTGAGTTTAGCAAAATAAATAAATTTTATCATGTAATGCGGCCGCCACACACTCGACGAGTGGCATGGGACGCATGAAGGTATTATACCTTCATGGGGAAGTAGCGAGGAGACATAGTGGGCAGAGACATAGTGTGGCAACTTTACTCGTCATGCCGCACGTCATGCTCCTCGTCCTGTAACTGTCCCTTAATTTTCTAGTCTCTTCTAAGGATTAAATGTGATCTTACAATTTGTAGTTTGATGGACTGTGCCACGATTCCCTATTGCCATAAAGAAAAATTGTCATTGCCCGCAGGGTTTATTCTGTGGGAACAATTTGGCAGACAGCTAGTGAATTAGTGACAAGAACCTGTTCTCTATATAGTCTGTGATGACAAGTGACAAACTAACTACAGTCAAAGTCCAATTTGATATTATCGGAATTCGTAAAGACGTAAAAGTTTCTAGAGCTTTATCCACTTCAAATAAATTTAAATCTAAATAGATAATTAGGTTGAACTGTTTTGCATTCAATTAACTTTATTGTGTACTGTCTATTAGCATACTTTTTAACCTTGCCCTTAAATTATAGAAGTAAAATGATATTAACCGGTTAGTGAATATTTTGTCACTCCGGAATAATCAACTTCAATTTTTTATGCAATTATTTTACAATAAATTTCACCTTCCACCCTAAATTACTTATCATAGTTCTTGTTCATAGCTTTTATCTTGTTGACCCTCTGATCGAATATTCTTTTTATTTGTTTCTTACTGTTGTTCATCTTTGTGGTACTGGAGAGATACTTTTTATTTAATTTTACCAGAATTATTTTGTGAACTTTCTGTAAGGACAGTAAATTAATTATATAATAATATAAACATCTGTGAAGATAATATTTTATGGACTGTTATTTTTAGCTTTGAAATCCATTGTTGTTGATTGAATAATAAATATAATCACCTTTTTTTTAATAAAATAAGACAATGACAGAAATTATTCCAGCCGTAACTAAGCTTACAAATAGGGTTATTAGGATTCTAGGATGTAATCCAGGTGTTATGACTCTTCAAGGCACAAATACATATTTAATAGGCACTGGAAAGAAGTAAGTACTAACAGTTCACAGCATTAATTAGTAAGCTTCTATTATAAGCAAATTATCATGACCTTGCCCCTGAATTATTTTACATTGCAAATTCTCATTAAATTTTGTATTGTATTTTTTACTTAGCCTGTAATATCTTACTGGACAAAGGCCACCCATTCTGTCTACTATTGTAATGTTTATGGTTTTTTAGCCGGATTCTGTTAGATACTGGTGAAAGAGATGTGAAAGAGTACCAAGACCACTTGGCCACGGTGGTGAAGCAAGAGCAAGTGAACATCAAGCATATTATTATAACCCACTGGCATCAAGACCACATTGGTGGTGTTGAGAATCTATATTGCAATATAGCTAGTAAGAAAGTGTTTTTATCTAAAGGCCTACTGCTTAACAGTTTCTCTGCCAAGTTCAAAATATATATTTCCAAATTTTCCATGTCATCTATTCTATAGAGACATTAGACCCATATGCTAACTGAGTGCTTGGCACCAAAAGTGAAAGACACCCTTTGGTAGCTGCATTGTGTGTGTGTATGTGAAAGTTTTTGAGGATTAACACAGAAAAATCCCATGAGGGAAAGGTGTATGTTTATGTATTAACACAGAATATTTTCCCTGGTAAAACCATTCTAACTTTCATTGAACTTCAATAACTCCCATTTTTGAGTTACTGTATTCTTAGAAAAGCTGGATTTTTGTACATAATTTTTTACATATTTGTTTGCTTTGATTGTACAATATTTTATTTATTTAAAATAGGTATGCCAACAGTACTATATAGTAGTGCAGTAGTTTATGAGTTTATCCCTAACAGACAGACAGACAGAACGGTACGACTTTGTTTTATAAATGTAGTGATTTAATTCATCAATAAAAAAATTAAGTGGTACATTTAAAACTTTCGTAAAATTCCAAATAAACCTCAAATATTATTACAGAAGAGCCAACAGTATGGAAGTATAAAAGAAGTCAAGATGATGAGCCGGAAGAAATGCCTCATACAGTACCATTGAACTGGTTATCAGATGGCCAAGAGTTTGAAGTAGAAGGGGCCACTGTCAAGGTTCATCATACTCCAGGCCATACTACTGACCATGTGGTGCTGACTCTGTTAGAAGAGCATAGTCTTTTCAGTGGAGACTGCATACTGGGTGAAGGAACTGCCGTGTTCGAAGACCTTTTCACGTATATGAAGAGTTTGCAGAGGATTTTAGATCTAAACCCTAACGTTATTTATCCAGGACATGGGAATATTATTAAGGTAGTTGTTTAGTTGTTTGTATTGTTTCAGATAATTTTAGAAATTTTACCTCTCGGTAAATGGTACGGCTGACACAAGCTAATTATTTTTTTGTAAAAATAAGGCTTCAGTTGGCTTGTGCCCACCATACCGTTTTTGGTACGCCTGGGATTAGAAGTGTTAACATCTCTACTTGAACTCTTGTGAAGTGATGCCTGCGTTGCTTGATGTCTGTACAATTTTATAAAGTGAACCTCTATTTACCATTTTGTGGTCTAACAACTGTAAATGAAACCTTTTCAGGACCCCGTTGATAGAATAAAGTACTACATAACCCATAGGAATCAGAGGGAGGCACAAATACTAAAAGCATTGAAGTCCAATAAGGATGCCAAACTAAATGCAATGGAGTTAGTTCAAAAAATTTATACTGAAACACCTGAACATTTGTGGCCAGCGGCAGCACACAATGTTACACATCATTTGACAAAACTGGCCAAAGAGAAAAAGGTCATTAGTACCGATGTTGAAGGAGAATCTAAATGGCAATATGCTGCAAATTTAGATAGTAATCTATAGACTAATATTTGTATTATACTGTTATACCGTAAAGGGAAATTTTAATTTGGTACTGTTATTATATTACATTCGTTATTGTTTTCTTTTTATTTTCTATTAATTATTGGGGAAATAAAAATTTGTTTGTTTAAATATTTATTTTTTATTTTAGATCAACAATTTTTTTTTATTGTTTTCTGGATTAGGTAGTCCTGTCTTGCATATAAGTTCATAGATAGTTATTTTCAGCTTTTAGGTGTAGTATTGAAAAGGGTTTCACAGATGATTGAAGTTGAGCGTGAATCTGAACTTCGGCACATAAATCGAGTAGAAGCTCAAACTGCGGCAAAAAACCTGGGTATCCTACATATGGTATAAGCGAAACTTCAAGCCTAGACCAGCTTTCAGTACCTATTATATAAAGCTCAAGTCCGGTCCGGCATGGAGTTTTGCTGTCACCTTTGGGATGGCTCAGCCAAATACCAACTTGCCACACTTGACTCTTAGAGCGCAGAGCTGGGAGGGTAATTGGTGACAATAAGCTGGTTGCCGAGCTATAAAGGGTGTAAAAGTACCCTTAACGCAAATGAAGGGCACTTGTTCTCCCCACCACTGCGAACATTTTTTTGTTTTAGACCATACCTGGGAACCCCTTAGTTACGAAGATATTGGGGGTCAAAGTTCCAAATTTTGCACAGCTGTTTTTGTAAATACTAGTTTTTCAGGTTATAACTTTACTTTAATTACCTCCATGACCCGTTTACTATTCAAAGCATCCACTAGCACATGTTTTAAGAGTGCTACATTGTAGGTTGGTCTGTGGATGGGTGACCAACCAGTACATACCGAGTTTCCTCCGTGCCTCGTAAAACACGTCAAGCTGTTGGTCTCGGCTGCCATATATAGATCTTTGGCAGTCAGTGACCGGAAAGTCTGACAACCAGTCTTACCAAAGGGTATCATAGTGTATTACCCAGTATTAACTGACTTGTGTAGGTCAGATAGGCAGTCGCTCCATATAAAATACTGGTATTCATCTGCATCCGGTTAGATTGGGAGCTGATCCCGACGTAGTTAGACTAGGGCTAGACAGATAATGATGATTCGCGACAGACGGCGCATCGCAAGAGATCTTGAAAGAGGCATAAAGGTTGTTCCGGAAAATAATAATTTGATTTTTATAAATAACTATCCATTCAATTTATTTCACAATGTTTAATACAACGTAACATTCCATATTACACAAAAGATAAATCACATCATAATGTGAATTAAAAACAAACAGCTTTGTGAATGTAAGCCCTTGATTTATATGATGTTATACTATAATATTATTACAATTAAGTAACTTATTTATTAACAACAAATATGAGTGAAGTGATAGTTCGATTGTCATCATTATTGCTTCTACTTTAGAATCTGTTTTGGTACCCCAGTTAATTAATGGAACATTATGATTTTCATGATGTATCTACTTTTATTTATAGCAATGATGTCGCTATAATTTTATAACGAGTTATATTATATCATAATGTATTGGACCACGCGATAAACATTTACCGCAATGAAAAAGCTATCGGATCGTTGTACATTTCAAATCTGGAAAGTGGTTTTAAAACCTAGCTAGAACTAGACTAGTGTTGTAAGTACTTAATACCTTTAAGTGTTACTACTTTTTCATTTGTGTTAATTAAGTAAATTAATTTTACTATTTCAACTATTGTCGTTCCACTATGTAGAATCATGTTATAAAAACACTTCGTGCAACTTCAAAATAAAAACACTATGGTTCAGGCGTCTGTCCCATTGCTGGCGGGAAAGCTACAAGCGATTGCCTATATACTCGCTCAAGATACATACAAACGATTGTAAGTACCTTATCAGTAAATGAGATACATGCAAAGGCGTACTTGCTAGTACACCCACATTTCTCTAGTTATGTGAGAAGAGCCTATTGCCATCAATCGGGCACAAATCCAGACTCTGTGGCTGCTTCTGAGAATACTAACACACCTGGAAATCGAATCCATGACCTCGTGCTCAGTAGTCGCGCTTGTGACCACTAGACGAATGAGATACAATTAATCTACTATTAGTTGGTAGCTGACCATTTTCATTGGCTAAAATTGACAACTCTTATGTTCAGTTACTAGCACTCACTTCTCGCTAGCAGTGGGACAGTAGCCTTATGATCAACAAAGAAAATATAACACGGACAATCGCGCCATCGTTTATTTACGTGTCGTTAAAGTACAGAGGTCGCTATCGGCGCATCCGCTTTGGAGGCGGCATCATGTCTGAGTCGTCGTGGAACCTGTGGTTGTCTATGTAGTCCAGTAAGATCTCCTTGGTGACTGGGTCCTTTATGCTCTCGCAGACCGCTGGGGAAAGAAAAAGGTGTTGTTAAAGATTGGTAACATTATACAAAAGATGTTTTAGTCACCTTCCAATTTTTTTCTAGACATTAGGTATCATGCACTAGACTAACACCATTAAAAAAAAATCGATACGCTAAGTTTTCATATTAAATAATTTTCTCGAAAGAATTATCCATTTTCCATGAAACGTTAAAACTTTGTGATGTGTTAACTAATATTTTTGTATTGAGTGATATTAAAGGAAAAAACACGTATTCAATGATTTTCGTCAAAGATTAATATACCAGGATGGTGACTTAACAATCATTTTGTGTATAAAGTTCCATAGATGTTTTGAGACGACAAGTTTTGTATTCTTTATTTTACTTGTCGATGGCAATCTAAATTTATTTTCATTTATACAATAATTCATGTTATCTGTTACAGTCCATAAATCTCCCACTTGACCATCGGTTATCATGGCCGACCAGTAAGTTTTTAAATAGACTCTGGAAATAAGTTTGTCGCAGCACGGAAAACCTGCTTAGGAGATTCATAAATGACTCTGCCCTGCAGAGCTTTTGCGTATCTTTTAAAATATCAGTGGCTATCATAGTGTCCATCAATTAACTGTCAAATGGTTCCATTTTGTACTAAACCTTATCCAATTTGACAGTTAATAGATGGACACTATGATAGCCACTGACATTTAAAAGATACGCAAGCGCCAAACTAGTAGCTCAGTACTGGGCCGACAGAATTTAGATTACCATCGTCACGTTAAGAAGAAGCATGTTGCAATATACTCACAAGTGGCAGTGTTGTAGCTGTTAGGATAAGATTTGTCCGTCCGTTCCCTCATGAACGCCCATCGCCCATTCTCAAACGTACACTCAATGATTTTATTGTCAAGATGTTTGATATCCTTTGTCACCTTCATTGAAGAGAAGGGCTGGTCCATTTTGCCAACGTATAAGTACCCAACTTTTGTAGGCAGGATGCTGAAAAATATAATATTTAGTTGGTTGTGTCTAGGTACAATTCCCAGGTCAGGCAGTGTTATTAAGTTTTTCCATCAGGGATTTTTCAGTAGTATCCAAATATTGAAATCGTTAGATTTTCTCTCATCATACTCAGGTGACCCCAAAAACTTTTTACACTGAATAAAAGTGGGCTCGCATGGAATGATAAACTTTCAGTATAAATGGATGAATTCTTCAAGTTCTACCTACATCTCTTCAGATTTACATATTGTTAAATACAAAAAACCTAATAACTCACCCTTGTCCACCTTGTGTGACAATTTTTAACTTAAAGTCTACACTGTTCATATTACTGGGCTTCCACTTCAGAACATCTTCACAGGGTCCGGCTATGTACCTCTAGAAAAAGAAAAACGAATCAAACATTGGAACATATACAATTTTATCATATGGAGAACACTTAGCCACAAATTATTACCCCCAACCTAATGACAAGGATGGCTGATGTAGGATGCAACGTACATGTACGGAGGAAGTACCTGCCTTATTCGAAGATCTGCCAATTTATGCCTATTATGTAATAAGCAAAATAAAATAAACTTTTAAGTATAATTTAAATAACAGTCCATACGAATATTATTAAATACGTAAGTAACTCGGTTGAGGAAAATGTCGTGAGGAAAGCTTACGAGGCTATAAGAGTACAGGAAGTCCAAAGAAACGATGTATGGAGTGCGTAACCGATGGTATGGCAAGAAAGAAGGTGTCTGATGAGATAAATAGTAATAGACAAGTATGGAAGAAGACATGCTGCACCAACCCAAAATAAATGGGATATGGGCAAGACGATGAGGTAAGTAACTCAGTAGGATTATAATGAGGTAAGTAACTCAGTAGGATTATGATGAGGTAAGTAACTCAGTCCGATTGTTACTATTTCGATGACACAATAGGGTAGAGTAGGTAACTAAAAAAATCTAATTACTCCGTCAGACACATTTCCAAAAAATATTTGATAATGGATTTTTTTTCTTTTTTCACGTAAGCAAACAATGAAGACGATAGTGCTTTGAAAATTCGTGTGCCGCCATATTCGAAGACATTAGTATGACATTTTTTAGCGGCTAGTGGCGTCACAAACCCCCACTCAAATTTTTGACGCGTTGTATCTTCGTCAATTTTTATTGATTTGATAAAACAAAAAATACGTAAATATCAAATATTGTTCGATAATCTAACAGACGGACTAATTAGAGTCATATTTTTTTAAGTCAGTAAACATCCCTATTTGACACACAACCAGAACATGAAACAGGATATGTGTGATATAATTTCCGACAGCAAAGCGACCAAAGCTAGGAGGAGATGTTATTTTTTTATTCCAAGAACATTCTTTTCAATGTTTTGAGTATGAATGTGGTTATAAGAAGAGTAGGGGAAGACCAAAAAACGATGGGTCTACTGTGTGAAGGATGATATGGCAAGAAATAAACTTCTGAGATGAAATATGGAAGATAAAGACATACTGCCTACCTCAAATAAATTAGGATAAGGGCAGGAGAATAATGAAAGTACTAACCTCCTTAGAAGGTTGGAATATAAGCCCGTCCGGTTCATGCGACAGGGTCTTGGCGAATTTCTCGCCCAACAACTGTCTCGCCATGGGCAGTTCCCAGAACTGCTTCAACCGTATACTGAACGGTTCCCGGTCTTTCTTGATGATGCCTTCTTTCATTGCTTGATGCCTGTAATGTCACCTAACTATTACTAGATGGTTTAAGTGAAAATATTAATGTATGCTTGCTTCTTCATAATCATCATACATTTCTGCCGAAAGACATGCTGGACATAGGCCTCCCCCAAGTGCCGCCACATTGACCGGTCCCGTGCATCTCGTATCCAGCGAATCCCCTCAACCTTCACCAGGTTATCGGTCCACCTAGCGGGAGGCCGCCACGTCTTCCAGTTCCCGGTCGCTACCCCAAGAACCTTTCAGCCCCATCGGCCATCCGTTCTATAGAATTTTATTTTAATCCAAAGTTTAGCTACATTATAAAATAGCACAACTAACTTCATTCCTTACCTAGGATTAACGATTTCGCTTTCGATGCAATTCAGTCTAGTCGGGTAGAACGCCATTTTGCCGGTATCAGTCCCCTCGAAGGTAATGACGTCATAACATAAGTACCGAGGTATGTCTTGGTTGTCCACTTTATCTATTACCATTTCCTGAAATTGTTATTGTTGAATATATTTAGAAAAGAAATAAAGAAAATGCATTTATTCTGCACAGACTAAGGTTGATATCGAAGCGAATTTAGACGTAGACCAGTCGTGATTCAATAGTGTACCTACATAACTATTTTTTGTTACTGGTGATTTGGAACCGGTAAATAAAAAAGAGACAAAAGTAAAAAAAAAAGTAGTGTATAAATGTAGTGTCGAGATATTTCTTAAAAAATGGCTTAGTTTTGACCGATTTAAAATGACTTGCTAGACAAAGACAGCGCTATGAAGAAGTGGCCTCATACTTTCATACCGCCGTTGTTACGTAGGCTGTTTCGAGAGACAAGGATAGAAAAACTTCTAAAGCGCTACTCCATTTTTTGATCGATTTTATTACTTTTTTTACACATCGTATTATTTCTGTTAGTTCTTTGAAATAACATAACAATCTCGCAAATTTTTAACAGTAGTCAACTACCCTATATTGTCTGCCATTAAGTGTATCATGCTAATAAGAACATTAGCTTTATTAAACTAAGATTTATTTTAGGATGCAGCGCGATTGAACTAAGGCTACGGTCGCTGTACAGATCTACCAAATCTCTATAAGGTGTCTCTGTTCCGATGAAAAGAGTCACGTGACCGCCAGAGCTACGTAATTTTATAAAAAGTCTATTTTTTTTTCTATGGAAGTACCTTTACAAGTATAAACAATTCGATAGTATAATGTGGTCGAGGTAAAAGGAGTATGTAAGGATCGTAGCACGTGGCGTTCTGTGGTTTCTGCCTGCCCAGATGGCAAAATACCGTGACTTTATGTATGTACATAAGGGTTAGTTTGATGACTCGCCTCCTCCACTGCCCAGACAATTTGTATGATGGAAACCACTCACCGGTCTCTTAAGAAGACATCTATGTCTTCCTTGAGGATTTGGAACAAGAAGCGCCAAATAGCGTCTTTTGGCATTTGCCCAACTGTAGGACTGTATGGAAAATGAAATTTGATAGTATTTTTTGGCTTTAATGAAGTTGAATGTATAATAAATACTTACACCATCCAGTAGAGTATTTTTCAAATGCCTTCTGAGGTCTTTTCTGTGTAGGAACCGCAGGCCGTGTACTTTGAACACGCAGTTGTCTCGATCCAACATATACACCTCGCCTTCTCCATCGATTAACATCATATATCTGAAAGCATTCGAAAAATGCTTGCTTTAGAAACTGACTATCAACTATTTAACTTGAATATTCAACAGGAATCAGGGTTCTCGAATCTTCAACATTCTTACTTACTAAACTTCTTACGAACTCTCTGCGTATTACAAGGCGTTATGTTATTTAATAGGAATTTGTTTAGGCGTTTATTTAGTCACAGGGTAAGTGAAAACCGCCATGATACATATTCTACAAGATATACATACCTAACACCATCAGCCTTCCAGGAGACCCTATAAGGTTTCTCATGCAGCTTCCTCAAATTAGCTGTATCCATAGACACGGGTTGGGAACCGGGGAACCCAGTGGTTTTCCATTCGCAGAAATGCTGGGTCTTCTTCTGGACCTCGCTGAGTCGTGGTTGTGTGTCAAAGGGTTCTACACCTCGAACTCCTGGCATGAATGTAGCTTTTTTGTGGGTGGTTTCTTTTCTTCCTTTACCTTTGTGTTTGCGGGGGCTGCAATGGAATTTGATGGGTGTTAATTTTGCTTTATTTTGGAAGCAGAAAATGTATTGCGCTGACTCCAAATAAAATGGAATTAAGGCATGAAGGTGACGATAACCTGTGCTTTATTTTGAGACTGACACCTGAGGCAGGCCCACCGCCTGTGAGATACGAGAAGAGAGAAGTAACTAGATCTTTTTTGTTTCACAGAATTCAGAGTGAAAACTTCACAATCAACTATCTTGAGGGCGGATAAAAACTAACGACCGTCCGGTATAATATTGGTTTATTACTAATGAGACTGAACATGCGAATGTGCGCGCGCACAGACGCGCCACGCCCCCATCGCGTGGGGATGCATCCACACTATCACAGCTAGTCGCTTTCTCGTCGGCACTGGCGGGGCGGACAGCATTTGATTTGTAGAAGGATACAAGAATTAATATGTTCGCTACCGAATAAAAACACCGTTGCTACTGGATGCTAGTTTAATACGGCATGTATTGAACGCGGCGACTAAGTAAAACGAATATGGGTTTAAAAATATTAGACTGGGTACAATAATGAATCGAGCAATGCACCGAACCGTGCCCCTATTTGTCGACCTTTTACAAGTGCCTATGTAGGCCTATGTGAAATAAAATATTTTGAAGGAGTATCATAATAAGTAAAAGTTAGCATACAAATAAATCAGTTATTGATATTATGTAGTATGTATTATGTATGTATGTATGTTTGTATGTTCCACCGTAGCGCCTAGACTACTGAACGTATTTGAATAAATGAGGTGTCAATAGATTCGTAAGAACAGAGCGGGTGACATAGGCTATATAAATTTTAACAATTATTTTTATGACGGAATTTAATTAATTTAAGCTCGAAAAAAATGTAATTGAGATAATCATAACATGTTTGGTATCAAATGAGAGGTCTTGGCGAGCACATTACAAATATGTATATCATATTATAGTTTTAGTCAACACACACGTTTGGAATGCGATCAAAAAGCAGTCTACTCTGCTATTTACTCGTACTATTTAAATAGCAAACCAACATTCAGTAGAATTTTACATCATGAAAGTAATATGTATATTATAAAGGATTTATTAAATAACACGAAAATAAAATTCAAATAAAAATATAAGCTTAAAAACTAAAACCCGACTACAAACCGCGGTCTCAAAAGTAGAATACAAGAAAATTATTCTTGTCTGATATTCATATATTGAATTTGTATATTTCTATCTAAATATTATATAAATAAAATTATTATAGTGGTCAGTCGTAGTCGCATGCCACAGCAGCTGACTTCTGTATCAATGAAAACGCCATGAAGGAGCATCAGGTATCAGCACAGTGGCATGCGACTACGGCTGTCGTCTATAATAATTTTACATATATTTGAGGGGGTATCAAATGTGTGTAATGCGAGTCTCACCACGTGAATATCACGAGAGTTACACAGGGGGCCACTTTCGGTAAATTTTTGCCTAAGAAGCTCCGTTTTCGAGATATTCCCATAAAAAAATTTTGGTACAAAAATTTTGAATGCCCATAACTCGGAAACGGTGCATCGTAGGACCATGTTTCTCAGAACCTAAATGGTGTCTTTTGCAACCGATATACTGCAATAAAACAGAGAATGAAACATTATTTTAGTCACCGAATCATTATTTATAGCAACTTGCCTAATATTTTCACTGAGTTGTTCAGTTTAATTGCTAGCTTAACGAACGAACCAGTATGAAAATGTCCACGAGCTACAAACAGAACTAAGACGCATTATTCTAAATATCCACCACAACAAGATCAAAAACTCGACAGGGACGTGCGACTTTGTGTTCAACAGTACGTAACTCATTTTGATTAATTTTGTATACAAAATGTTCAAATTCATGGTCTTCCTTTTATTTCTTAGCAAAATATAATCCTTAAGATGAAGCCAATCGATCGGTATAATAAAGCTACAGGGTATTTTTTTATCTCATGTGGCGGGTTCGATTCCCGGTTCAACTATGTAATTATTGAAAAATCTATGAATGCAGTTTAAATTGCTTTTTAAATTAAAATAATGTCTTCTTTCCGTAAAATGCTCCATCAATATTATACAATATTTATTATACAATATTCAAGGTACTTTCCCTCCATGTGGCATAGACGTGGGACGCCCTGTATACTATTTATCAATCTATCCAATCTGTTATGTAAGTGCAATAGTACTTGGATGAAATGAGTAACAAAAACAAGTCATATTAGAGACGTATTTAAAAAAAAATATTGTAGTTCAGCTCTCAGTAACAATATTTATTTTTGAGAAACATGTTCCTTTCATACAATCAAGAAAGAAGATAAGTAATCACAATTCGACTCGAGATTATCAGACATCGAACTGCGCCTTTACAAACAATACATATATGTATGCTCAATTGTCAAATCTCTGTTAATTGTTTATTTAAGTATGTGTGTTGTTAAAAAGTTATATACCCAATGATAATTAATGTTATCTATGTAGAGTGAAGGTGGTAATGTCAACGTGACTTTAATTATATCTTTATTATATTTAAAACTTACGCGGAAGATGAGGAATTCTGAGAATTAGTAGGGACATCGTCGTCAACATCCTCTTCTTCTTCTGAAAGGAAAAAAGTAATATTTGTTACTATAAGGAGTGTCAGTGTACAACAGTTTGAGTTGCAGAAATAAGACAGCAGTTCATAAATGATTCCTATCTCTGTAAGTACAAATATTAAGAAAATGTTTTATTTTTCTTTTTAAATAAGATGGTGCTACTGTTTCTTATTTGACTAGCTCACTAAAGATTAATGAAGCAGTGTTAATCTTAGGACTGTATCCCAACTATGTGTTTATAAAGATATAAGAGACGATGCTTCTTCTTCATGATCTCAAATTGTGTTAGGCCTGTGTGTATGTAGCCACCTGCACAACTTTAACATTTGCTTCGAGTAAATCTTGAAACTTGCAAGTGGTTGTGCGGGATAGGTAGGACTGGAGGTGGCGCATATCCTGCAGAGGGGCTCCTCCTGATGGGTCGAGGATGCTCCATTTGGTCTGATTATAGCTACAGTGGCCAACCTGTGCTCGCAATCGGTTAAGAGACTTCCAGATTGGCCGCTGCAGTTCGTTTCTGGATGCCAGGTGTTCCTGAGAAGATGCTGTTAGATTCTAATGGAACCCCTTTCTTCTACATATTACTGCCATATCATAATTACTTCAGATTCCATTCTTCTTAGAACCACCCGAGACAACCCTATCAAAGGCAAATTGAACCCTAAAACAAGTTTTAGGATATACTTACCATGACACCAATCAGGAAGCATTGGGGCCGCTGGTGTCAAGTCCACCTCATCATACCGACGGAACAACTCTTGCAAGTAATCTTGTTTGTAAATCCCAGGAGGCCTGAAAGTTAGACATTTTTCATTGCATCTTTTAAAGTGTGAAAGTATCTTAGTCTGTCTTGTTTTGCTTTAATGGCTAAATAGATTTTGATTTTGCACACTCAAGCTAGACCAGAAACCTTTAATTTTGGTCTACCTGTGAGAACAAAGAAAAAAAGGTTAAAGTATCCGTCCTAAGTATTCTGCCTGACCCAAACCAGGGATACTTATTGTCTTGATAGGATATTAAAGTAGGATAATTTTTGACTGTACTCAGGCAAAAGCTATTTAATAAATATAGTTAAAATACTACCCTTGTTACTCTTGTTGATGTCTTACTTAATTCATAAAAGTTGGGTTCACTACATAATTTTAATGAAAATTACAAACCTCATTCTAGCAAATTCGTTGATAGCTGCCTGAACGCTGCAGTCCAAATGCTCAACCATATATGAGACAAGTAGGAAGCCTGTCCGATTAAAGCCATGGGTGCAGTGTACCCCAATCAGCTCCAGAGGGTTTTGACTAATAAATCTGCTAACTAATGAGATGAATTCCCTGAAAAATGTTTACTATGTTAGAATCAATTCTCTGTTATTATTATTCTGTGTACTCTCTGTGAACAAATTAACTGTTTGTTAGTCGCAAGCAATAATCTTTTTTTTTTTCTTCTCTTGTCCATTTGTGATCGGTTGCCAGACCATAAGCAAGTTAGTGGCGAGAGTGTATGGCAAGCAATAATATGTACATGCTCGGCTAAGTTCATGCACAAATTTCTTTTGAGATAACGATTGCTACTGTGATACTTATAAAGATAATATTAGGGTTCCAAAATACTAATGACGTTATGTAACATGAAAGTGATATCGATACGGTGCAAATATTGCTTTTAAATGTTGCTAATACAAACATATAAATTTTATTGGTGCTTGTGCCTGTTCTGAACTAAATATTGATACTACAATTTTAAATTACTGCATTATGAGCTTGAATAGATTCTGAATAGATAGGTGTAAAAGGTACAGGTTCACAGTATGAGCAAGTTGGAACAGATAGGTGCTGGTAAAATAGTCCCATGTTTCTTTTCAAAAAAAGTTGCATCATACACAAACAAGGATTTTTTTTTAAATATAGCTAGTATATTTTTTTTCACTGTACAAGGTTTCAACTTCAGCCAAGTTTTTCTACATAAACTGTGCATAATACTAAAGTAAACCCAATATTGTTTGCAGATTGTTCGTCGCTATACATGTAAGTTGGACACTTTTTAAAGTTTTTCACCATAGACATCCATCTTCTTATACAAATCACAACACATCGAGTAATGTCTTTGTTATACAACATTTTAACCAAAATCAATCCTTACCTAGTCTGTTCTGGAGATGGTGTTTCACCATGCCCACGGCACTGCATTTTCACATACTTACAGCCTGTTTCCTCTACCTCTGCCTTGTTATAAAACCGACTTGTATTTGTGAGGTCAATCCACATTCCTAGTTTAATCTAGAAAACAACATACCATTGAATACTGACAAAGCTTTCAATGTTTTGCTTCTATTTCCATTTGCACATAAAAATATTCAATTAACAACACAGAGGACATTCAACTACATTGTAACTCATTCTACATTTCTACTAAAAATAGAATTTAAAATTAAGAAAAACAATGATCATTTGTGTTGTGGTATTTATAGGTCAGTTATGTATTTCTCTAGATAATAAGTGCTCTAGATGCTCATTTCATGTATAAAATTGTAAAAGTAAGTAGAATTGCTTAATATTTTGCAAGAAATTATTATAATGAACAAAACAAACCCGAAAAAAGCTGACATGAAAATGTGACTTACTTTCATACTTTTCATATAAACAAACAACATGGATGGTGTGAAACGGTTTTCTTCAGGTACTTTATCATTGAATTGAGCTCCCAAAGGTGTCTTGAAAGCCATAAACTTGTCAGCAACGAGTCCCGTAGCCTTTCGTGGACATCGTAACCACCTATTGGGAATAGGTCCTGGATCCCTTTGCGACATTCTGACCAGTTACGAGAGTCAATTTGCTACAAGACGAATGGAGTTTCTGCTTGCACACATTGGTTATAAATAAACGAGATTTAGAGGTTTTTACTGTGAAAAAACTAAACAAATCGGTCTTTGACAAGTCGACACAGCATCTTCGTCACTAGTGTTGCAAGTACACAAGTACTAAGAATGAATTTAGTTTTTATTAATTTAAAATTATAGTCGATTTTTAATTTAATTTAAAAAAGTGTCAAATTCAATCAAATATCAATCAATCAAAATAATAAGTAATCTACTGCATTTTTTTCAGACAGGTGTAGCTTATTTATTATTAATTTAGGGTTTACAACTACCCGTCGGGGCTGCGGGTTGTTCGAAAGCGGTACCGTGGCGTCGACACAAAGGGCACAAGTTAAGGAGCATGGGTGGTTTTTAGCACAGACGTATAAAGACTCTTTATACGTCTGTGGTTTTTAGTCAGTAGAAGTATGACACTCCCTTCCGCTTTGCCCAGAGCGGGAAGGGTTATTTGATGATTTCACACCCCCCAAAAAAAGGGTGTCATCATCAACAACAGCCTAATAATGTTCCCACGACTAGGACACAGGCCTCCTCTCTTTGAGAGGGAATGGGCTATAATCTACCACGCGGGCCTAGTGCGGATTGATAGATGTCACAATACATGTCTTCGATTTTTTTGGTTCTAAGACATGCCGGTTTCCTTCCGATATTTTCCTTCACCATTTTGAGAGCAGCGGTGATGAAATAAATTACACAAAGTAATGTGCCTGGGTTCGAACCCACGACCTACTGCTCGTAAGTCGGGGCCGCCACCACTGGGCCACCGCTGCTCGCTCGCTCAAAAAAAAGGGTGTACAACTAATTTATTATATCTATACACTAATCATGACACCTAAATAGGCTATTATGAATATACATAATACAACATGATACCTTATTACTTATTAGGTTATTATGTCCCCTTTATACATACTACGATTCATAAATTGAAATAACAGTTATCAGTATCACTACATAATAAAAACAAAGTCCTCTGCCGCGTCTGTCTCTCTGTCTGTTCGCGATAAACTCCAAAACTACTGCTCCGATTTCAGTGTTGTTTTCACCAATGGATAGAGTGTTTCTCGAGGAAGGTTTTAGTACATCAACTGTCGCGATAACCAACAACGATGCGAGCGAAGCAGCGGGCATCAGCAAGTTAACTATAAATAAACATATTTTTATTAGTTTTTAATTAAAGGCATTCGTGCACAAACTTCAAATCACTTAGTTAAAACGAACTAGTAGAGTGAATGAATTGATAACTTAGTCTAGTTACTGTTCTCTATCCAAATGAATGATGCACATCAAAAAAAGCTTCAAATTAAATTAGGTATAGTCCGGTCAATTTAGACATCCGAGGTTACATTCCGAGGTTAACTTTTTGAATCGAAATGTCTCAAAAACGGTGGCTCTCAGATATAAAAGTGTTTTAACATTTTGATAGATTATTATATGATCTACACGTTTTGTCTCGGCAAATTTTATGATGAAACTTACCGTTTAGCTTAAAATCGTGTAAATCCCGCATTTGCGACTTTTGACCCCGAGTAACTTTTTTTCCAGGTGTCGGATCAATGGGGACTTTTTATATTTAATTTATATTGGTGTTTTGAACAATCCTACCAATTTTCACTGGGGTGGAAGTTAATAAATAATAATACTAATAATATAAAAATAATACCCCTATTTTTTTGTCTAATTTGGCCGGACTAGTAGTAGGGTTTGAATCGATAAATATTTAAATAAACATTTACTTACTAATACTACATCTCTACACGATTTGAAAGTTCAACAGATAACAATAAATATTGGACTTATTTTTAAATGGACGAATCGAGTTGACTGAAAATTAAATAATATTCTAAAAGTATTTTTATTAACTCTCCTTTTTCCGCCGCAGTCGGGTAAAAATATTTTTTTTGCGATTCTAATTTGACACACAAATTTTACTTTATTTTTACATCTTTAATATTTTTGGATTTACAAGTTTCATTGAGAATTCTGTTTAGATTAACTTGTCGAAATATATACAAATAAACAGCAAAACATCTTCTTTCTATGTTCAATAAAAATCTCCAATAATTTGTCAATGTAATTTATTGTTTGTTTTTAGATCAGGTTTTGAACGACAGCTAAACTATTTTTGGCTGTTGACAGAAGTAGCAACTTTACGAAATATGAAATGTGAAGTATTGTCATTTCACTCTTTCTTGCTGAGACCATGCGTGGTAGAAAGAGCAATAAGATTGTGTAATTTTTATGTGTTGGCTACATTTGAAGTTGGTATTTGCCAAGAGCCTGCCATTTTGTAAGATAGAAGGGAGATAAAAAATAGTTTTATGGTGTTAAAATTTTACAAAAACTCCGTTGCCATTTGTCTTAGGGCCAAAAACAAATGTTTAAATGGACGCATCGTCCATTATAACTCAGGTGTCACGGGATGACGAGCAATTAAACAATTATGGATCCGACAGAGGTAAATCCCAACCGAATTACACCTGTTACCTACTAGCGTCAAATTAGAGCGTATAGTGTTACCTCTTCACGACTCGTAAATATTTGCTCGATGTTGGATCAGTGGATTAGTGAACGTTTTGTATTCCATAAGTTCCGTGTCGTGTGCGTGTACTGTGAGGTAAACAATTGGATCTTGTGGACGCGATAACATTTACAGCAACCTTGAGAAGTTCTCTCTCCTTACGGTTCCTCTAGCTCTGGTGATATTCATTGTGGCTTCCGCGTGTGTGTTTATTGTGATTGAGTGTTCTGATGTGCAATGGTTGTTTTAGGGCCATCCCCTGGCGGCCAGCACAACGAGGGGGATGTTACGCCGGTGTCGGGCTCTGCCCCGATGGGCAGCAAAAAGTCGAGCGGCGGCGGCGGGTTCCTGCGGTCGCTGCTGTGCTGCTGGCGCGGAGGGCGCGGCAAGGGCCCGCCGGGTAGCAATGGCGCGAACAGCATCGACGGCCGGGCCTCGCCGCTCCCGCAGGAGCGGGGGCTGCTGGTCATGGCAGAGCATGCGCCCCGGCCGCTGCTACCACCTGTGAGACACCAGGACATGCATAAAAAGTGTATGGTCATTGATCTTGACGAGACATTAGTTCACAGCTCATTCAAGGTATGTGCCCATGTTTTTTATTATACACCTTGACTGTTTATTTCTTGCAGGTAGTGTTATTGCATATTATAACTAAAATCCTGCCTCGGTCATGACCTTAGTTGTTAAATTTTGGCTATAACAGGTTTTCGGTTACTTGCGAAGCAAATTTTTTGTACATCAATTTTTTGTAATCATCTATTACAATAAGCTTATTATTCTCAAACTTAGTATTTATTGTGTTATCTAAATGGTTGTATGTATGTGTAATAGTAATGAGTTTCATAATTTATCAAAAGAACTTATCTAAATATGTCATTTCTTATGTTAACTAAACATAATAGCAATGATTAAACACTTATATGATATCCTCATTTTATAATTTTTAAAACATGGGTGTACTATGCAGCACTTTTGACTGCACAAGTAGAATCATTAAAACTCTTTATAGACTGCAAAAAATTTTGAACCAATCTTGCGTAAGGTGTTCTTAGAAAGAATCAAGTACCAATTACATCATGTTCAAGCTCACAGAGTAGGTTAATGGGTGCTGTGGGCTCCCAGTAATTACCCTAAATTCACCAACGCAAGACAGTCTGCCATTGAAACTGAATCATGGCTACCAATTTAAGAGTACATTTTTTTTTTTTTAATTCTGGACCTCAAAGCTGTTGAATGAGGTCTATGCAAAAATAATTTCTTCAACTTCACTAATTCATAGAGAACATTGTTTCGCACTAAGTGAACAGTTTAAAAGTTTTACGATATTTCATAAAACTTTATAACGTCTTTCAAGAATATTTAATGTAATTCCCCTTACAATAACAGGTATTTTATACCCCACGCACATGCAAATCCCAAGTTTTCTTACCTACTAGAGTGGGATCTTCATAGTCGAGTACCTAATCTATGACTCACTGTATAAGTTTGTTAAACAGGCAGACAATGCCGCAATTATGTGATTAAATTCCAAGCTCAAATGCTCCACTCTTTTTATATCTCCAATTATAGCTAGCAATTCCATGTAAGAAGTATTTCTTATAAAAAGTTGTAATTCTACAAAAAAAGAATCATGGGTAATGTTTTTCTTTTTATTGTTCAGTAATTACGTTTTCAGCAATTAAATATTCAATTCATATTATATTTAACTGCTGTACCTACTTTTACATCAGGTTAGGAATTAGGATAAAAATCTTGAATCTTTTAGACCCCTTCTAAACTAAAATACTCAGTAACTACCACCTTAGATAGTTCCAGCAACATTCATCATTCTTCTACTTCTTACCCAAATGGTAGAATATCTCATGCTGTTTTGAAATGTTGAAATTTGAGGGTTTTCGAAATAACTTTATGGATCAGTTATTAAATCTGAAAATCACCCCTTCTTTCAACCCATTTAATTTGGCAAATGTTGCATCCAATAGCATGTATGACCTAGTTGGCTTAGCAGTGGCTGAACTAATATTTTCCAAGTCTGTACACTATACCCTTTAGTCAAGTGCATACCACCATTAGAAAAACGACATTCAACTCTTCAAATGTCTGTTTGTTTATAATTTTCCTATTGTAATTCATACAGAGGTACACAATACCATTATCAAACTGTAACAATATTTTAACAGTGTTATCATATAAACAGGAAGTATGATTATTTATGCCACTCTTAATTAAAACTTCTATTTATTACTATACTTAAAAGTAATAAATATTACTATTATTACTGTTATTAGAAGTTATAGTTATAGTTAAAGCTGAATTCTAGTTGGAAACACGAAAATATTTACTACGATTCTTATAAGTTTCTCGCAAAACAACAAGTTTTTTCGCAAAACAACTTTTCCAAGTTGTTATTTTGTGCGATAAACAGGAAAACATCTGATGAAAAATCAGTCATTTTTTTCGGTTGATGTTAAGCAATGCCATTTTTATCATCAATCGAGTGAAAGTTTTCACCAAAATCGGCCATGGTTTTGTTCGCCAGCGACAAACGTTCGGACAATAATCGTAAAACCTGTTCCCTGGCCTACTTGTTACTATTAAACATAATTCTTTAGGCGACTCATTTTTTTAATCGATTTGTTTTAATTAATCGGTCAATTTGATACAATAATTCATCCGAAACGCGCCGCAAACCACCGAAACCACTGTTTTTGAGTCGGTCAATGTTAGTTGAAATAATTAACAGAAAATACGTCTATACTACTCCGTAATCATTGTCATGTTTTATACGAGAACATTGTGTATGAGTGATGATAACCAATCATTCGTGTGGACTTCCTAACTAGCATCTGTCTTGCGTGTCATAAACTGCAAATCACTCGGATCATCACTTAAGATTCAGCAAAAAAGTGCAACACTCGTAGAATGACATTGCTTTGTTTTCGGTCGGGCCAAACTTATACATATTGTTAGCCATATCTTATTGATATAAATATTTATCGTTACATTATCACTTTTTCATACCGACATTGCTGATAATGTATCTTATATCACACCTAATTCATTCATATCGTGGTTGATAACCTTGAGAGCTGGTGCATCAGATTATTGCTGTAGCAATATTGTTTTGATTTTTCTATCTTTTGACGGCGTTTTGTTTGGATCACGTATGATGCTAATAAAATGTTCATACATTAGAAGGACATGCAAACAGACATGTATTCTATTGTGTTCTGTTAACAATGTAAATATATTGATATTAATTCTATTTACAAGATCAAGAATATTACTTATGCTACTAATTATCAGTTTTACAGTACGAGATAACGAAGCGGAAGTGTCTATCGTTGTAAAATAGTGCAACGCGCAACTGTTATAAGTTCTTCAAAAAGTAATTAAACTACAAAAAAATTGCAATAAAATGTCGGCTATAAAACAAATTCTGCGTGCAAAGCTGAACACTGACTAATCACGGATTTGAGACGGGGGCAACAACGTCGCGTGACGCGCCACCGTTTAAGTAGATACCCAAACTGCAATAAAAACAGAACCTCCATATCGGCAACACCTGACTACTTCGGAGACGAGACGACATATTTTATGATGTCATAATCTTAAGCCAAGGGCGCCTCATAGTTGCGCCTACGAAACATTCCGACTTTGCATAACAACCTTCATGAAATTATCGTGTAAACGCTAGACACGGTAATGAACGAATTGAATAATTTGTAATGTAATCACATCATACAACTGCGACACTAGGTATTACGTAGTATATTCCCAGTATAATTGTGACGTAAATCTCCCATTGGTTTGTGTACGTTATTTATTAGTGTGGGAAACGAAATCGGCGTGACGCGTATTGGCTGCTATCTGTAACTTGCCCTTGTTCAAAACGCCTTATGGCATCCTTGCTTTCCCATATTTGGAATGCTACAAGTGCCTAAGCAATCAGCACATGTTATAAGTGGCAGCAGGTTGCGCAAAGGAAGTGTAGATAACACAGGTAGCGATTGATTTAGTATCGGAACCAAATATTTTGTTGTTTCCTTTTTCAAAATGGCCTTATCAATGTTTTCATCGCCTTAGTACGCTCAGCGTGGTCTAAATGTATGTGTGTCATCAATTTACCGTACGTTCGTTAATAGCTTAATTTTTCGCCTTTAACGATACTTGTTTCCTCATATTCGTCACCAACTCCCTCGATAATTGCGCAATGTGGTCAACAAACAAATGGCCAAGAGACCTGCGACCAGTTAAAATGACGATTACGCAGCAGTCATTGCGAATATGCAGAATACAACAGCAACATCTCGAGGTAGCGAGGTAGGCCATTCTCTAACATCGATTGTTTAGAAATACAAAAAAGTAAATGCAGCGCAAACGCGATCCCAACTCTATTATAGTGATGGCCATAAAAACCCAAGTTAAATCAACGACTAGAAAAAACAAACGTTTAATGTTTTTAGCGGTCGGTATCCTAAATAATTACATTGGTTAGGAATGTGTACCACGTGAGCTGGTTCGCATTTGGCCGGTTTGTTCCCGTTCCAAAAGACTTGCTCTTTTTAACATTTCAGTTTGGGAACTAGAGCGTGCCGCCGACCAAGGGCTCGCAGCGAAACGGGAAATTGTCAGATTAATATCGTAAAACAGCTTTGAGATAATGTGAAAGTCTCGCTTCCATTTCACTTTGCGACGTGATTTAATTTGAAGCTTTGCCAATACCAAAGTGCGTGATAAAAAACGGTCATCATTGTTGATTGAATGTTACATTAAGCCGAAATGACTGCAACGTATCGGTTACGACAACGTTATTAGATTATAATTGAGAACGCGTTATATCAGCGGCTGTCATATTTTGTAACCGGAGCATGAAATGCACTTTGTATAAAAGTGTGATGGAAAATATAAACACAGGTGTTTAGAATTTGGTTGATCAAAATATTCAACTATCGGTCTGCCTTCCAGTCATCATGTCTCCATGTCAGACCGACCTTTAATTATAATCTCAAAACAAAGATGATACGTTAAAACAAATGCAAGTATGCCATTGCCGTCTAGTATTATGGCAACACAACGTCCTTATTGCCAATAAACTTATGGGTCATAAGGTACTTTAAATGGTATTGAATCAGCTTCGTATCTATAAACATCGAGTGGGTAGATCACAATAGTTCAATGGGTCGGTTTCTAACTTCCGATCGGCAGTACACCCACACCCATCTATTGTCGGTTCATACATCGTCGCTCCTTGCATACGTAACATGCATCAATAGAGGAAAATGCTTTGTATCGATTAACTTTATGATAGTGTAAACAGAAAACAGGAAAATCCATTATTAATATGTAAAGTTAGACGCAGGTGTAAAATTGTTTTGATTGAATATGAAAATAGATAGCACTGCTCCCATGCGTATGTGAGAAAAAACGTTTAGAGTATTGACTACAGAGTGACGCATCATGCAAATAAATATTATACGAGCAAATGGCACTGTTCTTCTTTTACTAAAATGATTACGTTCACAATAATCATGGCGCCAAATAAAATTATACCAGTCATACTTTCAATCTAATAATAACTTTGATAGATCGTGATCGTAAGCATCATAACAGCAATAATGAAATTCAACAGAAAGTTCGATTCTTTAAAAATTATAGCCATCTCTCGTAAGTCCGTGGCTACGGAAGCCTTTGAAATGTACGCAGCACTAAAAATACTTCCTACTGCTCAAGTACGACCTGACGATGCTAGAGTAGCTATGAACGAGTTTGACGCCATCCATTAGTTTAGATACTATTTCCATAATGAACGCGGTTATCGAATAGGTCGCCTATTAGTTGATTCTCCAGTTATGAGAAGTTCAATTTGAAATTTCAGTTTTCATTTAACATTACAAGGCCAGTTTTAATAGTGTTATCATGTTCAAGTCTCAAGATTTTGGTGCTCAGATTCTAAAATCAAAATCCTCCAACCATTATTACTTTCGTCAGCAAGTTAAGTATTTTCAAACGCTTGCCAATTTCTCAATACGTCGTTATTTAAGCAAGACTTGATCGTTTGAATGGTATGCACGCTCAAAATTGCACAGACAGCAATCTGATTCATGAAAGTCTTGTAATCTGATCGTCGCTTTAGAGAATTTGTCGATCCGTCAAATATTTTATCTTTATTTGGACACTGAGAATGTAATATTAGAAGGAAACTATCGGTTTGATATTCTATTGCTTTCATTTTTCTTACGGGTCTCCTTGTCAACAATTTGTTCTTTTACTGTCTCTTGTCACGATGAATTCCTGAATTTATTTCTATCCATTGTCTTCGTGATATAATTTCGGCAATTTATCTATGCTGTATTTAACAGAATGCAGTAAATTATCTGTCATTGTCGATCGCAAATCTTGAAATTGTAATAAATATTACATTGTGGCCCAATTCTTCACTTGATATTAGTAGATTTTTCTCTGTCATACCTACATGTAGACAAATACTTCGTTGGTGATGCCCTAATGAGTTTGTTAATATTCTGTCGCTGTCCACTCGTCATCCTTATGGAGCACTACCATTTGTGAAATCGATTTAAATTCTGATGCTTTATATTCCAATTAAAAAGTTGATGACTCAGCTTGACCACTTTCTGTTACTGCCTTATTTTCCAGAGCCGCATCGACAGATTAGGACTACGATGCTTACTTTCAAGCTCATAGCTGTTCATTTCTACATATAGCATGATATTAAGAGACTAGCCATCCGTCAATCTATATCCAGCGGCCGGCGGCGATGAGATAATGTGGGTTGAGTGTAAAGATTCTCAAGCTCAATTTTTGCTCTATTGAACTGACTGGACTATTTTTAACGTAACCCGGGTAGGGTGTGCACTGAACTTTGACTCCTACGTAAATAGACTGATTGGTACACTTCACACGCCGTCCAATCGTTTCTATGAGCGCTAATATCTAAACTTGTAGGTAGTACGCAAGCAAAAATGTGATCGTGCATACGTTTACTTGAGCTGGCGACTTTGTCCGTAGATAAGTGTGCGAGTACGGCGACCGACGCGACGACGTGGTATAGAAAATGAGGTGACCGACACCCTTCACTTCCGATCCTTAATGGAGCAGGCGGTGTTGCTTAGAAAACGCAAAAACACTGCCTTCTCTTTAGAAATGCGATCTTGATGGATCAAATAAAATAAGTTATTAATAACGCCTGTTTGACTAAAAAGATTTCGTTAAAATACTGCATTTATGTATTTGTATGAATGATTGAACACAAAAATATCAGCCGGAAAACTTGGTCAATACTATGTTCTATTTACACTCACACTTCTCGCCGTATTTGACCTAATCCAAGCAGCTAATCTGTCTAAGTAAAAAATCACGCACAGATTCTGTCATAATCTCTTAAGCTTACAGAGCAAGATTTGTCGTGAGGTCTACAAGGCCAAATTGGCTAACTGATACAACAGTTCATAAAACTGCAAATGTGGTATTGTTAGCACGATTTGTGTTCTATGTTACCATGTTAGCTGCTATTGTAAGTTCAGTTTTGGTTTGCTCGGTCGTGTCAAGGCTTCGACCTTGGATTTGTTTGGCCACACAATCGGGAATCAATTCTCGTCCACGTCTAACCGATAGTTCAATGTGGACCTTGGAAGTTGTCGAAGGGCAAATGTGTACTCTGTGTGCGTTGAGTATTTGATTATTGGTTTTAGTTTTGGCCAGGACACAAATATTTGCTTTACAACAGTTTTGACCGGATGCATTCAGTTTTTTGTCCTGGTAATCAGTACTGGTACCATTTCATTAAAATTCGGCATAGTTGAATAGCAGGTGTGCTGTATAGTTTTCGCAACCATTATTGCGATATTCTAAAACTCAATAAAAAATTGTTAATCATTTATTTGGCAACAAAATCTCGCCAAGACATCCAGTTTTTGTAGAACGGCAGTTGTCATGCAAACTTCCTAATTATTACAACCTACCGTTAATACCGTACGGATCTAATATGAATATTGACCTGTAGCAATATTTAACGGTTCATTTATAATCTAAATAATATAATTGTGTCAGTAATATATGGATGTAGGACTGACGGACATCCAATCAGATTTAGTTGAAGGTGACTGAACTAAATTATTTGAATTGGATTTGTCATGACATGAGAATATACTATATCGGAAAGACAAAGGGACCGACAAAGTTTTGACATAATACTGGTTATAAATTGAATGCCTGTTATTTTGATTGAGATTGGGTAATTTGACTTAGTAATTATAGGTATGTTCATTGGAATAGATTTAAGATGTTATGTTGAAAATATTTCTTCCATGGCGTATATGGGTGGTCTGTATAAATACAACAAAATGCCAACTATGCATGGTCTAGCCGAACGAGATGGTCGTCCATACGACTGTTTTATGTTGCGGAAACAATAAAGTGTTCGTACAAAAGCTGGCAAGATAACAGCCAGCCATTTCTTACCAAAAATGCATAAAATTGTCGTTGGACCGTTTAAGCTTGAAATCTAGTTAACGGAGTAAAATATGCTTTCGGAAGCTCTAATCGACCCTAATTATTAAGGGAAAAACTTTTTTGTTTATTATTTATTAACAAGCTTTGATCTACATAGATCAAAAATACATGAGATCATCATCATATCAGCCCGAAATCACACACTGCTGGGTACAGGCCTCCCCTTTCTGCCATACTTCCCCGTTCTTCGTGTCCCTCATCCAGATGTTTTTAATCTAGGATACCCTAACCATAACCACTACAGGACGTATGCATAACGCTAACTCGATACTACTTTTCAATTTGAAGCGAACAGAATTTGCCCAAAGCCCAATCAGATAGGTTGTCAAAGTTATAAGTATAACTTCCAAGTGGATGTCCAAATCCTGGATACGATTAGAAAGATATTCCAACAAGGTGGACGAGAAATTCGGAAGTTTATATTATAATATTATGAACTCGTGGTGTATTATTAATACCTACACAGCTAATTCTTGCTACTCCATGTTTATCTTACGCTCACACATCAAAATTCTGGCTTCCGCAAGTATTATGGTGAGCTATCGGCTCCTGGGGTTATGTTACACAAATAAATTATCTTCAAGTTATGTTAACCGTCACGTTGGTTAATATTACGTGCTCCGAGGGAACGTAATCTCAGTTTATGTTATGACTAGCTAGACCATGAGATCACCGGCGCAGGCGTTATGATTACACAATTCCTCTAAATTGATAATTTCGTCAGTTGTTAATGATCTTGGGTAATTTGTGGTCTCAAGTTGAGCTTGGAGTCTTCTATATTAATAACTTTGTCACTTGTTAATGATCATAGTTATAATTTGAGTGTGTGAGTTCAGCTTGGACGCTGAGAAGTCGTTGATTTTGATGCGCGTGATAAAGTTTATTTTTGGAGTCGAAACTCGGAATCCTCGGACTCAATTTCACCAAAATTGAGTCCGAGTTGACTTGTTTTTGCCCAAAATTTTGATGCCAGTTCTCTAATCTCAGATGTTTGAAATTCACGCCAATGTTGAAAGAAACAAACTCGTCAATCCTTGGTGTTGAAACCTTTATTTTATTTATCTAGAAACCCTGCCAGGATAAGTGTGTCATAAAGTGCACAAACGCCTCGATAAAGTAATCATTGTCAATGAAGTGTTGTTTAATATGTGATTGAGTCATTTACCAAGATCACTTTTATATTGGATAGATCGACTTTATTTACTTAGTTGTTTATTTACGGATTGAATGCTTACCGCAAACAGCTTCATTGGGGCTTCACTGCTATAGAAATTGTGTTTGGCTCGAAGAGCGTTAGTTTAGAAGGAAAATGTTGGTCACGTTAAACAGCCGGTTGTAAAAATGTAATAAACCTAATAAGTACTATACTTTTTCCTTGGAGCTTTCTTGGACATAATATAAATAAAACGATGTTGCCTCGCGTCACGCAAATAACATGTTTGAGCGACCTTTGCGGCCACTCGTATTAGTTTTATGCAAATTATGAATTAATACTACTGTTTATATCTTCATTGTGAATACCTATGATAGCATTCTTGTATAATTTTATGTACAGTATGACCAATAGCGTATTTCCCATTGTTTAGTGACTTATTTCGTTTCCCCTAATCTATTCTACCCCTTTTGTGTTTTAGTGTAGTTTTGTTTTGGCATGATACAATGTTTGTTCGTTTATATAACTCTAGTTATTTAAACAACTTGTTTCTTTTTATGGACACGTCATATTAACTTAAGTGTAATTACTTTTTGTCACGTATTTTCTGGTATTAGAACATGAAATAACCCTTTTACCTGTAGGTCGAACAACATTCATCAGATAAATTAATGTGAACCATTCTGTGTTTTCTATTTATATTTAACAAAGGCTTTACTTAGCTGCCCTTGTAGCTTTTAATGGTTTGTTTTATAGGAAATAATTTGATATCGTGCACAAGAAATTACTGATGTGGCACATTTCCCGTTTTCAGTGTTAATTTTTGGACGGTTGACATGTTTTTGTGTAAGGGAGTCTTGCGCTAATTAACAAAAGCACAACCAGTTCCTTCACGGGCTCTTGATACGCCAAGTTTTTGCCTTTATACGAAGCTACAGGCTTCTGACCCCTTGAAGTAACCTAATATTTGGAACAGGAGTTGTTTGCTTTTCTGAAAAAATATGATTGTAATGGAGAAAGTTAATATAAGCCTAATCCAAGGAAGATAATCTCTTGGGCACCTTCGTGCGTGTGCTGTGTTCTAGATCTCTCCAGGGCCTAAGACATCAAAATAAAAAATATCTATTAGCAAGCTAAGTAATAGCTAAATTATCTCAATAGGTCAAACGTCCAATCATGTTTTAGTTACTGCGTGTGTATAATGGCCGACTTTCTGTAGCATTTGCTTTTCTTCCTTTTTATATTCATCTCTAAACCACGTCTGTTCATCGCATCAGCTACCAAATCATTTAGTACTCCGAACATCGAACATAACCAAAATCGGTTTCTTTTGATATTCGAGACGAAGAAAACTTTAAATGAAATCGTTCTCTTACCATATAGGTTACACGCATAAGTTGCTTAAGTTACGCAGATTAAAATTCTAAAGTTACATGATTACTCTGTCAGTTAGTTGTCGTTTTAAAAGTATCCTTATTTCATATTGTGAAGGTTTGTTTGTTAAGTAATAGGCGAACTTGGCTTTGCATGGGTATGTGCATTATAAACCTCAACTTACTCATCGTTTTGGAACCAAACTTACTCATCGTTTTGGAACGGTTGATTAAAATTTCTTTCGGCCTTATTACAAAAGTAGTTAAACCTGGGTTCTTATGGTTTGGTTGGTTACTTTTGAATATTATCGAAGTGAGACGGCATGCGAGATAAAACAAGTCTAAGTTAAACCCAGGCTTAACCACTTTTGCAATAAGGCCGTTGTAGTTTTGTTCGAAATAAGTTTCTAGGTAGTGGCGCTTTCCTGGTTTATAATATTGGCCATTTGCTCATAACCGAGATTCTACCTCTGCATTACTTGAGTTTTCCAGCATCGTAAATATAACTTCGCTGCAAAAGGTTGCTGGAATGCATTCTATTCATCACCAGTTCACCACCATCCATAGCCCGACTTCACCCACTGCTGGCCTCTCTTTGATTGTGCCAAGCTCCACGTCATTCGTCATTGTGCTTCATACACAATATTCCTACGATGGCAATAAGAAATTCTCTGCCCATCTGCCATACATTTCTATTACCTCGCATATAATCAACTGGGTTGACTCTGATATCTTCTCATGAGAAAGGTAGATAGTTAAAAACAATAGTGTAAAGACAATGTTGCATGAGTAATCCTTTGGCATGAGTCATGAATTTACTATGCGTTGCGTGTGAAGTTCAATCGAAACAAACCTCAACTTTTTATTACCAGCCAGCGCGCATCTTAATACCTTTTTGAAAAAGTTACGTCTGAGTCAATCATCCTATTATGTTCCCACTGCACTGGTAGCACATAGGACTTCTTTCGATGAGAGGGAATTGGCTATAATCCACCACGCGGGCCCCGTGCGGTTTGGTGGATGTCACATGTCTTTGATTTTTTGATTCTAGGACATTTTTAGTTTCCTCACGATGTTTTCCTTCACCGTTTTTCGTTTTAAGTCCAATTTTTTTATTATTGAGATCGTTGGTCATTCGGAAGACGGTAGTCTGTAAATAATTTTGTTTTGCTTACATCCAGTGGTAGCAGACTATGATTTATTTAATTTCTTAATGGATTGTTGACTCAAGTGACTGAAACATAATTAATTAGTTGTGCGTGTGATTTCAGCTTGTCACCATGTGACAAGTTTCCCGAAATGTTTATGAGCATTTAAAATTAATGAACAAATTTTTAGTGAGTGATTGTCTTCACAGTGGTTTAATTGAAGACGTAAATAGTTTTATTTTGTTTTGACCGAAGTTGTTTTGAGTCCTTATCGGGTTTGTAAACAAGTGACAAACGGTTACTTCGTCTCCTTAATCGTTTCATTCAATTGTAGCCTTGACTCATCTGTGACGTGATAACTTTACGAGTTTTACCCATAAAAACTTCGAATGTATAGAATAGAACGAAATCCATTTATTTTCATGTTATAAATACCCATAAAAATATACATTATCATCATTCACAGCCTGGATTCATCCACAGCTGGGTATAGGCCTCTCTTTTCTTGTGCATTCTCCACGGTATAGTGCGAGTCTCATCCAGGTTTCTCCCCTGATGGCAACTGTCGTTTCCAGTTCGTGGAGTTCGCCATTCGCCTTCGCCATTCGCCGTGACAGCCTTTATACATATTATATAAAATATACTAATAACATTCTGCTCTGCGTTTCGCGGGTTCGATCCCCGCACGGAACAAAAAGTATGGCCTACCGAATACCTAATTTGTATGGTTCCGGGTCTAGGTATTTGTGTATGTGAGTTAGAATGTTTGTGGAGGCACCCACGGCAACGTTTTCACTACTGGCTGACAGATGTCGTCGAGTGATAAAAATAGTTTTTTTTAAACGTGTCTCTCCTGTCTTTCCAGCCGATAAACAACGCAGACTTCGTGGTGCCAGTCGAGATCGACGGCGCTGTCCACCAGGTGTACGTCCTGAAGCGACCGCACGTGGACGAGTTCCTGCGACGTTGTGGCGAACTGTACGAATGCGTACTGTTCACCGCTTCGCTCGCTAAATACGCTGACCCCGTCGCTGACCTATTGGACAGGTGAGTTGGTTTTATAATGGGGTATACTTTGTATAAGTGAGTTAACCCTTGTGCTTATTGGATAAGCAGTACGAACTAGTGGTGATTGGCCCATAATACGAGAGGAAGGTCGTAGGTTCAAAATAGGATATTTTGTGTGATTTATTTCATCATCACTCTTTTATTTTATTGTGACAAGCAACACTATTCCCAAACCACTGCAACGTCTGAAAACGAAAATAAAAAATGGCGACCACCAAAAAAGCGCCGAGGCAATGAAGACGACGTCCTGAGGAAACCATTTAATTGTCTTGTACAATATAATTCCCACTTTCCTCCATACCGGCAGGAGACATAATAGAAAATGGCCAATAGGCACCAAGGGATGCATACAACTGGAATAAGCCCGGTTGCTTACTACATCACTGTTGTCTATATATGAAAGATGTACTGTTGTCTATGGTGAAAGAAAACGTGAAAAAGTTGTCGTGTCTTACAACCAATATAGAAAACATTCACTAACCTACATTCTACCCCCATGATTGATTACAGTCCCTCTCTCAGAGAAGGGGTACCTATGTCCCGGTAGTTGGGAACATTGCAGGTTGATTATGCTCGGTAGAAAAATATACTCTTAACATTTTGTATAAACTTGTTCACAAATATATCTGCTAAGTAGTCATGCTTTCACTCCCAATTAAATTGTTATGCTTTCGTTACTAAAAACAGTTCTTATGAGCGACGTGTGGCTCAAAGACGTCTTTCCAAAATTAACCTACTATGGAAGAACAATGGTGAAACTTGGGTGAACTGATTCTAGTTTATAACTAGTTAACTAAACAATGTTGAGGTCGAACTCAATTATGTATCAAAATATGTATACAGAAAGTACAAAACTTCCATATCTACTCGACCAAAATGCACGGGACAGGTGTTATTTTTTGGGCGCTACCCAAAAAATACCTGAGGGGAACCAAGGGATTGGGCCGCGGGTTGTACACTAGTTATCGCGGTCTCGACATAGAGGGCTAAGAAGAAACATGGGTGGTTTTTAGTCAGTAGAAGTCTGACACTCCCTTTCGCTCTGCCCAAGAGCGGGAGGGGTTATTCGATGATTTTACACCCACCAAAAAAAGAAAAAAAAAAAGGGATTTATATTGCTAAGCCTCCGATGTCCAGCCGTCCGTCTGTCTGTCACCGTGCTGCATCTCAAGATCCGTAATAGGTAGTTGAAATTCTCAGAACGTGAATTACTATCGCCACTTTAACAACAAGTCATCATCATCATCATCATTTCAACCGAAAGACGTCCACTGCTGGACATAGGCCTCCCCTAAGTGTCGCCACATTGACCGGTCCCGTGCGCCTCGCATCCAGCGGATCCCCGCAACCTTCACCAGGTCATCGGTCCACCTAGTGGGAGCCCTTCCAACGCAACGTCTTCCAGTTCGCGGTCGCCACTCCAGAACTTTTCGACCCCATCGGCCATCCGTTCTGCGAGCAATGTGCCCTGCCCACTGCCACTTAAGTTTGGCAATTCTTCGGGCTATGTCGGTATCCTTGGTTCTCATGCGGATGTCCTCATTTTTGATTCTATCACGCAAAGTAACTCCGAGCATAGTAACAACAAGTAATTAGAATAAATTAAAAGGGGCACCCCTACTACGGTGGTTCGAAACCCGTTATGCGCAAGTCTGCATTACAAAGTGGAAGTCACATCTGCACTGGTTAAAGAGTGCAAGGAAGCACTCAACCAACTAGCGGAAAAAGCAGAAGTAACAGTCGCATGGGTCCCTGGTCATCAAGGACACGAAGGGAATGAGATAGCAGATGAATTAGCCAGAAAAGGAGCAGATGAAACCTTTGTGGGACCAGAGCCCAGGTTACCGATCCCACATAATATAACAAAAGGAATCATCCATAGAATAACTACAAGAGAGTCAAATAGAAGATGGAACGCAACAGAAGGTTGTCGACAATCAAAAATCTTCTTAAAGTCATATGATGAAAAGAAATCCCACAAGTTACTCAGAATGAGCAGGGGAAACATAAGACTAGTAGTAGGGGTCGCAACAGGACACTGTGGACTCAATAGACATCTGACGATTATGAAAGTAAAGGAAGATCCCATATGCCCAGCATGTGGAGAAGCAGAAGAAACAAGTTTCCACCTTGTGGCGGAATGCACAATGTATGGGCCACTCAGATGGGAAATCCTAGGAACAGATGAGATTAATGAAGAGAAGCTCGCAGAAATCTCCACCGAACAACTGGTGAGCTTCTGCAAGGCAACAGGAAGATTCGCGATGCCGACCACCAGTAACCCATGAAGGGGATCCACCAAAATGGGGAACTGGGCGAAATAATCCACAACGAAAGGACTGATCGCCCGTCTGGTGTCTGCCGGCGTCCCCGAAGATAAATAGAAATAGAAGTCTGCATTCCGTTTTTTTTATAATTTTGATTTGTTCCTATTAAAAATGGTCAATACTAACTCTTTAACAAAGGGTGTAAAAGTACCCTTAACGCAAACGAAGGGCATTTGTTCTGGCCGCGGGTTGTACACTAGTTATCGCGGTTGGACATAGAGGGCTAAGAAGGAACATGGGTGGTTTTTAGTCAGTAGAAGTCTGACACTCCCTTTCGCTCTGCCCAAGAGCGGGAGGGGTTATTTGATGATTCAAGGTTGAGGGGGTCAAAGTTCCAAATATTTCACTGCTGTTTTTATAAATACTAGTTTTCCAGGTTATAACTTTACTTAATTTACCTTCATGACCCGTTTACTATTCAAAGCATCCACTAACAATGTTTTAAGAGTGTTACACTTTTGACAGCTGTGTGAAGGGTTAATTTACACCCTGTATGTCTTAACCGCTGTGTCTATCGGGCTAGTATGAACTATGACATAAGTACAGGACTTTTAAGTTTTTCATTATTGATCATAATGTCTCGATTAAAATTTGTAATGAACTGTTGTAAATATTTATATTGTACTTACTTTAAATCACGGTTGTGCTAAGAATTGCGTTATCGTGTGCAACTTAAATAATGTATTTACGCAGTCATTCATGCTTCAATCTGACAATCACATTATAAAATCGTCATTACTGGTGGGTTTTTAGATGACGCATTTTTTGCGTATTCTAACCTAATGCCAAATAACCTAAAAGTAAGGAAGAATTATTGAAAATTGATTCCCATTCAAATTGGATACATGGATTTTTTTATGGAAGTAAATCGTTTATGGAAATTTCCATCAGGCACAACAATACATGTTGTATTCTATAATACATTTAATAAGCATCATTAGAACATTACATACTAAGAATTTACAAAAGCAACACGTAACAAACAATTTCCAAAAAAGTCTAAAACAACTTTACTTTTGGAAGCGGAAATCAAAAGCTATTATTTACTCATGAAATATCTTTAACTTTGATATAAGGCCTATACGCCACGAACACGATAGTAAGAGTTCCGAAATACTTTTATACTAAAACATCATAAAATTACAATCAATACAGTAGGAGAAAACCACTTAAAAAAAAATTAAAAGTTTCCACGTGTTACATATTTGTGCTCATGACACAAAAATATTTAAATTATGTTAATAAGTTAGCTTTAAACGGTAACAAGGCATATAATTAAATTGTATAATTATTACTAATTAGAAAATGATATGACGCGTGAGTGCTTTGCGTGTGAATCGTAGTCAAGTACGCGATTATAACGCTATTTGTGTTATCTTTGTTTCATCTATTATACTGCACTAGGCCAACTAATTGGCTTGAAAGATTAAATTAAAGCCATTATGTTGGTTTGTTTTAAAGTTAAACATTGCTGAATTATATCTTAGCATGTCGATGACAATTGACAATTTAAATTGTGTCGGTCCATTTGCCGACGAGTTTGGCACTTTCAGTACTCTCCATTCGCGCCTGTGTGTGCAAATAACAGGACAGGCAGGACACGGTTACAAGTGCCCCAGGGTCTGTAGGACAACACCACATTCACACTACAGGTCATCTATGAATGTCCACCTGAATAGGTTTTCCTTGCTTCTGCCGACCAGTGTCTATTTAAAAACTTCCAGCAGGACTATTGCGTATCTTTTAAATGACAGTGGCTAACCCATAGTGCCTATCAATTACTGTCAAATGGTTCAATTTTGTACTAAACCATAACCAATTTGATAATTAATCCATGGACAATATGGTAGCCACTGACATTTAAAAGATACGCAATAGCCCTGCTGGTCAGCCATGGCAACTCGTGTCCAGGTTGGAGATTTTCGACAAGTGGCAGAAATAAGTTGGGTAGGGAAACACTTTCTCGTCACAAGTTAAGTATTTCATTAGACTGGCACACACTAAATATATATACATATAGATAACAGTTAGCTGATGAGCTTATTTAGTTATTTTCGACTCTAATACCAGCTTAAATATAGGTCTTATTTGTTCAGCAATGGACTTAATTTGTGTTTCCTAATCTTATTCTCTAACTATTCCTTATGTGATCTAATATTACAAATGGTTGTTCCAGATGGGGTGTGTTCCGCGCGCGGTTGTTCCGCGACAGTTGCGTGTTCCACCGCGGGAACTACGTAAAGGACCTCAACAGTTTGGGCCGCGACCTCCGGCGCGTCGTCATTGTTGACAACTCGCCCGCCTCTTATATATTCCATCCTGATAATGCTGTGAGTATATTCATCGTCCTCGTGTCCAATAATATCATATACTTACTAATTTATATGGAGTCGGCGCGACATGTCTTTTTTAAAAGATATTTTTTTCTTATGCACGACATCGCCAGACCGCTAGTCCGTGATGGAGTGGCTAGCTCGTAGTTCCGAGCTTGCTAGTTTTGGATTTTATTATTATTCAATATTCGTCGTTACTTTAGTTAATTTTTCGCTTACTCAAATTCATATCGCTCAAGTTATTAAAACAGTATCTCATCAGCAGTCGCTAAGTTGTTTTTACCCGACTACGGCTGTCCTCTATAATAATTATCAAATTATCTACTTACTAGACGATTTTTCTTGTTTAATACTTTTAAGACCGCGGTTTTATTAGTCTGCGTTTTTAGTGGTAGTCCGGTTTTAGTTTTTAAACTTATTTTTTTTTTATTCTCTCGTTTTATGATTCCCCATTCATTTTCATAACAAACAAGAAACAGCCTTTACTGAAAAAAGTTAAGGTTTACGCTCTCTATATGTAATGTTTAATTGAAGACATGTGGTTATATCAAACACTTATTGATGGGGTTTAAAGGTAGTTGTAGACTTCTCAAACTAATTTCTTAAACGGTAAGAACTGAATCATTAGTTTAATGTTACTGCAGTTTTCAACTTTATATATGTAGATAAATAGCTAATCAATTCAGGGGAGGCAAAGATAAGCATACGCAAAGATTCAATTACTTAGTATGATCGATGATTTAATCTACATATAATAGTCTGACCTGTCGCTATATGCGGCGTTCTAAGGAAATAGATATGACTAATAAATACCTATTAACTAATACCCACAGCATTACGCAATTCCTTTCATTATTATTTTATAGTTTTTATAAAAAGGTTTTTCAATAATACTTGGAGTGATACTACTTATTTTTGTTTATTGTGTGCCTAAATCTGAGGCTGCTTTCTGTGAAGATAGGATGCGTATTCATTATTCAGGCGATACTGATTTAAGGAATTGAGTTTGGTTTTGGGAAACAATGTTGAAGTTTCTTCAGAAATGAGTAATGTGTATGACTATAATAGAAATACCACTTTCTCTGTTATTATGACAAATGCAAAGCCTCAACAATTAAATTGTGAACAAAGCAGATTATCTTATCTGTAGAATCTGTCGCTATTGCTAACTCTTGTTTATCGTTTCAGGTACCTGTCGCGTCATGGTTCGACGACATGACAGATTCAGAACTTTTGGACTTGATACCGTTTTTCGAGAAACTCGCAAAGGTGGACAGTGTATACACAGTGTTGCGGAACTCGAACCACCCGTACAACCCGACGGCGAACAGCTCGCCCGGCACATAGCGGCCCCGCGCCGGCCCGAGCGCGCCCGACGCTGCCCGACCCGGCCCGAGTGCGCCCGAAGCTCCCCGATCAGCCCCGGCCGCCACACTCCTGCGAACACTCAAGAAAGGAGCGAACTTCGTCTTAAGTGCCAATTTTGCCTTCTGGATAGTGAGGACATTATTTCTACCTATTTTACATTTTAGGTATTTCTTAGTGCGTAAGTGGTCTGTATGATGGATTTGTGATGATATCTTTGTTTAACATTTCCACTCTCTGGTGAGCTTGCAAACGAAGTGTTCGTATATATTTGGACGTAATTCTATCGATATTTTTCGGGCTGACTAACGTATTTTTAACGTGTATTTTAAAAATGCAATCGTCGTTCATTGAATTTCATTTTCATAACTATTCGACAACTTATATCGTGCTTGGGATCAAATACAGATAAGTTAGGATATTTTTACCTACGTGGTTGCAGTCTATTATGTATCGCTCATTTCTGGTGTTTTGTCAGAATTGATGGGAATCGATAAAATACGACATGTCGCATCTCTATGATTTGCCTTCGTCTTTGACTACATATTGATGTCTAGCTAAAACTTGATAGACTTGTAACATAATCACGGATTCTAAAATTCGACTGGGACTTAAGCATTAGTATCCAGCACTAGTAGGATGTGTAAATATTTTTATAAGAGAGTAACGATGTTCGCCGCTTGAATCATGGTTAGAATTAATATGATTAATGTACATACATTTATATTATTCATAAACAATTTAATTGTAAGAGAAGCGCTCGTGGCAGAACAATAGCACTTAAGGTGAATTGCGTCGCAGTGATCCGTGACTCGTGTTACATTCTTACTCTTAATATATACCACACGTAACGAGCTATCATTAATTAATTTGTATAAGATTATCGCAGCGTATGCGCATTATTTATTCAACAAAATAATAAATTATAAATTTACATTTTGTATCTTATTTCTAAGCAAAAATACTTATTTACGATTAATGTATTGTTTCGTGAATTTTATGAATAGAATATCGATGTAGGGGATTGTCAATTATTAAGAAGTGATGTAATACGGGTCACTTGTAAGGTTTGTGCACATTACACAGGTCAAGTATTGCATTATCCCACATTTCATGTAACATATTATTAACTTTAGTGTGTACATACCTTTGTGTTTTTACGGTAAAACTCCCCCCTGAGTAGTTATTGGTGACAATAAAAAGTCAATCGCGAGTGTCATAAATGAGTGTTTTTTTTTAATGATTAATAATTATGAATATAATACTTTTAATTGTATGTTACACACGGGTGAACGTATCAGATCAACTTGGCGTCTAAAAACATATTCATTATGTTGTTTCTGCTCCAGTAAAGATTGTGACAATTAATCTGGTGATTTCTATTACAACCAGGTCAATGTTGGTGCAAAAAATGCCTAATGCACATTGTTTTACGGTCCTAAAACATATTTGTCGCATTTTCTACATGAGCAGAAATCAATGCATGCTTAAAAATATTATAATAAAATTTGTCATCTCAGTATTAACCTAGCTTTGTAGTATTTGATGCCATTTTTACAAAAAAAAACTAAGATGAATATATCTCTATGAATTTTAATCGAAATATTTTATATGATGGCAATATTTTTGTATGTTACATTATTGGGTGTCAAGTATTACCAACGTGAAGTTGCGACTGCACACGCGAGGCGGGAGGGGTATTATGAAACGTGTACAACGGACGAAGGATTTTTTTAAATAAATCAAAACCCTAATTGGATAAAGAAACCTTTTATTTCGGTCCATAATTAGTATTTATTGTATCGTGAAATTGACAGGAATGCATTTTTTGTTGCAATCAAGTGGGTTGTCCGGTATCTGTGTCGGTAAAGCTCAATATTTCCGTCTACCTTATCGAATATCGTAAATAATGTTATCGCATATCCTTGCCTCAAGTGTGGTCGAAACCTTAATACTAAAATTTCAAAATTTTCTAATTAACTGACTTACGTAAGAATTGATTAAATTAGGTAATACTAAATGGTGCTTTCAGTATTAGTTGATTAAGCAGCTCGAAATTATTGACTGTTAAGTAAACTACGCACATTCGGTTTATACGATTGGTATACAAAAATTTACATACTGAGAATATCACAATTATTGGCGGAAAAAAATATCGATACATAAAAACTCCTTGGCTATTTCACGCCATGTATTTATTTGTTTTAATTGCTTAGCAAAACGGTTTTATTGTTTTTTGTATTATCTTTTGATGTCGGAACTATTATTGTTTTGTAAGAGCTTGTAAATAAGATTTTTATTAACTTAACTGATGGAAATTGATGATTTTTTTAAGGATATCAATGTAGATGATCACTTTCTCTTTATATTCGCGTTAGTTTGTTATTTAGTGACTACACAGTTGTATGTATAAACCTTATACATATGTATGTTTAGGTATATGTACGCTTAACGCTAGTTGTATCGTTGGTATAGGCAGATTCACACAGTGCGCTTGTAATCCACGACATTACAGAGGCCATATAAGTTAGAGTTTTATAGTCCTCCGGAGAAGGTTATTACTAAGTCCTGAACTGGTTAAACTGTCGACTTTTAAAATAACGGGCACGCATTCTACTAGATCTCTAAATATTAACTTAAAACGCGTCGGAGAAGTATCACATAATTATGTCTAACCTTTCAGGGATATGACATTCATGAAGTTGTGTTAAAACAACAAAAGTAAATTGTAGTAGTCTTTGTTTTAAAACTCACACGGAATGAGACAGGCCAATATTAAAAAAAAGTCCTTTAGTCAGCTAGTTTCGTAAAGATCAAATTAAGTTATTCGTAGTGTTGCAGAAATACTATCTAAGAAGGTACTATAATTGGATCTTGCAATAAAAAATCTCAATGTGCGCCCGTTTTCAAGCCACACGATTTAAAATGAGCTTTAAAATCTACATTCGATAAGCATATTTAAACTTGAAAATCATCTTGGAACCTTATAACTATGATTTCATTTATCTGTGGACGCGGCTTTCCGTCCTACGCTATGTGGATTACACGTTTATTAAATACATAATCACATGATCACTTGTCACCATAGCCCCACGTAGACAGCATTTATTTGTAAGCATTAACATAGGCTTAGGATGTTATAGTAATATATACGTTGATTTCTATAGAATAAGGATTTTGTTGTTTTAAATGACGCGTTTTCTTAATGTATTTAGCTTGATAGGAACACCTCCCTGTGACCATCTAAATTAAAAAATAAAACTTTTATTAGTTTACAATTTTTATTATTATCGTATTTTTTTTATCGTCCAATAATATTATTAAGGAGAATTATTGTTAATGTTTATTTAAAAAAAATGCATGCAATAAAATTCGATTGATATTTTGCTAATAATATCGTATTTTTTAATAATGGGTATAAAATAATACTTTATGTCTAACATTATAGCGAGATTTGGTATCGTTGTTGTATCATTAATTTGGATTTTTTTAAATGTAATTTAACATTGATGTTTAAGGACTTATGAAAATGAAAAATGTATAATTATGCAATAACTTGTTTTTTTCTTGTAATATTTCTGAATGAGCTTATTTGTTGAAGTAATTGTTTGAGATTGTTTCTATCGGTGCTTTTTTGAGTATTTGACGTTTGTGATACTCTGTTTTTACTAAACAATGAATAAATTACAATGGTGACTTATTTGAAGATGCAAGCAATTAGTCAGTACCCAATGTTTGTGATTAAAGAAACACATTCATTTATATACGCCATATGAACTAGGAGTAAAATGAAGTTTGAGTATCACTTACGTTTATTCTAGTTGTTTGCAGTTGTAATAGCTGGTCAGTATTTCGGAAATAATGCAATTTGAGTCGCGTTGTTAGTTTCTCAACTTATAACCGATTATTACTTCAAGGAGATTATACCCTAAGTCATCACGCGACAGGAATTGCTCTGCATCATCTATACACTTGAACTCTCAACTTTAATTGCTTGTAAACAAAGTACAAAATACAACAGCATTGCTGGTTTTAACGTTACGAACAAAATGTATGAGTCAGATAATACGATACTTATAATAAGGTTGTGCTTATGCTGTACCACATATCTTTTGTATTCAAGTCGTTCGGTCATCAATTCTTGCCTCTAGGAAGTAAATTATGTAAAACAAATACTCTCGAATTTTTTATACACATTATAAACAATAGCTACCCACCTATCACTGCCTTATATGATGATGTCCCAAGATTTTAGTCTGTACCTAGAGCGGTATTCATCAAGGTTATATTCTTGAAGTATTTATATTAAACTGCTGAATTAATAAATTATATGTTCTGCAATACTAGATTTCCTCTTACCGTGTAACTGGTAGTGGAAAATAAATATATCTGCATAGTTTAAACATTTTTACGCGACGCTGACGTAAGTTAATTTTGGTGTTTTTTTTAATTATGAGTTGCTATGAAGGGAGGGGTGAAAATAGTAGCCTTTCTTGCTTGTTTTCCTAAAAAACTGCTTGTGTTCCTTCAACGCATCTCATTATAGCGTCTGTTGATCTCTTTACCGTCTCACTACGCAAATAAATTATCACCCAGACACCTGATACATTAAATTAATACTCAAAATATTTTAGTTTTAATCTTATTTCGTAACAAACTAATAAAATGTTTGACGCTGATGTCGATTGTCGTCCGAGGCGGTGAAAAGATTGAAATCGAATAGTATATTATTTTAGTTTCAGAGTTATTTTGTGCCTATATAATTTGTTGAAGGTAATTTAGGTGGTAGTCTATCATTTTAAGCCTCGCGTAAAAATGTTACCCATGTCAATTTACCGCTCTTCCCCATAAAAATGAAAATGATTTATTTTGAGATTTTATAATATTATTATATCTCAAGAGTTTCAATATGCTTAACGGATGTAACTTCCAGCTTTTAAAAGTAAACAATGACAGTGCAATATTCTTCCTTTAAAAATATTATACATAAAATGTATTCCGGACTTACAGCTTTATGATTAAGATTCGATTTCACGTAACAATGAATTGTAACAATAAATAGAAGTTGGCATATTGTAGATATATTGTACAGCATTACGAGGGACTCGTTTTATAGAAATACAAGGTTGTAATTCTGGTGTGTTATGTATTTTTATAAAGTTGCGTCCAATTCGGTATTGTGAACATTTTGTACCTATCAGACTAGGCACGTGAGAGGACTATAATTATATTTATGTATTAATAGCCATGAAAATAATAGGGGAGACACGAGAGTAGCTAGGTAACATTTACCTGAGACGAAATTTATATAATGGTGTACATTTTTGATATGACGTTGTACAAAAGAGACATTTGGTATGTTATTTTATAGGAATGAAATAAATAGCCTTAATACATTATGTGTGTTTTAATTTCCTCCCTTTTCCCTATGGGCGTCCTCAAAAACTCGCGTGTGTGCACGTCGCGAATGCCCACTGTCTCACACGCGTCCTCGCCTTTTAGCGTCGTTCATATTATTTTTTAATAACAGATACGCGAGCGTGGACGTGTTTCAGCAGTAGCCCTAAGTTACCAGATAACGTGTTTACACGTTTTTTATTTTTGGGTGGTGGGAAATCATCAAATGACTCCTCCCACTCGCCTTCGCCTTCGCTTTTTTTTCTTTTATTTTTTTATTGGTCTTTTTGTTTCTTTTAAAAATGTGTAAACTATACCTAATTAGCACAGATAAACAATTGTTAATTTTTTCGAGGAAGAGCGAGGTTTATCCCATTACAAGTATCTTCGGATTACTTTCTGGGAAGCCCCGGCAACTTAACTGTATAGATTTAAGATAATAAACACATTTTTTTTTGTTTTTATTTCGAGGCTGCGGTATCTCTTGCGAACCACCCGTAGCCCTAACGGGGCGTGTCCTTGACATCAGTCGCCAAATATAAGAATTTGTAGGTCACTGGTTCAAAAGCAATAAGCGTTTCTTGGTGGCCTAAACTAGGGGCACCTAGAGATCTAGTTTCTCCCTAATAAGTTGCAATTTTCTGCCAAGCCTAATGACGGTTATTCAAGTTAAGTTACACCCTGCCTCGCGCATGCTCGGGAGTCCTCGAGCAAAAACTGGCTGTGCTTATACTACCGAATCCCAGTTCTTCGTGTAGGCTCGGCTCGTGCAGATCTCGAGTCTTCTTTCAGTGGTGACAGTGACCGTCTCGACGCGCGCGCACCTCTCGTGGAAGCTTTATCCTGCGCGACTATTTTTCCGTTGTCTGAACTGACCCTTTTTTTGGGGGTTAGGAAATTATCAAATAAAGGGGTAATTTGATATTTCCCGCTCTTATGGGTAGAGCGAAAGGTAGTGTCGGACTTCTACTGACTGAAAACCACCCATGTTCCTTCTTAGCCCTTTATGTCGAGGCCGCGGTATCTCTTATAACAACCCGCAGCCCCGACAGGCGTCGGATCCTTCCATCCATGTTGCTGAAATTTCTTTGAGGCGCGCGTTTAACACGAAGGCGGCGCCGTCGACACGGCCTGTCGAAGTCAAGACGGAAGGACGGCGAGCTAGCCTATTACTCACCGTCCATAGGCCCGCGTCTACGATAGCCGGAAGCCGTCACGCGGCCCCCGACGCCCGGAGCGTCTCCCGCGGCGGCTGGGACGAGAGGTTCTCTCCCTCTTACGTTCCACCACCTTCGCAAGCATCACTGTTCTGTTGAAGGAGGAGACGGCATCTCATTCCTCCTCGCCCCGGACAATGGCTTGCACCAGGGTCGGACGCGAGAGGTCGCCGCTACGAGAACACGGCGGGGGCGGTCACGGCAAAGAGGGGACTTGCCGCCGCTATCGTGGCGTGCCTTGCGCGGGGTTGCGACAGTCGCTCTCACCATGTCGCCATGAGATCACGTCGGAGGTCTGTCTGCAGCAATTTGCCGCGGCAACGGAGTGACGCCCCGGTGCAGCGCCTCCGCGTGCCATGTCTAAACTGACCCTTAGGCCGCAATTTCATTGGTTGTTAACTCGTTCCGTATACAGCCTACGTGGAGTTAATATTATACATACCTAATTATAAACGGTTCCTCAAATGCGGGCCCTTAGGCACGCATTCCAGAAATCTCTCGCACCCCGCATGCGGGCCCTATCGACTAATGAAATTGCGCCATATTAGGGATGCGCCTTCTCTAGCACAACGGAGAGGGAGTGCCATCTAACGGCAGCATTGACGATGCGTTCGGGAACACGCTCGGTTTTCCGCTTTAGCAAATGACATTTCTGAGGGAGAAACGTAAAAATGGGATTCTATGTTTAGATGAAGGTAAACCTAAAGGGCACACATGTCAGTACGACTTACATGATCGGCTTTGGCGTGTAGAGCAGAGCCTATCATTTAATATAATGCTTCTTTTGTTTCGCTTGGTATTTATTGATCTCTGTTCAAAAGGTTTCTATCACCAATGATGAAATTATAGACAACATTTTACTGCGAATTTTTATTAAATGTTAAATATATTTTTTCAAATATTTAAACACACTTCACATGGGACAAAGTTATAGATATAGTACCTAATTAACGTATATTTATGTAACATTAATGATATGGTACTTATGAATTGCATTCAACAATCATTTGGATCATAGATAACGGTCTACATTTATATTTCACGGTTTATTTTTTAACAATGCATAATTCATTTCTGGTTTTCATTGGGCATATATATGATTAAGAAATTTTTTAAATGGTAATTAGTATCCACCATTTTTCAAAGCTATTTCTCCATGATTCTTCCTATGGGGGTTCCCTTTACTTAATAAATAGTTTTCCAGTGGACCAGTTTGATAAAAGTCATTTTGTTATCAAAGAGTTTGGATGTGAAAGGAGTGATAAAACAGTCACTGGCAACTTTAGTTGCCTAAAACATCACTACAGAATAAAAACAATTTCACACTAAGCAACTGAAAAAGTCTAATAAAAAAATAACAATTTGTTCGCTACTTAACAATCCTCTTTTGTACTACCAAACCTTTGGAATATTGCCTAAGAGTTAACTTATTTAAACATTTTCATATTCTATTATATTAACAGGAATGGTCAAAAACACAGTGAACGAGCATAGATTAAATTTTTAAGTATTTTCCAATAATGAGAGATCAACATTCTATAATACATATAGCTAGCTTCTACATTTCATTCAATTTGAACTAAATAAAAATTCGTTACGAAGCGATGCGATCAAAACAAGAGAACGGTTAATTTTTCAAACTAACTTAATTTAGAGATGATATAAGTGTAAGACTGTCCATTGAAGCGGAGCGAGGTTGCGGAGCGGAGAAACAGAAATATTGACCAATAGGATTGCATAAAATCTGCACTCTGTTTTAGTGTGGGTAGTCAATATATCGTTTCTCCGCTCCGGAGCCTCGCTTTGCTTATTCATAAGTGCAAGAAAATGATAATCGCAATGAAGTTCTATCGGTTTCAGTCAAGGACGTTTTAATTTTTACCCTACTGTGACTGACCTCAAAAATAGGGTAACGTTCTTTTATTTAGACCGCATATTCACTATTCAGCGCCTCGTTGGCTTACTGCGTTTCACATACTAAGCCTATCGGCGTATAAAGAAGTTTGGCACTCAACATAACTAAATTAAAACATGGGCCATACAATTATTTCACAGCTAAAACAAAATATTATTAGATGCCTAATACATTAAATATAAATACTTTTGTAATAAATATAAGTCTACAGGAGTATTCAATGCAATCAATGGTGTCTATAGGTGGGGGTTAATAAAAAATAAAAAGAGTGCTTTACACAAAAGAAGTCCCGCAGGCGCTGGCCTTTAGTTGATAAGAATCCTATTTACAAGCACTTATGAGCAATTTTGTGAAATTATCGTATTCTGACCCCATGACTATTGAGCGGGGAGTCTAATCGTTATAGCGTCAGATTGTTGTTAATATCTATCGATAAAGAATCCATCTCTCTCAGAAATAAAAATCATCATCTCATTTTGATATAAGTGGGGAAACTTTGTCATTGCAATCGAGGCGGAATTCACAACCAACTCAAACTCAAACGGCCTTATTACAAACCTGGGTTTAACTTAGACTTGGTTTATCTCGCATGCCGTCACTTTCTTTTGAATATTATCGAAGTGAGACGGCGTATTTATTTCAATTAAACCTTTATAGGCACTTTTGAATGTCAGAAGAACAATTCACAAAACAAAACTACGAGTGCAATACGTCATTCCGAAAGCCACCACGCCGAACCACACGCCGCCGAATGCCCGCAACAACGAGCACCGCGAGCACGAAAGCACGCAGCGACGCACACCGCTACAACGAATGCACGAGATTTTGAATTACGGAACAACGAATGCACGCCGCAACGCGCACCCGCCGCCCCGCAACCCGGAGCCCCGCGCACCCGCCGCCACGGCACACGCCGCCGCACGCCCCCGCACCCGCAGCACTCGCCGCCGCAAACATCCGGCGCCGCGCAACTCGAATCAGTAACCCCCGGAACCGAGTCATAGGCGAGGTTATCATGGAGCCAAGTACTGCAGTAACAAATGTCTACGTGTATCAAACGACTGCTTTCAGTATACTTTCCAAGAAATAAAATAATAAGACTAAAATATATTTCAGTGCCCAGGGACTTCTTTCACGATAATGACTCTTGGATACATAAACATTCGTAGGCACATTATATTGCATCACAATTACTAATACAAAAACACAGGTATCGTCTCGTAATCGTTTAAACATTAACCATCACAATGGACCTTTGTAAAACAGTTAAAAGACAATCATTTAAAAAAATACAACATCTTTTTTTACACAATACCAATTTACGAGGTAATTTAAAAGAAATGTGGCAATTTATGAATGCCACTATTTAGTTCATTATAAGTTTTCTTTTACTAAGAAATGTTTTTATAACTATTAGACATTACATTAATAAAAAAAATCAAATACAACTTGATTTATTTAGCTACTAAGTTAAAGACAAGACGCTATCTTAATATAAATTTTAAGACCGATTATAGTGTCTTTATGTTGACATAACATTACATTTTTATAAATAAATTAACATAAAACTCGACCGCAGATAACGCATTATTAATGTTCTTTATTTTAATAAATTAATATCATGCCATAAGATTCAATTATTAAGAGTGTATTTCAATTAAAAATACACAAAAGATCACACAAGTCTACTATTACATTACATTCCTTTGTACGGTTAACTCTCCATACTACATAGACATTTTACAATTATTTAACAAGAAGAACTTCATAACAATTATATTGGTTAAGGATGTATACAATTTGTTAATGCATATAGAGTCGAAGAAATATAGACGTACAAACGGTTATCACGTATTCACTACATTATTCCATAAAAAATGCTGTTTCTTACAAAAGTGCGGTCAAAATATCGAAAAGCTGATTTTTACGGTTCCGTACCTCAGTCAGCAAAAACGAAACCCTTAGTGTCTTGCGTACCCAAGTGGGCCGCTGCAAACATAATCTGGCAAAGTGGGGTATTATTGTTTCCTCCAACACCGAGTGCCAGTGGGGCGCTCCGGATCAAACAATGCCCCACCTGCTGGAGTGTCCCAGATGTCCTTACACAAGCACTCTTTACGACCTGAACAGCGCCTGTGCCGCTGCAATAATCGTGGCTACCTACTGGGCCCAAACCATATAAGATGGAAGTAGAATCGATACGGAAAGAATACGAAGAAGTGTCTTGACAGACGGGTGGTGTTACCTATTGGAGCAGTGAAAAAATCTAACTTGTACGTCTACGATAAAAAGAAAGAGATGACTGTTTATGTCGCATATTTTGCGATTTCCCTTTAACCCTGTTTTTATTATTTAACTAGCTGTTGCCAGCGGCTTCACCCGCTACAACCCACGGGAATATAAAATCGGGATAAAAATCCTATTTGTTAATCCAGGTTATCTGTGTACGAAATTCCATCCAAATCCGTGCAGTAGTTTTTGCGTGAAGAAGTAACAAACATACACACTCACAAACTTTCGCCTTTATAATATTATATAGTGTGATAGGTTGTATGCCTTCCTTTTCACGGTTTCTAATAGGTCGCAAACGCATTTCCTATCCATCATTTCTATCAGACAACTGTCAGTTGCAACCCAGTCTGACCTAATGGTATGAATAAAAGTATATAATATATACTTCTGCCAAACCACAAGGAATACACATACATTTTAAAGTTCTTTTTTTTCAAGTCGATAATATCGATTCCAATCTTTATTTTTATTTAATTTTTTTGTGTTTCAGAACTCAGCCACATTAACGGTATAGGTAATAACTTCGGACAGGTCCCTTAAAGTGCAGGTAGAGTTTCACAAAAGGTTTTGTGGAGTGACTCCAACTTTTAAAGTAACATAACAACAAACTGTTTACACCCTCATACACCTACGCGCTAACAGAACACCTAGCGAAGACTTACATAGCAAATTATTGCGTAAGCTAAAACTAAACGTACGCACCATACTTATTGCGAGATCATTCGTTATTATTTAGTTGCTTCTAGTTCATCGACATCTTCTCTTGAAGGATTTGGAAGTAGCAGGCCTGGAAATTAAGAAAATACTTTAGTTGGTAATTAGGTATGGATTAGCTTGTACGTTGAAAACACAATGGAAATAACATACAGATGAGATTAATACTTAAACCAATAACGTATAAGACTAAAGTAGACGCAGGGAAACGAAATAGGGATGTTTACTGACTTAAAAAAATATGATTCTAATTAGTCAGTATGTTAGATTATCGAAAAATATTAGATACGTATTTTTTGTTTTATCAAATCAATAAAGATTGACGAAGATAAAACGCGTCAAAGATTTGAGTGGGGGGTTGTGACATCACTGACCGCTTAAGAATGTCATACTTATGTCTCAGAAAATGACGTCACACGAGTTTTCAAAGCACTGTATCGTCTTTATTGTTTGTTTACGTAAAAAAAAATACGTGTCCAATGTTTTTTGGAAATCTATCTGACGGACTAACAATTTTTTTTTGTTATCTACCCTATTACTTGCTTGTTTGTCAACTTTAATTTATATTGGAGCTAAACACATAATAGATTCATTATATATTTGAATTTGCACCAACATCCAATCACATAAAGTTCATTTCACTGTACGATGAGATGTTTATCATCACATCATCATCATCACCTTTTCCTAACTATGTTGGGGACGGCCGGCGTCCAGTATTACCGGGTGCAACTGAATACAAGTATTTCAAAGTAGCATGAGCAGTATTTGGAAATGTTTACCAATTGTGAATAAAAAAAAATTGAGAAGTGTCTTGTGGTTGGAACGGATTTCAAATTATTTATATTAATAAAAAAAGGATATTTAAAACACTAAAATTATAAAATACTTTTACATATTCTCTATACATGCAAATTGACGACAAGCTGAATCGAGAGAAAAAGGTGATAACGAAGTGACTCAAATCGCTGCAAAAAATCGTCAGTCGGTCGCTAGCCAATCAGCCCGCTAAGAATTCGGAACGTTAACGTGCAATAAGGAACTCTGTTCCAAGAACATTCAGTTAATTTTTAACTCTAATCCTACACAATAAGGTGAACATTACCTTGAGCGTGGTGAACATAAGGCCCAGTTCTCCATGCTGCATGGCCGGTTCCAAGAAGTCTTCAATGAAGTGTATCTCGGAGCCCAGCTGCAGAATCCGTGCGCGAACCACCACGAAGTGGAACACCGGGAACAACTCGTCCATACTCCAGAGGTAGTTTGGACCTGGTATAGAAGGAAGACAGATGTAATGGTAGTTAGGGGTACATACAGAGTGTAAATTAACCCTTCACACATACGTCAACCAAGCATTATGTACATCAAACTAAGTACAGTTCCCGTCAAATAACTTTGCCCCTCTGAAGTTAGCCATTAGCATAGATCGCGCAGGTGCAGTTACGTAGAAAAGTGTTTAAACACAATAAATATTTATTTTTAAAAGATAACGTAATTTTTAACTCAGGTGAATTGAAAGAAAGAGGAAAATTATCAATTCCACCTGTGCAACATTATTCACGCCTTCGTCTTTCTCCTTTTTCATATAATTCACCACATTGTAAATTATTTTTCTGGCCTGACGGCGTATTCCATTTAGGCATTTTAGCCAAAAACTAATACACAAAACTAAGTAACAAATTTAACAAGAAATAACAAGATAACAAATCAAAAACGACTAAGTAATAACAAAAACAAATAACAACATGTACAATAACGCAACACTTGTGGCATCGAATGTCTATCGTACGGAGCAAGCGGGACGCAAGCATGCATCAAAAGTAAACGAGTGAGTGAGACATAAAATCGCGCCGCCATAATGCCCGCCCCCATGTCTCGCGCATGCGCAGTTGCAGTTTTGTTCGTAATTTTGACTGCTGCGCAGCCACTCGTAGGCAACTTCAGAGGGGCACAGTTGTTTGACACGAACTATACCCCTACGCAAATTTTTTGGCTGGGAAAGGATTTTTTTTTTTGGGGTCAAAAATCACATTTTACGGTAAAACTCAATGTAGCATTCTTAAAACATTGTACTAGTGGATGCTTTAAATAGTAAACGGGTCATGGAGGTAATTTAATTAAAGGTCTAACCTGAAAAACTAATATTTACAAAAACAGCTGTGCAAAATTTGGAACTTTGACCCCCAATATCTCCGTAACTAGGGGGTTACCCCTAGCTTAGGTGATTTAAAAGATACGCAATAGCCCTGCAGCAGAGCTATTGCGTATCTTTAAAAATGACAGTGGCTATCATTTAGTGTCTATGGATTAACTGTCAAATTGGTTATGGTTTAGTACAAAATGGAACCATTTGACAGTAGTTGATAGGCACAAAATGATAGCCACTGACATTTAAAAGATACGCAATAGCCCTGCTGATGGGTGTTGTGTCTGGTGGGTTACTGCCCGATAGTTGATGTCGGGTTTTTCACGCCCAAACTGTACGATTTAGGAATTTGATGTTAGTTCTTCATTTCTGTCATAGATGGCGCTGTTTGGTCTTATGTTGCGGTACTATGAAACTTATTTAAAAAAATCATAATGCCGCTACAATGTACTGAATACGTGGTAACCGTTTATATAAACGGTTACCCTTCCACCCTCTACAGCGTGATTATAGTATACAATAAAACGTACCCAACTCGTGTTGTACAGCAATAGTCATCTTCTGGAAGGTGCTCCTGATAACCAGAAGCTTCTCAATGGGCGAGAAGGTGGTCTTCAGTTGCTGCAGCGTCTCCACTGCTTCTTGGAACAGCTGTTCTTTTAGAGGTGATGTTGGGGACATCTGGTTGTTGGGGTAAGTGTAACCTACCCAGAATTTTCTAGGACAAAGAAAAAAATTTTAACGTAAGTTTTTGAATATATAAAAAGGCTAATTAAGCTATGCTGATTCAGGGCACGCCACGATAGTGGCGGTAAGTCTCCTCTTTGAGGAGTGGCTTGAGAGGCGCCACGGCGCCCTCACCTTCCGTCTGACGCAGGTCCTCACCGGACACGGTTGTTTCGGGAGGTATCTGCACCGAATCAGGCGGGAGGAAACGCCCGGATGCCACCATTGTGAGGATCGGCCGGAGGTCACGGTGGAGCACACAGTGGAGGTGTGCCCCGCTTGGGCGGAGCCCCGCCGTGTTCTCGTAGCGGCGACCTCTCGCGCCCGGCCCTGGTGCAAGCCATGGTCCGGGGCGAGGAGGAATGGGACGCCGTCGCCTCCTTCTGCGAAGCAGTGATGCTGGCGAAGGAGGTGGCGGAACGCGAGAGGGAGAGAACCTCTCGTCCCAGCCGCCGCGGGAGGCGCTCCGGGCGTCGGGGGTCCCGCGATGACCTCCGGCCACCGTAGACGCGGGCCTGTGGACGGTGAGTGATGGGCTAACTCGCCGTCCGTCCGTCTCACGACGAAAACAGGCCGTGTCGACGGCGCGTTCGTGTTCCACGCGCGCCTCAAAGAGATGTCAGCAACATGGGAGGGGCCCGAAAGGGCCGACGCCTGTCGGGGCCGCGGGTAGTCCAACGGTTATCGCGGCCTCGACATAGAGGGCGAAGAAGGAACATGGGTGGTTTTTAGTCAGTAGAAGTCTGACACTCCCTTTCGCTCTGCCCAAGAGCGGGAGGGGTTATTCGATGATTTTACACCCACCAAAAAAAAAAAAAAAAGCTATGCTGATTAAGGTTATTTATCACGTGTTGATGGAATGTGACCGGAACATACACGAAAAACAATATTCGGGTGATATCCTGATGTGGGATTTGAAATGGGATGTTGCTGTTGAAGAATTCTAGCGTCCCGTCAATAGGGATGTTACCTGACAAAAAAAAAAAAAACTGTTTAGTCCGTCAGTTAGATTATCGAAAAATATTGGATACGTGTTTTTGTTTTGTTTTTCAAATTAATAAAAATTTACGAAGATAAAACGCGTCAAAGATCATGAGTGGGGACTTATGACGTTACTTTTCATTAAATAAGGTACTGAAATGAGACGTCACACGAGCTTTCGAAGTATCGTCTTCATTTAAAAAAATAAAAAAATTGTGTAATATTTTTCGATAATTAATCTAACTGACGGAAAATATAACTTTTTTTTGTCAGGAAACATCGCTATTGTTATTGGTTATTTACCAGAACGAATAGGGGCATAATTAAGAGGTCAGTCAGAATTATAATAATAACTGTGTGGTAGCATCGCTACTAAGTGATAAAACTTCTTAAAATAAATAAAGATAATAAAAAAAACATTGAATTAAGTTTTTTCGCGGCGGTAAAAGACACACACACACAATTTGCACATTACGTGATGCAGGTAACCCAACCCAGTCCTTCTATTGAACTAAAGCCGGGGTTTGGTTCAAAAATATTAAGATAGGTTGGTTTGTTTGATTGGGTATCTAATTAAATTTAAAAAAAAAACCATGTATTTAAACAACATTTACAAAAACTATACATTTTGTTGACACTGCCTCGTTGGCCTAGCGATCGCAAGCGCGACTGCGATTCCCGGATCGGGCAAAGTGTAATAATTGGGTTTTTTCATCTGGAATATCTCATTAACAGCCACCGAATCTGGATTAGTGTCCGGTTGATGGCAATAGGCTCGCCCTCTATTACATGGGACTTAAAACATAACAGGCGAAATGTGGTTGTACTATTAGGTAAAGGTCGCGCCACGAAGATGAACGCTGAGGCTCTAGCTGCGCATTAGGCGATTTGGCGATTTATCGGCCTATTTGGTGGTATGAAGGAGGGCGGGGGGGGGGGGGAAAGGGGCAGGGCATCAGACGGACCATTAGCGTACCGTCAAAAATGCATCGCATTTGTGACGGTACGCTATTGGTAAGTCGTTCTCAAAATACCATCGCGCACAATAGTTTTACATAAAAATTGACAAAAATGATTAATGACGTACAGTTCGAACAAATTATCTTGGCAGGTCCGAACTTCGTGCAGAACGCTGCGCAGTAACATTTATTAGGAACCAAATGGTGACATAAGGTGAAGTTCGGGGGGCGGTAGTCTAGGCTAGAGATGCACCTTACATAAACACAATCAATCCTTTAGACGATCAAATATCGTAATCGATTAGTTTTATTTGGAATACGTTATTATTAGTGTTTAGAAGATATTTAAGTGAATACATTAACTAATAAAGTGAATTTAATCATTAATAATTGAGTTTTCGTCTTTATATAAAAAAAATGTATAGTAACATTATGTTTCCTCTGTTAAAAGACATGATTTACTTATATTTTAGAAATCTATTACAGACTTCTTGAATAACGAATGTTTACGAATATTTAAAACCTCAATATAAAATTGAATAGAAACATCTTTTTATTACTTAATTTCAATCGATTCGAAGAATAATCGATTAAACGACACCCATTGCACATGCACATGCACATCTCTTTTTGTTAACTTCGTGACCTTCGTGCAAGTTCGGCAATATTCGGTACGAGGTATTATATCTCAGTCACACGACAGCATTTCTTTGGTGTTTGTGTTGCTATCTCTGTCTTGACCACATTCGATTAGAAAAGTTTTCGTTGTGTTTTTGTTTGTTGTTTTTAATATTACTGTTATTTTTTATTATTTGTTAGAAAAGTTAGTGGGCACTTATTTCGTCAAATATGCCACCAAAGTATAGTAGTGTTTTAAATCGCCAGGCGAGAAAAAATATTTACGATTTAACTCAGTTGAAAGGGGAAAAAGAAAATGGAGTTAAAAATGTAGACTAGGTATCTAAAAGTGTTTTGATATTTATTTCATTTGTATTTTCTCACTGTATTAGGTATTTTCTGATCGTATAATGTGTTTATCTGGCAATAACAGTTTTCTTCGCGAGTATACATGCGCAAAAGTTCGCAGAGCCTATGTTCAGACCTGTCAAGATAATTTGATCGTACTGTAAATTGTTTTGTGAAGAGAGAGGCTGATATTAATATTATTGATAATTTAAAACAATGCATTAAACGGACCGCAGAGGCAACAAAATGTTTCGAGTCTACAGTGAGAAGAATTGTGTTTTTAATTTAACACATTTACAACACACACACAAAACGTGTTTTAAATATATTTTATTTAATATATTTTTTGATGTCAACCTACTAATAAGCAATAAATGAAACCGCAAACGAAAAACTAGTTCGTAAAATAAAACAATAGGCCTAGTAGTTTTGCGCGCGAGTGTACCTATGCGCGAACACCCCTGCTTCCCCCATCGTTCATTTTATGTAGCGCATACTATACACCCCTCACCCTTCGGAGATTAGGTCACCTGCAATATTGCATGGATACTATAGTGTCTACTTTCCTGTGAACGTTAAGAGTCGATAACTCGATTACGTTAGGTAGCGTCGTTTCTCGCTTCACATGATCTTATTTCTGAATTGTCCATGCTTCTTTGCAGGTGACTGAACAGGTTATGTTTATGTTGATTTGATAACTTCATTCTTTGTAATAATATGCTTTTTAATTTTCAGACCATACTCACTGATCAATTCCCAAGAACGCCATGAGCGTAAGGTCCGGCTGCCTGTTCCACTTGAGGAGCCTCCTCCAGTACAGGTCGTCTTCCCTCTTGTTGTGAAGGGCGTACAGGACAAACAGAGCTGGGTGCACTCGAGGTAGCAACGTTGGTTGGAGTAGTGATGCTGCTGATACCACTTCACTGGAAGAGGATGAACATAAAAGTTATGACAAACAACGCTTATAATAAATTCTGAGTGGTTTGAGAAGAAAGTAGTTCAAATAATAATGTTACCAAAGAAAACGAAGCAAACAAAAAAAGTTTAAAAACTAAAACCCGACTTCGAATAAAACCGCGGTCATAAAAGTATTAAACAAGAAAATTCGTCTAGTAAGTAGATAGTTGGATAATTAATTTAGACGACAGCCGTAGTCGCATGCCACCTTGCTAATAGCAACTAGCAGCTGACTACATATGTTGTTGTTTTTTTTGACTTTATGATCGCCGACCGATTCACTTTCTAATCAGATTGCTTGGGAAGACAAATTGGCGGTGGTTGGCAAGATATACATACATCCAAAGATATTTTTTTTTTTCAAAATATATCAGACAGATTTTTTTTTAGATTTTTTTGTCAACTACCTTAATAACACGGAAACAAAACGCTGCAGGAAAAATACATTCAACACTCACCCATCAATAGGATTACTGTCTTCATCATGCATTTCCTGGCCATCCTCCCTCTTTTTATAAGGCAGTACAGCATCAGTGCCCTCTGGCGGCAAAGCAGGAAACAACAGCCTTACCACCTGGTACAACCTGGCTGTGATACTCTTGAGTTCTTTGACCGCGTGGCTTAGTAATAAGGGGTGTACCCTCACCCCACCGTATGTCGTGTTAAAGGCGTTTGTTACCCCCAAGACAAGCTGGCCTAGGGGATGGTGGGACGACTCGCAGGCCTGTGGATATGGAGCAAGCTGTAAGTAAGTAAGATAGAGGGAAGAGTAAGCGAGTGAAAGGTTAGATTAGTTGGTAAGGTAGGTAAGAGCTTAAAATCAGTTATAAAGGAGTTTTCAGGTGGGCTGCGGGATGTTGAGAGATACCGCGGCTTCGACATAAAGGGCTAAGAAGGAACATGGGTGGTTTTGAGTCAATAAATGTCTGACACGTCCTTTCGCTCTGCCCAAGAGCGGGAGGATTTATTTGATGATTACCCAAACCCAAAAAAAAGGAGGTTTATTTGTATGAGATTAACCAGTATATTGCAAGTTATCTGATGCTTAGCCTTTTCCAAATGCCTTTACTGGGGTTGGCTTCCAGTCTAACCGGATGCAGCTGTAAACCAGTTTCTTACATGGAGGGACTGCCTATCTGACCTCCGCAACCGTTAGTACAGGGTAATACGATAGCCTTTGGTAAGACTGGCTGTCAGACTTTCGGCCCACTGAGTACCTGTGACTGTCAACGATCTACAAATTACAATCGGGATCAACGGCTTTCCGAGGGACGGAGGAAACTCGGTATGAATTGGGTGATTACCCATAAGATAAAAGTCTATTGCAAGCATTATGGCTGTAATTCTTGTTTCGACTTTATGATCGCCCGTCGTAATTTTTTTGTAGATTTACTTTCTAATCAGATTGCTAAGGAAGGCAAATTCACGGTGGTTGGCAAAACATTCATACATAGAAACTAGTGGTGTTCCGGATATCCGTATCCGCGGATATCCGCGGGAGAAATAAGGTCTGTGTCCGTATCCGGCACTTTTCTCGCGGACCTTTTACGGATCTTTTATTAATCTTAAAATTTAATTGACAGGATAGAATGCTGCATAATAACTTAGATTATGTGATTAAGTAGAATAATTTAAAAAAAAAACCATTAAGAGTATTTTTTACTTCTTAAAATCATATATTTGACAACTGTAATTGCAAGCATACTAGTGTAACCTAGTAAGTTACCATATCAATAGTATATAACTCAAAGATACTAAATCAACTATCTCAGAAGATCACTTCTAAACAAAGAAAGTTATGACATTACGTTTTAGTTGAGAAATTAAAGATCCGTATCCGCGGATCTTGACCCTAAATATCGGTATCCGGATCCGTGTCCGCGGATATCATTTTGACATCATTAATAGAAACACATTTACATTTAACAGGGGGTAGGATGAAAACCACAAAAAAAAAGACCTGAAACAGACTGCTAGAAAATACCCAAGGCATTAAGTCCGCCTGTGTACAGTTTTTTTTTTACAATATGTGCATAAAGTTTTAATAAATAAATAAAAAATAAAATATGCTACTCACATTATACAAGTACTGTTGCAACTCCGCGTAACTCTCCAAATTGAGTGTCTTTTGTCCAAACTGTGGTATAACTTCCAAACAATCCACAGACTTTTCTAAATCACTGCCTCTTTTCCTCATAGACATTTTATTTCTCTCTTTGTGCGAACATGATATGGCAACAGCTACATTCTGCCATATTTTCGAGTTGTCTATGGTGGCGCCAGACGGGCCGTTGGCGAAATGGTTGCCAGTTGGGGTCAGGATAGATTCGGAGACGCCTAAGCATTGGAAGCATTGGCGGAAGAGAGCGTTCCATTTTTGATTTGGGGCAACGCTTAGTTTTCCGAATGAACTGGAAACGTAAAACATGGTTTTACTTATTAAGTTGTATGCTAACTAACCAAATAGTTTATGTGAGTCAGAATAATCAACATTCAGGTCATACTGACCGAGAAACGACTCAAGGACCTCGGAAACATCAACTGTATAAAGTCGGCCTTGTGCCTTTTGTAATAAGGAAGTAGGTAATCATTTTCAGTACAGCTGTTCAAACAAAGATGTCTAAGAATTTACTGAACATATTTGTGTAACCACTATTCACGAATGATTAGCTTGTTTTATAGATCAAGACCCACACCCAGTTAGTTAGACACAAAGAAATATAAACTCCAAATTCAACTCACTTAGGTTTAGAATTGTTCGGCAGCACCGGATTGGATACATTCAAATGCATGGTCGCGTTTGATATCTTGACGCCCTCAGTCCAAGCCCCGCTGAGGGATCCTTCGATCTTGTCTCCACTGGAGAAGGTGAGAATGCCTTTTCCGGAGAATACTCCAGCCGATCGGAACTCGCCTTCGTAGTGGGTACCGTCTTCGAATACCATTACACCGTGACCCTGGAGGATGACTCATTCAAGTTTAAAGCATAATCAACTTGTGATGTTCTCACTGCGGGGACACAGGGTTCTTGTCTATGAGAGAGTGGGTTATAGTAAACGTGCGCGTTGGTTGATGGGTGTCACGGGAATTTAATCAAAAATCTTCTACATGTGACTGAAGAAAAGATTCCGACGAATTGATAGCCTCCTCCTTTTTGAAGTCGGTTAGAAATGGGCCTATATTTTTTTTCGAAATCTTGTTAACATTAGTACTAAGGTCGGTTTTTACGAATCAATTCGATGGACTACCCACATTATACTGTGTTCAAACAAGTAAAAACAAGGTTTCGATTCAGCGACAGGCCGCTCTCTTTCTGGTTATGAACATGGTCATCAGAAGTAAGATTGTAATGGTGAATGGTTATCACTAATTCAATTTTTCATTCTGAACCCCTCCACATTGAAAATTTCGTAGGTTTTTCCGTTTTATAGGAATCTGCTGTTTGTTATAAACGTTAATAGCGTCAGTGTCACCTTGTATACTACAGTAAAATATCTCCCGCCTACTTGGCTGATCTCTAATAAAAATAAAACGCCGCGCGCCGTGACAAAAATTAAGCCGGAGGATATAATTTTTTTTATCATAAATCATAATTAAAAAAAAAATCCAATTTCTGTAAGCTTACCGTCAAAATATCCTGCATAAACAGTCCCTCATAATAAATTCCATCCAAGGTCACGATAAGACCACACCCATGTTTCTTATTGTCACTCCAGTTGCCCAAATACTTCTCCCCCTTGCCGATGTCATCCATGACCCCATACCCTTGTTTGACCCCATTGACCCACTCCCCCGTGTAAATCGTAGCCGATGACGAAGTAAAATCGCCTTGCTTTTTGATCCCGTGACCGTGGGGATTGCCATCCTTAAAATATCCTTCGTAAATGTCGCCAGTTGTGTATTTCATGACACCGTAACCGTTTTGGAGGTTGTCCTTCCATTGACCTTCGTAGATGCCTGTAAATGAGAAAAATTGTTTTTTGGTTAAAAAAATCATCCTGCACTGGTTCATCAACAGCATGGTGGCCTACAGTCTACTTGCAATGATAGAGAGACGCTTATAACAGCTGAGGGTGTGAAAACATCAAATGACTCCTTCAGCTCTAGACAGAGCGGTAGGGAGTGTCAAACTTCTACTGACTAAAATCCATCCACGTTCCTTCATAGCCCTTGTGTCGAGGCTGCGGTAACTATTTGGAACAACCCGCAGCCCTGACGGGACAGCTGTTTGTCTTGAGGGAACATTACAGATTACAGTCTGATCATGGATTGGTTTCTGGAACAAGCTATAACATATTATCACGCCTGTATTCCGCGAAGGGTTAGGCAAAGGTGTACCAAATAGCACACCCATATTTTGCCAGTTTTGCTTAAGCCCCATGTAAAGGAGCGATCAACCGGTTAAAAATCTAAATGCATGAGCTGCTATTGAGGAATACCTGATTAAAAACCCCAAGAATGTTTTGACTCAGGTCCTCATGCTCAGCAATCGAGCTTGGCACCACTAACCCAACGAGCCAGTTCCAAGTAGGTTTCAGTAACAAGCTATATTTGTAGAAAATAATGACTGCTTTTATTGTTTTGTTATTGACATTGTCAGGCGTTAAAATTAGCTGGTATCTCACATGCGGTCAGCGCAATTGTTATTCATTCGCTTCTCAACGTAGCAATTAAGATTCATGAAAGAAAATAATACTTTATGGCTTATTGACAGAGTGGTGATTAGAAAAGAAAAAGAAATACCTACGCTAAAGGAACAAAAAGTTTATTGTGGTCGAATTTTTAAGGGACTTTTTATAAGTTCCTAAATGTGCGAATAAGGATGTTAAACAAATCGCCGCGAGCGCCTTCTCATAAAGGAAGCGGTTATGTATGCCACCAGAATCGTTCGGAGTTCGGTGGCAAAAAAGTTAATGAAACAAAAAGACACCGACTTCCGAAAGCAAAAAAGATATTGTCCACTTTGTTAGTGTCTCTTTTGCATAAAAGTATTTTTTCGTTATCGCTCTTGTAGCTGAAGCCTACGATAAACCATAGGGAGTGGGGACTCCACAGAAAACATTGATATTATTATATGGGGATTATTAATATGGTAATGTTATCTACGAGCACATTTAACCGGGCCTTGTCCATTCATTATCGTGGTTACTAAAAATACCCGAGACGTGTAATCACACTAATATTATAAAGCCGAAAGTTTGTGAGTGTGTATGTTTGTTACTTCTTCACGTAAAAACTACTGAACGGATTTGGATAAAAATTGGTACACAGATAGTTTATAACCTGGATTAACACATAGGAGATTTTATACCAATTGTATCTTCCCGTGGGATAATTTTCGAGTTGTAGCGAGTGAAGCCGCTGGCAACAGCTAGTGATAAAATAAATGGTGATCCCAAATCTCAAGAGGGAAGTCACCGTGTATTTTCCTTATAAATAAAATCGAATTCTAAAGTATGTGCCCTATGCGCACAGAAAATACAGGGCTTCCCACGGTTTCACCAAATACGGAAGGAAAGTACCTCAAATATTGTATATGGGTTTCACTGCAAGAATACTTATTTTGATTCTTAAAATAAATCGAATTTTGCCTTCAAAATTTTTCAATAATCGTCTGAAATGAAATTAACCCGGTAAAATATTTACAATATTTATTGGAATAGGGCATTTCACCAAAAAAATCTAATTTCTAATTTCAAAAAAACACATATTTTTAATTTTTTCACGTACATATGCAAAAGATAAAGACGATACAACAGTGCTTCGAGAAGTCGTGTGACGTCACAATGTTAGCAGGTTTTTACCCACAAAGTGACGTCAAAAATCCCCACTCATGGTCTTTGACACGTTTTATTTTCGTAAATTTTTATTAATTTGATAAAACAAAAAACATGTATCCAATATTTTTCGATAATTTAACAGACGGAATAATTAGTTTTTTTTTGTGAAATACCCTATTATATTTTGTTTAATACATTGAACTGATTATGCCAAAACGACTAGATAAGTAGATACCAAGTACACAATAATGTAGGTATTGGCAAAATCTACACTTACGCTAAACTAATATTTAAAAGAGAAAACATTTGTATTTTTGTGTGTGAGTGTATGTTTGTAATTAATTAACTCAAAAGCTACTGGACCGATTTCAATAATTCGTTCACCGTTAGGAAGCTACACTATCCCCGGGTGACATAGGCTACTTTTTATCCCCGTGTTCCCACGGGAACGGGAACTACGCGGGTGAAACTGCGTGACGTCCGCTAGTAATATATTAATAAAACATTTTATATTTCAGTTGTACCATGACGCACTCCTCATGGCGTGTATGATTATTTTTCTTTTAAGATCAACGTTGGTAACACTAGGAAATTCTCCTGTATCGTGGGTGCGTTTTCAAACATTTAAATATACGTACACACAAACACCCAGACCCGGAAAAACTATCTGTGGGCCATACAAATGTTTACTACACAGCGCAGCTGTCTAATCGCTCAGCCACTGTGCCAACTGTACCGTCAATTTGGATAATGATTTTGAACAGTTTCGGTGGCAAGCACCAAACCAAGAAAACCAAGCATAATTATGATAAAAAAACAATGATATTTTTTTCTTAAATAGGATAGCTCCTAAAATAAGAGGAAGTCCATGAAATACCATAAAATTTGGGATAAGGGCAAGAACTAAACTATTTGAATGATAATATTTTTCTGTAAATTTGTCCCCAACAATGTGTTTAAAACATTAGCACAATCGTGAAGGCTCGTCCAAATTTCGCAATACTGGCCTTGACACTAATATTTGTAGACATTTATACAATATATTAGGTAGTTTAGGTACCTTTCTGATTATTATGTAAAACACAAATGTTTTCAATGCCCTAGAACCAAAACTTCATAGATATTTGACATCTACCAACTCGCAATGGCCCCGCGTGGTTCATTAAAGCCCATTCCCTCATAGAGTGGAGGCCAGGAGTCCCAGCCAGTTGGAACATTATAGGCTGATTATGCTATACTGTTATGCTAAGTGTTTTCTTTGTACATCTAGTTATTTCTTCTTTGAAACCGTATTCTACCAAGTGGGTCGATAGTTATGACGTAGGTCTTTTCAATGATTCCTTATTATTAAGTACTCACAATTGGTTTATGTAGTTATGGAAATTGATGTTTCTTCGCTGTTGAATTATAAGCGTTAATTTTTTTACCACGTAACATGCTCTACCTATGTTTACTAATATTACGTTTTATAAAAAAAAGTACTAAAAATGTAAGTTTGTATCTACAGGCTTAATCTCAGGAACGAAAGATACAATTCTAGTTTTTTTGAAGGAATGGTGAATAGTCAAAAGATAAAAGTATCCTAATATAATAATCCCAAAACTGAAACAAAGCATTCTAGCCAGGAATCGATCCAGTTGATTTGATAGCGTCGCGGTAAAGATAAGGGGAAACTACTCAAACTTCAAATTCTGGAAAGTTTTGCGAGTTTCATTTGTTTTCTCGGAAGAAATATTAAAAATAATGTCATACTTACTTAAAACGTACTATTCATGTATCATGCGTAAATACTAACTATTATGTGAACAGTTTTCATAGTAAACTATGGATGATTCACAATGCAATCATTCATAAGTCATATTTTATACCAGAATTCGCCGCCTCGATTACAATGATCCGCGTAAAACCGTTAAGAATTCGCCGTATAAAGCGATCAGTTTGAATGGCCATGGCGTTGAAATAAAAGGAAGAATGTTTATATTGAAATACCAAGTGAAAGTAATAAACCAATAGGCTGTTTGTATGACGTATTTAGGTAGGATTCCATAAATGGAAGACTGGCATTCTCTCGTGTCGCGATAAGGGACTTACGTTTAGCCTTCCTATCTAGTATAGAAAGGTACAAAGCTATATTTGATCCAGACACAAAATAATCAATACTTCTACCGGTCCACGTAAAATACTGCCGAGAGCGGAGAATAGAACATAACCAAGGATCGGAGATAAAGGATTATTATCAAGGATCTATGACCGTTCCGTATTGGCAAGAGAAAATGGTAAGCTTATGAAATGGTTTGGACTTGGGAGTCAGATCCCGCATTTGGTGTGTTTTGACTTAGCTTCGGCAAGCGGCAAAGTTAGCGGTTTAAATTCCCACAAAGACACAAGATACATACACAATATTAAGCCGATATTTGAGCAAGAAAGTACGGAATACAAAATAAATGAGTCAAGTAAATTAATTTAGAATTCTTACCTACACTTGGCATTTCCATCTTTCCATGTCCACATAACGCGTTTAGCTGAAACTGGCCCACATACAGCTTTCCATCAGGCCATTCCACCTTTCCACTCCCATGGATTTTCCCATCCAACCATCTGCCAGTGTACTTCGCTTCTTTGTAGAAAGCATTTCGAGTGGAAAAGGCGTGACTAGCCGTTCGAACAGCGGGCGGTTTGAAATTATCCTTGTTCAAGACAAGTCTAATCGAAGTGTTCAGAGAATGTAACCACTCCGTTTTCTCCTGTTCTGTAGTTGTTGCTACTGAAATCGTTTCTTCGGGCGTCGTGAGCTGTATAACGTTTTGGAGGGAGTCTGAGTTCGATATAGGTTCCACCCATAACGTTTCTAAAGGATGCAAATTGGGTGTACTTCCGCTAACGTGTATGAAAAGATCGTTGAACAGAACAAACCAGTGTGATGAAAAACGGCCAGGATTCACTAAATTGAGCTGTCGAGATTTCGATTCCCTAACTAGCCTTCGCTCTGGCGTTCGGTACTGCTCCAGACTCTTCCCTACTGTCTCCCAAAACAACTTTGTGACGTCTGCTTCCTTCCGTTTCTTTTCTTGTTCGTCTATCAGAGAGTCCAGCGAAGAAATAACTTTGTTTAGTCTGTCATCTATATTCGACTTCGCATCTATTATTTTTCTCTTTGTTTTGTATCGCAATAGCGATTGGGCTATGCATTTATAAGAGCTCAATCTTGTTAAAGGTTGCACGAACGCTAGAGCTACTATGGCTTCCAAAGTCTTTTTATTATTCTTCTGTTTGTTAGTCGGGAGCTGGTCGCTAAACAAACCGTAAACAGCAGACGGGGCATCCACTACACTGTTGATCTGCGCGAAACCGCCGATAACTATCAAATTGCTTACAGCTATGTAATACTTTCTGTACAAATAAATAAACTCTTCTAAATTTTTTATCAAAGAAATATCACATTCGTTTATATGCTTCTCAGCGTACTGCCACATCGAGAGAACATTCAGAGCAGTTATGTTTAATATGTCACCAAAAATATCACAAACTGTTTCGTAAATATTGGAATGTGAAGTTACAGCTTTACTTTTCTTTAGAAAAGGTTTTACTAGATTATGATATATCAAAAGCATTTCTTCTAGATATCTTTGAGCAATCGACAGATCTTGGAATTCTGGACATACAGATGTCTCTTCTATTGAGCAATAGCTGATGTTGCCTGAAGATAATATTCTCCAATGGTAGCACATATTTTGGGGTTTAGCTGTGTAATTTTGAGAATCAGTCAGTTTTACAATCATTTCTGTTTGGTTTTCATTTTCTTCTTGACCTTTCTTGGCATTCAAATTAACTATAGAGTCTGTGTACCCCTCAGTATGCTTCCCCATGTAGAATATATTCTCATTGTGAGTGTATGCCAAAGTATGGTGGTCAGTAGCTATCATATCTCTTACTCTGTCACTGTCAGAATTTTCTGTGAATTGCTTAGGACCACTTTTGTCTTCTCTGGTATCAAAACTGACTTGATGGAATTGGTTGTAGCCCCACATGAAAAGTCTCCCATCCAATGTTAAAGCAGCACAGTGCCATTTACCACAAGATACTTTTTGAAGACCAAAACCTGACAAGGTCATGACCACCATTGGTTTTATTCTTTTCATTGTATCCCCTACACCTAATTGCCCATATGATATGTCACCCCAGGTCCATAATTCTGTAGCTAAAATATTTTTACCAAGTTTAGACATGTTTCTGAGGTTCTCTGTTTTCCTTGCAGCTTCAAACTCTTTTTCACTGCTAAGTGTGCTTGTGGAAAAATGCAAATCTTCAAGATTGCAGTTGGAGGTACAGCTGTACATAAGAGAATTTATTTCTTCATGGTGACTTCTCATTTGCATTTCAACAGGATCATTATTATCACTGCTACCACTAACATGTCGGGATAAAGTTGCCACTTTGTCTCCTACAGTTTTCACTCCTTCATAAACAAAGTTGGTAAGATTTGATACATTCTCTTTTATTATTCTAGTAGGTTTCTCAGTGTATTCTACTAAATAGTCCTCACCAGCCGATACCCAAGAGAGCTGTCTACTCAGGAACTGTCTAGCTGCATCAGTGTTAATAAATATATTGTTTATTTTGTCTCCACTAGCCTCACCTGTCTCACTTTCCTTATCTGTCTGATCATCACCTTCCTCCATTGATTTAGCATCTTGATAATTGTGATCTTCTTCTAAGTTTGTGTTTTTTTGTGAGTTTGTTCTTGCAATTTTTGATTCCTCAGATGAGGGACTAGAATCTTCTGTTAAACTATGAGCATCTACATGAACATCGGTTTGAGGGGCTGTTGTACTACTAGAATCTTCACTAGACTTACTAATTTGAACACCTAAAGGGCAGGTTTCTGATAGGGATGGCACTGACGCGGGGGATGCTAAACCTATTATTGTCTGGCATTGTGAGCAGTTTGAAGCAAATACTTCCTCATCATCATTATCACTTTCTGTATCACAGTTGCCAGACCGTCTGACATTTTTTCTAGCTATCACTGCAGCAAAGTTCTGACCCACTGACGCACTGTACACAGTCCTTCCTTCAAAAAATGGAATTTTCTTTACACTGCTAGTGTCTATGGAAAGTTGGGGCATAGAACCTGAGCCAAACAGCTGCCCATCACTACTAATGAATAGCTGTCCAAAATCACTTGTGACTACATTTCTAAACTTTACTTTATAACTGGAACTTTTAAAACCATGAGGACAACACTTGGCATCCTCTTTAACAACAATTTCTTCTTTGTTTTTAAAACTAGCATTTGTCTTATACAGCCGCCCATGTACATCTATAATATAAAGGATATCATTATGATATGATATGTCTATTGCTGAAATGCCACTGATTTTTTTAAAGTTTAGGGTGTCCTCCACAGTTTCGCAGTGATAAAGACCATGGTCATTTCCTAACACAATGAAGTCTGTGCCCAGAGCACATAGTTTTACAATTTTATCAGGTACTTGTTGTGACAATGGCACGTTCAACGGTGTGAGTCCTCTCCAGAAATTATGCTGACTCATTATTTAATAATCACTTCCTTTCTTCATTGGATTGAAAGTAGGAGTATCATCGATTTATATCAGGGCGGAAGAACCAATGCACACTGTCTCGACTCGTAATCGCACATATTACGTTGCTGAATGGAATTGTTCACTATGAGATACATTGACAATTGAATATTTTAGTAAATTACGAAAACTCTGATTTATTTATCTTTGTTTGATAAGGTTTTTTATTGGAACTTTTGATTGCTTTTGCTTGTGATTGACAAATAATGAAATTGACGGCTGACAGCTGATTCTGTCGAAGACAACATAGAGCGCTTCTGGAACAGACTAACTAGACTAACACACTAAATAGACAACCAACTACGTAACTAATCGCGTCGCAACTCTATTATATCAACGGTTATGATGAATATTTAGTAGGCTTGGTCGTTATATTATAAAGCAGGATAAAACAGCCGTTTAAAAATAATAGCATAAGCAACCTGCTATTTGTTTTTACGTCTTTATGCTTTAAGCGTTTTAGCGATTAACGCCATCTATTAGATTTTGTAGACACATTTTTCACCAAATCAATTTAAATGTCACTTGCCGTCACCGACGGACGGGCGACGCGGTACCTACTAATGATTTTCTCAAAAAAACGTAAGATGTCGTCGTTGTCGCAGTAATATTTACTATCAACTTACGATTATATTCATTCGAATATATTCATTCTGATGTTCAACGTTCATTCGTTATTTAGCTTAGTAGCGTTTTGCCGTTGCGTGCGTTTTCGAATATATATTCAGATCAGTATTCGTTCAGCTGTTCGACAGTTTTGTTGACCGTCGCCATTAAAATTTGTTAAGTAAATGTTTTAAACTTTTAACTGGCTGGATGCATGTTTGTGTGTGGGCTGAACGTGACTGTATATTATTATTGTGTTTTGTATAGAGTGTTAAATTTAAATTGTAATTATAGTGTTTAGTTTTCATTTGTAAATATAAAATAAAGTGTTTTTAGTTTTAATTTGTAAATATAAAATACCTATAGTGTTTAGTTTTAAATTCGAATTATTGTATTGTAAGTACCTAATTCGAAATACAAAATGCCTCGAGTTCGAGTTGGTGAAGTGTGTACAGTATAATACTATATAACGCAAACGCACGCAGCGCAGCGCATCGAACGTTGGGTGGTACTAAACTAATATATTAGCGCAGGATAAATATCATGCTATTTTTACTAAGCTGAACGTTGAAACGCGTTGTTGAATTAGAGCCGTTTTGCCCACGACTAATATTTAGTCGCTATTCATTTATCATGATGGCAACATCGAGGTGACAAATGTCACAATTCTCAAAATCAATTTAACCTTTCACAAAAATGGCGAACCGTAGTGGGGCTGCTAGGCGCGTTCCTGAAACCGAAGCTACAATTACGTACGTTCAGTGCGATGGATTGGTATGTACACAATTAATGATGTTTATGAAACATCTTTTCAATAAAACATCCACTTAGAATGTTAGTAATCGTTGTAAAGCTGTTCCTCGTCACCACGTCATGTATTCTCTGTTTTCACAGTTTGCGCAGTAATTGTGCATTATTTGTTATGTTGTACTTGTTTCTGAAGCTTTATTTCATATAGTAATCGTTATATCCGTATTTTAATCGACTGTATTGTTAGTTTATGAAATACCGTTTAGGTTATGTTATGAACATAAACTTGATCATTCGTTTCCTGAAAATCGCATGAATAAACACAAATATTAATACTACCCTCACTATTTATTCTACTATTCCGAATATAAACTAAAATTGCTTCCATTTGACATGTTTGTGTGATTGCTGAATGTTCAGTTTTTTTGGAAGTAATTTGTTTACAATGTGAAAGTTTAATAAGCATGAGTCACACGCTCTTTTCGGACATTTACCTCGGTGACCCGAAAGCCGGCAGACGATTACAGAGATGATCTCACTGTGTGACATTGAGTAACTTTGGCAGGATACATTAGCATCTGGAAACTGTATTTTGCTTGTTATATGCTATATTCACTAGAATGTTAGCATTCCAAGACAACTATAAAAACTATGTTTTGTAAACAATGATAACATCAACAATTTTGCATTAGAGGATTACATAGATGACTGATCATCAATTAAAATAGCAATGACACACTTGTTGACTGGATTAAATGATGGCAGCTGTATTTGGCACATTTTAACTGTTGATTCTGACTGTTGATTAATCTATGACAGTAAACTGGAAATGAAAAACAACATTCTTTGTTAGTTGTTCATGAATAGTTTTAGCTATGCATCACATTTAGCGTTACTGGGAAATTAATAATGAAACTTTTGAATCAGGAGTAATATGATGACTAATAAAAAAACAAAGTATTGTACCATATTTTTTTTTTTTTTTCTTTAATAAAAATTATTATTATAATTATCTTTTTGGAATATCATCGTAAACTTGATCTCCTCAACTGACTGAAAACCTTGATTTAGAAGAGTTTATAGTGTGAATGTGGTGCTATTTGATAATGCAAGACCACAGAAACCACAAATGGACTGAAAGGCTCGATTACTGAGATTATAACATTAGAGAAATATAGAAGGTACCTCCAAAGAAGTATTGTTGACCTCAGAAACTACTCTCAAATGTAATATTAAATTTTTTCTTCTACCCTCGTAGATAAGTTGCACACAAAGAGACATTGGTAGACACATTGTTTGTAGGAAAGCAGAGCGCTGCTTTTCATTACTGTAGTTTTGTACTTGACATAGACAGTTTTTAATGGTGTTACACCACATTATAAAATGTTACATGCTTATAATGCCCTTCAGACCAAACCATATTATATTTACAAATGTTTATTTGTATGTAGGGTACCATTGAGATATTCTTTTATAATAACTGAAACTTAATAAACTACATCAATTTCACAACATGGGTTCCATTGTTTCTAAGCATAGTTGGTATATGGTGGACTGTTATTGTTTTGTTTGACATTATAAATTACATTCTGCACATACTATGCTGAAGAATGACACAGTACAAACACACAGTTTCCTTTGTAGTAGAACAGATAAAAGTCATTAGAGCATTAAAATATCTTTATTGATGTGCCTTCTAGCATCTTATCTTGTTTTGCTTCAGACAAATATTCATAAATTTCTAAATTTCTCAAAAAATATTTTATAAACTTTGGCCTGATGCATGTGCCAGTCTTTCATTGTAACCATAATTATAATCGGACTATAAAATTGTAACAGCTGGACACAAGCCTGTAAGAAATGGGTTTAATAAGACGTCCCTGTGCAGTTTTTGATAGTTTTCACATGTCTGCCACTTTTTGAGAACTCGTTGGTTGATGCTACAACCAAAATGACCATGATGTAATTGTGAGGTTGAGATTTTCTTATTTTAATTATTGATTTCCAGGCTGTTATGAAAATAGTGAAGCACTGCCATGAAGAATCATGCAGCAACATGGAGGTGGCGCAGGGAGCACTGCTCGGTCTGGTCGTGGAGAACCGCCTGGAGATCACCAACTGCTTCCCGTTCCCGAAGCACGACGATACCATGGATGAGGAGGAGTATCAGCTTGATATGATGAGGAGACTGCGCCGTGTCAATGTCGATCATTTTCACGTTGGATGGTGAGTAACATTTTGTTCATCCTCTTGTTTTACTAATATTATAAAGAGGAAAGATTAGTATATTTGTGAGTGTGTGTGTTTGTAATGAATAAATTCAAAATCTACTGCGCCGATTTCAGAAAGATTCTTTCACCATTAGAAAGCTACATTCACCCTGAGTATATGTTACTTTTTATCCCTGTATTCCCCAGGGAACGGGAACTACGCTCGTGAAACCGCGTGACGTCCGCTAGTAGATCATAAAATAATAGTTTGGATATAATACATCATAGGTAGACAGTAGCCTGAAAGTATTACTAAAGTATTACATTTCTAGTATAAATTGGGTTGTGGAAGTTAGATCGGCAGATGCTTCACATAAGGAACTGGTATTCAGCTGCATCCAGTTAGGCTGGAAGCGAGTCCAACTTGGTTGGGAAAAAAAAGATGATGAATAATTTGGATTTAACTACTTGAGCGCCTTATTATGGTCACAATTGAAAAGCCATTAATTTATGTACAGATGGTGTTCGTAAGGCGCTCAAGGTGTTAATACTAGGCTTGCCAGCCTACTAGAGCCACTTTTTTTGGCGAGTGGAAAATCATCATCCCCTCGAGTGTCAGACTTCTACTGACTAAAAACCACCTATGTTCCTTCTTAGCCCTACATGTCGAGGCCGCGGTATCTCTTACAACATCCCGCAGCCCCGACGGGGTTCATGAATGCCTCCATGAACCATTATGTTTGATTAACTTGTCCACCCTACTAAATAGTTTTATCTTTTCACACCGAATAAAGTAGGCTAGCAAGTCTAGACTGTAATATTAAAAAAATAATATATTAATGTATGTATGTGGTTGTATTATTTATAAAATGTGTTGTACTCCAAATAAAAATATAAGTTGAGGTAAATAATTCGGGCGCCTGGAGTGCACACAAAACTATGCCAAAGATAGACTTACCTGCGGGAGCTTGAGACTTTTAATCTTCAAGCGGGAAGGTATCAATAAAAATCGAGCATGAAAATTATAGAGCGATTTTATTACCCGAAGGCTGCTGGTAGAAATAAACAAGAGAATTCCTTTCTATTATATATAACTAAAACTAAAATGGAAACAATCTTTTAAGTCCTGTCATTATTGCACTTTATAAAATAGGTGATCTACGTTATATGTATCACAAACCATTGAAACCATACCAAATTCCGTCGATTATGTTATCTACCTAAAGATTAACGCTCATCTTGGTGATATGCATTTCCGCTGGGATGCCAAAGGCGGTCCATGATATATATTGGTAGGGGCGAGCTTCTAAAATTTTAAGTAGTAGAAAAAAACGCCTTGTGGCTGAAAACAAACATGAATAATCGTTAGCTGATATTCAGCGTTGGTAAAAACAATTTTATTGTCGACCGAGTTGGTTGCGACCAAAAACAATTAAACTCACCGTTTCTTCCAAAATATCAAAATGTGGTCATCAGTAGATGAATGAATCCAGACAAATAAGTACTTAATCAAGTTAAAAGATCCTGAAACAATTAAATATCGGAACTATTAGCGTCTGCTATCAATATAGCCATGACAACGCGGAACGGATCGAAATCACGAAAAAATTTCACTTACCATAAAAAATATGAGCTATCCAATTAGGATGCTGACAAGGGCAATCGGCTACCACATAATTGGGATTTGATGCCGCCCATCTGAAGTAAAACTTCAAGATTTATATCGGCGCTGAAATTACGCCATTCTGTCCAAAAGCTATAGGTCGAAAAGTGACAAATGTCAAAGTTAACTTGCCAGCCTCAAAAAGAAAAAGCCAGTGTGACCACTTCACGATTCTAAATCAACCAAAAAATGAATTCTTATATGGCAACACCACCGTGGTGCCTACAAATTAAATCAAACAATACATATCATGTAACAGGCTTAAAAGACTCGTTACAAGACATTAATCAATTATAACAAGTAGGTCACCACTCACATTACTGAAACACCAGCCAGCTGCCAGCTAACTTAATGGAGATTAGTGTAATTCACACTGGCATGCAGAAACTAATGGTAGACCTTGTCACGCATACCGTATTATAATGTTAACTCTTTGGTCTTGCATCTGATTTCTCTCCAATATCATCACATCGATCTATGAGAGTAGGGAAGGAGTGCATAAATGTGTGTGCTTCTCGCACGCAGTCGAATCGCTCAGCCACTGCACCAACCGTGCTGTCAAACTACACATACATAATAATCCCATGAGAAGGCAGAAGCCACAGAACGCCACCTGCTAATGTCCTTACATACTCCTTTTGCCTCGTCCACATTCATACATCTGGTCATACACGCACGTCGGTTTCGTAGGATTTACTAATACCAAAAATATCTTTACCTCAGGTACCAGAGCGCAGATGTGGGCAACTTCTTGAGCCAGTCGCTGCTGGAGTCGCAGTACCACTACCAGACCTCCATCGAGGAGAGCGTGGTTGTCATCTATGACACCAAGAAGTCTGCAAGAGGGTTCTTGACCCTTAAGGCTTACCGCTTGACTCCTCAGGTTGGTTGCTCCAAATCTTTACATAGTATAAAAGAAAGTCGCTCCTGCTGTTTCTATGCTTAGATCTTTTATGCAGTTTTCAGCGATAGATAGGGGAAGGTTTATATGAACATTGCATCCATGCGAAGCCGGGGTGGGTTGTTGTACATAATTATGGGTTGTAGACAATTATTGGAATAGCAATGGTAAAGAAGGTAGGCCCTTTTAACTGCATGCAAGCCATAAAGCAATGCATGTAACAATTATATATTGAAATATAACTACAGGGCGCAGCTAGGTCAAAGCACTTGTGGTGGAAACACCTTGAGAAGACTTGAACCTTCTTACTGCCGCACTCAAAAAACTTTAATGATTACTTAGACTGGCACTTAGTAAAGGTTTTGACAGTTGTGTCATTCAAACAATTAAAACTTTACTAAGTGAAGGCTTAAGTAATAATTAAATATCTCTTAGTACCAAAGTAAGTGTATTTGTTTACCTAAGGATCAGCTGTTGGACATGAAGACAGCGACTGTCGCAACCCCGTGCAGGGCACGCCACGATAGTGGCGGTAAGTCCCCTCTGAGGAGTGACTAGAGAGGCGCCACGGCGCCCTCATCTTCCGTCTGACGCAGGTCCTCACCGGACACGGTTGTTTCGGGAGGTACCTGCACCGAATCAGGCGGGAGGAAACGCCTGGATGCCACCATTGTGAGGATCGGCCGGAGGACACGGTGGAGCACACAGTAGAGGTGTGCCCCGCTTGGGCGGAGCCCCGCCGTGTTCTCGTAGCGGCGATCGGCGGCGGCAACCTCTCGCGTCCGGCCCTGGTGCAAGCCATGGTCCGGGGCGAGGAGGAATGGGACGCCGTCGCCTCCTTCTGCGAAGCAGTGATGCTAGCGAAGGAGGTGGCGGAACGCGAGAGGGAGAGAACCTCTCGTCCCAGCCGCCGCGGGAGGCGGGCCTGTGGACGGTGAGTGATGGGCTAGCTCGCCGTCCGTCCGTCCGTCTTACGACGACGACAGGCCGTGTCGACGGCGCGTTCGTTTTCCACGCGCGCCTTAAAGAGATATCAGCAACATGGGAGGGGCCCGAAAGGGCCCGTCGGGGCTGCAGGCTGTACACTATTTACCGCGGCCTCGACATACAGGGTGTTAATCAACCCTTCACACATACGTCAACCAAGCATTCTGTACATCAAACTAAGTACCCCTACGCAAAAATTTTTGCTGGGGAAAGACTTTTTTTTTGGGGTCAAAATTTTTATTTTACGGTAAAACTCAATGCAGCACTCCTAAAACATTGTGCTAGTGGATGCTTTGAATAGTAAAAGGGTCATGGAGGTAATTTAAGTAAAGTTACAACCTGAAAAACTAGTATTTACAAAAACAGCTGTGCAAAATTTGAATCTTTGACCCCCGATATCTCCGTAACTAGGGGGTTGCCAGGTATGGTCTAGAACAAAAAAAAATATCGCAGTGGTGGGGAGAACAAGTGCCCTTCGTTTGCGTTAAGGGTACTTTTACACCCTCTATAGGGCTAAGAAGTAACATGGGTGGTTTTTAGTTAGTAGAAGTCAACACTCCCTTTCGCTCTGCCTAAGAGCGGGAGGGGTTACTTGATGATTTTCCACCCGCCAAAAAAAAAAAAGGCTCATCTGTTTTAGACTTTATTTCAATGTGAAATAACCTTTATTTTTAACAAACAGCTCCAAGCAATGATTACAAAAATATTAATTTTTCAATTTACCCCTTCCAGGCTATCGCCATGTACAAAGAAGGTGACTACACCCCAGAAGCTCTCCGTAACCTGAAGATCGGGTATGAGAGCCTATTCATTGAGGTGCCCATTGTGATCCGCAACTCTCCGCTGACTAATATCATGATGTCAGAGCTCTCCGAGATGATCCCAGAGGACGAGGGATCCAAGTTCCTGGATTTGGGAACTGCTTCAGTATTGGAAGGTGGGTCATACTTCTTACATTTTGATTGACTGCACAAACTGTATGATCACACTTACCAACGCATAAAGCTTCATGTTCATACAACAAAATTGAAAAAGACGTCACTGAGCGGTGCGGGCGGCGCAGACACCGCGTAGGTCTAGCTAGTAGCGCTTTTATACCTCCGTCATGGATGTAAAGCTCTTGATGGCCGCCATTAGACAACCCTGCGTCGATAACAAAGATAGTCGTGTGACTACTGTCACTCCCTTTAATAATAGTTTGTGCTGGGTTAAAGTATTAGTTAATGAGCAAACTAGTAGCCCCTCACCACCCAATTGATCTATGTATATTACATCACCCAGTTTTAGCGAGTCGCCATCGCCCAATATCTTACGTTTCATGTCTGTTCCATGTAACATAACCGACATCAACGCTAGGAATCGTAATCACTATCACAAAGTAAAGTTCAAATTCATCAATCTACCACAGAAACCGTCGCAACAAGCAATAGAGGATCGGACTGGGTCAGAAAAATATGATTCTAATTAGTCCGTCAGTTAGATTATCGAAAAATATTGGATACATAAAATTTACGGAGATAAAACGTTTCAAAGATCATGAGGTGCGGGTTATGACGTCATTTGTAGGTAAAAAATGTACTGACGTGACGTTTTCGAGAAGTTCACGAGTTTTCGAAGCACTGTATAGTCTTTATTTTTTGTTTATGTGAAATAAAAAAAAATGTTCAATATTTTTTTTGGAAATCTATCTGACCGACTAATTTGTTTTATTTTATCCGATCCCCTATTACAGATAAAAAAAATCTATAACAAAAACTAAAACGCCATTTTCCATTTCCACAGGCCAACTCCGCAGCCTAATGGAGCGCGTCGACGAGCTCAACCAAGAAGCTATCAAGTTCAACAGATACCAACAGTTGGTAGTCCGCCAACAGCAAGACAAGCACCGTTGGTTGGCCAAGAGGACGCAAGAAAACTTGGCCCGCGCAGCCAAGGATGAGCCTCCCCTACCCGAAGAAGACGTCAACAAGCTGTTCAAGCCACACCCCGTTCCGCCTAGGCTCAACCCTATGATTGTCGCTGGTCAGATCAATACTTACAGCCAACATATAAGCCAGTTCTGTTCCCAAAGTCTTGCTAAACTGTATTTGACGCAAGCGCTCCAAAATGCTAAGGAGTCGAAGCAGAACAACTAGTTTTGTATTTGTATTAAATTGATTGTCACATATGGGTGTTTCTTTTATTGTATGCCTAGACTATACCAGTTACCTGCAGGGCTATTGCGTATCTTTTAAATCACAGTGGCTATCATATTGTCTATGAATTAACTGTCAAATTGGTTATGGTTTAGTACAAAATGGAACAATTTGACAGTAATTGATAGGCACTTTAAGTTAGCCACTGTCATTTAAAAGATACGCAATAGCCCTGCTGATCTTCTGCTAATTTAATCTATGTTTTTGAACATTACTCAAGTATTAAGTATGTTAATAATTGGGTACTTATTTTTTTTTTAACGGAGTGTCAGACGTCTACTGACTAAAAACCACCCATCTTCCTTCTTAGCCCTTTATGTCGAGGCCGCGGTATATCTAGCGAACAACCCGCAGCCATAATTGGGTACTCGAAAATGTTCTGTTGTTTCAAAGAAAATAATACGATGTCCAAAAAAAGTAATAAAATCGATCAAAAATTTTATTGGAATAGCTACACGCTTTAGAAGTTTTTAGTGAATGCCCTTATTTTCTATCCTTGTCGCGCGAAACGGCCATTTGTACGACGTAAATAAGGTGATGCGAGTTGTGACGTCACATCTTCATAGCGCTGTCTTTGTCTAGCAAGTCTTTTTAAATCGGTTAAAACTAAGCCATTTTTTAAGATATTACACTAGTTTTTTTTAGTTTTGCCTATCTTTTTATTTACTGTTTCAAGTGTGTATGTAGGTACCCTAGTTACTTCAATATACTGTAGGTAATCCACAAGTAATATGTATTTATGACTAGTGAAGCTCGAAAACTTTCAAACGCATATAGCGCCGTGCCGCATTGGACAAAGTATTGAATGCCGCACTGATGCGTCCATCCGCACTAGGTTTCTTCAAACGCGTATGCGCGTTCATAGCACCACGCGAAATATTTTTTGAATGCGTAAGAGCGTTTGCCGCACCGGCTAAGCGAGCTATCTAGCAGCATCTGCAATTATTAAACAAATATTTTTGCAGGCAATGCGGTTGTCTATTGATAGTGGAAAGAAAGCTCAATGACATTACCTGACCTGCAAATTATACTAAAGACCTCATTACATGTATTCGACCGAAGACAGTACGCAAATGTTATAAACACTTTAAATTTTTGTTTCCATAATATTTCTTTTAAAACGGAAAAGATGAGGATTAAACTCCCCAAAGGGTAAGGCAAAGGTGTACCCTCATTTTGCTTGCAGTTACGTTAAAGCGAGCCCGCGACTAAAGCAATTTGATGGCAAAATGGCAATAGGCCATCTAACGGCCTAAGTCCAGACTTCGAGACTACTTTTGAACAATGTCGGATGGTAAAACCCAATTACAATAAAATGCTCAGCAGTCGCGATTGTGACCACTAGACCATTCAGGCAGGCAGTCAATAGGGTAGTTGACTAAAAAGTCTAATTAGTCCGTCAGAATAGATTTCCAAAAAATATTGAACACGTATTTTTTCTTTTTTCACGTAAACAAACAATGAAGACGATACAGTGCTTTGAAAACTCGTGTGACGTCATATTCTAAGACTTCACAAATCTTTGGCGCGTTTTATCTTCGCCAATTTTTATTGATATGGTAAAACAAAAAATACGTATCCAATATTTATCGATAATCTAACAGACGGACTAATTAGAATCATATTTTTTTTAGTCAGTAAACATCCCTATTGTGTTGAGTTCTGTCGCAAATTTGCTTCAGCTCTTATCCTGCTCTCCTAAGTAGCCAAAAAGGGTGCAGCGGGAGTGATCATTCCGCTGCCACCGACGACGACGGGGGATCGGCAATGTTCTATTCTGGGCTAGCAATATTGTCCTGCACACGACATGAAGAAGAACTTGCGTTGTGTTGTCTCATGGCGAAACTTCAATTGCAATTAAATTGCTTCAATCGTATCGCATCATTAGATATAAAGTACGCTTTGTAACAGCAAAATAACGCGCATATTTGGACAAATGTACCATTAGCTGCTTCTATCTAATAGAAGCCTTTGACCTTTTATGACCAGCTTCGACGTCAAGTTTGATGACATGAATGGACATCTTTAAATGTGTAGAGGCTACGAAATAATATCATTATATCCGGATCTTTATCTATCTATTTAATCTACGACGAACCCAAAGATGTTTGATTGATCTTTTCTTTGGAGGCTAGGAAATCATAAAATGACTAGGTACTACCGCTCTTGGCAGAGCGGAAGGGAGTGTCAGACTTCTACTGCTGACAAAAAATCACACATGTTTCTTCTCAGCCCTTTGTGCTCGCAGCCCTGGAATATTAACGTCTCTTTCAATTCAGATTAATGACATAATTTGATTATTTCCTCTCATTAGCCTACCACGGGCTTCTTTAACAAAAGTCAGTGCATTGGATTAACCACCCGCCAAAGGATAATTGTGATAAATTGAGATTGTCCCTCAATTGCTACAAATTGCTTCATTTTCGTCCCGACGTCGCCTGCCTGTAATTGGGGTATCTGTCTCTGTATAAATTGAGTTAATCATATGGATGGATGATCTTGTCATTTATTTTAAATGGTGGATTAATCATTTTACCTGTCTGCTAGTCTTAGTGTGCGGCTTCGCTTGCTTTTGGATCAAACTAAAACTTTCAAGAAGAAATGTCAGCGTTATTGGTCAAGTTCAAAAGTGCGACTGAAGAACGTGAGGCCTTGGAATACGATCCCCAAGTCCGGTAGTTATTCAGAGATTTTTCAGGAGCAGTCTGAAGATTGGATTGTGGCTTCGGATGGATGTGCTTATATTGTGGCATTCGCCCCTATGGTGAGATTCGCCCCAATTGATCACGTGGCGAGCACAACGTTGCTTGTTCCAGTTTGATTTCTCAAATGACAAGTAGGGTACATCATAGGTGGCCTAGAATTATTTTATCTTTGAGGCCTACCTACCTACTAGATGCTGTTCTAAAAATAAGTAGAGCGCCTACCATCAGTCGCCGAATCATCTGCCACTTCCATAAATATTGCAAATTATTATACAATAAAATTATAGGCAATAATATTTATTTTTTAAATTAATAAATACACCACCTATTGTGGCTAAGCACCGCACTTGTTTGAGTGTCCCAAAAGCCCATTCACCTGCTAAAAGAGCTCTTAATAAGGGCTTGCCCACCGTCGTGCCATGGCTACCTGCTGGGAAGAACCTACACGACAAGAAGTTAAATTAAGTATAAGTGAATAAAAATAAGTATAACAGCTGCCCAGTCTTCAATTACCCGGTAATACTAATGTTGAGTAATTATAAATTCGTTTTATTTATTAGGAACTTGGCAAATAGTGATGTGAAATATTTGTAGGTACTTTCATTTTGAAACAATTGCGGAATAGGTCAGCAAATGGTAAGAAGCTTTTAGGTATTGCAGGTTATGCTGAAAAATATTGTCAAAAATGAAAGAATAGGCAACAAGAAACACTTGGCTTATACAGAAAACGGATGAAAAATTTCACACTATTTTTTCTCACACGTGTTCTGTTTCCGCCAAGTGTTGCCTAAATAGGTAAGGACCAGGGACTTTCGATTATTTAGCGGTTGAAATTGATGTATTAAAAGATACCAAGAATAACAAGCAAAGTGGACTCTTGACAAGACTCAACGGGAGCCAGATGCGTGCTCAAACAAAAAATGTCACGATCAAAAATCTTAATTTTGCGTATTAGGTACGTCTACCAAAATTCACCACATTTTTTTATACATAACAAGAATTATATAAATTGAGTTTTCGCGTGCAGCCGTTCAAATTATTATTTCCTGGCAACATTGTCATTTAATAAAGCTATCAAAAATATAGAGATGTCGTTTTCAAAATAGCGTAATTTGGGTAAAGATTGGACAGGCTCAAGGATCGAATATTTAAGCTTAACCGCAACATCTGTTTAACCGACTAATTTCAGATAATTTTCTTGTAAATATTTCGAAATAATGTAGAATGGTTTGATTGGCATGATGGTTTTGGTTTTGTGCCGCCGTATTGTGGTAACATTAGATGATAATGATGCAATTTGGGTAAGGCCTAGTGTAGCATAATTTCGTGACCTTCGTACGATAGTTTTTATATAGCTATAGGTAGTTGAAAAGGATCATGTGTAAAAGTACCAACCTATTGATTTTGAATGGCTTTCGTCTTTACAGGATGCCATCGCGCATTAATGGCGCTAACAGCACCGAAACTAGCGCACCCACATCTCATTGCTTTTACTCTACAACCACATCAAATGTGAAAATCCAAAACACTATCACACTAGTTAATAAACCTGTAGCATTTTTAAAATCACTTTTCATGTTTCTAGACGTGATAAATTAAGAGAATTACAGATTAAAAATAAAAGTGGCCACTTTTGGCGGTAATTAGTAATTTTCTTAATTAATCCATCGGCCCTGATAGTAGGGTTGCCAGCCGTCCGGATTTCCCCGGACTTGTTCTAGTTTTGAGGGCGCCCAGGGGCCGTCCGAGCGGAGTTTTAAAAAGTGTCCGGTTATACTCGGTAACAAATTTGTATCAGGGATGTGTAGCATGTGCCTTAAACAGGGGGCGTAAAAGTAAGCGATTTCATGGTGGACTTTTTTGTGTTAGGTACGCTCTTTTAAACACCGTCTGTAAGCACTTTTTGTCTACCGGAATGATCCTAATTTCCCAAATTTTTAGACGCATGTCTAAATGTCGCACGCGTGTCGCTAAATTGAACAGTCCCCGTTCAATTTAGCGACACGCCTGTGTTCAGCAGTGGACGTCTTTCGGCTGAAATGATGATGATGATTTATTTTTTTATGATAAGGAAGTAGGTAAGTTATCCGAGAGCAATAGATCTTAGTTTGCTAGTGCTTATAATAAAAGCTATTAATAAACATACTGTTTGTATTGTCAAGTTTTTTTCTGGGATGTTCAGGAACTAACTCTATTGTAAGTCCGGATTTTTTTTCAAACATTTTATCCGTCATCATCGCCGGCTTCAGGTGATATTAGTCCTACCTTATATAAGTACCTCAGTCTTTTAATCGAGCCAATCAGACAAACACAGTTATGTGCGTAGTCTAGAATAAATTTCCGTGCGTTAAAGTATTTTTGTCATACCTACCTATTATTGGAATCAAAAATAACTTACTCACAACAGTCACAACTTAGGACCCAGTAATATTAATGACGATAATCAATGGTGCTAGGCAACTGGGCATATCTCAGTTGTATACGTCCCTGTGTGCCTATTGGCCTTGTTCTGTTCTGTCTCCTGCTGAGGTGGAGGAAAGAAAATAGAAATAATGGTTTTCCTATTCCTTCGCCATTCTTGTCTGATTAATTTCGTTGCGGGATCTAAGACAGATAAATCGTTTCTCTGGGACTTCGTCGAGCTTCATTGTCTCAGCGCTTTTCTTGTGGTCGCCACTGTTGATTCTGACTTACAGGAGTTACAGTGGTTTGAGAATAGTGTGGTGGGCTTGTCCCAATAAAAAAAAATGTGCGTAGTCTGGTGTGATCATAATTATTATGTTGGCATAAATTGAGATTAGGACGTTCTTCGGCGGGCACATCAATTCGACACTTTTTAACTGACCTTAAAAATATTATAACTATGAGGACATTAAGAATCACTACATATTATAAAAACAAAATCCTCCAACGCGTCTATCTGTCTGCCTGTTCGCGATAAACTCGAAAACTACTGCACCAATTTTCATGCTGTTTTCACCAATGGATAGAGTGGTTTTCGAGGAAGGTTCTAGTAAACAATTTGTTGCGATAACGGACTTCCTCGCGGGCGAAGCCGCGTGTATCAGCTAGTTCGATATAAAGTTTTTCTTTGATAGGTGAAACCTAATTCTACATAATAGACATTTCAAGAATTCTTGCCGCAACTAAGAACATTTAACTGTGAACTTTGTAGGCACGTTGTTTACAATTTTATTTGTGTCGTGATCAAACAATAAAGAAAGTCAATTGCCTTAAATTTATGCGATAATTTCCCGCCATTAAAATGTAGGCCTGACAATTAAATTTCACCTTTCCCTTTGCATGTTACCTATTTACATTATGTGGAGATATTTTAGTGTTGTTTTAGTTTTAAATTGTTGATTACAACAACCTTTATGGTTAATTGCTTAATGCAAGATAATAGAGGTAGTTTGTCTATTGCAAAATGAGACATTTTTAGTAATTGCAGACCAAACAGATAACAGTATTATAGGAAAGGTGCTTTTACCTGCATAATTAATGATCTGTTATTTTGTTGGTCAGTTAATGTTTTAGTAGCGAATTATTATAAAATAAATTCCTATTTATTTTAAGCCTTGGCAAGTAGGTACCCACTTACCTTGAGTTCGCAGCCACTAAAAACGCTATTGAGGTAGCTGTACTGATAGTGGCCCATTTCACTACAAATAAATCATCGATATGAGGAAGAAGATTTATTCGATTTTTTTTAAATAAGTGTCTACTTGTTCAACAAATTAATGGTCAGTATTGCAGGGCTATTGCGTATCTTTTAAATGACAGTGGCTATCTTATAGTGTCCATCAATTAACTGTCAAATGGATCCATTTTGTACTAAACCATAACCAATTTGACAGTTAATCCATGGACAATGTGATAGCCACTGACATTTAAAAGATACGCACAAGCCCTGCAGATACCTGAAAACTAGGTAACTGTTTAACTACGATACAAAGTAAACGAATCATAATAAAAATTATTAATACCTATCAGAAAATACGTGAAATCACCAAGTGAGCACGTTTTGCGCACAAACTGAGATGAACTGGGCATCAATTTTATATTGTAAAGTAATTGTAGAACGAAACGGCCGCTAATTGTGTAGCCAGTAAAAAATAAATTATAGCCGACTGTCATTTGTGGGAGTTTATTAACAAACGCTGGCAACATTGTTTTGTTTCACTTGGTGATTTAAAGTACGCCGTCCGAGTGCTTTGACAACGTTTATTAGACGTAATTAATACGTTGTGTGAATAGTTTATCTTATTGTTTGTATTCTTACATGAATTATGTCAGCATTTAATATTGCGTAGTTTCAGTTTACATTGTATGTTGAAGGCGCTTCTAAACGGGTTTATACTAAAACATGACATAACGTTTAGATTTCCCGATGGGGTAGGCTGTGTATTCATAGTACCTAAAACACCATTTAATCGTGTTGCTAGACTAAAATATTAATCCGTGTAGGTTAAGTAAGACGATGTTATCTATCTATGTGCAAACAATTCTTATTTGTGTTTTCTTTTATTTTTATAGACATTTTATATTTTCAATCTTTCATTTTAATTGACATTTTGTATTTGTAATTTCAATTGATATTTTCATTATTATTAATGTTAAAAACGGGATATTTACCATATATGTTTACTTTTAGTTTCGAGTTCCCGATATTGAACATTGAATCGACATTTTGTATTCGTAATTTTAATTTGCTCTTTTGTATTTGGAATTTTTTAATTAGCTTTGTTTTTTTGAATGTGTATGTCTGAAGAACCTTCACTACTCACAAGATCCTTAATAATGATACCCATGTTTTACAAATAAATAAATGATTAGATTATTATGATTATGATTAAGTGCGTGATACTTATTAATTTAGTAAGTTTAAAACAGCATAACGTTGTGTTTCTATTCCCAGGAGGGTTAGGCACAGGTGTGGCCTGTTTAGGAATGCCCGATTGTTTGCTTTGAATCGATATTCTGGATCGTAGTGTAACCTCGTGAAACAAAATTTGAGAATGCTTACATACCCGATAATAAAATAAACAAAATATTATCACGGTAATTCACCTTCATATTTCATACAATACTGCTTTTGATTCTTGTAACTCGAAAATAATCTCTTCGAATGCATATGTAGGTAATTTTACTTTTTTGTAGTTCATACGGTACGTTTCGGTTGACGTGTGGGTTGTAGTTGATACGATTTTATAGGTGCATACGATTCGATCTGGATCGAAGATCGCATCCTGTTGAATCGATTAAAAAAATCGGTAGATCGTATGGCCGTGAATCGATCTTCAGAAATATCGGGCATCCCTAGTCCTGTTAACACGTTATCCGTTCTGAAATCTTAATACATAGGTACCTATACTTGAATAGAGAAACCTATAGCTACAGCTCTGCCAACCCTTCGGGCATTATAGGCGTGATGCTATGTTTGAATAGAGGAATCATAATTATGCCCATTTTCGTTTACATAAGATAATACCTAAGTGAATGCCTAATAAAAAACAGCGCACTGGTTAATCAATGGTCGCTGTACTATAAAACCATTAATTTCGATGTTATTTTATTTTTATTTTTTTTTACGGGTTGTCGTGAAAGTGTAACAATATAAATTAATCTTTTATAAGCTACATGTGACGTAGTCATTCATATGGAAAAACGGTTTTTATGAGTTCCCTACTTCACCCTACAATACACAGTATATTCACGGTCTTCGCTTTTTACGAGGTGTTACAACAGCCTGCTCACAGCCTGCCACCCTAGCCAGCCAATGACAGCTAACCATTGCCATGCCACTCTAGCAAACCATAAGCCATGCCACTCTAGCCAGCCTATGACAGGCAACCATAGCCAAGCGACTCTAGCAACCACTCGCGAGCCAATCACAGTCAAGCGAAGACACCGCCATAACTACCGGATGCCTCCGGTGGGGATATCAGTCTATATAATGCCCTGTAAGCTCAGTTTCGAGGTCTTGTCGCGCTCGATTGTGAAACCTGTAAGTCGAGACTCTGTCCGAATAAAATAATGAATCAGTTCCTGTCTATTCTTTACCACTGTCGTAACAGTCAGAAGTGGGATCGAATAAAAAAAAAACCTACGATAAAACGACTCTCTGCTACTTAAAAGTCAACGGTCACCTACTGTGGAGGACGAGGTCAAAAATTCAAACGAAGAACGTACGTCGATGCACACCGCCTGCAAGGAAAATATTGTCTCCCATCCCAGTATCACAAGGCACAAATTGAAAAAGCGGGTGACAATCTGGATGGAACACGAAGCGACTACCCTCAGTATCGCATCGTTCATTCCATAATTTGACCTTGAAAAAGAAGACTGCGGCCAGTAACCACCTGTGAGACACTTTGAGTTACAAGAAGTATCCATCTCTCTGCCAGCAACGGTTCTACGGTAAATTAAGACTACCTAAAGGTTGTCAACAGCAACCAAGGACATGGAAGGAAGGAACCGACCTACTTCACGCTGAGAGCTGCCAGGAACCATGCATAAATAACAAGGTCAGTAAACATGCCAATATTTGCCAAATTAGCCAAATGCCATTAGCCAAATATATAAGCCAAATGTGTTTTACCATGGAGTGCCCCATGAGTTGATAATTATGCGAATCGTAGACAAAATAATTTGGTAAGCCCGATAAGTAAATCTAATCATAGTCAGTTAATCTGTATAATATTATCCCGGTACGAAAAAAATATGTTTTACGAGTAGGTACTAGTTGTGTACTAAAGAGTTGAGAACTTAAAATGTACATATTTAGTTCAAGTGCGCATTAGATTATCCAACAATAACAATTCCAAAGTAAATCATGTAGATCAGATACTTATAAATAGCTACAATAATTTTATTAAACTATTATCAGAGATATAGATATTCCTGGGCGATCTCTTGCTACCGCCAGCCGATATTCAAACAGTTTTAGACTTATTGGATAAAGTTCTTGACAGATTGAAAACGAGGAACTTAAAATTAAATATGAGGAACTGCTAATTTTTACATATTTCTTAATTAGGGTATAAAACATCATGACGCGATGGCATTCAACCAGGTGAATTTAAGTTGATCGTCTTAATTTCTCATCCCGAGTAATGTAAACGAAGTGCGTCAGTTTATTCTATCTAGTTCTATCTAGTTACTAAAGAAAGTCCATTCATAACTTAGCAATAATAGCTCGCCCGTTTATCAAACTTAAAAAAAAGTACGATGTGGGTATGAGGCAAGTCACATAAATCTTGTTATAAAAAAAAAAAATGTTATAGGTCGGTATTAGTGATTATGTTAGGTACGATCCTAGTTTTCCAACAGAAATTCACACGTATTGCAGGTATTGCACGTATCTTTTATAAAGTAGATTGACGGTAGTTTGCGCCCTGTCTTTTAGTTTAGTCGCGTTACAAGTCAGATAGTGTTTATCATGATTTTGGGCTTGAATCCCTTGCAGTGATAAAATTGTTGCTAAGATTTCGTATTATGACGTGTTATGTAAAAATGTCCATGTAATTCGGACTGTACTGCAGTACGCGATACAATGATTAATCATGGTTTTATGCCATGTATTGCCCGATATTACTTTTCACTATGGTGACCGATGAGCCAAAGCCCAAGCAAGCTAAAACGAAAAGCCAAAGTCAAAGTCTATGCCTATCTTAGGTAAGTAGATCGTTCGATAGATGCCGTTTATTGTGTACCATTTAGACGTGAACGATTTGTTCAGTACTGTGCAATGACAAGATGAAAAGCCGAAAAGTAGTATTGTTTTACTGCGAAGTGGATGTACAGATACCTATAGTGAGTAATTGTGTAATCGTTGATGGTAGGCTATAACGTAAACAAACCTTTACGGTACCAGATTAGTTGTGTGAGTTGTGTCAAACTTCGCGCGATGGAAGATATTACAAAATGCATCATGACAATAACAAGGAGTAAAACGAAGTTCTGAATTTTATAAATATCAACAAAATTTCTGATTTCCAAAAATAACCCGACTTATAAGTAAATATTATTATGTGACGTCATGTTTACATTGTGCGTACTGTAAAGGGGATAATGTAGGAAAGAGGGTTAACGACATCCAATTCTAAATCTAACTTAGCTCTGATAATACATGACAGTAGCAAGCTAAATTTTAATTTTAAAATGGTGATAAAACTGATGTCCTGAAACGAGGCTGCGCCTGTGGGTGGGTATCTTGGGGGCCAGAGTTGCATTAACTTAACATTAGTACTTAAAAGCTTTAAACACATAAAATTAATATATTGGAAAAATAGAAAAACGTATTCTTGTGTATTGGTGTGTATAAGTAATGAAGTTTTGCCATCGACACGCTAAGAATTATGTGTGTGAGTATGTACATGTATGTATGCGTGCGTCTTAATGGTATGATGTAATTAACTTAAATTGTTTCTTCCGTTTCTTCAAACGATAGTTTGGCAAAACAGTTTATTTATATTTTCTTACATGAAAAATGTTTCATGTTTTTAATGTCGCAGATAATATGGAGTTCTTATAATACTGTTAATATTACAACCGGGTACCTATAAGCCTTACGATTTATCCCAGATCGGGTTGCTCCAGGCAACCAGGGCAATCTAGGTGCGGTAGGGTTATCTCAGAAATGGGACGTAACTTAGATACAAGGTGAAAAATGATAATTCAAATTCAAACTCTTTAATTCAGACAAGTGTCCATAGTGTTAGTAACAACAAAATAACTTAACGACTAGGGTTAGTAAACTTAGTATTATGGCAAAAGAAAAAAAAAAAGGAAAGGAAATACCTATGTTAATAGTGTGATTTACAAAAAAAAACTATGATTATGTAACTTTGGCGCCAGGCGATGACTACTGGCGGCAACAAGGTTTAATGCTTTTAACATCACGCATGTAATACCCAATGGGTTAGGCAGAGGTACTTATACTCATGAGTACACACACATTTCGCCAGTAAATTGAAATGAATTAAAAAGTGTTTATTCATGGTTACATCCGTGCTACATGGTATATTACTTCTGTCATACTGTAAAACAGTGATATTTAATTTAAATGTAACAAATTGTTGGTACGTTTCCATCAATAACAACGTCACTTTTACCTGCAACTAAACACATTTATTGAACACAAAAGTTGACTAAAACGTAATGCTATAACATTTAAGTTGCGTTAAAACACTTTAATTAATAGCGGTGAAGCCGAAAACATAAGCTAGTATGGCATAAATATATACTTATACAACAATAAATAATCATAAATGGAATCTACACATCTCTTGTAATGAGGTTTTTACATAGGTGTTAAAAACAAACTTCCCTAATTTATTTTAAAAGACATTTTCGTGGTACAGCTATTTTCTTAATCGTAAGGTATGTCGTTAAAAACTGTTGGTACTAAGCATTTCCTACATCTTTGTCCATAATAATTAGTACAAGTGGGTACCTACTACAAATCTTCTTATGCATTTATTCCTTTTACTTCAGCTTAAAGTCCCATGCTATAGGGGGCGACCCAGGTTAACTCTTGTTCGTTAGAAGATTGGTTTTCTGGCCCACATTAACTGATATTGAGGAGTTAGGTAATGATTGACATAAACTAAGAAGTGTGAAAGGTCATATTATATGATACAACGGGTTTACAGGTTGAGTATCCGCTGTAACATTTCGTAGCAGTGCTTTTGTCTGATAGCACCAGTAGTGTGAAAGAACAATTGAAAACCGAAGATTTCATAAATCTCCTGAGAGGTCTATTGCCCCATTTTAACTTGGTTTTTCTGAGCTGACTTGTAATCACTGTTTTCTTGTTTCCATTGCGGGAGCAATTGTTCCAGGACGGCCGAATGTTACAACAGCCTGCTCACAGCCTGCCACCCTAGCCAGCCAATGACAGCTAACCATTGCCATGCCACTCTAGCAAACCATAAGCCATGCCACTCTAGCCAGCCTATGACAGGCAACCATAGCCAAGCGACTCTAGCAACCACTCGCGAGCCAATCACAGTCAAGCGAAGACACCGCCATAACTACCGGATGCCTCCGGTGGGGATATCAGTCTATATAATGCCCTGTAAGCTCAGTTTCGAGGTCTTGTCGCGCTCGATTGTGAAACCTGTAAGTCGAGACTCTGTCCGAATAAAATAATGAATCAGTTCCTGTCTATTCTTTACCACTGTCGTAACAGAGGTGAAAACAACAACATACTTGGCGCATTGTCATGGAATTCGTATAATTCGTTCGTTAGATTTATGTATTACTAACAACATATGGATCAAGGTCTGAATTAAAGTATTTTTATTGAAAGTGCATGTATTTTTAACTAGATAACATTCAGCTCCTCGTATTCTGGTCATAATTTCAGCAGAAAGACGTCGACTGCTCGACATATTCCTCTCCCTGTTGCAAAAATTGGCCAGTCTCGCCTCGTTTCCATCTGTTTCCCGCAACCTTCAACAGGTCGCCGCTGATCATATTCTGGTTCATGAAACATGTGGTTCTCTTTAATCTGTGCCAGTGAAAAGTAGGTAGATATTCTACCGGTAGATTACCAGTCTACCAAACTATAACTTTATTTGCAGTCTACATAGATAGAAAATTGGCTTAACTGTAACCTTCGAATTAAACGCAAGAAATCAAACGTGAATTTGTATTTAGAACACTAACATTGACTGCCCCATTAACCTGGTACCATTACCCTCACGTCATTCAAAATGTTGCCAGTTAAGGAAATCTAAAGTAAGTGGGAGGAGCGAGCTAATGCTGTACTTTATAATAAAATGGCCTCAAGCGATGTGCCTTAAGTGTCTTGTTAGAGTGGCCAGTGACACTGGTAGTTGCTAAATCGTTTACTCATTAGCTTGGCGAGTTAGTACAAATTATACAGGGCTGGTAAATGGATTAAAACTTGAACTTCCTTGCAGTAAGTAAGTAACTATGCAGATAGCTACTTATAATTTATTAAAATCATTTGAGGAGAAAAGCGCAAACTGTTCTACGCTGCGACACCGCACGGCACCGCAATGCATCGTGTGACATGGCGTAGTGATTTGAATGTAGGATGACGTTCCGGTACCGCTCCGGCGCCGCACCGCACCGTTGATGCCTCGTGTGACCACTCTTAACCGAAATTATTGATACGTTTTTGACTTTGACAGATTGGCGACGAGATTTTACGGGCAAGGGCAGAGGTGTACCCATTAGTATTTTACCAGTTTTGTTCTAAAGTCTAATGTAATAAAAGGCATACTTATAGGCCTATTGCCATTCAACCGACCTAAAACCTAATATAACCTATTAAAACTTTGCCCAACCTGGAATCGAACCTGCGACCTCATGCACAGCAGTTGGGCTTGTGACCACCATAACAAGAAATAATGAAGTCAGATTATTATCTACTAGCGGACGTCACGCGGTTTCACCCGTGTAGTTCAGGTTCCCGTGGGAATACAGGGATAAAAAGTAGCCTATGTCACCCGGGGATAGTGTAGCTTAACAACGGTGATTTTTTTTTTAAAATCGGTCCAGGAGTTTCGGAGCCTATCGTTACACACAAACAAACAAATGTTTCCTCTATATTAGTGTAGATAAGTGTAGATTTTACTGCGTCATTAAAGTAAGTAATTAATAGTTGTTGTCTATTAAATGATTAACTGATAAAATAGGCTCTGGATAAAATTGATCTGTTATTAATTTGTAAATAATTACTGTTGCGCATTGTGGCTTCACATGGACATATTTCTAAGAAAACATTCACTGGCCTACAAGGAGGTTTTTAGATGCATCGGAAGAAAAATCGTGAGACAGACACCCCTAAAAGAAAGCCTAAAGAAACCGACTTCATAATACCACAGGTTATGTAAAATCCATTGCTCCCCAACGTATCAATGCATTTAGATGCAATGGTAGATAAAACGCAATGTACCTCATAAGGTACATAACATACCTACATACATTAACATAGATTTAGTTATTACGCAATTAATACCAGTCAAGGAAAGCGTTGCCTCAAATTAATAATTATGAAACATTACTAATTATTTCGTTCTTAGTGATAATATTCCGTAATTATGCTTTTAATTTCTTGAAAATAGATATATCGTGATTATCCCAAGTTAATTTATTGTAATAAATATTAGTAATTATGAAGTAATTAATTTTTTAATTCGGATACGTTCACGAGAATATTTTATGTGGCTTCTTTTCACGATCTTTTTTAAAACAAAATAGTTTTATTTATTTCCAAGAAAATAGGTAGGTACTTATTAGAAGTATTCTTAGAAGCATTAATAATTTCTCTTGCGATTAGTCGCAATTATCGTTTTAATATCGGTAAAGTACTGTTGAAAACTACCTAAATAATCAATCGATTACCGTCGGGTACGGAAAATTCGATTAATAACCGTTGATCGAATCAATTTTGTATTTATACGGTAAACGATGGCTCCGTAAGTCCGTACCTATTTTTTTATAAGTGCGATGTTCCGAGGGCCGCTGCCGTAATTTCATTATGCAAATGCAGCATAAAGTGTTGCCATACATAATCGCTCAAAACTATTAACCAGACGCGAGAGCGCGGGAAAATGTTAAGTTTTAAAAATGGCGGATTTCCTTTGCCGGGGATTACAATTTTTTTGTGTAAACAAGCAAAATTATACTTCTAGGAATTTGCATTATTAAAAGGTCACACTTTTTTGTAGCAAAATTGATTTTGCTCTCAGTTATTCTGCTTTATTCTTTATTGACAAAGCTTGATTCCAATAACTTTTAACTTTTTTATTATTTTAATTTTAATAAAACCAACGAAACCAATAACTTTTTTATTATTTTATTGTAATCTAAACTGAATAAGATGATTGGTAATTTAATATAAAACTATTCATTAAACAGCAAAGCAAATACTGTGCATACCATGTACTACGTATTAACGAATTGAGAAATTGCAGAGCATTAAATTTTAATATTTCTGTATTTGTTTTCAATGCTTTTGATTTTAAGTTTAATCATACGTCCTTAGCTAAGTCACTTAAAATAATAATGCCCTGGATCGTCAAGATAATTATAGTCAGTCCACTTAGATTAGCTAAATGTCCTAAGCTCTAAGTAGCTCTCGAGAACCCGTAAGATTTTTTGTTCCAAATTAAGTATGATTAGCGTTATAAAAGCTTCACTTGTTTAGCATAAAAACGGTCTAGACCAAAACTTCGTTACTGAAACACCAAAGAGGAGGTCCATCCGTCATTTTATGTCCAACAATCACTAATGGCTGACGTGGTCCTGCACAAATTGTCCTCGTGAAACGATAACACTTTGATAACATTTAAGTATTGGTTTTGGGCGAATTTAATCAAAAACGTTGGCATAACAGTTATTACTTGGGTCGGGTTAATTTCAAAATATACGATAAAGGATGCAAAAATAATATTTAAGGGAATTAGGGCTCCCGATGTGTTGTGGTACGCAATTTGGTAGATTGCGCCGACGCCGCCGACAGTGCCTGTTTTCTGTGAATTTTTTAATTAAATTATGAGCCCAGATGCTGTATAGTTGATGGGGAAGATTACTCGGACACCCTGACCTCAATGGATGTTCACGTTCATTTTATTGTTGAATTTTGTTTGGTTTACAATCTTAAATTGATATGTTTGGCGGTGTAGCGCGTTAATTCTTATTGGGTTATAATGAAATTAGTTCTTAAAGTGTTTGACTACATTATTATTGATTTCGAGAAGGTTTTAAAAATGTAAAAATTTAGATTTTTTTAGCCTTTTTTTTTGGCAGGTGGAAAATCATTAAATAACCCCTCCCGCTCTTGGGCAGAGCGAAAGGGAGTGTCAGACTTCTACTTACTAAAAACCACCCATGTTCCTTCTTAGCCCTATATGTCGAGGCCGCGGTAACTTGTGTACAACCCGCAGCCCCGACGGAAAATGTTTTTAGCCTTACCCGTAAAGTAGCTGCTTAAAGATAACTAGCATCTGCGCCATTAGTGGAAAATTCTCAGGTTAAATGTTATCAAGAAACTCCACACAAAGCATTTCAAACTGAATTCTGGAGAGAGTGCAAACATGTTATAAATCTAGTTACTGTGACTGGCTCTGCGCCGAAGTAGTGATAACCACAGGCGAGAGCGCATATTTCACGGTAAGTGCACGTAATGTAATAATTCTAGGCTTATCTGCTCACTTTGTACTTTGATGATAATATCTACCTCAAATCAAGACGGCTTGGAGACGTTTCGGATGGGGTTTTGTAAAGGGGATTCATGGACACATACCTAATAATTAAGATGATGAATTAATATTCGTTGGGTAACATCCTGTCCAGGGTTTAAAATGGCCACTTTAGCAGATCTTAATATGAATTGCGTTAAAAAGCGTAAAATGGACCATCCACAATATGTAACAGCGTTTGTGACCATTTAGGAAAATCACACTAATATTATAAAGGCGAAAGTTTGTGAATGTGTGAGTGTATATGTTTGTTAGGTACTTCTCACGCAAAAACGTCTGAACGGATTAGATACAATTTGGTACACAGATAGTTTATAACCTGGATTAACACATAGGATAGTTTTAATTCCGATTTTATCTTTCCGTAGGATAATTTTCGAGTTGTAGCGGGTGAGGCCGCTGGCAACAGCTAGTAGATCATTATAGGAAAATTCGTTAAATGGCCTGTCTAATTAAATCGTCTCAGAAGTTCATTCTGAGACGATTTAATTAGACAGGCACAGTAAAACATTAATAAAAATAAAGTTGAGTAGTATTTTTCTGCTAATAAAAGACATCAACGACCAAAAATAAGCTTAATTTAAAACTCGTTTATTTTCATCAATACCTCTCTGAATCGACCATTGATCCGCGACAAAGTTTTCCAAGTATCAATAATCCCGCAAAAAATCATTCAGCGAGACTATTTTACCAATTACGCGCACTTACTGAACGTAAGCTCAGTTTAAAGTTAAGCGATAATAAATTATCCTACTGGCACTCACTACTCTTTATAAGGATGAAGGCTTATGAAGGATAATGGTACACAATGCTATCAGCTTTTATGGCCTACGTATTACTAGACCAACATATCTTGGGACGTGGTGGAATTTGGACCTACATATAAAATGTACTGAAAATGACAGGTGGATGACACTTTCCTTAGCAAGCAGCGCCACTCTCACGTCTCAAGTTTTGTTGGTTATGGAGTTATGGTGAACATTGCAGCGGCAATTTTGTAACTATGTTGGTTAAGACAAATGGAGGGAGATGAACGTAGGTAATGAAATTATATCGGTAATTTGGTTATTTTCAGTGGCTCTGTGAGTGTGAGGTTTTACTGGGGAATCTTGTTGTTTCTTTGTTTGCTTTAAATTTTATTAGGCTCTACTAAGTTATATTCCATTGTACTTCAATGCCCGCTTACTTATATGAAATAGATCTCTTCGGGTCGTATTTAAAAAAATATGTTTAGTCTTTTTGGTTTACTCTTTTCGTTTTTGTTTAAAAATAAATAGCATTTCAAGATTTTGGTGTGATTTAAAAATAGAACAGGCATGTTTTTATATTATACCTGTTCTATTTGTCACAGAAAAAGTCAACATATAGTTATGTACGATCAATAACAATACACTAAATATGTTTATCAATAAAGCATTTATGAGGTTTGTAAAATACTACAGTATTTTTGATACCTTTATGAGTTTGATAACAAAGTAATTTAACAATATTTAAAAAAATCAGTATTTAAAATCCGCCCAATAGATATCACAAAGCCTTCTGTGCTAACTGCTTTATTCTAAAACAACAGACACAAAATTAGCGATTTATATCGATTGATATCGGTAATTGTTATTCGGTACGGGTGAGTGCAGTTTTGCGATTCGCCTCACTAATTTCTCACAGTTCTGTCGATGTAATGGCGGTATAATTTTTGTGTTAACCGTGTAATCACTGCTGTGGGTAATTCGGTGTTAGCACGTCGTAATTCATCACGATTTTGTGTTGTGTACCGTTTCCATTCTCCAGCGCCCAGAATTTGAGTTGGTAGGCAGGGTATGTTTTTCACAGAATTTACCGATAAAGTAGTAAATGTTTGAAATGCTGGCGATGCGATGGCACTAGATCGGTACTCCTTTTGGTTTCAGAAAAACATTTTGTTTGTGATTGTCATCAAATATGTAATGAATTTAAAAAAAAATGGAACCACCTAAATTCATTCCGTTTTCGCCCAAATTGAAAGTAGCGAGTAAAAACAGTAAGTGTGTGTAATTCACGATCATTTAAGTTGCACAAGCTAATCGTGCATAAATGCCAAGATTTCAAATTATTGTTAGACGTGCTTATTTCGCTCTTGTTTCCTGGTCCTTCGAGCCGGATTGTTGACTTAGTGCCTGCTTATAATGGGCAGTTTAGGGAGCTTATAAATTCTCATTGTCCGTTACATCGAATTAAGCAAATTGTGTAGGTTTTTATTTAATCTGAGTGGTTTATTAGTACTATATTCTTTATTTAAAAAGAAAAACAGCTTACATTAAGGAGTGTCCTTAATATATTTTTTCCCTTAAGTGGGCAAGCTTGATCACTTTATTATTACCACTAATGACTTAATGATCAGTCACGATTTTTGTTTCTGGTACATCATCAATAACACCTTAAGCGGGCATAGCAGCCGTGCGCTTAAAACACGCGACTTGTCGCTGATTTCATCACTGTTGAGGGCGCAATATAAGCTTATTAGTCGTGGACCGAAATAGTCTTGTGCCGCTGACACATAACAAACAATTATATTAGATACACATATGATATCACATATCACTTTTGTCATTTTAATACTAAAATATCGTCTCTCTGTGAGTTCTGAATGTGCCATTAATCATGAATTTGGTGGCACTTACGCCTCTCAAATAACGGTTTAATATCCGCAAAATTAGAATTCCTTCAATGTTTATCAATATTCATAAATCTAAGCAGCTTTTCGATATTTAAAGGTGTTGACAGATATTTTTGTACCTTAATTAGCATCTCATTCATATTTCATAATGGGCTGGCTACACACTTGCGAATGTCAGTCGTCAATCGCGCAAGAACAGTCGGCTATCACCGGTCGAACCGTGTAATCAGTGAGTTCGGTAATTGCTGAGTTCGCACATCGTACGTCAAGTGACCGCAAATGCCCTTAGGCGATAGTCGCTCGATTAAACCGCTGATTGCGAGTACGGTTATATACGTGTCGCTAGTGTGTGACACTTGCTATTGCTTTCAATTAATTTCTATTAGTTTGTTGAAAGCTATATCATAGAGGGTTTCTATATTAATTGTTACAGTAACTTTGACTTAAAACATCACAACATAACGTCTTTCAGTTTGGCCTACATTCTTATTATTATTAAACATTTAATTCTGGGGAATGCGTAAATTGATAGATAATTCATTTTCCAATTTCCGGAATATTGACCAGTTATTGGCAGACTATATTATGATCAAGCTGCAATGGAAGTCAGAGGATGCTAGGAACACTTAGAACTTTTGTTGTGGGGTAACTTCAAAAGTCAGCATCACAGTTTTGAAAATAAACATTACTTTAAAAGACTTTAAAAGACTACTATGCGTTTAAAATTAGTTTCCGACAAGGTCGTGAGTCGTGACTAGTTTCGCGCCATCGTGATCCATCAATCCCAAAAACAAACTGCGCCAACATCAATCCTCATTCGAAATTTAAATGTTTTGACAGTTATGTTTTTTAATTTAGACTTTTGCTTACGAAAGCAAGTGATGGCCTTTTCGATACGTAATTGATCATTAGACTATACTAGTTTGGCCTCAAATGGGCCGGCCTCAGATAATGTATCGGTGTCGCCAGGTCGTAACACTTTGCCATGCAAATTGGTTTATATAAATGGTCCATAATTTGATTTTGTTTTTATTTATCCGCCCACCATCGGGTAATAATTCAAATTATGAAAGACAAGTCATACGGTCGTTATTAATTGGCTGTCAGCTGAGTGATTTGATAGTTAATTACACGTTTATGTGAAGTACTTACGAGTTATAGAGATATAACTGGTTTGGGTATCATTCGCGACTCCTTGATGTGAAGCATTAATTTAAGAGGAATAACGACACCCTTTTTTATTTATTAATATCGTTATGTGTGAAGTATGATGGCTATTGAAGGTGTGGTTGGAGGCATAGATTACTGAAAGCGTAGATATCTGACTAAAAAGGAACTGTGGCTTTTCTTTCATCCGTGCACTCGAGTGAACAAGTGTTTATTTAATTCCATAATTCCATTCTTTTTCTTAGCGGGTCCCAAACTAAATTGCGTCTTCGGAAAATTTAGACACGAGTTTGGCACCAGTTTACCACCAGTTATGTTAATGTCCACCAGATTTTTTGAAGCAAACTATCAAAACCCACATTCAACAACCATCGTGTCAGTAAAACCGAAGCTTCTTCTTCCACGTCACATCTCAAACCTTTGAAATCCTCAAACGTCAGTATTCCACACATCACCAGAGAAAACTAGTAAATAAATCAGAGAATTACCATCAGACTTGACGTCGCTAGTCGGACTCAGGTTGCGACCGGAGCCCAGAGGCCCAGGGGCCCGCAATTACTCGTCGCAAACTGCCGCACTAACATTATACAATTTAGCCTAATTAACTACCGGATTTTGTTGTGCTACCCACAACGTAATTACCTCCCATAACATGCTGCTACCACTATTATTAGCCCCAAGTTCATTTTGTTGCTAATACAGGGGAGAACTTGTAATTGCCTCTGAATTTGTTTAGTTTGCCGATCTCGTGTGTTGCTGGGAATCGTATGTGTTTAATTTACATGGTGGGTAATCGCTGCGAGGTTTTGATTAACGGCTCCTTTGATTTGTGCCTTTTTATTAGTCGAAGAGAATGTTTTTGATGAGCGTCAACCGGTGGCGGCTCTTTTTTTTTTTAAACAATGTTCTTTTAATTGTTGCCATGTTAAAAATAAGTTTTATTTAAATCTTTGACATTCTAGTGTTGTACAGTTTTTCGTCTAATGACATCAATAAATTGGCATGTGAAAGGACTGCTTTCCAGTATCATATTCAGAAGGAAATGTAAATCGCACTTAGATAGCCATAAAGTAAATCATCATTATTTAGATCTGTGGATCTTAGAGTGATTTAAGAGTACACTAACGATATTGATAAAGATCAAGATTATTTATCTTGAATCAATGTCGAGAGCGTGCTGAAGGTCTAACTTCCATTGCCAAAAATAGAATTATAAGATTTTAATGATACTTTCCATAGAAGACCTCAAAATTAAAAGTCTTGTAATGTCAGAAACGCACGGCACGCGACAGTTTTTAAAGAAGCAAGCTCCCATGGTGTTTCCGAGGTAACATTAAGTAAACCGTCATTACTCGGTGCCCTCATTCGGTGCGGAATTATTTAAATGTCAGCTAAATTGCTTTAACAGTCCGAGAGCAGTAATAAGGTGTCCATACAGCCTATAATTTGCTCTCACATTCAATCACTCAGGCACAGGAGGCGCGTCAAGCCATAGACTAGGAGTTTAAGAAGTGTAAAATCTTTGTGGTTGATTTAAAATGTCAGTGTCAGTTAGTAATGAAAGATTAGTATTTTTTAACAACAATCGGCAAGCATGTTGTAATTTAACGTACAGTAAGAACTAAAAAACGTCGTGTATCAGCTGATAGTGACTGATAGCTATCTGAGACAACATAATTATTTTAACCTTGAATCCATATAAAATAGCAACTGTATAATAACCCATAATTGATGGCCAGGTAATTGAATTATACATGCCCCATACGAAAAACAAAAGCCGTTTTAAAACGGTACGCGGGGCACAACACTATCGCTATTTACATGCGTTACTTAATCGATTCTTTGGCCATACGGTATCGACTTTCATCTCGTTCAACCTGTCCAGTGGTGTTGTGATAACTTTTAATAGAGCCCGCAATCATAAGCCTATTAATAAAGCTTGTGGCAGAGGCGTCTTCTCGCTTTAATCAACATTTTCAGTGAGATTATTAAATGCCGCCAGTTTCCAATATGGCCGCAGTTTATGCCCCACTGATGAGTTTTATGATGTGACCGTGTTCGGCCGTACGACGTATTTATGATGATATTGATGTCGTTATTCTTTTGTTTTTTGACGTTTATCGGATCGGACAATTTTCTGGAAAATACGATTATGGCGGGAAACGGCTGTCGTCGTCACAATTTGGGTGCGGGCTTGAGTTGTGAGGTTGGTGTGAGCTTTTTTAGCGAAATGCTTTTAAGGCGGATAGTAACAGGAACTTTGAATAAAAATTGTGCACTTTCATCAACCGCATCATTCAAATTTAGACGAAACGACGACGACGACGATTACAATCAATAGAGCGGGAGGGGTTATTTGATGATCACCCCCCCCCAAACATATTTGAGCGGTAGAAATAACCCCAGTATGGTTATTTTTAGACAGCACCGTTTCGCATTTAAAAAACCGTTTAAAATGGAAAACTGATTTAAGTTTTTGCCAAAAGCTCAGTCAGCATCTGACCAGCGTCTTTCCCAGTTTTAATCCGCTTAGGTATATGTAGTTAGGGCATGGGCATCCCGGTTTTACTATGGGTCCGAAACCAGGTTCCGCTAGCCCTAGGTACTTTCTTAATCGGATGCAGTTGAATACCTATAAGAATTTTACACGGAGCGACTGCTTATGCCTATTATACAGCCCAGTTTGTACTAAGAAGGTAATGCGCACTGACTATCTGTAACGACTATTTATCTACAAAAGACAGCCGAGACCAAAGGCTTAACGTGCTTTCCGAAGCACGGAAGAAAGTCACCAATCCATAAACCGACCTAGGCAAGCGCAGCTTTAATCTGAAGAGTCATTTACGGTTAATAGCCACGAGCTCACTGTAAAGAAATAAAGGCTTTGATGTATTTGTACCTAAAGAATCGCCAATATAATGCTTTCGTATTGCAGGCACGAGCGTCAATCGGGAGTATTCGTGTGTCTTCGGCGCTGTGTCATGCGCGCGCAATCTGCCCCCGCTGAGATGCGTTCGCGTCAAATCAGACCATGTCTCACTTGATACTGTCTGATACTGCCATAGACTAACATACGAAGTAGGGAAATTGATATGGATGTGATAAGTCCGCCTAGCGAGTTATTAGGCATTTGATTTACCTCCTAAGGAAGAAACATCTTCGAGGGCGTTTAGGGCATTTCTTCTTAAATTTTTAGGATTCTGACACAAAAGTCTTCCCTTTACATAGGTTAAAGCACTCCTTACTTTAGTACCCTTGGGTAGGGCGCTTTGTAAAATTACCCTACGTTATTTCTGATATTGCTTCGAGAGCAAAGCAAGCAGCATTATCCTGCCTACCATAACAAAAATACACAAGCCTAGATAGCACTCTCTCCGCTTATTTACGGTAAATAAAAACCCCTAATCGATCAATAATTAAATATTGATAGCCAGCTGTGACCATCGGACTGTCTTGTAATATGGTCTCAAGTTTGAACCCAAGAAAGTCCAGTTCACCCGAACTAGCGGATGAGTCGATGCCTTCAGTTAAAAGGGTGGCGTTTTATCCTGTGATGAAATATTTTTCGGATGAGTTGCCGCCTAAGTGGACATGCACCTCTGTATCATCGTACTCGTATTATGTCCCAACGGCATGTAAAGTTAAATCAGAGGTCCATGGTGGCATTAAAACTGACACCAAACTATAAAGAAAGGTTCGCCTCTACCAACATATATAATCTATGAGCCATCGGCAGCTTACCCTTTACTATTATGATTCCTAATTGAAATATACCTACAAAAAGTAGCAAAAAGCAACCAGAACACGATACATCTTCATTACAAGCTGGCTAAGGTTTTGATTGGTCGCTCCAAGACGCCATTGTGAATATAAATCAAATAAAAAAACCTGACGAAAGTCATGATCTAATTTAAAACGTAATAAAGATGTCTTGATATCTTTTTGTGTGTAATTGCGGTATTTTGTGTGGGGGACCTATAGTGAAAATAAATTGATATTTGAGGAGTAAGTTTGGCTGAGGCAAAAAAGTTCAAGTTATTAGAAAAATAATAATAAATGTCCAGAATTGCAAATGGAAACCAAAATTACGTATTTGTTCTTCTTTTCACCCTTCGCAAAATTGGCCAACAGAATTATTTCAAAACTTAGTTGTACTATTTATTAAATGTCCATGTAAAACTATTATTAGTTACCAGCAATCAATTACATTTGATCTAGCAAATCTGATTGGTCGAAGGATGTGAATACACTACGTGAGTTCAACGAACGGATGGGCGACAAAACTGTACTGAGACTTACCAAGTGCGATAAACTGAAGCTCTACATGACGGTAGTGCGACAAATCCTTGTGCGACAGTAGTTCGTCACTACGCAAGTCCTACACATAGGTTGTAATAGGGCTGGAAGGCCCGGTTGATGGCTTGTAGGTTTTGTTGGTACAAGCCATCAACCGGGTATTTTACGTTCTTTACGCATATGCATATGCGTTACTTAGTTTGAGGTAGTTGCTGTTTGTGGTGGTTTAAGGCGTGACCGCAAACGCTTTCCCATTCTGAAATATGATCAGAACCTGATCAACATAATAACCTGAATTTCATCAAAATCGTTTCAAAAGCTTTAAGCTTATTATTCTAACAAACTCGAACTTAATCTAAAAATAACGTTAAAAACAATAAGTCATTGTCAAAACGAAATTCCTCGTTGAGACGATATGTATCGCTGAAAGGCCTATTAAACAGAGACACGCTATTCGTTTACTAATTGCAGAAAACAACAGTGAAACCACAAGACAATGCGATAACCCTACCCGTTCTTAACCGACGACTATTACAAGATCTCCCCCACATCTTCCACAGTACTGCTAACTTGGACTTAAAGGGGAAAGTTCACACATTCGCAGAGTTCAAGATAGACTAGTGAAGTTAATAGTTAAGAACCAAGCTGGGAGGTCTACCGGTCACCCAGCTAATTGAATGTGTCAATCATTTTAACAACGCAAATGAATAGGGCATAGAACTTAACGCATCCGTTTTAGTAAGACCCTTCTTAAGTGCTACTTTGCATACGATGGGGAGGTTTTTCGTGATTGGTTGACGGATGCCCGGGGCAGGCTATCGCTCACTGCTGGGATATGCCTGTTTGTATCGGACAGCACTAATTGTGTAATTTTGCTGGTAAACTCATTAGTTGGCACGTGGAACTGGGGGTATCAGTTTTCGGTTCCGAATCTAAGCTCCATGGGCTTTGAAATCTTTGAGGTCGCATATAATATTTAGGGTTACACGTATAAATATTTGCAGCGCTAGGAGTTGTCGTTGTGGTGAAAGGTTTTATATTATTTGACTTGGTCTATTTGTTAAGTCCCAAAAACTTTTTGAAGAGACAGGCTCATTACCACTGTTACACCTTAATTACGGAACACACTTTTAATCACAATTTGAAGAGATAATTTCTAATGCACAACTTCATAAAAATGTTTTAAAAACATCTGCTTTACTCGATAAGAATAATTATGTTATAAAACTAATTGGCATTACGATCAATTAACACGCGCATTGAGATCGAATTTTAGTTTAAGCAAATAACGTCATCATATTTTCAGCTGAAAGACAGCTGGATATAGGCCTCCCCCAAGTGTCGCCACGTTTACCGGTTGCGAGACGCAGTAACCAGCTGATCCCTACAACCTTCCACCTAGAGTGAGGCCTTCCAACGCAACGTCTTCCGGTTCGTGGTCGCCACTCCAGAACTTTTTGGCCCCATCGGTCACCCGTTCTCCGAATAATGTGCCCTGCCCACTGCCACTTAAGTTTGGCAACTCTTTGGGCTACCTCAGTAAAGGTTACCGGCGTAGCCCGGTTCTGTTGCCGATTACTTCATTTCTGATTCGATCACGCAAGGAAACTCGAAGCATAGCCTTCTTCATTTGTCTTTTGGGTGACTTTAAGCTTTCTGATGAAGTCCATTGTGAGCAACCACGAATAACGTATTGAAAACAAAAGCAAATCAAATAAACAATATCACGTTATTATTAATTCAAACGCCAGAATATATTTACATTTAAAGATGAAGGTGAATGGTGAAGAAAAAAGTGTAATATGTTACGATAAATCATAGACAAGTCATTTTTCATCGTCGCCGGAATCAAGTGCCTGACATGTCTCATTATTATGTTAAATTAAATGAATATCATTGCCGCCGTGGTGGACTGTCTTTGGGAACTGTTGTGTCAACAAAAAAAGCCCTGGCTGATGATGTATTTTAATGTATCCAGCTTTCCAGCCTCAAAACATTACACCAGAAACCAAAAACTACTAAACAACCCACGCAGGTTTCGCTCGAAAGACAAATCGTTCTTCTTATTACACGTGTTAGAATGGGTGAGAAATTTTTTTGCTTAAAAAAGGGGTTGGAAGATTTTTATATAAAGACTGGCCGGTTCAGTTATAAAATCAGGCCGTTTTATTCAAACCCTTTTCAGGAAGAGATGCTTTGAAGTTCAGTACTCGTATTTGATGAAACCCTTCGTGGGAAAAAAGGTTGTAAAGATAAAAATACTTAGACTGTGAGAGATAGGTATCAAAAAGATTAAAGTAATAAAATGAATCGGTGTGCTAAGTCAGTTAAAATTTTTGGCGTTGTTAGGCAAGTCGGCAATTTTTGGCGTAATTTTTGGCGTCGGGGCTGTGGGTTGTACACTAGTCACCGCGGCCTCGACATATAGGGCTAAGAAGGAACATGGGTGGTTTTTAGTCAGTAAAAGTCTGACACTCCCTTTCGCTCTGCCCAAGAGCGGGAGGGGTTATTTGATGATTTTCCACCCGCCATAAAATAAAGCAAGCATATCTGATATAAACTGAGGCGCCACAAAATGAGGTGTTGTGTAAGCTAACTATGTTATTTTGATAATGTTACAGAGATATGCAAGAATGATTAATTGTTAAACAAAGTGGAAGGGACAACGTCCGATGTTAAAACGATTACCAGATTCAGTACATCATTCTGAACTTTCTCACATAGAATTTATCGTCGGTTATTTAAAAATAGCGGTTTCCTGCAATACCTATTCGGTCAAAATGTATAAAACAGCTGTTTTCTTTTTAATTCATCATCATCGTCAGCCTAAAGTAGTCCAATGCTGGACATAGGCCTCCTCAATTGCACGCCACTTGATTCTCATCAACTCTCATCCAGTTACTACCAGTCACCCTGCGAATGTCGTTACTCTACCAAGTATGAGGGCGTCCTACCATACTCTTGCTGATTTGTAGTCTCCAAGAAATAACACTTATAAAAAAAAAAATGTAGGGTTCAGAATGAGGTACCGTAACCCCTTCAGCGTGGGAGTTCTTTAAAACCTGTATAGTAATCAAGAAGTACATCAGTAGTCGCTTTAAAGTTTCTAAATGTCTTTTTTAAAATATGGGTGTCCTGAGAACATACACCGCTATAAACGACATGGGGTACAACTAAGGTTATTTTTACGATCTAGGACTTGGCCCAAGATGCGACTTATGTCAAGACACAAGCGCGTGCGACTTCACACTAGGTCAAGAAACTTTAATTGATTAAAATCGCAAAAGATTCGAGTGTAATATATTATTATTAACTCATTGACATTTCTCTGTTCCATTGATGTCGCTAATTATAGCCCTAATATACCATTAACGTCGATTTTATCGATATTTATATCATATTTCATGTAAATATAATCGACCCCTATATTATTAGGTTTTTCTAACATCATTTGCCAACATTCATTTAATCCTCAACCATAATACTCGTATCCCAGTTCATCATACAATAATTATATTAACGAGTTATCAACATTTATGAAATAATCGTTTCGATCTATTAATAGTTAATAACATCATCAAGCCTAAAAAATGGCCGAATAAGGCTGTGTGAGTTTTTTATCGATAAAAAATATCATTATTTGCACCTGCGAATCATAATCGATTTCGTCTGGGTACATCTCTTTGGATGTATAGCGACAGGAGACGTCCCGCTGCGTCCGCGCACCCCTACCGTTACACACGAATATTAGTTCTTTATTAATACCGTATTGATAGTGTATCGATTTACGTTTTATTGTTTAGTAATGGAAATATGAATGGCTCTCGATTGATGTAAAAATGACAATAAAATAATTATTGATACCAGTGGAGGAACCATTTCAGAACGTGTATAAGTGTTTCGATATTTTCAATTTGGTCTTGTTATTTTTTCGTTGCAATTTACTTCTATTTGAATGATTTGTTGGTTCTAAATTATTGAAAGTGAATATTCATTCTATTTAGCCTGTAGGTAAATATGTAATCAGAAATATCGATAGCCATTCATTGTCTGCGTTGTCTTTTTCAACTACATAATAATATCTGGTCTTTTAGACTGGAATACAACGCAATGACGTAATTGAAAATTAATATTTTACATGGTGCGGCTGCCTACCTCCAAAACCCCAGATAGACTTGGTAATACGGTTTCCCTTGGTTAGACTGGTTGTTATTTGGAGACTTCCAGGCATGCAGGGCTATTGCGTATCTTTTAAATGACAGTGGCTATCATATAGTGTCTATCAATTAACTGTCAAATGGTTCCATTTTGTACTAAACTAAAAAAAAACCTACTAAACTATAACCAATTTGACAGTTAATCCATGGACAATATGATAGCCACTGACATTTAAAAGATACACAATAGCCCTGCAGGACTACCCTAAAGTGGGCAAAAGATCTATTAACGGTATCCAGAGCAACCTGCTTAATGTCCTTACTGAGATCCGGAGTTTCGTGAATGAATGGATAGTTATTTAGTAGAGATTAGTTCAACCTTAAAGATCGACCTGTGCTGTTGTTAAGATTTAGCCACGCACGACCTCCTTTGATACCTAAAGTCGCTACACAGTAAAAACACAAGTACCTATATCTAGAATATGTAAAACCTTATTACCTACAGAACACGACCTTACATAACCAACAAATTCTTCACTCACAGATTAAAAAAAAACGTTCGAATAATACAAATCTATTTTTTGTTTGAACTCCTTAACTTAATAAGAGTAATTCATCACTCGCTGGGAGCCAATCGGCTACCTACAGTCTATTCGTACCGGCTGATTGAATTAGCCAGATCAATCATTTAAATGAGGCTCTGACCTTACCTGTGTGCTGGGGTCTTAACCAGTCTTTGTTCGAATTGTTTATGGGCTTGTTTCTATTATTATATTTTGGAGCGTAAACCATGTGAGTGAGGACCTGCATTCCCATGGGACTGTTTTTAAGGAGTAGACCGAAATTTGCTCAAACGTTAGACAAAGAAAATGCCTGTAGTTTTAAGTCCACCTATGTACTCTTTGCTTGAGATGTTAAATAAATAATACGAGTATTTCCCATTTTAAGCAAAGAGTGCATACAAAGAAAAGCCGTTTCTCGTTTCTTTATGATTGCATTTCCAAGGCTAAAGATTACGCAGAACTTTCAAGTGAGAAATGAAATGTTTTGTAGCACTCAGCCTTGTAACAGATTTTCACAGATGATTCTACAATCAACATTTTCAAAGACCTTTAAACAACAAGACGATTCAATCAGCAAAAAAGTGATTGATTAATAAACTAACATTTTTATTGTTAGTGATAAATCTAGAAAGCCACACAACAAAAAAGAAAACTAAAAACGAAAAAAAAGTGGCCCCTCAAACAATACAAACATTCCAAATTCAAATTTCGAGCGCGAAAACAAACTGCCAATAATATTGATTGAAAAACAACAATAGCGTGTCCACGCATCGTAAGATTATTTCGGGACAGTATTATAATAAATTCTGGTGTTAATTATATCGTGAGTGGGTCGTGCGGCGGCACAAAGCGGGCGCGGCGCGGGTACGCGTGTTGATTTTCAGTTTATTTCATTAGATCCGCACAGCAGGGTGCGCGGGAGTCGACGCCGCCGCCGGGCCGTAGGGTGGATATACGTGCGGCTAGGTTTTGTACTATATCGCTTTATTTTCAGTACGAGGTCAGTGTTAAAGGATTTTTTACATAAATTAAAATCTGATACAAAACTTTATTTACTCGATCACAATATTAAACAAAAATGTAAATGTATCAGATAATAATTTTCAGACTGGTTCGTAATAATAAGAAAGATATTATTATGACAAATACGAACATAAAACATCATGGCACTTTACACTCACAATAACTTCTAGTAAAAGACATAAACGAGTGCCACATCCAAGGAATTTCTTAGGTTCAAAAATTCTGTTCGCTACAGTCAATATTAAATAAAGTAATATAAAAATTATTTACCGGTGCAAAATGAGTAATTTACACCTTTGAGAATCACTAGTGTCTGCAGTAGGTAGCGAAACACCTGTATTACAGATTACAGGTCACCAGTTTTCTACTCAGAGAGCGAAAACAAAAATCGAATCTCATTTACAACAAAAAAAAAAAATTAAAGTCCACATACAAACAGTAATTCTCCACGCCCAACATTATGGTCACCCTTCATACCGCCATAGGGTTCACCTGCTCGTTTAAAAATTGTAAAATATAGCATTTTTAATGAAGTAACCTTTTCAATTTTCGGCTTTACGGCCTTTATCGGCGTCACATCGGTCCTAATCAAGCTCGTTTGCTTGTTTCTAAATATGTTTTTGTTGATTTTTTTCCATGCATTATTTAGTACCAGGGCTGATTACCTTTCTTTTTTAATTTAAAAAAATGTACGCACATCAAAAATATTGGATAATTGATTTTTTTTGACCGTTTCACGAGATATAATAGTTTGAGTCGTGTCACTATGTAAATTACGTAATATTAGAGTTTTTATTCATCGTTAACATGTGGGGTTGTAATAAAAAGTTTGTTTGATATCGCTGTTGACGTCATCCTATTTGATTGCGTAATCATTTCTTACGCGTTTGATTTTCAACGAAGGTTTACACTGATGAGGAAGACAATGAAATGAATTGTGATTAAGTATTAACTGTCAATTCCAAGAAAAGCCTTTATTTTTCTATATTTTTCGTTCTGTTCATAAAAAGTTAATTACAACGGAAATGTAAATCTTTTTCATTTCTTTTATGATTGTCTATGACGCAATAAAGGCGACTTTCTTTATGCTCAAAAACGTTGTAAAACAGTGTATTTTTATGTCAGTAATAAAATTAAACGGAGCTCTAAAAGTGATATAAGTAGGGTCATAGGTTGGAATATATTCAATTTTGATGATCGACAGAAGGGTAAATTATTTGGAATTTATTTAAATCCTGTTAGTGATGTGGGCGGTCATCTTATTGTGGGATGTTAGAACTGATGGCACTATGAAATGATTGAAAGAGGTTTTTTTTTATTTATATTTCTTCCGCTTCGACTGCAACCTATGTTTTGATAGATAGATTTTTACAAATAAATCATGTAACTATCAATGTGCTATACCCTGAAGAAGAAAAGAAGAAATTCAGCGTTTTCATTTGTTTGTCTAGCCGCTGTGCTGTTGCCGAGCAACGTTTTTTATTTATTTATTTAAACTTTATGCACAATAGTGATACATAGGCGGACTTAATGCCACAAGGCATTCTCTACCAGTCAACCTTAGGGTCAAACAAGACAATATTGTGGTAGGCTACAAACTAACTAGAAAAAAAAACAATATCAATTAAAATATATATATACTTATATTAATACTAATACACATATAAAAATAACATAAACTAATAAATATTGCAACAAATACCAAAATAAAACATAACTAGTAATTACCATGACTAACTTGTAAAATAGCTATTTGGTCTGATTTAAATAGTGGGAACGTACTTTCCTTTTAAAAGTGAATTTGTGTTCAAATCTTAGGTCGGACAAAGATAAATTGGGTTTTCTCATTTCTTAGTAGCCGTAGTCTGGATTTGTGTATTGTATCATCATCATCAGCCTATAATGTTCCCACTGCAGGGACTCAGGCCTCCTCTCTAGGAGAGGGAAGGGCTATAATCCACCACGCGTGCCCAGTGCGGATTGGTAGATGTCACATGTCTTCGAATTTTTTGGTTCTAAGACATGCCTGTTTTCTCACGATGTTTTCCTTCACCGTTTTGAGAGCAGTGGTGTTGAAATAAATTACACAAATTAATGCGCCTGACTGGATTCGAACCCACGACTCACAGTTCGTAAGTCGAGGCCGCCACCACTGGGCCACCACTGCTCCTCCTTGATCCTCTTCGATTTGTGCCCAGTTGAAGATAATAACCTCGTTCTTCTAATAACACCACAGCCCGTCCTTTCATTGATTACAGTTGTCATGTAATTTTCATAATGATTCACATCAGCTCCCGCTGAATCTATCCATTAAGATTTCTACTTGCAAAAAATGTCTATTTTCATTCCCATGATTGATTCTATTTTCCATTGACTCTATTTCCATGAAAGCCTAGTCACAATAACTGATGATTGAGGTGACATCTTCATCTTCAGCTAATGATATCAAAATAATGAGCCGCACTGTACTTAGTGCAGTTTTTGTCACTTGTCGCTTATAGCTTTCCTGCCAGTGATGTTTCATACTGCAATTATTTGCATTTGGATGGGCGACTTGTGTGTGGTGTGCGTAATGTCTGGGTTTTAAAGCCAGAAAGTTTGATTAGGAGCTAATAATCTATATAAATCATAATCATAACCAACCGACGACGTAAGGTTACCGACGTAGCCCGAAGAATCACCAGACTTAAGTGGCAATGGGCAGGGCACATTGCTCGCAGAACAGATGGCCGATGGGGCCGAAAAGTTCTGGAGTGGCGACCGCGAACCGGAAGACGTTGCGTTGGAAGGCCTCCCACTAGGTGGACCGATGACCTGGTGAAGGTTGCAGGGACCCGCTGGATGCGAGACGCACGGGACCGGTCAATGTGGTGACACCTGGGGCAGGCCTATGTCCAGCAGTGGACGTCGTTTCGCTGAAATGATGATGATGATGATAACCCACTACTGGTATACACCCTCTCTTTTCTTGCCAATCTCAACGGCCCTGTGCTAGCCTCACCCAGATTTATCCCTCGATGTCGTCTATCCATCTCGCCGTCGCCAGTCAATCCACCTTTCTTGAACGAGATTCGATGCCAGCCTTAGTCCACCTGTCATCACAGCGTCTTGCTCACTCGTATTCAAATTTAACGTGAAAACAATTTTATTAAGACCGCCATCGACCTGTTAAGTACAAATCCTGATGACAACCTGCTGTCAGAAACCTATAAAACCGATGTACAGAGGCCAGCATATCAAGCTACTATATAATCTGTCAAATTTCTTTAATAGATTTTCAACTTTATCGCTGAAGGATTAGGTTAAAAATGCTAATTGAAATAAGGAACATTTGTTTCGGCTTGTTGAGGATCTCGTGTTTTTTTTTTTTCAATATGTAGTTTGTACATGGTATACAAAACTGTCTTACATTATTAGAACCAGTACAACATATATAAAATGGGTCATAGGTCTCCCTTTCCTAAACTAGGCAGTATAATAATCTCTGTACGTTTTGTAATAGTTAGTGACAGAGCTAGTATGCCATTTGTCTTTTCTTATCAGAATGTTCAATACTGGCAATTCATTCTTCATTAATGTCGTCATGATGTTGTTATTATTGCGAGCAATCACATCACTTCATGTTCGTCTCTGTAATTTCCTTCCCCGTTAACTCAGCTTTGCATTTCTCCGTCTCACGTTTTTGTGAGTTTCTATAATGTTATTCATATTCCGCTGATGAGATAATTCATTATAAATAAATAAGTACTTACGACGACCAACCAAACTATAAAACTAGTTTTAGGGTTCCGTAGTCAATATGGAAATCTTATAGTTTCGCCATGTCTGTCTGTCTGTCTGTCCGTCCGTCCGCACTATATCTCAAAGACTCTTAGTACTAAAAAGCTGTAATTTGGCATGAATATCAAATAAGTTACGCCGACAAAGTGTGAAAGTAAAATATTTTTTTATTTTATTTTCGGTAGGTATCTCCAGTAAGTACCTATACATTAAAGTGGGGATGATTATTTTTTTCTCGCGAAGTCCATTGTGTGGGATGTCGTTAGATAGGTCTTTAAAAAATATTGCGATTCGTTTTTGCAATATAAAGCTTTCAAGTGTACCTACATTTTTGTTAGAATCAAGTGTGCCAACCTAAATCATTAATATTGGTTGTGTTTGGGCGTGTGAAAAATATCATGGTAGGTACTTAGCATATATAACGAAAATAGAATGTAAACTATCACAGCTAAGTAGGCTTTACAAGTTTACGAGTAATAGTCGACCAACTTATGAAATTTACTTGTATGAAAAAATTTCCTACACATCATGTATGGGAGCGCAGGTCTTAAAACTGCAAATGTAAGTTTGTTTTATTTTTTACAATTAAAATAATCGTTCAGAGACTTGTAGGTAGGGTGGTTAATCAGTTTAGTAAGTTCACATATTTTAATGGGCAACTACGGAACCCTACATTGTGCGTGGTCCGAAAACTTGGCTGGTTTTTAAGGATCTCTCATTGTACAAGAAACCTTTACTAAGAGAGGTCTTGTTGTACTGGAAATGCGTGGATTCATGCATGCGTAAATAACAGCGTAGGTACCACTTCGGTCAAGGAGTTCGTTCGCTGTTTCCCGAAACTAAGACATAGGTAATTACGAGTAGGTAACTAATATACATATTTATGTATTTACGCCTAGGTTCCTATAAAATCTCTACCTTATAGATACTAAAAGTTGGTTAATAGCTATAAAATTAAGGAAACGAAATCGGTACTTAACAGTACCTAAGTAATTGCTTAAGTTTTACGATGAACATTGCACTGAGATGTAAATTAAAGTTTACATCTTAACAGACTATAAACATAGGTGTCAATATTAAATAAAATATTATAATGCATCTAACGATGTAACATTGAAATGTTAACTTGTTAAATCTTAGTACTTTGGTATTAGTTTCAAACTTGTTATTTTATTACTCAATAGCTGAGGCTCGCGGTTTCACTCGCGTAAATGTTGGTTAACGCGACCGATGTCGTTATTAGTAATTTTTTCATCCCCCCTTTTTTTGGGATTAAAAAGTAGCCTATATCGTTTCTCAGGCTGTTGACCACAGATATAGATAGACCTAGATTACGCAAGAGCAATTACTTCACGTGCGTACGTACAAAAATCGTAAGAGGCCACTTTCGCACTAAGCGCTCGTCGGACGTCGGCGCTGGTGCAAAAGGCATCAAGATGCCTTGATCCTGCGAACTACTACGTGACATGTTAGTAAGGGCCCTCACCCACGAGAGAAAACAGCTAGCGATTGCATCGCGATTGTATCGATGCGAACGCGCGACAGCATCGCTTCTGTATCGCAACGAAATGTCGTCGTGGGCGAGGGGCCTGGGGGCCAATTCTCGATTTTAGAGATGGTGTCGAACTCGACAAAAATTTCTAATGACGTAATTTTTTCGACAAATTTTAAAAGTTGCTATTCTGGGGATGTCGAATTCGACATTGTCGAAAGCTAACGTTAGAGTTCATGTCGAGTGCTTCTGACTAGTAGAGATGTCATGTCGATTGTAGAGATACGTCATTTCTGAGTGAATTCGTTGAGTTTTGGATTGTACACTGTGTCTTCTTTTCTTTAATTTTTAAAAAATAAAATTCGATTTATACTCTTTGATTTGTGCTCTTGCCTTGTTTGATTTTTCCCCTCCATGTTAAAATAAAACTTTTAAAATGTAAAACAGCACCCAATAATGATGTAAACACAGTACATGTAAACATAACAAAAGTTTTGAAGGAACCGCAAAAAGGCGCAAATTCTGACACTGACAGACAGTCAACTGTCAATTTGTTTTTTTTATTCCACGAAGAGCATACGAAAACCTTGAAACACACTAAACGTTTCGTTTTATACTTAAATAAGTAGGTTTAGTCAGCGTTTTAAAACAAAATCATTCATTAACTCATAGCTACCTAAAACAGAACGTGCGATTCTTCATAATGGTAACATTATCTTCACTCGACTCGACATTTTCGTGACATTTATTTCTATTTTGACTGAGAATACGGAATTCTGCTCAATTCGACATTTTTGGTAGAGATAGAGATATTTTTAATAGACATAGAGATAGACTTACGATCTCGAACTCGAGATAAATGGCGAAAATCGAGAATTGGCCCCCTGAAGTGCAGTACCTATGTCTTTTTTTGGTACGAGCGTTTATTCGGAATTATCGCCGCCAATTTGTTTGTCAATACAATTTCCGTCACAAAATATTTACCAAGAGCCTTCTCTCATCAATGTCATTCAAGCGCAAAAATAAAACGCGGCGGTGGACCGTCTCCCTTAAAAACTACTTGATCTACATTTAAACTTAAACACAAAATCCTTTCGAACCGATGAAGCTTTAAAAAAAATATTAATTCCTTTTTAACATTAATCCTCAACTCTTCAAAACTGAGAACATAACGACATACCAATGCGTTCCCTAATCGCCAAGGATCCCCAGCTGTGAGGAAATCATTAATTAGTCCAAGACTTGCCTTCGAACCGATGAAAAAGTCTCGAATAATTTAAAACTCCATAATTGGATATTAAAACAAAAATATCGCATTTAAAACTGGCCCATTCAATTTCAACCGACCTCATTTGTTACTGTTTGTCTATGGTAGTTTTGTTTTAAAGTCTACGTTATCTCTGGTTTGAGATATTGTTGGCCATTTGTTATTTTAATTTAGTGATGTTGCCGTATTAATATTTGGATAGATGATTTGATTTATTTGAAGAATGCTTTCTATGTTATGTAGTGGTTTGTTTCAATAATCATGTATGAGTGTCTAACTAGTTAAAAAATGGTTCACGCTTTCACGACATAAACCAAGGAAATACTAGGAACAGGAAACATGGGTCTATTGGTCTACTTCGAGCGTCGATGGCAATCTGTATTGAGCTGGTTCAGAATTTATCTACAAGTTTGTGCGTTAGCTAGCTCTCTAGCATCACCCCTTTCATTGTTTTATTTTCAGTAACCAAAGTAGGTAGTCCAAATAAAACCTTAAACCTACATGAATCAGAATCTAATAAAATATTTACTCAAATGAAATAATTAATTGATCCTTTTGCTCTCAAACCTTCTTCCTCAAATTCCCACAATTAGATTCCCAATCAAATTATATTTTTAACAAAAAAAAACTCCGATCCATGATCGTGATCGGCGCCATTACGCGCCCTGCGCTTGCGCAGACACAACGCTGATAAATCATTGTGGCGCTTCTTGATGCTCATTGGATCCAGCTTTGATTGATGGAGCCAGGAGGTCCAGTTTATCGACTGTTTAGAGTCCATGGGCCGCGTAATACGGTAATGATGAGGTCTGATGAGTTTGAGAGTAAATGTGAGTTGGTTAACCATGTTTGGGTTTGTTGGTGTTTGGGTTGGTTGGTTAACATTTATTTAAACACGCGATTCACGAAAACTTCGGAAAGGGCAACAGTAGCTATACCTACGGTTCATTGTCTAAAAAGTAAACACTCAAATGTAATTTAGACAGCATTTGACATTTTTGACAGCGGTGTGGACAAATTTTTTGTCGCCCTGTAATTCTTCCCTTTTTTATTGATAGCTACTTAAAGGTTTATTTTATTATAATTTTAGTTCTGTAAATTGTAGTTTGTGAATATAGTAAATAAAGTTTCCAGCGACGTAATTTACGAAAATAATGATTTTTAGCATGGAGATGGTCGTCGTCACCGCGGCAGGTCCAAGAAAAGCTAGCGTGACGATTTGGTATCGTATCGATTGGCCAGAGGAGGCAAAACACTTTGAGATTCGGAAAGGAATGAGGAGACCTTTGCCCAACAATAGGAAACAATAGAATAATTTAAAAAAAATATATTTTTAGCAGAGGTATGCTGCACTGGTTTTTCCGACAGTCCGTAGTGCCATACCCGCGAATGAGTAAGTAAGCGATGAATTAGCATTTGGGTAGAAAAAAATAACAAGCTAAACCCAAGTTAAACTTTGCTAGTTTTAATACAACAACGTTAACTTTTATTGTCGATTTTTTCACTATTTTATATAAATCGTTTATAAATTTTTATTTCATCGATTCATTACGGTCATAACGAAGCGTACAGAATCTATTATTTCGAATTAATTTTATTGTATAAAATCACCCATCGTTTAGTTAACGATTCGATACGAATTATTTACATTCGCGACGTCGGGAACGAGGAATATTTTAATCGAATCGCACGCCAAATAATACTATAGGCATTAGCTTTTGACCGCGGTTTTGTTTGCGATATGCTTTGATATTATTTTGCCGGATTGTCCTGTCTTTTAGCCTATGACATAACATCCCGCCTGTTACCCCCTGTTACCACAGTCGGAAGACTATTATGGCAGTCGAAGACTATTATGACAGTCAAAGACTATTATCACAGTCTAAGACAATTATTTAGTTTTGTATGAGTAGAAGAATTTATGAATTTAGATCGGATACGGATACGGATCAGTAGTTCCGTAGACTACACTTTATACAAATAGGGGATCAAAACATAAAAAAAAACTTCTTTAACTTTCCAAAAAATATTGAACACATATTTTTTCTTTTTTTACAAAAAATGAAGACGATACAGTGCTTCGATCACTCGTGAACTCCCCGAAAACGTCACATGTCAGTACATCTTTTACCTACAAATGATGTTATGTTCGTATTTTTTTATTAATTTGATAAAACAAAAAACACGCATCCAATATTTTTCGATAATCTAACTGACGGACCAATTAGAATCATATTTTTTTGACACAGTCCGATCCCCTATTATCACTTTACTTTAACTAGTATAGATATATGATTGCTAACAAAGCGTGCATTATGATCATTTCTATTCATTGTCGTAACCGTTATTTGTAATCGATATTCGGATGTTTGTATCGTGATCGGGCGTATCGATTAATTATGAGAATTGATTAGGAGTGGGCGTGGCTGGGCTAACGAGACCGGCCGATCTCGTGTTTGTTTAATTACTCGAGATTCCGCCTCCCGCGTCGCTATGCTGGCCTGGTAGTTTGTAACTGAACGCTTTGCTTCTGGTCTTCAGATAAATTACTGTGGATGTCTGTGCTTATCCATGGACGAGAAATATGTGTGTAAGGTCTTCTAGTAGCTAGTTATTGTTTTAGATTCAATTAAGTTTTCTCCATTCTTCTATTATCTTTGTGAATTTTAGTTCATCGCGACATTCTCAATACCAGATTGAATTTTTAAAACAGCACTGTTACGAAGAAAAGAGGTTTTAAGACTCTTTACATCCGATAAATTACTGCATAGTAATTCAAGGTATACGTTATAATTAAGACACTCAGAAGGGGCTTGGTGCTTGCTCAGAATCCTCCCATAAAATGATAATGGCCTGTCACAACAGGCAGACGCCTGTTTCACACGGCCAAGTTCTAGGATCTCAAAAACATACAAAAATGTTGTTTTCTCTCTTACTTTTTGTGTGGTTTCATAATTAGATTTGGCGAGGACCCACCCTGCACGGCAACCGCGAATTGGTCTAAGTTGTAGGCGTTCGATGTGGGAAACACTTTTACTTTTGGAGGAGTTGTTGCCTTAACTTATGAAGAAAAACAACCGAATGTATACTCTATTTACAGGCGGTGAATAACTTTACAGAATAGTGAAAAAACTGCGTAGTTATGCGTAAGTAACAGTATAAACCCATTATTTAATTTGAGTTCACTTCATATTAGATAGAGACTTACTTGCTCCTGATTAGCTGAAATAACGCTACGATTCTCTAGCAAACAGCAACAAAAAGGTAAAACCGCCAATTATTTACGTGGTGTTAGAACTTCAACGACGTTTTGTCATTGTAGGAAGGCAATGGTCATATTCTGACAGGTACAGAAAAGTATCACTAGTGATACTGGCCCACTGTCTGGCGTGCCGTCTCTTCACGTGCAAGTTGCTCAATTGGTTACCAAAATGAGATTGTAGTTTTTATATTACCCACAACATACACTTTGGCTCATTAAGTAGCACACACTATTGTGAACTAAGTATGTCTACCCCCTTGAAAGATGTGAGCGTGTAAACTTTACTAAGTGCTTTGTACACAAAAGCATGTCATAAGTTCATAACCTACATTTAACTCCCCGCTACCTTTTATAACTTGGGCCATCAGATAATAAGCGGCTGTCGGGAGGCGTTCCCTGCAGATGAGTTCGGGAGGATAAAAATTCGATTACAATTAAATTAACCGAACTCATATTTATTTTTCATTAATATCTGATTTTGGAACTCGTAGTAGATTATTTATATGGCTATAAATATTCTTTGCTTCGGTAGTTTACCAAATTCCATAGTGCATTTTACATTTCAGAATATCAAATTATGATTCTGACCTTTAGTTGATGGACTTTCTGTAGTTTATGTCCATTTTAATTTAGTGGAAGACATTGCTTTAACATTGAACACACATAATACAGAAGTTTACTTTGATAGGTAGGGGTACTTCATTGTACTTATAGTGGTTTTGCCAGATAGGTTCCGTTTTAATATTTTCATTTACTTCTTCATTCTTGAGGTGTGAAGTTTTATATATATAAAGTTTGGTAAGTTTTCTTGAGCTAAGTTCTAATGTGGAAGCGCCATGGTACCACGCGATTTTTTTTATTTTCTTACAGGTGTCAGGTTGTATGTTGATGAATATGACCCACGTCTCACGTAGGTACATACGTGTTACGGACGTGAATCATATTTATCACCTCGATCATCACCTACATAGTTAGGTACAAAAGTACTTAATACACCCTATCCTCTAATTTCATTTTAACCTCCTGCTTTTTTTTGGCTTGTTTTAAATCATCAAATAACCCCTCCCGCTCTTGGGCAGAGTGAAAGGGAGTGTCAGACTTCCACTGACTAAAAACCACCCATGTTCCTTCTTAGCCCTATATGTCGAGGCCGCGGTAACTTGTGAACAACCCGCAGCTCATTTAACCTCCTTGGATGGCTTTTTCATAAAATATCTATTAAGACGAAGACACCGATGGCTATAAAGCTGCAATTTTTAAAGTAATGAAATATACGAAATGTCATTGCAATTTGTCCGAAGCACCATTACCTACTGTAATTAGACACAGCCAATTTCACCGTTAGCAAACAGAAAGCACCGATTAAAATTTTAGTAGAAATTAACAAAAAAACTAATAAACGTGAGTCACGGCTTTCTTTCAATCAAACGATGTTAAATCATGAGATAATTGAATTTTAGATTAATGGATAATCATGAGCCAATCGGAAACGTCCCACGCACCGAGCTACCCACGACGGACGGAATCCAATGTAATTGCATGTTATTGAATTACAATTTAATTGAATTCGATTATGTAATTAATGTATGGCCATTGTTGTATGGTTCCATGATGAATGACCCGACCCTCAAACGGTAAGCTGCCATATTTTTCAACTTCTGACGTGTAATAAGATAGTGATTGATGATGGTGAATGTTGAAAGGTGAACATTATTTCTTTGAACGAGAGTGCTTATTGAACTAATTGAATATTTTGAACGGTTGTCTGTTGGTACATATATGTATGTTTGATCGATTTTGGCGCACTACTACAGTACGCGGTGTAATCGCTGATGTGATGAGAGATTCGAAATAATTAATCGAGTCATTATTCACTTGAGAGAAAATGGTATTTCAAATAGTTGTGCAATAGCTACCGTTTTGGTTATTGAGGGTCCAATTACTTACGAGATGAGGTAGTGATTTATTTTATTTATTATAAATTCGTTCCATGACTCACTAAAATGCGTTGCATAACTCAGGTTGCAGTTATAAGAAGAAAAACAGACAAGCTAAAGTGGGAATTAGCCTGGCCACGTAGCGCGAATGCACCTGGACGGGTAGGCCAAGATCGTCACTCACTTGCCTTATGAGTTTATGACGGTGGAAATCGCCGTCGAGGGAGACCGTGGCTAAAGTGGTGTGACGCCACTAATAACAATCTTGTTTGATTTGATTATGGCCAGATCGGTCGTGACTCTTCAATTTACAGATCATCTTTTATCAATGTTCCTGTCTTATGGGTAATTACAAAAAAAAAAGAAATACGTAGAAGGTTTCAATACTTTTATTTCATACAAGATTAAAATAATGATGTTTTTTAACCTTTTAACAAACAGTAGAAGCGAAGACACTGTGGTTTGTGCAGCTATTAAAATTTTCTCTTCAATCAGAACTTTGTGGTTTACATTCAATCCTCTTTGGTGCAACTTAGTATAACTTACTTTGTCGAAAACAATACAAAAACGTGTCAATTTTGAATAGTTATTAAAATGGCAACCGACACCACACCAAAAAACATTGGTACATATTATGCAATCCCCACGCAATACTGATAATATATTATAGTAATTTATAAATAGTAGGAAAACCAATTTTTGTCAATCATTTGGTTTTCAAAGTCTATGGGTCTTTTAAAAAAAATATTATTAGGATCATCTCGGTGAAGTATCGCCTAAAAATGAAAATAAACTTGTTTAAACAATAAACATTAAATTTTTGAGTTCCGCCTTGCTCATTATTTTTGGACAAAACAATATTTTTTTTTGGTTGAACAGAATTAGACCATAACGACTACTTATTTTACATTAGAAATAAATACCTACATGTTTCTAGTAACCCTTTATGTGTCATATTTTATGTATACAAAAACAATGTTTAATACTTTTTTTGAGTGAAGGCACAATAAAGGCATGGAGACCCTTTAAGAAATTGAGTTTACAATCGTCACTTGAAAAACTTAAGATTAATAAGATACTTATTCTACAATAAATAACAATAAGGCCTATAATGGACGGATTTGAAGTACATCTTATATTATACATATGTATTAACATATTTGTATAAATATACTAATTTTTACTATAATAGTTATCTTACAAGGCATTTAGCCAAAATATAGTACAGGTATGTGAATATTTTTTAACTCATTGAAACAGGATTTTCTACGTCAATTAATTTACAGTTATTAAAGAAATATTTCCGACAAAATCAAACAATCTGATGAAATGAGAACCTCCCTCTTTTCTGAAGTCGTTCAATTAGTTACTAAGTACTGAGCCATTAATTTAGTTGTCACTTTTTGTCATTATCTTACATAAATATTTCAAGAGTTCCAATCGAGTTTTTAATTACAATTAAGATATCTAACTGGTTTACAGTTTTTTACTTGTCTTGTTAACTATTTTCCCATTCACTTCAGAGTTTAATCGGAATATGTCAAGAATGCAAGAGATACCATAAATTAATGGTTAAAAAATCTGATAAATGAAAACAAAGCTAAACTAGGTATACAATTTCAAAATACCAACAGTAAAGTGACAAAAAGTAATTAAAATTCAATTTAGGTTAATTCATCATAATCATAAATTCATAACAACCTGATTCCCGACATTTTACAAATAAGTAACATTCAACATCCTTTAGATTCGCAAACCAGCCTTTCCGAAGGTTGAAGCTTCAATTAGGAAACCGGATTTGAGTTCTCCGAAACGGAGGGCAACGTTGCTCAACTGATCAAGTCTGTGTGATGCCTCTGCCTCAGTATTTCTAATCTCAATTCATGTTCTCTCGCGGCCATTCGTAAGGCAGCGATACTTGAGCTTCGTCTCTCTATTTCTGGCGCAGAAGGTTGAGTTGGAGGTGACTCGCTTCCAGGCGAGATTGGGGGTGAAACTTGGGGTGGGTCTGGAGACTGTCGGGGGTGGGCTGCGAGTCCAGCGAGGAGGGAAGGGAAGGGTGGGCTGCTGTAGAGGGGGGCGCTGAAGAGCGGCGGACGGGGCAGGGGCCCGCCGAGGTACTGCGCGCCCAGGACTGGTCCGCCGGCGTATCTGTTGAAAGAACAATGGAGACTGTTAGCACGGCTTAAATTAACTAAACGACGTTAAACAAGGATTGGGTGACAAAAAATACTTCGGGTTTGTTCCAAGATCCAGGTGACAACTAAATACTGCCTCATCGTTGCAAGCAAATTGAGGACTCTGGTTCTCAATCTTTTGGTCAGGCATAGTGCTATTAATTACACATGTTCTCCTTACTTGGTAGGAATAAGCTTGATTCATGATATTTGTGACATAAATTATTAGCTTTTGCTCGCAGCTTCGCTACCGTTACAAACGGAGTGTATTTATGTGACCGTTTTAAAAGTAGCCTATAACACTCGAACTTTCGGAATCGGATCAGAGTTTCAAAGACTATGCTCCCTCTTTACATCGTCAACGTCATCATGCCTAAATTGTTCCCACTGCAGGGACTCAGGCCTCCTCTCTGGAAGAGGGATGGGCTATAGTCCACCACGGAGGCCCTTGCTAAAAGGTCATGAAATAAGTTACACAAAGTAATGCGCCTGCCTGGGTATACGAACTCACGACTTACTGTTCGTAAGTAGGGCCACCACTGCTCCCTGTCTACTGACAATTAAATTGTACTTCTTTGTAATATTACTATAGATAACAAAATTAACGAAATGTCAGTTTACCATACACCTATGCCCCGAGGAATACACCCACAAAAATTAGGAACACTAAATGCAATGGAACTCACCTAAACTGAGCCAAGGCGTTGGTATCGAAAGGCTTCCGGAAGCCGAAGCCGAGCTGTGTGAAAGGGTTCGGCATAGAAGCCACGACGGACGGAGGGGGCGCGCCCCCTGCGCCGCCGCCCAGGTACGGGTTGTAGGGGTGACCCTGAGGGCCCACCTTCTCCTGTTTTCGCCATTTCGCTCGACGGTTTTGGAACCAGACCTGGAAAAGATGGACAGGGTATAGTGTATGCCATACGGAGATTATTATTGGTTTCTTTAATTTAGTTGCCATGGAGTTGCTTGCTGAAAGCTTGGGCACGAGATGACACAGGGCCTGTTTCACCACCTACGATTAAGTTAACGTTAACATACTTGGCAGATAATCTCATACAAATTCTGTTCGTAACCGGCGTGAGTGTATTTCCAGATGTATGAATGAATATGGACGAGGCAAAAGGAGTATGTAAGATTCGTAACAGGTGTCGTTCTGTGGTTTCTGCCTACACCAATAGGAAAAGGGCGTGAGTTTATGTATGTATGTATATTATGTTCCATTTTCGAAATTAAGTAAACAAATTTGACATTGGGAAATAAACCCAGACGGCCTTATTACAAAAGTGGTTAAACCTGGGTTTAACTTAAACTTGGTTTATCTCGCATGCCGTCTCACTTCGATGATATTCAAAGGAAAGGGACGGTATGCGAGATAAACCAAGTCTGAGTTAAACCCGGGTTTAACCACTTTTGTAATAAGGCCGTTAGTGTTAGACGGTTTTGTCTATTGACAAACAACCAGCGCTTGCTCAAGGTGAAAAACTAAACTAGCTTCCTGCTGAAAACCCTCATGACTTCGAGTCCACTCAGTCTATCTTTTAGATCCACTTCTTCTTCTCGACTGGGAATCCCAGAAAAAGATCTGAAGTTTCTGTATGACTTACTGCTGCATAAGGCTTGCTGCTAACGTCCATACTGTCGTAAATATATTTAAGGACCCATTTAAAAAATAAGACAAACTTTTAGAGAACATTTAGACCACCAAAATAAGGACAATGGTAAAAATAATAATAAGAAAGTCAAAAAAGTCAAAAGTCAAAATATTTTATTTCACATAGGCCTACATGGGCACTTGTAAAACGTCGACATAAAAAAGGGGCACGGTTCGGTGCATTGATCGATTCCTAAGGAGAAGAACCGGCAAGAAACTCCAAAGGTTACTCTTTTAATCTTTTAAAATGGTTTTAAATATAAGAAAAAAGGCATTATAGTCAAACCAATATGGAGTGTCTAGAGTAGTGTAGTAGAGCAATTTATTATTTGAGGTCAAAATTAAATCAGTGTTTTTTTGCTTGTATATCTTTGGTAAGACGTACTTGAAAAAAAAACACTGTACTGTTAAAATTTGTCCATCTATTTTAATGGCATTTGAATTTAATTTTTCATTCACATAACATAAAGGCCGAAGGGTTAGGTAGATGTGTAACCAATTTTTTTATTTATCTACTCACGAACGAAGTTGCAGGCAATACTTAATAAGTTATAAATGTTAAAATATTATGAACGTTAGTACTACCTACTTAGTTTCTCTTGGTTTGCTAACCACGCGTGGATACTTCCAGTAATAGGTGTTAAATGTTTTTAAACTCACAGTTACCGGACACGCAGTTATACTTAACTCGATAAATAATGATATAAACTGCCCCATATATCATAATCAGACAGGTAGGAGTGTATTTTTTATACAGGAATCTTGTTTAGTTTTTATTTTCCGGATTTGTAAATTGTTGCTAGTACAATTATTTAGTTCATGCAAAAACAGAGGTTCAATAATTTTGCCAAGTTTGGTGAATTTAAAGAATTGATAACTATGCTCTAAGCAGTCACTAAGCAGCAGTGACAAAACTGCTGTGTAAAACAAAGCGATGTTAGGTTCACAATCTATTTTTTTCTACTTTGCCCCTTCCCACTCTAGGAATTTCTCCTGTATCGTGGGTGCGTTCACAGACATTTAAACTCACATACACAAATACCCAGACCCGAAACAACTATCTGTAGGCCATACAAATAATTTTGCCAAGTTTGGTGAATTTAAAGAATTGATAACTATGCTCTAAGCAGTCACTAAGCAGCAGTGACAAAACTGCTGTGTAAAACAAAGCGATGTTAGGTTCACAATCTATTTTTTTCTACTTTGCCCCTTCCCACTCTAGGAATTTCTCCTGTATCGTGGGTGCGTTCACAGACATTTAAACTCACATACACAAATACCCAGACCCGAAACAACTATCTGTAGGCCATACAAATAATTGTTCCGTGCGGGGATCAAACCCACGACACCCAGCAGTCAACTGCTTAAGCCACTGCGCCAACCAATAAGAATTTTATTATGTAAACATCTTACATCACTTTAAAGTTTCAGATTTTGTTTATAACTCCTGTATAAAGTTTTTATAAATGCTTAATATAATACAATGAGATCATTCAATACTCTTATTGAATATCTCTATACAACAATGTATTAAAACATGTTGAACACATCCTTAAACTGTCTCTTACATTGTAACCGCGACATACGTGTTGTAAAATATTGCTCCCAAAAACATATTTATTATATTATAACAACAATAAATTATCGTTCATCAAACTCATGTTTATTTCATAATTTCTTCAGATGTCTTTTATAATTATTTATGTCTTCGGCTTGAGGAGAAAAACATACATCGGTCCTTTGCACCTTATGTGACTTTTAACGAGGAAAAATGGACCAAAAGAAAAAATGTCTGTTACAAGTGTCTGCACCTAGCCTTATTGTAATGCGAATTAACTAAGTAAAATGTGTTTTCTATGAAGAAATAGATCCATTTAATAAATATAAAGACATAAGCTGCGTGTCGCGAGCCTCGCAAGATTTATAGCCCATTCAATGAGCTACCTAATATCATGTCTCTTTCGACGCAATCAACTAGAATTTGTAGAATTATACCCTGTGGTGTTATTAAATTTTAATTGCACCATTCAAACTGACAGCCATCATATTTTATTGGCAACAGAAATCCAGCTTTTACCAACAAAAAGTTTACAATTCAATACTTTAGTAAAAGGTCGATTATCATAGCATGAAATATTTATGCACGTACAAAAATGTTGAGACACGAAAAAAATCGTCACGAACCGTACAGCCATTATGTAAACTGTTATTTTTATGGCAATTTAAATTAATTCACTTATGATAAATGGTGTACTGTAAAAAATTAAACGCGTTTCTGTAAATGTCGATGCGGTTTTAGCGGATGCTGTGATAAACAAGAAACGTTTTATGTTTACGGTACCATCAGCGTTTTATATTGAGCCTTAATGGTTAGTGTTTATGGTTGGAATTTGTGTATGATGGTATGATCTATTAAGTTTACAATGGCCATTACGGATATGACTTCATACGGCGTTGAGGCCGCGAATTTATAAATGTTGTAATTGGTGTGGGGCTGGGCGGCTGCTGACGGCATGCGGGTCCGCTGGGTGCAAAAAGGCACCGACTGCGTCCCAGGTGCCGTGTTTAATAGCTTAACAGAGTCGCGCATTAAGGTAATGACCACGTCGCGTCGACCGCTGCGCTGCGATCGAGCGCTGGAGCGCTAAAACTGAGCTGGATGCTGCGCTGGCTATTAAAATCCAGGTAACAAACACACGCTGGGCGTACAAATGTCGAATGTAGATTAGCTGTCTCGATTTTTGGGACGCGTGAGGACTTTATACTTTTCCTATTTAGACGTTAATCTGACCAGTCATGAACACTAGTAGCCTACCTTTCCTAGCTCTTCCTAGCATTTCCTCTATAAACTAGCATGTTTGATGGAAGAAAGAAATGATCATAGTAAAATGCGGCCTTTTACATTGTATAGCTAATATATTTCAACAGGTAATTGCTAAAATACAGTATCCTCGAACAAAATCAACGTAAAGCGTTGATTTTGCTTGCGCCCACCGCCAAGCAAAGCGCTATCTTAGCCGCCAAGCTTCACCATGATCGAATCAGCTGGTAATAATACAAGAAAATTGCTAATGACCTCATTTAATAAACAAGGGTTTGAAAAATACGCGCCTATTACTTAAATGGATGGTAGCTGTTTGGTCTGAAGACGTCGTAATATCTTAAGAGCGTCGTCTCATGTAAAGTGTGAAGGTATTCAAAGATGTCGACTCGTTCGTTGGGCATTAAGTGATGCTGTACATTGAAATGGTTTTGGTTTATGCATTAAGGCAATTGAGTATTTTGGTGGCTCAGTCAATATGTTTTTTTAGTTCGTTTTTTGGTTGATGTTAGTCAGACGGCTGTTAAGCTCAAGTGAAACTGGGCTGGCCACATCTGTCGCATGCCAGAGGAGCTATGGCCTTAAGTAACCACACAATAGGTCCCAAATAGCGGCAAACCGCACAGGTCCAGAAGGAGATGGTGGAACAAACTCGACTCTATTTGCAGGGACTGTTGTTTTAAAAAGTTAACGCCTTATTGGGGTTCTTAATTTTCTCAGGTAGAGGACAGGCACACGGTTTGTTGGATAACAAATGTAGAAAAACATATAAACGATATACACTAGCAATGAACAATACTGTTCATTAGTAATCTTCTTTTAAATAATATACAATTAAAGATAATAAACACATGGCTATTTGTTTTCCATAACGAGATACTTAAATAATTAAAACTAATTAATAATTCGCACTAAAACACTAAGTACTTCGAAGTAAAGATATGCAACAGTGTATGAATGCACTATTAGTACTTAGTCATAAATGTTGCAATTTAAAAGTATAATTGAATGAAAATTACGAACTGTTCTGTTATAGTAGTTTTAAAGTTTCATTGATGATTACTGCCTTCAATTTTTCGTTAGCTAAGAATGGTAATACTTAGAATACGCCTTTTTGGAAAGTCGACTACAGGAAGATCCCGTGGTGTGGTGTCGAAGATAAAATCGTTTTAAGGAATCACGTCCTAACCATACTTAGGTTGCGTAAAAAATGTCCCCACTGAAACTAGTGAGCTCCAATCATCCCTCATGAAACGACATAACATATAATATGACGTCTGATGTGATCACCAAAGGGTTAGACAGAGGTATTCTTAACAGCATACCCACATTCCGCCAGTTAGGTATGTTTAAGGGGGTAACCTTATTGCCTCGACCAAGTAAGGCCTGGTCTCCAAAAACGGTGAGCAGCGCAGACGAGAGGAAATCGGTTACATTAGTTAAAATTTACATCTGGTCTTTCCTTACCTGTGATTGGTCGAATTTGGCACATCTGAACGCATTGCTCGTCTTCGCTTTGATGAAAACTGGGCCTAAATCCAGAATCGCTGCTATTGAGACAGAAACGCGTCCATCTTTTAAAACAATTGGGTAAAGCTAACGATTCCAATCTTAGATGCCGAAAATTTCTTGGATTCTTTTAATTGTGTTTTAATTTTAATAATAAGGAAGGAAGAAAGACCTATGTCAGTGAATACTTACTAAGTAGAGACAATGAGCAGCTGGCAAATAGAATAAACATGATACAACATACACGCCATTGTAATTCCTATAGGTTATAAAAACATTATTAAATTATGTAGTTAATCAAATGTCACACACCAAAACGGGTGACCAGCTCGTTTGTAGTTTGAGCATTATATTAATGAATTGTGCCCGCGGCTTAGTACTTATTATATTGCTTTCATAATAAGGAATACATTCTACCTATTAGAGACATAATTTGTTGCGAATTGGTTCAGTCGTTATATGGGTAACAAATAATTTATGCGAACATTTTGGCTTTATAATGAACTAATAGTCGCATCGTATTGGAGGTTTTCGCCCGAAGTCTGAATTCATTCCCAATGGCCACCACCATGGCATATGGTTTGCCACCTATTACATGCACAGAAAAAAATTCTCTTTTGAACCAAGAACCAACTACGTTTTACCTAATATTTCTTGACCTCAAATATATATATCTTGTACTAAGATAATCCAACTAACGCTTCAAAAATGAAGAATTCTTCAATTTCAAGATCGAAAATCTTTGTTCAAAAGAAATATTATTTAAGTCAAAATTTATATCTCAAATCAAAACCAATTTATTTCTAACATTAAGAATGGTTGTTTCTCAGATGCGTGGATTTGACTTAAAAATTAATTTTTGTACCAATATAGATTCGACCTTGGCTCAAGAATCAGTTCAGATCTCAAATGAATAATTTAAAAATCTTCAAGCAAGTAATATATTTCTTGGTAGAAGTTATTACTAGTTTTACACAAGAATCAGTTCAATTTCACAGTCAAGTATGAAGACATTCTTAAAGCAAGTAAAATATTTCTCGGTAGGAGATATTACTAGTTTCACCCAAGATTCAGTTAAATTCACAGTCAAGTATTAAGACATTCTTAAAGCAAGTAATATGTTTCTCGGTAGGACATATTATTTATTTCACCCAAGAATTAGTTAAATTTTCAGACAAATATTATGACATTCTTAAAGCAAGTAACATATTTCTCGGTAGGAGATATTACTAGTTTCACCCAAGATTCAGTTAAATTTACAGTCAAGTATTAGGACATTCTTAAAGCAAGTAATATGTTTCTCGGTAGGACATATTATCTATTTCACCCAAGAATTATTTAAATTTTCAGACAAATATTATGACATTCTTAAAGCAAGTAACATATTTCTCGGTAGGAGATATTACTAGTTTCACCCAAGATTCAGTTAAATTCACAGTCAAGTATTAAGACATTCTTAAAGCAAGTAATATGTTTCTCGGTAGGACATATTATTTATTTCACCCAAGAATTAGTTAAATTTTCAGACAAATATTATGACATTCTTAAAGCAAGTAACATATTTCTCGGTAGGAGATATTACTAGTTTCACCCAAGATTCAGTTAAATTCACAGTCAAGTATTAAGACATTCTTAAAGCAAGTAATATGTTTCTCGGTAGGACATATTATTTATTTCACCCAAGAATTAGTTAAATTTTCAGACAAATATTATGACATTCTTAAAGCAAGTAACATATTTCTCGGTAGGAGATATTACTAGTTTCACCCAAGATTCAGTTAAATTTACAGTCAAGTATTAGGACATTCTTAAAGCAAGTAATATGTTTCTCGGTAGGACATATTATCTATTTCACCCAAGAATTATTTAAATTTTCAGACAAATATTATGACATTCTTAAAGCAAGTAACATATTTCTCGGTAGGAGATATTACTAGTTTCACCCAAGATTCAGTTAAATTTACAGTCAAGTATTAAGACATTCTTAAAGCAAGTAATATGTTTCTCGGTAGGACATATTATTTATTTCACCCAAGAATTAGTTAAATTTTCAGACAAATATTATCATATTTCTCGGTAGGAGATATTACTAGTTACACCCAAGATTCAGTTAAATTCACAGTCAAGTACTAAGACATTCTTAAAGCAAATTTAACTAATTCTTGGGTGAAATAAATAATATGTCCTACCGAGAAACATATTACTGTTTCTCGGTAGGACATATTATTTATTTCACCCAAGAATTAGTTAAATTTTCAGACAAATATTATGTCATTCTTAAAGCAAGTAACATATTTTTCGGTAACAGATATTACTAGTTTCACCCAAGATTCAGCTAAACCGAAACTTATTGGTACCTACCTATTTTTGAGTAAAAATACCACCTACTATTGATTCCAATAAGGAACGAGTCGGCTGGTAACCATCATCACCATCGAGTATAATTTCAAACCGCGGCCAAGACGCTGGGCATCCTAAATAAGGTTAAGCGATACTTCACACCTGGACAGCTTTTGACCTTATACTTACAAAGCACAAGTCCGATCCCTTTTGGAGTACGCTCAGGATATGACTCTGCTAAATACCAAATTGCCGCAGTGGACTCGGTGAAACGTAGGGCTAGCAGGCTTATTGGTGAGGAATACCTTGATAAAGCAAGCCTCAAGAAGTTGCGTGTCTGTCTTTGTTCTATAGGATGTACCGTGGGCATTTTGGTGTTGGTGGGATCTACCTCCTAGTGGTCTACCCCGGGCAACGGAATCGCTGACTTTTGTCAGTGGTTACGGCTGAATGATACCAACACTGGTGGAAGGGCCTGCAAAGGACCGCCTGGCTAGTTACCATCCTCCCGCCGAAGTCAGGCGCCAAAAAGTTCGCTGTGGTCCGTTGGTGCGCGGGAGAGCCAGTGCTACTGGGAAGGCTCGCTCCATCGTAGACCTCATCCTTGCTCAGGCAATCCTCGAGGTCAAGAGCTGACCCATCTCAAATAATAAAATAAACATCAGCTTTCGAACAGAAAAAAATCGCAAAATCGGTCCATTCGTTTGGGAGCTACGATGCCACAGACAAACCTACCTCAGATACACAGATTACTATCTACACAGATTATTATTATTCCTAATATTGACTTTAATCAAGACAATGAGTGAATAATGTTATCATTACAATAAAATTAAATAATGTGTGGTCTCATCTAATGTGGTCAAACTACAAGTATCTACCTACTTACTAGGTACGCATACCTACCTACATAGTATCTATCTACTACCTACTTGGCGTGGCTGGCACCACAGTATAAATATGCTGGCACCGAGTAGTAGGTACCTAGGTATAGTAATTCCTACTGGACATTCCGAATTACTTAAACATTTTAAAGCTAGCTCAAAGCGTCGTCGTTGGTCCGCTTTCACTCTGTTGCTACGCCCTATCAGGGTAATTATGTGTAACTTTATCAATCATAAGACCATTGATTTGTACCTCAACAATAAATAGGTAGGTAAGCTAACTATGACTATGACCACAGAAATGTAAAAACTTCTTTTTTATATCTATGACTGTGAATGAAATATTTGGTAAGTATAGGTACCTACCTACCTACTAGGTACCCACAAGTATCGACCTACTTACTACATAAGTAATATTATCTTTTACTACCAATTAGACTTGACTGGCCTGGCACCGACTTCAGATAGATGAGTGCAGGTAGCGCTTAGAATAGTTATATTAATTTATTTTCCGTATTTGAGTGCAAAACAAGTTTTATCATCTAGCAGCCACGTCATGACGAAGTTCAAAACGGGCTACTTATCACAAATAAAAAAAAAACATGTCTGTTCTAATTACTGTTGAGGAGTTCCCTCGCCGGACCCAACCCTGGGTGCATCAGCCATGTCATCATGATAGAATTTAGAACAGGCCATTATGGTTAAATCCATTTAAGTACAAAACTTTGTGTCTGTACTAAGTAGGTATTTACCGTTGAGGAGTTCCCTCGCCGGAAGTCAACCCTGGAAGCAGCAGCCAAGTCATGATGGAGTTTAGAACAGGCTACTTATATTATAGTTAAATACATTTACAAAATTTCGTGTCTTTGCTGTTCGCCGTGGAGTTATAGTTCCATTATCTACCTACCTCCTGACTCCATCAAGAGACCAACTCAACAGTACCAGATTATTGCATTGTTACCTACTAAACTTACATCTGTATGCAAAATTTCAACTCAATCGGTTACAAACTTATAAGACGTTATCACGTCAAAAAAAATACATACCTACAGATGAACTTTAAAACTTTAACTTACTCATCCTTTTTTGGAAGTCGGTTATAAATCACCAATAGGTAGGTAGGTATAGGTATTTGTATAATGTTGTTTATACCTACTGATGCAGCTAAGTTCATGAATCTTGATTTATGAGCATCGAAAGTAAAAGCAATATTGTAATAGGACATTATTTCTTAATTAAAAATTCTTTGATGCACTTAGATTCATGAATCTTGATCCAAGATTGGATACTCTTTACATTGTTGTACCAAGATATTATTTCTTGCAGCAAAATTTACAAAAGCTTGTTTCAAGAGATTGATTCTTTTACTATGAGCAGTGTTGCTGTATTATTTATGTTGTTTACCCGATCATCTCAGACTTACATCTCATCAGCTCATAATCATCATCTGCAATCTCATCTTAACATAATCTACCACGCTTTTTTTAGGGTTTTTGAAATTTAGAAGGTATCATAAAATATCATGGGCGCCGCGCCGCGCGCCGCCAGGATTACTTTCAGGGAGTTGCATCTATACATTGAGAAAATTCCGTTCAACTCGGAAATTTATTATTTGTGAATTATTATTAGACTAATTCTCTGAGGGCCTCGCGCGGAAAGACTTAAGACAATTTGCTTCATCTCAACACTATACTATCAACTAATATAAAATATTGATAATTTTAGTAATCAGTGGCGGATTCACAAATTGCCGCCCGTAGGCTATTCAAAATTTGCCGTCCCCGTCGTATAGGTACAATTTCGATAATCTAGTTCACAAACAAGGCGATGAAACTTAGTGGAAACAAAAAAAAATTCGTTGTCAATAAAGTCAGTGTACGGACTAATGATATTCTAATGAACAGATAATATGTTAAACACCTACAAAACCACAGAAAAAAGTGTGCCGCGGGGGAGAGCCAGCTCACATATACGGCTTAACGCAGAATAAAGGAAAAACAGGCCAATTGGCCTGTTTTCGAGTCTTCACGATTGCGCGCCCACACATTAGTACGGACGGTAATTTTACGTGATAACGTGATCTGTCTTATTATGTCACAAAATCATGCACTTTCGCGGGAAATGTGCGTCATGTGCGTGACACTTTTTCGTGCGTGCAGCCGGTGTTCATCGATTTATAAGACGTTATCACGTCAAAATGTTATATTGAAACTTTGTGTGGCCGTGGGAGCGAACTAAACTAACTTAAGGACAGTAATTAAACGCGGCAAGCGAAGCGAGCCGAGAAAAACATCGTTGTTTTGAACCATTTTGTGGCCAAAGTGATGAAAAATATTACTTATTGAATTATTTTTGGATATAATAACATTTAAGTAAATATGTATGAAAATGAATCTTTTAATTTTTATAAGACAAAAAACATGGCCCCGATTTGCCGCCCTATTATACTGAAGGATACTGAACTGATTGGCAAGGTGATGAACTGGACAGCAATCTAGATGAAATTTAAAAAATATCTTTATATTTTCTTTCCTGACAGGGGGGTGCAAGTGCTGCCGATGCCGGCGCGTCCATGGCAAAAATAAAACAAACATTTAAAAATAATAAATGATTAAACCGTGAGAAAAAATAAAAACATTTAGTTAGCTACCCTACTCCGAAATTAATTCAATTCAACTTCATGTACTACCATTTTACTCACTCATATGGTGTATAATCCGAGAGGGAATAAGACAGCACGCTACGATATTAGTATTTCGGATTTCAGAGTAAAGGCCCAGGCCTCACTATTTAGCTAATAGTGAGGTGAGTAGGGGTACCTACCCCTATTGTACCATTGCGATAAAAGAAGTTCCACTTCAAAATTAGTTTTTTCTATGAATCCACAAGACAATAGATTTCTATTTGTTGGGTAAAATAAAAATCAAGTACTGGCAACATTTTAAACTTGCTTGTGCCAACCGCCACTAAATTCGTTCATTTCGTTCGTTTCGTTGCGTGCGTGAGTTGCGTTGCGTCGGGTCGGCAAATCATATTTTTAATATAGTGAGTGGATATTACCAAAATCAGCTGAATAAGATAATGGACGAGGACGGAACTACAGAAAACATCCTGGTATCCTGGGATGTGCCATCAGAAGTCGTGGAGAACTTCAAGAGTAAGTTGTGCATTTTTATGATGAACTATGGCGGGCGGCGGTTCCGTGTGGGTAGTCCGGTAGGCGATGTAAGTAAGATCGTGATACAAAATTTCAAATTCAATCTGCTCGAAACCGCCGCCGCGCGCCTCTTACCACCTCTTACCGCTTCAATGGCGGGCGGCGCAACTCCGTGTGTCGTCGCCTATGAGTAGGTACCTGTAGGTGCTGTTTCATCTTTTTCCAGCATGCCGTTTTAAAATACATGAGAACCAAACTATGTTTGTATGAAGCGTCGACTGTGCTAGCAACTATATAAATTAGACATTAATACGCTAACATCCCGTTTTGTTTAAATTGTGTGTAAATCTTGAAAGCTTAGATCAGTAGGTATAACGAAAGCGTAATGTTTATCAGTATACTTAGTAAATAATTAGGTATACTATTCTATGAAAACAAAACTAATTTCATGGAGTAGTGTTTTGAGTCGCACTTACTGGCAACGCTAAAATAAAAAAAAAAACTAAGTTTATTACAGCCCTCATAATCATCATTTATATTCAATTATACATATTTTTTTTTTTACAGAAAATGATATAAGCAAAGAACATTTCAAATATTTGGTTTCACATGATATTTATTTGAAAGAACTTTGCCCGCATATTGGGCACCGAATTCAACTTAAAAGTAAACTACAGGATTACATAGACTCAGTTGCTGATAATGAAACCACATCTTCTATAAATGAAGATTTAATGATTAATAAAGCTAACTGTCAAGAAGCGATGCAATTTGATCAAGATCAATCGTTTGCTCTGACGGATATCACTTTAGACTTGGATTCCTACTTAAATATACCAAGTAGGCTTTCACTGCCAGAATTTGATTTAAAGACTATCCTCCAATCATCTCCACAGGGAAATAGTGTTTTAAATTATTATCAAAAATACAAACAATTGAATTCACAAAAAAGAAACATTGTTGTTGATGTTTTGATTAAACATCACTACACATTCATTGTTAACAAGTAATTATTGAACCACTTATGTTTTCCCATTGTAGAACTTTTGTAGTGTTTGTTTTTCTACTAAGTATACGATTAAGTAGTAGCCTACGTAGGTTAAGTAGCTATAGTAGAATAGTCCAGACACACAGTAATCACCATGCAGTAGTTACTACACATTGTAGATTAGTGAAATACAAGCTTATTTAAGGTAAATGTGCAGTAAATGTTAAGATTTAGCAATGCCAGATGGTAAATGTCCTTTTTGTACATTTACCTTGACATATCTAGGTACTGCTCAAGTACAGTCATGAGCACCAATATGTATACACTTTCCTAGATTTAAAAGCAATTTTCACGAGAAATAACGATTTTAACTTGGAAGTAGGATCTTTTTCATAAAAATATGAGTTCTAGAATACTATGTTTGTAACAACATGAAGTTTTAATCAGAATAGTAGGTGAAAAACACTTCAAAAAAGTTCTCAAGTGTTTACATATTAGTGCTCGTGACTGTACCTAGCTAACAAAATATATTACAAGTAGGAGTTCAGACAGCAGTAGTTTAGGTTCGGTACTTGCATGTCAAACCAAGTGGATTGTATACTGCCTAGTGCGGTTCCAGTGAGAAAAATGTAGGTATGTGAAAAGTAAGAGATTGTGTCACAAGGGAGCAAATTTATGTATTTTTGTGATCCTGATTCTAAATAACTTCATATTTTATATTAGGCAATGAACACTGCTGTCTGGTTTACATAATGCCATTTATATTTCAATACAAATGGAAATAATCAGAGTTTTTTTTTTCTCAGCAACATCAAACCAGAGGAATTCAATTTGCTAGCTGCAAAAATTGTTTCACTTTTCCCGACAGAAAGTATATACACATACTATATGAAAGCTGTGCCAACATCCAAATCTGCCTCAGGAAAATATGTGCCCTCTAAAGGCAAATTAGTGGACAAGGTCCGAAATCTGCTCTACATATCAGGAGCAAAGCGTAGGAGCACTAAATCCACTTACTCTATTAGGGATTCAGATGCAGAATCTGTGGAAAGTAATCAAGGTAAAATATGTTTATCATTGAGCTAAGTTGATTTGTATTGTTTGGGGCTATTTACACAAAAAAGATACTCCGTATTTAAATGTCAGGTATATATGAAACATGAAAAGACAATCCATTCAGTCTTTTATAATGTAGTAAATAATCATTTGGCATCTTATTTTGTAGGATTAGTCTCGGTATAAATATTCTTCTTATAATTGGTGTTTACTGCATTTTATCTTTAAGAGATTTTCTTCTTTTTAAGACTGGAAGGTGCATACTTCAAAATTCTACTTCACCTTCACAAAGTATGGAAAAGTTACGATACATTTTTTCTTGGACTTATTTCAGAGGCGGTCTCAAATGATGACGCTATTTGGCTGAAACATAATAATGAGCCATGGGAACAAGTTTGTGAAAGGTGGAATAACACCTTTGAATTAAGGCACAAACAAAAATTTCAAACTGTACACGAATTTCTTGAAACATGGCCTATTTTAAAAGACGGCAAAGCAGATACTCTGGTAAAACATTTCTCAAAATATTTACATTAAAATTTTTTTAATTTAATTGATTCTTTAGAATCAGGCATTCTATTTGAGTTACTGAATGAACACTTTTTCAAATGGTAAGACCATTTGTTTCAACATTTATTCTACTGTCCCATTTGGAATGCTCACTCTGTATTATGCAACTCTGTTTCATATTTCCTTATTGTTACAGATATTTTTAGATTTTGAGAAACAATATAAAGAGAAGTCACTTAACTTTTATAAAAACTGGGAGCTTTTTTTCTCGAAACTTTTGAACCTTAGAGAGAGTATGGTGACTAATGAAGATGCAAAAGCAATCATTGAAGGTCTAGGAAATATCATTGACAATGTAAGTACCTACGTAAATATTTATCCAGTCTATGTTGGCCTAGTGGGTAGTTACTCTGCCTACGAAGCTAGCGATCCCAGGTTCAATCCCCGGTTAGGGCAAATATTTTTGACACTAATATTTGTACCAGAATTTTAGATCTATTCTATCTATTTACAAGTATTTAAAGTAGCCATGTTAGTATATCGTCCTAGTACCTAGTACCCATCTATGCTATGCCATGCGATAATACAAGTCTATCGTGAGTTAAATTTTGGAGTAGGGTAAATCGAGGTTAAGACTCAAGGATACCTCCATATAACATTGGTATCCCACCAAACATATGTGTAATAAATAGGCCAAATTCTTACATGCCACCAAAAGTAGTGAAAAAGAACTTGGTCTATTTAATATAATGTGTTTCGGTGTGATATCAATAGTCGAGTAGCGAGACTAACATACCTACTTATTACACTTCATTTTATGATCAATAACAATGCATTTTAAATTGGTTGTCTTAATTTCTTAAAATGTTTTATTTCAGACAAAAGAATACCTGTCCAGATTTACCTGTTAGGTTTTTTAATACCATCCAAAGGCCGAAAATCACGAAAAGTCAAGTTCTCAACTTCTGAATCAATCCGGGGCATATTGGTTCAAATAGATGTAAGTATTGCATGTACCCAATTAAAATTGAATGGATGGATATAGGGTGGTTCCGCCGGTTTGCGTCCACTTAGTGGAGTTGCCATATTTGTGGTGCGAAAATAATATGTTGAAGTGCCCCAATTTATGTTAGTTCCAGCTTTTGCGCCTTAATTTTTCGTAGAAGTCGTTTATATCGCGCCTCCATTCAATCTTCCGCCCCCTATTTCCTCTCCTTAGGAGAGATAGTTTGAGTTCCGGGAAAGGACAAAAACTATCCTAAGGGGGTGAAATGGGTGGTAAAAGTTTGTATGAAGCTACAATATTAACGAGTTCCCCATGGACGGAGTCGCGGGCAGAAGCTAGTATCCGATAAATTCAACATATTGCTTAGTGCACAGGTTACGAAATAGTACATAATGGTGTCGTTTCCTTTGTGCACAAACTAAACTTAATTTAGGCTATTGCTATCTTTTTCTCTCTTATAAAACGAGAAAGAGACGCGACGAAATTTTTAGAGCTGTCAAATTTAGTTGGAACTAATATTTCCATACAAATTAAGGGTGCCGGTAAAAACATGTCGACTAAAAACACGGTGAACCGCAAGGCATAAACTAGTTTGACATCGCTAACTTAGTTCATAGCTATAGCCGCCCTTTTCTCGCACTGCCTTTTAGTAAAAGATGGCAATAGCCTAAATTAAGTTTAGTTTGTGCACAACAGAATCGACACCATTTCTCAAAATTATTCAATTCTTTTTGGTTTTTCATACAAATAACTTTGAATGCTCTGTCCCTACATACACGTTGTGGTTTTGTAAACGTGGTGAATTTAACAGACATGTTGTCATAGCAGTAGATAGTGTGATTCTATGCTCAGGGTGTCTAAAATGGCCACTTTAATAATAATAATGTTAAAAATTTAATATTCTTAAAATGGACTTTATAGTTATAGACATAAAGTCCATTTTAAGAATTTGAAATTTTCAACTTTAACTTTTTCTTTTTTTTTTTAACTTTTTTTTTTTCATTTTCAACGTGATACATACTAAGATTCTGCGTGGATTCTGATAAAGCGGCCATTTTAGACCCGCTGTAATAAACACAAATAATTTTTAATTACTGAGATTTTTTTAAATTTTACTAAAATCATGCACGCATAACTTCTGCCATGCATTTACCTAAGCGAACTGCTGAGACCGGGTCAATGACCTAGCAGCAGAGGTTTACGAATGAAAAAGCGATCCCATTCATACCTACCTCACAGCCTACTTAATTTGATGCCAGATCAATGTTCGATTGTTGGGGATAGTTTTTTACATAGGTACCCAACATCAAAAAATGGTTATTTTTTTTGCTAAATTTGTTCAGTTTCAATAATCTAGTATCTAACTTCTAAAATACACCACGTTTTCAAAACCACAGCATGTATTACAATGGAGAGAAAGTAAGAGAGCCATCGCATCTTCGAACTTCGATTTTCATAGTAGAGCCTCTGCTGAGCTGGGGAATGTTCCTGGGAATTATGGCATGACTTTAAAATTGTGTTTTTAATGCAGGACGCCGGAGATATTGACAACGTAATCCAAACCCAGAAAGCTAAGGCGGCAGCGCGGAAAGACACCGTGCAACCATACGTGCTCTTACAAGGACCGCTGCAAAACTTCTCCCAGATATACATCGTAATTGATGATGTCAAATACCACATGCAATCAGCTGCAAAGGCGTTCGACTTATTGTTCAAGATATACCATGTCTTTCACGCTAAGTATCCCCAAGTGGCTGAGCACCTCTTCGTAATCATTCAAAAAAAAGTGTACGAAGTCCATACAGCGTATGATACAGTACCACCATATATAGTCGATGTTTTAAACTTAGATGTGTAAAATTATAAGGTTGAATTTTATAAAAGTTTGTCAAATGTAAAAAAATGTACAGAGTTACCGTGAGCTGACATTTGGTCAGGGCTTTATACACGTCCATAAGGACGTGTATAAAGCCCTGCCCAAATGTAATTTCTTGTTTACATATGCACCGCCTAAAATTTATCTGCTTTGTTCTAAGGTTGACTGTTAGAGAATACTTTGTGGCGTCAATTTTGTACGAAAAAAGTAAACTAAATCCATAAAATGCTGTGTACCGAGTGCAAAGCGGATATTGGTAATTTTAAAAAATAAATTTTACATTTAGAACTAATTCATAAAATAAAAAATAACTTCCATTGTCCTATTGAAAATTGTCAGAGAATGTATGGTACAAAATATCCTTTAAAAGATCATTTGATCTTTTTTCACAAATTGTTTGATAATCGCCGACTTGGCAGTAAGCCCATGGAAAGTACATCGCATCCGGATTCTATATTATTTATATTACTTGAATACTATAATGTAGTATCCTGCTAATAGTAGCTATCCTGTGTCAAGTAATTTTAAGAATAAATGATAAACTTACATTTAATTTTGACTTTCATTTCATTATTTTGGACAAACATCATATTAGATATAAATGGGTTTCGAAAATGATTTGGCTTGTATTGATTAGATTTGTTTAGGTACTTGTATGTTTTTGATTTATATAATCAAGCGTTTTATACTTGTTGTAAAATGGAACTTAGGTATTCCATTCAAATCACATACTTACGTTTCTCTTTTAAGCGTGTTTAATTCTTCTCTTTTATTCTTACATTCTTGTTGTACAATGGAACGTATTCCATTCAATTTACCTAAAGCTCTTATCATTTATGAGTTAAACAATTTAATTATCTAGGTACTAAGAACAAGATATCTTACTTTAATTTGAAGATATCATGTTCTAAATAGCTATCTTAATTAACTCTTTTCTAAGAGCTTTAGGTAAAATCGAATGGAATACGTTCCATTTTACGACAAGAATGTAACTTTTTACGAGAAGAATTAAACACGCTTAAAAGAAAAACGTCTGTGATTTGAATGGAATGCGTTCCATTTTACAACAAGAATAAAACGCTCTTGAGTGAATTATCTCAGCTATTTATAACAAGATATTTTCGTTCTTGGGTCAAGTCATTTAGCTTTTAGAAAAAGAGCTTTACTTATTTGAGCGGAATATGGTCCCTTTTACAACAAGAACAAAACGCTCTTGAGTGAATTATCTCAGCTATTTAGAACAAGATATTTTCGTTCTTGGGTCAAGTCATTTAGCTTTTGGAAAAAGAGCCCTACTTGTTTGAGCGGAATATGATCCCTTTTACAACAAGAACAAAACGCTCTTGAATGAATTATCTCGGCTATTTAGAACAAAATATTTTCGTTCTTGGGTCAAGTCATTTAGCTTTTAAAAAAAGAGTTTTACTTTTTTGGGCGTAATATGGGCCCTATTACAACAAGAATAAAACGCTCTTGAGTGAATTATCTCAGCCATTTAGAACAAGATATTTTCGTTCTTGGGTCAAGTCATTTAGCTTTTAGAAAAAGAGCTTTACTTCTTTGAGTGGAATGAGGGTTCTCTTTTACAACAAAACAAAACGCTCTTGAATGAATTATCTCAGCTATTTAGAACAAAATATTTTCGTTCTTGGGTCAAGTCGTTTAGCTTTTAAAAAAAGAGTTTTACTTTTTTGGGCGTAATATGGGCCCTATTACAACAAGAATAAAACGCTCTTGAGTGAATTATCTCAGCTATTTAGAACAAGATATTTTCGTTCTTGGGTCAAGTCATCTAGCTTTTAAAAAAAGAGCTGTAGACCATTTGAAACGTATTCGCTGAAAAAAAAAATCTTGAAACACCTACCGAATATTATTTGAGTCAAGATCTTTTGGGTTTTCGATATAAGGAAAGTCGAAAACGTCTTCGATTGAGATACAATATGTTTCGAAACAACAATTTTTAGATTTTAAGTCAAGAGACAATTAAGTTTTGATCTAAATAAGTAGTTTTTGGACTAAGAACTATAATATGAAACATAAAATATCTCAATCGAAGACATTTTCGACTTTCCTTATATCGAAAACCCAAAAGATCTTGACTCAAATAATATCACTTGTTTCAAGTAATTTTTTTTTTCTGTGTGGAATCGCACAAATCTGTCCAACTTTTTCGGGGATTACAAGTGTGATGTTATGTGATGTATGAGAAATGGTTGTAGTTTGTAGGTAGGTAATGGTAGTAGTAAGTTTCATTCTCATTTTATTCCACAATACGAAATGACATCAATTCATTGTATCGCTCGATTACTTAATCCTGTACAACATTAATGTGAATTGGAATAATTCGCATCGATTTTGAACAAAATACAGCGTTGCGACAAATAAGTGTCGGTTTCGTTCGATTATTAAAAGATCTCGGACAACAAGAAGTTTTGTAAAGTTTGTGTTGTTTTGCTAAAATGGAGAAGGTAGTTTAGTAATAATTTGTATTGATTCATTGGTCTATTTTCAGTTCCCAAAGAGTGTCCTTATAGTTCGTCATAATTTACGAATACTATTATAACATAACATCACGCCTGTAACACCCAAAGAGTTAGGCAGAGGTGTATCGAACGAATAGTTCACCCATATTTCATTTAGTTATGTGACATGGGGAGCGCCTTTTGCTCAGCAAACCGGTTACAAATCCAGATTTCATGGCTGGCTACGGGATGTTGTAATAGATACCGCGGCCTTGAAATAAAGGGCTAAGAAGGAACATTGGTGGTTTTTAGTCAGTAGAAGTCTGACACTCCCTTTTGCTCTGCCCTAGAGCGGGAGGGGTTATTTGATGAGTTCCCACCGCCCAAAAAGAAAAAAGACTTCATGGCTGAGTAACTCCTGATTTAAAACTCAACAACACTTTACCCGATCTGGAAATTGATCCCAGAACCTCATGCTCAATGGTCTCGTTTGTGACTTCTAGACTGACGTGGTATATCCACGCGGGCGAAACCGCGGGCAAAAGCTAGTTTGTTAATAATAATGTCCTGCAGGAAGAAGACCATTCAATTAGAAATCATTGCGATCACGTTCATAATACCCAATACTTAGTTGCGTTTTATGTGTGCTCAATAAATTAATTTGATGAGGCAAGTGCAAAGCGGTTATTTTATTAGCAATAAGGAATGCGCATTCAACTTTATATGATGTCCTAGATGCATGTTAATACTAATTTAAATAATATCTACTTAATATTTATTTAAATTAACATTAAAATACGTCAATTTTGACAGAAACCCGTGTGATTTTTTTTTTCAAATACAGGTGTATTAAAAAGAGATTTTACTATGCAAACGACATTGGAAAAGGTCGTAAAAATTAAAAATCAGCCAATAGCACTGCGGGGGTCACACGATTAAGTATTAAATATTCAATAAATAGGCATTTTGTATTAATATGAATTAATATATAAACATTTATTCAAACAATTATATCAGAATCAGCATTTATAATTGAAGATAACATAACAGCGAGAATATTAAGTTATTTATTAACATAGAACCTTAGTTGATTAAATTGTTATATTTTCGCCTTGTTAGCTTTTTGCATAAATATTACTGATCCCATCAAACAAACTAATGAATTTAAAAGTGTTTGTATTGGTTTCAGTTCCTTAAACCGTAAAATGTTTAGGATCACTTTCCAAACTTAAGCTTTGGAACAGTGGTTATTAGTGGCTAAGGAAATAATTAGAAATATCAGTTTTTAAGTTTTAATGGATGGTTCTATCTATAGAGTGTCTTGATTATGCTGCGTATGTGTACATAGTTATCAATTTAATCTATGTAAACATGATGTCGGAATTCATCATAAGGAAAATGATAAAAACTGTGACACGTGTAAAGATTGATTTAATTAATTTATTATTCATGTTGGCGGTTGGATGGAATACTACACCATTATTAAGTATAATGAATGGCCACCTTTTATGACGTAGTATGGCTAATGTAGGTGATGTTTGAGTGAAAAGACACCACTGATCCACCATGCTCATGATAGGATAAACGATAATTAGCCGCGCAGTCGTAGCCAAAAGCAAGTCAAATAGTATATTAAAGAGTACGAAAGTCTATTTATCCAGCGCAATTCGAACAAATATCAAAACTCGACTATCGACTATAAGTAGCACTAAATGCAGTACAAATATGCCTCCTCTATTCCTGAGCACACTTCGTCTTCCTAGCTCCATGTCCGCAGTAGTTTATTATAGTTATCACTGCAGTCGTTACTGTGTCTCATTCGATTCGTTCTGGTCTGATTGAAGGTTTCGCGACAGGTCCTTGAAACTACGGGAATTAGTGGTATCTGGTCTCTGAGACCGTTTCGTAAGGGCTCGTGTGGGTTGACACGACAAAACTGATTAAAAATTTTAGGTAAATATCAGTTGTCTTTCCAAAGCGTTGAAAGACTTTTATTTACCTAATTAATACTTCAACTAGTGATGTGCCCTTGCATCACCTGGTATTCTACACTAATATTATAAAGATGAAAGATTTGTTTGTTTGTTTGTAACGAAAAAGGTTCGAAACTAAAGGACCGATTTGAAAAATTCTTTCACCGTTGGGAAGCTACACTATCCCCGGGTGACATAGTGACGTAACTCCGTGACGTCCGCTAGTTAGGTAAAACTTGATGAAACGTCGAGATTTCTTTATGCGAGTTCAATATCAATGAATTACAGACAATCTTTCGGCGAGTGCAATGGTTTAGAATAACAAAACAGATAACATAACATCACGTATGTAATCCCCGAAGAATTCTGAGGTGTAACCAATAGTTACAATAGTACACAGATAATCGAGGTTCGGATAATCGGAATTCTACGGTACCTACACCCAAATTTCGCCAGTAATGTGTAAGTCCCATGAATAAGTGGCGAGCTTATTGCAGACTTCGTGGGTGTTACTGAGAAAATTCTGATGAAAAACCCTAAAACAGTTTGCCTGACCCGGAAATTGAATCCAGGACCTTTATTCTCAGCAGTCTCGATTGCGACCACTAGACCAACGAGACTATCAGTAGGTAACGCAGATTTTACGTAATACTAGCTGTTGCCAGCGTTTTCACCTGCTACAACCCACAATAAAATAAAATCGGGATAAAAACTATCCTATGTGTTAATCCAAGGTGTCAGCTAACTCCATACCAAATTTTATTAAAATCGCTCCAGCCGTTTAGACGTGAAGAAGTAACAAACTTACACACTCACAAACTTTCGCCTTTAAAATAATATTAGTGTTATAGTGTGAAGTGTGATTATTAATAGGTTTCTGTTTTTGTCAATCTCTTCTATGCAGCCCTAATGAATAGTAATAAAGTACATAATGAGCTATTTCTCTTGCCTGCATTTTCCACAACTGCACATCCTCTCTTTGTCCTCCACAATCGGGTAACAAGTAAAAAATATACCCTATTAAAAATTAACTATCAGCTGTTTTAATGCCTGTTGTTTACAAGTACTTACCAAGTCCATGTTTATGTAACTGATTATCTACTCAACGGTGATTGAGGTACTTAATATATTCCTGGCTTCGCCTTGGGTGCAGCAGGTGTAAGGTAATAAGCGGTAAAATAGCATTAGATTCAATATATACCAGTACAGTCAAAGCAACAATATGTGTGTATGTATATTATTAGATTCCTGTACCTATCCCATTGCGGGGCTAAGGGCTGCCTTCCAACTTCATTTTTTTCTCTAGGTGTAAATGTATTTAGGTATACCTAAATTATCTATATTCAGAAGCGATTTTTGATTTGAATAACGAACGAGAACTATCGAGAGAGACTATGCCAGCCATTCGAGGTCTTAAGTGGCACTGGGTAGAACACATTGACCGCGAACCAGAAGTCATTGCGTTGGAAGGCCTCTCACTATGTGAACCGATTAAGGGGGCGGGGATCCGCTGGATGTTAGACGCACGGGACCGATCAATGTGGCGACACTTGGGGGAGTCCTATGTCCAGCAGTGGACATCTTTCGGCTGTAATTTTGATGGTGACGTCGCCGCGTCGCTCGGGTCGGTGCAACATTTATTTTTCCTTCTGCTCTCGCCATCTCAAAAGTAGATTTCTAGACGAAAAAAGAGTTACCTACTTTGTAACAATAATTTTATAGGTCCCTAAATACGTTCGTAAATATGTGCGTAACAATATGAATTTGCAGTAAATTGTACTAAAAGAAGAAAACCACCTTTAGAAGTTGCTAAGTGTGCATAAATACACATTAGTGCTTGTGTCTGTACATTTGAGTCTAGCTAGACCAATGTTAAGACTAAATCTGACTGCGATTACAGCAACTTTAAAAGGTTGTTTGACTTTGTTGTTTTTTTATTTAATTCAATTAGCCTTGTTTGCATATCAGCTGATTTGTGCAATGTAATTGAAAGATATGTTAAATAGTATGCCTAGGATAAAGTCAGATACGCAATCCTTCAATTCGACTCGACTGTGGACTTAAGCAGGCCTCAGTAAGCAGAATCTAGTAAAATAGTAGTTTTAAATATATCGACACCTAGTGCGATTAGAACTGCAACTTTTTGTTCCGAACCACGTCTCTACGGCCGTGACATTTTGTTTTAAATGTTACAGCACCATGTGGAGATAGGAGCCATTTGGCCTCGTACAGGACCAATTTTAGTTTAATGTGCGTCTTATTTTGAGGGTTCCGTAGTCAATATGGAACCCTTATAGTTTCGTCATGTCCGTCAGTCTGTCCGTCCGTTCGCACTATCTCTCAAAGACTCTTAGTAACAGCCCCTGACAGCCCCCTGTGCAGAGCATGCATGGAGGCAGAGGAAACGGTGGCGCATGTGCTCCTTGAGTGTAGTTACCAAGATTCGTGAGGAGACCCTTGGAACACCAAGATCCCTTGCGGATGCCCTGAGGAGACCGGGAAGTCTGATCTGCTTCTGGAGGGAGGTGGGCTGGTTGGAGTAATCGGCCACCATGGCTCACGCACAATGGTCCACTTCAAGGACTAAGTGCGGAAACCTGAACCCCATAAAGAAGAAGAAGAAGACTCTTAGTACCTACTAGAAAGTTGTAATTTGGCATGAATATACAAATGAGTTACGACGACAAAGTGCTAAAGTAAAATATTAAAAAAAAAATTAGGGTATCTCCAGTACTCTTTAAAGTGGGGGTGTTTTTTTTTTGTGGGATGTTGTTGGATAGGTCTTTAGAAAATATTGCGAGTTTGCTCCAGCAGTTATTAGATCAAGGGATTTGTTTGTCCCGTCGGGGCTTCGGGTTGTTCAGAAGTTACCGCGGCCTCGACATATAGGGCTAAGAAAGAACATGGGTGGTTTTTAGCACATGGGTACTATTCGTTGGATCTTTAGTTTGGGCGAAAGATTATCAACAGAGTTTGATTACTTTAGTTAACGAATGAGTCGAGAAAAACAAAACTTTTTGCAAAAGAATACAATCGGTTTCCAAATCACTAAAAAAGTCGGTGAATATGTTTGTTTCATTCACTTTTTGTCAACGACTTTCGAAAGTTGAGTGAGTTATTTTAAACTTGTTCGGAAGTCGGTTTTTGATTTATTGTTATTTTTATTTTTTTTTATTTTGTCCTATATTATATGTGACTAATCAATATTTTCTCTTTTATCTTTCTCTAGAAGTCATTGCATCAGTCTGTCTCCGCGTTCCCCCATCACATAGCCACAGACGTACCTAAGCATTTTTGCCTTAAGTATTTTTGATTTATGTGAACATGTCCAGCGACACAATTACCGGCACATGTAGACATGTTCTTATCTTATTCTTGCACTTATACTTCAAAAGTTGTACGACAGTGTCGGGGATACATGACATAACATCACACCATTTTACGCTTTTAACGCAATTCATATTATGATCTGTTAAAGTGGCCACTTTAGACCCCCTGTACTCCCCGAAGGGTTAGGCAGAGGTACACATTAGTACACCCACATTTCGCCTGCTTTGTTTTAATTATAGTCCCATGTTATAGGGGGCGAGCCTATTGCCATCAACCGGGCACAAATCCAGACTCCGTGGCTGCTATTTAAAAAATCCTGATAGAAAAACCCTATAACACTTTCTCCGATCGGGAATCGAGCCGAACACATCACACACAGCAATCGGGTTGCGACCACCACTCGACCGACGAGGAAACAACGCATACGCAAAGTAAGAAAATAACATTGTCCTAATAAAAGAGATACTACCACTGCAATTTTTTTCCAGCCAAGTGTCATTAGTCGTCATCGCGTCAGTCAGTCTGTCACCCCCCTTACATCGCCACAGATAATTAACAAACGGAATAGGTAATTTTCATTAATGGGAACATGTCCTGCACCACAATTACTGTGTAGTAATGAGATACCAGCTGAATGTTATTGTGTGTTAAATAATTATTATGTGGCACACTTAATTTTATGGGAGTAACAAGTATATTTTTTAGTTTATGAGTTACTTTACTCAGAATTCGATGTTGGTATTTTTTGCGCTAAGAAAGACTCGGTTTAATTTGTTGATGACAATGAGTTTCTTTTCCAAAATAAGTGGTACTTATTCTCCACGTCATTGCATTTTTTTTAAGCTAGATCATACCCAGGAACCTTGTAGTTACGGAGATATTGGTGGTCGTGAAGGGTACGTATCCAACCTGTATTGATTCGTAATTAAGTAATTTAAATAAAAAAAAAAAAAAATGTATTTTAATATAATTCGTCTGTTCGATCTATTACCATTTCTCAGTTAATAAAGAAAGGCTCTTTGTGATCTAGATAGACCTAGCGCGAACGCACCAAGTAAACGTACGACTTTAAAAATTGAAAATATGCGGCAGATTTAACATTTTTATCTATAGTTGATGAAATCGTTATTGTCGGGTTCATGAGGCTAATTGCGTAAAAATAAAGATTTACCTGTATTCGTGCTTCTGTTAGGCCGATTTTCATAGCGAGCTCTTCTCTGAAACAAAAGAGCATATAATTTTAAAACAAGTTTAAAAAAAAAATAGAGTAAATTCTTTTTACTGTAGACTGATAAAGGCGAAAAAAAAAACAAAAGTGACTGCAGTCACCATCTTGGTTCATGATGCCGACCAAGTAAATACGTATTTACAGACGCAAGTTACCTAATTAACTAATTATAAACTACATGGGTACATACCTACTACTCGCACCAACCGAATAATGAAATTGTTAAGTAAATTCTTAACCAAGTTGATGTCGTCAGTTAATTTCGTCGTGCAAGAATGTCATCCTGGCAAATTAAGGCGGGAAACATGACGTTGACAGTTGTTCTGAAGGTAGGTACCATAGACTTACAAAAAACGATTTTAGACTCTTTAAACCCGTGTGTAATCTATTTTGACTGAAATTGTTATTGCGTAAATGTACTTAAATGGAAGATAAAAGGTAATAAACTTTAGTTCGTTTGACGATGGATTATGATAATCCTGTAGCAATTAATTTGCTAGAGAACTTAATGTTTTATCTTCATTATCCTATTATGAAACAAGGAAGAGATGGATTATTTGATTGATAATTGCTTGATGAGTGGAATTGTTTTAACCACACCTTTGTGTTTTCATTCAAGAATTTCATTCAGTATTTAAACGGATTATGATAAGTTAAAGATTTAATGTAATTGTATTTTTGGAATTCAAAATTTCAATGTAGGTGACGTAAAGGTGTAGCTGTATTATATTATATCTCTATAAATTCTCATATGAATCTATCTGGATGTTTCATAATTATGTTCAGCGGCCCTCAGTTGGAATAACATGCTAGAAGGCCACTTAAAAAGAAGGAACATATCGAACTAGTTAGTCTACTCTTTCTGATAAAGCTATTAAAAAAACCCTACTTCAATTAATTACAAGACTGTTCAACTCACCTCGTAAAAACATCAGGATAATGTGTTCTCGAGAAAGCCTTCTCCAATTCCTCAAGTTGAAAACTGGTGAAGGTGGTCCTATACCGCCTCTGCTTCCTCTTCGGTGCAAACTCGTCAGCATCGTCACTGTCTGCGGACCCTGGAGGGAGGCGCTCGGAGGGTGACTGGTCAGCCCGAGACAATTCTGGGGTCGTTCGGGGGGAATCGTCCTTTGGGGGTTCTGACACCCCCATTGCAGATGCGTACTTCTGGTACTCTTGGCTTTGGGTGAAGTAATCTGGAAACAAAAGGAGTTTTTTTTTAATAACGTTTATTTAACGAAAATTTTTGCCGGAAATTATCCTCTCATACAATATACTTGGTGTATTTCCCTATCTACATAGTAATACATTTATAGACGAATTCTTTTATCAATATCATCGAAGAATATAGATATCTCTCTACTTACCTCATGTCAAAATGATGATAATATAAACGAAAAATTAAATTCCCTTCTTTCTGCAGTTGTAAATTGGATGGAAAACCATAATTTAGAAATCAACTACTCCAAAACAAAATTAATCACTTTTCATCCCCATCAAAAGAACCCATTAAAATTACATTTTAATTATAAAAATTCAAAACTAGAACAAGTAAATGAGTTTACTCTCCTTGGTTTGTCAATAGATACCCACATAAATTGGAAATCCCATGTACGGAAAATAAGGGCAAAACTATCCAAATTCACATATGCCCTACGCGAAATTAAAAAATCGACCAACCTACAAACTGCACTTGTTACTTATTATGCGTATGCCCAGGCATGGCTTAGCTACGGGGTCATGCTTTGGGGTAACAGTACTGATTCACAAACCTTATTTACTGTACAAAAGAAGTTAATTCGAATATTGGCCAACATAAAACAAACAGATAGCTGCAAACCACACTTCCAAAAACACAAAATACTCACACTTCCCTGTCTATACATCTTAGAATTATGTAAATTTGTCAAAAAACACCCCGACTTTTACACTACTTGTGAAGAAACACAAACAAGATACACTTTTCGACGCAACAAAAACAAAATAAACAAACCCCAATCCCGACTCAAAATGCACTCAACCAGCCCTTTAATTATGTCCATAAAAATCTATAATAAATTACCAAACAAAATTAGAGAAATAACTAAAATAAATGTATTCATTAATAAACTAAAACAATTTTTGGAATCAAAGTCTTACTACTCAGTAAAGGAGTTTTTAGATGATGAATAAATTAAACAATATAATAAACAACAACACTAATTTAATAAAATAATAAACAATAATACTAAAATAATAAATAAAATAAATAGTAACATTAATAATATAATACTTATTAAAACAATTCAGTATCGAATATCAAATATAAAAACAATAAATTAAATATAAGAAAATAACTTGAATTAATAATTATTAATACCTACACAATACATCTTACTTTACTATACCTATATACGCAAACCTTATATTATATATTCTATCTATACATTAGTACTCCTGATTAGTCACATTAAATAATTAATGATAATTTGAACTCCTATTTAGCTGTCTTCCTCTCTCTTTATCTTTGCTGTGCCCGACAGGGTCCATATTGATCTTCTTTTTTATTATGTACCTACCACCTATTTTATACATATGGAATGCAATAAAGAATTGAGTATTGAGTATTGAGTATTGAGAATTTACTTGATCCAATGATAGCTAATCAAATTATTTATAGATTTTAGCCGTTGTTTGTTTGGTTGATGTTGGATTTGGACAGCAGCACCTTTGCCTGTTCTGATGAATTAAATACATTAAACTACACATTTCCCTTCGTTAATTTTCACTCATGTTGGCATCCATGAAAAACACGAGAATAAAGTCCCCGTTTTGTCAATTCCCACAAGAAATCAAATCATTAAGTATTAATCATCTAATGATACTACTTATATATAAGGTAATAAATTTATTAGTTACCTAACTAATTTTTTAAACCTACAAGTAGGTACAGATAATAATTTCTACAGAAGTGACGCAAGACAAAACTAAAATTTATGTGAATTAACGTCACATTGACAGTTTTAACATTGTTTCTAATAGCCCTGTAATTTATAGGAAGGCAATTATATCAGATAATAACCGAGGCTTGAGAACCGACAGCTACAGGCAACAGCTTACTTAAGCTGTCATGCGAAAAAAGTATTGACAGCCGGCCATAGAGAGTAGGAGTTCTAAGCTGTCAAGTTATTTTTTTAATTATAGCGAAATAGGAGTTTTATTATACCAGCAGAGCTATTTATTGCGTATCTTTTTAATTGTCAGTGGCTATCATAGTGTCCATCGAATAACTGTCAAATGGTTATGGTTTAGTACAAAATGGAACCATTTGACAGTTAATTGATGAACACCATGATAGCCATTGACATTTAAAAAGATACGCAATAGCCCTGCAGGACAGTTTGACACTCGTGCACTACATACCTATAAATGAGCTTGTTTTGACAGAAAATGAGTTATATGTGCAGTTAACTTAATTACGGCATAATTGTGGCCGTGATCCGAATCTAAAGTGGTGAGGATTTCATACGGAAAATAATAAGTTGGTACTATTTTGTTTTGATTTTTATATTGTGTCTATGATATCAAAGGTATAGTCAACCCGTTTCTCTCAGCTGTATACAATATGTCAGATTCTGAAGTTCACAACCTCAGCACAATCTTTTCGTACAAGTTTGAATGTCCCTTTTTTGTGTGAATTATATCTCGCAGGTCAGCCCAGGGGTTTGTGGTCTGTTAATCAGACTATCCAGTGGGACTATCCAGCCTCCAGTCAGGGGCAAACACAAACTAAGCGAGTGTAGTGGCAAAGAACACGAGCCTTTGAGTAGGGCGTCATCCCAGTGCTGTGCCTCGGAGCGCCTCTGAGTCATCCCAGTGCTGTGCAAAGGTCTCCCCATGATTTCCAAAGTTCTCGATCCAAGGCCATCGTGGACCACTGGTCGTTGGTTCTGTCCAGGCGTACCAAGTCTCCTCTTGCACGTCGCTTTTTCAGGGTTCAAAGTGTCCGTAATAATTATCCGCCTGTAGACCAAACTCTTTTGTCGTGTGTACCAGCTAGGTTAACGTTCGAATCAATTTGTTTGATAATTACCTACTGGCGGGCGGCTTGAACGCTGCGTGTCACGACCAGTACAAACGCGGCGATGAATTATAAATAAGGTTTGCTGCGAAATTGACGAGTTAATCTTCTAGTAAAGTGGCAGTTTTGTACGGAGTTTTCATTTTACAAGTAAATGATAATCAATTTAGTTTTGTTTTGACGTTATAAACTACTGTTTTCATAGACCAACGATCTATTTCACTAGTGACATGACGTCTATTAGACAATAGAGATAGGGAGGCCTGATCAGTATACAGCGTAAATTACATACTTAAGGTGGAAGCTCACATCTGGCCCGCGAAATTCTAATTTTCTTACGTTTTTGGCAATTTGCAGGCCAGTGCTTGGTTGTATGTTTATGAAAATTTGATTTGCGACTGTAAGACGTATGAAGTTACCGAATTATAACCATCAAAATTACTAACTACTAAAGAACGACGACTAAATTAGGTACTAAAGAATGACTTTTGCATGCAAAAATCAATCTTGACATGAAAATGAACTTGGAGGGTTGTATTGATAATTTTGATGGTTATAATTCGGTAACTTCATACGTCTTACAGTCGCAAATCAAATTTTCATAAACATACAACCAAGCACTGGCCTGCAAATTGCCAAAAACGTAAGAAAATTAGAATTTCGCGGGCCAGATGTGAGCTTCCACCTTAAGTAGGAGGTACTAACCGGCACTATGTCCGGTTCCTGTTCTTGATCGCTTATCTATAGAAAGGCCGAATTGACTATAAAGGCGAAGATGTATCTCTGATCTTTTTCTTCTTGACCTTTTTTAGTGTTTTTCTGCCTCCGTGGTCGAGTGGTTTAGGCGTATGGGTCGTGGGTACGATTCATACGGGAAGCATACTTTGTAAAGTTGTTTCCAGTTTGGCAAAGACATTGCAGGCTTGAATCACCGGATTGTTTATGATTGTTGTCAAAAAAGATGATTCCGTGCTTCGGAAGGCACGTATAAGTCGGCGGCCAAATGGCGGTCGTCAAACCATGTAACCTTGGGGCCCTTGAGCCTTGGCGCTCTTGAGACGCTTTAGAAACTCGGTCACTACAATGTGTGGGGTAGGGCTATGGGGTACTATGGGGCTAGGGGTATGGTAGGGCTAGACCTTACTGCACACACGTTAAGAAAAAGTGTTTTTTTTTGGAAGTCGAAGTCTGTTTTTTTTGCAAAAAGTTTTTTGTAGTGTATAAGACACTACACTGCTACACCATAACCTCACTACACGAGTCACGAGCAAACCAATCTATTTATAAAACGCCACATTAAAAAAATACCTATCGTGATTTCAAACGATTACCGATAATTCCGACCTCCGTTTCTAGTAATCAATTGTGTCATTTAATTCAGTTAATGGCATTAAGTTAATTGCTCACTGATTATGGTGTTATGTCTATAATTGATCAGTTATTATAGAGCTGGAAGAGAACAACACGTTTGTAATTGTTTGTATAATGATTTTTGTTTGGTGTTGTGTGAGTGATTTTTGTTTGTGAGTGTCTTTGAGGATGTCGATGGGTGAGTAGGCACTGTAGGCAGTAATGTAGCAGGAAACGGTGTTACGGTGTTGGTAAAGGGGGGTATGAGTTCTACAAAGAGTGCTCTGTAGACAATAGTGATATTTACGGACTTAAAAAAATATGATTAATTAGTCCGTCTGTTAGATTATCTAAAAATATGATACGTATTTTTTGTTTTATCAAATCAATAAAAATTGACGAAGATAAAACGCGTCAAAGATTTGAGTGGGTGTTTGTGACGTCACTAACCGCAAAAAAATGTCATACTAATGTACGTCATTACACACATATTATGTATGACACTTTTTAGCATTGAATATGACGTCACACAAGCTTTCAAAGCACTGTATCGTCTTCATTGATTGCTTACGTGAAAGAAGAAAAATATGTGTCCAATATTTTTTGGAAATCTATCCGACGGACTAATTACATTTTTTTTGTTAACTACCCTATTACCTACTTGTGGAAGATCCACTAACGACCTGAAAATATGAAGTAGCTACAATTGTGTGCAATTCTATCCGTCTATTTTTGTTCCGCCATAATTTAAAACCACTCTCTACATAACTACCTACTATTAATGAACGTGTGCTTGTTATTGAGAAAAAAAATCTATATGTAAAGAAGCATCCGTAGATCATATTTTTTATATCGTTTTTTTTTGTTTTCATATCGTTCCTTACACAATCCACCCATTTTGTCTTTTGCCTTGGCTTGGCGCCTTGCCTGCTTCCCTGTCATTCCGTCGCGTCGCCATGAAGCCAAACTTATGTAAATTGTAGGAAAAAAAAGAAAACATTGTACCAGTATCCAATTGTTCGTATCAAATGTCGTAAACCGACGGAAATCAACTAAAAAAAAAATACCTAAAAGAGATCGCGTGCGATAAAATTAACAAATTGCAGAAATAAACCTCCAGATTGCCACGAATTCACGGAAGTCTTTATTTTAATTAAAATAAGTGAGACTTTAACGTTTTCATTTTAATTCTTAAATGATTTGCTGAAGAATGTTTGTTGAAGGCAGCTTTTGTAATTGAAGTAAAGGGTTATAATGTTGGCAAAAGTAGGGTTACTGGTAAATCTTATCATGTTCATAAAAGATATCGAATATTTTTTAATGCACTTAAAATAGCTGCCACCGTGTTGGAAAAATATTTGAGAAATATAAATTATTTAATATTCTCTGTTATTATAGCTCTGATAATTGCACCGTAGAGGTATAGAACATAGAACAACATACACAAAAAAAAAGAAAAATAACTATGTTGGGTGCCACCAAACAGTGTAACCACGTATTAATAGGGTATTTCACAAAAAAAAATCTAATTAGTCCGCCAGATAGATTTTCAAAAAATAATGGACACATATTTTTTATTTTTTCACGTAAACAAAAGATAAAGACGATACAGTACACCGAAAAGTCATGTCAAGTCGTGTGACGTCACAAGGTGAATACGTTTTTACCCAGAAAGTGATGTCAAAAACCGCAACTCATGATCTTTGAAACGTTTTATTTTCGTCATTTTTTATTAATTTGACAAAACAAAAAAAAATGTTTTCAATATTTTTCGATAATCTAACAGACGGACTAATTACATTTTTTCGGTAAAATACCCTATTAGGTCATAATAACATATTCTACTCCAGTAAAACTAACTTAGCTAAAACGTATCAATAACCAAACCTTTTTGCAATAAAATCAGAATAACTTTAATCACCGTTTGACGTCACAAAAAAACCCGTAACACATTAATCACTCACTTTCACTCACTCCCATGTCACGTTTCTTCCTTTCTTTTTTGTCTTTCCTGAACTTTCCTTCCTGACGTAGTACCTACATAGATGATGGCTGGTATAAGAATGAAAATGTTCTATGAAACAATGTAGCGATAAGCCTCGATATTGCAATTCCTTAGTGATTTTATCATAGCGAATGGTATTACGTAAGTATGTATAATAAAAGTAACTGTTCTATTAATTTATAATTGCTTATCTTGAGGATGTGTTATTTTGTGTGGGAGGGGTGGACGGTTAAGTGTGACGAGGTTAAACTGCGTTTGTTGTTGATATGATTATTTTATTAAAATTGAAATGTGACGCGTTGCGATCTTGTGAGAATTTTCACGTTGTTTTGTAGGTGGCCATTTTAACACAATTGATGTCGCCTCTGGTTTTAGTTCCATGAAACCGTCGGTTCTGGGTTATCCTAAGACTCTGCCTGAATGTAACTTCAGACGCCCAAAAGTCTTTAGAATAGGTATAATCAACTAGTAGAGACGAAGAGGTCACGAGGAACGAGTTTCTATAGTTGTGTCCAAAAACGCGTTTTTTTAGTTTATTGCCAAGTTGGTTGTTTTTATTTGTTAGCCTGTATTCATTATCACACATTATCATTAGCCCTCGCGGTACTCGTCCAGCAGGGCTATTGCGTATCTTTTAAATGACAGTGGCTAACCTATAGTGCCTATCAATTACTGTCAAATGGTTCCATTTTGTACTAAACCATAACCAATTTGACAGTTAATCCATAGACAATATGATAGACACTGTGATTTAAAAGATACGCAATAGCCCTGCAGATTTCATTATAAATTCTTTATTACTTAGTACTTTTACACCCTTTGGTGTAAAAGTACCCTTAACGCAAACGAAAGGCACTTGTTCTCCCCATCACTGCGACAATTTTTTTGTTCTACACCATACCTGGGAACCCCCTAGTTACGGAGATATGGGGGGTCAAAGTTCCAAATTTTGCACAGCTGTTTTTGTAAATACTAGTTTTTCAGGTTATAACTTTACTTAAGTAAAAGGGTTTAAGAGTGCTACATTGAGTTTTAACGTAAAAAGAAATTTTTGACCCCAAAAAAACAGTCGTTTCCTAGCAAAAATTTTTGCGTAAGGGTACTTAGTTTGATGTACAGAATGCTTGGTTGACGTATGTGTGAAGGGTTGATTTACACCCTGTTTACTACTCTTATTGAATACCTTTAACATTATCATTATGACCGTTTACGCGTAATGAAAATGATTCATTAACTTTAATTAAATAATACATATATATTTATTTATCTTAACATGTTAGTTTTCTTGAGGCCGTTTGCCGTATCATTAAGTATAGTGCCTGCTGGAGTTCTAACTAATGACCTAAAACTCTTAAGAACGTCGGTACCACTATACCAAAACTCAGCTGAGGTTAATTTAGAACTTTTCTAAAATTTTCCCATGATAATTATCAGCAGCATAATAATTATCATTTTCCCAACTATGTTGGGGTCGGCTTCCAGTGTAACCAGATGCCAAACTAGCCACGACTAACGGCTTTTTTTTTAGCGGGTGAAAAATCATCAAATAACCCCTCCCGCTCTTGGGCAGAGCGAAAGGGAGTGTCAGACTTCTACTGACTAAAAACCACCCATGTTCCTTCTTAGCCCTATATGTCGAGGCCGCGGTAACATCTGAATAACTCGCAGCCCCGACGGCGCGACTAGCGGCTTAACGTGGCTTCCGAGGCACAGAGGAAATTTGGTATGTTATAAGTGGACATCCATCCACGGACTAACCTAGGTAAGAGAGGCTTAACCTTCATTATTTTCCTGCGACTTAGTTTATTATTACTTTGCATGATTATATACTACCTATTTAGCAACAACACTGAAAACGGGTTATTTACGACGTTTACTATTTGTTTTGTTTGCGACCTATTATTTTTAATAAATATGTATGATCTAAGTATGTCACGATCAAACTCTAATCAATCTTCAAATTAAATCCTATTACATGGAACGAATAAACAGATCATAGATTTGCCAACATTAGATTACATAGACCATTTAATACATAACATGGTAACAATGCTTGTCCAATTTAGATTCATTGTAGATAATCCATTAACAATAGTTTTTGTTTAAATCAACACAAGGAACTCTGAGAGATCGAGGTTTTATCGAGCAAGCGGCACTTTTATTTATCTGACTAACCAAGTTTGAGTAATCACAAAACTGATTAACCAATTAGGTACCGCGTAGATATCAATCTAGATTATCAATTATATGATTACACATATCTGGGTAATGCAGTATTCGATCTAATTAAGTTTACAAATAAAATCTGATCTAACAACAAAAGTTCCGAAAGATTCGATCCGGTGATTAGATGACAATACCGACAGTAATCGGTGATAACATATTTAGATATATCGGACGATTTGCCGACGTTTTCGATCTTAAAAATAATAGTATCGACTCCTGATAGAGCGATTGGGGCCCGATAACGGAATTTAACATTTATTTTTATTTAATTTACATTTTGTATTTCGGTTTCCATTTGTGATATCATCAGGGAATCGGGTTGATTAGAAAAATCAATTAAAAAAGAAACTACTTTTGATAACTTATTACGGTGGCTGATGTCAGATTTTAATCAGTTCGTGAACTGAATTTCCTGTTAAAAACATATTCATTATACTAGCCCATATATCCAACGGTCACGATTCTATGCAATTTCTTTCCAATACGGTATTTCGCCAAAAAAATATAATTAGTCCGTCTGTTAGTTTATCGAAAAATATTGGATACGTATTTTTTGTTTTTATCAAATTAATGAAAATTTACGAAAATAAAACGTGTCAAAGATCATGAGTCCGGCTTTTGACGTCACTTTGTGGGTAAAAAAGTACTAACCTTGTGACGTCACACGACTTGACACGACTTTTCGAAGACCTGTAGGTATCGTCTTCATCTTTTGTTAACGTGAAAAAATAAAAAATACGTGTCCATTATTTTTTGGAACTCTATCTGACGGACTAATCAGATTGTTTTGGTGTAATACCCTATTCTTAAGGAAGACTTCTAGTTGGCCGCCATCTTGGAAAAACATGTAAAAGTTTTTCCGAAACACAACTATGACGGTACTACGTACTACTACGAACAAATTCTCTATTAACCCTTTGCATGCTACTGTCATATCAATATTGAATTTATGACATCGAATCTGCAATACAAAAGATTGTAAATACATTTTACGACTAAGGTTACATCGGCGTGGAAAAACTGTTGAAGAATCGTAATTTCCCATGTTCCACAAAAAGTAAGTAATTGTAGGTAACATATAAATGAGTTTTCATTTAATTTATATAACAGAGAGAAAGTGAGAGACTTCACTTACTAATGTAAGTGAAGTTCATCAATAGATAAGTAATGCAAAAACCGCTAAATAGATTTTAATGAAGCCATCTAATTATGGGAAGAACTTGAATGTGTATTTGCTATTTTATCATTAGAGTGTAACATTATAGAAAGTTGGTATAATACGGAAAATGCAGTGAAAACATTCTCTTGTGACTTTTCCGTTGGGCAGTTTTACATAATATAACGGCTGTTATGTTTGGTTATGAGCCGTTGTCTTGAGCTGTGGGTCCGATTCCTAAGTTGGAAAAATTATATTGTTATTCCCATTGCAAATTTCTCAGCAGCGCGAAGTCTCGACTTATGCTCGGTTGGTCACAATAGACTGGGGATGGGGCTGACCCCAATTGACACAAACCCTCCAAAAGTGTAGAGAACTGAGCGAAAATTGAGACCTACACTCAGCATGGGGGTCAAAGGTTGAAGAAGAAGGTGATTTAAAGGATCTTCTGATTCTTCGTGTTACCTACATACCCTTAAACAAGCAAATAACAAAAAAAAAAATGATTGGCACCATTAGTATTTCCCCGAAATTTAACACTCACGGTAAACAATCATTAATTATATATTTCCGAAAATAAATGCGTCATACACCGAAAATATTCACCTACACACCTACTGTCCTTCCTTGTTTAATGACGCGATCAATGTTTATCACACCAAATTTAAAATAAGACTATTTATTGTTTTCCGGGATAAAAACCACGTGTAGGTAATTGTCATTTACTGATAAAATGTTTATTGTTTTACTAAATCGGTAGTATTAGGATTTAGTAGAAACTTGACATATTATGTCAATACTGCTAGGAGAATTTTCATTGTCAAAACGTTACAGTAACGAAACATTAACGGTAACGAAACAGAGATACTCTATTTTGACCCACATCCCAATATAATTCCATTCTAATCTGTCTGATCAGATACCTATATGCCTCCACCTAAATACCTCCGAGTACCTATATTGTGTAGGTTTCCGATATTCTTGTCCAGCATTCATTTCGAAATTTGAAAAATTCTGAACAAAAATCCCAACACTTATTATAATCCTATGTTTTTTCAGTACTTAGTTGCTTTAATTCTTTATAAATCCTGGCAATTGTCATGCCGTAAAAAGTCGGGATGGAGCGCCAAAATGCCGGACATGACCGTGCCCATGACCGATTCAATTCTTCCGTATTTGGACCGGACGTATGTTCACCCTATTCGTGCTCTTGGCACCACTCCCCAAAATTATGACATCATGACAAACAATAGCATTTCAGTCTTAACAATATGACCAACAAAAACTTGACTAAGTAAGTGACGTTTGAATCTTTTGATTAAAAATCTATATTTAGCTAGATTCCTGTGTCTTACGACGTGTGTTACTGGAAAATATACTTAAAGGACGTGTAATTTCGTACAAGTGTATAAAATACTTCCCCGACTTAATCGATGTCAGTGGAAAGATATGACTTATGAGTAAGATGCGATGTTTAGTTAGTAATCGGCGGAAATGAGTGATAGATTTCACCGTAATTTATGAAGTAATATTGATATAATTAGGTCAATGTCGTAGACCTCTTTTTTAACTGCTATAATCAATGATAGCGGACAATTTTTCTATCATAAGCAGTCATAGCCCGTCCGACGTTTGGACTGTTCAGTCTTAGGTCCCGCAGTTCGAACCCAAGACCTCAGATTTTTCGGATTCATGGGCGTATTCTATGATTATCATTAGCTTCAGTGAAAGAAAACATCGTAGGGAAACCAGTTTGCCTGAAAGATATTTCTCGACAGCGTGGAAAGCCAAGTCAGAGGAATAAAAACTCTGACACTAGGTTAGGCACTAACCATTCGATACAGAAAGAAAGAAATACTTTATCATCTATTGCCATCGTCATGTCACTCAATATCTTATCCTTTCCAGGAGTGTATTTAAAAGATGATAATACACGGACATAGACGGAAATACACCCTTTTTTTTGGGGTTGTGGAAAATCATCAAATAACTAGGAGTGTCAGACTTCTACTGACTAAAAACAACCCAATTCCTTCCTAGCCCTTGTGCCGAGGACACGGTATTTTTTTCTAACAACTCGCAGCCCCGACGGGCGTTTGCCCTTGTGGGCCCCTTCCAAGTTGCTGGCATTTCATTAAGGCGCGCGTGAAACACGAACGCGCCGTCGACACGGCCTGTCGTCGACATAAGACGGTTGGACGGCGAGCTAGCTCATTACTCACCGTCCACAGGCCTGCGTCTACAGTGGCCCTGAGCCATCTCGTGGCCCTCGAATCCAGGAGCGTCTCCCGCGGCGGCTGGGACATGAGGTTCTCTCCCTCTCACGTTCCGCTACCTCCTTCGCTAGCATCACTGCTCAGAAGGAGGCGTCGGCGTCCCATTCCCTCTGGCCCTAGACCATGGCTTGCACCAGAGCCAAGAGGTCGCCGCCGCCGATCGCCGCTACGAGAACACAACTTACTGTACGTAAGTCGAGGCCGTCAACACTGGGCCACCGCTGTTTATTCGCGCATTGCTCACCTATATCTCCTTCAAGAGGTCTTGGTAGTAGTCTCACGTCACGTGTCATGCAAAAATAGACTTTACGGTAAATTATGTTTTACCCAAGCTACAATCTCGTATACTTAGTTAATAGAAACTTGGCACAGAGTCTACCTCATAATAGCTGTCAGTGAGTCATAGCTGGTGACCTAGTTACCTACCTAGCCTATACTCATTAAATTATACTTCGTTTATGAGTGATACCTGTCGACAGCTATCTGTTACTAAATTGTCAGTATGATTGTCTAGAATGAGAGCATTATTACATGATTAAATGGAGGAGGTCGTGGCTAGGATCAATCTTCAGGTTAAGCCACACTTGTCTAGGTCGGTCTGTGGATGAGTGACCACCCATGTGACACACGCAGTTTTCTCTGTGTGTCGGAAAGCACGGTAAGCCGTTGGTCGGCTCCCGGCTGTGATTGGATTTCTGGCCAGTCTTAACACAAGGGGTATGGTATTCCCAGTACAAACTAGGCTGTGCAGCCGATTTATGTAAAATACTGGTATTCAGCTGCATTCATATATTATTTATTAATTAAGAATAATAATTTTGAATTTGTATAAACTCATGGCACAGTGCACAGTGATAAGTCATATACTTCGCCGACAAAATGTCTCAAAATCATTGGTGGCAATCAGCTGATCGATAAAGATGATATCACTATTGTTTACGTCATTCAGATTAATTCTCGTCAGAAATGGAACATTGCCTGCTGTTTTAATCACTTAAAGGATAGGGTTGAAATATATCACCGACTTACGAACAGTAAGTCGTGGGTTCGAATCCAGGCAGGCGCATTACTTTGTGTAATTTATTTCATCACCGCTGCTCTCAAAAAGGTGAAGGGAAACAGTGAGGAAACCGGCGGCATGTCTTAAAACCAAAAAAATACCAACCGCACTGGACCCGCATGGTGGATTATAGCCCATCCCTCTGCTAGAGAGAAGGCCTGAGTCCCTGCAGTGGGAACATTATAGGCTGATGATGATGAGTCGAGGATTCGCAAAGCCAAAAAATACCAAAAAGTGGTCTGGATGGACTCTACTCTTTCCCTTACTCTAGTTTGTTCGATCTATAAAACCTCACTTACTTAAATAAAAACGGTATAAAAAATGCAATCACAAATGTCAAAGCCTGTCCTCATTCCTCAAATAGACATTTATCTCTATTAGGATTATAATTTTAGATATATATGCAATTAACTTGATAATGCACCTGACATAATGTGGGGCAATTTGTGGCAAATAGCGCCACAATTAATGTTTGATTATATTCCTAGCATTCGCCTCAATCGAGTACTATCGAGCCATCTTGTTTGTTCTATGTATTTTATTACTGTAATTAATAACTGGCCATTATTGCTGAATCATAGGTATTTTTTCTAGCTGTGGTGCTACTTTGTAGGATGCACGTGGATGATAATGACCTTGCAACTTAGGTCATGTCAATCTCCTTCAGTGCAACGGACCAACGCGGCAACGGTTGGTCATTGACATGAAAGTCTTGAAATTAGCGCACATCATTTTCCAAGTTTGCAAGGGTTACTGAGCTTAAGTTCATGAACCCTTAAAAGAACTGATCAGAAAATTTCTTCTGCTTCAACAAATTAAGATATTTACTTCATTATCACTTAATTGGTTAGCAAAATATTACACAAAACTATACGATAAGCTTGCATTGCTAGGAACTGATAATGTTATAGAGATTCTACGTTTTACAAAAATGTTAACTCCATTCGACCTTCATCAGATTGAGTCCACTAAGTCACAACCCAACGGTATTGTATTAACTTTTAATCGAGTTATTGGTAGCTTGGTGAGACCGTCGTCGTCGGACTGCCGATGGTGCGAGAGTTGCGAGAACCTACACCTCTCGATGTTTAGGAATAATGTGCGTATTTTGGCTAAGTGTTGCCATACAACGCGGCAACGCTGCCAGTCTCTTGGGCACTTTACCTGCTGACAGCGTTGAGGAGTTTTTCGATGCCCTTTTATAGTTAGTTTGTTTTGAGGTTAGTTTAGTTTATATATTTAGTATAGCCTTACTTATATCTCAATAAATTAATTCTTTCAGGAGTTAAATATATGTATAGGATTATAAAACAATAAAAATATATTTACCCTTAAAAAAAATGTGCGTATTGCATAATTATCACTTAAATCGGTGAAGGAAAAAATAATAATGAAGAAACCAGCATTTGCATGAGATTTCTTGGAGGCATGTAAAGCCAAGTCAGAGGTCATTTAGCGGCATAAAACCTCTGGACACCAGGTTAAAGAAAGAAAGACTTAACAAGATAAAGAAGAATCGAGATAATGATATCAGAGCGATTTAATATCGAGTTTTCGAGAGCAAATCGTTGGGGTCTTTGTCGGATGCGCGTGGGTAGAGATTATTTATAATTATTTAATTGCGAGCGTGCGGGTCGTGACACCGGCTTGCGAACACCATTTTCCGTTGGGTTTTTACATAATTACAGTTATTCCTAGTGATTGTACGTTTGTTTGCTAATTTTTCCTTTATTTGATATAATTTAATTATATAAAATGGTGCGCATAGGGTAAATTGTTGTTTATGGTAGGTACAGACATGTGAAGTTTTTCTTATCGATGCTTGAGGCACGTGTTAGATTTATTATTTAATACGTTGTTTCAAGATTTTGATGGGTTCAGACCTTTTTGGCACAGAAAGGCACTTAAGATACCTTTTATTGTTGTAAACTTTTACTTTGGAAAAACTTGTCCAAACTATCGGCCTAACTTTGTCGATGTATTTTTTTATATTTTAACTTCTGAAACTGGTATAACTGGACCAAATACACTGTTAAACTGAGAATTAACTTAGAAGAATGTTTCATTTAAATATCCTACGGGCGGCGTTGGACCGTGCATACTTATCTATTTGGTTCCACACGATTATGATCCAAAAATTAATCCTAACTGCTTCACTAATAGACTTACGAGACACCTAAACGACCCGTCGCCATCTCATAACATTGCTGAATATAAAATTAACAAATCGGCATAATTTACAACGTAAATTATGCCATAATAATATGCGGCCTTATCTTGGCCTAAGACATCTACCGTTCACCAACACATTCTGCTAACCATATACATATTTTCTACTCTTAAGAATATAACAATAGGGTTTAGATTTCAATGTTTTTTACTTGCACGGGTTTGTGTTTAATTTGGTATCTGTTTGTAATAAAACAAAGGGAATGATACGTGCAAGTTAATTACGACCAGAAATGTAATTAGGTCTAATCAAATAACGTGATCTTTTTATACGTTTTTGCTTTTGCGTTTTTGTTCCTTCTATGTTTTTGCGAGACAGAGGTAATAACGACTTTTTTGTGTGAATGTCGTAATTGAAATGTGTTATAAAATAATAGTTAGTTTATTTATATCAATCAGGATAACGATACGTCTGGGGCGTTAAACTGCGAAATTATGTAAAAAAAAAACTACATAATTGTGCCCGTTTTTTTGCTTACTTTGGTTCAGACGGAAATTGATGGACCTAATTTTTAATTTGGTTAGAATTTTGACTGGCATTGTTTTATGTTTTATAATACATCTAGAGAAGAGAAAGAGATAAATAAGGTAGCTCGGAAATGAAGCTGTTTACATTATACAACGTCACGATTGTCGTTAATAAAAACCTGTCATCGTTGATTTTACAGTGAGCTAATTTTAATAGTAAGCATGCGTGAAGCGATCACTATCGCACGATAAAAATCATCAATAAATAGGGATACAGCGAAAAAAGTGCATTGGATGAGTTTTACAACCCTTTTTAGCGATAAAAAGACTTTATAGTCAAGTTAAAAACTAGAACCAGCTTACATAACACTAGAAGCACTAAACGACTTCATAAAACATAACAAGTCATAATCATAACTTTCATATTCATAACAAATATGAACTGTAGTAAAACAGTTTATGTTCTTTTACAAACTGACGCTATAATAGTTATTATTTTAATAACTTTGTACAGACCCCATCACATCAAGCTAGTAGAAACTGTCACAATTATTTAATAGATTTCAACTTTACTGCTTAAGCTTTAGGTTCAAGGTTGATTGGCAATTTTACACTTTTGGGCAACTGTTTTTGCTGACAACTGTACTTACAATTTTAAATGTAAAAATACATCTTCGTATAGACACTAAATATTATCAGTAATTAGTATCGATATTACGTAGCAGGGTGCGCAAAAACGCGGGAAAAGTGGGACATTCTCGATGCAATTATAGATTGAGGAAGAGATAGTGCGCGTACGCATGTTTCAAAATGGCGTCCACGTTAACCCTTAACTGGCGGGGTCAAATTGACAAGTTAACTTAATTTATTATTATTATAAGTATTTTAATTAATATTTGGTCCGTTGGTGTTTATGTACGAAAATATTTGAGTTGGGGTTGGTAAATTAATTTTAGCTTTTGAAGTGAGGTGCCAATGAAATAAAAATACAGTTTAATTGGTAGGCCTGAAGGTAGACTGACAACATATTGATCTAGTAATCTGCAAGGCAAATTGATATTCCTCCCTCAAAAACATATTTTTAGTATCCAGCTGTTTCATGTTAAGTTCTTGTTAAGGCGATACCCGATATGTTAATAACAGATAAGCGAGAAGACCTTCGACAAGTGTTAAAACACGGTAGTTATCGTAATGGCCCAACTCTAGATGTAGCCGATGTAGGCGTTACCTTAGCATTAAACTCCTTTCGGCGGTACTTATTGTTTTATCTTATTAATATTGTAACAAAGAGATACCGCGTACTTGTTGGCGCCATTACCGATCGAGATAACGACTGTTGTTTTTATGGAATAAATGATTTTTTTCTTCGTTGTGTCTATCTACATACTGGTCAAGCACTTTTTGTAGAGTAATTTCAAAATGAATTACTTACGAGCATTTTCTTGAATTTTTATTGCAATTTGTGTATCCCACTCTGCACTTACGCACTTAATGTACCTCATTGAAATTACCGCACTATTAATAAATGAAAAATATACACTATTGAAACGGTTGTACAACATTTAATTTCACACTAGACTAATAGCAGCAGAATTTTATTAAAAAGAGCTTGTAAAGTATGTATTTTCCAAGTACCCATTTAGAATAATAGGTATAGGTAATAGCAAAAATATTTCTAGTCATCGCACATAGAGTAAACACGTTATCTATCAGTGTTGCCTTATGCAACTACACAGTAATTATCTTTTTAAAAATCTAAATAGACTTCAATCACGATATTTTGGTGATAAGATCGTATCAGACAATAATTACTAAGTACAAACGAGCTACCGATTCGACGTATATACTTTTATGTGCCGCCTTTCATAAAAGTAAATGTCCTGTAATTAATTAATTGATAACAGGATCTTAATTAATATTATTATATTATGTTTAAATTAGAGATAGCCACAAATAAGAACACGTAGCAAATTACCTATTTTAATGTAATTGAAATTTTTAACGTTACAAAAGTTTTCTACTAACCGAGCGAGTTAAAATAGCTGGCCAATTATTTTAACTAGAGAATGCGTTCCGGCAAATTGCAATTATATCGATCAAAATACAATAAACCGATCACGAACTGATATTTATCGCAGTTAATTAAAACGATTTGAATGATAATGACGTTACAATCGAATTGCGAATAAAAATATAAAAGTTTTATAATAATAATAAATAAAAATAGAAATGCAACAGGCGTAGATGAACACATAAAGTAATTTGTAAAAAAGTTGATACCGCTCACTTGGAAGGAAATTAAATTCCCGAGTGCGTGTGTTGTCGCACTAAATTAAAAAATAATTCAATGAGTTCTAATTGCGGTGCGCGGCGCGCGCAGGGTTGATTTTATCTTCAGTACGTTGCGTTGGTAAAAACATTGATCGATAGTTCTGAACACTCGTGTTTCAAATAATCATAGACATCGAGTCATGATTTTTATTAAATTAATATCGAAACAGGAAATACATGCGCTTCAAAAAAATATTACAGTTGAAAATTACACTTGTTGCATGCAAATTTTGACCTATGCGTACATCTCATATGCATGTTAATATGATAGGCGATGTCTATTCTTGTTTTAGCACTAGTTTAAATAATTTATAACTACAGTATGCGGTGTTAATAGATGCTATTGACATAAATAAAGTGAAAAACAACGTTTTGTCATAGATAATCTTGTATTTACCAATTAACCCTTAAATGCGTGCTATTATTATTCGGTCACTATTAAAGCTGCTCTCATAGCCGTTATTAATAACATAATTAAATCATTAAAATTCGCGGCGATAGTGTTGTGCCACACATAAAAATAATTTCACAGTAATTCGATCACACGTCTAGTGCTCGTGCTAATCGACAATTACGGGTATTGTTATTTTTATTTGTTCCACACGCGGCCGGACAAAGGTACGCATATTTGCAATTTCAAGCAGCCATTAATGTACACTCTCACGGATGTCCACAACTGTTCGTTAATTGTTTGAAGTGACAAGAAATATTGGTGCTTAAAACAGTGCTGGCCTCATCTGCGAGAAAAAACACGCTGAAGTGCTTGCTCATAGATAAAGTTAATTGTTATTGCAGGCTAGATAATTATTTTAGATACTTAACAATGATAAATTAGAATATAATAGTTAGTTTAGTTAGTTTAATATTTGATATTTTTTTCTTATTGTTTATTTTTAACTACTTTTCTGTTTTATAAGCTCAGAATAGCGCACTGCATGTTAGATTTAACTTTTAATATGCTGTGGAAAATGTCGTAGGTTATACATTTATAAGCCTTGTGTATTTACAACTTAGTGTAAGATTTTAATGTATAACTGTTTATTTTCCCGAAAAAAAAAAAAAAAAAAAAAAAAAAAAAAAAATAGCTAGACTAGTAGATATTCTTAAAAAATACGATTATTGTTTTTTTTTATTTACTCACAAGCTTGGCGCAAGTGATTGTTAAGTCGTTTAAAAGTATTTAAGGTGTTAAAAATAAGTGCCGTCTACTTAGTCGATTGTCTAATCGTCAGCCGTTGCATTTTATCACATTTCGATTATTTTCGTGTGTGTTTTTAAAGACGTTCTTATTTTTTAAACGTTTTATTGGTTTTTTTTAAATTTGCAAGCAAGACTTTAGAGGACCAGACCAGGTGGTAAATAAAAATATCTTAGATATATTTATTATTTATGTTCCTAATGGCAGTTTAATGCTTATGCATCTAGTACGAGTTACTCATAATTTTCTTTTTTATTCATTGAAAGATAAATTAGAAAGTATATGGTCGTTAATGCCTCTAAACTTATTTACTAGAAAAACGTGTTAATAACATTAATCTTCGACATAGCTGAACACAAGTGCCTACATAAGTTTTGCGTGAATCATGTAATAGAACTGAAAAGGGGAATTACCGTATCATAACAATATTATCAACAGTCGTAGGTCAGAATTTTAGAAGGAAGTCTATTGTTTTAAAACAAGCATAGATTTAATTAATTCCACTTCATCTAGGTATTTATAAATAATTTACGTCAATGTGGGAAGCGAATTTTCAGTTTAAAATTGACAAAAAAGTTAGTTGTGAAAATATTAAGAGATGATGAGAGAGGTGTTGTTACCCTATATTATTATAAAGTCTCTGAAAAAAAAAGCCACAAGATTTAATTTCAGACAATATAATAAGCTAGCAGGTAGGTAGGCAATTCATTCATCACAATTATTTCAATCACCATCAATTCATCAGTTTTGACGAACTGTGTGTATGTACGCCAGTGCAATTTAACCCTAGAATGTGCGCGGAAATGTCAGTCAGCATAGCGGCAGCTGCGGGCGCTCCCGGCCTCACTTTCAACTTGGTTATACTTTCGCGCAACCATAAATTACCGAGACGTCCGGACTTCCCGATTATTTAAGATTATTACCATTATTGCCATTCCATAAATACCTGACTTATAGAGGTGGATAGTAACATAGAGGCCAAAGCTTTGCATGTTTTTTTTGAATGTACTATTTTATTCAAACATCACAAATACGATGCGCATACGTTGTTTTCATTCACGAATAAGACTTGCGCATGGCCGCATTAAAATTACGCCTAATGTGAAGCGATGATGCGCCCTAAATATTTATTACCGAATACCATGAATTTGAAACCGAAAATATATATTTTTATTTACTGTTGATTGCAAATTTAATGCTGACTGCTATGATTTAACAACTACTATTAGTAATACTAATTTCTCATCATTAACATTCACATAACCCTTAACACTGTCAATGCGACCGTCGGTCTAATCGGCCGGCGAGACGTTAATCGGTTTTGCCTCACCAACCAACTGATTTGCAAACATCCGTATTTCATATTAATAATCCCAACTTGCATAAATTAAATAACGTTCGCTGACATAACTGGTGTTTGTGTGTGTCTGCCTGTCTGTGTTTGTGTGTGGCTAGGCTAGGCAGGGTTAGAAATAGGACTAATACTTTTACTTATAGGATGGTTTGCAGAGAAATCGGAAATGCATTCTTTTGAGTTTCCGTATGCGGTTTGATTTAGTTAGTTGTTTAGTTCTGTCCACTTTCACGAAAAATATGTAAAGGAGAAAACACAAAACAAACGGCACGGTTGGCGCAGTGACTCGAGCAATTGACTGCTGCGCTGCGTGTCGCTGGTTCGATCCCCGCACGGAACAAAAATTGTAATGCCTACTGCGATAGTTGTTTCGGGTCTGGGTATTTGTGTCTGTGAGTTTATATGTTTGTGAACCACGATACAGAAGAAATTTCTATTGTAGGGCAACTTTAAAAAAAAAATTAGGCATAAAAGCAGGATTGTAATAAAATACCTACTTACCTACTAATAAAAAATACGAAACTCCTTTAAACAAGCTTTACAAAAAGGAGAAGGTTAATAAATTAGAACCATATATGTTTTTCTATTTTTAGAATATAATAATGGCTCTATAGTTTCCTATTTATACAGTAAGGCAGGAAAAAACATCAATTTATGATATAGAAAAGCACATTGACATTGGAAATTTTCAGACCAATTTAGTTACTGATTTAAGTTGTAATTTTAGGTGACAATAGTCTAATAATACAGAATGGATGTTATACAAAGATAATCACGCAAAATGGACAATGGGCAGGATAACCATTTTCCTGGCTATTGCGTGTGAGTGGTGTACTCGTATTATTATTATGATAATTTAAATAAATTGATGTTAAAAGGGTTAAAAACAATGATATTGTTTTGAGATCCTGTAGACAACAAAGCAGCAATAGAAGAATCTGATCGATTCTGTAGATTTTTCAGAAAATGCTTACTAAAAAATAAACTTAGTACATTTCATATAGGTATTTTTTTGGGTTTAACAGTGTTAAAGATTGGAGGAGATGGCGAAGCGCTTTATTTATTTATTTAGGATCTCCAACAAAGAATATACACAGATCATGTAAAATATTTAGCGGACGATAAAAGTATCACGTAGGTAAGTGTACTCCTTTACTTACGGGGGTGTGTAACGGTTGATATAATAACAAAAAATCTAACGTTCACTTGACCTAATTTCAGTTAATATACTTTTGTTTAATATAACGATCAGTTGAGATAATGAATTGTTGATATAATTTCATTTTATCTAATTTCTTTTAAAATAATAAAAATTTCCTATAATGCACATTTGACATAATATTCATGTAGTATATTATTCATTTACTATAATATTCATAATCTCTAATAACTTTTAATATAATTTAGAAATTGAATTCCTTCGGGCTTTGGCCTCTAACTTAAAACTGAAATAAGATGTAATATTTATGTGATGCTATGTTATGATTAAAAAAATATTGTACTGTTTTTTTTTTCTTCGCTTTATACCCTATACACCTACCACCCTCAACTATTGTAACCAGTAGAAATTGGATGCAATCTGGACTTTAAGGCACCCCGACTCGGACAGGTTAGGTTAGAAGGGGATGGCGGGGTCGTGTGAGCGAGCGAAGCGAGCGAATAGACCCCGCCATCCCCTTCGTGGTTATTTTTTTATAAACCATCCAGAAGTAGGAGCCCCGCTTCGCGGGGCTCCGTCGACCAAGCCCACCCTCCGCCATGCATTGAATATTTTAAGATTTGGTTAGGTGCCATTTGAGTTAGGTTAGAACTGTGACCATTAAACATGAAAATTAGGTCAAAAGAACATTAGATCAAATGAATGTTATATAAAAAGAATATTATACATATTGAAAATTATATAAAATGAACGTTAAACTAAATGTTTTATATTAAATGAAAATTATATCATATGAAACATTAGGTCATATGAAATTAGGTAAATTGATTTTATAGCATATGAAAATTATATTATATGAACGTTATTTCAAGTGAAATTAGAGCATTTGTTATTATATCATACATTACACACCCACTTACAGGAGACCACAGCATGCACAACAAAACTTTGAATGGCTTCCTCGCAAATTAGCAAGAAGGAGAAGCACACCATAGATAAATGTACAACAAAGGAGGGGATACCAGGAATGGGCGGAAACGAGCAACGCTAACAATAACGTTTTACTAAATGTCTCTTAGTTTAATGAAGGCTTAGTTCAGTAGGATGCGTATATGGCGACTATGTGATAATAATGTGATGTTTTCTTGTGCCGCTAAAAAACCTACTAAATTTTTACTTACACTCAGCAAACAACTTTTAAAGGAAATTAACAGTTACCTAACCTAATAAGAATTTCTAGTAATAAACCATTACATTGCTGACTCTACAATCAGCTGTTATCAATCCTATTAATCATAGATTCATAGAACGTTGATTAAACACGTTTAATTATGCATGTTAATTAAATGATTAGCTTATAAATAAAATGTCCGACGTTTTGCGGTGTCATGGAGAACTAACTGGTAGGGTAATAATATCGACAGACTTTGAAATGAAAGATAGGCTGTTTTAAGATTTAAATCCTGTTTTTATATCCGCTGTCTTTGTCTCTTGGTTAAGCTACTACGTAACGAGGCTTAGGGGTCTCCTTGTGCCTCGAAGAGTACGTTAAACCGTACTGTCCCCGCTGCCCTTTAAAGCCCCTAAGGAAAATCGCAAAAGTAGTTGGCGAATTTTTTTAAAAATAATTTTGAGGTGAATTTCTATGAGTTAACTTTAATATATTTGAGATTTTCATTTACTTATTGGTGAAAGAAAATATCGTGAATTTCGCGACAGCATGTAATAGGCCATTCGGCGGCATAAAAACCCTGACACACCTTAGAACACTCACAACACGACATAGAAAAAAAATTTGAGAATTTAAGCCACAAATTCTTAAAAAACGCGGCATGGTTCATGTTAAATAGTCCCAATTTTGTCTGTTCTGGACTTCACAATACACGTCTGTTTTATGGGTTAAAAGGGGAATATTCTGTTTTCCCTACCATTTATTGGAAAAAGTAATATTCATAAACACAATGATTAGTAACTGTTTTATAGTCATCCCACATTGTTAATTTTCTATTGAGAAACTTGAGGATTCATCCGTTTAGTAATTCAAACATTTGAAGTAATTTATTATTTAATTAATTATTTTTATTTATTTATAATTTCCAATCAATTTCACTATTATCCTGTTCATTATAATCCTATTCTTGTCCTAAGGAACAATCAGTTTTTTTTTTATTTATGAATTTGTTAACTGTTGTTAATAACTACTTCCGACTCCGCTGAAGGGTCGTTCAGAATAACTGTATCATCTTTTTTAGCCGGCTGCGGCGAAGCACAAAAGGAGGGTTATTTAAATATATCGTCACCTTCCGTAAATATATCTGTATCCCCTTATTTCAAAATAGTTTTTCACACAATCCTGCTAATATTATATAAATGTGAAGATTTGTGAGGAATTGAGGATTGATGAATGTTTGTTACTCTTTCACGCAAAAACTACTCAACGGATTTAGATGAAGTAAGAAGACCTGGATTAACATTTCATAGGATACTTTTTACCCCGACAGTGTAATTCTGTTGGACAATTATTGCTGGCGAAGCCGCGGGCATAAGGTAGTCCATCTATAATGTTTTTAATTTCACTTTTTTTCTCATATCATACCTCAGAAGTGGATGAGAGGAGTCTATGAACAGCTTGATTAAAGCCTATTATAATTTATAAGTTAATATAATAATTTCGCAGAACTTGTGAGGCTAATTGAGTTAAGTGCCCTTGAGACGTCTTGTGGACGATGGATTGATTATATTAATTAGTAATTGTTCCTTATAATTTTATTGCCGCCATCATTTAAGGGTTAATTGGAGATCGATTGATTTTTAATTCGAGGAAAGAGCAATTTGTTGTAATTTGAAGAGTTATATTGATAGATATTAAATGGGTTCATGTTCCTGATTGAATGTAAACACTTTAAAAGGTTTAATTAGAAAAATACCTTAAAATGGAATGCTCTCTGTTTTTCGTCATTTCCGACTTAAATATTTAACTTGATGAAGAAAACGCTTTTAAATATGAAACACAATCATAAGCTTACATATAACATTTTTATACCCGAAATACAGGCTTAATTAAAACACGCGCAACATTGTCCGTACAAAAGGGTATTAATAAGAATCGGTATTTGTCAAAAAAACGAATAAAAAAGTGGAATAAAAACTCCTTTTGACAGCCCTTAGCCAAACTGGACCGATCCTGCCGATTCCCGCGACATTCCTTTATTGCGGTCAATACAAGGAAATTCAAACCTTATTGGTTTGAACATAAAGGTGAAAGGAATGTTTTTGGATGGTATGTGTAGAGTAGTTTTATTCGCGATGGGATTTGTCAGTCAATAAATTATTATTGAAGCTACAGTCATTTCACATTAATTTAACATCCATCCTTGCAGCGCTGTCCAAAAGCACGATGAGCTTAATTTTCCTAGAAATAGGGTTGATTATTCCTGTTACTTTTCTCAATTATTTGACGACACGGTTGGCGCAGTGGCTTAGCGATTGGACTGCTGTGCTGCGTGTCGCGGGTTCGATCCCCGCACGGAACAAATATTTATATGGCCTACAGATAGTTTTTCCGGGTTTGTGTGTTAGTGTGTACTTTAAATGTTTGTAAACACTCCCACGATACAGGAGAAATCCTATTGTGTGGAAATGTTTTAATAAATAAAATCTAAATGTATGTTGCATCTTCTAATATAGTATTTTACATGGAGCGACTGCCTCTGACCTCTACAGCTCAATTACTGGGTAATACGATACCCCACGGTAAGACTGGTTGTGAAACATTCGGGCCAATGACTTTTGTAACGATTGTCAACATAATCTACAAATAAAAGCTTTGCCAGGACTAACGGCTTAACATGGTTTCCGAGGCACGCGGGAATATCGGTATATAATGATTGGTCAAGAATCCGCCAAATGAAATTAGCAAGAAATGCTTATTAACTGGTTGTTGGTATTGCTAGTCCTAAGCATAAGGTTGTTTTTGGACTGCAACTGTCAAAAGTATAATAAAAGCGTAAGGACTGTAACATTCGGGATGTCAGCCTGTGTTTTGACTGGTTGCAATTAATGCATTATGTGGGCTAAGCGGATTATTAGCTTGCAGATTTATAAAGAAAAAAAATTATAATTTGAGACAATGCTGCTTGGGTGAGCCTTATCAAGTTATTAAAATTTGAAGAGTTGTGAGGTTGACGTGATGATTTTTGATGATCTTTCATAATCTCTGTTGTTTTATTGTTTCAGGAGCTTAGGAGTAAGTTTATATTTATGACATCGGTCAATCACACGATCCTTTATTGGGGATCATCATTATCATATGCCTAGCCTTTTCCCTCAATGTTGGGGTCGGCTTTTAGTCAAACTGAATGCAGCTGAGTACCTACCAATTTTTGACATTTTATTTTCCAACAGACTGCCTATCCGACCTCCACAAACGAGTAAGTACTGTAAGATACCCTATCATAAGACTGGTTTTTATACTATCAGCCCACTGACTACCTGTAACGCCTGCCGAAGATATATGGCAACCGGAGGAAACGGGCACGGCGGCAGTTGCACGAGCTTCTCGCAATTAACTCAGTGTGAACGTTCCTTTACAAAAATAACATTCAATACTCATTTGTTTGTTATTCGCACAATTCATTAAGTTATTTTGATGTCATTCTATAATGATTGTAAACACGTTTGTAACGTTTTAATGCTAGTTAATTAAACAAGTATCTTGGTTGCCTTCGCGTGGACATAGCTTGAGAAATGTGCTCGTAATATTACTTTATTGGTTTTATTTTCTTCTTACTTGAATACGAGAAACTACTACTTCTGCTGTTACTGCTATTGGGCATTTGAATGAGTTTATTTTTATAAAAAGCCAGCCACAATATTCCCGAACCACTGCAACTCCTGAATGCCGGAATCAACAGTGGCGACCACTAGAAAAGCGCCGAGGCAATGCCTCAGACCAAGAAAAATGTAAAAAAATGAAAAGGAATATCGGAAAGTAGGAAAAACATAATTTCCACTTATTTGAATGAGTGAGAAATTATTTTATTCACGAAACACAAATTCGAAGACATGTGACATCTTCCAACACTCATTCGGCCGACCAGTCAAGGATGCTTTGGCATGAATGGAGTTGTCTGATCAGGGTCTCTAAAATGGCCGCTTTAGCAGAATCGTAATATAAATCATATTAAAAATTTTAAATTCTTAAAATGGACTTTATAGCTATGGACATAAAGTCCATTTTAAGAATTTAAAAATTTTAACGTAGGTAATTCATACTAAGATTCTGCGTGTATTCTGATAAAGCGGCCATTTTAGACCCGCAGATGACGAGTGCCAGAGAAAAGTATGAAAGAAGAAGGCATCTGCGTCAACCCCAAATCAATAGGGATGTTTACTGACTTACAAAAATATGATTCTAATTAGTCCGTCTTTTAGATTATCGAAAAAATATTGGCTACGTATTTTTTGTTTAATCAAATCAATAAAAATTGACGAAGATACAACGCGTCAAAGATTTGAGTGGGGGTTGTGACTTCACTCACCGATAAAGAATGTCATACTAATGTCTTGGAAAATGACGTCACACGAGTTTTCAAAGCACTGTATCGTCTTCATTGTTTGTTTACGTGAAAAATGAAAATATACGTGTCCAATATTTTTTGGTACTCTATCTCTCTCTCTCTCTATCAAAGCATTTCACTAACCTTAGGTACTTGTCGGTCTTTGTCACAATATTCATTTACCGAGATTGCACAAGTGGCTTACATTCGTAGCTGCAGACCGAAGAATCTATTAATAGAACAATACAATGAAACAAAAACTGAAAATACTCGGATCTTCGGTACATCATGTTCCATTACCGATAAAAGTTATTGTTCCATTATTCTTTTAATTAGACTCACAACGGGGGGCATTGTTCCAAAATCTGTATTTAATAAATCCATGCTTTGATATCGCTATTGTGGGAATGGAGGAAAAACTGTATTAAATGATAATGTTCCCACGAGTGGCAGAATTCGAGAGAAATGCTATTATGTCGTTGTCGTTGTCGCTTGTAATGGGTTAACTACATCTTATAAGACAACTGTAATTGCTATGCTCATCTGATACCTTATTTATTAAAATAAACAAAATTGAAGTGTCTGTTGGGCCGCGGGTTGTACACTAGTTATCGCGGCCTCGACATAGAGGGCTAAGAAGGAACATGGGTGGTTTTTAGTCAGTAGAAGTCTGACACTCCCTTTCGGTCTGCCCAAGAGCGGGAGGGGTTATTAATTGATTTTCCAACCGCCAAAAAAAAAAAGTGTCAGTCTCTAATAACAAAATAACAGCTTCTCACTGAAATGATGTTATGAGTACCGCATTTACTTACTTTCATTGCCAGGAAGTACATACGCTATTTAATATTTTCTGCCTGTCAGTTTGTTCCAGCTAATCTCCGAAACGGCTGGATCAATTTTGACGGCACTTTTACTGACTGATATCTGATAAGTACTATTTATGAGGAGTAACTGAGGCTACTTTTAAAAAAACACTCATCACACAAGAGTTTCTTTCATGATATGGTTGCATAATATTGATGTTTACTGACTTTAAAAAATGTGATTCTAATTAGTCAGTCTGTTAGATTATCGAAAAATATTGGATACGTATTTTTTGTTTTATCAAATCAATAAAAAGTGACGTCACTGACCGCTAAAAATGTCATACTAATGGCTTAGATTATGACGTCACACGAGATTTTAAAGCACTGTATCGTCATCATTATTTATTATAGAAAAAAAACGTGTCCAATATTTTTTGGTAATATATGTGACGGACTGATTAGATTTTTTTTGGTCATCCCTAAATTCCAGAATGAATTCAATTATTCTGCCATTATATCATTATGACGTGCAGTACAAAATTCAACAGATATCATTTTAGAATCCTCTATCAGCAAGGTTTTTTTGCCTGAACCCATTTTGAAAAGTTTTTTATATTCAAACGAAAAGGAACCCTAACACCACTTATCTCGTCTCTGACGCTTCGTTAATTATAAATCGATATTTCCAGCTATTAATGTTTAATCGTCAATAACTATGTAGTTAATGAAGAAAATGATCTAATTAACATCGTTATTTCCACGAAGGGACATCACCCAGTCCTCTAACAATAGGTGTTGACATTTTTCATTTTCCCTTTGTTTTCATTGACGTGGATAAATTTCCTGTTGATTGATACCCTTAAGATTATTAACTAATCATTATTGTCAATCATACTTTGTTGTTTAATTAAGCTTGAAAACGGAGATGAAACTGCTCTTTTTAATAGGGTAGGATACAAAATTGCAGATTAAGTTCGATCAAGTGCTGTAAAGGAAGAAATTAAGGAAACTGACTTCATGGTTTTTTTTTTAATTGGGACAAGCCCGCCTCACTATTCCCAAACCACTGTAACTTCTGTAAGCCAGAATCAACAATGGCGACCACAAGAAAAGCGCCGAGACAATGAAGCTCGACGAAGTCCCAGAGAAATGATTTGACTGTCTTGGATCCCGCAACGAAATTAATCAGAAATGAATAGCGGAGGAGTAGGAAAAACAGAAATTTCCACTTCCCTTCATATCAGCAGGAGACTTCATGGTTATCGGACTTCTAATTAACTGTATGGAGGTAAAGCGTTGACGAGATCTCGCCATTAAATACTGTTGGACTTTGTAATAATACACGACTAGTTTAGTTGGGCAAGGAGACCTCCACCTGCATAAATAAACAGATAAAAGACGAGGAGCTCTTGGCATAATGATAATAGCCACACGGGTCGATCATTTGCTTAGGTTGGCAGCCAGAAAGTCAACCAATCTTACCAAAAGGAATCGTATTACTTATTAAACTACTCACTGGGTTGTGAAGATCAGATAGTCGCTTCACGTAAAATATCAGTATTCAGTAGCATCTGGTAAGACTGGAAGTGGACCGTAAATTAGTTGAAAAAAGAATAGATGATGGTGATAAACAGACAATAAAACAAGGAGAGAATTTGTCATTTTGTCGTGGTGTCGAGAAGTGCAATAACAAATTTCCACGTGTATCAAACAACGTTTGTCAATACACTTTCGAAGAAATAAAACGATAAGTATTTTGTGTGCCAGGTTGAATAAGAAGGAAAGGTATGAAGCCGCTAAACAGCATCACAGAAAAAAAATTTTTTTTGAAATAGGAATACAAATAAATGTTAACTTGTTCATATAAGTAAATATTTGTTTAAATAATCATCTTTATTTAAAGTATTATTTTTATAAACACAATTTAAATATTCAAAAATTATTTATGCTGTAAAGACGCAAATCAAAATGACGAAATTTAAAAAAAAACATCGTCCACTTTATAGTCGGTGGTAATTTTTTTTTATTTCCTGTTTTAATTGATTTGGACTTAGTATAAGGTGTAGTTATCTGTAATAATTAATTTCTTTTCTGCCCTTGGTTGTGGAAAAATAAGAAAAACGCACGCGTGCGAAATACATTGCATGTCGAACCTAATTGTAGTGCAATAAGAGTCAATTGTCAAGGAAGTGTATTGAAAATATTTAACCAAGACTATATTCTCAAAAAAGCGTTGAACTGAATGAAGCACAAGTGAAAAATAGCAAAGTATCGAACCAGAGCGGTTACAATGAGAAAGAGAGAAACACAAATAAAGAAACTAATCATGCATAAACATATACTTAAGCAAAGTTGTCCATAAAATAGAACCAAAGAATTGACAGGATGCTTGCTTGAAATAGAATTCTAGAAACCGTTACATTGTAAGCAAAACTCAAGCTAATGTTTGTTGAAAACTTTAATTTAAATGCGCATAACTGTCAACAGAAGGTGTTTTTAACTGCCTCCAGAACACATTAATAAAATACACCCTCATAAGCACTTGTAACTTGCAAAAACGTATGCGGGTGAGATTAATCAAGAAAGAGCAGTTAAACCAGCATACCTAATAACCGAGAATAAGATCGTTAAACACAATTTTCCCATGTGTCTAATGGAATTAAGTTTTTTTAGGTGTCTTATTAGCCGAAAGGCGTAATCACGTTGGACGGGGACTCGGCGAGTCGCAGTGGGCCGTTCGCGAAAGAATCCCACTCGCAATTACGCCAATCAATTATAATGGTAGAGGAAATTGCTCGTTTCCGCGGCCGCTTACACTGAACACAGAGTTGACATGGTTGCCACAAGTTAGGAGAGGAGGCGACTTCGAAAATAGGTTTTGAGTTCAATAATGTATCAGTATTCACTTTTAATGGTTCAATGATCGTGAAGATGCCAAAGGTTTGGGCTATCTCTTGATGGATAAACCAAAATTATTCTTTTTAATGGGCCTCATTTCTATGAATTAATTTAGCTAAGTTAGTTTAAATTAAAAACGATGCATAGCATAATGTTTTGTTAAATCAATGATACCTTAATTTTTACAAAGCTAAAGGAACAGGACCCTGTATTGGATCAGTAGAGGTTCCCATAAACAAATAAGTACATTACCCATCAACCGCCTACGCTTTTCTCAACTATGTTGGGGTCGGCTTCCAGCAGCAGCACAGTAAGCAGCAGCAGCAGTGCAGTTGCAGTGTTGTTGTTGTGTTGTTGTTGTTTGCAGTTGTTCAACAACAACTGCCTTTGTGCAACCTCCACAATTCATTTAGTACTGGGTTACCACTGGATAAAACAGGAACTCCTACTTTCGGGTGACTATTTGTAACGAAGATCTACAAATGACAACCGGGACCAACAGCTTAGCGTGCTTTCCGATGCCATCTTGAGTGGTACGTTATGTAAATGGTATGAATGTAATGTAACACATTTTCAGTACATGCAGTAAAATAATTTCAGAAATCCAAACGCTCCTCGCGTATCCCTTACACCACACTGCCATCGACGCGCCTAGCACGCGACTACGAACGTTTCGCGGATCACGGCACTAGGCTCATCAAGACGGTGTCCTGTTCCAACATGAACCACTTCCAAGAACTGAATAGCGAGGGAATGGTTTCGAAGGTAGGTCACAAGAAACGAACTATTTCCAACCAGATTCTTCGCGTAGAATTCTGACGATTATTCGATAAAATTCTTGAGGCAATTAAGTGAAACTATTGTTTTTTTGGGCTAATGTATTGGGTTTCTTATACATATTATGAACTGAATAAGAAAGTTGGAAGTATTTATTTTATTTAAATGATTAGAAAAATTGCTAGGAATTTAAAAACTTCAGAACTTGCTGTCAAAGACTAAAAGATTTTATTGCGCAATCTCATTTGATAGAGTCTTTCTTTCTTTCTTCGATGTTAAGGTGTGTTGTATCCTCAAAGGGTTAAGTAGAGCACATTTCCCAGCTCGCCTTCTCCATGACTGGTACTGAAAAATTCTTGATCGACAAACCCAATAACACTTTGCCCGATCTAATTTAACCCAGGACCTTATGTTCAGCTGTTGCACTTTCGTCTCTCTCTGCCACTTTACTACAAATCTATTTAAAAATAACTTCTCCAAGAATGTAAGAACATCATCGGTACAAACAAAACCACCTGATTGTGGCATTAAGCCTTCAAGTAACAAGTAATCAGAGTTACTAAGAAACGGTTTATTTAATTAAGCCGGGCTGCAATCAACATGCCGCTCCGATGTTACGATACCGCACGAAACCTCACTTTTATATACTTTGTGTTTGTGCTTCTATTTGTACGTAACACAGTGCATCCATCTATATATATGACTTCTTTTCTACATAATTATATATCTATTATCTTTTTGTTGTAGGTATTTGTACTCTATCGAAAACGCTTTGTCTTTAAAGAGTTACTTTCAGGAATTATGAAACATTTCCTGCAATGAGTTTGCTTGAATGAAGGAAGTTTTGAACAACTATAAGTTTCTTTGGAGCATTATCACCAATTTTAAGTATTCTACGTAGAAATTTAATAATTATACACATTATTAATTGAAACTATTAAAATGAACCAGCAACAAATTCTAAAAGTGCATCAAATAACTCATCGCTATCGAATCATCATCTGCCTAGCCTTTTCCCAAACAATGTTGGGGTTGGCTTCAAAATTATTTTCAAATCTTGAGAATAATTTTATGACATTACTTTCTTTTGTTATAGCCAAGCTTATGATCCTTTCTCAGGTCTGGGTCTGTTTCCAGGACCTACACTTCGAGGAACTGCCTCGGATGCTTAATAACAAAGCCAGTATTCACGATTCGTTACTTATTTGTGCATGGGAATACGTAGAGGACTTCAAGAGAAGTGTTTACGACCATTCCAGTCTAAAATGAATATAATATATGTTACTACTTGGATGAGTCCCTAGAGTGGGCCCAGAGTCTAGGAACTTAAAGGACCTCCTCAAAGGGCCCTATAGTATCTTTAGACTGTTGGTTTTTTTGCCAGGTATTGTCCTCTGCAATTAATTAAATATAGATGAAGTGACAGTGACCATTGTTATTAATATCGTACAAGACAATTAAGGTAAAGTGGTATACACAAGAAGTTTAATTAGTCACAAGCACCTTTTTCCGACGGGTATTGCAGTCAAGAGCTATTTGGAGTAGCATTTATTGGAAACACTTCTTGTTGGTTATCTTGATGGTCTTAATCATAAATAAGTGGAATTTCATGTAGTGAGTGTGTTTTGGTCAGGTAGGACATGAAGTTTGTACGAGTTCATGAACTTTCAGAATTAAGATAGAAATTAATAGAATTAACAGAATTGATTAGAATTAAGTACTTACTCCATATGAACAGTCATTGTTTGTCCTTAAACAGTTGAGAGAAATAAATTGGGATAATTATCCTTATCCCAATTTATTTGGTGTCGGAGCAGCATGTCATCTTCTACCATACTTCTCTATTTCTCGCCAGCAGGTAATCTTGGTGTTAAATACTCATCATTATTGATAACTATTTAATCATCCTTTTTATATTAAATGGGCCTACTCTTGACCTCAATCTTGTCCTAAGGACAGAAGTAATCTAGGAAAATTCTAATGCTTCTGCAATTTCGAAAAAAATCCAGGCAGCAAAAACAACTACAATCATGACGTCACTACGTACGTTTTGGCTTCGTACGGGATTTAATGTATGTTTGTACTAATTTTAAGTGTTTCTCATATGTTTACTTTTTAATCTTTAATTTTGTCAATTTAGTTGTCCTGTGTGAAACCAATAAAAACTTTTCTTTCTTTCTTTCTTTCAATGTGGTGGGAAACAAATATTCCGTAATAAAGACATAAACTAATCAAATCAAAATCAAAATTGTATATCATCGTATTTCCAATTTTATCTTTTGAACAAAAAACAACAAGATACCGGTACTAATGAAGACACAGTAGAATAAACATGAGGCTCGTAATCAACAAGCAAAAACATTTTACAATCACGGCTCGGCGGCGGTGGGTGACAAAAATGCAATTTAAGTTATGCCAAACTAAAAACTCAATTCTGACTCGAAACTCGGGTGTAATGGCGACCGCGGTAGAACAAAAACTGTCCTTCGATCATCCCATAGCATAATTAGCCTCATGCTGAGCCGAGAAAGATATACTGATCTACAACTCCGTGTATATTGCTTTTTTCACCTATCACATTGAATGCTCCCCGCAATTCCCATTTTATGTCGCCAATGTCTTCAATGATGTTTCTATCTTGAAATTTCACTTTTTCCTAGAACAATTTGCTGTTTTTGTCGTCAGTAATGATCATTGCGTTTACATCGAGATGTCTTATTTATCTTTGTAATTTATGTTTGTATTCTATACAGACGAGGATTGAACGTGTGGCACTTACTAATGCTTAGGTGTGAGTAATAACGTTGCTATTAATTTCCGGGCTTTGTACCAGTTCTGGTATTTAGAGAGAATGGCTGATGTCGTAAGAAGAGGAAATAATGTTGCCAGTTCATTAATGTTCAGATGAAGATGTTTCATAAATATTAACGTGTGATTGAATTCATGATACTTATAAGTTTTTTTGATCCAAGTAACATCCAGAACACAATTTAATCTCCTCTTCCCACTATTATAATTACTAGAGGAAATTGTTTTTATTTAACTCTTCGTGCATTTCGAGACATTTATATCGCGAGTTGCTTTGACAGGTGTACTTAATAACGCATTTTTTGATAATAATGCAAATAGGTTTAACTGGTCAAGACTTGATATCTAGGTTTTCAAAGGCACAGTCGTAGAAACCAGTACAAATTTATACAAACTTAATGTTTAAGTGTTTAAAATAACGTTTAATTCTAAATGTTATAAGCCATATCTATCAGCCTGAATGTCTATATCAAATTGGTTGTCATTAATCCTACAAGATATCTATGGGTATTTGCCCGTTTAAGTTATTTTATGCAAAAATCATTTAACCTCAAATGGCACTCCTATTCTCATAGAAAATCACAATTTATTGGCTAGTAGCGTTGTCCGAGACTTTGATATATGCGAGAATAATGGGTAATATTTCACGAACACTTAGTGTGGATAATAAGTCGGTAAACAGTGGAAATTTGAAGAAAGATAAGATGCATAGTTATTTTATCTTGTCATTCAATATTTCTATTATCAAGACCACCGGGTTTACCGGGCGTACCTAATAAAGAATGCTCGGCAATCTGTTATTTTGTGTGCTATAACCAGAGCTGGGCTCCCTGGATTCTTCGCGGAATCAGTCACTTCAGCTTGACCACTTTTTGCTGCCCCACGACTGGCCTCATACTGTTCTTATGCATTTCAAAGAAGGTCCTAAGTACAATACATATATTATTATTGATTTGTTGTTTATACCCGGATTGCGATATGTCCTTTTAATATTGAACAGTCACATCCAGCAGGGTGGCAAATGACTCCTTTTTCAATAGCCCCAACTGTATCGTCGATGCAGGAATTTATATCATGGCGAAACGCTCGAGCCTATAAAAACCAAATTCCATTTAATTATGAATGATTTTTAAAATCTGTGAACAATGCCAGCCATCCTTTGTGGTCGCACGGCAGCTTTTTTTTATTTCCGATGAAACTAATTTGATAATTTCTTATTGAAATGCGGCCGAGTCCTTTGAACGACCGATATATACTGCATATAACTGGGTTTCAAAGAAATGAATTAATTGACGGACGAAACGGTAGCATTGCGTACTGCGATATGAAAACCAATTAATAGAATCAAGGATGCGCGAATCAGAAAGTGTTTTGTTGGCAATCGTCATGAACACAGAGATATGGAGAGATTTATTAATACCTAAGTCTAGACATGTAGTGGAAGGCACTCAGCTGTATCCTACACGTTTTGCGATGAATATGTTATGATTGTATGAACTTGACCGTGTAAAACTGTGTACTTGTTTTCGAGTATTTTTTACTTGATCTATTGCTTTACTTACATGGATTTTAAATTCCGGATTGAAACATTTTAAGCCTACAACTGTCTAGGAATCTATTTATGTTAACACGGTCGCAGAAATATTTTAATGGTTCATTATTTTGTCGAAAAAACTACGGTCAGGTTTATTTACACAAAAAATCAAACTCGAGCCGCTAATTTAATGTTTTCCACCTATCTACTTTAACACAAACACATACGATATCTGGATTACAATCCAATAAAAATCGCTAAAACCTTTTCGTTACTATCCATCAATATTCTTATTGAGTCCCAAACTATCAGTTTTATTAATATATTCGCAATTAATATTTGTGTCGTCGCCGTAGCGGCCGCCGCGCCGTCAGTTAGATATGTCAAGATTTATTGAGTGCGTCACCAGCTAAAAGGTTCGAGACAGAGTCGGTACGATAAGTAGTTACGTATAATTAGTGTGGGGACACGCGACCACCGAGACGTGGACGAAATACTAACTGATTTAGTGGAGGATGATTTTTTTTTGGGGAAAATAGGTGAAGCTGAAATGTAGGTTATCGTTTGTATAGTGGTTTTTCCCTTCCATAGTGGTGTTCCTTGGTTAAGGAGTGTTTTTGAAACTTTAGGGATTTCGTCGCTATTGCATTTTTTTTTTCAGTTTATAGCAATACTAACATTTTAGAACCAAGGCAAGTAGAAATTATGTTGTTTCGACTCCGTCACTATTCTTTTCTGATTAATATCTATGCTAGATAGTGCTCTACAAAGTCCTAGAGTAATGATTGAGCTGTATTGGATCCCTCCAATCATAACTCTAGGACTTTGTAGAGCATTGTCTCGGTGTGTTTCTGGTGGTTGCCACTGTTGATTTTGGCTTTCGGAAGTTACAGTGATTTTTTAATAGAGTAGCGGGCAAGTCTCATAAAAAAATACTGTTACTGTTATTTTGTTGTATGGTTGGTTAGTTTCTATTGTTTTGTTTTGTCAGTGTTGCAATTATTTCCTGCAACATAAACGCTGCTGTCATCATACAATTTGCTGAAACCCTTTTCTGTTGTCATCATACGTCAATACAAAAAGGGATCAGTTATGTCAGAGTCGCGTGACACGTAATAACTGGTGTGTAGCCGAGATGGTTTGTAATGAAATCGCCGATTCACGATAAGTGACCACATATTGCCGTGAAGCTTGTACAGAACTTCGTGACATATAGTTTACACGCGCCTTTATCCGGTCTGGATCGCGTGTGGCGGGCTGAGCCGATCAGTTTGTCCGCGGTAAAATATTGCAGAATGAGCCCAAGGGCTCGTGCGCACATGGCGTTTTCGCGCCTTTCACTGTCAAAACGACATAATACCGCTATGACATTTGACGTCAGGCCTTAACACCTGTGCGGCGTAATTTTTCGAAAAAAAAGTGAACAATTTAAACTCTCATATTTTATATTTTCACGAAACAATGTTAAAATTTATTGCCACCAAATAAATTACAACTTCAATTTCTAAAACGTGTCCGTACATATCGTGTTGCGTGTTAACCCTGCGCCTGCTACCCCGGTTGACATTCCGTCGGCGTGCCTGGGGCCTCCGCGACCAAATTGCCGCCTTTATCTTAGGCGCCTTCGACAAATTACGTCGGCCCCAAAAAGTCAACGAGCTTATCACAAAACGTTAGAGCGTGTGTTAGTTGCTTGTACGTCGCTGCTTTTAATTTCGCCCGTATAGTTTTTGTTATGTCCTCATTTTAGGGTTATCTCGGTAGGTAAGGCTGCATGCCTCTGTCACATATTTTCGTCTGGTGTCCTTTTTGGCTTTTGTCTGAGCTTATAAGTGCTTGTGTTGATTGGAGTGTGTTATAACATGTTTTGTCGCAATGTTTGTTTGACACAATTTTATGTTTATGGTTATAACATGCTTCTGTAAAGGTTGTCATATAAAGTACGGTTGGACAGTTCAGTCTTTGTGTGGACGATAATTTAGTTGTGTGGACGACGCGGCTAGTGATGTGCACATAAAGTGCGTCGGATGACTTAAAGGCTAGCAATTAGTGTTGTGTTTAAAGGTCGGAGTGCGTAAAAAGTGACAGGTCTAGTCACTGGCGTACGCAGTGAACTTTGTTACTAGATGATGTAGATGATAAACCTATAATAACGTTTACATTTTAATTAGACCACCGTGGTAATATTAAGTGACGTGACACAGTTTGCATGTTATTTTAGAAATGAATATTCTTGCTCGACAATACAATAAAAATGTGTCATAAATATTATATCTAGGAGCACGTGTAACAAAACTAATTAAGTAGTAGAACTTAGCCCCATAACACTATTAAAAATAGACATAAATAAACAACAGTGTAATTGACGATGTTATTAGTCTAATGCTTAGTGAAAATTGACGAAAACATTCTAGGCACCGTTTTAATTTACCAGCAATTCTTAAACAATAATATGAACTAACAAATAGGCTGTCGAATGTTCAAGTGGCGGTAATTTGTTTGTTCTCAGTATCTGATTGTTATATTATATGACCGTTTAGATAATGTATCACATGTGTATTGGAATCATTTTCATGTAAATTTAATGAGAGGCACTGTGCAAATTCACCCTGAAATGTTAAAAGTGAACGTAGTGTCTGCGTTAAAATTTATGAAATAAAATAACTAGACTTCAACTTAAGTAACAGGGTTAAAACAAAATCAATTGCCGTAAGATTCATCAAAATTTACCCATGCGTTTGGTCTCTATAGAGTACCACAAAGGTACAAAAACAAATATAGGCTAAAGAATAAACACATTACCCTCGCTTGCGTAGTGCAGTCGGGGAAAAGCACCATCATTAAATCTCTGACTATTCCCAATAAAGTTGCTGACTTGGATGAGCAATAATTTAATGCATCTTAAATTAACAACGTACGAATACTAGACTAACTGCGGTACTCAGAGATATTTAATGATTTCTTAAGCCGTCACTTAGTAAAGATTTGATATTGTTTTGTATGATAAAACTGTCAAAACCTTTACTAAGTTCACCTATTATGAAGAAGTCGCTAGTAAATTGATATATTTGCAACCCAATATGTTAGAAACACGTCTGTGTAGGCTGTATAGTAGTGTATATTGGCTGTATTATAGTAGTGTATAGGCTCCGTTACCAAACACACCTTGTCGGTATAATTTATCTGGTCGTTTTGCATTTACTATGGAGATAAAACCAATGAGTGATATATTGTGTTTACTAAAGTAACATGCAATCTATGTGCTAGGGAAATGAAATACGGATTAACAGTAAATGTGTCTATTCATATTTCTGTATTTTTCATCTAATAAAACACGAAGTAAATTTAGTACAACTGTTTGTTGCTCACTTCACATCATCCGGCAACTTGCAAAAAATGGTAAAAAAAAAATAATTTCGCGGGCAACCCTGTCGCTTTCCACTTAAACGTCACAAAAACCATTTGTTTAAAATTTCCTGCCGATCTATCTAGATCTGTCGAGTTTACGGTACCTTGGGTGCCTAAACCAACGAAGGGCATAGCACCATATTAATTAAAAAAAAGATTAATTATACGTTACCTAAAAACTATGATACGAGTAGTATACGTATAGTAAATTATGCACTATTCTTAAACGCATTACTCTTACAAGAGTATATTTATGCGAGCCTTACTACGCTCTTATAAGAACTTCATAATTCACCTTATCAAAATTCTCTAGTAGAGGAAGACCTAAGAAACGATAGATGAATTGTGTGAAGGACGATATCATCCTTGTGATATGATATCATCAACATTCATACTCAAAACTCTCCTTACTACATTTTCCTCAATATTGACCTCAAACAACCTATAAAAAGAACCTTCACGAATCTGATATTTACTTTACAACCATCATCATCATCATCATCATCATCATCATCATCATCATCATCATCATCATCATCTACCCGGATGCAGTTGTTTACCAGTATTTCACAAGGAGCGACTGCCTACCTGACCTCCACAAATTAGTTTGTACTGGTACTATGATACCCCTTGGCTGTTTCGTCATGAGAAGTAATTAATACTTCATACATCATCACTTTTTCTACCGTTCCCAGATCATGGAGCAATTAATGATTGAAAAAAATAATTACATCAAACTGGTTATTATAGCTTTCATAAAAAATCGGCGTTCTTTCATTTTCACTACTTTTATTAGCTGCATTATTGGAAAGGTCATCGCTATACATGGCTTTAAGCTTTTTAACTAGATGTTGATCGAGTTTAGTGCGATAAAGATGGCGGTAGGGGGCGCCACCTGTCATGACTTGTAAAGTGACGTCTGTCAAGGAAGCTTGTCAGAATTTACTACTGATGAAGTAGTCTAGTATCTAGTACAGTATGACCACTTTAAGTGTGCAGTTCATGATTAAGTATATTATGACCACTTTAAATGTGCAGTTCATGATTGAGTATAATATGATTACTTTAAGTGTGCAGTTCAAGGTAGCGTTGCTTGTCAAAAAAAATTGCATCGTTTGTCAAACTTGCTTGATTTACTTTAGTTCGATGTGTTCCCACCTGCATAGATAAGTTGGTGGAATGTTGTAGGATACTAATCAACTATGCAGATCAGGGCAATGTACTAAGTGCTGCCATGCAGCTTTGGATGGGACTATTTCGTAATTGTAAGGGCTGAAATAGTGATGATGATTTTTTATAACTTAAGAATCAAAGCCTTGATCACAAAGTGCCGCATACCACAACTTTGCTAGCAAGTGCCTGGATACTTTCCAATGACCATTTATTTTTTTAATCTTTGCTAAAAATATAACATAAATTTTTTTTCAACTTAATGAAAAAAAACAGGTTTTAATGTATTAATTGGGATAGTAATAAACCATAATACAATATTAGTATAGCCCATTAAAGTTTAACATTCAAATAATTAAAAACCGTTTTTAAAACAGCATGATAACCTATAATTTATGCAAAATAATAAGAATAACTATTATATAATTATTGTTCTACAAGAAGTATTCACAAATTAAAATAATTATTCGTAATAAAATTGTTAATAGTATAAAATTACATACATATTTTATATTAATGACCAGAATCAGTGAAGTAGATGTCTTGAGTTAAATTACTACTAAAACATACTTGGTTGAAGTAATTTAAAAAAAAAAGAATGAATATCTGATTCTATTTTTCAACAAATTGTAACCAAGAAAGTCATACAGAACGTTTGAATTTGTGGTAAAACCATTTCCGTCGGCAAACAAATTTAACGAATAAACAAAGTAGGAAGAAGAAAAATACCAAGATCCATACATTTGTGGGATAATTTAACAATAATTAAGTATTCTATCTGATTAACGCTTTCACAATAATAACAATTTAATAACAAATTAAATTTAATTATACATGATTTGCCAACGTTAGATATATAACCAATTAATGTAAAGAAACAGTTTTTATGTGAGATGCTTGACAACGGTAATTGCATTACAGCAATAGCATGAAAAAAAGTAAGTAAATAAAACAATATAATTAGTGACATTACTAGGATTAACTTATTAAGATATAGTTTTTGCACTTACAGTTAAATGGTGGGCAAATAGCCTCCCTTGCTGTAACACTAAATCTAATAAAGTTAAACACTTAACTTCAGATATGACCGAGTAATTAAAGAACAAGCAATTAAATGAAAACATCAATTAATTAGAAGGGGAGAGGCGAGCGGGCGCGAGGCTGCGGCACTCACAACTGGTTTGAAGAAACGAACGCAGCATGCCTCATCCATAATTCAAATAAAACATGGGCCCCAGACCCCGCCCCTGCGGTACGCCAGCCAATAGCTTACACATCGAGCACACTCTGCAACTCCGCCTGCTATAAACTTATTTCCCCACCTTTCCTATTTTAAATTAGCCCTATTCGATTTCGCCAATAAATTAATACGTGCCGATAATATCATCCCGCCGCAGCCGACGGTATCCAACGTCGCAGATGTAATTGCTCGTGGGTGCCGATTGATTATTTGCAATATTCAATTAATAACAAACGTGATTTCACCGATCACGACCCGACCCGGTCTTTCGACTATAACAAGAGTAATTTTTAATGTCTTAATTGACAAATTGAATTTCTGAGAAGATAGAAAGCAATTACAACGTTCGATTGATTTTTTTAAAGTGGGTAATCAATTTCGAATCGTTACCGCTACCGGTAAAAAACGATCTACGTGGATCGGTAGCAAAACTAATTTGGCTTTGAACTTAGTTACTATTATACAAATGAATTCGGCGATTTGTTTTGACGTATCAAACAGGAAATTCTTGGTTACTAAGCGTTATTGCTTTATCAGTATCAATATTTTACAAAGGCGAATTGACACGAAGATAAAAATGGGATGCTGGCCTCAACTCCGGGTTCACTGGCGGGCCAGTCACGAGCTCGACCACTTTATGCACATTAACTAATTTATTTTCGGAGATTTTGCTTGACGACTGACATTCGACTTTGTCCTTGTTGATAAGAAAATTGAAATGGTTAAAAGGATTTTGATGCCCCGGCTGGATGATTATTCATCCTCGATTGTTTGACTTACACAATGTCTCCGCATTAGGTTCGACGCAAGTGCAAAAAGGCTTAACCGATCGCTTCGTTTCCTTCCTGTATTCATACACATGCAATTGTTAAGCGAAGTTTTCTTTATGAATTGCTGTTTCAATTTCGAGTAAAATATTTGAAAGGTGGCATTAAGGACAATGACAAATAATGAATCCTTTATCATTATGCTTCATTGTCATTGCGAACAACAAAAGAGTTGCAGTAGGCAATTACTCGCTTACGTAAAGCTTTCTCTTTGTTGGTACCCCTAATTCATTTTCGAGGTAGCTTCTTTTTTTTGCTTTTAGCATTGTTTGTTGGTACAATTTGTCAGTTTGTTGTCCTTTTGAGGTTCAGCCGATAGACGATGGAAAAAATGTGCCCCTTTTCGGAAGTTGCTAATGATAAGGCGCCAGGAGCTTTGTTGTTTTTTTTTCGTCTGTGGTGTGAATTAGAACTATGATTGCTTCGTATTTATTATTGGCTAAAATAGTTTGGCTCATTTTCATCCTTATATCAATGAAGATGATCAATTTTTTGCGTTTATCGACCGCATCGGTATCTTGGTCTATATTTTGCGGTTTCTAAGTTGATGTCACGTGGCGGCGAGTCAACACACAGTCGGCATTTAATAACAGGGCGAAGACCTCTGTCAGTGTGGTCCGGAAGTCGAGATTGTCATCATGAGACGTTTCGGGAACATTTTTATTATCTTCTTCCGGAGATTCGTATTCTATTACTGATATTAATGCTAACGGCACGTAATGTAATGTAGTTTTGATTATTTAGGTTCAACGAGATTTCAAAATCGTGCAAATTGTTTGTAGGTACATTAGCGTTGTATAAGTTTGTAATGATGAACCCATTTTGTGGATTCACAATTTAACTACAATTACTATGTAAAGTGTGTATTTTTATTCAAATTACGCTTAGACGTATGTTATATGAGCAATTAGCAAAAGCTGCACATTAGCTGCACATAATAACATTTATTGTATAACAGGATGTACTCTTATCCATGACATCTAAAATCAAGGGTTCGTTTGTAATTACAATAATTTTAAAACAGATTCAGTGTTGGTGTATAATTGAGCTTTTTAATGCAGTCTCGTAATATTACAAGTGTAAACAGAATATTAACGGGAAGCTATCGCCCGGAATTAGTACGAAACGATTACACAGATAAGAATCTCCTCCCTTATAATTGTTATTTTACTGTCGTTAACGCGCGCTACGTGAATTTAGACACGAAATGCCACCTCATTTACTTCCAACCCCTCAATGTCATTTACGGACATGATAATTTCATTTTCCAAATTACATTATAGATGTTTATCTTGAACAACGACAGTGGTAATAATGTTACGAGGCTAAATTGTGGGACCGTTAAAACGGTCGGTGCAGCGGAGAACCAACGTTATAAAGACGGAGAAAAACAAACTAGACTATTTACTAAAGCGTCACTAAAATGTGGTCCAATAAAGTTTGTATAGGCTGTAATGCAGTGCGGGGCGGGCGTGCGCGCATGCCACCCCCCCCCCACCCCGTCGCCCGCTACCGTTCCGCTAAACAAACTTCACGCAGAGACGCCAAATCGATTCTCCGCGTTCGCATCTCGCCGCATCGGCCGCCTAATAATCCTAAATCACTTTTTTATCACCGCTGAGATATTGTTAACGGATCGACTATGAAATTATAGCAGCAATCGGCGTCTCCTTGTTTCCGCTCCGCTCCCAGAGGACCCAACTCTAAAAATTTGTTAACTCATAAATTCATTATTCCCAAATCGGTTCTGCATTGTTTCTGATGAACATCTTTGTCTGCCAAATTACCGTAGACGAATCCTTACCGAATTTGGGCATGTGTTACGGCAACTTGCTGAAATAACATTTTTGATATAATAAGGAGGGGTTGGGGCGGAACTAAATAGATCATCAATATGTTAAGTATCGTTCGTCAGGTGACGTGATGTGGGTGTTCCGGTAAACCAGAAAAATGTGGAGTCACCTAATGATAGAAAATTGAGAACACTACTTCAAGTGATTACAAAGTTTATCGAACTCAGGTTTAATCAACTATTACTGATAGAACGGAAAAACGAAGGTACGTAAAAAACAGATATGGCGGTTTGTGGGCAATTTGAATGGTCGTCCATTGAGTGGAGTGAAGTGGAGCGGCGCGCGCGCAGCCGCGGTGACACGAGCACGAGCCACGTACCAGACAGAGATTCGCAACATTTTTTACACTATCAATCATTTTATAGAACGCGATTTACTTAAAGACACATTTGTTGCGCTTTAACTATGGCGAATCGGATGAAATATCGATTTTTTCGAAATATCGCATGAAGAATAAATTACCAAATACTGTAAATCAAGCAGGTGATTTATTTCGTGCCTGTTAAGGATTTAACTAGCAATACATACAAACTTTCCTATTTCATAGACGGTAAAAAATGTGCACGCTATTTTAATGGGGTCCAATTTAGACCGTCACGTCATACATTTTAGAATAGTCTTACTTATCATAAGGCCAATTTGATTTCAAACATTGGTTTTTTATTGAAACTGAATTGGAAATCTCGCTAAATTACAGTGCGTATAAAATGTTGAGACCCACTGCCAGCAATCACAAACGACTAGCAATACAAACACATTTTACATTGAAAGCAGCAAAAGAAACCATTTGAGGTTTGTTCTGCGCGTACGCACTAGATAGGTTCACTTTTTGTTGCGCCTCGCCGGATGCGGTTCAAGTGGTTCAACTCTCAAGCAGTACGTCTCTGATGTGTATATAATTTCAAGTTAATTGCTCGCTAAACAACTTTATAATATATGTCATTATAATTGTATCAACATTAGCACGATTTGCTTTAGATTTAATGACATCATTTGGGAGAGAGAGAATATTTGATCGTGGAAAAAGAAGACGACTAAATGACTGGATGAAAGACTTATAAATGGGTCGGTGATTTTCTGTGCAGAATCACGTTTTGAAATTACTCGCTATTCGCTGATTATAAGCATTCATGTATTGTAAATACAAGAAAGACTTTGATGGACTGCGTGAAAACTCTTTGTAATAGCACAAAAGTTATTTACCCTCTTTTCTTTTAAGCTTTTATTTCACCTTTTTAAGAAACAAGATGATAAACGAGAACTTAATCATATTTCCTTTAAAGCTTACCAAACCTCTCTAACTGCGGTACTCAGATATATTTAATGATTACTTAAGCCGTCACTTGGTACAGGTTTGACATACTTTTGTATGACAAAACTGTCAAAAACTTTACTAAGTAATGGCCTAAGTAATCATTAAAGCTCCCTGAGTGCGCCAGTAAGCAAAGATTTTAGGAAACTTACGTCTAAGTATTAAAAGTTGGTCTATGTAGAAAGTTGGTATTCGTAACAGAGGAAGCAACGCAATTGCAATGATTAATAATGATAAAAAGTTTGATATTTTTCATAACAAAAACAGATAAAAGGCAAATCTAAGCTAAAAAATACCAACTCATACGAGTTATAAATGTCAAAGCAGGATAACCTAATCACTTAAAATAAACTTTATAGTTATTAGATTCATTGCTGGGAGCGAAAAGCATAAAATTTCTGGACTGCATGTCCTCACACGAAAGCCGTAATGTAACAGTCGACTAGGTCAGGATTGCAGAAGTTATAATAGTTAGAAGAGATAATATACAAGCGTTTTGTGTGAAACGTAACCGAAAACCGAACCGAACCGATAAAAAAATTAAAAACTTTCCTCCAAAAACATAGAAGATTTGAGGGCACTCTTTGTTGTTGAGTTTTTGATTGTCAGATAGATTTGCCCAGCTTACAAATCTAATATGTTAATGGAATAAAACTTAGATCAAGATCGCTTCAGACAGAAGCTATTTGTTTTCTTGTCAGTGTGTATGTCTAATGATATGACAAACAGTTTTAAGAGAAATCTCATACATGTATACGTAAACTAAGTCCTATTTCCCATGGGGGTATATAGACAGAAACCTCATAAGGCCACCTGCATTGATCCTTACGTTGTTGCACGTTTAAACATCTGGTCATACACGCATGTCGAGAAATTTAATTTAATGACAACTGAAATAAGGCAATGTGAGTCGCTGAACTTTGATCATGGTTCAGCATTATTTTCCTCTTTATCTAGCACTATATTTCCTTTACCACATAATTTAAAACTTGACAAGGTTCTACAACATTAAACCGCTAACTACGCTACTACTTCCCTGGGCCTGCAGTCTGTACAAAGATAGCGATCGCTTACGACAAAATTCGGTCGATAAGCTATAACGATGCGGATTTAAGGTGGACGTGAGCCGGACGCGACCCGCCGGTATTAGCTACCAACTTAAATCCGCATCGTTATAGCTTTGCGACCGAATTTTGTCGTGAAGCGATCGCTATCTTTGTACAGACTGCAGGCCCTGGTCTACTTAACAAACAATCGTCCATCATCTTGACTGTTTCCCTTTTCACAAGTTCGAAATGTCTTGTCCACAACCATGTAACATGCCTATAAATAATAAATTGTTATTGCTGTAGCACTTGCTATATCCGTGCTTGGCTGCCATTAACATAGACTATAGAAGAGCCATAGACATAATATAATCCTATGGCGGTCAGCAAAGTAATGACTTATTTTAGTAAGTTCTCGATCAAATGAGGTTGTTACGTGTTGAAGGATTAGTGGTCATTACCTTTTGTTGTTTCTATTTTGTAAAACGAGGAAATAACAAACGAAACGAGGAAATTGTTTGAAATGTGGGTTTTTTGAGGGTTTGCCACAGGAAAATTTTCGGTAAGTGGTGTATTTAGTGAGGGGCTTAATTAAATGCAGTAAGAACCTTTGGTAAAACACCGGGAGAGTTCGAAAATAATGGGAGGCTGCTGAGTAGTAAGACAGTACAAAAAATGAGCCTTGACAAACTGATGTTCTATCAGTGATTGTGAAGATGTAAAAGGCAGAAATATCCTAAGTGGATTGTCATTATTTTATAAACTAACAAATAGCTTGTATACAAGATGATTTTTTAGTCACCGTCCAACTTTTTTCTAGGCATTAGGTATCATTCATTATCACCATTTTTTAAAAAAAAAAGTATAATTTTCATATTAAATCATTTTCTCGAAAGAAGTATCGGCTCTCCGTGAAACGTTAAAACTTTGCTAAGTGATATCTCAATATTTTTGTATTTGTATACTAAAAGAAAAAACACGTATTCAATCATTTTCGCCAAAGATTCAGAATTTGGACGGTGACTAAAAAATTCTCTTGTATAAATGTTCTAGAAGTACTAAACAATCAAAAGCGATAACTACTAATTGTCTAGGCGCTCCTAATAAAAAACTTCTCTTTGAATAAAATTAATTCTCACACAAATTTTATATGTAAGTACCTACTAAGGTACCTACTAAGAAAATTATTCATTGGATTTTTGGGAGATACATCAAAAGCGGAACATTACATTACAAAATTGATACAGAGTAGATGTAAAATTAGAATGTCATGTTTTTACGACTTTTCTAGCTTTCGCGTTTTCTCGGAATAATTATTTACTACGTTCATTCTTCGTCCGAAATAGAAAAATCGTGTCAAAAACTAGAACAAGACGTTCTTCGCAAAAAACTTTGCTCTAGGGGTAGAAAGTGTTAATTGCGTTTAGTTTTTGATACAAACGATATAAATGATCATGTTAGATGTTAATTTTACCATTTTATTATGTACCTATTTATATTAAACAAAAAAACATGACATTTTATTTTAAATGCCATCGGTACTTATAAAAGTCATAAATAATTTCGAAATTATATCTGCTTGCGCGTGATCGTACTACTGATAAAAGTACTTACTAGGTAATAAAAGTTTTTCATCGGAAAACTCTCTGTTCCTTCAAAGCACATAAAAGTATCGATTTACATATTTAACATGGGATGGAAAAAATATTTGCTTCCAGACACTTGGTAATTAGCAATATGTATTATGTTCAATGCATTACAGAATAAACTTGTAATATTAATGTTATAGGTATTATTGCGAAGGGCAAACTCTTATTCCAAAGTGTTATAGCTTGTTTGGTAGCTGTGTGGAGGCTTGTAAATGTCTGGTCGTTTTTCCTTACTATACATTTTTGTATTGTTAGCTGTAAGCCGCCCAAAGACAATAAAATAAAAGAAGTAAAAGGTCTGGTCTATTCAACGGTTTTTCCCATACGTTATAGGCTCTCTCTCTGTAAAGCTTTGACCTGCAGTGGGACACAGATGGCTAATAGTAATAAAAAAAACCTTCAATATCCTTGATCAAATTTAGGCAGCTTTAAGGCACTATAAATACCTACCACATTGCCACACCGCTATAATAAGATACAAAAATTCATACATCAATATTCCAACAGCCAATCATAGAGCCAGGTCTAATACCTAATCTTCCAACTATTTTTATAGCCCCAATAAAGTGATATTACGAAAGCCAATAGGCTATAACAAACTTTCAAACAATAGTAACTACGGTTGTGCATTATTAAGCAATTTTGGGAGCCATTAATCCAATAACAGGGGTAATAATATATTTGATAACGATGTTATTAGTGTTATTTCTTTGATCGTTGTTATGATAAGTCCAGATTGGATTGGTTTGTGATCGAATATTATGTGATTATTGTATGGTTTCGACAGCGTTTGTAAAGAGGTCTAATTTTGCAATGATTGTGTGAAGAGAGCGGTATTTTAGAATCAGATCATCGAACGCCATTTTGTAATAGATGTAAGTTGGAAAATAAATAAAAAAAATAAAAATAAATAAAAACGGAGTGATTCAGAAGATAGCGACACTCAGTATTGGGTAGGTAAAGGTTGGTGAAGAAAAATACAATTAGGAGTGAGCAGCTCAAGCAACCTGTTTAAACTCAAACCGATAACGGTTGACATGAGTAACTTAAAATATCACCCATTGCCAATGACGTATTATATATAGACACGTCATGAACTAACAACGCGGCATTTAAAAACGGCGAAAATATAAGTTAACTACTTATACGCGTAAAGAAAGGGAAAGAAAATATGACACCGTACAGCGGGATGCCTGTTGATGCCTGCTTTCTATGTTTTTCACAGGTTTACACACACGATTTAAATTAAAAATAAACGTAGCGTCGCGCGAGAGGTTGGTGCGTTACTAAGCGCGATGTGGCCAATTGGCTTCATTTCATGTTGTCATTTTTTAAAGGCCCGACAACGTATCTATAGTTTTAATATATCATTGCCTATTGCTAGGTTAAAAGGTAAAATTTTGCAGTGAGTTAATGAGTTTAGGGGACTACAAGAAATTTTTTGAAAAACATAAGGCAGCCATCAAAACAGTTGAAGTTTTAGTCAACAAAATGCCAGACCCACCACTCTTAGAATATTTTATAACCCCCATTTTTTAAGTCCCCTTTTCGGCCTTCCTGGCTCTGAACATGACACTATAATCATTCCCAAACCTTTATAATTCGATCATACGGGAGCATAATCGTCAACTGTTACGGTAAGCAGTAACTAATGTAGTTTTAATACTTGGATAGTTCAATGGACGGCAATTTGGATGGCGAAAAAAGCCATTTGGTTTCCAAAGCGTGGGGCTTAATGGCTAACTAATTATTTGTCGCCATTTTGGTATGAAGGGTTAAATAAATTTGGGTTTTTGGCTGGCAATTCAATTGTGAAGGATTTTATTTAAGGACGGTTTATGTTTTGGCGCATTGACAGTTGTTAACATCTATGGGACACTTATAAAGGCACGGTGATGGCAGGTTGTGTAAAGCTGTGACCGATGGACGTCCAAGTAATAGAAGGAGAAGTGTTGGTGGCGAGATGGGCAGACGCCATTATATTTCGTGTACCAACCGAAGACGATTACATATATTACTTGCAGCAGTACATAGATGGTGCTATCCTTGTCACACATTTAGAGCTATAATATTTTAAAAACAGAAACGTACTTCCGTCTACCTCCCATTTCGACCGGCCCACCTGCGCCGGCGCCTTCCTGACCTCATTACATTTTTGTGTGTTATCCGAGTCGCACGAAATTTTAACGTTACAGAATTTATAGGAGTGGAGTGTAGTGTAGTGTAGTGTCATGGGAAAACGGAAGCGATCCAGGGATCGGGACTATGACCACATAATAAGAAAATTGAAAAAACTATCAAAAAAGCGACGGCGTTCCTTATCGTCATCGGAAAGTGATAACTCAAATTATGAAAATCAACGATATTACGAAACGGAGCATCATTACGACGAGTATCAAGGTAATTTTGCTAACATTTTTACAAGAAAATTATTTTTAATTGTTGTTGGTTGTGTATAATAGTGGTAGGTACTTACGATACCGGTATTTTCAAATGTTCACATCTTAGTACTTACATACAATCATTAAAAATAGTGAGTTTTACGAAGTTAAAGTTACGTGAAAAAAGTAACGATTTTTTTATGCAATTACGAAAACAAAATGTTTATCTATGCATTATAGCTCCACGTAAATTGTGTTGAGGATTTAAAGTATTATCATTCCACGATACAAGAGGTGTTGACATTTTTGTTTACTCCACGCGAGCCGTGTAGAGGATATATCAATGCTTACGTCTACCTACTCCACTTTAACAGTGTCGAGGATTTTATACCTACTCCACGTAAATCGTGTAGAGGATATAGGTTCTAATCAGACCATCTGCTCCACTTTAACAGTGTCGAGGGTTTCAAACTCCACGTAAATCGTGTAGAGGATACATAGGTTCTAATCAGATCATCTGCTCCACTTTAACAGTGTCGAGGGCCGCATATGGATCATTACTGTGCTGGCAAAAACTCCACGCTAGTCGTGTTGAAAATACAATTTTTACATTCAAAGTTTCTTGAAAACCTGTCATATGTTTAATATATCTGAGAGAATATAATTTTCTCGTAGGTAATCATAGCCCTGATATTTACGGGGTCGTGGAGGATGCGCAGCCTGAGTTGGTCGAGCTAGGCAACTCAACAACTGTGCCGGTTGTGTCGCCCGCGCCGAGCGCAACGCTCGCACAGAGTGCTGCGACACAGGAAGGGTTAGGCCTACCGATCGAAGCGCCCACGACACCTGCAGAGGCTGCACTGCCCACCCCCACAACAGAAACCCTGGATGACGAAACTGTGCCATCATTGGAACCAGAAATATTAGAACTTCTTGGCGAGGACCCAACCAGTAACAAAAAATATGGCGAAAACCTACATAAGGATATTGCAACAAGATGGGCACATATTTTGACAAACGGTTTATCCAAGGATATACAACTGGAACTAGTCAAACGTTATTTACCTCCTGAAAATTGTCAAAATATGAGGGTACCGAAGTTAAACCTAGAAATAAAAGCGGCCCTTTTGGAAATTAATTTAAAAAAGGATCTATACAGCCAAAGTAAGCAAAGCCAGCTGTCCAGTAGTCTCGCTGCAATAGGACAAGTGTTAAATTGGGCGCTGTCGCTTAAGAACGCAGTGCCTCAAGATATATTAAAAACTTTAAGTGACGCCGGCAGGCTTATATGCGACAGTCATTACAGAGAATCTCAGTCACGTCGGTTCGCAGCCCTAAATACACTAAATAAAAATATTAGAGATACCGTCAAAAATACCAAAATTGATGAACATCTTTTTGGCTCAGATTTAGCAGAGCATATAAAGTCTTCAAAGGCGATCATTAAGACCGGTTCAGAAATGAAATCTACAGTTGTGCGTCCTGCGTACAAACCACCAGTACAACAACAACGGGGTACTTTAAACTCGAGGGGGGTGCCGCCACGAGTAGCAGCAGCGGCCGAGCCGCGGCCGCCCCTCGCACCTCGCCGGCCGCCGCGGGACCGTCGCACGGACGCGCCGCCGCCGCGGGGCCGCCGCTCGACCGGCTACACGCGGCCTCATGCGACCACAAGGAGGCGCTACTAGAAGAACCGCAGGTACCCATTGCAGGTCGCTTGTCTTACTTTTATAACCAGTGGTGTCAACTCACTAACGATCAGACTATTTTAAATTGGGTTAAAGGATATAAAATACCCTTTATAGATGAACCCATACAAACCATTGAACCCAAAAATAACGCATGTAATGTTCGATCACAAGTAGATATTATTGACGGATGTGTATCGGACTTGTTGAGTTCTAATTTCATATCACCGTGTACACCTTGTGAAGGACAATTTGTGTCACCTATTTTCACAATACCTAAGCCTAACGGAACCCATCGTTTTATACTAAATTTAAAAGAATTGAACAAATTTATTAGAGTTCAGCACTTTAAGATGGAGGACTATCGCACTGCGCTAAAATTACTCGATGCTAATTACTTTATGGCAACTATAGACCTACAAGATGCATATTTCCTTGTATCTATAGATAAAGCTGATCGCAAACGATTGCGTTTTAAGTGGCGATCACAATTATTTGAGTACAATGTTCTCCCGTTCGGCATCTGCACAGCACCTTTTGTTTATACGAAATTACTAAAACCTATTTTAGAACTCCTACGTTCATCGGGTCTATTGTCAGTTAACTACCTAGATGATTTTTTATGCATAGGTAGATCTTACGATGAATGCCTAGCAAACGTAAATACTACAAAAGAGTTTTTAGAGTCGTTAGGGTTTGTCATCAATAAAAATAAAAGTGTTATGACGCCAAGTAAAATGTGCAAGTTTTTGGGGTTCGTTTTTAATACCATGAATATGACTATCAGCTTACCCGACGAAAAGAAACATCATATTAAAAATCGAGCCATAGATCTCATGCACAAGAACAAATGTACAATTCGATATCTTGCTGAATTTATTGGACTTTTGACCTCCGCATGTCCCGCCGTTAATTACGGGTGGATGTATACTAAATTCTTCGAACGGGAGAAGTTTTTAGCATTGGATTATTCGACAAATTACAACAAACACATGAAACTAGATAAATATCTGAGTCAAGATTTCTCATGGTGGATCGATAATATAATGACGTCATTTTCCCCGATTCGCAAAAATACGAGTAATTATATATTGGAAATTTATAGTGATGCATCTATGACTGGTTGGGGTGTGGCATGCGGTGGTCAAAGTGCTAGTGGTAACTGGTCAGCCAGCGAAATGACACTTCATATTAACACGCTGGAACTAATGGCCGCATTTTATGGACTAAAGATATTTACAGCGAACCTTAAAGATTGCAACATTTTATTGAGAATAGACAACACCACTGCCATATGTTATATCAACAGAATGGGCGGAGTGCAACATACCCATTTAAATAAATATGCAAGAAAAATTTGGCAGTGGTGTGAGGCTAAAAACATCTATGTATTTGCCTCTTATATAAAATCTTGCGATAATGCAGTAGCAGATTGGGAGTCTAGGCAAATTAATATAGATACCGAATGGGAAATTTCCGGCCATGTATTTTCACAAATTGTTGATATATTAGGTACACCTGAATTTGACCTTTTTGCCAGTGCTCAAAACTATAAATGCAGAAAATATGCGTCTTGGAAATTAGACCCATATTCTGAAATAATTGATGCCTTTACTTTTAGTTGGAAAAATATTAAATTTTATGCCTTTCCCCCATTCAGTGTAATAAGCAAAGTATTAGAAAAAATCATTTCAGATAAAGCTAGAGGTATTGTAGTAGTACCCTACTGGCCGTCACAAGCATGGTATCCCTTGTGGTCCAGTCTTGTCATATCGGAAAAAATGTTTTTTGGTCCAGACGAATCCTTATTACTCTCTCCTTTCAGAACCTGCCATCCGCTTCATGCGAGCATTATCCTGGTGGCAGCCGAATTATCAGGGATTCGATGATAAAACGTGGCCTACCACAAGGATCCTTAGATATAGTGATGGCCTCGTTAGCAAAAAATACATTAAATCAATATAATAGTTCAATCAAATCCTGGTGGCTTTTCTGTAAATCAAAAAACCTTGATGTGCATGAGGCTAATGTCGCGGACGTATTAACATTTTTGACAGTAAAATTTGAAGAAGGCGCAAGCTACAGTAGTTTGAACACACACAGGTCCGCCTTATCGCTAATTGTTGGTACGAATGTTACTTCAAATGATTGTGTAAATCGATTCCTTAAAGGCGCCTACAGACTAAAACCCCCAAATCCAAAATATAGACACACATGGGATACAAATGTAGTGCTAAATCATCTCTCAAATATATATCCATATGATAATGTCCCATTAGTTGATTTATCGTATAAGACTTGTGCTCTTGTCGCCATTGCTTCTGCGCAAAGAATGCAGACGATTAGTCTGATAAAATTAGAGAATATTACGATAAATAATGATAAAATTGTAATTAAGATTTCTGATTTAATTAAGACTTCGAGGCCTGGGGCTTGCCAACCACTCATCAGATTACCCTACATCCGCGAAAATCCAAGTATCTGTCCTGAACTCGCAATCCAAACTTACATCAGTAGAACAAAAGATTTACGATGTCATCAGACTGAAGGACATCTCTTTATCGGAACTAGAAAACCATATAAAAACGTTGGCTCTCAGACTTTAGCACACTGGGTAAAGAAGGTTTTGCGAGACAGTGGCATTGACATAAGCGTTTTCGGCGCTCATAGTACACGGGCAGCATCAACATCTGCCGCGCACCGTGCCGGGGTTAATCTGGAGACGGTTCGCAAGGCCGCAGGCTGGAGTGATCGCTCCAATGTATTTCTTAAGTACTATTGTAGAGACATCCTGGAATCAAACGACAATGATTTTACGGATGCCATATTTAACAGTCGATAAATAGGATTAATTGCACTTATTCCATTAACATTAAAAGGTTAAGAATCTGATAAATGTAAAATTAACCCTTAAATTAGTTAATTAGTATTTGTACTAAATTTCGTAGCTAATTAGCATTATAGTGATTGGAATCACGGTTCTTTATTTTTTATTTTTCTTACACTATTAACTTACATAGCAATGCTCTGAACATCTGCAAGTAATATATGTAATCGTCTTCGGTTGGTACACGAAATATAATTAAGAATCAAACGAACTTACCTTAGTGATGTTTGATTCCAATTATGTGAGTGTCCCAACCGAAGACGATTACATCGTCCCATCCCATCCCAACCCAAAAGGTTAAAATAAAAAATACTACCACTCTGAAAAATAATGAGGTCAGGAAGGCGCCGGCGCAGGTGGGCCGGTCGAAATGGGAGGTAGACGGAAGTACGTTTCTGTTTTTAAAATATTATAGCTCTAAATGTGTGACAAGGATAGCACCATCTATGTACTGCTGCAAGTAATATATGTAATCGTCTTCGGTTGGGACACTCACATAATTGGAATCAAACATCACTAAGGTAAGTTCGTTTGATTCTTAATTATTGCCGTTGCGAAAATATCCTGGGTGAGGCTGGCACAAGAGAGCGTGGAGCTTGGCACAAGTATGGCAAAGTGGCGGGTGAAGTCTGTCTGTCGATGATGATGATGAAGATCCCATGTCTACATTTAGCTAAGATGCAATACAATCCATACCAATTATATTCTAAAGACAATTTATAGATAATCTTTTTAGTTAGAGCCGACTTTCAAATAATTATTTTGAACTAAACTCACCAGAAAGAAAGAGCTTTTAAGTAATTTTATATACGACTTCAGAAAGCATAAGTAATCTCGAGTAAAAAGTAGACTTTCCGAAGATTAGTAGTAAATCATATTTATTTTGTAAATAGGTTTTACACTTATACACGTGCGTCGTCTTTTTCACAAGTCGTGGGTCAATGTTTCGTACGTGACTACTCTGAGACGGACGATAAAAACTCAGAGGAGCCTCTTTCAAGGTCCAGACATAATCTTGGTCAACTCACTTGAGGACTAGGCAGTGTCTGACATGGTCTTTAGAAGAAAAAACGACACAGAGTTAAGAGGACTTGTCCGCCCAGTGCAAGCTTTTGGCAGTTATTGTGTAGCTCGATTCATAACTTAAGGAGATCAACTACACGTGGAGCAATACGAAACAAAGGGCATTCTGTTGAATTTAAGTATTTTTCGAAAAGCTTCAATATTCAAATAAAAAAAAAAAATCAATATCTAAACTTGTTATGTTCTAAACTAAATTACACGCAAGCATCATCCGTTTTATTTTCAGCCATCTGTCTAAGCCTTAACTTAATCCAATAAAAAATAAAATCTAATGTATTCCGAACTAATAGTGATGTAACGACACAAAGGCCTATAATTCGACGGCCATGCGTTTAGTGAGGTGCCACAAATTGATTCTTATTGTAGGTTCCGTACACGAATTAGGAAGGGTTGAAAGTTTTTAGGGTCGATTTCGTGATTATGCTTATTATGTGTTTTTTTGTGGTCTAACAAATGGCGATTCATGAAGTTGTTGGGGGTTACAAAATAAAATATGTGGAACGAGTTGTTCTTTTGTATAGTCCTGGACCATCTGATAATTTGATGTTGTAGTCAAATCACAGTCCTAGTAAATGTGCTAATTTAGCATAGTCAGCCTATAATGTACCCACTACCCACTGACGGGTCACAGTCCTACCCTCTATAAGTAAGAGGGAATGGGCTGTAATCCACCGCGCGGGCTCCGTGCGGTTTGCTAGATGACACATGTTATCGAGTTTTAGGTTCTAGGAGGGCATGACAGTTTCCTTACAATGTTTTACTTCACCGTTTTGAGAGAAGTGGTGATAGAAAAGTTACACAAACCCACGACCTACTGCTTGTAAGTCGGAGCCGCCGCCACAAAGCCATCGCTGCGCTTAATTTTTTTAGCATTTATTGTTATTTCACAATAATAGAAACAAAACCTGACTTCTATTAATACATTAGATGTACAAGAGTAAAAACCTAATTATGTATAGGGATTAGACATGGTAGATTATACATAACCTAACAGAACCTTGTCTGCAAATTAGATAGATAGATGGTTAGATATAACGCATTGTTGCTTTAAATCACATAGACCCCGTTTAAATAACAAACCAAACTAAATTAAAATAGTGTTACCACATAAAGAATGGGGTAGTTACTAAAAAAAATTAATTAGTCCGTCTGATAGATTTCCAAAAAATATTGGACCGGTATTTTTTTTCTTTTTTCACTTAAACACTAAATGAAGACGATACAGTGCTTTGAACAGTTTAGTACATTTTTTACCAGAAAGTGACGTCACCAGCCCCCCCCCCCCCTCACAATCTTTGACACGTTTTATTTTCGTCAATTTTTATTAATTCGATAAAACTAAAACACCGTACCTATCCAATATTTTTAGATAATCTAATAGACTGACTAAAATTTTTTTTTGTCAGTCAACTTCCCTATTGAAGCAAAAACTTTGAATGCAGGCTTTGCAGTGCTTTGGAGTCACAGACATGATTGGTAGTGGAATCTTGGAAACTCATGTGTGGAATTCTGTGCCGTTCTCTCTGTGTTCCCTCCCACATTTAACTGCCTGCTTTTAAAGTTTACAAAAGTGAACAGGCATCTTCTGGGCACTCTCGTTCAATCCTAGGTTTCATTAATTGCTTTCCATCATGCGTGATCGAGGCCAGAAGGCCTTTATGATGTTATAAATAAATAACAAAATAAAAATATTTTGAAACACGTTTAGATTTCAAGAATTTTAAATATGTAGTTAAAGAAACTTTGTATATTTGAAGCTGAACACAGCGCAGGATACCGACAATAAAAAACTTAATTACAGTTAATAATCAAAACAAATGTACGACGTCATTAACATCGCAATTGTATTTAATTACAAACACAGCTCTTATTACGTGCACTCTTGACACTAATAATATAATAATTCCAATGGAAATCATAGCCATAGCAAAGACGAACAATAATCAAGCGATTCCTATCAGAAACAGTGTGACAATCACGTAAGTCGTCGCTCATGTAGTCTGTGCCAAATCGCATTTTAATTAGGCAGATAAGGTTCGCCATTAGCTAGCAAATTACCCGAGGAGCTGTTTGTTTTATTTTATTTCTGCTTATCTGTTAATGTTGCATCTTGTACTTTAAATTACCGGAAAACGTGTGAGGTAGCAGAGGAAGCGATTTCGAGTAATGGAGCGATTTGATTTTAATATAGCTGAATGTTTTTAAAATCAAAGTATATTTCAAGTAGGCCAGTTACAGGCACTTTTGAACTGTCGAAACGAAAAAAATTGCTACAGTCGCAGTCACAAGGCTACTGTGGCCCATTCCAAAGCGTAGGTCTTTATTAGGGAGAAGAAGATTCACAGCATTCATGTTAAGGTGGTACATTACGTGCGAACGATGTAGCAACATGTTTACGTCAGAAGTGACCATACCTACTGATCATGTGTAAAATGTGGCTAGAATCCTTTCTAGCCACATTTCACAAGCATCATCATTCATTCAAGCTCCTGCTTGAATGACATTAGAATGACCCCCATGAGCAGACGGCTAATAGAGAAGTACTTACCTAACAGTAGTTTCAGGTCATTGGAATATGAATTGAAATATTCATTCAGAAACATTACTGAAATACTTATTAGGTTACTGATACAAAGTTGCTGTATAAATTGACGATTATGCTAAAAATAGTAATGGTATTGTATATACACTACTTACATCGATAATCAGCAATGAAAATAACCAATACATTAGTAGAAACAATACATTCTCCCTAATTTTGGTGTACAGTAATGTTGTGTTTTCTAATAATACCGATAGCACCAATAGATATCAATAGGAGGATCCATTTCCAAATAACTCATGGTCAAATAAAACAAATGATATTGAAGATGTAGTTGCATTAAGTTACAAACAACAAGTCCAATTGGAAAGCGTAACAACAATACTTTTAGAATTACCCTCCGCAGTTGTACTCGTATTTATAAACGAGCCAATCGACACAAAAACTATGAATAAAGTTGTGCGTCCTTCTTTGTTGTATAGTCTGGCTTAAAATGAGGATCAATCCCCTAATAACCAGATACTCGTATCAATGGTTAACAATCTTTAGTATATAGAAGAACCTGGCAAGAGAAAACTAAACATGATGATGGGATCGTAACTAATGGAAGAGAAAAACCTTACGGTCAGAAAATTACCCATATCCTTAATGATTTAAACTAAGTCAGGTATTTTAATAAACTTGCATCAATTTGAAGCATAGTCCAAACACAAAATAGCCATTAAACATTGCATTGACCATTCCCGCCAATTTCCGCTCGCTTTCGATGAGACCTCGATCCAAGATGGCGGCGGCAGTCATCAGACGCGTTCGTTTTACAATATTTTATGCACATTCTATTACGATTGTGTGTACATTTTTTACATCATTTAATTTCCTGTATGCGATGGAGATTATTCTGATGCAGTTGAATTGTGAATTTATTTATTTAGTTCCGTATGATCTTCAGTTTTTCCAGTAGGTATGGTTATAGGTTAGCTATTCAAAGAACTTTGTGGGAGCGTTTATGGATGTAGCTTCATGTAAAAGCCACAGCTAATATATTTTGTGCATCATTGGTTTTCAAGCCACAGTAAATAGTAGTACTTACGAAACTCTTTTCTTAACAGTTACATGCTTTCTTCCATTGTTTTTGCTAATAACCGTTGTTTCATTACAGTTTCTGTAACGAACTCTATCTGTTTAATATTTTCAACTTGATTTCGAGTGACTTCTGCTGTTATCACAACAGCGACTAACGTCTAACTTCCAGAAATGATAATGACATCGGGGAAATGCTGAACAGGTTACTTCGGGTTTCTAACGTCTCTCGTTATCCTACTAATATTATAAACGCGAAAATTTTAAGTATGGATGGATGGATATTTGTTATTCTTTCACGCAAAAACTACCGAACGGACTTGGATAAAATTTGGTGCACAGATAGTATATAACCTGGATTAACACATAGGATGGTTTTTAGCCCGATTTTATCTTCGCGTGGGATAATTTTCGAGTTGTAGGAGGCGAAGCCGCTGGCAGCACCTAGTATTCCATATGGCAAACGAGACCAGTGGTCTCTGAGCCTCTGACATATTATGATGTATGACGATGGTAAAAACCAGCCAATATTATTGATCTATACTTTATTGTCAAAAGCTTCTCACTATTAGTGGTCCTTGCAAACTCCAGACAAACAAACAAAACACTTCAAGCAATTTCTTGATCACTTCCTCAGCAATTTTGCAAGACGTAATTCAGTTTCACTGTCCTTCAAGAGTTAGATGAGTGACTACAGTTCTGTAGTACTTTATTTTACGAACCTAACATTCTTCAACTCCTGACCACTATCCCTTATCACGGAGCTAGTACGGGAGTCCCTCCATCAACCATTGTGTAATGGTCAGACGGCATTATTTTTACGAGCTTCATAAGTGATCCTTTTTTTATTTATTTTTAGTGCAAGGGACCGCGCGTGCGCCTCAAATGGGACCCTGTGATAACTCTCACTTTTAAATCCATGTCACTGTGTCCAAGTCCTTTAAGAAAACAAAGGATTTTAACCCTTATTCTTCCTTGAATAGGGTTTATATCATTTTTGCATTGGTCCAGTACTTTAAATTCCAGAAACATAAGTCATTTGTTAAGTTATCAGCACTTTATTTAGAGTCAAGATTTTCTGAATATCAAAATGTTTGTTTTTCGATTCCGTTCGCGTGCTTCGGATTTTTAGAATGTTTTCGTTTCGGTTGTAAATTATTGTGGTGATAGTTAGGGAGCCGTGTTTCTTGAATAATTTGATTGTAGACTCGTAAACATTGGAACATGGTTTCTTTAGAGGGTTAGTGCCCCTTGTGTTTGCGACCATGATTGTTGTAACGAAGACTCAAGCACTTTTAACTGTGTTATGACGTAGTTTTTTTGAACTTCGTTCGAAAAAAACACCTTTAGTAGGTACTGGAGATATTTTAGGCATCTTATGAAGTGTTAACAGATCAATAGATAATTAAAAACAAGTTATGAAAATGGCTGGCCAAATATACGATATTAATAAATGGCAGTAACTACTAAATACATAAATATAGATAACTGATAAGCATAATATTTCTTGCTTATATGGCTAATTTGTGTGCATAAATGGCTGAATAAGACTAAATATTATTATAATAATGATTCCTTCGTACCTGCGAAGTTATTAATCTGCACATTATTAAGATACCATTTTATATTTTATTGTAATAATTATAAAAGCCCGTTGGCTAATGTCTAGTATCAATTTTCATACAAATTACGATACTTGAGAATATTTTTTAAACGTATCCTCATTTAATTTTAGTAATCATTAAGCATGACTAGGATTACATTACAGGCTAGGAAATGCATAATGCGAGTAATTACAAAACGTACGTTTGAAACAACACCTTTACACGATAACTTCATTCATAATTAGTTTTCTTTAGAATTATATCAGAATATTCAGCTTTCGAAATCGTGCAATTTTTTCAAATCACCATTTTTTAAAGACCCCTCATTTACATTGAACCGACCGCTAAGCAGCGGTCAGCTTATAATGGTCAGGACTATTCTGCAAAATATTTTCTTAATATTAGATGTTTACTGGAGCAGAGGATTTTTTTAAAATAAACTTTTCTAAGAATTTTTGTAATTACAGGTTGTTTCCTTCAAACCGTATATTAAAGTTTGTAACATTTTAATAAAATATTATAAAGATGTTAACATTTTTAGTAGCGATGAAATAATAATTTCTTACATTATTAAAAGGTAGTAATTATAATGGTAATGATTACATTCGAGTACATACATCATTTTAATAATTCACATCAAATTAAAATTAACACTATTATCAGTGTTAATAGCTTTTATGTGTGAGTATGTCCATTATATTATGCATTCATTTGCAAACTTATGAAAAATAACGCATCTTAAGTTGTGTTTCAAGAAACTTTCTAAAGGAGATTTGACTAGAGACCGCCTCGTTGGCCTAGTTGCCGTAAGCGGGACTGCCGTGCATGGGATCCTAAGTTCGATGCCCAGTTGGTGCAGAGTCTAGATGTATGCCTGGTTGATGGCAGCTTACCCGCCTATTACCTGGGCCTTAAACCCAACTGACGAAATGTGGGGGTAAAATGAGTACACCTCTGCCTTACCCTTCGTATACTTGTAAGTATTTAATAAAGGTAATTTTAAAGCGCAATGTTTAAAATACTTATAATAATTACATGTATCCCTTTTATTAGTAATTTTAATTTGTATAAGTAAGTACTACCCACTAATCAATCATATGATTCACAATCAATTTAAACAACATCTTCAAAATTAAAATCAACCCCCCTTTTATAACCTCCAAAGACTCAAACGTCGCTCATAGGTACAGTCACGACCACTATTATGTATACAGAAAGCAACATTTAAAAATGATTTTCTGTGATTTACGGTTGACGTTTTCACCAACGTAGAATTTTAGAAGCCATAGTTGTACGAAACAAGTCTTATGTCAAAGTTATTAGTCGTTATTACCCAAGAAAATAGCTTTTGAATTTTGTCAAATGCACACTCATTTTTATTCGTGTCTGTACAAAAAAAAAAAAAACACAAAAGCGAATATAATTTTAGCAGTAATTTTAATAATAAATACTAGTAATACGTGCGCCTGTTATTAAAAGCGAGCAAGTAACAATTCTTAATACGGCGGGCAGGTGCGTATACGCAATCAATTAATAAGTATTTTGCTTGTACTTGAATTATGGGTAGTTCCGTCACTTATTCGTGTATTATTTTGTACCCTTCGACTTTTTAAAGCGATTATTGATAGGAATGGTCAAAAAGATGTACGATGTATCGTATGTATGTACACCAATATTTTTTTTTATATCCACTCAAATTATTGTCAGAGGAGTTCTTGGCAAATAACAGCCGCTCCGGCGATCTTCAGGTTAAGCCGCACTTGCCTAGATTGGTCCGTCAATTACTTACCGAAAGTCTGACAGTCAGTCGTAGCAAGGGGTATCATATAGTAATACCAATACTAATTAGGTTTTAAGGTGGCGCCCGTCACTGTCTAATTGCTAGAAAATTTATCTGCCGAGAACCCGTCGGGGCTGCGAGTTGTTCGAAAGAGATACCGCGGCCTCTGCACAAGGGCTAAGAAGGAACATGGGTGGTTTTTAGTCAGTAGAACTCTACACTCCCTTTCGCCCTGCCCAAGAGCGGGAGGGGTTATTTGATAATTTCACACCCCAAAAAAAAAAGGTATGCTGTCACTCCATGTAAAATATTGGTATTCAACTAAGTCCAGTTCTAGATGCCGAAAATAGCCGAGATAAATTATTGTCAGCCGTATATCTATATGAATTAAGTGCACATTATGTGTCAAACGAATATTTTTAATTTTAACTGTGTGTTCGTGCTAGTCCTACAGATCGCTCGACTCCACTTACCAATTAGCCACGATCCTCGGTACTTCAAAGTGAGTAATATGTCCTAATTGCATCAATATGACCACTGCGCAGACTTACAGCTAAATACGAAGTCACCCACTGAGTAAGTTATTTAGTATTCAGGAGGTGAACTGAATTACCGATATCAACATGGGGTAAAAAATACTGAACATGATAAACTAGTTGTGTTCTGCGAACATCTGCGGATTGTGATCTATTGTGGGAGATATAATAATAATAATAATAATAATAATAATATTTCACAACTATCACACAACGCCATCTAGTCCCAAGCTAAGCAGAGCTTGTATATAAAGTATAACTGCAGCGTATTTAGTCAGTGCTTTGTTTATTAGACCATATATTTAAGTTTTACCTGAGCTGCAGCGACTGGAGGTCGCCTGTCAGAATTTTGGTATTTGAACTTTTTGTCATCGATATGTTGGGGCTAATAAGCCGATGTGCGGCCACACCTAGTTTTAGCCGGCTAGAGCTATATGGTTAACCTTAGATGTATGCTACTTATTTTCGTTTAGAATTAGGTTTAGCCGTCATCAAGGCGGCTATAACTGTAGGTGCAGCTGGGTATCGATGGTTAAATCCTACTTATGACGGCACGGTTGGTGCAGTGGCCAAGCGATTGGACTGCTGCGCTCCGTGTCGCCGGTTCGATCCCCGCACGTAACAAATATTTGTATGGCCTACAGATAGTTCTTTCGGGTCTGGGTGTGTTGTGTACGTGTGTTTAAATGTATGTAAACACACCCACGATACAGGAGATATTCCTAGTGTGGGGCAACGTTTTTATAAAAAAAAACAAAAACAAAACATTGGTTAGAACTAGGATTGTACAGTTCTGTACCTACCTAAACTAGACGATAACTACAAACAAAGACAATACATCTACAATTGACCACACGCTTCACACGCGTCAAAAAGATGTCAACATCATTTTATCCTGCGACACACATTTACATAACTTGAAACTTTAGATGGCCATAATGTCACACGATCACAACTGATATCATCTTAATCATCTGTGCTGCACAACTCGATCGTGACAATGTCCTTAGAGTTGAATACTCTAAAGAGTTTTGTCACGGTTCAATAGTTTTGAGGCGAGAATTACATGATGGCATTTTGTTTTTATAAACGCGGACTTCCCCAAAGAGGTATTTATTTTATTTTTCCTTTATTGGCCAACCAACAATTGTTTCCAGTGATAACATTTAAAATAAGTATATAATATCTAAGGTTAGTGTAACAATTAATTACAGGTTAGCACCGCATGCCCCATAAACAAATAAGATGTGCCACAGCCACTGAACTATAGTTAAAGATTAATATTTTGAGTACATTACTAAGAACTAAAATTAATATAGGTTTTCAAGCATTATGTGATGGAATATAAAGCTATCTATCTATTTCGTGTTGAGACGAAAGGAGAGGAAATATGTTGTAAATCATTGCATCTAAGTACATAGACTTTTCCTAAATATATTGGGGTCGGCATCCAGTCTAAGCGGTTGTACCTAAATACCAGTATTTTACGTGAAGCGACTGACTATCCTCCCCTTCATCACCCAATTAGTACTGGGTAGTATCAGGTTGTCAGATTTTCGTCAGTAACCTCACATACACAACATACACACATACATCTCCGGTTTAGTCAGTACTCATCTCCACACAGCTTCTGTGGAGACACCCTAGCTCCTAAGCATCTTCTATTCCTCTCACATCTCTGCACGTCACCAGTTTTGATGAAGTCTAGGCCTTATACACAAGCATGTTTAGTTCAATAAGTACCTAATACTCGTCAATACTGTTTGTGCTGACTCTAGACTCAAGATACCACTCTACATCTATTCATGAACACGTCGGATAAAAGGCTTATCTCAAATTCTCTTTATTTCACTATCAGCCTAATGGTTATAGAAAAGTCGTGAATTGGACTGACATAATGGGGTAGTTAAAAAAAATCTAATAAGCCGGTCAGATAGATTTCCAAAAAATATTAGACACGTATTTTTTTCTTTTTTCACGTAAGCAAACAATGACGACGATACAGTGCTTTGAAAACTCGTGTGTCGTCATATTCTAAGACATTTATGACATTTTTTTGCGGTTAGTGACGTCAAAAACACCCACTCAAATCTTTGATTCATTTTATCTTCGTCATTTTTTATTGATTTGCTAAAACAAAAAATACGTATCCATTATTTTTTGATAATCTAACAGACGGACTAATTAGAATCATTTTTAAGTCAGTGAACAGCCCTATTATCATCCGAAAAACTTATATAAATATTATTTAAAGCCCAACTTATTCTATTCTCTTGACGCAAACGGTATGCTGAAAATTGAGAGCGTTGTTTTCTAAGTTGGAAGCGGTGAGTGCAAAATTGGGAGCGGTGTGTGCAAAGGTATACTCACATAACATAACATACACCTGTTCAGTCCTTTATTACATACAAGTTTTATCGATCTGTTATTTTTTATAGTTCGCCATCATCATTAAAATTAACTTCAACACCAACAAATGGTTATTGTGCATGAAACAACACGAATCGATTGTTCCTTATAAAGTTCACCTGTCGAGTGTTCAATTTAGTTCCGGAAGCGTCTGGTTAGGGGAAGTGACGTCACGATGGTACCGGCACTAACTATTGCAAGGGTAGGTCGGTGCTAATCGGTTTGTGGACTTTATGGGTGAAAGTTTTGGTTTTATTCATGTTAAATTAGTAGAGTTGGTAGTAGTTAACCTTTTTGATTGGGTATTTCACCAAAAAAATCTAATTAGTCCGTTAGATAAATTTTCAAAAAATAATGGACATGTATTTTTTCTTTTTTCACGTAAACAAAAGATGAAGACGATACAGTGCTTCGAAAACAAGTCGTGTGACGTCACAAGGTTAGTACTTTTTTACCCACAAAGTGACATCAAAAGCCCCCCACTCATGATCTTTGACACGTTTTATTTTCGTAAATTTTTATTAATTTTATAAAACAAAAAACACGTAAGTATCCAATAGTTTTCGATAATCTAATAGACGGACTAATTAGATTTTTTTGGTGATACCCTATTACTGTCTGAGGCCCTAGATTCAGTGTCATTGCATCAGTAATTAATAAAGACGATGAGGATGTGAATAAAATATAAGATGTCCTTTAAAGAGTCTTTCTAAGAATATAAAATGTTTTGAAAAAGGATTTTATTCTTGTCTTCCTCTTCTTCGTCTTCGCCTACTGACAGATGGTGCACATCTTACAAATGCAAACTTATCAATCAAACTGGTGAGCGTGAGTTGTATGGTAGGTATTGAATTTAGAGGAAAACTTAATTTTTTTTTTAAAGTACCGATTCCGAACTAGTGGTACCAACCCAGTTTAATTTTGTCTATAATCTAAGGATAACCATCAGGTTTTCCCTTTAAATATTGTGGTTAATTATACCTAAATTACGATATTAAATTAACTATTACAGGAACTAAAACTACAAACGTAGGTTCCCGAATTCTGTATTTACCATGTTTTTACGGATAATAACCACAATAATCTTCGTTTATTCCGACTGTTATAATAATATTATAATGTAGATGGTTGACAGCCGTTACAGGAGTGGTCTGAAAGTCAGACAAAGACAAAGTGACAGCCAGTCTTATCAAGAGGTATCGTTTTATTCAATACTAACTGGGTTGAGGAGGTCAGATAGGCGGTCGCTTTATGTAAGAAATACTAGTAGAACAGCAGTGGTAGCCCCGTGGTTGCGGCCCCGACTTACGAACATTACTAAAGTTCAAACCCGCATTACTTTGTGTAATTTATTTCATCACCACTGCTCTCAAAACGGTGAAAGAAAACATCGTGACGAAACCGGATGCCTTAGAACAAAAAAAAACAAAGACATGAGACATCTACCACCTATTCCTCTCCTAGAGACGAGACCTGAATCCCTGCAGTGGGAACATTATGTGATAGGTTGATGATGATGACAAGTATTCAGAGTTTGAGAAAAGACAAGGTAGATAATGATGAAGCGTTATAATCAGCCAATAGCGTTTCTACTGTCGCCAGAACAACCCTCCTCTCTCCAAAAGGGAGTGGGCCATAATCGATCACTGGGGCCAGTGGGTGCTAATGTGATATGATTCTTACTGTAAAATCGTCATGAGAGCTGTATTCTACTTTAAATAAAAATTAGGGCTTTTGATGTACATTTCAAAATATGGTCCACACCACAAATTTAAAAGAATTAGTCTGAATTGACAATCCAGTCAAAAAAAGACAAAATTGGTAAAATTACCAATTGTTATTGCCAACTTAACAATTGGTTGTAAGCTATACAACCTCTGTGAGGTTAACCTAATTCTTCTAGTAGTTAGAGTTACCTAGTATTTTCACATTGAGTAAACTTATTCATCAAGAACATTTTTAACATTTTCACATTTTTTATACAAAAATAAAATTACATAAATTTGTTAAACAAGACCTCCAAATAAATATCAACCATGCAAATTAATGATATTATTAGATAGTTTAGCTCTATGTTTAGTTAATTGCAAACATATAAACCCATAAACGGACACTAAACAGTTTTGAGCAACGAGGTCGAGTCCCTGACTGTATGACGTTAGCAAATCACTATTAATAATGTGACCCATGCGTATGCCCACGTCGTAAACCATTTAAATTGCACTTTATTGAATACTTTAATAAGCCCTCAGTCACCCACTAGCAAGAAAATTGTTTTAGAGATCGAAACATGTTTAGCTTGCGCTACATTGTTATAAGTGTCTACCTTTATTATATACCTTTATTATTTTTATTGATCTAAGACACAATTACTGATTTCTGATTTAACAAAAATTGAACATTTTGTTTTTAAAAAAAAAGGACATTTTAACGTTTCTTGACATTACGAGAATGGCTTACATAGCGATACCTATGTAAGCCATTCTCAACACATAGAAATTATTGTAGAATATCTACTGCATAATGAAATTGTGTCAAGTCTAAATGCTAAATTTAAAAGTTATTATCTACCCTAAATCTAAGCCAATTAGTCATTGCATAATCTAAAGCTTTTACTTTAATGAAACTTGTCGCAAACGTTTTATCAATAGTTACCTGCGTCATACATTTATCATTGCAGATATGTAAATCAAGGCTAATCAAGTACTACTTATTTAAACAACTTAGCGGCATAATAAATTAAAATACAATCAATAAATAAGGCAATTATAATTTGTAATTAAATGATACTTTTTAATTGCAAATGACATCACGCTATGTGGTAGCGTATGCTGAATATGTCGTCAACTAAGTTACATTGAAGATTTTGCATGGGTGGATTATTACGCCACTTGTTCCCAGCTAAGAAGTAGCCCTAAGATGTTGCTAAGGGTGGACGTTTGTTGGAGTTCGTAATTTTCAGCCTAATTTGAATATTTTTCTTTTCTGATTTCGACAACCGTAAAGAGAACCAAGGTTACGACATAGCCCGAAGAATTACCAAACTTAAATAGCAGTGGGCAGGGATCATTGTTAGTAAAACGTATGACCGAGGGGGCCGAAAAGTTCTAGAGTAGCGACCGGGAACCGTAAGATTTTGCGATGGAAGGCTTCTCACTAAGTGGACTGATGACCTGATGAAAGTTTCTGGGATCCGCTGGATGCGAGACGCACGGGGCTGGTCAATGTGGCGACATTTGGGAGAGGCCTATGTACAGCAGTGGACGTCTTTTGGCTGAAATGATGATGATGTTTCCAGCATGACGATAGTTTAATCGCGATTGTGTTAATACCCTAATAGCCTCAGTATGTTGGCAACATTGTATATTTAATGGTCAGTTCTACCATAAAAACAAAATAAAATAATTGTAACAAGGACTTTATGACGTCATCAGTCATCTGACACAATTTTATGATGTTTAAGGCTTTAATATGATCGTAAAGTTAGTTGGTCCAAGCATATAATTAGTAAGCATGCAAGTATATATATTTAAAGTAATTGGTTTCTGGTTTATTATTGTTTTATAAACACGAGCCACTTTTTACCCGACTGCAGCAACATCAAAACAAAGTGTTATGTGTTTGGCAACATAGCGAATACCAATTAGCTTTCCGTTGATGATATCCCAAAACAGTGACATTTATCAAAAACCAAAAGAATTTATCTCAATTACGTAAATACACATTATTTTTAGCATCATTAGAAAGCCTTTTTTAGGCTCCAGGTTAAGCTAGGTCAATCCGTGGCTGGGTGATCAACCATTACATACTACATAGCGAGTTTCCTCCGTGCACCGGAAAACACTGGTGTCAATTTTGTTGATATATCTTTGACGGTCGTTACAGCGGTCCGGAAGTCTGACAACCAGTCTTCCCAAAGGGGTAATCTATAACCCAGTACTAACTTGGTTGTGGAGGTCACTAGGTCAGATAGGAAGCAACTGCTTCACGTAGAAGAGTTACTGAAAGGCGATCCCATCATAGTTTGGAAAAGCAACTTACCAATAATAGGTGGTCGTGGGTTCGAATTCAGGCAGGCGCATTACTTTGTGTAATATATTTCATCACAGCTGCTCTCAAAACGGTGAAGGAAAACATCGTGAGGAAACCTTCATGTCTTTGAATCAAAAAATTCGAAGACATGTGACATCTACCAACCCGCACTGGGCCCGCGTGGTGGATTATAGCCAATCCCTCTCCTAGAGAGGACATTATAGACTGATGATGATATGATGATGCCGAGAGATGAAAACAAGAATATAAGTAAGTAACAACATCTAAATGCAGTACCATCACAGTCTATCATAGTGGTTTAAGCCCACGCCTATTATATAAGGAAAAGGTGTTAGTTTATTTATGTAAGTTATAATCAATCATAGTCCGAACGGACATCTGTAGGCCATGCAAACAAATGCTCCGATGCGGGAGAGGATTCCCCTGGTAATACGTCATTTACTTTGTCATTGTCAACCACTATGTACCTAACGGTTACTTGTAGATATATACACAGCTACATATAGACCATTACTTAGATGGTGGCTGTATAAAATACCCTTAATGAAACCGAAAAACATTAAAATTTGTTGTCCTCGTCATTGCAATAGTCTCTTATGTTGCACCATACACATACATTATACACACTTACCTTTCCAGCTCTAATTGACGCAGTGCTAATAAACCGAAATCAACATAGATCAAATAATTTATCAGTACAACTCTGTGATTGGCTAAGAAGTTGCCAAGTTATGGAGTAACAACCTCATAAATAACATTTACACTTATTGCATTACTTAGGGAGCGGTTCTTAGTCTAAGTGGAAAAACTTGCAAGTTCTAACAGTTTTGAATTAGCAATAGGTACTTCTGTGTACAGTTGATAAAAGAGATTCGTTTGTATATCCCCGAAATGTTAACCAGAGTCTAACACTATGTGTGTTAACGTTTCTCTAGTTATGTTAATCCCTTTTTTTTTGGCGGGTGGAAAATCATCAAATAACAATCCCGCTCTTGGGCAGAGTGAAGGGGAGTGTCAGACTTCTACTGACTAAAAACCACCCATGTTCCTTCTGGGCCTTATATGTCGAGGCCGCGGTAACTTATGAACAACCCGCAGCCCCGATGGGCGTTATTTTTATCCCTTAGATCCACTTTAGGAACACAATGGCTTTTTAATTGTGTCTATATTCTCGGCATACGATGAGTAATTATCCCATGTAAAAGAGTGCGAGGCGTCAACCGCTGTCAAATTTTCATGACAATACAGTATGATCCGTTTATGCAAATCTATTTTAATGTCATATTCGCTATTTGCATATTCTGCTCTTTATTGTGTGTACTTACTTAAATCCTCGCGTTTCTTGAATAGGAAGGCGAGATCTTGTTTTACTGATAGCTATCCAACAGCTAGATGATTGTATAAGTTCTTAAGACTAGTTTGCCGTACACATTAGCAACCATGCCAATTCTACTGATGCCATCTTAAAAAGACAGCTGTTGCAAATATACAACACTCATAAGTATAATTATGTGATTGTTTGAACAGCATTATAACACAACGAATTAAATTGTTAATAATAAGGTAGTTAACAAAAAAAATCTAATTAGTCCGTCAGATAGATTTCCAAAAAATATTGAACACGTATTTTTTCTTTTTTCACGTAAACAAACAATGAAGACGATACAGTGCTTTGAAAACTCGTGTGACGTAATATTCTTAGACATAAGTATGACATTTCTTACCGTTGAGTGATGTCAAAACCCACTCAAATCTTTGACGCGTTTTATCTTTGTCGATTTTGATTGATTTGATAAAAAAAAATACGAATACAATATTTTTCGATAATCTAACAGACGGACTAATTAGAATCATATTTTTTTTGAAAAGTCAGTAAACATTCCTATTGTAAGTTAAGTCAGAGCCATAAAAACTCTGTCACCAGGTTAGGTAGACATACATGTATGTCTGCCTAACCTGGTGACAGTGCATAAGCTCACGCCCTTTTCCCATGGGGGTAGGCAGAAACCACAGAACGCCACCTGCTACGATCCATACATACTCCTTCTGCATCGTCCACATTCATACATCTAGTCATACACGCACGCCCGCGCCAGTTACGAGTACTACGCACCTGTCCTTTCAACTAACCATACGATAAATAAATAATCATAAACAAGACAATGGTTTTTCAGTTAATCTATACTTAATACTTTCAACAGCTTCCACCAATTTCCATACTTTGTGAATTTGTGAAAACGAACACGTAAGAGACATGATAGTTGTCAAATTGATTTGTATAAAACTAAAGTTATAAGTACTCCCTTTAGTACTGAAACAAATTATTTACCGGCGGAATCCGCTGACGTATAAAAGCGCCCCATATAGGTACGGCGGAATTCTTCAACAGTAAACAATTAAATATTTCTATTTATTGTGCAATATTCAGTAGTTGTGGACATTTTAGCTCGTAAGTAAGTACGTATAAGTAGATTAGGGACGAACAAACCGAGAAGTATGGTAGACGAAAGGGTAGGCAACCGACTAGGTCAATAGACAATCTCATTAAAGTGCCCTGGAGAGCCGTGACACAAAACCGCCAACATTGGTGAGATTTGCAAGAGACCTACACTCAGCTCAGCAGGTGGCCAAACGTTGAAAAACAATCAGAATTAGGTGCAAATTCCGAGCTAAAGTTATGATGATGTAAGCACGAGAGAAGTTGATCTTCTCTTCCAATATTTGTGCGGATGTTTTAGGACTCTTCATCCTTTGGGGGTTCAATTGCGGGATGAAATGATACCTACTACCTAATATGCAGAAGATTTTCTTTTTTTTTATGTTTGTTACTAAGTAGATCTTTTAGAAGCATCCTAGGCTTTTTATATTACATCATTATTTATCAGGTACCCAGGGATAACTACCTACACTGTAATCAAATATTTCTTACATAAACGCAACAATACATATATGGTTTATATACGTGATGTACTAGGCTCATTACTGCTTCATAGGCTTATTATGATCAACATTACAAATACACTACTGGAAAAAATTAAAGGATCAATTTTTTTTTGAACGTTCTGTGCGATCATTGGTTTTTGAGATACCTGTCGATATCAAAGACAAACGGATCCTTTTCCATTTGAATACCGATATCTCGGCGAGATGAGGTCGTATCAAGGTCTATAAAAAAAATTATTAAAGCTAAATGAAGAAAGTAGCCGATCCTTGATCAGTGGTTAAGCAAAGAAAATTGTAAGGGCGCCGGTAGACCAAAAAAAAAAAATTTTTTTTGTTGCTGGTGTTCCTAAGATTACTCAAAAACCGGTGACGACGCTACAAAATTTTGAAATTTTTCCAATCCAAAACCTACACACTTGGAGCTACGATTTCTATTTCTCTCTAAGTTACGACCTGTTGAAAATTGCCCAAAATTTTGTTTTTTTTTTCGATCCGTTATTGTTTTCCAGTACATTCAGCCATAATGTTTCACTCCGATGTCCTCGTTATTAGGAGAAACTATGCTGATACCGCTGGGTTCATTACATCTAAGTGGATGTCAAATATGCCTTTGATTTTTTTGCTACTGAGGTTAACGCACGCGCGGCTCAAAGAGAATCAGCGCGAGGGGGCCCGCAAGGGCCGACGCCCGTCGGGGCTGCGGGGTGTTGTAAGAGATACCGCGGCCTTGACATATAGGTCTAAGAAAGAACATGGGTGGTTTTTAGTCAGTAGAAGTCTGACACTCCCTTTCGCTCTGCCCAAGAGCGGGAGGGGTTATTTGATGATTTCCCAGCCCCCCCCCCCCCAAAAGGGTTAAGTTATATTTCTCTATTAGATATTTCTAATGTTTGCTTCCTTTTTTTCAAAACTCTCTATTTAATTATATACACATTTGCACTTGGTTAGTTTGATATTCCTATTATAATTAATTAAAGCAAATCACTGTTGTTTGTGCCTAATCAGAATATTCATCGATGTCAAATGTCAGAATGAATCAGTTTGTATGCTGCTATCATACAATTAAAATTAACCCAAATGTCATGGGAACAAATCGTTTGAACAACATGTTGTTTAATTATTTGTAAAAATATTTAAAATAATGCAAAACTTGTAGGTGGCCTTGTGCCAAGTTTATTTGTTGGAATAATACAAGTTTAAAAAAAAATCTGTATTCTAAGTTCAAATGCTAAATAGTTCACATGTCAATAATTTAATTAATTACTCTGAGAAGATTTTTTTTTAACTTATTAACTGGAAATTATTATAGAAAAACTTGAAAAAAGGAATGATTGAAAATCTGCAAAAAGCAGCCTAAACATACAATGCTTTATTTGTCAATGAAATTGTGAAGGTCAATTCAATTTTTAATTGCCTGTCAAAATACATCTCTATGGTGGTATCCGTTTTTAAAATGCGCATCATGTACAGATGTCAAGCAAAAAATAAAACAAAAAGCAATTACTCCACTTACCATCGCTAGGAGTAGGCGTATTATCGGAAGGTCTATCCGAGTCTCCAGTCCCAACGAGGTTCCTGATGCTGAACGAGCTCGTCTTCCTCGAAGTCGTCACTTCCGGTGTCACGGTGCTGACGTCACAACCGCTGTCCGTTCCGTTCACTAGTTCCCGACACACCTGCTCAGTCCCGTTCAAAGATAAAACGTCCCCCGTGCCGTCCAACATGTCCCCGCGGCGAGTGGTCAAGTCCATTTTTGACAGCTACCTTGGCACAAAACAAATATTTCAAAACAGTACTTTTGTTATTATTTGACATCTTCGGTCACGCAGCGCGGGAAAGTTTGACAGCTGTTTCGTAATTGGAACTCATTGCAATTTTTTTTGCGTTTTGAATGATTTTTGCACTTCTTAGGTCACTGGCCACTAAAGTTTTAGTCACAGTTGGTACTTTGTTTTTTTTTTTAAGTTGCTTACGTTTATGATAAATCGATTGCCACAGTCTAATCACTGATGTCACTCGGATGTGAATGATAAGAGCGTAAGGTTCCACTAGAGGCACGTACTCGTATGTTCCCCGCCGGTAGTTGCGCGAAATTTTTGCGACAGTCGCGCGCAACGCGCGGTGGCTCCGCGGTGGTGAGGCCGACTGGTCCTCCGTCCTCCTCGGCCGTCGCACTCGCTCGGCCCTCCCTACGCCTCCGAAGGCGGGGCCTCTCCGCCCCTCAGCGGACTACAATTGCGCCCGAGCGACTTTTTAGTCGTCAATGACGTCAATTACTGCGCGATTTTTTCCGCTCGATCGATTTGTTTCTAATGAGTTCTAATTGCGTTTATTGATAAGTGCCAATGCTTAAGGTTACAAAAGACACCGCTTGACACAATTTACTTAATGTGTCGGCGTTTTTTTGTGTTAATTTTATTTATTAAGCGCTGTAGCCGTATTGACATAATTATGGCGACTTGTAATTAGGTGTCATTGTAATTATCGTAATGAGACAAGCCGCGACCTCCGGATAGATGAGAATCGGTAAAAAATATACTTAGGTAAGTAATAGGAATGAATGGTGACATGTCATTGTTTATTAAGTCTGCCTAGAACCATTATTTTAATGTCTATAAAGACCTAATTCATTATATTATTACACGTGGCTTACTAACATACAAATATTTTCCACGAGACTATTTCTTTAAAAATAACGAACTCTTATCATTCATCAAATGAAAATTAATTTACCTTACATTAAAGTAATTGAAAAGTACAAAATTACAAACAAACTAATTAATAGAATAACATTTAAATAGAAATAATGAACACAAAGCATTCTTAGATAAATAAGTAGATACTTGAACAATAATTTATGTTTCAATTCACAATTAGCAGTAACGAATTCGCTTTTCGTTTATTTTAATTTAGTAACATAAATTGAGATAGCGTGGGACCCCTAAATAAATCAACTTTGACACTGAATGAAGTAGAAATGTGAACAAAACGTGGATAGGGTTGTCTATTGTCTGATCTGTTCAAAGGAGAAGTGAAAATAATGACATTTTCCACTTAAACCAAGTAACCTCAATGTCTGAATCTCATTCAGGTAAATTTTCAATAACATGACGCTAAAATTTGGCAAAGTTACTTCATACTATAAGCATAGACCTTTCAAGTGAAAGGACCGTATCTGCATAATAAGTACTCCTAAACTAATAAATTAATGTAAAGCCTTTCTAGCACAGAATAAATAAGGAGGCGCCTACTTAGTTTAGTATATAAAAAGGTATCGTGCTCTATCGACATTTAAGTACTTTCCTTTTGGGAAACTCGAGACTATACTGTACTGAAATTATCCATTGGTTAACTACGAACTTTAATCTGTAAACAGTGCAATGTACTTGGCCTTAGTGGTAATAAATAATTGTTACAAACAAAACCTAAAAATAGGCGGTAGAGTTAATAAACGATGTCTTTGTTAGTTTTCCGAAAGAGCCAGCAAGATTTAACAACTCATTTTCTTGATAGCAAGAATTCTGAACTAAGAGAGAGACCACGTCTAGCATAATTCACAGCCATCTCATGTGATTACGAAGAAACTAGTAGAATCAGTTTTTTCCCATCTAGATGAGGTTTAAGCATCGCGTAGAGCCTACTTCTTCTTCTCGATTTGATGACTTAGATTCTAACCGACCAGTTTGTGGCAACCTGCAGGGCTATTGCGTATCTTTTAAATGTCAGTGGCTATCATATTGTCCATGGGTTAACTGTCAAATTGGTTATGGTTTAGTACAAAATGGAACTATTTGACAGTTCATTGATGGAAACTATCTGATAGCCACTGTCATTTAAAAGATACGCAATAGCTGGACAGCTGTGTCGTTTGCTTCATTCAAGTCATGGAGAGTGAAATCAGTTGTGCACGACGGGAAAGAGATGTGTGTCATATTCTGTGTTGGGTAGGGACCCTCTCTTCTCTTGTAGAGCCTAAAATATGATATCCTTGATCTGAAAAACCAAGTTTTTTGCTCTCTCCAGACAACTCTTTTAAAACCCAATACGATTGTCCAAGCCCTAAACATTCCACATTCGTCCCCTAGCAATAAATTCTAGTTAGTTCCACGTCTACGGAACCGCTGCAGGCAATTGCAGATTTTACTCGAATCTGTCGCCCGATCGGGCCCCAATATTTATGGCAGCTTTAATGGAAATACAGATAATTGCAACCATTTGATTAGCTATTATTTATTGTTGTTCGAAACAGGGCCTGATTTCGCAATTTGATTGTTACTGATTGAGGCATAACCTAACCTTACATTAGTGGTAAGGCCGACCTTTTGTACTTTACCTATTGTCATTTCCTGTCAATTGTGTGCAAAAAGGAATACAATAAATACATTACAATTTTGATTTTAGTTGTAGGAATTAGATTTTGAATACGCGACAAATAGACGACATTTATTTTCCCGGCGCTGCGGATTTTTGAGGGTAAATTAAGACGTTTCTTCATTTACTTCAGTTGCTGCAGTTCTTACGACCCTACGTAGAAACTGCAGGAACTGGAAGGTTCCGCGGAAGAGCATCGTAGACCCCGCGTAGCAGTCACATGCGTAATTGTCTTTAATCTGTGCTGTTAATGATGTGCGAAGGTCAGAGGGGAGTTTCGATAAAGTCAATGGCGAAATGGATTACGAAGAGGACATAGGTACATAGATTCTTGTTGGTTGTATTTTGTTTTTTGTCGAAAACGACATAACATATAATTTTTATTTCATTTTAAACTTAGTAATGACTGTACAATTGTACATACTTAGGTGATTGTTCAATAGGGATGTTTACCGCCAAAAAAAACTGTTTATTACGTCAGTTAGATTATTGAAAAATATTGGATACGTGTTTTTGTTTTATGGCATTAGTAAAAATTAAAAAATCAAAACGTGTAAGAATACAGGCTTATGATGTCACTTTGTGGTAAAAAATGAATATGACGTCACACTAGTTTTCGAAGCACCGAAGTCTTTATTTTTTGTTTACGTGAAAAAAGAAAAAATATGTGTCCATTTTTTTTTTAAAAACCTATCTGACGGACTAATTAGTTTTTTTCTATCAATAGCCTTATTGTTTATTAGTATTATTAGTAAAAGCGATGGAGACAGTATGTCTACCACATTGTCATCAAAGCACATTAAATTCAATTCAAACTAACACAAAAACCATCAAACAGAAAACTTAATAACTCCGAGCGGAAAGCCAACAATTTCTATTGATATCATTTCATTAATACATCCATACATGCAGAGCTAGTAACATTTTTTACAAAACCTCAATCGATCTACATTTCCTAATAAACAAATAGGGTCACATTTAATCACCATCTACTAATATTTGTGAAGCAATCATTGCAGGCAACATTCACATATATATTGCAATCGGTGTGTCCGTGTGTTCGGCGGACTCAAAGACTCTGAAACAGCGGGGTGCTGCACCCAATTATACGCTGGGCCAGGCTGGTCCTATTTGTATGGTAATGTTCTCATTACTGGAGAGTGAGAGGGTGGGTCCCGATTTATGGAGAGAGGGTTAGACTTAGAAATATAATGTTGTGGTGTTGGGGACAGTTTGTAAGTGTACCTGTACGCGATTTGGGATTATTAATTACTAGCTTTTGCCAGCGGCTTCACCCGTTACAACTCGAAAATTATCCAACGGGAAGAAAAAATCGGGAAAAAACCATTCTATGTGTTAATCCAGGTTATAAACTATCTGTGTACCAAATTTTATTCAAATTCGTTCAGGAGTTTTTGCGTGAAAGAGTAACAAACATCCAACTATACTTATAAACTTTAGCGTTTATAATATTAGTAGGATTATTATCAGCCATTTGTGTCCCACTGCAGGGCAAACTACACCCGTACTTTCCACTTATCCCTATCCAGTGCTCCGATTTGGCAATCCCTGCGAAAAGAATCTAAGTTCATCCTGACATCTCCTTCTGGGCCTGCCGCGTTGTCATTTGATGCGGTTTGAGATCCATTGCGGAGTTGCTTTAGCTTATGGTTGCTTGGATTATAAAATAAAAAAAGCCTTTTAATTCCAATAGCTACAACAATTAACCAAAAAAAAAAAAAACTAGCCAACTAGTCATACTAGCCGAATCGCTGTACGACTTGCAGCAGATGCTGGACAGCCTAGTTGATTCTTCTGCGCGCATCGGTCTCCGGATGAACTTGGACAAAACCAAGGTTATGTTTAACGAACACATTACTCCGGAGCCGGTGGCTATCAATGGCGGTGCTCTCGAAGTTGTTCAAGAATACGTCTACCTCGGGCAAACTTTGCAGTTTGGTAAGAACAACTTTGAGAGGGAGGCTAGCAGAAGAATTCAGGTGGGCTGGGCGGCGTTTGGGAAACTTCGTCGAGTCTTCTCGTCGCGTATTCCCCAGAGCCTTAAGACTAAAGTCTTCAATCAGTGCGTCCTACCTGTTACGGAGCCGAGACGTGGACACTCACTGTACGGCTGGTCCATCAGTTCAAGGCTCAGCGAGCTATGGAAAGAGCTATGCTTGGAGTTTCTCTGAGGGATCGAATCCGGAATGAGGTGATCCGGCAGAGAACTAAAGTTGTCGACATAGCTCACAGAATAAGCAAGTTGAAGTGGCAATGGGCCGGCCATATCTGTCGCAGAACCGATAACCGTTGGGGTAGACGTGTTCTTGAGTGGAGACCGCGAATTGGCAAACGTAAAGTGGGACGCCCTCAGGCTAGGTGGAGCGACGATCTTCGCAGGGTGGCTGGTAGCAGCTGGATGAGAGTTGCCGAGGATAGAGAAAAGTGGCGTGCAATTGGAGAGGCCTATGTCCAGCAGTGGACTGCTATAGGCTGATGATGATGATGACCCATAAAAAAAAAATGCTTGGATTAAAGTGGTCCATAAAACATTATAGAGGTTTTCAGATTCAGCGGCTAAAGGAAAAAAGTTATGTAATCTGTACTTTGGGAAATGAAATTAAAATGTCTAAACGAATTATTAGAGCTTTATAAAAACTGTCTCACATCATCTGCCTTGCGTTTTCCGTGGCCGTCTTCTACATAGTTTCACCGGATTCAGTAATACCAGTATTTTACATGTAACGACCACAACCCAGTTTGGACTGCAACCTCTCAGGCCTCTGACTAGATGTTCCGACTGTTAAAGATCCACAAATGACAGCCAGGTGCTTTGCGAGACGGAAGAAAATCAGACTGTGTTGGGTGGTCATACATTCAACCTCGAACCTGCAGGCTTAACCTGAAGATTGACCCAATCGGCTGTTGTTATTTATCTATGAGTTATTATATATTTTATAAATATTTCATGCCATAATATTAATAACTGGATGAAAAGAATTTAGCATTAGCGTCACAGAATTTTGGATCAATAATATTAATACAGCAGACAATCTAATAACACTATCAAAAAAATATTATTCACTCAATATGGAGGGAACCTTGAGCCATAGAAAACATAACAGCAACTTGAATCAAAAACTCCACATTTTTGAAGGTGTTTAGAGAAGGAATATGGACTCTACATTAAGCTTTAAATGATTGTTGGGTACCGTTTGCTTTTTCTACTTAAATTAGTTCCGATACTTCAATGATCTATAAGTACTTACAGCTAAAATTGTACGACAGAAATAAATTGTCCAATACCTACATACTTTAAAAGTCCAAACATATATAATTTACTTACCTAATTTAACGCTATTTTACAACTAATACATTTCTTATACGCTCTCATATCCAGACTAATTTATGAACGATTTTCCATACTCAAAAAAAATACAAGACTTCAAATATCAGCGACTATAAAAAACGCTACCGCTTCTTATAATATCAATCGGTATCACAATGCTTTAAAAGTAGAACTTAGCCAGTATAACTTGACATATCACGAGGGCGTCACTGTCTAAGAAAACACCAAGACCCGTCATATGTAAATGTAGTTCCGAAAACCGCCGCGTTTCAACGCTTTTGGGTCACAGGTATATAAGTAGACTTTTATATAAGGCGTTATATTGTGTATATTAAACCGAAATGTATAGTCATCGACATTTAGTTAGTCACAAAGGAGCCGACGCGGTTACAATGAACTACCGTTGTTTGTTTGTCAGTATTGTGGCTTGGAGAACAACTATTGAATCAATAAACAGATTAAGAAGGCGTACTTTGAAAGCGATATGCCGACTAGATTAAGTTTTGGAAGTTCGGAAACGAGAATGAGGAAGCGGATTTTGGATTGAAGTTTGATGTAGTTCGTTCTAGATGTACGTAATAGAGCACCTAGCACGAGGTCCAGGGTTTGATTCCTACGACTGGCGGAGTGTTATTCGTGTTTTTCCATCAGGAATTTGTTGGTAGCCACGGTATCTGGATTTATGATCGTTTGATTGCAATAAGCTCGCCCCCTATCTACACTAATATTATAAAGAGGAAAGATTTGTCTGTCTGTTTGTAACGTATAGGCTCCGAAACTACTGGACTGATTTGAAAAAATCTTTCACCGTTTGGAAGCTACACTATCTCCTGGTGACATAGGCTACTTTTTATCCCTGTATCCCCCCGGGAACGGGAACTACGCGGGTGAATACGCGTGACGTCCGCTTGTTACCTATATGGGGCTTTAACATAGCTGGTGAAATGTGAGTGCACTAAAAGGTACACTAAACTCTTGCCTAACCCTTCGGAGATTACAGGCGTGATGTTATAGTACTAAGTAAAACAGATTTAGATATTTTTCAAAGGAATGGATTCAAATGCGATACTTATGTTCCCAAAACCGGCCTGACTGCCGCACTCAGAGAGCTTTAATGATTACTTAAGCCGCCACTTAGTAAAGGTTTGACATAATTTTGTATGACTAAACTGTCAAAACCATTACTAAGTCAGGCCTAAGTAATAATGAAAGCTCTCTGAGTGTGGCAGTGAGTCTTCATAAATGCGGTCGAACGCCATTTTCTTAATTGAATTCTAAAACGGGCGCATCTAATTGGCATTCTATCTTTTCTATGGCCGTAGTAATTAATTTCCCCGAACCCTTAAATTTTACACATTCGAAAATTGAAACATTCTTTAGTTATAACCAGTATTACTATTCGTTTGTTACCCCAATTTGGGTGCGAAATTGCGGTATATGGAGACCAGAAAAAAGGATTCACCCTACCTGACCTTTTTGATAAGGCAATAAGTTTGTGGAAAAGTTTTCTTTATATCTTCGTCATTACTTTTAAAAAGATGAAGCAAAGTTTTCAAAAATTAAAAAAGAACACGTGGCATTCCCAACCCTCAATTATGGGACCGCATGTATTACAGATTTACAGGACATTCCCTCTTCTAGAAAGGAGGCACAGTGTCTCAGAAGAAGGAACGTCATAAAAAAAATCTGTAAGTATAAACTGTACAAAGGCGGATTTATCGGTGCGTTGGGCACTAACGAGACGGTTTTAAACTAGCCCGTCGGGGCTCCGGGATGTTGTAAGAGATACCGCAGCCTCGACATAAAGGGCTAAGAAGGAACATGGGTGGTTTTTAGGCAGTAGAAGTCTGACACTCCCTTTCGCTCTACCCAAGAGCGGGAGGGGTTATTCGATGATTTTCTACCCGCCAAAAAAAAAAGGCTTTTAAACTAAGCAATTAAGAAGCCCACATCTAGAAACCAAAATGAAGTTACTAATAGGCTGATTACGCTAGCCTTTTACTTCGTACCATGTATACTTTTTCGGTCCACCGACAGTACATGTAGTGTGTCCAATTTCACGGCGAGCCGCAGGCGCCCGCGCATCCCGCAAGTCACGGGCGCGCAATCAACTGCGCCCGCGCCGCTTTGTTTCAAACAACGCCGCCGCGTGTTGGCGCCAAAATATTGAACTCAGTGTTGCCAGTAACGATGTGGCGAATTTTTGTAATTAGGAATTAGGAAAAATTGTGATGGCCTGTGAATGAGATTTTTAATTTTTAATAGAGATCTAAATTTCTGTTAAAATTATTTCATTATCTTTTTTGTAGCAGACTTTTTTGAGGTTTAATGTTATTCTTCCGTTTCTTACGGATTTTGTTTTTGCAATTTGGCATCAATTCGAAACGTATAGTAAGAAACGTAACTTGTATTTTTGAAGATAATCAATAATTTTATTAGGGTAGGCTGCACTTGTTTGGGGCCAGTACCTACCTATGATCATCAGCATCATCATCAGCCTATAATGTTCCCAATGCAGGGATTCAGGCCTCCTCTCTAGGAGAGGGATGGGTTATGATCCACCACGTGGGCCCAGTGCGAATTGGTAGATGTCATATTTTTTTGGTTCTATACAACATGCCGGTTTCCTCACGATGTTTTCCTTCACCGTATTGAGAGCAGTGGTGATGAAATAAATTACACAAAGTAATGTGCCTGACTGGGTTCAAACCCACGGCTCACTGTTCGTAAGTCGGAGTGGCTACCCAGTCTGAGCCACCACTGTTCCTGATAGTCATCATCATTTCAGCCCAGAATCACCCACTGTTGGACCTCCCTTTCCTTTGCCACATCTCTGTTCTATGCGTCTCTCATCCATCCGTTCCCCGCACTCCTGACGATATCATCCACCCATCGACGGCTCTGGATTATCACGCCCAACCTTGGCCACCATTCCGGGCAGAATTTGACTGCATCGGACATCTCTGCGTCTATCCAGATGTCCTGCCCAACTTCACTTTTGGCGTATCGCCCTGTTCCCGACGTCGAACACTTTCGTCCGACTACGGATCTCAGTGACGCACACTCGGTCTACTAGGGGTATGACGAGCACAGCTCGTTCCGTCTTCCGTTCAGTCTCCTTTGTGAGCGTCCATGTCTCGACACTGTAGGTCATCGTTGGCAGAACACATTAGTCGAAAAGCGGGTGTTAAAACACTGGGGTGGGTACCGTAGTGCATAAAAACCCGTGTTTAACCGTAGAATATGAGTTTCCCAAACGCCGCCCAACCTAGTTGTATCCTCCCGCAGAGTTCTTTGTTTGAGTGCTCCTTGTCAAAAGATAGAAAATGTCTAAGATAACCTTAATTGTCAACCATCTTGAGGCGTTCCCTTCCAACCATAACAGCTGCAACAGAATCATAATATGGAGTTCGTGACATCACCTTCGCCTTGGACATGTTCATTAAAGCATCATATAGTTCTTTGGATATGTTATATATTAGTGTGGTGAGATCATGTCGTTTTACCTGCATTGTTGCCGAATCGTACAGCTCTTTGAGTAGGTACCTCTACATACCGAGCCTCGACCTAGCAGCGATGGAGTGAGTTAAAGACGGCCTAGTTCTGTCGAATGCCTTTTCATAATCGAGGAAAGAGGGGCCCATTGTATTCCAAACTTTTCTCTATCAGTTGCTTCACGGTATGATATGGGTACAAATGGACCTAGTGATTGTGATCTACGTGATAGAGCACTTTGAAGGGCGGTTAATGTAGTTCAGAACAATTAAAACAAAGTCGAAATATCCAATAAAGAAACTCAAAAGATCCAAACACATAAATTCTTACATAAAAACAAAAGTTAACATTAATTAATGAACTGTCAAACATTATAATTTCAATTAATAAAAATGAAATGCATTCAACGATACTTTTAAAAAAAATCTTTACTTTATGCATTATCTTGAAACGTGTTCCGAATTCAAATCACATGACATGTCAAAAAATATGTGCGGGTAATTGGGAGCGCCAACGTTTCTTTAATATTATTTTAAGGAAGAAATAATTTATTTCTCGTTTGAATTGCGGATAACCGGCGAAGATCTGAAACCGTATTGGTGTATTTGTTTTGCAGTATCTTATGCTTTGATATTGACACCATAGTTTAGCAGGCCTTTTAAAAATTAAAATTATTATTTCACATAGGTAAAACGTCGAAAAAAAGGTACACGGTTCGTTGCAATTCAAATTGAGTCAGCCCAAAATTTGGCGACAAGTTTCCCACTTTCAATAATCTCCATCTGCTCTTGTGATGTGAAAGTAACAGGACAGGCAGGACACGATATCAAGTGCCCAATAGTTTGTTGAGAGATGTTAGGTCTACATGGTTACCCATGACCTGGTGATCGTTTGAGGATACGCTGGACGTGAGAGGCCCGGGACCGGTCCATGTGGCGACAGTTGGGGAGAGGCGTATGTCCAGCAGTGGACTTCGTTCCGCTGAAATTATGATGATGATGATGATGAGCTCTACATAGGATATACGGTATGAAAAATCAAAGGCCTATTATCGATTTTTATCTATGTAAGCTAACTGTTACAGTTATTTTAATTATTTAATTATCAGGTAAATATAAGCAAAAATAATCGATTTTAATAACAAAGGTTTTATTATCCGCGACAAGGACCTCTATTTTCAAAGTAACCTTATTTTGTTCCAACTTTTGTGGAATAGTACGTAGTAGTTTAATTACTCCTGAAATAACTCCTCTAATGTAGCTAAAGAGGAAGGATTAATTACACTATGTTTTGTATAAAAAAACTTGAACACATACAACAAAATAAAACGGCCATGACCACATCAAGATAAAAGTAACTCAAGCAGGATTTATCTCAATTAATCTGCCGCAAAAGAGGTAGCTAATCACAGCATCCAAAAACATCCACACGGTTAATTTTAACGATCGCTTCCGTGTACATACCCGGGATGTAATGGATAAGAAATTTCGGATCTGGATACGGATATGGATATAGTATTGAATACTATAGGTACGCTTCTGATTATCCGCTAGTTGCGAATAATATCAATTACAGATTTTATATTAGAATAAAGCTGTTACAAAATAACTGGTACCTAGAGGCATTACATTACAAACGTAAAACAGACTGATGCCTACACACACATTACTTTAAAAAATATTTTGATTTACTACCCCACTCAGAGAGCTATAACAGTTTTGTGATACAAAAGTATGTCAAATCTTTACTAAGTGTGGGCTTATGTAATCATGAAATATCTCTGAGTACCGTAGTTAGTCTCCGCTTTTATCCGAAAATAAAAGATACTTTTAACTCGGTTTCGGTTACTGTTAGATAATTTTTGTACATTTCGGATATCCGATAGTTTCGGTTACGGTTATAGAGCTCGATAACATCCTTGATACATTAATTTTTACGTATACATTGAATGTATACATAGATATGTATATGAGTTCCACCGGGTCGTGTATACGCCCACTAATTCAATTTACATGAATTCATTGAACCATAATGTTGTGGATGAATGTTCTTCATGATTTCGATTATATTTTGGGCCCTCATCAGTATAATAATTATGTTAGAGGAAAATAACTGCTGATGGTGGTAATATTCCTTAAAAAGAAATTGTTTTGACAACTATTTAAACGAACTTTCGTGAAGGTTGCCTTAATGACAATATTTGGTAGGATGAAAATTGACCAGCACTAAATCAAGCACAATGTCACAGATAATACTGCTTTTTTTGTTTTATAAAATAAGTAAAAATTTACAAAAAAAAAACGTATCAAAGATCATGAATAGAGGCTTATGACGTCACTTTCTGGCAAAAAAATCTCAGAATATGACGTCACACGAGTTTGCAGTTTGCAAAGCACTGTATCCGTCTTCATTGTTTGTTTACGTGAAAAAAGAAAAAAAAAACGTGTCTTTAAATCTACCTGTCGGACTTAAACTTATAACACCCCTCGTATACGTTGGAGGTTGTAAACAAAGCCTTTTTTTTGGAGGTGGTGGGAAATCGTCGTATAAACTCTTAGGCAGAGCGAAAGGTAGTGTCAGACTTCTACTGACTAAAAATCACATACGACATAAAATCTTTATGGTGCGTGGTTAGTCCTTCACCTGATGTCAGAGCTTTTATTCCGCCCAAGGGCTCTGACTTGGCTGCGGGATGATGTAAGAGTTACCGCGGCCTTGACATATAGGGCTAAGTAGGAACATGGGTGATTTTTAGTCAGTAGAAGTCTGACACTCCCTTTTGCTCTGCCCAAGAGCGGGAGGGGTTATTTGATGATTTCCCACCCCCACAAAAAAAGGGCTCTAACTTGACTTTACATGCCATTGAGAAATATTGCTCAGGCATGCTGTGGTTTTGCGGGTTGCCCAAAAGAGATATCGCGGCTTCAGATGCAAGAGCTAAGAAGAAACATGGGTGGTTTTTAGTCAGTAGAAGTCTGACACTCCCGTCCGCTCCCCGCTCCGCCTATAGCGGGAGGATTCATTTGATGATTTTCCACCCAACAAAAAAAAACGCTGTGGTTTCCTCATAACGCTGTCCTTCACCGAAACAAGAGATAATTATACATCAGGTACTTCCTACTATTAGTCATATGAAAGAGGTAAATCACATCACACTAATATTATAAAGGCGAATGTTTGTGAGTGTGTGAGTGTGTATGTTTGTTACTTCTTCACGCAAAAACTACTAAACGGATTTGGATACAATTTGGTACACAAATAGTTTATAATCTGGATTAACACATAGGATAGTTTACATCCCGATTTTATCTTTTTTTAAATTTTTTGAGTTGTAGCGGGTAAAGCCGCTGGCAACATCTAGTATGACATAATTTTCAAGTCTCCGCTGATCCAATAGAAACTTGACAGCACCACTTCCTCTGATATAATAATAATAATAAAGCTTTATTTAAATTAATTAATTAATTCCATGCATAGTACATATCAAACTATAACAATTGGTGACTTAATAACCTACAAAAAATCAATTACATTTTTCCTCTGATATAACGGTAGCTAATCATTGCCATAATTAGTTTTTCAACAATTAATTATAATAAATGGCTGCTTCCGTACAACCGTGTGCCTCCACACGAGTCGGGTCCCGCAGTACGGCACAGACGCAACGTGTACACGCCCCCTAATTCAATTTACATCGCTCTCTGTTGCCGTACAGGCGAGGACATAGTATTTAGGAACTGATTTATTATTTAAAATTAAACTTCACTTCAAAGGAGCCGTCTATAATCCCCGGAAGAAAAAGCAGAGGAGTACCTATTCCCAGGTCATGGGGGCGAGTCCCGCCACACTATTCCCAAACCACTGTGACTCCTTTAAGCCAGAATCAACAGTGTCAACCACTAGAAAAGCGTCGAGACAATGAAGCTCGACGAAGTCCCAGAGAAACGATTTATATAACTGTCTTGGATCCCGCAACAAAATTAATCAGAAAAGAATAGCGGAGATGTAGGAAATACTTAATTTCCATTTCCCTCCATATCAGCAGGAGACAGAACAAGAAGGCCAGGGTATATGGGGACATAGACAACTGGGGTAAGTCCAGTTGCCTTGCCCAGGGTCTAATGCCACCAACCGGACACAATTTTTTTCTGCTCCGCGGCAGCTATTGAGAAATACCTGATGGAAAAACTCAATAGCACTTTGTCTGACCTGGATACCGAACCCAAGACCTTGTGGACAGTGTTTGCGACCACTAGACCATAGATACAATCCAAAATAATCTATAAAATAAATCTACACTAATATTATAAAGAGGAAAGATTTGTATTTTTGTGTAGGTGTGTGTGTATGTTTGTAATGAATAAACTAAAAATTCTTTCACCATTAGAAAGCTACATTCACGCGTAGTAACATAGGCTACTTTTAATCCCTGTGTTCCCACGGGAACAGGAACTATGCGGGTGAAACCACGTGACGTCCACTAGTTATATATATTATTACACACGAATAGAGAACCTCCTCCTTTTTGGAAGTTGGTTAAAAATCGGTTGACGAATTTCAGCACACATTTAAAAATCTGTTAATTCAGCCTGCAGCAGTCTACTGTCGGAAATAGGATTCTCCCAAGTAGAGAATGCAATCTCGAGAAGAGATCGCTAAGTCGAGATCTCGAGAGATCAGAAATGAGATCTCGGAATTTTCGTGATCTCGAATGGTTTTCAAAAAGTATTGTTTTAATTAAATATCTGGAACATGATTGAAACTGCTTAGTAGTTGAGAATTATGCGAGTAAGATACAATATGAATTATTGAAATGAAATATTACATTTGAGTACAAAGGCTTCTTTCTTACCATCATTATTTCCATCCTTCACACAGTCCATCCAACAATCTGTACACCTTTTAAAATAAAGGCATTGTTGAATTCGTTTCAGTCTGATGACATAACAGGCCAACATAGCCATGCATGGCCAGCAAATCGAGCTACCAGAAATGTCAAATTTTCTCAATCATCCTTGAACCTAATGCTTTAGCGATAAAGTTGAAAATATTTAAAAGAAGTTTAACAGAATGTAGTAGCTTGATGGTTGGCATCTGTAACTACTTAAGTAAATAACCGTAACATTTACAGCACTGTTAGAGGCGTCGTGGTACGTGTTAGGGTAAAGATCACAAACCTTATTAGATCTTTTTCTGTATTCTTAAACCCAGTTTAGGAGAACTAGTCTTAGTGGTGTTTTGTAGAGATTTTTCCTGTTAATACAAAAAATGGTTAGTTTTAGAGTTTCTCAAAAGTCGTACTACGCCTATTAAGGCGTTTTAATCTAGTGTTCTAGTAGAATGTTAGTTAGCGCTAAGGCTAAACAAGAAGTCATGGGTTCGATTGCTGATTGGATGATACAAAGAAGCAGGATTTGTTCCCAGTTAATGGCAATTATTGGCTCACCCCAATATGAGTCTTGATTAACCGGTGAAATATAGGTCACTAACATTACATGGCTTACATGAAACCACGAAACAGCAGCGGGGAGGAGCAGTGTCACTACTATAACTATGCGTACTATTTTTTTTTTTGGCGGGTGGAAAATCATAGAATAACCCCTCCCGCTCTTGGGCAAAGCGTAAGGGAGTGTCAGACTTCTACTGACTAAAAACCACCCATGTTCCTTGTTAGCCCTCTATATGTCGAGGCCGCGATAACTAGTGTACAACCCGCGGCCCACTATGCGTACGCTCCACTTCTTATCTTACCCCCTTAGCCCAAAAACATGCAGCCGAAGTGACCTTTGCGCTGCCAGCCTGCCACCGATGACGCGGTGGAAGTAGCAAAGTTCTGAAAATATTTGAAAATTGTCGTGCCAGCGACATGATAAAGAAGAAAAAGTGATTACAGTCGTGATTCTTTTTGACTTTTTCGTTCACAAACTCCCAAACACTTAACCGCCTACCAGTACGATGTTTGAATAAATGAGCGACGATGATTTGCGAAACAAGAGGCTGCCGGCTAGCATACGCTCGGTAATTATTCGACTGGCCGTCGCCGGCGCCGCCCGACCGCCCTACGACGCTCCTTCTAGCTTTATTAATCAAGTAGCTTCTGATATTTTGTAATTACCTGGTTTGAGGGCCATGAGATCTCCCGGTCGGGGCTGCGGGTCCCGTCGGGGCTGCGGGTCCCGTCGGGGCTGCGGGTCCCGTCGGGGCTGTGGGTTGATGTAAGAGATACCGCGGCCTCGACATAAAGGGTTAAGAAGGAACATGGGTGATTTTTAGTCTGTAGAAGTCGGACACTCCCTTTCGCTCTGCCTAAGAGCGGGAGGGGGTGGGGGGCTATTTGATGACTTCCCACCCCAAAAAAAAAGAGTCATGATATCTAGAAATGGAGAAGGAAATTCACATGACCCGATAGTGGGCCAAAGGGACATCTTAGCAGTATTACCGATGATGTTTATTAATCAGAAATGAATAGCATTGCCGTATTGTTTCGAACAAGTTGAAATGGCAATGGGCAGGCCACATCGACCGGCAATCAATGGGGAAGAAAGGTTTTCGAGTGGCGACCACGAACCGGAAGATGCTGCGTTGGTAGGCCTCCCACCAGGTGGACCGACGGCATCGTGAGAGTCGCGGGCAAACGGTGGATGCAAACGGCAGGTTGCCGTTCGTTATGGCGTTCTATTGGCCTTTGTCCAGCAGTGGACGTTCTATGGCTGATGATGATGATGATGATGATTGTATCGAAAAGCTCATTTCATCTGGTTGGAAGTCGCTGCAAGAATCCAAATGCTTTGAAAACAATTAACGCATGTTGAGGGCCTCTGAATGTTTTGATGATTCCCGATGACTCATAGTAGTGGAGAGTGACATGACTACATTTTAAATACACATATCACTTTACATAGGGCTTTTTATCACGAATCACTCAGTAACAGCCACGCAGTCGGTATGGTACCCCTTTTTTTTTGGGGGGGTGGCAAGTCACCAAATAACCCCTCCTGCTCTTGGGCAGAGCGAAAGGGAGTGTCAGACTTCTACTGACTAAAAACCACCCATGTTCCTTCTTAGCCCTACAGGTCAAGGCCGCGGTATCTCTTACAACATCCCGCAGCCCAGTATGGTATGGTACCCCCTTGATGGCAATAGGCTCGCTCCCTATTACATGGGCCTTTACAATAACTGACCAAATGTTGGTGTGCTAATGGTCAAACCTCTGCTTACCCTACAGGGATTACAGGCGTGATGTTATGTTATTCGCCTGACCGAGACCCAAACGCTCTATTTAATGAAACCGACCTCATAATGAAAACCCACATGTGACTCAACAAGTTTAATTCAGAGTGATAATGCAAGAACTAGCATTTCTAGTAGGTACTGTATCAGGTAGAAACATGATTTTTGTTTAATGCGGCCGCCACACTTTCGACAAGTGGCATGGGATGTAGCGAGGAAAGGAGGCAGAGACATAGTGTGGCCACTTTACTCGTCATGCTCCTCGTCCTGCCCATCGCTCCCTATGTTGTCGGTTTTTGTTTTTGAAGGAGCGTCGTGATTATTTGCGCGAGTAGAGCAGTGCGGGCAGAGCGGACAACATCGCGGCAAATAGCGGCAGCGCTAGGAGCATAGCGATGAGCAGCGCGAGGAGCATAGTGTGGCGGCCGCATAAAAGAGCAAATCGATACAGTAACAGTACCTATAGGACAACATAATACCTCTGGGCTGTTTCAATGAAGGTACACGCACCAACACTCATCCCACACCTAACAAACCACCATATCGTCACGTCCATCCAAAACTAATTAAGAAAAAGCAAGGTAGCTGCACCTATTACCGGCCGGCAATAAATTGGTCCAAATTGAGTTATCGAAGATCTTAGGTTTTTTGCTGAACGCTCGTGAAGGCAAGGGTTGTGGATCGAATCGCTCGTCATACGGCTTTTTGTGAGGAATCAAGTTTAATGACTCCAAGATTGGCCTTGAGACGTCGCTGATTGAATTTTTGTTTGAACATTAATGTTTGGAGTTATATAATGTTGTTTTTATGAGGCAGTGTTTTTGAAACCTTTGGATTGTTTATTCACGGTATTTTTGGTTTCTGGTACGAAAATCAACAAAAAAAATAAGCTGACAAAAAGTCTAGCTTGTGTCAACTACTCTGATGAGTTGAAAAGCCAATCGGGTTGCGCTTAATTTCATCCACAAGTTTTGTTATAGCCTCAAAACTTCCGCTTTGTGTAAGAAAAAATCAAGGACCTTAATAACGTCTTGGTATTCATGAAACATATATTTTAGTTTCTCCCACAGTAACTTATTATTGCCTATAACTTCAATAGAGATGTTTCCTAACAAAAAATTAAAAAAATTGATTAGTCCGTCAGTTGGATTATCAAAAAATATTGGACACATATTTAAAAAAATTAATAAAGACGATACAGTGCTTCGAATACTCGTGTGACGTCACAGTTCAGTACATTTTTACCGGCGAGTAACGTCATATTATAAGCCCCCACTCATGATCTTTGACGCGTTTTATCTTCGTCTTTTTTCAATAATTTTATTAAACAAAACACACGAATCCAATATTTTTAGATAATTGACAGACTAAAGAGATTTTTTTTTTTTAGAAAATATCCCTATTGACTTCCCATAACTATAATTAATCATAATTATTAGAATCGATGTGATGTAAATTTGGTCAAACAACATTTTTGGTTTTAAATGATGAAAACAGAATTCATATATGACTGAGATTTTACAACCGAACTCTGGTTCCCAAATAGATCAGCATACAAGGTTACCACTGCTGGGTAGCAGGCCTCCTCTCCCCCGTGCGGGCCCAGTGTAGCCCGGTGATAGGTAGATGGGAGATGCCTTTTTTGTTCTTGGACATTGCGGGTTCCCTCACGATGTTTTCCTTTACAATACCTACCAAAGGTATATTAACCGAACCATGCTTCGCACTCCAAAATGCATCAGTAGTTAGTTATCTATAGGTAGGTAAGTACTTAGGTTTTTATTAATTTAACATGTTCCTTCCTAACAAATAATTTATTACCCACTCAATAATTAATTCGAATATAAAAGTAAATTAAGAAACTTGATTGAAATTATTATCCAATTGGAAATTATTATCTTGTCAACTTAGTTTAAAAATAATTTATTACATCAACTAGCCGGAAACCTGTAATTATGATGTCATCACTGCAAAAATTACTACCTACTATTATGAACAGAAAGCACTGTAGTAGATTTTTTCCAGTTTTACGGCAATGGGCACGCCTCTACTTCGCTTCAATCTAAAATAATTCCACTTCTCCAAAGTAATTTAGAACGAATTTTAAATAAATATCGATTAAATCAAACACGATTGTGTTCCGATTCGATTAATCGCGAAGCACTTTAAATTCGCTCACAACACGCAAATAATGTTTTAATTCAAAACACTCTTTTGGGAATTCGATAAAAGGTTAAAAGAAACATCGAAACTCAAAGCAAATAATGCTGGCTGATAACGTTAGCACGAACCCGGGTCGAATCATCCAAACTGTACATTTAGACACAGTCAAATTCAAACCTTATTCGTTGAATCTGATATTCCAAAATAGCTTACAAAAAGCAGTTCGTGACAGTTCTTAATTTTTTTCCAAAAACGAATCATTGGGTAAAGCTTTCCATTAGCGGGCACGCGCCGTAGTCGACAAACAAATGACATTTATAAAGAACTCGATTTGAAATTTGTTTGAAATCGGAACGTCTCGGCCGATACAAATGGCGTCTAGACTTTTGATAAGCTGGCCACGTAACCACAAAATAAAAATGGATTGCATTTAAATGTTTACATGTTGATGTTGTTTATGACGAATATATTTAGCACTGATGGATTTAATTTCAACCAACCTTGGGGTTTTTCTTACTTCAACGATATGCAATTGATTTTCAGCGTTTTTTCCTTAACTCATGAAATTATAGCCTATCAAAAATTTATCTTCTATCTTGTATTCCTAAGTGACGACACAAAGATGCAAAGGTTGAAATATTGCCCTGCTGAACTCATGCCTAAGTACAAATTATTTTCACATTCACACTTAACGTACCTATCAAATCACAACATACAATTCAGACCTCAGAAAAAAATAGAGAAATTTAAACCCATTGTACTTGATTACCCATAGTCAATAGTCATAGAGTAGAACCACTTTACACCACAGATAATGACAGATAAGAGCAAAAGCAAACATCTCGATGGTTTGGATCGATTTGGCGCCAAGATTGCGGTCTTGCCGAGGAAGTCGCGTGCGATCGCAATTGATCGCGGTCGCAATCGTAATTGTTACTGTGAGCTACGAAACGATACGATTGAATAGATAAATAATTTGAAAATAGATTTGTTTTTTATGTGCTGTTTAAAGATGGCTATTTAGTTCGTTAATTTTTCATTTCTGAAATCGGGTCGTCGTTATTGCTGAATAAAGCAGTTTTGATAGGTACCAAATGTATGTTTTCAAGAATACGTAAATAACAAGAAGTTAATGAATTGTACATAAATTATTCGACGTAGGTGAGGTACCTAGTTACGCACATATTAAGTAGGTACCTCTATATTTATGGTTCTAGTCTGGATACGAACCTAGGTATTTAATCGATTATATTTTGTAAACAAAATTAGTAGGAAATACGGAAAGTAGACCATTGTCAATTTTATTAATGTGTAGAGACAATGCCTTCATTATTATTGCCAATAAAATATATTTGTTACGAAATAACAGCTTTTAAATAGAAACACATAAATATGTCTGTATTTTAATATGAAATTACCGCTTTATTTTCATCAATAGATAGAACTTACTTTCCAAAAACTCCTCTAAAATCAACAACTTAGATAATCCACTTCCTGTTAATAAAACACGCTAATAGATTACAAAATTCTCATTTAGATACTAAAAGATCTATTCTAAAATAGACAGAAGAAATGCCTTTTCCAATATTTGTAACGTAACGCAAACCGTTTATGAAACCACAATGATATCGGTTTGTCTACCCGAGCGAGACAATTGCCGATCGGCAGCCATTAGAAATAAGAATTATTGTTAAGGTGGAAGCTCACATCTGGCCCGCGAAATTCTAATTTTCTTACGTTTTTGGCAATTTGCAGGCCAGTGCTTGGTTGTATGTTTATGAAAATTTGATTTGCGACTGTAAGACGTATGAAGTTACCGAATTATAACCATCAAAATTACTAACTACTAAAGAACGACGACTAAATTACTAAAGAATGACTTTTACATGCAAAAATCAATCTTGACATGAAAATGAACTTGGTTGTATTGATAATTTTGATGGTTATAATTCGGTAACTTCATACGTCTTACAGTCGCAAATCAAATTTTCATAAACATACAACCAAGCACTGGCCTGCAAATTGCCAAAAACGTAAGAAAATTAGAATTTCGCGGGCCAGATGTGAGCTTCCACCTTAAGACATGAAAATTATTGTAGAAAATTATCGTTATGCAAACGGATTATTGGAAATGGCAATTTGTAGTTGTGAAATTTTATGCTCAGGTGGATTATAGTTTAAGCTCTGTATTTTAGTGACACCAGAGACAAAAACTCTTGTGAACGTTATTTGAACAAAAAGGGGTTCATTAATGATACTTCTCTAATAATAAAGAAGTGACGATAGAAACATCATTCAGTCAGTCATCGTTTCAGTCCATACCTGAAAGCTTCATAATAGTTACTTAATGATTTTCGGAGGCTCTTGAGGATATAAAGGGTGTAAAAGTACCTTTAACGCAAACGAAGGGCATTTGTTCTCCCCACCTCTGCGATAATTTTTTGGTTCTGGACCATACCTGGGAACCCCCTAGTTACGGAGATATTGGATATTGGTTAATAATTGCAGCAGTTTTTGTAAATACTAGTTTTTCAGGTTATAGCTTTACTTAAATTAACTCCATGACCCGTTCACTATTCAAAGCATCCACTAGCACAATGTTTTAAAAGTGCTACATTGACTTTTACCGCAAAATGAGATTTTTGACCTAAAAAAAAAAGTCGTTTTCCAACAAACATTTTTGCGTATGGGTACTTAGTTTGATGTACAGAATGCATGGTTGACGTATGTGTGAAGGGTTAATTTACACCCTAAGGATCCTTACTTAGGGTGTAAATTAACCCTTCCTTCCTTCCTTGCTTCCTAGCAAGGAAGGAAGGAAGGGGTTTGCTCCCTATTACATAGAATTTAAACAAAACTGGTGAAATGTGGGTCTATCACTCACACACACATCGGTCGTACTCTTCTGGGATTACATGCGTGATGTTACGTTATAGCTTGTGCCAGCGGCTTCGCCCGTGGAGTTCGATAATTATCCCACGGGATCATACTACCGGGATAAGAAATATCCTATGTGTTAATCCAGGTTATAAGCTGTGTTCTAAATTTCATCCACATACGTTCAGTACTTTTTGCGTGAAAGACTAACAAACATCCATCCATCCATCCATCTTACAAACTTTTACATTTATAATATTACTAGGATTATAATATTAGTCACACACGGTCACGGACACGGTCGGTTTTAGTACACTTCTAATGACCTTAAATCTTGTGAAATTCAACTACAATTATAAAAATAGATAGAATATTGTTTATTATGTACCTACACCATAATATTTCACTTTACTTTTAAAGAAAAGCTCTACAACACGAAAACTGACTGGCCTGGTTTTAGACAATACATAGAAATGCACTTGAACTTAAAAGTACCTTTAAAAACAAATGATGACATTGATGAAGCTGCTGTGAATATCACAAACCTCATTCAGACAGCTGCATGGAAAAATACACCAACACCTACCAGGCCTGCAAGCAAAAATATTTCCAAGGAAAAAAAGAGTAAGATTCTGAAAAAAGAAGACTCAGGAGAGTTTGGCATACTAGTGGACATGCTTCTGACAAACGAGATTTCAACAGAATTGAAACTATATCTAAAGGGCATCGAAGATGAAAGTTTGAAAAACAGACTAGAAAATCTAGATGCTTCGGCTAAAAATGAATACTCTCTTTGGAACACCGTAAAGCATAGCAAAAATGCACCACAAACTGCTCAACATCCACTAAAGCTGGGGAATAATACATGGGCAAGAAAAGACGACGAACGTGCCGAAGCCTTTGGATCTTTCTTGGCCGATGTATTTACCTCCAATCCCGGCGATACCTCAAGCGGTAAAGAGATCGAAAAGTATTTAGAGACATACCTACAACTAAGTTTACCACTAAAGCACTGCTCACCTCGCGAGATCTGGGTACTTATAAAAACTCTCGACCTAAATAAAGCACCTGGATACTGCCTGATAACTTCAGAAATTCTACGTCAACTACCAAAAAAGGCCACAGTTTACATAACACAGCTTTTCAATGGAATTATGAGGACTGGGTATTTTCCGATAATCTGGAAGGTATCGGAAATTATCATGATCCCAAAGCCAGGAAAACCACCGCACCTTGTGTCGTCATACAGGCCAATAAGCCTGTTGCCTGTTATGTCCAAACTATTTGAGAAAGCCATTGCACGTAGGGTTAACGACATACTCAAAGACTGCAACATAATCCCACAACATCAGTTTGGATTCAGAACAGGGCACTCCACTGTGGAGCAAGTGCATAGGGTGGTGAACAAGATACGAGAGGGACTGGAACGAAAGGAGTACTGCTCGGCTGCATTCCTGGACGTGCAGCAAGCGTTTGACAAAGTCTGGCACCAGGGCCTGTTGTTTAAGATAAAAAAGCAACTACCACACAACCTGGTACGTACTATTAAAGTCCTACTTAGAAGGCAGATTCTTTCGTCTGGCACCAGGGCCTGTTGTTTAAGATAAAAAAGCAACTACCACACAACCTGGTACGTACTATTAAAGTCCTACTTAGAAGACAGATTCTTTCGGGTAAAACTTAACGATTCATAATCGAAATTCTATAACATACAGGCTGGTGTACCTCAGGGCTCCGTATTAGGTCAAACACTCTACCATATATACACAGCAGACCTACCAACGTCAGAAGAAATCCTCTGCGCCACCTTCGCTGATGATACGGCTGCTTTGTGCAACAACAAAAACCCTCACATGGCTCCACTTAAACTACAAAATCATCTGAACGACGTCCATAAGTGGATGAAAGAATGGAGAATAAAAGCCAGCGCTAACAAATCAACACACGTGACATTTACTCTCAGAAAAGATGACTGCCCACCTGTCAAACTCAGAGATGACACACTTCCACATGGAACAACAGCCAAGTACCTCGGCGTACATCTTGACAGGAAACAAACGTGAAGACATCACATAGAGAAAAAACGAAATGAACTTAACATCCTTCTCCGTAAACTGAACTGGCTCCTAGGGAGATCATCACACGTAACACTAGAGAACAAAATACTAATCTACAAAGCAATTCTGAAACCTGTCTGGACGTACGGGGTCGAGCTGTGGGGCTCTGCGAAGAACTCAAACGTGGAAATTCTCCAGCGTTTCCAAAACAAAGCTCTCAGAATTATAACGCATGCTCCTTGGTTCATGAAGACGTCAGAAATACATGAGCATCTACAAATCAAAACTGTCAAAGAGGAAATACAACACAAGTTAGAGGCATACAAACAACGAATAACGTCACATACCAACACCTTAGCCACAGCCCTAAGCAAACCAATCACCATGAAAAGGCTGAAACGCCAGCACATATGGGAAGACTTTACCAAGTAAAGTCCAAATAATTTTGAGAGGCAGATTCTTCGCTGGAAGAATGAACCTCAGCAGTCAATATACACATAAAAAATCTGCTAATGGTTTACAACCGATTGCAAGATCAACAGAGAAAAAAAAAATAGATAGAATATTGTTTGTTATGTACCTACACCATAATATTTCACTTTATTTAAAAGAAAACATTTCACATTCTTTGACACGCGGGATGGTCCATTTAAAAGTTGTAAGTAGAACTTTTACAATGTAAAATTGTACAAAAACAATGTCAATTGTATTGTGTTAGTTAAGTTTTACGTTAAATGTTAACAAGTACCTACACATGAAAAACGAATTAAAGTACTTATGGTAGGCTGGCTCATTTACAATTTTAAACAATACCTATCGTTTAAAATGTCGTTATTTTAACACTACTTAATTGAAATCGTGGTGTTTTTTTTTCTGATTCCTTTTAACAGTTCATTCAATTCCGATACCTACTTATAACTACAGTGGTTGAGCTCGTGCCTGGCTAGGCTAAACCATATCAACCATGCAAGTCGAACTTCGGGTTAAGCTGCGCTTGCCTTGGTTGGTCCCTGGATGGGTGACTACCCATTACAAACCGAGTTTCCTCCGTGCCTCGGGAAGCACCTAAAGCACGGCCCGGCTGCAGGTTGTTCAAAGTTACCGCGGCCCCGACATATAGGGCTTAGAAGGAACAAATGGGTGGTTTTTAGTCAGTAGAAGTTTGACACTCCCCCTCTCGCTCTGCCCAAGTGCGGGAGGGGTTATTTGAGGATTCTCCACCCCCCAAAAAAAAGTACGGCCCGGGCTGTCATAATTGTAACCCTTTGATGGTGGATGGGAAATCATCAAATAGGGGTCCCGCTCTTGGGCAGAGCGAAAGGGAGTGTCAGCCTTCTACTGACTAAAAACCACCCATGTTCCTTCTTGTCAGCCCTATATGTCAAGGCCGCGGTATCTCTTACAACATCCCGCAGCCCTGACAGGCGTTCCGTCAAAACTGGAAGGAGGACGCGCGGGTTTGTGAGAAGGGGAAAGGATGGAAGGGCCTTCGCCCTGGAGTGGGACAGAGCAGACTAGATAAAAAAGCTGGTTTGTGAAGGTCTGATAGGCAGTCACTCCATTTAAAGTACTGGTATTCAGCTCCATCCGGTAATACTGGAACCTGACCCCTACATGGTTGGAAGAGGCTCGGAAGATGACTTATAAAAACACTTTACTAAACTAAAAAAAAAAACTAAACTACCTATTTTATTAAGTATTTTTAAAACTGTGTACCTTTTCCTGTTGTTCTCTTTAACGTGGCTAATCGGACAAGGAAAGAGTTCTAATCAATTGGTAATGTATTAAAACAATGGCGCAAAATAACCTCTTGATTACCAGAGCGTAGAAACCGGTTCATAAACAGATATTTATTTTCATTCTATTGTTCGATTTCTAATATTATTTCATCATCTGCCTTGCCTTTTCCTAACTATGTTATTATTTTAACTTATCCCTTATTAATTTAAACAACAAATAGAGGTATTCTCATCTATGCACCGATTCTTAGAGCACCTAAGTTTAGAGCACCAAAGCTATTCCCATCTGAGCACCTAAGATTTGGTAGCTGCTAGTGATGGGGTGTATAATAACAGTAATCGATAATAATTTTAGTAAAGTTCTACAAACTACCAGAAGAACAGAAACATTAGGAGGTATTGGAAATTGGAATCTTAAAATCAAATCTACCAAATCGTAGGTGCTCAGGTGGGAATAGTTTTGGTGCTCTAAGCGTAGGTGCTCTAAAAATCGGTGCTCAGATGGGAATACCTCACCAAATATTTTATCTGTCTCTGACATGTTCTTTCAACGACTAAAATTGTTAGAAAAAATGTTTAAAAGTGTACAATAACATTTGATATAAGTAAGGAATTTTGTTTTTGTAGTCGAGGCGGAATTTACACACGAGCTACATGCGAGGTTTGATATCGAGCCCATAACTGCATTAATAAATGCCCACGTGTATCAAACGACGTTTTCAATACGATTTTGAACAAATAAAATAATAGAACGATAAATATTTTTGTCATAAATTATTAGGACACCATGAAGCTGCAAAACAGTATACTTTGAAAAATAGAAAATTCAAAGGTTTTTGGATTTAGAACAGAAACTATTTACGCCGTAGGTACTGAACTACTGACGCATATATCTTTGCCGAGATAAAAAAACTTCTAAGCAACTAACACTAATCATAGCGTACCATAGACCACACTTACCAGATTCAACGGAACATTTATATCTAACCTCAGCGTAAAACCTCTTAAAAATCAACAGTAAACACGACTAACAGAACAAAATACACCTATTTCTTGTCCTACCACCAAAAAATCGTGACACAGTTATGTCTCATTCAGCAAACCAACTCCAGTTCGAGTTAATCAGGTAAACAGCCAGCACAAGTCAGGGGCTGCGGTTTTGCGTCCAAATTGCTGGATCACGGTTGTTAGGCGGCCATTAGTTGCGGTTTGTCTACTCGACCGGCTGAAACTGTGGCATAATCATGGTGATTATGACCTGTGGTGGCTGTTTGAGGATTTTTTTGACAAAAGTGACTAGGATAATCGTGTCTAAATCGGCAGAATTTAAATATGATTTAAATTGTTCCATCGTCGACTTCATCATCACCCTTAGGACAAGAGTAGGCCCACCTGATATAAAAAAAAATCATTAGGGAAATGCGGGTGTACAATGGGGTGCACCTCTGAATAACCATATTTAAACCAATTGTTTGTCCCTGCATCACCCAGGTGTTGACTAGTCGAAAATGCTTAAAATATTACGGTACCGTGCAAAAGAATAAATACCCACGAGCAAACTCGTCAGCCTTACTAATATTGTAAAGCTGAACAGTTTGTTTGTTTGAACGGTATCGTAATAATTATTTTAGGCACTTTGATACTTAACTAACAAACAAACTATCAAACAATGATACTGGTTGGAATTTAAAAAATATTTTAGTGTTGGATTGTCGATTTATCGAGGAAAGTTAGGTTATAATTTACGTGACGCAGACGAAGTAGCGAGGATCAGCGTTGTTGTAAATACAATTAGATTTAAATATAATTTGACCCGTCCAAAATTAATTAGTGGATAATTGACTCGTCGTATGCTGTTTCATCAATCAATGACGTCAATACCAAAATAATACTTGTGTAACACTGGCATAAAGGTCACCATTTGACTACACGTGTCGCATTCGCATTGTTTAATTTGGTTATAGAATCTCTTAACGCCTTATTGACGCTTCCCGTGACCCCAACAGCTGGCATTTACCTTGGCCAGACACTTCATACAACGTGACAACACCGTCAGTCTCTTTCTTGTGTACATTATCTGGGTATTAAAGTAACTTTATTTTATGGTTTATTTCTAACTAGCTGTTGCCAGCGGCTTCACCCGCTACAACCCACGGGAATATAAAATCCGAATAAAAACTATCCTATTTGTTAATCCAAGTTATAAACTATTTGTGTACCAAATTTCATCCAAATCCGTGCAGTAGTTTTTGCGTGAAGAAGTAACAAACATACACACTCACACTCTCACAAACTTTCGCCTTTATAATATTAGTGTATATGTAGTGTGTATTAGTAATTAGGAATCGATCATAGGAGCTCGACACAACGGGGCAGTCACTATATTACAGGAGTTAAAGGATGAGCACGGTTATACTTAGAACATGACGAAAAATCTACAAGTTAAGTATATGAAAAGAAAAAGTTAAATTAAAAAACTGCACTTAAACCTTTCGGAATAAAATATCTGCAATAAAGTTGAAATTGCATCAAAATCAATAACAAAACGTTCACTTGCGCAGAAATGAAAAACGGGTTTTGTTTTATATTAGAGACACATTGTGCCCCGCGGTTTCTTTGCTCGGCTGCCAAGGGTTGTAGGCGTTGTAGCGTGATTTTAAGTAGCCTATAACCTTTATCAAGAACTGGGTTATCTAATACAGTGACCTACTTTTAATCCGACTGGTCGTTCGAGAGATTAGAGCGTTCAAACAAACTTTTAAGCTTTTCAATATTATAAACTATAATATAGCTGCCGGTGCCCGTGGCTTTAATTATAATTATGCTAAAACCTTCCTCGAGAACCACTCTATCTATTGGTGAAAATAGCATGAAAATCCGTGAAGCAGTTTATGAGTTTATCGCGAACAGACATACAGACGCGGCGGAGGACTTTGTCTTATAATATGCAGTGACACTTTTAGCTTGAGGCCATGACTTTTTTATGAAAATTATCTCACAGGAATGTTTTCCAGAGGTTAATTTAGTGTATTACAATTTAACACTCGGGGTAGGCTTCTCGTTAGTGAAAGAGTTTTCGGAAAGTGATCATTATGATTACCCGCTACACACAAACTTACAAACTGTTACCTATTTAAAATATTTGTATAGACTGATGTTCCCTCTACAAAATTCTTAAACTACCTATTATATATGCATTGCTTAACATCAGGGTCTAGTGAGACTAATAAAAAACCCGTGGCTTTTTGGGAACAGCATATAAGCGCCGTTCCGAGCAGTGTTGATAGTTTTCTATTATGAATTCAATCAACATAAATTAGTTTTAATTTGGCCGATGACGACTTGGCTACGGATTCATCTTGTCCGCTTGTTAGGGTGGGATTACATTGTAGAAGCGAAGATCATGCAAGGAAATAATAGGTCTTTTTCGATATTTGTTTTACTTTAACTGACATATTTAATGATTACTTAAGCCGTCACTTAGTAAAGGTTTGACATACTTTTGTATAACAAAACTGAAAAAACCTTTACTAAGTGATGGCCTTAGTAATCATTAAAGCACTTTGAGTGCGACAGTAAGTGTAGTTAGTCTTCTTTACACCAGAAAGTGTGGAGGTTTCGTCAATTATTTTCCGTGAAATTCAATTTCAGAATAGCTACCACGTAAATATCTCTCTGTATTAAAGACTAGCTTTTGCTCGCGGTAGTCTACCAAATAAAATTGTCTTGCAAAAGTTACGAAATTAACCCGTATGACACTTTTGAATGTAGCCTTTAATACTCGGGAATAATGAAGCTTCCCGTTAGTTAAAAAAATCGGAATAGGAACAGTATTTCCGAAGATTAGCCTCTATATTTAAACTATCTCTATAATATTTATTGAGTACCTACCCATTAGGTTCGCCCGCTACAACTCGAAAATTATCCCACGGGAAGATAAAATTGGTATAACAAGTATCATGTTGTGTGTTCATCCAGGTTATAAATTATATGTGTACCAAATTTTATTCAAATCCGTTCAGTAGTTTTTGCGTCGAAGAGTAACAAACATCCAGCCATCCATACATACATACGGTCGGTTACTAAAGTGGATAAGCGACCGCACAAAGCAACAGCTTGACGTTTAGTTTTGACTTACGACCTTTTACTTTCAAGACAAATATTGTCGTCACCAAATGATTGTCGTTCATAATTTCAACACTGTTATATAAGTCACGATGGCCTAGCGGTTCAGCGCGTTCGGATAGATCTATCGCGAATCAGTAAGTCGTGCGTTCTAATCTCACGCAGATAGTTTTACACTTTTTGTAAGTATTTACTTGATTGGAAGTAATGAGACAGAAATATTATATTCTTTATTAAGATAAAGAACATTATATTTCTATATATTCTATTTATAATAATATTTCTTTACGAACTTCTTACCTGTTCGCTTTGTTCACACATTTCGTAAAGTTTGAAAGGTAGATCATAGAAAAAATAAGTCAAGAATTATAATTTATGTGAGGTAGACATGAGTTTTATGAATATGTTACTGGATGAACGTTGTCGATTGGGTTATAGTTGTTGATTAGTGACGTGTGGTTTATTAGATAGCAGTATTGTTGTTTATATTTGTCAATATGCACATATGAGGAGAGGGCGACTATTATTGCTCCGCATAAAAGTGATGTTAATAGAATTACAAATATCAGAAAAAAAACTGGAATGAATGTGAGTATTATATTTAAGAATTGCAACTTAAACTGTTAGTATAAATAAAGACATAATACCGTTTGGTGACATAATGAATTCATTAATTGTTTTTTAAATTCATCATGAGGCTTAAAAAATAAATAATTAGTGTTTGTTATTGGATTCATAAATGCAGAGCGAATGAAGTCTTTAGTATTTTATTATAACCGCCTAATACCACTTTTGTTTTGTTTTAGAAGAATACTGTTAGTCTCTGAATCAAAAGAAACGAGGAAGAGGGTCGCCTTGCTAATCGACAGCGAAGTGGAAGGCCGTCGCTTATTAGTGAAACGCAGCGACGGCGGTGACGACATAATAATATAATTATGGTCAAATAAATGGTTTCACACCTACGGGACGCCTCGCGGAATTATTCGACACCTCATCTCAAACTGTTCTCCGTGCCCTCCAAGCTAAAGGCTTGCATCACAGAAGACCAGCTAAAAATCCCTTCCTGACAAATAGATAAAATCAAGAATGATATCGTTTCGCACGGGTTTATTTAGATTTTTACTGGAATACTACCATATTTTCAGATGACAAGACTTTTTACAATTACGGCGCAAAGATAACACTGCCCTGATAAAAACGTTACCTATCCTTTATACACACTCATAATATTATGAGTTCTATGCGCAAACGTCTACATGACTGCATTGAAAATAATGGGGGTTCTACAAAATATTAAAATGCGTAAATGTTTTGGTTTTAATAATTAAACGTGTATAACATATTTGATGATAATAAGTTATCCGTAATTATTTACTAATTTTAAGTTGAGGTTTAGTTTCAATCTTCTTTTCTTCAAGAAAATGATCAATTAAGCTATAACCTCAAAACGACATTCATTGTGACGTTACAAAAAAACAGGTTCCTAAAGTCTGAATCATATTATAGTTGTCAATAAACTCTGCTAATATCTATAATAAGTGGGTATCATCATAAATATTTCTGTGATAAAATTATCTTTTCCTTGTTAAGAATTGACTTAGTGGGTATACAATAAAAAAGTTATGAACGATTACAAGAGAACTGTTTTTATTTAGGTAGGATTTGACGTCACAATTCTCATGATTGTTAATTAGACAATTTTATAAATAATTATGACGAATAAAACGTTGTCTTGTCATTAAACACGACTTTTTTTCTACCTTACCACCCAACACCGAAATGATAACATAATCACAATCACATAAATAGGTAGTTAAATAATAATGCGTTGGGTTTTTATCCTATATATTTAAGTTCTTTAACACCGAGAGAGCTGGAAAGAAATGGGGAGGCCTTTGCCCAGCAGTGGGACAAAATAGGCCAACCAAAAAAAAAAATTAACTTCTTAAATAAAATAAGCATTATAATGGATTTACAATTACAAAAAGAAAAAAATGTTTACAAAGAAACAAATAGCACTATCTTGTGATGTGTGAGATTTGAACTCGGACCTCATTGATCATAAATCCATTGCTTAGCCCAAACAGCTATCGACACTTGTAAGTTAAACGCGAATTTTAGCAATTGATTATAATGCGTTTGCTGCAATTATAACGAAAGAGACGGAAATATATTTTGTTGTGCTATTTCGTGGAGTGCAACGCCCGACGCGACCACGCCGACGACATGATACGAGTACGATAGCAGGCGATCTCTGTGGCTATGGTGTGCGTACTGTATAGCGCCAGACCACTTACACACACAAAAGTATGGACGCTCGCCCGTGCGTTCACAGAAATACAATCCTTAGCGTGCCCATGCACTTGTCTTGCCTTACTGTACATGCATATTAGTACGATAGATAGTTACGGGAGCAGAAAGTTGAACAGAAAGCACAAAGCTTTCTGTTCACCTTGTTCGAAGAAAAACTTGTAGTAAGATTTGTATTTTTGTGTGTGTGTATGTGTGTATGTTTGTAACGAATAAACTCAAACACCACTGCGCCGATTTTAAATTCTTTAACGATTAGAAAGCTACATTTGCCCTGAGCAACATAGGCTACTTTTTATCCCTGCATTCCACGGGAAAGGGAACCACGCGGGTGAAACCGCGTGACGTGCGCTAGTGTATAATAAAATAAATGAAACATTTATCTCTAAACTTGCGTACCTACCATTGCTTCTCCGTCAGTGTGTATCAGTCCTAACACGATCATTCGATTTTGTGAATCCACGTTGATTATGAGTAATCAATTTTTTGTTTATTTATAATTTAGTATCGAAATAAATGAAATTGAGTGGATAGTATATGTCTTACGTAAACATGTCCAATGTCAAAATTCGAGGGTTAAATTTCTGAATTTTAATTAATTAATTACCAATTGTATTCAAATAATAAATCGTACACACTTTAATTTTCAAAACTTTTGTACTAAATCTATTAGACTTGTTAATAAAAAAATATTTACTATTCACACAGGAAATGCTCATTCACTATTTTAAAATATTCAAGGTCTTCAAATTGTGCAAAGTAATTTACTTACTTAAACTTCATTAAGCACGCATTCACTGTACTCAAACATACGAAAACTATTATTCAATCGTTTGTTATTCTGAAATACTGTTGATTTTTAACAACTTAAAACTTAGCATATATATATTAACACTAATGACCAGGTTTTTATAATAATTTCCAGAATTTTGACGAGGATGGAAAAGTGCACCTTGTATATACATAATATGTATGTATACGCAAAATATGTACAATACTACCGGACCTGGCAGACGTCGTCCTGCCCGGACAGTATTGAATTCATTTGTTACACAGAATGTGATAAATGAAGGACAGCTCGACCGATTTGTGCAAACTTAACATAAACCATCTACTAAATAGTCCAAACATGTTCTTGAGTTATACAATTACAACGAAAAGTGGCATTGATTTTTTTGATATTGATGTTGTATTATATATACCTTGTAAGTATATTATGTTAATTATTTTTTAAGAAAAAAATGTCAGTTGAAAGCAATTCTCCCTAGCGCTGCAAAGCATGACTTTCAACCCTCTCATCAGACATGTTATGACCTAGTTTCAGAGTATGAGTAATGAAAAATATTTTTTTTTCAAAAACGTACATAGCTTAGAATTTGACATTTGAATTCCGTCATAAAAAGAATTGTTAAAATTTAAATAGCCTATGTCACCAGGGCTATAATTACGAATCTATTGACACCTCATTTATTAAAATACTTTCAGTATTCTAGGTGCTACGGAGGAACACACATACATACATACATACACGCATACATGCATAGACTACAAAATCATTACCCTTCCTTTTGGCTTCGCCGTAGTCGCCGTATACGTACGTTTACTATTATTTGTACCCGACTTTTCTCAAACCATTGTTAAGTTAGAAAGCTCTAAGTTATTACCATATGCACATATGTGGCTAATAGCTGTTCCAACGACTATTAAGTAAAGGTGGCGGTGCCTTTCAAGTATAGGGTTTGAATCCAAGCCGATTAATTACTAAACTTGCACATTGCAAGTAATTATTACAAGAAAAAGCGCTTTGAAGATACATTGTTGTGATAGTCAATAGGCTAATTAGGTATTAGTAGTTAATTTGCAGAAGAAATTTTATGTGAAGAAATTGTTGGGTTCGCTGTTTTATTATTTAATGTTCTGTTACAAATTGCAAGTAATTTTATGGTATTTTGCAAATGATCTATTGGAGAAGCTCGTGGCTTAATAATAACTGCCACTCTCGTCTATCTTTAGGTTAAGCCGCACTTACCTAGGTTGGTCTGTGGATTGATGACCGCCCATCACATGCCGAGTTTTCTCCGTGCTTCGGAAAAGTTAGACGTTAAGTTGTTTTTCCCGGCTACCATATCTTTGGCAGTCGATAGATCTTTGGCAGTCGTTACAGGTAGTCAGTGACCAGAAAGTCTGACCTTAGTCAGACTGGTACTTATACTAGTCTTATCAAAGGGTATACGATGTATTACCTCGTATTAACTGGGTTGTGGAATTCAGATATGCAGTCGCTCCGTGTAAAATACTGGTATTTTGCTGCATCCGGTTAGACTCGAAGCCGACCCCAATATGGTTTTAACCGATGAGTGACGTCACAACCCCCGCTCAAATCTTTGACGCGTTTTATATTCGTGATTTTTTATTGATTTGATAAAACAAAAAATACGTATCCAATATTTTTTGATAATCTAACAGCCTGTTAGATTATCAGTAAACATTCCTATTGAGCTCGACGAAATCCCAGAGAAAGTTCCACTGTCAAACCAGTATAATTTAAAAAAAAAATCGTTGGCCCACATTAGGAATTTCTCCTGTATCGTGGGTGCGTTTACAAATATTTAAATTTCACATACAGAAATACACCCAGACCCGAAACAAATATCTGTAGGCCATACAAAGATTTGTTCCATGCGGGAATCCAACCCGCGACACTCAGCGCAACAGTCCAATCGCTCAGCCACTGCGCCAACCGTGCCGCCAAATTTGTTGTAATCAGAAAACAAAGCGGAAGAGTAGGAAAAACATAATTTCTACTCGGCGCTTTTCTGGTGGTTGGCACTGTTGATTCTGGCTTTCAGGAGTTGCAGTGGTTTGGGAATAGTTTGGCGGGTTTGTGCCAAAAAATACTTAGCAAAGTGTTGGTATTTTCAAAAGACCATTGACTGACTTTCAGGGATGCTTCAATTAAATCCAAAACATGCATTCCCGATTTTTTTTATTCCAATTTTCTCTGTTCATTATCAATAACAAAATTGTTGAAATAAGAATTTAGTAAAACGGGTGTGGTTTGAGTTGAGTCGATTTTAGTTTTTATTTCCAGTCAAACCTACTTTTGAACGGTCAAAACTATTATAAGAAATTATTAAGTGTTTTTTGTTTTATTTCTCTACTGATTTATAATAAACTAAAGGCCATTAGGAAACATATAAGGTTGTTAGGGCTTTTTTTTACCCTTTCATAATCTTGTGCGATAGTTAACATTTTTTTAATAGAGTAGGTAAATGCGCTTTAACGTAATTAAGGGTTTTGTTTGACTGAAACCAGTCAAAAGTAGTTTTGACCGATTAAGAGTTTTGACTGTAACATATAGGCACTAAACTGTACTCAAACAAAATCTAAAATTAATAAAAGTTATTCTAATGCTTTCAAGGCCCTAAGTGTGTGTTTGAAAGATTCTGAAAACACAAAAGAATCAAACGTTCTTCTAAATCTAAGTAGTAATTCGGCCTATAAGTAAATTTGCGTTAAATCTAGATGGCAGCAAACAATAAAGTAGGAATCAAGTGCTATACGCCTCTTATGTTTTTGACCCCAGGGTGACTGATCATAACATCTGCCCGTGAATATGGTCTTGTAAAGATGCAACCTCTGTGCTCATTTTAAGGAGTAACTACTCGTAGCATGCTGAGACATCCTCTTATTCAAATCTACAACAGAAGGTTCGAGGCGTGACGAGTAAAAGATGTCCTGTTTTCAATAATCCTCATCTTTCGAAGTCTATTTAAGAAAGGTAAAGTAAAATCTTATTTATCCATTATAACAAACTAACAAGACATTCCAAAGCATTTCATATTTCCTGATATTCGTGTATCGTTCACTAATGAGACACACAATTCTTCCATTTCACCAAAAAAGAGCCTGATTAAAAACTCAAGCAGGAAACTATAACAGTCCACAATATCATATGTTACCATTAGCGATAACTAGACGTTTATTGCACATCGATACAATAATCGATATAAATAGAGAATCGATTAATTTCTATAAAATGTTAATTCGATCATCAAACAGTATCTTGCTCGTTATACTAATCAATGTATAGTGCTATAAAAATTTATGTTTGGGTATGCTGTAAATAATTTTACGACTAATTGGGGTCGGGCTAGTGTTCTTGTGCCTTAAAACTATTAGTTTTTAAGTTAATTGCTTATTATTAATGTATTATGTTTATGACATAATCGGTAACATGTTTTGGCGCAATATGGCTGCATAGAGGATGTTGTTGGGAGGACGATATGAACGTCTGTACCTGCACTTCGCAAAAATAAAGTATTGCTCCCTGATTAGGGTAAAAGCCTTTAGTTTTTTTGGGGGTTAGAAATCATTAATTAATAACCCCTCCCGCTCTTGGGCAGAACGAAAGGGAGTGTCCGACTTCTACTGACTAAAAACCACCCATGTTCCTTCTTAGCCCTTTATGTCAAGGCCGCGGTATCTCTTACAACATCCCGCAGCCCCGACGGGCATTAGGGTTAGCCTAAGACACATTTTAAAGAGTTAATTCTTTCATAGTGGATACCACAAATAATTGAAAGGCGTCTAAGAAGTGAACATACCTATGTGGAATTTCTCTTAGTTCTTAGACGCCGTTCAATTTCGTGTTCAAGAACTGTGATTATTACTCCTCTCTCTTGAACGCGATTTACCTACATGTGCTAATCGCGATCAGGTGGATTGGTGAACTTCACTGTTGGTTCATAGTTTTTCAGAGTGACATCGGGGAGTGATAATATAAAGGATTTAATTGCACATTGCCTTGATATTTGAAATTAACGATGAACAAAACAAGTATATTAGAACTATTCAGATCAAAATGGCTATTTCCAACTGGTCATCGATTCTTGACATCGATCGCTTTCCAATTAAAAATTAACTTTGTAGTTCACAATCAGATAACCATCAGGACTAGCTATTCACACCTAATTGGTGATACTCGTAGGTACTAAACCGTCGTCAGGCTCGTAAAATAAATTAAATATTCATTCCTTTTCAAATTAAACTCATCTAATTAGCAGTTAAGCAGACGATAAACTTATAATAACTATAAATTCTTTTTTCAAGCGAAAATGGTGACGTATCCGTAATATTTTAATGACCCTAAAGTAGAAATTAGATTTCGATAATTTATTGGAAATTCAACTTTTGATTGAGCTTGTGTCTCCAAAAATCATAATTCATTTTTAAATAAGTAGGTAGGTGATAGATAATATAATTTATAAAATATATCAAAACCAGTGATGTAAATCACTAAAATGGAAAATATATCGAGACAGCCATGCACGACTGAGAAAGAAAACAAACATAATTTAGAGCGTAACACAACGATGCCAAATATTAAAACGAAATTGATTCAACACAAAGCTTATTATAAATACGGCCGCATTAAACCGTGAGTGTATTTAAAATAATTTAAATGGAAACGTCCAAGCATCGATCCGCGTTCACAAAACGTCTTTATTCCTTGGTATAATTTACGACAAGCTATAAACTCCGGTACCTAAAGATCGGTGAATAAAAGTTGGCCAAGCGCAGGCGCTTGCACCAGCAAAGGATCCAACACTAAAAAATCAAACGCAACGGCGCGATATTATCGATAATTGTATCGATAAACATTTGTATACCACGAATGGTCGTGGAAATCGATTTGACACGCCACTTATTTAATCTGTCGATGTTACAAATTTCAAATACATTTAATAATAGGAGTTTTTAAATTTAATTTAGGAAATTGATATAACTATGTGTGACCTTTAGAGCAATTTTCGTTTGTTAGCAGACCTATTTAGTTGATCTTTTAATGGTTTTTGGAGTTATTTCTTTGATGTGCGACGCGAATATTTACTCGTAAGTGGGTATAGATTCAAATTTTCTAGAAGATGCACATTTTTCTCTCCTGTTTTGAAATTAAATTGCCCTTTTATCCAAAGATACTGAACAGTTTGCCTTACAGGAGAAGCTTCAGCAATCAGTTTCTAACAATAAGTATCTCAATTGGATATCGATATTGCTGCCCATCACTAATCGCGGAGCGCTGGCCGGCGGAGCTCATAAAATGTTATGATAAGCGCCATTATCATCACAAAGGATACGTGTAATTGTTTGTCAAATAAATACTAATAAAAATTTGATGTTTATTAAATATAATTTTGAAAAGGACCCTTTTATGTATTCTTGATTGTCGTAAGGAAAATAGTGTTTTAGGGCTGGCGTAGTCGATTGTCGAGGTATTGGTCGAGTTGTTATGTCTAAATGGCTATAAAAGTTTCGTTGGAAAAGATAATGAGAATAAGATTCGGTATACCTGAATTGGGAACAGGATTATGTAATTAGACGTCCATTTTATATTTAATTTAATTAAAAATATTTTGTGTTATTAGTCTGACAACCAAACTTATCAAGGGGTATATTATATGTTACCCAGTTCTCTCTGGGTTATGGCGGTCAGATAGGCAGTCGCTCCATGAAACATAATGGTATTCAACAGCATCCGGTTAGACTGGAAGGCGACCCCAACTGGCAGTTGGGAAAAGGTTAGCCAGAGGATGATATTTTTTTCTGCTTACTTTTGTTACACAATATACCTAATAGAATAGATATCAAGGTTCCTACCTAACAAGTAATTTAATTTGTTCTGAAGGTAATTAAAACATTTCATTGAAATTAAGCAGCTATTGACGACATTCCCTTTTTAAATACAATTGCTACAGAAATTAGTTTGTGTCTACAAACACAATTTGATTCAATAATTATGTTTCATCAAATAAAAATAACTATTAAGTATATACATAGGACACTGCGAATAGCTCAACCACTTTTGGACACACAGGTAGATTTGACCAGTTTGTTTTGAAAACGTGAAGTCTCGTTCGTTCATGGAATTTATACCAAAAATTCTATAATCATTCATAAAGTAGGTATTTCGTCAGAATCAGAATGCTTGAGAAGAGCAGCAATGGACCAAAGTAATGCACTAGGTTGTTTGTGTATTTTTTTCATCACCACTGCTATCAAAACGGTGAAGGAGGAAAACATCGTAAGGAATCCAAAACCAAGAATCTGCCTTAGATTCGAAGACATATGATATTTATCAACCCGCACGGGGCCCATATGGTGGATCATAGCATTTACAGCCCATTCCTTCTCATAGATGAGAGGTCTGAGGAGTGTTCCAGCAGTGGGCACAATTGCTATTTTTATGAAAGTTGCATGTACCTGCGCAATAGAGTTACTATCTTAGAGGACACTATACACGAGTGATTGCTTTACAAAACCCCATGCTCTCCTGTGTTCTCTGCTCTTCATTGAATAAGTTCGCCACGGATGAGGTGCTATGTAAGAATGTTCGAAGTTATACAGAATTGGCTATTTGACTATTGTTTAAAATTCACGAAAATGTTATGTTATTTCAAAGAAATGACACGATGTTTGAAAAAGTAATTAAATCGATAAAGAAATGGAGAAGGAAAAATGAATGGGAATGGGGAAGGAATGGAGAAGTTTTTGGCGTGGGGGGGGGGGGGGGCGCTTTCTATACTTGTCGCGCGAAACGGCCATTTGTACTAACGTAACTATGACGAAAAGAAATGTGACGTCACATTTCTGTGCCGCTGTCTTTGTCTAGCACGTCATTTAGAATCAGTTAAAACTAAGCCATTTTTTGATGGATTCATTACTTTTTTACACATTGTGTTATTTCTGTTAGATCTTTAAAATGACATTACATTTTCGTGAATGTACTCACAACAACAATTACAGTAGTCAAACAGCCAATTTGAATGGATACTGCTATAACTCTTGAAGTATCTACCAGGTGTTAACATAACCTTCACGGAGCAGTCCATAAAGAATTATGCACATCAAACTAAACCCTGTACTAAAAAAAATGTTCCTGGAAAACAATTTTTTTTGGGTTAAAAACGTAGGACTGATCGTTACACACTCAAAACTTTGTGCTGATATATGCATTGAATAATACGGAGGTCATAGGTAACCATACTTTAAGCTCGCGAAATCACGGGGTATAAGCCAGTTTTCAATAATTTTATTAATCTTTTACTTCATTTGAAATTTCTATTGGAAAGGTCAACCTAACTAAATTGTGTCTCGGTTTATCACGGAAATCGCAATCCGAAATAGTTTAGACTCAGTTGAATGCATGTAAATCGCAATAAGTAACACTATGGTAATAAATTATTCAAATAACTGTCAGATTAAATCTATTAGAACTTGAAATAAAAGTTTAATTCCGTCTGGTTTTGTATTAACGATGAGATCTTTGGTTAAATCAGAAAGTTCAGCCGTGCCAAATCTGAATAGTTTTCCGCAGGAAAAGCTGTTAAGGTTCAAAGTATTCGTCTATATCGCTGCGATCTATTGGAAATCTTGACTCTTCGGCACATGAACTACGGGTCTTTTTTTGAGTCTGGGAAATCATCAAATGACTTCTACCGGCAGAGCGGTGTCAGACTTCTACTGACTTAATACCAAACATGTTCATTATTATCCCTTTGTGTCCGAGGCCGCGGTATTTCTTTTGAACAACCCGCAGCCCTGGATTACGGGCCTTGGGTTTTAAAAACCTGGTACAAGTTGCTTTTAGGTAGACTATGTATCTACATAACTTCACACCTGTAATTTCCGAAGGCCCAAAGGCCCATTTAACAGGGGGCTAGAATATTGCCATCAGCGGGCACAGACCCAAACTTCTTGAGAAACTGTTAATTTTAGAGAAAATTCCTATGGAAAACCTCATAACAGTTACCCCGACCGGTAAATCAAACCTAGGAACTCATGATCAGCAGTCGCGATTTTCGACCACTAAACCTATGAGGCAGTCCTCTGAGATCCAATGTTACTATATAAATTCTAAAAAAGCAGACCAATTACCAAAACACACTTAGCGGGGCTATATTTACGTCAATCTAGACTTAGCTCTAACCGCAGTATCGTCCCTATGAAGCATGAGGTCAGGCCTAATTGCAGCACGTCGAGCCGTCCCTTCACCCGGCCTTGGGTGACTAATGCCAAATTGGTGATGATTGTGTGTGATTGACGGTGAATCATTGCGATGTTGGATTGTGAGGGGGTTGCGGTGCGAGTGGCAGCGGGGAGCAATTTATTGGTGAGCTCTGTACTCGCAAATTATGCGCCATTTTATTACGAAATGGCGCCGGTATACTTTATTTTAAAGATGTGAAATTTACTAGCGAATATTTTAAATGTGTGCCTACAACGCCTCATACTAATTAGGTACGTGTCATTTGTGACGTCACATATAATCTTATATCCTTATCCAGCCTGTAAACCAGGTCGCCCTTGGATATGCGATCTGTTACATTTCGAGTTTCCTCTGAGCCTCGGAAAGCACGTTAAGCCATAGTTCTCAGCTGTCATTTGCAGATCTTTGATAGGCGATACAGGTAGTCTGTGGCCCGAAAATCTGACCACCAGTTTCTTGGTAAAACTGGTACACATACTGTGGTGTTGGAGGGAGCTGGGTTGTGGAGGTCAGATAGGCAATCACTCTATATAAAGTAGTGTTATTCAGCTGCAGCCGGTTAGACTTGAAGCCGACCGTAATGTAGTTGGGAAAACATTAGACAAATAATGTGGATGATGAAGTATCCATAATAAAAGGGAACTGAATTATGGGAGAAACTAACTTGGATTAACTTTTAAGTATATCTGTAATATTAATTTATTTGGGAACAGTACAGATTAATTGATAATTTGATCGAACAACGAAAATGCCATAGAGTAAGAAAAAGTTTTTAAACACGCATGTGTCTTCGATGAGGTCCGAGCACAGAGATCGTAGGTCATAGGGCACGCGCTGCGCTAGAATCCTTACTTCCTTACAATACGAAGTAGCTAAGACCCAAGCTATCTAATATAAAACGATAACCTTGTCAGTATTGCTACTGAAGTAACTATCATATACTTTAGCCACGATTCCTAATAAAAATCTCCACAAAAGCATTCTCTTAATAGACCGTGAAACACGCTGACCGCCAAAGAGTCCAAAGGTGCATTGAGGTTATTGAACCATGCATTATTTTCATCTCACGCCTAAAGTGTGACAAACTCACAGCCTTGACCTACGTTTATTTTACCAGTCTTCTGCACATTTTGTAGAGTTGGTATTATTTTTTATTTAATCTTGTGTCAACAAACGGCTAGCAACATTGAGGGAAGTCTAGCTGGATATGGCGAGATTAGGAAGACTCTTTCTTTATGAATTGCTCCGTTGTAGGAGAATGTGGAGGCCTTTGGCCTTTTTGTGGGCCAATACAAAATTGTATCATCATCATTTTCCTGAACTTGTCCTAATTTATCGTTCGGTCGTCCTCTTTCTCAACATTCCTTCGCATCACATGTCTATAGAGTCCATACCTTTTACCAAGCTTATATGTAAATCAATATAGTATCCAAGTATTTACAGGGTGTAAATTAACCCTTCACACATACGTCAACCAAGCATTCTGTACATCAAACTAAGTACCCCTACACAAAATATTTTGCTGGGAAACGACTTTATTTTTAAGGTCAAAATTCACATTTTAGGTTAAAACTCAATGTAGCACTTTTAAAACATTGTGCTAGCAGGGGCGTGCGCCCTATATAGGCTCTTAGGCTTAGCCTACCTTACCAACTGAGCATTTCTTATAACTAATTAACGATGGAATAAAATAACACTATGTACAAATTAATCATAAAAAAGTTCAAACTCCTGTTAAAATACTTATAGCAATTTTTCGCGTCCCACTAAAACTCATTGACAAGGATTACGATTAGTACGAATCTTATAGACAAACACTCGACTTGTCTAAAACCCATTCATAATTGTATGCACACAGCGTCACATCGGTACGTATGGCCGTGTCTATGAACCGCACACATACATAGATTTTCGCAATTTTAACGCAGCAGCTCCTGCGACTGTAGCTGAGTGGGCTGTGATTGGCTGCAACAACACAACCAATCTATAACCCGCGAAGTTCAAAATTTGCATTTTTTTGCAATTTGTAGGCCAGTGCTAGGTTGTATGTTGAATAAAATATGACTACATACGTCTTAAAACCGGGAATCATATTTTAATGAACATACAACCTAGCACTGGCCTGTAAATTGCAAAAACGTAAGGAAATTTTAATTTCGCGCTTCGCGAACTTCGGGCTTCCGTGCATAGAGCGCAGCACCTGTTTAGTTCGATGTTCGCAATGTTGTCAACTTGTCACCTCATTCATTGGATTTCGTATAATCCTGCAAAAAATGTTGACCGCTGTTGTGAACAAACTCGATATGAAAATGATACAATTTTATTTGCTAGTATTTTTCTATCGACAATAATAACCTAGAAATTATTTTTTACGTAAGAGGAAGACATTACTGTTTCATTGTTGTGACAAGCAATATATAATGCGATTTTGTTTTGAAACCGAAAACGTACAGTTAACGTTATTAACAGTAGTGTAAATATTAATTTTGTTGTGTATTACTTGTTTATTCACGTAACAAATAACAATGGTATTTACTTGTGAAGTTTGTGCTGATAATGTGTGTTTATTACATGTTAAAGGTAATAAGTGTTCTCAATTATCGGTCAGTGGGTCGTCTTAGGGGCGGATCGTATAATGATAAGATTCAAGTTGTATCTAAAGGTAGACATGTACCCGAATTACGAAAATTTATCCAAAATCTTGCAAGTTACGTGTTCTGTAACTATCTCCCACTCACTTGGATGAGATATTTGAGGTGGCCGAATCTTTCTTCTGTTTGCATCGTCATTAGAAAATCGTGAGTTAAACCTTGAATAATGTGGTGAGTTTTTGAATTGTATTTAAAAGTTTTGTTTTTACAGGCTTACTTTTTTTTTTTTGCTGTCATTTATTCGTAGCCTACCCATCGTGGGGGACCACTGCACGCCACTGTGTGCTAGTGCATGCTTTGAATAGTAAACGGGTCATGGAGGTAATTTAAGTAAAGTTATAACATGAAAAACTATCATTTACAAAAACAGCTGTGATAAATTTGGAACTTTGACCCCCAGTATCTCCGTAACTAGGGGGTTCCCAGGTATGGTCTAGAACCAAAAACTGTTCGCAGTGGTGGGGAAAACAAATGCCCTTCGTTTGCGCTAAGGGTACTTTTACACCCTTTATAGTATCTAACCAAGTATCGATTTGTCGCCAAAAGGTACCTATACTTTTCCTTGAAGACAGGAAACCTGAGATCCAACTTAGAAGAAGGTACATTAGATCCTGGTAATTTTTTCCGGTCAGGCAAAGTTTTATGGTTTTCCATCAGTAATTTGTAAGTGGCAGCCACGGAGTCTATGATCGTTGCCCGGTTGATGGCAATAGGCACGCCCATATTAAATGAGACTTGAATATAACTGGCGCAATTTGGGTGTTCTATTAGGTCCAATCCGTAGAGGACTGGCTATCTTTGGAGGAGGCCTTTACCTGCAGAGGTGTTCTTGCAGACAACTAAAAATATTTTTATATAAAAACTAAACTAACAACTCAAAAGAACGAAACCTAATATACTAACAAAAAAAATATCATAAATAATAATAGAATTTAAGTTCACTACTGCTCTTGTTGTATCTTAGAAATAAAAGTATATTGAATTTATTTTTACCCGACTGCGGCGAAGGCCAAAAGGAGGGTTATTATTATTCGGTCCACCATTGAGGGATTAGAGAAAAATATTTTTATACAAAAACTAAACTAACAACTAAAAACCGGCCAAGTGCGAGTCAGACTCGCCCATGAAGGGTTCCGTAGCAGCAAGAAACATAATGTTAACATAATTTTTATAATTGAGTTGATTGAATGAACGGTAAATTGCGATTTACGATTTATTTATTTATTAAAACTTTATGCACAAGTAATGAAACCGTACAAAATTAAAATTAAATTTATGACGTATTAAAAAAAAAATACTTACTAAATCTCGTTCAAACCAATTTTGGTTGGTAGTTTTTGTTGAGATCTACATTATATATTTTTTTTAGAATTGTCACTCTCTTAATTTAAAAGTTAGAGGGGGGGGGGGGACACATTTTACCACTTTGGATGTGTCTATCTTTGAAACGATTGACTTTGAGAAAAAATGATTTTAAGAACCTCAATGTCATTTTTGAAGACCTATCCATAGATACCCCTCATGTGTAGGTTTGATGAAAAAAAGTTTTTTTAGTTTCAATTCCATGTATTGAGAGCCCCCTCTTAATCTTATATTTTATTATTTTTATATAAAAATCAAAAAGCGGTTCACAGAATACATCTACCTGCCAAATTTCAACTGTGTAATCCTTATAGTCTCGGAATAAAATGGCTGTGACATACGGACGGACAGACGGACAGACGGACAGACAGACAGACAGACATGACGAATCTATAAGGGTTCCGTTTTTTGCCATTTGGCTACGGAACCCTAAAAATAACTAAACGTAATTTTACTAACAAAAAAATATTACAAATAAAACTAGAATTTAAGTTACCTACTGCTCTTGTTGTATGTTAGAAATAAAAGAATTTTTAGTTTATTTTTATTATTCGTTCCACCATTGGGGGATTAGAGAAACCATGTATGAATTATATGATTGAATGCACTATAGATGAGGCTGGAACTCTGAAAGGTTCTGTAGTGATGAACACGTCGAAGACCTGCAGACCGATTGATCTGGCGTCTTTCAGCTGAATATCTGTGAAGATATGCAAAATCGCTACTCGCTATCAGTATGACCGTATCCCCGCATAATTCTCAGTCGAACAAATTGGTCGTAGCCATATTTTGCGGATGAAACCGTTGATATTAATTACATTAGGCTGTCATGGTGAGCTTTAGACCAAAATATGTTTATCCATGGCTAGAAACGTACGATTAATGACCTCTGAGGCCCTGAGCCATCCTTTCCTATTGAATTATGAATATTGACGGATTGTATAAGTGATACTCGGTTTCCAAAGTGACCGTTTCTAGTTTATGGATGACTAGCGGACATCCCGCGGTTTCACCCGCGTATTTCCTGTTCCCGTGGGAATACAGGGATAAAAAGTAGCCTATGTCACCCGGGGATAGTGTAGCTTCCCAACAGTGAAAGAATTTTTCAAATCGGTCCAGGAGTTTCGGAGCTTATTCGTTACAAACAAACAAACAAATCTTTCCTTTTTATAATATTAGTGTGGATTATCAATTGGTTTTCTTGCTCTTGTATTTACTTTAATTTTTGCTCACTTAGGTGAAGAAGGAAGGTTGGTATGTTGTTATTCTACATAGTTTTAAGCTTAGTGACGAATAGTGGTACACCTCGGATGTTTAATTGTTTGAAGAATATTGATATTATTGTCACTGTGTCTTTCGAATTTTTGTAATTTCGTAGATGTGGTAGGTAAAACAAACAATTTATATTAAAAATAACTGTATTTATTATATGATAATACTTAATTACATGAGAAAGGACGGAATGTATGATTGGAAAATGAAAACTTAAAAACTAAAATAACATGCTTACCTAAATAAACTTATATACAAAATCTAAACTTACATACGAATACATGTCTGGATACCAAATCAATGTTTAAATTAAATCTATTCAGCTAGAGAATTATTTACATTAAAATTAAAATTTATATAAGAAAAAAGTAAGTAATCTCCTATTAACACATCATATCAGCTCTCTGTCTTAACAATTCAAGTCTTAGCTCATGTTCCCGAGCCGCTAGTCTCAGGGCAGCGATACTAGAAGAGCGTACATCATCCATTACTGGGTGCATATGCAAGCTTTCACTGCCGGGCGATATCGGAGGAGACATGGAAGGTGCAGGGGATCGGGTGACCTCAGGCGACAATCGTGAATGATCGGATGACGGTCGGGAAAGATCGGGAGATGGATGAGACAGTTCGGGTGCCGGTCGGGAATGCTCGGGGGAAAGTCGGGGCGGCTCGGGAAGGTTCAAATTCGCGAAGAGGGAATGGAAATGCGCAGGCGATGTAGCGTAGAGTGGAGGCCCGAAGAGAGGCGGACGCGATAGTGAGGGTAAGTACTGGGCGCCGAATAGTGGTGTGCTTGCGTATCTGTGTGGAGAAATTAATAATTAGTTTTAAGGAAAGTTTTTCTCAAGAAAGAGAAGTTATGGTTGAATTTTTAATACCTTAAGTGAACTTAAGAAAAAGTGAATTCTTACCTAAACGAAGCCAGTGCAGCATCAAATGGCTTTCTCAGCCCAAAGCCAAGCTGTGACAGTGGATGTGGGGGTCCAGGCAGGGTGGCTGACGTAGGCAGAGGCTGAGAGCCCCCCAGGTAACCACTGTATGGGTGAGCGTGGGGACCCACCTTTTCCTGCTTACGCCACTTCGCGCGACGGTTTTGGAACCATACCTGGTGACAAGAAAATGTGGCTTTAGATTGACTGGAGTCTAGTATAAGGATCATCAGACTATTATGTGCCCACTGGTGTGACAAAGGTCTGCTTTCTATGAAAGATAATGGGTTATAAGCCTATAATCCACCGAGTGGACCCAGTGCTGGTTGATAGATATCACCTGCCTTCCAATTTTCGGTTCAAGGGCACGCCAGATTCAGTCATTTTGAGCGCAGTAAAGAAGAGGATTGAAGAGTTTCAATAAGATGCAGTGCGTTTTGTAAGCCAAACTCGAGGCTGGCAAACGAGTTGAATTACCATTATTTCTTCATTTACCGCAAATAAAACAAAGAGAAGATTTCAATTAAAACGCTAATCGATTTCAACAGTTTGTCATAACAAAACATAACTTGTCATCTTAATTGCAATCAACTGAATATTATTATAATAAACAAAAACTGTTAATAATCGATTCAGTTCTTGCAACAAAATTAATTTAATGGCTTCACACTTATCCTCACAATAAGATTCCTTGTCTGTGTGTTAAATGTAATTATCATTACGCCAAAGGCACGGTTGAACTTTAAAAACGGGCGAATTACTGAATTAACTCCTTTCAATATCCACCTGGCAACATTCTACTTTTTCCTCAATTTCAAATCATTATCGTATTATGCGATGGCAACACTCATTATGTACGGCTAATCAATTTCCACGTAGATTTATAACTTATAAACTGCCTCTCTAGTTCTAGAGTTTTAATAATTCTCAGAACATAATTAAACAATCAAGTAGAAAGTTTACGACCTACGGACAGTGTTATTAGTTGATAATATAAAAAAACGTAAGAAATCTAACATAAATCAATGTTAATTAAGAGTCACTGTGCGTGTTGCTTGCAAAGGCCTAATCTGGACATAAATGGAACGTCCACTCATTAGACCCAGTTCGGTCTTGACGGCAAAAAGGTTTTAATACTTTTAATTAACACACAGGTGTGTTACATGGACATTACTATTATATTATATATTTATTTATTTTTGTAAACAGTTTAAACTATTGATAATTATTTTAGTGTAAACTATTTATATTTTAATTATATCGGCGCCACAATCAACTTTATTGCGTCTATTAAAGAAATTGTTGAAAGATCTGCTTTCTGCTTCAAATCGTGACGTGACCGTGTTTTTTTTCTCAGATGATTAAATTGTTAATTTCAATGATTAATGCTAGGAATTGTGTTTCATTTTAATTACTATATCATTCTGATGATTAATATATAAAAAACATTAAAATATAAAATCGTACATGTTAAGTAACTTCTGTCTATAAGATAGGGGTTATAGATTTAAATGTGTATGTGATTTATTATTTCTAGCCGTCAATTAAGATTTTGTTAAAATAAAATAACTATATTTCAATTTGCTGACCGTAGGTTTATTGATGTATTATTAAAAGCCTTGTGAAACGATGTTGTGTATGGCTTTAGAAAATTTAGTTTTATAAAAAAAATGCACAATGTCAAGTCGACAGAAATTCCATTCCTTAAAGAATGAATTTCTAATTGAACAATTTTAATATTAATATGTCGCTTACACATCTCATTTACATTGCAAAATGTGCATTGACTCCTGATGCAGACTTCAAATAGAAAAGATCGCAACCGATACATACAAATTATCCATAAACAAAATAGAATATCATGATAACAACCCAGCGACAGCATAAAACAATACCTTTTCCTTTATTTCTACATACGTCTATCAGATAAAAACAATCAACGTTTTCTAAGTAATTGGCAATTTCCAACAAAGTCGTCTTTCCAATTTTGCAGTGACTTGGACATTAATGAAAACATCCGTCGGTCTCGTATGCCGTGATTAAGTGATCATTAAGGTGTCGTTCCACCGATATGTGTACGGGCGGAGCCGCGTTTCCCCACATGTCTTATAAGGAAGCTTGATTTCGTACTGTGACCATACTTTGACAGCGTAATGACAGATATTAATCGTTTTAATCTCTTTTAATAGTGCACTTTAAGCAAAGCATGAAAAAACTAACTTTATTGTGACCTTTTTGAAAATTGTAAAATTTTAAGTGGTTATGTTATGTGTTTGTGGAATTTGTTTTTGAGTACCGTGTTGTAAGTTGTGAAGGGAATTATGCTTTTATTGACAAACTATATAATAAAATTACACGATGAAGGATATGGAAACGAGTATTCCAATACAAATTATGGACTAAATTGGAGTGTATTAAGAAGAAAAAAAATGTGCTAATGATCCTTTATTAGACTTGTCGGCATCTATAAAAGAAACTAAGAATGCCTTGACTTATTATAAGTCTAACAAAATCATATTTATTACAGTATTACCACACAATGAGCGTGATTAAACTTTATAAGTAACTGCGTAAAGAAATCGTAGATACATATCAAATTCCTGAGTAATTGTATTATTGTGTCTACTGTCTGTTTATCTAGTTCAACTTCCTATACAGTTACTGATACTGTCACAAGTCTTATTGAAACGTATTTTTCTACGTTTCCTTTTTTGTAAACGCCTGTTTTCACAATTTCACACAAAGATTGTTGATCATCATCATCACGTAGGTATTATCTGTATTGCTCGAAGGATTAGGCCAATGTAATGGGGGGCGAACCTTATGCCATCAACTGGTCATGAATTCAGATTCCATAGCTGCTACTTAGAAATTGCTTGGTGGAAAAACCCCAATACCTACCTAACACATGACCTCATGCATAGCAGGTGCGGTTGCAGCCACTAGACCTACGAACAGATTTTTTTTATTTAAAAAAAAAAACGTTGCCCCACACTTGGATTTTCTCCTGTATCGTGGGTGCATTCACAAACATTTAAACTCACACATACAAATACCCAGACCCGAAACGACTATCTGTAAGCCATACAAATATTCGTTCCGTGCGGGGGATACGCGACACGTAGCGCAGCAGTCAACTGCTTGAGCCACTGCGCCAACCGTGCCGTCGAGATGCACACTGAGTATTTTTTTAGACATAGTTAGTGCCTTTTGTACATGTAGTAGGTCTTCTAGCATTATAGTTAAAACCGCGGGTAATGGCTAGTATATATCTTAAAACGACATCAGAAAAATATTGACCATGCAAAAAGCTCATAAAATTACAGTAGGTACGTCAGAATATTTTAAAATTATACATTTTTTAGGCGAAAAACACTAAATCGAATAAAGTTTATTGCAAGTGTGCACCAGTATTTTAGTAGAAATTGTCCTTTTAATTTTGCGTTAAATATGGTCAACGTAATAAATGCGTACCCATAGGCGAACTTTTGTACGTGAGAAAAATATTTAACTTTTACAAGTCGAAGTTTCCTTATCTGTGTTTTATTTTTATTTATTGCGAGTAATGAACCGCTTTTTAAGAAGTTTTGTTCATGAATGTTGTATACAGGGTGATTGTTTAAGATGTAATTAAAATGGCCAAACATGGAAGCTATGATAATTAAATGTGAGAAATAATACCCGAATGTAAACAAAAATATTTTAATTTACAAATATAAGTTACTTAACTAAACCGACGATAGTTTGTGTGGTATGTTTATGTCTCTAAATAAAATGACTGTAACTGTGATGAATAATAAAGGTAAAAAAAAAAAAAAACAAATTTTGAAAATGTCTCTGTCTTTTTTAAGGAAGAGTGTGCGTGATATTGATTTAAGTTACTCGTTCACAAGTTGTCTCAAAGCTTAGTTTTTGATCAAATACGTCTTTTAATTTTGACCAACATGTAGGTATCTCCAAACTTATTTTATGTTAATCAAAGAAATTAGTATCATAAAGTCATAAGTAAGTAATTACAACATTATAAATGTTAATAAACGTACTGATTACTTGATTGGTGCAACACACGTGGGACTGTTAGTCCGTATGTCATAACTTTACTCGTAACGTGTGAATTTTTACACCTTATCTTTCAATTTATTGTTTAAAGGGTGCTCTTATTTATATGCTAAAACAAGTAATAATATACAACCAGTATCAGTATGTTTTTGTTAAAGAAATGTAAATAATTCGTTTTCATTATGTATGTTATGCAAACTTGATTATAGAATGCAATTAAAGTGTTTTATTTATTAGTGACTTTTAATTACGAATTAATCCGTTTTAACAATGCTGGTTTTTGTAAAAAAAAAAACATTTGTGATTTAATCACACTAATATTATAAAGGCGAAAGTTTGTGAGTGTGTATGTTTGTTACTTCTTCACGTCTAAACGGCTGGAGCGATTTTAATAAAATTTGGTTTGGAGTTAGCTGACACCCTGGATTAACACATAAGATAAATTTTATCCAGATTGTATCTTCCTGTGGGATTATTCTCGAGTTGTAACGGGCGAAGCCGCTGGCAACAGCTAGTAATACAATAAATCTCGACAGGGACTAACTTGTTGGTCGAGTTGTCACAAGTGCGATTGCTGAGCATGAGAGATAAAATGTTATTGAACTTCTCCATCAAGGTTTTTCAGTAGTACCCACGTAGTCCGGATTTGTGCCCAATTACTTTTAATTGAAATTACATGGGGCTTAACCATAACGGTTAAAATGAGGGTGAACTTTTACGTACGCCTCTGCCTTACCCTTCGGGGAGTAGGTATACATGCGTATTAAATAAGATTTTTTTATAAAGCACGGAATAAGAACTATAAGTAAGTACTTACATATTTGCATAATAGGGTATTTCACACCAAAAAATGTAATTAGTCCGTCTGTTAGATTATCGAAAAATATTAGATACGTGTTTTTTATTTTATCAAATTAATAAAAATTGACGAAAATTAAACGTGTCCAAGATCATGAGTGGGGGCTTTTGACGTCACTTTGTGTTTAAAAAGTACTCGCCTTGTGACGTCACACGACTTGATGCGACTTTTCGAAGCACTGTATCGTCTTCGTCATTTGTTTACGTGAAAAAAGAAAAAATACGTGTCTATTGAAAATCTATTTGACGGAGTAATTATATTTTATTGGTGTAAGTACCCTATTCAAAATTATTAAGCTTTTCTACTGTCAGAGGTCGTGTGAAAAGTATCTCTAGCTCTACAGCTGGACATATTATTATTGAATTTTAATAATACAATACGTCAATTCTTAATTTTTCGTGGGAATAAAACTTCTCTGATTCTCAACCACAAACATCTTATTAATATCACATTGAATATTTTCTCATCTTAAATAAACATCCATATAATTGAATCCAACTGCGTAAATTAACTAGTGTAAATTATTAAAAGCGGTACTTACAACTAAATTTTATGTGCCATATTAATAGAGCGTGGAATGTGTAAACTATCCGACTGAGCGTGACTTGTGAAGCAGACGTCCTGTCGCGCGACTGCAGGGGGCCTAACGTGCGACTTTTTGTCGCACCGCTCAAGAAAACGCACTCCGATTTTATTACTTTACCTTAACCAACGTTTTGATTGACTTAATTATATCGCCCCAATGAATAAATGGATGATTCCAAAGTCTAAGTTTCAGAGAACAAAATTACTTTAAAAAAAAACTAATTTGTATAAATAATCTTGTTCTTACCTGTATTCTAGCTTCGGTGAGGCCGATTTTCAAAGCGAGTTCTTCTCTGCAACAATAAACATGTTTTATTAAAATTGCGACTTAATAAAGTTGTTGATATTTTACAAGATGGAGGCACTTAATTGTTTATATATACTCGTTCAATGGGACTTATACGAGAGGTAATTTCGGGAACCCTTTCAATGTTAAAGCATTAAATTTTTATCCACGAATGCACTTTGTGTGCTTTTTCTGGGCAAATGAAAGCCGTAATGTGATGCAATTATTAAAAAAATGTTATTCTCAAGTGTTTCCCTCAACCCTTATCCCAATTAATTTGGGGTCGGTGCAGCATGCATTTTTCTTCCATACTTCTCTATAACTCTTCATCTCGTGAGACACATCCAGTCCTGGCATATCAACGTTAAAAACAATACCATGCATATATCAAAATCTCAAAAACTCACCTCGTGAAAACATCAGGATAATGCGTCCTTCCAAAAGCCTTCTCCAGCTCATCAAGCTGATAACTGGTGAATGTGGTCCTGTACCTCCGCTGCTTCCTCTGAGGAATGTCCTCGTCATCCAACCCGCTGCCAGACCCTGGACGCTCGTGTTCCATGGAAGGAAGGTCAGGAGTCGTGGAGGAACCAGGCTCAGAGACACCCATGATGAAGTGAGGGAAGTAGAAAATGATGAGGTAGTTGGAATTGAGTTCTGCAACAAACAAAGTAGACACGTTTATTTCAAGTTTTTTTTCAACATCAATGTAAACCCCGAAGGGTGAGGCAGAGCTGTATTTTACCTATTAGTACACCTACACAAGACAAAAACACAACAGACAACACAGACAATATTGTAGAAGAAAGATGAACCTGAAAATTACCTAAGAATACGAAGGGTGCTAAAAGATAAATATGAAATAAAGAATAAAAAAACACTAACGAATACACCAAAGATATCCTACCAGATGATCACATTGATGATCGAGAAGAATAATCTAACTACAATATAAGAGAAGTCAAAGATGACGCAAGACATGGAACAGTCGAATGTTAAATGGCGTGTCGGGGAACCGATACACATTTATAGATCAATCTAACAGCAAAAATTACTACCTTAGCGTCTACAAAAGCGTCCTTTTTAATAGCGAAATTGATAGGTAAGCAGTAAATATTGAAACACATGTACAAGGATAGCTATCAGTAATTAAACCTGGAGCCGCTATCATGAGAACCTTTCACAGTTTTATTTACGTTGATTATGAACAAGATATAATTATATTAAAGATAATGTTGCCAGTTATTACAATGCAACGGGCTGTGTCGGCCAGACCTGGGGAGCTACCACGACTCCTTCTAGCAGTAGTGGGAAAGAGATGAATTTAGACGTTCTATATAGCTCCGTCTCTTTTCCACCTTGAAGTAATAATGGTATAAGAGGTGGTGGGACAGGCTCAGGGCAAGTCGAGCCCTTTGTGATCAAACGTCAAGCACAATTAACCATGTATCATTATTGCCAATCTAAATTGCAATACCAAACATCCGCTTTCTTCATTCGCCATTGTAAACGGAAAATAAAATGTAAGTACCGACGGTGGTAGTCGCCGCTGAAACGCTTTTGGATGCGTTCATATTGACAACTGAGAAAGTAATGGCTGGTGATAAAAATATGGCGACTTTTTAAGATGGTTTTAAAAGTCAACGGGGTGGTTAAGTTGGTTGATTGTAATTTTCTGATGATCTTCAGGACTAGTATTACTAGCGGAAATTTCTTAGTACTAAGTATAATTTAAATTGAGTGCACAACTGCACATATTATAGACAGTAGAAACCTATGCAGAAAATGTTTTTATTAATAAAACGTGATGATGAGCATTTTGCTATTCAATAAACAGAGTTGCGATTTAGTTAGCCTTAGTTGCCTTCAAAGAGATTAGCCTACCCTTTAAAAATTAAACAACAACAAAAAATACTTATTAAATCCAATACTTGAAACAAAAAAAAACAAATTCCTATTATACAAGTATACAACAATGCACAAACTATTTTGATGCATGTTTGAATATCTACCTACATATTTTTGTGCACGAATCGGAAATGATTTTAGAAATATGTATTAGACCGTTAAAAAAAATAAACAAAAAAAAGACAGTCCGCAATACTGGTAAGTTTCTTCCAAGAGCTAAAACTATATTCACTATTGTACGAATAAGGAATGCACAATAGCAAGGGTCCCTAGATCTGCATTTAAAATTAGTGCCAACAGTAAAATAAAATGTTTTTAATACCGTTTCGCCTGGTAGAACTTAACGAAGTTACCGCAATGTAAAACAGAAATTATCACCATTTATTTAGAAAAAAAGTGTTTATAACTTGGAATATTTTAACTAACATTTTTATTGATAGCAATAAACTACAGGTTTAAAGATAATATTTTATTTATGTAGGTATGAAAAAAGTAGAACATAAAAAGTGAAGTGCTGGTGGAGTAATTTCCTGTTTTGTAGATTTTGATGACGAATACGTGATATTTGATAATGTAACTGTGTTTAGTGGTTTATCACTCAGACAGTAAACAAAAACTGACAACTTTTTGTCTCTCTGACACGAAATTCTTGTTGTCTCCGTAAAAGTAAATTAGTACAGAACACGGAGATGCCTCTCCGGTCACTGCTAGACACGACTTTTACATTGGGTTCCCTAACTGGAATCACAAGCTCAACGATTTTTTTGCATTAAATGCAGCACCTCAGGGAAAAGACGTCGAGCACAACTGATCAACACGTTTTCAGAACATCATTCTAAACCAAATTTAATTTTTCATAGGTTATTTAAAAATAAACATCTGTTCCATATAATTGACCATGTAGGTTTTGGGCTTTTGTAGGCAATAGATCTTTTTTTTTTAATTGCTGAAGAAAATTTTCTATTTGAAGGCGACGGAACGAATTGCGATGTAGGTACTGAATGCATGGTAGTCGTGTGTGCGTCGATGGTCCTACCCTTACTGGTATTGCCGTCTCCAGACGGCAACTCAATACTCTGTGGTAAATTAGCTAGCAAACTATACAACACAATATCAACAGCTGACCATTCAGAACCAACAAAAACAAAACTAAAGACTACCGTACTGTCGTTAATTACTGCATATTTTTCTAACCGCACAAAGACAGTGATTCGTTATATCTGAGAAACAATTAGCACAGTTAATCAACTAGAGAGATCCAATTAAACAACTGTTTAATTACATTTCAGTAATAATTTAACGCTGTATTTTGTTCCAGTACTTATTCAACAAAATCCGAAAATGAGCTTTAATTCTTTGAAATTGAGTTGATTGTAGTGTGGGTGTTAAATGGTGCAAAAAAACTAATTTAGTGTGCCTTTTGTTTTTGATAAGCATCGTCTTTTGTTGTGGCGTTGCCTTGCTTTTGATAAAGAAAAGGCTGAATTCTTCATGGCGAATTTAGCATCGGCATTAAAAACTTAAAATAATTAGTTGCTTCTAGAAAATTTATGGGATGATGATTTACTATAGATTAAGTTTATTGAAACTGAATCGACTGTCTTGGTGTGGACATGACATGAGGAGGGATGAATGGCAAAAGAATGTGTGGTTGGAGAGGGTCAGGAAGTTTAAGGCAACGTTGGATTGATTGTGTGCGGAATTATATGAAAGAGACTTTTTTTTTGCGTCTGACCCCAAGTCCCCAAGTAACAAGGGACGACACGACGATGATAAATATTTAAAATAAGTGATTCTAATTCCTATAGTTCTAGTAATACTCGAGCAACTAAAAGATCAGCAGGGCTATTGCGTATCTTTTAAATGACAGTGGCTTTCATATAGTCTATGGATTAACTGTCAAATTGGTTATGGTTTAGTACAAAATGGAACCATTTGACAGGAATTGATAGGCACTATAGGTTAGCCACTGTCATTTAAAAGATACGCAATAGCCCTACAGGTCTAAATTACTTTAATGCTGTACCTTTTGTTTTACAAGATTAAAAGAAAGGTAAGAAATTAGAAGCAAAAGTAGGTATAATATGTTAGAATTTTGCCAGCAATCATAAAATTGTTAGTATGTATTTAAAAACTTTAAGAGGATTTTTAGTTTGAGTACTTAGGTACAAGACAATACAATGGTATTTCAAAAGCACGTGAATATGACTCATTTATACGTAGGCAAAATACTCATCTTGGTCACCAACACGATAAACGAGTAAATACAATAGTTTTCCATTTCCGTTTTCCTAATGAATAAATCATTGTTTATCACTGAATACTTTACTAAACATATTTGTAATTGAAAGTATTAAGTATTTTAGGTACAAACGCGTTGAGGATTTCATTGACGTTACAGGAAATACGCATAAGCTATGAACTGTATACGCCATAATCAGCGTTGATGATTCAAATTTTCCGATAGTTGTCATCAATAAATAAGAGGTCAAGTCATTGATCATTAATAAATAAGAACCCAATAACTAAATTAATGAAATAATCTTCAAAACAAAATTAGTGAGAGACACTGATTATTTATGAGTAGTACGTAATTATAACTTTATGAATGATTGAAACGCTCCAATAAACTCGAGACGCGACGAATAAACGTTAATTAACCATGTAAAATTAATAAAGAAAAACAGTTAAAAACGTAAAGTGTTTTTGCCAATTAAGAAAAAGAGGCATTACACGTCATTATAGATAATCAGTTAAATGAACCAGAACACAACACAGAGAGATGAGCCATAGATTTAAGAAAGGGTAGAAGAAGACAGCAGAATCTTTCGTTCCACAGATAGAATGGATTGCCAGAATGCCAATAACAAAGGGCAGATTATAAATAATGACACAAAAGCACTTGAATGAAATGAAACAGAAAGTAATTATCGTTATCTCTTCTAGGATCGATTAAGCAATTTTAAATTAGGTGAGACTTACAGACTTACACGTTATGAAAGTATTTCTCACGGTAAATGACACGCAATAAACGTTAAATCCATTTATATAAGTGTTTAAATTTGAAGTATGTTTGCAATTAATGGATATACTACTCTTTTGTGGGAAAGGAAAGCAATTTGTGACACTAACACAACAGTTCAAATCAAAAGAGCTGAAATCTTTATCGAACATATTTTCCTTAACGAAGTCAAGCCATAAGCCATACGTACTTTACTTTTATTGAACAGGTGAATAACTTGAAACGGCAGTTAAAGGATCCTGACCATTGGTTGCTGAGATATCGATATCAAAGACAAAAGGATCCTTTTCCATTTGAAGACCGATATCTCGGCGAGAAGTGGTATCAAGGTCTATAAAAATGAAATTAAAGCTAAATGAACGAAGTATCTGATCCTTCTAGTGGTTAATACTAAGACTAAAAGTAATTATGATTTTCACCAAAAAAATCTAATTAGCCCGTCAGATAGATTTCCAAAAAATATTATATTTATTTTTCACATAAACAAAAGATGAAGACGATACGGTGCTTCGATAAGTCGTATCAAGTCGTAAAAGGGGTCAAGGGGGGGGGGGGGGTCGTCAAGGACTCATGAATTTCGACACGTTTTATTTTCGTAATTTTTTATTAATTTGATAAAACAAAAAACACGTATCCAATATTTTTCGATAATCTAACAGACGGAGTTATCAGATTTTTTTGGTGAAATACCCTATTAGACAAGGCGAGGAAGACTACGTTGATTATCATCAGTTAACTGCTAAAAATGTATGGTACACACATACTGCTCCCAACTGTTCATAGGGTGCTGCCTACCTGCTACGTGGAAATTATTTAAGCTGTCATCATCTTCCTGGCCCTGTCCGTGTCTACTTAGGGGTCGACGCAGCACGTTTCCTTCTTTTATACAACCCTGTCAGTCGTCACAGTATCATTTACTCCTTTCTCTTCCATGTCATTGCTCACACAATCCATCCATCTTTTACTTGGCTTACCTCTCCCTCTCCATCCAGTAACATAGAAACTGAAGCTATCAGTCATAATAAAAACCCAAAAGAATCTGGAAATTTTGTTTACATGTCAAATACGTCATACAGTGTTTGTTTAAGGAAGGAAAATAATATCACATTATCATTGTGTTGATTATTTGAATAAGTAGCCATTGTCCCAATAAACCACAAATAAACTTAATTAACACGATTTAAAACTACCTTTCCCCCCAATAGTGTCGGTTTTTCCATGTTATGTTACAATACACATTACATTTAATTCTTATTTATCATAGACTAATTTTTATCCATGGCTACGGTCACGTTATTGTTGGAAATTATGATACAGTGCCGTTTTAATACAGTTGACTACTGTCAGAGATAATTTAGCTTCCTTTTAGCGATTTTTTAGAATCGAATCAGTTTTTTTCAAGATACTTCCTACAAGGTCCTTACAAACTTTACCATTTAAAGATAGTTATAGTATTAGTATAGATTTCATTTTCATTAAGATCAGTTACTGTTTCAAGTTGAGCCCCAATAAAATTAGTAATAGTTCACGAATGATTAGCTAGCTTGGAGGCGGCTGTCTATGGTCTATCTGCTGTGTCTATTGAGCGTGACGACACCTGCGCAGGAGCATCTGTCGCACGCGCCGGTAATCGCGATCCATTGCACACTAGACTTAGGTTTATGTTTTGTCTGTTTCTTGTTCCACTTTGGAGAAAATGCCTCCGTTTTGCTATCCTTTCCTTTGCATATTAATTTTGACTGTGAGTATCGAGCTCTTTCTGTTTGCTATAACTAACAAGACATGTACAAATTGTGAAAAATTTAACCTATGAGAAACTTCAGATTATGATTGGTTGTGAATTCAAAAATACATTAATTAGGACATTTGAGTTATAGATCCACATTTTACTAAGCTCATCTATCGATTAGCTATTTATATGCAAACACGTAACAGAAGCCTATCAGCTCCTAATTATTATCAATTTACTTAACCAAGTTGTTTCAGAAAAAAAATATAGGCACACATTCTACCTGTCATCTATGCTATGAATAAAGTTAATAATAACTTTTATCGTACCTTATAACAATTAGATTTTTTTTATGTTGCCCAGATGTTCATGGTAAAAGAATTCATTTTCAACTTTATAATTATTTCGATGTAAGTTTATCAAACTACTTCTACTAGAAATTGATTATTTCTACGTAAAAAAATCTAATTATACCGCTTCCAAAAAACACAAAATTTTGAAAAGCCTCGGTGAAATTCGCGAACAAACCAATAGAGAGCAAACGAAAAAATAAATGAATGGTCACGGTCCAGCGCTTCCTCTTTGCGAGAAAAAAATACTTTGAGTAAATTAAATAAAGCAATCAAGATGTAAATTTTAACGCTCCAGCGATCTCGCGGTGAATATTGACGAATATTATCCACTGATTGGCTCTGCCGAGCGGGTAATCGACACATTGTTAGATATTTTTTTTATATAGCAACTAGCGGTACTGACTGTACTGAGTTCGTTTGCCCCACGACTGCTAAATAAACCTTGACTTTTTGCTCCATTACTGCCAATTTTGAAGAAAGCTTTCGTTTCTCTAAACTTATTATTAAAGTAAAATCGCCAGATATACAACATTCAATCTCATCATCACCTTTTCCTAAAATTATTGAGGTCGGCTTCCAGTCTTACCGAATGCAGCTGAATACCAAAACTTTACATGGAGCTACTGCCTATCTGACTTCCACAACTCAGTTGAACTAGGTAATATAATACCCCTTGGTAAGACTGGTTGTCAAAATTTCGGGCCATTGACTAACTGTAACGACTGTTAAAGAACTACAAATCAAATGGCAGCAGGGACCAACAGTACAACGTGCTTCCCGAGGCACGGAGGAAACTCGGTATGTAAAAGGTACGTATCCATGGGACTGAACGAAAACTGACCTGAGTGGATGATATTATTTGGCCACGAGCTGCTCAACATTCAATCTACATATAATTGAAAATGTGTGAATAAGGCATACGCGCATTTTAGCATATTATTAATTAACGAGTCGACGTGTATCGCTTGTATACGATAAAGTGTTTCAATTAATTCCCGCGTAATAAATATTGGCAAAGATCGTAATAATTTAATACACTATTGGATAACACAGGTCGTTATAAAGAATGTAAAAACTTGTAATGTCAGAGTTTAGTGCCGTAAATGAACATGCTTTTGGAATAGGTAATGCTGCATGTGAAGTTATACGACCTAAAGTGGTTGTACCATAATCGATTCACGTAGCGATATAATTGTAGACCATGTTTGAAGAAATAAATTAAACTCAGTATCGGCGATGCCAGTGTGATATAGAAAAACTGTAATAATTAGATTTATACGCAGCCTTATAGAGCTAACAATACGGTGTGAAATTAGCGATGAATGATTTATAGAAACTTGGCTAGACGTTGCTTTTACATTACATTCAGTGTTCGTTACACTAAATCATAACTTGATTTTGAATTAACGCAAGAAAATGAATAATCAATGAGGGCGATAATTTAAAGCTAATTGGACACCATAAAAGCGAAATAGTATGATTATGGAAAATCATTTTATTCTTCTTCTAACATATTATGGTCATAAAGATGAGAAAAAGATAAAGGTTAAAAATAATAGCAATATTGAGGAAAACGCTAGAAAATAGGAAGTTTGCTAAACAGTAGATATGCTTGCAAACTGTTTTTAAAATATCCTTAAGCTTGCTGGTATAATTTGATCGGATCTTTGCACCACTCCATTAAGTATGAAAATGTAAAATAAACTCCATAAAATACATGTTTGTATGGCACAAAACCACGATTCTATTAATTCAATTACAAAACTAACGTCTATTTCCTGTTTAGTCACAGAAAAAACGATGTATGCAGAAAATAATGGTATGAATAGAAAAAAATACAAAGAAAAACAATTTAGTAGCGTTGATCCAACGATAAGCTATTATGGACCTTTAATATATTCAGATTAGATAAAGTTTCATTTATACAAGGGTATAGTGAAAGAATTATAATATAATAGGATTAGGAGCGATAGTGACCGTGAGGCGCCTGCTGGATTAATTTTTTGTGTCTCTTTACTAAGAGTTGGGTGATAATCAACTGTTGTAGCCATTGTAACTAAAGTTATCTAGTTAAGCTCATGAGAACGTTTTTAAGAAACATTAATGTTTGTTTTTCATTCTGATATTTTTAGGTATATGACGGCAGAATTCTCGAATAGCGTATATGCGAATAATATTGCAGTATTGTTATAATATTATATTCAAATAATATCGTTCATTGCCTCTATTTCTGTTATATCAATTGAAGCGACACCATCGATAGTGTAAACAAAATAAATATTTGTCCAAACTTTGGAATCTCCATTCTGCACTTTATCGTTAGCTCTAAGAATTGAGGGATTAAACGTTTTTGTCCATTAGGTCTGGAGTTAAGTGTTAATGGCGTCTCGGATTATATCGCTGAGCTTCAGATAAGAGCTGCAAGCGTCTGACTCATCCGTCCCCTGACTGATGTCTGTCTGCTACCTGATAACCCTGGCATTACTACGCTAATGTCATGACAATAAGTTCAAATTTCACTAACGCATCATCCTTCACTCAATCCAGTGTTAGTCACTCGGAAAATTCTATCTGAACTTAACACAAAGCAATAAAATTCATAACTGTTTGATTTCTTGATTCCAGATATATATGATTATCAACTTAATTATTCCTTTGTTCCAACTCCATTAGCGCATTGCATGGTTTTTCCATTACTTTATTTGTGATTCCATTGTCGGCAGCTAAATTATGATCAATTGGAATAGCGTACGTTTCTACATAATTCGTTTCTTCGAAATAACTTGGGGAAAAAAGCGTTTGAGCGTCTAATAACATTCACAAAGCTAATATTATTTATCGTAATCACAATCTCAATAACATCCGATTCAATTTCATCACCCCATAACGAACAACGGAGAATCTTCAATTTTAATATTGTGAACATTAAAAAAATAATCAAGATACAAGCGGTATGGATGTAAATGGACATTCCTATTACGAACGCGGCTAGTAGCATCGAGTAGCGTGTAATGAGAAACCAGAATGTTAATTAAGATCTAATTAAGTCTAATACAATCAACAATGCTGCTCGCGTTCCGGAGGCATCCGCAAGTCATCACGAAGGTTCGTATCGTCTAGTCTGCGGAGATCTCTGACCTTCGATGCGATACTCATCTTTGGATCAATTTCTCATCGACCTGGGGAGCGACGCGGGTCTTTGTGACTGGTAATGTTAATCGAATTGAGATCGGCCAACCCTTTAGTAAAAAATCTGTTAAAATAACTCTTTTCAAAGGCTATTGTGATGTGAGAACTCAATTTAGTGAAGATTGCAGCAATGTAGACGTGAGATCAGTTGAAAGGGTAATAAAGATATCTAACGTCTGTATGCGAGTTACAAATCATTTCTGAAGTAATAAATGTGACTATGATGAAGAAGTAATTACTCTCTACCACACAAAGTAGTACATAGCAATTAGTATTAAGTTTATTAAGAAAGTTTATGATAATGATGAAATTATTAAGTGTTGAGTTTCAGGAAACATATTCTTAGTTAAGTTTTGGTTATTCCGTAACGTCACCCACTTTGGTTATTTTTTTCTTTCACCCATTAAAGTAATTTTAAATTAACACAAGAGTGAATTATAATAGCCATTAATGTTAAAAAAGTGGAATCACGGGATGTCTTTATTTTTTGTTATTTTGGCAAAAGGCGAATTAGCATTTCTTTGCCATTTTTAGTGCAAGAAATTTTCTGTTTCATCTGATCATGATCAAATCATTATAAATTCAAGCCGTCGCCGCCGTCGGCAAAAATATGACTAGAAAATAAATGAATTATTATTATAATGAATTATGAATTATTATTATAATGAACTATTTATATTTCAGATTTAATGGTAATTAGAAATTGTTTTTATAGTTTTATAATGAACATACATAAACTGGACAAATCATGAACACGACATATTTGCCCACAAACACGACAGCCATAAAATAAATGACACTGCACGGACTCAGGCTTATAAAAAAATATGAAATGACCCACACATTCCGCCGTGGAGGCTAATAAAATCAAGATCAATAACATAAATACGCTATTGTTGTCCATCTATACAATATCTAACAACTTTTATAGAGCTTGAGATATGGGAATAACATTCAATGCTGACCATAATACAAGCTATAAACAAAATTAACAACACAAGGCACCCTGCTGATTTCAATTTTGAGGCTGACATCGGCCCTAATTCAATAAAGCAATAAAATTCACCTAATTATGCAAATGCCTTTAAAATATCAGGTATTATGCTTTTTTGACTCTCAAAAAATATGATGCGAGCCGTCAAATAACATAGTGGGCTTTGATTAATGGAAACAGGGCCTAGTTGTTATAGTAATGTCATTATTTTAATAGATCGTTGTAACGCTTAATTAGAAAGATGGGTAGCGTCATACAGACACTGTCATTAATTATTTTAACAATTTTATCATTAACCTTGTATTACAACTTATTTTTTTGTAACTGTATTGTATTTAGAGAGAATATCTTTAAATGTCACTTTAAAACAATTGGAAGAATGTAATTTATTTACTTAATGAATTGCTTTCGATTTTTTTTTGCAATCACTTCAGTAAGCTTTAAAATGAACTTTGTAGAAAAGCACACTTCTAAACTATATTTTGTTTTACAGTTTTACTCCAAATCTTTTGGACATTTAATTTAATCCCTGAATGGATTTTATAATTTAGCTAAGTGAAGACTTTAAATGAATTTAAAGACTTTTAAATTAATGTAGGTATTATTATTGTACCCAATTAATATTGTTTAAATATTTTTATATTTATATTTTAAGGCTGTTCTGGAATATCTTAACAATATTTTGTTTATTCTTATATTCGATAAAATGTGCAACATACGAGTACTTTTATGGTAAAAAAATAGTAAGCATTTGAATAATACATTGTATAATATTAGCAACCACTTTTTTTATTACAAAGAAAACCAAATACAAGTATTTTTCACAATGACATGCTAATAACCGATTGTGCTTCTTCACATAAAAATTCTTCAAATAATTAAACGAATGCAATAAAATAATAAATTAAAAACACTTACCACACTCAATTCACACCGATGAACTCCGAAATAAAGTCCTTATTAAGCACGAGACGAAAGATAGTGAACACGAATAAATTGCCGTCAATAAAGGCCACAATTTACATGATACCCCGTGACGTCTCAAACGACAACAGAGCAATAAACTATAACACACCAACGCCTTCAATCGACTGGTTAAGAATAAAGCCGGCTACGGTCGCCTACGCACCGCTCGAAAAAATATAACAAAAAAGAAGCGGGCCAAGACCACACCCCCTGGGCACGCCCGGCCAATGGCGGCACGCTGATATCACCGCCGCCACGACGGTGGGCTGAATCACTTGATACGGGTCCCTACTTCGATACCGCTAATTGACTTTATCAACAAACTGACTTTACTGGCCGAAGTCACGATATATGCGTTTGTCTGCCGTGTCAAATGCCTAACTGTGGCCCACTAGCGCTGTAATTAAGTATGCTGCGAGTTAATGGGTGATTTGAGCTAGAGAAAGATTATTTTGTACCCATTACAGGCCTTAAGTGAAGCCCGTAAAGTTAGCTTAGGCTAGTACAATGTCAGTGATAAAGGAAAGTAGTCTTGATTTTGTAATCTTAAAGTTATGTAAATACCGTGCTAATTCATTCTTCTATTTTGATTCCATTTCTGGCCTTATTAGTTACTTTTAATTCCAAACGATGCCTTTATCCCTGTAGGACATGTAGGGCTCCATATTAGACATCCAATTAGAAGCTATGAAAACTTTATATAGCTGAGAGTACTATTTATCTGCGAGTGTCGGCTTCTTTGAGCAAATTGCATGTAAGGCTATAAAACAGCCTCTATTGGTATTGCGACTAGCTGCAACTTAGTTAACGGATACAACTTTGGCAGTCAAATGAATTCTCTCAGTGCTATAAATTTTATGGTCATGATAATAAACTATATTTAGGGTTCTAAAATGTTGATTTATCTGAGTTTAAATGGCTGTGAATAGAAATTCTTTAGTTTAATAGACAGTATGTTTACGTACACAAATCATGCTAATGACAGAATGTCGTAATTTTGGAAGACCCTTTAGTAAACGAAAATTACCAGAACATAACGATGGATCAAATCTTTAGCATAAGTAGGATCAATAACAAATCGGACACGTTCAACTATAATTAAGGCACAAATTGGCCTATCTGCATTTTAGCACATACTTACTTGAGTATTTGGATCAGTGCTAGCATTAATTGTTCAGATTCCTGCTGTAGGTATTTTGAAATACCTACTTAACCATGTTAAATAATTAATAATTCTACACAGTTTCCCTTTGAAATGCAATATTTTGTATCAAGTATTTACATGGCAGGAACAGGACAAAGAAACCATAGGCCCAACCTAAACCTGACGATTTGTACCTTTATATTATAAAAGTCAATTATTTATATTTACTAGGATCATTGGTCAAGCGGTTACAAGCGCAACTGCTGAGCATAAGGCCTTGTGTAAAATTCCCGGGTCTGGTAAAGCGCTATCCCATCGGGGCTGCGGGTTGTTCGGAAAAGATACCGCGGCCTCGACACAAAGGGCTAAGAAGGAACATCGGTTTTTAGTCAATAGAAGTCTGACACTCCCTTTTACTCTGCTCGGAGCGAGAGGGGTTATTTGATGTTTTATTACGGCTTCGGCATAAAAACGTGGAAATCTACAAACAATGAAGTGAAATTTAGAAGTTGTCACATTCAACTACTGAACAAAATATTTGTAGGTACCTAAGTCTTTTAATTAAATTGATTATTAAGTGTTTCCATAAAAAGTGGTAGCGCCGCGCGCCGCTACTCTCTTGTGCGCATTACCAGCTGACAGCGATGAAGAGAAGCTTTTTGGTACCCATATAGTTTATTGTTAGTTCGTTTATTTTTATTATCAGTCATTTGTGTTTGACTGCAGGGGAAAGGCCTCCTATCCCTCCTCTCACCTAACCCTATCCAGTACTGTTCCATCTTGCAGCCAATCCTTATTAAAATAGCCGAGATCGGCCCGTCGTCGTCTTCTTCTGGGCCTGCCTACTTTAGCCCATAGGTCCTCCGGCATGCGACTGCTGTGCTGTGATGAGCTTGGTAGCGATGTGACTCTCTTACATATCAGTAATTTCAGTTTTTGAACTCCTTTACATTCTAAGGAACTCCATTAATAGTTTGAAATTATTTTAAAAGAGATAATTATTATTTTAATAAAATGTTCTGTTCAGTGATATTTTTAGCCATACGCCATTGTTATCTTTTACTTCATTATCATCAATTAACTGAATCACGTCTGGTGCTGAGCTGCCCTTCGCCTTGCAATATCATATTGACAACCCTGTGTTTTTTAATCCCCGCGTGATTTGACTTCAGGTACGTTTTTCTTCTAACGAAAATCTTAAATTTATATTTTGTTCACTAGTCACCCACTGCTGGGCCTTTCTTTATTAGTGCTAAATGATCATACAATCAAATCTACACTCTCATGTTTGTTTTAACAGGAGAGCGTAGATTCTAAAGAAAAAAGAAATTAAAAAAAAAAAATCGGTTTCACACAGGAGAAAACAAATTGAAAAAAATAAAAATTAAACATAAGAGAAACATCTAACATCAGGACATACTTATATTAAATTAAAATTAGTCCCGACGACGTACGTACATACGTTTTGGACTGAGATTCATCATCATTTAGACATTCATCCATTCATGTAGATTCTACTCGCGCTAGCAACAAAGTAGGTACTGTACCGTTATTGCCGCCGGACGTCAGGCTCTTCTATCAGTCCGTGGTTACAACCTTATTGTTGAACCTCATCAGTCACTACGGAATCGGATTTCTCCATGCTCCTATCCTTTTCTATCGTCAGAGTTGTCATTTGCTAGAGCCGTGCTGCCAGATAAGCTTCCATCGTTTCTCCACTTGTCGCCCTATTAATTATGCTGCCCAACTCCATAATTATTTCAAAACAAATGTTTTCTATCATCGAAGACTATTGTATACCTCCATCATTAAGGACTTCATAAGTGCGAAAGCGTCTACGTCATAGCACCGTATACCTCGTAAGATTATTTACCTATTCGATAATGGTAAATCGATTATTGGTTTCAATTTAACGCCATCAGTGTCATTTAAAACCAGAATTAAAAATGTGCAACCAAGACTTATTTTAATAACCGTAATATCTATTCAAACTTGCAACGTTCCAACAAATAATTACTCAAAATCTTCTTTAAAGACTCTCCTAAGCTTCATAAAGAAAAATCTTCCACGAAGAGACATAATAGCAAGATATTAAAGTACACAGCAGTACAGTAATCATCAGTATGTAATTAGCCTTCCCCAAGAGATGTAATTAAAACTATTAAAATGACATTTGGCGCAATCCAAAGCCTTCTATGTGCAGTTCCGTGTATAATCATATGAAATCGCTTTACGGGTAGTTATTCTAACATAATAATGTTTAACATAATTTTATATTCGAACAAAGGAGAATGGTTCGTCCAAAATTGTCGTAGAAAGTAAACTACACCACTTTACGTTGTTTAAATGAGATTTTGTGCTGTGTGAAACTTTAAGCATGATTTTTACCTCATCATCTTGATTGCTACCACTTGCTTTTGAGTGTGTTTTCATTTCATACAGCACTGGTTTATGTCTGTGTAATTCATCTTTAATTTACTCTCATAGTGAGTAATTTAAATTACTTTGCCTGTTTATTAGAGCGTTAAAATTACTCTGACATCTTAGGTTTCCAACGCTTTCATGTCACAGTGCTATTTAGTTTAATTTACCTAACTTCAGATATTAAATCAAGTCATGTCACGTTACTGAAAAACATGGTTTCCGCGAATTACTTTGTACTTAACATTTTTTATTGCAATACCGTGTTCATGCTCAAATCTAAATGTATTATAATGAAACACAATCATCATAATAATGTTAGATAAACAGGCACTGGAAACTGATTGCGCATTACGTACGACTGATTACAAAACAACAAGGATTTCCTCCCACGAGTAATTACTGCTGCGACACAAATTACACAAGTAATAACACATGAATAATAAACAAGCGTTAGCCTGTATTATAGTTGCTGCAAAGCTCGCCCTTGACGCCACATTTCGTTCTGAATCACACAAAATTATAACTAACAACGTAATTCCCGCTCCGAGAGTAAATTGGCCCATATTTAATTTTGGGAAAATGTAAAAATAAACGTTTTTATTTGTGTAAATAACACAATAAAAGTGCGGCCGCCATTACGGAGCGACACGAAATTTGTACGCGCACCAAATTACATAGATAGGATCTGTGGCGATGTAATTGTTATTTTACCGTCGTTAGTGCCCCGGATCGCGTAAATTCAGTTAGGGGATATGATTTTTTTTTCAAATTCAATATTCAACTTTTTGTTACGACCGGAAACGGACGCGTTAGAAAAAATTACGCGCATCCGGTTCGGGCGCAGCTTTTGCGCTATTGCAAATTAGTGTTTGATGCGAACGTGATAAAAAATGATGCGTTTGCGATTAATGTGACAATATTAAAGAGTGTGTGGTATAATAAAAAAGTGTTGGCAGCTCAATTATTTGTGGTTTTTACAGTGAAAGAGACCTTCGTAAATGAGAAATACAAACTATTTTGGTGTGAATGTGACGGATTGGAAATCTGGCCTAATGTGTCGAACGGATGACCAATTGTGTCCAAGCGGTTAACTAAATCAATCACAAGTCACAATGCATCATATTTTTTCCCGTCGCCGCCGCGCCGGTCAGCGGTGACTTGGTTCTCCGGATGTGACTGTCCCTGATTCTTGTCTCGGATTTCCTTCGTTTTTTCATTTCACCAACTCAATTTAAAACAAATTAGTTAGGACGTTCACTCCAGTTCTTGCCCAGTTTTCTTGTATTGTAATTTTTCGTCGGTTTTTCAACAAAACGAACAAATAATTCGATTCGACGCTTTGTTTTATTACAAAAGGTACGGTTAATTGGCCAAAGTCAACGGAGTCAGTGACTTTAAACAGAATTGGCGGTCAAAGGAAACGCGATTCGATTCGGATAAGTGTTGTAACGTTACAACTGTTAATCTAACTAGTTTCTTGTTAGTTGGTTTGTTTTGATAACTCTATTCATCGATTCATTCCGAGAACTGCCAGATTAATTAGTGCTAATCGAAATGAAATTTCTTCATTGACTTACCTCTTAATAGACGCAATTTTTAATTTATAAACGCAAACCCCAAGTTTTAAATATGCATTTATAATACTGGCAATTTAAAAGCAGTAAATCATTGTAATCAAGGTTAAATTGCCAATACGAAGCTTGGTCTACATTAGACCACATCCGAAACTAAATCCTAACTCAATATTTGTTTTAATGACAAGGTAATTGATTGAGCACGCCCGAATCGTGTATCCTCCGGTCCCGAAAACCGTCACGACGCTCTCAAAGCCTCGAACACGACCGAGAAATAACTTACTAACGAAATTTAGTCGCCTTTGTATCGGGAGAACAAAAAGCAAATCGAGTTACAGGCCGAAAACAGAGAAAATCGACAAACAAATACCATTACCATGGCCATTTTCGAACGGGATGCGCTCGTGATGATAGCGTTTTTCAGCGCGTCCGTCGATACTCGAGAACACGATTTATACCTACACTACAACACAAACAACCACCTCATTTAATGCTGCATTGAACCGTAACTCATCTTTACAAACCCATTACCGATCAGCAATGTAACTCTACCAGTCAATTTCATCTCATTTCATAATGTTTTCGAGTCAATGCCACAGGGATTCAATTCACGACTCCTCTTTTTGGACAGATTCGGTCGGGTTGTGGACTAAACAAACTCGAAGTCGTCTCCGAATCGATTGGTCTCGCTTCGGCGTCGGCAGTCAAGAAGTAAAACATGGTACTTTTTATGTCACTACATAGCTTAACGCGGGTGGTGAGAAAACGTACCGAATGGTACATAATATGCCGCAAGTATCAAATTAAAATGGGTTAGGTACGGGTGATTTTTTCCTTGTTGATTTTTGGATCTGGTTAATGTAGCCCATGTTTTTCTTAAAGCAGAGTGTTTTGAATTATGTACACTTAAAATTAAGGATGAGTTCGTAACTATTGAAATTCTTGTCTCACGATTCTGGGTTTTATAACGAATCTCATATTAATATGATCTCCAAATGGAACATAACGTCACGTCTGTAATCCTCGAAGAGCGAAGCAGAGGTACCAATTAGTACCTGTTGGAATATTGAACCCAGCTATGTATCGGTACACCATTCAACTTGTCTATGAGACTGAGATTATGGTAAGGGTTTATGATTAAATCCATGCCTTATATCTTTCAATGTTGTCTCGATGACACTGACAGTACTAGACTCTCAAAACGGTTCTTTGTCTATTGCAACGTCTGAACGAACGTCCATATTTGTTTGTAATACTCTCTGACTCTGAATAGCCCATGCATCATGTCTGCTTAGCTGTTTTTCTGTATCTTTAAATTTAATGCTAATCATATTGTGTATATGTATTTTTCTTCACTGGACAATAATAACTATTGTACTACGTGATTGAGTTAGTTTCATTTCGCTCGACACCTGCAACGTGCCAACCTAACCTGTGCATCCACTGCGTAGGACATAGCTAAAGCTAGGCCTCCACCGTCTGGCTGGCTCTCTGCTCTACAGTACCTACAACCACAATTCGCCAGTAATGTTTAAGTCCCACCCATGTGATAGGGGGTGAGCCTATTGCCGGGCTCAGCGGGTCTAAAATGGCCGCTTTATGAGAATCCACGCAGAATCTTAGTAGGTATGAATAACTTTAAAAATTTCAAATTCTTAAAATGGACATTAAGCCTAAAACAATAAAGTTCATTTTAAGAATTTAAAATTTTTAACATGATTAATATTACAATTCTGCTAAAGCGGCCATTTTAGACACCTAGATCCAGACTCCGTGGCTGTCACTTTAAAATGTAGTATGGAAAAACCAATAACACTTTGCCCGACCTCACGAACAGCAGTCGCGACTTGTAAATACTAGGTACACCATTGAGCCTGTCTCCAAAAATGGTACAAAAAAATAATAAAAATCTAAACTCTCTTGAGTTTTATAAGATAAGAAGAAAAAAATTATCAAAGTTACGCACTTAAGAATTGCAAATATAAAATGCTAATTACTGCGATATGAAATCAAAATTATCAAAAGAAAATACTAATTCAGACAAACCGTGTGTGTGGCTTTCTTCATTTGCTTTAACGACTTCCACTACATCTGATCAAGTTTTTTGTTCCTCACCAGCTAAAGAATCATGAAATCATAATGATTAATTATTCTTATTCACCTAAATCAAATTCTAGATTTCTTTTATCGTTAATGACGATCGATAACCGACGATTAGCCGGCCGAAACATACAACGACTGAGCAGTAAGTAATTACAAATCCAAACACAGTTTTCTCATAAAAAGGTACCCTCAATTCTAATCGGTGTCATTAATTACTCAACTGTCACTTTAAACATTAATCATAGAGTAAAAAGGATTCGCTCAGTTAGTTATGTTAGTACATCGTTTGGTCTATAGGTGTCGCCGTCGAGCTGTCGGCATTAGAAAGCTCGACTGCGCTAAATCGACTTTTAATTAGTGAGATAAGAGGCTCATTACATCGACATTAGTTGTGCCAACTAACGTTTTTTATGGAACAATTTTAGGGTACTGTGAGTTGAACAAATAGGGTGAACCTTGAAGTGCTAGCACCCTAACTTTATGACAGTTTTTGACGTTTATTTGTTTTTGATGGGCAAACGGCTATTTATCCTACTCACATGGAAAACTAGGGCGGAGTTACGCCAGTATCAGTCGTATCATTGATATGGGGGCCTATGGGGCCCTTGAGTGACAAGACGTGAAAAGAATAAAATTACCACAAAATATTCCAACAACTTCAAATTCTTATTCTCAATATCTTGCCTCAAATTTTCTGAAATCGTTTTGTCCTCCTTAATGACGACTTCACTTAGCGTGATCCAGATAGCTCCGATATTTGAAGGTCGCTTCGCTCTCCTATCAAATGAAGACTTAAAACTATGCGAGCCTATTACATAAGAGGCATGAGTCTTTTTTTTTGGGGGGGGGTGGGAAATCATCAAATAACCCCCCTCCCGCTCTTGGGCAGGGCGAAAGGGAGGGTCAGACTTCTACTGACTAAAAACCACTTATGTTCCTTCTTAGCCCTATATGTCGAGGGCGCGGTAACATGTGTACAATCCGCAGCCCCGACGGGAGGCATGAGAGCCTCGGTCGAGGTTTCACATTTTTTATCTGGCAGTTTGCTCAACTGGTCCTATTTGGCGCAGCCGTGAGATGCACACACAATTTTCTTTTTCTGTTAATATTTTAGTTCAGTTTTATTTTTTATTCTTTGATGTGTGCACTGGTGGCATGTGCTAATTAAATATGTTTTCTTTCTTTCTTTCTATCTCACTTCGCTCGTTCGTGTTCTCTTAGTAAAATAAATCTCAGATTGTGCGATGCCAGTCAGTATGGTATTTTAAATTATTTTGCAAAAATCAATACCTACTGCATTATCCTACTGCATTGAAGTTTGGCCTTTCTGCAGACATTGACCCTATTGCTTCAAATAATATTAACTGATTAATTAAATTTTCTAAGGTAAAGTGGTAGATGAGATTTTCACGGACACGCAGGAAACAGAAACAATTCCAGTTGGATTAAACCAAGAATTTATTTGGATTAAGCTACTTAGAATCGCTTCTAACAACCTTTAATTTGACAAGAAGTTATGCCTCGATAAACAAAATAAATGTAAACATTAATTAGTTATGTGCACAAATGTAAAGAACACGAGCATATCTCGAACTTACTAACCATGTCTTAATCAATGGCCCAGAACTTCATTGACATCGACTTGACTATACTGGCTGCTGTTACATAAATCCAAGGTACTAAGTTATTCCAAAATCCACACGCAATCAAATACTGAAAGCAAATTAAGTCATATCTCATGGTACCTACCTAATATACAGAACCTTTTTAAATACGCTACGCATCCAACTACGTCTACAAATTACGTCAACTTCGTAATATTAGCGTTTCCGAGCGGCAAGCGAGCGTATCGCGCCCATAATGTTGTTTTAACAGATGTTAATGGTATTCTTTCTTTATTACCAGCCGTGGAAAATGTCTACAGCTCACAAAAGAACGTCTAATATGAAATGTACTCATTCATATTCAGTAGGTATATCAATTAGCAAGCCAATTGTTGGGTCAGATGCCAGTCGCGTAAGTTATTGACGAAACCTCTCGTAAAGTATACCCTCCAACTGATGTAACAGTTTAGAATTTATATTCCGTTATGCGTTTATTAGCAATGCATTAGGGCGCATTCGATTCCTGTTTGAAACTATGTAAGCGATGCGGCCGTGAAAACACCTAACCGTCAACTGATGCATTTTTATCGTTTACAATGTGAAAATAAACCGCTTTGAAATTTTATGGACCATAATTGTGAATGTTTTTATTTATGTCATTTTAAACATTGTACACACAGCTATAATTCATTTGTAAAAACAAAACAAGAATCGATAAATTGTAACGGCTAATTCAAAGATTACGCGCCATTACACGCACTTAGAGATGGAGCGGATCGAGGCAAATGATACGTTCGCGCAGTCCCACGGACGGGTAATCTCGGCAACACATTACGGGACGATTTTCACGGCTAGCTATAATTTAATATAATCCAAAGAAATAGTTGCACTCGTAGCGTTTTCAAACTGCACCTTGCTGTCGATACTCGATCAAATTGGCATCGCAACTCGATTGTAAATTTGAATCAATTTTATCGATAGACTTTATGACTGAGGAGCACAGTCCAGGTTTGAAAGTGTATCTGCAGTTTCTTATAAAATAAACTTTATTGCATTTTTCATAAGGATTTCTCGTGAAATACTAACGTTGCACACAAATGATCGTGATTTCGATAATCGGATGGTATGTTATCGATCACGACGCTAAAGTTTCGATTTGATTTGATTGTGGATCAATGCTTGTTTTGATTTCCAATTCGCGCTTGCGTCGTTTGACGCTAAATAGCGTCACGTAGACGGCGTTCTCCTCTCATAATACGTATGCTCGCAATTTTCGTTTTCAATTTGAAATTGCAGCGTTGTAAGGTTTTTGGTATGCGTGATTCGGATCTTTGGAACGATCAGAAATATATATCGAATGATAAACACCACTAAAGAAATCTAGTTGAATCTTGAGCACCTAGTTTATTGTTGTCGAACGAAAACTCCTAGTAACTATGACTTAATGGCAAAGTGTCGCAAGATTCTTAAAACAATCAGAACATTTAGAACAAAGAGTGACCTTACAAAGTGACAGCGACTACCAAAGCAATTTAATATGGAACTTAACCTCCAATTATTTTGAGTCAAACACACGTTACCAAAATGAGATAAACGAATCGAATAGTCCTGCCTGATTATTAGTTATACAATAGCATTATGTGGACCGAAAGCAATAACGTGCTTCGAAAGAAAACTTTTTTACAATCGATTCTAACCTCTGTGTCGCCGTACTACGGGCAACTTTGATTCGCTTGGTAAGTTTTCCCTTTATAAATGGTGTATTTTCGTAATATCGGTCTCAGCGGCCGTACGTCGATAACAGGTTAAGTAAATGACACAAAATGGCCGCTAAGGGCAATAAAAATAATTCGGGACGGACATCTCATATTACTTTTCGAAAATTCAATTTCATTTCCACGCTTACGTTACTTTTTTTTTAATTTTAACCCGTACTTTTATAGCCACAGGAAACAATTGGTAAAGTCAATTTAGTTTTTTGTACAGATGTCTTCATTTTAAATCCAACATTAAATTCCACCATTAAAGACGCATTTAGGTAATTTTAAACTATAATCTGAGGACTATTAAAAGTTGGTATCAGAATAAATAATCGCAGTAAATAAGTTTATATGAGTCGGCGTTATTATTTACGTATTAAAGTTTTGATCTGCTTATGGGGATCTATCCTAGGTACTTGCATACTTCAGAATTTCAGTACGCAAAGAGTGATTTGGTAGGTTAACCATATATAACTTTTGAAATTCCCTGGAAGAGTTGAAAGAACCGTTCTCGAGAAGGTTTTGGAAATGGTTTGTAAACAGCACGATGCAGTCCGTTGATCTACTTAACCTAGTTAACAAGGTATAAAAGAGGATTTTGCAAAGATTTCGCTCAGGGTGGAGCCGTAAATAAGTTAATAGATACAATTAATGTACCTATTGGCATACACAAATAACCTACATGGTAGAACATCATTGATGCCCGTGATAGGTAGTGAAACTCCTGTATCCAGGATGGTCCTGTCCTGTGTAAAACCAATAAATACTTTTTCTATCTTTCTTTCTTTCTTTCTTTCCATCCTGGTTTCCAGGATTCCACTCAGAAATAATTTTACAATGATCAATAAATTAAAAGTGTACATGCTAAGTAACTTAGGAAAAACTATTGAATCCTATTATTTCAATTTTGCATAACATTAATTACCCATTTATTTATTCTTAATGTGATATTTTATCAACTTGAGATGCACCTGTAATCTATCCAGAAAACCGACAAATATACAGGACAAATCTTCTTTATTCAAAAAACCCGTGTAAGCGCCGAAATTACTATCAAAAGCTTCACCTAATAGTTTATAACGAGGGATCAGACGTGACATCCGCCACATACAACCTTCCTCAAATTATATTTTTACAAATAACAGAGGAAATGTTAAAAGAAATAAATTGATAACCAATACTAATGTGGTCCTAATTTAACACAATTACGTTTATTGATTCATATACTTAGGTTATGTTCCGAGAAAAGCGGCGCGCGTGTAGTGGTCTTGAGCTCAATTTCCAGTTTATTGGGGTTTTCCATTAGAAATTTCTCAAAACTGGCCACGAAGTCTGGAATCGTGCCCTTTTGATGGCAATAAGCTTCCCCCCTATTACATGGGGCATAAGTGACGGAACGTGGATGAACTATTGTGTACGCCTCTGTTCAACTAACACAGGCGTAATGTTATGTTTTGTATCCGTGATTTTCTAGATCGCATTTAGGGATTTTAGCGTTCAAAAAGAATCTAATTAGTCCGTCAGGTATATTTCCAAAAAATATTGGACACATATTTTTTCGTTTTTCACGTAAGTAAAGACGATACAGTGCTTCGAAAACTCGTGTGACGTCACATCGCATTATATTTTTGACCACCCAGTAACGTCAAAAGGTCATGATCGTTGACACGTTTTATCTTCATATTTTTTTATTAATTTGACAAAACAAAAAACACGGGTCCAATATTTTTCGATTATCTAACAAACGGACTAAGCAGAATCATTTTTTTTTTCAGGACACATCCGTATTACTTTCATTAATTCATCCATGGAAGTGGCTGCGTCTCAATCTTATCTTGATAGCAACCTTTCGATTTAATAACGTAATGTTTGCTGGTAACTAGGATGTTTAATAGAATGGAAAACCAATAAATACTTTTTCTTTCTTTCTTATTTATTTATTTATTTCTTAAGGAAAAACAAACAGTAGCATATTACAGATATATGAGCAGGCTTAAATACTAAAATATGATAAATATGCCACCCACTACGTTTTCCACAGATTACTTTAAGTGTTTAATAGCTAGAGAGACAATTATAATTAGGATTACAACTAAATTAAGAAATATATAATATTTCTTAATGGGATAGTGAGAAGACAACTACATCTTCATCTGCCAAACCTTAAACGACTGTAACTCTTGAAAGATAGCCGGAATCAACAGAAGTGGCCGCCAGTAAAGCGCCGAGACATTGAAGTTCGACGAAGTTAAGAGTTAAACTATCTCCAATTAGTTTCTGCTAAGCACCATCTGTTTTGGGTCTGATAGGAACTTTTGTGTTTGTGTTAACTCGTTGCACTCCTGTTATTTAAAAAACTGGAACTAGTATCTAACTCTAATTTTGACTTATACATATTAAGTATATCTGCATAAACAGCAAGTTAATTACCAATATCAGGTACTAAACAAGCTGAACAAATAGCGTGTTGCCTGTCTGTCAGTGTCTATTGACAAGACATTGAACTCAAAGGGCACTTCATGGAGATTACTACACACATAGGATATACTTAGATACCGCAGGAGTACCACTTCGCTACTGTCGCAGCTAATTTGCTTATAACGTTACAACTCAATATCTTAATTCTAGACCTTTTTTTCGAGGGTGGTAAACTCTGACTCTGGGCAGAGTGCACTCTGAATAAAAACCGCCCATGTTCCTTCTTAGCCCTTTGTGTCCGAGGCTGCGGTATTTAGGCGTCTCTTTCGATCAACCCGCAGTCCTGACATGTCAATTATATAGACCTTTAAAGAACAAAAATATTGTACATTTTGTAAAGTAACTGTGTGGCGAGGTAGTGTATCCTCACCGGACCCATTCGTTTCACCTGATGAAAATCTCCCACCCGGACATGAGTTGCCATGGCTGACCTGGAAGTCTTTAAATAGAGTCTTTACCCAGGTTGGTCGCAACAAGGAAAACCTGCTGAGGTGGAGATTCATAAATAAATGACTCTGCCCTGGAGAATAAATGAGGTGCTGTGCCACAAACGATGGCGCACTTAATATCGTGTCCTGTGTGTCCTGCGTGATGGACGCTACCGTAAGCACTAAATTAGTACCTACCTCAGGTCTGGGCAGACATAACTTAGATTGCCATCGACACGCTCAGAAGAAGGGAAGGAACTTAATAGTACTTAACTGACGTACTCGCACATTAGTCAAAAACTGGCACACTTGTTTTTCATAAGTTAAACTTGCGTGATCAAGGAATATCTATATCTGTGGAGGTTACTGTTAAACTGCCTACTTATAGGTAAACACTTTTTATTCCAGCAGCCAAAAACGCAATTTTATTGTACCCTTTATTGTTTCGCAAACACATGTAGGTAGGTACCTAAATAAAAATTCGCAGCTGTTACAAATATTTCTAGTAGTTTAAACGGCACAGTTATCGAATAACATGGTCCAGTAACTTCGGCCGACTTTCATTGTAATGACGACTTCGGTTAAATAAATAAACGCAAACTGCTATTCATTAGGGCTGGCCTAATGCGCAAGTGTGAGCCTTAATTAATTAAAAAGTTCATTATTTCCCTTTAAGTCAATATAAAAGAAAGTGAAAAAACATTGCCAGTTCTTTATCTTCGTGATAGTGTGATGTTTAAAAAAATACGGCGATTTTTCTTCGAAACACTGCAAATTTATTAGTTCGGCTCTAATAGAAACGTTGTAAAGTATACAGTAGCTATTTATCATTCGGATATAAATGCGAAGGACAAGAACTTTACAAAAAGAGCTAACCCAAATGTGCTAAAATTACCCAACCGTGTCGGTCGACTCTCACGCAACTGAAATTGTAGCACGTTTTTGAACTGGCTTGATATTTGACGAACCCGTTGATGACCTTTATTTTAGACGTAATATATAATAATTCAACATTCATAATGAACTGAATAATGATGCTCTATATATTTTTTGCTAATGATCATAATTGTTTTTTAAGCAATCGAATAACACATTTTGAATACAAAAAAGGTCTGTCGATTAAAAGAAAGAAAGACATCTATTTTTTCCCCTTCACAGGCGAGGTCTTTTTGCGGCCTGACAATCCCGTTATCAGTATGTAAAACTGACAACCCTAAGCTGACACGCAGTTTGAGCACACAATGAAGCGAGGTGCGAGGGAGGGGAGGTTCTAAAGGGGGGAGGTGTGAATTGCTCACGCGCATACAAAAGTTAAATAAACAATCCGTCGCAGGAACCACGCTCACTTGGGACTGAATTACCTGGCCTTACTCCGTTAAAGCGGGTTCATAACAAATTGATTTTTTTATCCAAACTACATTAGGAGCAGCCATTGATGTTGGGAAGTCTCTGGTGACAATTGACGGGGATTTTATTTGAATTACCGCGCTTTCAAATATACATTAAAATGCGATTACGAGTTTGCCGGTAAGTTAAATATGGTGTAGATGTATTTCAACTGGCAAATAAATACAATATTCCAGTTACCATTAGAGTCATCATCGTGTCGTAAAGTTGGACGATGATGATGATGTTATATGCAAATTAAATAAAAATCAAGAAGACATGTGAACAAGTGTCAGAGCTAACTGTCAACCTGTCGGAGAAGTTCATTGATGAGCTCAGTTTGTCACACTTTGACAAATTAAAAAAAAAACGTGTCCATTATTTTTTGAAAATCTATCTGATGGACTAATTAGATTTTTTTTGGTGAAAAACCCTATATTGTAACTGCGGTTTTTCAAAAAATAATGGACATATATTTTTTCTTTTGTACTTAAAACAAAAGATGAAGACGATACAGTGCTTCAAAAAGTCGCGTCAAGTCGTGTGACGTCACAAGGTTAGTACTTTTTTGCCCACAAGGTGACGTCAAAAGCCCCCACTCATAATCTTTAACACGTTTTATTTTCGTCAATTTTTATTAATTTGATAAAACAAAAAACCCGTATCCAATATTTTTCGATAATCTAAAAAACGGACTAATTATTGTTCTGTGGTGAAATACCTTATTGAAAAACATAAGGACTAGTGACTTAATTTATGAATAGTTTAAAAAAATAAACTTATCATTGTATAAACAGTTCATCGATACAGATTCTTGGCCTTTTTATTTAAATATTAATTTCATTGTAGATGTCCATCCAAAGCAGTACCTACCCATATCAAATGATTGCTCTTTGCCAGTCAGTGCACTTCCTTTTCCTAAAGCCTTTTTTATCCACAAGCCCATGGATCTAGGCACCATTAATAGCCCTTATCTATCTCATTATAATATTATCTAACTCGTTTACGTAAATGGACATGCTCGATCAATTACAAAATCGCCATAAACATTCCTTAACGATATGTTACAACTTTTTATCACATCACAATTTTTTTTCTGTTCACGAACAATTATCTACTGTTGATAGTAACAAACGAAACTTAAGTGTTAATTAAGTTAATGCAATTATGGGATCATATTGGACTATGTAACGGACACCACTGCAAATATAGAAAGAACACTCATAAATTGACTTACCAACCCTTGTTCAAAAGATACAAAGTCGAAAATTCAACAAAATATTGTTGCAGAACTGTAGATGTTTGCTTGTTTTTCTTGTCCTGCACAAGTGGCGAAGCCGACCTTTTCAAAAGAGCGAAAAAATGTTGTTGAACAAGTAAGTGAATGGTACATTCGTGAAATGCCAGCTGCCAAGTAGAATGGTGGCCATAATAACCGTATTGTGACACTGTCGGTTGGACAAAGGGAGTCAATCAGTCCCGTGCCATAATTATTGCTTACAAACACTGAATGGAGGCTTCTCTCTGGATTTTATAAGTGATGGTAGCGGTTTAGGGTTCTGTGGAGAACTGTCGGTCCATAATTCAGTTCTGGTTAGCTGTTTAATCAAATATTTTTGTTGGCGGATTTCTGCATATACAGGGTGAAAATTAACCCTTCACACATACCGCACACCTAGATGAAGGGTAGCACAACTCAAAATAATCCAAAATTGAGTTATTGCAATTATCGGAATCAGCGCCGAAAACTACATAAACTCCAAAGACACCTGTGTACAAACTTCATTCCTAAAAAACTAGATGGCGATGTAAGTCAGTCTTTCTGAGTAGCTCCACGGTCACCCCCCACCAACAACAGTAACGCATCACCAGTTACGACATGTCAGCCGCAGGGGAATATGCTGTCAACTCGCACAAAGACTAAATTATTTCGACTTAGTTTTGTATTCGTGGCAAACCGCAGTAATAAAGCGTGAATTATTTTGAGTTGATTTTGTATTCGTGATTGAATCGGTCTTGTTTCTTGGGTGTTCTTCAAACTATTTCCACTTATACCAGTATTGTTGACGAATGTAAGTAATTTTTGTTTAAAAAAAACGTGTTGAAATTATTTGGAACTATTTGAGTTGGTCTGTTATTGCTGGTTAAATTTAAATTCGCTCTTATTCTAAAACAATAAATGCTATTGTTTATTTTGTTATAGGAATATTTAGAGTTGCCTTTGTATTTTTGAAACTGATTTAATAAATTTTAATTCTTTAATAAAATACTGCAATTTATAAACTTTTTTGAGTTAATTTGGTATTCGTGAATTTTATTAACTTCGTATTTTTTTGCTACAGATGATGAGGGGCCGTGGCCTTTTACTTCTACAGAAGGTGATGGAGACCAGTTCAAATGAGCCTGAACGCAGTCATGTGGAGAAACAACTCCAAGAGAATTCCACAACACCTTCAAATACCACCATGGTGATGGAAGAAATCTCTGAAAATGGCACCATGGAGTCACAAAAGAATCCAGCAACGTTAGCACCACCATCAGCCAGCACCCAGGTGAAACCATCGTACTATATTTCTCCGGTTAACAGCGAATGTAGCGATTTAGACGATTCAGATGCGGATCCGCCCTTCAACCCACCTCCCAAAGAGAGCTACCGTCCATCACTCGTCGTTCCAAGAAAGAGGTATCGATCCTCCAGTACTACCTCGTCTTCCAGTTCTAATAGTCCCAACAAGACTACACCACCAACTCAACTCTGCAACTCCGTGCCATCTACCATGCCGGATTCTGCCAATCTTTTAAACGACAATCCGGTTACTGAACCATCCACCTCTCAACCGATCATAGACCAGTCTGCTGATCCTGAAAGCCTACAAAGAGGTAAAAAAAAGACAAGAAAAAGATCTCGTTCCTCCAGCTCCTCCTCTAGTTCTAGCTCATCCTCTAGTAGTTCCAGCAGCTCTTCAAGCAGCAGTAATAGGTAGAAATAGGTAGTAACTCTGTGCCGTCTGCCATGCCGGATTCTCCCAATCTTTTAAACGAAAATCCACCTGTTGAAGCTTCTACTTCTCAACCGATCATAGACCAGTCTGTTGATCCTGACAGCCTTCAAAGGGGTAGGAAAAGAACAAGAAAACCAGCTGGTTGGCTCACAAATCTTAAGAAATCTCGTCGAAATACCGGAAAGGCTTATGTAAGTTCAACTAATAAGAGAGTCCCTGAAAGAGCGGTTAAGCCTCCATGCCACGATAATTGCAAATTGAAATGCAAATCTAAAATAAGTGAAGTATTACGCAAATCTTTGTTCGACAAATTTTGGGGACTAGGCGAACTTCAACGGCAAAGAGAGTTCATTGTAAGGCACACACAAGAGATTAAGCCTAAATATAGATACAGCAGTACCCAAAATTTTAGGGCACTAAATTCTGCATTTATTTTTGAAGTTGAAGACACTCGTATTAGAGTCTGCAAGACTTTTTTTAAAGCTACACTAAACATAAGCGACCAATGCATTAGGACAGCTCTTTCAAAACGACAGGAGGGCGGTTTCATAGAAGATGACCGGAGGGGTAAGCACGGACAGCATTCCACCATAGATAATGAAATAAAAGAAAGTGTCGTCACTTTCATTAAGTCTATCCCCAGAATAGAATCTCATTACCTTCGAGCACAAACAACGAGAGAATTCATTCCAAGCGAAAGATCACTTGCGGATCTATACCGAGATTATAAAGATCTACGCGAAAATGAATGTTTACCATTTGCTTCGTCATCAACTTTTAATCGTATTTTTAATACACAGTTTAATATTTCGTTTCACATCCCCAAAAAAGATGCGTGTGATCTTTGTGAAACATTCAAAAATGCTATCGGAGAAGAACAACAAAAACTGCGTGAGGCTTATGACCAACATTTGAAAGAGAAAGTGTTGTCCAGATCAGAAAAGGAAGCTGACAAGAAAAGGACAGATGTAGTTGTTGCAGTTTACGATCTCCAAGCCGTGATGCAATTGCCAAAAGGGCAAGTATCCTTGTTTTTTTATAAATCTAGAATTAATTGCCTAAATTTCACGATTAGTGACTTGTATGCAAAAGATGTAATATGCTTCTTTTGGGACGAAATCGAAGGCAAACGTGGTGCTGTGGAAATTGGATCCTGTGTACTGCAATATATACAAATGGTTGTTGAGAAAAGTACATCGGGTACCGAACTGGACCTTATATTTTATAGTGACAACTGCTGTGGTCAGCAAAAAAATAAATATCTGCTGTCTGCCTACGCATTTGCTGTTGCAACCATGAGAGTAAACTCAATTACTCATAAATTTTTGATTCGTGGTCATTCGCAAAATGAAGGCGATAATGTGCATAGCGTTATCGAAAAACAAGTTAAACGATACACTAAATCAGGCCCGATATACTGTCCACAACAATACGCGACTTTAATAAGAACAGCTAAAAAGACTGGGAAACCTTATCATGTGGAAGAACTTACACATGACAAGTTCTATGATCTGAAAGCCCTTCAAGAAGAATGGGGAAACAATTTCACTGTTAATGTTGACAGAGAACAAATAAAATGGCACGATATCAAACAACTTCGCGTTGAAAAGCAACAACCAATGTCATTTTTTTATAAAACTTCTTATGAAGAGACAGTTTTTAAAAAAGCGTTTGTAAGAAATCAAAGACGCACACAAGATCACCAATTTTCTCCAACTTTGACACAAGCGTATTTGCAAAAAATACCATTGGGTGCCAATAAAAAGCGGGACATTACGGAACTAATTGATAAGAATATTATTCCACAGAGTTACGTCAATTCTTATTACAAAAATGCACTAGATTTATAGAATAAAAATTACGCGAAGAAATTTCTTCCAAACAATACCTACATACATAGGTGTATGTCGGTATTGTTTGGAAGAAAATCTGAATACTTATGTTTTTATGTTTTTTGATAACTATAGATAATACTAAAAAGTCTGATTTAATTAAGTAAAACAGTTTACAATTCTGTCGGTGAGCCTGTAACAATACTATTATAGTTTTAGATGCCTTTAATAGATATTAGGTAAAGGTTGAAAATAAAAGTCTGATTTAACTAATAAGTTTAATCCTCTCGATGAGACTGATAATAATAGAATAGTTAAGTGTTTTAGATGCCTTTATTAATGTTACCTTTTTGTTGTAGTTTTTTTTGGTTATTTAAGTTAAGTGAAAACAGATAATTGTTGGTACCTAGTACCCACATTTCTCATGCCTGTTATGTTGAGTAATAAGTACGTGTTTTTGTAACTAAGTCATTCTTAAAATATCTTCCAAAGACTGTGCTATTTATAAAAAAATATACTACTTTTCCTGTAGTTTATAGACTTAATGGTCTAGTACTGATTAAAGAGAACTTAATACCTAAATTATAAGAAAAATGTCTACTTTGTTAAACGTTTTACTAACCTGTTCAAAGTTTAATGGATCTCAAATTAGAATAATGTAAGGTGTTCATTCTATTTTCCGAACAAGTGATGTGTTTTTGATTATCTTTATTTGTTTGTTACCTTAATACAAAATAAAGATGTGTCTTAATTAAATATAATGTTTTACTTCATTATTATAATAATTATACAAATAATAATTTAGATACACTACTCTTTATGTAAAGATTTTAAAAAAATATATTCACATTAAGACAGGATTAATTTAAAAAAAATCACTAATATGAAATCAATTTGAGTTGATAAAAATATTGAACAATGATTTAGTCACGATTACTAATATAACACGAAAAAAAATAATTAAAAATGTATACGTGTATTTGAAGGTAAGTAATTGATCAAATTAATATCTTAGTAAAATAATATACAACCTCATCCAACAATCATTTAAATCGGTCAAATAGAAAACGAGTAAAACGTTTTTTGCTGTTCCTGAAAAAAGAGGTATTTTGAGTTGTGCTACTCTTTATCTAGGTGTGCGATCGTCAACCAAGCATTCTGTACATCAAACTAAGTACCCCTACGCATTTTTTTTTGCTGGGAAACGACTTTTTATTTTGGGGTCAAAAATTTCATTTTACGGTAAAACTTAATGTAGCACTCTTAAAACATTGCACTAGAGGATGTTTTGAATAGTAAAAGGGTCATGGAGGTAATTTATGTAAAGTTACAACCTGAAAAACTAGTATTTACAAAAACAGCTGTGCAAAATTTGGATCTTTGACCCCCAATATCTCCGTAACTAAGGGGTCCCCAGGTATGGTCTAGAACAAAAAAAAATTCGCAGTGATGGGGAGAACAAGTGCCTTTCGTTTGCGTTAAGGGTACTTTTACACCCTTTATAGATAGTGAGACGAGCTTAACTTCTACTAAAAGGCATGTATTAGAAGAGATCGAAAATAGTTAAGGTATACTCCATAAGGCGATGGCACACCGCAGACGGCAGGATCACTTCTTCTTCAGTATGATCGTTAGTGACAGTGCTGATATGCCATCTGCAGTGTTTGCTTCACCAAAATTAATGAAGACAGGTGTTTAGGTATTATAAGGTGCCAAACTTGTACCTTACTTAAGCCCTTGTCCATAAGCTACACCCATAAGCGTAAAACCACTGACAGTACGGGAAGTCATAAGTGTCTCAATATAGTGTTTGTGGCGGCTAAGCTATAGAGCGGGACGACTGTAAGGTTATAAGGTGTTAAATCTCTTTCAAAATACCTCATAAGGAGAGACTGTTCCTTTTTACCCGATTGCGGCGAAGCCCAAAAGGAGGGTTATGTGTTATGTCCTTTTCTTTGTTCCCTCATAACGCCTAAACGGATGTAGGGATTTGAATAAAATATACGTCGTCAGATTCGTCTTGATGGCGCAAGTGTCACTGGCTACATTAAAATTAAAAAAACAAAGAAATTTGCGGATTTTGGGGGTCATATCGAGGATTTAAAAAAAAAATACCATTACCATCGAGTAGGGTATCAAAAAGAAGGGTTTTAAAAGGAGATTACAAAAATATAGGACACTAGTATGTTTAAAAAAAAATTAATGTCACAAAACCTATAAACAAACCCAAAAGTTAAATCTAAGAATTTTACGCGAAAATCGAAAGAAAAAAACACAAAATAATTAAAAAGTTGGAAATAAAAAAAAGTAGTTAAAAAACTTTTTGTTATTTTGCGTTTTTTTTCTAAAAAAAAACAGTTGCATCATCATCTTCCTTTTCCAAATTATGTATGGTCGGCTTCCAGTGTAACCAGATGCAGCTTAATACCAATATTTTACATGGAGCGACTGCCTACCTGATCGACTGAGTCCTAGCCAGTACTGGGTAGGGGAGCGGTTGTTTTACCTAGACACGAGCTCCTCATAAGCTCTCAAAGACTGATTGCATAAACAACACAATCACAAAAGCGCAAAAACTAATCACATAAGCATCAAACCTACATTTCCTGGCACATTAACTAGCTTCCAGTTTAGTATTCCCATTCGCTGTATTTATTATGATATCGGGCCCGTTATCGACGGGTCGTCGGTTTGAATGAGATATCAATAGGCACACAATCTGTGGCAGGTCCGTAATGGCCGCCCGCACGCGATGCCTAACTATTGCGTTACTATTGTTGGCCGTAGGTTGATATGTGTATTGTAGCGGTCTTTTAATATGTAGTTGGAGTTTACTGTTTCTGTTATAAATGCAGAGAATTGAAATCGAGGGACTCGGTGGTTCCCAGTGTCCACCTTAAGATAATTCGCGGTGTCCACTCCGTGATGGACAGTGACTTGATATTTTGTTTATGTCCCCGTTGGTCACCACTTATGGAAAAGCCGGTTAAGTATAAACATCGGAAATGGTGACTTACCTACGCATAAGCTTTTGTCCCTAATTCATAAGATAGATGAACAACATCATTCTCCAATACGGGAGTTGATACCGTGATAATTTTTCTATCACCAGTTCGATTTGGTACACTAAACTTGTTCCAATACAGTGACACTGTGGCGACAGCGACATCTATCGCAACACATGCGAACTAATTGGCAGATCCTACATCGCGCTAAAACAGTTATCCGCGACATTAATAGCCTATATAGAAAATCCTAACTAGCACAATATGTCGGGCAGTTATCATCATCAGCCTTTAACGTTCCCACTGCAGGGACTCGGGCCTCCTCTCTAGGAGAGGGATGGGCTATAATCCACCACGCGGCCCCAGTGCGTGTTGGCAGATGTCGCATGTCTTCGAATGTTTTGGTTCTAAGATATGCCGGTTTCTTCACGATGGATTCCTTTAGTGTTTTGAGAGCAGTGGTGATGGAATAAATAACACGATAGTATAGTAATGCGCCTGCTGCCTGGGTTACTGGACTTACCTACTGTTCTTAAGCCGGGGGGGGCTACCACCATTGGGCCACCGCTGCTCTCCATCAATATACTGGTATTTTGTTAAATTTTTCTGCACGTACCTAATCGCGAATTGGTATTGTTATCAATGGAGAAGGGATCTGTGAAACTAATGACGCTAGCATAGGCAGTTCCAAGCGTTCGTCATTGGCTAAAATTTTGAAAAAATCAGGTAATGTCATTTCTTTATTCAAAATAGATTGACATCATTTGCCTTCTATAATTACCTTTTAGCAGTGTTCCCTGTTCAGGAATTCGAGATTAATTAATAACAGCCGCTCGGGTTAATGTTCAGGTTAAGCCGCGCTTGCCTATTCAGTTTTAATCCAACCTCGCATGTTATGAAACCTTTTCCATATCCTAAAACCATAAACAATAAGCCATATTTGTCTCATTATAGTTTCCTACTAACTTTCGAACGCATTCAATGACATGATATTTCGTTTTAAACTACACATATTATGATGAACTTTTCCTCGTTCAACTTAAGTTTTGCGGGAAAGTAGTAAGTTAAACGGAAAACAAGAAAAGCGTTCAAGTTAATTTTATTCGTGTTGGCTCTGTTAGTAGGCTATTAGTTAACTCTGTTTAAGTTTAACTCACGCGAAGTTAACTTGTAGTTATTTACGTTGAAAAACCAATGATAGGCCGCCATTGGAGTTTTTCTTTTATGTGTTAACCTAGTTTTTTTCCAAAGTGGGTTTAAATTGCTGTAGTTTCGTTGTTGACTTTTATTTTGTTTGGTATGGCACCCGGCACGTTCTCACTGAATAACGGTATTGGGTAGTGAGTTGGTTACTTTAACTTTATGGATTAGAATGATTGATTGGTAGTAGTGTCGAAATGACCGATGACCTGGTGAAGGTTGCGGGGGTCTGCTGAGGACCGGTCATTGTGACACTTAGCAGAGGCATATGTCCAGCAGTGGACGTCTTTCAGCTGAAATGATGATGATGATGATGAGTATCGACATAGTTACATGATAACCTCAAAGTAAATCTTCTTTAAGAGGAAATGCGGGAGGTCTTTTCTCCATAGAAACGCTCTCGCCTGTTTTCTTTCTTTTTATATATAATGACTATAAAGCTATGATTTTTTACAGAATAATAAATATTAATTACCTGTACGGGCGTAAAAGAAAAACATAGGGGCCTATGTTTTTCTTTTTGATGATACATTATTTTTCTAAGTACTAGAACCCTAAAAAAATGCTCAAAATTGCTTATTTAGATCGCTGTCAACAGAGGCCTAGTGTACAAAGACAGATATACGGAAAAGAAAAACGTAAGGGCATAGAATAAATAAATAAGAAAGCTTTATATTTCTTACTAAAGACTACAAACACAAAACTTATTTCTAATTACACTTAAACTTAATAACACTGAAACATATTTTTATTCTTAAGTATTATGTTTAAACTTCTTCCTTATTATTATAGAAATATATTTTACTATTTATGTAGGAACTCGCAGAGCGACAGCGAAAGTTTCAAAAGTCTCTCCGCCCGCATTTTCTCTTAAGGGTTATGCAGAGGCATACCTATAAGTACACCCACATTTCACCAGTTATTCTTAAGTCCCATGTCATGGGGGGCAACCCAATGCCAACATGTAATGTATAAACATAAATTGGTTCCTTTTTTATATGCTACTATGTTATAACGTATTTCTTTTTATCTTGTATGTGTGGTTCCTAACTTCAGTAGAATTTTTTCCTGGATGTCTCATCCAGACAGAGAAACTGCAGGCGACAGCTATCATACTCGTACTATAATAAACCAATATAATCAGCATCCTGCCCATCATTGTCCTATGTTAACTGGGGTCGGTCGGTGTAACCACTTTTATTACTTTACTTTTTTTTCGTTCTCCTCTGTCAACGGAACCGTCACTATATCGCTATCATTTACTACTTTTTCTTTCATATCTTCACAAAATCAATTCATCGTTTCCTATTCTTCCTCTCCCTCTCGTTCCTTCAACGTTTACATTCACCACTCTTTTACTCGCATGCGAATCCTCGCTTCGTTTTTTTATATTTCTATGCCATGGTCCTTCCTCATCACGTGCCTACGCAATAGACTAGGAAATACGGAATTCACTGTCGTGGAATCCTATTAAGTTATTATCTACGTATTTTTATCTGATTTCCTAATCTTGAACGGTGTTTTTTGGGATGTCCAGCCAGTAAAACTGCAGGCAACAGCTAGCATACTATAATACGCTAAAACAAAATGTAAAACCAAGAAAATGTGCCTACAACTTCCTTCCTAATTCCGAGTCCAATTACACATTTTCCAATTAAAGTTTCAGCGCGTTTCAGACATGTTAGCAAATTAAATTTGTTCAGCTGATTAGCGGCGGTTCATGAAGTTATTTCAGCTGTTTATCGTTCGTTTGCATGCGCGCGATTTACTCGAAAGCATGTTCGTGGTGACGACGTAAATGTGGGTGCTTGGTGCAAGTTACAAGCTCTTTTAGAATTGTAAACTTTTCCTATTGTATTTGTGGACAATATTTTTCATATGTTACTGAAGCGAATTTTTTATTTAACTCTAAGCATGGTGGAAAAATTACAGCCAGTATGGCTTCATACATAAATACTTACAAAAACTTACGCCTTGTCCATGGAAATAGGCAGAAACCATAGAACGTCACCTGCTCCGATCCTTACTTGTTTTGGCCCATTTGTTTTCAAAAAGCCTATTTTTGAAAATTCATGCACTTAGGATTAGAAGACGATAGAAAGCCCTCTTAAGAAACACTATTTGGAACAGATTACCACCTAGTGTAAAAGTAAATATTTTTTTCAGGACTAGCGTTGTACTATTTAACAATAAGGATCTAATTCTTACAAGAACGACTTTAAGTGAAAGTAGTGCCAAAAAAAATTACCACCAGTATAACATGGCCTCGCTTGGTATAGATTTCCAACACAATGAGAAATCCGCATAAAATGGTTATTATAGCTTTACTGGATGTCATGCGTGCAACGTAGGGACTGCGTGCCAAAAACCAGTGCCTTTAAACCTCTTTCTCCTGTCTCAACCTATTTCATTATAAAATATGATGAAAAAGCTGTTAGCATCTTTTCTTTATCGTGTGGATCAAGTTTAACCTGGTGTCAGAGTTTTCCTGCGGTCCATGGGCCTGTGATTTGGCTTAAGGCGACAATAAATGCCATCGACCTTGAGCGAGTGGGTGGAGCTTGTGTCACTCCCCGCGACTGCGAAACGCATCGCCGCAATGCACGCTCGTAATTTCACAGAGTAACCATACGTTTCTAATAGTAAGGACTGCCCAGCCAGATTTTTATCACCATACAAAATTATGTTCGATGAATAATAATATGCGATTTACAAAAAAAACTATTGATTGGACTAAAATAATAAAACACCACACACCTTAGTGTGTTGCTTGTAGAATTATTTGCCAAAAAATCAGAACGATCGTATTTTAGTATGGTTAACACTCGTTAACAGACATTTTTAGAGGCATCTTCGCGATTATTTTCAACAACACATTATGTCACTAGCGTAAATCCTGAAGAATTTCATATATTTTCCTGATTTTGGTTTCTGCAGTGAATCCACTTTAACACATTGTAAAACTCGCGTTTAGCTCCTGTCCTTTAACTAAACTAAAACTGCCAACAATTTAACCCAAACCGCTCTCAGTTCACAACTCACACCAACATGATTTCCTTATAATTGGTGGGTTAAAGTCGGCTTGTTCTTACAAATTGTTTATTTCGGTGTAACGAGCGACCCAGACTGGCAACAGCTACGTCTAATTATGTAAAGTAGGCAAGTTATATGATCTTAACTAGTTAGCTTACGGCCTACCGTGAGAACGAACGAAAAATAAGGTGCTAGGATTATTTTCGTGCGGAATTTATGGCTTATGTAAACATGGTGTTTATTTTTTTTTATATTTTTTATATTATTATTATTTTTTTTTAAACGAGAACTCATAAGTTCTCGTTTACATTTGTTAAAGGGTATGGTTGCAGAACGTCTGTTATTATTGTCGTTTAATTGTTCGAGTTGTAGTCAACAGCTGGCTCAGTTTGTTTGTACTGTAAAGACCAAGTTTTACTACAAAATTAATTTACTAAGTAATTCGATCGGTAGCGAGAATATGCGATCGTCACATTTGTATAAATAAAATACTTAATGTATTTTATATATTTGTTCAGATAACCAGAAGGTTCCTGCAAGTGTCAGGTTTGTCATCGATTTCATTTTCATGTAACGTAGCGAAACTAATATTCTGAAACCCTAATATTGACCCTAATTATGACAAAGTGGGTCATATCTCGAAGTTGCTGTCGTTATTTAGAAATTCGCGTTTGAACTTTGCAAAGTTTATACATATTATTGCTCATAACTGTACCTAATTACTGATTAGATATAATTATGAAAAGGAAAAGCCACTGCCTGATTTCTATTTGATACTAAGTTATGAAATCGTGCACTAGGTAATATACTTAATTACTACTACTTCCCAATTAACGCATCTGGCAGATTATCCACCATATTTCCTTAGATATTCAAATTACCATCTGAACCTAGCAAAAGCTTAGTTAATGAGTTTGTAGGACAGGTAAAAGAAACACACCCATATTAATAGTGCCGACTCAAGTCCATTTTTGAACGTTAATATATATCAGGAACTCGAAACAAAAAGTAAACATTGTAATTATCCCGTTTTCAGTATTAATAAGATCACCCACCATATCAATTACAGATTTTTTTACCGCAATTGGCGAATCGTCGAATAAGGCACTTCCTCCGCGGGCTGCGGGCTGTTCAGAGCTGCAGGTTGTTCACAAGTTACCGCGGCCTCGGCACATGGGTGGTTTTTAGTCAGTAGAAGTCTGACACTCCATTTCGCTCTGCCCAAGAGCAGGAAGGGTTATAATTTGATGATTTTGCACAGGCCGTACCCTGCAGGGTATAAAAGTACCCTTTACGCAAACGGAGGGCACAATTTTTCACAGCTGTTTTTGTAAATGCTAGTTTTTCAGGTTATAACTTTACTTAAATTACCTCCATGACCCGTTTACTATTCAAAGCATCCACTAGCACAATGCTTTAAGAGTGCTTCATTGAGTTTTACCGTAAAATGCGATTTTAGACCCCAAAAAAAGTCGTTTCCCAGCAAAACTTTTGCGTACAGAATGCTTGGTTGACGGCTGTGTGAAGGGTTAATTTACACCCTGTATGTACGTTGCCTCCTACATCAGTCATCCTCGTCAAACCCATAGTTGCTTTCTGCTTTAATCAATGTTAAATATGTCCTATGTCACTGTAATGTTAAAGATGACTCTATAATGTCATTCTGTATTGAAAAGGGGGCGTATATGTCAAATTATAAACAAACTGTAGCTGTCAATATATCTAATGAGGCAGGATGAAGGCGTGTCAAGTTCGACTCAAATTCAGTCCACGTCTAACGATACCAGTAATAATTGTGAACGATTATTATTTCACTTATCTTTGCCATATTTAAACTAAACAGCGAAGTTAATAATCTTTCCTTATCTACGACCTGCAACGTTAATGTTTCGTTTAACAGCTGGTAATTGCGGGTTGGTAGTCGTTTAACTATGCCTATGTACCTGTGTTGTCTTGTGTGCGGGTATAATTGAATACTTTATCACTATGTGTTGTATAGAATCATCGGGTTTTAACAATTTTTATCATTGTGCTTCGTGCAGTGGCCATTTAAAAAGGAATGAAAAAAAATTGTACTTTTACAATAAAAAGTTCTAGTATTTCAATTTTAATAATTTTTTATGAGCTCTTTTTATTTTATTCTAAAAATTTATGTTTGGAAAAGTGACAAGGCTGGAAAAATTGCAAGGGGGGGGGGCACGCACGGACGGTAACCTTCTTCAGGTCTGACTATTGTCCATGTCTACTTATCTTAGGGTCGTGGGGCTTTCGGGACCGGGACCGGAAGGGTGGGCGTTTTGGGGGTCTGTCTCTTGTAAATAAGTAAAGTAAAGTAAATTTTGTCGTTCGAAAAGAGCTGATTATTAGCCTAATTTGAATAAATGAGTTTTGATTTTGATTTTGTACCTCGGTCCAGGATTACCCTAATAATAATAATTATGTTTCAGTAGTATTTCGGGACCACAAATAGAATAAACAAACTTATGCCTTTTAAAAGTACGATCAACCGAAAAATTTAAAGTTAAACATATAAAACTATATTTATAAAATATTTCTTTTATTTCAAAAGTAGCTGCCTAAATTATAATGAAATAAAAAAAATATGTTATGAAATTTGCATAAATAGGTATTTAATAATTAAACTTCAAATATTATTTGAAAAAATCTTAAGTACCTACCTATCCCTCAAATCTCGCAATTGCACATAATTATTAGAATTTAAACAACAGTCTTAACATTAAGAAAATCGTATAAAAGGACAATCATCAGTCTACATGTATTTTTTTGTACGAGATGAGGAACAAAGATAGTAAAGTCTTACAAACTACCAGGAGACCAGAATGGTTGAAGTAGTATTGTCAACATTGCATGTTATTAGAAATGTAAGTATGTAGATTTGAATAAGAGATTCCTATCAATAATATGCTATTGCATACCTCCTTCATGTTTCTGGCCTCCTGGCAGTTTTGTGAGACTTTACCTCACTAATCCTTTTTAAATAATAATTATAACTTCTTTTCAAATTCTATCTTGATGAAAATATTATACTAAACTTCATACCTCTGTACACCGTGATCAGTTTACAAAATATGTTTTTTTTTTTATTTCTTGCAGCCGATTGGTACCGATACTGATAAATAATTAATTCACGTAATTGTTGATCATAATATTGTATCAGTTTTTGGTTAACTGTACTTTAACTTCGTTTTTTTGTGGTTCCGAAACACTACTCCAAAATAATTATTCTATTAAAGGTGGAATCCGGAACCGCGGTCCCGGTCCCGAAAGCCTCACGACCCTTATCTTTGGCGTTCAAGGACTGAAAGTGTAAGTGTTGGTCGTCCGGCGATGAAATGAACAGTAGACATTGTTACAATCACGGGAATATCCTGAATGCGATTGGCACAAGAACGTGGAGTTTGGCACGATCAAAGAGAGGCCTATAGGTAAGTACTCAGCAGTGTGTGTCGATGATTAATAGTTTTTGGTCAATTAAAAATCCCTTAAAATAACTTTTATTCATTACATAAGTATGTCCTGTGTCTTTTTGGACAGCCTTGGCACAAAACAGAACCTAATTAGTAATAATAAATAAACAACAATAATATTGCAACTTTGCTTTTCGAATGGACCATCTGCATATCGACCTCTTGCAAACCCAGGAAATTAGCACAGTAATAACACAGCAATATTAATATTTTACTCATATTATTAAACATAATTACCAATATAAGCTGATCTATACAGCCCGAGTTGACCTATGATATGTGCACAACATAATAACTTTAATGAGCTCCTAATAAATGTAATTGACATAATTATTCCAATACTTTGTATCGAAATTAAAGTACTGCGTAAGATATTAAAACTGCTAGATTTTATTAGAATAACTTGGGTAACTCGGAGAAGTTTGTCATAAAGCTGTAATTAACAATCAACTAGCATGGTAGAGGAAGTGGTATCAAACGATACCGCTGAGCTCTGAAGTTATTGAGCTTAATTCCTAAGACAGGTAGTATTATTACAAGCCAGGGGAATTTATTGGAACCTGGGACTAATTAGATTTTTTGGTGAAAAATACTCTATTGGGTACACCTTTCACCCTTTTGCCTTAACCCTTCGCTTTAATATTTGTACTTCATCATCATCATCCACAGCCCGACTTCACCCACTGCTGGATACAGGCCTCTCTTTGCTTGTGCCAAACTTCACGTTCTTGTACCAGCCTTATCTAGGACATTCCCGCTATGTCCAGCTGTCCAGCTTAATCAAAATGTTTCCTTCGAACCAGTGAACACCTTAGAATAATCAACATCATCATCATCTGCCTAGCTATTGAAGCCGGTTCCCAGTCTAACCGGATAAAATTATAAATATGTTAAACCAAAAACCTCAAAGGGTGTTAAGACTTTCAAGCTTTGCGTAAAACCTGCACAATGCTGCCATTGTAATCGTTGTACTTTCATATAAGCCTACAAGTTTGACTTGCCTTTAGACGAAAGAAAAAGTTTTAATTAGTCTCACACTTACAAGACAAAACAGTATGATAAAAATATCAAAAATATATAAAAAACAAAAAATCTGAAAAAATTGGTCCTATGCAAGCATAAAAAGCCATTTAAAACCAATTGATAGGACCCAACCGACTACTTACTCTTCATGGTGTTACGGCGCGTTCGTGTTCCACACGCGCCTCAAAGAGATTATCAGCAACATTCCAAGGGCCGACGCCTGCGAGGGTTGCGGGTTGTTTGCAAGAGATACCGCGGCGCCGGACACAAAGAGCTAAGACATGGGACATGGGTAGTTCTTAGTCAATTGATGTTTTTCCAACTCCAAAAAGAAAGGCTTTCTCGAGCACGCCACTGACCATCATCATCCTACTTGGCGACAGCTATATATTTGTATGGCCTACATATAGTTGTGGGTATTTGTGTATGTGAGTTTAAGTGTTTGTTAGCACCCACGATACAGGACAAATGCCTAGTGTGGGACAACGTTTTTATAAAAAAAATAAGAAGATGTATATCGTCAGTTTACCAGATACAATATCCCCATAAAAACAAATACCTCTACTAACAAAATGCCGACAACTTCTAACTCCATCCACAGTTTATTAGGATCGTGCACCATTTGACAGATGTTATAACCCTCACTCCGCAACTGTGCTATTATAACATTACCACAATAAACATTTAAGCACGCACTGTATATACATTTATACAGGGTGAATATTTCAAACACACTTTTGACCGAAATTAGTCTTGGCTGGATGACCATGGTTTGATAAAAAGTTCAAATGCATTAGATTTGTTTTCTATACTTACTAAAACAGCATAATAAAGGGGTTAAATTTTTTTGTAAGTTTGTATTTGTAGTAGGAAATCTCCAGAACGTATTATCCAAATCTAAAAATCCTTTAACTGGAACCCAGAAAGTAACGATTTTTGTGGGTGCTATCGCAATTTTTGCGAACGAGGCGTCGCGGGTAAAATGCTAGGACATCATAAATACACAGAACCTTTGAGGAAGCTATAATATGTAAAAAGTGTATTAGTAAACTAAAACCAGCAGCTATAGTTTCAATTTCTTAAAAAAAACAATGGGTGCTACTTATAAAAAAAAAAACAAAACTGTTACTGTTATTTTTTTCCAAAACCGACATGAGAAGTTCTTTGAAAACCTTTCGCTAATTCTAAAAGTTTTAAACACACTTGAAAAAATCACCCTGTACACGCGAGTGAGCTTAATAAAGCAATAATCCGCTGGCTCATAATTACAGCCGTAATATTGATTATTACACTACTATTACTGTAATATTCATTACTGGGGCTTTAATAAACTCTAGCTACAAAGTATGCGCGTGATTCGATTTAATTAATACTTCGCTAGACTTCGTACTAAAAGTTTGTGTTTAATGAAAATCGTAAAATGAAAAGCTATCTCTATGTTCTTGTGTTAAATTAATCAGTAGGGCTATTGCGTATGTTTTTAAATGTCAGTGGCTATCTTAGTGTCCATCAATTAACTGTCAAATGGTTCCATTTTGTACTAAACCATAACCAATTTGACAGTTAATCGATGGACACTATGACAGCCACTGACGTTTAAAAAGATAACAGCCCTGATGGTTTTTTTTTGGCGGGTGTAAAATCATCAAATAACCTCTCCCGATCTTGGGCAGAGTGAGAGGGAGTGTCAGACTTCTACTAACTAAAAACCGGCCATGTTCCTGCTTAGCCCTATATGTCGAGGACGCGGTAACTTCTGAACAACCCGCGGCCCTGCTGGTCAGCTCTTGATAAAGTTTTTAATATTCTGGTGGAGATTTTAATATCGAACGCCCAAGTTGCAATTAGACTTTTTGCCCTTTTTGATTTTGGAGGGTAGGAAATCATCAATTACTTCAAAGCGGCAGCAGTATCCCAGTATCAGACTTCTACTGACAAACCACCAATGATCCTTCTAAACCCTTTGTGTCGGTCACGCGGTATCTCTTTCGACGAACCCGCAGCATCAAATTCTTGTCCCATGTTACTTGGGGTCGGCACAATGCATTATTTTATTCCATACCTAGTCCTCTGTCAACTTCCACTGTCACTGTCAAACTCTCCCAAAGTAGGTAATAATGTCCAGTCAGAATAATAAATATGAAAAAATTTGAATGTTTAGTTGCTTTATTTAATTGCCAAGGATATTGTTTTTGTACAGGTGTTTTTAATCTGAAAAGAAGTACCGACTGAAAAAAATATTCCTAACTTTTCTTTGAAATTCATGTCAATGATAAAAATGATCAAAGGTTTTTTTTTATTTTTCTATCATAATGCTCTCATAACACACAATTCCTAAAAGGCAAACAATAATAATATCTGAAATCAACTGTAAATAAAATAACTACGACCTTCTAAAAAATAGTTACGTAAATAGCCCATTTAAAAATACATCGTTTATCTTTTGTTTTAAAAAGATAATCTTGTTTCAGTGGTAATATTTTATCAAAAAAAAAATAATCTGGAATTTCGAGTCATGTGTCAACGGCGCCGTGGCTTAGTTGGTTAAAGCGCCTGTCTAGTAAACAGGAGATCACGAGTTCGAATCTCGTCGGGGCCTAGTGGGTTCTTTTTGCATTACTAATATTTTCAACATACTGTTATTTAAATGTGTAAATTATATACAGTACTTAATACATTCACTATTAGTAATTTATACTCAAATAAAAATAATTGCCAACAATGAAAAATGGCAACCTTCTTGTTTGTAAGAACAACTAAAGTTATTATTATAACCATCGTACTCTATTGAAAGAGCAGTTGTAACTTGAACATAAAATTAAATTACTAATATAATTACGGCGTTAAATCCAAAAACAATACAAGAATCTTTTTATGATCTAGAAAATTTTAAAACTGCGCGTCACGCGCCGTCGGCGGGAACAAACAGAGTCGTAAAGGGGAACAATAAAGGTGGCTTTCGAACTAGGACACACGACGACACAGTGGCGATTCCAACAATCTGATTCTTCGATTCGAAGGCGTGAATCAGTCACAGTGCCCCACTGTGTTCAATCGAGCGCCTAGTTGAAAAACATCAATAGCCCATAACAATAACAAGGGTAATCAAAATAATAAATGGCGGCCCAGGGCGGATCGCTTTTTGTGTCCAATTATTTTTATTGGTGTTCAGTTAATTACATTCTTTGGCGAGAGCGATGCGCGCGCGCTCCTTACACGAGCTTAACGTTTTTTATCCATCATTCTGTGATCAATCGAAATTTTTTGGTTTTGCCTACATCTTCATGAGCATAAAATTTTCATGAGCGTCATAAATGCTCATGTAGTCATGCTCGGTTGAGAATTAAACTTGAGTTATTAAAATCTATAAGTACTTAGGTACACCGACTGGTAAGAGAATCTTTTAAGACTTGCCAGATTGTGGTTTTGAAAGTTAGCAAACGAGGTACTTAAGTAGAGGAAAATCGAAAAGTAAGTTGGGTTCTCATCAAGGTTCCTAATAAAATTCTTACTTAATTATTATCGCGAACATAACCTCTTCCTTAGTTACTTAACTCATAAGTATAACTTGTCCAGGGTATTATTTGGGATAACATACTTTAAAATAAAAATCACCAGTTACTGAAAGAAGAAGTGTGTCTAACTGAAATAACTACGTTCTGTTATGACTACAAAAATGTTAATTTAGTTAATCATGTTCTAATCTTATTTAATCACTGTATTTATCGCCTTTAGTTGTTATTATTTTAAATCAGTGATAATTAAAATAAAAATCTTGTTTAAATCAGAGCTAATCTTATGTATAGTGAAGGAAACAAATGGTTAAGTGTGTGACTGTCAATTTGTGAAAAGACGTCCACTGCTTGACATAGGCCTCCCCAGGTGTCGCCACATTGACCGTGCGTCTCACGTCCAGCGGACCCTTCACCAGGTCATCGGTGCACCTAGTGGAAGGGTTTCCAACGCAACGTCTTCCGGTTCGCGATCATCACTCCAGAACTTTCCGGCCCCATCGGCCATCCGTTCTACAATGCAATGTGAGGGCAGGGCACATTGCATTGTAGAACGGATGGCCTCTTAATGGACTGCCACTTAAGTTTGGCAATTCAACCAACCTTAGTTTTAGTTTATGCTAATCTTCATAATAGGGATCCTTTTTTTTGAGAGATTTAAGGTTCCTGAACTAAATCTAAATCTCGCTCCTCGCTATTCTTTTCTAACTAATTTTGTTCCGGGAATACAATTAAATTGTTTCTCTAAAACTTCCTTGAGCTTCACCGTCCCGGAGCTTTTTTGGTCACTGTTGATTCTGGCTTGAACAGTTGCAGTGGTGGGAAAAGTGTAGCAGGCTTGTCCCAAAAAGAAAATACTACGCTTGAATTCATATCTGCTAAACATTATAAATCCCTGACTGTACGTACGCGATATGTATAATAGGTACTTTTCTGTCGCGCGGCAGCCATGTCTTCGCGTCTCCAGTCGCTTGTGTGCTGCGCCTGCGTCGTTTTTGTCGCTGAATCACCCTTTATTGATTAAGCTATTTGGCGGACCGCGAAATTTTAATAGCCCCACTCTGTTTAAAGACGTACGTGTCGATAGCCGACATTTCGGTTTAATTCAATGATTTTTAGCTTTACGTTTTAATTGAGACTTAACTGTCCCTTATTTAAGTTAAAAAGTTGGTGGTTATCGCCATTTTGTGAATGAACCGTTTAGGTAGGAGTGATTGTATTTCCTACGTTTTTTATAAGTATGTGTCTCATAAGTTCTTTTAGCTATTTTCTTTATTGAATATCAGTACGATGTAGGTACTTACAATATGTTTTTCGAGAAAAGATGTGTTTATTTCAGGCTCTGTTTGCACTTTTACGGTAAGCAGACACACATTCACAAGCATGCGCGCACGCATGGTTAATTACCAATTTCCACAAGTACTTATTACCTACGGTAAAAAATACTTCGGACTAGTCTGGATATATCAAACTATCATGAAAATCGGCTTTAAAATTTACTTTCGTTCACGTGAACAGATAATAGGAGATCGGACTGAGTCAAAAAACAATGATTCTAATTAGTCCGTCAGTTAGATTATCGAAAAATATTGGAAACGTGTTTTTTGTTTTATCAAATTAATCAAAATTGACGAAGTTATGATGTGGTTGTGACGTCATTTGTAGTTAAAAAATGTACTATCATATAACGTTTTCGACGAGTTAACGAGTTTTCGAAGCACTGTATTGACTTCAATTTTTGTTTATGTGAAAAAAGAAAAAATACGTCTCCAATATTTTTTGGAGATCTATCTGACGGACTAATTAGTTTTTTTTGTCCGATCCCCTATTGCATTAGACTGGACCAACCTATAAAGACTAAAATCTTAACCCGAAAAAACTTCTAAAACCGATAGAAATAAATTAGAAACAACTATCCAAGTTTCTACCAATCATTTTTATAACTCATTTCCTACTAAATTTTATTAAGCCGTGGCGCCTATAATTGTTCTAATAGCTAATAACTCCGTCGTGGCAATCTTTGGTGAAGTTATTAAATGGAACTGCTTACCCGGAATAAAACTACTCGACTGCCTGTTTGGTCTAGTAGACGCAAGCGTGACTGCTCAGCGTGAGGTCCTGGGAACGATTCCCGGTTCGGGCAAACTGTTATAGGATTATTAGGGTTCCGTACCTCAGTAAGAAAAAACGGAACTCTTTCACTCGTATGTCCGTCTGTCTGTCCGACCAACCATTCCCCCCCCCCCTTCCTTATCTCCGAATCGATCTACTGAACCTTAAATTTTGTAAAAAAATACAGAAATCAGTTCAACACCTAAAGATTACAGGAAAACCGAAGAAGTCAAAGTCGAAGTGAGAAGTCTATGTTGCTAAAAAACATAGAAAATCTCTTAATATCTCCAAAATGGTACGGAACCAGTACCTCTTGGTCAGTTTTTCCATCACGAAAGATGGCAATAGGCTCGCCCCCTATTTAAATAAATAAAATAAAAATAAAAAGCCTACACCTCCACCACCCCCCAAAAAAAAAACGTTGCCCCACACTAGGAATTTCTCCTGTATCGTGGGTGCGTTCACAAACATTTAAACTCACATACACAAATACCCAGACCCGGAACAACTATCTGTAGGTCATACAAATATTTGTTCCGTGCGGGGTCGAAACAGCGACACGCAGCGCAGCAGTCCATTGCTTGTGCCGTCAATTAGGTAGGTATTAGGTATACCTTTGCTTTACCCTTTCGGGATTATAGGTGTGATGTTATGTGTGTAGTCATCCGTGCCATGTGCATCGCGGCGTTCTCCATTCGACTGGTGAATGACTGCAGACACGATGATAATGATTTATTTTTAGATTAATTAAAACGAATTCGTTTTTTGTTCTTCATTTTATTGCAGAGATATAGACAGCATGTTCGCGGTAGTTTTTTGTGTTTTTTTGTTGCAATAATCTAATTAATGCTTGCTTATTTTCGCACTGACATTTTAATAGAAAACAAAGGGGAATGTGCTTATCTTTAAGGTGGAAGCAACACGTTAACCCGTTTTAACGTTTTCTACAATTTGCAGATATTTTAATGATTATAATTCTGTAACAACATACGCGTTACGGACGCGAACCATATTTTCACCAACATACAACCTGATGCTGATTTGAAAATTGCAAAAAAAAACCTAAAAAAGGTTTCACCTTATTGTCCCAACTTGTTTTCTAATGACCATAAAGTTAGGGTAAGTTTCCTTCTACTTAAAAAACTGTGATATCAGATATCTGACAGCATCTGTGAATTTCTCCAAGAATAAAACCGATTTTGATGACCTATTACTATAAAAAAACATCTGACTATGAGAAGTGAAACTCTCTCAAACAACAATTTGTTTTACTACCACAGATGGGAATCTATATAAATCAAATTAACTCATTTAATTGTGTAACAAACAACGTTTATGATGTTATACTAAGAACGGGTCATTTATGTGATACCACAAAACTGACAACTGTAAACAGATTTGTATCACAATCAATGGATCGTAAAGACCAATCAACAGGATTGCGTTACAATGGGAACAAAGACGTTTTTATTACCTAATTACCATGATTTGTTTTCCCTAATGAGTGCTCTATGTTTCATCGCACTATTACGTATTAAACCAACCTTTTTTTCCGTTAAACACGTCGATATAAAACCTTAATTTAAAGGGCGTAAGGTTTTTTAGTAGTAAAACTTAAGTTAGTAACAGTTTTATGTTATTACGGTCCCCTAATTGGAACGGATGCTTTGTTTCAAATGTCATATTTAATGTTTTAGTAATTATTATTAATTATAGTGGTACAAAAATATTATGGTTTCTATAACTGCAGGTCTGGTTCGGTATGAGTTTAGTATTTAACCGAAGATTTTATAAGGTCTAATTGGTAGTAAAACCGTTGTTTAGCATTATATTTTCATGTCTATGTTTGATGGTCGTTTCTTTAATTAAAAATATTGTTTACTAACTTAATTGGCCAGTTCAGCGACAAAAACGTTTAATTTGTACTTTAGTGTTGACTTATCTAATTGATATCGTTGCTTAATAATAAAAGCCGTTTGGGGTAGTATCATTAGGTAAAGCCGCGCTTGGCTTGGCTGGTCCGTGGATAGGTGACCATCGATACCCAGTTTCCTCCGTAACTCGGAAAGCACGTTTGCCGTTGGCTTTTTTTTTTTTTTGGTGGGTGTAAAATCATCGAATAACCCCTCCCGCTCTTGGGCAGAGCGAAAGGGAGTGTCAGACTTCTACTGACTAAAAACCACCCATGTTCCTTCTTCGCCCTCTATGTCGAGGCCGCGATAACCAGAGGACTACCCGCAGCCCCGACAGGCGTCGGCCCTTTCGGGCCCCTCCCATGTAACGTTTGCCGTTGGCTCCGGCTGTCAAATGGAGATCTTTGACAGTTATTCCAGGTAGTCAGTGCCCGTCGGGGGGCGCGTTGTGCGTTTTTAATTCTAGCACATGGCGATGTATGAAAACGGTAACGATTTCAAACGACGATTTTACGAGAAGCGATTTTTTCGTTAGTTTAAAATGCAGCGTTTGTTGCGGTGGGCCCGCCTCTCAGTAAATGAATAAAATAGCACGTGACAAGCCTTGTCAATTTTTGTGTAATGTCAACATTTTCAGGTATGGAAATTCAGTATTATTAATATTGAAAACAGGATATTTACCATGTTTACTTTTAGTTTCGAGTTCCCAATATTTCAGTGCTGTTACATACAAGCACCATGATCACGAATAAACTGAAGTGTCCCGTTTTCAATATTAATAATAGTGTTAGTTATCATGTCAGTTAAAAACTTATATGGAAATTCAGATTCATAACACAGCAGTACGTCCTAGACGTTTTTCGACACACACGTTTTGTCAGTTATGTTATAGGGCGCGAGCCTAATTGGGATGTTTACTGACTTAACAAAATATGATTTTAATTGGTCCGTCTGTTAGGTTATCAAAAATATTGGATACGTATTTTTTGATTTATTAAATAAAAAAAAATAGACGAATATAAAACGCGTTAAAGATTTGGGTGGGGGTTTGTGACGTCACTGACCGGTAAAAAATGCCATTCTAATGTCTTAGAATATGACGTCACACGAATTTTCAAAGCACTGTATCGTCTGTTTGTTTACGTGAAAAGAGAAAAAATACGTGTCCAATATTTTTTGGAAATCTATCTGTCGGACAAATTAGATTTTTTTAGGTAACTGCCATATTGCCATCAATGGAGACAAATCAGGACTCCTAATAAAATTTCGCCTAAATCAGGAATCGTGCCGAATAAAGGCTCGTGTTCAGCAGTCGTGCTTGAAACCATTAGACCAACGCTGTCGATTCAAATCCAGGAGACTAAAATCTCAATCATAGGTATACCTAAGATAGCTAACCTAACAATGAAAATACTTCTAAATCTGAACCAAACCTTATCCCGCCGTAGGGTAATAATCCACCATCGTATTTCTCGAACCACTGTATAATATAATTGGGTGCGTATGAGCTGGCTCTGATTCAATTGTCAAGCGCGAGGGGCGGGCGGCCGGCCCTCCGCCCATCCCGCCCATAGCCGCTGGCAAAGCGGCTACGGAGCTAGGGTACTGTCGGGGACGACTGGCGTATGTTTGTATTGTGATAGTTCATTTAGTGGTGCTTTGTAACGTATGAAATGTAATTGGCACTTTTGGCGTTCTATAATCCCCAAATGAATTGGGATAAGAGCAAGAGGATGCTCATTCTATTTTTCAAGAAGTTTTCAGCTTCTATACCGAAGATGTTAAGGGTTGAAATCAGTTGAAAGTCATGTAGCAGCGCGGAAGCATTGATTGAAAAATAAAAGCAAACAAAACACAGAGAAATAGAGGGGAATGCTCTCGCACGCAACACCATCGACGATGTGTTCTCGTTTTGGCAAAAGATGGTCAGCACAGAGTACTTTTTGGTTTTGAGTCCCATATAAGGAGTTTGACTTTGTGTACTACAAAGCCAAACTCCTTATATGCGACAATCCTGACTCAATAGACCACATCACACTCAGTTAACTTATGCATCTTTTGTCCTTTCCGATAAGAAAGCTTAACTGCGCCAGTCCCTCGCAAAAGTCTCTACTCAACCTCACTTTTTACCAACTCAATCTGCGAAATATAATCCTTAAAATAATATAATCACAAAAGCACTTATCTCCCCGAGCGTACTCGTAGGTGCGACGGCCATAACTTAGTCCAGTCCTGATTGCGTTGAGCGTCCTCTTAATGAGAGCCTTATTAAATAATAATTAATTGCCGACGACCCGCTGCGCGCACCGATTGCAATACAAACTATTGAAATATCATTTAGCTTTACTATCGAGAGAAGGGTTCGTAAGTTTTATGGAGTGAAAATAATGTGATGAGATTTTTTGAATTAGGCTTGTTGTAGTATAAACGATTCAAACGATTCGGACAAAATCGATCCGACCGATCGGGTGGACCGATGACCTGGTCAAGGTGCGGGGACCCGCTGGATGCGAGACGCACGGGACCCCTCAATGTGGCTACACCTGGTGGAGGCCTATGTCCAGCAGTGGACGTCTTTTGGCTGAAATGATGATGATGTTGAAATCCGACAAATTATGGACTTGTTGTGGACACTGGACATAGAGAGATATTTCAGCGGGATACAATACACGGTGTTATATATCCCAAAACAGTCAACGTTTAGAGTACAGACGGTTTGACCGCAGCGTTAGAAGCACACTTTTGAAAAGCTAGCGAGGTATTCCAATGGTTTTATGAATAGGATCAAGGACGAAGTTTTTTAGACGAATAAAGACATTTCTTTCAAGAATCAAAAATAATTTATTCGTTTAAACTATAGGTGTGACCAGGTATGTTGGTGGTTTAGGCCCAAACCATATTTTGCATTGATAATGATAATTTTAATAATTGTGGTCGCTCTGATTATCGTAGGTCGCTTCTCAGTCAGTAACAGTTTTCTGTTAAAATTGCTGCAAACTCCCCACTACATAAGTGCCTACGTAATATTAGATACCAGTAATTTCTGAACATCGATATTAAAATGTAATTTACATCTAGCATTGAATTAAATTCACACAGGTACCTATTCATGTTTAAAGGTCATGTGCGATATTTATAAAAAAATAATTGCTCATAGAGTCTATCATAATTGTCTGATTTAAGTTTATTTTACTGAATTTAATACCGTACTTAAATATTAATTACATTTATTGCTAATTGGCACGCTAAAATTATTAGATGATGCAGCCTTGGCTCGTCTATTTACTTTTCAAATTAATCATGCAATACATGACTCAGAGATTAATTAATATTTTTTATTTCTAATCAATGCAGTAACTGATTAATGTAGTAAATAGATAAATACATAATAAACAACTAAGGTATGATATAGCACCAAAAGTAAAAGTCAATTAAATCACGAATTGAACGCGTAAAACTAATTAGTACCGTTCACAAATCATTGTAAGTACAAATACAATAACTCTTGTGATAAATTGTAGGTTTGTATACTTATGTAGGTACCTATTAATGTATATTGTATAATATATCTTAAGGCGAAGTCTGACTTATTGTCGGCCGTCTACTCCGCCGCCATTTTCGTATTGAAATTTAACCACAATATATTACGTTTGTTTGTTAAGTTAATTGTTAAATGGAGAGCCTCGTTATATTCTCGCGCATATTTTATTTGATATCGGCGCCTGCACTCCCTCGTTAATCATCTGATTGTAAAAGATGCATCCGCTTTTGGTTTCTTTGAAAACTCTACTAGCCTCAGGACCGAGCGTGTTGCTCAATAATTCTGTTAATTTTCATTAAAATCTAAAAAAATATCTTAAAAATTTTGGCCTCTCGGATGACTCCAATTTATGAAACTAATATTTTTAATTTCTCACAAATCAAAACTCAATACTAACCCGAAGGCGCTTAGACCGTCCGATACCTTCTAAATTTAATAACGAACGAAATTAATCGTTATTTACGATATTAAAACTATGGCGCCTTATTTTAAACAAATACCAGGCGGGCATTTTAGTACGGTCCCGTCGGCCATACATCGCGGCCTACAAAACATAAATGCCTGTAACGGCCTACTTATGTAAGATATTTACTGCCAACTGTGTCGTAAGAGTCCTCGGATGTAATTTTGTCCCATAACGCGTGCGTTCACGTCGAATTCCTATAGTTTTTGCTTAGAGAACGTAACGTTAACGTATGTGTTAATGTCGGATTTTTACTGGTTTTAAATCTGGAGATGTCGGCTTTGGGTCCTAAAGAATCATAATTAAAAGCAATAACGTGAGATGATTGGTTGGCATTAGGTACAGAAATGCGATTAATGTTTACGATAACAATTATTAGGGAATTTCATTAGGAATGCAAATATGGGGAGGCCGTATTCCGGTCCCGATTGGTCAGTTGGTTAATCTCAGATTTAATTAGTTACCTACATAAGTGCTTCATTTACTTAGGCTCATGTGGTATGTATTTTTAATTTTGTGGATTCAATAATTTGGTAGTGTGCGCCAAAATGATGTTTGGTGAAATGACATGGTACGGAAGATTCAACAGCGTATCAGTTGATCATTATAATTTTACTTCGACTTAACAAAAAAGGGGTTAACCGTTTATTAGTTTTTCTGTAAATAATTGAATTACTTATAGCTATATCATCATCAACAACAGGCTATTAATTTCCCCACTGCTAGGACACAGGCCTCTTGTCTTTGAGAGGGAATCCACAATCTACCACGCGGGCCCAGTGTGGATTGGAACATGTCTTCGAATATTTTTTTTTGTTCTTATACATGCCGATTTTCTCACGATGTTTTCGTTCTCCGTTTTGTTGTAGGTAAGGATATAATATGGAACAATAAAACCAACTATTTACAAAAAAAACAGGGACCTATTCAAGTAAATAACAAATTGTAAGTAGTTAACTAATTAATAACACCTAGAAACCTTTCTTATCGCCCCTCTTTTGATTCAGACCAGTGATTGAATCGCGTGCAGCACAATTAACGAAATATTGCGCAATATCAACTATGCACAAAAACTTTAACACAAATCATTATCGTAATCAATTCACTAACAAAGCAAGATAACATAAATCTATTCCTTTTGATAGTCTGTTCCAATTCTGTCCTTTTCACAATCAGCATTGTTAACACAATACCTACTTTCCACATCTAATTTATATCCTTAGCCGAAAGCAATAAATTAAAAGAACGAACTTCCTAATCACATAAAACATTAACAAACAGTATCCAGGCCTCAGGCCAAAAAGGAATTTAATTATTTTCGAGACTGGCCTCAAAACATTTGCATAAGAAAACTATAATTTATCTATACAAGAAATTAACCTCTTGGCTCAACTCAATTACGCTAAACCAAGGCGCATACTAAAAGGGTTTAATAAGATGGCGCGGGCTTTTAGGGATCCGTGGCGGAAAAATGTTGAATTTGTGGTTACAACTGATTCACCATCTGTGGAGCAAGTTTGGCTCAAAAGTATTGAGTAAAATTGTGGATGGGTATAAGAGTAGAGGAAGACCAAAGAAACGATTGATCGACTGTGTGAAGAACAATACGGTAAGAAAGAAGATGTCTTATGAGATGACGAGTATAATACGACGACCGAACGAGTTATGACGACACGGTTGGCGCAGTGGCTCAGGCAATGGACTGCTGCGCTACGTTTCGCGGGTTCGATCCCCGCACGGAACAAATATTTGTAAGGCCTACAGATAGTTGTTCCGGGTCTGGGTATTTGTGTATGTGAGTTTAAATGTTCGTGAACGCACCCACGATACAGGAGAAATTCCTAGTGTGGTGCAACGTTTTAAAAAAAAAAAAAAAATAGAGAAGTAGGAAAAAAGACATAAAGGTGTATCTGTGGTAAATATTTTAAGGAAAACTGGAACTCTTCAGATTATTTTCAGGTCGATTTGATTCGATGTGCCTGAAAATGTGTCACAACCTTTGATGTATAGGTAATTTCAATCACCAACCGCATTTTTATTGAAAGCCAAGAAAAGGGAAATATTTTTACTATTCACTATATTAAAGCAGACATTTTCCTATTTATTAAATTAAAATTATATTCAGGCGGACATATCGACTACTTACAACAGCAGATATATGACTCTTTTGGAGACAAACCCAGAATCCCAGATGTTTGTTATCAAAAGATCAATCAGTAACAGAATGTATCATACCCCTTTTTCGCTTTATAAGCCAGACTTCGCGAGTAGACGAGCATTCCTGAGAGATATTTCACAACGGCATGTAAAGCCAAGTCAGAGGCCCAAGGATGCTACACCAAGTTAAATGCACACACACATGTACACATCTTATGCATGTCTATGGCATGTCTTAGAACCAAAAAATTCGAAGACACGTGACATCTACCAATCTGCACTTTACCCGCGTGCTAGATTATAGCCCATTCCCTCTCAAAGAGAGGAGTTCTGTGTCCCAGCAGTGGGAACATTAACAGGCTGTTGATGATGATGATGACACGCTAAAGAAGAAAATAACTTTTCTTCAAATTAGCGCAAAACCCCTTACATTAAAACTCAACTCACGCTTGCACAGTTGTTTTTTCGTTGTCAATTTAAGTTTTTTTTAACGTGAAGCTCATAAGTCAAGTTATCAATTAGACAGAGTATCAGTCAAAGTTGCCTTTCGTGACAGACAGCATAAGGCTTGGGCCCCTTTAAGCGCGGACTATGTAGCGGAGCGGGAATGATTTATAAGTACCGATGTCAAGTATGATGTGGATTGAATTCTTTATCTTTACTTCGACTCATCCGTAGAATAAAGTCCGATCTGTAGGGTTGTTAGTTTTCAGTAGAGGTTAGAGAAGTTGTTGACTTGTGTAACTCTTAAACGGTGAGACTTAACATTTCGATTTTTTGGTATGTTGTAACAACGCCCCAGCTTAGTTAAATCCTATTTATTGTTTATTCTTTATCCTTTTGTTTCACGAGATAGTGAGTTCCATATCAACATAGGATGTTTTATGGCGTAAGAGCGGGGGTCCGTAGTGAACATTAAACGTTGTCTTACGGAGACGTCTGAATTAAGTGACGTTCTATATTAACATGGGTCGTTTTTTGTTGGAAATACCCCATTAAAGTCCCCCATTTAAGTCCTTTGTGAATAACCACATTCAAATATTTAAACATAATGTCAGCCAAATTATGACTAACCTGGAATAAAACTAAATAAAAAATGAAATAATTATTTAAAATCGTTTATTAATTTTAAAAATATCAAAATATATAGCAAAACCATTAGATGGCATCACTTTGAACAGCAATCACATCGCAGTTAGGTAACACTTAAACTTACAGATCCATGCACCTATTAGAACAATGCGCGCGCGCATGAAGAAATTTAACCTTCGCACTAGTTACAAAATCAACAATTTTTTTTTTATAATTACATTCAGTCTTTATAATTTTATCAATCAGAAGCATCGTGACCTAGACAAGGTTCTATACGTCTTAACAACAATTAAACTGTACGTGTGCCCTTGATGGCATAATAGTTAAAACTTAAAATAGTAATTAAATGGCATATCGTATCACAGCATGGTAACTAGGTATAAACCTACATGACTACGGCAAGGACTTAAATTAGCAATTTCACATACAACTTATAAATGGACGTAAATATTTCTCATAACGACAGAAAATACGTATGAAGATATTTAAACTCCGCACTAGTTACTTTATTGAAAATAAAACATTTTTCTATACCAGCCTTCTTAATATCAATCAGTCTTACATCGTGACCTAGACACTTAGACAAATATTAAATATCTTAGTTGAGTACTTATTGTAATTAACATTGTTTCGCTAAATCTAGTGATTGTAAACCACGAAAAGAAAAAAGGAAGCGGCAAAAAAGAAAATTTATATTACTCATCATCATCCGATTCTTCAGAAGCATCAACAGTGGTGTGATGTGGCAAAGAGTTAAAGTATGGATGATACTCTAAGGGAATTACTTCTGAGCGGCACATATCCATTAAGTCTTTATATTTAGCAGCAGGAACCATAATCGGTTCCGAATATGCAGGTTTTAGTTCAGTTTGTACCGAGTTCCTCGTGTTACCGCGAATCACTAAAATATTATAATCAGGTTGAGTCAGGTCATATTTAAAAAACAATTTGTTGGGATCACTACCGTCTGCATGAACTTCTCGAATGTTATTCCAGTTAATCTTCTTGCCCTTAATGTCTTTCATCCAGACCTTATTATTAACAAGACATTTAAAGTTAAAAACGTCATTCTGGGTTACGTTGCGGACAACATAGGGTTCTCCTTCGTTCTTCGCCCATCTTACTAATAAACGCCATTCATGAGGAGTATAGATAGTTTTGGTTTGAGACGCTCTTTCAATGACAGAGTGGACACTGTCCCCCTCATTTTGGGTGTGTCCCTTCTGTAAAAACCGGTGTGTTATGCATATGTTGAACTGTTTTGCGGCATAAACATACAGTGAAAATACAAAGCGGTTACGATTTTGGCCGGCACAATTGTCTGACCAAAAGCGAAACTCTTTGGCCCCTTTTTTTTTTTTTTTTTTTTTTTTTTTTTTTTTTTTTTTTTTTTTTGGTGGGTGTAAAATCATCGAATAACCCCTCCCGCTCTTGGGCAGAGCGAAAGGGAGTGTCAGACTTCTACTGACTAAAAACCACCCATGTTCCTTCTTCGCCCTCTATGTCGAGGCCGCGATAACCAGAGGACTACCCGCGGCCCCGACAGGCGTCGGCCCTTTCGGGCCCCTCCCATGTTGCTGACATCTCTTTGAGGCGCGCGTGGAACACGAACGCGCCGTCGACACGGCCTGTTTTCGTCGTGAGACGGACGGACGGCGAGTTAGCCCATCACTCACCGTCCACAGGCCCGCGTCTACGGTGGCCGGAGGTCATCGCGGGACCCCCGACGCCCGGAGCGCCTCCCGCGGCGGCTGGGACGAGAGGTTCTCTCCCTCTCGCGTTCCGCCACCTCCTTCGCCAGCATCACTGCTTCGCAGAAGGAGGCGACGGCGTCCCATTCCTCCTCGCCCCGGACCATGGCTTGCACCAGGGCCGGGCGCGAGAGGTCGCCGCCGCCGATCGCCGCTACGAGAACACGGCGGGGCTCCGCCCAAGCGGGGCACACCTCCACTGTGTGCTCCACCGTGTCCTCCGGCCGATCCTCGCAATGGTGGCATCCGGGCGTTTCCTCCCGCCTGATTCGGTGCAGGTACCTCCCGAAACAACCGTGTCCGGTGAGGACCTGCGTCAGACGGAAGGTGAGGGCGCCGTGGCGCCTCTCAAGCCACTCCTCAAAGAGGGGACTTACCGCCACTATCGTGGCGTGCCCTGCACGGGGTTGCGACAGTCGCTGTCTCCATGCCGCCATGAGATCGCACCGGAGGTCTGTCCGCCGCGCAGCAATTTGCCGCGGCAGCGGAGTGACCCCCCGGCGCAGCGCCTCCGCGCGCCATTGGTGCAGGCGCGCGAGGACTGTCGCCTCCAGATCCCACGGCGGCAATCCGGCAAGGAGGTTCGCCGCTTCGCGGGAGATCGTGCGGTACCCCCGTACCGTCCTTACGGCCATGACCTTTTGGGGCACGTTCAGGTAGTGGGCGGCCCGCTTCCTCAAAGCAGGCGCCCACACCGGCGCCCCGTAAAGGGCCATGGACCGCACGATCCCCGCGTAGAGCCTCCGGCAGGAGGCGTTTGGCCCCCCCAGATTGGGCAAGAGCCACCTAAAGGCAGCCCCGGCCCGCTCCAGTCTGGGAGCCAAACGTCGGAAGTGCTCCACGAAGTTCCACCGGCTGTCGAGGACGAGTCCTAGGTACTTCAAAGTACACTCGACGCCGATGGGAACCCCTCCCACCATTAACTGGGATCCCGACGGCAGCGCGTTCCCACGTCCATGGAAGCCCATGGCCTCCGACTTGTGAAGCGCCACCTCGAGACCCAGCTGCCGGATCCTCTCTACGACAATCGCAACCCCGCAACTCTTTGGCCCCTTGGTCAACATTAGCCTGCATAAAATCTAAGAGACAACTGCTAACCTCATTTGCGCCACGTTTTGCCACAGATTCATCCCACATAAAGCAAACTGCCTTCCTTTTACCCATGTCAAAAACCGTGAAGTTATAAGAAGATAGCTTTCTCTTATAGTAAAATACATTTATGTTGCCATGAGGACACTGCAATACTTTTTCAAAATCAAACACAGCAGTAACCATATGGCCATTTGACTCCTCAGCGTCTTTTTTATCTTGGCTTTTTAAATCTCTTGCGACCTTTTTATTAGTCTGGTGTTGTTGAAAAGCTTCTTTTTCTTGATCCGTTGGATCCTTTTTCAATCGGAAAACGTGACAATCATCGCACTGATCCTTTTTAGGAATATGGAAAGCTAGATTGAAGTTTGAGTTAACAATGTCACGATACTGGCGTTCTTTTGCAGCGTTAGAGGTGTATTTCTCGAGATCGAACCATTCAAGATACAATTTAAACATTTTGGCAATACTTAAGTCTCCTTGTAGGTAGAGCTTTTGGCTATTCTTGCGTATATAGTGCGATTCAACAGGGACAAATGCCCGAACATGGTCACAAACACTTTGTTTCATGGCGTCATCGATAACGATCTTATGATTGTCGTGGCGACCCCGTCTGTCCTCCTCTAAAATAGCACTTCCATCGTACTTCTTCCACGCAGTCTTTAAGATACGAGTTGAAACAGCAAGAGTATTAATAAACATAGTTTGGCATACTTCAGTTTTCTCGCAGTGAGATTCGCTAGAACCTGTGATCAGCGGCAGATAATACTTATAAGTATGTTTCCTATTATTAGGAGTATCTTGATTCAGGCATCTTTTCTTCTTCATCTTATCGGAATATTTGATGATGAAATTCCACTGCATAGCTCGATCTCCTAGTTGCCAAAATTTTGTGAAGCAGTCCAACCGCTGTTGGTAAGATATTTTGTCAGGGCATTTGTAACGGCATTTGCATGGAAGCCCCATCGTTTTTTCATCTACGGCTTTTCCCTTTTTCGTTACATATTTCTTACCTAAGTTCTTAAGGCATTTGCGTTTAATGTCTGTCCATTCTTTTGGGCGCCTCTGTCGTTTTCTAGTCGTTTTAGGAGTTACGGTACGATCACTTGAGTGCGAAGTAGCAGGCGAATTCGTGGTGCTAAATGACGACGAAGAAATCACAGAGAAATTGTCTACATGATTAGGGCAGAATGTGCTATCGCAGATCGAATGGACGTTAGTAGGAGACGGCATAGGAGTTGGCACTGACAGTTCCAAATTAACGGGGGTAGATCTGTGATGAGAAACTTCTAACTCTTCAAACTGTACTATTGGTGAATTTTCGAAGCTAGAAGGCACATCCAAAGAAAATGTACTAGGTTGATTGCTGTAAACATCTTCGACAGACGGATCAGACATGACATTCGGTATTGAGCTGTCGCAGGTTTCGGAATAATCCGTAATTTCTTTGGTCCTAACATGTTCATGCAGAACTTCTTCCCATATGTCAGCTAGTTCCTGACTGATTTCTTCTGCACCAGAAGGCAAAGGTGATGTTTGTCGTATCATGGCGTTGTCATCAATATTCACAACTGAAATTAAAAAAAAATACTGTTAACTATTATAGATATTCATAAAATACTATTTATATTAAGAGAAATATACCTAGCAATTATTTAATAAAATCTCTAATAAAAAATCTTTATATTTAACGATATTTTTAAATGAACAACGTCCTAACTGATTTCATTATCCCAGTAACAACGTCCCATCTTAATATCGAACCCACAAATCGTTTCAAAGATTCCGTGAAAAAACGTCCTATGTTCACATAAGACGCTTAGAAGTTCAATAATGTTCGTATAAAACTGTCCTAATATTTCAAAAGACCTGTACTTTTCACTGTTTATGATTACAGAAAGAATGATTACACTGTGAATATGCATTACGCCAATCGTATTTTTGCACTAAAAATCCGTTTCTGTACCTCTCCGTCAAAAAACGTCCTATATAAAAAACGATCGCTCACAACTGTTTACTAAGCCAAAAAAGCAATAAAGACATAATGTTTATTAATTTATGAACATAATAGTGTGTATCAAGAAAGAATACAACAGAAACCGTCAACTTACCTGCATTTACACCTTTCTCCTTAGTAACAGCTGGAACATTTGCAAGCGACGAACTAAGCTGAGGCTTTTCTGCATCTTCTTTAAGCATATCCAACATTTTCCGTGATCGTGACATCTTTAAAAATATGTTTTTTAATGCAAAACACTTGATAAATTGTTTGTTTCATCAAACCGAAAAAAAAACTAAGCGCATGACACAAAAACGCCCTCCTTCCAACAAACAGCGGCCGGACTGACGAACGGACGGGGCACCCGCGCCGCCCGCGCTCCCCGCACACCGTCCCTTGGTCACTTCGTGCGTTTTTACGCGGAGCTATTGTCAGATTGAACGTTATTCGATTCTATATTTCCGAAACTAAATAAGATACGAAAATTCTAAAAACGTACGTCTGTAGAGTTCGTATTCCTTACCTCATCTAGCTATATAACTCGTTTTTGCTCCATGATCACATCGGACTCTGTTCTACGGATAAGTCGACTTGATCTTTAAGTAGATAGATAGGTACTTCTGCGTAAGTATGGTTAACTTCATCGTCACCCTGATGCTTTTCAAGATATCTTGTGCACCATGCTCAATAGGGTATTTCACCAAAATAATCTAATAAGTCCGTCTGTTAGATTATCAAAAAATATTGGACACGTGTTTTTTGTATTATCAAATAAATAACAATTTACGAAAATAAAACGTCTCAAAGATCATGAGTGGGGGCTTTCGACGTCACTTTGTGGGTTAAAAAGTACTAAACTTGTGACGTCACACGACTTTACGCGATTTTTCGAAGCACTGTATCCACTTCATTTTTTGTTCAAGTGAAAAAAGAAAAAATACGGATCCATTATTTTTTGAAAATCTCGCTGACGGACTAATTAGATTTTTTTGGTGAAATACCCTATTGCCCATGCTTCATTAATTAATGTTCGGCCCATTTCTTTATTCTGTATAGGTACCTGCTCTATGTATCGATTAAATGACATTCACCTTGCTGAAAGAGTTTCATTTTATACTTAGTAACAACTGCGTTGTAAAGGTCAGATAGGCTCCATATAAAATACTTACTGATAATCAGCTGCAACCAGCCTAGAGTGGAAGCCGACCCTAAGGTTGGAAAAATCTAGCCGTTTTCCACCTAAGTAGGTATATTGATGCAGATGACCTAGCTGCAGTCTATCCCCAACATAAAAATGAAGAGTGTTTGATGTAAACAGTCGTTACATGTAAAATACTGTACTTACGGCTAACTGAATAAGCCTAATGAAGTTTGGAAGGCGTTTAGCGAAAACCAAGAGGTTATCGCTAAATGCTCTCCATCAGACCAAGTCCCGAGTGAACGTTACCGACCGATGTATTTAGACGACCCTGACTTTAAATTAATGGCATGAAGAATGATATTTATTAATTTTTAATTTCCACTCACGACTCTGCTTATTGGAAAGGCTTTAGGTATTTACGTCTGCTAAGACAGGAAATCTATCTCTGCTTGCGAATATTGGGTACCTACCTAACGACATCGAAATTAGTTTTGGAGATAGGCTTTTATTGATTTCAATTAATATAACGAAAGTTGAGCTCTCATACTCATGAAATTAAGTCTCGACACGAGTGTGGAGAGAGTAGACACAAGTTTATTTAAATGGATTGTTGTGCCACACAATGAAGAACAGCATAAAACCACTGTCACTGTCACTGTTACAAGAACAATCTATCATTGAGTCGTATGAGACGGTTACAGATTGCCTAGACGAACTTTGAGCCCGATTCAGAGAGTGAGACTTGCTTCTAGCTTATATATCCAACTTACCCTTCATCAGGACATGAGCTATTCTCCTAGCTGTACCGATTCCCCGTACGTATATGACAAATTTCTGTGTAAATATCCTAACTGTTCACGATTTCAAGAACGTCTCCCTAAGAAACTTGCACATAAAGCTGAAACACTTCCTTCTTTACCTTTTTCAGCGCCGTCCACACCAAAAATTAACCAATCATACACAAACACAATCATCCAAATCAAACACTGTCCGTAAGTTATATGGGTGAACAAACGTAAGCAAAACATCGGCAGGCTTGCCTGCGCCTGCGCCAGTAATTGGATCGCCCCGGGCCGCGTTATTTATGCCTCCATACATCAGAAAGCGAAAACAAACAAGCGGACAGACCGAATTTGTTTGTAAGAGATCCTGAAGAACTTATTTGTGTATGATGTCATGCTTATGAGCTTATACACTCTGCTATAATAATTCTCTCGAATAGGCATGTTTCTTGACAAAAATAAATAAATATTTTTCTAATTAGTCCGACTGTTAGATTATCGAAAAATATTGGATACATATTTTTCGTTATATCAAATCAATAAAAATTGACGAAGATAAAACGCGTCAAATATTTGAGTGGGGGCTTGATGACGTCACCGACCGCTCAAAAATTACATACTATGTCTAAAAATATGTCGTCACACGTCTTAATTGTTTGTTTATGTAAAAAAAATAGTTTTTTTTGTTAACTACCCTATTGGTACGAACTATATTACCCGTATAATAACTTAGTATAATTCGCAATTGCTGAGCACGAAGTCTTGAGTTCGATTCCTGGGTTGAAATAATTGGAACGGAGGCTGGATTTGTGTCCAATTGATGGCAATAAGCCCGCACTGTATGATATGGGACTTACATGGCGATATATGAGAGCACACACACCTCTTGCCGATCCTTCGCTCACAACGGAAACTGTGAACAGACTCAGAGTAGTACAGAGAGCCATGGAGGACTCCATGCTTGGCATACAATTACAAGACGAGACGAGAGAGTTTCAAACGTCAAAATCCGGAGACGAACAAAGATCTTCGATATTGCCCGTTGGGGCTGCGGGTTCTTATCAAGCTGGTAGAAGTCTGACACTCATTTTCGCTCTACCCAAGAGCGGGAGGGGTTATTTGATGATTTTCCACCTGCCAAAAAATAAAGGTCTTCGAAATTGTAAATTGCTTCAACTCAAATCAGAAATGCAGTTTGACAGAACACCTAGCAAGGTGCAGTGATGTTATGTGGAGTTAAGCTGTGACAGAGTGGCGTCCAAGAACTGCAAAGAGAAGTGTTGGTCCTCCGGCAGCGAGATGGGCAGTCGGCCGCAGACGACGACAATGAGAGACCTATATCCAGCAGTGGCTGAAGTCGAACTGTGAATGATGATGAGTACAGAATAAATTACTGACCCATTATATTACCCATGTGATTAGGTTTGAATATCAGTACTACACTAAAGTTTATACAACCGACAGTAAAACTAAAACCATGACGATATAATAAACCTGCCACAGCAGATCCCCAACCAAACAAACTCAACTAACACTTCAGTAGCAAATAAGCTTTTACAACTAAAAATATACCCACATTTACTTTTAAGGAAGTGTAAGATGACGTCATAAAAGTGTAGTATGTAAATGTGGTGAACTGTCGGTGTGAGGCGCATGCGCGTGGCGTGTCGCGCAGCGTGACGTAGCGCCCACTCCTGCGCAGGCGAGCGGTAGTGACACCTATACAAGATTCTGATCTTTGCATCTGGAGTAGGATGTGGAATTGTGGTGTTGTGTTGAGTTGGGATAGCTAAATTATTTCGGTAGATTCCTGGCAGACAGGTTTCTGAAAATGTGTCGGTTTGCAGCTGTCTTATTAGGTAGATATAGGAATCCCACTGTCCTAACTGTGGGATTAGAATCCTTGCTTTATGTTGAAGTAGTTGAAACTTGATCCATAATAATCCATGGGTTGGCAAATGACGAACCTTAAGTAATTAATAAGTGAACACTTTTCTCATAATTTGATGACTGTGTTAGGTTCAAAAAGAGCAACTAAAACAGCTGATCGAACTAAAATAGTAATTAACAGTTGGCATTAACAGCTAAACAAACATTTATTTAACAAGAAAACAGTATTAATTATTAGTCAATTGAGAGTCAAATAATGAGTACAAAAGACACAATACAAATAAATTAACCCCATCAAAAAACAACTAAATATTGATACTAAATTATGCTAATAGAGCGCAATTTAAATGAATTCGTCTATTATAGGAACGGTTTAATTTGAATAATATAGCAGTTAATATAATATTAATTCAATTGTCAGTTTGTTCATCCCACGTATGGTAATAGTGACGGCGGGGTACGGCGCGTGCGCAGGCCTCCATGCTGCGACACCGGCGCAAATGAACTGCCTTCCTTAACTACGCGGGGATTGCGACCATGGAATTGGGATTTAGAGCAGGATATTTGGAGATAGATTTAAAGCAATGGCGAATGCAGTGCTGCGGAAACTGGAGACGTGAGATAGGTGGCCGGCTATAGATAACAAAACGCGTGAATCTGGACTGCTCAGAATTACCGAATTTACCTGACCTCAATGTTGGAGCTGTTTGACAGTACTTTTATATAAGTTCCTGTAGTTACAGCAACCTGCACTGGTAAGAAGTAATAACCGCCTGCATTCGACATATAAAGGTGAAGAAATGTCAGCCATGCTGACCAGAGATGACGCCACCTGAAGAAAGGCATGGGTCAGTTCCTGCAGTTTAAGCAGCAGTCTTGTTTCGGAATCTATAGATGAATGAATTTGGAAAGGAATAGCGGCGTTTTTTGCGTTGGAAGGACTAAGTGAACCCATGACCTGATGAAGGTCGCGGGGATCCACTTAGGGAAGGCCTGTGTCCAGCTGGACGTCAATCGGCTAAAATGATGATGATGATAAGTAGGTAGGTCTTTTGCAATAGGTACCTACCTCACACAAAGTTTTTCTCAAACAATTCCTAAATTCCATTTCTGTGGAACTCATGGTATCCTTACAAACGCTCTGTGGTGGTAATGTGACAATACGCGTCCGAGTATCCTTACATCTGCACATCTATCGACTGAATAAACAATTGTGTGCATTGCATCCATTTTATTCGCGAGCACGGACATAACCTTATGAATTTACAACTATTGTAAAATATTTTGATGTCAGCTATGTGGGTTGGCACTTTCTGGTTTTATTATCATTGAATTTTAATAAAACGTCTCTTTACTGGAAGGTACTTGGATTGTGTGGGTACTGTTGGGTGCAAAAATAGGACTTCGATTTTGTTGGTGGTTTAATGCCAGCTAATCTATCCTGCTATGTTTCTAGTAAGCCGGTCAAAATTGTTTTTATGAACTTTACTTGTTTTTTTTAGAAATAAAGTATGCTCACTTACAAAAACAGGAATGTTATGGAGCTCCGTAATCGTCTCCGTAAGCGGATAATCCGAAGTAATTTCTATAATTTGTAGGTAACCGTATTATGCCTGTCCGTATCTGAAATATTACTTCCATAAAATCCTTGGTTCTTATTAGTAAAAGGTAGGTACGTCTGAATACTTCAAACTGCTCCTTAGTCTTGAGTTTCTAATTGCTAGCATAGAGGTAGTAACATCAACGAAGCTTAAACCCATTTGTACTTAACTAGCCTTTAACTTTCCTAACGAATAAACCGTAGCCTATGTGCATTAAATTCGCTTTTGGAAGTCAATAGGAAAAGTTCATTCCATTAGACTCTTTAATAAATGCATGTATCAGCCCCTTTTCACCCCTTAAAAGGGTCATTGTTACCAATTTTCCGCTCGATTTACCCCGAAACTGTAAATGTCCTATTATACAAAGTACGACGTCATCACGGGAACAAAGACAATTAAAAAAAAAGCAGAACAGTGCGTTCACTTTGTGGGCGTTTAATTAATTACTTGTAAACAAGAACGATGATTTTCGTAAATGTAAATAGTAGAAAGGTATAGACGCCGTAAAATTAAGCATGTCTGTTGATTTTATTGAATTTTTTTTTGTAAAATCAATGAATCGGGTTTGTGGTGTCGGGACCGACAAAGTGTTGTTTCCTTTCTATTGTTGTTTCAATAAAGTTCACCTTGTTTGGTTCTTGTTAACGTTATTAGGATGCAGCTGGTGTTCGGACATAATTTGATATGCCTCAAATAGGCATCTTTACAGGTAGACTCTACTTTAGGCACCTGTTACGAACTTAAATGTAAGGAATGATCGATGCTGCTGTTCGCAGTTCTAGAACAAGGACGTAACGAGTAATGTGTATTTTACATGAATAGGTACTGAATAATTACTTAGGTACTAGTATTTTTCGGGCTAGTTCGACTACCTGTTACGACTTTCAGAGATCTACAGATACAAGTGTCAGCCGGGACCAACGGCTTTACGTGCATTTGCGAGGCTTCGGACTCGGTACCATGTAATGCGGCATCCATAGACCAACCAAGGTAAACGCGGGTTAGCCTGAAGATGTAAATAAAAAAATAAGTTTAAAAAACTAAAACCATCAAAATCCTAGACTACTAAAACCGCGGTCTTAAAAGTAGAAAACAAGAAAACTTGTCTAGTAAGTGAGTAGATAATTTGTATATTTCAATTTAACGTATTTGCCATTAGCAAGGTACTAACTAGTAATTTATGAATTTTGATTTTTATGGTCGTCGCAAAACGACTGACAGCCACCGGTACCTTCGGATAAGATAGGTATCGTGCAAGCTTTGACGGTTCATCCAATATTGTAAACAAAAAGCCTCAGCCTGCAGTCACTTAAAAACCGTAATGGATTCGGTAAAACGCGCCTAGTTGTGACGAAACCATAGAGCGATTCGAAGGAGGTATGCAGCGCCATCTGCTAAGGGGATAGGCACACTATACACGGTAAAAAGGCCCTAGCACGAGCGCGCTATGTAACGACGTGATGACGTATTTAAATGATTAAATAAGTCGATTTGTTATTAAGGAGGATGTTACGCAAATGGATAGAATGAAAAATGAGTACCTACATGAGAGGAAATCTGAAAGTGACGCCGGTGACTAAAAAGTGTGGTAAATCAGCTGGCTTGATATGCCCCAGAAGCGGAGGAATGAGGAAAAAGTCAAGAGGAACGTTTTGAGTATAAATGTGGATGAGTATGATATAAAAGTAGAGGAAGACCAAAAACCGATGGATGGACTGTGTGAAGGATGATATGGCTAGAAAGGAGGTATCTAATGAGATGACGAGTAGCCAATAAAGAAGCATGGAAAAAGATATGCCGCGGCGACCCTTAATTAATAGGAATAAAATTAATAGGGATAAAATCAGGAGAATGATGACCTGGTACCTACTTAAACTTGAACTAACACTGCAGAAAATGATGCGACTAAATAAGCGTTCACCCTAAACTCTCCCAAGGGTTATGCAGAAGTCTGGCCCTGGTGCAAGCCATTGTCCGGGGCTAGGAGGAATGGGACGCCGTCTCCTCCTTCTGCGAAGCAGTGATGCTAGCGAGAGGTGCCGGAATGTGAGAGGGATAGAACCTCTCGTCCCAGCTGCCGCGGGTGACGCTCCGGGCGTGATGGCTTCCGGCCACCATAGACGGTGAGTGATGGGCTAGCTCGCCGTCCGTGCGTCTTATGACGACGACAGGCCGTGTCGACGGCGCTTTCGTGTTCCACGCGCGACTCAATGAGATGTCAGCAACATGGGAGGGACCCGCAAGGGCCGACGCCAGTCGGGGCTGCAGGTTGTTCAGAAGTTACCGCGGCCTCGACATATAGGGCTAAGAAGGAATACGGGTGGTTTTTAGTCAGTAGAAGTCTGACACTCCCTTTCGCTCTGCCCAAGAGCGGAAGCGGTTATTTGATGATTTTCCACCCGCAATAGAGGGTTATGCAGAACATACCATAACATACTAATCATAGATTACTCCAGAAGTTCCAAGTACTTGTGGACGAGTCAGTCAAGTGCTATCAATCGGGCAAAAGCCTAGATTCTATGCTGCTACAAAAAAATCCTGCTACTGAAGAATCCAATAAAACATTGCCAGACCTGGGAATTGAACTGAGGACCTAGCTTAGCGCTTGTGATCACAAGACTAACTAGTCGGTCGATAAATATCTGTCCGTACGCGCTTCGGACGCGACGGGGAGAGCTCTTGATATATTTACCTCCACTACAAGACACCAACATTAATTCACTAGTTACTATTAACTTCCCCATGATATAATTGAAATCTACACTGTGTACAACGGTAGGAACACAATGGCGGCGCCACATAAGGCGTGGCTGCGACTTGCTTGTCAGCGTCTGACGATTACGCAGCGCCACGCGGCCCCGCCCGCCTGACGTAATCACTGCGTTACCTTGCACATTTTTAATAAACACGACCTTTTCCTGTTAATTGTTTGCAATGTTAGAAGCCGAGGGAGTTAGTAACGTAAAGTTTTTGTGTTTCTTGAGCATAATTATGGTTTAGTTGTCATATTTGGAATTTGGAAACAGAAAATTGTATTTACACGTGTATAGAATAATTTGAAAAAATGAGCAGCGGTTTCCAGTGGTGGCGGCCCCGACTTACGAACGGTCGTGGGTTCGAACCTAGGCAGGCACATTACTTTGTGTATCTACCTAATTTATTTCATCACTGCTGCTCTCAAAACGGTGAAGGAAAACATCGTGAGGAAACCGGCATGTCTTAGAACCAAAAAAATCGAAGACATGTCATCGATGACATAATAAAAATTAAACATGCAATAATTAAACCACTCACCCACATTTTTAACTTAAGCTTAGATTCTGGTACCTTTCCAGAGTGCTGGAAGGTTGCTTCCGTTAGACCAATACACAAAAGCGGCCCTACAGACTTACCTGAAAATTATCGACCCATCGCACTTCTGTCCATTCTGTCCCAAGTATTGGAGAAACTAGTTAATAGCAGGCTAGTGAACTTTTTTGAAAAATATAAATTGATATCAGACAGGCAGTTTGGATTCCGGCGAGGAAGGTCAACTGAAGACGCTGCTTCATTACTGACCAACTTAGTGGCTACTTTCACACAAAAAGGAGAACACACTATAGGAGTTTTCTTAGATCTGGCAAAGGCCTTCGATACAATATCAATTCAACTTCTTCTTAGAAAACTTGAATTTGCAGGTATACGAGGGGCTGCACTTGAATGGTTTACGAGTTACCTATCTGATCGCAAACAGGTAAATGAACACTCGAGTGATGTACTTCCGATCGCCTTTGGAATTCCACAGGGCAGCACTCTCGGGCCAACTCTCTTCGGCTTTTATATGAATGATATTTTAAACTCACAACTAAACGACGCTGAAATAATATCGTATGCAGACGACACATTGATAATTTTCCACGGTAAAACTTGGGAACAAGTATACCGCCATGCCGAGATCGGACTAGTAACTGTCTCTAAGGCTCTTGACGCAAACCTCCTGACTCTAAATATAAAAAACTAAATTCTTAATATTCTCGAAAACAATAGCTTCTAGACCTCCACGTGATCTTGTACTTAAATACCACACATGCTGCAGTTACCAGACACCGCTTGCACACTGTTCTTGCCTAGTCATAGATCACACTGCCTCAATTAAATACCTTGGCATCACAATAGACGACAACATCTCATTCAAATCTCACATACACTTGCTCTCTGGTCGCGTTAGAAAGCTTATATATGTTATGAAAAAACTACGTAACTGTACAGTTCGAACAAATTATCTTGGCAGGTCCGAACTTCGTGCAGAACGCTGCGCAGTAACATTTATTAGGAACCGAATGGTGACATGAGGTGAAGTTCGGGGGGCGGTAGTCTAGGCTAGAGATGCACCTTACATAAACACAATCAATCCTTTATACGATCAATTATTGTAATCGATTAGTTTTATTTGGAATACGTTATTATTAGTGTTTAGAAGATATTTAAGTGAATACATAATACTATTAAATTGAATTTAATAATTAATAATTGAGTTTTCGTCTTTATTAGAAAAAAAATGTATAGTAACATTATGTGTCCCCTGTTAAAATACATGATTTACTTATATTTTAGAAATCTATTACAGACTTCTTGAATAACGAATGTTTACGAACATTTAAAACCTCAATATAAAATTGAATAGAAACATCTTTTTATTACATAATTTCAATCGATTCGAAGAATAATCGATTAAACGACACCCATTGCACATGCACATGCACATCTCTTTTTGTTAACTTCGTGACCTTCGTGCAAGTTCGGCAATATTCGGTACGAGGTATTATTAAATCTCAGTCACACGACAGCATTTGTTTGGTGTTTGTGTTGCTATCTCTGTCTTGAGCACATTCGATTAGAAAAGTTTTCGTTGTGTTTTTGTTTGTTGTTTTTAATATTACTGTTATTTGTTATTATTGGTTAGAAAAGTTATTGGGCACTTATTTCGTCAAATATGCCACCAAAGCATAGTAGTGTCTTAAATCGTTAAAACCAGGCGAGAAAAAATATTTACGATTTAACTAAGTTTATGAAAGGGGAAAAAGAAAATGGAGTTAAAAATGTAGATTACGTATCTTAAAGTGTTTTGATTTGTATTTTCATTTGTATTTGGATTTGTTTTTTTTTGTTGTTTTTGTTTTGTGAAAGTGTTTTCATTTGTATTTTCTCACTGTATTAGATATTTTCTGATCGTATATTTGTTTATCTGCAATAACAGTTTTCTTCGCGAGTATACATGCGTAAAAGTTCGCAGAGCCTATGTTCAGACCTGTCAAGATAATTTGATCCTACTGTACTCCCTTTAAAATTCTGCGTACAATTTACCTCGGTTTGTGTCAGACAGTAGGTACTTCACTATGGGATTTCTGTTTGGAGTGCAGCCGGGAAAAGCACTGTTATAGAGGTAGAAAGAGCTCAAAGAGCCGTTATAAAGGTATAAGCTTTAAGAAAACCTTTTCGCTACCCAACAGATCTTATTTATAAGGAGTTTGATGTCTTAAGGTTACGGCAATTATTTATTATAAAAGCAACCCTACATGTACATAAAACCCTAAAAAAGAGATCTGACTAAGTACAAAAAACTTATCTCTTCATGCAAAAAAACTTTATTAAAATGGTTAGCCAACCTATCGTATGAAGAGACGGAAGAAATTTTAAGTTAACTAAAGTACACCAAAAATATCTACACAAATACACACACCCACACATACATACACACACACACACACACACACACGCAGGCACACACATAATCATACTCATACATACTGACATACATAAAGTTAGAATACTTTATAATTTTCAATAAAAAAAAATGTTACTTTACTTTTTTATGTATAATTTTATTTTTTGTTCCTAGACAATAGTATCTAGTTTAAAGTTAACGCAACTCTGGCCCCCAAGACACAGGCACAGCCTAGTTTGGGGACCTCTGTTTTGTAACCATGTTGAAATATAACTTGTTACATTTATTATTAAGTTAGATTAAGGATTTATTTGTAACAACGATTTAATAAAAAAAAATATTATTATTATATTATTATGTGACATCTACCAATCCGCACTGGGCCCGCGTGGTAGAGTCGAGTCGTCGCCCATTCCCTCTCAAAGAGAGGAGGCCTGTGTCCTAGCAGTGGGAACATTAATAGGCTGTTGATGATAGGATAATTTAATAGCATCATGCTGGTAATCCCCAAAGCATAGACAAGAGGTGCACCTTATCGTTTAGCTACAATTTGCTACATATGACTTACATGGGCCCTAGTGGTCCGACCTTTTTGCTATCAACCGGATAAAAATCCAGACTCCGTGGCTGGTACTGATAATTTCCTGATGGAAGAGCCTAATAAAACTCTTCCCGACTCAGACATGAAAATGAGATAGGATTAAAAGTTATCCTACCTAAATCGTTCAGTGTGCCTTTCAAATCTTCGGGGCCGTTCAAGTATTACCAATTATTTACCCCCCTACCCCCTTGTCAGCAAAAGTAATAAAAGCTCTCACCCCCTCACACCATGCATACGTAAACATAGCTTATTGCATTTTTCTAATAATGTACCTATTGTTTTTTTTGTTTATACATGGTAATCCCTGAAATTGCGTTTCGTTTTCAAGCATAGAAACTGTGTGAGTTGCAATACTCGTATGTGTAAAAAGTAAATAACTACTGCTGACGTAAAACCATGTAGACCCCCCACCCCCAATGTCATCTGAAATAAGCAAAATTAAGACCCCCTCGCCCCCTATAGTGCTTACGTAATACTTGAACGGCCTCTTAGTCATATCCTAATTTAATTATATATTAGGTACCACTGCGCTGGCCCAGTGAAAAAAGGTGTAATTCGTAAGGTGTAAAATGAAAATAAAAATTATAATTTCGAAAACGTATATACCTTTATTTTATCTACATATAAACATGTGTGTATGATACGATATTGCTACATCAAAGGTACTTAAACTAGGAGACCAGTGCATTACACAAAACGTTTAGTTTTTACAATCAAAATAATTCCTTCACCTTAGTCTTTGGCACATTATCTTTGAAGGACAAAGACTCGACTCTTAACTTTCAGTTCTTTAATAATTCTTAATAACTATTACTTTATACACCATCCATTTTTCAGGTTTTATACAAAGACGATTTATTTTGGAATCGGTTTTTACTGTCGAAAGGGTGCCTAAGATCATACTATTTTCTTAGTGGGGAGGATTAAGGAATATTATGTGACGTTTTGACACTTTGAACTTTTATTTGTTTGTTCCAGGTCACACATTGGTGAAACGTATCATGAATTGTAACACAAATGAGTCGTCCCAAATTATGTTATGTAACGCAACAAATTAGTGTTTTTTGTTTCAACGCGTTTTCGAATTTCACCAATGTGTGCCCAGCGTTATGCAACACATCAAGACAGGTGCATTGTTAACTTCGTAATTTGCCTTTAAATGTAAACACTACAAAAATATATTCAGGTTCTATTCATTACTATTTTATTATTATTGATTGATTACAAATTCAATGAACCAATTAACTATCCGAAATAAATCGCCATCGGATAAAACCTACATCTACTAAGAACAACAGAGTTGTTTGTGATGATTACAAAATGCATATTAATTATAATGTTTATGAATAATTTCAATATAATTTCAAATCAGTGGTAACACAACTCTAGGAGCGAAATAAAAACTATTACGTATTATGTGAGTTGTTCACAAAAATTATAATATTTTATAATTAAGTAGGCAGTAAAACCACAACGTGAAATGTAAACCTAAACATAAATGAAAAAAAATCTTTATTTCTGAAGTGAACAACATTTAACGAATGATTTTTAAGAATCAACAGAGCATTTTTTGAGTACATCAATCTATCAATTATTTAGGTAGGGATGCATCATGTTTTATATGAAATCGAATTAATGTATTTATTCATCAAAGAGACACTAACTTCTTTACTTGTGTCTATTTATAATTTGTTTTTTTCTTTAAATAATACATAATAAAAGAAAAAAAAAGCAGAAAGACCTGCGAAGCCTGCTTCCTATTGACATCATTTCAGCACGTGGCTTTAGAAAATTAATTGCAAAAGCATTACATAAATCATTGGACAAAATAATTAAATCCCTTCAAGTTACATTTTGTGAAGAAAAAAAGAAATCATTATAAGACAATAAGCCTAATCAATAATAAAGCATTCACATCTGATAAATTATGAAAAAAGAGATACTAAACACAACACTAATAATATAAATCTTATAATTACAGATAATTTTATACATCATAATTGTGACTTATATTTATGAGAATTGACTATATTTAAAAGTGACGAGAACAAAATTATAAACTTGAATATAATAAGTATATTATAATCATAATACCTAAATGAGTATTATAAGAATTCCATATCGTTTAGAATTCGGTGGTAAAAAGGATATGTGAATAATATTTACAATCTTTTTTTATTTCATGAAATTAATGAATATTTGTGATCGGTTTTTTTTAATATAATTATTATGTTTACATACGGAGTCATTCTATAAATTAGTTGGAAGTAGGTCGATTTTTTTTTTTATATGATTGATTTCATACGAGTATTTTTCAAAAGACAGATAATAGGGGATCGGACTGGGTCAAAAAAATATGATTCTAATTAGTCCGTCAGTTAGATTATCGAAAAATATTGGATACATGTTTTTTGTTCTATCAAATTAATAAAAATTGACGGAGATAAAACGCCTCAAAGATAGAAAAGTGGGGATTGTGACGTCATTTGTAGGTACAAAATGTACTGACATGTAACGTTTTCGTTTATTGTTTTAGATTTTTTTAGTCCGATCCCCTATTTAAAAAGACCTTAATCTGAATATTGTGTGCCCATTTAATTTTGATCTAGTTTGTGTATCTCAGATAGAAATGTCCTAATAAATGAAAAATCGAATAGAATGACCATGTTTTGAATGACAACAAGGATGACGGATGATACTTATAATTGATCAAAATTCATCTAGAAGTCAAAAAATATACGAGAAAATTCCTTACTATATCACTGCACACAAGTACACGAGTCTATTCAGAATCAAAAAGTTTTCGAATAATTTAAAACCTACACAATTCCTAAACAACGCGAAACTCGCTCACTCTATCACGACTTTTTTTTTCAAATATTCTATAATTAATTATAGTGCAACAACACACCTTGTAACGTGCAATGTAACTAAAGGTGTAACACAATGTGGCGAACGTGGTGGTAATTACTAGTGACACCTCACAATACTTAAATGTATATCCAAATTAAATATGCAACGTGTTACATTACACGATTGGGTACATTGCATGTTGCACTGTGTAGACTCACTAATAGGTAAGGACAGTCCTTAAGCTAATTTTGAAGATTACAGAAGTGAACAAATCCCTTTAATTACTTAAGTATTTCACGGCCGTGTTAGTAAATCGAGAAACAACTACTAGCTTATGATTCGCGAGTACTTAATAGTAATTTCTAATGACAGATGCACAGCCCCAATTATGGTATAATCACATTTGTGATACATCTGGCCCCGTAGTGGTTATCGGGAAATCATTTCCAGCTTTTCACATTAAAATTGAGTTAGGCTTGCGCCTGCGCATTGCCCACAAGATCCATTAATTATGTACTGATATTAATTTTCAACACAAATGAACTAAAGTCGTAACTAGTTTGTCGTTATTTTACAATGAATCATTAAATAGAAAATTTGCTCCAAAAGGAAAGTAAGCAACACGAAAAAAGGAAAAAGTACTAAATTCGATCAAACATACGTTTAAATACCTCAAATCCCTTCGGACATTTTGTAACCTGTCCAATATCATGGGAAAATAACTTTATTAGGACTAATCGTGGACCATAGAAGTAAACACTAACATTTATAAGGCCCGTGCAATTCAGTACTAACTTGATAACTTCAGACTATGCCAATTTGCTAAGACACTTCAAGAATCTACTTCGGAGAAAGATGATAGTACAGTGCCGAGCAGAAAATTACACATTTTAACAGAATTGCTCTAAGATTAAACATCATACAATCGTCTTAGTTATTAAATTGATCTAATGACACACTTTGAAATTAATTAATGGTTCTTTTGAAAGTGGTCAATATTCTGCTCGCCAGTGTAAAGAGGCACTTCGAATAAAGACATCATAACAATTTGTTTACTTACGCGGCCTATTCAACTTGTGTAAAATGTTAGAAAATTCACTAATAAATTCGTGTATTGTGCATTTACATAAAGCACCTTATTGTGAGTTTGCTATAATGTACTACATTGGTTGATTTTTTTATTTTTTGTTTGTATTGCCTATTTTTTCTGTAAAGGTCAAAGTTGCAAGATATTCGGATCGGCAGATTCAATTCCGCAGAATTTGTAGAACAAGAGAAAGAACTTCAAAAAGAACTCGTGATAGTACTGGCATTTATATTATTATGGGTCATGAAAAATCTACGGTGTTACATAAAAGTAGAAAGTGTTATGCAGTAGAAAAGCAATTGTAAAGGATACGCTTTCTACTTTTTATTCCATATTTCTCACCCGATTCTGTCATGGACTTATACGTATTTGATCTAACTTTTTGAAATCGAGAGAGCTTCTCCTACTCTTCGTAACTTTATAACTACCTTTTTTAATTTCGTGCTTATGTTAGCGATATAAAGTTCACATGAAGTGAAAAGAAAAAGTTTTACTAAACTTTTTATTCGTATATTATTGCTTGTTAATTATTCCTATTCAATATTGACTGACTCGTTTAATTTGTTAATTTGATATTTGGACCGTTTTTGATTCCAATGTGACGAAGTATTTTTAATTATTTTCTTAGCTTAGACTAACTTGCACCTAGATTTATTAAAATTAGAAAATGGACCAAAATGATTGAAACGGTGCTTTGGCGCATTTGCCAACATTTGTGACATATTTGCTCAGGAAAAGTAACATCTACATCAGTGTAAAGATGTCAGGATTTTAATTATCAATCTTGAATTCATTCATTCAAATCACAAGACTTAACATTTTATTAGACTAGTTCTAAAATGCCTAGTGCATTCGGTAACATGTCTTATGCAAACGCAATAGGTGTGATAATCGCATCGAAAGATACTCATTTGCAGAGGGCTAAATTTAATTGTCTACTAGACACTTTAATTTAAAAACTAGTATCAATTTGTACATCCACACAACTCACGCTTTCAACGTATCCATGGTGACGTAATCCACTATAGTACCAATACATCAACATTTTGTGGCTAGTAATACGGTCTTGAAACGCAGGAGCGAGACGACGCCCGTATTATGGATGTACCGTGTTTAACCTTAACATTTTTTTTTTTGGAGAGTGTTAAATCATCAAGTGACACCTCCCACCCTAAGTGGAACGGAAGGGTGTCAGAGTTCTACTAACCACCCAAGTTCCTTCTCAGCCCCTTTGTGTTCGGGGCAGTGGTATCTCTTTCGAACAACCCACAGCCTCGGCAGGCGTCAGCCCTTGCGGGCCCCTGCAAAGATGAGTACAATCTCACCTTGAACATAGATTTAAATACTTTCGATTGGCAAAATCTAGCTTTAACTTTTAAATTGAGATTAGTTTGAGTGAAACTTAGTAGAAGTCTTTTAATACGGTCCTCCTTCCACGTTTTAAGACCACGACGGCTACGAGTGTTGGTATCTAGTACAGTAGTTACAGTGACAATCCGGACATGGGCGCGAGTGCGAGTTTCGGGCGCTAGGTGGCGTTGGTGGCGGCGTGCGGGGACGAGCGCAGTGCGGAGTGACGTCGGAGCAGTTCCGTTACTGTGATGGCGACTTGGACTGTTCCCTTGCCTTCTAGGACATCGGCTGCGCAGCACATTAGTTTCTAGAAGAAAGTCTTGGGGTTAGCAAGGTGTTATATGGGGTTGCCCTTAAATAAAATGTTCGTATTATTAACACTGAAAATGGGATATTTACCATGTTTACTTTAAAAGTTCGAGAGTGGACACAGTAAGTTCTGTGTGTCGGGAACAGAATCGTAACGAACAATAATGGGACAAGCCCTCCACACTATTCCCAAACCACTATTACTCCTGAAAGCCAGAATCAGTGGCGACCACAAGAAAAGTGCCGAGACAATGATGCTCGACGAGGTCCCAGAGAAACGATTTAACTCTCTTGGATACCGCAACGAAATTAATCAGAAAAGAAGAGCGGAGGAGTAGGTAAAACATAATTTCCACTTCCCTCCATAACAGCAGGAGACAGAATAGGACAAGGCCAACAGAATCGTGTAGTGAGTGACAATGGTAGTGGTATCGAACGCAGAAAACGTACAAGGAAGAGGGTAGACCAATTTGTCTGCTCATAAACATCCATCCGCAATGACTTCAGTTTATCCGTGATCATGGTGCTTGTAACAGCGCCGAAATATCGGGCACTCGAAACAAAAAGTTAACATGGTAAATATTGTGTTTTCAGTATTAATTAGTTTAAAAACTTATAACATGTTCGTATATTATTTTATTACTTTTTCGGAGGTCATGGATGAGAAATTCAAGGGAAGACACATCTGTTTGTACTTTTGTACTTCTTTTGGGGTAAGCTTAGCGTGCGATCAACAATCACCTTTAAGGACCCTGTTATGTTTTACAGGTTTGTCGATGGATATGAAGGTATGTTCGCAGTAAACAATTAGGTAATATTATCAAGAAAGCGAATAGGGGATCGGACAAAAAAATAATAATTAGTCCGTCAGATAGATTTTCAAAAAATATTGGACACGTATTTTTTCTTTTTTCACATAAACAAAACCTCGTGAATTCCTCGAAAACGTCACATGGTAGTACATTTTTCACCAACAAATGACGTCACAACCCCCACTCATGATCTTTGACGCGTCTTATCTCCGTAAATTTTTATTAATTTGATAAAACAAAAAACGCGTATCCAATATTTTTCGATAATCTAACTGACGGACTAATTAGAATCATATTTTTTTGACCCAGTCCGATCCCCTATTGAAAAATAAAACACACAAGGTTGCCAATAAGAAATTTATTTCTTTAAGTATTTGAAACATTGTAAGTACATACAAAAAAGTACACTTTAAACATTCTTCTCTATGATAAAACTATGACTAATAGCCAAAAACATTTCGAAAAAACTTCCACATCATAATCGTTTCGAAAACAAAAACAATGAAATCTCTCTCAAAGTGCATTAAGTGAAAAATGCGTGTAATTAAATGCAAATTACGTCTAAAATAATTATAATACTGAATTTTAGTAGAAAATAAACAAAAAAGAAAAAAAATAACCAATCAACCTAATACTTCATTAAATATAACTGGAATTCGATATTTAGACTGGTTTTAAAGTTTTTTTTTATGATTGGCAAGAATAAGTATAGTTATAAATGTGTTAGTTTAAATTCTTCAAATAAAACTATTGAGTATATACGACTTTATTGAATACCTCTACTTACGGTCAATTTATAGATATCGCCTCAAAATCGATTTCTAAAAAACTTGTACCTAAAAAATCGAAGAGAAAACTACATCCAAATATGGAAAAAGCAGCCACTTTCATAACATTTTTCAAGAAACACAAAAATAGGCGGGTAGTTGCAAACATTTAGGTCAAATTAAAACCAGTCAACTATAAACTACGTAAATAAGTACCCAAGCACCACAAGCTAATAAATATATGTACGCTATAAGCTTTTAATTATATATTAAACATCTATTATATCTCTTAATTATCGATAATTAGCATTGTACTTGCGACTTTAAAGCTCAAAAATAAGATTATGTTATGAAGCGTAGAAAGAATATACCACACAAATATACAAATAGCTTATGACCAGAATCATTATAATAAATATATATAATAGATAAATGTTTTGCTATTTGCTGTATTTTATTTAGATCTTGGCGTACTATAATCTTGGAAGACTGAAATGTTTTGCATTTATGACATCTTGATTCTATATTTTAAGGTGTACTACAATTAAATTATCATAGTTCTTTGCTCTCAATTGATAGCTTTATCTCTATTTCACATAAGCTTAGCTTTGCATTATTTCAATAAAGTTACAGCAAAATTAAAATACGACCAAATAGCAAAACTAGTCGAGTTTAGTACGTTACAAAATAAGCAAGAAGTATGTAAAACAGCCATAGTAAGTGCATAAGTAAGAAACGATTAACAGAAGCTACAGTCTTTATTAACACATCTTTGGAATGGTTACAATATAATAATTATTATATTTTTTTATATATTTTACGAATACTTTAAACCTGTCATATTCTGTTACTTTATAAATGGATAAAACATCATCTTTATCATATATAAATATAATAAGTATATCATTTATACTGATCTTATTGGCATCAATTTTGTTTGGTTGGCGTCGTTAAGGAATATTGGTTGATTATTACAAGAACATTTTTGTAAAATTGTCTTTTAAGTATATCATATTTTATATTTATTATGTTTCATAAAACTGTTACGCAAAAAGCCTCGAAATAATAAATAGTCTAAATACTACTTGCTACCGATGAAAAAGTTGCCTACTTTACTTAGACGCGGTACGCATTGTATCAGAATTATCTGTCTTTTTGTCTAGGAAATATTCTTGAAGTCGCTAACTCATTTTAAGTTTAAATTTTGACTTACAATTTCGAGATCATAAATGTAATCATCGTGTAATAACAAATCTGTCATCATCTCCTCCGTGTGTCAATGTCTCACCAATTTCATGAGTCCGCTCATTCATCCATATCATTAAATAATACCTAATTTATAGCTTCATACACAATGCGCACACGTGCCATACTTTTATCTAAAAAACCAAGTTAGCTTTTGCATTAATAATACAATAACGATATGATGTTTCGAATAAGGCATGTAATTCTTATTTGATAAGAAGTATCGAGTAAACCGCTAAGCTACGTTATCAGTATCATATTATATTATCAGTATTATATATTAGTAATTAATACATTTCCTTTCATCTCAATAATACTTCATGCACCAATGTTTTAAGAGTATGTTTTTATTGTACTTTTAATTTTTAAATATGATTTTGATGTATTATGTGATTTAATGATGCTATGGCTATACTTACATTAATACATATTTAGCAACCTTATGTGGAATGGACCAGTTTTATTTACGAAAACTGTTTCCCAGTATTTTTAACCAATAAGGTAGTTGACTGACTAAAAATAATGTGGTTGTTTAGTCCGTCAGTTAATTACCGAAAAACATTGGATACGTGTTTTTTGTTTGATTAAATTAATAACAATTGACGAAAACAAAACGTGTCAAAGACCATTTTTTACCAGAAAGTGACGTCACAAGCTCCCACTGGCTTATGACGCGTCACTTTCTGGTAAAAAATGTACCAAACTGTGACGTCACACGACTTTTCGAAGGACTGTATTGTCTTCATTTTTTGTTTACGTGAAAAAAGAAAAAAATATGTGTCCAATATTTTCGGGAAGTCTATATGACTGACTAATTAGATTTTTTTTTGTCAACTTATGTGGTATGCTGACTTGACAACCTAAATAGGGTTGTCAAGTCAGCATACCACATAAGTATCGAGAACAGTTTATTATTTCTTTTATTGGTTTTTATCTTACCTTTTTATTTATCAACCTCGTTGATTTAAATCGGTGCTATACGCCTCTTATGGGCTCTACCAATTAATCAACCTTTTCGAATTCTAATAGCCGCAACAATTCCATCAAATCACATAACACACCAACTACTAAATAGGCTCAATTCCACCATAATTTCATATGACAAAATTCCTTCATTTGTTCCTTAGTTCTTTACTTATAAACTGTGTTTAAATACTACTTTTAATCGGAGATTTATTATCTTCTAACAATGTCTATGGGTAAAGGGTGTTTCTATCTATATTGTGTAAAAATGTAAACGTATTTTTGGTGCAAAAAGTCTACTTAACCTTACGGCTGCTACGTATAAGAGTTGTATTCATAATTGCATTGCAATTTTACGTATTAAAGACAAAAAAAAACCTATAACATACTTATAGCGAATCACTCTTCAACACAACAAACAATGAGATCTATGGAATAATCGTTCTGCAGACTGTTTGACAGTATAATCAACCGCATGTTCTTGACTTTTATCCCTAAATAAAGGGTTAATTCATAGCAGTAAAGACGTTTAAGTGTCACTTCATTATCATCTCTATCTTTTTAGCTATGATGTGTATTATACAACTCCTTCTAGTGCATTTATGTTACATTTGACAGTCTGCAAAACGTAATACAAAAACCTAACACGCAAAAATAGCCGACAATAGCAACCAATAAACAAACCAATTGGAAAAATATGTAAAAATATTAATAAAAAAACTACTAATTAAAATCTTAAATGCCTCACATGGGAATGAACTTATAACAAGTGGAATTATACCAATTATAATAAAACTATACCAATCAAATACTAACAAATTCACTGCAACCGTAATGTCTTTATAAAACAAAAAACTATAAATTCCATTGTATAAATCCGTCGAAATACCGTCCAATTCCTTTCAGACTTCTAGTACAAGATCATTCTAAAAATTTAGCCTCAAAATTCGATTTCAGACCAATCACAGTCAGACTGTGTCAAAGGCAATACGTTCACTTGACCGATGTTGACAAACCCTAAATTAATACATTTCGTATGAAAAGGACAAATAAGAAAAATAATGTAACTTTTCAGCACCATACTTCTAACTTGTGTAACGGACTGGTGGTCGCTACTCCACGTCCAAAGCGTGTATTTCGCGAACGGTACCATACTAACTTACTTGATGCGTTTTTTTATATTATTTATTAACGCACTTTAGAGTATTCAAAGGTGGGTACGCATCATTCCTCAACTCAAATGAAATCAGTTTTGATTTCTACAACGTCTCAAGGTGAAGATAATTATTTTTCTTATTTGTACCAAATAGTATCGTGTAATAATAATTATTTAGTTTCAACGTATAGAAAATGATGTCTAATCTGTTCGGTCGATTACAAATCACAATATTACCGAGTAAAGTTTACAAAGGGTACATGATTAGCAAAACGGTGGACACGAAGAACGTGCCAAGGCATAGCCAAGTGAAAAGAACTTTGTTCTCGACCTCCTTGGGAGCTTCAGTCTCTGTAGAAATCACACTATTCAGATTGTGCTGTATATCGAGATTCATTTTACCCCTATCGTATCTTTCAGTATCCACTTCTTCTCTTACCAATTCGGTAGGGAAATCGACTTCATCAGTATCGTATATTTCGAAATTATCGCTTTTGAGTATGTGATCTTCCTTGCAGAAGGGCGTCACGAATTGGACTCTATTAGTCTGGTAATAGGGTCCTCTATTTCTGAGTTCGTTGGTCCCGTATACTGGTGAGTAGTGGGCGTTCGAGTCCGTGTTATTGTTTTCAGTGTTTAGGTACTCTTCGGATTCGTCGATTGTGTAGTGTTGGTTGTTGTCTGAGAAGTTGAAGTTGCTGATGAAGCGTTCTTCTGAGTATCTTCTGAGCTGCCTTTGGTAGTAGTTGACTTCTAGTGATGATTCAGGGTCCTCTGTGTCGTCATAGTCCCCGCCGGCGCATTCCTCGTGCGACTGTTCGAAGCTAGTGTAGTATGGGTCTGTGTGCGTATCCCTGGGCGGGTGTGGCGGCGTGGCGTGTGAGAGCAGAGCGGTCACTGTGCGAGCGAGAGGCACGATACTGTCGTCTCCGTCGCTCTCCAGGGTTCCCAGTATGTCTTCGGGCGAGCAGATGACCTCCTGCAACACACGCCACCCGTCTCTTAGTTTCATTACAATAATCTCTGTTGCTCGCATAGGGATATCGTACAAGACCCTGCAACACTCGAAACAGACACGGCAGGTATGCAAAGTTAGTGTCGATTTTAAAATCAGAAAACACATTTTTTTCTCAGTTTAAATCGCGTAAAAAGTCGCAAATCAGTCATCATAACATATTTATAATATAATAATTGAAACGCTTACGAATAATAAATAAAACATAAAAATGAATTGCTGTTTGGCTAGTTTGGTTTGCTTTGAACCGATTTGACAAATTTTTGGTTTAGAAATATTTGTGGCCACGAAGGTTTAAACGGTGAGAAAGTGGTAGGTAGTTAGGGAGTAGGTAGGTAGGTACGTAGGAAGGATGGTAGGTATTAGGCAGGTGGATCAGGCATGCCCCAAATACAGCTAGTAAATAAAATATTTAAAAAAATGTAGTCACTCACCTCTTCAACTCCAATTTTTCGACACGCTTCTAAGAAGTTGTCTACATTCCTCCTACATCTCGCCATTGTCAGTTTAGGCTGAAACAAACATTCATCCATTAGACTGAATAGAGCAAAAACGAAAACCTTGTCGGCTAACAAGTATCAAAATAATGTTCTAGTTTAATAATTTTCATAGGGATCATCTGGGTTATGTTTGAGGGACAAATATGGCTCTCGTCGGGGTTGCGGGTTGTTGGAAAGAGATACCGCGGCCTCGACACAAAGGGCTAAGAAGGAACATGACTGGTTTTTAGTTAGTAGAAGTCTGACACTCCCTACCGCTCTGCCCAGAGCAGGAGGAGTCACTTGATCATTTCCCACCCTTCTAAAAAAGAATTCGTAATGTTGTCAAAATTCAAATTACTTTGCTAGCTACCTGCGCAGGCGACGGCACGTGCACGGACGCCACGGCCCGCGGCCGCACGTGGTTGGCGAGGTGACACAGCACCACGCCGTCGCACAGCACGGGCGCCAGCTGCTCCGGGAGAGACATCTTCAGACGGGACTCGATTATCTAAGGGGGAACAGGTATTATTTATGGTGAAACATACGGATGTTGTTACTTTAAATTTACGAATCACTCATTGCATTTTTGACAGCTTGAATACTCAAACTAGCTAAGCTACTACTGAAGCTGGCACAACAGCGTGGAGCTTGGCACAAGTAAAGCGAAGCCTATATCCAATTCTGGATGAAGTCGGTCTGTGGATGATGCTACTGTTGGACGAGCTACTATTGAAATCAATAAATTATTGGTGTCTTTAGATAATGTTTATACTTCACTTTGAAGAGAGCCTAAAAGTACTACTTGTAGTGATTCTCATTATGTGTTAGTGAATATAGACTACGCACACGTGCAAAGCGAATGTTAGACAAAAAGATTCCACAACACAACCATATCAAGTTATCGGAATATTATTTCTCTATTCCCCCAAAAATAAGAAAAAAAAATGGAAACTCACCGATCTTAACTGCGTAAGCAGATCCAGTTCTTCCTTCTGCTTATCGAACTCTCTCTTCATAGTAAAGCTGAGTTTATCTGCCGGCGCGTCCTTGTTCCACGCCATCTTGCCGGGAGGCTTCGGCGCCGCACCTTTCACAAACGACACACTCGTCGTCAGCAACTTAGCGCTGTCACCGTTCACTTGTCGAGGTATACTCGACTTCCCCAAACTGTTATACCCTATTGTATTCGTTGGTGATTTAGAAGGTGATGTCGGCTTTATGTATGAATCTGTTTGACCGTTGACGCGCCCGTTGTAGTCGACGTTCCCGTTGACAGTCGAGTATACCTTGCTATTTACGTTTCTCGATGGCACTACTTTTTGTACAGGCCTTTTGTTCTCTTCTTGTTTCTCTATGACTCCGTTTCCATTCGTTGATTGGTTCTGGAATCTTCTGGGGGTCGAGTGTAGGAGGGGGGAGTTTGGCACTTGGGAAAGGTTAGGGGATGAGGTATTGGATAGTGTACTGCTATTTGAAGAGGCGGTTTTGTATAGACTAGGAGATACGTTACTACTGTATCCGTTGACTGGGGACTGGGAGGGCTTGTGGATGGGGCTCTGGCTGTTTGAGTGCGGCGAGGAGTCTAGTTCGGGGGAGGGCTGGTCGGTGCGGGGGCGGTATATATCTTGTTGACGTTGCTGTCTTAAGGCTTCTTTGTATTGTCTGGAATGTTGTAAAAGTATAGTAAGATTTTGTTCTCACAGGTGATGATGCTCGATGACACATAGATTTCGTTTCACGGTAGCTGTTACTTTTCAAAGACTCAATATACAACAAGGTTTATTTATATAAACTCAAACATTTATAACAGACCAGAATATTATTCGTTTAAATACAATGTAAAGTCTTGAAACGTTAGACCACACCTCACTAGGAAGTAGAAAACGAGTGCCCAAAGCACTTCGTTCATTAAAGTGAGTAGTGCGAGTGTGTGAACTATTTGTTAGTACTGCACCCATAGTCGGAAGTTCGGGAGACTCCAATTAGTGTGTATACTGACAAACGATACCGTGCATGCTATTAGTAATATGACCCATACTGGTGTATGGAGAATGAGTTATTTGACTTTTTACATTCAACAATTTTAAAGTTCATCATCAGCAATCATCAACTTACACACCTACACATTTAAAGATATATTTATTTTGTAAAACATGAGTATGTTTACGCTATTATACCTACAGGTATCACCTCTTGACTGAATTTATAGAAGTGTTTATTTTTAGATAAAGTCATCATAAATACCGAGCTTTTTCCCTAACTATGTACAGTTTAACTGAATGCAGCATATTACAAGTATTTTATTTTGGCCAACTGCCAATCTGGCGTTGTGGTAATCAAGTAATACGTGACAAATTCTAGTAGTCTATTCAAAATATGTTATTTCTTCTCCCAAAATCAATAGCATCAACGATGCTCTAATTCTTTTTTTTGTCTTGAATAATGATGATAGTACATTGTATGGTCTTAAATTTAATCAATGGTATCATCATATTCAGTCACTTTCCGCGTGAAAGTATTTAGTAGGTACATCAATGACGGCACGGTTGTCGCAGTGGCTAAGCAATTGGACTGCTGCGCTGCGTGTCGCGGGTACGATCCACGGAACAAATATTTGTATCGTCTGCAGATGATTATTTCAGGTCTGGGTATTTGTGAATGTGACTTTATATTATGTTTGTGAACGCACCCACGATTCATGGGAAATTCCTAGTGAGGGACGTTTTATACAAAAGAAAATGGCGCAAAATTTTGTCCACAATATGTTTTTCTTAAAAGAATTTCTATCTACATTTTAAACGGGACGGTAAAACAATAAGTCAAAGTGTTACCAACAGCGATTAAAATAGAATGATTGATTGTTCCGTTCACCGTGTAGTAAGATAGATATTTTGGGAAGATATCGTGAAAAGTAGGTGTGTTCTGCGTTGCTTCAGAAGAGTAAATGAACAGACGTCAGGTCAAGGCGCTGAGCCGAATTTATGTTACGATTCATTTAGTAATAATGTAAGTAATACGTGTAAGAGAATGTTTAGTTTTTTATACTTTTGCTGACCCTTGCAGCTTCTTTATATTCTATTGAAGGCTTTGTCCAGGATTCTTCAAGCTGTTTTATTTTTTAATGTTTAGAGTTTTTCTATTTTGACACATTATATTTCTGATTACTGCGTCCCAGTGCTGGGCAAATCCTTATCCAATGACTTTCATGTTCCATTTTCTTTCAAACAAGGCTAATGTGGACCACTGTTCATTACCTTTTTTAAGTTTTTATTAATATGTTTTTTGTATTTCTAATAGCTATAGATAATAAGATTGATAATAGTATTGAGTAGAATACATAATTAATAATAACATGCACGATAAAGGTACCGCAAGAAGATTAAGAATGTTGTTGTTATAAAATGAGCAACTAACATACTTAGTTTTAACAAGTATTTTGAAAATAGCTCACCCCTTATTACACGTGACTATTAGGTAATGCCTAACCCTTCGGAGATTACAAGCGTAATGTTGTGTTATGGTTAATATACATTTTAATTTACAAGTCAGTTTCATTGCTCGTTTAATAACAACAACAGCACAAAACTACGAAATCTATGTAACATCAAACCTCATTAGTAAAACCACACCCAATATGAAAAACATTGTAACTTTAGTACAAGTTTGTACAACTTTATTAATATCGGGCATAAAGTTGTACAAACGTTGTAACTATAGTTACAATGTTATTCATATTGGGTGACGAAATATAAACCAGTGCGTATGTTAGTGAATGTCGTGCGTATGTGACAATGTACCTGTAGGTTTGTTGATGGGCTAATTTACTCTTATCGTCGCCATTCGAAATGTTTCCATCGGGTGAAATACGGACGCTGAAAGGGACAATACCGGGGTTAATAAAAAAAAGAGAGGCGGAGTTACAACGATATCTGGGTAAGTCGTTGTTCGGGAAAAATGTGTTTCACGTAGTTCCTGTTGTTCTGTATTGCCTTGTCTGATTTCCAAGATGCTACATGACGTCAGAATCAAAATATCGAGATAAAAATATTTTATTTATTCAGTCAATATTGTTTTGTTTTTAACTCCTTGCAGAAAAGCAGAAATACGTTTTGGCAGTCTGCAATATTTTTTTAAACACATCATCGCTCTGATTGCGTGAATAATTTGAACATGATAGGCAGAGATGTTTAAAATACTTTATTTGTAAAAGCCATTTACTAATAAATTGGTGTAAGCGGGCCATAGTACTGTAAACTTCAACAGATTTTTGGGTCCGAAGCAGGCCATTGAACAGGCGTTGCGTATCTACTAAGCTCTTAGTGAAACCCATTTGTTCAGCTGAACAGCGTCAAGTGATATCGTTGCGGAAACATGAGCCAGAGGAAAGGGGTGATAATGTCTGTGAAGAACGGAAAAAGTTATAAGTTTACCTCTGTATCAGCCAATGCGAAAATATAAAAAAATAAATATATAAAGCAGCTATTTCAGTCTACACACAGTTATAGAAAACACCCAGAATAATTACAAATTATAACACTCTAATTAAATTTAAAAGTTACTAAAGCGGAGACGAGTTCAGCAGATAGCATAAAATTCGGAGTGTTTTTATTTTTATTAAATTATTCCCACTCATAGAGGGGAAATCTTTGTCCCAGCAATGGAAATTTTATTGGCCACTCATGCTTATGCTATTCTAGTTATTTAGATTTAGTTCTGCCGAGCTCGTTCCACCATATTTACTCGTATTACAAAAAAGAAACTGAAATGTCCGGATTTAAAAATTGTCTAAAACAATTTGAATCGCTTGTGAAATAAACAAAATATACTACACATAACTCTTTAATCAAATCTAAATCTGTTGAATGACAGTAACACGACCATGTGAAAAAGAAGATAAAGTTGGAATACTTTTAAATTAGTTTACATCTTTTGCAGTGTTACTGGCAATCCGTATCAATATAAAAAAAACCCTAATACTTTATACTATTAGGTAAGCTATCAATTAAAAAATACAACCCGTTAAAAAAATTAGTACTAACTTATTAATTTTCTCTACAAGCTACTAGAATATGCGACCTAAGTATTTTATGGTACATACCCGGAGAGTAAAGGGGTGAGGGGCGCAAGGGGTGTCTCGCTGGAGAGCGACTGCGCCCTGGATAGAGCCGCTCCTGGTGACAGGGTGGATGGTGTGCTAGGAGTTGAACGACCACTGCCACCTCCGCATGAGTCGCCGCCACCTGTAAAGAATTTGGTTCCGTACAAATACATCACATAGAGCAGTGGTGGCTCAGTGGTAGCGGCCCCGACTTACGAACAGTTGGTAGTGGGTTCGGATCCAGGCAGGCGCATTAAGTACTTTGTGTAATTTATTTCATCACCACTGCTCTCAAAACGGTGAAGGAAAACATTGTGAGGAAACCGGCATATCTTAGAACCTAAAATTCGGAGATAAGTGACATCTACCAATCCGCACTGGGCCCAAGTGGTGGATTATAGCCCATCCCTCTCCTGAGAGGGAGAGAGAGAGAGAGAGAGAGAGAGAGAGAGAGAGAGAGAGAGAGAGAGAGAGGAGAGGAGATATTGTATACTTTAACAGTCTAGTTTCCGCATCTTCACGTATATTTGCGAACGAGTAGCAACATTCCAAACTTACACATTACCTGACTCATGTTTTCCTAGAAGAGCATGAATTTTACACCCACATTTCGTCAGATATTAAAGTCACATGTAACGGGGGCGAGACATATTGCCATCAACCGGGCACATTTCTAGAGTTCGGTGTGCTACTAACAAAACCTTGATGATAGAACCCAATATAAATTTCTTCCCGGCTATCATAGGTTGGAACTTGGAAGCTGCCTTTAATGCGGCAGCTCAGTAATCACAACACCAACAAAAATGAGAAGAGAAGTACTTGAAACGAAATTCATAACTCAATGCTTGCAAAAAGGATTAATTTTGATGCTTAAAAAAATTAGAAAACTTTAGTATGTTTATCATATTACTCGGGAAGTAAATAAATAACTCACTAATTAAACTGCTTACTTCACTCGAAAACTTTCCGGTTGCCGCTCCTAACGCTATACAAACTGCATCGCAACATGCACTCAATAAATTCTGAACTCTTTTTGGGTCAGTAGCAATTTGGAAAAACAATTCAGTTTTATGAGATTTATATTAATACGAGGCACTAAAAATTGTCCCAGAAAAAGGTTGAATAGACTTAATTTTAGTCCGTGCCTATTTCCGGACGTAAAAAGTTTAAATATGCCCGTCATTTATTTGTTTATGGTAGGACGCCATTTGTGAATGCCAGCAGTCATTAAGGACGCTTGACATACTGAATGGCCCGTTAACAGAGTGTATACCAAACGTGAATGAAAATAAATTCGTAATAAGAAATGTAAGTTGGGTATTACACAATTTCGTGTCTTGTTTATTAAAACTGCTGTAAATGGACTAAACATTAGTTTTGAAAGTAGTTCAGATAGTGAATGGTTTACGTTAACCCATGATGAAGAAGGCATTCAAGGAAGTAATATGAACTGAGAGGGGATTGGTGATTTTCACTGATCGACAAATTATCTATAAAAATATAAAAAAAATATCCTAATTTTATCCTAAATTAGGATATTTTTTTTGCAAGGTAATTACCTTGCAGGATTTATCTTCAGAGTAAGACTACGTACAATTATTCGTCCACCTTTTGTCTTCTTTATCGAATAACAAGCACTATTGACGACATGCCTCGATTAGAGCATGTGGAACCGGGTTTCGATGCACAGTAAAACCGGTTTTTTCTCGGGTTTAGCCTCGATGCCTCAGACAATCATTCATAGGATCGTTCGTTCTAAATCTTAGACTTACCATCATTAGACCACCTCTTGTCGACTCCGTCAGTGCTGTACCCGCTATCGACGACATGCCTCGGCTTATGCCTCAGACAATCTATCGTGGCGTTGCCCGAAGTGATCTGATGCGTAGTGCTCGGGTTCGGTGAGGTGCTGATGTAGGAGCTGTGTTTGGCTGACCGTCTCGTGTCTTCTACTCGTCTGTGCGCCGGTAAGTTGTCTTTGTTCGCCATGTTTTCCAGGTACTTGAATATGTGCACGCGCCCGCGCATGCATATCTAGAAATAAAAATCATCAGGGATGTTTGAAAAGATTCTGCGAAGTTAGTGTCGACTGGCGATAAATAGAAGGAGTGGATTGAGCGCTTTCCCAGGAGTGAGACAAAGAAAGCTAGAGAAAAAAAGTGTTGACTTATATAGTTCCAGAATCAACAGAGACCACAAAAAAGCGCCGTGACAATGAAGCTCGACGAAGTCCCAGAGAAACGAAGTCCCAGAGAAACGATTTAACTGTCTTGGATCCCGCAACGAAATTAAAATTAAAGAATAGCGGAGGAGTAGGTAAAACATAATTTTTGCACTTCCCTCTATATCAGCAGGAGAGAGAACAGAACAAGGCCAATAGGCACACATGGACATAAACAACTGGGATGAGCCCAGTTGCCTAGCACCACGGATATTAACATCATTAATATTACTGGGTCTTAAGTTGTGAGCTGTTATATTTGATTCCAATAATAGGTATGACAAAAATGCTTGAATGCACGGAAATTTTTTATAGTTTCTGCATGATCCTTATAGTAAATAACTCGGACTCGGACGGATGTAACCTGTACACTATACAACATAATATTACGTTAATTCTGTTAAAGACTACACTCCCATAAAATGTGGTGTGCAGATTGATTAGATATTCGCAGTAAGATGTATAACATTGACAAAGAAGTACATGTTATTACGATCCCAAATAAATTCGGTTTTGGGGTAGGGGAATAGTGATGAGCGTTGACTCATAAAATATCAGGGTTTATAAAGATATCTGAAAATTTCAGCATAATCAAGACATTGTTGTTTTGAATTACCTTTTGTTTTAGGTTTTGAACTATGAAAACAAGAGATTTGGAAAACCCTATTTGCCGAAATAAACAATTCGGGCTTCGGGCTATTTGTGTTACGGGTAGAATAAAATTAGGTTTGGGAATTTCCGACGCGGGTACTTGCTAGTAGTCAAGTAGGAATAACTATGAAGGGATTAAACAAACAACAAGGAAAACCTTCAAAAACATAACTTCATGTAATGTCATAATTATATGTATATGTCAGACCTACTAAAAATAACATAAACCACAATTGACGGCAGTGTTTATTTGGAACATATCCACACACTTTCGCCGATCGGAAAACAAAAAAAAGAAAACACAATGTATTGACAGCTCCACATACCACGCGAGTCATAAAACCCCGAGGGAAAGTGTTGCAGTTGCGCTACTTAAAAGCAATGAAAACCGCTGAAAATCATAGCGGTTTCTGTAGAAGTTTTATTGCCTTTTAAACAGCACTATGACGAATGTTGTTTTAGTGTTTTGTCGCTTATTATAACGCTCGGAGGTCGATCCTACAATAAAGTTTTGTGTAACGAGTTAATTCATACGCACGTTGCTAGTTTTGTAGTTTATTTAATGACTAGCGGACGTCACGCGGTTCCACCCGCATAGTTCCCGTTCCCGTGGGAATACAGGAATAAAAAGTAGCCTATGTACTCAGCGTGAATGGTGAAAGAATTTTTGAAATCGGCGCAGTGGTTTTTGAGTTTATTCATTACAAACATACACACACACACACAAAAATACAAATCTTTCCTCTTTACAATATTAGTGTAGATTACAACAGCATACATTTATTCTCAGACAACGTTGCCCCATAGATAAACGAACACTACGCCGCACATCGAACTCTATCCGACCTAGGGACGGACTCTTGGACACTTGCCCAGCTGTTAACGACTTAACAGCCCTAGACAAATACCACAGGTTACGGGAAGTTTTCATTGTCCTGCATTACCTGACCTCTGTGGTCAGAAATGCAGTCGGACATCTATTCTGTGCCGCTGGCACAATTTTAAAGTGGCGAGTATACGAAGAAGATTACCACCTTACCCCTTTTCTTTGTAAGAGGGTCAAGTAATGCAGGTCACTGACTGCGACTATACACAAATTAATATAGTAAACATGGCTAGATTGGCTAGTCATAATCATCTGTCTTGCCTTTTCCCAAATATACAGGGTGTAAATTAACCCTTCACACATAGGTACGTCAACCAAGCATTATGTACTGTATCAAACTAAGTACCCCTACGCATTTTTTTTTGCTGGGAAACGGACTTTTTTTTGGGGTCAAAAATCACATTTTACGGTAAAACTCAATGTAGCACTCTTAAAACATTGTGCTAGTGGATGCTTTGAATAGTAAAGGGGCCATGGAAGTAATTTAAGTAAAGTTATAACCTGAAAAACTAGTATTTACAAAAACAGCAGTGCAAAATTTGGAACTTTGACCCCCAATATCTCCGTAACTAGGGGGTTCCCAGGTATGGTCTTGAACCAAAAAATGATCGCAGTGGTGGGGAGAACAAGTGCCCTTCGTTTGCGTTAAGGGTACTTTTACACCCTTTATGTATGTTGGGGTCGGCTTCCAGTCTAACCGGATGCAGCTGAATACTAGGATTTAACATGGAACGACTGCCTATCTGACCTCCACAATCCAGTTAAGTAGTTCTGGGTAAGATTGGTTAGTTATTTGAAAAGAAATAATAATATTCTTACTGTGGTGGGAGGTGAAACGAGGGGATTGTTGTCCAGATTAAGCGTTACTAGTGTGTTCATGTTGCGAAGTTCCAGGGGTAGTGACGATATGCAGTTACAGCTCACGTCCAGGTGTTCCAGCCTGAGGTAGGTGATCTCTGGAATATGGAGAAAACATTTTAATATTTTTGGAACTAAGTATGAAACAGCATCTAGATGCCTGAGTGCTAAAACATGTAGCATTACTTAATGGGTCGTTATCACTGTTTCATTTAATTATACTTGGGGTCACCGCATTGGGACCTGAAATGTTTGACCTGGGACTTCTTTTATAAATATTCCAATAGCTATAATATTAAAACATAAAAAAACTAGTGTTAAACAGCGTATGGGAAACGGGCGTGAGAAACATGGTACATTATCAAACTAGGTATGTAAGTATGTAAACAACAAGTTCAGGACGAATACCTAAGTCGTCCTGAAACCTATGATATCAAAACAATTTCGCCACCAAACACGTCACTGTGTGGTCCCCGTTTGATAATAAACCACAGAAAACCATCATCATCAGCCTATAGCAGTCCACTGCTGGACATAGGCCTCTCCAATTGCACGCCACTTTTCTCTGTCCTCGGCAACTCTCATCCAGCTGCTACCAGCCACCCTGCGAAGATCGTCGCTCCACCTAGCCTGAGGGCGTCCCACCTTACGTTTGCGAATTCGCGGTCTCCACTCAAGAACACGTCTACCCCAACGGTTATCGGTTCTGCGACAGATATGGCCGGCCCATTGCCACTTCAACATGCTTATTCTGTGAGCTATGTCGACAACTTTAGTTCTCTGCCGGATCACCTCATTCCGGATTCGATCCCTCAGAGAAACTCCAAGCATAGCTCTTTCCATAGCTCGCTGAGAACCATAATTTCACCTAATTTAAAACTTTTCATACTATAAATTCTACAAAACAACGAGTACGATGCTAAATCCTGCAATAGCAACTATGTAACTAACAAGATTGAATTCCTGAAATAGCTTCCTAACAAAGATCAAAGAGAACTCTCAAGAGGCGGCGCAAACACATCAAAATGAATCTGACCACTTAGTCCCGTCTCTATTTGGTTTCCACGGATAAACAAACATGCCGCGAGGCTCTCAGCAGTATGGTGATGCAATTTCTTACGTTTACGAGTATGGCCATCCATCTAGCTTGGTACTGGAATAACCCTCCCTAAACCAGACATATATCTCTGGATCAGTTGTGCTTTCGCCATCTTCCAAAGCAAGAGCATGTCCATATATCTAGCTTTTTTTGATACATGTATAAGGTAGTCTAAACCAATGATATCAGACATGATTTATCTTAAGATTTGTTGTGGTTTCGCCATCTTTCAATCATGCCGATAATTAATGAGCTTAGTACAATGTAGAATCTCAGCAGTCTGACTAGCAACTATTTTGCTGACTGAGTAACACTTTTAATATGGCCCGAGGTTTTCTCGTACATACAAGCTAGATTTTTCAGGCGAAGGCCGTAAATCAGTCCGTAAATGGTTTTTAATCTTTAAAAGATCTGCATCAGAGGGTATCATAATCAAAAACAAGACCATTGTACCATTTTTCCAAATACAGGCAATTTATCAAAAAGTCAACTAATCAAAAGTCAAGTTGGCAATTAATCAAAAAGACAGTCTCTTAAAGAAAGTTTTCCGTTACCAACCACGGTTGAGGCCCGTCGGGGCTGCAGGAGGATGTAAGAGATACCGCGGTCTCGACATAAAGGGCTAAGAAGGAACATGGGTGGTTTTTAGTCAGTGGAAGTCTGACACTCTGTTTCGCTCTGCCCAAAAGCGGGAGGGGTTAATTTTGATGATTTCCCACCCCACCCAAAAAAAGGCCCTTTGTTTCTCCTCTCAAAAATCCACCCTACATAATTCATATGAAAGAAAGACATAGAAACATACTCCTGTATAATTATGAACTAGTTACAGTAACAGGGCCTCACAAAAGGCAAGATGTTGTTTTCCTCGTTACCGTAATCTCCGATACCCGTATAACTGGGCCACCGATGTTTTCATCAGACTATTCGCTCGCACTTATCGGTATTACGGTGCTGAACTCAATACATGTAACAATGGTATTATAGTTGCATGTAATGTTTAATACATGATAAACAGGGTCCAATTTTATGAGCAAGGGAGAACTTCACATTCGTGACAGTAGGACTTTTTAATTATACTAAGTAGGTAATTGCGGTCGTTTGACAAAACAAAAAAAATGTACATAATCATTTTACTTTTGTGTTTATCATGTTTAGTTATAAAGCGATCATTAGATGTAAAGATTACCGCTAGCCAATTTAATTTGACCTTGTAATAATGCATGTGCTTTAAGTTATGTATTAATTCAATTAATAAGGTGCAAATTACATGCGTTTAAGGAGGAGCCATAAAATTCAACATTTAAAATGCAAAACCTATTGTTTTATCGGTTAATAAAATAATCGATAGCTATTGATTACTAATTAATAATTAATCAATCATTACATCCTTATTTTATCAATGATCATTACACCTTCACATGCTCATTGTATAATCGGCGCGCACCATAGTTGCCATACTATGATGCGCGCCGATTATACAAAAAGCATTTAAAAGAGCATCCTTATTGTCTCAGTGAATTATTGTCTTACTGCCGCAGTCAGAGAGCTTTAATGATTACTTAAGCCGTCACTTAGTAAAGGTTTAACATACTTTTGTATGACAAAACTGTCAAAACCTTTACTAAGTGATAGCGTAAGTACTAAGTATCTAAGTCTAGAGTAAAAGAGTTTAGTCTAAGGTTGTTCACTTATCAGCTGCCCTGATCTTCTGAATATTAGCCATGATCGTCGCATACTAAAAATGAAACTCCCAACTATTTTCCTTAGATCTCACCTAGTGCCGTGCAAGATGAGGCCTACGATAGAAAGAGAGCGTATTCAGAAAGTATCTGTTCACCACACCGAGAAAGACCTTGCTGACTGGACTTCGGACAAAGTTCGGTGTCCAGAACCCATCCCAAAGTCCACCTGGCATGTTTTGCCCGCAACTTTATACGCACGCGGACACATTCGATTTCATCACAGCAAGTATACTCACGTAACGGCAGAAGTCCCAACTGATTATTGCTAAGGTCGAGCGCTCTCATGCCAGCGCAATCCCCAAGAGTCATGGGCACTTGCGTTAGCCTGTTGTTGGACGCATCCAGCTCAGCCAGGGAGGACATCTTGCCTATCTCCTTGGGTAAGGTACTTAGCATATTGTCGGGTACCAAGAGCACTTGAAGCGGCATCTGGCATACTTCACGTGGTAATTCTGTGAGCTGGTTTGAACTGTGGACAAGAGAAAAGGAAATTTAAAATTTTTGATTTGCAAAAATATAATTTAATTTAATGCTGCTTTAAGTTTGGGAAATTTTCTTCTGTGTGTCGATGACCATTTAAATTGTCTCTGTAAGTAGATGTCTCGCTAGCATCTATCAGCTCCTGTGATTTGCAAGAAACCATTTTTGTAAATAAAGCCTTTATAAATGCCCGTAAGACCTACGTAACAATCGTAGTGTGTTTTTTCTAAAAGCGTTTTTTAAATTATAATTTTATTAATCCAGATTTTTCATACAAACAGCTCACAATGTTCAAGATTGACGTAGGAACGCGGAACATTTTCTTATATCAGAAATTGTAACCGACATATTCTTGAGAGTCAATGAACGCGAACATAAACAAATGCACCCAATCGATACATCACTAAATGGCTATTTTTACCCCATCAAACCTACTCTAGAATGGGATTGCATGTAATTAGAGCGGTCGAAACATAAATCGGTCATCGCCTAACCAAATAGTATCGGAGTTCGTGCCAAGAGAACTAGTAAACATTGGTGTAAAAGTTTTCTTAAGATTTCTGCTTCCTGTTTTTTAAACGGAACGGAATAAAAAAGCTTTAACGTTATACAACTTATTGGATTACTACGTGTGGGGCACTGAGCGTTGCTGATAGTTTTATAATAATATGCCGATTAGATTATGTGTGTAAACGTGATGATCATAATTTAAGACCGCCCAAAGAGATATGATCTGTATCTTCTTAATATAAAGCCATAAACAATCATAAAAAGACGAATAAAGAGATATTTACAGTCAAAAGTCAAAACAATGTTAGTAATGTGTTATCTTGTTTACATAAAAGATCAGAAAATGGTTTCATGACTAAGAACTTCATAAAGTAAAAATCGAATCTGAAGTTGCATACCAATTTTTCTGTTCCCCCAAAAGATGTTTTGGGGGAACACGTGAACAAATATCTAGTTACATAAAACCAAAAGCATAATTTCATGAGCACGACGGCATCATAGTCATAAAATTACCCAATTCTGAATGGAATGAAGCCAGTCAAAACACAGACGAGGTCGAGACTTTCAGAGAGACAGCATCAAAACAAACTAAACTAATCCCAAAACAAAGACTACCCTACCGTACAACGTAGCAGTATTAAGTACCTATCGACGTACTTAATACTGCATCTTTTATGTCTAGATGTAGATACCTTTTCAGTCGTCTAGACGCTTCTAGACACGTTCCTTGAAACAGGATTCAATTCAAGACTAGGGATCAATAAATAGATGCGAGGTCAACGGACGATGCAAAGGAAATAATTGTGAAGAAACTTGTGTCGAGGGAGAAAAAGTGCGATAGTAACAAGTTACGCGACACAATGAGAATGGCCTGTATGTAGTAGCAGCAACGATAATTGTATGTGATGACGTAAACAATCCAATAAACACGGACATAAAGCACGTAGAATGGGATCAACGAACCGGGAGAGAAGTATCACTAGCCGTAGTAAAAGATACAGTCGTTTCTTTCCTAGACTTTTGTTTTGTTTTTGTACATCATTCTCTTTTCACTAGCGTGGAAAGCACTTGAGCGAGTGGGATTGACATTAAAATATGTGCATAAGAACTGCAATAGATTGCTTAGACGGCAAAACACTCATAAATTATACACTGCCACCGCATTCTCCGATCAGATTGAAAGTTATTTCAAGCCTAATCAGAATCTAAATAGACTCGCTCCCCTAGTGTCAACAACACATCCCAGTAGCGTCGACGAAGCAAAACATCGAAGTATTCCAAGTGCCACATTTCTCAATATCACCCCGTCACGTCAGCGAGATAGGACCGTTATCGGACCACCATAAATGGCAACGCAACAGTTTCACCAGAAACAAGAATACGAAGACTGTCATACAATTGCAATGTAAACAAGCTTTCTCGATGACTTCGTAACTTAGTGCAGGTTTAGGATAACCGCTAGATTGGTTTTGGCACTTTCTAATTTAACTCTTTTTTGACAAGTTAGTGTGGTTTTAGGCTAATTTATTTGGGAACGAGCCGTGGGACCTTTAAATTGTTTTGCATACGCGAAGTATAACTGTTTATGAAGTGTCAAGTGGGCTATACGAGGGAGAATTAAGGACAAGCCAAGATTATCTGTTGAGTGAAGTGATAACAAACAAATATTTCGCCATATTGCTCTTTAAAACATCCTTGTCGACCTAAGCCAGAATCTCACACGTGCACATATGCGTATTATGCAAAAAATAATCATCATATTATATTATGAAGAACAAAAACAAAATCAGTGCCCGTAACATTAACGAACCGTTGCTAATTAATTCATGAAAAAAAAAACTGTTAATTTAATTATTTTTACTCTTTTGATTAGGACGACGGACGTACTTACAGTACGTAACAATATGAAACTGTGTGCAAGGAATTGAGAATCATTCGTCATTGAGATCATCCATGACCATCACCTTTGATCTAATATGGACCCATCTTCAAGATAAATCTGTTGCAACTAGCTCGAATGTGCGACACGAAGACATGCATTTAGTTTAATCATATGGAACTGCACTACAGCCAGATAGACTGACGTATCAGAAATAGCCCAGACCGTTCAAAATGTTCTAATTTCAGAGAGATTTGTCAAAGAGCTGCAAAGAGATACACATTATAAACGTCTTCTGCAGTTCTGCCACAGAAACATGGTTATGAAATGTTTAGGTCATAAATAAAATTACTTCTCTAACTGCCGCACTCAGAGAGCTTTAATGATTACTTAGCCTATCACTTAGTTTTGACAGTTTTGTTATACTGTCAAATCTTTATTAAGTGACGGCTTAAGTAATCATAATCATTTAATATCTCTGAGTACCGCAGTTAACGGTATTTCTGTTACCCTCCCAGGTTTCTACCACAATCTTATCTCAGGCACCGGAACGTTACTATCAGTCAGGAAACATGGCATAATGAATTTGTCAAACATTCTAATGTAATGTAAATTCAAACCTCATTCAAACTGTTAATTTGGTCGTATCTTGTATATCAATGTGTTCTACAACACACCTTCGTCAAATTAGCAGACGCTATGACAACATTTGCTGAAGCAGTTTACTCCGAGGGTCGGTCCCTATACTCTACGAACTAGGGAGGGGTAGGGTGCCCCCTTCCGCCGACTTAATTATTTAGACATTGAGGGCGAGATCTTAGTTTGCGTAGGGGCTAAAATATTCTGTATGAATCTGGGTCAGCGTAGGAGTTTTTTGTTTATTCTGTTTGAGCTCTTGTGACATATTTAACTTCTTGGTAAACAAGAGAATTCTATAGTGTGTACAGTTGTACACATTTACAATTCTTGTTTAGTGAATTCTCGTTGTTGATACTAAAGCTTACTTTTTGAGCCAAAGGAGTTAGTTTAGTTATGATCCCGAGATTAGAAACTTTTTCTTATTGAAATTTTAAGTCTCTAAACTCGTCGAATACATCATTATACATAATTACAATTATACTAGCGGACGTCACGCGGTTTCACCCGCGTAGTTCCCGTTCCCGGGAGAATACATGGATAAAAAGTAGCCTATGTCAACCGGGAATAGTGTAGCTTTCCAACGGTGAAAGAATTTTTCAAATCGGTCCAGTAGTTTCGGAGCCTATTCGTTATAAACAAACAAACAAATCTTTCCTCTTTATAAAATTCGTGTAGATTATTAGTGTAGATGAGACTACAGGTGTAATTTTCAAATCAGTCAGTACGATTTCCGTGTTTTCCTCGTCTCCCACACTCAATATGAAAGCGACATTGACGTCCCCACATGGCTTCCCCTAACAATTTAGAACAAATAATTCGCACGTTCCGCTCCAGCGATTCAAGGTCGGTATTATATCGATTTGTTCACAGTAGGGTGACAGAAATAACTAGTCGATAGTACTGGGGAGAAGTTACAAAAGGATAATAGGTGCATTACATAAATAGAAATCTCTATTTATGTAATGCACCTATTATCCTTTTGATAAAAACAAAAAAAGTAGTTATAGTACATTACTGCCGCGGTCTATAATGACTACTTTGCTGGTCGCGCTGATGATGGCCGACAGCGCAGCGTAGCGCAGCTCCAGGCCGACACAGCGCGGTCAGCGTGCAGCACTTGATGGACGACCTGAGATAAAGGCCGAGACCGTAGGCCGAGGCCTTTACAGCGAGGACAGCAAGGGCTGCAATGATGGCCAAGCTGAAAGGCCTAGAGCGTAGCTAGGCTAGCTCGAGGCAATCATAGCGTGACCAGCGAAGCAGTCATTGTGGGCCAAGGTTTGTATAGTGCTTTACTCAAAAATGCAAGTACCTAATCTAAATAAAACCAGCAAGTAATTTAAATAAAAAATATATTAATTAACTAGACTTTTAATTAAAATGACAATTATGAAAAGTACAGTTACTAAAATTCAACACCGACTTTCCCGGTTTGATATTACTGATAGTTTGCGATAATTCTAATGCGGTGTTTGACTGCTGGATTATTTCTTCATTTATTACTTCATTTAAATCTTTTTTTTTTTTACCTTTAGACGTACAAACAGCTGTGTTTTAAATAAAATCTTTTTGGAATTGATTTTTTAAAACGTTGAAACGTCAAAATAGCGGCCGGCAAAACATTGCCGGCCTGTTAGAGCGGCCAGCAAAACTTTGCCGGCCGCTCCTTGAAACAGACCGGCAAGGTCGACTTTGCTCAAACAAGTTTGTCAAAATAATGACAACATTACATGCATTTTTGAGTAAACTACTTTTTTTGTTTCCAACTTTTTAGAACTTTTCTGTTTATTCTTTCGTTGGGTGCGTAAATTTTTTTGCAGATGATTTTAACTTTAGTGTTTGTTTATACAATTTGTGACTTTGAATTTATTTGAAACATAAAGTGTCTTTGTTTTTTTTTCAAATCCGATAAATTCCCCCCAAAATCTCCAATTTTTCTTTGATTATTCTTTTATTTAATTATATTTATATATTTATTTCTTTTCTTTAATTTTAATGTAGCCAGTGACACTCGCGCCATCAAGACGAATCAGATGTATATTTCATTCAAATCCCTTCCCTCCGTTTCGGAGTTATGAGGAAACCAAGAAACGGACATACATACATACACGCCAAACACATAACCCTCCTTTTGGGCTTCGCTGCAGTCGGGTAAAAACATATAACCCTCCTTTTGGGCTTCGCCGCAATCGGGTAAAAAAGGTTTTTTTGAAGAGTTTTCTGTTTCAGTTTGTTTCAGTTGGGTTTAGAAGCAAACATTCGAATGCATCAACATCATTTCAGCCGAAAGACGTCCAATGCTGCAGGGCTATTGCGTATCTTTTAAATGACAGTGGCGAACCTATAGTGCCTATCAATTACTGTCAAATGGTTCCATTTTGTACTAAACCATAACCAATTTGACAGTTAATCCATAGACAATATGATAGCCACTGTCATTTAAAAGATACGCAATAGCCCTGCTGGACATAGATCTCCTAAAGTGTCGCCACATGGAGTCCCGTGCACCTCACATACAGCAGATTCCCGCAACATTCACCAGGTTTTTGGGCGTTCAAACGCAACGTTTTCCGGTTCCCGCTTGCTACTCCATTCCTCCACTCGAATGCATAGCTATCTCCAATTAGTAGAATTAGGAATCCGTACGGATATCGATAGTGCAAAGGGATAATGTGTTACACTGACCATACAAATTGCAGCTATTTGTTCCGACATTAGTAAATTCGGATGTGAATTGAAGCATTCTTTTTTTATTGAGGAAAAACAAGACGTGATAATACGTTTTAACAATAGTAGTGAGTGTTCGTTTTGTGAAAGGACAAGACAAGAATCTACGTAGACTTCCATCTATACATTTTTCTCTTCTAAAGAAGAATATTGTCACGTTTGAGTATTCCTAGAATTATTCTAGAAGAAGGTGCACCTAATGGAAGATGAAGCAACTATTGAAATTCAAGTTAAATGAGGTGTTTGCAAACCAAACCGGAACGATACAAAAACTAACAGGTTCATATTTGTTCATAGTATGATTCTATCTACCCAATTGAGTTACACAATAGCAGCTCTTTCCAGTAGTTCGGCATTGTAGTGCACATTTGGCGCGGACGTCCCATTTTCGAAAGCCTACGTGTGCCGCGCGCATGCGCCCGTTGATCGGGCGTCATGGAGCATGCGCGTGCGACGAACCGCGATCACAATGCGTGAGTTACGCTTTGCTGGTGCTTTTATGACTGTGTTTTGGCAGTTTCGTCAAAATAGATAGCTTTGTTTCATAAAATCATCGGTTCGTGAATAATAACTAGGATATTAGATAATGGTACTAATGTCAGAGGTAGATAGGACACATTTTTAGTTGTCACAAATTTGCCTGTTTCCGTAAACGTTTAAAAATATTCATTACAAATAAACTTTTAAAACTGTTGTTTGCGTAACAAACGCCACAATGGATTCGACGGCTCATGTTGTGACAGTTGTATAGTTCATAGAAGAGGAACAACAGAACTGTTTTTGTTTTCATGTTGTTTCCGATTACAAACTACATATTTATGAACGGGGCTAATCGGTCGACTACTCGAGTTACAATATACAATTATTGTCGATTGTGTCAATCGTCAAGATCATTCGTGAAAAGAAAGCAAATACGATGTTATTACCAGGTTACCCAGAAGGCAAATTTCTTGGAAAATTTACTCGATTAACCCCCGCCTACGTAATTTCTCAACGTCTGTGTTTCTGAACATTTGTCATAATTAAAAGCTATTATGGTTTTATAAGCAACTAACGAGAGCGTTCATTAAATTAGCAATTAAATTGGCCAGATTTGTTAGATAGATGATAGCTCATTAAGAAAAATCTGTGGGTTTTTGAGAATCAAGTTCTTCAAGACAGATCTTGATACATCGTTAGTCTAGTGACTCCTGTGCATGAGGTACTTTTTTTTTGGGGGTGTGGGATCATCAAATGACTGCACCCGCTCCCGCTCTAGGTAGGGAGTGTCAGAACGGTTGTTTTTCCTACTCCTCCGCTATTCTTTTCTGATTAATTTCGTTGCGGGATCCAAGACAGTTATTTATTTCTCTAGGACTTCGCGGTCTGGATTTGTGTCCGTGTGATGGCAAAAGGCTGGCCCCTTATTACACTGGCGAAATGTGTACACTAATAGATACCACTCTGCCAGACCTTTCGACGATTACAGGCGTCATATTATGTTTATCGTGATATGTTTCGAAATTTTAATATACTACAGGCATATGTTAAGGACGACAGCTGGGACCCCACCTGCACTGTGCCAAAAATAAACGGGGCCTCATCGAAACAAGTCCAGCTGGACATACCTAATACCAAAAGATAAAATAACATTGTAGGTAGGAACTCGGGAGTTGAAATGTAGGAGGAACCAAAGTTAAATAAAGGTCCGGGCTCTTTAATATTAGTTTAGGAGAGCTTCAGTTAATTAAGGGTAATGTAACTGTAACTGTAACTGTGTGGGAGTGCTCAATTACTGAATAATTTCAAGTAAGATATTTAGAAAAGAATATTATTAAAAACAGAGTTGTTTTCCACTGAAACGGGATGCGACAGGGTATCATTTTCCGTCATCTTAAAAAGTAGGCTAACTTTCCAGGCGCCCACCTTTTTTCAACGAAAAAAAATATTTTATTTTTTATTTAGCCCGTATTGTCCCACTTCTGAGCAAAGGCCTCCCCCCATTCCTTCCACTTCTTACGGTGGTGTGCTTCATCTTGCCAGTGGGTGAGAAAGCCATAAAAAAAATAGTCCCTCAAAAGTTAAATTTTATTTAAGAAACACGAAATTCCTTATCAAAACCGATTCTTTTAACAAGACGATAACGGCTATTTATTTATTATTGTCTGTCTTATCGTCCGCCGTATCCATATGTCACTTTACCTCTTGGCCGTGACATCTCCGGTCATTCACCTAACCCACGGAACTTTGCACCGGTGACACTTATCGCGATGGAATAAGGTTCATTTTTGACACGTAGGAACTAAAGTTAATGTTGTGTATCGCGAACACGTGATTACTGTGATATTGATCTTTTATGAAATTATGATGGAACAATAGAAAAGGTTAGGTCTACTTATTGATGTCAAACAGCTATATTCGTACAAGTCATTAGTTACTTAGATATTGTTCCTATAAGTAGGTATTTTGTTTGCTTGTTTTAGGACATGTACCTTTCCATAAACGAGAATCTTGTAAAAGAATTTGGCACCTATAGGTCTTTCATGTTATTACATATAGATACTGAGGTAAGTAATCCGCTTAGTATATTCTAATTAATTAATTTGATTGCTGTCGTTTCGATGGTCCATTTATTTACTTATTATTAATTACTAACGACAGGCTTCGACAAAACAACGAGATATTTTTATAACAATGCACATAATACATATTTCGGAATAACTACTTAAATTATTAAGTATCTGAATCAGTTTTAAAAGGAACGGTGGACGGAATGTGTGATGGATGATATGGCTACCAAGGAGGTGACTGCTGGTGTGACGAGTTATAGACAAGTATGGAAGAAGACATGTGGGCCCGACCCCAAATAAATTGGGATAAGGGCAGGCGAATGATGTAGAGCGATAACTGATAAAAGACAAGGTTTCTAAAGATGTCGGAGAATTTTGGCTTAGTCAATAATAGTCAAGATATTGCTGATTCAAATTATCTTTTTTTTGCGATTCTGGGATATGAATGATAATGAGCATAGATCGGAATAGGTTGAGCTGTTTTATGTAGGTACTTGCCATAGGTTAGAATAATTATGGATATTCCCCGAATTCCGGGATTTGGTTAAAATCAAATCAAATAAATTTGGGTAAAATCATAAAAAAATACATAAGCCATCATCAACAACCTATTAATGTTCCCACTGCTGGGACACAGGCCTCCTCTCTTTGAGAGGGAATGGGCTATAATTTCCCACGGGGGCCCAGTGCGGATTGGTAGATGTCACATGTTTTCGAATTTTATGGTTCTAAGACATGCCGGTTTCCTCACGATGTTTTCCTTAACCGTTTTGAGAGCAGCGGTGATGAAATAAAATACACAAAGTAATGCGCCTGCCTGAGTTCGAACCCACGACCTATACTGTTCGTAAGTCGGGGCCGCCACCACTGGGCCACCGCTGCTCTTATATAAACCATCAATGAACCTAAATAGCTCTCACCTATTCCGATCACTGATAATGAGTTGAAGAATGCAACCGAGTAAAACAGGCAGACACACACGGCGACTTCTATAATAAGTGCTTTGTACAGACATGCAATAAATTCTATTCATATTTATATCATGTAGTAGTGTCATTGCCATTACTTAGAATAAACAATAGCTTACTAGTTTTTTTTTTTTGGCGGGTGGAAAATCATCGAATAACGCTCTTGGGCAGAGCGAAGGGGAGTGTCAGACTTAGTAGAAAAGGGAGTAAAGGGAGTGTAAAGCTTAGCCCTACATGTCAAGGCCGCGGTCATTCCCATTACTTAGAATAAACAATCAAGTAGCCTGACGTAATGAACGCATATAACTGAATGCAACGGTTTTGATAAGTTATCGCGTGACTACCAACAGTACATTTAAGTAGATAAGGGCACCATGTGAAGGGGAAAGTGTACTAAAATGTTAATTAAAATTTTATTACCCTACAAATCTGGAATTTGTATGGAAGGAACAATTTTGGGTGACAGTGACATGACTAATTATGTTTAAATTAGATTAGCCTTTGTTGTAGAAGTATTTTTTTAACACAATCAGATAGGCAGATTAAGCCGTTAGGCGGAGGTGTACCTAATATAACACCCACATTACGCCAGTTATATTTAAAGTCCAATGAAATAGAGGGCGAGTCTATTGTTAAATCTAGACTCCGTCGCTGAACCACCAACATGGCAAGGACATACAATCCAATATCTCTATATAATGTCGTAATAAGTCCCGAATATGACACACTGCTACCAAAACTCAGAAACCGTAAAACACCCAAACACAGAAAGCGAAATTAACTCAATAAGGCAGCATTGCATAAATACAACAGCAAAACTACACAAAAAGGCAAACAACCTATTCAAATAAAACAAGTTCAAAGCTAAATCTTGAGCGCGAGAAAAGCATTCTACTTGCCCATATCATAAATAGCTATGATAATAAAATAAAACTATAAAAGGCAAGCCCACTGTCCGCATATAAAGCAGAGTTTATTTCTAAACCAATGCTATTAATTACAGGCATTTTCTAAATTGTTCGATGTTGTTGGTATTTCTGTGAAGACGCTTCTTTCGTTGATTATGGTAGTAAATAGAACATGTCTAAATTAGGAAACAATGGGAAAGATCCATTAAAAAGGAAACATAACATAGTATCACGCAGGGTAAGGTAGAGGTGTAAATAGTATACCCACATTTCGCCACTTATGTGTAAGCCTAGAGAGAGCTAGAGCCTATTGCCATCAATCGAGCACAAATCCAGACTCCGTTGCAGCCTGACTGATAAATTCCTGATGGATAAACTCTATAATACTTTGACCCGGGGTCCGACCAAAGAGGCAGCCTAGAAATGTATTTCATTGATGGGATTTTAAGAATAAAAAATTACATCACAATGAGAAGCATCGAAGAATCATCAATATTTGATTCACATAAAATTACCAATAAATACTGCATATATATCACAATGAGATACGTCAATAGACACCAGCATCGATAGCACATCATCCACAAACAGACTTGCAAAATTATCTATGGCTTAGCTCCCAACTTGGTTTTGAACAAGTTTCTTTGAGTGATGCATTTACATTACACATTTCACTCGCCACTCGCAGGATTGCAATAACAATCTGCATATTGTTTCCTTCAGCACCCTCAGCCATATTGTAGAACTTATCGTGGTTATATTCTATTTTAGTCCTGAGCTAAGGAACACTGAGGAGTTCAGGACATGTCCTTGACTTGTTCATGAGTATAACGCAAAAACCGCAATACATTTTAGGTAGTGATTCAGGCCATCAACGACTACTTTCGATAAGGAGTGCTGAGTCGGAAAAAAAAACGGAATCTTTGACCTTCGTACTAAGTGCATTGCCTATTAGGGATGGGCGGAAACTACAGTTGCTTGCAGAGCGGATGGCTGATGGGTTCGAAAAGTTCTGGAGTGGGGACCGGGAGCACCTTCCACAAGGTGGACCGACGACCTGGTAACGGTGATCCTCTGGGTGCGAGACGCAGAGGACCGTTCAATGTGGTGACCCTCGGGGAAGCCCTATATCCAGTAGTGGACAGCGGTTGAAATGATGATGATGAAACTACAGAATATCACCTGCTAAATCCTTACGTAATTCTTTAGCTTCATCCTGATACATTTAGTCATACACGCGCTTCGATTCGATCGATTGCAAGAACTACGAACCTGACCTTTCTTAAGAACATCGTCAATAAGGCATGTAACATGTTCCTGCTATTATCTTGTTAGTAAACTGTACCAGCTGTCACAGTAAACTGTCTAGCCGCTTGTCTGTGTGTTTGTTTGCATGAGACGCGAGATGAATCAATTGGTACTATCGGTGTGGGGGCCACTGATTTGTTTGACGTTTGAACTTGATCTAGAGGGTTTCCAAATTGGTTTTGTATTTGACTTTGTTTGGTACAGAAATTCAAGGTATCAGTTGGTATCAGATTGATTCATCGGAAGTGAAGTAGGTAATCAGAATAAAGTAAAAGTGCTTCAAGGATCTTTTGACGCTCAAATAACGTTGAGAAGTAATCACGCAGGAGGGCATTGTTAGTATTTATATTTGTTCAGGAGTTTTGTGACATGTATTGAAAATACAAAATTATGGTATTCGTTCCGATATTGCCCACGTGCCAAAAGAACCGTGTTACGTGAGATTTCTTTTTACACCAATTGAAAAAAACGCTCATCCACTAAAAAGGTTGTTTGTACAAATGTACATGTCTAGAGTGACATTATAACTGGCCAGAAAGCCTCAAACTTTAAAAGCTCGAACGTCAAAGTCAAAAAAATATAAGCCGGCGCAACCACGTTTGCATAGTAAATTATACAAAAACAAACACAATATAGAAACTACAGCCGCGGTTGGCGTTCGCTCGACGGGTCGTCAGTCGCCTCAAACACGCGCGTTTCCCCTAGGCACGAGTCGGCCAGCCGCGCCGCTCGATACAACACGGGCGTCGCCGCTAAGGTAACCAAGCTCTGTATTTTTAGGACAATTTTTATTTTCACACCTTTGTTTTAGCGTTACATATTTGTTAAAACAAAGGATTGTTTGTGCATTTTCCTGTTACGAGCTAAATTAAACGGTACCACGGTTGTCAATAATACCACTGTACTTATACGTCACAATTTTTGTTTAATTATACCTATTGAAGGTGATATAGTTTTGAGCTTGTCCTTATCCTGAAACAATATTGCCCTGACTTAAGTAAATAAAATTATATTATGATTCAAACCTGACTCCCACAACAAGTTATCCCAACTCCGAACGATGTTTGAGTAATTTCCTTAATAAAACCACAATGTGCTAAATATAGTCCTTTATCGTGTTCTGATAAAGCTGTTCACCCTAGCTTGTGCCGGCCATCTTGGAACGTAACCGCCGCGTTCCCCCGTCGCACGCCAGTCGCTCGCTGCGCGCCCGCCCGTGTGTACGATTCATGTTGAACGAGGTCACAAATTCCCCACTATGCAGTTCGAATACGACCCAGAACGACTCATTGAAGAAGTCAGAAAGCGTCCCGGTATATGGGACTACCAAGATACGGAGTACCGCGCCAAAAACATGAGGTACAGACTATGGAACGAAGTAGTCACCGAGTTGATGAATTCGGACATCAAGGTTTCTAAAAGTGAAATGAGAGAACTCGGTATGTACCGTTGAACTTAGTTTGATTTATCTACTATGTATTTACTATCAGGGTATCTTGAACACACGACGGATTTGGATCACATTATAACGAATACGACGCGACGTAAACACAAGTTTGTTTTTAAAGTTTAGTTGTTGCGGCACGCTAATAGATGGCGTTATGTGTCTAACCGGGGCGGCATCGGTACCGTCTCTCGCGTTTTTAACCGTTTTTTTTTGTTTGAAATGTGTTTTTGATGGCTCTCTGAAGTGGTACAATTTAATGATATTTATGGAAACTTTATCATACATTTGCATAGACGTTACTGAGGCAATTATAATATTTTTGTAACGGGGTCTGACAAGTTTTGAGCATGCAGTTTTTTAACATTTACTTAGGTTGCTTGCTATAAATAAGAATTATTAATTTGGTTCTACAAATCAAAGACTCGCAGCAGCAGAATATACTGCCAGATTTTCTATGAGCAGTCTCTCTACAAGCTATTAAAACAACATTATGATTCCACATTAATTTCAACTGATTGTTTCAGAAATCCAGTTGCAAAAGAAATGGAAGAGCATTCGTGACTGCTTTCAAAAGTACATATCGAATCCAAACCGAACAAAAAGACCTTACATATACTGCAGACAGTTGCAATTCCTATTAAAAGATCAGGACGTACCTCAGAAAGACGAAGGTAATGCTGCAACCAGTGAATCAGATGAAGACAAGCCAATAAAGAAGAAAGGAGTATGGAGATATAAAAAGAAATTGAAATTAGTTAAAGACGAGGAAACCTCAGAAGAAGATAATGATACTACATTTGATGTAGCTCTTGATGATTCTACAGACTATACGGATACTGCAGAAACAACGCGTACAGCTAAAGTGCCAAAAATGAGCAAACCCGAGAAACAAGAGTTTGCTTTTGCAAGTGTGGATGCACAGGTCAAACCGGAATCAGATGATCCTGATAGAATGTTCCTGCTGTCGCTTCTGCCTCATTTCAAGTCAGTTCCAGAGGAATTACGTCTGAACGTGAAAATGGAACTGATGCAAGTATTGCGAAACGCGAATTATAATACCGTGCGAGAGCATAAGTTGATTTGAATTATGATAAACATATCACAAGAGTTATTTAGATTAAGCATTCTTTTAATTAGATATTTTATGACAAAGCATAAGACTACTGTTAAGTTACATTCCAAATGTTTATTATTAAAGTTTAAGATTAAAGTTTTGCGTTTGACTTACCTTAAATCTAAATATGTGAGTGACTGGAGGCCTCCGACTCCATTTGGGACTGTCCTGATAATATTTTGTGATAACAGTAACTTTTCTAAAAAAATATACGACGTAAGTTCATCTGGTAATTCACTGAACCGATTTTTTGACAAATCTGAAACAAAGGAATAGTTGTTTTAGTAGGTCCTTTTTACATGTAAAAAAAATTAAAACCGGTCAAGTGCGAGTTGAACTCGCGTGAAGAGGGTTCCGTACGATGAATATAATATATCTACCATGTTTTTTTAAATCTGACCCAAATTTGTTTGTGGTAACTAAAAAAGGTCCAGCGGTTAGGGCTGTGCGTTCAGTCATATCAGTCATTGAGTCAGTCAGGACTTTGAATTTTATATATATAAATTCACCATGTAATTTTTAGACCATGGACTTCTTATAGGTTTTCCTGTAATCTACAGGTATAGAACTATTTTCTGTATTTTTTTCAAAATTTTAGGCTCAGTAGTTTCGGAGATAAGGGGGGGGGACGGGCCGCGGGTAGTCCAACGGTTATCGCGGCCTCGACATAGAGGGCGAAGAAGGAACATGGGTGGTTTTTAGTCAGTAGAAGTCTGACACTCCCTTTCGCTCTGCCCAAGAGCGGGAGGGGTTATTCGATGATTTTACACCCACCAAAAAAAAAAAAAAAAAAAAGGGGGGGGGGACGGTCAATTTTTGTCTATTTTCTTAAATAACTTTAAAACTATTTATTTTAAAATTATTAAAAAAATATATTTGATACCCTCATAGTAAGCCCTTTCATTTGATGTGTCACATGGTACAGTTTGCAAATTTTTTTTTTTAATTTTCTTATTTGCCCCGTAAAAGCGACCCCCATATTCAAAATTCATTTATTTACTTTAGCCGTACATGTTTGGGTCACAAAAATCTATATGTATACCAAATTCCAACTTAATCGGTCCATTAGATTCGGAGCAAATTGGCTGTGACAGACGGACAGACAGACAGACAGACACACGAGTGATCCTATAAGGGTTCCGTTTTTTCCTTTTGAGGTACGGAACCCTAAAAAACAAAGCAGTACAAAAAAAAACGAAGGTTTGTTTATGTACTTTGTAAGGCAAAGTCTTAACGTGAGAAATCAGTGTTCGCAAAATTGTAATAATTATGTTTTCAAACAAAATGCACGTAATCAAGTGGTTTGACTAACTAGAGATTATTTCATTCAACAAATCGATACCCAATATAAGTTTGGACAGAATTATACTAATCTGAGTACTGATCAGGATTTCAGAAACCCAGATTAAGAGCAAGAGTCCAACGGTTATCGCGGCCTCGACATAGAGGGCGAAGAAGGAACATGGGTGGTTTTTAGTCAGTAGAAGTCTGACACTCCCTTTCGCTCTGCCCAAGAGCGGGAGGGGTTATTCGATGATTTTACACCCACCAAAAAAAAAAAAAAAAAAAGGGGTCTCTTCAATTCATTAATTCCTTATACAAAAGTAATCCTCTTACGAAACCATACCAGGACGATTAAACTTCAAAGAATAATGAAACCAAATATTTTCGTTCGTAAATGAATTTAAATGAATACCATTAGGGGATATAATATTTTCTTTTCGAAGTGAGACGTAGTTTTACGGCTTAAGTAATGGCAGCCATGAAAGTTCGTCGTAACAATGATTTAGGACGGTAACTCAAGTATTAATAAATAAAAGGTTATTGCCTGGGGATATGTGCGTAAGCCGCAAAAATATATTGAAACCATAACTCTTGTAACGATGAACACTAGAGGTTAAGTATAAAGAAAGAGTAAATCAATATTAAAAGAACTAGTCGACACAATGTATAAACATCGTGTCCAAAAAAATGGGGAATAAAATACATTCTACATGAGCCTGTCTTTAAAATTAGGAAGTCTAGATTACACAAAACTTTTGTTAGTCTTTTTCCTGCGACTCCTGCGAGTCTACAAGGCCAGTTCAGCAAAACCATTTTTAATAGGCATCATGAAACGGGTAAGAAGTTATTATACCAAATTAACAATTTAATATACTGCAATTTTAACTTCTATGATTTGTCATAATTCAAATCGTTAATTTGTACCTGTGCTGCTATTACTCTATAAATACCATGTAGCATATCATCTCCCGCAGTATCAAAACTGAGATATTTTCTGACATGAATTTCATCAATCATATTAAAATCAAACATAAACTCAAGACGTGATCGTACAACGACACCAATTGAGCCATCCAACATCATAATCAAGTTTCAAATTATAATTGTCAAACAACATAACATTCATATCATATCAACATACCCAATAAGAGTACAAACAATTTCTAGGCTATGTAAACTAGTTAGGTTCGTTGACACAAAACTGCGTCAGAGTGCGGTTGATGGTAACCGCAGGCAAGACTGGCAAGGATAAGAACGGATTATTATGTAATCATGAAGCTTGATACTCCTGTATAACTGCTCTGTAATCTTCTAGGAATATCTTTAATGAAAGCCGTTACAAAGACGACGAATAAGAATAATTTCAAGATAAAAAATTCAACAAAACATTTCATGTTAATGAAGTTGAAGTCCAGCGGACAAGACTAGCGAACAGCCGTCCATATTGGCCTCGAAACAACTGGAGGTCATTGGGAGATGTCTTTGCCCAGCAGTGGGATGATGCAGGCTAACAGTATCAATATAGTTTTAAATTTAAAACAGTTCCTAACAATAGTGAAATTAATTCACCACTCATGGTAGACATCGCGATAAGATAATATAAAACGAGGAAACGTAGGAAACAAAGAAATCGTGTATGCACAGATGCACAGGAAACGAATAACTTATAACGAGTAGTAAAATGAATCAAGCTGAATCGCCAGTCGATAGAGATCCAATGTCATCTTAGGAATGCTACAACGGATGCGGGCATACTTGTAATATGGCCGCAATCACGATATCTTCCTGCACTAATAAGGCAGTATACAAAAAAAAACCTACTTAAAGTAAGAAACAGATTAAGTAAGCAAGAGTTTTTTATAAACCGCGTTTGACCTTAACCTCCGTTGATCATATTGTTGCCCATTTTAAACCGGTTTAGGTTAAAAAAAAAAGATTCCAAATTCTTAACCATAATAAAAATCTAATTGAGGCCCACAATAACGTTGCCAAGCTGATACAATTTCCTTGTAAATCGATTTTGAGGATCGATTAGGAAGCGTTAACAGAGCCAATCGATTGTAACGAAGATATTGACACAACAATTCAACAACACTTGATAGGCGCAACTAATGTAATCTAATCTCCAGTTGTTATTGAGAACACTTATATCTTAGGATAGTTGAACTCAATTCATATGATTTATTAACAGTCTAACTACCCATTGTGGCTGACAGATATAGTGACAGCTGACTAAATAGAAAACATCTGCAACTCAAGTGGGTTCCCTACTCCTTCTCTATTGAAGCTTATCTGAAGTGTGTACTAGTTTATTGCTCTAAATAGGTCTGCTAAATGTTGTGTGGTGACATTTTCCGTGTAACATTTTTTGCTGGCTTTAATCCCAAGTTTTTGCTAAAAGCTGCTACATAACAAGGGGCGCGTTTGTAACAGCCGCGGTGTGCTACTGCGAATGATAAATGCTCGTAAAACCGCAGGCTTTTGAGCAGAGTCGCCCCAAATACGAATGAGAAACGGTCGAGTTTCGGGCTGGTCCTGTAACCGAACATCTTTCTTTATAGTGTGGTTAATGCCTAATATCTAGCTTGCTTTTTATGTCGCCAAGGACAAGTAGTACTTACATACAAACCTGTAGGGTTCCATAATTTTCGAATTGCAAGCAGTTAAATTTAGTTGGCAAGTTCCTATTTGACCTGGAGATTTCTGGTCATTGTTGTTTACTGAGTGATTAATCGTTGCTAGTCTATTAAGTAATATACCAGACACTCTATTGACAGCATAGAGATTACCTATAAATAAATACAGTACGTATCTGAAGTTGAATCACGCACTGCCTCAAAAAATGTGTGTCAACAATCAATGGGTGAGACTGCACCAAAACTGGTTTCTCCTTACAGCGTTTCGTGAGAACTGTCCAGTGCATTACGTTTAACTTTTTCTTCACTATAATTTCAACGTTTTCCTGCAACGACACTGTGTCATTTAATACGACTTGAAAATATAATAATTGGATGATAAGCGACGTTCAAAGAAAGCCGTAGATAATATTGCTAATGGTGCAAAGTCATTTATTCATAAATTAAGACAGTTAACACCTTCCGTAGTAAAATTTCGAACGATAACGTCAAACATACCCAAATATTTGACGAAAATGTGCAAAACGATAAAGATAACATTGTTTTTATCAAGATGAACTAGTTACTAAATGACTGTAAGTACTCAACTTATTTGGCACGTAATTAAGTTAGTGCTATCAAGGCATTCAAAAACTAGCAGAATATCGTAAACGATAACGTATTTTCGTGATATAATGCTAGCGAGTAGCGACCTAATTTTTTTTCCCGATGATTCCACCAAGTAACTAATACAGTTAATGGAAACAATCCAGGGAGTAGTTTTACTTTTGGGAAATTGGGTCGATACTCAACAAATTCGTCACGGAATCGTGTTTTGCCTTTTGAGTTAATGTTACAATGTCGGTGCCAGACGCACAGAGCATAACAGCCGCAGATGAAGAAAAGTTAATAGAAGCCTACGAAGACGACTTAGATCGAGATCTAAAAGCATAATGAAAATTGAAAAAGTTTGCGTCCAACCATGCCACACGCTCAACTTTTCACCGTATTATTACAAAAACAATGAGAAAGTCACTCCAATCTTCAAACACGGCTTGTGTTTGAAGATTGGAGTGACTATAAGAAAGACGAAGTTCATCAAGACTTGTTCCTGTGCAAAGGCTGTGAATAAAGGTTTCTTTTCCTCGCTGACAGACAACGTGGGCGGTGACAAAAGGAGGTCTCCTAAGCATTAATGACTAGAGGCACACCTTTCAACAATGAACATGAGACTAACTACTCCAGACTTGATGAAAGTTTTAGCTCTCGAGGCCTCCTTGCTACTCATAATTATGAACGAGGATGAGAGGCAATTAACATTAAAGATATACGTTTTGATGATGCCGTGAAAAGGTTATATTTAAGGTGAGTTAATTCGAGCTCACAGTAGTTGACATAGTAACAAATTTGTTTCGGAAACCACCAGCTGATTGTCCTCGTAACGCTCGTACACTTTTATTAGACTGGGGAATAACTGATGACTAAAATAGTCTAGTAAAATGTGGCCAAAACATTTTATAAACCAGAAAATTTTGTTTCTAGTTCGCAATTAATCACAACAAGAGCTAATCTGAAACGCGTTTCAATTCATCAACGGTGCGGACACATACATAAATCTAACGCAATTGAGGTCAACGTGAGATTTAATAACTGCGAGGACAACACTCCTGAGTCCTGGTATTCGATGATTATATCTTAGAGTTTCCGGCGACTGTCATAAATACAACGTGTTCGTTACAAGACTACTGAAGTTATGACTCACGACGCTGAGTAATCTCAAAACGATATACCTCAGTACCCCCTAACTCAGTAGATGTTATGTAAACAGCTCCACAAATACAAGTGGAGTGTGAGAATATAATATCTTATAATAGTTATAAGTCTCAAAATAAACCATGTAGCCCGCAATGACAATATTATGTTATATAATTATTGTCAAGTGTTTGATGAGAATTAATAAGCGTAAAACATCACGTAGGCGAACCAATCGAGCGACATCAAAGGGTGTATGTAGTCCTCGCTGCATTTATAGAGAAAACAAAAATAAATTCAAGAGCAACACACTGTAGTTTCTGATGATGTAATCTTACTGAGACGATCAGGCGAGACTTCAATCGTTAATACTAACTGGAACACAAACATCGCCAACCACACATCAATATTACACATTATTGACAGTCACTGACAAGATGTTTATGATCAAGTTTTTCAAGAAGCCTCTAAATTTTTTTTGCGTACTGAGGGCTTTGCGTGGACAACAAAGTGTAATTAAATTATACGAGGCCTGTAATCTATTGAGAATAACAAAACTTGACATATTGCGCGACGGGCTTACTGTACCTTACCTTACCCTTATTCGATTCTTACCGAGGTAAACAATTTTGTTTCCTTTGCTAACAGAATTCAATATAACGCCAATAATATCTGGCCATGGTTTCCGAAGCAACATATTGGAAAACTTGGGGTTTCTAGCATTACATACAGTTTGCCCAGTGTCTACCCTATCGCACCAACATGGGATACCGGGTATATTTTTATCCAAAAGGTGAGCTATTTCTACATGACGAAGGGAGGGCTGACGGCTAAAGGCCATTAGGTAATGTCCTACAGCCCAACAACCCTGAACTTTTGATTGACAACGTAAATGACAGAGGTTGGAACAAAATAACACGGTGGTAAAACAACTTCAGAGAAATTGAATCCCAAGACATGTGTGATGTCACGATATGTATTAATGTGAAGTTGCCAATACGTTATCTGATAAAACTTCGTTTGTGAAGCTTTCCAGTAAGGTTATCGAACGTAAACATTGGTCCCTCGTCAAGAGATACCCTTGATAGTGTCGAAACCTTGCGATATATGAAATACATGTTCATGTAATAGCGTCTCAATGAAAAACCGATAGAAATAAAGCTTTGCATGAACAGTGTATTAAAAAGTCAGTCTAATGTACTGAAGGTCGTATCGTGTCGTTATTAGAGTGTAATGACTGCGACTGTCAGTATCTTGCCATCATATTCAATTCCATATTTCACAACTTGGCTCAGTTGCTCGTAATACTAAAATATATTATTATGAGTCGTACAGAAATAGACAGTTTTTTTATTGACTTTCACTGTCTTGTGTTCATGTATGCCCGAATTTCTGTTTTAAATTCAAAACATAAGCGAATTAGCAAGTTTTGAATATTCAGCAATCAGCGTATGAGCGAACTCTGACAACTCGTTGGCGCCGAATGTTTGGGAACAAGTTTGCTGTCTCGTTTTTACGTTGGTTTGCGTCCTCGAAAAATAACCGTCATTACCACGAGGTATTGCTAACGAGCCTAGTTTTCGACGCCATCTAACTACTTTTTCCTGCGAGCATGTTAAAAATGCCGGATACTCAAAAATGGAAAAGTACTTACGTGCATCAAATATGGTGTCCTCTACATTTCCGTTGACTTTTAGATTGGACTTTTTTGAACTGTATCATCCTGTCTCCTACACAAATATCGCTAACAATCTTGATGACAAATAACGAGTTCTTGTCACGAATCTATTTTGGTCACAATAATAGTTGTTAATATGGTGGCCTAGAAACAATCCTGACTGATTGAGCATCACCTAGTATGGCATTTAGTCCCACATATGTCTAGTAAAAGACACTTTTTATGTAGTGAAATTTATTGCCTAGATTGAATATCTGGTGACGTGCCAAGTTGCCGACACATGCTCTGCGGACTGCGGGCCTCAACCAACCTTGACCGGCGACCGAGTCATATAAATCGCAAACGCCTCACAAAGGTTTGGCTATCTCTATTGCAACAATACTAGTATGGTCAGCTATGTCTATTTTATTGGGTTATTCAATCGAATCACAAAGAACGGTAGATTTATGTTTATTTGAAACTGAAATAGTGTTATGTCACGTAATGGAAATAGGGCGCAGTATGCGGCTGACTCTTCAATTTGCATTTCACGTTCCATGTCGTTGCATGGAACAACGTATCATTGACATGATGAAACAAGTTTCAGTTGAAAATCGCTATCTATTTTAGCTATGATACCCATCTCAATAGCTGTTGACCATATGCTACTGTAAAATTTCGAGCCAATCAAATTGAAGATTCAAGTTGAGCACGTACAGCAATCAGTGCGAGCCTCCTTGGCCTTGGCAGCAATTCATCATGATTGTTGCCAGCATACCTACATAATAAAGACCTATCGCTGCTGAGGTTACATTACATCATGCTATAAAGTCATCCGGCGTAACATTATAACATCTAAGGAAACTTGCGATGCTTGAAAAGATAATATCGACTTCTTTAGCTATTTTGCTTGATACAGAAACAAAAGAAGTTAGTATTGATGCTGTTGTTTGATAGGTAGATATGATAGATTTTGTCGAAAGTCTATTTTCAGTTCCAGATGTCCCTAATTATCATCCTATTGCAGCACAGTGTATCTCTTTGTGTCTGAAATATTTGCGGTACTAAATACTGCAGAAAAACGAAAACTAACTTGAGTGCCGATAGCTGATTAAACGTCTAACAAAAACATGGCTGCCTTATGTATCAGGTTAGGCCATCAATCGAAAGCTTGGTCGCAATGAATCGATGTAGCAATACGATCGCGATACCCGTTAACATGTACCAGCTAAGAATGTACTGTACAGTGACACCGGTGTAGATTGAATAACAAATCACTCGAACAATGCAAATGAGATGGCCTGACATGTACAAGAACGCCAGCTAGCCGGTAAAGTTAATTAATTAGTTGTATGTTAAATTATCAGGCCGTAGTACCTACCGTGAGTAATGTTAGAAATTATGAAGGCATAGACATAATAAATATGACCAATGATTAGGTATTGCTAGCCCAAATTGTCTAATTGCAGGAAAAAGACCTCCCTTAACTCCTTCCATTTTTCGCGATCTAGTGCCATTGCAGACCAATTCTTTTAGAAAGAGTTCAGCTTCAGCTTTTCTTCTTCTGAGCGGAATTATAGGTCTAAAAAAACATATCGTTGTTCCATTCAAGCTGACCTAGATGATATTACAAATGCTTTGATCGGAAATTCGGGTAAGTAATAGATTCGTGCAAATGGTAAGTAGCACACTAGAAGCTACTTCAAACGTAAACTTTGAGTTTTGACAAGCTATGATCCAAAGTTTAAATAATCAGATCCCAGTTGACGCGGTTGATTCCATCTGCTGAAGAATCATGACGTTCCCAGAAGGTGGATCGGACGTTTTATCAGCATACATATGAAACGTTCGCACATGCGTCATGCTTATAAAATGGTGTGTCGGACAATCGTACGAGCGAGTAGATTTCGTCACGATAACGGTACTATAACGAATGCTAAAGCCGACGCGACGATAGTTTTTTTTTGCGACTGTACTGCCGGTTTCCGACCTTAATAATGTTTAATAAGAAATATTATGTTTCTCAAGGAAATAGATGGTTATAAAAATGGAGTGGATTACGGTTTGGCATATCATTATTAACGTTAGTGCTTGTAATTTATTTTTAAGTGAAGGAAGCAAATAAACGTACTGGCTAATAAACACAGAATTCTATAAATGTCACACTTGCTCGGCTATCGATCAAAGATACTTAGTTCTATTATAAACAAAAGTAAATAGATCAATTTCGTCGGTTCGAGTGTTCTCGTCGGCACTTATTTGGAAGTTTCTTTTTTTGGATAAGATTCCAGATAAGTTTGACACACACAAGCACATTAAGCTAGTGAAATAAGGCGCGGTCTAGACAAACGCCTTTACTGAAAATAGATGGCTTATCGAAGGATAATTGGTCAAGTAGACCTATGTTTTACCTTATAAATTTATAATGCGAAAAGGTGAAAAGCATGACGGTCAGAAATCAGAAATCTTTAAAGATGTGTGTGGCACCGCCTTCGGCAAATACTGCATGATTGTATGTATGGGTCTTTGGGAGTTTTTGCAGCTATGTGCAGTTACACGTGCCGTCTGATCAATACGCCGGTCGGGACGGCGACCGTCTGTCGGCGGCATGGCGTGGCGCCCCTAAACACAGCTGATTCCACCTATTCCCCTCAGCCAGTTCGTTCACCCTTCGCCCCGCGCACCCCGGCACCCTCCCAAACTTTCGATCTCGTTAAAAACATGAAACGTATCCACGATGCCCTTTCGAATTTCTGTTTGAAAATTACAAATTTCCTGCCAATGAAAACGCTCTGTTTTCGTCGCAATTTACATGAAAAACACAATCGCGATGGCTGCGATACTAATGTCATAATTATCTCAAATGTGTTTCAAAATTGAGGTAAAATGTATTCGCGAAAAGGCCCTTACAGATCTGATGAAGTTCGCGATGGGTACACCGAGCTGCAGCAAGAACAGTACACTAAATATTTGAAGAAGTTAAAAAGTGACTTTGAAGAGACTTGGTGCAAAAGACCGAAACAAAATATGGACTTCTCCGAGTACGAACGAGTTAAAACTCTTGGGACCGGAGCTTTCGGTCGAGTAGTGTTGTTAAAGCAAATACATAGCCATAAACTATACGCAATGAAAGTTTTGGAAAAAGAAAAGATAGTGAAGATGAGACAGGTTGAGCATACGCTATACGAAAAACGCATTCTCGAAGCCATTAGGTTTCCTTTTACGGTCAGCATGGAGTTCAGTTTCAAGGATAACAGCTATGTGTATTTTATTATGCCATTCGTACCAGGCGGTGAAATGTTCACCCATCTACGACGAATGGGTAAGTTCGAAGATCCACTAGCCAAATTTTACGCTAGCCAAGTAATTCTAGCCTTGGAATATCTGCATTTCTGTAACCTAGTTTACCGCGACTTGAAGCCAGAAAACATTCTGATCGATAAAACTGGTTACCTGAAGATCACCGATTTTGGTTTTTGTAAAATTTTACAAGGGAGAACTTGGACTCTATGTGGAACGCCTGAATATTTAGCTCCTGAGCTCATATTAAGTAAAGGCTATGGGTTCTCTGTGGACTGGTGGTCTTTCGGAGTGTTGTTATTTGAGATGTGCGCAGGATACCCGCCTTTCTACGCAAACGAGCCAATGAAGACCTACGAGAAAATTGTAGGTGGCAAATACAGGTGTCCTTCGAGCTTCAACAGCGATTTAAGGGATCTTATCAGAAACATTCTCCAAGTTGATATAACTCGCCGTTATGGTGTTATGAAAAAAGGAGTGATGGACTATAAGAACCACAAATGGTTTAAGGGTTTGGAATGGGAGAATATTCTTAACTGCCGGACTCAGCCTCCTTTTGTTCCTAAATACAGAGGTCCAGGTGATACCACTAACTTTGATCGCTATGAGGATGAGCCTATAAAAATAGCTTCACAGTGCCAACACGGGGCTGAGTTTGCAGATTTTTAGCCACTGTTAATTACTTGTCCAGTTTTTTAATTAAATGAGTATTCTTCCAATATATTTTTTTAATTTAGCATTTCATTGAAAATACAATTGAAACCTTTTTGTGGTACTACTGTATAATATATAAACGTGAAAAAGCACATCCTGACCCATAATCTTGTGTCATTGTGTTTGTTCGTTTTGTTTAGAGACGATTTGAATTCATAATGGGGCACGTGTGGGGGCCCCCTCGTGACATGCGCCCGCGCTGTGCCGGAGGACTATACTAACAGCAGGCAGAGGGCACGCGACGAAACTGAATTATATTTTAAGTTCGTGACCAAGTGTCGGGTAGAGACATTTACTAATACAATGCACTGATTGTGTCGGAAACTTCAGAATGCACATTTGCTGTATTATTATTACTGAAAGTTAGATTCAGTTAATTAGACAAAGGATTATGACTTAACTATCTCTATCAATATGTTGCACGATGTATCAGAAATCAAATAAATAAATTAACAAAACAAATCTAAAATCTTAGTGAAGACTAGTTCTCTAACCTTTGCAGGATAATCAAAAATAGTGCTTCTATCTGAACATGTACAACATTAAAATCAAACATATGTCCAGCATATTCCTGAAACAGTAGACTAAATAGATCTAGTGTGTGACCCGAATTCGCCTCAGTTCGCTGCCAACATAACCATGAGCATGACTAATGATCTGTGATGGGAACATGTTTTGGCAAAACAATCTTCAAAGAGAGAGGAATGAACTGAAATATTTTATTGTATTAGGTCATAAAATAACTATTTGGATTCTTGAGCATTTCAGTAGCGAGTTATTTAGTTATTCACTATGATAAAACACGTGCGAATTACGAGGAAAACATGTGTCGTTTTATTAGTTTATTTCTGGATGTTATTCCAGCGTTGAGATTATAAAAGAACGTTTGCTGGACGTTAAAAGAGACTATTAAATAGTTTAATTTAATCTACATACAAAGGTTTACGATGGACGTCACCTCTATCTATGCTATGATAAACGGGACTTTGACGGCGAACGGAATGTAGTGAAGGGCTAGCGAGAATTTGATTTACAAGTCTCTGAGACGCTTTGAAATTTTCTTTAATGGTTAATTGATTAGATGAAGAGTCCAGTTATACGAATTATACTTGGCAGTAATGGTCTTCAAGGAAATCAAGTAACCTTGGTTCCTCATTCATAACACGTGTCAGGCTAATAAGACAATTGTAAAGACAGCAACTGATATCAGTTTTAGGAAAGAGGCGGTTGTCGATTCGTACACGGTCTACGATCAGTAATCTTTGACTGACTATTCCGAAATCAAATAACATTTAACAAAAAAACCAACCGTAACAATTCTCGTGAAACTGTTACAATCGGTAATTCGATTACACAATTTTGTTAGCAAATCAAAGATGCACCAAGTAAGTAGGTATTATGTGCGAGCAATTTTCTGGTACGGCACCCATGATAGGGACAATGGCATGGAACAATAGCCTTTCCCGGCCATGTGATGGTTGTAAGGGAATAGCGCAGCCGACCGGAAAGTGAAGGAAGCGCAGTTCCGTCTCACGATGAGGATGTGACGTCAGGAAATAGCCAAGGTCTACGTCTTAAAGGGTTGGAGGCAGAAGTCGAGGATGACTCAATTATTAACGTTTAATTTTAAGGGATTGTTATATAAATATTTTGACTATTACAGCTTTGGGTGTCTGACATTATGCTTCTAATATAATACCCGTACCATATTGAACATTTCAGGTCAATCCATATACTCCTATGAAGTAACGTTAACTTTACAACTGCCCGATAACTTTACAATCAACGTAACAGCTTTCCAAGTCGTATAAATCGTGAATGGGATTTATTTAAGCTAAGTACGCCCATTTATGTTATATGATGCATTCTCAATGCTGTAGACAAAGCACCGAAAGTTCAGGCGAGCAAACTGTCCTATTCACAATGGTATTTCTTGCGCAAGTCTTGCCGCATTGAAGCCTAGGTCTCACGATACAATTGGGTATTCATCTCTGACATTCTGCATCAAATTATTCACTGTATATGAACAATCAGTAACAGTAGTACTTACCCATCGTATGTTTTCTATGAGAAAAGATAACGTGCAGACGGAAATGAACATTTCAACAAGAATTCCGTCCTACTTGATTCTATTTTGAATATTGAGACAAATGTTGGTCATTAATTAGAGCTAAGCTCGGATTTTTGACAATAAACGCAGTTCCAGAACACGATTCGGTAAATAAACAAAAAATAATAAACATCGTTGGAACAGTAATAAAAACTAACATTAGGCAAGCAAAAACTGCTTTAACTGTACCATACGACAAAAGCCGAACTGCTTTAATAGATTCAGCACAAGCCTCAAGTTCAAAACTTCTATTAATTATAAGGAAATTAAGACCATGTGCCCAATAGTACTAAACCATGCACTTTTTATGGCACGTTAGCACAAATTAACAGTCATAAACCCGAAGGAGAGATTACACAACGCGAACATAAAGCACAATTACATGGCCGTGCTTTGAAACCTATGGGCTTGCGCATATTGAGCTATTAAAAGATTTTACGAAGAACGATTAAAAGTTAAAGGGTAACAAATTGATTTTGGTCATTAAAATATACGCCAAGCACATATCTACCCAGAATTATAACATTTTTCCAATTACCCTTGCTTGAACCTTTAGCGATAAAATTGTAAATCTATTAGGTAATTTGACAGTTTGCAGTAGCTTGTGCTGCCAGTCTTTACATTGGTCACCAATCTCAGCCAAATTAATATACACGCAGAAAAGTACAGTCATTATTTAAGTAAATATCCCTCATCCATTTAAGATGTGCAAAACGTGCCCGAAAATCTTCAAAAGCTGCACATGTGGAAGGCAGAAATCAGTCATTAGATTTTCCGCATTTGCATTCCTTCTAATCTATATTACTTCTGTTCACACCCAACTACTTAAAGTCTGGTTTCTCATTACCATCACATGTGCTGATAAAAAGAGAAATCGTCAAGTAGAAACAGATATTCAAGGGATGCTGTTGATTACTCACTTGGAGATGAAAAGCTTCGAGTCTAATCTAAGTGCTTAAGATACCGACGTTAATGAATTAAAGACACTGATAACTTTATTGGTGATAGCCCAGTTGCTTTCTAGTTGATCACTTAGTACTTGAACTACTAGATAATGAACTGGTTCATTCCGTACTACGACCACGCAATCAGCGGAATTTGTCGACAAACTGTTTTCATTTGTATGTACTGACAAATGGTTTTGCAAATCGCGTGACTAACAAATATGTTGATAGTAATCACACTCATAAAACTAATTGAAAACACGTTGTGTTTTTATGTGTAGAAAACTAGCGTGAAATAACTTGAATGGGAGTAAAGCTTATTCCTTTTGGAAAATAAAGTTAGCTAGGAAATTAAATAGGAAAGGATTTGTATGTTGAAGTAATTAGATTTTAATCTAAATGAAATTAAATATTTCAACTATTTTATTAGCAATCAGAAACTACCCGTATCTTTGATCAAGGAACTTATGTGCTTTCTAATGACCGCACGAGCATAGCGGTTCCTTTCAGCGAATCTGGTACTGACTAAAAAGTCGAAAATATCTGTGTTTACTGCCATGAAAATTGATTAGGGTAGTTAACTAAAAAAAACAAATTTGTCCGTCAGATAGATTTCCAAAAAATATTGGACACGTATTTTTTCTTATTACACGTAAGCAAACAATGAAGACGATACAGTGCTTTGAAATCTCGTGTGACGTCATATTCTAAGACATTGACATGAGTTTTATCTCCGTCAATTTCTATTGATTTGATAAAACAAAAAATACGTGTCCAATATTTTTCGATAATTTAACAGACGGACTAATTAGTATTATCTTTTTTTAACTCGGTAAACATCCCTATTCCTTGTCTCATTTGTCTAGGTCTTTCTTCCTTTTGTAGCTAAGTCAAAGGCATGTCTATAGCCTACAGTAAAATTAAGCATACAAAGAACAAAGGACTCCTCAGATGGCGAGAAAATGGAAACAGCAAGCGGAATTTTAGCTTTGCAATAGCTGGACTCTTTGGTCTAGTGGTTGAAAGCGAGACTGCTCAGCATAACGCTTCCATTCCCGGGTCGGGAAAAGTGTTATTAGGTTTTTCCTTTAGCAGTTTCAGTAGCAGTAGCAGCCCATGGAGTCAGGATCTGGGAACGGTTAATGGATTGTCATTAACCTGCAGTCCCATTTCCACTATGCCTGTGACTTAATTAAACAAAATTAGTAAAATGTGGATGTACTATTCGGTAAACTTGTCTAACCCTATACAGGGATTACAGGTGGCATTACGTTTAAAGGAAAAAAACTGAAAATAACTTCATCAAGATAAAATCTGCATAACGAAAACAGCAACCATGTCACGAGTCACGACCTAGTCATTGAGTTAACGCCTACGATATGGGTCACTGGCGATGCCGCTGCAGCAGTCGATGCGGCGAAACGTAAAGGGCGAGATAAGAGGGGCTGAGGGTGGCTAGAATCCCGTCGGGGCTGCGGGATGTTGTAAGAGATACCGCGGCCTCGACATAAAGGGCTAAGAAGGAACAGCAGTAGAAGTCTGACACTCGCTTTCGCTCTGCCCAAGAGCGAGAGGGGTTTTTCGATGATTTTAAACCCGCCAAAAAAACAAAAAAAAGGTGGCTAGAATTATTACTTACTGACTATTGGTAATATTGAGATTGCTCTCATACAATAACGGGGAAATATTGAGTGTGTAAGCCGCTTATCAACTCGGAAACGGTGGAGTCGTATTTTACAACATATTTAGATAAGCTGTCAATATTTCAAGATTTTAAGCCCAAATTTCAAAGTGACTGTCTCTTTGATCTAGTGTCATTGGTTGTTCGCAGTACTTAGTAACCAAGGAGTCTGGATTTGAGCCCGGTTGATCGCAATAGGCTCGCCCCCTATTACGTGGGACTTTTTATGTACTTCGGGGACTACAGGCAAGATGTTGTGTTATTTTCGAGTGACATAGTCCAACTTATTTGACAGCTCCACTCTAGCGTAACAGTGAGACCACTTGAATGAGATGTAAACGCTTGATAGCCAAATCAAGCTATTGCGAGTGACTTTAATGCAGAACTGCCAAACAGCTAGCTCAGACGAGAAATGTCTAACTGCAGAGCACTAACCGTCGTGGCAATATCAATAACGCGAAATTGCACGATTTCGATGAGAAATGTAACATGTGCGAGAAGGTACTTTACTATGTGTTGAAACTTTGAAAGGAAAGGGCGAGTGAAGAGGGGCAGTGTGCTAAGGGTAGCCTAAAATCGATATATCTTGTATACTTACCAGTATTGATTGGTTCCTTTTGGGACCCTACATCTCTGACTAATACGCAAGAGATTTTGAGCGAATAAGTATATGAATGAAACTTTTATGAATGGAAAAACGAAGTTTATTCATTAGATATTGGCTTGTTTTATTAAGAAACAGATTGTGAAACTGAAACTGGTTTTTATGGGGTTAGTGGGCGATGGTCTAATATAAACTTTCACTGCTGATAAACCACAAGACTTATATGGCTTCGCATTCAAGTTGATATTTCCGTCTCTTAGCAAATAAATTATTGTTTATAAATAGACAGTTTTCTATTGAATCAAGGCAATTCAATCATATTTTTGTATACAAGCGTGTCAAAGTTGAAGAAGACGCTCTGTAATCAGTTCTTCGACAACCCATAACGTTTATGCTCTATCAATTTGTGTTCTTTTTCATTATTTTTTTATGTGCTTATTCTTAATAATTGTCTTTTTATTTTTGCTTTATTTAAATATTATTTCCTAACTACTTGTGAAAACCTGTAATTGGCCATATTGTTTTTTATAAACAAAGCTATTATGTCTACCTAGCTGTAACTTTTCCAAAAAATAATAAAATAATATCTCGAAGGGTTATGAAGAGGTATACCCTATAGTACAACCATCACCGGGCACTAATCCAGACACCGTAGCTGCTACTGAGAAATTCCTGACAGAAACTAGTAAGCTTTTTAACCGACTTCCCAAAAGGAAGAGGTTCTCAATTCGATCGGTATGATTTTTTTAATGTATACTATACCGATTACGCTGAGATTTATGATCCGATTTACGTGATAATTTTTTAGTTGGATGCGGAAATGTTGTCATTTGGTCCCATAAAAAAGATCTTGTTTATGGATATTTGGAATCCCGTACCAAACTGTGTCAACATCAAACTTTATTTTTTATTGTCTACATTTATATTAACTCCTATTAAAGTTTTTTTTGTAAATAAATCCGAGTTTCGGAGTCATTTTATAAAATCGAAAATACCTCAAAACCAGGCAAGTAGGTATTGAAGGATTGGACCTCTACGATGCGAAGTCGGTCGAACTGTCAAAATCAACTGACAGATCTAACAAAACGACTTGTGAACTGGTTGTGTGAACGCCATGTATAGGAAGTAAAACAATATTCATACTTTTATACTTTAAATTAAATTCCTTCTTCATAAATCAAATCCTAGCCGCATAATGTCGTAAAAAATTATGAAAATTATTACTATAACATTTTGATCTTGAAACTCGAGAATTCTTGGTACGAGTTTCGGTCATTGTCTTTTTTGTCAGTCATATTGATAGTAATTTCTCAAATTATATCAATCAAAGCTGACCTCGCCTGGCCTCGCCACAAAGACACACCACAGGTATTATTCTACTGCTTCACCCAAATTAGTATTTCAAACGTTACAAAAGCCAGACATAATTGAAGTTTATTAGTCTATAAGACCGACAACTCCCGGAATGGATTTCCCATTATCGATGTTAAATATTTTTGCGGGCAATTACCTAAATTAATTGAGCAGGCTTAGGCGGGCAATGACACTATTACCTGGGTATTTCGAACATGAAATACTAATTAATTGAATGACAAAGTAGAAAATGTGTGGAGGCCGTGAACCGGTGATATATTGTGACACGAGTGGTTATTGACTATTGTGGTCACGAAAAGGAAATTAAATAATTGGGATAATGGGTTTGTGAATTAACTGTGGTGAAATAGGGATGTTTACCGACTTAGAAAAATATGATTCTAATTAGTCCGTCTGTTAGATTATCGAAAAATATTGGATACGTATTTTTTGTTTTATCAAATCAATAAAGATTGACGAAGATAAAACGCGTCAAAGATTTGAGTGGGAGGTTGTGACGTCACTGACCGCTAAAGAATGTCGTACAAATGTCTAAGAAAATGACGTCAAACGAGATTATAAAGCACTGTATAGTCTTCATTGTTTGTTTACGTGAAAAAAGAAAAAATACGTGTCCAATATTTTTTTGAAATCTATCTGACGGACTAATTAGTTTTTTTTTTTTTGTTAACTACCCTATTGATAAAACCATCATCTCCTTGCCTTTTTCCAACTGTGTAGGGGTCTGCTTCCAATCTATCCTGATGCAGCTGAATACCAGTATTTTACATGAGGCTATCTAACCTTCATAACCCAGTTAGTACTTGGTAGGTACCTGTAACGACTGTCAAATATTTACAATCGACAGCCGGGACCAACGATAAAATACAAGTTGTAATTGACCCGAATTATGAGACTTGCCAAAACTGAACAAACTGCTCTTCACTAATCAGTACAACACGGTCCTTTTATCAGTCAGCTTCAATAAAATGTAATTGCATTATCCACTCACAAATAAACCAATAATACGAACACATGACGCCAAGATGGCTGAACATAATCCTTCTTGTGTTCTTGCCAATCGAGACTTAAACTCACGCTCGTTTTGATCTCGATAAAGTGCGCCGGCGCAGATCTATACCGAGGAGTTAATTTAATATTCTTAATTAAATCAATACACTTCCCACGAGCAGTCGGCACGCAAACTGTTAGAAATCGCAGGTTTTATTGTAGTACTAACTTTTACTGGCGGGTTTGAATGAATGAAGTGGATTCCTGTAGAATTGATTTTGGCATGACGATAAATTGATTTTGATTGATTTATAAATAATAAGGTAGCTACTGGACTTGGGTGCTTCTTACTTAGATGTTATATCCCTCCTTTTAGGTTTAGTCGGGTAATAACCAAGATGTAATGAGGCCATGAATCTCCCTGAACTAGTGAGAAAAGGTCATTTACCTAACAAAGCGGATGATTCTAGGGCTAAATTACCAGATTCTATTCTAGCAGAATCAAAGTGGTACGAACTTACCCACTTTCACAGTAATACTATGGGTTAGGATAAGTAATCAATGTGCTTGCGGTAGCTCTTACTTCGTGTCTAGATGTATTTATTATCATCGGTTTTGAGTAACGCCTGCGTGGTTTACACCACGAAAGTTTTAAATTGATTGCTGATTGTTTTGCGTGTGCGCACGCTTCATGCTTTCCAGTTTTGACAATCAAATTTATTGCTTTTGCTCGATGAGTTCTCATCATGGCTTTTTTTCAACGTATGCGGAAATCGGTTTTACCGCTAAGCGTTTAGAGTTCTGCTATTCATGTAATCTTTTGCTATTGACTTAAAACAATCTGATTGCAGCGGTTAACGAGGCACATTATTACTGAGGCGATAATAAAAATAAACATCAACAACTGCAAAAGTCAAACCGTTCTCTCTGAAATATTTAAAATTAATTCTAACTACATTTTTTCGCTATGTTTAACGGTACAGAGTGCTAAATTAATAAAACAAGCTACAGCATACCACATTTTCGTTCATCATAAATTCCGGAGCGGAAAATGAAGGGATTTAACCCTTTTTAGACGGAATACTTTAGAAAAAGGCCACACGAGTGCGACGCCATGTCGCCTACGTCTATGTAAATATTTAAGGACATGCCCAGACAAGCCCAGCGTGGAGGAAGTTGGTTTCCACCTGCATACTAATTTATTACCACGCTAAAATTATGCTACTAAACGAAAAGACAATACAGGTCTTCACGAGCCTACTGATTCGTATTCAACACGCATAGTCGCGCTACATCAATCAGTATTCTTGGCATCACGACCGACCAGCAAATTGAATAAGAATGATGCATTGTAAAGTTTAAAGTTCGCCAAAAGTATAGATGTTGCGAATATTTAAATACGCATAAATAATACTAATGAGCTACGTTACCCTTGGGGCTAATTTTACGTTAATTTAACCGAAGCCAATGAAGCAACGTATTGGAAAATTAAAAAGGGTCAGATGAGATAAGCCTTGTATTAAAATACATAGAGGTCATCCCATGGAACAGTTATGGCGTTAAACGATAACAGAGTATGTTAACGATATGGTGGTTTGTTTACTTTTTTTATAACATCCACTCATCCGCCCACATAACTTGTTATGGTACCTGCATTATGTTAGAGTGTCAACGTATGAATGGGATCTCCAAAAAGGGGACTGTTTTTTTCTATGGCTTTCTAGTTCATTATTCAGCTTCTTAATTTCGGGTAGCGCCTTTATTGCTAGGGTGATACAGTCGAGAATTTGTTAGTGTTCTTTGTGTAGTTAGTAGGCAGCCAACTGGAATTACCTGGCTCTATCGTCCCCCCTGTATCCGGAGTGTGGATACGCCCGAGCGCGCTCGAATGCACCTGTCGCCTGTACTCGTATATTGCCATTAAGTACATGAACCGTGGCTTGTGCCTATACCTATGTTAACGTTGAAGTGCAAAACTTTGCAGACGACACATGTGTCTGTGATAAAATACATATAAACATAGGGAAGTGTGAAAATAAACGAACGTTGGACACAAATAACAGGATTTACGCGTTATGCCGTTTCTGCTACCAGTTTATGTACTTCAAATGAATTACATTTTCCTCCTAGTTATTGCACAGCAGTAATAATAATTAATATTTGGAAGTTATTAATTAGTTATTTTTGTTACGGACGTCATTTGTGTATGAGCATTCGGCTGAGCTATTTATAAAAAGTTGAAGAAATCTCATATAAAGTGCTGGCAAAGGAGGTACCCAGCCGTGTAACAAGTATGCTTATTAATCTAAGAGCAGATCTTACGATAAGCGTAAATAATCACAATTACAACTTTCATCGCACATACAAGAGCACTTTCGAGTTGTAAGCGAGAAATAATTTGAAAGACAGCCACGCGAGAAGATTTCCCTCATTGAATCAATTGGCTGTGCATTATTATTTAATTTTGCAAGAATTTAATTCACTGTTTTCATTTTAAGAATATTGCCATTGACACACTAAAAAAAAAGATTTCTGGTGATAAAACTGATAATTTTTATTTTCTAGTTCCATTGCAACCAGATTTGAAAAAAAAGGAAACATGGGGTTTAATGACGAAAGAGCCTCAAATGATGATTCCAGCTCTGATGCATAGACGGAATGTCTATGCATCAGAGCTGGAACCTTTTTAACCTTTCAGGAAGCTTTTCCCTTCAACCTAGACTAGATTTCGCGCAACTTCATGCATACTGGCATGTCATTAGACCTCATCAACTGCTACAGTTTCCACTGACCTGGATATGCGAGAAAAAGCTGTACCTATTTAACTGCTAAAAGTGGAAGGAAAAGGATAATAATCCGCTTCCCTCATTTGAGGTAGCGGTCCTGAATCTTGACGAATTTCTTTGTTATTTTGTAATGTTGTGGATTTGTCGATTTTGACAAACTGTGTGTTGAAGCTATGTTAATTACCGAATCACCTACTACTGAAGAGGTTTAAACACATCAGCGGCTTTTGAAGTGCTATGTTATTGTACGTTTTAAGTTCTGCCGAATAGACTTTTTATTTTTCCGATTCCATTTCCTATTTGATGGAGTGGGGCTTGAAATTGAATATGCACGAGCGTTTGTTCTAAATCAGACAAGCGGATGATATGTTCTAACGAGTTAATTATTATGTATAATATTGTATATGATATTTAAATCTTATTTACAATACATCAAAATACTCTAAGCCTGGGAATGCAAATAAATGTAAAACTTATGTAACTAGTCTGCATAATATTATATTAAAATTAGATCACCTTCTGACTCAACTGATATTATTTGTTAACGTAGGTAACACTAAACTTGACCTTTACATTCAGTTTGCGTCATTAAAGTTATTATATTAATGAGCGAAATACCAGAAATCGCTAAAATTCAAAACAAAGCTTGCTTGTTTACGAAACTTCGGTAATTAACAGATGTTAGTATACCCAGTTAGAACCTTGAACAGTTAAAATACCATGTTGTTGAAATCTATACGAATTACATTTGAAATAAAGGGAAACTTCCATATTATTACACTACATCGTTTTCGTGTCTGTTTGTGACCCGGTTGTCCCACGCAACGAATTTTGATGCGGTTTTCCCAATCAGTTAACATTTTTAAAACGACGAGAACCAGAGAAGTATGGAAGAAGAAGACATGTCATGCTGTGCCGACCCCAAATGAATAGGGGATCGGACAAAAAAAAAACTAATTAGTCCGTCAGATAGATTTCCAAAAAATATTGGAAACGTATTTTTTACATAAACAAAAATGAAGACGATACTTACAGTGCTTCGAAAACTCGTGAACTCCTCGAAAACGTCACATGTTGATCATTGTTTACCTACAAATGACGTCACAACCACTCATGATCTTTGACACGTCTTATCTTCGTCAATTTTTATTAATTTGATAAAACAAAAAACACGTATCCAATATTTTTAGATAATTTACTGACGGACTAATTACAATTTTTTTTTTGTCTCAGTCTGATTCCCTATTGGGATAAGGACTACAGAATAATGATGATGATATTCCAGAAAGTACAGATGCCGCCAGCACATCAAGTTGCTACAATCTTTCTAATTTGTTTAAAAGATTTTTACTTTATCGGTAAAGCATTAGGTTCAAAGTCGCTTTGGAAAAATTCAACAGCCTCGGGTAGGTTAATGTGCTAGCGTCTGAACTTATGGTAACAAAGCGCACGTCAATTATTTTTAAAAACAACGTATCCAGTACCTAATTATTTCCACGTCCTTGAAACGTCAGCCAAATTGGAGTACCTCAAAAACACAAGGCACATTTTGCCTTGCCAGGATTCGCATCAAAAAGTTTGACGTAAGATTTTTTATGAACATTTTAATTTAAATAATCAAGACTTTTTCTGTTATGTATTGTTAGTAAGTACTTCGTTGTTAATTATTACAGAGTTCAATTAAAGCGTTCATCCGTTCCTTTGTTTAAAAGACCTTGGTAATGATAATGACATAAGAAGCGTCCTATGATTAATTAGATAACGACTCTAACAGAGATCGGTAATTGTTAATCGGATGGAGGGACCAAATTACGATGTTACTGACGTCATGTACTGCTGGTATAACATCACGCATGTTTTCTCCAAAAGTTTAGGCAGGGAACGTGTAACAATAGTATTACCTATTCACTAGCTCCGTTTACGTTCAATCAATCTTAGGAGTGAGGCTGTCAACGAGGTAAGAATTCCTCAAACTGCGGATGTAACATACACATTACGCCTGTAATACCCAAACAGGTAGACGCGTACCTGACAATTTAGCCGCATTTCGCCAGCTATGTTAAGTCCCAAGTAATAGCGGCCAGCCTATTGCCATCAACGGGCACAAGTCCAGTCTCCCTGGGCACAGAAAAATTCTTGATACAAAAACTCAATGAAACTTTGTCCTCATGCTTAGGAGTCGCGCTTACGACCACTAGAACAGCGTCACTGCTGCGGACGTATCGACCAATGAGTCTACGATGACACTGCTCTGATTATGTCATAGTATAACTGAGTGCATACCTAACAATGTTGTGGTTACCGGGTCGATTTCCATGTAAACAGATGAGGTTAATTAATACTCGATACATTGGACCCACACCTGCTACTGTGACTATTATGATCAAGGCTCATTGTTCGGATACCACAAAGGGCAGAGGGATGAGACTTGAGAAGCATTGCTATGATTACATTTAATTCAAACAATGTTGCAGCAACGTTCTTGAAAGGTTAGACTATACCAGTATGAGTCCACTGCACAATAAAATTGAATTAAAAATACTTTGCCCCCTTACACAAGGGGTTGTCTAAAAAGACCACATGTCATTATTTAGGGTAAAAAGTTGAAGTGTGTAGACCCCTTTAGAGGAATTGATACTTCCAATTCCAACCAACCAACCGTTTTCCAGGCAAGCTCTAGAATTACCATACTGTTAACTTGTAACACAATACTTTAACTGACACAAAAAATATATCCTATCCAAAGTGTTCGGAGGAAGTTGCGCCATTGTCTACGAAGCTAAAGGAGATAACGAACTTTGTTGTTTTTGAAGTAAACCTCCTTTAATGGATAGCGGTAATCAGTCAAGCTTTTCTGGAGTTGCAAAATGTAGTGAATAGGAAAGTAAGTTCTTAACAACAACGAGCCAAGTGGAGTGTTTCTGAAATTGAGAAGAATGCTGTATTCTGAAATGATTTTGAATTACTTTGACCTTTAAGAAGAAAAAACAAACTGTACTCTAAAAACTTTTCTTACTTAGTCCTTACTAAGTAAGAAAAGTTTTTAGAGTACAGTTTGTTTTTTGGTGTATTATGTTGCTTTATTTAAAACTACGTGCGTCAATATGCTATTATGTTATTGTATTGATTTTCTGAGTTCTGACTAGTGGTGTGCAATTCTGCTATAAATAGTTATCATGATGTTATAGACTATTGAATATATTTTTATAACATGTTATTTTATACGTTTTCATTATAACACGTTATACAAAACTCGGCAGCAATCTGAACGCGGAGATGTTATCATTTTATTCGGTAACACGGTAACACGCTAAACGTGCGCAATGATGCGCAGCGAATGTTATATGTAGTGGACTGCATATTAATATTAATAATATATTAATAATAACAATATTTTAAGACGGAATATATAATATTTTTAATGATCGATGAACTTTATACTTTCCAGGTTTAGGACTTTTTACAATAAAATTGACAAAATGTTAACGTGGGGTCAGTGTTTGGTTTTTTTTTGTGTCATGTGATTGTCACTTAAATATCACGGGAGTACTATAGGGGGGTTGAAATGTTGGTCCTTTTTTGCCTAGGACGCTCAGTTTTCGAGATATTTCAATTAAAAAGGTGCATCGTAGGACCATGCTTCTCAGCACCGAAATGGCTGCGCTAAGTCAGAAAGAGGCAGTGAGATATACAGTTCGAACAAATTATCTTGGCAGCTCCGAACTTCGTGCAGAACGCTGCGCAGTAACATTTATTAGGAACCAAATGGTGACATGAGGTGAAGTTCGGGGGGCGGTAGTCTAGGCTAGAGATGCACTTTACATTAAACACAATCAATCCTTTATACGATCAAATATTGTAATCGATTAGTTTTATTTGGAATACGTTATTATTAGTGTTTAGAAGATATTTAAGTGAATACATTAACTAATAAAGTGAATTTAATCATTAATAATTGAGTTTTCGTCTTTATTAGAAAAAAAATGTATGGTAACTTTATGTTTCCTCTGTTAAAAGACATGATTTACTTATATTTTAGAAATCTATTACAGACTTCTTGAATAACGAACGTTTACGAATATTTAAAACCTCAATATAAAATTGAATAGAAACATCTTTTTATTACTTAATTTCAATCGATTCGAAGAATAATCGATTAAACGACACCCATTGCACATGCACATGCACATCTCTTTTTGTTAACTTCGTGACCTTCGTGCAAGTTCGGCAATATTCGGTACGAGGTATTATATCTCAGTCACACGACAGCATTTGTTTGGTGTTTGTGTTGCTATCTCTGTCTTGAGCACATTCGATTAGAAAAGTTTTCGTTGTGTTTTTGTTTGTTGTTTTTAATATTACTGTTATTTTTTATTAATTGTTAGATAAGTTAGTGGGCACTTATTTCGTCAAATATGCCACCAAAGTATAGTAGTGTTTTAAATCGCCAGGTGAGAAAAAATATTTACGATTTAACTCAGTATATGAAAGGGGAAAAAGAAAATGGAGTTAAAAATGTAGACTAGGTATCTAAAAGTGTTTGGATATTTATTTCATTTGTATTTTCTCACTGTATTAGGTATTTTCTGATCGTATATTTGTTTATCTGGCAATAACAGTTTTCTTCGCGAGTATACATGCGCAAAAGTTCGCAGAGCCTATGTTCAGACCTGCCAAGATAATTTGATCGTACTGTAATAATAGAAATCACCGGCCTACTGCCGAAGTGCTGATACAATACAACGCGCTACGAACGCGCACGACCCGACGGCGAGCCGCAAGTCCACAACGCCCGCCGCGCGCCGCCACCGTCGGCGTCGCTCGCTACCTTGTTATTTTGTTATACTTACTACCCCGTTCTGACCCCGCTGTAGCCGTTGAGCGTGTTGTTGAGTAAGACATTATAATAATAACACGTAGGCAGCGTCAGTATAACAGACGTTATTCGTTATGAACAAATAACATGTTATGTTTTGGTGTTATTCGTTATATTAACCACCACTAGTTCCGACCACATAAGTAACTTGTAACTCAATCCAAGAAAACACAGGCCTCGAGTCGAACGTGTGGTTATAAAATAAAAGCTACACATGACTGTAGGATAGTACAGTAGTACTTTTTTTATGGGGTGTCGGGAAATCATCAAATAACCTGCTTCCGCTCTTGGGCAGAGCGAAAGGGAGTGTTTGACTTCTACTGGCTTAAAACCACCCATGTTGCTTCTTAGTCCGATAAGTCGAGGCCGCAGTAACTCTTACAACATCCCGCAGCCCCGACGGGTGTCGGCCCTTGCGGGCCCCTTCCATGTTGCTGACATCTCTTTGAGGCGCGCGTGGAACACGTACTCGCCGTCGACACGGCCTGTCGTCGTCATAAGACGGACGGACGGCGAGCTAGCCCATTACTCACCGTCCACAGGCCCGCGTTTACGTTGCCTGGAAGCCGTCACGTGGCCCCCGACGCCCGGAGCGTCTCCCGCGGCGCCTGGACGAGAGCTTCTCCCCTCTCACGTTCCGCCACCTCCTTCGCTAGCATCACTACTTCGCAGAAGGTGGCGATGGCGTCCCATTCCTCCTCGCCCCGGACCATGGCTTTCACCAGGGCCGGACGCGAGCGGTCGCCGCCGCCGATCGCCGCTACGAGAACACGGCGGGGCTCCGCCCAAGCGGGGCAGACCTCCACGGTGTGCTCCACCGTGTACTCTGGCCGATCCTCAGAGTGGTGACATCCGGGCGTTTCATCCCGCCTGATTCGGTGCAGGGACCTCCCGAAACAACTGTGTCCGGTGAGGACCTGCGTCAAACGGAATGTGAGGGCGCCGTGGCCGGGCCGCGGGTTGTACACTAGTTATCGCGGCCTCGACATAGAGGGCGAAGAAGGAACATGGGTGGTTTTCTGGTCAGTAGAAGTCTGACACTCCTTTTCGCTCTGCCCAAGAGCGGGAGGGGTTATTCGATGATTTTACACCCGCCAAAAAAAAAAAGGGGGCCGTGGCGCCTCTCTACCCACTCCTCAAAGAATAATACAGTAGTACTTCAGATGAACTCAGCCCTGACTCCGTACATTTCCGTATTTAGCATACAAATTAAACAACGCCACTCTCTCTTTTCGAATGTGATTAAACTGATTATCACGGAGTGAACACACGCTCTTTGTCTAAACGCACTAACATTATACCATTACACAGATAATATTGTACAGTGGTAGTAGTGAGCTTTAAGTTAATTTTTGCAAAGTCTCTTCGGTTTTGCGGATATAAATCTGGGACTAAATTCGAGTTACAAACAGTCAATATGATGAATTGGAGATAGTTTTTGTTTTTGGTCCTCTAGAATGTAAGTTTGTTAGCCTAAGGAATAAAAATGAGTGTCCTCGTCAGACGGTTTTAAGCTTAAATCTCCCTGGGAACTTCAGCATAATGAAACTAGGTATGCACGATGCAAGAGAGAGCGAAGCGAGCTCGAGTTAGGTTGGCTTTGGCAATTTGAACAGAAGTAGGAGTGGAGTTACTCTGCTGTTTGTGCAAAAAAGTTAGAGAATAGGGGATCGGACTGAGTCAAAAAAATATGATTCTAATTCGTCCGTCAGTTAGATTATCGAAAAATATTGGGTACGAGTTTTTTGTTTTATAAAATTAATAAAAATTGACGAAGATAAGACGCGTCAAAGATCATGAGTGGGGGGTTGTGACGTCATTTGTAGCTAAAAAATGTACTATCATGTGACGCTTTCGAGGAGTTCAGGAGTTTTCGAAGCACTGTATCGTCTTCATTTTTTGTTTATGTATGTGAAAAAAGAAAAAATACGTGTCCAATATTTTTTTTAAATCTATCTGACGGACCAATTAGTTTTCTTTTGTCCGATCCCCTATTAAGATTACGGATATGGATGAAAAGAGCAAGGAACGCGTGCTAGAAAACTTCTGCACCTTACCTTAGGTGATTTATGTCTTTTTTTGACACCCTAAGCTTCTGGAGAAGACGGCCGTGCACCCGTGAAGCTTCGAAAACACCCTAGTTGATGGTTTCATAGACCCTACGTTAATCTTCGAAATTTTTAGCACCGTGCACGACTAACAATTGGCAAGAAGACTGTTCAAGTACACACTTGGCATCATGGCGTACATCACAATGAAATGCCGAAGGCTAAAACATTTACGACTCCGTGGAAAACGGATGTAACATTAGATGGAAAATAAAACTTTACAACCTGTACCACGGATAGAACCTACGCCATTATTAGCGAAAAACAACAGTTTAAAGTTATTGCTTACCTACTTAGATAAAATTTACAGTTGTTGGCTTTGTAAAAGAAGAACGGAGTCATGTGAACCTACGCATTTGAAATCAACTGACGGTAACTGGTTGCAGGAGCGTGGGTGGTTGCAGTGGTTATGTGGTAATACGATTTATATAACTGATACTTTATTAGGTAGGTACCTACCAAACTACTAACTCATCGTTTCTTGTGTTTGGTTGACGCTCAAAATATTACGTTAGGTAAAAGAGTGTAGATAAATCACGTTTTAGGGTTCCCTGTTCAAAGCGTGCCCTGAGAGACTGTTCGAAGTCTTACGTTTTCACACAGAGGAACTTATCAGCGTAAAAGCTATGACGTCAAGAATGATACGAGTCGTCTCCCATTTGACAGTTTTACAAGTCTCCTCCATCACCTACCCCTACCTCGGACGGACTTGAAGATGGCTATATTTACAGGGAGTACCTACTAAAAACATCAGGATAACAAAGTCGTTAGTAGATTAGCAACGTGCCGGTCACCATAACATAATATTATTAGGCACTGACCTGTCTGAACTACAAACGCACGCGCTCTCGGCCCACGACAATAAAACGGCGAAATGCCGAAAAAAAGTTTTGTTTTTAGAATAGCCCACGCCGTATCTCATGGCGCCTGTAGCAATAAAAGAAACCAGTTATGGGCACCAGTCACCGACATACAGCCATTAGGGACATTTTCGCCTACTAAACTCTTATATCTTTGTTATGTTACAAGCTTCTATGGCAATAGACAATAGTGAAACGTTTTTAATTCCCATGATGGACAAGTAAGAAAATAAACACATCATAGAAAATTAATAATGATACTTTCTGAGGCAATGAAAAATTAACACCTGATTAATATTGTGATGTTTGGCAATTGAAAACAAATAACAAGTTGCATTGTTTTTATTTTAATATGAGAGTCATTAAGTATGTTTATCAAGTTATCAAAATATGGATAAACTTTCATAGATAAAGAACAGCTGATAAAAAAGACAGCACTTTATATACACTTAGAAATATTGATAAACTGCCAACATAATAAAATTCCTTCGCTACTATGTTGCTATAGAAAATATTATTATACCAGTAAAGTCCCAGTGCCAGGGTATTTTCCTGAATCAAATAGGCCACATGCCTGTATGCACCTACTATTTGTATTGGGAGGAAATTGCAGTTCATAACATCCATCCTATGACTAACACTCTGTATAAAAGTTCCTTGATCCTACCTAGGTATTATTATTATATAGCTGCACATATTCTTAACAAGAATATGTGCAGCTGAACTTTTATTTATGCATAATAAGATGCATAATTGCTGAGGCTGTATAATCTTTGATGCTTACTTTTACTGCGGAGGCTGTATCACCTTTAATACTTTTATTAAAGTGATACAGCCTCAGCAATTCTGCAAATTTCATACCTGTTTTTATTCATAGAATTAACTTTATCTTACTTTTCCTTAATCTATGTAGATAGTCTCGAGTCTCAACATTGATAGCAGGAAATTATGGCTTGACACTCACTGTACATAGACCATAATAATATCCTGATTTTTCTTTGAGCGAACTTCGTGAGTCAGTCAATATGTAGATAATCATGAGGGCTCAAGTAGTTAGTTTTAGTGTTCGAGCAATTATAATCGCTACAAATAATTATTGGTAGCAGATAAAACTTTTAATTTTAAAGTGGAACGTATTAAAACTTCCTCGTAATTTGTCTAGCGCAGTGGTGGCTCAAAAAACACCGAATAACTGTTTTTAGACCGATCACATGGCCAAAACTGGCGATAGCTCTCTTCCAAACTTCGAGGAAAATACACAAAATAATTATAATGTCCCTATCGTTTAGAATCTTAGACATCGAAGAAACAAGTTTCATATTTTATTTTACTTCTTCGTTTCTTAGAAATGCAGGTGACTATCGGATCGAAATTCCTGTTTCAAGTCGTTATCATATTCGATCGATTTGATGACAAATAAGGCACCGCGACGCTACGATAGCCGGCATACATAAATAACACAGTTACGTCTCTAAAACACTCGGCTATACTTACAGAACATAAAACAAGGCCCAAAATAAAATATTATTCGTAAAACGCATAGAAATGCAGCACGATTTATTTATAAAACTCGACTTACCAGCAACAACTGTATCGCTCAGGTCATACTTCACTGGTTTAGGAAACTCTCTCAACTTGCGTCCACTTAGTTTTAATTCACCACTCAAGTAAGCATCCTCCAAAATTCTCTCTAACGATTTTGTTAACTGACTATGAATATTATTGTGCCCATTCATATTTCCACTTACACACGGCCCCAATACGGCCATATTCTTTTTGAACTGAAAAGAAACTGTTTTTTGTCTATTGCCTACACGCTGCCAACTTAACGATTGTACATTGTACAACAAACAGCTAACTTCATGTGGTATCTATTTGTCGATGGCATAAGGCTTGCTATTCAATGCACTAGAAAACGATTGATTGTTTTTGGAAGAGAGTGCCGAATGTAATTTACTATTATATTTTCAGCCTTACAACTCCAGATGTTTTCTCCAAAAGCAAGATAAATCAATGACAAAACATTGAAAAATGTAAAGATAGAGTGAAAAATGTTTTTTTCCGGTCAATGCACGGACAAAGTAAGAAAGCTAGTGTATTGTAATCATTGTAATTTAATTTAGAAAAAGGTTAAATATAAACCACCTTAGAACAGGGCTGTGCGTGGGACCTTCCTGCGCCGCAAAATTTCTAATCTGTGGTTTCCCTCTTTTCCTCTTGCTACATCTCTCTTTCATTTAAACTGAAGACGAGGCTTTGGCCTTACTTATAAACAAGAAAGATAATAAGCACTGAAGACGAGGCGGTATGGTCCAAGACCTTAGCCTGCCCATGAAGGGCGAAGGAAATAAAAAAAAAAAAACTCTCTTTCATTTGGTCCTCCTCCGCCCCACATGACATTGACATGAAGCTGTAACCTAAAAATTCTAGAAAATCTGTGATAATTTAATTTTATGAAAGCAAAATGACGATAACAAACTTTTTACGATTAACAAATGTTCTAAGAAGTGTAAATAAATCAAATGTGTCACAAATCGAGGTAAAGTCGCGCTAAATTGATTTGTGAATTTTCCGGTCGATTTTACGTAATTTTATTACTCTCGTAATTCTGAAACAAAACCTAATTAAATTACCCAGGAGTGTTGTTTATTCTAATGTGTTGCAGAAATTCTCGTCGCACATTAAAGATGCTGATCACAAAGTTTTGGAAAAGATCCGAAATATTGGGATATCTGCCCATATCGATTCAGGAAAAACTACACTTACAGAGCGAATATTGTTCTATACCGGCAGAATAGACCAAATGCACGAGGTATGTAGGTATTTATCAATCTTAGCGAGCGAGTGAGCTACTTCTCTTACTTTATATTGTAATATTATAACAAGTTACAATTTAATTGATTTCTTGCCTGTTAGTAACTCATTTTTGTAATTGCATTTAGTTTAGCTAGCCAAGTAATGCTTTAAATCTAATAAATGCTTTAATTGTGAGGATTTATTAATTTACTTATGGCTGAACTTGCTGCCAAACCAACCATTTCTCAAAGAATTTATATAGACATGAAATAAACTTGGTTTTATTCTAATGCTATATCTAATAATTTCTGTCATTTACTTACCAGGTTAAAGGCAAAGACAATGTGGGCGCTGTCATGGACTCCATGGAGTTAGAACGACAAAGAGGTATCACCATCCAGTCCGCGGCCACCTACACAATATGGAAAGACCACAACATTAACATCATAGACACACCAGGTCACGTAGACTTCACCGTAGAAGTTGAACGAGCTCTGAGAGTGTTGGATGGAGCCGTGCTGGTATTGTGTGCCGTTGGTGGAGTACAGAGTCAGACACTAACAGTAAATAGGCAGATGAAGAGATATAATGTTCCGTGTTTGGCGTTTATTAACAAGCTTGATAGGATGGGAGCTAATCCTTACAGGTGAGTCAACATTAAATATTCAATTTCATTTCTTTGTAGATAAACAAATACAGGAGAAGTTTTTGACCTTCTTATTGCAAATAACAGCTATATTTTATGTATATTTTATCCCAGACATAAATATTTTATTTGTAGTCTTCTCTTTTCTTTCTCTCTTCGTCTTCTTTCGTTCTTTATAAAGTGTTAGTGCGAAACCTAGTGTTGAGTTTTAGCTCATGGTCTCTGATTTGACTTTACATGTTGATGAGATATATCTCTAAGGCATGCTAGTGTCCTAACCATGTTTCCAAAATATATATATACATTATATACTGTTAGGTTCACCACGAAGGCTGGGGCTTCCTGGATTACAAGGCGTGATGTTATCATGTATGATGCTCAGACCAAATAAAAAGTAAAAACGGAACTCAAAGTGAGGCCAGCAAAGTGAGGCCGGTCAAACTACGCCTCGCATACATGCACACACGTCTCAGACCATATAAAAAGTTTAAGACCAAGGCATAGTTTATGTTGTATGTGTGTGCGTGTAAAGTGCGAGGCGTAGTTTGACCGGGCTCACTCTGCTGTTCGCAGAGTTCCGTCTTTACTTTTTATTTGGTCTGAGGTATGATGCAAGATATTGTTTAAGCTGAGTAGTTGACCTTGCACAATTATTAACATTGATATTTTTACATTATTATTCCAGAGTAATAAAACAATTACGTTCCAAAATGAATCACAATGCCGCATTTGTTCAGCTTCCAATAGGCCTCGAAAAAGAATGCGAAGGTATTCTAGATCTGATTGAAGAGAGGGCTATTTACTTTGAAGGAGATTATGGAGAGAAGATCAGGTATGATGAAGTGCCTCAAGACAGGAGGACGGAAGTTCAAGAGAGGAGGCATGAGCTTATTGAGCATTTGTCTAATGTTGATGAGAGTTTAGGTAAGATTAAAAAAAACTAAATTAGAAAATGATCATGACCTTTATTTTCAGCTTTTTTTCTTTTTTTTGGGTAGTGGGGATCAGATATGCAGTTGTTCTATGCAACATAGTGTTATTCTGGCTGCATTAGGTTAGAGCGGAAACAAACCCCAACACAGTTGGGAAACGCACATTCATCTTTTACCTGGAAACGATGAATGCACTTCAATTATTTCCATTGACCCCATGCATTAGGTTGGCATGTATATTAATAATAATAAATTTGTTTATTTAGGTAATTTACACCCGTTAACATTTGTCTCAATACAAGCAATCAAATAGAATTACTTTAAAATAATGAAAACAATACACACAAACATTTAATTAAAAGTCAATATTACATTAAATTTAAATCAAAATTAAAATTCATCAACATGACTTTAAAAAAATTATAATTACCTCAATAATGTTACTGCCACTACAAATGTTTACATTACAGCATAACTTTTTTTGTTCCACTCATTTTTACCCTAATAATTCCAGGTGAACTATTCCTTGAAGAAAAAACCCCAACCGTAGCAGACATAAAGCAGGCGGTCCGCCGCACTACTCTCAAACGTTCCTTCACACCAGTACTCGTAGGAACAGCGCTCAAAAACAAAGGAGTACAACCTTTACTAGATGCAGTATTAGAATATCTCCCACACCCAGGTGAAGTCGAAAATACAGCCTTATTGAATGAGGATAAGGACGGAGAAGCACAGACAATAATGTTGGACGCAGCGAGGAATGATATGAAGCCTTTCGTTGGTTTGGCTTTCAAGTTGGAAGTCAGCAAGTTTGGTCAGCTCACATACTTAAGATGTTACCAGGGTATGCTGAAACGGGGGGAGAATATTTTTAATGCTAGAACTGGGAAGAAGGTATGTATTTTTTACCTAAACTAAATTAATATGTACAGGGGGTTGATTGATGATACCTACAGATGGAGTCAAACTTGAAGCAAAGTCTAACTAATTATGTATTAGTATAGATACCCTATGAAGATACGAATGATAGGCAATTGATTAATTAGCAGTTGAAAAAGTATTGATACACTTAATTTGTCTTTTGTTAATAATAATAATAATAACATAAAATTATAGAAAATATATAATTAAAGATAGTACAGTAAGAAATGATCTATGCAGAAAATTAACACAAAAAATTATAGAAAATATATAATTAAAGATAGTACAGTAAGAAATGATCTATGCAGAAAATGCCACAGCAAGCCTGAAACAATACAACACATCACAGGCGCTTGTATCACATTAACTCAAAATGACTATACACACCGACATAATCAGCTAGTTAATATAATACACCAAAAACTTGCAACTAAAATTAATCTCATGAAGGATCTATACACACCATATTACAAATATTCACCTAGAGATACTTTAGAAAACCAATTTTATAAAATATATTATGACCGTGCTATAGTTACAGATCACACTATATATAATAACAGACCCGACATAACACTTGTAGACAAAGAAAACAAACACACATACATAATTGATATTGCAGCCCGGCGAGCACGGCCTACAGTGACATGGTATGAGTCACACATTTTATCACAGTTTGGGCGATAAAACCGTTTTGTCTTAAATGCTAGCACGGCGGCGTAAGATAATTTCTTGATATGTGATATAACTTCTTGACGTTTAGTTGGGACTCCTATGTCATAATTGCTAATATGGGCGCACCCATTTTGTAACAAATGTCACATTTTGACAGATGAATATGCTCGTTTATATCACGTTCGTTCGGAGGTGGTGATAAAAGTAAATTAAAAATATAAGTATATTTATACTACACCTGCTTGGAAAGTACCTTGATACTTTATCAAATTTACGGTAGAAAGTACGTCATTGCATATCGAACAAATATGCGGGGAGAAAACGCATCTGAGCGGGAGAGAAAAGTGTATGAAAATCCATTTCTTACGTGGTTTTTTTTTTTTAATTTTGGGTAAGACTATGCGCCGGTAACCTAAATATCAAAAGCCAAAAAGTATTTACAGTGAGTTTTTATCTCCAAGTTCGCAAAATGGCACTGGCCACTAGCTGTGTGTTGGATGGGGTCGGGCTGGCAGTGCGACCCTGCGGCGTAAACAATTTGAAAAAAGAACATGTAAAAATTGCAGACGCCATTGGCGCCATTTTCAATTTGTGTGTTGTTTGAGGATTCAGTTTTCGTAGAAAGTAAAATAAAACTATCAAAATGATAAGTAGTGATAGTGATGATGAAGATTTTTCAACTCCGCCGCAGTTGAAGGAAACAGTAAAAATACTGATTGATAACCTTTTACCACAGAAATCAATTAAAAAATATAATAAAACTTATAACGATTTTTTGCAATGGAAAAGTGAAAAAAATGCGGCATCTTTTTCTGAAACAGTTTTGCTAGCTTATTTCAGTGAAAAAGCGCAAAAATACAAACCAAGTACGTTATGGTCTATGTACTCAATGTTGAAAAGTACTAAATTGACAAGAAACGACATAAATATTCAAGAATACAAAAAACTTACAGCATTTCTGAAAAGAAAGTCGGAGGGATTCCGTAGTAAGAAATCAAAAGTGCTTACTACAAAGGATGTTTATTCCTTTTTGCAGAATGCTCCAGATGACAAATATTTGTTGATGAAGGTAAGTTTATGAACAAAATGCACTGGTTTATGATTTATTACGTACCTATTTATGAGTAGAAATCTAATAGGTTTTCATGTTTGATATTTTTGTTTACAGGTTATTTTGATTTTAGGAGTAAATGGGGCCTGTCGTTCGCAAGAACTTGTGGATATGACAACAGACGATATCGAAATCCTCGAAAATGGAATAATTGTCAATATTCCTAACACAAAAACCAAAATTCAGCGATCATTTGTTATATCAGGCTTATTTTATGAGATAATGAAGAAATATAACGAAATTCGCCCCAGTGACCCCAAAACCAATCGGGTTTTACTACAATATAAAAACAAAAAATGTACGAAACAAGTAATTGGGAAAAACAAAATAAGTACTGTGCCAAGAGAAATAGCTTCCTACCTTAATTTACTCAACCCACTAGAATACACTGGCCACTGCTTTCGCAGAACTTCAGCGACTATTCTTGCCGATACTGGTGCTGATTTAACCACAATAAAACGCCACGGTGGTTGGAAATCGTCCGCTGTTGCAGAAGGTTACATAGAGAATTCCGTAGGAAACAAAACACGAATAAATAACCAAATATCGGGATCGATTAATGTGCATCAAGACTCATCTCCTCAACCATCAACGAGCGCGGCGATGCCAAATGCTCCTCAGCAGCCAGTTGCCCCTTTGGCACCACAGCCTTCTACGAGCGCAGTGCCAACAGCACAGCCAGTTATTCCTCCTACATTGTCGCAAACATCTCAAACAATCAACAATGGAAAAAGTGTTACATTAAGCTTCACTAACTGCAACAATTTCAATATAAATTTCAATTAGTAAAGATTTAGTTTTTTATTTTCCTCGTAGGTGTAGTATAAAGCACTATGTATCACTCGAGAGAAAGCGCGATTCCCGATCTCGGGTGTTTTAAAGCCCTCCCCTACGGCTCGGGCTTCAAACGACACCCTCGACGGTAATCGGTCACTTTCTCCTCTCGGTGAACAATGTACTATTTTCTGCTTACTAGTTATCAAATAATAAATAAAAAAAGAAAATGAAAGACGTGCCGCGTACGTGTTATGTCAAAAATGAATTAGTACCCAAGAAAATTAAAAAGTTGTTTAACTGTATGAACTGTGCTCTTTTATACGTATTATTTTATTTGGTCGCCTATTCAGATGGTCATAGACATTTTTATTTTTTTAATATACTAGGTCACACTATGAAGTCAGCAACAAGAAAGACAAGTCGCGTCTTAAATTATATCACATGTGGTACCCGTGCTAGCATTTAAGACAAATTCTAAGACATGACATAATTTATAACGTCTTGTCACCAACGTCTTGGGTACGCCCGTGCTCGCCCCGCAGTCCCTAATACTAATAACATACAAAAAACAATCTCAGAGAAAATCAGGAAATATACAGAGTTACAAGAGGAAATTAGGCGAGTTTGGAAAATGAATAGAGTCACTATAGTTCCAATTGTTATATCAACCACAGGTGTTATCCCAAAACAAATATTTAACAGTTTTAGCGTACTCAATCTATCTAAATACACATATCTAACACTACAAAAAGCCGCCATACTGAACACTTGCCGAATAGTTAGAAAATTTTTACAATTAGACTTAGATAATAATTTTGCTGATATACAGAATAATTTGAATGCACAGACAAATAACTAGAATCTCGCCCTGGTTCACGCCCGTGAGATTCTTAAAATACCAGGTTTAACCTGAGAAAACGAAAGTTTAAAACCATAATAATAATAATAATTGCATTTATTTCGGGCTGCGCCCATAGTGTTAGTAACAATGATCTTAATACTAGTGTTAGTAGAAATAATACACAAATTAAACAGTATGGAGTTTCATCCAATGACGCAGCAATGGAGACTCCCATCTATCTGCAAATAAACTCAAGATAGCGTTGGTACTGCCACGAAGACGAGCAAACGAGCGACGTTAATTCATGGGTCACCTAAAAAGGTCCTGGGCACCTACCTTCTCATGAATTGTTTATATTTATTTTAAACATGGAACTAATTAGTTACAAGTATAATGTGCCACTGCAATGCAAAGGGTTCTCTTCTACATAATCCATCATAGTATTAAACTGGGCATTACAGAAGTCCCTAACAACCATGTAAATCACTGTGATAAATCACGATAAAATAAAATAAAAATGATTTAAGGGCCTAGCCTTTTCCCAAATGTGTTCTGGTCAGCTTCAAGTGTATACGAATACAGCTGAATACCAGTATTTTACATGGAGCGTTAGTTATCTGACCTCCACAACCCAGTTAGTTAGTACTGGATTATATGATACCCCTTCCTTGGTAAGACTGGATGACTTAAGAAAAATAATATTTTTTATAGGTAAAAATCTCACGCTTAGTACGCATGCACTCAAACAACATGGAGGAAGTCACCGAAGTAATGGCCGGCGATATCTTCGCGTTGTTCGGCGTCGATTGCGCGTCGGGTGACACGTTCGTAAATGACGGCAAGTTGCAACTGGCAATGGAATCTATACACATACCTGACCCTGTTGTGTCCATGTCTATTAAACCGAAGAATAATAAGGATCGAGATAACTTCTCGAAGGCTGTTGCTAGGTAAGTATTTTATTTTATTAATAGTTATATTATTACAGGCGGTCGTGGCTAAATAAAAGCAGCCGCTCATGTCGTTCAAGGTTGCCGAGGATGATGGGTGACCCCTTACATAGCGAGCTTCCTGCGTGCCTCGGATAGCACGTTAAGCCCTTAGTCCCGGCTGTCAATTATTAAAGATCTTTAACAGTAGTTACTGTTTTAATCAGGGGCCCGAAAGTCTTACTAAGGTCAATCATATTACCCAGTAGGCCAGTACTAACTATGGGTAAAGGTGAAGGCGACAATTTCGCGGGCTACCGCGAAATTCGAATGTTGCAACGTTTTTTTACAATTTCCCGGTCAGTGTCAAGTCGTATGTTAAATAAATTGGTATTCGCGGCGATGACAAATGTCTATTTACTGAGTAATAATGATTAAAATCACAAATACAACCATCTCAGTTCATATAAGTCTTGAGAGTGAGTGTTTGATGAAAAAGGCATTCTTGAGACAAAATTCGAATTTCGCGGGCTAACAGAGGTTATGTAGGCAGTAGGTCAATGTAAAATACTGTTATTCAGCCAGACTAGAAGCCTACTTCAACATAGTAATTATTTTAGTGCCTATTACAAATAACTGGCAGAGCGGATAATCGCCCAAAAATCGTGCAAATGATACCCAAAAAATAAAACCAGAGCACTAATTTCCTAATTTGTTAATTCCAGATTCACCAAAGAAGACCCAACATTCCAGTTTCGCTACGATCCAGACAATAAGGAGACAATCGTGTCCGGTATGGGCGAGCTCCACTTAGAGATATATGCGCAGAGAATGGAGAGAGAATACAACTGTCCCGTCGACTTGGGCAAGCCTAAAGTAGCGTTTAGGTCAGTTACATGAGCCGGATATTTGGTGCGAGCGAGATAGATAGATCTTTGGATATTTTGGCAATGGTCGTTCGAGTACAAAATAGTAAATTATACAATCTGATGTTTATGTGCTAACTAGCTGTTGACAGCGGCTTTGCCCGCTACAACTCTAAATGTATCCCACGGGAAGATAAAATCGGGATAAAAACTATCCTATGTGTTAATCCAAGGTGTCAGCTAACTCCATACCAAATTTTATTGAAATCGCTCCAACCGTTTAGACGTGAAGAAGTAAAAAACATACACACACACACACTCACAAAATTTCGCCTTTATAATATTAGTGTGAAGTGTGACAATCTACGTTCGTAGTTAAATTCCCAACAAACATGAATTTTTGAAAAAAAAAACAAACTGGCCTTGTATTGTAGGTCTCTAAAATTGTATGTCTTTAACTGGGTGTCACTGGATGAACACCAATTTACGAAAATATATTTGCCAAAAATATAATCTGAACGGTCGATTCTTCTTATGAATTCAGCACTACAACTACAATTTAGGACCCAGTAATATTAATGACAATAATATCCGTAGTGCTAGGCAACTGGGCTTATCCCAGTTGTATACGTCCCTGTGGGCCTATTGGCCGTGTTCTGTTCTGTCTCCTGCTGATATGAAGGGAAATGGAAATTATGTTTTTCCTACACCTCCGCTATTCTTTTCTGATTAATTTCGTCGCGGGATCCAAGACAGTTAAATCGTTTCTCTGGGACTTCGTCGAGCTTCATTGTCTCGGCGCTTTTCTTGTGGTCGCCACTTTTGATTCTGGCTTACAGGAGTTACAGTGGTTTGGGAATAGTGTGGCGGGTTAGTCCCAAGAAAAAAAGTCAGCACTAGGTGTAGGATAATCAACTTTGTATTGTTCAATAGACAATGGTTCACTGGATGTACAGCCTGTGTGTCTTGTCTTACCCACATTTCCTTCGTAAAGTATTGTATTAAAAAACTCACATTTCTGGAGCTTTCGATGCCTAGCCTTCCCTTCCTAAGAGTGTGTTACTTGTGAATAAAAAAATATATCTAATTGAATCCATGTAAACATGGTGTATTTATCGAATTACAGAGAAACAATGATGTCACCGTGTTCATTCGACTACCTACACAAGAAACAGTCGGGTGGTGCCGGTCAGTACGCCCGAGTTACCGGTATCATGGAACCCTTACCGCCTCATCAGAACACTAGTAAGTACATAGTTCCTTTCATTAATCCATTGCAGATACAGTAAATCAAGCTTATAAAGAAAGTATAAAATATTGCCGTAGTATAACTGATATTTTTTAAGGTTTTTATACATTCAAATGATAAATGCTTTTTTCCATGCAGTAGAAATCACATAATACCCTATACTGATTTAGGGGTAAAGTAAATAAGCTTTGTCATCTAAATGGTCATCATCTAGTGGTGCATTTGAATGGTCTGGTTAAGGTTGCGGGGACCCGCTGGATGCGAGACGCACGGGAACGGTCAATGTGGCGACAGCTGGGGAGGCCTATGTCCAGCAGTGGACGTCTTTTACAGACTGTTTCTTTCATTCCTAGCCCATATGTTTTAATTGAATTCTTTATTTTCTCTCTAAACTTGATTTGTGCTAACAAAAACATTTTTCGTAAATTCCAGTGCTAGAATTCGTCGACGAAACCATAGGCACGAACATCCCCAAGCCATTCGTACCCGGAGTAGAGAGGGGCTTCCTTGACACCTGTCAGAAAGGTTACCTGTCAGGACATAAGGTGTCAGGTGTCAAGTTCCGGTTACAAGACGGTGCCCATCATATTGTGGACTCCAGTGAACTGGCGTTCTTCTTGGCGGCTAAGGGAGCGGTTAAAGAAGGTTGGTTTTTATGGTAATTGGTTTTAGGTTGTGAACCCCTTTTTTTTTTGGGCGGGTGAGACTCGACATAAAGGACTAATAAGAAACATGGGTGGTTTTTAGTCAGTAGAAGTCTGACACTCCCTTTCGCTCAGCCCAAGAGCGGGAGGGGTAATATGATGACTTCCCAACCCCAAAAAAAGAAAAAAAAATCGTATTGTCATCGCCACCATATAATAAACAAGCGTGATTTTTTTTCTGACATGTGTCCGTTATTCCATTTACTTCACAGTATTCGACGACGGCGCCTGGCAGATTCTCGAGCCCATAATGTTCGTAGAGGTAGTGCTACCCGACGAGTTCCACGGTACTGTGATAGGCCAGCTCAACAAGAGGGGAGGCATCATTACTGGCACGGAGGGAGCTGAGGGCTGGACCACGATATACGCTGAAGTACCGCTGAATAACATGTTCGGATATGCTGGTGAATTGAGGTGAGATTTAGTTTTTAATGTTTTAGTATGACTGCCTCAGTCTAACGGTCGCAATAGGGATATTTACTGACTTAAAAAAATATGATTCTAATTAGCTCGTCTGTTAGATTATCGAAAAATATTGGTTACGTATTTTTTATTTTATCAAATCAATATAAAATTACGAAGATAAAACACGTCAAATATTTGAGTGGGGAGTTGTGCGTCACTCACCGGTAAGAAATGTCATACTTAGGCCTCATTTACGGAGACGCGGGGCGTCGGGCGGCGCGTTTTTAATTCGAGCACATGGTATGAAAACGGTTCCGATTTCAAACGACGATTTTACGAGATGCAATTTTTCGCTCGTTAGTTTAAATAGCAGCGTTTGTTGCGGTGGGCCCGCCTCTCGTTAAATAAATAAAATAGCACGCGCCGCGCGACGCCCCGCGTCTCCGTAAACGAGCCCTAATGTCTAAGAATATGACGTCACACAAATTTTCAAAGCACTGTATCGTCTTCATTGTTTGTTTACGTGAAAAAAAGAAAAAATATGTGTCCAATATTTTTTGTAAATCTATCTGACGGACTAATTAGATTTTTTTTGTTAACTAACCTATTGTGTTGTGAGTGCTGAGCAAGAGGTCCTGAGTTAGATTTCCGAGTCAGATAATGGGATTTTTCATCAAGGATTTGTGATAGGGTGGGTGGCAATAGGCGTCTGGTGAAATGTGAGTAAACAAATAGGTAAACCTCTATCTAAACCTTCGTAGAATTAAAGGCATGATCTTATTGATTTGAAAGATAAACTCATCATTATTAGAAGCTTAAGGCAACGGAGTTCTGTTATCGCGGCCTCGACATAGAGGGCGAAGAAGGAACATGGGTGTTTTTTAGTCAGTAGAAGTCTGACACTCCCTTTCGCTCTGCCCAAGAGCGGGAGGGGTTTTCGATGATTTTACACCCACCAAAAAAAAAAAAAAAGGCAACTGAGCTCCTTAATAAATGATAGCAAATGAACTGGGATTACTGAAAACCCATGTCTGTCTATTGTTTACACCAGTTCATAACATAACATCTCGCCGGCACGCTGTGAAGGGGTACTAATTACATGTGAAACACTAAATAGTGAAAAATAAAATATTTTTAACAAAAACTAAAACCAAATTCAACAAAAAATAAATACCCAAAAAAAGTGAAAAATAAACTTTAGAACAAAAATCAGTCTCTGAAGTCGGTCGATACCGCTGGCGTCAAATCTGTGTCACATTACTAATGTGCAAAATCCTTAATGAGGGCAAAAAAGACATGATTTCCAAATACTTATTATTATTTTTTCGTCTGGAAAGTGTAGGTAAAAATGCTAACTAGCAAAACCAGCTCAGCAATGTATTCATGAACGAACACCCTCCTTTTCAGATCAATGACCCAAGGCAAGGGTGAATTCAGCATGGAATACAGTAGATACTCCCCCTGCCTACCCGATGTCCAAGAGAAGCTCATTAGGAAACACCAAGAAGACATGGGACTCGTACCAGACCAGAAGAAGAAGAAGAACTAACCGTCTAGCCAATATTTATAGTCTAATTTATTTTATCGTTATTTTAATTGTTGTTTTTAAGGCAAATCGTATGTATGATAAATAAGATAATTACAGGTTAATGATTTTCAGTCTTTGTTTCATTTGATTCCAATTTCGCATGTAAGTCGGAACTCAAAACAATTTCAAACTTAAGAGGTAGGTTCCCGACGAGATCGCTCTCGTCGGGAACCTACCTCTTAAGTTTGACCTAATCGCGTCACACTAACTCGTTGCAACCTTTTTTTTCTAAGAGAACTTATCCCACAGGAGCGTGCCGGCTGAGTAGTTTTAATTATGTGATAACTAGCGGACCTGGCACACGTCGTCCTGCCCGGACGAAATGATTTATTGAATTTATTTGTTACAAAAAATGTCATAAATGAAGAACCGCTCGACCGATTTTGTGCAAACTTCACATAAACCATCTACTTAATAGTCCGAACAACGTGGTTAGGTGAGCCCATTCTTGAGTTATAAAATTACAACGAAAAGTGGCATTGATTTTAATATATATTGATATACATTTAGTTATAAAATTGTACTTTTATCGAAATCAGCTTTGCCATTTGCGCATCAAAAGATTTTGAACCCAGTTGGTTTGCCTCACTCCCGCTCATTTGTCTTATTTTCACATAGTGGTCACATATAAAACTTGTATCAACCCAATCAATAGCTTGCATTAATATGAACAAGCATTAAATGACACAATCTTCTGGAAGGAAGGGTGTAAGGAAGTAGGGACGGCCCTCCGCAAACTAACAGGCTTATTCAGCTCCTTATTTTGGATCATATTCCATCGCATTTTTTCTTTTTATTAAAGCATTCTGCAGAGGCCTGTCCCTTACACCCTGTATAATTAAGTTCTGCTGATAGCAAATTGTAATTTTCATAGCTATTATTTCAGAAAAGTGACAGGCCACGCTACATACAAAAACTTTCCGACCACAGATAGAAATAGAGTTGCTTTCGACTTTTCCCCAGGGATGAATAGATATGACCAGCAGGGCTATTGCGTATCTTTTAAATGACAGTGGCTATCATATTGTCTATGGATTAACTGTCAAATGGTTCCATTTTGTACTAAACCATAACCAATTTGACAATAAATTCATAGACAATATGATAGCCACTGTCATTTAAAAGATACACAATAGGCCTGCTGGACTGACGGTAAGTCGTTAATATATTTTCTAATTGATGAATGCTGTCCCCTTACTGCATGGATTTTTTGATTGGGACGAAAAAAATATATGAAGTATTATTACCCCAAGACATCCCACATAAAATATAAAAAAAATCTATCTCTGGTATTTTTGAAAATATTTACCGAAAACTTTTAATGCCAAATATGGCATTATATGCAGTTCTAGGTATATTATTAAGTTTGCCAAATATGTCATTGTATGCAGAATTAGCTGGCAAAATATGAATATAAGATCAAAATGAGAATTTAAGTATAGGTAATATTAATATTATTATATATAAGGATATAAGCTGGTGATAACTAGCATATGTGAAGGGAAAGATAAATTGAATGAGAAAAACCCATATATTTACTTATTTATGTTTCATTTTATTTTATCATAATAAAAGGAACGCTATACTGCCGCTGACCAGTTTCCCTTTTGTCTTCATAGAAGTTTTCCCTTGTTGAAGGCTGGTCAATTTGGTCTTCAAATTCAATATCTGACTGTGAATCTACGTCACTATCTTCATCGGACTCTGACAAATATAACGGGTCCGATCCACGATTATCTCGCCATTCCGCATAGATACGGAAGACGAAGAGCTTCTGATGAAGATCTTCATCAGAAGCTCTTCGTCTTCAGTCCCATCTGGAATGTAGACTACATGTAGTCTACATTCCAGAAGTCATGTAGCACTTGTTTCCGTCTTGGCATTGTTGTTCACAAACTGTTGGGGAAAGAAGCAAGCGTAAGGTGCAAAATAAACAAGCGAGCAAGCCTAATCAAACCAAGGAAACAAAAAAATATCATAGCCGCTTCTCCAAAATGCTATGCAAATGATATATAATATTTCTTAAAATTGACAGAAATGCATGCTATCCCATATATGGTTTTCTCATTTTTGTTGTCATTCTGCATACAATCCCATATCTGTCAAACAATTTTTCCTGCGACTGCATGCTATCCCATTTATGGGTGCTACCTTTGGCAACAAAAATATTTGCAATCATTCATGCAAATCTAGTTTTTTTTGTGCCTATTGTCTTTCAATAAATGCCTATTGTATGCAAAATAATTATCGTACCCCTATATCGTGAAAATCCCTGCAGAAATACCCCAAAAGCAGAGTCCACCTACCTCATGTCGACCGTTAGGAAACAAACCGCCATTTCTTCTTTTCTACTAGTGCTGGACACCAATTTTTTTTACAAACGTCAAATAATATTACCGGTTTTTGATTTAAGAGTTGCAAGAAGGAAAATAATGTACCAAATTTAAATGACGTGACAAAAATCCTTGATGCCCGATATGTCATGCTATGCAGTAAGGGGTGACATGTTTTATTTGTAGAAGGAATACGTGCTACAAGTTGATCATATGAACTGTATGGCCTTTAGCCTTATATAAACATTGAAACTTTTAACAAGTATGTTGCAAAGTATTCAAAAATATTTCGAAATATTTGCAAGGTTGCTAAAGCCCTTCTCATTAGCAAAAAGATCAAATGAGCAGAAAATAAAATAAAAACAGTTTGGAAAGTCATAAATAACGAGACTAACAGGAAAAAAATACGTACCACTAGCTACACATTAAATACAGGATGTGGTCCTAAAAGCGATAATCAGGAAGTAGCTCAAGAATTTGTAAATTTCTTTACTGATAATCCTTTAAAAACAACGGAGGCTCTTAATTCCTCACCTGAAGTCTCAATTGGTTTATTGAAGGCGAACGTGCCTGGTTGCCTGGCTGAATTTAAATTTAAACATATAACCCCTACGGAGGTAATTAAAGCTTTCCGGCAAATAAAAATTAAACTGACCGAAGATCTATGGGGAATGTCTATCAAAGTTTGTACATCCATAGTTGAGACTATTGCACCTTAGCTTCAATATTTAATTTGTGTGTAGACCGAGGGGTTTTCCCAGATTTAATGAAACACAGTAAGGTCATACCTCTTTTCAAATCTGGTGACAGTAAAGATACTAATAATTATAGACCTGTATCGGTGTTGCCAGCTTTTAGCAAGGTTTTTGAAAAAGTTATGCTTAACCAAATGCTCAATCATTTTAACACCAACAGAATCTTACACGATCAACAGTACGGTTTCACTAAAGGACGTTGCACAACTGACGCCGGTGTAACTTTATTAAAGCACATATTTAATGCGTGGGAACAGTCCCAAGATGCTGTAGGAATATTTTGTGACCTCTCAAAAGCATTTGATTGCGTGAATCACGACACATTGCTTTTGAAACTTGAGCATTATGGACTAGGTAAACTTGCACTTAGTTTAGTAAAATCATTTTGAGTGAAAGGCAACAACATGTTCAAATAAATGGTGTTAATTCACAGGGTTTAAAAGTAAAAATGGGGGTTCCGCAAGGCTCAATATTATGCCCTTTCCTTTTTCTGGTATACCTATATTAATAATCTACCCTATTTATTGAAAAACCAACCTCAGAATATGGTGTTATTTGCTGATGACACTTCCCTAATTTTTAAGATAAATAGACGGGCTCAAAAGCTAGATGATGTGAATAAAGCCCTACTTCAGATTCGTATTTGGTTCACAGCAAACAATTTAGTATTAAATGAAAAAAAGACAAAATGCATAAGATTTGCTTTACCGAATGTTAAAAGTAGTGATAGTGATATTCTATTAAATAACGAGAAACTAGAATTCGTAGATGAAACGGTTTTCTTGGGGATTACGCTTGATTCACGGCTACAATGGGGTGCTCATTTAACACCTCTTGCAGGGCGGCTAAGTTCAGCAGCATATGCCATTAGAAAAATTCGTCAGTTTACTGATGTAGATACCGCTAGGCTGGTCTATTTTAGTTACTTTCATAGCCTAATGTCTTATGGCATTTTGTTATGGGGACGAGCTGCAGACATTGAATCTATTTTTATTCTGCAAAACTAGCCATCAGAGCAATTTAGATGGTCTTCGTAGGCGCGATTCTCTGAGAGAACTATTTAAGAACATTAACATTATGACGGTGCATTGTCAGTACATCTACGAAAACATAATGTAGGTATGTGAGAAAAAATCTGCATCTTTTTAGTAAAAGAGGTGACAGACACAATTATATTACCAGGAATAGGGACCAGTTAGTGCAGCCAGGCTTCAGACTCGCTAAGGTAGACTCATCTTTCATGGGGTACTGTTTGAGATGCTTTAACAAAATTCCACAAAGCATTCTTGAACTGAATGAGACGAAATTTAAAACATGTATCAAACGCACACTATGCAAGCAAGCATATTACAAGTTAGACGATTATATCGCTGATAAAAATGCTTGGCTCAATGCTGGTCCTGCTCCACAAGGACAGGACGCTTAAATGAATAGCATTTAATAGGAAGAAGAAAGAAGAAGAAGATTGTACAACTATCTTTGCAATGTATAAATTCAATCTCTTTAGTATTATATAGTCGCATAGCACATATTGTGTGAGTATTATGTACTAGAAAGCTGTCATTCTCTGGAAACCTACATTTATTTTTCTATTTTTTATTTGACTTGGATATGCCCTGGCGATTGAGAGTGTGTCATGCTCACTTATAAATGTCTCGCTGATGGTGGCGGGTGTGTCGGGTCATTTCGTTCCCTTTAAAATGGTTGAGTGGAATGGTAGCTGATCCATGCGTCATGCTCGTGAACGGGTGCTGTCAGTTGTGACTGGTCACCTCTTAGTTGCCACGGCTTGTTTGAATTATTATATTATTTTTAAATCGTCGTTTTGGCTTTACTGTCGACACTTATCGTGCACAACTTGCTACATCGTTCTCACATGATAATATACCAATCTCGATATGAATGATGTAACCAAAGTTTTGTAACAATATTATGATTTAAAAGAGTACCTATCCATGAAGTTTCTTGCCATAGGTACTTCTCATGAGACCAACGCTTTGGAATCGGCAACTACAGTACACTGACAGTTATTATGCCTTGTGAGTGGGACTGTAGCTTAGTTTAATAGCTTATTAAAATTTAGTATTTGTTCGACTATTCAAAAGAGCCTGTAACTGGCCAACTTGAAATAAAAATGATTTTGATTTTTATCTCGCCGTATGATGGTCTGCTAGCACCTTTGTAGGAAGTGTGTAAGTAATTTACGTCGAAAGCTCTCGTCCTAATCCTGGAGTCCAAGGTTAGTCGAAATAAACCACTGTACTTTAGTAGTTAATTTCTATGTGATTCGGTTAACTGGTAGGAAAAAGTCAAAAATAACTAGCTAATGAAACTTCACATTTGTGCTGGATATGACTAATACGGATTTGTCGAATCTTTTATAACTTTATGTCTGATTCAATAAGGTTAATTTTTGGATGAAGCGCCGCTTCGAACTAGGTTCTTAACCAAGAACAACCTCATTAAACTATTGTACTAAATAAAACAACAACAATAATACATTTATAAAAACCCATTTATTCATAACACTCCACAAATATATTCCAAAAACGATACAAATCGTAACAAACGCTCCAGGTACAAATAATAATTGTTTTGCTTACATTTATTGACTTAAATCTATCTCTAATAAACAGAATTATCTTAGGCTTATTAGAGAGCATATTCTGGATATAACGGAATGTAGAGAGTTAAAAGTTATTTTAGTATTACATCAATTAGGTTTATTTTTCTAGAGATGAAGTAGAAGACTAAGTTTAAGGGAATCGGTTTTAATTTTTACATAAAGAAATTAATTATTTTAGATCTACTTTCAGAGAGAAAATGTCTGCACAATTGTGCACGGTACAAACATGTTAGCCGACTTCCAAAACGGAGGAGGTTCTCTATTCGTGTGTAGGTATATATGTTTTTTTAAGTCGTTCTTCGCGTCATCTTGCATATTTGCAGGAAAGTTTTGAGTAAATTAATTTATAAGCTATAATTAGCGGAACTAGATTTAGTACCACGACAAAAAAATGTAACATTTATTGTAAATTAAAAGCTTTCTTAATAAATATTCCAGTTGCTAATTATTATTTTAGTTGCTTTAAAACATGTTTTATTATTTCATTAAAAAGTATATGGTTTTCCACTAGTACCTATGTTTACATAATTTGAATATTTATAAGCACCTAATTTTACATAATTATAACATTTTAAAACTACACTATTACAATTATTTCTTCAAAAATATTAACAAATACGTTCCACAGCAAATTAATATTATTATTTAACAATCATGGACCTATTTTGGCGACATCTAAAAATACTAGACTGGATATAATTGTACAAATCTATAAACTAATGGTGTTACTCTATTGGCACTTCGTTTTTATATTTTGAGACCTTCTACATGAGACAGCTTGCTTTTTCTTAATGTCATAAAATTATTTATTTACCAAACTATCGACAGTAGGTTAATACTAAATGATTAGTTTGAAACACCTTCTGCGTAAGCGTCAGCTATAACGCCGCGTTCTAACCGAAGCGATCAGTCGCGCTAATAAACGACCTGTCATACTGCCGCACTCAGAGAGCTTTAATGATTACTTAGGAAATTACTTAGTAAAGGTTTTGACAGTTCTGTCATACAAAATTATGTCAAACCTTTACTTAGTGACGGCTTAAGTAATCATTAAATATCTCTGAGTACCGCAGCTAAACTCATAAGACGGGTCGTTTATTAGTGAATGACGTATGAATAACCAATACGTCATTTACTTGCGGGCGCGAGCGGTCGCGCAAGTTTCCCGCTGTGAACAATTTTTCTTTTAACAATTTTGTCAATAACAGGCATTGCATTTTTTATACTGGCGAACAGACCATTTTTCACACATATGAAGCAATGGATTACGATTGTTTTTTCTTTGGTTTTTTAAAGAAAATATGTTACGCAGTCGAAATGAAAATGAAAATGTTTATTTGTCCCAAAAACAGTTACATGGTTATAAACGAGACTACCCCAGTAAGTGAATATTACTTGCGTTGGGGCTATCTCGCTCTTTCCCTTAATTATTAACAATATTGAGACTATTGCACAAATTGTAACATAATGTAACTAAGATTAAATTAATTAATTAAATCTACAAAAAAATAAGGTTGAATAGTTTAAGAAATTTTGAACATATTCTGACGTTTTTATTTCTATTTATATTCAGACAAGGGCTCTATTTATAAAATAAATCGAAAAAAAAAAACTAAACTAAACAGTATATGAATACTTACTAATTTATATCAACACACTTTGTGCCAATTTACTTAATTTCTACTAAATATAACGGTAACATAAAGATTTTGTCATTAAAACGGCCGAACTCGCAAATTCAACTCAGGGCCAATTACACCATAGAATCAGAACATAATTTGATAACCGCGTTCAGTTTCATTGGCTAAATCCGTCCTCAATCAAGTCGTAATTATTTTCAAGGTGTAAGTAGATTAGATATATATTGAGTTAAGTTTTAGGATTCGGCAGCAAACTACAAAGATGAGGCTTTAGACCGAAGTTTCAGCGGAGGTGCTACCTTTTCTAGATTCTGACTTTCTGATACCACTGCTCCATGAATCTTTGCGCCTCACGTGGTCGTTCTGAAAACCATTGAGAGGGCGATGCTCAAACAGAATAATAAAAACATTTTGAAGGAAAAAAAACATGCTTTTAAAAGAAAAAAGTTGGTATTATAATATTAATATGTACCTATGTATGCCTTTTTAATATTTTGCCTTTTTGCAAGACTTAAATGAATGTTTAAATAAATTTACTCAGGTGGATTTTAAAATTTCTGGTCGGAGGGTTAAAAATTCAACAAATCAAAAAAGTAAGTGTCTGATCTATGTCTATTCAATTGCATTGCATATCAGTATCGCTTTTAGTTTAGTCAATGCAGTAAATAATATCTATGTGTATGTTGCCACAACGAGAAAAATATAAGAAATCTAAATTAAATAATATACAAAGTGTTTGCAAAGATAGAGCATGCAGAAAAGATAGAAAAAATATAGTAGTTACATTTAAACATAGAGTAATAAAACTTAAAAATGATGCATAAGAGTGCACGTTTACCGACACTATAAGCAGGTCAATTTTAATAAAATAATAAATGTCATTAAAAAATGAATTGACAAAAAAGCAACTACATATTATGTTTTTAAAATCTACTTACGTCAACAATTTGACCGCGCATTTTCTATTGGCTAAAACTATTTCTATTTTCACATTTACATTCAAACATTTTAGGACATCTAAACTACATTTAAAAATTACGTTTAAAAACTTACAATATTTAAAAACAACAATTTTGTACTATCAAAACATACCTTTTCAAAATACATTTGTATGGATAAGCACATTTTTAATTAGGAATACATCAATTACGATTTGCTCATTTCAATCGGTTAAAAATAAACTCTAACTGCCGCACTCAGAGAGCTTTAATGATTACTTAGGCCATCACTAAGTAAAGGTTTTGACAGTTTTGTCATACAAAAGTATGTCAAATTTATACTAAGTGCCGGCTTAAGTAATCATTAAATATATCTGAGTACCGCAGTAAAACATCATCATAACAGTTTGACACACTATTTACAATTGTCATAACATCCAATGCTCATTCTAAGAACTACCAAACACAGCATTTATCATTAAAGGTTTGAAATTTCATGTTTTGTATGGAACAGCCGAATATTCTTTCGCGATTAGGGTCCCAAAGTGAAAATTGTTCGGTTTGAAAGCCAATTCACTTTCTTAAGATGGAAGCGCCACGGTAACAAATTTCCTTACGTTTTTTTGCAATTTTCCAGTCAATGTCAGTTTGAATAAAATATGATTCGCGCCCGCTTACTGGGTTATAATAATAAAAATCATTAATCACACCTTTTCTGATGAGTGCTGTATAATAAAATCGTCTAGACTCTATCAAATCGGGATTTACAACAAAAAATCAGGGTGCTATCATTCTATACAAGTCGGAACTTCATGCATGTTGTGACAAGGTTGCTTGTTCATGCAGGATCTTCAAGAAAACGGTGCAATCATGCTCCACTTAGAACTTTGTGTCGTTGATGCACACCTTGGCTGATGAATCGTCTTCTTCTACTTCGTCCATTGTAGACAGTCGCCTTTCAATTTCAGTTTGTGCGTTTTTAGATATTATTATTTTCTTGTGTTTGTTACTATAAAACAGACATTTTAAAGTTTTAATTTTAATTTTCAATTATTTCGACTTAAGAATTTTATACATTGTAATTGAAGTTCATATGACCCCAATCTATTTAAGTCGAGAGTTAATAGACTTATTTTGGGTTAAATCGTTCCAACGTCTCTGTCAATAAGACAAGAGGGACTTTTGTATTTTCAATGGGTTATCCATAGGTATTATATGGGTAGGCCCATATAATTAAAAAAATTGAGAATAATTTATGTGTGGCAGTTGAAAGTATTAGATACTTTCAAACAAAGTAAAAACTGGAATTTCTGGTTGTTAAAATGCAATAATTAAGGCCCGGTATCCACCAAAGCGGAGACGAGCAGAGCGGAGAGGAGATGTGCCAAATTCCACCAATCACAGGAAAGACCAGATGTTAATTTTAACTAATGTGATCGGCCGATTTCCGCACATCTCTCGTCTCCGCTCCTCTCTGCTTTGGTGAATACCGGGCCTAACAGGATTGGAAGAACTAGTTTCCAAACACAGCCGAACTTGTTCTAGTATTCATTAGATTTATTCACACAAAAACAGTAACATGAAAAGTCAATTCCTTCTTACTTACTTTTTCTTTCCCGTCTTAGACTTTGAGTTTTTCATTTTGTTGCTGTTATTGACTTGCTTCCATATCCCGGTTTTGTTTACTTCCTCCGATATATTAATTGACGTCAGCGGTATGTTCATTATATTGCCATTGATCAGAGGTATTTGTAGGTTCTCTTGGTACGGCGGCGGGTTGGTCTTGCTGGCATCCTACAAGGGCACAACCTAAGAAACTTCCTCAAAGAAATCGTATGGGCTAATAATAGTAAAAAATCTAAAATAATAACATGGAAAATAGGTACTACTCACCATAGTAAGGTACAAAGACGAAAAAATAAAGAATAAGGAAAATGTCGAAATAGCAAAAATAAAATTCGAGTGTGTGAACATAACACTGATTTTATTTCTTAGTAGGTACAACATAGATTTATATGAATAACAAAAAATATTTAGCTAAACGATAGGATGACAAAGGAAACTAAAACGATTAAAGAATGCAACATTTTAGTTTCGACCGCAAAAGTTTAATAGTTTTGCATGCCATCCCACCTCTGCATCACCAAGTTCCCGCAGTTCATCCTCGTTCCGTTTAGTCATTTCTGGCATTACGTCATCAAGTATTTTCATCTCCCTCCTTGTGAAGAACAAGTCGAGAGCTTTTCTTATACCTATCATTACCACGAGCATCAATGGGAACAGAATTGACGTCATTGAGAATGATTTGATTACCCAGAGACAAATGAGACATGTCAGCTGAATTGTAGTGAATACATGGACTCGACGTATTGGTACCTAAAACAAAAGGGTTTTTAAAATCATTTCTCCAGTAAATGATCCCAAACCAAAGAAGTAACAGATTATTACCTGTCTCAAGAACATATGATCAGGTTGATACTTTTGAGGCATGAACATGATCAAGATTCTGTCAAAGAACTGTAGACCCTTCAGGGAAGCTACTCCCATATAGAGAAACACTCCAAACAGTACTGGCATTGGTATATGGCTTAGAACAGGTGTCAGTATCACTGAACATCCTATCATTAAGAAGATTAAAATGTGGGTAACTCTTTGTTCTCGAACTCCTAAAAATTGTGGCTTCTCTCCGGGCGCGGCACATTCTGATTCCACTTTTAAAGAATTGACATGATTAATGCTCAATACTGTTGCTGCTACGAACCAGGGAAGACCCATCACAGAGCATATCTGTATTAGAATCGCCAATACGAACAAATCCAAATGATAACCACAGCCTTTCTTTAGTTTGTTCTCTTTTCGATTTACTATAACAGCTGTTATCTGTTGATCCATGAATATCAGTATAGTTCCCAATAAAGCTGGCAGAATGGCCACTAGTGCAGACCAAATAGGGTTCCCGCTAAACGGAGTGATAACCCAGTTCCTGCTCGGCAATGTTGGTTTGAATTCTGACGGTACTTCCAATTTTGGGGTCTTTACACCGACTTTGTAATCTAAGAATGACATTGATAATATGGCTATGATAACTGAAAAGTCGCTTATGATTTGCCTAACCTGTAAAAAAGAGAAAGGAGTTTAAATCAAACTTGTAGAATTGAAAAGATCAAAGTTAGGTAAAAAGTCCACTCAACATACCTTTGCTGGAAAGAACAAGGAGTTCTTAAAGTCTTTTAAAATTATTGATATGGTAAAAGTGCCCAAGAAGAGAATAATGGACATCAAATATACGTCTGGGACATACACTTTTGTGTCACACCCGCCGCCAGCTAGAGTTCCGTTGTAAAGCTGTAATTTGAGAACATTTTTTATTAGCTCGTTAGTCTAATGAAGCATACAAGCCACACGTGTAAACTTGTCACGTCTAAGTACCATAACTTAATTAGGTAGATACCTCACAAGACTCTTTGTCTACCGAAGTCCAATTAAACTGCTCCGGCACTTTGGAATAATTGCTTGGCAAACAATAGCACTCATAATTGAGAACTTCATCGGGGCGTGTCTTTAAAGGGAACTTTTTGCCGATTGATATTACATTTTCCACCGCCTACAAAGTTACAAAATTAGAACAACGTAAAAGCTAATCAATTTTTTGGAGCGAAATTAACTTACCTAAGTAACTTTAGATATTTACCTTGTAAATGAAAATAAAGGCAATCAAGGTAGCGAAATTTTCTTCAGTAAATCTGGTTATGTAGCAAACAAACGCGCTAGCATCTATCGCTACCAATATTACCAATATAATCGTTATCCACGTCCCAATACAAAACCTGAATGACATATAATTCCAACCAATCTGTCGACAAAATTCGAATACAATTGTTTCAAATACTAATACTGGGCCTGTTGATCCTAAAATTGTTAAAGGTTGACCTGAAAAAAAACCATAACCCATTCCACAGACGAATCCGGATATTAAAGATTCCATAGCTGCCATATTTTTTCCGGTTGCCTCTCCCAGCAACCCTCCAAATGTAATTATAGGTGATAAACAAGCAAAATATAAAAATATCCACGAGGCGACACATTGAATCGCTAACGCGTCTTTGAAATCCGACCAGTACCAAGGCATCTTTCTTTTGAGATCATTTATTAAGCCTCCGAATAGTCTTCCACTTCTCGCTAACCCTGATTCCTCCCTCTGTCTTTGTTCCTCCTCTTCTTCGTCTAATTCCTCCTTTGGATGATTATCAGTTGGCCGTTTTCGGGGATCTTGAGACGGTATTGCAGCAGGTGGTTCAATACGGATGGCAGGGTCCCATTCTCCGGGTGGTAAAACTGTAACTGCATCCAGAAATTCATCTATACCAGCTAAAAGGTGATCCCGTTTCTTAGCTCGGTATGCAACTTCGTGGAATATTTCATCGGACATCAGGGTAGCCATAGCTCGGCCGATTTCATGGAAACTAGAGTTGCTGTTTGGTGGTCCAAGTAATACAAACATAAATCTGGTTGGCACTGGTACTTCGGTCAAATCACCCATTATCGTTCCTGTTTTCAGTCTAACAAAAGCAGATAGCGTTTTTTCAAGGAAATCTACTTCTCCCACTAAAATATTTGAGGCTTCTGCACCTGGTGGTATCTTTCGCATAAAGTTTGTATTGCATTTATGATTGATGTCTCCGTTCATTGGTAGGTCACCAGAGCTATGATTCCTTTGCATTGATATACTGCTGGGACTTTTCACCATGCCATCATCGTGAGCAGCACCTGAAATACGTAAATTTTGTGACTCAATGCTGAAGTCATAAACGTCAAACAATTAAAAGCCTTTATTACATCGCCAGACCAAAACCAGTTAAAAAATTGTGCGATTTAATCGTGTTAAAGCAAAAAATGTATAAAAGATTAAACATTTACGAAAAATTGTGTGTTATGAGGCTATTTCACTAGAATCTCACATCAATTTGTGAGTCATGGGGCGCATTAAGTACCTAAAAATCATAAAATAATAACTGCTTTTTGCTTTACCTACATAATTCATGGACATCTCTGCAATGCTATCTAGCAATGTCTACACCATATAAAATCTTATTATATGTACATTTTCAAATACAACATAAAGGCGGCGTGAGCTAAAGCTAACACATAGCAGACTATACCAAAACAAGGACACCAGCATTGAGCATAGTTACATGGAGATGGAAAGATGGAGGTCGAAAATGACAAGGAACTTAGAAAACAGAAAACAGTAAGAATGAGAAGAAACAACATTGATGAGGATAAGCGGTTACCCGCACTAGGGATGCCTAGGAAACGACTGAATTCTCCTTTGTAAGAGTGTCCGCTGGTTGATCCGCCTTCTTCAACTGTAATAATATAATGCCAATGTTCAAAGGGATCTTAGAATAAGGGTCACAGATACAGATTAGTCACAGTTAACGTCCTCCAAACGATACACCGATATATACAACATAACATTAGCCTCGTGCGTGCTGTGAAAGTCAGTAAAAGGGCGTGAGTTCAGTGAGCAGATTAGTGTTAGGTACCATCACACGCATGGCTAACCTGGTACTGCCAGGTAAGAACCTCTGGCGTCTGAAGCTTGAAGAAGAGCTGTGTGAGGAGACGAGGTGGTGGACCCCCGACAACTCCTCGAACTGGAGCGTCGAGAGCCACCTTCCTGGAAATCTGATGGGATCGGATGACCCGTGAATTTTATGCTAGAACACTTTTATTAATAAAAACAACACACGAGAAATGATTCTAGGAGAAGTTTATAGGGCAAAGTTTTAACTCACTTTTACAAGATGAATGGTTCCGTCCAATATCAGCCAGTGATCTGATTAGAGGGAGTCTTGACATGTTATTATGATGATTCCGTCTCTCGTGTTGATGCCTGTGCCTCCTCAATAAAGCGTCTTTAACTTTTTCTCTACAATCATATCCTATGCCGCCATCTGCTACCATATTATCTAGTACATTATCTGCAACCTGTTCCAAAGAGCCTGCTTCCATATCGAGAATCACCGATCCGTTTAGTATGAGGCTCCTTAATTCGAAGAGAGAATGGAGCGATAATGTGGCTACATGAGGCTTTGACCACCGGTTGCCACCTTCTTCAACATCTTCTTCAAATTTTATCCATCTAGCTGTCTCTTTCCATTCAAGTTCGTCGCCATCTTTAACCAGCTCCTCCATCTCGGAGAATAGCGGATGGGATTCAAGCGTGGAATCATCGACATCTTCACCAAGAATAAACTGCACTCTTTGGGCCGGTGGTGTTACTGAAATCGAAATAATAATCGTAAATAAGTTGCCAAAAGATAATTTTAAACATCCAGAAATAAAACATTCCGAAAAAGTAAATCAAAAGACGAAATCTCAATGTCTCATGAATAAAACAGATAATTAAAATGTAAGCTGTGAGAACATGCTTGTAGTCTTAAAACACAGAAATGGAAGGTAAGATTCTGATTGAATAATCCATGCTGATTTAGACGTCAATGGTGAAATGAGTCTATAGATATTAAAATGGAGCTTTTAAATTGAAAAGGAAATTGGAATGAATAGAAATAATGATAGGTTCTCTTTCTACTACATTATCTTACATGTCTCGCCGTCATCTGTGACGCTTAGTCTTCTAACTCTGGACATTAACCCCGGCCCTATGGATTGGGAACCAATAAAAATATTTTGGAATTTTTCCTATGATGAAAAGGGTATTTTCATGTTCATTATTAATCTCGCTTTCAGTCATAACACCGCAGAGACTAACAAACTTCATTGTGTTGGTGTCAAAGGAGTTAATTTTATGAGCATACTAATTTCGTATACAAGGGCATGAATAACGTCAATGTAAATTGGTTTCATATTGTGTAGTGATATATATAGTCTGGCAGGGTCACAAAGAGGGTGTCATGCTTTTTTTATCCTTCTGAAAATTAAGCAGCTTTTCGATAAACTTCACACATTATTTGGGTGTGAGACAGGGGTATAGATAGATACGTTTTGTCACACAAGAAGAACAAATGATAAAATTTAAAGGATTTTAATAATTTTTAGGCACGTACAGGTGTTGCATTCATATATATAATAATATATTGTAGGTACAGCCAACTGTGATACTATGTACAAAGTTGTCTATTTGGCTAAATAGAATAATATTAGTTTACCCTCCATTGCCATTCCTCTTTTCTTATTTACTGAGAAGTTTTATTGAATAAAATTCTTAATAAACTCTCTCTCTCTTTCTCTTTTAATCCCTACTAGTGGCTTCTTCTCTACCATCTCTTACCGGGTCTCTCAGCATCCTTCTCTCCATTACGATGATGATGTTTATGCTTTCTATGGGAATGTCTTCGGGCTGGCACGTGTACTCCCACAAACACCGTGTGGGCGCGGTGACCTGAGAACAAGATTGAAAGCTGTTGACAAATGGTTGTAGACATTGATACATTTTTTTTATTAGACTGTCAAGTGTCCTTATACCTACTCCTGGTCAAAGTCCTTTATGTAGGTACTTATTCAGTACATTATTCTGAACAAGCTTTATTCTACAAAAATGTAATACCTACACACGAAGATGAAGAACACCTATTAGGGCCGTCTACCACATCAATAGGATGACACTATAGGATCACATGAAAAAAAGGGAGAAATCTATAATTCAGTCAGGGTAAGAAATTCCAGTCGTGGATAGGCGCGAATGTACTGTATCTTCTGGGCCCCTGACACATGGTAGTAGAAGAAGAAGTTTTTAGTCGGTTAGAGTGCGAGATAACCCTCAACCCTCCGCTTGCCCTAGACGGAGGGTATTCATGAAGATTTTCCAACTCATCTGCCTCGCCTTTTCTCAAGTATGTTGGGTTTAGGTTTTGGGTGACGTGCTTTCTGATGCATGGAAGAGGCTCGGCATGTAATTGTTGGTCACCCGTTCACGGAGCGACCTAGTCAAGCACGGCTTAACCTAAGCTCTAGGATTATCCAACGCAAAAAACGCTTAAAATTTTCCAATTTATGTTTACTTCAGCTATCTTCTTATGGAGTTAAATTCAATTAAGCTTTGGAGTTTAGAGCACCTTGAATACAAGTAAACAAGCTGAAATTTCATCAATTTCTTCATTTCAATTGGTTCTAACTTTGTCGTTGTTATATCAAGTTCAATACTCGTTGAAAGTTTGAATTTTGTCCCGAAGGAAATTGTTGGAAGAAATGAAATGGTCTGCCGAATTCGTGAGGATATTAACCTACATAAGTTAGAAAACTATATCAGCAACTGCAAGTTTTTTTTTGATGATAGTTAATCATCAAATGACACCTCCCGCTCTGGGTGGACCGGAAAGGAGTGTCAGACTACTGACTATAAACCACCCATGTTCCTTCTTAGCCCTTTGTGTCCGGGATAGCGGTATCTATTTCGAACAACCCGCAGCCCAGACTGGCAGCAACTGCCAGTCTTAATTATTATGCTATATCACTACTGACACTGTAATCTATGGTTCGTTTGTTCGAATATAGTCTTATTTATATGCATAACCTGGCTACTGTCGGAGCAAGCTAATTTGTTTACAATACCATTGAACTTAAGAACTTAATTCTAGGTATTCATTGTGAACTTGTTTACATTAGGGTGTAAAAGTACCCTTAACGCAAACAAAGGGCACTTGTTCTCCCCACCACTGTGAAAATTTTTTTGTTCTAGACTATACCTGGGAACCCCCTTGTTACGGAAATATTGGGGGTCAAATTTCCAAATTTTGCACAGCTGTTTTTGTAAATACTAGTTTTTCAGGTCATAACTTTACTTAAATTACCTCCATGACCCGTTTACTATTCAAAACATCCACTAGCACAATGTCTTAAGAGTGCTACATTGAGTTTTACCGTAAAATGAAATTTTTGACCCCAAAAAAAAAGGTCGTTTCCCAACAAAAATTTTTGGTAGGGGTACTTAGTTGGATGTACAGAATGCTTGGTTGACGTATGTGTGAAGGGTTACTTTACAACCTGTATAGTATCTAATTAGTGCTTATGATGTAGTAGTAGGTAGTCAAAAAGCTGTTACTTGGTTTTCGTAAGGATAGTCATACTTGCGACATCTAGGTACATCTACAAGTATACTTGCGGTTCTAAATGCCTACAGATGGCAATAATAGATTTTAGATCTGATAGCGATGCTGGCCACAATTCACCGGTGATAGTTTCTAGCTAGAGTGCTTTCCAGCTCCGTTCAGCGGTGCTTGCGGTCTGAAATAATTCGCTTTGACTAGACTGAAGTAATATCTGAGTTTCCTTTACTTTTAGACATAAAATCGGTATTCATTTCAGCCTTTATTGACGTTGTCAGTCTATGCCATTTCGATTTGTGTAAAACTGAAACTTTTATCGACTTAAATATCTCCAAAATACATTTTTTAAATAGATTTTCAACTTTATTGCTAAGGTTCAAGGTTGATTGAGAAAACTTAAAGATTTGGGTAGCAAGTAGACTACTGGCGCCAGTACCTATCGAACGCAACTGTTTATTATCGTTGTTAATCATAGAACTCTTATAAATCCAATGCGATTCGTCAATGCTTGAGAGCTGGATTCGACTACACGCAATCAAATGAGCGCGCGAGTATCGGAGTATCCAATTAAGTCATGTTTCTATGTTTTTGTTTCTTAGTTTTTAATGTGTCATTACTAACATTAGTTAATCATTTCTGTGTTACTGGCAATTTCTATGGATGTAATAGATATGTGATCACACTATCACACTAATATTATGAAGGCGAAAGTTTGTGAGTGTGTGAGTGTGTATGTTTGTTACTTCTTCACGCAAAAACTACTACACGGATTAGATGAAATTTGGTATACAGGTAGTTTATAACCTGGATTAACAAATAGGATAGTTTTTATCCCGATTTTATATTCCCGTGGGTTGTAGCGGGTGAAGGCGCTGGCAACAGCTAGTAATAAATAAAACAAATGCAAATCAAATAGAAGCATCTTCTGAAAATTATCATAATTTCAGCAAATTATACTTAATAATTGAGTCAGAAACGATGGTCAGCTCGTGGCTTAATAAGAACTGCCACTCGGGTCGATCTTTAGGTTAAGCTGCGCTTGCCTAGGTCGATCGGTGGATGGATGACCGCCCATTACATACCGAGTTTCCTCCGTGCCTCGGAAAGCACGTTAAGCTGTTGGTCCCGGGTGCCATATATAGATCTTTGGCAGTCGTTACGGGTAGTCAGTGACCTGAAAGTCTGACATCCAGTCTTACCAAAGGGTATCGTATTACCTAGTGTTAACTGGGTTGTGGAGGTCAGATAGGCAGTCGCTCCATGTAAAATACTGGTATTCAGCTGCATCCGGTTAGACTGGAAGCCGACCCCAATATAGTTGGGAAAAAGCTAGGCAGATGATGAGATGAATTGAATCAGAAACGATGTTTAATTGTCTTTTGCATGCTGTAGCCACTCAAACATATAATACGAGTATAAACAGTTTGAAAGATTGTAAGTGAACCCTTTACGAAGCCGTCTACCAAGGATTCTGTAATTACCAAGGATTAAGCACCCCTACACACAATTTCTTGCTGGGAAACAACTTTTTTTTGTGTGTGGAAAATCTTAAGGTTGATGCGACAAGGTAATCACCAATACAACGGTCTCAGTTCATATAAGTCTCAAGAGTGATTATTTGATGAAAATGGCATTCTTGAGACTTTGATGAACTGAGAAGGTTGTATTGGTGATTTTAATCATGATTACTCAGTAAATAGACATTTGTTACTGCCGCGAATCCCATTTTATTTAACATACGACTGTCACACTTGACACTGACCGGGAAATTGCAAAAAAACGTAAGGAAATTCGAATTTCGCGGATACTTTAAATCGTAAACGGGGTCATGGAGGTAATCCAAGTAAAGTCATAAGCTGACAAACTATTATTAAAAAAAACAGCTGTGAAACATTTGTAGCTTTGATCCCGTATAATCTCCGTAACTAGGGGGTTCCCAGTTATGATCTAGAACGAAAAAAAAACGCAGTGACGAGGAAAACAAGTACCTTACAGCTTCGTTAAGTGTACTTTTACATCCTTTATAGTTCATCGTTCAAGCATTTTTGTCATACCTATTATTGGAACAGCTCACAACTTAGGACCCAGTAATATTAATGACAATAACATCCGTGGTGCTAGGCAACTGGGCTTATCCCAGTTGTATACGTCCCTGTGTGCCTATTGGCCTTGTTCTGTTCTGTCTCCTGCTGATATGGGGGGAAGTGGAAATAATGTTTTTCCCACTCCTCCGCTATTATTTTCTGATTAATTTCGTTGCGGGATCCAAGACAGTTAAATCATTTCTCTGGGACTTCGTCGAGCTTCATTGTCTCGGCGCTTATCTTGTGGCCGCCACTGTTGATTCTGGCTTTTAGAAGTTACAGTGGTTTGGGAATAGTGTGGCGGGCTTGTCCCAAAAAAAAATCCTTTGTTGTATTAAGTAGGTATTATAAAGCAAATAAAATATATTTAGATGTTTATAGCCGGTTAAAGCAGTTCTCATACACTACGTTAGATATGAACATTCATTTCGAAATATGAGAATGCTTTCAGGGAATATAGGTGTGAACTTATGTAGCTGCGTCCATCATGATCTGTCAGCATCCGTTATCCGTCAGACAAGTAAATAGGGCTACATTGGACATTTGTGGCAAGGTACTCCGGTACGTTAGATTGTAGCATAATATTCTAGAAGTACTTTTTGCTCAATATACAAAACAACTAAGTGGTTTAATAATAGGGACATTTATCAAGCAAAGTTTTTCCTTAGGTTCATCTGTTCAAACATGAATCTCCCTTATCAAATCACAAAAACTATGAAGCTGAGGTTCTCAAACATGAAGATTCTTTAACCCAATAACACAAGGTCAAAATAGGGCCTAATAGGTTCAACACAAATGCCTATTGATTAGTGTCGGACCGAATGACGATTTCTAGCCGATGCTGAGCCGATTACCACAGCTGGGCAAAGGTACCCCCACAATCTATCACTCTTATTTCTGTGCGGCCAATCTCTCACAAACGTAAGTCGTCTTCTGGCATCTACTGCGTGACGACTTTGCCCCATCGGTCCTCATACATTCTACAGACATGGCCCACCGAATCCCACTTTAACCTAGAAGTCTTATTGCCTACAGCCGTGATTCCAGTTTTAGAGCGCATTGTGGTATTGCGAATTCTATCTGAGATCCCCCCGGTCCGGTGAAGGTTCATTTGTCAAAAGTACTCGTGACCTGACTGATAGATTTGCTTCTTTAATTCAATACTAGGCGGATATTGAGTTGTGAACGAACGAACCTAAACGGAACGGTCCTTTTAAATATTTTCATTAAAATAAATACTACCTACATCATCTAACTGGCCTTTTTTTAACTATGTTGGGTCAACTTCCAATCCACCCAGGTGCAGTTGAATACCAGTATTCAAATAAATAATAAATAAATAAATAAATATCCTTGGACATTTCACACAACGCCATCTAGTCCCAAGCTAAGCAACCTAATGCTTGTGTTATGGTAACGAGATGGCTGATAAACTACTTATATACATTTTTTTTTGTAAATACATACATATTATAGATAGAAGAACACCCAGACTCGGAACAAATACTTGTAGGTCGTACAAATATTTGTTCCGTGCGGGAATCGAACCCGCGACATGCTGCGCAGCAGTCAATCGCTCAACCACTGCGCCAACCGTGTCGTCAATAATGCATAGGAATTGCATTTTAATCAGGTTTTTAATGTTTAAACTTTTATTGTTATTTGCCACTACGATATTTTTCACTTAGGTACACCCCAGCACACCAAAGTAAACTGTCACAATATATAGCTACTCATTGGTCCCAGGATAACGGGTGTTGACACATTATCATACCCGTTGGCAAAATACTCGTATGGACATAACATCGTCACACATAAGCACATTGGATACTCACCTGGGACTTAAAATATTTAGCTGAATTGATGCTTCAATTTGAGTATCAATCTTCCAGATACCGTGTATTTTACAACCCGTAAAATAATAAGCAAGTTTTCGTTCATGGTTTTTGAATTGATGCTGAACGGCTAAATAGTTGAGTAATGTTTCTTTATCTTTTCAAATATGAAACCGCTAAAACAGACCAAAAGCGCTAAGAAAGCTGTGAATAAACAAAATCACTCTACGAACCCCTACTGTATTAGATATAAAACCTGGAACACTGTCGACTTCCTCTTGGAGGTGGGCGTTAATAGCTGCGACACAGTTTTCAACGAATGCAGCTATTTACGTGCGCAACGAATTTGTTATATGTGTTTTTGTTCCAATAAAGATTATTATTATTTTTATCCACTTAGTAGCAGTTCGAGGTAAAAAAGCAACAGCGCGGCTTCATCAAACGCGGCTTATCCTGAATAGATGTATCCCGGGGTATCATTTAGGATAAGCCGCGTTTGCCTAATTTTGTCAGTGGATTACCCATTAGGCGTGGTCCAAAAGTCTGACATCCAGTCTTACCAAGGGATATCGTATTACCCAGTACGAACTGGGTTGTGGTACTCAGATAGTCGCTCCATAATAAAATACTGGTATTCATCTGCATCCAGATAGACTGGAAGCCGACAACGACTTAGTTGGAAAAAAGTTGATGATGTTTTATTATTTATTTAAATGAAAATGTTCAGATCAGAGCAGCGGTGTCGGCTCCGACTTACGAACGGTAGGTCGTGGGTTCAAATTCAGGCAGGCGCATTACTTTGTGTCATTTATTTCATCACCACTGCCCCAAAACGGTGAAGGAAAACATCATGAGAAAACCGGGTGTCTTAGAATCAAAAAATTCGAAGACATGTGACATCTTCCAAACCGCACTGGGCCCGCGTGGTGGATTATAGCCCATCCCTCTCCTAGACAGAAGCCTGAGTCCCTCAGTGGGAACATTATAGGCTGATGATGATTCAGATCATGGCTCAAATATTCACGAACATAAGTAATATCCTACTGCAAGGTCAAAACGTAATACTAAAGATTACATTTGAGCTAAAACTACGTTTCAGTGTCACTGTATAAAAGGTGCACGTTTCATCCCCGCCTAAACAGGTATTCATCCGCTGTCACGCGAACGGAATTCTCAATGAATGAAATAGCGTGACAGTTAGATATACCTACAGGTGCGAATATCGTATTATGTCACACGAGGATCTTTGTTGTAATATAATATTTTTATATATTTTACTAGCGGACCTGGCAGACGTGGTCCTGCCCAGACAGCAGCGCCTCCTACCGGGTCCAATTGTAGGTAAATCTAAACCATTCCCGAATTCACTTGAACACTTACGAAAATGACAGCTAAATCCCCATTGGCAAAAGGATTTATTGAATTCATTTGTTACAATAAAATCGGATAAATGAAGAACCGCTCGACCGATTTTGTACAAACTTCACATAAACCATTTACTAAATAGTCCGAACAAAGCATAAACATTTGGTTTGGATAGGTGAGCCCGTTCTTGAGTTATAAAATGGGTATCATTTAAGCTATCACCAATTTAATTAGTTTTGTGTTTCTTAATTAATAGGGTTTGTCCTCAAAATAGTAGATCTGTCACCAAAATGTAGTCACCAAACAATGCAAAATCAGTTCCACAATAAATCACCTAAAATCATGGAGATATAGGCTCTAGTAGCAAATAAATGTTTTTGTATGTATTATAATAGTTTTGTCCTAATAAGTATAAAAGCAAACTAATAAAAGGTATCATAATAATATATTATGTCACCAGAAATTTTCATTAAGTTTCAAAAAAACTTAACTTTCCGTCAGCAGGTCGAAGGAGCCCCGCTGCACGGGGCTCCTATTTCTGTCTGCAGGGATTAAAGGAACCTAACTAACCGAACCTCGGGGTGACCTTGACGTCGACCCTCTAGGGTTAGGGTTTCTGTCAGCATTATTTGGTGACAGATCTACCATTCTGAGCACAGAGCTATTATTTAAGTAACAAAACTGTTATTATAAGAACGAAGTTTATATTCATGTAATGCAATATAATTTTATTGGTTATCGATCTCTTATTTTACACATATATTAACATTAATTTGATAATTCATACCTGGGAACAATTTTTGTTTATCTGAGAACGAAAATATTTCGTGGCGATAGATCTATTTATTAGGTGATACAACTTGATGACAAATATAAATTTTGGTGATAGAAAATATAGTTCCCTTATAAAATTACAACGAAAAGTGGCATTGATTACAGATAAAATTATGTTCATCTTTGGATTTTCTTTTTACCTTAACCTGCTCTCTTTGCAGGAACTATAATGTACCTATACCTACATATTATATTTTCAACCTATATATTTTATTAATGACAATAATATCCGTGGTGCTAGGCAACTGGGCTTATCCCAGTTGTATACGTCCCTGTGGGTCTATTGGCCGTGTTCTGTTCTGTCTCCTGCTGATATGAAGGGAAATGGAAATTATGTTTTTCCTACACCTCCGCTATTCTTTTCTGATTAATTTCGTTGCGGGATCCAAGACAATTAAATTGTTTCTCTGGTCGCCACTGTTGATTCTGGTTTACGGTTCTCGTGTAAGGTTTTAATATAAAATTTAGAATAGGTTTGTCACATCAAAAAAGAAAAAAAAAAATTGGAATACAAACAATCTAATAGATCGCATAATTATCAGTATTCTTCTATCTAGACGCAATTCATTTTGTATCACTGTGTAACTGCGTTGTTCTGAATTCTCTATCAGATTTTGATGCGATTTACGAAGGTTTATGTGGACTGAGGTGATTTTATCCTTCTCTTGCCTATAATACCAATTCTTTTAGGTGACCCTAAATCTTCCATCATCATCATCAGTCTACAATGTTCCCACTGCAAGGACTCAGGCCTCCTCTCTAGGAGAGGGATGGGCTATAATCCACCACGCGGGTCCAGTGCGGGTTGGCAGATGTCACATTTCTTCGATTTTTTTGTTTCTAAGATATTTCCTCACGATGTTTTCCTTCACCGTTTTGAAAGCAGCGGTGATGAAATAATATAAATTACACAAAGTATTGCGCCTGCCCGGGTTCAAACCCACGACCTAGTGTTCATAAGTCGGGGCCGACACCGCTGGGCCTCCGCTGCTCTCTTAGTCGGGGTCGACACCACTAGGCCTCCGCTTTCTTCCATACTTTTCCCTAACTCGTCATCTCAATAGAAATCTCTTTTCTTTCCAAATCTTCCTTCACACAGTCCATTCATAGTTTCTTTAGTCTTCCTCTACTCTTATACCCATCCAAAATTATACTAAAAACATTCGTTGCGACATTTTCCTCATTCATCACATGTCCACCTCCCGATAACCGATTACCACACAACTTGGCGTTCAGACTTCATACGTACGCGTCTAGTAAAGTTATTCTCAGTATACCAAACAACTAAATAGCTAAAACACGGAGAGCTATAAACTTTTATGAATGGTTAACTCTGAGGTATACGTCTACACTCTCATCTACCTTTCAAACGGACGACGCAGAACTTTTATTTACATGTTGAGTAGATACGGCGCGGTCGAGAAATGTTTTACGTGGCTGGGGTACTGAAATGAAATGTTACGCGGAATATATTACACATTTTTATGTATTATAGTTTAAAGTTTTATTTTTAAATTAATTTTCTATATAGCCTAGTCGATCTTTTCTAATGTAAACGTAGACTGGCCATTATGTTGGTACAAAAGTAGTTTTATAACAGTTCATGATTTGTTTTATGTCGATTATTCGTAATTACGAGTAAAACAAACGTACAAAAACATCTTTATATGTAAGGATCTAATAAAATTTTGCATAATTTATAATGGGACTGGATTTAACACATCTAAGGAACACAAGTAGCTTTGATTGATTTCGCAAAACAATGATAAATCATACTAATATTATAAAGGTGACAATTTGTGAGTGTGTATGTGGATTAATCCTACTGGATCCTGTATGGATGTTTGTTACTTCTTTACGCAAAAACTACTAAACGGATTTGGATAAAATTTGGTACTCAGATAGTTTTTAACCTGGGTTAACACGTAGGATAGTTTTATCCTGATTTCCAATCTTAATATTTTCGTGTTGCAGCGGGTGAAGCCGCTGGCAACAGCTAGTTGTGTATAAGCCTGAAATAATTGACAAACTTCGATGTTTATTATTCAGGCATTGACACCATTTTATCCCAACCATGTTCAATTCATATCTTCCCTTTGTTTCGTTGGAATATTTACCGTCTCGTTAGTTGAGTGGTAGCAAGCGCGAATGCTTAGCATGAGGTCCGAGGTCGATTCCCAAGTCTGCCAAAGTGCTATTGAGTTTTTCCATCAAGTATTTCTCAGTAGCAGCCACAGAGTCTTAAATTGTGCCTGGTTGATGGCAATAGGCTGCCCCCCTATTGCATAGGGCTTAAAACATACCTCGAAATGTGAATGTAGTACCAAGTAAACCACTGCCTAACCTTTAGGACATTACTGGCGTAATGTTACACTTAAATTAAAATATGCTGAAATTGATTTATTAATATAATAATAAATTTATTATTTGAAACTGGTTGCCTCAACTGTCACCTTCTGAGTTCACTCCCGTCGATCCGACACGCACCATTGAATTCCTAACCGATCGGAAAATATTTTATAGACTTAGTAATTATGTTCTGTTCAGTCTGGAATTATTTATGTTATCTGAACTTGACCTTTAATGTCTATAAGTAGCAGTAGCTCTCAAATAGAAATAGAGACTGTAAGTTATTTTAATATGTTAGAGCATAACTATAGATTAAGTACATTAAATCTATCATTGTACTACAACTACCAAGTTTCATGCTGAAAATGACAAGGATACTGTATACGGATATTAAATGAAATTCTAAGAACCCTATCGAATTGGCTCGCAGGCACCATTTAAACTAATCTAAAGTTACAATGTTCTTCACTCCGTGTTTCATTACATGTACTAACTTAGTGTAGTATGCAAAACTTTAACTGTCCCCGGAAACACAAGATCAAAGATCCTAAACCTACAAACATGTCACATACATCTCATATAACCTTGTAGATTTTGTATGACGTCACACATGTTACTATGCTAACAAAGCTTCTTGGTTTGTTCCCAGCCTGTTATTTGACGCGCTTGCTGCAATAAAATCACTAGTATTACAGATTCATGAACAAAACAGTAAAATATATGCGTCACGGTCATCAAAATGTGATAAAACGGAGAAATTGTCATCGTAAATAAAAACGATAAAGAGATGCAGATTGGTTGATTAAATGGGCCAGAAACTTTCTATTATAAGTACCTATATATAATTTTCTTTAAAGGTCTGTGTGTTTGCACACCATAGCCGCGTACACTGCTGCATACGAAAAATTAAATATCGCGGTCATGCCGCATGTTAGTGACTTGCCTTCGGAATCAATTGCCCGGTGACACTCAAGCTGTAGTGTCAAAAAGTTGCAAATCCTTTACTTACGATATGCAGACGACAAAGTTTTATGACTTTCTAACTAGCCCGCCGACAGCAAAAACCAACTTGCACCATCTTTCTCTTTCATCTTTAAACTATTGAAGTAACCAGTACGATGGTTTAAACTCGTTTAACGCAGTTTTGTGATGCAATTAGGCCTGAAAGGTTACATACTTAAAACTACTAATGATCACCACATTAAAAAAAAAAACAAGCGAGATCTTTGCGTAACTTTTAAGAGTCTGGAGTTCCAAGTAACTTTGTACTCTGGCATAAGCCAGCCTTCTAATAATAGTGGGTATAGTTACTCTGAAGAGATCTAGTTAGTGAAAACGAGAACAGAATGCTGCTGCTCGTTTCCTTGATATTGTAATGTCTTCGTCGAATTGTCGCCTACAAAGGTTTATTTGAATGCAAATTACTTACGAAGGCGGAATGTTAAAGTTCATAAATTGTTTCGTACACTTTATGTGGTTTATAAAATGATTAACAGCAGTTCCGTTTCAGTTTCCGTGACATTATGATGATATTTTAATTTTATATTATTTTGGCCATGTGGACATTTTTATATTTTTATTGTATGTAATTCCAATGCCAGGCCACATATTTTAATTCTGAGTAAAACTTGTAAACCTAATATTTGCATGCCTATGTGACGGTAAAATACGGAGAACTTTATTATAAAAAAAATAATCATCTATGTACAACCCATGTTTGCAACGAAATAAATGATTTGATTTGATTTCCAAAACAGGAATATCAAATTATATTAAGCATCGAGCAGTAAGCCAGTGCTGACCTATTAACTAAGGGAACTGTTAATCCTTTGTTTAAAATTCGTCGTCAAAGCTGAAAATTATAATCTGGAGGGATTTGTCCGTTTGTTTACCACGTAAGAGTAGGAACAATTAAAAGATTGAAACACTCCAATAGTTTTAGCTATTTTTAACAGTTAAAAATAGCTAAAAAAATAGTTAAAATTTAACTCATATTCTTATATATTCAGAACCACAAAAATACCCTCTGTTCCATATTAAGGTATTTTTTTTAATACACCCCTAAAGAGTCAGGTGTATTTCTTTGAAAAAAAATGGGTGTTTGTATGAATGTGACTTGACAACTTACTTTTCACCGCAATATTTACCTTTCAGTTTCCCATTTGAATTCCTTACAGAAGCAATATAAATCGGTAGACATAGAAAAAAGCTAGAGGTTATCTTAAGAATTACTGCACTAAAGGGAAGCAACATTATCCCGTAGTGATATATGCTATTTATAACACGTTATAGTGAAATAATGTCAAACTCGCAGGCAAAAGCTAGCATAAAATAAATCTCAAGAAAAATCAAACTGGGGCGTCGTTCACTCTTTGTGTTAAATTCCATCATCTAATGTAATAAAGGGTTCTTATGAATACATGCTTTAGCATATTATTATCATTTCTTTGATACAAAGATCTGTGCTTGATACCGTATTTACATCCCTTTTATTTAACTTCTTGTTTTGATGTTATGTTTTTCAGATAGCTTTGAAAGTTTGATGAATATTTAATGTTCAATTTATTCTGGTACAGGTTTTATGAGAGTACTGCAGTCAATAAGTATTACTTATAAAAGTATTGGTTGGTTCATTATTCATGTTTGTGTTTTAAGTTAATGGATTTCAAATGCGGAACACACTAGAACTTTATGGAAATTACACATTCAAAGCAGTTTCCGGTACTGATACATCCATTTACATATTTCGCAAAACAATGTATTTATCTGTAATATAGCCTCGTTCTTAAAAATAACGTACCTAGCCATCAAAATATTTATAATCTGGCTAAACTTTTCCCAACTATGGTGTGGTCGTGGTCGGCGTTTGCTCTAAGCGGACATAGCTGCATTTTACATGGAACGACAGCTTATTTAAGAAGGAAAAGTATTGATTAGACTCACTCGGGACAAAGTGATAAAAAAAATAATTAAGAAAAGAAAACAATAAAAAATAAATAAATTAAAATTCTTTGGGACAGTAAACCAAACCGAAATTAAATTGGTCCTGTACGTGGCCATGAGGCCTGTATGCTATGCTATCTCAGCATTAATATGATAGCATTACAGTTACTGGGTCTCTCGATACCCCGATACATTCGAAATATTGTAAATGCAAAATTTTGCATAAATCGATGCAATCTCGCAGATCGGAGTGTCTGAAAGTGGTTTCAGGAAATCTTATCTTGACTGAAATCGGGTCAAGTGCAAGGGCGGGAGGGTATTAGCTATTTCATGGACAATTTCGATTTCGATCTGCAACCTCCGGCTGTTAAAAGGTTTTGGTGACTATCTAGATCTTGCATCTAGTTTCTAGGTAAACATCCTGCTTAATCAGAGAGTTAAATCTGTTGATAGTCTTCATTTGCGTGCATACCATGATTATGTCTGGACCTCAGGAGAGGTATAACCTCTTCTCTGAGTTTATTTTGGATGGTTCTTTTCTGAGTAGTCAGGTACGAGACTTAGTTAGTTTAAAACAAGTGACTTGTAAAAGTGTTCATAAAACCTATTTGAAAAATAAACGTCATTAAATTTCTTGTAACATTTTATTATGATATAACCTCAGATTAAATTTTATTGAACAAGCTGTCAGGATACAGGCTGTTAGTGTCAATCTCTGTTACTTTAATTGAAGCGTTAGAAACCAAGGTTCACGGTAATTTAATTCCGTTGCCATAGAAACCGTAGGCGAGAAGTAATCCCATTGTCTTTGTCGGAATAAATCGCTCCATACTTAAAAAGGAGCAACTAAAATAATTCCACAAAAGCTTTGAAGATTAATTCGTGGAACTTCTATTAAAAATAATACGCGGTGCTGAAAATAGATTTATTTTGTTTTTTTTTTTTTTGTGAAGTTGGTAATCCCTACTAATATTATAAATGTGAATGTAAATTTGTTACGCTTTCACGCAAAAACTACTTAACCAACCATAGTGAAACTTTGTACACATATTCTTATAAGAAGGAACATAGGATACTTTTAATGAAACAAAAAAAAAAATCCACGTGAACAAAGACGCAGGCAACAGCTATTAAGGTATAATCTTTTTTGGGTTGTGATTACCTACTACCAACGGCAATAAAAAAATTAAAAAAATCTAATTAGTCCGTCAGACAAATTTTCAAAAAATAATGGACACATATTTTTTATTTTTGCACGTCAACAAAAGATATAGACGATAAAGTGCTTCGAAAAGTCGTGTGATGTCACGAGCTGAGTATGTCCAAAACCCCCACTCATGATCTTAGACACGTTTTATTTTCGTTAATTTTTATTAAATTGTTAAAACAAAAAACACGTATCCAATATTTTTCGATAATCTAACAGACGGACTAATAAGATTTTTTTGGTGAAATACGCTATTTGATAACGAGGGAACTTTCTTAATTATAACGTAACATATCATCACGCCTCTAATCCCTGAAGGGTTTGGCAGAGGTGTACCTAATAGTACACCCACATTTCGCCAGTTTTTTTGAAGTCCCATGTAATAGGGGGCAGCCTATTGCCATCAACCGGGCACAAATCTAGACTCCGTGGCAGTTGCTGATAAATTCCTGATGGAAAAAGCCAATATCACTTTGCCCGACTCGGGAATCGAACGCAGGACCTCATGCTCGGCAGTCGCGCTTCATCACTAGACCAACGAGGCAGTCTTTCTTTATTATACTATTGAAATAATGTGTCTGTTACCGTTAAACATATAATTCAGTATAATATGTAATTTTATCATCTGTTCCCGTAAAACATATGATAGGGGTAGTTAACAAAAAAATCTAATTGGTTCGTCAGATAGATTTAGAAGAAATATTGGACACGTTTTTTTTCTTTTTTCACGTAAACAAACAAAAAAAAAAAAAAAAAAATTTAAATGTGTTTATTTGGAACTTAAGTCAAATAGTACAGTAGTAGCAGTAGTATATAGTATGCTTTGAAAACTCGTGTGACGTCATTTTCTGAGACATTAGTATGACATTTTTTAGCGGTCTGTGACGTCACAACCCCGTACTCAAATCTTTGACGCGTTTTATCTTCGTCAATTTTTATTGATTTGATAAAACAAAAAATCCGTATCCAATAATTTTTGATATTCTAACAGACGGACTAATTAGAATTTTCCTTTTTTTTGTCAGAAAACATCACTATTCAGTATATGTCATTTTATCATCTGTTACCGTTAAAACATATAACTCAGTATATGTCATTAAGATATTGTAATTTTAAAGAACGACGCGTGAAATCAGCTGTTCACTTCTTGCTAAGCTACAGAGTTCATCGAACTCGGTACGGTTGGTGCAGTGGCTGAGCCATGACTGTTGCGCTGCGTGTTGCGGATTCTATCAGCGCACGGAACAAATATTTATAGGGCCTACAGAAAGTTGTTTCTGATCTTGGCATTTCTGTATGTGAGAGAAATTCCTTGGGTTTGGTCCACCGTTTAAAAAAAAAACTCTTCATCGCGCTTACCATTAACTACCGAGCGATTTCACGCGGTAACGATACATTACGTATAAGGGAAATAAAAACTGGCCAAGTGCAAGTCGGACTTGCACATGAAGGGTTCCGTACCATCGGAGTAGATATTGAGAGATTTTCCATGTTATTTTAGCACCATAGACTTCTTAAAGGTTCTCCGGTAATCTGTATGTGCTGAACTAATTTCTGTAATTTTTTTTTAATTTTCAGGCTCATTAGTTTCGGAGATAAAGGGGGGGGGGGCGGACAGACAGACACACCAGTGATCCTATAAGGGTTCCGTTTTTTCTTTTGAGGCACGTAACCCTAAAAAGAAATTAGTTTAATTGGATTCCCATAATGTTCCGGAAAATTGTACCAAAATTGGAATTTGACACCTTTGCATGATGATTCACCACTTCAGTATGCTGTATTACGTATCCCATAGGCAACAATGCAATGAATAACTGAATCCATAATGTTATTTGTGTGTGTGATTCCCGATCGATATGGACACTTGGACAGTGATTGAGCGGTCGCTACGCCAATCACGTCGATTTGCTACGCGTGCTACGCCGTAGTACACGTCGCTGACTGACTACGCTTTCCGTAGCGTAGTCATGTTGCATTACTTGATTGACGGACCGCTGGAATGTGCAATAGTCCTGATAGGCATGTGTGACTAAAATTAAATCCTCCTAATAACTCTATGACGTAATTTAATAGATACTAGCTGTTGCCAGCGGCTTCGCCAGATAAAACTCGAAAATTATCCCACGGGAAGATAAAATCGGGATGAAAATAGTATCCTACGAGTATGTGTTAATCCAGGTTATAAACTGTGTACCTAATTTTAACTAAACCCGGTCAGTAGTTGCGTGAAAGAGTTAACACGCTTTCTATCACTTTTTGAAAGAATTTTGGAATTTGGAAGAAAATCCCGATAAAAGAAAGAAAAAGTATTTATTGATTTCACACAAGACAGAACAAACACTCACACATATGCACCACATTGCACCATAATTATGCTTCAAAGCTCGTCAGCTATTGCAAATGTACTAAACAGTTACCCTGCTTTAAGGATGATAATTGCCTGTTATGATATGACCGTTGTGATAGTGCCTTATAATTATTAACGAGCTTTAAAATAGTGGCAACAGCATATTAAAAATAAAATAAAATTCATTTAATTCAGATATTGGGTGCTGGCATTTGTTTTGGGCAAAATTGTGATAGGGAAGAGTCTATATTCTTCCCTATTATTATTCATTAGCTTAGCTTCAGTAATAAATATTAATAATATGTTTTTATTTTGGCCATTAGGTAAGTTCAGCATTTTGGGACCACGTGTTTATAAAATTAAATGTCACACTTGCTGCCGCACTCAGAGAGCTTTAATGATTACTTACGCCATCACTTGGTAATGGTTTTGACAGTTTTGTCGTAAAAAAATATGTCAAATCTTTACTAAGTGACGGCTTAAATAATCATTAAATATCTCTGAGTACCGCAGTTAGTATCTTCATATTTAAAAGCGCTTTGATAGAAGAAAAATAAATGTATTTATTATTTTCAGAAACTCGACATTAATAATACCCATCTGGTTGGAGGATCCTTAAGTCATAAGTCATAAGTCATAAGTCATTTATTCATTTGTTTAACATAGGTAAAATAATTGTGGTATATGTGGTAATAATGAGTGCGCTATGTTATGCCATAGAGCCTTCCTTGCCTTTCTGCCTTCCTTTTCTAATACGAAAAAGAACCACCCTAAGTCCCTAACTTTCCACCCTGATCCTTCTAACTCTAACTGATTAACAACCTTTTTTCGTACTTTAATCAATAATCCCATCCCTTGAGACAAGTCCAAAAGTTTATTCCACTACCCCTTAGTTACTAAAACGTGATGGTCATTAAGGCGGTCCATTCATCTCGCTCACCGGTTGTTTGCTATCCCAGAGGTCTTTTAAAACTAAAGAATCTGTGCTTGACCTTTCCGTGTACGGCTTTATGAGTTTGAGGGGCGCTGAAAGATACTGTAACGATTTTTGAAGGTTTAAATGGCTGTGCATTTTTATAACATAATATTTATTTTGAAAAAGTTTTTGCCCATTCTCCTTCATAGAGATTGGCTTTAGAATGGGTTAAAATACACAAGTTAGTTATTATGCCTTGTTACTGTGGTTTCGCTTTCATTGTTTTTCTGACATTCAAAACTTCCTTTAATGGTCTACTAATGGTTTAAGTGTAGCTTCATACTAGTTAATTCAAGTCTTAAAATATTTAAGTTTTAGTGCGTACTGTTGCAATAGTCATTACTTAATCGTTGGATCGTGCCTTCACTCTTGTCTGTCGTGGACGTACGCCCTCCAGCAGGGCTATTGTGTATCTTTTAAATGTCAGTGGCTATCATATTGTCCATGCATTAAAGTCAAATTGGTTATGGTTTAGTACAAAATGGAACCATTTGACAGTTAATTGATGGACACTATATGATAGTCGCTGTCATATAAAAGATACTCAATGGCCCTGCAGGACCACACAAAAAGGGGTTTTTTTTTTTTATTTGATTCTAAAAAAATACTTGCTTTCTTATATTAAATAGCTTTTGCCCTCGGCTTCGCCCATGTGAATGTTGGTCAAATTATATAAAACCTTTCTCGAGAACCCTTCTATCCATTGGTGAAAACAGCATGATAATTAGTTAGTTTTTGAGTTTATCGCGATCAGACAGACAGACAGGCGTGGCGGAGGACTTCGTTTTAAAATATATAGTGATAGGCCTACTGTTGACCACAATCTTGTCCTGAGGACAGAGACGGGATCGACAATGAAATGAGCCATCCCCAAAGATACTATTATTTAAACAGATTGCGGTCATATGAACTTGGGAACTCACCACTCACTTCCACTCTTGTATGCATCTATCTATATATATAAAAATCAATGCCACTTTTCGTTGTAATTTTATAACTCAAGAACAGGCTCACCTATCCAAACCTAAGTTAAGGCTTTGTTCGGACTGTTTAGTAGATGATTTATGAGAAATTTGCACAAAATCGGTTGAGTGGTTCTTCATTTATTACATTTTTTGTAACAAATGAATTCATTAAATGGCGGATCATTTTGTTAATGGGGATTTTGCTGTCTTGGACTCGGTAGGTGGCGCTGCTGTCCGGGCAGTACGACGTCTGCCAGGTCTACTAGTATATCTATAGAGTTAATTGCTGCACAATAAAGTATACAGTATGTTAGTTTAAACGATGGACATTATATTGAAACCGGCAATAAGGCATGCTCACTTGATACTAATAAAAATATGAACAAAAAAAAACACTGATAAATAACAGACAGAACCATATCAAATATCTTCGAAAAGTCTCGCAACCCTTGCGCTTATCAGAGAAAATGTGCGCGGGTCAATGACTTTTAAGTATAATCCATTATCCCTTCAGATTTTAAAACTGGCGTAGGACAATGGCGATTAAGAAACGTCTTATAAAGTGAGATCTGGAGAGCGTGCGGGGTCATGGCACAATTACGTCACAAATTAAGGTTCTAGTTTTTTTTACATATTATAGGTATAATTTGGGACGAGACTCGATAGTGAATGCCTTTTTTAAAATGTCTCTCGTTTAACCTAATACAGAATGCAATAGAACTCGTAGCCGTATCTCAATTAAGCTTGTTGCGCCACTTAAGCCCTTCATATACTCGTAGATGTGATATTGGCTTTCGGCGGGCGTAAACGGGCGATGCATTGATATCGCTTGCAGTTTCACACTTATGCATCACTAAGCTTGCTCTAAGCAACATGTCGAAGGTGTGAGATTCAAATGTTTAGTTCAGTAGTTTTTGCATTTAATTAACTGAATATAGGTACTGTTATCTGAATTTATTATAACCTAAATAAATCTTAATATTATTTACCTTTAAGTATTTTTTTTTTAATAGATAAATCTTGACTCTCTAATACCTAATAAATGTTGCACATTTAATGTTGTATTTATCTTTTGTACTACAAGAGTTTTCTTACAATATTTATTTCAGTAAACACTTTAAAACCTTTGATCCTGAAGTGCTTCCAAGAGCTTGTACGTGTAAACGTGCCACAGAAAACAGTACAACAGCTTTTCTACACGAGCCAACTTGAGAAAATAAACTTTCCTTGAACTTTTCTTACTAGTATTTCCATGGCTTCGTTGACGTGTCTAAATATTTACACCCACTCGGTTCCATATTCCGGTTAAGCCGCGTTCGCCTGGATTGGTTCATGCACATGGGTGACCGCCCATTACATACAAAGTTATCTCCGTGCTTTATAACTTTTTCACGGCTGCCAAAAGGGATGTTTACTGACTTAAAAAAATGTGATTCTAATTAGTCCGTCTGTTAGATTATCGAAAAATTTTGGATACGTTTTTTTTTGTTTTATCAAATCAATAAAAATTGACGATGATAAAACTCGTCAAAGATTTGAGTGGGTTGGTGACGTCACTGACCGCTAAAAAATGTCATACTAATGTCTTCGAGTATGACGTCATACGAGTTTTCAAAGCACTATAATAATATGGTCTTCATTGTTCGTTTACGTGAAAAAAGAAAAAAATACGTGTGCGATATTTTTTGGTAATCATGTGACGGACCAATTAGATTTTTTTTGTTAACTACCCTATAATTGTAGAATAGAATCAAATATTATTTCATTTTTTTTTCCTTTGATATTCGTATATTCGTAACACAACCAGTTTCACAAAGGGTATACCTAGGGTACCTAGGATATTAACAAGTACTAACTGTGCTATAGAGTATGGAGTTCAGATAGGCAGTCGCTCCATGTCAAAAACTGTTATTCTGCTGCATTTAGTTGGAAACCGACCCGAACATTGGGAAATGGCTTTAGTCCTCTTTTTTTTGGGGTGATGGGAAATCATCAAATAACCTCTCTCGCTCTGGGCAGAGCGAAAGGGAGTGTCAGACTTCTACTGACTAAAAACCACCCATGTTCCTTCTTAGCCCCTAATGTCGAGGCCGCGGTATCTCTTTCTGGTAAAAAAATGTACCAAACAGTGACGTCACGCAACTTTTCGAAGCATTGTATCGTCTTAATTTTTTGTTTACGTGAAAAAAGAAAAAATATGTCTCCAATATTTTTTGGAAATCTATTTGACGGACTAATTACATTTATTTTGCTCAACTACCCTATTCTCTTGCTATTTAAACTCTACGTACATCTTTTTAGCATGCAAGCAAAACAGTTTGTTCAAGTTTCCAGATCGATATCCTGAACTTAGTGTTCAGACATAAATTGGACCGTATATCAGCCGGCAACGGTTTGCAAACGACTTGCACTAACCCAATTACGTATGGAGATGGGAATTCTGTAATAGGAAGGAATAGGAAGTTGAAACGTGTCAGTGTATTATCATTTCTTTTAGCACGAATATAGAGTAGTTTCATTTAATATGTTCTATGTTATAGTCGACTTGCAGGACCCGGATGCAGCTTAATACCAGTATTTTTTATTAAAAGGTAAGTAGGTAACTTATAAACGCCCCACAAAACGTTTGCAATGGTTTGACTGTGGGGTCGATGAGTCTCTACACGGTCTACGCGATGTGGAGACTGAAACCAAATAACTACTGGAGTCGATCTTTAGGATTACATATAGAGTTTCCTCCTTGCCTACAAATGCGTTTAGCCGTTAGTACCGACTGTCATTGGCAGATATTTGACAGTCAAACTCAAAGTCAAAACCTGAATGCCTGATTACCTGCCTTATTACCAAGAAGAGGTTGTATTACCCAGTCACTGTCTAAGGTAATCAAGTGCTGGCTACGGGATGTTGTAAGAGATACCGCGGCCTTGACATATAGGGCTAAGTAGGAACATGGGTGGTTTTTAGTCAGTAGAAGTCTGACGCTCCCTTTCGCTCTGCCCAAGAGCGGGAGGGGGGTTATTTGATGATTTTCCACCTGCTAAAAAAAACAAAAGGCAATGAAGTGCTCCATCTCATCATCATCTGCTCAGCTATCCCAACTATCTCACATGTCTACCGATCGACAAGGTATGCGCTTAACCTTGAAAGCAGACCCATGTGGCTGATATAATTCTTTAGTCAAGAGCTTCTCTCGTGGAATTGTGTTTCGTTGTGAATTATTTATGAAGTTGTAATTACGAGAAGTGGTTGGATGACGGGGATAATGTGGTTCCATTATTATTCATCTTAGGGATTTTTCCGTATTGTCGTTTTCCTGAATTTTTATATTTATCCGAATAATAATGATAATGTAGTCAGCTACGATATTGTTAATACTTCTTAAGAACCTAGATTGTTGTTATTTGAATACACATAACATTGTAGGTGAATAATTTCCAATCATCATCTGCCAAGCCTTTTACCAACTATTGGAAAGACTGGGTTCGAAAATCCAATTGACCTTTTTTTTGGCGGGTGCAAAATAGTCGTACTGGTACGTACAAATAGGACGTAGCTACGTGCCATTGACATATCATTATCATCAGCCTACGGCACTCCACTGCTGGACGTAGGCCATCTTAAATTGACGTAATTCAGTTCGATTTTGGACAACTCTCATACAACTGCTCCCTCTCTTTTTTTTGGGGTGCGGGAAAGCATCAAATAACCCCTCCCGCTCTTGGGCAGAGCGAAAGGGAGTGTCAGACTTCTACTGACTAAAAACCACCCACGTTCCTTCTTAGCCCTTTAAGTCGAGGCCGCGGTAACTTGTGAACAACCCGCAGCCCCGACGGGAATCCAATCGACCTGACTTCAAATAATTGCTTTGATTTTAATTTTGAACCCAGGAAAATGAACATTTATTTTTATGAAATAGGCACGTAACTTCCTTCCCAATATTCATTTTAAATACTCGTATATTGCTTATTAGTTTTAATATGTTTTTTCTATTGTCATGTTTGTCTTCTGTTGTTTGTTTACATTACACCAAAACACTTCAGCCATAAAACCATATCAGCAATAGTGCAATCAATCGTACCGTTACTCACAGAACGACGAACATTCATCACAGTTGGCGACACCCCATCAATCTGAAACTTATCCTTTACCAGCCATGGTTTTACTATAGAACTATATTGACATTGATAGTTATATATAGTAAAACTATGCTACGTGGAGGACTGCTACGTTGGTCTGTGGTCACTAGAGCGACTGTTGAAAATAAGATGTCGATTTTCCGATCGGGCAAAATGTTATGGAGTTTTTCTATCAGTTTCTAAGTAACGACTACAGAGCCTGCATTTGTGCACGGCGAACAGTGAAATATCGTCGAGACCAGCAGGGCTATATAGTGTCCATCAATTAACTGTCAAATGATTCCATTTTGTACTAAACCACAACCAATTTGACAGTTAATCCATGGACAAGCCTGCTATGATAGCCACTGACATTTAAAAGATACGCAATAGGCCTGCTGATTCTAATATGCTATATGTCATAATCATTTCATAAATTGTTCTGGAGGCGGAAAAATGATTTTCGTTTCGTAAAGCTTTTGGAAGACATGAAATTGAAGTTCTAACGGAAATACTATTTGATTCGCGGCTTTAGCTCACTATATATTGATGGTTGGCCAAATTTTGACTTACGCCATTTAGAATTAATTAGGCTGACGATATTTCTGTCAGTCGTATATAGATGGTAATACATAAGTTTAGCAATTTTTGACTTGAAGTAAGTCGGCCCAAATTAACGTGAAATAAAGTACAGGTACGTGTATAAAATAACAGCTATGGGATTTGGGCTCCCCTATCCTATTCGCTCACCCTTCTGACCCAATTTCCACCATGGCAGTCGAAGACAATCTTCCTTCTCTTTTACTCAAGCTGTTATTACAAAAGAGTATATATTCTAGAAATGAAATCTTGCTTTGCAGTTGTTGATTAATTTTATTTTGTAAAGTCTCGCGTCGTTCCGTTGATTGAAAGAAAAAGTTGAACTGAGAGATTTTATTGTTTTGCAAAACTGTAGAAGTCTGCTTATAGTGACTGTTTCTGTTGTTTGTGTGGTGAAGTTTGAGTAAATGATTGTGTTGTTTTAAAGGAACTAATAACTATTTTATTAACGACTTTAAAAAACCTAGAAATAAGTAGAAATCTTAATGAGGTAAAGAAACACTTGTCCGTCACGTTATTGTGATGTTTTTTTGTCAGGACCTTATACAACATACGTAAATGGTTTCCACGTTTTCAGTACACCACTCTGATCCCCACATAGGAATTCTTTATCGGTTATTTATTCTTTTTAAAATTACTGATGATAAATATCTACATTGGGGATCTCAGAATGATCTACGTGAATATGTGGTAACCGTTTAGCGGCTGTGTCCTTCCAGCCACTTTTTGTTTAGTATAGGAAAACATCAAACGACTCTTCACGATCTCGGCGGAGCAGAATGGAGTGTCAGACTTCTACTGACTAAAACCACCCATGTTACTTCTTGCCCTTAGTGTCCGGGGCCGTGGTATCCCTGTACCCCAGAATAACCCGCGGCCCCGACTGTCCTTTCCGCCCTTTAAAACCTTGTGCTTAGGGAGATCAGATACTGAAGGTCGAAATTTCAACGATTTTAAACTGACTTTTCGACAATAAATGTTTCAAGTGTCTTTAAATTAAAAAGTCGACAGCGATTGTCGATTTTGTGTTTGCTCGGTCTACACATTGAATAATTAAAACAAACGTTTCGTTAACTTTGTTAGGTTTGACTTAGCAGTTTATAAGAAGAGAAACAGAACTCAGTTGACCTCAAAGTTTTATAATAACAGTCGTCTAAGTTTCAGCAAACATCATCAGTGAGAAATGTAATATTCCTTCCTTTCATAAATATTAAACTTCAGAATATTCCTTTTGTATAATTTTAACAATATTTTAGTTGAGAATTCGGAGTTATTTGTTATGTAAACAGTTATTAACCCGTTTTCCGAGCAAGCCATGGTGACTATAATGACTTAAATAACCCTGAATTGTTCACTTAAGAAAGTGTAAAAGCTCTTGTTAGGTTTGCCTAATAAAGACATAGTATTTCGCTTACGTAATTTGATGTCCGAGTAATTTCTGATTGGTGAAAAGACCTATAACTGTGGTACTCAGAGATATTTAATGATTACTTAAGCTGTCACTTAGTAAAGATAATAAGTGATGGCTTGAGTAATCATTAAAACTCTCTGATTGCGGCAGTTACGCAGAGGTGTAGGTTCACATTAGTAAACTCACATTTTGCCAGTTATGTTTACGTCCCATTTAATATGGTCGAGCCTATTGCCATTAACAGGGCACATATCAAGACTCCGTGATTGCGACTAAAAAAATCCTGATAGTAAAACCGAAAAATAAATAAAGAATAAAGTAGGAAACAAATCAATAAAAAAAGAAGTCAGTTTCAAAGTAGGCAATTTTATTCTTTTTCACAAATTATCGATCAAAAGGCTCTAAATTGTCGTGTAGAACCACCTCCACACTGCACAGGTGACTTAAACGAGCAGCCTGTATTTACTACAGTTCATAAATCCATAAACTTAAAGCTTCCAGTTCCTGAAAGTTTATTTAATCAAGAAACTTGACCGACAATTCTTAGAATTTACGACACAAAGGGGAATCTCGCAACAAACGTCATTTCAGCTGTTTTTCTTCACTTGTTGTTGTCTATTGAGGAAAATAGTTTTGCGGTCGTCATAGGACGTCTTCCGAATAATGAGTGAAATAAAAAATTATGAACGCGATAATTGCATATTAACAGTGTTAATAATAATGTTAGTGACCATGTCAGTTGACAAACTGATATGGTGACATGGTCAGATACCCTTTTTTTGTAGAGTGGGAAATCATCAAATGTCGCCTACCGCTCTGGGCAGAGCGATAGGGAGTGTCAGACTTGTGCTGACTGAACACCACTCATGTTCTTTCTTAGATACTTGTGTCGAGGGCGCGGTATCTCTTTAAAACAACCCGCAGCCCCAACAGGCCTTTGTTGGCCCCCACAATGTTGCTGATATCTCTGTGAAGCGCGCGTGGAACACGAATACGCCATCGACTCTGCCTACCGTCGTCATAAGATGAACGGACGGCGAGCTAGCTAGCTATTACTCACCATCCACAGGCCCGTGCCTACGTTGGCTGGAAGCCATATCGGTCACTGACATTATCATTAACACTGTAAACATGATCGCAAGAATATGCGATTATCGCGTTCATAATTTATTATTTCACTCATTATTCGGAAGACGTCCTCACGCGTTCCTGATCGCCGAATAAAATGACTCCACATCAGGTACCTTCTAGGCATTCTTGTGTCACCGTAGACCTCATAATTATATCGCTGACCATAAGGTGGCAGGCCCATTAGGTAGTAAAACTACGTCCAATAAATTGAGAGTTGGACTCACGCACAGAGGGTTCCGTACGAACTAACAAGTTTTTTTCTTACTAAATTATAGTCCGCACCACGGGAGGTTTTAATTTTTGTAAACAAAGAACTCTGCTATGTTAGATAGCAACCAATTAAAAAAGTTCCTAGAAGTTCTGTGTTTCTCGGAGTTAAGTAACATATTTACGGTGGTTTTGACATGACTGTGCTGTAAGACATTGCCTCTTGCTAAATTTCATGGTTCTATGTCTACGGTAAATAGGTACACTATATTCTATAAATTTTGAATCCGTTGTAAAATTACAACGAAAAAAATTGAAAAATTTAAACGATCTTATTATTATATTTTGAACGCGTTGACTTACTAAGACTAACAGAGACACACAAGTATTTGGTATAAATTTCAACTTTGATACCTTTATGCGTTCCTGAAAAAAAAGATCTTGATAGACGGACAACAAAGTAGTCCTCTATAAGCATCCGTTCACACAGACCGGCTCGGAGAGCATCGGCCGGCGTTATTTCATACTAAGCGCGTTAGGTTTGCTCTCAAGAATAAAAGAAGTGACATGTAAAAATAAACCTTATAACATTGACTCAAAACTCGGTTTTAAACGTGATAAAAATTCTGATATCCTCTTCGAGCCGGTTCGTGTAAGCACCCTAAGGGTTATTTTTGGTACGGAACCCTAAAAAATCTTACCTTCAAAGTCCTGTTCGGTGTAGTCATGGTGTGTGAGTTTCCTTGCCGCGGGGTCTGTCGGCGCCTCGTCATCATCAGCTCTGGTCTCCATCGTCCACGGTCTGCGGGCAAGATAAAGGGCATTAATTATGTGGGCTGTACAGACTCCACTTTTTGGAGTTGATTGATCTTTATTTGTAGTAAGTCCCAGATTTTAAATTTATTTTAATATACATAAATAAAAAATAAAAATAAATAAATATCCTTGGACATTTCACACAACGCCATCTAGTCCCAAGCTAAGCAACCTAATGCTTGTGTTATGGTAACGAGATGGCTGATAAACTACTTATATACATTTTTTTTTTTTGTAAATACATACATAATATAGATAGAAAAACACCCAGACTCGGAACAAATACTTGTAGGTCGTACAAATATTTGTTCCGTGCGGGAATCGAACCCGCGACATGCTGCGCAGCAGTCAATCGCTCAACCACTGCGCCAACCGTGAAAAAATAAATATTAATTGATATATTAAATCAAAACAGTTTATTGCAAACACAAAACAAAAGAAGTAAAAAATAATATAATACAATTCATAGTATTATGAATCATTTCACATAAAAGAAAACATAGCGCTTATGAAAATATTTAAGTCAGTCACGAAAGTTTCATAAACATTTCGTGAACTCGAAACAGTCTGCATGGTAAAACAAACTTTACAGTCTGGGGTAAATACCGCAGACGTCTTTATAGCTTCATAACATCAGGATCAGTTTATATAAAGGTAATTTTATGAAAGAAAAGCAAGTAACAGGATTATTTTGATATTGAAAAAATCGTGAGGGAAAACCGAATAACACTTTACTACACTTTACACTTTATTAAACCACAGCAGCCTAGACCATTTTTTGTGCTCTCTCTGGGCGGAGTGGAAGGGAGTGTCAGACTTCTACTGACTGAACCCATGTTCCCTCTTAGCCCTTTATGCTGAGGCCGCGGTATCTTATCTATCTCTTGCGAACAACCCGCAGCCCCGAGCGACGGTCTTTACACTACCTTAGCTAATACCTAATAGATTTAGGTAAGTAATCAGTCACACTTGAAATACCCTGAAGAGACATAAATCGTGAGGGCTTACGTGTTTGTCAACGATGTACGGAGGTTTTCTACCTTATTTCTAATGGAATATGGGAGAGAATGAGTCCAGCGGGAACGTTCGCTGTTGTGCCTATGTGGGTGTATATTATATGTATATTGTTTATGTGCACACAGCTCGTTGATTACCAATTAGTTTCTATGAGGATTGGCTGTGATATTCGGGAATATTAGGCAATATATTGGTAAATACTTTATACGGGTCTATTAAACACTCATAGGTCTCAGCGTGGTTTTAGTTTACGACGCTTACAGCACTGAAACTAGCGCCACCCACATATTATTTCTTTTACTCTGCAATCACATCAAATTTGAAAAATTCAAAACCGAATCATGCTAGTAAATAACGTGTAGTATTTTTTAAATCACTTTTCATGATACTAGACTTGATTTTTTTTTTTTTTTTTAATAAAGAGAATTAATTATCACACTTCACACTAATATTATGAAGGCGAAAGTTTGTGAGTGAATGTTTGTTACTTCTCCACGCAAAAACTACTGAACGGATTTGGATAAAATTTGGTACCTACACAGACAGTTTATAACCTGGATTAACACATAGGATAGACCCCGATTTTATCTTCCCTTGGGATAATTTTCGAGTTGTAGCGGGTGAAGCCGCTGGCCACAGCTAGTTATAGATAAAAGTGGCCACTTTAAATTTTGGCGGTAATAAGTGATTCTCTGTGATTTTAGAGTAAAAGAAATAAAATGTGGGTGGCGCTAGTTTCGGCCCTGTTTTTAGTCAGTAGAAGACACTCCCTTTCGCTCTGTCCAAGAGCGGGATGGGTGATTTGATGATTTTCCGTGCCCCAAAAAAAAAAGATGTTTGAAATTTGGCCTGCCTAGCTAACATTTTATTTTATGTTCAAAATAGCGGTCACGTATTAAATCTGTTTTAATAAGTAGCTGGTAATACCGAGTTTCCTGCCTCGGAAAGCACGTTAAGCATTTGATCCCGGTTGTCATTAGTAGATCTTGGTGACTTAGTATCTTGGGTGATTTTCGATTTTGGTGGCGCAATATTTTCTCTGGGCTGGTTCGAGGTGGCTCAGGAAAAGATCACTTGGAAGGAATTGGGGGAGGCCTTTGCCCAGCTGAGGAACAGTACAGGCTATTATAAGAAAATATAATCTTTTCTCTAGTTTTCGTGAAAAATAAGTAACAAGTAAGTAAAATAAGAAAGTACAGTTCCCGTCAAATAACTTTGCCTCTCTGAAGTTAGCCATTAGCATAGATCGCGCAGGTGCAGTTACGTAGAAAAGTATGTTTGAACACAATACATATATATTTTTAAAAGATAACGTAATTTTTATAAAAGAAAGAAAGAGGTAAAAACTAATACACAAAACTAAGTAACAATGTTAACAAGAAATAACAAGATAACAAATTAAAAACGACTAAGAAATAACAAAAACAAATAACAACATGTACAATAACGCAACACTTGTGGCATCGAATGTCTATCGTAAGCGGGACGCAAGCATGCATCAAAAGTAAACGAGTGAGTGAGACATAAAATCGCGCAGCCATAATGCCCGCCCCCATGTCTCGCGCATGCGCAGTTGCAGTTTTGTTCGTAATTTTGACTGCTGCGCAGCCACTCGTAGGCAACTTCAGAGGGGCACAGTTATTTGACACGAACTATAGTAGGTACTAACCTATAAGAATACATCGTAGCTAGAAGAACCTTCAGGAGGGTCTTTTTGGTTTTTTTTCTTCTTCGTTTTTATTTCTCTGTCAGTATGCTGTAATCACCGTGATAGCTTGCATGAGAAGAGAGATTATTCTTTCAATATTACAGAACCTGTCTTGTTCATATCGCCCTAGGACCTAAATAAACACTAGAACACTATTTTAGGTATACTTTAGCTTTGAGGGCTGTCTGAAGATCTTATGTAAGAGACACAGGCTTCTAAAAGTTTACTCTACACCACTCAAAGTGAACTAAAGATCATGCTTTTTCGTTTCTAGATATGTTTACATACCTAACTGCGGTACTCAGAGATATTTAATGAATACTTAAGCCCTCACTTAGTAAAAATTTTACATACTTTTATATGACAAAACTGTCAAAACCTTTATTAAGTGATAGCCTAAGTAATCATTAAACCTCTCTGAGTGCGGCAGTAAGCACGATAAACAGAGCTAATTAAAATTTCAAGAAATTTCTAATTTCAGTAGTCTGTTGTACTTGTTTTACGTTTTCATAAATCGCCACTAGATGATAGCATCTATTGATTTAAGTTAGCGGATTATTTTTCAGAAAGTTATACTTGATTTTTTTATTTTCTAGTTTTAACTGTTTTTCGTGATTAGTGGAAGAATAAGGGTAGCAGTGACGGAGTCTGGTTTTAACTCCGGTAAGGTAGTCCGGAATAGGGTCACACCCAATTATGGGGACTTAGACATACCTGGCGGAATCTCTGTGTAGGTACTTTTACGTAGACTTCTACCTAACCCTTTGGGGATTTAGGCGTGTTGTTCCTGCATTAAATGATACGAGGATGCGAACTACTGCCACTGAACTGATCCAAATATCAGAATCTTTTGTGTACTGGTAGATATAACACTGCTTTGCTTAAAAAAAACATTATTGGTATGGCACCTGTTATACAGGGTGTTTGGAAGGGAGCTGTACATACGCCTAGGGTAGAAACTAGGGATAGTCTGCTACCTACCCCCGCCCATTATATTGACCTTGGCCTCAAGGTTTTTTTTTAATTTAAAATTATTTCTTTACCTTACTACGGTACTTCAGGCCCCATAACTTTTCTTCTCCACAATTTTCTGGTGTAAAATAATTTTTTGCAGGACCCTAAGACTCTAACGATTAAAACAAGACCATTAGCCGACCGGTCCCATGGATAGATTTTGAGCTACAGGTAGTTTTAGTCAAAAAATCAAATAAAAAATAATAATAAATTAAAAAAAAACCTTGAGGCCAAGGTCAATATAATGGGCGGGGGTAGGTAGCAGACTATCCCTAGTTTCTACCCTAGGCGTATGTACAGCTCCCTACCAAACACCCTGTATTTAATAAATTGACAAATTGTAATAAGGATAAGCCCTTAATAAAATTCAAGAAACTCTTGTCGTCGCTGCTGACAGAAAAATGTTATTACTCGAAAATAACTTATTGTAGCCCCCAAGAATGGTTACAGGTTAAGTTAATTTTATGAATTGTCAGTTTGTGACCGTCTAACTATTTGTAACGTAATGGATATAGTTCTTGGTTTTATTGTTGTTATTTTGATTTTGTTAAAGTGGCCCTTTTTGAGTCCCCTGTAATTACAGGGGACTCAATATTAATTAATAAGCTTCTTTTCCAAAAGAAGAAACAACAAGTCATTTTTATTATTTTTATTTGAAAGAGGACATTTACTTTCAATTTCAGAATCACGTCTCCTCACGAAAATCCGTCTTATTTTACGCCACAGTTAAGCTTAGTCGCTTATTTTCACGTTTATTTCAATTATTGTGCGAAATTGTGTTTTTCTGATGTGGGTAGTAAAGAGGCTTTACGGCAAATCACAGCTAGCTCAGCGATAAAGCGCTGTATAATGAGGGAACCCGTTTTCGAGGTACAAATTAGGGTCCGTGTGAAATAAAAAATACTTAGTTATTTAATTTGCTGTTCACAACCACGATTCTTGATTGCTTTCGAGTTATAACTTCTTGAAAATATCTTATTATTATTAAAAAAAAATACGATACAGATTTGTTGTTTTTTTTTTCATAAAACTGTAACAAGGTTGGGGTATTGCAAGTACTTACGTATTATTAAACGCCACGATTGCTACGTCATAACTCGAAACGTCACTCTAAAAAAAAGTAGACAGTTACAGTGTAATTAAAAATATCTACAGTCCTGCAATCAACATTAAAGCTCGCCTTCAAACGTTATCACTAGTCAGATAGACATCTTATCGTACAGCTCCATCCAATTTGTATGTAATCGTGGTTCGCACGCAAGCGTGACAGTACACCGTATCGCAGCGATGGCGAACCTTTATAAACATGCAGGAGAAATAAACAAATATTTTTTTAATTTGGAATCTGAAATAACAAAGGTATTTAAACTAAAACTACTTAAAATGAACCTCAACTTAACCTTAAAAAAAACTAGCTATTAAAATTGTTTTTGAAATGTATCCACATCAATTCAATGCCAAAGTCACGTAACGCTATTGTACGCTAGCCAAAGGTTCGTCACCCCTGCAAGGTGCCAAACAAACAGCCAATCTACTGATGGCTGATTGTATTTGCATAATGAAACGGAGCTTGTGTTTGTATTGATTTTAAGCGGATTTTGTAGCGATTATCTGAGAATTTCAAAATGTTTTCATTATCACGATAACAATGCCTCTATCTAGCCTATTCCCAACTTTGTTGGGGTCGGCTCCCAGTCAAAACGGATGCAGCTTAAAACCATTTACATGGAGCGACTGCTTATTTTAACAACCCAGTTAGTACTGGCTAATACTATGGTACACCTTGGTAAGACTGGTTGTCAGACTTTCGGGCTACGGATTACCTGTTACGACTGTTAATAATCTAAAAATGGCACCCGGGCGCAACAACTTTACGTGCTTTCCGAAGCACGCAGGTGACTCGGAATGTAATGGTTGGTCACCCAGCCGCAGACTAACCGAGGCAAGCGTGGCTTAACCTAAAGATTCATTCAATCGGCTTTTATCATCTGGCTACAAGCTCCTGTAACAATTATCATCAACATCATCAGCCTAAATTGTTCATACTGCAGGGACTCAGGCCTCCTCTCTAGCAGAGGGATGGGCTATAATCCACCACGCGGGCCCAGTGCGGGTTGGTAGATGTCACATGTCTTCGAATTTTTGGTTCTAAGTTATGCCGGTTTCCTCACGATGTTTTCTTTCACCGTTTTGAGAGCAGTGGTGATGAAATAACGACTGGGCCACCACTGCTCTCCTGTAACAATAACTTGCGGAAACAGAGATAACGGAATCACGACTATTATCTTTGTTTGACTGGTAAAATAGAGGGAAAGTTATAAAAGAAGTTTAGACTAACTAGTTTACAAGGTTGCATGGTTTAAAGTGACATGAGCTCTAAACGGTTTGAAAGCTTTTTACCCGACTGCGGCGAAGCCCAAAAGGAGGGTTATGTGTTTGGCGTGTATGTATGTATGTATGTATGTCCGTTTCTTTGTTCCCTCATAAATCCTAAACTTCGTAAACGACGAAATTCGTCTTGATGGCCCGAGTGTCATTGGCCACATTATAATTAAAAATTTAAAGAAATTTGCGGATTTTGGGGGCCATTTAGCGTATTTCAAAAAATAAAAAAAATCTATGACCGTCGAGTAGGGTATCAAATTGAAGGATCTTAAAAGGAGATTACAAAAATATATGACACTTATATGTTTAAAATAAATTCAAAGTCACAAATCATATAAACAAACACAAAACTTAAATCATCTGCGAAGATTTTTACGTGACCAACGAAAGAACAGACACAAAAGAACTAAAAAGTTGGAAATCAATTGAATATTAAATTATGAAATGAAAATAGAATGGACCCCGCCTGCTTCCAAGTTTTGTTTAATTTAAAATGTGCTTGTTTTTTACTTTTCAGTTTTTTCAGTCGGGTTTTTTAGTTTTTTAACTACTTCTTTTATTTTTAGTTCAATAAAACTCAACCTGTGAGAGTTACAATGGTATAACATCACTAGCAATCCCCACTCGGGGTCTTCCAGCGAGCCATGGAGCGAAGTATATTAAAATTCAGTGATTGTATAAGGAATAGTTTATTTCGATCCACTACCCAAACCGCATACAGTCGCCAAATTAAAATGACACTGGGCAGGCCATATCTGCCGCAAGTCGAATCAAAATTGGGTCAAAGCGGGCACAGATCGGTTCGAAATAGCAGAACCAAGCGACAGAGTAGGTCCAGGACATGGCGTAACCAGCTGGACTCTTATCAAACGGATTGCGCCCAACAGCCAAAGGCAGAGATAAAGGGAAAGAAGGAAAATAGGCCTTTGCCTTGCAGTGGGACACCACTGCAGTGCAATAGAGGCCAGGCTCATAAATAAAAATCTCACTTTTTATCCATCTGTCGAGATCTATGCAACGTATAATTTGTATGAAGGTTCTCAAATTAATCATTAATTGTATGTAAATGATACTGAGCTATTTCTTAATATGCAATAAGCAATTATTATACACTAATATAGCGTGTCTAGACAATGATAGTGATTAATTGTTCATGATTAATTAAGCACACATTTGCATTTTCTTAACATAAATGATTATTAAGTTGTTTGTATGTCGTAACAGCTACGTTAATTTGTCCTTTCGTAGATTGTATGTTTTTTAGTACTTTGGGAACCGAAATAAGGTTGTATTTACTGAATACATTAGCAGTTTATTCCGTGTGAAAAGACTGGCCTGAATTAGTTTGGGTGTCCTAACAAATTATGAGGTTTAGTATTTTGTGTTACCTTCATAATTAGTTAGTGTTATTTGTTGACGAAACGGTTGGCGCAGTGGCTCAAGCAATGGACTGCGCCGGTGCGTATCGCGGGTTCGATCCTAGCTCGGAACAAATATTTGTATGACCTACAGATAGTTCAACTATCTGAAACTCACATACACAAATCTGTATGTGAGTTTAAATGTTTGTGAACGCACCCACGATACAGGAGAGATTCCAAGTGTGGGACCAAATTATTAAAAATAAAATAGGGCCTAATGACCGTTCATATTAGCGGCAAAGCGGCGAAATAAATTACATAATGATGGGCACTGTTACCTATTACTGGTAATTGGGCCTCCGGGTATCGTGGAAAGCGCACTAGTTCCCGATCCCCGGTACGAGTGTGAGGTCTGTCCGCTGAGCGGCAATTTGCCGTGGCAGCGGAATTACGTTTTACTCATTTGTGCTACAGATCATTAACCAACAGCTGTACCACTTTAGCTTATAATTACGAGTTTTAATTTTCACTTTCGCTTTGGAGAACATTCGAATAAAATTAAAGGACCATTATGAATTAAATGTTTGACAGTTGTCACAAAAGGTGGTCCCCAATCAAGAGAATTTTAGCCCGTTTACTTTGTAATTAAATATTTACTTAAAAGGTCAACTGTTTAATTTGTGGGTAGTAAATTATATCTCTTTAGGCCACTACGCCTACAACGGGCTTAACCGTTAAAATTTAATTGCAGTGTGCCGGTTTACTTTTAGCAATTCCCTATGTAAAAGATCCTCTCCTCATTAAATTTTAAAATAATGAACTCGCAGTTTATTTGTTTCACTTCGAATTTTAATTGAAAACTGAATAATATTGTATTCAGTTTTGAATTAATTGGATTTGTAAACGAGGTTTAACGAGTTTTATAAATACTCGTACATTATTTACAGGATGGTTTTATTGTATTTACATTATGAAGTCTTTTATCGAAAAATTTATGTTTTTGACCTTTTCCTTGAATAACTTTTTAGCATGCACCACACAACATTTTCAGGATGCTGATGCAAGGCAGCCCTTGCTATTGTATTACGTCTGGTATATTTGCGGACGGTACCATTAGTGTTCTGCATGCGAGGCAGTACCAACGGCATCCTGTAGATGAGTGCATCTCGCACGGATTGCTCTATCCAAAACAAATGATGTATTGTAATGTGTATGTCTAATATTAACACAACTTGGATTTGTTTTTAATTTTTAACATTAACTGGCAAAAGTGGGTTTTCTATGTACATACATATAGGACAGTCAAGAGCATCAACATACATACATACATACATACATACATCTAAATTCAAATGCGATTCTCTTGTGAAATAACGTTTGCAACTTTGAGATAAATCTACTTTATGATAATATGAGTTTCAAATCATAAGTTTCGTTACGTAACATGAAAATTAAATCAATGGAGTAGGCGAAAATTGCTTCTAAACGTGGCTAAATGTATACATATTGGTGATGCTGACTTTACACCTAGTATTCTATTTAGAACACCCACAGTTTGTCAAACAACGATAGCTTTCTTGAAATACCAATTATGTTGTTATGATCATGCCTTTTCCCAAAGTCATAGACACAATTTAGAGACCGCCACATGCCACGAATCTCATATACTGCTTCAGCATCGTTTATTAAATTGAAACTCATTATAATCCTTTGCAAATATCGCCAGCTACACATCTGTGACAATTCTACTCCGTTAATTAAATAGCCAGTCGCCACCCAGCTTGATATGTTACTACATACATACATACATCTAAATTCAAATGCGATTCTCTTGTGAAATAACGTTTGCAACTTTGAGATAAATCTACTTTATGATAATATGAGTTTCAAATCATAAGTTTCGTTACGTAACATGAAAATTAAATCAATGGAGTAGGCGAAAATTGCTTCTAAACGTGACTAAATGTATACATATTGGTGATGCTGACTTTACACCTAGTATTCTATTTAGAACACCCACAGTTTGTCAAACAACGATAGCTTTCTTGAAAAACTAATTATATTGATATGATCATGCCTTTTCCCAAAGTCATAGACAAAATCTAGAGACGCCCACATGCCACGAATCTCACATACTGCTTCAGCATCGTTTATTAAATTGAAACTCATTATAATCCTTTGCAAATATCGCCAGCTACACATCTGTGACAATTCTATACTCCGTTAATTAAATAGCCAGTCGCCACCCAGCTTGATATGTTACTACATACAGTCAGCATCAGAAGTAGATTAACACGTTTTATTTTTTTAGTTTTGGGGGTATGAGAAACAGAGTGTAAAGTTCCTCGTCCCCCATAGTAAAGGGAGGATCCTCCGACCAGACGGGTGTTATGTATCTGGTGGGCTAACTGCCCGACATATTTAAGTCAGGAATTTCTATATAGGATAATGTCGCGGATAACTTAGATGGCGCGATGTAAAACTTGGCTCTGCAAATGAATTAGCCTTAAGTAGAAAGTCCCGACGCGCGGTTATCACACTTATATATATTATAAATATAATATATTATAAATATAATATATAATATATTAATATTATTATATATTATATAATTATAATATTTATAATCACACTAATATTATAAAGGCGAAAGTTTGTGAGTGTGTGAGTGTGTATGTTTGTTACTTCTTCATGCAAAAACTACTGCAAAAATTTGGATGAAATTTGGTACACAGATAGTTTATAACCTAGATTAACAAATAGGATAGTTTTTATCCCGATTTTATATTCCTGTGGGTTGTAGCGGGTGAAGCCGCTGGCAACAGCTATTGAGTGATAAGTGTGTCACGAATACCTTCACACAATAAATAATACTCGTATTATTTATGGTGTGAAGGTACTCAAAGAATGAAAGTAGGTTATACTAAAAACTTGTTAGATATTACTCGTTCATCGCCTTCCTGTCATGGTCCCATATTAGTGGGGGTCGGTAAAAGAAGTTTTCTCTTCCATTCTCATCTGTCCACCATCACGTTATCATTTTTTTTTTTTTTTTAATTTGATTGCTCACACAATCCATCCGCCGTTGTCTTGGTCTTGCCCTCCCTTTCAGATATTAATCGTTACTAACAAGTTATTGAAGAGTAGCTGGAGTTCGAACTGTTAAGGGGTGGATATACGTGAATTGGCCTTTTTTAGGATACATTGGAACCTTTTTATTCTGCATGTCCTCTTAGTTTAAAAAAAAATAAACATCATAAGAAATATGCAAAGTAGCCTCTGTAACTAACTGCCATTTTTCTCCTAAACTATCAATCATGGGATCTTTTTATTGCCATCAATACATTAAATTAAGTCATGCCACTGTGTCTTGGGCACCGATTGTCCAAACTGCGCTAGGAGACAATCTGTTCTGCTGCCGAAATACACTTATTCGTATGATACCGCGGTGGCCCAGTGGTGGCGGCCCCGGGGACCTTCAGTTTATTTTTGCAAATATCTTTCTTAATTATTTATATGGATTTTTTACGAAATCGCTACTCGCATATCGCGTAGCTACTACCCCTCTGACGCCCAATAAATCCGTGCGGGAGCGTGAATAGGATATTTCAACGAAAAAATTTACTTAGTGCGTCAGATAGAATTTCAAAAACTAATGGACACGTATTTTTTCTTTTTTCACTTAGATAAAAGATGATGACGATACAGTGCTTCGAAAAGTCGCGTCAAGTCGTGTGACATCACAAGGTTAGTACTTTTTTACCCACAAAGTGACGTCAAAACCCTGCTCATGATCTTTGACACGTTTTATTATCGTCAATTTTTATTAATTTGATAAAACAAAAAACACGTATCCAATATATTTCGATAATCTAACAGACTGACTAACTAGACTTTTTTGGTGAAATAGCTTAGCGTTTATCTAGCTCTTATGCTACTTCTATTGATGACCATTATCTGCCTAGTTTTGTTCCCAAATATGTTGGGGCCGGCTTCCAGTCAACCGGATGCAGCTGAATACAAGTAGCAGCTTAACGTGCTCTCCGAGGCACGGAGGAAACTCGGTATGCGGTCACCCATCCACAGATCAACCTAGACAAGTGCGGCTTGATTTTGATTTTAACCTAAAGATCGATCGAGTGGCAGTTATTATTAAGCCTAGCTCCTACACTTCTGTTGCTGACCGTACCTATTTTAATATGATTACCGTCCACCATTATAACTTTATTCGCTTGCTGGGGAACTTTTAACCGTTTTATTTTAACCTGATTGAGTGTTCGGGCTTTCAAAGTAATATATAAGGGTATAAAAGATAAATGTAAAATTGGTAGTAGAGTCTGGTTTAAATATTATTTAATAGAGTTAAGGGACAAAAAGGTTTTGTAATTTAATTAAATTTATCGGCATCTACTTACTTACAGTGTTAATTATTTAAACTAGGCAGCGGGACTCTTGTGATGATAGAATACAAATAATGAGAGTTTTTTGGGTTAACGATCGCTTCAGATTTTGATTTTTATTGTATTTTGATATTGGTACCCAACACGCACTCACTAGGAATTTTTCCTGTGTCGTGGATGCGCTTATCGAACCCGTGACACGCATCGCAGCAGACAATAACTCAGCCACTGCACTGTGTTTCAAGTAACTACATCAACTACCTCAAATTTTTATTCTTCAAGGTTTTGTAAAGTCACCTACCTATTATGAATTAATTATATCGATATTCACCATATACTCGAATAGAAGTTTCGTAAACAAACTTAATTTGACCCTGTAATAGGTACGAATTTCATCTAACAGTATTCGTGTATTTTATCAAAATTGAATCTTTTTATCTACACTAATGTTACAAAGAGGAAAGATTTGTATTTTTCTGTGTGTATGTATGTTTGTAATGAACAAAATTCAAAAACTGCTGCGCAGATTTTTAAAACTACCACTATTGGGAGTGGCCTCCCAATAGTGGTAGAGTTTCATTCACCCTGAGTAACATAGGCTACTTTTTATCCCTGTATTCCCACGGGAACGGGAACTGCGCGGATGAAACCGCGTGACGTCCGCTAGTGTGCATTAATATTGAACATTGCTATCCCACATTAATTCCAAGTAAATTACTTAGGACGTAATGTTACAAAAGCAGGCTGTCACATGGTGTTGCCGCAGGCTCTATTGTGCCGAAGTTGGGATGTCGCAAATATTATGTTTCTAAATAATTATAAAAGTCTTTTACAGATTATACTTATGAGTTTAATTACCTACACATAAATATTAAAATATGTTCATTTAAGGTTTTTGGCAATTTCGCAATGAACCTTGAAGTAAACTATGGAAATAAACGCGAACAGTAAATACTAACCTAAGATCAGTATTTTTTAACATCTGTCAGTGTCATCATGGTTGCGTTAAGTGTGATCAAGGAGCTTATATGTTAGTATTTAAGTTCCTTGAGTGTGATCATTTCAAGCACAATTTCAAATGTTATTCATTTGTTCAAGGTTTCTTTGATTGTCAAGAAGATATGCATCGATATATCAAACTTACTTACATTTATTTCAATTCTGTGTTTTCCGCCTGCACCGATAAATTGGTTGAAGTGTAAAAAAAGAAGAGATCTACATTATCTGTCTAGCCTTCTATATTGATTAACTAGCTGTACCCGGCATGCGTAGCAATGCCCTTTTACCTACCTGCCTACTACCCTACCTACTACCCTGCCTACCTTCCTACTTATACTTTCTCACCGTTTAAACCTTCCCTGGACTACCACAAATAATTAAAAAAAAATTAACCAAATCGGTCCAGCCGTTCTCGAGTTTTAGCGAGGCTAACGAACAGCAATTCATTTTTATATACATATATAGATTACTTATAAAAAATGACAAAGAAAAAATTCCTATGTCTGCACTCCAACAGACCTTCAACAATGAAAAACAAATGAACATCACAGCAATACTGAATTTACAGTCTGCATTGTCCATTGTTTGTCTGTCTAGTAGTGGCGTTCCAATACATATATTGCAGAGCCAAGCCTTTGTTCTCAACTACACGTATACAGCGAGAACGATTGTCGAGCAGGTGTACTTGGAGTTGGTATGTTCGCACTTCATTTCCTGAAGGCGAGAGATAGGACAGGAGCTTTAGTCCGCTTCCACGTTTAGGCGACTTTAGCAGCGCGACAGTCGCGCGACTATAATAAATGTACTAACGGGTTGTTACAGCTGTTCTTATAATGTGAAGGAATGTGCTAATGTCCTAATGTGAAAGCGGCTTTAAGGTTCGGTCATACTGTTGCTCACAACTTGATCAGATTGGTTGCTTATTGGCGAAATGTATATACGTCTATATATGAACACATATATCCTGGATAAGGCACATGAACGTGGAGCTTGTCACAAGTAAAGAGAGACCTGTGCCCAACAGTGGGTGAAGTTATACTATGGATGATGATGATGATGATGATGGCAGCAGTTGGATACAACACACGTTGGTTTGTACGCCATGAGGAAGCCAGCATGTCGTAGAGATATATCTTTGCGATGGGCGCCATTGAATCAAGGTTAGGTACTCAACATACGATGAAGAGAGAGAACAGTGTGGCTGCGGGTTGTTCGAAAGAGATACCGCAGGATCGACACAAAGGCTAAGAAGGAACATGGGTGGTTTTTAGTCAGTGGAAGTCTGACACTCCCTTTCGCTCTGCCCAAGAGCGGGATTTGATGATTGATTTGATGCTTTCCCACACCCCAAAAAAAAAGAGAGAACAGTTGTATGAGAGTTGCCCAAAATCGAACTGAATTACGTCAATTTAAGTTGGCTTACGTCCAGCAGTGGAGTGCCGTAGGGTGATGATAATGATCTGTCAATGACACGAAGCCGCATCTTATTTGTCCGTACCAGTACGACACAGGGACACATCAAGCTTTACATTTCCAGTATTCTATTGTCTCACTTTGTATAGATTTCCCGTTCAATGAGAAATTCGCATATACTAGTTTTATTAAGCTTGATTGATCGTCGCGCTAACTATATTAAGCTTAGAGCACTTTACAGCTGCATCGAGCCATGCAGCATCGCGCTTCAATACAAAAAAAGCACGGTAGTGTGCTGCAGCAACGTTTTTGATCGGGATTATCTCAATGGCTACATGCATGATATTTTCCTCTTCAATTGGTATTTAACTTTCCAGGAATATTGCAAACGTACAGAAATGAAAAAAATAAACAGAAAAATGATAGAGCGGTCAACAGCCCAGGGTGTACAGAACTAATCGAACGCTTAGTACCCACCTACCGTTACTCGAGCTGGACCTTTTATTCCACCGTTCTTCTTCTAAGCGTGATATGACAATTTAAATTATTGAGATTGTCCTTTGGAGACGGGTTTGGCACTTTCAGTAGCGTTCATCAGCCCCTATGATGTGCAAACATAGGACATGATATCAGGTGTTCCATCGTTCGTGGGGCAACACAGCAATTTTAAATGGTGTTCGAGTGAATTTTTTTCTCACTAAATTCACAAAGAATGACAAGAATAGGAGCCCTACTAAAAGAGATTTAACGAGCAACAATATAAAACCCAATTGCCAAAAACTCCAACACCATTCAAATATTTGAAGATCCTTTCAATATTTAACAAGTACCCTCCACTTCAGATCCAATTGCCTTTTACCTTTCTCACTCCTCACATTTATACCTAATCAAGCTTATTAATTTACACCAGACACGAGTAATTAGTTTAATTAAACAGGATTATGTATCGGATATTCTGTATAAAGGAGTATGTCCTGATTCACAGTCACAAGACAGTGAAGCAATTATATTAGGTAACAAAGTTATTTACATACATATTGCGTCAGAGTCTATTCCTAACGGTTCGCATTCACCTTATCTGGCATCTGGGGTACTATGCTCGTATGTTATCGGTTACACTTGACCGATCGAACAAGCATTATCATCATCATGACCATCATTTCAGCCAAAAGACGTCCACTGCTGGACATAGGCCTGTTTTGAACCACAACGTTACAACTCAAGAACTAAATTCTATGAGCAAAAATGTATTCTACTTTGTTTGTATAGTAAGTTGTTTGTATAAAAACTAAATACTTAGTGCTAATAAATATGACGTTATAGTAGGTAGTCAAATGGTAAGCTTGTTTTTCATACAGATCGTGATGCTTCAGTTACTTAGGTAAGTATATGCTTGTATCTATTTCTGTGTACACAAAGCTTAGCCTGCTACATATAGCTCAATGCCGCCACTTGGCACAGCCGGCTTGTATTGAAGTCGCTCGACCAAGCAGAAGGGCGACAAGTTTACAAGTAAATGAGATTTACAGGCTGCCTCACTTGCGATAACAGGGCTGAGATCTAAGGCCTGATAATATGTAATGCTTACGTTATCGACGCTTTGTTTGTGTGATGCCTACACTTAATCACTACATATTAAAAAAACAAAATCCGCGGCCGCGTCTGTCCGTCTACTCAAAAATTACTGCACCGATTTTCATGTTGAATTCAGCAATGGATCAAGTGGATCTCGAGAAAGGTTTTAGTTCACAATTTGATGCGGGTAAAGCCTTGGCATCAGCTAGTAGGCTGTAAATTGTAATAAGGATAGGAGGTCTGGAGGAGCTCGTGGCTTAATATTAACTGCCACTCGGGCAGATCTTTAGGTTACGCCGCTTGCCTAGGTTGATCTGTGAATATGTAACCACCCGAGATTCCTCCGTGCCTCGGAAAGCACGTTAAGCTGTATGGTCCCCAGCTGCCATATAAAGGGTGTAAAAGTACCCTTAACGCAAATAAAGAGCACTTGTTCTCTCCACCACTGCGATATTTTTTTGGTTCTAGACCATACCTGGGAACCCCATAGTTATGGAGATATTGGGGGTCAAAGTTCCAAATTTTGCACAGCTGTTTTTGTAAATACTAGTTTTTCAGGTTAAAACTTTACTTAAATTACCTCCATGACTCGTTTACTATTCAAAGCATCCACTAGCACAATGTTTAATGGTGCTACATTGAGTTTTACCGTAAAATGGGATTTTTGACCCATAAAAAAAAGTTTCCCAGTAATTGACGTATGTGTGAAGAGTTCTAAAAATCAATGCCACTTTTCATTGTAATTTTATAACTCAAGAACGGGCTCACCTATCCAAACGAAATGTTTAGACTTTGTTTGGACTACTTAGTAGATGGTTTATGTGAAGTTTGCACAAAATCGGTGGAGCGGTTCTTTATTTATCACATTTTTTGGAACAAATGAATTCAATAAATGGCGAATCATTTTGTTAATGGGGATTTTGCTGTCTTGGTCAGGTAGGTGGCGCTGCTGTCCGGGCAGCACGACGTCTGCCAGGTCCGCTAGTATATTAGAATTTATCACGCTATGAAAACAAAGGCGGCGCACGACAAAACGGTCTCATAGGAATACTTTGTCTATGATAGACATACTACATGCTTATATTAGTTCCGTGGCTCTCTGACTGACTGACATTGAACAGTGTAATGCGTTTGAAGATTGAAACTCGTTTTAAAGAGGGTTTCTTATGATTGCGGAATTATATTGCAATAGATAAATAGTGCATTTAGTAATATTCATTATTCTGTTGGGATAGTAAAAGTATACTAAGAAATGAAAAGTTTTGTTACCCGACCTTCAAGGCACCTAACAGCTAAGTATTGCCTACCCAGAGATATCCATTAGTTAGTACTCGTTGACTCCTAACTCCTGTATTGCTTAACTTCAATTATCGCTCCATTTCACCATTTACTAGACAAATCACTACATCAAGTAACATGAACGTAAACTTTTACCATACATTATCTGCGCATGAATTCACGTGGGGGAATATTAAGTGGGATTTCTGAAATCCCTCAGCAATAAAGGGAGATTTGGTCATTGTACTACAAATTGGTCATGCTTACACCAAAAGGACAAAATCTACTTACGAATTCCGAGATATAAGCTATCAAAATCCCACATGTAGAGATTTTAGATTCAGTGCAGGTCCAGGCATGGTTATTTTTGTGAATATAGCACGAAAGAAAGAAAATTATGTCTATTTGGCATTAAAAAAAAACTTTGTACATTAAATTTACAAAATTCATAATCAAACAAAAGAAATATGCGAACAGGGCCTTTTTTTTTTTTTTTGGCGGGTGTAAAATCATCGAATAACCCCTTCCGCTCAGGGGAACAGGGCCTCAGCTCAGCATAATGCCAGATGACAACACAAGGTCAGCAAATGCTGATATTTTCATCTCTCTCGAAAACTATCTAATATTTGTCCTAAATACCAACAAAAATAAAAATAAAGTTTAAGCTTTATATATTTAATATTCTAATCTCTTTCCACAAAATAACTTTCAAAGGTCTATTATTCAATTCAATTCAATTCATTTATTTCAGGTTCATAACCCATATTTGAAACATATTATATCATACACAAAATAAATACAACATCAACACACATACAAATAAGTTATACAATAATCATTCAAATTCATTCATTAATTATACAGTAATCAAATTTAAAATTCATTCATTATTTTTTTTTTTTTACAGTAGTCTCTTACGTGCGACACTATATGTTATTTGTCTGTCACAACAGTGTCGCACATAAGGGCAGTCCAACCTATTTCCTATCATAGTCAGAACGGTATTGGAGCTGGCCCGCACTCTGCGTACAAGAGACGCGCAGCGCTTGCGCATGGTCGCATGGAAGCAGTCTGTGCGCGCCCATGCGAACATACCCGAAGCGCTGCAATAGCGAGGCAGACCCAAAACCGCTCTGAAAGCGTTATTAAACTGAACGCGGAGAGCGTTATAACTTTTTTGCGTGTAAGTAGCCCACAGGCTGCAGGTGGTATTAAATACGTGTTTGAATTCTAATTGTATAACATGGCTCTTTCAAATGAACATACATAATAGGATCGCCAACGATATTAAATCCGACACGTGTTATTAAGATCTGTGCCTATATGGTTTGGTTCAACCAGTTTCTTTGTTAATATGTACAGCTCCACTAAGAAGTTATTAATTACAGTAGTAGATAGGTACTTATGCTTTAGCCATAAAGTTGAAATCTAATAAAGGCATTTGATAGTTTGTAGTAGTTTGATAACTGGCGTCTGTACAACACTTGTCTATGTCGAGGCCGCGGTATCTCTTACAACATCCCGCAGCCCCGACTCCTCACTCCTTACTTAATATTATAAATGCGAAAGTAACTCTGTCGGTATGTCAGGTTATCACGCCAAAATTACTGAACCGATTTAAATGAAATTTAGTACACAGATAGTCTCAAACCTGTGAAAGGACATTTTCTAATTTTGAATGCGAAAAACGCTTGTAACTGGTTGAAAAGGGGGTGGGTGGGGGTGAAAAGATTACTTTTGGTCACCATAACCGACATCGGTCGCGATATCATCAGATAGTTCGTAATATTTAATTCAAATTAAGTGAAATTATATTAAATGATAACTGTTGGAATCAATAATTTCCTCTCGCTATTGTATCTCGCTACTTAGATCTTCAGCTGTTTTTATCGCAGCTTAACGGTTCGACTTAATACCCTACCTTCCTTACTTAAATCCCCTGGCTTCTTCTCAAATCAGAGGAGGGTGAGAAGGGATAATCGTGACGGTATATCGCAATCGATCTACACAAATAAATAAAAGTGTTTGTTTCATCATCATCAACAGCCTATTATAGTTTCCAGTACTGGGACACAGGCCTCCTCTCTTTGAGAGGGAATGGGCTATAATCTACCACGCGGGCTTAGTGCGAATTGATAGATATCACATGTTTTCGAATTGCCGGTTTTCTCAAGATATTTTCCTTCACCGTTTTGAGAGTAGTGGTGATGAAATAAATTACACAAAGTAATGTGCCTGCTGTGTATGTGCAAGCACACACAGGCCGGGCAGCCTATGTGTGCCTGCCTGCCTTTGAACCCACGACCTTCTGTTCGTAAGTTGTGGCCGCCACCACTAGGCCACCGCTGCTCTATGTGAAAAAGCGTCTTTTTGTAATCTCAAAATCTATTAGGGCTTTTGATTGAATGATTAAAGAAAAATAAATATTATTTGCTTGATTGTTTTCTATGTTATTGTGTTGCGCGGAATGCAAGTCGTCACTGCGTTCAGGAGTAAACAGTACGATTTTTATTAGTTTTAAAAGTTCCTTCCCCGGAAAGATTACCTTGAAAATAAGCTCCGCCTGAGTAGAAAACATCTGTTTAACAAAGATCCAATAAAGGAGATGGAGTGGGAACCATGTCTTCAACTAATGACATTATAATTCGATCATCTGCTTGTTAACCTACGGACAATGTCATTATCTCATTATTGATCGCATACAAAGTGTATTGTCAGTTTCTAAGGCCTATTCAAGGCCTCGGGCGGAACTGCTTCATCAAGCAAAACGCTACAATGTCACCTGTTACCAGAAGCTCCGTATTTAAATGTCGTAGCCCGTTATAAAAAAATTCCCAGACCCTTGCTAGAGTAAACCCGCCTCGACTTTAGAACACGTGATTACGATAGTCGTGATATAGTCGTGGGTTCGAAACCAGGCAGACACATGATTTATTTGTTGCTTGGTGTGTTTTTTTTTTTGCTCGGTATGTTTCTGCGACAAATAAATAAATTTTCTTTCTTTCTTTCTTTCTTTTTCTATTTATTAAACTTTATGCACAACAATCGTATAGAGGCGGACTTAATGCTATGTGTGCTGTGTGGCTTATTATTACTATGTGTAATTTATTTAACCACCACTGCTTTCAAAACGGTGAAGGAAAACATCGTGAGTAAACCGGCATGGCTAAGAATCAATGTTTGATTCTTAGCCATGCCGGTCGAAGACACGTGACATACACCAAATCTCACTGGGTGGATTATAGCCCATTTCCTCTTATAGAGACGAGGCCTGTGTCTCAGCAGTGCTACTCAGTGCTTATGGCAGTTCTAGCATACTTTAAGGCCGTAGCACCAGGCTAAGTCTCAGGGTAAGTTGTGAAGTGTGTTTTTAAGGATATCAAATAACATCAAGTGATTATTTTTCTTGAAAGTTGTTTATGGGAAAAATAATTTTTAATCTAAAAAACTTTTAACGAAGGGAGACCAGTTGAAAAGTTTTCCATTGTTACCAACATGAACAAAAACACTGATTACCGACGATTTTGGACTCCCCATTTTTAGGCCGCTCCTCTAAATAAAGGTATCCCTGCTCTTCCCTCTTTCGAATTACTACTCTGCAAACAAAAGGGCAGCGACGGTGGCCCAGTGGTGTCGGCCCTGATTTACGAACATTAGGTAGTGGGAATCCAGGCAGGTGCATTTCTTTGTGTAATTTATTTCATCACCACTGCTCTCAAACGGTGAAGGAAAACATCTGGAGGAAACAATGTCTTGAAACCAAAAAATAATCGAAGCCATGTGACATCTGTCAACCCGCACTGGGCCTGCGTGGTGGATTATAATCGTAGCCCATACCTCTCCTAGAGAGGAGGCCTGAGTCCCTGCAGTGGAAACATTATAGGCTGATGATGAAACAAAAGGGCACGTTGTATTGACTTGCTTTTCTTTTTCAACCTTTCGGCACAAAATTAATAGTAATGCGACATTTTAGCCCCCCTCGATTTTTTTTTCGGCAGCCTTTTGAGCCACATCAGCTATTTACGGCAGGTTTTTGAGCCACATCAGCTATTTTTGTTCCAGATTTGGTTTCAAATACGATCCGTTAATTTACCTCTTCTGCTCTCCATAGTGGGTTCCATTTAGATTTTTTTGCTCTTCATTTGAATAGGCGTTTAAGCAATGTTATTTCAATGTCTACAATTTACGTTCATGTATTTATATTTAGATACTCAACTGCAAATACAGGCTCCACAAAATTCATAATAACCGAAAAGTTTCAAATTTCGCCTTTCACTCAAAATAATTTCAGATATTCACGCTAAAATTCAGAATACAGTTACGAGAACTAATATAATTCTTAATCTGTAAGTTTAAATCAACGCTAAACGCGTTGCGAAGCTCCACCATCTATTTAGCTTAGTGCTTATATAATTAGTATTTGGATTGGAACCGAGCGTCGTTATCCGAGAGATAGAATTTATTTTTGTTCAGCTTCTTTTTTGCGTTTTTGTAAATGTTGTAGTATTTTTAAATTTCGGTTTTTAGATATCTGGATTTTGTTTCGTGTTCACTGTAGGAGATTTTTTTCCCGTCGGGGCTGCGGGATGTTGTAAGAGATACCGCGGCCTTGACATTAGGGCTAAGAACGAACATGGGTGGTTTTTAGTCACTAGAAGTCTGACACTCCCTTTTGCTCTGGGGGAGCGGCTATTTGATAATTGCCCACCCCACAAAAAAAAGGAGATTTTATTTACTACTAGATTGTGCCAGCGGCTTCGCCCGCGTAAAGTTCGATAATTGTCTCACGGGATCATACTACCGGGATAAGAAGTATCCTATGTGTTAAAATCAAAACTCATTTATTCAAACTAGGCTGATAATCAGCACTTTTCGAACGTCAAAATTTACTTTACTTTACTTATTTACAAGAGACAGTCCCACAAAACGCCCCCCCTTCGACACTTCCTAGTGTTTTTGCTGGAAAGAAGAAGTGGCGGAACAAACTCCCCAGCACAAATCTGTCTGTTAGGTTGGTTAGAAGAACCAGACTCGATACAATAGTAAGGCAAGTATAAAAAAAGTATATAATAATAATAAAAAAAAGACATAACATATCAGTAAACTAATCTTGGAGAAAGAACATAGATAAATAACAAACATTGTCTTGTGTTCAACTCAGCGACCAACTGTTCTTATCATTTAAGTAGTCGTTATTGGAATAGTACGCTTTTAAACAAAGATTAGATTTTACTTTGGCTTTAAACGCATTAAATGGCAAGTCTAGAAAAGAAGATGGCAGTTTGTTATAAAATGTTATACCAAGCCCGACGAATGAATTATGAACTTTGTGAAGCCGGTGAAAAGGAGCGCGTAGTTTATGCTTATTTCTAGTGTTAAAGTTGTGAATATCACTGTTTTTAGTGTACAGGTGGATATTTTGTTTAATATATAAAATGTTGGCAAAGATGAACTGAGAAGCAACAGTGAGGATACCAATCTCCTTAAAAAAATTTCTAAGAGAAACTCGGGCACCCAGCTGATAAATTGCACGAACCGCTCGCTTCTGCAGAACAAATATATTTAGAATATCAGCAGCTTTGCCCCACAGCAGAATACCGTATGACATAACGCTGTGAAAATAACTGAAGTAGACTAACCGTGCTGTATCAACGTCAGTGAATTGTCTTACTTTTCTGACGGCGTATGCGGCTGAACTTAGCCTTCCCGCTAGGCTTGATATAATGTAAACCCCATTGTAATTTTGGATCTACTGTTATGCCCAGAAATACAGCAGAGTCGGCAGTTTCCAGCTCCTGATTGGCGAGGATAATATTGGGACCTAGATTTCTAACATTGGGTAAAGCGAACTTAACTATTTTAGTTTTCTTGGCATTAAGAACAAGGTTGTTTATTGTGAACCAATCCGTGACCATTGATAGCGTGCTGTTTACGTCGTCAAAATCGTGTCTATTCCTATCTACTTTAAAGATAAGAGAGGTATCATCTGCAAATAGTACAACGTCACAAAAACCCTTTAAATAGTATGGTAGATCATTAATATAAACCAAGAATAAAAACGGACCCAGTATTGAACCTTGAGGTACACCTAGCCGAACCGGTAGCGCTCCCGGAAGATTTCGCGCCATTTACGTCTACACATTGGAATCTATTTTGCAAATACGAATCTATCACATTTAGGGCCTCATTTTGAACACCGTAATAACGCAGTTTCCGTAAAAGCGTGTCGTGATGTACGCAATCAAAAGCTTTAGAGAGATCGCAGAAAACACCGATTGCATTTTGCGCGTTCTCCCATGCGTCAAATATGTGTTTCAACAAAGCAACACCTGCATCCGTAGTCGAACGACCCTTTGTAAAGCCATATTGATCATTATGAAGGAGATTATTTAAATTAAAATGTAATAACAACTGTTTGAGAATTAATTTTTCAAAAATTTTGCTAAAAGCAGGTAAAATAAAAATTGGTCTAAAGTTACCGATATCGTTTTTACTGCCTGATTTAAATAGAGGGATGACTTTACTGCTCTTCATAAGGTCAGGGAAAGTCCCCAAATCGACGCATTTATTGAAAGTAACGGCAAGACAGGGGGCTACAATGTCGATTATGTTACTTAAAAGTTTAATAGAAATGCCCCAGTAATCACCTGTGTTTTTAGACTTAAGTGAATTAAAAACGTTAACTACATCACGAGGCGTTACATGTTCGAAACTAAATACTTTACCACATTTAGACACGCTGCTATGCAAAAGATCTTCGGCTTTAGACGGCGACGAACTCAGGGAACGAGTCGTCGCTATAGGTATGCTGGCAAAATACTCATTAAAAGCCTCGGCTACGTCGGCTGCTTCACTAACTAATTTGTTACCCACCATGATCTCGAGGTGATTATCTTGTTTAACAGATTTACCCGTTTCATTGTTAATGATTTTCCAAGTGGCTTTAACTTTATTATTAGAATTTTTAATAGTCTCGCTTAAGAATTTTGATTTTGCAATAATACAAATCTTTTTAAATAATTTGGAATAATTTGTTAATCCAGGTTATAAACTATCTGTATTCCAAATTTTATCCAAAGCCGTTTTTGCGTGACGAGTAACAAACATACACACTCACAAACTTTCGCGTTTATAATATTAGTTTGATGTGATTAGTAGGATTTGTAGGATAGTAGAATTATTATGAATGCAAAAGTTTACGAGGAAGATTTGGATGTTTGGCACACGTAAAGTTGTCGACCTCCACATTTTTTACTATTTCTCTACGATCCCGTTGACGAGGAGCTCTTGGCAAAATTAAAAAAAAAAATGTTTCGATAAATATTTAACTTCTTACTTCTGTACACCTTGATCAGTTTCCAATATGTATAAAAATATAAAAAAAATATTTATTTATTTTATTTCTTGTTGCCACCGGTACCGATACTGATAAATAATTCACGTAATTGTTGATCATAAAATTATATCAGTTTTTTGTTAACTGTACTTTAACTTCGTTTTACTTGTGGCCTCGAAATACTACTCCAAATTAATTATTATATTAAAGGTGGAATCCGGGGCCACGGTCCCGGCCCAGAAAGCCGAAAGCGACCCAAAATAAAAGCCACCTGGTTGATTTTTAGGTTAAACCGCGCTTGATGATGACGAATGTTGGTAAGCTGTGATATATACATATATATATATTATTTAAATTAGGATTCCATGTTCCCGTGGAGCAATTATCGAACTCCACTACCTTATAATTTCTGAATTCAATCGCTCTACCATTCCGTACAAAACTGCATTAGGAAGAATTCGAAGGTTATCCTCATCTTGAGTACGTACAAGTGGATAATTCTATCATTAGATCAGTCATCAAGTGCATAAGTACTAAATTAGGTAATGTAACAAGGCAAGATCATGTCCAAACTCAATCTACTTCTTAAGAGGGGCATAAAACGTGATAAGTCGTTTCCTCATGTGTCACGGATGATATTGACTACCCACGCTAGTCCTATGAGCGATTTCTTATTGGTTTCATTACGATAGTTTTGACCGGGGTCCCTAAAATACCCGGTATAGCAGAATCATAATTGGATGATTATATGAATTACGTCAAGATTCTCGGAATGTTCACTTACGCAGTTGACATTATTGACACTTTGTGACAATATTACAGTGAACTGAATCGGATTTAATTTAAGTACTTACTTTACTATAAATGTCATTAACTCAGAACTAATGCGGTTTTGTGGAACCCTTAATGATTAAAATTCGTGGATGTGGTCGGTTAATTGATAGAGATATGATAAAATGTAATGCTTATTCTGGCGCAGTAAATAAATTTTCGTGTTATTTGATGGAAATTGAAAATTGGTATTTGAATATCTGGTGCGAGCTGCTGAATATGGAAACAAGGGTTCGATACTCATGCCTGGCAAAATAGACCCGTTCAAATAGCTATAGAAAAATGATAAATTCGATATCAGTTTTTAAGAAAAAATAATGTTATTTGTGTGACACTAAACTGTTTTAAAGAATGGCGTTTTTTTACCGGGAAGAATGGCGTGCACTGGAAGACTCAGCATTGGGTGGTGAAAGGTTGAAGATGAAGAAGAAGAAACTGCTTTAACATGTTACAGCGTTTATACCTCAATTATCAGCAACTAAAGTTTAATATTCTGTTTACTGATTAAGTTTTGCTTACTTAACTTAGTAAGTTAGCAAAATACCTATTTTAGTCGTATATTAGGTATATCACAAAAATAAACATACCGAATACTTTTATCCATCCGAATTTTCTTGAGACTCGATTTCATTTTGTTGTCAAACTGGCTTTATATCAAAACTTCACATAATATTAAAATATCACTTAGCCCTCACAAAGGGCGCGTCAGAAACCCGCGAACGTTTGCAGAATACTCGGATATAAGCCTGCCAGCTACTTACAAACTGCCGTAAGCCAACTAGGTAATATGCCAACTACTTACTACGACTACACCGCGTGACTTACCCAATTAATGAGAAAAACCTGTATTATCGTATCCTGGGAAGTAGATGATAGGTTAATTGATTGGTGAATAGGTGAAAGGCGAAGGTCGGAGGCCTTAGCACGAACCTGCGACCTAAACGTAACGTAATTAGAAATAGTTTTAATCAAAAATACAACAGCTATCCTAATACTATTTTACAATCATGTACGGGATGGAATAAACACGAGAAGGTTACAACGTATTAAAAAAAAAACAATGCAAGCAAGCAGGCTAGCAATATCTAAGTATTTATGGTCTAGTGGTCGCAAGTGCGACAGCTGAGCATGAGGTGGGTTCGATTCGATTCCCGGGTCGGGCAAAGAGCTAATGGGTTTTACCATCAGGAATTTCTCAGTAGTCTGATAGATTATCGAAAAATATTGGATAATTATTTTTTGTTTGGTGAAGGAAAACATCGTGAGGAAACCGAAATGTCTTAGAACCAAAAAATTCGAAGACATGTGACATCTACCAATCCGCACTGGACCCGCGTGGTAGATTATAGCCCTAACCCCTCAAAGAGAGGAGGCCTGTGTCCCAGCAGTGGGAACATTAATAGGCTGTTGATGATGGTGATTTTTTGTTTTATCAAATCAATAAAAATTGACGAACATAAAACGCGGACAACATTTGAGTGGGTGTCATACTAATGTCTTAGGAAATAACGTCAGACGAGTTTAAAAAACACTGTATCGTCTTCATTGTTTGTTTACGTAAAAAAAGGGAAAAATATACGTGTCCAATATTTTTTGGAAATCTATCTGACGGAGTAATTAGATTTTTTTTGCTAACATCCCTATTACGTCCCACACAAAGAGCCCAGGGTGATGGGTACATTATAAGCTGATTATGCTAAATGCATTCTACCCTGATTTTATTAGTGAAAGAAGGCACGCGATTACCATTTTAAGAGATCAAATTGAAGAAAAAGTGTCCACCCTTTTTCTGCGGGTTGATAAAGTTTCTCTGTCCTTAGAAACAGAGAAAGTAACACCAACAGAAGCATAATTATCTCATTACGAGGCAATTGATGAGAGAGGAACAAAATTTAGAGAAAGATAATAGAAAACACTGATACTGCAAACGCTTTCTTGTTAAAACAACCATTTGCTACAAACAGCTAAATAAAAAAAAGACACAGATAAAAGACAGGAACTTTATTATCTGCAGTGCGTTACTAAGATTTCGCAATACAGACGCAGTTGGCAAAGCAACATAGCTTCTACCAACTAGTTTTTCCTTAACGCATTTACGAGTTTAATCATTTTTATGGACTTCAAAACTGACTCAAGGAAAGCTTGTTTTTCATTAAATTCTTAATAAAACAGCATGCCTGGATATCTTAAGGTGGAAGCTCCAGAGTAGCCTGCGAAATTCGATTTTTTAACGCAATTAATAATAATAATAATAATAATAATATTTCACAACTATCACACAACGCCATCTAGTCCCAAGCTAAGCAGAGCTTGTGTTATGGGTACTAGACAACTGATAAACATACTTATATATTTCTAAATACATACATATTATAGATAAATTACACCCAGACACAGAACAAATGATCGTGCTATTATGATTTGCGAAAGTGGCCATTTTAGACCCCCAGATAAGTTTTATGTCAATTAAAATATGATTCGCGTACGCGATTTACTTTTCAAATCATGAATACAATCGTCTTGAGTTGATTTAATTCCATTGATAGACTATTTAATGAAAAGGCATTCAAAAAAGTCAAATGAACTGAGAGGGTTGTATTGGTGATTACTTAGTAAAGTCACATTGTAACCGGTCGTGAATCCTATTTTATTTCGCAAACAACCTGACACTGACCAGCAAATTGGAAAATAAACGTGAGAAAATTTCGCGGGTTACCCTGGAGCATCCACCTTAATGCATTCTACTAGGAGCGCTGGCCGCGAGAGACCAGTCGTTATGCCTATGACTGGTTAATAAACTGCAGTCAATGTCTTTTGAATCATTATACAGACGCTGTGTAAGGGACATCGAGAACATAAAACAAGAAAAATCAGCTTCTGAAGTCGGTGACATTTGTTTGTTTGATTTCGTTTTTTTATTGCCACCGACTTTAGAAGCTGATTTTTCTTCTGAAGTTTTTTTTTTTTTTTTTTTTTTAATTTTGTTTTATGTTTGTTATCGCATATCTCCGTCATTAATGAACCTATATCAAACTTAATTTTGTATTTGAAAGGAGGAGGTCCCATTGTCACCAAGTCAGGATCGGATGATGGAATCCCAGGGAAATCGAGGGCAACTCTCAAATTTAATACGCACTTGTTACGTTTTCCATATATTTTCTAAAGAGGTTCATGTATTTGCGTCTGATAAAAAAACATTTATAGACGAATTAAGAACCTACTCCTTTTTGGAAGTCGGTTAAAAGTAAAAATTCAAGAACGATTTTATCGTGAAACAACAGCTTCTAGTTTAGGATAAGAGCTATTTTGTAATTGTATGAGTTTAAAAATGCTATGTTTGTAACTCAGACCAAGAAAAAAAGATAGACGGAAACATACACATTTTTACTTGTAGTAGCGTGGTTTTTGTGGCTTCACTGTTGGTGTTCGCGGCGCGCCGTCTATCTTTTTTTCTTGGTCTGAGGTATGTAAAGACATAAGGTAACAATAGGGACGTTTACTGACTTAAAAAAATGAGATTCTAATTAGTCCGTCTGTTAGATTATCGAAAAATATTGGACACGTATTTTTTGTTTTATCAAATCAATAAAAATTGAGGAAAATAAAGCGCGTCAATGATTTGAGTGGGGGTTGGTGACGTCACTGACCGCAAAAAAATGTCATACTAATGTCTTAGAGTATGACGTCACACGAGTTTTCAAAGCACTTTTTCGTCTTCATTGTTTGTTTACGTGTAAAAAGGAAAAATACGTGTCCAATATTTTTTGGTATTCTATATGACGGACTAATTCGATTTCTTTTTGTTAACTACCCAATTAAATGAGTAGGAGAAAATCACTTGTAAAAGTTATTTCGGATATACTATTGGTGCTCATGACTTCTAGGACTTTAGTAATACATATATCTTTTGAAATTATGCACAGGCAAGGTGGTGAAAAAAATCATCGGTTTCATACAATGGTCTACAAAATATAAGTAACAGGAGATTTGTTTTTAATAGGATAATTTAGGAGGTTGTTTTGGAGGTTGCACGATTTTTCACGAGTTAATAAAAATGAGAATAAAAAGGTCATTCACGAGACAAAGAATTCCTTCAATTACTTATTTGTTTTGTCATACAAAAAAAAATACAATAGTATTAATATAAAAAAAATAGTATTTAAGGTTATGTATGGGTCGGTTTTACAATAAATCAAGAACTTCTGTAATCTATGTACATGTGTGTCATATAAATAATTTATGGCCATAGTCTCGGGTGTCCTCGTTATGGGTCAAACATTAATTATGACGACAAACAAGCAATTAATTATATGTTAACACCAGGATTGTCATATATGTATATTTTGTGTACGTGCAAATATGGTTATTAAGAACCATAATTTAATTTAATTGTACCAACAACTCGTGGTGCTACATCTTGAAAAAGGTTACATCTCCATGAGGAGGAGTTGGGGCAAAAACCCTTTACCCGCAACGAGATTCACTAAAGTGGCAAAGAGGGCGTAAGAATCAAATGAAAGAGCTTGCTACCAGGCACAAAAGGTGCACTATGCAATGAGACGATGCTCATGAGAAAGAAACGCAAATGCCTATGGTATCGCAATTCATATCGCTTGAGGTCGCTAAAGAATCCACTCTTACAACTACACTTTCTTTTTTTATAGACCTCGGTCACGCCTTATGAAAAGCAATGAGTGAAGTCTATGTTGGAACGAGCGTGCCCAGAAGATGCCTGTTCATGTTCACTCTTGTTTTTTTAAGGCAGACTGGTTAAATGTGGGAAAGAACGTAGAAAGGTCTACACTCTGGCGGTGTGCACAATAAAGGGAAGTGGAAGCGCCGAGTACCAGGATATCAAAATAAAAATATTTTTATTTCACAGGCCTGCAAGGGCACTTGTAAAGCGTCGGCAAAAAGGTGTACGGTTCGGTGCATTGGTCGATTCCTAAGGAGAAGACCCGGCAAGAAACTTCAAAGGTTACAATAAGTTTAAGATCCAGACATAATCTTGGTATAATACACACATGAAGACTATGCAGATCAGTGTCTGAGATGGTATTTTGAAGAAAGCACCACACAGATTTGAGTGGGCCCGTCCAGTCAGTGCAAGCATTTGTCAGTTATCGTGGAGCTCGACTTATAACTCAAGGAGCTCAACGTCACGACGAACAATACCAAGGAAAGGATATTTGGGTGGGTTGCTTATAGTACTCAAACTGCCAGACAATGGTTAAAATTAAAGAAAGACTCACATGGTCCTAACATTCACAATATAAAAATAATAAAATATTTATTTTTCAAGTGTGGGTTTCAACTATGCCTTGGTCTTAAACTTTTTATTTCGTCTGAGACGTGTGTGCGTGTATGCGAGGCGTAGTTTGACCGGCCTCACTTTGCTGTTCGCAGAGTTCTGTCTTTACTTTTTATTTGGTCTGAGCTACTATAACGATACTTGGTACAAAAATACGGCAACAATAACTCACGCAAATTGCACCAGTCGTTTGAAATTGGTCTTTTTTGTTTTTGCTCAGTTGTGGTAGCCATTTAAGTCGAACTTGTTGAAATTAATTGATTTATTCGTAAACCTCCTGAAACGCTTTTTGCGGAATTGGAAAAAAAACGGATTTGCTCGGGATTCGAGCGTAAAGTATAATTGAAAACTAAAGCGGCTGCTTTGTAGGTACAGTCGCTAGCACTAATATGAATAGACAAAAGCAAGTTTTAAAAGTGATTTCTCCTTAACGTCTTTTACTTTTCCACGATCAGTGACCTCAAAGTAGCAACCTTTGCTACTACCTAACCTTTGCTAACCTTTGCTTTTACCTTTTTCAACGTGCAACATTTTCTTTTTTGTAATCCCTGCTTGTTGTATTTTTTTATATCTGTTAAGCGTTGTTTGTGTAATGTTTTTTTCCTGTATACTCGGTATGTTTCTGCGACAAATAAATAAATTTTCTTTCTTTTTTTCTTTCTTTCTTTATGTCACTAAAATTAAATTAAAAACCGGTTTTAGTGACATAAAGGTTGCTACTTTGAGGTCACTAAAACCGGTTTTGAATTTGCTAAGTGTACTTTAGCGTTTGTGTGGAGTGTGTTTTTAATATAACGTAAGTTTACTCCTATAATCCCCGAAGGGATAGGCAGAGGTGTACGCAAATCCATTTACTCGCACCCTTCTTAAACCACCACGACCCTAGCTCATAAGCTGGAGACGCTTTTGATAGTAGACGACAATATACTTGTCCAAATTAATGTATATGTGTCACGTTACAATAAATTTAATTTGTCAGTGTAATCATATCACTGAAAAACCTATTAATCACACTCAGATTTTCTAAATTAGTAAAAGTCAATTATGATAATGTTAAAATTAATCATGGCGCACTATTCAAATTTCCCGCGGGCAATTACCGTAATAGGCTGTTAGAGTGGCTTTTAGTGAGCTAATAGCGTAATAATGTTTGAAATATAAGCATCAAATTACATGTTGTGTATGTATAATGGAGGTAGTAGGTAGGCTTGATATTAGGGTAAATCTTGTTTAACATAAATGTTCATTTCTTCAACGCAATTTGCCTAGGTATAATAATTATGATAAAAAAATGTAATAAATTAATAAATTAAAATATATTATGGCGGCATGTAATCTTGGTAGTTGATTATGGTGAGTTTTACCCAGAATTGGGTAGAGCTCGTGTACTTAAGCTATAATAATATTATTGCATTTTTTTGTTTTTTTAGGTATTGTTTTAATAATAAAAATAAATACATTTTTGATTAATTACTGACGAGAAACTGAGAGGTGCGGAACAGGAAAACATGCTGCACCGACCCCAAATGAATTGGCATAAGGAAGGGTAAGAGTACGATAATACCTACTGATGAAAAAAAAACCATCAGAATGAATGAATGAATAAGTAGCTCGTTTGTGCGTCGATGTTCCTTGAATCCTGTATCATTTCTAGGAGTAACAATCTTGATCTCAATCAAAACCATCTCCATATACAGTATGCTAGTTTAAACGAGGGACACATTAAAAACGCCCGCAATAGGGCATGCTTACATGATACTAATAAAATAATTAAAAAAAAACACTGATAAATAACAGACAGAACCATACCAAACATTTCGGAAAAGTCTCGCCACCCTTGCATTTACCACAGAGAATGTGCGCGGATCAATGACTTTTAGATATAATCTATTTTCCCTTCATATTTTAAAACTGGCGTAGGACAATGACGAAATAGAAACGTCTAATAAAGTAAGATCTGAAGAGCGTGCGGGGGCCATGGGACAATTACGTCACAAATTAAGGTTATATATTTTTTACATATTTGGGACGAGAATCGAATACTGAATATGTTTCTTCAATATGTCCCTCGTTTAACTTAACACCTTGTATAATTTTTGATATGAAGATTGTTTGCATAATAAGTCTCATTCATAATAATATAAGCTTAAGCAGTTCGTAATCCACCACCCCTTCTCAGTACGGATGTAGATGCCACGTGCCTTCAAATTTCAAGTTCTAGGACATTTCTGTTCCCTAACGATGTTTTCCATCGCCGTTTTGAGAGCACTCTCGTCGGTACTGGGGCTAGCTCCGCTCTTGGCCTCAATTTCATACTTTGGAGTATTTTTCCACATTTCGTAGGCGTATTAAAATGTATTATAAACTGTGTTTGTGCCACATTTTCTTTCATCAAAACCTATACTATTATCACTATCACTACATATTGTAAAACAAAGTCCTCCGTCTGTCTGTCGGTTCGTGGTGAACTCAAAAACTACTACACCGATTCTCATGCTGTATACACCAATGGAAACAATGCTTATCAAGTAAGATTTTAGTATGCAATTTGACCGACATCAACGCGTGTGGGTAAAGCCGCGGGCATCAATCAGCTAGTATTTGTTAAGATATTTTAAAAAGGTTTTTATTTTTAAATTTTAGATTTTTTGTATGTAACGAAATGAATACACTTAAAATTGTTGGACCACTGGGAAGCTACACTATCTCTGGGTGTCATAGGCTACTTTTTATCCCAGTATCCCAAGGGACCGGTAACTACGCGGGTGTAAACGCGTGACGTCCGCTAGTAATAATATGGGGAAACATTAGATTTTTTTGTTCGTTTGTTAATTATGATTTAACTCAAAATTACTAATAAGCCTATAATTATTTTTTTAAACCATCGGAAAGCTACATGTTTATCGAGTAACACAGACTATATTATGCTTATTTTGAAAATACGAATAAGAAGTCGCGGGCGAAGTGCTAGTCTATCTACACCAATATTATAAAGAGGAAAAATTTGTTTGTTTGCTCCGAAACTACTGGACCGATTTGATAAATTCTTCCACCGTTGGGAAGCTACACTATCCCCAGGTGACATAGGCTACTTTTTATACCTGTATTCCCACGGGAACGGGAACTACGCGGGTGAAACCGCGTGTAGTCCGCTAGTATACTTAAATAAAAGGCTTTTTCGTTGATTCAATAATTTAATGAACGCTCACCAGACAGATTTTAAAGTCGTTCTAAGCTAAACATTGATTGCAAATCTGTGCAAAATGGCGAAACTGTGCCCTTTTAACTTAGTCATGTGATGATAAAACCCATATAATTGTATTCAAATTACCTTTTATAGACGGTATAATATGCAAATTCTTGCTCTTGACTTGCGTTGCGATCGCTGGTCTGTGGTTTGTATTGTAATTAAGGTTAGGTACCTGCTTTGCTAAGATCGAAGTACAGTTCAATCTATGTGTGGGTTCTATAACAGTACCTACAAAACGTTACGCCTGTTATATCCGAAGACTTAGGCAGACGTGTTTTTAAGCCCACCATACTATTCCTAAAGGCAGTGTATATAACAGTTGCCGAAAACATGTCACGCGGGGTTGCGATAGTCGTCGAGAGGATCCGGCAGCTGGGTCTCGAGGTGGCGCTTCACAAGTCGCAGGCCATGGGCTTGCATGGACGTAGGAATGCGCTACCTTCGGGGTCCCGGTTAACGGTGGGAGGGGTTCCCATCGGCGTTGAGTGTACTTTGAAGTACCTAGGACTCGTCCTCGACAGCCGGTGGAACTTCGTGGAGCACTTCCGACGCTTGGCTCCCAGACTGGAGCGGGGCTGCGTTTAGGTGGCTCTTGTCCAATCTGGGGGTCGCAAACGCCTCCTGCCGGAATCGTGCGGTCCATGGCCCTTTACGGGGCCCCTGAGTGGGCGCGGGCTTTAAGGAAGCGGGCCGCCCACTACCTGAATGCGCCCCAAAATGTGATGGCCGTAAGGCTAGTCCGTGGATACCGCACGATCTCCCGCGAGGCGGCGAACCTCCTTGCCGGATTGCCGCCATGGGATCTGGAGGCGATAGTCCTCGCGCGCCTGCATGAATGGCGCGCGTAGGCGCTGCACCGGGGAGTCACTCCGTTGCCGCGGCAAATTGCTGCGCAGCGGACAGGCCTCCGGTGTGATCTCATGGCAACATGGAGAGACGACAGCGAGCGTCTTTAAAGTATTGAAACAAGAAAAATCGTCTAGTAAGTAGATCATTTGATAATTATTATAGAGGACAGTCGTAGTCGCATGCCACCTTGATAATTGCAATTAGCAGCTGACTTCTGTATCAATGAGAACGCCATGAAGGCGCATCAGGTATCAGTGGCATGCGACTACGGCTGCCCTCTATAATTATTTGCAAAAATGGTTAGTGAATGATACCTATTGCTTAGAAAAAAAATGGACGGTGATTAAAAATCATCACACTAATATTATAAAGAGAAAAGATTTTTATTTTTGTGTGTGTGTATGTATGTTTGTAATGAATAATCTCAAAAACTACTGTGCCGATTTCTAAAATTCTTTCACCGTTGGGAAGCTACACTATCCCCGGGTCACATGGGCAACTTTCAATCCCTGTATTCCCACGGAAATTAAACGAACGGGAAGACATATTTTTATATAGCCAAACACCGTTCACTTTACATTTCCATTTGGAGAAGTGTAAATAAAACAAAATCGAATTGCAGAAAAGTAGACTTCTATTATCTTTGTTTCCCTGAAAAAGACACTTATAGAATCACAGGTGTTCTCACTGGGAATAGATTGTACCGCGCCAACGAGTTCCCATTATGTCTGCCTCGCTTCCTTGTACGTTCTATATTGACTTTCATTCTACTAGTGAGCTAGCTCTATACTTCGTACATTACCTTAACGAGAGCCCATTTCCATTATGGAAGCCAGTGACGCCGCGAACAGAGTTGTATTGTTACTATTCTATGTACCTATTGTAAATTAATGTCAGTTTCGTGTCTTTAGTGCCAATCAATGTTTTAAGATTTCACGGTTTATTTGTTGTCACTTACGGAATATCTTCCATGATTATCCATAATTATTAGCTCCCGATATACGATTCAGTCATTCCGTGATCACAGCGCTTGCAGCAGCATCGAAGTACCGAGACGGACTTCACGGACGAAATTATGACGAATTTATTGCTATTTCTAACATCATTTAGAGTTGCAGGTATACTCGTATACCAGTTGGTAATTTACATGGAGTGATTGATTGTTAAACTTTCTCATTTCAGTGACTGAGTAACAATATATCCCTTGAATTCCCTTGGTAAGACTGATCGGCTGACGTTCGGGCTTCTGATTTGGGCACGCTAAACCCGGTCATACTTCTGATTACCTTCAACGTCTGTTCCACAAATTATAGCCGGGACAAATGGCTTAACGTGCTCTCGACTGGTAATGGATGGTTACCTACGAACTAACCTCGGTAAGTGCAGTTTAACCTTTAACCGACCCATACTGCTGTTATTACTTACCCACAAACCCCTTTACATTTTCGACAACACTATTTGTAAAATGCATTTCGAATCAAACAGTAATCACTTGAATGGTTTCCAAATGAGACATTGCAAATGGACTGTAGCGAGTTCGAATATTTCCAGTAATTAAACGTATGTTTAAATTATATTTTCGTGAAAATTAAACTGTTCCGGGATAATGTATTTGTTTGACATTTATGGTTCACTTATTTGCTTTGATTACGCGACTGTTGTGACTTATTGAAGCGTAGTGTTCGATAAATTAAATTGACTGTGATTTGACGAAAATATTTTAAAGTAATATTGTAAAGAGAAAAGCAAAGACCAATCTTTAGGTTAAACAGTGGCTTGCCTAGGTTGGTATTAAGATGGGCAACCACCCACTACAAACCAAGTTTCCACCACGCTTCGAAATGCGCATTAAGCCGTTGGTCCCGGCTGTCACTTGTCTTTGAAAGTCTTAAGAGGAAATGCGGGCGGAAAGACTTTTGAAAATTAGGTATTTGAAGAAGCTATCGCTGTCGCTCTGCGAGAGCTAGGCGCTCGAGCGGCAGATAAGGACAACTGCAGATCCGACACAATAGCTTAAGTAAAAAGTCATATTTCTAGGTTTGGCTCTCGTCTATTTTTTTCTCCAATTTTGTACTAATTTATAATATATTTTAGACACTAAATAAAAAGGATGTATTCTGTGCCCTTATGTTTTTCTTTTTTCGTTAATAGTTGTCAAATTCGTACACTAGGCCTCTGTTCTGACAGCGATCTAAATAAGCAATTTTGAGTATTTTGTGAGGGTTCTAGTGCTTATAAAAATAATGTATCATCAAAAAGAAAAACATAGGGACGTACAAGTAATTAATATTTATTATTCTGTAAAAAAATCATAGCTTTATTTTATTAACAAGAAAGAAAACAGGCGAGAGGGTTTCTATGGAGATAAGACCTCCCGCCTGCCAGTGGCACGAAAGTCTGATCACCATATTTTATACCTGGGTTGTGGACGTCAGATAAGAAATTGTTTCATGTAAAAAAAACTGGTATTTAGCTGCATAGGGTAAGACAGGAAGACGTCCCCAATGAATTTAGGAAAAAAATATAAATGTCCTCGAAGAGGAATGAAGTTTGTTTCCCGTTTATAATTCAGCAGCTTTATTTACTATGTCCTAATTTTAAGTGTTTCTCTTTTTTAATTTTTGTTTTTTTGTCAATTTGTTCTGTCCTGTGTGAAACCAATAAATACTTTTTCTTTTTTTTGTTTACTTTACCTACACTTTTTCTTTTGGCGGGTGGAAAATCATCGAATAACCCCTCCCGCTCTTGGGCAGAGCGAAAGGGAGTGTCAGACTTCTACTGACTAAAAACCACCCATGTTCCTTCTTTGCCCTCTATGTCGAGGCCGCGATAACTAGTGTACAACCCGCGGCCCCGACGGGCGTCGGCCCTTTCGAGCCCCTCCCATGTTGCTGACATCTTCATACATGAAAAATTGTTACTGGAAAACTACCCTATATTTTTAAAAGTACTGCCATAATTTTTTTCCGCACAGAATACGCAAGGAGGTCTTCTTAACACAGGCCTCGATTTTCATAAGCTTTCCCTGTGATAGAATACTAATAAGATGTCTTTATGGCCCTGATGTCTAGGCCGCAGAAAAAATGAAGAATGGTATGTCATCCAACCTAGGTATGGTTGTATGAAATGCCATCCTTCATTTCTCCTTAGCTCAGAGCATAATGCTCAAGAGAACATAGCATAATAATTATATAAATATACATAGCATAATAATAAGCAAAATAATAATAAAATAATTGATAATCACAGCACCGGAACGACATCACCTCATTTAAATTTTACTAGCCTATCACAATCCGAGGTACAGGTTTTTTTTAATTTTTATATCTTAATAATTTGAAACACATAGAAAAAATCCCTAACGCAAACTGCTCTATTTGAGGAAATCCTGACTAAATACTAATTCTTTATTTGCTCTATCTCATCTCTCTATCTCTTTCATGATCACAGTAAACATCATAAAGCGCAAAACATCAGTGTTGCTATTTTAATAAAAGCTGAAACAGCGACACAAAGCGCTGCAGCGTCCGGTAAGCTGCTTTGTTGTTCAACCTCAAGCTTAGTGCAAAACAAATGAACAGCGGCCTAGCTGGACTTTAATTTAGAATTTATGATACTACTACTAGCTTTTCCCTGCGGTTTCGTTCGCGATTAGGTCGCAAATTGTGATAACGGAACGTTTTACCCAGATTTAATATCCTGCTCATAAAATCAATGTAGGCACACCGAGGTTGTCGCAGTGGCTGAGTGATTGAGTGCTGTGGTACGTGTAGCTGGTTCGATTACCGCACGTAAAAATTACATGTATGGCCTTCAGGTGTTGGTTTGAATGTTTTTGAACGCACCAACAACAGAAATTCCTATAGTGTGTGCATGTTTTATGGAAAAGGAAATGAATGGAATCTAATATTGAATAGTATGGACTAGCTAAAAGCAAAGTATACATTGTGCTTGTTTCTAACGTAACATCACGCCTGTAAACCCCGTAGGGATAGGCAAAGGTTTACCGTAGCGTATCCACATGTCTGCATGCAGTGTTTTATAACAAAATAAAATGAATGAAATATAATATCAAATAGTATGGGCTAAAAGCAAACCAAACATTCTTCTAGCTTAAACACGATTTTATTTTTTACTCTTTCTCAAATAATAATGTACAGACTAGGAAGCGACATCTGGCTATCCTTTCAACTTCAAGCGATAAAGTTAACAAGATCTAAAAAGTTGTTCAACAATTTTATTCTTAGAATACTTTTTTGATTGGCAGGAAAGGTCAGGGACGGGGTAGCTAAGTAGGTACGTTCTAATTTGATGAGAAAGTTAAATTAGCCGGTTCAAGATTGTGTGAGTTTGACATAACATGATTTGTTTGGAATGGCGTTCATATTATCGCAAGGAACTTTTTAGGGGTATTTTGGGTTTCAACATGATGTAAGTAGGTACTTTACTGAGATTATAAAGCGAAAAAAAAACCGGTGAGTATATAGACACAGTGAGATTCGTGTGTCGGGAACAGAATCCAGTTGTGAGTGACAAGCTCAGACCAAGTAAAAAGTAAAGACGGAACTCTGCGAACAGCAAAGTGAGGCCGGTCAAACTACGCCTCGCCGTGTACATACACAATACACGCACACACGTACAACATAAACTGCGCCTTGGTCTTAAACTTTTTATTTGGTCTGAGACGTGTGTGCGTGTATGCGAGGCATAGTTTGACCGGCCTCAATTTGTTGTTCGCAGAGTTCCGTCTATACTTTCTATTTGGTTTGAGGTGACAAGTAGGTACCGGTACCGAGAGCAAAAACGAACAAGAAATTTTAATAAGGTAGACCGACTTGTCTGCTTATAAACACCCACCCACAATAACTTCAGTTAATCCGTGATCATGGTGATTGCAATATCGAGTAAAAACAATTAAAAAACGTGTTTAATCGATCTTATTACTACAAGTATAAATGTTCGCGTATTACTTTAAGTACTAAAATTGTTATAAAGGGTGTATAAGAAAAAAAAGCACTGGTTTTCCCCACCACTGTCATTTGTTACGGGTCATTTTTTGGTCTAGACCATACCTGGGAACCCCCTAATTACGGAGATATTGGTGGTCAAAGTTCCAAATTATTCACAACAGTAACTGTGTTTTATAATACTAGTTCTTAAGGTTATAACTTTACTAAAATTAGCTCCATGACCCGTTTACTATTCAAAGCATCCACTAGCGCAATGTTTTAAGAGTGCTACATTGAGTTTTACCGTAAAATGTAATTTTTTACCCTAAAAAAAAGTCGTTTCTCGGCAAAAATGTTTGCGTAGGTGTACTTAGTTAGATGTACAGAAATGCTTGGTTGACGGCTGTGTGATGGGATAATTTACAATATGTATAGTGAAAACGGTTACCATTTATTAAGTAGATACATCATTCTGAGCCCCACTTAAAAAAAATCCTACTCAAATGCAAAACTTTTTTTAAAATAAAATAACTAATGCTAACTCGGCCTAAGTATTACATAAACCAAGCCTTTCGTCCTGAATCACTACCTTTCAAACACACTCCTCCAAGTCCCTGGCCTTTACGTTCACCCCCTGTACTAGATAGCGTCGCCCGTTTACAGAAAAGTAAAAAATAAAAATCAGATACACCCTCTGAGCGTACGTAGACCTTCAGTAGCTACTTGGCTAGAGCACGACGTTTTTAGAAATTATATTTAATTTTCTGAACTTTTACTTTGCAAAACTAAAAAGACCGAGAGCAAAGAATGTTTTATTAAGAGAGTGGAAAATCTTACGGATTGAAAAGTACTACGTACGAGTATATCAGTGAGAATAATACAAGGTGAGAACAGAATATTGCTAGGAATGGCAGTCCATTGCCAGCAATATTCTGTTCCTTTTTAGTGAAAGATCACGATTTACGTAGTACTCTTATTTATGGGCTCAAAACATTGTGCTGATAGTTGCATTGAATAGTGCAGGAGTCCTTGCGGTATTTATAGATAGAAATGTTTACAGAACAGGGTGTAATCGAACCCTTTACGAAGCTGTGAAACCAGCATTATGTACATCAAACTAAGTACCCCCTACGAAAGAATTATTGCTGGGAATCAACTTTTTTATTGGGGTGATAAATCAGGTTTTACGGTAAAACTCAATGTAGGCCTCTTAATACATTCTGCTTGCGATGGTTTGAATAGTAAACCGGTCATGGAGATAAATTTGAGTACAGTTGTTGTGATGATGATTTTAAAGTTACACCCTTTAACTTTAAAACCATCATCATCATCAAAATTGCTATCAATCAATGGCAACAACTCCATCGCAGCTACTGAGAAATTTCTCAATAATAACCTAATTACACGATGCCGTATATACAGGGAATAAATTAACCCTTCACACAGCCGCCATCCAAGCAGTCTGTACATCAAACTAAGTACCCCATCCAAAAAAAATGCTGGGAAACAACTTTTTGGGGTCAAAACATTTCATTTTACGGTAAAACTCAATGTAGCCCTCTTAAAATATTGTGCTAGTGGATGAATAGTAAACGGGTCATGGTCAAGTCAATTTTAGTAAAGTTATAACGCGAAAATCTAGTTTTTACAGAAACATCTGTGAAAAATTTAGAACTTTGACCCCCAATATCTCCGTAACTAAGGGGTTCCCAGGTATAGTCTAGAACAAAAAAAATCGCAGTGATGGGGAGAACTAGTGCTCTTCGTTTGCGCTAAGGGTTCTTTTACACCCTTTATATAATAATGTGCTGTAGTTTGTATTTATTTATGATCACAATGACGTAACGAACAAAAACGCTATGTTATGGGTGTATTAAAATTTGCACCTTCTAAAATATAGAAAACTGAGACAAGCTTCTGTTACCACTTGTAACAATGCCATAAGTTCAAGCGGGTCTTCAACTTGGAGTAAGTCCACTCGAGGACGCTTGTAAATGCTACATTCCATCTTCATTTACGAGATTTTCTTTGAGTGAAAATGTACTAATATTGTTTGGTCTTAACTTATCGAGTGTTAAAAAACCTATTGTGTAGCAAAAGATGTCAGTTTAATTCTTCTTTGTTACTGAAGACTATGGGGAGGCCTTTACCCAGTTGTGGGACAATATAGGCTAATAACAAAATTCAAAAGGAACTGAATTATTGAGAGAGTTATGAGACGCATTTTTATATCACTATTTAGTTTCTTTTTCGCATAGCTATCAAATAAAGTTAAATATTGATAAGATATTTGATATTTGCCCCTTTTTAAAAATAAACGAAAAAAAAGACAAGTGTTTTATTCGATTTCGTCAGTTTCATATTTTCTCGTCTCCGTTATCTTATTCGATAAGGAAAGTTTATTTTTTATCACAAATTAAATCTACAAGATACGTTGAACCGAGACTCGGGTAGAATCCAACATATTATTTATTTTTCTACCTGTTCAGGTCTTAATGGAACGGCTAAATTTTGGTATTGACATACGGATTGAGTAGTGAGGTAGACAGTTGCCCAAAAGTCTGACAACCAGTCTTACCAAAGGGTGGAGGTAGGATTGGCAGTCCGTTCCATGTAAAATACTGGTATTAAGCTGCAGCCGGTTGGACTGGAAGCTGACCCTTGAATATTTAGGAAAAGGCTTGGCAGATGATGATCACAATAAACGTATCCTGGGTTCGTCCACGGGAGCCAAGAAGGACTCAGTTACTGTGAGATCATTTGCAAGCTCCACATTTGTAAATTTGCAGGATCTTTTAACGAGTATTTATGAACCTATAACTTGCGTCATGCAAGAAGTCGTAAATCTGTTCTGGAAAACACGATAATCCCATAAAGGCAGCTGTGTCCACGAGGAAGCTTGTTTATTGTGGCGACAGATCATGCGTTATGTTTACTCAACTGAAAACGCGATTAATAATGGCATCAAGAACATTGTTAGAAATCTCTAAACAAAATGGTAATGGCGTTACAAGTATAATGTTGTCTCGAAATGCAAAATGGTGACACTGGAAGTTTTAAACTGATTCCAAAAAAGTGTCTGAAATCGATACGATGGTTTATTTTTCTTTATAAATGTGAAATGTTTTTTTTAAGGTCTAAAAATGTTAAGTGAAAGAAAAATAACAAGTAGGTAAGTACAGTCACGAGCACCAATTGGCAAAGTTTAAACGCGAATTACTCGTGAAATAACGATTGCAACTTTGAGATATGGCGTACTTTATGATAATATCGGTTCACCAATACTATTTTCGTTAAGTAACATTGCTTCTAAACGTTTCTAAGTGTAAACATATTGGTGCTGCTGAATGTACAAGTAAAGTTTACACCGTGGAATGAAAGAAATACATAAATCAGTGTAGAGAAATACGCTATCTTACGTATATATCGCACAACTAGATTTAAAGTTAAGATAACTTAAAAATCTTTTATTGTTCTTGTTAAATTGGTTAGTCGTAAACAGGGGTGTATTGTCGTTTAACATAGCATTCGAATACAAGGATATCTTAAAAGTCACAAATTTGTAGTTTTATGACATGTTTTGAGATAGTTCACGAGAGAGCGGGTTTATCGAGACAATTCATTCATTTCTGTTGCATATTACGACTTCCTGGATGAGTCTTTCTGTAATTATTGGGTTCTCGTGAAAGAAACCTTGTTCAGCCATACCACAACTTACGTACGTATTGCCAGTGTAGACTTTATTATTGTAATAAATAAACAGCGAAAACAAAATTAGCTGTCCCATACTTTGGGACGAATAGATATTGAAATTTTGCACAAGACAGTACTTAGTTTTTTTTGTGATCTTCGTGAGGTTCCTATGGAGAAAGTTGTTCAGCTGGATGGTTTTAATCACAGCACGAAATATGTCCACAGTTGTCCATGAGCTTTGGTTTACATGAAAGAGGGAGAGATCCCGTCATTGATGTGTCATCGACCAGTTAGTCTTACCAAAACCTTATTACATATAAATAAACCTAGACGTAAGCAAGTGAAAATGAACACGTTAATCCTAATATATCTGAGCTAGTCCACGAGGGAGCGTGTTTATCATCGAGACAGCTCGTTCGTTGCTGTTGCTGGTAATACTCCCGGGGCCTCGTTAATGTCTAGATCGACCAGGGAAGTACAATATAATAATTCTATAGTGAATGCGGCTGTTTAGAAAAGTTTAGATTTATTTTGGACTATGCTTTCGCTTTAGAAATATCACCTAACATACTCAACATCGTGCCGGTTTTCTCTTAGAGTAAAGGCATAGGTGAGTCATAGTAGCTGCTATATTTTTAAATTTAATGTAATTGAGAGCCTTTTTTTAAACTTTACCCCGCACTAGAAACTTCTCCTGTATCGTGGGTGCATTTCCAAACATTTAAACTCACAAACGCCGACACCCAGACCCGAAACAACTATCTGTAGGCCATACAAATTTGTTCCGTGCGGGGATCAAATCCACGACATGCAGGGCAGCAGTCTACTGGCTCAGCTACTGCCGTCGTCAATATTACCAGTGTTCTTATTAGTGGACGTACCAGGGTAGCACGCGAAATTAAATTCTTGTTAGGTTAGACTAAATTAAAGTTTGATTCGTGATTGCAACAAATATGGCTTTACAGAGTTTTTATTAATAACATCTCATCAGTGCATTCGCAAGACGACAATATGTTGCCCGAACTGCTTTTGTTTACAATACCATAAACAAAAAACTTGCAATCTTCCAAAAATCTCATCACGATTGTAAAAACATCCTAACAGTATGGCTAAAGACCCTTACATATGAACAAACTGAAGCTCTTCTACATCCGGATACTTAATATAATGAAGCCTGTCCAGAACTTGCTTTACCGTCGTTGCTTTAATTTATTATTATGAACGTACGTCTACTACATTCTTTACACTGATGATATGCTTTTGGATTCTCTTTTCTCACATCCACACTAGTCCTATTTGCTCACACACATGACACACATGCACACAAACACTCCCACCACATACATACACACCCACCACAAAAATACACACACACACCACATTCACACACACACACCACATAAACTAACACTTTTTAATTTTTTGCTGTTTATTTTTACCTTTATGTCCCTTATTATTAACAGGCTCTTTATAATGTATGCACATAAATATGGCAGAGGGAGGTCTTCTGTTACAGGTATTTCCATACTTAAAAGAAGGCCTCTACAATGTATTTGTAAAAACCTGTTGATTATGAAATAAACTTATTATTATTATTATTATTATCTTATCATAGAGCAGTGGGTGAAGTCTGACTGTATATAGATGATAGACCATGATTATGATGAAAATCCATTAACTTGACTAAAAGTAAAATCTAATCACAAATAAAAATAGCTTTTTAGTTAGGACTAGTGAAAAATAGTGACTGAGTCTTCAATCATTATAAACTTTGACGTGTTTTAAGCTTCCATTTAGAATTATAAAAGCATTTTTCAGTTAAAAGTCGAATCTTAGTAGTAAACCCATCATGAGTTATTTTCTCCATAACCTTTCAACACATTGTAGTGATATTTACCGCCAGTACGTTAGCACGTGATCGATTTGAGGTCCGACCGCTAACCAATCAATAATGCACTGGACTGAAATAAATCGGTGTGTCGCTCAACCCAAGCCACGCCGGCTTGGGTTGAGCGTCCCTGTCTATGGGTCTAGTTAAATTTTAATGCATTCTTTGATACCGTGGCTTATTACTTGATTAATCCGTGATTTCTTAGAATTCTTGTGAGTATTGCATCATTATCATATGCTTAAATGAAAGAAAAACTTCGTGAGGAAATCAAAAGAGCATGTCTGTGAGATATTATATGCTAGTAAAAGTCCCGCCCAAATCAATCCATTCGTTTCGGAGGTTTGAATCAAATTTCGCTAACACCTCTTAATTATTTTGCCTGGAATTCTAATTAATTTTAAAATATAAAAGCCTTAGCTACGCCTTTATAACATAAGCTATCGCAAAGTCTCCTCAAAATCGATCTTGCAAGCCGTTTCGGAAATAAGCGAAAAAAATACAGACAGACAAAAATAGAAAAAAATAGTTTTGTTATAAGTTCCGTAAATAGTTTCATATGCGTTTAGTAAAAAGCTATTATTTTGCTCCTAAAACAGACACTTAAATGAAAACAAACAATTTTCGAGACAACCCGGTTAGCTTCGGAAAATCTACCAAGATAAAAGTAACTCTCCGAGATCAGTTAAATCGTTAATTACTGGTTTTTAGGAGATTCTTAACGAACGTTTGCTAACAGAGATTGATTACAAATTAATTAGTACCTTTGTTGCAGGAGCTTTTGCTTGACATAAAGGGCGAAGAAACATGGGTGGTTTTTAGTCACTAGAAGTCCGAGGCTCCCTTTCGCTCTGCCCAAGAGCGTTATTTGATAATTTTACACCAGCCAAAAAAAAAAAACAAAACAAGTGTTTTTTGACGAAATCTAAAACTATCTCTCTAAAAAAAAGACCAAATTCAATCGAAATCGAATGAACGATGGGATTGTCCATTCTTTTAGTTTAGTTTCATTCCGCTCACTAATGCACTAATGTACCGTAAAACGGGGTAAATAGAAACACAGGTGTGAATCAAAACAACACTTTGAGCGGGATTTTAACGTTGAAATTATATGGTATTTTGCTAAAAACGTATCTTAATTATACTGTCTTATTAAGCAAATAAAATGGAGTACTTGTTGGTAACCTATCAAAATAATTCAACGTTAAAATCCCTTCCAAACGTGTCTCTATTTACCTCTGCGTTTCTATTCACCCCGTTCTGTTACTTGAACTGTCACATTACAAGTAATCTGTTTAACACAAAAACACACTTATGACTGAGTCAAAGCACGAACCAATAGTGTTTGTAGATCTCGCTCGGCCTTGGTGTAATAACAAAGGTAGCCTTTTCGCTACATTTGCTCTCTCCTGTTCATTAAGTTTAATGCCAATGGCAAGGGCATTATTAACCACAGGCACATCAATTATTACAAGGGCAACGCGGTTACCGGAGGCAATTATGTAATTTAACAATGACCAGAACAGGGTTATAATTATGAGGTAATTAATATTTATAGCCTGATGGTTTGTAGGGTAAAGGGATAATATGTTTAATATCATTAAATTGACATGTTATTTTTGCCTAAGATTGATATTTTACACTATTTTATCAATTCTAATAATAAATAGAATAAAGTGTAATGATCAAAATCTTGTTCGAGAACCACTCTATTCATTGGTGAAAACAGCATGAAAATCGATGCTGTAGTTTTAGAGTTTATAGTAAACAGATAGACAGACACGCGACGCGGAGCACTTTGTTTTATAATAATATCTAGTGATTTGATTCTGAACAAATAGTTAAAATTTAAAAGAAATACTCTAAGCTATTTGATTACTTAGTGGAAGTTATTATGCTAAGATGAACATTACTCAAATATTTTCTAATTAACCTAAAAAGAGGATAGAAGGTTTAACAATGTTGTCTCAACTCCTCCCTTTTTTTAAATCATCAAATAATCCCTCCCCCAGAGCGAGAGGGAGTGTCAGACTTCTACAGACTAAAACCACCCATGTTCCTGTTAGCCCTATATGTCGAGGCCGCGGTAACTTCTGAACAATCCGCAGCCCCGACGGGTGCCCGCAGCCCCGACAGGACCCGCAGCTCCGACGGGAATCTCACCTCCCCCCTCATAATGTATTTTACCATAAAAAAGAACATAATGCGATAATCCACATTCATAAAATCCTGCTACATCATTTTTGTACATTTTGTGTGAAGCATTGCTGTACGGTGCAACCGCACATTCTGCAATTCAGCAGTTTACGCCACATTCATTTCAACTCATAATAATCAGTTCAGTTCGCGTTGAGCTATCAAGTCAGCCAGGCGTTCTCGTTACCGCCAACAAGGGCCGCGTCACTCACTTCATTTCCACACCATCAGTCCATTAAGCTCATTTTACTTTAAGTACCTTTGAGACAATACAGTAGTGTTTCAATACTTTACTTCTTTTATTCCATTCATCAGTATCATCTAAAAGTAGTGTCTGGTCTAGCAAGAGATCATACATCTTTTTGGTCCTTCGACTGTGAACAGCGGACGCTACATAGTCCATTTCGCGCGCGTGGACAGTGTAGCGGGCAGCTATTCAGTGACTCAAGTGTGTGCTGTGTTGGGTGACTATAAATTTAGACTAACAAGTGTCTCAGGGTCAACAAGGATCCGTAAACTATCAGGTGCTAAGTGTAGCAATTTCAAACTTAGACTAACAAGTGTCTCAGGGTCAACAAGGATCCGTAAACTATCAGGTGCTAAGTGTAGCAATTTCAAACTTAGACTAACAAGTGTCTCAGGGTCAACAAGGATCCGTAAACTATCAGGTGCTAAGTGTAGCAATTTCAAACTTAGACTAACAAGTGTCTCAGGGTCAACAAGGATCCGTAAACTATCAGGTGCTAAGTGTAGCAATTTCAAACTTAGACTAACAAGTGTCTCAGGGTCAACAAGGATCCGTAAACTATCAGGTGCTAAGTGTAGCAATTTCAAACTTAGACTAACAAGTGTCTCAGGGTCAACAAGGATCCGTAAACTATCAGGTGCTAAGTGTAGCAATTTCAAACTTAGACTAACAAGTGTCTCAGGGTCAACAAGGATCCGTAAACTATCAAGTGCTAAGTGTAGCAATTTCAGACTTAAAGACTAACAAGTGTCTTAGGGATCGACAAGGATCCGTAAACTAGCAGAAGTTCACTGCAGCAACTATAGACTTTGGAACGACCAGGTGTCGCATCAAGATCTGAGGCTAGCAGGTGTCTCAGGGGATCACCAAGGATCCGTAAGCAGTTATCAAGAACATTCAAGTAAGATCTTTCCATTTATTTCTTAATTCAATTAAGTCCTCGTCATGGAGGCCATACATGCAAATCAGGACGAACTTTACACAGCCATTCTAAAGTTGGCTACAAATATCAAAAAAGACTCGGCGGATCGTAAGACTGCCGACTATTTCAAGCGACGTTTAGAAAACCTTAAATCAATATTGGTCCGATTACCAGTACAATCACGACCGTCTTCTTACGGAAGAAAGCAAGTCTCATCCGTATTTTAGTAACCGGGCATACGAAACAACAAAAGAGTTATACATCTCGACCAAGGCATTAATCAATCAACAATATCAAGTTTTGTTGATAAAGATGAAAGAAGCTCAACAGGGAGGTTCTACACAGGAGGAACAAGGTCCTGCACGGACTGAACAAGCATATCCGGTGGGACGCCAACCGCCGTCCGTCGAGGTATGTTCCAGAGGTTCATCTAGCAAGCTTGATGAACTGTTGAAGAAACAAGCAAGCAACTTCAGGGCGCTGCAGCGCACTGTGGCAGGGATAAATTTGGATTTTATGTCCGAAAAGTGGGAGTTGAAAGATGCCTTACGTTCTCTACAGTCTCGATGGTCTATCATAGATTCCTTACATTGGGAATTAGACAGCGAATTGGAGGGTACGAATCAAGAATATGAGGTATCTTATACGAAGCAAGAAACTATTTACAATAAATTAAAAAATGCAATTAATAGAAAACTAGGGTCCGTAGTTCACAAAGAGAATTGGACACCAAAAATTGACATCCCGTTTTTCAATGGCAATTATCAAAATTGGGTGTCTTTTAAGGACTTGTTTGTTGAAGCTATCCACAGTAACGTCTCCTTATCAAACGCCCACAAGATGCAGTTTCTTAAAAGCAAGGTGCGGGGAGAAGCTGAACGTTTGATACAGCATTTACAAATCAGTTCTGACAACTACACGGTTTGCTGGGAGATATTGAACAATAGGTACAACAACACATGGTTGATTTTTACATCTCACATAGATCTCGTCCTAAATCTTCCAGTAGTTCAACAAGCAAACGTCGCTCAGATCAAGAAAATTCACGATATAACACTAGAGTGTTTAAACTCAATAAGGAACCTAGGCGTCAATATAGACAGTTGGGATCCATTCATCGTGCGTATTTTATTGCTAAAATTAGATGCGGACACGCATGATCATTATTTGTAAACTCTGAAGAAACCTAGAGAACTGCCAAAATTGACGGAGTTTCTAAGCTTCTTAGAGAGCAGATTCACCGCATTGGAATCTTCGCGCAAGAAAAACGAAAATTCCAAACCCTCAACAAGCAAGCAAAATAAATCTTCATCGTCAAATTTCAAGAATAAATATTCAGCAAGTAAGACTTCGGTGAATAATATCGAATTAACATGTCCGTTGTGTAAAGAGTCACACGGAATATACTATTGCAATAAGTTTTTAAATATGACACCAAGTTCAAAGCGACAAGCTATCACACGATTGCATTTGTGCAAAAATTGTCTTTATTCGCATGGGGATAAAGAATGTACGTCAGAAAGACGATGCCGCGAATGTCGCGGTAAACATAATACACTTTTACATGAAGCGTTTAACAATAAGTCTTCATGTAACATAGCTGCGGAGAATGACACTCCAGCAGTTCTTGCAACTAGAACGCAAAATCAAGAATCACAAGAAAATCACATTTCGCAACAAGGCAACAACGTGATCGAAACATTGTTAGCAACTGCAATGATCAAAGTTCAAGCAAGTGACGGATCATACCACAAAATGCGTGCGCTAATAGATCAAGGCTCTCAAGCCTGTCAGCAAGTAAGACTTCGGTGAATAATATCGAATTAACATGTCCGTTGTGTAAAGAGTCACACGGAATATACTATTGCAATAAGTTTTTAAATATGACACCAAGTTCAAAGCGACAAGCTATCACACGATTGCATTTGTGCAAAAATTGTCTTTATTCGCATGGGGATAAAGAATGTACGTCAGAAAGACGATGCCGCGAATGTCGCGGTAAACATAATACACTTTTACATGAAGCGTTTAACAATAAGTCTTCATGTAACATAGCTACGGAGAATGACACTCCAGCAGTTCTTGCAACTAGAACGCAAAATCAAGAATCACAAGAAAATCACATTTCGCAACAAGGCAACAACGTGATCGAAACATTGTTAGCAACTGCAATGATCAAAGTTCAAGCAAGTGACGGATCATACCACAAAATGCGTGCGCTAATAGATCAAGGCTCTCAAGCCTCCCTTATCACAGCTAGAGCGACACAACAGCTAGCTTTAACAAGAAAGTACTGCAGGGCCGTCATCTGCGGGATAGGAGAGAAGGAGAACAGTAGCAAGGGTGTCACGAACATAACATGTTGTTCGCATTTTAATGACTTTACATTTAAAACAGATGTGGTAATCATGGACTCGCTGATAAATCAATTACCAAGATGCACATTTACCAAGCCAACATGGGCACACCTGGCCGGCATACAACTAGCCGATCCAGAATACAATGTAAGCCGTCCTATCGACATCTTATTGGGAGCTGATGTGTATTCCCATATCATTTTGGAAGGCATTATCAGGGCGGATCTATCATTACCGGTCGCGCAACAGACACGACTGGGATGGATCTTATGCGGCAATTTCACAACTTTCCATTGTAACGTAGTCCTGAATCAAGTGGACGAAGTACAAAGATTTTGGGAGATCGAAGACATCACCGAATCATCCAATTTATCCGCAGAAGATCTACAATGCATGGAGTATTACAAGAAAACCACAACAAGAGATGAAAATGGCATGTATGAAGTAAGATTGCCTTTTCAAGAAAACTTTGAGACACATTTGGGATTGTCTAAAAATAAAGCTATGGCGCAATTTCAACAATTGGAAAGGAAATTTCGCAATAATGAAGAAGTAGCAAAACAATACAAATTATTTATTCAAGAATATAAAACTTTGAGACATTCTCAACCAGATATTCAACTAAATGACATTGTTACAATTAACGATGCAAACTTACCTCCTGGGAAGTGGGCAGTTGGCCGCGTCGTCCAGCTGCATCCCGGTGCCGATGGCCACATCAGGGTGGTCACATTGAAAACAAAGAATGGGCTTATCAAGAGGCCAATTCTCAAGCTGTCTATTCTCCCGGTGCATGATAGAATCGACAAACAAGAGTTGCATTCTAAGGAAGTGAAGGATGGCAAGCCAAATCAAAACAATAAAGTAAACTACAGCTTCTCATCGCTGGTAATGTTACTTTTGTCTCATGAGCATTTTGACCACAGCTCACTGTTCATACAATATAACACAATTAAAAGACAACCAAGGTCTTTATTTTGATAAAATTGCAAACATGCAACTAATCAGAGATGAATGGAAGATAGTCACATACTATGACATGAATTCATTTTGGCAAGGTACAGAAGCATGCAGCAAATACCTTAGCTACCTAGATCAGTTATGCAACAAGTTTAAAGAGACGTCACATTGTGACGTCATACAAGTTCAATTGCAGCAAGAATTCTCACAACTCGAGTATTATAACCACCTGTTGCTGAGTCAGCATTCCAGCACGCGTCGCGCATCCGTACTGCGCCGCCGCAAGCGAGGCCTTATCAACGGTATAGGGTATCTTGCAAACAGCTTATTCGGTGTACTTGATGAGAGATTCGCCGAACAATATAAACAAGATATTCATCACTACACTACATTTTATGTGGTGATCGGAGTTGTGTTGGTGGTTGGAGCAGGCTTCACGGTACGACGGCTGCGTAACAGGCGAACCCCATCTCTCGAGGTGGCAAGGGCCGCATTGGCGAGTCTACAGACCACACAACACGTGACTCCGGCACGGGCAGAGGCAGGCGCCTCTACGTCGTCGTCCACAGTTCAATACAGTGTTAGTGCGCGTAATCAGTGTGAAATTCCGTGTGTATCAGATTACAGTGAAATTCCAAAAGTGCATAAGTTAGACAAGTGTACAGTGCCAATGTCGCGTAAAACGGAGTTCAAGTAGAGACTTTAAACATAGAATAAGGACCAATTGGAATCACCTTGTCAATCATCTAGTTTAAGGACCAATTGGCATCACCTTGTTACTCATGTTTTCATGTTCATCTCATTTCATCTTCCCGCTCGGGAGCATGTACGGTGCAACCGCACATTCTGCAATTCAGCAGTTTACGCCACATTCATTTCAACTCATAATAATCAGTTCAGTTCGCGTTGAGCTATCAAGTCAGCCAGGCGTTCTCGTTACCGCCAACAAGGGCCGCGTCACTCACTTCATTTCCACACCATCAGTCCATTAAGCTCATTTTACTTTAAGTACCTTTGAGACAATACAGTAGTGTTTCAATACTTTACTTCTTTTATTCCATTCATCAGTATCATCTAAAAGTAGTGTCTGGTCTAGCAAGAGATCATACAATTGCTATCTACAGGAAGCCTGGTTTGCAACATTTTTGGGTTGAAATAAGACATACTGCGAACCGACGCTGCTGCAATATTCGCTGTTTCAACAGGGATGTTTACCGACTTAAAAAAAATGTGTTTCTAATTAGTCCGTCTGTTAGATTATCGAAAAATATTGGATAGGTACGTATTTTTGTTTTAACAAATAAATGAAATCTGACGAAGACAAAACTCGTCAAAGATTTGAGTAGGGGTTGGTGACGTCACTGACCGCTAAAAAATGTCATACTAATGTCTTAGAGTATGACGTCACACGAGTTTTCATAGCACTGTATCGTCTTCAATACTCAATACTTTATTGCATTCCATATGTATAAACTTAGGTGGTAAAAATATAATTAGATCACAATATGGACCCTGTCGTGCACAGCAAGAACAAGTGAGTCAGGAGAGAGGAAGCATTTGTTGACTAGATGTATATAATATAGAACGCGTGTATGTGTGTACTATCTGAGATAAATTAGTTGTAAAAAAAAAAAAAAAATATGTATAAATATAATATATGAAACAGGTATCTATTGAGAGATAAGTCGTAATCATTAATAATTAAAATAATAATTTTAATTTTAAGTCTCGACTGCTTAATCAAGTTATGACTTTATTAGTGTATCACTTATGTATTCGTTTACCGAGTAGTAACTTTTACTTATCAAAAATTTCTTAAGGTTTTTTAAAAATATGTGAATGTTTTCTTCTTTTTTGAATGATGCGGGTAGTTTATTATATATTTTTATGGACATTACGTAGGGACATTGTTTGTTTACGTGAAAAAAGAAAAAATACGTGTCCAATATTTTTTGGTAATTTATATGACGGACTAATTACACTTTTTTTTTGTTAAATACCCTATTAGGTTGCTTTTATTTTTGGGATAAACTTTCTGTGATACGGAAATAGAAGACTATTACTAAAGAGAGGGAGAAACAAAATAATGGAAACAATTATAAGGAAGTTGGCTTGTAAATTTGGAAACTGACTAGGTTTAAAATAGTTACGAAAAGACACTTTATTCACTTTACCGATTCACCAATTAATCGAAAAACTGATATTCCGACTGTTTTTCAGCCGAATCCGGTAGGACTGAAAGCCCACTCAATTTTTTTTTTGTTTTATTTAAGAGTCACGTAGCTGCTCTTTAACTTAAAGTTAGAATCTATTACACCCACTCTTAACCTAACAACCTTAATATCTAGACTGTAAACCTGAAACTGACCTTTTAAAACAAAATTTTGTAATTTGTAAAAATATTTTTTGCCTGTAATTAGATTCTGAAAAAGTGCTAAGCCGCACCGTTCTCAAAGAAAGTACCGACACGTTGTCAAGGGGCGCCGTCATTCTCGGTTAAAATTGCAACGTTGGGTTAATTTAAAAGGGTACCTAGGTGCTTCGGAATCATTCGGTCTCGCTTCGGTTTTATTTTGTGAAGGTTACCGCTGATGGGTCATGAATAAATGAGAGTGTAGCGACCGAGGTCAGTGTTAGGGACAAAGGGTAGTGGGGGGAGGGAGTTTTTTTTTAATGATAATTATAAGAACGAAGTTCTTAATAACTAATTACAATCTAGCCTAAAAAGACTAATAAGTAATTTAAATCTGACTTATTATGTTACATTATAGATTATGTTAAAACTAAGAATAGTGTCCATAATTATGCACATATACACAAGTCCTTAGCACTTTCTTAGAGTCTGATATAATTATAAAAACACCATGTTCATGTGTTATATAAATAGCACAACATTGTTACTATTATTCACTCACTTTGCACTTATACTACACTCATTCAAATGGTTTAGTTCTCTTAAGTCTACGCATTATGTCTGTATTGTCTAGCAGCTGAATTGCCTCAACATTCACGTGTCAATGAAGTCTGTGTTCGTGGGTTTCTGCAAATTTTTGAATGATGGAGGTGACGACTTCCATGTCAAGGTCACGGTGGAGGTCATCGTTTCTTATGTACCAGGGTGCATTCACTGCAGCCCTGAGTACTTTATTTTGGAACTGTTGAATTATTTTGACGTTGGTTGGTTTAGGGAGGGAGATGTACGATTTTTTTTTGTTGCTAACTTAAATAAGCTTTTGGTTAAATTTGTTATTATTGGTTTAGGTAAATTTGATTTATAATAATGAGATAGTTTTAGTTAATTATATTTTCAGAAAATACTAATAAAACTAGATTAAAATGCTTAGAAACATCTTGGAAATGAACACACTTAGCTAACCATGCACCAAATCAATTTTCTTTTTGTTCGTCGGGGTAATTCACTCACACAAACATTGCAACTTAAATAAGAATTTGTGGAAAATATATTTATTGTATAGCAAAATACTAACAAAAAATAGTGTATAGCTATTATTTTATGATAAATCTTACCTTTAACGCGTAGGCGGCCCGTTTCACCTGAAACAGAAACACTTCTTTACTACGTTTTATAATATTTTAATTGGATTTGTTCCAGTTCCAGGAGAGGAAAGATTAAAGGAAAATTTAAGTGAACTGATTGCCTTTCTGTATCCATGGAAGTTGTAACCTGGAGCTGAACTTTTAAATGTCCTTTGAGGTAAGTAGGTATCCCCTCGGGGCTGCTTGCTGTTTTTAGTCAGTAAAAGTCTGACACTCCGTTCCGCTCTGCCCAGAGCGGGAGGGGTTATTTGAAGATTTCCCACCCCAGAAACAAGGTAAGTATTAAGAAGAAGTTATTAAGTATTAAGTATTAAGAGTTCAGGTGCGTTTACCTACAGAACAGAAATAATAATAAATATGTTGATTCTGGCTTACAGGAGTTACAGTGGTTTGGGAACAGTGTGGCGGGCTTGTCCCAATTTTTTATTAATAATAAATATGTGTTAACTATTGACTAAGAAAGTAAATGCAAGAGTCTGCGTAAAGAAAAATGGCATTTTACTAGTGTAAAACATTAATCACGCCCTTCTTCAAAATAACTAACGGCCGCACTCTGAAAGCTTTAATGATTACTTAGGCCATCACTTAGTAATGGTTTTGACAGTTTAGTCATACAAAATTATGTCAAACCTTTACTAAGTGGCGGCTTAGGTAATCATTAAATCACTCTGAGTGCGGCAGTAAGACATTTTATATACCTATTTATTTAATACCTATTCATAGTGATTCAAAAAACTAATAATTTGTTGCTACTGTTAGAATGTATTCTTTTTTTTACAGTAGACATACGACCACGAAATACAGGACATCATAACATATCGCATATACACTAGGCTATAATCGCAATACGGTTAACCAACAAACAAATCATACAAAATAAAACAAAAATACACACATCAAAAGTGTCTAGGGATCAACATATATTTTTGCAATAACTTTTCTCCTGATTGATATTAATTAAAATTTTCTTTAAGGATTCATCAAATAAAGTGTTTTCGTTTGTCACAGTAACGATAAACCAAGTCACCTTTGCATTAATAAAGAAATTTGCCATTTTCCTAATAAAGGGATTTTTGACATTTGAACCACTAACATTAAAGTTCGAAAAAAAGACTGAAATAACAGTTTTCTTTAAAATTTTATTGGGTAACTTAAACAATTAATAATCCGTGTTTCTACCGCGAACACTAACAACACAAGAACATCGGTTTGGCATACTCAAAATGAGTTCATCCAAATCACGCTGTGGAATGGCCGCCCATGTTCGTTGCAACAACAAAAAAAGGTCTTCTTGCGACTAGATACCCTCCATATTCGGCAGAGCTCTTCTCTGTAGCATATCCCATGCATGCTCAATCGGGTTCAAGTCTGGCGACTAAGCAGGCCAGGGCAGGACATTGATGTTAGCTGCGGCGAGAGTCTGTCTTACAACTCTTGCGGTGTGCGGTCGTGCATTATCATGCATTAACTGAAATAAGGGACCGATTTGCACTTGTAGAGGAACGATGACGTCTGATACAATCGTCTCAGCATAAATTTGAGCGTTGAGGTTGCCTCTGATCCAAATCAACTCAGTTCTTCCGCCGATCCAAATACCCGCCCATACCATGATGGTTCCACCACTATAAGGATGGACTTCCTGACAGGATTTTAATCGCTGTTGGCGTCCAGGGGTTCTCCAGTGTCGTATACGTCTTGTATCCGGTCTCATACCAAAACGAGACTCATCAGAAAAGCACACGAAACGCCATTGTTCTTCTGCTCAATTTCTGTGTTCAAGAGCCCATTGATATCGAATCCTACGATTGTGCATTGCTATAGGTGGTACCCGTAGCGGTCTTCGGGAATGAAGGTTCACTTCATGCAAGCGGTTTCTGACTGTTTGGTCGCTAATTAAGTTCCCTGAAGAGTGATGAAGCCTCACGGCTAACATCATGGCGGTTATTGTTGGAGCTCTTCGAGTTAAGATTTGAATGTATCGGTCTTGTCTCCGTGTGGTGCAGCGATACCGTCCTCCATGGCGCTCAGCCACGGTACCAGTGCTTCGGTAACGTGTCCAAAGTCGACTGATAACACTCTGACTTGTATTCAGAGCTAAAGCCACAGTACGTTGCCGGGAACCAGCTTCTATCATTCCCACGGCTCTGAGCATTTCTTCCCTGCTTAAATGACGTCGCCGCTCCATAATAACGTTGGTTTTAATCAGTAGTAGGGAAACAGTAGCACTAATAATGTCTTCAATGCGTTGTATGTTTTTATAGGGAAAATATTGACAGCTGATTTTCATCTTTTACTCGAATTTGATTCACAGTTCCTGATTCAAATTATGAAATGCACCAAAAAGGATCCATATAAATTTATAAAATCATAAATTTATTACAAAGCCACATCTCAATCTCAAGAAATCCGCATAAAAATGCTTGATCCCTAGACACTTTTGATGTGTGTATGACAACACACATGCAGTTGAAAATACGTAAATTGGGAAACTGCCAATAGTCATTGTCTAAAGGTTTCCGAGATAATAGATCTACACGTGAACTGACAGGTTGTTAGTTTCAACTGCAGTGAACTAACCGAACGAGAAACGCTTGAACAGCTCTTCTATTCAATATAATCATTCCATTGGAGAACAATATTGTTTGAAATTTAGCTCTCAAAACGGTGAAGGAAAACGTCGTGAGGAAATCGGCTGGTCCTTCATCACCTGCCCAGTACCGGGATGCACTGTACTACCCTGATACCCGGGCGTGGCGATGACCGCAGCTAGTTGCCATAAGGAAGACAGGGGTGTAGGTTATAACCTTGTATACATATGTCTACTAACAACGATATATATTAGAAATGAACAAGGTCCGTTACCCTAATATCATCAATCCAATCCATCGACACTCAAGGGAATATACTGGGTTCGTGTTAAAGACGTATTAATCAAAATCTATTTAGAAACAACAATCGAGCTTCAGACAAAATTGTTTTTAAGATGTTCCTTCGGCTAACAGCTTTGAACTTAAATCCTTCAATTAGGGCATAGTCCAATATCCGCTTTTAAATCACAATATAAATTAAACTTTATCGTAACGGTCTAAAGATAAGATTGCTTTGAGTTCGTTAAGCAATTTATAATCCAGCGAAACTAGTTTAGAATTTCAATTTCAGGATTTATCGAGACGTAATATGATTTATTTTTCAATGAATACAAAATTGTGGGCTGATTTGATAGGATCGTCTATTATCACATTGATGAAGTTTTGGATAACATCAAGTTTTTATTTAATTTTTATATGCAATATGATCCTGCTCTTGACTTCGATCTCGTCTGATGGAAAGTGATGGATGAAGTTTATGGTGAAACGACCTTGCCCAGAAAATGCCTGTTCACTTTCTTTGAAGACAGACGGGTTAAATGTGAGAGGGGAACAGAGACAGACAGGCAGAGAGTTCCACACTTATTTCTACACAGATGGATGGATTTCTATTCTTCAAAATCAAACCGTATTTACACATTTGGGAAGAGCGTGCAAACATGTTTGAGTCAGCGTAATAGGGTATTTCACCAAAAAAATCTAATAAGTTCGTCAGATAGATTTCCAAAAAATAATGGACACATATTTTTTCAGCGCGTTCCCGCAACCTTCACCAGGTCATCGGTCCACCTAGAGGGAGGACTTCCAACGCAACGTCTTCCGGTGGTAAACGCAAATATTCAAGTGTCAGTACCTTTTTTTTTTTGTGGCGGGTGGAAAATCATCAATTAACCCCTCCCGCTCTTGGGCAGAGCGAAAGGGAATGTCAGACTTCTACTGACTAAAAATCACCCATGTTCCTTCTTAGCCCTCTATGTCGAGGCCGCGATAACTAGTGTACAACCCGCGGCCAAGTGTCAGTAACATTAGATAGCCAAGCAAGCTGTTTTAAAAAAAACATTTCGCTGCCACATCAAAATAGTCTAGAGAAAGAGACGCAAATTCAACACTTTTCGAAGGTCTACAGGTAAATTTCCCCAAAGAAGCAATACATTTGTCCTATTTCTGATGTCTTGTCTTTTTTCTGAAACACTGCAAAAATCTTGAGATTTTCTATAGGAAGATATATTATATAATATTTTGCCAATCAGTAAAATCCTTCAGAATCTGACCCTTTCGTCAACGAATTGTGGGTAAAAAACCATCTATTATTGGAAACCGATTACAAACCGTACTAACAAGCCGGGGCTTTATTCCCTGTGTTTCGGCCTTGAATGTGGCTTTTAGCCGTCATTCCCGAACGGAGTATTTGCATATGTATATGAACGCTATTGTTTTGTAGGTAACAAAGCTGTTTATTTGCTATTTTGGTGTTGGGACATATTTACTCTGTGTCAGGAATAAACTACAAGTATTAAGATATCCTAACTGGTAGTAACCATTACCTAACCATTAATTAAATAATGTACTCATATTTGTCGACCTCTACACGTTTATTAAATACTCTTAAACCAACACCCCGCGAATGGCATCAGCCATAATGTTTTTAATCGGCTGATCTATTAAATCGACTAATACTAATGTAACGTGGATCAATTTTGTCCGAAAATAAATTAAACTACATATTATACTATTATATATATTATGTCTGTCTGCCAGCGTGACCGCGATAATCTCAAAAACTAATATTGTGTTTTCACCAATGGATAGAGAGAATGGCTCTCGAAGGTTTTAGTATATATTTTGACTGACATATACGCGGGCGAAGCCGCGGGCATCAGCTAGTATAAAATAAATCATGAATCCAGTTCCTAGACAAACCTTTACAAGCGATCCACTGCCACGTTTTTTTATATTATGCTATACCTATATTCTTATACGTATAATACTTATTATCGTTTACACAATCATGTATATCAAATGTAACCTTTTGAGTTAGAATAAAATACATATCTATTATTTACAAAGTACTATGTATTGTATCGTGGGCACGTACAAGTAATAATTCAGAAATTGAAATGCCTGTTCCATTGAATCTCTGGAGAGATGAATTTCAATTTGGCAACAAGATGGAGATGATGGTGGAATTTCAATTGTTTTCTTAATATTATTCTCTTGGGTTTTTTTCCATTTAAGTCTTTGTTCCAGAGAGAAAATTTTACTCTAACTAAAGTGATCGTGGAGTTAATTTCTTTAAGCGTAACTGAAGCATCGTCGCAGTAGGAGGCAACTTTCAGTTTTCCTATCAATTTAGTGACTGCGACGATCGTGGAAACACGTCCCATCGGCTTGGTTAGGTCTCGGGGTAAAATATGTAGATAAACAACGAAATTCAATACACTTAAGTTGACTGCAAAGTCTCTGATAGTTTGTAGTCAATTGACCAGTTTACATATAATACCATACTTATTCACAAGCTTGGCAAAATAAAAATAAAGAACTATTAAAGTTTTCCTCGTAAAGAGACTTTAATAGTACGAGATTTAGAATCGTACTAGGTTTTTCTACATAGTCTCAAGGTGAATAATGTAATCAAGATTCTGTAAAAAATATTTTTGACTTAAAAGAGTCTCCATGGAGTTTCTTTATTCTCCTCCATAGAGATCTACGCTTTAGAATAGACAACTACTGTACTCTTTGTGACTGTAGGTTCGTTTGTATTTTGTTTTGAAAGTGCCTGAAATGTTCTCTAAACGAAATAAATGCTTTGAGTTGGAGTATGTGGTTCTCCCTTTAATCAATCTTTTTTAGAAAAAAAAATACGAAGTAATGTAAATAGCGTATTGCTAGGTAAAAACAAAGTGAAATTGTTTATAGCCTAGCGTCTCTAGATAATGAGTTTGCGACAGCTTCTTATGAGCTATTAGCCAAGTTAATGTCCTATTAACTTCTCGTATTAAGGTCGTGTTACTAGAAATCCCATTAGGCGTACCATAGTTTTGTTTGTTGTTATATTACGTTTATTATTATGTTACGTGTCGCTTTTAGCACTGTAATGTTTTTTAACAGTCGGCGTTCTAAATCTGTTGAATATACAAATAATGTGCATAATAGGTAGATAAATAATAATATAATGTACACTATTGTGTTCCGTAATTGTAACGGTGCTCCATCACCGGGAACATTCCTGTGTAATGTTACATCCCAAATTCGATTTTGTACACAAACAAGTGAATCTGAATTGTTTGTGAAGGTGAATTTTCACGATCCCACATCGCGAAAACATCTGCATAGTCTTTGTCATATTATCATATAGGTACACATGACAACATCACACCTTTTTTTTTTTTTTTGGCGGGTGGTAAATCATCGAATAACCACTCCCGCTCTTGGGCAGAGCGAAAGGGAGTGTCAGACTTTTACTGACTAAAAACCACCCATGTTCCTTCTTAGCCCTATATGTCAAGGGTGCGGGATCTCTTACAACATTCCGCAGCCCTTGCGGGCCCCTTTCATGTTGCTGACATCTCTTTGAGGCGCGCGTGGAACACGAACGCGCCGTCGACACGGCCTGTTGTCGTCATAAGACGGCCGGACAGCAAGCTAGCCCATCACTCACCGTCCACAGGCCCGCGTCTACGGTGGCCGGAAGTCATCACGTGGCCCCCGACGCCCGGAGCGCCTCCCGCGGCGGCTGGGACGAGAGGTTCTCTCCCTCTAGCGTTCTGCCGCCTCCTTCGCTAGCATCACTGCTTCGCAGAAGGAGGACAACATCACACCTTTAAGCCCCGAAGGGTTAGGCATTGGTGTACAGTATACACCCACATTTTAGCCGTTATGCAAAAAAGTGAAAATTAATGAAAGTTTTGATGCATTTAAATCAGATTTATGATTTTACTAGCTGTTGCCAGCGGCTTCGCCCGCTACAACTCGATAATTAACCCACGGGAATATAAAATCGGGATAAAAACTATCCTATATGTTAGTCCAGGTTTTAGCCTATCTGTGTACCAAATTGTACCCCAATCCGTTCAGTAGTTTTTGCTTGAAAAAGTAACAAACATATACACTCACACACTCACTAACTCACAAACTTTCGCCTTTATAGTATTAGTGTGCAGTGTGATGTACACGGTTGTACGTGTACGATCCCTAGATTTAAAACACTCGCCAAATATTTTAAAACGTGTTACCCAATATTCAAGGTATATTCAACAAAAATACCGCAGTTCCCCATTAAAATGGTCAGCGAAAAAGCACAGAACATCATAGCTGCACGCTGCAGTGGAAATATTGGAGGCTTAGCTCGTCGTTGATCGCTTTGTCTATTTGTTTGCTGTTACGCTGCTGGGCTTTTTCATAGTTGAAATCAGGAATGTATTTTTAAACGCATTGGAACAGAATAAATGAATTGCATTAAGTACTTGGAAAATAATTGGAATAATTTTATTTAGTCAAAAATAAGAGTCTTTCAATCAATTTATCGTCGAGTTTCGAAACAATTTTCATCAAAATTGTTTACTGTCAAGTTTGTAAGTGACGTCCAATATAAAGCTTTTCGCAAGATTAACCTGTGTGCCTCGGTGTGTTAAATCTCGCGACAAGGTTTAATACCCATACATTGTGCAATGTAATATAATAAATTGTTGGGTTTAATTTAATTCAAAGTTTCTTTTCTTTTAAAGAGCATTTTAATAAAAGCTTGTTTTTTACTATCAATTTATATTTTTCCGTTTTCGCTGGTTTCGCGTTCTTCGAAGTTAACCCCTTTTAACTGATTGAGGGCCTTATAATAGACAAAATTAAAAAGCCATTGTTTTATGTACAGATGGTGTTCGTAAGGCGCGCAAGGAGTTAATTGATACCGATATCATATCATCATCATCATATCAAGAACTAGTAAGCCATCTTTGGGAGTCAATCATTTTGAGTTTAGAATGACGTCACTTAGCTAACCATGCATTATCATTGAAACTACGCCACCGCCTTTGTTTCACTTGTAATTAAAAAGTTTTGGCGCAAGTTCACCGCATTCAAGAAGATAATCGGTTCGGCATGAAAATTTTAATATGCAGACTAAAATCTAATTTAAACAAACATAATATAATATACCTACAAATATTGGAAGGTAAATAAAATATTGTAGAAAGCCGCTAAATAAATAAATAAAAGCCTTTTATTTCTTGCATTCCATATTACAATTTCATTAACAGTGTGCATGCAAATTAAATTAAATTTGAAATTAATGTGACTATGATTATCAAATAATTAGATTGTATTAATGTTATATTCGAATTCATTTTTTTTTTTTTTTTTGAGAATAGGGAGTACTGGTCTTCTCTGGAGGAGGCCTTTACCTTTCATGGAGAGGGTTCTTGCTAGAAAGCCGCTAAGTACGTTCTAAATATTTATTTGATACACGATCCCTTCCTCCACAGTACAGTAGAGTACCCAACAAGTTTACTAGCTCTATTAAGTTCTGTTTGCGTAGAGCTTGTCACTCGCGTCTCGCTACATAGAGCTTCACTACGTCGTAGAGCTTCGCTACACCTAAGCACCCCGCTACAAAAATCCCTGCTACGTGAAACCTCTCCTTTAATAAGGTGGAAGCGATACCTTCAACCTTCATAATTCACATTTTCTTACGTTTCAAGCAATTTGCAGGTTAGTGTTAGGTTGTATGTAGATTAAAATATGATTTACGACGGGAAGAAATATGTCTTTACTGAATTATAAATACATACTAAAAGGGAACTTAATTATGGGAAAAATAAACTTGGATTCACTTTTAAGTCATCATCTGCCTCATCTGCCTAGCCTTTTCCCAACTATATTGGGGTCGGCTTCCAGTCTAACCGGATGCAGCTGAATACCAGTATTTTACATGGAGTGACTGCCTATCTGACCTCCACAACCCAGTTAATACTAGGTAATGCGATACCCTTTGGTAAGACTGGATGTCAGACTTTCAGGTCACTGACTACCCGTAACGACTGCCAAAGATCTATATATGGCACCCGGGACCAACAGCTTAACGTGCTTTCCGAGGCACGGAGGAAACTCGGTATGTAATGGGCGGTCACCCATCCACAGATCGACCTAGGCAAGCGCAGCTTAACCTAAAGATCGACCCGAGTGGCAGTTCTTATTAAGCCACGAGCTCCTCATTCACTTTTAAGTATATCTGTACTATTAATTTACTTGGGAACAATACAGAGTAATTGAAAATTCGATCGAACAACGAAAAAGCCATAGAGTAAGAAAAAGTTTTTAAAAACGTGTCTCCGATGAGGTCCGAGCACAGAGATCGTAAGTCACAGGGCACGCGCTGCGCTCACCGGAATCCTTACTTCCATAAAATACATAGGTACATAAATTCACGCCCTTTTCCCATGGGAGGGCAGAAACTACAGAACGCCACTTGCTACGATCATACATAGTACATACTCCATACATACATATCTTACATACTCCTTTTGTCTCGTCCACATTCATACATCTGGTCATACATGCACGCCGGTTACGAGTACTACTCACGTCTGTCCTTTCTGAAGAACGGCACCGACAAGATCAGTGTATGGTTCTGTGTGTGTTATCACACTTATATTATAAAGGCGAAAGTTTGTGAGTGTGTATGTTTGTTACTTCTTCACGCAAAAACTACTGAACGTATTTAGATGAAATTTGGTACACAGTTAGTTTATAACCTGGATTAACACATAGTATTGTTTTCATCCCGTTTGTATCTTCCCGTGGGATAATTTTCGAGTTGTAGCGGGTGAAGACGCAAGCAACAGCTAGTTATAATAATAAAAATGACAAATCCAATCCTTTTTTTTTTGGCGGGTTGAAAATCATCGAATAACCCCTCCCGCTCTTGGGCAGAGCGAAAGGGAGAGTCAGACTTCTACTGACTAAAACCACCCATGTTCCTTCTTAGCCCTCTATGTCGAGGCCGTGATAACTAGTGTACAAAAATCCAACCATCTAGGTTCATTTTACATCATTGAATGACTTTTTCATGAAATTGTCATTCAATGGGATTAAATTAACTCAAGACGATTGTGTTCATAACTTTTAGGTATTTTTTCGGGTGCGAATCATATTTTGTTCAACAAACAGCCTGATACTGACTGACAAAACGCAAAGAAACGTATGATAATTTGAGTTTCGCGTACTAACCTGGCGCTTTGGGATAGCGTGATTCTGAATACAATCATCTAATCATGTCAGATATATTTATAATAATAAGGTGGTTTAACCATATATTAGAATGAAGAAAACGAGGAAAATCCTCAAATGTTATTTAATGAAAAGTACTCTTATATAAACTTCATGTAAGTTTATATTTACGTGGCATTTATCCTTAAAACACATCAAACATACCTACTTATACAGAGAGTATTTCCAATATAATTTAATAAACAAACCTTTTTCAAATATTTGTACTTCTCTTCAGATAACGATATAATGGCAGATTTCCCTTTAGAGATATTCCAGAGAGAATACTGTCTCCGCATGTAAGCAAAGTACGGTAACTCAACAAATCCATATTTCGAGTAATAAGTTCAGGCAATAAAGACTGCCGCCTTTCCCTAGAAAAAATAGTAAATACATATTTTTGTAGACAATTTAATGATCTACAATTTTAATCTGAGCTATGTTTGCGATAAACTGTTAACGATAAAAATGCGAAAAAAAAAATATTTTTATTAGCTTTGATCTTGCATAACGCACGGTTGGCGCAGTAGCTAAGTGATTGGACTGTTGCGCTGCGTGTCGCGCTCGCGGGTAAAACTCACATAAACTCACTTAAACAAACCAAAAACCCAGGTGTTTGTTTTGTGTATGTGAGTTCCAAAAATGTTTGTAAACGCACCCACTATACAGGACCAATTCCTAGTGTGGGATAATGTTTTTTTTTTATTTTAAATAATCTTTTCAGCACACTACAAATTGATTTATGAAATTTCATATACTTCCACATGTATTAAAAACATCCACCAAAAAAACAAACACCTGAGATTCTATTTCTATTTCAGCACAAAAATGAAATTTGATATGTTTTTCTTTGTTTCGTTATCCCATTTATTATACAAAATTATGTGAAATATTGGAATATCAGTTGTTAATTCAATCAAACAAATAAGGCTGCTCGGATTTGAATGATATTTAAATAAAAAAGGGCAAAATGTAATGTTCTAATTAAAAAAAATATAGAAATATTAACACAATATCAAAGGGTTCTCCCCTTTGATATTGTGTGTTCCTATTGGCCTTGTTTTGTCAGTCTCCTGCTGATATGGAGGGAAGTGGAAATGTTTCTTTTTCCTACTCCTCCGCTATTTTTTTCTGATTAGGTAATTTCGTTGCGGGATCCAAGACAGTTAAATCATTTCTCTGGGACATCGTCGAGCTTCATTGTCTCGGCCCTTTTTTTGTGGTCGCGACTATTGATTCTGGCTTATAGGAGTTACAGTGGTTTGGGAATAGTGTGGCGGGCTTGTCCTATTAAAAAAAAACCCTTTGATATTATTATATTATATGATGCGAGATTTTTTAACGTCACGGAGAGATTTTATTTTTTTGAGTTACACCTTTTAGACGCATGAAAGCAGACAAAAACAAAACACAAGCGAAATACCTCTTGTCCCTATCTGTAGGAAGGAAGTAAGGTAGTCATAGCGGTTCCCAGGAAGGGTTGTTACTTGATGCTTTTACAGCAATCTGGGGAATTTTAGGTGTATTTTGGGTATATCTTGTACATTATACTAAGTACAGTACAGTTGCAAAGCTTTGTTTTCATTTGGGAGTCGGGATTCTGTTTATTATAGAATATTATAAAAAATCCTTCTGCCTCGCAAGGCGTGATTTCATGTGCCACATAAAGCCTGTAATCTCCGAAGGGTTAGGCAGAGATGTACCTTATAGTACACCATCATTTCGCCAGTTATATGAGGCTAGACTATTGCCAGCATAAAATGTATTTCTGAAAAAGAAATAAACCGGGCACAAACGCTACTGAGCAAATCTTAATGGAAAAACCCAATGACACTTTGCCCAAATTGTGAATCAAACTCAGGACGACATGCTCAGCAGTCACGATTGCGACCACAAGACCAACGAGGCAGTCAGGGTAGATATTAATATATTATTACTATTAAATAAAACACAGTGCTATATTAAGGGCCGGTTTTTCAGTCGCCAGTTAACTTTTATCTGAGGAATGAATGTGAGGTTTTGACAGATTGTCTCTCCAAAAACTGTCAAAATGACAAACTTATTCATCCGATAAAAGTTAACTGGCGATTGAAAAACCAGTTCTGACTGCCGCACTCAGAGAGCTTTAATGATTACTTAGGCCATCACTTAGTAATGGTTTTGACAGTTTTGTCATACAAAAATGTGTCAAACCTTTACTAAGTGACGGCTTAAGTAATCATTAAATATCTCTGAGTGCGGCAGTTAGACATGTTGATACAATTCCAATATTCTTTCTACTCAATTAAAGTAATTGAACGAAACTTACGTCAGTTAATACTGAAGAGTGAACATAACGAGTATACATTCACTCCTTCATTCATTATGTTTTATGAGGAGGTTTTATGTTTGTTAGCTCCTTCATTAAGAGAAGTAGCTCGTGTTAACATCTGCATACTAAGTAGGATTTTTCTGTTATCGTTACTAGTAGGGTTGAACCACAGGTTGAACTTTCTATTGTTTTGTGTTTTTCTTTAAACTTTGGCCCGCAGTTAGACTAGAATATCTCCTGTACCGTGGGTACGTTTGTTTTTTACAAACATTAAAAGTCACATTATAGGTACATCCAGATCTAGATCTGGAACAACTATTTGTAAGGCCTTACAAATATTTGTTCCGTGCGGGAAGCGCAGCGGTCAATCACTGTAAACCTGTAACGCTAGCTAGCTTTTTTGATTGATTTTAAAAATAAATATTGCAAACATTGACGAATGAATCACGACGTTTTCATTCACGGAAGCAAGTGTAATAAATACAATGAATCGAATATCGATAATAGGTACACACAACAGACCCAATAAAAGAATTGAACAAGATAAAATCATACAAAGTTATTTATGTACATGATCATCCCTCAAAACATATTTATGCTTCGAGGATGGATCTCTAGGCAAAGACTTTTACCCCAAAGCCCTAAACAAAGTCGAACAAAATGTAGATTCATGTTCATCAGCTTAGATACAATTATTTAAAACTAAATTAGTGTCCTAATTAGTACTTAAGCCTAGTACCTGATAACGAGTATCTAGGTCCATATTCTGGTCTGAAATACAGGTAAATTTAGTTAGCCTGAAGGTTAACTGTTAATGGTCAACTCGTTTCGTGAATGGGTACTTTGATATTATTACAGTAATTCCAGAAATGTCTCTTGTTTTTGACATATTGAGAATGTTTCATTATAGGGTAGCTTTGATATTCCTTACAAACTGACCGCTTGTCTAGACCAGTTGCTTAATTGAAACGAGCTGAAGAATATTGAATGGAAAATATTAATTAGAAGTTGTTTCAAAATGTTTTAGAAAGAAAGAAAATTGTGTTTATTCGGCAAAAATACCTTAGAAATTGAAAAATTATTTAACTAATATTGCGAAAAGGGCCTTAGCTCTGCATAATGCCAAATGGCAACACAAAGTGCACCACCTTTTTTTTTTGGTGGGTGTAAAATCACCGAATAACCCCTCCCGCTCTTGGGCAGAGCAAAAGGGAGTGTCAGATTTCTGCTGACTAAAAACCATCCATGTTCCTTCTTCGCCCTCTATGCCGAGGCCGCGATAACCGGTGGACTACCCGCGGCCCCGACAGGCGTCGGCCCTTTCGGGCCCCTCCCATGTTGCTGACATCTCTTTTAGGCGCGCGTGGAACACGAACGCGCCGTCGACACGGCCTGTTTTCGTCGTGAGACGGACGGACGGCGAGTTAGCCCATCACTCACCGTCTACAGGCCCGCGTCTACGGTGGCCGGAGGTCATCGCGGGACCCCCGACGCCCGGAGCGCCTCCCGCGGAGTCTGGGACGAGAGGTTCTCTCCCTCTCGCGTTCCGCCACCTTCTTCGCTAGCATCACTGTTTCGCAGAAGGAGGCGACGGCGTCCCATTCCTTCTCGCCCCGGACCATGGCTTGCACCAGGGCCGGGCGCGAGAGGTCGCCGCCGCCGATCGCCGCTACGAGAACACGGCGGGGCTCCGCCCAAGCGGGGCACACCTCCACTGTGTGCTCCACCGTGTCCTCCGGCCGATCCTCACAATGGTGGCATCCGGGCGTTTCCTCCCGCCTGATTCGGTGCAGGTACCTCCCGAAACAACCGTGTCCGGTGAGGACCTGCGTCAGACGGAAGGTGAGGGCGCCGTGGCGCCTCTCAAGCCACTCCTCAAAGAGGGGACTTACCGCCACTATCGTGGCGTGCACCACCTGACGCTGATTTTCAGCTGCTGCCCACGAGTGCCATACCCTCGAAAATATAAACACATTTAAATATTCTAAAATATTTTGCAAAAAATAAAAATCTACTAAAATCAAATCGCACAGTACCTAAGTATTTCCATCAAGTTGTTTATCTTTGTTCCAAAATTATTCGGTTAGCTTATATAATTAGAATAAAACTGATTCAAAATTGTATTCGGAGATCAAAGAAGTGAGCAAAACAAATAATTTCGTTTTCATAAAATTGATGTTAAACACCCGAGCAATTGATTTTATGTGTGAAAACCCTAGCAGGCGAATAATTTTATCCCAGTTTAGTTTTTTTTTTTTTTTATAATAACTTAAGCTAAAAATGTCTGATCTTTTCAATAAAAAAAAAGTCCTGGGATGTTCTGAGGGATGTGGGGAGGAAGGGTAGCCTGAAACTTCAACTTCTTTCAACTTCTAGAACCAACAAATTAAATATCGAAAGTTGAGGTATGTCTTACAATCCGTACAGCCATACTGAGTTCGCGTGGTAAATTATTACTTACTTACAGGCAAAATTGAAATATGTGAATCAGGCCTACCGCAATGCCCGTCGGGGCTGCGGGATGTTGTAACAGATACCGTGGCCTTGACATTAAGGGCTAAGAAGGAACATGGGTGGTTTTTAGTCAATAGAAGTCTAACACTACCTTTCGCTCTGCCACAAAAAAAAAGCCTTCCACAATATTTGCGTAGCACCCTTCATAATAAAAACACATGGATTTGCCCCGTAATACGAGAAAGCAGCTATAATAGGCTTATTATCAGTGCGTTGAACTTACATTATAATAAAGCTAAAGCACTGAGAGTAACTCTCAAGCGGTGGACCATTATTAGGCTCTTAATGTGATAATGTTATAGCCAAGAGGATCTCGAAATTGGCCATAAAAATAAAGGTTTTTCATTAAATAGTTAGGTAGTCAGTAAAATATGGTTTGTATCACATAGTTTCGCAGTTCAAGATACAGGAAAATATGTTTATCACGGGTTTATGACCAATAAGTTTGGTTTGTTAGGTATCCATACAATATTGTAAACGCGAAGACAGCTTTGTGTATAAATTTCTTTTCAAGCCGGCTGAACGTATTTGAATGGCCTGTAAAGAGCTTGTGGCTACAAATAATAACAGATACATTATATAAAACGCACATATTGCTATATATCAACAAAATAGTTATAAATCTATGTGTAAAAGTATTCATCTAATCTATTTCGGTGTTGAATTCATCATCATCATCAGCCTATAATGTTCCCACTGCAGGGACTCAGGCATCCTCTCTAGGAGAGGGATGGGCTCTAATCCACCACGCGTGCCTAGTGCGGATTGGTAGATGTCACATGTCTTCGAATTTTTTGGTTCTAAGACATGCCGGTTTCCTCACGATGTTTTCCTTCACCGTTTTGAGAGGTGGTGTTCAATTACTCTAAGAATATTACTAGGAAAGTACTTTTAATTTACGCAAAAGCCATTCGATTTTTTACGATCGTAAGTCGGAGCCGCCACCACTGGGCTACTTCTGCTCACAAAACAATATACAATAACACCTTGTAAATATTATGGTGCAATAAATATTTTGAATTTGAATTTCCTGGAGGCCAGAATCTCTACGTATCTACATCGGGACGCGAGGGCCGGCGGACCGCGTAATTATTTTGTCGCGCGTACATTTTAACATTGCGATATCTTCTAAGATGTTTGTTTAAACCTTATAGAGTTCAAGGAACAAATATTTTATATTAAATTTCGGCGGACCGCGTAATTATTTTGTCGCGCGTACCTACATTTTAACATTGCGATATCTTCTAAGATGTTTGTTTAAACCATATAGAGTTCAAGGAACAAATATTTTATATTAAATTTCCTTTCTAACAAACATATTTATTTAGATATAGATTAATACCATATGGGTTAGATAAGCTTCGCCAAAAATAATTTTATTTAACCTAACATTTCGATAGTAAAAAATGTTTACAGTGAGTCAATCTTAGTAGATGAATATATGCTGTCGCGGACTTATTTGTAGAACTTTTAAAAAGGAACATTTCTTTCATACATCAAATTTGCATAACTTAAACAATTTTCGCAGCGCACGCAACGGAAGCTCTCAATAAGGAATATGGTTTCCCGCGTTTTTGCAACATTTTTCATTTATGCTCCACTCCTATTGGACGTAGCGTGATGTTATATAGCCTAAAGCCTTTTTCGATAAATGGACTATCCGATTCAATTCTAACCGGTAGATCCTGAGATCTTAGCGTTCAAACAAACAAACAAACAAACAAACTCTTCAGCTTTATAATATTAGTATAGATTAGTATGTATTTTCTATCTATTTGAAATAAAGGGTTCATGTGGTTTTGATTTTAAATGCACTAAGGCTCCTGATTTTATAAACAGCACTAAATTCAAAGATTTCTTGAAAGTGGTTCTGTTGCTAGAGATCTTAAAGCGACTGGGATAGGACGCGAAATTGGCCAGCGCCAAAAGATCTTTGTGCATTTATAATTTATCTGATAGTCGTCAAAGAGATTGAGAGTCTACTAATAGTTGGTACGTGGTTACCTTTTGCCTTTAGACACCTATTTGCAACACAAAGGGGTTTGATGATAGCTCCACTCTCTCATAGACAAAGCTGGAATGTCTCTCTTGTGTGTAATTTTACCTGTGTCCCATACCTTTGTTACTCGGCAGTTCAAATACGGAACCTATCTACTAAATCAGGTCGTGATAGGTCAAAGCTTTTGAGGCGTGAACTCATAAGTGTAACGATTATATCGTTGGGATTCCGAAAACCCGAATGGACACGACGATCGCATATTTACTGGGAAATGCCTTTTTTGCAAAAAGTGGTATAATTTGACATAATGGAAAATAAAGTTCAGCTATACACGGACGCAATCACTACAGTCAGTACTAAGATACATTTTAAAGAAAAACAAAATTATATGTTTGTAATTAAAAAAGAGGAAAATAAATAAAGAATTCTTAATCACATTAAACATCATCATCATCATCATCTTACATTTTAAACAAAAACAAAATTATGTCTGTAATTAAAAAATAAAAAAAGAAAGAAATAATTCTTAATCATCATCTACTAACATTAGTGGTAAGTATGGCTTCCAGTCAAATCGGACGCAACTGAATACCAGTATTGTATGACCTCCACAACCAAGTTATTACTGGGTTATACGATACCCCTTGGAAAGTACATCTGTACCAACTGTCAAAGATCTACAAACGACAGCCTGTGACGGCTTAACGTGCTTTCTGTCTGAGGCACAGAGAAATCTCGATATTTCATTCATGGTCACCCATTCACAGACCTTCTTTGGCAAGTGGGGCTTAACCGTGCGACTGCTATTATTTAGAAAGAAGCTCCTCACAATACAGAAGGCTTGTATAAACGAAGAGTCGTTTTTCGCATTTAGTTTTTAAACTTGTAATAAATATAGCTTAAAAAGCAAAGCAAAGCTTAGCTTATAATGTAAAATTATAATGGTGAAATAATTTTTGAAATTAGTCCAGACGTTTTTGAGTTTATTCCTTACAAACATACGAAAGTCAAAATCTGTATTCTATACATATATTCGTGTCGAAATTATTAAACGAAAGATTTGTTTATAGCATACATAATATACTAAACAAAAACAAGACGTTTTAGTATCAACATGTGAAGCAACTTTTTCTCCTGCAAAACGATCTTCGCTCATTTCATGAAACTTTAAATTAATTTCGTCTTGCTTTAACAAGTTTAGTCTTCGCCGGTTCGTAGAAATAACTAAATTATCTTTGTACCTTACTTAGTTATCTTATTAAAATGTTAGTGATGATAAAATTTGGTATTAGCCAGAGGCGGTCTCTGGGTAGTCTAGTTACGAAATTACCAAAAACTGTGTTTTATGAGAACATTACATTCTATAAAAATCTGCGCATAGATATACGTAAGTATCTCGGCTTCATTTTGGGGTACTTTTACACCCACTAAGAAAATAAGCCTATTTTCTTATCTAGTAGACGTAAAAAGGTGTGAGGGAAAGTACGCTTTCCCTCTACGTGCACTTCGAATATGTCTTTTTTTTAGGGGTGGGAAATCGTGAGTTAACCCCTCCCGCTCTTGAGCAGAGCGGAAGGGAGTGTCAGACTTCTGCTGACTAAAAATCACCCATGTCCCTTATTAGCTCTTTGCGTCGTGACCACGGTATCTCTTTCGAACCACCCGAAGCCCCGACGGGAGTTCGTAGATGTCTCATGTAGGAATGTCTATCAAGAATATTTGCAAGAGGCATATCCCAACAGCAAACAAAAAAAGGTCTTCAATAATTTACAACTGCTTCTGGCACAGCGACATGTTATTAATTCATCTCAACTTGTATCTCTGTGTCAAATAAAATAACCATGGTGCGCATAACCAGAATATTTAATAAATACATAATATTATTTAGTAAAGTGGTCATATTTCTGAGACGAACAACACGGAAAACCTTTCAGGAAGGTAATATAATACAATCGAATGAATACATTGGTCTTGATTTATATTCAGTCGAGTAATAAGCTGTAAAGTGGAGGGAAATTAAATGAATTTAGTGTAAGTTCACTTGTTGCTTGATGATTTATTTTGTGCTTTCTTTTGGCCAAGCAAACTTATTAATTAGACTATCGAAAGGCTCAATGTTAGTGAAGGAAGGAAGGGAGACGCCTTAGAAGACACCTTAATGGAGGTGAAGTTCTTCAGAAATAACAAGTACGCAGTACTCGTAACCGTGCGTGTATGATAAGATGTATGAACGTGAACAAGGCAAAATAAATATGTAATGCGGCCGCCACACACTCGTTGAGTGGCATGGGAAGTAGCGAGGAAAGGAGGCAGATACATAGTGTGGCCACTTTACTCGTCGTGCCATGAGAAGCGCGAGGAGCATAGCGTAGCGGCCGCATAAGGATCGTAGCAGGTGGCATTCTGTGGGTCCTGCCTACCTCCATAGGAAAAAGGCGCGTATGTGTGTATGTTTTTTGTGCTTCTGGTGAGGTATTTATTTATTTTGAGCCTATAATCAACTTTATATTTCACAGCTCTTTTGAAACATGCTGCGACTCGTCAAAATAGCACGACTATTGTCATCAAAAAGCTAAGCCTAAGTGGTCATTTACAATGCTCTCAGATATCGCCAAGTTTGAATAGAAAGCGACAATCAGTAAAAAAACATTAGTTACATAGTTTTTAAATGCTAAAAAGAATATAAAAGAGCTTGAACCATTTAACTCTTGTTCGAACGAAAATGTTGAGTGGGAATCCTAATTATGTCGGATTCTCACTCAACATTTATAGATATTTCGTTTGACCACCTTTACAAAAGCAGACCTTTTTTAACTTTCATTAAAATTCTGCTCAGAAAATGGCTAGGCGTTCACCCGTTCACTCTTTGATAAAACAATTGTTATCACGTAAATTCTGCTGGTTCCAAAGGTGACAAAGGTTACATAAACAAATCCGGTCTGCACCATCTTTTTTTTAAGGGATTTTTGCTGACTAAAAACATATGATTCTGATTAGTCAGTCAGTTACATTATCGAAAAATATTGGATACGTGTTTTTTGTTTTATCAAATAAATTAAAACTGATGAAGATAAAACGCGTCAAAGATACGGCGTTGACGTCACTACGTGGTAAACAATGTACAGCAATGTGACGTCACAAGAGGTTTTGAAACATTGTATCGTCTTCTTTTTTGTTTAGGTACGTGAAAAAGAAAAAATATTTGTCCAATATATTTTGTAAATCTATCTAACTATTTTTTTTTTGTCTACAACCCCATTGTATTATACCTATGCGTAAGTTTTATAGTAGTAAGATTCTATAGATTATTTAAAATTCTGCTGTTGTATATTTTATTTATTGAATCAATATGAAAATTGTATCTCAGGTGTGATGTTTGACAGTCGCCAACCCGCGTGGTGCTTAAAATTTCAGTTTATGCGAATATGTCATTGTACACAAAATCTATACAAATCAAGGCCATGTTTGACAGGAAATGTATAGATTGATGTGTCGTTGTGCGTACGACCCACTCCTTCACACCTATGTCCTAGCAGTGGGAACTTTATACATTAAACATGCAATTCTATTATATAGACCCACGAGTGTAGTGTCAAAATTTAATCCGTTTAATGTAACAGTTCTCCTTAGAGTTTCCAATCAACATCCATCAGTCGCCGGAACGAAATTTATTTTAGAACAAATAGCTTTAGTCTGGCAACACTCGTTGACTGTTTTAATGAAAACACACGTGTCAGTTGTGACGAGTTTCATTTTGTTTGTTTGTTTGATTAAAGCTGTATGATAATTTCAGCTCAAACCTACTACTGACATAGCTGCTAAGCTACATTACAATTTTAAAGAAATTGTGAGGCTAGCCGTGTTTCGGAAAATGCGAAAGTTTGCGAAAACGGATGGATAGATGTTTGTTACTCTTTCATGCAAAAACTACTACGGATTTCGATGACATTTAGCACACAGAACGTTTATAAGCTGGATTAACACATATAAATGGTGTAAAAGTATCCTTAACGCAAACGAAAGGCACTTGTTCTCCCCACCACTGTGATAATTGTTTTTTTCTTGACCATACCTGGGAACCCCCTAGTTACGGAGATATTGGGGGTCATAGTTCCAAATTTTGTTAATACTAGTTTTTCAGGTTAAAACTTTACTTAAATTACCTTCATGACCCTTTTACTATTTAAAGCATTCACTAGCACAATGTTTAAAGACTGCTACATTGAGTTTTACCGTAAAATTACATTTTTGACCCCATAAAAAAAAAGATTCCCAGCAAAACTTAGTTACTACTAGTACTTAGTTTGATGTACAGAACGCTTGGTTGACGTATGTGTGAAGGGTTAATTTACACCCTGTATACTTTTTACCCTGATAGTATGATGCCGTAGGACAATCATCGAACTCCACGCGGGTGAAGCCGCGGCCATAAGCTACTCGTAGCCATTACATATACAATCATCATCATCATCATCTGAACTTTCCCAACTATGTTTGGGTCGGCATCCAGTTTAATAAGTGCAGCATAAGTTTAATTGAGTGCAGCTGAATACCAGTTTTTCACATGGTGTGTCTCTCTCTCTCTCTCTCTGGCCCCTTATTCACAACGCTTCGATTCGGTTTCTGTCTATCTCTTCTTGGCATTATGAAAGTGAGCGAGATAGACATCCGAAATGTTTGATTCGGTTTCGATTCAATTGTTTTTGAATAGCTATGCTGACATCCATGTTATTACTTACAGTAAGTATCCCAAGAGATTAAATAGAAGGTTTTTTTAAACATCACACTAATATTTTAACGGCGAAAGTTTGTGAGTGTGTATGTTTGTTACTTGTTCACGCAAAAACTACTGAACGGATTTAGATAAAATTTGGTACACAGATAGTTTATAACCTGGTTTTACACAAAGGATAGTTTTTATCTCGATTTTATCTTCCCGTGGGATAATTTTTGAGTTGTAGCGGGTGAAGCCGCTGGCAACAGCTAGTTGTTGATAAGTTAAAAATGGTTTTGTAGTTAAGTACTTCGTTTTATGTAAGAAACGGTAAGTACAGTCAACTGCAGAAGTAGCTCAACATTTCGTATTTTATATTATTGTATGTACAGAACTCCAGCTATATTTTTTAATTTTTCTGAAGATTATTCAATAAAATATTCCTAACTCGTCAATAACTTGTTAGTAACGTGTTATTTCTACAAAGTTTTTTGTTTAAAACCTGCTTTGCAACTTTAAATAGTGTTCATCTACTTCTGCTGTTGACTGTACATGTATCGTAGGGTGATCGTAGGCGACAACTTAATTGCGTTCGTGTTCCACGCGCGCCTCAAAGAGATGTCAGCAACATGGGAGGGGCCCGAAAGGGCCGACGCCTGTCGGGGCCGCGGGTAGTCCACTGGTTATCGCGGCCTCGACATAGAGGGCGAAGAAGGAACATGGGTGATTTTTAGTTAGTAGAAGTCTGACACTCCCTTTCGCTCTGCCCAAAAGCGGGAGGGGTTATTCGATGATTTTACACCCACCAAAAAAAAAAACAAAAAAAAAAAAAACGCTTCTATATTGTAGAACATTAAGATATCCGTTGTAGAGCAAATACTAAGCTAAAAGCTTAGTCTCAATCTGTTTGGTCAATATTTGATGTTGAAGGTATAAGTTAAACATAACATAATATCACGCCTGCAATACCCGAAGGATTAAGCAAAGGTGTGCCTAAAAGTAAACCCACTTAATGCCAGTTCTGTAATAGGGAGCTAGCCTATTACCATTAACTGGCCAAAATTCAAGACTTCGTGAGTGCCACTAATAAACTCCTACTGGAAAAATCCAAAAATACTTTGTCCGACCGACTCAAGAGAGCGTTTGCAACCTCTAGACTACATAGCATTTCAAAAGGAAACAATATTGTAAAATTACCAACAAAACATGAGTAATAATTAATGCTAGCAGACCTGGCAGACGTCGTCCTGCCCGGACAGCAGCGCCACCTTCCGACTCCAAATGTAAATCTAAACCATTCCCGAATCCACTGGAACACACACAAAAAAAAATCATCCAAATCGGTCTAGCCGTTTAGGAGGAGTTCAGTGACATACACACGTACAGTAGAAATTAATGTTTAAAGATTATTTGGAAACAAGCTTGTGAAAAATAAATTTATTTAATAAACTTTAAAAATAACTTTTATTTGCTTCATGTTATTGCTAAAATGGGTATAAAATTATTAAAACTCCAGCTGCGCTCGTGTATCTGGAGCCATTATCACAAATCAACGGATTCACATGTGACCTGGTATGTAGGTACTACATTTCGCACCCCTTCCAGTTTTTTATTTTGCCTGTAAAATAGGGTAAATAACAAAAATAATCTAATTAGTCCGTCTGATAGATTTCCAAAAAATTATGAACACAATTATTATTATTTTTTTCACATAAATGAGGTCCTGGGTTCGAATCCCAAGTTGTGCAAATTGTTATTGAGTTAACTTGACTGACGAAATGTGTGTGTACTTCTGCCTAACTCTACGGGGATTACTGGCTTTATGTTACATTATGCTACCTACAATAAAGTAAATGCTTTTTATGTGTATAAAAATTTTACGAAACGTAATAACATTATGACATGATGTGTCTCGGTAACCTCGACACATGGAGTTATAAGCTGGCACTAAATACTAAATTAATACAACTGGATAGTCTAATTAACTAAAACACTACACACATCCAATTAATCAAACAAAGATAGGAGTGCATTTCTCATTAAAATGATAACCTAAATGAATAATTTCACTGATTGACATTATCACTGATAAGTACCATAAATACAAAAAAAACGGCCAAGTGCATGTCAGACCACGCACAATGTAGGATTCCATAGTTACCCATCAAAATATGTAAAGTTTCTAAACTGATTAACTGCCCTGCCTACCTGCCTCCGAACGATGATTTTTATTGTAAAAATAAAACAAACTTACATTTTCAGTTTAGAGACCTGCGCTCCCATACATTATGTATAGGAAAATATTTCATACAAGTACAGTTTATGAGTTGGTCGACCATTACTCGTAAACTTGAAAAGCCTACTTAGCTGTGATAGTTTTCCTTTTATTTTCGTTATAATGCTACTACCATGAATTTTTTCACAAGCCCTTTAGGTTGGCACACTTGACTCTAACAAAAATTTGCACCTCGCTAACGGCAACTAGCAGCTGACTTCTGTATCAATGATAATCACGAAAGCGCATCAGGTATCAGTGGCATGCCACTACGGCTGTCCTCTATAATAATTATCAAATTTTCTACTTAATAGACGATTTTTATTGTTTAATACTTTTAATACCGCGGTTTTATTAGTCTGCGTTTTTATTCGTAATCGGGTTTTAGTTTTTAAACTTATTTTTTTCTAAAATTAATGTTGTTATTGACTGTTTTAATGAATTAAGTTACACAATTGACTGTTCCTCGCGACCTTACTCCCCATTCAACATCCAACAAAATCCCTCTAATTGTATTTGACGATACACGTAAACTGTACGTTTCTCGAATATATATACTTTCTAAAAACTAATAAAAACTTACAAATCATACCTAGTCTATTTGTCAACTGTCGTTTGTTTTTGTGTATCACGCTTAAAAAAAGAGTTTTAAATGATTGTAATAAGATTTATTTTTACATGTCACTTCTTTTGTTATTGAGAATTCATGAGAGCAAACCATGCATTATGTGTGGTGACATGTTAAAATAAATCTTATTACATTGAATCAAAATTCTGTTTTAAACATGATAAAAATCTGCACTCCTCTTGGTTGGTCACGTGCGAATGTATTGTAATCAGTCTCGTTCAATCATCAACTTCATGACTTAGAAAAATACCTTTCTATGAAACTGAAACCTATTATCAGAGTGAGATATGGCTTTCCTCGTGTCTACTGTTCATTTGTCTATCTCCTCACATAATAAATATATGAGTGACAAGGGTAGACATTTTCGAGTGAGTACAAAGGTGTCATGAATACGTAAGTACACTTAGTTGTGTGGGGTTGGTGGTATCTTATTTGTGCGGTCCTGACATTGTTTTTGAAAGTTTTCAAATGCATCCAGACAGAGTGAGGCATGCATTGCATATTATATGGTTATATATGACATAACTTAATATCAAGCCCGTAATCCCCGAATTCTAATCTTTGAACAGACTACGTGCTCTAGTTGGCCGCTACCGATTCAATTTGGCTATGACCAACCCATCTTGAATGCAATGCGAGTGTGTGAGCCCCAACACTGGATATAACACACCTTCTGTTTTGCCCGTCGTGCACATCCGATTGCACCTTCTAGGACTTGAAAGGGATAAACGACTGAGCTGTCCAGAGCTTCGAACTGGTTAGACACAATCTGAGTAAACGACAAGATAAAAAGGAAAAGTTCCTAAGTACAACAATACCATACTAACAATGATCACAACCTACAACAAAGTAGATTCCACGAAGTACTTAAAATACGATAGACTCTACGCAAAAAAGGTCTCTTAAAATGAAAATAAATTCTTGAATAGATCAAAATAACAACAGCGAAAAACAAAATCTCTGGTAACACTCAACAAGTCAATAAACTGTATGATTGTTGTTTTTGGGTCACTTGTTCCCGATATTTCACGTCAATTCTTGATATTGTGGGATGTAATCGTTTTGTCGAAGTCTGTGTGTGACTTTGATGTGAGACAAAAAAAATAGACTTTGTATTTTGGTAGAAATTCTGTTGTCATAGCAACTTATAATGATTGGTTTGATTGTGTGTTTCAGAAGATACCTTCTTCTGAGAGATAATAATCATGGTTATAGAAACAGAGACGATTCACAAAAGGTATGCCTAAGTCATCAAATAACACCACGTTTGTTTTATCCTACAGGCTTGGCAGAGGTAGCACTCATTTTGCGAAGCATTAGGTCCATGTGACATAGAAGGTGAGCTTAGATCGGAAGCACAGACTCCGGGCTGCTACTATAAAATACTGAAAAAAAATACCAATAACACTGTTCCTGGCGAGGGAATCAAACTCGCGATCACATGTTTCGCAGTCGCTTGTAGTCACGAGACCAACGCGGTTGTTAACATTAATCTCCCATAAATTCTAGTTTGAAATCATTCCACTTTTATAACTATGTTAGGTACAAAACTAAATGTCGAATCTAACCTAACCTATCCTAACAGACAGATGTGTTGCTAGGGAGTTTGTTCCACCACTTCTTCTTTCCAGCTAAAACACTAGGGTGTGTCGAAAGGTGGGCGTTTTGGCAGACTGTCTCTTGTAAATAAGTAAAGTAAAGTAAATTTTGACGTTCGAAAAGTGCTGATTATCAGCCTAATTTGAATAAATGACTTTTGATTTTGATTTTGAATACTTATTATTACTTATTAATATTTGTAATTATAAATAACATAGTACCAGCGACGGAAACGTACTAAAAATATTCATACCCGAAGCGTAAAAAACCAAAGGTCAAACTCCTACCTGACCTGTCCTAAGTATTTACGTACCTTACCAAAGTGATGAAAATACGAAGAGAAAAAAATCCAAGACAGCTTTTTTAAGATTAAAGTTCCCAGACATTTGATGAATACCTCTAGGTGACCGGTATTGGTCCTTCAAGTTGTCTTGGGGGACCGTTCATCCATTTTTGATTATATTGCCTGAAGCTGACGTCAATTTATCTACACGTGAAACCAATTATTACAAATTTCATTTTATTTTTGTGTTGTATTTTGTCTGTAGTTTTGTCCGCCTGGAGGTCAAAAATAATCCCTCGTTACTAAGCTATCGAGCTTTAAATTACCCTGTGTATACTATCGTAACTCACGCCATCTACCTACCTGTTTGCCAAACCTAGCTAGATATCCATTTAGCCAAAGAAAACAAACACGAGACAGACTTGTTGGTTGAATTTCGTACAAAACTTTTTTGATATTAAGTTTAGAACTGTACTTTGGGATAACTTCTGTATTAGTTTTTTCTTTCAGGCTTGGGGAATTTTATAGATATAACAAAAGTCGTTATTTTTGAGACAGTTTTTAGAAGACTACGAGGGCTACTTTAATTTGATATGATTGATATTTTAATATGATTTGGTCCCCGATTAAAATTAACGTGTTCTTCTTTCGTGTATGGCATTAGACAGTACAGGACGAACTGCAACTTACTTACTTAGCAGGTGCCCTTAACGTGTAGTCGTGTCGTTAAAGCCTTGTAGCGTAACACAGGAAAGTTCCATTAAGGAGCGGAAGGTGTAACAGGATGGCCTGAGAATTGTACGGTGATTGTTTTTTTTATAATGGTATTTTTAACCATCTTCTGCCGCACTCAAAGAGTTTTAATGATTAGTTAGGCCATCACTTAGTAAAGGTTTGACAGTTTTGTCATATAAAAGTATGCCAAATCATTACTCAGTGGCGGCTTAATTTCATCATTAAATATCTCTGAGTACCGCAGTTAATGGGCTTCCCAGCCTCGCTTCGAACTAACTACATCTACTAACCACATTACTTTTTATCATTTATTTAATCACCGCTTCTCTCAAAACGGTGAATAAAAACATCGTGAGGAAACCGGCATGTGTTGGATTCAATGTCTATAAAATGGATATTGGGTTTTTCCATCAGATATTTCCCAGAAGCAGTCACGGAGTCATGGGATTTAGGCGAAATGTGGATATACTGTAAGGGACCTACACCTCTGCCTAAACTTTAATACACATGTACAAGTATGTCTATCTATTAAAGATTTTAATACATAACTTTCCTAACTGATCAAAGTAACTTCCGATTAGACCTCTGCACCACACGTCTCCATAGCATATCCCATTCGTCCCTAATTCGCTGCCGACACGTACTATCAAAGGTAATCGGTCTGCACAAAGGGCGGTGAGCGTGAAACTGTATCTACTGAAACGATATTGATTTTGAAACAAAGCTGTGAAGCTAAGCACGTGTCATTTGTATCTGAGCTTCAGTTTTATTAAGATAGTTGATAGAACGTATTAGGACACAGCAAAAACTTCAAGTTGTATTGGGTACTAAAAAAAATATTGAAAAACTTGTTTGTCCCTAGGGACCAACAATACGGCAAGCTCTTATGTCAAGCCAACTGTTCAGAAACCCTGACAGTATGAAGAGTAGTAGGTAATATCCCCAAACTTTTAGGTTTGTATGAAAGTACTGCTACTAGGGCATGCACAACATTTGGCGATGTAGCGCCGACGTTTAGGGTAGACCAATCCCACAATGGAGTACTTTTTGTAATTCATCGTATTCCGCATCTTTTACAAACAGTGCCCATAGGTTTTATTAATTTGCTACAAATATTTGCAGCCCGTAACATAGATGTAGATAAGTAATATAGCCTCCACGAGTGACGTACTTAAGTCCAATAATCTCTGAACTGTCAGCCAAAACACCAACTAGTCAACCGGCTAATCCTGTGGCCGTGAAAGTTAATCTCCTACATATCGTCCGTACCAACATGAAAGAAAATTAAGAAAAACTAACTTAATGCACAAGTACATAAGTTTTATAATCAGAAAATACGAGGTTTAAAAGCACGAGCTTAGCTCGTGTGATTAGCTCGTGCCAGCTTTAATAAATTTTAAAGTGAGCAGGGAGGTTTCATAATTGGATATGAGATTTTTAAAAGCGGCGCTCAAAAGTAAAGCTAATTAGCTTTTTCCTATACTTCGCTGCGACCAGACATGAAATGTCGACCTCGCTACGAACTTAACACACGCTGTAGGTATGGATAGATTCATTTTATGTCCGTACTAATGACCGAATCCAAGTCAATTGCGACGGGGCAGGAGCATGCTTAGCGTAGTTAGAAATTCCAATAGAATATGTCCCAGCAATGAGAACATTATAGTCTGATTATGCTCTGCTGGGGCTGCGGGTTGTTCGATAGAGATACCCAGTCCCCGAATACAATGGGCTAAGAAGGAACATGGGTGGTTTTTAGTCAGTAGAAGTCTGACAGTCCCTTCCACTCCGCTCAGATTGGGAAAAGTCATTTGATGATTTCCCACGCTCAAAAAAAACTGATTATGTTAAGCTATTACGATTCAATTGCTGATTTTATTCTGTTTCCAATAGAAAACCGTCGCTCCGTCACAGCATTAGGATTAAAGGATAAATTGAGAAGTATTAAGGGCTTAAATTTATATGGGTTCAATAGGTAACCTTGACGAGGGTCAAGGTCACACTACGACAAATATGTGGGCCCAGACGTGCTTCGGCATCAATTAGAGAGATTTCTAATCAGTTGATGGTAGTTATTGAACGAAGTTTGGGACATTAATTTACACGCAACGTGGTGAACATTACTTGTAATAATAGGCTACTGTATTAATAACCCAACCAATCTTTTTGAAACTGGTGGATGGCGTCAAAGATATAACGTAACGAGGATAAGCAGAGACACTTATCATCATTTGCCTAGCAACTATGTTATGTTGGGTCGGCTGGCAATCTATCCAGGATGCAACCGAATACCAGTATTTAAATGGAGCGACTACCTATTTGCCCTGCCACCACCCAGTTAGTACTGAATAATACGATATCCCTTGGCGAGACTAATTGTAAGACTTTTGACCACTGACTACCTGTTGCGATTGTCAAAAATCTCCAAATGTCAAATAATAAGCAGAAGCACTCATTTACTAAAAATAAAACAAAATACAATCACTGATCAAACTGCAATCTAAAACCTGCTAGCCTATGTTAGACTTTATAAGTCTCTTCAAAATCGGTTCACCCTTTTCGAAGAATAGTTGGAATAAACAGACAGACAGACAAAACAAAGGGTTTTTGTTTAAAATTACCATTCTTATTTCATAATCTGCATTCAGATAATCATATATCATTCATGTAATATCAAAATGACAGCTTTTTACTGATAAAAAGCTGTCATTTTGCTAATACATCATCACCATCATCATCAACCTGTAATGTTACTACTGCCTCCTCTCAATAAAATTCAAAAACATGTGACATGCTGTTTTCCCCACGACGTTTTCTTTCACCGTTTTAAGAGCAGTGGTGATGAAAGTAATGCATCTGCCTGGGTTCGAACCCACGGCTTTCTGTTCGTAAGTCAGAGCCAACCACTGGACCACCGCACACAGACACTTAAATTTTAATTATTTGTATAGAATGACGCACGCAGTCACGTCGCAACAATGAATTGGTTCTAGTACTTGATCAAATGTGTAGGCAAGTACTTAATAACATTTTATCAAGCGAATTTCAACCTTTAGGGAAACGCAATAAGTATGTACATATCTGAAAACTCATTGAAAGCCCATATACACATTTCCGATGCTATTTTCTATACTATTACACGTCAGGAACAGCTGAACACATACAGGGTGTAAATTAACCCTTCAGACATACGTCAACCAAGCATTCTGTACATCAAACTAAGTACCCCTACGCAAAATTTTTTGCTGGGAAACGACTTTTTTTTGAGGACAAAAATCACATTTTACGGTAAAACTTAATGTAGCACTCTTAAAACATTGTGCTAGTGGATATTTTGAATAGTAAACGGGTCATGAAGGTAATTTAAGTAAAGATATAACCTGAAAAACTAGTATTTACAAAAACAGCTGAGAAAAATTTGGAACTTTGACCCCCAATATCTCCGTAACTAGGCGGTTCCCAGGTATGGTCTAGAACCAAAAAAATATCACAGTGGTGGGGACAACAAGTGCCCTTCGTTTGTGTTACGGGAACTTTAACATCCTTTATACCAATTCGAGCAGTATTCTTCCGAACTGATTGTGACAGGATATTGGCAGACGCCTACTTGTATCTGTTCATTTAAATGTCTGTTTACTGACGCAAAAATTTAATACATATGAGCACCCTTTGCTTTTCCATACAGTTACTATATAGGCGAATATGTAATCAACATGTTAAAAAAGACTACTTGTATTTATTCATAATGAATGTCTGTTTACTGACGCAAAAAAATTAATATACGCAAGTCGTGTGTTCAGAAAATAACAGGAATTTTTCAATTTCGCAGGTTTGGAAAGTCCAATTGTCAAAATTATTGTTTTTTTATGTAGGCATACGTGCCCCTGAAGTATGATAAAACTTTCAGCTGTGTTCATTGCTTACTTTGTCTGACAGTTGCTAAGGTTAGACGTGTTTTTATTAGCTCGGCGATTTTCGTTCGTTAATAGAAAGTTGTTGAATTTTGACCAAAAACAGGGGCGAGAATGGGTGTTGCTCAGGAGTCACCAAATGAAGCCAACGACGATGCAGAATTCTTGAAACGTGTTATGGCAGGTGATGAAACATTGGTTTACGGCTATGATGTCGAAACTAAGGCTCAATCGTCTCAGTGGAGGCATCCTGGCTCGCCTAGACCGGAAAAGGCTGCGCTTGTCAAGCCTTTGGTCGATTGTGAAGGTTATGCTTACTGTGTTCGATTTTAATGGCATACTGCATCATGAATTCTTAACACAGGGTCAAACGGGCAATTAGGAGTACTACCTATAAGTTCAACGCCGTTCGCGTGAAGCAATCAAATGAAGCAAAAAAAATATTTGTGGAAAAATAATTCATGACTTTTGCACCACGATACTGATCCTGCTCACACTTCGTTGCTTGTTCGTGAATCCTTGCCCAAAAACAATATTGTAACGATACACCAGCCTCCATAGGTACCTACTCGCCAGACAAGGCTTCGTGTAACTTTTTCCTATTTCCAAAAATAAAGGGAACCTTTAAAGGCCGTCGTTTTACAAGCATCGAATCGCTGAAAAAGCTAAAGGCTATACCAAAAATTGAGTTTGAGAAGTGTTTTGACTATTATAAGAAGTGCTGGCACTAGTGCATAATATCGAATGGGGACTATTTTAAAGGCCACAACATTAATGTAGACAAATAAATAAATATTTTTTTCAAAAAACGAGATGTCCCGTTATTTTCTGAATACACCTCGTATATAAGCACCCTTTGTTTTTCCAAACAGTTACGTATTGAAATACATAATTAATCAAGCTGGTGAACAATTTCATGGAATAGAATTGCCTTTTTCTTCTTAGTATCTTACCTACTTTACAGGGTTATTTGTAAAACACCGTTAACCTCTCAGGACTAAGTTGCTAACATCATAATCAACAACTTTTGTTCTATGACTTTTAAAAATTCATCATATTTTACATCAGATTTACTTACAAAAATAAAAATATTTATATTGTACGCTCTAAATGTTACCAAGTCTGCGAAGCAAAAGAAAACGATAGTACAATAGCGAGGGGAGCGGGGTAAGGGCGGCGGGGTAATCGCAAAATACAGAGTTGAAATGTGTTAGATAGGACAACGAAATCTTGAACTTTTGTTTTTGGTAAATGTATTATGTTTTGTAAAAAGTCATAGAATAAAAGTTGTTGTTTATGATGATAGTAATACAGTCTTGCAAGATTAACGGTGTTTTAGAAATAACCCTGTATAGAGGTCGGAGGTCGGTTTGGTATTAATTAGCTCCATGTAAAAATTTCGACATAAAACTTGTCTTAGAATCAAAAAATTCAAAGACGTGTGACATCTAACAACCCGCACTGGGCCCGCGTTGTGGATTATAGCCAATCCCTCTGCTAGAGAGAAGGCCTGAGTCCCTGCAGTGGGAACATTATAGACTGATGATGATGTAAATATACTGTTGCATCCAGTTAGACTGGATGAAGATGATGATTGAGGTAAGCTTCTAGTCTAATCGGGTGCAACTGAACACTAATATTTTACATGGAGTAACAATGATAAAGTGGCTTGCACATAATGGTTAATTTACGTGTGTACGCAACAATGTTGACTTTATCGAGAACATAAAAACAAACTTAAATTTGCCAACCGCTAATAGAACCCGCTAAAGAAAACATACCACTACCTTTTTACCCGACTGCGGCGAAGCCCAAAAGGAAGGTTATGTGTTTGGCGTGTATGTATGTATGTATGTCCGTTTCTTTGTTCCCTCATAACTCTTATAGGGATAAAGGGATTTGAATAAAATATACGTCGTTAGATGCGTCTTGATGGCGCGAGTGTCACTGGCTACATTAAAATTAAAAAACAAAGAAATTTGCTGTTTTAGGGACTAATCGCGGATTTCAAAATGAAGGGTTTTAAAGGAGCTTCTGCCCAATCTGGGGGGGCCAAACGCCTCCTGCCGGAGGCTCTATGCGGGGATCGTGCGGTCCATGGCCCTTTACGGGGCCCCGGTGTGGGCGCCCGCTTTGACGAAGCGGGCCGCCCACTACCTGAACGTGCCCCAGAAGGCCATGGCCGTAAGGCTGGTACGGGGGTACCGCACGATCTCCCGCGATGCGGCGAACCTCCTTGCCGGATTGCCGCCATGGGATCTGGAGGCGATAGTCCTCGCGCGCCTGCATGAATGGCGCGCGGAGGCGCTACACCGGGGGGTCACTCCGTTGCCACGGCAAATTGCTGCGCAGCGGACAGACCTCCGGTGCGATCTCATGGCGACATGGAGACAGCGACTGTCGCAACCTCGTGCAGGGCACGCCACGATAGTGGCGATAAGTCCCCTCTTTGAGGAGTGGTTAGAGAGACGCCACGGCGCCCTCACCTTCCGTCTGACGCAGGTCCTCACCGGACATGGCTGTTTCGGGAGGTACCTGCACCGAATCAGGCGGGAGGAAACGCCCGGATGCCACCATTGTGAAGATCGGCCGGAGGACACGGTGGAGCACACCGTTGAGGTGTGCCCCGCTTGGGCAGAGCCCCGCCGTGTTCTCGTAGCGGCAATTGGCGGCGGCGACCTCTCGCGCCCGGCCCTGGTGCAAGCCATGGTCCGGTGCGAGGAGGAATGGGACGCCGTCGCCTCCTTCTGCGAAGCAGTGATGCTAGCGAAGGAGGCGGCGGAACGCGAGAGGGAGAGAACCTCTCGTCCCAGCCGCCGCGGGAGGCGCTCCGGGCGTCGGGGGCCACGTGATGACTTCCGGCCACCGTAGACGCGGGTCTGTGGACAGTGAGTGATGGGCTAGCTCGCTGTCCGGCCGTCTTATGACGACAACAGGCCGTGTCGACGGCGCGTTCGTGTTCCACGCGCGCCTCAAAGAGATGTCAGCAACATGCAAGGGCCGACGCCCGTCAGGGCTGCGGAATGTTGTAAGAGATCCCGCACCCTCGACATATAGGGCTAAGAAGGAACATGGGTGGTTTTTACTCAGTAGAAGTCTGACACTCCCTTTCACTCTGCCCAAGAGCGGGAGGGGTTATTAGATGATTTCCCACCCCCCAAAAAAAAAAAAAAAGGGTTTTAAAGGAGATTACAAAAATATATGATACTTATATATGTTTAAAATGCTTAATTTAAAATGTGCTTGTTTTTTGCTTTTCAGTTTATCAGTCGGGTTTTTTAGTTTTTTTACAGTAAGTAATAGAAGTAATGGCCCATGGTAAGAGCAGTGGTGGCCCAGTGGTGGCTACCCCGACTTACGAACAGTTGGTTGTGGGTTCGAACCCAGGCAGGCGCATTACTTTGTGTAATTTATTTCAACACCACTGCTCTCAAAACGGTGAGGGAAAACATCGTGAGAAAACTAGCATTTACAAGAGATATTTCTCGATGGCACGAAGAGCAGGAAGAACTGTTTTTTTTTTTAATTTAATAAGATAAAACACTAAATAACAGATAAACATGAAGACTAAACAAGTAAACAGTGGTTCCAAAATGTAATTCTTGCAAAGGTAAAATATTTAAACAGAAATCTTACGGTCAGCCGGGCCTACCCGGCTAAATAATATAAGGCCTTAGCTTCGGGTACCCGTGAAAAGATAAAAGGATAGGTATAAAACCTTGACCGGATCCTTGCGGGTTGAAACAAACAACTCGTTACGTTCACCAAATAAAATTGAGAAAACATGAAGAGAATTGCAAACTTAAACGTTTGGGTATTCGGTGGAGTGTTGAGCTCCTGAAGTATGTTGGAGTTTGTTTACTGCCTATTTGTTTTTGTACAGACAAAATTCTTGGAAGACTTTAATTTCGAGAATTGTTTTGATTTTTAAACGGATGTTTTATGTTCGTGGTTTTTAGTACAGCTTTATAACTAGGGATAGTACTTAGTGGCTGCATAATAAGAGCTACCAGGGACTATCTTCTAGTCAAAACACATAGGTAAAGTCGTTGTTAAAGCGTTAGTCACTGAAGTTGTTGCGGGACTGGCACAGAGGGCTTTGACATGTAGCTTCAATTGTAAGGCGTCGCGCATGAATAAGCATATCTATAGCGTCAGTCCCATACAATTTTGATTTGAATGAAAGGTCAAATCGTCTTGGCTGTGGGTTGTACACTAGTTACCGCGGCCTCGACATATAGGGCTAAGAAGGAACATGGGTGGTTTTTAGTCAGTAGAAGTCTGACACTCCCTTTCGCTCTGCCAAAGAGCGGGAGGGGTTATTTGATGATTTTCCACCCGCCAAAAAAAAAGGTCAAATCGTCTTCGTTATCGCTTGAAGAATATGACTTTGTCGTCAACCTTTTTTTGATTTGGAGGGTGTGAAATCACCAAATGACTCTTCCCATAGGGAGTGTCAGACTTCTACTGACAAAAAAATACTAGGGACAAGTAATAAAAGCACTAAATCACAAAATCTTGAATCGGTTACGCATGAAGTAATAACCAGTATTGGTTAATTGCATTCTATTAAATACTTAACCACGGAAACTTCCCCTTTGCCAATTGACCTTTGCAGTAACTCACTTTACTGGAGGCCCATGTAACGGATATTTACGGGCTAATACACGTAGATACTGCCCCGGTTGTTCGGTTGACGTGGTCTCTTTGCCTTTGTCCCATGCCAAGGACTTTGATCGTCCACACATTGGTATCTAAACCATTCTTGTTCTAATCCTGATGGTAAATTATATCAAGGCTTTGAATTTCGAATTTGTGCTTTGAATGCCGAAACTATTAATGGTCAAAGATAGTTTCGGCTTTACCCGCATGGATGTCTGTCGAATTATATGTATACTAAAACCTTCCTCGTGAACCACTATGACTATTGGTAAAAACAACATGAAGGTGCTGGACTTTTTCCTAATTGCGAACAGACAGACGCCGCGGAGGACTTTGTTTTATAATATGAAGTGATGACTAGCTGTTGTAACGAATCTACCGATCCCTAATAAAAATAAAAGAGTTAAGGTAGATTGTACAATTAATATTAATTTATAAGATAAAAAATACAAAAAAAAATATATAAAACACCTTCCTACCTATCACACACTCAGGCGGCGGAGGTTTTTTTGAAAATTTAGTTAATGTGAACCACTTTTAATTGAGAGAAGAGAGATCCGCTTCTTAGATGGTGATCAACTTTTGGTAATGATGGTGATCCACTTTGAGTTGGTCTGGACAGTAGAACTATGTAGATTTACATGTATGCAGAATCCATACGTAGAAACAGCGCAACATCGACGACTACGAGGAACAACTCGTGAAGCTGTTCGGCGACAAGAGCAACCTCACCATCTAAGAAGCGGATCTCTCTTCTCTCAATTAAAAGTGGATCACATTAACTAAATTTTCAAAAACCTCCGCCGCCTGAGTGTGTGATAGGTAGGAAGGTGTTTTATATATTTTTTATCTTATAAATTAATATTAATTGTACAATCTACCTTAAATCTTTTATTTTTATTAGGGATCGGTAGATTCTTTACACTGTTTGTTGCCCACGAATTTCGTCCGCTTGAAATTATTATTTCTCTATTTGAGGCGGATTTTGGTAACAATTCGAAGAGTTTTAATTTTTGTGCACGGAACCGTAATCTTTTTCTAAAATAACCTAAGTTTCTCATTATGACATCAGCTATCTGCCAGAAAAGTTTCATCAAAATCGGTACAACAGTTTCGGAGATTACCCGAACAAATAGGCAGACAAACATAACTATTAGTAAGTACAAAGAGATACTCCAATTTTATTTATTTTGGTAATAATGAAGGCTGTTAGTGATTTTGCAATTCGCCTAGAATCATTTTATTTATCATCATTTAAAACTGGTATTTGACAATATTGAAGACTTTCTCACGCGTAAGAAATATAAATGAAAAAAGTTAAAAATAAACAAAGTTTGGAATGCAGTTTGCTTAGCTCTTTGCGAACCCAAGACTGAAAACTCGACTGCTAAGAGCACTGAAACTTCTTCAAACTCTTTGAAATACCAAAAGTTTAATAAATCGTGAAATCATTTGCTAGAGCAATTTTCATACGAAGAAGCACTAACGTTTGAAGTAAAATAAATTGATAGTTAAAAAAAACTTGTCTAGTTTAAATGAAATTTTCAAAACATATCTGCATATTATTCAAATAAAACTATTTAAAAATGCTTTTAAAAGTCACAAAAATAAAGAATCAAATCAAAGACACGCTTCGTCACTTTTCTTTCTCGATTCAAACTATGCAACTTATTCCATTTGACGGTAAATATTGATTCAATGAAGAATCATGTGTTCCCTAAGTTGAACAGGGTATACTCATATTATAATTATGTGAGTTCATCAACCGCTGTTCAGGTACTATTATGGAATCTTTTACGATGCTGTTTTTATTTTACGAACTATATTTAGAGAACTAAAATTATAATAAAATATATACAAGTATCAAAAAGGGAATAATTACAGGGGTTCAAAAAAATCGTACACACCACTGTCAACAGTAAATGTGCCCAGAAAGCTGGCAGCATTCCCACGTTGGATGGCAATGCTAATTTTTTGCCCAAAAATAGGCCAGCACTTTGGTAGAGAGGCGACAACCGCTTGGCAATTTCCTGAAGGGCCCCTTATTCCGAAAGTTTAGGCATTTTACGCACCGAGACGGCTTGCGTCCGCGTTGCACAGGAGCCGTCGCGATATGAACTCCGGTGACCTATGGCGGCGGGCGAGCACGCCACAGTATAGATAAATAAATCAGTACTTCAAATATTATTAGCGTGCTGGTAATAATAGCTTTTTTGCAACAAAAACGTATAGCTTGATGTGATGTCCACTGCACTATTGACTGTAAACACTAATACACTTAGGTATATCGTTATAAATGTATGACTTTTTTTTATTGCTTGGTAAAATCATCAAATGAGTCCTGCCGCTCTGGGTGGAGCGGAAGGGATTGTCAGAATTGTACTGACTAAAATCCACCCTGTTCCTTCGGTTGCCCTTTGCGTTCCAGGGCCACGGTATTCTGATAAGACAGTCTCGTGCCTTGCCGAGCGCGGTCCGAGCCTTGTATCAATGGAGCCGAGCCGCGCGCCGCCGCCAGAGCCGCTTCATTGATACGGCCTTGCGCGCACTGCCTTGCGGTGGAATGCGGTGCGTTTATTCTACCGTGCGGTAGAATAAACGCATTCACAGAGCCGCGCACTGCGGCGAAACTAACGCACGTTTTAACCGACTTCAAAAAAAAGGAGGAGGTTATCAATTCGGTTGTATTTTTATCATCATTTTTTTTTATGTTTGTTACCTCAGAACTCCTTCGTTTATGGACCGATTTGCAATTTTTTTCCCCTTATAGGAAAAATTCAGTTCTGATGATGGGATCCATGAGGAATCGAGGGTACTTACTCCTCAAAAATTATAGGCCACCTTATAGTGATATTGGAATTTTAATCGAGAACTTAAGCATTTACAGTCAAAAAGTAACATTTGATGAAGTGGAACTGATGAAGAAGACCAGAAATGGTCAACGGAACTTCATACTCACATACACTAATAAAAATAAAATTTTAGATTTTTCTTTCATGGGAAAAAAAAAATTGCAAATCGGTCCATAAACAACGGAGTTCTGAGGTACTTAACAAACATAAAAATAAATGATAAAAAAAAATACAACCGAATTGAAAACCTTTTTTTGAAGTCGGTTAAAACGTGCGTTTATTTCACCGCAGTGCGCGGCGCTTCCTAGATCTCTATGCGATACAAAAATATTTGCGGTAGATTCACCGCAAATTTGCAGCGAGAGGCCAACGGCGATTTTACCGCATGCGTTTATTTCACCGCAGTGCGCGCACTTCTATGATACTCCATACTTCACAGATTATGCGTTAGAAAAACGCAAGGCAGTGCGCGCAAGGCCTACAAGGTTCGGACCGTCAAGGTGCGTAATTTTTATTTTTAAATTATTCAAATCTCATAAATACCTATTTTTTTTATTCGTGTTCTACTCATTGGATACATGAAGTGGGCTGCCGTTGTAAGACGACTAAAAAGTCACGGTGTATAAAAAGCTTCTATTTTAAAATGTTTTGACAGTATTTCAGAATAATACGAAAGTACCTAATAAACAGAATCACCCATCGCGCGACATGTCGCTGTATGCGTGAGTGTCGACGGTCTGTGCGAGGCGCCGCGCGGCCGGCCGATTTCTACCTACTAAACGCAGCGCGACCATAACCCGTGCTCTAGGTACTTACCTAGTGAGTACAAGTAGTGACCGATAGCCATTGTTCAATTTGTTTCAAATCTTCATAAACATAATAAAAGAATGTAATAATAAAAACAAAACACAACATACCTAGGTACTTACATCTCCTTGAATTTGACCGGGATACAAAACTGCACTTTGTAAAGGTATAAGAATGTTTCCATTATAGATTTAAAATTCTAGTCATACTGACTTCGCTGGTCTGTGTAGAGGAGTACTTAATTATATTGTGACGTATTTATAGAATAAGTACTTACGCAATACACTTTCGGATTTTCTTCACTTCAGATACCCTTTTTTTCTTAATTTTGTTTTTTCTATTCGCCATTTCAATTACTTATAATAATACACACGTTTATTTACGCGCGCGGCAACGATAATTTGTGGTCGCGAGCAAAAGTTGCATAGGTCCTCCCTCGATGACGTCCGGCAGGACAATGGCGCGGTGCGCGCGTGCCGTTTTCACGTATTTATTTTATTTAAAAAAAAATAAGTGCCATATTATAAATTTATCCAAAAATATCCCTGTCAAACCTGATTAGTAAATGAAATGTTAAATTTTCATAAAAGTTGCGTTCCCTCAAGTCTCATAAAACTTAAAATACTTTCAAAATCGACTTTACTTCAGATTTTTTTTTTATCGAGCAAAATGTTAAATAATGTGTTTTTAACCAAAAAAGTCACTAGATCAAAGATGTATCTGTACTATATATTTTTTTACGGATTTAAATATGATGATTTCTCTGAAAACAACTCGATCTAGAAACGTAAATTTCGAAAAAGGTCAACCCCAAACTTCTCAAACGCATAACTATCAATAGGTAAAACCCAATCAAAATTATTTCTAATAGTAATTATTTCATGTCATTTCAGTTATTCAATAACAATTTACATTGTATCTGAATGTGTTACAAAAAAAAGTAATTACAAACAAAAGAATATAAGAAACAGTAAAGTAAAAAAAAAAATTACGGACTGTGACTATTACGGAGCCATTTTGGTCATTCCTAGTCCTCTTGCGAGAGCTCAGAATAATTGATAATCTTAGAAATAAATCCCGAAATTTACGGTACGAGTTCAAATACGAAACTATACTGCTCAATATAATATGACCCCACTAAGGCTAAGCGGAGATTAATCGAACCAAGGTAGAAGGTAGTAACACTGGAAACAACGGCGACATTGTAATTACATTACTGCTAGCGAAATGGGCACACTGATTGTTCTGAGAGCGAACCATTCGTAGATTTTTTATGCTGTGGTTATGTTCAACTAAATATTGGATTGTTCTGCGGAATAATTGCGAGCGTGTAATTATATTTTATGAAGGTTTCAGGTAGATAAATTTTATTGGATTACACTTGGATTTAATGCTGTTTTTTATCTTTTTTGAAAAGTCGTGTTTTAAGTTGACCCAATATTTTTTTCGATGTATTGTAGAAGCCTTGTCGGTGTTTTCAGTTCCTGAAATTCGTCCCTATGGCGAGGAAAATATGTTGGTGTTGTAGACTTTGAACTTTATTAGCTAAGAAGTGATGACTGTAATAAGTGGGCCACAATCCATAATGACGACCCAGCTTTAGGTTGGTTTTGGAACTGTTTACAACTACATAAACCAAAATATAAAACAGAATAATAATAATTTAGTTACCCAGTTTAATATGCATCTTCAAACAATACTTTAGATTGAAATTAAAAATTTTGTACTCTATATTCAGACCTAAAGCCTTTTAGACGACCCCGTCGGGGCTGCGGAATGTTGTAAGAGATCCCGCACCCTTGACATATAGGGCTAAGAAGGAACATGGGTGGTTTTTAGTCAGTAGAAGTCTGACACTCCCTTTCGCTCTGCCCAAGAGCGGGAGGGGTTATTAGATGATTTCCCACGCCCCAAAAAAAAAAAAAAAAGCCTTTCAAACGACCACCCGAATCAGGAGAGCGCCTGTACTCAAATGTATTTAAAAATAACGAGGAAAAGGTTCTCTAAAATTGTACCTTTTTGGTATGAAAAGGCGAATTTAATAATTAAACGTAATTAAATGTTCCGGAATACGGGGTTTATAGATGCCATTAGCCAGGTGTTTTTTAACCCCTGATAAACAACACAACACGTTGAACGTTCTGTGAGAACATTTAGCAATTTTAATGATTGCAAAAAAATATGTAGTCATTAAATTATATCTAATTCATAATTTTACCCAACTGCGGTGAGGCGTAACAGCAGGTTAATTTTATTACCACAAGGTTAGAACTTTGGCACCTCTCCAATTTTTAAATCAAAAAATATAAGCGAAAGCCGTTTAAATGATCCAGTACCTGGAATTTCTCAGTTATAGCCACGGAAGCTTTACTTGTGCCCGATTGATGGCAATAGGCTTACCCCCAATTATAAGGGACTTAAAAAACATAAAGATAAAATTTGAGTGTACAATAGGGTCAACAAAAAAAATCTAATTAGTCCGTCAGATAGGTTTCCAAAAAATATTGGACACGTATTTTTTCTTTTTTCACGTACACAAACAATGAAGATGATACAGTGCTTTGATAACTCGTGTGACGTCATATTCTAAGACAATATGGCGTTTTTTACCAGTCAGTGACGTCACAAACCCCCACTTAAATCTTTGGCGCGTTTTATGTTCGTCTATTTTTATTGATGTGATAAAACAAAAAAATACGTATCCAATATTTTTCGATAATCTAACAGATGGAATAATTAGAATCACATTTTTTTAAGTCAGTAAACATCCCTATTACAGAACAGGCAGGCGAAGGCCCGGGCATAAGTTAGTTTCCAATAAATCTCGGCTAGTGGCTTTACTGCAACGATATCGTTCAAAGTTACTTGAAGCAGAAAGTGGTTAATGCCTTGCACAAGCACTAGAACTTCAAGAAACAGCTTGTTTGCCTCGGTTGGCTTACAAACTGTTTTAGTTTGAACATAAAACGGGGAACAAGGAACAATCTGAAATTTGGTTTAGATCAATATTTTTGAAAAAAGAAACGGTGGATGGGCGATATGGACTGTACATATGGCTGCAGAGGTGACTTATTGAGATGACGAGTAAGAGAGATGTGTGGAAGAATATGATGCGTAAACTCCAAATTTTTGAAGTAGCTGCGTTGCCCCTATATAAGAATGGAGCCTAACCTAACCTTACGAGGCCAACTTTCGTGAAATATTTTTTATGAAAAACAACATAAATAGCAAACTGACTGTATATTATAGTTTATTTATAAACACACCACTAGGAAATACACCTTCACCTTTGGGGAAATACTCGATGAATGATATTTTTTTTTGGACTGATGGACTGATCAGATGGTTGTCACTCTTAATATAATATTGTTACGCCGGTCATAGAATCTTCGAGAAACCTCGCTAATAACTGAGAAGTACGCGTGAATTCTAGTAGGTACCTAATTCCATTCTGTAGGTAACTACTGCGCCCGGCGTCAGCGGTACTTGCATTGTAATTTCGACCGTATGCCTACGGCGTAAAGTAACTTCTTCTTTGTTGGTTAATTTATCTTTAAGTTTATTTTTTTGTTAAATTTTTTTCTGGATGCTTTATGGAATAGTAGCGAATTTTCTCGAATATCTTTTGTTTGTTAGTGGTATAAAAGGACCGAGAGAGGACGCAGCGAGTCAGTCTACTTTTAAGCGACACAACGGAAAATTCGAAGAGATTTCAAGTGCGATAAAGTGTTCAGTAGTGTTTTGCGATTGAGTATAAGTGTTTTGCGAGTAATAAAGTTATTTCGTGTGTTCAATAAATTGGTAGTGCTTTAATTTATCCCATACCCAGCTCGTCGATATTTAATATGTCTCAGCAACGTCAGGGTTAAATTGGAAGCCAACTGAACATAATTGGTAACAGGTTAAGCCTCCAAATGACAGCTTTAAGCCATGGCTCACTAGCAGACATAATGGAACGTCTATTATTGTTGCTGTTCCGCCATTTGTGCGTACCCAAATGGTTTTCGTGTTAATGGAAATTTAAGAGAAAATATCGTTTAACGAATCACTGAACCACCTGTGCAAGCAAAAAGAAACAATGTTTATTTGATGAAACTATTGCCTCTGCGCTGCCTCAAGCCTCTTCAAAGAGTATGGCTAGGTTCCTATCAATTTAAATTGTGTTAATAACTTTTCGCATCTGTCTGGAACTCCTCCAATCACAGCCTTAAAAACAGGCATTTATTCATCTTAGCGGGGTCATATTTTCTTTACTTATTATTTGCTGAAAAAAAGGACTTGTCTACAGTAAACCTTGGTTTAATGAAAAATTATTTCGCTAGAAGTAGGTATTATTCAGAGAGAAGAAAGAGAAACACATTGTATGGATGATTCGCAGTCGGTCCTCTTCCAAGACGAGGTGTAAATAACACGTCGGCATTCGCACCACGAACACTTTAAACTTGACGTTGCTCTCTCTGTAACTGCATTCAAACATTTTCATCATCAATTTTCTCAGGGTCGCTTTAATCTTAGCAGTCACACTAATTACCACTAAAAATGCAAAATGCTCTGCTAAATACTCGATTATAATTTAGACTAAAACGAAGCAAAAGATAATTATTGCGTATTATCCTTTGTATTAAAAATGTATGCCCGTAAAATCTGTTTATTTTAAGCAAAGTATTCATAAAACCACACTTCATATAATTTGCATTTCGTTGTAAAATGAGACGGGGAGTTTATAAATCTTTCTGGGTTGCTTATCAGTCGCGATTAATCCAGCTATTAATTATTTATTTAGGTAGGTACTTGCTACACTTACAGTTACCGATACTGCATCATCCCACTGAGGGGCAAAGGCCTAGAGTTCCAACTGTTCTCTCGACCTTAATCACGCCGAATGGAAGATGTCTACATGATGAATTATTATCGTTAGCCATTTGTGTACCACTGCAAGACAAAGGTCTTTGGGGTGGGGGAGGAAATCATCAAATAACTCCTCCCGCTCTTGGGCAGAGCGAAAGGGAGTAGTGTCAGACTTCTACTGACTAAAAACAACCCATGTTCCTTCTTAGCCCTTGTGCTGAAGCCGCGGTATCTATTTCGAACAACCCGCAGCTCTGACGGGCAGGACAAAGGTTTCCCTTCCTTCTTTTCATTTATACCTATCCAATGCTGGTAATCGCCAATCCCTCCGAAAATAGTCGAGTTCGTCCCGCCATCTTCTTCTGGGTCTGCGGCGTTGCCGTTTGCTGCTGTTTAGGACAGGTCTATGATAGTCGATTTAAAAAAAAAAACACCTTGATTAAATACCTAATGCCCGATGAGCTGTTGGTCAAAACAGCTAGTTTCTGGAGCCCTGACACAGTCAGAAAGCATCATGAAGATCTCTTAAAAGATGGCAGAACGATCTGAATAAGATGAGAAACTAGTGGGCTATATTGACCTTGGATCAAAACAAGGTCTTTCTACAAACCAAGAGTGAACAGACATCATCGGGCGTAATCGAGGCCAATAGCAGACCCATTTTGAAATTAAAAAAAAACTTGTAATAGAAGTATGTACATCGCTTCAAATAAGGTTTGATTCTTTATTTTCTTGGCAAGCAAAGCTGTAGTGCAAAACAAAACCAGTCAGAAATAGGTGGTATCGAGGTTAACCTCCTCGAGTGCGCCAGAGTCTGACTCTGGCGCTCTCCACATCGTCGATCATCGGACTTTGTTAACTACTGAAGTACTAACGATTTTCTGGAATTGTGCACAGCAGAAGGGACATACCGTGGATTCAGTAGATTAAAGACGTCACATGAGCTTTTCGATGGTTGTTGTATAAAAGATATACATACATACATAAACTCAAGCCTTTCTTTTTGGGCACAGAATGAACCAGCAAATATCCTTACATACTCTTTCTCCATGTCATTTTAGTCATACCTTTTTTAATTTTGTCACTATATTTCAGAAAAATAATTGAAATCCTGTAATGAATCTATGGTGTTTGTGTCACGATGTTTCTCACCAGCAGGGGTATTGCGTGTCTTTTACATGACAGTGGCTATCATATTGTTCATGGATTAACTGTCAAATTGGTTATGGTTTAGTACAAAATGGAACCATCTGACAGTTAATTGATAGGCACTATAGGTTAGCCACTGTAATTTAAAAGATACGCAATAATAATAATAATAATAATAGTAATATTTATTTTCACCACAAAAATTAAACAATAACATATATAGCATATAGCCCTGCAGATAAGGCTGGCAAAGGAACGTCAAGATCAAAGACGCAAAGATAGGTCTGGTATCTAAAGGCAACGATAACATCTAGTTTAAACTGTACAGTTTGAACTGTACCGTCCAATCATAACGATTAATAGTAACGTGTGTAGCTGCCTTAACAGTGAGTGAAGTCGGGCTGTGGATGTTAACGACGACATCGTGTATAATAATAATGTTTAATAAGAAACCATTGTCTCGTACAAAATTATTTAAGCGAACATACTATTCAGTATATTTGCTTTACAAACAGTTTCAAGTGACTTATTATTCGCAATGGGGGCTAAATAGTGTTGGGCGGAATTCAGCCGAATCTATAAATAACTCCACGAACTGAAATTACACACACACACACACACACAAGAGGATACACACATGAACTAAAATCTTATCGAAATAGCAAGGACTACCTACAAGTGTCCCTTACGTCTTACGTCTTACGTCGTCGTTCTTGTCTTCTTGTGTTACGTCTTCTAAACGTAACTTAGCTTATGCGCGCAGGATTGCAGTTTTGCTACGAATTCGCAATTCAATAAGGTAATATCAGGACGATGAAGGAAAACATCGTGAGGAACCATGCCGGTTTCGTTGAAACTAACTTTGAACCAAAACATTAACTGGTGTAACCACTATAGTTTTCCCTTAGTTACGAAAACTACATTCAACTGTTTAATTGCAAGTCTGTTAGTTTCACACAGAATTGGTGTTTATTAATTTGGAAATAGAATTAATGATGGACGAAACAATAGCCCCAGTGGTTGCGACCCCGACTTACGAACAGTAAGTCATGGGTTCGAACCCAGACAGGCGCATTACTTTGTGTAATTCACGATGTTTTCCTTCATCGTCCTGATATTACCTTATTGAATTGCGAATTCTCAAGAAAGCGTAGCAAAACTGCAATCCTGCGCGCATAAGCTAAGTTACGTTTAGAAGACGACGAAAACATCAACATAGTAAACCGGCATGGTTCCTCACGATGTTTTCCTTCATCGTTTTGAGAGCAGTGGTGTTGAAATAAATTACACAAAGTAATGCGCCTGTCTGGGTTCAAACCCATGACCTACTGTTCGTAAGTCGGGGTCGCAACCACTGGGGCTATTGTTTCGTCCATCATTCATTCTATTTCCAAAAAAAATAAACACAAATTCTGTGTGAAACTAACAGACTCGCAATTAAACAGTTGAATGTAGTTTTCGCAAATAAGCGAAAACTGTAGTGGTTACACCAGTTAATGTTTTGGTTCAAAGTTAGTTTCAACGTGGTGAATACATCGTAGCAAGTTAACTTTGTGCAATGTATCATTAGTTTTAATTATCATCTCGTCATATTTATGTGTTGACTTAAAACACAACATCACGCATGTATTCCCGGTAGGATAAGACAGATACGTACTAATATGTATGCACGAAGCAACTTTTAAAAGGGTTTTTTTTTTTCCTTCTGTGTTGACTAAAATTGTACGTTATTACGACCAGCACTTTTGAAACCATTTCCTAAGAAAATAGCTTTTGAATTTTGCTACGTTTACATAAATATTTTCTCGTAGCTGCACTGCATTTAAAACCCCTGACGTAAAAAACGACGGGGTGTTATAAGTTTGACGTGTCTTTCAGTGTTTGTGTGTCTGTCTGTCGCATCGTAACTCCCGAATGCATGAATCTATTTTTATGTTGTTTCTTTTGTTTGAAAGGTGTATTAGTTAGGAGTGTTCTGCGCTATGTTTTATGATAATTGATTTTACCGTTGTTGCTAGTTATATTAAGTCTCAGTATGTTATTGGGTGGAGGGGGGAGGTATCCTACTATCATCATCCAAGCTCAGATCCAGGCTCTCAGTCTGCTACTACACTCTCATGAAATCCCTGAGGGAAAACCCCTGTTCCTGACCAGGAAAAAAAAAACCAGGACCTTATGCTTCGCGGTTGTGTTCAACCGCCTTCAAACGTCGAGCCCCAGGTTTCTACAAAAATAATCCCGAGGGTAAACCCTGTAATAGTTTGCCCGACTTTGGCATCAGCCACGACGCACTCAGCAGCTGCAGGTTGTTCGAAAGAGATACCGTGGCCTCGATACAAAGGGCTAAGAAGGAACATGGGTGGTTTTTAGTCAGTAGAAGTCTGACACTTCCTACCGCTTTGCCCAGAGCGGGAGAAGTCATTTGATGATTTCCCTAACTCCAAAAAGAAGACGTACTCAGCTGTATCGACATCAATGCGACCACACTCCAACGAGAGAGCCAATTCAAGAATCAAACTGTAAATGAACATCATCTGCCTAGCCTTTTCCCAAGTATGTTGGGGTCGGCTTCCAGTCTAACCGGTTGCAGCTGAATACCAGTATTTTACACGGAGCGACTGCCTATCTGACCTCCACAACCCAGTTAATACTAGGTAATACGATACCCTTTGGTAAGACTGGATGTCAGACTTTCAGGTCACTGACTACCTATAACGACTGCCAAAGATCTATATATGGCAGCCGGGACCAACAGCTTAACGTGCTTTCCGAGGCACGGAGGAAACTCGGTACGTAATGGGCGGTCACCCATCCACAGATCGACCTAGGCAAGCGCAGCTTAACCTAAAGATCGACCCGAATGGCAGTTCTTATTAGGCCACGAGCTCCTCCAAACTGTACATGAACACGGGGCTAATATTTTAATCTGTTTCGTAATATACTTCAATCTAATTCAAATAGATTAGCCATAGAGAAACTATACTTTACCAAGAATATTAATGAAACATTGAAGCCAAAGCGTAAAGTTTTGTAAATAGCAAACGCAAACTTCTGCGTTTACGTTCAAACTAATAATCTATACAGATTAGAAATGACTACGTATCGAACATTATCACACGATGTTCATTGTATATAAATAATTTATTTATGAAGGTTTATGTGGAATATGTAATGTAAAAAAAAATCTTGTAAAGCAGGGGCGGAGGCAGGACGGTCCACAAAAAAAATGCAAACTTAATAGAAGCATCACCTATATTGTATTTAACTTACACCAAGGGGACTTACTCCGAATAGATGCCTACATTTCCGATCGATTTATGTGAGTACCTCCTATTAATTACGGTTCGTAGTCGTACATGCGCAATTTTGTTAGTCAGATAGATAATTCACTAGTAGACACACCTAGCAAGATCAATAGGACAAACAGAAATTGAAAATAACCCTCTTTATGGGCTTCGCCGCAGTCGCGTAAAAAGTAAACAAATACTACATAGGATCTAGGTTACCACCTAGTACCACTTACAGCCCGAGACTAAAGTCGATTGATACATCACACCTGTAATCCTCTTAGGGTTAAGCAGAGGTGTATCTAATAGCACACCCACATTTCGACAGTTTTGTAATAATAGGAGAGCAAGCCTGTTGCTGCTGGCAAAAACCGGGCACAAATCAAATTCAAATTCGAATTACACTTCAGTTAATAAGGCAAACCCGTAATAAAACCAAGATATTCGTAGAAATAAATCGGAGCTATTAATTTAAATAAAAAATTCCAAAATCATAAAAAACAATTTAACTAATACAAACAAACTAACTCCACTAACAATGAACAGGTCGCTTAGGTGTATAGAATTTTATTATTTAGCTCAAATGTGAAGTTCTCAATTTCTTTAGTATTTTCTTTTTCATTATATTCAAAATGTATTTCACCGTATGTTAACGTATTCCTATTACTTGCTCAGAAACTATACACATCATACAACTGAAAAACTTACATTATATTTGCTAAACTATTTTCCTTCTGACTCACTTACTAAGGAGGCTGTTTATCTATGCTATAACACACTTAGCTGAGCGTGACCGCCAAGATCGCGGGTTCAAGTCCCCAATCTTGCCGACAGTAAAATCTGTCTTGCGATTAAGCAAAATAATTCTTATAACAGATTTACTGGTTTTGGTTGATCAAAATACAAATATCAACTCTTAGGCCACATTCGCACTAAATAAATTATCAGCTACCGATTACGAGCGTTCGTAACGTTTACTTTATTTGAAACGGTCGGGTGTGCCAGAACTTCGGCTCACATTTTCGAATTCGAACACTAACTCCTAACCGACAATACCTTTTTATGAGCTATGCTTCTTCTGATTCGAAAAGGATATCGTGGCCGCGGGCACTAAGGTCTAAGAAGGAACATGGGTGGTTTTTAGTCAGTAGAAGTCTGACACTCCCTACCGCTATGCCCATAGCGGGAGGAGTCATTTGATGATTCCACCCTCCAATAAAAATTGGTTTCCGAGTTTGCTCGGCAGAATTTGAGCTAAGCGGTTTATTAACGCAAAATCGAATGTAATGTTGAATACATTATGGTCGGTACCATAATGTATTCTACATTACATTTGATTTTACGTCCCAGTACTGCCAAATGGGAAGTTAAAAAAAATCTGATTAGTCCGTCTTATTGATTACCAAAAAATATTGGCGCGTATTTTTTTTTTCACGTAAACAAACAATGAAGACGATACAGTGCTTTGAAAACTCGTTTGACGTCATACTCTAAGACATTAGTATGTCATTTTTTAGCGGTCAGTGACGTTACCAACCCCCACTCAAATCTTTGACGCGTTTTATCTTCGTCAATTTTTATTGATTTGATAAAACAAAAAATACGGATCCAATATTTTTCGATAATCTAACAGACGGACTAATTAGAATCACATTTTTCTTAGTTAGTAAACATTCCTATTACGCTAAAACGAACAAAACAAACCGCTTACTTTACGTTTATGGTGGGAGCACAAGATTCGACAACAAATCAAGTAGAATAGCCTTCCGAAACCCAAGATAAGTCCGTTAGTCCGCCTTTTATTCCTATAGTTTGTCCAACGCTGCCTCGCGATATAACGTCGAGAAGTGAGAATATTATATAAAAAGGCTTCCCTTTGTATTTCTTCGGCTTCCTAGCGAGGAAAGCCTGTTGTTCTCGTTATATAGTTATGCGTGTGCTTTTATGTATATAATAGGATGTTTTATGGCTTCGTAAATATTTGATCAAGTGTTGGCTGTTGTCATAGAAATGTATCGGAGCTGTTTGTTGTGTGTTTATCCCATTTCGTTTGTGAAAGTTTTTTGTAACAATGATTTGTTCGCGATTATTGTGATTTATTTGCTATTATTTATCATATTTTGCTAACGTCATGCATTTATATAAAGTGACGCCATTTCCAATGGTACCCTCTTTCGCAGATGCATTGCTGAAACCACAGAACACCACCTGCTACGATCCTCACATACTCCTTTGTTCATTTGTGAATGTCCCTTATATTCCTCTTTCTCAATTTCAAAGAGACTGTCACTACTTAATCTCACCGAATAATGAAACACAATTTGTATGAAATTAACTAGATTAAAATTTAATCAAAATATCTGTGTACAGAATCTCAACGTAAGTTCAAAAACTGTAGACGTATCAAGAAAAAAATACAGTTAAATAAAACAGTTTCCACCCACGAATTGTGTAATGGTAAATACTAGTGTTAAAGTACTGCCATTGTATTATTCTCAACGTATTTACAATAAAATCAAAAGACATTTCAAACCGCTATCAATTTAAATTGTATTGGTAAAAATATTTAATCTATAGGTAAATATTTAAATATGGCAAATCCTATAAAAATCTCGTAAATTAAGTTTTTAAAGGCGTGGTCTTTATAAACTTAATGGGGCGAATTCTTAATTGTAAACTCTTTTACAGCAGGAATATCGTACGTTGTCAAACATAATTGGATAAAATCCATTTAATATAAATATTTAATTATAGTAAAAGATAAATTGTATTAAAGTTCTCGCTTTTCTTGTTCATAATTACATTGATTAAAAAATCTTTGTTCTGTGTCCGAACTAAAGAAAAATTAACACGAACGTTATTGGATCAAATATATAGAGGAGAAAGAGAGAAAATACACTGTACGTGACACGCTTAAGGTCCAGCCAATTAGAAGCAATCGGGGAACAGGAAACCACTCGTTATCTCATTTAGAAAAGACACCAAGTTTCGAAATAATCGAGATAGTACGTATCGAAATAAGTTTGCTTGAAATACGAACAACAGTTTTACACATAGCTTAATATTTCAAGAAATATGAATGAATACATATTAAATAAATTTACTAAAATATTCATTATTAAATACACTGTAATTATACAGGATCTTTAATAGTTATTTTTTTTCAAAAGGACAAGTTAGCAAATAAATAAATACCTGATCAGTAAAGCTGTATTTCCATAACACACCCAGATATGAAAACTGCAATTTTAAACACAAAACTATAGAAACTTATTACTGCACCTGTACTGAACAAGTCACACACAAAAACACTTTAATTTTCAGTTAAAACCACCAATTCCTTTAAACATAAATATTTGTTTGGATAAAGGTAAGATCTGATTTACGCGCGTCGAAACGACCGCCGCAGGTAGAAGCGACGCTCGTCTGCGTTCATTCGGTCGCCCGTGTGTTGTTCGGATCGCGCATGCGTTGTCAGTTGTCGAAAACGAAGTCCATACACACACCGCACTGTGTCTATATCTATAGCCGTTTGTACATTATAAAGTGACACAGTGACGACTTATCGGCCTTAGCTGAAACACAACCATAACCGCTAGTCTAACTTACAACTGAAAATTCTACTTTACACTTTTTTTTACATTAATTTTACTTTTTACTTTTTGTTTAATATAAACGAGTTTAGAGTAGTGTATTTTCTGGTTTGTAACAAAATGCTAAGGAATACAGTTGACACTTGGATGGAATCGCAAAAATAAACACAACCGAATTTGAGCATTCATGATTGATAAGTAGGGTCATACTTTCTCTGGGAATACGTGTTTGGTGTTATGCGAAAACATTCTTTCAACGGGTGTTCATTAAATAACTTTTACTGTTACTTGCGAACTTGTGTGACGTGAACGAGTTTATACGATGATATGTTTTGAACCTAACTATAAAGGGTGTAAAAGTACCCTTAGCGCAAACGAAGAGCATTTGTTCTCCCCACCATTGCGATATTTTTTCGGTTCTAGACCATACCTGGGAACCCCCTAGTTACGGAGATGTTGGGGGTCAAAGTTCCAAATTTTGCACAGCTGTTTTTGTAAATACACCTAGTATTTACAAAAACAGCTTTCAGGTTATTACTCAAATTACCTCCATGACCCGTTTACTATTCAAAGCCGCCACTAGCACAATGTTTTAAGAGTGCTACATTGGGTTTTACCGTAAAATGTGATTTTTGACCCCAAAAAAAATGTCGTTTCCCAGCAAAAAAATTGCGTAGGGGTACTCAGTTTGATGTACAGAATGCTTGGTTGACGTATGTCTGAAGGGTTAATTTACATCCTGTATAACTGAATGTTTTTAAGGATTTATTTAATAGGGATGATTACTGACTAAATTGTCACTGACAAAAAATTTCCATACTAATGTCTTAGAATATATGTATAATTATATAATATAATAATATATATATATATAATTTAATATATAATATGTCTAAGAAAAAAAAAACACGAGTTTTGCAAGCACTGTATCGTCTTCATTGTTTGTTTACGTGATAAAAGAAAAACATACGTGTTCAATATTTTTTGGAAATCTATCTGACGGACCAATTAGATTTTTTTTTGTTAACTACCCTATTGGCGTTTTTTTTATATTGAAGTGATAGTAGATATACCGAATCCCACCAAAAACAAAACTTGTAAAAAAAGCCAAGCCGCGCAACTCAGTCCTTTTACCGTAAAAAGTAGTGAGATCCATGTAATACCAAGTCAGTTAATATTTTTATTTATTTATGTAGGGATGACAGTATTGAGTGAATGAGAGCGAGGGTGTGTGAAAGGGAAAGAGTACGATGGTTTTGATAGAAGACGTAAAGACGAAAAGATTATTGTAAAGACGATATAAAATTGAAATAAAACAGTTAAACGTTTTAAAGTGTTTGATTTCCCACATTTTCACGCCCACAAAAGTGGAAAACTGGGAAATCATTAAAAGACGGGCTTACAAGTCGAAAACTGAAAAAAAAATTGACGACGTGAAAAATTTACAGTTTTTGAAGGCGGCCATTTTTGGTCATCAGACGCAACGATGTTTTAAATAAAAGATTGACTTGGCCACTGCATCACATTGGACAATGCGATGGCGATTAGCTATTACAATGGCCTGTTTAACATTGGCAAATGCAATGCGATGGCCAAGTCAATCTATTTATAAAACATTAAAGATTTTTTAGTAGGGACTTAATATATTAACTGACTTGGTACATGGATTTCACTACTTTTTACGGTAAAAGAACTGAGTTGCGCGACTTGGCTTTTTTACTAGTTTTGTTTTTAGTGGGATTTGAAGTATTCCCGTCAGAGCACCTATGCTGAGAGCACCAAAGGTATTCCCATTAGAGCAACAATCAAAATTTTGACGTGGTGTTCTAATGGGAACAATAAAAATATTCAATATATATACTGTTCACTTTATTAATTTTCTGATGTTTGGGATGTTTTTAGGACAAGTGGTCAAGTCAAGGTCAGAATCAACAGTGCAAGTAATAACTAATGGAAAAGCGCCGAACCACTGAAGCTCGAAGCCTTTCTGTCAGTGTTGATTAACGATGGTGGAAGTTCAATAATGTATGGGACTGATAAAGCAACATTCACTGGTATCCTTAGTCATGGATTGAACTTAAGTTGGATTTGACACGCCAACTGACATAATTACACGGAAGAAATACCTTAATCAAAAATCTGCCAATTGTGGCCAAATAATTCTAGGCACCCTTTGGACATGACAAAAACCGTCGACCCAAGTGATAATTTAAAAAAATATACTTAAGTCTCCACTATAAATATGGGTAATAAACCCTTATGAAACAGAGTTAGTTTTGATCCCTACCTGAGATAATAATATTAATTTAATATCGTATTTAATAACAATTAACCTTTGCACACTGAGCTAGAACCTTCTAAGCCGCTTAACACGATCGTGAATGTCAAACTAATAAATAATCCGAACAAAACAAACTGTACATAAATGTTTAAGGTTTCAATAAAATGTTTTGGGGCTGTTAATTAAATTGTGTCTTGCTTGTCGGCAGGGCATTGCCTGTCTAGTCAGACTCTCAGGTCATATCTCGACCTGGTGAGACGAGACAGCCGAGAAAAGTTCAAAGTCTGTCTGGAAAGAGTAAATGAATTTATCGGATTTTTGGTTTACTAAGTGTGCGGTTGGTAAATACTCTCTAAAGGCGTTCAAAGGTTAGGTCACAGTTTTTTTTTCGTTATTTTATAGTACGACAACTTAAAATTTTTCTTTGACTGAAATGAACTTAAAGGATGTAGGCTTGCATTCCTAATACACGGGATTTTAATATATTATCTTCCGAATTGTAGAAGTACTGAACATACACATCTACCTTAACACTCGAGGATTCATCGTGGAATTTATTTGCCCAAACTTCAATAAAACGAGTCAGTAACAAGTGCATAATAACTCCCTATAAAATTACAGGGTTATATTTATAATATAACTTTACTACCGCAGTGTAACTTCCAAATCAGCTTAACAGTTTTCACGAAATCGATAAACTGATTAACCAATTTATTACTTGTTAACATAACAACCATTTACATTTCGGAATAAGTTTATGTTTAATCAGATTTAAATGAACTAGACCTCAGTTTATCTAATAAAAAATGTAGATCTACGGTTTATTGAATTTAAACCTATAGATGTGGTTATCACCACATTTTAGTTCGTAGGTTGAATTCAATAGTATCTTGTTTATGTTTTTACGGTGTGTAAGGGCTCATTTACACAGAGAACATATCTCTAGTTAAGGCGATAATCACAAGGAGATAAAAGTTGAGTCCTGTAAACGATACTTACTGAACAAAGGAATTAAATCATAGAAACATGTAGTTTCTTGCCGATTTTTCTTCATAGGAGACGACCAAATCGAAGCGTGCACATTTTCTCGATGTTTTTGTAGTTTGAATCAACTTGTCGGTCAGAATTTGAAGATTTCGTACAGAAAATTAGGATCTCGTATTTATTAGCGATATTTTAAGGTGAGTTTTTGTTAAAAACAAAAACTTGGAAGTAAATTCACGATTTCGAATATTTATCACCTAACGAACTTGCCTTCGAGTCTTGCATTTATAATTTTGCATCTCGGCGGACAAAAAACTCTCTCCATCTAAAGAAACCTTCGGATTGTAACCCAAATTTCCCGGCGGGACAAGATCCACTAAGCTGTATAAAATAACATAACGCTTTTAATACGCACATCCTCCGCATTGTGAGGGCGTCTCATGGCAAAATATGTGTAGGATTCGCTTAGCAAATACTTGGAATAGAGCAAAACCAAATATTTGTTGGTCCTAATAATTTTGCTCACAGTCCAATATGCAGGGAATAGCACAACTAGGTGTAGTATTCCCACTGGGGGGACTCTGGCAGGAGCCCGAGAGAGAGAGTGGGCTTGTACTTAAATTTCACTTAGATGACCTATGCTGAAAGTTAGAAGTTTTATATGTGTCACAGTGACTGACACTAACTGCTTTTAAACTGGAACATTGCTTTGCTGTTTCGGCGCTTAAATAGGTAAGTGTGCTTATATCTCCCTAGATGAAATATTTGTGAATAACTTTACCTTATTTTAATAGTTTGCTGGGTTTAGATAGAAGCGGTGGCGGTGTGTGGTGGTCTTTTCTGCTTAAAGGCGGTTACGGCGACAGGGGTGTCGCCGTGAACGCCTTTAAGCTGAAATGATTGCTGAAAAGTGTCGGCAATATGGCCACATTGACCGGTCCAGTATGTGCGTTTCACATCCAGCGGATCTCCACAAACGTTGTTCAAATTGGCAGCAATTGAAATTTGTCTGATATTGCAAATACACTCTATACGATGCTCCATCGTCTATTGTTGCTCGGAGTCCGGACACATACCGTAAAATGTGATTATTGACCCCAAAAAAGGTCGTTTCCCAGCAAAAATTTTTGCATAGGGGTACTTAGTTTGATGTACAGAATGCTTGGTTGACGGCTGTGTGATGTGTTGATTTACACCCTGTATATGGGTGTAGTTACTAAAGGTATCGTTCTACCTAACCTTTCAGGAATTGCCGACGTGATGTTATGTCCACCTCCCATCCCAGCGTCGGCAATTTATTATTTTAAGTAAAATAAAAGTCGCTTTATTTGTGTTTTTTTTTGTTTAGATCTTTGGTTAGACGGACTAACCGCTGTGTTAAAATTTGTCCACCTATTTTAATGGGATCTTATATAATGCAATAAATCTTGGTAGGTACACTGTGAACATTATATTGTTGTTTAATATTTTGTTGTGAAACTAAAAAGTCAATGACTCACAACTGTATACTTTAAAACCTCTTTCAAACACTATCAACAAAGAGAGCAATAAAAGTTTATGTTCGCTTTAAAAGCACTAGTTCTAGTAAATCTTTGCATAGTGCCCTTAGAATGGCGACAGTCACGCCACAGTGTTTTGACCGTAGACAAAGTATGGGAATAGACAAGTCATTGAAACATTCGTCTTTCTCTTGCTCAAAAAAATCTAATTAGTCCGTCAGATAGATTTCCAAAAAAAATCTACAAATTTTTTGGTTCTAAGACATGCCGGCCGGTTTCCTTACGATGTTTGTCTTCAACGTTTTGAGAGCAGCGGTGATGAAATAAATTACACAAAGTAATGGGCCTGCCTGGGTTCGAACCCACGACCTACTCGCGCAAGTCGGGGCCACCACCACTGGGCCACTCTTTCATATATTCCTCACTAAACCTCTTCATCATTTTGGTTAGGCCCTCCTCTCCTTCACCGTCCATCAACATTTATCAATATTTTAGTCACAAGTGTAAGCTATAGCATACACTGACAGCTATTCTATACGATACTATACTGTGTATACGGTTATGACGTATTTATTTATAGGCTATGTTTGTTTACTACATATAATTGTGTGACATACTTAGTATACGTTGTGACCTTGACTTCGAGTGTACTCGTATGGGCATGAATAACATAGAGTCATTTTTTGTAATAGCATTAAAATTAAAAGATAGTTATATTTAAGTTATACCTACGCATTTCCTGCATTAGTTTATTAATTTTGACTTGTGTTTGATTCCGTGAGTTATACAAGTAACATTGACAGCTGACACGACAGAACGGCACAGTTGGCGCAGTGGTTGAGCGATTGACTGCTCTATTGCGTGTCACGGTTTCGATTCCTGCACGGTACAAATATGTATGGCCTTACAGGTCTGGTTCCGGGTCTGGCCATTTGTTGTATGCTTTTAAACGCTCCTTCGATACAAGAAAAAAAACCGAGTATGGGTAAAGTTTTTTTTAATTTAGAGAGAAACATAACATAATCAATTATATATTCACACTATCATTTTTTTACCGTATACCGGAAGTGGGACAGTTTTAGACGGACTATTTTTTTTTTTTTTTTGGTGGGTGTAAAATCATCGAATAACCCCTCCCGCTCTTGGGCAGAGCGAAAGGGAGTGTCAGACTTCTACTGACTAAAAACCACCCATGTTCCTTCTTCGCCCTCTATGTCGAGGCCGCGATAACCGGTGGACTACCCGCGGCAGGCGGACTACCCTTACGCAGAATTGATTGTAGTAGCAGCAGATTTCTTCTATCAATATAACTAACTAACAATTCTAAGTAAACATTTCATATTTAGAAAAAGAGACCTTATTTTCTTTCTGTTGATATCTCAGCCTGCGGATACAATGAAGAGAAATGTTAACAAACAAGACATAATAAACGGGTATTAGATCCTAACAATCAACCTGTGTCTTTTATTTATATAAAAGACTGACCTTTGTAACACGACACGTATCTTTCCCTGACGTTGAGGGAAGCTCATACAATTTGTGGCAACAAAAATTAATGGGAAAATGAGAGAAGGACATCCTGTGCCATATTATGTTATCATTGTACATCTATTTGAATGTCAGACATGACTGCAGAAGTTTTTCCTATTGTTCTCATTGCTGGAAAAATACAAAATTAATAAGAAAACGGAAAAATAGGAAAGCTGATCGTTTTGGTTTGATTTGTGTTTTCGACCAATCTGAGTGTTAATTGATTAACGTTTTTGTTTTTGAAGCTTTGTTTGTTTGTTCCACTAAACCATACGAAAACAAGCGAAACTAACACTGCTTGTCTATTTTAAGATTCCATGAAATGAGACCATAAATAAAATGGGACACTATATTTCTAATTGTCAATTCCTCTTGAATCTTTTTCATGTAATTCCGTGAGCAAAACTTAGTGGTAAAGTATTTTCATTTTCTATTGCAAATTCCCAGATCAATGACCCCAGTCGTTATGGAGAATCCTTCATATTTTCCAGTTTCTTTGTTATTATAAACAAAACTTCAGTACAATATCTCGTAAAAATAACTCACGAGGAAAACACACACTCTCAGCTTCTTTATACCAAAGTTTGTTATCCTTTTATACACGATGAAATATTGTCTCTTCTGCCAAACATATAGTCGTTGTTGCTTTTATTAAAAAAAAAGTGTATAATAATCACAGCCACTCAGGTCGAACTTCAGGTTAAGAAACGCGTGTTTAGGTTGGTCTGTGGATGCGGGGGAAACACGGTATGTAATATCACGTACATTACATCGGAAATCAGTGCGGTGAGCTGTGATCGGATTGCCGCTTTGCACATGACATCAATTCTCTCCTCTTCGCTTTGCACATCTCACGCACACACACACACAGCTTCGGTGTATACACCCTAGCTTTTACACATCTCCTTTCCGCTGCGCACCTCTTCGCTCGTCTCTGCTTTGGTGGAGGCTTAGGGGTTTCTTCGTGCTTGTCGAAATGAATATCTGTTTCACCACCTAGCTCACATTCAAATAACAAACCGATACACCATTAAAAACCTCATGAAATCTACTCGTAAATAAGTACGTAATTGTAGCGTGACAGAACAACATAAAAAGCAATAACGGCCATTTCTGTGACGTGTAATGTTGGGACAACTTTGTTTTATTATTAACTTGCTGCTCACGAACTTACATACTTAAAGTTAATGAAGTGTCATATACTTAAGTGCTCTTACTGCCGCACTCAGAGAGCTTTAATGGTTACTTAGGCCTTCACTTAGTAAAGGTTTTGACGGTTTTGTCATACAATAGTATGTCAAACCACTACTAAGTGACGGCTTAAGTTTTCATTAAATATCTCTGAGTACCGCAGTAATAGGTTTTTTCTCTCTATATTATTATTAGGGGGTTTTTATCCACAAGGATACGTCAACCCCATAACCTACATATCATGCACCAGGTGAAGTACAGAAAAATATAATAATAGGTACCATGAAAATGATTAGGTATTCACTACAGCCAAACTACAGAGTTGTTTTGCTAAGTTCGATTTGGGACTTGACAAAATTGTTTGAATTAAACCTATGTCCATTAAATTCAAGGAATGCTCTCTGTCCAATTTTATTATTCTCTCTCTCTTTCTTATTTCTAACACATAACACATCAGCAATTAATGTTGTATGTCCTCAATGTTGTTACAAGCCTTTTTTTATCAAGAACGCAAACTTCGCCGATGCTAGATAAATGGATGGATGATGTTGATGGATGCTAGTTTTGAATAGTGCCCAGATCGAAGGATCTGGGCAAAACTAGCATTAAGACCTCTCTTAATGCTAGTTTTACAAATTTTCTACTCACTCTGCCATCACCATCATCATCATCATCAAAGGTAGTTTAATAATCTGCACACATTTAATAAAGAGGAAAGATTTTTTTTTTTGTATGTAACGAATAAACTTAAAAATCACCGAACCGATTTGAAAAAATCTTTTACCGTTGGGAAGCTACACTATGCCCGGGTGATACGCTGGTGAAACTGCGTGACGTCCGCTAGTTTTTGATATAGCTGTCTTCATCCGCCTAGGTCTATCTCAGTATTTGCGGGTGTTTATCCAAAGCCACTACGAACGCTTTTTTTTATTAGCCTATTTTGTCCCACTGCTGGGCAAAGGCCTCACCCGTTTCTTTCCAGCTCTCCCGGTGTTGTGCCTTTTCTGGCCAATCAGTCACGGACGAGTCCAAATCGTCACGCCAACGTTTTTTGCGTCTGCCTCGGTGACGACGACCGTCTTCAGGCACCCAGTATGTGACGATTTTGGCCCATCTGTCCTGACCTCTCATGGACATGTGACCCGCCCAGTCCCACTTTAACCTTGCAGACTTATCGCCAACATCGGCAATGCCTGTCTTGGAGCGTATTATGGGTTACGAATTCGATCGGTGATTTTGATATTTTAAATGCTACGCTCGATCGCTCTACGAACATAAAACACCTAAAAGAAAGATAGAAATAGTAATAGGCGTGACGACATAGTCAAAGAATCAATGATTTAATGATATTAGGGGAAATTACATACGAGAAGGATTTAAAACACTGATTTAGTTTTATTTAAAAAATTAAGATTAGTAAGATTTTTAATAAAATAAAAGATTAAAATACTGATATCGGCCATTTTGATTGAAACACCAATCATAGCGCACTACGTCACGCCAATGTAAACATCACTAGCTGTCACTAGCTCACTGTGTTGTTTTGTTGCCGATTACGCATTTGGATATTTTTTTTGTTACTACAATATACTTTGTGAACATCTTTAGCAATGGAATCAGGCTTTATAAAAGCAAACAGTTCAAATTTGCCCAGGATAGATTTACTGATGTTGGGCGATTTCCTTGGGTCAAATAAAGAATTTTGCTCGTCCGAGTTCCGAAATGTGAAAACCTCGGGATGTAAGTAAATTTTGTAAGTACAGTTCGAACAAATTATCTTGGCAGGTCCAAACTTCGTGCAGAACGCTGCGCAGTAACATTTATTATATCTAACACTATAAAAATACAACAAACTCGTTTTGAGCTTGTAGGAGTTTAGTTTATTTTCACTTTCGGTTATTTTTACAATAAACTTGTCAGTTTATTTTTGAGGTTAGCTCCTTCGCAACTTGTAATAAAAGTTTGCTACTGAGTTACCAACAAAAGGAGTAAATTTCTGTAACTACAAAGCATGTACTAGTATCTTTTCTCATAGTAACAACCTACTATCATAATCACCGGGTCAGCTATGCAGGTCCAGAGGACAACATTTTTGACATTCAATTATGTAATGCTAAAACTATTGCTATTGATGTGTTTTTACACTGAGGCACCGCACACCACTTATAAACTTTGTTATTCATTTTTAACACACGAATTATGGTAATGTTTGTTTTAGTTTCCTCTAGCTGCGCTTTGACATTTCCATGTTTACATAGGCGTGACGTCAGACCCGACGCCATGACACTGCGAGCTGTTTTCGCGCTCTATTTAATTTTTTTTTAATAAATGGCTTATATCTTCGTTAAACTTTACTTTATTACTGAAATAAAGATTTTTTCGTAAATAAAAAAGATGTACCCACATTACGGAAGGGGATTTCAAAATCTTTCGTCATGCCTATTATTAGACGCGTACAAAACAATAAAAGAAAATGAAATAACAAAATTATAACATAACATCACGTTTGAATTCCCCGAAATGTTAGGCAGAGGTGTACCTAAAATTAAAAGTCCAAATAGAATGCCAGCTTATTGCCGCCATCCTGGCACCAATCCAGACTCCATGACTGCTACAGACAAAATTAAAACAATTTAAGGTGAAGGCGACGAGGTAGCCCACGAAATTCGATTTTCTTATTTGGGGAGTGGGAAATCATCAAATGTCTCCTCCCACTCTTGGCAGAGTGGTAGGGACTGTCAGACTTCTACTGACTTAAAACCACCCATGTTCCTTCTTAGTCCTTTGTGTCGAGGCCACGGTATTTCTTTTTTTCTCGATAAGAAGTTTCTCTATGGCTTTAAAAAATAAATAGCAAACTCAAACTTCTGCGTTAACGTTCAAAAAAAATATAAAATCTACATATATTAAATTTCTCATCCTCCAAGAAAAAAAGTAGTCGCTGGCAAAAGCGCTCCCTTCTGGAAGCCATCTTCTGCCTGGATCGGTTCCTTTTCAGACACGCTTCGTCGTTTTGTGACGGTGTTGAGAAGCTAACAAAAACCGCTGCGACATGGCTCTGTCGGAGCCCAACGTGCCTATGCTTGCCGCGAAGCCGAACACTCCAGTGACTTCTCCCGTCTACACTAAACTACTAAGGCGGAGGACATCGTGGAATACGTGCGCCAGAAGACCAAGGATGCAGAGAGAGTGCAGCTGTATGTGCATATGTATAAATCTTTAAGGTTTCTATTAAGTAACACAAGCTATATTATTTCCCGTCGGGGCTTTGGAGTTTAAATGTTTGTGAATGCACCCACGTCACAGGAGGAATTTGCTGTAAATCCCGTTTTTCACAATCAGCTCTATAATTACATTACTGCTGGCTGGACGATCGATCTCACACATTGAGACATGCTATATATGTTGGGCCGCGGGTAGTCCACCGTTATCGCGGCCTCGACATAGAGGGCGAAGAAGGAACATGGGTGGTTTTTAGTCAGTAGAAGTCTGACACTCCCTTTCGCTCTGCCCAAGAGCGGGAGGGGTTATTCGATGATTTTACACCCACCAAAAAAAAAAAAAAAGACATGCTATATATGCCTACCGGGGCTGCGGGTGTGCCAAAGATATACTGCGGCCTCGGACACAAAGAGCTGAGAAAAAACCTGTGTGGCTTTTAGTCAGTAGAAGTCTGACACAGAGCGGGATGATTCATTTGATGACTTCCTACCCTACATAAACATGCATACATTTAGTAGTACGTCTAAGTTTAAATAGTAAAAGTACGAGGCAGAAAACCTCGAAAATCTGATAGCCAACTTTCGTAACAAAAGGTTTAAAAATTCTAGTCGTAGTTTATCTGTGCGACAAAGTCATGGGGTATTTTTGACCGAGTAGAATTACAAATGGTCAAAAAAATAACAAAGTAGTCCCCACTGGTCAACGCTCAACCTTGGAATGTCTGAAAAGACCTATCGTTGGAATATAGACGTCGGATAGCAGATGTTCTAAATAAAATACCGAAATTGAACGACATTTGGTCAGATAACAACCCCAATATAGTACAGAAAAGGCTAGACAAATGACCAATTAATATTACAGTCTAGCCCAAGGGAATTGTTGTAAAAATAACCCTATCTATGGGGTATATACCCTATATATAACCCATCCAAAACCTCTAACAAATTAGTCCCTTTACACTGAGCGCCACTAAACATGCCATGTTTACGTTTCAAAAAATGGAGTTTTCTAAAGCGTAGCAGCGTAGACTTGCGTAACACAGTTGGCGAGCCGCCAGAGGTCAATGACACCGCTTAGCATCCTCGTGCCCGGTCCCCTTCGATAATGGCATTATTGTGATTTGATAATGTGTTTGTGGAAATCCGTGGGTAGTTTAATAAACAGATGTATAAATAATAAACCAAACGTGTTATAATTCATTTTTGAAATGTTTTTAAACTTAAGGGGCAGATTTTTTTTTGTTTGCTGTTGGGTGCGGTTTTAGCTCTCTACTAAAAGAACCCTGAATTACTATGTCTAATTTCATTTCGAGAAGAAAGGTACCGGTACCAGTTGGTGTAGTGGCTGAGCGATGGGCTTTTGCGCAACGGGTAGCAGGTTCCGTTACCGCATGAACAAACATTTGACTTACAGGTAGTTGTTTGGGGTCTGACTTTGTGTATGTGAGTTTAAATGTTTGCTGCCTTCACAAGTGGCGTTCAGATATTAGTAAAATGCCGGGCACACCTCAATTACAGCAAGCACTCGGTAATGCAGAGTCCAGCTGCCCAATATTCTCACCACGATGTTACTGAACTCTGGACCACCAACAAAGGCACTTTTCAAACCCACCAGAACTGGTAGTCCTAATTTAATTAAATTAAATAATCATGGAAATCATCGGCACAAAAAACTAGAAATATATTTGTATACACACCCACGATATAGAAAAAATCCTAGTGGATTGTTTTGTAAAAAGAGAATGAGAAGGTAAATGTCGAGTGTAGGCTTGTAATATTGATTATGTTAGAGAGGACGTAGCTTGGTAACAGACGAAGTAATAATATTCTTTAGGCCTAAAAATACAATAACGTTTTTCAAGCTTATTGGAAAAAATATGTTAAAACACACATTATTTCCAATAAGCTTCAGATGATAAAATCGTTTCGATTTCAAACCATGTACGAATTCCAATATAAAATTCCCAATAATATTTATGTCACGATTTCATTTGGAGCAGTAAAATGCTTAGAATATTTCTTTGTATTTTATAACAATAAACTTTTATATTGTACGTTATGTAACGAGTGCCTTCATTTTGATACAATTTGTCGTCTTCAAAGTTTCTTTGTTGAATGTCTTATTTATGTACTTCAGAATCCAGATATCAGTAAAAAGAAAATAGCTGTGATACATTGTGTTGATGTATTTTTTAACAGACTTCTAAAAAAAGAAGGTGGTTCTCAAGTCGGATGTTAATAAATACCCACCAAAAACAAAAACTTGTAAAAAAAGCCAAGCCGCGCAACTCAGTTCTATTACCGTAAAAAGTAGTGAGATCCATGTAATACCAAGTCAGTTAATATATTTAATCCCTACTTAAAAACCTTTGATGTTTTAAATAAAATATTGTCTTGGCCACTGCATCACATTGGCCAATGCGTTGGCAATTAGGTATTACAATGACCTGTTTAACATTGGCGAATGCCAAGTCAATCTTTTATTTAAAACATTAAAGGTATTTAAGTAGGGATTAAATATATAAACTGACTTGGTATTACATGGATCTCACTACTTTTCACTATAGAAAGTGCCAAACTAGTAGCCCAATTTTGGGCTGACACAATTTAGATTGTCATCGACACGCTGAGAAGAAGAACGAAGAATTAATGGACGCTAGCGAAAGCGGCAAACTAGTAGCTCAATTCTAGGCCGACACAATTTAGATTGCCTTCGAGACGCTAAGAAGAAGGGTTCCATTCTCATTTTGAGGTAGGTACTGAACTCTAAAAATACACATAAACATACATGACAATCAATAAATAACATTAAATCACGTAATTTACAGCGATGTCTGTGAAAATCTAATAATAAAACGCTACGCCGCAGACGCGTAGCGCTACGAGGTCATCGAACGCGTAGCAACTACATAACTCGTAGCAAAGTTTGTAACCGTTACGCGAAGTTTGGTCACAATATGTCGGAGTTTTGTCAGTAGTTTTATGATGCTATCTAGCGAAACTGTTTTAGTAAGATGAAAGATAGCTTATTGGAAAGACGATTATTACTTTATGGTTTTCGTAGCGTGTTTATTAGTTTGTTTCTGTGTTGTTTTATCTTCTGTTTTTATTGAGACTGTCTGCATAGAATACTTTGCTCCATAAATGCTGTCGATGTTGCGATACAATTTAACACCACTATTCCCAATATTTTTAGAATTATTTTTCTTTTTCTCAAAAACGCATACCATTTGCGTATTTATTTTATGAAATATTTTTACACTAAATCTGATTTGTTATACTCCTATCTCCTAAATCTCACATTATAAACTTCAAAGCCACTTTAGTCATCACAAGTGCTATCAACAGCTTCTTTAAAGGCAGAAAATCGTTGGGCGGAATGTTCCTGGGCAGAATTTTAAGTAGGACACCTAGCACGTAGCCGTGACCGGGTTCCAATATTTCGGTCCATTAAACCCTTCAGCAGTTCCGAAGGTTTCATTCGTATTTTATATTCGTGAGCAACTTTTTCTTTGTTGTCGTGAACTATGCATGTCCCTTTTTTATAAAACTAACACTGTCTTCTCAAAAAGTCTAGTAATCTTTAAAAAAATATTGTAAGTAAGAATCATCATCATTAGCCTATTAATATTCCCACTGCTGAGACACTTCTCTTCGAGAGTGAAGGGGCTATAGTCTACCACGCGGGCCCAGTGCGGATTGGTAGTCACAAGTGTTCGAATTTTTGGTTATAGGATATGCCGGTTTCTTCAGCGTTTTTTAAATCAGTGGTGATGAAATAAATTACACAAAGAAATTTAAAAAAAAAAAAAAAACGTTGCCCCACACTAGGAATTTCTCCTGTATCGTGGGTGCTTTCACAAACATTTAAACTCACATACACAAATACCCAGACCCAGAACAACTATCTGTAGGTCATACAAATATTTGTTCCGTGCGGGAATCGAACCCGCGACACGCAGCGCAGCAGTACATTGCTTGAGCAACTGCGCCAGCCGTGCCGTCAAAAAGTAATGCACCTGCCTGGGTACGAACCCACGACTAACTGTTCGTAAGTCGGGGCCTGTGTTCTCACAATAAGAATAAACAAAAAAAAGATTAATTTAAATAATTATTTCAAATCCCTATCCGATTGTCAAAAATAAAATAATAAAATATTAAAACGGAATGAACGGAACAAAAACATTTTTTTATTTAAAATTATTCATTATTCTTTTGATAAATATATTAGTCCTTTGAAAAATCGACGTGAAGTCTGAACTAAGCTTAACGCTGCACGTGCCGCCACAACTTTCAATATACAGTAATTTAACTTTGACCGAATCGAAATTGCATTCAGTTCCTAGTTTCCCGCACTCGTAAAGCTTTCATGTTTGCATTTTGTAAAGTATATCTACGGACGTTCCTGTAAAATGTGTAAGGAAGGGTTTCAGACTAGCGTATTTGATATACACGATGATTTTTTAGTCACCGTCCCAATTCTGATAATTTAATACAAAAATATTGAGATATCACATCAAAAAGCTTTAACTTTTCACGGAGAGCAAATAATTCTGAAATTCAGAAAATGATTTAATATGAAAATTTTACGTATCGTATAATATAACGTACGTATATACCCCAAAAGTCTGACAACCATTCATACATAGGCAGTCGCTCCATTGATAACAATGGTATTCAGCAGAATCCAGTTAGGCTGCGGTTCCACTGAGGCGGAGTGGAGCGGTGCGGGACGGGGCTGAGTCGCGATTAACCAATCACAAGCAGCGGAGTAGAGAAGAGATGTGGATTTCAAGCCATGACATTGGTGAATCGCGGCACAGCTCGTCTCCGCTCTGATCAGCTCCGCCTCAGTTTAACCGCAGCCTTATTCTGGAAGCCGAACTCAACATAGTAGTCAGTCAGATGACTATGAATTCTGGTCTAATAATTATAGTTATACTTCTGTCGTTTACATACATAGTGATTCTATTCTCTTCTAGGTCACTGATGTTCTGGCTAGCAGCTGCTCTCATTCAGCAACATTGTTTGTGTCGCTACAAATTGTCTAGCGGTAGGTAAAACGCCTAGCTGTTTAATAATAATAATAATATTCCACAACTATCACACAACGCCATCTAGTCCCAAGCTAAGCAGAGCTTGTGTTATGGGTACTAGACAACTGATAAACATACTTATATATTTCTAAATACATACAAATATTATAGATAAATTACACCCAGACACAGAACAAATGATCGTGCTCATCACACAAACATTTGTCCTGGGTGGGAATCGAACCCACGACCTCCGGCATAGCAGTTAGGGTCACTAACCACTAGACCAACAATAATAATATGGTGATATGGTAATATGGTGGTGGTGGGTGGTGGATATTAATATAGTGGGCTTTGAGGTTTGTAATTGTAATTCATTAGAATTTAGGTAACTAATTGATTCCAGAATTAATGTGGCATTGGGCAGGGACATTGGTCGTGCACCAAAGAGTTTTGGTACTGGTAGGTATCCCACAGGATGGATTGTACTGATGACCTGACGAACGTCGCCGGAATTAGAACCAAAAAATCGAAGATATGTGACATCTACCAATCCGCACTGGGCCCGCGTGGTAGATTATAGCCCATTCCCTCTCAAAGAGAGGAGGCCTGTGTACCAGCAGTGGGAACATTAATAGGCTGTTGATGATGATGATGATGACAGAAGGACAAATATCGTAGAAGCCACTGTGTTTTATTCGAAAAGGGACGCCTTCTGACTAAAACAAAGATAATGTGTTTGATTTATCGTCACCTAGGTGTTGCCAGCGGCTTCTCCCGCTATAACTCTAAAATAATCCCACGGGTAGATAAAATCGGGATAAAAACTATTCTATATGTTAATCCAGGTTATACTACTAACTATCTGTATACCAAATTTTCATCCAAATCCGTTCAGTGGTTTTAGCGTGAAAGAGTTACAAACATCCATACTTACAAACTTTTGCGTGTATAATGTTAGTAGGATTCGTCATATACAAGACGTCAAAATGTTCTCACTTATAATAAAATGCCTTGTTATTTTAGTGGTCTCAATCGTAACTGTTGAACTACTGGGCGCAACACCCGGGTCGTGCTCGGTCGGGTCCGGCTGTTATTGTATGGTTCCATTAGGAATTTCTCGCGTAGGAAATGCGATAACTAGGCAAGCGCGGCTTCGCCTGATTTATAAGAGCGGCTGTTATTATCCAGCAACGAGCTCCTTAAATATTGTAAAGCTAAAATAAAAGCTCTTGCACAATAGATCGGTACCTTGATCTTAAAATGAACTTCGAAAAGTTTCAATTTTCGCATAAACTGCGTTAGAAACTCTTGCTTTGTTTCAGCGTAAAGGTAAAACATTTTCAGAACCCACTGCAGGAGTATCTCAGTCCCGTCGGGACTCTGGGTTGTTCGAAAGAGATACCACGTCCTCGACACAAAGACCTAAGAAGGTACATGGGTGGTTTTAAGTCAGTAGAAGTCTGACACTCCCTACCGCTCTGCCCAGAGCGGTAGGAGTCATTTGACGATTTCCCACCCTACAATTTAGCTCTACCTGTAATTTTTCCAGTTTTGATACTTTTATATACAATAGGGGATCGGACTGAGTCCAAAAACAATGATTCAAATTAGTCCGTCAGTTAGATTATCGAAAAATATTGGATACGTGTTTTTCGTTTTATCAAAATAATCAAAATTGACGAAGATAAGATGTGGTTGTGACGTCATTTGTAGGTAAAAATGTACTATCATAATTATGATGTTTTCGAAGAGTTTACGAGTTTTCGAAGCACTGCTTGACCATATTTTTTTGTTTATATGAAAAAATAAAAAATACGTGTCCAATATATTTTGGAAATCTATCTGACGGACTAATTAGTTTTTTTTTTGACCGATTCCCTTTTGGATATTGAATATCACTTTGTTAAGAGTAGATACAGATGTATGTCTAAAGTCGATGTCTTCATCGTGGTTTTTGTATACAACCGACATTTTACTTCATTCTTAGCACTACTATTGGTTTCACACTTGTGGTTTTTTTTTGGCACATATTTAAACAAAAGCTGGCTTCAAAGTTTGCGCTCAAGCTAAGTTAGTTTCAACAGTCACAAATTAGCATACCAAGTCTTGACAGTACCGCATCCGTGCCACTCCGGTAACCCAACGGATACCCGGATCCGGACTGTATCGACCGCTACGAACCACCGGTCGCGGATGTTACACTTCCAAAACCTTTCATTGGTCACGGATATTGAAATAGTTTGTAGTGAAGTATGTGTGTAGTAAGTAGTCTTTGCCTCTGCAGGTATACAGTCACCTGCAAGAATGCATAGACAATAGGCTATTTCACCAAAAAAATCTAATTAGTCCTTAAGTTAGATTTACGAAAAATATTGGATGGTACGTGTTTTTTGTTTTATCAAATTAATAAAAATTTACTAAAATAAAACGTGTCAAAGATCACAAATGGGGGCTTTTGACGTCACTTTGTGGGTAAAAATGGGACTAACCGTGTGACGTCACACAACTTGACGCGACTTTTCGAAGCACTGTATCGTCTTCATCTTCTGTTTAAGTGAAAAAAGAAAAAAAACGTGTCTATTAGTTTTTGAAAATCTATCTGACGGACTAATTAGTTTTAGTGGCATACCCTATTCAGAACTAAAATCGTGTGAAGCGAGAAATGACGCCGCCTATCGTTAACTAGTTATCGACTATAAACGTTCACAGGAAAACACACACTTAATGTATCCATTCAAATTTGCAGGTGAGTGGAAGTCATTTATCAAGATGGTTAAGAAAATGCGACGTTATCTTATTACGGCAAAGTAACGTATTAATATTTATTATTTGTGATATTTTGATAAGCCTGCCTCATAGTAGTGTCATTGTTCTCTGAGTGAGTTTTATTTAAATTATTATTGTGTACATTATCGCATTAGAGTATATCCTGTAAAGATAGTCGTAAGATGGAGAAATAAATTGCGACTGTTAAGCATAAGGTTCTGAACTTCCCCTTATAACCTTCCCCCCGGACCACAGAGCAGTTCAGACGTGTTTCTAATGAGACTTTGTATTAATTTATTCAATTTTTTATTCATTTAATTCAAAAATCAAAAATTAAATCAGTGTACAAAAATAGGAGTGCAGAAACATACAAGAGTACATCGCGACGCACGACGGACACTGGACAGTCGGCAACGCCTACCAACGCAGCGCGTGAGTCACAAACACAATCATTGTTTACTACTGATGACTCCGCCCCCGTGCGTAAGACACCACAACTTACTTAATGAACTCTGAACTTATACGGTCGCTGTGCGCCTAGTACTTTCATACGCAGACAGAGACAGACATATTTGCGTGAGCAAGACAGTCAGAGGTCAATAGATACTGGACGGAATGGTATTTTCTTCGGATCTGTCGATAGCAGCCACTCTTACCTGAGCCACCTCTACTTAATAGAAGATCTACGTGTTCCTATCTCTTCGAAACTTGTGCGCCCCTGGTACTTACGTTCTTTAAAACACTACTCCGTTAATATGCCTCTACAACGCTCGCCACCACCGCCTACTCCAAAGGCTCAGCTGCCAACTACGCCGCTCTTCAGCACAGCGCAGCCTGCTCTATTTACGCCTCATAGCTCATCAGAACCGAGTCTGAATGTGAACCTGGATTCGCCAAATAATAATATGTCGCCAGCTATAACCTTCCGTAATGCGAAGCGTCTACGCTTAGAAGGTGACGAGGAATATAGTCTGTCTACGACCATGTTAGAAATAAAAGAAATGTTTCGCGAATTCAAACAAACGCAAGATGAAAAGTTCAATAAGCTGTACTCTATGGTGAATGACATCCGGGACACCGTTGACGTCATGGCTGCTAAATTCAACGAGATTAATTCACGAGTTGAATTGTTAGAAACCGAGCGCAAGGAAAACTTGTCCTACATCCATAAGATGGAGGTAAAACTCGAAAATTTTGAGCAGAGTTCCAGGTTCTCCTGTCTGGAGATACGTAATATCTCTGTGCCTAAATCTGAGACAAAGACATCTCTATTGAAAACCGTGACTGATATGGGCAATCTGATCAACTTGGCAATTAAACCTCACGAAATTAAAGATGTTTTCCGTGTTCAAACAAAAGATCCAGCTAACAAAACCATTATAGTCGATTTTGCGTCAATCCTACGCAAGGATGAATTTTTGGAAAACTTCCGTAAGCACAACAGGAACTCTTTCAAGTTGACTACGGAGCACCTTAAAATTAGTGGCCCTACCAAACCAATCTTTGTCTCTGAAAATCTTATACCTAGAAAAAGGAGACTATACTTCTTGGCACGTGAATCGGCAAAATGCAATGACTATAAATTCTGCTGGGTTAAACACGGCAAGATCTTCGTCCGCGAGAGAGAAGGATTTAAACACTTCGAAGTGAAGACTGATGCTGACCTCTCTACCATTTCGAAGTCCGCATGACTATACCCGATGTCGACTTACCTGTCCGAATTACCGGCTTTTCCGTTTTCTGTTTGTGACTGGTTTCTGTTCCACATGAGTTCTTGTTATGCTTGTTACCTATATCTCTTTATGATAATATTATTTAATACGTTAATTTTAATTAACTACCAACTGCACACTATTTCATTACACGACACACAACTCCTTAACTACCCTCTAAAATTAACACTACACTTCACATACCGCAACTTTTACAATTTCATGACACATAGTCTCGTTCTTCACTGTATTAGAATATTTACTGATTCTGAATCAATTGCATTCATAGCTAAGTCTGTACATACTATATTTAATTTCACTCCCTGTACAAATATAAGCTTAGAGCTGATCCTACAAATAATTCCCTTTATATTCTCATATAATCATAATGGATGATCTAACCATAATTAATGACGAGATCGAAAAGCTTTCTGTCTCAGAATGTTTTGTCTGCTCTCCGGAGGCAAGTGGTAAGTATTTGAATAAACCAGAATGTACTCTTAAAATCTTACATGTCAATATCCGAAGCATCAGGTGTAACTTTGACAATCTGACATTGTTAGTGGACAGATTAAGCTATACACTGGATGTTATCCTGTTGTCTGAATGTTGGCTGAGCAAATGCCCAAATATTCCCCCACTTTCAGGCTACAATACCTGTACAACTTCATTTAAAAACCAAAATGATGGAGTTGTTGCCTACGTCAGACAGGATTTACAATATTCCTCTGAAACCCCCTTGGTTAATGATGCAAATTGTTTGTTACTGAAATTCTCTGACAAGCTTGCAATTGTCGCGGTATATAGATCACCCTCGATTAAAAACCTCAACCCCTTCTTCAGCAGTCTAGATATGTTGCTCCACCACTTGAGACAATTTAAAACTGTGTCACTTATCGGTGATTTAAATATTAACATCGCACCTACGAGTGTGGATTCAAATTGTGACGAATATTTAAACATGACTGCATCACACGCTATGCTTCCCGCACACTCATTCCCCACTAGGCTTGCCAACTGTCTAGACCATGTATTGCTGAAATCAGCACACACTGCCACAACATTGGTACTTGAATGTGATCTAACTGACCATTCTCCTGTGGTATTGTTTTGCAATCCGGATATCACAACAAATACACAAAAACGTTCAGTAAAAAAGAAAATTGATATTGCAAAAGTGAAATCTGATATCGAAAAAGCCGACTTTACCAAAATTCTAATTTCAAATAACCCAAACTTTGCTGCTGAAGCTTTAGTATCTGTACTATCCTCCTCAGTAAATCTCCATACTAGTTCTTCGCTCATTCCTAGTAGAAGGCGCATCATCAAGCCTTGGGTTACTCCTGGCCTCCTGAGATGTATTCGACAGAGAGATAAATTACATAAAACCTTCAAGAAACACCCAGAAAACGACACTTTTAGAACCATTTATTTTCGCTATCGAACATTCTGCAATAACTTGCTAAAGAAGATTAAATGTGAATATGAAAGGTCAGAATTTCAGAGGGCCGGAAAAAGCACAAAGGCAACCTGGAAAGTTATAAAAGAAATATCCCATATGAATAAGGATAAAAGTTTTTCTTCCGAATTGCTGAAATGTGCGGACGACCCTCATGTCTCTGTCAATTTAGTAAACCGTTACTTTGCGAATGTGGGCAGTACTCTCGCATCCGATATTTCTAACTCCTCATCTCAAAGTTGTTTAGATACTCACGTGTCGCGCCAGGTCCAGGGCAGCTCTACCATCACAGCCCCGTTGGAATCGATGGCCATGTACGAAGTCGATGACGCCGAAATCGAAAGCATTATTTTATCCCTAAAAGATGAATGTGCTGTCGGTTACGATGGAATCCCGTCCACAATTATCAAGGCCACGAAAGGTACAATTATCCCTCTCCTTGTTCACGTTTTTAATCTGTCTCTATCCTCTGGTATTTTTCCGGATATTTTTAAAACTGCCATAGTCCACCCTATATACAAAGGAGGAGACAAAGATCTTGCTTCAAATTACAGGCCTATATCCGTCCTGTCGAACATCTCAAAAATTTTCGAGAAAGTAATCAACGCGAGGCTTGTCAAATTCCTTTCTAAACATAACATCCTGGCTGAAAATCAGTATGGGTTCAGAGCGGGAAAATCGACAGAGGATGCTACCCTGGATCTCACAAGTACAATAGTCACACATATTAACAATAAGCAGAAGTCTCTTGGTGTCTTCCTAGATCTCTCGAAGGCGTTTGACACCGTTTCTGTCCCCAAACTAATTAACAAGCTGGAACAGATTGGCATACGTGGCATTGCTCTCGAAATCTTTCGTAGTTACTTATCGGGGCGTAAACAGGTTGTGAAGGTGGGACCATTTGTGAGTGATGAGGAATCTCTGCTTTATGGTGTCCCCCAGGGCAGTGTCCTAGGACCAACCCTCTTCCTCATATATGTTAATGAGCTGTGTCAGTTATCTCTCCCGAACACAAAAATCATCACATATGCGGATGACACAGCTCTCATAACCCATGGCAGGGACTGGTCAGAGACCCGCGAAAGGGCAGAATTGGCACTGAGGATGGTCATGATGTGGTTAACTTCGAATCTGCTCACGCTCAACATCTCTAAGACTAAGTTCATCCCCTTCGCCCCGAGTGTTCTTAGCCAACCACCTTCGTTGTTTGCTATCAGGAGCCATGTGTGTGCTAATCTAGTGGCCAACACCTGTGACTGTGCTCAAATTGAACGTTGCGATAGTATAAAATACCTTGGTGTTATATTGGACAACCTACTGACTTGGAAAAAACATATTAACTCACTTGTCATTCGAGTCAGAAGGTTGATTTTTGTGTTTAAGAAACTTCGAGCGTCTGCTGATTTCGAGTGCCTTAGGATGGTCTACTTTGTTCTTGCTCAATCAGTTCTCAGTTACTGCATAACCACATGGGGGGGGACGCACAAGACAATCATGTTGCGGTTAGAGAGGGCGCAGAGAGCAGTTTTAAAGGTACTCGCAAAGAAACCGATCAGATTTCCAACTTCTGAACTATACTTAATTTGTGAAGTACTCTCAGTGAGACAGTTGTTCGTGCTGCAAACAGTTGCAAGGAAACACCTATTTCTCCCCTACGACCCTCAGTCCCTTACAAACCGTCGTGCCAACAGAGTCTGTCCGACCGAACACAGTAGGTTAGCGTTGGTCAGTCGCCACTTTACTCACACCAGTTCTAAACTGTATAATGCCTTAAATAAGAAAATTAAAATATACCCTATGACTAGGAATTTGCTTAAGAGGAATGTGACCACCTGGCTTAAATCCCTGTCCTATGATGAGACCGAGCAACTTTTAGTCTCATAAACACGGTAGATACACAAACACACACACACACACACACACACCATACACAACACACATACAAATACACACAAACACTCACACACTCTACATATAAATTCATCCACATAGTGTACATTCAATTAAATTACCATATTTTTAATTTTTTTCTTCTCATTCATTTTTATATTATTTTTTAATTTAGTTAATCTGGAGCAATGTCGATGTGTATAATTTTGTATTTTGAATTGGGCGTTGATAGCTGCGCTACAGTATTTTACTTTTGTAGTTATCTCCGTTTTTCTTTTGTATCCTGTACTCTTAAGTTGTTCCAAATAAATCTTATTATTATTATTATTATTATTAACTCGATTCTCGGTTAGTGCAAAGGGTTAAGTATTGGGTTTTACCTTCAGCAATTTTTGTGGGTGTACCATTAGGTACACCTATGGGAACACTATATGCCATACATTTTGTGTTTGAAACATTGCAGGTTATATTTTACATCATATTCTTCGTCTTTAAATAAATATTATTTGCAAAAATAAAACGATTCTTCGAAAAAAAAATATTCCTGCCAAAGTCAGGTACACAAAGTCACAACTTTTACCTACGTAGATGCAAACAAAACCTCAGTTTGAAAGTGTCGGGTACACGACTCGGAAACTTATCTGTTGCGTCGCGCGTCGCGTCTAGCCGCGCAATATTGATCGCGTTTAGTGGGCTTGCGACCAACGACCGCGCGAGCTTGTAAAATCGCTCGTGTGTACTGTGCAGTCAACTGTGGTGGATGTGAGAGGGCTGAATTATGTTATATTATTAATTAACAGATGGGAAATTGTGGGATGTGTGTGAATTTGTCGTATGGGGAAATTACACGACACTTCCTATTGAGGAAGAAGAGAAGAAGACGAAACCGCAGGCATCAGCTAGTTATTTTTTATTTTAAGGATTTTACACGTTTAGGTTCCGGTTGAACATAAACAATTAATTTTGGATTTCGGAGATATTATACACAATTCACATTAATCGAAATCCTAAATATTAACTGACTTTAAAACTAGGATAAACTCAGAACTTTGCAAACAAAGGAAACAGCCTTTAAAGAAAGAGGTAGACGAACCGTGTAAGCTATACGTTTACGCCGTGACGACTGCATCGATCTGCGATCAACGACCGGGAACGACCGCGTGCGAAAACTATCCTTTTATATCCGAGTGCATCATCATATGCCTAGCCTTCACAACCTTATTTGGTCGGCTTTCAGTCTTACTGGCTAAATAGCAGTAGCGCCTTTGAAATTCGGGTGCTTTTGGCAATAATGGGGAACGATTGATTGATTGATTAATTGATTACATTTGATGTGAACAGGTTATTTTGAAAAAAAAAAGTTTTTTGATGCCTCATGTGCACACAACATAAAAAAACAAAGGTAAAAAATAAGTTTAAAAACTAAAACCCGACTACAAACCGCGGTCTTAAAAGTAGAAAACAAGAATATTATTCTTGTTTGATATTCATGTATTGAATTTGTATATTTCTATTTAAATATAAGTAAAATTGTTAATAATTGAAAAATATGTCTCAACCGGTTTTTCCGTCAAATAAAAACTTATGCTGCTATTGCCGCGTTTAATTCAACCAGAATCTCAGTTAGATCAGTGCTCGTTTGCACTCAGGAAGCAGAGGAACGCCATACATTGTGTAAATGTTAACTTTCTGCGTAAAATATAGTACATAATAGAATAACATATTTACTTCGTAAGTTCACTAGACTGTATTAACATAATCACATTGGCAGCGCTTGTGGTGCGACTGTACGAGGTAGGGAAAAGCGATTTACCTACCTTTGTTTTCGTTACACTTCAGAATCGTTACAGGTAGGTTACAATATAAAATAGGATGTAGTGTTCAGTAAATATTTTTAAATTAAGGAAGCGAAAGACGATTATCACGTGATATTCTGTTGTTTTTGTCGTTGCAAGTACGACTGCTGAGCGTAGGAATTTAAGCTCAATTCTCAGAAAGGGTAAAGATCTATTGCGTTTTTTTGTTTCAATTTTCAGTTCACCTTACAGCTGCTGTGTTGAAATTAATGGTAACATCTGTCACATATCAGAGGAGCAAGCGCTCCTCCTCCATCCTGATATGCGACACCCTCCAGAGTTTAGGTGTGACATTGTCGTTCCTCGAAAAACAGGTAAAGCCGCTGACCCTCGGACTGTTTTCAATCCCGTTTGTGAGTGTGTGAAGAAAGAAAGGACCTAGGACCTGCTTAACCCTATGGACTATATCGAAAACTGAAAAAGAAAAAAAAACAAGAAATAAAGTCAGTAAATTCTTAGTTTGTTTCCCAATCTGATCTGATCAAAAAACTTATTAATTTTAAGCCAAACCGATTACTCGTAAATCAAACTAGACTACACAGAATTGTAGTAAGTTTTCTAATTTACTACAATTCAGGAGGAGGTATATCCATACAGGAGGAAGTTATCCAGTTTCTAACCACAAAGCCCGTGTTTTGTCTATTATGCCAGATTGAAACCAGCTGAAAATTAGAACGAATACGTATTGAAAATCGATGTTAGGGTGTGATCACTGTGCCACTGTTACACATTTTCAATGGTAATCCGACGGCCTTCGAAGGTTTCCAATCCATAGCAATTTCCATTCATAGATTTTTGAAAGATTGGTTAACTCACCAACAAAAACAATGCGTTGGGTGTTATTGAACTGAAAATGAAAGTGTGTGACAGATGCGACGTTACCGGGACTGGAGAATTAGCAGCATGAGTTTAGCTACCTCGTACATTGGTGGCAAGGCGGAAATGATCACCTAGTCCCAAGTAGTGGTGGTAAATGCAACGTATAACACCAAAACATAATACGTTAGTTGTTTCTAACGTATAACATTTGTTAAACCGACTCTGTCTACGTGGTTCAACATTAGTGTTTAAAAAAAAACGGAGTCTCGAAAACGAAGCCTCCTAGGCAAAAAATTACCGAACTTTTACCCTCCCTGTGTAATCCCTGTGATATATTTAAGTGATATTACGATGACACATAAAAAAATAAGCCTGGAAAATATAAAGGATGCGCTTCATGTGATATTATTATATTAAGTTCGTTCCACTACGAGATAACATTCACTGCGCATCAATAAAATGATAACGTCTTCGTGTTCAGATGGCTGCCAAATTTTGTTCCAATGTGTTATAATAATAATGTTTCAAAAGACATGTTAAAAGAATAAAATCAATAGTCTATAACACGTTTATAATTTGTAGCGTAATGGAACATCACTAGTCCCAAGTCAAGCCTTAGGCTGCCATCAGTCGGACTGCATCGCAGCAACCGCGCGTAATTGGTATATTGAACTGCATGCAGTTGTACTTGTACGTTCGGCTTCGTTCAATCCGTAATCATAACAAGTGAAGTGACATCTGTGCTTTCATTTCGACGTCAATTTTTACACTGAGTCACAGAGTACTTCAGCACTGAGTTCCTTAGCTTGATGCGTGGCGTCAACTGCAGAAAGTCAGATCCAACTGCAGATAACTGCATACAGTTGACTAAATCGACTGCACGCGGTTGCTGCGATGCAGTCGGCCTGATGGCAGCCTTAGGGGTCTACCTTCCCCGTCGGGGCCGCGGGTTGTACACTAGTTATCGCGGCCTCGACATAGAGGGCGAAGAAGGAACATGGGTGGTTTTTAGTCAGTAGAAGTCTGACACTCCCTTTCGCTCTGCCCAAGAGCGGGAGGGGTTATTCGATGATTTTCCACCCGCCAAAAAAAAAAAAAAACAAACAATAAAAACGTTTTATGTCCGAATTTTATTTTGCATAGCAGTGGATGGCAGAAACGTCATTTCTCCTAAAATCATCTGGCGTACACTCATTTATCATAAATTCAAAACGCATAATTTTGTAAGTCAGAATCATCTTTGAGCATAAACTTCATTTCCAGAATCATTTTAAAGTAGAACCATCATATTCCCAATCAGAATCGTCTTTTAGCCTACATTTCATTACACACATACGTGTAACATGCAGCAGGCATGGTTTCTGTGACGGCTCCGGCCGGTGCTGCGGAGCTCCGCCGCGCGCCGGTCCCATGCATGCTTATCGTCGCAGATGGTTTTAAGACACACCGCGCGCGTTTAAGCCACCTGCTCCCTAGCTTGCGGGCCGCCTCGCCCTTCCGCACCTACGCGGGCTAAAATTACACTCTCGGGGTAGGGCAGAAGAGACTACGTGGAGGCGGCTTTACAGCGATTCGTTTCTGTCATTAACTTTTGTAGTACAAGGTATTGACTTATAATTTTTAATTATAGAATTCACAATATACCTAATAAAATTAAGTAAGTAAATTTTATTTTGCAAATATGGGTACAGTACATGGTGGTTAACAAATAAGAGGTAGGTTCAGCCATATTTTACCAATAGGCATGCAAAAGACACAAGTAAATAAGCAAATACAAGTAGATACACTGAATATTTTTTAACACAACTTACATAGATCACTGCAGCACAATTTATAGACCAACATATTTAGTGCATTATTCCAAATGAAATTCAACCATCTTCATAGTATCTTCATGTGAAAGTATTCAAAGAAGAATAAGCCAAGTGTGTTAAGCCAAAGAGCATCAAGTTTCTACCAGATAGATAGTACGTCAGCCATATGCTTCATTTGCACTGACGGTGTTATTGCTTAATGCCTAGAGCCAAGTAACTTCAACTCTGATTAAGTACTTGCTACCAAAAGCGACTAGCGCGTGGCGCGGATGTATGTGGAATTGTAGGCAAAGGTTTTTAAGTTTGGATTAAATATATTAACTGACTTGGTATTACATGGATCTCACTACTTTTTACGGTAAAAGAACTGAGTTGCGCGGCTTGGTTTTTTTTACAAGTTTTGTTTTTGGTGGGATAATATATTATGTGGACACTTTTTTTTGGATGGTGTGAAATCATCAAATGGCTCCAGACTTCTACTGACTATAAACCACACATATTCCTTCTTAGCCTTTTTGTCCGGGGCCGCGGTATCTCTTTCAAACAACCCGCAGCCAATATGTTTACACTGTACGAAGAACAAGGACTGTACGAGGAAGCTAATAAACTAAATTGTGCTAAGCCTCTTGAGCTAAACGTTCCGGTAAGTATGTTATTAAATGTATAAAAACTTTTTTGTTGGTAACTTCTTCCACGAGAGTTAACTCAAGCTGCGATATAAAAATACAAACTCAAACTGAAAGCATTTAAAGTTTTGTATATTCAAAAATAACCTACGGTCCAGCCACACGCCTAATAACTATAAGTGGCTATCTAAACCCATTCTTAAATCGTAGATTTTATGAAGAAGAATGGCCCAGAAACTCCATGCACACTCTTTTCATATCAAGTTAGATATTTTAAATAGTCCTGTGAACAATATTGTTACATCATACGTGACCACAATGTTAAAAAACATAGAAATGAAAAAGACCATGAATCTATTATATCCTACCGATAGATAAATCAGTCTACATGGCACTCCAACACTCATTTTAAGTGATAAAATATGTGTAGGTCCATCGCCACAGCTTAGAACTATCTCCACTAGGAGCTAAGAGTTTTTTTTTTCAAAAAATTTAATTAGTAATGAGAGCTTGAAGTGCGGGGAAAATGGCATTATCGATGGATTCTCAATGCTTTTCCACTGACCATTTAAGATTTATTCTTTTAAAGCACAACTTTTGCTTTCTTTATTGTCATCTGTTATCTTTTTGTGTTTTTTTTCTAAAAAGTTTACTGTAGAAGTAGCAGTAGACTGTGTTAGTAGGAATACATATTTTCTTTAAGTTCATTTTCATTCTTTGAATGAGGGTTCCATTCCCGGGTCAGTAAGTGTGTGTTAAGTGTTTGTCTTAGGTTTTAAGCTTTTACTTTTTATTTTTCTGTCAATTTGTCCTGTCCTGTGTGAAACCAATAAATACTTTTTCTTTCTTTCTTTCTTTCTTTACCGGGTTTTGCTATTAAATAATAATAATAAGACATTTATTTCAGACGTAGGTCCATATACTGTTAGTAACACAAAAAATAAAACCTTATAAAACTATTGTTAGTACATACAACAACAACAAAACGGCCACAATAATAAATAAAATCACAAAGTGGCACCGCACAGGAATGCTAGTTTATGGCAAGCCCTGGACGTGACCACCCGCAGTGTGTAGTCGCATCCAGTGCCGCCATAACGGCGAGTCCCAGCGGCCCACGAACACGCTCAGAAGGCTGTTAGAGCTGGCCCAAATGCGCTTCATAAGAGAAGCACAACGCTTCCGCATGATGGCATGAAACCCATCCACGCTTTTCACCGCAAACAACGCCGAAGCGCTGCAGTGGCGCGGCAACCCAAACAGCGTCCTGAACGCGTTATTATACTGAACACGCAGAGCACTCTAAGTAAGCTGCGTGTTAAAACTTTCTCAGTAACAGTCACGGAGTCTGTTTAGGTTTGTGCCCGATTGATGGAATTAAGCTCGAACCTTAACCGAACATAACTGGTGAAACGTGGAAATACTTGTAAGACACACGGGGATCACAAGATGTTAAGAAGTTCTAATTCGAGGAAAAGGAAATTTACCGCCTGCTAGAAACTAATGTAACTGCAGAGTCTGGAAATGAAATGTTCAGTGATGTAGAATCTACCACCAGGAATTTATCGGAAACAATGTGACCAACTCCAAGGTAACGACTGATGAAGTTACTATATTAAATCTACGGGTATATTAAGTTCCCATATGTGCTTACTTAGCTGTTCGGCAATTTGCTGATTTGGACTTTTTAGTGTAGATTTTTTTTGTCAGTTTAGATTTAAGTTTTATAATTCATTTTACGTGTGGCGACGACGACAGCCACGACTGCTAGTGGAACCGCGTCCTCGGACAAGCCTTTTACGGGAGGCGCCGCTTACGCGTGCACTCCGAACGCTCAACCTCATAGCGAACGAGCGGACGGTTGTTCTCTGAATGATGTCATTAGTATAGATATTAATTATTATTAAGTAGGCAAGTGGGCTTATCCCACTTGTATGCGTCCCTGTGTGGCCTTGTTCTCTTCTGTCTCCTGCTGTTATGGAGGACAGTGGAAATTGTGTTTTTTTCTACTCCTCCGCTATTCTTTTCTGATTAATTTCGTTGCGGGATCCAAGACAGTTAAATTGTATCTCTGGGACTTCGTCGAGCTTCATTGTCTCGGCGCTTTTTTTGTGGTCGTCACTGTTGATTCTGGCCCACAGGAGTTACAGTGGTTTGGGAATATTGTGATGGGCTTGTTCCAAAAAAAAGATATTAATTATTAAGTTATGATTAGGTTATTAAGGTACATTTATCGCATTGGAGTTACGCTGTAATGTAGACGTAAGTTGATAAATAAATAAATAAAAATGTTTTTGCACTTGTGGCCTGTGCCAACTAAGTATATTTTCTTTCTTTCTTTTCTTTTACCAAGAACAGACAGGTAATAACCCCTTATCTTCGAACCAATAATCACAAGACACTGGAAATAGGTTACCTATGCCTTCTATTTAGACAAGTTCAAGTCAAGGTATGACTCGGTCCAATATTTGTTCAACCAGCAAACACAGACGTTTGTCATTACCATTTTCGGAAGACCCACCCTGTACCGATAGTTTATCGCAACCTGCTTTGTGTGCCGACTCATTATTTCCATCATTTTGTAGTGGATAGCAAAAGGCGGTGATCATGTGACTGTTCAGATCTTAAACATGTTTAGTTATTGTGTTTTTAATGTTTTATTGTTTTGTGCCGTTTCTATTTTTGCTACTAAGATTGTTGAAGGGTGAGTTTTATTGGTGTTTTAATCTATACTTAATTACTTAATAATAATATTTCAAAGAGGAAAGATTTAAATTTTTCTAAGTAACGAAAAGCCTACTGAAACGATTTGAAAAATTCTTTCACCGTTGGGAAGCTATCCCCGGGGATAGTGTAGGTGGCCGGGGCGTCATAGGCTACTCACTTTCCCTGTTTTCCCACGGAAACAAGAACTACGCGGGTGAACCCGCGTGATGGCAGCTAGGTTTAATTAATAATCAAATTGAAGGCTCACTGAGTTTTCGATTTTCAGACGTTTGCCGCAATTGTTCGAGAGTATTGGATTTGAACAATTAAGTCGATTTTTCAAAGAAATAAGCAACAAGATGTAATAATTATTACTATGAGAGAGTCGGTATTTAATAATGGTTCATAATAAGTAGGTTAGGTACCTATATTGTAGTAGTTTATTTTCACGGGGCAGTGTTTATTCCAGAGAATATAGGAAGTACTTGCAAGGCACTAAGACGATTTGCTAAAATACGATGTTTAATAATTCTTGTGGAGTAACTTTGAAGCTTGTAGCCAGCCGTCGCTCTACTTTGAAAGGCTTTTCCGAGGCATAACGAGTTTGTCTCAAATTCAACGAAATATATTTTCACTAAAGACAGAAAGTTATAATGTTACACGTGTTCTAAGTCAGAAATTAAGATAAAATTGAACATCCTCTAAGATCCCTGAATACGATTAGAATTTAATGGATAAATTCAATAATAATACATGATTTAAGTACCTACAAAACTAATATAAAAAAAAAGTTCCATACCAAGGACGTAAACAAATATGCAATTTAAAAATATAACTAAATAAATAATAAAAGAATACATAGATTGCATAACAATATCAATAGAATAAATATATGAATAGAGATATATTTTTAGATTAATAGAATATAATTATAAAATAGATATTTAAGCCAACTTAATAATAAAAGAAACGCTCTTCCGCTCTGTACTTGTACAAACATTTGCTGTGCCTACTAATTACCTTTATTACATCAACATAAAGTTATTAACAGCTAAGTTAATTCAAATAATAATTGTTCACAGATCTCAACCCATCTTACAAAAAACAATTGATGCTCTATTCAGCGACCGAACTCACGAGATGTATCCCGGAACATGTAAATTGATCAGAGCATCAAAACGACAAGCAAAAATGTGCGACCGGGACACTGGGTTAGCGAGCGTTTTGACCATCGCAAAGGAACAAGCGATATCCGCTTGTGAAGAAACCTTCCATTACGACCGGTGGAACTGCTCCCTCGTGTTCAACAAAAAACCTAAAAGGAGCATATTTAATAAACTATTCAGAGAGACTGCTTTCGTTCACGCGTTGATGGCAGCATCTATTACACATTCAGTAGCTAAAGCTTGCGCCTCTGGAGACTTATCTTCCTGCTCGTGTCCCGGAAATTTTGGCAAAAACAACACTTGGAAAATGGCAGGATGTGGCGATGACTTCAGACACGGAAAGAGATTGACCAAGAACTTCTTGGACTTCAAGCACGCTGGAAACGACCAAATTGCCGAAATACTAAAGCAAGACGTCATAGTTGGTGTAGATTCTATAGGAGAACAGCTGAAAGAAGTTTGCAAATGCCATGGATTCTCAGGATCTTGCACAACAAAGACTTGCTGGAAACGATTGGGCCCTTTCAACTCTGCTATGGGTCTGTTAAAGAAGAATTACCACCACGCGACGAAGAAGAAACTTATGAACTATACGACGAAAAGGGCGATTTCTCCAAAAATTAGGAAAAAAATGAAGATTGAAAGGAAGAATTTGGTGTACTTGCAAAGGACGCCAAATTTATGTGTTAGTACGAAAGGAAGGTTGTGCAAAGACAGACATAATTGTGCAACCTTGTGTTGTGGCAGAGGCTTTACGACTAGTAAAAAGACGGTCAGTTCTAGGTGCAGATGTAAGATGGTTAACTGCTGTTTTGTGCAGTGTGATACTTGTGTTGAAGAGGTCGATCAGTTCACTTGTAAGTAACTGTTAGTGCCATATCTCAGTCATGTATAATATGAAAACTAATATTGTGTACTTGTTGAATGTTGAAATTGACAACTCGTGTGGTTAAAACGTTAGGACATGAATTATCTCGTCGGGGCTGCGGGTCGTTCGACACAAAGGGCTAAGAAGGAACATGGGTGGTTTTTAGTCAGTATAAGTCTGACACTCCCTACCACTCTGCCCAAAGTGGGAGGAGTCATTTGATGATGTCTCAACCTTAAAAAAAAAATGTCATGAATTATTATTGGAGTCTCGCTTTGAATCATTTCAAACTTCCAGTATGGATATGTCTTCCTACGCTTTACTAAAATTAATATTGCGACGTATTACTAACTAATGAAATTTGAAACTAAAACTACTTATTTAAATATGTAATTGCTCATGTTTGTATTTGTTTTTACGATAAGATTGAATGTGATACGCGGCCCAAGACTACGACGTAGGAGTGTCTCCGTCTAGAGATATGGCCGATAAAGCTGTGATATAAGCCGCGTGCTTTAAGTTAGATAGTGAGGAAAATGCAAGTTATTATCGAATGATTATATTAATAGTGACAAGCTGTGATTTTATTTGTGTTATGACGTCATGTTCTACCGTTACTTTCCTAAATAATTACAATGATAATGAAAAAAAAAAGAGTTACGGCAGCACGCGTAGCATAGCCAATACCTACATACCTACCTTCAACAGTACATTTTGATACAACTTGGAAACTTAGTTATTGCAGCCGAGGCGGAACTGACCGACAACTGCACCGACTAATACGTGTATCAAACGACGGCGACGTGAAAATAATCAAGCCACAAAATAGTTCAATATATTAAACGATAATTTGTTGATAAAAGCAAATAATTTTATAAATTCATTAACTTCAAAGATTTAAAAAAACACTAAAACTACCTAATATTAATTGAAACACTACTCAAATCATTTCAAGTGTGCCTATAAAATTTGAAGAGATGTCTCCATTTCTCCAGGATCCCATCATTAGATCCTGACTTTGTGATCATGGGACCACCTGGGAAGTATACCCTTTCAAACAAAACAAAAAAAAAACGAAATTGATCCAGCCATCTTCGAGTAATCGGGGAAAATAAATATAAAAAAATCGCAGACCAATTGATAACCTCCTTCGATTTGAAGTCGGTTAAAAAAGATAATAAGATGGCGCGACTATCTGGGTCAATGAGGACAATATGGACCAATGAGGCACACACCTGACATAACCGCATTTTCAATCAATGTTCGCCGTTAATTTCACAGTTGACATCCCTGATAAGAAGGTATATTGTTTCTAGGTACTTGCTACGTTTTCTTTATTTATTGAAACAATGTTACAAATTATATTTTCTACTCTCCCGCCCTCTAGCCACGATCACGTGTACTACTAATAACTATACTGCCATCTATTTGACTGTCATTGAACCACAACAAAAGCTCAAAGCTCTTTTACTAACATGCTTTTTACAAATCACTGACGACGGCGCTGTTCTAACAAGTGTTTCAGTCATTGTATAGATGGCGTTAGCGGTAACCTTATCGGTATTTATTTCCTTTACTTGGGCACGTTTAACTTTGTCTTTTGAATAAATAGGTGATTCACACTGTATAATATTTACCGTAAACATTCATCGTAAAGAATGAAATAAAGACTTAAAACTCAACAATTTGACATATAAACACAGTCAGCAAAAACAAAAAGGTTTTAGTTTAAAATTCCTCAGATTCAAACATGTTTGCGTTGATGCGTTATTCATAATTTCACCGCGATGGAATCCAGATGCATCGATAACATCAGTTTAATGCATGTCGATCGCGAAATATTATATGCGTGGAAATCTTCGTACGGTCAGCGGGATGAATCAGTTTGTAAATTATAAGGATTCCAATAAAAAAAATAAGGAAGGCTGATGATAGTAGTTGCTGAGTGGACATAGAATTATTGTGATTTTCGGTAAAACCCAAAAAACTATTGCTCCATACATTTTGAAAAATATACCGAAGATAAATTCCTATGTATGCCCGTGAGCCCCCGAACACGTGGTAGTCGTTAGTGCAACGATATCCCTTCCACCCCATTCAATATAAGTAACAACTGTCGAATCAATAGAGTAGTTAAGTATGTCATTCGATCGACGACAAAAGTCAGTAAAAAGCTGTTTGTACGTCAATACCTTAGAAAAAGTCAAGAGTGATATTTTAAGCGTATTTTCGATTGTACTTACAAACAAATCATTCATAATCTACTGCTGTGGCTCACCTATAACAAGGGGTGGAGGTTCTAAGTTGATTATATATGTTTTCAACTTAGGTAATCAGTTCCCTATACCAACCAAGCACCCCACGACCAATAAAATAATGATTATATTATTATCATACTTAAACATATTTTTTAAGACTAATTCTTGAAACCAAAACACCGAAATAAAGCTCAACCTTTTAAAAATCGAACTCACACAAACCCACCACATTAGTGATGTGTATAAGCAATATAATAAATAATTATCGATATCGAAGGCACTCACTATCGAGTCAGTGGGACGTTAATGATACTACAAGACGTATTCGGCTCGCAACTGAGGGAGCGCGAACAAAATAAATTTCACCTCTATATCGACTACGACACAATATTTGAAATGTCACGTCTTTATGTGGATAGGGGGTGTGGTTATTTTATTTGAAGAATGATTTTATAGGATCACGTTGCGGTTTAAAAGAAAATATCGTGGAAAAATTTGAAAGGATGTTGAGAGAATAAATAAAAGGTAAGTACAGTAATATAAAATAAAATAAAAATAAAAAAGCCTTTTAATTCCAATAGCTTCAACAATTAAATTACATAACCATAAAAAAAAAAAAAAGTACAGTACCCGGCGATAAATATTGCACTTCGGAAAGGTAGTAAATTTTGTACAGTTAAAGGGTAATCATACTATATAGTTAATCAATGCCACTTTTAGTTGTAATTTTATAATTCAAGAACGGGCTCACCTACCAAACCAAACGATAAGGCTTTGTTCGGACTATTTAGTAGATGGTTTATGTGAAGTTTGCACAAAATCGATCGAGCGGTTCTTCATTAATCACATTTTTTATAACAAATGAATTCAATAAATGGCGGATCATTTTGTTAATGGGGATTTTGTTATTTGCAATTGAACCCGGTAGGTGGCGCTGCTGTTCGGGCAAGATGACGTCTGCCAGGTTCGCTTGTATAATTTAATTGTTAATCTAAGACACGTCAGTCATTATATAATACTCGTACATATATATTATATTATATTTTAATAATTATATTATACGCAATCTAAAGGTCGATGTGCAATATTTATCGCCAGGTAATGTAATAAAATGCAGATGTGAGTAGTAACAGCTATAGATGCTTTGCCTTTTTCCTATGCTATCACCACTCTCTTGCACTTATCCCAATTTATATGGGGTCCTCTTCTTCCATACTGTTCTATAAATCGTCATCTCATCAGACACCTCAATTTCTTGCCATATCACCAATAATACCATCGTTTCTTTGGTCTTCTTTTACTCTTACTTGACATGCCTTTCCGTGATGTTGGTTTAAGTGTGTAGTTTGTAGCTAGCACTCAAAACTGGATAGTAAAAATATGAATATAGACGATAAGAGGTATGTAAGTTCCGTATTAGGTGATGTTCTGTGGTATACTATAGTAAAAAGGCGTAAACATCTATCTCTGTTGAGTCATACAAACGTTTCGGGAATTAAGCTTTCGACAACGCCAATTTCGCAACATTACACACCAGATCTTAATATATTCAATCAGCAACCATGACACCCGTGACGTCATCACTCCCTTACACCACAAAGAATGCGAACACCTCGAAAATTAAGACAGAATATTTTAAATAAAATCGTCTACAATCAAATGAATGACTAACACGGATACGTATTAAGTCAAAAGATCGCACACAACATTGTGATTATAACGCCTATAATTGACCTCTAAACCATTAAGACAGGCCACAAGATTGCGGTTGGTTTTCGATGCCAACTCACATAATTACGATATAAATGAAAAATAAGCTAAAAAACGGCAGCTTTGAGATTTATTTATTTATTGACCCGGAGCGAGGTTCGCCCTTACTTTTGGTGTGAAACTCGGACGTGAGTCACCCAGGTTTGATTGATTCACAAAAAATAGAGGCATGGTTCTGACTTGGGTAAATCAGAAGTGGGATGTCAAGGATTTGGGGATCAGAAGTTTGAAGGTCTGTTTATAAATAATAAATAATAAATAAATATTCCACAACTATCACACAACGCCATCTAGTCCCAAGCTAAGCAGAGCTTGTGTTATGGGTACTAGACAACTGATAAACATACTTATATATTTCTAAATACATACATACACACATCAAAAGTGTCTAGGGATCAAGCATTTTTATGCGGATTTCTTGAGATTGAGATGTGGCTTTGTAATAAATTTATGATTTTATAAATTTATATGGATCCTTTTTGGTGCATTTCATCATTTGAATCAGGAACTGTGAATCAAATTCGAGTAAAAGATGAAAATCAGCTGTCAATATTTTCCCTATAAAAACATACAACGCATTGAAGACATTATTAGTGCTACTGTTTCCCTACTACTGATTAAAACCAACGTTATTATGGAGCGGCGACGTCATTTAAGCAGGGAAGAAATGCTCAGAGCCGTGGGAATGATAGAAGCTGGTTCCCGGCAACGTACTGTGGCTTTAGCTCTGAATACAAGTCAGAGTGTTATCAGTCGACTTTGGACACGTTACCGAAGCACTGGTACCGTGGCTAAGCGCCATGGAGGACGGTATCGCTGCACCACACGGAGACAAGACCGATACATTCAAATCTTAACTCGAAGAGCTCCAACAATAACCGCCATGATGTTAGCCGTGAGGCTTCATCACTCTTCAGGGAACTTAATTAGCGACCAAACAGTCAGAAACCGCTTGCATGAAGTGAACCTTCATTCCCGAAGACCGCTACGGGTACCACCTATAGCAATGCACAATCGTAGGATTCGATATCAATGGGCTCTTGAACACAGAAATTGGGCAGAAGAACAATGGCGTTTCGTGTGCTTTTCTGATGAGTCTCGTTTTGGTATGAGACCGGATACAAGACGTATACGACACTGGAGAACCCCTGGACGCCAACAGCGATTAAAATCCTGCCAGGAAGTCCATCCTTATAGTGGTGGAACCATCATGGTATGGGCGGGTATTTGGATCGGCGGAAGAACTGAGTTGATTTGGATCAGAGGCAACCTCAACGCTCAAATTTATGCTGAGACGATTGTATCAGACGTCATCGTTCCTCTACAAGTGCAAATCGGTCCCTTATTTCAGTTAATGCATGATAATGCACGACCGCACACCGCAAGAGTTGTAAGACAGACTCTCGCCGCAGCTAACATCAATGTCCTGCCCTGGCCTGCTCAGTCGCCAGACTTGAACCCGATTGAGCATGCATGGGATATGCTACAGAGAAGAGCTCTGCCGAATATGGAGGGTATCCAGTCGCAAGAAGACCTTTTTTTGTTGTTGCAACGAACATGGGCGGCCATTCCACGGCGTGATTTGGATGAACTCATTTTGAGTATGCCAAACCGATGTTCTTGTGTTGTTAGTGTTCGCGGTAGAAACACGGATTATTAATTGTTTAAGTTACCCAATAAAATTTTAAAGAAAACTGTTATTTCAGTCTTTTTTTCGAACTTTAATGTTAGTGGTTCAAATGTCAAAAATCCCTTTATTAGGAAAATGGCAAATTTCTTTATTAATGCAAAGGTGACTTGGTTTATCGTTACTGTGACAAACGAAAACACTTTATTTGATGAATCCTTAAAGAAAATTTTAATTAATATCAATCAGGAGAAAAGTTATTGTAAAAATATATGTTGATCCCTAGACACTTTTGATGTGTGTATTATAGATAAATTACACCCAGACACAGAACAAATGATCGTGCTCATCACACAAACATTTGTCCTGGGTGGGAATCGAACCCACGACCTCCGGCCTAGCAGTCAGGGTCACTAACCACTAGACCAACAGGCCAGTCAAAGTTATCTGTTATCTTTCAAATTTTTACTAATACAAAATGCAGTGATTGGCATTTGAATCAACTGTAGTATCTTTGTTCACGATCGAGGAAGCGAAGCGAAGGCGAAATCTTGAGACCTTATATCCTCCGTGAAAGTTTCCAACATTTTCTGAACGGTACGATGAAAGTTTACCTATTTCTCTGGTATTACTCGTAGTGGTATAAAGTCAGTCTGTAATGCTGCGATAATTGAATGTATGCAGTCATTACTGCATACATTACTGCTGCTACCACATTACCGCTGCTGCAGCAGCGCAAGAGCGTTGCTGCAGCAGCCGAAGACAGTTCGTTTCGCATGGTTTCTTGAAGAGGCGGTGAGGCTTGATAGGGCAGAAATTTTAAGAGACATTTTTAAAACCTTCTCTCCACGACGCTGCTCCTTTATTATTTATGGGAGACTCACACTCAGTCTTACTAAGGTGTATCATATTACGCAGTAACTGGACCATAGTGGTAATTGAAATAGTCCCCTTTTACACAATACAGGAAGCCGACCCCAACATCACTTAGGAAAGACAGATAAACGAGCTTGTTTTAGGGTAAAGCTAAATTCTGATAAAACAACAATATTTCGAAGCTTCATACCAATCGAGTTTCATTAGTTAGAGAGGTCGTTACCTAGCCGAGACAATACCAATAAAAATTATGTTATTCCGGCCAATTACTGACCATTAAACCAAACTCTTTACAGCTTAATGTACTTCGCGGCCGACGTTTTAATATGCGCCCAGTTTTTATTTATTATTAACTGAATGAATTATTATTGTTACTATTAAAACTTTTATTATTGAATATTGGGAACGCTGTCGTATTTTATAGAAATTATTATGAGAATTTAATTGATTGTGTTATGCATTTTGATGACGATCGTAATAATTATGATACAGAGTTTATTGGTTGGGAATCTTGCGAGGTTTTTTCTGTAGAAAATTGCTATGTCTTTAGCGAAATATTGATAGATTGGATCTTTAACTAATTTACTGAGCAAATGAGTTATCTAAATTATGAGGCGATGATCTTTTTTGCTTGTTGTTTTTTTCTGTTATGGAATATGAATTCCTGAGGTGCTAGTACCGCGGTTAACGCCAGTTTAAACGTGTAGTACCTGGTCTATGTGCTCTCTTTTTATTAGAAGTGGTGGCTTAGTGGTAGCAACCTTGATTGTGGGTTTGAATCCAAGCATTATCTTTACCTTTTTTATTTGAATAATGGCCCTCTCCTTACCCCAGGAGTGTGAAAATGCATAAACTGAAAATCATGATTCGGCATAGCCCCATTCATTGATCTGCATTTCAATTCTTTTAATTAACCCCCGACGCAAATACGACGGGGTGTTATAAGTTTGACGTGTCTGTCAGTCTGTGTATGTGTGTGTCTGTCTGTGGCATCGTAGCTCCCGAACGCATGAAGCGTTGATACTGATTTTGTTTCTTTTGTTTGAAAGGTGACTTACTAACACGACTTATTTGGAAGCATTTAGTTACACATAAATAGGAACAGCCGCAGTTCGCTCTGCCCAAGAGCGGGGGTGTAAAAAGAGGTGTCGTATTACCCACTACTGACTGGGTTGAGGAGGTCAGGCGGTCTAAAATGGCCACTTTAGCAGATCATAATATGAATTGCGTTTAAAAGCGTAAAATAGACCTATCATAATAGTAATGCGTCTGTGAACATTTAGGAAAATAGATCCTAATAGGAAAATAATATGAACTACGTTTTAATTCGTAAAATGTTCACAGACGCAGTTTCTATGATAAAAAGTCCATTTTACGATTTTAACGCAATTCATATTATGATCTGCAAAAGTGGCCATTTTAGACCCTCAGATGGATAGTCGTTTCATCTTTCTTCGAGACTGGAAGCCGACCCCAACATAGTTGGGAAAGCCTAGACAGATGATGATGATGATGATAAGTCCACCTATGTTGCTCCGCTCTGTCATCCTCAGCTAGTTTATCAAAAACAACACCCTTTATCTTAAACCTGAAGGGAAATCAAACGTCAAGTCGAATTATTTATGTTTGCTTAAACAGATGAAGCTGTCGATATCATATGAAGACGTAAAATACTTTACTTGTTGTTTTGTCAATCTGTCTGTTATGAGGATTTTGTTAATTAATTATGTTAAATAATGCTATATTATGCATATCGTGTTTAACGCCTCAGTTCATATTGGAGACGGGTTTTTGTTTCGATCAGTTTAGTTTAGAAGTATTGTTTTGAGGAACTGGGGTGACACCTAATAGAGATGTTTCCTGATAAAAAAATATAATTCTAAAAGTCCATCTGTTAGATTATCGAATAATATTGAATACATATTTTTTGTTTTATCAAATCAATTAAAGTTGACGAAGATAAAACGCGTCGAATATTTAAGTGGGGCTTTGTGACGTCACTCACCGGTAAAAATGTCATAGGAACTAATGTTTTAAAATATGACGTCACACGAGTTTTCAAAGCACTGTATCGTTTTCATTGTTTGTTTACGTGAAAAAAGAAAATACGTGTCTAATATTTTTTGGTAATCTATCTGACGGACTAATTAGATTTTTTTTTAACTATCATATTGATGGGAATAGAACAATCTTTTTTTACATAATAGGGGATCGGACAAAAAAAAACTAATTAGTCCATCAGTTAGATTTCCAAAAAAATATTGGACACGTATTTTTTCTTTTTTCACATTAAACAAAATGAAGACGACGATACAGTGCTTCAAAAACTCGTGAACTCCTTAGTTCACGAGTTTTTGAAGCACTGTATCGTCTGTATCGTTGTAACGTTTTTAAGGAAAAACGTCACATTTTAGTACATTTTTACCTACAAATGACGTCACAACGCCCCACTCATGATCTTTGACGCGTCTTATCTTCGTCAATTTTTATTAATTTGATTAAACAAAAAACACGAATCCAATATTTTTCGATAATGTAACAGACGGACTAATTAGAATCATATTTTTTTAACTCAGTTTAATCCCCTATTATGAACACTAACTTTTCCCATGGTAGGTAAAAATCTAAGAGCGTCACCTGGTATGATCCTAAAATATTTCTTTTACCTCATTCACGTTCATACAGCTTGCGACTGATGTTAGCCCCGGCTGTCATTTTAGATCTTTGTCAGTCGCTACAGAGGCCTGAAAGTCTGACAGCCAGTCTTACCAAGGGGTATTGTATTACCCAGAACTAGCTGGGTTGTGGAGGTCAGATAGGCAGTCGCTTCATATACAGTAAGTAACGACATCCAGTTAGACTGGAAGTCTAGCCTTTAATCAATAACTCTATTCTAGCAAGATACTTCCTTATTTTGGCGGGTGGAATATCATCAAATAACCCCTCCCGCTCTTGGCCAGAGCGAAAGGGAGTGTCAGACTTATACTGACGAAAAACCACCCATGTTCCTTATGAACCCTATATGTCGAGGTCGCGGTAACTAGTGAACAGCCCGCAGCCCCGACGGGACAACCCGCAGCCCCGACGGGACAACCCGCAGCCCCGACGGGACAACCCGCAGCCACGACGGGAGCAAGATACTTTCTTATTCCTACAAAGTATCATACATCAAATGTCAGAAGTTACTTGAACTAACTAAGCTTATATATTCTAGTCGACTACAAAGTAACGATACTTAATATTATCCTATCACTATTGAGATCTCTGCGAGCGATGGAAATCTTGGTATAAATAAATAGTATTAAATGGCACAGGTAGATGTTACGGCTGTGACGGAAATGGCTTATAAGTAGATGAAATATAGGTACATACTAGTAAAATGTGGATTTATATCTATTATTTGCTGGTTTTCTGAAAATTTTCCATGCAGGTATAATATTCCTAAGTAAAAGCTTTTATGACTTGACCAATAGCGTATTTGGCAAACTTCAAAATTGGATAAACAGACGATTTGACGAACTACAGCTTTGACGACTATTAAATTTGACGAATTGCCGATTTGACGAATATCCGACTTGCCCAATGTCGTTCAACCCAAACGTTGTTTGCCCCAAAAAAATTTGCAACAGAAAAAAAAACTTGGTTTTGAATAAGTACCTGTTCACCATTTCATAATAAGTATTGGGTCTTTATTTAGCAATTTTTTTAGTCGTCTTTTCGCCGCTATTCTTGTAAATACCTTTTGTTAGTCGCTTTTCACTCATCCTTTCCACATGACTCTTTGATTGATCTCAATAAATTAATTGAACATAAACTGGCCGAACCTACCGGTGGCGCTGTCAATGAAATCAAGAGCGAGGCAAGCATTAAGGCACTTTAACGCAATTAGCATACCGATAAAGACCACACGAACCTCGTCAAGCCTCCATCCGCTTAACCACCCACTGGCAAAAATCAACAATACTTTAAAGGCTTAATGATTGCAAATAATGTACGCATAATTGAGTACATTTCACTAAGATCACTTCAAAGAATCAAACTAACTACTTAAAGGACCTTTTGAAGGATTAGTAATAGAAGCTATTATTTAACGGGTATTTAGTTAAAATATGACAATAACCACGCAAGGTATAGGTAATTAGGAGGCTGTTGCCTCACACAGGCTTCTGGAGTTCCTTTTGCCAGCTTATAGGAAAGCAGTGGAACGGAAAATCTCGATGGTCGTTCGGATTTTTAAGTGAAAGGGTGCTTTTGGAAATTATTGTGAAGAGCAATTATGTGACGAATATTTTTTTTACACATGTCCTGTTTGTAATACCCTTTCATAGCTACCCAACTTTCCGAAATCGTGTCTTTTATAAAATACTGTTGGTAATTTAAACACTTCGTGATCTTCATTATATATTTAGATATGGATTTATTGTAGCGACGCTTGGGAGAGGTCTATGTCCAGTAGTGGACGTATTTCGAATAAAATGATGATGATGCAGTTATACCAGGATATGCAGAGCGGTAACTAGAGCGGTTGAAATAAAAATTCCAAAATGTTCCTTTGTCATAAAATAAAATTATTGGGTTGAGGGAACTTGTCGATGGTCAAACGTGATACATAAAGCAGTCGCCAAGTCTCCAAATCATGTGCTGCTTTTTTATATACTTCCATATTACTTTGATCAGGGTCATCAAATGGTTCATATTGTCCATACCGTGTATAATGTTCTCCCACGCTTCATTTATCCACAAAATTCCATATAACCGACGTTTATTTTCAAAAAACATCAACAAACAGTCAAGAATCTCTTGACTATGTGCAAAGATCACAAAAGATTATCATCTCCGCAAAACGAATGCTACCAATTATACGTATAAGGGCTTAACTAAAAAATCTATACTTACATACCTCAAGTATCGTTTACCTGCTTTCTGAATGGATAGATTTTAATCCCTGTACAATGGTATTAGGATCAATAAATGTGAAGTATTTTGTTTGCGACAAAATTTACAGTTATGCCGTCATTCGTGAGCAGTCGCGCGTGCTATCCTTGACGGACAAAGGGGATTGCGTCCTAATGTATATTGTGAAAGACTAATAGATATGTAACCAGTTTTTATATCGGTTATTATTGCAAAGGCTTGCAAGAATGAAATTGTGGACTATTGAGAAGTCAGCATTGTATGTAGTTTTGGGTGTTCCTCTTTCGATGAGGATGTCCAAATAACAACAAACATTGCAGCTGCATACAGACACTTAACCAAACAATAGCTGATTAGACTAGTCATTTTCTTATCATCATCTCATATCATTGGAGGATCCTTCATAATACACTTAACCTTTGAGCAAGAGAGACACAATCTCTCTATCACTTCGGTTACATTATGCACGTTTTGTTGGTAAATCAAGGTGAAGGTACTTGTTTCAGGTTTTTAGCTATAGCCTATCAAAGTTGTTCATAATTTTGAATAATATCTGCCATCACGAAAATAATCAGCTGTTTCCTACGGTTAAACAAAAAAACAGTCAATCTATTCAAAATAATGGAGAGAACATTCCACTTCCACCCTTTTAGAGATATTTGGTAATTTAAACTACACCTTATATTAAACTGCTACGATTTTTTTCCAAATATCGTACCTTCAGACCTAAATCACCAATCAAACTATGACATACGTCCCAAAAAACTAGGCGTCGAACATAAACACAAACTCATTAGCATTTCATCTAAAACCCCCAGTATTAAGGGCACACATTTCCGATTATTTAATTAAGAGCCACATCGGTTGATGTCCGTTGATAATCAGGAATGGCGTTGAACTGGTCCCAAGTCGTTTTGTTAATAATTTTTAATCTCTTCATTCTGACGTTCTGGTTCGTAGGGAGGGTAATTGTTGTTATTTATTTGCTGGATAGATTTTTGGACAGGTTTTAGTGGTTGAGAAGTGTTGGGATGGTGACAGGGAGATTTGATTTAGTGTCTGAGATGGTAATACAAACCGACTGCTAATTACGTTATACGTTAGTAAATGGAAGCTAGAAATTTTGATTATTAAATTCCTAAGCAAAATAGAATGAAATAAAGAAAGAAAATGTATTTATTGGTCTCACACAGGACAACACAATTTGATAAAAAAAAAACAATAGCCTAGAAAACATAATTAAACTTTTTTTTTCTTTATTTTCATTATTAATTAATGAAAATGTTGGTGAAAGTTGGTGTTGGTGTTGGTTGGTGTTGGTGTTGTGGTTGTTGTCGTTCATGTTGTTGTTGTTGGTTTGTGTTGTTGTATGATTATTATTTTTTTTTTTTTTGTTTTTTTTTTTAATATCAATTGCACTGAAAATGGCAAACCTATGACCATAACATTAACATACCATGTTAACTATTTAAAACAAAAAATGTAATGATAATCTATCGCAAAACCGTGAAAATGTTAGGTGGCGATTTAAATAAGAAACCTAAAATAAACATAGGTTTGTGTTTATTTTCGTTCAAGAATTGCGAAGTTGGGTGTAACCTCTAGATTCCAAGATCTGCACCCCGCGTCAAGAGGAGGCGCATTTCTGTCTATAAAGGCATACCTCACAAAATGTTTCCATTTGTCTTTGGAGTACACTAAACTTGTCTACCTAGATTTAATAATTTTCAGGAACTTAGGAGTTGTTATAACTTTACCTTCCATATCCCATAGCCGATCTGGAAGTCTTTAAAAAGACTCCGGACCCAGGAAGGAAAACTTGCTAAGGTGGAGATTCATTAATGACTCTGTCATGGAGCGTAAATGTGGTGCTGCTACGATGGGTCACTTAATAGCGTGTCCTACTTCTCCTGTTGTTTGTTTACTACAGAAACTGATGAACACTACCAAAAGAACAAAACAAAAAAAACAAGCCAAAAACAAACTAGTAGCTATGTTCTGGGCCCCATCGGTGCTGTGGATTGTTGTAAGAGATACCGCGGCCTCAACATAAAGAGCGGGAAAGAAGGAACATGGGTTGTTTTTTGTCAGTAGAAGTATGACACTCCTTTTCGCTTTGCCCAAGAGTGGGAGGGGTTATTTGATGATTTCCCACACCCCAAAAACAGCTCTGTTCTGGGCCGTTTAGATTTACTATCAACACGCTAAGAAGATAATTTACCTCTGTCCAGTTAATATGCGTCTTTAACTGTGATTCTCTTCTCAATCCTAGTCACTTAATATAATGAACGCCGAATACGAAGTCTTTTCTGCCTTTTCCATTTTAAAATCTATTTCGATACAGCAATATCAAAGTATTTAAAGTAAAATAATCAATTAACTTCTATATTTTATTTAAATATCTGAGAATTTCAGTGATACAATCAATAAATAATAGAGTAAAATAAGTCTGACTGGTCGTAAATATCAATTTACCAGTTTCAATGATTAAAATGATATTGGTAAAGTAAGATCTTAACAAGCCAGGCCTGAGATCGCTAGTAATTATAAAATTCCTTACTGTATTAAGAAATTATTGAACGAGAAATTTTAAAATAATTTATTTTATTAGTATCTTTTAGTGAATGGTCGAGAAATAATTTAACGATTTTTTCGTGGAATTAAAATATTTAATACAAGACACATACTGCCGTACTCAGAGATTTTAATGATTACTTAAGCCGTCACTTAGTGAAGGTTTGACATATTTTTCTATGACAAAACTGTCAAAATCATTACTAAGTGATAGCCTAAGTAATCATTAAAGCTCTCTGAGTGCGGCAGTTTGTTAAGTAAAATAAAGTGTGGACAATGAGGGCGCTGTTAGCTTCTTTCTGGCAACCCTGAGCAGTGACAAGCCGATGACATTACCGAGTTTGTCAAAAACTGTGGTATTGCCAGGTATGAAATATTTACTTCCGGGTTTCGCCACCATCTAAACTTTTTTGTTAAGCTGTACCTTCTTTTCTCGATTGCGTTTTTAGCCTACTTTGGAATCCTGAAACAAATTGAACGACCCCAAATGAATTAAGATACTGAAGAATGATCATTGATCGTGGCCACAACGATGCACTATTATGTCTGGAGTTAAGTTTTTGCCTAACTCCATACTTAATAGTGCTTTAAAAATGCACTTTTTCAGATCTGAAACACTAATTTAATAAGCGTTTGTTATTTGATATAGCACAGTTCTTTTTTCAAGTCGAAGACAAAAACTCCTCAAAGTACCCAAGTAAACACCAGCTATTTAACTAAAGTTACTTAACTCACAAATATAAGAACTTACCTTAGATAGTAAAAGCGCATACCATATCGGCACAGTCGGTTAAATTCGTCGCTTCCACGTTATAGTGGCAACTCTTCAATTATGTATCACCACGTTAATGTATTATTTAACACTTAGTCGAGTTTCGACATATTTCTTGTTGGCTCCCCGTAGAGTGACTACATTTTGGGTTGTGGTCCAAGTTTTATAAGAAAGTCGATTTGGTTCGGAATGGGAACATCTTGAATACTAAAGAAAATCGATGTCTAGAGAGACTTTCAAAATAATTGGCATAAACTTCAAAATCATCTGCCTAGTCTTTTCCTAGCCATGATGGGGTCAGCTGCTAGTCTTACCGCATGCCTATCTGACCTCCACAACGTAGTTAGGACTGGGCTATACGATACCACTTGGTAAGACTACTGACCGTACCTATATCGAACCAAAATCACTAGCAATCGAATGGACTATCTTCATCGGAATCATGTATTCTTCTTATATCAAATCATTGTTAACATGAAACTAAACTCTAACAGTTTAGATATGTTAACAACGTATAAAGTAAACTCCAAATAATCTTCTTGCTATACCGTTGCCCGTAATAAGATTTCAGCTAAGGATTTTTACCTGTCAAGCGATACTTTTCAGAGCAGATTGACAACACTGATTGAAAGATTCTAATGTGTTCTCATGAACAGCTAGCCAGCTATTCTCTTTTTTTTCATTTATTGTTCAATAACACAGTTTCAATCATTTTTCTGGAGATGTACCTTAACATACCACACAAATCATCGAGGGTTTAGCAGTTTGTTTTCTACAGGTTTAGGCACAAAAACCGCTCTTCGCTCTCAACTTGCACCACAAACCCCATGGTGTTTGTTATTTTTTCACAGTGACAACGAGATCGAATTGACAGCAGCGACGGGTTGAGAACACTGATACTGCAACAGTGTTTGTCAATCAAACGGAAAGGGTTAACATACGGGTTTTTGTGATGCTTAGTTAAGAAATTACGACTGCCCAGCTTGTTGGCTGTTGTTGCCTATTTTGGAAGTTATTAGTTATTTTGTAACGGTGTTGTGGTTTTAGACCTTTCGTTTGGTATTTTGACGTACAGAGTATGATTCCAAACCAGAAAGAAACCAGGGATTTAGAGCGAATTTCACCAATGCAATTACGGTAGTTAACAAAAAAAATAATTAGCCCGTCATGCGTCAGATTTCCAAAAAATATTGGACACGTATTTTTTTTGACCTCAACAAACAATGCAGATTATACAGTGCTTTGATACATTCTAAATCATAGATGGAAAAGTTAGATGGAAAATTCACCAATGGAGCTAAACAATACATGAAACTGCGTTTAACAGCTGTCAGTGTCAGCTCCTTTGGTTTGTGCTGTTCATGGTTATCGCGTTCAGTAAAAACCGCTTAATGATTTTTGAATTACTAAGTCAGTAGTTTCAGACAAGGAAATCGAAAATAAGGAACTGAACTGGATATTCAGAATGTTAGGTGCATCGTTTGTCAAATTAAACGGGCTAAAAGGAGAAGTCCAATAACTCATCCTTGCCATTTTTTTTTAATTTTGAGAAATCGAAAAATTCGACACAATAATCATCATATAGCGGTTTTGAGCACAACGACTGTAGCATAGTAGCCAAAATTAGGTATAAACAAACTACCTACTTACCTTTTTACCGGACTGCAGCGATGCCCAAAAAGAGGGTTATTTATCGTTTAATTTTATCTTGTAACAAACAGAAACACACAACTGCAGCCCCCCTACCCCTACCTAATTAATAGGTATCAAAACATCTCATATTACAACCAGCTCCGGACTGGTATCTAAAAACAGCACTCATTTACTGACCATTTACTCTTAATCAGTATTCAAGATACGGCATTTCTTAGGAGTTATTAACAGTATAGTTACATCCTTTAAGTAATGAGGTACTTCGCACTGCGGAGTGTAAAAGCCATACATTATAATTGAAGGGTCTAGTTCAAGTCTTAATGAAGTCTGCTCCCATACATAATACATCTATTCAATTAACCAAGTTATAGCGTATCATTTGTGCGTTTTTTTAGCAATGATTTTTATCTGATGGCCGTTTTATTTTTGTTTGTCGTGTCTAGATTTTATGTAGGGAAAATGTTTCTGTTTATAAATGGGCTTTTTGTTGTTGTAAGGTAAAGAGTTTCTTTTTAACGACGTCTTCTTTTTACCCGACTACGGCGAAGCCAAAAGGAAGGGTAATGATTTTGGAAGTCTATGTATGTATGTATGTTTGTTTGTATATTCCATCGTAGCGCCTAGACTACTGAACGTATTTGAATAAACGAGGTGTCAATATATTCGTAAGAATAGCCCAGGTGACCTTGCTACTGGCAACTAGCAGCTGACTTCTGTATCAATGAGAACGCCATGAAAGAGCATCAGGTATCAGTGGCATGCGACTACGGCTGTCCTCTATAATAATTTTCAAATTATCTACTTACAAGATGATTTTTCTTGTTTTCAACTTTTAGGATCGCGGTTTTATTAGTCTGCGTTGTTAGTCATAGTCGGGTTTTAGTTTTTAAACTTAATTTTTTTACTGACGAAAATCAAAAGTCTTGCCAAACAAAAATGACAATCCTGAATGTCATGTTGAATTTGGCGATGTGTTTGGACACTTTGGTATTGTTCATCAGTTCCTGTAAAGTATGTGGACAATAGGACACGCTGTTTAACAACACCGGTTTTCCGGGATTTTCTTGCAATGTTTTTATTGATTGGCGTTTAGTAGTACCTACCTACTTCTTTATCCAATAGATTTATCGTTTCCCATTTTTCAAAGTCTGCATAAATTATTTAATAAACTACGTCTCAGTTACTCCAACGAAATATCAAGCAAATATTTTTTTTTACAAAACAACCGTTGGGGTCGACATTCGCACGAAAGTCAATTAAAATTATATCATTAATCCATGTCGTTGGTTCCGGTGGCAGAATACTTGCTGTGCCTTTGCCGAATTAAAATATAGCGTTACACATAACCTGATCTGATGACAGTTCAAGATATATCAGGGTAGTGATGCAGAGCGTATGCGATCCCCTTGCAAAAGATTGAAATATTAAATTTTATGTAAAATGACATAACACAACATAATATCACGTTTATAATGCCCGAAGAGATAGGCAGAGGTTTTACTCAATAGACAGTATAACAAGCCGAAAACCATTTTCTAGAATCTAAAACCATTTTCGGCTTTTTCATCAGGATTTTTTTATGAATTTTTTATCATTTTATTTTTTTAGAAATTCTTGATAGAAAACCCAAAAACAATTTAACTGACCCTGTAATCGAACTTAATAGCTCATGTTCAGCAGACCACAGACGCCATTCCGAATTCTAGATAAGAATGGAAAACACATATTACCTGGGACTTAAACGTAGCTCTCGAAATGTGTGTGTACTTTTAGGTACACCTCTGGCCTACCCTTCGAGGATTACTAGCGCGATGTTATGTTATGTCTTATCTAGCTTTTATTAATATTCAATTGTGAGTATCATTCTTTGGAAAACTTTACTTTTGTAATCCCAAAATGATCTTCTTACAACACTATACAACTCCACTCACTGCCATTTCGACACAAATATTTAGCTCACATATCTGGTAATTTCACTTCTCAATCACGAAACTTATCATCAGATCTGTGTGTGTACAGAATTTTTCATCGTTTCACTTGATCGTCCCATTCCACACTACAGCCTTATTTCTGACATGGCCGATTAAGATGATAAAGTTCGCAACATATTAAAAGTTGAACTGATTTCGTTGGCAGATATTTTTGTTTTTAATTTGGGGATCACTTTATAAAACGGTTTTAGTTCTATAATTAAAGGTACTTTCGTAACTGGTTTGTTGGTTAATCTATACAAGATTGCTAATTAATTAATTGTATTAGTTACTTTTGGGGTTTCATTCGCGTCAGCTTGATTTGTGTGCGGTAATCACGTGCAAATTATAAAAAAAAACGTGGAAATATTTTCCTTCTACATAACCTTGACTCTCTATGCTTAGGGACTCCATGATAATCATCTGCCTACAACAGTCTCCTGCTGAATAAAGGCTTCTTCAACCGCACGCCTTGTACCTCGATTCTCGGCAACTCCCGACCAGTCATCCTGCGAAGGTCATCGCTAGACCAGCAGGGCTATTGCGTTTCTTTGACGACAGTGGCTATCATATAGTGTCCATCAATTACCTGTCAAATGGTTCCAGTTTGTACCAAACCATAACCAATTTGACAGTTAGCCTATGGACAATATGATAGCCACTGACATTTAAAAGATACGCAATAGTCCTGCAGAGGCCGCCTTTCGCTTACTGATTCACAGAGTCCACTCAAGAGCAACTGTTCCCTAACGTTCATCGATTCTGCGGCTAATATGGTCGGTCCATTTCCACTTCTGCGTACTTATTCTCTGAGCTATATTGCTTACCATTCCAGTTAAACAATTTCACTTTCCTCATTCCCCATTATCGCTTCATTGTCTGGCCCTATCTCTTAAAATTTCCCTGAGAACAGTCCAAGAATACGACACTAAAACCCTACTAATTAAATAATTAAGAAACACCCGAAAAATAAAAAGTAAATAGCCGAAAACCTCAGCTTTATAATCTGTCTATTCTTTTTAAAATTACGTAATTCATTGGCGCCTTGGCCTACGGTACTAGGGAAGCATAAAATCGTATTGTTCTTGATATTTTCATTGACTAGTACCCCATTCCAGCCATTACGTGAATTAGTAGCCCGAAATTGTTTCATTCATTGGAGGAGCGGCCTTGAGTGGTTTTAGTTCTGGGTGGTAAGCAATGAAAGTTACTGGAAAAAATATGTTAGTTGCGTCAAGTTAGAGAAGATAAATGCGTGACTTGCCCAACCTTTCGGGAATTACAGCGTGACGCTATGTTATGTGTTAAACAATTCAATTCAATTTATTCATAAACAATTTACATTGTATTTGAAATCACAAAAATAATAAAAGTAATAATAATAGCAAATTAGTATAAACAAATACACAATCGTAAGTCATAACTAAAACACAAAGAACAAAAATTATAATCACACATAAAAAACAATTTTAAATCATGATAAAAAGAACATGACGTAATCATTCTGTAATTCCTCAAGGGTAAGTCAGAGCTGTACAATAATTCACTTACATTACGCCAGTTATCGCAATCAAATGGGGAAAAATCCAGATTCCGTGGCTGCTACAGAATAAAATCTAATGGAACTTGCCTAGCGGTCCAAGCTGAAAATTCCCCAAATAAAAAAATATAAATGTAGTTAGATACCTAAGAACCATTCACAATTTTCTCAGACCGAACCCGATATTCCTAAGCATTCAACACAAATAATCAGCACGTCAACCGCATGAAACATAGATTACATAATAGACACTAGACCGCCACGATTTCTATCACGCCACCATGAAAGCGCGAAATCGCTAAACAACTGTTTTTTATAAAAAAATCTATCATTTATTTACATGTCAGGACAAGAATGCACAACACAAAAATAAATATGTAACGGTCGGCGTATTCTGGATACGCCTTGGAACACTTTATAGGATCCTTTCGTGCCGGCGCTAGCTCGCACAAAGGTAACAAAAGGGAAAAAATAAGAAAAAAATTGACGAAACTTGTGTGGCTCAAGTAGGAAGAGGCTAGCGATAGTTGGTACCATGGTATTTTCTTTACCAAAGGCCGGTTTCGAGGCACGGGATTATTATACCGCCAACTTCCAAACCCCGAGCAAATTGAGAAATTTGTAATGGAAAAACCTTACAGCCCTTTCGCTCTACCCGGGGATTTAACCCAGGATCCGACACTCACCAGTCGCATTTGCCACCAAGAGATCAACGAAGCTAACAGGCGGGGCGAGGGCTGTTCTCTTCTGCTGCTTCTGCTTCGGCTGTTAGATTTCCGTTCCTTTGGACTATGAGAGTTGAAGGACGGTGGCTAATCTCTGCTAAGATTGGCAACCATCACTGAAATCAATATGAATACAATGCCAATGGTTACATTCAGTAATCAGTTCTTTTATCACTGCCACAGTTCACAAGTTTGGAGAAAAAATATGTTTCTTTTACAAAAAGTATATAAAAAGGTCAACAGCCTGAGAAAGTACATTCTCATAATAAAAGAAAAGCAGTTTTTTACTTTAATTTTCTTGCTATATCAACACACACCCGCTCCGCTCTTGCGGAATCGCCAACGCTCATTACAAGTCCCCGACTATAAGGTGATGTCGGATCTTTTAAGAAAATTTGGATGCGCCGGGTGCGATGTTTTTTTTTTTCCAAAATCACGTGGGAGGTGAGACGTAATTGCCGAAATTCCTAATTTTTGACAATCAATGGACAGGATATTGCTATTATGATGTACCGAAACGGCCGCCATCTTTCTTTTGGTGATGTTTATGAAAAATGTTTCGGGATAATGTCCATGTTTTTGATTTGATTACGGGTTCATCGTTAATATTATATTTTTTGAATATTTTTACGAGTATTTTATTGCTGAAATTGTGTGGGCTCAATCAATGGATGGTTGAAGAAAATGGTTCTGTTCACCCATTCATATAGATGAAATAAATTTAATCTATATAATTACTAATATAGTCCTTTTTTTGGGAGGTGGAAAATCGTCAAATAACCCGCTCTTGGGCAGAACGAAAGGTGGTGTCTGACTTCTACTGACTAAAAACCACCCATGTTCATTCTTAGCCCTTTATGTCGAAGCTGCGGTATCTCTTACAACATCCCGCAGCCCTGAGTGGACTAATATAGACCCCACGTCCTTAATTGTCGATGGAACCATCATTTCTGAGTGTGCTTTATTTACCAAGTTTTAATGTGTAAGAGGTTTTTGTAACCACTTTATAGTATTTAACGTACCATTTATGATGCATAGGTAACACAGGAAGGGAGGCACATATAACTAACCTACCTACCTACTGTCAATTAATAATTTATTACAACATTTTCCAATACAAAAAGTGGTCTACGTAGCATAAACAATGAAGTTAAACACGAAAATCGCAAGTACAATTCAGATATAACTCTAACTTACTTCCCACTATTTTTTGTAATCATGATTAAACCATGGTTGAGACATTCACATTCCTAACCCAAGCGTATTCGTCCACGAACCTAATTTAGAATCATCATAACTTTCAAACAATAAACCGATGTTTATATTGTATAATTCAGTTTAATTGTCTATTCACTCTTCGCGTGAATGCATCCCGAACCCACACGTTGATAACCACTCCGAACACTGATGTTTTAATAAATTTATTTCACATCGGATCTCTCTGTTTAATACCTGATGAGTGAGGGGGAAACAGATAGGTTCCTTGAGAATAGGTTCCCGGTTCTCTCACACCCTGCGTTGGTCCATTCGTGACGGTCGTCTGAATTTCATCTTAGAAATTGTTGGGTGGTAGGGTTGGGAAAAGAATTTAATGAAATGCCGATGTCGATTTGGTATTGTTCTATATTAGTTTGGTATTTAATAAGTTATATACGTATCTTGTGACCACTGTGATAATATTACTGAAAGCTGAATAGACACTAATGAAGTCTAATTTCTGGTATTTTTTCCTCTGCCGAAGACTTCGAAAATTACAGGAATGAAGTTATGATATGTTAGCCTTTATCAACATCATCTACAACCCAACTTTACACACTGCGGAGACTCCATTTTCTGGAGCCAGTGCCAGCCTCATTGGGGTTTTCCCCCCAATGTTTCCACAAATAGCATAAGAAGCATAAAGGGAAGTTTACTGACTTAAAAAAATATGATTCCACTATTCCGTCTGTCCGTATTAGTCCGTCTGTTAGATTATCGAAAAATATTGGATACGTATATTTTGTTTTATCAAATCAATAGAAAATAACGAAGATACAAAAATCAAAGATCAAACGTCAAAGATTTGAGGGGGATTTGTGACGTCACTAACCGCAAAAAAATGTCATACTAATGTCTTTCTTTTTTTGGCGGGTGGAAAATAATCAAATAACCCCTTCCGCTTTTGGGCAGAGCAAAAGGGAGTGTCAGACTTTTACTGACTAAAAACCACCCATGTTCCTTCTGAGCCCTAAATGTCGAAGCCGCGGTAGCTGTGTGTGAACAACCATACCAAAGTCTTAGAATATGACGTCACACGAGTTTTTAAAGCACTGTATCGTCTTCAATGTTTGCTTATGTGAAAAAAGAAAAATACGTGTCCATTATTGTTTGGAAATCTGCCTGACGGACTAATTAGGTTTTTTTAGTTAACTACCCTATTGTAAAAAAGTATTTTACATAGATGTTGAAATGTGTGCCTGATCTCAAAATGTTACTCATAATATTCCATTGAGTCGAATCTTAGCAGCGAGGTGAAAACGAAAACATCCCTCAAAATTGTCATTCCCTTCTACGTGGGAGGCTCATATTCGGCCGTTCTATAGACATTCAGTAAACTGTCACGTAACCATACAAACTCAAGCTAACAAAGAACTTTAAATATCGACAGACACGCACACCCCATCCCTTTGCCACGCCCACAAGGCATCAATAATCTCGTCCCACAAAACAATCTAAAATACAACAATTTACTTTCAAAAAGTGAGGAGTTTGTCGCCTAATTTGTTAAAATGGTTCCATCGCCCATTTTTTGTTCCACACTATTTTTAGCAAAATGAGTAAGCGATTATATTTTTCTTTGTGTGTGTTCTAAGATTAATTGTTGGCATGATTATTATAAAGGCATTTTTCTGTCGACGGGACGTCTCTATTAATATTGGTATTCCTGCCTACCTGGTGGGCAGGATGCGCAGGCGCAATGATTATTGTGTGTGCTGTTAACTAATTCTTCTTAGTTATAATTCGGCTTGAGGCATGATGACGTATTGTTGGATTAATTACTTTTGAATTTTTTCGTAGGGAATTGAATTTATTGTAGATTGAACTAGTTTTTTGTGAGTTTAAGATTTATTCGTATTACCTATGGCTATACAGGGTGTTTGGTAGGGAGCTGTACATACGCCTAGGGTAGAAACTAGGGATAGTCTGCTACCTACCCCCGCCCATTATATTGACCTTGGCCCAACCCCATAGAAAGTTGCCCTTAAAATTATTTCTTTACCTTACTACGGTACTTCAGGCCCCATAACTTTTCTTCTCCACAATTTTCTGGTGTAAAATAATTTTTTGCAGGACCCTAAGACTCTAACGATTAAAACAAGACCATTAGCCGACCGGTCCCATGGATAGATTTTGAGCTACAGGTAGTTTTAGTCAAAAAATCATAAAAAAGTCAAATAAAAAATAATAATAAATTAAAAAAAAACCTTGAGGCCAAGGTCAATATAATGGGCGGGGGTAGGTAGCAGACTATCCCTAGTTTCTACCCTAGGCGTATGTACAGCTCCCTTCCAAACACCCTGTATATTTAGTTTATAGATTTACAGATTTATGTTTTGATTGTTTTAACTCCCAAGATATATCCCTACTTACACACTACTACAGGCAACTGAAGATAGTTCTAAATAAAAACTATAAGCAAAAATATGTACTTCTTATTATTTTGTATACTATTTAAATAATAAAAGAAGCTTACCTATTCCTCTTATTCTAAAATTTCCCTTTAACACACTTTTAGCAATACACAAAAGAAGAATGTTCTTTGTAAGTATTATACGTACTATGTAAATACAATAGGTACATACCAAACTACATAACATATTTTTACTTAAAAGGTATGGCAAACTCTTGTGGGCACCAACACATTTCCTTGAAGAACGCCATTGCTCCACAAATTGCAATTCGTAAATCATATCAAAAGAAAGAAAATATTCGCGAAGTAAGCCAAACAAAAGGGGATAATCCTTTGTTTAAAACATTTAACAAAACGCTAATACTAAAACATGGAACATTTCTTATTATAACAATAGGTAATCCTTTTCGAGAAGCCTACCCTAAACATATGGTTAAGGTAATTAGGTAATATTCTTTATTACCTTTTTGTTCTTAACCGAACCAGTACGATCCTGAACAGAGGTAACAATTGGCTCACTATAGACGTTAACCAGGACAAAATGGAACCTGGAACCCGGAATATAAAACTTTATGGCCGGTCATGGACAGCAGTAAAAACTAACTGTACAGGTGTAACTGCAATTTGCACCTTCCTTATCTAGAATGCTCGAGATAATGTAGAAGAAAGTTGTTTTTGACGAACTGTTAAGATGACTTTTAGGTAAGATTTTCCTTGTAGAGTTAAAGTTTTTAACATACCTAAGTAAAGTACGGTTTACATTTTAGTAAGTTATTCAAGGGTACCGCCGCGTTCGTCTTGTGTTACCAAGCGCGACTACTGAACAAAGTGTCTGGGTTCTCCCCCATCAGGAATAGGGATGCTTCCTGATTTAAAAAAAAAATATGATTCTAATTAGTCCGTCTGTTAGGTTATCGGAAAATATTAGACACATTTTTTATTTTGTCAAATCAATAAAAATTTACGAAGGTAAAACGCGTCAAAGATTTGAGTGGGCGCTTGTGATGTCATTCACCGGTAAAAAATGTCATATTAATGTCTTGAAATATGACGTCACACAAGTTTTCAAAGCACTATATCGTCTTCATTGTTTGTTTGCGTGAAAAAAGAAAAACATATTTATGTGTCCAACATTTTTTGGAATAACTAGATTTTTTTTTAACTACTCTATTACTCAATAGAATCTACGGGGTCTGACTGTCTCCTCTTGGTAGCAATAACCTTGCCCCTTTTTACATGGGACTTTAATATAACTGGTTAAATTCGCATGTACTATTAGGTATACACCTCTGACTAATCCTTCGAAGATTGCAGGTATAATGTTACGGTCAAGGGCACACGTGCAGTCAATCCACCTGGAGCCCTACTATGACGTCTTAAAACAGTCCAAACGTAATCTTATAGCGCCATCTCTTTTCCACGCAGGATTAAGAATAAGTTAGGACTGTTTTAGTAGTTTTACATGGTAGGCCTTTTGGTTGTAAATTACTTTTGAACATCTGCAATAGCTATTGAAGGTGCACGTGCATAGTCTTCCCTAATACAAAATCTCACTTTTAATCACACCGGCCCTCATACACTTCGAATTTGAATAATACTTTATTGTTTTGTGCCAGAAACAGCATTGTAGACTTTCTTGAACGAGCTCCTTCACAGAGATCGCCACTCAAAGTTACTAGGAACAAAACCTTTATTATACTAGGAATGGGGTACGTGGTCATATTTACAAATGATTTAAAAAGCACATGGCATGTCTAGCAACACTTCCTACTAACTCTTTACTATATTTTCTCCGAATTGACACATATTTCGGCCCATACACTGCCAAAAAGTCTACATGACCAGCTCTCTATTGTCTATGAGTTCTACCTCTTTGTCTCAACGACCGTCGGTATTGTCTTGAAAATCGAAGTGTGGCGGTGTCTTCAGATCATTGTAAAAGGATTAGCTTAATGTATCATTGTTCAAATTGCAGAACAAAGGTACCGATGTTAGAGAACAATTGATCCTTATCTGATAGGGTATGTTCGCAACACTTTCCTTGGAAGTTTGAATTTTTGTATAATTTGTAACAATTGGGAACATGGGTACTTGGGTAGTCTCCTTTGGATAGTGTTGTGGGAATTTTTGGTATCTATTTCTTCATAAAAAACCCATTCAATACAATATTTGGAGAAAGTAAATTATTTATGTAGGTAAGTTGCGAGTGGATTTGCCATCAGAATAAAAAATTATCCCTTTTAAAGTCATCCAGGAGCATTAAGAAAAAAACTCAGGAATAGCGCTGACTTGCGTTATACACTCACTCTTACTCTTTATACTCTTTTGCAAAATCTCTTAATTTAAAACCCAACGGCTATAAGTAAATGCGTTGTTTGTCAATCAGTGAATTTAAGTTTTTTTGCGCTTGTTGTCAAGCACTTGTCAGTTCCCGGTAATACGCACTGTGTCCTTTAGGTCGTCTCCACATTTACTGACCCATCATAAAACTACCATAAAAATAGCTACACCAAAACACCCAAATACAGTTTATTTATCATATTTAAGAAGCCATAAAGGCCACATATCACCAGCGATAAAGCCATTTCAAGCGCCATACGTCCCCAAACTATAACTTACTACACCTAACGGGATCCTAATAAAAGATTAAATCGTCATTTGGTTCCATTAAAAACATATTCCACATAATATTAAGGATCGTAAAAGTGTTGTATTCTAGAACTATTTATTGGTTGAAAACATTTACAAATAAGTTTGGACATCAATAAAAACGGGGACCCGTTTATAACTTGACGAATATCTACAAAATATTTTGGTTGGTATAAGTTTACGATGAGATACCGTCACGCCTTCGGTAGGTTTTTCGTGTAATAAAATTAAATTGAAAGCTGAGAGATGTGTTGCTCCCAGATACCTTTGTCGGGCCTTCTACTACTTTTATAGCTTGTTTCCTCTAATACTGGCAGTTTTAAGGGTTTTGGTAGCAGTATTGCACTTGGACGAGAATCTTTAGACAGGTCTAGTTGTGAAGTAATTACGGTGGAAAACTACGATTTTTTTCTTCACAGCGTGTCAATGGCAAACTTCCATTCCATGGCAAATATATCCGCTCGCTCATTCAGTCATAAGATCATGAGTTTCTTCAATATACACTCATTATCATATTATCAGTTGTTAATATGCGGATAATGTAGTGGGCTGCAATATTGTTATTTTTTTTTTAAATTATTTTTGGTATGTCTCAACACATATTGTAGCTGTTTATTGTCCCTAAATAAATAAAATAAAATAAAATGAAATATGGTAGTGTATGATAGTCAGGAAGATGATACCTAATGGTCGTACGTGTGATAAAAGAGCACAAACATAAGATACTAGAAGCAGCCTATGAGAATAAGTTGCAGGCCCGATAAACCCTAAGAAAGGGTCCTACTATGAAAACACAGGTTCACTTTAGAATAATCAGCTCGTAAAATGTATCTTGCTGAAGCGCAGATTAATGGCTATCAAATTCCGCAGTCAAATATGGTTACTTGGGTTGTGAAGGTTATAATCACATCACACTAATATTATAAAAGCGAAAGTTTGTGAGTGTGCGAGTGTGTATGTTTGTTACTTCTTCACGCAAAAACTACATAACGGATTTGGATAAAATTTGGTACACAAATAGTTTATAACCTTGATTAACATATAGGATAGTTTGTATCCCGATTTCGTCTTGCCGTGGGATAATTTTTGACTTGTAGCGGGCGAAGCCGCTGACAACAGCTAGTATGCTATATTTTTATGTTACTGAAAAACATCAGGGTTGTGAACCAGAATATTCTGTACTGAGAGCCCACTCACAGATTTCCTCAACCTTTTGACAACTTACATTGAGTCTGAGCTACCAACGATTCCATTACTCGAACCTCTAATTATTCCTCGCTCCCAGACTACCAAACATTTCGGATACATTTCTTCAATGGGCTCTGTCCTTTTTTTTCCTCATAGGTGCGTTTCACACGCTCGAAAGTGAGACGTTGTCGTCGGCGTTAGTTAAACATGTAATCAGGCTATTAGCTCATATTGGCGGCTCGATTGATGAGGGTTCTCTGTGTGAGGGACCCTTTTTTGTGGAGCCAAATAGGAGGTTTGCGAGACGTGATGCCGAAATATCGGACTTTGGTCATATGGGGTATTAATGAAGGAATTGGTTGAAAATATAAATTATTTTAAGGTGGATAAGCAGAATCTTTTTTCATTTTTCCTATTTTATATTCCCAATTTTTTTTACCTATTATGTAGTTCTGTTAGTAACAACTATTGGCTGATAATGATGAAAAGTCGTCTAAATTTTTCAAAAATTATTCCAGATGCTTTTGAATTTTAAGGATCCAATGGCCACGTTGGAGATACCTTATGAGTGTTGACTCAGAATTGATGATTGGCTAATATCTTCAGATGGTGTCCCATCTGAAGATATTAGCCATTAGGCATTCGAACCTCTCAAGAAACATACTTAAGTCTTGTAATCAAACTGAACGAAGGCAGTTGTCTCGTAAATTCGAAAATCCTCACATTATTCCAAATCGAAGGTCTTGATTAAATATTTTCTTTATTTTCAACCTAAGCTGTGACCACACGCACAATTAATGCCTACCTAATTTCGGTTTCGGTTGCCGATAAAACCGTAATTTATGCAAATATCTGAATTGAAGTTACGGCCGCATGTTTAATGAATTTCGGTAATCGGAAATACCGCAAATGACGGTTTTTGCTTTTGGGTGGCAAAATTAAAATGTAAACTAATAGAGTGTTGTCACTTTTGAAGCCTATTAGGACAGTTTATGTCCTTGTTTAAATATTTATGCGCATAATAATTTAACGAGTAGCTCTGATTTCCCTTTTAGTTATGAATATTTATGTTTTGACGCCGATTTTGTTGTATTTTTTGTTTGAGTTGGTCTGTGATTCGAAAAAGCCACACACTATAGAGAAGTTAGTTATGTATTAATAATAATTATGACATGAAATGCTGTTTTCAGTCGAAAACTGAAATTTCATCACAGATTACAATATTAAGTAAACTTAAAATATTATGTTTGAGAAATTAAGTAAGTACGTACTGCAACATCGAGAAGTTATATCCAGTAAAACTTGACTTCGCTTCCCTTTCCGTACAATTAGAAATCACTTTAATTGGGTTTTGCATAACTTGATTTGTCGTCATGTGTACTAAACTAACGACCAACATTCCTTGTTAAGGTTTCATTTTCTCTTTATGCATAATACATTTTAAAATTGTCTTATGCCACTCAAGCCGATTATAATTTACCTAATTTATGTTCCATACAAAATATCTCTACAAAAGTTAGCCTAACAAGCCACACAAATTCAAATGACTCCTAACACTATTAATAGTTACTTTGCAAGATTTACTATGATTTGGAACTAATTTAGCAACATTTTAATCCTGTCAAAGGTAGATAAAAGTCAGTGTAGATATAATTTAGGAGTCTGCGAGCGATAATTTGACGCGTCTTAATTAGGTAAAGTGTTGGACCTGAGCATTTTGTAGAAATGTGAAGATAGTGAGAAATTTTTAACTTAATTAAGAACACGGAAGGTTTTATCTGAGTTTGATCTTAATAATGACGTTTCAAAGAAGCTGAAAATCACTAGGAAAGCTCCTTGCCCAGTGCCGGTTCGTTCATGAAACACGTTTTCAAAGTACAGGTTTTAAGACATGCCGATTTCCTCACGATGTTTTTCTTCACTGTTTTGAGAGCTGAAGACTTAACTTCCAGAAATAATGGTAGTCATTAATACAGCAGTTTTTTTAAATTATCCACACCCAAAACAACAACAGAAAATACAATTTAACACTTCAGATACTTGTATCGATTGGCACAGCTGCACGCTGTTCGCAAAACATAGCGTTGTGGCATGGAGCTGTGTGGTCTGGCCGCGGGCCCAGTGCTTGACGGATCAATTGCTTTATTGTTGCCACCCCGTGGCCCTCTGCTGCGGGGATAGTGATGCCTAGTCCCGGACTTTCTTGCTTGTACAGAGGAAACTCAATACTTTTATTGCATTCCACATTAGTTGTTCTTACTTGATACACTTATAATTAGATCATAATATGGACCCCTGTCGGGCACAGCAAAATAAGTGCGATAGGAGAGAGGAAGCATTCGTTATTTAAATGTAATAACATATTTTAGACCAGGATCATTATTTTTGGTAAGAGCTACATTGTGACACAGACATTTATGACAAGCTAACAATTCAAACTTACAGCTTGTCTTGAAAAATCTACCATTTTCTACGACTAGACAGTTCACTGAAAATTGCGTCGTAGAATAAAGCAGACAAAGGTCTGGTCGATTTCTGTAAAGTTTTCTAGGACATATCATGGTTTCATAAATTATTGTCTTTTTTGTATAGGTTTATTTATATAAATAACTAAATTGATTTTCTGTGCATGTGATAAGCGGCAAAAATAAAAACTAAAACTATAAAGTTTTGGAAAGTTTGTATTTTTTGTACGTACCTACAGTATTAAAGCAGTCACAATCCTAATTATTGATCGACAAATGACTGTTTATGAAAAAATTCTCTCGTTACTCACCCACTTTTCAAGTCCCGGGAAACCCCGCACATCACTAGCAGAGACCTCTTCGTGCCCTCCCGTGACGCTGGGAGGTTCCGCAGATCGCCTCTGGCGGCGTTGCGGTGAGGTGCGGAAATTTTTACACGATGCGTGGATGAAATAGGTGTTATGACTTATTGTTAGCCTATAGAATTGTCTAGAAGAATCTCTGTTGAGCGGAAATATTGGCTGTCTTCGTTTTGTTGCGAAATTATTTTTATTTTTCTTAGAATTATTGTCTGCGTGAAAAAGATAGGTGAGTATATTTGGTATTTGTTGAGATTTTAACACTCCGCCATAAGGCTCCGTTTCGAATATAATAACTTTGGATAATGTAAAAATATTTATTAAGACCATTTTTTAAAAATGATTTTGGCACTAATAATATGGAAACTTTGATTAACTTTAGCCTATAAAGTCATTTGTTGTAAAATAAAAGGACAATAAAAATAAACCCAAATATTATGAGTGAATATGATAAATTAGACGTTGGGTGATCATTAAACAAACCTCATTTTTATTTCAATACCTACCTACCCGTAAATATTCAAAAAATGTATTTAATAGTCCTCGACCTGGTTTCGCCTGAGGGATACAAAATCTTAATATGGACACAGCAATGGGGCTAAAATGCTGCTATAATGCTGGTAAAACGGAAATGAGAACAAGAAAACTGGAGTGGTACTAGTACCCTTAAAGTCCAGTTTGCTTATTGTTGATAATGATTATGATGTATTAAAATACATCATCGTCATCATCATCATCATCATCATTATTTCAGCCAAAAGACGTCCACTGCTGGACAGACCTCCCCCAGGTGTCGCCACATTGACCGGTCCCGTGCGTCTCGTAACCAGCGCAACCTTCACCAGGTCATTGGTCCACCTAGTGGGAGGCCTTCCAGCGCAACGTCTTGCGGGTCGCGAACTCCAGAACTTTTCGGCCCCATCGGTCAACCATTCTGCGAGCAATGAGCCCTGCCCATTGCCACTTAAATCTGGCTCTTCGGGCTACGTTGGTAACCTTGGTTCTCATGCGGATGTCCTCATTTCTGATTCGATCACGCAAGGAGATTCCGAGCATAGCCCTATCAATTGCCCTTTGGGTGATTTTGAGCTTTCTGATTAGGCATATTGTGTGGACCACGTTTCGGTCCCGTATATAATCACTAGCAACACTCACTGGTCATAGACTATCGTCTTGAGACACTGTGGTAGGTTGGACAGTAGATACCGCGCAACTTTCCGAACGCTGCCCAGCTGAGGCGGATTCGACGATTGACCTCTTACTCGAAGTTAGACCTACCCAACTCGACGGTTAGTCCCAGGTAGACATAATCGTCCACAACTTCGAGCGTACAGTCTCTGATCTTGATAGGAGTGGGTGTTACATGAACATTCAACATAACCTTGGTTTTGTCCATGTTCATTTTAAGACCAACTCTTTCGGAAGCTCTACTGAGTTCATTTAGCACTGTACTGAGGTCTTCCATGGTCTCAGCCATGACCACTATATCGTCGGCAAACCGAAGGTGAGTGATGCACTGGCCGTTGACGTAGATGCAAAGTCCTCTCCAATCCAAAACCGTGAAGACATTCTCCAGTGCAGCTGTGAACAGTTTCGAAGATATTTTAAACAGAGGACGGACGGAGTTCATTGAATCGAAAAGTTTAGTCAAATATAAAAAGGCAAAAGGCAAAATCTCCCTACGATACCTGCACAATTGCTCCATATTAGCGTTGGAAACGAAACTTTGCTTGAGATACAATTACCTAAACGTTTTAACCTTCAAATCTACATCTAACCTTACAAGAAACGGAACAGGATTCTCATTTGTCTCAATTAATTATCCACGTTTCAAACATTTTTATTCAAATTGTTCCTTACCTTATAAATCACCCAAAGGTTACTTTCAATATCGCCACACAGCGCTATTTTAGCGCTGCTGTCTCATCATGTTTGAACTTGTTCAAGGTCACGACCTTGACAATTGCTAGATGATGCCAGGGCAATTATACGAGAACTAGTTCGTTTAGTTTTTGCATCGCGTGATGAACGAACGAAAGGGAAACTCATTTTGATGCCTTCGGGCACTGTGTAATAACATTTTTAATGTCAAACGGTTCAACATTTTCGGTGTTATATAAAGCGTCTGACTCTCTGACGGTTTATTTATAAAAAGTGTTTGGATTGTGACTTATTTTTATTTTAAAATATATCGTTTTCTTCCATTAAGTGTAATTACATATGAATTTGAATGAAGAGACGTAACATCTCAAACTTATAAAACCTAAATTATTATATCCGAATGCGCTTGGTTTTGCAGATTTTATTTAAAGTTTTCTTACAAATCTCTGTTTTTAAGCTGTTCCAATGTTGAATTTGCAAAAAAATACAGTGATGTCTACAAATATCAAAGCGCTATTAATTTGCTTTCATTTTACTTTCGCCAGCATATCATGCTACCAGAAACTGTAAATTTTTCCCAATCAACCTTAGCCCTAGTGATTTAGTGACAAGGCTGAAAAACCTTTAAAGGAATTTAACAGACTGTAGCAGCTTCATGTGCTGTACTAGAGTGATCGAACTCCCTAAATGCCATATTAAAACATTTACCGCAAAACCGCACTTCCCCACATCAGTAAGAACATTTTAATTTGCCTCAAAGTCCCGAAAACTGCGTGTGGCAAGGAAGCTGTACCAAAGAAGCCGCTCTCGCACGCATGCATATGTCATAATTTAGACAGTTCGACGGCGCAAAATAAAGAGCTCGCTTCGCTTCCAACGAAATTACTGACACCTCCATTTGGAGTTTTTTTATCTCTTTTCGTTGTTATATTAATTTGCATGTGTTGCCAGCGCGTGAGTTGTGAATCATATTGCGATAATATTTGTGATTTAGCTATTGTTTCGCCGGTGTAGTGGTTGTAAACGCTAGTGCTGAGCATAAGGTCCTGATTCGTTCCCTATGTCAAAGTGTTATCGTTTTTTTTTGTTTAGAATACATCATAATTATGGTTTTTCTTTCGGCTATTTCTCAGTAGCAATCTCGGAGTCTGGATTTGTTCCCGATTGATTACAATTAGCTCGCCCTATTAAATAGGCAAAACAAATAATATGAATTAAAATGTGAATGTGCCCTAATACACTTTTGCTTAACCATTCAGGGATTGCATGTGAGATATTAAGTTTAAGCGACCAAATATTGGTGTCATTTATAGTGTCTGGTTGTTATAGAGATAGATTAAGTTACTAATATTGATTAGCAATGAAGTCTACCAGGTGTTCGTCTGCCTTTTTTCGGAAATTGTATTGATTGGTATAAAGACTAAAACAGCTATTAACATATTCTATCGAGTAAAAAGAGCGATTTTGATAAATACATGATTGGTCAAACTGGTTTTCATTGATACTTATTTATTAATATTGGTTTTCAATAGCATAAATAATTTTGTTTAATTGAAAAGCCACTTGACCCGCGTGTTGGATTATAAGCCCCTTCATCTCATAGAGAGGAGGTCTGTGCCCCAGCAGTGGGAGCATAATAGGCTGATTATTATTATGCTTAAAAGGCATATAGCAGGTTTTTTTGTGGACGTGAAAATATCGAGTGTGTTGGTTAGGAATATTTACATAATTTACATTAAGATCGCCATTTATGATAGCTATTAGTCAAGTTGCTACATGTTATATCTTGCTAGAACGCAATCGGATTACACAAAATTTCTTCTACGGGAAGAAAAATAAGTGCTGACTGATTAGACTCCTCGTTCCTGCACTGCATGACCCTTTGACTGAACAGTGAGAGGATTTCGCGTAACTGAATAATAGTGTTTGTTTCTACCATCTTTATTACTTTTACACCACTTTTGTTACTGATACCGTGATATATATTTTATTCAACATGCATCCTGATATTGTTCTGAAAGTAAGGAATATGAATTAAACGGGTTATTATGGTGTTTTTCCCTCAAGTAGAAGACTGCCCCAATAAGTGAAATAACACCAAAATCTACAGCAATTAAAACGAAACCTATAATTAAATATTTTCACACAAAAACCACACTTTTTATAACAACAGGAATTTCATTGAATATAATTCCGGTATCTTTTATAGAGGATCACTCAGAGGCTCACACCTTTTTTTGTGAACCGACTTCTCAATGACTAAGCCATGATATTAAAATGCTATTAGTCTATATGAGCGCTCAATATATCATTTGGGGGCGGTTATATTATCGTGGACTAAATGCGGCCAAGAATTTCAAGTCTTAATTTTTTTTTCTAAACTTTTTGCGAAACTATATGTTCTCTTATGCCATTAGTAAAGATGTGGCGTTAATGCCAAATGAGTTTGTTTCTTTATTTGATTGTTTATGCTGCTTGCCCGAATTAGACCTCCGTGGTTTGTCTGTGGTAGGTTTTCGTCTACTTTGATTTTCTTTATGGACTTTGATTAGAATTATTTTGCCGCGTTTTTGTGAGATTTTGATTGTGGATTTGGGTTCAGATTAGATATAATGATTAGTCCTAAATATTTTTCTAATGGTATAGGAAAATCAACAGTATATTGTTTGGTTTGTTTCTTCTTACAAAAAACTGTGGTCCTTCACCAGTTCTCATAGAGACCATGAAATAAATAAAACCCTACTAATTGCTGAGACTTGATACAATTTTTATTTTTATTTATGTTCCAAAGAATTTCTCAGGCCATAATTTTTCCCATCACCATTAAACTGCTCAAATAGAGATGTCCAAATTAGCTCCCGGACCGCACTCTGAACCATGAAATAACGAACGGATTAAAACGATGACATTGTACATTTTCATAACAACCACCGATATTTAATAGTTTCGGTGGTTTGCTTCCATAGAATATGCTCAGTCATACACAAGTCATCAGCTACTTTACCCCTGGTGTTAAATTTAGCGGTGCCTTAACAATTCTGAGATGGAAATGGGCGGCTACTTAATACAGTTGTCATCGCCATAAAACTATTGTGGAGTTCGGATAGTCGATGGTGTTTTTTCCCTATCACACTCCGGGAGGCGACCACACTGACTCGTTTCAATGGACCGACTTTCCGTAAATACAATAAAACCGTATTTACGTTCACTCTAAGCAATAAAGATACAATGAGCTGGTATCCAGTAAAAATTTTATCTGACCGCTTTTCCGGTAATGATCTTTCTGATTTCAACTCTAAATTGTGCGAAGATAAAGTCGGTTTTCGAATGGGTTGTTTCAGTATTTAAGGTGTACCTCATTGTCGGTTTATAGAACTTATTTGTAAAGTTGCGTATGCGCATTGTCTTAAAGCGATGATATTTGTGTTTCGTCAGAGATAAGCGAGGGATGGGAAAGCGCCGCGCTGTGAATCATAGACAAGTTTGTTTTTTTTTTATTTCATGTTTATTTTTGGCAGTAAGCTGTCGGTTGTTTGAAATTTATTTAAACAAAGTTTGCTATGCTCGAAAAAATGTTTGTGAAAAGTATTAGGTGTGTATTATTTTATTTGTTCGTATCTCGTTGTTTTGTTTACAACTTTTTCGCTTTTAGGCAAAACATCAAATAACCCCCTCCCGCTCTTAGGCAGAGCACAAGGGAGTGTCAGACTCCTACTGACTAAAAACCAACCATGTTCCTTCTTAGCCCTCTATGTCAAGGCCGCGGTACGGGCAGTAGGCAATACTTTAGACGCTAATTCAACTCCTCGAATGAATATTATTGTTTGAAATATTATAAGGACCAAAGTTTATCCAATGAAAAATATGCAACTTGAGCAAGTTATCAAATGGATGTTCGTCATTAAATGATTAGCTTAAGCTTCAAGCTTTACTCTCAAAATGGTGAAGGAAAACATCGTCATGTCTTAAAACCAAAAAATTCGAAGACATATTGAGACATCTACCAACCCGCCTTGGGCCCGCGTGGTTGATTATAGCCAATCCCTTTCCTAGAGAGGAGGCCTAAGTCCCAGCAGTGAAACATTATAGAACGATGATGATGTTTTACCAATACAGGTTCTGCATACAAACTGGTTTAGCTTATGTAATCATTAATTATCACGACTAATTTTGGTTTTGAAGAAAACTTCTCAAAATCCTAATCAGCTATTAATTATGAGTTCATGTCGGTCGGTATTACCAGTAAAAGAGATTTGTGGAGAAAAAGTCATCTTACTGCCGTACTTAGAGATATTTAATGATTACTTAGGCTATCACTTAGTACAGGTTTTAACAGTTTTGTAATACAAGCGTATGTGAAATCTTTACTAATAAATATGTCCGAGTACCGCAGTAGGTGTCTAAAAAAAAAGGTACCACTCTGCCAAACCCGTCACCGAAACACAGGCGTGATTTTCTGACCTTACCAAACAGCTGGCAACCCATGACGCATGCGCAGTAGCAGCTGATGCTCCACATATCTTCGAACCATTCACTCCTTCATTCACGACCTCCAACAGAACTAATCAATTCAGTTCACTTATCACAATGTGCACCATAAAACACACGAACAACGCCATCTAGCAAAAAATATACTGAATTTATGTTCGACACCCCCATTGTTAATTATTTACAAGATTCGGTCACCCGTGAAGTGCTACCATGTATTTTTGACAAAGAATTTTCAATCTTAAAACGAAAAGTTTTAGGTGTAAAGTAGAATGGTTAAAAATGTTGAGCAAAATTACTCGACAATGCTCAACAGCTCGTAATGAGCGTTTATTCATTTCCACTAGTCTTAATTTCACGGTAACCATTGTCCAACACTTCTGTTTCACTGAATGAAGTTTTCAACGCTTCGTCAATAAAAACACATGCGATATTCAACCTTAACTCTTTGTCATAAGGTGTCTGTGTAATTCAATTGGCAAATTAACAGAATTTACCGTGACTACCAAAAATTCTGGTTGATTTTGTCAGCGTGAAGGAATTCCATTGAGTTAGTACAATGTGTATATTTAATTTTTGTATGTTTTAATTATTAGTTCGAGGTACCGTTAAAATTAGGTGCGACCGTATCTATAGGCTTATTATCTTTCGACAATAATACAGAAGTGGCAGCTTTCATGCTAATTTTATAAACAATTGTATTGTTAATTACTTTACACTTGAGCTTACTTGACACTGTTTGTTTTATGCAAAGAGAAGATATTTTAACGCATAAATTATTTGTGTTTATATTCTATTATTTTCACATTGAAACCTATTATTAAGGCAATAAACAAATTTATATACCTACGTGCGTGGTACACAAATTTAAAAGGAATAGAAAACACTTCAAGTGAGTTATTTTCACTCTTGCCAAAGACCACACATGAAAACTACCCAAAAAAAAAACTCTAAATATTTATTAACCTCTTCACAAATACGGAACACCCAAAACCAATTAGGGGTGACCTTCAACATCTGGGCTTCAACCCTCAAATGCTACATTTCAAACTTTTGAACCCTACATAGATATTCACTTAACCCTCAGTATCTTGACGAAACATGTCATATTACTTACAACTAAAGACACGTGCCGAGTTTTTGTGGATTTAAGAAACACTTGAGAAACAGTTGTTTTTATGAGCAAAAAATATGTTTTATTTACGGTTAAGTGGCGTCTGGTAACTTCCTTTTAAAATTAGAGATTTAAGTTTTTTTTCAGCAGCTGTAGTGGGTAAGCGCCCTGCAGTTTGCAGAACATAGCGAAATTGATATTTCTGATAGTTAATCAGGCGTCTACTTAAAAGTTATACGAGTAAATTCATTCAAATTTCTTTGTCACATATTTTTTGCACTTTTATAATTAAAATAAAGAAGTGCAGCTCAATCTATGTCTACACTCTCCCTCCTCTTCTAATATTTATAATACAAAATAATATTTATATCCCATACAAAAAAAAAATGTGTATTCAAAATATAATAAATAATTTAATATCTGACTATACATACGGGTGCAAATTGTTTACATTCCGTAGCCCGCCCGCGTTGATGTCTTTATAAGGAAGCGCTTGATGCGTAGACCCGTAGCAAGCGAGAGTACTTGAAAGGTTTTCATTTTCATATTTTTCTCTAATACAATATTAACCGAGGAGATCGTGGCTGAATAAAACGGCCGCTCGGAACAATCTTCAGGTTCGTCCGTAGTGTGACCATCCATTACAGTCTCCGTGCCTCAAAATGAACGTTAAGCCTTTTGGTTTCGGCGGCAACCTCTCGCGTCCGGCCCTGGTGCTAGCCATGGTCCGGGGCGAGCAAGAATGGGACGCCGTCGCCCCCTTCTGCGAAGCAGTGATGCTAGCAAAGGATGTGGCGGCACGAGAGAGGGAGAGAACCTCACGTCCTAGCCGCCGCAGGAGACGCTTCGGGCGTCGGGGGCCACGTGACGGCTTCCGGCCACCGTAGACGCGGGCCTGTGGATGGTGAGTGATGGGCTAGCTCACCGTCCGTCCATCTTACGACGACGACAGGCCGTGTCGACAGCGCGTTCGTGTTCCACGCGCGCCTCAAAGAGATGTCAGCAAGATGGAAGGGGCCGACGCCCGTCGGGACCGCAGGATGTTGTAAGAGATACCGCGGCCTTGACATAAAGGGCTAAGAAGGAACATGGGTGGTTTTTAGTCAGTAGAAGTCTGACTGGGATTTCGCTTTGCCCAAGAGCGGAAGGGGTAATTTGATGATTTCCCAACCCACAAAAAAAAAAGCTTTTGTGTCAGCTGTAGCTGCAGGTCTTTGACAGTCGTTACAGGTATTTAGTTATTCGAAAGTCTAATAACCAGTCTTACCAGAAGTCAGATAGGGAGTCGCTCTATGGAAATATAGGTATTCTGCTACATTTGGTTAGACTGGAAGCCAACTCCAGCGTAGTTGGGAAAAAGCTAGATCAAATCAAAAATGTTTATCGGAAGAAAATACATAAAAATACAAGGAAAATTCTGCCTGGGCAGATGATGATGAGAGCATTACAGATAGAAGCCTAGATGAAGTCCTAGGTACCTATAGGTCAGAAACATGAAGTGCAATAAAACAACGACAGCCAAGTCATAGTAAAAATTTATGTTAAAAATTATCAGTGCTATGAAAATAATCAAATTGTTTATTGGTCTGAAATTATTTGAAAATATAATTTCGGTGGCTTGTATACATTTACTGAATTACATGCATTATTTAATGATGCGCTGCTCCTTTCAATTTCAAGTAGGATCTTATTATTTACATAGAAAAGACAAAGTGTTGTTATATCAGTCATTCGGAAAAGTCGAAAATTATGGATATTAGATTAATAATATCTTCCTAAAAGCTATTATTTTCTTTGAATTCTTTATTCGTATGAAATGCTTTGAAACTGCTGGCCACTCATCAAGGTGTAACGGTTTCTTGTTATTAGTCCCTCAGTTCAAAATACGGTTTTTTTTTAATCATACCTATCGTTTTTTTACAAAAATCTCCTTCAAATATTCGCTGCAAACGCCAAGTAGAACATTGGTGCGGCGTGGGCGCACACACGGCCTAAGCCGCACGTGGTCGCGGTCTGTATGCGCGCGAGCTGTGCCGCCGCGCTCCCATTGGTCGCCGCCTCGCTACCGCCCCTCCCACCGCGGCGCGCGAAACGCTGACTCATGCGAAGGCAAGTGTGAGGTGAAATGAGGTTTTTATTAATTTTTCTGTATGATGTAATTGGTTGGTGGTTTTTTGTAACAGTTAAAAATAAATATTTTTATATTATTTTGGATAGTTTAAGATCCATTTTTGTCTCACACTTGAAATGTTATTTATGATATAGGTATTGTTTGTGATTTGAACTTTAATAATAAATAGACCAATCGATTTTGTTTTACAAGTAGGTATTTGGGTATAAACATTGCTTCTATATCGTTTCTATTTCAATGTAATGAAGCGACAATATTACTAATTTACGTAGTCTTAAAACTAAAGTTTAATAAGAAACTTGTGCCATATTTATAATCATGACATCATACGTGTTACTTAGTTAGTATAATATTTATCTCTTATGTACTAATCGTAATAGGTTCACAGGAATGTGCGCAAGAGTTACTTTAACAAAGTTGCAATTCAATCAATGCTTCTAAGAAGTTTATATGCTCTTGTGATAATACACAAGAATTTGTTATTTATTTTAAGGTCTTTAGGTTACAGGAATAAGGGTCATAATCGTGTGTCTGTTGATCGTTTTCAGGTTATAGACATGAGCTTACTTACACAAATTGTCCTTTTTTTATAAATAATAAAATGGCAAATCAATTTTATCAACTACCTTTAATTGAAACTCTTAAGAATTATTCGAAATGTCTCATTTGTGGCAAATATAACTGAAAAAAAAATAACTTTCAAAAATTTAAACGAAAAACTACGCTTTTTCTTTTAAAAATATCTATTGATCGTCACAACTGTCACAGCCACAAAAGTTAAGCCTACCACAAATATATAACAATTACCAAAAATTATCTCACATAACCTAATGACCTAAACACGACAAAGATTACTCGTAACAACGAAAAAAAATAACAGAAGTGTGAGACCAATCGGGCGGTGTGACAGGTAGATGCCTCCCACCAATTCTTAGTGCGACCCCGCCTCGATGGCCGTGGGTACAGCTTGCCGGTCCGGCCAGACGTAACCGTGACTCGAAACGACGCGCTCATGTTCGCGGGGTCCGCCCATCGCAATGAAGTGCCTGTGGTTATTTGTGATCATTCTGTGTTTTACGTGCGACGCCGCCAACAAGCCTCGGAGAGGACGAGGCAGCATGTGGTGGTGAGTGGCGTGTCTGTTTTGTTTTTTTATAATCTTTGATGTTTTGGCTTAGTGTTTGTTGGTTGTGTTGTTGACGTTTGTTATGTCAAAGTTGTGGAAAGATTGCCTTGTAAATTTGGCCTAGTTACTGTCTTAAATGATGTACTAAATTATAGTTAGGTCCACGTAAATATATCCCAAATGTTACCAATATAAATCTCCTATCTCATCTCTAAATAATCTCTGTTAAAACTCAAAACCGCTAATTTGTACGACAACACGAAAAACTTGAAAAACATAAGTAAAATCTCTCACTATTTGATAATTACTCCCGCTGTCGTAAACTATACGACAGTGCGAGCAATTTACTGTTGTTGTCGAACACCTTCCGCATAACACTGTCTCCCACACCACACAACATTGTTGATACCAGATGTTCAACACAAATTGGGCTCAAAATAATTAGCGGAGTATTAAACGAGGCATAAAACTTGCGTAGTAGTGTGAAATCGATAATAGCATACTAAAATTTAATACTGTAGTACATCAAGTAACCAATTGGCTGTTCTGTTTGTAACGGGCTTGACCATAAAACGGAATCAATTTAATGGGTTTCTGACAGAACTTAAATAAACTTTAACTTGAAAACTGCTTGGGATTAAACTTAAATCTACGAAACTAAAAGATATACCTATGTGAAGAATTACATTACATATTATAAAACAAAATCCTCCGCCGCGTCTGTCTGTTTGTTCGCAATAAACTCACAAACTACTGCACAGATTTCATGTTATCACCACTGAATAGAGTGGTTCTTGAGGGAGGTTTTAGTATATTAATATAATACACGCGGGCAAAGGCACGGGCATCAGCTAGTGCAAAATAAAATAAAGTTGACGTAAGATTAAATATGACATTTCACGTACTAACGTATCTGTATTTAATATCTAGTGACTAATGTTTCCTACTTAACAAACTCATTGACAACCAAGACACGTAGGTATCACATCCTACTCATATACCTTGAATATATGGTCATGAGTTCATGGCACGATAAATGTACGTTAAAGCAAATATCTTTAGTTTCAACAGTTTTTTTTTGGCATGGAAGCAGCTGGCTTTAAACGTGGTGACAAAATGTGTCTCTTGTGTCATCTCCCGTTGTGTTGTCAGTGACTGACAGGGGCATCAAGTTTTATTTGCTTTCACTATCACACAGCTTCTGGTATGCGACCCACCTAATCCTAACTGCTGCAGACTTTAAAATCTATTAGAATTACCATTTGAAAAATGTTAGTTGAAAATTGAAACGGAGAAATTCATATTTATATAGTATATTGACGTTTAAGTGTCTTAATGTGGTCGAGATATATGTGTGTGTAGGGACTTAGCCTGTGTTTTAATTATTATTTTTAAGTATTTGTAGTTTGTGTTTGATAAACCTTATTATATAGGTACAAATTTTAAAATGAGTATCAAAAAAGATCACTAAGAAAATAATTGAAAATGTTTTAGTAAAAAATTAAGTATTGTAAAGTACCAAATTACAATTTGTATAATCTACATAAATTAATACAGAAGTGTCGCTCATTCCCCATAATATCCAAACATTTACAGTCGCCATTCAAATGATGATTGATGTAAACTGCAAAAAATGTGATAAAAATTATGATAATGATGATTGAAATATAAATTCGCGTCAAAATCTTTATAAAAATGAATAAATTAGTGAAGTTTCTAATATATTATGGTTTAAGAGGCGACGACATTATTTTTCTTCATATTTATATTTAATTTGTCAATCTAACAAGTAAGGCTCAAAGGTCGAATTATTTTACACCTGCTTTTTAAGTCATTCGTCTTAGTTTAAGACTGTAGATACTTAATATGGAATAAATTACGAACGAACAGTTATATTGTCGCTTACACAACTCAAGAACTAGACATTTAAATCTCAAAAGCTGCACAAACGCCAAAAACTAATAAAATGAAGAATGAAAATAAAATAAACACATAAAATGGAGTACGTTAAAACGCAATAATTTTCCCAAATTATATAAAATGGCGTTGCAACGTCATTAATTTAGTGTAAACATAAAACATAAATACCGCACCAATTAGCAATGTATCAAGCGCAGCATTAATTATGTTGATATTGAAAATGCGCGTACGCACCCGCGCCGACCGGAACGTAAACGTTTATTTACGATACTAATAAACTTGTTCGATGTTTAACCATTTTGTACATTTTACTGATTTTTTAAATACATTGGTGATGTTTTAAAACTATCTATTTTAAATGTGATTATTTTTGGACATTTTTTAAAAGTAATTCAATTGTGCAGGAGAAAACTATCCAATGGTACTCCGTAATAGTGCAGTTTTATTGTAAAAGAATAATAGATATCGGATGAGCAGTTTTCGAGATTACATCCTACATCTGAACTGATAAACTTTACCTCTTTATAATATTAATAAAGATAAAATTAACAAACCAATTAACTTCTCCATTGTAACCTTTATTTATAAAAGCATTGTAACACAATTATTTGTAAACTTTTGCTGACTCTAAACCAAGCAGGAAGCGTTACGCAAACTCAAGTTACAACAGTTTAAAACGAACTACACTGTACTTAAGGGTTTTCCCCTACCGTCGCCTCCTTCTGCGAAGCAGTGATGCTGGCGAAGGAGGTGGCGGAACGCGAGAGGGAGAGAACCTCTCGTCCCAGCCGCCGCGGGAGGCGCTCCGGGCGTCGGGGGTCCCGCGATGACCTCCGGCCACCGTAGACGCGGGCCTGTGGACGGTGAGTGATGGGCTAACTCGCCGTCCGTCCGTCTCACGACGAAAACAGGCCGTGTCGACGGCGCGTTCGTGTTCCACGCGCGCCTCAAAGAGATGTCAGCAACATGGGAGGGGCCCGAAAGGGCCGACGCCTGTCGGGGCCGCGGGTAGTCCTCTGGTTATCGCGGCCTCGACATAGAGGGCGAAGAAGGAACATGGGTGGTTTTTAGTCAGTAGAAGTCTGACACTCCCTTTCGCTCTGCCCAAGAGCGGGAGGGGTTATTCGATGATTTTACACCCACCAAAAAAAAAAAAAAAAAAAAAAAAAAAGGGTTTTCCCCTAAGTTATGCAGACAAGTACTCAACAACTTGTCTATATTTATGTTTATTTCAGACCTGTCTAAAGACAACTTAGTATAGTCTATCATAGATATTGAAGGAAGTTTATTTTAATTGAGCTATGAAATATTCAATACTAAGTAACAGATCTGTAATGTAACTAAGTTATAAACTTGCAAGTTACAACTTTAGCTTTACGTTAAACTGTATGTATCAATTAATTTTAATATGAACAAATATATTTAACGGTTAAGTGACAAGTAAATTAAGTTATTTAAATATTTAAACTAAAATGATTTTCGTATTATTACTGAAGAAACAATTTTTCACCAACAGAATAAAGGTTAATATTGAATTACTTACATAATGTTCATATTATACAACACTTTAAATATACCTACATTTACAATTTTAATAGCAGTGAAATGTATATATAGGTACAGCCGATATAATATACCTACTTATATAAAAAGTATTACAATTATAAATAAATTGTATGAAGAAAAAAATAAAGACATATACAAGATGTTTTTTTAGTCACCGTCCAAATTTGGACATTAGGTTAGATAGATTATATTTACCGATACGTAAAATATTCATTTTAAATCATTTTCTCGAAAGAATTATCCGCTCTCCGTGAATCGTTAAAACTTTGTGATGTAATATCTCAATATTTTTGTATTGAGTAATATAAAAAGAAAAAACACGTATTCAATGATTTTCGCCAAAGATCAAAGATCTATACTTAGATCTCAATGTATAGATCTTGTATATTATTATCAGAATTAAGCATTGCTGAGTACTAATCGAATCAAAATACTAAACTCCTTTTTAAAAATATATGCCATTGGAATGCTAAGGGGAAGAATTGTTTAATTATAATCTATGAAAGACCACCTCTATACAATTTATATGGCACACATTTACATTATCTAGTTATTAAGTAAGTCAACATACAGTGGCGCGTGCTATTGCAATGTACAAATACACTTTATGTTTGAATAATTAATCAATTTAAGATAAAAAATATATTTATGCTAGACGTCCCGTTGAGTATTACAAGACAATTATAGTACTGAAAAGGCTTGCAAAAAAACCATAAATGGAAAGACATACCTGAAATTGTTTATTTTAATTTATTAACATTTTGTAACAGGTACTATTCAGTAATAATGATTAAACACATTAAATCAGTTTTAACTAAAAAATAAAACTTGATCTGCAAACACAGACTTTAGTCCGCCGACGGCAAAGATCTATACAGTATTGGACCGCAGTAATTTTAATTTTCAATTAATTGCAACTAGTTGAAAGCTTCTGTATATATACTTTTACCGTTAAATGTAGGTTACATGCTTTATTGACATCTTCATTTAAGAAATAATATGTAAATCAATGTAGATTCCAAATTTAAAAATAATTTCAGATGATTAATTAATGTAAAAGAATCTCTTCAAAGTTTTTTTAAAATTCTTTTTATACATCTATACCACACAATAATTATGATCTTTATTTTTAAGACAAAAAAGCTTTCTATTTTAACATAATATAAACACGAATAAGAGCGATCAAAAGCGAGCGATACAATCGCTCTCGACACCCGACGGAGCTGCGGAGCCGTGAATTCTTTGAACGGAATTTTTACCCACTTTCTACAGAACTGTCGTAAATGTTACGTGAACTGTGTTAATAGTAGTACTTATTTAAAGTAAATATAAATTTTTAATCCATCATTCTTGATTTATTACAAAACGCGCATTGTCTTAGCCTTTCAACAAACTCATTGTAAACAATCAATGATGAAACTTTAATAAAAATAAATTGTGGCCTGATCTTTTACTCATTTTTATCTCATTCATCAGGTTTATTATTAATCAATATAACGTCAAACATAATAGCTTTATAAAGATTAATATAAACTAATAACTCTTATTATAAATTCGGTAAGCGGACAAAACATTACAAAAAAAAATATGCAGCACTCCTTAGTTTTGCTGTTTTGGACATTAATCATCGAAAACAGATACTTTATTGACACTTGAGACGTTAATAGGCACCACATTTAACATACTATTTTTTTTTCTTTAAATAAAATTTCAAGTTCCAGTTTTAACTGGAACTTATAATTTTATTTAAGCAAGTTCTACTATAAATCTTATCGAGGCAATATGAAGTATAATGCGAGGCACTTAGTTCTTACCCAGCTGCCGGAAGATGTTATATCGGTCCCATTCCTCTCAAGCCCACACTAATAACGTGGACAGATTTAAAAATAAACTTGCAGACTACTTGAGACAGGCCAAAATGACTTAAATGTCATTTCATTAAAATGACAGCAGGACTAGTGTTGCACTACTTGATTTAAACATTAAATTAAGTGGTTGTTTATTTTAATTTTAATGGCAAATGAGAACGAATTGAATCATCATTTAAAAAATAAAAACGACAACATAAAAAATAGCTTTCATTTTTCAATTAGAGCACAAAATAAATCAGAAAAAGGTAATTAAATAAACAACGGTATAGGAGAAAATTATCAATATAATTGATTCCCTCTCTTAGTTTTAATTGCTAGGCCTTTAAAAATATGCCCAGTGTTCGACGGATTGGACCCCGGGGCACTAATGTCCAACTGGACCACATAAAACCCTCATACATTGCCTCGAGCAAAAAAGAAATCGCCACACCTTAGTTCATTCGTATTCATCAGTCGTAGTCCATATTACATTACGTACGAAATCGCGTGCCGGCGTCACGATACCTCTCTGATAACAGATACCAGTATACCAAGACATATGCTCCACAAACTAAACTTAACCCTGCGGGGGTTTTGGGAAATTGGTTTATAAACTTTGATATTTTGACGCCTCGCAAGTTGCCAACAAATTAAATAATAAAGCCTTATTCGTATGCAGGCGGTGTGCCGAGAATGAAGTCTTCCTTTTTAAAGACATCTGTGTTGCTAAATCCAAATTGCGAGGCTGTTGTATTAAGGAAATGTCGCTGGCATTGATCTTGTTCTGTTTCTGAATATTTATATAACTTGTCATTTCATGACTCATATGAAGAAAGGATTGTTGAAACTATAATTAAAACTATTTAGCATGTATAAATCAATGTAATCTAACAGAAAACCGTAAACAAGAAGAAGTCTTGTATGTATTAGGCCAAGAAGTTCATAAAAGCACGTGCAGTTGTACGTACCAGAGACAAATAATCCTGCTCCAGTTAAAGCCTATAAAAACCTAGCCAAGTTCAAAGCATTTCGTATTTAGACACGAAATGCTTTTTCACGTCACAAAACGGGTTTAAAAACTTTTCCAACTCCAGAGTACTCCAAAACGGCACAGGAACACTCTTAATTACTCAAACAAGGAGACACAAGCCTCCAAAAGACAATATTTTGACACATTCACACAGGCTTTATCGCTGTGCACACATTACGTTTGTTCGTGAAAGCCATTCAGAATTTTTTCCTCGAGGACTTTGTGTTGTACCACTATTTGATTTTCTACCAACGTGACAAGTGCAAAGGACCTTATATTATGGACGGGCAAATATGGTGATCCCTCGTTTTTGTTTTTAAGCGCTTGTGGGTGTCAATATAACTGGGACCCAATTTATTGCACCTACGTACGATTTATATTTTCCACCTGATTTCTAGCGCATACCCATTTAAATTAGATTGATTTATGTCCTAAATAATCTAAATTCAATTCACTTGTCTGTCTGTTTCAACTTATTACCTCTAATAAATGTTTGCAGCAAAAACTGAGTCCATTAAGTTTTTTTCGCCAAAAACTGAGACCAAATTACTCAGTTTATACTATTATAAAATATTAAGTGTCGCTTTGACAAATGTGTAAATGAAGTAGTTTATCTCTTTATGTCTTATTGGCTGTTAATAGTTCCGTCAATATCCATTTATTTCAATGAATACGAAAAAAACAGGATTAACGGTAATAAAACTTGACCGACGGTCCTCATATTATCAAATTATATTAGCTTGCTATTAGAAAGTGTAATAATGTGATGTGGCGATGCCTAATCTTTTACCGAGTATGGACACCGAAGTGCTAATGTGTTTATGTAATGTACTAAAGTCAAGAAATCTTTAAGCAAAGAGTCTCCCACGCATACGTGAAAATCGACACGTGACCATAGCTACGCACCAACGATGGCCGCGTAAACTATCGTTCCTATATCCGTTTCATCTCTTTGTCTATTATTTTTAAAAGTAGAACAAAAATTTTAAAACCATCACATCGTCTCCATGAATTCTCGAAGGAAACGAGAATTTCCGACGAACACGTTCATATTTACGTAACACTCGACTACAAAGAAAAGCAAATAGAAAAGTAATACGATTTCCAGCGGTCCAAACGCGAGGCACCGCGCGAGAGTGCACCGAGGCCTTTTTTTACTGTAGGCCGAATATGTTGGTGAAGCGAGGCCGAGTCAACAGGCCGTGATCTCGATCGCTCTCAGGCCGTGTTTACCCGCTCGGCCCTCAAGGATTAATGCGCGACGCAAATATTTATCTAAACGTCTGCAGATTGACAGTTCGGTCGTCAATTGTTTGTTGTCTTTACCTTTTCAAATGAGCATTTCATTTCGAGTTGCACCCATTGCCTTAAGTGGCGTTCGGGTTGTGTTTATTTTTCTTTTTTTTCCTTTATTAAGTTTTTCGAACGCCAGGCATTGTCTTTTACAGTGACAAAAGTCAATCTTATCGCTTTTGGACAATGAGATTTGTTTTTTGTGATCTCTTCATTGGCAATTCTTGAGGATATCTTTGTAACAAATCCTATTTTGTTGTAGGGGAATAGCCAAAGCTGGGGAGCCAAATAATCTATCGCCGATGTCACCAGGGGTTCTGATCATGGACCCAGCCATACACTCCACCCTCAGGCGGAAACAGAGAAGATTAGCCAGAGAGAACCCCGGAGTCTTATCAGCAGTTGCCAAAGGCGCCAGCATGGCTGTCGCAGAATGCCAACACCAGTTCAAATACAGAAGATGGAACTGCTCAACAAGAAACTTCCTAAGAGGGAAAAACTTGTTTGGCAAAATTGTGGACAGAGGTAAGCTGTTATTAGATTAATTAAATCCAAACAACTGACAAAGGTTGACGAGTTAATACTGCGATCACGAATTTATTGTCGCCTTCACGAACAAAAACTGAACAATAAGCGCAAAAACGGTTTTGGGTACACGCGTCATTCATTTGTCTCAATTTTGATATCGCCAAATAAAACGAACAAAATATTAAAAAGAACTTAAGAAGATAATCCCTAAATACCCTACTAAAATACTAAGGATACAGATTACAGAGCATTGAGACGTTTCAAAAGCTAATCTTTAAAAAACTCAATCGAAAATCTCGCATCGTATACAGTTTTACATTTCAACCCTGCAAAGAGCAACGGTGGACAAAAAGATGTATTTTGTATAAATCCCCAATTCCTGTTACAAAGAGAGGCTACAAATTAAGTGATATCTTTACTTGGCAACCCTTTTAAAAGATGTTATCTGTATTGAACGGGAGGGTAGCGAGCCGGGGGCACATATAAAGGACTCATCAAGATAAAACATCCTGGATCAATTACAAGAGGTCGAATGACGTTTGAGTTCCCGTTTGTCGATAACTCTTTTTTTCATTTTTCAATTCCGTTTTGTGAACGTGTTTTTAATATTTCACGATAGATTGAAATGTAATTTTACTTTTTTATGAATGAGATCATAATCCGATTCTAATTCCGCATCGATTCATCTATAGTGTATTGAGAAAAAAACATGTTTTTTACCCCATAAACACCGGGCCACAATTGCGCGAGCGTCGAATCCATTTAGTTGATTTGAATGGTTGTAGATTATTATCAATAGATATAAATCAGCAAAGAGATACCCATTAGCCTCACAATACTAGTTACACAACTGAATTCAATAGTTCAGGGATATTGCTCGAAGTACCTAATCCCTTTTAGGAGCTTTACTTACTTTATTCAACGCATTAAGTACTTTATTTAACAGTATAAAGACTTAGTTTTCAATTTAAAATAATAACCTACATTTATAAAGGTACACTTCGAAATTAAAATGTTTTAAAACGCATTGGCTTATTTAGTTTTGTTGTGTCTCAAAAGCTGCTGGAGCTTTATCTGAATGTAAATAAGATTGGAAATTGTTTGGCAATCAAGTTTTTAAACGGTAAGAGGTTATTTTGTTGTCAGATCGGGGCTGCCCTATCTCCGGTGTCCGATTTCGATGCTTTGTACGCGATACGCCTTATTATGAGCCTGTGAACATCTGTTCGGTACAACAAGAATTATTCGCTATAATAGCAAAAAAAGGCAGTTTTGTGATTCAATTCTGTCGTTTGCATTATTTTTTTGTGTTTGCTAATAAGTTTTTGCAACAAAACTTTTTTGTTTAAATATAGACGCAGTGCAGTATAAATGATAAAAAAAATCGAAATTAATTCAGTCAATAAAATGAGTTATTTGAAAAAGCTTTTGGTGGATCAGAGTTCAGGCTGAGCATTAGGGAGTTATCATCCAAAATTAAGAGCTTTTGCTGCCGTATCTTGAGCTAATTCGATCTCATTTGGGATCGACTCAGGCGCAATATATCGGCTGTATGTCTTGCCTGCTCCGGTTATTGACCCGGGCTTCAAATACGTTAATTAATAGTGCAAGCTGTTTCTGTAAATGTCTCTATTATTCGAGAATATGTAAGGCTGTTGGTTTCTTTAATGAAATTGTATTTAATTTTCCTTTGTTATGGTTTAAAGAAGCTACGAGTTTTTAAAATAATATTTTTTGTAGTTTTTCTTAAACATCAACACTTTAAACGACATTATTTGACGTTGCCTAATGTTCTTAAAGAAACTTCATCCTACTAAGGTCACGATCACAATTAAGAGGAAATATATAGGTGATTTTATCACAATAGCAGCTTAATAAAAAAGAACAAATAACTTAATTTATTAATTGAATAACCTTCGTGATAATTAATTTAATTCATTGATGACGCTAATGATTCAAAGTTAGAGCCTTCACGTCCCTGAATTATATTATAATTTGTTTGTTTGTCTGCTCGACTGTAGTTTCAAAACGAATGCTCTAATTACGATGCAATTAGGAGTTTTATAAAAAGTTGCTCAATATTATGTCTTTTAATAATCTCTAACGTGTTTCCATAAATTAAACGTGAAACAGCGATTAAAACTTATTACAACAAATCTATTGTTGATTCAAATGGCGTTTTCTCATTATAAAACAAGATGTCATAAACCATTATGCTTATAAAATATTCATGAAGAACAAAATTGGTAACAAATCGCAATTAGGTATATGTTTACACAACACTAATGTTGGCTATAAAGAAAAAGGTGAGGTTGGGTCGCCTTTAGCCTCAGGCGGTGGACAAATGCGAGACCAACGGTCACATACGAAGAAATATGTTAAACTATTTATGTTATAAAACCAATTAAAGTTATTCATGACTCTTTGCCGATTCAAGAATTTAAATTTCAACACTCCCACTCAAGAAAGTCATTGAAAGTTCTTCTAATAAAACTCAAGTCCAGACATCACTTACCTACTAGTCAGCTTAAACCGCAACGAATAACCGTTAATAATTCAGGCGGACACAAAGCCAGTCATATTAATTTAAAACATTAAATCATTTAATTCTAGTGCTCGCATCCAAATGATATATAGTTCTTACGCACACAGTAAAGTATTTACCATCGAAGACCATAAAACTAAACGCCTAGAGCAAAAAATAAATATTGATATTGTATGCGAGCATACAAACTATAAAAGCAAAGTACCATTTTTCTAAATTAAAAGCCAGATATAGCACGGACCACCATCGTAATAATTTCACATGATAAAAAGAGCAAGTCGATTACAAAATTTATGTTATATGCGTGTGCATTTAGAGCATATTACTTTATTAAGGGGCATGCAGGGCGGGCGAGCCACACGGCGGTATTCCAGGCCGCAAATATACACGATGAAAAAATTTAATACATTGCAATTACGTTCATTTAAGAAGCATAAAAACGGCCTCGACCCCGCGGGAGCCCGTCACAACGCTACCCAATAAACAAAAAACGTAAACTCGCAAATGTGATCTCCGAAACTCATCAATCCCAACAAATAGCTATGGAGTCTGTATAGTCCGTTCATAATCACACGCTGGCTCACAAAGGCCCCCCGGACGCGACACCTATAATTACTAATTTACACGTTGTCACACATTGACACTCGGACGCGACAACTTCATCTCTTTGTGGTGTAAACCTCAAGGATCGTATTAACACAAATGATGACAACGACACAACAGTAAGGCCTTTATTCGTCGCGTCATTGTCGAGCCGAGAATAGAAAATATATGGTCCGAGTTCCCGCGGCGAGCCCCCTGCGGTGTAGTTTAGCGATTCCACTGCACTCGTACAAGCCCCACGGAAGCCACGTTTACACCTAACGCATCTCCTAATGGCAGGTAACTCGGCCAATAAAACCCGACCTTTTTTCAAATATTTCCTGTTTTGGTGTGTATCGTACGCGCACCCGAGATGCCGACGTCGTGGGTGGATAAAACGTATAAAACGATCGACACCGAATATAAAGCCGATATAAAATGCCCTCGACGAAATATTTAATGCTCAATTAGATAAGCGTTAGGTTTTGTGGCGTTTGAATTGTTTTCGAGATAACGCGCGTTTTGTGAAACTGAAATGAGACGATTAAGTGCGGCGACGCGACGGCAACCGGGGGCGACCGAGATCATATTTATCGACGGATTCCCAGTTCTCAACGCTCCGATCGGCCTTTTATTGTTTATGGACCAAACCAAACTCAAACTTGAAACCAAATTATTTTCGGTGTTTTTTTCTGGAGTTTGAAAACAAATGTCTTTGTCCATTGTGTGAATGGGTGTCGTGGTGCTGACTGCTGGCTGGTAGCTCGTGGTAGCTGCAGCGCTTTGTGCCACTCACAATGAGTGATATACGACCGACATAATTTCGAATTGTCGCACCGGAGCCTCGGGACTCGGACTCAATGTGAAATTATCACCCATACATGGCATAACGAAAATGAATTATTGCTTTTTATTGCCTCATCTTCCAAGTGCCTTTACGGCGAAATTGCCTTCTTTGGTTCTATTTCTCCCAGTATGCGTCGAATTCCATTCTTATTTCATTAACGGAAGAATCCCGTCTTTTATCATTTCTACGATCCGTCTTTCAGTGCATAAAATGTCATTATATACTCGTAAAAACATGTTTAAATACAAATAACACGACGTCAATGACTTCATCGTAGTGCGATAAAGCGGAGCGAGCCGGAACGATTTCTAAACCGGCCGAACACCGTATTATAAACCGAGTGATTTATTGATGTTTTGAGTAATCACGTCTCATCAAATTTGAATAATGCAAGTCGTCATAAATAAGGCACAAGAGGCGCGACGCGCGAAACCTCCATATGTCAATCTTTCAAATTAATCTTATGGAAACACCCCAGTGATGACTCAATGCAGACAGGAACATATTTAATTAGTACATTAATTTTGAATTATTTAATGGCAGAGGCCGCGGGGCCAGGTGTTCGTCAAATGTCAACAGTGATTAAGTTTTATTTTAACAGTGCAGTGCGGCGGACGCTCTCTCGGATTTACGAGTTTTTGACTTTTGTAAATTCTCAACGCCTCGCCTTAACTGCCAATCCGTCGGGATGGAATTATCGCTCGGTGCTCGCGCTGTAAACCCACCACGGGACCATTTATTATCTGCACAGATAATCCACGGACAGCACTTTATTATCAGTTATAATAATAATTTACTTTTATAGATCCACATTACTCATGTTTGTTCTTATTTGACTGCGATTTGATGGGGCGAAATTGCCTCAATAAAATAATAGCGCACCTTAATTATGAATATTTTATTGCGTAGGCCTATACGGGCAGGTAACAAATGGCTGTTTGTATTAGAACGTATACATCGCCTGTGTCGGATTAGCGTTGTTTGGCCGTTTAATTAGGCTCGAGTCGGGAATTTACATTATATTTAATGCCGTGACTAATACGCTCAGCAGACGGAGCCTCTTTACATCTGTCATAATTTTTCTACGTCGCGATTTATTTGCAAAACGCGACAATCGGCTTTGTTGCTCGTCGCATCCAACACGATGAAATATTGAAACAATTTATTTATAGTTTTATATACGTACTTATGTTTAATGCAGAACAAAGAATCACTACCGTAAGATGTCAAACGGGTTCAGGCACGGCCGTGAATCATCGATAGATAGACGAGCCTTAAAATTCTCACAGACCAATTAAAAATTATTTCCAGTTGTCGTTTATGTATCTAATTGGTCGGGTAGCCGCGTACCGTTAGATCTTGTTGAGATAAAGTAAAAGTAGCGATGTTAAAATCACAGCAGGCAGTGATTCACATCTGTGGTGGCCAGATGTGGCGACATTTATCTACGGGTTATGAAGACGTGTTCACAGCACGTGGGGTGAGCACCTGGCCGGTCGGTGTGGCCCGGAGCAGGACCGGCACGCGGCACCCCGCTGGACGACCTCCGGCTCACTCGGAACGCACTAAAACCGATATCCGTGAAGCCTCCAATTTGAAACCCGGCCATAAAACACAAACATTACCTTGCGAAACTGAAATCTTCCCGACTGTTCCCACTCACCGGCCATCACACATTACTCCGCAATGTTAAACCCGATTAGCCAAAAGCTATAATTTCACAAGCGTTATTTACGTGTGCCATATTTAATTGGCCTCACCTATACGTTATAGTTAATGCGACTGAACGTTTCCAAGTCATTACAGAAGATAAATGCACAAGTCCACGACCGCTCGTATGTACGTATCCTTCTACCTTGAATTAATTTCGTCCGAGCATTGAATGATGGCGAAATTGACATTAAAATTCTCGGTCGAACGTCTCAAGTAATTGCTGAATAAAATACTTTTGTATAACATCCCAAAGGGAAGCACAAAAAGCGAATCCGAGAGCGTTCCGCGGCAGTGTGTGCGCACCGTAATTTATATCGGTGCACGATGACAACTCAATAAAAAAATGATTTCATTTGCTTATTGAGTCCTTAATAAAGCTGGCGCGGGCTGCTCCGGGCCCGTTCCACATATTATTATTATAAATAACAACAAATACGCGTTCCTTATTATTTTTACATCCATACGGGGTCGGTGAGTTTTTTCCGAAGGGATTGGTTAGTGGTGCGTCGGTGGCCGGAAGCCCACCTAAGGAGCGCGCGAGCCTCACTATATTACTAAATGAATGGCATTAGCCGGCGAGGTGACACGCGATTACACTTGTGTTAGAACGGCGTTAATTGTCAGTTTTATTTTCGTTCAGGTATTTAGCGATCGAGATCGGCCCTTAATAGCTTTTGAGGAATTCCGTCATAACCTTGGATGCGTTCGGGCTTCGGGGCGAGAGCGTTTAATGAGAGCCTCGACAATAGCCGTATTAATCCGCATTATGCCGTAAAATTACAATGTCTACGAGATAAAGTCTGGGCGCGACCACCGCGGCAGAGACGTCCTCCAAAATCATGTTCGACGTGTTATGATGCATTAAAAGTTATAAACGAATATTTTAATGATGTCGTATCGTATAGTGAACGTGAACGGGTTACGTCATCGGGTCCCGTTCGTTAATAATATCGTCTCATTGTGGAGCCGAGCTCGCGTAGACAAAGGCTCGGTATTAATCGTTAAAGTACACGGGCTATTAAATCGGTATTAAAAGAGAGAATTCGATGCGCGCGCCGTACCACTTGTAATGATCGAATTTATAATCTCTCGGGTAGGTAAGAGGCAGTTCTTTTATTTTCAATCTCAGAGATATACCCTCTCTCTCTTTTAATTGTATTTTATGAGTATTTGATTCTAATGCCGGACCATTAATTATTTATAGTATTCGATACGGGATGCGAGCATCGATTTATGTATTCGTCCGAACGGGATGAATGAACGCGATGCAATCATTGCTCAAGTCTTTATTGTGTGAATATAAACTTAATGATCTTGTTGCTTTTAAACGATTATAACCTCACTCGATAACTCCAAACACAGTGATTATCCCGAATATTCAGTTTACTTTGATTACACCTCTCGCCACGTTTAGGACTGTCTCATTTATAATTTAAAAGTTTTGACCCACGCTTCCAACTAATCAAGAATAAAATGAGGCAGGCAGGTCGAAACTTGAGATAGAATTTTACGAAGGAAATTAAAAAAACTAATGTGCCCATTGCTCTCGAAAAGGATTTTATACTGTCAACAAATTAAAAATGTCAATAAAATAATACGATTAAAAAGAGCAAAGCCATTCAATCCCTTGGATTGCAGTTGCTTGATGAGCCCAAATGTTTTGCGTGTTTAAATTTTAATACCTAAAATATTTTAAAACGTCGAGATTTTTTATCCCCATACCCGGAGCAATAATAAAATTTGATTAAAATATGGACCCCTCTGCAGTTGGGATGAATTAATTATACGAATACCAAACATGCCAAAGTGAAATATGTGTATCTGCCTAACTTAATAACGTAGGTAGGTATATAAATACGCTATTTTTAATCAACGTGTTTAATCTAAACGATTATCTAGATGGTCTTTGTGCCACCTGACTTCTCACGTCCCAGATCTATTAGAGGCATTCCAGTCTCTTATATATAATTTTAAGTAGGTTGTAGAACCACTTTTCCTTTCTTCATAAATTAGCATAAATGAATGAAACAACATTTCTATTGTCACCAGGTTGCCGCGAAACGGCGTTCATCTACGCGATCACGAGCGCGGGAGTGACGCACGCGGTGGCACGCGCGTGCGCGGAGGGCTCCATAGAATCGTGCACGTGCGACTATTCGCACATCGAGCGCGTGCCGCACCGCAACCGCGCCGCTGCTGCCGCCAACGTGCGCGTCTGGAAGTGGGGCGGCTGCAGCGACAACATCGGCTTCGGCTTCCGATTCAGCAGAGAATTCGTCGACACCGGCGAGAGGGGCAAAACCCTCAGAGAAAAAATGAACCTACACAACAACGAGGCCGGCCGATCGGTAAGTGTCGAACACTCCTATCAATACGATTATCCAATCGCCACTCGACAATAGCACCTTAAACATCCATAAAACAATCAGTTATCGCCAATGACGGCCATTGTCATCACGGCGTGTTTACATTACCATTATGGATGACGATCGATCGTCCGCCACTTGACATGTCGCGTTGTGTAATATTAATTATGCGTCGGGCGGCGCGGCCCAGTGCGCGACGACTGCGCAACAGGCACTCATTCGTCGCGCCCGCGCATCTCCCTCCCACCGCACACCCACATTTGCATATCCACTGTCCGCTCCTTCCCAAAATTCATCAAAAAGGGACGTCGGGCGCCCCGAGCCACCCAGACGCGTCATTAACCGAAGCGCTTAATTCCTGTCACGACAGACGCACTGGGTGTCCACCTGATGAATATTCACAGCATTCCATCGATTGTTTAACACATATTTGGACACTAGACTGTATAACATACGCGGCTATCTACATGTCAATGAATAAATACTGTCGACGACGTTCTACGAAGCGCCTGCGCTCCGAGATAGGAAAATATTTACTGTCTCCCATCCTCGCGTCATTTATCTACCTTCTAAGAATGATGAATGTCCCTAGAGTATGATTTATGATCGGTCCACGCGCGGTGACGACCGGCCCACCTCTTCACGATTTGTAACAATTTGCTCGATCGTGAGATGCGATCGATGGAGTACGCTTAAAAGATCATCGATCACACTGTATCGAAGCTTATCGGTGGAATTTAAAGATATTTGGACATCATTATAGACCTCCCCATGATAGAATAAATTAAAGTACAAGATGTTGATTGTGTTGTTTTGTTCGCAGCATGTGCAAACAGAAATGCGGCAGGAGTGCAAGTGCCACGGCATGTCGGGCTCATGCACCGTCAAGACCTGCTGGATGAGGTTGCCTAGCTTCCGCTCTGTCGGCGACTCGCTGAAGGACCGCTTCGATGGCGCATCGCGGGTCATGATGCCCAATACTGACCTGGAACCGCCGGCGCAGCGGAACGATGCGGCGCCGCACAGAGTGCCGCGGAGAGACCGATATAGGTTCCAACTGCGGCCTCACAATCCAGATCACAAGTCGCCGGCGGCGAAGGACTTGGTCTACTTAGAACCATCGCCGGGCTTCTGCGAAAAGAACCCGAGACTGGGCATCCCCGGCACACACGGGCGTGCGTGCAACGACACGAGCATTGGGGTGGACGGCTGCGACCTCATGTGCTGCGGCCGAGGGTACCGGACAGAGACCATGTTCGTGGTGGAACGATGTAACTGCACCTTCCACTGGTGCTGCGAGGTCAAGTGTAAAACATGCCGTACGGAAAAAGTGGTGCATACGTGTTTATAGATTCGGACGCTGATGACGAAGTGATCAATGAGAGAAACTTTAGTGTCGGACAGATGTGATTGTCACTCAGACTCGAGAGTGGACCTGTTTTCTTATTCGGAGGCAGATAACGGACCTTGTACATAATCACTTCACTTTTTCATCTATCCAAGTCGTCGAAATCGTATATCATGTTGACTTATGTAAATAGTTTCTCTAACACTGTTTAATTCTTCTTTTATACATGATAATTGATCCGGCGTAAAATTAAAGTAAGCTACTCGTTCGGTTAATTTATTTGACTATTAAGTGCGAACATGTGATCTAGTAACTTTATTTTTTTGGACACTGTCGTTTGGAAATTAATGAGACCAGTTTACAGACGATTTATTTCTATCATCGACTCATTTTGTATTTATTCTAAATTGGACTTATTAGTTTCCATACGCGGTCAGCTGTGTAATTTATTTATTCGTAAGCATCGTACATACTCGACTGAACAGCCCAAGAAGACACGTACGCTAAATGAAATATACGATACTTTAAATGATATTTCTTAATATCATTCCAAAGTTATTACTCAAGTTTTTCAAAGAAGTTATTTGCAATTATTATAACAGCGGTAATAATCATTTGAGTTTTATAAATACTTTCTATTTTATGGACGTCCGCGTTGGGTGCATGCTCGCATAACTGTTTTGAGATTCAACAGCGAAATTATCTTGTAATTATAATTTCATATTATAATTAAACCGGCTAATGGAATTTGTGGCTTAATGACATTTGCATAAAGTGTCTTCTTGGGTGTTCAGCGGCGGAGGTAGCGTTGGGGTCTTATCAGTCAGTAAGTAGCGTCATCGTAAAAGTGTCCCACATTACGAGATAAACGCTCTGAAGAATTTTAATTAAATATTAAATGAATTAAATAATCAGTATTATACGTATAATATTGTATGCGTGTTGCGTCCGATACACTAAGATAATGTTGCACGCGAGCTCTGCCGTCGTTCGTTACATTTTGAATACAGGTGTAGAGATACTCGTCCCTTCAGCCGTGCTTAGTATACTTTCATAATTATGTGCATGTGGTAGTACAATAGCAACGTTGTACATCAACGCTTTTATACATATGTCTCTTTAATTAACTAATACACAGACATATTCACTTGGCGAGTTTATATTCGAAACTTCTATTGAACTAACACAGCTCACTAACTTTGATTAACTTTTTGAATTAACAATGACCGAATTCTGACAAAGTCTCTGTTCTTTAGGATTCATTTGATGACAAAAAAAGTTTGACATTCCAAATTCGATAGTTTGCCAGTATATGTGGAAGCTTTATTGATCATACAAGTAATTATATCAACTTGAATGATATTGCATATGTGATATAAACGTAGTGTAGCCAATAAGTTTGTATAAGTAGCCTAATACTACTGAGCTTAATTATTGTGTATATTAAAATGCACTAAGCATACTAACTCGTCAAGTATGTTTTATATATAAAATATTTATTAAAAACATGTTTTAATTTATTTTATTTTACTTTAATATTACTGAATGTATTAAAGTAAAATAACGTGTTAGTTTTAGTAAAAAATCCGATGTTAAAACAATCGGTATTATTTAAAACAGGTATTCGAGTACGAGTGTATTGTTAAAAAAAAACGCTTAAAATCGGATCTCTGTACATAGGTAACTTTTAAAAATGTTTCGGAATTCAATGACAGAGTCTGAGGAACTGATACCGCGTCGGATTTAAAAGACTGAAGTTTTTTTTTTTATTTCGTAGATATAATATCCATGACTGGATTTATTAAAGCCATTGTTTTGAATTTTAGCATGATAGCTATTGTGATAAAAAAGTATTTTAACGTTATTTAAAACCGAAACCGTTATGAATTTTGAAAATCGAATTCGTGCCATTTTATTAACCTTTTTTTACACCTGACAGTTTTTGCCGGTTTTAATCAAAATTACTATTCTGCCAAATCGAATTATGGGCAATTTGTCATTGTGAAATCATTTTTACGCATGTAAATATTGTCTTTATTGATTATTTTAAGTTATTTATGTGAATGTAGCATTTTAAATTGTTAATATTAGGTAAAAATACAATTGGAATCAGCTGAACTTATCTGAATCTCAAATCTTATTATTTGTATAATAAATGTACCTTTTTGAAATATATTTCGTCCAGTGACCGCTTTTTTGGGGTTGACACAATTTATTGTAATATTGGTTGTACATTAGCAGTATCTATTTATAATTAAAATATTGATTAGTTGTTACTAAAAATATTAAATTGATCAAAAAACTTAAACGACCTTGTTTTACTGAAACTTTCTATCCTTCAAAACATACTTATTTAGCTAAACTAACTTTATGTGCTTCTTTCTGACAAATAAAAAAACTGTTTTCAATGACAACCTACTTGATTGTTTAAAAACACTTAAACATCAGACATATTATACTGACACGATAGGAAAAAGAGTAACTTTTAAATAGGTATATTATATAATTTAATGGTTTTCATAGTTAATTATGTTTCTGACTTTCTGATTTATGCATCATAAAGTATAAACTTATAATAGGACAATAACGTCTCCTTTCATGGCTTTCCTTAAAATATTACTCAGCCCGTCTACAATACGAGCCGTATTATGCAATACGGTTACAAAATGTACAAGACAGCAACATCTCCATTAGACCTTTATTATCTATGTTCTCGCTCCAATCTATGTTCTGTCTCCCTCCCACTCATTATGAAGTAAGTCGATGTTAAAAGCATTAATTTCGATATATAGCATAATACATCCCCAAAGATGTCTCCTCGATAAACGATGTTCTTATTTTGAAATTTATGCGCGAGCATTTATTTATGCAACTGTCACGTAGGGTTGTGTCATGTTCCTCATTCCTGCGGGACTAATGAAGAGGATTTGTATCAGTAATTCCTTTGCCAGACCATTTGATTTATTCGAAAACTATGTTGTATGTAACTCGTGGTCTTAGTATTTGAAAGATGCACATGATGGAGTGCTGACGCACATTTTCAGTGATGTAAAAGCGATTCAGCTGAGCCAAGCGAAATATCATTCTTATGAATAAGTAATTCAGTAACTTTTTCTTAATCCGCATAAAATTACATCATCACTGATATAAATGCCAACCCTGAAAAGACTTCGCCATTTTGTTTTATTGCGAACGCAACCGTTGTAGTTTTGATAGCGTGCAATTTTCTGAAACAGCTTTATTTTCTAGCAGTCATTGTGGCTGCGCCGAATCGCACTTTACTCTGGGCACTTTAGAAGCTAATTTCGTTTGATTTTGGGTTAAGAAAGTGAAAAGTCGTTGAGTGTTGGTGGTCGAGTGCGCCCTGAGGTGGGTTCCCACGAGTATCGGCCCCGCTGGAAAATTTATGTTTATGAGCAGAGAAATCTGTCATAAGAGATATCGACGGCGCGGCTGAATCTAAAATAGCGTGAATAATTTTTCATGCAAACGGAATTTGGCCGTGTGAATGTTGTTTCTGTGTTGAAAATCGTATTAGTAGTAGGCTATTATTTACAACATGCTGATGCCCGCGACTTCGCCCACGTGGATGTCGGCCAAACTATGTAATAAAACCTTCCTCGAGAACCACAGTTTTTAAGTTTACCGCAACAGACAGACAGAAGCGGCGGAGGACTTAGTATTATAATATGTAGTGATGTTATTAAGAGTGATTCCTGAAGAAATACCAATACAATACAATGCATATTTAGTTTCTTTAAGTGAAGATCTTTAATGTTCATAACTTTTTTACTGAATTCAATAAATTACCTGCCTAGTAAGTGTTTTCAACTCATAATCACCATCATGACATTTCATTTGTTAAAGATTTTATATCAATTATAACGCCATGCATGTAACATGTTTTAAAACACTTCAACTAAGACAGGAAACAAACAAATTGCTGGATTATTTTAAAGTCATAAAAATGAAATAATTCTTATCAAAATGCTTAGAGTATTGAATTTACACTATAACTTCAACGATAGTAAATATATTCCATAACCAAGTATGTTTCGGCAAGGTTTTTTGAAATGTTCAAGTTTATTTTTCATTGTGTTTCTTATGTGCCCAAGACGTGAGTAATTATTAATATATACTAGAAAATAGAAGGTTTTCCATTCAAGGCACTACTCCAATTATACACCAGTAATGATGAGATCTTCGAGCGATGTGGCCTGCCCATTGCCACTTCAACTTGCATACTCTGAGAGCTATGTAAGAAGAAAGAAGAAAGAAAGAAAATGCATTTATTTGGCTCATGCCACAAGTACACACAATGTAAAAAAAAAAATATATATTTAGCTTAGAAAAAAACTTAAAACTAAACAAATCGTGCCACTGTGTGCCTCACGGCTGCGCCAAAAAGGCCCAGTTCAGCAAAATGCCGGGCAACTAATGCGGATGCCCGACGCTGGTTTTCGACTGAACCTGAAGTTAGAGTGGTTACGGATGTAAAACAGTTTTATATGTTGTGTCAATGTGGGGGGCGAATATGTAAATCGAGATGTATGTGTACACTAAAATAATAATAAAAATATAAATAACATTAAAAAAATAAATAAAAAAACAAACAAACTAAGAAACAACAAATATCGTGAGTGTGTAAAGCAGACCATACACAATATATAACATATACGTACGCACGGGCGCAAGATAAAAAACCTGTTTGGCACGATAGCTAATATCTTTATTTCGTCCACAAGTAGTTATATAGCAGCAATTATTTAGGTAGGAACGTCATATAACTGAGACATTTAGAGCAACCATATCCAGCTTACATTGTGCTTCTATGAGGAACTGCCGTAAATTACTTCTAAATGTGTCTATCGTCTTGATTAGTCTTATCGGTGGTGGCAGGTTATTCCATATTTTGGAAGCCGCATAACGAAAGCTGCCTCTGAAAGCTGCTGAACTATGCGAGTGAGTCGAGAGTTGTTGCGAACATTGTCTTCTCCCACATTCCCGTCTACTAGCTATCCAACTCAGTTTATCAAACAGGTACTCCGGTTTTTGGTACTTGACCACACCAAACAGAAGGCATGCCAAGTGTAGTTTGCGTCTGGATTTCATCTTAAGAGTGAAATGCTTGTTAAGGAAAGGTGTGACATGACTTCTACGGGGAATGTTATAACAAAATCGAGCGCACGCGTTTTGTACCCTTTGTATGAGCCGATCCGTACGAGCTAAGAGGCGCGGGCCATACACAGTGTCGGCGTAGTTCAACCTAGATAGAACTAGCGTTTCCACAAGTTGTTCCCGTAGTGGTTCGGATAAATAAGGCCTCATCTTGTACAAGACCTTCAGGCGATAAAAACAGTTTCTCACAGAGTCTGCTATGTGTTTCTCAAAACGAAGGTCTTTGTCCATAGTAAGACCTAGATTTCGCGCCTCAAACACTCGCTCAATCGGTTCGCTCATTAGTTCTAAGTCGAAGGTCATAGGTAGTCGAGCAAGCTGCTGTCTGGTGCCAAATACCATATACTTAGTTTTTGTAGGGTTTAGCGACAGGCAGTTCTCCTCGGACCAAGTAGCGATTCGTTGGAGATCCTCGTTAAGGTCTTTGATGGCGCTGTCATATTCGTGTGGGTGGAAGGAAATATATAGTTGCACATCGTCGGCATATATATGGTACTTGCATCTCTGTAGGCATCTTATTATGTCTGCGCAGTACAAAATGAAGAGAATGGGACCTAAAATAGAACCTTGTGGAACTCCTCTCTCTACGGGAATAGATGCTGATCTACGGATAGTGCCGTCACTCAGACGCAGCTCTACTAATTGTTCCCTATGGCATAGGTAGCTACGGAACCATTCTATGGCTTCAGGGTCGAAACCATAATATTTTAATTTTGACAATAATAACGGGATATTTATAGCGTCAAATGCCCTGGAAAAATCCAATAGAACAAGTAATGTGCACATCCCCTTATCTTGAGCACATAATATGTTATCAGTAACATCGAGTAAAGCTGTAGATGTACTGCGCTGTTTTCTAAACCCTGATTGTAAGTCCGGTAAAACGTTATTTTGTTCTAGAAAAAGCGTAAGTTGGCGACTGACGATTTTTTCTAGTACTTTGGATAAGCATGGTAATATACTGATAGGGCGTAGATCTTTTAAGGCTAATGGATTTGAGTTTTTAGGTAACGGTCTAATGGAAGCAATTTTCCATTGGTCAGGGAACGTTGACGTCGCTATGGAGCGGTTTATTATGTCTGTAATAACATCTAAGGTGTGCGGCAAAGTCATGTTAATCATGTCCAAGGTAATGTGGTCGCACCCTTCGGCGTTACTTTTGAGACCGGCGATAGCACGAGAGACATTGTTCTGGTCCACTAAAGTAATTGAAAAAATTGCTTCACCGTGACTGTGACTATCAAAATAGTTCATAAGGGATGCGCTTGCTACGGGGTTGCCGGGAACAATCAAAAAGTTTTTATTTATTAAATCAGGATCTGTAAAATGCGACGGAATGTCTTGTCTAGGTTTAAAATTAGATAATGTGGATTTTATATTTTTCCATAGCAATTTAGGGTTTTTGATTTTATTATTTATATTATGTTTGAAATATGCAGTTTTTTCACTGAACAGTGAATTAACCACCAAGTGCTTTAGGTCTTTGTAGTAACTTTTTTTAGAGTCAGATTTAGTTTTCCTATAAGTATTAAGCGCATTGTCACGCAAACGCATCATAACTTTGATTGTGTCTGTGATCCACGGATAGGACCTTTCCTTAACAGTGCATGACTTGATTGGTGCATGTACATCAAACAAAAAAGTAAGATGGGTGTTGAAGACATGCACCATATCATTAACAGAGTCAAGCGACGAAATAATTCCAATGTTTAATAATAGTGATAGATCTACATTAAAACTCTCCGAGCAGATATTTTTAAGAGGCCGATACTTTACCATGTCGGTGACCATGGTGCCTGGTGCCGACGACCGATGGGGAAGAAAGGTTCTCGAGTGGCGACCACGAACCGGAAGACGCAGCGTTGGTAGGCCTGCCACCGGGTGGAGCGACGACATCGTGAGAGTTGCGGGCAACGAATGGATGCAAACGGCAGGCTGCCGTTCTGTATGGCGTTCTATGGGGGAGGCCTTTGTCCAGCAGTAGACGTCTTATGGCTGATGATGATGATGAATGATGAGATTAACGATAGCCAAATCTCTGCTGCTGGGGCTAGAGGTTCTCTCCCTCTCACGTTCCGCTACCTCCTTCGCTAGCATTACTGCTTCGCAGAAGGAAGCGACAGCGTCCCATTCCTTTTCGCCCCTGACCAAGGTTTGAACCAGGGCCGTACGCGAGAGGTCGACGACGCCAATCGCCGCTACGAGAACACGGCGGGGCTCCGCCTAAGCGGAGCAGTCCTCCACGGTGTGCTCCACCGTGTCCTCCGGCCGATTTTCCCTGTGGAAACATCCGAGCGTTTCCTCCCGCGCGATTCGGTGCAGGTAGCTCCCAAAACAACCGTGACCGGTGAGGTCCTGCATCAGACGGAAGGTTAGGTTGGTTGGTTGGTTGGTTGGGATACAAGCCTCGGGTTGGAGCGTCACTGGGGAGGGCAAAAAAGGGATATGGTGGCTCTAAGTGAGACTGTTATGTAGGGGTTGATTTGAACACTGGCGCAGCATCGTGAGCTGCCTCGAATAAGGGTCGAAAGTAACGAAATCAAAGGCCGAGGGGCGGCATAAAACTCTGATACCAGGTTTGGCCCTAAGCATACGACAAAGAAGAAGATCAATAAGGAATAAAAATTTGCTTAATTTATGTTCACTCAGCCCTATTTTGGTGGGAGCTGGGCCTAAGTCCCAACAGATGGAACATTATACCACTTCGTGTCATTGTCAATATGTTGCTGGTCCATGACTTCGCGACAATGATAGCAACGCGGAGAGATTAGACCACGGCTGAAGCCTTTCAAAATGGTAATACCTAAGTGAAAAAAAATATTGTAGGATGAATTCCCTTCGAAAAGGAAAAGAATAATATTACAAAAATTTAGAGAAAATTAATTTACGGGCGATTTGAGGTCGGGAAGTGAGAATGGAAGGGTTAAGGGTAAAAAACTGTTTATCTCGATTTCCGGCTAAACTACAAGTAAGAAGTAGTTGTGGTAGTTGTTGGATTCAAAACTAATCGAACCGTGTCTTTATCTTTGGCTTCATGTTTGGGTCGCGTTCGCTTTTCCTCCAGGAAAAAAAGGGCTGGTGTCTCCGCAAAGAAAACATTAGCACAGAACGTAACAACCATAATCACTGTGACACCAATACTTGTCTTTATAGGAATCCGTCCCACGGCCATCGGCAAACAAGATAAGTTCCACGCTGTCAGAAGATCAAAACCCCGCATCGACGTTAATTTAAGAGCACAACATGCGTTCGGGTTTGGCGGAATCATACCAAATGATGGGAGCTTTATTGAACTTCCTGATGATGAACCAGGGTATGATCTAAGTGATGATGAAATCAGAAAGTTAAAACTATGGCCGAAAGGAATCATACCTTATTATATCGACACTGTGTCTTTTAATGGTAAGTAAGTTGTTAAAATCTTGAAAAGAGAAAAGTAGTGGTGGCCTCGTAGTAATGATTTCGTCTTATGAGTTTTAGGGTCAAAAATTCAAAACAGTGATCGAAATATCGTGAGGAAACCGCTTCTTATAACCAAAAATTCGAAGACATGTGACCCAACAAAACGCGCGTGACCGTATGGTAGATGGGTCGTGGGGCTTTTGGAACCGGGACTGCAGTCCAGGATTCCACTTATAATATAAAAATTATTTTGGAGTTGTATTTCCGGACCAAAAGAAAAAGGAGTTAAAGTACAGTTAACAAGAACTGATAAATAATAAATAAGGGGATTTTTTTGTAAAATGATGGCGTAAAAAAACTGATTTTTTCATGTATTCCTCATCCTCATGTATTTTTAAATGTTTCTTTAAGTGAACCTGTTCCTTGTATTTCTAGATAAAGTTCTTCGCGACCGAATCCGAATGTACCTCAATACAGTCAACACTCAGACCAAGCTTAGTTTCCTAGAGTTGCCAAGTCCACCGAAGGATGATAAAACCCGATGGGTGTTCTTCGCCAACCGCCGAGGTCAACTGGACTGTGCCGACCATTCGATCCTTAATTTCACCAATGAAGGAGTCCAGGTGAATATTTGTGTTGATACTTTTGAAATAGCAACTGACACGACGTGCGTGTATGACCAGATGTATTAACATGGAGGAGACGAAGGCAGTATGCAAATAGCTTATAAGTTGGCATTCTGCAGTGTCTCCCTAACCTCACGGGAAAAAGGCGTGAGTCAACGTATGTATGTATTTCCATAAGTTTATTATTCAGAAACTTAAATGAGAATTGAAAAGGTCTTTTGGGCTGGTTTTATTATTTGCTGAAAATCTTGGTCACCACATGTGACTTGATTATAGTGCAATAATCGTAAAAAAGGTGATGACAACACTTACTCGTTTAAAGGGTGTAAAAGTATCCTGAACGAAACCGACAGGTACTTGTTTTACTGGTCATAGCAATTTTTTTTTGTTCTGGACCTGGGAAATTCGAAACTTTGAAAAATAACTCCGAAACGTAGTTTCGAATTTTTCACAAGTTTTTTTTCTTGCGGGCCCCTTATAATTATGTTGCTGATATATCTTTGAGGCACGCGTGGAACACGAACGAGCCGTCGTCACGGCCTGTCGTCGTCATAAGACGGACGGACGGCGAGCCAGCCCATACTCACCGTGCACGGCCCGCGGTCTACGGTGGCCGGAAGCCGTCAGGTGGCCCCCAACGCCCGGAGCGTCTCCCGCGGCGGCTGGGACGAGCGGTACTCTCCCTCCCAAGTTCCGCCACTTCCTTCGCTCTAGCATCACTGCTTTGCAGTAGGAGACGACGGCGTCCCATTCCATCTCACCCCGCACCATGGCTTGCACCAGGGCCGGACACGAGGGACAGACCTCCACGGTGTGCTCCACCGTGTCCTCCGGCCGATCCGCACAATGGTGACATCCGGGCGTTTCCTCCCGCCTGATTTGGTGCAGTACCTTGAATTGATATTCGTCCTATCCTACACTCGTAACATTTGTTTTTACCTTATTTTTATTCGTGTAGGTACTTTATAGACTTGTAATTTTTTTTATCGGCTAGCATGTAAACCTGGGGTATGATTGTCTATCAACGAGTGGAGAACTGGCGGAGGCAGTACTGGCAATAGCTGGAGTACCTGCTCAGCACAATTCGCCGGACCGCGACACATATGTCGTAATTATGGAAGAAAATATCATGCCTGGTAAACTCCTGCACCTCATTTTGTATCAGAAATAGTTATTTATTTATTTATTTAAACTTTATGTACAATAGTGATACATAGGCGGATATCTGAACCAGTACAGTGGTATTGGGTATTTCCATCAGGAATTTCTTTCTCAATAGCAGCCACAGAGTCTGGCTTTAGGTCTGATTGATGGTAAAAGGCTTGTTTGCTGATTTTTCTAACATTACCGAAAAACCGCTGACGCTACAAAATAAGAAAGTACTGATCCAAAAACTATACACTTGGAGCTACGATTTTCATTATCTTTGATTTTTTATAACCATTCTTTTCGAAGTTACGGCTTATTGAAAATTACACAAAAATTTGAATTATTTACTTAACTTTTTCTAGTAGTGAAAAAAAAAATTAAAGTAATTTTGAGATTTTTGTGTTAGCTTTGCTTCGGACGAGTCAAGAGAAACTATTGTTAGATTTAAGCAACGACTCATGAGAACCTAGACCCCGACATAGGACAACACTCGATGCAGTTTTTGCAAGATTTATTAAAAGATTTTAATCTCAGGTTATTTAATATCACATCTCTCATTGATTATGACTCAGATGGGCCGAATGAAGATTGATGACGAAAGATGTCTATTTGTTAATGTTTCTTTGTATGTGTATAATTTTAGAGTAGACTATGGATGGTTTTTTTTTAGTTTCGGATTAAATTCAGTTTTTTTTGTGTCATATAGTAAAATATGTTTAAATAAAAAAAATATTCATTAAAATGTATCTTACCAAATCATAAATTAATCTTGCGAAAAAAAACGAAATACATGCTGGGACACATAGCAGAAGTGAAACTTCAACGGACAAGTAGAAATACGAATGGCAACGAACAAGCTAATAATGAATAGCAACGATCAAGCTAAAAATGAATAGGTAGCAACAAACAAGATAAAAATGAATAGCAACGAACAAGCAAAAAATTAATAGCAACGAACAAGTGGCAAAACGAATCGCAACAAATTTTAACTAGAACTTTTATGGATAGATTGTAATGGTGTTGGTTGGTTGTAATATACTTGTCCAATTCTAAAACCTGTCCGTAAAACTTCAAGTAAACATTTTGGTGCGATTCGTATTGCCACTTGTTCCTTGTGATTCGTATTTTCGCTTCTCGGTTACCATTCCTTTTTCTACATGTCCGTTGAATTTTTTTCGAAAAAATTTCAGATTTATTTACCATATTTTCTCCCTTATCCACATCGTTGAAAAAAAAGTGCTTATGTTATGTTTATTTACTTTATAGAGAAGAGATATCTTTTCCGAAAGTTGAATGACACTGAATGGCTCTTTCATGACATGGATTACGACATAACCAGTGCAGGCCATTACCACCACCACAAGTATTCAGTCAACGGACAGGCTACTATTCAGTTCGCGGTAAATATTTTCAGCAACTTCTTCCAGATTTCACTAGATTATAAAGATACTACCTTGTGCTGTTTTAATCATTTTCACAAGGGATCATACTACCAGGATAAGAAGTATCCTATGTGTGTGTTAATCCAGGTTATAAACTACCCGTGTCCCAAATTTTATCCACATCCATTTAGTAGTTTTTGCGTGAAAGAATAACAAACATCCATCCATCTATACATGCTCACAAACATTCGCTTTTATAATATTAGTAGCATTTGTCATTGTTTTAATTGAAGGCTTCCATTAAACCTGTAAAGAATAGGTATATTACTAACTGAAAATAGTGTATATACCTTGTTACGCTTCAGAAAAGTTATGACCACAAGTCAAGACATTTTTATCAGTCTTGTCTTTTAAATGTTATTCTCTGATAGTTGTACACTCACCAGCAATGAAATCTAATCATCATCTTTGTCCACTGCCGGACAAAGGCCTCTTCCATAAAATGCTATAACGAATGACCGGTCGCTTACATCCTCCAGTTGCTCGCGACTCTCACTCCACCTAGGTGAAGGCCTACCAACGCTGGCCTACAAACTTTCTGTTCGTGGTCGCCACTCGAGAATTTTTCTTCCCCATCAGTTGTCGGTTCTTCGAGCGATGTGACATGCCCATTGTCACTTCAATTTGCATACTCTGAGAAGCGGTGAATTTCCTCGTTCTGGCTTTTATCGCGCAAAGATGCCTCTGAGCGACTCTTAGCTGCTCTAAGAGGCCAACAGTTAAAGACCATGTCTCTGTGCCTTAAGTCATTATTGGCAACACACCCACCCACCCACACTGCGGACTTAGAACGAAAAGATGTTGCATAGTTTCTCGAACGCTGCCCATCCGAGTTAGATTCTTCAGGCGACCTCTTTGACGAAGTTAGATCTACCAAGTGGAACACTTTGTCCGATGTAAACATAGCTATCACATCATTACCGGGTGTAATACGGACATTCGACATAACTTTCGTCTTGTCCATGTTCGTTTTTAGACCCACTTGTTGAAAAACGTTACTGAGGTCCCATTGTGTTAATATCCTCCAGCGATTCAGCCATGATGACTATATTATCATCGTAAAAACGAAGGTGAGTGATAAATTTTCCATTGATGTTGATGTCAAATCCGTTCCAGTCCAAGAGCTTGCAGTCCGTTCCAGTACGCTAATGCGTTTGTAAACAGTTTCTGAGAAATTACTTCGCCTCTTGGCAAATGTAGGTATTGGTTTCATGCTCTCGTCATCGGATCAACATAGTAGCGATTCTATACAAATATACTTCAGCATTTCAGTGTACCTATAGTCGAAACGGCACCGCTGAAGACACTGCAATACCGCCGAAGTTTCGATTGAATCGAAGGCGCTTTCATACTCCACAAAGTTAAACGCTAGACGTAATGACCGATTATACTCCTCAGTTTACTGTATAATCTGGCGGAGCGTATGGATGTGTTCTATGGTGCTGAAACTTTTTCGGAAACCGACTTGTGAGGGAGGATGGAAGTCATCAAACCTGCGTTTGAGTCGGTTCCTAATGACCCTCAAGAGCAGCTTGTACACATGGTCAGGAGTGATATGGGTCTATAATTCTTCAAAAGGGTGTTGGCTGCTTTTTTGAAGAGCGCAACCGCACTCCTGTGCCATGCTTCTAGTGTAGTACTCGTGCCTTCGAGAATGACGGAATTAAACAACTTTTAAGGACTTAAAAGTGTTGGTTTTCCACCAACTCGCAGAAGTTTTGTCGCGATTTCATCATCCCCCGGCTCCTTGTTGTTCCTAAGCAACAAGGAGGAAAATAAAATAAACCAACCAACCAAAATATTATACAGGCTAATCTAATGTATGTGATATCCCCAGTGTATAGTCTTGTCAGTTTCGCTCTACTGTCCTGGGCTGAACTGAGATATGGCGGTCGTGTCGAAGTGTACACCTGTCCATAAAAGCTCTTTCAGGATCTCTGGCTTCAATGAGATAATAAATGACAAAACTGATGATCGAGGACGACAGCCTCGACTATCAGTTTTGTCATTTAGCTTTCTCTAATAGACGCATTATTTGCGAACACTTTGGAACCCTGGTTTCAGTCGATTGTTTTCTTATTACATTGATTACTATAGATACCGCAATTCGTGTCACATGGACTTTGAAATGCGCTTATTGAGTTTACTGTGTTCCGATATATTCACTGAAGATTGCAGTCTCATCTCAGACTTCACCAGACGTGACCTCTCAAGCTAACCATCGATGATATAGTCATGAAAGATAAACAGTACAGTAGAAAAACCACTTTTGAATTTCGCCATGTGAATACATTTCATTGGACGTGACTAAACTATCCAATAAGTAATATGCTACCATTTTTGAACTACAGCTTAAGATTATTTTGAATGAAATTTGATTATGATGGCCAAAAAAGGCGATAACTTAAAAACTATGACAGGATAACTGAACACTACATTTCATTTCCTTATCAGTCATGATACCCCCATGCTCAGGTAAGGATTTTATCCATTAATAACGCCATACCCGTTGGTATACTGTAGGTAACGTAATAATTTCGACAGATCATACGTGAGAAAAAATTTGTAATGGTACCAGTTAATTTATTTTTAACTAGGTTAAAACATTAGCTATCTATTAAAATTGGTAATTTACAACTATTTGTTTCTTCTTTGTTGCGCAGATAGAAGAATTAAGTAGACGATTTCCCTTCAAAATTGAAAGGATGGGAGAGAGTTACGCATTGTCTAGAGACGACATTCAAAAACTAAGAATGCTCTACAACTACATAGTAAAGAAAAAAGAGAATAAAGTTCCAGAATGTGCTAAACTTTTTAGAAAAGGGAATAACTTCCAGGACGTGCCCTTAAGTGCAGAGGACATTCCGCCTAGAAAGAAACCTGATAAATACCTTGGGTTACCAGTATTCAATGCTGTCGCGGAAAATTTGGATAAAGGCCCTGAATCTGGACAGGATAAATTTGACGGCACAAAAGACTCTCAAACCAGTAAGGAGACTCATTTTGGCAACGATTTTGAGGGACCATCTAATACTACAAAAACAGAAAACCTAAAAGCTGACATATCGGACGAGAACGGTAGTGCAGAGAAATTGATGTCAAAGCATTATTATGATTCTGATGCATAACACAGATACAACAACAAGTCTGTAAACATATCGTAACGTTCCCATTGGTCATGGCCGCCGCGCTGACGCTTACCACAGACTATCTTACAAGTCAACAACTTGTTTTTAAATTATTTTCTAAAATGTGGGTATCGCTAACACTATGCAATCAAAAATAAATTTTAAAATAAAACATTTAGCATGTTTGTATATTTCGTTTCACGTAGCATGTTTCACATATTACTTCACAATACCATTTGAATTGGCAGTTACAGTTCTCAGTTTCTTTTACTGAGGTTTCTTTATAGCTCCTGCAGATTAATCACAACTATTGGCAGATTGATCACAACTATTGGTTCCTGTTGAGCTGATGGTGCATTGGCAGGGAGCCAGTCTTCATGTTGGCTGAGCTGAAGTCTGATGACTCTTCAGAATAGATGTCTTTCTTGCCAGTTTTCTTGACACTTAAACTCTGGCATAAAACTGTCACCGTCATTGCTGGTGCCTATCGAGTTTTTTTCGAACGTATGGAGGATATTTCTATATTTGTCTATTGAATTCTATTTAGTAAATGTAACAGTATTTTATACCTTCATTTGACACCAATTAAGTAAATATTCTACTTTATAATTTATCCAGTTTGTTGATTTTTTATTGCCCTTCTACTTGTTAAATACGAGTAGAACCTCCAGGAGAACATTAGTGAAGAACCTAAATATAGATGTTTTAAAGGGTGCAATTTTAGATAATTCAGAAAGGGCAGGCATTTCAAGAAAATTCAAACGTAATACTAAAATCTACAAATTGCTAGATTATTCATAACGTAATAAAAAATTGAATTAATGCTTATCGAAATGCTTAGGATACCTACCTATTGAATTTACGCAATAACTTCAACGCGGTAGTAAATATTTATTCCGTAAGCAAGTAAGTATGTTTCGGCGGATTTACTGAAATATTAATATAATAAGCTTATTTTTTATTGTGGTCCTAATGCGCCCTAACGTGATTAATTCGTTTGTCACAAACAACAAATATACCAAAAAGTATAGAAGGTTTAAACTACACACATCAAAAGTGTCTAGGGATCAAGCATTTTTATGCGGATTTCTTGAGATTGAGATGTGGCTTTGTAATAAATTTATGATTTTATAAATTTATATGGATCCTTTTTGGTGCATTTCATAATTTGAATCAGGAACTGTGAATCAAATTCGAGTAAAAGATGAAAATCAGCTGTCAATATTTTCCCTATAAAAACATACAACGCATTGAAGACATTATTAGTGCTACTGTTTCCCTACTACTGATTAAAACCAACGTTATTATGGAGCGGCGACATCATTTAAGCAGGGAAGAAATGCTCAGAGCCGTGGGAATGATAGAAGCTGGTTCCCGGCAACGTACTGTGGCTTTAGCTCTGAATACAAGTCAGAGTGTTATCAGTCGACTTTGGACACGTTACCGAAGCACTGGTACCGTGGCTGAGCGCCATGGAGGAAGGTATCGCTGCACCACACGGAGACAAGACCGATACATTCAAATCTTAACTCGAAGAGCTCCAACAAAAACCGCCATGATGTTAGCCGTGAGGCTTCATCACTCTTCAGGGAACTTAATTAGCGACCAAACAGTCAGAAACCGCTTGCATGAAGTGAACCTTCATTCCCGAAGACCGCTACGGGTACCACCTATAGCAATGCACAATCGTAGGATTCGATATCAATGGGCTCTTGAACACAGAAATTGGGCAGAAGAACAATGGCGTTTCGTGTGCTTTTCTGATGAGTCTCGTTTTGGTATGAGACCGGATACAAGACGTATACGACACTGGAGAACCCCTGGACGCCAACAGCGATTAAAATCCTGCCAGGAAGTCCATCCTTATAGTGGTGGAACCATCATGGTATGGGCGGGTATTTGGATCGGCGGAAGAACTGAGTTGATTTGGATCAGAGGCAACCTCAACGCTCAAATTTATGCTGAGACGATTGTATCAGACGTCATCGTTCCTCTACAAGTGCAAATCGGTCCCTTATTTCAGTTAATGCATGATAATGCACGACCGCACACCGCAAGAGTTGTAAGACAGACTCTCGCCGCAGCTAACATCAATGTCCTGCCCTGGCCTGCTCAGTCGCCAGACTTGAACCCGATTGAGCATGCATGGGATATGCTACAGAGAAGAGCTCTGCCGATTATGGAGGGTATCCAGTCGCAAGAAGACCTTTTTTTGTTGTTGCAACGAACATGGGCGGCCATTCCACAGCGTGATTTGGATGAACTCATTTTGAGTATGCCAAACCGATGTTCTTGTGTTGTTAGTGTTCGCGGTAGAAACACGGATTATTAATTGTTTAAGTTACCCAATAAAATTTTAAAGAAAACTGTTATTTCAGTCTTTTTTTCGAACTTTAATGTTAGTGGTTCAAATGTCAAAAATCCCTTTATTAGGAAAATGGCAAATTTCTTTATTAATGCAAAGGTGACTTGGTTTATCGTTACTGTGACAAACGAAAACACTTTATTTGATGAATCCTTAAAGAAAATTTTAATTAATATCAATCAGGAGAAAAGTTATTGCAAAAATATATGTTGATCCCTAGACACTTTTGATGTGTGTACTTTCTTGGTACCAGGGACGTAGCGTACCTATAACTCGATTCCTACCTGCTTCCCTTCGGGAAATTACACTCCACGTAGTGTCTACTACAGAATTAAAAATATTACAAAAATGCCAATATTTTACATGTCAACTATGAAAGCAACAGACAGCGCCAAATAAGCCGGTGCTCGGGTGTCAGAATTCAGAACTAAATTCGTATGAGCGTATTCACGCCCTCTGTCGCTCGCAGAACCGTTTAGTAGGGAACTCAGTAAGCCGAATATTATCGGGTTATGTATGACAAGGGCAGGACTCGTCGAGACTATGTAGGGGAGAAACGTTATAACTCCGTCATTTATGAACCGATTCTCAAAATTCTTTTTTTATTCGAAAGAATATACTTCCGAGGTGGTCTCATTGTCATCATGCTAGGAATGACGATAGAATTACAAGGTAATAGAAGGCAACCCTAAATTTATTTATTTATATATATATTTTTTATATTTTGCGAACGTATATGTAGTTTTTTTCTTTCGGGTTGTCTAGGTGAGCTGATTACGAACTCCTCAAAGGTCAAAAATTATAATTGAATATGGCACCGACGAAAGTTTTTAGATTTTTAGGCATGAGTGTCAATTTCGTGGTTATAAGAGACGCTGATATTGAAAATGGGGTTAAAAAAAAAAACAGAAAAAAAATCTTAAATGTATACTAAATAAATAATAGGAAACAAACCATTTTGTGTCTTCGGCTTGCTCTTTTGTATTATTCACGCTTCATCACTGCTAGGTACTATTCCACCTATAGGCCAGTAATGATGAGATTAATGGTAGCCAATTCCCTAGCAGTTGACTTATATTTACTCCAGAAAATAATTTCTGTAAAAATCTCTTAGAATGTTTATATCTTCCCTTGCTTCGATGAAGAAAAAAATTGTGAGGAAAGCAAATTAGCATGTTTGAGAGATATTTCATGACGATATTTCGCAAGTTAGCGATTGAGGCTGGCTTCTGCAGGCCGCGGGTAGTCCTCTGGTTATCGCGGCCTCGACATAGAGGGCGAAGAAGGAACATGGGTAGTTTTTAGTCAGTAGAAGTCTGACACTCCCTTTCGCTCTGCCCAAGAGCGGTAGGGGTTATTCGATGATTTTACACCCACCAAAAAAAAAAAAAAAAGGCTGGCTTCTGCACGGCGGCGACCTCTCGTGCCCGGCCCTGGTGCAAGCCATGGTATGGGTCAAAAGGGAATGGGTGCCGTCGCCACCTTCTGCGAAGCAGTGATGCTAGTGGAGGAGGTGGCGGAACGTGAGAGGGAGAGAACTTCTCGTCCCAGCCACCGCGGGAGACACTCTGGGCGTCGGGCTTCCAGCCACCGTAGACGCGGGCATGTGGACGGTGAGTAATGGGCTAGCTTGCCGTCCGTCCGTCTCATGACGACGACAGGCCGTGTCGACAGCGCGTTCGTATTCCTTTCGCGCCTTATAGAGTTTGCAGCAACATGGAAAGGGCCCGCAAGGGCAAGTCAATATGACGGAAAGAGTTTGCGTGGCGCAGGTTAAATATTAAAACTACGCAACCTGGTCAACATCAAATATATTTTTCAATAAAAGAAGGGTATGGTTACGTTCACTGACACATACACTCTAAGGCCCCCTTGTGGGAAGCGCAGTACTGCCCTGATTGCTAGCGTGGCGATGACCATAGCGAGGTGCCACGCTGGATGCGTAGGGGTGCCGGTCGGCTGGTGTTCGCGTCGACCCGTCGATTTTCTCGGCGCGGGCCACGTGGCACGTGTTTTTAGTTTTTATTTGAAATAAAAATAATAAGCTTTTGTAACACTTGAAAAAATAAAGAAAATTGTGTTTTAAAACTAATAATGCCAATACAACCAAAAATGTCACAGAATTTTGTGAATATCGTGATAAATCTGGTCATTATTGTGTATCATGAAATTTTAGTCACTGGAACTGCAGAAGCATCTGAAGGGTAGGTACACATAAAAATAAAGGCAGGTCTTACGATTCTTAATGTAATATAGCCTTTACTAACTGAACTGTTGCTACTAGTATCGGTAGCTCGGTGCTATACTTCAACCGAACTACTGCTACTAAAAAGTTACTAGAGGATTTAGTACAGCAATAGCATTTAACACTAAATTAAGTAATCCTTTTACTCCTTCTCCTCACAGAACCACAAATATCCTAACATTATCGTATTCCATTCATCAGCAAAAAAATCCAGCCAAGGGTTGGTCGCCACGAGCGCGTTTAGCATCGTAAGCATACGCGGAATATGGGAGGTAGAACGAGCTACAGTGCGACAAAATGGGTCAAACAATTAAACAATTTATGCTTTCTAGAGCGAGTCAATTATTTGTTCCGAATAGAACAAATAATTGACACAGCTGCGCATGTAAATCCCAGTTCTAACTCGATGTAACTATATAAAATTGTATACGCTGTTATTAGGTATTTGGTCAACGCCTTTTAAGGGAATTAAAATTTAAACATCCTAAATGAAACTTAGTAGGATACATTTAAGGATAATATCCAAACACACGTTTGTATTGAGGTATTTGAGAAAAGCTTTTTGCACCTTTTCCAGCATACGTATGTAGGTAACCTCGTGAGGATTCCATACAGTACCTCCTCAGCACATTTCGCGACCATAAGACCGTTACACGCAATTATGCCTGGTAAACTCCTACACCTCATTTTGTATCACAAAAAGTTATATACCTAGGGTTCGATTACTTGAACAAGTACAGTGGTATTGGATATTTCCATCAAGAATTTCTTTCTCAGTAGCAGCCACAGAGTCTGGCTTTAGGCCTGATTGATGGCAAAAGGCTTGCCCCAAATAAGTGTGACGCAAACGTGGCTGTCAAAATGTGGGCGTACTATAAAGCACAACTGAGCCAAACCCTCCGAGGATTACAGGAGAGATCCACATAAACTTCTTTTGCATAGCTTGATTAGTAATCGTGCGTACCTACTCCTGAGGTCACCGACGGTCTTTCAATTTTCACCCTTATGCGTTAAGTGATAAGGTTGCTAATGTTATTATTGTAACTGTACTATGCTATTTTGGCGCATGGTTAACATCAGGCCCTTCTTTCGAAATAGTTTCAGTTTTATTTACCAACTTTGCTCCCTTAACCGCATAGATGTCTATAGGTGCTTATCTTATGTTTATTTAAGAGATACCTTTTCCGAAAGTTGAATGACACTGAATAGCTCTTGCATGACATGGATTGCGCCATAACCAGTGCAGGCCATTACCACCACCACAAGTATTCAATCAACGGACAGGCTACCAGTCAGTTCGCTGTAAGTTTTTCAGCAACCTCTTCCAGATTTCCCACCAGATTTTCCAGACCAGCGTCGGGCAGTAGCTGCTCGGCAGTTTGCTGAACTGGACCTGTTTGGCGCTGCCGTGAGACACACAATTGTATCTCTTTTTTGTTCCCTGTTTAGTTTCTAGTTTTTGTATTTTTTGTTGCGTGTACTTATGGTATGTGACAAATAAATATGTTTTTTTTCTTTCTTTATTTCAATGGACATAATTCATTTTTTGCCGATAACATAATCGGCAAAAAATGAATTATGTCCAAACATAATCAAAACTAATTATTACTGAACACTACATTTCATTTGCTTATCAGTCATGATCCCCCAAGCTCAGGTGATATAAGGATTAGGGACACACCCGCAGGTATACTGTAAGTAATGTAATAATGTTGACAGATCAATGTTGAAATACAATAGTATCAGTTAATTTAAATTTAACCAGGTTAAAACATTAACTGTAATTTACAACTGTTTTGTTTCTGCTTTTTTTGCGGAGATAGAAGAATTGAGTAGACGATTTCCATTTAAGATTAAAATGATGGGACAGAGTGACGCATTATCTAGAGACGACATTCAAAAACTAATAATGCTCTACAACTACAAAGTAAAGAAAAAAATATATAACGTTCCAGAATGTGCTAAACTTTTTAGAAAAGGGAATAATTTTCAGGACGTGCCCTTAAGTGCAGAGGACATTCCGCCTAGAAATAAACCTGATGAAACCTTGGGTTTCCAGTATTAAGTGAAATCGTGGAAGATTTGAATAAATACCCTAAATCTGAACAGAATAATGAGGACTGACAAACCAGTGAGGAGGCTAAATCTGCAGGGCAAAGTCTTCGTGAAAAAAGGCTGAAAAATTAAGCTTGACATCATCTAGCCAGGAGTTAGCCGAACCACGCAAATTGATAGAAATCGAATATTATAATGTTGATGATGAATAACACAGAATACAACTTTGAAGGCTGTAAGCATATCAATCACTGCTTAGATTTCTTGGGCGAGTGTAGAAGTCGATCTCAACAAATCTGGCAAATAGTGCAATAAATTAACACACAAATAAATTTTAAAATAAAACATTTATTATATCGTCTATCACATTATAAGCATGTTTGTATATTTCGTTTCACGTAGCATGTTTCACATATTACTTCGCAACACCATTTGAATTGGCAGTTACAGTTCTCAGTTTCTTTGACTGAAGTTTCTTTATAACCTCGTCTGCAGCATAATTGATCACAACTATCAGTTCCTGCTGAGCTGATGTTGCATTGGCGGCCCAGGGTACCAAGGGAGCCAGTCTTCATATTGGCTGAGCAGAAGTCTGGTGACTCCTCAGAATAGATGATGTCTTTCTTGCCAGGTTTCTTAATACTTGGACTCTCTGGCATAAAACTGTCACCGTCATTGCTGGCGATTACCTGTCGAAAATTGTTAAAAATGTATTAAGGATGTTTTTATAGAAATCATGTAACTTGTGGTCGGCGAAAAATATTTATAATCTTCATTCTTCTCCCATATTCTTTCATTCTTTCAGTATACATAGAATTTGAATGACTTTAACATATTCTGATGATATTCTATCACCTTAACATGGTCGATCTATGACCAGATTCTGATGAAGGCCGCTGAAATCAGATGGATGCAAGCAGCGACGCGTCATTGCTTCGAGAAGCTAAATGTCTAGCAATGTAACATTGGACGTGTTTCAGCTAAGTGCTGATTATGATTTTAAGCTCACCTTCGCAGCTCCTTCGAATCTGTCCCTCAGTCTATCACCGACCTCCCTGAAGGTCGGCATCCTCCACCAACAAGTCCTGAGTGTGCATGAACCCGACAACCCGTGGCACTTGCATTCCATCTTCATGTTATTCTTGATTGCCTATCAAAATAAAAAAATATTTATGACCATTGTAGAAAATGCTATTAAAAAAAAACTTGTAATTAAGTACATATTCTACTTCATTATTATCCAGTGCGTTGATATTATATTCTTCTTCTTCTAGTTGTTAAATATAGAACTTCTAGTGTTTCATGACATTATTCAAGGAGCTAAATAGGAATCTTTTATAGGATCTTGATTGAAATTTTGAGATGAAGCAGTAAGGGCAGTTATACCAGGGAAAAAACACCCGGATGCTACCATTGTGAGGATCGGTCGGAGGACACGGTGGAGCACACCGTGGAGGCCTGCCCCGCTTGGGCGGAGCCCCGCCGTGTTCTGTGCGTGTCCGTGGCGACCTCTCGCGTCCGGTCCTGGTGCAAGCCATGGTACGGGGCGAGAGGGCGCTACTCAGTTCGTAGGCACAGGCTTCTGCACAGCAGTGATGCTTGCGAGGAGGTGAGGGAATATGAGAAGGAGAGAACTTCTCGTCCGAGCCGCCACGGGAGACGCTTCGGGTGCGGAGCCGGCGGCGCGGGCCTGTGGACGGTGGGTGAGTAATAGGCTAGCTGATCGTTCATTCGTCTCATAATGACGACTAGCCGTGTTAAAAGCGATTTCGTGTTCCACGCGCGCCTCAAATAGATTTCAGCAACATGATGCAAGGGCTGACGCCCGTCGGGGCTGCGGGTTGTACGAAGAAGATACCGCGTCCTCGACACAAAGGGCTAAGAAGGAACATGGGTGGGTTTTAGTCAGTGGAAGTCTGACACTCCCTACCGCTAAGCCCAGAGCGGGAGAAGTCATTTGATGACTTTTCAACCTCCAAATAAAACGACAGCAACTATTTGTGAATTCCGAATAAGTACTAAATTTTTGATACTTTCAAGAAAGGATTAAATTTATTCATCAACGCCAAAATTGCCGTAATACCGTTTTCATGTAGCTACAACGGTTGAGGTTCTCTTACTGCCAATCTCAAAACTCCACCCCGCATATATTTCAAAACAATATTTCTAAAGTACTTCTGTGTGTTCCGTCTTAGGCGGCGAGAAAATCCGCCATTGTCACAATCACTTTCTTTTGAAAGGAATTTATTCTGTTTTATTAAAGATCATAAATCTCATGAAGTGAGGTTTGAGTACCTACTTATACCACAACTAGTAATATGTTCGTGCTTCAAGGATACTCTCTAGACTAGGTCTCTATCTGCAAGATGGACGTAGATCGCTATCCACCATGCAGAACCACAGCGGGTTGCCAACTATGAGCCAAGGGTGGCTCAGTTCGTAGGCAATTACATGTTAATGTTACGTTCTCAAAACTCGACTTTCAAAACAAAATTCTTACTAACCAACCTCCCAGCATTATGGTTATGCAGTTTGATGAGGGTTTTGATGTCGCTTCGTTTTCTATATCGGCTGTCCATGAATTCTCTGGACTTCTTCAGTCCGAAGCGCACATTGTCACTGCAACCCCCCCACTGCCACCTCTCTGTTGGCACTTGGGAGGGGGGAAGCGTGATAGATTCACGTCCACGACGCGGTTTTGGTGCTCCCTGAAGAAAAGTGCTTTATTAAACAATGAGATTAGTACTATTTTTCTGGTAAGGGATTACCAGAGCTACCGACCACATATTATGATACATTTTGGGGCATGTTTTGCATTGAAAAAAAAAATGTTGCCCCCACTCTGGTAATGTCTCCGGTATCCTGGATGCGTTTACAACCATTTAAACCAACTTTTACAAACGGTCAGAATCGAACAACTGCCTGCTGTAGGCCACACTAATACTTGCTCTGTGCGGGAATCGGACCCGAGACACGTAGTGCAGCAGCCAATTGTTCAACGTCTTGTCAATGTGTAATTATGAATAAATAAAGTATATATTTGGTGGTATTGCAAACTTCCATCAACTGTAGAAATAACATCTTAACAGTCCAATAGAAAACGCACACTCTCGAATCAATCTGACCAATAGAAGTATTAAAGATATTATATGATATTACTTGAGAATTTAATATTATTCACAGAGTCGATCTGAATTCCCTTTTGATAAAAAAGTTAGTGACTCTACCCTTGGAAACATTGCATCGAAAATAACTAACACGGTGATCTTGCTAGTAACGTATATTGTAAAATGACTGTTACTTGAATTTAATGCATAACTTAGTGACTTATACCAGGGACACATAGCTAAGGAGAGACAAATTTCAAACCTTTTCGCAAGAGCATTCGAGCAGGGACCCCGCGGTGCATGCTCGGGTGATGGAGTACGTCACGCCGGCCGCCGTGATCGCGTTCACGAACCCTGTCTCCCTGGTATCTGTTGACAAGGAATATACTGTTAAAAGTATGTCGTAAGAAGACAGACAAAAACGGTGTGAGTTTGGTAAAAGGTGAGTAATGAATAAGTCTTAAAGTAAGATCCATAAAATAAAACATCGCCTGCAATCTTGAAGAGCTAGAAAGAAACTTACCTCATCTGCCACCCTTTTCCCAACTATGTTGGGGTCGGCTTCCAGTCTAACCGGATGCAGCTGGATACCATATTTTACATGGAGCGACTGCCTATCTGACCTACACAACCCAGTTAATACTGAGTAATACGATACCCTTTGGTAAGACTGGTTGACAAACTTACAGGTCACTGACTACCTGTAACGACGACGGTATGGCAGCCGGGACCAACAGCTTAACGTGCTTTCCGAGGCACGGAGAAAACTCGGTATGAAATGGGTGGTCACTCATCCATAGACCAACCTAGACAAACGACGCTTAACCTGAAGTTTGACCCGAGTGGCAGTTATTATTAAGCCGCGACCTCCTCTAGAAAGAAACTTACTTATAGAAACATAAATAAAAATAACTTAAGGTGGAAGCTCACATCTGGCCCGCGAAATTATAACCATCAAAATTATCAATACAACCCTCCAAGTTCATTTTCATGTCAAGATTGATTTTTGCATGTAAAAGTCATTCTTTAGTAATTTAGTCGTCGTTCTTTAGTAGTTAGTAATTTTGATCATTATAATTCGGTAACTTCATACGTCTTACAGTCGCAAATCAAATTTTCATAAACATACAACCAAGCACTGGCCTGCAAATTGCCAAAAACGTAAGAAAATTAGAATTTCGCGGGCCAGATGTGAGCTTCCACCTTAATTTATTTTATTTAAGGTACATTTTTAAGATCTGTGTAATAGGGGGTGATCTAATTGCCATCAACAACCACGAATCCAGACTCTAGTCTGCTTTAAAAAAATACTGAATGGAAAAAAAAACAATAACAGTAAAAGGATCTAAACCAAAAATGATCTGATAACTAACTAGATACCTAACAAGCCTAAGTCATCCCCAATACAATAAACATAATAGATTGATAAGTACAAACTCGAACTTCATTAAGCAAACTGTAAATGAACATTGATCACACCATCTACAGCTACAGCTACAAACCCTACAGCTCATGCTCAATAATGAAAACAAACACTCTATTGTAATAACCGACGTTATCAACATAAACAATACACATTTAATGAGACACACACATAGCGAAATAATACCGCATCGCATTTGCTAGTTGTTTTATCACCGAACACATTAGTCTTGGACATCGTGGGGCATAGAAATAAAATGCTAAACGACATAAAGCCGAACAAATGATACAAAGTGAAGCTGTTGACCCAAAAATCAATATTCACAAGAGTCATGTAATAAAAGGCGATGAGCTTCACAAATCGAAGGTCCTATACATAAAACATTTGGGTGGGATACAATGAGAGATTGTTTTGTGAGTTTCTGAACTGACTTGTTCGGCGATTATGGAAAATTTTGTATGTTTACATGGAAATTGTGGAAAAATCTACAAGCTAAGGTTTTTGTGTTTTTTTTTTGTCACAAGAAAATTGACAATATGATGCAGCCTGTTGATTTGAACAAAGGTTGTGAAACTGTCCTTACTTAGGCCAATTTAAACAAACAAATAAAACAACCTCACTAGAGTCATCAAGTACCACACCACTGTAGAACATGATAAGGAATACAACAGTGATTCAAATACTGGTTAAGAAAATGGTAGACAATCAGAAGATGCTCAACTTTACAAGTCACGTAGACATCACCAGTTTGTCAATTTGATCACCTGTGTGTCCCACGCTAACAGGCTTGGCTATAACAATTAATGGCCAGGTCAGCCTATGGAATATTCAGCCGACATGAATAATGTGAGTTCACTGCGGCTGACATCCATTGAATATTCTCTGGACATCAAGAGAATGTTTTTGTTCGGGTGTTGAGGCTGTCAATAACATTGGATACTTCTTGATGGACTTTGTAATGCATATAGATTCATTGTAGGATGTGCTAGGGGATTCAATGAATATAGATTTATGTTTACTGTTTTAGTATTTTGTTTGTTAATTGGATATTTTTTATGATCGTGTCTGTGGTCTAAGTGCAACTTGGTTAGCTGATGAAACTCTTGAATACAACCTTCATCATCACCATCAAGCCTTTATCAATTATCTTGGGGCCGCCTTTCAGTTTAAACAGATGTGTATTTTGTTAACATCTGGTTTCGAATTCTTGGGGAGACAATTATTTTTATCATTTATTTATCTTTAATCCAAAAAATAAGTAACTTATGAGCTAAGCCCCTCAAAACCGTTGCAATGGTTCGACTGTGGGGTCGATGAGTCTCTAGACACACTTATATGCACTTTAAACGAAATATTATTAAACTTACGCATAAATAAAACTTAAAACATTTCTAAATAATATAATTTTAATTTAAGATTAAAATTGTGTTGTTTTGACTCCTTGTGTCTGCCGGCAGACTTTTCAATAGGTATGGTATTCTCTTGTTAAGTGTTCCTTCACCAAAGTAATTGGTGACTATGGGTACATTGAATTATAATTAATTTTGGTACACCCTCTACTGTTTGTCACTGCATCACCCCAAGGTTGTTTGGTACAAAATGGCTACCGCACTAAGTCCGCCTCAGTGCTTGAAGTGTTAATAAAGTTGATTTTGCTAACACTGTAATTACAGCCGTCTAAACAATGACTTATATTTCTATTTATTTAAGCACAGCCTGTACAACAGGAAGACAAAAGTGTCCTTCTTCTCGAACAAAATATGAGCCGTTGATGGTATGTAACAAAACTTTAAGGGGGCATGCATCATTACTCAACTCTCCCATAACTATTCAACGCATAATTCACATACATTTTCCACTAGACGAGTCTAATACAAATTTTATTGGACTAATCTAAACTCTATCCAAGTTATAATTGCATCAGTCATACTCCATGTTAATAATCTAGTTCCAATTGTTGGCGCTTCACGGTACGGAGGCCATGATTATTGCAAATCGCATAGATTACCTATATAACGGGTAAAGGCTATTAGCCATTAGCGTACAAAGCGTCAGTTTCTATAGCCTATTATACTGAACATCATTGTCATTCTGCAATCAGTTTGATGAGATGATTTCGTATGAGTTGAATAAGTACTTAATATGTATGGTGAATATTGGAGATTTTTAGATGGAATAGGTTTTACTATGTTTGTTGTTATTTAGAAAGCGGGAAGATAGTACTCGTTTGATAGTTTGAATTTTTTGTGTGTCGGTTCAGTACTTAAGTTATAGCTTTCGTTGAGTTTTAGAAATGATGTTTCCTATATTGCATTAGTTAGTTTTTAAACTGCTTTTGGAGTACTTCTGAAATAATTTTGTAAGTCAGTGTCAGTACGCAGTACTTAGTAAATCGGTATGTCAAGCTGCGATGATTATGGTGATTGTGGACAAGTGGCTTCAAGTTACGATTAAGATGGAACAGTAACTTGAAGCCGATTTATATATAATATCATTCATTATAAACGTTCATTTCAAAATTGCATTGTAAACTTCAATAGGTGCCTATTGAAGTTCACAATGCAATTTTGTTTAATTAGTACATTCATTTTAGGTAAAACGTACGTTCTATTTCTATCTAGCTAGCCTTAGCTCTGGCAGTCCTTCCAAAACGCAAGCGAATACGCATGCACACCTGATTTCACCGCTAACTTCAGTTCGGCGATAGTATTGTGGCATTCATTAAGTTCAGATTAGATAACCGCGCTGCTTGCGCAATGCGGTGCAGTTGACAGCAGATCGGCATCAGCAGCGCCTATCGATCCCATGCTAATTGGGCCCAGCGCAGGACGACGGGACGAGCCGTATCGTCGCCGCATTCCCGTCCCGCTACCCGTCCTCAGAGATACAGCGAAATTTATTGCACCAACAATTTATATAATTGACGTGCGACAAAAAAGCGAGAGTGCACACCCATCCGATGCAGAATTCGAACGTAATTACGCCCCGTCACTCCCTGTCGACGCTCGATTTTCATAGGCATTCTTGATTAAATTTCGACGGACCAAGGATGCGTCCTCTGGAATTATGAGAGGAATGTCAATTTCCAGATATTTCGCTAGTCGTTTAGCAGCGGGTAAAAAAGGTGCGTCTTGGCGGTGCGGTGGTCAGAGGCACGGGTTGCGGGGGGTGCATGGGAACCGCTCCGCCCCGCGCGGATGCCGCGGACGCCTCGGTTTTTCTGACGCTCGCTGCGCTGTCGATAGGGCAGCGCGGTCGCGACACTCGCTCGTCATTATAAATCCGTGGCGGTGAGCTCAGAGCCGCGCATTCCGCGCGCACCGCCCGCGTTATGCGCTGTAATTATCACAAAACGCGAGCCCGACTCGCAAATATGTCGTTGGGAACGGGGGACATGACATTCTCATCACCAAACGCTGCCTTTTTTCAAGCGTCTCCGGCTTCGAAATATGTCCAGCGCCGAACCACTCCCACGACGTCCGCTGCCGATTATATTCGGGTGCCTCGCGAGGTGCGTTTTTGCCCGGTCTGCCACGAGCGGCCAGGGAATGTCGGTATTTGTGTCCATTGAATAATTCAGTGAAATTGTCGATCGATCAATAAAACCGATGGAATCAAATTGATTCACACTTGAAGGTTGTATGGCTTCAATATCGAGAGTGTTTTTGCAACTTCAAAATACTTGGAAGTCGTTCCGCCATTCACATCGAGTCAATCAGTCGCACGTGCGTGCTTGGTGGCTCATCATAAGGCTGCAATGAGTTTCTGCTCCTGGGTAATTGGTAGCCAAGTAAAATGAGCACAGGTCTTTATAAATACGAGTGTACAACCTGTTCGAGTAGGAAATGCGTAATTAATATGGCTGGGAACTTGTTTTAACAGCGCCATAAGACCTTTTTGCTAGTTAGTAGCCATAGATCACTAATGGCTGTAAGGGCTGTCAACGCGATATGACGTTTGATATCTTCATTTACCTACTTAATTTCAATAACAATAAGTATGTAGAATTAATTATTCACTGCATAGTGCAATGCTTTTATTTATTAGGTAGTAATGCTACCTGTTGGTATCTTGATGCATTCTGCAACAATTGCAATTATTGTAATTACAATGTATGTTCAGAGTGATATATCTTTTACTGACTTATTATTTTCATGTGAATGTGGAGGAGATCCAGAGAAAACGTGCCCATCGAATAAATAAAACGAATGTGATGCAACAACTAATATAATGAAATAAACGCAAAATTGACCTGATTTGATTGTTTGAATACAACCTGTAGCTAAACCTATAATCAAAAATATCGCATTTACAAATTTGAGCTTCGACATTAGAGCTCTGACCGCCGCGCCGCCGGCAGCTTATGGACCCTGTTCCCGATACTGGCGGGCTACGATTATTTATATTTTGAAATGTTATATTTTACTATTATTCCAGATTGGAAAATATATTAATGAAATGATTATGTTAAGAAATAAAGAAGGAAATAAAACAATCCTGACCATATTTGATATGTTTGAATAAAACCTGCAGCAGAACCTATAATCAAATGCACCATATTTAGAAACTTGAACTTCGACATTTGTCTGCTCACAATCTTAACAAAAAACATTTTTTACCACGTTTTGTTTAAACGGATAATTACAAGCCTAACATATAATCTTCTGTATATAATAAATCGCAAATTACAACATTAATCACTGGTAATAACAACATAAATTATGTTGATATAGAACATTGAATGCCTTGGGGTAACGTCAAATTGAGCAGATAACGTGAGGAAAGACGTCTCGAGATGATCTTGGACTCAGCCCATATGTGAAATTGCTGAGAATTTTGCAATTTTAATTTTATTTATAACGAGAGTGTGGAAGTCGTGAGATTATAGCGTGGAGCGGGTTTGGAGACTGAATTGCACAAGACTGGGTGTGTTACTATTATTGAAGAGCAGTTTTCTCTGTATACAGTTTGAGGTAATATTCGAAACCAATACAATTTTATATAAGAGGCAGAAAATAAAGCATCAAGAAAACATGCCAAAAATTTATTTGGCGATAAAATAAAACATCCTACACCAGATGCAGTTTGGTGATGAAATTAGGCAGTTGCTAGATAACAAGTATCAAGGAATCAAAGTTGAGCTGCATAGAAATGTACTTGATCGGTTGCGTCATTGGTAAATTTGATATGCATGGCTGGAATTGTTTAAAGGTGTATGTTTTTGGTGGATTTTTAAATCACCACACAATATGTCTCATGAAATTTTGACGTCCCAAAAAAATTGCAGAAATCACAGAACGCCACCTGCTACGATCCTTACATACTCCTTTTGTCTCGTCCACATTCATACAATCTGGTCATACACGCACGCCGGTTACGAGTTCTATCTGAAGAACACCACCAATAAGGTCAGTGTATGCTTGTCTTTATTAGGCGTCCTCTCTCGGCGTTCAAAATCCACCTCTGATTAGCCCTCTACCCGCTACAGCCTACCCCAGACACCGTCGCACAAATCGGCCGGACGTTCCCGCTAGAAACTGATAAACTGAAACTCGCTCCCCGATACAGATCGCAGTCGCATTCGCTCACAGGCCACTTTAAATTAACCGTTCACGCACTCCCGTTCAGGAATTTTAGATTTGAGATGGATGCAAGCGGAGATCAGGACACTTGTTGCTCGCATCCGAGGGTTAATAAACAGCTGATTATATTACGGCAGACGCTATGTGAATAATTTATTTGTGGTTTATTTTTTTGATGAATGTGTAGGATTATTTTATGTGAAATAGATTTGCGGGCGTTGCGTGGTTCTTTCTGTGTGCTTTTGTTGTCATCAGAAATTGTTTTATCGATTTTTGTTTATTTTCATACCTTTGTAATGATGGCATCAGCATTGTTTGCTACCCACGAAATTTCTCGACCATTATCATTTTCTTCATCTGGTTACTTGTTGTAATGCTTTTGAATCGTTCTGCTAGAGCTTTAATGGAGATCTTCCTTATTTGCTATCATTACGTCTTTTTTTTCATCGTTTACCTAACAAATTACTTCGTCAGCTTTCTTATTGACGATCTTTCCTTTATCTATGCCTATTTTAGTATTAGGTTTAATGGTCTTCGTTTCATGACATTATATGCATTATCTTATAGGCATGTCTGTGTTTACGCCACTCATTCACTAACGTGTTGACTCTCCTCATCTGTTTACACTTCAGATAAAATCGCGTCACTAGTTTGTTTAATAATTTACTATGATTTATCGCAGGTCCATTGCTTGCAAAATTCCTACACGTAATATCTTCATCCCCATTTCTTACAGGCTCGAGTGAAACATGCGTCGCGCGGTGCGATGTTTCCTTGCCGAGATGTCAAGTATCGTGTGTCGGGCAAACCCTGGTGTCGTAAACATGTATGTCATACTCACTACCTACGTGCGCCAACCGCGGCCTGCTCGTAAAACGATCATAACAACCTTTATTACCATTTAGTACCTTACAAAGACAGAAAGCACAGATTAATGCTGCAAATTGATTAGCCGACATTCTCGGTGATTTCACTTTCTATAAATTCACAGAGACATGAGCGGACAAAGTAAATCGTCCGCATAAAAAGAGCCCGATAGCTTGTTTAAGCGCGGATCAGCTTAATGCGAAGACAATACATCGAGTTGTCACCGCGACCGCATCGGAATGTTTAAACGAACGCGACCATTTTATCTCATCTGATTAATTCAAATATTTAGCGCAATAAATACGGGTTGGCGGGGGTGGGGCAAGAGTGGGAGGGGGTCACAGGGCTGCGGGTGACGTGCGCGGCTGTCGGCGTGACGGCGGACGGCGCATGCGAGCAATTGCGTCAGTGTCAGCGTGTCACCGGCGGGCCATTGTGGCCGCTGTGGCCGATATACGAGCGTGGCGAGCCCGCTGCGGCCGCGCACCTGATTTATCGACGTCCCGGGCTGGCCCAGCCTGGACGCGCTGTCGCCGCCGAATAAAGCGCATTCTCACGCTACTGAACGCACGCGAACTCACCCGTCTCGTACCCCGTATTTAAATGGAACGATCGTTTCTCATTCCTTTCCCCCAGATATTTTACGTCGGGTAATACGATACGACACTGTCCGGCTCTTTCTACAGTTTTCGCGTTCGTTTTTTCCCTCGACCCGCTATTGTTCACTTGTCAATTTCTTTAGCTAATGCGAGTAAGCGTCTCATTATGCGGTGCGGTGCGTCCGCGACGCGCATTGCGTGTTGTGACAGCAACCACCCACCGGAAGGGGCCGAGCGTCATTCAGCCGCGCACAAAACGCGAATACTTTATTCAACGACGTCCGATGGCTAATTTGAATGGATTGTGCCCGTTTAATGGGAATAATTAGGTCTGTTAATGCGCGCGCCGGTCGGTCCGGTGGAATATCTCTGTTAGATCGTGTGTGTACTTCGTGCTGTTAACTTTTGTTTTACCAGTTAACGCTTAATTAACGCAGGTTGCTTTAGGCGGCGTTGCGTCACATTACTATTGTGGGTGATATGCTCGGGCACGCTCGGGTCCATCGTGTAACAACCGCACTGCGCAGACGGCGACACTTCGCAATCAGTCAACTTGTTACGCGTCATAGCGGGCCGTAAACGCATTTCTCCCGTTGACGGGTGGACATCGACGAACCTGAATACCGCCGCAACAAACGACTTCCCTCATTTTCCCCTCATTAAAATCGAGCGAAAGAACACTTTAACACAAAGTTATCTCGGAAACGGTATTATAATTCCTTAAAGGTAACTTTTTGAAAAAAGTAAGTTATCGCCGTGGTTTCCAGCGCCTATATCGTAGTTGGGTATTTCGTTTAATTTGGCAAGGGGCGATGGTGACAAGTGCGGCCTGTCACTCTGATGGACAGGTCCACGTTGTGGAAAAAAAATAAAGTGCTGCTCAGTCAGTGCATTAAGTTATGAGAGAGATAGCTGCATTCGCAAAGCTTTAAGTTAGAAAGAGATGTGAGAATGCCAAAAGGCTCGATTCCTGTGAGTTCCTTGGTCAGTAGTGATGGGGTTGAGTCTACCGACAATTTCGTGCTTGAGACGTCGATTACTGGTCGCGAGGCGATGTTTGACTTTCAAATAGCTCGCTGAGGCTATTGTTTATTTCACCACGAGGCTACAGGCTGACATCCGCTGTATCGACCACTTATAAATATTTAGTCGAGCTTTATTTGGAGATCTGCTATCGTTTGTCAGACACGTTGAGACTTCTAATAAAATGGAGAGTTTTAGTTTATACGCTTTTGAAAGTAAAATGCTTGTAGCCTTATTCAATTTGGTTCGCTGTGATGGATGGATGGCTCATCCTTTGTGGAGAGGGACGGGTTTTCCTACATTTATAGCGTTATGGTTATTAGAACTAATAACGTTTTGACCTCATTTTTTGTTATTTCTCTATGAACTCGACTTTAATATGTAGTTAGTATTATTACAGACGATTGTTTAAATCGATGCTTTCACACAAAATAAGGCAAAACATTTTTATAAATAAGACGGTTTATGATCGCGTAAGTGCTGCGCTTAAGCCAATAATCGATATCGATAAAACTAACGACAGCCGCCCGGATCGTATGCGCATAAGAGTTGAGATTAGATACGAAATGCAGCCCGGATATTACACTATAATTAAGAACATTTACGTGTTAGAGGGCGCCAAATTTATCGCTGCCTTTTTTTTGTCGATATGAAGTCATTCTTGAGTATTTATGTTGGGTTCTCGGGGCATGTGTGAGGTCTCGAGGCTTCAGTAGTCAGGTTATCGTGTGGTAATCTTTACGAGTTTCTTCGGGACTCCTTGCTGGGAGCTGTCGACAGTTAATGGTCGCATGAGATTAGTCCGTCGTCCTTCGTCGAGTATATTAGGAGTCCGTGTTTGTGGGTTTGTTTATAACTTAATTAGGCTATTTTGTTTGAGTGGGAATCGGGATTGAGTTCGGCGTCAGCTCTAGCGAGATATGGTGTCGCGGTATTTACGATTTGATATCGTGCTGCCGTTTTATAGCGTACGTTGTTTTGATTGGGTTTCTTGTTGTTGAGTATAAAAGTTGCTTATCTTGAAATACTGTGCCTGTAGGATTACTGGAAGGAGCTTTTAAAAGCTATTGTAGGTAGGTGTTTGTTTTTTAGTTTTAACTGTACTTACGGGCTACGAAGAAGCATGATTCATAAATGAAACTCAGTAGGTAGTATTATCGTCTTAAAATAAAACTGCGATTGATAGCCAAGCCTCATCATCTGCTAAGCCTTTTCTCAACCACATTGGGGTCAGCTGTCTGTCTTACCGGATACAGCTGATTACCAGTATTTTACATGGAGCGACTGCCTATCTGACCTCCACAACCCAGTTAGTAGGTACTTAGTAATATGACACCTCTCGCTTCCCAAAGGTAGACGACTGACTGCCATGACAGTGAAAGATTTTCAAATGACTGGTAAACCTAATCTAACGTTTAAATATTTCTTTCTGTTTACTGTATAAATGAAAGTAATTTCCCTGATACTTATACTACCAATTTCTGCTTTCAAAAATTAACCTACACAATACAAAAGATTAAAAAAATAATTAATAATAAATTAACGGTACCAACATATAAGTGGGTAAGTGAAACATTATTTAAACGGTCCACGCTCATCAGGCAACTGATAAAGAAATTTAAATAAGAATGAAATACTTTTTTCATTGATAAAGATTTGACACAGAAAAAAGAAATGTAGCTGGAATGCTGAGACCTCGGAGTTACTAATGAAAGGAACCAATTAACGATGATTATTTTTTTCTCATATGCTTTATACAGGGGGATTTGGGAAGTCATTTTGAATGGAACTGTATTTGGGGAGAGTTGCATACTGACTTGTCACTGGTAAAGTTTTTCATGTTAAAAGTTATATTTTTGCAACAAATTTGCCTGTTTTTCGGTAGAGTAATTTAAACTGATGCGGATTCTTTTCTTTTCTTCTTTCTTTATCTTTTGGTTAGTGCCTAACCTGGTGTCAGAGTTTTATGCCACCCATGGCTGACTTGGCTTTACAGTCCGGTCAATTTAGACATCCAAGGTTACACTAATTCCCACCCGGCTGAAAATTGATAGGATTGTTCAATACACCATCATAAAGGAAAGGTAAAAAGTCATTACCGTCCCAAGACGTGTGAAAAAAGTTATTCGAGGTCAAAAGTCTCAAAAATGGGTGTTTTCGCGATTTTCAGCAAAGCTGCAAGTTTTATCATAAAATTTGCTGAAACAAAATTATAGATCTGAAAATCACACTTCACACTAATATTGTAAAGGTGAAAGTTTGTGAGTGTGTGAGTGTGTATGTTTGTTACTTCTTCACGCAAAAACTACAGAACGGATTTGGATGATATTTGGTACACAGATAGTTTATAACCTGGATTAACAAATAGGATAGTTTTTATCCCAATTTTATATTCCCGTGGGTTGTAGCGGGTGAAGCCGCTGGCAACAGCTAGTAATGTATAAAAATATCCAAACACTTTTAATTTTAAAAGCCACCGTTTTTGAGATATAACAATTCAAAAAGTTGAAAAAGTTGTAATCGTCATAATATGAATAAGTACACCACGTATGTAACAAACTACGTGCTTAGATTACCACTCTTTCAACTTTTTGAATTGTAAGTCAATCCTCCCAATTTTTAGTCGGGTGGGAATTAGAGTAACCTTACCCCCCTATTTTCTGGTCTAATTTGACCGGACAAATTAGCTGTCGAGAAATATCTCTCAGGCATGGTAGACATATATTATCTACTTATTTTATAATGATGCAAATTACAATATTGTTATTATGTTGATTTTAGTAATTGAGGTATAATATACTACGTACACTTTAGTAAAAAATATTCTTCCTGCTTACATTCCTTAGTTGAATTAAAGTAAGGTTATTATCAACCAGAAACAGCATCTGTATTCCTTCATACTTCATTAGGACAACTCCAAACGAATAACATCTCGTTAGCTTTCCAATTCCTCAAATCACAACAATTATACCGATCACATCAACCTGTACGCATTATTTTTTCTTGTCACCAAGTGATAAAAAAATCCCGGACTAATTCAGCTCTGTAGACCGCTGCGCCTGTGCCACCCATCGCTGTTCGCATCAATTTATAGGCTTTTAACCTAATTTGTTGACCGTACACCCCCTCCCCAACCCTACCTCGACACCCGTACCGGACCCACCGCCCACGCGACTCCCATCTTTGTTTTACTTTTTTAATAATTAATTTAGTATTGATGACGCTCCCTGTTATCTCTCCAAATTTTAATCCTGGATTGAGCAGCTCGAGAATTCAATTAATAAGATAACGATGATCCCGTTTCGCTAAAAAACGATGATCTTTTATGAGAAACAAAAGCACCAAATTAAGCTATCATGCCCAGCAATAAAGTATCTAATTAATGTATTTTACATTAGCAAAATGGCTGTCGATACCCAACAAAGTCGTAAAAACAAGCGTTGACTTTTAATATCCACGCGTATATTATATTTTATAGGCACCTATATGCAATAAACAATTTAGGAGTATAATTTTTTTGGTTAATCTTACCAAAAGAGGTGTGGGCACAATCGCAGATAAGTTATTGTGGAACGTTATAAAAGCCTCAGGGTAGTATATTTTATAAATATTTTGTGTGCGCCCAAAATTTTGACAAATACCACTTAATTTACGTTAATGAATCCGAAATGAATGCATGTTGACGACGAATGGTCGGACCGTAGTGTTGTCACTCTATCGATATTGTGTGGGTGTGGAATTAATGTTCCCGATAACCTTTCCAGCTTTTCTACATAATTGCCGGTAAACTGGATTTCGTTACTGAATTATGAGTGACACCAAAACATATTAGGCCGGTTTGATACAATTTTACAATGTTTAAGAATTTGATTAATCGAAATAAAGAAATCAAGTTTTTCAATGGACTTTAAAACCAACCGTTACTATAATCGTGGAAAACCTTCTTTTTTGTTAAAAACCTTTGTTCTAAACTTAGTTATCCTTAGGATATTTAAAGCCTTTATAAAATCTCGGTTTCAACAGAAGACTACAAAAACATACATCGAAATCTCCAAAATCATAACAAAGTCACCATCACATCGACATTAGGCGCATCCTTAACCCATTCGTATAGATAAACGACCGGTCGCATAAAAATCAACTCCTTTAGGCTAATCGAATTAGGCCCGATATCCATCAGTACGATTTAACACGTTTTGCATTCTTTTGTCCATCGGCTAATAAAGGTAGCAGGTAGCAATCCTCATCCTACAATATCTTAAATGTTGGTGAACTCATCGCTGAGATATCGATAATTTATATATCTATTTGACGATGTTTTTTTCATCGATTTTTATCGATACGTTTTGTTTGGGATTGTTTTATGAATCTCGGTTTGTAATTAGGAGTCATTTGGTTGCAGAATTGATGGTACCTTGATGCTATTAGAACAAAATATTCCAAATTGTATCATCATGATTTTGCTGCTTTTGGTCCCTGAAACATTTCTTCTTCTTTATCGATACCTACTTTTCTATTAGTCGTCATATTTGTGGTTCTTCTTCCATATTTTTATATTAATCGTCATATTTGTTGTCTTCTTCTTGTTATCCCTTTTCTAGTTACATCCTCTTCTCTTTCATCGTTCACCCCACTCTTATAGCCATCCAAAACCATAATCGAACCTTCCTCATGACATTTTCCTCCAATATCTTACTCAGTAATATGTATTTTGGTTTTATTGTATTCACAAAACCCATGGAACTGCGATCATAAAGTTTTACGAAAATCAATCTGCTTTGGAAAAAGAACAATGCATTGATTCCAGTTATGGCAGGTTCGTAAGTCATTATTGAACGAAGATAGGACTAGTAAGGAGCTGAAATGACTACTTATCTTAACGTTATTACAGAGTATTTAAGAAAACATGCTGCACTGACCCCAAATAAATTAAGACAAAAACAGGAGATTGATGGTGATGAATAATAAATAACATACTTGGTCAACCGTACAGCACCCAGAAATTCCTTTGAATGCTGTAGGGTGATAAACTGCTAGACCGCAAGTTAAGAATAAATAACATACTTGATCAACCGTACAGCACCCAGAAATTCCTTTGAATGCTGTAGGGTGGTAAAATGCTAGACTGCAAGTGAAGACATTCCCATATAGTTTCATAACCACTGATTCTGGGTTACAATTACAATGTGTCTATAATATTGAAGAAGTTAAAGACAAAACATAAAAGCCATGACTAGCAGATTAAGCTCTAAATTTTTCAAGCCATGTATTCGTGCAACCCGTTAGTTTATAACAAGAATATTTATTAGCAAAACGTGAGGATCAGTGTGACATTTTATAGATACTCAGTAAGCCTTAACCTTTGTGCAGTGAAAGTGTATGTTTATACCTTTCGTAACTAGGTATTATAATATTCAACAAGTTTAACATTCACGATTTATCATTAATAATGGTTTAAAATTGCATATTATTAGAAACTAGTGATTATTTTTAACTTTTAAGTTCGTTGCTGGTTCTTCCGAACATAATTTGGGTCTTGATTATGATACGAACATTCAACTAAGATTGTGATAGTAACTTTCGCAGTTCCATTCATACAAAGATAAGGAATATTCCATTAGACTCTCTATTCCGTTCATAGTGGTCTAAAATCATTTTCGAAGCATCTCAAGCAGAAAAAAATACACCCATGTATTTTCAGCAATTAGAGCTTTTAGTACTTTAAAAATGTACAAGAAAACTCGCTCTTTTCGTCCAAGGGAAACATTTTTTCGAAATCCTGTCTGTTGATTGAGCTGCAACTTTCTCTGTAAACATTACTTACTATAAACTCAACTGTCTACGGCAAAACCTCCTTTGACTGAACAAAATTTCATCTGATTTCGTCCCTTTTGTGCTTACCTCGCATGAGTATTTTCCTTATACTCCGTCTCTGCGTGGTACAATTCCACCTTCTATTCCTGAACTGGTGTGCGCACTCCGTGGCGCCCAGGGTGACCCCCCTCGTGATTTCCTTCAGCAGCCCTGTCTCGTTCCTGCAGATCTGGGCAAGTCTCCCTCGTGTCCGTCGGTTCTTCTTGCAGATCATTCGCGGGTCTAATATCACTGCGCTGCCAGACGCCCTGGAACAAAAGATTGATGATTTAATAAAATCTTCACAGGACAACGGGTACAGGCCAGTCTCTGGTAACAAAACCAGTGTAAGCCGGCCTTTTATGACATTGAAACTTCGCACTACGCTAGATCAGCTCAGTGTTACCATTGTACGGATACAAGCTGTACCAATCCCCCAAGAGAAGGACAGGACACAATCCATCTGGTTGAAGTTAATTTTCTTTATTTTATTATTTTTGGAAAACTTACAGCTAGGAAGACACAATAGTTTTTTTTTACCAGTAAGTGACTTTTTTTTAACAATAGATAAATGGTAGGCTAACGCTTTTAGCTAATGCTTTTCTTCCATCAACCCATTATACATAATGATTGCCTAAGATTGTCTAAAAAGGGCTTTTTATAGCAAATAATATTTATATTAGGGCGATCCTATATTCATACGCACTGGCAGTAACTAGTAGGTACTAAGCTAAACACATAAATTATGTACTATTGATTCACTTACTTAAAAATACCATATTCCTATCAACAAATTCCCTAGTCAAAAAGTTTCATAATCACAGAATCAGTCATAAAAGTCGACTCACTCAATACAACTAGTGTTGTTCCACTCGTTATCGATTTACGATCCGCCACGAGAGTGTCGACAAGCAAGCGCCAGGTCGCGCCGACAGATCCTTTGTTTACTCGATTAGAGTTCATTGTCAGAGAATCCAGTGCGAAGCTAGTTCGAATAAATTTAGACCCGTCTGCTTCCCGGACTCGATTCTCGAAGAAAGTCGAACTAAGACTTAGTTACAATATCATCCGTCTATCTGACACTGTTCAATCAACCGAGATTTGATAGCAATCGGTCTTCATTACTTCAAACTAGATCTGTTTATGCTGCACATTTTTCAAATGTTTTCTTCCTCGAATGTTTTACGTTAAATAGTTATACTTATGTAGTACAAATTCTTAGTCTCGATTTTTGAATTTCATTCAACTTTTATTGTAAAGAAAATATTTGGACCGTGATACTAGTTTTAGCTATAATTAAAAGTGTTGTATTTGAACTGTAGTTTACATCAAGTGATACAGTAAATTGTGGAGTGTCCTATTTTTTCTCTTTCCATGTTGAAACTTTTATCCTCGCGCTTTTATACTCGCAGTTAGTACAGCGATCAACTCATTTCAGTTTTGTTGTGATAGTCTTTAACCGCCGCCGCCGCGTGTTTACTGAACGTGAATGTTTCAAAGAAACATTTTTAATGTACTGATTTTGCAGTAGTATCATCCAATAACATCATAACATCATCATCTTCCTGCCCAGTCTGACTCTATTTGGGTCGGCGTAACAAGTTTTCTCCTTCTATGCTTCCCTGTCAGACGTCACGACATCGTCTTTCTCTTTCACATGATCTTAATTACGTAAACCACCACGTGCTTTTTAATCGTTTATCATCAAAATTTTCAGAAAATTAAAATCACTACTACTATGAAACATACCGATTTTAACTTCTATTCTACAGAACATTCGAGATTAACAGGAATAATTCTGTATTCATGATTTCATGGTATACTAGACGGCCTTGTTACAACTACAGTAAAAATGAACGCGAAGTACAACAGTAAAAGTCAAAGAGCAGGTAAATTACGACCACAACACATCTGTGAATTACAGGTTCGTTTACAAAATGATTTTATTAACCCCCGCTGTATTAGTTGTGTTTACATTCTGTTGAACTGGTGTTTTGTAATTCTTCATACAACGATGATAGCGGTTAACGTAATGTCGGCGGAATTCGGGATATGGTTCGGGTGATTTTCTTCGAGCCGGTTTGTGGCTGGTGCTTCATTTGGAATAATTTTTGGAGTGCTGTGTCTGTCAATAGTTTTCAGTTGATTTTGTGCAGAATGAATGATGATGGATAAATAAAATTGGCCAAGTGTACAGGTGTCAGGGTAAGCAGCCCAATATGGTGTATGGTGGTAATAGTGGGCCAATATCTGCAGGGATGGTGTTCCGTGAGTGGTAACAAAACATAAGATGGTCTTCAATTCTGTTGAAACTCCGTACTAGGGTCTAGTGTAAACTAAGGTAAATTAGTAAGTGGAAATTATGTTTTCCTGCACCTCCACTATTTTTTCGTTGCGGGATCCAAGACAGTCAAATTTGTTTCTCTGGGACTTCGTTGAGCTTCATTCTCTTGGTTTTCTGGATGTCGCCATTTTTGATTCTGGCTTGCACGAGTTGCAGTGGTTTGATAGCAGTGTGGCGGTGTGGAGTGTGTGGTGTTCCGAGTCGTAGTTTCAGTTGACTCGGACTTTTTGTCGAAGCACTTTTTGTGGTACGGAAAGCAAGGAGAGAAGAATAGAACTTCCCACTCATCGACACATATCATCAACAGCCTATTAATGTTCCCACTGCTGAGACACAGGCCTCCTCTCTTTGAGAAGAAATGGGCCATAATCTACCACGCGGGCCAGTGCGGATTGGTAGAAGTCACATGTCTTCGAATTTTTGGTTCTATGACTCCCCGGTTCCCTTCACCGTTTTGAGAGCAGCGGTGATGAAATAAATTACACAAAGAAATGTGCCTGCCTGGGTCCGAACCTACGACCTACTGTACGTAAGTTGGGGCCGCCACCACTGGGCCACCGCTGAACTTCCCACTAGTTGGTAAATTTTTAATATCTTACTGTTAATATGGCCAGAATGCCAGAATGAAGAGACTATTTTCAAATGACTTATCAAAATGGTAAATTGCCTCATCTAGCTACAATTTCTTCCGTCCTTATTTACAAAGCAAATCTTCCTTCTTGTTAATAGGAAGTTGATTTGTCAGCTACTACAAAACCTGTTGAGAGACGGTTAAAAATAAACCTAATAAAATGTTGATTTGCGTCACATGTTTGATTATCATTAACAAAGCTTACGTTAGCGGAATTGTTGTCTGAGATCTTCCCACGCCAGTGTAGTTTGAGGAGGGTTATGGGTTACAGGATTAGGGCCGGTGATGTAATGAAGAAGTTATGATAACAGGGTAAGTCACAGTTTCTTTTAGCACGCTTCTATTAATACCTGTAACTATGTAATGAAATCTCAAAAGTTAAATTTGACCCACTTTCAGATTTCTGATTGAGCTGAAATTTTGCATAGATGTTAAGTTTGGATGACAATACATGGTTAGCTAATTGACGTAATTCTATTTATATGATGGACTCTCAAAGATGACGGGTATCTTAAGAATACGACAAATGAAATGACGTCACTCTAATGCGTGTTTTTTCAAACTATATATTTTTTTTTCGTTATATTCGGAAGATAATGAACCTTAGATATAACTGCAAATTCAATACTGCAGGACCTTCGTTTGGTAACAGGGTGTTACATAGGGTGACACATTTTCTCCGAAGTTCTTGAGGAGATATTTTGAATCCTAGATAATAAAAATACATTAGTAAGTATTACATAGATATCATGGTTTGTTATCGAGTCATACACCGAAATTATGGTTCAAATAGACCAAATTGAAAAAAAAATTGAATCATTTCGCCACAGAAATTGATGGAAAACAAAACAAACTATCATCACTCGTCTAAGCATTTTCAAAGAACCTAGAAGGGAAACTCAACAGTTTCTCATCTCATCTCTAAACTACTTAACGCATTTCAAGTTAGAAAATCATCATTACGAACGCTTATATTAGCTGAATCAATCGCTGCGCACGAGTGGCGTCTCAATGCGCATGCGCTGACAGTTGGCAATGTATGTCCAATGGGGAAACGCGCTTTATGTCGTACGGGATGGGCAGAGAATCAGGCACTGAGTGAAGGTAGGTGTAACTGTTTTGTTCGAGACAAAAGGAAGATGGTTGCTTGTGTTATAATAAATAATTTGCTGTTTAGAAGTCTAATATGGTGGGGCGGCGGGATGTTGTAAGAGATACCGTGGCCTTGACATAAAGGGCTATGAAGGAACATGGGTGGTTTTATGTCAGTAGAAGTCTGACACTCCCTTTCGCTCTGCCCAAGAGCGGGAGGGGTTATTTGATGATTTCCCCCAAAAGAAAAAAAAAAATGTTTCCTTTCACCGTTTTGAGAGCAGGGTTTTTATAAACGGAAATAATTATGTATTTCTATGAAAAGGGTTAGGGAAAAGGGTTAGGGTTAGGGCTAGGTTTAGAATGAAATTTTCTAAATAATTTGTGGAACTGACTGATCATCGAGTATTAAAGTGGAGCAGAAATACACATTCTGTGAAAATTTCAACTGTCTACCTATTATGAGTTGTGAGATACAACCCGTTGACAGACAGACGGACGGACGGACGAACAGACAGCGGAAGTTACCTAAGTAGTAGAGTTCCGTTGGTTACCCTCGGGTACGGAACCCTAAAAAAAATTGCAGCAAAATCCACTAAATCATGAGCGTCTTAATTTAATTTAGGTAACAATGGACACAAAAACAAATTATTGTTACAACAGCCTGCTCACAGCGTGCCACCCCAGCCAGCCAATGACAGCTAACCATAACCATGCCACTCTAGCAAACCATAGCCATGCCACTCTAGCATACCATAGCCATGCCACTCTAGCAAACCATAGCCATGCCACTCTAGCATACCATAGCCATGCCACTCTAGCCAGCCAATGACGGGCAACGACTCGCGAGCCAATCACAGTCAAGCGAAGACACCGCCATAACCACCGGATGCCTCCGGTGGGGATATCAGTCTATATAATACCCTGTAAGCTCAGTTTCGAGGTCTTGTCGCGCTCGATTGTGAAACCTGTAAGTCGAGACTCCGTCCGAATAAAATAATGAATCAGTTCCTGTCTATTTTTTACCACTGTCGTTACATTATATTAATCCAATTTTAGGTCCCACGAAAATAAAGCTGTGGGCGAATAATCTGTCTTTCTGAATATCAATAAAATATCAAATTGATTTACAGCTTCAATAAAACTAATAAAATTAGCAGTTCTATGCGAAGTTTAGAAATCAATATTTAATTTATTATAAGTAGTTACATTTATTTGCCGGTTGACCTAAAAGGCAAAGTATCATTTGCTTATTACTTTAATATGGTGTTAATTGATTTCGCACTTAAATGTTTTAAATGAGTTCTTACATAACATATCATTACATCGCCAGTAATCCCCGAAGGGTTTGGCAGAGGGGTACCTAATAGTTCATCTACATTGCGCCAGTTATGTTTCATCATCAACAGCCTATTAATGTCCCCACTGCTGGGACACAGGCCTCCTCTCTCTTTGAGAGGGAATGGGCTATAATCTACAACGCGGGCCCAGTGCGGATTGGTAGATGTCACATGTCTTCGAATGTTTGGTTCTAAGCCATGCCGGTTTCCTCACGATGTTTTCCTTCACCGTTTTGAGAGCAGCGGTGATGAAATAAATTACACAAAGTAATGTGCCTGCCTGGATTCGAACCCACGACCTACTGTTCGTAAGTCGGGGCCGCCACCGCTGCTCTCTCAGTTATGTTTAAGCCCAATGTAACAGGGGGCGAGAGCCTATTGACATCTACTGAGCACAAATCCAGACTCCGTGGGTGCTTCTTAGAACTACCAATAAGTAAAGCTTAAGCAAGCTTATTAGGCACTCGTATAAAGAGTGTAAAAGTACCCTTAACGCAAACGAAGGGCACTTGTTCTATGATCGTTTTGTTTTCCAGCAAATTTTTTTGCGTAGGTGTACCTACTTAGTTTGACGTACAGAATACTCGGTTGACGTTTGCGTGAAGGGTTATTTTTTTTTTGCCTTTTTTGCGTCCGTGTCTTGGGTATTTGTGTATGTGAGTTTAAATGTTTGTTACGATACAGGAGAAATTCTTAGTGTGAGGCAACGTTTTTTTAAAAAACAAAAATAAAACATGACACTCGCTCTGATTAAGCCACGTTTGCCTAGGCCAACCTAGGCAAATCCATGGATAGTTAAAAACTGTAGGTGTAATCTTAAAACAACAATAAATTAACGTTATTCAAAACCTTTTAGCACGAATTACACCATCCTATCTAATTTTAGTAACTTCAATGTTTGCTATACAATTTTATTCGTCAAATGAGTCCAGTTACGATGACGTCACTGAACAGTTCCGAATTTATTTTGAATAAAATTTAGGTGTTTCTAACACAGGATTCTCTCATCCAAAGCCAGAAAACCAACCACTAAAAATCATCTTTATCAATATCAAATTAGAGTTTCATTTCCAATGGGTTGACGAAAAATGGAGTTTTGCCAAAGTGGCGACACACCTCGGTATACTCAGACGAATAAATTAGCTGTGATAAGTTGTATGTCAATTAATTATTCTTCAAAGCCCCATCTGGTTTGAAGGCGAGGAAGTGGTTAGATATAATGACACCAATACTAACCAACTATAAGTACTTGTCGAGGAGATGTGTGCTGAGAAATTATGAAACAATCAACTGTTTGGCCGGTTAAAAGGTAATAATGTATGACATTATGATGGTTCAAAGAGAGTTTGTTCTGATCTTTGATTAAATACGGAACAAATATTTGTATGACCTACAGATAGTTGTTCCGGGTCTGGGTATTTGTGTATGTGAGTTTAAATGTTTGTGAACGCACCCACGATACAGGAGAAATTCCTAGTGTGGGGAAACGTTTAAAAAAAAAAAAAAAATTATGAGGGAGTCAGACTCGTCCTAAGCATTGATACAAGCTTTATAAGTCTTATATTTGCGTCAGTTTTTGCATGATTCAAGTTTATGTGACCAAATGCGTGAGTGTCCGTCCATGGAGTTTCTTGCCCATTCTTTTCCATAGAGATCTACGCTTCGGAAAGGGCAACTACAGCACCTACTTCCATAAGTTATTTTGTCTTATGACTGTCTCTGTAACTACGGTATTTCGGTTTTTTTTTTAATCAAAAGTGCCTGTAATGGTCTAATTCAAAATGGTTTTAGTTTGAATGCAAATCAGATCTTGCCAACTGAACTTTTAATCTCAATTTCTTTTGTTAATTACCTCTTGTTACCTACTAAAAGTCTATAAACCTGGTTCCTTTTATAACTGTACTGGACTAGATCAAAATGTTTTTCAGGTTTAGCTACTTTTAACGTGACTAAACAAGCTTCAAACGTAAAAATTGGTTTAAATCGGTTTCGGAATTTAAGTACCTATCAATGCTAGTTATATGATGGCACGGTTGGTGCATTGGTTACGCGATTGGCTGTTACACTGCGTGTCGCGGATTCGATTACCGCATGGAACAAATATTAGTATGGCCTACAGGTAATTGTTCTGGATTAACGGATAATCGATATTATTCTCTACCTTGTCCAGTACCTTGTAGACCCCTGAGCATTTGAACTAGGTCTTTCATATTTCAATTATGAATCCGAACATATAGTTAGCTTTTACATCATAGATCTAGCAGTATCACTAAAATCCCTTTACCTAAGAAGTGTTACAGCATTGAAAAGAAATACTACTTTTTATATTAATTGGGCCTATTCTTGACTTCAATTTTGTCCTGAATGCAGGGATGAGATCGATGATAGAACAAGCTATCCCGAAATAAGCCTATTAACTTGCGACTTAAAAAGATTGGTTTTGTTTGACTTAGAAATTCCGACGCAGGCAGGGAATTCCACTCCTTGTGTATGGGATATAACTGTTGGAAAATAAATGGTTGATCATGCTAGCTACGATTAACACAAGCGTCGACGACCCTTCACGCCTTGACGCTCAATCGGCCAGCTGTCAAAAGAGTCAGGAGGTGACGCTCTGACGAAGCGTCAGTTTAACCCTGACCTATGACAACAATGGAGTTGGCACGCCGTGCTGTCGTTTAGAGCGACGAAAGATATTTGTGGCTAACGGGCCCGAGATTTATACGTAATTGTTTACTAGACTGGCTAACTGGCTGAAATAACTCGGAGTTAGAAAACGAAATTGATTTAAGTTTGTATTTGACGGATTTCTCGATCGATATGTACTTAATGTTTTTTTTTGCTAAAGAGGTAAGATGCATTGCGACCTACGTGGAGTTCCACAAGACAAAGCAAAAAAAACTAATTTAAAATGAAAATTCGTCAAAACAGCACGGTGGCGCAGTGGCTAAGCGATTGGACTACTGCGCTGCGTGTCGCGGGTTCGATCCCCTCACGGAACAAATATTTGTATGGCTTGCAGATAGTTGTATCGGGTCTGGGTATTTGTGTATGTGAGAATTTATACATATGTTTGTGAACGCACCCACGATACAGGAGAAATTCCTAGAGTGGCGCAACGTTCTAAAAAAGAATTAAAAATATCCAGTTCTAAGAAAGATTTCCATAGAATTTTTGTTGTTGTCTAAAAAGTTCGTGATACTAACAAATTACTACATCCTTCACCATAAATCGTTACTCAAAACATTATAACAAACTGAAAGCCTTTTAAGCATCCATCAGGAAAGGCCTCTATTCAACTAGGGTGACAATGAATGACACTGTTTGCGGACACCGGGCTAGGCGCTAACGCGCGACTTCGGCACGATTAGCGACTGCATGACGACTTAACTGTAAACATTATTACCATTACTATACATATTTAGAAAAACTTTTCATAAAATAGACCTTGTTTAGTATGGAATAAGGGTGGTTTGAACAGCGTTAAAGCATCTGTCAACAATCCGCAATCGTCATACTAGATTGCTCTGTCACTGTATGTAAGTAAACACTTTTAAAAGTTTATGTGGCTATGAGCAATGTTGTCGGAAGGTTTTAGCGGTCGCATCATGAACTCTCATGGCGGCTCTGACAGCTATGGCATGTAGCGGCTATGGTCGTATTTGACATGTCGTTAAAATTGGGTCTGACCGTCCCGTAAGTATTGTTAGGTCGTTTTACGCTTTCGAAAGTTTAGTCGTGTTAGCTTTCGATATTTTGTCATTTGAATTGCTTTGAGTTTTACTCTTCAATAATTCATAGATTGGCGAAAGGTTGTTCGTTTTTAAGGGTTCAGATCAATTTGTGAAATAATAAAATCAACTGGAAAGCTTTAGTGATCACAGTTTTTCGGTGAAAACAGAATTTGGACACAATCGATGGCGCAGTTTGATAACTATTTGGGCTTACAGAACGCAAAAAAAAGAAGCCCTGTAGAATCACTTTTCCAGATATTCCATCTTCTATCTTTTTAAGGTTGAATTTCACCATTTAAACCAGAAAATAGACCGTAGTCTCCACACCTAATCATTTCTCATCCGCACGTGTTTATTAGCTGTTAGTGTCAATATTTCCATAGCAATGTTGCCTATTATAGATATTAAACTTAGTTCAAATGTCAGCGATGTGGAGGAGTACTGGGACGATCAAGTGGTCGTTGTATACAGGGTGTAAATTAACCCATCACACATACGTCAACCAAGCATTCTGTACATTAAACTAAGTACCCCTACGCAAAAAATTTTGCTGGGAAACGACTTTTTATTGGGGTCAAAAATCACAATTTACGGTAAAACTCAATGTAGCACTCTTAAAACATTGTGCTAGTGGATGCTTTGAATAGTAAAAGGGTTACGGAGGTAATTTAAGTAAAGTTATAACCTCAACACATTATTATACAAACTAGTATTTACAAAAACAGCTGTGCAAAATTTGGAACTTTGAACCCCAAAATCTCCGTAACTAGGGGGTTCCCAGGTATGGTATAGAACAAAAAAAACATCGCAGTGGTGGGGAGAACAAGTGCCCTTCGTTTGCGTTAAGGGTACTTTTACACCCTATAAATAATATGTAAGTATTAACTTTTAGTTTTAATTTGTAATTTATGTTTTTTGTATTTATGAGGAGCTCGTGGCTTAATAAGAACTGCCACTCGGGTCGATCTTTAGGTTAAGCTGCGCTTGCCTAGGTCGATCTGTGGATGGGTGACCGCCCATTATATAACGAGTTTTCTCCGTGCCTCGGAAAGCACTTTAAGCTGTTGGTCCCGGGTGCCATATATAGATCTTTGGCAGTCGTTACGGGTAGTCAGTGACCTGAAAGTCTGACATCCAGTCTTACCAAAGGGTATCGTATTACCTAGTATTAACTGGGTTGTGGAGGTCAGATAGGCAGTCGCTCCATGTAAAATACTGGTATTCAGCTGCATCGGGTTAGACTGGAAGCCGACCCCAATATAGTTGGGAAAAGGCTAGGCAGATGATGTATTTTGTAATTTATGTTTTTTGTTTTTTTAATTTATGTTTTTTGTATTTTGTTATAACACAAGATGTACACCTACCTTGATATCATCTCTAATAAAGTATTGTCCCATTTCGTTCAAATGCTCTGATCGCGTTCAGTTGATTAAGTGTAATTCGCCTCAGTATTTTACAAAAATTCAAGCAGTAAACTAATACGTAGAACTTACAAGCAGTTCCATTCTTCGTCCCCCTCATGTCTGAACATTGAAGCCAATTCGTCATCCATGTGGATTTAGCGCCACAGTAGTTTGTGTCAATCCATAATGGTCTGGACGCGATAATTGGTGAAATACTACGCACAATGACGCACGCCCATCCTCTCAATGCTCAGAGGCATAGAGTATCTAAATTAGCGCAGATGTGACTTTAGTGTCGGCTTGTGATAACTTGCACTTTGAGTTAGATTAGTGTGGAGATAGAGAAGTAGGTCTGTACCTATTTAAGAGTTATTAACTTTGTAATGGACCAACTAATGTTTTATGATAAGAACCTAGAACAGGGATGGCGAACCTTTATGAATACAATGTTTATTGAGACCTTGCACGTGCCATCCAATAATATTGCTTACTGCGTTACTCGGAGATATTTAATGATTACTTAAGCCGTCATTTAGTAAAGATTTGACATACTTTTGTATGACAAAACTGTCAAACTGTTTACTAAGTGATGGCCTAAGATACATAAACCTAAAATGACCTAAAATACATATAAGTAGTTACAACTTTTGAATACAGCTTAGAGGATGAATGTTCCATCTGAATCTCTATCAAATAAAAATGCGAACCAATGGCACACGTGCCACTGATGTAGCGCTACACAATATAGGCACACCACCGAATTTTTAACCTACGATTAATTATTTTCATAGATGAATAACACAAGATTCGTAAACCGTTAGAAACCGTTTGGTCTTTACCAAACGGTTTCTAAACGAATCTTGTCCAGTCCAGTTCAACATGCAAATGTTGAACTGGACTGGACAAGATTCGTTCAGTATGTATTTTAGGTCCATACTTTAAACACTTCAGATATTTATTACATGATGATAATGGTGAGAGTAAGTGTCACTTAACACTTCAACAGATCGAAGTGCCTCAACTCGACCTGTTCAGGGTTCGTTCCATTCAAAAACTCAAAACTGAAAAAGCACACCATAAAGGTACGGTAAGGTATATCTATCTATGGGTTTTAGATGCCTGAAAATAAAATGATGATTATTATTGCCAAACCACAATGCTTATGTATTGCCATGACCTTTAGAAAAACAGATTTCTGTGTGTCAGTCATAACCATTTTTTCATAGTCCGATATTCTTTTCGGACTAATTTCAGTGCGGGATCCAAGACACTTAAAAACTATATTTGGGTCTTCTTCGACCTTCATTGATCTCGCTTATCTGGCTGCCACTGTTGATTCTGGCTTTCAAAAGTTGTCGTGCTTTGGGAATAGTGTAGTGGGCGTGTACAAAGACAACAACAATGATCCAGTCTAATTCAATTCAAACTTGAAGTTTTGTTTTTTCACCAAACCTCAACAATTCTACCTACCTCCGCCTCTGTTCGTACCTGAGCTACAAGCAACAAATAGTTAGCATTACACCGCTAAGCGGACAACAAACTTGTGCGGGTGGCAGTGCGACAGTGCATCGCACCGAGTGCTAAATGAACTAGTTTCATACGCTATACGCACCGGTATGCCGCTGCGGGTTTTTATCATGTAGGTAAAATTGGTGCTTTGTCAGGTGAATGGGGTGTCCTGTCTTTTTTTTGGAGGTTTTTTTGTCTAGGCTTCTATGCTGTCTGTCTGAACTCCACAAATGGAAAGGCTTACGTTCATTCCGAGGCATGGAAGTCGGAGGAGTCTTGTCATATAGTGGATTATCACTCATCTCATCTACGGACCGTCTTTGGCAACCGTTATTTTTGCGATCGACCCTTTCTTCTGATATTTATTAACAGGGAACTCCATCTTTGCTGAAAAGTTGTGGCACTTTTTTTCAGATTTGATGCAGCAGGATTTCTACACGAGCAAAGTTGAAGCATAAGGCAAAGTTATGGTATAGTCCTGAAATATAATGAATATAAAACAGATATAACATCAAAAACAAAAAAAAATCAGACACGGAATCACCAGATAAAACAACATCCACACATTGTTATTATTTCCAGACAAAAAGAAATCCGCCTAAAATAATGCAGACAAATATCTATCCTTAGACCGAGTCCCGCAATATTTGATTGAAAGCTAAATAATAAACATAGCGCCAATTAAAACTAACTTCAGCTAAAACTACTACAGGGTATGATGAATAAATCTGTTTTGTATCACAAATTGTTCGCACCACTCACTGTGCAGTTGCGTCAGAAGAATTCTGGTGAACTGTGGGGATAGATATTGGGAATTGTTAAAAAGTTAATTGTTGTTCGGTGAAAACTGTATCTTTTATTACAAAGATAGAAAAAATATTTATGTGTCGCAGGGACATGACGTATGAGTATATTTCAGATTATTTAATTTGATAACACAACTTCGCGTCTATACCTAATTATGTTTAAGGGTCCTCTGCCTTTTCGCCGAAAATTGTTTGCCAGATTGTCACTCGCCAACTAATGTTTCGCAGAAATTTATTTCGCCGAATAATCATTTGCCAACTCAACATATAATTTTGTTTTATTACCCACCTCACAGTTAGCAAATGGTTTGGTCTGCTTTTCATAATGACACTTTTTAAAATGCCAACTTTCAAGTAGCAAAATGTTTTAGCTTGTGTAATATTCATTTAGTTGTTTTATTGTTTACCAAATCAATTTATTGGAACCGAACCCCTCTAGGCCCAGTCAACGGAGCGCCGCTTCGCGAGGCTCCTACTTCTGAGTGATTTGAACAAAAAAAACTCCAAACGTTTTGTGTTATTATAATCAGCATAATAATAATTCTACCAAATGAAACGTTGTCATACAAAAATTTGCTTATCGTTAGTTGTCAAAGTAAAACATCGGCGAAACGTTGGTTGGCAAGTGATAATCTGCTTAACAATTTTCAACCGGACACAAATCTAGACACTGCTTGGTATTTCTCTACTTCTATACCCTTCCACATTCTATTTATATATATTTAAGCCCGCTATTCTTTTCTGATTAATTTCGTTGCGGGATCCAAGACAGTTAAATTGTTTCTCTAGGACATCGTCGGGCTTCATTGTCTCGGCGTTTTTCTTGTGGTCGCCTCTGTTGATTCTGGCTTACAGGAGTTACAGTGGTTTGGGAATAGTGTGGTGGACTTGGCCCATAAAAAGAAATATATATATATACTTAAGCCCCCGCTTTTTTAGGTTTCCGTAGTCAATATGGAACCCTTATAGTTTCGCCATGTCCGTCTGTCCGTCCGCACTATATCCCAAAGACTCTTAGTGCTGGAAAGCTGTTATTTGGAATTAATATACAAATGAGTTACGCCGACAAACTACTAGAGTAAAATAGTTAAAAAAATATGGTGTATCTCCAGTACACACTAAAGTGGGGATGATTTTTTTTTCATTGTGTAGGATGTAGTTAGATAGGTATTTATAAATATTACAAGTTTGCTCAAACAGGTTTTCGATTAACGAATCCCTTAATCGTTTTTGTGAAATATTAAGATTGAAAGTGCAATTTATTGTTAGACTCAAGTGTGCCAACCAAAACCACCTATACGAGTTGCGTTTGGGCGTAAGAAAAAATCATGGTAGTAGCATATAAAACGAAAATAAAAGGAAAACTATCACACCTAAGTAGGCTTTTCGAGTTACGAAGTTTACGAGTAATAGTCGACCAACTTATAAAGTGTACTTGTATGAAATATTTTCGTATACTAATGTATGGGAGCGGAGATATCAAAGCTGCAAATGTAAGTTTGTTTTATTTTTACATTAAAAAACATCGTTCGGAAGCAGGTAGGCAGGGTAGTTAATCAGTTTAGCAAGTGCACAAATATTGATGGGCAATCACGGAACCCCTACAATGTGCGTGTTCCGACTTGCAATTAACCAGTTTTTGTTTTACCAAATAGTTTCACCACACATTATTTTTTTCTTAACCATTGACATAAAATCCATGAATCGTGGTCTGTTTACTCCACAAGCAACTAACGGCCATAAATAAACAATAAAATCGAATTAATACATTAAACTAATACGGGCTTGTTATAATTATAGTAACAGAGAACGCTTTACTGACAGGTGGTTTTATCCGACATCGCGGCTAGATTTATAACGTAATTAATTTATTTACTTCGCATTAAACTGGCTACTATCAAACTGTTAAGGGGCAGAATGTTCTAAATTAAAGGTGTCCATAGAAACAGAATATATAAAATCACCAGCTTTAGCCCGCGGTTTTGCAGCATAGTTACTTTAAGAAGCATTTTTCAATTTATGCGCCCTCCTATTGGTCGTAGCGTGATGTTATATAGCCTAAAACCTTACTCGATAAATGGACTATCCAATACAAAAATAAAATAATTAGTCAACCCAGTAGTTCCTGAGATTAGCGCGTTCAACCAAACAAACAAACTCTTTGTTCAGCTTCATAACATTATGTTTTAAAATGTTAAATTGGTCGTACACATTTTAATGATCTCTGACATCCCGAACTTACTTTACTCCGTGTGTGGTATATCTAATGTTTTAATTTTTTCCCAGATTAGAATGACATACAAGCTGTTTGTGACGACAATGGACAAAAGTACCGTTTTCCAAATTTGCTTCAATTCGGACGACCGGTAATAATTGGTTAGATTTGTACGCACATTAATGCCGTCCCAAACCCCAATTTTGTTGTTAAAAGTAGCAAAGTCTATTGACAATTTAGCTGTTGAAAACATTGTCTGTCAGTAATTCGCACCAGTGCTTACTGTTTAGGCGAATTAACGGACATTATTCCAATAGTACGTAGAAGAATTATTTGTTTAGTATGAGATATAATTTTTAAGACTGAAGTCCATTTTTAAGAACACTTAGCAACGTTTTAAGAAAAAGTTAATTTATAAAAGTCCGCGGGATTTCTACCACTCGGCTAATCACTGCATAATATAGGCATTATATCACTACATATAATGAAACAAAGTCCCCCCGCCTCGGCTGTCTGTCCGTCTGTTCGCGATAAACTCATAAACTACTGCACGAATTTTCATACTGTTTTCACCAATGAATAGAGTGGTTCTCGAGGCAGGTTTTAGTATATAATTTGACCGACATACACGCGGGCGAAGACCATCAGCTAGTTTAAGTATAAGTGAGAAAATAACAAAAACAAATGTAACTCAACAACAAATACTCTTCAAATTCCTCTTCATCACAAGAACAAAACAAAAGAACAGCGGGTACACTAACCCTTAAGTAATATAATAAACACAGTAATATCCGCTTTTGTAACCGCGCTGCGGTCAAAACATTCGGATACCGGTTACCTAGCGACAATAAAACTTGATAGATAACCCACTGTTAGATATGAACTGTGTACATGTCTAATTGGAATTTATACTTGTATGAATATGCTGGTTTTGTGGGGAAACCAGAGGTTTTTCGGTAAGCGCAGTGGCTCCAGAAATAAGGATGTTTACTGACTAAAAAAATATTATTCTAATAAGTCCGTCTGTTAGATTATTTGTAATAATCAATTTAGGCGGCACCGAGTTGTCGTGTCTGGCATACTACAGATTAACCCACGATGGTTTGTGTGGTATGTTCATGTCTATAAATAAAATGATTGATACTATGTTATTGAATAATAGAATTTAAAAAAAATACGTATTTTTTGTTTTATCAAATCAATAAAAATTTACGAAGTTAGAACGTGTCAAAGATTTGAGTGGGGGGTTGTGACGTCACTCACCGGTAAAGAATGTCATACTAATGTCTTAGAAATTGACGTCACACGAGATTTTAAAGTACTGTATCGTCTTCATTGTTTGTTTACGTGAAAAAAGAAAAAAAAACGTGTCCAATATTTTTTGGAAATCTATCTGACATACTGATTCGATTTTTTTTGTTAACTACCATATTGACTGCTGCGCGGGTACGATCCCCACACGAAACAAATATTTCTATGGCCTACAGATAGTTGTTCCGGATCTGGGTATTTGTGTAAAGAAGAAAAAGAAATAGAGAGAAATTCCTAGTGTGGAGCAAAGTTTCTAGAAAAAACAGCTCCTGTATGCCAGAGGATCGCATAACAAAACATCATGTTGTTTTCCCTCGAGAGTGTAAGTACCCAATAGAACAGTCTGTCATTTTTCCTATAATGTAGGTATACTCAACTTTATCGCTAAATAAAGCATTAGGAGCAGGTGGCCACTGGACCATTACGGCTCCTAATGCTATATTTTCTCACGTGAATTACGAGAAGTAAGACGTGGGTTCGAACCACGTACGAACCCAGGCAGGTGCCTTACTTTGTGTAATTTATTTCATCACCACTACTCTCAAAACGGTGAAGGAAAACATCGTGAATAAAACCGGCTTGTCCTAGAATCAAAATTTCGATGACATTTGAATGTGACATCTACCAACCCGCACTGGGCCCGCGTGGTGGAGTCCATTCCCGCTATAGAGAGGAGTCCTGTTTCCCAGCAGTGGGACCATTATAGGCAGCTTATGGTATGGTCTATATATAATATGGTGACTGCTCTTCCTCATCGTATGCTTAACCTTATCTTAACTATGTTCTGGTTGGTTTCCTTTCTAACTGAATGCAGCTGAATACCAGTATTTTACATGGAGTCTATCTGCCCTATACAACCCAGATAGTACTGGATAATACGATTCCTCTTAATAAGACTGGTTGTCAGATTTACGGGCCACCTGTTAAGACTATCAAAAGATCAGCAGGGCTATTGCGTATCTTTTAAATGACAGTGGCTATCATATTGTCTATGGATTAACTGTCAAATTGGTTATGGTTTAGTACAAAATGGAACCATTTGACAGTAATTGAAAGGCACTATATGTTAGCCACTGTCATTTAAAAGATAGGAAATGTTAGCCGAGTCTAAGACCAACGTGCTTTCCGAAAAACGGAGGAAACTCGGTATGTAGTTGATGATGGCTAGCTATCCACGGGCTAACCTAAGTAAGCGCGGTTTAACCAAGCGGAAAGACTAAAAAAAAACCACCAAGCGGGCCCAGTGTGGGTAGGTAACCATATTATTATCATGTAATTTGCTACATTACCGTAAAATATATCATAGATAAGACCTGTTATACAAACTAACCGTTCTCTTAGTAGAATGTAATAACACCTACTTTTATCTCCCAATACATTGATCAACAAAAAATGCAATTAACGCGAACATCCCGTTTTGTCTGGAACCGTGGGCGAAATCCGGACACCTACGTATTGCCTGTACCCAGCATTACCTGACCCCTGAAGAAGGGGGCAAGTTGTGTGAGAGGAGGTCTCAGATAATGCTGGGTACAGGCTGCACCAAACTAATAGATTCCGACTTTTATAGTTAAGTAGTGTATCTAATTTAACGCATCATTTAGTTAATTGTAGCGGGTTGTAAAACTAGGTTTAGCCCACGGGTTTTCTTGGCTTCCGGATTTTTTTTGTCGGTACGTGTCATTCAAAAATATGAAGTTCTTGAAATTCGAAAGCAAACTACGACCTACGGTTTTTTTAGGATGTTATTTGAACATAAACTAATGTTAATTAAACTTTGACGCTCATTTTAGTAACGACATTATTTGTAAGTCTTTAATTATATTTAACACTCCTTAAAAGAATTTGTCAGTCATTTAATTTCATCTAAAATCATTTTGTTTCTTCCCGAAATTATCAAATACGATTTTTTATCTCAAAGAGATTTTTAAGTGTACAGGCTTAAGAGTTTTTTCTTTCATTGTAGGTATGTCAGGCCGTATACGCCACCGACTTTGATCAGAAGACAGAGGGTTAAGGAAGATAAAGTCCTTGTTTCGATGTCTTGAATCGTCATCTATCGAGATCTTCAACATTTTTTCCAACAAAAATGCGACATGGTTTTTTTTTTTTTATTTGTACTAAGAGATATTAGGGAAAGGGCAATGACCGCTATCGACATCTTAACTGGCAGCAACTACTTATAGAATTCTGATAGTATTCAGCAGCCGCTTGGGATTCTTAGGACATCCGCAACAAACAATGGATTAATTCAATCGAAATCAGCACAAACTAGCTGATTTGAAATCTTATTTTACTGCTATTATGAATGCGAAAGTTTGTATGGATGGTGAACATAGGACACTAAACCAACCAAGCATGGGATCCAAAGTTCCCAAGCTTAGTCTCTGTGCTTCACCCAGATGGAGAATCTAGGTGAAGCAAGGGTCCAAGGGGATAATTAATATTTTTGGAGATATGATTTACCACTGTACTTTGGAGGTGGAGTGAAAACTTTAAGAAATCCACTCTCGACCCCCAAGGGTCGAGTGTGGACTATAGTTAGGGGTCGAGTGGACACTTTATTTATTGGGGGTCGGGGGGCCGAGAGTTGACTTGTTTTGCATTGCATCAACGTTCATTCGTTTTGTGTGATAAACAAACACGTTTATCACAAAAAACAAATGAACGTTGATGAAATTTGCAACACGGATAGTTTATAACCAGGATTAAAACGGGATGTTCTGGTTGTACGATCCCGTGGGACCATTACCGAACTCCACGAAAGCAACACCGTAGGCATATGCACTTATTTGTATATTTATCTATATTCAATTCAATCTTCGGTTAGCGGACATGGCTTAGCCGCAGATTTATTGCCAGTAAGTAGAAACACGTAACAGTTGCAACCGTAATGTTAACTTTAAAGTTATTAGAGAGATAAATTGCTCGACTTAACAAGCTTTATTAAGCGTTAAATAGATGGATATCTTAAGGATGTAGATAAAGCTATCTAAGGCTTGGCGCACATGAAAAGTAACTGCCTGGCAGGAAAGGAATCTTTGCATCAATGTTCGTGTTCGAGTAGTTTAGGCTTTTGCCTCATGACCAGGTGGTCGTGGATTCGATTCCCACGGCAAGCATACATTGTAAATTTGCATCCAGTTTAGCTAGGAGATTGTAGGCTTGAATCACCTGATTGACTGATAAAAAGATGATTGCCGTGCTTTGGAAGGCACGTATAAGCCGGTGATCCCGGCCGCCAAATAGGGCTCTTCAAACCATGTCAGAGGCCTTTAAGGCGGTTTAGAAACTCTGACACTAGGGTGTGTGGGGTCGTTAGACCTTGCTGCCCACGATAAGAAAAAGATTAATATTTTGCATAAAAACTTGCTACAGTTGCCGTCAATGTAACGAAAGACCAAACAACCATATTCGTGTTGAGCCATGAAAGCCTTTATCATTTTGATCCTAAAACACTCCCCTGCTGGACATAGGCCTCCTCAACCGCATGTGCACACCCAACAGAATCCTTAGCAACTCTCATCCAGTTACTACCAGCCATGCTGCGAAGATTGTTGCTCCACCAATTCTAAGGGCCTCAGTAAAACCCAATCCAAGTTGCTTACTTCAAAAGAAGAGGAAAGAGAGTGGAGAGGCCATTAAGTTGCAGTGTGACGGGCTCATCATATAAAATACAGCATTCTGCTTGGAACGGCTCGAGAAGAGATTAATATCCATGGCATAATATTATATTCTGACTGCTTGCTTGAGAGCAGCGGTGGCCTAGTAGTGTCGGCCCCGACTTACGAACAGTAGGTTGTGGGCTCGAATCCAAGCAGGCGCATTACTTTGTGTAATTTATTTCATCACCGCTGCTCTCAAAACGGTGAAGGAAAACATCGTGAGGAAACCAGCATGTCTAAGAATCAAAAAATTCGAAGAAATGTGACGTCTACCAACCCGCACTGGGCCCGCGTGGTGGATTATAGCCCATCCCTCTCCTAGAGAGGAGGCCTGATTCCCAATGATGATGATGATGACTGCTTGGTTGAAGAGGGGATGGGGGTCATGTCTGTAGGATGCATCTGGAGTTCAGGAGAAAACGCCTAGAAAACGCTGATGTGACGACTTAGAGGCTTTTGTGCGACATCGTTCGGAGCGGTTGGTTATTGATCTATTGGTGACGTTTTTCAGCAAAGGACAGGTGCATAGTACTCGTCATCGGCGTACGTGTATGACCAGATGAATGAATGTGGACAAGGCAAAAGGAATATGTAAGGATCGTAGCAGGTAGCGTTCTGTGGTAGAAACCAGAGAGAGAAGCCAGAGAGGGCAGAAGCCTACCCCATGGGTGAAGGGCGTTCGTTAATGTATGTTGTGTGTTCAGAGAAAATTGCACGGAGAGAGGAGTTAAAGGCCGGACCGGGAAATTGCAAAAAACGTAAGAAAAATCGAATTTCGCGGGCTACCTCGTCGCCTACATCATCATCATCAACAGCCTATTAATTTTCCCACTGCTGGGACATAGGCCTCCTCTCTTTGAGAGGAAATGGGCTATAATCCACCCAGTGCGGATTTGTAGATTTCACATGTCTTCGATTTTTTATCTGTTCTAAGACATGCCGGTTTCCTCACGATGTTTTCCTTCACCGTTTTGAGAACAGCGGTGATGAAATAAATTTCACAAAGTAATGTGCCTGCCTGGGTACCCACGACCGGGGGTTATCGTTTATTTTTTTACCGTTCGTAAGTCGGGGGCACCACCACTGGGCCACCGCTGCTCGTCGCCTTCACCTTAACCCAATTCATTTGGGGTTGGTGCTGCATGACTTCTTCTTCCACACTTCTCTATTACCCGCCATCTCATCAGACACCTACTTTCATGCCATACCTTTACACAGTCCATCCCTCACCCCTCCTTTTTCCTACTCCCCAGCCATTATTTTCTGATTAATTTCGTTGCGGGATCCAAGACGGTTAAATCATTTCTCTGGGACTTCGTCGAGCTTCATTGTCTCGGCGCTTTTTTTGTGGTCGCCACTGTTGATTCTGGCTTACAGGAGTTACAGTGGTTTGGGAACAGTGAGGCGGGCTTGTCCCATATAAAAAAAAAGTCTATCCCTCAATCGTTTCTTTGATCTTTCTCTACTCTAAACAACCTCATTAACTGTAGAAAAAGTCTGTCAAATTCAATTTGTATCAACTGCAACCTACCAGTGTATAAAACACTCCAACCGCGCTCAATTATGGTAATTAACTTAATCCCGTGCAAAATCCATTTATAACCTTTGAAACTTGAATTAACGCTACCTACCAATTTATTTGAAAATAATCGATGTTCGTGGCAGCAAAAAATCATTTACGAAGTCAATATTTTCTCCGTAGCAACATTAACATCAATCCATCAATCTGCCGGGGGGACTTTCAAATTGCTAAAATTGAGTCATTCCTCTCAATTATGCCGCGTTCAGTGACCATCGGGGTTTGAACGTCCCATCAGACCCCATTGACTTACTGCCCACTATGAAGTGTAGTAAAGATGCGTGTAGAGTGCGCAGGAGTTGGCTTTGGTTGAGTTAAGGGCAGATTACACCATTGAAACGTGCACATCTAAACGGACTTTAAGGGCTGTCAGTTGCAGTCTTAAATGACAATTGTTATGGCATTGGGTGCTATTAAACGATTATTCAATTATTCAATTTAGCTTTAGAGTTGGTTTATTTTATTTTTGTTTTAAAATAATGTTTATTGAATGTGAGTAAACACTGACGTTGTTATTGACAGTACCAGAGGTGATTCTAAGATTTACGGCACCCAGTAAATTTTAAATCCATAAAACTTATACAACCTAGCAAAAAACTAACTCAAATCATAAATCATAATCTTCACACCAGCTATGACTTTATTAGTCCTCCACCATATTATTATATCCAATAAATAAATTATTATCCGAACATTTAATACCCGAATAATGCCAACAAATAATAATAATATGCATCCCGCATTATGGACGCACCGTTGCGTACGCGCATACATTTTTGTTGATCGTGCACGAAACTCCTAATTTAAGTTCTCGGTTTGATTAATTGCAAATTAAAGTCCCAGCTCGGTGGTGCCTGTCCAATATGACTTTATTGAATTTCATGGCAAATGATTAATGTGCCAATAACTAATTTATTATTATGGCGATAAGGTTTAATATTTAATGTTATTGTTGTAAGTGTTCCGCCGTGTGGTCTGTAGTTCTGATAGGCAGGTTTTTCAGTTACAGACCGGTGATTGGTGGTCGATTGGTTACTTTCTAGTTGATCTGGTGAAAGGAAAATGTCAAATCGATTTTGAAAGCCTTTAGTAGTGATTTATTTTATCTTTGGTGACCTGGATGGTTTAAAGATTTGTCTTCGGTAGGCTAAATAGTGGACTTGATTTTCTGCATTATCTTATTTTAGCCACGCAACCACTGAAAATATTTTTTTTGTAAATAGGAGTAGACATAATCCCAATTATCCGAACCTCGATTATCCAATCCGATTATCCGGACTCTAATTAACGTATTTTATAATCTTATAGTCTGAATTACGTATGTGAAACACTTATTTAAATTTTAAAGTTATTAATATTGTTTGATCTTAAGAATCGATTAATCGGATTTTCTGTTTTTACTGGCTTTGATTGATTAATCGAGATTCTATTGTATTTTAAAAAGCAAAAATTAATGTACGTGAAGAAGTGAAAGTGAACCTCTTCAAAGTTTTTTCATCATGAAAGCAAAAGTATTTTTTTTTAACAATATGCAAAATAAAACCAGATTCGCGGAAACATGGCTATCCTAGTCATCTCATCAACAAATTCGTAGGTAAAAATCTGGTCACCTACTTATCAAAAAAACGTGAATGACAATCTTATAATATTACTTGATTAACACTTAACTTTATAGAAACTAAACGACACCTACATTTTATTTCTTTATATCGCAACATTTAATATATCGACAGCGACTCGATTTTTTTGGTCAACCATTCGACCACAAACAGATTTTAAACTCTATTATTTTTAGACTAAAGTAGAATTTACGTAAACCTAGCTCTAAGGTAATATAATTAATAATATCACCGATCATGACATAAATTATAATAGTCATATTAACTTCGTACAATATTTATTTGACACTGTTTCTCGAAGACGTGTATTAGACCGTTGAAAATTATCTTTATTGCGCTTCCTTGTTATAAATCTGATAGACTAATTACTAAACGTCGTTGACCAAAAAGCAATTGATTGTAATGACCTGAATTGGACACACCTGGTCCTCACATGGCTCTTCCGGACTTACTTTAGATTTGCAGCTATGCTTAGAAGAGAGAAAGACGGTTTTAACAATGAATGTGCACATAATGCTGGATGTAATATGCACCAATCCCTAAAGTGTCAGGATGTATTCATCTCCTTATTTTGAATCATTTTCTATAGGAATTTTTCTCCGGATTTTCAGTTTCATATAGATTTGTCAGTTATTACTCCTTTATTTCAACGTAAAATTACATTATTTGTACGCATTCGTTTATTTACAACGCGTGATATGTGGTGTTCGAGTCCTGTCTAGTCACAGAGTTCATTTAACTCGTTGTCGCGCTTGCCGTTCGCTACATGCGGGTAAAAAATTTGTGCCGAAGAAAACAACATTTTCTAAGCAAAAACAATACTAAGTCTAGCACATTGTTGCCCAGGAACCTTGAAGTATTTGGGCGAGGTCTGTTATTATTTATTGCTTGAAAACGTTGGTCTGATTAAGTTCATAGAGCTTTGATCAAAAGAACTGAGTTTGGCGACGACTAGTCAATATTGCAGTGCACATTTGCACAATAAGCAGGTTTCTTTGATTTATGAAGTACTTTATTGTTTTTTTTTTAGTATAACACATTTTGTGCCTACTACTGAGCAAAGACCTATCCATTCCTTTCCAACCCTCTCCGGCTCAAGTCTAAATCGTCACTCCAGCGTTTTACGGTCCTGACTCAGCCGACCGGGCCGGTTCTGGCCCATCTGTTCTGACCGATCCTCGTCATGTGACCCGCTCAATTACGTTTTATCCTCACAGACTTCTTGCCAACATCGGCGATGACTGTCTTGGAGCGTATTGTGGTGTAACGCATTAGATCGGTGAATTTCATTTTAAAATGCTACATTTCATCGCTCTTTGGTAAACCTTTTGAACATATTTGTCTCCGTCAGAGGTCAAGATTATGTCCATAATAATAATTCTTAAAGTCTACAATGTATCAGTAAGTTCCGGGTTCTGAAAAAGTCCTTGAAAAACTTGAAAACAATCTACCTACTTGTTTGACTCATTCATTGTACGAGAAATGCATACTTCATTCGGACGCCATGTTTTTTTGCCACTTATTGTAAAGATTATAAAATATTTATTATACAAGGATTGAAGTAACGTCAAAAAAGCGTCATCAGCCTTTAAATTTTGTGAATGATTTAATAGTGGTTAGGGCTAAATCAATTGATTTGAAGAAGAAAAAAAAATTCTTAAACTCCAAAAGAAGTTAATAAATTTTGAGTATGAATGTGCAGAGGAAGACCAAAGAAACGATGGATGGTGTAAAAGGTGATAATATGCCAAGAAAGGAGTTGTCTGATGAGATGAGTAGAATTATGAAGTATGGAAGAAGGCATGCTGTTACCAAATGAATAGGGATATTTACTGACAATAAAAATGGGATTCTAATTAGTCCGTCTGTAAGATTATAAAAATAAAAAAAAATATTGGATACGTATTTTTTGTTTTATCAAATCAATAAAAATTACGAAGATAGAATGCGTCAAAGATTTGAGTGGGGGTTTGTGACGTCTCTGACCGGTAAAAAATGCCATACAAATGTCTTAGAATATGACGTCACACGAGATTTCAAAGCATTGTATCGTCTTCATTGTTTGTTTACGTGAAAAAAGAAAAAATACGTGTTCAATATTTTTTGGAAATCTATTTGACTATATTTTTTTTGTCCGATCCCCTATTGGGATAAGAGCAAGAGAATGCTGATGATGACAGACACAGGGCCGGTTGAAACAGTCAGATACTTAATAAGAATGTCACTAGTAAGGACAGTGCATCATTCTAAGACTTCTTCTTTTTCTTCTCCGCCTTTCAGTCATTTTCTATAACATGACCAGCCGGGCTATTGCGTATCTTTTAAATGTCCCAATTTGACAGTTAATCGGTGGACACTATGATAGCCACTGACATTTTAAAAGATACGCTATTGCGTATCTTTTAGGGCTATTGCCCTGCAGAACAAGTAAAGCAAACAAACACCTATGGTTCTTGTAACACAGGTCTATCATCTAAAACAGGAGTTATGAACTTCACACCTTATACCCACTTCCTTAAGTGATAAAGATTGATTGATTATACCCAAAAGAGCTCGTGGTTTAATAATAACTGCCATTCGGGTCAATCTGTACATTAAGCCGCGCTTGCCTAGGTTGGTCTGTGGATGGGTGACCGCCCATTGCCGAGTTTCCTCCGTGCCTCGGAAAGCTCGTTAAGCTGTTGGTCCCGGCGGCATTATATAGATCTTTGGCAGTCGTTACAGGTAGTCAGTGACCTGAAAGTCAGACAACCAGTCTTACCCAAATGATATCGTATTACCCAGTATTAACTGGGTTGTGGAGGTCAGATAGGCAGTCGCTCCATGTAAAATACTTGTATTCAGCTGCATCCGGTTAGACTGGAAGCCGACCCCAACATATTTGAAAGCTAGGCAGATGATGATTATACCCAAAAGAATCTACAAGAAAACATTGTTTACCAAGAAAAATATGAGCTAAAACTGTGTCTATTCAACAACTGTAAAAGACGTACCTTGCTATCAATCTTGTAAAATAAGTAGGTAATGCTTCGAACGTGAGCTTAAAAGTCGTTAAAAGTCATTATTATTTATTATTGTGACAAACCAAGCAAGTTCTCTATAACCAATAGACGTTTATCTTCTCAAAACGTTTAGTATTTCCTACTAATATTATAAATGCGAAAGGTTCTGAAGATGTATGGATACCTGAATGTCGATATGTTTCTTACTTTTTCACGCGAAAACTAGGTTCCAGATTTGGATAAAATTTGGCATACAGACAGATTAAATCCTGCATTACCATATACAATACTTTTTATTCCATTAGTACGGTCTCGTGGGACAATAACGGACGTACACGCGGGCGATTCCGTGGTGAGAAGCTAGTTGAACTTAAATTCTTAAGCGAAAACAAATTTGAAGAGAGTATGAGCATTAATTTTGCCAACAATATTCTGGCCTTTTATAAAATTTGATTTATCCTAAAAGACCTCACACTACTCCGTTTTATTTAGAACACCTTAATAATAAATCAAATTAATTAATTAATTTCCACCTTTATAAAAGACATAACACTGAAAAGTATTAAAGTACATCTAAAATAAAGCATAAATGTTTCTGTTATCATTAAAATTAAAGTAAATCTTTCACGTGATTCGAGATATAGTACCTACTTGAGTATTAATAACACAGAAAAAGTAAAAGTAAAGTTATTTTCATTGTGATAATCTACGGTATAGGCAGCTCAACCGATACTACTCCAATTTGTCTTTGTTGTCATTGTGCCTACCCTGTACCAACTTGGTTGTGGTGATCAGATGTGATAATCAGTAGCTCCATATAAAATGCTGGTATTCAGCTGCATCCGGTAATACTGTAAAACGACCCCATCATAGTTGAGAAAAGGCTAGACAGGTGATGATTGTGTTCAATAATTAATTGAAAATCACGTGTTTCACAAGATCTTAACAATAATAAAATTTACATGAATCCTGTAGGCACAACCATTTTATACAACACTGGCGGACGTCACGCGGTAACATCAGCGTTGTTCCCGTTCCCGTGGGAATACAGGGATAAAAAGTAGCCTATGTTACTCAGGGTGAATGTAGCTTTCTAATGGTGAAAGAATTTTTGAAATCTGCGCTGCAGTTTTTGAGTTTATTCATTAAGAACATACACACATACAAATACAAATCTTTCCTCTTTATAATATTAGTAAAGATTAGTGTAGATTGATAGTATTAGAACCAAGTATTGATAATTCTTATCACCTTCAAGCTTTATCGTTGAGAAGTTTCATGTTCAAGAAATTTCGCCAACAGTATACTATACCGTTAAAGCGGGAACATTACAGTGATACTTAAATCCAAATAAATACATCTGTGGTAGAAGAACTGCTTGGAAAAACCTTTTCACATGAAGCTTTGTTACAGCAAAACCAAGAAGAGTAAGAAACCTTGATTCTTGCCTGAATGCTTCCTCCAGGTTCCTTTTTAAGCCTTTCTGTAGATAGCAGGCAATTAGGTGCTATATAATTAAACGTTGGATGATAACTTACTGACTAATATACCAACAAATAGCAGCCAATTAGGTTCTATCTAAAGGTTGGATGATAACTTACTGACCAATATACCAACAAATATTGCCAGGCTCTGTCAATTTCATCTTTTCGCTAAGTAACATGGGAATTTTACTTGGGGTTGACGCAACACATATTTTTCCTCTATTCTCTTCTGACTGTCTCTCTATCATCTGCGCTTTTTCCCTTCATATCATTCTCCACACAATCCATTCACCTTTTCTCTGGTCTTCCTCTCCATTTCTATACATCAACAGTTATATTCATTGCTCTGTCTGATATCCACAAACTTGCTTTACCCAAATGTTTGTATTAAAAGAAGTATACCAAAGATACCTATTAAAAACTGTTTTTTTTTAGCAACATTTTAGTTAGGTTATCATTTATAGAGAATAACTAAATCTAAAATATGTTAAGTGTAACCTTGCAGTATGTTACATTAGGTATACAAGTGCATTAGGCTAATAAGATAACATTTAACAAATCATAAACTTTGTGAACATCCCTACTATTACCGACAAAATTAATTACCCCACATCAATTATTATTATCATATTATGTAGAACATTTAATCATGTTAGAGGCCCATTAATGTACCACATTTATGTACAAACATGTACATTAGTAATCAGGATGTAATGCACTATCAAGTAATCGTTAGGTTATGTACTAGGCATATTATTTCTGTGAATATATAGTAATGAAAATATTTCATCATCTGATACATTTAAAAGACGTTTATAGTAAGAAATTCTTCAAACAGATGTGAATCTGTTTTCACTTTCCATACGGTAGTACTTATAAAATTATTTAAAATTTGTAGGTATATCTACTAAATCAATCATTAAAACTGAGGGCTTATAATTATTTAATATTTAATTATTTTAAAAAGGCTTAATTATATTTCAAATCAATAAACGATATATTATTATAACTTTGTTCCTTCCTCTAGTAGGATCAAAAATTGAAGGCGCAAGAGTTCTTTGTTAACCAAACTAAAACACGGCAATATAATCCACTCATTCAACAACAAGCAATTACAAAACACTGATTTAATGACGACCAACAAAATTAATCCATTTATTTATAAGAATAAATTGAAACGCAACTTAAATCTAAAATCAAAAGTTTCCTCTAACAAAAACAGCGACGGAGACGCTTAACAGAATCGAGAATCGACAAAAACTTATAATAAACACAAATCAGCTGTTTATGTTCACGATGATTCTTGTTAGATTTTGATGATCTGTCCGTTTGGGACGGTTACCTCTACAGGAATGATTTTTATATGTATCGATTGATCGTTTATAGAGCTTTTCAGGTACTCACCACCAAGAATCGGTGATGGGCGCGAGCAGCAGCAAGCAGGCGGCGATGACAACAGGCCGCATAGCTCGACGGACATCACTGCCCCAACACCTCGGCTATAACCATGTCCTTTCACGCGAAAAAAACACCCAAAAAAATACCCTTTACCCCAAAACTCGCCCCATTTCAATTCTCTAAACGACTGGTTTTTTTAATGTAATTTTACTGTGTAGAGAACGAAATGCGCTCGATTTTTCTAAACAGTTCCGAAATTTCGCGGCGAGCCGTGCGTGGATCCCTGTCCGTGGGAGATCGCGACGCGGACTGACGCTCACCTGTGCCCACCCCGCCGCACGCGCACACCCAAACGATTTTCGCGCTATTTTGGCTAAGATTTTAGCAGATTAGGCTTCGCGTGATTAGATATATGAAGGTGGGGATACGAATTTGTTACATTAACGACGCGTGTGGGCGAACCACTAAATTATCTCTTTTGCTGCATTAATTAAATTATGAACCTCTTAATAATCCAGTTTTGCAGCCATTAATGCAGTCGATGTTGGTTTAATGGGTTCTTAAATAGATTTTACAGTTGCATTTGTAGATAAATAAATAAATTAAAAGAACGAAGTGCATATTTTTCACGGCGTTGTACAGCTGTTTAACTTTCCATAGGGCAGCACTAAAACGAACCAGACATGCCTGATTTCGTGTGATGGACAGTGAGAAGCGTCGGAACACATTCTATAATTAGAATACACGTGCGAAACGCTAATTGTGTTAAACAAACAATCTCGTGTACCTACACCTGGTCTTTCTGTGTATCTTCTTGATATGACATTATTAAAATGTAACTAATATTACTGTCGCGACATACGTTTTGCATGACACGGAAAATTAAATGTAAACTGGTGTAATAAAGCGTATTATGACGATATAATAACACCTTATTTAACTTCATGTGTTGTCCTTACGTGGATAATAACATACGTTTGTATTCAGGCGGAGCTTTTAAAGTTTGCTCACCGAATGACGTCATTAGTACAGTAGTGTAGTAGATCATCGAAAAGTTTACTCTAGAAAAACAATCGGAGCGTAATTTGCGCTTTTATTACACCATTAAAGTAAGAAGCGCACCTAATTATAAACAATTGTGTATTTATTACGGTACTCACATTTCGCTTCGTGGCGTTTTATTGACTTTACGATTTTATAAGTGTTTTCACCAAGATTGTGTAATTAAAAAGCTATAATTATAAACTTCTTTTTTTATATTATTGACATTTTAATAAGCAATAAAGTAAACTCAGCTTTGTGTTTATATATTTACTAATAAAGTTTATTTAGTATGGAGCGTCTCTCAAGGAGCTATTATTATATTATATACTATTATATTACTATTATATTACTATTATTATATTATATATTATATAACAGCAAATTACGCATTGTTCGGGACGATACTTTGAGTCAGACAGGGTGCCTCGTATTTCCTATTTATATTTGCCAACATACAAATATCTCTAGAATATCATAAACTTAATCAGTTTCCTAGAACCGGCTGCAGATCTTCAACAAAGAAAATTAAACAAAGTGAATATCAAAGGTACAACTGTAATATCCTTTAGTAAAATGGTGTCAAACAAAAATGCAATGGTTTGGTTTACTTTGAAGTTTGGATACACCTACGTTTTGTGGAATTATTCTTTTGAAGCGTAGTTTAAAAGTAAACACTTCAGTATTTTAATAGACTTTGTTTGGGTAGCTAATTGATTATAATATTCGCTTCCGTTTTTCGGCATTGTCAGAAAGCGTTGCTCAAGTTTTTAGGAAATGGTTGTGAGGGAAAACACACTTCTACTGACACGCATAGAGACTGTCTAACGCATATTATATAATTATGGTAGCATAAGCACTGACACGGTCACTAACATTGTCATTAAGACTGAAAATGTGAAACTTATCAAGTTTAGTGTTTTAGTAAACATGCTAAATATCCCGGGTCAGCCAGCCTTTCATGACCGCACTTATAGGCGGGCTGCAGTAGATTGCACACAGGGACCCAAATATTTATGATAAATTGATTTCCTAGTTAGATATTTATTTAATCTCCTTTGCAAGAACACAGAAAAATACCATTTTGACATGCAATTAACCCGTTGAAAATGAGGTTAGAACCAATACTGTGAATCTAAATTAAAACGACACGAACACTAATTCCTACTGTTTTAATTTGAATATAAATACTTTGAATCAATGACTACCCTTATTCCTTGTATGTCACACTTATAATATTATAAAGGCGAAAGTTTGTGAGTGTGTGAGTGTGTATGTTTTTTACTTCTTCACGCAAAAACGAATTAACGGATTTGGATAAAATTTGGTAAACAGACACTTTATAACCTGGATTAACACATAGGATAGGTTTTTATCCCTATTTTACATTCCCGTGGGATAATTTTCGAGTTTTAGCGGGCGATGCCGCGTGCAACAGCTAGTAGTTTTATAAACGAAACAGTGGACTTTGTGAAGTTCTCACACTTCTCAAGTGGCTGAAAACGTAGCACCTCGTGTGCTTCATATCACGTTTATGGCACATTAGCTTATACGAAGAAAATTTTGAAAGAACAGTAAAATTAAAGGTACCTGCGAAATAATATAAGTAACGTTGCTATAGTATCTCTGTAAAGTATAATATTATGAAGATAAAAATCTTCTATTCAGTTGAGGAATATTCACGCTGTATGTACCTATTTCTTGTAGTTTTAGTAAAGGTTAACTTGCCAGTAACTTACTTAGCTTTACTGAAGCTGGTTTTAACATAAAAAGATGAATGATTCATAAAATATACCTATGTAGAGTTTTACAACATTTTATTTTTATAATAGCAAAGGAAATTGTAGGATATGGGACATCTCGCCCACGAAAAAACTGGACCGCGTCCCAGATGTCCAGTTTTCTTTGCCCGGACCAGTTAAGTACTCGTAGAATAGGGCAGATTATGTCTCCTATTAGACTGCTGCGCTGCGTGCCGCGGGTTCGATCCCCGCACGGGACAAATATTTGTATGGCCTACAGATAGTTCTTTCGGGTCTGGGTATTTGTGTACGTTAGTTTAAATGTTTGTAAACGCACCTACGATACAGCAGCAATTCCTAGTGTAGGGCAAAATTTAAAAAAAAAAGCTATGACACACAATAAGAAATCGTGAAATAACAACTTTTTTTATAACCCTGGCTAAATTTTATTCTAATTCCTAGAGCGACATTTTGGAAAGAGACATTCTGCGAAAACGACATTAAGAGAAAATTATATTTTGCTACCAGTCGACATTTTGCGAAAGAGACAAAATATTGTTTAGACACCCAGACTCCCCAAACAAGACATTTGCACCTTACTACTTTCCTGTTTAGGGTACAAATAGTACAATGAAAATAATGTAGTACAAAATATTTTAATGTGTTACATTTTAAATTGGTGACTTGATCCCGTCATCTTGATGCTCACAAAAACAAAATCTATGTCGTGACAAAACTAGATGCCCACAGCACAACCACACAGCTACCTCAGAGCAACTTAACTAAAATATTACAAGACCACGAACTGTCATATTCGTCTGGCAACTTAATACCTGTGACCACTACTACGAATACACCAATTATGCAAATACTAGTCAATTATCACGGCCATACTTGTGGTCACCGGTAGGCGTATGCCCCCTATATGTGTATCTCAAACTTTTTTCGTTTGACACCTTTTTTGCTTTATAAATATTTGCCATGTTTGGCTTGGGTCAAAGTGATCAGTATGTTTGGGTGTAGAATTGTGTATTTGAATAGCGTGATTTGGAGTCGTATGTGACTAGCTTTATTTGGATTGTAACTGTTTTATTTTATTTTTAATGTTTGAACTTTGAACTATGTAACCCAAATAAAGGTAGGGTTCAACTCCGAACCGACTGCATAAAAAATAAATGATACAAATTGAGTTTTAAACAAATCAAATCAAAATCATTTATTTCAAGTAGGCCAATTACAGGGTCTTTTGAATAGTCGAACAAATACTAAATTTTAATAAGCTAATAAACTAAGCTACAGTCCCACTCACAAGGCATAATAACTGTCAGTGTACTGTAGTTGCCGATTCCAAAGCGTTGGTCTCATGAGAAGAATGGCAAGAAACTTCATGGACATTCTTTTAAATCATAATATTGTTACAAAACTTTGGTTACATCAATCATATTAAGATTGGTATATTTTCATGTGAGAACGATGTAGCAAGATGTGCACGATAAGTGTCGACAGTACAGCCAAAACGACGATTCAAAAATAATATAATAATTCAAACAAGCCGTGGCAGCTTAGATGTGACCAGTCACAACTGACAGCACCCGTTCACGAGCATGACGCATGGATCAGCACCATTCCACTCAACCATTGTAAAGGGAACGAAATGACCCGACACACCCGCCACCATCAGCGAGACATTTAAGTGAGCATGACACACTCTCAATCGCCAGGGCATATCCAAATCAAATAAAAAATAAATGTAGGTTTCCAGAGAATGACAGCTTTCTAGTACATAGTACTCACGCAATATGTGCTATGCGACTATATAAATACTAAAGAGATTGAATTTATACATTGCAAAGATAGTTGTACAATCTTCTTCTTCTTCTTCTTATTTAATGCTATCATTTTTTTATAATTAAGCTCGCTTTGGATATTGGTTGTTGAGAAGTTAGTGGCTAAATAATAGCAGCGACGCGACGACGCTTTGGTTAATTAAGCAGCGCATGCTTATGGGTAGGGATGGGTAACTTTTCATTACCAGTCGATTTTGCTCCGTGACTCGGAATGCACAATAAGCTGTTGGTTCCGGCTGTCTTTATTACATCTTTGTCTTTGTTAGTCGTTACAGGTAGTCAATAACTTTGTTGTGGAGGTCAGACAGACATCCGCTTCATACAAAATACAAGCTGTTGCCAGCGGCTTTGCCCGCTACAGCTCGAAAATTAAACCGAAGGGAAGATAAACTCGGGATAAAAACTATCCTTTGTGTTAATCCAGGCTATAAACTATCTGTACACCAAATGTTATCCCAATCCGTTTAGTAGTTTTAGCGTGAAAGAGTAACAAACATCCATCCATACATACATACTTGAACTTTCGCGTTTATAATATTAGTAAGATGGTAGAGCCCAACTTACTTGTGATAAAACTGAGCAGATGGTGATGTAGACATCGATTGTCAGTGTCCAGACGAGGTCTTTCTCTTGCCAACTGGCTCAAGACGTGCTCGCTTGAGAGTGTAACTCGTGGTCAAGGGCTTATACTCGAAAGAGCTTAGTAAAGCCTACAACAGTGTAATTTACGTAGGAAATTTTTTACACCATTTGACCAAACGGCGATAAAAAAAAATTTGATTAAGTAAATAATTACAAAATTCACAGCTCAATCACCCAAAGGGATCATGAAATGAAATGATGAGTTTCTTTGCGTGATCTAATGAGAAATGAATGCAAAAGAACCAAAGATACCGGAGCCCGAAGAATTGGCAAAATTAAATGGCAGTGGGCAAGGTACCGTACTCGTTGAACCAATAGCCGATGAGGCTTAAAAGTTCTGGAGTGGCGACCACGAACCCGAAGACACTATGGATGACCTCCTACTAAGAGAACCGATGACCTGGGTGTCTAAAATGTCCGCTTTAGCAGAATCGTAATATTAATCATGTTAAAATTTTAAAATTCTTAAATTGGACTTTATTGTTATAGACATAAAGTCCATTTAAGAATTTGAAATTTTTAACCTGATTCATACCAAGATTCTGCGTGGATTCTGAAGCGGCCATTTTAGACCCGCTGGTGAATGTTGCGGCGATCCGCTTGGATGCGAGACGCACGGGACCAGTCAATGTTGGGGTACGACTATGTCCCCCAAGTGTCTCGTCCGATAGACGTCTTTGGGCTGAAATGAGGAACTAATTTTATCCTAACGTAATTGAATCTATACCTTCAATATGAATAACGATTAAGTAATTCCTTTACAGTTTTACAACAGGGTATAACCTAAAACAGCACATTATCTGCTGAAATTAATCAACGAGAAAACCGTCACACGCAGCAAACTTGTCAGACCGATTGATAGGTTATCACAGTTTTTATTGCACGAAGTGGACCAATCAATTCAATATACTCTCTCAATTAAAACCTCTTACTTTTATCAGTTGAAAACCATAAACCAAATTGCGGTTTCACAAGCCCTGAATTGCTCTACAGTGCATTAAAGTGATACATTGCACTGGCGAGGAAATAAACGGACCTTTCCCAAACTTTCTCTTTTAACATGTTTCTCCCTGTTAACATGTTGAGTACCGCTGTCGTATCGCGTTAATAGCCATAGTAATTACTGTTGTTAGAAGTGTTTCGCTAATTCTCGTAATATTTTAGAGGCAACAAGCTTGACTGTAGCAAAAAAGTCTGATATTAACAAACTTGATTGAATTTCGGTTGGGTTCCGTATTTTATATTAAAAATATTTATATAGCACTTCAATTTAGTTCGGAACAAGATGTATTGTTAAGGAGATTAGTCGGGACTGCGGCGGGTTGTACACTAGTTACCGCGGCCTCGACATATAGGGCTAAGAAGGAACATGGGTGGTTTTTGGTCAGTAGAACTCTGAAACTCCCAGCGCTCTGCCCAAGAGCGGGAGGGGTTATTTGATGATTTGCCACCCGCCAAAAACAAAAAAGGAGATTAGAAGCAAGTTTGGTTACTAAATGAAAATGACATAGTTTAATAGTGTAACAGATCTAAGCTAAGTATATAATTTTATCGCGTAAGATGGACGAACCTCAGATCCAGCCTATCCTCTTGCTGTCCTCCCCCAGCAATATCCTAAGCCGAAGCTCGCACCCTAGTTGGAACTGCGAGACGCCATTCACAAAAACAATGGATAGACCAGTACAAATAAATGCCAGTTTGCGTAAAAGTCTAAAATACGAGTACATCCTTGTTCTTCAACCAAATTTTTGAATTATTTACCCAATAAAAACCTGAATATCCTCCTAGGACACAGTTGCCTATGTTCTATTTTACTAATAATAAATAAAAACCATGTCTGCGTACGGAACCCTAAAAACCGGGGGCTAAAAGTAGGTCTACAATTAGCCGCTAAACGCAGCAATTTTATGTACCCACCGCTGCACTTTTCAATTGCCCACAAAGTACATAATTTTATACATTGACAAGACTCTTGTGACATTTATTTGTTACTTACAGATTAATAAACATACATAAATAACATCACGCCTATAATTCCCTAAGTGTTAGGCAGAAGTGTTACTAAACGTAACTACACCTACGTTTCGCTAGTTAGGTTTAAGTCCCATTTAATAGACGGCGAGCCTATTTGCCACCAACCTGGCGGAAATTTAGACTCCGTGGCTATTAATGAGAAATTCTTGATGGAAGGCCCCCGTAACTAGGGAATGCAATCTCGAGACGAGATCACTAAGTCGGGATCTCGAGGGATCAGAAATTCGATCTCGGCGAGATCTCGGCATTTTCGAGATCTCGAATGGATTTCGAAATGAGATAACTGAAACACGATTGAAACTGTTTAGTAGTTGCCATTATGATGCGATTAAGATACAACAAGAATGATTAAAAAAAAGTCATTATTTTTATAATTTTAACTTATGTTATGGTAATGAACACAAAGATTTAGTCCCATTAAATCTCTTACTTATTTTAACAAAGACAATGACAATAAAAACAGAACAAAATCACTCCTCACTTAACCTAACTAAATTATGAGTGGTTTTGGTAAAAGCTTCATATTAAATAATGCTCAGACTGCTATCAGATAAAAGGTATCTTATGTCAGTCGCAAAGTATGTAAAGAAACTTGTGTCAGTCGCTATGTAAAACGGCATCTTATTTCAGTCGTATGCAGTACGACACTTTCCTTTGCCAGACTACGACTGTCATGCGTCGCTGACTACTGCCGCTCGATCTCGTCAATCTCGGCCGAGATCTCGTTATTTTATGCTTCGAGATTAATCTCTAAAAATGACGCGAGATCCCGAGTGATCGGGATCTCGCGAGATCGAGATTGCATTCACTACCAGTAACACTTTGCCTGCCAGGGTATCGAATCCAGAATTTCATGCTTACCATTCGCGCTTGCGGCCACTAGACTGACGAGGCAGTCAGTAAAACATACAGATAATTATCTAAGTTTAATATACGCTTTAATTAATATAGATAACTTAATTTCTTAATTATCAAATGTAATAAACTTAGGTAAATTATAGAAATCATAAAAATTCAATTACTATAAACACTAATATTTTACCTATTTGATGGTAATAAGCTTGCCCACTTCTTGCCCTTCCACTTGTTGGTCAACTGGAACTGCCAGCCTTCTTGCTGAACGTGGAGCGCTGTTGCGTTTCCTTGGTCTGTATTATAGTACCCAAATGTACGTCATTGTATTCGTCATATTAATGTTTAGTCGTATTCCATGTTTCTGAAAACAAGTCTTTAATCGGTTTATTTTGATCACACATTGAGTAATCTATCTCTATGTATAAAAATAAAAGGCAACAAATTAAGCTAACTGAATGAGAATCAACGCACAGGCCAAACCCTTGGGGCTAGCAACTTAAAATTTTGCACACGCATTCCTCTTAAGACGTAGACCATCCACTAAGGATTTTTTATAAAAATTTAACTCCCATGGTGGTGAAAAAGCCCGTCGGGGCTGCGGGTCCCGTCGGGGCTGCGGGTCCCGTCGGGGCTGCGGGTCCCGTCGGGGCTGCGGGTTGTTCGAAAGAGATACCGCGGCCTCGGCACAAGAGCTAAGAAGGAACATGGGTGGTTTTTAGTCAGTAGAAGTCTGACACTCCCTTTCGCTTTGCCTAAGAGCGGGAGGGGCTATTTGATGATTTCCCACCCCCAGGAAAAAAAGGGGCTATGTTTGTATGGAAAATCGTCATAATTACGCGGGCGAAACCGCGGGCAAAAGCTAGTCCACCATATATTATATGGTGGACTAGCTTTTTGCTTGAGTTATTTGAGTATCAGTGACTATGTCGTTGGTTTAGTTGTCGCAAGCGCTAATAATACTGAGCATGCGGTGGGTGCGATTATTGGTTCTGAATATACAACTGGGTACTTGGTACTTAATACTAATCATGACACGCCCTATGTTATATGGGACTTATGGTCCACACGCTCAAGCTTCGCCACACTTTTGCCAGCGCAATAACACGGTGCACACGGTACATCGCGCGTGTGGTTGGTTAAACTGTATCCCACCAAAAACAAAGCCAAGCCGCAAGTACCAAGTAATACCAAGTCAGTTAATATATTAAATATATTAACTGACTTGGTATTAAACGGATCTCACAACTTTTTACGGTAAAAGAACTGAGTTACGCGGCTTGGCTTTTTTTACAAGTTTTGTTTTTGGTGGGATCTCATTTCTTTTTGTAGTGTCTCTCATTCTATCTATTTCGCTTAATGAATCAACAATACATAGGTTTATTCGAATTTGGAGCAGTCTTATTCATCGATTTGAAGTACTGCTAAAGTACCTAGTCGACAAGCTTAATCAAACGAGTAAAAACTCGACAAGGTCAAGTCGTTTTATAAGGGCATTCCTATGGCCACCTTCAAGCATTCAAACCTTTAACAGATCTTGGAGACCATCCAAAGACAAAGTACCTACTCGTCATAACGAATCAAACGAGTCTAAACTCGATATTAAGGTTATGTCGTTTAATAACGGAATTTCTATGGCCACCTTCCAGTTCCATCAACAGACCCTGGACACCATCTTAAGACAAACTACTCGACAAGACGAATCAAACGAGTCCAAACTCGGTGCGATTATGATATTCTAAAATGGAGTTCCTATGGCCAACTTCCAGCTCCTTCATCAGATCAGTTCCATATCATCATAATATTGCATTGATAGGCGATATACATATACGTGCAAAATTTCAGATCAATCAGAAACTAGGAAGTGTGTTAAATTTAAGAACTCGTAAATTCATTTACTGAAAATGTAACTTCAACTTTGTAATCCTATACAATTATATAGGAATACAAAGTTATTGATGCAGTTAGTGTATCTAGAAAACTAGACTGAAATTGTATATTTTTTTAGTTTTTCCATGGTTTATACACTAATAATTGTATTTTAAATTTGAAGCTTCTATGTCTGCTAGAAGTGCCTTAGACTTTTGATGATCGGTCAGTCAGTCAGTCAGTCAGTGAGTGAATGACAAAACCAAGGAACTTTGATTAGTTATAACTCTTAAACTACTAGTTCAAATAGAATGAAATTTGAAATATACCGTGTTTATACAATGCCTAATTGTTTACTAAAAATTCAGGCTTCTAGTTTTATCCACAACGAAGTTATAGTAGGTCGAAAATGGCCTGAACTGGTTCGAGAAAAGGATGGTACGGCCGTGCCGCTTTCGACTTGGCGGGGGCACTGCCCTGCCCCCAGATTACCATTACCAACCATACGCGCGATGTACTGTGTGCACCGTGTAATCGCGCAGGCAAGACTGTGGTGATGCCTGTGCGTGTGGCAGGCCCATAACTGCCGAATGTGCCTGACCCTTGGGGGCTTATAGTCGTGACGTTATATCATGTTATTGTATCGGTAGTACAAAATAACATCCAACAAATCACATAAGTCAACAACATACTTAACTTTATTAAAACCGGGTGTACACTATACGCTACCAAATAAATACATCTATTTTCTTAATTCCATCCAACAGCCATACACCGTAGTTCCTAAGGCTGCAAACACACGAGCGTATCGCTACGGTATTCACACAACAAGCTCCACTCGTCATGGTACAGACTATAGGCCTCTCGAAACACAAACATCTCAAGTGTGTGCTTGGCTTAAAACGATTCCGATGTCCCAACTGCAGTAGAGCAACTATTCGTATAATTGCCTCGAGTTAGAATGAGCCCTTATGTTTGGTTTGGAGAATTGTTTGATTGTACTCCCACGGCGGTTATAGGTCTTTGAAAGTTGGACTAAGATGACAAAAATAATAGGTATATTTTATGTAATAGGTTGCTTTACTTTTTCTAAGATACAGTGGCATACTTGTAGTAGAACAAGGGAAAACTTGTTCAGGTGACAATTCATAGATGACTCTGCTCTGGAGTGTAAATGTGGTTTTACAAAAGATGGGACACTTGTCTTGATATCCTGTAATCATGTAATGCCTATCTTGTTATTTTCATATTACAGGAGCTGAAAGACGCTACTGAAAATGCCAATCTCGTTGCCAAATTTCGGGCTGAGTCAATTTGTATTGTCATCGACACGCTATTAATAAGATATTAGTAGTTAGTGCAAAGATTCTTGAGAAAGAGACAAGATAAACAGACAAAGGAAAAGAAAAATAATTAAGTTGGACAACTCAGACTTACATCATTTTAACAAGACGAAAAGTCGCAATTTTTAGTATTACAACTTATAAATCTATGAGCAATATGCCATTTATTTATTAGGTCCGAACCAGTTAGTTTTAAACGACTCATGTTTTACCTACACTGCTGCGTGGGCTCCAATAAACTTGATATTATTACTTTATTAGACAAAAAATACATAATAATTTAAGATGACATACCGTTACCGCAAAACGCAGTCATAATTGCGAACTTTAATAACCACCTTACTTCAAGAATTAATAGTCATGACAACTCAATAAAAATCTAGTAAAATTTCTATAAAATTACTATTTATGGAACTCGGTGAAACTTAATACAAATAACGACTCTAAAATACTGCTTACTGTAGAGTAACTATATAGACTGATATTTTATCGGTGGTACTGATTTATTTTGGTAATCCAATTGGTGGCGCCTTACACCAATTAAGGGCGGAAATATAAATTTGTTTGCGTTTATCCCAGACGCTGGGAGCTGGATGAATTCGAATGGACTGTATTGTTGAGAGGGTTGAAAAAGTACGTAGGTAGGTCTGACCTTGCAAAATGCGACACGAATTAGGACGACGAACTTGAATATGGACAAAGGAATTTAGCAGGAAACATGCATCACCACTGACCTGTCTGCCGTCATAATGAAAAAAGGCACAACTAACATTTTATAAATATGGAGAAAATCGACTTTAAAGTTTTTATTGGTTTTTGGCGAAAAATATTGACTTACACATTATTTTTCGAAAATAAATGAATTAAAATAAATTCATTATCACGATTCTTATACAACTAATGAAATGAAAGTTATTATTTTATTACTATTTATTAAAAAATCAACATTTTCCCTTTCAAAGTAACAAAAAAAATTAACTAAAGTTATTAATATTACGAATAAAGAGCATAACTAACCAATTGCGACTTTTCATTCTGACATTTTGGAAAAAAAAATGAAATATTACAATGAAAAGGCATATTTATTAAAATGTGCCTTTTCATTTTAATAATTATACAAAAAGAAACAGGTAGGTAATAAAACAATTAGGAAATAATTATATTTTTTTATTTTAAAAAGGTAACAAAAATTATCGTCCCACAACTTTAAAAACATTAGTTAACTGAAATTACCAGTCTTCAAGAAACTTATTTGTTTTTTTTTAAATCACAGTCAGGTTATTAAATCAACTTCTAAAAGTCTTATAAGAATGTTTGTTAAATATGGCACTTTTAAGGTTATCACAATTACAATCATTCTGGCCATGCCCTACAAACAACATTAAAATTATCAAAATAGGAATAAACACAAAGTAATTCAAAAATTAAAGGAAAAACCTTCATCAAGGAACTTAGGTATTAGTTTCTTTTTTTTATAAAAAAGGATATTTAATCAGCTACTAGTAGAAGTTTTATAATAATGTTTTAACATTTTTAAGGTTATCACCTTTTTGAACAATTCTAGCCATGTTCTTTGAACAACATTAAAATTATCAAAATAAAAATAAACAAAAAAAAACTATTTGAAAAATAAAAAAACCTTAGGAACATTATTATGTTAAGTAATTAGGTAATTATTTATCACAATCATCAAGGCACTTATAACTAGAACTTCAGTCAAAATGAGTAAATTAATAAAACAATCAGTCTTCATAAATATGAGTTAGATCAGCTGAGCGGTCATTTACGGGTAAGCTTTCCCAAAAATGCCTTCGATTAGCAGGCATAAGTGGTCCAAGTTTAGTGAGTATAGCGGATTTCCTTTCACTCGTGATGCCCCTCGGAGTAAGTTTTTGGCGTGGTGCTGGAATACCTTGTTTAAGATCTTTTAACCTAAGGAAATCTAATTCAAAATACTCATCAGTGCCATGGCTATTTTTGTAAAATAATAAATGGAGTCCCCTGCGAAAATTAGCCTCGGCAATACCATTCAAATAAGCTCGAGGGTTGGAATTTTTCAATTTGAATGTTGAGGAGCAGTCTTCAAAATCAAAAAAATCTTGAATAATCATCTTCTTTACTATTGTGCGAGAGCCAGTATCAGATACAGCTTTGCAGAAATCCTCAAAGTCGTATACACGTTTTTTTGTTTTAAGAGATCGTTCCACTCTGTGGTGGAATTCATCAGCAGCCATGAATGTATGACCAACTTCTAAATACCGCAAAGTAATACTTTCAAAACTAACTTCGGCAGAGTTTATCAGATACATCAAATAAGAATAAAGCGTCCAATTTTTATTTTGTGCTGCACAGTTATCAAGCCACAAAATTACGTGCTTTAGGTCTCGGTTTTCCATAAAAAAAGTCCTGAAGCAACTTACAATGTCCTCTTTTTTTCTGCCAGACGTTCCTTCGTGCCATAAAACAGCAAAAGTGTGACCAACTTCGTGTATTTTTTTGTCTCCTAACGGCACAAAACTCTGGTTGAAAACAATAAGCCGCGGGCAGAACATCACCGTTTTGAATTCATCCATACGGGGTAACATAATAACTTTTTCCAGGTCTACAGCAAAAATAACAGTATCAGCATTATTCTTTTTCTGAGTCTGGTTATCAGCATCTTCTTCATACTTCTTACGAGCTAAAATATACTTTTCGTGATGTTCTTCATAACTTTTACATGCTTGACAACCCCTGTGTCTAATTTCTGAGTTAGGGTTATGAATTGTAAATTTTTCACATTGCTCACACTCTTCGTGGCCTAATTTGGCAAATGAGATATTAAGTTCCTTTACAAGTTTTCTGTAAAAACCGTACGATACTTTCGTTTCAGGTGCATTTTCACAGTAGTGGTCATACATGATTCGAATACTAAGATCAGAAGGCAAATACTTTTTGTTAGGGGCATGTTCTCGCCTGTAATGGGACACAGCAGGACGGAATGACATTATATGCTCAATGATTTTAGTATTATCTATTTTCCTTGGATTTGGGTTGTGTCCGCGGCCATCAATGAGGGATTGTGGGTACGATGTATTATTCTTATTATCAAGAACATTTCTTACAGCCTTACAATTATTTTGGTTATAGCCTAGGGTGGTTAAGAAAAATGTTTTGCATACTGAAATTTTGTCACCATTTTCGTCTGCCAAAAAATATGATATGGTTTTAGATCGTATGTAATGTTTACTATTTTTGTCATTATTTTCTCTGTCCTTTGGCCTGTCCGGTTTTCTTTGACTAGTATGACACAAAAAGAAGTATTTTTGTTCCATCCATGACATTTTTCGAAAATTGTTATTCACTACTTTGCGATACTCTTCTGAAAAGCGCACAGAACATTTTTTTTTGCAGACATCCTCGCGGCAACCTGGTTTTACAAAATATTTGTTTCTTACTTTTTCCTCCGCCTTCAGTATCTTCCGATCCTTTATGCTAACGTTATAAGTTTTGCGCTTTCTAATAGTTCCTTTCTTAGTCAGCTGAACATGGTTTGTTTCTTCATCTGATTCTGCCGATGATTCTAAAATTGTTTTTGCTGGAACTGGCTGCGAGCATGGTATAAAGTCTTCTGAGTCAGACCCATCTGTATCGCTGTTTTTTTCCCGTACTTTTGGTAATTCATAATTTTTATCCAATACTGAGTCATCAGAATCAAAATCAGATTCTATATCTAACACAGATAGCGGTGCCACAACATACTCCGAGCTTGATGCTTGCACCGAGTGTTGAACGCCACCACTGGTTGACGGCTCGGGAGACCATTCGCCTACACCATTATCGTTGCGTAAAGCAGCACTAACTAATCTTGCGCTTCGTGATTGCATATTGCTGAAAAAAGAATTAAGTCTTTGATAAAAATGACCTGGTAGTATAAATCCAGTACCTAACAATATTGCGCGTATTCTAAATTATTTACGATTAGCGACCCGCCCCGGCACGGGTGCAATGCCCACTATTTAATGGATGATATTATACATATAAACCTTCCTCTTCAATCACTCTATCTATTAAAAAAAACCCTATCAAAATCCGTTGCGTAGTTTTAAAGATTTAAGCGTACAAAGGGAAATTGGCGACTTTGTTTTATACTATGTTGTGATTAGGTAGATACCTACTAAAAATTTCGTTATATTTTTTAACTAAATTGCAATTAATCACTCAAAAATGTAGCCAATAAATACTAATACATTATTATATTCATATTAATGTGTCACAAAAGAAGTTAATTATAATAAAAACACGCAAATGTAACAAAAATTTAATCTTACCAGCGCAGCACAGACAAGCGTGGACTCGTCGAGACACGTCGGGCACAACTGGCGCGTTTCAATCAAACATAAAAAAATCGAAAATAAATAAATCGAAAATAATTCAAAGAAAAGGCACAACTGGTTACTTGTGCCTTTTATACGTAAATTAATTGAGCCATGCATGGATCATTAATTAAGTAGACAGGGCACATCTGGCATTTGAGCCTTTTCTTTATGTTATGTTGTAAGTGTGCCTTTTCAAAGTAGTTTTTAGTAAAAATCTGTATGAAGTAATAGTCACATCTACGTATTTGTGCCTTTTCAATATAATGGTAAATAAATGTGCCTTTTCATTCTATAAAACATGAATATTAGTCTCATTTGTGCCTTTTGAGCCTACTGTATTTCCGAATTCCTTGAAGATAAAATTCTATAAAAAATTGAGTAGATGTGCCTTTTTTTTCTGATTCTAAATATGTATATAACTCAATTTTGACAAAAATGTTAGTTGTGCCCTTTTTTCTTACGACGGCAGTGTAGATTCGCCGTCTTCAATTTCTATCTCCGCGTCGGTAGGCAGAGGGTTCGAGTCCTTGCTGGATTCAGGGCAGCGCACGAGGGGGCGCTCAGACGCCTTTCAGCACATAAACACGCACTTCTTGCAGTGTTTTAGACAATAGTTCGTAAAATGCACTCGCGGCTATTCGCAATCGTAAACCTACAATGAAAATTATTAACGAATACGAAATCCAACATCCTCCCAGCCTTGAAGAAACCCTTCAAAAGAGGTTAGAAAAGCAAGAAAATCGCTATAATAAGCAACTTCAAGTTGCGGGTATTTAGTAACTAGAGCGGATAAATATAATATAATGAAATTTCTAAACTAAACTTATCTAACGTAAGCTAATTAATACTTATGAGCGAAAATATGGATATATAAATATTATTGACTATTGAGTCGGAAGCGGGCATAACCGCACTACTGGTCGTTTATAAGTACCGGTTTTAGTTTTTACTTCCGCGACGCGAACAACACCATCCTTACCAGGGTAAACATTGGTAACAATTCCCAATGGCCACTGCAAGGGTGGAGCATTATCTACATTTAACAACACTACGGTACCGACTGTGATCGGGTTACACGGAGTATTCCATTTCTCGCGTTGTTGCAAATTATGTAAATATTCCGACTTAAATCGTTTCCAATATGATTGAACTATCGAATCCATTAAGGAGAAACGAGACAACAGATCTGTTCGTTCTTCGGATAAGTCGGCTGCGGGTAAACATTCTAGCGGAGAAGTAGATAGAAAATGAGCGGGAGTAAGTGCTAATGGCTCTGATGGGTCAGAGCTCAAAACATAAAGAGGACGGCTATTTAGCACTGCCTCAATTTGAATAAGAATGGTCGACATCTCCTCAAAGGTGAGAACTTGATTGCCGATTGTACGAAATAAAAGCGACTTAGTGCTTTTAACGTTCGCTTCCCATATCCCTCCGAAGTGACTTGCTGTAGGAGGGTTCATTCGCCACGTGATACGGTTCTTCGCGAGTTCATGACTAAAACTTTGATAGTAATCAGCGGTTTGTAAAAACTCATGAAGTTCATTAAAATATTTTTTAGATGCGACAAAATTTGTCCCGTTATCACTATATAAGAAATTGCAAGGACCTCTTCGCGATATAAATCGTTTAAATGCGTCGATAAACGAAGCAGAAGTTAAGTTAGATACTAGTTCGATATGCACCGCTTTTGTTACGAGACAAATAAAAACACAAATATAAGCTTTTACACTTCGTACGCCCCGTTTGCGGTAAGGAGTAATATAAAGCGGCCCTGCGTAATCGACGCCTGTATGTAAAAACGCTTTGCATTGCTCTAATCTACATTTAGGCAAATCGGCCATAGGCGGAAATGTAGGCTTAGGATTAACTCGGAAACAATCATTGCATTTGTGTATGTACTGTCGAACCACACGCCTAGCGGAAATAATCCAATATTTGGATCTTAATATCGAAATTAATAACTGCGGCCCGGCGTGACAATTGTCGCGGTGATAAAATTCAATTAATAATTTGACAACATGTCCTTGCCCAGGAAGTAAAATCGGATGTTTAGAAGAATATTCTAGTGTCGAATTCGATAAGCGACCTCCGACACGTAAAAGTCCGTTACATAAAAATGGAAACAATTTCCGTAACTTGGCCGAACACGGTTGACCTTTAGAAATATTCTTAATGTCTTCGGAAAAGTATTTAGACTGAATGGTGCGAATTATTTCCAATTCAGCTGTGTTTAAATCTTCAGCGGTGATTGTATCGTTTTGCGGCAATTTTTTTATAAATCGAAGCGAAAAAACAGTAGCTTCCAGCAGCTTTTCCCAAGTGGAACACTCTGAAGCTAATTTTAAAAGCGGGATATCGTTATCTGTGACTTTAGTCACGTGCGAAACGGTTTTTTCTTCCGGTAAAGGCCGGTTGGATAAAAATCGCTGTATAGGCCAGTCTTGTCTAGGCAAGGAAAGCCAGGATGGACCTTTAAACCATAGCTCATGTTGAATGAGCTGCAAAGGCGTGAGCCCACGAGATACACAGTCTGCGGGGTTATGTAAGCCAGCGATGTGATATAAGTTTTCAGGTGAAATATTTTCCTGAATTTGAGAAATGCGGTTGGCAATATAAGTTTTAAATCTATGTGGCGAAGCAACAGACCAACAGAGTGCTACTTCAGAATCTGAGAAAGCATAAATATCTTCAATTATATGTCGCTTAGATAAAGTGTCATAAACGGTTTTAAGAAGTCGCGACATTAAAAGTATTCCGTTTAATTCCAAACGTGCGAGAGTGATTTTAGGTTTAGCGGATGCAACACGCGATTTGGAGCACACGAGCGAAATAATAGGCGATTGATCGCCATTTACGACGTGCAAATAAATCACACAGCCGTATGCGGATTCACTCGCATCTGAAAATGCGACTAAGGAAACCATAGAACCGGTTTCTATACCTAGATGACGTGGAAATGATAAATTAGATATGTGCGGTAATTCTGTTAAGTATTGTTGCCATATTTTAACGATGCGAGAAGGGGGTATATCGTCCCAATCGAGATTTAAAAGCCAGAGTTCTTTAATGATTAATTTAGCGAAAAGAATTATAGGGCCGACGAGTCCTAAGACGTCGTACAACCGAGCGGTAGCGGATAAAATGGCGCGTTTAGTACAAACAGGTGGGGGACTTGATATTTCGAAAATAAAGGTATCCTGAGCGGGTAACCAACGCAAACCTAATATCTTAAATGTATTTCCATCGTCGAAGGAAATGCATTCAGATTGACGGTGCGACTCGGGAATATGTTCGAGCAATTCCAGCGAGTTGGACGTCCATTTGACTAAATCAAACCCGCCAGTTTTGAAGATCTGGATCAGATCGGTAGCTGTCTTGACTGCTTCCTCGAGAGAAGAAGTAGATGAAGCTACGTCATCCATATAAATGTCCCTCTCTAATACGGCTGCCGCAGTTGGCCAGTTATGCCGTTCATCGCTAGCGAGTTGACGTAGCGTGCGGAGCGCCAAAAATGGTGAAGATCGAAGCCCAAATGTGACTCGAGTGAACTCAAAAACCTCGAGTGGATCGGTTTCTGAAAATCTATACAAGATTCGTTGATATTTGCGGTGCAGAGCATTAGTATAAATGCATAAATACATTTGTTTCACATCTGCACAAAAGGCAATATAATAAACACGAACATTCAAAAGTATATGAAATATATCAGCCTGTAGATTGCAACCCGTGTATAGGATATCATTTAGTGATAAGCCTGTATCGGTCTTGGCGCTGCCATCTAGCACAGGACGTACCTTGGTCGTCGCCTTGTCGTTGCGAACTACAGGATGGTGCGGTAGGTAAAAGCCTGGAGCGGCTAATGTCTCAGGTGCGGTGCGGGACAGTATACCCTTATTTAGGTAATCACGAATAACCTCGTCATATTTTAATTTTAAACTAGGATCCTTAGAAAATTTCCTTTCTAAAAGTAGAAAGCGTTTTTTAGCCGTAGTATAAGAATTGCCTAGATTATTGGGGTCTTCTTTAAAAGGAAGGTCAACTGAATAACTGCCGTCGGAGTTACGAACAGTGGTTGAAGTATAAATATTTTCACACTGCTGATCGTTGGGGCTTAAAAATGACTGCGAAGGTAATTCCTCGACTGCCCAAAATCTTTCGACAATCTGGTGTAGCGAGTCAGAAGTAAAAGCACACAATGTGTGGGTAGCGGGTTGAGGAGAAATAATAGGAGCGTCACCTAAAATTAGGTAACCTAAAGTCGTTTCAAGGGCAGAAGGCATCCCGCGATGACCTCCGGCCACCGTAGACGCGGGCCTGTGGACGGTGAGTGATGGGCTAACTCGCCGTCCGTCCGTCTCACGACGAAAACAGGCCGTGTCGACGGCGCGTTCGTGTTCCACGCGCGCCTCAAAGAGATGTCAGCAACATGGGAGGGGCCCGAAAGGGCCGACGCCTGTCGGGGCCGCGGGTAGTCCAACGGTTATCGCGGCCTCGACATAGAGGGCGAAGAAGGAACATGGGTGGTTTTTAGTCAGTAGAAGTCTGACACTCCCTTTCGCTCTGCCCAAGAGCGGGAGGGGTTATTCGATGATTTTACACCCACCAAAAAAAAAAAAAAAAAAAAAAAAAAAAAAAAAAGGGCAGAAGGCATACCATCATGTGATCTTTTAATTTGACCAGAAAGTAAAATTTCACAATAAAGTTTAACACCCAAAAGTATATCTATAGTTCCCGGTTGCGAAAACTCGTCATCAGCGAGCGGTAAGTTACGAATAAATTCAATAGACGCGGTATCAACACAGGTGTCCGGCAACTGTGACGTAATCTGTCCTACTACCATCGGCCTTATGGAATATTCGCACTTATTATCAAAGCGAGACGCGAATTTAACTGAGGTAACGCCGAGAATTTTTTGTGAAGCTCCTCCAATGCCTTGAACTTCCGAATAGCGGGTTTGAGTATAAATAGGAAGCGATAGGCGCTTACAACAAGATGCGGAAATATAATCACTTTGAGAACCAGGATCCACTAGACATCTCAAAAAGTGAGTGCGGTTTGAAGAATCAACAAACTTTACTTTTGCGGTCCCTAACAACGTAGTCGTTTGATAACGAGCTGCTCGATCGTACGAAACTGTACAGACCGATGCATTATTTACAATAGTTGTAGGGTTATTAGAAGCGGCGAGCGAATGAGTCATAGCGGACTCTGCATGACTGCTGGCCGGGGTAGGGCGCGGCGCGTCATGAGCGGTAGCGGGAATAGGATTAGCGGTGTTGGACACCACGGAGCCAACGTTACAATTTGTTTTATTATTTTGAGTTAGATTGAAATGTAACAAGGTGTGGTGTCGCTTTGAACAATGAGAACAAGTATGTTTCGAAGTACAAGAAAAAGTCTTGTGTTTTATACTTAAACAATTGTTACAGAAATTATTAAGTTTTATAAAGTTATATCTTTCTCGCGGGGTTAATTTAATAAACGATGAACAAGAATATAAATGTTCATGTTGTTTGTCATTGCATAAAGCGCATTTATCGCTTACACTTGGACCACACCCTATGTCTGTATTCACAAAAGACTTGGACGGTTTAGGGATGTGCTTAGTTTGACGCTGTTGTTTAGACTGGGAATGATTATTATCTATCGATTTACTAAGATTCGTAGAACGAGACAGAACTTTACTTTGTTCCTTTATGAACTCAATTAAATTATAGTAAGAAGGTATTTTATCTTTACGATAGGTAATTTCAAATAATTTAATTGTGTCGGCGTCTAACTTTTGCAGAGCCAAATGCAAGAAAATAAATTCGGTTAAATCATTAAGCTTTAATTGCTTAAGCGCTGCTACAGATGAATCAAAATTATTTATAAATGAATCTAGCCCATCGGAACTAGCAATGGATAACGGTTTAAACTGTAACAGTTGGTTTAAATAAGCGGATGCGAGTGAGCGAGGATCGTCATACTTTTGCACGAGTGCCTCCCAAATGATAATATAATTTTCTGCGGTTGGAGCCAACCCTGCGCAAACGCACGACGCCTGCCCAGTTAATTTACCTACTAAGTAAAATACTTTTTCACTATTACTGAGCGATGCGTTATCGTGTATCATGCTTTTAAATTGTTCATAAAACAATGGCCATTTCTTGACGTTACCATCAAATGACATCAAATCAATGGGCGGAAGGCGAGAATTAGCTTTTAGTAATGACGGTTGAGGTTCAGGACACTCGATTTTGTTATTGAGTAAAACCTGTTTTATAAAACAAAACATTTCTTCAAACGATAACCAGGAATCATACTCGACCTCGGAATCGGGGTTCAACTGTAAATTTATTATATTATAGGAATCTAAAGCTTGTTGATAATCATTACGCAATGTATCAATATTTGAAGCACTAGAACAAAACGACTTAAAATATTGTCGATCATTATTTGTTTTGTGTGCAAGTTCGAAAATATTTTCTACGCGTTTGTAAATAACATCACGTTTGACTTCGTATAATGATAATTGGTTTTTATTAGTACTCGCAGTGTCGAAGAACATGTCTGCATCACTACTCTTCCTCTTAGACTTAACCATTGTGAATAACTGTAAACAGTATAGCGGCGATAAGTACGTAACACGAATATGTAAACAAGTATTTATAAGCGGGTATTATCGTAAAAACGATTAATTTTAGCGAAAATAAAATAAAATTATTGCGGGTGAGTGAAAAAATATCAAAAGAACTGGTATGCTAACGAGCGCTAACGAAGCGAGCCGAAGTTTGCCGAACAATTACGAACAAGTCATCTAAAACACGGTCATATAGGAAACGATATAAAATGGCGGACCACAAAAATGGAATGAATTTGGAAAGAAATAACTTTTACGTTGTGTTGTACTATGCAATGCGGGTGCGGAAATAAAAAGAAATAGTTGTCGGTGCGGAAAAATACAAAGAATAAACGACAATCTATTTTAATTACGTAGTACCTACAGTAAACGTTTAGTTATAACTGACCATGCGGTATGAATTTAGAATGCGGCCAAAATTACCAAACTTATCCGGCTCGAAGGACCAAATTAAATGGTGGCGCCTTACACCAATTAAGGGCGGAAATATAAATTTGTTTGCGTTTATCCCAGACGCTGGGAGCTGGATGAATTCGAATGGACTGTATTGTTGAGAGGGTTGAAAAAGTACGTAGGTAGGTCTGACCTTGCAAAATGCGACACGAATTAGGACGACGAACTTGAATATGGACAAAGGAATTTAGCAGGAAACATGCATCACCACTGACCTGTAGATTCGCCGTCTTCAATTTCTATCTCCGCGTCGGTAGGCAGAGGGTTCGAGTCCTTGCTGGATTCAGGGCAGCGCACGAGGGGGCGCTCAGACGCCTTTCAGCACATAAACACGCACTTCTTGCAGTGTTTTAGACAATAGTTCGTAAAATGCACTCGCGGCTATTCGCAATCGTAAATTAGTAAAAAATTAATAAAGGAGCATGCTCTTAGTAACGCTACTCTCGGAGATGTGAGTGAGGGTCTTCACACAGTCGCCGTCGGCGGTGACAAGAACAGCGATAGTCCAGGTGTGCATGTGGGAAAAGGATGGGACACGATAGGATAGTGGCGTATTTTGCAAGTCATTTTTACTTCTACCCTACAATGAAAATTATTAACGAATACGAAATCCAACACCAATAATTCTTTACACGAAACACTTACTTACAATCAATTCCTTGTTATTCCTAATCATAACTACAAACAGGGTGTAAGCTAACCCTTCACGCAGCCGTCAACAGCGTTCTGTACATCAAACTAAGTTACCATACGCAAAAAAAATTGCTGGGAAACGACTTTATTTGATTGAAATTTATTATTAGCATAATTATAGAACCTTAAGTAGTATTTTTTTAATAATTACAGGTTTACACTAAAAGCATAATTAATTCATTGTTTAAATTATTAATGATTATGATGTTTAAAGGTTTAAGATATAATGTTTATTAAGTCAAAATTTCAATTTTAACAAATTAATTAACATTAAGTAGGTACCATTAAATATTTATATAACATTCATTAAAAATAAGAGCAATAAATTCTTTAGATATAGGTAGTTAAAAACCGATTAATAAACAATAAAATAAAAAATAAAATAAATTTTAAATAATAAAAACGTCACAACATTCAAAATTAACATTCAGTAGCGACATTATGATTGGGCAGCAGAATAGCACTCAAATAAAATAGGACTCAATGATTATCTTAGAAAAAACCTGATGCTGATAAGGTCTAAATGTGATTATTGCAGCTGTTCAGAATACTCAACCGTTCTACGTAGGTGTGGGTGTAACTGTGTAATGAAACTTCAGGAAAGTAACTCAATAGAGTATTTTACCAAAAAAATCTTATTAGTCCGTATGTAAGATTAACTAAAAAAATGGATACGTGTTTTATGTTTTAGCAAATAAATGAAAATTGACGAAAATAAATCGTGTCAAAGATCATGGGGCTTTTGACGTCACTTTGTGGGTAAAAAGTAATAACCTTGTGACGTCACACTACTTGACGCGACTTTTCGAAATACTGTATCGTCTTTAACTTTTGTTCAAGTGTAATAAGAAAAAAAACGTGTCCGTTATTTTTTGAAAATCTGTCTGACGGACTTATTAGATTTTTTTGGTGAAATACCCTAAGTATTGATATAGAAAAACCTTATTATATGTGTTAAATTAGGTACAAAGGGTCAAGGCATAGCAGTGGTGGTCTAGTGGCTCCAATCCAGACAGGCACATCACTTTGTGTAATTTATTTCATCACTGTTGCTCTCAAAACGATAAAGCAAAACATCGTGAGGTAACTGGCATAAGCTATATGCAAAAATTCGAAGATATCTGAAATGTACTAATTACAGACTGTTTATGCTGAGGCATCTCTTCGTGCTGACAATGGTGATAGAAAACGATAATGGCACGATTGGCGCAGTGGCTGAGCGTATTGACTGCTGCGCTGCGTGTGTTCGATCCCCGTAGGGATTGAATATTTGTATGGCCTACAGATATTTGTTCCGGGTCTGGGTATTTGTGTAGGTATATGTAATTTTAATAAATGTTGTTAAACGCACCCACGACACATGAGATATTCCTAGTGTGGGGCAACGTTTTTATAAAAGAGTTGAATTTGGAAGGGACTGAAAAAACTTATTTATAGTAGTTTATTCCCACAAAACGGCACGGAAGTGACAAACATCGAGGGAGTAGAGTGCGCATCTTCAACGGAGACGCCCATTGCTTGTCTTCGTCGAGGTTGCGATAGCTCTGTGCCACTAGCAAATCTTCGTACAGCAGGTGTAGATCGTGATGCAAGGGCAGCAGCATCCACCGCAGCAGCCACCGCAACATCCGCAGCCTCCGCAGCCTCCGCAGCCTCCGCACATTTTGATTTTATTGCAAGGTAAACGAGTACTCAAAAAGCCTAAAATAGGTCGAAGTTAGGAGAGTCGCTAAAGTTGTGGAATGTCACAGTTTTTTTAATTCGTTTTTTTGAGAGTTTTATTATATATGTCTACCACACAAGTGATTTGATTGTATTATTATTATTATTATATTATTATTATATTATTTATTATCATCAATCCTATTGTTTGTTCTAGAAATACAAAAGATTTTTAAAGAACTTTATGATAGGCAAGATCCTTGAAATATTGAGAATTTGAATCTTATCTGGGAGCTGTTTCAGAGATTTCGAACTTTTGCGGTTTCTTTAACATAAACTGCATTTAAGCGGGGACTTTTCTGTCAGTCCATAAACAAGTACCGCGTATCATCCTGACCGCTGGGCTTGAAATGTTCTGGAACAAAAGGAGGACATTGCGTTGGAAGGCCTCTCACTAGGTGGACCCATTGACCTGGTGAAGGTTGCGGGGATTCACAGGATGCGAGACGCACGGGACCAGTCAGTGCAGCACAGCTTGGTGGGGGCCTATGTCCAGCAGTGGAGGTCTTCTGGCTGAAATGAAGATGTAGAAACAGGACATAAACGATCACCGGTTGCAAGTTATTAAATAATAAAATAAAATAAAGATAGCTGTGTGAAATGATCTGCCAAATAATTTAACTAAAACGTAACCAGAGGCTTTTGTTTTTTTAAACGTTGACACTAAGAATTTCTCCTGTATCGTGGATGCGTTTGCAAATATTTAAACTCATATACACAAATATCCAGACCCGGAACAATTACCCGTAGGCGATAAGCCATACAAATACACACATCAACACTGTCTAGGGATATTTCATACTCAATTAAATAACTCGAAAAGTACTGGCCGCATTGGAATCTTTTATACACCGATTTGTTTGTAATTTATCTCAGACTAATCCCAAATTCAAATTATTGAAAATTCTTTTTTTCGGTGGCATAAAAATGTCTTGATGTGTAGGAGAGGGAATTTTCATTTGTGCGAAATTTAGAAAACTATACGAATTACGTTTAGTTACAGTTTTTTTTCATTTTTAATTGAAAGATAAAGTTAAAATTGAGGTATTGTAGCCATGCCGCGGGTTGTCCACAGGTTATCGCGGCCTCGACATAGAGGGCGAAGAAGGAACATGGGTGGTTTTTAGTCAGTAGAAGTCTGACACTCCCTTTCGCTCTGCCCAAGAGCGGAAGGGGTTATTCGATGATTTTAAACCCGCCAAAAAAAAAAAAAAGGTAAGTATTGTAGCCATGCAACGCCAACATTTGACGAGGGCGGAGATGTTACGAGCTGTGAGAATGCTGGAAGCTGGGTTGTTCCGTATGGATTTCGAACCTGCTACACGCATCCAATAGCTCAGCCACTGCGCCAATTGTGCCGCCAAAGAATCCTTAAACCTTACCCGTACACCTACTTACAAAAATATACTCACATTACTTACCATACCTACATTTTCTCTTTCTTATATACGTCTTAAACAGAAGAAGAAATACTTTTCTTAGATTGACAAAAAAATGGCGGATATAACAACTTTTTATTCAACTAAGTACCTACTTATTTTCACAAACGATTAATAATTGGAATTAATTCGGCCGACGGGTCAGGTCATGTTTTTTTTAACAAATTGAAATCAATTTAGGTGGTCTCGCCACAGCCAAAAGAACGATATAATGTTTTAGAATCTCAATTAAATACGGCTCACTCAACGAGAGATATCTAACAAATCAATTAAGTAATGCAAAGAATTCATTCACCTTTAGTGTTGTTGTTGTGTTTGTAGTATTTTGGGGATTATCGATATCGATTTCTTTTAACCACCGCTTAAAGTTTTTCCTATCAAAATCAATATTATTGAGAATTTGTGAAATTAAGCATTTTGTGTCGGGAAGTAAAACGATTATGAAAACAGTTTCAATTCTGCAAATAATTATAGTAGTTATGTTCAATCATGACATCAAGTTAAATAGAAATGTTTCATCATGTATTATTGTAAGCTCTTTTAGGAAAATAAGGTAGTACTGTTACCTCTGGAGTTATCACTTATTATTATTAACAAAGAATTGTATATGTATCATTATCATGTCAAATTTTTTGTTAAAAAAATTGGTTAAACAATCAGTATGTTTATAGTTCTCTAATAGTTTATTCAGTATAAGAAGAAAGAGTTAAAATCAAACATGACCATTATTATAAACGACTCAAACTACAAACATTACATAATACATCTCAAGACCCTCATGTAATATTAACAACCAATACATCATTCACTAAAGAAAATTAAATAAATCATCGATAGCAAAAACCATCACAAAAAACAAGACAAGCGCATCACTAATGTTATCGCGTCATCGATTAAAACATTTTGATTAGCTTTCAACTTACGACCAATGTCATAAGATACGATCTAAACGAAACGTCTTAAACGCCATTACGAACATTCTACAAACTGTCTTTACAGTATTGGATGAGTTTTAGAAATTAAATTCCATACATTAGACGCTTAATATGGTACTAGTAACACAAAGCGACGGAGCCACCCCAGTCAAGTGACTGTGCAGGAATGTCGATAGTGATCAGAGATTATAATGTCGATATGTCTTGCAATAGCAGTCACTCGACATCCCTATTGACGTCAGTTTGACGATAATTTTAATGAATTGTGACTTATAATGACGCATGGAAAGGATATTGTGTTGATAGCGAAGGATAGAGTGTGGATAAGATAGGTGGACTTTGTGGCTATTATTAGAAATGTGCAATAGTTATGAATTGGTTAAAGGTTGTGTCCATCTTTTTCCCTAGATAGCTACTGCTTCTGTAATACAAGTACATTACAATTAATGGCTCAAGGGCGGACTGTCTTTCCTATAAGGATTTTATTATTTGTTTTTTAAGAGCTGGACCTTGATCTTCATGGATGTCCTCCACCCAGGGGTGGGCAAAAGGATCTTTCAGACTCTTACTAACTAAAATCTCACGGTGATTCAACAACCTTTGGCCAGGCATTAAAACAAAACGTAAAATAAGAGTCTCTTTTAAACAACTCATCAAATATCCAACAGAACATTTTTAACAACATGCCAATAAGCTTAAAAGGGCATTCGTCAAAATCGTGTGAAAACATCGACAAAAAGGGTACTACCCACAACCCGCAAGCACATGTACAAAATCATAAAAGGACCCTTTTATAATAAAATAAGAAGTAGCATTTTTCAACTTAATGACCATTAACGTCCAATACTGAAGGTTTAAAAGTGAAAAACCTGAGGCAAATCAATTGTTTGCTGTGTTTCTACCAGTTCGGATTGTGGAAATAATTAGTGCCCCTTGAAAAATATTCATTTACAACGCGTGATAAATATTTACGAGTTATTGTTCTTTGATGGAGCGAAAGAATATCGGTGACCTGCTTGAATAAAATATGTGGAGTAGCCAACATAGATTTTTGAATGTTTGGGAGATCGCTTCTAACTTAAGATATTTTGAGGAAAGATGCATGGAAGCCGAATTAATGATCTTGCTTAATAAGTCTGTTTATGACCAAACCCACTAATTAAGTAATGTTGCCTATTGAAATACTGTAAAGAAGTAATAACCTTTTGAAATTATGCAGAGGATGAAGGCCAAAAAAATGATAGATGGCCCCAGTAAAGGATGATATTACTAGAAAGGATGAACTCTTGTGACGACGAGTAGTAAAAGAGATATTTGGACCCCAAATAAATTGTCAGTATTTGCAAATTATCAAGGGTTGCTGCCATTGCATCTTACAAAATTCACAGTGATGCACCCAAAAATCAACTTTATCTCGTTTATATAAAGTTAATTTTTGGGTGCATTCAAAGGTCAAATAACTATAGAAGGACTGTATAGTAACCAGCAAATCAAGCTACTACAATGTGTCAAAAATCGATTTTCAACTTCATCACTAAAGCATTAGCTTCAAAGTCGATTGGTAAAATTTAACTGTTTCGGGTAGCTTGACTGACAGAACGGACATCTGTACAAATGCATACTTGTCAAACACATATGCAGTATTGTCCATAAAATATGCCGTGTCGACTACGATGGAGCATTCGTGTTCCAAGACATGTCACGCCTCAAAGACATGTCAGAAAATTGGAAGGGGAAGACATCTGCCGGGGCTGTTCAAAAAAGAGACCGTGGTCCCGGAACACGAAGGGCTAAGAAAGCACATTGGTGGGTTCTTGTCAGTACAAGTCTGTCTCCCTTCCGCTTCACCCAGAGTTTGAGGGGTCATTCATTGATGTTCTTTTAAAAAAGCCAAGTCCATACAAAGCCAACAGTATCCACAACACACAGTTAATAGTGTAGTAACAAACGTTAACAGTAATTTCTTAATAACATAACATAATATTTTATTAGCCCCAGTTCTCGGTGTAATGAGTTAGTTAATTAGTCGTATTTACAAGCTTTTATTTACACAATAGCATCGATACGTTGCCGCCTGTATGCGTGTTTTAATGTTATTATAGTAGGTTGTAATATGGATTACCTATATTAAACTGACGAACAGTTAGCCTGAGTAATTTTACTGCTGGAATAATGACTTTCAGTTCTTCCGATCAAGTGCCAATAGTTACCTCTAAACAAAGTAAGTACCTACAATACATACCTGACATAATTGAAACCTCAGATACAAATCATCATCTGCCTAGCCTTTTCCTAACTACTCTGATTCCAGTCTAACCAGATGCAGCTGAACACCAGTATTTTACATGGAGCGTCTCCCTATCTGACCTCTACAACCCAGTTAATACTGGTTAATCCGATACCCTTTGGTAAGACTGGTTGTCAGAGTTTCAGGTCTCTTACTACCTGTAACGACTGCCAAAAAGATCTAAAAATGTATATGGCATCCGGGACCAACAGCATTACGTACTTTTCCGAGGCACGGCTGAAACTCGGTATGTAACAGGTCACCCATCCACAGACCAACCTAGACAAGCGCGGCTTTACCTAAAGTTCGACCCGAGTGGCAGTTATTATTAAGGCACGAGCACTGAAACCCCAGATACAATACCTCCAATAACTTTGGCTGACGCTGATCACTTTGAAAACTGTTTTTTTTTATATTGCTTTCTCATTTTGACTTTTAAAACTTCCACAGGTCAAAAACGAAGCGTTTAACTCCTTATCGTTGGCCAAGTAGTCGCAAACTCGCAAGCGCGTCGGCTAAGTATAAGGTTCTGGATTTGATTTGCTTTCTCATTTTGACTTTTAAAACTTCCACAGGTCAGAAACGAAGCGTTTAGCTCCTTACCGTTGCCAAGTGGTCGCAAACTCGCTAGCGCGACTGCTAAGCATAAGGTTTTGATTCCTGGATCGGGTTTATTGGGGTTTTTCATCAGGAATTTCGTAGTGACAAAAAAAGTTTTGCTGGGAAACGACTTTTTTTTTGGGGTCAAAAATTACATTTTACGGTAAAACTGGATGCTTTGAATAGTAAACGGGTCATGGAGGTAATGTCAGTAAAGTTATAAACTGAAAAACTAGTATTTACAAAAACAGCTGCAGGAGTTTTGACCCCCAATATCTCCGCAACTAGGGGGTTCCCAGGTATGGTGTAGAACCAAAATAATGAACGCAGTAGTGGGGAGCATAAGTGCCTTTCGTTTGCGTTAAGGGTAGTTTTACACCCTGTATAGATGGGTCCCACTAGGGCCAGTGCCTGCCTTTTTTTTTTTTTTGGCGGCTGGAAAATCATCGAATAACCCCTCCCGCTCTTTGGCAGAGCGAAAGGGAGTGTCAGACTTCTACTGACTAAAAACCACTCATGTTCCTTCTTAGCCCTCTATGTCGAGGCCGCGATAACTAGTGTACAACCCGCGGCAACCAGTGCCTGCCTGGGTTGCGGAATTTGATCGAAAGAGTTACCGTAGCCCTGGAACGCAAAGGAACAACACGGAGAAGGAACACGAATGGGTTTTAGTCAGTAATAGTCTGACACTCCCTTTCGCTTTATCCAGAGTGGCAAGAGTCATTTTGTTGATAACACTTGGACAAAATAAAATGTGTACTACTCGTAGTAGGTGCATATTTGCCTAACCCTTTTATTATATTTTTTTTTCAAATATCATCTATTAATTCCTCCCGCTCTTGGGCAGAGCGAAAGGGAGTGTCAGACTTCTACTGACTAAAAACCACCCATGCTCCTTCTTAGCCCTATATGTCAAGGCCGCGGTATCTCTTACAACATCCCGCAGCCCATCTTAGACTAACCCTGCGTTGTTAACTAGACGTGATGTCATGTTCTGTATGTACGTCATACATTTTGTGTTTTGACTATGAAGCTAACCTGATAACCACTAGTTAAGGTCTAGCCTCATTGCACCTATGTAGGTATCTAAATCGAGTAGACTTCCTTTTTAACAAAATTTCCAGTACAAAATGGACTTTGATCCTTGGACCTTAGACACCAAACAGTTTACCTGCTCCCGGGTTTTACCTCATAGCCTATTCATTACTTTGAACTCATGATTCACTTCGATAATAAGCATTCAATTATTGTCTGAATCACATCCTTCCCTTAATAGTTTATTAGGGGCAAATGACGTATATTCAGAGAAACACGGATCTTCGAAGTTTCTGAAGAATTTTTTGAACCTGTAGGTATTTTCCAAGCGATTAGCATTCGTTCTGGTCTTAAGTAGTGCGTGAATCAGAGGCGATGATTTTGAACTTAATTGTGTGACTAACTGAGGTGGTGAGTAGTGCGGAATGGGATAGGAATCTACGACGGAATTGTAGGAACAGATGAAAATGTATCAAAGCAGTGTTGAAGAGCCGTGATGGCCCAGTGGTGGTGGCCCCGACTTACGAACAGTGAGTCGTGGGTTGGAATCCAGTCAGGCGCATTACTTTGTGTTATTTATTTCAACACCACTGCTCTCAAAACGGTGAAGGAAAACATCGTGAGGAAACCGAACCAAAAAAATTCAAAGACATGTGACATCTACATCCGCACTGGGCACGCGTGGTTGATTATAGCCCATCCCTCTCCTAGAGAGGAGGCCTGAGTCCCTTTAGTGGGAACATTATAGGCTGATGATGATAATGATTAGTGTGAAAGATAAGTCTACTTGCAGAGGTTTCCTTATAACGTATTAAACATGTAGTTATCTTGTTAGTTACGATCAAAACTATATCCCTAAACATTTAAAACTTTCTTGTAAAATATTTTTTTTCTACTTTGAGATACGACCTATTTCGTTATACATATAATGCCTTCCAAAATGCTATGATCGTAGAAACGTACAAAAATAATCAACAAAAGTTGGTTCGTGTATACATATTGGTGGTTGTGAGTGATCTACAGATGTACCTTTATTGTCACTGACTGTCTAAATAAAATAGCATTGATGGATTTTCGACACTGAACTTAGTGCCCGAACGTTTAAATTCCAACGATGCAAAAGTTAAAGATTAGGTGCCTCGTCGTGAAAATCAGAACGGGCTCCACTGAAAGATAGTCACTAGTATCCGTAGTGTCCTTTCAATAACTTCTGGGTATTATGTTCATTACATCCTTTTGACTGACAGACTTTTGGTAGACATTATTATTTACTTAATCTTGGTTTCTGTTCACGTTTTCGGTTCCTGCAAAACTATTTATAATTTATTTATTTATCAGACTACAGAGAGTTCCACTGTGCTAGTCTCAATACAACTTAACCTATGTTGGGACTTAATACTCGTATGTAACTAGTACAGCAGCCCTGCTGTACTAGTTACATACGAGTATTAAGTACTACTAGTTACATACGAGCATTTAAAATCTATACGCAATAGCCCTATTGCGTATAGATTTTAAATGACAGTGGATATCATTTAGTGCCCATCAATTAACTGTCAAATGGTTCAATTTTGTAATAAACCATAACTAATTTGACAGTTAATCCATGGACAATATGATAGCCACTGACATTTAAAAGATACGAATTATGAATTACCAATGACCTGTTCAAGAAAGACTCAACAAATTCATTATAATGAAATGATGACAGCAAAAAAATCTTCACAAGAAAAACTATAAATTATACTGAACACGTTACAGACGTTCACACCTACATCTAGACGAACAAAAAATGAAATTCTAAGAAATTTAAATTGGAGCACAAATCACTGAGACACTGTCGATCATTTTGACTCATTTCCGTCTAGTGATTTGATTAATGACTCAGAAATACCGAGAGAGGGGGTTTGGTTAAGTTATAGCAGCCACTCGAGCTAATCTTCAAGGTTAAGCAACGCTTTTCGACGTCGATCTGAAGATGGGTGACCATACACTTCACAGCTAGTTCCGTTCATGCTCCTGAAAGTCACGTAGATCCCCAAAACCAGAAAACTAGTCTTACCAAGAATTCTCGTAAGAAGTGTCGTCAGACACAGGAGGCACGCGCGAGCGCGCCTCACAGAGATGTCAGCAACACGGAAGGGTCCCGCTCTGGGCAGAGCGAAAGGGAGTTTCAGACTTCTACTGACTAAAAACCACCCATGTTCCTTCTTAGCCCTTTGTGTCGAGGCCGCGGTATCTCTTTCGATCAACCCGCAGCCCCGACGGGGCTCAAAGCTTTCCTTACGAAATTTCCTAAAGCAGTATGATGAGTCAGAAATACCATGAATGAATATCACGGGGGTACGGTTAATTCGTTTCATTCCCATGAAATGCTTACAGGCATATTTTTGCATGGGAATTTTAGCGCTCAGATGAACCCGATTCCCATGTTAACCTACCGCATCTGAGTGGTAAGGAATGTTCGGTATTTTAGGGTTATTTATATAAATGAAATCTTGGAGATGTTTTAAGATATAAAAGAGTAATTTATTAAGAGTGATGACGAAGACAATGATTATTTTGCAAATATATTTTTACAAACACGTACTTTTTTAAAACTAGATGTTGCCGACGTTTCATACCTGACTGCTGTAGAAACAACCGAAACAAACTCAGAGGTCATAATCTCATTTAAGGTCCAGACATAATTTAGGTATACACACATGAAGGCTATGCAGATTAGTGTCTGAGATGGTATTTTGAAGGAGCCATCGCACAGATTTGAGTGGACCCGTCCAGTCAGTGCAAGCATTTGTCAGTTATCGTGGAACTCGACTTATAACTCAAGGAGCTCAACGTCACGACGAACAATACCAAAGAAAGGACATTTGGGTGAGTCACCTATAGTACTCAAAATACCAGACAATCGTTAAAACTAAAGAAGAAGGGCGTCGTTGCTGAAGGAGGCCTCGAGAACCATCAACTTAGAAGCGTTTGAGACAAATTGAACAGAGAAAACTGCACAGACGGAAGACTTAAAGGCTAAGAAGTGGGAGAATTTTTTTATTAAGTTTTTTTGCATCAATCGTGAACCATAACAAAGTATCACGCCTGTAATCCCCGAAGTACCCCTGTTATTTCTGTTCCGTGAGTACACCCACATTTCGGCATGTTCAAACTATAACTTATATGTGTGGTGTTACTGTTAATATAAGTTGGTTATAAATAAATAAAAAAATATATATTTTAAAGTCCCATGTTATAAGGGGTGAGCCCATTGCCATCAACCGGGCACAAAATATTAGTAAAAAAAAAATAAGGTTTGCTAACATGAATTGTATCTAATTACAGATGGACATACTTTTGCTAGATTTAAAATAAAAAGGAAAGATTCAATAAATTAGGTACTACAGAAAAATAAAAATATAAACAGAAAAATTAAGAAAAACTAATTCAGAAAAAGATCCGTGCACTGCCCGGGAATCGAACCCGGGTCGCAAGAATGGGAATCTTGCATGATACCACTACACCAGCAGTGCTCGACCTTGAGACGCGAAATAGTCGAGCGAAAGGAAAAGTATGCGCACGCATCCTTATGTAGCAGGTACGTGTACTACATAACGCACATTTTTGCATGGCAGAAACTACAGACCACCTGCTTTTGCTTTGTTTAAATTCATGAAATTCATTGATCTGCTCTATCATTTCTTTTCAATCCTACTAATATTATAAATGTGAAAGTTTGTGAGAATGGATGTGTGGATGTTTGTTACTCTTTCACGCATAAACGGCTGGACCGATTTGGTTGAAATTTGGTATGTAGATAGGTAATACCCTGGATTAACATATAGGATAGTTTTTATCCCAATTTTATGATCCGTGGGATAATTTTCGAGTTGTAGCGGGTGAAGCCGCTGGCAACAGCTAGTTAAAACATAACTTATTAGACGATCATTATTTCATTATTTTTTTGTTATTAAGTGTTAGTAATGTTTATTAAACATAACATCACGCTGTTTATCCCCGAAGGGCTAATAGAGGTGTTCCTAATAATACACTCACGAAAATTTCGCCAGTAATGTTTAAGTACCATAAGCCTTTTGTTGTTATCTACACTAATATTTTAGAGAGAAAAGATTTGTTTGTTTGTAACAAAAAGGCACCAAAACTACTGGACCGATTTGAAAAATTCTTTCACCGTTGGGAAGCTACACTACCCCCGAGTCACGTAGGTTACTTTTCCCTCTATTACCACGGGAACGGAAACTACGCGGGTGAAACCGCGTGACGTCCGCTAGTTCAAAATAAAATGTAAAAAAATATTATAAAGATATCTATGTGCAGATTGTACCCTCTACTCTACATACATTTCTTTAAGATTATTTTTTAAATTTTCTTTTGGTTCAATAATGGCGGCACGGTTGGCGCAGTGGCTCAAGCAATGGACTGCTGCGCTGCGTGTCGCGGGTTCGATTCCCGCACGGAACAAATATTTGTATGACCTACAGATAGTTGTTCTGGATCTGGGTATTTGTGTATGTGACTTTAAATGTTTGTGAACGCACCCACGATACAGGAGAAACTCCTAGTGTGGGGCAACGTTTTAAAAAAAAAAAAAAAAATTATTAGGACCAAGAATCAGCATTGCCATCCAACGTGGGAATGCTGACAGCCTTCGTGGTTATATTCCTATTGGCAGCAATGTGGACGAATTTTTTGACGAACTGTAATTCTTCTCTTTTTTTATACTTCTATACCGGGATCCAAGACAGTATTATATTATTATTATTCCTTGTTCGTGTCTAGTAAAATTTCATATTTTTGCAAAAATTCCTTGTACGTAACCGTGGTTTCGTACAAAGACAAATATATCCTCCATCGAAACTAGTTACGTACAAGGACAAATCATTCCTTCATCGAAACCAGTTACGAAACTACGGTTTCGTAGACGGCCGAAACCGTTTCTCTGGGACTTCGTCGAGCTTCATTGTCTCGGCGCTTTTCTTGTGGTCGCCACTGTTGATTATGGCTTTCAGAAGTTACAGTGGTATGGGAATAGTGTGGCGGGCTTGTCCCAATAAAGGGTGTAAAAGTACCCTTAACGCAAATGAAGGGCACTTGTTCTCCCCATCACTGCGATCATTTCTAGACCATACCTGGGAACCCCCCTAGTTACGGAGATATTGGGGGTCAAAGTTCCAAATTTTGCACAGCTGTTTTTGTAAATACTGGTTTTTCTAGTTATAACTTTACTTGAATAACCTCCATGACCCTTTTACTATTCAAAGCATCCACTTGCACAATGTTTTAAGAGTGCTACATTGAGTTTTACCGTAAAATGTTTTTTTTTACCCCAAATAAAAAGTCGTTTCCCAGCAAAAATGTTTGCGTAGGGGTACTTAGTTCGGTGTACAGAATGCTTGGTTGACGTATGTGTGAAGGGTTAATTTACACTCTGTATAGTTTATTATAATTTAAGATCTGTAAATTGTAGTTTGTAAATATTGTAAATAAATTTTATTAAGCCCCCAAAGATGAATAAAAGAAAAAAATGTATGACAGTTGGGTTCGTACCAGCTTTTCTCACACTATCGTCGCTTGCATGCCGAATTCGTCTCGCCCTAAACCTGGCCCGTGTTTGTTCAATATTTTACAGGCATTAACAATTTAATTTATTTCACCCTTACTTGACTTTATAGGATTAAAAGACAGCTCAGTGATAAATTCATAACTTTATTTGGATTTGAATGTTATCTGCCGTTTTGTTGTTCGTTTAATGATTTCATTTGGCTTCGATTGATGGCTGTTGGGACCACCCCTGTGCCTAGAGTTTAAAAGAAAAATGTATTGCAAAATTAAATGTTTCTAATAAAGACTCCGTGACCCTGAAAGCACGTTAAGTCGTTAGTCCCGGCTATCATTCGAAGCCTTGCGGTCTGTTAGGACTGATTCCAAGATCTTATCGATCGATATTTGTAACAGGAACTCAATGACAACCAGTCTTACCAAAGGTGCATCTTATTATCCAGTATTAACTGGGTTGTGGAGGTCAGCTAAGCAGTTGCTTCATGTCAAACACTGATATTCAGCTGCATCCAGTTTAACTGGAAGCCGACCCGAAAAACGCTAGGAAATGATGAAAAAAAATACTTCTACAATTTGTTATCTCAACTTTAATTTTCACACGATAATTAACTCTTTAATCTGAACAAGATATTAATTCCAAACATGCATAGATTACTCGAAAAAAAAAGCGGTTTTACCTCAATATTCGGAGCATGCCACCTTCTGCCCAGCGCCGAAAACGAACCGGACGCTAACACGTAAACACTCGGATCAACGCGAGCGCAATAAAAACGCTGTAAAATTTTGATGTTTCTATTCAAGACAGCCCGTCCCTTTTACTCGCTCACAAAATCATATCTCCATCCCCCTCTACTGCTGAGAATGGCTCAGATTATTATCAATGCACTTTACACAAAACAGAAGACCCCGACTCCGGCTGACATTTATGTGATTTTGAAAGTAAATCGTGTAGGTTTAGTGCCTGATAAGTAGCACGTGAATGAGGTGTCAAGTGATAAAATTAATAAATGGAGCTAGATTTCATCGTTACTAGAACATGCCAGTAGAATTATAACATTGCTCTTCAATGATACAACGAAGCATCACACAGATTTCGAAGATTCTGTAGCACTTTGATGTCTAATTCAATGAATTAAACTAGTCGAAATTGTGTTCGAATAAACTGTTGTTTTTATTTCTTGATTACTCTATCGGAGAACTACGAGGTAATGAATATGTTCAAATCATGTTCAAATGAATAACATCTATATTTCTACATCAAAGAGCAGGAATTGCTCGGGCATCTGATTGACTAAAAATCTAACCTTCAAAATCAATTCCATTATTCTGTTAATCTTCTTCAACCCTCAATCGGATGGCTTTCTTCTACCACTGCAACTCCGCCTGCTGAAGACATACGTATTGAATAAATTACTGCTTTTTGGATATAGTTATTCTCCTGACTATGATATAGTCTTCAGAATAATGTACTCACCCTAATCCTAATTCATTTGGAATCGGTGTAGCATGCCTTCTTCATCCTTATTTCGCTATATCCACATTCATACTCAAAACTTTCCTCATTTCTCTGCATCACATGTCCATACCATGACCACCGATAATCACACAACTTTTCAGTCATCGGTTCCACTTCCAGTCTTCCTAAGTACTGATTCAAAAAATCAAAATAATTTTATTTCACATAGGCCTACATGGGCACTTATAAAACGTCGGTAAAAAAGGGCACGGTTTGGTACATTGGTCGATTCTTAGGGAGCAGAACCGGCAAGAAACGTTTGGGTGTACAATAAGGTACACATGAAGACCATACAGATTAATGTCTGAGATGGTCTTTTGAAGAAAGCACCACACAGATTTGAGTGGACCCGTCCAGTCAGTGCAAGCTTTTGTCAGTTATCGTGGAGCTCGACTTATAACTCAAGGAGCTCAACGTCACGATGAACAATACCAAAGAAAGGACATTTGGGTGGGTCACTTATAGTACTCAAACTGCCAGACAATCGTTAAAATTTAAGAAAATTTTAACGATTTCTTATTTAATTCATTCGCGTAACACCACACACCTTCATCATTTTCATCTCAGCCCCATACAAATGTCTTTCATTCAATCCTTTTGAGGTCCAACATTCTGATCCACACTTCTTCTTTTCGTATCGATTCTACGTCCATCTTATACGGTTTAGGCCCAATAGGTAGCCACGATTATTGCAGCGGCACAGGCGCTGTTCAGGTCGTCAAGAGTGCTTGTGTAAGGACATCTGGGACACTCCAGCAGGTGGGGCATTGTTTGATCCGGAGCGCCGCACTCGCACTCGGTGTTGGAGGAACCAATAATACCCCACTTTGCCAGATTTAGGGCTTTCCTAATTGGCCACTGATGTTCACTACCGGGAACCAGGTGTGATCCAAGACAGTAACACATACATGTCACTTGACCTAATTTATCAAAGTCTAGCAAGTACGATCTAACCCAGGGCAGGACAGGATCCGATATCCTGATTCGAGTTCCGGGCCAAGATTTGTGTCATGTTAATAGTTTTAAGATTACTTGATAGCGAAGGGACTTTCTTGCAAGACAAAATTAACGTAATGGAATCATAAAATTAAGGTGTGAAATTGCGTTCCATCCATGAATCTATGTAGTTAATTAATGAGAGAAAACTACAAAGTGTTCGCGACCTAATTTTTCGTGGAAATCTCAGTTAATTTCCACGCTTACCCTGCGAGCGAACGGCGTAGCATCGCAAGCGCGTCGAAATGCTCCCGACACAGAATGATGTTAAATAAATTAATTTTGGGTGCAAATTACTCGGCGCGGCCTTTAATCAAGCGGGCCGCGTCATTTCTGACTGGGCTTCTACTTGAAGTTACGAAGAATTGGATGTGGTACTTTGGCTCTAATTCAAATAAAAGCTGGTTCTTTCTTACATTCTTAGTAAATGATTTATGATGATAAAACATTTTTTTCCTACTGTTTTAGCTGGGAAGATATAACTATATTTTTAAGTGATTTCTACGTCCTATTAAAGTCATCATCTATCTACCAAGCCTTTTCTCAAGTATTTTGGGGCTGAATACCAGTATTATACATGGAGCGGCTGCCTACCTGACCTCCACAGCCCAAATGGGTCGTGTATTAAATAGACATCATCATCATCATCAGCCTATAATGTTCCTAACGCAGGGTTTCAGGCCTCCTCTCTAGGAGAGGGATGGGCTATAATCTACCACGCGGGCTCATTGCGGGTTGGTAGATGTCACATGTCTTCGATTTTTTTTTGATTCTAAGATTTGCCGGTTTCCTCACGATGTTTTCCTTCACCGTTTTGAGAAGAATCATATTATTACTATTTAGTACCGTTTTGGTACTAAATAGTATGCTTGTGTAGAATAGACTGCTTGTGAGGATTGGTCACTGAATATCTGTTACGCTTACGACTCTCCAAAGGACAGCCTATATAGAGTCGAGGCTGTCCTTTGGCCCCTTAGACCCTAGAGCAACGGCTTTATGTGCTTTCCCGGGCACGGAAGAAACTCGGTATGTAATTGGTGGTCACCTAGCCACAGAACAATCTAAACTAAGGCTTAACCAAGACTGATTCGAGAGGCAGTTATTATATTCACAAGCTCCTGTCTGTCCGATTGTGACAAAATTCTAAAGCAAATCCCCAAAATAATATGAAAGATATTGATGATTTCTCCATTCATTTTACTGACGCTTTATTATCCATCCGCAAAACCGACTTATCAATATAAACAAACCCCAATAAAGTCAACAAAAGACGACCTCAATTTAATAACCACCATCTTAATATCATAAAGACTAATTTTTCACACATCATTCCCAAGTTTCAAGTGCCTCATCCAAAGAACAAAAGCTTTATTGGCATCTCAAGTATGGGTTGGTCCCTGAGATCTTTATCTGATTACCAATTTCATCGGAATGTGATCGCAGCATCATCGATACAGTTCCCACCCTAATGGAGGCATATTAGCGAACCTATACTTATTTAAGGCTAAAATAACGCCGTATTTTTTGCACAGATTAAGATATTTTTCGGGTGGTGAATCAATAGTTTGGACGTGAGGTAAATGGTTCCAAAGGTTATGGAGTTTCCAGTTTGACGGGTAAAAAGCTGCGTCATTGGCTGCAAGCGTGGCTGCTGAGCGTGAGGTCTTGAGTTCGGGATCGGAAAAAAGTGTTATTGGGTTTTACGGCTCGCCCCATATGACATGGGACTTAAACATAGCTGTCGAAATGTGGGTGCACTTTCGAAACACCTGTGCCTACCCTTTCTGGGATTACCGACGTGATATTGCGAAGTTATGATAATAAACATAGTTGGAATTTGTTCTGTTTGTTCACGTTTACTACCAGATCAAGGATATGTTCTGGTTTCTACATTTACGATTTGGCTAAGGCTAAATATGCTTTGTTAAGGTGGTAGTAAAATCTCTTAAGATATTAAACCTTGGCTCAGATTTGTAGGTAACCTATCTGTTCATAGCTTATAATTATGTACCTGTCGTTTTGAATGTAGTTTACTAGCAGACGTCACGCGATTTCACCCGCGTAGTTCCCGTTCCCGTGGGAATACTGCGGGATAAAAAATAGCGTATGTCATCCGGGGATAGTGTAGCTTTCCAACTGTGAAATAATTTTTCAAATCGGTTCAGTAGTTTTTAAGCTTATTCGTTACATACAAAAATACAAACGTTGTCTAAAGAAATTCCTGCCTGTAAATGAAATGATGAAATGGTATCTACTCTATGCTCACTCCATGAAAAATACTAGTATTTAGGTAGGACTGAAAGCCGACCCCACCATAGTTTGGGATAAGTTAGACAAATGATGATAAGAGAATCAAAAATATTAGATTTTTTTTGAGTTATGATAGTTTTTTCAAGACATGTGAACTTTTAACCTCGAGAAGACGCTTTGAGTTCTTTGGTCACATTGCCAGAAGAAGAGGCGAGAACTTAGAAAAGCAATTGATAACGGGCAAGTTGGAGAGAAGACCCAGAGGTAGAAGCCCAATGCGCTGGTAAGACCAGTTCCGCTCTACCCTAAGCTCTTCTGTCTGCGATGCCTTACATGCTGCCGAGGACAAAGTGAGCTGGCGCAAGACAGTCCGAGAGACAGTGATCCAAAGAGGCCACGACCCTCAGCATCAAGGAAAAACGACGCCAGGAGGGAGGAACTTCTGACAGATAAGTCGAGTAAAACATGAAACAACAGCTGCGCTTTAGGAAAAACTCGCCAAGTGTAAGTAGGACTTGCATATGAAGGGTTCCGAAACATTGTAGTACTATATTGAGAGATTTTCCATGTTATTTTAGCACCATGTAATATAATATAGCTAATAGGTTTTCTTGTAATATAAAAGTGTGAACTAATTCAGTTTTTTTTTTCAAAAAATTATGTTACAACAGTTTCGGATTTGGGGTGATGAGGAACAGGGTGTAAAGTTCCTCATCCCCCATAGAAAAGGGAGGATCCTCCGACCAGACGGGTGTTGTGTCTGGTGGGCTAACTGCCCGACATCTGTAAGTCGGGATTTTCTATATACGCTAATGTGGCGGATAACTTTGATAGCGAGATGTAGGACTTGACGATGTTAGTACGCATCTGTTGCGATAGATGGCGCTGTCGCCACACGTATATAAGGGGGGGGGGGGTCCAGACAGACAGACATACGAGTGATAAGGGTTCCGTTTTTTCCTTTTAGAAGTACGTAACCCTAAAAGATCTCATTCTTAAATCTCTGCCTCTCACAAGAAGCAGTAAACTAAACCAGTCAATTATCCTCATTCGCCCGTCCTTATCCCAATTTATTTGGTTTTGGTGCAGCATGTCTTCTCCTTCCACAATTCTCCATTACTCGTCATCTACAACCTTACTTCTAGTCATATCACCCTTCACACAGTCCATCCATCGCTTCATTAATTTTCCTCCAATGTTACAGCCATCAGCACCCATACTCAACATTTTCTTCTCATACATAGATTGTATGAGGAATGTTAGGAAAGAGAAAGGAGTAATTCCATGGACGTCTGACAGGGAGTCTTCTTTAATGGAAGACGAGCAGTCGAGCACGTGACCCTATATAGGCTGGCACGACTCAGACGAGAAAGATGGTACTGACAAGTTTCCCAGAGAAAAGTCTGTGGCGACATACAGCGACATCTATCGCAACATATGCGAACTAATGGTAGTTATCAAAAAAGAACTAATTAGTCCGTCAGATAGATTTCCAAAAAATATTGGACACGTATTTTTTCGTTTTTCACGTAAACAAACAATGAAGACGATATAGTGCTTTGAAAACTCGTGTGACGTCATACTCTAAGACGGCGGTGACTTTAAGCGTTATCCGCAATATTAGCCTATATAGAAAAAACTTACATGTGTCGGGCAGTTAGTCCACCAGACACAACACTCGTCTGGAGGATCCTCCCTTTTCTATGGGGGATGAGGAACTTTACACCCTGTTCCTCATGCACCCAAAAGTCTTATCTTTCTTAACAAATACTTACAAACATATTTTCAGACTCATTTATTTATTTATTTATTTAAACTTTATGCACAATAGTGATACATAGGCGGACTTAATGCCACAAGGCATTCTGTACCAGTCAACCTTAGGGTCAAACAAGACAACATTGTGGTAGGCTACAAACTAACTAGAAAAAAAAAACAATATCAATTAAAATATATATATACTTATACAGTGTGATTCTTTATAATGTGCACATATCGAAATGAGGGAATCTATGCTTAATTTTATCGATGGAAAAAATATTTAAAAAATCTAAATATTTTTTTATACTTTTTATGGAATTGTCAAAAATGTTGTCCGCTGTTGTGACCCCAATGTAAACAAAACGGTGTAACTTTTAAACTAAATTATCTATCGCGATGAAACAATTTTATGTAAAAAGTTATGAAAAAAAAAAGTTTTTTTGATCAAAAAACGTGTTTATTTTCAATTGAGGGTAGTTTTTTTCCACAATTTTCATTTTACAAGGACGCCTAATTGCTTCCAATGATTATGGAGTTTGTTTCATCGCGATAGATAATTTAGTTTAAAAGTTACACCGTTTTGTTTACACTGGGGTCACAGTAGCAGACAAAATTTTTAAAAATTCCATATAAAATATTAAAAAATATTTAGATTTTTTTTAATAATTTTTCCGTCGATAAAATTAAGCATAGATTCCCCCATTTCGATATGTGCACATTATAAAGAATCACACTGTATTATTAGAGATGATAGAGACCAATAATGATGACTCAGAATAATTTTAGTAGTCAAAACCTTTTACCGTTCTGTCTGTTTATCCCATCTGCTTCTTCAGGTGAGTGTATTTACCAAGAACAAATCAACTAGAATCATTACTAGTCAAACGAATGACTCAGAGTCAATCAGAAGCGTCATTTGAAAGCATCGAGTGTTGCTGTACTTTCAGCGGGAAATCGTATTTTATAATATTAGTCATCCTTATCCGAGCAGCTTATTAGAGCAGCGGTGGCCCAGTGGTGGCGGACCCGACTTACGAACAGTAGGTCGTGGGTTCGAACCCAGGCAGGCACATTACTTTGTGTAATTTATTTCATCACCGCTGCTCTCAAAACGGTGAAGGAAACTTAGAACCAAACATTCGAAGACATGTGACATCTACTAATCCGCACTGGGCCCGCGTAGTAGATTATAGCCCATTCCCTCTCAAAGAGAGAGGAGGCCTGTGTCTCAGCAGTGGGAACATTAATAGGCTTTTCAAATGGGACAGGCTGTAAGCCAGAATCAACAGTGGCGACCACTAGAAAAGCGCCGAGACAATGAAGCTCGACGAAGTCCCAGAGAAATGATTTAACTGTCTTGGATCCCGCAACAAAATGAAAAACCAGTATTTTACATGGAGCGACTGTCTATCTGACCTCTACAACCAGTTAGTACTTACTAGGTAATAAGGACATTAGTAAGACTGGTTGTAGGATATAAGATCCCAGCATGTAGCCTCCTAAAACATCAACAGACATTGGTACAACTCTTTTATGTCAGGAAGTCCTACGAACTGTACCTAATAAAGATAAGTTAATTTACGGGTTGCAGTTACTTCGTTTTTATCTATATTTCCACGAAGGTCCTACCTACCTATAGAATCTCTTCTGAACTGGTCCTCAACGGTTAAAAATAACTAACTATTGGAAGGCCAAGTGACTACCTACATCTATACATACAAGTAAATAAAATCAAACTGTCTGTTTGTAATTTCAAAATAGCAGCTTTTACTGAATATAACATATTTACGCCACTTTCAACAAAAACATTTATTTTTAATATTTGCCTACTTTCTACCCGACTGCGGCGAAGCCTAAAAGGAGGGTTATGTGTTTGGCGTGTATGTATGTATGTAAGTATGTATGTATGTCCGTTTCTTTGTTCCCTCTTATCTCCTAAACGGATAAAGGGATTTGAATAAAATATACGTCGTTAGATTCGTCTTGATGGCGCAAGTGTCACTGGCTACATTAAAATTAAAAAAACAAAGAAGTTTGTGGATTTTGGGGGCCATATCGCGGATTTTTTTCTGTTACCATCGAGTAGGGTATCAAAATGAAGGGTTTTAAGAGGAGATTACAAAAATATATGACACTTATATGTTTAGAATAAATTCAAAGTCGTAAATCCTATAAACAAACACAAAAGTTAAATCATCTGCGAAGAATTTTACGCGACCAACGAAAGAACAAACACCACAGAACTAAAAAGTTGGAAATAAAAAAAAGTAGTTAAAAAACAAAAACCCGACTGAACAAACTGAAAAGCAAAAAACAAGCACATTTTAAATTAAACTTTTCAAACTTTTGGTTTGTTCAGTCGGGTTTTTTAGTTTTTTAACTACTTTTTTTTTGCTTTCCCGGCTAATCTCCGAAACGGCTGGCACGATTTAGACGGGACTTTTCATGGCCGTTAGCTGATGTTACAAAGACTAACTTAGACCTTAGAATAAGTCACAATATAGTCTACATTTCTTTTTCATTTTTCATTTCTCCTTTTGCAGGTCTGCTGGCAGAAATTTCTTTAGAAATAAGCAGTACCTTTGTGCTCACATATTGTATTATAATATTTTCCTGTCCTATCTTCTGTGTGTACATAAATAGTAAAATAAATAAATAAGATCTACGGTCCTGTGCAAAAAATTAAAGCTCTTGAAATTGATAACAAAATCGGATTCACACGAGGTGATATTCGAGGTCGCGGGCACCAGCTAGTCTAAAATAAACAGAAGCCACTTGTTACATAGAAACAAGCCATTAATAACTCATTCAGTTACTTCAAAGAATCTTTAATTGAAGTATAAGAACCACAACAAATTAACACACAATTGATATTATTAACACAGTAAATACATACATGCATACACAATGACAAGGCTTTTAAAACTCATACATAACACGTAACATCACGCCTATGACCCCCGAGGGGTTTCGCAGAGTTGTACCTTATGGTTTTGGAACTTGCCCGTTGGGGCTGCGGGCTCGTCGGGGCTGCGGGTTGTTCGAAACAGATGCCGCGGCCTCGACCCAAAGGGCTAGAAGGAACATGGGTGGTTTTTAGTCAGTAGAAGTCTGACACTCCTTAGCATGCCCTGATAACCTCTACTCTTTATGATGTTAGGATATTTGAACAGCCTGCTTGGACTAAGGATTTGCTGTATTTTTTTTTTGGCGTGTGGATAATTATCTAATAACCCCTCCCTCTCTTGGGCAGAGCGAAAGGGAGTGTCAGACTTCTACTGACTAAAAACCACCCATGTTCCTTATTACCCTATACGAGTAAGTCGAGGCCGCGGTAATTTCTGAACAACCCGCAGCCCCGACTGGACTTACCTACAACCTTTAAGCAATGTTTAAGTTTTCTGTAATTGGGAGCCTATTATCATTAACCAGTCACAAATGTAGACTCAGTAACTCCAACTGATAAAACCTAACAATTATTAGCTCGACCCAGGACTCGAAATCAAAACAGTCAGTGAAGCAGTAGCGGTTCCAACCACTGAACCAACGACTTAGTCAAACGTTAAAATCAAAACAAAAACAAAAATCCATTAGAAAAGCATGACTAAGCTAACTCTCACAATAATATAAAAATTACACAAGAAAGTAATTATACAACAAACCGATATTACACAATAATCGTTATGTTCATCGTCAAAATTATTGGTTACCCCAGCACCCATCTAGATTTAAAATATTTCTCACGGAGAGCGGATTGACATGATTATTAATAACTAGGAGGAGCGATTGACACGTTAATATACCGTTCACAAACTTACGAAAAAACTTACGAAGGGTAAAAATGACTTCTATGGCTATAAAACTAAGGGTTACAGCGGTTACAAGGGTAACTTTGCTTTCTGGCTAAGAGATGGTTATCAGTAGACCACTCCATAAGATATCTTCGTCGTCTGCGCATGCGCTTGACGTATGAGACAAAGTGATTTTGACGCGCCGTATCGTAAGGTAATTATTTGCGTATCATTCTCTATAATTTTCAATTTTAGGGTTCCGTGCAGTAACAAAAAATTAAATGGATCTGATGTGTTGATTAATTTTTGACGTTGTGCGTCAATAATAATTATGTGATGGGTAATTTTGGAGTGATTTAGCTCTTTAATAGCCTTGGATTATTAAAGAATGTATTGTGTTAAGTGGTATTTATAGGTACAGTCTCTATCTACAGTATAAAAATTGGTATACATAGGTAGACATTATTAAGGGCATGTATTTAAATCGATATCTGAATATTCCCTTTTCTCGAATAAAATATTACAAAGTTAAAATACTGATTGGCACACAAGTTATGAACACTAAATAAATCAAATTCAATTTACTATTTAATGGTATTTGCAGTTCAGAACTGTATAACAAAACTGAAAAAAAAACCTAACATAACATAACCTAACCTAACCTGAACGATTTAGAGTGCAACTTAGTATTTTTGATTAACAATTCGAATTTGTCCGATGAACGAACCACATTTTTGGTGTGAATTCGATAAAAAGGTCATATTTTTTATGTGCTTTTTTTTTTTTTTGTGTAGGACATGTTAAGTTAATCAATCGGTTTTTTGCACAGCATTCATTTTTCTGGTATGCATTCAGTTAATTAGTGGAGTTACCTAGTGTGCTGAATTTAAAAATATTCCATTAATATGCAGATACTAATAGGCTGCCTGGGGGTCTAAAATGGCCACTCTATCAGATCATAATAGGATCTTAAAATTCGCAAAATGGTCACAGACGCAGTTACTATTATGAATGGACAGTTTTACGAATTTTAACGCAATTCATATTCATTTCAGCCGAAAGACGTCCACTGCTGGACATAGGCCTCCCCTAAGTGTCGCCACATTGACCGGTCCCGTGCGTCTCGCATCCAGCGGATCCCCGCAACCTTCACCAGGTCATCGGTCCACCTAGTGGGAGGCCTTCCAACGCAACGTCTTCCAGTTCGCGGTCGCCACTCCAGAACTTCATATTATGATCCTATTATGATCTGCTAAAGTGGCCATTTTAGAACCCCTGGTGGTCGCAAACGCGGCTGCTGAGCATGACGTCCTGAGTTCACTCCCCAGGTTATTGGGTTTTTCCATCATGAATCTCTCAGTAGTAGCCACGGAGTCTGAATTTGCGCCTGGTTGATAGCAATAGGGTCGCCCCTATTAAATGGGACTTAAATGTAACTGAGAGCAGTGGTGGCTCGAAGAGCAGTGGTGGCTCAGTGGTAGTGGCCCCGACTTACGAACAGTGAGTCGTGGGTTCGAACCCACTTAGGCGCATTACTGTGTACCTAATTTATTTCATCACCACTGCTCTCATAACGGTGAAGGAAAACGTCGTGAGGAAACCGGCATGCCTTTGAACCAAAAAATTCGAAGACATGTGACATCTACCGACACGCACTGGGCCCGCGTGGTGGATTATAGCCCATCCCTCTCTTAGACAGGAGGCCTGAATCCCTGCAGTGAGAACATTATAGGCTGATATTGAAAATGTAACTGCCGAAATGTGTGTGTACCTAACAATGGGTACATTCCAACCTGATCCTTCGAAGATTACCTATATGACCTATTGCGTCTGTCGACATAATACAAATCGTTATAAATATTTTTCACTTTCACATTCCCACTTCGATTTCTAAGAAACCATAAATGGCGATTATTACTATTGGTTAGTTTCCGAACGAAGGGTTTGTTTCAGTTTCGACTAACAAAATTAGCTCAGCATTAAGTCATTACTTACAACTCAACGCCTAGTAGAAACAATTCACGTTTATCATTCATCTAATCTTTGATAAGCACTTTTCATCATTTTATTTAGCACGCCTGAAAATAACTGATAAGTAGGTATTATCAATGACGTCGCAATATAGCACCAATGCGTTAGTCGACTAGGGACGGCCCCGCCTCAACCACGCCCACCGCCCCCCTCACCCCGCACCCACGCATTTCCAGCTTTTTCAATTTGGAATTCCATAGTTTCAAAATTTGAAATTTCTCGCCGCTCAACAATTCGCGAACGGAACCAGACAGCGAAACAATGCGACTCGATGACTTTGTTGTTTTTATTATTTTTATTTTAGAACGTTTTATTTTTTAATTAAATTTTTTGTCGTTGTTTATTTTGATGTGCATTTGGTTTTTGCTAGATATTGGAATGAGGTTCCCACCTATGTGGAGTGTGGACTAAAAGTTTTTTCCTTTCCGTTTCATAAAGTACGTGAAGACTGTGCGATGGATGAGATGACTATAGAACAGGAGTGACTCAAGAAATGGTGATTGGTGGTGGTGTGCTGGTGGTGGTGGTGGTGAATATTGGAGAAGTGTAACAAAGAACAAGATAAGTTGCGACAATCCAAAATAAATTGGTGTAATGACAGGGAAAGGATTATGATATGACTTCAAGTCTTACATTCAAGTTAGAAATTATTTAAAAAGTCACCCAAAAGTAAGTTTGCTCAGATGTCAGAAGCGAGCATAGACAAAATAAGTACTTACTTCTACTTAAACTTATAAACATTTCAGAAATTCACAGAATTAATAAAATTCACAGAAAATATAACTAATGGATAGGTATACAAACGTACTAAGAACTGCACAATTTACGTATAAACTGATTAGTCATTGAACCATTAAGTCTGTGTACCGATTCTATTGAAATGCTCTTCAATCTTCACTCCCCGTTATCTACTCAGGCATCGAACTGTAATCGTCAAGGAGTTTACTGAGAAATTGTGGATGTAGACTAAAATCGTTTAGCTGTTGAGTAAATTTAATGACGACTATAAAATATTATTATGTAGTATTTACTTCAACTGTACAGGGTGTAAATTAACCCTTCACACATACGTCAACCAAGCATTCTGTACATCAAACTAAGTACCCATACGCAAAAATTTTTGCTGGGAAACGACTTATTTTTGGGGGTCAAAAATCAAATTTTACGGTAATTCAATGAAGCGCTCTTAAAACATTGTGCTAGTGGATGCTTTGAATATTAAAAGGGTCATGGAGGTAATTTAAGTAAATTTATAACCAGAAAAACTAGTAAGTATTTACAAAAACAGCTGTACATAATTTGGAACTTTGACCCCCAATATCTCCGTAACTAGGGGGTTCCCAGGTATGGTCTAGAACCAAAAAATTACCGCAGTGGTGGGGAGAACAAGTACCCTTCGTTTGCGTTAAGGGTACTTTTACACCCTTTATAATGGCCTCGATGGTCTAGTGGCCGCAAGTGCGACTGTTGTGCATGAAGTCCCGGGTTCATCATCACGAATTTCTCAGTAGCCACCACGGAGACTGGATTTGTGCCCAGTTTTGTGATGGGTATAGAGGCTCGCCCGTAATTCGGAGACTCACAGCTAGTACAGTCATAAATGGACTATAAATATATGGACTACTAGCTGTTGCCAGCGGCTTCGTCCGCTACAACTCGAAAATTATCCCATTAAAACTATCCTATGTGTTAATCAAGGGTGTCAGCTAACTCCATACCAAATTTTATTAAAATCGCTCCAGCCGTTTTGACGTGAAGAAGTAACAAACATACACACTCGCCCACTCACAAAATTTCGTTTTTATAATATTAGTGTGATAAATGATGTTTATTTTGCAAATAGGTTTTTACAAACACAAGTCACTTTTTTAAAACTAGATGGGGCCGTTTCGTACCTGACTCCGAGAAGAGACATCCGAAACAAACTCAGAGGTCATAGTCTCTTTTAAGGTTCAAACATAATCTTGGTATACACACATGAAGACCATGCAGATTGAGATGGTCTTTTGAAGAAAGTACCACACAGATTTGAATTGACCCGTCCAGTCAGTGCAAGCATTTGTCAGTAGTTATCGTATTCGTTTATTTCGTGGGACTATAGTAAAATTTAAGTGTAGGTACTAATAGTGTCACGTCTGCATATCAGGCTCTCTTCATCAGGATCAGGATATCTTGCTCAGCAGTGCAATGAGACCAGTTACCATACTGTCGCTTGCTACACTTCATAGCTCGCAAATCCGCCTCAATCGAAGGCCATCTAATACCAAAGTCCATTGACCTAAAGTAATGATCTATCCATTAGTAAGTTCTGATCAAACAATAATAGACTGCAATAGGTGCACACACAATGGGCCAATGAATTGGGCCTGACCACAATGGGTGGTAATTAAACCACAGTCCAAATATTCTCATGTCTGCGCGGAATGAACGCTGGTGGTCGCAATAGTTATATGAAACATAGATGGGTAATGTTAAATAGGTTACCTTTTTTGCCTATGATGGAAGAGCTTCTTAGAGGTCTGACGGATTCGGTTTTCCCGTCGTTGGGGCTGCGGGTTGTTCGCAAGAGATACCGCGGCCTCGACATAAAGGGCTATGACGTACATAAAATTTAAATTCATTTATTTGCTAATATGGGTAATTACATAAAGTTGTTAAAATTTAAAAAATAGTTCAACCACATATTACGCCTTAAGGCATGCAAATTTAAAGCTTGGTCAAAGCTATCACAACATTATTATTTATTATACAATTAATTGCAACAATAATTTATATAATATACACACCTCAAAAGTGTCTAGGGATCAAGCATTTTTATGCGGATTTCTTGAGATTGAGATGTGGCTTTGTAATAAATTTATGATTTTATAAATTTATATGGATCCTTTTTGGTGCATTTCATAATTTGAATCAGGAACTGTGAATCAAATTCGAGTAAAAGATGAAAATCAGCTGTCAATATTTTCCCTATAAAAACATACAACGCATTGAAGACATTATTAGTGCTACTGTTTCCCTACTACTGATTAAAACCAACGTTATTATGGAGCGGCGACGTCATTTAAGCAGGGAAGAAATGCTCAGAGCCGTGGGAATGATAGAAGCTGGTTCCCGGCAACGTACTGTGGCTTTAGCTCTGAATACAAGTCAGAGTGTTATCAGTCGACTTTGGACACGTTACCGAAGCACTGGTACCGTGGCTGAGCGCCATGGAGGACGGTATCGCTGCACCACACGGAGACAAGACCGATACATTCAAATCTTAACTCGAAGAGCTCCAACAATAACCGCCATGATGTTAGCCGTGAGGCTTCATCACTCTTCAGGGAACTTAATTAGCGACCAAACAGTCAGAAACCGCTTGCATGAAGTGAACCTTCATTCCCGAAGACCGCTACGGGTACCACCTTAAGCAATGCACAATCGTAGGATTCGATATCAATGGGCTCTTGAACACAGAAATTGGGCAGAAGAACAATGGCGTTTCGTGTGCTTTTCTGATGAGTCTCGTTTTGGTATGAGACCGGATACAAGACGTATACGACACTGGAGAACCCCTGGACGCCAACAACGATTAAAATCCTGCCAGGAAGTCCATCCTTATAGTGGTGGAACCATCATGGTATGGGCGGGTATTTGGATCGGCGGAAGAACTGAGTTGATTTGGATCAGAGGCAACCTCAACGCTCAAATTTATGCTGAGACGATTGTATCAGACGTCATCGTTCCTCTACAAGTGCAAATCGGTCCCTTATTTCAGTTAATGCATGATAATGCACGACCGCACACCGCAAGAGTTGTAAGACAGACTCTCGCCGCAGCTAAAATCAATGTCCTGCCCTGGCCTGCTCAGTCGCCAGACTTGAACCCGATTGAGCATGCATGGGATATGCTACAGAGAAGAGCTCTGCCGAATATGGAGGGTATCCAGTCGCAAGAAGACCTTTTTTTGTTGTTGCAACGAACATGGGCGGCCATTCCACAGCGTGATTTGGATGAACTCATTTTGAGTATGCCAAACCGATGTTCTTGTGTTGTTAGTGTTCGCGGTAGAAACACGGATTATTAATTGTTTAAGTTACCCAATAAAATTTTAAAGAAAACTGTTATTTCAGTCTTTTTTTCGAACTTTAATGTTAGTGGTTCAAATGTCAAAAATCCCTTTATTAGGAAAATGGCAAATTTCTTTATTAATGCAAAAATGACTTGGTTTATCGTTACTGTGACAAACGAAAACACTTTATTTGATGAATCCTTAAAGAAAATTTTAATTAATATCAATCAGGAGAAAAGTTATTGCAAAAATATATGTTGATCCCTAGACACTTTTGATGTGTGTAGTTTTGGTAATTTCACCGTAGCAAATAATAATCAAACATTAGCAAATAACAATGTCACTAGAATAATTAAAAATTTTAATATTAAAAATAATCATGTATTAAAATGAGAACATGACATCACGTCTAGTTAACACCGCAGGGTTAGTCTAAGATTGGGCCGCGGTTTGTCCACAGGTTATCGCGGTCTCGACATAGAGGGCGAAGAAGGAACATGGGTGGTTTTTAGTCAGTAGAAGTCTGACACTCCCTTTCGCTCTTCCCAAGAGCGGAAGGTGTTATTCGATGATTTTACACCAGCCAAAAAAAAAAAAGGGTTAGTCTAAGATGGGCTGCGGGATGTTGTAAAAGATACCCCGGCCTTGACATATAGGGTTAAGAAGGAACATGGGTGGTTTTTAGTCAGTAGAAGTCTGACACTCCCTTCCGCTCTGCCCAAGAGCGGGAGGGGTTATGGGGTAAGACGAATGCGGAATGACTACCTACTTATCAGTTATTTTATAGAACAAGTCTTCTCTAAATGTTGTGCCACTTGTAAGCATCATTGCTTAATAAAATAAAATAAATGTTGTCACAGAACCGGGTATTATAAAATTAGACAAATTAGGGTCGGTTTATGGTATAGTAGATAGTAGGTATCCTATTCTGTGTATTTTAAATACTATGCTATGTTTAATAATCACGTTCAAGTAATGAGCAGTATTTATAATCACGATTTCAAAAAAAGCTCTAACGATTGCTATGAAAGTTGCAGTACAAGTATGGGGTGGTGAAAAATCAATTTAGCCAAGTCTCATATCTGGTAAAATTCGGTTTATCTATATTCAGCCGAGCGAAACTAGGTCACTTAGGTTCTTATACCTAATCAAATAATAAGGAAGGGACATAAATAATTAGCTAGAGGTCGTGACTGGGAATCAATCGATAAATTCATCTTGTTCATATGACAAAATATGTGTAAACATCGTACCAATTAGCTATTCTAAAGTGAATCTAATGACCGTATACAATAGTCATTAATAAATCACTACGCACCTGTCAACAATTTGTAATGTAACTTACAATAAATCACTGCATTCAATTGTCTCATCACCACATCATCAACCTGTTCAGGCGGAGATTTATAGATGTCTCTCCTCTGGAGTGTGAATGTGGTGTTGCCCCACAAACGATGGGACACGTGATAAGATCAGGTCCTGCATGTACTGTTGCTTACACATAACAGAAGCTGATGGACGCTATTCAAAGTTGTCGACACGGTTAGCGCAGTGGCTAAGCAATTCGACTGCTGCGCTGCGTGTCGCAGGTTATATCCCCGCACGGAACAAATATTTGTATGGCCTACTTATATTTGTGTATGTGAGTTTAAATGTTTGTAAACGTACCCACGATACATGACAAATTCCCAGTTTGAGGCAACGGTAAGAAAAACGTGACACGCCCGTAACGCTTTTTCGTGATAAAAACTCCTAATACCCCTGTCCATAAAGAAGGTTCACATAAAAAAAAAATTGCCGATCTCGTTGCCAAAATTTCGGCCAACTCATTTTAAATAATTGTCATCAACACACTAAGAACAAAAATTGTCTCATCTACAAACTGACAGACCAACTAGTCTATGGCATGACTGACAATGCGCAGGCGTTCCCACAGCGCAGGCCATCGCTCACCGGGCGAACTGATGAAATTAGATCGATTAACATGATAAATCTCTCGATTCTAGAATCGATATAATCGATATGCGACTGACAAATTACGCTGTGTCCTGTCTGTAGTAGGATGTTGGCTGTGAGTCGATCAGTTTGACTTTGTATTGTTTTTGTTTATGATAAGCTAAGATGGAAGTGTTTCATAGGAAAAATTAATCTTTATTAAAAATTATATTGCGGGGGTGTGTTGGGTTCGGGTTTCAGTCTAAACGGATGCAGCAAAACAAACATCGACTGCATTCCCGACCTCCAAAACCCAATGAGTATTGGGTAATGTCCCCTTGGTAAGACTCGTTGTCTGACTTTCGGGTCACAGGTCACCTGTAACGATTGTCATAGATCTTCAAATCAATGCCGGTTTCATTGGCTTTACGTGCTTTTCAAGGCACGGAGAAAACTCGATATGTTTTGGGTGGTCACCCATCCACTGAACAACCTAGGCAAGCGCAGCTTAACTTAAAGATCAACGGCAGTTATTACGTAGCCACGAACTTCTCTGTTACAGAAACCGTCTGTAATAGTCTTCAAAATTTTAATAAACGAAAAAAGAATTAAAATTTTCCCAAGCTCCAGTAAAGCTGCGTAAAACTTCTAGCCACGAGCTTCTCTGTTACACAAACCGTCTGTAATAGTCTTCTAATTTTTAAACGAGACAAAAATCAAGAATAATTATACATTTTTCCCAAGCTCCAGTAAAGCTGCGTAAAACTTCTAGCCATGAGCTTCTCTGTTACACAAACCGTCTGTAATAGTCTTCTAACTTTTACTAAACGAGAGAAAAATCAAGCAGAATTAAAATTTTCCCAAGCTCCAGTAAAGTTGCGTAAAACTTCAAAAATCCCCATTAACCAGTAAACAAAACGATCAGTTTTATAGCACAGCATCCAATACACACATCCCCACGTATAATCACGCCGGCACGCTAGCTATGTGAGCAGAGGTAATGAATCAGAGGCTGGCATTCGTCGTGCACTGACGAATAACTATCTAATTGACTCCGAGAAGGCCGTACATTTGATTATTTTTTACTTCGTTAGTGACCGGTTCCTATTTTCAATAATGGCTGGTAATTCTTAGTGATGTTTGTTGGTCAAACTGAAGAAACAATGTAAAGAAAAACCATTATTGAGAAAAAATGGTCCTTCTTCTTGTTTTTTACCTCACTCGAAGGACGGTGCTAAAGGGTTGCGTTCAATTGCTTCGATTCGATTTAATTCGAAGACGTGACCCGCACTGGATCCGCGTGGTGGATTAAGTATGGCCCATCCCTCTCATACACAGGAGACCTGTGTCCTTGTCCCCTATTAACCGTGGTTACTTAATAATAATAACTACCACTCAGGTAGATCAGGGTGACAACCCAACACATTACGAGTTTCCTTCAAGCCTCGGAAAGCATGACAACCCGTTGATACCGGCTGTCATTCAAAGATCTCTGGCAGTTCTTTCCGTTAGTCAGTGGCCCAAAAGGGTATATCACCCAATACTAATTAGGTTGTGGTGGTCAGATAAGTAGTTGATCCATGATAAATACTGGTATTCAGATTTGGATTTGGAGGAAAATACGCAGTTATAATTATGAAAGGTCCAAATCAAGTTAATTATAACGTAATTCATAAAAAAAAGAAGAAAAAAGATAAAGATAAAGAATTTATAAATATGAATTACGTTAAAATTCGTAAAATGGTCACAGACGCAGTTACTATACACATATAATGAAATGTTCAATTTTACGCTTTTTAACGCAATTCATATTATGATCTGCTAAAGTAGCCATTTAAGGCCCCTTGCACAATATTCCGTTTTCATTTAGTACCTAATATTTGAGAAATTCAGAAATTCACTATTCACAGCGATATTTTTAAGAAATATGGCCGACATTGACAAGTTTCAGAATACCTCATAAAAAGACCTTCTTCTAAGAAAAACACAGACACTTTATTTCGGTACCATCAGTGACAGCTTGTTAAAAATAAATCTTATTTTTAATGTCTACAACAATTAAAGTGCTGTGTATGAATGGAAAATTGCTCCCTAGCTGTGGGAACGGAATTAAGAATGCTATTTAGAGGAGAGGAATTTGCTGAGGATCGCATGAAGGTGCATAGAATGTGACCTAACATGGTTATATAACGTTTGTTTTGTTTTACTAGATTGAAGCTTCTTCCCGCAGGAGTAAAAAACACTCTACTATTCTGAAATAGTGTGGCTTTTCATACGAGACTGGTGTTCACTGGACACACAAAAGATAGTTATTAATATTATAACGTTCAACAATAAGGTAGTTGTCAAAAAAATCCAAAAAATATTGGAGACACATTTATTTCCACGTAAACAAGAAATGTAGACTAAACAGTGCTTCGAAAACTCGTGTGACGTCACATTTCAGTACATTTTTTGACGTCACATGATCTTTGACGCGTCATATCCTCGTCAATTTTTATTAATTTAATAAAACAAAAAACACGTCACCAATATTTTTTGAAACTCTAACTGACGGACTAAACAGATATTTTGACGGATTTTTTTAGTCAGGAAACATTCCTGTTTTGCAGTACCTAACAAAACTATTTGCAAAACATAACCTAGACGTGGTTAAAGATATTTGCTTCTAGGGATATCATTCATATACCTATGTAGTATTGTTCTATACAAGAAAGAATGTACCTATGCCCATTTTTTTTTTATTGATTAGCTATTGTTGCCCCAACTGCTAGGCAAACGCTTCCCCCATATCTTTCCAGGTGCTTACTCTTTTCATGCGCCATCTCGAACCAGCCATCGCAGTGCGCGTCCAAGTCTTCTCACTTCCTCTTTGTTATAATTCATTGTTACTTAAATATGCTTCTAATAAATATACATACAATAATTATAATACTAAGCCAAACTTTACAAACTTCTCTAAGTTTATCGCAACAATTAACTAAGATTGAATGCAAATACAATTAAAACAAAAGATATTTTGCATTCGTTAATTTATTCTGAAAGGTGTATAAATTAACGTATAATCAGCTAAAAGACAGAGTAATAAAAATATTTGTGTACTTGGTTAATACTTGAGAACACGGAGTATTAAACAAATGAAGTGCTAAATTATTAAAATTAAAAAAGTCTGTGATCAAACCATAGACAATCTTTGGGCAAATGAAATGAATGATAACGGACTCTCGTAACTACTATTTAATTATAGTCAAAGTGACAAAAGTATACAGAATGTATTTTGGTGCAAAACGAACCAGTTATTTTGCGACTAACAAACTTATTTCTTGTGGACATTGAATAAACTCGTTTTTTAGTGTCGCAAATTGTTTTTACTATTTAAAAACATGTCCACCTTACTTGAGGAGCTTAAGTGGATTTAATTATCAATTTCCACGATACCAGTCTAATATACAATACAATACAAAATAGCAACTGCAAACTACACAACACTACTACCATATAATCCCGTTTTGAAACATATGGTAGTAGTGTTGTGTGCGTGAAAGATGGTAAACGTACTTCGCAAAAATTAAACACAATTTATGAATTCTCCATTTTGCATACTACTCCAGGTATTACTTGAGAATGTTTAGTGCCGTGTTTCAATTATCATTCAAGTTGGCTAGGGAGAGTGTTTAGAATGCTAATGGAAGGAAATCGATGGGAGAGATACTATGCCAGAGATTATGTGTGAACAGAGCATGAGATAGGCATGAAACTGCCGAGATAAGTGCTTTGAAGATTTTGATTGCGGATTTAAAAGTAATGGTAGGTGCAAATTAAAAGGTTTATGCATTACTTTGATAAAAGACAAAGAAAAGGAGATAAGAAAAAAATATAAAGTTTGTATGCAGTCTCCAAATTAAATAAATAACACGATGTCTAAAATTCTTTTACTGTTGGAAAGTTGGTACTATTTTGGGGTGCAAAAGGACATGTTTCTTGGACGCGGCAAAGTGGAAAGCCTGGCCTGCCAGCTAGTAATCAATTAAATGAAGCTCATTGAACATTAGCACTCTCTTTTTATTGAAGACTAGCTTTGCCCGCGGCTTAGCCCGCGTCTAAATGTCGATTTCCCATACAAACATTCATTCCTTAACGTTTTAATTTTGAAAAATGATTCCTTATTCCTAGTCCACATTATAGAGGGTTCCTATATTCAAAATTTCAGCTTTCTAGGTTCAAGGATTGGAGCTGGACGTTGATGAGTTAGTCAGTCAGCCAGGGCCTTTCCTTTTATTTATATAATAAATAGATGAACTTATAAAAAAAACACAATTTCCAGCAAATACGGATCGTAGTTAATTAAAAACACCTACATTACAGAGCTACTTTTATGACCTTTTAAAAGTAGTATCAAAATATTTTAATCGTGAGCTTCCGTGCAATTAATACACCTGCAATCAAGATTCATTATTTCCCACTACTCCTTTCTCACTTATTTGTAATTATTTTCGCTCACAATCTACATGGTTGCTCAAAAATGAAATCAACTAACTCAATTTTTGTAAATTTTGAATCCTTATTTCATTAGATATCATCATTTGAATAACCTTTTCCCAACTATGTTGGGGTTGGCTTCTAGTCTTACCGAAGGCAGCTAAATACCAGTATTTAACATGGAGCGACTGCCTATCTGACCTCTGCAACCCGTATAGTTCTGGGTAAAACGGTTTCGGTACCTTAGTTTAATGCGCTAAAATATCGTCAAAAAATTGTAAATATTGTAACAGAGTTATTTACGTACAGCTGGCTGGGTTCGAACCCATGGCTCGATGGCTCGATGGCTCGATGGTCGTAAGCTGGAGTCGCCACCAAAACCATAAAAATACAAAAATCAAGTTACTTATTTTCAACTTGAAGCGACCAAACGCGTCTGCACAAATTACAAACAGTATAATCTACACCATCTCGATGCGTGTAGGGCAGCCGGGCGGTTTATCAAGATGACTAAATGCTCGCAATTAGTTCACGTGAAATGTCGCATACGCATGCTAACGAGATCCCGCGTCGAGCCGTACAGTCAATGACCAGCATTATCTGACCCCTCGTATGAAGATGAAGAGGGCAAGTTGTGTGAGAAGAGGGGTCAAGTAATGCTGGGTAGGGAGTGTACGCTCGGCCGGCTTGCCGGACGCGCACCGTGCTCCGGTCCGATCGGGGCTATCGGAGATAGGCCGGCTCTGGTTTTGCGTTTAATTAGTCGCAGGTTTTTGTTAATTTATTTCTATTAACATGTTTTCTTACAGGTCGGAAACCAATGTAATCAACTGCAGTAGGTAACTGCCACACTCGGAGACACTTAGTTGGCAATTTGAATGTAAGTGCGGCACACATTAAAAAAAAATTGATTTAATAAACAGTCTATTTTTTTACGGTTCAATGACAAAGCTGCACAGGTTGCTAAGTATTGGTTGGACAAAATGTATGTCATTGTTTCTAAACGAAGAAGAACTGCTTTCAAAAGACCTCACAATAGGTATTCAGACACCCATCACAATTCTGTGACGAAACTAGCTAACTAACAAAACTTCCTAATTAAGCACTGACCAACTACATATGTATCCCAAAAAGCATTCATCACTTAACATATAAAACACACCATCAAAAACTAAATTGCGTTTTTCTTGTCGCAACATCTGTCGCGGCAACCCAATCGTATGCAAACAGCCTAAAATATCGCGTTCGACCCTTGCTGATTTATTACCTTTTATATGGCCCCCTCAAGTTATCTAATTGAGTCTCTAAACCATCGCTACAATCTTTAGTTGAAATAAAATTAGCGTAGTTTATATGAATATTCTTTGATGAATACATGTGTAAAGTTAAAAGTATTAGTGTTTATTTTTTATTATGGTTTAGCTATGGAAGGCGGAGTTCGTCTTCCTGTCGTAAAAGTCGAAGCGTATGGGTTATTTTCTAAAGAATTGAATTGAAAAGAGGCGATGTAAAAGAAAACGTATTTGGATTGTGTACAATGGGTGATACGCAGTAAAGTAAATTACATGCTTTAGTTATAAAACGATGGAAAAACGAAGAGTCTTGTGCGCTGTTTTAAGAAAAAAAATGGTTTCATAAGTGTACAGATTCAGTACAAAATTTATGGATTTTACCAATTTGTTACAATTTAACACGGTAAAAACAATAATAAGAAAAAACACACATTTGTCTCTAGAATAGATTTCTTTTCTTCACCTTTCTTAAACAATACATTCACAAAACCGCAAATAATAAAAGTTTTTTGCTGGCATAATGGGTAATTACAAAATGTGTCTGGGGCAACACCACACGCCGCGAACATTTCCCAGCCCATATTGCGGTGACGCGATCCGTTCGCGGGGTAATTGATAATGACAGAAAATGATGCATGACAGTAGCTGCAAGCGATGTATTGTATGTAACACTTAATCGCTTGTAAGTGCTGAATTGTGTTGCTAGATTAAAAAAGGATGGAAATATTTTTAAGTTGAATTTTGTTAGTCAAAATCTTTGTGGAAAGGCTTGAAGCTACAGATAAATTCATGTTTTCTACAAATCGCTTCTATATCGTAGGTTAGGGAAATTTAAGGAAGATATTATTTTGGGATGTCTACAACAAAATCTAAGCAATATTTTACTGGAATGTGATTTTTAGAAGCCCGTACCGAGATAATGAAGAAAACTTATTCTTATTCTTAACTTATTCCCTGATAACATTTTCAATGCTGGCAGCATCACAATATCCGCGGTAACCTACCCGCCACATAATCGTCTGGGGATATTTATTTAAATATGAGTGTTTACGCTCTAATGACGGCCTAGAGCCTGCAATTGCCGACGATGAGGCGTGCCACCTCATACATTATTAGATACCTACGCATGTGGAAATCACAGCTTTGTAAAACACGGAGTGGATGTTTAACAGAGACTAAAGTTGTTACTGCAAGTGTAGAGAATACCTTCAGCTATTTCGTGCACCTTGAGTGAATTCGCAAGAGTTTTGTTAAATTTTGTTTCTTATATTTAATTTTTACTCTTGTTTTTGTTTTTAAGTTGTTTGGTGGTGTTTTAAAAGTTATTTTTAAAGTTTAATGTTTTCATTTATTATAGTATTAGTCGTAAGTTTTTTCAAATTATCTTGTGAGTGATTGCAAACCACTATTGTATTGGGTCTGCCTGTAAAGATAGTGTGTGTTTATAAATAAATAAATTTTACGGTTTTCAGGCACAGTGTAGGTACATATTTTTTTTACAATCGTATTTAGCTTTACAAGTTTAATAAAAAAAATAGATCCGGGAAGGGAACCAAAGGTAGCGCACAAAATTAGCATGCTGAAGTGGGCATGTATCAGGATTATTAACTATAGAATCGATGAAAGAAAGAAAAAAATAAAATGTACGTAAAAAAAAACAATAACAAAGAAAACATAATTAACAGTTAACCTTAAAACATAATAAATTAAACCAAACTTAGTCCTGTACGAAGTCAAAAGGCCACTATCTCAGCATGGCGCTGGGAGGCTGCGATCGAAAAATTAGAGGCAGGTGGCGCGACAGTCTTCGATAGTTAGCCTATTCAGCAATGAATTGGTGTAGCCCGATAGTGGTACAAGTTAGACAGTATCTTTGTGCATAATCATCATAATATGGCTTCTCACTGATACTGTGGTCTATCTCATCAACGTTATATTCGCATAGCCGAGACTTCTCGATTGTACAAAGCTTGGTCTCTATTGCATACGTACCTACTCATGTCGTTTTCTATTGCGTAGGGTAAACGTGCTAGTTATGTGCTTGACGGTTTGATGTTAAAATTAGGTGCTTTACTAGGTGTAAACACTACCTTAGGTACAACGTTTAAAATAAATTTGCAACGGTGCCTTGTAGAGATATCCTTTGAGTTACTGCAAAAGTTATATAAGGTCATTTTGCAGTAACTTACTCAAAGAATACTGCTAGTTCTTTTCATAATCACACATTTAAGGGCATTAACATGTGAATTAAAATGTATGTATTTGCTAGGAACAGCAGTTTTTTATTTTGCTTTCTTAAAAGGAAGTCTCTCATTCATCAATATGTCATTTATCGTTAACACTTCAATATTTTTCTATCGATCAACAGCAAATATTTTCACGTGTATCCCAACCAGAATACAATTTGCAACTGCAATCAGTCACAGTTTACACTTGAATGAAATAAATATAAATAACGGGGCATATCAGTCAGACGGAAGATCTGTTAATATAACTAAACCTGAGTTATTTCAGTTTGCAATTGTTACACTAGATTGTTATTCTCACTAAACTAATACTAACAAAATGTTCTTGATATAGACTTACGTCATCTAGGCGCACTGTGTAAACTATTGTTTCGTACTCCTTCCCTTTGTTTAAATTGTATGTGTTTCTATTGATTCGGCTGCCTAGTTCAATTGTTTTCCTTCGTGCACTTGTGAATTTGTATTACAATTTAAACCGACTATCAAAATGAAGAACGACTTTTTAAAAGAGATGCAACTTTGTTCAGATTTACGGTATGTTTTGAAAATAAGCCAATCTTGTTCTTTTATGAGTCCTGTTTAAAATAGCTGATTACTGAACGGGTTTGTCTTGCTAGGAACTTCTTTTAATGTTCGTTTAGATATATTCATAACAAGACTCTTTTTAACCCTACGCATCTAACCTACGGCGGATCAAAGAATACGCGACAGAAAATTCATTGAATCTCATGAACGCAAAAATTATCTGGTATATAAAAGTACAATCGTATCGTTATTTTAAAACCTGAGACACAACAATAACTATTATACAAACATACACTTAAACCTCATCAATATACATATTATAATAACTACGTATGATATAAAAGAAGCTGGCAATACTAAATGTTTGGACCAAGTTCTAGCAGAAGTGGCGACGCGTGGCGTGAGATCAAAGCTAGCATTAACATATACCCTGACTTCGCATAAAGTACCTATGATTAAAATAGCTGAGATGACGGCAGATGTTTTTGTTAGGTGGAAAATTTTAGTTTTAGATGAAATATCGTTTTTACGGTTGAAATGAAAAGTATTTTAAATAGATGGGTGGAGACAGAAAAATATAGTACTATAAATCTTGCCTAATAAAAAACGAAAAATAAAGGACTGAGAAAAGTTAATAGATATTAAAAATAAAAACAAATTTTAAGAATGCTTAGAGAACAAACAAACAGCTTAAGTGGAGATAGACAGGGCATATGATGAGAGAAAAGAAAGATAACAGAATGGTACCCTTTAGACAGCAAGAGAAATAGAGGCAGACAGACTAAGCATTGGGAGGAGGACGTCAAAAAAAAGCGGGCCCAACATAGACTCGTACTGCACAGATAAGAAAAGACTGGAGTTCTTTAGAGGAGGCCTTTGTCGGAGGACAAGTTGAAATCGAACCACCGTTTGCCGATATTACATTATAAAAAGTTAAAATAGAATAGTTAAATTTAAGTTAAAAGTCAGTATGTTTTTATTAGGTACTTTACCTATAGTCGATAAGTAAATTAGATTTAGGCACACAAAACTAACGTATGTAAAACTTGTAAATTCAACAATGTAGGCGTTTTAATTTTAATTGTATTATTATTTTCATAAATCCTACCTAATATCTATATAAATAAAAAAAAAGTTCCTGACTGACTGACTCATCAACGCGCAGCCCAAACCCCAGGACCTAAAAAGCTGAAAATTTGGGAAGGACTCAACCCCTATTGGGAATTAAATAGAGGATGAAAGTTAGTTGGAATATTTTCCGAAATCCACGCGGGCGAAGCCGCGGTCAAAAGCTTGTTACCTTCTTACGCCTCAACGACTGAATTTATTATCCTGAAATTTTGCATTTATGTTGTCAGGTTGTACAGAAAACAAATTATATAGGATAATATTATATATATATATATATATATATATATATAATATATATTTGACGGCTCGGTTGGCGCAGTGGCTCAAGCAATGGATGTGGTGTGGTGGTGATTTCCTAGTGTGGGGCGACGTTTTTTTAAAAAAAAAGAAAAAATATATATACATTTCACCCCGTAAAATGTTCTTAAGATAATAATAGATGGTGCCACGTGTCTTTCGAATCATGATTGAATTATAATATTTTAGAAACTTTTAAAGTATTCTTCAATACCTTAAGTTACATAAATAATAATTAAAACAAGATATTAAAGAAGGTCTTATTTATTTTATCATATAAATAAACAACAGGACGCTTATGCGTCCTAGCTCCTGTACAACGCCGTCATCCGTTAACGTACCCAGAAGGCTGGCAGCATTGCCATGTTGAATGGCTATGATAAATAATCAAGCAGTCGGCGAGAAATTTCCTTATAAAGGATACGCGCACTGGGGCCCGACGTTCGACCCCAAAAGGCTAGTGTAACTTTTTCTACCGATTAGATTACAGTATAAACTTTTTTATAAGAAATGTGAGTATTTTATAAAACAGATTTATTTATCAATCAGTTTAGAGTCAGCTCAGCATGTACTATGCAGCTGAATTAAATCAATATTTTTATAAGCCGCCTCAAAAAAAAATCCGAATAAAAAAGCACTGCATACAAATAGTACCACCAACAATTAAGCGAAATACTATCATCAAATATGTTGTATTCATGATACCCTAAAAAAAGTAATAACGGCTTGACATGACCCTCGATCACCATTGACATAGAGAAGTCTATTAAATGCCATCAAGACCATTGTATCCTATACAAAAAATTCACCATACAAAACTCAATCCAAAACCTCAGTAGAACAACGAGAAAGTGCGTGTTTTTTTTGCGCTGTGGTTGTTCGAAAAAATCGATACAATTTTTTCGTGCGCTTTGTTACTTAGATTTTCGTCTTTATGGCCCCCAACTTATGGTTATAGTGATTGAAAATATGTGTAAAGTTGTTGGTAATTGATTGTTATTACGCACGCGACAAAACCGCCCTAACTAAGGGGTTGTCGTCGCCCTCAAGTGAAGGGTTGTTGTGACGTACGATTATCGCAACCCCTTCGATTATTGAACAATTTGTCATTCATGCTAGTTCGGACGTTGTCGTTGGTCTCGTTGAGATGACGTCATGATTAAGTGAACTTAAAATTCGAACTAAAATTGTGATAATGACAGTCATATCCCTGGATGAATAAATTGTGCCGTTTTAGAATAAATATTAAAGCAAGCAAGTGATTACTAGTAAACAATATGTGAAGTTAAAATTCTTGTCAAAAATAACTCAATATTATGAATTGTGATGATACAGTGCGGTGCAACAAGACATCTCTCCCTAGACTGTATTGTAGGTAGGTATGAAGCCTATTTAAAATAATTAAAACGGCTATATAATGTGATTATTGAAATCTTACAAATACATAATTTACTTTGCATTTTTTTTATATCTACAGTACCTACTTCAAGTTACGTCTATGTCTGTAATTTGACAGAAAGAGTATCTTTTAATATTAAATAACTGTAATAGTGAAAAATCAATCTTAAAAAATCCCTTGAACTAATAGCAACGGGATATGGTTTCCCAGAGTCGGAACGACGCGTGGGGCGGCATTTTATACGCAGGGATTGCGTCCAATGGGCCACTGTCAAACGAGAGCTCACTGTGTTCACACGGCTGGCCATAACACATAAAAATCATCTGTTCCGTGCCGAAATATAGGAAATAATCGCGTAAACGAGGATAATGACGCGAGTAGGTGGGGCCGTTCCGAAGACGCCCCTCTAGCTTTTTTTTTCTCGACGTCTGGGCGGTGCGAAGAGAACGCCTCGCGTCCCACGCGCCGAACGCACCGACATGCGCGACCGAACACGCTCGCTATACAAACCGACGGCAACGCGCCGACGGTACACCGACTAAAAACGTAAACAAACAATAAAATGCGAATAAAAAACACGCGACAAACAAACACAAATTACAAGAAACGGCGCGAAAACCGCTAGCTCGAAACACATTTAAATATCAACGAAATACATTTTAATCGTTCTAAAACTCGTATTCTTAATTCAAGTTTGGAGCGAACAATAACATTTGGACCTGTTTCCGAAGATGTTTTGACGTTCAGTGACAGAAACCAGTGCGTTGTGTCAATTTTCGCGGTAAAAGTGACAAGTTGAAACGATGAGCCCGCGAAAAGAGGACCTAGTGTTACCAACATGAAAAAGCTTCGTGTATTTATTGGAAATAACAGAATGCAAAGGACAGTTCATGCAGCAATACTTTTCTTATTGGTATTTTTGTTGAATATTGCGAGGTAAGTTAAATTATTGGTTAAAACAAAATATTTTATTTTTTCCAGGTCTTATACGTGATATAGAAAATCACAGACAATATTCCAACTGATTACAATGATAATGATATTAATGAAGCACATTCACAGACGAGCACGACAGCTCATCAAAACTCTAGGGGTAATAAAACGGGCACAATAGCCAACACATGCACAAAGAAAATAAGCCAACAAGCTTCAAACAAATAGGGGCGCAATGAATACCAAACTAAAACATCACGACGCCTAATCATGCAAAACGGTCCTAAGTAGACAACACGGGCACTAATGAATAATGTTCCGCGTCGCGTAATGTATGGTAATAAATGTAAATTTAAAAGGTGACAATCATTTTGTCGGCCCACCCAATAGCGCTGAGATTTACGTAGTATGTAAATGCACCGATATGCCACTACACGTGGTCGCATAATCGTAGGGCTGGTTGCTTCGTGATTGATATTCAAAGCCGAGGAATTAATTGGGACTGGATGAGCTGCTTTTGATGTTATCTGGCTTTTTGTATCGGTTTTTCTAAATGTTAGTGCGATTATTTTGAATTGTGATTAGTACACCCACAACATTCTTCCATTATATAGATACGATGTGACTATTTTTTAAGTTTATATTTTCCATTACCTAGATAATTTTTGATGTGTGCTCTTTCAGTAGCAAATCATTGACTTGTATTTAGAAACATCTACTATTTACTTCAAACCAACAAAGCCTTTTAGCTTGTGTATCAAATCACTAATTGACTTTAAAATAATTAGGAAAAGCAAGTTTTATGTTTAGTTCTTCCTACTTTGCCAGAATATATTTATGTCTTTATTTTCATTAGGACATTATCAGTAGGTAAGTCAAAATCTCGCAACACTCTCTTCTGGCTCTCGTTATATATTTTTAAGACAGATCACTTAAAATTCGGACCCCGTTTGAATTTCGAATTGGATTGAAAGGTCAACAGCCAATTACATTCAATTAGTGCCGGGCTATGAAACGGCAAAAAGGTGATACACAGATATACACAGTTCTCGTTTTTAGTTTCATTGCCAGCATTGAAAATTTTATGGCTCCACGCCTGACCATACATTCTAGTTCAATCCGATTTTTATTCACAGAAAATCGTTTCACACATTCAAACTTGCTAATTTAGACGAAACTTCGTCAAAATGTGTTTTATTGAGCGTTGTAAAAGGTGCGAAAATCTTACTAGCATGCAATTAGTACAGTTTTATCTGTTCAAATATTATAAATAGAGAAATATGTTTGAGTTCCGAAACGGCTGAACCGATTTTGGATAGTCTTTCATTTGCATGGCTGGTTTTGAATTTCATGGTAGTTGGGAAACATATCAAATTTAAACCTTTACAAGAAAAGCATTGCCGTATCGAAATATTTTATGTTGGTATGGTTTTTAGATTTCCTCGCCTCATAAAAATAACCCAATGTAAGGATCTTAAGTTTTTAACTGCTAAAACTTGTTTTGAATGTCAAAGTTCAAAATTGTTGTGTTTGTAGACGACTAGGTACGGACTACACGATGATAATGCAATTTATGAATTTTCACAAATCCAAGATGGCTGCAAGAAAATTTATAGCATGTCTTTTTTATAATTCGTTTTATCTTAATAACGAGCCATATCAATAAAATAACAGTTTCAATTTTTGATGTGAATATTTTTCTCAAACATTAATATTGACGACACGGTTGGCGCAGTGGTTGAGCGATTGACTGCTGCGCAGCATGTCGCGGGTTCGATTCCCGCACGGAACAAATATTTGTACGACCTACAAGTATTTGTTCCGAGTCTGGGTGTTTTTCTATCTATAATATGTATGTATTTACAAAAAAAAATGTATATAAGTAGTTTATCAGCCATCTCGTTACCATAACACAAGCATTAGGTTGCTTAGCTTGGGACTAGATGGCGTTGTGTGAAATGTCCAAGGATATTTATTATTATTTATTTATTATTTATTAATATCTACTTTATTTATTAGTTGTCGTAAATCAGTCACATTTCCAGACTTGGATTGACGATATTACTAGTTAGGACCACTCCTTATACTCAGTATAATGCTACTCTGACGCTGAGAAATCTATTTAAATGGTTGGTTTTTAATCCTGTCATAGGGGTGTCTGAATGTTTATGTGAGTGTGAATTTTTATCCATTTATTTTTTTAATAATACTTATAAAGGGTTTAAAAGTACCCTTAACGCAAACAAAGGGCACAAATATTCTCCCCACCACTGCGATATTTTTTTTTGTTCCAGACAATACCTGGGAACCCCCTGCTTACGGAGATATTGGGGGTCAAATTTTGCACAGCTGTTTTTAAAATACTAGATTTTCAGGTTATAACTTTACTTAAATTACCTCCATGACCCTTTAACTATTCAAAGCATCCACTAGCACAACGTTTTAAGAGTGTTGCATTGAGTTTTACCGTAAAATTCGACTTTCGACCACAAAAAAAAAGATTCCCAGCAAAAATTTTGCGTAGGGGGTACTTAGTTTGATGTACAGAATGCTTGGTTGAAGTATGTGTGAAGGGTTAATTTACACCCTGTATAGAACAATGTATTTCCTAGTTGTGGTACATAATAACCTTACCTTACCGTCTTTTGATTAACAACTCATCTGCCTGGTCGGCTTCCAGTCTATTTTACATGGAGCGACTGCCTATATGGCCTCCATAACCCAGTTAGTTCTGGGTATTAGGCTTTGATAAGACTGTTTGTCAGACTTTCAGGCCTCTGACTACCTGTAGCAACTGTCAAAGGTCTACATTTACAGCCGGAACCAGCGGCTTAACCCGCTTTTCGAGGCACGTACGAAACTCGGTACGGTATGTAATGGCTACCGTCTTTCAATGAACTCTAAAAAAAAAAAAAAAAAAATATTAATAATAATAATATTTTATTTGTTTTTCCATTGAAAACACACATTAGAACGGACAACTCTAGCACTTTCTTAGCGATAAACGTTTTTGAAGTAGATTTTTTGATTGAAAACAAACATTAAATTGATTTAAAGTCCCTTAAACAAAATAAAGTGTCCAGTAAAAGACCTAAGAGATCATTCTTCATGTCGAAAATAATTGTTTAGACATCACCAAAGCGAGATGAAATTTTCTTACATCAGAATCCTCCTACAAGTACAGTAGGCTTAATGACAATAACCTATGAAGGCGAATCTTAATGGATTACTAATTTACTTTAATAGACCCTTTGTACACGACATGCGGTAACCATTGAGTACGGAACCTTATAGTTATTGGTCATTGTTGTTCCTACCGAGTTGTCCCCTACAATAACATAACTTCAGAAGACTTACCTTCAGAATCCTAATTTTGTACAGACATTTGCAATATAAGTAAGACTTTTTGGGTTTATTAGAGTTATGAACAATCTCATCCAAGAAGTGAAATAGTTTGATGTGGTTATCTTTATTTTTTTCTGAAAAGGCTTTCAGAAAACGAATTTATAAAAAATAATACGTTTATGTGAAAGAAATAATGTTGTACTACAGCATAATTTTCTAGAGATATGGGACTGGGGTCTTAAGACCTATGTTTTATTTATAATCATTGCAGTACCTTTTTAGTTACAAATTGTTTGTATTCAACAATATAATCCCGTTAAAAGTTTCATCACCACTCAGCTCGTCAAATTTTATTCAGCTAAAATAAAAGTTTCATTCCTTGCACTGTATACCAGTGCTGCCATCTAATATCCCGATAACAAAACTAAACATTTTCACATCTAGTCAACGTTAATCCATGTAAAAGTTAATATTCATAATCGAAGGTATCGTTAGGTATATCTATTGGCGGCTTAGCTCCTATGAATATTTTAACTAGATATTATTGAAAACAAAAGAATTTTTACTTGCTTATTACGTTTTATGAAAAGCCTTATAAATAAGTATTCATCAAGTTACAACCATTTACTAAGTATTTTGAAAATAAAGGTTCGACTGATTAATCATTTATTTTATAGATTATTTATTACTTCCTTTTTCACGTGAAGGTAGAAACGTTTTATGTTTATTTCGTACTAATAATCATAATTTAACTTAAATGAACAGTATAGAATAGAAAACTTAAGGGTATGGTATGTAAGACACTTCCTCTCGCTGAATAGTAGACAATGAAAACAGTGTTGCAATGTGTCGGGAATTTCAGGACTTGTATGGGAAAACTCTATGTTTGTGTTTTGTACTGTCGCGTCGGAGAAAGTAATTGGTAAACAAACGACACACTGCTTCAATTGGCTGCCTCTCAATACAACTGTTACACATTATCTAAGTTGGTAGTAATGCTTCTGGGAAATTTTACTGTTGACACCCGATGTAGTGGATTTTTTTGAGGCCTCATATTTATTCCCATTCTGATACTGTCATGAACTACATGTCTATTCTATTCTATTTTTGTTATATGGCAATTAGAGCCGATGTCGACTATTCTGCCAATGTCGAAAGTGAATTGGAAAAGCAAGTGTGATTGACAGGTTTAATAAAAAATAAAAAAAACTACTGTAGACACTAGACACAAACAAGATTCCTCGATGAATACAGTTGCGACACTTGTTGGGTTAGTACGGGACTGAAACAAACAAAAAATAAAATTACATAAATATTATAAATGTTAGGACATTAAAACGTATAATACATTGTAGGTATGCTACATGAACTACATGTCATAATAATATGTCTGATGATGTACATGTCATATTTTTTCATAATATTATAGATCTGTAAATTGTACTTTATAAATAAAATAGAACCATTATAGTTGGTAGTGAATTTTATATACATTAGGGTAGTTAGCTAAAAAAATTAGTCCGTCAAAGAGATTTCCAAAAAATATTGAACACGTATTTTTGTTTCACGTAAGCACACAATGAAGACAATACAGTGCTTTGAAAACTCATGTGACGTCATATTCTAAGACATTAGTATCACATTTTTAGCGGTTAGTGACGTCACAAACCCCCACTCAAATCTTCGACGCTTTTTATCTTCGTCAATTTTTATTGATTTGATAAAACAAAAAATACGTATCCAATATTTTTCGATAATCTAACAGACGGACTAATTAGAATCATATTTTTTTAAGTCAGTCATACCTACTAGTTATCCCGGCTGTTCTCAAGAAACTACCTTTAACAACTAAAAGATATATACGATGCGGATTAACAGCAAATTGAAATTCGTTTTGCTCAATGGTCAGGAAATCTAAAATAAGGTCTATATCGTAATTTCTCTGCAACATTTGCAATGTTGCATAAAACTAACCTTGTTACTAAAGACAGCAACGCGTGTGACATTATTTTATGCGATTATTTGTCGGAAGTTTTTGAGGCGTTTATTGAACTTTCTTTCAAAAAGAAAGAAATAAAAGAAAAAGTGTTTATTGAAGGAGATACCGCGGCCTCGACACAAAGGGCTTAGAAGGAACATGTGTGGTTTTATTCAGAAGAGGTCTGTTTCTCTCTGCCAAGAGCGGGAGGAGTAATTTGATGATTTCCATGACATCTCACTTTTCCGTCATCGTTATCTATCATTGATAGAATGCAAATGTTAAAATAATATGAGACTACAGAAATAATATCGGTAGTACGAGTCGAGCTTAAGGTTAAGCTGCACTTGCCTAGGTCGATCCGTGGATGGGTGAGCACCCCAAGGCATACTCAGTTTAGACCGTACGGTACCTCGGATAGAACGATGCGCCATTGGTCCCAGGTGTAATTTTTTTTATATTTGACAGCCGTCACAGGTACTCAGGGGCCTGAAAGTCGGACAGCTAATATTAGGTACTAACAATAGTTTACCCAGAACGTTATCGTTGGTCTTAAATAGACTACATGTAAAATACTGGTATTCAAATATATATATATGCAGGCAGACCCAGCCAGAACAGTTTGTCACTAGCGATTGTCAAATATGTATCATGATCATGCTTTACAAAGTCTCATGCATCAAAACGAAAAGTCAAAAGCCTCAGCCGCCGGTGGTCTAAATACCCGACATTTTAATCGAAAACGGAAATTAAAATCACTTTCCAAAGCCGCATCAAAAAAAAAAGAACATGAATACATTTTATCCTTACCACGCAAAGAGCACGACAAATTAATGCATTTTAAATAACAATAAATAGTACTGATTTGTCGATGCAACTCCCTACGGTGAAACCTTGGAGACTCGCGATAAGGCGATATTATCCGATTTATGCACATATTAACACTTATCGGACTAATTGCTACTGTTCCAACATTTTTCAACGTACCACAAATTAAGTGTATCTCATAGAAGAGTATAAATCCTTCTGTAGGTATAGAGTGCCTATATACATTGTTAGTACACGGAATTTCAATCAGACTCGTGCAGTTCATGCGTGAAATGGCGTATCTCCAGCATGGGAGCAAGCAATATTAGCGCTTATAGGTTTAGTTTAGAGCTGGATGTTCCATGATCGTTGTAAAAGTAAGGCATTTTAAATCTCAGTGTTAGAGAGGATAAAAGTATTTGTAGAATTGTCGGCACGCAGAGAAAAGCAATGCAAGTAGCTGTAATTTGTATTGAAATAACCTTTCTGAATGGGTATCGTAGCATTTCATCAGGCCGCCAACGCCAACGGATTTATTATTTTTTACCGTCGACGGTATTAAAGTACGAAATTATTGTTTTTATCTCGTCATGTGGAATTTTTAAAGCAATTATTAAGTATCGCGCCATGTTTTAATTGGATCAGTCGGGTTTAACGACTTTCGAAGAGCTGTTAGGCGTTTTGCTAAATCCTTTGGTAATGTGTGTGTGCCTGGTTTTTGGCGAACCAAACTTATTTTGCAAACATTTACGTTTATTGGGATGTAAACATTACGATTTAAATGCTTTTATTACGCGTGCTTGGCATTGGACGTAATTGTACTTAATTTTGCATTCTGCTCGAACAAAAATGGCTTTGTTGCGTTCTTGAGATGTTTATAATGGGTATTGTTTCAAGAAATAATATCAATGGAAATTAATTAAACTGTCTGCAACAATGAAAGTTATTTTGGTCGGATCCCATAAAACATTGTGCAAAAAGTCTTTATTTATTAGGCTCTTGATTGTTTAAACCTTTTCTAATGGCGACACGCCATCATATGCACTATTTTAGAGTTATGAAAAACCAAACACATAGTAATAAAATAGGAACAAGTTATCATGTTTGAAATTAAGGATGTGACATTTAAATGGCATGCACATAAGCAACAAAACAAAAATCTAGGAAGGCATGGGTTTTGATCCGATATAAAACTTTTTGACCCAAAACTGTTCTAACCCTTAAAAATCTTTCTGACACTAGTCTAATATTGTTCCGATTCCGTATTCATCATATTGACATAAACCAGTACCGTTTTCAGCAAAACTTAAAGTTTGACACATACATATGTCAATACTGTTTCAACCCCACTTATAACCTTTTGGCACTATACAAGAATGTTCTGAACAAATATGAAGCTTTTTAACCGAAGACAACAACTGTTTAACTGCAAAAAATCTTTTTGACTCAGGACAATATTGTTTTGTTTCGTATACAGCGTTTTTATATAAACCAGTAACGTAGGATTCATAATAAAAGTGTTTGACACATATATTCTACAAACTTTGTTGACCCATAACACTTTTTGGCACAGAACAACACCAGTTTGACCAAAAATCTAACTTTTTGATCCAAGACAAGCCAGGACTGTTTTGTCTCAAGTGTGGATACTGCCTCACTCCCTCCCTGTATATGTAATGATACGGACAAACCGTGGGAAGGGACGAGATAACTCCAACAGTTATGCAAAGACGGAAAACTGTATTTAACTTGAGTTACGATTGTTTTTAGCGTTCCCTATTAAAATGGGAAATTAACTGACACAGCGAAATTATGGCTTAAGTTTTCTTTTGTGTTTTAAAGGAAATGAGTTTGTGTTTGTCGCAAATTATGATAATTATTTTATTTTTACATGGTGGTAATGATTTTTGTGTGACTAAGGTAGGTTTTATAATGTTGTTTTTTTTTTATTTGCTCACAGTATTGTGGAATTATTGTGCAAATATAATACAACAAAGAAAATGGCGGCTACAGTTCCTAGTTTTAAAGATTACATAATCCTAGGTATAGACAGTTATTGATTTTTAAATTCTTGTTAGCAACCTTTTTTATATCGGTTAACCTATTACGTTAATATTAACAGAACCAAATTAAATTATTTTCTTCACTAAGGCACGTACAGAACCTTCAATATCGCCGTCCTCTCACACTTCACCATTCTAAATTAAGAACATACGCCTTTCTGATAAGAAATGTTTGTACACAGTTAAATAGTCTTGTATGCCTCGCCCTTAGAATATGTAGTGACCAAACAAACTGAGGAATTCATAAACTTAACACGAGTTTTATTGTGAAATTATGTTTGGTAGACAAAGTCATGGTCAAATGGGCGACAGAGTTGAAATAATATCTCAAATCATAGCTCTTAATAAGTACTGTTATCCATATGATGGCAACATTTACCAAATTCACCGAAGACGGAGTTAGCGACAGACAATTGTATATTCTTGGTTGTAAACTCCTGTATTTTGTCGAAGATTTGACTAAAATTGTCATTTGTTTCCAAAGCAGATCACGTAGAAAACATTTTGGCTAAAGTAAGGCATTAATGAATTCAAACTATCCTGGCAAAATCCCACAGTCGGCTGAGTACTGTTAAGGTTATTTTACGGAACTTACATTAAAACTAATCTACTAATAAATTAAATATTAGGTCCAACCTGAAAACATATATTAGATACCTCTGTTTCGGTTTTTCGGTGACTTAACTACTTGATATTCCAGTATTATGTGAAGTTCTAATTATTCGCTTCTATTTGAGATATATATTTAAATTATGCTGGTATTACGGGCTGATAGCTTATGAAATTGTCCACGGTACTTTGTGTAAAACAAACAAAAACATTATAAAGAAGTTAAAATGAAGTGCATTACTCTCTCGATTGGGAGAAGTGTGATGATGTGTAGGGTTTGAAGTCAAGTATTCACTATATCTAAGTTACAGATATCAATGCGTCGCCAATGAAAACAATACGTTGAAGAAAAACATCGTAAAAAAGCAGGTTTATCCTAGAATTAAACATTCGAAGACATGTTGTAGGGGACTCAGTGCCTCTAGCAAAGATAGGTCTATATCCCAGCTGTGGGTGGAAACGTTGGGAACTGAGTAATTACATATCATCTGGACTTCTTATTTATTTTCAAAAACCTAACTCACTAAAAAACGGTAAAAAAAAGGAGTTCGTGTAAATGTACATTTAGTTTACATGCATAGATTAATTTAACCAAGGAGGATATTCTATACAGTATCATTCAGTATCAGTACACGTTAAAACCGAAAAAAAGAAACATTTAAAAATTCACATGCTCTATTTTTAAATATCAATCTATTCACAGATCAAGAAAAAAAATGTTAACAGACTGGTAAATCCGAAACTTTAACACATATAAAACACGTGCATAGTTATCAGTGTTGATCGGACCACAGTCGCGTACATCTGATGTGCGGCAAGTACCTACGTGCAGCCATAGTTTTTATTTAATCTGTGACACTTCCTGTCATGCCCCATCTAGTTCTATGATTTGTATTTTGTTTTTGGAACTTTCTAGGTTTTTGACGTGGTTGTCGTCACGTTTTTTTTTTGAGAAAGTTTTTTAAATTATTGTAGGTGTGTTCTACTCGTAATTAAAATCAATGTTAATATCACACCTTTAATCCTCGAAGGTTTAGGCAGTGGTGTACCAAATAGTACACCCAAAACAAAAAATAACACTCTAAATAAATGAACCCAAGCACTGTCCTGACAACATCTGTCCTAAGCCTCATTTACGGAGACGCGGGGCGTCGCGCGGCGCGTTGTGCGTTTTTAATTCAAGCATAATATGGCGATGTATGAAAACGTTAACGATTTCAAACGACGATTTTGACTGTGAAGCGATTTTTCGCTCGTTAGTTTAAAATACAGCGTTCGTTGCGGTGGACCCACCTCTCAGTAAATAAACAAAAAAGGACGCGACAAGCCTTTTGCCCGCACCGCGCGACGCCCCGCGTCTCCGTAAACGAGCCCTCAGCCTTTTCGCAACTACATAATTGTGCTGCAAATAGGAAAGTTGTATCCGTTTCGGGTCTTGGAAGCAGCTAATGCCAGTATTTTAATTCATTTTTCATTCACAGTTAATTCTAGGTAATACTCGTACACCTTCCTGAGACTGGTTGTGTGGCTTTCGGGTTTCTACCTGTAACTACTGTTAAAGATGTACTAATAACAGCAGGGACCAACGGCTTAACGTACTTTCCCAGGCACGTCGTAATAGGGTACTATTACGTACAAAGTTTGCTCTGTTTTATTTTCGTAATTTTTTATTAATTTCATTTATCAAAAACACGTAGGTATCCAATATTTTTCGAAAATCTAACAGACGGACTAATTAGATTTTTTTGGTGAAATAAGTACCCTATTGGTAACCAACCTAGGAGAGTCCGTCTTAACCTGAATGTCGACCCGAGTGACTGTTATTATTTAACGGGATATTTTTAAATGCAAATAATGTTCCAGCACACTAGGTAACTCCACTAATTAACAGAATGCATATCTGAAAAAATAATGTTATGCAAAAAAAACCATTGAATAACTAAACTAGTCCTTAAAAAAAAACTAAAAAAACACACAATACGAGATGACCTTTTTCATCAAATTCACACCAAAAGTGTCATTCACATCAAAAATACTAACTTGCACTCTAACGGCCGAATACTGAAACGCTACTCAATTTTAAGTTGCCCTTAAATCTCGTTCTGTCTCTGTTACTTCAGCATAGAGTGACGGAGACAGCACTAGATTTGAGCGTTACTTAGATTTGAGTGACGTTTCAGTATTCGGCCGTAAATCGTTTAGGTTATGTTAGGTTTTTTTTTCAGTTCAGTCAAACAGTTCTGCATAAACCATTCAATAGTACTTATATTGAATTTGATTTATTTAGTATGCATAATTTGTGTGCAAGTCAGTATTTTTGGTTTAACTATTTTGTTCGAAAAAAGGGAATATTCAGATAAAGAAGATTTAAACACATGCCTTATTTATTTAACTACAAACCTAACAAACCACTAAAACTGTACATAAAATTGCTTAATAAAATCAAAGTAAAGTAATAAGTTGCTTGCTTAAGTAATAAAGGTTGATCTGAATACCTAAATAACTTTCTGAAGCCTTCACATTCAGGCTTTATTTCAGAACATATTTTAATTTTAAAGTTTTAAAACACCACCACAAAAGTTCCCAACGAAAACTTCGAAACAATTCAAAATCTGAATTTAATATTAAATTTTGAAGTCTGTAACATTCCTTTGCTCACGGTCCTAACAAAAACAATACACAGGCATGCCTGACGGGAGTCATAACTTTTCCACCGAGACTTAATTATAAAATCGCTGGAACATTTTCACATGCCATCGAAATATTAGCTACTAGCCAGCTACTGACTAACCGAACAAATTGTTTTATTCCGAAACTATTTAAACCACGCGATACCATCGGAAACTCGTATAGATTCACAAATAAATTAATTATGGTGACTTTAATTATGAGAATAGCCCAATTAGTGGGACATGGTAGTGTGACGTAACATTATTATATGTTTGTGTTGCCAGATTAGTCATTTGTGTTTGTGTTGCCAGTCATTAGTTATTAATAATAGTTACTGTCGCCATTTGTAAGGTAGCGATAGTAACATTATGAATAAATTAAACGCTAATTATAATTATTTTGTATTGAGACATGCTGTGTGGTTGTAATATTATGTTATAAAATTTTGTTGAATGCGATTGAGATATCAGTTGGGTGGTCGTTTCGTTTTATTACATTTAGAGACAGTGGTTATTAAAGAACCGTTTAATTGTGTCTTAGTTTTTGAAATATATTATTAAAAAAATATATATACGGTCGAATTGAGAAACCTGCTCTTTTGTTGAAGTCGGTTAAAAAGTAAAAGGCTTTTTATTAGCTAGTTGACTTGAAGAAAATCAATAAATCAATTTCCTAAATCATCAAAAAGTGGTAAAGACCTTCTTCGAGTTCAAAAACTACCTATTTACACAACTCGTTTTTTTACAAAGTTCAGACGCTAGCACATCAAGCTAGCTAAGCGAAACTGTCATTTTTGTCTATTAAACCTTTAATTTTGGCTTTAACGATCAAGTTGTTAACTATTAAAGTTTGACAAATTGAAGTAGCTTGATGTGCAGGCGTCTGTACTTTAACACAAACACCCCCAATGTTACTTAAATCCCCAACTTAAGCTGATATTCTTCTTTGCAGTTCCCGAGACAACATGCTACCAAGCCACGTAAAGCTCAGCTCATCCCTCACTTGCCGCCTCGTCGGAGGTCTGACCAGGGAACAAAGAACCGTCTGCCACGAAGCACCCGATACAGTCGCCATAGCCTTCGAAGGTCTACAGCTAGCGGTCAAGGAATGTCAGCATCAGTTCCGTTGGCATCGATGGAATTGTTCCAGTCTTTTGATCAAGGGCAGCAATCCACATGGCAGTTCCATTATGAAGAGAGGTACGTTTTGCAGTGGCCATAGTATTAGAAATCCAAAAGTAACTCCGTCTGTCTGTTATAATAATACGGCTGCACGGCTTCGGCTTGAGGATAAACTGTTAACATGATAGTACGGTCGAAGAAGGTATTAAGTATACAGTCCGTTAACTTGCATTTACTTTTCAAATTAAACGAATAAATTAAAAGACTAATATCACAAGATAGTAGATACAGCGTTCGGCATCAGTATTTTAATGCCAAACGGTTTAAAAACAGAACTGAACAATCAATATTATCATTGTATCAAAATTATAAAAATTTCTACGTGTATACCAAATAGTTTATTCGACTGTATAATCCCGCAGGGTGAATTCCAACCTCCAAGGTAGCAAAGCCACTGGCAGAAGCTAGCTTCGTAAATCTTAAGATATATGTACATAATGAGTATAGGTATATATACATAATGGCAAGAAGCCATCGACTTAATCTCTATAAATGCCCTGCCAACAACTCTTCATTTCGAAATGATAGTACAACATGAAAGAAGCAAGAGTGATGTCGAGGGCAAACAAAAATTGACCATAGCCGACAAGGGTGTCCCATAAACCTGCCAGGGCACCTCAGTAGATTATCTTGTCACAGCACCGTAAGACAAATATCACTACCCTTAAACTACATGCTCAAATAAAACCTTCACAATAAACATATTTGTTTATTAAGCTTCTGTCGTAACAGAGCACCAATAAACATCAAGAAATTATTTCCAAAAACGTAGGTGGTAGCAATCATTGTCGATTAATGCCAAAACCAGTCTCTCATGAACGTAATTCCATATTACTTTTTTTTCTATATTAAAATAAACGCAACTCAAATTTCAAACCAATCGCGATCAACCATTACAATCCGAATTTATTACGACGAAAAATTATTCACGCACATTAAGAGGCCACCGGTGAACGGACATATCCAGGTATTATGTTCTTAATATACGTATTTACTGAGTCGTCCGTCTTTATGTCCTATCTTCGGGTGTGAAAAGGCTTTGTCGACCTCGTTTTTTCCACAATCATCGCACACGTTGACGTGGAAATTTACGAGCATGGAGGATGGGAGACAACAAATAATAAGCTGGTGGTGTCCAGGTGGGGCTGGCACCCGCGCCCCGCGATTTCACGCTACGTGTGCGTCCGCCAGGCCCCCCTTCCCACCTCACCCCCGCCTCACGTCTCTCGTCCCTCTAGCCGCTCAACCAATTAATATCTTAACTGGAATTGCCTGGACTCGAGTACCAACGGAGTTACTCAATTTTCTCCACGCCCTTTTATTGCTGCGCGCATTTTAATAACAGTTTGAAATTCTTCATTAAACCTCATAAACGCAGATTGGATAATACACGTCTTTAAAATAGACACACTTACATTAAAAACGTAATTGAAGAATCAAATAGTGAGAGATCAAACTTAAGAATGTTATTCAGGGCATTGTGTCGTCGACATTATTAGTATTGGTAATGCCCGTATCGACACCTTCCGGCCCATCAGCGACACGGCTGTGTTTAAATTGAAAAATTGTGAAAAAAGCAGCGTAACTAAACACTTAAACATCTTTCTTAACGTGCCCATTGTTGGGGTCCCGAATTGAAACGCCGACGGGAGAGTGAAACGTAAAAAAAAAGTGAAGAACAAATCGAGATGCTTTTAAATAGGATAATAGCGATCGATGATCGAAGATGAAAGATAATAATGATTCCGGACCGTTGGTTTTTTTGTCCGAACGTGTAGGATCGATGAAAGAGCGCTGTGGACGGATGGCATTCTGGATAGATCACGAGATTCGTTCCGCTTCCTCGAGATCCTCCACACATTGTTAGCGCTCTTGTACGTGACGCTGTTACAATATACTGTCAAACATTTAATGACTTTTGTGAGGCTAATGAGACTAATGTCGGAAAAGTTTTTCGCCTCGGGCGTTAATAGTTGGATGGTAGTTGAGATTAGCGTGAGATGTGTGGGTCGGCGCGTCGGCTGTCAGCGCAGTCGCGTGAGAGAATGGCGCGCGACGCGTCGGGGCAGCGGGGCACACAGGGTGGCGCGCATGCGTCGATACAAATCTGACGGCGCGAGCGCACGTGACGTGAATTCACGACGCGAATGTGTCATAAAAAAGTGACATTTATTGGCGTTTTATATCAACAACATGTCGTCAGGTGACGGAGTGCCGTCGACAATGTGGTTATGATGTTGCAAAAACCAAGATGCGTTGTTGTGTCTTATCTGACGATGTGTCGTGGGAACTTAGTCGGCGAGACGAGACGACTTTATTAAAAGAGAATTGGCCATTTTTTATGAGCTCTGTGTCATGTTAATAATTTGTGGACAAAATATCAAAATATATTTAAGTGAGACGTCAAAATTCTGCGGCTATAATTTGCGGTTGCGAGTTTGACTTGAGTTCGGTGAAATGTCAAGACGAATACCGATAAAGCGCCATCATTGACCTAAAATAACAACTCTTAAAAGGATTTAAACAAAAACTTGGACGTGTCGAAATGTCTCAATGCGATGTAGCTCAGCCCTCTAATGGTCGCGATAACATCTTCCTCGGTGCGTTACCGAATCGTGCTCCTTCAGATGCCTCACAACTGTGAGAAAAAACACACAAAAGGCCCATAAAAACATGAATTTGTCCAAAGTTCCCAGTTTTAGACGTGACACCGAGTGGGCTCTTTTTGTTTGGCCCTTTTTGTCCCTGTCAGATTATGAGTCCGCTTTCAAGGGTTAATTAAGTCAAGAAGAGTATTAGTGATCTTGCGGAAATTTAAAGGAAGATATGGTGGGACAGCGATGATGCATCCAAAAGGATACATTTTATACAGGGTGTAAATTAACTCTGCACACATACATCAACCAAGCATTCTGTACATCAAACTAAGTACCCCTACGCAAAAATTTTTGCTGGGAAACGACTTTTTTTTGGCGCCAAAACCTCATTTTACGGTAAAACTCAATGAAGCACTCTTAAAACATTGTGCTAGTGGATGCTTTGAATAGTAAAAGGGTCATGGAGGTAATTTAAGTAAAGTTATAACCTGAAAAACTAGTATTTACAAAAACAGCTGAGCAAAATTTCGAACTTTGACCTTCAATATCTCCGTAAGTTCTAGGGGGTTCCCAAGTATGGTCCAGAAAAAAAAATTATCGGAGTGGTGGGGAGAACAAGTGCCCTTCGTTTGCGTTAAGGGTACTTTTACACCCTTTATACTTACTTAAGTGTCAATTTTTTTTAAACATAACTCACTAAATGTAGGTGTGCTATTATGTACAGTCAGCAGCACCAATATCATCATAAAGTAGTTCATATTTTAAAGTTGCAATCGTTATTTCATCAGAAATTCGCGTTTGAACTTGGCCAAGTGTATACATACCATTGCTTGTGACTGTACACCTTTGCCTAACCTTTCGGTGATTACAAGTGTGATGTTATATTAATTGATTTTACATAATTTGTAAATATGATATAATCGTAATATGTAAGTACTTTAAAAACAACTAGCTGATGCCCGCTGCTTCGCCCGCGTGGATTTTCGAACTTGACAAATTATATACTAAAACCTTCCTCGAGAACCACTCTATTAATTGGTGAAAACAGCATGAAAATCAGTGCAGGAGTGTTTGAGTTTATCGCGAACAGACAGACAGTCAGACGCGGCGGAGCTTTGTTTTATAATATGTAGTGATGATGAAGTGTATCACACAGAATTGGTGGAATTATCATAAACATCAGCCTTTAACCTTATTGTAGAATAAGGTTTCACCATAAAATCTAATTACGGACTAATTTCATTTTTTTGGTGTTCTGCTAGATTATCGAAAAATATATTGGATACTTACGTTTTTTTTGTTTTATCAAATTAATAAAAATTGACGAAAATAAAACGTGTCAAAGATCATGAGTAGCTTTTGACGTCGCTTCGTGGGTAAAAAAGTACTAACCTTGTGACGTCACACGACTTGACGCGACTTTTCGAAGCACTGTATGGTCTTCATCTTTATATCTTTATATCTTTATATAAAAAAGAAAAAAACGTGTCCATTAGCTTTTGAAAATCTATCTGACGGACTTATTAGATTTTTTTTGATAAATACCCTATTGCTTTGAAGTTTCATGACGTATCTTGTAACCGTAAATACTTATATGGTTCCCACAATTTTGACAGCATCTATTTTTTAAGAGTAAACGAAGTATTACTGAGTTTTTCAATCAGAATTTCCGGAGTTGTGCCCACTGGATAGCAATATTCTCACCCTTAATAACATACAAATAACTGGCGGAGAGTGGATGTACTATTAGGTACACCTCTACCTAAGCTATCGGGGATTGCAGGCGTGATGTTTTTTTATACAAGACGAGTAGGTACTCCGGAGAGAACAGCGGTGGCTCAGTGGTGGCGATTTGAACCCAGGCAGGCATTACTTTGTGTAATTCATTTTATCACCACTGCTCTCAAAACGGTGAAGGAAAACATTGTGAGGAAACCGTCATGACCTAGAATCAAAAATTCGAAGACATGTGACATCTACCAACCCGCATTGGGCCTGCGTGATAGATTATAAATCCATTTCCCTCTCATAGAGAAGTTGCCTTGAGTCCCAGCAATGAGAACATTATAGGCTGATTAATTATGTTTACGCTAGGTACTCAATCTACAAAATTCCACCAATTACGACACAGCTTTTCAATTTTCGATATGAAACCAAATCTAATTGAAGCACGTGCGAGCCCTACGGATCGTAAATTAGTCCTGCTGACGTCACGACCGAGTTATCGTCTGGTTTTGGTAATTAGCGATTCGCAACACAAGCCGAAGGTTTCAAACGGGGCTTAATTGCTACAAACCCCTTGCAGCGTCATATATCTGCATGCAACTCGTAGTATTTTTTTCTGGTATTTTCAATTTTAGGAGAGATTTTTAAACGGTCCACTTTATGGAACATAAGGAAACATAACATAAGGAAAATCCCTAACATAGAACGTAGAAGAGACTAACTCCCACACTCAGAGATGTTTAATGATTTTCTGATGTCTAATGATCTTAGTATAAGTTTAACATAATTGTGTATGACAAAACTGTCAAAACCTTTACTAAGTGATGGCCTTAGTAATCATTAAAGCTCTCTGAGTGCGGCAGTGAGTATAATTTACTAAAGAGGTCGTGTATGAGAGGAAGTTCGACTCGCGGGGTTTCAAGACAGAGCCAAGTGGCAAGTAACCGTTATACTCAGATTTGGCTTCAATTTTCTTTATTTTCAGATGACCTAAACAATCCCTTAGCTATGCCATCCAGAGCTGAGTCTCTTAATTTTATAGAGCAAAACCATAGGCTGTAAAAAACTACTGAGTTACGGAATCTCATCCAATTTGTTCCAACGATTTAAACAGCAGAGCTGATCGCACATTCCTTTACATAAAGAGTTGCTTAACTAAGTACATTAAAGCTGAATAGCATTACAATTTTACATAAATAGAACACATTTACATAATGGCATCCTTTAAAATCATTCAATAATGCTGGCTAACAATATAAGTTTAATTATTTCCATAAAAGTAGTGAATGCCACAGCAAAAAGAAAGCTGATAATTTATGCGTCAAGCTATTTAAATTGCAGACATAGCAGAATATTCTCCATAAATATTTAATTATCGTTTTATCAAATTTTAGGTTTTTAGGAAAATGCAGCTCCACCCCGTTACGAAATAAAGAACGACAAAAACTCAAATAATCATTACCAGTATTTGTATGAATATATACGGAGTATTTCCAATAATTGACAAGCGAAAAACTCAATGGAGTTCATTCATTTTGGCGCCAGATTTATAAGCCATCCAGTTGGAAGCGAGAACCTCCACTAAAAACTGTTTTAAAAATCACAAAGTGCACAATCGTAAATCACGCGTGATGCGCGAGCATGCGCGTCGGGCACAGCGCGCGCGCATCAGAAACAATGTTACACAACACGGAAAAAGACGACCACCGCCGACGCTGCTCGGAAAAACCGATCATTATGCGCATTCGATTAAATAAAACGTCCGCGTTCGTATACGCTCAAGAATCGGAAATGAAATAAAACGTTCAATGATAAAATTGAAATTTGTATTTACTTAGGCCGTTGATTTTTTGCAAGTCGGCGCCGCGTCGCCGTATATGGGACGAATGTAGATTTACCAATTTAATCCGCGGTTCGAGGAATCGAGGTGGCGATGGCGCAGCAGTCGCGGCCGAACGACGTGCCCTGTCCAACTGTCCTACTGATGGACAGGTATAAGTAATTAGCTCCAGAAGCGTTACTTGTTTTTGCTACGTTGACCAACCGACTTTAAATCGCAAATGTGAATAAAACTGCTTCCATTTCAACATTGTATACCTACTTATATGGTTGACGCGAACGCTATTGGACATATAAATTAATATTTAAATTGCAAATATCGGTCCCATATTAATTATACAGCAACAAATTATTATGAGGACCGAACTCGTTGTAGATCGAGTGTCGTAAATCGCCGAACGTTTTTTATCCGTCGACTCGTAACGAAAATAATTACATATCATGCATTATTAAAACAAACACGTACAAAAAGCTTTGTTACAAGTGTAAGGGAAGAATTTAAAATCTGTCACCCGTTCGAAATTCAGAGCATTTCGTTGGAAAAAGTCGAAAACGAATAATCGGAATTCATTAAAGTCGATTAAAGAATTCGGCACGGGTATCGGTGCGGACGATATACGACCTTACGGCCGACTAATTGGCGCAAATTGACACTAAAACGTGGGATGCCGGTAATTATAATACAGCCGTGGTATAATACGGCTCAGTTAACTCCCTATATAGATATGTTCCTGTTTGATTTCAAAACCACTCGGCTCAAATAATTGTTTGTGTCTACTTAGAATTCAATAAAACTAATTTTCAAGTCAAGCTTAATTATTTGTTAGTGTGAGAACATTCGTGAGGACAATACGGAGCCCATTAACTAGCTTGGTCTACCCAGTTTTATTGTACTTCATACAAGGCATCTGCGCTCTACACAATAAAAGTAAAACATGAAATGTATAATAATATCTAATTTTAACTCATCATACGAATGCCGCCATTCAGAATTGCCTAGTCGTCTCTTTGACTGACACAAAAACTTGAATATTCCGTATCATTATAGAATTTAACATTACTAAAGTAGAACAGACAGTGGCCTAATTGGTAAGGAATTAAAGTAGACGGAACGTAGTGTTTTCAGTTTAATATTTAGACTTTCAAACATTTAAATAAAAAAAATACATTACCAAAAATGGAGTTCAGAGAAACGTATACGGCCAGTGACATCGCTTTCTTCATCCCGTTACGAAATCTTTCCACAAGAGCCGAGTCCCCATTTCAAGACAAACAAACTTTGGCAAGCATACAATAATTCGTCGATAACAGTACACCCAATCCGATACATAACTCGGAATCATCGAAATCGATCAATCGAGCGTGGTATAAATCGCGACGCATCGATTCTATCGCGTCTCGGTCGATCGACAAATATAAATTTGTCACTGGCCAGTCGGAAAAACCACGTCCTGGATGGGTAGAGTTTATAAATAAACAATAACATCACCCTATTTGGATGGGGCACCGTAACATACATCAGCAGTTTATATTCGATCTCGAGTGATAACCATAGTAAGAGAATGCTTTTAAAGCTTACGATTCCATGTTTTCGATCGGTCGTCTGATTCTACTTTGATAGCCAATAAAATCTTCTCGGAGCATAATCATTTTCTTTAGGTTATTGGCTGAAAATTTTAACAATGGGTTGAATTGGGTTGAATAGCTTACCTTGAGGACATGAACTTTGTTTTTACTAGGCGCAAATGTGACAAACAGTTTGACAATCAATGTGGAAAAAGTCACAAAATGTGAACCAATTGATTCCTAAAAAAACATTCAGATTCTTCTGCCACCTAAAAAAGGACCCACGCACCGTACCACAGGCCTCGCGAAAATATTTCGACGCCCATTGTCGACCACCAGCTTGTCCATCGTGGTGGACAAGACTATTTTTGACTGATGGACAGCGACTCAATTTTAAACACGAGTATTCCGTTGTTGTGGTGAACATCAGGAATCATCGAAATCATCATCATCTGCCTAGCCTTTTCCCAACTATATTGGGGTCGGCTTCCAGTCTAACCGGATGCAGCTGAATACCAGTATTTTCGAAAACTCATCGAAATATTTTAACTACTACGAGAGCCACAAAATAATCGTACAGTCTAAAAGTCCGTAAAACAGTATTAATTCATCGAACGAACGATCACTTGACGAAGATAATGGCTGATTTATAATGATTATCATCATATTGAACGCGATTCATCCTAAATCATGTCTTGGAGTTTTTGCAACCATCCGCCAGCTAGAACTTCAAATTATCACTGTGGGGAAGATTAGTTGATATTTCTAGATATTTATTCATTTCCCAAGACTGAATATTTTATCAAAAATATCTTTTTAGTCCGTCAGACAGATTTAAAAAAAAAAATGGACACATATTTTTTCTTTTTTCACGTAAACAAAAGATGAAAACGATACAGTACTTAGAAAACTTGTGTCAATTCGTGTGACGTCACAATGTTAGTACTTATTTACACACTAAGTGACGTCAAAAGCCCCCACTCATGATCTTTGACGCGTTTTATTTTCGTCAATTCTTATTAATTTGATAAAACAAAAAACACGTACTTATCCAATATTTTTCGATAATCTAACAGACGGACTAATTAGATTTTTTTTGGTGAAATACCTTATTGTATGGTTTTTTTTTGTCAAAATGCCTCGTTGGTCTAGCGGACGCAAGCGCCGCTGCTGTGCTTGAGGTCCTGAGTTCGATTCCCAGGCCGGGCAAAGTGTTATTGGGTTTTTCTATCAGTGATGTCTCAGAGCCTGGATTTGTGACCGGCCGATGGTAATACGTTTGCCCCATCTTACATGAGACTTAAAAATAACTTGGATATGTGGTGTAGAAGTGTACTCATTAGTAATAATGGGTACAGTTCTGCCTAACCCTTCGAGGTTTACAGGCGTGATGTTATCTTATGTTCTCGAAGTCGTTTCTTTTTACATGTATCATCAATTCATCACGTTCCTTTTGGTATTTACTTGAAGAACTAGGGATCCAAATAATGCATTTTTAATAGCTACTAAGGTTACACATACAGGGTGTAAAATAGCCCTTCACACATACGTCAACCAAGCAATTCTGTACATCAAACTAAGTACCCCTACGACAATTTTTTTGCTGGGAAACAACTTTTTTTTGGGGCCAAAAATTTCATTTTACGGTAAAACTCAATGTAGCACTCTTAAAACATTGTGCTAGTGGATGCTTTGAATAGTAAAAGGGTCATGGAGGTAATTTAAGTAGAGTTATAACTTGAAAAACTAGTACGTATTTACAAAAACATCTGTGAAAAATTTGGAACTTTGACCGCCAATATCTCAGACCATACCTGGGAAGGTATGGTCTAGAACAAAAAAAAATTCGCAGTGGTGGGGAGAACAAGTGCCATTCGTTTGCGTTAAGGCTACTTTTACACCCTTTATTATTATGGCTCATTGCTCAATATCAAAGCACGACCTTTCTGTAACCAAAAGGGATGGTTGCAAAAAGAGAGATCTATAAGATGATAATAAAAACAACAAGTAACCTCAAAAGCCTTATGAACCTCGTTTCCATTAAATTATCTTTCTGAGGTAAACTAAACTGCCTTACACTAACCAACGCAGACAATTATCAATATCAATGCCAAAGAACTTTTGATTTATCAGTAATTTCTAACAATTAAACGTACTTTACGGTAATTGCTACAAACAAACCTCATAATAGTAGAACATTAAAAATATAATATTAAAGCACATGTAATAACATCGAATATGACGCCATAGATGCAAGAAAACGATAGCTTTAAATACCCAAAAATAAAACCTCCATTATTTTAATAAACCATATCTCTGGGTGTCAATTAGGCTCACTCTATAGAGGGAGCCACTAATCCGTAGAGATAACTCCGATCCTCGAATTAATCACTCGATACAATCGTTTTAATTTATTCGATTCATTCGGATCAAATTTATCGAGATAAAGATTCGGGTGCACTCGTGGGAGCGAGTAAAAACAACGATCGAATAAAAAAACTTACTAATTATGGGGACACTTAATTAGTAATTATGAATCGATTATTTTATTCTGATCTGAGATAAAGCTTCTTGACCGATAGGTACTTTATTCAGGAACCGAAATCTTACTTGTTTTTTTTTCCAAATTGCAGGACTGATCGATCGATCGGATACTGATTAAGATTCATATTGCGTTTGGAAATACGAGAAAATAACCGTTTACTAGCAGGGGAAGTGAAAATACTTATACTGCAACAAAAATTGCGAAAACGTTTCAATGACATAATTGATTTAACGTAGGTAGCTTCAATGACTCCATATCAAAAACAATCCAATCGAAATTAAAACTATACTAAAACAAAACTAATCATCTCTCAAGAGATACGCAATAAAATCTACGCACCCACGAATTAACGGTTCATATAGCATAAGAAACCGCTAACAAAAGCAGGTGGAATACCTATAATTGCCCATTAAAGATGGCACTTTAAACCCAGAGCCCTAGCATTCAGGTAAGCACAATGAAATAGCAAGAATAGCACAATTAATTTAAGACAACCCTTACGCAAATCGGTCGTCACACTATTTATGGGTAAAAGATTACATTGTGCGGGTTGAACAGCTTATCTGAACATCACGCGAATGGATTCACTATTTAATTTATTGGAATAAAACAGATAAATGGTGGTTCTTGCGTTCCGCGTTCCTATAAATCCTGTGGGGCCAGACGGTTAGCTTTTTGTAGGACAGTCCTTTTGTCTAGGTCCAAGAAGGTGGGATTATAAAGGTTTAATGATCGTCGAAGAAGCTGAAATCTTTTATGATTTTCAATTGAAAGAACAATCGAGCTGATGGAACGTGCCAGTGTGTATTATTTTTTCTCTTTTTATTTTCTTTTTTTATGTTCTGGTGTTTTCTTGTGAACGTGTGTGGTAAATTGAATTACAGCCTGTGTAACTCTTTGCTGGACCAGACTACCGCATACCAGACCGCTTAAGCTTAGACCATGTTGCCAACTAACCGCAAATCAGCAGTTCAAAAGCATTTCGTATCCATTAATTACTATTCTGAAATCTCTTACGAATAACAAATCTTCGTTTCGTGTGGTCCTCAAATTAGTCCACAGGCCACCCGTGGGTAACAAAAAGGTATATTGTCATTAGCAATCTTTGAATTCTGCTATCACGGCCAAGCTTGTTTATTCCTAATGCCTTTGGCTCTCTGTCTAATTAACTCATCATGACAATGATCAAAATAGAGACTGAAGTTGGGTATTTATTTGTTTCAACAACAATTGAATACGCAAATACAAAGAGATATAAATTACATCCAAAAGAGTTATAGACTTGTGTATGAGTAGATAAGTATGATATACTTATCATGGCAAGGTCATCAAAATGAATTTTAATTACATAAACGATGTTTAGAATTATGCCAAGATGTATAAAAGAGCAACCATTTTTATATTTTTTTTTTTAAATTGTCTCCTTCCTCTTTTCTCAAACCAGTCCCACTTTAAATCCAAAATATTCTGGTCACGTTACATAAATCGAATGTGGACTGGAAGCCTCCTAGTTTATGTATGATAAATAGCGTATCGCGATATCATCGGAATGCACCATACACGCTTGTTGCTTTGAATTTATTGGAAATGATGCAGCTATCTGCTAAAGCGGTAATGGACAGCGTAAGAAATAATTTTAAGCGAAAAATTGCACAAGCGATGCAGATGTAACCATTTTTGATGTACATGAAATGTGGCCATCTTTTTTTAATACGCTTTTAAAAGCTTCACCTATCTATAACTACAGTAGAAAGTATCCCGATTTTCCCGATCAATTGTATTGAAACCAGGGGTATTCCGGATAATCGATTCCAAAGTTTTTACTATAGATAGTGTTTCACATACGTCATTTAGACAATAGATTTGAGAGTCCGGATAATCGAATATCCGGATTATCGAGGTTCGAATAATCGGGATTTAAAAATCTTAGAAGTCAACTTTGACCCACTTCTCGGTTTCCGGTTGAGCTTTTTTGCGTACATGTTTAGTTTGAGTACAATGCACGGTTAGATACGCGACGTCATAGATTTCCTAATGCATCGATATTATAACGTAATGAACGCAGGAATTATAGTAATAAATCGTTATACACAGGGCCCTCGAGGTTGGAACCTTAGGATAATCTTCCTAGTGTTCCCTCAAACAACCTGTTAAAGTTCCATTAACAGAACCATACCAAATATATCGCAAAAGTCTCGCAAGAACATGTGGACGGGACTTTTAAGTATCAAGTCAAGAATACTTTCCAGTTACTATGCAGCAGTTATGTACTACAAAGACATTTAAATGTTTTAATTTACACAGAATCGCTTACCTAAGGTACTAGAAAATTCTTTGGGCAACAAAGTTGTAGTGCTGTTATACACGGTGATCTCATTTTACAGTAAGGCCTATATCCTTTTCAAGCTTTTTCTTACGATTTGCTCTCCTATTAAATTATCAAGCACCTATATTATTATCTGCTGTCTGGCTCGTTGGTTTAGTAGTCTCAAGTGTGACTGCTGAGCATGAGGTCTTGGGTTTGATTCTCGGGTGGAGTAAAGTGTTATTAGGTTTTTCTATTAGGCTACTCTCAGTGGCAACCTAGTCTGTGTTTGTGCCTGCATGGTCAATGGCAATATTAGTACTGAAAACGGGATATTTACGATGTTTCATTTTTATTAAAGATATTTCCGTGATCATCGTGCTTGTAACAGCGCCAAAATCTTACACGGATAAACTGAAGACATTGCGGGTTGATGTTTCATCATCATCATCATCAACAGCCTATTAATGTTCCCACAGCTGGGACAAGGGCCTCCTGTCTTTGAGATGGAATGGACTATAATCTACCACACGGGCCCAGTACGGATTGGTAGATGTCACATGTCTTCGAGTTTTTTGGTTCTAAAACAAGCCGGTTTCCTCACGATGTTTTCCTTCACCGTTTTGAGAGGAGTGGTGATTAAATAAATTACACAAAGTAATGTGCCTGCCTGGATCCGAACCCACGACCTACTGTTCGTAAGTCAGGGCCGTCACCACTGGGCCACCGCTGCTGCTCGCTGGATGTTTAATGAGCAGACAAATTGGTCGGATTAATAGGCTCCCTCCCTATTATTTGGAACTTCAACATAACTGGCTAAATGTGGGTGTGCTATTAGGTACACCTCTGCCTAACCCTCCGGGGATTACCGGCGTGGTGTTATGTTATCTTCTCTTACTTTCCTCCATTTTCAAGCCAGTTTACACCTTATAAATATTTGCCTGAATCTTTTAGTAATGTAGATAGATTCAAATAGATTTTGAGCCGATCCGCAACAAGTAGATAAAGTACGTGTAGTGTGGAATGCTGCGAACGTTTTCTGCGTGAGACGAGCCGACCACACACCGAATAAGGGAAATAAAGAACCAGATATATCTACAGACGTGGATATAAGGTCCCTGGATGAGACTGAAAGTTGTGAGGCGATTATGTAAAGGTCTTACTGCGGTACTCAGAGATATTTAGTGATTACTTAAGCCATCATTTAGTAAAGTAGTAATGTATGACTTAACTGTTAAAACCTTTACTTAGTGATGGCCTAAGTAATCATCAAAGCTCCTCTGAGTGCGGCAATTAGTTGTCTTTTGTGGAATGTTTTAAGAACGCTTTTACATTTTTCCACAAATAACACTGGTTTTCAGGTACCATTTTAACGTATAAGCAATCACAAATGTGAAGAAATGATGATCTTCATTTAAAGGTAATTTATTGGTCTCCAGATTGGCATCAGACGAATTGTATGACGTAATACAAAATTTTCGCAAAAACACGTTTTTCTTCCTTAAGGACGAATTTATTTTGCTGCACACTGTGAGATTCCACATGCTTATCAATAATGAAAAATGGACAGGGAGCAGAAGGCCAAAGAAAAGATGTATTTACTGTGTGAGGAATGAAATAATGATACAGGGAAGATTAAAACAAAAAAAAGTGTTGTCCCGGCCACAAAAAGAATGTGATAAGGGCAAGGGGCAAGGGGTTGATGATGACTGTAAGACTCCATCGTTTTAGTATTGCTGACTGAATAGATTTGGTTGGCATAAATCTTGGTCACTTATAAGGCGTCGTCAGTCATTGTGACGCGCAGAAGTCATTTTGACTACTTATTGTTAGGCACAAACTGAAGCATATCAAATCTTGTCAAAGAATTTAAATAAATAATAGAAAGTACATACTTCCTACTTTTATTGTATACTTTCTCTTAACAAACGTTACAGTGAACAATAATAAAATTATTTATTTATTTTATCAAACAGGGTAAACAATAATTTGTCAGAGACTGGTGACCGGAATAGGCACACAATACCTGTGTTACGGGTCACTGGGCCTCCAAGAATTAGAAATAAATGTTATTCGGTTTAAAAAGCTCATTTTATCAAAAATATAAGTCACATCTAGATTCACTAAATCCTCGCTATCTGTTTTTAACCCAACAAACGCGATCACATAACTTCTATACCACAAGATAAACTAGTCCTTTTCAATATTCAAATATTTATTCATTTTCCTTACTTTACATGATCAGCAAGTACAGGCAATGACCAGCATTACATGACCCCTCGTATAAAGAAGAGGGCCAGATGTGTGATGTGGATAGGGGTCAGATAATACTGGGCACTGAGTGTACTAGTGATTCGCTTAACAGGATTAGTAAAGTTTATCCAGTGGTTATAAACGAGATCAGTCGAGTGTAACTTGGGTGGGCCTTTTAGGTTTAACACTTTATTGACTGGATCTATGCAATCATCTTGTTTTTAGGTAGTTCACTCAGGTGTCTGAATAATAAGTATTCGAATTTGAATTAATGAACTAGCAACTCACCGTCTGTATACAGAGTGCATTTTACAAGTGGGCGTGGATGGCCAAATCTGAAACTATATTAATAAAAAGGTTTTTGATATAGTTACCTTCGTTTATCCCAAATTTTCTTTGTAGCTTTTCCGAATTGGTATTGACATATTTTAACTTCCTGAAAAGAGACTGTAGACTCGAATCCCAAATTTGATAATAAAAGCCTCTCGTTTGGAACTCAGGGCCTGTGCTATTTCCTTTGTAACTTGTTGAAAAATCATTCTCCTTCTTAAATCAATTCATCTGTTAAGTACCAGTTTTTGTGTCTCCATCGGTGACGACTGCTACGAATTAACTTTTATGTTCAGTCACCTGCAAAATTGCATGGATAGGTACTTTAGTGTCTATTTTCCTGTCAACGTTTATTTCTCGATGGCTCGTTTAAGTTAGGTGACGTCATTTCTCGTATCACACGATTTTAGTTCTGAATTTAGCACGGTTGGCGCAGTTGCTCAAGCAATGGACTGCTGCGCTGCGTGTCGCGGGTTCGATTCCCGCACGGAACAAACATTTGTATGACCTACAGATAGTTGTTCCGGGTCTGGGTATTTGTGTATGTGAGTTTAAATGTTTGTGAACGCACCTACGATACAGGAGAAATTCCTAGTGTAGGGCAACGTTTTTTTAAAAAAGAAAGAAAGAAAAGAAAGAATTGTCCAAGCATTTTTGTAGGTCTATACACAACTCATCCTATACTATTCTTACTGTTGTTTTTAGTTGCTCTCCCTAGGACTATTTGTCTTGTATCGTGGTGGGCTGCTCTAAAAACGGTGAAGGAAAACATCGTGAGGAAACCGGCATGCCTTAGAATTAAAAAAATCGAAGACATGTGACATCTACCAATCCGCAAAAGGCCCGCGTGGTGGATTATATAAGCCCATTCCCTCTCAAAGAGAGAAGGCCTGTGTCCCAGCAGTGGGAACATTAATAGATGATGATGATCGTGGTGTGTGAGTTTGCAATCAATTTACCTTACATACACAAACAGCCAGACCCGGGTCAACTTTCTGTGGGCCATGCAAATATTGCTAAGGGGATCGACCCACGACACGCAGGGAAGCAGTCAGTATCTCAGCCAACACACACACGAACGGAACATTTAAAATTACAGTCAGATAATGCCATTTCTTCTCAGCCATGTCCACATGTCCAAGAACAAAAAGTTCAAAGAAATATGACATCTACCAACCGACACTAGGGTTCTCCCAAAGGGGAGGCCCGTGTCCCAGAATTGAGAGCTTTATAAGCGGACGTCACGCGGTATTACCCGCGTAGTTCCCGTTCCCGTGGGATAAAGGGATAAAAAGTAGCCTATGTCACCCCATGGATAGTGTAGCTTCCCAACGGTGAAATAATTTTTCAAATCGGTCCAATAGTTTTTAAGTTTATTCATTAAAAACAAAACACAAAAATACAAATCTTTCCTCTTTATAATATTAGTGTCGATGTATAAGTATCAAGTACTAACCACCATTCCTCTTTCACAGGTTTCCGCGAATCCTCCTTCCTCTACGCGCTAACGGCAGCAGGGGTGGCCCACTCAGTGGCCCGCGCATGCGCTCAAGGCCGCTTGATATCCTGCGGCTGTGACCCCCTCGGCTACCGGGCCTCTCATGACCCCCGCGGCAGGGCGAAGGTTAACAAATGGGAGTGGAGCGGCTGCTCACATAACCTCGCCTTTGGTATCGAGTTCTCGAAGAAGTTTCTTGATGTGAGGGAGCAAGTAGATGATTTGCAGTCGAAGATCAATGTTCATAATAATAATGCGGGGAGATCGGTGAGTTTATTGAACCAATTAAAAAATAATCTATAAGTATTATTAAAAACAACCGACTTCAAAAACACCAAAAAGTGAAAAATTAACTTCAGAAGAAAAATCAGCTTCTGAAGACAGTGACATTTGTTTGGTGTTTTAGAAGCCGTTTTTTTTTTTGGATTTCCTATACAAATATTTACTATGCATTTAACATTCAACCAAGAAACCTCACCCTTAACCTTCAAGATTCCCTTATTATTGCTTTCAACTCTTAACCGTTGAGGAGTGCCTTCCATTATCAGCTCATCAACATGTAGTGATGACTGCTAGATGCGTATACTTGAATAGCGTCAGAAAAAGCACGAAACACGTAATACGTTCCTATGAAATTTGAGGGTTGCCCTCGATTTCTCTGGGATCCCATCACCAGGTCCTGGTTTTCATCGTACCACCCTTGAAATATCTCCTTTCCAATAAAAAAGAACCATCGAAATTGGTTCATAAACGACGAAGTTATTCGCGAACACACATAAATATACACAAAAAAATGTTCATAAATTTTAAAAAAATGTTCATCAAATAAAAAGTACTGGGCTAAACTATGTTAAATTTTTATGGGACCGAATGGCAACTATTCCGCATCAAACTAAAAATAATCACGTATATCGGATCCTAAATCTCAGCGTAAAAAATACCAATCGAATTGAGAACCTCCTCGTTTTTGGGAAGTCGGTTAAAAGAGAAGTCCTGACTGACTGATTGACGCCCAACCCAAACCCTTCGACCTAGAAAGAATTTTACTCAAACCCCTTTGCACACATGGTTAATATAGACAAGGATAAAGGAAGAATTTTTCGAAATTCAAACTATTAAGGAAGTAAAAAAGGAGCTGAAAGTTTGTATAGTTCAGATCAATCAAACTTTGAACGACATTAAAATCATGATAATTTCTTTGTTCGTCTAATATCTAATTTGTAATTCACCCTTACGTCAAGGCATATAGGGTTGCTAACGAGGTAAATTGGAGTGCCATCATGTTCTCGCGGTGTCTTTTGTGTCCTCGCGTCTTCCTCTTGAATACGACATCAAAGATAATTGTAAAAAAATGTTTTTGTGTTCGCTTATTATTTGTTTTGTTTTAATAAGAGGAGCTGGTGGCTTAATAATAAGTGCCACTTGGGTCGATCTTTAGGTTAAGCTGCTCTTGCTTAGGTTGGCTTATGGATGGGTGACCACCCATTACATACCGAGTTGCCTCCGTGCCTCGGAAAGCACGTTAAGCTGTTGGTCCCGGCTGCCAATGACCTGAAAGTCTGACAACCAGTCTTACCAAAGGCTATCGTTTTCCCTAGTATTAACTGGTTTGTGGAGGTCAGATAGGCAGTCGCTCCATGTAAAATACTGGTATTCAGCTGCATCCGGTTAGACTGGAAGCTGACCCCAACATAAGGCTAGGCAGATGATGATGTGTTTAGATACTGGATACCAATAAGTACTCTCCAAAATAATTGTCACTCATGAACGCATAAAAGGTCAAGCTTCGAAGAGGACCAAAAACATTTCAATCTTGGCCTCACCGCAAAAAAAATGCTTAAGTATAATAAGCATGGACTTATCATAAATCCCTGGCCACATTACAATATGTAATTCCAAGCCTCTTACAAAATGTTTTCATCATAAAAAGACATAAGCTTTCGAAATGACTCAATTATTGAAATAAAGCTGCCGTAATGATACCACCAACCATGTGACGTGTAATTTACAGACGTGACAACCTAAAATTAGCCTCAGAAGCAACCTTCAATTTTCGATTCGATTTGAATAGGAATACCGATGAAGTCATTACTTGAATAATCGATTATTTCAACTTAGCAATTCCTTTGTGGCGGTCTATTAGGACAAGTTAGCTTAGTCAGATCTTGGTCATGTCCTAGATACAATTTTAAGTAGAAATAATCGATTTAATAATATCTCAGTCGATTGTTTTTGTCTAGAAAAAATATCGATAATGAAAGCTGCAACACCAGTATTTTTCTTTAAATCGACTAAAAAAAGCCATGTAATTGGACCGTCTAGTCGATCCGTCATCGGCACCCCTACAGCGAAATTACGTAGGTGTACAAATTATGAAGGAAACACGTCAAAATAACACCCAATTTATTCATGTCAAATTGGAGTCTGAATGGGAGAGGCTTTAATAATTTAATGACCCCCGTGTGTGGTCCCTGCGTTTATGAAAACACTTCAAGTGTCTACGTTTTTATTAGTCGAATAAGACTATTGTGTGCTGCGGTGTGTTTCATCGATGCAATTCATCGGTGGGAGATGAAAGAACAATAACTATGGGTTAGGTAGAATTGAAGCATCTATTTTATAAAATCACTAAAGCCTTACTACCTAGTAGGCTTTAGTGATTTTATAAAATAGATGCTTCAATTCATAATTAAAAGAGTTGTTTATTTGACAAAGACACATTTGGCTTAATAGAAAATCGAATGTTACCTACATTCGATTATAAATTATGTTTTAATCCAAATGTGATTTAAGTCTTAGGGCCAGTCACGATGATTATCACGATGTCTGAATAGCCACAGCTACATACCGAATAAATTCTAAAATGAACAGAATTTGTTTGAAATTATCTGCCTAGTAAGTTATCGGGATCTTAATCACAGGGGGTGAAACACGTCTATTTTGTCGCATCATACATAACCACATACTTCCTAATAAGTATACTAGTAACCATAACTATTATATTAAGTTCGGTGACATCAGAAAAAAAGTATCGATAAAAAACAGACCAAATAATCGACTACACCCATTCTTTCGCAGTTCGAATAGAAAACGATCACGATCGAAAATATCGTAGGTGTCCAAATTAGTATAGTAAGGCGTCAAACCAACACCAGCTTATTCCTTCAAAATTGAAGAGCGGTAAATGGGCGTGGCTTTCGTAAATCGACTGTGTGGGTGGTCTCCCAGTTATGGCGATACATGACTATAAAATATGGTATTATATTGCATTGGCCAACCGTTTTGTATGATCACACCCCGCTTTATGTGCTATAAACTTTGTCGTATATGGCATTATGTTCTCGATCGATTATGATACGCACATGTTGTCGGGTGATGTAATTTTCTGTTTTTAATTTTATAGGCCACATCTTGTGGCCTGTTGTTGAGGGAAAATGATGGTGGATGATGTGTTGATGATGGCGCAATTAATATGTGGTTTTGTATTTGCCTTGTTAAGCGCATTGTCTCATACTCACACATACAGTTGTCTTTTATAATAATAATATCATGCAATTTTCTAAACTCTTTAAAGACAGCAGAAATCTACCACCGTAATCTAGTTTGGTATTTTGACGAAATCATTCGTGATTGTGGAAATTCAAATTCAAATTCAAAACATTTATTTCCGACTTTTCAGCCCATAGAGTGTTAGTAGTACATAAAGGTGACTTATCGCTATGTTAGTAATTGACAAAATACACAAAAACGAAAAGAGACGCCAGTCAGCCTACAGCATGTGCAGCCCAATCCAATGCCTCCAAATAGGACTATGGATGTAGTCAGCAATACCCCTCAGTTAACTGTTGGGACTGCCCCTCACCCTTCGCATCAGCGATGCTGCTCCCTTACGTATAATGGCATGAAAGCCGTCCACTTGAGCTTCAGCAAACATCGCTGACGCACTGCAGTAGCGAGGCAGTCCCATCAGCAAACTGAAAGCATTGTTATATTGTACCCACTCACCACAGGAATCAATAATAGAAAGCGAACGAAGTACAATGCTAAATAGTTGTTCTTGATTTAACAATGATTTACACTTTAAAAGAAGCTGAAAATCATAATTCAATACTAATAAGTGTGATCCGAACATACTACATATTACAATTCTCATTCTCATCGGACATCTTCGCTTATAATTTTTGAACCATCCGCAAATATCAACCCACAGTGGTATTACATTCCAATTCATCGTACCTCCTTAATAGAGTATCATTATAATTTCCTCACTGACACCTAAACATGCCGTAAGCCCTGATTTGTGACCACCAGTTAATGCTACAAGCATTCTGACACGAGTGCCCGGCAGTTGAACCAAAATACCGGGACCTACCGTACAGGATTACTACAAATAATTTAATAGGCCCCTTCCGTCTAATAATAAACATGTCAAACCAAAGTTAAATACTGCCCAACAAAGTCGCATTTGCAGATACGACCTTGTTAATTTTCACGAATTTATACCTTAAGTTTTAGACTACAAGATTGGTGTTAGATTTTTTTAGCCGCCCAAATTAACTTGGTTAATAATATTATATTAATGTCCGTAACCAAATCTGACATGAGACCGGCATACCACGTCCCGTGCTTACTTATTACGGGGATTTACGATTTAATACAATTTACGTTCATACATTCGTTTTTTTTATACAAACACGACGCTTAGGTACAAATTATTTAATTTGTAATACGTTTATAGTTGTTAATTATAGTCGGAGACGGCCATTTAATTTATTTCGGACCCACCAGAGTCTAGTGACATTTATAGCGAGATAATAAGGCTGAAAATACACTGTTCTGTAATTTATGGCCGCGGACAAAGAGGCATAGTGTTTTAATCAGATATGATCTTTATGAAGCACAAAAACTCTGAAACCTATTATGGTAGTTGTCACTGGCATATAAATATTGAACATGGGGAGCAAAAACGTTATGAATTAATGTTTTAATTAAACCAAAAAGAATGCAACCTTTTTCATTAACCTAGATTGTAGGACTAGTGCTTTAATTGAAAAGCGGATTAAATGCTTGTCTCCATGACAGCAAACAGCTGTTAAAAGGTTCCGTACATTATAACAAGTAAGCATAGCGAGCTCAATCAAGTGCTAGTAAACGCAAGACTAAAAATACTGCACCACGCAGTGATAAAGATACATAGAACATCCCGACTACAACCTACAGGCAGTAGCGTACCATTCACAACACCCATCTGGTCAGTGGAACCACAGATTACAATTAGTTGTAAGGTAGTTTACACCTCATTTATACCGCTAAAAAGTATTTTATATTGGCCTATTTGTGTGACACTCCTCCTCCTTCGAAATCACTCTATCCTGTACAATATCTGGCCATATTCGCCACGCAAAACATGATCAGATCGTCCAAACCACCCTTGCCGTGGTCTATCTCGACGATAATTTTCCCCAAAAGTTCAGTCCAATGAGTGACGATCCTTGCCATTCCTTGCTCTTTAGGTATGCTGAAGGAATAAAATTTCATCCAGCACTTTTCCCTCAAAAGCAGCAGAAAATCTTGTAACCATATTGGCTTAGCTTCGCTATCAACTCAGATATTTACCCAGGTTATAAAGCAACAAACGAATTATCATTTATCCACACTAAATTATCTTTCAAGACCTTGACTTACTATTACCTAGACCCAATAGGTGCGTGTACTGTATTTGCGGTTTAGTTTCCAAATCTGTAAACAAATCAGGGTTATTTGAAAATCTGCTGTGTAAGCTTACACATAACGTTTATTCGCGCTACAGCTTCAAACTTTTACTAGGTACTACACTCTTTTGCAAAAAAAACGGGCACTAATCCTTCTGGGCATGCTTTCCACGATGTTTTTAATAACGTTTTGAGGAATACGTTTCCACTCTTCTGCAATGACTCTTGTTAGCTCCCTGATGTTTTGTGGAGCAGGTTGCACTGATCTTACCCGTCTCTTTAGGACATCCCAGACATGCTCAATTGGATTGAGGTCAGGACTTCGAGCTGGTCAATCTAAACGACGGATCCCAACTTCTTGCATGTACGCTTCCACGTCGCCACAACGGTGCGGGCGAGCATTGTCGTTCATAAAAATGGAATCTTCCCCAAGTGCAGTCAATGTGGGTTGTGCATATGGAATTAGGACTTCCATTATGTACCGGTGTGCATTTAATGTTCCATTTTCTATGAAAACTAACTCCGTACGCTCCGTCGAATTAATTGCTGCCCAAAACATAACGGAGCCTCCGCCATAAGGAGTGATTTCTTTAAAACACACTTCCGCATAGCGTTCCCGTGGTCTTCGCAGCACTCGCCGGCGTCGGTCCTCTCGACACAAAGAGCTTCATCAGAAAACAATACTTTATTCCAGTCCTCCAGAGTCCATGAAACACAGTTCCGAGCAAACTGAAGTCGAGCAACACGGTGCTCACGGAGTAATTTAGGGCCCCAAGCTGGGCGGTAACTCCTGATATTGGCAGCCAAAAGCCTCCTCTTGACCGTCCATAAGCTAACATCTACTCTTTTTACTTCTTCAAGGCTCTTCTTCAGGTCCACACTTGACGCCTTACGTTTCCGCAACGCCTGACTCACCAAAAAGCGGTCATCTCTTGGTTCTGTGCATCGTTTTCTTCCCGAACCGGGTCTTCTTTTGACAGTTGAACGACTCACATTTAGCCGCTGAGACACGTAAGTTTGCGAACAACCTTCTTCAAGTAGGGCTATAATTTTACCGGCCCTTATCGCTTTATCACTCATATCAAAAAATGGTATCTAATGTAAAAAGAAAGATTAAATTGTTTAATTTGCAGAAAATATCCAAAATGTTTAAAAAAGTCGTAATCAGTTAAAAATCGTTTCAGCAATTCGCGCCATTAGTAAAGCAATTTTAGAATAATCCACAATAATTATTATTTTTCTTTTATTAATTTCAAATTTTAAATTTGGAACGTAAAGAATCATACCAGGATGCTTCAAATAACTTGCCAATACATCGTCAAATTAATAAAACCTATTTCTTGTTCTTCTTCATTGAAGAAGAGAAAAAAATCTAAAGTGCCCGTTTATTTTGCAAAAGAGTTTATTTCAATAGTACAAGCTATTCTGAAACCAGAATAATTGAAACTCGCGTACAATTGGAAAGGAAAAGGAAACAAGGATTTTATTTAACCATAGTTTCATACAAAATTGCATTTCAATCTTGAGACTGGTAGCTAGAAAGATTACGTAGTAATTAAAACTAATTTACAACTATACACATAGTTTTATGACATTAATGTTCAAGCGATCGGATGATCTTTAAATATAACGACTTTTACAATGTTGCTATTACTAAAATCTTCTACAACATCTCGTGAAGTTATTAAATGCTGAAGAATTAATTTTTATAGGCGCCATATCTTTCCGTCTCATTAACATCTCATTGTTTACTACTAGTTTAAGTAGAATTTCATGGTCATTATTATTATTTATCGAGAAAATAATTATACAATTCAAACCTGAGACCATGGAGGCTTAGAAAACAGACATCAGCGTTATGGATGAGGAATAGTTATTTGTTATATAAGAGTGCAAAGTTGCTTTTTAACCGCGTGCTCAATTTTGATGACCGAGCAAGCGAAGGATTCTAAAATTAATCAGATATGAATCCTGAGCGTTAGCGAGGGAATCAAAAGAGCACGAGGTGAAAAATCTTTGCACTCGAGTGCAACACGTAACTTTTCATCCCAACTCAGCGAGGAAATGACTAAATGCAAAAAAAAACATTTACAATCACAAGATACTTTTATTTCAGTTTAGGTATTAACTACCATATTATGATAGATACTGTGAAAACCTTCGACTTTATTGGTTGATGACCAGATGACGCTCTTTTTAAAACCGCCACTAATTGAGGATAGGTGTCGATATGTTTGTCTTTTTTCATCTTTATTGTTGCTTTTAGCATTGAATATGTACTCCATAGAGTGCTTGATTTCTTCGTCTCGGATAATTCAATAAAATATGCCAGCAAAACGCTTTCTGATAAAGTTTTGGCTCCTTTATCTAGTCACCACGTGTTAAACATAACGTCCTGTTTCAAATACTTCTGGAGAAAGCTCATCGCGCATTTTTAACAGTTTCAGTCAATTCTGTTGGCGTTAAATAAACTTCTTCGTCGCCCGGTTCACTCATTTTAGGTTTTACACTTGTTTACAAGTTTATTGTTTTTATTTTTAACCTAAGGTTTTAACAATATGACGTGAAGAGAAAATTGCGCGCGCAAAGCAAATTAAAAAAAAGTACACCAAGAAGGTTCCAAGTCTGAGTTTCTAACAAATTAAAAAAAACGTTGTATGATAAATTCGGCACCATGGAGGTAAAAGTAAATAGGTTTAATGATGTTTTGAATTCACAAACCTAGTGCACACGATGTTCTAAATTCTATTTACTTTATCCTCTAGCGGATAAAAACAGCTTTTGCACTCAGATATCGAAGAGCAAAAATACTCTTTCCGAGATGGGGGATGAAAAATATTTTAACATCTTATTTCCTTATTTGACTTTTTTCAACAATGTCAAAATATTTTGTCATAAGACACCAAAATCTTTAAGTTGTAGTCGTCACTAAACTTGGCGATCTCATATCGCTAAACACAGTGACAAACCGAGGAATGAAAATGTGCTCTCTCTTGAAGATCTAGAATCTGTACACGGACAGCTACTGCAGCCGTAACAAATATAGCTTTATTACTAATTTATTGTCATTAAAGTCATTAAAAATTTCAATATAATCCTCTATGTTCATTAACTCCCATTGAAATACTTTTTCATTGAAATAGTCATTCAAGGGAATAAATTATAATAGCATAAAAAAATGAATTTCGCGAGCTACGCTGACGTTTCCTCCTTAATGCAATATTTTTTCGCAACAATCTCTACTAGTCACCACTTCCACCTATTGAAGCAACCAATCCAAAGAAAAACCCATGCATTGCATTGCAACCATCAGAGCTCACCCACTTTTTGTCCATATACATCAAATATTTAATATTACATATTACGCATCAAGCCGTGAAGGTAAATTGAACCATTAAGGTGAGAGCGAAGCCGGTGGTCCGGACCACACTTGACCATTGTTCCGCAGGGATCCGACCTTTTTGTTTTGTGGCCTCATAATTAACAGCCTCCCAGAGAGATCTGTTAGACACGCTCGCTTATAATAACCCCTGTGATGATATTTTTATTAATGTCAAAATAAAGTCGGAGGTGCTCACACCGTTTTGAAACAGGTGTTTTAGCCAGCTGCAGTGGTTTATGAAAGCAGCTGGGACTTTTAAATGTAAAGGTTGTTTTTCAAAAGGGACTGTTCGATATGATGGCCATTCTTGCTGGTCTTGATTCTAAATGTAGGTGAAATAAGGTAAATGCAACTAACAAGGTGGCTGCCTAGTTGTATTGTACATAGAAAATTATCATAATTTATAAATAACACTTAATCTAAGCAAGCTTTGTATCGTTTACAGATATTCCGTAAAAGGTTATCGGTTCTGGTAATTTAGATTAAGAGCTATTTCGATTCCAGTACATGTTAGAGACCGATCTAGCTATATTCTTAACGAACTGATTAATATGTCTAGAACAGGATACAATAAATCTGAACAAAAGTGAGAATTTGAAAAAATCCATTTAGAAATAACTCTGCGATAACCTCGTCACATTATTGACGATCACTGGTGCCATTTGACGGATCGTAACATTTGAACCATTAAAAGATACACCTCGGTGTAATAGGCAGTTCCCAAGGCCCCTCAGCGGGATCTATAAAAGATCTCGCGTCGACCCACACAAGAAATTAGGTACCACATTAGAACCGAGGTGATAATTACGTTATAAAAAATTTATAAGATGAGTTAATATTTCGTAGTTACGATGAGTCGAATGTCGATTTAAACTTGGTTTAGTTACAATTTTTTTGGGTTATTGTTATGTAAGATGAATTGGAATTGATGTGAGTTTGCCTAATCATTGTTTGAATTAGTTTTTTGGTTCGTAATGAACTAATTCCTAAATTCCTAATGGATGGTTGAAATTGTATGTTCCTGCGTTGGTGGGGGCCTGTTATGTAGCCAGTCTGAAGAGGTTGCACAAGTTTTCAGTTGATAAGGAGCATGTGACTGTGAATTACTCGTAGCTAACGTCAGTTTTATTAAATTTTCGACATTTTCGTTGTCTTGACTTATTTTCTTGTTAGATGTATCTTGGTGGCCACGTTATCGCTTGGTATGAATATTTGTGTTTTGTCTTCATTGGCAGGTTTTAATTTTGGAAATTCCTTTAATTTTTATTATCTAAATCTCGTGGCTAGTGTAATGGTGTACGAACAGTTTCAATCAGCAATGTGAGGTACGCTCCTATACCATGCATGAGTCCAGTTGAACGACGTGAGTTGATATTATAATCTTTTTTGGTAGCTTTCATTGTTTAGACAAAAAAACGATGGATGGCCTGTGTGAAGAATGATATGCCAAGAATAGAAGAGTCGAAGTGTGGAAGAACAAGATATAGGCACTGCGCCGACACCAAATTAATTGAAATAAGGGCAACAGAATGATGCTACTATTTAGCATTTATCGCTTTTTGGGGTTCCGTAGTTGCCTGTCGGGGCTGCGGGTAGTCCCCTGGTTATCGCGGCCTCGACATAGAGGGCGAAGTTGTGTGTTGTTCATGTTCCTTCATGGGTGGTTTTTAGTCAGTAGAAGTCTGACACTCCCTTTCGCTCTGCCCAAGAGCGGGAGGGGTTATTCGATGATTTTACACCCACCAAAAAAAAAAAAAAGGTTTCCGTAGTTAATATGGAACCCTTATAGTTTCGCCATGTCCGTCTGTCCGTCTGTCCGCACTATATCTCAAAGACGCTTAGTACTAGAAAGCTGTAATTTGGCATGAACATACAAATCAGCAGGAACGCCGACCAAGTGCTAAAAAAAAATATTGAATGATTTTTTTTTCTCGCAAAGTCCATTGTGTGGGATGTCCTTGGATAGGTCTCAAAATACTGCTAGTGTGCTCAAACATGTATGTATATGTTTTTCGATGAAGGTTTGTGAATTATTAAGCTTTAAAGTGCAAATTTAATTATGTTAGACTCAAGTGTGCCAAATCTCTTATACAGGTTGTGTTTGTGCGTGTGTAAAAATTCATGGTAGTAGCATATTTAACGAAAATAAAAGAAAAACTATAACAGCTAAGTAGGCTTTACAAGTTTACGAGTAATAGTCGACCAACTTGTAAAATGTAGTTGTATGAAATATTTTCCTATACATAATGCATGGGAGCATGGGAGCGCAGGTCTCAAATGTAACTTTGTTTTATTTTTATAAAAATATTGGTTCGAAGGCAGGTAGGCAGGGTGGTTAATCAGTTTAGTAAGTTTACATATTTTGATGAGCAACTGCGGAACCCTACATTGTGCGTGGTCCGACATGCACTTGGCCGGTTCTTTAAATGTAAAATTGCACAACAAACACTATCCTTATTCATTACACCGATTTGTGTTTTCAACAGAACAACATGTGTCAAAACCAATCGCCGAATTGAAAGTTATATTAATGTGTTGCTTTATTCCAGACGAGTGAATAACCCAATATACATGTATATGTCTCGGTTTGGAACAACTTTACGTGAGTCCGTCACAAATTCCAACTTTATTTCTAGGGTTGACAAAATGATGAATTTTCGTTTCTGATGTGTTCTCGGCTTTTCTAATATTTTCTGTTGTGTGTAAATTGGTAATATAGGACTAACTCTCACAAACACGCTGATAATTTTAGGTTCCACGACTGCTGCATCAGCAGACTTTTACCAAGCACTTGGAATTTAGACTCTTTGTGTATCAATATCTTCAAAGTTCAAGATGTCTAGTACAAGAGTTTTCATCGTTATCTCTACAGCCCGACTTCACCCACTGCGGGGTCAGGCCACCGGGGTCAGATCTTTGTATTTACCAAGCTTCACGTTCTTGTGCCAGCCTCATCCAGGATAATTCCGCGATGGCAACAATATTGTCTGCCCATCTTCCCGATGAGAGTCATGAATCTTGTGAAGTATCTTGTGTCTTTGCAACAAGATTTTTAACTACATAGTAAAAATACAAAAAATAAACTGTTGTAACGGAATATACATAACTTGATTTGAAGTAAGCAGAAAGTAAACTCTCATGCAAAAACTCCAAATATTTTCTCCCTCGACAACCCTACCAGAAGTTAGAAGCTACTTCTCCGTGTGCGGTTTAACTAATGGTTAATTTGCCCGTCAGATTAACCACGGTCATCTGAAACCTATTAGCATTAGTCTGTTAATCGGCAGCGAGATTATGTTGTGAATCACATTTCACAATGTTAACGAAATGTCTGGCTATTTGTTGTTTATCTGTGGGTACTACAACGCCTCGGTACTGGAAGGGTATAATTATAGTTCGAAAGAGATACCGCGGCCCCGGACACAGTGGGCTAAGAAAGAGGTATCCCCTTGTTTCGCAGACAGAAATTTCAAAGAATTTCGTTTCTTAGAAAAATTTTCAAATAATATTTGGTTCTTGTATTTTTTTTCGAATATTATTGTTTCAAATACTATTTTTTTGAATGAAACATATTTTACAGAAACATAATTCAAAGAATTTCATAATCTATTTTTTTTTCATTTCACAAACTTATCAAACCGTAAAAATATTTTTTAACGATTCTTTGTTCGGTGTATTTTTCCATAGTTTTTATTTCAACGATAATGTTAGTATATAAAAATGGAAATCCAGAAATACGAATTTTCAGCAAAAGTGACTGTTATATTACCTAGGACCTGCAGTGCATCGGTTTTACTCCCACTGAATTAGTTGTTTCGATACTGATCTAAACTTGTCCGTCATTTGGCATCTATTTTACGTGAACTATTTAATTAATAACTCATTTTATGTAATAACGATAACGTAGTCTGTCGTCTTAGAAAACAAACAAACAATCAATAAATATTTTTTCTTGCTTTGCAGTTTCATAATTTTTCCCAGTACCTAACTCTAATATTCTCAGATATCAAAGCAAACGTTAATGAGCCACTTCTCAGCGCACAGCTTCTCAACAAGCAGCACATAAATAAACTATAATATTTTAACAGCACTTTAATGATAACATGTTTAGTCTGCACTTAAGGGCTCCCAGTCGTCATTAAGTAAATAAATCAACTATAGTGCTTAACGTTAATTTAGATTGATGATAGGTACCCAATGATTGAGTCCTTCGATGCGCCCGGTGTTTAATTAAACACTGAGAACTTCTCAGAATTACTTCTTATTTTTAGCACTTAAACTAAATGATTTATAGAGTTATTACTGGACGTGTGTGTGTTTAATACACGATTAAAAGCATTTTCATGATTCCTATGGTATTTATTAAGTGGAATTATAATTAAAACAAACGTGTGGGACCACTACTTGTTGAAACGCTCTGTGGTGTTATGCGGTCAACCTGCTTGATTACTGTTCAGCAATTCTATAATCATTTAAATTAAACCTCATCGTTTACCGTCTGAAAATCTGGATTTAGGAGCAATCATCATCAGCCTATAATTATCCCACTGCATGGACTCAAGCCTCCTCTCTAGGAGAGCGATTGACTATAATCCACCACGTGAGCCCAGTGCGGGTTGGTAGATGTCACATGTCTTCGAATTTTTTGGTTGGAGCAATATCATATTACGATTCCTCCAAGATAACATCAGTATTTGGCTGCGCAAAACAGGTTCCAAAGAATCAAACATTAAGATTCCCCATCACGTATTAAGTCGTGATCAAGTGCTATAAAAGTGGATTGAGCCGTGTTGCATATAGCGCCACAATTAGGAACTATTGGTAGTGGCGGAGGCCTGAGAGGCCCGGGGCTCCGTATTAGCCGGCCGTATTTCACGAGTCCGCCGCCCCGTCGAGGTGAGAACATAATAAGCGGTTTGGAACCATTTTTAATATTCCGGCTTCATTACAACGTATTACAAACGTCTTGGGTGGCGAATTCTATCGCGAACGCTCTTAATACTACGCTATTAAGGTCTGGGGTTCGAAGGGGCGTGGAGGATGCCGATTTATTTGAATTTTTGCTCCGACTCAATTTGGGAAATTGTTCGGCCGGCGGCTCTGGCGAAATTAAGACGTCAGTTTGATTGCAGCGAGGCGTTTAATTATGTAAATGTAAAGCTAGCGGTGGGTGGCAAAATCAGCGGAGTGTCGATGCGGTCACGTATAGAGAGAACATACCTTACGATGGAAGAGTGGATTCGTATCATAATATTATTGTTTCTGGTTGTTTTTCATTCGGTTGCGAATAGTTTGTTGTTCAGCTGATTGTGTGAGGGTAATTTTGTTCTTGATATGTAGGGAATGAGATTGATTTTTTTCGTTCACGTTGAGGCAATTTTTGTTTTGGCCGTTTCTTTCTTGTGATATTTAAGATGGTATGATAATTATGCTGGTGGAATTTTGCTTTTGGTTGTGGTGATCGGAGATGGGGACTTACGTAAGACTTCATTCATAAATAAGCTATCTACTCGTACTTTAAGCACGCAAACGCAGTGTTCATTTAATGTCATAGACATTTGCTACCAGTCATATTTTAACCTTCATGTAATTAGGTACAGACGTAAATTCTTCCTCAGAACCTTTAATCTGTTATCGCTGTTACCACCGTTTAGATATTTTAAGTATACCTACATAGGATTTCTTATTGATGTTGTCTTTTGTAAATTTTTTTCCAGATTTTATCATCTCACATGGAGGTACGCTGCAAATGCCACGGGTTGTCAGGCAGCTGTCAGCTGAGGACATGCTGGAGAGCCACACCCGACTTTAGGGCAGTCGCGTCTACTATTAAACGACAGTATAGAAAGGTAACTTTAATCTTGAAGATTTAGCTGTAAAAGAAGAGGTTACGGGTATCATAGACCCCGTCAGAGCTGCGGGTTGTTAGCAAGTGATACCGCGGCCTCGGCACAACGGCTAAGAAGGAACATGGGTGGTTTTTATTCAGTAGAAGTCTGACACTCCCTTTCGCTCTGCAAAAAGCGGGAGAGGAGTTATTTAATGATTGCCCACCCGCCAAAAAAAATGTTCCTTCTTAGCCCTTTATGTCGAGGCCGCGGTATCTCTTACAGCAACCCGCAGCCCCGACGGGGAAAGGTACACCCTTCGGGCATTACAGGATTGATGTTACTCGTATGTTATATGATATGGTAATTGTAACAAAACCGTCAAAAAAATAAAGAATTACTGAACATGTTGTTTCAAGATTATGTTCTTCTATGTCTACAGGCACTGTTGGTAGCTCAAGAGGAGCTGAACAACAGTCCCTCTGTACTAAGAGGTCGACCCAGAGGCAGGAGGCGAGGGAAAGCACGACCAGCTCCGAAGACCAGCCTGCTATTCTTCGAAAGGTTAGTTTTTCAGAAATGGTTTCACTATTTAAACAAAGTTCCTTTAAATAAATGTGAAACGTCAACGTAGCCTTCAAATTGGGATGGATTTATTGTGTGAAGAATGATAAGGCTTGAAAGGAGGTGAATGATGACATAAAGGGTAACAGAGAAGTACTTATTGAAGAAGACAACATGCTGCGCCGACCCCAATATTATGACGATGATGATGTGATCTAATGTAATTTTGATTCGATTTGAGTAACGAAGCCTTCAAAGTAGGAAATAAATAGCAATCTGCGGCCTTGTCGAAAAATTCAAAATCAGCATGCGTAGTCTAGTTCTTAAAGCTTTAGGTACGCCTAGTGTGGGACTGGTGTGGTGAAATGGTGGCGTTTCGCGAGAGCTCTGATTGTTTTACCGCTGTTGGCATAGTACCAGGGGTACGGAGTTTGAAAGTCCCTTAAGAACCGTAACAGTTAAATGCCAGGCCTGTAAAGGCTGTGAAGGCGTTACACAGGAAAACAGCTCACTAAAGTATGTTTATCAGTTGTCTAGTACCCATAACACAAGCTCTGCTTAGCTTGGGACTAGATGGCGTTGTGTGATAGTTGTGGAATATTATTATTATTATTATTAAATCAATTTTCCAAAAACTTAGCCACGCTCATTTATCATCAAACTCCCTTTTCTAGATCACCAAGTTTCTGCGAGGTGGACCCCCGTACCGATTCCGCAGGCACATCAGGTCGCGTCTGCCGCATCGGTCGGACATCCAGGACAGGCTCATGCGATCTACTTTGCTGTGGACGAGGTCATGCCCTCATCAGAAAGTCCAGCATCAAGCCATGCAACTGCACCTTCCACTGGTGCTGCCGTGTCGACTGCGAGAGGTGTCGCGATGATAAGTGGGTCGCCATTTGTAAGTAGCTTTTGAGAGATCAGACGTCAGGTTTTGTTCGGCGAACCCCTACGCGCGTGGTGTTTTCCTAAAAATGACGATCGTGTTTTCAAAGGACGCGTGATGAAGCCGAGACATAATATGGGTGGTGTTTATAGAGAAGGGGTCGAATAAAGGGTGGTCCCGCTATTAGAGGCGCACAAAGATACAGCGTCATTGGTAAAATGAGGCAAGAAATAACTTGCCGTGCCCGCTCCCGCCTGTGCCAAAGAACACAGTCGAAGAGTTGTTTCGTTATATAATACGAGCTCTACGTAATACTTTCGTACTTACATATGAACTCTTCCACGTATTAATATTATATTCCTCAATATAATATCCTTTACATTCCTCTGTACATTCCATTAGTAGTTAAATATTTCAATTAACTTAGGTGTCACTGCAAATACGAGTAACCAAATAATGATATTATTTTTATTAAGTTATATTTTTACTAAGTAGACCATACTAAGGGCAAATATAAGTTATGAAAATTCTGAAATTAGGAGAAATACCGTTTACATCTGCATCACCCGAGGAGATGTACTAGTAAATTGCCTGTTATTTCTAAAGTGCACATTCCTTTTTAAATTGTACATTGTAATGCTTCATGGTGCCAGAAGTAGAAATGGTTGCAAGAGCTAGTAAAGATGACATGGTTATTATAGATACTAAATGCTATTTTCAAAGTGTAACTAATTGCTATATCTGAAAATCTGTAGTTTTTTTTTTTTAAACTTTGCCCCACACTAGGAATTTCTCCTGTATCGTTGTGTTGTAGTTCTCTGCGGTTTATAGAGTAATACGACCCGAAGTGTATGTAGGAATTAAAATTTGTTCGCGTTTTTATATTTTTTGCTACTACTGTTAAAGTTATTCATAAAAGGTACCTTAAGTGGTCAGCAGTATTACCTTAAGAGGTCAGTCATTCAAATCATTCCCCACAACTTGTGTAAAGCACATTTTCACATTTTTTTTAATTACTTACTTACTAAAGCAATCGTATTCTATAGTCCATACACTTTTCACTCCGATATAAAGTTAGGAAATCGTCCCAAGTTCAAAACTGTATATTTGTAATCGCGTAGATAATGTGTAATTTTTCTTAAAATATAAACTTTAAGCTAATTTGTTAATAAAATCAGTATTAACCGTAATTAATGTAAGTACTTACTTATGTATTTACTAGATGGTAGTACCTAGGTAATGAGTAGCAATCAGCTGACCCACCGTTGCATAAATGGTTCAGATTTTTATACGAATCCATGGAATTTTATTACATAAAATAGGATATTTTTACCATTTGAGCAAGTATTTTTATTTACAATATTTACAAACCATAATTTACAGGATTAAAATGTTATTAAAATATGTCTAAGCATCAAAAAGCGAAGAATTACAGGGCGTCAAAAATCGCCAAGAAGACTGCAGGCATCATTGCCACGTTGGGTAGCAATGCTGATTCTTGGCCAAAAAGCAGGCCAGCCCTCAGGCCACGTGACGAGTCGACCAACCGCTTGGCGATTTCCTGATTATAAAATATAAAAAAATATTATAAAATTTTATCGCTTCGCATTCTAAATACTCCCAATCATTTATGCAAAAGTGGGTCAGCTAATTGCCTTAACTGACTGGTATAACATACATTCCATTGTGTAAATAGTCACATTTGTACGTAATATTGTACTTAAGCATTCCTGTTCAGTGATATTTATTGAATTAACTATTTATTGTAGATCTAAGACTTTGTACCGACGGTTTTTATTTATGGAAATAAAAATTGTAAAGGAATGTATCGTTTTTTATTAGTAATTAGAATTATTTTCTCATACTAATAACTGCCACACTCAGAGAGCTTTAATGATTACTTAGGCCAACACTAAGTAAAGGTTTTGACAGTTTTGTCATACAATAGTATGTCAAATCTTTACTAAGTGACGGCTTAAGTAATCATTAAATATCCCTGAGTACCGCAGTAAGACATTAAAGTGGTATTACTTATGATACTCGAAGCCTTTGTTTCAAATATACCATTACAGGTACCTACTTTTACACTGACAAAAACAACAGGATGCACCTATAGCACAGATAACCTAGGTTCCGCATTTTGAACAGTTTATGTGTATTCGAATTCACCTGACTTGACGGTAGGCACTAGTGACAACTGCTATTCCATTGGTTATTTCAAGGTGACGTGGACGATGGACATGGAAAATTAACATGCTTTTATTAAAATGTAAAAAAAAACAACAAATTTTCGCTACGAAGTTGATTTTCACATCATTTAGTTTTGGTTAGAAGACCACCTATTTTATTGATATAACCTAAAAACTTCATAATAGATCAAAATAAACATCCTAACCAACTTTTTTCAGAATCGATAACAAAAACAAATCAAACATTCACATCTCAAGTTTATTATTCCCAACCATTCATAAGTAATCTTATTCAACCCCGTACTTACAAACACTCACAATCCCAAGTAGGTCCTACAGAAGCGAAATATTTGAAGTGGGGCCACAATTATCGTGTTACTTACGGCTAATTTGACCTCTCATCTCAAGAGCCCTCCTGCTTTGACGCTTTGTTGATGGGTATCATTTCAAATAATAAAAGAAGATACATTTCAAGTAGGTAAGAATCATGACGGGGGAATAGGTGAGGACATAAAAGAGAAAAAAAAAGAAGAGTTTAAATGTGGATATTTGAGACAAGAAGTTTGGTTTCAAACTCCACAAAAAAAAATGTTGTTAATAATAACATTAGTTTGGTTATTCCATCACCGCTGCTATCAGAACGGCGAAGGAAATCATCACGAGGCATGTTCTAAAAATATTCGAACCCATTATGACATTCAACAACCCATCTTCGATCTATGATTCATGAATTCAGCAGAAATTGAAAGGTGCTTGTAAGCTGATTACTTTCTAACCTTCCAAAGAGTTGAAATTACATAAAATCGTAAGATAGAACAGCGGAAAGAATAAGCTAGTTTTCCATAAGGTCGACCCCTAAATTCTTACAAAACTGTGCTATACGTCACTAATAACCAATCTTCCTAAAAACCACTATGCGAAATTAATCTTACCCTTCCGTTTTCATTCCCCAATCAATACAAATACACATTCTCATTCATACATTTTTCCCTAACTGTATAGTGACAGCTCTTTTTGAAGATCTCAATACTTTTGACAGGTTAACGGTATTCGGCCATTTTGTATTCATTGATGTTCCGCTTTTAGGTATTAAATGCGCTTGATCGAATACTTGTTGGTAAGACGGATCGATCTTTTTTGTTAGAAAAAGATAGATCATGAAATGGAGTGGGTGTTGCGAATTAATTTCGATGATTGTTACCTAAACAAGGATTTTACACTCGTCATTTGGGACGCCGAATTTTGTATGGTCGTGTTTGTTCAAATTGAGATAGACTTTGACAGCGTAAGTGTTAGAACCAGGCTTTCACATATTGTATTATTAACCGACTTCAAAAAGAGGAGGTTCTTAATTCGTCGTTTCTTTTTTTTCTTTGCTTTGAAAATTTGGGAGTACCACACTTGAAAATAGCTACGACATACTTACTGTATCTTGGCGATATCAAGAGCGCACACACACACTTTGATATTTATTTATCAGCCGTATTAATGCACATACGAGTAGGTACTTTGAGACGCAGTATCTTACGTCGAGACAATTATTATTAAAATCTTCGAAAACGTTGGTTATACCCAGATGCAAAAAATAATATAGTTACAAGGATTTGCTAAGGTAAGTACCTAAATAAATTATTTCAACTTAAAAACCAAAATGGATTCAATAGGTACCAACCTCCGTAATGAAACTACACAAATACAAGATACAATTAAATGCGTCCCCAATTAAATTGTATCCAAGGCATGCAGGAAGGTCGTCGGGCATTATGACCTAATACTATTAAGGGGATTAGCAGTGTTCTTAATACCCGAAGCCCCGGCACTTGTGAGCTCTCAGCGATGGATGGAACACTCGGCCCTACGCCGTGGTCGATGTCGAGTCGTTAGAAGTGACTGGCGGGAAAGTGGGTGAGTCTTACATTATTAATTTTAAAATTAAAGGGCTTTAAAATTTTTGTGTTTACTTGAAAAAAGTGTTAGATGGAATTAAGCAACATAAAGGTAGGTACAACGCGAAGGTAATCGGTGCTATTGGTGGTACTTCCATACAACCCTAAAAGGTTAGCTTGCTCCTGTAACCTACTAACAATTACGAGGGTTACCTACTGCCTATGTCTGCTTGCCTTATGGATTTGCCGTCTTTTTGGACCCTAGGCACGACATTGCAATGATGGCAATGTTGCCATCTATAAAAACGTTTTCATAGATCTAAACATAAACCAGCCGTGTCTCTTGGATAAATCATAGTGGTTGAAAATAGGTGGTTATAGTGGCCTTCGGAATTAAACCTCAAACCTCAGAAATTGAGCGACGATGAGTAGACAAAAGTGTGATATTGAGTAGGTTAAGCTATATACAAAACTATTTTTACACAATGTAACATTTGTCACCAAAATAATGATCTTTAGAAGTCAATATGAGATTTGACTGCAAATTCAAATGGGACCGGTAAATTTAGCCGGTATAGGTGCTATTGACTGTTCCTACTCTGTTCTCACAAAGAGATCATAAGGCCATTTGTAGCTATCGTCGTTTACGATACGCTGGTGGCCTGAAAACGAATTTATCAGTCGTGCATCAGTAAAAATAAAAACTATAAACTATAAAAAGATTCCCAAAGTTACTGACTTTAATTAAATTAGCTATGATTGTTTATGTTGGTTTGGCAATTTCCAGAATATCGGATTACAACCAGGAACATTCCAAGCATATAATTTTCTCCTTTCACAGATTTTTTTTACTAGTTACATGATCCGTCCGCCATGAAGGACGGACTGAACATATCGGTCCTGCCGGACCCCTTCGACCGATACAAACTTGAAGGTAAGCTCGGTTCGGGGATCTTCGGCGAAGTACACCGAGCGTCGGATTCTCAGGCAGCAGGCAAAAATGTCGCCGTCAAGATACAAACGAATACTGACGAAAATGAAGACCACATACAGGAAGAATACAAAATACTAAGAGATTTTACTAAGCATCCTAATCTGATAGACTTCTATGGAGTGTTCTGTGAGAAAAAGGAAGGCTTGAAGAAAATTTGGTTCGTGCTAGAGGTACGTCAGGCACTTGTATTTATTAATTCTACAAAACAAAACTTAATACATGAAAATGGAACATTAACAAAGAAAAGTAACGTTACGGAATTACTACAGACAATAGACAGCATAATATTTTAATATCTGGGAGCCTGCAGTTACTTTTGTAACAGTCGTCATGATTCGAATAATACAATGAATCATCTATTTTCCAGTTGTGCGAATGTGGATCTGTCATTGATATTGTCACAAAACTGAAAGCAGCAGACAGAAAAATGTCCGAGGAACACATCGCTTACATCCTCAAATATACGATCAAGGTAAGATCATATTCGACTGACTATAAACATGTCGCTCGTCACATACGAGTCGAGATGGCTGTTTATAAAACAAAGGGCCTGCCAGTCCAGCTTTCAACGGCTGAATCAATTGGTAGGTACTTTGAATGCAAACTCAATTGTTCTCGGATCTGTGTCCCGGCTATTTCTGTTGCTCGCGTGACGTCGAATAAAATATTGCCAGGCGAATGTCCACGTACGTTGAAATACAATCTAGAGCCATTACTTAAAATGCACGCCGCTTTATTTGATGTGATTCGCGACGGAACAGTCGAACTTGTCGATGCGAATGTCGGTGCGCGCCCGACAACACCATGATGGCCCCCCATCGCGGCGCATCGCTCAATTATCGTAAATAATGCTCGCACACACAAGATATACGGATCTCAGGCGCAGTAGCCGATGATCTCTCGAACACGGATCAGTCAATCGAAAACCTTTTTTATGCCCTTCTCATAAGGCTCATTAAAAACGATGCCTGTTCGTCCTTCGGGCTCTCAAGTTATCGGAGAGGGTTAAATGCGTATTATCTTTATGCAAGCCACTTGGTTCACAATACCGGTGCTCTGTCCTCTTCGTAAGGCAGATCTTCCACGCATATCTATCGATGTTGCATCTCGTAAAGTACGATCAAAGTCGAAGTTGTGATGTCATCTTTGTCGATGTTATGGTGAAATATAACATCGATAATTTGATTACTGCCATTTTAAGGCACAAATATCAAGAGGATTAGACAGTATATACACAATCAAATAATAAGTAAAAATGTGATCAAGATATTTTCTAGGAACAAATAGACCAACACAATCAAAGACAGTGCAATCTTCGTAGATTTATAACTAAAAGCTGAAACATTTAAACAGTTACCTACAAATACCAACAATAACTCGCTATCACCAAAAACTATCGATAAACAACCTCTACATCACTAACAACTAAACGATCGTAATGAACGCATTAAACAAGCTGATATATCAGACAGCACAGAGCGCAGACAGCCCGCCTGCGACAGCACTGAAGCCCCGATACGTATGCAAATAGGCCCCAATGAATCTCCGGGGCGTGGGGACTTGATTGACGCTGACGTTGCTATCGCCCAACCGTCTCAACAATCCACGAGTCCACCGCGTTAGGGGCGGTCACTCCATCACTCCCTGTCAAACTACCGTGTTGACTGCCTCGATTGGTGCAATCAATTCTACCTCACTCATTTGTATTCTAGGCGCTCGTTTACTTGCACGAGAACAAAGTGATACACCGCAATATAAGATGCAGCAACATTCTGATTACGAAGGATGGTGAAGTGAAGTTGACCGATTTTGGATTGTCTTGCAAATTGAATGGGACGCTGGATACGAGTACGACGAATATTGGGTCACCGAGTTGGATGGCCCCTGAAATGGTGACGTGTGGCGAAGAAGGTTATGGGAACCGGATAGATGTTTGGGCTTTAGGTATTACAGCAATAGAAATAGCTGATGGAAAAGCGCCGTTTCAAGATATGCATCCAACAAGAGCGCTTTTTCAAATCGTTAGAAATCCACCACCGGGATTGGTGAAACCAGCTATGTGGTCCAATGACATTAATGATTTTATCACTGAGTAAGTTTTTCTAATATTAGTGTTTTTTTTCTTTAATCTTTCAACATTTTTAAAGCAGTCTTATGTTTTCAGATGTCTCGAGAAGAACCCCGAACATCGACCCTACGTGATGGAATTAGAAGAACATCCTTTCATACAATCTGTTCCAGACAACGATTTTCATGTAAGTTTTGTTTAACCTAGAGGTCTGGAATGATTAACACTATCAACTATGAAATAAAATTTGTTTGTCTACAGCTTACTACAGAACTAAAAGTACTAGCAGCAGAAATGAAAGACACAATTTTAGAAGAAAAAATACCTGAGAGAATGATAAAAGATGGGCTTCTCACAATTCAAGGTGTTTCCGACCCTGAAACCATGCAAGTGGAAGATTTAGCTGCATTAGAAAAATTAACAGAAGACAATATATTGACAGAGTTACAAACAAAATTAGCCAAAGGAGCATTCACGTCATTTATTGGAGATGTTTTACTCATACTCAATCCAAATACGAGTGATGATATTTATAACGAAACTGTATGTATGGAAACAAACTCAGTCGATGAATAACAGTACAATTACCGATATTCAATGATGTCTTTATAATTTCAGTACCACCAAAAATACGCTGGCAAATCAAGATCTGATAATGAGCCCCACATATTTGCAGTAGCAGACAGTGCATATCAAGACGCTCTACATCATAACGAACCACAACATGTCGTATTTTCTGGTGAATGCAAATCAGGGAAGACTACTAATATGCTACATGCACTGTCACACCTCACTTACATAGGATCAATGAAAAATAACACGGCAGAGAGGATTAAAAAGGCGACCAAGGTCATACAAGCTGCTATAACAGGAGCAACACCACTAAATGCTCATTCTACAAGAGGAATCTTTCAAATACAAGTCACTTACGGCAGTTCTGGAAAATTAAGCGGTGCTATATTTTGGCTTTATCAACTAGAGAAATGGCGCGTCTCGTCTACTGACATGTGAGTAAATTATAGTGATTGCTGGTTGTTCTTCCATTCACCGATAGAAATAAAAGTCAAATAAGTGTTTCAGGTCTCAAGCCAATTTTGATCTTCTTTACTGTTTCTACGACGCTATGGAAGCTGCAAATCGTACGGATGAATTTCATTTAGAGAAAAACAGAAAACATCGATATTTGAGAATACAAGATGAAGGGAATAAAGGTATAAAAGGAGTGAGAGATAGTACAGAAAATAACGTGGCCCTCTACACAGAATTTATAGAAAACCTTAAAACTCTTGACTGGGAAGAGGAAGATATAGCATTTTTCGAAACAATTCTAGCATCGATTCTAGTTCTTGGTAACGTCAGGTTCAAAGATGGAAAAAGTGGTACAGCAGAAATAGAGAATCCTGATGAAGCAAAGAAAGTTGCTAAACTTTTATCTTTAGAGGAAGTCAAATTTCTTTGGGCGTTGTTAAATTACTGTTTGATAGAAAGTGGAACTGCTGTGAAAAGGAGACATTCTACAGACGAGGCGCGAGACGCAAGAGATACTTTGGCAAGTGCACTATACAAAAGGCTTATCGACTGGATGATTAATTTAATAAATTCGAAGCTGTCATTCATGAGATCTGTATTGTACGTATTTTTTTTTTCAGCACGCATGTGTTTTAGTTATGCATATTTTAAACGATATTCCTTTTCAGCGGCGACAAATATTCAGTGAGCTTACTCGACATGTTTGGTTTCGAATGTTACCATAGAAATCGATTGGAACAGCTAATTGTTAACACAACGAACGAACAAATTCAGTTTCTATATAATCAGAGAATGTTTGCGTGGGAGATGCAGGAAACAGCAGAAGAAGAAGTGCCCGTGGTATCTTTACATTTCTATGACAATAAGAATTCGGTCGACCAACTAATGGGAAGGCCTCTTGGGCTATTTTATATTTTAGATGAAGCCAGTCGGACTAGTAGTGGACAAGAGTTTATTATGAGTAAGTAAACTTCTACAATGCTTTTGAACGTATAGAAGATGGAAAATTATAATTAAGTATATTTATTTTGTTTTAGGTACAATTAGAACGACCTGCAAGGGACCCTACATCAAACTATCAGGCAGCCACGAATTTAGCGTGGCTCACTACACAGGCAAAGTGAACTATGATTGCAGAGAAATGGCAGACAAGAACAAGGATTTTCTTCCTCCCGAAATGATAGAAACGATGCGGGCTTCCATAAATGTAACCGTTCAACAACTTTTTAGAAATAAATTGACCAAAACTGGAAACTTGACTGTGTCGTCCAGCCAGCCGAAAGTCACTGTTGTGAGGTCAAAATCTGAAAAGGAAATGGAAAATCTGAAAGCCAGAGTAAGTCATACAAGGATGAATAAGAATAACCTAACTGCCGCTAGTAAACCACTCCCCAATATTTTTTTTTTTTTCGGTTCATACAAAGAATGGAGAGACATCAACATTACAAAAAAATATATTTTCAGAAGTTCAACACGGTATCCAAAGGCCAGTATTCTCAAGTCCATCGAATGCGGACCGCTGCTGCGACCTACAGAGCCACCAGTTTAGAGATTCTGAAGCAACTGTCTGTAGGTCCTGGCAGTGGAGGCACCCATTACGTGCGCTGCATCAGGGCTGACCTGAATGATAACCCCAAGGGGTTCCAAACTGAAGTGGTCAGGCAGCAACTTCGAGCCCTGGCAATATTAGACACGGCGAAAGCTCGGCAGAGTGGATACCCCAGTCGAATACCATTTGCAGAGTTCATTCGAAGGTGAGCAAGGCAGATTCAGAAAGGAAGTATACGATTAGTTTTTCTCCTAATTTTAAACAGTAAAAAATCTTGGGCAAATCACGTTTTTACGATTAAATTAAATAACATCACTCGGATTTATCAAAGTACCGAGTATTTGTTGAATTTTATTTTAGTGTTATTTAATAAATCCGTTATACTATTTATTACTTTCATGATGTAAAATTCTACTGAATGTTGGTTTTGCTATTTAAATAGCACGAGTAAATAGCAGACTAGACCGTGAGAACTTTTCGACCGCATTCTAAACTTGTATGTTGACTAAAACTATAATATATTATAGTTTTAGTCAACATACAAGTAATAAATATAGGTACATATTTGTAATGTCGCCAAGACCTCTCATTTGATACCAAACATGTTAAGATTATCTCAATTTAATTTTTTTAGAGCTTAGAATTTGACATTTAAATTCCGTCATGAAAAGAATTGTTGAGCCTGTCACCCGGGTTATTCTTACGAATCTATTGACACCTCATTCATTAAAATACGTTCAGTAGTCTAGGCGCTACGGTGGAACATACATACATACATAGATACAGACTGCTAAAATCATTACCCTTCCTTTTGGCTTCGCCGTAGTCGGGTAAAAAATTATTATGTTGGATATATACATATACATATGTATATGTATATATACATATACATATGTATATGTATATTATATTTATGATCTGTCTGTTCAAATAGGTACCGATTCCTGGCATTCGATTTCGACGAAAATGTGGAAGTGACGAAGGAAAACTGTAGGTTGTTGATGATTCGCCTAAAGATGGAAGGATGGGTCCTTGGTAAAACAAAAGTTTTTCTGAAGTATTACAACGAGGAATTCTTATCAAGGTAAATATTATCTGGATGGAAGTAAAGACGCAGCTAGATAAGAGAAGACAGGAGTTGAGTTGAATAGCAGTGGACTAATGTTGCTTGCCGTGTACAGTAGTCGCAAGCACGACTGACTGTTGAGCATAAAGGTTGTGGGTGCGGTTGTTGGGTCCAGCAGTGTTATTGGGATTTTCATTCGGGAACTTCACAATAGCATCCACGGGATCTGAATTTACCCAGTTGATGGCAATAGGCTGGTCCCTTAAGACTTAACAAATAACTGACGAAACGTGGGTGTACTATTAGGTACTGCCTTACCCTTCGGGCATTACTAGCGTGATGTTATGTTATGAAGTTGATGACAATGTGACGATGATACTGCACAATGAAAAAATGAGAATCTAAGTAAGTACTAATTAATTACAGGCTCTACGAAACGCAGGTGAAGAAAATAATTAAAGTGCAGTGTATGATGAGAGCATTCTTGGCGAGAAGAAAAGCTAATAAGGACAAGTCGAAAGCGCTACATAGTGAGTATAGGACTTTATACGTAGAATCTTATGCCCGTTTTCTCTAGCAAGCGACCCTTATGGAATTTCTGTATAAAAAACTTGCCGTTGAATTTTCAACTTTAGGCTAAAATATAATAAAATCAAAATTTTCAATTAAGTTTTAGTGTTCAAGACCAATAATCTATACATATATAATAAAATGGTAGGAAAGTCAAAACTGAACATTGAATATTTTTTAAAAAGAATACTTGGGGGTGATCTACAATCGATACCGAAGCCAAAAATAATTTACAATATTAATAAATACATACTTACTCTAACATATTGTTTCTTTCTTCTTTTCAGTAAAGGAACTCAAGAAACAGCAGTCAATGAACGTAACTGAGGACGAAGCTGCATTATTGATACAAAAAGGTAAAAAACCAAATTATTACCTACTTACATTCTTACTTTCCACGTTTCCCTTTGGATGCTTCTTCATCGTTATACAGCAGCTTTATTAAATCCTTAAGTTACAATAAACCAAATAAACCTTTTATTTTATTTCAACTCGGCATAACTATAACTCTTGGTCTATTATAATAACCAAAAAATAAAGGCAACGGTTATTCTTCAAAATAAGTGATATAATTATGTACCAGAATTAAGTATATCAATAAGTGCATTTTCTGAAAATCAAACGCACATTAACATGATAAATTATTCTCTAGACATAGCACACACATTATAAAGTTTTACTCTCATCAAATATATTGTTTTTGTAACAGCTTACCGCGGATACATAGTTCGCAAGGCGTATGGGCCACTTATAAACCGAAGTACAGGCCAGATTGACGAAGAGACGGCCACATTCCTAAAGAGATTCGCCATGAAATGGAAAAGCCGCTCCATATTTCAAGTTCTTTTACAATATCGGGCCGTTCGTTACCAGGATCTCGTGCATTTTTCGCAACAGGTAAGAAACTGACGTAGATGATTCATCCCCCCCTATCTCATAGATTTTTTTTTGTAGTTTAGTATGCATGATCACTTTTTGTGGCGAAAAGGGGAGGATGTAACAATTTCCGTGGGGACAAATGTAACATCTGACTTCTTTGTATGACTTTGTAGATGCCTAGACAATACCTGAGAACAATAAAGAGAAGTTTGACAGAGATGTCAAATCAAACAATCAAGTACGAAGAGTTACAGGGTGGTAGTTCTATGATAAAGGATGTTGATAAGTGCGGAATCAACTACGTTTCTTTTAGGCTGTTATCTCTGGGTTCACGTAAAGTGCATAGGTGGTATCAGAAACTATCTTCACCAAAATATTGTCGATTGCCATTATAGCTTAGCGTTAGTCGTGTTTTTTCTGATGTGCTAGACAATTTGTTTTAAAACTTTTTCCTCAAGTTAGTGATTCGATTTAGTCATGCCAACTGGTTAAATACGTTATTGATATAATTTCTCTTACAACTGATAACCACTATCGCAAGAGGGTAAGTTTTCTGAGGGTTCAACCTCTTTTCATGTCATTTACTAAAACTAGAGCAATTATCTTCGTTAAGTCTTCGATTCCAAAAACAATGCCATGAGCATCTCGGAATAGATTTAACTGTATGCAATCTATCTTGTTAACTTTAGTAATTTAGTCAGAAATTGCATAATTATGATTGGTAACCGTGAAGTTCAGTTCACCATAAACTTGATTCAACTAAAGCTAATAAACGACTTCTTCGTTCATCCATGTCATTATTTGTCATAACAAAACTGGACCATCATTTTCAGGTGCATATCTACAACCAAGCAGTTTTGGAAGCTCTGCTAGGCACCAGTACTTCGGTACTCCTCGATCGAGTAGACCCTCACTCTAAGGAAGGTGACTTCCTTGGTTCTGGCCCTCCTACAGTGTGGAAGCTGCCCTTCAGGATCGATCAGCTGCAGTATTACGATACCTCGTATATGTGTGACCCTTCTGCTAAGAGCAAGTGAGTGTTTCTTTGTTACATGTTTATGTTTTAACGTTAAATAAAAAGAAGATTGGATCCTACAAAGTAGATAGTATAACTTAAAACAAAACTCGTCAAATTCACATTTTCTGAGAAATTTCGGTCCAAAGTTGGATAGTTTTCCGCATGACTTTTTAATAACCTCATTTTTAGTAATTAACGCATCCAATTTCTTGTTGTAGCGACACATTTGCCAGTCAATACGATTCAGACCACGAGCAGTGGGACGAACCGTTGAAACGTCGATTTAGTTCAGCACAAACCGACACTAGTAAAACATCGGCGAGCACACAGACGCTCATCACAGTGCCATTCTGCAGAGACCCCACGCAGCCGGTCCCAGTCTTACCACCCGATGAACCGGACAAACCACCTGCGCCAAAACCAAACCGTAAAGACGGACCTGCCAATAGACCAGCAGTATACAAGAAGAAGCCAGGCCAAGCACCGCAAAGCTACTACCAGCCACCAGAACCTTGGACAGGAGTCAGAGATGACACAGACATCCTCGAAGACACGGCACCGAAATTACGAAAATCAAACTACACCAGAAGCATGTACGCTATTGACTCGGAAGCGCAAGACCCGATAATGGAATTGCAGGCAATGGCTAAATCAACCAACGATATGAACGAGGACGACCCTCCGTTCAATTTCCAGGCAATGCTGAAGAAAACTCCGCGGAACAGAGCGTCCATGAAGAGGTCTAACGAGTTGGGGAATGATTTGGAGGAGAGACAGGCGGTTGCTAAGCATATTATCTCGCCGAGCAAAGCGAAGCCACCGGCAGCTCCTAAACAGCCCGCACCTTCACCTCCGCAAGGTAAACCACCACCTACTCCACCAGCCACTAAGCGCACTGCGCCTACTCCTCCACCATGCAAGATGGCGCCCGAGACTCCCCCACCAAGCAGGGTCACTCCACCTCCACCACGGTCTTCGAGCAGAGAAATCATCAGACAAAACTCAAAGGACCTTATCATTGCTGCATTGAAAAAGAGGGAATCGATTGACTCACTAACTGATCTGATTACCTCGGACGATAATAAAGTCGAAAATGAAAAGGTGGAGTTAGCGCCAGGAATCACTGTCGAGGGTACCGTCACAGATTTATAAAAGACAAAATACGAGTAAGTTTCGTAAAAAATATATTTAATCTCCATTGCATTGGAATTCCGCATACATTACTCTTTATATTATGGCCTTACAATATTAATATTGTTTGTTTTTGACAATTAAGTTTTTAAAGCCATAAGTTTTATGTAAGTCATAAATGTTTTTGTTAGTTTCTAAATTATATAATTTCTATCTCAATAGAGTTAAGTATATTAAATACAAAAGATGTTCTTAAAGCGAATTATGGCGAAACATTGTATTGTCTAAGGTTTCATCACATCATAAAAAAATATTTCAAGTTTTATATTAAATCTTAGAGTACCTTAACCGATATTGCTTTGGTAACTTATTATATTTGCTTATAAACTAGAATGCGGTGACATGTTTATTGTGACCATAGAAACACAGTAGTGATTTTCCATGAAAGGTTAGCATTTACTGATGAGCGATACATTATTTATTTAAATTAAAAAAATACTTTTTAATTTATTGTAAAAGAGCGTTATTTGTAGCAGTTGAGGTCAAGAAAGTATTAAAGTTATTTTTTGTGAGATTGTTATTTAGTTATTTTACTTAATATATTGCTCATACCACATATGTACTAAGAAGTAACTAGTTACAGTAGGTTACATTTCGTTATGTTTATAAGCTCACTGTTATTATTTTAAAGAAGCTCGATCGAATAGTTTGTACAGTGTGATGATATGTTTGTAAAAACTTTGATTTACATTTAAAGGTTATACAGTTTAAATAGCCCGTTGATTGGCTAGCGTCATTATAGTGTACAATAAAATATTACTTATCTCTATTTGGTATGTCGACAAAATATTTATACCAAAGAATTAAATCGTTAGGATCTGCCCTCACTTCAGCCAAATTTGCACACTAAGAGACGATTGTGAGGTTATAATCTACTAGTATAGTAGACTACGATTTACTATATTCTAGAACAGTCGAACAAGCTATTTGGTATATACGCAGAAATCTTTACAATTTTAGTACACTGACAATATTTATTGAAATTTTGTTTTATTAAAGCGTTTGACATTAAGCGACTGATGTCAAACGTCAAACTCTAAATCTATCTATGTAGGTAATCTTAAAAGTGCAAGTTAGCTGGCTTTATACACCTTTGCTGCCTTGAATACCTCGTTCGACCGTACTAGTATCAGTGGGCAGGACAATATAATTCAAATGTAGTCGTCAAAAATATGATATTTTTTAAGCTAATCCGATGATTTAAGTCTTTGGTTTTAGAACACGTTGTTTCGAGTGCAAATGAAATTCAGGTGCTTATTTAGTTTCTCCCGTTGTAGAAAGAAGTATTCGAAATTATATAAGGAAGTTACAGATAAGTTCCATAAAAGGCTTAATTTGTATACGAAACACCGTGGTTTTAGAGAGTACACCCCTCATTGTACAATGAGATTAGGTACATAAAAAAGTTTACGACCACAAACTTTCAACTGCCTTACATATTAAATCACTTGAAAAATAGTTAATGCAATAAAGTACCAAAATATACGTCTTATTTCTTTTTAATCTCGTTCCCATAAATATTTTCTTTCATTATAATTTAGGCCACACATAATTTCTAATCGAATATTTTATTTTCCAAAATATTTTTTTTTCATATACCTCTCGAAATCACATACCTCTTTTACTGCCGAATAATTGACTTACAAACTAGTTTTTAATTAGAAAAATACATGAAAATGGTTATAAAAATATCAAGTTTTTATTACGTTCTATATTAACCTTAAGCTCTATGATTTCAGTCAATGTGTTAGATTGTTTTATAGAGAGTAGGTACAAAATTTACGTTTGACTTTAAACTTCAGTACTGATACCGCTACAACTGTTATAGTTCGACTCACACCAACAAATGCCTATTTCAGCTAAAAAGAATACGTTTAGCTTCTATATAAAATTCAAGGAAAAACAGAAAGAGATGACACATCACAACATGTGCACTTTCTAAAAGTCTAACTAAAAAAATATCAAAGATAAAGATATTTAATGATTACTTAAGCTGTCACTTAGTAAAGGTTTGACTTATCAAATACGTATGGCGATGACGCGGCGCGGGTGGCTTCCTACTCGTATTCCATTAAAATTTTATACAAAGTGCAATTTAGGATACACGGAATGTCGTGGCTCAGGCATGGATATGACGCGCAATTTCGGCGTCTGCGTATCCTAAATTGCACTTTCACTTTCTACGCACTTGGTATAAAATTTAAATGGAATAGGAACCTCCACACGCCATACGTATTTGACCCGCGCCTTAGACGATCTAGGGTCAATACGGAGAACCTTTAAATGTAAGTAGTCCAGAGAATTTACAGGAAGCTAGGCGCAACGAGCTGTGGGCCAAAATAAACACGTTGTGGAGTCCTGACACACTCAGAAGGCAACGTGGTAGACCTCCCAGGAGATGACGCGACGAGCTCGACAGAACCAACGACCAATGGTACACATTGACCCTGGATTAAAAAATTTGGAAGTCATGGAAGGCCTATGCCCACCAGTGGGATGACAGAGGCTAACAGTAATAGTAGTAGGTATATATTTCGAGTTAAGACCACCAGAGGATAAAGGGATGAATTGAGTGGATAAAGAGAACTCCTAGGCCCTGAAGTGGGACAATACGTCACTTCCAAAGACTTCGAGATTTTCTAGCTAAAGCTTCAATAGCCAGACCGATCAACTCACCTTGACAATACGAAAGTGCTATTTAGTGTATTTATGAGTACCTATTTGAGCAATATCAGCACATCAGAATTTACAAGAGGTGTATCCATTTAATGGTCCTTCTCAGATATTTTGTTAGAAAACTTATTAGTATAGAGTGACTTGATAAAATGATTACAAAATACAATTTTATCTTAAATTTTACCTTAAAGCTAAATAATGATTGGTTAGGGTTGCCCCAGAAATATTTTTTGAACCTATTAATCCCGTGCAAATATTGACTTAGAATACAAAATTTAAAGTTTTTTTTTGTTAATTTATTTAGATTTAAGCAAATATTATGGCGCTTACGTTACTAGAATCCGTGACTTCATAACTTTGAGATCATCACATACCTATAATTATAGTTTAAACAATAAATACTAACAAACAAAATATATATTAGCGAAGTTATCCTAAATAATATCCAAAAATATTTGAAAAGGTTAATTTTATAATTATGTTATTTATTATTCTAAAGCTGGGTACAGACTAATGTAACGAAAACAGAACAAAAACCTGAGTTTGCTGAAAACCTGAATTACTTTGCGTAGCCGTGTCCTTTTGGCCATCGTTACAACAGTCTACACCTAGCTTTAAACACACATCATGACTCACCAAAAAGTATCTTACCGGTGTAAGGCAAACATTAAAATCATCTTCAACTATCCTTGGCATTGTAAAGTTAGGGACATTAAAAGTAAAAAAAAGTAAATTGATTACCCGCTTAAAATGGGGAACTGAAAATCTAATGGCGCTACCAGAACTTGTACCAAGAATCGTCATAGTTTTAAAATCGGTTAATCTCATTAATTTAATAACCGCCTACGTGATCGAGTGGTTTAGGCGTTTGCCTTGTGACCACGTGGTCGTGGGGATCGATTCCCACGGGAAGCATACTTTGTCAAGTTGTTTCCAGTTTGGCTAGGACATTGCAGGCTTGAATCACCTGATTGTCTGATAAAAAGATGGTTCCGTGCTTCGGAAGGCACGTATAAGCCGGTAGTCCCGGCCGCCACATAGCGGTATTCAAACCATGCCAGAAGCCCTTGAGGCGGTTTAGAAACTCTGACACTAGGTGTGTGGGGTCCTTAGACCTTACTAAACACACGATAAGAAGAAGATTAATTTGATAATTCAAAATAGCTTTACCTCATTGGTCAGTCTGGGACTAAGCTATGGACACGCCATCTTCAATAAGCTTTGACCGAACTTCCCCATTAGCCGTACATTCAAATCACAACTGTAACTCTGACAATTATATAAAAATGGAAACTGCTGTCTGGCTGTTTTACGGCCCAATTCATTTCCCTGACAGCATGTAAAAAAAAAACAACAATACCAGACCTAGCTCACTAGTACTGGTATTTTAGAAAAAAAAACCCATACCTTAAAATTAGTGCAAACGTAAAAACAAGTGTATGTTACTGACCATGTCACTCTCAATAATGGTTAAACTGGCCGTGTGATACTTATATTATGCCCCGTGATAATTTTAAACCGAAAGGTACAAGACCAGAAGTTTTCTCACTATGCAATAAAAAGTTAAACTTATGGTACTATAAGTGTTAAACTGATTTTTAATAACACAAGAGAGCAAAAACTGATTTGTCATTAATTTCATGACGCATCACGAGGTATACAAAAATACACTTTATTTAGTTGTTTTAAAACAATGTTCTGGAAAACACAAAATAAGGGACAATATAATAATATGAGTAGATTCACTCGCACCGCAGTGTATGTTCAATTGCGTTACGAAAAAGTCAATCAAATATCTAATACCAAGTGAAAACTGTCTTAAAGTTCGTAACTTATTCATTCCGCGACTTCATTCTGTCAGTATCATAACGCTACTTCACGAGTTACTCTCCAACAAAACAATGTTTACAAAAACCAAAAAAATATATCGGTACAACATATACGTCGTCATACCTCAGACATCCATTTCTTCCACCGTTAAAACAATCAAACAATCAGCTGAGTGACATTAGGTTCGTTGAGGGTCAGAACAGCATGCGCCTCGACCATGACAACGAGCGAGTTGCGTGCTTCCTCGTGCGGTACGCCGTGCGAACGTGTCACGTGAGTGTACCACGCGCCGGTAGATGGCAGCACTGATATGCACCATCTGCAGGCTAGCCTGGAATTAACAGAATTAATATTAACAACTAAACTATATGACAGGAGGTGTCTGATGAGATGATGTGTAAATAGAAAAGTGTGGAAGAATAATACATGCTGCGTCGATACCAAAGGAATTATGATCAGGGCAAGAGAATGACGATGGAACATCAAGAACTTAAACATTGAGTGTAAGGACAGACTGCAAACGCGGGCGCGGGGCGGGCTCGTCGCGACGTACTCAAAAGTATGAACTTCATTTGAGCGTTCAGAGGGCACGCGGGCGCGGTAATCGGCGCGGGCTACTTTCCGCGGGGAGCGCGCGGGCAACTCACGCAATAGTTCGTTCATACAAGTGCCATGCGCGGGCGGCAAGCGAGAACCCGTGCGGGAGCGAGTAAGTCAAAATAGTTCGAGAAGACCGCGCGCGTTGTTGTGATGGCGTCTTCACAATTAAATTTTGAACAATTAATACTTAAGTGCTATTCAAGCACGACCTGCACTGTGGATGTCGAAACATTGTCAATACAATCGTTGCAGAAAAAAAACAGCTCTCGCAATCTTCCATACAGTGTGTGAAATTCTCCTTCATTATCTCTGGTTAAATTAATTCCATTTTCACTTTTAGCATTTGCCTTTTAAAGTAAATAGGTAAGAATTAAAACGAAACAATGGACACAACAACAATCGGAACGAAGCCGCGATCGACTGCGGACAGACACAATCGCGCGCGTGCCCGCGCCGTTTCCCGCACCGCGCTGCCAGTGTGGCCAAGCACTATATCAGGGGGCATTCTTGAATGATCACGAACCCGTTATGATAGATTTATTGATAGAGCCACAGTGAGGTTGACTCAACCAATTAAGTTTAAAACACTTTCTACCTGCATTATGATTCACTGGTTACTGTTTGTCCATCGTTTGTATTTGTTCTAAGAAAGATACCAAAAAGTCCCTTCAATTTACAAGTTCGATAGGAATTTGCGTTGATTCCCTTTCACAGGCGTGATCACACACACCACGGCACACATCACACACACACACACACATACACGCGTACACACATAACATCACGGCTATAATCCCGGAAAGGTAATACAGTGGTTGTATGTACCCTGTAGTACACCCATATTTCGCGGGTCATGTATAAGTCGCATGTTATAGGAGGAGTATTTTAAGGTAATTTTTCATTTCATTTCATTTTTCATTTACACAGTAGCAGCTAGAAAAGACTTGAACAAGACAGCACGTTAAGCCATTGGACGAAATTCCAAGTAAATTGAAAGGTTGGAACTAATGATAGGATATTAAAGCATTATTATAATTATGTACTTAAATAAATCTTATAAGTTTTTTACGTGCAGCAGCATTAAATTTTAGCCCATTCTAAGTATTCTAATCTAAGGTGCTGAAACTTGGTTCATGACCGGGTCGCAAAAGTTCAAACTCCAAGTTTGCCAAAGGGTGACAGAACGAAGCTCACCGCCAGAATACGCAATAAGTACCGTAATATGCTCAAGAACAGGAGTCGCCAATGTGGGCAATACGACTGCTAGGCTGAAGTGAGAATGGGTCAACCATGTCTGTAGGATGCATCACAACCAATGGGCCAGGGTCGTTACGAAGTGGGTGCCTCCAAAACGCTGGCGTGACGACTTAAACGCGTTTGTTACCAGTTAAAATGTCAATAGCGGTCATTGCACTTTCCCTAATTTCTCTTCGCACGAAGCAAAACAAATGAACCATCGGTTTCCATTAGAAAAAATTTTGAAGATCACGATAGATAACGATTCAAGACATGAACAGGCTTATTTTTACCCGACTGCGGCAAAGCCCAAAAGGAGGGTTATTGGATTTCGAAGTTAAGAACTTTAATAAATATCATGGGTCAATGACTGCTATTGACACCTAAACTGGCATAGATTGGCTGCTAATGAAATGTTGAGATGTCACAGGGTAAGATAAATAAACATACCTGTTTGTAACGTGCATAGATTTCACATGTCTTCGCCTATACCCCCAACTGTTGTATATGCGAGGACAAAATGGACATGGGAATGATGGATCTGAAAATTAAAACCGCACTATATTATGTCGTATTGACAATAATTTAAAGTTCTTTATTATTTCCCATTGCATTGTCACAGGAGAATGCGGAACTAAGCAATAACATCATGAAATGTAGCACCTTCTTTGATGTCCATACCTTGAGATGAACAAAATAGTATGATTTAAAGCTAAGATTTAAAGCTAAATTGAGTAGATGTCATGTTTGTGACAAAAACTTCGTTACACAGTTTAGTTCAAGCATAATCATCCTATAATGTTCCCACTGGTGGGACATAGGCCTCCTCTCTATGAGAGGACACTCAGTCTAGGGCTGTAAGCTACCCCCAAGCAATAACCCGGTAATGTGCTGTAATGGGGTTTATGCTGTTTTGTCATATTCGGCATCTATGGACTAGAATACACCATGGATTTTTTTTTCAGATTTTTTGAAATAACAAAGTAGGTTACCAGGTTAGGACCCACGAGTTTCAGCTTGTAAGTCAATGCTACCACTGGGCCACCAATGCTACATATTAAAAAAAAAGTGATATATTATACCTTTACCATTCTGCGCATCACTCGACACCAAATTAAGATTCTCCGTTTTTATACTCAGCGCCTCGATCCTTGTTCCGCTTTGCAGTACAGTTTCCACTTCTTTGTCTATTTCAATTATTTCATTGGTTGCATTAGCACTGTTGATCTTTTCATTCAAACATGGCTGTGTGCTGCTCACTTCAATCTTATCACTGCGGTCACTTAGTATGTATGACTTTTTGTTCAGACAATTTTCTGCACTCATTTGTTTCTTATCTGATGAGTCTTCTATTAATGCTATGTCTGTGTCATCTGTATTGTCTCCGGAATAGTCAGTGAGCGGTGATTCTATGGGCTCAATTTTGAGTACAACATTCTAAAAAGATTAATAGATGTGATTATTTATAGCCAGTTTTATATTTGAAACTAGCGGACGTCACGCGGTTATACCCGCGTGGTTACCGTATACAGGGATAAAAGGTAGCCCATTTAGTTACTTAGAGTGAATGTAGCTTCCTAATGGTGAAAGAATTTTTAAAATCGGTGCAGTAGTTTTTGAGTTTATTCATTACACACAAAAATACAAATCTTTCCTCTTTATAATATTATTGTAGATACGGTAGGTCAGCCCAAAAAAGATGTTAACATGAACAAGGAACCATTACACTGTCCACAATTATTGTAACATAATGAAGAATACAATGCAAAAGGTTTAAAAGATGGAAAACAATTCATGTTCATCATCTGGCTAGCTTAACATTGAAACTTTAATTCAAAAGCACGCTCAATACGGGTCATTGTGATTGTGACATTTTCTACCATAGGTACCACTTACAGATTGATCCCCACCATCTGAAGTAATCTTGTGTACAGTTCCAGAATCAATATTTGGAATGCACTTCTTGCATTTATTTTTGTTGTCCTGTTCAGCCCTTTTCCGTTTCTTTGATTGAGCTCCTGATTTCTGTGAAATTGTTAAAAATGTATTGACATGATTGTGGTGATATATTATAAAACTTCTTAAAACATCCGCAACTCCACGCCCAATGAGTGTATTTTGCGTATCAAAAATACGATAAATACTAATTCCTTTTAGTAAGAGATTTTACAAGATCCATTTTAAATGAATACTTCCGGAATAAAGTATTTCTATAAATAACCTTACATATAAAACATAGGCACTTACATTTTGCTTCTTTTCAACAACATCATCTAGCACTGCTATATCGGAATCAATTATGTTTTCACCGGAATAATCTGTTAGTGGTGATTTTGATGGTTCTATTTTTGGTACTAGCTTCTGTAATCATCAGAATTTTAAGGTCATTATTAATTTTTTAAATAAAATAAAAAAATTAAATTCCTACTAAATGTTTTAGTCGCTTTCATGTAAAACATGTTCAAACAGGGTAGGTAGCTTTGTTCTTTAAAAGCCACTGAGGTGTATGGTTGCAATTGCACTCGTAATTTCATGAAATATCACTTACATTCTGAGCGGCATCTTGCCTATTCTGTGCTGACACACATTTCTTGCATTTATTACTAGCATCCTCTTGCTCACTTTTCTTACGTTTCTTTGGCACACTGCTTCCTGTAGTTTTCTAAAAAATTGTTTTGTAGTTTGTAGTCATTTATAGGTATCAAATTATAGTGCTATTGAAAGTTTGAGCAAAGCTTTGAATATTTTATATTTAACCATTCAAGGTTTTAATAATAATATTATTACAATTTGAGTTTAGTTTTAGGAAGTAATATAGGTTTCAAATATTGAAGTTTTAATGTACTGTATTTAAACATGTGAAAAGCTTAGGTACCTCAATTGTAATAATATTAATTGTGAGATTTGCAAAAGGGACAGAACATAAGTGGTTCATTGTTTTATGAAAATCTCGCAATCAATGTAAGGTTTGCTACAACAAAACCCAATTCTGGGTTAAGCTAGCCGTTGTTCATAAAGTTTTTTATCACAATTTTTAATACTGGGTGTAATACAGAATAAGAATGTGAATACTTACTCCAATCTAATATTATACACATCTGTTTCTCTATTAATCATTGATTACAAAAATAGGGTCAGTGGGTCGTCTTAGGGGAGTAAAGACAGAAAAAACTTACATCCTCTTCGCGAGACACCTCACTGCCAGTCGACAAACCACAAATTCTCAATGTCTCCGCAGTCTTCAACAGTATTGGCAAGAATTCTTCAGTCACATTCACCTCCCCGTTGTACATGAATGTCAGCAGCGTCTTCAGAGAGGCCGCACTGATGTCATGAAGCACTATAATTGGATCCTTGTGGGGGTTTTGCTACAAAAAAAAACGTGTGGGCGTTACGACAAGACCTCACGTAAGGAAACCATATAAAGGCAATATGAACCATTTTAACAAAGTTACCTGAAATATCGTCCTGAAAACTGAACTATTCGCCGATAATATCACTTTATGAGCCTTAAAACTGTGGCCCTCTGAAACCAAAGTTACATCCGACAAGCCCTCATCTTTGAATAATTCTTTTACGTTGAACAATATGTTGTTCTGATACCCGTTCCATTTTAAACTTATTTCCTGATTCGTCATTATGAGCCACTAGGTTATCATATGGAAATATGTAACTTGAATTGTTTTAGCAAAGCAAAATAAATAATAGTTGATGAACTATGAAACGACGCAAAATTGGTTTGCTTTGATTGATAGAAAACAATGCTACAGATTACCAATATATTTCCACAGATTAGCAATGTGCTACCAGCACATAAAATAGAACTGGCTTTTCGTTGGTTGCTTTATATCTGTATAAAAGAAAAAGGTTTAAGCACGGTTTATGTTTTATCATAGTTTTAAATATTAATTTTTCACATCCATTTCATTTTGTTTATTAATTTTCCAATTTTTGATGTATTAAAAGACCGTGTTCCAATTCCAAAGAAAGTAAATATGGCGGGGAATCGCATTGGCGGTAAAAATTTTAAAAAAAATCCTTGCAGCAGGCTACGCTTTAGGCGTACGCTTTAGGTAGGTGGCCCTAAAGCGTACGCCCAGACCACAATCATGAGTAAATACCTACCTATGTGCCCAGACCACATGAGTGTTTAACTACTCATGTGCCCAGACGCTGCAAAATGCAAAAACGTAAAGTAATTTGTATTTTGCGTATTTTTTTAATATTTTGACAGCTGTCAGTTGAAAGCGATTCTCCCTAAGGCTGAAAAGTGGTACTTTCAACCCGCTCCGCAGGCATGTTATGACCTACTTTCAGAGTATGAGTAATGAAAAAGTGTTTCCGTGCCTGAAACTTCTATTTGGTACTTATGAATAATCGATTTGCGACATGTGTGTATAAAAAAGTGATTAAACATTAATCAGCCAATGTCGTAAACGTTGTTTTTGGAGTGCTGGTTATTTATTTATCTTCTAACCGTGATCCTCAGCTAGGCTAGCAGACAGCTACCTACTTGTAAGATAAACTGCATTTCGAAATTGTTATCGTAAATATTAACCTAATCGGATTACCTACCCAATAATTAAGTTATTTTAATCTAACAGCTGCAGATCTTGTGTAGATAAGAACCTGGTCTACTTCTGTATCAAAATCTGTATGTAATTTTATAAATATGAGAGTGTAAAAAAAACCCTAAACCGCTTTTATTGACTTTCACTGAATTTCGTAGTGAATACCAATAAAGAAAAGACAATGTGTGTTATTGCTACACTACTTTTCAATTTATTTTTACAATAAAAGCAAATTCAAACCCAATGTTGTTTATTTCAAACTAAATAATATGTTTAGAAAACAAAGCAAATTCTAATCAGTTTTCATGAGTCAAGTCGTTCCGTGGACTGAGGCACAAAGTAGACAGTAGTAGAGTGACAAAAATCAACAACATTCATCAAATATTTAAACAACCGATAAAATTACAGTGGTTACTTCAAACTCTTGAGGAAATATAATAAGTAGGTCACCAAACAATATCCGTGCATTGCCCTGAAAATCGGCTTATCGTGGCTAATCAAATAATCTAGCCCTTATGAAACTATTGTCTCAACTTTACTCAACAGTCTATCATTAGCATTGATGGCTCTTCATCTACTATAAATTAAATTTTAAGAGGACTGTTCACTCGTTACTAAATAATCATTTGCTTTCCAAAATGTTTTGTTTTCCAAATTTTTTGTTTTATTTGGCCGTAACAGTGTTTGTAGCGCCAATTGTTTATTCCTTTGAATATTATAGATTCTATAATTCTTCTGAGGATACTTCATTTGAATATACTTCCAATGACATTTTAGATGACGCACGGTTAGATACGGTAAGTTCTTTAGCATAATTATCACTAATTTCAATTATACTATCCTTGCCTGACAAATTCTCTGATGAAATATTGGTTTCTAAAATGATGAACTTACCTACTGATGGTACTAATAACTGTCCTAAAATTTTCTTCCCGTAGATATCGAAAAATAAAATGTTAGTATGACTCATTCTATAACGTGACTTTCTCAGCAATTTGGTAACTCGCGGCAGACAGTCGCCTAGTCTAAGTTTGCCCTGACTCACATTTTTGTATCCCTAGTTTTCGCTGATAAAAAAGTATGGATACCCGTGCGAGATTCATCGTGTTTACACGGAAGATAACTATGTACTGGAGATGCACCGGATTCCGAATGATTCACCACGGGCACCCATAGTTTTCCTGCAACATGGCTTGTTGTCTTCATCTGCCGAATGGGTGCTGATGACACCTGGCCGAGGACTTGGTATGAAACTTTAGAGATGCATTTTATTTTAAGATAAGTATTGCAGCTGCTATGTGCTATTGTAACTGTTAGTTTTAATCTAATTTCATTAGGTATACTTATTTACGTCATCAGATTATTTCAATAGATCTTCATTGCAGCGTACATCTTGGCAGACGCTGGTTATGACGTGTGGATGGGCAACGCGAGAGGAAACACTTATTCGCGTAGACATGTCTCTCTGAAACCTACATCAACAACTTTCTGGAAGTTCAGTTGGCATGAAATAGGCTACTATGACCTTCCAGCCATGATTGATTACATTCTCAGAGACACCGGTGCATCTCGGATTCAGTACATCGGTTTCTCTCAAGGGACAACCGTTTTCTGGGTGTTGATGTCAACTAGACCAGAATACAATGATAAGATTGTTGCTATGCAAGCTTTAGCGCCTGTGGCATATGTGGGAAATATTAAGAGTCCTCTTATAAAAGCTCTTGGACCTTTTACAAACTCTCTCGAGGTAAGTTGGGGTGGATGGTACATTTTATTTCATAGAAATAAGCTATCAGTTGCCTGCGACTTTCGTGCGCTTTTTTTACACGTAATAAAATTTATTTTATTAATTAAAAGAAAACTAGTGGTTACTCTATATACCACCAGGTATCTGCCATTTAAAGCCCCATTATAATGATTCCAACCGTTTCGGAGATTAACCGAAACAGTCGGATAACAATTAAAAAAATGTGTTTTTCTTGTTTTGTGCCGTATATATTTTCATAACCAGTAAAAAAAAGTTGTTAAAAAACTAAAAAAACCCGACCGAAAAAACTGAAAAGCAAAAACAAGCATATTTTAAATTAACAAAACTTGGAAGCAGGCGGGGTTGAATTTGAATTTCAAATTATGAAATGAAAATAAAATAGACCCCTTCTTCAAAGTTTTGTTTTTAATTATTTTTTTTTTATTTCCAACTGTTTAGTTCTTTTGTTTGTACCTACTTTCGTTAGTCGCGTAAAACTCTTCTGTATTTTATTCAAATCCCTTCATCCCTTTAGGAGTTATGAGGGAACAAAGAAACAGACATACATACACGCCAAACACATAACCATTCTTTTGGTCTTCGCCGCATTCGGGTAAAAAGCTGTTATTTTGATATGCATAACAAACACACTTCAATTTTAAAAATGTTTTTTCTTTACAGATCATGTTCAAAATATTAGGTACCAATGAAATACTGCCGAATGGCAAGATAAATGAACTTGCTGGACAGAGCTTGTGTGTCGAGGAAGCTATTACCCAATCTCTTTGTACAAATCTTTTATTCCTTATTTGTGGCTTTAATTCGGAGCAGCTGAACACTGTGAGTTTATTATGGTCTTACACAACTGAATATAGAAATAATTTTTCAACACACTTGTTCATAAAATGGCTCTAATTTCACCGCAATTAGATACATAATGACACCTGTAATCAAACTGACTTTTTCATTGCTATTATTCACAAGTGAGTTATGGGGTATTTTTTTATTGGTTGAGTTGCTTTGTTCTTAAAAAAGTTTCGATTTCAAAATTAAAAATAAATTAATGTACTTACTGCTTGCTCATTCCATCTTCGTATGTAAATAGATAATTTCAACTTAACGTACGTTTTTAATAACTAAATAAAACTTTTTCACTCAAATATAACTTTTGTTTACACGTTGTACGTGGCTAAAACGTTATCCGCGAAATGCCAGAAACAAAGAAACCTCATTCTTATAGTTTATTGCCGATCGCCATTGCTAGATGTGCCAAAACTGATTATTTTTTTAAGACCCTCACTTAACGGCTCGAGTCTCAATGGCGCCTCAGCGGTAATCACCACACTTGTACCATAATGTACTATTATGGGGCACCATTCTGAAAATTTATTTATTTTTATTTTCAGACGATGTTGCCAGTAGTTCTGGGTCATACGCCAGCAGGAGCTTCCACCAGACAAGTCATACATTTTGGACAATTGTACAAATCGGGGAAATTCGTACAATTTGACTACGGATGGTATTCGAACAAGCGCATTTATGGAAGTTTTAAACCGCCAGCTTATGACCTACAAAAAATCAGAACTCCTGTTTTTCTCCATTACGCTGACAACGACTGGTTATCAACACCTACAGATGTCAAAAAGCTAGCCCAAGAAATTCCAAGTGCTATTGGAATATACAGAGTACCTATGCCAAAATTCAACCATTTAGATTTCGTTTTCGCTATTAATGCGACTGAATTAATTTACAATCGACTATTGAATATAATGGCGCAATTTAAACAAGAACCATAAATTAGGACACTATATTTAACGAAACTTATGACATTACAATACAAATAAATTCTTTGTCAAACGGATTTTCTTCTATTTTCACCTCGTGTCCGAATCTGTGAAAAATGAAATAATTTTATTTAGTTGCTCATGAGTTTTAACAGGTAGCAAATAAAGTCTAAATGCCGTACTCAGAGAGATTTAATGATTACTTAAGCCGTCTCTTAGTAAATGATTGACATATTTTTGTAAGTATGACAAAACTGTCAAAACCATTACTAAGTGATGGCCTAAGTAATCATTAAAGATCTCTGAGTGCGGCAGTAAGTTTGAAAAAACTGAGTCATTACTCACAGGCCGTTTATGTCCATGTTTGTGTCAGTTATGTATTAAACAATCAGAAGTTAGTTACGAAAACTGAATCGCTACTGGCCAGTGTTGTTGGTGAATATGACGATACAGACTTGCAAATATTTACTGTACTGAATGATGCATCAATATCACATTTGCTTTCACATTTCTCGTTGGCTAGTCCCATTTCTCGTTTCACGATTGCTCCGAAAGTGTGTTGTACTGAAAACCACATTTTCGTTGACATTCCATGGAAATTGGCAGAAGCCAGATAATGATGATGAGATACTCGTAATTATTATATTATATGTCGACACTTATCGTGCAAAACTTGCTACATCGTTCTCACATGATAATATACCAATCTCGATATGAATGATGTAACCAAAGTTTTGTAACAATATTATGATTTAAAAGAGTATCCATGAAGTTTCTTGCCATTCTTCTCATGAGACCAACGCTTTGGAATCGGCAACTACAGTACACTGACAGTTATTATGCCTTGTGAGTGGGACTGTAGCTTAGTTTATTAGCTTATTAAAATTTAGTATTTGTTCGACTATTCAAAAGAGCCTGTAACTGGCCAACTTGAAATAAATGATTTTGATTTGATTTGATTTTATTATTGTTTTTGTACACTTAATGTAATTGAAAATATTGTGAATCTAGAAAAAAAAGCAAAGTTCCCCAATAACAATGAACAAAGCTCCATTGCAGCAAGTATTCATAGAATAGGTACCTTTAGTCAATAACTCAATAGCATCTTTTTTCCTATTAGAACAGGATTTTTCCATATTTAGCTCTCTCATATCTGGACAATTGGTTTTATGAAGCACTTGTAACAAAGAAATGTGTCTGTAATCCTGAAAAAAAAATTATACGTTGATTATTTTTCAAATGACTTGATTACAGTAAACAATTTCAGCCGTGTTATTAGGATTTACCTTATTTTTGCCACTCTTCATTGTTATAATCATTTCAGACTCGACACCTTTAACTGGATTTGTACAAGCACTATCATCTCCACAACTTTCGACTACCTTTGGCAATGTAGCAACACTCTCATGATGACTAGTATTTGTACATTTTGAAGGAGTAAAAAATGAAGACTTTAATGAACTAGGTTTGTTGTAAACATTTTGAAGTTCAATTCTTAAAGAACTGTTTTCTCTTTGCAGTTGGTTTATTTCTTGATTTTGCGAGTAACATTTTTCTTGCAAATTCAGTAAAGCAGTTTTCTGAGAGTTAATTTCTTCACCAACTAGGTTGCATTCGCATGCTACTTCCATCATTTTGGCTTTTGTATTGCTGCATCTGCTGTGTCTACGATTGTTTAACGACGAACTTGTTCTCTTCGATCTAATTACCAAAGGGTTTGATAAACAATCAGTATCTGTTGATTTAACTTTATAAGATTTTATTACGGTAATATTCTTATGCTCTGTCTTTCCCAAACTTTTCATGATGTCTTTACTTTTATGATCTTGACCGATGAGGGTGTTACAAGGCACGGATTCGTTCATCACTGTCTTTTCTTCCCAAATACAGGAATTAATAAAATCAGGGGAACGATTCAAATACGATATATTCTTCATAATCATAGCTTGTTGCGTCATTTCAGTTTGCCAAAGTTTTGCTACAGTCCGCACACTATCAGTACCGCAACATCGTTTTTGGTCTGCGTCATCCTCTTTCGGAATAGTTATATGAAATATCTTTTCAATTATTATTTTCCAAAACATCTTAAGGCTTCTGAGAGCTTCCAAGCACCGTTCACAGGGCCAATGGCTGGTTTCAAACTCCTCCTAAAATGTAAGAGAGTGTTATTGCCGTTATGTATTACTAGAATAGATTTAAACAGTGTTGCGCAAGAATTAGATGGAATAAAAAATTAACTTACATCGTTAAAATATTTTTCAAATTGTTCTTCATCTTTCAAACAATTTTTCATTGCATGGCATGAATTGCAAATGCTTTCCAGAATGACTTTCGATTTGCAATCTGGATGGCAACGGGGCACAACCTGAAAAATTACTATGAGGATTATCAATTTACCATTATGATAAAACCCCTTCGGCTGTCTACGAACCCGGAGTTGTGTTGTTGTTGCGGTGACCTGTCGCCATTTCATCCGATGCTGAGTAGATCCGGTGCGTTACGTCTCTGTAGACTTTTATGGACACAAACAAGACTGAAGAGGTCACCAACATTTATTTACTTATCACAAAATCCGCTGTGGATTCTGTTTTGTTCCTACAAGACAACATTTCAGGGCAACGTTCTCCAGTTTTTGCCACCACGCTTGCAATTTGCTCTGTACCTTTAGGCCACTCTCGGCAAACAACACAATGTCGTCGGCAAACAGCATACACCAGACATAAAACTACCCCCTGGCCACGAACTGCAGTGACCGATATGGAAATCTTTAAAAGTAGACTGTATTGTGGTACCGCACAGTTGATTTGTTAACAGACTGTAGTACGTAGGGCAAGGCTTTAGTTTAAGTACTAACATAGGTTTTAGGAATATTGTTACTAACCCAATGGATCTAAGTTGTCTAAATAAATAAATGATTACTATTATATTATATTATAGCGAATACTTTTTTAATTTTCGATGCGTCGCCGCTGCCGCCGCTGCGGCTATCAGTTACATACAGTCAAAAAGATACTTGACCGAAACCAGTTACGTTAACGTAACAAAACAAAAGTAGCAGGCAGAAAATAGAATGGACCCCGCCTGCTTTCAAGTTTTGTTTAGTTTAAAATGTGTTTGATATTTGCTTTTCAGTCGGGTTTATTTTTTCATATTTTTGTAATCTCCTTTTAAAACCCTTCATTTCGATACCCTACTCGAAGATAGTGAAAAAAAAATTGAACTCTGCGATATGGTTCCCAAAATCCGCAATTTTTCTTTGTTTTTTAATTTTAATGTAGCCAGAGACACTTGCGCCACCAAGACGAATCTAAATCTTTATTCAAATCCGTGCATCCGTTTAGGAGTTATGATCCCAACAAAGAAACGAATATACATACACGTCAAACACATAACCCTCCTATTGGGGTTCGCCGCAGTCGGGTAAAAAGACTTTGTCGACACTAGTTTCGAAACTCTGGTTTCGTAGGTGGTCGAAGGGAAACACAAATATTAAATTGATTAATCATTTATGCCTTACCCTGCTTCGGCTTCTGCACGTCATTGTCCTCATAAATCTAGCCAAAATGACAGTCGGTATTACGCAAATTGGCATATCAGCTTTAATCCATTCCCTAAGGTAAAGATCGCGCGTCCGAATATCATGACTCCATGCCCTAATGTCTCTGCACGACTCGTATGATTTGATCTTACCCTCGTTGCGTGAGCCAAGTCGTAACTTGATATGACTCGCTATGGGATTCATTGAACACAGACACTTCTCCAATAAATTTTCGATCGTGCTTCCATGTTGACGTACAATTTTGAGATCCAAAATGATGATGCCGGTTGAAAACGTCAAGTCGTCAAAACGTGACGTACTTGTAATATTTTATAAAGTTTTCTGCAAAGGTTTATAATTTAAAAAGGCTACAAACTTTTTAAAAGCTTTCTTATCAGTACTGGCATAAACAAAAAGAAAACAATTTGAAAATATGACATTCTATTTCCAGTCAACATTCCACCTCGATTTCTTTTGACAGTTCAAAATATTTGATAATTTTCGTTATACACATTTTACCGTAAGTAATAGCAAAACAAAACATTTCAAATCGTATAGTTACGCGTAAAATGGATGGCGGAGAAAAGTAGTATATATTTGTATACATGCATATGTTTAGAAAAATCGTATATTATCCTCTAAGTAGACTAAATAGTTGGCATTACAATGTCTTTCGTAACGAAAAGGGAACGTGTGTTCAACGAATATGACCTATTCGATTTACCGGCGAGGAATGAAGGGAAGCTGAAAACTTATGCGTCATGTACGGACGCGAGAGCCTGGTCCCACTTTAATTCTGATAAAACCGAGCACTTAGTGGATTTAATAAAGCGGAACAATGAGACTGTCCGACCGAAGTACTTGCCGACAGACGTGATAGTTGACACGCTTATGGTGGTCAAGAATGCAGAAATAACGCGCTTGAAGCGCAAGATTGAAGAGTTCGAGCAAATGTTGACCGCATACGATCAACTGGAGCTTTCGTGCGACCAGAAGTCTGAAATTGCTCACGCTGTAAGTATTTATATATTTTTTTTTAATTCTGGTTTTCATGCACAGGTATTAATTACATTTTGATTGACTGAGCAACATCTGGCGTAGGTACGTCTATGTATAATATTGTATTGATGAATTCTAAAAATAATAATAATCCTGCCCACCGTTTTCGGTCACGGTAACCAATTTCAGCGGATATTTTAGCTATTTACACGGTGTGGGCACAGACACACGTGCACTCTCTTCTCACACCTCACTCTCATAGTCCAATGGGCAATCTGACACGGCTGGAGAGAGATCAGGCATAGCAACGGCATAAACTGTTTTTCGAAGCACAGGGATAGCTTACCACTAACTTCTAAACTCCAAGCTACTACTGAGAAATACGGTAATGGAAAATCCCAACAACATTGTTTTGCCCCAGTAGGGAATCGAATCCAATAGAAAAATCGAATCTGCTAGATTTTTATTGTTTAAGGTGACATTTTTTGATTCTTCCATTTCCTTGAGGTTTTAAAAAGATATTACAAAATGATATACAACTTGTGTTTAAAATAAATTTATTATTTATTTTCATTGAATGGTATCTTTTTTATTTTATTTTACTTACCAAAACGTTGGAAATAAACGAAGTTAAAAAACTAAAAAACCCGACTGAAAAAACTAAAAAGCAAAAACCAAGCTCTTTTTATTAAATTTAAGAAAACTTGCAATGGAAGTAGGCGGGGTTCCTTCTACTCGTATTTTCATAATTTTGTATGAGGTATTTAAGAGGACCTCGCCTGCTTCCAAGTTTTGATTTAAAAAGTATTTGTTATTTGCTTTGAGTTTTTTCAGTTGGGTTTTTTTTTATTTTTACATGTTGAGGCGTAGTGGGAAATCAGCCTAAGAAGGGGATTTTGTAAACAGTTACTTAATCAAATAGACCAAACTCCGCAAATGCCACAGACAAAAAAAATATTGTTATAATTATTAATTGCATTGCATTTTCAGCACGCAGCAATAAAAGCTGCCAATAAAGAGCTCGATGAGATGGTAAGAGAAAAAGCCATAAATATTTAAAAAAATTATTTATTCTTAAGCATCATTGTACTGTACATACACTCATACAAAAGAGCTAAGAAGGAACATGGATGGTTTTTAGTCAGTAGAAGTCTGACACTCCCTTCCGCTCTGCCCAGAGCGGGAGAAGTCATTTGATGATTTTCCAACCTCCAAAAAAAAAAGGATAGTAATTTAAAATTTGGCTTGACTGACTCCTGGAGTAGCAGAACAAAAAATGAAAATCCAACAAAATGCATGTCCGACAAACAAAAATTCGAAAGACATGTGACATTTACCAACCCGCACTGGGTCCGCGCCCCCGTATAGAGAGGAGGCCTGCGTCCCCGCAGTGGGAACATTAAATAGGCTGATGTTGATGATGACGGACGTAGATCTTGGAAATAAATACTGGTTCAGTACCTACCTAGACTGCAGTGTGACAATACTAATAAGTTCGGACACTTAATGTTTTATTTTTATTTCGTCGCCATGGCTCTCTCTCAAAAAGAAGAAGGAAATCATCGTAAGGAAATCTATTTGTCCTACAACTGAAAATGTCGATTTTCCATAAACTTGCCTTTTTGGTCCCCTTGGGGGTTGAATTTTGAAAAATCCTTCCTTAGTCCTACGTCGCCTCTGTCGTAAGAGGAATACGTGTGCGAAAAAAAAGTTTGTAGCCCTAACTGCAGCACTCAGAGAATTGTTTAACGATTACTTAAGCCATCACTTTCTGAAGATTTTTACACTTTAGTGAAGGTTTTGTATGTCAAATCTTTACTTGGCCTGTGCGTTGATCCTCAGTCAGTCAGCTTTGCCTTTTTATAAACAGGTATTCTTCCATTTTTGTTTAAAAATAGTATTGAATTGTATATACATCTGTATAATATAAATAGTTATCAAAGTAAATTATTGTTGTTGACTATTTTTTCCTGTTTGGTTGCAGTGCTTAGATTTGGATTTATCCGGTTACACCGAGGTCAGTATTAAACCTGTAAACCTAAACTGATAGCAGTCGCTTCACTCGAGTGATTACTTATTCATTTATTACCGACTTCAAAAATGCAAAAAAGTCTTGCGCAGTCGGGTAAAAAGGCTGTCTGTGTTTTTTTATGTAGGTATGTTCATTAATATTTCTGTCAGTTATGAACCGATTTACAAGATTCTTTATTTCCTCTTAATTTTAAGGAATTTAATGAGTTAGTCTATGTAGGTACTATAGAAGATATACCTACATATTCGTCTACGTTGCGTTGATGATATCTTAATATTGTCTTCTTCTTCTTCTAGTTTAGTACCTAACAATATAAAATGAACACATGCATGACAAGAATTTGTGTCGAATGCCTATCATACTTCCAAAAGAGTTTTCAAACAAAACCATTGATAATTTTTTTGTTACAAGCTTAACAAAGTTTTTTTGATCGTTTTTAGTTGTTGATACATTCATTTTTGTGTCATTCTGTGTTCAGACGATTTGCTTTGAGTGACAGATTCGAATAAAAGCTAAAATGAAAGTGGAGCGACTGATTTGTGGTCTACCTAGAGTTCATAATTTAAACAAACTGTTTTTCTTTTTCAGGGAATCGATTCTGAAGGGTTCGAAGTAATTATATTGATTTGTTTTCAATCATGTCAATTAAAGTATTAACAAAACAAAAGATTTGCTCTAATACTATGTTTTTGTTCCAGACCGGCAATTCGAGAGGAGATGAGGTATTTTGCACAAAAATATCTTTTAATTTCACCACCACCATTTCAGCCAAAAGACGCCACTACTGGACATAAGCCTCCCCCAGGTGTCGCCACATTTACCAGACTCATGAGTCTCGCATCCAGCGGGTCCCCGCAACCTTCACCAGGTCATCGGTCCACCTATGTTTTATTTAATCATGGTATAATATGCCAAACAGTTCTAGAGTGGCCTCTGCCTACCGGAAGACGCAGCCCTGGCAGGTCAAACACAAGGTGGATCGACGTCCGGGTAAAGGGTGCTGGTATCCGCTTATAGGCACACAGCCGGTTGTAATAACGATCAGTAGGAGAGGCCTTTGTCCAGCAGCAGAAATAAAGATGATGTGCTTAGCGCCTAGAGCTTAGTGAAGGCGCCTAGTGCAGTGCGACCGTGGAACTAAATCGTTCGTTTCATTTTACTACTCGCAAGGCTCTAGCTCGGCACTATAAGCAAGCAACCTTTCAATTTTTTCCTGTACGATTCAAATGGCTCTTTATTATGCTCATGACCGTATACTTCTCCTAGAAATGTATAAGTGTTTATGTGCGTGGAGTTCGGTAATAATCCCACGCACGGAGTCCCATTGCTATGAAAATTGCCTATAAAAAGTATCCTGTATATTACTGCAGGTTCTATAACCTATCCATGTGCTGAATAGGGGATCGGACCGAGTCAAAAAACAATGATTCTAATTAGTCCGTCAGTTAGATTATCGAATAATATTGGATACTTACGTGTTTTTTGTTTTATCAAATTAATCAAAATTGACGAAGATAAGATGTGGTTGTGACGTCATTTGTAGGTAAAAATGTACTATCATATGACGTTTTTGAAGAGTTCACGAGTTTTCGAAGCACTGTATTGACTTCATTTTTAGTTTATGTGAAAAAAGAAAAAATACGTCTCCAATATTTTTTGGAAATCTATCTGACGGACCAAAGTTTTTTTTTGTCCGATCCCCTATTCCATCCGAATCCGTTCAGTAATATTGACGTGTAAGAGTAACAAACAACCATCCATCATATATCCATCCATCCATCCATACATATTATGTATATTAATAATAACGATATAAGGGTAAAAAGGGGGGGGGGGGTTATGTAATGATCATTATTATATTTCCATCCATCCTCATAAATTTTCAAATTTACAATAGAAGTCATTGATTTATGGTATAGACAAAATGTTTTTTGAACAGGGGCCATGCTCGGTGATGCTCTCGAAAAGCGTACAAAATGATGAGCCGCCATGGACTTGCGATGTTTCTACACGTAAGGGAAAACTAAAATATATCGGTAGTTCCAACAGTAATTCTCTATTTATGTTTTAAAGAATTCTTATTTTTAACCCAAGACTTTATCTGCCGTGAGGTGGAAACGCCGGGTACCTCGCGAATTTTGAAAGAATTGCACACAAAAACGCTGGAGAAAGTTATTTCGCGAGTTCCCCTAGTCACTAGAGGAACTCGCGAAATAACTTTCTCCTGGGATTTCCAGAGGAAAGCACTAGGGCCTAGTGCTTTCCTCTGGAAATCCCAACATTATTGTCATCTCAACGTAACTATTTAAGATTCCTTCACAATGAGGTTGGGGCGATGCCAATTCGGTGCAGTACTTTACAAAAATCTAGATATACGCAACAAAAAAAACTACCCAATTATCCTGAAACTTAGTTATAAAAAACTTCTAATTTCTAATTGACAGTTGCCATAGACCCAAGAATCGATGAAATGGAAAACACAATTATTTCAAAAGACGCAAAATTAAACGCTATGAAAAATACAATCGCTGTACGTAACAATTTGTTTTTGCTCTTATGCGTACTCGTGTAACTAAAAAAAACACTGTTTTTATTTTTTATTGTATCTTGACTGTATTTTGCTCTGTTACAGGTTATGGAAAATGATGTGTGCGAACCTTATTGCATATATGCTGACATATACACAGCATTAGCAAAAATATTTGCTGCTCTTTGTAAAAATGACAAGTATCGACAGTACTTGAATTTATTGGTTTGTAATAAACATTACATTTTGCATCCGTGTACTGGTTGACCATGACCATTTTTTTTGCCCACAAGCCACAGTGACTAACCTTTAAAGTCTGCATTTCACCAAGGCGGAGACACGATTTGTTTTATTCGACCAAATACAGAGGGCGATCGATGTTAATATCAGATGTGGCTGAGGTGCTCTTGCGTTGCATAGGTATAGATATACTTAGGTAACGCAGGAACACCTACTACGCTCGCCACTTCGCGTGCTTTTATACAGGCCTACAGGTTAAGTCGACCTACTAAATAAAATCTACGTTTCTTTAGCTATCCGACAAGGTATAACAAGCTAGGGTGTCATCGTGATATTGAGAAAAAAACTGTGATGTAATGCTGAGAGCATTACATCACAGTTTTTTTTTGGCACTACTAAAAAATAACTTTTCTTATGGATAAAGTTATCACTTGGGTCAGCTGTAACGTAGTAGTTACATTGTGCACCAATTAAAACAATAACTAATTTAGTTATAAAAACACTGCAACATTCCAATGTTTACTTTCATCCAACTGTCAAGGAACCGCAGACTCCAAAATATAATAACCACAGATAATAAGTTGTAGTGCTGTGAACCTTACTAAAATGCGTGAACGACGTATATTGCGTGCGCGCATCACTACAATTGAGCAGAGCGACCAATAGGCGTTCGTTCCGCAGAGATGTCATCACGGCGTGCGTCGGTGACACAGCACACTGCAAATTCGGTCTCCGGCGTAGGCGTGCGTCCCTAGCGGGCGCGCGCCTGCGCCCATTACGAGCCTACCTCTCGCCATCATTCGGGCTTAATGCTATACCATGCATCTTAATTTTACTCTGCCATCGAGCATTTAAACTCAGTGTCTCCATAACCCCCATACTGGGTAAGTTTTGAACAGCATAAACATGTGTGTATTTTGTGTTCCTAATTTTATAGGTTATCTTAGCATGTAAGCCTATTTTTCTCCGACTTTATGCTACGCTATAATTACTGAGGTAAAAACCCTCACCAAGTGGCGGGGTACTGTAACGTAGTAGTTACATTTTGCACAAATCAAAACAATAACTAATTTAGTTATAAAAACACTGCAACATTCCAATGTTTACTTTCATCCAACTGTCAAGGAACCGCAGACTCCAAAATATAATAACCACAGATAATAAGTTGTAGTGCTGTGGTAAACCTTACTAAAATGCGTGAACGACGTATATTGCGTGCGCGCATCACTACAATTGAGCAGAGCGACCAATAGGCGTTCGTTCCGCAGAGATGTCATCACGGCGTGCGTCGGTGACACAGCACACTGCAAATTCGGTCTCCGGCGTAGGCGTGCGTCCCTAGCGGGCGCGCGCCTGCGCCCATTACGAGCCTACCTCTCGCCATCATTCGGGCTTAATGCTATACCATGCATCTTAATTTTACTCTGCCATCGAGCATTTAAACTCAGTGTCTCCATAACCCCCATACTGGGTAAGTTTTGAACAGCATAAACATGTGTGTATTTTGTGTTCCTAATTTTATAGGTTATCTTAGCATGTATGCCTATTTTTCTCCGACTTTATGCTACGCTATAATTATGATGTAATTAAACCTTAAGGCCTTCAGCTCAATGCATTTTGACTTTTCGTGCTTCACACCCAAAATGTGCTATCATGCCTTATTTTCACTCTTCCCATCATGTAAACTCCGTTTGATTGTGACAATCCACCAACACCTTCATTAGTGCACTATTTTTGCTACTCGCTCTGCTTAGCTTGGTGTCGCAATCAGCGGAGGTGACCTTTTGTCCACCTCATGACACGCTGGACGTTACGTTCCAGGGTCCCAGGTTCCTGCTGGAGGAACACTTAACTCCAAAGTTCCGGCTAGAGCACCCTCAAGTTCGCGTTAGTTACGCGGCTGGTTCCGTCGTGCGTGCTAAAATCGGGCCGGCATCGGACTTCCCACTTGTTGGCCATACTTGCCACGTGGGCCGAGCCGGGCCGACGTAAAGAAGAGCTGGCCATCACCCCTACGCATCCAGCGTGGCACCTCGCTGCGGTCATCGCCACGCCGGCTATCAGGGCAGTACAGCACATCCCACAGGGATGCCTTAGGAGTTTGTGTCCGTAGACCTTCCCACACCCATTTTTTATATTAATATATTTTATGTAGACTGGTTGCGTGGTCTTATTTATAATAACCTGCGCCACGCACCCCTTTTCCGTCACACAGCAAACGAAATAAAACAAACTAAATAGCTTTAATATTTTTTTTTACAGTACATGTTCCACATGTCCGCCTCTGCTTCCGTACACATATTCGCATTCTGTGCCTTTTTTTTTTTTTTTTTTTTTTTTTTGGTGGGTGTAAAATCATCGAATAACCCCTCCCGCTCTTGGGCAGAGCGAAAGGGAGTGTCAGACTTCTACTGACTAAAAACCACCCATGTTCCTTCTTCGCCCTCTATGTCGAGGCCGCGATAACCGTTGGACTACCCGCGGCCCCGACAGGCGTCGGCCCTTTCGGGCCCCTCCCATGTTGCTGACATCTCTTTGAGGCGCGCGTGGAACACGAACGCGCCGTCGACACGGCCTGTTTTCGTCGTGAGACGGACGGACGGCGAGTTAGCCCATCACTCACCGTCCACAGGCCCGCGTCTACGGTGGCCGGAGGTCATCGCGGGACCCCCGACGCCCGGAGCGCCTCCCGCGGCGGCTGGGACGAGAGGTTCTCTCCCTCTCGCGTTCCGCCACCTCCTTCGCCAGCATCACTGCTTCGCAGAAGGAGGCGACGGCGTCCCATTCCTCCTCGCCCCGGACCATGGCTTGCACCAGGGCCGGGCGCGAGAGGTCGCCGCCGCCGATCGCCGCTACGAGAACACGGCGGGGCTCCGCCCAAGCGGGGCACACCTCCACTGTATGCTCCACCGTGTCCTCCGGCCGATCCTCGCAATGGTGGCATCCGGGCGTTTCCTCCCGCCTGATTCGGTGCAGGTACCTCCCGAAACAACCGTGTCCGGTGAGGACCTGCGTCAGACGGAAGGTAAGGGCGCCGTGGCGCCTCTCAAGCCACTCCTCAAAGAGGGGACTTACCGCCACTATCGTGGCGTGCCCTGCACGGGGTTGCGACAGTCGCTGTCTCCATGCCGCCATGAGATCGCACCGGAGGTCTGTCCGCCGCGCAGCAATTTGCCGCGGCAGCGGAGTGACCCCCCGGCGCAGCGCCTCCGCGCGCCATTGATGCAGGCGCGCGAGGACTATCGCCTCCAGATCCCACGGCGGCAATCCGGCAAGGAGGTTCGCCGCTTCGCGGGAGATCGTGCGGTACCCCCGTACCGTCCTCACGGCCATGACCTTTTGGGGCACGTTCAGGTAGTGGGCGGCCCGCTTCCTCAAAGCAGGCGCCCACACCGGCGCCCCGTAAAGGGCCATGGACCGCACGATCCCCGCGTAGAGCCTCCGGCAGGAGGCATTTGGCCCCCCCAGATTGGGCAAGAGCCACCTAAAGAATTCCGTTTGCGGCATCGATAATTTTCTGTCTTGAGACATCAACAGATGAGATCGGATGAGGTTCATTATAAACTAAACTTTTCATATAGCCCCATAAATAAAAATCCATGGGGGTCAGGTCGGGACCACGGGCTGGCCACGGTATGGGTCCACCTCTTCCAATCCATTTGTTGGGGTAATTAGTGTCTAGCCACTCTCTGACACTTCTTCGGTAGTGTGCAGGGCAAGCGTCATGTTGATACCACATATCTCGAATTAAATTGAGGGGTAAAACTTCCAGTAATTCAGGTAAATCGTCACTTAAAAAGTTTTCATAATGTTCCCCATTTAAATTGTAGGGCAGATTTATTTAGTACATCTGCAGCATAACTGACATAGACTTTTTTTGAAATAATATTTCCCATTTAAATTGTAGGGCAGATTTATTTAGTACATCTGCAGCATAACTGTCATAGACTTTTTTTTTAATATTCTTTAAAGAAAAAAAATAGTTATACAAATTTGTTAATTTTCTAAACTTTGAATCGTCGACTACTACCCAGTTGGTTCAGTTACCTACTTTTTTGTGTTGAGAGTAATGAACAAACTAATCTACTACACAAAAATATCAAAAACATTATAGATTAGAGGCACAAAAACCGAAAAAAGGACAATTGTACAAAAAATCTTAATTTTATTTAAAAAATAATCAACATCCAATATCTCAATATGGATTAGGTTTGGGGTAGGGTGTTTCATAGTCAAATCAGCTAGAAATTATGAAAACTAAAACCTCTTAAAGGATCTAGTTCAACTTAACCTGTAGCCCTGTATAAGTATAAAGGCCTTAAGGGTTTATCATAGACTTGGTTTATCTCGCATGTCTCACTTCAATACTATTCAAAATAAAGTGACGCCAAGCGAGATAAACCAAGTCTAAGTTAAACTCAGGTTTGACCACTTTTGTAATAAGGCCTAATTAGTTTACTATCGCAGCAAGCAAATTGGTGTAGAACAACAACGTTACACCGTTACAACTCTAGAACTTAATTCTTGACATTTAAAGAACAAAAATGTCTATTTTGTTTAGTACTTATTTAATTTGTATAGTTACTAATTAATAGTGCTTCTGACGTCATAATAGGTAAGTAATCAAAATGTCACGCTTAATTTTCATATCGATCATGATACTTGCGTAATATATACTACATATATTTTGCGTTATATTTGCGTTATATAACTAGTTGAGATCATATCTCAACTAATGTTATTTACTACTAACAACATGACGTGTCTTCGTCTCCGCTTGGGTAAAACGCGAAAACGGGATTCTCAAGTGCGCACAGCTTAACCTTACATCCAGTTAATCACCTCAAAAACAGCTCACGAAACAAGTAACTGGTATGTAGTGACTTCAAAAAATATAATAAGCGCCAACCAACACAATGCTTCAAAACAACTTCGTCTGTACTGTTGTCCGGTGATAATCTGAAAAGTATTGGCAATAGTTGAGCAAACGAGTTCGTGATCTTGTGTCAAGCTGTCTTTAACCGAAACTTTATATGTATCAACAACTTTTATTAAATCGTATTCTATCCATGATTTCAGACTGCTGGAAAAGATATTCGTTGCATCGATATTAAAGGTAAAATACTCTTTAAACTTAAAGTCTTGGAAAAATTCAGCTTTGCATTGATTGCTCCTTGTACTCAAGATTTCCTTGCGTACCCAAAACAAGCTACTGAAGATTGTACTTGTTATCGTTTCGATATAGCTGACTCTCACGCTGTTCAATCGACCTACGCACTAAAGGGAGCTGAATTAAAACAAACAAACCGTGAAAACAAAAGAGCAAAACTTGTTGCTGATATAATACAAAATGATGAAATGAAAGAAATTCTCAACATAGAAAAATCTGATGAACATGAAATTATGGAAGTAGAAACCTTGAGTGTCGATAATCTTTATATCATAGACAAAGAGAATCAAAACCGCTTAAAAAGTCTTCAAGAGAATTACGATGATTTACTTAAATGTTACGAGAGCTTAAAACACGAAAACGATGAATTAGAAAGACGTTGTAATTCATACGACGAAATGGAGGAAGAGCACAAAACATTAAAAAAGCAAATGTACGAATACACTTCTCTATGGAATGAAAAGGAACATTTTCGGAAGCGCTCTGCCGATCTCGATTTATTGAAAGAACAATATCTTATACTAAGTGATGAAACTTCCAGTTTAGAGACTCAGTTAAAAGCTGAAGGTGAAATAAATTACATGAAAAGTAAAACAATGGATGACTTGCGATCTGAAAATATTTCGTTAGAGAAACGTATTAATGACGCCTCAATTGCTTTTGAAAAGGAGAAAAATTCTTTAATGTGCAAGTTTAAAGAAGCTGATTGCAGAATTATGTGCCAAGAACAACAAATTAAAAGTTTATTGCAGCAAATTGATAATCTGCTCGACCAAGAGCAAGGAAACGTAAGTCTTACATGGTATAAAATAAATCCCGCTGTTTATACGCTTATATCTTTTAAACTGCGCAACGGATTTTGATGCAGTTTTCAGCCATCGATAGAGTGAATCAAAACAAAGTTTTACATGTAGAATGTTGCACCCGTGCGAAGCCGGGGTGAATCAGTAGTTTTAATATACGTATAATGTAACTAGCGCACCTGGCAGACGTCTTTGTCGCTGGCTCCGTCGTCGTCCTGCCCACCGGTAGGCTCCAATAGTGAATGTAAACCATTATTGAATCCACTGGAACACACACAAAATAAAACATCAAAATCCGTCCCGCCGTTTAGGAGGAATTCAGTGACAAACACAAATACAGAAGAAATGTATATTTAAAGATAGCGAATCGGCTGTAGTTATTTATTTATTTACTATTTATGTACACACAGTAGACAGCACAGGAAAATAACATAAAATAATATACACACATCAAAAGTGTCTAGGGATCAAGCATTTTTATGCGGATTTCTTGAGATTGAGATGTGGCTTTGTAATAAATTTATGATTTTATAAATTTATATGGATCCTTTTTGGTGCATTTCATAATTTGAATCAGGAACTGTGAATCAAATTCGAGTAAAAGATGAAAATCAGCTGTCAATATTTTCCCTATAAAAACATACAACGCATTGAAGACATTATTAGTGCTACTGTTTCCCTACTACTGATTAAAACCAACGTTATTATGGAGCGGCGACGTCATTTAAGCAGGGAAGAAATGCTCAGAGCCGTGGGAATGATAGAAGCTGGTTCCCGGCAACGTACTGTGGCTTTAGCTCTGAATACAAGTCAGAGTGTTATCAGTCGACTTTGGACACGTTACCGAAGCACTGGTACCGTGGCTGAGCGCCATGGAGGACGGTATCGCTGCACCACACGGAGACAAGACCGATACATTCAAATCTTAACTCGAAGAGCTCCAACAATAACCGCCATGATGTTAGCCGTGAGGCTTCATCACTCTTCAGGGAACTTAATTAGCGACCAAACAGTCAGAAACCGCTTGCATGAAGTGAACCTTCATTCCCGAAGACCGCTACGGGTACCACCTATAGCAATGCACAATCGTAGGATTCGATATCAATGGGCTCTTGAACACAGAAATTGGGCACTAGAACAATGGCGTTTCGTGTGCTTTTCTGATGAGTCTCGTTTTGGTATGAGACCGGATACAAGACGTATACGACACTGGAGAACCCCTGGACGCCAACAGCGATTAAAATCCTGCCAGGAAGTCCATCCTTATAGTGGTGGAACCATCATGGTATGGGCGGGTATTTGGATCGGCGGAAGAACTGAGTTGATTTGGATCAGAGGCAACCTCAACGCTCAAATTTATGCTGAGACGATTGTATCAGACGTCATCGTTCCTCTACAAGTGCAAATCGGTCCCTTATTTCATTGTTGCAACGAACATGGGCGGCCATTCCACAGCGTGATTTGGATGAACTCATTTTGAGTATGCCAAACCGATGTTCTTGTGTTGTTAGTGTTCGCGGTAGAAACACGGATTATTAATTGTTTAAGTTACCCAATAAAATTTTAAAGAAAACTGTTATTTCAGTCTTTTTTTCGAACTTTAATGTTAGTGGTTCAAATGTCAAAAATCCCTTTATTAGGAAAATGGCAAATTTCTTTATTAATGCAAAGGTGACTTGGTTTATCGTTACTGTGACAAACGAAAACACTTTATTTGATAAATCCTTAAAGAAAATTTTAATTAATATCAATCAGGAGAAAAGTTATTGCAAAAATATGTGTTGATCCCTAGACACTTTTGATGTGTGTATGAGTACAAAGGTACTGCTTATTTCTCACGAAATTTCTGCCAGCAGACCTGCTAAAGGAGAAATGAAGAAGAAATGTAGACAATAGTGTAGTAGTGTGTGTGTAGTGTGTGTGTGTGTAGTTATTAGATACTTCTGGATTCAAATACGTTTAAAGTACTTATTTAAGTAATCTTGTCATGTGACGATTAAAAGGCTTCGTTTAGTTCTTAAGAAAGAAAAAGTATTTTGTAGTTCGGTCGGTTTTGTCCTTTTTTTCCTCGTAAATAGGTACCCTATCTATAAGGTAAAAAGGGACAAAACAAAATAATACTACTATTTAACTAAATAATATAAAAAAGTACCCATGACAAAACCTTAAAATAAGGCATTCATTAAACTAAACTAGAAACTGGTACTTAACAAAAATCCGATGTTTTTTTAAATCGGATTTTGTTACCGAGTTAGGAGTCATCATCTTCCTGTCCTTATCCCATTCTGTTTGGGGTCGGCGCAACACGTTTTCTTCTTCCATCCTACCTTGTTAGACTTCTCGGTGGCATTTACTTCTTTCTCTTTCATAACATTCCTCACACAATCCATCCATCTTTTCTTTGGTCCCATGCGTTTCATTTCTCCTCATTACAAGACCTTACCAAAATAGACGACTTCTTTTAATTTTTTCTGTAACATGCGCCACTATCAAACTTCCACTACTCATTGAACTCATTCCTTACTTTATTCATTCTTGTCACTCATCCAACTCAGCATTCTTATCTCTGCTACATGGAATCGTTTTCCATTTTTTTGTCAAAGCCTAACATTCTGATCCATACACTACGATAGGTCATACCTATATCTATATATATTTTTTCAATAATCAATTTACGCGAACGGAGGTCGCCGACAACAGCTAGTACCATAAAATTCGATAACTTACTGTCGCACTCACTTAGTAAAGATTTGACATACAAAACCTTTACTAAGTGACGGCTGAAGTAATCATTAAACGTCTCTGAGTGCGGCAGTGAGTATTGCTGCTAGCCCATATTAGACGTTAGTCTGTATCTTAATATTTCAGGTTTATGCAAGAGACCAAGAGAGTCACCAACATTCATTAGCGTTACTGGACGAAATACAATCTTCAAAAGAACAGATTCAAAATTTGAAGGAGGCTTTAATTACTAATGAGGAAGAAAAACACGACATACAAAAACATTATGAACATCACCTAGAAATTATTAACGAACTCAAGCTGGAAATAGAAGACTGGAAAAGTAAAGCTGTTTTTTCTTATAATATTAAAACATACCTTCAGGTGCTTGCTCAAATGGCCCTTTACGGGACCCCAATGTGGACGCGTTCTTTCGAGTTCGAAGTTTGAGGCGGCGAGCAAAATGTAAGCCGCCCACTACTTGAATTCGCCCCAAAAGGAGGTAGCCATAAGGCTAGTCCGGAGGTACCGCACGATCTCTGGCGAGGCGGCGAGACTCCTTGCCGGATTGCCGCCATGGGATCTGGATAGTCCTCGCGCGCCTGCATGAATGGCGCGCGGAGGCACTACACCGTGGGAAAACTTCGCTGCCGCAACAAATCGCTGCTCAGCGGACAGACCTTCGGTGCGATCTCATGGCGACATGTAGGGAGCGATAAGTCCCCTCTTCGAGGAGTGGCTGTAGAGGCGCCACGGCGCCCTCACCTTTCGTCCGCCTGACGCAGGTTCACACCGGACACAGGTGTTTCGTGCAGGTACGAACGAAGAAACGCCCGGATGCTACCATTGCCAGGATCGACCGGAGGACACGCTGGAGCATAACATGGAGGTCTGCTCCGCTTGGGCGTTGACCCGCCGTGTACTCGTAGCGGCGATTTGCTGCAGCGATCTTTCGCATCCAGCCCTGGTTCAATCCATAGTCTGGGGCGAGAGGAAACGGGACGCCGTAGCCTCCTTCTGTGAAGGAGGTGGAACGTGAGAGGAAGAGAATCTCTCATCCCAGTCGCCGCGGCAGACGCTCCAGGCGTCGGAGGGCTGTGGACCACCGTCCAGCACTCACCCAATCACTGACCCATTACTCGCCGAGTAATGGGCCACCTCACCGTCCATCATATGACGTCGACAGACCGTATCGACGGCGGACGGATGGCGAAATAATGAGATAGGCCTCTGCAATGTTGTTGAGGTCTCTCTGAGGCGCGCAAGGTCCGACACCTTGCGAGTTGGTCGAAAGAGATACCGCGACCCGGGACATAAAGGGCTAAGAAAGAACATGGGTGGATTTTAGTCAGTACAAGTCTAACACTCCCTTCTGCTTCGCCCAGACGAGGTGGAGACATTTGATGATTTCCCACTATCCAAAAAAATGTACTTGCCTAAATACTGGGTGTGAGCGGATTCTTCCCGAAACCACCATTATGTACACCAAACTAACTTACGAAAAATTAAAGTTATAATCTTTGAAAAATTGTAACGAAAAAATTGGCGCAGTGGCTGGGCGATTGAATGCAGCGTTGCGTGTCACCCCCGGTTAAGATCAGGGTTTGATCCCCACACGGAACAACGATTTGTATGACCTACACACCGTTGTTTCGGGTGCGGCTGTTTGTGTATTTGAGTTCAAATGTTTGTAAACGCACCCACGATACCTACAGGAAAAACTCCTATTGGAAGGGTGACGTTTTTAAAAAGAAAAATAATTGTCAGCGCGAGGTTAATAGGTACGCTAACAGTCGCAATACAAATACGATGAAACTTTGCTAAAATTAAAAATTGTCAACTAAAAATGTTACGATAAACTAATACATTCATTCAATATCACTCTCGGCAAATCCGCGGGCATCAGCTAGTAGTATAATAAGTATTGTTAGCTTTGATAATTTCTAAAGGTTTACTAAAAGTACTGAAGAAAACATACCTATTTCATTTTAGGCATGTATGAAAAAACTTTACAACGCAATGAAAATTTGGAAAATTATAACAAGAATTTAAGCCAAGATATCGAAGAAAAAAAGAATGGCGTAGATAATTTAATGAACATAATTGAAAATAAATCACTAGAAATAAATAAATTAATCCAGGATTTAGAAAATGAGAAAGACCAAAATATAAACTTATATAAACAACTGAATGAATTGCGAAACAGATTTGACATCAGTCTCACAAGCTTAGAAAATGAAAAAATGGAAGCAATACAATCATTACAGGTAGCCAAACAAGAAAGTCAAGAGTTATTAGATAAAGTTAAAGATTATGACAAAGTTATTCATACAAAAGCTCACTTAACTAAGTCTTTGGAACAACAGTTACAAGATAACAAAAAACTACAAAATTTTGTCACGGCTACGATTGAGGAAAACAGAAAAATAAAAATAGATTTAGATAGCCACGAAAGCAATAATTCTATTCTCGAACGAGAGGTTCAAAGATTACGTGATGCTAATGAAAATGCTTCTAGGAGCATCACCAGCTTAAAAGATCAAAAGATGCAATATGCAATGTCTTTGGATTTAACTCAAAAGGAAAGAGGGGAGCTAGCAAAAGATTACGAAAATATAAAACACCAACTGCAAAAATTAAAAGATTCACATGAAAAAGTTTTAGAAGAGAATAAACGCCTGGAAAATGAATTGCTTGAAAAGTCTTATGAACTTGAAAACGCGATACATTCTATTCAATTGAGTCAAAAAGAAAGTGAGGAAGTTATTGATAGATTACAGCAATCTGAAGGCTCAAAGGAAAATGAATTATCTAGACTTCGGGAAGATTATCAGAATCTGTCTAGCGAAAAACATACAGCTCAAAGAGCTCTTATGGAGAATAAAAGAGAGATGGACAACTTGCGTCAGACTTTAAATAATGTCCAACTAGAAAATGAAAAATTATTACAGAAATGCGATCAAGTTGTTAGTTTAGAGCAAGAGTTAGAAGGTTTGCAAAAGGCTATTACTGAATTAACAAACGATAGAAATACTTTAAAGGCAAACAAAACAGAGGAATATAACCAATTGTACAGTGCATTAGAGAAAAAAAATGAAGAAAACAGAGAATTAATGGAACAAATTGAATCCTTAGAAACTGAACAAGCCGCAGCTACAAATGCTGTAAATATCTTACAGACCGAGAAAATGATGACCCAAAATAAACTTATCTTAATGGCTAATGAGAAAAAGAATTTAGAAAATGAACTAAATAGGCAATTGACTGATCGAACGAAGATAGAGCAAGAAAATTCAGAATTGCATAGTCATAGCCAACACTTACTAACCTATACCGAAGACTTGGAAAGCGCTTTAACCGGTGCAAGGACAGAGGTGATTCATGCAAATATAAAATTATTTTGACTTCTTTCGCATTTACTTGAATTTTATGTCAAGTATTCGCGTCCGGTTTTAAATAATTTCATTTCTATGGTTTTTTTTCAGCTTATTAAGAAATCCAGCAGTACATCTGAATCATTAAAAGTCATTATGGACGAAATTGAACTGATGCGGCAAGAAAAACTACAAAATCAGGAGAAAATCAGAGACCTTCACGACCAACTAGAAAAATCAGTAAGTATAGTCAAGTCTTTTATAATTATGATTTAGGTTTCAAATGATTTTTATTTTTTTATTTAGCCCGTATTGTCCCACTCCTGAGCAAAGGCCTCCCCCCATTCCTTCCACTTCTTACGATGGTGTGCTTCATCTTGCCAGTTGGTGAGAAAGCCATCCAAGGCGTCCTGCCATGTTCTCCTCGGTCTACCGCGACCCCGTCTAGCTGTGTTAGGGCTCCATTCTTGCGACATTCGGGCCCACAGCTGCGGCGGCATCCGGCAGACATGGCCCGCCCAGTCCCATTTCAGTCTTGCAGCTTTATAAGCTACGTCTGCAATTTGCGTTCCGGAGCGCAGTGTGGTGTTTTTTATGCGGTCAGTTAATTTTACATTCAGAATGCTGCGCTCCATCGCTCGTTGGCAAACCTTGAGTTTGGACTTCTGGATGTTAGTCAAAGACCAAGTCTGTGCACCATATGTCAGAATGGGGAGAATACACATGTCCATTAGCTTGCGTTTTAAGGGGATGGGTAAATCGCCCTTGAATAGCTCTTTCATGGACCAGTAGCTCTTCCAGGCGTTTTCAGTGCGTCTTGCCACTTCTTTATCTTGTCTCGCCTGGAAGGAGACTACTTGGCCCAAGTAGATGTATTCTTGGACATTTCTATTCTATTTATCTTCGGGGACGCCGGCAGACACCAGACGGGCGATCAGTCCTTTCGTTGTGGATTATTTCGCCCAGTTCCCCATTTTGGTGGATCCCCTTCATGGGTTACTGGTGGTCGGCATCGCGAATCTTCCTGTTGCCTTGCAGAAGCTCACCAGTTGTTCGGTGGAGATTTCTGCGAGCTTCTCTTCATTAATCTCATCTGTTCCTAGGATTTCCCATCTGAGTGGCCCATACATTGTGCATTCCGCCACAAGGTGGAAACTTGTTTCTTCTGCTTCTCCACATGCTGGGCATATGGGATCTTCCTTTACTTTCATAATCGTCAGATGTCTATTGAGTCCACAGTGTCCTGTTGCGACCCCTACTACTAGTCTTATGTTTCCCCTGCTCATTCTGAGTAACTTGTGGGATTTCTTTTCATCATATGACTTTAAGAAGATTTTTGATTGTCGACAACCTTCTGTTGCGTTCCATCTTCTATTTGACTCTCTTGTAGTTATTCTATGGATGATTCCTTTTGTTATATTATGTGGGATCGGTAACCTGGGCTCTGGTCCCACAAAGGTTTCATCTGCTCCTTTTCTGGCTAATTCATCTGCTATCTCATTCCCTTCGTGTCCTTGATGACCAGGGACCCATGCGACTGTTACTTCTGCTTTTTCCGCTAGTTGGTTGAGTGCTTCCTTGCACTCTTTAACCAGTGCAGATGTGACTTCCACTTTGTTCAGTGCTTTGAGTGCTGCTTGACTATCACTGTATATAACTATTTTGGAAAGATCACCTGTAAGGGCGTTTCCAATTATTCTGGTACATTCCATAATGGCATGTATTTCTGTCTGGAACACACTTGCGCCTGTTCCTAGTGAGAATGATCTATTTATTTCCAGTCTTGGTATGTGTATCCCAGAGCCGGATAGCTTAGTTGATTCTTTCCTTGATCCATCTGTATAGCAGACCGCTATAGATGGATCACTCTCGATTGTCCATTCTTCTCTTGAGCCTATATGTATTCTATACTTTTTGTCGAAGATCTTCTCTTTTTTGATTAAGTCATTGTTGGCCATAATCATTGATAGATTGTCTTCGTACAGATTTGCTATCTCCGAGTGACCTTTGTCCATAAAATTGCCTTTCCAGAGGTTCAAGCTTTTCAGTTTGAACCACTGCTCTAAGGCTCTTTTCTTGACTTGTAGACTAAGCGGTATCATTCCTAGTATGACATCCAGGGCCGCTGAGGGAGTCGTCCTCATTGCCCCAGAGATCATTAACCCGGCCATTCTTTGAACTTTTACTAGCTCTGTGCTGTTACTCTTGATTTGTGTTCTGTGCCACCATACTATTGCTCCGTGTATAACTCTGGGTATGATGATGGCATTGTATATCCAGGCTACTATAGCCGGTTTCATTCCCCAGGTTCGACCTATAGCTCTTCTGCATTGTAGTAATGCAATTTTTGCTTTCTCACATGTTTCTTTTATATGCGTCTTGTATGACATGGTTTTGTCTAAGATCACTCCTAAGTATTTTATTTCCTTAGTTACTTCTATCCGTTCACCGTCTATGTATATTGGTGATAACTCCGTGTATTTCTTTCTTTTTGTAAAAAGGACTAACTTCGTTTTGGTGGGGTTGAGGTTCAGTCCCCTTTCCCTACACCATTCGAGGGTAGCCCTAATTCCTTTCTTCATTACGTCACTCATGGTGCTAAGTACTTTTCCAGTAATTAATAGCACTCCATCGTCCGAGTATGCTTGTATATATATGTGCATCTTGTTTAGCTTCTTAAGCAAGTCGTCAAGTACCAAACACCATAGGAGCGGCGAGATGCAGCCTCCCTGGGGAAAGCCCCTCACCGCTCTCACTGTGATGGTATTGTTACCTAATTCGGCCTGAATTGCTCTGTGTCTTAGTACGTTTTCTATCCATCTTGACATGTAGCTTGCTATGCCTTCTCTTTGTAAAGCGGCCTTGATCGCTGTGGAGTTGGCTTTGTCAAAAGCTCCCTCCACGTCGAAAAAGCAGCCCAATGCAAAGTCTTTGTTTTCTAACGCTCTTTCGATTCTTACCGCTATGTTATGGAGAGCTGTCTCCGTGGACTTGCCCTCCATATATGCATGTTGATTCCTCTGTAGCGGCGTGTCACTTTTTTCCACTTTGTTTCTAATGTGTCTGTCTATTATTTTCTCTAGGGTTTTCAGCACGAAAGACGAGAGACTGATGCACCTAAAAGATTTTGCTTCCTGGTACGTCGTCCTCCCAGGCTTGGGGATGAAGACTACTCTAACTTTTCTCCAATTTTCAGGTATATAGCCTGTGGCCACACTACTTCTGAATAGAGCTAGTAGATCTTTGTTAATATACTCGTGTGCCTGCTGTAATATCTTCGGGAGTACACCGTCCGGGCCAGGTGCTTTGTATGGTTGGAAGGATGATATACTCCAATCTATTTGGTCTTCTGTAATGATTTCCTCGACCTCAGATTGTGTCACTTCGTCTTGGTTTTCGGTCATCATTGTTTCTTCTTGATAGGTTTCACATCCGGGGAAGTGACTTCCCATCATTTCGTTTAGTATCTTTTTTGGGTCGGATATGATCTCTTCCCCTATCTTTAGGCTTCCTAGTTTGCATGCTTTGTCTTTCGACAACACCTTGACTATTCGCGCAGTGTCAGTGTGTCTACTGATATTTTCACAGTGGGCGTTCCATCCTGATCTGCTTTCTTTCCTGCACATTTGTCCTAGTTTGTTCCTTAGTTCTCTATATTTGTCCCAGTTCTCATCGCCCCCTTTTCTGAGGGCAGTTCTAAGAGCTCGACGCGTGCTTTTTCTGATCTTCCTTAGTGTTTTGTTCCACCATGGTTGGCCTTTACCTAATTTTAGTTCCTTAAGAGGGCATGCGCAGTGGTAGGCTTCTATTAATGCCTCCTCTAGACGCTTGGCTTCCTTTTCGAGTTCCTCTGCTGTTTCGTAGCTTTGTTTTTGGCTAGGAGACCATGTCTTTATTTTTGAGTCAAAAATCTCCCAGGAGGCTTTCTTTGCGTTTCTGATCATTACCTTCTCCATCTCACAGTCAAGACTGAAGGTGATTCTACGGTGATCCGAGTAAGAATCCTCCTCGTCGACTCTCCAGTCTTTTATGTGTTTGCTTATCCTGCTGGATGCCATCGTAATATCCAGCACCTCAGTTCTTGACCTGGTTATAAAGGTGGGTATGTTACCTACATTTAGTATTTCTAAATTACTGCTTATAATAAAGTCTAGTAGCAAGTCACCTTTTTTGTTGCAGTCTGTGCTACCCCAAGCCACATGATGTGAGTTGGCGTCGCACCCCACAATAATCGGAATATTCTTACCTCCATACTTGTTTATCGCCCGTTCCAGTTCTGGTGTTGGCGGCTTGTAGTTGGTCTCACTTGGAATGTATGCTGACATTATGGCTGCTCTGCATTTCCCTCCACTTGATGGGGAAAAGTCAAATTCTGCCACAATCAGGTCTCTGTAACATTCCACTTCGATTAGTCCTAATGTTTTAGCTCTGCTACTGGCAAAAATGCATGTTCTGGGGTTCGACTCACCTCCCTTAAGGTAGATGGTGTCTCCTCCCATACACCCCATGCCGACCACTCTTCCTTTATGGATGTATGGTTCTTGTAGCAGAGCTATATCTATATTATTCGCAGCCATGTATCGGCATAGTTCTGCCGTAGCCTCGCGGCAATGGTGCAAATTCAACTGAAGTACCCTGAGGTGTTGTGTGTTTTTGTTTTTTGTGTTCATGAGTGTGTGTTGTTTGAAGTGTGTGTGTATGTTTGTAGAGTTGTTTGTTTGTTTGTTTGTTGTTGTTGTTCGATCGAAGTTGTGTCTGTTTCTTTGTGTTGTGTGTTTGTGTGTGTGTTAGTCCGACTCGCTCCCCGAATGGTCAGTCCGCCTCGCCGCCTTGGTTCGAGTGCTTATGCTCTCCCCTATGGTGGTCGTTGTTGGTACTGGCCTCGGCTCGCTAGTGGACTTATGCAGAGTGTTGGACGCCCCACCGATGTCCCTCTGGTCAGGCCCTAGAGATCTCGCTGAGAGCTCTTCGTCTCTGCACGAACTTCCAGGGCCCGTCCTTTCGGTCTGTGCGGCGTCCGTCTGAGTGGCCTTGTCTGTGTGTGTCGGGCTCTTCAGTATACTTTGTGGCTTCTGTTTTAGTAGCTTGGCTTGGACCTGAGTGGCTTGAAAATTGAGCCAGACGTACCCAGGTTCGTCGCCGATTACATCCTGCGGGACCCCCAGCACGAGGCGCATACCCAGGGGCTGCATTTCCCTGTGAAGGAGGGTCCACTCGGATATCCTCAGTTCCGTCCTGTAGTCGTTCTGGCACTTAATCAGCCTAAGGGGGTCCGCCGGCATCTTTCTGCTGGTAGGAACCCAGATGGCTACCCTACATCTGCTTAAAATTGTACACCTTATAGGGACTTCGTTGTATGTACCGAAGTCACAGCTCAGTATCCAGTCCCTTGCTTCCACCGTCATTGGTGTCACAAGGAAGAATCCTTCCGACACCAACCCCGAGGTCGCAAAGGACAGACACCTGCCCGGGACTCCTCCATACGCCGCCGCCTCTATAAGGTCCGCCATTTTGTCCTTAATTAGGGTCGCCGCAGCGTCGTCCAGCTTGACACCGTCCTCTCTGTGTACCGTAACAGCGAGCTCGTTCTGCTCCCTAGCGGAGCTTCGCGAGAACCCTGTTCGACTCTGACCAAGATTCGGTCGTTTTGCCGTTGGACGCTGAGACGGTCCTTCACTAGGATCTGTGCCTTGTCTTTTGACTTTTGGTGCTCGCGGCCTCGCCTCGTCTCCACCCGCTCCGGACGCCTTAGCGGCCGTGGCCAACGAAGGTTGTGGCGCTAGTTCGGAGCGCTTTTTGGCTTTCATCCTTCTCCACTTACTTTTGCTGTACCTGCCTTCTTCCGCACCAGCTGGCGCAGATGATGGCTGGCTCCCAGCAGCAGCGCCCGGGCTAATCTTGGTTAGCTCAGGCGTGGATGGACTACTCTATTCTTGGACATAGTGTATTTTCTCCCCATTTAAGTGCACGTTGATAGGTGAGCTGTTGGTCATGAGCTTGGTCTTTGACATGTTCATCTTCAGTCCAACCTCAAGGCTTGCCTCGCTCAGTTCTTGAAGCATTTGTTCCAGTTCCGCGGCTGATGGACAGAAAAGCACAATGTCATCAGCGAAGCGTAAATTTGTCAACCTCGCCTTGTGTCTTTTAGAGTTCTTCCCCTGAACCCAAAAGCCTATTTAGGTTACTGCACAGGATATTGAACTCTGTATTGAATTTAATCATTTTGCCGATACGGCATAGAAATTTGTTAATAACAAAGATTGTGTACTAGGTTTTATAATAAAGACCCATTTTTTAGGAGCATATTATGGCTCGTCTTGGTGATGACATTTTAAGTCGCGATGACCATATAGCCACTTTACAAAACCACATAAATGAATTGGAAGAAGAAGTAGCAAAGCTTCAAGAAAACTTGGGTGATGTTCTTAGCACCAGTGAAGAAATGAAAGATTTCAGTCTTCAGAAGATCGATAAATTACAGAATATTGAAGCACATCGTGAGTGCCTTTTATGTCTTCTTTTTAAGCTTTAAATGTCTAGTGTGAATGCTAAGCGTAAGGTCTTGGCTTCGAGTGGTGCGGTCTTAATAGGTTTTTTTTTAAAAAGGGGGAAGTACCAGATTAAATTCAAATTCTTAGATTTTTTTCCGACATAGCCCGAAGAATTTCCAAACTTAGGTGGCAGTGGGCAGGGCTAATTGCTCGCAGAACGGATGTCCGATGGGGCCGGAAAGTTCTGGAGTGGCGACCGCGAACCGGAAGACGTTGCGTTGGAAGGCCTCCCACTAGGTGGACCGATGACCTGGTGAAGGTTGCGGGGACCCGCTGGATGCGAGACGCACGGGACCGGTCAATGTGGCGACACTTAGGGGAGGCCTATTTCCAGCAGTGGACGTCTTTCGGCTGATGATGACATTTTTTTACGATTTGCAGTTCAGTGTCAGCCTGTATCTTTGAGTCGTGGGGCTTTCGGGATTGGGACCGCGGTTCAGGATTCCACCTAGAAATGCAATAATTATTTTTGAGTAGTATTTTAGGTCCACAAGAAAAAAAAGTACAGTTAACATTAAAGCTAGTATAATATTTTAATCAATAATTACACGCTTTTATCAGTTCCGGTGCAAAATAAAGGGGTTCAGACGCCTTTGCTCACAGACTCCTAGGAGGACAGTAACATGAGTGGCTTTTGTATATTGTTAATAGAAGTCAAATAATGAAATCTATGTTATTACAGTACGATCAAATTCTCTTGACAGGTCTGAACATAGGCTCTGCGAACTTTTGCGCATGTATACTCGCGAAGAAAACGGTTATAGCCAGATAAACACATACACGATCAGAAAATACCTAATACAGTGAGAAAATACAAATGAAATAAATATCAAAACACTTTTAGATACCTAGTCTACATTTTTAACTCCATTTTCTTTTTCCCCTTTCATATACTGAGTTAAATCGTAATTTTTTTTTTCTCGCCTGGCGATTTAAAACACTACCTTAGGTGGCATATTTGACGAAATAAGTGCCCACTAACTTTTCTAACAAATAATAAAAAATAACAGTAATATTAAAAACAACAAACAAAAACACAACGAAAACTTTTCTAATCGAATGTGCTCAAGACAGAGGTAGCAACACAAACACCAAACAAATGCTGTCGTGTGACTGAGATTTAATAATACCTCGTACCGAATATTGCCGAACTTGCACGAAGGTCACGAAGTTAACAAAAAGAGATGTGCATGTGCATGTGCAATGGGTGTCGTTTAATCGATTATTCTTCGAATCGATCGAAATTAAGTAATAAAAAGATGTTTCTATTCAATTTTATATTGAGGTTTTAAATATTCGTAAACATTCGTTATTCAAGAAGTCTGTAATAGATTTCTAAAATATAAGTAAATCATGTCTTTTAACAGAGGAAACATAATGTTACTATACATTTTTTTTTTGTAATAAAGACGAAAACTCAATTATTACTTAATGATTAAATTCACTTTATTAGTTAATGTATTCACTTAAATATCTTCTAAACACTAATAATAACGTATTCCAAATAAAACTAATCGATTACGATATTTGATCGTATAAAGGATTGATTGTGTTTATGTAAGGTGCATCTCTAGCCTAGACTACCGCCCCCCGAACTTCACCTCATGTCACCATTTGGTTCCTAATAAATGTTACTGCGCAGCGTTCTGCACGAAGTTCGGACCTGCCAAGATAATTTGTTCGAACTGTACATACGTTTTTACATCCATCAAAGTCTGTAATGATGACACTAGGTGCTTCACCATTCTGGCCTTTGTTGTTTGTTTGTAAATACTTTGCTATCCTTGTTTCTCATCTCCTACAAAAACATACTGCATGGTTCTAGAAAGGATTTAATTATCTTCTATTATAAAGCTGAAAAGTTTGTTTGTTTGTTTGAACGTGGTAAACTCAGGGGCTACTGGTTGGAATAGAAAAAATCGTTTTATTTTGGGTAGACCATTTATCGTGGAAGGCTTTAGGCTATATAATATCACGCTACAACTATCCTATTAGTTAGTTAGCGGAGCATAAATGAAAATTGTTGCAAAAACGGGAAATAATTATTTGTTATGAGAGATTCCGTTGCGAGCGCTGCTTAAACGGTTTGAGTAATACAAATGTCATGTAGAACGGAATTGTTCCTCTTTAAAAGTTCTACAAAAAAGTCCGCGACAGCATATATCTGTTAAGATTGACTCACTGTAACCATTTTTTACTGCTGAAATGTTAGGTTAAATAGAATTGTTTTTTGCGAAGCTTATTTAACCCATAAGGTATTAATCTATATCTAAAGAAATTTAATATAGATTATTTGTGCCTTTCACTCTATATAGTTTAAGCAAATATCTTAGAAGATATCGCAAAATAAAAATATTTACGTGGTCCGCCGCCGCGCCGGTCGTCGCGTCCCCCAATGTACCAGAGGTACGTGGAGATTCTGGCCTCCGGGAAATTCAAATTAAAAATATTTATTGCACCACAATGTTTACAAGGTTTAATTGTATATTCAAAAGTAAGAGATACCTATAGTAATTCACACTTTAAGATAATCTAAACTAATAATAGGTCTTTACCTATGAAATTGCCGTTTTGTATGAAAAAATTTAAACGAATTTTTTTCATGTATTTTTTATTTGTATTAATCGTAGTAATCACCCATGCAATCAATGCATCTTTGCCAACGCAGTGGCAGTTTATTGATGCCCTTCTTAAAGAAATCAGCTGGTCGGGAGGCAACAAAAAAGCAACAAAAAAGTTCAAAGGCATTTTGTACTGCCTCTCGGGTATTGATTTTTTTTCCCGCCATGAAGATATCCAAATTCTGGAAAAAGTAGTAGTCTGTAGGCGCAAGGTCTGGTGAGTAGGGCGGATGACGGAGAGCTTCCAACCCCAGTTCTTGCAACTTGGAGACCGTCTGCTGTGCAGTATGAGGTCGCGCGTTGTCGTGCAGGAGCAGCCGAGACGAGCGATTGACCAATGCTGGTTGGAGATGTGCCAGCTTCTCCATCATTGTGTTCAGTTCTTCACAGTACACATCTGCAGTAATGCTCACCCCGTTTGGTAAGAAGCTGTGATGAATCACACCGGCGCTAGACCACCAAACAGTGACCCATCACTTTTCTAGGGGTAAGTTTTCGTTTAGGGCATTGTTTAGGTGCTGAACCAGGATCCAACCAACTTGCTGAGCGCTTGCGGTTATCAAACAGAATCCATTTTTCATCGCAGGTAACAATGCGGTTCAAAATTCCTTCATTTGTGTGTCTGTTGAGCAGTGAGATCATTGAGTTCGTGGGGCACCCATTTGTCAAGCTTTTTTACCTTGCCAATTTGACGCAAATGGACCAATATTGTTTTGACGCTAACGTCGAAAGCTGCTGCTAATTCAGCCGTAGATTGTGTATCATCAGCTTCCACAATCGCCTTTAATTCGTAATTGTCGACCAAAGTCTTCGGACGACCGCGAGGTTCATTTTTCAGGTCGAAATTTCCAGAACGGAAGCGAGCAAACCAATAACAGGTGGTGCGTTGGTTTGTAGTGTTAGCTCCGTAAACGTCGTTGATGTTGCGTGCCGCTTGTGCCGCGTTGCTGCCACGACGGTACTCATATTCCATAATTACTCGAATTTTTAACGTATCCATGATGACGAAAAAGATTGAAATGCGATGAAAATGTAACACTAATCAATAAACAAATGACTACTTTTGGAAAAAAAAACATGTTTTTAAAATAAAATTATTTTGAAATTAGAATTCTTAGCCAAGCAAAAATTATTTTGATTTGAAATGGCCAGTACTGCAGAACGGCAATTTCATAGGTAAAGACCTAATATTATAAAGAGGAAAGAATATAAAGATTTTTTGTTTGATACGATGTAACTCAATTTATGTTGATTATGTTTGGTATGTAGTTACTATAAGTTTTTTTAACTCCATAAATAACTCCATTGAATGATTTTTTTATGAAATAGTCATTGAATTAAAAAAAACTACATTAAACTAAGTAAGAGGGATTTATTTGTTACACAATACAACATACAACCCGACGCAGATCTGCAATTGCATTAAAAGTAAGAAAATTCGAATTTCGTGGGCTACCTTGGCGCATTCACCTCAACAAACTTGGGGGGCACATGACGTAGTCTGACTAGACTACGTCATGTGCCCCCCAAGTTTGTTAGTGCTTTTCGCTTAAATTTTTTTTCTTGGTCTCATCATCCGTCATTTTTAACGACCTATCTTCTGACAACCCACTCGAATAGGTTTGATGAAAAAACTCATTTACCGTCTGGTACGTGCCCCCCCCCCCCATCCCCCCTTGGATCCGCCCTTGGAAAAATGTACTCTACTCTATAAATAATTTATAATCATATAATGTTAGACATGAAAATTTGATTCACTTGTATATTAGGTTGGGGAAAAAGTCTTTTCGCATTATAGTATTGTACTAGCTGACCCACGCAACTTCGTCTGCGCCACAATAATATATAGCTGACAACCTTCCTCGATAGATCGACTATCCAACATAGTAATATTTTTTTAAATTCGTTTTCTAATGTGGAAAGAATTTTCAAAGTCGTCAGAGTAGTTTTTGAGTTGAATCGTAACAAACAAAAAATCTAACCTTTCCTTTCTATAATATTAGTTTAGATTACCTTAGAATATATTATTAAAGTGAGAATTACTATAGGTACATATCATCATCATCATCAGCCTTATATTGGTCCCACTGTAGGGACTCAGGCCTCCTCTCTAGGAGAGGGATGGGCTATAATCCACCACGCGGGTCCAGTGCGGATTGGTAGATGTCACATATCTTCGATTTTTTGGTTCTAAGATATGCCGGTTTCCTCACGATGTTTTCTTTCACCGTTTTAAGAGCAGTGGCACGTGATGAAATAAATTACACAAAGTAATGCGCCTGTCTGGGTTCGAACCCACAACCAACTGTTCGTAAGTCGGGGCCGCCACCACTGGGCCACCGCTGCTCACAAAACAATTAACAAAAACACGTTGTAAATATTAAACATGCACTAACTTAAAAAAATGCCTCACTTAAAAGATCCCCACTAACATAAAAGCCGTTGGGGTACGCACAGAGGGAGCCGCGAACAAGCCTCGTGAGGCACAGGCCCGCGACCGCCGCAGTCGGTCTGGAGCAGGCAGTGAACAACGAGCTAACGTAGCCCATCTTTAATCTTATTATTGAGTAATAATAAATGGTAGTGCATCAGCAACGCACACTTTCGTCTAAGTTCTAACGTGTTGATGCCCACCATTCCCGCAACGAACATAACATAATATTCGAATGCTCCTCGTTTTATTCAAGTTCAGATATAACCCATGAAATAAAACATACGGTCCTGTACTTAGGTATACATACTCGCACTACATAATCGAAATAATTAATCTCGATTCAATCACTACCTTGGGAGGAAATCACCAAATAACCTCTCCCGCTCTAGGCAGAGCGAAAGGGAGTGTCAGACTTCTACTGACTAAAAACCGCCCATGTTCCTTCTTAGCTCTTTATGTCAGGCCACGGTATCTCTTTCGAACAACCCGCAGCCCCGACGGGCGTCGGCCTCTTCCATGTTGCTGACATCTCTTTGAGGTGCGCTTGGATGCCATCACGTGGCCCCAGACGCCCGGAGCGTCTCCCGCGGCGGTTGGGATGAAAGGTTCTATCCCTCTCACGTACCGCCACCTCCTTCGGTAGCATCACTGCTTCGCAGAAGGCGGCGACGGTGTCCCATTCCCTCTCGCCCCGGACCACGACTTGCACCAGGGCCAACGCGAGAGGTCGCCGCCGCCGATCGCCTCTAGGGTCTATTGCACCATCATCGTGTTTAACTCGGGCTGCAATACGGGTTGTATTGCAGCCCGAGTCCTAAGTGCAGTAACAATGTTTGCCCACTGTTATCAATATATAACATAACTGTTTTTGTTTAGACTCGCGAGCAACACATAACATGAAGATGGAAATAGCAAAACTACAAAACGAAAACTTCATGCTATCTGAACAGTTATCAGTAACAAAAATAAGGTCTGATGAGTCCACGAGAAATAAAAATCAATACACATCTCAAATAAAACAATTACAACATGAACGAGAGATTATTGTGACTGACATTAAGCAACTTGAGTTGGAAGCTATTGGTGATACTGCCTTGTCACCCAATAACTGCAGTGTTGAAGATATCTTAGCGTCACTAGACAACATTAGAAGTTCCTTCAAAGTGAAAACTGCTAAGAGCTCTCAATTAAAAATGCAAACGTGGTCACAGTTACTTTTAAGTAAAGCAGATGAGACAAAGAAAATTGTTGAAAGGGAAAAGCAAAAAACTATTAGTGAAAAAGAAGATGCAATTAAAGAAAAACAACAAATAGAGACTGACCTATTTAATCTAAGGGCTAAACTTGAAACGCAAATCTCAAATGATAAAATAGTAATTAAAGATTTAGAGGCAAAAATATCCAATCAAAAACTGATTATCGATAGAATAAATAAATCAACACAAGAATACATTGCTAAATTAGAAGGAGAATTAGCGACATTTAAAAGTCTTTACCAAAATTCTATTGAAAATGTTGGGACATTACAAAAAGCATGGGATATTATGACTGTAGAACAAAAAACGCAATTAGTAATGATCGAAAATATAAAAGCAGACTTAGAGAAGAAATCGAATGAAGTAGTGGAATTGCAAGATCAATTAGAGGCTTTAAAGAATAAACCACATCACAACGTGGCAGCTCAGGCTAATGTAACAAATATCTATCGAACTATAGAAAGTCAAACTGATAATGAAAAGTTATTTGTTGATACAAACAAAACGAATGCTGAATCACGTGAACCGATAAATAGTACTAAAGAGAAAAATATTGATGACAGCACCACAGACATAATGGAAAAGGCAAAAATACGTCTGGATAGAAAGCAGACTCAAACTAGAATGAAGCAATATAACCAATTCGGAAATGAAGTTGATGTATTATCGGTAGCAGTAGAACAACCGTTTGACGTCAATAGAAGCAATTATGTGGATAGTAAAAAAAATAAACAACAAAATATAGCTATTTCTACTGATAAAGAAAAAAGTGAAAATAAAGCAACCATGAGTACTCCATCCAGAAATCCTCTAATGGCAGGACAAATAGCCACTAATGCAGACGAAGTATCTATTGATTGCCTACTTACTATCGATTTATTACTAAATGCAAATAAAGAACAAGAAAAATCTACTGAATCTGCAGCAAAACGTGATAGTTCTGAATCAGATAGTAATATAATCAGTCAACAAAAAGATTTGAAGGAAGTATCAGAAGGATCTTCTCAGGGAAAATCGACTGACAAAGATTTGTTTGTAATCTACAAAGACAGTAACCGCAGTTTTAGAAATAAACAAGAACTATCAAAAGAAAAATTGTCACGCAAAGGACATTCAGATATGATAGTCGAGGCTGTAACTGTTCATCCTAAAAAATATATTCAAGAAAATGGAGAAAAAATCGAGGAAGACCGCCCAAAGCGAAAGCTTACGATTAAACCACCTAGGGTCTTAGCAGAGAGTCCCTCAATTGTTACTTCTTCGGATGTTGATGTTGCTCACTCATCTCCGAAACAATTTTCTGATTCGGAGACTAAATTTAATAAGGGCATAGATAAAACAACTATAATGTTCTCTTTACCGATAACATCTGGCCAGTTTATCAGATCTGATGAAGCGAAAAGCGGTTCATCAAAGGAAAAACATTCTCAAATTATTATGGATAAACCAGAAAATGTACCTTACGACAATGAATCTCATCATAAACTTTCTAGAGTAGGTGGCGATGTTCGTCTACTTACGGCAGAACAAGATCAAAAAGTTTCTCAAATTGATATGACACAAAATTTCGGGTTAGAATACATTATAGAAACCGTCCAAGGTGAAGTTAGCCCTGATGTGGAAAAATATTATGCTGCTCAAGTTTTGCGCAAGGCCAGGAGTGATGAGAGATTTAATTTATTGAAAATAAGAGACCAAGATGATTCAAGCCCATCAAGGCTAAGTGAATATTGTAAGACATCAAACACGGATTACAAAACCACTTCGACAAACAGTAAATCTAGTTCGACAAAATTTCATACTGAAAATAACGTTATGGCCAAATCAGACGGTAATAATAATTATAAAATACAGATAAACACTCTAACTAAAGCACTAGAAAACATTAAAAAAGATTATAAGAAAAAAATTGAAGCCATTGCAATGCAGTATGACAACCACATAAAAAGCATAATTAATGAACATAATCAGGGCGTAAAAAGTATACAAAGCCTACACGAAGAAACACTGCACGACATTATTAAGCTTCATGAAAGCGAAGTAGAAAACTTAAGAACGATGAGTATGGACGCAATGAAAAAGGCAGATAAATTAGAAAAAGAAAATCGAGCTTTGAGAGCAAAAGCTCAAGATCCGGGGACTTCATGTTTAGATGAGGTAAGTAACGTGATACAGAAAATTAATTAAACATTTAGTTGCGCTTAACTCTATTAATAATTTCATCAAGGTGTACGGACCGGTAGACTCGATCGAAACCTCACCTGAATGATAAAACATAAAAAAATAAAGATTTCGAGTTGACAACAAATATCCGCTAAATTCGAATTGTCGAGTATTTTGTAAAATTCTAATGGTGCTGACAGACAAATCGCAGTCGCCACAATGACCAATCTAGAGAAACGACACTGATACTGAATGACATCTTGAGTATCTAGTTAAAGAAACTCTTTGTTATGTATTTTTTCTTAAAACCTGAGATTGGCCGATTGCCACAACATAATCATAGAAAAATTAATACTGACCAAATCCTTTTTGGATGAAGGAATTGGTTTTACACTTCCTCGGCAATTATGTGCGCTGTTTGCGTTAATTTACGTATTTTGTGAACCAACTGATCCTAATGCGCTTTGGGAAAAGTTTGCACCACATTTTATCGAAAACTACAAGATCACGCCCTGAAATATTATCCAAACAGTAGGCTTTACAAGAAATTGATGAAACATTAAAACTCTATGGAAAGAGATTAACATATTTCGGCCTTCCAGAGCCCGATATTAACGAAAATAATGTTTTCTTATCTGATTCCGTTTATGACTGTGAACATGAATAAAAATATAAGCTTAAAAACTAAAACACAACTACAAACCGCTGTCTTAAAAGTAGAAAACAAGAAAAAAATTCTTGTCTGATATTCATATATTGAATTTGTATATTTCTATTTAAATATTATAAGTAAAATGATTATAGAGGACCGCCGTAGTCGTATGCCACTGATACCTGATGCTCCTTCATGGCGATTTCATTGATATATAAGTCAGCTGCTGTTGTCGTTAGCAAGGTCCGTTTATAATATATTTCTTTCATGATGTAAAATTCTACTGAATGTTGGTTTGCTATTTAAATACTACGAGTAAATAGCAGACTAGACCGCGAGAACTTCTTGACCGCATTCTCAACGTGTATATTGACTAAAACTATATATAATATACATATTTGTAATGTGCTCGCCAAGACCTCTAATTTGATACCAAACATGTTATGAATATCTTATTTTTTTTTTGAGCTTAGAATTTGACATTAAAATTCCGTCATAAAAAACATTGTTAAAATTTATATAGCCTATGTCACCCGGGCTATTCTTACGAATCTACACCTCATTTATTACAATACGTTCAGTAGTCTAGGCGCTACGGTAGAACATACAAACATACATAGACTGCCAAAATTAATATACTTCCGGTGTTCAGGAACCAGTCAAAATGACATCCCTCGAAGTTAAGAAGCGTAGGAAGTGTCGAGGTGATACCAGAATGTTGACAGCTACTACAGTAGAAGCGTTTGACGTAGAAAAGGCACGCTTGACCGGGCCCTGTACCTGTTCCTTGGACGTTAACATATCGGACACGATCCGCAACATATTCGAACAAGTTGATGTCGAACACCGAAAAATGGCCGAACACACATATTTAAAATACATCGCCAGTAAGATAATGAATGTAAATGAAGAGGTAAATGCAAGATTTTGTTTACTAGGTAGACGTGGATCTTCTTTAGGGTTTCATATCCGACAAGTAACCAACGGGACCCTATTACTAAGCCTCCGCTTTCTATCTGTCTATCTGTCACCGGGCTGTATCTCACGATCACATTCTGTGAAAATTTCAACTGTCTACTTATAAGTAGACAGTTGAAATTTTCACAGAATGTGTATTTCTGTTGTACCAACAAATAATACAATTCAAAGGGTACTACTCGTGCGATGGTATGGTACCCTTCATGTGCGAGTTGATTCGCACTTGGCCAGTTATATTTTTAATCGTCACTCTCTCAATGCTGAGAATCGAGAGTTGAATGCTGCTTAAATCCCCAAAAATGAAAATAAAATGAATGGTCCAGGAAACCACATAAATGGTTGACTTATTTATTTTAGTCGGTTTCGTCCAAAGGTTGTTTTTGTATAAAAATCAGGTTTTTCATAAAAACCTCATCTATTTTACTGTTTTTGTGAATTTCTTTCTTTATGCGCGATCGACGAGCATACGGAAATTATGCGACTCTTTCAGTAGCGATCCGTTTTTACTTGCCCGTATTGGGGGCCTGAGTTTTTATTAGGGTTCCGTAGCCAAATGGCAAAAAACGGAACCCTTATAGATTCGTCATGACTGTCTGTATGTCTGTCTGTCTGTCCGTCTGTCCGTCTGTCCGTCCGTATGTCACAGCCATTTTATTCCGAGACTATAAGGATTACACAGTTGAAATTTGGCAGGTAGATGTATTCTGTAAACCGCTTTTTGATTTTTATATAAAAATAAAAAAATATAAGATTAAGAGGGGGCTCTCCATACATGGAATTGAAACTAAAAAAACTTTTTTTCATCAAACCTACACATGAGGGGTATCTATGGATAGGTCTTAAAAATGACATTGAGGTTCTTAAAATCATTTTTTCTCAAAGTCAATCGTTTCAAAGATAGACACATCCAAAGTGGTAAAATGTGTGTGTCCCCCCCCTCTAACTTTTAAAGTCAGAGAGTGACAATTCAAAAAAAAAATTATAATGTAGATCTCAACAAAAACTACCAACCAAAATTGGTTTGAACGAGATCTAGTTAGTATTTTTTTTAATACGTCATAAATCGTAAATCGCAATTTACCGTTCATTCAATCAACTCAATTATAAAAAATTATGTTAACATTATGTTACTTGCTGCTACGGAACCCTTCATGGGCGAGTCTGACTCGCACTTGGCCGGTTTTTTATGTAAGTACCGTTACACTGCAACTGTATACGTTTAGGGAACTGGGAAATATGACGCTCTTCAGACTTTGGACGCCCAAGAGCTGTCATTTCTCCATCTAAAAGTATGTCGCTCATGGAAAACAAAACTAACCAAAGAGGAAGCACTCCAAAAGAAGATAGATTCTTTAGAAACTGTACTCATAAATAAACAACGGAATACTCAACAACACAGTAAGTTGGTTATTTCGATTCATTTTCCTTCCTATGTTTACAGGAATAGCGCAAACATTTGATTGTTAGACCAAATTAGTATTTTGTCATACAACAATTTTAAAAACAATGTTATTAAAATACCTTAGGTTTTCCTGTTCTGAGGGTTTATTAGATTTAACTTTTACCTTAAGGCTAGAATAACCACGCCCTACTGGCTGTACCTGCATTGTCTTTTGGCACAAGCATAGCATAATCAGCCTTTAATGTTCTCACTGCTGGGACTCCAGGTCTCCTGTTTATGAGAGGGAATGGGCTATTAATCACCACGCGGGCACAGTGCGGGTTATAGTTGCCACATGTCTTCATATTTTTCGGTTCAAGGACACGCCGCGCGCCGGTTTCCTCACGATGTTTTCCTTCACAGTTTTGAGCTGCTCTCAAAACTGTGAAGGTATAAATAATAGGTGATGATATAAATGACACAAAGCAGTGCGCCTGCCTGGGTTCGAACTCACCACAGGGCCACGGCTGCTTTAGGTACTCAGTGTTTTGTTAAATGGTATTAAAAAACAAAATGTTGGAGTAAGATTCATGATGGCTATGCGCCAAAAGGTAAATTTACCTTGCCCGTATGAAGATAACATTAATCATTGTTTGCACAGTAACATTAAGTAAGAATGCATTAACATTTTTATCTTATAATACCACATCAGTAGTATAAAATTACAACAAAAGACTAAAACTAATTCTAACTTAACACTTCTTATGTATGATTATAAATAGTCGTGGAACTAGATCGTAGAGTGGCGGAGGAGCGTCAACGTCTACAAGAGGTTCTAGAGACGGTTTGCAGGTCTCCAACTGCTAAAACCACTTCAATAATCTCGAGCCCTGATGCTGTTGATTCGTGTCTTACATTGCATCTAGACCGACATAAAAGTCCCGAGAAAGATGCGTGAGTATCAATTTTATTTTCTTATTGCAAAATATGTGGCTTAGCACATTTTGCTAATCCGTTTAGTAACGAAATGACGTTACTACAAGACCTATAGTAAAATAGACAAGTACCTAATGAATAGTGAATTTAAATTGTTCACCTTACACCCATGTGGCCATTTCGCTAGATTCAGTGTATCACACACTGAATCTAGCGAAATGGCCACATATTTTGACTCAAGTGTATCTTCATAGAGCTTGTGAAGTTAGAGCTTGTACAGTTAGGGCGTTAAGAGTAGGTAACAAACTTGGATCTACATGAGATCCGATATCTTTTTGACTGTGCGAGCCGAATGGTCTCGTCTTGGCAACATTTTACATGGAAATGTGTATACAGTAAATGTTACTTACATTTACACGTTAGTTTGACAAAGTTTCCACCGATAAGCGCACCTATGACACGTACCTATGACAAAAAATGCACTTGATACGCTTATCTGAAACGAGTCCCCGTTTCAGATAAGCGTATCAAGTGCATTTTTTGTCATAGGTACGTGCAACTCGTACGAGAGTTTACACGCTCATATGCTAAGGGCAAACCGCAAGTGAAGTGTCCAACTTGAATAAGCACGTACACGCGCGTTCCGTAGGTATTTTAGAGCGTAAAACCCATTACAAACTTATGTGCGCTACAAAGTACGACAGCCCAAAACCGCTCTAAAAGCACAGTCTACGATCAACTACAACAACAAAAATAGTCTACAACTAAAACAAGATTTTCAGTCGATAACCTACCCTTCGGCTCTAGTCGAAAATTTTAAAAACTTCCCTTGTGTACATCTACACTAGATTTGTAATTTTGTATGTTTGTAATGAATAAACACAAAAACTGCTGGACGATTTCAAAAATTCATGCTACGTTATTCCTGCTTTATTACAAGTTTAAAAAAATAAATGTCCGCCCGTGCTAAGCCGGGACGGGACGCTATAAAAATCAAAATATTTTTCTTAAATATTCAAAATCGAGTATATTGAAGATACTGTAGTACAGTAGTATACTGGTGATATATTATTTCTAGTTTGTAGGTAACCATTAATTAATTGAGTTCTTTAACAGTTGCGGATGCTGCGCTCAGAGTAGTATGGAGGCAAGCGGCCGCACATCTGCTGGTGACCTCCCTCCAAACCCTCCCTGCCTCCCTTCACTTCGACCCACCGTGCGTCGCCCGCGACCCGAAAGCCACAGGGTTAGTCATATGATAACTATAAATTACATTCTTCATTGTGCGAAAATTAGACCAATAACAGCGTCAGGGATTAAGATCAAAACAGCGCTTGTCTAGGTCGATTCGTGGATGACATACAATAGCATACCGAGTTTCCTCTGTGAGGCAAGGAAGAAAGCACGCTACGCCGCTAACTTGGTACTACCCATTAATTGGGCAGTTATGTAAAATACTGGTATACCGTTGCATTCAGTTAGACTGGAAGGTGACCCCAACATATGTAGTTGGAAAAAGGATGATAATTCTTAGTTCTACCAAACTGAGCCAGCCGACAATCCTTTATTAATTCAGTAAATATTCGAATAGTTTTACATGTGTAATGTAAAACTATTCGACTATTTAAAATGTGATATACATTACTAACCAGTTAAAATTAGCCCATTACCTAATTTAAAACGAACTTGGTTTAGAACAGATTTATGGAAGTAGTTTTAATGTGGGTTGGTACGTTTCGGAAAAACCAAGCACATTTAATAGTTTTTATTTTTTTCTGATAGTAGTGGATTCTTAGCTATTGGAGCTACTGGTCCATGAAGTCGTGTATCAAGGGTGACCTTCCTATCTCACTGAAACGCAAGCTCGTCGACATGTGTATCCTGCCTATCCTAACCTATGGCGCACAGACTTGGTCTTTGACAGAAGCTCAGAAGTCCAAACTCAAGGTTTGCCAAAGAGCGATGGAGCGTAGCATTTTAAATATCAAAATCACCGATCCAATTGTAACACCATAATACGCTCCAAGACAGGCATTGCCGATGTTGACGATAAGTCCGCGAGGTTAAAGTGGGACTGGACGGGTCACATTTCCAGGAGAGGTCAGGATAGATGGGCCAAAACCGTCACACACTGGGTGCCTGAAGACGGTCGTCGTCACCGAGGCAGACCCAAAAATGTTGGCGTGACGATTTGGACTCGTTCGTGACTAAGGCCTGAGAAGGCACAACACCGAGAGAGCTGGAAAGAAATGGGGGAGGCCCAGCAGTGGGACAAAATAGGCTAACCAAAAAAAAAAGAGGATTGTTGTTAAAGCAGCCCTCGCCTTTGCACCTGCTTATAGCCAGTTCCATTTTTTTATTTTTTTTTACATATTCGCTACTCAAAAAGTTTATACATTTTATCCTAGGCGACGCTTGCAAGACTAGACGGTGATGGACGTCGCGAGAGAAGACCAGCATACAATGACGAGCCCCCGACCCGGCTGCGTCGGTCCCACGACCGGCAGTCGCACCGCGTCGCGAAAAAGTAAAACATGCAATAACGGAATTTGGCATTCTGCATCCACTTAGACAATACAGGATGTCGAATTCTTAACAAACTCAAGGACTAGACGCAAGACTGGACTTACTTCTTTTCTTTTGGGAGGATCCTTCGCGATTTTTTAAAAGGAAACCTAAAAGTACCTATATATAATTATAAGATTGTAGTCAACTAAAAAGTTCTATTGAACAAAATTTTTTGATTTCCGTACAGTCGGTGTCATTACCTGACCCCCCCATAAGTAGTAGAGAATGTGATGTGGACCTTATAGTGGTTATAACCATGATGATGAACTCCAAGTTCAGTTATGTTCATTTAGGCGTACGATCCGCATCGCTTGCACTCGTTCATACATACTTACGTAGCAAGTACAGTGCGACACTGTTTAGCAGTGAGGCAGCTTTCTTACGCCGTATCGCATTGAAGCAGTCGGTACCTGCCTCAGCAAACATAGAAGACTCTCTACAGAACCAAGGGAGACGCAAAGAGCACCCTAAAAGCGCTGTTGTACTGGATCCGCAGAGCATTGTAGACTTTTTCGGTGTAGCTAAACCACAGGTTTTGAGTACAGTGACAAACAACTGATTTTTATAAGCAGACAAATCGATCTATTCTCTTACTATACGTTTAACGTGCTCGGTACTGCTACCACTGTCACTCACAATTCGATTCTGCTCCACACGAAACTCACTGTGTACCCTCGAACTTTGAACCAAATGATCCATGTGCAACTAAATATAATCATAATTACATTATTAAGCGATTTTAATTATTATCTCGTTGTTTCTAAGGGTGAAAAGCTTATGAGTACGAACCAACGTTACTCAAACCACCGTTCGAACTCGAGACCGAATGCCTTATTTTGATCGCTATAAGGTCTTTTACTATTTTGCAAGGGGGGTCAGATAATATTTGACAGCGGCTGCACAAGGCGTCGTCGGTGTACTGCTGTGAACATTTTGTAGTCTAAATTATAAAAGATTTGTAAATAATTTTATATATTTTTTATTTATATAATTTATAACATATTTATTTCAAATTACGCGGTGGATACTGTACAAATTTTAGTACCTACCTAATAAAATAATAAAAACATACATGACTTTTTCTTAATAAACACGCTGACCTTATTTATCGGCGGTATTTTAGGAATTCAGACAGAATAGTACACTAACTTTAAAATAGGTAAAAAATGCATTATGATACAAACACGAACTCAATGAAAATGTATGGGACTGTTGCTTTTACACCTATCCGACTTCCATAATTACCATTATCAGTCAATCTGGAAAGCTAAATGTAACAGTATACTACAAAACAAGTTTCTTAATTTATCTAAAACACAGACTCATCCGAAACAGTCACACAAATGTATGTACCATTAACGTTTATTTTGGCCAACTAGGAATAACCCTATCGGTTTTCCTCAAAGATTTTTGTATTTATGGCATTTACACATAATTAATAAAAATTTTCCTTGTTTGCATGATTATTCATTTATGAACATTGATTATTGTATACTGGATTTGAAAAGTTGACAGCAGGTTCTTGATACAATGGATTCTGAGAAACATCATAACCCTGGGCCAATGCTTCAGCTGAGAATTTCTGATATTCTTTCTTGTCATGCAAGTCCACCAGGATCTTCCAGATGATGAATGTTAATATTCCAATCAACAGAACTAACCCTATCGCTGAGCCAGCAGCAACTGCAAAGAGACGAATACCACGAGACTGTAGTGTATTGAAAAAGTAATTTATTAAGTACCAGGTATTACCTAAGTCATTCTTTCCAACAACATGTAATCCTCAGTTACGATTGTTACCATCTGCCGAAACAGCAGACGAAAAAATCCTGCAACACTCACTTTCATGATCCAGTTTGTCTAAAGGCTACACATTACTATAAATTGTTACGATTGGATGGAACAGTTTAAACTAGTGTATGTACGATTTTTCGTAACGTGCTGCCATAAGACAATGGAAGACAAATGAACGTAATTATGGTCGCAAGTTGTTTTCAATTTTTTTAAGTGAAACTTCTTTATAGGAGGAGGGAGGGGGAGGGGGTATTTATTTGGATTTTTTGTCAATAGTGTCACGGGCGTGTGAAAAAGTGAACTTTTGGTGGGAATTGAATAATTATTTTTGTGTCTGATAGTCCATTTATCGAGGAAGGTTACAAGTTATATAATATCACCAATAGAAGCGGAGCATAATTTAAAAATGTTGCAAAAACGGGAAAAAGACTTATCAGTCTGCGGGAGACTGCTAATGACCTCTAGGGACAAAATGCATTCATTAAAATGTACCTAACCTAACTAAAACATAATTTGCAATAAACCTGCGAGAAAGAATCGAAACGTGTGCTGGGACACATAGTAGAATTGAAACTTCAACGGACAAGTGGAAAAAAGTCCGAAAAGCAAAACACAAGTAATTTTAAATTAAACAAAACTTGGAAGCAGGTCCATTCTATTTTCTTCATTTCATCATTTAATATTTAAATGAACCTCGCCTGCTTCCAAGTTTTGTTTAATCTCTTCATCCGTTTAGGAGTTATGAGGAAACAAAGGCACAGACATACATACAAACACATAACCCTCCTTTTTAGCTTCGCCGCAGTCGGGTAAAACCAAATCGCAACGGACAAGTGGAAAAACGAATCGCAACAAAATTTTAACTTGAAGTTTTACGGGTAGATTGCTAATGTACCTACTTGTCGCTGCCTGAAAACGTCATGTTAAAATTTTGTTGCGTTTAACTTCTACTACCTATGTGTCTCAGCACACATTTTTTGTTTTAATTCGACTGTCTCGTTTGTCTCGAAGCTGCTTTATATGAGATCCTGGGTTTGATTTAGCAGCCACGGTGTTTGGATTTGTGCCCGTTTAATGGCAATAGGCTAGCCCCCTATGACATGGGACTTCAAACATAACTGCCGAAATTTGGGTGTACTAATAGGTACACTTCTGCCTTATCCTGCAGGGATTACAGGCGTGGTGTTATGTAATGTTTAAAATGAAATTTCTTAGATTGACAACTTATTTTGGCGTCGTCGCTTTTATGTTAAACCCGCATTCATCGTAAACTACGAAATTCCACAGCTTACAAAATTACCTCTGAGTGCCTTTGACTTCTATCAAAATTAAATACTTACTCCAAATATTAGGTTTGGGTGGTGTTTCCAATTCCTTTTGAATCGTAATTTGTAAATATTTCTTTTCGTATTGATATTTAAATACCATGTAAGTGCCATTATTTGCGTCAACCTCTTTCTTGCACCACTTCGCCATGAACAGATGTGGACCATTTATTTCAGTTTTCGGCACAAAATAGACATCTATTTTTGTTACATTATTTTCTTGGTCGCAGAATGATTTGTCATTCATGTGCATGTAATTGCAATGAGCGTAGTTTTCGAGTTCTTTACATCGGTCTTCGGCGCTGTCGCAAAATGCTCCAGAGTATGTTTCGTTTTTCCCCTCTATTGTCTCACATTGGCACACGCCACAAACACATCTGCCTTTTTCTGAACAGACCTAAAAAAGATCCACGAAGGTAATTAGTTTAATTTTTTTTTGATGTTGTTAATTTTCGATAGCTCTCAGTTATACAGCACAGTTTATATTTCATTTACAAGGATGAATGCATAAATGTTGACTTGGCTAATAAACTCAAATATCGGGTGGTGGTATAAGAACAAGGAGACGACCAAAAAAACGATGATAGGTATTATCATCCACACAGTCCATCCATCAGTCATAAAGGGTGTAAAAGTACCCTTAACGCAAACGAAGGGCATTTGTTGTCCCCACCACTGCGATAATTTTTTGGTTCTAGACCATACCTGGGAACCCCCTAGTTACGGAGATATTGGGTGTCAAAGTTACAAATTTTGCACAGCTGTTTCTGTAAATACCTACTTACTAGTTTTTCAGGTTATAACTTTACTTAAATTACCTCCATGACCCGTTTACTATTCAAAACATCCACTAGCACAATGTTTTAGGAGTGCTACATTGAGTTTTACCGCAAAAATGTGATTTTTGACCCCAACAAAAAATATCGTGTTCCAGCAAAAAAAATTGCGTAGGGATGTACAGAATGCTTGGTTGACGTATGTGTGAAGAGTTAATTTACACCCTGTATATTATGGCAAGAAAGGAAGGAGGGTCTCATGAGATATGGAGAAGAAGACGTGCTGCGCTGATCCCAATAGGGTAGTTAACAAAAAAAAACTAATTAGTCTGTCAGATAGATTTCCAAAAAATATTGGACATGTACTATTTCTTTTTTCACGTAAATAAACAATGAAGACGATACAGTGCTTTGAAAACTTGAGACATTAGAATGACATTCTTTAGCGGTCAGTAACGTCACAACCCCCCACTCAAATCATTGACGCGTTTCATCTTCGTAAATTTTATTTGATAAAACAAAAACTACGTATCCAATATTTTTCGATAATCTAACAGACTGACTAATTAGAATCATATTTTTTTAAGTCAGTAAACATCCCTATTTTATTGCGATAAGGCAAGAGAATCATGATATTTTAGTTTTAGACTTACCTGTTTAGAATACGGCGCGTAACAGTCCAAGTCATTATCGGGGCAACTGCAGTCAGTCCCGTTCCAATGCGCGTCACATAGGCACGCCCCACGTGTGCATATACCCTTCCCAGAGCATAGATTATTTTGCGGCCTAGGACATGAATTGTCATCGAATTCACAATAATCACCTGAAAACCCAGGCAGGCAGTCTTCGCATTTCCCGCATCTGAAAAAATAAAATACGCTTTTATCAATGTTCAAGTTACTTATAGTAATTACCTGAGTTTAGGTAACTACTCATGCAACAATTTTAAATTATTTATTTATTGTCTATGGAAGACTAACAACTATTAAAACAGATTAAATATAGTATGTGAGACTGGCAGCCAATGATGACAAGTCTTCAATTATAAAAAAAGAATGTAAAAACAAAAGAGAGTGTGAACAACACAGCGCTGCGGTAGAGAAGAATATAACTTTAAGTATTTATAATTAAATTAATTTTAGTGAACGAAACGCTACAGTTCTAACTTCAAGCAATTACTATAGAATAAAAACCGTTTCATGAGTAATGGCTTTTTTGTCTTATTCATAGATACGGGTACAAGTGTAAGGGCGCAAATTCGGAGAGGCTTTCCTTGCAGACTGCAGCAGGGCGTTTAATGGATCTGTCCATATAAGGCCCCACTGCACGCTGCAAGAAACGTCTCTCCGAAAAAATTACTTATTTAGTCCCCCCTTCTCGGGACGTTTGGCGCCCGTAACCTAGTGAGGGCGCTAATAGTTCGAGGGAGTAAATAAGTAATTTTCCCGAGGTAAAGACAGTGCTTTTCATTACGAATACGAAGAAAATAAGAACATAAATTATTAACTAAAGAAAAAAAATGTGTTGATCGGATGTTGTCGCTTGCCCGCATATTTTGTTTTGTCCTCTGGTCGTCCAGCTACACAGCCAGTATTTTTCATGTTCATCATTAAAAAAAATGCCAAAGATTTTGTCGAAATCTATCTCATTTTAGAGAAATAGTTAAAACTAAACTATATTTTATAGTCATAATATAATTTTTCATTACTCATACTCTGAAATTAGGTCATAACATGCCTGCGAAGCGGGTTGAAACTACTACTTTTCAGCCTTAAGGAGAATCGCTTTCAACTGACAGCTGTCAAATTATTAAAGCGTTGTACATATTCATAATTATATCACATGTTATCTGTGCATGTTATTTTACCTGCATTTTCCTTTACCGCTGCACAGTTTAGTATCGTCATCATGCAATTTACACTTTGCCATATCCGTCTGATCTGTGGATGAGCCGCTGCATCGACATTCGAAGCCATAGCTAAAATAAATAAGATGCCATTTTATTAAACCTACGTGTATTAAATAATGTTGTAGGTAACCAATTTAATGCATTGAAAAAGTATTTTACCTTCCCGGATTACATTTGCAAATGCCGCATTGCAAATAACCAGCGCTGTGGCATTTGTGAACTGTCGCACCTGCATCCAATTTCTCACAGTCACATTCACAGTCGACTTCTAATTCTATGATGAGTTTATCTGATAGTCCGTCAGGATTGATCGTGACGTTCACGTTCCTAGAACCTTTAGGTGGACAGGCTGTCGCTTTCAGAGTCCCTTTTATATTGACAATCTGCTTGTGTCGAGTTTCACAGTTTATCTTGGGATTCGAGTGGCAGTTCTGGTCTAAGGTTACCTCCACAAACGGTGACCTTTCAACTTTCATTTCTAAACTATTTGCAAGTTTCTAGAAAGAGAGTTAAATTTTATGAATACGTGAAACATACCCAGTTTGCGTTCACAGCATTATAATCCGTAACGTGCTTAAGCTATAAACGCATACTGTACAAATCCATAATATTTGTTTTTCTCACCGCATATGCTTCCTTAATAATGTTTATGACACTTTTTCCGCCTTCTAATTTTGCATATTTGGCTCCACCTATCTGGTCGGCTAATTCCTTGTATTCGGTTTCAGGGGTTGTCTGTATTTTAAGAAATTAAGCGTTAGACATGCCGATGGAAATTCAGCTACTTAATCTAACGTGGTGTTTGCTTACTAATGAACAACCATGATCTGACGTTGCTATTTCTCAAAAAATATCCTGTCTAACCACTATTATAAATGTGAAACTTTTTAGTGATGAAATGATGGATGTTTGTGAACAAAATTAATTAATTTGAATTATTTTTTCACCCTACAACAGATTTAGTTAAAATTGGGCAAACAGATAGTTTAAAAACTGGATTAACACATAGGATAATAAAGGAACGCTTGATCTCGGTAGTACCTACGATTCCGTGGGCCGTGGGACATTTAACGAACTGCGCAACGCTGCCCAAGCTACCCGTAGCTTGGGCAGCGTTGCGCAGTTCGTTAAATGATGACTAGCTTATGCCCGCATAAGCTAGTCATCATCATCATCAGCCTATAATGTTTCCACTTTAGGGACTCAGGCCTCCTCTCTATTAGAGGGATGAGTCCACCACGCGTGCCCAGTGTGGGTTGGTGAAAGACATTAGTCTTAAATCTCTTTGGGGTTGGCAGATGTCACATGTCTTCGAATTTTTACGTACCTAAGTACTTACCCCTGTTTTAGAATTTTCGGTGATCGCAAATATTAGTCTAAAGTTTCCATCTGCGGCCACTTTACTGATCTGGCTTACAGACGGATAATCATACACCAAGGCCTCAGAGTATTTGTGATCTTTTAAGTGACACTCCATGTCATGCGGTTTAATGGCTCCGACGATTTTCCCATCTCCCGCACTGTGATACGTTGAATCCGTACACAGTACAATGATACGCCTCGCTTGATCTCTCCATCCTACTTCACCGCATTTCATTGCTTGCATCAGAGCATCTAGTCCTGCTTCCGGGTCATCAAAATTTGATCCGAAATCAATGTGGCCAATTTTCTCCGTAAATAGTGTCATATTGCTTGTTAACGGAACTTCATTTTTAAAAGCCTCGCTTGTGTGCCTAGAAAAGAAGTAGTTTATTATCTATAGCCTGCTTCCAAGTGCGCTTGATGTGAAATGACCGCACCCAAAGACTGAAATATAAAATTATGAAAACATGGAACAGATGAAGGTTGTGGGGATCCAGTAGATGCTAGAAGCAAGCAAGCAGCAATGTGGTGACACTTTGGGGAGGCATATGTCCAGCAGTGTACGTCTTTCTATTGAAATGATGATAATGAAACAGATCAATCCGCTTTCAAATGTTTGTTCGTACGTAAGAGTCATAAAATCAGTTCACGCGTGTGGTCTCCAGCATAGATTACATGACATGAATAACATGAATGTCGGCAAATATAAAATATAGGCTGATAAACATATTATCCTCCTCAGCTGGCTACAAAAAAAATACATAGGAAATATAGGATTATTGTTCTGATGTTGGAATACAAAATCCTATTATATATGAATAAAACTTACTTGTTAGGATCAAAGAATGGAAAACCAGGTTTTTCAACAAAACTTCCGATGCCCAGTTGAACGTTATTCGTGTAAGCTGACAAGTCTTTATGTATTTGAATTGCTTGTTCCTTCAATTCTGTCAACCTTTTACTCATTGTAGAAGAGACGTCCATTAGATAATACACATCTAAAGGATAATCTTTGGCTGGTTTGAACGACAACTCGAAATCCATTGGAACCCCTGGGCGTGCCTTCATTTTGATCAGCTGTGGTTTGAGTTGGACTACCAAACCATCTTTTTTATCAACAAAATCTGCAGGTGGTAACACTGTCAATGTTGGTTGTGGGTTCACAATTCCACCCTTACACCATGTTGGAGTTTTGTTCGTGTAACTTAGGGGGCGACAGTGGCGATCTATCCCAGCGACGTCCTTAAAGTAATAATAGAAGATATAGAATGTCATGTAGATTAGTTATAGTAAAAATGAATGTAACCATTAAGTTCTGTATTACAAAACTCCCTACGTACTTACCTAAATAGTCAGGAGCACTAATATTATACACACAAAACGAAGTAACTCATATTATTATTATTATATACAGTTTTGATGTGATTAGCCACTCATTTAACGTGTATCAATGGATAGCTTTTTTGTTTCGAGGGTGGGAAATCATCAAATGACTCCTCCTGCTCTGTGCGGGAGCGGAAGGGAGTGTCAGACTTCTACTGACTAAAAACCACCCATGTTCCTTCTTTGCCCTTTGTATCCGAGGCCGCGGTATCTGTTTCGAGCAACCCGCAGCCCTGGCAAGCATCAGCCCGGGCCCCTGCAATGTTGCTAACATCTCTTTAAGGCGCGCGTGAAACACGAACGCGCATCATTACAAACACTGAAGATGCCATCAGTGAATAGACTTCAACTTCAATAGCTCATATCACGGAAACGTGACACTTTAGAACATTTATAAATCTCATACAACACTTATTTGTATAAATGGCAGCTATCGAATTATTCAACGTCGCTAATCAAATTAAAGTTCTTACTCTTTAAACCGATATTTGTTTTGATTTGTAGTTATCAACAAATCAAAACAAATACCACTATTACAAAAAACCGCATTTTTTTAAATAGAATAAAACAAAATTGTGGAACTTACTCTGTCCGTACAAGCTCGATATTTTTATGTACTTTCCTTGGGTGTGGCATTGCAAAGTTATTTGTACCCAGTATTTATGAGTATTGGTACTCAATTAAAAACACATGAACTTATGGATAGATACATAGGCGTTATAGGTATGCTTAGTTTTTTTCTTTAATTAAAAGCCATATCAAAAATTTAAGTCAAAGATTGACACATTCGTTTATAACAAAAATCAAAAAATCTACTGTGGAATATTATAGAATGTTCGGATTCGTTATAATTATGATTATAAGTACACCAGGAAAATAACAGATTTAAATGTACAACTACAAGCTTAAAACCAGAACAGAAAACGCAAAAATGTTTTAATACTCACTAGGGAACACCAAACGCATCTTTCAGGCGCATACCCAATACATTCGCCACAAGTCCCGAAATTGCAATTATCGGAATCACATCTCACATTATTAAAACAGAAATTGAACATTAAGAGAACTAAATAGTTCCCCATTGTTATAACTCTTCCCATAGTGGAACTTTGTCCAACTATGTACCCAGCCTCAAGTTATCGCAACGAGGTCACGAATGAACTAACTAATAATAAGATTTAATTATTAATGCGTATTATTTAACACACTAACTCAACATCGGTACTAATAATGACACCTACTGTCCCGTATTACAGGACGTACGGTATTGACCGGTGATACCAGAACGGGAAAACGAAGGAAAACGAAGAACTGCAAAAGAGGAAACTTGCGAATAAAGCAACGCACACAATGGAACATTGTTTTTTCTAAAGTTAGATTTGGCTATATTATGGCCTGCATCCTATTTCAAACTTCATACTTTTAATCGAAGCATAGCTATTCACAAACAATCGAATAAAATCCTGTCTAATATGTCGTATATCTATCTTGTTTTGACATTACGAGAGCGAGCGAGATAGACATACGACAGTTTCGATTCGGTTTCGATTCGATTGTTTGTTAATAGCTAAGCTTTGCTGAACTATCTTATTACAAAACGTGCTCTTACTTAATTGTAAGAACGCCCGCGACTTCGCCCTCGTGGAAAATAGTCTAAAGCCTTCCTCGATAAAAGGACTATCTAACACATAAAGTAATTTTTAAATCCAACCAGTAGTTCCTAAGATTATCGGGTTCAACCAAACAAACCAACAAACTCTTCAGCTTTATAATATTAGTATAAAGTTATAGACTAAGCCTTTGAGCTACATAGTTTTTGTATTTCGAACTGTGTCGAAGATCTAAATTCAACAATCAAACAATTATTAAATTTTTTAATTGTATCAACTTTGGGTGCTAATTAAACAGACTTCTTTTTAATAGCATTATTCGTGAAATCTACATTGCCCTCTTAATAAATAAGTCAGCCACAATTAACCAGCGTCTGAATGATGCCACGAGTTGTCTTTTATTTATGTAACAAGTTAACAACTCAGTATGAATATCGATTTTTGAAAACAGTTATCAAAACGATTTATTTTCTGAAACTAAGAAGAAGCAATTCCACTTAATTCTAATGAAAATCAAATAGAACAACTAATAGCTTCTAAACGTTGTTATTCGTTTAATCGTTCCACCTATTCTGTGTTGAAAAATATTAACTGAATAGTGGTCGACCATTACAAATAGAAGAATACCACATAATATAAATGAGAAAAATTTGGAGGAAGGAGACATATCTGTGCCATAGGATCTACAGCAGTTTTATTTCACTTTAATAGCCGGTAGTAATCGAAAACATAAAAATAATCCTAAGTGTATCCGTCAAGTCAAGTCATTTTGTGAAGACGTCGCCTACTGTATTTTCAATGGATAAATATATTAAAAACATCAAAACATGTTATGCTCGGAATGACTTTTAAAAGTCTAACAAGTAGTCGAAAAATCTATATAAATAAAAAGTGAAGTCCTGACTAACTGACTCATCAACCCCCAGCCCAAACCCTTGGACCTAGAAAGCAGAAATTTTGCACAGAGGTTCCCTTTATAATGTAGACAAGGAATAAGGAAGGATTTTTCGAAATTCAACCCCTAAGGGAGTTAAATAGGGTATGAAAGTTTGTATGATATTCCTATGGTTAATTTACTTGAAACTTGGCACAAATAAATTATAAAGTTTGTTACTTTTTATTTTGTGAAACTACCTCCTAAGGGGGAATTGCGGGGTGTCAGAGTTTTTATGGAAGAATTTCAACACGCGGTTCCATTAACTCGAAAGTCAGTATTTATGCTTGAGAACAAAAATAAAGAATAACGTGTATCAGGGTTTTTCGGAAATCGACCCCTATGGGTTTAAAAGGGAAAGCAATTTTTACAGGGGAGGACTTTATCGTGGGGCTTGATTCACTCGAAAATTGCTGTATGAGTAAAGTTATGGAAGCATCCCAAATGATTTTTTAACACCCCCGTGGGGCTGAAATCAGGCAAAACAGTTTAAATGAAAAATCTTATGAAACTTTACACAAATACTTTGTGTAAAGTTTCAATTTGTAATTCATTCAATAATGTAATAAAGTTTGTCATTAAGGGGTTTAGGGGGGGGGGGACGGGGATTATTTACGTGAAGAACTATCTTTTTCTAATTCTTACAGGATAGAGAATAAAGAAAATTCTCATTGTTTACCTAGATTAACAAATAGGGTACTTTTGATCACGGTAGTATGTTCCCGTGGTATATTTTCCGTAATCTACACGGGCGAAGCCGCGGGCAAAAGCTAGTTAATTGATATTTTTGTTAACTTTATGAGATGAGAGAGAGAGAAGTCAATATATCCTAAAACAGATCCTAAAACTGGTCTCACTCAGTCTCTCAGTCACAGGGACATTAAAATTGAGTTTAAGGGATGATGGGGCCCTTGGATCGGTCTGTCTTCTTGGAAAAGGTTTTAAAATAGTTGTCTTTCATTTTTAAATTAGAGTGTCAGAATTAACGTGAAGTTAAGTCAATAATTTGCCGTCTGCAAAGCAAAACGGCCTACGGAAAGTGTCTGGAAGTATTGGCGACATTTTTAAGGATATTGCCTAAAACATACCTACGTAAAAATTAGCTTTCAGAAAATCCTGTAATGAAGTAAGTAATGTCTTTATGTACCTTGATTACCTGATATCTGAAAATTGTCCGTGTAAGCAAGCTAGCAGGTAGCCATGCGTTCTTAGTTCATACTAATACTACACAATCGTCCACATTTCCTTCGTCAGAAAATACGTGACGTCTGGCGGCGCTGGGATCTTACTCTATAAAGATGTGTTTTCACCATTTTACGATTTATAGCTTCAGCTATAAAACAGGTGAAAAGATATAAGTTCCGTGGCTAAGTTAATAAATTAGGTGACTATGTACCTCTAAATAAGAAGGAAAACTTAGCATAATTGTTTATCTTTACTTGACGCTTTCTAAAGGATATTTAGTTGGCATGGGTAGTAAAAGAGACGAATGAGTAAAAAAAAATAAAGTAAAATAAAGCTATCTCGTTTTCACGTTGCTTAATTATAAAATGAGAAGCTTGATTACGTGGCCAATATATAAATTTGTTGCTTGACTTATTATTTCTCTTTAATGTTAATGGAAAGCTGCAAATAAAATAATAAGTTGTTTAAATCGAGTAGAATACGGAATCTTGACGCACAAAATGTCGATAAATGTTAACACGATGCTTCAATACTACGATGCATGTTACTGAGAAAGATCTTAACTGTGATACTACATGACTACGATGCACGTTGTCGCGATAGATCCTCACTGCGATACTGTATTTGTCTCTATTCTTTTGTGACGTGTACAGTGAATAAAGTCTTTTCTTACACAAATTTAGTAAAAAATAATAATGTTTTTTTGTTCATCAATTTATGACGCCTACATATTTTTGTGGGCAAAGTTTTTCTGTGATTAAATGCTATTTTTTGCATTAAATTTTGTATTAAATTTTTGTGCAAAAAAATTATTATATTTTACTAAAATCTATTCTTACACAAGAATAGATTTTATTCACTGCACACTACATAAAAGAATAGAGAAAAATATAAGGTATCGCAGTGAAGATATATCGCGAATTCGCGACAACGTGCATCGCAGATTTGTAGCTACGTGTTAGCATTTATATATATAATGATACCTTTTTTTCTTACTTTTTTAGTGAGGCCAACAGTGTTAAAATAGTCATAGACGATGGTAGGTATACCCCTTTACGGCATGTTTTTCCTCATGGTGATGTCGTAACTCAGTATGTCATGAAATATTTTTAGTATAGTGCGGTCGTTTCGACACAATGTTCGTTAAATGTATATTATTTTGTGTGGGTCTAAGTTTGCAATACCAATTGATTTCTACATCAGACCCTTGCAAGAAGGAAACGTGTCAAGAATGCATCAGTGATCCCAGTGTCTGTGTATGGTGTGCCGATGTAAATACATTTCAATTCTTAAAATAGTTTGTAGTTTCACAGCGAATCTGAGCTAAGGAAAATATAATTTAATTTTCCGTTTTACCTGTTTAACGATTTGTAATATTAAAACCTATGAGCGTTGCAACATTGCTCAAAGGTTTAATCCAAAGAAGGTATGCAGCAATACTGCATTTCTTCTTTACAGACTGCGTCGTTGGTTGAGTGGTCACGCTTGAGTGACTACTGAGCATAGGGTCCTGAGTTCGATTCCCGGGTCAAGCAATGCTATTGAGTTTTTCAACCAGCAATTTTACAGTATTAGTCATGGAGTCTAAATTTGTGCCCGGTTGACGGCAATTTTAATGACTAAAGACATTTAAAACAGTAGAGAGGCTAACCGACCGAAATCACGTTTTTACTAAAAATATGCTTACATATTTGCAGAACGACTTCAATATAAATAGTACAAGATGTATACCCCAGAGTTCTGTTGAAGACGACTGGTGTCCGACAGGTCTACAAAACCCACAAAATACTATCCATGCATCAGAATTGAAAGAATTTAGCTCCATGTCAGAGCACATCATCCAAATTAAACCCCAACGATACGAGATGAAACTGCGCCCAGGAGTGCCACAGAGTTTTAATTTTTCTTTTCAGGCTGCGAAAAATTATCCAGTGGATCTATATTTTCTCTTAGACGCATCTTTAACCATGAATAATATAAGAGAAAATACTGCCAATCAAAGTCAAAACATTATTTTGGCCATCCAAGAAATGACTACTAATATCCATGTAGGATTCGGTACATTTATAGATAAAGGAATGTTGCCGATAATGAGCAAGTAAGCAGAAAAGTTTTATTTTTCTTCAAATTTTTTCCCTCATGATATTTGTCTCAAACTTGAATTTAAATTTTTTTCAGTAATATCACCGCCTCTTTAACCTACTCATTTAGACACCATTTAAAATTAGTTGATGACTTTGACCAATTTAAAGATGAGATATCTCATGCGCCTAGTGGGGCCAGTCGTGATCAACAGGAAGGAGGCCTTGACGCTCTTGCCCAAGTTTTGGTCTGCAAACAAATTATAGGTTGGAGAAACGAGTCCAGAAAAATAGTAGTGGTCTTGACTGATGGGCCGTACCATACTGCCGGTGACGGCAAATCTGCAGGTTTATTTCAACCATACGACGGCCAGTGCTATACTGAAAATGGCACCTATACCAAAGAATTAGAAATGGACTACCCATCTGTCGGCATGATAAGTAAGCTAGCTGCTGAACGCGACATTATAGTAATCTTCCTTGTCGACCAGTCAGTTAAACTCATCTACGATAATCTCAAACGCAGTGTGACTGGTTCCCAGTATGCGACGTTTTCACGAGATACTAAAAATAAGCAATTGTCGGACGATGATATGATAGTGAAACTCTTGAAACAAAATTATGAGGTGAGTGAAACACCGTTGCAACGATTAATAGGTTGGTGGTTTTCAGAGATGGTTTTTAGAATCGATAATATTAAAAACAAAAAACGCGGAAGTGCATTGATTCCCACTAAACAACGAATTATGGATTTGCAAATTAATGCTATTTTTTGTATTACACTTTCGATTTGATATCTAGAACTTAATTTTAAATGTTGGCTGGTCATAGAAATCTAACCTAGTATACCCCTATTCATAATTATGATATTCACATAATTATTATCATGAATAGGGTATTTATTATTACCAAATGTATATTCTTTTTTAAAGTTCGGTCGAATTAAAAGCTTAATACAGATCTTCATTACAGGACATATCAAAGACAATTAAATTGATATCAAAGGTAAAGTTGGGAAATAAGAAAAAAATTAAGATTTCCTTTGACCCTGATTGCACCACTGGCGACAATAATAATGCCTGCAAAGTAGAGATTGGTAAAGAACAGCATTTAATTGCGACGGTACAATATGATGATACAGAAAGCGCGGTTGTAGACATAGTTGTGGAAGGTATCAGGGAGAAGCTTACGCTTGAAATAGAAACAATAAAACATTGTGATTGTGAAGACCATGCCGAGATGAATTCTGCATTTTGCCACGATGACAAGAGGGTGTGCGGAAAATGTAGCTGCAGCGAAAAACGGTGCGTAGTCAACTCTCTTTCGAAGTCTTTTCTTAGAAAATATGACATTATTGAAGAAATATAATCACATCACATCTCACTTCACACTAATATTATAAAGGCGAAAGTTTGTGAGTGTGGATGTTTGTTACTTCTTCACGTCTAAACGGCTGGACTGATTTGGACAAAATTTGGTACACAGATAGTTTATAACCTGGATTAACAAATAGGATAGTTTTTATCCCGATTTTATTTTCCCGTGGGATAATTTTTGAGTTGTAGCGGGTGTAGCCGCTGGCAACAGCTAGTAATTAAATAAATACTTAACAATAGCTGTAACTTTGACTTATGGGGGCTGATGCTGTAAGCCGATACACAGGTTCTTCCTAATTCGGCTACAGATGCTAAAACTTTTGTGTACAACTACTGTTCTAGCGTTTTATTTGTGTATTAATATAAGTATATATATATATATATATATATATATTAATTGATATTGTTTTTATATAGTTATTTTGTAGCCTACCGCAATGTTGTCTTGTTTGACCCTAAGGTTGACTGGTAGAGAATGCCTTGTGGCATTAAGTCCGCCTATGTATTACTTTTGTGCATAAAGTTTAAAAAAATAAATAAATTATAAAAAGTACTTTTTGTGGTAGTAATAAATATTAATATTATAACTATGTCCGTAGGTTCGGTGTAACATGCGCTTGCGTCAAAAGTGAGAAAAACGGTTTTACAGATAACTCAACTTGTATAGCTGAAGGCAGCACACATATATGCAGCGAACATGGATCCTGTGTTTGTGGCACTTGTGAATGTAGTAAAAGGTAAGAATATTTTATAATTAACAGAGCTCATAAAAAATGGCGCGGAAGGAATATAATCATCTACACAGTTGTGGGTTCAAATCCGGTCAAGCAATGTGACTTCTGCAATTCAAACGTATTTTCTTAATTTATCTTGGACACCATAAATATCGGTGAAGGAAAACGTTACTAAAATTATAAATGCGAAAGTAACTCTGTCTGTATGGGTGTCTGTACGTAGTCGCTCTTTCATGCCAAAACTACTGAACCGATTTAAATTAAGTACACAGATAGTGTAGAGCCTGAGAAAGAACATAGGGTACACCCGTTTTTTAATGGCAAAAAAGGGTTGTAAGGTGTTGAAAGGGGGGGGGGGGGTGAAAATATTACTTCTGGTCACGATAACCGTCATCCACGCAGGCCAAACCGTGGGCATCAGCTAGTAAATAATTATTATAAGTCTGAAATTGCCAACCCATGTTAAGCAAGCATAGTGATCAATGTTCGTGTCTTCTCTGTATAAAAAAGAGGCCCAGCAATGGGACAGTAATAATCTTCAACACACAATCCTCAATGAAATGTTATTTGACCCCTATTTTTTTAGTTTCGAAGGTAAATTTTGCCAATGCAACATGGATAGCTGTCCTCGCAGTACTTGGAGTTCTCCTGAGAAGGTATGCAGTGGTCCAGAGCATGGTAAATGTGACTGTGGAAGCTGTATATGTACTGCTCATTGGACCGGCGAAGCCTGCGACTGCTACAAACCAGACACTTATTGTAAAGAAGAAAATAGCACCACTGTAAGTAACAGACCCGACTTCAATATTCTACAATTTGGTTACCCAATTCATTAATATTATGCCGTTGTTGATTATGAGTTTTGTTGTAAAAATAATAATAAAACATTTATTTCAGGTACCTTAACCCATATTAAACACATGTTTAAAACATTCACAATACGAACAATAAAAAGAGTCACTTAACAGTATAATGTGCTGTCATTTCTTTATTTTACTTGATGGTGTCACTACATTATGCATGCAACAATGGTTAATGTAGTGACAGTCGAACCTCTCAACCATCATCCTCAGGATGGTGTTGGAGCTGGCGCGGACCCTACGCACCAAGGATGTTGGATGTTGTGTATTACTAACATTAGCTATAGTATTTTTCTTTTTTACTAACAATATTTGTTTTTTGATTGTATTGTTGTCCGAAACTGAATAAATAATAATAATAAAAGCAAATAATTGGCACCATTGGGTGTGTGATGAGATGGCGTATAATAGAAAAATATGGTAATGCTAGAAGACATGCTGCACCGACTCTAAATAAATTAATATACGAAACGGCAAGAGAATGATGTTATATTGAAACCAATATCAAAAATCTTAATATTCAACTGTTTTGGCATTACCTAGGCTCCGTGTTTAATAGCCAATAGGGTACTTCACCAAAAAAATCTAATTAGTCAGTCTGTTTTATTATCGAACAATATTGGATACGTGTTTTTTATTTTATCAAATTAATAAAAATTGTCGAAAATAAAATGTGTCGGAGGTCATGAGTGCTTGTGACGTCACTTTATGGGTAAAAAAGTACTAACCTTGTGACGTCACACGACTTGACACGACTTTTTGAAGTACTGTATCGTGTTCAGCTTTTGTTTTCGTAAAAAATGATAAAATACGTGTCTATTCTTTTTTGAAAATATATATGACGGACTAATTAATTTTTTTTTGTTGATGATGGTGCCCCAGTGGTGGCGGCCCCGACTAACAAACAGTGAGTCGTGGGTTCGAACCCAGTCAGGCGCATTACTTTGTGTAATTTATTTCATCACCACTGCTCTCAAAACGGTGAAGGAAAACATGTTGATGAAACCGGCATGTCTTAGAACCAAAAAAATCGATGACATGTGACATCTACCAATCCGCACTGGGCACGCGTGGTGGATTAAAGCCCAGCCCTCTCCTAGAGAGGAGGCCTGAGTCCCTGCAGTGGAAACATTATAGTCTGATGATGATAATGAGTATGACATACATCTTTAGGTATAGTATAGTTTTAACTTATCTTAATGATAATCTTTCAGGTTTGCAATAACCGTGGAAAATGCGTATGTGGTAAATGCCAATGCGAACAAATGGCCGATTGGGATGCACGAAACAGCCAGACCGACAAATGCCAAATAATCCCCTGCTTGGACTGCCACGAAAGGCAATGCACTAAGTTGAAAAAGTGCGTAAAATGTAAACGAAGTCGACAAGAGCCGTGCGATCACTGCTATGACATTAAGGAGGTAAAAATAATCGAGTCCTTAGCCAAGGAGGTGGATGATTACACTAATAGTAGTCTATGGAATTTGTGCAGTAATGTGAAGGTGGAAATTGGCTGCCAGACGAGCTTCGTCTATCGATACAACGATGATAACTATAGTGTGGAACTGGTAGTAGAGACAGTGAGCGATTGTGCTCCAAATTATTATGGTAAGTGATGATGATGATGCCATCTAATTAACCGATTTCGTCCACAGCGACTGCATTCGCTGAATTTCTAAAGATTTTCAAGAGCTTTGTTGTGCTGCTCGATCGTGTGCTCATAAATCACCATAAGAGCACATTTAATACGTATGAATAGGAATGTCCTTACTACAAGTGACCGCGAGGGACGGCCTCGTTGGACTAGTGGATTTACGGGTCGGTCAAAGTGTTATCGGGTTTTTCCATCAGGAATAGGGGATTCCTGACTAAAAAAAATATGATTATAATTAGTCCGTCTGTTAGATTACCGAAAAATATTTGAAAAGTATTTTTTGTTTTAAAAAATCAATAAAAATTGACGAAGATAAAACGCGCCAAAGATTTGAGTCTCTCACCTCAAAAAAATGTCATAATGTCAATGTAAAATGTCTTTGAATATGACGTCACACGAGTTTTCAAAGCACTGTATCGTCTTCATTGTTTGTTTACGTCAAAAAAGAAAAAATATGTGGCCAATATTTTTTGGAAATCTATCTGATGGACTAATTAGATTTTTTGATTTCTCAGTATCACCCATGGACTCTGGATTTGAACCGCCGTTTCATGGGCGTAAAAGATAACTGGCGAAATGTGGTTGTAATTAAATCGACCCATAAATTTCATATGCTTCCGCTCAGCCGTTCTGACAGTACTTACAACATCCAAACTTTCGTATTACAATTGTATAGATTTATATGTGTTTACTTATGTTTTTGAGCGTATGGCCATCGTGGACTGCTGAAAATCAGCGTCAGGTGGTACACACTGTGTTGCCATCTGGCATTATGCTGAGCTGAAGCCAATTTTTTATAAGCTGTATTCATTTTTTTTCTGTATATTTATTAAGGTGTTGTTACTGTCAAATAAACACATTTTTCTTTCTTTCCTTATACTTTTTCTAGTATTCGGCGGTATATTTCTCCTGACGCTACTTCTAGTAGGCGCCGGCACACTGATCGCGTGGAAGCTGCTGACGGACGCAAGGGACCGCCTCGAGTACATCAAGTTCATGCAGCAGAATAAGCAGGATGCCTCTGGACCCAGCACCAACCCCTTGTACGAACATCCCACTACGACCTTCAATAACCCCGCATTTAGGAAACGATCGGTTGATATACGTTAAAGTTGTCTTATCTCAATTATTTGGGCTTTTGAAAGGGGCTTCTTTCGCACGGGTGCTAGGGAGGCACGGCAAGTGTGCCGATCCACATGAATTACAATATATTTATACTTTTTATATTTATAGGTACTATTGTAAAAATATTGTGTTCCCTTAATTTATTTTGCAAAAAAAAATGTAGGTACATTCTTAAATACATATTTCTTTAAATAAACAATAATTAAAAACATTTAATATATAAAAAAATTAGTCAAGTACTTTAATTGCTTCTATGTATTTTTTACCCACTTCTTTTATTCTTCAGTATTATAATGCTCAAGTATGGCTACAAAACATTTTTGCCGACACAAAATAATCAGGCGCTATCTGTTTTTTTTTAGCTAAATTTAAGATAAATTAAACCACTAGTTATTAGTGATATTCTTCAACACGCACACAATAAACACTATTCGCACATCAGTTTTAATAGAAAAAATGCGTTTATCTTTTCTGTGTTCATTTTCTGTGTGATTCTGCTCGAGAGTGTGCTCTGCAACAGAGCCACAGTCAATGTCTATTATCAGTACCGTATAGTGATAAAGGTAGGTATATATACGTATATATACGTACTTACATTATTTTCACGTAAGATTTATAATTGATCGGTTTCCAAAATTATGGTTCTACTGCAGAGCATGACACATAAATTCATCGTTTACAATCTTAGTTTTTCTTATTTTATGGCGACGCCTGTTCGTACTAGTTTAGCAATAAGTTATAAATACACATCTTCAAGCCGCAATAAGATTGGAACATTAATTGGCTTAAGATTGCTGGTTTTCAAAGGCAACAATTGTCTACACACTATTCTAAAAAGTGTAACTGCTATAATGCACTGCTTGGAGGTTCGATTTTTTTTTAGTTTGTTAAATCTTATCAGGTATTTTCGCACCACTGCGGCAAAGTGAGCCACAGGTAATATAACACGACTACGATACCAATATTAATGTCCCGAACGAAACAAGATTTTCAGGTGAAACCAATTTTCAGTGCAGGCCCAAAGCGAAACTTGAATATTCGTAATGACATAATATTAAAATCTAGTTTAACTTTACAGCACGCATCGCCTATATCTCGTAGGACCTGGAGACATAATTACTGCATTCACTGTAACGGCATAGATCTGCGTTCTTATAGTAGTACATTTTGATACAAGTGCGGAAAGTTTGTTATTGTATTCGAGGCGGAATGAACACCTGAGCCGTATAGGGAAAATATATGGAAAATGGGGCCGAGAAATGCAATACCAAACCACGTGTATATAAAATAATACAACGATGATTGTTTTTGCCATCAATTATAAGGAGACCATGATTTAATTTGCCATTCCTACGCGGTTTGATTTTGCCAGGTTGAAGGAGGAGGTATGAAGCGGCTAAACAGTCTCATTTGAAAAATATAAAATTGAAATGTTTTTGAATTAAGAACATAAATTTTAATTTGTTGATAAAAGTTAATATTTGTTTAAAATAATCATTTTTATTTATAGTATTCTAATAATAAACACTAATTAGTTATATTTAAAAAAATAATAACACCATGAAGACGCATAACATTTTGCCGAAATTAAATAAAACACCGCGCTTGAAGAAATTGAAGCGTGTGGAAAAATGCTTATTTCGCCCTTGTTTGCGGTAAATGAAACAAACGCACACGTGTGAAATACATTGCATGTCAAACCTAATGGTAGTGACATTTTTCGAACAGCGTAAAACTCGGTGCAGTAGTTTTAGAGTTTATCGCGAACAGACAGACAGACTTTGTTTTATAATATACTAGCGGACGTCACGCGGTTTCACCCGCGTTGTTCCCGTTCCCGTGGAAATACAGGGATAAAAAGTAGCCTATGTCACCCGGGGATAGTGTAGCTTCCCAACGGTGAAAGAATTTTTCAAATCGGTCCTGCAGTTTTGGAGCCTATTCGTTACAAACAAACAAACAAATATTTCCTCTTTATAATATTAGTGTAGATGTAGTGATATATCTTTCCATCTGAATAAAATAAATAGACAAGTATGCAATTTGACAACCCTATTTCCATTATTATAAAATCTATGAAAACTTTAGAAATGTAATATTTCCGAAGTTCTACTTTGATGGCGCTAAAAGCACCGAAACTAGCGCCACCCACTCTAAAATCACATCAGAAAAATCCAAAACACTATCATGCTAGTAAATAACCTGTAGTATTTTAAAAATAACCTTTCATGATTCTAGACTTGATAAATTAAGAGAATTACTGAAGTCGCCACTTTTGGCGGTAATAAGTAATTCTCATAATTTAGCAAGTCTAGAATTTATTAAATCTGAAAAGTGATTTGACTAGCATGATAGTGTTTTCAGATTTTTCAAATTTGATGTGATTTCAGAGTAAAAGAAATAAGATGTGGGTGAAGCCAGTTTCGGTGGTGTTAGCGCCTTCACAGAAGTTTCAGCTCTTCACTGGATCTATAGCACGAAGGGATATTATATAAATATCCGCTATTGAAGCAAACTTACTCATATCCCACAGTATCCATTTTTTATCTTTAACATAATTATTAAGTACAAAAAATATTGGTTTCTAAACGAAGCTATTTTAAACAATCCAGTATTGCTCGACTTGGCGGGGGCACTACCGTGCCCCCAGATTATTTTTTATCAAAATAAATACCTACGATAGATACATTGTACATTAATAAATCTTGAATTTTATACTCATCTAGTAGATGGCCATAACAGTAGTGAAGACCAAAGAAACCGTGGATGGACTGTGTGGAAGATGTTATGGCAAAAATGGAGGTGACTGCTGGAAGGAATTGGAATTGGAAGTAATAGGAAGAAGACATTCTGCGCCGACCCCAAATACATTTGGATAAGAGTAGGAGAGTGATGATGGCGTTGTACATTTATTCTAATGACCCTTTTATAAAATATAATGTTATGTGGGTACCTTATCCCATTCTATTCCTGCCCTTTTACCATTCATGAATAAGTAATAATTAAAAATAATAATCAAAATATAGCATCTGAAAACAATAGGGATGTTTACTGACTTTAAAAAAATGTGATGCTTATTAGTCCGTCTGTTAGATTATCGAAAAATATTGGATACGTATTTTTGTTTATATAAAATAAATAAAAATAGAAGAAGATAAAGCACGTCAAAAATTTGAGTGGGGGTTGTGACGTCACTGACCGATAAAAAATGCCATACTAATGTCTCAGAATATGACGTTACACGAGTTTACAAAGCACTGTATCGTCTTCATTGCTTGTTTACGTGAAAAAAGAAAAATTACGTGTCCAATATTATTTGGAAATCTATCTGACGGACTAATTTGTTTTTTTTTTGTTAACTACCCTCTTTGATAATTTAAGCTAAAAGTTGATTGGCAATAATAAAAATCATTTGAGACAAAAAAAATACAACGTTTAGTGTCTCATACCAATACGAGATGGCGCTGATGTAGCCCCTGACACATTTAAAACGGGAGTTCGCCTGCTATTAACATTAATAGCATAATTTGTCGAAAATAATCAGTTTCAATATTAAGAAAACACCTAATTTTAAACAATAATGATAATTTGCTGATAAGTTGGCGTTTGTATGTGGTTTATTATGCGATATTTCTACATCGCGCTATCGGTGTTTTCCTTGCGTATTGAATGGATACGGGCGCGACGAAATTTGGTTGGGGAGTCCTTTTCTACACAGTAAAGTAGTTGCCGGGGTGGAGCTACCCTTAAATCCACCCCACTTGAAGCACAATCAGCATTGGGGGGAGCTATTGTGTGGATCCCGTCCGCCGTCGCGGATGAGGTGATGCCCGCGCAGGTACCCTGGACCTGCGCCCCACACTGCGCCTGCTCTTAACGGAAGAGACATTCTCTTCGACTAGCGGGTAGCACACTGCGCCTGCTCTTAACGGAAGAGAAATTCTCTTCGACTAGCGGGTAGCAACGAAGCTGCACTTAAATGTCGCACCACAAGGGCCTTCGGGCACCATAAAACGAGGGCTTGCCTTCAAACCCACTGATGTAGAAAATTTGATTCTCTTTTGTTACAAAGACACTAAAACTCGGATAAAATAATATTCTTATTTATAAATCTATTTTAAAACAAATCCGGGAACCATGTAGACAGGGGCAACAGGCAACCTTATTAGTATACAATAATATTGTAATATCAAACAAATAACACACCAAAGGAGAATTTGCAAAAATCTGTAAAGATGAGTAGCACAAAAGATAGCTAAAAATAAGTACAAATAAATTATATACTCCCGGTGATCATCCTTACTGGCTAGCACATTTAAAAATTGCTCTAAACATTAATTCAAGGGCAACATCCCTACATTATACAAATTATATTTTTTATTTTTTAGTATAGGGTTGATAAACAATTAGACACTGTATTAACTCATTGCGATTGTTTAAAAACTGTTTAAAAAAGTTCACCAAAAAGTTTCAAAAGTTTCCCAGCAAAACTTTTTGCGTAGGGGTACTTAGTTTGATGTACAGAATGCTTGGTTGACGTATGTGTGAAGGGTTAATTATACACCCTGTATTGAAAAACAGACATTAAAAAAAAAGGAACTTGGACCTCCAATATCTGCCAGTTATGGCCCGGAACAAAGAAAAATCGGAATGACGGGACGGGGAGGGAGAACAAGTTACTTGCGGCTTCGTTATGGATACTTTTACACCCTTTAAATTGTCGATAATAATATTTTTATTGATAGTTAGTTAGTTATTTTCTAATATTTTTAAAAATGTAAACCAATACTCATAACTCAGTATATTAAGGTCCTGTTTTACCACCCTCACTTAAGGTCCCGTTAACTTAGGTACTCAGCACTTCAGCAGATTCCTAATTTCATACAAATTCTCTTTAACCACGTTTAGGGTTCCCTAGTCAACATGGAAGACCATGGAACCCTTACAGTTTCCCCATTTACCCATGTCCGTTTGTCTGTCTGTCCGTCCGCACTATATCATAAACTGCCGCACTCAGAGAGCTTTAATGGTTGCTTGGGCCATCACTACGTAATAAATGGCCTAAGTAATTATAAAAGCTCTCTGAGTGAGGCCGTTAGTACCAGACGGCTAAAGGCATGAATATACAAATGAGTTTCGCCGACAAAGTGGTAAAATAATATTTAGATTTTTTAGGGTATCTTTTTAGACTCATGTGTTGCTGCTACCCAAGCCACCTAAACTGGTTGTGTTTGGACGTGTGAGTAAATTCATGGTAGTAGCACATGCGAATGTACAATGTATAGGTATGTACAGGCATCGCCGATGTTGGTGTTAAATCTGACAGTTAAAATGGGACCATAGCTTCGTCTATGATGTACATTTATTCTAAAAGATTCAGGAATATTTCGTTCAGGATATTGAAAAGCGGTCTCAACTTCGCAAAGTCACTTTCAATAGTTATCTGAGCATTGTTACAACAATGGAGGTGAGTCATGATAATAAATGTAAATACAGTATGTTAGTTTGAACGAGGGACATATTGAAACCTGCTATAGGGCATGCTTACATGACACTAATAAAAATAAGAACAAAAAAATACAAAACACTGATAATAATAGACAGAACCATCCAAATACTGGAAAAGTCTCGCAACCCTTGCGTTTATCACAGAAAATGTGCGCGGATCAATGACTTTTAGGTATAATCCATTTTCCTTTCATATTTTAAAACTGGCGTAGGACTATGGCAAATAAAAAACGTCTAGTATAGCGAGATGTAGAGAGCGTACAATTACGTCACAAATTTATGTTATACGTTAGGTTAAACGAGGGACATATCAATATGTCCCTCGTTTAACCTAACACCCTTTTTTTTTTTTTTTTTTTTGGTGTGTGTAAAATCATCGAATAACCCCTCCCGCTCTTGGGCAGAGCGAAAGGGAGTGTCAGACTTCTACTGACTAAAAACCACCCATGTTCCTTCTTCGCCCTCTATGTCGAGGCCGCGATAACCAGAGGACTACCCGCGGCCCAACCTAACACCCTGTACTCGTATATCCCTCGACATGGCGTTTACATTATACTAAAATCAGTGTCTGATGATTTCTCCCAGTACTCATACATGTCAACATCATCATCAGCCATAAGACGTCCACTGCTGGACAAAGGCCTCCCCCATAGAACGCCATAACGAATGACAGCCTGCCGTTTGCAATTTGCATCCAACGGTTGCCCGCGACTCTCAAGATGTCGACGGTCCACCTGGTGTGAGCCCTGCCAACTAGCACCAACGCTTCGTCTTCCGGTTCATGGTCGCCACTCGAGAACCTTTCTTCTCCATTCGTTGCCGGTTCTTCGAGCGATGTGGCCTGCCCATTGCCACTTCAACTTGCATATTCTGAGAGCTATGTCGGTGAGCCTGGTTTTTCGGCGAATTTCCTCATTTCGGATTTTATCGCACAAAGAAACTCCGAGCACAGCTCTCTCCATAGCTCGTAGCGTGACTGTACTTGTATCTTCGGGGAACTACGATAATATAGTCCACTGTAGAGAAGAGCAAGAAAAATACTTCATTTCACTCGTTGTCACATTACTCACTTTGTTCTTTTGAATCGCGTAAGTATTTGTAGGTATATTTAAACGAAAATTCGTTAACCGAGTCATCAAACATACAGTCAAATTAATACATGAGTTTGGGTGTTTGGTGGTGTCTTCCAAAGGAAAATTATATGACATTTCAATCAAACCTGGAAGATTGTTCAGAGTTACAAACTCCCCATCACCAGAATCTTCATCTGTGACATCAGCATTCGCGTTATCAGGTGGTGAAATAATAATATTTCTTGGAAATGGGGCGTCATCAACGATTTCATTGAGAGACAATGGTTTATTGGTATTCCTGGGTCTTGAGGTCAGATAGGCAGTCGCTCTATGTCAAATACACTCGAGAGCAATGAATCCGGGTCACTTAAAGAATCCTAAAAATCTCGGAAACTAAAAATGCTAGGTTAATGCAATAAATTGTATTTAATAGACAATGTAATACTCCTTAAATGAAGGTATTAAAACTTCTTAGTTATTGTAAAGTTATATCATAAAAAAATCAAATTTGAAAAAGGGCCATTTTCGAAGATGGAACTACGAAATTACAGCATTTGGTTTTGCTTTTGTTTGTAATCTGTCATTTATGTGGGTACATAAACCATGTTGATAGTGCTCTATATGCATTATTCAAGCTGAAATTATGTCGCTTACGCCTGAAGAATGCACCAGAATACTTACAATGCTGGAAACCGGCCGGAGTCAGCGCGATACAGCCAGGACTGTCAGTGTGTCGCTGTCAACAGTACAAAGAGTTCTCCGACGTTACGAAGAAACTGGTTCTAACCTACGCAGACCAGGAACGGGCAGAACCAGGTGTACCACAGCGCGAGAAGACCGATACTTGGTGAACACCATGCTTCGAAATCGCTTTCTCACAGGAACTGAACTCACAAATCAGTTTCGACGCCTCGGAGGAAGTAACCCAAGTGCATGGACAGTAAGACGTCGGCTTGCTGAATCTAACTTAAAACCCCTTAGACCTGCAAACGGCCCTAAACTGGAGCGTGGGCATCGTATTTCAAGACTAAGATATGCCCAGAGCCACGTAAATTGGAGTATTGAAGATTGGTCAAAAGTTATGTTCTCCGACGAATCAAAATTTATGCTCTACAAGCACGATGGAAGACACAGAGTGTATCGAAGACCAGGGGAAAGATTCAAGCAAGCATGCATCGAAGAAAAAGTAGCCTACGGTGGTGGGTCTGTACTTGTGTGGGCCGGAATTTCTTCTGAAAGTCGCACAGAGCTGGTGATCATAGAAAACGGCTCTTTAACTAGCGTAAGATATGTGGAAGAAATCCTCAATGATCACGTTGGTCCATTTATGGTCAATTTAGGTGAGGATGCTATATTTATGCATGACAATGCCCGACCTCATACAGCTAGGATTGTGAATGACTACCTTCAAGAGATGAACATTACTCGTATGGAGTGGCCAGCGCGCAGCCCGGATATCAACCCGATCGAGCATGCTTGGGACGAGCTAGGCAGATGCGTAAAACAGCGAAACCCTCCCCCAATCACGCTTCGTGAGCTCAAAATTGCTCTCACAGAGGAATGGGAGAATATTCCCCAAAATCGTATAAGGAACTTGGTGTACAGCATGCCAAACCGCGTAAACGCAGTAATGGAAGCACGAGGAGGCAATACGAAGTATTAAAATTCAAGAAAATCGTAATAAAGTTCAAAAATTTCATGTTTCTTATTTTTGTTTTAAGGAGAGATCAGCAGTTTTTTTCTTTATGTAATTTTGTGTTAATAAAATGTATGGTGACTCATATTTTTTTTACTTTCATTTAAGGAGTATTACATTGTCTATTAAATACAATTTATTGCATTAACCTATCATTTTTAGTTTCCGAGATTTTTAACATTCTTTAAGTGACCCGCTCGAGTGTACTAGTATAGTAACCTTTAATACAGACCCATAAGTTTATACAGAACCCTAGTTACGCGAGTGTAACACTCACTTGGCTGGTTTTTGTGAGCTTTTTATACCAAATCTAAGGCTCGAATGTTTATTTAAAAAAAAATGTGCTTAATTAAAAATACATTTCAAAAACAGCCACCAAATATTACTTTCCAGTTTCCCAGTTAATAAACGTGACGTATCACAAGAACGAATAGAATTTGAACGAATTCAATTTATTACGACATCTTGAGACGCTCACGTAAAGAGTGATTTCCGCGAATTTTCACACACGCCCGCGCTTGGCTATGATTCATCTCGCTCGCGGGTTGAACATTCTGCCCGTCTGACAATAGTTCGTACACACAGTCTGTGCTCAATCGTGCAGCCGAGCGCGCGCATTTTGGATATCGAACGCGACATCGCGTCTTCGAATTCGAATTTTAAAAAATCGAACCTCCATTTCTTTTTCTTACAATTTTTATTGTATATCTGCAGTGCTAATATTTTTAAATAATTACCCAATCAAAAATGAGGACTATGGCTAATGTGTGGTTTTTTGTGATAGTGCTTGTTTCGGTACAAAAAGTTTTCGGAAACGTATGTATGAAGGATGAGAACCAGTTCTCTTCTTGCGATGAATGTATCAGGTGCGGTGGTGAATGGTGTAACAATGTTGGGGTAAGTGTCTTATTTTTATTTTGTATGAATTGAAATAAGGGAAAAACCGTTCACGCAAAATTCATATCATGTCTTTCCAAAATATTTATAGTACCTAAGTATTTGATATTCGACTAAATAATTTTGATTTGATTTGACGAAATCATTTCGAACAGGTAACCGTACCTACGGTAGTACGGATTTCGTCGAATTACCGAATAATCAACAGTATTTTACAAAATTCTCCATGCTACTCCAATATTAAGATCTATTGTACTTATTCTGTTCATATTTACTTAGTTTTATATTTCTTGTTAGCTAATAAGATTCTGAAATACCCACCGCGCACCATATAGTAATAAGTTTCGTTAACTAATTACATTAACTTAATTGGTCTATTAGGAAACTGCTTCATTAGGTACCTACTAAACGCACAGGCATTAAAGATAAGTAGGTACCTACTACCTTTAAGAACCTAGCTACTTAAAAATTCTGTGATGATCCTTGATTGACAGTCAAGGCTCTAATCAGAAATTCTGGAGTCGTCAGTTCCATAACCTATATCTATGAATCAATATTCATTAGTATAACTAAATCTAAACGTTTCGTCAACATTAACAAATGTGTAAATCGTTAATTCTAGGATGCACTCATTACAAACTTGAATACCTACTTTTTAGAAATATCGTTCAGAAAAAACCAAATATGTACTTAACACACACAACCAGTTATATAATATCCAATATGATATTTTTATACCTACGTAATACTTAGAGCTTATTAACAGCCTTGCATCCGAATCTAATCCCACAAACAACCTAAATTTATATTTAAGAATAAACAGCCATTTTTATGAGACAACCAAATTAATTTTATGAAAACAGATTCCGATAACCACATTGACACTTTTCAAGAAAGCAATTAACTTTAATGGAATATCATTCAATAAGTGATTATTAGAAGATTATTATAAAATAACCGTTGGTTATATAAACGTAAGAAATCGAATTCAATTATAAAATAAACTAATAATATAATCTAAGGCCCATTTCATGCTTGCAGTTCGTAATAATTGCAATAATTCTACCATAAAGGAGAATGGCCATCACGACATTGAAGTGAGCAATAAATTGATCAAAGAAAAAGAACTAAGATGTCAGAAGTCAGGCCAAGCGGAAGGAAACAATTGATTCAATGAACGTACTTACTGAACGACCGAGAAAATCTATTTTTGATCATCAACGGCATGAAACATACCTGCATATACGATGATGTTGTCGTAACAAAGACCTTTTGACCAAAGGATAATTTGTTATCTACTATAATAGGGTATTTCACCAAAAAAATCTAATTACTCAGTTAGATTATCGAAAAATATTGGCTACGTGTTTTTTGTTTTATCAAATTAATAAAAAGTGACGAAAATAAAACGTGTCAAGATCATGAGTGGCTTTTGACGTCGCTTAGTGGGTAAAAAAGTACTAACCTTGTGAAGTCACACGACTTGACGTGACTTTTTGAAGCACCGTATTCTTCATCTTTTGTTTAAGTGAAAAAAGAAAAAATACGTGTCCATTATTTTTTTTAAATCTATCTGACGAACTTATTAGATTTTTTGGTGAAATACCCTATTGAAGGCCTCATAAACTACCTACCTCGCTGGTCTAGTGATTGCAAGCGCAAATTCTGAGCATGAGGGTCCGATTCTCGTGTTGGGAAAAGTGTTATTGGGTTTATTCATCAGTTTCTAAGTAGCAGCAGCGAAGTCTGCATTTGTGCCCGATTGATGGCAATAGACTCGCCCATGTTAAATGGGACTTAAACAAAAATGGCGAAATGTGAGTGTATTACATTATAGGTACACTTCTACCTACCCTTTCGGGTATTCAGGAGTGATGTTATATTTTGTTTAACTAAAGGAACTTTTTTTTTTTTGGCGGGTGGATAATCAACAAATAACCCCTCCTGCTCTTGGGCAGAGCGAAAGGGAGTGTCAGACTTCTACTGACTAGAAATCACCCATGTTCCTTATTAGCCCTATATGTCGAGGCCGCAGTAACTTCTGAACAACCCGCAGCCCTGACGGGAACTAAATCACTTGCTTTTCAGTAATGCAACTAAGATCAAATAGACATATTTTTTTCACTTGTAGATATTGTGTATAGACACTTACAGGGGAAGTGATTGATTTAAGTTCAGTAGACGAGATATACTCGTACATAATATACTGGCTGCCAATGACCTTAGCACTCAATTATTGACGCTATTTCCAATAGCTCTCGTATTGAAATGTTGTCGCTTTGTGTCCGTGTCAATACATAAGTTAATAGTTTCAGTATTTAAGTACCTGAAGTATTTCGGTGGCGATTAAAACTAATTAAAACTGTATGGATTTCAATTTTACTTTCAAAAAGTCGGGCATAAATACTAACTTATCCACGTAAAGGTGTGAGGCTCCTTTCATACGTCTAGCGAGAGCCAACAATTGAGGTTATTTCTTGAATTAAATTATGAAGTAGATGATGTTTTAACGGTGAAGGAAAACATCGTGTATCGGTGCATCGGCATGTTTTAGAACCAAAAATTCGAAGACATGTGCATGACATCTACCAATCCGCACTGGCCCCGCGTGGTAGATTATAAGCCCAGTCCCTCTAAAAGAGAGAGGAGGCCTGTGTCCCAGCAGTGGGAACATTAATATGCCATTGATGATGATGATGATGATGATGATGTTTTTACTACTTCCTTTGGTTGTGGTGACAAATATGTAATTACCTCATTGTAAAACTGCACTAGAAAAACCCACTCTATGGTCTAGTCATATTAGCCACACGAGCTATTTACATGATTTATTGCCATAGTCCTTTCAAAAATGACATTTTCCTGAGTATAACAAACACATCATCATCATCATCCGCAGCCCGACTTCACCTTCTGCTGAGTATACCAGCCTCATCTACACTAATATTATAAAGAGGAAAGATTTGTTTGTTTGTAACGAATAGGCTCCGAAACTACTGGACCGATTTGACAAATTCTTTCACCGTTGGAAAGCTACACTATCCCCGGGTGACATAGGTACTTTACCCTGTATTCCCACCGGAACGGGAACTACGCGGGTGAAACCGCGTGACGTCCGGTATATTCTCGTGATGGCATCTTCATCATTATCAATCAGCCTACAATATCAATAAGAGGCATCTTACCCAAATAAATCTATTTGCATACAATTAGAAACAATAAATTCTCAGACTCTTTGGAGGAGCAATGGAGACTCATTAAAATGCAAATATTATGTGCAGTAATCCTCGAACTTATGCATATGGAGTACTGGTACATAAAGGATAGGTGTTATGTAAATATTCTACGTAGTAATGCATCAGTAAATCTTTGCGAGGTTGAGTATATTTTGAAAATATCTAGCATACCACGAAATGTGGGTATGGGTATAACAGGGCTTCGGAACATAGGTTTAGTACAACTCTTGTGTAAGTATTATATATGCAGTATGTTTTTAGACCCCTCACGACCGTTTGCTATGGATTTGATGTGCATTGTTTTAGAACAAACCTACTTTCTTTGGATAATATTTGAAGAAAAATAGGAGCGTTCATCGATTATACATCATACGGTACGCTTTCGTAGAAGGCTCACTTTCAATCGATCACTTATAAATGTGTTTGAAATTAAGACCAAGATTGCACATAATATGGAAAACCTTTCATGGGAATAGAATAGAGTACCTACGTACCATACATCAAGTTAGTATCTAACGCTCTACCAAGCTCTTTCTTGGATTTTATGCAGGCAATTTCCTGCTTTTGACAAAGTTTTCATGCCTTACTCTTTTCAGGAATTGTCTGAAAATGCCGTAGTAAAGTTCTAATAATAATGAGACGATATAATTTAAGAAGATACTTTGTATTTAGTTCTATCTATGAATCTTATTTTAGTGGAAGTACCTACAGCTGGCTACGACCACGAATAGTTCACTTTCTTTAGGTCCCGCGTCATAAGTGGGGGACTAAAGAATGAATCGGAAGGAGGGCTAGATGATACATTGCATAGGAAGAACACCATTCGTTGTTTTCCCTGGTTGGTAACTGACCAACATGTCTAAACTGCCAGATAATCTGGACGTTGATTTACCAAAATTTTACTGTGGTCACGGAAAAGTCAATGTTAGTTATATACAGTAGTTAGGTATATATGCATCGGACAAATAAATAGAAAATAAATTAATTAATTAAATGTCTAAATGATGTTATTCTTCCTCAGATGTTTATTTAATTAATATTTCAACTTTTGCCTTCCGAACTTATTCGTTCAACTTCCAAATAACTGTTTTATTTAATTTCTTTGCTGATTCATCGGGGTATACTTAACTGCAGAACATGACGAAACCTTACTCTTCTGTCGATTTCATCATTCTTCAAACAGAAGGTCACCTTTTGTGTGTGCAGGAACTCATTTTACCCATTCGGATTTTAACTGTTTGTTTCGAAATTCCGATATTTCGGCGCTGTTGATAACTGACCACGGATAAAGTGATGTTATTTCGGGTGGATACTTATGAAGTCTGTATCCCTGAAAGTCGAAACTAAATAATAATGATAATTAACTACCCCAACTGCTGATCCGGTTTTACGGCAGATCAACCATGAGTTAGGTTAGGATATGCCATAATTTATAGTCCAGGCGCACGTACAGCGTCGTTATTATATCTAATGGTATAATTTCCGAACACCAAGAACGCGGGTAAAAGCTAATTATAAATGAATGAATCCCTTTTCTAATTAAGCTAATTGTCCAACATTTGTACAACATTTATTATGACAAGTTCATAAAAATACCTAAATGTGTAAATTGTATGTGGGCACATGTTCAAACATATATGTGTTTATTCAACCCAATTGAAGTCCTTAATTATTTCGGAAGTGGTAACGGTCGTGGTCGACATGATTCTTCCAAAAACAACACTAAAAAAATACGAAAACACAGGAGTATTCCAACAGTAGAAAAATTCACAGGCACAAAATGAGAACAACATTTTTTGTACCCCAAACACGAATCTTATCAAAGAACCCCGAGCTTTCGTTTAAAACGTGAACTTTGAACCCATTCATTTCAATTAACCAAGCGAAGTTTACACTTCCAAATGTCTGATTTTATGGCCTGTTCAAGACAGGATCATGTCATTACGACGCTTACTCAGAGTCGAAGCGTGCGTTTTTCGCTCAAGTTTTTTACTAAATGCATGAATGTTTTCACATTCTTAAGATAAAACTCTTCAGCACCAAAAAGGATAAAGTTCTTATCAGCATCATCAGAGTTCACTAGCTCCATGTCATGACTGCTCTCGTGGCTCAGCTAGACAGTGAAGGACACAGTTTGTGCTTCATAATGTTTTCCAGTATCCCTAGAGTCAATGTTCCTATAAACAATAGGCGTTATAAGTATAAAATCTTCATTAAGCTGACGACACACAATCAGGTGGAGTGCCTTTGAATAGCGATCGATACACGAATTTCCTGCGCAACCCCATTTTCCAATATCCGCTGCACAGAACAAACTACTTTTTATATAAAAACTAACAGCTAATAACATTAACGGTAAAATTGACGGAAAAATATGATAAACTTAAGCTTTTAATGGGTTAATTCAATGAAAGAAGTCTGAAGTGGCACAGAGGTAGCTAACAAACCTAATTTAAAATTAACACGAGAGAGATAATGTACACAAACACAGCGGTAATCAAGTCTTAAGAAAGACCGACAAATCTAAAAAGCTGACACAAACATCAAACTCTTAAAATAAGTTAATTTACAACAAAAAAAAAACAAACCAACTTGCAACAGCAATTGCAGTAAGAGCAATAAATTAGTTACTGCAAACCCGTCGCCAACAAGACTGAGACACGAAACAATGACGTCACAAGAATTCTAAGTGCAAGTCTAGCCTTAGCCCATTAAAAGAGTTTCTTGCACTGTATGATGTACTAACTTACGTCTTCCTACAGCGTGTATCAGAAATAACTGTTTTATTGGTGTCATTATCCAGTTCATCAAAATCAACTTTCTCCATGGAAGCAACATCGTCATCATGATATTTTTATCATTGTCCCAAGTTATTTGGGATCAGCACAGCACTCTTCCATTCTTTCCTCAACCGTCTTGCTATCATTAATTCCTACATAATCATTTCTCACACAACCCATCCATCGTTACTTTGATGTTCCTCTCCCTCTCCTGACAAAAAAGAATGCTGCCCAAAAATTTATATTCCTACTACATGCATGAGACAGCTTTTTTTCGCATTTACGATGATAGTCCCATGCAGAAAATTGTTCAGTTTGTTGTTTGGTACCACACCCATAAGTATGACTACATATTTCTGTCTAATACACGCTGCATAAAAACCACACAACAGTCATGTGAATGTACCTAAAACCGCCGTGAATCATGTTCCCATATTCAATCATTGTTATTTTTGCCATAAATGCTTTAAACCGTTTGGCTCCGTGCCATTCATCCTTTTCTCAAAGGAGTGCGGGGAATAACGGCATTCGAATTTAAATGAAAGATAATATTAGTAACGGAGCATAATGATATGGATGCAGATTTACTGCAGACGCAATGGCGTTTCAGTACAATCAAGATAACCTAAGATTGATAGCTTTTGAAGATATGATAGCAAAATGTGAAAGATGACACATACGTAACTGGTGCTACCACAAAAGCAGTCATTTCTATTAGATCTTGTTCACCAAAGTTATCCTGGAATGTTCAGTAGACCAGTTTAACAGCTGTAAAACTCGAAGTCAAGAAATAACTCCTTCGTTTGCCATCCGTTCAGTTAGGAATTAAATTAAAACACATCAATATATTATATCCAGTCATGTAATATGTTATTGTTTATTTTTTGTGGTGAAAATAAATGTTATTATTATTATTAATAAGACAAAAGTCACATTGTAAGTTACCTGCGGTCTATCACGTACACACGAGACTCGAATAAAATGGACTTCCCGCTCAACGAATTATGACGTACCTATGTGTAAATACGAGGATCCTTTCCAGAGCTATAGAAAACATTTTAATTTAATAAAGAATACATAGAGCTCTACTATTACACGCACTTCCTTTGAAAATATTACAACGGATATAAAAGTTCCTAGACTTCTAAATTGGTTACATAAACAAATCAAGTAATATCGATATTATACAATGTAATACATCTCGAATAAACTTCCAGTAAAGTGTTAAGTACACATGAGGCGCAATGAAGTGCACACACCCAGCAAACATCCGTGCAATCACACCATTCTGAGAAATTATAAATACAACCCGTTGACCTATATCTGGGCATGTTTTATACATTAAAATGTTACAAAATTTTCATGCACGTCAATGTAATCGGGGGAACTGTTAAAACTCACTTGATGAAACACACGCCAATCTCATCAATCATTGCTAAAGTAATAAGTTGTGAACATACGCAATCCCAATTACTTTTTGTCACTTTAAAAATATGTTTTACAATTATTTGCATGAACTTTACATGCTTTCGAAATATCATTGGATCCAAGTTACCCTTTTGTTACTTATACTTTAAATTGAGGATAATCATAACCTCTGAATGATTGATTGATGGGGATACTGATCGTTGGGTAATGTTGGTATTCTGAATGGGCTTGAACCACGACACCTGACATTTGGAGCCACTCACATATGGCCCACAAGAATGACACAGATCATGTAAAAAGGTCAGGCCTGACTCAAAATTCCAGTCAGGGGTCCTATGTCTTAAATGCCTATAAGAATTATCGTAACGATTTATTTGGAAATTACGCTCGTTTATCAGTTTATGCTTAAGTAAGCTGACATTTCGTTATCTATTTCTCAATTTATTGACACCATATTTTAATGGGACACGGTCCAGTTTTTTCTGATGATTTCTCGAAACAAATTAACGTGGTGTTTACTTGTGTATTTCAGAATCAGTTTGCTCCAACAAGGCACTTAAATTAAATTAGTTACACTCTCACAAGGCTTTGCTTAACCTCAATATAGGTATCTAAGTTAGATCTTAGCATACATAGGTTCTTAGGTGAATCCTTGTCCAAATTGACAGTTTGCATGTGCGTATTTGTATTAAGCGAATCATTTGAATTGAATTCGTTTATTACATTCAATAAGGTCAACACCATCCAAATTCCCCATAAGTTAATAACAAACAGTGAAAGTAAACTGGTCCAATAAATTGAGCTCATCTTGTAACAATCTTTTTACAACAAAATCTAAGCAATAAAATACAAATCTTGAATTCTATCCATACTGATGACCACTTAACGTATTGAAGCAAAGTCTAATCAATCATTAGTTTTACTTAGAAAACAAGGCTGTGTTTGTCGTAATCTGACACTTTTATTTTGTTGGCTTCGGTCTTTCACTTGGCATTATACACATAATGTGTTTAACGTTATAAGCCCTCCGATATTAATACCTGTGACGTCTTTACCCTATTTTGTACTCTAGAAATGAAGAGATAAGGTTCAGTGTTTTTTATACATAACATCACGTCTGTACTCCTCGAAGAGTTACGCAGACATTTACTCAATAGTACAACCAAAATTACGAAATTATAATTAGTAAGAACCAAAATTCACTCCATAATTGTCCATCCAACCATCTTCATGTAACACGAATCCAAACCCCGGACTGCAACAAAACAATTTTTGCCCCGTATTATTTTTTGTGAATAAAGGGAAAGCTTTTCCCATCCTCGTAATCATTACCACCTCTCGTTGGCCTAGTAGAGTTCGCAACCACTAGTTAAACTATACGCCAAAAAATTTCAAGATGTGCTAAAACTTAAAAAAAAATACAGTATCGGTATCGCAAAGTAATCGATTTAAAACTGCATCGATCTAAACTTTTTTAGCGATAGCGTGGTGTACTACCCGCCTGACCATGACATGAAATGCACCGGCTAATTACGAAATAACTGGACTCAACTAAGAATCTTGCGAACAACCATTAAATTAACACGACTCTTTGGTCTGAAAAGACAGTTGTTTTTGTGTTTTATATGCCACATTAGTAGAATAATAGGTACTCGGTTCCGGGACCTAAAGAAGAACGGCTGTTTTTCTCTTGCTCTGCAGAATTTGCATGCATTTTCCACTTTACATGGATCTTTCAAATAGAGACAATTTTATTTAAGAAACAGTCTTCTTTTCAGAAATGTTTCTTTTATAGTGATAAAAATACTAGATTTATACGAGCAACGATCGTTAGACAGTAATCAAGCATGAAAAGTACTTTCCAAGCAAACAAAGAGACGAAGGCGTACAGTTCAAAATGGCACAAATGTAGAACAGAGTTCGCAATTTCGTCGCCTACAATCCTACAACAACTGGTTTTCCTCAGTTTTGTCTGACTGGTTACAACACAGGGTATCTTGACATCTTTGTACAGTTATAAATAGAAGTGCTTATGTTATCTACATGAAGGTAAAAATTTAGTACATTTCCTATACAAACGAGACCACCACACAGCTTACGACCCAACGCAGATCGATGACTTACCACAGCTCATTACTGCTGATTAAATAAAAATAAACGGAACACCCAAAAATGGGTACGCGTGAAAAATTAAAAGATCCCATTGCATATCAATCAATGCAATTAACAGGCGCTCCACTTACCTATTAACATGTTTTAAAGATTTTAACACTGAGCGCGTAAAACATCTCATTTTTTCATGTTAACATTCGTTGCGTAAGGTTTACCTTTAAAAATTGGTAATACAAAGGGCATGTTATTTCACAGTCGCTCAGCGAGTTAATGATAACGCAATCTTACAGCTGTCTAGGTATAATTGAGTGTCTGAACACACTGGTACAGTAGTTTATTACCGTGGATCTCTCATCAGAACTGCAGTGTTAATGAAGTTGATTCTTCATAGTTCAGCTTGGGTCAGTTAATTTATCATGCCCTTAAATCTTATATTGTAGCTGACTGGTAGAATAATTGCGGGTTATTAATGTGAAAAGCAACGTTGTCTAGCCACATCTGGATATTCGCTTAGTTAATGCAATAGTAGGGCAGCAATTCGCTGCTGACGGTTGGCTTCATACGCGCCGGTACTTAGGACGTACGGGTGGCCTTATCAACTATCAACTGACACCAGTGGGAACGACATAGGTTCGGGAAATCCCAGAACTGTCGTTTAGCTATTGATGAGACAGACTAAATATACTACACTACGTCCAATATGATGCCTATTTATTTGAATTTAATATTATTTAAATTCATGGAATCTTTTAAATTACGAAATCAATTTTAATTAATGTTACTGACGAGATGTTCATCTCCATATTAATTTACATGATGGTGCAACAGAATAGTATTGATTGCACAATAAGGTATGCGTATAGTTAAAAGTAGAGTAAAGCCACGATTACCAAACAGAAAAATCATCTTTAGACAATGCATTTTGCAAAATGTACACATTTTTACTTAGGTACTAATACTGTTCTAATACGCCCTTTAATAAATTTAAATAATTAATTAATTTGACAAAAGGCGTATAAAATATAGCTAACAATGCATTTCGTGATAGACGTCATTGTGTTATCTCTAATAATCACAAATAGATAAACTTTGCTCTTTCGTCTTCTCTTATCCAATACAGCACTTTCCTAATCGTGTTTTAATGAATGTCACATTACTATATTTGGTATCACAATAGACATGTATTTAGCTATTTGTGATGTAATTTTGATTGGTGCAGCTAGTACAACATGAGGCAAGAATCTTTCAGTTTCCTACATGTACCTAGCAAACAAAGTCAAATAAATGTGCATTTACAAACATTTAAACCTGGAAGGCCATACTAATGTTTGTTCCGTGCGGGAATCGAACTCGCGACACGCGGTGGCGTTTGCTCAGCGACTGCGCCACTCCACATTTGGAGAGTCATTTCCAAGCCATTTCTCAACCTTTAAACGTATTGAAATCACTTCTGCTTGCTATACTATTAACGCGTATCTGCATATTTGAACACCACTCAAAAATGTTCTCGTATCTTTTATTATTTAGGTCCGGAAACTGAATACTTCAGTCCATAACAAAAAGACGACAGCCCACTATAAAGTTGGCACCAACTCGAAACTGCAAACATTCTAGTTTAATAAAAGTCTCTTAAAGATATCTTGATGATACTTAATCCCTGCATTCGTATCCTCTCTTTGGAATACTTGCATTGTGACACTGGTTTACTCTTAAACTTAATGTTTTATTTTAATTCTTGAAAGTAACTTCTTGCTTACGAGTTTCGTCCCTTTGTCTTGACTTCTGTTGAATAATTTGCGATGATTTTAAACTTATGAATGTCTGTTTTGCCGTTACTTTGTTCAATTAAGATTGGGCACTTTTCCAATAATTATAAAAATCCATAATTCCAAGGTTTCTTTAGCTGAAGTACTATTGTTTTTAATCACAATATTTCCTGTATTGACACGGAGAGTTTATTTAACCGGAAAGACAAGAAAAATAGTGTGATGCACAACATTTGGATTTCAGCCAACTACTCATCGATTTTTCTAAAAACTTGTTTACAAGTCTGGGATATCCAACCTTTTTGCAATTCTCTTGAAATTCACTCAAAGTGCGTCGACCTCGGTGTCACAGAATGTAGGAAGAACAAGACACACTTCATGTCGCTTTTATTTTTAATAAGAAATGTATGTCACCGTTTGTTTTTTTTTTCTTTTTCTGCCGTACGTGACAGTACGAGCCGTGCCAAAATTTTCAAGTCAGCAAAATACTGAATTTGTAATTAGGACAGCGAAGAAGTTTAAAAACAATAATCGTTTGTATTGGAATGTGGATTGCTGTGAACATGGTCGTGTTTAACTTGACTTTTAAACAAACAGACAGTAATGGCAGCAATTTTAAGACAAACATTAGCTTCAGGTGACGACAAAACTAAAAATACATAGTGATTTTACCAGCAGCTAAAATAAAGGTGTCAGGTAATGCTTAATCACTCAAGTCAAGAAATATTATTTTAATTGGGTAAAAAACAACTGGTGGTTCTTGATTGACAAACAGCGAGGAAAAAACTTCCAGAGGGCGAACTAAAATATATTCTAAGAATATAATTTTATAGAAATATCACCACATAAATGAGTCAAATGGTGTGGAATTACCAAGAAAACATGATGCGGGTGATCTCATTATTTAGGACCAACAATATCTTTTTGTCTTCTATAAAAGGGTTTGGGCAGTCATTGTTCTAGTCAAATCAATAAGGCGACTTTTGTGTACCCTGATCTTTGAATATTCGCTAAATATCAATAACGTAAGTACCTACGTTTTTTTTTGAAGAATAGAAACAATTTTATTCAAATTGAATTTGATTTTTTCGAGCATCATCTCAATCAAGTTTCTACTGATCTCGAAGCCAAAACTCCACAACAGAACAACATAATCAGATTCTACACTTATATGTTTATTATTTTTATTTACGTTAAAACTGGTTAGAGTGGCCAGTGATGTCGCAACAGGGAGACAACCTTTCTATAGGCAGTCATATCGCCTGACGCCCACATGTTTTAGCTAGAGATGTGCCAAGGGCCAGGTACCTAATAGTAGAGTTATTCGAAAATAGTCGTGGTTTCTCGATTAACACTTGCAACAACTGAACTTAAAAAAAAACATCATTGAAGGCGTCTTTCTTCTTAAAGGGATAAAAAACTAAGCCCAAGTGTAGATTCGTACGTAAGCCCACAAATCAAGTGTTCAATAGATGCAATAAACAAACTATATCAACCGATAGTCTATTTCCGTAATGTTCGTCAACAATGGCCCAACGCAAACCACAGCGATAAGGCAGAGTCAAGAATTTTATCATGGCCTTTAAAGCTATTAACGTTAATTTATTTCTTAATTATTATGCCAGTAATTTACTGGGTATTCATCAATCATATTGTCACTTCTACAGACTAAAATATTTGTCAAACTTTTAGTTAGTCGATTTTTCTTAGTTTATTTGGTACCACACTACTCAAAACCTACTTCCGTAATTTTATAGTAAGTATTGCTATCTTACTCGCGCATTCGGGAGAAATATGGGGTATCGGTTAGATCAACTCAGGTCGAGAGCAATCGTCAAGATCTGCGCTACTATTGTGACACCCACAGGCACTGTTTCGTATGCACTAACGACCATTAAAGGTTTATCGCCCTAAAATAATGAGCTACGGTACCTCGTAACTGCCGCAGAGAAAGATTTTCATTTTTTCTGCCCTAAATTCTTAAGGAAACAAGTACAGTGGCTTAGTAAAGATATGGCTCTATCATGAGACATGCCAATTATGCCCATATTGGTATTTTCAAGCACTCAATAAACTAGGTTCTCGGCTATCGGACAGGTTTCTGAGGTCCCTTTAAACGTATCTCAAACTATAGATAGACTATGGGAAGGTTGAGTTACGGCAATCATTACCTCATAAATAAATGCTTTGAGTTCGAATGTTACTTTAGATCGGTAAAATATTTCGCTTTATTTAATCCCCTCAATGTCTCTTAGTATAATAGTACTGAGTGTACTGACCTGTCCCTCATGTTGTGTTGCTCTAAGAAATAATATTTACTGAAAAGACAATAATCATATATTTCAAGCTAGTTACTATAAAATCTCCCCACAAAAGTATATTATTATAATAATGTCGTTTATACCTATCCTGTTGAAACCACATTCCTTACGTAGTATTTTTTGCGTAGGCGTCGAACCCCACACCCATCGTTTCTTGCATTATAATTATCTGGAACGGATAAACTTGGGCTATACTTACTTGGTTTACGTCGTTGGTTTGTTACTTACTCTCATAAATTAGTTCTACATTAATTTTAAATAAGCCCGTAGGCAAAGGGCGATTCATTGAAATTACCCAATCATTGGGGTAATTACTTTGATAATAATGCACTTAATCACCCGAAGAAATCTTTAATGACGTGTACAACTAATTAATGCTTAATGATTTTTATTTTCGTGTTTAAATTAAGTACCGTACTTGTGTACCTTTTGAAAACGATAACACAAATAACATTCTAGACAATTCGCTTAAAACAGAATCTATCGAAAACATTTTCTTTCACTCAATTCCTTGGTTATTTGAAATATTACCAAGTTTTGAAATTCCATAAAAGGTCCGGCAGCAAAAAGCACTTGCACAACAGCTACCAAATCAAAATCGATATATCCAGAATCGAGAACCTTTAAACCCCCGCGGCAAAATCGCAAATCGCTTACATAATCGGAAAACGCAGTACGCAAATCGACTTACAAAACAACTTATAACAACCGTCGATAATTTATCATCTCGCAAAACCAGGTAGCATTACTAGCAATATCTGTTTACAACTTTACAATCCTGACATATTTACTTGTGCTTTTCCATCGATTATAATACGTCCTTCGTGCACCATACTCCATAGTCAACAATGTGCTTAATGAAGGCAGGTAGCGTATGTACTTGGTGTTAAGCAAGTTGCCAACTTGGTCATTACTGAGCGAGTCGACCGCTGGCGCCAGGCAACGCATTATACATGGAATTATGTGGACCGGATATGCCTTTTGTGGTTGGTGTTTATAAAAACAGTTTATAATGCTCAGTACTCATTAGAAACAAACATTTAGAGCATAAAACACAATTGTCGGTAAGTCGAAATGTAATAAATAAATCGCAAAAATAAACTACAAATAACATTTATTTCTAATGCGGTTGTTAATCAGTCTCCCGTTTAGGTATGTAACAAATTCCATGTACCTACACAATAGTATCCAGTAGCATTGATTGACGAAAAAAATATTTTTCCTGTTAACAACTCCAAAATTAATAGGGCATTTTATATGCGTATAAGCATCTTCGGCTATCAACCTAAAATACGTGTCTCGTTTATATTCGGGTGGCCAGTTAACGACATTAACGACGAACATCTCTGGCCTTGTGCCAACTATCGCCTCGGACCTGTTTTCAAGACCCTCTTGATAAGAGACGCAGTTTTAATTACCATATATGAAAATATAAACTGTCACCAGAACAATTATATCTTAAGAAAAAATTGCATAGCATGTAACCTCTTCATTATTCGGTTGGCAACTCTTGTTTTTTTTTTAACTTAAACAGAGACAAACGTCAGACAGAATAATTGTGATCAGATACAGCTTAACTACTAAAAAATCCGTAGCCTTCTTGCATAAAATGACAAGAATAAAAACAGTATTACAGGGCACGCTCTACTTAGAACAAATTTCACGCCCTTGTCGTATCTAGTTAACGCATTAGCGTTGTTAGTGATTTCAACCAGTTTAAATCTGCTCAGCCACAGCGTCATTTCACATTGCAATTTATATAATTGCATGTCTAGAAACAACTACACACTGTATATAGAAAATATACAGAAACATATACACCAAGAACTAGGTACTCGTAGTCTATTACAGTCAGTGTCCAGCATTACCTGACTCCTGGTTTAAAGAAGAAGAGGGCAGTTGGTGGGAGAAGAGGGGTCAGGTAATGCTGGGTAGTAACTGTACATTCCTTTGTTCATAATATATGGTTATAATTGGTTCACAATTTAAGATTTATGTTGTGTAAATAGATAAATTAGTAGGCAAGCAAGACATATAAGGTGGTAAAATGACATCAAGTTGAATGTGGACAAAAGATAATTAATACTAGTTGAAGGGGTTATAATTTGCTGTTGCATTTATTCAGAGGTTTAGACATGATAAATAACGGCTTGTTATTCCTTATTTATCATAATGCATACTGTAAAATATACTTGTACTCTGCATAAAGGTCTTAACGATTATTTTACTGGCCACAGTGACTTAGCAGCTGGTATAAAAGAAAAAACACGTAATTAAACTAAAATATTCTAAAAAAACAAGCTCAAAAGGCACGGTGCCAAATCTTATTCAAGTTCTTTACACCGATTCAACACTTTCAAACGCACCTGCCTCTTACATACATTAAACATGGTAGAAAACGGGACAACAAACGGCACGCCTGATTTGCGCTTTCGATTAGTAGGTATAACCTCAACTGGACATTGTTTCAATCTATTGTCACACCTACAATATTATAGATACCTTATAACCTAACACACCTTCGAGAAACAGTCAGTCGTCTAAATGTCTATTTTCGCTGTTAAAATTTCGCAATAGAAGGAGTGCTGCGGGCTGTGAATTTTGTACGCTTGCTTAGATTCTACTATACTTGATTATAATATAACATAAGCAGAGCCATTTAGTTATATTATTCATTAGGCCACGTTCGCCCCACACAACATAACGTCAGCCAATTAACTGTGTTTGATTTTTTAATACATTTTCACGCGATAAAAACAATTTATACGTTTCCTAAAAAGTCCGCAATGTAAAATAAAGGATTCCACTATAAACTCCAACTCATTTAATTTTTTTTTTCTATTGCAGGCGACACATTGCTCGTTCATGCAAACAGATGATTTTTGTCCTGATAACCGGGAGTACACCGTAATGGTGAAGGAAGACCCTGACAAGCCAGGAATAAATGTCAACCCGGTGTACGCCGAGAGAAATCTGGTCCTCAAGAACCATGGGCCTGACAAGATCGACATCCGCTACTCAGCAAAGAGTAAACAGAAGACGGTAAGGTCTTTTTTTCAAATTTTAGACATAACTGTTATCATTTTCACATTCCAATAGTTTTTGGCCGAGTTTGTATTCAGGCCAAATTTTTATAGTAGTTATTACGATATAATATTTCTGAACAAAAAAATTTTTTGTAACGATTTTTTGTAAAACCTCTTGCGACCTAAGCTTGGCTTGGAAAACAAAAACGAAATTAGATCGGACTTTAAAGGCTGCTACACACATTACGATAAGTCGTTACGATTGGACGGTACCTACAGTTCAAACTAGATATTGTATGTGTATGAGAAAAACTGTTCAGTTTTTGTCATACACACAAGTAGATTTATCGTTGCAGTTAAAACTGTACCGTCCAATCGTAACGATTTATCGTAACGTGTGTAGCAGCCTTAATTCCGATAGTCAAAAGGGGTGCCGGCTAGATACCCCAAGAAGATCTCAACTGACAGACTTAAGGTCAACGAATGTCAAGAATGATCTAACAATAGTATGGAATAATAGAAACGACTAATAATAGCTGTTACTTTACTTGACTGATTGACACTTACGTAAAAGCGTGATCAAACTAATGATATACTCAAACATCTTTTAAAAACCTAACATGACAAGTACAAAATAAGTTTTGACCATGATTCATTTAATGTGTATTTTAGTTCAACAAATACTGACAATTAACCTAAATTGTTCCTTGCTGACAAATATGATATGGTTGTTAAAACTTACGTTGATTTCACAGCGCATTATCGTAAGGGCACAGATGTTAGGAGTGACTAAAACTGGATAATAAGTACGTACGTGATACACGAAGACCGGACGAATACATTTCGCAGGTGCTCGGCTAAAAAAAAATGTCAGATCAGATAAAGCATGTAATATTTCATTAATTTATGAGGCATTGCGGAACAATGCGTTACAATTCAAACGTAATTTTTATTGAGGATCGAGAGACAAAGCAAAAATACTCTATAAAATCGAATTAAACCGCTCTAGCAATAGTCTGATATTTAACCCGTACCGATAAAGACAACGATTAAACGGGAGGCCAAAAACCTTCCTGGCTCTAAAGTAATACCTTGATTGAAAAGTACCTCCTTCTTTGTTAATCCTTCCATCTCCATTAACGGTAGCAAGCATGAGGAAGCAAATATCTGACGTATCACTCTAACAGCTATATGTCTCAACAATTTTAAAATTAGTCTCAGCATCTCTACCGTAACTGTTCCCTTTGAAATAATTATAACAATTATAATAATTTTCATAATTACGGCAGACTATGCTTAAATAATGATACTATAATTATAATTACGCTTTGATAGTCGTGTAATTCATACGATTATGATAGTCTTAGACGGGTATTTAGAAAAGCGAAAGCGCAGTATTTAGGGTAGATGATAGTTAAACGTTTGAAAACGGCAAATATTCAGGAGAATTAGATTCGACACTGACAGTCGTACCAACTAGGCAATATTCTAAACCTTTGAAATGTTAAGTTCACTTTGGATGATATTCTTAAATAATTTACTTAGCTTTTTGCTTGTTATGATTAAAAAGGCAAAACAATTTTGGTAATATTGAGCATTGTTTTCAATACAATCGATGTAGCCTTTTATACGACAGTCGATCCCACTTTGTTGATAATCCTACAGCTTGCAATGTAAAAATAAACTTTAATTTAGCATGTCCACATTGTTAGTATCGCATATTTATAAACGTTTTAAATGAGATCAAACATCATTGGGAAAAACATAACCGCACAATAATATTGATTTGAAGGATCACCCAGCTGAGTCACTACGCATACATACACGAGTATAAATCCTATCCAGAATCCACATCCTCTCAATAATGGCGCAATCCATTCTCGTTAAACCCTAGTTATTGTTAAACTTACTGACGTATATAAACTTTTGCAGCCGACGCTGGCGATCGTGGATACGACGCAAACCTTCAACATCGACTTGAAGCAGTCTGACCCAGTGTGTTCAGGTAGCACTTGTGTCTTCACCATCGAAGCTACCCCTACCTCGAGATTCTGCAACGCGACGGGAGGACCCACAGAGTCTCTGGAAGTGAAGGTCAATGTGGGTCTAGAGGAAGAAGTTCGTATTAAATACTTTGTGGCCTGTGCATGCGGTTGCAGTCAGAAAGTGGAGAGGAACTCGAAAGTTTGCAATGGAAACGGAAACTTTTCTTGTGGAGTCTGCACTTGTGAACCAGGATGGTATGTACAACAAATTGATTTAGTTTCTATAGTTTTCTGATAAGAACTAAACCCTCCAACAGTTTAAAGGTTCAAAATTATTCAGTGCATTTTTTTAAAGGCTATGACAATGTCAACAAGATTATAAATCACTTCCAAACATGCAAAAATAACCTTAATCAGCAAAATTCAAATTTAACCTTTTAGTTAAAAGTAATACTACTTATTCAGAAGAAAAAACGACATTGAAATAACATTTTACTCTGCAAATTGAGGAAAACATGACGTGTTCGTACAAACAAACAAATTACAGTATTTTAGCAGCAGTTGAATAAATCGACTTAAAACGTGCTTAAAGTACACTTGAAGAAACATTATCTTACGAAAGGTAAAAACAGAAATTTTCGTTCCTACTTAGTTTTCAATTCAAATATTTAAACTCGGTCTGGTAACATAGACCGAGTTCAGCATAATCGTGCAAAAGTAAGGGTGGTTACTTTGTTTGTATACACAAAAGATTTATGTAATGTAGATGCCTATTGTAAAGTCTAAGTTGTAGAAAGTAAATGAGTGAAACCTAGCACTTTGAACGAAGCCAAATAAAATACTAAACCGCACATAAAATCACAGCTCGTGAACATAATAAACTTATTTAGCTTCGCAAACTGTCATGAACATACAATCGTACTGATTTAAACTTACTGCAAAAGAAAACTATAGCAGGCAGGCAACGATCAAACTTAGTTTCAATATCAAATGCACTACGCATAGGTAAAGATAATTCATCTAATGACGACATAGGGAAGCAAAACACGACTGAATCCAACAAGCAGGATCCGTCGTAATCCCACGTGTTAAGGTTGAATTTGCAAGTTATAAATGCTATCACCAGTAAATATTTAAGTTCAACCCGACAAAAACATCTTTGTTCGAGCATCGCTGTGGAGTTAATTGTGGCACAAGGGCCTTTCATCTTAATAGCAGCGTTATTAAAAATACTCCATGTTTTGTAAGAGCAATTTGTGAGAGCAGCTGCATGTCAAAATCTAATTAGTCTAATGCAATTTTTTTAAGATTGTGTTTATGCAGCACGATGTTTGTTTCGAGAAATTTCAGTATAAATATCTTTGTTCAGAGACATTTAACTTTATTAACCATTGAGTTGTTTAAAAATAATAAAAGTAATTTTACTTGGTTACTTACTATTCCATACTTCTTTATTGCTAATGACTATGTATAATAGAGAAGTATGGAAGAATAGCAGCTGATATAAGGAGAGCAGCGGTGGCCCAGTGGTGTCGGCCCCGACTTACGAACAGTAGGTCGTGAGTTCAAATCCAGGCAGGCGCATTACTTTGTGTAATTTATTTCGTCACCGCTGCTCTTAAAACGGTGAAGGGTAACATCGTGAGGAAACCGATGTTAAGTCTTAGAATCAAAAAATTCGAAGACATGTGACATCTATCAACCTGCACTGGGCCCGCGTGGTGGATTATAGCCCATCCCTCTCCTAGAGAGGAGGTCTGAGTCCCTGCAGTGGAAACATTAAAGGCTGATGATGATGGAAGAATAAAATATGTTTCGCTGACCACAAATAAATTGGTATAAGGGCAGCAGTATGATGACTAGATAGGCTTGTATGATATGGAGAACGCCAAAATATTGACATGATATTCACAAGGATTAAAAATGTGCGCCTTCGTGATATGCTTCCCTTCGTCAAATTATAATTTCGATCCATTTTGACTGTAACCACGAGTATGGCATGTCTTGCAAATAGTTTCAACTACATTACTGCTTTAAGTATTACATTACGGCCATAACGCCTTCACATACTGATACGGCGATAGGATGGCCGACAGCAATGGCCCGATAACCGTTTAATTCCTGATTAGTATCAACAACCCCGTTCACCGTTAAAGAATGCCTAGTATACGTATTTAGGTCTAGGTAATGATGAATACAATCGATTTTAGTTGTTGCTTCGTTTTAAATTATTCTTAAATATTTTATGCTCAATTAATTTATCTATTCCTTTCGCATAATGATCTGCTTACGTTTCAATTTGCGTAGTTAGTTTATTTATTTATTTATTTATATTTATGGCACTTCAACGACTTACTCACTAAGAACATACATAAAATTACATCACAAACAGTTTCAAACATAGTGAATTCGTCACATTATAGAAGTGCACAGCACTCACAGAAAAATAAAGGGCGAGTACAGTTGACCAGCAGGGCTATTGCGTATCTTTTAAATGACAGTGGCTATCATATTGTCTATGGATTAACTGTCAAATTGGTTATGGTTTTGTACAAAATGGAACCATTTGACAGTAATTGATAGGACTATGGGTTAGCCACTGGCATTTAAAAGATACGCAATAGCCCTGGATCTTTCAATGATCTTGCTCAATCTTAAGCAAAACTTTACTGTAAATAACGCAACCTTTATAAAGTACACTGAACAAAAAAAAAAACTAGCCTTTGAAACCGTTATACCTTTTTTAATGTACTCGTACCAACTAGCAATAGTCGCAATGCCATAACAAGTATTTTTTTCTACAGGGAGGGCCTTTATTGCAGTGAAAAGAAAATTGAAAAGATAGATTGTGGTGTAAAACGAGGAGACATATATCAATGCTCACTGAATCCAAAGAAGCCAGTAAGTTACAAATCCTACTAAAAATAAATACGAAACCTGGAATCTTTATGGCTGTCTTAAGTGGCGACATACTCTTCCAGTAGTATTTTGTGAACCTTATGTGACTACCCTTGATTTAAGGGCTATTATACAGGGTGTAAATTAACCCATCACACAGCTGTCAACCAAGCATTCTGTACATCAAACTAAGTGGGTGGGTCGAAAATCACATTTTACTGTAAAACTCAATGTAGCACTCTTAAAACATTGTATGCGGATGCTTTATAAAAGTAAACGGGTCATGGAGGTAATTTAAGTAAAGTTATAACCTGAAAAACTAGTATTTGCAAAAACAGCTGTGAAAAAGTTTGAACTTTGACCCCCAATATCTCCTTAACAATTCAGAGGTATGATCTAGAACAAAAAAGATTGCAGTGGTGGGTAGAACAAGAGCCCTTCATTTGCGTTAATTAAGGGTACTTTTACACCTTTTATAGTCTCCACTTTAATCTTTATCTTCGTGTATCTAACAATCAATCACTTTCAGGCAGAATGTTTTTACAACGGCGAATGTGGCCCATGCGAGACCTGCGTCTGTTTTACAGACAGGGAAGGCTCTCAGTATTTCGACCAGGAGAACAATTGTGCAGGCCTCTGCAACGTGATCACCAGTGACTGTGAGGACTGTCTCTTCAACACCAGTCTCGGACATTGTTCCAAGTGCGAACATTCTCTGACCATGGAACGGTACAATGTATCTTTGACCAATGAGACAGATGACCAAAATAGAAAAATCTGGGTGAGATGTAACGAGACTATTGATGATTGTGGTGAGCTACAGTTCTTCGCTAAACGGGATCGGAGTGGAATTTCTGTGATGATGGTGAATCACTGTAATGAAATCATTGCTGGAGCTATTGTGGCGGATACGAAAGGTGAGGATGAGAAGCATTTTATTTATTACTAGCGGACGTCACGCGGTTTCACCCGCGTAGTTCCCGTTCCCGTGGGAACACAGGGATAAAAAGTAGCCTACGTCACCCGGGGATAGTGTAGCTTTCCAACGGTGAAAGAATTTTTCAAATCGGTCCAGTAGTTTCGGAGCCTATTCGTTACAAACAAACAAACAAATCTTCCCTCTTTATAATATTAGTGTAGATTAGATTCTGTTGAACCGTAGCGACCGAGATCATCCATCAAATAAGTACTGAGAAACATAACTTTGAATTTTCACAAATTTCTGAAAGCAGTCGCCTTCTGTCAAATTCCAATAACTGATAAAATATAGCTTTATCTTGCCAGCGAGAAACTGCACCAAAAAACTCGATTATATGTTACCAAATGACAAATTATTTCAATTAATATGACTGTCGGGACAGTTTTTTTATAATAATAATAATAATATTCCACAACTATCACACAACGCCATCTAGTCCCAAGCTAAGCAGAGCTTGTGTTATGGGTACTAGACAACTGATAAACATACTTATATATTTCTAAATACATACATATTATAGATAAATTACACCCAGACACAGAACAAATGATCGTGCTCATCACACAAACATTTGTCCTGGGTGGGAATCGAACCCACGACCTCCGGCATAGCAGTTAGGGTCACTAACCACTAGACCAACAGGCCAGTCAAAGTTCAGTCAAGTCAGTTCAGGTCCAGTTTATTACGATGTAGGTAAACAAAATTAACGTTAATTAAGAACGATTCAGTTATGAAATGGCCACACAACAAATTCCATGTTATTTCGTATCTTATTTGCGTCACTTTCGAACAATCAGCTTCTTATGAATGAAAAAGTAATTTTTAATTCCACGTACATGCAAAAAAAGTTCTGTATACAAAAACAAGCTTTAACTGTGAAGGCACAGAGTCGTTTCTTAAGTTTGGATACATTTGAATTGACACAGATGTGTTGAATAATTCCAGCCTTTTGACATGACAAAACAAATATATGCGCTCTCGCACCAGCTGCATATCGTTCTTTCTTAGAACATACATAATTACATTTATCATTTGGTCTTGTCCTATCGTTGTTATTAAAACAATCATGTCCACTTGCATCGTTTATTTATTATTATAAGTATTTAGTTTTGGGTTGTCAAACTATCCCGACCCTTTACGGCACGAAATTCTATTAGCGTGTATCTACAATGGTCGTGATTTTATATCTCCTTGCAATAATGGAGTTGTTTAATTTTACCTGTCTTACCTGTGCTTTTGAAGTGTCATTTGGATATATAACTAAAGTAAATAAGGTAGATTCAACTTTTAATAACTAAGCTTCAAACCCAAATAAATAGGTACAAATATATACATACCAAAGTTAGCTCCAATATTTTAGCAAAACATAATCATTTAATCTACGCCTGCAATTGCCAAAGTGTTAACCAGAAGATAGTGACACAGGTGTCTAGAAAACAGAACATCCATTTCGACAGATTATATACAGTGACAGTTGTACGTGTACCCATTGAATCTTTGATGTGTTTTTATTGTTAAAATTACTTATTATTGTTTAGTTACTTAAAAATGTTAAGTACGTACTATGTTACATAACAATTTCCCTGCACAAAGGAGCAAGCTTTTTGCCTCCAGCCTGACCCTTTATCATCATCAAATAACCCCTCTTGCTCTTGGGCAGAGCGAAAGGGAGTGTCAGACTTCTACTGACTAACAACCACCCATGTTCCTTCTTAGCCCTATATGTCAAGGCCGCAGTATCTCTTACAACATCCCGCAGCCAACAACATCCCGCACCACCTGACCATAAACCAGACTCCCAATTAGTAGAATGTTCTGTGTTCTGTATTTGTTTGGCCATTAACTAATATTGTTTCTGACCTAGAAAATAATACCACTTCATAAAAATATTTACTCACTACTGATACACAATGACAATGTTCAAAGATAAAGGGAAGACAGACAGTCTTTATAAACAGCTTACTATATCACTAGTTTTTGCTATCGACCCCTTTTAAAGTCCCTTTGTCAAAAGGAAAACGAATACTTCAACTGTACAAATAAAACGTCAGTCTGAATAAATAACCCTTTATTTAATGTGAATACCCTGTTTATTGTTGCGTAAAAATAAGCTATGTATTAATAGTAATCGTACAAAAGAACACACTCATTTATTTTATATTGAAAATACCCTGTGGTTTTAAGAGAATCACTGTTTATAAGCCATATTTTCGGAGAAAATCAAAGATTCAAATTGTTAGTTTGAATGATATTGTCGGCTGAAAGACGATTAAGTACATCTCATCTCAGTATTTAGCAATTTTATTATATAAGTTGTACCATCAGTGTTAATTAATCTATCAGTGTTTAATAAATTGCGTAAGGGTAACACAGTAGTCACAATATGTCAACCCACAAACATACCACAAACGCCATTTCCTTATGAAGTCATGGTATTTCTAAGTATGACGCGTTGGTATAACAAAGTCGCTCTACCCAGCTTTTACGACTAGAGTGGACTGATAACTGTCTGATACCATTTATCGCTATTACTTCCACAAAAGGAATTTTACTGTTTATATCAAAACATAAAATAATGCAATATTTTACCAAACTATCTTTGACCTACTGCATGGCAAATGACTTCTTATCATACAAAGAAGTCTGCAGTAAGCATGGACAAAAACGCATGAAAAGGCCTAGCCTAACCAGAAACCTTGATCATAGCTAGAAAACAGAAATTTTCTTTTTGTGATTTTTTTGTGTATTTGTGTGTTTTGTGTATTAGTGCAAGTCCTCCAGCCAGATCAAAAAGCTTTCAAACATGGCGTCGCTAGCGGTGGACCTAGCACAGGCACAGGATCGTAGTGGGAAATTTTAAATTGAGATTCTGATGCAGACAAGAATACCTTTTTTGGATAGGCAAATATAGGGCGAACAAAGTTTCTGTGAAACTGGTCATGAAATTCTAAACCAAAACCATTTCCTACGTGAAATAACTTTATGCCCAGCTAATCGGCTCCTATATACACTACAAAGATAAGGTTTATTTACCATTTAATTCCACACAACACACCTGGTATCTACGTGACATTTTGCACTTTCTTTGCCCACATAAGGCTCAAGTACCGCCTACACCATCATTGTTTTGGCAAACTCAAAGGAAAAGTGAGTGGGCAGTGGGTTTGAACTGGAATACTACAATGAAACAGCTTTACAATTCATTATGGGTGGTTTGTTTGTTTGTGCTGTGTTTAACATGAGGAAAGTTAATGTTTTGCTGATGAGCCGTCGTCGTCGTAAAGGTGATTTATTCAACATTCGATTTCCCCAACCTTTGCTGAAGTCTCGTTTATTAGAATCTTGTAAACCGATGGTTGTATGTTTCCGTTTCAAGTCAAAAGTAACCGAAAATTTAGCTCGATTGAAACTTTAGTCCTTACAAAGATATCTTACCTCTAATTTATAGTGACATTCTACCATTGCAGACAAAAGAAAAGTCAAACATATCGTATAAAATACTATTGGGTACACCTCAGCCGAACCCTTCGGAGATTACCGACTTGATTATGTTATGGCTAGAGCGTCTATCTTTTAAATCAACTGCTTCAAAAAATACATCTTTAATCCATCTTTTCTCCCTCAGTGCCAATCATCCTGGGAGTGCTAGCCGTCTTAGCAGTGGTAGCAGCGGTAGGAGGCGTGATGCTCTGGAAACACATGAACACGGTGCCACCAGTTCCCCTCAACGACCCTCAGTACCAGAACATTGACGCTGAAGACTGCACGGGCGAGAACCCCTTGTATAAGCCCCCTACGTCGTCGTTCAAGAACCCCACCTATGGCAAGTGGTAGTGATGGTGAGTTTCTCTTGTTTTTTCTATTACTTTAGCATTTTTTTTCCGCTCCTTTCATCTAGCAAGCACGACTGATAGACTCTTGAATTCGATCCTCAAGTTAAGCCGTGACGTCTTTAAGCAGGATGGTTTTAGCCTTATTCCATTGTACGAAAGCGCCAGAGCTAAACAGGGTATCTAATGCCATCTCTTTTTCACACTGGAATGAGTTTAAAAATCCTGCTTGAAGACTTCATGGCAGGCTACAGGGTATTCAGATTTTCAATAGATATGCGTAAGATTTCTGAGAAACCGCATATGGAATCTTTTTCTAAATCAGTTTACTTTATTAATGGGTCGAATGGTCGCCATGCGTTTTATCACCTCTATAAACACAAGAACGCAATCAAACCGCGTTGACCAAGTATAGTCTGCATTTAGCGTGTTAGTTATAAAAATAGACTAGGTATGTGCCTTAACGTGGTTCGTGAAAATAGCACCGGGGAAATGTGTCTTCTTGTTACATAAATATTTTGTGTATTGGAATTACTCGTCTCTAAAACCTCTGTATTGTCTTACTTACCTATACAATAAAATGACTTGTTTTCTTAAATATTTGAAAATAATTCAATACTAGGGTACATTGCATCATCCTTAGTAAGCATTCATCTTGCTTTACTAGAAGAAAAATTATACTGACTTACCTATTTAAAACTATACAAGCCACAACTTTCCCTATAAATACCTACTCGGTTCAATGAGGAGTCATGACATCATTGCTCATGGTAGCTGCCTATTATTAATAATAACAGCTATGGCTATTTTAATTAAATATGCTGACACTACTTACCAAAGACTATTCATCCTACTTATCGCGGTTTCTAAAGGAACCTTGAAACTTGCTTTGTTTCAAGGTGCAATCCTTCAGAAACTGAGCATAAATAATATAAATACATAGTTTTGAGCACATTAGTAATTCTTGTTATAGAGTGATGTACACAGAGGGGCTCGGGATAGGTATTTTAAGAGGAAACGTAGCCTCCTCTAATGTGTGGATTGTGACTACGGCTGTGGTTTTAAGTGAGGTAAAATCCCACACACCCCGGTCTGCTCTTCAAAAATTGGTCGCCTTTTGAAGGTTTCATGCAATAAAAAACAAAACGTGCAAAATATCGTCTATCAAGGCCTTTTAATATCAATTCACTAAATCTTTGGAACCTGCAAATTGCAATCACGTTCAACCTTACGCTATTATTTACTCTCTTTGCAACAACCTTGGTGTTTTATAACTGCCTCGAAATCCGTTCACTTCACTCAAGTCAACTTCACACAAGTTCCTTCAAACACAGTTGATATAATATGAATTATACATGCATATCCAGCTGCTGTAAGGCCCTTCCTTTAAAATATACCAAAAACTCATCCATGTTCCTTTAATCTGAACTAGATCTTTTCTTGGAAGCTAAGCTTAAACGTGTAGCTTCTGAACGCAAAAAAAAATAGCGATATGCCACTATAGTTTTTTTTTTTTGGGACAAGCCCGCCTCACTATTCCCAAACCACTGTAACTTCTGTAAGCCAGAATCAACAGTGGCGACCACAAGAAAAGCGCCGAGGCAATGAAGCTCGACGAAGTCCCAGATAAATTATTTGACTGTCTTGGATCTCGCAACGAAATTAATCAGAAAAGAATAGCGGAGGAGTAGGAAAAACAGAAATTTCCCCACTTTTGCCACTAGTCAGTAAGATTTCCTTACTGACTGTAGAGTAAAATCGTCATCGTCTTGACCCAATTTTTAAAGCAACCATTCCTATATCTGTCTCCCAAGCATATACGTTGGTAGTTTATGATTTTTTACCAGTAGCCTTTTTATATGTTTTTGTAGGGTGGAAAATCATCAAATGATCCCCTCGCGAGGGGAGCGTCAGTCTTCTACTGACTAAAAACCACACATTTTCCTTCTTAGCTCTTTGTGTCCGTGGTCGCGGTAGTTCTTCCGTACAACCCGCAGCCCCGGTTTAACAATAGTCTTACATTTTAACGTATAAGCGTAGCTAGAGCCAAACCCCGATGAAATTTTTCATCGGTAAAATTGACAAACCCCGAACAAAAATACTTCCCTAGTGTTCATTTTCGTTTGGTATGGAACTTGCGCAAGATTTAGTAATGCCTGAGGTAGAGAAGTGTCTATATTTCATTTCTCATAGTAAATCGATTAATTGGAATGTCAATTATAATTATGGCTGGCATCACAGTCATAAGGAGGAGTTATGGTCTCTATTTCCTCTTTCGCCATTTTATGGCATGGTTGAGTAATGTAGTTTGGTGTAATGCGCTATTTATGTTAGAATAACTCTTCGATATTTAGGGCATAAACCTCATTTGCCTTTCAACTATCTTTACGCATAATATTTATTGATATAGGTCAAAGGATTAGGAAAGGAAAGGATTTTATGTTTTCAATTAAATTCAAATCGTTTATTGCAATCCATAATATGCACGTAGAGGTAATACATAAAAATTGATGGAAACAATTATGGACCCTCGGTCTTTTCATATTAAAAGTTAAAGATAGACAGGCTTTGCTTAGCAATCGGATACATGAAAGACTAAAAAAAAATACTGAATTACTTACAACGTACGTAACAGCTGTTATTAATCAATACGAGTATTGCAGTTGTAATTCGGGTTTAAAATTAAAATGACAATGTAAATTTTCCGCAAATCTGTATTTGTGTAAAATTGTGAATTTTCCTCTACCTATGAGCATATCTACAATTTAATATTATTTTAATAGAGCCTGTGACAAACAATTATAATACTACACTACCCGTGCTCACGACGAGTCGGCGTCACATCAAACTATAAATTCCAGTATAACCTGACCTAACTTTGTATGAGCTTCCTGTACATGCATTGCATCGTATATACGACATTCTTTGTTCTAGTTTCATTTACTACGGGTAGAGTCTTGAGTCTAGACATAGCATCGTGACTAAACCGTACAGCATCTATTAATCTCAGCACATCTTGTAACGATGTACGATGAACTAATCGCTACTTGTGAAATGCTATCAGAACGATCGACTGTGTACTGTTTACTGTCGCAATGTACTATTGCGAATTAGTACTCGCAAGAAGCTGTATCTATGCTTTGTCTTAGACTAGCTTTAAAATTACTTAAAATCCATCTGATCTATTGTTGTCTTGGCTAAACAATAACAGCCGCTCGGATCAATAATCTGCGGGATGTTGTAAAAGATACCGCGGCCTCGACATAAAGGGCTAATAAGGAACATGGGTGGTTTTAAGTCAGTAGAAGTCTGACACAAAAAAAAGGGTGCGCCTGCTCAAGTTGGAAAGCCATCTACATGGGTGACCACCCATTTCATATCGAGTTACCTCCGTGCCTTGGGAAGCATGTTAAGCCCTCCCTTGGTCACGGTTGTCACTTGTACATCTTTGACAGACAGGTACTTAGTCAGTGGCCTGAAAGTCAGACAAGCCAATACGAACTGGGTTGTGCAAGTCAGATAGGCAGTCGCTCCATGTAAAATACAATATTCCATGTCGTATATTCCATGTCTTCCGCTGCATCCTTAGACTGGAACCCGAACGCAACATAGTTGGGAAAACGCGAGGCAGCTGATCATGAGTTGTCGTCGCTCGTGTATAAAAGTACCGAAGAAAGCTTAGTCATATCCTTAATAGAATTTCCCATTCAAAACAATTAGTCAAAGGAAGCAAAATGTTTGCACATAAGGAAAATCTAATAAAAATTCAATCGTTCGATTGACACCATTTTTACTACCAGCACGTGTGAGCCACAAATCATATGTTTATGTCCCATTAATTAATGAATCTAGTAGTAAAATTAAATTAAAGATACAATGCGTAGAAGAGAGCTATAAAAGTACACAGTTATCTTTGGCCTCCAGTACTCAAAACAAGTTTTGAACTTGGATATTTCTTTATCTCCGGCAAACATCTTTTATCTCTGTTATCGCGGTCCAATCTGGGTAATTACGGAATTAATCTTCATTGTGGCGAGACTAACTTTTAATATAGTGGTATATGAACGCATTCTTTTGTATTTCGTCGCGCGGTTAAGGAAAACGGAACAGTTTATTTTTCCAATTACATATTTAAATCAACCTCCCCAACGCATTGCTAAGATAAATATTTTCTTGGAAAGAAAACTGAGGACTTTTCTCCCTTTTACAAAAAAAAACGTACTTTTTGTTGTTTAGTATTCTGATTAACGACATTTTTGTGTATATCAGAAAAAGCTACCTCTCTACTTAAAATATTATAGGCTTACCCGGTTGTTTCATTACATAGAAGACATAATATCATACGTTCCTCTTTGCAGACCTAGAATTTGTGGTTTGATTTATCAGCCTAAAATTCGGACTTGATCACATGGCAAGCTATTAACCGATGATAGATACACTTTCTAGAGATATTTTACGAGTAGCTGTCCACCACTACTTGACAAGTCAGGGGTGGGCACCGGGAATCTTCGTGCATTCGTTGTTCCGTGATTCGAAGTCTCGTGCATTCGTTGTTGCGGTGTGCGTCGCTGCGTGCTTTTTTGCTTGCAGTGTTCGTCGTTGCGGGCATTCGGCGGCGTGTGGTTCGGCGTGGTGGCTTTCGGCACTCGTAGTTCTTCGTAGTTTTATTTTATGAATTGTTCTTATGACATTCAAAAGTGCCAGTAATGGTTTAATCGAAATAAATGCTTTGAGTTGAGTTGAGTTGAGTTAAATCATCGGGAATATCAATAGTTTATATTGTGCACCATGAATTCCTTTGGTTTTGTTGACACTCTGACCTCGTAAATCAAATCGCTCTAACCAGCAATAAATAGAAAGCTTTTAGCTACTGGTTAACAACTCCAAATTAACCACACCCTTACTCCTAAGATAAACGAAGCAGAAAAATAGATCTGTAGAGACTATAATTATCGCCTAATTACTCATATAGCAAGCAAGCAATCAATTAACTCATGTATTAAACATTGTTTTATAACTCCTTACCTAATATGTAGTAAGATTTAAAGCAACACTGCATTCGTTATGCGTTCAGAAGGCAGTGACATTAAAAGCTTATCAGTCGAGCGAGGCCACGCTATGCATTAATAGATTTATAATGTGCAGTAAATTATAGCGATTGTAGGTACCAATTTATATGTACTTGTGACCAATACATCTTTGTTTCTACCCAGTCTTATTCACTTAAGAGATTTAAATAAAAAAATATGGACGAAAAATACTGTAAGTGCACTTGTAAAAACTTATACGTAAGTAATAGTTTTCCAATTATAAATAATGAATCAAAGCACTACAAATTCTATTATAAATGATGAAATCAAAGCACTACAAATTCTATTATAAATGATGAAATCAAAGCACTACAAATTCTTCTGGATATTGCAAGTTAAAACATTTCATAAATGCCCAAGCTCTTGTGTGGTGTCTCAGGTCAAGAACCTGAACCACTTTTGTTCTATGATTTTTGTAAATTCGTAACTTTTATATACTATTTGTTTTACCATATCTACATGTTGATTAGCTAATCGCGTCATTTCATTTTAGAAAGTCCAATTTGTTTACTTCCAATGTAAAAAGTTTTTCAGTTTCATGGTTTGATTGAGCCATCACCATAAGGAGAGATTGTGGTAAATTATAATAATGGCAACATTACCGGCTGACAGGTTTTTAATACCCTTTTATAGTTTGTTGTGTAAGCTATTCTAGTTCATTTAATCGTTTTTAATTGTTATGCTTAGTTAGTTTATTATGACAAACCATTCGTATGTCGTATCACAAAGCCTTTTGTTTGATGTTACAGTACGCTACTACACACAGTTACATACAGCAAGAGTCATGTAAACCCCACCAGACTCAACAATTCAGACAGGAATCTTGCAATAAAGTCTAATGATTATTGCAAACTTATGTCTTTATGACTTTATGAGTAAGAGAAACTTGCCACTGCAAGCTCGTCAATATTTATGATCCTTAGAGCTTTGAAAACACTAGAGTTCTCTTTATTACCTGGAATCAATCACAGGTTCAGGTCAGGTCAGGTTTTTTTTAACTACCGTCGTTATAAATAATAACAGTTAAGTATATTATGTACCTACAGACAGCAAAAAATCTGGTAATCCGTGCTAAAACTCGACCTGAATCTCTTTAATTCATATCTCTCAGTCACCACACAAAAAACTTAACTCATAAATTCCAAACGGTCGTAAGTCAACCTCTTATTTGGTTTATTAATGTGAAAGGTATAAAGTCGGTTGTTGAGATATGACCTCCCGTAGAGTTCAGTGAACGCAGACAGTTTAAAACTTTGACCCTCGCACTACGGCGCGTCGAGTTGGCACCCCTGCCCCTGGCGGGAATGCACTCGTTTAAGGACATTACGCCAACAAAATAAAGAGGAAATGCAGCAAAATGCACGAGCACATATCTCTTTGTTCTTTGGCAAATACAGTTGTTTTTCGTATAAAATGTATGCCAGCATACCAAACATGAAAATGCTTTTATCATCGCTGAGAAATATCTGCAACGATTTTTAGTAGCCTCAATCCATTAGTGATTTTCCCTTATTACAGAATTACAATAATATAAATAATAATACAGCTATAAATAAGGATAAACCATCATTACACCCTAAATTTTAGGTACCTATAGTAACACCAGTTGTAAAATTTAGTCCCATAAGGTAAGCACGTTTGCGGTCGCAGCGATGTACCGTCCGAATTTTCTATGAATTATGCACAAATCATCATCATCATCAGCCTATTAAAGTTCCCACTGCTGGGACACAGGCCTCCTCTCTTTGAGAGTGAATGGACTATACTTAACCTACCACCCGGGCCCAGTGCTTTTTTTAGCCTTTTTGGATGTTTTCCTTCACCGTTTTTGAGAGCAGTGGTGATGAAATAAATTACACAAAGTAATACGCCTGCCTGGGTTCGAACCCACGACTCAGTGTTTATAAATCGGGGCCGCCACCACTAGGCCACCGCTGCTCTCATTATTCACAAATACAGGTAAATAAACAAGGAAAAAATTAACTAAAATCATAATTTTAATAAATACAACAATACGACACCCGTACAGGCGTACACGACACTTGTTAGGTACTAAACCTATTGTTTTTATTTATGTACGTGGGTACCCTGCGTCAAGAGATAACTCTTGGGTTAACCACATTTTTCGACAAATACGAATTGGAATATTATTCAGAACCTAAAAGGAAAATAACAAAGTTAATAAAAACGCCTACGGTACCTACCTACATTACCTATGGTCTTACATCTCTTGTGAGTTTATGAGTATGAACAACCTGATTTGTCAAAATAACTATTATTCATAGGTTTTACCGCTAGAATGCCAGGATTAATTAGCCTTTCAGGAAATTGTATCCCGTAGGTGCAGCTTTTCTTATCCATGTGTTTCTTTTTTTCAAAATTCTTAATAATCAAACTTAAGCTAAATAATGATCTTCACTCTCTTTGTAACGAATTAGGAACCGATAAAACCAATTGCTATTCACGTATTCTTCACGAAAAAAAGCACTTTTGTAATTTAACAACAAGCATAGGACTTCAGAAACCAAAGGTTAATGACTCCCGACTCGCGTTTTATTATAGTAACAAAAACACAAATTATTTGGCTAGCCGGTATATCAAGACGTCCATGTGTATGTATGTTTATGTACTATTTAATCTATTAAATGCCGCTAGACTAGAGCTGAGCAAAAAATGAGGTGTGCCAAAAACAACCAGCTTTTAATATACTTAAGGAGGTTCGTTCATGCTGATCACTTGGTGGTTTTATATACAGGTTGTGTTTAAAATGACTGTTTGTGCGAGTAAATATAAAGCTTTTATATAAATAATAATTCTCAATAAACGTACGTTGTGTTGTGCAATTGTCAAACATTTCAGCTACGACATTTTATTTAATTACCAGAAAGCAACTAGAAATGATCTGTTAATACGCACATAAAACTAAGGAATTAATAATCTCATCCTAGAAAACTTTGATATGCAGTTTTTTTAAATTTTGTGAACCAAATTCACGCCTTAGAGTAGCGTTCCCTCTAGCAAAATTAATGAACTAAAATGACAAAACAAACTCTCGGCAATTAGACCTAACACAGTTGTAAATTCTCATTGAAGGTATTAGTATAATGGCAATGTATTCATGCAAGTGATATCAAGTTTCTGAATAAATTCTCATTTCCATACTAGCTTGTAAATTAACACTGTAAACTCCAGGCCTCTTTAAAGATTACCATAACGAATGCAGAATTCATTATTGCTCTTATTATTAATCACATATATTTGAATTACAAACTAACAGGTAAGTACTTCAAAAATACTTTAGTAAAAGTGTTATTCATTATTTCCTGCCTAAACTTTTCCATGTCTGAGCAAAGACCTCTCCCATTTCTTTAATTTTTCTCGGTGTTGTACCCAAGATGTATTCATATTATAGGCCAAAAATGTCAGGTACTTCTTCTACCAATAGTCACGGTTTGATCAGGAAAATTCGACTGTAAAAAGCTAAGTTTCCATAATATGAATGCCTGTAAATGGTCTCTCTCTTCCTCTTCTGACGACAGTAATGCGGTATAGCTACCTTTATATATCCAAAAAACACATTATATTGTTGTGCGTAATGAAGTACAGTAGGAGGACTTTATTCACGCAAACGGCCTTTTGCTATCCCAAGTTATATTTGATTACACCCTAGCGGAAAACCGCAGAAATACTATGAAAAAATATAGTAACTGGCTACATTAGAATTATTCAAGTTAATTAAATTAGTACATATTTCGAAAATATTTATTCCACCTAAACTTAACAATTATTTAAACAGTGTACTTTTTGAGTTTAATATTTTTAACTGTTAAGAAAGACGCGACACTTTATACAAAGAAATATTATCTGTTGCACCTTTTCCCACAGCCTGTATAACGTCACACAAAAAGTAAATCACTTTTATGTATTTTCCATTGGTAGCAAAAACATCTATCCTAGCTACTTATATTATTTAAAAATCACTAACTTGTAGAGTGTTAGATAAGTACTACTATCAATCTAAACCAATATTATAAAGCTGAAGAGTTTGTTTGGTTGAACGCGCTAATCTCATGAACTACTGGTTGGAATCGAAAAAATATTTTTGTGTTGGATAGCCCATTTATCGAGAAAGGTTATAGGCTATAAAACATTACGCTACGACCAGTAGGAGCGAAGCATAAATGAAAATGTTGCAAAAACGGAATCATTCCTTAAACAACTCTTAGGTGACGCAGACGAAGTTGCGCGGGTCAGCTAGTCCTACTATAAGACCAGGGGCGTGCGCCCTATATAGGCTCTTAGGCTTAGCCTACCTTACCAACTGAGCATTTCTTATAACTAATTAACGATGTAATAAAATAACACTATGTACAAATTAATCATAAAAAAAGTTCAAACTCCTGTTAAAATACTTATAGCAATTTTTCGCGTCCCACTAAACTCATTGACAAGGACTACGATTAGTACGAATCTTATAGACAAACACTCGACTTGTCTAAAACCCATTCATAATTGTATGCACACAACGTCACATCGGTGCGTATGGCCGTGTCTATGAACCGCACACATACATAGATTTTCGCAATTTTAACGCAGCAGCTCCTGCGACTGTAGCTGAGTGGGCTGTCATTGGCTGCAACAACACAACCAAACTATAACCCGCGAAGTTCAAAACTTGCATTTTTTTGCAATTTGTAGGCCAGTGCTAGGTTGTATGTTGAATAAAATATGACTACATACGTCTTAAAACCGGCAATCATATTTTAATGAACATACTACCTAGCACCGGCCTGCAAATTGCAAAAACGTATGGAAATTTTAATTTCGCGCGTCGCGAACTGCGGGCTTCCGTGCATAGAGCGCAGCACCTGTTTAGTTCGATGTTCGCAATGTTGTCAACTTGTCACCATTGATGGAATTCGTAAAAATCGTATAATCCTGCAAAAAATGTTGACCGCTGTTGTGAACAAACTCGATATGAAAATGATGCAATTTTATTTGCTAGTATTTTTCTATCGACAATAATAACCTAGAAATTATTTTTTACGTAAGAGGAAACCATTACTGTTTCATTGTTGTGACAAGCAATTTAAAGCGCGATTTTGTTTTAAAACCGAAAACGTACAGTTAACATCATTAACAGTAGTGTAAATATAAATTTTGTCGTGTATAAACTTTTTTTGTTGTGTGTGTTTTGGTGTGTAACCTAACAAATAACAATGGTATTTACTTGTGAAGTTTGTGCTGATAATATGTGTTTGTTGGATATTAAAGGTAATAAGTTTTCTCAAGTAGCGTAAGATTCAAGTAGTATCTAAAGGTAGATGTGTACCCGAATTACGAGAATTAATCCAAAAATATGGTAATTCATCGCGTACTCGTCATTTCAATCCTCATAATTATACAACATTTACCTGGCTGTGTGGCTGCATACACACAAATAAATTATTTTGTTTTCCGTGCATTTTGTTTAATACTGCCAGTAAGTGGAGCGAAGGATTTATTGTTTTGCATAATTTTCATTCCTCGGCCAAAAAGCATGTCCTATCAGAAAAACTTAGAGGGTGTTAAAGGACCCTTAACGCAAACGACTGCGATCATTTTTTTTGTTCTAGGCCATACCTGGGAACCCCCTGGTTAAGGAGATATTGGGGGTCAAAGTTCCAAATTTTGCACAGCTGTTTTTGTAAATACTAGTTTTTCAGGTTATAACTTTACTTAAATTACCTTCATGCCCCTTTTACTATTCAAAGCACCCACTAGCACAATGTTTAAGGTGTGCTACTTTTGAATTGTACGTATAACTTTTTTTTTTTTAATTTTAAGTAAGTATAGGTAAATGTGGCTTTTTTTTCCTGTCATTTGTTCGTAGCCTACCCATCGCGGGGGACCACTGCACGCCACTGTATAAGACTGAGTACTACTAAGTGCTAATACCACGAATGAGAAGTAGAGGTCACCGGTAACTGTACGCCAACGTGGGCCATGACTGTCGCGTTATACGTAATACTCGTCTAATTTACTCACTATTTCACTAATAGGAACTTCCGTTCGACATTATGCATAAAACTTTACGTAAATAGAGATGTTGTCAGTTCAAAGCCCTTGTAATTAACGAGATTGTTAACATTGGTACTGAGAATTTTGTCTTGCTTGTAAGTTATAAATCATTGAAAGTTCATATAATAAGTGGACTCCAGTTCTTTAGAACGTTGCATGACACTCTATATATTATGTTATAATGACCTGTCAAAAAGATTATAAGAATACAATTCGTGCGACTTCTGGTGTATGCCCTAAACATGACCTCCCATAAAACTTATATCCTATTATTTAATCCCAAAAATTCTTAATCACCACACTTTGCGGACTGGTGATTGTAGTCTGTTGGAAATTGACACTGAAGCTGCTGCCTTTGATGCAAAACAAATCTCCTGTTACAGAAAACGGTCTATCATATCTGCTCTCAACATTTCAACTTTTGGTGATCTACGAACTAGACCAAGCCTGTTTTAGTTATATAACAAGCATTACATAAGTTTATAATTCAAAACTAAGTTAACCCCATTTCAATGATAAATAAACTAAATCTTATTGATCTAATGACCGTATCGGTCACTGCTATCACAATTTGGCATAACACCTTGACACTAACGTGCCAGTTTGCAAGTACATGCAGTTTCTTTATGATGTTATAATAATTACTATTACTACTTAAAGCCATTTCAAGATTACATAATGCTAATGTCAAAATCTTTCAATGCTCTATTCTCCACTGTTCGCATCCAGTCTGGTCCAGCTTTAAGCGCGTCAATCTATTCAGTCGTCGGTCGATTCAATTTCATCATGTCTTCCGAAAGACATCCACTGCTGGCCAATACCTAGTATTTTTATTGCTTCAGGACAATGATCCTGAAAACTGATCTGTCCTATTAAATTTTCTACCAAGATAGTGAAGTTTTGCTAGTAAGATCTAATTTTTATTCGACTTCTACCTAGAAGGCCAGTACAACTGGTTAATCAGGTTCTGTTTTTGGTATAAACTCGCCCGTATAAAAACATCCATGTAAACATTTTAAATCTATAACGAAACTGACAAGTTGGTTCTAGAATTCAATCGTATTTTACTCAAAAATAATACATTTTCTTCTGTAGCACAACCTATTTTGAATAACTATCAAGTGTCTACAATACCTTTTTATAAATTTACATAACCATTACAATACTTTTGAGTGACAACCCAACAATAAACTTTTGCCTCCACTCCACAATGACCCGTAAATATAGCGCGAAGTTTTATAGCTTCAACAGCTACAAGAATAAGCTTTCTAGCTGTTAAATAGCCATTAAAACCGTTTAAAGCTTTTTAGACCTATCGTCGAGACTGACATTCAAATGGGTGAGAAATTTAAGCTATAAGAAATAAAGCACCATTGCAAATGAGAAACCTAACGGTTCCGCAAGAATCGTGATTCACTTTAGAAGTAACCTTCACTTTGACTTCTCGCGAAATTAGTCACCTTTTCACGGAAGAAATCCGTGTCCAAAACTTGATTTTTATCGTTCATTCACTAGCGTTGCGTCAAGACTTGATTAATTTATTCCACTTAGATTCTCGAATAATTTACGTTTGGACCATTCATCTTTACAAAGCTATTAGTTGTTAGGGTGTCGAACCGTTTTCAAACGTCTCTCTTTTCTTTCATTCTACCCAAAGATTGTCCGGAATTTCCGGAAGATCACCTTGTATAATAAGACCACCCTGGCCCACGCAGGACGTCTTGAAGCGATCTTGTTTTTTTCTTATCCCGGATTCGAAAAAGATGGCGCTAGTCACCGTGTATAGCGCTGTTGCTTTCATGCACTGGAAAAGAATAAAATAAGACTGTTTTAAGACGTCGTGTTACCCTACTACGACATCTTAAAACAGTCTTGTTTGTACACAAGTTTTAAGTATTAAGTTTATAACAGATGATTTGTTAATAAGTACTTATTTAGGCGACTGTCGAGTGAAGTTCTTTCGAATTTTTTATGATTCAAGAAGTAACGCCACACAGGTCTACTAAAAATTGACTTAAGGTGGAAGCTCACATCTGGCCCGCGAAATTCTAATTTTCTTACGTTTTTGGCAATTTGCAGGCCAGTGCTTGGTTGTATGTTTATGAAAATTTGATTTGCGACTGTAAGACGTATGAAGTTACCGAATTATAACCATCAAAATTATCAATACAACCCTCCAAGTTCATTTTCATGTCAAGATTGATTTTTGCATGTAAAAGTCATTCTTTAGTAATTTAGTCGTCGTTCTTTAGTAGTTAGTAATTTTGATGGTTATAATTCGGTAACTTCATACGTCTTACAGTCGCAAATCAAATTTTCATAAACATACAACCAAGCACTGGCCTGCAAATTGCCAAAAACGTAAGAAAATTAGAATTTTGCGGGCCAGATGTGAGCTTCCACCTTAAATCGCTATCAGTAAAAGTTTAATTATTATCATCATAGGTAGCAGAAATCGTTACAAATCAATGTACCGATAGCTCTGTTTAACAATACAATGTAATATTTATACACAATTCGTTCGCATGTTGTTGTGTTTAATGGAAGTTTACTATTACGAATCTATATTATTTTAACTTATCAAATTGGAATACAATATTCAAGTACTGATGCGACAACCTACGCAAATAAATAACGAGACAGCGGGCGTTCTCAATAAAAATATTTAATTAAAAATAATAATAAATGATGTTATTGAATTATTATCACTCACATGAGTAGCCTATTTACCTACGTTATACTTCCTTTGCGTCAGTCTGTGATGATGCCATACTAATAACCCTGGTAGGGATCATTAACAATGTGTCCTGATAAATGAATGACACATACGGCTTTCACGCCTATTTCACAACACAGGCATTATATTATTATCCCGTCGGGGCTGCTGGTTGTTCGAAAGAGATACCGCAGTCCTGCAGGGCCGCGGGTTGTTCGAAAGAGATACCGCGGCCTTTTTTTTTTTTTTGGTGGGTGTAAAATCATCGAATAACCCCTCCCGCTCTTGGGCAGAGCGAAAGGGAGTGTCAGACTTCTACTGACTAAAAACCACCCATGTTCCTTCTTCGCCCTCTATGTCGAGGCTGCGATAACCGTTGGACTACCCGCGGCCCCGACAGGCGTCGGCCCTTTCGGGCCCCTCCCATGTTGCTGACATCTCTTTGAGGCGCGCGTGGAACACGAACGCGCCGTCGACACGGCCTGTTTTCGTCGTGAGACGGACGGACGGCGAGTTAGAGATACCGCGGCCTCAGTCGAACAACCCGCGTGCTGACACAAAGGCTAAGAAGCAACATGGGTGGTTTTTAGACAGTAGAAGTCTGACACACCCTTTCGCTCTGCCCAGAGCGGGAGGGGTTATTTGATGATTTCACACCCCCCAAAAATAAAGTCATTATATTTTAAGCTTTCAATATCTTTCAGCATCATTTCTAATTTTACTATAAAGTTTTCTAAGTATCATTATTAATTAGATTAAAGATTAACAAATGGATTTATCAGTAGAATTTCTCATTATGACCAAAATATGACGAGAACAACTAAACCTGAACGTGAATCGTAGTAATACGAGTGGTAGTAAAGTCAGGACAACAAGTTTTGCTTTTAGTCCTTGTAGTAAATACAAGTTATTGAACTTAGGGACCTAAATCCAGTTTAATAAACCAGCTTCCTTAGTAATAATTAAATACAGCTATGACGCCGAAGGAAGACTCAATTAATACAAAAAAATATCTGCTCTGTATTATTCACAGAATTCTGTGAAATCCACAGTAGTTATTCAACCTGTTTTTTTAAACAGAAATAACTATTAAACGACAATAACGAGTTACATTACAAATACAAACTAACAACGCCCTATCTACCACAAAACGAGTTAGTCCAGGAAATTAAATTTAGCGTGAAAATTGAGTCGCAGTTTCTTAGAAATTGCAGCCGTTTCTCGTTCAAGATATTAATTTAGCAATAACAGTTAGTGTGGTAGTTGCACAAGTCAACAAATATCGTAAGTCGCCACCCACGTAACTACAGGTTAAGATAACTTTGTAGTTAATACTACTCAATTAATGGTACTCGCATAGATAGTTGTAGTTGAGTATGCAAAGTAGGCGGAAAGGAAAGAACTAGGTCTAAAATGAATGAACTAAACTGTAGAAGTTGCAAGTTGCTTTGAATCCTTAACAAATTGGCTATCAGAATCTGTCGTCTGTCTGGATTAAATGTTACACATTGGTTATTCAAACCAAGCGCTACGCAATCTTAAAGTTCTATATGTTGCTTGCTAGATTCTGATGAGAAAATATAAATTTTCATGAGGCTTAAAACTTACATTCTCCGAAAACTATTTTTTTTTCTATTTCTACATCAATGCAGCATTGTTAATTAATATAAAAAATTAGTAAAATTTATATAAAATTATTAATATTTAATTTTTTATTAATATAAAAAAGTGTATATATCTGAAAATCGAGAGGACCTGAAAACACACAAAATAGTGGCGTTAGATCCGACTTTCGCCACATTCCACAAGTTGATCAACTTTTCAGAGCAAACATTAACGTGTGGTAAGGTAATGCATTGATAAACATAAATTCACGCCCTTTTCCCATAGGGGAAGTCAGAAGCGACCCAACGTGACCCGCTTCGATCCTTACAAGTATGTAACGATGTATGACCGTCCACGAGGCAAAAGGAGTACCTTTTGCCTCGTGGACGGTCATACATCTGGTCACAAACGTGCGTCTGTGCATTAGTGATTATTATTATTTGTCAAGCGACAAGAATTCAATTAAATATTTAAATTCAATTGCATGTATGTCTAACTAATGTGATATTTATCTCAACTATTTGCACGAAGCGACGTCCTACCTGCTGTGAATCATCGATCACAGGTTCTCGATAACTTCTAATGTAATTCGAATGATACCCATTAGCACTCCGTGATTCACAACGATATTTTATTTACTTACAATATATTATTTAAAGATACTCTTAACAAGTGAGTACACAAAAAAACTCTAAGTACCACAGAAAACTGTGATTCATGAAAATCTTTGTGTTTTTTTAAACAAAGATTTTCATAAATCACAGTTTGCCCGGTTATAGGGACTGTTTATATGTTTCGAATCGAATCTCGTTACAGCCTTTTCTCACAAATGAAATATAGTTTTCAATATTTCTTGGCAGAGCAATAGAATCCTATTTTTAGATATCTCAGAAAAACATCACCTGTACAGTGTCGCATCTGTTTTTTTATGCAACTAAAGATTTCCCATCAGAAGGTATTCACTTCCACATTGTATTATGGCAATGTAACATTACTTCAAGTTGTTATAGGACAAAATACATACAAATGTGGTTATACTGACGCATCGATTCATAAATACCTAATAAAGTAAAATAATAGGTGATACCTACCTATATGCTTTTTGTATCACTTTTTTGTTGTTTTCCTGTTGTGCACAGGATTATTTACGTCATTCATTCATTCATTCATGGAAAATTGGATTTCCCATAATAGTATTGTATTGGATATATCAAAAACAAAAGGACACAGGAAATACCCACGTTGAATAACAATGCTAATTAATCTTACTATTTAACTTATTAATATTATAATTACAAAAGGAGGTAAGTTTGTTTGTTTGTAACCTTTTTGCACCGAAACCACTGAACCAGTCATCCTGAAATGTTACAAATGTACTTTGTCAGGTATCTTATACATACATGACAAAGTACCTTTCATAAAAAGTACTTTTTTCGAGGAAAACAATTGAACGTTGATGATTGAATTATATTATTAAAGAAACTTTAGTAGTATTTTTATAACAATTTCTTGCAAACGAAAGTCGGGGTCAGCTAGCAAAATAATATAGATTGTATTATTAATTCTTCTCAACCAACCTATAGTACAATTATCCCCGCAAGGCGAATGCTAATCTCTCAGCTCATCAGTCCTCGTTACCCACAATTGATCGGCAATAAGTTCATTGCCGTTTGACCGACAAAAAAATTGACCAACAAATATTGAACAGTTACTGAAATTAACTGTACCTATGTACTTACCTACTTACAGATGTTTACAGTTACAAGCCTAGCTTTTAGATTCTAATTTCTAGCGAATAACAGTTTTCTTCAATTACTTTTAGCAACAGAATGAATGTGTGAGAGAGATATCTGAAAACTATATTTACCTGAAAAAGAATTAACACTAAAGTATAATTTTACTTATACACGATACTAAAGTTACTTAACAAAGTAGCGCCACAAAGAACTAAAGCTTCTTTGTTTACTAATTAAATACATCGTAATTAAACGAAAGCTAAATGAATGGGGTGTGTATTAAACAAGAATAACTTGCTACCGTGGTATCCGTCGTGTGCTAAGATCATCTTACCAATATAGAACTTCTGACTAAATGCAGAGTAGCTACAATCCCCGTTTTACTGCCGCACTCAGAGAGCTTTAATAATTAATTGATTACTCAGGCCATCACTTAGTAAGGTTTTGACAGTTTTGTCATACAAAAGTATGTCAAATCTTTACTAAGTGACGACTCTTAAGTAATCATTAAATATCTCTGAGAACCGCAGTTAGGACGACTTAAAGGAAGGTTCCTGCAGTAAGACTTAGCAATACCACATCATTGTGGTATTAATCATTCGTGCAGTTTTTTATAAGAAACAGAATGAGTCACCATGACATTCAAAATGGTAGTTTCTTTGACTAAGACAAATGTTAGCCGAGCTTTCGCAAAACACTCTTCGGTTTTGTTCAAACATCGCAGAAAAAAAATCAAGTCGAAGACACACTTTCAAAATGACTATGTGAACCAGGGCACAGGTGGTCTAAAATTGCCACTTTAGCAGATCATAATATGAATTGCGTTAATAAGCGTAAAATAGATGTTTCATAATAGTAAATGCGTCAGTGACCTTTAATATGAACTGCGTTAGAATTCGTGAAATGGTCACAGACGCAGAACAGTTACTATTTTAAAAGGGCCTTTTTACGTTTTTTAACGTAATTCATATTATGATCATGTGTCATGTATGTATCTCGACTACTTAAGTCGCAGGACAGGCAGTCGCGTCGATGGAACTCATACCTTGTGAATGAATGCCGGTCATTTTATACGTCCAGTGCTCACAACCCACTTGATACACCAACCGATAAAAGGTCAGGACCTGTAAGCAGGATGCCTCGTCTAATATCAGACAAGAGACATGTTTGTATCACAAACTATATTACTTACAAAGTGTACAGAACAGAACAGCGTCTCTTGTATACGCTCATCATTTTTATATAGGTAACTTGCCGGCTTGTCTACCGGTTTTATTATAAAAGCGTTTCTGGTTTTAATAAACTGGTAGTTAATTATGAACTCAATTCGATATGGTAAACAAGACAGAACAACAGTGAATGGATGTAATAACTGATAAATTCATCCATAAAAAAATATTTATCGCAACTGCTAAGTAGAAGTCCTGGATTCGATTCCCGGATCGTGCAAAGTGTTATTGGGTAGCAGCTACGGAGTTTGGATTTGTGTCCAGTTGATGGCAACAGGGCCGCCCCTTATTACAAGGGATTTAAAGATAACTGGCAAAATGTGGGTGTAGAGGAAAGTCACCAAATATGAAATAGTATCTTAATATGGAATACCTTCATTTCTCTAAGACTATAAGTATGAAACGCAACACTCGACCATCTTCTGTTCCATTCGGTCTACTAACACGTACGTGGTGCAATAGACCGAATGGAACAGAAGATGGTCGAGTGTTGCGTTTCATACTTATAGTCTTAGAGAAATGAAGGTATTCCATATTAAGATACTATTTCATATTTGGTGACTTTCCTCTACTATTAGGTACTCGTCTGGTTAACCATTCGGGGATCACAGGCGTGATGTTATGTAAGGGGAAAAATATTTCTTATGTACCAACCTCGTACCAACTTACCTTCTTGAAAATTCATTTTCCCGTATGACTATGAATTAATGAACGTGTATAACTTTACAATTCGCGATAAGACCATACTTGTGTAATATTTTAATATAACTATTATATTATTTTAATCCCATATGTAAATAACATAGGTTGCATTAGTATGCAGCTATGCAAGTAGGTATAGGTATTATTCATAGTACATAACACATAAGAAACACTATTTGTCATAGGTACTTTATTGTTTTTAACAAAGCTTGCATAATAAGTAATAACCTTAACAAGAGACCTATTCTCTAATATCGAATGGGCATTATTATAGTTTTTGTTAAGTATTAACCAATGCCGTATTATTGTCTAATATTCGGTAACTGTATATAAAACAGTCGGCTTGGGAAACTACACGGTACATTTTGATCATTTACCTCTATGATACAAAGGAAACAGTGGCACATGTTTCCGTTGAAATGTTAAACAAAAAGAAATTCACACGACATTTACTAAGATAGGTAATACCAAACGAATATTACAGGTTTCTATAGACTTGAACTAACTGAAATAGCACTATGATAGATAATGAATATAGCACATCGAATCAATGAGAATCATGAAATTCTTCTTTCTCTTTAACCGACTTAAAAAAGGAGGACGTTCTCAGTTAGTAGGCGATTTTTTTTTTGCTTATTTCTTTTTTTCCATACAACTTTACAGTCGTTTTACATTACTTAAACCTTAAACTTGCCGCTAACCACGGCGATCCTTGAACCACACATTATTGGACCACATTTCCCATAACGCTATAGATTCGTCATCAAAAGGTACATAGTTCTACTAGTAGTCCATTATTTGTAGCTAACAAGATTGAGTCACCCGCGCGTCACATAACCTCTGACTCACTGTCATGCCGCGGTCCCTCCTCTCATATATTAAAATGTATTTTTTCCCCATAGGTGTTACCTGCTGGCTGAATCATCGAGGACCGAAGATCAGGGTCAAGCGGACATGGGGGCCTGTAGAAATGACTACGTATCGCGGAACTCCCAACACTTCTGAAAAGAAGAGCGCCTGAATCATCAGACGCGCTAATTACAAACAGTTGCATTTACACAATCGCGTAGCTGTCCCCGGGCCCCTCTCCAGTCCAATATTCCATTCCAACACTGCCTGTGATCAACACCACGATGAAGAAATTACATTCGTCCGGTGTTCGTGTCGCAAATTGTAACTAGAATACATTTTATACCGTAGTTGTAAGTATTAAGGTCGGTTCACACATCACCGCGCCGCGCCGCCAACGCGTCCTGACGGGAACGGGATTAAACTATATCGTCGTCGCATACGTTTTGCATACGATCTGCGCCTCGCCCATTAGTGGGTATCTCTTTGGATGACTGGGTATTTTCTCTTCACTGTCAGACGCTGAACGCTTATATCTGACGTCACATTTAGAAAACAACTGCGAATAAACATGTTAACGTGTATTATTTAGATGCAGCTATTTTCTGCATGTGTCGTTCTCATGTCGCCCCGTGAAAGGGCATGTATTAGCCACGCGTGGTGATCTGTGTACCGACATTTCGAATTATGTAATTAATACCTCTGTGATATTTAAGATGGTTAAATAAGAGATGTTGCATGAGTCACCGAGAAAACGTAGAACGCTGTTTGATTTGTAATCTAACAGTAAACACAGACCGTATTGAACCGTGTTGACGCATAATAAAACTACGCGTTCATGATAGGAGTTAAATCTTTTTAGCATTGTGTACTACACACGCAAGGTTAATTCAAATTAGTAAACAACTTAAAACGTGACTCACACAATAAACACTAAAAACTTTAGCGTTACGTAGAAAAATATCGATATGTATAATTCTTTCGAACTGCATAATTATACCATCTCTTTGAGACGTCATTAATTAATTTAGAATATATTTTAAAATAGAATTGCGTTAAGTATTCTATTGTAGAGTGGTCTTGACTGAGTAGCGTATTAAATTACTTACTAGAGCGTGTACAAGTATGTAGTGTGACTGACAGACACAAATAGACAGTTTTGTACTTCGAGAACATAAGTGGTGACTTAATGGATGATTTGTTAAGGTGAAAGCAACGCGAAAGTAGGATGCTATAGTGATTTTTTTACGTAGGTGTGCTACAATACTTAGTGGGCAGATCCGATCGATCGCTTGGATGGACCACTTTTGTGACTAACGGGTTTTCATCCGAATCATAAAAAGGTCGTCGCCTATTGGCTACGTTCCCAATCAAGCTATTGTTATTCACCAGAATTATGACTACTTGTCTATTTCTTAATTACCCAGAAACAAGTAGCGACGTTCTATTCCGCTTAGGTTGTACTTACGGTACCTACGTAAGTTTTATAAATAAGTTCCTACGAAAGATTGATTTATTTAGGGATTATTAGAAACTTATAAGTAATGTCTTAAATTATGAAATTGCAAATATTATTTTAGCCACGATTCGACCAAAGTTATTAGAAAATCAGTATTGTTTTCAAAATTAGAAAAGCGTTAGTCTAACGCTTGGAATAAATCATGAAGAACTTACACTAAATTGTTTTCATTTATTCTTTAAATTATAGGAACAACGAATTTCTACGTTATTAACTCTTAAAGCTACCAGGAACATTTAAGTAAACAAGCATTTGTGTAGCCACAATTTAGTGTAGATTGTAGACAGTAACACTATCAAAGTGCATTGTACTTCCGTTAGTACCTAATATCTATGTAAATATAAACATAGCGAACTGTAACAATAAGATAAACATCTGTAAATAATGAATAATTATAATCTTCCATACTTACATAATATAGCTTTTAGGATTAAATTATTAACATCACACGTAGTAGACTATATTAATTTTTAGTTATTTCTCATTATTCTAAGTGTTATCCAATGCTCAGCGCTGAATCTTGCTAAATCTCTATTACCAAGATTATTATGCTACCGCATTTTGTATTTTTGTACATTTGTATTGTATCACTTGTTATATAAGCTAGTCAGTAAAAAATCAAAACTTAATTTTGTCTTTTATTTAATCACTAGCTGTCGCCAGCGGCTACACCCGCTACAACTCGAAAATTATTCCACGGGAAGATAAATCGGGATAAAAATCTATCCTGTGTTAATCCAGGTTATAAACTATCCGTGTACTAAATTTTATCCAAATCCGTTCAGTGGTTTTTACGTGAAGAAGTAACAAACATACACACTCACAAACTTTCGCCTTTATAATATTGGTGTGATGGCTTTTCTTCGTTTGGTACGAACCCGCCACACTATTTCCAAACTACTGCAAGTCATGTGCGCCAGAATCAACTGTGGCAAACTGCCCTTACCAACATGACTTTAGCATTCTCCAGCATAAGACCTCAACTGTCAGCTAGTAACAGGAAACAATCGGTCATTCCTATCATGTGGACAATACCCAATAATTTATTTATTTATTTATGTACACAAAAAATACAAAAAAAAGGATAATCAACCTGCCTCTTTTTTTATTTTGGAGCGTGGGAAATCCTCCCGCTCTGGGCAGAGCGGTAGAGAGTGTCAGACTTCTACTGACTATATACCACCCATGTTTCTTCTTAGCCCTTCGTGTTGAGGCCACGGTATCTCTTTCGAACAACCAGAAGCCCCGACGGGATCATAATCTGCCTTGCCTAACTACTACATTTGGGGTCAGTTCTAATTGAATGCAGCTGAATACCAGTATTTGACATGACGCCATGGTTTTTTAACTGGAGAGGGACTGAGCTGACCCCTCCTTGGTACAGAGGGTTGCGTTGCACCCGGGCGCAGCGGTCCTAGAGGTGGCGATCGTCGCTCGCTATGGAGTCCCCAGTATGGAGTAGGAAAAATTTTAAGACTTATAACGTCTATCAACTCGCACTGGCCCGCGATTTTTTTTATTTTATTTATTCCATGGCGCATTTCAGAGGGCGGCTGAGTCCGGGGGCGAGTGGCAGCGTCAGGTCATGGTTATCAGATCACATCATTACTATTGTCATCGTGACTATGTTGTAGAAGACCCTGTACCCTGGGGCGGTTTTTTTGTTAGTTTGAATCAGTAAGTGAGGTTAGGTTAGGTCAGTAAGTTAGGCTAGGGTCAATGAGTTAGGCTAGGTCAATGAGTTAGGCTGAGTCAATGAGTTAGGTTAGGTCAGTCATAATTTAGATAAGCTAAGATCTGTAAGTAAGGTTTGGTTATAGTTAACACCTGACGGGGCACATCCGTTAATTTTTCACTACAATCAACATTGCACAAATTGAAATAAAGTTGACAATAAATAAATGGGTTCGATCCCCAGGCCGGATAAAGTGTATTGGTTAATATTCGGAGGTCACGGAGCCAGGGTCCCTCACGTATCGCTGTAATGTGATTGACTCAGCCGACATTTACTTATCAGTAGCAATTCGCCACCTGAAAGCCCATCATCATCTGCAGGGGCTGATGGAATTCCACCGTTTGTACTGAAGGACTGCTTGGAAATATTTTGAGAGCCGCTTCTTTATGTTCTTAGTACTTAGCCCTGCAAACTGCAACGTATCCGGCGCAGTGGAAAATCTCACGTGTTACCCCTGTAACCAACGGTGGCTTCTGGTCAAAAGTAGAGAGTATTATGGTGTTTCAACAAAAAAAATCTAATTAGTCCGTCTGTTAGATTATCGAAAAATATTGGACACGTGTTTTTCGAAGCACTGTATCGTAAACTCTTGGAATGAGTTATCTTTTACAAACCAAGCAGCAAACCACAACCAACCTTAAAACATCGAGAATTAGGTTTACGATGAAACCCTTTTTTTGGGCTTTACAGCCGTCGGGTAATAACTGTGAAAGGACTGTACTTTAACCTCGGTGGTAGGAAGCTCGGCCATAGACAAATTTCCACTGTGGTTAGTGATTGTTCACGGAGGTAATTTTTAGTGTCTAAATTGCACTCACAACTTTAAAGGCTGTGGTAAGATATTTAACCTAATTCACTGGCCAATATTTAATGTTTGGGTAGGTACTGTAGTTTGAGGTAAAATGACTTTGTTCACAATCCTTTTTCTAAATAAATACCTACATCAACAGCCATACCTTGTTAAACCTTGGGGAAAACTGTCTACAATAAAAGTCTAATAATCCAAGCCACGATACATAGCACTGTCTCTCCACGACCCTTGCGTCAATTACCTATACATCTATGGCGCCATCAGTCATGTGTTATTTCTTAATATGCGGTGCACGCGGAGATGGCCGATGGAGTAAGGTTTTGACCGAACGGTGGCCAAGGTTCGACCTAAGAAACCAGAGCAGGCAGTCCAAATATACGTTGTGTTGACTGTTTTGGCAAAATCTCGATTAACAGATAGTTAGGGACGTACAGAACAAAGAATAGAGAGCTGAAGCTATAACCAACAGTGGGTGATTCCGGGCTGAAATGATGACTGGTGGAAAATAGTTAAAGACGTCTCACATGACACTGTAGGTAGCGGGACAATAATGCCGGGGTACCTATTAGTTCTGCACTGATTGCGTTTAGCCTACCGTTTACTTTTTACGTAGGTACCTACTTCTAATAGTTGGACGTGATGTGGCTATTCAACAACATGAATAGGCTACCTAACCTGGCATAGTCATGAAAATTCAATTATGATTTTTTATCGCGGCATAAAGGGTGTAAACGAAAGGCATTTGTTCTCCCCACCACTGCGATATTTTTTTGGTTCTTGACCAAACCTGGGAACCCCTAGTTACGGAGATATTGGGGGTCAAAGTTTCAAATTTTGCACAGCTGTTTTTGTAAATACTAGTTTTTCAGGTTATAACTTTACCTAAATTACCTCCACGACCAGTTTACTATTCAAAGCATCCACTAGCACCATGTTTTAAGAGTGTTACATTGAGTTTTACCGTAAAATGTGATTTTTGACCCAAAAAAAAAGTTGTTTCCCAGCAAAAAATTTTGCGTAGGAGTACTTAGTTTAATGTAGGTTCAGAATGCTTGGTTGACGTATGTGTGAAGGGTTAATTTACACCCTGTATTTTATACCTATCTAACCCGTCAAACCATCATTCTCCTGGGTTAAGGGAGAATGATTATGATAACCTGTCACACCAACCCCACCTTGGAGGAGCTGACCATATGGGTCAGCTCCTTCTCCAAGATGTAATTGCTCCTATATCACTTATAAAGGAGCAATTAAATTTTGTAGCCCGCCAAATTTTAGCTTTTCTACGTTTTTTGCAATTTGCCGGTCAGTGTCAGTTGTATGTTAAATAAAATAGGATTCGCGTCCGCAACAAATGTGACTTTACAGAGTAATAATGATTAAAATCACAAATACAACCTTTTTTGGAGGGTGGAAAAACGTCAATGACTTATTTCATCATCATATTACTTCCTTGCGTGACTAATTGATTAAAAACGTAAGGCAAATTCACGGGCTACCTTGAAGCATTCCACCTTACTCGTTTCACGCAACTCTCGTTGAGTCGCTAGCAGCCACTTTGCGAAGATTGTCCCTCAACCGCGCCAGCACATCTTAAACGCGGCCTGACACAAAAGGCGACCCCCAAACGTTGCTCGTCCTCCTAGTCCTCGCTATGCGCTTGTTGCAGAAACTGGCCCAAAAAAGTATGAAACATGTCCTAATTTCTGCTCAGCTATTTCCACTAAAGCTAAGCGGAGATGAGAAGTGTAACTAACGGAATTTTATTGACGGTTTACACACATCTCTCTTCCTTAGTGGAGGCGGGTCTTTAAATTGTTATCATAAGTAGGTAGCTCTCATATTCTGCGTTGACCGTTTTCCTCTTTTAGCTAGGTCATTCAAAATTATTGCATAAATTGGGGTAAAAATAGATAAAAAATTAAACAAACACTTCCAAAATTAAATAACTTCTTTTATTTCAGAGTCAAATTTGTTTCCTACATAAACGTGTTAGAATGATGACGCCGTAACATTAATTGACCATAACACTAATGGTACGCGCCGTTAGCTGTAAATTGGTGCACGAGTGGAGGGCCGTGAATTTATTCCATTATGACGCGTTAGTGCGCGCGTCACGTTCCACATACACAGCATATGTGCAATGTGCAGCAAACATCTGCGGACTTCGCAACTCTTATTCCTTTAATTAGCCGCAAATATGACTGGACGAGTATTTATAACCCGCCCGAACGGCACCAATACGTCTTACATGTTATATCTGAACGATCAAATGAAGCCATCCCAGCGAGGCGCGCGCACTGACACTCCTACACAGATAACTACTATCGGTTTCAATACAGACTTTTATTATTTTAATACAGATTTTTATTTTTTTTAATAACTATGCAATTATGATCACAAATACCCATGAACCAAACGACGCGATCCCGAAACATTTCTGCAACATCCGAAGATAACAATAACTACACTCCACTACAGCGGCGCACGCAGCAACGTACGCTTGGTACGCTCTCGTGTTCGTGACGTCACGCACGCCACTACGCGCGCCCGCTACGATGTTAACGCGTCTCAACTACTATCCAATGCCACAAACACCTAATTTTAATCAATAATCAACAATTATCGCCCACCTCTAACACTACACGCTTTATTTATACGATCAAGTGGAAAAATAATTTTTGATCCTCCATCGAAATCAAACTAACATCTCCCATGATATTTTCACATGGCAAAACAAAAATTCAAGGCAAAATAGGTCACAGTTGGAGAGCGCGGCCCACCGGGACTTATGGACTACGCGTCAGAGGCAATTAATATTCCTTCCTACGTTAGGATAGCAAGGTATCTGGACACTACAAACTAGACGTTATAAACAAAGCGGGCCGCGCTCTCGACTGCGCCACAAGGTAAATTGGAAAGACAATAACTTCTCTCCATATGCTTATAAGAACACTTCATAAAACAGCTTTATATTATACTACATAATTTACATTTATATTAGGTTTACATTTTTACACAGCAATAATAATGTTTGTAGTTTCATTATAATATACTCTATACTCCCAATTGCTAAATATTGTCGCATATTAAGCATGTTTTTTTTTATATTTATATCGACACCGCATGGTCATTGGTGTCAGCATCATTTTATATTAAAACAAAATACTTTAAATCCTTCTTCAAATCACTCTACCATTATTCTCTCCTAAATACGAACAAAACTATGAAACAGTGATCGGACTATTATTCTTTTAGAACTTGTATTATTCACTAATTTATTCCAAATCGGTAAGTAGCCGAATACACAACTAAAACTAAGGTTCAAGTAACTAAACTACGGGAATTTATATCAATTTTCATAAACGGACACAGTTCACAGATGTTTCGACTTTACATTAATCAACTCAAATTATTTCAAACAAATAATCTATAAATGCTGACAATATTGTCTTTTGTTTGGAATGACACTTAACACTTTCTAGATAAACGTTTCAAACATCGATTTCTAAAGCATATAAATATGTTAGAATTTAGACGACTGATCACAATGCTAATCAGACTTCTCTATACAAAACGATTGTGTTAGTAAAAAATAATTTTAGAAAAAAAATAATTATGGCAAAATATTGGCGAAGTGTAGCGAATGAGCTCTCCACGAATATTTAAGTTTAAAAAGATCCAATACCGTTGTAAAAACAATCCCAAGCACTCAACAAACAGCCGCGGGGAAATTATACTAAAACAACTCACAGTGAAAACTTAAACACACGGCCACACGACCGCAAGTAACGTACACACGTGTCAACGCTTTACAAATACTAACGTTACAACGGATATCAATATGTTACTACAGTATCAAGCCACTGTAATGTTACATGTTAGCACAACTAAGTTACCACGGAGCGTTATGACAACACAAGTAAATGATATTTACACAAATAATGCACATAATATAAAATATTATAAGACATAACCATCTTAAGTATTTATTACGTTATAGTTTTATTTTTACACTATGGCATTGCAACTTTGTGACTCGGTTGCGGCTACACGTCGACCTTCGTTACAATAACATAATTTTGTTAGCGGAACAGAAAGGCTCATAGTTTAATGCCTCGTCAAAATCGTGGTATGGGTAAGAATAGTTTCGACAGGTTTTCAGTTAACAATATATAAATATGATAATCACAGTAAGAGGTTTGTTTTGACTATAATAATCTTCGCATGGCCTATAATCGCTCTGAAAGAATTTCGAATTGATAAGGCGTTCAGTGACTTGATAAGAACACAGCGGCTCAATATCAAGTGATATAACGAAAATCTTATAAATATAGCTTTTAAATTAAACAGGAAAACCGTAACTGCGGACCGTCGAAATAATTCCTCGCATAATGGAATTGTTAATGCGCGACTTGGAAATCAACATACACATTATAGAAATAAGTCTATTATTACTTGTTTTCATTATTTTTTCACGGCTATTTATCCTCTGATATTAGCAACCCAATTGTTTCAACAATAAAGATCATTGCTTTGACAGACGTGTCTACGAGTATATCACGATGATATTAAAAATGATGCAAAATCAGAGGATAAATAACATTGGAAGGACTGTAGAAACATGGGCCTCGGCCCACTTACACCACGGGTCTCTGAATGTATTTACAGCTAAACGTGTTTACAACGTTCTGTTACTGTCCATTGAAGAGATGAGAGACTGAACGATGTTTGCTAAGTTTAGCTTTAAACGCATATAGTGACTATGGGGTGTAATCAGGCCTGTGGGGTTACCAAGATGTCTTAAAGCATGATTGTTTTAATCTTATTCCAGTATCTCTTTTCCACACTAGATTAAAATGATCCTCTTTTAAAACGTCATCGTAGACCACCTGGCCTAAACGTGAGTGTAAAATGTTTTACAAAATGGCTATCGATGCGAGTAGGTGTTGGTTACTGAGGGGTGGTGACGAGCGATAGACGCGCATGTTTATATTTAGATAGCTTGTTCATATAGCAGAGGTCTCGTGGAACACTCGTCACCTTCCCCCCGTGAGCGAGGAGTGCAGTCTCATCCCTTGCGTCACGTGCGTGCGTGCGCTCGGTGCGACGCGTACTGTGCCGCTGCCGCACTCGCGCTACGGTTATTATAGATCCCTGAGAACACAGAAAATTATAATGTTTAAAATATTGTCACATACATGAACTCACGCCTTTTTCGTATAGGGGTAGGCAGAAACCACAGAAGGCCACCTGGTCACCTTCACATAAAACATTTATGATAGCTACAGAACAGCTAAACGTATTTCTAATTTCGAGTCACAGATTTACTAAATTCAACGGTACTGCTATTGGTATTTCAGCAAAATACGTCCACTGTTGGACAAATGTTACCTAAAAGCGGCTTATTCCTGTGCCTGTCACATCTAACGTATGCCCGCAGTCTTCTATAGGACATCCGGTCTCTTCCCCCTTCTAGCTTACACAATATAGTTTTATGCACCAATCTACTAGTAAGTACAAGCTACTTCAAAAATCTGACGTTGGCGCCGATGAGGTCATATCGCATGATGACGCACAATAATGTGAATCCTGTTTGTTACACTCGATCGGGTGACGGATATCACAGTTATTTCGTGAAATGACTGCAGTCACTAACCCTGAATTTTTGTGTTCGGAGTCATCTAGGACTTTCTTGACTAAACTGAGCTAACTAAGATACTAATTGGTAACTCTTCTTTTCTTGTTTAACAATTTTACAACTACCTACAGCTTTACCGCATTTTTATGGTAAAGTGCGTTAAAGCAGGATCACATCAAATACCTCCCAACCATCACCGCTGTCAGACATTAGTAAAATAACTATATCGGAATTAATCTCTCAAAAAGTTAGTACAAAGCATTATGATTTACATGCGCATATTTTTGTTATCTCAAATCTCGTATAAAAAGAATTAATACTGTCTAAAGAAACGGAACTGTACCATTAGTATGGAGCAGTAGTCGAAATAATTAAATTTTCGACCGTTTTGAAATATTGTTTCCACAATTTTTAGGATGTCTCTAAGTTATCCAGTATGCATTTAGGAAAATAAATCTTCAAAATTTCAATTTCTGGCCATAACCTAGCCCATACACTTTCACAAAGAGGAGGCCTGGAAATCCAGCAGTGGGAACAATATAGGCTGATTATGCTATGCAATGCTCTATTTCTGGCCAATTTTCTCAAATAAGTCGGCGTCACGTCTATATGCAGTATGAATTCTTTTCCATCCTAATACCCAACACCTGTGCAAGTAACCGGTCCGGTCTGTAGTGCAATATAGGTTGGATATAAAGGGGTTGATATTACCGTACCTACCTCATCCACTGCTGCGAGGGTGGGTTGTGGGAGGGCGTCGACGGCTGGTGCGACTGTGTTGTGACCCTTTGCACCACCTGGAAATAACGAATATGATGTGAATTACTACAATATTTGTGTTTTTAGAAAGGTCTGCTGACATGGCGGGATAATGTTAATTTGTGTTACTGATAGTAATTGGCAATGACAGTAAATCTACACTAATATTATAAAGAGGAAAGATTTGTTTGTTTTTTTGTAACGAATAGGCTCCGAAACTACTGGATCGATTTGAAAAATTCTTCCACCGTTGGGAAACTACACTATCATAGACAACTTTTTATCCCTGTATTCCCTCGGGAACGGGAACTACGCAGGTGAAACTGCGTGACGTCCGCTAGTTTCTGATAAAATTGATGCGCCATGTGGAATTCGTGGTTGTTTGGGATTTACTAAACAAAGGTAAGTTCAAGAAGTGTCAAGTGGACCAATAAAGACAGGAAGTTTTCTTAGAATTTTCGAATGTCCTGTAAACTGTTTGTAAACCGAAAAGTATATACCTACCTACTTGACAATTTACTCTATGCTTTAGTAACCAATTGTCGGTACAACATTGATATTGAAACTAAAGGGGCTAGGTGAAGTCTATAAGAAGGCACAAGCTCGATGATATGTTTAATTATCGATGCGTTCCGGAGTCCACCACCGGCTTGTCTACTAGTGGTGAATAGCGTAACATTCTAAAAATAATCCACGGTGTCCGCCACATACAGCATATACATGAATAGCAAGAGATTATATTATATTATTGTACATTTATAAATAAAGGATCATATATAAAATCCTGTACCAAACTGCATCAACATCAAACTTTGTTTTTTATTTTCTATATATTTTATCATAAGTATACACATGTCAATTATTAGACGCCTTATTTTAAATATCGGGGGCTAAAACATTAGTATTCTGGTGGTACACCAATGTCGGTGAAAAGCAGGTGACGGACACTGGCAAGCTCAGATGTGCCAGGTTGGTTTAAAGAGTATAAAAGTACCCTTTAACGCAAACGAAGAGCACTTATTCTCCCCACCACTGCGATTAATTTTTTGTTCTAGACCAAACCTGGGAACCCCCTAGTTACGGAGATATTGGGGGTCACAGATCCAAATTATTCAGAGCTGTTTTTGTAAATACCAGTTTTTCAGGTTAAAACTTTACGTAAATTACTTCTATGGCCCTTTATTATTCAAAGCATCCACTAGCACAATGTTTCAAGAGTGCAACATTGAGTTTTACCGAAAATGAGATTTTACGCCCGAAAAAAATCGTTTCCCAGCGAAAAGTTTTGCGTAGGGTTACTTAGTTTGATGTACAGAACGCTTCGTTCACGGATGTGTGAAGGGTTAATTTACATCCTGTATATAAGCAGTAGGTGTAGTGTTACCTGCTGCACGAAGGCGCGCGTGAGGTGCGGCGCGGCGCGCTCGGCGTGCTCGAACGCGCGACGCAGCTCCTCTATGGCGCCCGCGCTGCCTGCCCCGTGCTTGCGGGACAGCTGCGGGTAGTCAAAACGTATTCTTATTTCTCTTATTTATTTATTCAAACATTATGCACAAGTTAAAAAAAAACACTACAAAAGCTGAATAAATGCTAGCTCGCCGTCCGTGCGTCTTATGACGACGACAGGCCATGTCGACGGCGCGAATGTGTTCCACGCGCGCCTCAAAGACATGTCAGCAACATGGGAAGGGGGTTGTTCACAAGTAACCGCGGCCTCGACATAAAGAGCTAAGCAGGAACGGGTGGTTTTTAGTCAGTAGAAGTCTGACACTCCCTTTTACTCTGCCCAAGAGCGGGAGGGGTTATTTGACGATTTTCCACCCGAAAAAAAAGGGCTGACTAAATGCCTTGGGATTTTTCTACCAGTCTACCTTAGGGTGATGCAGAAACAGTACACAGTAAACAAATAGAAAACAAATTAGATAGATAGATAGATATAAAAATAAAACACAAAGATGGCAAAAAAACTGAACAAAAGCGAAGCTACATTCACAGTCACAGGGCATAATAACTTGTGAAAGTACTGTAGCAGTCCATTTAAAAGCATAAATCTCTCTATAGAGAAGAATGCGTAACAAACTCCATTGAAACTTAAAAAAAAACTTATCTATTTTAATTAATTAAAGCCATGTTCAATTACAATGTTTGAAAAGTCAGTAAAAAGAGGTTGGAAGACACCCTACACCTCATCATGAACATGAACTAGGCTTGATATCTTTTCTGCTAGCCAGCAAACAGCTTAGAATACTGCTGTCTAAAGAAATTTTGGGGCGTGGCATCCAAAATGAAAGGAACAAATAAATATAGCTCATATTTACCTCATTCAGTAGTGGGTATATAAGTTGTTGTAAATAAGGATGCCTCTTTACTTTGTTCTCCTCGCTGTTTGTTCCTCTATGGTCCAAAGGCGTGGCCTAGAATTATAAAAAAAAACAATATTAGTTTATTTTTTTATTTATTTAACTATTTATGTACACACAGTAGACAACACAGGAAAATTATAAAATATAACATTAGAGTACAAAGGTATGTTTATGATTATGACATGTATTACAATCAACACTGTAAAATAATGACAATTTCCTGTTAATCAAAAATCAAATCAAATCAAAAATATTTTTATTTCACATAGGCCTACATGGGCACTTATAAAACGTCGATAAAAGGTGCACGGTTCGGTGCATTGATCGATTCCCAAGGAGAAGAACCGGCAAGAAACTCCAAAGATTACTCTTTTAATCTTTTAAAATCGTTTGGGTTAACAATAAGGTATAATACACCCATGAAGGCCATGCAGATTAATGTCTGAGATGGTCATAAAATGGTTATCATTTGGGATCATTACTTAACGTGCCCATTATCATTTAAAGCTATTCGCTTGTAATCCACTAAGCTATATGTCCCGGCTATCTTTGTAGATCTTCGACAGTCGTTACGGGTAGGAAGTCTGACAAGTCTTTCCACGAAGTATTGCACACTAACTGTGTTGTAGAAGTCAGGTAGGTATTCACTTTTATCCGCTTAGACTTGATGCCGAACCCAACATAGTTAGCTGATGATTCTGATGCGTGTCCTGACTTTTAACAGACTCCACTGTGTAAAATACTGGCATTCAGCTGAGTCTGTATAAATTGATACTTAGACTGGGGCGTGTCTTTTGTTTGAAAGTCATAACGGATAGCTTATTGAAGAAAGGGAGATTGCGAAACCTAATATAGTTAGGAAAATGGTAGGCTAGGCAGATGACAAAAGTTTTATACGAACGTTTTTGTTATAGGATACGCTATCTCTGTTGGAGGGCTGGTGCTCCGTCCGCTCCTTGCGGTCTTCGCGGTCGCCTCGGTCACGTTCGCGGTCCTTCGCGTTCCTCTGTTCGGCGTTCACTTGCACGTTCGACGACTGCCGAGACTGGAATTATGTAACACAAGATTATGTAGCAGTAATATGGACATATTTTGTTGGGTAACAACTAAAATTTTAAAACGTCAGTAACTGAACAAATATTTTAATTTTCTGTACAGTCAGCTGTTTGATCAGAAGTAGGTTCTTTTGTAGTGTATTCAGCACACATCCTAACCAAAGTACGTTTGTTTGTTACCTTTTCACGTGTACTGTACCGTTCATTCTGAAATTTTCCATATACGTTCTCGGATGTACAGAACCGGACATAGGGTACTTTACATCCCGAAAAGAAGAACTGTTCCCGAGAAAAACCATAATTTGGTAATGGTAATAGATGGCGCCACGTGTTTTTCGAACCATGATTGAATTATTAAGTTTATAACCTAAATTAACCATATTAGATACTTTTCTCTATACTGTACCCGTACCCCATATGCAATTATTACCGAATATTTGAAATCTACAGAAAGAGATTTTGTCAAAGAGTATGTCAAGTCTAATAATGAACTAAGAAACACACAGATCAACTTTATAATGTAATGTTGTTTTTTTAATTGCATGTTTTTGTGCGTTGTTTTCATTATTTTATCTAGATTTATATACGGCAAAAGGTTGTAAATTAACTGAATAAACGAATGTATTATTATATCATGGACTACTTACCGGGTGCTTATCATTAGTATTGTTGTTCAGCGCGTGCGTATGCGCAGGCACGTGTGGCGAATGCGGTGAATGCGGCGAATGTGGTGAATGCGGCGAGTGCGGCGAGTGTGGCGAGTGCGGCGAGTGCGGCGAGTGCGGCGAGTGCGGCGAGTGCTGCACGTGCGGCGCGTGCGGCGGCGCGGGCGGCGCGGCGGCGGGCGCGACTATCGGCGCGGGCGGCGTCGCACGCCCGCCCAGCGCGCCGTTCTGCTTGCCGCCTGAACCCACGCTCACCGGCTCGCGTTCGCCACGAGGCACTGGAAACAAAATCATACGTAAATAAATAGACCTCGGCGGAAATGGCGCGATGAGCTGGACAGAACTAAATACCAGCGGTCCACATTGCGGATCGAAAAATTTGGATGTCATGGGAAGACCTTTCACCAGCAGTGGGATGACATAGGCTTACAGTAACGGTAAATAAATATTATACAGCTGAGAAAATCAGCATTCGGCCTCGGAAGGAAGATGGTGGGTTTTAGTCAGTAGAAGTCTGACACCCCCTTCCGCTCCACCCAAGGCCGGAGTGGGCCATTTGATGATTTCTCATCCATACAAAAAAAAAACTAAGTCAAACTGGACGCAAATAGCATAGGACCATGTTCTCTGGCACAATTTGGGAGAGACCTATGTCAATCAGAGGTCATGAAAAAAGTAGAAAACTCATACCATTGTCATCATCATTGTTGCTACGATTGTTACGTCGCTTGTTGTCGCGCTCGGCTGCGGTTTGCAGCGCTCCGCCGCGGACCGTCATGATCCACGGCTCGTCTGCCTCGCCGTCGCCGCTCCGACATTCCTCTCTGAAAGAATTATAGACAAGATATTAAGTATTATATAAGGATGAGCAGGTTTCTTATGAGATGACGAGTGATTGAGAACTATGGAAGAAACAGACATGCAGCGTCGACCAAAATGAATTGCGATAAGGGCAGAGGATTAATAATGATATTAGGTATGAAGGAGCTCGTGGCATAACAAGAACTGCCACTCGGGTCAATCTTTAGGTTAAGCTGCGCTTGCCTAGGTCGATCTGTGGATGGGTGACCGCCCATTACATACCGAGTTTCCTCCGTGCCTCGGAAAGCACGTTAAGCTGTTGGTCCCGGGTGCCATATACGTTGATTTGCATCCTCGTCAAATTTCAGGAGGTTGTCATAAAAGACATAAATAATCAATTGAAGTACGGTAGCGGGTAATAACTAATAAGCGCTGCTTTTTTTTTGTTGTTGAAATTTAACAGTATTTCAGAATTAAACCCTTAATTCAATACAAATAAAACAGAATCACCCGACTACGCACACAGCTACAATGCAGCTGAGCTGTGTGCGTGAGTGTCGACGTTTTACCTACGAAATGCAAGCCGCGTGCGCTCGAGCGCGACCGAGCCATGACCGGTAGCAATAATTTTACCTAATTTTATTTCGAAAACCACCTACATTATTGTCATAAATTTCGCTTAATAACTAACTCATTTTTGAGCATCATTGGAATACGGATTAATCTTACTAATGACAGTAATACTAGTCGCCAAAGAAAAGTTCACTGACCTGATATCAGATGATTAATAAAATGTTAGTTTTGCTTTATCCTTCAACCTAAAGTTTTCGTAGTGATTTTGTTTTTATTTGTGGATTAACTCATTTTTGAGCATCATTGGAATACGGAAATCTTACTAATGACAGTAATACTAGTGCGCCAAAGAAAAGTTCACTGACCTGATAACAGATGATTAATAAAACGTTAGTTTTGCTTTATCCTTCAACCTAAAGTTTTCGTAGTGATTTTGTTTTTATTTGTGGATTAAATTGGTTGATTTGAAATTTTCTTTCCTACTTAACGGGCTTAGGACCGGCAATAATACCTACCTTAGTTGGTGTACCGATCCACTAAGTCTAAAAATGTTTTCTACGTTTGATGGAAATGGAAAGACGTGCTAATTAAGTGTATGTACCTACGTGGTGATACTTTCGACTCTTAGGTATTATTGGCGTAGTTAAAAATTTGAAATCAACTTATTTACACTAATAAAATTGATTAAGCTAACAACGTATTTACAAAATGTACAAATAAATAAATTACCTACTTAAGTTACCCGGAGGTATTGTTCAAAGTGGCCACCATCACACTCCTCGCACAATCGAGCACGACGTAGCTGGTTTTCCTTCACCTTACGTAACACTAACACATTCGTTTTTAAAGTGTCGAAAGCACTAATGATCCTTGCACGTAATTCTGTTACACTTGTCACTTCCTCCGTGTAAACCGAACATATCCTCGACAACGTGACGCAACAGCTCCAGGTATTTGGCACTGTTGAGGTACCCATCAATGAAGTAGGGTCCAAGCACATGTTCCCCTATTATGCCAGCCCACACATTCAGTCCAAACCGCACTTGGAACGCATGCCGTTTGGTTACGTGCGGGTTATGGTAGCGGTGAGCCCACCAATGTTCGTTATGAACATTGTAGACGCCAACTCGAGTAAATAAACACTCGTCCGTCCACAGGATGTTGGCGTCTTGGTGTTCCAGCAACCAGCGACAAAAGTATCACCTGGGTGAATGTCTTGTGCCTTGCGGTAGTGGAACGGGTGTTGCAGTTCACGCTTCAGTAGGCGCCACACTGTGGTGTGGTGCACTCCAAAGTGTTGACCAGCCTCCCGCGTGCTTGCCCGTGGGTCTCGCTGGAAGTACTCCAGGATATCTTCTTGCAAGGCGACAGGCAGGCCTACGCTGCCGCGAGCTTGAGCATGCCGGGGAACGTCAAACTGCCGATGATCCCGCAGTCTTTGCGTAGCAGCCAGCATGACGCTCTGTGATGGGGGTTCCCGATCGGGAAACATTTCGGTGAACATCTGGATGGCTCGTCGTAGGCTGTCTCCACTGATGGCATACAGACGGACCATCTCCACCAACTCGACATTTGAATAGTTGTCCGTCATCTTGCACTTTGTACCTACGTCTCAACGATGTACCGAGAAGCGAAATTCGCAAAGCACCCGCACGCTTCGGCGACATCAAACACACTGTTAGTTCCAGAGCCGCGGGGGCGCGGCTAGGAGCGTGCGCGCACCGTGATTGGGGTAGGATTGATTACCTACGAATTTATTGAATGAACGTTGCGTATGCGTTGTGTATGTATTGTTTGCTTTTGTTTGTGTGTAAAAGCGCGGTTATAGGGCTAGTAACAGACAGGCCGCGTTTAAATACGGCTGGTTTACACTTACGGATTTCCGCAAATAAGAAAAATAAATAAAAAAAAACCTACCCATTTTATTGTTGATTTGGGTCGAGAATCATTAGCATAATTACGTCCTTGAATTTGACTAGGATGCAAATCAACACCTTGTATAGATCTTTGGCAGTCGTGACGGGTAGTCAGTGACCTGAAAGTCTGACATCCAGTCTTACCAAAGGGTATCGTATTACCTAGTATTAACTGGGTTGTGGTGGTCAGATAGGCAGTCGCTCCATGTAAAATACTGGTATTCAGCTGCATCCAGTTAGACTGGAAGCTGACCCCAATATAGTTGGGAAAAGGCTAGGCAGATGATGATTAGGTATGATGTAGAAGTTCTATCTTAGCAGCGCAGAGAAATGTACACATCTTCAGCACGTAGTGTACAACTAATTGCACCCTCCAGCAGGGCTATTCTGTATCATTTTAAGTGTCAGTGGCTATCATAGTGTCCATCGATTGACTGTCAAATTGGTTATGGTTTAGTACAAAATGGCACCATTTGACAGTTACTTGATGGACACTATGATAGCCAATGACATTTAAAAAGATACGCAATAGCCCTGCAGGACTCAAGTGAGCAAAACGACAGAGCTGTACAGGTCCAACCAAATCTGAGTCATCGATTCGAGAAGATGAATAAATGAAAAGTTAGTGTAGTTTTCTTTTTAGCACATACATGTATAATTGACATAATTCTGGCAAAAGAAATGTAATATATTAAGTATGAGGCATAAGGATAATTATTTTGTATGTTTCGCTTGAAACTTCAATAACGCGGCACGTGTATGTAGTTACCTACCCTCCCACAAGGTTCAGTATTGAAAACACATTAGGCGGTTTTACGTGACAAAGGGCTTATTAAGCCTAGAATTCCTAGAACATATGGGTCTTAAACATAAACGGGTAAATGTGGTGTTCGTTCGAATGGGTACACCGTTTCCTAAACCTTCGGGGATTACACGCGTGATTGTAATAATAAGTACTTAGTTTATTTATTTATTAAAACTTCATGTACAAGAGTGGTACATAGGCGGACGGACTTAATGCCACAAGGCATTCTTTACCAGTCAACCTTCGGGTCAAATAGGACAGCACTGTGGTAGAGTACAAAAACAATAAAAATAAGGATAATACCATTTTGTAAACATATTACATAAATTGGTGCATATTAATACATAAATATACAGATAGAATTAAATAAACTAATAGATATTTATTTGTCTTTGTTATGTTATGATACAGAGTTCTGATATTTCAGCGCTTTTATATATTTTATAACGATTTTAGTAAGTGCTAGTCGAACAAATTGATGATTCAGTAATAAAAAAAATGTACAATATGAATGATACTCACGAATCCGAATTCTCCGACTCGGTTTCACTCTCCTCGCTCCGTTGCGCCTTCCACTTCTTATACCTATCTATAAGATCCATTAGATACGAATTCTTCTTAGCCTTCCGGATAAACTGGAACTTTAGTAATTCCTTAGCTGTTGGTCTCTGAAAAACAAAACAGATAAGTAAACGATTAGATGAAACTTGCGATAAAATACGGAGCATTGAACGAATTTTGCTTGTCTTAAGATAAACTTGTGTAGAGACTAGTGAATCTTTAAAACAATCTATTTAGTGCAATGAGCTACGCGTTTATATCTGCCAGATTAAAGGATCAGAAGTAATCCGAAACACTCGGGAGGGTTCTAACAAAAACACTACACGAAAGCCGACGGTCGGGGAAATTAATCCGTATCCTCGCGTCTCCGTATGTAACTTACATTTTCTGGGTCCTTATTCAGGCACGCCTCGACGAACTCTTTGAAGGGTTTCGAGTAGCTGCCGGTGAGTTGCGGGGGGTTGTTCTTGGGGATGAGGAAGAGCACCCTCATCGGGTGGAGCTCTGAGTTGGGCGGCTCGCCCTTGGCCAGTTCGATGGCGGTTATGCCGAGCGACCAGATGTCGGCTTTGCTGTCGTAGCACGACTGTTTGATCACTTCGGGCGCCATCCAGAATGGAGTGCCCACGAATGTGTTGCGTTTGCTTGTTGTGTTCGTTAGTTGGCCTGCGACACCTGGAATCGCAAATATTTAAAGGTTAATTATCACTGTCTCATTGATCTAATGGTCGACTTCCTCCTGCCAAAGTGTTATTTGTGTCTTTCAATCAGAAATATCTCAGTAGCAGTCAGGGACTGAATTTGTGTTGTGCCCGGGTAATGCTATTAAGCTAACCCTCTTTTATATAAGACATCAACACAACTGTGCGAAATGTGGGAACACTTCTGCCTAACATTACGGGGATTACACAGCGAGATCTTATGGGTTAATGTTTTCAAGTTCAAGCTACCTAGGTCCACTGAAAAGCAATGACTTGCTCAAGTTTCATATCTATTTCTCGACTATTTGTTGTTTTGTTTTGTTAATTATTCCCGGACTAGATGTTGTGACGTTTATTTTCTCAATACCATCAAATGAATCACGGTAAAAATACGAGCAAACAAGGTACACAAATAAATCACAGAATGATTCATTTGTTTTGGCATATTATTGGAACGTTCCTAATTTGCTATACCAGACACGGTTATTTATAGGTACACGCGAACAATACAAACATCATTTGATTAGAAATGTATGGAAATCAAAGCTACGCTTACTGATGTTTACGCCGATTTTCGCTCACTAAGCGACAACTATGTCTAAATATTATGATAACAATAGACATCAAAAAATAATAATGAAGACGAATAGGATTTTTGCTGAAAAATCGACCAGAGCGCGAGTGCTCGGATAACTTATAATGATGAGTTTTTGAAACTTACCTAGCCTATCTTACAAGCTGTAAAGCTTAGTTTAGAACATTGCAGGTGCATTAGGTCACGTCACAAATACTTAATAGTAGGTACGTCCGTCTCAAAGGAAAACATGCATCTTCATCATAATTACAATTGCATGAGATGGGAATACGTTCGTACAGCACGGCACATTAAAGTTTCACATTATGACATGTCTCTTAACTTAACCTTATGTATGCGCACGTTTACCCAAGGGTCGTAAACGGGTCATTATTTAACTTTTCTGGGTAAAATGTCAGGTACAGTCGAACACGCTATTAAGTATACAGGCAGAAATCTTTATAATTCAAGTACACTGACAATATTGATTGCAATTTTGATTTATAAAGCGTTTGGCATCAACAGCACATCAGTCGCGAAATGTGTGTAATTTTAAAATTAAATGAAAGTTAGCTGGCCGTATACTTTATATCTTGTTCGACCGTACATACGAGTACGCAGGTACTTACATTAAAATTGATTAATGTAAGACCACGTGTCAAGGAAAACTACTTACATTACTTAACTTGGGTATTTAAAAAAATGTTATTATGTTATTCCCTGAAATATCGTTTTTAAACGTAATTTAAACATGCGTAATAAATTGTTTATATTTCAAGGATTTATTCCATTCTAATACCAAAAACTAATACCACTGGTATTTGATTCAACTCTTATTTTTTTTCTATTCCGAACGGATACCACTTTTTAAATAATTTAATTTAATGTACGAACGAATACCAACAACTTGAATTTGGTACAGTCAGCGCAGTCAAACCTAATCAAAGTAAATTTGTTTTTCAATATTTTTATGTAATCGTAATATAATGCTTAAAACTTTCCAAATTCACTTCACTCCAATATTTTTACAAAGGTTAGCATAGGTAAGAGTAGTTTTAGTGAATCATCTTGCTATTTTTTTTACCTGCGAGAAAGGGTGAGTTTGCTCTATTGTTCCAAAATTCGAAACAACCAATCAGAGTCAAGTGTGACTGGAATGTTGTGCTTTGACTCGGAGAGAAATTTTATCTACATAAATTCCTCAGTACATTTCCGTGCGGTGGCGGTGGCGTATTGGTATCAGAGTGACAGTGATTTTTATTTATTAAGTGAGTATATTAATTTGTTCTTTTGTATAATTTACTTCTCTTTATTAAAATTAGTAACACTAATTTTAATAAATTTAAAATACCTATTATTTGATTTTTTTATCATAATCCAATCAAATGTAAAAGTTACATACAATATACATATAATTTTTTTTAGATATGTCTGAGGAAGCTGATAATCAGCCCTCAACATCTTCGGGAAAAACAGGAAGCTTGACTTTCATAACAAGAAATGGTGGCTTGGTTTTAATGAGAGCTGGTTACCAGTACACAAAAAAAAGGGAAAATAAAAATGGATGGACCCATTGGAGATGTGTGAATGTTAAAGAGTGCAGTGGATCTTTACAGATAAAGGTATGTTACCAACTTCTTACATAGAGTTTAACTGGCTTATTTATAATGGATTAGTGGAGCTTTATAAGGCCTTTGTAGGAAGCTTGTTAAAAAAATGGTATTCATAATCGTATTTTAGAGGTAAAAACACTCTTTATTTCTCCATTAAAGTTAATTTGATTTAAAGAAGCCATGCTGATTATACTAATAGTTGATTTTCTGTGATATTTTATAATTCTTAGAATAAGTGAATTATTCATAGGTATATGACGTTTTTGCAAAAAAAAATTGCTGATTCATTGCTATATAGGTGAAGAATGACTGATTTGATTAAACAAAAAGTTGATTTTCTGTGAAATTTTACAATTGTTAGGTAAGGTTAGAATTCATTGCAAAAAAAATTGCTGATTCATTGCTATGTAAGTGATGAATGACATTTGATTATACAAAAAGTTGATTTTCTGTGATATTTTATAATTGTTAGATTTAAAGTGAATTTTTCATATTAGATATTATTGCAAAAAAAAAATGCTGATTCATTGCTATGTAGGTGATGAATGACTGATTAGATTATACAAAAAGTTGATTTTCTGTGATATTTTACAATTGTTAGATAAAAAGTGATTTATTTTTGTTAAAAATTTACCTGACATAGTTGTTATGAGATAGGTAGACGTGAATAATTACGTACCTGTCTAATAATAACTATGTCAGATAAATTTCAATATAAATTAAGAGTTAATTTTTTTTAAATATTTTGTAATTTTTAGATTGTAAGTAAATTCTTCCTGTTTGATGTTTTTGCAAAAAAAATATTATACAGGTATAGAGAGGAACTAAAATTATATTAAAGTTGATTATTTAAGTGATATTTTATCATTGAACAAGACGTTTGCTAACAAAATTTGATTTTTTTGGAGTTATCTGTTTTTTTTTTCAATTAAAGGTCTTATATTTACTTATAAAGCATTTTTACTGACTGTACCTTATATCTTTGAACTTGTTTTGGTATTAGTTTAAACAATGGTATCGGTTCGGAATAGAAAAAAAATATGAGTTGAAACAAATACCAGTGGTATTAGTTTTTGGTATTAGAATGGAATAAATCATTTCAAGCATCCACGTCAGAGATAAGCTTTGTTTTCTTCTTACATAGATGTTTATAATTTGTTTTAGGTACCTATAAAAGTAGTTTGCCGTGGCATTGGTGCGTTTTATATACATACTAGCGGACCTGGCAGACGTCGTAATGCCCGGACAGCCACCTACCGGGTTCAAAACAGCAAAATCCCCATTTACAAAATGATCCGCCATTTATTCAATTCATTTGTTACAACAAATGTGTGAAGAACCGCTTGACCGATTTTGTTCAAACTTCTCATAAACCATTTACTGAATAGTCCGAACAAATATTAAACATTTGGGGTTTGATAGGTGAGCCCACAGAACAGAGGTGAGCCCGTTCTGAGTTATAAAATTACAACGAAAAGTGGCATGGATTTTTATATTATATAATTCCTGTACAAAATGTGAAAGCATTCGAAGACCTGTTACAGGTAGGTACAGTCATACGGGTTTTTTGTGACACACTGTATGTACACCTTTTCCCTGAATGGTCAACTAGTATAACTAATAAACGTTAATGTATTATTTTTATTTTCCTTCTGAAACATATTTTCGGTTAAAATTAATTTGATATTTATTTAGGAGTTATTCATGTTTTTCAGAAAGGTCCGGTGCGTAGTACTCTCAACCCGCGGCGTCAAAGTGGAAAGTGGATAGTGGTGGTGGAGTTCTTTAGTTTCTGTCTTATTATGCGTGCATGTATGAGCGTATTTCAATTTCCGTTTGTATACCCCATAACCCCATTGCGCTATTGCCACCGCCGCCGAGCCGCATCGCAAGGTTAAGCGAACCATCAATCCAAGAACTGCATTGGTACGGATTGGTACTACAAGCATATGCAATAAAGTGCTTTTAGCTCATAAAACTCGTCAATATGACGTGTCGAACGAATTCAAAGCGACATAAAGCTAAAGGTTGAGGCGTGAGTGGCAATAAACATAAAGGAGTTAAAACTCAACGCCACTTGACTATTAACCTACTTTGAAGACACTTAGAGAGTCGAAGATCATAGCGACAAAAAATCAGAAGAAACAGATTAATTTTTAGTAACAGCAAACAAAGATGAACCGCTGAATCCAGTAAACATGGATGTTTGAAGAGCCTGAAAATCTTCACACAGTTCTCCAGGAGCAAAAGGGCGTTCACTTTACTTTGGCACGGCCCACAGTTGCCTCGCAAACGGTTCAAACATTGGCCTCAAGCCAAAATTCATGGCTTTAATGCACGCTTTACTTATAATGCAAGCTTCCATATTGTTGGTTTGACATCTTTTTTAAGATCAATTGTCTTGTGAAGATTTTAACAGCAGCTCACTCAAAGTCTCTATACTTACAAGCTTTTTTCTCGAAAACTAATTGAAGAGAACTTCAGTATCTACTTGAGTTTCCTTACATAATCTACAAGGCTTAGGTAGACCTCTTCAGCTAGATATCATCTGGATTTAATTCCCAAAAGATAAAACCTTCAGTCTGTCGGAAATTCTAAAACTTATTTTTTGCTAGCCCTTACAATATTTCCCGAGATGACACTTTAAGAGCTTATTAAGAGATTAAAGCGTTGATAAATAGCTTCTTCCTGTTGTCCCAAAAATTCTTATAATCTGTTGTAATAGGTGCGGTTAATTAAAGAACTTGAGACTGCCAGATTAATAAATAACTCGACGCGCTAAATTATACCTTTTAAATGCAGATGGTGTCCATTAATAGCTGAGCAAATGATAATTTATTGATTAAAGAGTCCATTTATACTTGAATCGTTCGAATTAAGTAGGTTGCAAGACTTTACGACACATTCATCAGCGCAGCTCACACAATGTTCGTTGTTGATTAAATTATGGTCAATTATGTATAGTCAGTCAGTGTTAGCAGTTGTAAACACTTCCCTTGGGAGTCGTAAAAGTTGACACCATTACGTTCAGAGGCCGACAACAGCATCTAGCTACAAAATATATTGTTTTATTCAGAGGCCTTATGATTTGGTGCTCGTCTGTAGTCACAATCACCAGGATATCAATGTCATTCAAATACAATTTATAACAATTGATGTTCGAACGTGCACAGCAACACGGTGCTCTAAATTCTTCATTACCGATATATTTCTAAGATAAGCGTTCACTGTGAATGGTTTTCGTGTTCAAACTGCATGCATCGTTCGTTTTATGTGCGCAGGAGTAGCCGTCCATCCGTTACGATTATATTCGAAACTCGTATCACTGCTGCTTAGCGTTCTGAATCGTGTAAATGTAAGAAAAACCTTGACAGAGATGTATAAGAACGGAGTTAAAGAAAGTTATTATTTACGCACGTGTATTTACATACATAACGGCCTATAGTGATGAATAGGAATGTGCTCTTGAGACTGTTGCAACTGAAGCTTGAGTTTATAGCGCAGTAATCACAACACTTGAGTGACTTGACACTTAACGGTTGACGCCTGTCAGGGCTACAATTAAATTAGAGCAGCAATGATATGAATGTCGCTCTGTAAGTATCAGTAGGACATCTCTTACGACATTGCCAAGATTTGCGGTGTCTCATCGGGAAACCCTATCTTCAACATTTTTTTTTTCAGTCTTAGTGATTACAAATTATTATTTCCATTGCCGAAGTCTATACAATTCTACCATCACATTGTTCACGATGTCCAATACGAATATTATGCAAAATCGGACCGTATTTTTCTTCTTTCTTTGTGAATATTTTCCCCGTCAGGGACGACTTATCATGAGTCGAAAGGCGGTCAAGGATAGAGGAAAAAAGTGCAAGCGGCGCTATTCCTTATATCTACGAAATTTTTACCCTTTAAAATATAGGTGAAATGGCACAAGTCGGCAGAACCCCAAAACCATTATGGATCCTTTTTACAATCTGAATATTCTTTTCAGTAAAGATTTTTGTTTTAATAAAACTTTGTTATAATGGAATAAAGAGAAAAGCTGTTTTTTTCTTGAGCAGAGTGAATCCAACGGACCAGAACAGCGTACGATGAACAGTAGAGATCTGAATATCTAATGAATCTGTTTCACTGACATCTCCTTAGATGATATCAACTACAAGACAGCTTACCGAAGTCAGCTAGTTTGACATCTCCCATCTCGCTGAGCAGTACGTTGGCAGCTTTGATGTCGCGATGCAGTTTCCTCTCCGAGTGCAGGTAGTCCAGACCCCGCAGCACCTCTCGGAGTATCACTGCTATGTGCATCTCCTCGAAGCTGCCCGCCTTCATCAGGTCCAGGGCTGATCCCCCGCCCAGATATTCCATTATAATCCATAGTTTTGTTCCCTGGAAAAGATAAACGGGAAATGAATACACGTGCCTTTACCGATAATATTCCCCAAGCAGCATTGAGAAGTTCCTCGAGATAAATCTTTGATCTAATGGATTCGAGGAAGTGTTATCCAATTATATGTAGAGCATATTGTGTATCTAGAATCACACAAATGTGAAGATTTTCCTTTTCTTGGGGAAGTCACCTTGTTAATTCTTAAAAGACTCGCAAAAAAAAAACTTCATCAAAGAATCTAAGATTAATATTTTCTCGCTCATGAAAATACAAAATTCTTTATGAAATCCCTTACACAAAAATTCTAAAATATTTTTATATAAAAGCCTTTGTGGCAAATTGAGATATTTCTGTGGCGCTTCCGTAACATTTTAAGTCTGTCCGTCCATCAGCCGACAGATTTATTCTAGGCCTTTAGGCAAACGGTTAAACGCTCATTAATATACATTATTCAGCTCGGAAAATGTATTAGCATATTTAAACGTATACGTAGGCTGTTGTTGATCGAGTTAACTATTTTTATTTTATTTATTAGGGACATAAAACAGTTACATGCTATAGAAAATACAAAAATCCTTAAAAACTAAAGCTAACAAATATGTAACCCACACCAATATCCACGTCTTAACAAAAGAATTAACAGACTGTGGTACAGAGCCTTCTGTGACGGCCGTATTAAATATCGTATTTAATTCAGATAAACTTATACATGCCTTAATTTAATTTGAATACATACAAATTATTACATTATTATTATCAAATTATTTTAATTCTAAATGATCGATTCCATTCAATTTAATTCAGTTCCATTAAATTGAGTTCATTATGCTTATTTCAAATAATTCAATAACTATGTGCTCATATATGCGTCATAAAATCGTTTGTAAGTATCAAACTTCTTCAGTATTCAAGTTTGTTTGTTTTTCCGCTAAGTACCTTATCTCTCTACCATGGCCACGCATGATATCGTGCAATTGCGTTAAGTATACATATAACAATCTGAATAAACCAAATGAAGGTTTTCCTGCTAAAACCTTGCCACGACAAATTATTGGAAAATAAATTAGAGTAGCACTACACACCTATCCATGAAAACACAGTTTCCAAAACAAAGGAAAAGCTGTGAAAATGAAAATTTAATCTTGAAAATGGAAAAATACGTGTTTATATAAATCCAAATGAATATTTTATGTACTTTTTGATGGCTCACGCTGTTTTTCCACTTTTCCCTTGACGGTATATTAACAAAGTACAGCTGTCGAAAATTTACATAATACTCCATTTCTCTCAGTTAGCTACGTCTTGCGATGAGAGATAAACACCGTTTATTTGTTTGTTTTCATCGCCATATTGTTATGAAAATGTTTTCATGAAGAGAAAGGACGGGAATTAATTACGTACGCAATACTGCGAGCTCTCAATCCTAGACTTCAAAATATAATTAGCGATCTATAAACAACTAAAGGGACTCGTCTAAAGCTAACATAAGTAGTCGAACAAGCTAATAAGTATACAGCCAGCTAACTTGCATTTACTTTTAAGATTAAGTTTAAGTATAAGTTAGAAACTAATGTCAAACGATGGAGCGTTTGACATCAGTCGCTAAATACGAAACGCTTTATAAAACAAAATTGCAATCAATATTTTTAGTGTACTAGAATTATAAAGATTTTGACCTGTATAGGTACTCAGTAGCTTGTCGATTGTACATGTACCAGAAACTTTAAAACTTGTGGGACAAAGGAAACAGCTGAGTTTTAGACAAGCCAAGTAACATTCTCCAAAGTATTTCAACAGCGAACACTAGGAAGAAGAATCCGCAACATCTGAGCAATAAGTTTAAAATAAGTATACAAATTCCTCCGTAACATTTTGAAAGGGACAAATATAATTTATTGTCGAAGTTTTGACCAAAGGAAATAACTTTTGTACGGGACATTGTTAAAATTGATGTTAGTACTTATTCGAGTTTTGACATTTATTGATTGCGCGTATTTTGAAAGATATGAGTCGGTACATAATATGTAAGGATTTAATTATGTATGCACTTCTTTGTTTGTTTCGTTATGTCGGGGCACAATCTTGTGAAACAAAGAGAAGGATCAGCTCCAAGTGCCTCAAGTGCGTACAAGAGCGGTGGGTACTTCCCGCTGGCACGTTTGGATTCATTTATTTCTGCATAAAGATAAGGCAAAACTGTGTTTTTGTGTTACAGTCTAAAATCATTAATCCTGATAAGCTGATTTCTTAACTTACTTTAATTTTACAACATAATAACAGGGAAAGTATAAACCGAAAGCGAATAACTTTATCAGCTCGTTTCTATCTCAAATTTTCATTCCAAAGCGCCTAAACGTAGGTAACGAGTTTCCACAAATTAATCAACTTTACTGTGTTACGTGTAAATGATAACGGTTGAGGAACAAATTACGTAGTCGGGAGGTAGAGTGAAAACCCGCTCACTCATCCATCAGAGTCTCAATTTCCGTTACCCATATAATGTAGGTATGGAAAATTCACACGATCCCTATCCCTAAGCTGGAAGGTAAAAATTTGCATAAATTCTGTGGATAGCCCGAGCGATAACTTTACAATATCTGACTCAGCTAAAGTTTAAGGTTGAAAACCCTGATATCAAACTGGCTGGCTGTTAAAGGATTTTTACGAGAACATAAAACTGCTACACTTAAGTTTCACAGCCGAAACTTATAGTTGTCCCTGGATGGTCGTTACTAAGCTTTGTATTTACCGGTCTAAAAACCATCACAATAATTGTACATAATCGGACGATCATTATCATTAAAAATCATGGTCATTAAATTTAGATCCTGTTCAGTCTGACTGCCTGACATGATGTTAGCCTAGCCTGCAATGTTCTCAGTAACTTAATGAATGTACGGATACTGCGCATGTACAAACAGTAAGCCCAGCCACAGCACCACTGCATGCAGTAATGCAACGCGGAAGACGACAATGGGTGCACCGGAGCACAGATCCGGCGCGACCTATTCACGCTCCATCAACGAACGTACCCACATTACACGTGTCAGGGTTACACTCGTCATGTATGCACGTGCATTTAAATGTATCCGCACTCGAAAACAACGGCTCGAGCCCAGAATAAATAACATAGATTGTTTTGACGGCGCAAAGCCGCGAAATAAATGGAAAATTCTAGCCTGCTATGATGTGGGATTTGAGAAATTGAATCAAACACATCGCGATTTATTTTGGCTTTTCATTTTCATGATGTTATTCAGAAAATCTTTGGAAGACTAGCTGTTGCTTTGAAAATTCTCCATTACAAAAGGATCAAAAAATTTTGGGCAGCTTCACGTAAGCTTGAAAAAATATCAGTCTAAACGTGGACGTTCAAAACACATTTCAACAAAACATCAAACAAAAGGGGTGAAAGAAAACAGCCGCCTGAAATTCCGTGGGCAGGTAAACCCACGGATACACAAGCGCCCATCTTTACTTCATATACAGTGCCTCTTCATGTAGTTTAGGCTATTTATACAAATAAAGGATGGGAACAACAACGCAGAATGTATCAGACATTTTACACAACTTTCGAGGCACCAAACTTTGCCCTAACAAAACTCGCAACATATCGGAAGCCATGACTGGTAACAGGCGATAATACAGACACCACTCGCCCCATATAATACAAGATGAACGCCAGTTACATTGAAAATGGAAAGATAAATAATTCCATTCGGAGCTATTTGTGCCTTAGCCGTAGATCCGGCCGAGTACATCTCAGAGAATAATATTATGTAAAACGAGAGGAGCTTACCGTGCCAACAATAACAAGTAGATGCTCTGAAAACTATGATTTATTTGTTCTATTCTATCTATTATCCTATCGTTTACATGGTTATAAATACAAAGGGGTATTTATTTTATTTCAATTAGATTAAATCAAAACGTGGGTCTCATGTTTAGATTATTTCAACATTCAGTTTTAATTTATTAAGAGCAGGTAATTAATATGCAAGACTTCCTGAAATGATAAATAATTTGTTATCATTAGATAAAATTTTCAGTATATCACATACCTACTAAGTATACATTCATGTGATGAGAATCACAATTCATTCAGTAGTAACTAAGGCTACAAGCTCGCAGCGGAAGCTTTTTTCTTTAAAAGTATTTTTAACGAGAAATAAAATCTCAAAGGCTGTATTCATAATAAGCGTTTTCATAGCAGTAAGCAAAGGCCCGTAGCATGTAGCCATCATGTAGGTATTCGTTGGCATGGCAACCCGATGGCGTCGGTCATAGACCTCGTCTTCGCGACATCCACTAAAGTAAACCAAGAAAGCGTTATTAATCCTAGGGAACTCTATAAAGGGGCAAGAAAAATAGGGGTTTCTTCAAGTACTTCCACAGTGCCAATTGAATGCGTCACGAACAACCAATTTTGATATCATTAACAGTAAAACATACCAAATATAGCACATACAAATTCAATTTTTCAATGGCACTACCCATGTCGAGTTCTTCGTGAGTAGTTAAATTAAATCGCGCTGATAACTTCCAAAAAGGGAACTCGACTATAAAATTGCGCCTTTTTTTTTATATAGAAAAGGGCATAATAAAAGCCTGTTAATTTATTATTATCAGCCAATAAGCTACGACACGAAAGCCTTTATTTAGCCTTTACGATGAAAATTTTTATTTTCTCGACAGATTTTAACAAAGACAGATTAAAAAGACTACAAGTCTTTTAATTATGAAAGTTAACCCGACTTCGAAGTTGTTAATTCATTACAACTTCATTCGTTATGATGGAGCTTTATTTTAGAGTTCAGTGAACTTGCAATATTTTAATTAGACTCAAACGTTTGCTATAAAATAAAACAAATTATTTTTGTTTTAGTTGTGGACGGAAAATTATGAAGCTTTTGACATAGAAGAATGTCAGGCAAACCTGCACGCGATTTCATCGTGCAAAATAAAACTAACTTGATGCCAAGTTACATGCCTTTGATGATAATTATTTATGATGAATGAATTTGAACCATGAGGTAGGGAAGTTTATGTAACACGACGCTTCAGGAAAATGAGCATCCTAAGCGCTAAAAACCATGACATAAAAATTTCTTTGTTAACCAAAAGCATTGAACCTGCAATATATATAGGTTGTAAATTAATCCTTCACACATACGATACCAAGCATTCTGTACATCAAACTAAGTAAGTACCCCTACGCAAAATTTTTGCTGGGAAACGACTTTTTTTTTGGGTCAAAATTCACATTTTAGGGTAAAACTCAATGTAGCACTATTAAAACATTGTGCGAGTGGATGCTTTGAATAACTAATTTAGTGCGGAGAGGCAACGAAAATATTTTTCTACAATAGGTATTATAATTTCGATTAGTAATTATTGAAGCTGAAGGAGTAATCTACATGTGTTAATTATTGGTTTCATTTGGGTTAGTTAATTTGGCCGCATAATGTACCCAAAAACGGCTTATTTTCGTCAGATTTGTAAATACGTCCTTAAGCCACTTACTTTCTTGATTTTGACACTTTACTGAAGGCTTTGTCATGTTAAATCTTTAATAAGGGACGGCTTAAGTAATCATTAAATATATCTGAGTACGGGAGTCAGTGTATAATCTTTTTCGATTTATTGAGTGCTCAACATCGCAAGTTAGCAACAAAATTAACTTTATAGCATAATAATATGTCTATTTCCTTCACAGACGTAATAAGGAAATTGCACATACTCATTGCGGTCAATGTAAATTACGTTAATAAACTGCTAATTTAACTCATTTATCGGGTTGTTAACGACGATCTCGTAAACTCCTTGTTCTTGTAGCTATATGTTAATGAAGAAGGATCATATTCTAAGAAAGTATGGAGTTACTTTTATTACTTTTGATGAAGTCAAATAATTAACTTTTGTTGACGTTGAACTTTTGTTCTTCAAGCACAAGTTACAGATGCGGACTTGATGCCATAGGCAATGTATCATTATAAAAATATCAGATATAATGTAACGATTTATCTACATGTGATTTAAATCGTGTTAATTGATCTTATTGACATTCTTTTCATTAATGGGTATTTTAATTATAGACGCCATACTTATTATTTCTAGAAGACAAATCTGCAGTTGAAACTCCAAGAGCTGTTTTAAAATTAATAGCAGTTAGCAGTAAAATCTTCAATGGCGTAACACGCCATTCACAGCACATTAACGTAGCTATTACTAGTACACGGATATTTGCTGTTCTTTGAAAATAAACAGGCATCTAGAAATAAACTATAGTGCAGCCTGACACGCCAACAATCGTGAACGAGCAAGGGTGGAGTTCATCATTCGTTTAACTAATTCAAGGCTCCAACGTCACCATGGCAACGCGTCGAGGGCGGGCGCCGCCCAACTTCCGCCCGCCTTAATAATTTCCCGGACGATTGGATGCCGCTAGTTGCCTGTAAACAACGGCTATGCAGCCAATTTAAGTTTCTTAGGAGAAACTCTTTAAATGTTATTTAGTTTTTGTTGCAGAGTAGATATCTGGACACCGGTTGAGTCAGTGTCGTTTAGCCACGCGACGACGGCAAACAAAAACTATAGCTACAATGTTTTTAATTTAGAACGGTATCAAAGTTTTCATTCTTTTAGTTAATTAAATTTCGCAAAAACCGACCTAAGCATTACCTATACATAGAACATAAAGACAAGTAATGGGTTATATTTAAATTAATATGGCATTTATCTAACGATTATTTGAGTATGCAAAGCACGACTACTTCACAGTTACAGATTCGTCCTGCAAACCCGTGAGAACTTTTCAATCAGTGCTCGAATTAATTCAGTGCACTTCAATTTACGCGGTGGAACTCGCTGCTGAATCAATTTCATTTCAAACCGAGAGCACAGCGGCAACTCTATAGCCAGGGGATAGGAGAGATAACGCCCCCCCAACACAGTCCACAGGGAAAGCTCCTAAAAGCCCGTATTAGTACAAATCACATTCCCACTCCTCCCTTTATCAGAAAAGTGATAAAGAATTCCCGTATTGCTTGGGACAGTAACATGCTGTCGGATTTTATTACCGCAGGGATATAAGAATTTGTGGTTATTCGGACGATTCGTATAATTTCGAGGATTGTTTACGGTATCGAATAATTTAGTTTTTACATAAGAACCTTCTTTAAGAAAAGTATATTTGCAGGTAACATTCTTGGAGAACAAACTACAGTTACAATAAAGGAAAATATCTTAAATTAAGCGCACACACACATAGCATTTTACTCAGTAAATTGTGCTAAGAAAAGTTTTGTCGGGTCCCCAAAAGTTTAGTTGTATTACGGCAAAAGTCCCGGCGACATTTTCCCATTTGTCATAAGCTGCAGCCCGACCAAGTAATCCCCATATTACGGGGAATTATCCTGAAGGACCGAATGCCTCAAGATCATACGTAAAGGAAGGTTAATAAAATATTTGACAATAGAATATAGTGCAGAGTTTCAGAATTATTAAAGCTTCAGTCGGGTTTTGTAGGATAGTCTAACGTTGCCAAGAGATAAGGGCCATTGCAGCGACAGCTGGCTGTTTGCTAGCAAACATTTTGCGCAACGGCGGCCGTATAGCCGCCAGCAACGCCGAGGGGTTCGAGATACAGCCTCTTTCTTCTCGTTGTTACATGGGAATAAAAGAACAAAGAACCGCGATAATAACTAAATAAATTATTCATATAATAACGTGTATGTACGCACATCGAAGTCGTGTCGAAAGATTTGATAACCGAAAATGGATTTCGTGAGGTACTGAAACTTCCTTGAATAGTATAGATTTTATTAGTTCCCATTTCATTAGTAATAAGAAAAGTAGAAAGGTATAAAGTGACGGCTGAAGGAAATGTTCGCAGTAACATTTGAAGAACCCTTATTCGACGTCGTCCTACCGGTCATAAACCCGTCAGAGCCACCACCTCATAAAACCTCCCCTTGAGGACTCTTGAAGGTGACCGGCACGAAGGTAAAGAGGATAAACGACACTAGACATTGAAATTGTTATAAAATTTGTAAGTTCACAGCCGTGAAACCATTTTTAAATTAAACGTAAAACGATCAGAGGACTATTGCGAGAGATCCCAGTTTTACGAGAAAGCTACCCAAATAAAATTACCCCCATAAAGATTGCGGGTTTGTGGATTCACAAAAATGGTGGTGATAAAAACTTTCGACTGAAGGAGCTTAGATAAAGGAATAGTCTCGAAACTTTATGTTCGTATGGGAGTTTTCGACACGGTTATCAAAATAATAAGATGTAGCTTTACTTACTGAATCCTCATAAGAAGCCACATTTGATATGTCTGTAATCTGGATCGATTTACAAAATTAAAGTTAAATAAATACCGAATGAAAACTCTATCAATTCCGTAGTTTCAGGCTAGCGTAATACTAATTGTAAATAGTATTTCAAAATGGTTATTCAACTATTGACCCTCTTTGATGACTATTGTTTGTGGTATGGCGTATGACCTAACGACGTGACGCAACAAAAACTGGCCTACTAGCAAACTAGTTTAGGCCAAGTGCTTAAGTAAATTATTGCTGGTGTAATTTAGTAGACTTAGATGGCAGCAGAATTTATAAATGTCCCAATCTTAGTTGATCTATAACTAAATGACCATAGACAGTAGTAGGTATCACAATTTTTTTCTTCAATAACATAACATCACGCCTATAATTCTCGAAGGGTTAGGCAGAGGTATACCTAATAGAAGACCCACATTTCGCACAGTTATACTGGGCGAGTCTTTTTTTTTTAAATGGGACAAGCCCGCCTCACTATTCCCAAACCACTGTAACTTCTGTAATCCAGAATCAACAGTGGCGACCACAAGAAAAGCGCCGAGACAATGAAGCTCGACAAAGTCCCAGAGAAATGATTTGACTGTCTTGGATCCCGCAACGAAATTAATCAGAAAAGAATAGCGGAGGAGTAGGAAAAACAGAAATTTCCACTTCCCTCCATATCAGCAGGAGACATAAAAGAACAAGGCCAATAGGCACACAGGGACGTATACAACTGGGATAAGCCCAGTTGCCTAGCACCACGGATATTATTGTCATTAATATTACTGGGTCCTAAGTTGTGAGCTGTTATATTTGATTCCAATAATAGGTATGACAAAAATGCTTGAACGCACGGAAATTTGTTCTAGTTTCTACAAGGCCCGAATAGTAAATAACTTCGGATGTAACCTGTACACTATCCAACATAATATTACGTTCATGGGGGCGAGTCTATTAAATTGCCGTCAACTGGGCCCAAATCCAGGCTCCGATGCTGGTAATGAGAATTACCTGATGGAAAAACCCAATAACACTTAGCCCGACCAGGGAATCGAACCAAAGACCTCATGCTCAGCAGAAGAACTTGCGACTACTTTTTTCCAATATAGAAATCTTACAACAGTGAGGTAATAATTAACAGTTCTGATGGCAAACGCCTCTTAGTGAGGCGCAATAGCGAAAGTGTGCTATTATAATAATAACACATCATGACACAATATCGGCTAACTGTGAGATGAGTGAGTGCAAACCATTATGAGAGTCGTGACACCGACAGCTGTATTGTGTTGCAAGCCCAACCCACACATTCAAGATGCACGATCGATATTCTAATCGATATGACTATATCGTTGTAATTGGGCCTGGCGCCAGGCGTGAGGAATCTTTGCTCATTTGTAAGCAAACACTAAATCATGGACGGCTTGTTTGAATGCAGGCTGAGACAGATTTATGGTTGCGCGTTGATGGCAATTCAAGTTGAGCAGCGGTGGCCCAGTGGTGGCGGCCCCGACTTACGAGCAGTAAGTCGTGGATTCGAACCCAGGCAGGCTCGGGGCTGCGGGATGTTGTAAGAGATACCGCGGCCTCGACATAAGGGGCTAAGAAGGAACATGGGTGGTTTTTAGTCAGTAGAAATCTGACACTCCCTTTCGCTCTGCCCAAGAGCGGGAGGGGTTATTTTATGATCTCCCACCCCCAAAAAAAATAAAGGCAGGCGCATTACTTTGTGTAATTTATTTCATCACCACTGCTCTCCAAACGATGAAGGAAAACGTCGTAATGAAACCGGCATGTCCTAGAACCAAAAAATCGAGCGGGGTGGATTAGAGCCCATTCCCTCTCATAGACTTAAAGCCTGGAGTCCCAGCAGTGGGAACATTATAGGCCGATTATGTTTATGCAAGTATCCAAACAACAGAAACTTTCTACAGCAACAGCAAGATTTTTGGTCTCGATAAAAAATATAATAACTCAAGCCTAATTTCTACTGGACTTATAAAGCATCAAATTGAAGCAAAAATTACACGGGGACTCATTTTTTTTTTATCGTAAAGGCGTTCCACCCCCTACTACTCTGATTTTATAGCTCCGGTAATAACCACAGAAATTTATCGAGTCATCATTGAGAGAAAACCCTTGGAGACGCTTGCGCATAGGCAGTTCTTGGACTGCGTTTCCCTTTGCGCACATTATTTTTTATTTATTCGTTTATCAAGAGAATGGAACTTCCACGTAAAATAAAAAATTAAGGGAATGTTATGTGCGTATAACAAGCCGAATCGAATAGGACATAAGAGTTTTACATTTAGGAAAAAAAACGTTTTGGATAAGACAAGCTTACGTTCCAAAGTTGATATAGGACATTTGATAAACCCCTGAAGACATTTCCCTCCGGTAATGGTGTAATGGTAATCGCGTTGTAACGGGACAGTAAGCACGCTCCCTACGCGTACGGTTTCGGATATTGACGGCATGCAAATGCTAGTAATCTCATTCGACGTACTCTTTGAAACGGTAGGAATGCTATGTACCTACAACGTACATAACAGAATAATATTTACACGACATATATTTGCATACAATATGAGCTTTTTAACGCGACCGTGTTAGACGAGCGGAATTTCATTTTTCTCGGCTCGTGGAAAATTACTGAAACCTCAATTGAATTTCGTATTAGTAGGTAATTAAGGTCATAGAAAAAATATTTTTGCGAGTTTCAAGTCAACTTCACTTTGACTAAACGTTCAAAATACATTTTTAATACATTTTGGTCTCAGTAAGAGCAAAAAAAAAGCAGCGGTGTTATTGTAATTTGAGAGGCAGTTGACGTAACCATGTCTACCACAAAAACGTATGTCACACGCCACAACAGCTCATGATCCAAGAGATTTAAACGATTCCTAAAATAAAACTATTAAGTAGGTACAAGAAACGGGAAATGTTTTCTAATTGATCTCGGAACCTTGTAATCCGTGTGTTACGTTATTTTGTGAAGTTAAACACGGTTTGCAAAACAATAGGGCGGCTTCCCAAAACAACGGTGTAGGTAATCTAGTTTTGAGGTCGAGTGTAGCCACGTCGCAATTTGGTAGGACTGGGGCTGAGTCACTTTGGGTACCTACACCGCACACACAATAGACTCTCATATCTAAGAGCCACATGTAACTAAGTGTACACGCGTTTCCAAAGCTGCTAGGAAACATTGTAAGGGTTATTTAGTTTCGATAGAATTGCTTTACTCGAAATTTATTGGCCAAATTACATCTATACGTGGCCTCGAATTCCAATGAATCGATTTGTAGGGACTAAGGCTATTGATACATGTACGGCACGTAACTATTTTAAACGCCACGCAAGTTGGACCTTTCTTAGAAGTTCCAATAGACAATGTCCTTCAATATCTTATCCTGTAAAAGTAGAACTTGTGAAAGCTTTTAGCAGCTGTAAAGTTTTATTGGTGAGCTAACAAACTCACTCACACCATAGACTACGGGTATGCATGGTACTCTCGCGAACACCGTCATTAAACTTTAACCGTGGTGAAGTAACTGAGTGAGAGAACTAAGTTAGTTAAACAATTATCTCCTCGAGTATCATGTAGACGAAAAGTTTTGTTTGTTTAAATCTCGACGAGAATAATTCGGGACTTTTCATTGTGGCTCTAAACAAACAAGCGTGTAATGTTATCATTATCATAGTTTTATTTCCTTAAGATTAGAACTTATGTAACGCATTCCTTCAGTATCAGGACAGCAATTTATAATTTTATCATTTATTATCTTCAGAATTATAAAAGACATTTATATACCCTCAGTTCCGAATGTGATCATGATCATAAACAAGTTTAGTCACCTACTTGATTTAAATAGAAGATAATAATGTTTGTCGTTGGTGGATAAATAATAGTATATCTACAATGGGACTGTGTCTCGAGAGAACAAAGCGGTATAGTCCTTGGCCAATAAGTGTGGCTAGCCCGCCAACATACTTTTACTATTACGAAGTCTGTTGTCTGTCCTATTCAATTCAACAGCTGATTTAACAGCGTTTGGGGTCTAATAAATCATTTCATTATTGGTGTCAGTGACATAAGCACCCGCATGTTCATGTTTATTAAATTATTTGTGTTGTAGAGACATTCACTTTAAATACATCTATCATACATACATAACCAGAAAATGGTCTCTTTCTTATCTAAATTCCCTCACATTACCCAACCAAAACAAAGACAGAATTTAATGGATTAAAGCTTCTTTACTGTTACTAAAAATAATAAACTTTACTGTTACTTTAGTAAAACAGCACCTAAGTGTTAATACAAGCCGAGATACGCAGTTTATAACGTATTTAATTAAAACGACTAATCTTATCAGGCATTATCTTTTTCATTATTTCGTGCGGCCAAGTTCCCAGCGGTCGAGTGCCGCTTTCCCGGTGCCACGTATCTGCTGGCTCATCATCGCAGATCACAATAGACACAATGGGTATGACTCCCACACGTCAACAAGCATTATGCGTAGCCGTATTACCAGTTCATTATTGCTCTCAAGAGCAGCGGTGGATGTCGTTAAACTACCCATTATTCCGATGAATAGCTACTTGTATGACGAAACTTACTTTCTAATGTTACTGCAATGGTCCGTAATTTTATTTGCCTTGTGTTGTAATGACACAGTCAGCGTTATTGCTGTATTAGTAGTTTTTACGCCATGAATGCTGTGCCATTACACCTTGATTAATAGGGCCCTGCCTGGACACATGGTAGCCAAAAATGGTTCCAGTGGGTCCATTTATCTAATTGCTGCTAGTTTACTGACTATGCTAATTTAAGTTTTCATCAAACTAAAATCAATTGCACTGGATTCGAGAGCTGTGCGCTTAGAAAGTTTCGAGTTCCCCAATTCCCAGTACAATTCGGATATTGGACATTTCTATTTGTGCGGCTGTGCAGTCGTTGTATAGCCAATATTCTAGGCTAGGCTATGAGTACTGCGAATGCTATCGTAATGGGCCTTGACATAAACATTTTTCCAATTGGTACAACAGGCAGGTCTGATCGATAGCTAGACAAAATGCCATTGTAACTTAGCATCAAGTTGTATCGGTTACGTGCGTAGCTTAGCAACTGCATTCTTAGAGATACAAGTTTACTTACTTACTGTGTAACATGATGATAAATCGCACGTGGATTGGTATCTTCGGCCTGTCTCATAAACTCGATACTGAACTAACGAGTGTAACTACTATTTACTAAATTGCTACATCTCAGCGATTGGGTTTACCAGCTAGCCAGAATAGGTCTGATAGTTGACATTTTGATAATATTAATAATAAAAACTGCAGTTGTAGAGCTTGCGTGTTGGTACAACGTCAGTAAATCATTTCTAATGAGGGAAAGTGACCCAAAACAATAAACAACGTACATTGTAAATAACTACAGGAGACAAATGTCAATGATGGCAGTCAAACAATAAGTTGTAGTGAAAAGTCACCATAAATGGTGCATGCGTGAGCAACTCTGCGTGCGTCCCCTTTCTCAGCAGGTCAAAGGTTAATAAGATACATGTAAACAACTAAATATGATAGTTTAATGTATTTAACAATGCGATCCTTTACCTACCATTCTCACGTTCTATCTATTATTTAATAAACGTTTCAGGCAATTTCCTTCCACGTACAAAAAGCGTTGTGCTCACACAAATCCCGTTGGTGGTTCGCGCGAATATCGCGTGTGTTCGAGATATAACGGACCTCAGTATCGCTCTATGCATGTAATGTTATTACTTGTGACAATCGACTGCCGTATTGCTTTCGCAGAACAATGGTACCACCATTTTTTGCGTATTCGTCACGTTTATTTTATCGTTTATTACTTCCTAATTATAATACGCGAAGCTAAACAATGAAAATGTAATTTATGGTACAAGAATAAATACAGTTGTTGGCACATTGTGTCAGATCCGTTTGATCACGTTCGGCGGTTCGTTGCGACATTAAAATAACATCACGCCGTTTACATTGCTATAACGTGTGTAATAAAAATAGCAAAAATGTAATGTTTACAGGAAGTTTGCGGGTAAACGTCCCGGCATTTATATCCGTCGAGACGCGAATGAAATCATCGATCGCGAGCGACTTAACTTTAATTACTGAATATTTTATTTACCTATACTGGTCATTTAATAAAATTATCTTATATTTTTTTAAGAAATGACAGAACAAAAGTATTATACATGATACTACTTCTGTCAATGTATACCTAAGAACTACATCACAATTTTCACGGTCATAATACTTGTACGACAAGTCTTATGAGCAAAGTGTAAACTGGATTATAGTACAAGTCTAACAAGATTGGCGCACTCCATCATCCGTAGACACTTGGACACTGTATTGATCATTCAGCTGCCAACAATGAACTTAATATCTCAACAGCACAATATGCAAGTGTCAAAACACAAAGCTTTTCCACTAATTTGATGCGATGCACATTAAGTTATTGGACCGTAACAAAATTCCGATAATGTAATATGGCATTAGTGATGAAAAACATCCAAGCGCAACGTGAAAATTAAATCTATGTGCTCGGGGAAAATGAGCAAATTTTATTTAAACCTCGCGGGGTATTCGTAACCCGAGCCAGTGATGTCGCCACGGGCGAATTTACGAGGAAAATATTGTAACAAAATATCATAACTGGCAAGAAACTGGCAAGAGAAAAAAGGATAATAGAAAAACCTGGAGATTACCACCTGTTATTCTGTAGAAAAAGGTAATTGCATCATAAGACGAGGTTATTTTGCTTTGTTTCTTTGCATCTTGTCTTGTTTGTCTTTGTCGAAGTTGTCGCGACTGTGAAGTATTTTTTCCCTTCGTTCAATGCTAAGCGTTTACAAAGGCCCCCAGTCAGGTTTCAAGAATCAGCATGTTATTTGCTTTGCATGTGTCAAACATAAAACGTTTCTTGCTGTCTCCCTAGTGTGTATAGACCTCCCTTTAAATAAACACGTCTCTTTCATATTTTATCAGGCATGTCTGTCTAGTGTCTATAAACATAATTATGTACGAAACTGTGATTTTGTCATACATCATTTTCTGCGAGGATCGTCCGGGATCAGTCGCTACGCGGCTAACTCGAGCATTTTATATTTTGTTATGGTTCTCTTTTCCTCTTCGAAAAGCAATATTTACTTTACAGCTTACTGGCTAGAAAATATTCTAGAATATTTTCATACAGAATAGCCAAGCCAAATGCACTGTACGTCATTAGCCCGAAAGTTTCGTTTTGTTGTTTAACAGCCAGATTCTCATTTATCGAAAAAAATTCTAAATTCCGCACGTCTTGCGCAGGATTACAACTGTCTGCGTGCACTTTGTCCAGCTTTACAATATCACACTGTTGTAACAAAATTGTGAACATTATTGTGCCCTGTTATAGCCTGGCATCTAAACACGTTTGATAGCTCGTATAAAACAGCCTTCGCTATAAGTTCGCCTTGTCGCGTCACGATTTGCGTAATGGACACAAAACCGCTCGCGGCAAACCAAGGGCCGGTTTCAAAGATATTCAATCATATTTTATAAAGTTGATAATGCATAGCGATGTGAAGCATCGTTAGTAATATTAATTTTCAGAAATTCCTCATATAACCAAGTATGGTAAAAACATTTTCATCAACAGAATGTACTCAAGTAATTTGGCTCGATGAGCCGGAAAGGGAAAAAGATACTACAAAGTAAGACGTCTCTCGGCGGAACAGCCATCCCCAGGGAGTAACGAAGCAGGGAGACGTAACAATTTAAGAGTGGTCGCTGCACTCCAGCTGAAGCAACCAGGCGAATAAACGCGTCGGCTACCAACCGGGTAAACACGGGTTACTCGAGAGGTCCCATGCCCATTTGTAAAAACTATTTAAATTGGACGCTGAGCTAATTTCCCGTGGTGCTTCCATTTGCAGAACATTTATCTTAACGATGTTTTTTCAAGCAGCGCTCAAAGGACCTCTAGAATTAATGAGGTTAGCGAGATAATAGAAATGAGTTTACTTGTTGTTTGCTCTTAAATTCGCCGGACCGGGACCAGCTCGCTCGCTTTTGTGATTGTTGCTTTTCAGTTCGACATTTAATGCAATTTAATTGGGCTCACGTTTTATCTCTGCGAGCAGTTCACATTTGGTTTGTTTGCTCAACGAAACGAGAAACGGTAAACAGTTCATATGAAAGGAAAATGCGTCTCGTGTGTGAGCATTTTGAAGCTCGCTTTATCAAGGATATAAAGGCGGCTTTTTCATTTTAATAAATATCAAACAAAATATTGCCAGAACTCACTGAGGCACTTTATAGTACTTTATACTTTTTAATAGCAACCATCGCACATAGGGGTATTTTGACGATCTACGCGGCCAAAATTATTTTAAGTTCTTATTCTTTTCTAAAGGATATAAATTAGTAGAAAAAATACTTTATGTGGTATAAAAGAGGTTTTATTGATATATATTCACTTTATAATATTTTCCAAAAGTATGTAAAAAAAATTAAAATTAAATTATTGGTTTTCTTCCTCGCTCTCTGAAGTATCAACATTAGGTTCCCCAGGCATGAGAAGCCCGATAGTTTCTGGCAAAAAACTCTGCATTTTTCTTTTTTTTAAGCTTCTCATACAACTTATAAGAGGGTCTGATGTCAAAAGCAACCGATTCAAAATATCTCTGTTGCAGTTTTCTCTTGAAAATTTTCGAGCAAAATTCTGACGATATGATCTAAAATGCTTATTGCGCGCTTCTGCGGCCTCTTCTGATAGCTGCCCAATAGGTAACAGCGCGTTTTTTATGACCACTGCACCATGAATTAGAATTTTGTGCATTGTAGGAGTCATTGGGTGCCAAGGGTATAAATCGATATATAAGCGGGCAGTATCCAAAGCGTATTTGTCGTATTTTTCCGAATCAATTATATGGCCGCTCGAAATAGTTTCTAGTATGACCTTAAGTCTGTATATTAGGTCATAATTTATGCCTGTTATGTCAGATGCCAATTTTGGGTCTTCAAAAAATCTCCTACTCGTGTTACCATCATTGGTATTGCCAAAATTTGCCTTTGGTATATCCACCAATAATCCAGTTTCTTCGCGAAATCTTTTCTGGATTTGGAGTTTTTTTTCGTGTTCCAATTTTTTTTCGTTTTCTGTCTTCCTCTCTCTATACTTCTTTACTGGCAATTTATAAGCCAAATGGAGAATGCTTTCGAATAGACGAATCCGAGCGTGTAAAATTGAGAGTCCAAACTCGATAGCCTCGGGACTTATTTCTCTTTGATTATCAATCTTGTTAAAATCCTTAGAAGTTGCACCACATATGTAGCATCGACTTGTAGATTTCGTGCCAGTGGCCGCATTGCAGACTTTGCCATCCACCATTTTTTTTTTTTTTTTTTTTTTTTTTTGGACATTTCACACAACGCCATCTAGTCCCAAGCTAAGCAACCTAATGCTTGTGTTATGGTAACGAGATGGCTGATAAACTACTTATATACATTTTTTTTTTGTAAATACATACATATTATAGATAGAAAAACACCCAGACTCGGAACAAATACTTGTAGGTCGTACAAATATTTGTTCCGTGCGGGAATCGAACCCGCGACATGCTGCGCAGCAGTCAATCGCTCAACCACTGCGCCAACCGTGTCGTCATAATTTTAATTAATTGTCATGACTAAGACATGAGAGACCGAGTAATTAGTCCCATTCATGTTAACCTCTGTGGCCCTTAGCGAATTAGAAGAATTTTTCACGAAGTTAATTTCTTCTTCCGTTATATCAGTATTTTCTTTAACAAATCGAAATCTTATAGGGCGGCAAAATCGTGGAGAAGAAGGTGTTGGGTTTTCCCATACAACTTTTTCACCTTCACAGCAGGAAACTAATCGTAGAGGTACGAAACTACTTTGAAATATGTTGGCGTCAGAGTCTGCATCATTTGCAAACTTTTGTTTGAACTGTGATTGCTGTGAGCCGTCACATCCCCATTTAGAAATTAATCTTAAGCTCTCTCGTTCTTGTTCTTTTAATGTTGTTAGAACCTCTTCTAGGAAAATAGATAAACGCCTAACTGTATGGTCAACCAAAGGTTGTAAATCGGTTTCAGCATAGGTACTCGTCACCCTGCATGATTCTGGGGGCGGATAACATTCTTGTTTCGCTTTCTGTAACAGAGTATAACAAGGAAAGAACTTCTTGTTAGTATTTCTTACTATTTCGTATTGTCGACGAGTAAGATCGGCTTCGACAAACATCGACAATGCTTGTACTGGAGTAAGTGAGCATGTTTTTTCTCTTGTTGACTTAGAAAAAGCCTTTTTATATTTTGATGCTCGAGTTGGAGTACTGGTGATCTCTTTAAGTATTTCGGAAGCATCTCTTTTTCCAGATTTCCGCAACTCAACCCGAGCTGCATGAACAATAATATCTTGTGCCACAACAGACCGAATCTCTTCAGTTTTCCTCCTCTTGGTCCTTTCACTCGATTCGTTAAATAACTTAGATGGTCGTCCTGGTCGATTTTGTGAAATTGCGGGTATCTCAAACGTTCCTTCGAGCCATGAGTGGTTAACTTTGCGAAATACGTCCTCCTTCTTATGTGCTTTTAGCCATCTTTGCTTAATTTGTGATTTGAAGTGCGAAAAGTTACGTTTCAGGGTCTCAATTTGTTCTTCCGTGTAATCTTCATCAGACAATAAATGGCTTCTGAAGGAATTGAGTTTTTCTTCCAAGTTCGGCAAATCATAGCTCTGCACACGATCAAACATGTATTTACGGGTCACTACTCTTACTCCCGAGGTACCTCGTAAACCTAAAACAAAAAGATATATATTTTTTGAATTATAAGAATTACAGTCATTTTTTTATACATTACTCAAAATAAATTCAAATTATCAAAACATAACGTATCCGCGCTTATCCGCGGCAGTTTTTTTTATTTTTTACTACTCAAAGCTTCAAACTTTCATTTGTATATGGAATTATGGCAGGATCTAACTGGATAGTATAACAAATAGACGAAGAAATAAAATATTTACAATGAAAAATCGCCCTAACATGTGGGTACTTTCAAATGATTATATCTTACCTTTGTAATTATGAAAATATTAAAAAATAATAATAAAACACAGCATAAATACCTGCTACATCAGGATCCATCACAAACACTTCTTCAGTTCACGCAATATATTTAATATTTAACTTCAAAGTTAATGTTTTTGCACGAGCGCCGAGAACAGACACAAACAACAAGTTGAACGATCGAATTCCGACTAATTGCGTGACGCGACTAGTGCAGGTAGCGGAGCGGGGAGGGCGGGTTATTGTTCCCTGGACTGTTCTCTAGCTCACGTAGTCGTCCTATTCAACATTATCTACAGTTTGTAAATTCCACTTTTGGCCGCGTAGATTAGCAAAATACCCGTATGTGCATCGTTAAACTGGTAATAAATTGCCTCGACTTGTTTAAGTTTTTCTCCTTCCCCTTGGAAAAATTATAAAATATGCCTTTTGGTTTATGAAGAGTTTATTTAATTTACCATGAGAAACCTAAAACCGTTAACTAGCAAATATATCACGCATTTAGCACACCACGTGATATCGTCAAACATAGCTAAGCAAATATTTAAAATTTATTCAAGTGATCAAGAAAATAACAATTTCAACAAACCTTGAACACGGATAACAAGTGCGTTCATTTTAAAAGACGAATGATATTCATCTAATTACCTGAAACAGAAAGAACATTTGAATTAATAATGTTTTCATCTAGATTCGAAACTAAATAAATCCTAAAGATGACAAGTAGACAATGATTTGGCATTCAGACAGTTCAGAAAGATTTGAAAAGGTTTTCTGAAAAATTCATCTTTCAAATAATTAAGAAATAACAAATAAAATAACATTGTAACACGTAACATAATTAGAAAAACAATATCTTGGCAGTGAGTCGTGTTGCCGACGCCAAACGCTTTCAAGATTCCCAAACTTTTCACATTACAGTACCGTTGCGGGGCGGCCCAAACTGGGGGTGTAAAATGTCGCTTACACGAGAAAACTGCTAAGTAACGGCACTATAGCCTTAGTAGGGTCCAATTGCATTAACAGAAAGTGTTACCAAAGTGAGACTGCCTTGAAGTTCGTCAAGTAACATTTTAGGCTTTCCAATCATGAAACAATTTTCTGAGAACCTTTTTACTTTACATTTTCCTCTAGAAGAAGTCGTAGGACTTATATACTACAATAAACGTAACTAAGCTTAAAATACAACGTCAAGCAGAGGGCTTTACTGAACTAACTTAAGGAGAAGGACCCCGCTGTCTAGACAGCGTTTGTACTTTGTAGTCTGAAAGCGTCGGACGCGCAAAACAGTAATCGAGCCAATCACTGCAGTGTGTGGGTAACGAGAGGGACCAATTACTGGCAAGTCTAAATGTTAACGACACTAGACGCCCGCCGCCGACTGGAATTACCGTCCGCTCAATAAAACTTATTCCCGAATTCATCTGAGACGGAATAATGAGCCATTTTATATTCTAGGAACCGGAATTGCTGGCTAGATTGGATTCTTTCGCTCTTAAAAAAAAATCTACTGGCTTGCTTGATGGTATAGACACTCAATGTTGTTTCATTAGCCGTATTTATTATTAACTTCCTTACGTTCATGAATAATAATGCCAGATAGATGTTTCATTCTTTGAAGATCATTTAATTAATGCTTTAAATAGATTGCTTAGCGTTGCCAAGGTAAATAATAATCATTAGAAATGACTGTACACACACAGGTATTGGACGTGCAAGAGTATAATCAAAATTTATGAATAAACTACGACTAGTGCAGCAGTGCACCTAGGGATGCTAATAGAACAACAAAGAAAATCATAACCCTTCCTTGGTAGGCGGGTATAAGCCTTGATTTTGTGAAGATACCCCTTTACCGTACAATAAATAGACGAGTAATTGATATCGTAATAGGCGTATTATGATTACACAATACGGTCACGTAACTGACATTATAAGGTTATGACGTGACCCGCGCGTTTGCTCAAGTCCGCAAATGCCACCGCTGCAAATAGCGCCCCATTACAATATAATGCGGGCGAGACGAGCCCTACCTCAACACGGAAATTATTATCACAGTCATAAATCAAGTGAGGGTTTACAAAGACGTGGTGAAATTTGTAACGATCTGTCACATGGAAGGAGATGTAAAAGTTTCGCAAAGAAAACTGAAAATATAAAATATGAAAGTTAAGTAGTACCAAGTGGGTTTTACACGGACATCAAATGTTTCCTGTTTAATGCCTCATTAATTCGAAGCGGTAAAGGTGTTAAAGTGTGGCTTCTGCAGCGAACGATTAAACTTGCACGCAGCCATTACACCGAGCACGCCAATAGTTTGTGGAACTTCACTAACTCACATTGTACTAACATTATGGGCCACAATCAATTGGGTACAGAATGGTTTTGAATTTGAATAAGGCTGAATAGGGTATGTTGGAATTACAATGGCATTGCCATATAAACCACATTGTGCCAAATGGCAATACTTACTTAAGTAAGTTTTAACAATTGCAGTTTTCTGTGACTGGATTTTATACCGATTTTTGAAATTTGATCGATAGACGAATTCCAAAGTATCAAACAAAACGCTTGGTCACTTTTATAACCTTTCAAAATTAATAAATGTAATACCTATCTACTTGGATCCTACCGGAATGTAAAGATAACATGGACATGTAGCGAAGGAAATACAACCAATAAATTAAAATATAAAATAGTGTGACGTCGTCTGATTTGACATCCATTTACAATAGGCACAGATATGTTTGTATCATTGTATCAAATATTTATTATACCGTGACAAAACAAATCGATAAACGTTTGTGGGCACAGAATGGTAGATAGGGCGGGAGTGGCGCAGCGGCGCGCATCGTCATCCGCGGGACAATGGCGGGCCGTCCTTGAATTAGCACCGGAACTATTGTCACCGCGCACAATGGATAGGATTTGCCTAGATTGCCGTCGGGCCCGGCACGCGCCGCCGAGCAAAAACCGCACACAAAACGTAACGACCGAAACCGGAGAAACGTTGTTGCGTCGTATCGCTGCCATTGGACGCCTGTAAAATGTATCCTCCACAACAATAGATATATATGTATAGCACAAACATAATCTCGCAGAAATATCAAATGAGTTACGAATTTAGGAAACGCAAACCAAAATCATTGGAAGATCCTAAATCTGGCTGAACGTTAACATAATTAAATTAAGACAACTTTGGCACGGGGCCAAAGGAACTGATTTGTATATATTGACCCAATAACTTATTAACCCTAAGGGGTGCACGGTTCGATAGTTTTTCAAGTAATACGTCAATGTCGGAAGGGAATGTATTGGGGTTAGAAGAGCAATGAAGATGTTTTCGATGTGGGTTTTTATCGGGGTCGTATCACGCTGTGGAGGACGTGTCCTCATGATTAATCGATGTGCTGACATCAAGTCACCACCCGTGGCGAATACAATAACAAAAAAAGGGTTTTAAGTCACGTCGCAAAATCCTCATCATGTATTATAATATAAGTGCAGGCAAAAACAATGCGAGTGGATGACCGCAAAGTGCTTTTTAATAACAGGAGGCATAACCAGTCGTTAATATTGTAGGACCTGCGGTGATTAATGATAGCCGGCATCTGTTGCCACTGTTCAGTAGATTCATACAGCTAGAAGTTCGCTATGTAGAGTTTAACTGAATTAATCTGTTGCGTGACAGTGAAGTACAGAGAAGTTTTGATGTTGCTAATTAATCATCGCTTAGTGCCGGAGTTTGTTTGCTGAATACAAATACAACAGGCGGGTAAAAGTTCCTTCTTGTTACATTATAATAATATTCCACAACTATCACACAACGCCATCTAGTCCCAAGCTAAGCAGAGCTTGTGTTATGGGTACTAGACAACTGATAAACATACTTATATATTTCTAAATACATACATATTATAGATACAATTACAGCCAGACACAGAAAAAATGATCGTGCTCATCACACAAACATTTGTCCTGGGTGGGAATCGAACCCACGACCTCCGGCATAGCAGTTAGGGTCACTAACCACTAGACCAACAGGCCAGTCTAAACACGTCTAAGTCATTAACTACACGTAAGCTAGGTACACCAACATCGCAATTTTGGAGGACCATAAATCTCTTTGTAATATTGTGGTGGCCTTCAGTCCTAAAACGGCCAGCCGACGACCCTTTTTTGTAACATCCCTTATGAAGCAGACCTATCAGACAACCCAGTAGGTTTAATCATTTCTACTAAATAATTAACAGTCTCTACCCTTGGTAAAAGTACTCAGTTAAAATGATTATTTATTAATACTTTAAGTCGCTGTTTCATAACATGAAACCGTAAATGTGACCGACATACAAATAAATGCAGAAAATAAACAAACTCAAACTCGTTTCTTATTAAAGAGGTCGGTGAATGAGGTCCGCACCATTAAAAGTCGTTCATTATCCAGACACATTAGTAGAGCATTTCAGAACTGAATGGAACAGGACGCAAAAATTATAGCATCGACATTTTTACAGAAATATTTATTGACTTTAGGAAAAAGGTTGACTCAGTTACTGCCGCACTAATGGTTACTTAGGTCATTACTTACTGCCGTACTCAGAGATATTTAATGATTATTTAAGCCGATACTTAGTAAAGGTTTGACATATCTTTGTATGAGAAAACTGTCAAAACCATTACTAACTGCCGCACTCAGAGAGCTTTAATGATTACTTAGGCCTTCACTTAGTAATGGTTTTGACAGTTTTGTCATACAAAAATATGTCAAACCTTTACTAAGTGACGGCTTAAGTAATCATTAAAAATCTCTGAGTACGGCAGTAAGTGATGGCCTAAGTAATCATTACAACTCTCTGAGTGCGGCAGTTAGTAAAGGTTTTGACAGTTTTGTCATACAAAAGAATGTCCAACCTTCACTAAGTGACGGCTTAAGTAATCATTATACGTATTTGAGTGCGGCAATTAGACTTCTAAACAACACAGTCCATCTATCGTTTCTTTGACCGTCCTGTGCTCTTATCTACATTCATACTTGTACATTTCAGTATTCAGCAAAATAATGTTTTACGTAACCACATATCGAGAAACGAAAGTATATTCCTAATAATAACCAGGAAAAAGTTAAATATTAAACACAATCCGCTTTTATAAAATACTAGCGGACGTCAAGCGTTTCACCCGCGTAGTTCCCGTTCCCGTTAGAATACAGGGATAAAAATTAGTTAAAAAACTAAAAAAACCTGACTGAAAAAGCTGAAATGCAAAAAACAAGCACATTTTAAATTAAACAAAACTTGTAAGCAGGCGGGGTCCATTCTATTTTCATTTCATAATTTAATATTCAAATGAAACCAGCCTGCTTCTAAGTTTTGTTTTGTTTTGTTTTATTTGCTTTTCAGCTTTTTCAGTCGGGTTTTTTAGTTTTTTAACTACTTTTTTTATTTCCACCTTTTTCGTTTTTTTGTGTTTGTTCTTTCGTTGGTCGCGCAAAATTCTTCGCAGATGATTTAACTTTTGTGTTTGTTTATATGATTTGTGACTTTGAATTTATTTAAACATATAGGTATCATATATTTTTGTTATGTCCTTTTAAAACCCTTCATTTTGATACCCTACTCGATGGCATTCAATTTTTTTTTTTTTTGAAATCCGCTATAGGGCCCCCGAAATCCGCAAATTTCTTTTCTTTTTTAATTTTAATGTAGCCAGTGACACTCGCACCATCAAGACAAATCTAATGACGTATATTTTATTTAAATCCCTTCATCCGTTTAGGAGTTATGAGGGAACAAAGAAACGGACATACATACATACATACATGCCAAACACATAACCCTCCTTTTGGGTTTCGCCGCAGTCGGGTAAAAAGTATAGCCTATGTTACTCAGGGTGAACGTAGCTTTCCAATGGTGAGAGAATTTTAGAAATCGGCGCAGTAGTTTTTGATTTTATTCATTACAAACATACAAACACACACAAAAAAATACAAAACTTTCCTCTTTATAATATTAGTGTAGATGTAGAAAATACAATAGAAAAAGTTAAAATAGATAGCAAAGTTACGGCTACCACCTAACTTTTTTATGTTGCAACATAAAACATTTATGTGATCAGAATTCAGATACCAGATTGGCTACAATTAACATTTGATTGCAGTATTTGTTGAAATGCGACGTATTAAGCGAAATGTCAAGTTTCTGAACGACTTGATCACATAGATAATGTAGGTCGCGAGGCCCTCGTGCCAGGAGCTGCGACATTCGTATCCCTTCATAAATAAATACGTCTCTCTAATTATAGATGTGAACGTTGCCTATGACTTACGGAAAAGGTTATACGCTATATATATATCGATGTACCTGCTGCTGTTGACATGATTAAATGTGGCGATGATTTAATATCGTACACAGCTTGGCAACCGTTCCGGATATTTATCGATTTTCATTGAACACGTTTTTGTTATATTTCATGAGATACGGACAGAGCACAATGAATTTTGTCTTGCAGGCAAAAACTCTGACAAGGACATCTGGAGATTTTTGTTGGAAGTTTTCGAGTGAAAATGATATTTTATTTTCGACTCGACAATACAAGCTTTCGGCGTGCGCTCGTATTGGAACGGGAACTATATTTTCTATCACCAAAATTTATATTTGTCATCAAGTTGTATCACCTAATAAATAGATCTATCGCCACGAAATATTTTCGTTCTCAGATAAACAAAAATTGTTCCCAGGTATGAATTATCAAATTAATGTTAATATATGTGTAAAATAAGAGATCGATAACCAATAAAATTATATTGCATTACATGAATATAAACTTTGTTCTTATAATAACAGTTTTGTTACTTAAATAATAGCTCTGTGCTCAGAATGGTAGATCTGTCACCAAATAATGCTGACAGAAACCCTAACCCTAGAGGGTCGACGTCAAGGTCACCCCGAGGTTCGGTTAGTTAGGTTCCTTTAATCCCTGCAGACAGAAATAGGAGCCCCGTGCAGCGGGGCTCCTTCGACCTGCTGACGGAAAGTTAAGTTTTTTTGAAACTTAATGAAAATTTCTGGTGACATAATATATTATTATGATACCTTTAAATTAGTTTGCTTATATACTTATTAGGACAAAACTATTATAATACATACAAAAACATTTATTTGCTACTAGAGCCTATATCTCCATGATTTTAGGTGATTTATTGTGGAACTGATTTTGCATTGTTTGGTGACTACATTTTGGTGACAGATCTACTATTTTGAGGACAAACCCTATTATTTAAGAAACACAAAACTAATTAAATTGGTGATAGCTTAAATGATACCCTATTGGAACTGGCGCTGACGTTGCCAAATGGACTGATTGAAGCTAACAATTCGTGCTGCATTATTGTGCTTACAATGGGCGTACTGTTACAACGGTAAATGTATCCAGTAGCCTCGAAATGTCTGCTCGATCAATATCGGGATTCATGGTACTATCTAACCAGCATTTCTGTTTAATTATTAAATACTTGTAAAAAATTGACCAGACATGATCTACAATTTCAAGTTTAAACCACTTCGCAGTCAATCATACGAATTTAAGATCAGAAATCGAGTGCATAAATAACGATAAAGGAAAAATAAAGCATCGTATACCCACATTAAAGTTAAGCAGATATCGATTATGAAGTAGGTATGCGTCATTGGTATAGGATCAGAGGAATAACTCAATCAGGTATGCGAAGCGTCCTATCAGGGAATAGAAAGGTGGCATTGTTTTAAGTCCACACAATACAGTCAGAGGACATCGTATCTCAGGGGAGGCGCCACCACCTACCTGGAGGTTATCTGTTGCGTGATAAAGACGTTATTATTATGCAACATTAATTATTTATACTGGCCAACAAAGGACCAATTTCATTTGAATGCGAATTAAGGAAATATTATTGCAAAATGACAATGAATTCAGCCGTCAGCGAATGATTTATTGATTTTGTTTCTACTTGGCAGCAAGTATTCACAAAAAAGAGGTTTCAGATAATAGTTAATGCCTTGCAATAATGTATGAGCCGGAAGGCAGTTTGGTGCTTAATAATAAGCTGTAGTTGTGATTCTGCTGTTCTACATATTATATGCTTACGTAGGCGTACTCATATCCGTTCATAATCCCAAATAACGTAGGTCATGAAATCGAAGACATTCCTTCCCACGCCTATTCTCTGATTTGAGGAAAATCCAATATGACGTGGCCGCTGGGAGTTTTGGCACAAAATAAAGTCCCACGAAAGCAAAAGTCGTATTTCAAATGACCTATGAGATGTGACTAGTGCTTGCGTAAACCTAACCTTGGTATAACGATACTAAATACTGCGACACACCCACCGCGCCTTTTAGGAAGATGACGTGTTATTTATATTGTTATCGCGGTCATCCGATATTTGCGCGGTCATACCGGTCACCGCATGCTGTTATCAGACGTTCAATGCGCTTGTTTCAGTTAATATCTGCCACATGACAGATAAAATGTCGCTTAGCTTTATATAGACAATTTAAACTCTGAGCCTGATTTCAAGCAAATATTTTATGGTGCGATTGGACTGACATACGCATTGGTATTATAAATGTTCCTAAATAAATAGAGAAAGAAATAAAAGTAATCATTTCAGTCTATCGCAGTCCACCGCTGGAAAGACCCAATTAAAGGCTTAGAACTAGATTTTGTAACTACTTAATTTAATAACGATATTTCGGTAACGTTACCCTCTAATAATTACATTGCATATTAGGAAAGCCACTTTTTATATCCGATACAAGTTATAATTCACTCGGTATTAATCATAGTGCGTGCTTAGCCTTATCCATGATCCAAGGCCTCCACCACGACGGTACAAACGTTTCGCAATACATTGCACAACCGCACAATATGATACAATACTCGTAGTTGAAGAAAACACCAAGGTACTGGAAAAATCTCATGTAAGCGTCGGATGATGGGATTCTTCTTTTGTTAGGAGTTACCCCACAGTCTGGTCGTACTCGTACAGTGAGTCATACGACCGCCCGCGTCGTATTTAGGCTATTCGATAATGATGTCGCAACACTAACACTCGATGCACATTGATGTCAATCGATGCGGGCGTAACAGATACCGCACTACTTAATGATTGAGGATCGATTACTGTCACGCATCAATTCAAACGGCTTTTGTTATCCTTGCATCAATTGCTCTGTTGACATGTGCGCTGAAGTACCTATGTTTATTGTATTTTGAATTGTGTTTAAGCCACATTCATCATCAAACACACAACGTGACTGACGCTCGGAATATTATGTTCTTTCATTGTCATGCATGCCTTTCTGTGTAGACAAATGTAATTAAAACGTTGACATCATGAATGGGGCTAAAAATAAATCACATGAAATCATGTCATCAGCTACCAGATCACTAATGACGATATCTTCGCTCGCGGTCCCAGATTTTCACTTAGCAATAGAGAGGCAAGTGAAACTTGAATAATCATGACGCATTATTGATAATTATCAGATTTCCATTTGAAACACATGTTCACATCCAAATATGTCATCGAGAGTAGTTGGCGGTAAACAATAGACAGTGATTCATGCGGCGGATAATGCAACTGTTTGTACACAAACTTTAAACAATGTACGCGTCAATTTCAGATTTCTATGCATAGAACTGGTAGGTACCGCTCAATGGAACAACATGAAAGTTGCGTCCTGTTTTGTGAACATTTTGGCTCGCGCCCGAAATCCTGCGTGTAATAAGTCGAAAAACCAAAGGTCCAACAATTAACGCATACATACACCGCAAAAAATAGTCGGCCGCAACAGGGATTCAATTAAACAACGTTAGTGCACGTAATCGGAAACCTGCCCGCGACTGGACACGATTGCAATGCGATTTTTTGTCGAATCGACCGTTTCGTTCAGGTGTATGTGGGCAACATAACGGAACATCGAAATTGATCGAGATTCGAGAACGATTTACATAATGCGCGCCTTCTCTGATCTGAACACATAAATGATCGAGATTATAGCGCCTTTCCAAATCTCTGTTAGTATAAATGATCACATGGATGTTTGCACTTCAATGTCAAACATGTCACTGGCAGAAGAGACTTGTTAGTAAGATGCAAACTTGAGACACATCACACAAAACGATGAACGCAGTATTCGTAATAAAAAAATAACGAACACTTTTAAATTGTTTAATAATATTGTCATCATTTCCGCGTCGAATTGCATTGATAACACAGTAAAAGAAACACTCGGCAATGTACAATAATTAAAACCAACACAGTCCAGTTGATTTAATTAAGTAACTACTGCTAACCTATTTTAAAACACAAAAGCTGGCGCATAAAGGCAATTATTTGAACGACAGCTAATATCAACACTAGAGCTAATTGAATGCCAATTTATACACTGAAAACCACAAAATTGAATGCAGTATTAACGACAAGTTGCCAACTTGCTACTCAATTAATAGAAAATTTGGGAATAGTAAACACAACTGTTATTCAATTCCCAGCTAAATCAAAGAAGCACTAGAAAAAAAACGGTGCCCATTTTCACGAAAACAAAACCAATATTAGACTGATTCGAGGTACCGTACAAATTGAATGGAAAAGTTTGGACAAACAACTGCCTCGATATCGCTGAACTGTTCAGTGTTGGATATTTAATGCTTTTTAGAAAAATGCAAGACTGAAATGCAGGACTAAAATCGGAAATAAAATGCCCGCTTTGGCAGAGTCATAATAACATTATGATCACGTTAAAGTTCTTAAATTGATCATCACAATTTCACAAACGGAATTATTAATACTTATCACAAATTGTGACGTTACGGTCGTTTTACGAATTGTAACGTCATTCATATTTTGATTCAGAAAGATTCATAAAGCGATAGTTTTAGGCCATCAAAAATTGAAGTGCGAAAATCGTTGTTATTCTTGCCAAACTGTAGATAAAAACATCAAGAAGTGCACTCGCCAAGTCTTTAGAGGTTTGCGGTGTATCACTGATATCTATTACGCACGAAAGCTTTTAGTTCGCACCGAATGAAACCATCGACTTCAGTAAATCAACACCGACACTAAAGCTGGCACTACGTTAACAAAGCTATAAACGGCTCACGTCATTTGCACTATAGTAAAGTTGTTCATAATAGTTGATACGGAAGGATTTCGACACAGGAAATTGTATCCCATTGGCTTCAATCCACTAAGTTGTTACCTAAATAAAATCATCACCTGTCTAGCCTTTTCGCAACTATGTTGGGGGTCGGCTCCCAGTCTAGCCGGATGCAGCTGCATACCAGTATTTTTCATGGAGCGACTGCCTATCTGACCGACTATTATATATTATCTAAAATGTAAATGAACAAAAAAATTAAATGATTCTCAATAAGGTGAATCGGAAATGTTTACTTGATGAGCGGAATGTGTAGATTTTGAGCTCTGTGTTAGATATCGCAAGAAACCAATAGGGGATCGGACAAAAAAATTATAATTAGTCCGTCAGATAGATTTTCAAAAAATATTGGACACGTATTTTTTCTTTTTTCACATAAACAAAAAATGAAGACGATACAATGCTTCGAAAACTCGTGAATTCCTCGAAAACGTCACATGTTGTGACGTCATTTGTTGGTGAAAAATGTACTACACTTTTTCACCAACAAATGACGTCACAACCCTCCACTCATGATCTTTGACGCGTCTTATCTTCGTCAATTTTTATTAATTTGATAAAACAAAAAACACGTATCCAATATTTTTCGATAATCTAACTGACGGACTAATTAGAATCATATTTTTTTGACCCAGTGCGATCCCATAATGCACACAAAACACGCTACGACACAATATGATCACCACAACAGCGCTTGACCAACCTGATAACACCAATTAGATGAGGCATGGGTGCGCAAACGCAACATTGTCACAATACCACCACATGCAAATCGTTTATTGGCGCGACAATCAGATCGCGACGGGACCGGTCAACCGTACAGTCATTCGGTCATTGACACCAACGATGGTGACGCTGGACTCTTGCTGACCGTTCGCTTTAGAACGCTAAACTTCTTTTAACATATATTTGGAAATAGATATCGACGGATATATTGCAAATAGCGATGAGAGCTTTACTGTAATTGCGGTCGTATACATTGAAATAAAAAGCTTAAATAAAAGCAATTTAAACTTGTGCATCGATAAACCTATTTGTGTACTGGTTCTCTGAAAAAATATTTCGAACTAGGAAATGATCAATGTCTTTTATAATAACTAGAATAGACTAGTTCGCATAGTTCGTCTTCTACGAAATTCCGCGCCACGAAGAGCAAATGCGATCATATAATTTTAACGACCTCACAAGTTAGTATTTTATCTTCTTTCATCGTCTTTCGAGAGAAAACTTAGGCAATAAGAATGAATTCCAGATTGTTCTTAAGGTTGAGGAACACCTTCAACTTTATAATCAAATAACATAAGAAGAATTTATTGCGTCGCAAAACTTTATACTTTCCGAACATTCGTTGGCTATTACGTTTGTTTAGGAGTTACGACTTGAAAATAATCTTTGAACATTCCATTACGTGTTCCATCACATAATAAATTGATGCAAGTTATTGAGACAAGTACGGAAATCAAGGGTGTGCGATGATAACAAAATATCGATTAGATAAAAGCGCACAGTCGGTTGCGAAGAGCACTTCAACCGATAGTTGGGAAATGTTACCAGTATCCAATCAACCACTTGACGGAAAATGTGGTTACACGTTCCACGTATAATATGCAATTGTAAAGGAACATAAATAGTATTCCCGCTTACGCAGTAGTGCCAATTCAATTTATAAATATACTTGTAATTAACGACGGCAAACAGCTGCTCATTTACAAAGGGCAATGAGGTTCAATGGTGGATAATGCACCTGTTCTATTATTTTGACATTTAAAGGCTGGTTGTGTCTAACCGTTCATAAGACTACTGTCGCAATCTAAACGACAGCAACCCTCTTTTATTAGGAGGAAGCAAATTAATAAATGAAATAACAAATGGCTTTGACTGACATACAATATTAAAACGACCTAGAGTCTTGTTTATGAAGTAGGGTAATTTGAGGACCCCTCATAAAGAACTTCATCAACATAACGAAAATAGCTGCCGACCCCATACGCAGAGGGACAGGACCACAATGGATCATTTCCGCAAGTTGACGCCTCATAATGTATCTGAGAGGATGGACCTTTTAGTGTAATTTGAGGTAACGGAATATTTCAAAGTGTATTTCCATAACTATTACGTTTTTCCACGAAACGCCTAACGTTGGCCCAAAAGGATTGTGCCCATTTTTCGGTAGAACCTTTTTTAGTTCATATAGGAGCCCATTAATCATGCAAAACGTATTCGTGTTCAAACTGGAAGAGGGAAGACCCAATAAAGCTGTACATTTAGTTCGCGAGATCCGAGGGACCGGCAGTGTCGTCGTGGGCCGTGTTGAAGTTTTTTACTGTGCCTCCGTCAAGTCAAACAAAGAGCCGGAACAAAGCGGAGAGAGCGGCCTTTGTGCGGATACGTCTAGTGCGACGGCACTTAACTCTGACATCGGTGATGGCAGCACAGGCTCGTCGTGTCTACCGGGACACCGCTCCATGCTCGTCTTCCGCTGGACCTTAAGGCCGTCGCAGAAACTGTTGCGTAACTTCCACGTTGAGATTAATAAGGATTTATTGTTATCTGGAAGGATTGGCTCCTATGATATGATACAAAGATAACAAATACTCAAAGTACAAGATGTTTTCACACCTCGTTCCAGTGGTATCCAATGATTTTAAATCTTTTTCGGGCGCCTTTAATTGTATTATGCCGAAAATAAGTGAATAGTTGAATTACGAAGCTAGTGCAGCAAGCGGGGAGGAACGACCGGTGTTCGTTGCTGGCGATGTTTTATTGGCTTGCCCTAATTGCCTCCCGTCCCGCATTAACGACGTTTGCTACGACCTAGATAGGTTAGGAACACGCTCAGCGATCAATTTTCATATTGGTAACGTTGACGGCACATTAGCGTTCGTGTACCAGCGATTAAACCTTAGTATAAAAGCATACTTGGTTTCAGTTTTAAACCGTTTAGCGATTTTTTCTACTAGCTGAATTCACGAACAGTATCGTTTTATGCTAAGCTAAAGTCAGCTAAAAGTGTTGAATTAATTTTGATCCTAGATCATAGATGTAAGATATATATGATTGTAGCGACAGAATGTGTTTACTTAATGCAATCAAATCCAATCAACAATTGGACCTTATTCAAACTACCACAAATCCATCTTGATCACCCCAAACGACGCTTGTAATAAAGTATGGCGAATAAACCTGCAGGTCGAAGGCGCAAATTTCAATTTTCCGAGCGGACAGTCAGCTGCGTCTGGGTAATCCGGAATTTATCTCCTGCCTTCGGAACGGACACCCGTCGCCTTTCCATCACCCTGACACACCGAGAAACGAGAAATAGGAATTGTTGGGAAAATCCATTGTATTTCAAACATCTGACGCGGAATATGTTTCACACAGATGGACGGTCAAAGCGACCGCCGCAGATTCGAGGAAAGTATCACGTACGTATTTGAATATGTTATTCGAAGGAGGATAAGGTATGCACCACTATGAATAGGGCCGCAGTAACAAAAGCAGTAAAAACTTGCACCTATCCGTTACAGGTTACATGGCAGAATTGTGCCTTTGCGTGCGCGCATCTCGTACCGGTTCTACGCTTTGATGAATAGAATTCATTGGTTACACAGAGAAGTCGATATATTTATTACATCATGCTTTCGTTGCTAATCTGAGCGCATCGGCCTCGGTGACGCATGCCCGCCTCCTGCGGCCAATTTAACTGAATTTATAGCAGCTGCAAGGTCGACAAAGGATAACGAACCCGACCCGCAGCGGTGTTATGAAACAGGTCTTCATTGAATCAACAATAAACGTCATTATTACGGTGTAATTAGGCGCAGGTACCTGGAAGTGTTCGTAATCGGTAATAGACCATGGATTTCACTATAGAAAATTCATGTTATTTTCACTTTTGAAGGCATACTCAATTAATCGCAATGACCACGCTATGCGATGTGACCCGGATAGTAAATTGAACCCACAGATTGAACTTGGAGTGAGCAATAAAAAAGTTTTGTTCGAATAGGATGGATACGGTCGTATGTAATCTAACGTTGGATTAATTGAATCGCCCGGAGCGACCGCGACTCCATTTCTGCAGGAATGAAAGCCGAGTAAAAAGAAAGGGAGAATTAAAGCAGTCATCTTCGTAACACGTGTCCACTCCTAGATTACTGTTGAAGCACCTGATTGCTCTGGACATTTGTTATTTATAAATATTTCTTTGAAAGTCACGACTTATTTCTAGATATCATTGAAAAAACTATATAAAATGTATCATCGATAACGAGTTCCTAAAACTAGATTATTTTTATTTCTATTACCTTAATCTTGCCTAACTTGTTACGCAAATTAGTAGATAACATTTCCGACAGAATTTCAATTACTAAGTATTTGAGGGTTTCGTAAAATCACTTACTGCGGTACTCATAGATATTTACTGAGTACTTAAGCCGTCACTTAATAAAGGTTTGGCATATTTTTGTATGACAAAACTGTCAAAACCTACTACGTGATGGCCTAAGTAACGATTAAAGCTCTCCGACTGCGGCAGTTAGGGCTTGTTTACGGAGACGCGGGGCGTCGCGCGACGCGTGCTATTAATATTATTATAATTCTATGTTAAAAAGTGAACTATTTAATATAAGAAGTGGCCCAGTGTTTACAGCATCGGAACATGAGAAGTTTGGGGAATATGAAACTCTTTATATATATGTAATGTAATCTATAATATATAAAAGAAAGTCGTGTTAGTTACACTATTTATAACTCAAGAACGGCTGAACCGATTAGGCTGAAAATTGGTGGGGAGGTAGCTTAGAACCAGGAGACGGACATAAGATAGTTTTTTCTTTTTTTTTTTGGTAGTTAGGTTGTAGGTAGGTAGTAAGTTGGTAGGTAGTAAGTAGATAGGTAGTAGGTAGGTAGGTAGGTAGGTAGTAGGTAGGTAGGTAGGTAGGTAGTAGGTAGGTAAGTAGGTAGGTAGTAGGTAGGTAGGTAGTAGGTAGGTAGGTAGTAGGTAGGTAGGTAGTAGGTAGGTAGGTAGTAGGTAGGTAGGTAGTAGGTAGTAGGTAGGTAGGTAGGTTGGTAGTAGGTTGGTAGAAGGTAGGTAGTAGGTAGGTAGTAGGCAGGTACTAGGTAGGAAAAAGGGCATTGCAAGGCACGGTTCAGCTAGTTATACGCGGCGGCACCGCCCGCCACGCGTTCTGCCTAGCGTTGTAAATGCCGAAAGTTTCAATTATTTTTTTTTCATTGAAAAATACAAATTCTCGTTTTCTTCCGTACTATTCGAATATTGCAGTGAAAATTTTACAGTACGGATCTTTCGAAAAAATACGGGAATCATTCGAATGTTGCATTGAAATGTTCACTTTTAGGAACTTTTCGGAAAGAATGAAAAAGCAAAAGAAGCGAAATAGGTATTCGAAAGATTCCTCGAATAATTCGCTTCTTTTGTTTTGAAAAATTGATGGGATGTAAAAGTACCCCTAAAGCAAACGAATGGCACTTGTTCTGCCCGTCGGGGCTGCGGGTTGTACACTAGTTACTGCGGCGTCGACATATAGGGCTAAGAAGGAACATGGGTGGTTTTTAGTCAGTAGAAGTCTGACACTCCCTTTCGCTCTGCCCAAGAGCGGGAGGGGTTATTTGATGATTTTCCACCCGCCAAAAAAAAGGGCACTTGTTGCCATACCTGGGAGTTACGGAGATATTGGGGGTCAAAGTTCCAAATTTTGCACAGCTGTTTTTGTAAATACTAGTTTTTCAGGTTATAACTTTACTTAAATTAGCTCCATGACCCGTTTACTATTCAAAGCATCCACCAGCACAATGTTTTAAGAGTGCTACATTGAGTTTTACCGTAAAATGTGATTATTGACCCCAAAAAAGAAATTTGTTTCCCGGCAAAAATTTTTGCGTAGGGTACTTAGTTTGATGTACAGCATACCTGGTTGACGTATGTGTGAAGGGTTGATTTACACCCCGTATGTTTCGGTTTGCGCGTGCGATGATATCTGCCGCTGCACACACCGTCTCTCCGTAAACAGAAAAAACGTCCGAAGCGCCGCGCGACGTCAGGCCGCACGCACTTTCCGTAAATGAGGCCTAGTGCCTATGGACGGTGAGTGATGGGCTAACTCGCTGTCCGTCCGTCTTACGACGAAAACAGGCCGTTTCGACGGGGCGTTCGTGTTCCACGCGCGCCTCAAAGAGATGACAGCAACATTGGAGGGGCCCGAAAGGGCCGACGCCCGTCGGGGCCGCGGGTTGTCCACAGGTTATCGCGGCCTCGACATAGAGGGCAAAAAAGAAACATGGGTGGTTTTTAGTCAGTAGAAGTCTGACACTCCCTTTCGCTCTGCCCATGAGCGGAAGGGATTATTTGATGATTTTACACCCGCCAAAAAAAAAAAACAAAAAGGCTTAGGATCTTCTTGAACGAGTCATCGAATACTTTGCAAGTCCGTGAAGTAGAAACTTGAGGAGTTTTTAAAACAATTAAATTGGAAAACAAATTAAGGATGAAATTCCTCGTCCTCTTCACTTTGTTGAAGGCTCTCGTTAACTTTTTAATAAGTTGGTTTTGATTGTACACTTATACGACCATACAAAGTTTTTTTCTTTCAGGCAATCTAATTGCGAATAACTCCTGAACAACAAAAATAACTACACGTAGGGTTCCTTTAATGCCATTTTGTTATTCAATTTAAGGTACCTACTAAGTCGTCGTCGGTGTAGCGTTTAAGTTATAAGGGAAGCCTCGACGTTGCCACGTAATAAGATTAACCTACGAGCTAGGACGAAACAACGCTAAAGCGGTTGGTACACACGGCTACACATCGAGCTATATAAAGAGTAAAGCTTAGTGTAGACTGTAGCCGTGTGGACTATCGGTTTTCGATAATTTTCCATGCGGAAAACAAACAAGATATCTACGTAAAGGATCTGATAAGTTTTTAGCATTACTTCAATCTAATTTGAAGTCTGTTATCATCATCTCTTTTCCGTTTATGCAGCTATTGCTGATGTCAAATATCCACATGGCATCTTCTATCAGTCAAATAAGGTATGCGAAGTAGTGCAGAACCGTTTACTGCATACAATGTCGCGGCTGGTCTTACATGATATTTGTATGACATTTAGCATTGAGTGCTGACATACCTGCATTTATTATGGTCATCGATTCTGAATAGAAGTTATAATTTAAGGATTTATCTTTAAATACTTCGATCAGTTTAGCTTCATGTCGATTTGTGCGGTTTTCCCAACCCTGTTACTACGCTACGTTAAAGTTACGTCCACGTTCCAGTACATCGTACACGGCAATCTTGTTTATCGATTCAGATGTCGTCACATGCCCCCCTCTACTGCCTATCCTGTCAGCACCGAGCGCCGTGAATTTACGACTGTTTTGCTGCAACTTCCGTCACTTTTCGGAGGATATTGCAGCACTTAATATGTTAGTTATCTAGGTATAAATATTGCAACTAGAAGAAATACTTATGGTTCTAAGAACGCAATTTAATGTACTGTACTTCAGACTAACTACTTTATCTTACGACTTATTTTTATGTGAGTACCTACGTCGTCGTGTGTTTCAAAATAGTGCGTCACTCGAGTATTACGATAAATACATTCTTTACCTATACATATGTTAGAATTTAATTCAATTCATTCATCCCTTGACAATTAAATCGTAATCAGTTTTCATTTGTTCTCTGAAATTAATTTCAACTTTGAATTGCAAGATGGAAATCATTTTATCCATTTTACGAGAACTTTTAAAGAGGAAATCTGGCCTATTTTCTGTAATTGAATGGACTGCACGCAGTGAGCACTGACTTAACGAAGCAGGCAGGGCTTCAGGTCGTTAGCCTTCACCGCATAAGTCCTGTATTTAGGTCTAGTGAGGATAACATGCGGTATCTCGGCAGGGTTATAACAAGGCAGATTATGGCCAAAACGTGAGCTTTAAAACCCGGAGCTCCGCAGGCACGTATTGGAGCAGTCATCACGTTCTTATTGCTGTCATAACAATTTATTGAGCTCAATATGGTCTAATAGGAATACCAAATATCGTAATAAACCTTATTTTGAATACCATATCAAAAACCGTGTTTTTAACATACCTGTGTTATGAATACGGAAGGACTCTAACAAGCAAAGATTTATAAAATAAACATCCTGGTGATGATTGACAAACACCTAAATAAACATCATGACATTTTGTATCATTCAATGAAATCGCTAATAAAAGGTTTTTGAAGAAAAATGAGACTCAAAACAACTGCTGCTTTCAATCTTATTTACCGAAAACAATGCCGAGGGAAAATTATGTAAATGAAAACAGAATTCCGATAACAAGATAATCCGAACAAGGAAAATAAGAAAATTAGAGAAAAGCCCATATATAAAGGCCGCGGGAAAATGGACAATACTTTTAAGAGGTAATAAATCCTAAGTATTTAATAAGTAAACACATTTAGATACCTCTTAATCAAAGTGGATGAACAAGGACGACTAATTAATCACTTGGGACTTTTGGTTAATTAATAACGAAACAAATTATTTAACTACAGTCGGCATTTCTTTAGAATCTTTAGTTAATAGTCGTTTTTGACGAGCTTTTAATAACTTAACTAAAACATATTTTATTACGAAAAAAGCAAATTAAACCTATACACATCAATAAAAAAAACTGGCTAAGTGCAAGTCGGACCTGCACATGAAGGGTTCCGTACCATTGGCTGCGAGTTGTTCGAAACAGATACTGCGGCCTCGGCACAAGGGCCATAAGGAGTTAAGGGGGGGGGGGGGTCGGAATTGGAAAGACAGATAGACATACAGACAGACACACGAGATATCCTTTATGGGTTCCTTTATTCCCTTTGTGGTACGGAACCCCAAAAACGGTAGAATCAGATACGAGTAAATGAACTTAAAACGTACCGTTTATTCCAGGAATCCTAATGTTTCGTGCAGCAATTCGATTAAAAAATAATGACACCTAAAATCTGATTTATCCCAAAGGAAAAGTACGAAAAATATTAAATATGATTACAATTCTCAAGAGGCTCTCTTTCAAATCGTTTACATAAAAATGTTCATGAATCATGATATCAGCCATTATTAACGAAATAACGATGGCGGTTGCCTGTGACAGCCTACATACATAATCTCATTTATTATAACAACTTTGTACGAAATTAAATAATCCATTAGTAATTCAAAATCTCTCGTCGGGGGAAACGTAGAGGAATCAAATTGTAATTTTGTAAAAAGCCGCGATGAAAGGAGTGTCATTCACAATTTGCGGATACCCAGAAGTTAATGCTAATTGAATCAATTTGCAAGAAATTATAGACAGCTTGGCCAAATGTGCGAAAATTTGAATTAGTCGGAATAGATACTTTTATTTTTTGATCAAGTCGATAAAGTTTCTAATCAAATTATAACAAAACATATTTTTGGCCCTATCAAAACGTATGGAAAGATAAGATTATTTGTTTCTCGTATATTATAAAGGGTGTAAGAGTACCCTTAACGCAAACGAAGGGCACTTGTTCTCCCCACCACTGCGATCATTTATTTGTTCTAGACCATACCTGGGAACCCCCTAGTTACGGAGATATTGTGACTGTGCGGTGTGTGCGGTGACTGGCCTGTTGGTCTAGTGGTTAGTGACCCTAACTGCTATGCCGGAGGTCGTGGGTTCGATTCCCACCCAGGACAAATGTTTGTGTGATGAGCACGATCATTTGTTCTGTGTCTGGGTGTAATATATCTATAATATTTATGTATTTAGAAATATATAAGTATGTTTATCAGTTGTCTAGTACCCATAACACAAGCTCTGCTTAGCTTGGGACTAGATGGCGTTGTGTGATAGTTGTGAAATATTATTATTATTATTATTATATTGGGGGTCAAAGTTCCAAATTTTGAACAGCTGTTTTTGTAAATACTAGTTTTTCGGGTTGTAACTTTACTTAAATTACCTCCATTACCCTTTTACTATTCAAAGCATCCACTAGCACCAAAAAAAAAGTCAAAAATTTTTGCGTAGGGATACTTAGTTTGATGTACAGAATGCTTGGTTGACGTATGTGTGAAGGGTTTATTTACACCCTGTATATTGATAAACTTGAAACACATCATTAGAATATCAAAAAATTATTTTCATCTTAATCAATAAAAGTTTATCCATATTTAATTTATGTTATGTTTAAGTAGTTTTAAGTATGTATTTTTGTAAGTAATTGCAAAATGAACGAGTCAACAAAAAATTGATGACATTGAAGAGTACATAATGTAATCGACTTCTATGTAATTCGTTTTTAAAGTAACTTCATTGTAAAAATTCTATTACTGATCCAATTACTGAAAAAGGGGAGTGTATTGGGAAAAAAGTAAAACGTTGACTTTACGAAGACACGGGTTGCTGAACTGGGGAGATAATAAAGTTGAAGGGGATACTGAATTTTATATCTAACACAAGAAAAGTAATGCTGTCAGCATGTAAAAAACCGAATTAGCCTAATATGGTAAAAAATACGTTACTCAACCGTATTAAAAAAGCAGAAATCCAAGAAAAAAGTTCAATCATGTTTACCGTAAATATTTATCAATTTACGAAAACGAATCAATGACAACAACTACCAATTCCAACTTCATAATCACGTTCGAATCGAGTCGTCAAAACCAGTCGCTCAATAAGGCAAATTGTAAACTTTCGGAACTTGACCTTCCAAGTTCAGATGCGAACAGAACCCCTCCATCCCTCCCTCCCTCCTGGCCGCTCCCGTCGGGCCCGGCCCGCATTGCAGTGAAACAGAAGGACGATGCGAAATAAGAACCAGACCTGTATCAAGTCTTTTAAATCCTTTGATTCTACTCAATGATATGACCCCTCGCTTCGTTCTAAAGTCGACGACCTCCTTATGTACTGTATTGAACTGCACAATTTCATTTTCATTTGCTATGTTGCCGTCCAGTCGGGACTCTGAATGCTAATTTGGGAGCCAATAGTAGATAGCTAGGTTGAAAAACAATGAAAAGACAATATTGGCTATTTGTTGGCAGGGGTAAGGGGGGCAGCTTCGTAATAAAACGCGATGAAAGCTTCAATAGGGCTAGCAGAACCTTGACACCCTCCAGTATACGAGCAGAGGTCAAGGTGGACCTAATGCGTTTACGGCTTTCAACCTTGCGCACTTTATAGTCATCGGACGGCCCTGAACGGTCGTTTCTTAAATCCTAAAAATAAAAGAAGAATAAAATACTCGTATAGACCAGATTTTGCTTTGATGTGGAATTTATGGATGAACCATTCAGAGGTCATTTTCCTTGAAGCCACGTACGAGATTTTCTGTCTTGGTAACAATTTGCTTTTATAATGAAGAAATCACATCATAATAGGAATATGAATATTGAAATTGTTCAAATCTAAAAATAAGCACATAGGTAGGCCCTTTAGAAGGGAGTCATAATAAATAAGGGATTCATAATAAATAAGTTAACAACAACAATCCCAATTGATTGTGTAATTAAACCAGCTATTAACACACCTTTCTGCGTTGGAAGAAGACGTGACCGTGAAAATAATTGACGCTGTCACTAGCGACACACGTTGAAGAAACAACATGCTAGCAAGATCGATAGTGGACACAACAAATGAATTGACCCTGATGCCTAAAACTGTTCGAATCTCAGTCGGAATATTCGATATTTACATAACTATGTTTAGCACCGTAAATGTAAGAAATTCTTGACATTTTCCTCGAGGCTAACGCGATGAGTCACCAGCGTCCTTCACCTCAGACTGGCCGCTCCACCCGACATCCGCATTCACAATTTTCCCCACTAAAACCTTCTCTCGACGAGCACAGCTTATTCACGTCACATTTTAATTCATTCTTAGCTGTGACGTAAATGCTACGATTCTTCTACAAAAGCCTTTTAAGCACGCTGCGAGTATACTCAAATCAAATGACTCAAATGTTTGACCTTTCTGTCGTAAACAACAGGCACCGAAACAGGGAACAAAATCAGAAGCCAATGTCAAGAGAAACAACTTTCTTTAACAAGGCCTATTCTCAGGAGTAATGTATCATAAAGTCGTGCAGTTGTTTGATTGGTCAACGAAGACATTACTTACGAGAAAGATGAAAGAAAACAACAACCGTTACCCAAGTAAATAGTGAGGCGAATCATTGCGATTACGACATAGCCGCACAACATTACCACACTTTCTCCGCAGAACAAATCGCAAAATAGTAAATGTCGCAAAGTAAATTAACCGCGAGCCAAGAAAATTGTTTGTAGAGCCTTGTGTTCACTCGATAAAACAAGAGAATACAATGTGTATGAGTCAGAAAAATATAAGTCCAAACTGTTTTGTGTTGACAAAAACGTATTATAAAAGTCCTTGATACGGATTGTACGCATTGCTATTTTATTAGTGAAATTCACGGTCAGTAACAAAACACGCGACAGTGAATGTAGTGTTACGTCCAACCCATGCGATTAGCGGAGGTACCTACCTACTGCAATACTATGACTATGAGCATTCTATTTGCTCATCAAAGCGTAGTACAGTGAAACAATAGAAATATTTGTTAAATTACATTACAGCTTTAAGTACTTGTTGACGGCTGAAATTTTTTAGCAATAGGTGAGTAGCGTGTTTTCATTTATCTTTTAGGTTATGTTTATCATAAAAGGATTGGATTTGTTGAAACATCGTGGAAAGTCAATAAAGCCTTTGCTTGCATTACTATATAAACGCACAATAATAATGCAAGAGATGAAAGTGGAACGTACCCTACAAAACTTTGCTGTCACGTAACGTCAAGTTCATTTGCTAATTGAACGAGCCGGCCTTTCATAACTCGGACGAGTACCATCACCTTTCATAAGCCAGACTGCCAGACATATTTTACTGTATATGTATAATATGTATATTACTTTTCAGACTGAATTTATTCACGAATTCAGATGACAGCGAAATATAAGATATAATTTTGACATGTCTTACTATTAATTTAGCAGATAGTTGAGATCAAAGATAAGTTTCTTACATATATGTTGCGGATTTCTGTACATACCGACCCGTGTGTATATTGCATCGTATTTTGCAAGGCCCGCATAACAACAACATTCGAAAGTGTGTCAAGATTGCAATAGCAACGTGGAGCCGACACGATGCGCTAAGCAGGAAACGCAACACATTGTAAACATTTACCAATGAAGTATTTGTATATATTATTATATGCCTTCCGCGTTAGCAATATTAAAACTTACTACATTTCCGATGCAGAAATGAATAGTAATATTAGAGAGTCGCCACTTATAGGGTGAATCAGGTGTAGCATAAAAACGAATCATAACATTCAAGTTGAAGGCTTACAGCCTTCGGAATAAAAGATCCTTGGAAGTGAAAAGATTTGAAACGAACGTTAAATAAAATGTAGCCAATGTAGGTGTTCATTTGTGAACAGTTACGTTAAACCTACTCTTCATTAAAACCCATTTTACTAATCTACGCAGACAGATAAACAAAATTGAATTGAGTGGGGAACAATAAAAATGCAAATATCGATCATGACGGGCCAGACATTATTGTTCGCTGTGACGGAATTTCACGGGATGCTTCCCATTCTATTCGCTTTATACGGAGTTCATGATATGGGATGTAAAATGTCCATATCGATTCGTCTGCTCTGTTGTTGACGACGGAATTGGCCTAAAAAAGTCACATGTTATTTTTAGCCCAGTGAAATGTAGGAACAGAGAGAGCCAAATTTCCTTGCCTCTTTCAATAGAGGCCACGTTTTCGCAGAACGACGTGGTTTCCATTCGTCAGCTTATGAATAGAATTGTTTTCGAAATCTACTATTAGGCATAATCAGCTAGCTATTGTTTCCAAATCTGACGACGCCCACGAACTTACTCATCATGTATCAAAGAAGGGAATAGGCAATATTATATCTTGATTAATGATTGTCTTACTACTGATTTGGAATGAACTTGCTTTGGTTTAGGGGTCTTGTCTGTTGACATACAAATTCTTAAAGGGCAGGATTGGAATGTAGATGAATAAAGTATTACAAACTTTCAAGGGTCCATAAAAAAACATGTACCTATTCCTTATGTTTAGTCTTCGGTTTTAAAAAGTTATAACAATAAGTCAGGCAAATATTTCAACATTTGTTATGTGTATATAGCCCCAAAGGCATTGAGGGCTAAATATAACTGACCGGTTGTGTTTAATGTCGTGTTCTGACCCCAAACTCTTCGTGACGGATATCGAACCGTACAATGCGAATGCAGTACAGCACGCAAGTGAATTTCGCGATCGGGTGAACGTTTCATTTTCATTGTAACTTTGTTACGATTTCGTGATTCGTGACATTCAACACCGCACATTACACAATCACTACAATCTAAACAAAATCGCACTTAAGTCGATTTCAATAACATGGCTAAATTGCTTGTCTATTAGTAGGCGAAATCTTATTTCGCACAGTCACGACACTATCAATGTCCTATTACCTAGACCTGGATGTAATACCACGGGTGTACAATTACAAAGAGACAACAGCTACTCCGCAAAATGGTGGGTAATAACTATCCTAGTATTTCATGACAGTACGACTACGCCGCGCGCTTTCTGATATTCCATCTGGGTAAGCGGTAACAATACTGCGAAACTGCAAAGCATTCCGGTGCGTCACGCTGTTGTACACAACAGATAATGTCACGCAATTCAACGTTCCAATAGCAAACGTTGTTGTGGAGCCATAGAACATTGCTCAGGGAGTGAGCGAACCATTTCGCAGGGAGATATCTCTCAACAAGAGAATACACTTCGTAATAAGACTCCATTAGGCTTGATCCTTGTCTTTTATAAAGACTCGGCAGTAGATACGCAGACGAAGGCACAGCTTCACAGACAATGATTGATGCCTCGTGTCCTCAGACTGACAAGATAAAACGTAATATATTCCACAAGGTTCATCTTACTCTGTGGATCAATATGAATACGCACAAGATTATAGGCCTTTATAAACTGTAATGAATGTCAAATTTGTTGAATAGCAAACATGATTGCTTGTATGAACGTTCAGGTTATTATTTATCACATCGTGTATCAAACTAACTTCATTTTAGCAGACCGTTTACTATTAGGTTAGAAATGAACCATGCGCTTACCTTCAAGTATGATCCGTAATATTTAGTGACGTAGGGGCTGTCACATTGTGACAGTACCATGATCTCCTGCTGGATGTCCTCGATTTCATCTTCAGCTTCTTCTAAGTCGATTATTTTAATAGCGACCACTTGCTGGGTCCTGTTATCAACACCTTTAAACACTTCACCAAAGGAGCCTTTGCCGATCTTCTCTTGTTTCGTGAAGATCAGCTCGGGGTCGACCTTCTGTGAAACAAAAAAAAAATGTTAATGAAGAAATAACACGAATAAATAAATATTAATTGAACGATAAAGTCAAGATTAAATCCTATCACCCCGCATTGGGATGACAAATCGATAAGTTCAAAGAAAACACAACTGTTTTAAAATTATCTTGTGGCATTAACAATAATGGCTCTTTCAAGGAAAGATTTATTCCTTTACATAATTCAAGGAATACAAACAAATTAGTGTAAATTTGGCTAAATATCATGTCATGAACAAGAAGACACGTGCCTTCATTTAAAAATAAGCGAGCATAACAGACGGGGTGGCACATAATTTCACGTTAAGCGTTATTTCAAGTGCCTTATTTATACGCAAATATGATGTTCAAAAGCAATGATTGATTATTATTCATAGCGTGACATAAAATATTCATACGCACGAGCTGTGAATATGATAATTGTACTTTTGTGTCATTTTTACGAGATCTAAATCCTTGCGTTTTACTTCGGCGGGGAGTACCACTATCTCCCACAATACACATGGTATTGAAATGTCTACATGAAGCGAATAATTAATAAACTAAAGTGTTTTTAGTCTATGGATCATTATCATATCTTTCACTAAAGTATTTTAAACCTTGACGCAATAATGTGTGTGTAAGTAACAAGAATGGAATTCGATAACGATCGATTATTTGATGATACTTAGTTGAAAAACATGTTTTAGATAAAGTGGCTACAATCATGCTCTATCAAAGGGCTACGTCTTGTTGAATGGAAGGAAATCTGCTGGTTAAATATTTTGAACTATAAATTCACGAAGTGAAAAAAAAAACCACAAAAACTTCCTTTTCATTCATGGAAATGAGGTTTTGTGTCAATAGGTTGTGTGTTGGTCTAACAATGGTTAAGCAGACATAAATTAATTTGCTAGCTCTAGCGCTTTACAGTTATCTGTTTTAAGTAGGTGTACCGTGGCCACAGCGAGGTTACGTTATCCACGATTACATTTTGCGGGTGACTCAGTTTGATTACCTGGTCAGGCGGACAGACCTCTAATCAGCGTATGCCTCGCCAGCTTTAAGCTAACCTCGTTTTATTCCCTTTTTGTCTAGACAGGAGATTATTATTTTAGTAGTTTTATTTGCTGTATGTTGCTAACGCACAATGTACAATAAAGCTGCAGAGGTGAACCTTTTGGCATTTAACTGACATTGCATGCGGAGTCAAGGCCCCGCGCTGCAAGATGCAATCGGAGTTAACATCTCCGCCTCTGCATGACGCTACGAAATATTATTTAAACACGTTGTATTTATTTATTCATGAATATAAAGGAAAATTAATGTCATATAGATAAAAACACACAGTGTAATCGATGCTTTTTCTTATCTATTTTTATACCGGAAAACTCACCAACTACACTTTCGGTATGGTTTTTACGACAGTCGCAGACTGAGTCATGAAGTGAAGTACTAATTAGATAAAATGTTGTTATCTTAAAGGATACACAACAATAACACGGAAATAATTGAAGTGATTCACATGTTAATTAAAAAGTACCACTAAGATGTGTAAAACAGAAATAGCGGCCCATAGAACCCAAAATCTAAAATAAAGATACGAAATTCAACAATGTTCTTGGTGAATGATAAAATGAAGTTATTTAATAAAGAATCTGGTGATGATATCGATCCAATAGCTAATTCATGGAGTGAAACTCGCATTCCTTTGAATAACACGCGAGGAAAAGACAGCGCTACAAGTGCTCTTAACATGAAACAAATTGAGGTATCATATCAGCCAATTATGTTCCAGATATTAAATTTATTACTCATATTAAATGATGTACAATATTTATTTCAATACCGTTGCAAAATCTTTGGAACGTGCAAATGCAAATAGCGTTTTAAAAATATTGGAGAAAAGCAGAAAATTTTAAATGAGATCGCGACGAAAGCTTCATAGTTTCCACGTTGCGATAAGTACAGCACGTGGATCGTTTTATCCGAGTTGAGACGGCACGAGACATAGTCGGAGGGGGACGTGACTAGACTACCAATGAGCTCAACCAGGGAGCATATTGAGACGTAAATCTTCTTATTTTTAATCTAGTGGCACGAGCAGTAAATAAAACTGTTTTAGGTTTAAGTAAACCTATCCGACTCAGTAAAAGCGAACGAGATGTTCCATTTATCCGAACTGCTTCCAATAATGTCGAAGCGATAGATAAGCGGGTTAATAAATCGAACATTGCGAGTGAATTAAAGGATTTCTTGCGAAGAATTGGAAATATTTGACTCGTTTACGCAAATTATACGCATATACTTTGGAGAAATCTATTTAGGTTTCTAGTTAAGAAACTAACGGACTAGACTTTAAAGACTGAAATAAAATAAACAGTGGACTCTGCTTTACTCAAACATTGTTTTATAAATAAATTAGTGCGAATAGAATGAGCTTTCGTGGAAGTCAGGAAGTGTACATAAAAGCAGGTACCCAAACAACGAGGCATAGCACTTATTTCCTGTTAAAATGCCACCCGTAAGGGACTCTGAAAAAGGGGATGATAAAGTAAAAGGCTCATCCTTGTATGAACAAAAAGGCTTATTGTGTTTGGTTCGCCAATTTCACACGAGCTTGTAAAGTATGGTATCAATTTGACTTTAAATAAATAACACTTTGGTACCAGAGAGAAAAGTATATATAAAGAGTAAAAAAAATATATACAGTATTTAATATCTTCTCTGTTTGCATTTCGTTGCCTTTTAATTAAGCTTTGTACGAGATTATGAAGACAATAAATGCAGAATTAACCAACATTTTGTAGGTAAACTGGAATGCATGGAGTAGATTTCCATTTGTGCAATCGTACGTTTTTTGTCGGGTTTTTATTATTATTATTATTTATTAACTTATAAAATGAACTTGTGTGAAATATTTTCCTATACATAATGTATGGGAGCGCAGGTCTCAAAACTGCAAATATTAGTTAGTTTTATTTTTACAATAAAAATCCTCGTTCGGTTGCAGGTAGGCAGGGTAGTTAATCAGTTTAGTAAGTTTACATATTATGATGGGCAACTACGGAACCCTACATTGTGCGTAGTCTGACATGCACTTGGCCGGTTTTTAAATTTAATGTAGCAAGTGACACTCGCGTAATCAAGATGAATCTAACGACTTATATTTTATTCAAATCCCTTCATCCGTTCAAGAGTTATGAGGGAACAAAGAAACTGACATACATATTACATACACGTTAAACACATAATAATTCTCCTTTTGGGCTTCGCTGCAGTCGGGTAAAAAAGGAAATGTCAACAACACATACGTATTTTGGAATTGCCTTTATCATTAAATTGAGCAAGATAACATTGTTTGAATTATTTAAATGTATGAACTTCTAAAAGTTGCCCATCATCACTTCAAAGAAAGCTTTTAAAAGCTTAATATTATGCGAAAAGTTTCGGTACAAAATAAGTGGTTAAGATAAGAAAGCAATAGAGAAGTTATTTAACAGGCGGTGAGGGGAACAGCCCCTTTGAGTTGAAATAATAGAGACAATCACCTTTTGAACAAAGCAAAAAGTATGTTACATTGGGAATATATTTGTACTGTCTAAAGATTGAATGAGTAAACGTTACCAGGAGGATTGCATCTTAGGGTTTTTTATTTTCCATAGCCTATATTGTGTCGCAATGCTGGGCAAAGACCTCCCCTTTCTCCATTCAAACCAATTATCAAATTTCTGACCACGGTTGCCTCTCGAACACCACCTTCGTCACGCTCGACCACGTCGGCGATGTCCGCCCAGTGAATGACGATCCTTGTCTACCTTACCTCTCAGGGTGCATCCACAACACTAACAAAACTTTTAGCATATTATCTTTATCAATTAGTATTTTTACTATTATACTAAGTAAATAACCTGTAATTACTTAACCTAGACAGATTCTAATCGCGATAAATGATTGGAATTGATTTATTCATTATCTGTCCAACAATGCAAACATCATCTGTGGACATAGTGGTTATTAATAGTTATGTTACAAATATTCTAGAAACTGCTCTCACTGTAACATGACTTTTTGTCTGCACTAAAGGTTACACTCTACGCAGGTTGTGTGGAATGACGTAAGCTAGGGCGACGTCAGCCATCCAGCTATGGACAGGCAGGCCCATAATCGAGAGTTATTTTTATATTACTTTATACGTTTTATCCATGGCCGTCCATTGTGAGATAAGGTACACACGCGATAAAGCTGATGTTAATTTTTTCTGCCACGATAATCTCAGTTAATAAGAGTCACGTCCACAGATTGTTATGGCCGTGATTGAGCTGTGTCGTAAACCACGCCAAACTATTTTGGTATTTAATTTCAAAATCGTTGGTCAATTTGTCTCGCAAAACTTTAAACATTATAGTTTTTTATACTCGTACAATGTGTGTGTGCATTGTTGTGTTCTTGAAAGTGTTTTCTAGTTTCCTTTATTAAATCCCTTTTCAGACTCTAATTACCACACGGTATTTATAGGAACGCTTTCCAAGTTCTATCACGAAAAGGTGAAGGCCATTGCGGCTTTGGTTAGCTTCGCATAGATTGCTAAAACGTCTGGGCTTATACTATTCCTGGATGGGAAAATACCAAGGCTGCATATTATTAGCAAAGAGATGTATTAAGCTTTTAATGACGTCGCTAAAACTTAGGATAACTGCGTCCCTAGAGGCTTTGAGACCAGCGCAAACCACTCACGTTTTAATTTATATTGATGTCATAAAGTTAGTACCTAATAATAACTTGCTTATGGTAATGGCTTATTCAAGTAAAGTTTCATCAGAACTATGTACATGCGCTTTATCTGTTTTTATTAGCGCATACCTGTCTTTTCAATTAAGATAGCAGCAGGTGCAACTACTGATTAATTTTACCTAATCGAATTATAACTTTGCGAATAAACGGAAATTATAAACAAAAAAAATGACGTTTAAAATAATGGAATACTAATTGCGAATTTTAATTCAATTCACATTTTAAATACTTTTTATAATGACAAATTATAATTGTTAATGACCAAATCGTTGCTATTCGTGCCATATGCGTTACCATGGTGAAGTAATTAAACTTTCATGATAATGATATCTGTCGCAATCCAGTCCCGATACCCGCTGCTATATAACGCAACATTGACCTTGTTGTAAAAGAAAAGCCAAGTACTGGTTACGCAGCTTGAAGTTAAATATGATTTTAATTACGGATTGCAATGGACAACATATTTATTGAAGACCTTATTCATTAGGGAATAAGTGGATATGAGAGGGAAATTGAATTCTATTTAAATAAAAAGGCTGCTTATTTAATTTAAATGGACAGCATTTAAACAGCATTTGACAGGATTTTAATGGAGCATTCGATGTCGAATTGGACTTATTCGACGATCTTAAATAAATAAAGGATCGTTTTGTGTAAAAAACTGCGCATTTAAACAGTACAGCAAAATAGCGAAACTAAGTTTAAAGTGCTTCTAACGTTAAAGACAAGCCTGCGTTACATTTCGCTGGAGGTAGTCATCGGTGTCCTCGTACCGTAAACAGAACAACCTCACTTACGACTACATTTGCTATTCATTAGATACTACCCTATATAGGAAATGGTCTTACACAGACCTAGCCAGTACCGGCACACTGTAAAAGGGCTAACGGCATGCGTTCGGCGAATACACTTTTTTTGCTGGACCTTCGTAAGAGTTACGTAAATAAGTAAACATGGACCAGTCTAGGGACTAGTTTGTGAGGTTAGAAAGTGGGCAAGTAAACGGGGAAACAATTGGAACCCCGGTTTATCAACATTCATTCGCAAAATTTAAATCGCAATATAATATTTATCAACTTATCTATCAAATAACATCTTTCGGCATGATAATTATTTAGCCAATTTAAGTAAGATCTAATGATTGTCATGTAACATGGGTTACATACGTGGAGTTACTGCCTGAGAGAAACGGCAGTTCGTGTCGAATGACGCGTGCGCAGCCGACATGCGACACGCATTGCGAGAGACTAGGAAATAAATTGCAGCTATACTATAAAACAGCCGATCAGCTCACGCACATTATATCAGGACATGAAAGTACCTACCGAACGCATAGAATTACAAGGCGGTTTGTTGCTTTCCATGTTTCACTTACATTGTTTCCAGTATATCGGTTTTGAGAAGGACGGACGGGGGCCGGGCGCGCAGGCTGTGGGGGAACCTTAACCTGTCGTCGGTCAAAGGACGAGACATGATTGCCTGACCAACCCCAGCGCCCGGGCCCATTACTTCCATGTGGCAGAGAATACGATGACTGTGGTCTCAAATGTCTCGTTGGTGGACCAGACAGTATTGGACCATTTGGCCCAACTGGTGGCATGGGACCGGGAGGTCCTTGAACATAGTGATAGTGCGGTGGATTCGACACCGCCGCCCCCCACATATTATTCTACACGTCTTGAGTCACTCACTAACACTGCACAAACCAAATATCACCTCATCACCTCGATATTGGGAAAACACTGACATCCAAAGGCATTTTGTTAGTTCCACAGTTTCGTCTTATCTCCTAAAACGACGATAATTATGAATTAGCCAATCGTTTCAGTGTATATTCTTTCAAACATTTGATAACGCGCACATTTTCTATCGGCTACCAGTCGGTAGCGAGTGATCCAGGCCACTGTTCGCGATGGAAAGACAGCTTGAAAACATGAACGCCTCGAAAGCAACCGTCACCGGACGCAACCGAGACGCGTAGAGAATTAATTTATGTTTGATGGACGATTGTTTGTCCACAAAGGTGTCTAATGATCTAAAAACTATTTTGGACGAGTTTGCAAAAACACTGGTTAATGAAGCTTTACTAGCCAATTACTTATTACACGGATTGCAGGCCTCCCAAGTGTTCCTCTGGGAAGGTGACAGACCACACCTTTCGATTAAATCAGTAGTTTTAGGGCACGACAGAGATTATGCAGTTACTGTACCGAAGACGTTAATCGAATATTAATCAACACCAGTAACTACATGAAGTGGGACAGTCAATAAAACGAGAATAGGGACAGTCGAAATGTAAAAGTTCACATCACTGAATAACAAAATTCAGTGGCAACTTTAAATCTTGCTAACGTCACTATGGTCACCGCTACACAGATAGTTTCCACATCACCGGCTGTTAGAGAAATCTGTTTCCCGACACTACAAATCCATCATGATGGATGGCGTGTGAGTTTCAACGCATTTGAATGTAGACTGGTTGCGTGTTGCGAGTGGTTGCCGAGCGTTCCACACCGGCCGTCCTGGCGATTGCATTATGATTTTTTCGCAAGGGACCGCGGGGGTGAAACGAGCGCGCGGGCGGCGAGCGGCGCCAGCGGAGCGTGCAGCGGCGGCTGCTCCGGCCGCTCAACGCAGCGAAACTCGCGCCCAGACTTCATGTACCCAGCAGTGCATAAGTATTCACAGCTATTCAATGCTATTGCCATATCATTTGCTCGTCGCCAGCGATCTACAAATTATGCAGATGCGGGCGCAGAGTCCGCGATATCGCTCCACATACCCATGCTCCCGCAAAGTAGAATTTAACATGAATGAAATTTCTAGCATTGCCCCTTTGGTAGTATAGCGAAAGTTACGCTGCCTTTTTTTTACTCGCCTCCACAAAATAATATGACAATTGACATGACCTCGATACTTAATGAGAGTCTTGGAGCTACAGCACATTAAAGAAACACGTCTAGAAAAACTGTCATTTTTATCAATAGCTGCCAAAACATGCCAAGCAGCAAATGACTCGCATAGCTATAGGCGATCCGTCAAACGACCGTTCCAGTTAGCGAGCGCGAAAGTCAGCAAGACAAAGGCATTACAAAACTTTCGTTGGGCCGCAACAACGAGTGTCTGAATTTGGACGCACAATAGGAGATCCATTAGTATTCAGTGTGAGGACGGCCGGGCATGGTATCGGTGGAGTGTCGCGAGGAGTCACCGCCCGCACCGCCGTGCATTGAATACGGTCCTTTCTGAACTGGAAGGAATTCCATGCGTTTACGGCAGTGCTACGCATCGCCATAAGCGTTCGACATTAGGCAATGCGGCCCACATACATTTACATTATTTGGTTTACGGTCCGTTAGAACCTTTTGTGGGTTCAGTCATGGTTTTCATAACAATGTATTTTTTTGTTATTGTAACAACGAAACTTCACCAATACGTTTGTGATAACTATTTTGATAAACTAGATAAGTTTAACAAAATAATTCATTATTAACAGTAGAGTTTTGACAGGGACACGGAGACATCAACAGGTGTGCGAAGAGGCGTGGGTGGGCTTTAGAGGAATTGAACGAGGTCGTCATACTCGACAGTTTAAATGTTATCTAATTAATAAGAATGGTGCTGTCAAATATTTAAAAAAATCAGGAATTTACCGGGCAGTTGAATTTATAACCCACATGCTCTCAGAACTCAGAAGGACGATAAAGCCAAACTGTGAAAAAATCTTTGCAGTCTAGGGAACAATGGATTTTTGATTGATCACTTTGCTACTTTACTAGTGAATGAGTATAGTATAGTCACAAACACGGTCACTTTTCAGACGCTACAATATTCATTTAAAAACAAAACAAATAGGTAGGGATCAAACGGTATAGTAAAAAACAAACGCATCCAACCGTCAGGCAGCGATGCCTACGCGTGACTAAAATCAACGACGAACCAACACCGACATGTATTACAAAGAATGGAGACAACCTATCTAGGAACAATGATTACTTTCTGAACAAAAACTTAGACACGAACGTGGGCTAGTGTAAAAAAGAAGTCTGTTAAAATGGAGCTAAAATCTCGAGCTCGACTAACACGAACGATTCGAATAATGTAAAAGATGAACGTGGTATGCCTCTCCAAACATTTAATAGTACAACTGTTTGAATGAAATCATCTTAATTCCCTATATCAGTTGAAGCTCAGACGAAGCAAGGTAAACGATAAGAACTGTTATCGTGATACATTCCATACTCTATGTGCTGTAAAGATATTTGATAACAGAGATCTTGTAAAATAGCAACTCCAAATGAACATAACAAAGACAAAATCTCTTGAGAAATCATAATTCACATTTACCCGATTCCATGAATAGTCTTTACCCAATACTTATGCTATAATAGAAATGGAAACATCACTGATCAAACCCGTGATAATCTAAAGTCTAAACATAGGTGTAATCGTTAGTCTAGTTTATAGGGTTTCCAACCAAGCTTGAGTTTGGAAACATTCAGATCATAAATCTTCTAAACGCATTGGATGTAGAATTTAAAGCTGCGATTTAGTTTTCACGAGGATAAACTGTTCAATGGTAAAGCCTCGAGAGCAGATTTCGAGAGAATTCAAAAGAATATTTTTTGGTTCTGAAAGAAAACTCCAAGCACGCTATGTGTGTTAAAGAATAAGGCTCCTGCGTAAAAATCAACCTGTGACTTCATGTAACAAGGTCTGATACAATGGTTGCTATGCAGAAACAGTAAACTGTCCCAGTTGGATGGTTCACACCTGCACAGTGCACAGCAGTAGCGGTAGAGTGACGTGAGCTCTGTTGCGGAGGCACAAAACATCCCATTTGCGTCACATCGGAAACGCATTAAGCGAACCGACGACGCCATAAGAGCGCAATATCCGACCGGTACCACTATACCGGTATTACTGCAAGCAACTACAAGATCGACTTCGCTAAATGTCGTTTACAAGCTGGATTTTTAAATATATTCAAAGCTGAACGTAAAAGGAGCGAAGAATAAACAGATACTCTATCAACTGTTGGGTTTTAAGTATGCATAAACGAAAATAGAAAGCGTAAGCTCGCATCATCTTAAATTCTTAAGTGAATCGGCTTCCGCAACAAGAGGTTTAATTGATTTAATCGTGTAAATTAATTTATGAAGTCTTTACAGGTATTTGCATTGTCGTTTATGTTGAGACAGACGGCCTTTACACTCGAGTTTTAACATTCATTCAAATAAGACGGAATAAAAAAGATGAAGGAAGAAACTGAATAAATAACGTGGATTTCAGCCAGCAACTGAGCGTTAATAAACAGCAAGAACAGGATTTACATTTTTCTGCTTACGTCAATGTTTGCGATGATATTTTCGTCCTATTTCACTGTAGCGCACACCAATCACAGACAGTAAAAAGCTTTGTGTAAAACAGGTCTCTTACAGAAGGTAACTATATTCTATTCAAAGAAAGGTGTATTGGGAGCTTGGGACTGTTGTCCCAAACAAACGGTGTAAATTTTTTGTATTAGAGCTCAATGTCGTGTGTGGGGTGTGAACGATGTGCCTCGTCCCGGTTTATGTTTCCCGCCGGTGCATTAACGGTGAAATAGTGTCGCAGTGTTTATTACTGTTTTATAGTCCAGTGAACACTAGTTATAATTGCTAGTGGTTCATTAACAACGCTCTAGTTGAGTAGCTGTGAAAATTTGAGCATTTGTTATCCTGATTTCGTAACTTAGGCACAGAAAGGTCACTGGACCTAAATCTATGCCAGGTTTTGTAACTTGAATCCAGGGTAATGGTGCAAAATCCAGAGAATTTCCATTGAGGAAATGTTTAATACAACAATTAATATTTGAAATTCGGACCAGATTAAAATACAAAAAAGCATAGCTAAAAAAGGCATTCCAATAAAGTTATTTCGATTCAACGTCGTCTAGCTCAAGAGCACTCGATTATTCAATGTACAACCATGTGTGGAGCGAATTCAACGACGGCAATCGTCCGAAAAGAGCTATTTCTACATGGTAGGTACTCTGCGGAAAAAGAAAATCGACGTGCCACGCCACCGGCAGCGCTCATGTTGGAATAGTTTTGAACAAACTTAAAGAAGTTTACGCGAAAAACAATTTTAGAGCACGAACTACGGATTACTTTCGCGGAGCTGACTTACGTTCCTACATGTTTATGAACTGAAAGTCATGCTAGTTGGTATGCTCGCCTTAAGGACTAAGTTCTGTTAACTATAAAAACGTATGTAATACAGCGTATTTTATTAAGATAAATCCTGAGTAAATTTTGATTTGGACAAAACAACCTAACCTAAAGTGATGCATTTACTAACAGTCATGATGATGCAGTTGACGCCGGTGTGATTAAGATGAATCTTAACAAATTGGCTACCGGATAAGTTGTATTCTTGTAAAACGGACCATTTCCCCCCTCAAGTGGTAGTGCGAAAACATCACGTTTTCACAGTAAAATATTATGCGTTTGCAATGAAACCCGACGCCATGTTCGATGCGTTTGTTTGTGTGGTGTGCATTGTGTGAATGTAGGCGCCTACCACTACAGTAACACATAGTATTTATAGTGTGTGTTGTCTAACTAACAGAGTTGTAAATCCACTTCCAGTACCGTTAGAAAAGTTTGTGGTTGAAAATATGTCACTCTGTTTATGAGACATTTGACATTCTTCTGTTTCAATTAGCGATTTAACTAAATAAAGTTTATTCAGCGTAAAATTTTCAGGCAAAATACGAGATGGTACCACAGTCAGAAAAAATGCATAGCAACGTGTGCTACAATACACAGGGGATCGGACAGGGTAAAAAATAATGATTCCAATTAGTCTGTCTGTTTTGTTTTATCAAATGAATAAATATTTGACAGAGATAAAACGCCTCAAAGATCATGAGCGGGGGACGTCATTTGTAGGTAAAAAATGTACTGACATAATATGACGTTTTCAAGCAGTTCACGAGTTTTCGAAGCACTGCATCGTCTTCATTTTTTGTTTACGTATTCAATATTTTTTAGAAATCTATCTGACGGACTGATTTGTCTTTTTTGTACGATCCCCTATTAGTAAAAAATTAAAATAAGTCTATCAAATAACAGTACAAAACATCTCGTCAACACTTGAGTTATTCTCTGACAGTAGTACCTCTCATCTCGCAAACTTCGTACATCTACTAAAATAGCTCAAGGCGAGGTCACCCTGAAAGTGGCAGAAACTAAGTTAGGCTCTGTTTCCATGTATATTTAAGCATACTTAGTTGTTACCGAGCTGACAGTATAGTTAGCGACGGTACAACTGTGAATAGTTCAACAAAGTTATAACGAGACTATATAATTAATTAGCCACTAACCTATTTACATTCGGGAGGCCCTAACTAGATCGTAAATACTGGTCATTAATTAGTAAATCATAATATTGATTCAATCATCAAAGTAGAGTAACAACGTTGCGTGACTTGTCTTTAATAATTGCGTTTTATACGTATAATTAATTTCTAAATAGTATACTCTCTATTTTACAGAAAACACTCTCTCAATTGATAATGTTTATGTAAACGACTTAATTACCCTGAAACGGCGGTGTGTGATTATGTAAAAGAGGCCTACTTTTACGATAAAGTATCTCTTCAATTATAGATAGCTTTAATAAACGTCAGTCGGTCTAAGCTCTCACCAATTAAGCGCGCTGCTATTGAGATTAAAACAGCCTCTCTAATGGAGAAGCAATCAATATTGAATAATTACAATGTAATAAGAAATTTTGTTTCAATAAAGGGAATTACTGAAATTAATACTTGGGAGGATAACAGCCGCTCGGATCAATCCAGGTTGAGCCGCGCTGGCCTAGGTTGGTCTGTGGATGGGTGACCACTCGAGCACGTTAAGCCGTAGGTCCCTGCCGTCATGTGTAGATTTTTGACGGTCGTTCAGGTAGTCAGTGTTCCGAAAATATGACGACCAGTTTTAACAAGGGTATCGTATTAAGGTACTAAGTGGGTTGTGGCAGCAATGTAAAATACTGGTATCCAGCTGCATCTGCTAAGACTAGAAGGCGACCCCAATGTAGTTAGGAAAAGGCTATAATGATGATTTATAACTGAAATAAATACGTAGGTAATAGTTTACTAGCAAGTAAATTATTACTTGACGATAGCATTTTCAGTGCTCATTTAACAACATAGTGAGCCATAAAACCACACTGAATTCAAATTTCGTTGTTACTTTACAACATTGCGCCTGTGTTAAGACGAGATGAAACGTTACTTTTTATGTTTCAATAAACTTTACAATGGTCTATTAGTATAGTAAATGACGTTAAATATTTCAGTTACAAAGCACTGCTTACTAAAATGGCCATTATTAAAAATATTTTACCCCATAAGTTGCGCGTGAGTTTTATGTTTGGATAAGGGCGACCTTCATTACCCGACTGCGGCGAAGCCCAATAGGAGGGATATTTAGATCTTGTAAACGTTAATGCAATATACGAGGTACAGGGTATTTCACCAGGAGCATTTCCGACATGGGCTCCCAGACTGGAGCGGGCCGGGGCTGCCTTTAGGTGGCTCTTGCCTAATCTGCCAAACGCTTCCTGCCGCAGGCTCTATGCGGGGATCGTGCGGTCCATGGCGCTTGGACGCGGGCTTTGAGGAAGCGGGCCGCCCACTACCTGAATGCGCCCCAAAAGGTGATGGCCGTAGTCCGTGGGTACCGCACGATCACTTACGATCCCGCCATGGGATCTGGAGGCGATAGTCCTCGCGCGCCTGCATGAATGGCGCGCGGAGGCGCTGCACCAGGGAGTCACTCCGTTGCCGCGGCAAATTGCTGCGCAGCGGACAGCTCTCCGGTTTGATCTCATGGCGACATGAAGAGAGCGACTGTCGCAACAAACTTTTTGAGGAGTGGCTGGAGAGGTGCCACGGCGCCCTAACCTTACGTCTGGCGCAGGTCTTCACCGGACACGGTTGTTTCGGGAGGTACCTGCACCGAATCAGGCAGGAGAAAACGCCCCGATGTCACCATTGTGCGGATCGACCAGATGACACGGTGGAGCACACCGTGTAGGTCTGCCCCGCTTGGGCGGAGCCTCGCCGTGTCTTCGAAGCGGCGATCAGCGGCGGCGACCTCTCGCGTCCGTCCCTGGTGCAAGCCATGGTCCGGGGCGAGGAGGAATGGGACGCCGTCGCCTCCTTCTGCGAAGCAGTGATGCTAACGAAGGAGGTGGCGGAACGTGAGTTTTTACACAGAAAGTGACGTCAAAAGCCTCCACTTATGAACTTTGACACGTTATATTTTCGTCATTTTTTATTAATTTGATAAAACAAAAAACACGTATCCAATATTTTTCGAAAATCTAACAGACGGACTAATTATAATTTTGGTGAAATACCCTTTAATGTCGGTAGATACAACTTCATCGTCATTCTCGTTTCCCAATTTAGTTGGGGTCGGTGCAGCATGATATCTTCTTCCATACTTGTCTATAACTCGTCATCTCATCAGACACCTCCTTTCTTGCCATATCACTCTTTACACAGTGATTTTTATCGTTTCTTTGGTCTTCCTCGATACTAATACCCATCCATACTCAAAACTTCTCTAGATTAGATTAAACTTTTAAGCTAGAAGTAGATTTACAACAGATGAGTTTTATATTTTGGGTATTACTTGACTTAGCTGAATGAACGTAATTTTGGAAAGTGCTTACAGACAGCGACTAGAACGAACGGTCACGCAACATTAAATCGTCGATTAGAATGAACTCAATCGGAGTTAATGATTACTAAATATGGTAACACGTTCCGTTTCAAAAGTTTCACTTTAAACCTTTTTTCTTTTACGACAGACAGTTTAAAATAAAATACATTAATTCTCCTGAAAATTTAATCCTATTACTGTGTGTAAACGGTTCGTTTATACACTATTTGTAAATTATCAATTACATACGGTACAATAATATGGTATACAAGCGTGTAATATAATATTTCTTCAAGGCCATGCTGACACCGAACGAACGTCTCGCTAAGGACGTAATTAGCATGAATTTACAGTCATATTGTGAATATGTAATGCGTAATATTCTGTAGTGTCAGATACACACCTACGCTAAGCGCGGCGCTGTGACGAAATACTTACCAAAGCTGAGAAATTACCATAGGATAGGTAGGTAGAATAGAAGGTACAAAGGGCTCTATAGATTGCGAAAACATATTTCAGTCAATGTCACTCTCTCCAACTTTAAGTTCCCACATAACTCAAGTTGGTTAGAGCTGTCACCCACATACGCGAAACACGCCGCAGACTTTCTCTTCCTTCCTTAATTTAGCAATCTAAATCTGTTTGAAAGTTCTAAATGAAAACTAAGATCCTTAATCCTAAAAGACCTGCTACGGACACATCTTGGGACCTAAAACACGACCAAAACGGTACAAAACAAAGGATTAAGAGAAAAGATAAAGCCTTGCGGGTGACAGGAATCCTGTTCTCGCGAAATGTATGGTATCTCTGATCACCATTTCAACGGAATGTAGGCAATTAAGTTTCGGTCAAGTTTTTAGCACTAACATAACGGCAATGGCATCAAATACGCGTCCTTAATGTGGCTTGTATGTAAATGAGTTTAGATTACCATCTAAATATTTGATACCTGTATCTCAATTAATTTGATCCACTTGTTTAAATTATTGAGTTGGTCTAGTGATCGCAAGCGCGACTTCTGGGTATGAGGTCCTGCGTACGATTCCCAGGCCAGGCAAGGTCGAAGGGACCGTGTTGTATTTAAACATACCTGGCAAAATGTGCCTCACCTTTGAGATTATAGGCGTGATGGTTGTGTTATATGTTAGAATTATTAGTACAGCACAACACTGAATTTACTAAACTCTATTTTGAGTGCACCGAATCGATTCTAGTCTCGTGTTTTCGGGCTGAAAATATCTCGACACACCTTGATCTAGAAAACGGCTAGGTTACCGGGAAACGTTAAGCTAATGATAGACACCGGAGATTTTTTAACAAGAATAATCGAAACTACAAATCAATCTACAACGCAAATAGCTCATTAATAAATAAATCACGAAAACAATCATCAGATTAATAAAACAATCAAAACTTTAACGAACAGTACCAACAATTCAGGTCAATTAATCTTAACTAAAATTACGGCGTAATTTATAGGATTTTAAAGGCGTTCTCCTAGATTACAACACAACGTGTCTGTGTATCATCTTAAAAACTTGTTTGATCATAATCTGGACCGCGATAACGTTGATAAGGGAATAGTGAACCAAAAGTGTTGAGATAAAACTATATTTTTGTTTTTTCTAAGTAAAATCGTAACATTTTGTATAGGTACTGAAAAGCAGTAATTGCGTTGATTTCGATTCGTTTAATTAAAGATTGATCTTTACAGGTAGTCAGTGGCCTTCAAGTCTGACGACCAGTCTTACCAAGGGGTATTGTATTATCTAGTACTTACTGCGTTGTGGGGGTCAGTCCATGTAAAATACAGGTACTTAGTTGAGTCCGGTTAGACTGGAAGCCGACCCCAACATAGTTGGAAAAAGGCTAGTTAAATGATGAGTAAAATTGAATAAAACGTGCGTAACACTCGTGCATATACAGTAACATAAACTAAATACAATAATTAGAACGCCTAGGTACGTTACCTAAGTACTGTGACAATACGGTATCGTTATACAGATGTGTGTAGTATTTGCATACATAATTGGTATTTCTTACGACAATAATTGCCGAGGCATCGCGTGTGGGACACCAAACTAATGATATCTAAGGCCAAGGTCAGATGAGCACGCATAGCCAATTAATGCAGGCTCTCTTACCATGTCTGGAAATCAATTACTACTTAAGACACAACCGGACGTTTCATTGTCCGTAATTTTGCAATTACTGTCCTGTTATGAGAAAATAATGTTTTGTTGGACGTTGTGAGTAATACGGTAGTTGACAAAAAAAAAATTGTCCGTCGTTGAGAGCAGCGGTAGCCCAGTGGTGTCGGCTCCGACTTACGAACAGTAGGTCATGGTTTCGAATCCAGGCAGGCGCATTACTTAGTGTAATTTATTTCATCACCGCAGCTCTCAAAATGGTGAAGGAAAACATCGTGAGGAAACAAAAAAAAATGTCTTAGAATAAAAAATTCGAAGACATGTGACATCTACCAACCCGCACTGGGCCCGCGTGGTGGATTATATGTATAGCCCATCCCTCTTCTAGAGAGGAGGCCTGAGTCCCTGTAGTGGGAACATTATAGGCTAATGAATGATGATAATGAGTCCTTCGACGCGTCAGATACTTAGATTTCCAAAAAATAATGGACACGTATTTTTTCTTTTTTCACGTTAACAATAAATGAAGACGATACAGTGCTTCGAAAAGTCGCGCGACGTCATAGTTTGGTACATTTTTTACTAGAAAGTGACTTCACTAGTCCACTCACTATCTTTTTGACACGTTTTATTTTTGTCAATTTTTATTAATCAGATAAATTATAAAATAAACACGTAACCAATATTTTTCGATAATCTAATAGACGGACTAAACATAATCTATTTTCTTTTAGTCAGTCAACTATACCCTATTAACCGCTAATATGACTTTAGTTTTCCTTAACCCTTGGGCCACTGTTATAGGTCTTCACAAATATAATTTGTCTGCCGTCGGCTTTGCTGTCGCTCAAAATATTATAAGTATTTATTATAAGTCTTGTCTTTTGTTTACTTATTAAATTAAATAAAGTGCGTGACGTACATAGTTAAGTATTTACACGAAATAATTATGCAAATTGCTTATGAACACGTTTATTTGAACATATTTCCAACAAAATACTTTATTACTGGGTTACAGATTTAATTTAGTATTAAACTCTTCTAACGCTGTTTTAAGCCTTTTTTACGCTTTACGACTAATCTTATGATGCTGTATTGTCGTAATGGATAGACATTAGTTTAAATCTTCTATCTCAAATACCAACCGTTATTGGTAAATCTGTGGCATATGAAACCGTTGAGTATTTACATAGGTGCACCGTAAACCGGCATGGGTCAGTAGTCAAAACCTGACTTATAACGGGCCCGACCTCGGAACATCAGCGTGCTACTTGCTTACATATTAATTTATCAACCTTATAACCAAATTATAGAGGCATTAGCGTATTATTAAATGTTCACAGGGTCATTATTGAAGAAAGAACGCATAATTTAGATAACTTGTAAAGGCGAAAGTACAGGGGGTTCAAATGGCTGCTAAAGAAAAATAATATGAAACACATTTAGACTTCTTAAAATGGTCCCAGGGTAGGTTAATATTTTGAATGGTCACTTTGTGATAATTTTACGAATTGTTACGTAATTCAGATTATTTTCCTATTATAACTTTGCTAAAGCCGCCATTTTAAGCCCGTATGTCTCAAAAAGTTAAGGCAAGGTTAGATTACATAGGCTTAGCTGGCAAACTAAGCCGGCCATTAGCTCTTAAAACAATTAATATTTACGATCAATCACCTCGACGATCCGTCATCGAATAACCTTGTTAGTGTAGCCAGTGGCGAACAAGCGAGAATACGGTACTCTGCGGTTAGAATCTGCCGCATCATTCAGCAAACGAAAATATTCCTTACGCTGCTTTACGAAGGGAACAAATGTAATATAAGTTCCAAGATTGGATGTTTATAAACAATGACTAAGTAAATACTGGTAAATCCAAATTGAACAATTTAGATCTTTTGTTCTGAATGTTTAATTTAACTTCGGAAACATTAATCAATCAAATTCAAAGTGATAAAGACAATATTTGTCAGAATACAAGAACTCCCACTCCGAATTAATATTATTCCTTTATTAATTTTATTTGTAGCCGAGGAAAATTACTCAAACAATTTATTATCGGCAATAAAATTTACAAATATGACACTTGAGTTAAAGATTTTTTTTTTTTTAAAATACCAAACGACCTCTTTGTGATGATTGGTATTCAGTAAGTAACTAAAGCAAGCATGCTTTGTGAATTCATGATTGTTTTTCATAGTAAACACCTAAGCTACGGCATTAAAGTTGATGACCTGAAGTAAATTCTAATCGAAATAGATAACCTGTTCAGAAGTCTGTCTAGGTAAAACAAGGTGTGTAAAAACTGCTATCATGCGAAGATTAATGAGTTGGGATGTACTGGTATGTGATGGTAAGTTCATTAACTGCGGTTAGTCACTCAAGTTATCTACTGCTTTGCAAACCTGTTAATTTACATCCACTATCAATTTGGGGTCCCTTGAATTTACTCATTATTGGCACAAAAGTGCTTTGAGCGAGAGATAACAATATAGGGTAGTAGAAATTGACTAAAATTGATGTACGAGTATTTGTTTAAAATAAAAATAGTTTGAAATTAATTGGAGCTGTCGACTTTCTTTTGATCATATCAGCACTATTAAAAACGTAATTACTATAGACGCGTTCAGCTGTACGAACATCTATAATTACATGTATCGTCTGAAGTCGGAACTACCGTCTATATTAAACTACATGCAGGAGAAATAAAAGCAAGCTTATTGGCTACAGTTCAGGCGGTTAAATAAAATTAAAAAACAGTTCCCTGAACAATTTATTGGTGAAGCGCTTTTCTATCACCGGCACTGTAACTTATTAATATTAATGGGCTGGCGTTGGCTGCCTCGTATGAATATTTAAGGTTCAAGTCGATATTATGCCTCGGCGACGTTCCTTAGACACGTCCCTCAGCTAGGGCACACAATAATTAACATTTCATAAAAGCTTGAGTGTCAATCTTGGTAAGTTATGCAAGTCTTGCATGACATACGTCTTGTATGTTATGTTAGAAAAGCACATTGTTTTATGTCATCCTCATGGTATCTGGCAATGAAATAAATTAGGTTTCAGGTGGAAAAAACAACCAGTGTAAACAAAAGTAATACCATCGTAAAATTTGCGAACACACATTTTGGTAATTTAAAACTCGAGCTATGGAAAGTGCAGTGCAGTGCAGCAACATAATGGAAATGCGGAATAGGTACCCCATTATTGTAATGTTTATTGAATGTCCATCCGGTAGCATAATTATTATAATTAAATATCATAACACGGAGTGAATAAATAATAAAATGACTTGCATACACATATTTTCTCGACCGAAATAAATAACTTTACGTACCTATTATATTTTACTTCGTTAAATATTACAAATGGCTTTACGTAGGCAAGACCACGATGCTTTCCAATTTCGCTCCACATTCCTTCACGCGTGTTTATTTTATTTAAGCATTTTAACTGGCTCCGAGCGCGTATCAAAATAAAGTGCAACATTTAAAAATACAATGTTTTCACATATTTAGGTCAACATTTCGAGTTTCGTCACAATATGAATATAACAAGCAACGACACGCCAAAAGTGAAATCAGATCAAAAGCAGAGCTTGTTCCGCATAGTCGCATTGTATTCTTGTTATACTGATTTTGTATATTAATGGTCACCCAAGTTTATACAATTATTGATGAAATCATATTTACGCATTAGAAACATTTCCATCAGCAGCAAAATAAGATTTAATTTAGGATAAAATATTTAGTACAACGGAAAACGTTGCAGATTTTTATCGAGCTATCAAGAAACACTTCCTTTAAAATCAGTCATGTCACAAAGCAGGCTGGGTGTGTCTAGGTCATAATTGTATAGGTACCATGCGGAGTGGTATAACCGTAAACGTAGTACCTACTTGGTGGTACGATCACGGCACGCTCCTTTCACCTATTGAGCCCCATAGTTCACGTGGAACACGAACGAGGTCAAAGGTGAATTACGTTAATATATCAGTCGATTTATAAACTATTAAGTAAGACCTTTTCTGTTGTTTATTTCATAGCAACATCAATTGCATTACAATGCTAATAGAGATTATTATTGACAGTTATTTACGTAAAACGTGTTAGACTTTTAATTCGGTAAAATTATTAAAATGAGCTCGTAACAGCTACATAACAACATCCACTCGGATCGACCTTTATCTCACTCTGCTCTACTCGCGCAATTAATCGCGACGCTCCTACAAAAACAAAAACCGACAACATAGAGAGCGATGGGCAGGACGAGGAGTATGACGTAAAGTGGCTACACTGTCTCTGCCTCCTTTCCTCGCTACTTCCCATGCCACTGGTCCAGTGTGTAGCGGCCGCATTAAGTTAAGGCGCTAACAGCAGCGAAACGAGCACCACCCACATCTTATTTCTTTTACTCTAAAATCACAACAAGTTTGTAAAATCCAAAACACTATCATGCTAGTAAATAACCAGTAGTATTTTTTAAATCATTTTTCATGATAAATTAAGAGCATTACTGATTAAAGATAAACGTGGCCACTTTTGGTGGTAATAAGTAATTCTCTAAAAATGAATAAGTTAAAATTATTCGTAACGATTTACTAGTTACATTTTATTTAGCTTTGAGAACTTTTCCACTGTGAACTCGTTTTACCTTTACAATACTTAAATGTCTGACTATCATTCCGTTGTATGTTTCCCACACAAACGACTGTGACATCCAGAAAATATAAACAAAGACGGGAATGTCTGACTAGAGCAGGTGTTTTTTCGTTGCTGTTGAAATTATCCAAGTTGGCAGTACAGTGTACATAGCTGGGTGGCACCGTCTTTCGGGAGAATTTAAGTTCCAAACCAAACAATGAACGTTACGAACGCTAAATGGAATTTTCTAGTTAACTTTTTGTTTTTGTGGGTGGCACGAGTATAACGGTAGACTCCTATGCAAATAATTGTTAAAGTTGGAAGACTTTGTTCACAGGGCTACAACAATTTGATAAAGTTCGGGTCGATGACCTGCGCGCACGACTGCCTGAAATTTGACCGATTCGTTTTGACGTCAAGTCTAACAGCTTCATAAGTTGTATTGTATTTTCTTTAATATAATTCATCTGTACGTGTGTACGTCACTGAGCTCCTAAACGGCTGAACCGATTTGGATGAAATTTCTTGTGTGTGTTCCAGTGGATTCGAGAATGGTTTAGGATTCACAATTGAACCCGGTACGTGGCGCTGCTGTCTGGCAGGACGACGTCTGCCAGATCTGCTAGTTATAAATATAGGTAATATATCGCAACTGTTTCGAAATGATGATATTTAAGAATTTGACGTGAGTGCAGCTCATTTGTATTAGGATTCTGAGGAAAAGTTTTAACAGCGACAATTCCGGCAAAATATTTCTTTGACGATTGTTTAGAGAATCGGATAATTTTACATTTACAAGTGTTTAGGACTGTAGGTAGGTACCTATTTTTCTCTTCTTCCTCACCTTTACCTTATTTTTTTTTCTTTCTTTTTTTCTGTATTAAGTGTCTACATAAAAATAAGACAATACCCCCTCCATCACTGGCGCATTCCCAAATACCAGCGTAAAGTTAAATACTTGGAATTTCATTAACTCCGTGACGTCGCGTCGCCGCGCCGCAGTACAAATATCCAAAGATGTCGGGCGGGCAACATTCACAAAACGTATTTAAGTTTGGCAACTACCAACCTAACCAAGCACGTTCCAGCTCAGTTAATGTTGTTATATCCTTCAAACTTTATAAACAATTGATACTAGCATTTGCATCCCGTCAAGGCTCAAGGACTAAGAAGAACATGGGTGGTTTTAAGTCAGTGGAAGTCTGACGCTCCCTTCCACTTCGCCCAAGACGGGGAGGCGTTTGATGATTTCCCGACCCCCAAAAAAAACAAAAAGCGAAGAAAAAAAACTAGAATCTGCATAGCTTATTTCAGTGTACTGGGGTCGACTTCGAATTTAACCAGGACTCAATCCCACATGGTGTGACTGCATATCCGGTCTCCAAAGCCCAATTATGTAGTAGGTAATGAGATTCTCTTGGGAAATACTGGTTTTCAAACTTTCAGGCTACTCATAATAACGGCTGTCAAAGATTTATAAAGCAACGACTGGGACCAACCGACCTCAAAAACACTTCCACCAGGTTAAACCTTCGATTATTATCCTTAGTTAAACCTTCCATTATTGATCAAAGGGTTAAACATAAAGATGGACTGGTGTAGGCTGTAGCCGTTATTGGTTAGCCAGGAGTCCCACAATTTGTAGACTATAACATCTTGCCTGTAATCCACGAAGGGCTCGTTTACGGAGACGCGGGGAGTGGAGCGGCGCGTTGTGCGTTTTTAATTCAAGCACATAGTGACGTTAACGATTTCAAACGACGATTTTACGAGAAGCGATTTTTCGCTCGTTATTTTTAAATGCAGCGTTCGTTGTGGTGGACCTGCCTCTCAGTAAATGAATAAAAAAGCACGCGACGAGCCTTCTGCACGCCCCGCGTCTCCGTAAACGAGCCCTTAGGCAGAGAGAGAGAGTATACATAGGTAATAGTACCCCGCCTCATTTCGCCAGTTATGTCTAAGTCCCATGATAAGGAGGGAGTCTATTGGTACCTATATCCAGGCACAAATTCAGACATCGTGGTTGCTTTTAGAAAATTCCTGATGGAAAACCCAATAACACTTTGCCCGGCCCGGGAATCGAACCCAGGACCTCACCAACGACGAAAATTGAACTTATAATAAAAGGATAGATTTTGTTCACATACGGATGCAATCGGGGGCCCGTCGAGGAAACTACGGCCCATATAGATAACGACCGCACACACTAGGCAAACACCACAATATTTACCTACTTACCAGTTCTACCACCTTATTAAACAATATTGTTTCTTTGTAGTACACAATAGGGCACTTCCCTACGGGTAAAGTTCATACGAAACTATAACATGCCCGTATGACCGTATCACGTTATAGGTAGGTATGCTACGAGTAATAAGTACCGATACGTATGTAATCAGTACACCACTTCCTACTTTTGTTATTTTTATTTGAAATGGGTTTTATTTCTGTATTAATTAGTCGGCACCTTTTTGATTAATTAAATAAAATGTAAAAGGTTCCGGTTAAGGGAAGTCGGAGAATTTACTGGAAAATTAAAGAAGTCCGTTCATGTAAAAACAGAACTTGTAAAAAATCCAAGTCGCGCAACTCAGTTCTTCTATCGTAAAAAGTGGTGAGATCCATGTAATACCAACTTACCAAGTCAGTTAATTTATTCAGTCCCTACTTAAAAAAAAAACATGTTTTAAATAAATGATTGACTTGGCCATAGCATCGCATTCGCCAATGTTAAACAGGCCATTCTAATAGCTAATCGCCATCGCATTGGCCAATGTGATGCAGTGGCCAAGTCAATGATTTTTTTTTTAAACCTCAAAGATTTTGAAGTAGGGAATATAGATAAAATACAGTTTTTTTAGACCGAATTCTTCCAGCTCCAACGAACATCAAGAAACGACTTGTCTGGCGTATAATTTAGGTTGACATGATTATTTTAACCCGAGAGAAACTCCGTTATCTTAGTCCAATTTTGTCCTATTAGGTATTACTCGTTCCCCAGACTCAGTTTATGAAATTTATTTGCTTGGATGTTTTTCTCTGTTTATAAGTATATTCATAACTGATTTCTTCAGAGAACCGCTGCCGGGAAATTTCGTCAGCGACTATTTTTCTCGTCTATTTACAGTACTTACACCGTGCACGTGTAACCTACGGAACAGCGTACAGGAAGAAACGTGCATATTATGTAAACCTACATAATAATATACCTATAATACTCCGCAGCTTCCGTAAATACAGATATGCCTGCATAATTAAAGCAACACTTACCTGTTTCAGAAATTCAATGTTAGTAATTCGTATTTAATTATCGTTGTGAATAGTTCTCGATAACTACGAGTATCACGTCTTAGTGAGAGCTAAAAAAACTGGCCAAGTGCAAATCGGACTTGCACATGAAGGGTTCCGTACCATCGTACTAGGCCCCCTATAATTTGTATTATTTCTTGTTAAAGGAATAACAGAAAAACATATTTTGTGATAAGTTTGTTTTCATAGTGTTTGTATGAATGACAAAGTTATATTTGCGGTTTTTTTTAATGTGCTATTATATCTCAAAATCTATTTTTGATTTATTGTTTAAACAAATTTTGGTTGAAATTTACATTGCAATCTGCAGCGGATATTTTTTTTAGATTTTTTACTCTCTTAGTTTAACAGTTCTAGGGTTAATTAAACTTTAGAAGTGGCTATCTTCCAAACAATTGACAACATTTCATATTTTTAACTTGTGAGTATTATTAAGTAATATAAAAGCAAATCCAAAACTAGGACACCCATATTTTTTTGTTTTTCGAAATTATGTACTTTTCATTCATAATTTTAATTTTCAAATTCGGCGCGTTCTAAAAAGACGTAAGCGCCAAATGACGTCATTCTTACGGTGGAATGGCGATATAACCTTTGCTTTACTGTGACACGACAAAAAAAAATGAAAAGTGTTACACTTGTCTATTCGTTGTCACTTTGGCAGCATACTCGTTGGCGCAGGCTGGTACAAAACAATATTTTGGTTCCTTTATTGGCGTATAAGTTTCTTTGGGATCCATTTTATTGGGGAAATATCAATCAAAAGTTGATAATACTAACAGTAAGCGTGTCGAGTTTGAAATAAATTGTTCAATTTTATGAAAAATGTAAACTTCAGTGACATTCAACATTGACAAATTGACGTATTGTTTGACATTATTGTTTTCATAAAAAATATTGAATGCTTAGGCAAAGATAACTACATCATTCTGCCGTATATATGACGTCATCACATGTTTTTTGGTTTCATTTTTTTTCTCAGAAATAAAGGAATCAAAAAATAAATAAAATACATGTATGAACTCAGGATACGAAAATAAAGAAATGGTATTTTTATTTTAAGGTGGTGTCAGTTTTGAAATGTTGTGAATTGACTTTGAGAAAAAATGGTTTTAAGAACCTCAATGTTATTTTTAAATAGGTACCTGTATATAGACACTCACGTATAGGTTTGATAAAATAAGTTCATTTTATTTTCAGTTCCATGTATGGGGAGACACCCCCTAATCTTTATTATCTTTAATTATTGTATAAAATCGTAAGTCGGTTCAAAGAATACCTACCAAGTTTCAACTTGGTAGTCTTAACAGTTTCCGAATAAAGTGGCTGTGACATACGGACAGACAGACATGACGAATCTATAAGGGTAAAAGGGTTCCGTTTTTTGCCATTTGGGTACGGAACCCTAAAAATGAATGTTCGCTGCGCCAAAATTGTACAGTAACTTGAACAATGGCATGAGGAAGACGGAGGCCTACTTCTTATGGCTTCGTTTCCGAAAAGGTAACAGTGCAGTCTCACGCAGCGATATCAGTCACCTCGACGGCTACGCACGACGCGTCTCACGTCGGCACAGAATAACAATCAAACCGTGGGAAACTGCCGTTCAACGCCACAATTATGAAACGCCTACAACCAATCTGAGGATGTTTCTTCCATAGATAAATGACTTTACTAACTTCACTTGTAGGCTGTGGCCATAGCCCGTAGCCCCAGAGGAACAACAAACCCGTCGTGTGAATTGGTAACGGTTGTTGCGTCATGAAAACCGCGGCCAATCCGCCCGATGCTGACATTTTGGAGCTCAAATTAGAGATGTAACTATTGTGTAAGTTGTGAATGTGTAATTTTTAGCACAATGGAAGTATTCAGACTAATGCACCAGGAACGAATAACAAATGAGCTCTCATAAAACATAATCCGTCAAAACTGGGGCTTATAAATTATCTGTGCTATGCTATTGTAATCAAGTTTAGTGCTTAGGTGAACCAGTACAAGTTAGGTTGCCTTGATTTTGTAGTCTACACTAATATTATAAAGAGGAAAGATTTGTTTGCTTGATTGTAACAAATAGGCTCCGAAACTACTGGACCAATTTGAAAAATTCTTTCACCGACGGAAGGATGCTACACTATCCCCTGGTGACATAGGCTACTTTTTATCCCTGTATTCCCACGGGAACGGGAACTACGCGGGTGATAAAATTTTATGCCTGTTTTACAGTCCTTACAAGCATTCTACCGAGTTAGGATTTTAGGAAAGCACCAATAAATTTAAAGTTCCAATGAAATTGTTCCAGAGAATGAATTCATGGAACATGAGGAGGCACAATGCAATTAAAATGCTATTACTTATGAAACAGTTAGTGGAACTTATTGGCACAGTACCTGATTCATTAATTAGTTTGAAATTGCACAACTTCTAATGGGAAAAACAATAATTATTATGTACCTAAATCACCATACTCATTTGGTATTATGTAGTTTATTTTTAACTTGTTTTAATGATATTTGAAAAGTATGTCTGTGTTAAACTTTGTTACTAGAATTAAATAATTTACTACCAAATGATAATGATTTAATATATACACAAAACAAGTACTATTGTACTGGTGGTTTGCATCCAAAGAAGATCATTCATAAGAAATTTCAAGTACTGTGTTCGAACCCAAAAGTTCTTGTTTTGTAACTTTAGTAGTTACTTTAAAATGAATGTGGTAGCACTTTCGCTAGTACTAGTACTTCCTATACCCACATGCAATATGAGTTCTGAAGTTACTATGCACATATTTCTAGGAAGAAAGTAATTACAGTTCTTAGAAATAAATACCTACATTTATTTCTAGTTAAACAGCTAGGCACTCGTAATGTATGTGTGAGTGTTATGTAAAAGAAACATTTTTATTGGTAGGTATCTAAAGTCTTATTGGTGTTGTAGTTGTTAATTGAAATAACATCACAATTTTCCAGAAGCGGCCTGGATATGAACCCATTTGATGATAATAGGCTTGCACCGTACTGTTTGAGACTTGAAACATAACTGACCAAATGAAGATGTAAGTACTATCCTCACGTCTGCCTAACCCTGCTGGGATTTACAGGTGTTATATTTTGTATACGTTCCTATTGGAAAAGTCAAAATTATACAAAATACAAAAAAACACACGGTTTTGTATTATACAAAATTTGATTTGTACCTTAGGTACCTACAATGTAAAAAAAAAACATTAAAATATTGTGCTGTTAACTTAATCGTTTCTGTTATTAAAAGAAATTCAATCAGGGTCGAGTAAAGATTCTGAATTAAACTTCATGAGGTATGTAGCTACTTCTTTTGCAGATATACTGGTAACTTTTTTTTCAGAAATATGCAGAACCTTTGTACCTACCCAAATATTATGATGTTCTTCTCCTGTGTTGTCCAAATAATAAATCTATCTAAATGATAAAATAAAGAATTGTGGCTTTAAACAAAAATGTTAATTGATTACTTCGAATACAAAACCCATAAATGCAAACTAAAGGAATTTGAGGTCATCGAGTTCACAGATTGCAACATGTAAAAACCAGCTTTTGATAGACATAAAATATTTTATTTATCCTCCACATTTTGCTTAAAACTAAGTAATTCTCTAGCATAGTTATTATTTTTCAATGAGGTAAAATATGGTGTGATAAAACTAGTTTGATAAATGCAATGTTCCATAATATGACTCACAATCATAAAGTAACAATTGCTTGAGACAAGAACTAGCTACAAGTAGGCATATCAAGACAAATTATGCATGCATCACACAGGGGATTATTACAAGGCATTATCAATTCCTTTCTAATCTAAAGTTATAATTAATTCCCAGATATGGATAAGGGAATTATCACAAATATTTTTATAACTAGTAAGTGCCGAAGTAGCTAATTTCAATGAATTTTATGGAATGTTATTACGGTAATAAATGTGCCACATATTTTAATTAAATTAAAAACTTTTCTCTACAAAAAGTAGGTATTACAGATTTTTTCAATAAGCAGGTAACAAACAACAAAGAAGACTATCAAGTCACTTAAATACAATTAAAAAGACAGTACACTCACCTCACTGAAGGCCATAACTCCGGCCGGAGCTCTTTCTCCGTTCGACCTTCTCAATTTACTTTATCACGGTCTATCAAAACAAATAGTTCACGCTTTTGTTTCCCAACATTGGAAACAGTCCCGACATCTAGCATCCCCACGACACAAATACATCTGAACTATGTAACTTCACTCACTGCGCAAGAACAAAATTTTAATTTTGACTAAAACGAAAACACCTGACCGAATCACAAATCACTGAAAAAACCAACATTCCTCAGGTGGGTTAGATGCACATCTAACTAAAACAAGAACACTTTACAGTACTTAAAACACTTTAACACTGCTTAGAGAATTTTTCACTAATGTTTGATTTGCCAGACCATTACGAAATAAGTTCGAAAAATGACATCTAATGTGTGAATTATCACAGAGAACCATCAAACGGTGATGAACTTCGCCATCTTGCTTTCATGTCATAATCAGTGGTGCCAAACTTCAGAATCAATCCGTTGTGTACCGTCATTTCACGTTAGGCAACCTAAGGAACACTAAAGTGAAGTTAGCTGCGAAAATAATTGAATAACACCAGCTATTAAATTTACATTACATTACATTATTTACATTACAATTTACATTAAACTACAAAAACCCCTGTATTGTGATTGTAAAATGATTTTTAAATTTGTTTTCAAAGTTTAAACATCAAAGTCAATTTCGGAATACTTCACAAAGGGCTTTTGGTGCTGCCATCTAGTATGATATTTATTAACTACTCACATTTGGTGGAGTCTCGAGAAAAAGAAAACTTTTCTACCACTGCACCTGCCTGCCTTGGTATTTTTTTTTATTCTAGATTAAATTATGAATAACCAGCTGATGCCAGCGGCTTCGCCCGTGTGGATAAAACACTAAAACCTTCATCGAGAACCACTCTTTCCATTGGTGAAAACAATATGAAAATCGGTGCAGTCGTTTTTGAGTTTATCGCGAACAGACCGACAGACAGACACAGCGGAGGACTTTGTTTTATAATATGTAGTGATTTTGATTTGTACCTACCTATCTACGTAGCCAAGGTGAATGCGACAAGGTAACCCGCGAAATTCGAATTTTCTTACGTTTTTTTTTGCAATTTGCCGGTAAGTGTTAGGTTGAATAATTCGCGGTCGTAATAAATGTGACTTTACCGAGTAATCATTATTAAAATCACCAATACAACCCTTGCAGTTCATAAAGGTTCCTAGAATGCCTTTTTCATCAAATATAGTCACTCAAGTAACCTTGGTAGATGTCTTCGAATTTTTTTGGTTCTAAGACATGCCGGTTTCCTCACGATGTTTTCCTTCACAAAGTAGTGCGCCTCTCTGGGTTCGAACCCACGACTTACTGTTCGTTAGTCGGGGCCGCCATCACTGGGCCACCGCTGCTCTGCTGACTGCTGATTACTATAGCATAATTATCAAAAAAAAAATCTTAATCAAAAATGTTTATTTGTTGTACATTATACAGTTAGAGGCGTCTCCTTATAGATGCCTGTGCCAGGAGGCGCCACTCTATATCTTAACATTTACGTAACATGTTACTAAAAAAGTTTATACGTATTTAAACAATAAATTTATTATTACAAATTAAGTATATTAGCATTCATTCCTCTCAAGCTCATAAATAATGACTATCTAAAAATCATAATAATTATAAAATCGCCTGTAATCCCCGAAGAGTTGGACACTGGTGTGCCTACTTAATGTATTAGTGTAATACAAACGGTTGGTGCAAAGGCTGAGTGATTGACTGATGCGTCACGTGTCGCAGACTTGGATCTTCGCACAGAACAAATATTTGTATGGCTCACAGATAGTTGTTCCGGGTCTGGTTGTTTGTGTATGCGAGTTTAAATGTTTGTAAACTAAACGCACACACGATACAGAAGAAATCAGATACTAGTGATAGTAGAGCAACGATATAAAAAGATAAACCAGCGGCCGGGACAATTACTGTCAACGAAAAAATAATCAAAACGTAACTACTGTTTTTCCTTTACTAGTGTTTTTTTTTGGTACTAAAAACTTTGAAGGAAAATGTTTTAAAACAGCCACGATAATCGTTCATTTGCACTATACAATAAATGTGGGCTTTCATTTACGACCTTTGATAACGCTACAAAATAATTACAACTCAATCGGCATGACACTGGTGTCTTTAATTGTAGACAGAAATAATCATGAACGTTAATTTAAGATATAATAAGGTAGAATTGCTGTCTAAATATTTTGCTTTGCTGGCTGTTTATTATGTGGGTGTAGGTTCTACACCTTCACCTAGCTCTTTGAGGATAACAGGCAGACAGACGTGGTCTTAGGTGCGAGCTTCACAACCCGACTTCACCCACTGTTGGGCATAGGCTTCTCTTTGATTGTGGCCCACTCCACGTTCTTGTGCCAGCCTCATCCAGGATATTCTCGCGATGGCAACAATATCATCTGCCCATGTTGCCGCCCGGACGACTAACTTTTCTCTTTCAGGTCCTTGGACGCATCTCGGTCACAGCTTTGCTCCACCTCACCACCTGCCATCACCGGGCGGTGCGTGCAGCCGCTTAATTACCTAAAGGAGTACGTCCCTTCTCATGAAAATGGACACAATTTTTATAAAAAAAAAAAAAAAAAACAGCTATTGCACACATTAGTGAAATAAACCATTAGTATTATTGGGAAATGTTCACAGAACAAGAAGACAGTTCTGTAGAAATGTTAATGTAGAGAAGTCAGTTAATGAATACATGTACGGTATGCTTAACTAATGGAGGAAAACCTTTTTTTAAATATAATACGTTAACTGTATGTAACGTAGGCAACGCCAACGTATAAAAATGTCATTCTCATAGATGGCATCAGAAAAGTGAGAATATTTTTCACGTTTTTATCTTAATTCGTTAAGATCATCATGATCAATATTTGACAAATCGAAAATGTTAAAACTATAAATTCCTAGTTTATTGTGGTTACAAAAAAAACTTTTTTTTATTCTATGGATGCTATTGCGTTCGTTTTTGTAACCTAGTTTTTTGAACACTGGCCTGGTGATAGTAGAAGGTAAGAGTAATTTGGGTTTATTAATTTCCGTGTAACTACATTATGCACGATTTCCCAAGGAGGTAGGTACTTTATGACGTCATTCGCACAGGTGCCAGGCGGTGATGTGCACGAATGCTACTGATAGCCAAGGACCCCCGATGTAGGTTAAAATAAAGTAGGTTATTGCACTACCGGGTTATTTTTAGTCGGCCAGTCCAAGTTAGACTGTCGAACTGTGTACACGTCTACATAAAGTTAGGGACCGAAGACTAAAATGTTGATCAGGTCTAACAGACTGGTCTGTTGCAGAATTCAAGTGAATGACAGGCGAGGCTCATGGCTATAACGATGGAGCTTGAGGAAAGCGCGTCAGACTCGAAAATACATCGAGATAGCACGAGCAAGAAGGAGCTGCGGCCATCAAGTGCTGTCTCGTTGTCCAAATCCGAACATGGACTAGGTTTGTGCTGCAGTTCAGAGCTACTGCCCTATTTTTACTAGGTTTGTAACTATATGTATATCACTCTATATTATTTGATAGAAACTTCTACATCGTCCGACCAATTAAAGCAATATAAAAGTTGGGTGAGCACCGAAAGATGGAATGAGCTGAAAAAGATCGCTGACAACGCTATGAGAGATCATAAAGTGTTTATGATAAAAGGTGGAGGTTTCCCCGCGGTGCGCCGCTCACTTCTAGAACGAGGGTGGATTGAGAAATATGAGTCCCATAAGGTATTTCAAACTTTACCGCCAGGGGTAAGTCAGTGGTCAACTTCTTTCTAGATGTAATCTAATTGGCCGAACATTATGGGTGAGTGGCACCCCAAAATCAAACTTTCAATAGTTTGGAAATTAAATTTCATTTAATTAACGCTTAAATATTTCGTAGCTTATATTTGAAGCCAAGTACAACCAATTTTCCGTTACTGATTTGAAATCCACCAATTTCAAGGTCCGTCATCCTCCAACAAACGTAGATCCCAAAAAGTTACATGGTAAAGAGCTTTCTAAAGTGGAAAGAATGATTTTGTACAAATTCATGGAGCACCACTCCGTCGACTTTCTCTGGACAACGAAGAGAGATAAGTACGACTGGTTGCTTAGTAATAAGGATGTTATGATAAGCAGGTAAGGATACAAATAACTTTATCTCAAGGAAATAGTCCTTATATTCGCTTTCCTAATACTTAGTTTTTTTTTAAACAGATTTTGCAGATCTGTGTTCACCACAAAAGAAGGTCTAACAAGTTCCCTGACTCAAATGCATTGGCATACGGAACCAGGAGTGGCAATTACTAAGTTCCCACGTTGTTACAACATTCACAACTCGGATAGCCTGGAGGAATTCATCGACGATTTTAGAATAACGGCTTGCATCAGTGTTCTTAAATGGCTAACGAAGGCATTGCAAAAAAACGACGAGCAAAGTCTTGTAGAGAGTAATGGAAAAGTTCCATTCAGCGCGATTGAATTTGCTACATCCAGATTGGCCGAATATATTGTGTTCCTTACTCATAAGGACATCGATGATACAGAGGACAAGGAACATGTGTGGGAACACGAGTGGGATCAGTTCCTGACCCATCATTATCTCTTGGTGCACGAGAAGGCAAAATTTATGGAAGATAAAAACTCCAACATTAGGTAAGCAGATGTGTCGTAATCATTGCGTTTGAGTTATTTGTGTGTAATAATTTTTTAGTGTCAACATTACAGAAGTTAGATCACTGTTTATCGATTGCGTCGCTAAAAACAATTCATCAATATGTATTACCTTCAGGGTAGTGTACAGATTGAGTGTCAACAATTACGCGTTCTGAGATTCGATCATGTAACATCAGTAAGTGGCTGTTGATATCTTCAGAAATGGCACGCGGCTTCACCCGCGTGTGGAGTTCAGTACTCTGTAGTTGTCTCATGGGATCGTACTACCGGGATAAAACATATCCTGTGTCCCTGTGTCTAGGTTATAAGTTATCCGTGTGCCAAATTTCATTCAAATCCGTTCAGTATTTTTTTGCGTGAAACAGTAACAAACACATACATACATTCTCAAAAACTTTGCCATTTATATATAAGTAAGACTAGTACCTAGAATTTGTTTGTTAGTAACTTCTGAACTTATTTTACAGTCAATTAGAAAGAAGAGCTTCGAAAATTTTGGCTACAATGGCGAGGTATTGGCCTCAAATAGACATCGATGGTGTCCTTAATATATGGATCGTGAAGCCGGGAAACAAGTGCCGTGGTCGAGGGATTCAGCTTATGAATAACATAAAGGATATAATAGGCCTGATCAACATACCGGCTCAGAAAACTAGATACGTCGTGCAGAAATATATCGGTATTGTACAACTACCATTACTAGACTATTTATTTGGAATTTTAACGTAATTTATATGATTACTCTCTTAAGATGCTGCTAAAGTTTTCTTGAATCAATAAATAGTTCTCAATAACATATTATACAAAATCTCTGCTTACAGAAAATCCGCTAGTTATCTACAACACCAAATTCGATATACGGCAGTGGTTTCTCATAACGAATTGTCAGCCATTAACCATTTGGGTCTACAAGTAAGAGCACCATAACTTATATTTTGTCTCGTAGCGTTTAGACATATTGTAGTTTTTTTATGCCTTGCAGGGACAGCTACCTCCGATTTAGCTCACAAATATTTAGTTTGTCGAACTACCACGAATCTGTTCATCTCACGAATAATGCAGTCCAGACAAAATATAAAAACAACGGTGAGCGCGATAAAGCTTTACCAGATGAGAATATGTGGGACTGCCATACTTTCAAAGCCTACCTCAGGTAAGGATGAATAAACACCTTGAATACTTTGAACTGTAATATATATTACTTACAACTTTATTGGGTATTTGAAGACAGATAGGCAAATATGAATTGTGGGAATCAAAAATATATCCTGGAATCAAACAATGCTTGGTAGGCGCAATGTTAGCGTGCCAGGAGACCATGGACAAACGACAAAATAGCTTCGAACTGTATGGGGCTGATTTCATGCTGACTGATGACTTCACACCATGGCTCATTGAAATTAACTCTAGTCCTGATCTAGCACCTACTACATCTGTCACTGCCCGATTGTGCCCTCAATGCCTGGAGGATGTTGTAAAAGGTAATTAAAGAAACCTAATACAATATTTTTGTTGTCTAACGCTTTCAAAATGAATTAATAGATTAATGTTTCACAGTTGTGCTGGATCGACGCTACAACCTTGAAGCTGATACCGGAACTTTTGAATTAGCTTACAAACAATTAATACCAAAAGCTCCAGCTTATCTTGGTTTATCTTTATGTATTAATGGCAAGCGCGTGGTCAAGAAGTTCAAAGAGCGCAAACACGAGTCCAAGAGTGTCGTCATCCCAATCCCACCGCGGGTGCCTTTGGGCGACACCATCTTATTAGATCGAGATCAACCGGTACCGCCCGAGTACAGTGGCCCAATCATAACGGACTTCCTTACTTGGTTGAATCCATATGATGCTTTGCCCACTAATAAGGACGGTATTCTAATAGGTCCTAAAGACTCACTCACGGTACGCCAAGCTATCACTGTGGTCAAATCCAGCATCTCGTTAAAGAGCGCACCGAAAAAGCGTAAAACATCACTTTCTTTTAGGACTCATCGAGGAAGACGAGAAAGAAATTTGGAATGTAAACGGAGGATTGTGCCGCACTCGTGCTGTCGACCTGATGAGGGTCAGTTTGCCAATCAGACTGGTAAATACCGGACTGACTCAGCGAGCAAATCCGAGAAGACCAAGGTTGACAGGTCGGTCGGTAATAAACGTTGTTATATAGACCCTATTGAATGGGAGCGGGAAACCGCTAGTATCCTCCGCTCCACAATATCAGTTCAAAATAAAGTAGTTAGCAGACCAGAACCTGCCGGGTCCGTACGACATTCCAAATCAAGTGTAGTTAGCTCGAATCGAAAGATGGTCGACACGATAAACCGTCGAAATAGTCTAGACGACTCTGACTCAATAACAAAATTAAGCGCGATAGGCACTAGTATCTGTAAATTACAGGGTAATAACGGAAACAAAAACAAAAATATATCATTTTCAAAGAGTTGCTCCTCGATATATACGCCGTACAGGGTCGTTCTTTCGCCTTTAAATGACGAATCTTCAAATTCTTTCTTGAAAAGAAAGAAATAATTTATAAAATATATGTGTTCATTATTATTCACCTTCGAAATTGTTCAATGTTTGATAATTGTTATTAGATAATATATGTAGTTTATAAAATATTGTAAAACATATAAGACTTCAAAATGTTATGTCGAATTTCACATTTAAAATTGTTAATATTATATTATTTTTCGCTATCGGCTGTTGGCATCTTCAAATTCTATAATATAATAAAACAATAAATTATAAGATAAATAATGCATTGCTGTTTTAATTGCAGATACTACGACTTTCATGGATCCTCTTTCCTTAAATTCCTGATAAAACCTCCTCAAGCTATTAATAGATACTGTTCGGTAACAAAGTATTTTTATACATAGGTATGTCAAATGTCAGAAAACTGATGTCTGTCAGTTTGTTCTGTCAAAATTTTCAGTTACCCACATAATAATTATTTAAAAAAATGTAAAAAAAACTAAGTACGATTTAATCAGCTAACAAATAATTACAGAAACATGTTGCCAATAAGTGAACAGGTAATGTATGTTTTATTTCGTATTCAGGGTTTCGTATTCTATGTTCGTCGTTGTTTTGAACGAAATATTGTAGTTATAAGAATAGAGCAAGAGCCCACGACGACTAGACCAACGTTATTTTGTAAAAGCTGAAAGTTTTTCCGTGCATGTCCCCTATATACAGGTAAGAACGACCAGCGAGTATAGTTTGGGTTGTGTGTCCCCAAGTAACATACTTATATAAAACTAGCTGTTGCCGGCTTCACCCATTACAACTCGAAAATTATCCCACGGGAAGATAAAATCGAGATATCCTATTTGTTAATGCAGGTTATAAACTATCTGTGTACAAAATTTCATCTAAATCCGTGCAGTAGTTTTTGCGTGAAGAAGTAACAAACATACACACTCACAAACTTTCGCCTTTATAATATTAGTGAGAAGTGAGATTGAGCTTTTATACTATGTTTAACGAAAGTATAATCATAATTTATTAACGTTTAGGTCCGGCAGTCACTCCGCTGCCGCAGCAAATTGCTGCGCGGCGGACAGACCTCCGGTGCAATCTCATGGCGACATGGAGACAGCGACTGTCGCAACCCCGTGCAGGGCACGCCACGATAGTGGCGGTAAGTCCCCTCTTTGAGGAGTGGCTAGAGAGGCGCCACGGCGCCCTCACCTTCCGTCTGACGCAGGTCCTTACCGGACACGGCTGTTTCGGGAGGTACCTGCACCGAATCAGGCGGGAGGAAACGCCCGGATGCCACCATTGTGAGGATCGGCCGGAGGACACGGTGGAGCACACAGTGGAGGTGTGCCCCGCTTGGGCGGAGCCCCGCCGTGTTCTCGTAGCGGCGATCGGCGGCGGTGAACTCTCGCGCCCGGCCCTGGTGCAAGCCATGGTCCGGGGCGAGGAGGAATGGGACGCCGTCGCCTCCTTCTGCGAAGCAGTAATGCTAGCGAAGGAGGTGGCGGAACGCGAGAGGGAGAGAACCTCTCGTCCCAGCCGCCGCGTATTAGACTGACAGAAAAGATAAGCTGACAGTGATCCGAGTGTTGGGTTAACTTTAAATTCATCTACAGAAACAAAGCATTACTTTTTAAATGAATGTTTTGTTTGTCGTGCACTGAAACTCTTTAGTTTGTTTCACATTTAAGTTTAACGTGGTTTAACTTTAGTACTTGCCTAACATCACATTCCCGCCGATTCGTCAGAAGGGTTGTGGCAGAGGTACCTACATCCTCGTTTTGCCAGATATCCCACCAATCCATTTAATTGGTGTCAAGCTTATTATAAGACGACGAAGTTATGGATATAGCTCTCAGAATAAATAAGCTGAAGTGGCTATAGGCCGGTCATGCCTACGCTCATGCCTATTAGCCGTAGAACCGATGACCTCTAGGGTAGACGTGTTCTTGAGTGGAGACCGCGAATTAGTAAGCGTAAGGTAAGACGCCCTCAGGCTCGGTGGAACGAACATCTTTGGCTGGTTGGTAGTAACTGCATGAGAGTTGCTGAGCTCGAGCAGAGTGCGTGCGATTCAGGAGCCCTATACTGCTGGACAGCAGTGGATAGCTGTGGGTTAATGATGATGTAAATGGAACTCGAATCCTAAACCAGCATGGCACGGTTGCCGCAAGTTTGATCCCTGCTCGAAGCAAATATATTTTATGTATGGTCAATGGGTAGTTGTTTCGGGTCTGGATATTTGTGTATTTGAGAAATATTTGTATACAGGGAGACATTCCAAGAGTGCGGGCAAAGCTTAAAAAATAGTATCTCGTTCTCAGCAGTCATAGTTTTTTTTTTTTTTTTGGTGGGTGTAAAATCATCGAATAACCCCTCCCGCTCTTGGGCAGACCGAAAGGGAGTGTCAGACTTCTACTGACTAAAAACCACCCATGTTCCTTCTTCGCCCTCTATGTCGAGGCTGCGATAACCGTTGGACTACCCGCGGCCCCGACAGGTCAGCAGTCATACTTACTTTGCTTCTCGCTCTTTTCTGAAATAAATAGGCTCTACCTACTTGGTACCCAGTTACCTACTGCCACAAGGAAAATGAATTTTTAGTGTTATTTCAATTTTACTTCGGGATGTTTCCTAAGTAAAAAAAGTACGGTTCTTATTAGTCATTCTGTTAGATTATCGAAAAATATTGGATATATTATATTTATTGTTTTGTCAAAATAATAAAATTTGACGAGGATAAAACTCGTCAAAGATTTGAGTGGAGTCTTGGAACATCACTCGCCGGTAAATAATGTCATACTAATGTCTTAGAATATGACGTCACACAAACACGGTAATATTATCATAACTGCAAAACGAAAAAGAAAAAATGTGTCCAATATTTTTTTGGAAATCTATCTGACGGTCTATTAGATTTTTTTTTGTCAACTACCCCATAGAGTGGCTGTATTGAAAGTTGGAACATGGTTCAATAGAAATGTGAAAATATAAAGTAACTAGTTCTTTTTTTTTTAATAATTCGACAGTTGTCAGTTGAAAACAATTAACCCTAGGGGTGAAAAGTATTACTTTTTACCCGCTCCTCAGGCAACTTCAGACCTACTTTCTGAGTATGAAAATACATTTGTAATGACCTCATTACATTGAAGTTTTTTAGTAATGGTTTTCTTTATTTTACAACGGGACTATTAGGATAATATAAATATGATTTATTTATTCTTTTTTTTCATGTTTTTTTAGAGATGCAGCTTAGCTTAAATAAATATGAAACTACTTAAAAATTGTAAAACGAAAAAGGAATATTATGAAGCGAAAAAAGGTAACTATGAACACATGCGAACTAAAGATGTTGTCTATCTTGATTTTTTTAATAATACCAGCGGCCCTGGCAGACGTTGTCCTACCGAGTCCAATTGTAAATCTAAACCATTGTCGAATCCACTTGAACACACAATTTTTTTTATCAAAATCGGTCCAGTGTTCAGTTATTTATAAAGATACTAGAAACTGTATTGATCCATATTAACATACATTCACAGAAAACAATTGGAGCCAAACGTAATAAAAGATTTTCAAAACTAGCTCAACACGGTATCAAAATCAAACCCATTAATCTTGAGAAACCAGCTACAGTATGATTTTTACTTTTCATAATATTATAAAGAGTGTAAAAATACCCTTAACGAAGCTGAAAGGCACTTGTTCTCCCGGTCATGGTCATTGCGATCATTTTTAGGGTTCCGTAGCCGAAATTAACTGGTCAAGTACAAGTCGGACTCGCACGTGATGGGTTCCGTACCATTATAGTAATAAGGAAGTCCCCTTCAATTTGTATCATTTGTTGTTATAGCAGCAACAGAAATACACATTTTGTGATAAGTTTGTTTTTCATAGTGTTTGTGCTATATCTCAAGATTTACTAACTATATGTATATCTCGTTCTTTCAAACCAATTTTGGTTAAAAGTTTTTATTGCGAGCTACAGCTTATAATTTTTGCAAAATTTTTCATTCTCTTAGTATAAAAGTGAGAGGAGGGGGGACACACATTTTACCACTTTGGAAGTGTCTATCTTTCAAAAGATTAGTTTTAGAATCCTCAATGTCATTTACAAGGACTTATCTATAGACACCCCAGTTCGTCATGTCTGTCTGTCCGGCTGTCTGTCCGTCGGACTGTCCGTCCGTATGTCACAGCCACTTTATTCGGAAACTATTAAGGCTACACAGTTGAAACTTGGTAGGTAGATGTATTCTATTAACCGTTTTACGATGTTTAGTTTGTTTAAACAGAATCCTTGGTAGACAGCTTCGTAAAGGGTCTGTTTACACCCTGTACAGCCTACTTTTTACTTGCTAATAATTAACAACACCCGAGTTAGTATATTTCGAATAATTTGCAGAAAGAAAAGAGTAATGACGTAGGTGCTTCTACATCAATACAATCTTCTGTTGCAAGAAAAGTAGCCGCAGAAATGGCCCGCAAGAAAAAGATTGAGGAATATGAGAAAGCAGATTTTGCTGAAGGACTTACACCCAAAGAAAAAAATTACGTTATTTGCAAGTGTCAGTCTAAATTAGTTCGTTACAAATCATTAAAACTCAAAGCTGCAAAGGCCATACGTGACAATAAAATATTTTGCATCTTTGGCTCTTGTACGCCCATACGTAATGCATTGCTGGAAAGAGGGTGGGTAGAAAAACTAACTCTGGACAAAATGAATCTATCCAAAGTAAAAAACGGCACTTTAAGAACGAAACCTGAGATACTTAATGAAGTAGAAAAATTGTTCTTATCGCACAGGGTTGTCAAATACCTACCTAATTTCGTTTGGCGTTCAAAGGCAGAAAACCGGGATATTTTCAAAGAAAATCTGACTATTGTTAACAGACTAAAGACCGATGCTTTGTGGACATCTAAGTATGGATTGTGTTGTTCGATGAAAAGGAATTACTGGTTCTACATTGAAGATGTGGCCGAAGTTATTGGCCCGCGCACCTATAATACTGGTAATTTTGGGGATATGGAGGGATTCGTAAAAGACTATAAAATTACTGCCTGTACTAGCTTGTTGAAATGGGTTCTTTCAATGGTCTCTAATAAGAGGCCTGTTTTTGTAGAACATGGAAAAATTTCTTTCAATGTTGTGCTATTTGCTTTGTGTAGATGCAAAGAATATTTGTATAGAAAAGAGAACAAGGACATAGATCGAGTCCTAGGTACCGCGTCCGTCGGACAATGGAATAGCTTCCTAAAAAAATATTACTCCATAATAGGAAAGAACGAAGTCTTTCAAAAGGATACAGAGAATAAGTTACCACTTTACATTGCGTACGCAAAATTCTTAATAAAACAAATGCATAGATACCGTCCCCAGTTAAGTTGCGAGGGCTGCCATAACATTTGGATTTTAAAACCGGCGAACAATTCAAGAGGTAGAGGCATAAGGCTGGCTTCCAGATTGCCGGTTATCAGTGACTTGTTACACAAAGCCGATAAATATGTCATTCAGAAATATATCGGTACATTCTTACTTATTCTTTTTAACTAAACAAAATAGCACTACTTTAGTAGGTACGAGTAATTTTCCCTTCAACTAAATAACAATGAACAATATCCAAAAATATAAGGACACCAACCTAAAGTATGTCAAACGGGGTTATGGAACATCTGGCCCACGACAACACTTGCCCACGGGTCAGATGACACTTTTTAAAATATGTATGGTTTGGGAAGGAGGTGTTGTCTGAGCTTTTCGTCAACTGGACCCGCTCGCTACTATACTCGTGGGTCAGGTTGACCACATCCTTATTTTAAAATGTATTAAAAGTGTCAAAGACTCCGACAATATTTCCTTCATGTTTCTGTGGTTTCCTGGTTGTTTGTGAGAGAGTCGGTTCTTTTTTTTTGCATAAATCTGTTTTCTGAAATAATAATCTTTTGGTGCTATGATTTACAGATTTATCAAATATTTAATTAAGAATATAATTACGATTTTGCCGAAATTTACCTTCACTTTTTAATAGGAGACATCTGGTTCGTTCTACATATCTGGTACGGGCGAATCAACCCATTCATATTTTTAAAAGTTGACATCTGGCCCGCGGGCCAGTATTTTCGTGGGCGAGATGTCACATAACCCGTCAAACGATCAGGACCATAGTTATCTTATAGTTTTAGTAACATAATTACTATTGTAACTGATTCTTCTTTTTCTTGATAAGTATGCGCATTTCAGTTTTGCTGAGATATACAACTAAAATGATAAGATGGCCCTTCGATTGTAGTCCGGTCAATTTAGACATCAAGGTTAAGTTACATTAATTCCCACCCAGCTGAAAATTTGTAGGATTGTTCAGAACACTATTATAAATCAAAAGTCCTCATCGAATCCACTCCTGGAAAAATAATTACTCGGGGTCAAAGGTCACAAATATCTCGTTTTCTATGCGTTTCTCACTATTGGTGTGTATAACCAATAATGTAGAAAATTAAATTCCTTACAACTTTTGCAAGCATTTTTTTGTATACTTACGTTGATTCTTTTACGAGATATAGGGCGGATAGCGTGCTCTTAGAGCATGATCTAAGATCAACCGGTAGAAAGATGGGATGGCGCATGGTTGTCGACGCCCCCGTCGGGGCTGCGGGTTGTTTATTTATTAAAAATAGGTACACCAACTACATACATTTCACACTGAAGAACAATAACATACTGGTTAGGGTTCTGATGTAAGTACTAATTACAGGTATACACAACATTCTCAGATTCAATAAAGCTATCATCGTAAATTAAACACATACAATTTAGACATAAAATAGAAAACAAAACATTTTGACTTAAACCATGAGTGTGTGAGTGAGAGAGAATGAGATCAAATAATTATAAAATTAAAATTAACTTAAACTAACAATAGGAGTGTAGATAGTATAAAAGTAATAAACAAAACTAAAACGCGTAGCAATAAACTAAATTTGTTTCCGGATCAAGTGAGAGCTTAACAGGCTTTTGAACTTCGGTAGGGAAGCAAAGAACACATCTAAATTAGGTAATTTTGAGTTGAGTTCGTTGTATTGAATGCCCATTCTTGATACAAGTGAGTGTCTCCCAATGTTACTCCTGCTGGCTGGCGGTTCAAAAAGTCTAGAAATTGGCTGTCTGGGACGATTATATGGGACTGACAACATGACACGTTCAAGCGACTGTTCGCATTCAATTTGACCATTGACAGTCTTATAGAGAAAAACTCAGTCATGGACATTGCGACGGAGAGAAGTATGCAATAATAATATGCCTTTTAAATGCTCGCTGAATGTTCTCGAGACGCTGCGAATGTACAGTATAAGTACATAGGATTATATGCTTTACGCCATACTCTAGCTGACAGCGTACCAGTGCCTTGAAAAGAATAATTTTAGTTTTTACCCCAAATGATTTGGCGTTTCTCTTGATAAAACCTAACTTTTGTGCTGATTTCAATACATTATCAGAGATATATGAGGTGAACTTTAGTTTTTGGTCCAGTGTTACTCCCAGGTCACGGATTTCCGAAAACTTTTGCAAGATGATGTTGTTTATTTTATAAGGGGAAATTAATAGCTGTAATTCTCGACTGTAACGTATACAGAAACATTTATCTGAATTCAAGGTCATTCCGTTAGATTTACACCAAAGGCTGATTTGATCAAGCTCGAGTTGGAGTAGGCTGGCATCTGCTGGTTACTCTATTTTTTTATAAATTTTTAGATCATCGGCATAAAATGAAAAGTCGCAGCTAATGAAAAAAAACTAATTAGTCCGTCAGATAGATTTTCAAAAAATATTGAACACATATTTTTTATTTTCTCACATAAACAAAAAATGAAGACGATACAGTGCTTCGAAAACGTCACATGTCAGTACAATTTTTACCTACAAATGACGTCACAACCACCCACTCATGATCTTTGACGCGTTTTATCTTCGTTAATTTTTATGAATTTGATAAAACAAAAAACACTTAAACAATATTTTTCGATAATCGAATCATATTTTTTGACTCATTCCCATCCCTTATTCGAGAAGCAAGATCGTTGACAAAAATAATGAAAAGAAGAGGACCCATGTGCGAACCCTGTGGTACTCCAGACTTGGCATAATACATACTAGATTCATGACCTCCTACTGAAACTATTTGTTTCCTTCCGCTTAAATATGATTTAAACCAGGCAAGAAGAGAACCATGTAATAAAAGTTGTTCGCAAGAGATACCGCGGCCTCGACATAAAGTGCTAACAAGGAACAAGGGTGGTTTTTAGTCAGTAGAAGTCTGACACTCGGGATCTCGCTATGCCCGAGAGCGGGACACCAAAGGCCTATCAAACTTCCATTGCCACTCAAAATTAAAAAAAAAAAGAAATGTCTTGGCTTAGTGACTTAATAAGTGACTGACTCTAAGTCATCAACGCCCAGCCCACACCATTGGACCTAGAAAGTTGAAATATTTTCACAGAGGTTTCCTTTATAATGTAGACAAGGAATAAAGAAGGATTTTCCGAAATTTGACCCTAAAAGTAGTTAAATAAGGGATGAAAGTTTGTATTTGAAATCGTCATTTTTATAGAACCATGAAATTTGGTGTTTATCATTCTGGTACGTCTCGGGGGCTATTTTCCAACATATACGCGCATGAAGCTACGGGAAAACGCTAGTCATTTTAGTCGTCTTCTTCTTCATCGTCCTCTTCCGACCGCTATAGTACTTTAAAGTCCTCTTCTTTGTCGTCGTTGATAAAAATATTGAAATAAGAGTTGTAGGGATATTCCCTACAATATTGATCGTACATACACATTGCGAAAAACCCATAGGAAACGAGATATTTGCAAAAATACAACTTTTGTAATTGTAATTTTGTAAACCCGTGTAATTTTTTTTCAGGTGTCGGATCGATGAGGACTTTTGACATTTCTTTTATAATGGTGTTTTGAACAAATTACTAATTTTCAGCTGGGTGGGAATTAATGTAACCTCACCACTATTTTTTGGTCTAATTTGACCGGACTATAACATAGGTGCCCCACGTTTTGAACATTGTTCTTTATTTTTTATATATGTCTTAATAATTTAATCTGCGCTAAATTTTCGGAAATCTAAGAACTGAAACCGTTCAGCATAGCTATTTTGTATCTTTTAAATTTTAAATGTCAGTGGCTATCATATTGTCCATGGATTAAGTATCAAATTGGTTATGGTTTAGTACAAAATGAAACCATTTCAGTTTATTGATAGGCAATTAGGCACTATTATGATAGCCACTGTCATTTAAAAGATACGCAATAGCCCTGCTGGTCCTGCTAAAAAAACTTATTTACACTCATCTATTATTTTTGTTTGTAGAAGAGCCCTTATTGATTCGCGAAACAAAATTCGACATAAGGCAATACTGCTTGGTCACAAGCACATATCCTTTAGAGATATGGATGTACCGAGACTGTTACCTGAAGTTCTGCTCACAGAAGTACAATCTTAAGAACTATCATGAATCCATACATTTAACAAACAATGCAGTTCAGAGGAAATACTATAATTGTACGGGAAGGCACAAAGAACTGCCACGCGAGAACATGTGGGATTCTGAAACGTACAAAGATTATTTAATTAATATTGACAAGGACAAGGTCTGGGATAAAATCATCTATCCAGGAATGAGGAAGTGCATTATTGGCGTAATGTTAGCTGGCCAAGACTCTTTGTCAGAAAGTAAGAATCGCTTTGAGCTCTATGGTTGCGATTTTATCCTAGACAAAGAATATAAACCATGGCTGATTGAGATAAATTCTAGTCCGGATCTTAACCCCTCTACTCCCGTTACAGCAAAGATATGTCCTGCCGTCTTAACAGATCTTATAAAAGGTAAGCCTGCTGACAAGTTATTTATTAAAGAACTGTTAATTAATTAACAAGTAATAATGCTTTGTGGTAAAGTTATACCGAGTGTTCAAATGTGTTTAGATCACCGTTTCAAATTTTTCTTTCATTTATTTCAGTGGTCATTGATCGTGTTTCAAATCGAGAAGCACCAACAGGGAAATTTGAATGTATTTATCGACAGCCAATGACCGTACCAAGGTATAGGGATTCTACAAAATTATATGTTCAAGGCTTGGCTTTACCAAATTATTACTTCTTCAAAGGTAATATTGATCTGCGAGAACACTACGACAATGACACCGATATTGAAAAAGAAAACAATATTAAAGATTTACTGGAAAAAATAAGACATGCTCATGATATTGAAACAATAATGGAACCTGAAGATGATAGGGATGTGACTGTAAAGAAAGAACAAGCAATAATCATCAGTCACAATGATCACTATCATCATAAGCAACCAAGCATAACGGCGTCTGTCATTTCATCGCAGGTGGACGAACTCATGAACAGAATTAATTCAGGACACAATTTCAATTTAAAATCAGGAACTGAAACAGAGCCGGAACTTGAATGCCAAGATAAAAATGATTTGGTACCTGTACACAGTGTCAATGCCATCAAAACTTTTTTAGACAACTCTTTGATGAAATATTTTTCTGCTGCTTCTATTCACAAGAAAAAATCTTGTGAATTTGAGGTTGGCCCGCTATGCCAGAGGGGTTTTTTCAATGGCATTCACGAACTGACATTAAAAAGTTCAAAGAGTAACGAAAATACGCAAGATCGAATATTAGCGGCTACAATGAACCTTATTGATTTTTTTAATAAGAAAGAACAGGAATATTCTATGGATAATTCATAACCTTCTTACCCAACTGAGGCGAAGCTGTTTGTAGAAATGAGATTCGTTCACTTGCAATATATAGAAATCGAGCTCTCCAAATAACTCGTGTATTTCAATTCTTCGCATAAATTTCAACCAATTTATAACACGATTTATTTCAAGGGTCTTAGGGCACGCCACGATAGTGGGCGGTAAGTTCTTTAAGGAGTGGCGAGAGAGAGGTGAGATGTCAGCAACATGGAAGGCCGGGTTGTTCGAAAGAGATACCACGGCCTCGGCACTATGTTCTAAGAAGTAAAATGGGTGGTTTTTAGTCAGTAGAAGTCTAACACAGGGAGTGTCTCTGGGCAGAGCGGTAGGAGTCATTTGATGATTGTTCAACACCCCACAAAAAATAAAAAAAGGCTGTGCGTTGATCCGTCAGGACAAAGCATTTTATGTATATACTAGCTTTTGACCGCGACTTCATCTGTGTATAAGTCGAAGTTTTTTACCCGACTACGGCGAAGTCAAAAGGAAGTGTAATGATTTTGGCAGTCTATGTATGTATGTATGTATGTATGTTTGTATGTTCCACCGTAGCGCCTAGACTACTGAACGTATTTTAATAAATGTGGTGTCAATAGATTCGTAAAAATAGCGGGTGACATAGGCTATATAAATTTTGACAATTCTTTTTATGACGGAATTATAATAATGTCAAATACTAAGCTCGAAAAAAATTAAATTGAGATAATCGTAACATGTTTGGTATCAAATGAGAGGTCTTGGCGAGCACATTACAAATATGTATGTCATATTATCGTTTTAGTCAACAGCCACCTTTAGAATGCGGTCAAAAAGTTCTCGCGGTCTAGTCTGCTATTTACTCGTAGGTAGGTACTATTTAAATAGCAAACCAACATTCAGTACAATTTTACATCATGAAAGTATATTATAACGGATTTTTTAAATAGCACTTAAATAAGATTCAAATAAAAATATAAATTAAAAAAAAAGTAGTTTAAAAACTAAGACCCGACTACGTATAAAAACGAAGACTAATATACCGCGGTCTTAAAAATATTAAACAAGAAAAATCGTCTAGTAAGTATATAATTTGATAAATTAAAGAGGACAGTCGTGTGTTTTTATTTGTAGTCGGGTTTTAGTTTTTAAACTTATTTTTTTATTTCTACTTGTTTAGAGAATTAAGTTCCTTTTTCTCTTCCACCCGAATAATGAATACAATAAGAAATCAAAAACACACGTACCTACTCTCCTCACTATCAGTTATTTTAATAGAAATTACACGATTCGAACCTTTATACACGATTTTCTCGAAATTATAATTGTATTGTGCAGTAAGTTGGGTTTTGCAGTAAGGGGACGATTTGTATGTATATTTATCGTGAAACTAAGGTTTAAATATCAACATTTATTTCCCCAACAACAAGAATATCTCAACTTGACTCAATAATACCTACTTGTATTTTGTAAACGACTGCTACCTACGACGTGGTTACGCTGATCTTTCAGTATTCACCACAAACATATTGAAATGTATCAGGATCATTAACACGACGTTATCGATCGTTATCTGCAGGGCTATTGCGTATCTTTTAAATGACAGTGGCTATCTTATAGTGTAGGTACATCAAATAATGTCAAATGGTTTTATTTTGTACTAAACCATAACCAATTTGACAGTTAATCCATGGACAATATGATAGCCACTGTCATTTAAAAGATACGCAATAGCCCTGCTGGACGTACTAGTCATTATTAAAATAACTCAATTTATTTAATGGTTTAATGTAACAATTAATACAGTTTACGAACAAGACTTAATTAAGAGCCGGGCTCAAACTCAAACTCAAAGCATTTATTTCAATTAAACCTTTATAGGCACTTTTGAATGTCAGAAGAACAATTCATAAAAACAAATCTACGAGTGCAATACGTCATTCCGAAAGCCACCACGCCGAATCACACGCCGCCGAATGCCAGCAACAACGAGCACCGCGAGCACGAAAGCACGCAGCGACGCACACCGCTACAACGAATGCACGAGACCCCGAATCACGGAACAACGAATGCACGCTGCAACGCGCAACCGCCGCCCCGCAACCCGGAACCCCGCGCACCCGCCGCCACGGCACACGCCGCCGCACGCCCCCGCACCATCAGCACTCGCCGCCGCAAACATCCGGCGCCGCGCAACTCGACGCAGTAACCCCCGGAACGACGCATTGCACTCTAAAGCTACAGTCACAGACACAAGGCATAATTACTTGAGAAAGTACTGTAGTTGCCCATTCCCTAGCGTAGATCTCTATGGAGAAGAAAGGGCAAGAAACTCCATGGACACTCTTCTCAAACAGAATATTATTACAAAATCTTGGTACATTACATCATTCATGTTGAGATGGTATATTATGTGAGAACTATGTAGCATGACGTGCAAGTTAAGAGCGGAGCGTCCGGAGTAAAAACATATTTATAATAAATAAAAATAAATAAATAAACCATGGCAACTAAGAGATGACCAGTCTCCACTGACAGCGCCCGTTCACGAACATGACGCCTGGATCAGCACCATTCAACTCAACCATTTTGTTACAACAGCCTGCTCACAGCGTGCCACCCTAGCCAGCCAATGACAGCTAACCATAACCATGCCACTCTAGCAAACCATAGCCATGCCACTCTAGCATACCATAGCCATGCCACTCTAGCCAGCCAATGACGGGCAACGACTCGCGAGCCAATCACAGTCAAGCGAAGACACCGCCATAACTACCGGATGCCTCCGGTGGGGATATCAGTCTATATAATGCCCTGTAAGCTCAGTTTCGAGGTCTTGTCGCGCTCGATTGTGAAACCTGTAAGTCGAGACTGTCCGAATAAAATAATGAATCAGTTCCTGTCTATTTTTTACCACTGTCGTTACACTCAGAAGTGGGATCGAATAAAAAACCTACGATAAAACGACGCTCTGCTACATTTAAAAGTCAACGGTCACCTACTGTGGAGGACGAGGTCTGAAAATTCAAACGAAGAACGTCGATGCACACCGCCTGCAAGGAAAATATTGTCTCCCATCCCAGTATCACAAGGCACAAATTGAAAAAGCGGGCGACAATCTGGATGGAACACGAAGCGCCTACCCTCAGTATCGCATCGTTCATTCCATAATTTGACCTTGAAAACGAAGACTGCGGCCAGTAACCACCTGTGAGACACTTTGAGTTACAAGAAGTATCCATCTCTCTGCCAGCAACGGTTCTACGGTAAATTAAGACTACCTAAAGGTTGTCAACAGCGGGCCCAAGGACATGGAAGGAAGGAACCGTCCTACTTCACGCTGAGAGCTGCCAGGAACCATGCATAAATAACAAGGTCAGTCAACATGCCAATATTTGCAAAATTAGCCAAATATTTAAGCCAAATGTGTTTTACACTGGAGTGCCCCATGACTTGATAATTATGCGAATCGTAGACAAAATAATTTGGTAAGCCCGATAAGTAAATCTAATCATAGTCAGTTAATCAGTATAATATTATCTCGGTACAGAAATTATTTTACGAGTACTACACACATCAAAAGTGTCTAGGGATCAACATATATTTTTGCAATAACTTTTCTCCTGATTGATATTAATTAAAATTTTCTTTAAGGATTCATCAAATAAAGTGTTTTCGTTTGTCACAGTAACGATAAACCAAGTCACCTTTGCATTAATAAAGAAATTTGCCATTTTCCTAATAAAGGGATTTTTGACATTTGAACCACTAACATTAAAGTTCGAAAAAAAGACTGAAATAACAGTTTTCTTTAAAATTTTATTGGGTAACTTAAACAATTAATAATCCGTGTTTCTACCGCGAACACTAACAACACAAGAACATCGGTTTGGCATACTCAAAATGAGTTCATCCAAATCACGCTGTGGAATGGCCGCCCATGTTCGTTGCAACAACAAAAAATGGTCTTCGTGCGACTGGATACCCTCCATATTCGGCAGAGCTCTTCTCTGTAGCATATCCCATGCATGCTCAATCGGGTTCAAGTCTGGCGACTGAGCAGGCCAGGGCAGGACATTGATGTTAGCTGCGGCGAGAGTCTGTCTTACTACTCTTGCGGTGTGCGGTCGTGCATTATCATGCATTAACTGAAATAAGGGACCGATTTGCACTTGTAGAGGAACGATGACGTCTGATACAATCGTCTCAGCATAAATTTGAGCGTTGAGGTTGCCTCTGATCCAAATCAACTCAGTTCTTCCGCCGATCCAAATACCCGCCCATACCATGATGGTTCCACCACTATAAGGATGGACTTCCTGGCAGGATTTTAATCGCTGTTGGCGTCCAGGGGTTCTCCAGTGTCGTATACGTCCTGTATCCGGTCTCATACCAAAACGAGACTCATCAGAAAAGCACACGAAACGCCATTGTTCTTCTGCCCAATTTCTGTGTTCAAGAGCCCATTGATATCGAATCCTACGATTGTGCATTGCTATAGGTGGTACCCGTAGCGGTCTTCGGGAATGAAGGTTCACTTCATGCAAGCGGTTTCTGACTGTTTGGTCGCTAATTAAGTTCCCTGAAGAGTGATGAAGCCTCACGGCTAACATCATGGCGGTTATTGTTGGAGCTCTTCGAGTTAAGATTTGAATGTATCGGTCTTGTCTCCGTGTGGTGCAGCGATACCGTCCTCCATGGCGCTCAGCCACGGTACCAGTGCTTCGGTAACGTGTCCAAAGTCGACTGATAACACTCTGACTTGTATTCAGAGCTAAAGCCACAGTACGTTGCCGGGAACCAGCTTCTATCATTCCCACGGCTCTGAGCATTTCTTCCCTGCTTAAATGACGTCGCCGCTCCATAATAACGTTGGTTTTAATCAGTAGTAGGGAAACAGTAGCACTAATAATGTCTTCAATGCGTTGTATGTTTTTATAGGGAAAATATTGACAGCTGATTTTCATCTTTTACTCGAATTTGATTCACAGTTCCTGATTCAAATTATGAAATGCACCAAAAAGGATCCATATAAATTTATAAAATCATAAATTTATTACAAAGCCACATCTCAATCTCAAGAAATCCGCATAAAAATGCTTGATCCCTAGACACTTTTGATGTGTGTAGTTGTGTACTAAGGAGTTAAGAACTTACTATGTACATATTTAGTTCAAGTGCGCATTAGATTATCCAACAATAACAATTCCAAAGTAAATCATGTAGATCAGATTTAAATAGCTACAATAATTTTATTAAACTATTATCAGAGGTATAGATAGCATTCCTTGGCGATCTCTTGCTACCGTCAGCCGAAATTCAAACAGTTTTAGACTTATTGGATAAAGTTCTTGACAAATTGAAAACGATGAACTTAAAATTAAATATGAGGAACTGCTAATTTTTACATATTTCTTAATTAGGGTATAAAACATCATGTCGTGATGGCATTCAACCAGGTGAATTTAAGTTGATCGTCTTAATTTCTCATCCCGAGTAATGTAAACGAAGTGCGTCAGTTTATTCTATCTAGTTCTATCTAGTTACTAAAGAAAGTCCATTCATAACTTAGCAATAATAGCTCGCCCGTTTAACAAACTTACAAAAAAAAAAAGTACGATGTGGGTATGAGGCAAGTCACATAAATCTTGGTATGGATATATAGGTCAGTATTAGTGATTATGTAGGTACGATCCTAGTTTTCCAACAGAAATTCACACGTATTGCAGGTATTGCACGTATCTTTTATAAAGTAGATTGACGGTAGTTTGCGCCCTGTCTTTTAGTTTAGTCGCGTTACAAGTCAGATAGAGTGTTTATCATGATTTTGGGCTTCAATCCCTTGCAGTGATAAAATTGTTGCTAAGATTTCGTATTATGACGTGTTATGTAAAAATGTCCATGTAATTCGGACTGTACTGCAGTACGCGATACAATGACTAATCATGATCTTATGCCATGTATTGCCAGATATTACTTTTCACTATGGTGACCGATGAGCCAAAGCCCAAGCAAGCTAAAACGAAAAGCCAAAGTCAAAGTCTATGCCTATCTTAGGTAAGTAGATCGTTCGATAGATGCCGTTTATTGTGTGTGTACCATTTAGACGTGAACGATTTGTTCAGTACTGTGCAATGACAAGATGAAAAGCCGAAAAGTAGTATTGTTTTACTGCGAAGTGGATGTACAGATACCTATAGTGAGTAATTGTGTAATCGTTGATGGTAGGCTATAACGTAAACAAACCTTTACGGTACCAGATTAGTTGTGTGAGTTGTGTCAAACTTCGCGCGATGGAAAATATTACAAAATGCATCATGACAATAACAAGGAGTAAAACGAAGTTCTGAATTTTATAAATATCAACAAAATTTCTGATTTCCAAAAATAACCCGATTTATAAGTAAATATTATTATGTGACGTCATGTTTACATTGTGCGTACTGTAAAGGATAATGTAGGAAAGAGGGTGAATGACATCCAATTCTAAATCTAACTTAGCTCTGATAATTTATGACAGTAGCAAGCTAAATTTTAATTTTAAAATGGTGATAAAACTGATGTCCTGAAACGAGGCTGCGCCTGTGGGTATCTTGGGGGCCAGAGTTGCATTAACTTAACATTAGTACTTAATAGCTTTAAACACATAAAATTATATTGGAAAAATAGAAAAACGTATTCTTGTGTAGTGTGTTAGTGTGTATAAGTAATGAAGTTTTACCATCGACACGCTAAGAATTATGTGTGTGAGTATGTACATGTATGTGTGCGTGCGTCTTAAGTATGATGTAATTAACTTAAATTGTTTCTTCCGTTTCTTCAAACGATAGTTTGGCAAAACAGTTTATTTATATTTTCTTACATGAAAAATGTTTCATGTTTTTAATGTCGCAGATAATATGGAGTTCTTATAATACTGTTAATATTACAACCGGGTACCTATAAGCCTTACGATTTATCCCAGATCGGGTTGCTCCAGGCAACCAGGGCAATCTAGGCGCGGTAGGGTTATCTCAGAAATGGGACGTAACTTAGATACAAGGTGAAAAATGATAATTCAAATTCAAACTCTTTAATTCAGACAAGTGTCCATAGTGTTAGTAACAACAAAATAACTTAACGACTAGGGTTAGTAAATTTAGTGATAAGGCAAAAAAAAAAGGAAAGGAAATATGTTAATAGAGTGATTTACAAAAAAAAACTATGATTATGTAACTTTGGCGCCAGGCGATGACTACTGGCGGCAACAAGGTTTAATGCTTTTAACATCACGCATGTAATACCCAATGGGTTAGGCAGAGGTACTTATACTCATGAGTACACACACATTTCGCCAGTAAATTGAAATGAATTAAATAGTGTTTATTCATGGTTACATCCGTGTTACATGGTATATTACTTCTGTCATACTGTAAAACAGTTATATTTAATTTAAATGTAACAAATTGTTGGTACGTTTCCATCAATAACAACGTCACTTTTACCTACAACTAAACACATTTATTGAACACAAAAGTTGACTATAACGTAATACTATAACATTTAAGTTGCGTTAAAACACTTTAATTAATAGCGGTGAAGCCGAAAACATAAGCTAGTATGGCATAAATATATACTTATACAAAAATAAATAATCATAAATGGAATCTACACATCTCTTGTAATGAGGTTTTTACATAGGTGTTAAAAAACAAACTTCCCTAATTTATTTTAAAAAACATTTTCGTGGTACAGCTATTTTCTAAATCGTAAGGTATGTCGTTAAAAATTGTTGGTACTAAGCATTTCCTACATCTTTGTCCATAATAATTAGTACATGTAAGTGGGTACCTACTACAAATCTTCTTGTGCATTTATTCCTTTTACTTCAGCTTAAAGTCCCATGCTATAGGGGGCGAGCCAGGTTAACTCTTGTTTGTTAGAAGATTGGTTTTCTGGCCCATATTAAGTGATATTGAGGAGTTAGGTAATGATTGACATAAACTAAGAAGTGTGAAAGGTCATATTATATGATACAACGGGTTTACAGGTTTAGTATCCGCTGTAACATATCGTAGCAATGATTTTGTCTGATAGCACCAGTAGTGTGAACGAACAATTGAAAACCGAAGATTTCATAAATCTCCTGAGAGGTCTATTGCCCCATTTTAACTTGGTTTTTCTGAGCTGACTTGTAATCACTGTTTTCTTGTTTCCATTGCGGGAGCAATTGTTCCAGGACGGCCGAATGTTACAACAGCCTGCTCACAGCGTGCCACCCTAGCCAGCCAATGACAGCTAACCATAACCATGCCACTCTAGCAAACCATAGCCATGCCACTCTAGCATACCATAGCCATGCCACTCTAGCCAGCCAATGACGGGCAACGACTCGCGAGCCAATCACAGTCAAGCGAAGACACCGCCATAACTACCGGATGCCTCCGGTGGGGATATCAGTCTATATAATGCCCTGTAAGCTCAGTTTCGAGGTCTTGTCGCGCTCGATTGTGAAACCTGTAAGTCGAGACTGTCCGAATAAAATAATGAATCAGTTCCTGTCTATTTTTTACCACTGTCGTTACAATTTTGAAGGGAATTTAATGATCCGACACATGCGCCACCATCAGCGAGACATTTAAGTGAGCATGACATACTCTCAGACACCAGGGCAACGTCACTAAAAAATAACTAAATGTAAAAAGTGGCTTTATAGTACATAGTACTCACACATGTGCCTATTAAGATATTGAATCTATACAATGCAAAGATATTTTTACAATCTTAAGCAGCCTCTACAATAACTTCTCATGATAGGTAATCAATGGTTGAGGAGGAGGCCCAGCATTGAGCCAAGCATTTTTATCATCAATTTAATCCCTTATCTTATAATATGCTTGCCTACACAGTGTGCGTTTTATACAAGATTTTAATTGCGTCTCATTCAGTTAAACAATCTACTTTAGCTACCCTAAATGCTGAGATCTTACACATATATTGTGAGAACAAAGTACAAAAAAATAAAAATACGTGCAAGTTAAGAGCGTCCAGTAACCGATACAATAAACAAATATATACCATGGCAACTAAGAGATGACCAGTCTTTACTGACAGCGCCCGTTCACGAACATGACGCATGGATCAGCACCATTCAGCTCAACCATTTTGAAGGGAGCTAAATGATCCGACACACGCGCCACCATTTTTTTTTTTTTTTTTTTTTGGTGGGTGTAAAATCATCGAATAACCCCTCCCGCTCTTGGGCAGAGCGAAAGGGAGTGTCAGACTTCTACTGACTAAAAACCACCCATGTTCCTTCTTCGCCCTCTATGTCGAGGCCGCGATAACCAGAGGACTACCCGCGGCCCCGACAGGCGTCGGCCCTTTCGGGCCCCTTCCATGTTGCTGACATCTCTTTGAGGCGCGCGTGGAACACGAACGCGCCGTCGACACGGCCTGTTTTCGTCGTGAGACGGACGGACGGCGAGTTAGCCCATCACTCACCGTCCACAGGCCCGCGTCTACGGTGGCCGGAGGTCATCGCGGGACCCCCGACGCCCGGAGCGCCTCCCGCGGCGGCTGGGACGAGAGGTTCTCTCCCTCTCGCGTTCCGCCACCTCCTTCGCCAGCATCACTGCTTCGCAGAAGGAGGCGACGGCGTCCCATTCCTCCTCGCCCCGGACCATGGCTTGCACCAGGGCCGGGCGCGAGAGGTCGCCGCCGCCGATCGCCGCTACGAGAACACGGCGGGGCTCCGCCCAAGCGGGGCACACCTCCACTGTGTGCTCCACCGTGTCCTCCGGCCGATCCTCGCAATGGTGGCATCCGGGCGTTTCCTCCCGCCTGATTCGGTGCAGGTACCTCCCGAAACAACCGTGTCCGGTGAGGATCTGCGTCAGACGGAAGGTGAGGGCGCCGTGGCGCCTCTCAAGCCACTCCTCAAAGAGGGGACTTACCGCCACTATCGTGGCGTGCCCTACACACGCGCCACCATCAGCGAGACATTAAATTCCTGACCGTTATTTGAAGCTTACTAGTTTTAGAGATAGGCCCTTTCCGTTTCCGCTTATATTTGCCTCTCTTTCTATAACCGCTACATCTATCTCGCTCGCACATCCCTACCACCCCCACCAGGGTGCCTCGAGTCATCGGAGCTCGGAGGCGTTCGTCATTGGCGTCTTGTTTTCCGCCGCGAACAGTCACCTTTTTTTTTTAAAAAAAAAAGCGTGGTAATATTGAAAAAAACCGTTAAAATACACACATCAAAAGTGTCTAGGGATCAACTCAACATATATTTTTGCAATAACTTTTCTCCTGATTGATATTAATTAAAATTTTCTTTGGATTCATCAAATAAAGTGTTTTCGTCTGTCACAGTAACGTTAAACCAAGTCACCTTTGCATTAATAAAGAAATTTACCATTTTCCTAATAAAGGGATTTTTGACATTTAAACCACTAACATTAAAGTTCGAAAAAAAGACTGAAATAACAGTTTTCTTTAAAATTTTATTGGGTAACTTAAACAATTAATAATCCGTGTTACTACCGCGAACACTAACAACACAAGAACATCGGTTTGGCATACTCAAAATGAGTTCATCCAAATCACGCTGTGGAATGGCCGCCCATGTTCGTTGCAACAACAAAAAAAGGTCTTCTTGCGACTGGATACCCTCCATATTCGGCAGAGCTCTTCTCTGTAGCATATCCCATGCATGCTCAATCGGGTTCAAGTCTGGCGACTGAGCAGGCCAGGGCAGGACATTGATGTTAGCTGCGGCGAGAGTCTGTCTTACAACTCTTGCGGTGTGCGGTCGTGCATTATCATGCATTAACTGAAATAAGGGACCGATTTGCACTTGTAGAGGAACGATGACGTCTGATACAATCGTCTCAGCATAAATTTGAGCGTTGAGGTTGCCTCTGATCCAAATCAACTCAGTTCTTCCGCCGATCCAAATACCCGCCCATACCATGATGGTTCCACCACTATAAGGATGGACTTCCTGGCAGGATTTTAATCGCTGTTGGCGTCCAGGGGTTCTCCAGTGTCGTATACGTCTTGTATCCGGTCTCATACCAAAACGAGACTCATCAGAAAAGCACACGAAACGCCATTGTTCTTCTGCCCAATTTCTGTGTTCAAGAGCCCATTGATATCGAATCCTACGATTGTGCATTGCTATAGGTGGTACCCGTAGCGGTCTTCGGGAATGAAGGTTCACTTCATGCAAGCGGTTTCTGACTGTTTGGTCGCTAATTAAGTTCCCTGAAGAGTGATGAAGCCTCACGGCTAACATCATGGCGGTTATTGTTGGAGCTCTTCGAGTTAAGATTTGAATGTATCGGTCTTGTCTCCGTGTGGTGCAGCGATACCGTCCTCCATGGCGCTCAGCCACGGTACCAGTGCTTCGGTAACGTGTCCAAAGTCGACTGATAACACTCTGACTTGTATTCAGAGCTAAAGCCACAGTACGTTGCCGGGAACCAGCTTCTATCATTCCCACGGCTCTGAGCATTTCTTCCCTGCTTAAATGACGTCGCCGCTCCATAATAACGTTGGTTTTAATCAGTAGTAGGGAAACAGTAGCACTAATAATGTCTTCAATGCGTTGTATGTTTTTATAGGGAAAATATTGACAGCTGATTTTCATCTTTTACTCGAATTTGATTCACAGTTCCTGATTCAAATTATGAAATGCACCAAAAAGGATCCATATAAATTTATAAAATCATAAATTTATTACAAAGCCACATCTCAATCTCAAGAAATCCGCATAAAAATGCTTGATCCCTAGACACTTTTGATGTGTGTATTTTTATTTAATAAGTGGTACAAAAATTGTGCACCTTAGTGTATATTTTTACAAATAACGGTTTATAAATTTAAAAGTGTGGTGATTTATCATTAACAAAGAACTGATAAGTTCGTCTACACGATGGATTCTAACAAACTTGCCTCCGAAAAACAAGTGGGTGAGGAAGGCTGTGCGGGCTCAGCATCCGCACCGCCACCGCCCGTGGCCTCGAATACTCGGACGGCGGGTACGAGCTCTCAGCTTGTCCAGTAGTAGCAGCTCGAGTACCAGCAGCAGCTCCTCTACGAGTTCTTCAGACTCCAGGCCCAAGAAGAGGAAGCGGTCACGCCGGCGTCGCAACAAAAAAGGCAAGCGCACCCGCCGAAATGATGAGCAATTGGATAAAATGTCTCGACAGGTTAGTGATTTGCGAAAACAAATTACTTATTATGAAAATTCCGCTGACAACTTTGATCCACATAACGGTTATTCCTCTAACGTTAGTTGTGCCCCTATTGATCAGTGTCCTGCTTTAGATGGTGATTTTATCGATGACAGTGTCAGTGGTATTTTGTATGATGAGAGCCGGGATAATGAAGTGACCTAGTCACAACTTGGCTTTGATTTTGGCATACAAACAAAACTCGAAAGAACCAGCAGTGCCCAAGGCACCAGAAAATATGCTGAATACCCTCCAGGATATTCAACACTTTGAGAAAAGCGAGTGGTGTGAGGTGCGATACGCCGAGGTTCAAAAAACTTACAGCCATTCACCTGGCTTCGTGGATCTAGAGGTCAACGAAGAGGTCAAAGCCTATGACTCATTACGTCACCTCTCTTATGCAGACAAGGCTTATGCTGCCATAACCTTTTGCGTTTTAAAACAAAGGGATGCATTCCAGAGCAGTCTGCGAGCGTTGCTGGTTTGGGCTCGTGATCAGAGCGAGTTGAATGTTGAAGGTATGCATGAAAAATGATTAGAATTGTTTTCTAAAGGTGAGTTTTCAAAAGTTTCGTCTGATTTATTGCAAATGGTCTGCGGCCACCGCGTCAATGGCCCAGAAAGGCAAGACCTGCCTGAAAGAACTACAGAGTCTGGTTGGTCTTATGAATTTTGTCAGTTTTGTGATACCCCAGGGCCGGCTACATTTTCGAAATCTTCTTTTATTTCTAAACTCTCTTCTCGATGCGCCCCCGATAAAGGAATTTTGTCTTCCGAAAATGGCCCACGAGGAGCTTGCATGGTGGCAGCAAAATTGTCACCTGTGCTCGCCGATCCACTTTGAGCCACCAACTCATTTTCTCACCACAGATGCGTCCGATATAGCCTGGGGTGCTCAGCTAGGCGGCATGTCGATGTCTGGAACTTGGGACGGTCACGAAAAGAATCTACATTGCAATGCCAAAGAAATGATAGCCGTCTTGAAGGTTCTCCAGGTACACGGCCATCTCCTGCAACAATCCACAGTACTACTAGTACAGTGCGACAATCGCACGGCCGTGGCTTACCTGAGAAACGAGGGCGGAACAAGGTCTCTCCCTTTGCTGGATATAACAATCCAAATTTTCGATCTCCTGTACAGACATCAGATACATCTGGCTCCCTTTTACATGCCCGGCAAATACAACAGCCACGCAGACCATCTGTCGCGTCACAACATTCCACCAGAGTGGCACCTGCTACCAGCGTGTACAGAGAAGGTTTTCAGGAAGTTCGGAATTCCCTTGATCGACCTCTTTGCATCAGAGAGAGCGCATGTACACACATCAAAAGTGTCTAGGGATCAAGCATTTTTATGCGGATTTCTTGAGATTGAGATGTGGCTTTGTAATAAATTTATGATTTTATAAATTTATATGAATCCTTTTTGGTGCATTTCATAATTTGAATCAGGAACTGTGAATCAAATTCGAGTAAAAGATGAAAATCAGCTGTCAATATTTTCCCTATAAAAACATACAACGCATTGAAGACATTATTAGTGCTACTGTTTCCCTACTACTGATTAAAACCAACGTTATTATGGAGCGGCGACGTCATTTAAGCAGGGAAGAAATGCTCAGAGCCGTGGGAATGATAGAAGCTGGTTCCCGGCAACGTACTGTGGCTTTAGCTCTGAATACAAGTCAGAGTGTTATCAGTCGACTTTGGACACGTTACCGAAGCACTGGTACCGTGGCTGAGCGCCATGGAGGACGGTATCGCTGCACCACACGGAGACAAGACCGATACATTCAAATCTTAACTCGAAGAGCTCCAACAATAACCGCCATGATGTTAGCCGTGAGGCTACATCACTCTTCAGGGAACTTAATTAGCGACCAAACAGTCAGAAACCGCTTGCATGAAGTGAACCTTCATTCCCGAAGACCGCTACGGGTACCACCTATAGCAATGCACAATCGTAGGATTCGATATCAATGGGCTCTTGAACACAGAAATTGGGCAGAAGAACAATGGCGTTTCGTGTGCTTTTCTGATGAGTCTCGTTTTGGTATGAGACCGGATACAAGACGTATACGACACTGGAGAACCCCTGGACGCCAACAGCGATTAAAATCCTGCCAGGAAGTCCATCCTTATAGTGGTGGAACCATCATGGTATGGGCGGGTATTTGGATCGGCGGAAGAACTGAGTTGATTTGGATCAGAGGCAACCTCAACGCTCAAATTTATGCTGAGACGATTGTATCAGACGTCATCGTTCCTCTACAAGTGCAAATCGGTCCCTTATTTCAGTTAATGCATGATAATGCACGACCGCACACCGCAAGAGTTGTAAGACAGACTCTCGCCGCAGCTAACATCAATGTCCTGCCCTGGCCTGCTCAGTCGCCAGACTTGAACCCGATTGAGCATGCATGGGATATGCTACAGAGAAGAGCTCTGCCGAATATGGAGGGTATCCAGTCGCAAGAAGACCTTTTTTTGTTGTTGCAACGAACATGGGCGGCCATTCCACAGCGTGATTTGGATGAACTCATTTTGAGTATGCCAAACCGATGTTCTTGTGTTGTTAGTGTTCGCGGTAGAAACACGGATTATTAATTGTTTAAGTTACCCAATAAAATTTTAAAGAAAACTGTTATTTCAGTCTTTTTTTCGAACTTTAATGTTAGTGGTTCAAATGTCAAAAATCCCTTTATTAGGAAATTGGCAAATTTCTTTATTAATGCAAAGGTGACTTGGTTTATCGTTACTGTGACAAACGAAAACACTTTATTTGATGAATCCTTAAAGAAAATTTTAATTAATATCAATCAGGAGAAGAGTTATTGCAAAAATATATGTTGATCCCTAGACACTTTTGATGTGTGTAGTTCACAACTATGTGTCGTTGGATTTGAACGACCATCAAGCTCTGTATCACAATGCCTTCTCCCGAGTGTGGGACTACCCACTGGCATGGGTTTTTCCTCCACCTTATCTAATTCCCAAGGTGCTCTCCCACCTCAACCGTGCGATCGGAGTTTACCTTGTAGTAGTTCCCAGATGGGATCGCGTTTTCTGGCGCGCAGATCTGAAAACTCGCGCGACAGGAGCCCCATTTACTCTCCACAATCTGAGCCGCAATCTGATCGATCTAGCGACGGGCCACCCACCACCCCGTGTCCAAGAAATGACACTGGAAGTATGGAGAATTGGGGGTGGTCCGAGAGTTTAATTGGATGGACTGAAGCTCAGCTAGAGTTGTTACGATCTGCATGGCGGCCATCTACCCGTAAGGTGTACAAAGTAGCTTGGAATAGGTGGCTCCATTGGTCCCGAAACAATAACATTGATCCTTGTAGGCCTACCGGCTCAATAGTAGCTATGTTTCTTGCAGACTTACACTTACAAATTGTCATACAACACAATTTTACTACATAAGTCGGTCGCCACCTTATCTAATGTTGAGAACGCTGGACTATTAAGCTCACATACACTGGTGAAAAACGTATTGAAATCTATTTCTATCAAAAACCCTGTAGCTCATAAGCCTCCTATTTGGAATATAGATGTTTTGTCAACCTTCTTGGAGCAAAGAAACGTAAACGAGAATAATAGTTTTGCAACGTGTAGTCATGGTCATGCAGCAACACTCTTGCTCTTGTGTTCTGGAAGAAGAGTGCATGACTTGACACTACTAACCATAGATCCAGACCACTTTACTGACTATAACGATTCTATTGTTTTATGGCCTATCTTTGGTTCGAAAACAGATAGTGCTACATATAGGCAGTCTGGGTGGAAATTACTTTCCAATAATAATAAGAATCTGGACCCAGTTTTCTGGATAGGACAGACGATTTCGGTTTTAGATTCTAGACGCAAATTGGCCAAATGTAATCATTTGTTTGTAAACATAAGAGGTCAGAACAAGGCCGCGTCACGCACGGTAATTGCTGGATGGGTCAAGGCTGTCCTGTCAGAAGCTGGTATTTTTTCTTCGGCTGGCAGTTTACGTTCTGCAGTAGCCTCAAAAAATTGGGACAATAACTTTCCTTTAGACGAAATTTTAGCCAGAGGTAATTGGCGTTCTAGCAACACCTTTTCGCGATTTTATAAACGTGAAGTTATGCCAGTTTCTGTCAGCAATAGCATTACAAGGTTGTTCAATCCAATTAATTGACAAGTACCCATAGCAGCACTCAAAATCTTAATTATCGATTTGTGCTATAAAATTATTTGATTAGTCCATTCTGACAATGTTGTTTCTTTGCTGATATTTTTATGCTTTATCTTAATGATATTTCTACATATATGTACAATATGCATTGGTACCATAATATATACATTCCTGTGTATTTTGTCACAATATTGTATGACTATTTGTCTGATTATAATATACTTACTTTTTTTTAACCTTTAAAGATGTCTTATTGGTATTTACCTTTTCATTCAACCTGTAGTACATAGGTATTTACTTTGGCTTTTCCTATGGATACCTACTCCTTACCATGCACCATGTGATCTTAGGGAGAATATAACACTTTTCTTCACTCGCCTATGTCTTGGCATTATTCGTTGCGATACTTTGTTTGTGTGCAGCGATAACACCGATGAACGCACACACGGGAAGTTTGAGCGAAGAAATTGCTTGAACTGCGATTGAATTATTTGATCTTTTAAACGATTATTATGATATGTGACAATTTTATATAAGTACGTACGGCTTCGAAAATAAGTCTGGAATGTGTGTTGTGTTTTTATAGAAAGTCTTTGGTGTTGTGTGCACTGTGCACAGTATTTGAATCTACCAAAGACAACCTTCCTTTCGTTGAATGTATTCGATTTTGATTCGATTCAATTCGATTGTCATTTTCGATATTTTGTCTCTGCACACCTCATTTGCTTTGCAAAAAAATGGCGTCGCTTGTCAAACATTACAATGCGTGAGTTGCTGTGAGTGCTATTTTAATTAATGGAAAAATTTTATAGTAAAGCCAAATTGTATGTTGCATTTCTGCTGATTATTATCTTTCGATAAACAATGGGTCGATCAAGATCACGGAGTAAGTCGCCACGGCGCCATCATAAAACAAGCAAACATTCTAGGAAGAAGAGTCGCTCCAAGGATCGTTCTACATCAAGGAGCAGAAGTTCGAAACTCGTAGAAAAGTCGAGGGAACGGAGTTCAAAATCCAGGTAAACTATTTCCATTCGACATATTCTTGAACTAGATTCAATGCATTGGTTTGACACTTCTGTGGTTTCATTTCAGAAAAAGATCGCATTCCGTATCTTCTTCGACCAGCAGTGACGTTTCGTTTGATGGAAGTAGACGAAGTCATGGGAAGAAGACGAAGGGGCGCAGTAAAATGGATGAAGTCGACAGACTAGCTGAAATGGAAAGACAAAGACGCGTAAGAGAAGCCGAACAGAAAGTAAATAATGTCGTAAATAGCCAACTGATTTACAACATGATCACTCTTAGGCTTGGGAACCCATCCTCCACTTGAGTAACCAGAATTATTTTTGATTATTTTCTATCAAACCAACACCACAAATAAAATAATGTTTATCAGATAAGAGAAATAAGCTGAACGAGCTCATAAGCTAAATAATAAGACTCGTGTGGGTCGATCCTTGTTAAGCCGGGTTAAGCCGTGCTTGCCTATGTTAGTATGTGCATGGGTGACCCATTACATACCGATTTTCTTTGTGCCTCAGAATGCACACAGTTGTTACAGGTAGTCGGTGGCCCCAAAAGTCTGACAACCAGTCTGAGGGGTATTGTATTACCCAACACTAACTGAGTAGTGGAAGTCAGATACTCCATGTAAAAAAATGATATTTTACTGCATCCAGTAAGACTGGAAGCTGACACCAACATAGGAGGGAAAAGTCTAACCAGATGATAAGATATAGAGATGAGCGTTGAATCAACTGTTGATCTCCTGCCAACATATTATCGTTAACTGTTTATGAATCAACTAGTTGAATTCGTTATGACATTAACTTGTGCATCTCCTTTAGTAAGTTGAAAATAACGCCATAGATTGTGAGAGAGTCATGTCACACAATTTGAACTCTTAAGTAATGAGTTACAGAGTTGATTTTCGAAATATTTATTTTTAGAATATCACTTATAGCTAATTGTATTCTATTCAGTCAGTCCTAAGCCTGGTGAAAAAGTATGTAGGGGTCATCTAAGTAGAACCATCAAACAAATGTTTTCTAAGATTTGAATTGTTCCTAAAATTGAATGTGGCAGAGTTGACGTTGAATGAAAACCATTCAATGAATGAACGGTAAAACGGTTTATGCAAGTTGACATTAATTATTAAGTTAACTAGTTGACAAACATAAATCAACTTGAAAGTTTTGTTAACCGAAAAACCGTCAACAATCCATTTATTTATTTATTTATTTATTTACTATTTATGTACAAACAGTAGACAGCACAGGAAAATAACATAAAATAATATATGAGTACAAAGGTACTGCTTATTTCTCACGAAATTTCTGCCAGCAGACCTGCTAAAGGAGAAACACTAATAAGACAATAAGATAATAATAATATCCATCACTAATAAGATATAGAGACATTTTAACTCAAGTCAATCTAATCAAAGTGTCACTGTAGACCCCAATAACAATGTAACTGCTACTGTCCTGCCCCTTGTGCAACTTTACCTGCACTTTAAAGAACCTGTCTAATGCTACTAATAGCTGAATATGAGAATCATCAACATGAAGAATACAAGTCATTATTAGTTGAGATAATTTCATAGTCTCTCAGGACTTAAGGTGGGTTCCTGTGAAATTCGATTATTCTGAAGTTTTTTTACAATTTGCTGGTCAGTGTCAGATATGTTAAATAAATAAAATATTATTTGCAACTGTAACAAATGTGACTTTACTGATTAATAATGATTAAAATCACCAATTCAAGCCTCTCAGTTCATTAGGTTAAATGAACTGAGTGGCTTGAATTGGTGATTTTAGTGATAAGTGACTATTTGATGAAAAAGGCAATGGTATTTAATCAACTCAAGAGGATGAAACTCAAGAATTCATGATTTTAATGATTATACCTCTATAAAAATGAATGAAATGGTTATACATCAATTATGTGGGCAAATCATATTTTAATCAACATAAATCCTGACACTGGTCTGCAAATTGCAAAAGATGTAACAAAATTTTAATTTCGCCGACTACATTAGCGCTTCCACCTTCAGTGTTCTTGATATCTTTGCAGTCTTGATAAGGTGATGAGGTCATTCTACCACAAAAGAGATTTTAATATTCTATTTGTTTAGGTGGTGGAAGAAGAAGCAGCAAAAAGAATAGAGCTACTAGTGAAGAAAAGAGTTGAAGAAGAATTAGAAAAAAGAAAAGATGAAATTGAACAAGAAGTTGCTAAAAGGGTTGAAGAAGCCAAACGGAAGATGGAGAAAGAAATGATGGAAGAACTTGAAAGGCAGAGAGAACAACAGCGGCGCGAGGAGCTGGCTAGACAGGTAACTGACTATAGTACATACCAGTCATGTGTACTGGCAACACAACACAATGTTGCATTTACACATGACAACACATACCTGTGACAGCAACATTATGTTGCTCTTGCAGTAGCACACAAGTGTAAATGCAATATTTAATACCAGCATCATAACAAATAGAGGAACTAATAAAAGTATTATTTCGATCATATCTGTTAAAGGTCCAGTCAGGTGTAGTTCGAGTGCATACAAGAATTAGTTTCTTGAATTCTTATAAATTGACACTCACCGAGGCTGGCTGTCTCTGTAATTATTAATTATATACATGTCCATTTTTATAACCACATATTTTATTCATACGCACCAACAAGGCAGAGTTATATTATACAATTTCCTGCCATATTGTAAGTTTGCCATGAAGGCGTCCGGCTAGCATTTTAAAATTGTTCGCTTGACTGTCCCCGGCAGTCACGTAGTCTATAAGTCAGGTCGGAAGACAGATCAAGAGCAAGAAGCCCTAAGAATTTTTTGGAGATGCAGCTTGAGGATCCAGACATGAGCGTTGAAGGTATTTTTTGAATCTATTTTTTGTATAACCACATTACTGTTTCAAATGAAGGATATACATACTTATCTGATGTTTCATCATTACCTATACATTTTATGACATTGCATTATTATGTTTTTTTACTTAAAATTACTTTCTTAGGAAACCAAAAACTTTTTCAATATCAGCTTAAACATGTGTGATCAACAACATCTTGTCATTCAAGAGCTGAAGAATTGAGGTTTGCTCAAACAGCCATTGCATAGAAAGGCGACGTTTGTGTGGACTCGATACATAGTGTTACTCTTGTAGCTAAAGAAGAGTATTAACATATTATTTCTATTATAACAGGAGGAAGAAGCTCGTAAAAGGAAAGAGCTGGAAGAGATCATGGCAGAAAATAATAAAAAGATTGAAGAAGCTCAGCGTAAGCTGGTAAGTTAAAACACAAACTTGTCCTAAATGGTAGCTTTTGTTAACATCTATTAGTTAACGTAACTGCACAGAAGTGCCTTTGTCCAGTGTGGTGTGGTATTCCATCGCTTCCAGAGGCAAGTGCCACTTGAACACACAGTGACAAAGTGCTCAAGAGAAGTGTTACTATCATAGTTTTAAAATCTTTTTACTAACACAAATTGTATTTTACCATAATTATGTATGTTATCCATATACCTATACATCTATGTGCCAAAGTTGGCTGAGAATAAAAGAATGTTGTTTTTTTTTGTTAAATACAATTTTACTTTATTTCCAGGCTGAGGAGCGGCTAGCCATGATTGAGGAACAAAGGAAAATGGATGAAGAAAGGCAGAAACTGAAAAAAGAACAAGAAAAAAGAGTAAAAGAGGAACAGAGAAAAATATTAGGCAAAAATAATTCAAGACCTAAACTATCATTCTCTTTGAACCCACTATCATGATTGTGTTCATCAGTAAGGCTGATGACCCACTTACTAAATAATGATGATCATCATCATTCAATAGGATCATATTTACTTTACAGGTGTTGCCTAAGAGACATTTTCATTAGCTTAGAGTCTTGTGTACAAGTTAATTTCTTATTTTCTAAAGTGGAGGTAGTTTTAAAGATTCTAGTTAAAATTAAAGGACCTGGAGTTAGGAGAACTGAGGTGCTATAATAGCACTAAATCCGGCATGCTGCAAAACTAATTATGTACAATTCTTAGAGGAGTTCTTCATAAGGTTATGATTGGGTCTAACTAATGATACAACTGGCCTATCTACACTAAACGCGTGATCGGAAAAATAAAAAAAATAATGCATAAGAAAAAGAGCGTAGTGTAGTGGAACAATACCTACTTTTTAGCGACCTTATCCAATGGTAGGCCAATCTGGATACATGTTAGTAAATCTCACATTAGTCGTCCATAGACCGTAATTTCTTGTACATAATTATTTATAATTTATTTGTATTGGTGGTTTGTGTGAAAATTTACATGAACTACATTGAAAAGTCAGCAAATTATTGAATCAGATATTATTCTATCTTGAACACTTCACAGAGGAGCCTTATAAATTATGTTTGAAATACATTATCGTAATAATAACAAACGAATCAGCCGAACTTTGTAAAAAGCTTATTCATTTGTTAAAAGTAATGATTGCATTATTTCAGACAAATAGTTTGCATTGCTCATAACTATTTTGCTATTTTGTGTTGTAATATAAACGATACAGATTCATCTGCAAATGCAAGTTTTTATTTTATAGGTTCAAATGATTATTTTCTATAATTAATAGAATAACTACATGATAGACTTTTATAAATTGTACATACCTAAATATGTTATTGTTCTCAGATTATGTAGGAGCTATGTATTTTGCACAAAACATATATACTGATCTGCATCAGTAACCTCCTAAGAAAGACCCCTAATATCAATGAGATTATTATTTCTATTGGTAAATCACATATATGAAAGGAAGTACTAAATCATTTTTATGATCGAATTATGGAGTTGAAGTTTCAATCGTCCTGACTTGATGCGTACCTTGAACAAACATAATACTTATGTCAGTGTGATGTGATTGGAAAGATTTTGTTTAAAGTGCGTCCAGAATTAAAGTGTAGTTACTCATTATTCATTTAATTAAATAAAACCCTTCACCTGATATGTTTGTTTCATTTTAATAACGACTTTAATCTGATTAGATTTTAGATAGAGTCAAGGTACCAGATGTTTTTTTTTCAGTCGTGTCTCGGTGGTCTAGTGGCTGCATCAGTGCCCGACTCTTGGTACTGCGAAACACAATATATTCGTAACAGCCACGCTGCAATATCGAATATGTAGATAAAAGTACCAGGAAAAGCTAATTTCTAACCCCAATCTGTTGCGTTGCGTGAGTTGTTGCCGCTGGGGGCCATAATATAGATCATAATATGAATTATAATATGGATCATAATGTGAATCATATAATAATATAATATAATAATATTTATTGGAACAAAAACACATATTATAACAAATTCGTTGCGCACGTAAACAGCTGCATTAGTTGAAAACTGTGTCGCAGCTATTAACGCCCACCTCCAAGAGGAAGTCGACAGTGTTCCAGGTTTTATATCTAATACAGTAGGGGTTCAAAAAGAAAACCATAACAAACTATCTAATAATAAAGTTAAAACGTAGATGGCAAAAAATTAAAATTAAAAAGTAGGTATTTTATGTTGTGCATGTGGGAGTGTTGTATGTAAGTGTAGTGCGTGTCTGTAGGGTGTAAGTGTAGAGTGTGTTTGTGGAACCTTTCCACTAGTACACTCCCGCTACATCATCCATGTTATGATATGCATGATATGAATCATAATATAAAGCAAAGCTAAAGAAGCTTCTGCAATTTTATCAAAGGTCAGCAGGCTCATTGGCAAACGTGCACTGAGCTTTAGTATGATGGACGGGTCGTGGTTGGACAGGAACCAGCAAATTCTTTAACCAAGTACTTTAGTTCAGTGTTTTCGCCGTGCGACCCCGTCCCAGCAGCAACTAATCCTCACGTATCGGTGTAATGAGATTAACTCAGCCGACATATCATTAGCAATTCGCCGCCTGAAAGCCCATTCATCTGCAGGGCCTGATGGAATTCCACCGTTTGTACTGAAGGACTTCTTGGAAATATTTAGAGAGCCGCTTCTTTATGTACCTACTTAGCCCTGCAAACAGTAACGTATCCGATCCGCCAGAGTGGAAAATCTCACGTGTTACCCCTGTACCCAAGGGTGGCTCCAGGTCAAAAGTAGAGAATTATAGGCCTTAACAGTGGCGGATCTCTCATACCAGCCGAAAAGCCGGGCTTACAAATATAAAAGTAGTCATACAATAAACACTACTCGGGCAGGAGGCGTTTGACCCCCCAGATTGGGCAAGAGCCAGCCGGCCCTCTCCAGTCTGGGAGTGCTGATAACAATCATATCTATTATTATTTAGTTTACAGTTATTTTACCTATGAAGGCATTTTAATTCTAATATTGTTTGCTATGTTTTGTTGTTTTTTTAGCCCTGGCTCCGTGAACTGGGAATCGAGCCCATTTATTTATTTTCAACTTTATTTCAATGTGCGCAATGTTGATTGTAGTGAAAAATTTACGGATATGCTCCGTCAGGTGTTAGTTATCCCTTAACATTTGAACTAAAACCAAACCTTTAAGATCTTAGCTTATCTAAATTATGACTGACCCAACCCTAACTCATTGACCTAGCCTAACTTACTGACCTAACCTACACTTGCTTTGAAAGCAAGTGGACCCACTACTTAGATAGGTTCACTCTCTGCCGCCTGAAAGCAAGTGGACCCACCACTCGCCGCCGCCGGGGGCCATTAAATAAATGAAATAATAAATCACCTCGTGGGCCAGTGCAGGGTGGTAGATGTCACATGTCTTCAAATTTTGTTCTTTTGGACCGCTGCGCCCGGGTGCAACGCACACCCTGCACTATAGGTAGAGACGCCTCTGTTAGAAGAAACCTATTTTCTCGCGACTTAAATAGATTTGGATTGATGAACTCGGGATAACTGTCGCAGGCAGGGAGTTCCACTCCTAGGCTGTACGCATAATAAAAGAATTAGCAAAGCGCTTCAATCGAATGTGTGGAACATCGTCAAGGTATGGGTGATCACTCTAAGTCTACCGATGGAAGAAGGGAGATGGTGGAATCAACCATCAGTTCATTACAGCTGTTGTACGACTTGCGAAGATCGATAGCATACATTCTTACCTAGATTAAAAATTAACTTTATTTTAGAAAGTATCTTACCAGCTATAACAGTCCAACAATTTTATAAAACCGATCATTTACGTTTCGGATCGAAAAAAAAGTCAAGTCACTAGTGCCGTCACTGTCATTTGTCTGTGTCGTGTCACCAATGTCAGAATTCAGTTCAGTTCAGAATTAATAAAAATTCAGTAAGTGAACTTTGGTCGCCGCTGCCGGTGCCGGCTGCTCTGTATTAATCGTTAAGGAAATAGATCAATAATTGTTTTAAATGTATTGAACAAACAATAATTTATTTATTTATTTACTGTTACAGTTGCAATATATTTAAGCATAATGGCAGAGTTTTTGAAAGGTTTATTGTTGTCGGTTTTAACAGAGAATTGTTTCGAAGAATACTTCGTGAAATATAACTTTCTTGATGGTAATTTTGTTCTAGATATTTGTGTAATTGGCAGTGCTATAATTTTGTTGGATTTCTAGTAAAAGTGTAGTTGTGTGGATTTTTATTATGCGAGGAAGAAAAGTATCAATTAGTAATGATTTTGTATTTTTTCAGGACCTTGTTTGACCGCGACGCTAAGCAAGGGTCTTGGGATCGGTATCATTGCCGGCTCCATACTCGTGAAAGTACCTCAGATATTGAAGATTCTGAGCAGCAAGAGTGCTGAAGGCATCAATGTTTACGGAGTATTCTTGGAGTTGTTTGCGATCACAGCCAATTTTGCGTACAGTTATATTAAGGGCTTTCCATTTAGGTACGTAGCATAGTCCTACCTTTTCCGTATATGTTAATAGAATAATAATGCAGACATACTTATGCCCTTTCTCATAGTATTTGTCAAGTAAGTGGCTTAGCAAAACTTATCAGGCATGAATGACTGGCAGAGAATCAACATTATATCGAGATAAGTAGGTATTGCAGAAGCAAGTAATTTGAGCACTTACTATTGAAATTTTCTATAGTCAAGGAAACCCTGAAGCCTGAGGCTGTAAACTAGAACAGTAGATTAGAAAACGAAAAAACAGTGGCATGAATTCTTTCTGCTTAATAAAAATCAATTTATTTTGCAGTGCATGGGGGGAAGGTACATTCTTAGCGATACAAACAGCAGTGATAGCAGCCTTGGTTCTTCACTATGGAGGGACAACGGGCAGAGCTGTTGTGTTTTTGAGCACTTATGCTGGGATTGTGTCTGCTTTAGTCAGCGGGTTTACACCAACAGATGTGCTGTGGACTATGCAAGCTGTTAATGTTCCTATTATTGTCATAGCTAAGGTAATAATTATTTTATGTTATTGAAATAATTTTATAACTTTATTTTGAACCAATGAGACAAGTCTTATACAATCACATGAGTAACAAAACTACCAGTTGTAAATCTTTTACATAATGTGTCTGTTAATGGGCATTAAATTGCATTACTGCTTTAAAAGGAGTGGTCTAGGAAAAATTGCCAATCTGCCTGCAAATAAACTGAGGATAATATTATTGTATTGCCTTTAAAAGATAAAAATATAATTATCTTTAGGTTGAGGTTCATGGCAAATAGCAGGAAAATGTCATAATGTGTGTTTTGCAATACAAAGATTACTGAACATGACCAGCACAAGCTTTACATAATTATTTACATTTATATAATAGTCACATAAACATTAATGTTTCTGTCTAGTTATATGGTAATTTATAAATAAGAGATTATGTAAAACTGTGAATCTATGACCTTTATCAGTGTTTTATGCAGCATCTTTTCTTTTTTCAGTCTATTCAAGTTATTACAAACTACAAAAACGGCAGCACCGGGCAGTTATCAGCTATTACATGTTTGTTGCTGTTTGGAGGCAGCATAGCTAGAATATTCACATCACTTGTTGAAACTGGAGACTTCATCATCATTGTCACCTACTGTGTGTCCACTATGGCCAATGGCGCCATAGTAGCTCAACTTCTCTGGTATTGGAATGTTGTAAAGGGAACCCAAACCAAAAATAAGAAAAAGAAGAAACATGCATAATTTATTAAAATAATAATGGTATTAAAACATTTTTACCTCAACATTGTTTATTTTTAATCTGATAAAGGGATTGATAAAATTACTGTTGCTTACTTATTGATAATTATGTAATCAAAATCAACTACTGTGATAAAAATACCTATTATTAAATGTACACTCGGTTAGGTAAAAGATTGGATCTACGCAATCGGTTCCCGATAGGAAGGGAAGTTCAAAACAAGAAAGAACATGGGTGTTTTAATTAGAAGAAGTCTCTTGCTGCTTTTTTTTTGTGTTGTTGCCTCAACACGTCTCATTTATCAGCACGGAATCGCATCCTTCTATTCCGTGTGCGTTACCCTAGCAAAATGTGCTCTAGTGATGAAACTATAAAAAAAAAATTGTGTGTCATGAGGAGAAATTTGTTTACTAATAGCAAAATTTGTGTGAATTGTAGTTGAGTTTTTTGAGAATACAATATTTTGCTGGGGTAATGTTTTAAACGATACCGCAGCAAAATCTTTTTAATCGTTTCAGCCCGGAACCAAATACATGTCCTTTTCTGTCACTCGGAACCAACTGAACAGTGTGCGTTTCGACCGCGCGGCCGGGTCAATCCGCGGAAATCTATTAATGGCGATTATACGATAATAATAAATTTAATATCATAGCTGCATTTTTTTTTTACTTTATATGACATTTCTTACATATTTTTACGTAAGGCTCCGCTCTCTAAAATAGTTAACCACCTTTATTTATTTTATTATTTCAGTTAACACTCATCAAACGTCATCACCATTTACGAAAAAAAGTCGAATTTTAAACTCTCTTATTTATTTTCTAAAAAATGACAATGCTGTTTCCGTTTTTATTCTTATATTTAGAAAGTACACATTATCAAAAACAACATAATAAATCATGAAGTGATTTGACAACAAATAACATATAATAAAAAATAAAATAAATTTTGTCACAGAAATTCGTCAACACCGTTCCGGCACCGTCAAAATTGTATTTCTCGAATGTTCTTACTACCTACCGCGATCGAGAAGTCACGCCTCTTTTCCTCGGTCCCCTCAGTCTCTCTTACGAAGTGAAGCGGAGCGCACGTCCATTTGACCACGCAAATTTTTCGAGTAACAGTAGTTTGTGAACAGTTTGTCAATTATTTAAGTCATCACCATTTCCAAAGAAAATCAGGTAAGTACCAATACAAGATCTTTTTTAAATATGCACATTTGTGTGTTTTAGGTACTTAATCATAAAAATGGCTGGTTGTGCGCTTTACAGCTTGGTATTTAGGTACAAAAATCGTAAGAAGACATATACGTCATATCCATCATCATCATTACCATTTTTTCTGTGCTATTGGTAATGATAGTATGTGAATGGTAATGACACACTGTGTAAATAAGTCCTATTAAAAGAGTTTGCTTTCAAAAAATCGAATAGTTAGTTTACTACACAAGTCTATAAGCTAGACAGCCATTAACCTGCTAAAAACTCCACAGTATATTTATTTCTAGTTTACATTTTTACATGTAAATATTGATGTAAATTTTGTTTATTCTTTTAGAAAAATCATGGACAGAAAAAAGAAATTCAAGGAAAATAAGCGGTTAGAGAAGCAAAAGATTGCTAGAAGAATAAAATACTCTGAAATCAAGGCAGATCCAGTTCTCTACGAGTTAGAAAAGGAAAAAGAAAAAACAAGATATCAGAACAGAAAAGATCAAAAGAAAATTAAAAGCGTGAATGAATTATCTCCTCGCGATCAACGGGAAAAAAGGAAGAAATGGCGCGAAGCTTCAAAAAAATACAGAGCAAATAAGAAAGAAGAGTCTAAAAAAAAAACAGAGTTACCTGTGGTAAGTGTACTTATTGATGCAACGATAAAAGACAGCAATGAAATAGAGGCAAAGTATGAAGATCCCTTAAAAATAAATAAATCTCCTCAAGCTGATGTAAAACTTCGAAGAGTTCGATACATAGAACAGAAGAAAAGAAAGTGCCTTATGAGAATAATTAAGAAGCTTAAAGAGGAGAACAATCAGTTAAAAGTAAAGCTTAATATGTGCATGAGAGAAAAGAAGAATAAAGAAAAAAATAAAATAGAGTCGGCTGAAAAAGTGAAGAGAGTGATAAATAAAGAAAAGGGTAAAGAAGATAATCGAATTGGACAGTTGGTAAGAAAAGTGCGCAACTTTTATATTGACGACTTAAACAGCACAATGGGAGCAGGAAAGAAAGAGTATATGACAAGATTGAAAGTACAAAAGCAAAAACGCTACATGACAAGCACACAAAAAGTATTGCATCAGAAGTTCATGACTAAATATCAAGTAAAAGTTAGTTATAGCTTTTTTTGTAAGCATAGGCCGTTTTGGGTGTTGACTCCTAAGAGTGCCCAAAGGGACACATGCAAATGCATCGTTCACGAAAATATTGATCTCATGACCAAAGCATTGAAAACATCTTCTATAATAGACGAGCCAGACTGTGATGCATTAATAAAGAGTATGTGTTGTTCTATATACGAAGAGCAATGTCTGAGGCGAGAGTGCCAATACTGTAAAGATAAGTTAGTACAGTTCAAGGAATTTTCTGATGATCAAGATATTATTTACTGTAAATGGATACGTGCGAGAGAAACTGTTAAAACAAAAAAAGGCCACAAAATTATAACAATCATGAAAAAAGAAGAGGTAAAAGCCACGCCAAGAGAATTAATTAATGCTTTGATTGCAAGTTTACCAGCATTTTTTAAACATATTTACAAAATTCATAACCAATATATTAGCCTGAAGAAATTAAAAGATTCAACGCCAGTTAATTGTGCTGTAATTCACGCAGACTTTTCTGAAAACTATGGATTAAAATTTAATAAAGAAGTACAATCCATGCATTTTGGTGGAAGTCGAAAAGAAGTAAGCCTTCACACAGCAATAATCTACAGTTTTGATTTTGCAACTAGTTCAACAAAACCAAAATCAATTTGTACAACGAGTTCTTGTTTGAGACATGACGCTCCAGCAGTTTGGGCACACTTTGTTCCTTTGATACAAAAAACCATCAAAGATAACCCATTTATTGACACCTTACATATTCAAACAGATTCCCCGACTTCCCAATATAGAAATAAATACATATTTCATATGATTCCACAAATACACAAAGAATTCCCACAAATAAAAATAATAACGTGGAACTATACTGAAGCTGGTCACGGCAAGGGTGCTGCCGATGGTGTCGGGGGAACAATAAAGAGGACAGTTGATTCCTGCGTCAATCATGGTATTGATGTAGGCAGCTATGACAAGTTTATGCGTGTGTGCCGAGAAAATATAACAAATGTGACCCTAATTGATGTACCCGAAGAAAACATCAGTGAGATAGAGAAGAAAATCCCAAAGAACTTGCAGCCATTCAGAGGAACTCTAGAAGTCCATCAAGTGTTGTGGAAAAAAGGAATCCCTACTTTAACATTTCGAAATGCAAGCTGCTTTGAATGTGACTGCGGAATCATATGCGCCCATGGGAAACACCTTGGATTTTTTAATATACCACAAAGTTTGAGCTCGTCTCCTATTCCTGATACAGATAAAGTGATACCCCTTTTTTTTTTTTTTTTTTTTTTTTTTGGTGGGTGTAAAATCATCGAATAACCCCTCCCGCTCTTGGGCAGAGCGAAAGGGAGTGTCAGACTTCTACTGACTAAAAACCACCCATGTTCCTTCTTCGCCCTCTATGTCGAGGCCGCGATAACCAGAGGACTACCCGCGGCCCCGACAGGAAAGTGATACCCCTCATAGCTACTAAGAGTGATTATGGTAATGCAGTATTCGCAAATATTACTAACACGATGCAGGCGTCCACATCAACTGTAGACAATATTTGTGTTGCTGGACCTTCTAACATAAAGATTTTATCTAATAAAAGAGTTTTAATAACAAAAAAATGCAAACTAATATTATAAGTAGTTGTAGTGGTAAGTGTGTGTGGCAAATAGTCAGTATTTCAAATTTCATCTCATTTATAATATTGATTGTCGAAGAATAGTCGACTACAATTTGCAAATTTTGTTTAGTTCTACTTTTATTTTTATTAATTCATCAATGTGGGAAAGATATATTGGGCTGTTACGATTATTCTTAATTTGTTTTATAATTAAACATAGTTATTATTTAGTAAACTAATTTTACGAATGACTTAATTTCCAAAGAATTAGCCAAAAATCGTTTAATCAGTGAAAAATTGTATTGTTAGGATTTTTTTAAGTTACCTTTATACTATTCGGTTGTTATTGTTTAGAACATCTATACCTATCTACCTACGAGTATGTATCAATCGTTGATTTGTGATATTTTATTATGATTATAGTGATTCATAGCAGAAAGATATGTTATTTACTTTTATTCATCATTCCCACTATCATATTGTCATTCCCGTCATAGAAAAGTCATTAACATGATATAAACGTCATTACCACTTTAGTTAAATAACTTTGAAAATCGATAACTTCTGATTCTCTTGTTGGATTGCAGTGCCTTCAGTAGTTTAGTAATGGTTATTATAAAAACGATTGCTTTTTTGTGTTTAACACGCATTTCCGACCAGTTTAAAAAAAAATACAAAATAAATAATAAAGAATCAAAACGGCGGATCCACCCGGCCACGTTTTTTTAAAAAAAAAACTTTACCAAGTCTAAGTAAAAGTTTGTAAAAGTTGATTCCCAAAACCATAAATTTGTCAAAGTTATGGTTACAAAGTTATAAGGGTTTGAACGTGGCCGCGCCATCGAAACGCGGAGAACCGCGCGGCCACGGAGATCTTTAAAACTAAGCGTTGCAGAGACCTGCAATTTAGATAAATAACAGATTCCAGATGTAAAAAATTTGTAAAAATATAGAAAAAAATCCTAGGTTTATATTTTAGGAGCTGTAACACTAAAACCCCATGGCCGCGCCATTGAAACGGTGAAAACCACGTTATCGCCGATATCTCGCTGAAAAAGCATCGTAGTGGTCTGGAGTTTCTTGTGATTCATAGATTTGAATTTGTCAAATCATGTAAAAATACAAAAAAAAACCTAGGTTTGTATTTTAGGTGCTATATGACTAAAACGCCATGGCCGCGCCATTGAAACGGTGAAAAATACGTTATCGCCGATATCTCGCTGAAAAAGCATCGTAGAGGTCTGAAGTTTCTTGTAAAACCTAGATTTAAATATGTCAAAACTTTTGGAAATACCCAAAAAGGACCTAGGTTTATATTTTAGGAGCTGTAAGACTAAAACCCCATGGCCGCGCCATTGAAACGGTAAAAAACCACGTTATCGCCGATATCTCGCTGAAAAAGCATCGCAGAGGGCTGAAGTTGTTTGTAAAACAATGATTAGAATTTGTCAAAAATTGGAAAAATACACAATAAATTTCTAGGTTTATATTTTAGGAGCAGTAAGGCTAAAACCCCATGGCCGAAACGGTGAAAATCACGTTATCGCCGATATCTCGCTGAAAAAGCATCGTAGAGGTCTGAAGTTTCTTGTAAAACCAAGATTTGAATTTATCAAATTTTTTAAAAATACACAAAATAATCCTAGCTTTGTATATCAGGAGCTGTAGTACGATATCGTTTAGAACCTTTGTTGTTTCGATAGGGTGACCATGACTTTGTTTTTACAGAAAACTTTCCACCTATTGCATTTCCCTAAAAATTCCAAAACTAGGTTTACTAAAAAATGAAAAAGTATTACGACAGTAACTAGTATGTCTTACTTACCTTGGTTATGAAGCATTAATTTGTTCTAATCATTGTTTTACAAACAACTTCAGCCCTCTGCGATGCTTTTTCAGCGAGATATCGGCGTTAACGTGGTTTTCACCTTTTCAATGGCGCGGCCATGGGGTTTTAGTGTTACAGCTCCTAAAATATAAACCTAGGATTTTTTTCTATATTTTTAGAAATTTTTTACATCTGGAATCTGTTATTTACCTAAGTTGCAGGTCTCTGCAACGCTTAGTTTTAAAGATCTCCGTGGCCGCGCGGTTCTCCGCGTTTCGATGGCGCGGCCACGTTCAAACTCTTATAACTTTGTAACCATAACTTTGACAAATTTATGGTTTTGGGAATCAACTTTTACAAACTTTTACATAAACTTGGTAGTTTTTTTTAAAAAAAACGTCGTTGCCGCGCGGTCGAAACGCACACACTGAACAGCAAAGACTACAATATATATATAAGGAGACTGAACAGTAGTAGGTAAATATTCGTGCTGCCGAACGCATCGTCTATGCTGCCGCGTGCGATAGGACACCCGCTGTGCGATTCCGTGACGATATATCATTCGTCAATAGTGGCGGTACTTTCAATACAAGCCTAAATGCTTGGCTTTCCCTTATTACCTACCTATAAGGTTTCTGAAGTCTGCTTGTAGTATTGTTGACCCGCACGCCACACATTTAACCATAATCCTATTTCGGGCTAATCATCTATAACCAAAGATGAGTGTTTTTAGACTTAGGCAAATGTGTATGGGAAAATCTGGGAGTCTGGGCTTTTTTGGAGTGTAACATTGGTATGTTCTATATCAGGATTTAGATGATTAAAATAACAACACATTACTTACATTCAAAGTCACTTTATTGAATTAGTTTCACCAATCAAATCAGGAGGCAAATTGTAGTCACTGACTTATTCTATCCGGTTCCACGTTTGGAATGATCTGTTTATCGAGTGGAAATTGTTTATACAATTTGAAAATAAAGTCAATCATTATTTGTGGCGTTTGAATAGCAAAGTATTAACTAAGCAGTATCCCAGAGGAAAACTTAAATGCGAAATTGGTATTTCTAATCTATTTCGACTATTATTCATTCACAATTATGAAAACAGAAAATCCATTCATATTGTACTCTATGGCTATATTTACAGCTAATAATAATATCTTGAATATATTTTTTAATACGAAAATCGACCGTGGATAACTGATTATTCGGATCTGTACTTGAATTATTTACTATTAGCCACATTAAATTGTTAAAATTATCAGTTCATTCACAGTCAAAATGTACGTTGATAATGGTGTGTAGCACCTAAACAAAACTTATAACGCTAACCGTAATCCTAGCACACAGTGGCAAATTCAAACGTTTGTGATTTATTCTTTGGGGGCTGGTTCGGCGGGTGGTTTCTCTTCAGGATGGGGGTTGTTTCTTTCAGGCTCGTTGCCATCTGCCCACTTTCCGTCGTATTCTTTTCTGTCGACGTATCTTTCTTCTTCATATTCTCCCTCGCTACGATGACTACCACGTTCAGAATAACGGGAGTAACTGCAAAGAGATACACTATTTCAGCATAGTTTCTATAAAGTTTTTGTAGATGTAAATTATCCTATTTTCATTTTTACTATTTAATTTCGTCGTGTTGAATTAAAGTACTGACCTATCTCTGTCTTTGTCGCGTCTTTCTGGGCTGTATGACCTAGACCTGCGTGGCCTTTCGGGGCTTCGCGATCTTGAGTAACGACCGCCACCTCTACGATCTCTGAAGTCACGGAAGCCGCCTCTGTGGAACAAGAACAGATCAAATAAACTTTCTGTATCGGGCATGTCCTAGAACTACAATTTCAAAGACAACCCGCGGTGAGTCCGTGTAGTATAGATGAAGCTGTACCAGGATAGTTTGTTTTTAGTATTAAACAACAACAACATTAAAAAAAATGCTAACATCTTGAAGCGATAAGTTGGTACGTTAAATATATATATTTATAGTGTTACCTGAATGGCCTGCCTCGGCCGCCGCCTCCCCGGCGTGGGCGGAAGGGCCGGCCACCCCGCGAGCGGTTATCGCGCCACTCCTGCTGGAACCGACGCCCGTCATCCCGCCTGAAGTCTCCGCCGCCGCGCCCGCGACCGCGCTGCCCGCCGCCGTTGTACGTGTGGAAGCGCGGCCGGTAGTACGTGCCGCGCTCGTAGCCGCCCCGGCCGCGCCAGTTGCCGCGCCGCACGAAGCGACGGATCCTAAAGTGTGCATCGTTAACATTGTGCTAGATTTGTACGGTTTGATAATGATGAACGTTAAAAGCGTTTTTTTAGTTTTCATGCTAGATAGAGGGTATACTACAAAAATTTAGAAAGGGTCTATCTGTAGCCTAGATCTGTTTTCGAGCTACTTATGTACGGAAAAAAGACACAAAAGCATAATATATTATAATGGCGTATTTTACAGCGTTCTACATGCGCAAACGATAAGTTGGGGAAAATCTATGACGGAGAAAATAAAAACACACAGCAGCCAAAAAATACCTTGAGCCAGAACGTGATCGCGACCTGCTTCGCGAGTAGTAAGAGCGGCTGGCGTCTGAGCGCGAGCGCGAGCGCGGTGAGCCCGAGCGGCGCCGGCGCGACGCGACCGAGCGGCTGGCACTCGACGCCGAGCGGGAGCGCGATCGGTACTTGCGTGGACGAGACCTATGACGAAATGAAATTAAGCGTAAGCAGTTATAAACGTTAATTAGATAGGCAGTCTTTATATCGACGATATCTGTGACTTATTTTGTATTACAATTTTCTTGTCACTGCAGCTTTGAGCATACACATCATGTAAAATGTTTTAATTAGTATTGTCAAGAACTCTGCTCCCATTGTAGGTTATAAGCTTGTTCCTAAATTCTTACATGAAATGATAGGTTATGTTTTTTTTCCAAAATGTACTAACCTGCTCCTGGAGCGTTTGGATCTCCTGTCATCATCTGAGGAGTTGGATGAGTGTCGTCTAGGTGAAGGCGGTGAACGGGGTCGGCGTCCTGACGGGGAAGGCGGTTTGATGCGCGTCACGAACTGTTCTGGTCGACCGTCACCCACCGACACCGGGGTCTCTCCCTCCTGAGCCAGGCGGAATGAGCCAAACTTGTCTAGGACTATGTTGCCTTTACGGACCTGAAAATACAAAACCGGCTATATTAACAAACAGATCTGGGTCTATTTTTGTAAAATGTATGCAACTGAGTATCCTTTCTCGACTATGGACCGTTCAACTTCTCTGTAAACATTCATCACAGTTGGAACAATATTCAGGGTGCTGTAAATAAACTTTCAGGCGACTCCTGGTTTTCCCGCAAACTTCACCATGTCGCCAGTCTACACACTGCCTTCTCCATATTATATACATGAGCAGTAAACATTTGTTTAATGGCAGGCAGATACTACAGTATGCCATCTCGCTACGATCCTTATATACTCCTATTGGTTCACACATGTCATACATTACTTAAACAGTTAATTTAGTAGTAATTTGTAGTTGTTTAGCAGTGATAGTCTACTGGTGTGACCATTGAATTACCACGACTAAGTTCACGAGTTCGAACCCAAGACACACACCTCTGATTTTTCGGATTCATGTGCGTATTGTATAAATTATCACATGATCGGGAGAAGGAAAACATCGTCAGGAAACCAGCATGCCTGTGAGATATTATCACAAAAAAATCACAAATATTAGAATCGTTTGGATTGCTCGTTCCAGACAGGAGGCTACGGTTGGGACCGAGAAGAGATTTTAAAAATTCCAGCATCGTACAGACTTATTAAAGTTTGCGCCAGTGATTCGTGCAATGAGAACACTGAATAGTGTGTCTGGGTGTTTAGACGTATTTGCTTGTTCTTTGGCGGAATTTCAGAGGGTGACACTTAGTATGTTGTCCACTGTGTAACTTGTGTTTCTACCCAGACCCGTTACCTGGGACTGGACTATTAGTGATTTATAACTACTTTTGTTAGCTTAGGTCTTATCTGCTAAAACAAATGTATGTGGTTATTGAATTAATAAATATTTCTCGACGACATGTAAAAAAACCAGGTCAGTCCGGTCTATGGGCGGGATAAAACTCTAACACCAGCTTAGGCAACTAACCACATTATAAAGAAGTAGTTACTTAGACTTACACTACGATATCGATTATTATTGATGTTTACGTTCTTAATTAGTCTAGATTGTTAATCGTATGTCTCAGTCATTGGTAAACTTTAACTATAACTACACTGTTGTATTAGGTTAGCCTGTAATGATAGTGTGTGTTTTAAATAAATAAATAAATAAATAAATAAATAATATCCTGGAAAAAATAGACCTCCAAAAATGGAGATGGACCGGCCACAATCATGTTGAGATCTACACATTTAAAATGGAGCCAAATTACAACAAATTGGTATCCAAGAAATGGCAAGAGACGTCAAGGACGACATCTAATGCATTGGGAGGATGAGCTGAAGTTTACTAAGGGACCCAAATGGAGGAGAGTTGCTCAAGAGAGGAAGCAATGGAAGCTACTGGAGGAGGCCTTTGCCAAGAGGCACACTGAGTTCAGACACATTGTATAGCCAAACAACTTACACATAGATTGAATCTCTCACCCAGTTTAACGGACTAAATAAATATAGTTACTTAGAAAATACATTTTTTTTTTAAATTTATTTATTTATTTTTAGAAAGGCTTACAGTCTAATAACTATAATTATAACAACAATATAATTCTAAATTGCTAATAACAAGCTTCCACAGGTAACTACAAAAATATATACTTCCAAAATTACAATATATAAAACAATATAAAAACTACCAACTTTTAACACAACAAGATATAGCTACACTTACGGGGTGCTGCGAAGGCTCGGTGCCGGGCGGGTCTGGTTCCCGCTTGTTCGGTGGAGGCGCGGTGGGCAGCGGCGGAGGTTCCTTCATGGCCATCGCTCGACGCACCGACACATTCTTATCACCACTTGATGGTGACGGCTGTGGGCAAAAGATATTGTTAGTTTGTATGTAACTTAAGATTTTTTGTAGTGTAACTTATTTTATTATCACGGCTATCAAAACGGTAAAGGAAATCATCGTGAGGAAGTATTCCAGGATTAAAGTTTCGAAGACGTGTGGATTCCGAACCTTCTCAAAAGAATAGGCCTGTGTCTCAACAAAAAAGTTCTTTTGCTTTAATGCCAAACAGCAATCCCACAGGTAAAGTGGGGTGTTTAAGAACTTCCTTTTTCTCAATAGTAATCTAGGAGTTTGGAAGTTGGCGGTATGATACCTTCAAGCCTCTGTTTTCGTGAACGATAACCACCCACCCGACTATGACAGTAAACTTTACTGAGTAAAGCAACAGAGCATGCATTTGTGCCTTGTGCACTATGGTATTTCCTGCGCCGATTTCTTATCTCCGTTAAGGTTGACCGCCGTGATCGAGCTCGTCCAGGAGGACTAGTACTTGTTAATATATCCTCACCTTTGCATTGTCATGTGAATCGTCTGAGCTGTCTTCGAATGCATAATGTTCTTTATAACCCTTCGGTACTGGAGTTTCCTTCTTCTTCACCCTGCTAACATAAAATACAAATTAATTTAATATGTAGTGTTGTTGCTAGTTTAAATTTACATTAGCAAATGCCCTAAAAGTTTTATACAGAAGTTATTCAAACTTTTCTTTTACTTATTTAGAAGGATACTGAATCAAATAAAATTAACCCATTTGCAAAGGTATTTAAACTGTACTCCCAAAATAATGTAAAAAAAGGTACTTCAATTTATTTGATGCTGAATGAGACATGTTAAAAAAAGTAAACAGTATTAACTGCTAACATCCCGCGCTAATTGTATGAGTCAAATGAAAAGTAGGATGGATTCGCAGTTTGTAAAACATAATCATTGAAATAAAATGTTGAACAACAGGATATCAAGAAAGATTTAGTAGTAGCTATGAACGCGCGTGGTAAGGTTAGGAGCCTGCACTATATCACGCGTGTCTCGCGCGCCGCTCGGCTGTGCACGTGAGTTAGGGGCAGCTGGGACACGTGAGCTAGGGGCAGCTGGCACATGTGAGTTAGGGGCAGCTGGCACGCGTGAGCTAGAGCCTGCTGGCACACGTACGTGTCTTTGACCGCGCTCATGGACATCTTCCACTTGGGCTTCTCGAGCGGCGGCGGCGGCGCCTGGTCTATGGGGCTGAGCGAGCCGCGCCCGTCGCGTTTGTGCAGCACCTCCTTCTCGACCATTACGTGGTACGCGCTCAGCTTTGACTCCAACTCCTCGAGCCCGTGCATATCATCTAGCATCCTGATAAATACGTACACATTTTAATAAGTAAGTGTTCAAGAGGACACATATTTATTGGCACAAACACAAGAGAAACAATTTTGCGGCTCGTTTAGAACGCGTGCGAAAGAGATGATTCAGTTAGTATATTGGCATTGAATAAGTGTGTCTAACATTTATGGTTACTGCGTACAATACATAAACAAGCAAATAATAAAGTGATAACTATTTTCGGCATGTAACGCATTCACGGTAAGCGCACACGAATCGTGTTTGTTCGTATAGCAAAGATAAGTCGGGCGTATACGGAAAGGCCCAGGACGATGATAATAATAGTTTTGGTTAAAACTGTTTAACATATCCAATGATAGCTTATGTTGGAGTATATCTGTTTCAGCTTAACTTACGAGGTATTATTATTAACACGCATCCTTTATTTGACTTATACAATTAGCGGCGGAATTATACTAATTAACATTAAGGTGTTGCTGTCTTATTATATATCAGTGTAAGTTATTTGTGACTTGTTACCTCTTATCATGTTTCCTCTCGTAGTCTCCCTCCGAACTGTGGTCTCGCTTCTTGCCTTTTAGCTCTTTCCTGCAAAACCATTGAACATTTTAGTCAAATATTCAAATGTCCAGTACACGCGATCATGTCCCATTCGATTGCAGGTCAAAATATTTTGTTATAAACTGAAGTAACAAGGTTAGGGCTCATGAAGTTTTGACAAACAGACGGTTCACCTCGACACGCGTGAGCATAGCGTGTGAAGCTAGCGGTACCGCGGGAGAGGCTGATGAGCGAAGTTCCAGCTAATCGATAAAATGTACAGAGATCCCCATTATATCATTTTTTCATTATGCATCAACTTCTGAATAATTGAATGAAGATGTGACGTACCTGATAGCGTCTCTTAGTTTCTTGTCCCCGATGCTATCCAAGTCTCGTAAATTGTAATCATTGTTCGCAGCTGCGCGCGCGATTTTGGCCTTTCTCTTCTCCTCGCGTTCCTGTTCTTTACGCTTCCTCTTAGATTCCTTCTTCTTTTTCCTATTGAAATCAGTTTTTCATATATTTATGTAGAAAATAATATGATTTCTGTAGAATTTGAAATTAAAAAAATAAAAACATGCAAATAACTGTCTCAACTCATCACCCACAGTCAAGAGTTCATCAACTACCGGAGGTCTAAACGCCACTTCAGCAGATCATAATATGAATTGCGTTAAAAAGCGTAAAATGGACCTTTCATAATAGTAACTGCGTGAACATTTAGGAAAATGCATCATAATAGAAAAATTATATGAATTGTGTTAAAATTTGTAAAATGGTCACAGACACAGTTACCCTTATAAAAGGTTCATTTTACGCGTTTTAACGCAATTTATATTATAATCTGCTAAAGTAACCCACTTATACCTACTGGCATATACTTCTCAATGGTTATGTCAACTCGTTACAAGTAAAAATGTTGTGCAAAGTGTAATATAAAAATTGACGACTTGACACATTTGCCGCGAACTCTGCTCACCCCAAACGGAACCGTTCAGTAAAAGGTACTGACTTGTCTTTCTTCTTCTTTTTCTTCTTGTCGCGGTCGGCGCCGGGCTGCGGTTGCTGGCCAAGCTCCTGCATCTTGCGGTTGCGCTTGTACTGAGCAGTCTCTTCCAAGAAGTTGCGCACTTTGTCCTCGTAGTCCGAGTCCTCTTTGGTCATCTCTAGGAACTTACGCACCTGAAGTAAATAATGTATTTCAATATACTTGGTACTTTAAAATGGCATTTATCATAAATATAAGGATAATTCTTCAGTCATACCATACATTTTGTGATGATGACTTTATGGGGTATGAGGAGGTTATCTGAGGTACTGCCAGACTGTTCTCTAAAGACTTTATTCCCTGAACTGTGTCATGCAAGTGAAAGTGTGTACAATTTAGAACAATTTATGGCCTTTGTGTACTTAAATATCTAGTGACGATCTGATTTAGTGAATAGAAATCTTGAAGATGATTTTGAATCAACTTTCAATAGAGATAATTGGCACGTACCAGTATCGCTGCAGTTTCTTGCAGATGCGTTGTTGTAACTACAAAATGTCGATGTGGTTATGTGGTTGCTTCTGGTTGCAATTTAGTTGATATCGCCCATAGGGTTGAATATGGCGTCAAAAAGTGATGCTTGTGAATGAAACTATTTATTTCCATACAAATTAGTGCCCCTCACAAGTTGTTGTAGTGTGGTTTAGTTGTGGTACGAGTGAAAAAAGGGTTATGAGCTACATACCTTCAGCTCATAATCAATATCAGCCTGAGACCTCTGTGGCTCAGGGTTGACTTCCTCCACAGGTGGCGGCGGTGGCTGGTAGCCATACGGGTGGTTGAACTGAGAGTTGTGAGTCCGAGCGCCTGCCTCAGGAGCACCCATCATCTCCATGCGTTTGCTGAGCGGCGACAGAGAGCGCTGGCGCTTGTTGTTAGGCTGAGAGCGGCGCTTCTTCTTGCGATTAGGGCCCTCGGAATCTATTTTAAGTGACACACATGCAAATTTTTTATTAATGACTAGCTTGATTTTGTCCAGAGCATGCATTAAGTTGATGGTTTCTCTCTTAATCTCTAGTATAAACTAGACGAGAAAATAAGCATATTAGACAAATTACTTAATTATAGGTTAGCATGTGATGGTTTTTTGAAATATGCAGGAAGTATTATTTACACATAGACAGAGTTACACTATTTACAACCAGATATGAACATAGACTTAGCTTTGATGCAACCGTATTTTATGAGTGTGCTGAACTGTTTTGACAGATTGATGCTAAACTGTGTGCATTCTCTCACTTTTTTCTCCAGACAAGTTACAAAGGACACAAATGCTAAAATTCGGCAAACGAATTTCAAACGAGTTGATTTATAGATTGAGTAGAGTCATTACCACTAGTATCAGTTGAAGACGACGTTGATTCTGATGATGAACTGGAGCTCGAAGAGTCAGTGGACGATGACGACGAACTGCTCGACCGCTTCTTCTTACCCTTGCCGCGCTTTTTCTTCTTCTTCTTATCTTTCTTCTCAGTCAAATTCAGCAGTTGTTTCAATGTCTCCTTCATCTCATACGACTTAGCTCCCGTCAAGCCAGGCAGTAATAATTCTGCGGGTTCAATCAAAGGCTTCGTTGTCGACGACTTACTCTTCAAGAAGTCCAGAGAATTCTGCGCCTCTTCATGGAAAGGAATAATCGCCAAACAATCCTCATATGCTTTCTGCGCTTCAGTGATCTTATTCTCATCCTCGTAACTTCGACCTAACGCAACTAATGTCTCTCCTAGATACTTCCTTGCATTGGCGTGGTTAGGATTTAGTTTTAATGAGGTCTCAAAATCTTCAATGGCTTTTTTAAATGTTCCGCTGTTGGCGTAAAGTGCTCCTCTTGCAACTAATCCTTCTACGTTCCTGGGGTCTATGCTTAACGCCTTATTTAGACATTGGAAAGCCTCAGAGTGGCGACCTGCTTTGAAATGTTCAATCCCTTCAGCGACAGAGCGGAACGCCCACTTGCTGGCTTGCGCTTGACGAAGTTCATCTGCATATTCCGTCGATGTAAATCCTCCCCTGGTCAAAAATAAAACTGATTTTTAAACCACATTACTATGCAAAAATTTCAAATTATCTAGATTACAATCCCTTTTATCTACCTCAATGATGTAAAGTTGGTGCAGTGCATGTTGGAGATTCCAAGAAGTTCAGAAAGAAATTGGATGCAGTTGGGATTATTGAAGCCCGGACTCTTCTCCAATATTGCTTCATAATTCTCACCCTTCATATCCACAGTTTTCCTGGAGGAAATAATGCTTATTAAATTATATGAAAAGTTATAAAAATAATTAATTTTCCTCTGATAATGGAGTATTTTCATTGAGATGAGAATAACATCTTCAAAAGAAGGTATTTATTTAGTTTCAAGCATTTAATTCCTAAAGTTTTGCTTAGTGTCACACATACGTTTATCCTCACCTGTTCCAATGGAGCTGTTCAAAAAATGTTATGTTACTTGAATTTTATTTCTTTCACACATAAATATAACATCATAGATTAGGTGATGCAGCCTCGACAATGTGACATTAATATTACCGGGACATTCGCTAAAGTCACAGTATAACTCGGTAGGTGTGACACGTGTCTTGAGATCCTTGCTATACCTAGAAAAGAACACCCTAAAATAATAGAGGGATGGTGTGTCCACTGACATGGACAGCCATGCCATCAGATACAACGATGTCAACAGCCACGCTATCTTGTTAACTATTGAGTCATCTCGGAGCCTCATATCAGCTAAATTGAGAATCGCCGGGAGCAAGTCCTTTTATTATAATATAAATAACTCCAACATCCAATAAATGCTCATTATAAAAGTCCAATCAATACGTCTCAGATAATGCTGGAATGTTAAACATTAGCTTTAATACAGAATGACATTTTTCCTTTATAGATATCAAGATTTAGGAGACCCTAGAATAGTATTTGTACTGACCTTTTCCAGTTATGTCAAAAAATAAAAGATGTGTAAACAATTTGAACATTTTGATAAAATCCTCAACTTAATGTGCAGGAATCTCGTTGAAACAAATATCATAAAAACATCTTTCAAGAATCCCAAGGTTTGTTCATGTCAGATCAAACTTTAAACATTATCATGCAATCATTTTCACAAGTTGGTGAACAGTGTGATTTTGTACTGAAAAGTGATCATAAACCAGTGAAAACATACATCCAGCACTCCTTCCTGCTGATACAATTACATATACCTACCACAGAGTGTTACACATTTTAAATAGCAGCGTGAAACCGACCACATGTCGTTAATCTTAAGCATCTAAAAAACCAGAGGTATTCTTGCATTTTCTTCCATACATTTGACAAGTCAATTTATGTGTGATTGACGTTCCAATTTTCTTGAAGTCCCAAGTATTTATGTATTCCTCTAATGTCTACTTCTTCAAAGTTATCAAAGGTTTCAAATATCTTCAGTCCATAATTTTCTTCATCATTCTTAAGAGAATATCTTCAAGAGTTATCCTTCTTTTCAAATAAAAAAAATACCACTGCTTTCATAGTCTCGAGAAACGACTTTACTACAAATAAATACATGAAAACAACACTGTGTAAAGCAAAACAGAAAACCTGTAAAAGTGTTGGGACAATGTGGTTATTCAGAGCTGTGTTTATGGAGTTAGTACGTACTTGTAGACGAGTGGGAAGTCGTCGGTGCTGAGGAGGCCTAGCGGCGGCTTAGGCGGAGGGTCATCTGGCCCCCGCGTCACTCCCTTCATGCCGCACACCATTTTGTTGGTGTCGGGGATCACTTCTATCACTTCACAGCATACAGTATCATTCATCAGGTAGTGTCTTGACACGTTTTTCTTGTCCACAGCGGGAATGATATTTGTTACTGGTAAAAATGCCTGAGGAACGAAATTTAATTTTGTTTATGCTAATTTGCTGCACATCAAAATAAGTTTTTCAAGGTTTGTCCAGAAACAAATGATCTTTTTTGATGCACTATATCATTTTTAGCTAACTAGGACTTCAAACATAACAAGGATTGCAGTAAAATTTTTACATTATAGTAGTCACTGTAATGGGCTTTAGTGTGAACAATAGCAACAAATGCCCTGAATATAAATTAATGTCTTTTGTTACTTTAGATTATGCACATAAGTACATTAAAAATATCATAAGAATTACTGCAAAGGCCAACACAGTCAATTGAGAATGAATATTAATAAACGGCACTTGAATGGTCAATGCCGACCCAAAATGAGTCGGTAATTAACTTGAATACCTATTTTGTGAATATGTGTAGGTGGTAAATGTTGTCATAGTTATGTGCATATATGGGCGGCAGTCCACTTTATGTTAGCTTTCGACTGAATCCATACTAATATTATAAATGCGAAAGTGACTCTGTCTGTCTGTCGTGCTTTCACTCCAATCCTATTGAACCAATTTAAATAAAACTTGGTACTCAGATAGTCTAGAGCCTGAAAAAGCACACAAGCTACTTTTTAATTCCAAAAAAGTGTTGTAAGCGCTTGAAACGGGAGGGGGGGGGGGAATGAAAGATTATTTTTAGTCTCGATAACAGACATTCACGCGGGCGAAGTCGCGGGCATCAGCTAGTATTGAATGTTTCATAACATTGTGCAATACCTTCACATTGATGTCAGCCACATATCTCGAGGTTGGACCGGCAGTGCATAGCACCTTTAGCATCATACCAGATGCTTTCCTGTTGATAACCGCTCCTATAATAAGTTCACCTGTCTTCACATTCTGAAAACAAAAAATGTAGGCTATAAATCAACACAGCACTTGTTCATCATCATTTTTTCTTGCCTTATTTGGGGTCTGAAATGGTTTGATCAACTTTGACAGAACTTTTACTATCAGATAGCTCATGTTATGAGGAGTAACACTAAGATTACTTTTATATTCGAAAAAGGATTCCATTAAAAAAAGGGTTGGAAATGTTGAAATTCTCAACAAAATCAGATTAAAAAAGGTAAATAATATTTTAAAATAACTTCATTTAGATGAAGGTGGCAAGGCAACAGCTACGTACCTAAATAGTAAAAAACTGTGAGTTATTACAATGAGACAGTGCAATGTAGGCAATAGCTTGACAAGTAAAAATTTATTGTTTATCAAGCCCCATTAATTTGATTCCATGTCAAGAATTTGGAATGGAATGAAACACAAAAGCATTTGCTAATTGAAAAGGTGCACATTTTGTGGAATTAAAAGAAATTTCGCCTTGCTTACAATAATTTACTTACACCAATGTATTATGTAAATTATGTTCCAATTTATTATCAACTTGTTGGTTCAGGTGGTGTTTAATTCATTTAACTCTGTCTATATTTCTTTTTGGTAAGTTATTTGACTATAGGATTAAAATGTATTTCCAATTTTTCATTATTTTTTCTGTGTTTAGTGCCTAACCTGGTGACCAGAATTTTTGAATCACCTAGGGGCAGACTACTGATGTGGCTAGACAATTATACAATAAGCAAATGAATCTGAAATGTCAGAGGTCTTGGGTTCATACTTGATACTTATTCCTATTAGGAATACAGAAATGATAGCCAATGTTAATGTTTCAGTCTATTCAAGTCACTAGTTAATAGGCTTCTTTTGGGTTAGCTGTTCCATAGGCAACCTCATCTCTGTACTCAGGACAAGTTTAAAGTCTAGTTAAGGCCCATTAATATTTAAAAAAAAGTACTCACATCGAAGAAATGTCTCAATATTGCTGACTTATCGACACTCAAGAATGTTTCAAATGGTGGCATCAAAGCATATAAATCTGGAACAAAGGTGGAGATTTTAAGAAAAATTTATACACATTTATCCAACAGTTGAAATCTATCTCAAATCATAGCTCCTAATAACTACTCCAATTCACACTATTGCAACAAATTTATGAAAGTCACCAGACCTACAGATGATTGAAAATGATAGGATTTTCTGAACTTTAATCAAAATTTGCAAATTCTGACCCTAATTTGAATAAATGACTTTATTTTAGAGTCGCTGGACTTTCACATAGTTTCAACCCAATTTTTGAGAGTAGGCTTGATTAGGCAATAAGCATTTTTTGTGAAATCACATGATGGAAATTCATATTTCCAATAGAAAAGTATGAGCACAGATGAAGTGTGTAGAATTGATAAATAACTATTTGAAAAATGTATCGTAGGTATCTGATTTTTTTTTTGCAAAATATAAAGCAGCTACTATTCTCCTACTCACAAACTTATATAACCTTGTTAATTGAATGTGTATTCGTAATTCATCCGGCCTTGGACAACAAAACCAATAATCAGCAGTAGGTAAACAGTATTTGATGCGCATTTAGTAACTATGGTAACTCATACGAGCTGCTACCAATGTCAACAATTATTGTGATGAAGAAACTCACTGTCTTCTGGTGTAGGTGCATCAGCTCCAAGACTAGATGATGATGGGGTTTCTTCCATTACAGAGGTGTCAAACAAAGCATTAGCCTCCTTTGCAATGAACTGGTGGAGTTTCAACCGCTTTCCTCGATCCTGGAACGTCAAGTGCTTGTGCCTCGACTGGTATACAGCGAAATCCAAACCACACACGCCAATTTTAGATAAATCATCCTCTCCTCTCTCTGCTTCCCACGTTTTTTGCAACTGATGACCATGATAGTTGATGGACTGCGTCACTAAGGACGCATCCAGAGACGGGTCCATATTGCAGTTCTACAACAAAAATATTATGTAAGACAAAGGAGTTGATAATAACTCAAAAATTCAATAATTTTATTGAAAGTGAGAGTCACAGAATACTGATCGGCGACGCCATTTTGGTAAAATATCACCGGAAAAGAATAAAACATTATTTACAATAGTATTATCGATACAATCTCTTTAAAATTACCACTAACCTTTGCAAATCAATATTCAGTTATATTTTTTACACGATGCCCCGAAAAAATCTTTTCAATTTCACTGAAAACACCACACAAACCACCACACTTTTGCAGTAAAATGGCGTCGAATCGAATGAAAAATTTAATGATTCGAATGAACGAGTGATTATTGTACGACTTTGAATGAATGAAAGAGCGGTATCCGATCGCGAAAATTGCAAATAAGCGCGGAACCGAGGCTTTTGGCGTATTAAAACTGACTAGCTTTTGCCCGCGGCTTTATCGAACCAGTTCAGTAGGCCTATTGCGTATCTTTTAAATGACAGTGGCTAACCTATAGTCATACCTATAGTGCCTATCAATTACTGTCAAATGGTTCTATTTTGTAGTAAACCATAACCAATTTGATTGTTTATCCATGGACAATATGATAGGCACTGACATTTAAATAATATACGCAATAGCCCTACTGGCCATTTTCGACCTCCTTTAACTTCGTTGTGGATAAAAATAAAAGCCTGAACTTTTAGTAACCAATTAGGCATATTTATTATATTTTACACGGTATATTTCAAATTGCATTTTAATTGAACCAGCTACCTACCACTAACTGACTGACTGACTGACCGATCATCAAAAGTCCAATGTATAAGGCACTTCTAGCAGACATAGAACCTTCAAATTTAGAATTTTAGAATTCAATTATTGTTTAGTGTTTAAAAATCATGGAAAATCTAAAAAAAATGCAATATCAGTCTAGTTTTCTAGATACACCAACTGCATAAATAACTTTGTAATAATCCTATATAAATGTATAGGATTACAACGTTAAAGTTACATTTTCAGTGAATGAATAACACACTTCATAGTTTGATTCTAATTGATATGAAATGTTGCGCGTATAAGTATATCGCCTATCAATGCAATATTATGATGACTGGAACTGATCTGATGATGGAGCTGGAAGTTGGCCATAGAAACTCCATTTTAGAATGTTATAACCATCGAGTTTGGACTCGTTTGACTCGTCTTGTCGAGTAGTTTGTCTTAAAATGGTGCCCAGGGTCTGATGATGGAGCTGGAAGGTGGCCATAGGAATTCCGTTATAAAACCACATAACCCCAACGAGCTTGAGCTCATTTTATTTGTCTCGATGAGCACTCTGTCTTTAGTTGGTAACCAGGATCTGGTGATGGAGCTGGAAGGTGGCCAAAGGAACTCCGTTATAGAACGACATAACCCATCTAGTTTAGACTTGTTTGATTCGTCTTGACGAGTAGGTACTTTGTCTTTAAATGGTCTCCAAGGTGTCTGTTGATGGAGCTTGAAGGTGGCCATAGGAATTCCGTTATAAAACGACTTGACCTTGTCGAGTTTTTACTCGTTTGATTCAGCTTGTCAAGTAGGTTTTACTACTACTACTAGTACTTTAAATCGATGAATAAGACTGCTCCAAGTTCGAATAAACCTGTGTATTGTTGATTAGATAGAATGAAAGACGCTACAAAAAGAAATGAGATCCCACTAAAAACAAAACTTGTAAAAAAAGCCAAGTTGCGCAACTAAGTTCCCAGGTATCCATGTAATACCAAGTCAGTTAATATAATAGGTCTTTACCTATGAAATTGCCGTTTTGTATGAAAAAATTTAAACGAATTTTTTTCATGTATTTTTTATTTGTATTAATCGAAGTAATCACCCATGCAATCAATGCATCTTTGCCAACGTAGTGGCAGTTTATTGATTATAATATTTCTTAAAGAAATCAGCTGGTCGGGAGGCAACAAATTCTTCAAAGGCATTTTGTACTGCCTCTCGGGTATTGATTTTTTTTCCCGCCAAGAAGTTATCCAAATTCTGGAAAAAGTAGTAGTCTGTAGGCGCAAGGTCTGGTGAGTAGGGCGGATGACGGAGAGCTTCCAACCCCAGTTCTTGCAACTTGGAGACCGTCTGCTGTGCAGTATGAGGTCGCGCGTTGTCGTGCAGGAGCAGCGGAGACGAGCGATTGACCAATGCTGGTTGGTTCTCCATCATTGTGTTCAGTTCTTCACAGTACACATCTGCAGTAATGCTCACCCCGTTTGGTAAGAAGCTGTGATGAATCACACCGGCGCTAGACCACCAAACAGTGACCCATCACTTTTCTAGGGGTAAGTTTTCGTTTAGGGCATTGTTTAGGTGCTGAACCAGGATCCAACCAACTTGCTGAGCGCTTGCGGTTATCAAACAGAATCCATTTTTCATCGCAGGTAACAATGCGGTTCAAAATTCCTTCATTTGTGTGTCTGTTGAGCAGTGCAAGGCACGTCTCGACGCGTACTTCGCGCTGGCGATCATTGAGTTCGTGGGGCACCCATTTGTCAAGCTTTTTTACCTTGCCAATTTGACGCAAATGGACCAATATTGTTTTGACGCTAACGTCGAAAGCTGCTGCTAATTCAGCCGTAGATTGTGTATCATCAGCTTCCACAATCGCCTTTAATTCGTAATTGTCGACCAAAGTCTTCGGACGACCGCGAGGTTCATTTTTCAGGTCGAAATTTCCAGAACGGAAGCGAGCAAACCAATAACAGGTGGTGCGATGGTTTGTAGTGTTAGCTCCGTAAACGTCGTTGATGTTGCGTGCCGCTTGTGCCGCGTTGCTGCCACGACGGTACTCATATTCCATAATTACTCGAATTTTTAACGTATCCATGATGACGAAAAAGATTGAAATGCGATAAAAATGTAACACTAATCAATAAACAAATGACTACTTTTGGAAAAAAAAAACATGTTTTTAAAATAAAATTAATTTGAAATTAGAATTCTTAGCCAAACAAAAATTATTTTGATTTGAAATGGCCAGTACTGCAGAACGGCAATTTCATAGGTAAAGACCTAATATTATATTCAGTCTCTACTTAAAAAACTTTGATGTTTTAAATAAATCGATTGACTTGGCCACTGCATCACATTGGCCAATGCGATGGCGATTAGCTATTACAATGGCCTGTTTAACATTGGAGAACGCGATGCGATGGCCAAGTCAATCTATTTATTTAAAACAAATCAAAGATTTTTAAGTAGGGACTGAATAAATATTAACTGACTTGGTTTTACATGGATCTCACTACTTTTTACGGTAAAAGAACTGAGTTGCGCGACTTGGCTTTTTTACAAGTTTTGTTTTTAGTGGTTACTTTCTTAATCCTACATTGCAATATTTTAGCTATCTAGGTTCAAGGGTTGGGGCTGGGCGATGAGGAGTCAGTCAATCTGTCTGTCTTTTCTTTTATAGATAGATAAATGATTTTAAGCCGTGCCTTGCCTGGGTTGGTACGTGGATGGGTGACCAACCATTACATACCGGGTTTCTTTCGTGCCTCGGAAAGCACGTTAAGCTGTTGGTTCCGGCTGTCATTTGTAAATATGTGGCAGTCGATAGGCTGAGGCCACACGGTACGGTGCGTCACTGTAATTTCATAGTAATTTATAATGTAGGATGACGTTGTGTGTGGCACCGATCCGGCGCCGCACCGCATACACCGTGTGGCCTTGATTTTTTTGAAGTGAAAACTTCTTTAAGGGCGTTGTGCACGTTTTTTGAGAGGGGAAAAAAATGTCAAGTTGATATATTTGAGATAAAAACTTTTTAATGTAAAATAATTGTAATAGCCATTGGTAATAGTGAAATTTTTTATGCAATTAAAAATTTCACTATTACCAATTAAAATGATATGATGATAGCCACTGTCATTTAAAAGATACGCAATAGCCCTGCAGGGCTTTGCGTATCTTTTAAATGTCAGTGGCTATCATATTGTCCATGATTAACTGTCTAATTGGTTATGGTTTAGTACAAAATGGAACCATTTGACTGTCAATTGATGGACACTTATGATAGCCACTGTCATTTAAAAGATACGCAATAGCCCTGCAGGGCTTTGCGTATCTCTGTTGACAGATTTATTGATTATCACTTTGGCTCTGTGTGCTTTGATTAACTGTCAAATGGTTCCTCCTTTTTGTACTAAACCATAACTAATTTGACAGTTAATCCATGGACAATATGATAGCCACTATCATGTAACAGATACGCAATAGCCCTGCTGGTAATAAAATACCCTTTGGTATACTGGTTGTCTGACTATGTCAGGTCACTGACTACCTGTAACGACTGCCAAAGATCTATATACAGGATGTAAATTAACCCTTCACAAATACGTGATCCAAGCATTCTGTACATCAAACTAAGTACCTACCCCTGCGCAAAAATGTTTGCTGGGAAACGATTTATTTTTTAGGGTCAAAAATTGCATTATACGGTAAAACTTAATGTAGCACTCCTCAAACATTGTGCTAGTGGATGCTTTGAATAGTAAACGGGTCATGGAGGTAATTTAAGTAAAGTTATAACCTGAAAAACTAGTATTTACAAAAGCAGCTGTGCAAAATTTGGAACTTTGACCCCCAATATCTCCGTAACTAGGGGCTTCCCAGGTATGGTCTAAAACCAAAAAAATATCGCAGTGGTGGGGAGAACAAGTGCCCTTCGTTTGCGTTAAGGGTACTTTTACACCCTGTATGGCAGCGGGGACCAACAACTTAACGTGCTTTCCAAGGCACGGAGGAAACTCGATATGTAATGGGTGGTCCTCAGACCAACCTAGGCAAGCGTAGCTTAACCTAAAGATCGACCCGAGCGACAGTTATTATAGTTGCCATCTCTAATGTCAACCATCAAAAAACATATCTAAGATTTCCTTACGCAGCACAGTAATAGGGTATTTCACAAAAAAAATCTAATTAGTCCGTCAGATAGATTTTCAAAAAAATATTGGACACGTATTTTTTCTTTTTTCACTTAAACAAAAGACAAAGATGAGACAGGGCTTCGAAGAGACGCGTAGCGTCGTGTGACGTCACAAGGTTAGTACTTTTTTACCCACATAGTGACGTCAAAAGCCCCCTCTCATGATCTTTGACACGTTTTATTTTCGTCAATTTTGATTAATTTGATAAAACCGAAAACACGTATCCAATCTTTTTCGATAATCTAACAGACGGACTAATTAGATTTTTTTGGAGAAATACCCTATTCAAGTATTTATAATGACATGAATGATGGAATTTATAATGAATGATGAAATATCTCAGGTTAGAAATCACTTAGGACAAAAATAATTAAACATATTATAAAGGGTGTAAAAGTACCCCTAACGCAAACGAAGGGCACTTGTTCTCCCCACCACTGCGATATTTTTTTTTGTTACGGAGATATTGGGGGTCAAAGTTCAAAATTTTTCAAAACTGTTTTTGTAAATAGTTTTTCAGGCTATAATGCTTTATTTAAATTACTTTCATGACCCGTTTACTATTCAAAGCATCCACTAGCACAATGTTTTAGGAGTACTACATAGAGTTTGACCGTAAAATGTGATAATAGACCCCAAAAAAAAGTGGTTTCCGAGCAAATATTTTTTCGTAGAGGTACTTAGTTTGATGTACAGAAAGCTTGGTTGACGACTGTGTGAAGGGTTAAATTACACCCTGTATGTGTGTAACACAGCACAACAGAATAACATGAAAATTAAAAGTGGCCACTGAAAAAAAAAATTACGCCACTAGTCCATACAGAGTTATAAAAAGCCCTTTCATACTATGGTAATTATTTACCGTAAAATGTGAATTTACATCCACAGTAAAAAAGTTAATTCTCAGTAGTATTTTTTACGTAGGATTAGCTACTTAGTTTGATGTACTGTAGAATTAGGAAAAAAATATTCCATGCTTCGCAAGGAAATGGTTTGGCGACCGCCATTTTTTTTTAGCCATTCTATTTGTTGTATGTTTTTTTTAGGAGGGTGTGATATCATCAAATGACTCCTCCCGCTCTAAGCAGAGCGTAAGGAGTGTCAGATTTCTACTACTTCTACTACTAAAAACCACCCATGTTCCTTCTTAGCCCTTTGTGTCGAGGCCGCAATATCTCTTTCACACAGCCCGCAGCCCATGTCAGAGGCCCTTGCGTCATGTTGTGGCGAGTGATAGCATAGCGTGGCCTTTTGTCGTCAAAGACTGAATGTCCACAGATAATAGAATAGAATAGAATATTTATTTGTTTAGGGTTAAGGGGCATAAGGGTTGTAAGAGGTTACTTTTAGTAGATTGCATGTTAAACTGCTCTATACCAAACAACAACAGCAACATATATACGCAATAAACTTATTTAATTTGAACGGTTTCTAATCGAATCTTATGTATGTAATTAATCTCTGAAAATAATTACTCGTAGGTAGAGACGAAAATATGGTTAAAATATCGGTGGTAGGCCTAAAATATTGTGTAATGTGCCTTCAATGGCACGCGTGCCATTGGCTCGTCATTCCTGAACTAGAGTATACGAGTTTATTCGACTATACTCGAACACAAGTAGTATTTAATAAAATGAAAACTATTGAAATATTGAAAGGATCACAACACAACACAATCTATAATAACCATAATAATAAGGTATATTTTTTCTGAGGATACTAAAGGATATAACACAATGTGGCCTCCTAATATTTTAGAATAACGTAGATATACCGGCCATATCTTGCATACTTCAAAGCGCCCATAAACCGTCATTGGGAAGGTCTCACTTCTATAGAGAGCCGAATACAAAAGACGAAAGAGGGCTAGGTAATGGCAGACACAATGGAAATACTGTTTGGACTAGGAGGCGGCCCGCCCTCCGTAACTCCGTACAATGGTCCACCGCGAAACTTATTTTATTCCTCCACACTTATTTATTTTTTTTGTACCTATCTACTTTCAAGTTTAACACGTGAATGCTCGCAATTGTGTGTTGGCTATTGTTGTAAAAATAGATTTTAAATAGATAATTTTGATGTTGTATGGAATCTTTTGCTTTGTATGTATCTGAAAATATAAGTGTTTTAGATGATATTATTTCTTTAAAGACGGAGATCGTCAATCACAAATTACTTCCAATCTCAAACTAAAAATATCGTATTTATTTCAATATCTTGTGTCAAAGGCTTTGAAAGGCTTTTGTTCGCTGCAGAAAGAAACTCTTCCACTACAATACATACAATAGTTATCCATATTCTGCGGTGGTTTTTAACAGATTTCTGTACCCAAATGTATATAAATGTATCGCTTTCGACATGTGCGTGCTACGAGCTGCAACAAATCGTAGCAAAGTGGTTTTATTAAAATATGAATAATACTGATGAAAAGATATACATTTTTGATCTAAGACTGCCTGTTGTAGTTAGTTCACACAAAAGTAATTCTGTGCCCGTATGTGGACCACAGCTACGGGTGCTACGAGGTGCTACGCAGCGTCTACGGGAATCTCAATATTTTTTCAATTGAATTCTTGTTGACTTGTATTTTCTGGATTTCATATTGTTTGAATTGCAAGCATTTTCTTTTTGCTTGTAGCTATTTATTTTAGTATTTTTTGCGATATCCGTTTTTGTTTTGAGTTGGCGGGCTATGCCGCCATGATGCCCATCAAAGCCATACCTCCATACAAATCCAACAAAACCAGACTCGAACGACCTTTCAACAATCAACAAGGCTGTGTGCATAAAATGAAAGATCAATTCATACAGAAAACTACTGTTTCCATTAATATCAGTTATTTTGACACGCAATACGCGGAGGCCACTTTTTTGGTGCGTCCCGAATTTGAGCTATTGAATCTTTTTGGTATGTAATAAGGTTGGGTATGATTTGGCAATTAGTGTTTTGAGTGTACGATTAGTGGTTATGTGTGTGTATGCAAGGTGTATTGTGCAGGTTCGCACAATACGCGGCGCGGCTTTGTGTCTCGCGTTCGCGCCATTGTAGTCCGACATATTACCCAACGTTTCCACATTGTATCTACTCCTGCTGTCTCTGGCTTCTTCCTTTGATGGGGCATATCTTATTTGTCGTACGCACTATTGTGTTACAGACTACTGTTCGTGTTTTTTTGTGTACGATTCTTACAAGAATACTATTGTTCATGGAGACTGACTTGTTTCCAGTTATAGGTGTTGTAGCTTGTAGCGATCAGCTAAATTGGGTTTTCATGGTCGATTAAAATGAGAACATTAAAGCAGGTCAGAAACAAGCGGTTACCTGCCTTTTCGTTTCGGGATTTTGGTGGTAAAATTATACGAAAAACAGTTTGGAAGCAAAATGCGAAAAAATATTAAATAAATTTAATAATTTTTTCACGTACCTAGTTGGTACGTAGTCTATCCTTAATCAATTTCAAACATCATACCTAGATTTTCTAGATTTTTGTGTATTCTTGTGCTATTGCAATGCCGCTAGTTTAAGTCATCGAATTTCTAATAGTTCTAGGTTGATTTAGGCTTATGAAATCTTAAATAAATCCGAACCACCCGCACTGATTTTCCGCTTCCAAACAATGTATTAACTAAACTAAATGTATTGTAAACACTTAATTACATCGTAAATTCGTAACTATAAGAGGGAAGTGCATTATGCAAGAGTATGCAAAAGGGTGAATGTTGACCACAATACGAAGAGATGCGCGAAGAATATGCGCCGGTCGGGGTAAGCACGCGCCGGCCGGCTCGCCACTCGCAAGGCAGTCTGTCCCCGGCTTTCATGAATCGCGTTCGTTCCGACGCAACTAGCGCCATTGACCGAACGAACTTTTTCGTAAACTTATTTTCCCGCCACGTTCTGATTTCGAATTTTCTTTTTCATTATCGGTGTGATCGTGATTGTTTTGTGCCAGATTTTATTTGGTGTGAATTTTATGTGGTTGCGTGATGTGTTGTGATATTCATGGGATATATATTGGAATAACTTACTCTGCCTTTGGATTTCTGCTGTAAGTTTTAATTTTAAGAGTAATCAGAATCGAATTAGACTATATTCATATGACAAATTTTGGCTGCGTTCAGATAGATTCGTTAAATGGGTTTGTTTAGTATAGTTTGTCTTACAAGGGTTAAGTATTCTTCAATTCGTAATAATAAAACATTAGATTATCTTAGTTATATGTCAAATCCTTATTGGGTAGGATAACTTTTAATTAAAATCTTTATTAATTAAGAAGGTTTTATAGGAATACTTTATTTACTTATAGCCAGGTTGTACCTATGATTATCGTTCTGCTAAACCTTTAAATCCATTGAACATGAATAACTCGTTTTGTATTAATTTAATGAAGCGCTATAATCCCATAACAAAAGGAATATTGATTAATATGAACTATCACAAAGCCGAATATAATTTTAATATAACAACAACAGCGAAAGCAAACGAACCATCAAAAAACCAATCGCGCGTCACATCGATAAACGCGATAAAGTTGCAAACAACAAAATAATGGTACGATTCGCGGAATTAACGCTCCTATTGTGTTAGTACAATAATCCGCTATCTAGGCCAGCCTCAGTGCTGCAGACGAACCTTTTGTCTTTCATGTTCGCCGTTAATAATGGCGGGCACCGAAACAGCCGCGCACAATACCGCGAAATGTGCGCGTTTTCATTTGCAAGACAAAACGCGCTTTGTTGTTGTGTCCGCTCAATACTAAATTTATAGCCGGTGGACTGAGAGCCGTATTGACGGCCGGCTAACGAACGACCAACACCATAAATGCATTTTGATCAGAACATGGATTATGTGTGGGTCTGAACGAGGCAATGGTGCGTGATTATAAATGTAGTTATGATCCATGTGATAAGTATTACCTATTCTATAAGTAGGTAGTAACTTACAGTTAAACAATTGGTGGTAGAGTCTATTTAACACATGTAGAGACTACCCTCATAATACAGTGTGACTCAAGGCCATATATAATACTCGACCTTATAAAATATTTTATTGAATCAGCTGATTGCATTGGAAAAACATTTCTGGTACTATTGGTTAACTTATAAAAAGTTGATCATTAGAGATATTTAATCTGATTGGATTCTGATTACCTACATAAAATTTCTCGATTTTCCCTTAGTGCAGCTCGGATGTTCAACGGTGATTTCCCGCCGACGAAGTTGCAACTACCGCATGTTCTTTACTTTTTTACAAAAAAGAAAGGTTGAGGAAGGCAAAGGAAACTAGGTGGTCAACGGACGCTTTGCGGTACGTCGGATACGCCTCAGGCTAGGCTGCCGGCCATTAGTGGATTCGTATCTTGGCTTTTTGATGGTTTTTTCAAAGGCCTCACAAGTTTTTAAACATGGTTTTTTAAAGTTGTATTTGAAGAATATTTAAGAAATATTTTGAATGAAATTAATTGATAGCATTTTCAATTACGCATTGGTCACCTGACCAATATTTTACATGCATTTACAAGCGGCTCTATAAAATACGGTTAATTACTTACAAGTACCTTGCTTGTACTAAGTCATCTGAAACCAATTATTTACCATTTGTAATACTAGTAGATTCTCACGAAAGACGCTAATAAGATTCATGATAGTGTCATTCATTCATCACTATTTATGCATTTCCACAACCTAAACTTTGTGCAGCGAGCTATGAAATGAAAGCCTACAATAAATCAAATACGACACGCACTTGGCCAAGTTTTGCTTATAAAAGATTCCGTTATGGTTGAAATGCGGAGACAGACGAAAACCGAATAAAAAACTCACAGATCCCCACATAAAGTTACACTCGAGACCCAAAGAGTATGCGTCACAAAAGCGTCGTAATTGGCCCGTTCTTTTTCTACTTCCCTGAAGCATTCAGAGCCAATGAAACGTGTGCATTTAAATGACGTTCCACAGCTTTGTGGGGTCACACTAAAGTTGTTCGTGAAACCGCCACTCCGTCAGCGAGTCTACGACTTTTGTTTAGCGTACACCGAGGGGCTACTCAAAGAACCTGCTTGTTAAGAAATCGTTAGTCATGCTTATATTTGAAAATAGAATCGTCACTCGGAAACATGGAGGATTTCAAAATGTTGTTCTTTCTATAGTGCAATGTGCACAATTGACGCGTCAATTTAGTTATTTGTATGGCTTTCATTTCTTATTATCAAACGGTTCTTACAGTCAGTTTATTATTAAAATAAGTTTGATAAAAGAAGCTAGTTAATTGGATTGCACTAAAATGCGGCCGTATTTATTAAATCCATAAAAAACCTTTTGTATTCTGTTTTCTTTCACATCACTAAAGTATGACTAAAATTGATTGAACGAACTTTTTGTAACAAAATCACAATTAATTGGAGAATCATTGTGCTCAATAAAAACTACTGCTGTTTTACGAACTTCTTAAATTAGAACTATATTAAGAATTGAGCTAAAAGAAGAGCTAAAAAGTAGTTAAAAAACTAAAAAACCCGACTGAAAAAACTGAAAAGAAAAAAAAGTTTTGTTTAATTTAAAAACAAGCATATTTTAAATTAAACAAAACTTGGAAGCAGGCGGGGTTCATTTGAATATTAAATTATAAAAGGAAAATAGAATGGACCCCGCCTGCTTCCAAGTTTGTTTAATTTAAAATGTGCTTGTTTTTTTACTTTTCAGTTTTTTCAGTCGGGTATTTTAGTTTTTTAACTACTTTTTTATTTCCAACTTTTTAGTTCTTTTGTGTCTGTTCTTTCGTTGGTCGCGTAAAATACTTCGCAGATGATTTAACTTTTGTGTTTGTTTAGGTATATGATTTGTGACTTTGAATTTATTTTAAACATAATTATAAGTGTCATATATTTTTGTAATCTCCTTTTAAAACCCTTCATTTTGATATCCTACTCGATGGTAAGGGAAAATTTTTATTTTTTTGAAATACGCTATATGGCCCCCAAAATTCACTAATTTCTTTTCTTTTTTTAATTTTAATGTAGCCAGTGACACTCGCGCCATCAAGACGAATCTAACGACGTATATTTTATCCAATACCTTCATCCGTTTAGGAGTTATGAGGGAACAAAGAAACGGACATACATACATACATACAAACATACACGCCAAACACATAACCCTCCTTTTGGGCTTCGCCGCAGTCGGGTAAAAATATAAACCGCTGTGATCTTTTTTCTAATATACATACACCTACAGTGTTCTCGTTATTAAGGAAGATTATTAGGTAAGCTGTATACGGTTACATACCTGATATAGTTTCTATAAAATACAATTTGCCTAGCTGACAAAAAAAAATGAAAACCTCTTTCAGAAAGTACCTAATACGGGTTTGATACAATTTTCACAACGGTGTCTATTGCAATGGTAACGTATGGTCATTCAACCCCAATTTCGATAAATTCAACTGAATACAATACAAATCTCTTTTCAAATCTGTAAGTAGATATAAGGAACACATGACAACTAACGTTACAAACCAATACAATGTCTTGGTTTAAATTTAAAAAATCAGCTTCCTCGGATCCCGGCACGCACCACAAAACATACTTACATAACTACACATCCCTCCTTTCTCCTATTGAATTGACTCCCCCCCTTCCCCCTCTCACCCCCTTCCATTCATTCTTTACAGCTTTTGTAAGAACGCCCAGGCTTTTTGTAACAATGCTGCTGACTTGAATAGTAACTGTCGAAATATCGTTAAACATGATGTCATCTTGCAGACGGCGATTTATTCGAAGGTACTGAGAAAGCTGCGTGGTGTTAATTAGTTTAACTGTTGATGGTGTCCAAAATTGTTGCGATCCTATATTGGGTAGTATTTTTTTCCGAGAGTCTATTTTTCCGATGGATTCCACTATCGAAAAAATAGACACTGGTCATCGAATAAGATGCTTGGCGGAAAGTTTGTTAATTATATTGCTCCATTCAATATTCATTGTAACTGTCATCATCAGCCTAAATGTTTCCACTGTAAGGACTCTGGCCTCCTCTCTCGGAGAGGGATGATAATCCACCACGCGGGCCTAGGGCCGGTTGGTAGATGTCACATATCTTTGAATATTTTGGTTCTAAGATATTCCGGTTTCATCACGATGTTTTCCTTCACCGTTTTGAACAGTGGTTATGAAATAAATTACACAAAGTAATGCGTCTATCAGGGTTCGAACTACTTCGAACCCACGACTTGCTGTTCGTAAGTCGGGGCCGTCACCACTGGGCCACCGCTACTCTCCCTAATTACTTGCTTACCTAATTTTAAGTGTATTATTAAGAATCTATTTTATGATATTCAATCAAGCTAATGAGTTCTGTATCTCAACTCAATTGTAAAGACCAATCACGCCGAAATATCAGACGCGAAAATTGTCTCCAACATTTTCTAATTTGACAACATTCGCGATTCTACTGTCTATCGATAATAATATACATAAAAGTAGAGTATTAAAGTAAACAATGGTTAGGTACTAGGGTACCAGAGGGTGTAGGGGGTTGGGCGATCGGTATTTGGTGCTCGCATTGTCGTTGAATAACTTTTGTCCCTATTGTGTAGCTGAAAGTAGAGCCACAAAGACTCCACGGCGAGGAACATAAACCGAAATTCATCAGCGCGCCGATTGTTCGTTCGTTAATGGTGTTTGCAGCTGGATTTGTATGTATTGACGCTGTTTTTGGATTAGGCAAACACATCATTTTTGGACAAACTACTTAATGCACAGGAAATATAGAAATATGCCTAACTAGCTGTTTCCCGCGACAAATTCGAAATTATATTTTGATAACAGTTACAAAGGCTCTATTTTTTTACAGGAATCCAAAACCTTTTTCTAGAACAAAAAAAAATAGTTACTCCTAGGCTAGCCAGTAAAAATTCCGTCCAAATCGGGCCATCTGTTTCGGAGATTAACCGAAACAAAGAGATAGGCAGACAGAATATGCTATGAGTAAAGGCTATTTTGAAATTACAAACAGACACTGCCAGACAGACAGATTTGCTAAAATATGGTGACTTTTAAGTTTTCTCCAAACTGAAAATAAATCTGAGAAGTTAATAATAATAAATAATCCATTTATAATCACCGGAATAGTTGTTTTAGTTTTAGGATAAACATTGAGTAAAGCTTAATTTTCAGCAATGCTTTAAGTAACTCATTGAACTTGAACGTTAAAAATCCATTAAAAATAATAAACAATTGTCCATCCTTCGCCATTACAAAGTTCACAATACCCACGATAGCTATTTCAAAACCTGTCACCCTGTTCAATAGCTGTTATCTTGATCAAGTCTTATCGTGTAAGGAGCATTAAGCTCTTTGTGCTAACATAAACAGAGCGTCATTGTGTCAGTATAATCAAGAGCAAGTGCATTGCAATGAGATCGAACTGGCAATCATTGTGCGAGCTTCTGTTAGCGGAGATGTTAATGTATACTGTATATTGTTTGTGTATAGATTGTCTGTGGTACCGCGTGTGTTTTTTTGACGGTACGCTTATAGGAAGAAGGTAAACTTATTCTGGTGATGGCATCCTCGTGGACAGCCTCCGGCAGGGCATAGCAAAGGGGTTGTCTTGGCTAATTTTATATTGATTAGGTAAATAGGTATATTACATTATACGGACCCAAAATTGATCCACGGTTGGGCAAAGGCCTCCATTCCTTCCAACATTCGCGATTCTGATCTACTTCTTTTCAATTTTCAAGGAAGAGAGTTCATTCCGCCGTCTTCTTCGTGGTCTGCCGTGACCCCGTGTCTCTGCTTCAGGGCATCAATCCTGAGCTTTTCGGACAGCTCGTTGGACATGCGCCAGACATGTCGTTCCCGGTCCTATTTAAATTTCGCAGCCATTCGAGGCACGTCAAATATTTGTGTTGATATTGATTGACAGTGCAAAACTGTTCTGGGCCCAAAGCTTTTATGACAGCCACCAGGCCAATTCTTTTCGTCACCCCAAAACTTCAATCCTTTCCAATTTCAATAAAAACCTAATGATACCATTCAAATTTCTGTTCCAACCGAACCTGAAACAGTTTCCATACAATGCACTAACTCTAAAGAGTAAAGGATAATCACAGAGGCATTACAGAAGTTTCGTAAAAGCGGCGACACTTGACGTTGCGCGTCGGAATCTCGCCACATCTCCGCAAAGCGCCGAGAACGAGGGCGAGTCACAAAGGGGGTAGAAAAATGGGTAACCTACTCCTACAGGCCTTACAAATCTTACTATTCATATAACATCTATAGAAATCATGGGACCATGCAGGAGTTGCGGCCGGTCGTATAATAATTATTATATAATTATGCACGGGTAGTTCTGTTTTTTTCAAAGCCTAATAATAATAATAAAAGCTTTTTTTATATTTTTAAATGTTTTTTTATTGTTTTTTGTAAAGAATATTTAAAAAGTAATGTTTGTAAAAAAATAATATAAGAATAATATAAGCCTTTATTAACCATCTTTTATGAAACATTTCATTCTTCTAACTTCTTATGTACTTACTACTAATATTAAATATGCTTGTTTATGAAAGTAACTTAATTAAATGTTATTATTTGTATTAGACAGCGGTTTCGGTAGCGGTTTGTCTTGCTCTTTAGCATAGGCCTCCCTAAATATTCTCAAAGCCTAAAAATAACGTTAAATTAAAAGATGTTCTTGCGTTTATTAAAACATGTTTTAAAAAATCGACGTCTGACTGCCGCACTGAGAACTTTATTGATTCCTTAGGTGGTCATTAAATATCTCTGAGTACCGCAGTAAGTACCAAAACAAAACAGTTACAAAATTACCCATTTAGTTTTTATGTACGATATCAGAATTTTTGCTACGAAACCAAGATTTCGTATTCAAATGGGAAATCACAATTCTGTAGTGCCTGGCCTACATTATAAATTGAGTTTATAATGTACTTTCTTATCACAGTACCAAACATAAAACAGTACTAAAATATAATGAGTCTTTAGTTTTTTGACCAACTGTAATGTATCAAGTTTTAGCTCTTCTGAAAGGGGGTCGGCCTTGTATTGGTCACAATAAGCCATCCTCAAACGTGGCTGACGGTACAATATATAGGAGCGTAGAGTTTGAACGGGTATATGATATGTTTAACATGGATTAGCGAAATAAGTATAATAGGGTAGTTAACTAAAAAAATCACTCAAATCTTTGACGCGTTTTATCTTCGTCTTTTTATTGATTTGATAAAATAAAAATACGTATCCAATATTTTTCATTAATTTAACAGACGGACTAATTATAATCACATTTTTTTAGGTCAGTAAACATCCCTATTTCGTAGCTCAGCGTAGCGTGCATGGGGTGGGACAACAGTGTGTAATTTTGACCTACCTTCGTTAGAAACAAAGCGTTACATTACATAGTACGGGATCGGACTGAGTCAAAAAAACAGGTTTCTGTTTAGTCTGTCAGTTAGATTATCGAAAAATATTGGATATGTGTTTTTTGTTTATCAAATTAATAAAAATTGACGAAGACAAAACGCGTCAAAGATCATGAGTGGGGGCTTGTGACGTCACGTCTTGTAGGTAAAAAATGTAGTGACATGTGACGTTTTCGAGGAATTCACGAGCTTTCATAGTGCAGCACTGTATCGTCTTAATTTTTTTGTTCATGTGAAAAATGAAAAAAATAAGTGTTCAATATTTTTTGGAAATCTATCTGAGGGACTAATTAGTTTTTTTTGTCCGATCCCCTATTGTATGCCATTTTCATACAAATTGGGGATAGTCTTGACTTTGACTGAGATAAACGAAAACCAGCAATAAATCTTTGATAAAACGCAGTATTTCCATTAAAATAGAATCAAGCAGAAAACTGCTTTTTGGTGGCTAAAGTTGACAACATGGTTTTAGTATGTATTTATAAAATCAATTGTGACGGATGACAACGATGTGTAGTACTTAGACGCCTAAGCGCCCTGTTGTTTATTTATTTAGTTCGTTTATTTTACTGAACCCAAGTTTCTTTTTTATTGTAAATATTTAGTTTTAATTATTTTATAATATAAATTGTATTATAGTTGAAATTTAAAACAAGTCGCCGAAGAGGCGTAGTAACATAAAAATTACAAAATGTCTGATACCCGCTTCCGCTTATGACTTGCCATAAAGCAAAATTTTCTCTGAAAGAAACAAAATTACTCGCTATTCAGCTGCTTTGAACGTAATTTATAATTGAAGGTCTGGAAGCCGCCCGATACTGCCTTTGATATTATTTACAAAATATGGCCGCTATAGGATAATCTCGATGGAGTATCTTATTGGTTGATGAAGTCAATAACTATTAATTTATTCGATGATAAATCGAGTTATTGAATGGAGTAAATAAAAATAAAATGATGATGATGTAATTGGCATTTGACATAATTATGATAGGTCATATTTTTATCAGTAGGTTCTAAAGTAGGATAATCTTGGTGTAAACCAAGAAATATTACAAATTACACTGTAAAAATAAAAATTTCTGCTACAAATTACATATCTTTGCAACTATAGATGGAAATAGTTTTGGATCACTATTTATTTATGTCCCTGGTAAAACGGAGTGACTAGAGACAGAACAGAAAAGGATTTTAACATTTGTATTGTATTCATAATTAACAATTGTATATATAGGTATTGAACTATAAATTACTAAGAAGTACCTACTCTCTTTTTATCACTTTACTCATATAATCAATAAAGTTATCATTTTAAATCTATTTATAGTTTTGATATAACGTACTCGTAATTGAAAAAAATATGCAAATCTATGTTACGTTAAAATCCATTTCAAAGTATTGTCTTTATTCACTCCTGCTTTTCTATTCACCCCATTTGGTCAGTACTGATACGAAGTTATATTCTGTACGAATAGCTTCATTCTTAAAACATGAAAAATAAATAACAAAAATTCACCTGAACAAATAAACATAATAATTCTATACAATTTATGAATCACACCACCTTATTCACCCAAATTGATCGATGTCGTGTTTCATTAGTAAATAAAAATGTCTACAGCACTTTTTACCCCTATTCAACCCTCGGAATCAAAATCATGGTTAAACCAGGAGACAACAATTGTAATAAAGCGTTCCTATCATTCATGGCTGTATTAACTTAATGCGATTCAATAATAGCCATTCACGCTCTAATGTGGGGTGGCGACGGCTATGTGTGGGCTTTTTTTACTTTTTTTGTGTTAAATTAGGGTATAGAAAGCTGTTGAAGAGAATGTGACAAAACGTGGAGACTAATACACGTACGTGTTGCTTTGCACGCAAAGATGTGTGTGTTTACTAAGTTCAATAGCCTATAGGTTAATTAGGTAATATTGTTTTTTTATTTCTTAATGAATAAACTAGAATATTAATTATCGCAAACAACAAACAAAATGCGCTGGCGTAATACCGGCGTTAAGTTAAACTCACGAACCACGTGTTGTGGTCGCGTTTTGGCGAAAAAAGTTCGCAAATCTGTCAATATTCATTTTTTTTAATCTCTAGTATCTACCATAAACAAAATGGCCAGTCTGTTTTTGTTTAGAATCGAAAAGCTTATCGATAACAACGTCATTGTCAAAGTGAGCCACACTGTATGTTAGATAATCATACACGAAAAACCGAAACATTTTTCAACATCCAATATTTTTAGAAAAGCTAAACTGCATTTACCGAGAATGTCCACAGTTGGAAAAGGGCCAAAGTGTCATTTTTATCGATTGCACTAAACAATAGCCGGGCCGTCACACAATAGTTGTGAATGGCAAGCGATGTAGATTAGGCAGGGGTTCGCTCTTGACGGATTATACCGAGCCTTGGATGTTATCTGCCAGCCTAAATACGCTTTCTAAGGCGATAATACGCAATTTTCGTGTAGTAAAAGCAAACAAACTTCTTTAAAGTCTTTGTGTTTCACCCACATAAAATACTTCTAATCTTTTCGTACTTTTGTAAATTTAAAATAAAACAGTTTAATAAAAATTTAGTTCCCACAGTTAGCTCTAATGTTTAAAAATCCTTGCTGTGTCTTACTTGTATGAGATTCACGATTTATCCTCTAGTAGTACATACCCATTTATTAAAGTTATGGTTGTTTTACTAGGGTTCAGAATGGCACCCGTCAGGGCTGCGGGTTGCCCCACGGGTTGTTCGAAAGAGTTACCTTGGCCTCGGCACAAGGGCTAAGAAGGAACATGGGTGGTTTTTAGTCAGTAGAAGTCTGACACTCTCTTTCGCTCTGCCCAAGAGCTCCCGAGGCGCTTTTTGATGATTTCCCAAAAAAAAAAGGTTTCAGATGGGATGGCAATGGCCTGTCCGTCCGTACGTCACAGCCATTTTACTCCTAACCTGTTGGCACCACACAGTTCACAGATGTTTTATAAGAACTTAAAATTACGTATTACTTAAGGTTGAAAAAAAAATCTTTGTATAAACCTGTGTATGTGTCTTTTATCGACAGCTCTCAAAAATGGTATCGACGTTCGTTATTTAGCTCGAGATACACGACTTTTTCTTGACAATACAGAAATAGGTAAATAAACTTTATTTTCCATAAAAAGTACTGCAAAAAATGTTTTGATGTTAAGTGAAAAAATAACCTATGAATCAGCATTAAACATTGTAAATTGTTTAGTGCTACAGAAACTTTTTAGAGTCGGACTCGCACTTGGCCGACTTTTTCTGTTCTTGTCAACTTTGTTTGGTTCTAAAGTACGGTACATTTATTTTTTAATAAAACTGTCAATGCGATTAAATATTTAGTTCGACTGATATTGATTCAGGTAGTTTAAGTTACATCACACTTGTAATGCAACAAATGGAAAGGCAGATCTGAATCTATAGTACATTCATGTTGCTTAGCTACAAAAAACAAAAATAACTACATCCTCAACAAAAACCACACACAGTGACAGTAACATGATACAATCAGACACCATACCACTTAACATGTACAAAATACGCAAGGAAATCCGCCAACAAACAGACAAAAGTAGCTAACCACAAATCGCGAGGTTTAAGTGAGTTCAAATATGAAAAAAGGGAAAGTGGTGGCCTCCTATTGTCGCAGGGAATCACTTTGGCACACGCCGGGGGAGGCCACTGGAAGAGCCAGCGGGGAAATGTAATTACTATGACGTTTGTTTAACTTTTTTACTCTGTGGTTTGGTTACAGTGCTACATGGAGCTTTTGGCGATTGAATGATACTGACAGGAGAAATTTTGGATAGGGTAGTATTAAAACGAGTGACTGTAAATTAAAATTTTAAGTGACAACAATATTGAATTTAGGTCATAGGATTACTAAGTGAGCGACTGACTGCGAGTGACGAGAAATCAACAGAACCCCTATATTGCTGTTCTGTTGATTTCTCGTCGGACAAAAAAAAACTAAATAGTTCATCAGATAGATTTCCAAAAAATATTGGACACGTATTTTTCTTTTTTCACATAAACAAAAAAAACCTTTTACCTAGAAATGCCGTCACAACACTCACAACATTGGTCACAACCCCCCACTCATGATGTATGACGCGTCTTATCTTCGTCAATTTTTATTAATTTGATAAAACAAAAAACACGTATCCAATATTTTTCGATAATCTAACTGACGGACTAATTAGAATCATATTTTTTTGACTCAGTCCGATCCCCTATTATTAAACAAAAATTTCAGTTATTCAAAATACAAAATGACTAGCTTCATAATATTTGAGCGACCTAATATTTGTTTAAGTGACAACGTTACGTCCTGCATTTTTTTCAATATTCAACAAAATAACGATTTATTTATAGTGAGCGGCGTTTTATCTTAAATGAAATGTTTCGAATAGAAAAACGACTTAACTTCCCTAGGCTCAGTCGACGGAGCCCCGTTTCGGGAGTCTCCTACTTCTGGTGAAGGGTTTGGGTAAATTAAACACTTATAAACCAATAACTTAATATATTTTATAATGTTTTGATGACAGCAATGCAGTGCGTGCTAGCGGCGCGACACAAACAACACATAGAAAGATGGCACTGCTCGCTTACTTCGTAATACCTTAACACCTCCCCTCGAAGTCGGGAGCAGATCTTCGACATCTACATACATTCATCCATCATCCCTAAATTACGCAGACATTCATGATGTTTTGTTCCACTCAGACCTTTGGTCAAAACATCAGCAGGCATTCGATCAGTACACAAATATCTAAGATCAATTACACCTTGTTCGCACTTATCGCGAATAAAGTGGTGCCGTACATCAATGTGTTTTGTTCGTGAATGGTAGTTCTTACTTTGGGCAAGTTTAATCGCACCCTGGTTATCATTGAATAGTATCACACACTCACACTTAACCTCAATGCTATTCAAAACATCACGTAAATACATGGCTTCTTTAGTACATTCGGATATAGCCATGTATTCGGCTTCGGTGCTAGATAAAGCAATGGTTCGTTGCTTTCGCGCTTCCCAGCTGACTGGAGCACCTGCAAAAATAAATGCGAAACCGGAATAGGACCTACGATCTACTGCATTCCCTGCCCAGTCTGCATCAACCACACCAAAAAGAGGCAAGCCGGTTCTTTCATACACTAGTCCGTAATCTGATGTACCTCGCAAATATCTTAACACACGTTTAGCAGCCTTCCAATGTGCAATGTCGTAATTTGTGTTGAACTGACTTAAAAAATTAACGGCATACGCGATATCTGGTCTTGTTGACACTGCCAAGTGCATTAAGGCGCCAATCAAACTCTGATACGGATATTGTTCCATTACATCATTTCTTACACACTCAGGCTTCTCTAGTTTTACATTTATATCCATAGGCGTGATAGCAGATTTACACTCACTCATACCGAAGCGTTCCAACACTTTATCAATATATGATTTTTGACTTAAGTACACTCTATTTTCATCATCACGACTAAATTCAATTCCTAAACAAGTAGATATTTTCCCCATATCTTTCATTTCAAATTCACTTCCTAACTGTTTCTTTACATTTTCCATCCATATCTTATCATTTGTCGCTAGAATCATATCATCGACATATATACCTATCAACATTAGTCGTTCACCCTTTCTCGCAACAAACACACAAGGTTCCTGTGGCAATGATTCAAAACCAATATCATTCAACATTCTTGCTAACCTTTTATACCACTGCAAACCTGATTGTCGCAAGCCATATAAAGATTTTTTTAATAAACAAACACTATCCACACATTCATCAAGAGTTTCATGCCAGCGTTTAGCTGTCTGTAGTATATCCTTGTCTGTTATTATATTCTTCTTGGAACCGACCTTTTCACTGTCGATTACTTTCTTTAGAAGGTCGCTTAACTGATCTGGGATTTCCATATAGACTTCTTCATCTAGAGAACCATTCAGGTAAGCCGTTACTACGTCCATTTGATGGATTTCTAGTCCTAATTCAGCCGACAGAGCAGCTATGAGTCTTATGGATGACGATCTCACAACAGGCGAAGACGTCTCATGAAAATCCTCCCCTGGCCGTTGTGAACATCCTTTTGCGACAAGGCGTACTTTCTTGCCAGTACTTTTGGTACTAAACACGAATCTGCTTCCAATAACCTTGCGTTGTTTTGGTCGTGGTACAATTTCCCAGGTTTTGTTCTTTATCTGAGACAGATACTCATTTTCTAGAGCAGATGTCCACAAATTCAAGTCGCTTCTCTTCTCTATATCTTTCCACGTCACTTGTTCTATTATTGCTATCCCTGCACTTATGTGTTCATTGGATTCATCTGATTCATCTGATTCATTATTACTATCTGTAGTATTATTCTCGTTCACTGTGTGATATTCTTTCCGCGGTCTGCCCGCGTGACCAGTACGAATTAGGCGGGGTCTTCCTCTTCCTCTTTTAGAGGGTTCTATTAAGTTTTCCCATGAAACAGTTGACTTCCTTTTTCCATATAATTGACTTCTATCTCTTTCCTCTTGTGGTTCTTGAATTCTTTCAAGTGATCTTCTTGATCTAGCAACATTTTTGTTAGCTTTTAATATTTTGCACTTATCTTCCTTTCTTTTATTGTTCGCATTAGACGCATGAAATTCTATTCTCACTTCTTCTTCATCAGTATCTTCTTCGTCATCAAGTATTTCTTTATATTCATGACTAAACGCTGTCTCATTCATAAACTTCACGTCACGGGTAATGATAATCTTTCTTGTTGCAGGATCATGTATCCTATATGCTTTAGATTGAATATCATAGCCTACAAATATTCCTAGCTGTGAACGTGACTCAAACTTTCTTTTTGGTTTTCCCTTATCTTTATAGTAAGTCTTCGAGCCAAACACATGCATATATATGACTGTAGGTTTCTTTCCTTTCCACAGCGTAAAAGGTATTTGACCATTTAAGGCTGTTGTTGGACAACGGTTTCTTATATAATTAGCGGTATTTACCGCTTCAGCCCAAAATGAAGGAGGACTTCCGGCTTGATGCATCATACATCGTGCCATTTCGACCAATGTCCTGTTCTTCCTTTCGGCAATTCCGTTCTGTTGAGGCGTATATGGCGCCGTCAATCTTCTTCTAATTCCTGCCTTCTTCAAATAATCATCAAACTCATTATTCACATATTCTCCACCGTTATCAGATTGAAGATTCTTTATTTTCTTCCCAGTTAGATTCTCTGCATAGGCTTTGTAAGTTTTGAACACGCTTAAGACGTCACTTTTCCTCGCAATGAAGTAGGTTTCACACCATCTAGATTTATCATCAATGAAAGTGACGAAATATTTTTTACCGCCACACGACTGATGATTCATGGGGCCACAAACATCACTATGCACTATTTCTAGTAATTCAGTGGTACTATCTTCTCTTTTCTTTGGAAAAGGTGTGCATGTCTGTTTTTCACTAATGCAAATCTCACATTGGGATAACTTTTCGTCGTCCTTCAATGTTAGTCCGTGTACTAAACTATTGTTCGCCATAGCTTTCAGGTCGCGTTCGTTGAGATGTCCGAGTCGTTGGTGCCACATATCTATTGAATTTTTGACTGCTTCAATATTATTAACAGAATTCTTACTCATTTGAACATGATATAGATTTCCAACTCTTTCTGCACGCATATGAATTTTATCATTGTCATCAATCACAATCGCATCATTCTTCCTAAAGTGAACTTCGAACCCGCGATCTGTCATCTTAGCCACTGATAATAGGTTTGTTCGTAAGTCAGATACGTAGAACACATTTTCTATATTAATCTGGCGTTCTTCACTGCCCGTGTCTACATAAATCTTGACCTTACCAGTACCAGTAATTTGTGTTCTGTCGCTATTAGCTAAATTTAGCTCTGAATCTAGCCGCGTAAAATCCTCGATCATTTGCTTCTCATTGCACATATGACCTGTGCATCCACTGTCAATGCACCAAATAGGATTTACTTTCTCACCTTGCATAACCTCTTCGGTAGTACTCAATAACATTGTTGTCTTTTGATTTTTGTCGTCTTTATTTTCCAAACTCTGTGCACTTTGTTTATGCTTGTTGATATGCTTGGTTCTGCAGTCTCTTGCTAAATGCCCACGACGACCACAACGATGACATTCGAAATTATTTTTATAAGCGTGATTGTCGTTGTCATGATTCTTCTTATTATTAGCATTTTTATTTTTATTGATACGTTTGACGAACATAGCCCCTTGATCAACTGTTTTGGACTTACGAGCTTCATAATCCTCGATAATCTTCACTTTTAATGTTTCCGTTGATGGTAAATCATCGCGTGATTCCATTGCTGTTCTAAACATGGCGAATGAATCCGGTAAACTGTACAACAATAATATGGCTAATAGTTCGTCTATAACAATCAAACCGATTTCTCTCAATTTCTTAACTGCATCAAAAAAATCCGAGATGTGTTTCTTCAAATCATCATCTTCTTGCATACGAGTCAGTACCAGTTTCTTCAATAAAGAGGCTTTTCTAGCAGGACCGCTGGACTGATACATGGATTTCAGCTTTTCCCAAATAGCTTTGGAACTTTCCAAACCATCCAATGCGGCCAATTCACTTGGACTTACCGCTAACAGTATGTCGGCTTCGGCTTTTCTGTCCATTTTCAACCACTCAGCATATTTTGGATCATTTAACTGCGGTTTGGGAAATAATCCCGAAACAAAGTCCCATAAGTCATTCTTAATTAATATAGCCCGCATGTGAATTTTCCATGTATCGTAATTATCACCAGTAAGTCGATCAATCTTTATAGATGTAGCCATAATGAAGTTTCTTCAACTCCAAAACAAAACAATAGCAATGAATAAAAAAATCTTCGTAACAAACGTGTAGTAAACAAACGGCGACGGCGAACGTAAACGTAAACTTGCAAGTCCGCGTTACACTAATTAGCCTTCACTTAACTTCACGCGTTTATAACTTTTATTACGACGAACTGTTTTAGTTCAAATCACTGCAATTATTCACTAATATGTCCTGTTTTCACTCACTGACTGTCCCTGGGCCCATAACCTGAAGGGTTTGGGTAAATTAAACACTTATAAACCAATAACTTAATATATTTTATAATGTTTTGATGACAGCAATGCAGTGCGTGCTAGCGGCGCGACACAAACAACACATAGAAAGATGGCACTGCTCGCTTACTTCGTAATACCTTAACATCTGGATGGTTAAAAAAAAACCACAAAGAGGATGGCTCGCTTTGCTCGGTAACTCGATCCCCTTCTAACCTAACCAGTAGGGCTATTGCGTATCTTTTACTTTTAAATGACAGTGGCTAACCTATAGTGCCTATCAATTACTGTCAAATGGTTCCATTTTGTACTAAACCATAACCAATTTGACAGTTAATCCATAGACAATATGTTAGCCGCTGTCATTTAAAATATACGCAATAGCCCTGCAGGTCAAGGTGCCCCAAGTCCCGAGCTCGCATCGCTAGCTCTTGCATCCAAGTTTTCGTAGTAGCGGGTTCGCAGGATATGTTAGGATCTCAGTTTGGTCGCTTCCCTAACCGCCATATTTGTGTAAGTGATTGAAATTGTGTGTGTGAAAATAAAACACAAAAAATAATAAAATAAAATTATGTGAATATCGTATCGTATGGATAAGTAAACCTATGTTATTTGCACTTTCTGTGTTTCTAATCGCTCACTTAGTAATTTAGTCGCACGGCCGGAATTTTAATATCTGAAATGGATTAATCACAACTCACTTTTTGTGAGCTCGTTCTGGATTTTATTATTAATCAATATTCGTTGTTACTTTAGTTACTTTTTCGCTTACTCAAATTCATACCACTCAAGTTATTAAAACAGTATCTCATCAGCAGTCGCTAAGTTATTTTAATTCGCTCGTTTTATAATTCCCCTTTTAGGCCTCATTTACGGAGACGGAGGGCGTCGCGCGGCGCTTTGTGCGTTTTTAATTCAAGCACATGGCGATGTATGAAAACGTTAACGAATTCAAACGACGATTTTACGAGAAGCGATTTTTCGCTCGTTAGTTTAAAATGCAGCATTCGTTGTGGTGGACCTGCCTCTCAGTAAATGAATAAAAAAGCACGCGACGAGCCTTCTGCACGCGCCGCGCGACGCCCCGCGTCTCCGTAAACGAGCCCTTACAAACATCCTACTAATATTAAAAACCCGAAAGTTTGTAAGTATGGATGGATGGATGTTGTTACTCTTTCACGCAAAAACTACTGAACGAATTTGTATAAAATGTGGTACACATATAGTTTATAACCTGGATTAACACATAGGATAGTTTTTAAGCCGATTTTATCTTCCCGTGGGATAATTTTCGCGTTGTAGCGGACGAAGCCGCAGGCAACAGCTAGTTTGTTTTAAAATTTGTCTGTGGAAATTGGTGTACTTAACTGTGAAAAATAAAAACAAAATGGAGCGTGACGCCTATGTAGCCACGCGCCAAAACATCCATGTTCTGTTTATATAAAAATTTAATAAATTCGGATTGGATAGATTGTACGATATCGGAGACCAGATTTTATCTACACTTATAAGTATTAAAAAGAGCAAAGATTTGTTTGTTTCTTTGTAACGAAATAGCCTCCGAAACTACTGGACCGATTTGAAAAATTCTTTCACCGTTGGGAAGCTACACGGGAACTACGCAGGTGAAACCGCGTGACGTTCGCTAGTTACGAATAATTTGATACTTTCTACTATGCTTAAAAACTAAGGAATACAAATATTATTACTTTATTAGTTACAAAGGCCCTTCCAATGAATTTAACTACATAAGCATTTGTGTCGCTAGCAGCAGTATGATCCGTGTTTCCATTCAGCTTTTGCAGGTGAATAAACTGTCAAATGGTTCATTATTTTAATAAACCGTAATCAATTTGACAGTTAATCGATGGACACTATGATAGCCACTGACATTTGAAAACGCAGTAGCCCAGCAGGGCTATTGCGTATCTTTTAAATGTAATGTAAAATAATTCTTTCGAGAAAATGATATACTACGAAAATTTTACGTTTGGATATTTTTTAATAAATGGTGTTAGTGAATGATACATAATGCCAAAAAAAAATTTAAGGGTGACAAAAAAATCGTCTTTTACAAATCGGAGAGCTTTTTTGAATGAAATCTTTTTACAACAGTTTGTAGTAGTATCAAAAAAGTATTCAGACGCCATTTATTTGCAAAGAAGTAAAATGTTTTTTTAATGTAAAATATAATTTATTCTTATACCCAGGATGTTGATATATGAAATTTTGAATTTTAATGTCTATGAATTACTGGCAGGTTAAAGTCTATGGAACTTGAAAATATGTTTCATGTTTGGCTTCAAATTATGAAGGCTGAAGTTATAGTAGAAGAGTATAAGCAGGCAGACGAGTTGTATAGAGGTATTGAGGTAGATAGAAGTAAAATGGGGTGCTAGCAGGTTTGGCTGATTACCCTGATTATGTATCAGTAGGTTTTGATACGAAGATGTTATTTATACGTGTAAATGGTGTAAATATTTTAATATAATGTTCTAAACAGTTTTTGATCAGTTTTATTGAATGGATATGATTTCCCAAGAGCTTGGACAAAAGGTAATAATATGAAGAAGTAAATTCCTACCCCTACAAGACAGGATACTTTACTTACCGGTACTGAGATTATTTTGTTGAGTTTTATGTGGCCAAACAGCTGTAGGTAAAGTCACTGATTGCTGACTAACAAAAAAGGAATCTAAACGCTGCATTCTACTTCAACGAGAACAGAACATGTTCAAGCACTTATCTCAACTCTATCTAGATTTCGCAGCCTGCGGTAAAAGCGTCGTCTTAGTGCTCTAATTATTACATCCACATTGTGTTACGATATCATATTTGTCGACAATGGCGTCCTTTATGTAGCAAACAATCGTGTTGCTGATGAATTTCGGTCTATGTCTGCGCGGTGTCTTTGTTCGGCCCACTGGCCCTCCGGCCCTCCCTGCCTCCTCTAGTGGACAACACAATGGGACAAAAGTTGTTCAATAGCGCAAGCACCTAATACCCAGCCCACCCCTCCATTGTTTCGGGTAATGTTCGACTTTTATGGATATTTTCAATGGATCGGCTATAATCTGGTGAATGAAGTTGCGAACTCTTGCCCATTATCGCTTATGGCTTTTTGGAAAGTAGATTTTCTTTACATGTTGTATAACAATGTGGTAAATGTGAAAAGGTTCCGTTTTATATGTAGCTGAAGAATGAACATTCAATAATTTTATTGCATTTCTTTCATGTTTTGCTGTTCGAAATATTTTCATTAAAATTGCGGAAAATCGATTCAAAAGCTACGTCAAAGAAAACGGCTGTCAATGAACGAAACAAGTAGCAAATCGAAACTTTCTAAATCTCGAAACTTAAAGCGAGATAATCGTCGAATCGATTCACAATCGAGCAGGCTCGGACGCAAAGTTACGTCCCCGCAGCGTCCCAGCAGAACACTAGATTATAGAGTTGCGCCGCTCAACAATGGCTCAGATAGCTCATAATGCAGTTTGCCGATGTTGAAAGCAACCGCCACACTTCCCCCGATCGGATTTTCCACGATAATCGTGACAAAAGAACTTTGTGCGGACTCTACCTATATTCTATTGCGATTGTCGCCAGTCGACGCATACGGTTCCACGTTCTATTCATATCGTTTCTGAACGGATAACTTATCTATGGCGTGTATTTATTTGTTATGTTGTGTTTAGCGGGATGGCGGGATGGTGAGCCGGGATTCAATTGTCGAATGGTATTTATTGGCTAATCTGCATATTGATGGCTGGGATTTAGAATGTGGGTAGGTCTGCCGCGTGGTTACAATTACACTAATGTTTTGAGTTATTATGATTCATGCTAGTAATGATGATTCAAGTAGTAGTACTAAGTAAAATAATAACTTTCCATTAATACTTTCAGCAATTTCAGTTAATTAAAGATAAAAAATACCAACAGGATAAGAAAATGTTGTTGTGTTTTTTTCAGAATTTCACTAAAACCATGATTTCAAGAATAGAAAATACCATGTTTGCTGTCTGTCTGTTTGTTCCGGATAATCTTTGAAACGGCTGAACCGTTTTTAAGAGTTTTTTACTGGCAATTAACTGATGTTATAAGTTCTAACAAAGGCTACGTTTATTTTAGACAAATTATTACGGTCGCGTGCAAAAAAAAACCCTTGAAATTGTTAACAAAATCCGATTCAAATAGGGAAGTAATATTTTTTTTATAATTATATACATACAGACAAAGGTCCCGGGGCACAGCGTTAGTCAAAATATAAATTAAGTGCCTCGAAACAATATTCTACGCCTTAATGTTCTTTGAGAACTCAAAGACAGTTCAAAGTCCTACCCCCCACCAAACCACATGGTAAGCACAATACGGACGATAACAGACAATTTCTCAGTGAACTCATATCATTATCAGCATTGTAAGAAGACTACAAAGAGCTGGCACAAAGTTAACCTTCACTCATACAGGGCCCGCACGTTAACGTATAATAGTTGAAGTGACCGCAGTCACGGGGTTGCATTGTCTGTCAGTGTGAGGCTTCCGATTGGAGTAACTTGAAGAACAAAGACAAATTTTATTGTTCTAGACAGCGAGTGAATTTGAAAGGAAGAAGAAGACATTTTACGCCTATCCCAAATTAATTGGGAATTTGGGATAACGGCAAGAGAATGTCGAGTAAGTATAAGTTTTAAACGCGGTTGTGGAGGTCATCTTGGCCGTTGCTCCATAGAAAACAGCTGTATCTGGTTCGACTAGAAGCCAACCCAAAATAGTTGAGAAAAGGTTGGATAATTTTCTAATTACATTAATTCGTCAATTAGTGTGTTTCGAAAATGAATTGCGAAACTTTTTTGTCCCGCCTTTCAAACTGATAGTTGACGATAGTAGACCTGTTTACTGCAATTATACCTCATTTAATAATATTAAGAAAAATAACTAATAGCCACAATGTAGGTAACATTGTATAAAAGTTAACCTTCAACAGTGCCCGCACATATTTACGTATCTATAAAGCCGGCTTTTGATTATGGGATGTAATATATATTATATTAGAGCACAGTGTGAACGGTCGCGTACAAAATGTGTGACGAGCGATAAAATATTATATCTCAAGATGTAATATAATATATCCCCTAGTCAAAAGTCGGCTTAATAGTTGAAGTAACCGCAGATGACTGCTGAGATGACGAATAAGGCCCAGTTTCCACCTAAGCGGAGACGAGCAGAGCGCAGAGGAGATATGCTAAATTCGACTAATCACAGGAAGGGCGAAAGACCAGATGTAAAGGGGTTTGAACTTTTTTGTATGGAAGCTGCATATCGACCCACTGCCATTTAGATTTTTATTTAGAAATCACGGCCCACGATGAAATTGATATGTTTGGGTAGAAGACATCAAGACAATACAGATATCCACAATGGTTATTGGTTAGTGACAATTGGAACTTAGAAACTATGTTAGTAAGGTTACAAAAATTCAATCACAAAAAACACATTAATTATAATTACAATCAATTACCAAATACATTTACAACAATACATTAGCACAATTTATTTATTTTACTGTCCCTACCACGATGCTCACCCAGAGCGAGTGAATACACTAAACTAGCGGACCTGGCAGACGTCGTCCGGCCCGGACAGTTTTGAATTCATTTATTACAAAAAATGTGATAAATGAAGAAACGCTCGACCGATTTTGTGCAGACTTCACATAAACTATCTACTAAATACCAAACCAAGCCTAAACAATTGATTTGGGTACGTCCGTTCTTGAGTTACTTGTATAAACTAGTAGTGGACGTCACGCGGTTTCACCCGCGTAGTTCCCGTTCCCGTGGGAATACAGGAATAAAAAGTAGCCTAATGTCACCTGGGGATAGTGTAGCTTCCCAACGGTGAAATATTTTTTTTAATCGGTCCAGTAGTTTCGGAGCCTATAGGTTACAAACGAACAAACAAATCTTTCCTCTTTATAATATTAGTGTAGACAGCGAAAAGTGGCATTGATTTTAATATTATATTAAGGGTATAAAAGTACCCCTAACGCAAACGAAGGGCACTTGTTCTCCCCACCACTGCGATATTTTTTTTTGTTTTAGATCATTCCATGGAACCCCCTAGTCACGAAGATATTGGGGGTCAAATTTCCAAATTTTGCACAGCTGTTTTTGAAAATACCAGTTTTTCAGGTTTTAACTTGACCCCAAAAAAAAAAGTCGTTTCCCAGCAAAAAAATTTGCGTATGGGTACTTAGTTTGATGTACAGAATGCTTGGTTGACGTATGAGTGAAGGGTTAATTTACAACCTGTATATTGATGATGATGATCTTCAGAATATCGTTGCTGCTGCCGCGTACTCTGCCTAATTGTGATGACACAGGTTTGCGTCTTATTGCATAAATAGAAAAGTATGAAACAAGAAGACATACTGCGCCGACTCAAAAAAAAATGTTAGAATAATAATAGGTATACACTGTACAGTGCCATAGTGTCGTGCAAATGAGAATTAACAGAATATCACATTCAGATTTCTGATTAATATAATTTCCATTACCAGGACCTATATATTCTCACATAATAATAACGTCGCGTCTTGATCACTTCTCCATTAGCTGAATAGACTTAGCATACGTCACGTCATGTGACGTAGCAGGCTGTGACAAAAGCACGGTCGGTAAGCCGCCGATTATACAATTTATATTCACGTCAACCCAGCCAGTTACGGCATTGTTAAGATCTCAATAGAGTTGTGCTGTAATTTCATCATGTTAATGCATACAGCGTGACGTATGGTTATGTTGTTATTGTAGTAAGTAAAGGGGACGGGTAGTAATGATTCTTGGTTAGAGTATCTTTTTGTACCTACTGGTTGCTTTAAATAAAACATCAGTAAGTATAAAATATTGCAACCTAGGACAGGTTGCAATATTCTTAGACAAATAGAAAAACTATAAAACAAAAAGAATTTACCGCTATAATATTGATTAGTAATATGTTGTTTTACAAGAAGATACAATTAATAAACAGATTTTTAAATTAGAATCGATGACATACACAATTACCAATTATAATAAATATAATACTTATACTATCAAAAAGCGACCTTTAATGTAACTTTGGAAAATACATTTTGTTGAACAACTTTACTACAAAATGAATTTCCTATATCGACATAGCGTGTGAATTTACTTGACAACTGATTTCCCTGATGGAACACCATCCAGAAAAATAAACACAAATATCTAACCAACGCGGCTAAGGCAACACTCTGTACATACGTATTAAGTTGTCAAAAACATGTGACACACGTATTACTTACATATCGAGAAGATCGTCATTTGTCACCCTCACACATTATTATCAAGTTACATAATCGGTGTGCAAGGGTGGTTACACATTTACTCCGCTCGGCACATTTTCATTCGGCAGTATTTGTTAAACAACAAAGTTGAACCGAGGCAATTACTCGTGGGGTTGCGATAGTCGTAGAGAGGATCCGGCAGCTGGGTCTCGAGGTGGCGCTTCACAAGTCGGAGGCCATGGGCTTCCATGGACGTGGGAATGCGCTGCCGTCGGGATCCCAGTTAATGGTGGGAGGGGTTCCCATCGGCGTCGAGTGTACTTTGAAGTACCTAGGACTCGTCCTCGACAGCCGGTGGAACTTCGTGGAGCATTTCCGACGTTTGACTCCCAGACTGGAGCGGGCCGGGGCTGCCTTTAGGTGGCTCTTGCCCAATCTGGGGGGCCAAATGCCTCCTGCCGGAGGCTCTACGCGGGGATCGTGCGGTCCATGGCCCTTTACGGGGCGCCGGTGTGGGCGCTTGCTTTGAGGAAGCGGGCCGCCCACTACCTGAACGTGCCCCAAAAGGTCATGGCCGTAAGGACGGTACGGGGGTACCGCACGATCTCCCGCGAAGCGGCGAACCTCCTTGCCGGATTGCCGCCGTGGGATCTGGAGGCGATAGTCCTCGCGCGCCTGCATCAATGGCGCGCGGAGGCGCTGCGCCGGGGGGTCACTCCGCTGCCGCGGCAAATTGCTGCGCGGCGGACAGACCTCCGGTGCGATCTCATGGCGACATGGAGACAGCGACTGTCGCAACCCCGTGCAGGGCACGCCACGATAGTGGCGGTAAGTCCCCTCTTTGAGGAGTGGCTTGAGAGGCGCCACGGCGCCCTCACCTTCCGTCTGACGCAGGTCCTCACCGGACACGGTTGTTTCGGGAGGTACCTGCACCGAATCAGGCGGGAGGAAACGCCCGGATGCCACCATTGTGAGGATCGGCCGGAGGACACGGTGGAGCACACAGTGGAGGTGTGCCCCGCTTGGGCGGAGCCCCGCCGTGTTCTCGTAGCGGCGATCGGCGGCGGCGACCTCTCGCGCCCGGCCCTGGTGCAAGCCATGGTCCGGGGCGAGGAGGAATGGGACGCCGTCGCCTCCTTCTGCGAAGCAGTGATGCTGGCGAAGGAGGTGGCGGAACGCGAGAGGGAGAGAACCTCTCGTCCCAGCCGCCGCGGGAGGCGCTCCGGGCGTCGGGGGTCCCGCGATGACCTCCGGCCAACGTAGACGCGGGCCTGTGGACGGTGAGTGATGGGCTAACTCGCCGTCCGTCCGTCTCACGACGAAAACAGGCCGTGTCGACGGCGCGTTCGTGTTCCACGCGCGCCTCAAAGAGATGTCAGCAACATGGGAGGGGCCCGAAGGGGCCGACGCCTGTCGGGGCTGCGGGTAGTCCTCTGGTTATCGCGGCCTCGACATAGAGGGCGAAGAAGGAACATGGGTGGTTTTTAGTCAGTAGAAGTCTGACACTCCCTTTCGCTCTGCTCAAGAGCGGGAGGGGTTATTCGATGATTTTACACCCACCAAAAAAAAAAAAACCTTCACACATATGTCAACCAAGCATTCAGTACATCAAACCAAGTACCCCTACGCAAAATTTTTTGCTGGGAAACGCCTTTTTTTTTTGGGGGTCAAAAATCACATTTTACGGTAAACCTCAATGTATCACTATTAAAACATTGTGCTAGTGGGTGCTGTGAATAGTAAACGGGTCATGGAGCTAATTTAAGTAAAGTTGTTATATCTCCATAACTAGAGGGTTCCCAGGTATGGTCGAGAACCAAAACATGAAAATGATCGCACAGAACAAGTGCCCTTCGTTTGCGTTAAAGGTACTTGTACCCTTTATACCGTAAACTATTCGGCTCGTATCGGTCGGCGAACTCCATTCGGCATCTACCTTCAATTGCGAACTAAGGTCAGCGGCTTCCCGATCTTCGTGAAAAATCGTCGGGTTATCATCACCTGCCCAGCCTTTTCCATTTTGCACATATTTTTTGTACATATCTAGTCAAAATACATATTTTACTGATGTTATTAGGTGCATCGCGGTTATGCAACTTAAAATGTGTATTTTACATGCAGTAACTACAAATCGACTGGATTATACGATGTCCTATGGCAAAACTGTTTGTCAGACTTTCAGGCTGCTGACGATTGTCAAAGATCGCCGGTCGAACGACAAAACGTCGGGTATTAAAAAAAACAGTTGTTGCACATAACAATATCTACAACTATGAAGCACCAAAATGTAAAGAAGTAATGAATTCGGTTAATTTTTATATATCTCCAAACTAATTTTTCGACCGGCTTTGCCGAACGAAACCAAGCAAATCATGTGTGTGACACCCCTGACACATTCAAATAGCAGAGGAACTGCATCACTGTGGCGACAGGAAGCTTTCAAAATGAAGTGCACTGCAAACACTCAATTTGCGTTCTTACGTGGGAGGGGAATGAAACTCATATCATTTTACACGTCTCACTTTTATTGCAATGCTACAATATTATTATTTTCATCATTTATGTGCAGATGTGAATAGTTCAGGTAATACATATAATTTTTCATTTCAAGTGTTTAGGTGGTGTTGTATGAAAAGTTGACGTAAACATCGTGGAGTTAAAGTAAAACAAGAAAAGTAATTATATGTTTTACTCAAATACCCAGTTCCGGAACAACTGTAGGCCTTACAAATATTTATTTAATGATTCAAGTTTATTTTTTTATTTTTGATGAAAATGTCTATGATGGGGATTCTTATGTACTGTATTAATGGTAACAGTCCAGCTCATCGCTTTGTAACACTAATATTATAAAGGCGAAAGTTTGTGAGTGTGTGAGTGTGTATGTTTGTTACTTCTTCACGTTAAAACTACTAAACGGATTTGCATATAATTTGGTACACAGATAGTTTATAAGCTGGATAGTTTTTATTCCGATTTTATCTTCTCGTGGGATGATTTTCGAGTTGCAGCGGGTGAAGCCGCTGGCAACAGCTAGTATTTTTATAATTAGTGATTTTGACATTCCTTCATACGTAGATCAATTGATCGGCCTTGACAACACCGACCCAAACATAATTTGGGCTTTTCCCAAATTATGTTTTCTCTCTAACAAGTCAGCTGAGAACCAGTATTTTGCATTGAACGACTGCCTATCTGACCTCCACCCACAACCCAGTAACAGGGTAATACGATACTCCTTGGTAAGATTGATTGTCATACTTCCTGGCCACTGACTACCCGAAGCGACTGTCAACAACGTTCTACAAATGACAGCCAGGACAGCAGGACCAACGGCTTAACGAAAACGTAAAGATTGAATGAAGATCGAACCGTGCGGTTGATATCATTTTATCACGAGCTCCTCGGGTTGTTCGTTAATAGGGTAGTTAACAAATAAAATATATATATATATATATATATATATTTAAGTCCGTCATATAGATTACCAAAAAATATTGGATACGTATTTTTTCTTTTTTCACGTAAATAAACAATGAAGACGATACAGTACTTTGAACACTCGTGTGACGTCATACTCTAAGACAATAGTATGAAGTTTTTAGCGGTCAGTGACGTCACCAACCCCCATTCAAATCTTTGACGCGTTTTATATTCGTCAATTTTTATTGATTTGTAAAAACAAAAAATACGTATCCAATATTTTTCGATAATCTATAAGACGGACTTATTAGAATCTCATTTTTTTAAAGTCAGTAAACATCCCTGTTTAAAAAAATACCCGTTAGATACGATCCATCATGAAGACCCATCTTCATTCTTTTGCATTTATTCCAATTCATTTGGGGTCAGTACAGCATGTTGTTTCATCCATACTTCTCTTTTACTCGTCATCTTACGAGACACCTCCTTTCTTGCCATACAGTATGTTTGTTTAAACGAGGGAAATTTTGAAACCCGCAATAGGGCGTGCTGACATGATACTAATAAAAATATGAACAAAAAAAAACCCTGATAAATAACGGACAGAACCATACCAAATATTTCGGAAAAGTCTCTCGCCACCCTTGCGTTCATCGCAGAAAATGTGCGCGTATCAATGACTTTTATGCTTCTACTCAGTTCAAGAATATTTAGAATCTAGTTTAAAATAACGATTTTCTCTTATGTCTAAAATGGCCACTTTTGCAGATCATAATATGAATTGCGTTAAATACGTAAAATGAACTTTTTATAATAGTAACTGCCATTTATGAAAATAGATCATAATAGGATAATAATATGAATTGGGTATAATCGGTAAAATGGTCACAGAGGTTGTTACTTTTAGGACAGGTCCATATTACCCTTTTTAACGCAATTCATATTATGATCTGCTAAAGTGGCCATTTTAGACCCCTTGTCCTATAATACAAACAATAACAACTACCTATCCTATTAAACTCTCTATAAAATAATAAAAAATGTACTATGTACCTGAGAAAAATGACATTAATATTGCTAAAAATTGTTTAATATCCACTATCATTGACTTTTATTTTGACATAACTATAATTTCTTTAATTAATTTGAATGATAAGAGCAGGCGAATAATAGATTGCAATGCTTGTAAAAGGCTGCTAAGTTATAAGTTCTAACCAAAATATACCTAACACCACATTGTACACTTGGTTCGCAATAAATGTTTTGACTTTGACTTTGACTTAGGTATAATCCAATTTCCCTTCATATTTTAAAACTGGCGTAGGACAATAACGAAACAGAAACGTCTAATAAAGTGAGATCTGGAGAGCGTGCCGGCCAGAGGACAATAGGGGATCGGACAAAAAAATAATAATTAGTCCGTCAGATAGATTTTCAAAAAACACAAAAGACACGTATTTTTTCTTTTTTCACATAAACAAAAAATGAAGACGATACAATGCTTCGAAAACTCGTGGTTTCCTCGAAAACGTCACATGGTTGTACATTTTTCACCAACAAATGACGTTACAACCGACTCATAATCTTTGACGCGTCTTATCTTCGTAAATTTTTATTAATTTGATAAAACAAAAAACACGTATCCAATATTTTTCGATAATCTAACTGACGGACTAATTAGAATCCAATACTGAATACCCTCCTTCAATATGTCCCTCGTTTAACCTAACACCCTGTATAATTCAATGCTTTATGAAGACTAAAACACCACACACCAAACAAGCACACTGCAATCAAATAGTAGTACGAAATATGTAGTAATGTTATCTAATTATATCGCGACGTCTCCGCCGGCGGCCTCTCCATTGTGCTGGGACAATGTCTGCTAATTCCTGATCCATGTAACTTCCTGTATTGTGCCCGTGTTGACAGATTTTCCTATTATCAGTACGAACAATATACCCCACTCGTGAATATGTACGCACGAGAATAATTGAAATGTTGTTGGAATGGGGTATTATCGTGTGATAGTAACGGGTTACATTATTTTCGTAATTTTTATAGTTATATCCAACTAATATTATAAACGTGAAAGTTTGTTAGTCTGTATGTATGTATGGATGTTTGTTATTCTTTCACGCAAAAACTACTGAATGGATTTGGATACAATTTGATACACAGATAGTTTATAACCTGGATTAACAAATAGGATAGTTTTTATCTCGATCTTTTCTTTTCTAGTTCTTATCATTATCTTCCCATGGGACAATTTTCGAGTTGTAGCGGGCAAAGCCGATGGCAACACGTAGTTTTTTATATTCGGTTTTTAAGTTATAAGTATATACCTCGTTGGTCTACTAGACTCTAGCGCGGCTGCTGAGCATGAGTTCTGGGTTCGATTACGTCGGGTATAATGGTGATATTGGGTTTTTTTCCATTAGGAGATTCTCTGTAGAAGCCACGGAGTCTGGATTTGTACCCGGTAAATTATAATAATAAGTTTTTTAATTTCCTCTCACAATGGTTTCGTAGCCATTAACAGTTTTGAACTATATAAGATAGATAGATAGATAGATAGATAGATAGATTCATTTATTTGCCTGAAATATGGTATTTTACAGATTTTATCACACTTATGTACACAATAGTTCTTCATATTCCGCCTCTTAGTTAGGCATGCAAATTTACACAACACATTCACACACACACATCACATCATCATCACACACACACACATTCACATTCACATTTCATTCATTCACATTGTGAGAGCTGGTGCCTTTTTTTTTGGGGTTTGGAAATCATCAAGTTACCCCTTCCGCTTGTAACGTCGCACGTTACATTTTGCACAAAACAAAACATATAAACTAAATAAACAATAAAAACAGCAACATTCCAATGTTTACTTTCATCCACCTGTCAAGGAACCGCAGACGTCAAAATATAATAACCATAGAAAATTACAAGTAGTGCGGTAGCAAATAGTAATTACTAAAAGCACAAGATGCATCAACTATCGGGCGCGCGAGTGAGGATTTATCTATGGGCTCGCGTATGTCCCATCTCTATCCAACGCTGCCAACGCGATCTTTTCGTTTGACATTAGGAATTTTGGTTTTTCCCGAAGCGGTCACACGTCTCACCATATCTAAATTATATGTGATTTCACACGTGTCTTAACTCGCCATTATCCGGGCCTAAAACAATTGCCTACCTAATCAACATAATTCTCCGCCATCGAGCAATTAAATTCGGTGTCTTTGAAACCCCCATACTGGGTAAGTGTTGGATAGCATGATATGTGTATATTTTGTGTTCTTGGTCCTTATAGGTTAACTTGGCATGTATGCTTAATTTTATCTATTTTATTGTACGCTATTTCATGTATTTCATTTCAATCTAATGCCTTCAGCTCAATGCATTTTGATTTTTTCGTGCTTCACACTCAAAATGTGCTATCATGCCTTATTTTCACTCTTCCCACATGTAAACTCCGTCTGATTGTGACAATCCACCAACACCTTCATTAGTGCATTATTATTGCTGTTCGCTCTGCTTGGCTTGGTGTCGCAATCAGCGGAGTTGGCCTTTGGTCATCTCGTGACACGCTGGACCTCATGTTCCAGGGTCCAAAGTTCCGGCTAGAGCACCCGCAAGTTCGCGTTAGTTACGCGGCTGGTTCCGTCGTGCGTGCTTAAATCGGGCCGGCATCGGACTTCCCACCTGCTGGCCATACTTGCCACGTGGGCCGAGCCGGGCCGACGTAAAGAAGAGCTGGCCATCACCCCTACGCATCCAGCGTGGCACCTCGCTGCGGTCATCGCCACGCCGGCTATCAGGGCAGTACAGCACATCCCACAGGGATGCCTTAGGAGTTTGTGTCCGTAGACCTTCCCACACCCCTTTTATTTATTTAAATATATTTTATGTAGACTGGTTGCGTGGTCTTATTTATATTAACCTGCGCCACGCACCCCTTTTCCGTCACATTGGCGCCCAACGTGGGGCCAATGTGACGGAAAAGGGGTGCGTGTAACTATGTTCATGCCAAAGATAAAGGTTCACATAAGAAGATTCCTTATTGCCCACGTTGTCGTAGTAACGAGCATGCTTACAGGAATTGTACGGTAAAGACTGACGAGATCTTTTGTTTTGGCTGCGGCCAGAAAGACATAAAACGTCCAGCTTGCAAGAAATGTAGTAAGAACAGTTCAACTAAGAAAAAAAACTAATCACCGAGAATTGTGTCGTAAACAACTTTGACAGACAAGACTGGGAAAAGTGGTTGCACACAGTTAAATGGTTCCACAAGTCTTACAAAGTTCACACAATTCTCGATAGAAAAGTTAATTTAGATAACAGACCTTACGTATCAGTGCAGATAGAAGGAGTTCCAGCCACTGGACTCTTGGACTCAGGTTCGGCCGTCACAATTTTGGGCAACGGTGCTCATACGGTTTTATTGGACCGGGGTATGTCTCTTATCACGGACGACTGCATTGCGGTTAGGGCAGCAGGCGGACAAAATTTACAAAGTATCGGTTACATTCATATCCCAGTTCACTTTGAAAATCAATTCCACATTCTCAAAGCTTTTGTAATACCAGATATCAATACAAATCTCATTCTAGGTGTGGATTTCTGGCGAAAATTTGAATTATGTCCCAAGTATGTTGGTAGTGTAATGATTTCAAACAACTCATTGGAAAACTGTACTCTAGAGAGCTGCAATCGCACCACAATTACGGGTTACAATAACTTAGAGGAGTCACAAAAGCACTTGGCTGATAGTGTAATTAAACAGTTTGAAAGCATTTCATCACAGCACAAGGGTCTAGGAGTAACCGATCTAATAACTCACCACATTGATACAGGTGAAAGTCAACCAATTCGTCAGCGTTATTATCGACTATCTCCTGAAAAACAACGCATCCTGGTAGAACAAGTGGACGAGATGCTTTCCCTCGACGTTGTCGAGCCTTGCGAAAGTGCGTGGTCATCTCCAGTTCTCCTTGTCACCAAGAAAAACGGTCAACCTCGATTTTGTTTAGATAGTCGAAAGCTAAATTCAGTCACTAAACGCGATGCTTACAACTTACCCTATATCTCGGAGATACTAGATAACCTCAGAGACGCGCGTTATCTTTCCAGCATAGATCTATCGAAAGCTTTTTGGCAGATACCGATAGCTGAGGAAGATCGCGATAAAACAGCATTTTATGTTCCAGGCAGGGGCACCTTTCGCTTTAAAAGGACTGCTTTTGGTCTTACGAATGCCCCGGCCACTCAACAGCGTCTAGTTGACCTGCTGTTCTCTGAATTTGATCTTAAAGTCTTCGCATATCTAGATGACATTATAATAATTAGTAGCGATTTCAATAGTCACGTGAACTTACTTTTACGGGTACTAGAAAAGCTCAAAAAGGCGAACTTAACCATTAACCTTGAGAAATGTAATTTTTTTAGTTCGCAATTAAAATATTTAGGCTACGTAGTAGATGCTTCAGGTTTGCGGACCGATCCTTCCAAAGTTGATGTTATACTAAAATATCCAGCACCAACCAATAAGAAAGAACTTAAGCGTTTTCTAGGTACGGCGACCTGGTACAGACGTTTCGTTCCCAACTTTAGTACTATAGCTGGTCCCTTAAACAAATTAACATCAACAAAGAAGGGTACCCCGCCATTTAAATGGACCCAAGAGGCCGACGCCGCTTTCCAGAAATTGAAGGAAAGTCTAGTGTCAGCCCCAGTCTTATCATGTCCAGATTACAATAAACCGTTTGAGGTGCATACGGATGCAAGCGATTTTGGCCTCGGCGCAATGCTCACCCAAACAATTGATGGAAAGGAACATCCAATTGCCTACATGAGTAAGTCATTGACCGGGGCTGAGAAAAATTACAGCATTACCGAACGCGAGACGCTGGCCGTCGTAACCGCCCTAGAATATTGGCGTTGTTACATCGAAAATGGTCAACAGTTCACTGTTTATACTGACCACAGCGCGCTCAAGTGGTTTCTCTCTATAAGCAACCCAACGGGTCGGTTAGCTCGTTGGGGAGTTCGTTTATCAGCATTTAATTTTGTTCTTAAACATCGGCGTGGCGTGGATAACGTCATACCAGATGCCTTATCTAGGATCGTCCCTATTAGTGCCATTAGTACTTCCAACTCTTATTTGGACACTAAAGACTCTTGGTACAGGAATATTTATGACGGTTGCCTAATTGATCCAACTAAATTTAAAAACTATATTGTTAAAAATAACGCGTTATATCGACTATCGAAGAATAAGTACAATTTAACTTCAGAATTCGCGTGGAAGGAGGTCGTGCCAACCGAATTACGTGAGCAAATCGTTAATGAAAACCATTCAGTGCCTACGGCTGGTCATATGGGCATATTTAAAACATACCGTAGTCTTGCTTTACGCTACTACTGGCCAGGCATGTACCAGTCAGTAGTCAAATTCATAAGTACTTGCGACAAATGTTTAGCCTACAAGTCCCAAAATCACCAGACACTGGGAGAAATGGGACGTCCAAAAGATTGTTCACGACCATTCCAAATGTTATCAATGGATCTCATGGGACCACTTCCAACTTCGCGGAAGCAAAATAGTTACATATTAGTTATTACATGTTGTTTTTCAAAATATTGCTTAATATATCCAATTAAAAGAGCTACCGCTGAGATCATTACCAAAATCTTAGAGGAATCCGTGTTTCTTGTTCACGGCGTACCGCAAGCGATATTGATGGACAACGGTACCCAATTCACAGGGAAGGTCGCAGATGCCTTGTTTAAGAAATATGCGATTCCAAACGTATTTTACACCCCAAAATATACCCCTCAGGTCAATTTGGTGGAACGTTACAATAGAACAATAATAACGTGTATTTCAACTTATGTGGATGATGATCACAGATCCTGGGACTTATATATCCCAAAGGTGCAATTTGCCATGAATAGCTCCGTTAACGAGGCCACTGGATTTACTCCAGCTTTCCTAGTCTTCGGTCGCGAACTTGTAACCTGCGGTACTCATTACACGGACAACGACCTCGGCAACGAAATAGTGTTTTTGCCACGTGATGCATACGCCGAAAACTTAGGTTGCCTTTCTAGCGTTTTCGATACGGTGCAATCCAGACTATGGCAGGCTCATGTTAAGAACACCTCGCACTACAACTTGCGTCGAAAAATTGCCGAGTTTAACGTTGGCGACGTGGTCATGAAACGCGCTTATTTCTTGAGTGACAAGGGGAACAGGTTCTCGAAAAAGTTAGCTCCCAAGTTTATTAAAGCAAAAGTCATAGCCAAGAAATCACCATTGGTCTACGTTCTTCAGGACATGAAAGGCAAAGACTTGGGTTCCTGGCATATTAAGGACTTGAAATTAGTAGGAGTCAATAAATAATCTCAATTTTTTTTTTAACTTAGTTATATTAAGGCACTGAATAACACAGTGAATAAATTTTTTCGGCCTCCTTATTCAGCCCCGATGGAGAACCACGCTCACTTGATTCTGTCATGTGCCTTACCCGTGGTCTCTCCTCATATTATCGGAACCTCTGGATTGGTTGTTGCCAACTCGGTACGTTTTACTTACCGGGAGTTAATATTCAAGAGCGGTTGCAACTCTTTAAATAAGCCAATGCAGGAGCGGGTAGATACTCCTTAAATAAGCCTAAATCCATTTCAATAGTATAAACCCAGTAGGTTCTTTGCTTCCTTAAAGCCGAATGTACGTCTGTTTTGCGCGAGTAACAAGTCAACTACGGACATGGAACTCTCACATAGCTGCTAGGGCGCGGACTCACCTCTTGTTAAGGTAGTCTGCCAGTATGCAAAGATTACGAATATGAGATATGATGGATGAATGATGAAGAATACAAGGGGTCGTAATTCAGATGGAGGTATAATAGGAGCAAAGGATTTTTACTGAGGTAAAAACCCTCACCAAGCGGCGGGGTACTGTAACGTCGCACGTTACATTTTGCACAAAACAAAACATATAAACTAAATAAACAATAAAAACAGCAACATTCCAATGTTTACTTTCATCCACCTGTCAAGGAACCGCAGACGTCAAAATATAATAACCATAGAAAATTACAAGTAGTGCGGTAGCAAATAGTAATTACTAAAAGCACAAGATGCATCAACTATCGGGCGCGCGAGTGAGGATTTATCTATGGGCTCGCGTATGTCCCATCTCTATCCAACGCTGCCAACGCGATCTTTTCGTTTGACATTAGGAATTTTGGTTTTTCCCGAAGCGGTCACACGTCTCACCATATCTAAATTATATGTGATTTCACACGTGTCTTAACTCGCCATTATCCGGGCCTAAAACAATTGCCTACCTAATCAACATAATTCTCCGCCATCGAGCAATTAAATTCGGTGTCTTTGAAACCCCCATACTGGGTAAGTGTTGGATAGCATGATATGTGTATATTTTGTGTTCTTGGTCCTTATAGATTAACTTGGCATGTATGCTTAATTTTATCTATTTTATTGTACGCTATTTCATGTATTTCATTTCAATCTAATGCCTTCAGCTCAATGCATTTTGATTTTTTCGTGCTTCACACTCAAAATGTGCTATCATGCCTTATTTTCACTCTTCCCACATGTAAACTCCGTCTGATTGTGACAATCCACCAACACCTTCATTAGTGCATTATTATTGCTGTTCGCTCTGCTTGGCTTGGTGTCGCAATCAGCGGAGTTGGCCTTTAGTCATCTCGTGACACGCTGGACGTCATGTTCCAGGGTCCAAAGTTCCGGCTAGAGCACCCGCAAGTTCGCGTTAGTTACGCGGCTGGTTCCGTCGTGCGTGCTTAAATCGGGCCGGCATCGGACTTCCCACCTGCTGGCCATTCTTGCCACGTGGGCCGAGCCGGGCCGACGTAAAGAAGAGCTGGCCATCACCCCTACGCATCCAGCGTGGCACCTCGCTGCGGTCATCGCCACGCCGGCTATCAGGGCAGTACAGCACATCCCACAGGGATGCCTTAGGAGTTTGTGTCCGTAGACCTTCCCACACCCCTTTTATTTATTTAAATATATTTTATGTAGACTGGTTGCGTGGTCTTATTTATATTAACCTGCGCCACGCACCCCTTTTCCGTCACACGCTCTTGGGTAGAGCGAAAGGGAGTGTCAGACTTCTACTGATTAAAAACCACATGTTCCTTCTTAGCCTTTTAGGTCAAAGCCGCGGTATCTCTTACAACATCCTGCAGCCCTGACGGGCGTCGCCCCTTGCGGGTGCCTCCCATGTTGCTGACATCTCTTTGAGGCGCGCGTGGAACACGAACGCGCCGTAGACACGGCCTGTCATCGTCATAAGACAGACGGACGGCGAGCTAGCACATTACTCACCGTCCACAGGCCCGTGTCAACGGTGGCCGGAAGCCGTCACGTGGCGTCCGACGCCCGGAGCGTCTCCCGCAGCTGGGACGAGAGGTTCTCTCCCTCTCACGTTCCGCCACCTCCTTCGCTAGCATCACTGCTTCGCAGAAGGTGGCGACGGCGTCCCACTAAATCTTTTCCCGGACCATGGCTTGCACCAGGGCCGGACGCGATAGGTCGCCGCTGCCGATCGCCGCTACGAGAACACGGCGCCGTGGTGCCTCTCCAGCCACTCCTCAAAGAGGGTACTTACCGCCGCTATTGTGGCGTATCCTGAGAGCTGGTGCCTAAAGAAGGTTTCGAACAAACCTGTATTACAGGTCACCAGCAATATGCAATGTCAATACGCTCCCCCTATTACTTAAGACTTAGATATAACTGACGGAATGTGGTTGTACTATTAGGTACACCTCTGCCTTACTTTTCGGGGGTGAAAGGCGTGATGTCATGTTATATCCAGCAAGGTACGTTCATCCCTTATTTATTTATTTATTGTTCACAAAATCCACAGCTCTTTGAAATTGTATCTTAAGAATATTAGCTAAACTTACAGCTAATTACGGATTTACAATTTAATAACTGTATAATACATTGCTAAGAGTCAATTGAAACCTCCCCCAAATACATTTAACAGGACCAACATTCATGTAACAACCGCGTCAACCATTAATTACAGGTCTCGATAACGATTCAATAGGTCAGGATACACGATAACCCATATCTCCGGTATCGCATCATCCCTCACGGTCAAACGACAGATATCGATGTACATACCCTATATTTGTTTCCGGAGTACATTCATCCTCCTGTATAACATGCATGTTAGATGGTTATGATTGTATTAATTGACAATTAATTTGGTGTTGATTTTTAATTGACAAATTAGAATAGGAACAGGGCATGATCATGACTCTAGAAGGTTACTTAATATAACATCACACTTGTAGTCCCTGAAGTGTTAGGCAGAGGTGTTTGGCATCAACATGGCACAAATACAGAGTCCGTGTTTGCTACTGAGAAATTTCTGATGGAAATCCCAATAACACTCGCAACCACGAAACCAACAAAGCATCAGAAAGTCCTAAAGGTATAAATTCTTCATTCAATACCAACTTGCTTTTTGATTCATCTAGGATTGGCTTAAGTAAGTAAGTAAGTCAAACATAACTTATTTGTCTTCACTCGGTGGGAGAGTGAAGACAAATAAGTTATGTTTGACTTGATTTTATAGAAAAGTACATTTTGATAAAGTGCGGAAACTGTGTTGTTGCATCCCAGGCGGAAATCATGAGATTAAAGGATACTCTTACGCACATATCACACATCTTCGAATATTTTGGTTCTATGATATTTTCTCACGATGTTTTCCTTCACCGTTTTCTATATAATAATAATACCTTCCTATATTTTCAGGTTGCACTTGTAGAAGCATGGTCCTCCTCCTTTTTCAGTGATTGCTTAATTTGTAATATTGTTCAGTTAAGTGCCTTACAAGTTAATATTGACGAAGCTTTCGTAAACTAGTAGGCAACTTTGGCCTGTATATGGGCACCGCGTCGTACAAAAACGTTTCATCCTCCCCAAAATAAATTCTCCCTAAAACAATTAAAAAGACAAGAGAACTTAAATAAATCACATCCATTCCTATTGTACTACTTCATTTGTTTCCATACAATGTTGTCTGAAATTGTGATCCATCATGAGTTGAATAACATCACACTGAATAGTTGGTGGGCGGCTTATGAATAGCGACCAGCTTTCGGAGACCTATCAAAGCACCCTTTAGCACCCCTCTAACGCCAAGTATTGTTTTGTGTGAAAGGGGGAGGGGGTCCAGGGTAATCTGGTGGTGCCGAACCATTGTTGTTGCGTCGGATTCGAGTGCGAATTGTCACAGACAGTTGAACGATTTTATCAATCGCTTATTATTCAACTCCTAACAAATGGATGATGACTCATTTGTGAATGTAGTGGCGAAAGAATGTTTGCACAGTTCTGTGCAATGTGTTGTGGAACTGAAAGAAAAAAAAAGTGGAAAATCGAAAGTCTGTGCAAAATATTGGTAGCTTTTTATAAGGGAATATCTAATGAGTCGGCTTAATGCATCAATGGTTACTTTAGGATACTCAAAGTCCTCATTCGTTTTCCCGACTGTGAGGAATTGATGAGCTTTTTTTGTATTACGCGAAGTACGAGTACTTATGATGTTGGTGCTTCGTTATTTTGTTTTCTTTTGTACTTACTTTTCAAATGTTATTTGATACCACATTGTAAAATAAAACTTTTCACGCACATTAATGTACGGCGGCGGAATTAACTCGGAATGTTAACATTGTAAAACCGTTATGGCGACAAACAGGAAGGCAGTGGAAACGCGTATTCAACACAGTCAACTGTCTTTAACATCAAAGAATAACTGCATAAAATCTTACAGCGTCCACTTCTTGGTTTGACAACATAACGACGACCTACGAGCAAGTTCCAATGTTTTATTTTTTTTTATAACCATTGCCTCACACTAGGAATTTTGTCCTATATTATTGTGGGTGCGTTTACAAACATTTATACTCACATACACAAACACCCAGACCTGGAACAACTATCCTGTAGGCCAAATATTTGTTCCGTGCGGGGATCGAGCGCGCGACACGCAGCGCAGCGGTTTAATCGCTTAGCCACTGCGCCAACCGTGCCATCTAACATTACACCTGAAATCCCAATGGTGGTGATGGAGGTACATCGAATAGTACACCAGCATTTTGCCAGCTATGTTTAAGTTCCATGTGATAGGGGGCGAGCCTGTTTCCATCAACCGGGCACTAATATAGACTCCACGATTACGCCACGATAAGTTGAACAAAATACCTATTAAATATTATTATTTAATATAATATTATTTAATAGGTATTTTGTATACCAAGTGTGTGTGTTTCTAATGTTTCTATCAAGACATTTGACACTGTGTGTCATGTGAGAGTAGTTTTTACCCGACTACGGCGAAGCCAAAAGGAAGGGTAATGATTTTGGCAGTCTATGTATGTATGTATGTTCCACCGTAGTGCCTAGACTAATAAACGTATTTTAATAAATGATGTGTCAATAGATTCGTTAGAATAGCCCGGGTGACATAAGCTATATAAATTTTAACAATTCTTTTTATGACGGAATTCAAATATCAAATTCTAAGCTCGAAAAAAATTAAATTGAGATCAAAACATGTTTGGTATCAAATGAAAGGTCTTAGCGAGTACATTACAAATATATTTTATTATAGATCAAGCCAACATATACGTTTAGATTGCAGTCAAACATTAAGTAGAATATTACATTATGAAAGTAACATATGATTACGTAGGTATTTATTGAATAACACACAAAAATAAAATTCAAATAAAAAATAAGTTAAAAAAAACTAAAACCCGACTACGAATAAAAACGCAAACTAAACGCAAGAAAAATTGTCTAGTAAGTAGATAATTTGATAAATTGTAAAGGACAGTCGTAGTCGCATGCCACCTTACTAATGGCAACTAGCAGCTGGCTTCTGTGTCAATGAGAACGCCATGAAGAAGCATCAGGTATCAGTGGCATGCGATTACCACCCCTTTTAACTAAGTATGCAAGCCCCACGTCGCGACTCAAGCGACATTCAAGTCGCGTCTCTCGTCCCGCGTCTCGTCATGACTTTAACGTTAGTTACTAAAACGATTTTCATTCGATTTGGCCGTTTGAGTGAGCGGGCACAACAGTAGCAGATATCGAACGAGTCCATTGTTGGAGGTGACATCTAAAAGCATTGTGCCAAGCAGTACAATCGCACCATTACCGCCGCCATTGTGACAATGTTAACATATCGTTATCTAGATCAAGCGCCATCTATTGTCCGTCGCGGAGACTTTTGTACGTAAGAATTTTCTTTTCTTTTCAGCGTTTGGTCGGATAGTTTTGTTACGGTTTAACGACCTTGGGTTGTCGGATAACAATAAGGGGGATGTATTGTGTTAATTGAAGTCGCGTGTGCGAAAAAGAAATTCGAGATGGAACTTGTTGGGCGCCAGTTTTTTACAAAAAACCTGATCATTTGCCAAAAGTTTTTAAATAATTTTACAGAAAAATCAAGATCAAAGAGTCGGTTGGTACCCAAAAAAACTAAACGTCTACCTAAATCCATATTAAGTTGAAATAAACAAACAAACTCAACCTCTTCCGCAGTTCGACTTCGAAAGTTAATTTCTTAGAATTGTTTTCCAACCACATGGGTACCAATAAGCAAGTAATTAACCCTTAATTTGTTTATTTTGAATCACAATAAAAAGTTTTCCTCGTTATGAAAGAAAATAAAGTAACAATGCGGGGAACTTCAGCTTATAAGAAAATACGTAGCCTCGTACTACGGCGTAGCACGCAGCTACGGAATGCTACGAACTTTTCAAACTTACTTTTTACAAACAAATTAATATGGATTCGCAAATATCGATCTAATCGCAATTCCCCTAAGTTGTTTATACTTCTAACATTATGCGTAGCTAGCTAAAGTTGTAAGTTGTTCCGGAAACTCTGTTGATAATTCCTCCTCAACTTGAGTATTTCGCAAGATTTTCAATACTTACTTAAGTATTATTTTCGACTTTATTGGTCATTTATAAGAGTTGATTTTAGTTGATTTTACAAGGTTACGGTACGCAACAAGGGAAAACTGCGTCGTCGGAATCATTGCATAAGGTTTGTTTATGATCCGGACTTCTGAAGAATGACATTTTCCAGGAAAAAATGCACAGTTCTCGTAGGATGGTCCATTGAATTGTAGTAGGTATGGTTATTTTCATGTTGCAAAGACAGAGGCTGTATTAAATTATGATTTTAGTTTTTAGACTTTTTAAATATCTCTTTAAGACTTCTACTTAAATAAGTAGAGCAGCTAACAGTTTTATTACGCGCGCTAATCACATTTTAATCAACATAAAACCTACAACTGACCTGCAAATTGGTAAAAATCTTAAGAAAATTTGAATTTCGCGGACTACCTTAACATCAACCACATTAGCCCTTACAAATCACCCCCTGGCTCAAAATCTGGTGACGCCCTTGATTATTTTAGCACATTAATCATATTGACACGTCGGCGCTGATGGTAAACATATAAAATTGTCTATGGTAACGGTATAGAAAAAACAAGATGGCGGCGGTCATCTGTCAAAAATATCATGCCTTCAATAATCCACGAAAACCAAAACAAACCCTCATTACCAAGCACAGGGGGATGACGCGACATCCACCACTCGTGAGCACTGACCACCATTGTTCCACCGCCACAATGACTGGTTAATGAGATCAGATCCATCCCTGCTGGACAATGGCCTCCCCCGCCCGTCCTACTGATTTTATTAATTAATTCATTACAATAGAACCTGAGTTTCGGACCACTATCTATTGTTTGGTGATAGTGATTCAGCAGGTTGACCTTATGGCGTACTGATAAAGGATGAATTAATAATTATAGTTGATTTTGATGTTTATCTTTGTTGGGATTCTAATGGGATGCTTAGAATCTCCTTTATCAAGAAAAATTGTGACTTCAATTTAGTTCAAAACTATGTACTGCTCTTACATTGCTCTCATGCATACTCATAAACACAGAAGTTTGAGCAGGAACGCAAATTCCATTTTTTTAGAAACATATTTGGATAGAAACAAAACGTTTCCTATAGTTTTAACAGTAAGTAAGCCAGATTTCCGCCATTTTTACATTTCAAATCGTTACGTTTATTCTGGACGATCGCGCTACGCCCGCTGCTACAGATATTTCGCAAATACCGATATTAGCACTTACTTAGTTTCAAGATTTTATTAATTGTGCTTATTGCAAAAAAAAAATAAGTTTAAAAACTAAAACTCGATTACAAACCGCGGTCTTAAAAGTAGAAAACAAGAATTCTTGTCTGATATTCATATATTGAATTTGTACATTTCTAATTACTTAAATATAAATATAATTATTATAGAGGTCGCATGCCACCTTGCCAACGACAACGGCAGCTGACTTCTGTATCAATGAAAACGCCATGAAGGAGCATCAGGTATCAGTGGCATGCGACTACGGCGCTCCTCTATAATAATTACGCTTATATTTAAATAGAAATATACAAATTCAATATATGAATATCAGACAAGAATTCTTGTTTTCTACTTTTAAGACCGCGGTTTGTAGTCGGGTTGTTTTTAAACTTCTTTTTTTTTAGCAATAAACACAATTAATAAAATCTTGAAACTAAGTAAGTGTTATTATGAAATGAGTGTTTACAATTCGTATTTTTTTAAGTTTACACGGCAAGTTAGTGCTTTGTCGAGGAAGCCTCTTATTTAACAAAATGCATGTAATTATGAGTTCCCAACAAAATACAAAACTTTAAACATGGTCCACAATCTACAGACATGTCACAACGATTGCCGCGTCGCGTCGCAATTTCTCTATTGTTTTTGAATTACAATGAAGTACTCAGATAAAATAGGAGTCGGCTGGAGTTAGCATATGAATAAAGTGGACAAAAGACCCCTTCTGTCCATAGCGAAATTTTATTAATTGTGCTTTGTGATAGGGCTGCGCTGTCCGCGTTCAATTTTCATCAGAAATCGTTAATGGAAAACTGGAATCATATTCGATTTGGAATAATTTTATGGTATTTTTAATTTTATATTTTGGTCTGTAAATGAATTTGATTAAGGTTTTGAAAGAAAAAAAACACAGTTCACAAAAGTTTCAGTACAAGATTGAAGCACTTTTACTTAAATTAATTTAAAACAGACTGGATCAGAAATCTATCGTTTGTATTGAGATAGTAAGGCTGTAGGGATAATTAAAATTATAACACGTCGCACAAGTCAGGGACAAAACTGTAACTGCCATTGTTTGGCAGTTGCGTCAAACGGCACGGCAAAATGGCGTATTACGAAACATTATACACTGAAATTACCCAGAACTAACATTACTAGCACATTTCAACAAATGAATACGCAAAGATTTCTCTTTCTAGTTCTACGTGATATTAGAGCTTCCATCTTGCAAAACATCCTTCAACCAAACTTTACATTTTCATCAGAGCTGCTTTGTGCAGAACTTCGTAGCGATTCATGCGGCTTCATATTATTCAAAACCAAGTTGGAAACATGACCAGTAAAATTCAATTTTAATATTGCATCGTATCTAGTGAGAGATTGAATTTTGATACGTCTCGTATATGCGTCCCGGAGATTCGCCCTGCGGCCGCCATTCAACGTCGCCCGGCCGTGTTGCACAGTGCAACGTACAGTGTGTGTACAAAGTGTTTTATGTCATATTCTTCAACTTTCTTTTTTTTTGCATACTTATTTATTATGAGAGTATATTAACTTAAAATCGTCATCAAACAATGCGCTAGTTACGAAGTACACAAACAAAATAAGACAGAGGACGATATACGGACGGTGATTTTCTTCTATGACAAGCAGGAGGTACATAGGCTAGCAAAACTTAAAATTAATTAAATATTTCCTACGCTTAGATTGCAAAAATAATGTTTGTCAGAGCCTTAACTGACAGGCAGCTGGTATTTTTATTTTAGGACGTTCCAATAGATACTGTGTAATTTGGATAGACTTTTTTTTTGGGTGGGGAATCATCAAAAATAACAATCCCGCTCTTAGGCAAAGCGAAAGGGAGTGACAGACTTCTACTGACTAAAAACTACCCATGTTCCTTCTTAGCTCTTGTGCCGAGGCCGCGGTATCTTTTTCGAATAACCCGCAGCCTTTCGATAATATTTAAGAACCAATGAATTTAATTAATAAAAACATTGACAGGGCTCATGCGTGTGGGAGTCTAGCTCTGACTTTAAAACATTGTGCATGACGCAAACGGTTAAAAATACAATAACATGAAAAGAACATACCTATTTTGTATAATTATCTCAAAATAATAATATCATCCTACATTATTTACCTCAATTTTGTGCCTACATGATTCGGCGCGCGACACACTGTGCGATTCGCCACTGGCTTTGCAGAAATCATAAAGGCGAGAGATCAAACGGCAGCCGGTCTTTTTGACCCCGATAACGAAATGATACTCTCCACCGCGGCGGTGGACTCATAAGGACCACATCTGCCGAATTAGCAAGTATTGTCTGATATGATGTGTAGTGTACCTATCGTGTCTTTATGATGTAGATTCAAAGATATCAAAAGATTTGGGATCGCCTATTTGCAAGATTTTGTAGGGATCCAGATATCCTTTCAATTCAAAATATTTTATTGAATTGTGAAAATATTGAATCTATACATCTATACAAACAGTCTGAGTTCTTACCTTTCCGATTTTTATACTAATTTCAGAACTTATAATGTATGCCCAGAAGGTTCAAGTGTTTATAATAAAGAAATTTAAATGTTTTGTCAAGTCACAAACTGCGTCATGTAGAGGGTTACTATTTAAACCAGCCATCCCCATAATTGTAACAGATTTTTGCCATATCACTGCTCCATGTTCTATTGTCGATAAGCAGAAATGTTTGCCGTTTGCTAATAGCTATGCTTGACAATTACTATCGCGAATGCGATGAATCCCAGCGTTTCACGCGGCGCGACGTGGCCGACAAGGCCAGCTCCATGTCAAGTTCGGAGTCACCTCGTACAGGCGCACAGCGCAAAGCGGCGCTACTGTAACAATAATGGCTCGGCCCCATTGTTTGGGCCCGTGGCACATTACGCTTTTGTCTCTGCCCTCTCCCGTTCCTCACAATGCGGCCAGGAAACAAGTGAGCCTTTATTTCGCCTCTTTTTGTCTCGGAGTATCGCTGCTTATTGTCTTCATTCGATTGTTCGGGCCTCTTCAGAGGGCACATTGTTGTGGACTTCGTCGTTAGTGCTGAGCTGGCGGATGTGCAATGTTCTAAGTGTCGTTTGAATTTTAATACGACGGAAAGTGTGGTAGGTAGTAGCGAGCTTTGTGATAGTGTCTTGTTTCGTTCATTGACACGGTAGGCTGTACCGGTGCGCTTGTTTATTCATGTAAAGTAGGTGTAGTGCAGCATTGTGTTCGGAAGAGAGATCCGGTTGTAATGTCCACGTTTTAGCAACCTGAAGGTTTATTCAAACCTGATAAGTAATTTGATTGCTGCTAAGCGTGTCTGCCTGCCTGGTGACATGATGAGTAAGAGAGACGTATGGAAGAAGAAGACATGTCAAATTAATTGGCCTAGAGGCAAGAGAGTTATGGTGATGATGAAGTAATTGCTACTTTAACTTACTTGTAACCAAACCAACAGACGTGGGGATCTAATTGAACCCTTTTTAAATGAGAAAACAGACAATGTCGCCTGCATCATTTGATAGTCCCCTTGTAATTAGTATGCATATGTTGTAACCGCGTTTCAATGCACTTAATTTTCTTTCATCGAAACCTGAATGCCAAATAATATACAGTGTGTCCGTATTTCAGGCATAAATGTAAAATGTTCATTGTACAGGGAGGCACCGTTTCCCAATTTCCGATGCATCTGGCGTGTATCTGAAATTAATTTCACAGCCGCCGTGAACAATACAAAAATGTTTGTAACTCTACGAAATGGACTGAGTTTACATACAAACATTGTATAGGCGTGCTGTGGGTCATGAAAAATAGCACATACTTCAGGATAGACCATGGATAGACAAATGAAGCTGAATGCACTCAGCACATTTAAAACACAATATCTTAGAGTTACATGACATCATTGCAGCGTTGTTGTAGAATAGACTTAACTGATTTTGTGCACTGTGGAATCGGATCTTCTAATTTTCTGGCCCCAGAACAATTGGTCCTGGATTTCCAGGTCGGGTAGTTCTTCCCACAATAGGAATTTTATCATGCTAGTCCACTAGCACCACGTAGCTGGAGGTAGTTCCCTACCTATCTTATATTAAAGTAGTTGTAACTTCAATTATAATAGCGTAGTTAACAAAAGGAATCTAATTAGTCCGTAAAATATTGCAGTTTGGTACATTTTTTCACGTTTACATTCTTTGACACGTTTTATTTTCGTCAATTTTTATTAATTTGATAAAACAAAAAACACGTACCAATCCAATATTTTTCGATAATCTAACAGACGGACTAAACATAATCATATTTTTACCCGACTACGGCGAAGCAAAAACAGTCTATGTATGTATGTTCCACCATAGCGCCTAATCTACTGACCGGATTTAAATAAATGATGCCACTGATACCTGATGCTCCTTCATGGCGTTCTTATTGATACAGAAGTCAGCTGCTAGTTGCTTATTATTAGCAAGGTGGCATGCGACTACGACTGGCTTCTATAGTAATTATCAATTTATCTACTTACAAGACGATTTTTCTTGTTTACTACTTTTAAGACCGCGGTTTTATTAGTCTGCGTTTTTATTTGTAGTCGGGTTTTAGTTTCTAAACTTAATTTTTTTTAGTCACTCAACTACGAGTAACGTATAGTATTTTTCTTGGCAGCTCCTGTAAAATATATGTCACAATCTCATCATCCCAAATGATGAGTGTTCACAAATTGAAATTCGGCCTTACATCGTAGTCACCACAACCGCCTTAATTTCCTCCATCTGAAACTCCGGTTTAGCTGACCTTGTTGTACAGGCCTTTGCTCATCAAGCTACCATAATCTAAAAAAAAATCCAATAAACTTTGAACCTAATTCTTTAGCTGCAAAGTTAAAAACAATAAAAGAAAAATGTGGCAAATGGTAGTTGCTTGATGTGCTGGTATCTGTATGCGTTATACGCGAGACACCCATCGCTAAACCGCAACCGTTCTTCTTGACATAATCGCCTCCTGAAATCTCAATCCTTTTCCCATATTACAAGCTGTCATGTATATTGATCATATCGATATCTACCCGTGTTTATCTGCAAATGATACAAGCTCAAGCTCCTTTAGTTAGCATTGTTCGTGGCTCCATTGTGTGAGTCGCTTTGTTAGGGCACGCTCCGTTTTTTCCTTTTCGCCTTCGAAACGGCGCTGAAAAACTAAGGGCCGGAGCTACAAGGGTTGAGGTGTAGCTCTGTGTTTACATTATCAGGGTTTTGTCTTGAATTAAGGAGGTTACATTAATTTGAAAGAGTTTGTGTCTGTTTTTGAGAGAGAGACTGAAGCTGGTTTAGCAGTTGCTTATGTTGTCGTTCGTTGCTTTGCTACGAACAGTGTAGACAAGAAATGACGAACACATAGATTTTACCTACATCACGTTAAAAATTATCGAAGCACGGGGCCTATGATTGAAAATTACTCTTAAAGGTCCTGCAGGGCATGTACTGTTATTTAACGGGGCAGTTACTGTTAGCCTGTATCGTCCCACTGCTGGGCGTTTGCCCAAAAGAACAAAAGAAACTATTAACTGTAAAGGAATTGAAATGCAAAGACATTTTCCTAGACTAAATTTCTTTCATCCAAAGCTATACTAGCACTGTAATGAGAAGATGCTAGTAAGTACTTAATATTTCATTTGCATCCTCACTTTCACTACCCGTAAACAGGTTATATATAATAAATAGGTACGCAGGTACGCGCACCATAAAACATAATCCTTTCTGTAAATCCGTTTCAGATTTGGCATAGCCGCACAACAGGCATACGTGTGAATAGACACCGTTGAAATATTCTCTAACATTGTGAGTTCTTTACAAAGTCGCCTACACTCGTGTGTCGCCTCCACCATTCATATTTCCCGCGTTTTCCATACACAATATTGCGACTTTGTGAGGCGGCGCGCTTCTCAAGTCTCCAAATAGTCCATTGACGAGCTCCGAGCAAACTCGCTATAGCGAATTAACACTATTCATGGGAAGTTTTGAAAGAGGACTACTCTCATACAATTTGGTCGCATTCATAAGGCCGGGACTCCACCAAAGCGGAGATGTGTGCGGTGTGCTGTGTGCTGTGCGAGAAGAGATGTTTTTCAGCTCGCGGGACTCCACCAAAGCGGAGATGTGTGCGGTGTGCTGTGTGCTGTGCGAGAAGAGATGTTTTTCAGCTGGGTGCGAGGCGTTGAGTGCTCAGTACACGTGCACGGTACTAGCAAGATGGCCGGCCGGCGCGCGCGCGGGGTTCTGCGGGTTGCTAGCGGGCGAGAGGGGGGAGGGTGACATCGCTCACTGCACGCCGCTCACATCTCTCGTCTCCACTGCGCGTCGTCCGCGCACAGCTCACATCTCCGCTTCCATCGCGACATACAAATATTACACATCTCCGCACAGCGATCTCCACTGAAGCTGAGCGGAGAGGAGACGTGTCAATAACTCAATTCTATTGGTTGTTTAAAAAACATCTCCTCTCCGCTCGTCTCGTCTCCGCTTTGGTGGAGTCCCGGCCTAAAGATCCACTCCTTAGCTAGCTCGATGAATAGCTTTATGAAACGTTTTATACTAGAATATACTGTTCGAATATAATTTGGCGTTTGTTTGTCATTTGTTTTTTGCTTTTTAAGCAATTTCTGGAGCAATTACGTGTTAAATTACGGTGCTATTAGCTAGTCCTCGAGTAGATGAGGCGAGGAACAATTACGTTGGCGACAATAGTTCGCATTGTGCGGCTATCGTACTAGAAACAGTTGTTCCAGCCGCTGGTAAAAGAATGCTCGGTGGAGCGGCGTGGAACAAAAGCTGCCCCAATTGTGTTACCAGCCACCCGCTTTTTGTGTCCCGCCAAATAGGAAAATGAGTTGGATGGGAAATTCTTTAGAAACGGGTCTTGCGTTAGTCATTAAATATGTTTATGAAACTTACAAATGAACATTATTGATGATTTTTTGTGAGCATATCCATTTAGGGAAACACAATGTTGTTCTTATGAACACGGTCGGCCTATACTATTAGGAACCCACTTTGTGTGTAAAAAACTTAGTATGAGAAATTAGTTATATTTACTATATTTCAGTCAAATTTTTTGAAGTGATTTTGAGTAATTTTGTTTCGGGAAGTACCTGCACTGAATCAGGCAGGAGCGTTTCCTCCATTGTAAGGATCGGCCGGAGGACACGGTGGAGCACACCGCGGAGGTCAGCCCCGCTTGCGCGTAGCCCCGCCGTGTCCTCGTAGTGGTGATCGGCGGCGGCGACCTCTTGCGTGCGGCTCTGGTAAAAGCCATGGTCCGGGGCGAGAGGGAATGGGACGCCGTCGCCTCCTTTTGCGAAGCAGTGATGCAAGCGAAGGAGGTGGCGGAACGTGAGAGGGAGAGAACCTCTCGTCCCAGCCGCCGCGGGAGACGCTCCTTGCGTCGGGGGCCACGTGATGTCTTCCGGCCACCGTAGACGCGGGCCTGTGGACGGTGAGTAATGGGCTAGCTCACCGTCCGTCCGTCTTATAACGACGACAGGGACAGGCCGTGTCGACGGCGCGTTCGTGTTCCATGCGCCCCTCAAAGAGATGTCAGCAACATGGAAGGGGCAAGACCCGACGCCCATAAGGGCTGCGGGTTGTTCGAAGGAGATACCGCGGCCGCGACACAAAGGGCTAAGAAGGAACATGGATAGTTTTTAGTCAATAGAAGTCTGACACTCTGCTCTGGGCAGAGCGGGACCTTTGATTACTTTCCACCAACCAAAAAAATTTAGTAATTTAATATGGATTATAAGAAGCCTTTCGTCATACTTAATATTATAAATGCGAAAGTTTGTGAGGATGTATGGATGGATGGATGTTTGTTATTCTTTCACGCAAAAACTGCTGAACGGATTTGGATGAAATTTAGAACACAGATTGTTTATGACTTGGATTAACACATAGGATACTTGTTATCCCGGTAGTATGATCCCGTGGGTCAATAATTGAACACCACGCGGGCGAAGCCGTTGGCACCAGCTACTTAATAATATTTCCTAAAACCTTAAATCAAAACAGTTTAAGATATATCTAATGGTATAAAAGTATCGTAAGAATATATTTCAATACAGGCTCAGCATATGTAATGTAAACGAAGCTTTTTTCAGCCCTACATATATTAATAAAAGTCACAAACAGACCTTTCAGGCATCTTCCAGACCGCCACTGAATGGTGTTAATTTACTACTGAATTGCCAACTCCCGAGTGTGAGATTTCAATGGAAGATTCGGTCGACATCACAAGCACGAAATTCTATATGGAAAATGTGGAAAATATAAATAGAGGCTGCAAAAAGCGACTCGAAAGGAGGGTGATTTTCTAAAGGCTTCACCCGTTTCAATGGACCACTGTTTAACATTACTCATTGAGCGATACCTATTTTTTGATTCCTATTCAAAATATACGAGAGACTCTTTGTGAAAACCGGTACTCTCACGTAAAAAGGCAATAAGGAACTTTAAGCATCTTCACTCGCCAAGAAATTCGGTTTCGTTCTTCTATTTCAAAGTGAAGTCTTACTTACGTTAAAAAGAAGTTCCGAACAATAGTACTGGCTGGAAACAAAATAGCGCGCTCGATGCTATTCATCTGTCAAAGAGCGTAAAGTTTATAGAGGTTGTGTGTTGTGTGTAAAAAAGAGAGAATAATCATTATAAAGGTTTTATTGTCTGAGCAAAGAGTAATTAATCCCTTTAAATTTTTTGGGTCTGTGCCATTTGTGTCAAGTTTGTCATCGTGACATCCAAAAACTTGTTTATTTACACTATAAATTACAAAATCAAAATATTAGTTTTATTAAAGTTTAAATCTCGGGGGAAGAGTCTGTTTCGAGGACGATATAAGCTGATGTTCTAGAATAAGAATGCCAATAGATACAACGTTTTTAAACCCATGGAACTAGAAGTTGAAAACGATTTCTTGAAAAAAAATTAAAAATTAACCATGGTTTCGATAAAGAAGCACCCGGCGAGCAGCAGCGGCGGTAGCCAGCCATATTCGGACTACTCAAGTTCTGCAAGTAGATCAGAACATGTCGAATCAAAATGCTGGATCAAGGCATTTGTCGTGTTTTTCATCCTGCTCATTCAAATAAGTGCTTTTCTTTACTTTATCCACAGGCATGGACCTATCAGCTATAAACAACCATTTGCGTCTATTGTGTAATTAGTATATGTGTAGGAAGATAATTTACAAAAAAAAATTGTTTATATAAGATTGGTAACTCAATAAACGAAAAGGCTTTTAACGTTGGAACGTCTATAGTATCTGTTCTGTACGTCTTCTTCTATTACTGGCACATCTGTAGACTCTGTCCTCTGGCCTACTTCCCATAAGTCAAGTTCCGAGCGGGAACTGAACCGGTGACCAGCGGCGCTGAAGTTAGCTAAGTTTTCAGTTCTAGTGTCCACTAGACCCACGAGGTAGAGTTGAAGGTTCGCATGTTTTCATTTTAGTATTTTTCTGTTTTTGTTGCGGTGGGATAATGTTCTAAAGGGGGTCAGCACGACCCCTTTTAGAACAATAATTAAAAAACTATTTGTGATATAAATTTCATCCAAATCCGCTTGGTACTTTTAGCGTGAAAGAGTACGAAACATCCTTCCATCTTCACAAACTTTCGCATATAAAATAGTTCCTATCTAATAAGATCGCAAAAACTCATTTGTTTTAAAAAGCTTTAAGCTGTCCTCTAACTGCCGTACTCAGGGATATTTAATGATTACTTTAGCCATCACTTTCAAACGTTTGACATTTTTGTATGACAAAACAACCAAAACCTTTACTAAGTGATGGCCTAAGTAATCATTAAAGCTCTCTGAGTGCGGCAGTAAGGATTATACGTTGCGTAGGTATTAGGAAGCCTTCAGAACATTGAACAATTTCGCTTTCTTTGTCCACTTATAAGAGTTCTTTTGTTTTTGTCAAAGAAATGTAATGTAACAGGTTAAGCGATTCAGGATCAACCGATCAAGTCATACAAAGTTTTAATACTTTTATTTTTTTAGGGTGGGAAATCATATTATGACTTCTCCCGCTCTGAGCGAAGCGGAAAGGAGTGTCAGACTTCTACTGACTAAAAACCACCCATGCTCCCTTAGCTCTTTGTGTCCGGGGCGGTGGTATTACTTTCGAATAACCCGCAGCTAAGTTTTTAAATACATACTTCGAAATACGTTTCTTATTGGAATATGATGATGAAAATAGGGTAGTAGAAAAAAAAAACGAATTAGTCCGTCAAATAGCTTTTTAAAAAAATATTAGACAGTTTTTTCTTTTTGCACGTTTACCAAACATGAAGACGATACAGTGCTTTGAAAACTCGTGTGACGTCACATCGCACTACATTTTTTACAAAAAAAAAAGAATATCTTTCCCAGTACTTCTGACACGCTAATTAAATCTTCTTTCCTCTCTCAATGCCTCTAATACAATAATTAATATTCACCTCGAACATGTGTCGATTTAACATTTTTATATAAAATTTGTGTCTTTAAGGTGCATAAGGCACATGTCCCACTGCCGACGAAAAGCAATTATTGATTTGGTACACCAACATCAATATTTTTTTACAATCAGCCTTTAGTGTTCTCACTGTTGGGTCACAGGCCTCCTTTCTATGAGAGGGAATGGGCTATAATTTATATCTATGGCTATAATCCACCAAACGGGCAATGGCGAGTTAGTAGATGTCACATGTCGCGATATTTTTGTTATTGGACATGTCTGTTTTCGCACGAGTTAAATTTTAAGTTTTTATTCCTAATTCAGCTTTGCATTTTATACATACAGACAGATTTCTTCAGAGAATAAATAGTTAGTGGTGGTAAAGCTGCCTTAAGCCTGATGAGAGCGTCGCAATACTGACTTATGAATGTCAATACATAACATAACATCACGCTACGCTTGTATTCCCCGAAGGGTTAGGCAGAGGTGTACCCATTAGTACGAGCCGATTAGGGCGAGCCTAATGCCATCAACCGTCTCTAATGGCTAGCTCTACCCGCTTATCGCTAATCGCCATCATTGGGGGCAATGCCTTAGCCTTGATGAGAGCGTCGCAATACCGGCTCATGAATGTCAATACATCCAAGATATGGCTGGCAATCAGCGCCCCGCGGCTTTCAATTTCACTCTATTCACATTCACACGTTGCTTAGTATCAAAACCAGTATAAACAGGTCTCTTAAGCTATTGAAACTCAGTACAACGGTAGGCCAGCTTAAGGTTAAGGTGTTACCTCGGATATGCGATCGAATGTATTTGGTGTAAGTGTACGTTGATATTAGTTCAATAGGTATAATTGAATATAAGTTTTATTCGGAAGCAAGGAGGAGAGTTTTCAAGGAAAGTAATAATGGGGTTAGGCAGAGGTGTACCTAATAGTACCCAACTACACACTATAGCCACATTTTACAGCCAGTATTTTTCATGTCATGTTTTTTTTAAAAAAAATGGCAAATATTTTGCCGAAATCTATGTTATTTTAGAGAAATAGTTAAAACTAAGTTATATTAAAGTCATCATATAATTATATTCTTAAGTTAACTTTACGTCATTTTAATTTTAAACTGCGCTGTAATTTAGTGGCTGTATGAAAAGTTGGAAAATGGTTTAATAAAAATATAAATAAAATAGACCTGATTTTTTTAAATAATTTGACAGCTGTCAGTTGAAAGCGATTATCCCTAGGGCTGAAAGTAGTACTTTCAACCCGCTCCGCAGGAATGTTATGACCTTTTTACTACTTACAGAGTATGACTATTGAAAAATAGATTAAAGTTTATCCTTATCCATTACGATCTACAATTTATCATAACCACAGCCTATCTATTGCTGTTTACATAACACTCCATTGTTTCCGAGATGCAAATCTATCATAAATATCAGAAGCTGTATCGGCCCACCTATTCAACAATGAAAATATTATAAACCAACAAAAGCTCCACAATCCCGTCTTTAATTTACAAACCAGGGTGACTAAAATGGCCACTTTAGCAGATCATAATATGAATTGCGTTAAAAAAGCGTAAAAAAGACCTTTCTTAGTAGTAACTGCGTGTCATTTTATGAATTTTAACGCAATTCATGTTATTTTCCTATGATCAATTTTTCTTAATGGTCACAGACACTAGAACAATTATGAAAGGCCAATTTTACTTTTTTTTAACGTAGGTAATTCATATTATGATTTGCTAAAGTGGCCATTTTAGACCCCCAGAACATCGGTCCGTGGAATTCGTAATTTCTTTGATTCCCGCCTATTGTACTTCTGATAAAAGAGACACTTTTCAGTTGCTCCCGTCTGAATGAATACACCCATTATGGCGACACAAAAGTGGATATTCCAAACAAAAACATCATTGCCGCGGTTATTACGGAGCGTAAAAAACAATTCAGACTATATTCCATTATGATTTCGAACAATGTAGTTGGTGAAATTGTATTTTGTCGCGAATAATGTTGGGAATCGACGCGGTGCCTGGATTTATTGTCGCTGCTAACATTTATTTTTTATGAAAGAGGCTGGTGATGTAATGATTTATTTGAAAATTTGGTTATTGTTGTCGCTATTTGCTTCACGGAGTAAGCTGTTCCAGAATCCTTCAAATAAAAAACAAAATAAAAATATTTTATTTCACATAGACCTAGAGAAAAGGTGCACGCCACGACGCGTTGGTTGTTTCCTGTGGGAAAAAACGGGCAAGAATATTTAAAACAGTAAGCATGGAGTTGCTTACTGTTATAAAATGATTTGTTTTACAATATTTCATGTTACAGCATGAGTTCTTATACATATTAGGTATGGAGGGACAACATCTCTCGTCTCCCAATCAGCCACGCAACATACGTCAAAAGTCATCAAAAAGACCTGTTTATTATAAATAATTAAAGATAAAAAAACAAATCTATATTATTACGACATACTTCTCAACTACAATACACACACACAGCATTAACTAACTCTAGGTTTATTAGAATACTAGCTGACCCACGCAACTTCGTCTGCGTCTCAATAATATTATTATATAGCTTACAACCTTCCTCGATAGATCGACTATCCATAGTTTTCAATTAGCTTTCTTATGTTGAAAGAATTTACAAAGTCGTCAGAGTAATTTTTGAGTTAAATCGTAACAAACAAAGATCTAATCTTTCCTCTCTATTATTAGTTTAGATTACCTTAGATTATAATCTAAGGTATATATTATTAAAGTGATATATTATCTATATATATTAGTAGTATATATTAGTAGTATAATAATATATCATTAAAGTGAGAATTACTATAGGTACCTACCTATCTCTTACTGTTAAATTTACAATCATCATCATCATCAGCCTATATTGTTCCCACTGCAGGGTGCAGGGACTCAGGCCTCCTCTCTAGGAGTGGGATGGGCTATAATCCACCACGCGGGCCCAGCGAATTTTTGGTTCTAAGATTTGTCGGTTTTCTCACGATGTTTTTCTTCACCGTTTTGTGAGCAGCAGGCTTAGCACGACGCTTTCTATTTCTACTCTACTATAGAATAGAAATCGCTTGTCTACACTTCTCAAAATCTCTCCTTCCCGAGCACGAGGTCACACCTAGACTTGGGTTTCTTCATAGACAGTGACTTTTCCATAGCAACGGGGTAGTCGCTAGTGACGTGTAATTACTAGCCAATTTTATCATATTTCTGCGTTTCGTTCTCAAAGAAGCATTGTTTTGAGCGGACCTTTCTTCAATAACATAACGCAAATTCTGAATGTTTGACATAATTATTTAGAATTATCTGTGATTTGTTTGCTCTTAGTGCGGCTAAATTAAATATTCTGATGTAGCATATCCTTGTTTTTGTATTTTTAAATTTAACTCTAGATATTTCATAGAAAGAAAAGGTTTTTTTGATCAGTTTTTTTTTATTTACAAAATGAAAATCCAAGATGGCGCCGAAAAAATTTTCCGAGTTTTCCGACATGGGTATCAATTTTAGGGTTTCAGGGTCCGGAAAAGCCGAAAATTAGGTCAAAATGAAAATCCAAGATGGCGGCTAAGAAATTTTCCGAGACATGGGTATCATTTTTAGGGTTTAAGGGTCCAGAAAAGCCGAAAATAAGGTCAAAATGAAAATCCAAGATGGCGCCGAAAAAATTTTCCGAGTTTTCCGACATGGGTATCAATTTTAGGGTTTCAGGGTCCGGAAAAGCCGAAAATTAGGTCAAAATGAAAATCCAAGATGGCACCGAAAAAATTTTCCGAGTTTTCCGACATGGGTATCAATTTTAGGGTTTCAGGGTCACTCGGAAAGGAAAATTCGGAAAATTTCTTCGCCGCCATCTTGGATTGTCATTTTGACCTAATTTTCGGCTTTTCCGGACCCTAAAACCCTGAAATTGATACCCATGTCGGAAAACTCGGAAAAATTCTTAGCCGCCATCTTGGATTTTCATTTTGGCCTCATTTTCGGGTTTTTCCGACCCCTGAAACCCTAAAATTAATACCCATGTCGGAAAAGTCGGAAAATTTCTTAGCCGCCATCTTGGATTTTCATTTTGACTTCATTTTCGGCTTTTCCGGCCCCGGAAACCCTAAAATTGATACCCATGTCGGAAAACTCGGAAAATTTTTTCGGCGCCATCTTGGATTTTCATTTTGACCTCATTTTCGGCTTTTCCGGTCCCTTAAACCCTAAAAATGATACCCATGTCGGAAAACTCGGAAAATTTCCACTCGCGCATGTGTCCACTCGCGCAAACGTCCAATCGCGCAAGTGTCTAGTCGCGCAAGTGGCCTCGCACAAGTGTCTTTCGCGCAAGAGTCTTTCGCGCAAGTGTCCTGTTACCATCTCTTTCCCATCTACGCTCAAGTTTACCCATATAAAAACTTAAATAATATCGTCGATTTGAACCCAACATGTTAGTAAAGAAATAAATGAATTTATTCAAATTCAAAAATAGAAGAAGGTACTTATACTACTACGGAATACAACAAAGCACCTATTACTTTATATAGTGTATTATAAAGCACCGCCTAAAATTATTAGATTTAACGAAAAAATAACTAAAGAAACTCTGTCTAGGTCCTTTTTAATGTAGACTATTTCGGAAGAAAGTTCTCTAATCCAAACTGTCAAAATCGGAGAAAAATGGTACGTCATGCTTGACATTATAGACAGTTGTCTAGGGTAGTGAAGACACTTCTCTTCACATTTGATTTTATAATCGCCATGCTACAGACTGTAGAAATCTTTCTACTGTCTACACGGAAACGTCATTTTTGCCTTTTCTTCCGTCGACAAAACCCTTCTCTACGGTTCTCGTGCTAAGCCTGCAGTAGTGATAAAATAAATTACACAAAGTAATGCGCTTATATAACCTGGGTTCGAACCCACGACCAACTGTTCCTAAGTCGGGGCCGCCGGCCACCACAGGGCCAAAAACACTATAATATATAAAAACACCTTGTAAATATTATGGTGCAATTAATATTTTGAATTTGAATTTCCCAGAGGCCAGAATCTCCACGTATCTACATTGGGACGCCAGGGCCAGCGAACCGCGTAATTATTTTGTCGCGCGGACATTTTTATATTGCGATATCGTCTAAGATATTTGTTTAAACTATATAGAGTAGAAGGCACAAATGTTCTAAATTTAATTTCCGTTCTAACAAACACATATATTTAGATATGGCGAGGGCTAAAAGAAAGCAAAGGCTGTAATTATCAAAGCGCACGTATGTCATACGGCGTTTTATAACATACTAGCTGACCCACTCAACTTCGTCTGCGTCCTATATATGGGTTAAATAAACTTCGCCAAAAAATAATTCTATGCAACCTAACATTCCAATAGTAAAAAATGGATAAAGTGAGTCAATCTTAATAGATAGACTTATGCGGTCGCGGACTTTTTTTTAAAGAGGAAAATTTCCTTCACACATGATGTGCTTAACAAAACCATTTTCGCAGCGCACGCAACGGAAGCTCTCAATAAGGAATATCGTTTCCCGTTTTTCAATATTTTTCAATTATGCTCCACTCCTATTAGTCGTAGCGTGATGTTATATAGCCTAAAGCCTTCCTCGATAAATGGACTATCCAGCACAGAAAGAATTTTTCAATTTCAACCAGTAGATCCTGAGTTTATAGCGTTCAAACAAACAAACTCTTCAGCATTATGATAATAGAATAGATTACTGTGTTCTCGTTTGTTATTTAAATTCCATAAAAAAATAACTTAATTTAATTACAAGGACCCAAAAATAATATCTACTCAAAATAATATCACGTCTTTATACGGGATGGTATGGTCACCGATGTAACGGTATCCGGCATGGTATAGAAGTCCCATGCTACAGGAGAAGGCCACTTGGTACAACACAAATTTAAAAAAAAAAAATGGCGCTAGTATGTGACTCATTTGTCGAATTTCCCTTCAAATATCTCGATAATGTGACATTTTGAGATACCATGTTCCATGAAATTTTTTGTTCGTCTTAGAGGTCTTGTCTATCCATAAGTGGGTCTCAGACCAAGAAAAAAGATAGACGGCGCGCCGCGGACACCAACAGTGAAGCTACATAAACCACGACTCTACAAGTAAAAATGTGTATGTTTACTTGCAGTAGCTTGGTTTTTGTGGCTTCACTGTCGGTGTTCGCGGCGCGCCGTCTATCTTTTTTTCTTGGTCTGAGATGTGGGTAGAGAAGACCAATTTCACCTTGGGCCGTGATTTATAAAATAAAATCAAATTGGCGGTGGGTCCATATGCCAGCTTCCATACAAAAAAGTTCAAACCTCTTAAAATATTTCCTGTTAATTTCGTATTTTTGAGCCACAATTTCGGTGGAAAACAACTGGTAGCGCCATCCCTGTGCGGTTATAGAAAACAAATTCAAAGCTCGCGATCACCGCGCCATCTGTTTTTCCGTAAAACCATTCGATTTCAGCAACGCTCCGTTCGGAAGTACAGCTTACTCACCGAACGAATAGATGGCGCTGAACATAGGCTTCGTGTGTAAACGAAACCCGCCATAATTTTGCACAACGTTATTCGCGATGTTCACATTGCTTGAAAGATGGCGTTTATGCCGTATGCCCCAAGGCGTCCATTTTGTAAATAGACAATTGTTTACCGCTAATCTCGATCTAATTAGCGGAGAAACGAAAGATTTATCTGCTACTTTTATCATTGTTGTTTCCACAATATTTTCGATTTTCACAGTTTATTATGAAGGTTTAGGGAAGACTCTTAGGTATCAGAAGGTTGAAGATAAATAAACTCGTGATATGTAAATCCGAATGAATAATGAGTAATGAGTAATTTATTTGCAAAAAGGTGCGTCTTATATACAATTGTAAATCTTAGCAGCTAACTTAAACTAACCAATGAAAAACTGTACATTAGAAAAAATCACATATTACAAAATAAAATAACCAATTAGAATAAGCAGATTTCCACCAATCGCGTCACAGCACAGTTGCCGTAGTAATTCCGCGGAGGGCGCCACTGTGCGCCGCGCCGTTTCGCGCGCAACTCTCGCGATGTCGCAAACAGATAAATACAGGTGAAGTTACCGCGCGCGAATTAGTGTCGGCTGGCCACCGTCGAGCGAAGACGTCTTGTGAATCGGATTGAAAAGTTGAAGACTGAAGACACGTGCACGAACATTGAAGAGTGGCCTCGAAACTCCCGACACTCTATTTCTTTAGGCAGAATCGTCAAACGTAAAACAACGGTTCTTGTCAGAGCCATTCTTCAAGAGACCGTCAAACGTTCGTCCTTGTCAGGGCGGCTTGGTTCTGTGTTTCTTCTTTACGGGAGCGTCCAAAACGTGGTAAGGTGCTGTGATCGGCGGTGGCTACAGTACTCCCCCTCAAGCGAAGCGTACCGGCAGCTTGACGACACGGCCTGAGCGCGTTGTCTTGTTGATGGCGGGCTGTGACGTCACGGTCACTTTGGCCGTAGGTACTTTTTCTTGCTGCTTGGTAAAGGTGTTCTTGGTACAGGTATTGGTTTGGTTATTGGTAAAGGTTGGTGTGGTAACAGCTTGGTTTTGCTTGGTGATGGTAATCTTGGTTGGAGGTAAGGTATTGGTATGCTCTGAGATGACATATGCAGGCTTAAGTCGATCGATTGAGATGTTGGCTTGCCGATTCGGTAACTGTATTGCGTACACTTTATCTGTACGGCTTATGACTCGATATGGGCCTTCATATGGAGCTTGGAGTGGTTTCTTGACTGCATCGGTTCTTACAAACACGTGACTGCACTTGAGTAAATCTTGATGCACGAATACGCGTTTGTTGTTGCTGTGATGCTCGGTGACGGGTTGAGGTTTGTTTGCTTGAATGACGTCACGAAGTTTATCAACGTAGGTATAATCCATTGTAGGTGTGTAGGTATTTGGTGCGAAGAAATCGCCTGGTAGGCGTAAGTTGTAACCGTAGGTTAGTTCGGCTGCGCTCACACCTGTGTCGGTGCGTAGTGCGGCTCGTAATCCGAGTAACACGGTAGGTAACTCGTCGATCCATGTACTCGTGTCGGATAGCTTGGCGCGTAATGCTGTTTTGAGCGAGCGATGCCATCGTTCGACCATTCCGTTGCTTTGAGGATGATACGGTGTTGTGCGATTTTTCTTGATACCCATTTGTTTCATGAGATTTTGAAACAGCTGACTCTCGAACTGGCGTCCTTGGTCGCTTGTAAGAGTGGTCGGGCATCCAAATCTTGAAATCCAATGTTGATACACGATATCTGCTATGCGATCAGCTGATATTTGGTCGGTAGGTATTGCTTCAGGCCATTTCGTGAGTCGGTCAATCATAGTAACTAAGTAACGATGACCTTGAGTTGTTGTAGGTAGTGGTCCTACGATGTCGACGTGTAGATGTTGAAAACGATCACTTGGCGGGAACGAGGAGATGTTTGAGAAAGTGTGACGTTGTATCTTGCTTTTCTGACAATGTAAACAAGTTCGAGTCCAGCGGCTGATGTCTGCGTTCATTGCTGACCAGAAGTATTTTTGAGTGATGAGTTTGCGAGTCGTGCGCGTACCAGGATGACTGATGTTGTGCACGCTGTTGAAAACTTCTTGTCTATGTACTTCTGGTATATACGGGCGTATATAAGGAGTAGATGTTTCGCAGAATAACTCGACGTCAGTGTTAGGTATGGTTATTTTCTTGAGAGTGATGTTTGTTTCTTGTAATAATTTTGCAATGTTGCTGTCCTTTTCTTGCGCGCTGGCTATTTCCTCGAAGTTTATGGTGGATGGGCATGAAATGGTTTCAATGCGACTGAGTGTATCGGCGACTATGTTTTGTTTACCGCTCACGTGTCGTATGTCAGTGGTGAATTCGCTGATAAACAGAAGTTGTCTTGTTCGTCTTGGTGTTTCAGTACTGGATTGAGTTTTTGACATTACATAAGTTAGCGGCTTGTGGTCGGTGAATATAATAAGATGACGTCCTTCGAATGTCTTGCGGAAATGTTTGACTGCCATGTAGATTGCGAGTAGCTCTCGGTCGTAGGTAGAATACTTCTTTTGTGCGTCGTTGAATTTCTTGGAATAATAACCAAGAGGTTGCCATGTTTCGTTTATGTATTGTTGTAGAACGGCTCCAGCTGAGTTGTCGGATGCGTCGCAGAATAAGGCAAGTGCGGCGTGATGCGATGGGTGGGCGAGTAAAGTTGCGTTTATGATGCTATCTTTACATTGCTCGAACGCTTGAGTTGCCTCGTCAGACCACGTAATCGGAGTTTTGTCTCGCTTCTTCACATTATGTAGGTATGAATTTAATGGGGCTTGTAGGGCTGCGGCGTTAGGTATATGATCGCGATAAAAGTTGATCATTCCAAGAAATCTTCGTAGTTCTTCGATTGTAGACGGTTGTGGGTAATCGGTGATTGCTTGAATTTTATATTGCGGAGGTTTGATGCCTTCTTTTGACACGGTGTAACCTAAGAACTGGGCTTCTGACTTGCCGAGGTTACATTTGGCGGGGTTGATAGTGATGCCATTGTCTTCCAATCTCTTGAGTACGATTTGGAGGTGTTTTCTGTGTTGGTCTTCGTTTTCGGATGCCAATAACAAATCGTCTATGAATGGGAAGACGAAATCCAATCCTCGTAGAACTTCATGAATATATCGTTGAAACGTTTGTCCCGCGTTCTTCAAACCGGGGCACATACGTGGAAATTCAAACAATCCCATTGGAGTGATGATGGCTGTTTTCTCGATGTCTTCATCTCTTACACTGAGCTGTTGATAAGCGCGGTTGAGATCGATGGTTGAGAAAATAGTTTTTCCGGATAGGTGATGTGTGAAGTCTTTGATGCGTGGAACGGGGTATCGATCTGGTATGGTGATCGAGTTGAGTCGGCGATAGTCACCACAAACTCTAATATCGCCATTTTTCTTGGGCACGATGTGTAGAGGTGATGACCATGGACTTTTACTAGGTCGGCATAGTCCTTGTTCGATCATGTTTTCGAATTCCTTCTTCACTGTTTCGAAGCGGTGTGGTGGAATCGGTCGGGCTCGGCTGTGTATTGGTTGTCCTTTTGTTTCGATGAAATGTTGCACGTGGATATCGGAGTTTAATTTCATCGATGTTAATCTCGTTATACCGGGATACTGGGCCAAAATGTCGTGGTATGATTGCGACATGTCGATACTGCGTACTGTAGGCACGTTCGATACTCGAACCGGGGCATTGACCTCTAAGCTTGTAACACCATCGATCAATCTTCGGTTTTTCAAGTCGACGATGAGTTGATGATGTTGTAGGAAGTCGGCTCCGAGTATAGGTTTTGAGACGTCGGCTACGATGAATTTCCAAGAGTAGACACGGCGAAGATTGAGATCAAGAGATAAAGTTTTCTCACCATACGTAGCTATTGTCGTGTTGTTCGCTGCGTATAGCTTGAATGGTAACGGCGTTGGTACTTGTCCCTTGCTTCTTGGTAGCACGGATATGTTGGCTCCAGTGTCGACTAAGAATGCTAATTTGGAGTTTCTGTCGGTGATGTACAGGCGGTGGGATTTTTCTTGAACGCCGGTGTCCGCCATTTCCAACGTTCGGTCTAGTTTTCCGAGTTTTGTTTCTTGAATGAGCAAGGCGATGTACAGCGTCTAGCTTGCTCTTTGAAGCGGCGGTGATAATAGCAGTGCGGAGATGGTGATGGTGATACATCGTGGCTTCGGTTTCGTGATGAGCTGCGATGACGAGACGAGTGACGACTGCGGCGATAGTTGTTGTTGTTGTTATACCTATTTTGGCTTGATTTTAACTCCGCTATTTCTAGCGATAGTTTTCTTATCTCGGCGATAAGGTATTGTGTATCTGCTTGCGGTGTAGGCAGTGTAGCTGGTGCGGGTGCGGTCACGGCTGCGACTTCTGGTACAGCTGTTTGCTCCATTATCTTGTCGGCGAGTAGAGCGAGTTCGTCGAGTGCCGTCTTCGTGCTAAAGGTTTCGCTGACTGCGAGGACTGAGCGAACGTTTGATGGTAGGTGGTTCGTCCACATAAGTCGCAAGGTGGAGTCGGGAACCTTGTCTCTGGCGAGGTTTCGCATGCGGCGGAGTAGCTGCGTCGGCTTCTGGTCGCCGAGTTCCATATCGGACAGTAACTTTTGGAATTGGCGGCTGTCGGATTCTTCGTAGGCAGATATAAGCCTTTCCTTGATACGATTGTACTGCTCCGTCTCTGGTGGGTTGTACAGCAGGTCCATGATTTGCTCGATGTCTTGTCGCTCGAGCTGTGCGATGACCATTTGAGCGAGCTGAGCTTGGCCTTTTTTGAGGTCGTTGGTGGCTGCTTCGAAGCTGATGAACCACAGCCGTGGTCGGTCGCGCCAGAATGGTGGGATGCGCATGGTCAGTGATATTCCAGCTGCTTCGGCTTTCGGGGCTGGATGAGACGTTGCGCTTGAGTGTTCTTCAGCTTGGCAAGGATTCGACATAGTGGAGAACTGGAGAGTGATTCGGGCGGGCAGAGATTTGGCGATACTGGCAGAGGTTTGGCAGTAGGCTGGCAGGCAGAGCTTCGTTGGTCTTGATTCTTCGTGTGTTCAGGCAGGGTCGCCACTTTAGGGAAGACTCTTAGGTATCAGAAGGTTGAAGATAAATAAACTCGTGATATGTAAATCCGAATGAATAATGAGTAATGAGTAATTTATTTGCAAAAAGGTGCGTCTTATATACAATTGTAAATCTTAGCAGCTAACTTAAACTAACCAATGAAAAACTGTACATTAGAAAAAATCACATATTACAAAATAAAATAACCAATTAGAATAAGCAGATTTCCACCAATCGCGTCACAGCACAGTTGCCGTAGTAATTCCGCGGAGGGCGCCACTGTGCGCCGCGCCGTTTCGCGCGCAACTCTCGCGATGTCGCAAACAGATAAATACAGGTGAAGTTACCGCGCGCGAATTAGTGTCGGCTGGCCACCGTCGAGCGAAGACGTCTTGTGAATCGGATTGAAAAGTTGAAGACTGAAGACACGTGCACGAACATTGAAGAGTGGCCTCGAAACTCCCGACACTCTATTTCTTTAGGCAGAATCGTCAAACGTAAAACAACGGTTCTTGTCAGAGCCATTCTTCAAGAGACCGTCAAACGTTCGTCCTTGTCAGGGCGGCTTGGTTCTGTGTTTCTTCTTTACGGGAGCGTCCAAAACGTGGTAAGGTGCTGTGATCGGCGGTGGCTACAAAGGTATGAATTACTCATTGGGTTTTTTTTCTCTTGTTTATTTTTATGCAATAGGATCTGTATTAGCAATTTATCACTAATGTGAAATACAGATAAATGTACCTATCTAAAATCAATGGTTATTAATGATTCACACAGTCATAAAGTTTAAAAGAATGTCACAATGATTTGCACTTCAACGGAATGAAAGAGATCTCCTTTTTGTTATTTTATTATTATGAATATAGGAACCTATGTAGATAAAATGTATAAATATAGTAACGTGTCTACCTATACCTACCTTAATTGAATGTAAACATGCTACCAATATCTAAAGTAGGTGAGCCAATCCGTAAAAAATTGAACGTAAGAAAAAAGCACTGTCACAAAATTTTACAAACAGTTTACAAGACTATCTCATACTCTTTTGAACGCATTTTTTTTTTATGTACTGTATAGATCATTAACTTTAAAAAATATATGTAATTTAGTCAATTGTTGTTAATTTAACCAATTAAAAATTAAAAATAAGAAACAAAAAAGAACATTTTAGCGTGTCACACCTCCTGTCGCTAACTTTAACTAACCGAATTTCATGTTTTTTTTCTACATATTTCAGCGTTTTTTGGGAGCTTTTATAGGAGATTGCTTTTTCTTAATTATAACATTAATTTTACTCATAAATCTTATTGTATTACAACAAAATACATGAAATTAAATGATAATCAAATTATCACCAAGGTGGACATTCCACTTTAATCACGACTGTTTTATTTGCTTTTAGTTTTAAAAATATACCAAAACAAGTTATTTTATTATTATGGTAACATTATTGTAGTAGATCAGCCATTTATTTTTACTCAACGTGCATTGTGACGCAGTGATCGGTGACGAAAGCCGTGTTGTTAACGCGTAATCGATTAAGAAGTCCATTATAGTCACAGTAATAACGTGATACCGGTAAGTTCTTAAAACATTCTTTTATTTGCCAATTATGCCTAATGTATGTATGTATATGTCGTGAAATTGATTTCCTCTAAAAGAACAAAGAATATTGAGTGTTGTCGTCATTCTTATTAGTTAGCGGAGTTCGTCACGTCCATTTAGTGTCGTGACATATTAGTGGAACAATAATTGTGACGAAATGGACACATAAGGCTACGTTTACGTGGTGCATGTTTTACCGACAACAACTAAAATGGAGTTATGTGATTCTGTCAAATTATTTTAATCTTAGTAGATGGTCTATCTTTTGACTACCTTAGTTAACGTTTACTATCGTTTTATTTACAGAAAAGATTGGCTTAATTATTGTATGTATAACTCTAAAAACCATAAGCTTTTAATTTAATAAATAATAGTCAATTGGGATTTTCGTTTACAAAAAAAATGTTTTTTTTTGTATTTCTATATTTCCCTTTCAGATTTACTACGCGAACTTATTAATAATGGGAATATTGGTGGATATTGACAAAGTTTTATCTATTAATGATCTTATAAAATGCTTTGATGATGATTTATTTTGGCAAAAAAGTGTTTTAATTTAACTATAAAAAAAAAATACCGAAAAATGTGTGAACACAACATAAAGTAATACAGAAAGCTTATATTAAGAAGTATTTTATAAAATGAAGAATTTCTTAAGTTGATTGTAAATGAAAAATGTTTTGTTTTTGTTTGTTTGTTAATGTTTGATTTTTTATTAATATTTTTGATTATTAAACTTGTTATGAACACCGCTTATGTTTCAATTTAGTCACGATGACATTTCCTACGAAGTCACTGTCACAATTTTTTATTCCATGTTTTAGGCTGTAAAGTGGAATTTATTACTAGTAATGGTTTATTTTGGGATGAAATATAATAGAATATGATGCTCATTTTCATTTAAAATAGTTTGAATCGTTTTCAAGGAGCCAAATTAACTACAAAGTTAAAAATATAAGTCGCACTGACCTAAAACGTGACGAAAATATTTTAATATGTGATTTAAAGCTAGAAATATCTTTCAAATAGGGTAAACGAAATTGATTTCAAAAGCAGTATATGTATTTTAACTAAAAATTGTTAAGAATTTGTAAAAGATAGTTCACATTGCTGATAAAATATACGTTAATGATCGTTACTAAATGGACAGTGCTGGTCATGGATCATGTTTGAAAGTCCGTTTTTTTTTAAACTATATACTTTTTAGTTACAAACTACATATTTTTCATAAACTATGATAAATGCCGCATCGATTCATAAAGAAAACTAAAAAAGAAAATTTTAAAATTGTCCATTTTGTCCCCTTAGAAACGGTACAATTTTTCACGGAATGGCTCAGGTAGGTACTTATCTAGTAGGTACTTACCTACCTATTGTTAAGTAATACAGTACCCAGCATAAACTTTGCTTTTATATGTAAACAACAAGACGAGCCCTTGATATGTATATCGTATCTACCTACATAGATAAATTGCGTTAGTAAACATCACATTATTATCAGGCCTGTGGTTCCGACGGGTTAGGCAGGCAGGTAACCAGTCTACATAGGTCATTTCCCCAGATTTGTATGCGTACAGTTCCCGTCAAATAACTTTGCCCCTCTGAAGTTAGCCATTAGCATAGATCGCGCAGGTGCAGTTACGTAGAAAAGTGTTTAAACACAATAATATATATTTTTAAAAGATAACGTAATTTTTATGAAAGAAAGAAAGAGGAAAATACTAATACACAAAACTAAGTAACAATGTTAACAAGAAATAACAAGATAACAAATCAAAAACGACTAAGTAATAACAAAAACAAATAACAACATGTACAATAACGCAACACTTGTGGCATCGAATGTCTATCGTACGGAGCAAGCGGGACGCAAGCATGCATAAAAAGTAAACGAGTGAGTGAGACATAAAATCGCGCCGCCATTATGCCCGCCCCTATGTCTCGCGCATGCGCAGTTGCAGTTTTGTTCGCAATTTTGACTGCTGCGCGTGCGCAGCCACTCGTAGGCAACTTCTGAGGGGCACAGTTATTTGACACGAACTATAATCCTATTTAGAATAGGAAAATGTATTGTCTATTGCTTAAAGCAATGTAAACACGAGGAACCACCCTACTAAGGACTCCCCCATCACTAAACCAGGCGCCAGGCTACAAATCATTAATAACTTTTCACTATCAAACACAAAGTCCAATCAGTACCTACCAACTCATCTGCCACAGAAACTTTTGTGCCTCCTTCAAGAATAGTGGTCTCCCTACACGTAGATGTAGCACGAGTGCGACTAAAAAGACAACAAAATGGCCCATATTTTGTCCTTTGTTAGTTAGCTACCTACTTAAAGAGGCATTGCGTTGGAGAATACTCGGTGGCTCAAGTCAGTGCGCTCAACGTTACGGGCCGTGGTTTGGTGGCATAACGGGAATTTAAACGTAAGGTTTCGTAGTTGCCCATCAAAATATGCTAACATAATAAATACTGATTAACCTCCCTGCCTCCGAACGATGATTTTTATTGCAATAATAAAACAAACTTACATTTGCAGTTTTAAAAACTGTGCTCCCATACAGTATGTTCAGAAAAATATATATAGTTGAACATAACATCACGCCTGAAATCCCCGAAGGGTTCGGCAGAGGTGTACCTAATAATACACCCATATTTTGCCAGTTATGTTTAAGCCCCATATTATGTAATAGGGGGTCCCTATTGCCATCAACCGGGCACAAATCCATCAAAATTATCAATACAACCCTCCAAGTTCATTTTCATGTCAAGATTGATTTTTGCATGTAAAAGTCATTCTTTAGTAATTTAGTCGTCGTTCTTTAGTAGTTAGTAATTTTGATGGTTATAATTCGGTAACTTCATACGTCTTACAGTCGCAAATCAAATTTTCATAAACATACAACCAAGCACTGGCCTGCAAATTGCCAAAAACGTAAGAAAATTAGAATTTCGCGGGCCAGATGTGAGCTTCCACCTTAAAGCCACCTTATAAGCCGGCTTTTGACTATGGGATAATTATAATATAATATACAGGGTGTAAATTAACCCTTCACACATACGTCAACCAAGCATTCTGTACATCAAACTAAGTACCCCTACGCAAAAATTTATGCTGGGAAAGGACTTTTTTTTGGGGTCAAAAATCTCATTTCACGGTAAAACTCAATGTAGCACTCATTCATAAAACATTGTGCTAGTGGATGCTTTGAATAGTCTACGGGTCATTGAAGTAATTTAATTAAAGTCATAACCTGAAAAACTAGTATTTACAAAAACAGCTGTGCAAAATTTGGTACTTTGACGCCCAATATCTACGTAACTAGGGGGTTCTCAGGTATGGTCTAGAACCAAAAAATATCGCAGTGGTGGGGAGAACAAATGCCCTTCGTTTGCGTGAAGGGTACTTTTACACCCTTTATTGATTCATTCTGACTTTCAGGAGTTGCAGTGGTTTGAGAATATTGTAGTCATATTCCTCTTTATAATATTAGTGTAGATTATAAAGCTGAAGAGTTTGTTTAAACGCGATAAACTCAGGAACTACTGGTTCGAATTGAAATAAAAGGTTTTAGGCTACATAACATCACGCTACTACCACCAAAAATGTTGCTAAAACGGGAAAATAATTATTTGTTTTGAGAGCTTCCGTTGTTCACAAAAAAAAAGAAGGGCGGCCGTACACGGACTGCTCAAGCAGTTTACGGCTGAGCGACGTACACGGCCCGCCCGAGCGGTCGGCGTCGACTGCCCTGGCGGTCGGTTGTTGACTGCTCAAGCTGTTGATTTTCTATTGCAGTCGAGTCATGGATTCTGACGAGGAAGAACTGCTTTTGCTGCTTATGCTCAAGCAGAGATGACGGCGGCGACGTCAAAAGAGAAAAAATTGGGTTCATCCAATATTGAAATTAAGATATGACATGGACAATTCCAGGCCACAAGGGAAGGGGGGGTCGGAGAGCTGTCGACTGCTCCCGCAGTCAACGGCTCGAGCAGTCGGTGTGGAATTTCGTCATGCAGTTGACGGCTTGAAGCGGTCGCGACTGCTCTAGCAGTCGTGTGTACGGCAACGAATGAATGACTATAGTTCACCGCGCGGTCGCGGCTTCAAGCAGCCGGTTGAAGCAGTCCGTGTACGGCAGGCCTTATTAGATAGGTATAGCTGCCGCGTGGCATACCTCTCCTTCGGGAAACATATAAGAGCAGCTCGCAACAGAGCGGCCTTCGCCATGGGTAGACTCCACTCCATGCTGCAGGCAAAGAGCAAATTGTCGCTTAACGGCAAGATGCGCCTTTATACTGCAGTGATCCGACCTATTATGACATACGCGTGTGTCGTATTTGCACAATCCCACCCCCGCCACATCCACACGATGCAGACCTTACAGAATCGTCTACTCCGTAAGATCACCGGAGCCCCCTGGTTTGTCCGCAATAACAGTCTACATATAGACCTCAAAATACCTACCATTCGACAATTCATGAAGCGCCTTTCCAAGCGCTTCTTTGACACCGCCGTCAAACATAGGAATCCTCTGATCGCATCGGCCGCCCGATACGAGCCATCGCGTATAAGTATGGTCCGCCGTCCGCGGCATACTCTCATCACTCCCGACGACCCTATCACCATCCTTCAGGAAAGCAGTAGGGAAACCAGTACACTTAGAAAAAACAAACACAGATATCCGTCATTCCGACCGCGCCGCCGCGGTCCGTCGTCGCGAAATCCCGTATCAAGCCCCCCCCCGACCCTTGTTAGAGCCAGCCCGCGATGCTGAGCCAGTAGTTTTAAACCAGCCCCTAAATAATCTCACTCTGATCTAGCCTGTCCCCTTGCTGCCCTCCCCCAGTGACGTCCTAAGCCGAGGTCCGTACCCCACAGGGGGTGCCCTTAGCGATCTGTCACTTAGTTTGTAAGCTTTGCCCCTGGCTGGAGGCCTTAAACTCAAGGCATCCACAGGAATTGTCCGGTTAAGCAGAAGCCAGTCTCATAGACTGAACTGCGAGATGCCACTACTAAAAAAAAAAAAAAAACCGCGTGGCAATCACTTCGCCCCTAACTACGAAAAAAAATGAAATATAGTGTGCGTGTACCTCTGCTTAACTTTACTTACGCACTTTTACTTGATTTTGGCAATCAATAAGTTGATACGACTAATTAAATTAAATTGCGATGATGAAATAAGTTTTAAAGGTTTATTTATAAACTAGGTGTTGCGAGCGGCTTCGGCCGCTACAACTTGATAAAAATTCCACAGGAAGGTAAAATCGGAATAAAAAATCCTATGTGTTAATCCAGGCTATAAACTATCTGTGTACCTACCTAATTTTATCCAAATCTGTTCAGTACTTTTTGCGTGAGAGAGTAACAAACATCCATCCATACATACATACACACAGACTTACAAACTTTCGCATTTATAGGTAATATTAGTAAGTAGGTATGATACCAGCTAGTCCTATACCTATATAATAGGTATGAGAGAACCGATTAAAAATTAGAATGAATTTAATTTTTCTGCCCAATAGGTATCCAAGTCAGTAACGCGGATACCTACTTCCTTTTTCTTCATCCTTCTAAGGCTGATTAGTTGATGTTATTGACGCTATCAACAGTATCAACTTACATTGGGGTTATCGCAAACAGATTACGGATTATGTAGGTACATACAGATCAATCAATAAAATCGAAATAGGTACATAGGTTCGTAAACGAACGTCATACGCTAGGTAGGTACCTAGCTACTCTTTGCACATAATTTTAAGTATAATAACTAAGTACTTATCAATGCAATAAATCGACGATTGCAACGGAATATTCCGACACCACTTTCAGGGCCATATTTCACAAAAATGGTGTACCCAGCGTAGCAATCATACAACTTCATGACGTAAGCGCAATAAAATGTAAACAAACCGCTCTATCTGGGCTAGTAAACAATAACATGTAGTAAATACCTAATTAAAATTGCGAATAAATGTAAATATTTGCATTGATATTAGCTTTTTTAACTCGTAAACATAATTTTGTCAGACCCAGTCTAATTTCTTTGTTATTGGCTACTCGCCCAAAAATAAAAGTTTACGCCAAGAAACGTGACCAATCTTATAAGTAACTGCTGCGAAGCGTGTAGCTGACAAAATTATATCACATGCAGGACTAAAAAATAACACCAAGCTATTTATACTTCGTCGAGTCATTACAGACAACTATTTGTAGTTGAATGTAGGTGGGTAGGTGATAGCGACAAACGCTTTTAGCGAACTGCGTTTAGAATTCAAAACGAAAACGACCAGATACATATAAAAATATTTTATTAAAAACATTTTGGTAACATTTAATAAGAACACTTAGGTAAAAATAAATCGACCTCAAAATCATTTCAAAAGAACAGCCTGGACTGGAAGTTCACGGAGGAAACCGGAACAGCAAAAACTAAAATAAATAAAAACAATGATAACACTCTAGGCAGAGACATGTCTAATTGACAACCAGAATTAAGGCATCGCAAGAATAATTATTTAAGTACGATAAAATACCTACGTCTATTATTATAATTACAACAAATAAACGCCTAGTTCGTTACGTTCGCGTGTGTATGCTGCCCGGCGATACCGCAGGAGCGCGGGCGCGCGCGGCCCTGCACTAGTCTCTTGGCAGGGGACTTACATCGAGTATTATTGCCACTAACATTATTTACTTCATTCACGAGACATCTTGCTTGCCACTACGCCGTAATTATACACTACTAAATACTAAAACATCCCAATTATACAAAGCTATGTTAAAATTTACCTAACTAATAATATTAACATCTTCGGCTAATTTTGATACTAGAATGATATAACATCATCATATTGTACTCTTAACATTACGCTGGGTTATAAATTATAAGTGAGGAATAAAACATGTTACACATAATATTGCAAGCATTACTGAGATTGTGCACGTTACGTGATTTCATTAAAGTAACAATAAATTGAAAACTTAGTGTAAGAAAGAAGATTGCTTATACTGAAGTTGACAAAGGAGGAACGGGCTGAGCCCTTACAAACAGCTACGATAAAGGAACAGTCATAAAGATTAAATTACGAGCATTGGCACTTTCAATATTAAATCTTAATTACACTCTCGAAATAGCACTGCATATCAATAACCAACTTAAAAACTAAATTCAGATCAGTCATTTATGATATCACATCAAAATAAACAGGGAAATACATAATATGTGATTATCGATTGGATATACTTTATCATATATATTATATTTTTTTTTCAAAAGAGGTATTAATTTTCTTAAGGGTTACTAAAAATATTGAGCTCTGCGCCGCGCGCGACGCACTATATCACCATAATACGAGAACAACATTGAACCAATAAGTTTTGGTACTTGGAGTTCATCTCCGAGTTAATCTATTTCGCTAAACCTACATAATGCTTATCAGATATACGTAATACCCACAGGACGCGCGTTGCCGCGACCCGGGGGCGTTGGCAACGCGCGTCAGGCAAAAAACCCTTCATCCTTATACAATTTTCATTATAAAAATACTGTCATTTGACTACAGTTCAATGAGAAAAAAATATTTATCATATGAATGAACAATATATATATAATACAACATATTATAGGTAATATTATGTATAATTATGATTTGACTAAAACAAAATAAAATGCATAAAATTGAAATGATTAAAACATTGTAAAATCACTTGAAGACACTTATTAATGGAAGGTACTAAATTGATATTTTAGAAAATTTTGTAATAAATAGCACAACAACCAAAATATTTGGCAATGTGGATAAATAAACATTAACAACTACTACCCTCGGCTGCTAACTTAACAAAAAACTGGAATGCAAATATTGCATCGCACCTCGGCCTGTCTTGATGCTCGCGCCGGTCGTGCCTACGGGGATCACCTACACTTACGGAGACATTCACAACGAGAGCTAGTCTACTAACTGTGCGTATCGCTCCAAATACTTTCCTTTGAACTACATTCGATTGCAGCTTGTCATATTATAAGTTAATAACTAAAATTAATCTGAATGCAACATTTGATTTTAAAATAACCAATAACAACCATTTTGTGAGTCCGTGTGACTGAGGATATAGCACACTAGGCAAACGAAGCCACCCCAGAACATTGATATAATATTTATTTATTCGCCAACAGTATGTTAAGGGGAGGCTTCCTAAAAAGGCAATAAAGAATGTGTATCACTGTTAGCTGCATTCTGAGATCCATGCTATATGTTCAGTCATTACCCACTGAATCATAAAATACGTAAATAAATATTTGTAAAACTTCAACTACTTGCTTAAGTTTTGTGTTCATAGCCCAGTTAATTGATTACAGACAAAACAGAAATGAAAGCTTGTGGATATGGCTCGACATTTACTACTTGTTGTTTGAAATGCAATATCAACTTAAATCATAACAACAAGAACTACTAGGCTGACAAACTACTGTTTAGAGAAAACAATTCACGCATGTTGGTCCCTTCCAAAATATTTGCCAAACTTTCAAGCAAAATATAAGATGTGAAATAAAATTTTGTCATGCTGTATTGTCTCGTATCAACATTTTTATAAAAATAACTATGTGGGAACTTCGTCAACATTATTGTGTACAAATACTCCAGTTCCAATTAAAGCTAATCACAAGATAGCAGAACTAAAGTTGCACATAAGGACAGTATCAATTATTCGTTATAGTTAGTATGTTATACATTACTTACGTGTAATTGAAGAGACTCACACTATTAAATATCTTGACTAAATTAAGAGACCATGAATATTACATTTATATATGCACGTACATAGAGATATTGCCAGTCTGTTAAAGACACTTACTATAATTTCACTAGAAGCCCAGCTGCTGGGCACATCAATGACTCAAACGTTTTAAAACGGTCTGTAACAACTACTAATACCTTAGAATATCTAATCACTGCATTAATTTGTGATGATATGCACTGATAACCCATTTTGACTATGTTCACATGGGCTCATCATATAATAATTACAAATGAGTTGTTCAAAGCTTATAGTTGAGTTGATAAGAAGATTTTAGGGTAATGTGTCAAGATTGTATCCTCTAGAATATGTCATCACTATTATTATGTAATGCTCGGACGGTAAATCCAACAATCATGATAAATACATTTTAAAATAACCTACAGCTTGGCTTTAAATTCGTGCCTATCTCGTCAAAATCGTAAATTTAAATAACATCCGAGAAGCAGCCTTTTGGTTTAAACAATGACGATCCTATTGATAAATGACTGTGGAATATATCTAAATTATCTCCTAGAGACTAAAGAATATTATAAAACAATATTTAAATAATAACTGTTACATGTAATGGTGGGAAATAACTCATTTTGATATCATAAGTAAATGTCTATAATTTAAATATTGCTTTAAGAGTAATTGGACCGAAATCCATGGGGTTGAGTTACACCCTTTGTATTTTATACTAATCAATATAAATTGTATACTCAACAATTTATAGTTAATATAATATTCTTTGGATAACAAATCATTAACATTTCTAAGAGGAACTAAGTGTAGCGTATTACTATTCTGATATAGTTTAACTTGGTGATTTATGGAATAGGTATAGATTTCATAGTTTTGATCCAATATTGTCTTTTCAATTAGACTGGGACCTAGAAATGCTGGTTTTTGGAATAAATCTGGAAATATTTATGGCATTGCAAGTCCGTAGAATTAATTAAGCCTAACTTTATCACACAATTAAATAAGTTAAAAACAAAAACGAAGTCATGTATCGTCGCGCATTCCATTCACAGAATTTGTCAAAAATTGTCTTGTTTAAATTAAGATCACAGTATTAAGTCACGTTTTAAAATGTTACTCCACGAATGTGCGCAACGATAGCCACATACATATTCCACAGTCATCTGTATAACTGGAGCACAACAGGCATGCATATAAACAAACTATATTATAGGAAAGTGTCACGGAACCATTGACTTTACTTCAACTAAAGGAACTTTAATTTAATTTTTTTGTCAGTCATGGTTAAAACATTTCATGTTTGTGATAACAAATAAGTAAAATAGAATGTAAAAACTTAAGTCAAAAAGATAACAATGAGCAAAATAAAAGATCATCTCTTGTCATTTTTATGAACAATAACAAGTTGTCATAATTAATTCCATGAAAAACAATGAAGTAAAGCCATGGTCCAGCTAGTAATGGTTTTGAGCACCATCAAGTGACTGTAAGAGTTAGAGAAGTTGACATGCACCCTGATGTGTTCCAGTCGTACCCACTTAACATTTCTTTGTTCAGGATTTATGCAAAGTCATAGTCACGTCAATCTGTGGCAGCTACAACCCATGAGAAGCCGCAGAGGCGGCAAGAGTCCTTTACGTACTGTGTGCGAGTTCCATACGGTCCCAACCGGTGATACTGGGAGCGGTTGGCGAAGAACAGCGCCGGGTTGTTGGGCGGGAGCACTGTGGGGCGGTAGCTCCATCGTGAGTCTGTGAGATTACCCATCAGGTTGAGAATGTCGCGACCTTCATACGTGATTTTGACATCATCGGCTTTCTTCTCTATGGGACGCGGCTGGGGTTGCACCACCGGCTCGAATAACTTCTGAAAATAATGCACACATTGACACAATAACAACGTTACTCCAGATAAAAAATGACAAAAGATTCCAACAACATTATGAAGTGAGGTCTAATGGAAGAGTACATAACTCCCTACTCAGTTCATAGCTAGCTGTAAAATTGTTTTGGCAAGAACATTACGGCAATGGATAGACAACATAATCACATCACACAGTACTATGAATTTGCCAATCAGCACTGGATCACAAAAATAGTATCACGTAACCTATGCCTCCGAAATCTTTCCATTATCACGTCGATATTTTATACAACATTGATAGCGTAAGACATTCGCCATTACGGAATATTATGAAAATAGAGAGGTCAAGGCCAGGACGAATGCAAACAAATAGTGCGAAAATGTTCACTCACCTTTTCTGTTGTTTGAGGACTAGACGGCAGGGAGTCGCTGTTTACTGATTCAGATTTGAGCGACCCCAACGACCCGATACCGCTAGATTCACTGGAGACTGACGGACTCGGGCTCGACTGGGATTGAGACAGGCCCGCTATGTCTATGATATGCCCGAACGAACTGTACGAGTTAAAATTTTCTGTCTCCAGCCCTGCCAGCGGTAGTGCAACGCTTAAAGCCATGTCTGCAAATGGAAAATCACGTTTGTATTGTAATTACACGTGCATATACTCAACTGCGTGTGAACACTTTAGCTATGTTGACAGAATCTAACTAACCAACGCGCCAAATTGTTACGGTTTTGTGATCACACCACACTCGATATAACGCGACACTCACCTTTGACTAGTATTACACAAAATAAATTCAAAACCACACTGTATTCAACGAGTAAAACAATAATTACCGAAAAGCGTAATCCCAAAAAGCTCTAGCCTCGATGTAGTTGAAAAAGATCGAACATCTATGAAGTGAAGTCAGGTTCAATCGTGAGTTTGCGTTGCGTGATGTCGTCGAGCGCGAACCGGAAATGGCTCCGTCGATAAAGTAGTTTATTACGCAGCAATTTAACCCGTTACAAAAAGGTTTTAGTAGAAATTTGTTTAATCAAAAATAAGATTTTGTTTTATTTTACTCTTATTATCGAGTTTAACCTATTTTTAAACAAAACATTTTACGATGTTGTTTTTGTCACTGTGTTCTTACTTTAGAGCAGCGCCATCTGTTGTGGTTTCCACATTTTATTAGAGCTCAGCAGATTAAGATAGTTCTCCTTCATACCGCTAGATGGCAGCAAGCAGCGCTTGGTTAGAGCAATCTTCAAATAGGCGCTTCTTTCGTTGATAGATGTCGCTTTTCTACATTATGTGACTTACACGTTTTGATATTATTATTAACTTTTTCTATTCCTTGCTTTGGGCATGGAAATTGTTACATAAGTCCTTCTAGGTAACAATTTATTAACTCATGTTTCAAAAAAATAATTCAGAATCACATTCAAATAAGTAGAACGTATTGGCGATAGTCTCGAATCTATTAAAAACTGATTTTTTGGACAGTAAACTTGTAATTTAAGAATTACCTCATGTACAAGGACGGATCCAGGGGGGGGGGGGCACGGGGGCACGGGGGCACGTGCCCCCTCCTCAGACGGTTATGGAGTCATATCACAATATATAGCATATACCTACTTTTAAGCAAATCAAATATAATAGTTAACAAAAAAAAAAAAATTGTCCGTCAGATTGATTTCCAAAAAATATTGGACACATTTTATTTATTTTTTCACGTAAACAAACAATGAAGACGCAACAGTGCTTTGAAAACTCTAACATCATTTTCTGAGACATTAGTATGACATTCTTTAGTGGTCAGTGACGTCACAAGTGTCACTCAAATCTTTGACGCGTTTTAGCTTCGTCAATTTTTATTGATTTGATAAAACAAAAAATACAAATCCAATATTTTCGATACAGACCGAATACATTCTAGTACTGTTCAGACCATTTTCGACCTCCTATAACTTCGTTGTGGACAAAACTAGAAGCCTAAATTCAGCATAAAAATTGAATGAAATATAGAGGAAAGTCACCAAATATGAAATAGTATCCTAATATGGAATACCTTCATTTCTCTAAGACTATAAGTATGAAACGCAACACTCGACCATCTTCTGTTCCATTCGGTCTACTAACTATCGCACTCACACCATCGAGTCAGTTGCGCGAACACTTCACTTGTGGCAGGCGTGTTTTGTTTTGTTGTCGTGCGGAAAATTTTAAAGGTAAGTAATAAATGAGTATTACCAGCTGATATGTTTGTATACATAAGTGTTATACTATTTAGTATATCGGTATTATGTTTATTTCACCATTTTGTGATCTTTTAATTTCAAAATATTGTGACTTAAAAAAATATTTAGAAGAGTTTGAACTAGTATAAAAATCCAAATATGGACAGTCGTTTGATTTGATTGATATATATTATATATTATATATATTATAATATATATATTATATATTATATATCAATAATATATATATTATATATATTATTGATATATATTATTATATATATATTTGATTTGATACTTGGATCTGTGACTTTTGCAAGTAATTATGTAACTTCTTTTATTTATCACAATATGTTATATTTATTTAATTGATCTCAAAGATATTAATGTCCATTTTTGTTATTGTTATGTTGATTTATGCTTATATTCCATATATGGGTACCTATTCCATATTTGGTTACTCATTTGTGATTTTGTTTTTTATGTTAGATTTTAATTTGATAACTAATATATTTGATTAAAGGCTGTTAATTACTACATATAAATGTATGACTGATTAGTAAAAACATTAAACTGTTTTAATTTATATGAAGTTTTTTTTTTATATCCCAAAAACAAAATAGTATTCCATATTTGGTGACTTTCCTCTACAATTTAAGAATTGTAACTATTCTATGTACAAAATAGATAAAAAAATGTTTCATATTTTATACCTCTATATAGAAAAAGAAATGAGATCCCACTAAAAACATAACTTGTAAGAAAAGCCAAGTCACGCAACTCAGTTTTTCTACCGTAAAAAGTAGTGCGATTCATGCATGTAAATCAAAGTCAGTTATATAATCAAATAAATAGATTGACTTGGCCAATGCGATGGCCATTAGAATGGTCTGTATAAAATTGGCGAATGCGATGCGATGACCAAGTCAATTTATTTATTTGAATTTGATAGTTGCGCGACTTGGCTTTTTTTTAACAAGTTTTGTTTTTAGTGGGTATTATTTATAATATACAGAATGAATTAGAAAGAGTTAAATTTAGCTTGACTTAAAGGTCCCTCTCCCTGTAATCAGGTCATTAAAACACAAAACAAAGTTCAGTTTAGAATTTAGCTATCGAACAATTGGGACTACCCATTGGTATTCCCAACTATTAAAATACGCCGTGTGCAAGGGCGGATCCAGGTTTGGTGCCAGGGGGGGGGGGTCAAAGTTATAATTAATTTTTTTAATCTACATCACTAATCTTATAAAGAGGGAGGATTTGTATTTTTGTATGTGTCTATGAATAAACTCAAAAATTTTCAAAAATTCTTTCATGATTAGAAAGCTACATTACGGGAACGCTACGAACGGGAACTACGCGGGTGAAACCGCATGACGTCCGCTAGTCATAGATACAGGTAAAGTAGGTATTACTGTAGGCCTGTAGGTACCTACTTAAAAATACCTATATTTAAATAACAAAATCAATTTTTCTTTTACATCTTCTTCCGAAACGCGTTAATACTTCATCTACTTTTATGGGTACGTGTTTTTGACGTGGAAAAGTGTCAGTCCGGTTAGAAGTTACGGTACGGTTAGATTAGCGTCTTAAGCGAGATAGAGGTGAAAGAGCAGGAGGAAGGCGCGAGCGCACCGAGCGCGATTTTTTTTTATAGATTTTGGGGTGTGGCAAAGATATCGTCACTGGGAGGGAAAGGCATAAAATACTGTTTTACTTAGTTCGACAAGAGGAGTGCTTACTCTTATCTTAATAGACACCGACCCTTCACTTCCGGAACCAAGCGCTTAAGACAGAGGTTTGGAAGATGTGACTGATACCTTCTCGACAATGATTAAACTCAGTTTTAGTTTTAGTTTTCAGCTGCCTCCAGTTACAATGAAAGCTGAATATAACATAAGTAGTTGGGATAACGTACGTGGATCTTTTAAAGTGGAATTTTCACTCGAGATAACGCACACATTCTAACTTCGATATTCTTCATTCGATAGTATCAAAATTGATTCAGGCGTTTGGAAGTGATGGTGGAATAAATAAACTGACAAATATGCATTTAGACATACCTACATACCATACACGAACCCTAAAAACATTCTTTTGTTTGGAGAGTTGTGTAAAAATATATAAAAAAAAACATTGTGTTTCACAATTTTTATTAGTGGTCCACCTAGGTCCTGAATCCGACCTTGGTCGTGTGCCAGATGTCTTAGTTAAGCTATAGCTAAACTAAGCTAACTAGCTATAGCTACTATAGCTAAACTAAGGCTATAGCTAAACTAAGGCCCCTGGCACACACAAATTAGCCCTACACACATACGTCAACCAAGCATTCTGTACATCAAACTAAGTACCCCTACGTAAAAATATAATATACAGCGTTTAAAATACCATGTGTGCCAGGGGCCTTAGTTTAGCTATAGCCTTAGTTTAACTATAGCTATAGCCATAGTTTAGCTATAGCTAGTACGGTAGTATGGTATTATGGTGGTAGTATGGTATTTTAAACGCTGTATATTATATTTTTGCGTAGGGGTACTTAGTTTGATGTACAGAATGCTTGGATGACGTATGTATGTAGGGTTAATTTACACCCTGTATAGTTTTAGTGTATTATTGACTAACACAAGCTGTATTTTATCTTGTATGTTAGTTTGTAAGGTATTTATCTATATGGGCCAAAGTAGCCTGAATATAAATTAATGTTATTGATCGGTAAATTGCAAAAATCGAATTTCGTGGGCTACCTTCAAGGATTTACCTTACATGGGACCTATATAAATACAGCCAGTGAAATATCGAAGTACCTACTACCTATTAGGTACACCTCTGCATTATATCCTTCAGGGATTACAGCCGTGATGTTACGTTATTCATTATAATATAAGTTAAAATAAATTAGGTAGGTACATCTTTAATTTGGAAGGATTTTTTTAGAAAGACAAAAGGGAGACGTGTATGGTTTAGAGATAGATACCTACCTACCCACTACCTCCGTCAGACTTTGATAATTAAGTATATCAGTTGCCAGTTTGAATAATTTAATAATAGAACAAGCTCCGTATTCCGAAGCCTAGCTGTTTAATTTTAAAATAAGTACAGATAACATATACCTACTAGGTAATTATGACTTTTTATTCCAATCGCCGAATATATTACATGTATATATTTTTTAATAAAATGCACTGAGAAAAATACTACTTGTGAATTGTATATTAGTATTTAGTAGGTGGGTATTTATACTATTAAATTTATTAAGCTTAATTATAAATAATACATGAGTAGACATTTTTACATAAATTTTTTTTTCAAACACACATTAACAAAAATATTCAAACGTTATTTTATTCCCGAACGACAGCATTTGAAAGTAACCTAAAAAATGGGGGTTCATTTTATTCATCCGTTTCCTTTATTTTACTACCTACGTAATAATATCCTGAAAGCAATAAAGTTCGAATATTTCTGCGTGAGATCGTATCTACCTACTTAAATAATATTTGAATAGGTTTAGATGATCACTCTCAAATAACCTTTGAATTTCTGCGTCTAATTGGTGTAAGCCGGTTTATGAGTGTTTATTATATTACGAGAGTAGGGAACGTGCAAGATAGCCGCGACTTCTCGAGAGCATTCAGTGGGCACTTAGATCTGCGGCAAGTGGCGGCGATACGCGCCTAATTGCTCCAAATCGGGTGCTTATGATTTGTAAATATTCTTATATCGCCACTTAGGAGCGTCTGTTCAATAAATATAATAGTAAACATCCGTGCAAATGGCCGTAGCGGGCGGGCATCAGGCGGGCAGGCGCGCGGCGGCGGCAACCCGCGCCGACGGCGGGGCCGCGCTTTATCGATTCGCGCCCGCGCGACACACTGTATCTATCCTCTCATCGATGCCCGTTTGCTGGCCTCACAAAGAAAGAGATAGGTTTCGCCGACTTTGATCCTTTTGTTTTTGGGCAGCGTCCGGCGATGCGGGCGGGGGCTGAAAAATGTGAAGGGGCGCTGATTGGCCGGCCGAGCCCCGCCCCCGCGCGGGCTCGAGCCGCGCGAAAGCCTCCGCGGCTCAGTTCAAGGGCGGTTGCCGCGACGCACGCCGATTTGTTTGGGTTCTCGGCTATTTATAAACTTAATAAAAGCTCTCTGACCACGGACGGACAGCTGTCGATGCTCGCTCGTCCTGATGACTCACTGGTTCCTTATGACTTGCTTTATTGGCATTTTATTTTGTAGCCTCTCTTTATTTTAATGAGAGGTCGTAGGTCTGTCAATAAGGATGCTGGGACGGCATTGTGAAGGCAATTTATTCTTCTCATTTCCATATAGCTGTACTAAATTGTTAGCTCTGTAATATTTATGTCTATAATTTTGTAGAGACCTTAAGATTATTACTAAAAACAATTTTCACATCTTCCAAACAAATAAATAAATTACTTATATTATGAATATTTATGAATAAAAAGTAAATGCACTTCTTCTACTTATGTGTCGATGGCAATCTAAATTGTGTCGGCCCAGAATAGGGCTACTAGTTTGGCGCTTTCGGTAGCGTCCATCAGTTCCTGTAGTGAACAACCAGCAGGACAGGCAGGGCACGACATTAAGTGCCCCATTTTTTGAGGGACAGCACCACATTTACACTCCAGTGCAGTCATTTATATATCTCCACGTCAGCAGGTTTTCTTTGCTGCGATCAACCTGGGTCTGGAGTTTGTTTATAGACTTCCAGGTCATCCACGGCAACTCTTGTCCAGGTGGGAGATGTTCAGCAGGTGGAACAAATGGGTAAGGTAAGGATGCACTACCCTGCCACAGCTTTAATCTTTCCGTAGACCGCTCGCCAGTGAGTGGGTGATACAGTTCATAAAGCTGTTTCGGCTTTCTAGCTTTTGCAATACCTACAAGGCTGTTTAGTTGTAATGGGTGTCTTAACTCTAACTTGCCACTGTTCTGCGAACTTCAGGCGGCGCTATCCCTGCCAGTGGGTACAGCATCTGTACCGGGGTCGGTTTAAGGCAACCAGTGATGATCATCATACGTTTCTTTTAGAGCTGTATCCACTGACTGAGGCACTTGTTTTACAGAACTATAACTTAAAACCATTTAAGTAAAATATTTTGAACTATCAGTACAAAAAAATGTTTTATAAATCTTGATCGTGGTGTCATGCATGCAACGGCATGGAAAAGTAATTATTTTTGACAATACTTCGGAGTTGGGTTGATAATTCTCATTAGATAGTTCTTTATAAAGGGTGTAAAAGTACCCTTAACGCAAACGAAAGGCACTTGTTCTCCCCACCACTGCGATCATTTTTTGGTTCTAGACCATACCTGGGAACCCCTTAGTTACGGAGATATTGGAGGTCAAAGTTCCAAATTTTGCACAGCTGTTTTAGTAAATAGGTACTAGTTTTTCAGGTTATAACTTAACTTAAATACCTCCTTGACCCTTTTACTATTCAAAGCATCCATTAGCACAATGTTTAAAGAGTGCGACATTGAGTTTTACCGTAAAATGTGATTTTTGACCCCAAAACAAAGTCGTTTCCCAGCAAAAATTTTCGCGTAGTGGTACTTAGTTTGATGTACAGAATGCTTGGTTGACGTATGTGTGAAGGGTTAACTTACACCCTGTATATATGACTATATGTTAATGTTCTTTATGATTTTAGGTTATAAATATTAACATTGCTAAATTTTAAAATAGAGAGAGATGTTTATATTCGAATGTATATAGCACTTGCCTATGTTTGCTTCCCTTCTCTGATCCGTGGTTGGCTGACCACTCATTACATACCAAATTTCCGTCGTTGGTCCCCACTGTCATTTATATAATAGATCTTTGATAAAAAATCATGCCAATAGGTACCTATCGTATTACCCAAGACTGACTGGGTTGTGGAGGTCAGAGAGGCAGTCGCTCCATTTAAAATACTGGTATTCAGCTGTATCCTGTTAGGCTGGAAGTCAAAATAAGTACCCCCTTTTCTTCCTGCACGCTTAAAAAGCTATTTTGGAACCACTCATGAACTTTATCATTAAAGACTCCGTTACTTTGAACAAACAACTCAATACAATACAATACCGCAAAAACTATGCATATGAGCAAGGCAACGGTCTCACCGTGCGCGAACAGCGAGTAGAGGTAGCATAGCAACAAACAAATATGTCTGTTTTGGGTGACTTCTCGTGTAATTGACGGTCAAAAAGAGATGATTTTCTGCCGAATTTTAATAAATGGTTTTCAATTTTGAATTACGAGTTTTATAGTCCGGATAGTTTTGTCGCTGGGTCTGAGAGATTTGCTCACCAAGCAATTCGGATCTTTGGCCTTCAATATTCCGTAACCAGAATATTTTCAGGCAACCCCAGTGACGGCAAGAACACGTGCATCTCGTTTGTTAAGAGTGTATTTACATCGGTTATATATCACATTAATTTCCACGGGACCTTATGGTGAAGTAGACCGAGACGTAACGCACCGGATTAACTCAGGCTGGATGAAATGGCGACACTCTACAGTGCACTGGAACAACTTGTGACCCACGGATCTAAAGTTAGAGGGGTCGTGTTGGGCTGTATGGATCGGAATGCTGGGCTGTGAAGGAGATGGATGGAAAAAGATTGCATGTAGCTGAGATGAGAATTTTGAGGTAGATGTGTGGTGTGATGAGAATGGATAAGGTAAGGAACGAGTAGATTAGAGGAAGTTTAAAAGTTGCGCCAGTTACAGAAAAATTGAAAGGGAATCTAATGTCGTGGTATGGACATGTACCTAATGAAGAGAGACGAATCGCATGTGACGAAGGCCAAAGTAAAGATGGATGGATTGTGTGGGGAGTAAACGCCATGGCCAGTGACATCTAACAGGAAAGAATGGAAAAAGAAAACGTGTTGCGTACGTGCTCAAATAAAATGTCATAAGGGCAGGAAGACGATGATTTCTACGGGACCCACAATCTTTTGTACGTTTCTGGAGCGAGAAACTAATCGATAGCGTTCTCGCGTCTTCTGCGGTGGGACCGATGCCTTAGGTGTACCTACCTACATACTATTAGTTAGTAGTAATATAGGCACGACACGGTCATTTTAGTACAGTTAGCGATGGCCTTACCTTCAGTTCAGGTCATTGGTTTATACTTAGGGTTGTGACATGGTGGGACGATGAGGCGGGTTGAGCAAAAGCAAACAAATTTTTGAAAATAAATCTTGAGTACCTAGATAAAAAAAAATATATACGAGCATGGAGTAGAAGCCTGTCAGAGAAAAGAGGAGGCCTATAACCAGCAGTTGGGGATTTTGGGCTGATATTTTAAATGGTATCCTTGATGATAAGATCATGAAGAGTTTAAGATGTGCTGATTGTTTAGTTTCTTTGCTGAAATTCAACCACTCGAAGTAGTGTGAAAAATCGGTAGTGAAAATAAGTATGTTCAACTTTCCGAATTTTCCCATAAAATGACAAAAGTCAGTAAATCTGGAGGAAAACGATAAGGTTATAAAAAAAATAATAATAAACAGACTAACCTCGTAACCATGAGGTGAGCCTTCACCTCATGGTTACGAGGTTAGTCTGTTTATTATTATTTTTTCCCTTAATTTTCCTATTCAGATTTTGAGGAAAAAGATTAATAATTGAGTTAACTTACACAAAAATATACTAGTGTATATCAAAGATTCGCTTAATATTTAGCCCAATATGTTTAACGTACAATTTTGTTAAATCCTCGGCTTTCCTTTTATCGTGAAGAGCACAAATAAGAGAGCGGATAAGTACAATATTTTCACCCGCTCCGCTGCGTTCCCATGCCCGTACCTTATAATTTATCCGTCAATGTGTCTGTATGTTTGCCTACGACAGCTAATAAATGTTATACAATAAATTCTGTTCCACTATTCTATTGTTATTTTCGAAATTAATTTGAATTAATGTCTAGTAATGTCTTGATTAAAAGGACCAATATGGCAAGACATGGATCTTCTTCAGCTAGTTTTGGTACGGAGCTGCATCTAAAATTTGGCCATAAACAAATGGATGCTCCGACTGTGTGGCATCCCCGACTTACGAACAGTAAGTCCGTTCTCAAAACGGTGAAGGACATCGTGAGGATAGGTAAGTATGTCTTAGAACCAATAATTCGGTTACATGTGACTACCAATCCCCACTGGGCCCGCGAGATAGATTTATAGCCCATCCCTCACCTAGAGAGGAGGCCTGAGTCCCTGCAGTGGAAACCTTATAGGCTGATGATGATGACATGGATCCTCCTAGTGAAGAAAAGGCTCAAACTCAATTTTTCAATTGCAATCATGTGGTATGTAGGTATTGGAACAATATTAAAGCTTACACCTAACACGGACCCTGTCTAAGAATGGGTCTAAATATTGTTTCTCATTTCTCATCCTATTTTTTTATTTATTTTTTTGGCGGGTGGAAAATCATCGAGTAAAGCGGGTGGAAATTCCGCTCTTGGGCAGAGCGAAAGCGAGTGTCAGACTTCTACTCACTAAAAACCACCCATGTTCCTTCTTAGCCCTTTATGTCGAAGCCGCGGTATCTCTTACAACATCCCGCAGCCCGTCAGCCCTTACGGGCCCCTCCCATGTTGCTGACATCTCTTTGAGGCGCGCGTGGAACACTAACGCGCCGTCGACACAGCCTGTCGTCGTCATAAGACGGACGGACGGCGAGCTAGCCCATCACTCACCGTCCTTGTTTCTCATCCCTTAATTATAGATTTCAGTTATTGTAGAATGTTAACCTACTTTGTGGTAGGTAGTATAGGTACCAATCCTTACTAATCCTTACTATTAATATATTATTATAAATGCGAAAGTAACTCTGTCTGTCTTACGCGCTCAAAACTACTGAACCGATTTAAATGAAATTTAAGACACATATAGTCTAGAGCCTGATGTAGGGTCTTTTTAATGCTAAAAAAAGGGTTGAATTGTGCGTTGAAAAGATTACTTTTGGTCGCGATAACCGTCATCCACGCGGGTGAAGCCGCGGGCATCAGCTAGTAACAACATATGGGGCATGTAGCTGTAATCTAATTTATGAAACAATGTTCAGTCTTAACAGGCTGAAATTAAGAGTGTTTGGAGAGGCTTGTACGAACTTAAAGAACTGATCAGAAATTGACAGATTATTGACACAACAAAACAGTAGAAGGATTTACAGTTGTTTACTCATGTAGGAAAATTAAAATCTATTGAAACTTGAGGTTAAAGTTTAATGGGCCGCGGGTAGTCTAACGGTTATCGCGGCCTCGACATAGAGGGCGAAGAAGGAACATGGGTGGTTTTTAGTCAGTAGAAGTCTGACACTCCCTTTCGCTCTGCCCAAGAGCGGGAGGGGTTATTCGATGATTTTACACCCACCAAAAAAAAAAAAAAAAGGTTAAAGTTTAATAAAGGGTGTTAAAGTACCCTTAACAAAGCCAAAAGTACCCTTAACAAAGCCAAAAGTACCCTTAACAAAGCCAAAAGGCACAAAAAAAATATCGCAGTGATGGGGAAAAGAATTCCCCATCACTGCGATATTTTTTTTTGCTTTAGACCATACTTGAGACCACCATAACTGATAAATTAGTAGACCCCCAATATAGGGGTATATTGGGGTTCTACTAGTTTTTCAGGTTATAACTTTATTTAAATTACCTCCATGACCCGTTTACTATTCAAAGCCTCCACTAGCACAATGTTTTAAGACTGCTACTATTAAGTTTTACCTTAAAATGTAATTTTACACCTAAATAATATTTTTTGCGTAGGGCTACTTATTTTGATGTACATAATGCTTGGTTGACGGTTTCATGAAGGGTACGTTTACACCCAGCATAGTCTATCTTTGTTTTTATATTTGACTGAAAGCAATGTAATTGGCTTTTTTTTTGTTTTGGTCCTGTAGCGTTCACAACGCTAGAGGTAACTTTTCCATTAGGTTTTTCCGAAGAAATCTGTCAGATATTTATTTTAATAGCGACGCGACGGTGCAAGTATTTTCTTAGGTATTTTTATAACATCTCAGATAAATCTATATATATAGAAATCAGTTTGAAATCACAGTCGTATGTCATTTCTGCTACTCACGTCATTTCTATGCCACCTCCATACGTCGATCACTGTCGAGGTGTAAACGTCGCGTCGCGTCACCGACGACGACTGCCATACTACAGGACGACGCGACAGCTAAATGAACGCTATGGACTGCGACGTTTCGACGCGGACTACTTTTTCGCTCAGTGTAACGGGGCTTTTATGTTTATTCGGAGTTTTACGCCTTTTGTCTGAGGATAGTTTTTGAAAAGTTAGAATTAGATTGGACTAAAGGCTTCATAGTTAACTTCTGACAGCACTAGAAAACTCAACAACAATTTTGTTCAATAAATTTATTTTATTATGGGCCCATTTCACGATGTCACCGTCACCGTTCACCAATGGGTAGAGTGGTTCTCGAGGAAGGAAAGGAAATATAATTTGACGCGGGCAAAGCTGCGGGCATCAGCTAGTCACCGAAACAAATTCATAAATGGAACAGATTTTTTATGAAATCATCTGCCAAATAAGTTAACGAGAACGTAATCGTAGATGGTGAAACTGGCCTTTTTTTTTAAGGGGGTGGGAAGTCATCAAATAACCCCTCTCGCTCTTGGGCAGAGCGAAAGGAAGTGTCAGACTTCTACTGACTATAAACCACCCATGTTCCTTCTTATCCCTATATATCAAGGCCGCGGTATTTCTTACAACATCCCGCAGCCCCAACGGGCAATGGTGAAAGAGGCCTTAAGAGAGAAAATATCAATGATTTGGAGTTATGTAAAATAACTGTGGGAGGACTGAAGTCTAGTCTTCATCGTGCATTTAAAGTTAAACTGACGCTTCTAACAATATTCAATGCTTTTCAGAGCTTTTTGTGAACGCACAAAACCTTTTTAGGGTTCCGTAGCCGAATGGCAAAAAACGGAATACATAGATTCGTCATGTCTGTCTGTGTGTCTGCCTGTCCGTCCGTATGTCCCAGCCACTTTATTCGGAAACTATTAAGACTGCAAAGTTGAAACTTGGTAGGTAGATGTATTCTGTAAACCGCTTTACGATGATTATATAAAAATAAAAAAACAGCCTATAAATGTGACTAAAAAAAAACATCAAACCCATGAGTGTGGGGTGTCTAAAATAGGTCTTTAAAATGACATAGAGGCTTAGAAATATTTTTTGTCAACGTTACAGAGCCCTTCATGTGCGACTCCGACTCGTACTTGGCCAGTTTTACTACTATTCAATTTTGTCCAATAGTTTCAAGAGATAAGCTTTCCAGACAATTTAGAATAGACTCGCGAATGTATCCCCCGGATCTAAGACTTATGCTAGTGGCAGAAACCTTGGAGTTTTAGTCAGACAACACATTCTATTCTCCCCCGAACGACATGTTTTAATGAGAACTTAAATACAGCAAAGGTAAAGCTTTACTGCCATATTAGTTTAGTGGTGAAAGTGCACCTCTGAAAAGTATTTTTCTTCGCAAGCTCCGAAATACAACAAGCAACCGTGTGAACCGTACAGCACATTATGTTTGTGTACGCGGAGACACCATTAGCTACAGCGTCATGTCTTCCTACCCAGCGCCAGCTAATACCTCGGCCGCCTCGCTAAACGACCAAATATTTAAATAGGTATCCATCCGCGGCTATCTCCAGATAAAACGCCCCAATTCACATGCGTGAGCCGCGTGATGGATGAGTCCGACGATCAGACCCTTGCCGCACACCCCCGTCCCTCTCAAATTTGCCTTCCCCACCCCCCCGCTGTCCGACAACGGCCCGCCCTGCTAAGTCCTGTAGGTGATCCATTACACTGGCATTTTTGCGTAATCCCCGTTTATAAATATGAAATTGAAGGAAGACCTAGTGATGGTTAATCGACTGGAGGTCGGGGTCAGCCGGCCCTCTGTTGCGAATAATTTATGGCGACGTGCCAAAACTGTCCTGTCGCACGATATATCGCGGGAAAAATGTTTACGTGTTTACGTTCTTTTTCGAATTTTATATTTCGAATGTGATTTGATTGGACAAACGTAAGAACGTCAGCAGTTGGCGCGCAAAGGGGTAATCACGATGGAGCCCACATGCAAAACATGGTAATAGTAATAATTGCAATGCGTTCGCTCTGATTATAGATGGGGTATATTCTGATTATAGATAATTATAGTTGGGGGAGGTTGGGTTGCGCTGATGAGCGATTTGGGTATTATTTGCGCTTTATTTGGGTATTTATTGCGCTTGAGTGACGCCGCAGATATTATGCTCGGTTATAATATAATATGTGCGTCCCTTGAGGGCTTTCACCCTGCGGCTTTGTGCTCCGCCGTGGACATTGATTACGTTGAATTTTCAATATTAAATTCTGACGTCAATTTTATAATTACTTGTTTTACATTTTGGTTTGTAGCGACTACATTGAATAATCTTTATTTTATAAAGAAAACAAAGTATTTTTTTCTGTTTTCGACCTGCTAGTATTAACCAGCAATTTTAAATACTTAAGCTGTTAATTATAAATTTTTTCTTCGTCTTCTTGCGCAACAGACGTCTCATAAGTTATATACCTACCTACTTAAGAATACTCGTAGTACTATATTTAATTTAATTTAACGACAGTAAACAGCTGTAGCAAGAGATATGTGTTTGGAACAGTGGAAAAATAATACAAAATAGTAAAGTAAATTGGAGTCCACTACATTATACTTACGGATATAAACAAAAGAAAATAATGATGATAAGGTATTATTATTATCGTCTAAGCTGATCCTAAGCCCTCATATAATTATGTTAGTATAAGAGATGGCTGCCCACGCGTCGCCCGCAACGCTAATTATCAAGATGACGTCAATGCTGTTCACGTATTATGTGCTTATATGGGTGTAACAATACAACTTCAAGTGTACCGCGTGCGGCGTCCACCTTAGAGATTGAGAAGGGTATTTTTGGAATGTAGAATTTTCAACGTACTGAGTAAATAGAACGTCATCATCCATCATCATTTCAGCCAAAATACGTCCACTGCTGGACATAGGCGTAGAACGTGGTCACTTAGAGTTTTAAGTTTTCATCTTGTGTTTGATAACATACTTTTAGTCGATAGAACATGGTCACTTAGAAGTGTAGGATTATCATGAAAATTCTTAAATAACCCTCCCTCCTTTTGGGCTTCGCCGCAGTCGGGTAAAAAGGACGTTGTCCTACGCGATAAGCTGCTGGCATTCAAGTCTCATAGATAACTTTGCTGGTTCGTGTTTCTACCATAGCGCTGCCATCGTATAATAAAAACACAAAACAAAATTACGTAAATAACTGAAATTATAATTGAATTCACTCACGTCAACAAAACAATGAAAATGTAACCATACATATAAAAAAAAAACAAACATAAATATCATATAACACCGTCTATTACAAAGATGGAACAACCATTAACAAAAATACTCGTATCAATTTCTTACCTCAATTGGAGCGTCCTCATTGAACCGATAAACTTACGTACCTGGGGGCCATCTATTATATTCATTAGTCGCAGACCAAGGGGCGCGGGGGATGGGCCGAGGGGGGAAAGCGAAGGGTTTTAGTGCACTGATGTGGTGATAAGCGCTTGTTTGGGGTTACCTCAGTTCTTTCGACGAATTTTAATGCCAATTAGAGTAGACAATATTGCGCAGTGAATGGATTGAGGCCTTTATTAGTGTCGGATATTGTTGTGAGATCGTTCGCGCGTGAATTGCACGGCGGTCAGGGTAGGGGCGCCTGCGGTGATGTTGTCGACGTATAGTGATTACCAAGTATTATGTGAGCTTATTTTTGAGGTACCTACGTGATAATATTATAAGCTGTTATTTTTGCAATAGCGGGGAGTTTGTTTAATTTGTCATGCAGTCAGATGAGACCTATAATGAAATTATCTGGCCATGGGTGGAGTGAATCCTTATGGTCCTATGAACCGACTTTAAGTTTTATGAGTGTATTCAGAAGACCAATTCAAAACAATTCAATTTAATTACTTGTTCCCTTCACTACCTTAATAAAAAGAAAACACCAACTGCTTTACAATCTGCCAAGGATTTATTTTTCCAAATTACGTATAGATGCAAACCGACTGAGATTCCCAAAAGCCCACTATGAATAACAAGTTACAAGTAACTTGATCTACCTTGATTAGCCCAACCAATTAGGTCGCATACACGCGGCCCAAGCTACCTATTTACCGTCACTTTTCATGCAAGAAAAATTGATAATTATGCACACGTGCGATTTACGCATGAAAGAATCGCGACTGTCTGCGTATCAGCGTGTATTCAATGTATAATGTATCGCATACATCATAACATTAATCTGAGGCGAGTGATGGATCGACTGCGGTTACCATAAGAGCCGACAAACGAGCGACTGGGCCATTGTTGCGCAACACAAAAGTGGCTGAGTTATTTTCATCATCAGCCTATAGCAGTCCACTGCTGGACATAGGCCTCTCCAATTGCACGCCACTTTTCTCTATCCTCGGCAACTCTCATCCAGCTGCTACCAGCCACCCTGCGAAGATCGTCGCTCCAAAAATTTATACATAGATAGTACGGTCAGTTGAAGAATTTCAGTTTATTGCAGTAAAATTTTGGAAGCTAAACGCACAATTCTTTTTAGTAATTCATGTTAAGTTGATAAGTGGCTTATCAAACGATTTTTATCTGATAGTTTGGAACACATTTAACGATCAAAGAAATGTATGGACTGTGTGTGATGGAAGATATGGCAAGAAAGGAAGTGCCTGATGAGATGTCGAGTTAAAGAGAAGTATGGACGAGAAATATATGCTTCGCCGAGGCCGACCCCAAAACGAAATGGGGTAAGGACAGGAGAATGATGACAATGAGGTTGGATAAAACTTATGGAGGACACCTTTTCCAAAAAAAATACCTATAAAACATTGTCACCCGTTGATGTTGCACTTCTATCGCCCGTCTAAGCCCCCCGCTACATATTCATCCCACAGCCGCAACTTTTCCTTGTTTTTTACCCCACCCAAAACACAAGTGTTTACTTCTCACGATAGATCTCGTAAAACAGTTTGCGCGGGATTAATTGCATTATTTCGTGTTATATCAGTATTAATGGTAACTATCAAGGGGATACACCCTTCTCTTTAATTATAGAATCTCGTTTATCACAAGATTTGTAGGTAATGGTAGTGCGAGATATTGTTGTAATTACAGATACTGTTATCATATAGGTAAGGATCGTCTTTGCGTGAGTTCTACATATTTAAAAAAGTTTTGATAAAAAAGTTTAAAAAAAATTAACCGACTGAAAAGCAATAATCAAGCATACTTGGAAGCAGGCTGAACCCATTTGCATATTAATCGATACGACCACGTACATTCCAGTTTCATTACATTTTTATCAATTAAGAAAACTTTAATTTTCTACACTTACTGCCGCACTCAGAGAGCTTTAATGATTACTTAGGCCATCAGATAGTAGTTTTTACAGTTTTGTCATACAAAAGTATGTCATACCTTTACTAAGTGAAGTACCCATTAAATATCTCTGAGTACCGCTGTAACACTACATAAATATAGCATTGATATTTGATCTCCTACATGATTGTCAATTGTTTCTGTCATAATTATGTTTTAGTGATCCGTAGTCCCGATGGTGCAGTGGTACATTAGCCGACTGTCGCCGGTAGTGACCGGTGGGTGCGGGACAATTCTCACTCAAAACTTAATTCTAAGGATATAATCATGGGTGTTGCTTCAATTGCGTGTATTTAAACTTCACACCTGTAATCCGAAGGGTTACGCAGCTTAGGCCTTCTGCCAGTTATGTATAAATCCGTATTGCCATCAAACGGACAGAATTAAAGATTCCGTGAGTGATACTTTCCCTGACCCAGGAATCAAACTCAGGACCAAATGCACAGCAGTCGCGCCCGCGTCCACTAGTCTGGAATGACGCATTTACTTCATATATTTCTATTTACACATTTTTAGAAGATCGGTGCTAGTATTCCCAGTGGCGCATTGGTACAGTCGCCGCCGGTGTCCGGAGGGCGAGACATTTCACGAGCGACTGCCCAATGACCTTTCTAGCTCCGGGGACCGAGTGAAATGCCATCATGTTTTCATTTTTAGGGTTCCGTCCGTTCGGAAAACGTTTGACTAGGTATCAGATGAAATTGTTATCTGTTGCCTTGCGCAAAGTTTTGTCCTGGGAACTGACTGATTTGATGATTGATACTACACTATTATAGTTGACATAAAAATCTAATTAGTCCATCAGAAAGATTTCCAAAACATATTGAACACAATATTTTTTCTTTTTGCACGTAAACAAACAACGTAGACGATATAGTGGTTTGAAATCTCGTGTGACGTCATATTGTAAGACATTAGTAGGTATGTCATTTTTTACCGGCGAGTGACGTCACTAGCCCCAACTCAAAACTTTGACGCGTTTTATCTTCGTCAATGTTTGTTGGTTTGATAAAACAAAAAATATGTATCTGACGGCAGCCATATTGTTTAGCTGCGAGAGACGGCGACTAGATGGCGCTAGTGGAACGTGCACCGGACGCATCATAGATAAATCATTTCGCTTAAAATATTTAAATTCAAATCCGGTAAAATGTCTTTAGGTTGGTACCCCCGGCAATCGCCTTTATAAGCGACTGAGCTGTAGAGTCGGCACGCATTTCCAACGGATACGTCCTGGTGCACGGACCACTGTCTCTCGACAGTCAGTACAGTCCTACTTGACCGCCCTTACTGCCGTTATAAGTTTTATTTTATTTTATATTATTTCTGTGTTTAAAATAAGTTATAAGTGTTAGTGATAACTACTGATAAATCAAAGTGATTGTGTGATTTAAGTGATTGTGAAATAAATTTGTGTATTGCCATATCTGAGTTTTACTTCTGATGTCTGGGCCAAACCCGACATCAGAAGTGGGATCGGATTGTCCGCCCACCTCTGGCACTTCATCATCGCAAAATATGCAGGAAAATGCTCCCCTACCCTCACACACTCTAGAATCAATACTTTCAAAATTAACTGAAGCTTTACTACCCCGGTCCAATGCACCACCGCATCCTTTCACAGCGTTGGTACCATTTGATCCTGACGACCCTAATTCAGACATAGAGGGTTGGTGTCGGCTGTCAGACACCATAATTAAGGGCAAAAATCTAAAAGGTCTCGATTTAATCATGACGCTGACCCATTGTCTTCGAGGCCGTGCAGCCACATTACTGACCAAGATACCTCCCAGTCAATATCAATGGGAAGATATACAGGAGACTTTAAAAGCTCAGTTCTCTCGCCCTATGCTTGTTCAGGATCATTTTGACAGTATCCTCAAATTTCAAATTGTTTCCAATGAGACCCCGGCTCAGGCATGTCTACGTCTTTGGCATTTGATAGAAAATATCCCGGACGCAAGTTTACCCGAGAAGGTTGTGACGGGGTTTGCCATCTCCGTATTATCCCAGTGTGACGTTCAAATACGTCGTGAATTAAACTCTACTGTGGTAAATGACAAATCCCAGCTATTTCGAGTACTACGAGGCATATCCTTGAAAAGAAAGTCTGAATTGCCCGAGTCAAACGATTCTGATATCAAACGCCCTCGTTCTACGTTTCCCTTTCGTGGCAATTGTAACATATGTGACAAGACTGGGCATCGTGCTGCTGATTGCCGTGAAAGAAACAAGCAACCCAATCGTTATACAGTAACGGATAAACGCGTCAACCAGAAGTCACAAGTTACGTGCTACGTCTGCGGGGAGCCAGGTCACGTCGTCTCCACCTGCCCAAAGAGGGTTGACAATACGAAGAAAGAACAAGCAACTACCGGAAGCAAAGAAGTCAACGTGTGCTCGAAGATTGTTCGAGGTATTATGGACTGTAGTGGTATGACATTTTCCTTTATTTTTGATTCCGGTTCTGAGTGTAGTTTAATTAGGAAAAGTTCTTCACACCTTGTTACTGGACAAAGATCGCATGACCTTATCAACATGATTGGTATTGGAAAGAGTATAATTAGTAGCACAGAGCAAATCGTTTGTGATATAAAAATTCAGTGCATCGAAATTAACGTCACTCTTCACGTAGTTCCGGATGATTGCTTGCGCGACGCTATTTTATTAGGTAGAGATATACTTGAGCGTGATATTCTTGTTGAAATTTCCGAGACCGGTTTAACATTCAAGCAGGGTAGAGAATTGAATATGTGTGCCAAAACCAAACCTATTTTTGACATTGATTCAATTAATACTGACCTGACAGGACCTGATAGAGTAAAACTTTTTAACATATTAACGCAATATGCAGATCATTTTATTGAAAATTTTCCTACAACCAGAATTAAGACGGGACAGTTGAAAATTGATTTAATTGATCCTCATAAAATAGTACATAGGAGACCTTATAGGTTATCCCCTCAGGAATCTAAGATAGTTGATGAAAAAATTCAGCAATTATTGACGGCAAATATTATTAGAGAAAGTTCATCTCCATTTGCAAGCCCTATCATTCTTGTAGAGAAAAAGGACGGTAGTACGCGCATGTGTGTTGACTATCGGGAATTGAATAGCAATACTCAACCGAATCATTATCCTTTACCTCTGATTAGTGAACAAATTGATAAACTTAATGGTGCTCACTATTTTAGTAGTATTGATATGGCCTCTGGGTTTCACCAACTACCTGTACATGAAAGTTCTATAGAAAAAACAGCATTTGTAACCCCAAAAGGGCAGTTTGAATATTTAGCTATGCCTTTTGGGTTACGCAACGCCCCTTCCATTTTTCAAAAAGCTATTAATACTGCTTTGAAGCCTATGAATGATGAAAAGATTTTAGTTTTCATGGACGATGTACTTTCAATATCAAAAGATATTAATGAGGGGCTTAACCGTTTAGATAAATTACTTAAAATGTTGTCCAAATCGGGGTTCTCGTTTAATTTAAAGAAGTGTTCATTTCTGAAAGTCCAAACTGAGTACCTTGGGTATATAGTTTCAGCCGGAGAAATTAGACCAAATCCAAAAAAAATACAGGCCTTAATTAATGTCCCTACTCCGAAAACTGTCACTCAAGTTAGGCAGCTCATAGGGCTAGCTACGTATTTTAGACAATTTATTCCTGATTTTTCTCAGATAATACGGCCTCTATATCCCTTAACAAAAGGAAAGGGTAATGTTAAATGGACCCCAGAGCATAACCAAATACACCAAAAAATTATCCACATTTTAACATCCGAACCAGTTTTAAAAGTTTTTGACCCTTCTTTGCCCATCGAACTCCATACCGATGCAAGTAGCGAGGGATATGGTGCAATTCTTATCCAAAAATATAATGATACCCCTCATGTAGTAGCGTATTTCAGCAGGAAGACCATAGATGCAGAAACACGTTACCACTCTTATGAGTTAGAGACCCTTGCGGTAGTAAAAGCAATCGAACATTTTCGTCATTATTTGCATGGACGAAAATTCACGGTATTCACCGATTGTAATTCCCTTAAAGCTTCTCACTCCAAACGTGATTTGACTCCAAGGGTTCACCGTTGGTGGGCTATATTGCAGGCTTACGATTTTGATATCGTGTACAAAGAAGGTCGAAAGATGGCTCATGCAGATTTCTTATCACGCAATTTGTCTAACACAAATTATTCTGAACCCCGTAAAGTAAATTTTCTTGAATTAGATATAGGTTGGTTAATTGTAGAACAAGAACGCGATTCGGAACTATCTGAAATCATATCGAAATTCCGTAATAATCAAATACCTGAAGAGATATCGCGTACTTATGATTTAAGACAAGGGATATTATATAGGAAAATAGAACGTAGAGGAGTTTCTAGTTGGCTACCCATTGTGCCTCGTTCTTTGGTTTGGTCCCTCATTAGCCATGTGCATAATGAAATAAAACACTTAGGTTTTGAGAAGACTTTAGACAAACTTTACGAATTATATTGGTTTCCTGATATGGCTAAATTTGTAAAGAAGTTTATTAATTGCTGTGTGGTATGTAAAACTTCCAAAGGCCCTTCAGGTGCACAGCAAATGCAGTTGCATTCGATTCCTAAACATCCAGTTCCTTGGCACACAATTCATTTAGATCTAACAGGAAAACTTTCAGGCAAAAGTGACAGAAAAGAATATTGCTCAGTTTTAATAGATGCCTTTACGAAGTTTGTACTGCTTGAATATACTCCGGCCTTAAGCTCTTCATACGCGGTTAGAGCAATTAAAAATGCGGTAAACTTATTTGGTGCTCCAAAGCGCATTATCGCCGATAGAGGACGTTGTTACGACTGCAGTGAGTTCAAAAACTTTTGTAATGATAATAAAATTGATCTTCATTTAATAGCAACCGGTTCTAGTAGAGCAAACGGGCAGGTTGAGAGGGTCATGCGCACTTTAAAGAATATCCTTACTGTTATAGAATGTAATTCTAATAATGCCTGGAGGGATGAACTAGGAGAGATTCAACTTGCTCTTAATAGTACACGTTCCAGGACCACAGGTTTTACGCCTATGGAACTGATGTTTGGCATTCAAGGTTCTTCACTTAATCTGGCTAAAATAACTCCTAATTCTTCTGAACCCACTGTAATTAATGTTGAAACGGCTCGTTCATCTGCATCAGAAAACATTCAAAGAGTAGCTGACGCTGATACTATAAGGTTTAATAAAGGGAAAGCCCGCATTAAACCTTTTTCAGTTGGTGAATTTGTTTTCGTAAAATGCGAAGCAAGACATCAAACTAAATTAGATAAGAAATTTAAGGGACCTTATAAAATAGTCACTGTATTAGATAATGACCGTTATGAACTTAAACATATTAACGGTTCTAACAGAATTTATAAATTTGCTCATGAAAATTTAAGAGAAGTACCTAAAGGTCAAGAAGGTTATTTAGAAATTTACGAAAATTATAGTGATGAAAATGATGATGATAATGATGAACGGACCGTGACGGCAGGTGATGAGTTGAGTATGTCTGTTGTTCCTGTAAATAATATGACCTCGGATTCAGAGGAAACACTTACTGTAAGTTCTCGTACATTGACTGTAGATGATTCAGAGGAAACACTTTCTGTAAGCTCTCGCACTTTAAGCGCAAATAACTCTGAAGATACTTTATCTGTTAGCTCTCGAACATTAAGTGTAGATAATTCCGAAGCTTTAATAGAATCTTTGGAATGATTAATTAGTATGATCTCTTCTACTGTTGTGGGAGATGATTTTCGATGCGCTGCAGGAATCTCACCTGCTTTTGTGGGTGACGATTTAGACCAGCATGTAATAGATAATGTGTCGCGCTGCAGGAATCTCACCTGCTTTAGTGGGTGACGATTTAGACCAGCATGTTTGAACTGTAGGGGTTTTCTATTGTAAAGAAATACCTAGACCAGTGATATTTGCTATGTAACAATGATGACGATGTGAATTAATAGAAGTCCTTTGTTTTAGATAAGTGAATACACTCGAGGACGAGTGATTTATCAGAATGGCCGTGACGGCAGCCATATTGTTTAGCTGCGAGAGACGGCGACTAGATGGCGCTAGTGGAACGTGCACCGGACGCATCATAGATAAATCATTTCGCTTAAAATATTTAAATTCAAATCCGGTAAAATGTCTTTAGGTTGGTACCCCCGGCAATCGCCTTTATAAGCGACTGAGCTGTAGAGTCGGCACGCATTTCCAACGGATACGTCCTGGTGCACGGACCACTGTCTCTCGACAGTCAGTACAGTCCTACTTGACCGCCCTTACTGCCGTTATAAGTTTTATTTTATTTTATATTATTTCTGTGTTTAAAATAAGTTATAAGTGTTAGTGATAACTACTGATAAATCAAAGTGATTGTGTGATTTAAGTGATTGTGAAATAAATTTGTGTATTGCCATATCTGAGTTTTACTTCTGATGTCTGGGCCAAACCCGACATATCCAATATTTTCGATAATTTAACAGACGGACTAATTAGAATCATATTTTTTTAGTCAGGAAACATCCTAAACAAATTAATAAGTAGGTACCGTTAGAGCCCAGTATTACATGACCCCTCTATAAGAAGAAGCAGGAAGTGGTTTGAGAAGAGGGGCAGGTAATACTACCAAGTTGGGCACAGACTGATAACAATTTAATAATTTATTGCACTAACATTAATTTGTAACGGCCTTTGAAATGACAGCAGAATTGGGTTTAAACATAAAATATGTATTGTCTAACAAGACAGTCAAAAAACAGAAGTCTAGTGAGAATTCCTTGATTAGGAAAACAGAAGCTAGTTAGAATATTTATTTAGGAAAAATAACAATTTGGATAGTTTTAGCCTACCCATATTTTGCACTTCTACAGGAAGAATCGTAAGCTTGGCGAACTTTTTAGACGAATTTGATTGTTTTGTGACTATCATCGACTCTGAATCGTTTGTTTCATCATTGGCGCAAGTTAAATTTTAGTTTTACAACATTTAATTTAATGTAAATGATTTAGAATCATTTACATTAAATAAAACCACAATCATTAAAACATTTCGTCAGATATTTAAGGTACTAATTATTTCGCCAGTACGGAACCCGCAAAATATTAGCGAAACTCATAATTTTCATTAGCTTTTTTTGCAGCTGCTCACTCGACGACACTCGATTAATTTTTCACGGTACGCTTGTCAAAATGTGATTTAATATAGTCCAGGGGTAGTCCGAGCTTTGACGTGCAATGCGTTTGTCGTGTCATGCGTGCAGTGCGGCCGGCCGGGACCAATTCGGTTAAGGGCTCACCTCGTGCACTTTGTCTCTACAAATAGAATTAATACACGGATATCGCGATTTTTACATAATTTTTATAGCTGAGGGTTTGACCGGATATTTTCGAAATACGATTCCCGGTTTTCGCACCATATTTGCATTTCCAGCTCCCTGTTACAAGCAGTATTATCTATCAATAACGCCAAAAATGGTACCGCAATTTCCAATTTGCCGCGTCACTCCGGATTCCAATAGGATGCGGGGATAAATGGAGTCGCATTCCAATATGTCACCGAGCGGGGTCCGACCATTCGGCTTTTCGGCATTCGAGATTCGGCGTTTTCGGTTATCCGCGGTGGCCAAATTCGTCGAATATTGCCCGCGCGCATACCAAAATCGTCCACTAATGAGATTCTAAACGTTATATTATTTGTGGCGTAACTAATTGGTTTTATGTTTGCTCATTGTTTTTATTAGAATAATGAGCACGTATTTGGGATGATGGTGACCGCTCGTGAGGTCAGCGACATTCCGCTTTGAGTTCGGAGTTTGTACCTTAGTTATTGTTTGTTGAGTCCCGTTTGCTATTCATTACAAGATTAGTTCATAAGATTTCTTAGAGTTCAAGGTGGTTCAAGGTGGCTGGAGTGGATATTTAACAAATAGATCGTCGCATTGTTTTGTATTTCCAATATGAGGTGAGTTTCAGCAAAATAATACTCGCGGTAAACACACCTTTGAATGTGTTGACTCTTTTTTTTCTTTCGTTTCAATATTTCCCATTTCTTAGTGTTTTATTATTTTAATATTAATTTTGAACACAAAGCTAGACCAGAAAAAACAACATCAGAAAGCCTTTATCAAAAAACCGTACCTATACGACTGGACCGCTTGAAAAAAGTCCGCACAAAAACACGAAAAGAAAACTCAGCTCAAGCACAAAGAAGGATAGGTGAGAGATACATTATGTATGCGATACTTGAAACCTACCTTTTCCAAAACATAGACCTAATAAATAGGGTGAAAGGCCCGCCTTTCATCCACACATTAGGCAGTCGACACACGGGCCGCACGCGTGTCACGTCAATCGTTATTGCCTGTATAGCGCTGCCATTGCCCGCTCTGATTTGAAATATTTCCACGGAACCACTTATTCGCACCTCACAAACAGGAGCTCTAGATGTCGTGTGTGACGTTTTGATCGTTTGCCGGAGGTTTTATTAAAAACTTGGTGTAGTTTTGGTGTGAGAAGGTTGTTTGCTTCGAGGTGTAGCAGAGAGGTGTCCACGTTAATATAATCTATCAATTGTTAGTTGGACATAAGGGTTCTCCCAGGTTTCACCACAACATCCAAGAGTCTGGTTATTGTATGTGCTTCTGCAAGATGCTTAAACTCCAAAGCCTTTGGTATGGTTACAATTATGTTTACGGTCAAGCATACTATTATATAGAAGACTTACAGGGTACACAAAATATTTCATCTGCAGTTTACCTAAAAAAACTTAGTTCAAGTTTCTTTAAGTATCAAGTAGAGCCCATCCCACACTCGCGGAACCATGGTATGTACTTCGCACGGGGCGAGAGGGTAATCGTTTTGTTGAGTCGCGTTTTGTACCTCATTGTGCGATCCGATGCGAGGCAATCGCGGCCGCGCGCGTATTCCCGTCTCGTGCCTATTCTAATGGGGTGACAACTGGTACTCGCACCTACTCGCACCGACTTACACCGACTCGTGCTACGTCTATGAGACGTATCGCGAATTCGCACTTGAGGCTTACATACTTGGTTATTATAAAAGCGATTCTTATTGAGATCGTGATGCGAATGGAAAGTTTTTTTATTGGAGCTAATGTCTTGAGCGGAAATTTTCTACGATTTTCAGTAATTTTAATGATTGTTATTACGTTCCAAGAAATGAAGAGCTACAGAGTTTATATTAATGTCAATGAACTCAAAAAGTGCAATCATGGGTTGTAATAGAATTTTGTCGAAACTTTACCCAAATTGCACTGCACGTCTTTGCTTATGGTATAAAATCATTTTATTTCGGTATTAGGTCGGTGGCAAAAAAACGAAATCTAACAAACAAATGTCACCGACTTCAGAAGCAGATTTTTCTTCAAAAGTTTATTTTTCACTTTTTTTTGTTGGTGTTTTGGAAGTCGGTTATTTTTTTGGTAAAAAGATTTTTATGTCGTTTACAAATATTTACTATGCATTTAACATTCGAACAAGACACCTAACCCTTGATATTCAAGATTCCCTTGCTTTTAACTCCTAACCGTTGAGGAGCTATACCTTCCATTATTAGCTCATCAACATGAAGTGATGACTGCTAGATGCGAATACTTAAAAAACTTTACAAAAATCACGGAACACGTAATAAGTGCCTATAAAATTTGAGGGTTGCCCTCAATTTCTCTGGAGTGCCATAATAAGATCCTGATTTCTTTATCGTGGTACCACCCTTGGAATATCACCTTTCCAACAAAAAAAAAAAATTTCTATATCGGTTTAGGAGTCTTCGAGTAATAAGATATACATAAAAAGTCGGTTTAAAAAAATACCGACGAATTGAGAACCTCTTTTTTTAAAGTCGGTTAATAAGGTTTACTTTCTATCATCAGGTCAATCTAATAGCCTGAAAGAGTACGATAAGGGCGTATAATTTTGAAGGAATTTTCTTTCAACTCCTAAACGGTTCACTCGAAGTTAAACATTTATTGCTTATTAAAACTCACGCACCACACATTCTCACTATTGACATTCGACTGGCCTGTTGGTCTAGTGGTTAGTGACCCTAACTGCTATGCCGGAGGTCGTGGGTTCGATTCCCACCCAGGACAAATGTTTGTGTGATGAGCACGATCATTTGTTCTGTGTCTGGGTGTAATTTATCTATAATATGTATGTATTTAGAAATATATAAGTATGTTTATCAGTTGTCTAGTGCCCATAACACAAGCTCTGCTTAGCTTGGGACTAGATGGCGTTGTGTGATAGTTGTGGAATATTATTATTATTATTATTATTATTCAAACCCAAACTTATTCACAAGTCACTCACAAACTCACACATTCACTCGTCACACACTTATCATTCATTCACTTATTTACACGCGCGATCGGGCCATTTTATCCGACTACGGCGATGCCAAAAGGAAGGGTAATGATTTTGGCAGTCTATGTATGTTTTTACATAAGATGATGATGATGACCATTCGCAGTAGGTAATATATATGCTGTCGTTAGCAATGAACCTTTTTTTAAAAAAAAACGAAATCTTCCAACTTACTATCGTCGAAATTCCTTGTTAACAATATCTAATCCAAGATCAAAGGCATCCAAAATTAATGCAGTGTGAACAAGAACTTTGGTAAAAACACTGGCACAGCTGCTTGCCCGCGGGAGGCCGTTAGATAGGCGCGAAATGCCTAGAGAACTGTCATCGGTGGAAAAAAATACGATTAAAATCTTGCGCAAGCGCGGTTTTTGTGCGAGCAGCTGTGCGCGTGCGCGCATCACCTGTCCCACGTGGCCATAATGGCGTCTTCAAAGAAGTCCGAAAGTCCCATTGTTGGGAAATTCTGGGCTTTAATTTAAGGTAGCTTCTATTGTCGATGGTGATGGTGATTCGGGAACGTAGACGAATAGCACGCACCTGTGTGTAAATTGGCTATGAATATGTGGGTATAGACTACAGAGGTGGGTGCTTGCTTTGTTGTTGTCGCTATTTTCGGGTGACAGTAACTATTAACTATTGGCGTGGTTATTTATGAAGTTTACAGAATTGAGTTTTTGATGTGCGAAACCTAAATTATTTTTTTGGGGTTGGAAAATCATCAAATAACCCCTCCCGCTCTTGGGAAGAGCGAAAGGGAGTGTCAGACTTCTACTGATTAAAAACCACCCATGTTCCTTCTTAGCCCTTTATGTCGAGGCCGCGGTATCTCTTACAACATCCACCCATCTTTGTCTTAAAATTAAAAATGAGCTTATTTGAATAGAAAAATAAAGTGAAAGCAATGGAGAAACGATTACAGAGTTCATGCTTGTCCTTGTCAATGTCAGTCTTCTTATGCCACAGTGTTTTTTATGCGACCCATGGGCCCTCTAACTTGGCATGGCGTTAGTAAATATCTCTTAGGCAAATGCTGGTTTTCCTTAAACGAAACAAGTGATAATTATTACAGTACGCACATAAGAATTATAGATCTATAGGATCATAGGTCTTTGGTCCAAACTCGAGACGAATGAGATAACATCTCAAATATTTTCTATTACAGAATGTTTACAAAATCTTACCAACAGCCTCACAACTATTAGCGACATGGTCAAGTGTGGTCCCAAAGGCGTCCTTTCTACCCTAAACTGATTCGTTGCATAAAACTAGGAAATCATTCGTGTCCCGATAATTCCCAAAACCCATTCATAGATCACGTTCACTCATAAAGACAGTACATTACCTGTCCATAAACTGTACTACAGCCTTTGATGATTTATAACACACAAACATCTGGATTGAGACTTCAAGAACCGTATGTTCTACGTCATAAGGGGGTTAATTATGTTTTCGAAGTGCAAAAATAAATGTTGGTAAAATCCAGAAGTCGTGCAGTGCTATCCCGAATTGCTTCACAATTGTGAGCGTTCGACGGTTGTCGTATATCATTGATTTTTACGACGAGTCGTATTTCATTAGTTTTGTGTCCGTCACTGAGGTTCGAGTTTAATTTAGAAGACAAATTAACTTTTACTATTTATTAATGGTTTTGCGTTATGCTCACGTTTTACCTGCTGATGCTAATTTAGTGCTTCGAACTTGCTTGGGCATGTTATGTTCTAAAACTCACTCACACACACACCACACACACAAACACTTATTCTTCGTCTTTTTTTATGATTGTGGGAAATCATCAAATGAGTCCTTCCGCTCTGGGCGGAGCGGAGGGGAGTGTCAGACTTCCACTGACTAAAAACCACCGATGTTACTTAGCCCTTTGTGTCCGGGGCCGCGGTATCTCTTTCGAACAACCCACAGATGTCTTAAAACCAAAAATTCGAAGATATGTGACATCTACTCCCCCTGTTATAGAGGGTCGCTTGTGTTCAAGCAGTGGGTACATTACAGGCTGATTTGCTTATGCTACGCTCAAACAGTGCACAGCTTTCCTATCGACCTCTCCCCTACTAGATATGATATGAACTAAGCAGAAATCATTAAATAACACCGTGATTTGCGACCTACAAGTCTTCCGAATGTAGTCCTCGAAATGTGGTTTCGAGATAATGGGTCTTTGTTATAATTGACTCCTTATTTCTAACTGATTATTTACCAAGAGCTGATTAAGGATGATTTATACTTAAAGCCAAGTAGGCGTAATTTTATAACCATAGGTACTCATAAATTGAGTACATAGGCATACCTCTGAGCGCCGCCTACCTGCCGCGCCGGCCGAGCGGGGAGACTTCGCAGAATCGAACAATACGCGTCATTTTTTTCAGCTATCCTTAAAGCGCAGTTTTTCGGCGCAAATTCCAAAGCACACCTGGTCGGAAACGGGCCCAGGGGGTCTTCTGATTGATAGAGGTACCGCGATTTTAGTACAATAGCCAAAATATGCAGTTTTCTGGCCATTCGCAACGGGCCGCTCCGATCGGTCTCCGGCGACGAGGCGTCTGTTTAAAACAATCAATGATCGACGTTTTCTGAATGGAACGTGAAACAATATCTTTTGTGAAGTCAAGGGTGTAGGTGGTCAGGATGTAAGCTGTTTTATTGGCAATTCTGTCTCAATGGGTGTCTTTGTGTCTTTTTGACGTAAATTCATTCACTTTTTAAATGTTCCGTTTGTGTATAAATTGTACAATTAATGTTATATAACTACAACCACGTTACTGTAATTAAAATTGTCGCTGTTATTATCATTGTATTATAACATAACATAACATCACGCCCGTAATGCCAGAAGGGTTATACAGGGTACCTAATAGTACCTACACCTACGTTTCGCCAGTTATGATTAAGTTCGATACTTCCATGTAATAGGGGTCGTACCTATTGCCATCAAGTGGGCACTAATCCAGACTCCGTGGCTGCTACTAAGAATTTCTTGATGGAAAACCCAATAACAATATGCCCGATCTAGTTATCGAACTCAAGACCGCATGCGACCACTAGAGCAACGATGCAGCCGCTATAATTATCACTTTATTATGACAAAATCATCAACACATTAACTAAATACTCGAAACACGAATATACAGCCAAAACTCTCACACGTAAAACGTCCCAACCGAAATAAACCTCATTTAAAGCGACGATTACGTCTGAAATGAGGAAAGTTAATCCCCCCGTCGTATCACGTATGCATACGTAAAATTGTAAAGACAATAATTTGATTGATCTCTTAATGAATATGCAGATATGTTAAGTGATGATAAGGCCGCAAATAACGCTGGTTCCCCGAGGAGTGATTGTGCGCCTACCTCTGGCTCGAGCCAGATTTTAATCTCAGATAAGTGTAGAGTAGAGAACAGTTTACATAAATTCTGGAGTTAGCACCTTGTTTACAAAGTGCAGTGTTTGATTACGAGATTGTTTGATAAGTGCGTGCTGTTGTTTTGGTGTTGCGTTTGTGTTTGTTCTTTGACTAATGCTTGCCTTTTTTTCGAAGGGAGTTATTCGTTACAACGCGCGTTTGACCCGTCTTTGTCAATAGAGACACGATGTAGTACAAACGTACCTTTGATATTAAATTAAAACAAATCTACTAAAAAAATGCTCCCTTTTTAACATGTGACTTAAACATAACTGGGTGTACTCTTAGGTACATCTTTGCTTAACTCTTCGGGGGTGACAGGCGCGATGTTATGTTAAATTATATTCCAAAACAAATTGATATTCATTAACGCCCTGTAATTCTTACCTTTTTGATATTTTATTATAATTTTTGTTCTGTATTTGTAGTTTGTAAATATTGTAAATAAAAGTTACCCAGTATTTTAATAACCATATCGTGCACTTGAAGCCTACAATCTTTATTACCAACCTAAACCCTTTAAAACCTCTCACCAAAAACTTCGCACGACATTGCAAAACTAACCCTTACATCGCTGCTTTAAAAAACAAACTTGAAAAAGGTTTCGTGGTGAAAAACAGTGGGAAGAGGAGAAGAAATAATGAAATATCTTCATCCAACCCTTCTAATTAATAGCCATCAGTGTCTGTAGCACTTGTGGGGTTGACAGTGCCTTCAAGTTTTTTAATATGCTTTCTCACCTCGGTAAAACACTGGGTATAATTGCTTTTTTCTGCCGCTAACTTTGAGTTTCGTATAAATCATCGTACAATTGCAGGTATAGCAAGTTTAAGTTGAGGTGAAATTTCGGGTACTTGTGGTTTTTTAAGGTTTTTAAGTACTGAAAATGGATGAAAGGTTTGATTTTATTTTGATTTTGGTTTTCATGATTGTTTTTTGCTTAAGATGGTTGGTTAGTCCCAAAGGCAAGATTTTGTCGTCTTTTTAACCGACTTCCAAAAGGTGGTAGCTAGCTGTCCGTCTTTTCTGCGTGTAAGTTCAGTGTTATTTTCGCCAATTGCTAACCGATTTCGATAATTTCAGGTCCCAAATATTGAATTATTGATCTTATCTTATGAGTTCTGTCGCTCAAAAAGCTTGCCCAAAAATACTGCTTCCCCAATCAAATCGTCGTAAGACTATAGCTGAGTAGAAGCGTAGTGGCAATAACCGCTTGTCTTGGATCAGCACAGATAAAAAACGTAAGACGCGGACAATCCTTTTCGGCTCAAAATTGAATAGTTGGATTACGCGACCTGCGGGCGGGCGTAGGGTTGACTCCAGAGTATCGTGTTTATTTTTTTTGGAAGTTCGACTTTTTTACTACAGTTAAATAATTATGGTATTGCTTGAGTTGTGGACCTCACCGACAGTTGCTCTATCTAAAATATTAGAATTCAGTAGCATCAAGTTAGACCAGAAGCCTACACCAACCAAAAGGCTACGCTTCGAAACTTCTAAATGCTCATTTAAAAAGTATTAAATAATTGTTAAAACTAAAATAAAAGTAATTTCCATCATCGTCCAGCTACTAACCAGGTTGAGTGTGGTTTACAGACTTGAAACCGCAGTAACTTTGAACTAGATAGCACTAGAACATAGTTACGAAAACAACTAGGATTATATGGGAGCAGTTATTTACAGGAAATCTAACAGCAGAAACCTAATATAGTTAGGATCGAGTAACTTGATCGCATTTAACAGTATTTTCTTTTTATCACCACAAAAACTAAACAAATCTTCGACGAAATAAACGTCAAAATCATCATCATCTACCTTTAGAACTATTAGAAATCGTCGATCTAATTATCAGAATTCGTTAGTCCATTTGGCCCATAAAAATATGTGAACTTACTAAACTGATTAACCTGCCTACCTGCCTCCGAACGATGATTTTTATTGTAAAAATAAAACAAAAATACATTTGCAGTTTTGAGACCTGCGCTCCCATACATTATGTATAGGAAAATTAGAGGTTTTTAAAATGGCGTTCCATATTGTTTAAGTAGTAGAATGGGTGTAGATTGATTGATTGTATTTAACTAATAATTTTATGGCTGGGGAAAAAAATGGCGTCAAAATAGATGGCACAGAAAAATGGCAGTTTTGGAGATACGAGTATAATAATTAGTACCTACTACGGAAAAACAATTAAACAAAATACGTAAACTGTAAGTGAAGTGTAAAACACAGTGGTGAAGTTGGTGTAACAAGCATTCTCTGTACAGGTATACTTTCCCACGCTCGAGATAAATGAAAGTAGTTTTTGTACTACATGCATGTATCATCTGCTGGTCAGGCTTTTAGTAGTTGCACAGGAAATTAGTTTGCACAGGTGACTTTTACAAAATCTATATATACACTAATATTATAAAGCTGAAGAGTTTGTTTGTTTGTTTGAACGCGATAAACTCAGAAATTACTACTTAGTCTATTATAAAATCAAATCGATGTTCCAAAGTGGTGCAAAAACTACTGTTTAGATTGTGTTAAAATTTTGCAACAAATATTCCTTACAGGCTTTTTAAAATGGTAGGCTATATATTATTACGCTACTTGCTAAAGGGGGTGAGCAATATTGACTTATGTCCGTAGTCTTCAGTTGCTGCCCTTCGGGGCTGCTGCTTAATTTATAATCAGACGGACTAATTAGGATCATATTTTTTAGGTCGGTAAACATCCCTTTTGAGGTGCACATGACAGGGAGCAATTCTGCATCTTACAAAAGAAGGACTCTCAATACTTCTAAGTATTTACTAACAATATTTTTGCCATAGTTTTGCTAACCCTGGCGATGCCTACAGGTTCATATTGTGCGCGGCTGGGCTGATTACGTGGAGCATTGTGTGGCGGACATAGGACGCAATTAAGTATTAGACTGACTTTATAGCTGCGTTATCGTGCCCTGGGATTTGTTGCCAACCACTTGCCTTATACTGGCCGGCGGCGTTTTGGGGTTGATTTCAGTAAAATGATGTTTTCTATGATATGGTACAAAGTACAAAATTATTATAGACTAGCGGACGTCACGCAGTTTCACCCGCGTAGTTCCTGTTTCCGTGGGAATACAGGGATAAAAAGTAGCCTATGTCACCCGGGTATAGTGTCAAATTGGTCCAGTAGTTTCGGAGCCTATTCGTTACAAACAAACAAACAAATCTTTCCTCTTGATAATATTAGTGTAGACTAGACGTAAACTGGTTAAAGTGTTATTGGGTTTTCCCATCAGGAATTTCGCGGTTGCAGCTAAAGAGTTTCAATTTGAAGCCGATTGATGGCAATAGGCTGGTCCCCTAATACCTGGAACTTCGGGGAGATAATGTAGAGGTTCTTTCATCACCATTAATTTACCACATCTGGGGTTAAAAGTCGAATAAAAGCTGCAACAACACATAAAGCAGTCCAGTACCACTGCACACAACTTAACCAACAAATAAAACTTAAACGGGTAAGCTGTCTTCTGCACACATTTCTTAAAGCCACAAAGACACCACACCGCTCCTCCTCACACCACACCACTTATTTCACATATATTAAAGAGCGAGCTGTCTCCTAATAAATTGGCACCAACTAAACAGGAACAATAAACAAGTCTAATGCACGCCACTTAAGTGGTGCCATATCTGTTGAACCCCCAAAGACATCGTGAAGCAGATTTACACCATATCTTCTTCAAAATGCGAAGTGTCTCCTAATAAAGTTGCACCAACTGAACAGGCACGCCACTTAAGTGGTAACGCATTTTTTGAACCGCCATAGACATTCAGCCAAACTTTCACAGCACATAGCTTCTTTAAAATGCGAGGTGTCTCCCAATAAACTCCCGCCAACTAAACAGAAACTAGTTAACAAGTGCAGCAGTGGCATTGCACGCCACTTAAGTGGTAAATTTGAGGAAGCTGTCATCTGAACACAGCTCAGTACCGTGAAGTGGTCTGCTAACGAACACGCGTGTCAAAGCGAAACACTTCATTAGGTGAGCCGGCGCTCCTCCCCCTCCCCCCTCCGCATTACCCCGCAGTCGTCGCCGCCTCGACGCTCCTTGCGACGCCGTAGGAGCTCCATGCTTTGGGAAAAATGGCTGTTTATTTTCTTTTGCTAGCTTCTATTTTCTTCTTCTCAGTAGCAGACACGAAACTGGATTTGTTCCTGGTTGCTGGCAATAGGCACACCCCCATTACATGGGACTTCAAAATATCTGGCATATGGGGTGTGTACTTTTAGGTACAGCTCTGCCTAACCCTTTTTTTTGGGGCTGCGAAATCATCAAATAACCCCTCCCGCACTGCAGCAAAAGGGAGTGTCAGAATTCTACGACTAAAAACCACCCATGTTGCTTCGTTTTTATTCTTATAGTTATTTCTTGAATATTAAATTATGGAAGATGAAATTTTTATTTTTTATTTAGAATTTATAAATAATGATTTAGAAATAAAAATAATTGGTCCCTTTGTGTCGAGGCCGCGGTATCTCTTTCGAACAACCCGCAGCCCCAACGGGATCTCTGCCTAACCCATCGGGGATTACAGACGTGATGTTATGTTATGTAACTTCTATCTTCGTAGCGGCGCAGAGTCAGGAGAATGACCTCTTGCAGAAATGCCATGATGAATGCAGCAGATTTTAAGTCAATTGGCCATGTTTCATGACAGAACTGTCTATTTTCACAAGCTTTTCCTAGGTATTGCTAATATGAGGTTACTTAAACAATAAAATATAAATAATGTATTGAAAATTGTATGTATATTAAGAATTCCTATTATGGTATTATTGGATTTATTTTAGATATAGCTTTTTTTGTATTTTTAAAGCTTCCGCTCTCCTACTTACTATATCTTTGTCTCTTGCTGTGCCCGACACCATAATGATCTAATTTTTTAAATTTACCACCTAAGTACGTAATTTCACAATATTATTGTGAAATGCAAATAAAGTTTAAGTATTGAGTACTTCAAGGAAAGAGTAAACTACTCTTAGTTAGGTAAGGTAATTCGGCTGACGGTTGCCATAATCTTTATAGGGGGCACTTGTTTAGGCTGAAATCATCTTATTCCCTATTCTCTATCCTAAAAAAAATACACAATGCTGAACACGTTGAAGTATGTGGAGCTGTTCTGAAATAAGAAAGTTATCAGTTGTATTAAAGTAGAACTTTAAAAACGTCGAATGTAAAACCTATTCCTTATTTTCGTCGGCTAATAAGTTCATTATCATGGTTCCTTAGAAAACGTTTCATATTAAAACAAACTCTTGAAGAAACTACAAGACGACTTAAATATCCAGACACAAAAACCTTATCTTCAACAAAATAAAACACCAAAATAAACTACAATTAATCTTAGAAAAATCCTACCACCTGCAATTTAACACTAGACGCCTCAAGCCCCAAGGCTTCCACAAACCGGTAAACCGTCCACAAAAAACCGTTAACAGTTGGTCTTCCTACGCTGGCTTCTATTTAGTGGGCGTCTTACCGACTGCTGCGCTAATTAGACGCAGGCCGGCTCTTCTCATTAGTGGCGAAATTATGCAGTTTGGTGGAATTCGGGTTAAATGTGAGGTCGGGATGTCGACTGTCGACTGCCTACTGCAAAAATGTAGAATATTCTGCTGTGTCTGCGTTGTTTCTTGACTGGTTGAGGATGTTGGTACTTACTGGAATTATGTTGTGTTGGATGGTCATCACTAATAGTTGTAGGGAACCATAAATTATCATCGGTTTTCAAGAAGTTTTAGTTAAAGAAATTTGAGGGCTTCGAAACAAGGGATGTCTTTGTTTCTGGTGTTCGAAGCGAAGACTGTGACTTGTTTCTGAGTAAAAAAATTAAAGTCTAGTGTCATTCGATTTAAATACCCACTACAAATACCAACTGCCATGGCATCAATTATAACAGCTCACAACTTAGGACCCAGTAATATTTATGACAATAATATCCGTGGTGCTAGGCAACTGGGCTTATCCCATTTGTATACGTCCCTGTGTGCCTATTGGCCTTGTTCAGTTCTGTTTACTGCTGATATGGAGGGAAGTGAAAATTATCATTTTCCTACTCCTCCGCTATTCTTTTCTGATTAATTTCGTTGCGGGATCCAAGACAGCTAAATCGTTTCTCTGGGACTTCGTCGGGCTTCATTGTCTCGGCGCTTTTCTTGTGTTGATTCTGGCTTACAGGAGTTACAGTGGTTTGGGAATAGTGTGGCGGGCTTGTCCCATAAAAAAAAAACTGCCATGGCCAGTGGCCAGTATGTTCACTATTGCTGGCTAGATAGTCTTCCTATAAAAACATTTCCTGACTTCCCAAAGTTCTCCAATATTCCGTTTTGTAATTGTTGGAATAATGTTTACGATCTAGTTCACAGTTCCCTTACTAGTGGATAACTACGCGATTCCTTACTTTCTGTTCACATTCAAACGTGGCTAAATGCGTATCACCTTTGTCAGGGCAATAACGTAAGCTGTTTAGACGTTCTTTTGAAGTCAGTTAAATATTCCTTTAAGATATTAACACACTCATATCTTCCAGAAAACTTGGTGTAGGAGGTATAACTTTGCAAAGTAATATTTTAATCCTATTAGAGCGTAGAAGACTGTTTATGTAATGAGACTTTTATATTTCTTAAAATAATATTCACATAAGAACCTAATTTCCTTACAAGACAGGTATTTAATCTAATTGAACAGCCATAATAACACCGCTAATTAATTAGAAGTCTCAAAATTGTAGCTAATTAAAAAAACATTTCCAAAAAATGTGTTGTGAAAAAAGCGTACGATAAAAATTCCCGCCTCATTTCGGTAAGCGGGCAAAAACGGGCATATTTGTAAAGGAAACGTCCTCCCGGGCAAATAACGTTTATCTACAGCACATTGGGTTAATGACTGGGGGACGAAGAATGAGAAGTAGGCATTATTTTAATTAGGAAAAATGGTGGGCCCCTCTCACCTAGGGAGGGCTAACTGAGCAAGTTGGCGAAGCTTTGATTAAAGTAATGGCGCGTGTGTGAGTACTTTTACACGGGAGTTCGTGTGTAGCGTACTTATGATGCCTTTTACCTGCGATACCAATCGAAACTTTGACCTGCTTGTACGATTGGGTTTGTACGTTTGTACAAATGTTGAGCCTTGCAGTCCGTAGTTTGAGATTGTCTATACAGATTTGTTGATCGATTGTTTTGGAAAATAGCTGATTAGGGTTTGGTGGAAATAATTATGTCTCATTTTATTTTGCAGTGATTTTATGAAGGAGATAATGATGAAACCTTCTTAATTTTCCACGTGACACCTGTGGAAAACCTGCAAGAAATACTTTAGTATTTCTCTGCTCTCGAAATTTGAATGAACGCCTTCCAGTTAAAAGACAAGTTCTTTACAAAGCGTAATGCTACCGTAACCTGTCCATTAGGCGATAAATAAACACAACAAAGTACAAAATGTAGCTGCGTTAACGGTGCGGCACCACCCACGCGCCGACAAAGCGAGGCGACGCCAAAAAAACGCCGCATCACACTATAATCATTTACGAAATATCGACAACAATAAACGAGGACTTTAAAAAATGCCAGTTATTAATATTTGTTTTCTTTGTCGGGACCACGTGTCCCCACACCTGAACTCTGCGAATGACATAGCCGAAAAAATTGCAAAAAATATTCGAGGCTAGGCGAAAAGAGCAGAGGCGCAAACAGACAACAGCCAGTTTGAATGATTGCTTCCCTGGAAGAGCGGCAAGTCCATTTTTCACAAGTGCCATTCACCGCTTTCACGTTGCGTACTGTGTATTTTATATATTTTTTTTATTTATCGGCCCTCCCCTCCCCGCGGTGTTCGCCCAAATTGATATTCGAATGCGAATTTACGGCGTCCAATTCCTCACTGTTTTATTCATTTTAGTGATTTCGCGATGGTAAACACACAGGTAGATGTGTTTAATTTCGAAATGAATGTTTATTGCAGCGTTTCCGTTTCGTTTTCAATGATGTAGGATATTCGTGCGCGCTGGGCGCGAATTCCCGTGTTTACACAATGCACTTACATTTCGCGTGTGTATATTTTTTGTTGTTTTTAATTATTTCCAGGATTTTTGATGTGGTTTGTTAAAGAAGTATTGGATAACGTAGTCGTAGTGAAGTGAACTCACGTTCAAGCTTTTAATTGTTTTTTGTAATCATGAAATGTAATTGTATGTTTCAAGTTTGACGGCAGGGTGGTGTAGTAGCTGAGCGATTGGACTGCTATGCCGCGTGTCGCACTTTGGATCCCCGCACGGAACACATATTTAAATGGCCTATAGATAGTTGTTTCGGGTCTGGGTGTTTGGATTGTATATGTGAGTTTAAATGTTTGTAAACGCACCTACGATACAGGAGAGATTCCTAGTGTGGGGCAACGTTTAGTCTCTTAAGGTCTTTAATTATTGCTTGCAGTAGGTAATTCATTGACAGGTTGACATCTATGGGCTGCGGGTTGTTCACAAGTTACCGCGGCCTCGACATATAGGGCTCAGAAGGAACATGGGTGGTTTTAAGTCAGTAGAAGTCTGACACTCCCTTTCGCTCTGCCCAAGAGCGGAAGAGGTATTTGATGATTTTTCACCCACCAAAAAAAAAAGGTTGGCACCTATCAACTTGTATCTTTGATGTCCAGGCAACATCATAGACAGAACACAACATTCACAGAATACGCAAAAGAGATATGGTAATGTGCGTATGGTACTAAAATCATGGCATGTGCGGCTTCCAGTGCTGATTTTGGGCCTCATCATGCACATGAAATAGTAAAGCTTTTCCGTCCACAAAACTAACGATGACTATTAAACTCACCTACAAACAGAAAATGTTTGATGCCATATAAATCGCACGACAAAACCCAAACACCTGATCAATTAATACTAAACATCACTGAGAAATGTCACCCTTTTTTATTGGGGTGTGGGAATCACCAAATAACCCCTCCCTCTCTTTACCTTCTTAGCCCTTTATGTCGAGGTCGTGGTATCTCTTGCGAACAACCTGCAGCCAGAAATGTCACCTTCACATATTAAAAAGTAGGGGTACCATAACAATTATAAGCAACTAGCTGTTGCCAGCGGCTTTACCCGCTAAAACGGACGGGAATATAAAATCGGGATAAAAACTATCCTATTTGTTAATCCAGGTTATAAACTATCTGTGCACCAAATTTCATCCAAATCCATGCAGCAGTTTTTGCGTGAAGAAGTAACAAACATACACACTCACACACTCACAAACTTTCGCCTTTATAATATTAATGTGAAGTGTGATGTGATGTCTAGTAAGAAAGTAGCCCTGTAACAGGAGATTCAGGTCATAATATCGTCACCACAGTAAGTAGCGATATTTCAAGAACGATTTTTAGTTTGGGGGGTGGAATCATCAATTAACCCCTCCCACTCTTGGGGAGAGCGAAAGGTAGTGTCTGACTTCTACTGACTAAAAACCACCTATGTTCTTCTTAGCCCTTAATGTCGGGGCCGCGGTGTCTCTTACAACAACCTTTCAGCCTTAACGAAAGTACTGAAATTCTGAATCACTTCCTTTTGGGAAAACCATAGATATAATAAATAAGGATGTAAAGCCACAAAAGTACATCTAAGTATAACCAAAAGCGTGCATCATCATTTCAAGTCTATCTTCAAAAAATGTCACCCTTCAACGTCTCAAACGAAGGGTGTTATCATAACAATTAAAACGAACGTAGTCAGAAAGTACCCCAGTGACTGGAGCGTCAGTTCATAATCGATTTAGCGTCACCACAGTAACTCCCGGTGATCCGGCGATGTCTAATGACGTAAAAAGTATGTCCCCGCTATGTAATGCTGGTCGAGGCCGATGAAAAGAGTTGGGAAGTAACAGAGGGTGCAGGACAGATAAGTGAAGTATTGTGCCTAAATCTGCGTTCTCACTACTGACATGTTGTCTGACGGTGTAAAAAACATCAACCAAAATAATAAAAATAATTTAATAATAAAAATTCCCGTCACCGGTGGACGACTATTTTTTATATTTTTAAATGTTTTTTTATTAGTTTTGTATGAAATATTTAAAAATGTAAACTATATGAATGAAATTGAATAAAGAACATAATAGTAATTTATTTATTTTCGGATAACAAAGATCCATAATGGTTAGTAACTATTGGAACTTATAAACTATGTTAGTAGGCACAAAAATCACAAATATCACAAAGAGCAGTAGGTTTTAAGTACAACATATTTCTCCTGCGGGGATTGTTGACAGATTTGAAACACCTATTTGTTTTTTCTGCTTCTGTGATTAGTCCAGGACATTGATGAGATGATTGATAAGTTAACATAATGATTATGTTAACTTTAAGTTCATCTTCTTGTGTTGAGAATTTGTTAATATATTGATCGCTATGTTATACGTTCACGACACGATTACATAAGATACGTTTAACAATTATTAAATATATAAAAATCAACATTGGTATATTTTTAGGAAAGCTTCTTATTTGATTTGATCCAGTATTATGTATTTACGCTGAATGGATCCACCTTTTAAACCTAGTTGAATATATTTAAATTTCTCATCCTAGAGGCTCATTTCAAATAGGTAGAAACGACTATCGTTTCACGTCCTAATCTTTGCCCTCGGCCACAGACAAGCCAGGGGTCGCGAAAGCACGTCGTCATCGGATGGCAATTTGAATGCGGTCGCTTAGCCGGGTGACGGCCGCTATGACTGATGAGGAAGGGTAGCGGCCCACAAGCCTGTCACCGCCCCTGTATTCTGCATGTCGCATTAATGTGGACATGGGTGTAGCAGGTGCTTATTGAATTATATCTTGATAGCTTGCTTGATAAGCAAATGTGGAGCAAGAGGTAAAGGGTAGGCTGCGAGGAATTTTGTGGGAGGTTCGTTGACTCCGACAGGTTTTTCCCGAAATATTCTGCAAGATGTTGGGGTATTATACATCTACATCGATGGCATTTCTATTTTTTAGAGATCTATCTCATCATGCAAACAGCTAGATCGGTATGCGTTTCAGAACCATTGTATTAAACAACAAAAACTTTCTCCATTACTTCTCACGGTCCACAGGTCGTGTGAAGCCTGTTCCCCAGGCTTATCATCACGACCACCATAGAACCAAACTAATAAAACGACCCGTTAGGCTCATTACACACGACTAAATCGACGCCATAATTTTCATTATCAATTATATTAGAAAATTATGCGTACTCATGGCCAATCAATGCGGCGGTGACCGCTACAGGCAATACGGGGTTACAGTGTAGAGAGACGGGCAGTACGGCCAATCGATGACGTCACATAAATATTGGGTGCGACGGACCCTGCTTTGTGATGCTAACTGCGTCCGCATATGCTAATCCACTTCCGCCCTTCCCGCGTCTTGGGCGGGCGGTGTCTAACGGAGTTTTCCATTGTTCTTAGGATTCGGATTGATATTGCGGGAGACATTGTATTGAAGCTTTGTGGAAGAGGCTTCAATGAGATTTATTGTTGCAATTTGAAATGGTGATAGCAGATATAATTGAATAATTTATTGGAAGATTTGTATAGATCTCAGCGTATTATTAGAAATAAGAGTCTTCACAACAAAAATATCGTAACTTGAATTCAAATTTTCTAGTTAAAAACCCATATTAGCCCCAATCATCTTTGCCTACCAAAAAACAACCACAAATCTCCATTAGCAAAACCCCAAGGTGCACCAGATTAACTCAAATCCGTACAGTTGTGAGTAAATCATCGAGCGTGCCGTTGAATCGGCAATGAGTCGTGTCGTCGACAATCGGCCAGTCCGTTTGCGGCAACGGCAATTCGCATTCATTCACGGCCCATTGCCGCCGTTGGCTGTTGCTCCGCCGACGCCTGTTAATGTATTCGCTGCGTTATTTCAATTTAGAACAAACCCGGGGCTGGACCGTGGTTTAGGTAAAGCCGGTTTAACTGTGGAGCGGTCTTGGTCCTGGTGGCAGGTGTTTTAGGATTCGTGTTCGTTTGTTTCGTATTAAGTTTCTAACAGACACTGTTGCTAGTTAGAAGGCCAATATTTATTTGTGAGTTAGTATTTTGTAAGTTTGTTTCCGTCTTTATGCCAAGCGAGGCGTATCGTTTCAAATTAAAAAGGCATTGCTTAAAAAATGGGATAACTGAGAAAACGTAAGCATTATACAAAATATGTTAACGCAGCGATTTCCAGCCATTACAGGGGGGGGGGGGCATTATCTAACTAAATATTAACGTGCAAAATTTCGCCAAGGAAATAAATTAAAAACGCAACAACAAGCTTGTAACGAGCGGCGAACAAAGCCGTCTAATAAATCAAGGAAGGCAGGTGAGCAGAGTGGTGTTTGTGCATTAAGAAGGCCCGGTTTCCCGGTCGGCCTTTCTTGGCCCTTTCTTCGTTTTAAAAAGCAGTCGACGCCCAATATTTCGCGTAGTCATCGACAACACATAAATATTGGAAATGGGGCGCCCCTTTCTTGTCTCGCTAGAATAATTAATGCCGTAGCTTCTTATGTCGCGAGTTGTTTTGTTGCCAAAAATTATCGCTGGCGTTGAACGCGAAATTGGCTCGCCAACTAACGGGTTGGAATTTGTTGTTGATATATTTTCAGGTTACGTTTCATGTTTTGGTGTTTGTGTTCGTTAATGTTTGATAACTTTTTGGTTACGAAACTTTGTAATAAGAGAACAGAGTTGTTTGTTTTTGACTGTGTTCGATTTTAGGAAGGTGATCGAATTTTTTTATTGCTAACGCATTAGAATATCCTGTAAAAAGTCTTGCCTGAAAAAGGCCACCATACAACGCTTTTAGATTCAAACATAAACCAAACTATCCGTGTTGGAACATGGTGCTCCCATGTTCCATGTTTCCAAATTAAACAGTTGCAGATACGGAGTTTGGTTGATAAAACTCGTTTCAGAAAATGTTGTCCTGGTACATGCACAGTCATAGACCTGCGACATGTGTCTTGTTTGCATGAAACATTTGTACATTTACAGGCATTTTTTTATTACATTTATTTTATTTATTTTGGTTTAAAAAATTTAATATGGTGCAAACAAATGTTTAACTGCGCCATTACTCGTTCACAATACAAATGACGAATCAGACGAAACGGAACCGCCAAAAACGACAAAACAAGAGGCCGAAAATTTCCTCTTGTTCAACAGAGAGAGAAAAAATTAGCTTATCTCACACACGCAATTTGCGTCGGCAATTTTCGACGCTTCCTCTCATTACCCCGCCGTGATATATTTGCGTGTTTATTACTGCAATTACTTAGAGTAAATCTCACGTCCTTCCTCCCCCCTCGACGCACCCCCTCCCCGGGAGGGTCGCGCCCTCCGCCGCCATTTTACCCTCCTTCCGGCCGGCCCTGCCCTTAAGTCTTATGTACCTCGTAAGTTTCTTCGCGGACTTGGTAACCGGATTCAAATTCGGGCCGAATTTAGTAGCAATTAATTATGGAGCCGAGGAAGTGTTCTCAGTAATACTCGACCCGTGATTTTGTAATTAATATTATTGTGAATAATTTTATGATTTACTACTAATAGGGTAGCCGTTTGTTCGCGGTTGTTGTATTGTCTTTAGAGTCGGGCGTAATTATCAGCTCTGTGTAAATTGTAGCTCGACGTGTTACTAACTGGTACGTGTGGCTTGGAACTTGAGTATGATACTTAACACACCGTATGCTTGATGTGTGGTTACGACATTAGTTTTAGTGTTGTCATTATGAACAATACATGCGACAGAGATTATTCAGAAACCTTTTTTGGTATTTTTAATCTCCAAGAAAAAAGAAAACAGTTGTTACGTAACATTTTTATCACAATGCTTAGTGCTGGAATATTACTAGTAGCAGTGCAATATTAAATTGGCACATAGCGCTACATAAGGCAGTACCCTCGGCAGTCGACTTGGCTGTAATTAATTAACGAGCTTAGTTTAAAAGCAGGGCCGTAAGACTTGGCTCGGGTGGGGCCCGCCTCGCGGGGGGTATTCTTGCCAAGAAAGGAGGGGGGGATGAAGAAATTCGGGGGAAAGTTTATCATATTTAGGCGCAAAATGGCGAATCCAGCGCTCGGATGCCGCCGAGAGATTAATATCTGGCTCTAACTCTGCGCGATGAATTTTGTTGTGAATAATGCCGATGTAACTTGCTTGTTTTATGGCGAATGTGTTTGTATGTCACGTCGCGTTTGTCTTGTTTTATGTTTAGTGCGGTTTGCGGGTAGGTTCAAAATAGGTCAACTTGTTTTAGGGGTGTGCTTTTTTGGTTCATGCTAATTAATTTGCCTTTAGAAAACTATAATGGCTGTGGACCATCGTTTGAGGGTCCTGCTTTTTAATTTCATAGAATTCAACATAGAAGATACGCAAGACTGATATTTTTATCATAATAATATTCCACAACTATCACACAACGCCATCTAGTCCCAAGCTAAGCAGAGCTTGTGTTATGGGTACTAGACAACTGATAAACATACTTATATATTTCTAAATACATACATATTATAGATAAATTACACCCAGACACAGAACAAATGATCGTGCTCATCACACAAACATTTGTCCTGGGTGGGAATCGAACCCACGACCTCCGGCATAGCAGTTAGGGTCACTAACCACTAGACCAATAGGCCAATCATCATATTTCTTATTCATTATTTTTGTTTCTGGAACAAAGCAACCGTTAGCAAGTTTTACGTGTAATAAACACAATATTCGGATGAAGGGCAGTCACGAGCAATATGTATACAGTTAGCAAAATTTACAATCATTTATTTAGTGAAATTATTGTAAATTCTATATTAGATACGACCGATTTCGAAACACCATGATTTCTTAAATACTATGATCGCTTATTCAATGGAGTAGATGAAAATCACTTTTAAAGTTGCTGCGTGTTTACAAATAACTGCTCGTAGCTGTACCGGAAACATTTTAAATTTTGAGCACACATTTTTTTGCTTTAGTTAACTGGAATAGAATCACACTAATATTATAAAGGCGAAAGTTTGAGAGGGTGTGAGTGTGTATGTTTGTTACTTCTTCACGCAAAAACTACTAAATAGATTTAGATAAAATTTGGTACACAGATAGTTTATAGTTTTTATCCCGATTTTAACTCCCTGTGGGATAATTTTCAAATTGAAGCGGGTGAAGCCGCTGGCAACAGCTAGTATAATCTAAATGTAACCAATTATCCATGTTGTTCGTAACACACACTTACAACTCGATTATGTTATAAACTGAGTAACAACATGTTTGCTAATACACGAACAAACTTAAATACCCCTTATGCTACAAACTTGGGTACAGGTATCGACACGCAAGAAACATGTGTCTTATTACCAGAGATCGGAATACGTAGCATTTATTTGCCTTAACATTTAAGAAAGGAAGGTGCATAATACATAACATAACAGTACGCCTGTAATCGACAAAGGGTTAGACGAATGGGTCTGAATGCAATAAAAAAACCGAGAATTTGAGGTGTACTTAATGGTAGACCTAAATTTTGCCAGCTGTGTCATAAAAACTCAGTGATCAGATTAGGCAAGTACCTAGATAACAATAACATAATGTACCATAACAAAAACAATAAAATAATAGAAAATTGGTGTGGACACATGGACAGACGGACGGACACACGACAAGAGAGTAATCTTATTAGGGTCCCTTTTTTGAGTAACGGAATCCTAAATAAAGTCAGCTATACATTATTTTTTTTTTCATTTAGATAAAATTGGTACAAGCCTTCCACATTATTCTGCTATTCCGAAACCACTGTAACTCCTGTAAGCCAGAATCAACAGTGGCGACCACCAGAAATGCTCCGAGACAATGAAGCTCTACGAAGGCCCAGAGAAACGATTTAACTGTCGTGGATCCTGCAACGAAATTAATCAGAAAATAATAGCGGAGGAGTAAGAAAAATATAATTTCCACTTCCCTCCATATCAGCAGGAGACAGAACAGAACAAGGCCATTAGGCACACAGGGACGTATACAACTGGGATAAGCCCAGTTGCCTAGCACCACGGATATTATTGCCATTAATATGTACATCAAATTCTGACTGTATTTTTATCACGCTTACTTCCCTGAAGTTAGGCAAATAACCCTATTTCGATCTCTGCTCATTATACGCCAGTAAGCGTGAACCAAGTATATTAGAAACAATGTTAACTTTCCATATCGCGATGGTGTGCAACCAAATGCTAACATGTTACACGGGTTGTAAAATTAACCATAACGAGTTTATATTAGCAATATTAGCAGCTTTTTGAATTGTTATTTCCTGCCTCTCTAGTGATGTATGAAAAGCGCCATAAATACATATAAACATCACATCTGTAATCCCAGAATGGGTTGGCAGAGGTGTAGTTACGTATAATATAAGTAAGGATACCCATATTTCGCCAGTTTTGATTTTAAGTCTCTTGTAATAATGGCGAACGTATGGCCATCAAATCTAGGTTTTGAAATTTGAATACCAATTAGAAAAATAAACATCACTTATCAACAGGGAAAAAAAATGATTCTATTTAGTCCGTCTTTTAGATTATTTAAAAATATTGGATACGTATTTTTTGTTTTATCAAATCAATAAAAATTGACGAAGATACAACGCGTCAAAGATTTGAGTGGCGGGTTTTGAAGTCACTCACCGGTAAAGAACGTCATACTAATGTCTTGGAAAATGACGTGACACGAGTTTTCAAAGCACTGTATTGCCTTCATTGTTTGCTTACGTGAAAAAAGAAAAAACACGTGTCCAATATGTTTTGGAAATCTATCTGACGGACTAATTAGATTTTTTTTTCTTAACTACCCTATTACGTCTGTTTCCATAAATGTCAAAAAAAAAACACCCAGAAACTATCCCCGTAATCTAACATAAAACTAAGTTAAAATTTTTCATTATAGTGATGTGCAGAAACTCGTGCGGCAGGTAAATGTTAACACAAGTTACATGTGTCGTAAAATGCCTCGAGCAAGCGCGGAACGCCCTACATGCCGTCGTGAAACTATTTCGGTTTAAAAAAGCACAATTTACTAGGTAAACATTAATATTATAAAGAGATAAGACTTGTATTTTTGTATGTAACGAATAAACTTAAAGACTATTGAACCGGTTGATTTTATAAATTCTTTCACCGTAAGAAAGCTACATCCTTACCGAGAACATAGGCTATATTATATTTTCAAAATACACGCGGATGTCTAGTATAAAATATATAGGATAGTCTAGTATAAAACTAAGTGATGTGCAGAGACTCGTGCGGCAGGTAAATGTTAACACAAGTTACATGTGTCGTGAAATGCCTCGAGCAAACACGAAACGCCCTACATACCGTCACGAAAATATTCCGGTTTAAAAAAGTACAATTTACTACGTAACAATAACATTGCTTTGAGTGAAACTGTTTGTTTGTACTATGATATTATTGGTATCCTTTGTTTGAACATTTGAACTCTAAGGTTGAACTGTTTGTTATTGTTTGTGTGCGTCTGTTAGGCTGTTGTGTTTTAGTTTCTAGGAAAATGACGGCGATAAAAGTGCGTAGGTGTCGCAAATTCATTATTGGAATAATATTAATACGTCTAGACTGAATATTTCGATTTTCACTCGAATTATTAGCGTTTCAACAAGTACTGAAACCACTTATTGCTAAAGTAAAACGATAAATATAGCTTAAAACAATAAAATCTAGCAAAAGAGTACACGGAAAAGTTAGGTAACCATCTTAAAATAATAAGAAAATAATAAAAATGAAACAGTGAATTTGTCACGCGACTACGGCGTAGCTAGGCTACGAGGCTCTACGTCGTCGTAGCAACGCCAGCGGGCGTCTACGCTTAAAATATGAAATATCTAGAGAAATTACAAGCAGACTGGCCCCGGGCACAAACCGCGCCTACCCCGTGTTATTTTATTTTTCGCTCTCTTGAACGTAAATCGCGTTAGTATATTTTTTTTTTTTATTTTCCAACCGGTTTATGAGTTTTTGTTTTATTTGAGTTCGTAGCGGTTGAATGTGTAGGAATTTTATTTATTAATCTTATATACACATACATGCGTTGGTCGAGAATTAACTACGTGCGCTTGAATTAGACCGGGGGTAAAGGTTGATTTTAATGGGGAAATTATATCTCTGTTCTACACGGTTTTGTTAAAGTTGATTTTGCGTTGTTGTTTTAAGTCAGTCTTGAAAAAAATCCGTGGAATACCTCTTTTGATGCTTAAGGATCAGTAAAGCTCAATTCTTACTTTTATATTGTATTTATGTTTTACAAGTACATAATTTAAACTTGATTTTCTTTTCTCGATCTAATGACTTTAAGATATTTTAATTTTTTTTCAATGTTGCCTTACACTAGGAATTTCTTCTGTATCGTGGGTGCGTTCACAAATATTTAAACTCACATACACAAATACCCAGACCCGGAACAACTACAACCATACAAATATTTGTTACGTGCGGGGATCGGACCCGCGACACGCAGCGCAGCAGTCCATTGCCTGAGCCACTGCGCCAACCGTGTCGTCAAATCGTCGTCGTCGTGTTCATTACCATGAAACTGGTTTTCATGTCACTAACATTATTTACCTAATGTAGTTGCCTAATGGACAAGAGGTCACTGATCCACTCCTCCGACACTTGTTTACCTTGAAGCACCTTTCAATTGTCGTGTTGCCTCACACAAGACTTACAGCCAAAGGCTTCAGCTTCAGTAGTTATTATGTATTATCCACTTATAGAGCGAATGAAGCCTTCGAACGAAGATTTTCAACAAATAAAGGAAACTTGACTTACGAGCAGTCGTAAGTTCCAAACGAGACAAGCGCAATACTTTGTGTAATTTGTTTATAACCATTAATCCAAAAACAGAGTAGAAGACATCGTGAGGAAACCGGCCTGGGATATCCCGGGATGTCCTAGAACCAAAAATTTCGAAGACATGTGACATCTACCAACCTGCACTGGGCCAGCGTGGTAGATTATAGCCCTTTCGCTCTCATAGAGACGAGGCCTGCGTCCTAGCAGTGGGAACATCAAAGGCTGATGATGATGATTACTCAACGGTGAAGGAAAACATCGTGAGGTAACTGACATGTCCTAGAACAAAAACTTGAAGACACGACATCTACCTAACCGCACTGGTCCCGATTGTTGGATTATAGCTCATTCCCTTTCAAAGCAACGTGCACTGAGTCCCAGCAGTAGGAACATTATAGGCTGAATTTACTTATGCTAAAGGGAAAGTTTTCAAGTTTCAGAAATTGGTATTATTCATAAGTTAACACGCATTTGCTTTTTCCTTCATCTAAGTCGGAATTATGATTTGAATATTAATAATAATCAGCTGTGGCCGGGACTTAATGACACGTCACACAAGTTTTAATGAACCAGCCTCTCGTTTGAGAAGTTCTCGGGAGGAGATTAAGACTTTCGGAAAATGGATTTTATGTCAACCCCGTTTGTTTGGGAGTTAAGCTTGTTACTCCATTTGATTTTGTGTTAAAATTTTGTTTATTTTCGCGTGATCCAAAAGTCAACGTATTCCGTGATTGCTTGGAAATGGGAATGGAAATTGTTTATGGGCTAATATATGTAATGTTTCTGTTACGTTTGAATATTGTTGAGTCAATTGTCAAAGAGTGAAAGAAAATATGTATGTACCCAGATGTAGTAAAAAAAATGTACTAGTGCGTGGGTACTGGGTACACCTCTGTCATGTTTCTACATAATCTTCTTATTCTTTAGTACCCTCTTGACATACGAAGTATTATACATACATGTCATCATCATCATTTCAGCCAAAAGACGTCCACTGCTGGACATAGGCCTCATACACATACATACACACGAACACAAGCATGAAGACACACATTTACATACATGTAGTCTTATTATATTAAAAGTAACACAAATAATTATACCCGTTTTCCCCAAATCACTATTAAATATTGTTGAACTGTCGGAATTTCAACCGTCAGGTCTGAGGCTAGCATTAAAAACCCATAAGTGTAGGTATATCATCATTTTCTGACATCTAGTGACGTGCAATAGGAAGTTAATGTAAATAACCAATCAAGATTAACCAACATACGACGTCATTGTCTCAAAACTAACGAAAATAAGTAAAAACTACGATATATAAAATTTCTAATGTCTCTGAGATATCGCGTTACTTCCGTTGCGTGTCGGACGCCCGGACGAGCGGCGGACGGGAGTCGGACGAGGCCCGGACGGGTACCGGACGCAGGCGCAGGAAACCTATTACGCCCAAATGAATTCCCCGCCGTTTCCGGGCCACGACAAATCCGCCTGCCGCGCCCGCTCGCCCACACCTAAGGGCCTTTCAGGGCTGAAAAAACATGTTATAATCATGTTCGAGATTTTATTTTATTCGACGAAATGTAAAAAATAGCAACACAATCCAGTTAGTTAGTGTCAGTTGCGTGAAAGTCTTAGAAACACGGTTTACATAATATAACATGCTAGCTGCTACTGAATATTCTTGATGGAAAACCCAATAAGACTTTTTGCTCGACCGGGGAATGGAATCAAGGACTACATGCACACCAGTCGCGCTTGCGACCACTAGACCAAAGGTAGTCAATATAAGATACTAGCGGACGTCACGCGGTTTCACCCGCGTAGTTCCCGTTCCCGTGGAAAGAGTGAGAATTTTTCAAATCGGTCCAGTAGTTTCGCAGCCTATTCGTTACAAACAAACAAACAAATCTTTCCTCTTTATAATATTAGTGTAGATTTTAAACAAATACATTAATAAGCATTAAATTAGCATTTTTATTAAAACTTTACTTTACTTTACGACTGGACACAAAAGTGGAAGATCAATCTGAATGAGTCAAAATCAGTTCACATTAACTTCACAAACAAACACAGTGACTACCACCCACTCTACATAAATGGTATGCAAATAAAACTTTCGAAAAAACAGGAACTCGATATTCGTTATAAACGTTTGTATTGGTTACTGGGAAGGAAATCCTGTTTATCAATACATAATAAGTTGATAATATACAAGCATATTCTGATGCCAATTTGGACGTATGGTATCCAACTTTGGGGCTGTACTAAGCCAACCAACGTCAAAATAATTCAACAGTTCCAAAATAAAGTACTCAGGGCTGCTGTAAATGCACCCTGGTACATAAGCAACGATTACCTCCACCGTGACCTCGACATGGAATTCGTCACCACCATCATACAAAAATTTGCTGAAGCCCACGAACACAGACTCCATCGACACGTGAATGTTGAGGCAATCCAGCTGTTAGACAACACAGACATAGTGCGTAGACTAAAGAGAACTAAACCATTTGAATTAGTGTAGTGTAAGTGAATCAATAATAGTAACAATGTTGTGCTATTTATATAACACATGAACAAAGTGTTTTATCAATTTTACCAGACTCTAAGGAAGTGTTACGAACGTGTGTAAAAGTGCATACCTAATTATGGACACTATTCTTAGCATTAACATAATTTATAACGTAGCATAATAAGTTAGATTTAAATTGTTTATTAGTCTTCTTAGGCTAGATTGCAATTAACTAGTAAGAACTTGGTTCTTACTAACAAGGAAAAAAAAAAAAAAAAAAAAAAAATTAAAACTGATTTTGATTTAAAAATCAAAGTAATATTAAAATCAGCACGTTTTCATGAATCGAAAGTTTAATTGTCATTTTATTTGTATAATTTGAATTGAAACACGGTGACAACCCTGAAGGGATCGCCTACGGACTTCACGGAGCGGAATTTTAATGAAATTTCTAGAAATCATCTTTTGTCATACACATAGTGCTCGCAGTAATACTACGGGTAATTACAGCGCTCTATCAAATAAAATAATTCCCATATTTTTTTGGTTAAGTCCGCTTTTAGGAACAGGCCCAGGACTTAGTTCTGATTGAGGATGTTTTATTATGTTTACTTTTCCTATTAAGTTAGCTGTATACCTATTCGCATAGCGAAAAAGCTCTTTAAATAAAGATTAAAAAAAATTGTCACAGCATATTTATACCACAAATAAAATTCTTCTTCTTTAATAGCCACTAACCTGGTGATGTCAGAGTTTTTTTTATTGACATCTTAGGGCCACTTATAAAAAGTTTTTTTTGTGGTTTGGAAATCATCAAATAACCCCTCCCGCTCATGGGCAGAGCGAAAGGGCGTGTCAGACTTCTACTGACTAAAAACCACCCATGTTCCTTCTTAGCCCTTTATGTCGAGGCCGCGGTATCTCTTACAACATCCCGCAGCCCGCCCTGGGACCTCTGAACTTGGCTTTACATGCCGTCGAGAATTATCTCTAAGGCATGCTGGTTTCCTTAAGATGTTTTCGTCACGAAAACAGGTGACAATAAACTACAGCGATAAAACAAACAACATAGAACAAACACAACAACTACAATTAACATAAAAAGTAATGAGTATCAACGTTTTTGAGTGATCCATTTTTCTTCACGTTGTCAACTTTCGTGAACACATATTTTAAAAACAATTCATAGCCGGTTTACGTTAATCTACGAACATAAATAAGCGTAGGTATCGACAACCCCAAAGGCCATAATTCTTCCGAAATAAGGCCAAGTTCACATTCAATGATCCTTCATTGTCTGACCGATCACAAATCAAAATCTTCGCACATACGTTCCCAGTTCTGATTTATATCTCGCTGTTGCTAAAATATGTCCCTTTCAGACCCTATAAAGTACCTTTCAACAATTTATTTGTTCCAAACTGGTTTTTAATTGATTTACTGGCAACATTTACGTTGGTTCGCGACGCGGTTACCATGGCAACCGAGGGGAGCAGATATGATATTGATATTATAAATAGCTGCGTATGTGTAGGTATGGAAAAGGGATTGTTTTCGGTAAAAAGGTTCACTGTTATGTATTTGTTATGTTTATGAATGTTCACTGGTGTGTTTCAGGTTTTATTTTTGGTTTATTTATAAGGGTCACCTCATGAAGATTTTATTCCGCTAAGCGTAATCAGCTTATAATGTTCTCAGTGCTGGGACCACGCGGACTCAGGGTGGGTTTGTACATGTAACATGTCTTCGAATTTTTGATTCTAGAACATTACGGTTTCGTCACGATGTTTTCCTTCCACCTCTAATAAAAGTAAATTAATTCATCACGTCCGATTAAAACAGTAAATATGTTTTATGCAATATAAAAATTTCCATGTTGTAATGCGAAGTAATATTTATATAAATTACATAAGGAAAACCTACCCAATGAAACTTGATACACAAAACATTCAATAGCCACCATTCACGTCTAACACCTCACAACAGAAATCAATTGAAGAAATGCAAAATAACATTCATTGCCACCTCAAATCCGATATTTTAACATAAATAGAATATCAATAAATACAAGTTAATCGGAAAACTTCAAATGCAAGAAAGCTATTAGGGATCGACAGGTGACATAGAAATAAATAGCTAATACTTATAATCCAGGAGAGCGACACTTTGTAATTTGTTTTCTATCGTCGAGTGAAAATATCAAATGAGTGGATACGCCGAGCGCGATTGGATCGAACCTTTTCATGCGGGCAAATTGGTTTTCTTTTTTGACCAACGCTACCTCGCCTGACGAGGTGGCGAATTTTCTTGGGTTCCGTGGGTTTAGTAAAGAGTTTCAGTTAACAATTGTTTTTGAAAATGTTTTGATTATTATATTTTTTATATGAAAACTAGCCGATCTGGCTGACGTCATCCTGCCCGGACAACAGCGCCACCTACTGGGTAAAATTGTAAATATTAACCATTCTCGAATCTACTTGAACACACACAAAAAATTTCATCAATATCGGTCCAGCTGTTTAGGACGAGTTCTGTAGAATTATATATATAAAGATGTGTTAAATAAAGATATATAACGATACGAGTATTATAACGATACTAGCGACCCTCCACGGCGATATGTCTCCGGTCTCAACTATCTAAACTACCAACAAACATAAAGATTGTTTTTTTAAATCAGTTGGGTGGCTTCGTAGATTAGTGTGTACCAACAGTGATTTTTATCTATTTTGGTGTTATATTTTTTTAATGCTGAAAACATTGAATGGGGATCGAACCCGAGTCACTCTGCGTAGCAGTCCATTGCTCAGATATTGTGCCGACCGCACCTTCAATCCACGACGACTAGACGCGGGACGCGTTGCAACAACGAAATGTTTATGGAATCCTGAAACTCGTATAAGGTACAGTCAGCTGCAACAATATGTAAACACTTAGCACAATTTAGTAGCAATTTTTTCCTACTGTGTTGATTTAATTTTTACAATACGTTACGAAATAAATATTTTGGAACCCATGTTATCAAAAAGTAGGTCTATCTCAAAGTTGCAATCATTATCGTTCACGAGACTTTCGCGTTTTAACTTTGCCAAGTGTTTACATATTATTGCCCGTGACTGTACATAAGTACGCTGGTCCCCATAAAACAAATCTTATCATGGATAAATAAAATTGCGCTCAAAAAGAACACAACCTTTATCCAGACAGGCAGAAAAATCCCAGAATAAAGCTTCGTAAAATTTTCTTATTACTTAAAAAAGTGAAACGTGCACGGAACCCGCCGTATACAGCGGGGCGCACTTTTTCATTTCATATTTCCTCTCCACACCGCTCCCTCGTTTTATGGGTCATGCGACTATGTGCGACTATTTTTAATGGACCTGTGCACAGTTTTCATTTTTCCCAGTGATAAATTGACTCCATGCCCACGATGGATGGTCATCTTTTCGAAGCTGAAGCGCTCGTATTTTCATTCTTGTTCGTTTTAAATTTTTATTTCGTGTTTACAAGTTGAGGTTTTGTGTATGCTCTTGTTTGTAGGGGCAACTGATTTTGATTCGTAATGATGTTGTTATAGGTATGACTTTGTTGTCATTATAAACATATAACTTAAAAAACGCGTCTCACAGAATACTTTCATTACGAAGCAGGTTAAAATAAAATAAGGAGGCGATATGCGCCTCAGAAAGCACGCTAAGCCTTTGGCCGTCCCGGTTGCTATTTGTAAATCTTGGACAGTCGTTACAAGTAGTCAGTTTCCCGATAGTCTGACAACCAGTTTTACCAAAGTATTGCTCAAACTCAAAGCATTTATTTCAATTAAGCCATTACAGGCACTTTTGAATGTCAGAAGAACAATTCATACAAAACTAAGAGTGCAATACGTCATTCAGAAACCCACCACGCCGAACCACACGCCGCCGAATGCCCGCAACAACGAACACTGCGAGCACGAAAGCACGCAGCCACGCACACCGCAACAACTACATTGTGGAGGTCAGATAGACAGTCGCTCCTCGAAAAATACTAGCGTTCAGCAGCATCTGGTAAGATTGGTAACCGACCCTAGCAAAGTTGGATAAAGGTTAGGCAGATGATGCAACGGGTGATAAGTAATAGTGTTCAGCCATCAGTGTCATCTTACAAATAAGATCTTGCGTCGCTTCTGTCTTCATACTAAGGATGTTTACTGACTAAAAAAATATGATCCACCACGCGGGCCTAGTGCGGGTTGGTTGATGGCGCATAAAGGGTGTAAAAGTACCCTTAACGCAAACTAAGGGCACTTGTTCTCCCCACCACTGCGATCATTTTTTGGTTCTAGACCATACCTGGGAACCCACTAGTTATGGAGACATTGGGGGTCAAAGCTCCAAATTTTGCACAGATGTTTTTGGTAAATACTAGTTTTTCAGATTATAACTTTACTTAAATTACCTCCATGACCCGTTTACTATTCAAAATATCCACTAGCACAATGTTTTAAGAGTGCTACATTGAGTTTTACCGTAAAATGTGATTTTTGACTCCAAAAAAAACTCGTTTCCCAGCAAACATTTTTGCGTAGGTGTACTTAGTTTGATGTAGAGAATGCTTGGTTGACGTATGTGTGAAGGGTTAATTTAGACCCTGTATATGTCTTCGAATTTTTTGGTTCTGAGACATGCTGATTCCCTTACGATGTTTTCCTACACCGTTTTAAGACCAGTGGTGATGAAATAAATTACACAAAGTAATGCACATACCTGGGTTCGAACCCACGACTTACTGTTCGTAAGTCAGGGGCGCCACCACTGGGCCACCGCTGGTCTCTATACCACTTAGCAATAAACATTTCTATAAGGCTGTTTTGGTTCCCAAACAATAAATACGGAACCTGAACCACCATACACACTTCTAACGGCTCAGTGCATGTCTGTGAGTGAAATCCGTATGCGCGGGCGCTTGCTTCCGATCTATTAGTTCAGCGAAGTGATTGGACGCCGCGCCACTCGCGACGTGACCTGACTGCCACTCTGAGCTGCTAATGTGGAGAGAAACGTGATGGTGGAGGTTATGTGAGTGATAGCGTTGGGTTTTAGATTCAAAGCAAGGAGTTGGCCCTTAGCAATTTTTAAAGTGAGTTTGAGAAAATAAAAAATGGGTGAAAATCGACCGAATGAAAGGAGACTTTATTTTTAATGAAGAATTATATAATATTACACCCTACAGTGGGTTTTTTCTGACTGAAATGATGATGATGATGAACATAATTCCATTTCAGAAAAAAACAGTCGTTGCAAGAAGTACCAGAAAATATACTTTTACTGGTCTTACTTACGACGAGTATTTCATGAAAAAGCTTTGCCAATTCCTCTCAAAACGTAAATATTAAAATATAACTGTAGGTACACAGGGAACAGGCACTTTTATTTAACTTTTCTTCCATAAATGAACACAATCAAATCCGCAGAACAGTGCCAAGTAACACTGACAACTCGCCGGCAACTCTAATAAATATTTAATCCTGGCAAAGAACGTCTCGAAACTTAGCATCGGGGGCGGCGAACAAACTTCGTAGGCGACAACTAAAGTAAATTAATACCTGACATAAATTTGCCATAACTGTGCCGAGTTTGCGCTGTAGGCTGGCTCAAGACACGTACAAACGACGTACAAATCGTGAAGCCGGATGCGAGCCGGCTAATGGCGACATAAAGCAGCGGGACGCACTACCCGGGTGCCCAGAGGGTGCGCAGTACTTGTGATTATCTGTTGGACGATCCTTGTAAGATAGTTGACAATCGTATCGATTTGGGGTTGTTTCTGCAACTTGATGGGAAGTGTCATTTAGTTGGTATAAGGTACCTTAACGATTAGAAGTTGCGTTCGGAATTCAAGTGCCTCTTAAACTCTACATTAATTTTAATAAAACATACTATCCTCAAATTTTTAACTGTCCAAGGTTTGTCGCTGTAGGAGACGACAAAGTTGTGATTTTCTTAAAACAGGACTTATATGGGTGGTATTGAGATCCTCTTCCTTCTTTTTCATCGGCTAAAAAGCAAAAAATATCAATATTAAGGTGACATTTAGTTTCGTTATATGCTGAAATTATGCTTTTACCTTTTTTGTCCTATTTTACGCAACCAGAAAATATATTATCTAGATCATATTTCCAGTAACGCTTTTTGTTACACAAAGATGCGACACAAGAAAACTGCGTCATCGATCTTGACGCAATTTTATTTCGAGTTTTCTCTGTCAGACAAGGGATGTTTCGCTCCACCAGACAGAGGGTTATTAGCTAAATAAATTTGCTCACCCAATATGCTCGGTAACTCGATTTAATGGCGATAGAATTGATTCATTCAATTACGAGGAATTTTTAGTGCCCCATGGTGTGGGATAACTTTGTTTTAGGGGAGTTATACGAAGGGATAGTTTTCTCACGTAAATTGTATGCTTATTGATTTGAGTATTTACTTTTGCGTTGTTTGGTAGTGTGAGTCGTTCATTCTGTGTTTTAACATTTATTTGATTTTAGAAATGTTTTGCAACGATCTCGAAAATAAGCTGGAATGAAATTATGGCGTTTGCATATTATTATTGTTATTCTCTTTATTCATTTTTCTACATAAAGATCCCTTATAAAAAAAAACTATATAAAAAACATTTAAAATATAAAACTTGTGATCCGCCTGTGTCGGGGGCAGGGTCAAAGCTATCAGTGGTTAGGGCTCCAGAGACAGGTACTTCCTCACAGGAGGAGTACTGCCTTATTATTATTAGCCATTTGTGTCCCACTGTATAACTTGTCGAAAAAAAGTAAATTAGTATATAGTTTGTCCTATTTATATAGGACAGGAATTTAATTCCATAATAAGGCACCTTCACCCATATTCCGCACATACGCAAGACCTTCATCAGAAGCACGACTAAAACCTAACAGCCGCCGCGTCCTAAACATGACATGGATTTATGTGACGTCACCGTCCACCACCATTAGTATTACTAATGCTCCCATTACCGGCGGGGAGCGGGGAACGGAGGAGGACGGGGGGGGGGGGGCTTCCCACGGCATCTGCCGCTTGTTTTAGCTAATTTATGGCCTGACGACAAGGCCCAGCTACCCAGAAAGGTGGATAACATGGATTTAAGGAGCTGGATGTGGTAATGTAGTGCTTGGATTTTTATAGGTTGACCATAATTATGTTTTATTGGTTTTTAGTTGCCATGATTTATAAGTTAGGCCTCATAACAGGTTTAAAAACCCCTCAGGCCGGACCGTCAAATCACTTGTTCTTCCCATCGTTGTAATAGTTTTTTGTACCAGAGTACTCGACTATCCTTTCAAAGCAATTCAAAGTTATCACTGATTTCCATAAAAATATCTTCTTATGAATACAGATTTTAAATGTAATTATTGAATTTTAACTACCCCCATGACCTCTGTACAGTCGTGGAGCAGTGGTGGCCCAGTGGTGACGGCCCCAACTTACCAATAGTAAGTCGTGGGTTCGAACATTTGTTTCATCACCACTGCTCTCAAAACGGTAAAGGAAAACACTGTAAGAAAACTTATGTCTTAGAACCAAAAAAATCGTAGACATGTGACATCTACCAACTGGGCCCACATAGTGGATTATAGCCCATCCCTCACCTAGAGAGGATGCCTAAATCCGTGCAGTGGGTACATTATAGGCTGATGATGATGATGATGACCTCTGTACTGTCGCATGCACCGAGAACGCAATATTTTGCATGCGATACATTGCGTGCTACCGAAAAACAGCAAACCTAGGTAAAACTTTTATTTTTGGTGTTTTTCTAGCGATTATTTTAAAGCCTGTTGGAGATAAAAGGCCTGTGTTCCAGCAGTGAAAACATTACATGATTATGGGGTAAAACCTTTCTTTTTTTTGACTGTGTTTCAAAGCCTTTTTTTTTGGGGGGTGGAAATCATCAAATAACCCCTCCCGCTCTTGGGCACAGCGAAAGGGAGTGTCAGACTGCTAAAAACCACCCATGTTCCTTCTTAGCCCTATATGTCAAGGCCGCGGTATATCTTACAACATCCCGCAGCCGTGTTTCAATGCCTGATCCAGTAAGCCTAGGTCTAATGTACGCAAGACTTGGCACTTCCGCACATATCTGCGTTGCGTGTCGCGTGTGAAATATGGAGCGGCAGCTACGTGTGCTTTCTGATATATATATCTGTGTATTTGCTACATTGGATGCCGCAGGATGAACTGTTTTTCGTTGACAGTGAAACAACATTAGATAAATAAGAGTAAAATAATCAAGTGTCACATTTGTAAGTGGGGCAATTTGGGGCCTATTGCCATCAACCGGGCATATTTCTAGACTGGCCTGTTGGTCTAGTGGTTAGTGACCCTAACTGCTATGCCGGAGGTCGTGGGTTCGATTCCCACCCAGGACAAATGTTTGTGTGATGAGCACGATCATTTGTTCTGTGTCTGGGTGTAATTTATCTATAATATGTATGTATTTAGAAATATATAAGTATGTTTATCAGTTGTCTAGTACCCATAACACAAGCTCTGCTTAGCTTGGGACTAGATGGCGTTGTGTGATAGTTGTGGAATATTATTATTATTTATTATTATTATTATTGGATGCCGCAGGATGAACTGTTTTTCGTTGACAGTGAAACAACATTAGATAAATAAGAGTAAAATAATCAAGTGTCACATTTGTAAGTGGGGCAATTTGGGGCCTATTGCCATCAACCGGGCATATTTCTAGACCGCGTAGTTGCTACTGATACTAGGAATAGTGGACCTCAACCACTATAGTCCACTACATCAACGGCGTAGTCAACATTTATAGTATGGCAAAAAAAGGCTTGATGCAACTGATAATATCAGATGTTTTGAGTGAAATTAACTAGAAATTAGTCAAAACAGTCTAAGGATTTGAAAATGGAATGAAATGGGTTCTCTGTTCCCTGATCATTATAATTCAGATCTCTTTTAAGTTCGAGTAAATCAGTTTCGTCTAGGCAAGCATGTCCCACCCAAAGCCGCGTCATCGCTTCACATCATTCAGACAAACTGCGGACAGTCAAGCTTATTTAGTAAAAAAAGCAATTAAACCAATGCAAAATCGATTGTTCTCAATGTTCTTATTAAAAAGGAAAAAAAAGCAATACGTAAAATTCAAAAACGAAAACAGTTAAATGATCTACAAACATCAATAACATTCATGTATATTTCCTTAGCTCATTACAAAAACTATTTGCCGTATATTTCTGAATGTATCAACTTCAACATAAAATAAAAAAAAACACAGTACAATATTGCTCACTAACATTTACGTAAAACATCCCATACATTGTCAAACAACTTTACCATTACAGCAATCCAGGCACGCACTTGGGAATTTTATTTTTCAATTACAATTGTTAACGGCATAATCAGGAGATATCGCACAATCGCTGTGGGCTCGGCTAATCCAGATTTATTCGAACAGGGCCGGATTAAGGTGGCGTGAATTACACGTTTATAGGCCATAAAGAGTGATCCGGTGGCGTGCACTACCTGTCGCGGTTAGATATAGTTATGATGTGCACTCGACTGAGAATACAGGGTGTTGCTTTTTGTTAAAGTTTTTATTAATACCGTGTGTAATGATTTCGGTAAATGATTACTGCTTGCGATAAGATGATACAGTTTTAGAATGGTTGATGCCGAAATAGAATATTGGTAATAAGTATATAGGTTGAGATGATGATTGATGATTTTTTACTAAGTAGAGAGTGATAGTGTTTTTATTATTCGAAACAGATACAAGAGAAAGGTACACACTTTAATCCACTAAAATAATTGGAAGGCCTTAAATGATCACAGTAGGTAATAATTTTAGAAAACTCTGTATGGATCTACTTAAGTAAAGATGTAGTCAAAGTTATTGCGCAAAAGAATGAACGCTGGTTATTGATCCCGAAGATTTTATTTTTAGCACCCTATTTCATTTGGAAAATCATATTACGAGGAAATTAATGACGCAGGATGAAGTAATAGGAAAATTTCTGAAACGCGAAACAAATGTTATGAAATAAGAAATATGTAACGCTCACTTTTGGTAAGACGTCATATTTCAGGCAAGTATTACCGAGAATTTGGCCCTGCCCTTAATGTTACCTATTATTTTTATATAAGTGCGTCCCACACTGCCACGAAAGTAGATTTTACTTGTTTTTCTTGATTTATAACGAACTTTTATACTTAAAAAGCAGTGATAGTCTAGTGGTGTGCCAAGTTAGCCCCGAGTTCGAACCTATGGCGCACCTCGTACGTCTCGACACACAGACTTCTACCGATTCAAAACCACCCATGTTCCTTCTTGGCCCTTTGTGCCGAGGCCGCGGTATCGCTTTAGAACAACCCGCAGCCATCGAAACACCCCTGAGTTTTCGACTTTATGTGTGTATTCTATAATTATTTCTAGGTGAAGGAAACATTGTGAGGAAACCAGCCTGAGAGATTTTTCTCGACGGTACGTAAAGTCAAATTAGAATTCTGATACTCCCTACCGCTCTGCCTAGAGCGTGAGGAGCGATTTGATGATTTCCCAACCTCAAAAATAAAAGAATAAAACTAAAAACATAAAATTTAACTATTAGAGCATCCTATATATAGAATGGCGACGGTAGTTAGCAGTGGCGTGCGCGCGTCTTGTTGCGCGCGAGTTATGTCCGTCGCCCACGCGGCGCGTGCGCTGGGCGCCTGGCTGCGCTGCGCCCGCGCACCCAACCGCCCCACCGCTCCCGTGGGTGAACGCATTCAATATCTACGTGTAAAGTGCCCATTAATTAAGTGTCAAACGATTAGAATCCACTGCGTAGTGCAAGGAATTGAGGATTATTATTTGTATTTGTAATATGATATTTTTGTTATTCCGATTTGTAGACTGGATCTTGTTTGACAGGTGGACATATTTGTTGTGTGGGTAGGATTTAGTATGATTAGTAGTCAAAGTAAACAGAATGTGCAACTCTAAACACTGTCTAGCCCTGTACTAGCTTCAATACGGAAGATACTTAAGTAGTTCAATGTAAGGGCTGGCCATTAAAACTTTCAAATTTAGTTTTTGTACAAAATGTTCTCTATCATGTTACCATAGAACAACCTTTTATACTTCAAATAAAACTTCCACATAACTCAAAACCTCTCGGTTATGGTCAATATTCCTGAATCTATACAGCATTCTATATTCCTGTAATCACACTGGCAGGTGTGAAGATTGCTAGCAGTAGCGACATCTTTATAGTCTCTATTTCGAGAATTCTCCTTGCCATGGAGAATTGGATACCAGTCTTTGAATGGGCTTTACGCATTAAAAATGCATGCAATGATAATTCTCTCTTTTGGGGTCAAAAGTGGGGTCAGGATAATGTTAAAATCAGAGAATTCAGATATTTTGTAAATATTGGCTTATAAGATCAAAAAGACGTTCAGAAAATGCATTTGCTTATAAAATCCTTGAAAAATGTCTAATAAAAATGACAAAACTGAATAAAAACCCTTAAATCATTCAACGATTGTGAAAATTTTAATAACAACTTACCCCCAACTATAAATAATGTTCCGTAAGCAATCTGGCTTACAAATAAACCACACTTTAAGTGGGGCTAAAACGCACTCGGATGTTCTAATGTCGACGCCATTTTGGTTCGTAGGTACTCTTGTAGGGATTTGCGTAGGTACTTACCGAGGGGTAGGTTAGACCAAAATGTAAATAGAAAGACAATAATCGTAAAATAATTAGAATTTTCTTGGGAAGTGCAGGGTGATTAGTACGGGCTTTGTCTTTGAGGCCCCGTATGGCGAATAAATATTTGGAGTCCTACGGTCGTACTAATAAGTTCCAATAATAAACTAATCAGGGTTAGCACTAGTACTTAGTATTAGTTTCCTTAAAACTAATTGTGTAGATCAGATAGATATAATTATTTTTATCTAAAATAGCGTGTTACTTAAACAATGTATCTGAAGTGGATTTTATTTTCATATCTCCGTGCAACATCCGTGGGAGGGTGGCCAAGTAGCACGATTCTCCGAGCATTGAGGAAAAATAAAGAAGCAAAAATGACAAGACGTTATTTGCATCCCGCTAATGGCCGCTGCTGTCGTAATGCGGGGGTAGATGAACAAATATTGCTTTATCCAGACGAGCCACAATTTATTCCAAACTCGCTTTATTCGCCATTCCAACGCCAGAAGTCAGGAGGGAAGTCGAAAAATGGTGGCATTTGGATTTTTAAGTGATTCGCAAATCATTCCGCTTAATCAAATGACCTTATTTGTTTGCTTGGTTTTCCTTGTTTTTTTGCACCTAACCTATTTAGGTGTTTGCGTCGTTTGCTCTGATTTATAAAGAGATGTTTTGAAGCGGCACACTGCAACAAACTGTCGTAACGTACACATCGGGCTCTTATCGCCCAGGCCGAGGGGAGAGAGGTCACGAAAATGGCCTTATCTAAATAGCGTGACCGCGCGATACCCGCGCCTCACCTGCTGACTTTATGCCTTTCCCGGGGAAGTGTGGCGCCGCATACAAACGAGCTCAACCCCCGCCTTCGACCATCCAAATGTCGTAAACTTTTGATGTGTTAACACGTTACGATTTCACATGAAAAAAGCGTTGGAAGCGCTGCACTCAAGTTTGAATTATGTGAAAAATGCAAATTAAAATAACTCTCAAATCCCAACTCAACCGTGTCGGAGCTTAATCCGCGAAGTGACAACGGCATTCTGACGAGGCGCCGGAGCTGGGAATTATTAAAACGAACGCCAACTTTTTCACTAAGCCCGTCGCAAAGCCGTTTCAATTGCGCTGCGCTGAAGATAATTCCAACTGACGTCATCTTTTTTTCAAATTCTCGACTCGGCTACGTTCTGTGTGCAGCAATTATAACATTTCCACTGACTGGGAAAACAGAAACACGTGGGAGAGAGCGCGTCAAATCGCACCGTTCGTAATTTAAATTTAGATGGAAATTTAATGATGCATTCACAAAGGGCGCTCGTAAAGTCGGTTGCGAGATATTTTTTACGAGGATCTCGCGAACTATTGCGCGCTTAACGACTCCGAAGCAAGATCGCCCTCCGCTTTAATGAGCGCCCGATAAACGTGTTAACTGCCGCGACCTTATTTTTATGCCGATGTAAATTTGCTGAAAAACGTATTCATTACAGCGATTGCGGGCTAACGGCAACATTATGCCGTATTAAATTTGCAACGGAGCGTTGTCCTAGAAGCTGGTCTAGGTATGTGAAATAATAGTGACGGCGAGCGTCAGAGGCAGGCTAAGGTAGCGCTGGCTATGTTTAATATATGAGGGCAGGCGACGCAGCGTTGGTAAACACGGCCCAACCTTCGCTCATGTTGCCCACTGTTTGCTCACCGTTCTAGTCTCAAGAGAAAATATGTTTGCTTTGCATACCTAACCATAGCTTGCTCAGAGGCAGCGCCTGTTTTCCTTGACATATTTTCTCCGAAGCTCTACAAATAGCGGCTAAAAAGTTTCTACAATGTGCGCAGCTTGTAATGGCTGACTTAAAATTTTTTACAGTCAATTGTTTTGGATTTTATGATTTGTTAATAAATAATAGTGTCATGGCTCTTGGTTTTCTAGACACCTAAATATCTAATTCAAACGTTCACAAAATTCGTCAGTCAAATTGTCTCACAATTAATATGTCCATTTGCCCAATAACTATTCCTTATCTGAGATAAAATATTCTAAGCAATCAATAATAAGAATCTGAGTCGTTGTTTGTTGAAGTGCTGAGCTCCTGAGGCTACTCCTCTCGCCGCACAACTCCACTTAACAAACGTATAAATAATATTCAAGGCGAGGGAACATATTTGAGGGTACGTAGTAGGTAGGGTAGTTTGACGGCGTAACGAATCGAAAAACCAAATCATCGAGTGGCACCCCTACTGTACACCGCTACATGATAGTTTAGAACTGATGGAATGGAGTCGGTTTTATTTGTAGATTTTTTTGTTTGTTCTTTGTTTTTTTTTTATTATTTTCTGGCTTTTTAAACGGTTTACTTTCCTCATTAAGTGAGTTTCAGTATTTTTTGAAGACTTCACAATTGATGTATGCTTCCCTACCTAAATAAGAATATTTAAAAAGCTGTTAGACTTACTTTAACCTGGCTTTTTAGGCAGTGTTGTCTGAACTAACAACAAAAATAATTAACAATAGTTGGTTAGGCTACTCCACGCCTTTCGTTAGCATTAAATCTTTAGGGCTGCCCCTCAGCGGTCTGTCGAGAGTACTCGTCGGACTTTTTATATATTTTAATTTTAATTTCATATCGGGTGCTAATGGCGGGGCCACAGCCCTGCGTAGCGAATCGCACGGAGCCCAATGTATTCAAAGCATAATAAAACTTAATGTACCAAGTGAACTAATATTGTCTTATTCAATATTTAATTTTCAAATATGAATTTGGCCAATTTTTGCGATTCATAAATTTTATTTAAATGTTTTACGTTGAGGAGGGAAAGTAGATATTATATTGATACCTTTTCTTAAGGGGTTAAAATGTTCTGAATATTTAGATTTATAGCATTGAAAGTTATGTGTGGCACTTAACAGTCATGGAATTATTTTATGGAGTTTTGGGGCTATAAAAGCTTGATAAGAAAATTGGTGATGTAGATGTGTGGTGATGCTTTTGACCGGACATATTTTAAAGCCGCTGCGGAGACAACCACAGCTCAAGTTACTTGATTTCAAGTAACAAAGTTAACAGGATCTTTTATGACGTTTTATGAGTTAGTATTCGGCAACATTATCACTTTATTTGATCGCTGTAAGCCTGTCGTTGATCCGCGTTCACATGCGTGTAGCAGTCAGCTAAACGATGTTAGTCCGATACTGTTTCAAATAACCTTAAGCCGTCACCCCTCGTGTACTGTACAAACAGCGGCGAAGTCAAATCAGCGCCAAGTTAATCCGTTTAGGTGCGCGAACCCACTTGATTAAGTTTAATTTATTTTAAAAATCAGCGCGAGCGAGCCGCCTCCGGCACTGCGTCCCTCCAAAATACATTATTCAGTGTTTTAGAATAATTTTCAAATTCGATTACATAGGGCCGACCCTCGGTAAGTGGGTGGGCCGGGCGGCAGCGCGGCGGGTGTATTTAGCCAACACGGGGGTCTCGCCGCGTGCGATTCTGATTTGAATATGCGGCGCACGTGGCGTGCCACCCCCTCCCCGCTACCCCGCAGGGACCGCGCCGATCATATTTCAAACGTCACCGTCGATGTCTCACTCAGATACTATCGGCCGATAAACGACGAGATACCACCGGCAAGGGTGGCAATAGTTCGTCGCCTGCCGACCTCCAGCTATTTTTTACCCCGCGATTATCGCCTGCAGTTGACACCTAAATATTACTTTTCGCTCAGCACACTCGTATAACCCTGTGTTCGCTATACAGGCATTTTGCGGTTAGGTGCCGCAGCCAGCGAAAGCACTTGAAGTTTATTGGCATGACATATTTCGTAGAGAATTTTCCGCGTATTATAATAATCACAGTGTGAGCCGTGATGGAAAACATTTTGCGAAGGCAAATTTGCACATAATATTTTCATACGATGATCACAACGGAAGCCAGTTTAGTGTGTACGAAAAAGCTTGACAAGCTGATAGGAAAAATGTTGAAGAGTTTTCTACTGCTTTCAAATTTTCGTACGAAGTTTTCCAATTTAAACTCTATAAACAAAAATTCAGTTCTCAGGCCGCGTAGTGGCGTAGTGGCACATAATCGGTGGGAGTGTTCGCACGCGTGGCGCGGGCGCATGTCGCGGCGTGGTCGGGCGGCCGGCACGCGCCACTCCATTACCGCGACCCCGCGGACGATGATGCTTCACTGCTAAAATAAATTGTAGATAGGAATACAGATTCATGTTCGATGTTCGAAGATTTCTGCCTAAAATATGTAGGTTTTAGAGAGAATAATCACAATCACCGACGACCTTGTTGGAGTGGCAGGAAAGAACTGGATGCGAAAGGCGAAAAACTGGGAAGAATAGCGTGCACTGGAAGAGATCTACACTCAGCATTGGTTGGTGAAAGGTTGAAGAAGAAGGAGAGAAGAAGAATCACAATTCAAGAGAGAAGGTGCTCTTCTATCGTCCAGAGAAGCTAGCGCTTTAGAGCTAAAGAGCCAAGTTTTACGATGATATTAAACAATGATAACATAATAATTCCATCAGTATGTAAATCTAGACTCTGTGAACGTGTCCTAATAACAGTCCATCTCATTTAACCGAATTTAAAAGTACATATAGGCAAAATCTCAATTTTTCCACGCGGTGCAACAGACTGGCTTGTCTGAACAATGCCATTCTTTGCCTTCGATCACAGAAACATTTACGCGACTGCAATGTAAGACTACAAGCGAATCGGCGAGTAATCCGCTACTTGTAGCGCAAATCGAGATATGGACGAATTAATTTTGGTCGCATGCCGTCGTAATTAAAAACGAAGACTTAGCGTGACAGATGTAAACGCTAGATTAAAGCAATCTGGCTTTTTGGGCTTTAGATGGTTGATAAAAAGTTAGGGGTTGAATACTAGAAAAATTTTGATTCTCTACGAAGGAAATTGAATAGGGTACTAATTTCACCAAAAAACCTAATTATTCCGTCTAATAAATTATCAAAAAATATTGGATACGACTTTTTTGTTTTATCAAATTAATAAAAATTACGAAAATAAAACGTGTCAAAGATCATGAGCGGGGGCTTTTGACGTCACTTTGTTAAAAAAAAAAGTACTAACCTTGTGACGTCACACGACTTGTTTTTGGAAATCTATCGGCCGGACTAATTCGATTTTTTTCTTGAAATACCCTATTTGTTGAAGGTTATAAAGTGTGAGAAAAACGTTGAAAAGGTTATTTTATTCGGTCAAGTTTCCTTCTCTAATCCAGTGCCCAAAAACAATAATCGGGTGCTTTTAAGAATGAAATAGAAATAATTAAGCACCAATTTGAAGCACAACTTCTAGTTTGATATCTGGGTGACCTTTCAATCATAACATAACATCACGCCTGTTATCTCCGAGGGGTTAGGCAGTGGTGTACCTAAAAGTACGCACATTTCGCCAGTAATGTTTCAATAGCACTTTTTCCCGATCCAAAATTCGAACTGAAGATCCCATACTCAACTTGCTTGCAACCACTAAACTCCGAAACAGCAGTCAAGAAACAGTCCGAGTAAAATCAAGTGGAAATAAGAAAATAATTAAGTGCAAAAGCACAGCTTCTAGATTTATATCTGGGTGACCAATGAATCATTAAGAAAAACGCTCAAAAAAATTAAACGACGCGCATCGCCCGTGAACTTCACTCACAAAAATGTCAAAGGGGAAATTATTTCTCTTATTCGGAATATTTCACAGAGACAAAATGTAGTTTTGGTCGAATGAACTTTGACGTTCCCCCATGGCCCATAGGATGTGCGATTGAACGATCGCCCCACAACTGAATATGAGTGGCTTCATGGATTTTAGCTATGATTACCATATCGTGATTTGACGTTCATTGTTTTATATTGTCTCTTTGGTATATTTATATTCCGATGCTATCTACGCTAACATTATAAAGAGGAAAGATTTGTTTGTTTGTTTGTTTGTAACGAATAGGCTCCGAAACTACTGGACCGATTTAAAAAATTCTTTCACCGTTGGGAAGCTATACACTATCCCTGGGTGACATAAGCTACTTTTTATCCCTGTATTCCCACGGAAACGAGAACTACGCGGGTGAAACCGCGTGACGTCCGCTAAAAAAAAAATAAAAAAAATAACGAGTTATTTGTTTAAAAGGGTACAACATGTTGCTCTAAGAATAATTGCTTTTTAAATTTTTGCATTTTTTTTTCGCATGCAATCTTGTAGGACTACGAAATTTTCAATCAGTGAACGGGTGAGAATTTACTCATTCAATTAAATTGTTATCAATCAACAAACCAAATGAAGAAACAAATCAAAAATGCAAAGAAATTCAATAACCGTCTACGATTCTTTGGATTGTCACCCCAATACAGGGAATTTTTTACAAAGTTACCCTTACTTACTAAAAAATCGACGTCACCTTTTATTTTTTCGGTGACACGGATCATTTTTGATTGGCAAATCGTTCCGCGATAGTAAGGATGCCCCAGGGTGCTTACAAATCCCCGAGATTGAGTGCGGGACACCGCGCGGTGAGGGTTCGATTATTACTCGAGTCTCGATCTCGATACACCACTCGATGCATCGCGGGGAGCTGCATTACACCGAGTATCGAGTGTGGCGTTCAGTGGCTTTCGAATCGATTCGGTGGCGGATCAATCGAGTCACTAATAGTGTTTGGGACTTGTTAACAGTGTTCGCATTTTGTAAGGTTATAACTTGAGAACTTTTCTATTATGATTCAGATAGATCAAAAACTCAGTTGGGTTTGATCTACTTAGAACTATCCTCCGACGATATAAATTGAATTTTTTGTAAGTGGTTCACACTCTTTTGATATCTTATACCTACATAGTTTCTTTTCAGGTCGTAAATAAATTATGTTGAATTAAACCGCAAACTTCCTGGTTATAAACAAGTTTTCCCCTAATACTCTTCATAACGCAATTGCTGTCTTCTCCCATATGTTGCGTGGAATGTATTATTTTATTATGTTTTTATTTACTTAACGTCCGCCGAGACGAGTGTTTAAGCCGACGTTTATGATATTCTCCTGTGGCTTGCAACCGAGGGGTGAACGATGATGTTCTATTGTTTCATTCTCACCCTCGTTTTGTCAAGTTGATACACTGAGCTATATCTGTACGTATAGGTAATATAAAATATCAATGCCGTTTCGGGGTTTCGGGCACGACAATTGTACAAACAATTTTGAATGTTTAAGGAAGTTACGGTTCCGAATGAAACCTCAGAACATCGTATCGTAACTTTTGAGTATTTACGTTCTAATGACCTGACCTGAAACAATTTCCGATGTATCGAAACTGTTCACCAATAATTTTATCGAAAATTCTATGCAATATTTTTGAATCGTTTCCTATTGTTGTGTGTAGCAGACAAAACAGATGAAAACAGTCTGAAGTGTAGGCAAGCTCCAATGATCCGTGGCTCGCGCGATATTATTTTTGCCGGGCACAAAGCGCGTCCCGCGACCCATCAAATCATGCCGAGTCAGGCCGACGCGATGCTAGAAAAAAATTAAAATTGTAATTAAAATACTCGATACATCGATGTGCGTACGTTTTAATTGACTACCGCATTGAGTATTGATAAGGTTTTTTAATTGTAGTATCAATTTGCAAGCGTCAGTAAACACTGGAAATTTATTGACAAACTGATATCGTATTTTTCACTTCAAATTATTATAAAAATCTACCACACGTTTAATTAAATGTATTCCATGAATTTGTTTGGGAATGTGTTATAAGTTCAATGATACAATCATCGAAATAACTTCTCAAAGTTGTCGATGCGTGAGTTCTCTAAATATGAATCTCTCAAAGCAGTGATAAAGTGAAATAAATGAATAACCAGTGGATTTGACTCTTGGGCTGACACGTGTAGGTAATTTTTTTTAGGTTGTTTTTTGGTAGATAATTTTTCATTTCATCACTTGCTTCGGTGTAGGAAAACAGCATGCCTGAGAGATATTTTTCGACGGCATGCAAAGTCAAGTCAGAGGCCCCTCGGACAGCATAAACACTCTGACCCCAGGTTAGGCACTAACCAAACGATAAAAAAAGATATACTACATACGGCTGATCCTTTAACATCAAACTTATGAACGTGGAACAGTACAGCTCTTCCAACTCCTCCGCTATTACTTTCCAATATTATTTCTTCGCAAGATCCAAGACAGTCAAATCGTTTTTCTGGGACTTCATCGAGCTTCATTATCTTAGCACTTTTTGTGTGGTCGCCAATTTTGATTCTGGCTTACAGGAGTTACAGTGGTTTGAGTATAGTGTGGCGGGCTTGTCACAAAAAAAAAAAAACGTGGAACAGCTCGATCACGAACCTGCGAACCTACCAGAAACTCGAACACAAACTCTTCAAAGTAAACAGACTTTTATAATACCTATCCAAAACAATTACGAGAAAACAATACCTGTACCTAAATATTCGCATTGAAATAAAGATTTTATACATCTGTCAGGAGCAAAACACGGAGCGAATAATATTCATTCCGTGTGATTGACACGGCCGTGTATTTGAGAAACTCTGCGGGGTTTCTCAAGGGGTTATTGAAAAACTATAGTGGCACCGGTCTGCCTTGTTTCACCGCAAGGGGTGAGGGTGTCATTACGATGTTTTCGTCACACGAATATATTGGTTTCAAGTTATTAGGAAAGTTTTTTAGAGTTTTTTGGTTGATTCGCTTGATTGAATTGAATCACAACAACGTTGTGATTAAAATCTAAATTAATTTTTTTTTCGAAATTTTTAAAATATTTGTGGATAAAAGATTTTAGTTGAGCTTTTATCTTTTCAAAGATATTTTTGTAACATACGTTACCCTCTTAGATGTGTGTTTACACATTTCAGTTTAAGGAAATTCCAGATAAGATAAAATTAAATTAATTTGCTCAAAGATTTGTGTCATACATCAAGAAAAGACAAGCATACAAGATGGTGACAACATAATTAGGTATTAATAAAAACATTATCTTCAAAATAACAAGAAAGAAGAGGATATCCTTGATACAACTTTAAGTTAATTCTACTTCTATATTTGCTAGAGGTTGGTCGAAAACTTTAGTTCTTTAGAAGAATTTGCGATTGTCATTCAGAAGTACGTACAAAATTAAGTTTTTAAGGAAACATACATTGATACCACCAATTTTGCCCTACAAACAGACAACAGTTCATTAAACTTCCCCATACACGCTTCTATTAGATTACCTCCACACTCTCTCTAAAAAGTCTTAGCGTAAAGCCCTACAGGGGTGCAGATGCCATTGGCTGATAATAGGACATACGCAACGGGACGTAAATAGATGAAGCCTTATTTGAATATTGTCCCGATCGGGGTAGCAAATTAAATGGCAGACGGCAGGCGACGTGTTTGTGCTATTATTTTAATTGATTTTTGTTTTTCATGGGGACGTTTTAGTGATGAGAGTTTGTTTAATAGTTTGTTGGCTAATTTATTTTGGGTAGGATCGGAAGATGTAATAGGCGTAAAAACACCCAGAGCTTGAGCCGTCATTGGGATATGTTCTTCAGGCCACAACTATTGATTCTCGTCTGCCCGTACCTCGTTGTCTCGTTGCTGGGTCGTCCCAGCGAGCTAACTAGCCCTAGGTACTCAGTTCATCCTCTGCAAAAAGGCATAAAAATATATAAACAACGACCCCCATTGTTCGTTTTATTTATTTTTTCTAAAATGTATTACTAATCTGTGTGCAGCGCAAAGTAAAGCGGTGTGCACACGGGGTCACGCTATCGTCGTTCTAGTTCATTAGGCGGCTGGCGGTGCGGTCGCTATCGCCGCGAGCCGCTCATTTTTCACGCAACCTGCGCCCGTGTGAAGTTGCCTTTAGTGCTATTAAACGCATTTTGACCTAAAACTATTTGAAATAGCTTGAGGTTTATCCTTTATGAGTTATTTTGACAAATTTTAAGTTAATTTGTTTAGTGACGTAAACGCAGTTAATGAAAAATAAATAATATTAAATAATAATAATAACACGAATCAAAAATACAAGATCATTTTTACTGGGTAATTTATATTTTTAAATGTTTTTTTATAAGTTTTGTATGAAATATTTAAAAATGTAAATTATATGGATGAAAGTGAGTAAGGAGATAACACGAATCAAAAATACAAGATCATTTTTACTGGGTTATCAAAATAATTCATTTACATGGATACAGTCATATTTGACACCGTGGATTTGATGGACGTTTCGTAGGATTTCCAAGTTTGCCAAAGTTTTATTAGGTTTTCCAAACAAAATCAGCTAGTGCTGAGTAATTTTTGCCCGAAGTCTGTGTGGAAATAGGCTAGTCTACCATTCCATGCGACTTACTCGTAAACCTACCTGGACAAATGGAATTACAATAGCTACATTTCTGTTTACCAATTTGAGGTGTCGGTTGTTCTGGCGAAGGAGGTGGCGGAACGCGAGAGGGAGAGAACCTCTCGTCCCAGCCGCCGCGGGAGGCGCTCCGGGCGTCGGGGGTCCCGCGATGACCTCCGGCCACCGTAGACGCGGGCCTGTGGACGGTGAGTGATGGGCTAACTCGCCGTCCGTCCGTCTCACGACGAAAACAGGCCGTGTCGACGGCGCGTTCGTGTTCCACGCGCGCCTCAAAGAGATGTCAGCAACATGGGAGGGGCCCGAAAGGGCCGACGCCTGTCGGGGCCGCGGGTAGTCCAACGGTTATCGCGGCCTCGACATAGAGGGCGAAGAAGGAACATGGGTGGTTTTTAGTCAGTAGAAGTCTGACACTCCCTTTCGCTCTGCCCAAGAGCGGGAGGGGTTATTCGATGATTTTACACCCACCAAAAAAAAAAAAAAAAAAAAAAAGGTGTCGGTTGTTGTGAGAGATACTGCGGCCTCGACATAAAGGGCTAAGAAGGAAAATGGGTGGTTTTTAGTCAGTAGAAGTCTGACACTCCCTTTCGCTCTGCCCAAGAGCGGGAGGGGTTATTTGATGATTTCCCACACTCAAAAAATAAAAAACTAAACTACGAGTATCTGATGCCTGTACCACAGATGCCTGTACTCCGAAGGCGTGATACTCGTAGTTTAGTTTAACTGGGCTTTTATCCGCACTTAGCTTCGTGATTGGGCCACTGTGCGTAATGTTTAGAGAATACCTAGGTACTCCAACTAACATAGCTTGTCCCAGAATTGTAGCGGCCTTCCCAGACTACTGCAGGCTTCCGGGAGAGTTAATGGGGATCGTAGAGTTTGTGCCCGGTGATCTGCCACGCTCCTGCACTCTACGAGTACGTGTCGTGGCGTTTCTTCCGCCTCCATGAATCCTCTGCACAGTGGGCTATCACATTAAGGAACAGTGACCCGTTAAACACAACAAACAACAACGTACAGGCGTGATATTACGTTAAATTAAAAAAAATCCTCTCCTCCGAAAATATTAGAACACTTATCGTTATCGTACATAACCAAAACAAAACATTTCACTCACAATTTCGAAAATTGAAATCATTTCCATCTTCTTTAAAAATATTAGCTTTCGAATCACAAAGAGCGGTAGCTACAAGCAATTCGTTGGTAAGTAATAGCTGATTGATGAAATGGAAATAAATGAGTAGCGGACAGGGAAAAAGATGTCAAAATCCAAGCGCACATGAGCCAATAAGCCAAATTGAAATGTCTCCATGTTACACGAGTCTTTCAGAGTAATTGGTTGACGGGGCTTTCCTAGCGATTAGGGATGTTACTTATAGCGAAATTTTGTCTTGGGTTGTGCGATTGATTTTTTTAAACAATTTGTCAGTAGATGTTAATTTAAAATGAAGTAATTTGTGTATGCAACTATGCAACATGAGACAACATAATAAAGGGTGTAAAAGTTCCCCTAACGCAAACGAAAGGCACTTGTTCTCCTCACCAGTGCGAGCATTTTTTTGTTCTAGACCATACCTGGGAACCCCCTAGTTACGGAGATATTGGGGGTCAAAGTTCCAAATTTTGCACAGCTGTTTTTGTAAATACCAGTTTTTCAGGTTGTAACTTTACTTAAGTTACCTTCTTGACCCTTTTACTATTCAAAGCATCCACTAGCACAATGTTTTAAGAGTGCTAAATTGAGTTTTACCGTAATATGAAATTTTTGACCCCCAAAAAAAAAAGTCGTATCCCAGCAAATTTTTTTGCGTAGGGCTTAGTTTGATGTACCGAATGCTTGGTTGACGTATGTGTGTAGGGTTGATTTACATCCTGTATGTTAAGTTACTGACGTTTTAAATCTGGTCACGCTGGTATAAGCCTATAACACTTTGCCCTAACTGGGAATCGAACCCAGTACCTTATACTCAGCAGTAGCGCTTGCGACCACTAGACCAACGAGGCAGTAACGTAACGGAAGAAGAAACACGGGTGGTTTTTAGTCAGTAGAAGTCTGACACTCCCTCTGAACCATTTGATGATTTTCCACTCCCCAAAAAAAGGAGTGAATACACTATAGAGAAGTTTAAAGAGGATCTTAGGTGAAAGTCCTTTTTTTACAATAATCACATCAAATCAAATCACTTTTATTTGTTAACACAGGTACACAGATCTAGAGTTTGGTGTCCAGAGCGCTATGTTATGCCGGGAGGCGTACAAATATGGTGTGCATCTAGATAGATAGATAGATAGATACAACGGGCTAGTGTCCGCAACTCCGCGCCTAAAGCGAGTATTTTGCGTACGGGTGGGAAATTTATTCGATCCATCCCAACTCCCCGAGAAAGGCCAGCAATCCTTTGGTGTTACCGGCAATCTCGCGGAGAGTACCTGCGTTACCGAAGTACCTGGTCCTGTATGGGGCAACCCCCGAACAGTGCAGGAGCACGTGGGCTGCTGTTTCTTCTTCCTCCATGCAGGCTCGACACAGAGGACTATCTGTGACACCTATAACAAAGAGGTGCTTATTAAAAGTACCGTGTCCAGTGATGGCGGCCGTCACTGTGCGTAGCTGCAGCTTAGTCAGCCGGAGCGCTTGTTTGGTGAGGCGGACGTCGATGGCGGGAAGCGCCTCCTTGGCCTGCCTGCACTTGCCGTGGTCTTGCCACAGCTTGGCATGAAGTTCTCTAGTACGTTTCCTTACCAACGTGCGAAGATGACCAAAAGGGAGCGGCACGATGGGTTCTGGTCCCACCGCCGCCATGCTTGAGCCCCTTCGAGCGAGCTCGTCTGCTGCATCGTTGCCTCGGGAGTCGCTATGTCCTTTAATCCATTGAATGGTTATATTATTGAGGTTACCCACCTGGTTCAGGCGTTGGTGGCACTCGTATATTAGCCCAGAATTGACCGTGTGGCTCCTTAATGCCAGTAGCACCGCCATGCTGTCAGAGAGTATGCGGATCGATTGCTCCTTTACCTCCCTAGCCAAGATGGCTGATGCCGCCAGGGAAATTCCCATGCATTCTGCCTGAAAGACAGTGTTGTGGACCCCCAAAGGTACGGCTAAGTGGATATTGAGATCCTCCGAGAAGACTCCGGCTCCGGTGCCAGTACCTGTTTTAGATCCATCCGTGAAGATCCGCAATTCTGCAGGGCTAAGTCCCTCGCAGCGGTGGTCCTCATGGAGTTGGATTTTGTATTTTTTGTCGAATACGTACTGTTTGGGTACTCGATCGTTAACAGCTTTCACCAGGGGGAACTCGCTTTGGAGTCCCTCTAGTGCCGCAGTATGTTGCGTGTACTTCTTACCCCAAAGTTGTAGCGTATTGAGGCGCACCGCCGTCATCGTTGCTTCCTGCTGAATGAACAGGTGGAGCGGCGGAAGCCCCAGTATGGCTTCGAGGGCTGCGGTCGGGGTTGTCCTCATGCAGCCTGTGATCGCCATGCATGCGAGCCTTTGCATACGTTGAAGCTTGTTAATGGCTGTTATTAATTTTGTGCGGGGCCACCAGACCACTGCCCCGTAGGTGATCATGGGTCGGATTACCGCACTGTAAAGCCAAAGTATAATTTTGGGGGATAGGCCCCACTTCTTACCTATCATCTTCCTGCATTGCCAAAAGGTGATGCAGGCCCTGTCTAGCTTGCTGTCAAGATGACTGCTCCAGTTTAACTTACTGTCCAGGATAACTCCCAGGTATTTGACCTCGTTGGTTACCTGGAGCTCAGTATCGAATAGCTTAGGTAGGCGATGAGGGCCTAGCGTTCGTTTTTGGGTAAACATGACTAGTTCAGTTTTCGTCAGGTGTGCATCTAGCTCAAATAATACGAATTTAAATTAAAAAAAAAAAAAAAGAAGTTTGAATATCATGGATAATTAAAATTTCAAAATAAAATAAAACAATTACATCATTATTTTTTTTAAAAAAGTGAGTGATGTCAGATTTAAAGGATGAATTCAAGTCAAGAAATTAAAGAAAAATTTAAGTCAGAATAATTTTTATGTCAAAAAAAAACAAAAATGATGTCAATATATAATCACGAATAGCTATTCTGTAGCCAAATAAAGTAATAGACTATAAATCAATCTACTTATGAAATCCAAATCTCGAACTCTATTTCCAAAGACATGGAAAACATCGACAAACATATCGACGCAGCACCACCACTCAACGTTTGGGACGTCTCCTTCCATCGGTTCGTCGATTTGAATAGAAATACCTAACATTAAAAATATAGGGTGTAGTGAATGCGTTCGGGGACAGTCCGCTAGCCCGGACAACCCAACAACCCGCTAGTATTCATCCCCTAAGTGAACTTCTAAAACGAACGACTTACGTTCCACGCTAACTGGACGATTCACAACTTGAAAAGGTGTGCTTTTAAAGGCACACGTGTTTTTAGCTTTGTCTGTAATTCGATATGGGTCGCCTTTCTGTCTAACCGAGCCTGTGATGGAAGAACATCTTAAGCGACAAACATACAATTTTACAGGAGAGGAGTTTTACTGATTAATCAAAAATGTCCGGTTTTTTGTATTAACACTTCGCTTTCGCATGTAGGCTAGGAATATTTTTTGATTTGGTAGTGATACTGCTTTGTACTGGGTGTTCGCACTTTTTGAGTGTCACTATTGGTGTAGTGGACTCAAGAGTGACTGGTGTTTTTGTGTTTTTCCATTGCGACTTTCTCAGTAGCAAAATGGCTGGATGATGGCACTACCCTCGCCCCCTAATAAATGGGACTTAAACATAACTAGCGTGATGTTATGAACAGTCACCTGCAAAAATGCATGGACAATTCAGAAATAAAATCGTGTGAAGCGAGAAACGAGTAAACGAAGACTAGAAACGTTCACACGAAAATAGACACTATAGTATCCATGCAATTCTACAGGTGACTGTATGTGTAGAAGACACATGTAATCTGTATCCTACAGTCACATAGTGGCATAGTGGCATATGTTAGCAGTCAAGGAGAGTCCTCCTCCGTAATGCCGTGTTTTCGTCCAAAACGTTATTTGCTATGAAATGTCGCTAAACTCTATATGTATGATTTATTTATTTGAATACAATGAATGTAGAGTCTATAGAAATACCACTATCGTTCTCAAACACACCACCATCTAGAATATACCTGTCCATAGACATACACACAAAATCAAAGCCGCGCTTTTGGCTGCAGTAAAAATGTTTGATGTTATTGAATATAAAACGAATTCTTGCTGTGGATATAGGCAAGGTCTATATGATGGGGTGTGCAATGGTGCATTGGGTCGGTCATAGAGCCCACTGATGTGATGTGTGACGCTTCATCAAGTCTCGATGAACATTAGCCTTTAGGCTTCAATTATATATCTACTTCATTTATTTTGAGTTCCGATCCTTCCGATTGAATTTACACGAATTTGTATATTTAATTAAGGTTTGTTTTTTTTAACGTATTTACCGTGATACTCTATATCATCATGCTTGCTTTAAGAGTGGAGGAATACGAAAGACTGCAGAGATGACGAGTAGGTAATAGATGAGTATGGAAGAAGAAGACATACTGGGGCGACCCCAAATTAATTGGGATAAGGGCAGGAGACTGATTATGAAAAGGACCTAATACACTACATAGAACAAGAAACGATGTAACTATCAATTTGGCTGACCTGTTGGTCTAGTGGTTAGTGACCCTAACTGCTATGCCGGAGGTCGTGGGTTCGATTCCCACCCAGGACAAATGTTTGTGTGATGAGCACGATCATTTGTTCTGTGTCTGGGTGTCATTTATCTATAATATGTATGTATTTAGAAATATAATAAGTATGTTTATGAGTTGTCTAGTACCCATAACACAAGCTCTGCTTAGCTTGGGGCTAGATGGCGTTGTGTGATAGTTGTGGAATATTATTATTATTCCCTTTATTTATTTTGTCACAAACTTATTACATTTTTAAATATTCTTTACAAAAAAAAACAATAAAAAAACATTTAAAAATATAAAAAATTGTAGCCCACCGGTATCGGGAACAGGGTCCAAGCTATTATTATTATTATAATAGGGGATCGGACAGAGTCCAAAAATATGATTCTAATTAGTCCGTCTTTTAGATTATCGAAAAATATTGGATACTTACATGTTTTTTGTTTTACCAAATTAATAATTTACGAAAATAAAAGCGTCAAAGATCACGAGTGGGGTTGTAACGTCATTTGTTGGTAAAAAACTGACATGTGACGTTTTCGAGGAGTTCACGAGTTTTCGAAGCACTGTATCGTCTTCATTTTTTGTTTTGTGAAAAACGAAAAATATGTGTTCAATATTTTTTGGAAATCTATCTGTCGGACTAATTAGTTTTTTTTGTCCGGACTCCTATTGTGATCATTTCTGAAGATGATTTTTAGTCACCGTCCAAAGTTTTTCTAGGTATTAGGTATCATTCACTAATACCATTTTTGAAAAAAAATCGATACGTAAATTTTCATATTAAAATCACTTTCTCGATAGAATTATCCGCTCTCTGTGGAAAATTAAAACTTTGTGATGTGATATCTCAATATTTTTCTATTGAGTGATACTAAAAGAAAAAACACGTGTTCAATGATTTTCGGCAAAGATTAATATATCAGAATTTGGACGTTGACTAAAAAATCATCTTGCATAACAAAAATTGACATAATCATAAATAACTTGAACACAAAGAACATTTTGATATCAATATTTTTGTGTAATGTACTGAAAAACTTGTAGGTCACACGCAAGCCATCTCTGGCAAAGCTACCTATTTGTTACTACAACTTCCTAATGGTTCATCAACATGATTGCCCCTCAAACCTAATCTACAAGAGCGGTAACAAAGAAAAAACCGTCTCGTTCCAAATCCAAATGGCCAAAATAACCGTAAACCGAATGTCATTCTGGCTGAGGATACATTACAAGAGTTTTTCCTTAATACTCAGCACTTGATTAGACCGGTTCCTCGTAATTATTTTCCCCGGGTTTGCCCGCGGGGATTTGTATAATCCTGATTGGGTACGTATTGCTATTCGATGGAGTGTATCCGCGCACGTGGCTCCCTAGCATTATCTCACTTTTAGACACGAATGATGGTGACACCCTACTACCGAATTTCGTGTAGGAAATTGAAAAGATTGATTGAATTTCTGATGATGAGATTATAGTTTTTGGAGGTAAGTTTCTTTTTTTGATGTATATTTTGCAATTATGCTTTGGAGATCGTCTTCGCACACAAGACACATGTTTTGTAAGAGATCACATGGAGAACATTCAAAAAGGTTCCGAAGTAGGTACCTACACTGTAAACTAATTCTACTTTAACACAAACCCGATTAAACCACCAAAGCAAACATATCTTAAAATTGTTATTTAAAATAAAAAAACAAACACAAACAATTTAAAAATAAAAGCTGAATCGAATTAAAAATTTGCCTAGTAAAAGCGAATTAAAGTTGGCTGATGGCAGTCCTCCCGGTTGCGACTGGGGGCCGACGATAACGCCACAATAGGAATTTGCCGTTCGCACCGACTGCCCGTACCCTGTTTAACCTAATTACCACTTAGTTTCTTACGAGATAAGGGCTATTATTAGGTAATTTTTATAAACAACACATTTTGCTTGGAGGTAAATGTTGTTAAATACATATCAATTGGTCATTGAAACGGCTGGTGAGTTGATGAGGGTACTCGAGTATAAATATTTTCGTCAGGGGCTCTTACGTTTTAAGTAGAACGAATGTGGAAGTAGGTACTTATTTATGTATATATCTTAAAGGTGTTTATTTTGTTCAAAAATTTAATACGATTATTAACACTAAAAACAGGATATTTGACATGTACATTTTGTATCAAATTCCCAATATTTCGACGGCTGTTGCATGCACCATGATCGCGGATAAACTGAAGTTATTGCGATAAATGTTAATACGATCTTACTGAATAAAGTTAAAAATGTTAATAACGATGGCGCTGTGGCTGAGAGATTTGACTGCTGCGCTGTGTGTCGCGGGTTCGATCCCCGCACGGAACAAATATTTGTATGGCCTACAGATAGTGTTTCGGGTCTGGGTGTCTTTGTGTACGTGAGTTTAAATGTTGTAAACGCACCCACGATACAGGAGAAATACCTAGTGTGGGGCAAAGTTTTTATATAAAAGAAAAAAACGAAGAAACAAAACGAATAACGACTTGAAAATGTGAAAAAAGACAGAATGACACACATACCAATCTGCTAATTTCAAAGAGTACTCGAAACTCAAAAAACTTGTGGTGTGGCCTATTTAACTAAAAATCAAGTACTTTAATTATTCCTCACTTTTGAATTTCTTAAACAAATCCAGTGAAGGAGCTCCTCGAAATTAAGCAGTAAGAAGGAGTTTTCATTTTAATTCTTTTGAAAAGTTTCCCGTGCAAGTTGTGAAGAACAGGCCGACAGCCGAAAGCTAACCGACAAAGACCCTGCCCTTTACTGGTCTAAGTGACATTGTCCGAGCAATAACCTGGCCGAAGTTTTTGATTTTCACAGGTTACCAATGTTACCCTATTGATGCTAGCGTTCAAGGTGATAAATTGCTCAAGCCTGAGATTACAATGGGCGAATTAATTTCGAGTTTGTAGATGTTAAATTAATTTCCCGGCAGATTTTTAGGGTTAGTGTTTAAAAAGCGATTGTAATAATTTTATTGTTTTAAGCTGTAATTTCAGTGAAAAGATTTTTTTTGATGTGCGGTTTTCAGTCGAAGAGAAAATATTTTTTTTTCATTCGACACAAACCTACTCTAGATATTAAATTAGAATTACATACCGAGTTTCTTCCGTGCCTCGGAAAGTACGTTAAGCCGTTTCCTGGCTCAGATTTGTAGATCTTTGACAGTGGTAACCGGTAGATAGTCTGTCAGTGGCCTGAAAGTCTGACAACCAGTCTTACCTAGTGGTATTATATTACTATTCTATTATGGAGTTCAGATAATGAGTTATTGAATTAGAACCGAATAAATGATTACGTCACCGTTCTTACAGTAAAACACATCCAGGAATCACAATAATATTATAAAGGCGAAAGTTTGTGAGTGTGTATGTTTGTTACTTTTTTTTGGATTTAGATAAAATTTGGTACACAGATAGTTTATAACCTGGGTTAACACATAGGATAGTTTTATCGTGATTTTGTCTTCCCGTGGGATAATTTTCGGGTTGTAGCGAGTGAAGCCGCTGGCAACAGCTAGTACTTCATAAGCAGCCATCGTACAACATGCATTTACTCGTAGAACATATACCTACGTCAAACATACGACGACAAAAGCTCTCATTTCGAACTCAACACTCGAAAGCAACCAATAGTAGCAACAGTTTCATGCCCTATAGGCTTTCGATAAACAATTGTTCACCTTTGTTTTACTTCTCTGGTAAATTACAATACTCTCATTTTGTTGGTTTCTATATTGTTACCCAACTTTCGGTAGTAGTTGGCCTCGGCTACCACTGACGAGCAACTCGTAGTTGTTTCAAAAACAGTTTACTGTTTGCTTGTTGTTTAGAAAAAGCTGAGTGTATCTTTGTTGAGTGTTTAGCAAGTTTCTGTAGTGCACTTTTGTTTGGTTTCTAATTATAGGCTGGTTACGTTTGTAGTCTTGAGACTACAAACGTAACCAGCAGATAGTTTGTAGTCTAGATTTATATAGATGTGTGTTTGTACTAACGCAGTTGATTACTTACTGAATGTTGATTACTTTTCAACCATATTTCTAATGACATAAGGGTGAAAAGTGGTCGACCTTCAGTAAGCGCGTTAGGAAGTACAGTTTCCAGCAATAATATGTATTTATTTAGGAAGATTCGGGAGATATTACCATTGCACTGAATAAAGGCAACTTTTATTAAACAACGGTTTCATAATTTCATGGGTCCCAAAATAGTATGTTCGTAACTAAATATATAGGTATATAATAATATAACTGTCGTGAAATAAAAAGAGAAAAATCACTTTTGAAAGTCGCTCTAAGTGTACACGTATTAGTGCTAAGTACTTATCAACCTGCATAGACCTAAGAAAGTAACCTCTACACGACTACACGTCACACAAAAGCTAATTAACAAATTCTCCGACCCACGACACTTTAAAAAAACAAATTCAATAGACTTCGAAAATCAAATTAAGCTGATATAAATAATTAAATCGAGTGTCTCGTAGGTACGGCGCTATGGGGTTATAATAAGACAACCCTCCCGTGCTCACTCGAGTAGCACAGAATCGATTTATTTTTCCGTCTAGGTATGTATTATACCTTCGTGCCGACATTTTGCTTTTATTATTTGTTAACGATATTGGAAAATTAATTTTTATACAGCTAAGCACCTACTTACTATCTATTAGGATTGGTTTTCGGTAAATGCCAAGGGTACTTGACGTTAAATGGATCGGGAGGAGGTTTTTGGTCGCTCCTAATGAGGTTCTACCTGGATATGAACAGTAGGAGCTTCCAATAAGACTAGGTAGAGTTCGTTGTTTGTATTTGTCAAAGGCACAAAGTATTCTAATAGGTGTAGGTACGTTACTTTTTTTTTAGTTCTGGAGTGGCGACCGCAAACTGGAAGATGCATTGAAAGGCCTCCTACTAAGTTGATCGATCTCCTGGTGAAGGTAGCGAGGACCCGTTGAATGCGAGACGAACGGGACCAGCCAATGTGCCAACACTTGGAGGAGGCCTATTTCCAGCAGTGGACGTCTGTCGACTGAAATGTTGATGATGTTACTTTGTCTAAATGTATACTATTGTTACCTTTTAATGACAACATCAATAGGACCAGTAATCTGTTAATCCATATGAATTAACAACTTACTCCCCTCATAATATCTTCTAGGATAGAAATCAAAAGAAATTAATTAATCGTCAGTCATCCCCGAATGTTTTCTCATTAATGGCTCTACTAAGATTATTTCACCATAAGCCCCCGCCACATTACTAATCACCGCTTCAAACGGTCGGGTAGCGCCCCCTCGCGGACGAAGAGAGTACTACCCCTTCGCCGGCCAAATTGAAAACGTATAGTTTCACACATGAAAACTCCAATCAAATGCGGGTAGAAAACAACCCAAGATTTATTAAAAAGAACACAGGATAACATTATTTATTTTGGTTACTAACATTATTTTTAAGCAGGTATACTTACTAACAAAATTTTGGATCATTGTTGTCTGAGTTGTAAATAAATTATTATTGTAATGAACGGTCAAAATGCCGAAAACTGGCCTGACTTCTATAATTAGGAGAATTCATGTGAAAGTCACGTTTTTCTCGACGTTTTATAAGTGCCCATGTAGGCCTATGTGAAATAAAAATATTTTGATTTTGATTTTTAAATATTGTAGGTATTACTGTAATATTATTTTTGACTCGCTCTGTCGACGGGCGGCGCGACAAAAAAGACGCATAGCGTTTCACGCAACATAATACGCAAACAATGGATCGTCGGTGCAAAGCCGTTTTCTACGAAACGGCACAGTACATCGTTAGGTGTCTCGCTGATTTCGTACTTAAATACGCTGTTTCTTAACTCAGGTAAACTTCGCCCTAACATATTTTATAGTGTTCAATTTTATTCGGATCGCCGAGAGCTAACTAAATTACACGAACTATTTGCTATCGAAACTACGGAAAAGACTGTTCAATAAAAGCGAACGGGCGCTCGGAAACATTTTCTTTCGTTTGTTTCCTTTCACATTACCGACGCAGAAGGGGATGAGGCGGGTCGGTCCGGCTGGACGTACGGGCTTCGCATTTAAAAACGATATAAAAAACTTGGGCCTTTATTTCGCAGGATGACCTAAGTGGCCGGCCGGACCGTACAAAAACCCCTCTTGGACTTACCTGTATTTTTCCACTTATTTATCCAACGTTTTTACATTCGCACTGTTTGTTAGTACAGCGCGCTTTGTCTGTTCGGGAAGATCCTGTTTTTTAACGAGTACTTAGGGTCTAATTAAAAGGAAAGCTCCGCACGGACAGTCGAGGCCTTTTGATGCCCACTGTTATTACATTTCGTGTATAAATTTAATTTGGCTGGATGGAGTTTCGAGTGGAGAGCTTACCTTGTTTTTTTGGGGGTATGTTATTGAATATTTTGGAGTGCTGGCTCCTCGAGTACGATCTTGTTAGTAAGAGATGTTGTCTTAACAATGAGGCATGGGAAGAATGTATGGAGTGGTCTGATAACTTGTGTTTTAATCATTATCTTGAAATAGAAGTTGTGGATTTTCTACTTCATGTGTACATTTTTCGACTAAGAATTGAGTAGGTACCTCACAGTATCGCTAAGCAAAACTAAAGCTTTCTCAAATGACGCTAACGCCACTAAAACCTTAGCTTTAGAACATTAATGGTGTCGTCATTATCAGTTTCAAAAATTACGATGCCATTATGAAAGGTAATGCGATAATATGTTAACATTTGACGAGTAATAAACCGTAAGTCGCAACGGTTTGGCCCGTAATGAGGGAAATGCCATTGCTCACGGCATTTACATTAAACTTAAGTTCATCGACAGTAAATGTCAGTGCGGGAATGATGAGCCCTGCGCAAGAGTCGACTCCCGCAAACGCCATTACGAGTTTTATCTCCCTTATGACAGATGGCGCAATAAAAATTTATTTTAAATCAGGAATAACTTCAAATAATGAGAGAGCACGTGTCCTTCAGATCATTATAGGATTGTGTATTGGTCGATTCGGTCCGAGATAGCTCTTTGATTTACTGCCTGACTTTTGAGCGCACTAAATCACTTTTGTATGGAACTTGAGAAAACTATTAGCTATTATTATTGGCGAACTACGAGAGCCCTTTGTGCGGTCTCCACCAGTCTCCGGATAGACGATACTTTTTTATTCGGTGAATTATTATGATTTTCTGATTTGCGTGGCGAAACGTGAATTATAAACAATTTTTGAGTTATGGGAAAAAAGTATTCGTGAATCGTATTGTGGCTGATATCTCATTTTGGAAACTGACATAAATTCGTAGATGTTTACGATTTCTTGCGAGATATTTTTCTGTTACTTGATTTATATCTGATTCAACATAATAGCTAAACTATCGTCACGCAAGACCTTGTGATAACATGCCAAGCCAAATATCTGTAAAGAGTAACGTTGACTTTATGTGGTTGTGACAGAGTTCTGTTCTCAACGTTACACGTACGGTTGAACAAGGTTTTAAGTATACAGCCAGTTAACTTGCATTTACTTTTAAATACATGAACTGCCGCACTCAGAAAGCTTTAATGATTCCTTAGGCCATCACTTAGTAATGGTTTTGGCAGTTTTCTCACACAAAAATAAGTCAAACCATTACTAAGTGACGACTTATGTAATCATTAAATGTCTCTGAGTACGGCAGTAAGAGACTGATGTTATACGATGCAGCGTTTGCCATCAGTTGCATAATACCAAAAGTGTTATAAAATAATATTGTCAGTGACCTAGAATTATAAAGATTTCTGCGTGTACACCAAAATAACTTGTTCGACTGTACAACCTTCTTTCTTCCTTACACCTACGTGTCTATAAACACGTTATCATAGACTACATGACGCCAATAAAACCTAAAATAAAATGCCATAAACATTAACAATTTCGCAGATCTTCAAATTAACACATCTCCCACATTCCTACTCCATTCTGTCATGCTGGTGCTAGAGTGCCAAAAGCCATCGACAGTTTTTTCAAACCTTTTCGAAACAATATTTACGGCAGTCATTAATTATGTCCAATACTGTGGCCAACGTTGGGGCCAATTTATTAGGTTCCAAATTCTTTAGATGAGTGATTGATGATTTGATCAATGTTGGGTCCAATGTAGATTGGGGAGGTGATAAATGTTGGATGGTGCCATGCTGTCTGCTGTGTGCGGTCTGACTTTACCGCAAAATTATAAAAAAATAATAACCTTTATGATAAAATTGGTTGAGACAACGGGAACAACAAACAACACAACAAATGTGTGGCTTTATCAGATCGTTAGTCCATCAAATTGTACAGTTTTCTTATCAGGTTATTCAACAATTGGCTGTACTGGTAGTGTGTGGCTGGGACTGAAGTTATCCTGCCAGGATTGCGGAATTTGTTGTATAGTCAGTAAGATTCTGATACTCTCTTCAGCACCGCCGAGAGCGGAGATCATCAAATGACCTAGTAGTGATGATTTCCCATCGTTGAAAGAAAAAAATAAACTGAACTTGTGTATGGGGTAGCTAGTTACTTATCACGATAAAATTTAAACTTTATTAAATTGCCGATATTACGAAAAACAATTTATTATATGTATGAGTACATTCGTATGGGATATGTGGCTGTGTGATGGTTGATGACCGTGTTCGTGTGGGTTGTGGCTTTGTTAACATTCCTCAATTTATTAATGGTTGGAACAAAAGGTGGCCCAACATGGGTTGGACCGGTTGTTGGTGCCATGCTGTCTGCTAAACCTGTGTGGGGTCTATAGGTTTTTTTTGGTTTTTAGAGATACTCGTAGGTACCTACTATTGATTGATTTAAAGTTTTTAATGACCGTAGAGTTTTTTTTTAATATTTTAGCAATGTTAAATATACGAACCCAATGCGATTATTTACCCGATAACGTAACAAAACGGATAACAACACGCCTGTATTCCTTAAAGTGTTAGAAAGAGGTGTAACTAATAGTACGACCATATTTCGCTAGTTATGCTTTGGTCCTATGTAATAGGAAGTGAGCTTATTGCTTTCAACTGGGCACAAATCCAGACTCAGTCAACCTTATTACAAAAGTGGTTAAACCTGGGTTTAACTTACACTTGGTTTATCTCGAATGCCGTCACTTTCTTTTGAATATTATCGAAGTGAGACGGCATGCGAGATAAACCAAGTCTAAGTTAAACCCAGGTTTAACTACTTTTGTAATAAAGCTGAATAATGTTGTTTAGTATTCATAGGTTTATTAAACCATGCGTAACAATATCTAACCATTTAATTTAAAGTAATGATTGCTTAATTTAAACACATCGTAATCAATCATTCAATCACAGATTTATACAAATAAAGCTCATTATCGAGGATTAAAGTTATTTTGAATTCCTATACAAAGCTAATGCTCATAAATAAACACTGTGTTAAATATACAGGTAACGATAGAATTAAAATTACCCACCCACGAGCATCAAATTCATTCACTAGTAATCCCTATTGTGTAGAAACTGATCGAATTACAAATACTCCCAATAAAACTCGAACATTTTAATACCAATAATTTAATACATCGCGTCGTTGAATGTAAAAATGAAATTAAAAACAAACCATTAAACGATTTTATACGAGAATCCCTAACAAGGACGTTTCCCTTAACCGGATCGGGAGCACACCTGGGTACTCGAAATTTGCCCTAAAAGGTCCCAAACGACAGTTCTGCTTAATAATATAAGGGCATATGTACAAATGCTTGTAGAGAAATCTCAACTTTACTCACCCAGAAGTGAGGTTGTTATTCCCTCGCACATTAAGCTCCATGTTAGTAGCTATTGGACATAAGTCATTCCGGAAGCAAGGAGTGCCGAGATGGTAGATTTTAAAAATGGAACGTTTGATTTGCATTTGAATAAGAGCCCCCGGCGACCCAGGTGCGCGCAGTACAGTGGAGTCCAAAAGTTTTTCGATTTTTTCCAATGTGGACACGAGTTAGCTTAAATTAATATGAATGAACAGTTGTAATCGACGGTGTCGCTGTAGGCCAATATAATTTACATACGGATTAAAGTAGAGCGCATTCATTTAATTACTTGAAAGTTCATCAAAGTTTTTTGTGTCCAGCTCAATTTTATACGGCCCTTATATTTGCATTTTTGTTGGAAACTTTTGACTCCAAGTTTAAAAATGCTTACATTTGAATTTTGTGAGCCTCTGTACTATCATTAGGTAGCGTAAAATCATGTGATTTTACATTTAACAATTCAATACTTGGACGACAAAACGCACGTGTTGCTAATGGCTAAGAATATATTGTGTTAAGAATTACATACCTACTTATATCAAACTCTTTTGTCATAAACCTACTCACCTACAACCTTGTAAGTCTACTGAAAAGAAGTACCTATATGTAAATTTTTTACAAGTATTTTCGGGAGTTTTTATCTGACCGGTTGACTGCAATAAGCTCACCCCTCTTATATAGGACTTAAAACGTAACTGTACATAAAGGAGACCTTTGTACTAAAGGAACACATAAAGGAGACCTTTGTACTAAAGGAACACACGGCTACACATCAAGCTACACGTTTCCAGTTTACGCTGATCTCACACTGTACGGAAAACCTTTACAATGCGAGACCAGCTTATACTGCAAATGTGTAGCCTGCTAACCCAAAATGGATAATAAACGTGATGTAACGGCCTCGTTGGTCTAGTGGTCGCAAACGCGATTGCTGAGCATAAGGGCCTGCGTTTGACTCCCGGGTCGGGGACAGTGTTATTGGGTTTTTCCATCAAGTACATCTCAGTAGATCAGCTCACCGTGTGGTGAGCGATGTAGCTCGAAGAACTGACAACCGATCGGGAAGAAAGGTTCTCGAGTGGCGACCACGAACAGGAAGACGAAGCGTTGCTCCTAGTTGCTAGGCCCCACACCAGGTGGACCGAGGACATAGTGAGAGTTGCGGGCAACCGGTGGATGCAAACAGCAAGTTGCCTTTCGTTACAGCGTTCTATGGGGTCTTTGTCCAGCAGTTGACGTCTTATGGCTGATGACGATGACATCTCAGTAGCAGCCACGGAGTCTTGATTTGCTCCCAGTTGTTGGCAATAGGCTTGCACCCTATTACATGGCACTTAAACATAGCTGGTGATATGTGAATGTACTATTACGTAGTCGTACACCTCCGCCTGACCCTGTGGGGATTACAGGCGTGATGTTATGTTAAGAGTTATTTCCTTAGCGAAAGTTTTTCTTACTATAGTTAATGTCGATGTTAAAACAACACAATCGTTCTCTAAAACAAATTAATTATATATTTTCGGCATCCCAAAATCTTATTATTCCATAAGAGCTTGGGAACGCAATAAGAAAACCAAGTCCACTACACATCATATTTTTTTATCTCTCAAGTGGGGCGTGTTTGAGGCAACGACTGCTCCTTATTCTACCTCTATTGTTTGAGGTTTTTATTATCATGGCGGACAAAGGGCGCGTAAACGGTAGCACAAGCGTTATCGGCACTTGTGATCAACCTTATACTGTTTTTTTTAAATTATATTTTTAAGAGAAAACTGAGATGTGTTTGTGCGGGCGCGACATGCGATACGGATCGCGGGAGTTTTGATTTTCGCGCGTTCTTTTTTTGAAATGAGTGATGTGTTCCTGTTTTAATTTTTTTTTGGTTCTCTGCGTGAGTATGTGGATTGAGATAGTGATCAATGAAATTGCCAGTGTTTTTTTTCGCGAAACTGGAAAGTTTCTTACCATTCTTCTATCTTTCTAACCATTTTTGAGACGTGTTCTTAAGTTATACTTAATGTTAAACAAAGTCCCGCCGTGGAAGGTGGTGAAACTACGATATCTGCCATACGATTACTTATAATTGCCCGTAGTACACCCAGGTAGACTACGCAGGTGGAGCACGGGCAATACACGCTACTTATGTTGCTCTACACGTCGCTACGCTACTCTATGCCTCTCTAAGCAACGCGAATTACTACAAAACTTTTTCATTCTTTCATGTATCCATCCTTTTTTCTCAACACTAATTAAAACTTCGATTCCCATGCCAAATCTTTCATAAATGCCAGAGAGCATAAATAAACCCAGTCTAAGATAACTACAGCAAGTTGTTACTCGCGCGCTCCAAGCCGTTCACTATTGACCTCGTTAGTTCAAACAAAACGTCACAGGCGCATGTAAAACAACCGCGCACTTCACGTGCGCCTTTTCCTCTCGAAAATACGAGTAACTCATCTCGGCTTTTCACGAGGTGTCATTAATTCCGGGAGCTTTGTCGCGCCCGCTCCGCTTGACGCTCCGCGCCCTAATGACGCGACTCTCAGCCGCTTGTTCTTACCTCATTAACAAAATGACGTTGACGTTAATATTTTGTGTTGCGTTTACGCGGGATTGAAGCTTTCGTGTTTTGTTTATGGTTGGATTTTAAAAAGTTGAACTGTCAAAATTGAAACGAAAAAGTAAATTGTCATGCATGTTTGAGTTTCGACTCGCAGTGCCGTGTTTTTTTTAATTCGTGTACGCTTTTTTGGGTACCTACTGCAATGTTCAGTGTTTTTAGAGACTTTTTATAAAATGATGTTGTTAAGAATGCTGAACTACCAAAATAAAACGTTTCACCAAACACATTTGCTCACAAACATACTTTTCTCTTAAACTTCCTACTATATCAAAATATTTCCCCAGAAGAAAATAATATGCGTGAACAATAATAATTTTTGATTTTCCCCGGGGCTGGGCTCGGCTCCGGTCTTTTAATTACCGCGCCTGGCCGGGGCGGGCTCGAGAAAATATTTAGCCTCCCGTCCTCACCAGCCCTCCGTAATTACTAATGAACTTTACTTAAGTACATGTATAGGAGACACTGGCAACACACAACTAAATTATTTTTAATTACACAGAATTTAGAAATAGTGGTTTGTGTTCATTTAGTTTGATGATTATGTGGTTTGAGGTTTCAGATGGGGATAATATTACTTAAAAAATTTAAATTCGGTAGTTACATAGTGTAGATAAAGCCAACCAAATAATATAATTATCAGTGAGAACATTTCAAAAGTTTAAAAGTACGAAGTAAGTAAAATAAAAAGCAAAATTTTAAAAAAAATCTAAACACTTTTTAAATCTTAGCAATCAGCCAGAAGTCATAAAAATACTCCTACAAGAAAGTACAAGAATTTTCATTTGTGTGCAATAACGTTTCATTAGAAGAAGCCTTGGCCTCGGAAGGCGACGGGGAAATAAGAGGAATTTCTGGGACCAAATTAGAGGCCTGAGGTTCGTAATAAGAGTGGACCAAGGGACTGGCCTGATAACACCCACATTGTTGTTGCTATTATTTTTTCATCTCGGCCGAAGCATATTTCGCGTTCCTTTTTACGTAGCCCGCAAATTGTGAGAGAGGATAGAAAGATGATTTGTTGTGTGTTTTGGATGCTGGAGTATAATGAGTGGCTCTGAAGTGTGTTGAAGTAATATGGGTAGGTATTTTGACTGTTTAGGGAGTTGTCTTATACTGGGAAGGGTTGATATTCGTTCCCAAATTGCTCCTATAAATTAGTAGGTAAAGCAGTAATATACTATTAGGAACAAGGCAACTGTGTGTGTATTATTTATAAACAATGGATGATACAAAACAGCAATGTTTACCAAAAAAACGCACTTGAATCAAAGTTTACCGTCGACTATCACAAAAACTATTAATTACTATAACATAAAAACCTCGACAAATCGATAGTTCCTCTTCACATTAATTTCACAGCAATTATTAAATACGAGCAATTCGATAATTAATTGGTGCAAAAAGAGGCCGGCTACCGCAATGGAATCGCAACGGGATCGCGGCGGGATCGCAGTAAATCACGTTCGCACAATGCCACCAGGTGGCGGCGGCGTCGCACGATAATGCCCGCGTTTAATTACGCGGAATAATTAGTGAACGGAATATTTTCCGGGCCCTAACTATCTCCGCCGTCTTCCGGCGATAACTAGGCGGTAATTGCGGATTAACCTCGCATTCAGAATTTAATAGGTGCTCGAATAGAACGCTACGATGCCAGTCGAACCCCGATCATGCTATTTGTTTAGTGACGTCGAATTAATTGTTATCCGGAAATATTCCGCGTATGTGGAATAATGTAATGGTACGATTATTTGTTGTTTGTTAATTTCGAATTACGTCTGTTGCGTTGCGATGTACGAGGTGATAATTGCGTGCGAATTTAATTAGGGGGCGTTAACTGTTTTATTGAATGAATTATTTGTATTGTCATAAAATATATTACTGTAATGTCATGATATATTTTAACTTAACAAAGTAGTTTATCGATGCTGTTGATGATTGGTGACGAAAATGTGTTACCTCAATATTTTATGACAAAATAAGTATATTCTAATTCGAAGATTACCCCGTTAGTTGAGTGGTCGCAAGTACAACTGCTGAATATGTGGTCCTGGGTTCGATTATTCGTTTTTGGGGTTTTTCGAAACCTGGATGTGTCACCGGTTGAAGGCAATAGGCTCGCCCTATTACATGGTACTTACACCAATACTGGCGAAATGTGTGTCTACCTCTACCTTATTCTGTGTGGATTACCTACAGGCGTGATGTTATGATATCCTCTAATTCGGATCCCAAATTCACGGTCTATAGGCATTTGGCATCCAGTAGCGATTATTTAGCCAGCTAACCCGCTGAGGGCACGCACGCATATTGCAAAGCGTACCCGGCACGTGTTGCCAATGTAATTTGCGCTTTATGGCACGTTAATAATTCGCGATAATCCCCTAGCGCCCCCGTCACCACGGCGACGTTTGATCTTCCCAACACAAGGTAAAAAATAATAATATAAGCGCATTTTCACCTGCGACAATTCGTCCGGAGTGTAGTTATTGCCGACCCCGGGGGTGACTAGTTGAGCGTAAACTTGATATCGACGCGAAATATTAATTTCTCGGTGCCAATAAACAGCCAGGCGTACTTAATGCTGGCAAATTAAGCTGAGTGCCTTTAATATTATTCTGTTGGAAATTTTAATTATGAAACGATTTCCCGCATTGACGCTCGAGTAGATGGGCTTTGTTTAGTTGCGATGAGACTAGTTTATTGGAAATGTGTGATCTTTTGTGTTTGATATTTGAGTCAATATGATTAACTGCGAGTGATGTAGGTACAGGTACTGGGTGATTTTAGAAAAAAATATCGGCTACTCCGTACATTATTGGGTGAAACTCGAAAGTATTTAGGCAGCAACTGATATAATTTCGTGGTCGGCTCTATAGTAAAAGTTGATCATTTTCATGAGCGTTAGACGCCCTTATCGTTTTGCAAACGTTTAATAAGCCAACCCGTGTAAGTACAAATAGCTTATTTATTAAAACATGACTTGTTACTAATTTTCCGGTTTTCCAATATGCTATGACTTTATCAGCTATCTTTTGAACTTTCTCTGACCACAATGAGAGATTTATTTATTAAACATTATGTTGAAAGGTCAAGTTTAATCTACACAGCTTATCTAATTAGTACTATATGCATCTTTCACGTTTCACGTTTTCTATTATCAAGTTTCATCTCCCACACCTAATGGCGCCCACCAATAACAAAACCAAACTGCCCTTTCCTCACTAAAACCATCAAAAACTTCAAACAAAACAGGTCAATCAATCTCACACTTTTATCACTCAGATCTAGACCTCTTTAAATTCCAATTCGGGAGTGGTACAGGAAAGCAATTACCAATATTACTTGGTAGCTAGCCACGCCATCTGTCGAGCGGGGTCGATCATTTAAAAATCACTGCACATTGTTCTGAGCGCACCTAATTGCAGTGAAAGTGGGGTTCGATGGACCCCGGGACTTAATCATTTTCTAATGGGGGGTGGGGTGTGTGTACTGGCCTTTATTTTTCTGATGTGTGGATGGTTGATGTATTTTCTTTATGATGATCGTTGTGCTATCCAATTGATTATCGAGATTGATTGAACGGGTTTAATAGATTAATATTAACTGGCCCACATTTTCTTAGAGTTTTTCTGATACGTAACAAACTGTTTTGAAAATAAAATGACAACTGAAGTGTACCCAATAGGACACCCACATTTTGTCAGCTATGTTTTAGTCCCAGTGTAATAGGGGCCGACCCTATTGCCATCAATCGGACATAAGTCCAGACTCCATGGCCGTTAAGAGAAATTCCTGATGGAAAAACTCAAACACATTTTCTTTGTGATGTTGAGATGTGTTGTGCAATTCAATAGATTAGCGGGTTGTTCTTTTATTTTGATTGATTTTTATTGATAAAGACTGTGAATTAATTTATCTATGGTGGCCCAGTGGTGGGTGGTGGCCCAGTGGCGGCGGCCCCGACTTACGAACAGTAAGTCGTGGGTTCGAACCCAGTCGGGCGCATTACTTTGTGTAATTTATTCCATCACCACTGCTCTCAAAACGGTGATGGAAAACATCGTGAAGAGAGAAAAATTCGAAGACATTTGACATCTACAAAACCGAACTGGGCCCGCGTGGTAGATTATAGCCCATCCCTCTCCTAGAGAGGAGGCCTGAGTCTCTGCAGTGGGAACATTATAGGCTGATGATGATGCACGAAGAAGTAACAATAAACTAGAAAGAATCTTAACATATACGTGGTTAGGAACATGGTATGGATTTTAATGTTATTATTTTCTGTTTCAGGAATGGATTGCCTCTTCATCTAATGACGATTTTATTCAAAACGTAAGTTATTCAAAATGGATATAAAGTAACACATTTACGGATTGTTTGCTTAGTCTGCAACGTTTAGTTTATTAATTAAGTTCTTTTCATTTAACCCTGACAATTATGGGTTACTTCCCCCAAAAGAATATATTTAGTTGTATTACTTTCAAGCCACCCATTTGATTATTAATAATATCTATACAAATAAAGAAAACAGTATTTGTGTGTAATTTCAAAATCACAGCTTCAGCTTTGTCGGTCTAGCTGTTTGTTCCGGATGATCTCCGAAATGCCTGAACCGATTTTGACAGCAGAAAGCTGGTGTTGGATGGTCTCATTATCATCATCAGCTAGTCGGGGCAACCACCACGGGGCCACCGCTGATCTTAAAACGGCTAACTTAGGCTTTTATTTCAGAAAAAGGATTAGAGTTCCGTAGGAAAAAAACAAAACCCTAGTCAGCTCACGCGGACATTCTACTAGTTTTTAATATAAACTAACCACACATCACGGTCATTCACAATCACACGTTTTTTAATTATAAGTATCTACCTAAATATCACTTACTGTCTAGGACCCTTTATGTTCCACCGCTGAAATTCTACAATGTTGTCTTGTTTGACCCTAAGGTTGACTGGTAGAGAATGCCTTGTGGCATTAAGTCCGCCTATGTATCACTATTGTGCATAAAGTTTAAATAAATAAATAAATAAATAAATTCTCCCGGCACTCTCCTACTTAACATTTACCAATAATTTAATAAACATCGATACGATAGTTAAAACTGTCCGTAACGGTTCGTTGCGGACAATGGTGGTTCTCAATTGAATCAATGTCCGATTTCCTGTGGATCAACTTCATTTCCTTTCATCATGTATTGTTCATTTGACAACGCTCTTCGGTCTGAGGATCGCAGCCTAATTTGTTGATTGGTTTTAATGCTACAAGTGTACTTGGTACAAGGTTGGAGTGGATGTGGTTAAGCTCGGCAATCGAGTAGGTAACAATTATTTTCCTGACAGATTTTTTAATAGAACTCTGGAAGGCAAATGTAGTAAAAGTGGAGAGACGAGAAATTGAATGCCTCTAATACTGGTGCAAAAACTGGATATCATTAGAAGAGGTCTTGCAAGCCAAGTCCTCTCCTGATAATATCCAGTTTTAAGGTCCAGGATGTTAAGGTCCGATTGCTAAATTAAATAACAATCAAATTAATATTGAACTCAGGACCTCTTGGACTGCAGTCGTACTTACAGTCACTAGAGTCTAGTGACTTAACATTAGACAAAACGAACAATCACTTTTTATTTTAATAGCCTGTACTGTCCCACTGCTGGGAAAAGGCCTCCCCCAAATCCTTCCAAGTGCTATTTTCTTGAGCCATCTCAAACCAACCCTCGTGGTGCGCGTCCAGATTGTCTCGCCAACTCTTTCTGGGCTGGCCTCGGCGGCGCCGTCCATCTTCCGGCAGCTATCGTGTTGAGACTTTTGCCCAGCGGTCATCGTGCATGCGGCAGACGTGACCCGCCCAATCCCATTTTAGCCTAGCAGCCTTCTTGCCAACGTCCACTATGCCCGTTAAACCGTAATCACTACATATTTTCAAAAACAGAGTCCTCAGAAACTTTTGCACCGATTTTCATGCTGTTTTCACCAATGTATAGAGTGGTTCTCGAGAAAGGCTTTAGTGTCTAATTGAGTGCATTCACGCTTGTCAAGCCGCGGGCGAAAAAAATAGAATCTCAACAAGGAAACCTTAGTTTAACTACTAGGTCCATTTTCGTATTAGGTACTCGTCAGAAAGGCAGCAAGGTGTAATAAAACGTTAGATAAATAATAAAATACATTGTTTCGCCTTATTGCTACTTCAGTTTTAATAACCTGAAATGCAACAATACGGCTTTGAAGGTATGAGACTTATATGAGACGTTTTAAACAACGGAATATAATACATCATCGTTTCTTTATCTTACAAAGTGAATTATAAATACTTATTTATTACTTAGAAATTGCATAATAATCATAATTTTATCACAAAGAATTTCTGTTTTCTAGGTTTCTGTAGTCAATATGGAACTTTTATAGTTTCGCCATGTCCGTCTGTCTGTCCGCCCGTCCGCATTATATCTCAAAGACTATTAGTACTAGAAAACTGTAATTAGGCATGCATATACAAACGAGTTACGCCGACAAAGTGTTCAGTAAAATATTTGAAAATTATTTATTTTTCGATTAACGTATTCGTTTGTGAAATATTCAGCTTTAAAGTGCAAGTTTTTGTTAGACTCAAGTGTGGTAACTAAACCACCTATAGGTACGGGTTGTGTTTGGGCGTGTGATAAAATCGTGGTAATAACGAAAATAAAAGAAAAACTATCACAGCTAAGTAGGGTTTACAAGTTTACGAGTAATAGTCGACCAACTTATAAAATATACTTGCATGAAGGTACGCAGGTCCCAAAACTGCAAATGTAACTTTGTTTTATTTTTACAATAAAAATCATCGTTCGTAAGTAGGTCGGCAGGGTGGTTAATCAGTTTAGTAAGTTCACATATTTTGATGGGCAACTATATACGGAAACCTACATTGTGTGTGGTCCGACATGCACTTGGCCGGTTTTTTTTAGATACATTTACGACAAAACTAGTACTGTTGTCAATTAGAAGCCACTATGCTACGTTCTACAGCATCAAATAATAAGTAATAATTGTAATTGCATCTATCTCATGTCTTAGGCGTTGGAAAACTGGCACACCAGAAAACTAAAAACTTCACCATGAAAGTTGACTACAGAACCCAAAGAAAAATCAGAAACACACATTTTCCTCTCATAGGCAGCTCCAAAAAAAGCGATAATCAAGGTAAAACTATAAAGACGTATATCTTTCCACTCGGTGGCACAGTATCGCAGTAAACCGGACTTGACCGAACTTTACCGATGTTACCCGAACTCAAGATTATCGGCTACGGTTAGTTCCCACTTTGCTTCCGCGCCATCGCCGCCCGAATGCTTTTTTAGCCAAAAAGCTTTATCACTTCCGTGGGGATGCGGACTATGGCCAGTTATCGAAGATGTTTGGTACTAGATGGGGTAACTGTGCGTACCCACTTGGGAAACATTGACATAAAACACGTCGTCATTTTGAATTGTATCCCTCTCTGTCTCTTCTCTTAGCTGCAGTTTTTTGTCCTATCAGACAACGTGTTTTCGTGTGATATTTCATCGATGGGAACGCACAGTAACTTTATGAGGCAGCGAAAACGTTTGCGTTGAAATGAATAATGTCAAAACTTTGATTTTGTTTTGTTATTAGTAAATTAGTTATTAACCTCATTTTGGTAAAAGAAGTAATAAATGATTAAAAAAAATATTTGAAAGAACCTAATTAAAATGTAAAGTTAATATTTTTTAATTTCGTGTTAGTTGACTGATGAGCTTCTCAAAATATTCTAAGAGCTATTTTATATCGATACTTATAGTTGTCAGTTTTGTTATAGTTACTTACTCTTACTTCGCATGATGTTTCGTTAAACAAGACAAGCTAGACCTAGTTTAGCGTTTTATTAACTTAATAATGAATTAAACACAAATCGATAATATAATTGTATGCTTATGTTTGCCAAATCCTTTTATTCCTGCCGCTTTTCAATAAGGTGATGACGTCAGGCGAATCACCGCAAAGTTTTCTTAGCGCCATCCAGCACCACAGAGACCCATAACACAGAGTAGCGGACAAAGCTGCAGAATGCAAGCACTGGATCACTTTTATAGCCGGACGCCGTAAAATAAATGTCGTGGTCCATCGCTGCAGCAGCTAATGACATCCTACATGTTACACGATATACTAAACATTGTGTTTTTCTATGGGGTCTTTGATAACGTGGTATATGTTTTATTTATTATGTTATAGGCTGGTAGGGCAGAGGTTAAGACCTCGTCTTCTAAGCAGAAAGTTATGGGTTAAAATCCGGGCACAGCATGACTTTTTTCAATTAATGGGTGCTTTTCTTTGTTTCTCATCATCATCAATCATGGACAGGCTTTTTTTTGTCAGGTGAAAAATCTAAATTCTTAGCCCCTTAAATCTTCAAATAACCCCCCCCCCGCTCTAGGGCAGAGCGAAAGAGAGTGTCAGACTTCTACTGACCAAAAACCACCCATGTTCCTTCTTCGCCCTCGTCGTGAGGTATCTTCGAAGAGGTCTTTGTCTATTAGTGTAGACTCTTTATATCTCTCTTAATACCAGCACAGAAATATGTAATTTGAATATTCTTCATCTTCTAGCTGAAATTCAAAGCAAGATTCTTGATGCTAACTTGTTATCGAAGATATTCCCAGACCTTCCCATACGGTAGAATATTGGCAACTAACCTCATATTAAGATGCACTGTCCCCTAACACACCACACCATATATTGGGCAAACACAAATCAAGCTGGCAGCATCGCAAGGCATAAACACGGTTCCTTATCACCGCATTATTTACGCGCTCGCCGGCGACCGTCGATCGCAATATATTGCCGATTTCCGGCCACCGCTGGCGAGTAATACGCTTCCGGTACGCCCTGTGGCACCGCCCTTACGGTGAAAACCTTAACGCACGACTGTATGCTGATAAGAACTTTTTCGGACATTCTTAAGCTAAGATAAGACGTTTTTGAAGAAACTATTTGAGTTAGGGTTCAAAATTTTAGCATTAGAACCGTAAACGGCCTAATTTTATGTGTGTAACGCTACATAAAGGTTATCCTGGGTTGTTCCTGGTTTGATTTGATATGTCATCCCCTCGTATTTAGCTGTACATATTGTAATTAGGTTAGTTTTAATGTTTTTGTTGCTAGATTTACTTTATTTTAAAACTTTTCCTGTCCTAAATTAATTATACAATGTAAAGTGATGGCCTGAAACACAGGTTTAAATAAACCTAGATCAGGCAGGTCGCTACCTAACATTTGATTTCGCCACTATCGTAACTTGCAACAGTTATATATATACTTTACTTATAGATTACTTATAAGCACTAATTATACAATTGTTTAGAAATAACACTACTAAATGTACATTTTTGTAATACCTACTTTTTTAGAAATAAATTATTCTTATTCTTATTCTTATTCTTATGTTCCATGGAGAAATTAACTCTTTCTTTTCTACTTTGGTTTTCTTTTTATCTACTCTCCTTTCGCAGGTATACTGGATTTCTCTAGAGTACATTATTTTTTATTAATTTTATCTTACTTTATCTTTCCCTCAACTATATATCTTACTCGTGTTTAAGGCTAATAGGTACTTATTTTTTAATTTTATTACTTAATAAGTACAATCAGCAAACCAATAATTTTGTACATTTTATAAATCCACCAAACTGCGTAATCAAAAGCCAGACAACAAGAATTCTGGACAATATAAACAGACATTGTATGGTTTCCTTACTGAGTTGTCAATATTTTGTGTTTATTTTCTTATTCCAAAAATGTATTTGTTTACATAACACGCATTTTATTTTTATCACAAATCTTCTTTATTCCTGAGGAAATATCGTATGAAAGGCAACGTCTTGCCGCAAATTGCATATGTGCATAAATTGCATATATTTGAGGACCGCTCATTTTTCACTGGACACATTAAGGCCGCTGCGGAAGTAAGGAACCCTAAATAAATACATTCCATGGTTAATCGACGGTGAATGAGGAGTATGAGAGGGGAATGTGGCTCTCATTTGTCCCTACTTGTAAGAAACAAAGTGGATATATTATGACTTTTGTTTCAAGATTTGTGAGGTCACGTTTTGGTCAAAACATTTCAAGACACATTCAAAGTTTAGGAAGGATGTGAGCAAGAACTGTACGTCCACCTGTTTTTGATGTTCATGTGTACTAACAACGGTTAAAGTCGCGTTAAAAAGTATTTTTTGAGTAGACCAAGTCGCATGGAGTATCTACTTACGAGGTAAACAGTCCATGTATCTTGGGCTTCTCGCGCTCAGACCTACAAAATGAAATAAAAGGATACAAAGATCCTCGTCATAATGTTCATGCTAGAAGACGTTCGGGTTTGTAATATCTTTCTTGTTATACATACAGGGTGTAAATTAACCCTTCACACATACGTCAATCAAGCACACTGAAAAAAAGAAATAACTGAACCTATTTTGGCTATTTTAGCAATAGCCGAAATTTGTTTGTTCAAAAATAAAGTTAATTTAAAATAATAAAACTGGTTTATCTAACAGGCCCTAAACTGGTTTTGTTAAGTTCAGTTCGGTTAAAGGTAATCAAGATTTTTGATGTTATTTACCGAACTTCTTTAAACAAACTGATTCGTTATCCTGTAACCAAATCTTTGTGCGTAATGTAACAAAACTATTTGACATTCTATGCCTAATAAAATTGACTATATGTAGCAAAAGCATTCTACATAATAACTTTGTTCATATGTTACCTAAAAAAATAGCTATTTTAACATATGCCTTTGTGAATAAAACACGCACAGTGAATGTGCTGCGCTTTGCAAAACTTTGGCTATGAATAAATTAAATAAACAACTATCTGTCACAAATATATTGTAACGTGTAAAGGAAAGCTTTAGTTACAGCCACCGAAAACCTGTCGAAACCTGTATTTTTCGCGTGAAAAGTATCTGAACTGAGTGACGTGAGCTCTTTGTGTACGAGTTGCACACGCGCGAGAAAAAGAGAAATAATTACTTAAAATTGTACATTCTTACTTAATATTCTGTAAATCTATCTAAGTTGCAACTTGCGTGTGCTGGCATTGGTGAATGTTCGTGAAACTACTGCAAGACCAATGATGGACGAAGATTATCTTAATCGGCCTGTGGATGACTATCTAAGGCAGTGGGACTTTGAAATGTACATAAACAAGTTTCAGGGTAAGTACGTTACTGACCCTTGTCATTAATAGTATAACTGTAGTCTAGTAAATAAAGCAAGTTCATTACTACTTAACTAGGTAAATGCTGCATGCTGGGACACAAGCCTCCCAGCTCTCTGTGAGAGGGAGTGAGCCATAACCCAGCATGCGGGTTTTATGCGGTTCTAGTACATGCCATTTCCTTTTTGGGGATGACTAATGTTTTGTATATATTTTAGATTTCTAAGGACCAGCAGCCGGTTCTTACAGATAGTGTGCTTAATTTCATTTTTGAGCCGAACCATGAATCCTGTGCAATACATTTGGTTGATTCGCAACCCATAGCACTGGAAGTGGATAATCCTGAAGAGACAAGTCCAAATACATCCTGTGTAAGTAATCCATTCCACATTTTTTATAATTTTCTTACAATATTGTACCTACTAGTGGAACCACTTAGATTTGTTCAAGTTCATTTTTTACTATGAAACTTCATGTTACTTTTATTTTAGGGGTTGATTTTAGGTAGTTCCTTTCTTACTTCACAATACATCGTTAATCATCATCATGAATGTAAGCTGAAAAGATTTCAATTGCTGGTTAAAGCTGAGTGTTGATTGTCAGTCACTACTCAGTCAGTCAGTCCAACAACAACTTTATAAAACTATTTAGATTATTAATTTATTATGAACTTTATGTATTCTATTATTTTTGTTGCATTAATGAAAAAAAAAACATACTTAGTCCCGACTATGAAGTAATATCAACTTTGGTCTGGCTAGACAGATGTTGACTAGGTACCTACTACTGTAGTCACTTATTCTTTCAAACCACTGACTGTGGTGAAAGTAAAAAAAAAAATACATATGGTAAATGTACAATAATATTAAATTCTATGTTATTTCAGGAATTATACAAAATCTTGAGTGCACGTAATGAGGGAAGATCACTGCTATTGAGATTCCAAGAAAATGGACTGCTCAACAATGCCTCAAGACGAAAATTATACAGTATAGTTCAAAGTCAAAGTCAAAAATATTTTATTTCACATTATACTTTTTACAAGTGTGCCCATGTAGGATGACGTACCAAGATTATTTGAAAAAGAAAACTCATCTGTATATTTCACACCGTTTATGAGCTTCAATCCAGGGCAGAAAACATCAGTCAAAGGAAAGTTACTTTACTTTAGAAACCTACTAATTATGATTAATAAAAGTTTTATTATAAATAATGTGTATTTTCAATATAATTGTAATTTCACTACCAATTCCTTACCTATTTAATGTACAAAAACAGTTAAATATCTTTTCTCGTAATTTATAAAAACGTTTTTCTTAAATTGAAATGTTCAGCTTTTTATTTTGTTATAGTTTATAATTAGTAGTCAATTTGTAAAGGTGGACGCGCAGTACTCAGAGCCGCAAGAGTCGCAGAAAAATCGTTTTCCGTACAATCCTCAGAAAAGTTATCTCAATAAAGTCTAACCTGTCATATCCAAAAAAAAATTGGAATAGGTCATATTACCTCTTCATATGATTGGGCGATACTTAATAGTATAGAAGTTATCACTATTTTTAGGATTGCATGTTATGTGATTTTCGAATTCAATTAATAAGGTAGGTAAAATGTTACTTAAAGGATTCTTAAAATAGTGATAATTTCTATATGTACAGACAGCGTCACACAATCTTAGGTACACTTATTTTTGAAGAGATAATATTGTGACCTATTCCAAATTTTCGTTTGGACCGATCGACCCGGGACACCTGTTTAAGGTGGAACCTCCACGGTAGCCCACGAAGTTCAAATTTTCTAACGTTTTTTGCAATTTGAAAGTCAGAATTAGGTTATATGTTGATTAAAGTATGATTTGCGCTCGTAAGAATTATGTATTTTCAGAATTATAACCAATTAAGTCAGCAATAAAATTCCAGTTCAGTTATTTTACTGATTTTAATGGTTATAATTCTGAAAATACCGGCGCGAATCATCCTTTAATCAACATATAACCTAATTCTGACTTGCAAATTGCAAAAAAACGTTAGAAAATTTGAATTTCGCGGGCTACCGTGGAAGTTCCACCTTAACATAACAGTTTTCTTCATATAGCAAAACTATTCATTAATATATAACAAAACAGTTTTCTCAATACAGCAAAAATATTCATTAATATATAACAACAGTTTTCTCATTATAGCAAAAATATTCATTAATATATAACAAAATAGTTTTCTCATTATAGAAAAACTATTCATTAAAATGTATCAAAGCAGTTTTCTCAATATAGCAAAACTATTAATGAATATATATCAAAACAGTAATCTTAATAAAGCATAACTATTTATCCATATATATCAAAACTATTAGGCACTAATAAGCAAAATACTACGTTGATAATAACAAATTAATTTAGTTACTATCAGTCATAGCATTTGGGAAGGCAGCAAAACGAATCAGCTAAACTTGCTGCGAAGTTTGACTTGACACTGTAAAAAGGTTTGATTAGACAATGAGAAAGTTAAGTTGTGTTAATAACGTTATTTGGTAATAATTTACAAAACCGTTTGAGTAATATAACCGCAAAAACAATTACTTATAGACAAACAGATATCTTACTAAAACATAAATGAGGTGCTATATTGACTGGATAGTTTGGCAAATGGTAACTTGTAATGAGTTAAGCCGTAGACAAACGGTTCGAAAACACACATCAAAAGCAATTAGCAATACAAAACTAAAAAAAGATTATTTAGAAGCGACACAACTCCAGTAACTCAACTGGCTTTTGCTATGTGTTACACTGGTTCGGCTGTCACTAATTTTATGTAACTGGTAGACAAAGTTTTGGTTACATAGCACGAAACTTTTTTTTCAGTGCATTCTGTACATCAAACTAAGTACCCCTACGCAAAATTTTTGCTGGGAAACGACTTTTTTTTGGGTTAAAAATCACATTTTACGGCAAAAGTCAAGTAGTACTCTTAAAATATTGTGCTAGTGGATGCTTTGAATAGTAAACGGGTCATGGAAGTAATTTAAGTAAATTTATAACCTATAAAAAACTAGTATTTAATAGTTTTCTTTCCGATTTCGCTTAGATTGCGAAAATATCATATTATGATATCGCGTTTATAAACTACAAAGGTCTTAAATCTTTAGAACAAATTAACAGAAACTCTCATGAATATGAACAGACAAATAAATATGATAGTCTGCGACTAAGAAGTGCAAGTATTAATGTTCTTCGTTGGTGCAATAGACGCAAGCGCTTGCGTTGAGCTTGAGGTGCTGAATTTCAAGTCTTAGTGACTTTTTCCAGCAGGTATAAAACCAGCTCGAAGTCAAGGGCCACAGTTGATGGCAAAAGGCCTACACCTTTTATGTTTGACTTCGATGTTGTAAAGGTGAAGTTTGAGTCTACTAAATGTACATCTGCAGTAGCGGTGGCCCAGTGGCCGTGGGTTCGAATACACGCAGGCACATTACTTTATGTAATTTATTTCATCACCGCTGCTCTCAAAACGGTGAAGGAAAACATCGTGAGGAAACCGGCATGTCTTAGAACCAAAAAAATTGAAGATAAGTGATATCTACCAATCCGCACTGGGCCTGCGTGGTAGATTGTAGCCAATTCCCTCAAAGAGATGAGGCATGTGTCCCAGCAGTGGAAACATTAATAGGCTGTTGATGATGATGATGCCTATACACCTCTGCCTTATCTTTTACGGAACACAAGCGTGAAGTTACGTTATAGTTTAGTTTAGCAGTCAGTAAGTAAACACAGCGTGTCGGTGTCACCCCGTGCCTAGAGCGTGACTGGCCACTGTCTATCGATCTGCAGCTAATTTCCGAAACGCAATTAATCATTTTCTTCGACCAAAACCTTTCTTTTCTATTACTACTTTGGGTTTTCATTTTCATTAGTCGACCTGTCTGTTTGCTAAAATGCCTTTTAAATACAATGGTGTAGTGTCGTTAATATTATTTTGATTGATTGTTTTGGTGTTAAGGTTTTGGCTGATTGGAGTGGAGTAGAGAATGAGGTGATTGAGTCTGTGACTGAAATTATTTAACTTGTTGATGCGTGATGACTTCTCATCAACCTCTCTCCATCTGCCCCTGGAGAAAGTCTTCTAGGTCCTTACTTAGAAGACTTTCTCCAGAGGCATTCCATTTTTAAACGGTTTTATTTAGCTCACCCCGTTTGTTTATTTTACTAGCTCTTTGTGTGCTCCTTTTCTTAGTACCATTTGAATTTAAATCTTAGAAATAATATAGATATCATAAAGTTCGATGTTAGTAAAATAAGCAGCACTGATATGGTATACAGTTAACAACGTTTAGAAGCAATTTCAGCCTACTCTATTGATTTCATTTTCATGTAACCGATTGAAACCAATGTTTTAGAACCCATATTTTCAATGAGTGAGTGGAATTTTTCTGTTTCTCTTGTTTTTAAAAAAAAAACTACTTAGACAATTAGCAGTGAAATGAGTTTTTATAGCTTACAAATTCTTGTTTAAGTAGATAAATCAATTTGTTTTCGTTTTAGTTGTAGATATTCTTAAAATGGTATTCTTAGCTATTTACCTATTTTAGTTCCATTAAAATTCTAGAATGATGTGCTAAAACACAGTAACAATTATCCAACGACTCTCCTTACACCCACCCTGTACATGTACTCAAAAATGCGCTTTATAATGAAATAAATAAATAACCAATAAGTAACAAATGAAGGGCAGGAGTAGGCACGCGTTCATTCAAGCACACTCCGCAATCGCCATCCCATCGCCACTGACTGTGGTTACTGATGGCCTTTTTGATTGGGTTATACCTACTCATAATTATGCATCTACATGTACACTATGCACCTCACCTACTAAATGGCTTGATGTACCTCAACCTATTTTAATTCCATAAAAAATCATAAGGAGTGAAAACAACACAATTATTATATTTAGACGTAAATTAAAATTATATGATTTAGAAATGTTTTAAGTTTTATATACGCGTAAGTTTAAATAGTAATTAGTTTTAAGTACATTTAAGTATGTCTAGAGAGTCATCGATCCCACAGTCAAACCATTGCAACGGTTTTATGGGGCTTAGCTTAGGTATAAGTTACTTACTTTTATGATAAAAAATAAATAAATAAAAACTCTACGGGTTTAGTATGATGTCGATTTTTCAGTCAAAATCATCAGTGTTGGTTAACGTTTTTACGCACATGGAATTTTGGAAGCCATACCATATATATTTTTGCTCGTTGATTTGACATGTACCAAAAAAGTTCTTTAGTATATACAAATGAATAAAAACCAGTGCCCAATAAGTAACAAATAAGGGGCAAGAATAGGCACGCGTTCATTCAAGCACACTCGGCAGTCGCTATCCCATCGCCACTGACTATGGTGGCTGATTGCCTTATTGATTGGGTCATACTAATTAATGTGCCAATATGTACAGTATGTACCTCACCTACTATATAGGGTTACTGGCAACTCGACGAATTCCTTGCAGGACGTCATAGTGGGTTAAAATGCATTTAATTGCGCTGCGTGCCGCGGGTTCGATCCCCGCACGTAACAAATATTTGTATGGCCTGCAGATACTTGTTTCGGGTCTGGGTGTTTTTGTATGTGAGTTTATATGTTTGTAAACACACAACATATAAACTCACATACACCCACGATACAGGAGAAATTCCTAGTTTAGTGCAACGTTGAAAAAAAAAAACCATTAAAAAAAAAAAAAATGGTCCCCCGAAATTCAGTAGTTATAAAAATTTTATGGTACAAAAAAAATATTACGCCAGATGTACAAATCAATGAAAATATTCTTGTCTTATCAGCTATCTAAAAAAGTATTAAACGTAATACAAAGTCATGGACTACATTACAAAAATCGAATTTGACTCAGGTAAGGTACAGTAGTAAAACTGGGATTTTACTTAAGAAAAATCTAAATAACTCAAAAACTACTAAATTTCGGGGGACATTTAGTGGCTTCATTATCTGTATTTTAACCCTACTAAAACGTCCAGCAAAGGAATACGTCGAGTTATACCTTTCGCAATTTGTATGCTAAGTTGATAAACATAAAGTTCAATTTTAATTTGAAAATCAAATCAAAATAGCTTTATTAATTCCATGCATAATCTCGAATAAAAAAAAAAACCTGACGTTATTCATCTTTAAGATGAGAGTTTGAGATGAGGATTGTTTATTTTGCACCAATAGGTTGGGCGAAATGTAGTCGAGGAGTGCGTATCTAATTTTAACAATCACTCGGATCGGATCTACTGTTTAGGTCACATTTGTTTAGGCTGGTCCGTGGATGGGTGACCACCATTACACACCGAGTTTCCTCCGTGCCTCGATAAGGTCGGCTTTCAATTGTAGATCTTTGTCAGCCCTCACAGGTAGTCTGTGATCCGAAGGTCTAACAACCAGTTTTACCAAGGGGTATTATATTACCCGGTTACTTACAACTTAGGACCCAGTAATATTAATGTCAATAATCCGTGGTGCTAGGCAACCCGGCTTATCCCAGTTGTATACGTCCCTGTGTGCCTAATGGCCTTGTTCTGTTCTGTCTCCTGCTGATATGGAGGGAAGTGGAAATTATGTTTTTCTTACTCCTCCGGTATTCTTTTCTGATTAATTTCGTTGCGGGATCCAAGACAGTTAAATCGTTTCTCTGGGACTTCGTCGGGCTTCATTGTCTCGGCGCTTTTCTTGTGGTCGCCAATGTTGATTCTGGCTTACAGGAGGTACAGTGGGTTGTGGAGGTCAGATTGGTAAGTTAAAATCGGCTTCTAGTTTAACCGGATGCATATATACTACCAGTATTTTACATGGAACGACTGCCACTGGGCCCGCGTGGTGGATTATAGCCCATCTCTCTCCTAGAGGGGAGGCCTGAGTCCCTGCAGTGGGAACATTATAGGCTGATGATGATGACTGCCTATGTGGCCAACACTTCACAACCCATTTTCTAGGTAACACGACTGGTAGTACTCCATCATCATCAGCCTATTGCAATCCACTGCTGGATATAGGCCTCTTTAATCTTGAGCCATTCAACTCGATTTTCGGCAACTCTCATTCAGTTGTTACCAGCCACTCTGCGAAGATCACCGATCCACCGAGTCTGAGGGCATCCCAACTTACGCTTGCCGATTCGCGGTCTCCACTCAAGAACACGTCTACTCCAACGGTCATCGGTTCTGCGACTAATATGGCCGGCCGACTGCCACTTCAGCTTATTTATTCTTTAAGCTATGTTGACAAACTCTGGTCCTCTGTCAGATCACCTCATTTCGTGGTGGTACTCATTACCTACATATTTAATTCAGACTGCTTCGTTGGTGTAGTAGTCACATGCACGACTGCTGTACATGAGGTTAGTGGTTTGATTCCCGGGTTGGCCAAAGTGTTATTGAGTTCTTTCATCAGAAATTTCTCAGTATTAGCCACGGAGTCTGGAGTATTGCCCGGTTGACGGCAATAGGCTCGCTCTCTATCATATAAATGGCGAAATATGGGTGTACCTCAGCCCAACCCTTCGGAGATCACTACGTGTGATGTTATGTATTTGTAAATTCAGACTCCACTCTTCACAGTTGATTAATTAATTAAAAGATAAGTAACACTCGTACTTCTCCAATAATTACGAGTTTTTCTAATTAAGCAACAGATGTGGGGGGAGTATGAGCGCGCACTCAAGCATGCTCGCCAATGCGGTCACTAATTGACTCATTGATTTCCATGTGTCTAATGAGCTAGGCTATGTTAATGTATAAAAGGGGAATGGAAATGTTTTCGGTACTTTTTAAGTACGAGGACAGACAAGTGAAACGACTGCTTGCTAGTAACGCACTGACTTTTATTCACTTACTTAACGGTGCGTAGGCACACGCACACATACCCAACAGTACTAACTTACAATGTACTAAAAATAACTTTAAGTTTTAATTTTAAATTACTATTTTTATGTTTTGTATACAAGATGATTTTTTAGTCACCGTTCAAATTCTGATATATTAATCTTTGGCGAAAATCATTGAATACGTGTTTTTTCTTTAAGTATCACTCAAATAAAAAAATATTGAGATCACAAAGTTTTAACGGTTCACGGAGAGCGGATAATTTGTTTGAACTAAATGATTGGAATATTTCTGCATAAGCATTAATCAGTTTGAGTTTATACAAGAAAAACTTTCACCCTTATGACCCTGTAAATACCAGGTGACCTTTGGTAGGGGTTTTATGATTTCTTTATGACGTCAGAGACTTTCAGTTCCTAAGTGGCCAGGCAGCCAAACCCACGTCCTATGCAGCCAGCTTGACTCACCAAATGTTATATTAAATTGTCGTTGAATAACCAAACACTAGGTTAGTTAACAAAAAAATCTAATTAGTCCGTCAGATAGATTTCCAAAAAATATTGGACCAGTATTCTTTCTTTTTTCACGTAAATAAACAATGAAGACGGTACAGTGCTTTGAAAACTCGTGTGACGTCAATTTCTAAGACATTAGTATGGCATTTTTTACCGGTCAGTGACGTCACAAATCCCCACTCAAATCTTTGACGCGTTTTGTCTTCGTCAATTTTACAGACTAATTAGAATTACATTTTTTTTTTGGTTAGTATACGTCTCAATCCCGTATGGTTTATGTTTTTTACAAACTGTGAGCTTTCCTCTGAGACATGTGTCTTTTGTCGTGGTGTTAATGTGATTTAGCTGATTAGAAGAGAAAATAGTTTTTTGCCCCATAAGGTATTTTACGATAACAGACCATGTAATATTATATCTTTAATCCCCCTTGCAATACAATATACCTCATGTAACAGATCATGACATAAACAAATAGCCTAAGAACCTCACCAGCACCGCTAACATCAAACACGATACAATTAGTAACGGTCTAGGAACAAAAAGTCCAAAACCTCAGATCTTACATACACGTTACGATGATTGATAGCGCGGGATGATATCAACGCGGCGATGGACACAAAAAACCCACTTCCTAATGATAGGCTTTTAAAAATATACGGCTAGGAACGATACTCGTCACCTCGGCAAATGGCGGCGATATGTTACTGGCATCAATCCTCCATTCTACTCACGTCTGCGCCATGGGATCTAATTAATTATGGTAATTAAACAGGCCGATAACACAGAATAGATGGGTACAGAAGGCTTACTTCGTACGGCGAGCGAAATAGGCGTGCGCACACATGGAAGTACAGATCTCCCAAAGAAATTATGTGCTTCAGCAATGATCGCTCAACTGATATTCTATAATAGGATACAAAATTATAAGGATATTATAGGAGGTAAAACTTTGTGTTTATATGATCGACACTTCATTAGAAGTACTGAAAGTTTGTACGACTTAATTTAATTCAAGGTCGGAGAACACAGCCTGCCACCCGAGTCTTGAGCTAACCGGTGTTATCGTTAGTATTGCATCGACAGTCTATACTCTGAAATACAGAAAACACACGACCACGGAAGTACTTGCCAAGTCGAGCAATAAAGCGGAACGGCCGTACTATCCTTTTCTCGAACCAGTTCAGGCCATTTTCGACCTCGTATAACTTCGTTGTGGATAAAACTAGAAGCCTGAATTCATTGTATAAACACGGTATATTTAAAATTTCATTCAATTTGAACCAGTAGTTTAAGAATTATAACTAATCAAAGTTCCTTAGTTTTGTCACTCACTGACTGACTGACTGACTGACTGACTGATTGACCGATCATCAAAAGTCTAAGACACTTCTAGCAGACATAGAAGCTTCAAATTTAGAATACAATTAGTGTTTAGTGTACAAACCATGAAAAAACTAAAAAAGTATACAATTTTAATCTAGTTTTCTAGATATACTAAGTGCATAAATAACTTTGTAATCCCATATTATTGTATAGGATTACAAAGTTAAAGTTACATTTTCAGTGAATGAATTTTACGAGTTATTAAATTAAACATACGTCCTAGTTTCTGATTGATCTGAAATTTTGCTCGTATATGTATATCGCCTATCAATGCAATATTATGATGATATGGAACTGATCTGATGATGAAGCTGGAAGTTGGCCATAGGAACTCCATTTTAGAATATCATAGCCCCATCGAGTTTGGACTCGTTTGATTCGTCTTGTCGAGTAGTTTGTCTTAAGATGGTGTCCAGGGTCTGTTGATGGAGCTGGAGGGTGACCATAGGAATTCCGTTATAACACGACATAACCCTATCGAGTTTGGACTCGTTTGATTTGTCTTGTAGAGTAGTTTGTCTTTAGATGACGTTCAGGGTTCTAAATAGTTCTGATGATGGAGCTGGAAGGTGGTCATAGGAATTCCGTTATAAAACTACATAACCCCATCGAGTTTGAGCTCATTTGATTTGTCTTGATAAGTACTCTGTCTTTAGTTGGTAACCAGGATCTGATGATAGAGCTGGAAGGTGGCCATATGAACTCCGTCATAGAACGACATAACCCATCGAGTTTAGACTCGTTTGATTCGTTTTGACGAGTACTTTGTCTTTGGATGATCTCCAAGATCTGTTGATGGAGCTTGAAGGTGGCCATAGGACTCCGTCATAAACGACTACGGTACTTTAGTAGTACTTCAAATCGATGAATAAGACTGCTCCAAATTCGAATAAACCTATGTATTGTTGATTCATTAAACGAAATAGATAGAATGAGAGATCCCACCAAAAACAAAACCTGTAAAAAAGCCAAGCCGCGCAACTCACTTTTACCGTAAAAAGTAGTGAGATTTTGTATTCCTATTCTTAGAAAATTGTAGATTAATAAAAACTTTATGCAAATTAAAAAAGAGAAAACGCAATGATTAGGTATATACAATACAATATACAAATCGCGACATTATAATATTTATAAGCTTTGTCCCGTAGCTGAGTACTCAGTAGTATGTGTTTGTTTTAATTTGGCAAGAAGAAAGTTACCGAAGCGCATTCCTTCTCTGGTTTATTTGCTTGTACAACAATCTCAAAATTCCCAGCCGCAAAATGCGATACACACGATGCATGTAAAGCGTGCCGATGTGTGCGTTGGTTTTCCCATATTGTATAGAATTACAGAGTTTACCTTCTATATTTATCTATTTTGTGGTGATAGGTAGAATGCACGGATTGGCTTATATCCCACGTGGATTTATGGTGGTTTGATGGCGTTTCGTTTGGTTGGAGTCGATTTTGAGTAGTTGAAATAGTGGAAAATGTGGATTAGGTATGGGTCTTCATCAAGTGTGCCACATTGTTCCCTGCTCGTACTTGTACTTACATAAAAAAGATGCTCAAATATCCTTGCCCACAACTAGTTTTATATGACAAAGCATCCAAAAATAGTTCGGCAAGTAATTAAACTTCACAGTTCCGTACGAAGAGTTCGTGAGAGATATGAAAGTACGTATGCAAGTACACAAGAATTCAAAGTACATACTTACATGCGCTTCGTCCTCCTCGCGTTCTAATGATGGGATTTAAGTTATGGACGATCAGCGGATAAATGTAAGTAAGAAAGTACCAGTGATTGCCAACTTGAAGGTTCATCATCAAAACTCATTTATTCAAACTAGTCTGATAATCAGCACTTTTCGAACGTCAAAATTTACTTTACTTTACTTATTCACAAGAGACAGCCCCCCTTCGACACTTCCTAGTGTTTTTAGCTGGAAAGCAGAATTGTCGGAACAAAAACCCGAACAACACATCTGTCTGTTAGGTTGGTTAGAAGAACCAGACTCGATACTATAGTAAGGTGCAAGTTTATGACTACAGACACAAATTTTGATCAATAATTAAAAAGTGTATAACAATAAAAACAAATAAAAAAGACATAATTATATCAGTAAACTAATCTAATTAACTAACTAACATTAATAACAAACATTGTCTTGTGTTCAAAGCGACCAACATCATACTTTTGCCCTTATCTCAATTTAGGATCGGCGCTGCATGCATTCTTCCATTCTTCTCTATTGCTCGTCATCTCATCAGACTCTCTAACTCTTTTCTTGCCATATCATCCTTTACACAGGATAAAGAAGAAGTTGTTGTCGAAAAGACCAATCGAGGCGCGATCACTGATTAGGAGCTTGTCGACAAAATTATGAAAACGAGTTTGTTACAGTTTGTAATTCTGTGACTTTCAGTCGACGGCTAATCTCAGAGGAAACTAGTCACCGATGCAGGTAAGTAGGATTATTGAGTTGAACTGTTGCACTCTCTTCCTCTTCTCTTTTCTCTTCTTCTTCTTCTTGTCGGAGTTTGGTCTGGTTTGGCGATTTTCGATTGGTAGTCCAATCGAAAATCGCCGACGAGACTCCGACTCGACCGGAGCGAGCAAGCAATGCAGTACAAAGATTTGCCAGTGGCACAGAGGTAGCGCTATTCCACGCAAATTATGGTGGCCATGGTGTCTCCGTCGAAGATCTCACTATTCCCTTGATGTAGTCACTTCCGTACCTTTTTGTGAATAAAAACTACTATAAATAAATAAGACCGAATACAATCAATTTTTTACAAAACAGATCTTGTCACCACGAACCATCAGCAATTCCTCAAGCGGCTTCAAGCCGCTTTAAGCCACCGCTTATGTCAAACACCCCACTCACACATTCCTGACGAAGAATGATGCTTTCGGCTGCTCGCGAGTAGGTAGAGCTTTGTTCGAGTGATTAAGTGCCCTGGACGGCGTTGCTAAGCCCTTCAGCTAATGAGCCAAGTCAGTATTAATCATTACATGACGAACCGGACGGACGGACTTTCGTGGGTGGTTAGAGGTTACTATTGTAGGCTTTAAAACTTGAGGTACTAGATAGACTTGGCGCGTGATTTACTGAAGTTAGTGTCTGGTGACGGTAATGAGGACGAGTGGGAGTTGCTTATCTGCTTTAAGTTTTCTGAATCTGGTGTTTTTGTAAAGTAAACGGAAAACTCTTGGCCGTTTCTGTGTTGATAGTTTACTGATGAAAAACTATTAACTGTTGTTCTAGTGGTTGCAGATGCGATTGCTATGTATGAGATCCTGGGTTCGATTCCCGGGACTGGCAAAGTGTTATTGGGTTTTTTGATCAGGAATTTCTCAGTAACAGCCACGGTGTCTGAATTTGTGCCCTGTTGATGGCAATAGGCTCGTCCCCTATTACATGGGACTTTAACATAACTGGCAAAATATGGGTTAACTATTAAGTACACCTCTGCCTAAGTATTCGAGGATTACAGGCTTGATGTTATGTTTCCTGAATGTAGTGTTTTCGTAAAGTAAACGGATGGCTTAGTCATCCTCCCGTTGGGGCTGCGGGTTTTTGAAAGATATAGATACCGCGGCCGCAGCACAAAGGGCTAAGAAGGAACATGGGTGGTTTTTAGTCAGTAGAAGTCTGAAACTCCCTTCCGCTCTGCCCAAGAGTGGGAGGAGTTATTTGATGATCCCCCCCCCCCAAGTCTTAGTCGTCCCTGTGTTGAGAAGTTTCCTGAAGTAAAAATAATGAACTCTCATGTTAAACATAGGTCTACGTGATCTGAAATTATATATTAGTGACGAAGTCCAGTTGGACACATTATTTTGTTATTAATATATATTTTTTCCTAGAATTTATGAGGGTAACAGAATCCGGTGCGTCAGACTTACAGGTAAACCACGTTCGATACATAAAAGGGACCCTTGTAGTAGCAAGAATAAATATCTAATAATAGAATTGTAGAAATATTGCTACAATAAGTTATTATTTTTAAGGCTTCTCCGTTTCTAGTTACAGGGTTTCTTAAAATATGTATTGAAAACTTTGTCTTGTTTTGCATAAAAGGTTGTTAGTTAATTTACTCTTCATTATTAGTTCTATTCAAACCCAACTGGCAAGGGTTGATGATTGATAGATGATTTCCAGTTTTCCACAACAACATTGTATAGCAGAGGTGTTTAAACCCACTTTACCCACGATACCAGAGCATAGGTCACATTTACGTAACCACACAAATTATGTAAACGGCATGTCTTGTTATTCAAAACAAGCGGTAAGTCGGAGCTGATAGGCATCGAAAATCGCTACCCTCGGGTATCGGAGGTCAAAATCGAAACGTCATTAGTACACGTGTCGAGACTTAAATAACTGGCAAAGTGCGCATGAAAGAGCCGGGCAACGTGTTTCGCGCCGAGGCCCGCGGATGACTGATCCGTCGCACTAACTAATGTTCTTTTTTTAAAATACCCTTTATTTTTCAAACCGCACAAAAGGCAAAGACGCATGAGTTATGCCGACTTGTAGTTTTTACGATACGCTCGGCTTGGATTAAATATTTTTTTAAAGTTTTTATTTCTTTTCGACGCGAACGTGATGGCATGTGACATTAAAATGACAAATTAGCTAATTATTCTTAATCCGTTTGAATGCTTTGATCGTATGCCTCGAGTGATGGCCTGTCAGGACGTATATTGTCACTTATTTTACGCTATGATTTGATTGCTTGGAGTTCAGTTCATTGGCTTCAGGATCGGTGCGCAAAAAGTGTCATTACCGTTGGTTGTGTCTTAAAAGGTTGGGGTAGGTACATATTACTTTTGTCTCTGTACGTTTTAAAAAATCTGAATCATTTGGATAAATCCTGGTAGGTAACTTAGCAAAAGGTTGCTTTATGTAGGCTGACTGAGTTTCTTACTCTCTTCTGAACAAGTTACATAAATAACTTTCAGCCTTTTCTGTTCACTGTTTTAATTACTAGTTTATTAAATTCATCATCAGCCTATAAATTTCCCACTGCAGGGATTCCGGCCTCCTACCTAGGAGAGGGATGGGCTATCCACCACGCAGGCCCAGTGAGGGTTGGTAGATGTCACATGTCGATTTTTTTGTAACTAAGACCTTGTTTTCCTTCACCGTTTGAGAGCGATGTAGTGATGATATAAATTATACAAAGTAATGCGCATGAAAGGGTTCACTGTTCGTAAGTCGGGGCCTCCACCACTGGGTTACCTCTGCTCTGATTTGATTTATTTACTGTCTATAATAATCATTACGTAATTTAAAAAGTTTAACACAAATCTATGCATTTCAGTTTACATTCACTTACAAACTCTTTTTTTTTAAAACAAGCATAACAAACTGAATGGGGTAGAGAGCGAAAAATACAGATTTTTCGTAAATACTTTTTTGGTCTGTATCTTTTTGTGCATTTTATTATTATGATAATAAGTTTTAGCTCGCTACGAATACATTCATTTTTCGTTGCGATTCGCGACTTTACGGGGCCGCGGGGTTTAGATGGAGCATACGCCGATTTATGAGTTTTGATACTTTCCTAATGGTAGCAGAAACAAGATTGTTTACAGAGTAGATGTACGGTCAGCATCAGAAGTAGCTTAACATTTTGGAACTTTTATTATTTAATGTACAGGATTCCAGCTATAAGTTTTAATGGTTCAGATGATTATTCTTAAAAATATTCCTTACTCTTCAATGACTTGTTAGTAACGAGTAATTTCTAACAAGTTTTCATTAAAAAAACTTGCTTAATAAGTTTGTGTAGGTAGTGTTAATCTACTTCTGATGCTGACTGTACCTAGTACTCATTACAAGTGGTCAAGATGGCTGGTCATTACCGGAATGTTCTTTTTTGTACGATTTTCGTTTATTAGCTAGTAAAATTGGCTTCATCTGAAATTTACTGAATTTTAGTTTAACACCAAGTCATTTTCATCGACTTTCACAAGTTAAAGTTTGCAAGTGACGCGAAACTAAAAACCCTGTGATTAAATTGCACTAGTGGTTCAATAAAATTAGTTTCTTTAGCTTCAAAGAATTTTTGGACTAACTTAACATATTTGAACCAATCTTATTTAATTTTACACTAATTTGCATACATATTTTATGCAAATAAATGATTTATGTTTCATTTTACAAAAATAACTCATCAAGTATCAATACTTCGTCTTCCTCTCCTGGTCCACAATAGACAGGTACGAGCGTTGAATGCCCGAGAAAGCGCCATCTTGCGGAACTCTCCGTATATGACGAGATCTGTAGTACCACAGCTTTTTTATATATTTCTTTGTGTAGTACCTAGCCTTAGCTAGATGCAGTACGGAAATTACGATTAACTTTTCTTTTATTTTTGTTTTGTGTCGATGGAAAATTAATTACGAGAAAGTGTTTTTAGGGAGATTAGTCCGGTCAATTTAGATATTCAAGGTTACATTAATTCCCACTCGGCTGAAAATTGGTAGGATTGTTCAAAACACCATTATAAATGAAATGTAAAAAGTCCTCATTAATCCGACTCGTGGAAAAAGAAATATCCGAGGTCACAAAAACGGGTTTTTCGCAATTTTCAGCAAAATGGTAAATCATGGTTGAAAAATAGAGTGAATGTAAAGTGGATGTCACCGATAACGATTAAGTCCCTAGAAAATAATTGCAACTTCTCTGACTACGCCCTCTTGGTGATGATAGACATGTAGGTAAGTTTATAATCATTTCCAATTTATTTAGATATTTTACACTCACATTTGTCACATGGATGCTCCGGTTATTTTTAAATCCACTGAAAATATCTCTTACCTTTTCCAAATCTAACGACACTGGGCAAAAACGTCTCTTTATGATGTTTTTCAGAATGTTCACATTTCCTTGTATTCGTTCTGTAAACGTCACAACTCACAGTGATCGCTAGTAATATCACTTTGCGCACTAAGGTATGTCAGCAATATGGGAAGTACAAACTACGTCTTTAGAGATACCATTGATCAGCCATTGCTGATTCAGGTGCAGACAACCAAGAAAACATTATGTATGTATTCATCAAAATAATATAAGATGCCCCCTCAGCATCCTTACAAAGAGACCCAGCATCTCAGAGCTGTATTACTAAGATCCAGTTTGCTAAGGTACACTAGCTCCTCACTCCTGCAGCCTGTCTGTGAACCGCATGTAACTTTGTGACAGAAATACAGTTTGTATGCAGCCTCTTTTGAGCGCGGCCATTCACCAGTCACTGGGCAGGACAAAGCATTGTGAGCCAAGATCAATGTCTTCAATACCTATGTGGGTACTCGAGAACGGCTATGTGCACACGGACACCAGGCTCCCATAATCGAGAATGTTACGAGATCCCTATATGTGCGGTAGTACAGTACGTGAACACACTGTATGGAGCCCTTTGTGCCGCTGACCGTTCGTGTTGGCACTTGTGTCCTATAATTAGCGTAGAGCGATTAATTAATAGGTAATGCAGGTCTGTGGCGAATTTATGCTCCATAGCTTATATGTATGTATGCACCACCGTTATGCTCTAAATAGATAGCTCGAATATGCTGATTGCCGACCATCCTTTGTCCTCCGAATATATACGAATTGGTTACTATGAATTGGTTACGGTTGCTATTTGTTAATAGGGATTAAACATTTCAGTTCCTAATATCGGAATACGTTGTTTAGCAGGTTTTAGCAAATTAGGATGATTGACACTCTGGTATATTCAGTCTAATGGATTCTAAATGCTTTGTGTTTATACATTTGCGAATTTGTTTTTGAAGTACCTTCTTTCAGGGTCCCCTCGGGGATTCGCTGGCAAGGTTACGACAGCCAACTCACACATTAGCAATGTAAACTATTCTATTGAGCGCATCAGACAATGTACTTTACATTAGATCGTCGCGGCACGAGCGTTAGGGCGTTAATTCACCGGAGACACCCAAACAAACGCTTTGTGAGATTCACCTGTTGGCTCTATAGGTCAATGTTACAGCACACAAGGAGTTTAGCGAAACAGACTTTTGTGGCTGGTGGCTGAATGGTACGCAGAGGCGCGCCGCTTCCATTGTCAGCGCGGACAATGGGACATATGCGCGATTGAATCGTTCGGATGCGACTTGCGTCTCGATTGAAATTGAGAGTGCGATTCGAATCGTGTTTATTTACAGATTGTAAATTTATTGCGCGGTTATGTAGTTGTTGGGCGTTAACAGGTGACGAAGATTTTTTCTTGTTCAATAAGTAGTCATCCAATATCAGATACAGAATGTATTACTATGTATATAAGATAAATCGTTAAGATACCGGTGTTAATAGATTCTGTTTTAAAATAGTAATACATACTCGTAGTTTAAAAACTTTTTGCCGGCGAAAGTAAGGCGAAATCTCTTGGCAGATTTTAAAAGCTCTCAGAAGCTCAGCTTGCCGTCAGCAAAGGATTGTTTGAGGTTCGCAGGCCTACGAAAACATCCTGTCAAGCTGCAAAAATTTTAAACGCAAACACACACCGGTATTATGAAGTCAGATTAGTAAATATTCCCAAATCGAACATTTACCAAGAAAACACGCTACTGGTTGTCCGGACAATGGTTGTATGGTACCCTCAAAACCACTTAACATGGGGCTGACAGGTTAGTTCAATCACTATTATACGCCTCGAGGCCAGCGATTGGAGTGTATTTTTTTCAATGAAATATATTTTTTCATTCAGGGAGTCATATCGCCGAGAGGTTCTCACGGTAACTTAGATCTAACAAACAATTTTGCACGTCGCTACCCCCGCTTTGTGGCTCACATAACTGAGAGGCTGACAGAATCTTTAGTAGTGTTGAAAAAGTTTGGAAATCTCAGGAAAATAACGTGACGTAGTCGGTGGAACATTGCATAGAATGAACAGGAATAGATTATTAGGGAACGAAACGCAGCGGTTATGAAACACGTCGCGACGTCACGGCCGGTCGGCTAATCGATCGGGAGAACAATGTGACGTAATACGCGAGCCCGGGGGTGCGGTCCAAGGGGAGAAGGGGACGCAGCTCGACGTCCAAATATTTACCCCGGCATATGTTTGGTTTCTTTTCCTTCGCCTCATATATTTTTACTTTGATCGTGTAATGGGGCCCGGAGGCGGTCTCGATTTGTCCGATATTAATTTCGTCCGCCTCGCTGCTGTACGCTAACAATCACTTGGGGGTAAATAAACTGTTTAGGTTTGGGAAACCTTGTATGTGAGAAGTTTTCTGACAGGTCGCAATTGTACTTTGTGAAAAAAGTAATCACGAAGTCCGAATAAACGCGTATTTCGACTGTCTCTGTTAGTTTGAATAAATAAATCAATTTGTTTGGTTTAATTTGAGTAAATTCCCCATTGTAATCATGTCACCATTTTGTTGAAAATCAAATTGAAAATGTGCAATAAAATTAGTGGGCATGCCTTCACTCGGTATGGTGACCAACTATTGTGTCATTGTTAGGACATTCAGTATATGTTAAACTGAGATATTTGTAAAATCAGCTATTTTTTTTCTTGTTTCGAATATTTTTGTTCATATTTTAACAACACATATTAAGATAACATCACGCCTTAATCCCCGAAGGGTAAAACAGTGATGTGTGTTCTGATAGAAAACACCCAATAACGCTTCGCCCTAACCGGGAATCGAACACAGTACCTGAACCACAAGACCAACGAGGCAGTAGTAGAAAAAAAATCGTGGCCAAAACTGAAATAAACAAATACAAAGCCATTGAAAATTCTCACACAATTCCAACGCTCAGACCAAGACTATCCTATAAAGTGTGTGCTACCCTACCCCTATTCGAGGGGGCCGTGCACACTTGAATTGCACGTTTAATGAATTGCATTAATATTGCATTACCGGGTAACTAGCCGTCCGCGCCCTCCCGGTAAACAATCATTAGAGCTACAGCAACATAGCTGTTTGAACTACCAGATTTGTTTGCGAATACAAATTGACATTTAGATGTTTTGTGTTCCCAGATTGATGTAAAGTTTCGGGGTATTGAGCTTTGTTATTTTATACGATTGACTCGTAGAGGAGCTCGTGGTTTAATAATAACTGCTACTCGGGTCAATCCTTAGGTAAAGCTGCGCTTGCCTAGGTTGGTCTCTGGATGGGTGTCCGCCCGTCGTCCGCCGACCGCCGTCAGATAGATTTTCAAAAAATAATGGACACGTATTTTTTCTTTTTCACTTAAACAAAATATGAAGACGATACAGTGCTTCGAAAAGTCGCATCAAGTCGTGTGTTGTCACAAGGTTAGTTCATTTTTACCCCCCACAAATAATGTTTGACACGTTTTATTTTCGTCAATTTTTATTAATTTGATAAATCAACAAAATACGTATCCATTATTTTTTGAAAATCTAACGAGACGGACTAATGCAATTTTTTTTAGTGAAATACCCTATTCTCAGGTCAGGTTAAGTGTTATTGGGTTTTTCCGTGAGAAGTTTCTCAATAGCAACTATGAAGTCTGTGTTTATACCCATAGGCAACAGGCTTACCCCTTATTACCGACATAAACATGACAAGTGATACGTGGGTGTATTAATGGGTACTCTTTTTTTGGGGTGGGAAATCATCAAATAACCCCACCCCCTCCCGCTCTGTTCAGAGCGAAAGAGAGTGTCAGACTTTTTCTGACTAAAAACCACCCATGTTCCTTCTTAGTCCTTTGTGTCGAGGCCGCGGTATCTCTTTCGAACATCCCGCAGTCCGACGGTGCCTAACCCTCCAGGGATGTTATGTATAAAGAGTGTAAAAGTACCCTTAACGCAAACGAAGAGCACTTATTCTCCCCACCACTGCGATCATTTTTTTGTTCTAGACCATACCTGGGAACACACTAGTTAAGGCAGATATTGGAGGTCAAAGTTCCAAATTTTTCACAGATGTGTAAATACTAGTTTTTCAGGTTATAACTTTACTTAAATTACTTCCATGACCCGTTTACTATTGAAAGCATCCACTAGCACAATGTTTTAAGAGTTGCAATATTGAGTTTTACCGTAAAATGTGATTTTTGACCCCAAAAAAAGTGGTTTCCCCGCAAAAATTTTTGCGTAGGGGTACTTAGTTTGATGTACAGAATGCTTGGTTCACGGATGTGTGAAGGGTTAATTTACACCCAGTATATTTCATAGAATATAGTTGAAAGCATTTTTTGTGTTTTTATCATCGTAGGACATTATTTATTTCAGTTAAACCATTATCGGCACTTTTGAACGTCAAACGTTACAGTTTGACGATACAAGATTTTGTATGACAGTAAAAATAGACAGTGCCGGGTTCGTGTGTTATATTGGTTCGAATAAATTGTACTTCTCATAGTTAAAATTACCTCCTTAATAGTATTTGCAATTTTGTTAAAGCACGCACAGTGTTAAGTCTAATTTCCAAAATATCCTAGTAAGTATTCATGTTTAAAACGAACGCACCACACAAGTTATGTGCCGGTAGCCATTTTCAATCACGCGACTATCAATCAAAGTGTACGTTGCGTCCGACTATGGGCTGCCATAGTCAAATATGTATGTTCGTTACTAAGCGACGCCGTTGTCTGTCCAACTAATGCCGGACCGTCGCTACCGGAAAATTGGACAGCACCGTCTGCCCAATCACATGCGACACTCTGCAGATTAGCACGCTCGACCAGTGCTCAGTTTGCTCCCACACCACGCGACCGATACGCGACCGCGAAAATTCACACTCGTCGCTCTCCATTGAACATTCAATCCACCACTCCACACACCCCGTACCACTTATACCAGTATTGTACAGCGACAGTTTTCACTTCGCCGTCAACCTCAGAAAATCCGCACCGGATTACGCGTCCAGGTATTGAAACTATACAAGCTTTTCCGTCGCTCAGTCCATTCTGAAATTATATTAGTGGACACCCTCGTACGTATCTTTTTGTTCGCTTAGCCGTCTCTCACTTGTAATTGCAACACTTAGGTGATTCCATTTGTCGTGTTTGTACAAACATTTATCACGATTAAAAAAAGGATAAGTCGATCTCACGATAGAAATATAAATTAGGCTTGTGACCCGACTGCAATTGTAAACTGGGGCTCATTAATCGATTCCACTTCATATTGAAAGGAAGTCTCCGAGCACGTCCGACTTTCGAACCAAAAAAAATAACCCACCGTCGTGACACGGGTAAGTCGGCATCGCGTTGCGGAGAGTGTTCCGCCCCATTCAAATCTTTACTTAGCATTCTAAGTACCGTCGGCGGTTTTAATTTTTTAAGGCTCACTACAACGCCCATACGGTATTCAGCTCGCGTTCTCACCACACTCACAGACATATGCCTAGCTAATAGTGTGTCGCGTCTGTTGACCGGAATGTTCTACAGCAACAATATACGCGTGTTTGTATTATGTGCTCAGAAACAGAAGCATTAAAGTTTAAAGTAAGTTGCGGAACAGCGGCAGTTATGATGTGTCGTGGTGGGTAGATGTCGCTGGGAGTAGTTTGCATAGTTATGTGCTCGTTTATCTAAGCTATATCGGTGGGTACAGCCGTCCGAGCCGGCAGGTCGCTCGCTAGTTTGCCGAAGGTTTAATAAATGTCTGAAACAGCGGATCGGCTTAGCGAGAACATACAACGACGTGGAGGATTTCTAAGAACGTGTCTAGGTCTACAGATTGGATCCTTTCCATGTTGTTCCCTAGAAAACGTTGTAGACGAGTTATTTCCCACGGCACTATGTTTGTATTTTAGAAACATTCTAACCTTTTAGTATTTTACAAAGTAAATTTCTTAGTAACACAACATAAAATTATTAATTTTTAGACAACTTTGGCCCGTAGCTACCTTACAGACAGTACTAAGTAAGTATAAATATTCACCCACATTCAAGTATAACTTATATTTAAAAGTATCAACCAAAATTCACCAGAATCGCAAGAACCTGTCGCCATGATCGAATTCTCTAAATTTCAGATACATAAGTTAATTGTCCTACCACATATTATTACCCCACATATCACCAAGAATTAGGTACAACAAGTACTAGCGTGGGTACTGTCGTCGTATTTACTCCATTACCCGTGGAGGCCGACTCGTATCAACTATTTATGGTGTTTGAGGCGCTTCATAAATATGCAGCGGTAGGCGCTCGCCTTGCCGACACCAGCTATTCAGCAGGCGCGCGTGTGTTCCGAGTGATGAGAGGTTTACTGGATCCCCGTCGGGTTCGCGAGTTGTACACTAGTTATCGCGGCCTCGACACAAAAGGGCTGAGAAAGAACATGGGTGGTTTTTAGTCAGTAGAAGTCTGACACTCCCTACCGCTCTGCCCAGAGCGAGAGGAGTCATTTAATGAATCCCCTCCCTCCAGAAGTCGGTGATGAAATTACGTAGAAAAACGACCTTTTTATATCTATTCTATTCACAGTCATCCTAAATCTCTCCACTCTCTGCTGGAACTCGAACTTCCTCTCTGTAAAATCATAAATAAAATCACGCTTGTAATAGGTTAGTTAAGAAAAAAAACCTAATTAGTTCCAAAAAATATTGGACATGTATTTTTTCTTTTTCACGTAAACAAACAATGAAGACGATACAGTGCTTCAAAAACTCGTTTGACGTCATTTTCTGAGACATTAGTATGACATTCTTTAGCGGGCAGTGACGTCACAATCCCCCACTCAAATCTTTGACGCGTTTTATCTTCGTCAATTTTTTTTTTTTTTTTTTTTTTTTTTTTTAAATTTTTAAAATATTTATTTTTCAGATATAGATAACAATTGTTTTGAGATATAAGTAAGACTATACTAAATATATAAACTAAACTAACCTAAAAACAAACTAACTATAAAAGGGTATAAATTTAATATAATAAATTTTTATTGATTTGATAAAACAAAAAATACGTATCCAATATTTTTTGATAATCTAACAGACGGACTAATTAGAATTATATTTTTTAAGTCAGTAAACATCCCTATCCCCGTAGGGTTAGTCAGAGGTGTACGTGATAAGTACACCCATGTTTCGACAGTTATGTGCACGTGTAAGTCTCATGTAATAGGGGGTGAGCATATTGCCTTCAAAATGGCACGATTCCAGACTTCGTGTCTGCTTCTGAGAAATTTCTGGTGGAAAAAACCCAATTACTTTTTATTTTAAACGTTGGACCCACACTAGGAATTTTCCTGTATCGTGGGTGCGTTCACAAACATTTAAACTCACATACACAGATACCTAAATCAAAATCAAAATCAAAATATTTTTATTTCATATAGGCCTACATGGGCACTTATAAAACGTCGACGAAAGGTGCACGGCTCGGCATTGGTCGATTCCTAAGGAGAAGAACCGGCAAGAAACTCCAAAGGTTACTCTTTTAATCTTTTAAAATCGTTTGGGTTAACAATAAGTTTCAGACATAATCTTGGTATAATACACACATGACGACTATGCAGATTAGTGTCTGAGATGGTCTTTTGAAGAAAGCACCACACATATTTCCAATTGCTTGAGCCACTGCGCCAACCGTGAGATTACGTAGAAAAACCACTTTTGTATGTCTACCCATAATCATCTAAAATCTCACCACTTTCACTGTGAGTCTCGAGCCTAAGTAACATGTAGTGTTACTTAATATTTGTATTTGTTTTACTTTTGTCAATTTCGCAAGAAAGCAGAAAAACTATAGCGTGCTCACAGGTCCGTAGTATAAACTAAAAAGGTCACATGTGATTTGAAATGGCTTTTGCGTAATTTAACATTTAATCCTTTAAAAATCATTAAAAAAACACCTGAAAGAAACGACTTCTTTTTTTAATTTTATTTTTTATTTTTGCATTTATGTTCTCAAAAAATCACCTTTTTATAAGTGTCCTTCGGGTATTTTTTCGTAGATATATTAAATCGCTGAAGTCGCAAGACATAGACCCGTTCCTTAGCTCCACGGTTGGTTAGCTGCAACGCTCCGTGCGTTACCTCACTTTCAAGAGAAACTTCGCGATGTATTTTCCAGTGAATTTTTAGAGTATCGCTTTTGTAGACCCCGGTTGTTTTAATACTAGAGTTACGTGAGATTCTTACACACATACCATGTAGGTAAACTGAAAAATACTGAATGCTTATTTAGTTTCTACGAGTTTATCAGTCAATTGCAGTGTTGTACAAGTACAATATAACGTAACATCACGCCTGTAAGGCAGAAGCGTTCCCACTAGTACACCCACATTTATGTTTACACCCATTTAATGGCGGCGAGCCAATAGTAGTTGACAAAAAAAAAACAAATTAGTCCGTAAGGAGGTTCTCAATTCGTCTGTTTTTAGGGTTCCGTACCTCAAAAGGTAAAAACGGAACCCTTATAGGATCACTTTGTTGTCCGTCTGTCTGTCTGTCTGTCTGTCTGTCTGTCTGTCAAGACCTTTTTTCTCAGGAACGCGTGGAGGTATCAAGCTGAAATTCATATCAAATACTCAAGTCTATGGTCTCTTGGAGCTGTGAAAAAATCAAACTTCTAAGTCAACGCGATCAAAAGATACTCCCGTTTATGCCGCAAATTTTCGACACTCGCAAGGGAATCAAAACCTACAGGGTACTTCCCGTGAACTCAGAATCTTGAAATTTGGTACGAAGCAACGTCTTATAACACAGATAAAGGAAAAATTGCGAAAAGCATAAATTTTTAGTTACATCATATAATAAAAATATTTTTAATAATTAAAAAAAAAAAAAAAAAAAGCGACTCCCCTACTACGATGGTACGGAACCCTTCATGTGCGAGTAGGACTCGCACTTGGCCGGTTTTTTTTTTGTATGTTTGTTATCGGATATCTCCGTCATTAATTACCCGATTTTCATTTTTTTTTAAAGAGTCCCAGAGATAGTCTAATTGCCACCAAATCAGGATCTGATGATAGGATACCAGTGAAATCGAGGGCAACTCTCAAATTTGATGATAAATATAAATTTTATTTTATTTTTACTAATGACGTTTTCCAATCTGCGCGTTTCCAAAAAGCGTCTGATAATCATAATCTTACGTGGATGCGCTGATGATGGAAGGTACAACTCCTTGACGGTTAGGAGTTGTAGGGTAATTCTTTAATAAAATACACACATCAAAAGTGTCTAGGGATCAAGCATTTTTATGCGGATTTCTTGAGATTGAGATGTGGCTTTGTAATAAATTTATGATTTTATAAATTTATATGGATCCTTTTTGGTGCATTTCATAATTTGAATCAGGAACTGTGAATCAAATTCGAGTAAAAGATGAAAATCAGCTGTCAATATTTTCCCTATAAAAACATACAACGCATTGAAGACATTATTAGTGCTACTGTTTCCCTACTACTGATTAAAACCAACGTTATTATGGAGCGGCGACGTCATTTAAGCAGGGAAGAAATGCTCAGAGCCGTGGGAATGATAGAAGCTGGTTCCCGGCAACGTACTGTGGCTTTAGCTCTGAATACAAGTCAGAGTGTTATCAGTCGACTTTGGACACGTTACCGAAGCACTGGTACCGTGGCTGAGCGCCATGGAGGACGGTATCGCTGCACCACACGGAGACAAGACCGATACATTCAAATCTTAACTCGAAGAGCTCCAACAATAACCGCCATGATGTTAGCCGTGAGGCTTCATCACTCTTCAGGGAACTTAATTAGCGACCAAACAGTCAGAAACCGCTTGCATGAAGTGAACCTTCATTCCCGAAGACCGCTACGGGTACCACCTATAGCAATGCACAATCGTAGGATTCGATATCAATGGGCTCTTGAACACAGAAATTGGGCAGAAGAACAATGGCGTTTCGTGTGCTTTTCTGATGAGTCTCGTTTTGGTATGAGACCGGATACAAGACGTATACGACACTGGAGAACCCCTGGACGCCAACAGCGATTAAAATCCTGCCAGGAAGTCCATCCTTATAGTGGTGGAACCATCATGGTATGGGCGGGTATTTGGATCGGCGGAAGAACTGAGTTGATTTGGATCAGAGGCAACCTCAACGCTCAAATTTATGCTGAGACGATTGTATCAGACGTCATCGTTCCTCTACAAGTGCAAATCGGTCCCTTATTTCAGTTAATGCATGATAATGCACGACCGCACACCGCAAGAGTTGTAAGACAGACTCTCGCCGCAGCTAACATCAATGTCCTGCCCTGGCCTGCTCAGTCGCCAGACTTGAACCCGATTGAGCATGCATGGGATATGCTACAGAGAAGAGCTCTGCCGAATATGGAGGGTATCCAGTCGCAAGAAGACCTTTTTTTGTTGTTGCAACGAACATGGGCGGCCATTCCACAGCGTGATTTGGATGAACTCATTTTGAGTATGCCAAACCGATGTTCTTGTGTTGTTAGTGTTCGCGGTAGAAACACGGATTATTAATTGTTTAAGTTACCCAATAAAATTTTAAAGAAAACTGTTATTTCAGTCTTTTTTACGAACTTTAATGTTAGTGGTTCAAATGTCAAAAATCCCTTTATTAGGAAAATGGCAAATTTCTTTATTAATGCAAAGGTGACTTGGTTTATCGTTACTGTGACAAACGAAAACACTTTATTTGATGAATCCTTAAAGAAAATTTTAATTAATATCAATCAGGAGAAAAGTTATTGCAAAAATATATGTTGATCCCTAGACACTTTTGATGTGTGTATTATGGGGACGGATATATTCTTTCATGTTATCTAGGTGAGCTGATTATGAAAGGTACTACTCCTCAATAGTTAGGTGTTAAAAGCAATAATAAGGGAATCTTGAAGGTTTGGTTTCTTGATTTAATGTTAAATGCATAGTAAATATTTGTATAGGATATAATAACTAAAAATGGAAAAATAAAAACTTTTTAGCAATAAAAAACCGACTTCAAAAACACAAAAAAAGGGAAAAACAAAATCACAAAAAGTGAAAAATAAGCTTTTTTTAGTTTTTGAAGTCGTTTTTTTTTTGTTTTTGTTGATATTTTATCATAAGTTTAACTAATGATAAAAATCTAGTAGGCAAATATTTAAAAAAATTCTAAAACACCCAAATTAATTTATTGAAAAATGTAACAATAATTAATTATTCAATCCCGAGCAGTTACATAATTGTAGCGGTGCGTGCTACGCCGTAGCACTGGCGTAGCGTAGTGGGTCATGAGCTGTAAAGTAATTATTGTTACATGCTGCAATGCTTTTTAAGAAATGTTTTCGTGATACCAACAAATATAAAAGAAATACAATAAAAAATATATCTAAACATATAAAAGGCAAAGCTGAGTGACTGAGGATCAACGTACAGGCCAACCCTTAGGGCTGGCAACTTAAAATTTCGCACACGTATTCTTCTTATGACGTAGGCATCTACTAATAAATGATTTTTCGAAATTCAATCCCCAAGGGGGTGAAACGTGGGATATAAATATGGTGGGCAAAAGCTAGTATATTTATAAATGTTTGCAAGCTGTAAACTTAAGACTCCTAATACTGATTGCGCAAAGTCGCGGATTTGTTTAAACTTTAAATATATCACAAGTTTTAACATTCATACTATATACCACTCACCTGTATATTATAACTGCGCAAACATATAAATATTACATATTCATTATCTTTCCACACAGCATTTCAATTATCCACGCTCGTCGGCCAATGTCTGCGCTGTCTTTTGTTCCAAGATGGCTGATCGCACTCCTTATTTTGACGCTGTTTTTACTATTGCAAAAGGTACTGATTTTACTGAGTTCGAAACTTATTGACAAGCACTTGATTGTAAGTCAACAAAATTATCAGTTTTGGAGCGAATAAACGGCTTCAAGGCTATTCTTGCTTTTGCAGAACTTGTTCGAAAGAGTCACGGAGTCGCGGCCCTAGAATGCAAAGAGAAAACGCAAGACGGAACACGGATGGGTTTTCGTCATTAAGAGTCTGACACTAATTTCTGCTCCGCCCAGAGCGGACTATTAATTTGAAGATATCCCATCCTGTTCTTGCTTATCAAAGGTTTAACCTGTGTAAACCCAAAAAAATATCGATTTAAAAAAAACAAACACCGAGGTAAAATTACATCTTTTGTATTCATCTACACTAAAAAAAATTTGAACTTTACCAAACAACACACAAAAGCGCATCTAAAACTACTTGTATTCATAGTCAAACAAGCAAACTATCTTATCAGGTCAAGTTCCCTACTATTGAACCAAACGTCACTCCATTCACGCTTGTGACATCTCACCTGTCACTAACCTCAGGTTTTTGACGATAACCATCGTAACCCATTCATAAAACCGCTGATTGTTCGACAAAACCGCCCCCGTAACGCAAAGGGTTGATAAACATATCAAAAGGTTGAACACACCTGTTTTTTCTTAATAATTCGGTAGTCATTGTGTGGACACAATTGATAAATATCGATAATCAACATTCGATATCGGGACGAGTTTGTTGATAGTCACAAAGACCTCCCGTGAGTTGTCCTGTGACAATAGACGGGTGGTATTGATAAAAAGTAGATTGAGTCAAGGCTGAAGTAAATGTATGAAATTTTGAACGTGAAGGGATGTTCGGCATTATTTAAACGTGCGTCTTTAAGTATAAAAGTTTCTTCATCTTGTAATACCAAAAATTTGTAAATTATTAATACAAATATTTTGTTGAAAGCAACATAACGAGTACCTACCTGGTTAAAACTTTGCTACTGAAAACCGAAAATAGAGTTACCGGGAACCCTTATTGTTTACTTTTGAAATAAGTCAAAATTAAAACATTCACTCAACATCAATTTTATTTGTGTTACAAAAATGAATGGACTCGTTTCATTACAAACTTGAATGAAAATTTAAGAAATACGACAACTTTTCACAGACCCCTTTTTACCATCTGATCTTTTTGTGGTTTTAAACAACATAAAGTACATTTTGATATAAGTGGAGAACTTGTTATTACATTCGAGTTGAATTTTATACCCGAGTCACAGGCAAGGTTGTTATGGAGCCGCAAACTGCAGTAACAAATGCCCACGTATACCAAACGACGTTTTTCCAAACACCCTCAAAAATAAAAAAAAATAAAAAAAATAATAAAACGAAAAGTATTTTTGTCATGAATAATTTGGATTTAATTTGTTTTTTCCGCATTTTGCGTTAGCAAAATACAAGTTGAAGGAAAAGCAAAGGTATGAAGCCGCAAAATAAACTAATATGAAATGATTTGTTTATAAAAGTAAATATTTGTTTTAAATAATCATGTTTATTCTGTGAAAAATTTTCTTTCCACTCTCGTTGTATAAATGAAAAAAATCCACAAGCATGAAATACATTGCATGTTGAACCTAATTGTACGACGATAAGAGCCAGTTTTCGTGGAAGTGTTATAATGTTATAAAATTTTCCACGACTGTGACGATTTTTTCCCCTAAAATCAAGTTTTTGTTGTGAAGTTCAGAGCTTACGTCATCTGTATTTCATAACAATGTATTACATGGGTAACTTTCCTGTCGCAATCGGTTACAATCCCTCCCCCCCACCTCCCGTCTAGTTCTAAATTAAGAAACCCAATTAAAAGTTAGAATTCTTACTTCTTCTGTTTTCTTCGTTCACGTGAATATAATGCGCAATTTAAAGCAATGTTTCATTAATTTATTAGTTTCCTTATACTTTCCTTTCCTTCATACTTCTGATATTGATAAATTGAGATACTGATTTCTTGTGATGTGTCATTTCAAAGGTAAACAATATCAATAACAACAACAGCCTAATAATAAAAAAGCTAAAAAAAAAAGCAAAAAAGAAAAGCAAAGCAAGCAAAACAAAGCAAAAAAAAATGCAAAACAAAACAAAGCAAAGCTTAGATTCATTTGTTTGTTGTTTATCCGTGTAGGTATGACTAAAAACGTAACCGAAAATACTGAATGATGTTGATTTATTAACTGAGGTGAAAAATCTTTTTTATTTTTGAGGAGCCGTAGGCAATTTTTTTTTTCACGTTTTGTACACTATAAATACACTTGACTGTCGCAATATCCAAAATCAAAAAGTTGCAAGCGGTCAATTTTACAACTGACTTTTTTCTTTAATTGCTGTGCACATCTTATGATAAAAACGAACCCTTTACAAACATTTAGAAAGCAATTAAACCGCAACCACGCGTTCGTAATGACAATTTTTATTACATAAACCAATAAACAATGGTGGTGCGTTGTGGCGTTGCGGCGTTGTGGTAGGTAGCACGCAGGCAGCCACGTGTCGCGGTCGGAGTCTGTGCGTGACGGCTTGACAGAGTGGCGATTAGCCCGCTGCCTGTCTGCCCGCTACATACCTCCGCGTTGCATAGAGCGGTGCGACTAGATGAATTTAGAACTAGAATATATTCTGAACAAAGTTTTACAACTTTTCGTTTATTTTACGTTTCCACGCGACTGCGGCGAAGCCCAAAAGGAGGGTATTTTATGGGTCTTTAAGTAATTTTAAATCTTTATTTTTATTATTAAAAAAAAAACTTCGTTTATAATAAAAATATTCTTTTTAATATAATTAGGGCCTAGATGACTAGATCTAGGTATATTACAATTTAATGAATACGAAGATTTTGCACTGATCGGCACAAATTACTGTAGAGCTCCTTCTTACTATAACATATTGCGGATCATCCAAGAGTGCTTATACTTGCGATATGTGGGTGTATTAATGTATACCTACACCTCTGCCTTATCTATCGGGGATTACGGGCGTGATGTTATGTAAAGTTTAGGAAACGGCAGTAAATTAGAGTTAAGCAAAGATCCAAGTTTATTGTACTGTTCTTGCATCAACACACAATCATTTTAACTCATAATTTAGTATTTCATCGTAAAAGCCATTTATTTCTTAATTTTATATTGATTTTTTGTGCGTCATAAAATCTATTTTAGATTGGACCGTTGGGCTAAAATTTTATGGAAGTATTTTTCTAATTATTTTTTACTTCGCATTTTCTAGAAGGATTTTGTTGTGCGTCATCTTATATTGAACTTTAACTTTTCTTTTGTTTACTTCTATAAGTACCTACTTGTTTTACATCATAATTATTTATTTATTACACAAGGAATACTTAGGTTTGTTCAAAACCGCTATGTTATTCTTATAAATGAATAAATAAGTAAAAATCTTCGTACTAATTAAACATAAGGTATACTCAAACACACTTTCCCCGATAATAGCATCTTTTTGTTCTTTCCCCTACAAAATATTTGTCTATATTTTAGCAGCGGTTTTCGATGTCGTAAGAAACATCTGTAATTTCGCCTCTACCTCTTCGCAATAAGGTCTATCGCGTTTACATATAAACAACGCATAGTGGATTGGTCTCTGCGGGTGACAGGTTACGATAAAGTGCCGATTAGCCTGTCTCTGCCCACGATCTATCTGTGCACAGCTAAACATAAACAAATGAATGCTTCTGAGGATCGCCTTTCAGTTTGCAGTGTAATTATGATATTGTTTCTTGAAATGATGCCTTTTTTATGTTTGTAACTAGGTAGTTCATATTAGAACTAGAAAAAATAAAATGATTAAACGTTCATTTTTTAGGTAATAATTTGTGTCTTAATACTCAACATTCCAGCTAATTGAGTTTTCGTTTTAAGTAATCCGACTTCAAAAAATCCTAAGCCTGATAAGACTGTTTTGTTTTGCCTCAAAAGTTATCAAACTACAATTATTAGAGTTGCGGATAATTCGTTTTGAGATTCGTTGAACCCAGGCACATCACCCAACGAATCCAATTTGATAAAATCAAAATTCCGAACAGGAAACTTTAGGCGAAACAATTTGCAAACTCTCCGGCCAACTCACCAAAATAGTTTATCTTAGACGAACGCGCCGCGCAAACATAGTCATCGAGCAAAACAACCGTTCGTGACACCTACCTACTACCTACCGTTTTACACACAGAGATCGGTATCCTTAACTACACACTTCACGTAGCTGCGTCTCTTTCGCGCTAAGAAAATGAAACGGACCAATGAGGGGGTGGGGTGACACGCATTTCCGGGCCCGGCTCCAATCAGCTGCTAGAACAAAGGAGTCGCGATAGCTACTTACCTACGAGTAGCTACCGAGGGTCGGCTATAAGTAGAACTGTGCTCCACCTCACACATGTGCACTAAACACACACAGTTGAAGTTTTTTACCTGCTGGCGCGTTTTTGTGGGCGTAGCGCTTGTTTGTATGGCGGTGTCTAGCCGGTGATCACTTGGCGAAGTTTGCGCAAGTCGCGGGAGTAATGGCTGGAATATATCGGCTTTGAGTTGAGCTCAGCCCGCCACGCGATGCGCCTTTGTGACTACGTTAACAACCATGAATGAGACAGCAGTGCAGGTACAAAATGTCGTGCATGCTTCCTGAAAGAGTTCAACAAAACACAACGTAAGAAGGTACATAGTTAGCCAAAAATATTAAACGACATTACACAAACACAATCATAAGCTAACCGCCATTTCCCCCGGAATAAGCTCTCAGATTTATTATGTATTTTAAATCACATGAAAAGAAAATAAAACGAAGGAGGTATTATCCTGAACGACATCCTGTTACGGCTTATTTCTTCTTTCGACTCTCAGAATCCTCACGTCGTCGTTAAAGGTACATTTTTCTTTTGCAGTCCTCATGTGACGTACCTGCCATATCCCGAGGACCCTTCCGCGATCCCTTGTAATGCAAATAGTGCCTTATACGCACGTAACACAGTTGCGAATGTTATAATTTAATGGTAACACGCCCTGTAAGACTACAATTTGACTATCGCGAATTTCCTGCGGTCCTGCAGTTTCGAAATGTTTTATGGTGAGAGGTTTTGGTGTTGTAAAGTGAAGCCTATGTTTCAAGATGAGGGTTTATTTTGGTTTGGAGTTGGTTGAGATGCTGAGAAACAAATCTGCGTAAGGTACATGGTGTCGAGTAACTCGTGTTCTTACCCTCTCTCCTTTGTTCGGGCCGGAAGAGTGCGCTAGAATTACATGCTCGAGTCTGATGTGCGCTTATTTTTTACGGCGCTATATTGTGTTTCGTGAGTTCTCTTATAGTTATGCAGTTCAACGACTGAAGAAATGAGAGGGTGAATGTAGGAAACAAAACAAGTTTACAATTTTTATTTAGACAAGGCGGGACAGGGCCGAGGATATCTACTTCAAACAAATGGCTGTCGGATAACTTTTCTACAATTTTTTATCAGAGATTGTTTTTGTAAGACTTGGGTTTTGGAAGTGTTTTGGAAAGCGAAGCAGGTAGGTGTAGGTCAATATTCATCTGCGGCAACAAACAACGTTAGTGACATAACAATTTCTCGAGACGTCGACGGTGCAGTTACCCCCGGCTCGTTCACGCTCATTGGCTCCCATCTCTCGTAGCTGCGCGCCACCCCGCATACTGATATCTGGATTAAATTACTCTCCCAACTATTTTACACAAAACCAGAGGCCATAATTAAAGTCCAGGCGAAAATGGGTGAAATCAAACGTCTTATCTGACCAGCGGGAAATAGCGTTTCTTCGCTGAATAGTTTCCACCGAGTCGGGTAGTAAGTGAGCGGAATAAATAATTATTGCGGCAATCTAAAGTTGCCACCGGTTGCGATGCGCCAGTCTGAGATACCTAATAACCATAGTTTCTATTGGCTGTGCTTTTGTGTGTTCCCAACTTAGACTAGTCATCCTCGAACTTTTAGGATTTTGTTGAGTTTCGTTAGGTATATTTTTACCTTATTTTTGGTAACGTTGTAAAATAACATAATTATGAAAATATTAGGCCTTATAATCCCTGAAGGGTTAGGCAGAGGTCACGTCGGGGCTGCGGGTTGTTGTAAGAGATACCGCGGCCTCGACATAAAGGGCTAAACAGGAACATGGGTGATTTTTAGTCAGTAGGAGTCTGACACTCGCTTTCACTCTGCCCAAGAGCGGGAGAGGTTATTTGATGATTTCCCACCACACAAAAAGGAGTGAGCCTATTGCCATCAAATGGGCACAAATCCGGACTCCATGGCTGCTACTGAGAAATTCCTCATGATAAAACCCAATAACACTCATCCCGGAAATCGAACCCAGGGCTTAATATAAAACAGACGCGCCTACGACCACTAGAGGAACGAGACATTCTGCGAGCAAGTGACTTCTAGTTATGTTTGATTAGCGGTCGTCACGCGGTTTCACCCCCGCAGTTTCCGTTCCCGTGGAAATACAGGGATAAAAAGTAGTTACTATGCTACTCAGGGTGAATGTAGCTTTCTAATGGTGAAAGAATTTCTGAAATCGGCGCAGTAGTTTTGAGTTTATTAATTACAAACATACACACACACAAAATACACTTACTTACTTTCCTCTTTACAATATTGGTGTAGATAATGGTTATGAAAACAATAATAACAGTAACATCAACAAACACACCCACGATGTAGCTAAAGATAGAAGCACATAATATTTCATTTTCATAATATATTATACAGGGTGTTTGGAAGGGAGCTGTACATACGCCTAGGGTAGAAACTAGGGATAGTCTGCTACCTACCCCCGCCCATTATATTGACCTTGGCCTCAAGGTTTTTTTTTAATTTATTATTATTTTTTATTTGACTTTTTGACTAAAACTACCTGTAGCTCAAAATCTATCCATGGGACCGGTCGGCTAATGGTCTTGTTTTAATCGTTAGAGTCTTAGGGTCCTGCAAAAAATTATTTTACACCAGAAAATTGTGGAGAAGAAAAGTTATGGGGCCTGAAGTACCGTAGTAAGGTAAAGAAATAATTTTAAATTAAAAAAAAACCTTGAGGCCAAGGTCAATATAATGGGCGGGGGTAGGTAGCAGACTATCCCTAGTTTCTACCCTAGGCGTATGTACAGCTCCCTTCCAAACACCCTGTATACAGTATTCAAATATTTGAAAACCATGAACCGTTACATAATTCCCGTTTCACTTTCGTCAAACACAAGGCTCCCATAAAATCAATGGCACAAGGAAATACAATTCACTTTCACGGTGTCTGAAATAAACCATTCTTTACATTGAAAGGGGAATAATCTCAGTGTAGCAGCGGGGGCTTAATCAAAATCGGTGAATTGCTTTAAATCGGGGAAAACGCAGGAAATATCCTTTGTGTTGGCAATTTCCCGACATGCGTGCCGTTAATGTGCTATCGGGAGGTAATGACTTCCTTAATTAATTCGCGATATTAGAGAGTTGAGTTGGCGGCATCTTAGCGGCGCTGTGAGGTGTGTTGTGATGCTCCTATATCACGTAGGGTTGGGATTGGGAGTCCTGAATGCTTTAAGTGGTGTAGGCTAGTTTGCTTGACGATTTTATTGACATCGATAGTCCGTAGTAACTGTTATCGATCATCATATTTGTAATAGTAACTGTTATGATTTTTTATATTATTATTGGTCGACGGGCATCAGATGAAAGAAATATGAGTGTATCATCGGTGAACTCTACCAATATAATTCATTGTAGTTCGTTCGGGCCCAAATAGTTGACAGGGTTAAGGATGCATTTGGGACGATTATATTCAATGCATTTCAGCTACTCAAAAAACTATATAACACTAGCGGACCTGGCAGACGGCGCGTCCTGCACGGGCAGCAGCGCCACCTAGCGGGTTCAATTGTAAATCTAAACCATTTTCGAATCCTCATGAACACATACGAAAATTCTCATCAAAATTGGTCCAGCCGTTTAGGAGGAGTTCAGTGACAAACATACGTACCTACAGAAGAAATATATGTATAAAAATAAAGATAAACTATATTTGTCAGAAATAGATACCTACTCGGTTGTCTCTTCAAAAAAATAATTCCCGATTTCGTCCATCAAATTAGCCTCCTAGTTTTACATAAACGATACATAGCCGAACAAGGAGGGTAAGCCGTCGCTATGGCACCGGAGGCAGTAAGAAGTTATTTTAGGGGGATATTACGCGACATCAGGGGCTTATCTTTACGGCAGGTGTTCCGTCCCTCCCCCCTCGGGGACAAATTTACGAAATATGCCGCGACTTATGCGGATCACGCGTAATGTTGCCAGCAATCTGCGCAGCTTAGGTTTATGTCAACGGACCTCCGTGGAACATACTGGCTGTTAGGTTTTAAATATTTGGATATAGAACGTTTTAAAGCTGAGTTTTGAGGCAAATATCTTGCATTGTTTAGGATTTTGAGAAGTAGGTTATCTTTTCGAAGGAACAAGCTTTTGCATGTTTAGAGAATTTTAAAAGTTTTGCCGTTGAGAATGACCTCTTTAATTCCAAATAAAATTGGTTATTCGGTCGGTAACTGTCATGGTTATTAATATACTTTATATTAACATTCTTTTTTAAATTATAAATATATAATGTCTTAAGCAGGCGAGAATAATTGTTGTATTTAATTTTATTATTCACATTTTTAATTTTGTATTAGCGATACCGTAGTTTCCTTTTAGTTATGCAACTTTGTCTCAAACCTTTACGTATCCACTTTTGTGTGTTTTTCCTATTGCTATTGACTTTCACTCTTAATTTGGGGAAACAGAGTTCATAAAATAGACACACCAGGGGGGTTAAAATGGCCACTTTAGCAGATCATAATATGAATTGCTCTAAAAATCGTAATTTTACGATTTTTCTTTTATAATAGTAACTTGTGTATGTGACCATTTGGGAAAATAGATCGTAATAGGAAAATAATAAATGAATTGCGTTACAGGTCGTAAAATGATCACAGCCGCAGTTAAGGTTCATTTTACGCTTTTTAACATAATTCATATTATGATCTGCTAAAGTGATATTATTCCATTTTAGCCCCCCAGACCATGAAAATCATCGAATGCGGAGTATGTGTCAGTTTTTAAGTAAATTTCGGACCAAGAGATATTTTTCAAGCACTCCCTAAATTTCCGCATGTTGTTTATGTTATAGTTTCTTTTAAGAATGTAGTGTATTGCTGATTTGGTTTTCTTCAAAGCTAGCCAAAATCTTCTCACACTCTAAAGGTTCAGCTGACAAGCACCCGACACACCATAAGTAAACTCTGTAATCAATTTTCAGCGCATTACATCTCTATGATCGAGCACTCCTCACGAAAGGAGTGAACCGTATCCTGTACTCCGACACTTAACATCACATCCACCCCGCGATCAAACGCTACACACCCCCATTAATTCGAGCAACATGCTAGAAAGCTAATAACCAATTAAATAGATTAATAAAGATATTCCACCAATTTGCCATTGATCTGTATTTCAATACCTTTGATGTTGTACGAATACTTCAAAGCATTGTTTGTCGGCAGACATCGAGCTTCAATGCTTGTGTAACAAATGTTACCGTCTAGTGAGCTGTGGGCGTAATAATCGGCTTATATGTTTAGAATAATCATTTATTTTACTTGTAAAAAATAATTTGTGTGATATTTAATCACCTGACATTTCGCTTTGGTTTATATTTCAATAATTGGCTCGGTTTTCGAAAGTTGTTCTTGTTAGATCTTTTGGCTAAACAGACTTTTACAAGGTATACATAACTTTGTGTGAGCTTTATATGTAGGTATAGTTTGCGTATCTTCGGTAAAGCGCTAGCCACCAACTCCCCAATAATATATAAAATACAATGCCATAATTACCACATAACCTAAACATTGTTAAATAAACTGTTGCGCCCGTCAGTTAAATAAAAATTACGCGAGAATCGTCCCGGGGGAGCTCATTGTGGGCCCACAATGAGCGCGCCTGATTGGCGGAAGGATGTTCTCACTAAATAAAAAATATCGACGCGTCATTTCGCGCAATTTTCGACGAATTTTCAAACGATAAAACCTGTCATTTCGCTGTTGACGCGCCTATAAAATATTCATGCAGACGGGCGCGATGAACGATTTTTTTCTTCGATTTACGCCTCGAAATAAGATGTCATTTTCCGTATCATTAGCAGCGGCTTGGAGCGTCGCGACGCCACTATTTATACGCAAATACGATAAAAATGATGCCCAGTCGATCGACTGTTTGACGCGCCATTGATAAATTGCGACCTTTTCAATTTTTTTTCTTATCTTTTTTTACGTTTTTTCTTCATTCTGTTTTTTCTTGTCGGTCGCGACGAGTTTTAAATGTCTTTTAATGTATTCTCGGATTGTGTTTGATGAGTAATGACGTCGTAGCTGTAAAATATGTTTGTAGTGATTCTATTTTTTAATGACGGAGTTCCCTGTCCGTTCGATTTCATGCCTTATATCCTCAATTTTATTCACAGATTCTACTACAATGCATAATCAAAAAAGTTATTATCACCACACCTAGCAGAAAGGATTTAGAATTGCAAGCTGATACTCCCCACTTCCCCGACCACATAATCCTCTTACGCCACGTAGAAGAAAATAAAGAGCTCCACACCCGAGCCACATACTTAGGTATACCTACAACTTATCTCTCAACAAAATAGTTCAAAAAAACAAAAACAACGTATATCTCGACATCCAATCATTTTTTAAGTTCCATCAATATGATTTGCCCGACCGATACAGCAAGTGCTCTACGATAGATTGGTGCTCGTATTCTCATAGCAAGGTAAATTCGATCGGAATAAAACTCCCTCGGTAGTACGAGCTATTCGTTGAGCCCTCTCTTTGCGGCGAAATCGTGCGGAGTAGTTTATCTCACCCCGTTCGTTTCAAAACTACCCGCACAAAGGAATCTCGTATGATAATCTGCATATCTTTTTGATAAACACCCTGTAATGTATTAATATAGACGTGTGTATGTTGGGTGTGCTGTTTTGTCTTTTTTGGTGAGGTGAGAATTTTATTGGTTGTTGTTTGCCGAAGATTGATTCTCTTTGTAAAGTTCATGTCTTTATGTCTTTTTGTACAAGCTTAGGCCTCATCCCATTCCACTTTTCTCGATGTTGTGCTTCTTCTTGCTTATTCATAACTTCAAAAATAAATGTTTTATCTTAGAAATCAACAGTGAGCAAGCTACAAGTAAAGTCTTTGACTTTGGTAAGGCAAATATTATAACATCTTCGACAATATTTGAAGAATATTTCTTATTTTTGTCAGTAACAAAATTCTCCAGATCAAATACCTAACCCAATATATTTTCTAACAAACTTCATCAAAAAACCCGTGTTAAGTTGCTCCGTGCACAGATGCCAGACCGGCTTATTATGGCCCCACGTTGGGCGCCAAGCGACAATATTGCGCGGCCGGCGTGTCCCGACTAATCCTCGGATTCATTTATTTTTGACAACGCAATACGATTTTATCTCACGGCTTCCGATGCTGTTTGCCTTCTGTTATTATGCTCCCGCTATATTCGGTACACTTATTTATTTATTTAGCGACCCCTATAAGGGTCGTTTTGACTTTTAATACCAAGTTTAGTGGTCGGTTTCGTTTTATATCTGCGCTTATTTAATTTAATGGCGATGTGAGATATTGATTGTCTGGGATTGCTTTGTTCACGATGTCGGGAAGGGGAAATCTTGACGAGATTCTTTCTTATTTGCCTTGACACAATCTTTGTAGGTACCTACGTAGTACATAATAATATGATCTCTATTGAGTAGCATTGCTTTTCTGATTGAATCGAATTTTGTTAATAATTTCAAAGGTTCTAATTTGTTTTGCACAAAACCTTAATATTTTTTCTAATATAAAAGAGCTCTAAGCTACTCTTTTTAAAATGCCATTCTGGCTGATAGCATTTGGAAGTCCCGTCAAGATCCGACTTAAAAACCTCTTTTCTGTCTTAGACCAAACAGTTTTTAACTAGATTTTTGACATCTTTATGTAAGTACACGACAGTTTAGTGTCAAATTTTGTGCCATTATTGTGTACTAGATATTCTAGACAGGAAAATTTTGAAGTATTGATATTTGTTACCTAATCACGCCGAAACAGGTTTACAGGTCTGGATGTTGGCAAAGAGATAGATAATTATTATTCATTACATTTTATGTTTTGTTCACATTAACAAATCAAAATTTCCAAGCGAAGAAAGCCACGGGCGCAGCTAGTTTTTTCACATCCTACTTTACACTTCACACTAATATTATAAAGGCGAAAGTTTGTGTGTATGTTTGTATCTCTTTCATGCAAAAACCATTGAACAGATTTGGATAAAACTTTTGTACAAAGATTGTTTATAGCCTGGATTAACACATAGGACAGTTTTTAACCCGATTTTATCTTCCCGTGGCATAATTTTCGAGTTGTAGCGGGCGAAACCGCTGGTAGTAGCTAGTAAGTAACTAAATCTATGAGGAGAATGCTTGTCCACGTGATGTCCCCTTCAGCACTCGATGTAAGTGGGTCGACCTGAAACTGACAGTCGCCCGTCTAATAGTTCATTCAACTCAGCGTTGCGCGCTACAAAAAAATATTATGAGGCAATTGGCTTATTTTTGTGTTTAATTTGATTAGATTATTTCTTCGTAACTATTACTTGTAGATTGGTAAGTTGGTCTCGATAACTGTCGTAAGATGACAAAATAGACGACATTGCTTATACGAATACGATGACGAAACATTTTTTATAACTTTTCTAGATTTGGACTTTTCGAAATAGTTATTTGTTATTCAATCATAATTAATTTGTAAAATTGTAATTTTTTTTTTATGCTTAGTACCTTACTTATAAAATAGATACATAATAAAAAAAAACAATAAAATTGGTCTAGACTTGTTATCCGTATAATTAAGAATCTTCTTTAAAATATCTTGAAGCTGAAATGTGCAATGAAATGAAAAAGGAAAGACTATATTCATGATATCTTACCTAGATTTGTATTTTCAAAGAAACTACCACAACATACCATTTAGTCTCAACAACTAAAAAAATCCAAATATTATTTTTACTATTTATTCCAAAAACTTAATCACAATTTCTGACACTTTCCCCAGCATGTCGAACCTTCCTATATACTTTATAGCCCTACAATCTATCAAGATAATGGCGCTCACGTGGGCCCCTCAGCCCTCGATGTAAGTGGGTCGAGCTGGGTCTGACAGTCGTCCGTCTAATGCATAGTTGTGCACTTTTAATTAATTTTAATGGAGGCTGTGGTGTCTTTAGAAAGATGGTGGTTGTGCTAAGTGGGTTTATATGGTCATCGAAGATCTCATTAGTTTAAAGAAATTTTCTTTAACTTAGCGAATTTTAACGTGATATTGAATCGGATTGATTTACTTCTTGGTACCTCAGATAACACGCCTTTTAGTACAGCATAAGTAAGAGTGAAAACTTGCTTAGATGGTAAACACAAAGTTCATACATAAGGTGTATGTAGCTCCCGTCGGGGCTGCGGGTTGTTCACAAGTTACCGCGGCCTCGACATATAGGGCTAAGAAGGAACATGGGTGGTTTTTAGTCAGTAGAAGTCTGACACTCCCTTTCGCTCTGCACAAGAGCGGGAGGATTGGATGATTTAAGACCCGACAAAAAAAGAAAAAAAAGTGGATGTACCTCCAGACTGGACATATAACCTAACCATATGTAGGTAGAAATGTCTAACTTTACAGATATATCAATATAATTATTAACTTAGGAAAAGCATTAAAATCGTATTCCTTTCATTGAAATTTACATTTGTACTTCGATTTTCGATATTTCGTTGGCATATAGGACGTGACTTCAACAATAGGCTGACGCTTATCATTAAATTTGACGAAGCAGTCGCTCCGTGTCACAGAAATTTGCATATCTTATTAAAAACCTCGACGTCAGAGATAAAAATGAAAATGAGACACGTTAAAGAAAAAAAAATAATGGACAAAACGCTCACGAGACAATGGTTATTTTGGGCGTTTCGAAAAAACTGTTTTGTTATGGAAATTTCGGGTGGACACTTTGCATTTTCTTTATTTCTCCCCATTCCTTAGTCAACGAAGAAATCTGTTTTTTTAATTATCGTGTTTGTTAATTAGTTTCGGGAAACGATCTCTTTCTTCCGTTTCCCTTTGCGCAACCAACTTGTCTGCTCCTAATGAGGTAATTTATAGTCTAACCGCTGCACTCGAAAATGTAGGCTCTTTTTTGTTGAAATCTTTTAAGTTGAGTCTTGAAACTGCTGAAATTTGAGACGATTCTGTTGTAAGTAGCCAGTATTTTTCGTAACGCTTAAAAGAGTTACTGAGTTTTTCAGTAGGCCACATTTTTTCTACACACACACACACACACACACACACAGTGTGAGTGTTCATAGTTTCTCTTGAATTAAATTAAATATACAAAGAATTTCTTAAAAAAGAACACTATTGACAGTCCAGTAATTTTAAACAATCGATTGTTTCAAGTTCGAAACAACTACTTAACTCAACGACTTTTATAATTCACCGACAGCAAAACAAATTTCGGCGAATTCACAAAGAATTTCCATGAAACTTATTTTTTTTTATGTTGCCAAACCAACTTACTGCACTTGACAGGATTCAAACCTAGCTTCAACGCGGACACTATGGCTTTTAGTTTGTCACAAAAAACCCGATAAGTGCGGATCCCTCCATGAAGGATTTCTTAGTTTTACTGCAGTAGGTACCCTCAAATATTGTCCGTTTTTAATTGGCGAAAAAAATATTTCCACCCTGAATAGAATTCATTTATACGGGTTTATTATTGTAAGTCTGTCAAATCATTCGGATGGACTTCCTCTATTTTGTCAATTTGGAATTCATTTTGGCTTTATTTATAATTCCACTCATTGTTTGGTATTTTGAATGAAATAATCTGTCTTAAGTGTCAAACTGCATGTAAGTCCGTAGAATTCACTGTCGGGTTCTATGTTCCCTGATCATTATAACCTGGATCTCTTCAAGGTTCGAGTGAATAGGTTTCTTCTATGCGAGCATGCTCCACCCTAGGCCACATCATCGCTTTACATCATTCGAGTTGCGACCAAACGCAAGTCTAATTTGTGTAAAAATTCTATTTACTTTTAAGTAGGTACTTTTAAGTGTCAGACAGTAACCATAAATGGATTTTTTACACAAATTATTATTATTAATAATATATATTTATGTTGATGCTGACACTAAAATATATATCATCTAACTGCAAAAACTCTTACAGAACTAATAATAAATTCGCTAGCTTAGCTCGCTCGTTCGCTGGTTTAGCTTCATGTGTGTATTCTATTATCTGGTCAAAACTAGTTTTGGTGCCAAGAAACTGTTTTCGTCCATAAACTTAAGACTACTACTAATGGAAACTTCATCGAAAACCATTAACGCTATCTCTGCACCATATTTTTTAAATTAGTTGATCAGTGTTATCAATCCTATTTATTTTAAAATAGAGTGTCCCCATTGTCGCCCCGTAAAAAGACAGTAGTGTCACCAAACAGCAATGTTCCAATCTTCGTCATACATTTTTAACGACAACTAACAGCAGATGCGTACAAGTGGCGTATCAGTGTAAACGACGCGACGCAATTGAGACCGCAATGTCCCTTGTTTTTTACGCGAGGGCAGTAAGCTCCTAATGCCAAGTAATTTCGTGACCCTGCCTTGTTTGGGACCTTTTACCGACTTAATGTCTTCGTCGCAGTCGTATGAAACGTATATTTTAGGCAGTATTAAATATTTGGGAAGTGGGACATGGAGTTTTGTAATTTTACTGTTTGAGAATGTTTTGGAATGTAAATCTAGGTATGTTCGTAAATTTGAGGGTTAATTTCCACTAGTTCTACTAAACTTTAAACCATAGAATTATTTAAACTAATGGGAGCGAATCAATTTGAGATGATAGAACGTCTAAGTGATGTGATGATTTTAATAAGGAAATTGTTTGGTACAATGTGCGATCTCAAATTGAATTATTATGCAGACATCTCATTAAGAATCCTCATTAAAAGCTAAAAATATAGCGGTTTATAATAACGAGCCTATGCACGTCAAAATGAAACCACCTTAAGTCAAGGAAATTAAAATTCTCAAACAGAGGGTAGTTACAACAAATCCCGGCACTAAAACTCCTATATATCCCGGGCGAATGTTGTAAAAAATCATTGCCTCCATCCCTCGGCCCTCACGGAGGGGAAAAATCTAATCTGTGCATTTTTTGCGGGACCGCGATGCCACAAAGAATTTCATTTCCCACTGTTCATCTATCTCTATTTCAGTGACGGCTCTTGTTCTTGGCCCTCCCCCCTTCTGCACCCCGCACCTCAGACCCCGCGACCGTTTTTTTAGACTTCCTCGATCGGAGATAAGGTTAAGCGAGCTCGTCTTATTAGTGGTTTATACGAGACATTTGCAGCCGGAGCTTTAATTTGTTATGTACGATTTTATCGTCTGCTGCTATAAATAGATTGTTGAATTTATTTTAAATTAGATCAGGAATAATTTCTTACCTACTTTTATGGATATCGGGTGTTTGTGTTCCCACGCAGATTCTATTTAAAGTCCTCTTTATTAGGTTGGTAGCTACTCTTCTGCTCCGCTGTCGATATATTTTCATTAAAATATAGTATCGTGTCGTGACACGGTTGGCGCAGTGGTTCAGGCAATGGACTGCTGCGCTGCGTGTCGCGGGTTCCAACCCAGCAAGGAACAAATATTTGTATGGCCTACAGGTAGTTTTTGCGGGTCCGGGTATTTGTGTATGTGACTTTAAATGTCTGTCAACGCACCCACGATATAGGAGTAGTTGCTAGAGTGGGGCAACGTTTCATTTAAAAACATAAAAAAAAACCACGATACTCTGTTTACGTACTAAGTACTAAGAATAGGCTATAAAAACATCAGATTTCTAAAACTATTTTATAGCAATACGATTAAAAAACTATAACTGTGAGTTACTTTTATGGCAACGTTAATTGACCAAAACGCACCCGAATCAAGTAAAAATAAATAATATCCATAACGGAAACAGTTTATGGATTAAATTGATGTACAATAGCCCAAGGTCTGTTTATCATAATAATAAAATGGACAAAGAAACCGAGCCGGCAAAAGTCAACTTATAATTGTATTACTAGCGTCACAATCAAAATGAGCCTCCACGAAAACAGAATTACACAATTGTGTACAATTGACATTCAAATCTGTGGACATAGACGCTTTGTGCTTTTATTGGCACTTATTGACGCGTAATTGTCAATAAATTCCTACGGGATCCGAAGTTAATGTGGGTTTGGGTGAAAAAAGTTATGTTTTATTAATATTTTTACGAGAACGTTTAGGACGAACGATAAGATCTGCCGTTTGGGAAGTTTTTTCTTTCAATTTCCGTCACGATTTGTACGCTCATTATTGGTAAGCCGATGGGGGCGATAGGGGCAGTGGTCGCATGCCATCCACTCTACAGATGTTATCGTATCTCTTAGCGACTTTCATCGGGGCTTTCGATTGTGCGCCCCCCTCTAGTCTCGTACTCCCCTAGTTGCTTGTGAAACATGATTTCGATGACGTTATGATTTATGTTCAAGAAAAAAATGTTACGTGAATCGTTAGAAGGTGAGACAGATTCGTGACTCCATAATTGTGGTCTAGCATTGATGAATTACTGTAAGTGGGAGTTAATTCATACTTTCACATGAGACTTCTTGTTAGTTTCGTGTGCTATTTTGTATGACTTCGAAGTCTGATTACAGTGACTTGTGAAGTTCAAAGTCAATCCTAAGTGGTGCTATTTTAAGCCTGGAGTAAGTTAGCGTTCATTCAAACGATAGTAACTATTGTGTTACCTTCACTATTGTTAGTAGTTGTAGTTTGTGAGGCAGCGATTATGCTGAATTTACTGTTTTTTTGTTTGTTTTGTAAATTATTATGTGAATTAATTTGGCCTCGAGATAGTGTCTAACTGTTTTACTTCAATATTATGTCTGATTTAACGTTTAAATGCAACTAATATTTGTAAAAATCTTTACATTTGCGTTTGAAATCGCGAACTCGTCTTGAGCAAGCGTGGATCAATACTCGTCTCTTATCTGTATGTAAGGCCTTTGCCCAGCTGTGGGACAGTGATCGGCTGAAATTATTGTTCTACATCGGCGCACAATATATCATCAGCCTATTAATGTTTCCACTGCTGGGACACAGGCCTCGTCTCTTTGAGAGGAAATGGGCTTGGTTTGGTTCTAGGACATGCCGGTTTCCTCACGATGTTATCCTTCCCCGTTTTTTGAGAGCAGTAGTGATGAAATAAATTACACATAGTAATGCGCCTGCTTGGGTTCGATCGAACCGACGACTTACTGTTCGTAAGTCGAGGCCGCCACCACTGAGCCACCGCTGCTCTCATCTGCACACATAGGTACGTTTAGTCGCAAGTCCATATCTAAGTATGTACAGGGAGGTACTTCATAATACATCTATGTCTACCTATAAGTGTGCGTACGTATTGTTATGATGTCATATAGAGGGATTAATTCAGGGCACGTCGTCGTCTGATATCTGATCTTGGGGTTCTGTAGGGGCTCAGACCTTGATACGGCGTTCATACGTATCAACATCCTGTCCACATGTAGGTATATACGGATAGGTATTTGTTTGAATGGGGACATTGATTTTGATGGGGATTTATTAATTTTGGTTGAAGAAATATAGTTATTTTCATAATATACTGATGCAGATAAATTTAATTATATAAACAAAAATGCACTTGAATGTTATGCCCATTTGAGTACTGGTGACCGTGAGTTCTAACCTAGTCAAGCACATTCATAAATATTTTTTGTATCTACATATATTTCTTTAAACACATAGGTATAATATACGGAAATAAGACGGCTAAATCTGAAATTTAAAACCCAAAAACTAATCTATGTAAGTAAAGTTTTCAACATTGGAATCGATAAGTATCAATGTTATATTGGTACTTACTAGTGGCAGCTTTTTTTCTACTGTGTTCTCCAATTTTTCTAAAATGTTTTGATTTCTTTCATTGGTATGTATTCAATGCATTTCCGATCATTCATCTGGTATTTTACTGAAAATCATGTTTGACGACGTATTAATTTCCCTACAGGTTAACATGGACGTAAGACATGATAACGCTTATTAAACACGTCAGTCAGTGCGACAGTATCTCCCCTACATCTCGTATTGGCGTCGGCAGAACAGTGCAGTAATGGAAAAATGTTTGGCCATCGTATAAACGAGTGTTGGTGTAGTGATCTATGGTTGTGGTAGGTGAGGATTTGTACACGTATAAAAAATGTTTTGCAGGTTTCAGTGAATGGTCGGAATCGTGTAGTTGACAAAAAGAATCTAATTATTCCGTCACATAGATTTCCAAAAAATATTGGACACGTATTTTTTTTTTTGCACGTAACCTAAAAATGAAGACGATACAGTGCTTCGAAAACTCGTGTGACGTCACTTCGCACTACATTTTGACGTCAAAAGCCCCCACTTATGATCTTTGACGCGTTTTATCTTCGTATTTTTTTATTAATTTGATAAACCAATCAAAAATAAGTTTAAAAACTAAAACCCGACTACGAATAAAAACACAGACTAATAAAACTACGGTCTAAAAAGTATGATGTAAGTAGATAATTTGATAATTATTATAAAGGACAGCCGTTGTCGCAGTTTTCAAAGGACTTAAAGAACGCCAGTAATTGTGTAGTATATATAATCCGCTAAATCATATACCAAAAATTCATTTAGATTAGGCAACTTTTTTATTTAAGTACCCATTAAAATAAAAATGAATCCGAAATGAAACCTCAAATCCCAAATTGAACACTAACCACTTAGCCAAAAACAATCATGAAGGTACCTATTCTCGACTCGATTCAGTTGAAAAGAATCACGCTTGACGGGCGTCGCATACGGCCGTAGAACGTCAAAAAGTCTGTACCTAGTGGAGTTTTTTTGCAATCATCAAATTGATCTGTCCGCGGCCATCTGGCCCGTAAGTAAAACGCTTTTGGGTTCTCTCAGCCGAGGAATTAATTCATATAAAACACACATATCGTTTCGTTTGGAGCAGATTTGATGTCGTTCGTTATCGAGTTTCTAATGCTCGATAATTTGCGGATGTCAGTGGGACGTGCTGTTCGATAAACGGGAATATTTTTGTGCTGAGAAGTTTCCAAAATATTGTACCTTTTTTATTTTCTTTCGTAGAAATGAGCTTAAAACATTGTTAAAAAAATCCCCATATTTATATGAAATGCTTAACAAGAAGCTCAATGTTACTGAAACCCAACTGATTAATTGAAAATCCATGTTTTAAAGTAAAGTAAGGTTAGATTAAGCTATCTTCTGATTTAAATTAAAAACTTTGTTGAGAAAAATCACCCAACCTAGTTCTATTGAATGCCATTTTCTGTTCAACAAACACAGTTACCCACCTCTCGAAAGTTATTAGAATAGCACCCTCCTAGCTCGTTTCATATGAAGCCCGTAGATCAAAGCGGGCATCGACAGTTGAGATACGTTGATAACTTTCACATTAAGGAGGTTAAACCAGTCTGATGGACCGATAAGGGACACGCAATACGCACTAAATGGCCACCGGGAGCGTTTGACTATACATTCGAATGAAGCTACGTTGTTATTTGGTAATTAAAATCTAGTTACCTTCTTTTATCGTAACAAAAATATAATGTCGACTGAAAACAAACATTCCCACCTGAAAAACTTATCCGGCTCATTCAAAACCTTCCACGTTTGCAGATCTTTTTTCCATCATAAATTACTCCATATTGTTTTATTCTGGAACACGGTATATATGGTCAGAGTTCCTACGAAAACTCATTGTGCGTGAAAACGGTAGTTTTCCCAAAACATATTTTTAACAGAAAGCTACAAAACATTTTCATATTTCAGTTGGAAATTGTAACTGTTTCGCGGCGCAGCACGGGAGCGGCGGTGTCTGACGTAGGGCGTGTGTGCATGTGCGCTCATCAACTAATGGTCCGTGCGCGGCATTTGAACCGAGCCTACACTCGCTACAAAACAACCGCCCGCCTAGTCGCGAACCTGCTTTCGGCGCAAAATTATAACGTGTAAAACACGGCTTTCCTTGCATTCCGCGCACGGGATTTTTATGAATGCTGCGATTATTATTCGCATTTTAAACTCGAATGCCGTGCTATTCTCCCCGAGACGTATAGCAATATTCGTAACGAGTTTTCTCAACGCTGCTACCTAATTTCAGGTCGAGTGTAGCAACTGAATGTAGATTGTTGTGTAGTCACGAGTACAGAGCGCTACTATCGTTGAGTCCACTCCAGGCGAGTGGGGTGAACGTCGCGATTGTCGACTGTTCGAATCGAACGCGATTGCAAATTTATTAGCGGGCGGGCGCCGGGTGCCGGCGACTCGTCCGCGGCCGCACGTACGCCTAGTTGTTTTTACTCTTCATGTATTTTTTTCTCGACGAGGCTCGGCTTTCCCCTTTTGTTCTCAAGTGGACCAGCTGTCATTATACGCCATGTTACTGTTATTTTTTTCGACGTTTTTATAGAGTTTTGCGTCGAGAGGGCGTTCCGTTCGGAAAAATGTTCGTTTTGCGTGCGTCCTGGAGAGTTTGCGTGTCGAGTGATGTCGACGCCGCCGATTGAAAATGAGTTATGGAATTTTATTTCAGACTCTGTTGTTGCATTTCAGTTTGAGTGGGTTTTGTTTCATAATTACACAATAGTAATGTTTCTTTGCTTTCCCCTTATTTAAACGAGCAATTTATTTAACTCATATGCTATTTTCATTTTGCACAGTCCCTTTACAACATCCTCTGATAGCATTATATTTTCTAATCGCAATCGTTCAACTAGTCGTGCAACTTGAATCCCGCGAAATGTTAACATGTGTCATTGCAGTTTTCAAGTGGCTTCTGTTTGATAATTTGAGGGAACCCTTTCAGCTGCGGGACCCTTGAGAGAGTAATCATTGATATTATGTAGTTTGCCTGTTTGTATTGCTACTTATGTATGCAAATATGTGTAAATAGACTGACATGAGAGTCGGACTCATTGTGTGTTTTGTTTGAAATATATTTGACTACGTGATGATAACCAATAAGGTACCGATAGATTGGTTTAAAAACAAAACTCCTAGTTTACGATTAACTTACAAAAGACCAACAGCCAACAAAAACACACAAACATAGCGAACAGTGCACATAACACACAGTACCCTGGGGAGTGCAAAACATTAGCAAAAACATGAGAAGTGAAAAATTAACCAAATGACAAACCATATTTTTAATAATTCTCAGAAACCATGTTCGCTGAAACATTGAAGAGACCGCAAAATGGAATCCCAAAAACTTAATAATTCCTGAGAAAATAGTCACCTGCGTATAAAAATTCGTATAGGTATACTTACCTATCTATCGTACGATTAGCCGTCTCCGCCGCAATATCTGTCGAACGATGGGCACTCAGCAGAGAGCGACCAACAGACGCAGCACAATGACTGTTTAGATTGTACCCCTCTCCACCTCTGCACCCCCTCGTTTCATACGCTAAGATTTTAGATATTGACGATGCATTTTGCTTTTTAATCCTGCAAGACCTTGGCTAGATATTTTCCAAACACGAAACTGAAATGGGTTAGTATGAAAACCTTACATTTGTAAATGAGGAATTCTTTGGCACTAAACATTTTTTAATTGAAGTTTGAACAACTGGTGTTCCTACCCTATATCGCGTGCCCCATTTGCCTGAAAAAGCTAACAACTTTTGGTGCAATTGTGTTTTTTTTTGCATTAAACTTAGTAATTAGGTAATTCAACAATTTATTTGAAATCGAAGTGTGATCGTTCGTTCCATATACACTCTTAAGCTACTGAACCGATTATGATGCTAATTTTTCTACATACGACAGAAAAGATTTCTGAAAAATAAAACTGAAAAAGGCATTGTGTACGAAGTACAACTAGATATATATATATTTGTAACCTAAGTACACGAAGCTTACACAGTATAGGTAAGATTTTTATATATACTGAAATGTTCAAGAAACATTACATATACCTAATATATTGAACCATACTCAAATTAAGGCTACTTATAAGGATTAGTAGCCTCAATTTTGCATAATTTTTCTTCAATCTTTCTCCCAATTAGCACGAAAATACACTCAACCATAAATACGAAAGACATTGTTATACTTAGTATAAAGCTATTTTTCTGTAAGACAAGTGTCTCAAGATCGTCTTAAAATATAACCAAGTCGATCTGTTCGATGTTTTGTCGTTATTATTGCCTAGATAAGTCCGTTCGAGAGGTCATGCAAGCTCGACTCGAGTTGCAATATTGCAGTACTATCTAGATTCTATATTTTTACTATTGGACTTTGGTGAGCTCACAAATTGTTGGAAAAGTGTATGATTTCGAAGGTAATGTACATACATGAAGATTTTAATTTCAGTGTATTTAAAAAATAGAACTTCAAAGGTATTTTAAGTTATTAAACCGGCTAGGCTGTGCTTCTTATAAACCTTATATATTTTGACTACATCATGTTGTTTTGAAAATATAATTACTCTACTGGGGTAAAGCCAGGAGAATGATGATGACTTTCATAATATAATGCCTACGTATCTAATTGCCTTCAGTAATCTCAATGATTACCCAATATGTTCACATAATAGAGATCCCAACGGATCCCAAATTTAATTACCCTGAAACCACTCTTCGAACCTTCGTTTTTACGTAACCAATAAACCAAATTGACGTCCCGCGAACTACTCAAATATATCCAAAAACGGTCCGAATATGTCCCGTCTCAATCCAGTGCATTTTAGGAAATTATTTCTACATCACATTACGGGTATTGGTGCTCTGCGGAGCGCGCCCTCTGGCGGTGCGTGAGGGAATTCGGAAACGAACCCCCTCCCCTCCCCCCTCGTCTTGTACTTTGAGTAATAGTGTCACTCACGAAGATGGGACGGCCTAGAACTATAGGCATATGTACCGGCAGGTGTATCTGGACGATAGGTTTGCTGTTCGATAGATGTTGCCTACGAATCTTGCTCTTGCTTCGGGCTTTGATGACTAGTAGGGTGTAGGAATGTTGTTTGAGTAACTAAATATAATGGATAAAACTGAAAATAAGGAAAAGTTTGTGATAAAAACATCGTCTATTCCTTATTTTGACTACTGATAAATAGCATCGTCGGCCGGCTGGAAATATTTTTCTTTTGGAAATTCTGAATACTTCTTGAGAACACACAGAAGTGACAAGTTGTCCACATTTACGTTGAACGATTTGGCTCGTCCCTAATGAGGGGTTTAAACTTCCCCTCACGCAATACCCGCACATAGTTACAGTCTGAATAAAAGAAAATTTTTCACTATAGACTAAAACTACACAATAGACTATTTTTAAACTATAGACTTGAAGGTTCAGGCATATGTATTTAATTACAAGCTCTAACCTCCATTCCATTACCACACTCCATTTTAAAGATTACCGTTTGACCGTGATCCACGTTCATTGTCATCGAGTCCCGTTCAGCATGGTTATTTATGCATACTATCCAAATGTAACTCCGTACTGGTTTGTGTAACGTAAAAAATAGATTAATAGAGAGAGCCCTGGCACCCAAAACACAAGTTTAATCTTAGTTTGGGTGTCAGTGGTACAATTGGAGACTTATGCAATTTAAACTGTCATAATCTGATTTGTAATAACCAAAACAATTCTATGTAAATTGCATTTTTTTGGAAATAAAGTTATTATTATTATTATATTATTATTATTATTATATTATTATTATTATTATTTATTTCAAAGACATTTTGCAAATCGTTCGACCTTCGCACTTCGAACGCTTTTTAATGTCCTACGCACATTTTATTTGATGATACGGAACATCGTTGTGTCTGTCTGCCCGACTGCCTGAGTACTGTAAAGTTTTCTCAATCAACATTGAATTTAATGCTACAGCGATAAAGTTGAAAATCTATAACGTTAACGTAACGTTATTTGATGTGCTGGCATCCGTACTTTTTTGATACTTTGGACCATTGGATGTTCAGGGTCAATGCTCGGTTGGCTGTCCAAACTATTCTTCTTGTTGGTAATGTCTATCTTAATTATATAAATACAGTTGACCCATTATTTGATTAAGAGTTTGGCGTTTTCTGCAGCATTCTGCATCAGGCCATCGTTTTTGGATCATTTACAAAGTAGGCTGGAGACAGCTATGAATCTCCACCAAACAAAATTACAGCTCCTTCCGCAGTCATATTCGAAATTAACACATACAAGGTACCACTTATAAAGGGTAGTTGACAAAAAATAATCTTATTAGGCCGTCAGGTGACATTCCAAAAAATATACACATTTTTTTTTTCTTTTTTCACGTAAACAAAAAACGAAGACGATACAGTGCTTTGAAAAGTAATGTGACGTCAAAACTTGGTACATTTTTTACCATGAAGTGTTGTCGCCTCCACTCATGATCTTTGACACGTTATATTTTCGTAATTTTTTAATAATTTGGTAAAATAAAAAACACGTATGTGATATTTTTCGATATTCTAATAGACGAACTAAACAGAATCATATTTTTTTACGCAGGAAACATCCCTAACTAGTAGTAGATGCGACGAACGTTTTTAAGACCCTGCTAATTGCTATCCCAATTTGCACCTTAAAGCTTACAAAATACCGTAGATACTGAAACCCACTAGTTACTATACACGAAACTACCAAACATGAATAAACCATAAGACTACACGCACCTTCGCATTTCAGAAACACTATTTCTATACACAAGAGAGTCCAGTAGGGAGGGAGGTCTCTCTAAAGGAGGTTCTCTGACGCGATTAGGGGCCCAAGCCTTGCACGTGACGAGAACACTTCGGCCTTAAGCCCTAACACTAGGCCCCTAGTACCAGGATACAGCTTTGTTCCCATGATCTAAGGAAATATAGGATTGTAGGTTTAGTGCAGAACGTTTTGAAGGAAATTCTGTATCGAATTGGAAATTGGTGTTGGATTTCTGTTAATCATATCTCAGACGAATATATCTGTAAAGTCTCTTTCATATTTTGAGGATAAATATGTTCAAAGCATGAACAAATGGAAATAACCAATTGCATGGAATTGTTAAAAACATAACATAACTCATGTTTTTCTGAAGGGTTGATCAAAAGTGTACTTTATGTAAACTCGTATTTCGATAGTGCTTTTTAAGGTCCATTTAATTGACCATACTGCCATTAGCCGGACATACATCTGAAGTCTCAGCCCAAAAAAACACTAACAGTGGTCTGTAAGTATTTTCCTAATAATAAATACATTTTGAAAACGAAAATTCAGTATGTCTTAACATGATGACATACTATAAAACGTCAATGGGCACCTCACTTGCGTAAATTGATAGATAGCGCATTTACAGGAAGACCCTTATTTTTCACCCTCACTTCAACTCAAAATGCGAACAAATGACAACTTTAAATTAAACTAGAGAACTTTAAATAAAATATAATTGTAAAAAGCTGGTAAAATGTGTGAACACGGTACTTGCGCTTACCATACCACTCGGTGATTATGTGATTATGTATATAATAATTATACTTTCAAGTGACACAGTTTAGTGCCAGTAAATCCCACATAACTTGTAAAACAAGGGAGTTCAAACATAAATTAAAATCAAAAAGCAACCTGCTGTAGGTAAACGTAAGTACTCACACACATAGTCAAATTGATTTTAAAGGTTCTCAGGTTCTTGACCACCCCGAGAACGTATGCGTTATGGGTTTGCGTTATGCGTCATCATGCGCGTTACGAAATGCATACTTTGTCGGGAAAGGTAATAAGTAGTGTATTATTCGTGGGAGATGTCCACGATCCGTGCGGTGCTTGTACGCATACAGATCACTTCTCAGTAGTGATGTACGTGATGCGGGATGGAGGAAATTGACGGGGTTTTTGAGAATGGGGATAAAGGAAGTATAGTTTGGAAAATGTGGGTACCCCTTAAAACAATGTACATGTAAAGTGATAGAGTATTTATTATTAAATAAACAAACTTTTTGCAGTATGTTTTTTCAAAAAGGTGACTTCTAACTGAGTTGGTAATTTATTTACAAACTACAAATAAATCTAATATAGGTAGTATATTAAAATATAGAGCTCGCCAGAATTGCAGGGCCTCAAAACATTCGTCAACACCAAGCCAATGAAAAATAAAATTGAATGCCAACTTGCTACGACCTAATATTTTCGTAGCCGTGCTACGCGCGGCGTAGGCTTTTCACACTTCACTGTCGCTGTTTCTTTACTTTGTCTCACATGACCTTATAACGCATCCGTATTTTGTAAGTCATGCTTAACTTCCGTATATTGGTAAACAAGCACAAATCCAGAGACCAAAGACAAAATTCTCAATGGAGAAACCCAGTAACACTATACCTGGAAACCCATTCTAATTATTAGCGACCAACGAGCATAGTCTCATAGGCACAATTAATCATCATCATCATCATTTCAGCCGAAAGACGTCCACTACTGGACATAGGCCTCCCCTAAGTGTCGCCACATTGACCGGTTCCGTGCGTCGCATCCAGTGGATCCCTGCAACCTTCACCAGGTCATCGGTCCATCTAGTCGGAGGCCTTACAACGCAATGTCTTCCGATTCGCGGTCGCTAGTCCATAACTTTTCGGCCCCATCGGCCATCAATTCTGCGAGCAATGTAAAATAGTATTATATTCTCCTAATCCCGTTACCCAAATCTATAAGCAACATCACTAGTAGTGAGTCACGAACTTCACGCGCCACTAACAACTAATTTATGTTAATTGCGTCTCAGCACGGCATACGTATGAGCCGCACGTACTTAGCTCAGTTTGCCGCGAGGAAAATAATGTTCAGACTTCACCGTCCTTATTGGCTGAACGTAATGTTGTTTGAGTTATGGTAAGGAGGTTCCGTGTAGGTAGGTTGTAGTGACTTGTGCCTGATTTGGTACTGAAATGATTGAGGAGGTTTTATCCAAAAAGGATTTGAAGATGAGTTTTATGTTTAAAATATATGTATAAAATCAACAGTCGTAGGTACTACACGTACGATCTTACTTCGCTCATCGTAACAAGAAAGACAACCTAAATGCATCTTGCATCATGCAACTCCCATTATTAAAGTTGCAGTCCAACAAATCTCCACAAGACACAATCAAACAGGTGTTCCGCACACTTATTCACTAATAAAAGCCGCTTCACCATTCACTCTGACACTGGTGACACGTCGCCGTGCATACTCCTCTCATTGTCCGCACGCAACAGTGACGTCACGGTCTCACCGCTATCACGCACATTTTGGACTACGATTTTCCACATCTCAGACAGTGTAGTGTCAGTAATACAATGGAGCATTCCCGTCGAGTGGGAGGCTCTTATCGATCTACGGGGACGTCATCGAGCGATAGCGGCCGCGGCGACGCAAAAAGCGTGTCAGTATGGCAGCTACAAAGCCTTTGTGGTGGGACCGGACGCCGCTCGCCGCCGCTGCCGGCATTGTTTGCTGTTTAGTGCGCTCGCAGCTAAAAGTGGCGATTTCAGCAGTAAGTTTGTTAGTACGACCTGTCTAATGGCTGTACAGCGGTGATCGGATGCATTACACGCTCGGTTACGGTTATGTGAGGTTATCGGGGGTATTGGCTGTTTTGGGGTTAAAGTGACCAATTATTTTGGGGTGATAAAGGTTACGATGCGATTATAATTTTGCGTTGGTTAGGGTAAAGTATAGTTAAGAATATAACCTGACCTTTTCAGGTACTGTATCGTCTTGCCTAAAACCGATTATCTTACAACTTCGAACCTGAAGTACCTACCCAAAATTCTAACAAATTCGACTTTTTTTAAACTTTGAACTATCCGCCTAGTTCGTGCATAGTTGATATCACGAGAACAATTTGCGATAGTGGCGTAATGTGTGTTTATCGAGTGTAAGGAGGGTGGCAGCGTCGGCGTCGCAAACTTGGACGAGGCGACGAAACTCCTGGATGTTTTCACTCAAAATAATAAGTTCCAAAGAGAGCCGGAGTCAATTTTTTGCGAAACTCGGTGTAATGGATTGTTGGGAAGTTCGATAACTTTCGGAAGCTGCTCTTCGATTTTATTTTGCTAAGGAATTTTTTAGCCAATTTCTCTTCGGAAAAGTTTGAAATCTTCCAGTCACCCTTCAGCAAATAACGTCGCTTGCGGGACTTATAAATATTTTATTAAAAATTAGGCAGCGCATTTCGTTATCCTTCAAGTTTTGGTCATTATTTTTTTTTGGGCTAAGTTATTTGTAAACAAGCGATAATGTGTTATGAAAATTCAATAATTTGGTTTTCTGATGGAAACTGCAAATACTGTAGTTCAACAAATTCTTCCAAATGTAATTTGTGGGTATTGGACACAAATAATAATTATAATTAATGGGTGTTAATGGTAGGTACCTATTACAAAACTTATCATCATCATCAACAGCCTATTAATGTTCCCACTGCTGGGACATAGGCCAAAACTTAAAAACACAAATCGAGTGATAAAAAAGCATTAGTCTGAAAAGAATTACGTATTATGAACTTACAGTGAACCATGATTAATAAACGTCATATTATTATGAATGAAAACAATTAACAAACATAGTTCAAGTCAGTAACATACATCTTACATCAACCTTTCAACTATTTACAATATCATTCACCCACAACAATCAAAAACATCTTAATAATAAAAACCCGCCAATTCACCACAATATCATAACGCGTTTATTGACACTGAAACCCCAGGGTTGTCAGCACGATGACGCGAAAAACAAACACATAACACCATCAGTCATGGGGAGCGAAAGTTAATAAAATTCATGTATTGGAAACTTATGGCCGAAAAATATTGTGCAAGGGTGCAACCCTAGGGTTTTCCTTTAAAATTAGCTGAAGATGCTATGAACTTTATGACTGGTGAAATTTTGTTTGAATATTTTAAGTGAAATTTTCTTTTGAGTTATGCAGTTTGTGGTGCCGTTGTCGGAATAATATTCTTTGCACTGTCGTAAATTGCACGATTGGGAGTAATGTCGTCTTTTGAGGGAATTTATCTGATACACTTATTTATCTCTCTACCATTCTATCTTTAGCCGTACAGCCCTGATGGTTTAAAAAAGCTAAAAGCTAAAAAAGTAAAGCTTTCATGTAAGACGCCACGTGGGAATCCGGGTTGGTCCCCACGTGAAAGAAAGAAAAGAAAGAAAGAAAAAGTATTTATTGGTCTCACACAGGACAAGAAATTAATAATAAAAATTGACATAAGAACGAAAACATGAGAAAACTTATACAGAATTAAAATAAGTCCCGTACGAGGCCAAAAGGCCACTATCTCAGCATGATGCTGGAACATTTTTGACAAATGCTACTGGGCTTCTGATGGATCTAAGGGATCACTTTTACATGAGCCTGCGGTCTTAAAGAATACACCAGTCTTATTTTTCAAAAATGTGACATGTATTATTGATTTTAATTTGTTGACATTGCCATTTAATTTTATTTTATTTCTAATGTAGTTTTGTGTTGTGTTTTGTTTTTCTAGTTTTTTAATTGCCTATTGCCATCAATTGGGCACATACCCAGCCTCCGTATCTGCTCGAGACAAACTCCTGACGGAAAAACCTCATAACAAATACCGGGAATCAAACCCTCAGCAGCCGCGCTTATGACCAATAGACCAACAAGGCATATAAATAAATAAACAATATAATATTACTAAACAACTTCCCACAAATAGAAACAAACATTAGGTACACAAACCCGTAAACACTAACAAGGAAACCTTACAATGTACCCGAGCGAGCAGCATCCAACCAGGGTGTCCAAAAGATTAGTCGGCAGACGAGACACAGTGGCACCGCGCGCATCAGCATTAAAATAAAAATAAGGGTAGCCATAAATACAGGCGTACAAAGACAAGATATACGGTTATAGCGGACTGCCGCTGGCCGTTCGTGTGGAGACTCTACTAAAATTATGGAGGAATTGGTACTCGGTACAGCTCCAATAAACAAAAATAATGATACCTATTTAGTGAGATTGAGGGCGGTGGCCTGTACCTTCGTAAATTACACTGGATTGATTGTAGGTGGAACTTTGGCTGCTAATCAGAGTTGATAAATGTAGCATAAATTCAGTGTGTTTACTAACTTTTACGATGCTAGTTTTTTGGAAGATTTTGAAGACGTAAGGAGCAATTTGGTGTTCTGGTCTTGTTTACAGGAGGTCTCAGTAGGCCAGAAGCAATGATCAGACCTGTTTGTCTGATTCCTTGACAACTTTAACACGCCATGGTAAATATTGCTCCTACATATTCATAACCTCAGAAAATATTACTTTATCATTAAAACCTCCTTCATGACCTACAAGGGCAATATTCGGCGCACCTATCGGTCACTAGCCCACTCTCCCCTCGTCAGGAAAGGTCAACTTTGCGTATTTTTGGCGCCAACAGGCATATACGGATAAATAAGAAAGGCTTCAATCGCCGTCAACCCGACTCTACCCTTTTAAAAGCCACATGATAAATGGACGGTTCGTAATGTCAACGAAACTAAAATTAAGGCACGAAATATTTTTTGCCAAACTATCACGGGCGGGACAGGTATGTTGGTTTCTAGGTATTCTGTATATCAGGGTATATATACGCTGGCTGATAGATCACTAGCCTAGTTTGTGTCATCTAATAGCTGAAAAGTCAACATTAATGCAGACAAAATATTGGAACATTACTAGTCTTTATTAATTTCACAATAAAGAGGTAAAAGTTTGTATGTACAGGGTAATCTTTGGAACTAGTGATCCGATTCTGAAAATTCTTTTATTTACGTGAATGTACATTATCCCCGAGTGTTATAAGTTCCATTTAAAATGTTCCCCTGAATGGATTCCGTAGATAACGTAAGCAAAGCCGCGAGCAAAAGCTAGTCTACACTAATATTATAAAGAGGAAAGATTTGTTTATTTCTTTGTAACGAATAGGCTCCGAAACTACTGGGCCGATTTAAAAAATTCTTTCACCGTTGGGAAGCTACACAATCCCCGGGTAACATAGATTACTTTTTATCCCTGTATTCCCACGGGAACGGGAACTACGTGGGTGAAACCGCGTGACGTCTGCTAGTATAAAATAAAATCACGCGTTTTTTTTCAAGATTTGTCAAGATTTTAATCCTTATTCTAAAGTTGACTATATATCAATGGTGACAGATACGAGTAGGCTTCAAGAAAAACTTACCGATATTTTGTTTAAAGCTTTTCACACAGCGATTAATTTTCCTCAACGCTCGCTACTATCGAAGTGCATACTGCTTTCCATATCAATTTCCTGTCGATACTACAAAAACATTACGCCTCCATTCTTAAAAAATCATTCGTAATGGTCTTGTTCGATAGGGTTCTGAACCCAATACTTGTTGGTCTCTCAACTATGCGTTCAGTTTTCAATGAAAAAAGTAACAAGGAATTTTATGAAGAAGAAACTTGTAATTCTGATACTGATAGAACAAAAACTTTTTTGAGCGTGTTAGTAGTAGTAGAAGTTCAGAAATTAAAAGTAAAAAATATCTTTAATTATGTTTAAGTTTTCCCAAAAGATGTGACGAAGTAAGTTCTGTTGCAGTTGGAAAGTTTTCTAACTTTCTTCGTCAGTTTCAGGCTTCAAAAATCTTTGGCAGATAGACATTTTTGTTCTGATAAGTTAAAAGTTTAATACAGTTATAGAAACAAAACAAAAAACTTATTAGTTTAAAAACTTTTGAGATAATAGGCATATTTATCTAGATAAAACTCTAACTATAAAGATATCCTACCCATCGTCATATTTTTGTACACCGATATTCTTTACCCATGTATCTTCTTGTAAAAACTTTAAAATGAATCAAGAGCGCGTGGTTCTAGTTAGGGTGGTCTCTTTCTAACCCCTTTATATAGCGGCGGATGAGAGGTGCCGGATAAATGGATAAGTCGTGTCGCGAGAGAACTAGCTTCCGTGCCGCAGATAAGTTGCGCCACTGTGGGGCAACTGTGGAGCTGGAACCTACATATTTTAAGGAAACATTCCATTTTCTTAAACAAAGATGATTTGACTTGGGTCAAGACCTATGGTGGCAAAAATAGGATAGAACTTATTTGGAAGATGAGGTCCCAAAAGCTCCCGAAAATTGATAGCATAGTGATGTGCACGTGGTTCTTAAGTCAGCTTTTTGTTTCTAGGCAGGAATTGTACGTGAGAAATATCGATAATATGAGCACATCAATAATATAATCACATAGGTAACATGCTTTAGTCGATAATTTATGATCTTATTTATTCCGTGTTCAATATACCTTTACTGTACTGACTCGTAAAACATTATTGAGGTTTACTTACGAGTATATAGCTTTCAGTAAACCCATAAAGACTCTATGCATACTAAGATAAAGTGGTCATCAGTAATGTTTTAGTTTTATGTGATAGGGATGGCAATAGGCTCCACTATTGCCATCAATCGAGCACAAATCCAAACTCCGTAGCTGCCATTGACATATTCCTGATGAAATACCCAAAAATAATTAGCCAGATCTGAGAGTCGTGCTTGCGACCAGTAGATCAACGAGGCAGGCGAACGTGGTGAAATGTGGGTGTATTACAGGCGCGATGTGTTAGAAAGCGGTCACAGTAAAACTTACATGATTATTTCAGTCACCTTTTTAAATGGTCAGTTTTACCAAGAGTTATATCGTTTTACCATTAAAAGTTGTGTGAGAGCAGCGGTGGTCCAGTGATGGCAGCCCCGACTGTACGGCGTGGGTTCTAACCCAGGCTGGCACATTACTTTGTGAAATTTATTTCATCACCGCTGCTCTCAAAACGGTGAAGGAAAACATCGTGCAACCAAAAAAATCGAAGACATGTGACATCTACCAATCCGTACAGGGCTCGCGTGGTAGATTATAGCCCATTCCCTCTCAAAGAGAAGGCCTGTGTCTCAGCAGTGGGATCATTAATAGGCTGTTGATGATGATGAAGAGTTGTGCTGTTCCGTTATTATAAGAAATCTTGTTAACACAAGATTTCTTTGATATTGACTCAAACGACAAACAGAGATCATCAAAAATTACCTTCAACCTGACTCACAACCAACTAAAAGCACAAAGACAAGCATTCACACAAATAGTCAAGCATTTATTAAAGCGTAAATCATCGCGATTACTACAAGTAGTGCACTCAACCGGCGGTCATTAGCGCCATTTTTACAAGTCCTGCAAAAGCCTTCGGCACAGCATTCGCCGTTCGGCTGCCGTTCGGTTAATCGTCGGAAATTGTCCCCATTATTGGAGCACTCACTCGCAACTAAAATTATTATTGTTCGCACTAAAAGTAGCCATTTAGTCGGTGATTGCTCTCGAGTGGCCTGTTTCTTGAACAGATATTGAACGGACTTTTAGTCTGATGCGCTCGATGAGTCTTTTCTGCGCGTTTAGTCTGGAAAATTGGAAGCGATTTGAGAGTCGCAAGATGATACCGTTGCAAATGGGGCCAGAAACCATTGAGTAGCATCATAAGTTGTATGATCTGGACACCAGAAAGCCAGCACTAGTTTCAGAAATGAATTTCGAGAACAAAGGAATCAGTTAAAAGGACATTCAACCATTTAGATGCTCATTCCCAAAAACATTTGCATCCGAAATCACATTAGAATTTCGTGTCGAATAATCAACAGCCACGGGAAGAAACTTGAAAATACCTCACAGTTGACATAACCCTCGGTCCTTCGAGCCCTTGGCTTCCGGTTATCGCTACACAAAGAGGACCGGCCCTCCCCCCTCCGGCTTCCCTGCGGCCCCCTCTGAACAGGAACCGGAAATACTACCCTTCTATCGTTAAGGTCTACCCGCGTCACACCGCTATGCTGGAATTTTTAAAGTATTTTTAGCCCCCGGCCTTGAAGTGTGGTAATGATTCCGAAGAATGTTTAATGGTTGGACCCTGACTTTAACAGCTCCAAATATTTAAAGGGGAAAATTAAAATCACGAGGAATGAGCAACGGTCTCCATATTTTTTTTAATTTCACATTAATTTCTTTTTTTTTTGTCGTCAAGTCAGGCTTTTACTTGTTGTGTAAAAGTCACTTAAATCAGCTCTAAACTATTGAAAAAATCTAGTTAAATCTGGCACAATCAACTAAGTACTCATAAGAAGACCAGCTAGATCAAACAGTTTTTGTGATATAAGTTTTTAAACTGACATGGTCACTATCAATATCAAAACGGTATTCCGTTTTGATATAACCATGTTCCGGTTCATGTACCGGTATCATGTCTTCTGTTTGTTTCGAGTTCGCGATATTTTGCAAGAACCATGATCACGGTAAACACAAAAATATACAAAACATGTTAAATATTCCGTTTTCAGTGTTAAATGATAAGTATTGTATTCTTGACTCTTGTCATCAATACACCTAGTAGGTATTTGTGATATCCTTCTTAATGCTTAGTAGATGACGTATGTTTATGTTTTAAAAAACCTGGAGGGTGGTTCGCCCCGGAAGCTTTGCTAATGCATCCGAATGCAGCCAGAGCTCGTAGGTCACCCCCCTGCACGCGATCAATTCATTAGCTTGTATTGTTGCGCCACTGTTTCATGGTAAAAATATTACTATTGAATTTAGAGTCTGTTTATATTTGTTTTTAGAGAAATGGTTGGTTAAGTTTCGTTGACTGGAAAATGCAAGATTAAATTGTTTAGCCAACCTAACTTCCGCCCTTTTATTTTCAAAATAAAACCTATAGTTTCGGTTTAGGTTTTGTGTTTCGGCTCCCTCGATATTGCAGTGCATCCGGCGGCATGTTTACTGACGCCAGCGTAGATGACTTCTACGCAATTATGCGTAAAAAAGTTGCGTCGGTGGTGCGACGAGTACGTGGGAGCCGAAATAGCGTCCTGAGAATGATTGGTGAGAGATCCGATACTGTTCTGCTCAGTAGGTTCACTGAACTTCATGTACTGCGAAAATAGTGAGCCTTCTATGCAGGAGTAGACGGTGTGTCTATTTCCTTTTTGTTTAGTTTTAATTACTAACATTAGTTATACGCAATTGTTACTAACCAACTTTGTCTTGCTTATGGACTTTTTTGTCTGAATTAAATGATTTTTACTTTTATTTTTTATTTTATTTTTTTATAGTATTCAAAAGCTCGCATCGATTTTGTCTCAAAATCTTCTAAACAAGAGTCACATTTTCGAATTATAAATTATCAAAGTTAAGTAGGTACTGATGGCGACAATTGTAATTTCAGGACAAGCAGTTTTTAGTACAAGATGTACTGCGGAAATAGGCAGGCTATATATAAAAAATATTATACCCCTGTCACAATGCAAAATGTAGAGACCTATTGGTGTGGGTTAGAGATTTACTTTTTCATTGCACATTTATTTTTGTAATCTGATGATGGTTAAATGATGAATGATGCCACACATCTAAAGCGGTGACTAGTGCTACATTCCAAAAATAATATGTAATTCCCCGTTCGAAAAAATTACGACAACATGTTTAAGTAACAGAAGAAGAACAAAAATTTAACCACGAAGTTATTGTAACGTATAAGGAAAAAGATTTCCATAATGTACTGAAATCTTAACATTAAAAACCCACTTAAATGCTAGCTTTCATAAACTCTAAACCACTTACATTATTCATTTAATTCCACGAGCAAACGAAAAACAGAAAGGATAAGTGATTAAAAAATCTAAATGAACTAAAAATCGTGTCAAACATGGAGTAAACTCGCCAAAAACAACTTATTACCGTGTTACGAAATGTCAAAGCGTGTTTTTCAGAGGGAGTCGATGTAATATTTTCATAATTCGGCTGGCCCGACGCGACCTCGCGCTGTAAAACAAAATGTCCGCGCTCGGCAACCTGTCGACCCTTTAGTGATGGGACGTTCGTTGTATCGATGTTACCAGAGCCACATGAAGATGGTGAACTTTTTTCTAGTTTTTCTTTTGTCTAGAAAGGGCATTATCGGCGGCCAAGACATCGGCACTGGTTTGTTGTACAGGAGTTTTATCGCCGCCGTTTATAATACAGTTATAATTTTAATGTACGAATTAGCATTAAAAACCTAATGATCAGCACATAATGATGATTAATCGTAAATCTAACATTAAATCTGACTGAAGCTTAATCGGTTATGCAAAGCATCCAGTATCGTTTTTCTTTGGTTGCATATCAGGCATCATAACAATCTATTCATGCAGAACTTCAAAGTTAGCTGTTAAAAACATTAAGAAGTACTAACTGCCGCACTCAGAGAGCTTTAATGAATACTTAGGCCACCACTTAGTAAAGGTATTGATAGTTTTGTCGTACAAAAATATGTCCAACCTTTACTAAGTGACGGGCTTAAGTAATCAGCAAATATCTCTGAGTACCGCAGTAAGCCCCTTATTACGCCCCACATTAGGCGCATCGACACATCCCTGGCCCGCATCCGAAGCGGGGCTGCGTTTTGATAAATATTTGCGATTTATTTTATTCCTGGAGCCATTTTTTGAGAACGCGCCCGTAAAGAGGAGAAATGGCGTCGCACACCATGTTCACCAGAGCGGCACTGAAGTTTCGGCGGGAAAATAAAAACGCGTTTAACTTTGTGTTAATATTATATTGTGCCATTATTGCGCCATTTATTATTATACCGCGGAAGGGATGGGGTTGAGAGTTCGCGTTTAATGGATGTTTTGTTTGCGTGAAAAACAATTTTTTTGTAACTCTAACGATTTTCTGTTAAACCTTTCGGAAGGGAATGATTTTTCAGCACGTATTTTATGCTTTGTTACAATATAGTACGTATGCACCAATCTGTATTCGTGTTTTGTTTTGATTACGCGGCGAGAATTTTTAGAATACCCCAGAGAATATAGGAATTGGTTTGAACTAAAATATATTGCGGGCCTAGATTTTATTTTACAGAATGCGTGTGTGGAATTGTACTAAGCCTTTATACATGCGGATTTTCGAATAGTCGGTGCTATAAATATTTTTATGGTAATCTAGCGTCCAATGACGAGTACGTACATAATCCATTTGCAGACTCGGAAAGTTTTAACGGTTCATAAATACTTAATTACAGAGTTTACAGTTTATCTTATGGCTTGGAGTCTCGAATCATAATTTTATTGTACGTAATATCTTTCTTGGCATTTTAGAAATGAACTGCCGGTGATTAGGAATAGCAGAAAGTGACGCCACCTTACTCATTTCTTAAGAACTATTCAGAAGAAAACAATTATATACTATTGCCATACAACGTGGCAATGCCGCCAGTCTTTGGGCACAATACCGGCTGACAGCGTTGAGGAGCAGTTTTTCGAGGCCCTTTTATAGTTTCTTGTTAGTTTATTTTATAGTTTTTAATTAATGTACATAGTTACAAAAGAAGAAAATGATAAACCTTTTCTCTTATGACTTGGTTATTTTGTTTAGTCCACGGATGTTCTTTTTACCCGACTACGGCGAAGCCAAAAGGAAGGGTAATGATTTTGGCAGTCTATGTATGTATGCATGTTTGTATGTTCCACCGTAGCGCCTAAACTATTGAACGTATTTCAATAAATGAGGTATCAATAGATTTGTAAGAATAACCCGGGTGACATAGGCTATAATTATAAAGTTTAACAATTATTTTTATGACAGAATTTAAATGTAAAATTCTAAGCTCGAAAAAAATTTAATTGAGATAATCATAACATGTTTGGTATCAAATGAAAGGTCTTGGCGAATACATTACAAATTTGTATATTATATTATAGTTCAAGTTAACATATGCGTTTAGATTGCAGTCAAAAACTTCTCGCGGTCTAGTCATTACATTATGAAAGTAATATGTTATTACGTAAGTATTTATTGAATAACACTCAAAAATAAAATTCAAATAAAAAAATAAGTAAGTTTAAAAACTAAAACCCAACTACGAATAATAACGCGTTCTTAAAAGTAGAAAACAAGAAAAATCGTCTTGTAAGTAGATAATTTGATAATTATTAAAGAGGACAGCCGTAGTCGCATGCCACTGATACCTGATGCTCCTTCATGGCGTTTTCATTGATACAGAAGTTAGTTGCTGTTGTAATAATTTTCTTGTTTTCTGCTTTTAAGACCGCGGTTTGTAGTCGGGTTTTAGTTTTTGAGCTTATATTTTTATATGTAAATGGGTTGCTTATAAAACAAAAAAAAACACTCTTTATGCAATACCATATTATTATTAATTTTATTTCAAGTGTAGGATTGTTACTTCAAGATTCAAAACATAATGACAATGCCGTACCAATAGCCACCACACTTAGCTAACGGCATAGTAATGATCGCCCGAGGCATCCTCCCAGTGCCAAGGTACCAGGGTGGCAGCCGGTGGCAGGGGATGCTATAGGGTTACGTTGATTAATTAATTATTTTTGTACCAAGTCCCGCTGTCCCGGGAACTGGGACACCCCGGACTTTCAGGTCGATAAGACAATTTCTACATGCTGGCGGGAACAGTGGATATAATTTGGTTTGGGTTTTTCAGTAAGCTCGGATATTTAAAGAAAAGAAGGTGGATTTGTTCATGAAAACAAGAAAAACAAGACACGCCGTAGGTGAGCGGTGTTTATTGGAAAAGATCTACGATTAGTAATATGGTCCACATAAAATCTTTCTTATTTCTTAGTCTATCAGCTCGTTAAAAGTCACACGATGACTGGTTAAATACACTTTAAAGTAATTCATTGAATACAATAGTAGAACATTTCACATGTGAATCCCTGAAAACGTTAACACAGAGAAATACCGTCTTCTTAATCGGGTATGTTTCACTTGGAATTCAGTACTTTTGTCTCACTGTTGAGGTTAAAATGAACGCTTGCCAAACCATCAAACTTTAGTTCTTTTTAAATCTTTGATGCCTACATTTGTCTAGATACCTAGATTATTCGACCCCCTTATAATGGTACATAGACCGCTGTATTAACTCTAATTTAGCTAATTACAAAAAAAAAACAAAGTCCAACAAACTCTTCATCAGAACTAGGTTACACCAGCAATTTCAAACTCAGTCTAATTTTTAACAGTTAGGTACTGACTGTTCAGATTTACATAGGTTGGCACTTGGGCTAAGCGAAGTTGGTCCGGGTGGAAACACCCTAAGTGGAACACAGTCGCGAGCCCAACTCATGTTAGTTATGTATCGGGTAAATAAAGGTAGACTGGAACGCGGACGTTTCACAAAATGAAAAAAGTAAAGGTAATGTTTTCTAGTAGCTACCTACGAGTAGTTCATAGAGTTGTGTTGTGTTAGTTTTGTTCAACGGTTTCTGTGACCATGTTTGGCTGTGACAAACTTTGTTGTTTACGAGTAGCTTTTCCCCATATGATTTTTCTATGTAGATTGTAGGTAGGTTATAAAATTAGTCGGTAGAATTTCTCCACGGGTGCAGATTCTCAAAAACTTCGAGCCTGTAAGTCGTCTAGCACGTCAGCACGCTGAGCACGCTAAGCATGAAAACTCTATTCACTATTCATCTATCTCTACAAAGAATACCATTCTTTCTCGTATACTGAATTTCATTCATCACATGGCACGGAAGAAATCATTCTATAAATCATTAATGTAACAATCATTTTGTCTTTCTTTTCTTCTATTTTTTTTTTCAAACGTTTAATGAAAATAAATGACAACGTTTGAGAAAAGCACAGGACGGAGAAAAGACATACCTACATGCTTTCATAAATTCACGCCCTCTTCCCACGGTGGTAGGCAAAAACACACAGAACGCCACCTGCTTCGATCGTTACATAATTCTTTAGCCTCGTCCACAATGATACATCAGAGAAAACATCATCCCAAAATTTCAGTTTCATGACGACGAAAATCACGACAAACAGTTAGTGCCACATATACACAGTAGGGTAACCTTGCTGAGCGCCTGAGCATCGACATTGACACGTCCAGCACTCGGCTGGATGGTGCTCAGCGCAGTCCCACTTGAACCCTTCGAGTGCCATCGCTGCACATTCATGCCTACCTAGTAATTACCTACGGAGATAATAACCAAATATCGTGGGAGATTGTTCGGTGAGCTAGTAGTATAATGTTGCAAAGAGGTTTGTTTTGTGCATGGAGTAGGTACAGACCAGTCTGCTGAGGGATGTTCCTTAATCCGTGTATGTTTACAACATGCTCCATTAGTGATTACCTTATATTGTTTTAAGTGGATTAAAAATTTGGGTAATATTTTTGAAGTGGTGGTCTTTAAAACTGCCATTATTAAACTGGTGGCTGCCTAAAGGAAGTACCTAGCTTCCTGCTCTACCTACTGCTTATTGTTAGATTAACAAGGTGCACCTACCGTGTGTTAGTATTTAATCATCACCTTTCTGCCCTTGACGAACAAGCTATATACCCAGGTACACATTTTTATATAATTCTTAATTTTATAGACAAAATATTAAAATGAACTGAATACTGTCTGTCAGAATGCCAATTAAATGTGGTGCATAGTTCACAATATAATCCAACTATCCAAGTTGAAACTCGAAACATTGACTTGTTCTGCGTATTACGGTTACAATGTTCGACGAGTAACGCCATCTGTGATTTTGGATACAAACTGACAATGGTTGTATTGAGTGCGATTTTAGCTTTTTCAATTTTAAGTTTTGTTTTTATTTGAATGGCTAATTTTTTATATGGGGATGAAGTACATAACTATATCCTACTCAGGTCACGTCACCTATAATTGGACACCAGAAGTATTTTTTTTAGGTAATGTAAGAATACGATCTAAAATAAGTATAAGCAGAAATTAATAAAAATTAAAGAAGTTTTCATACAGACATGAATATTACAAACCCATACATTTCAACATCAAGACAAACATCAAAAACAAAACAGCATCAACGACAATTTCAAAAAGGCAAACAAACATTTTATCGCCAGGAAACGTGTGGCCAGGCTAATTCATCCCCTCGAGTAGCCACAGAAGATAAAACACCCCCTTTTCACCCCCTCCGTCACCTGCCGAGTCTTTAATTGAATAATCCAAGCTATTAATCATGGCACCCCGTCTGGAGGTGAACTTGAATTATTTTCAGTCATTTCTTGTGACGGTTTAAGGCTTGGATCGACAGACGATACAGCTTAATGGATGGAATTTGGGACAGGGGTAGATAGACCCAAAGATGGGTTGGAGTGATGATAGAAACGAAACCATTGTCAATGACTTTTTGTCTGTCCGAAATGAAGACAGCGAAAATAAATCAAAAATCATTATAAGTGCATGCAAATAAATGTTTAGATTTTATAAATTAAGTACGTAGAATAAATCATGAATTCTAGACTGATGTGTGTAAAAGTACCCTTAACGCAAACGAAGGGCACTTGTTCTCCCCACCACTGCGATATTTTTTTTTTGTTCTAGACCATACCTGGGAACCCCCTAGTTACGGAGATATTGGTGGTCAAAGTTCCAAAATTTTCACAGGTGTTTTTGTAAATACTAGTTTTTCAGTTTACTACTTTACTCAAATTACCTCCATGACCCTTTTACTATTCAAAGCATCCACTAGCACAATGTTTTAGGAGTGCTACATTAAGTTTTACCGTAAAATGAAATTTGTGACCCCAAAAAAAAAGTTGTTTCCCGGCAAAAATTTTTGCGTAGGGGTACCTACTTAGTTTGATGTACAGAATGCTTGATTGACGTATGTGTGAAGGGTTCATATACACCCTGTATATACCTACCTGAAGATTTCATACTTACTCGTAGGTACTATTATTATATAGAAACAGTAAATGACCATCAGCAAAACATACCTACCAACACTAAGTATATGGTATCAATAAAAATAAACAGTCCACTCGAGTTCACATAGGACGAAGGGCCGTACCTACGTCAAAATCAGAAGCCCAGGCACGTTCTACCCACATGCGTCGACCCACACCTCCGCTCCATGCAGGAAACCGTTCTTAACACACACAACTAAATCACACACACACATACCATCGCCCCTTTGTCTTAGCTAAGTGACAACCAATAAAAACAAAGGATTCGAAAATGGAACAAAAAGTGTCGGCCAATCGCACGGGGCGTCACGCGTGTTGATGCGCGGCTATTGGCTTGAAAAAATCCGTTTAGCTCCGATGAGACTTCGGCTAGACGTCGAGATTGATGCGTCCGGAGACCGGTATTTACTTGAGTTTATTTACATAAGATACCGTTTCGTGCACTATCCTGAACTGAGACGGTTATCGTTCTTTTGATGGGTGGAGTAAACTTGATCTTTCTTAAAGTTTTTTAAATCGTCTATCTGCTATAGGTACTGTTAATAGAAGTTTTCGTAGATTTACTTGAGCAGTAAAAACTATCATAGGTACCTCTGAGCTCAGTCTATACGTACCAAGTATTTCTGTCAAGTCTCACACTAATTTCTTTCGAATGAAGATTGTACTAAGTGAATCATCCTCTTTTCGGCCTCACGGTGACTCACACGATTTTCAGAGCCATCAACGTGCTCCTGACAGCATTATTAACATAACACATTTACGATATCAATATTCGTCACGAGTTCTTTTTCATTGAAACGGTTATCACTTCTCGGCATTCACGGCGCAGACTTAAGTAGGCATCTAGAGAGAACACCTCGTGTGTTCACGTGTGAGAGGGGGGCGAAGGGGGGCGCGGGGCGCTCAGAGGGTCATTTATCATTCATATCATCTTCGCTCCACTTCGCTCGCCGCACCGTCGTAAATAAATAAGAACAGTCTCATCTTTTACAGCCGCTGTAACTTTGCTAAACAAATATCACTCTTTCCTACATCCATCTAAAGTTCTCATTCCTTTTACGAAGACTGGTAGATAAGTTCTTATAAAATTACTGGGTTTAGTTAGTGAACACGTAGGTAACTATGCATATGTTTTAGAAATGTGTGTAGATAATAGCCGTGCTAGGTATAATAAATCTGTAGCTATGTGTTCGTCAGTTTTAAACTTAAGTTTGATGTTCGTTTTATGACTACGATGATATACGTATGTCGGCACTTACTCTAAAGACATAGGAGGAGTAGTCGGTAGGAGATTAGACAAAAGCGATTGAAACAAGTATATATTTATATCTCAGTATTAAAACACTGTCATCCATCGGTTTTTTTAAGAAGAATATTTGAGAATTTGAAAGGAAAGCGCCGGAAACAAGTTTCAACGAGGTTTTTTTTAGTTTAAATATAAGTATTCAGTTTATAATTATGTTCATAAAGAAGCACCTACATATTTTCGTAGAATCATAAGTTTCTTTCTTCATAAGCCTAATTCACAACTAGAAACTTACGACAGCAGCCAACACAGAAACCGTATTACAGGAAAGAAACACAAATTGCTACTGGAATTGCTTCTATTATTTTTATAATACGATCAAAATCGTAATTGGACCCAAATAATACATCCATAAGACGTTGTTACGGCAGGAACAGAGGACTGCCAACAAAGCCGCCCACAATTGCGAAACCTTTTATTATCTAAGCATATTAGGTGCTTAGATTCCAAATAATTCCGCTCGCTCTGCTCTAAGGAGATTAAGAACGATTGGATGTTCGGAGAAGGTCGGCACTCGGGCACTCGCCACGTAACGTAATGCCGAGGTATAGGTACTTGCTTGGAGAATGGTCCATCAATCTCAACAGGGTCCCTCAGATCGATCACTGGCCGCCCGAGAACTTAAAGCTTAAAAAGTCACAGAATATCCCACCGTACACGTAAAAGCAATTACCCAAAGAAGTGGTCGATAGTAAGCAGTTCGCTTGCAAGGCAGTAATTGAAAGGCCGTGTACGAGCTGGAGCCACGTTTGTTTAGTCCGTCATAATTGCTCGGCTGCACCTCCGAGCTGACGAGTCGCCGGCACAAAAACTCCTAAATCCAGTTCATTAGGGCTCTATTCACAGCCCACCCCTGGATGGAGATACGCGGTGATTACTGCAACCGCTCCCGACGGCTCACGAATAAAGACTGCATCATAATTTCACCAGATACACCCTCGTGGCGCATTATAAGGAATAGCGAGCTTAATTCCGGGATATAGAGTCCCATTTCGAATCGTATGTAGTCACGTCACTTGCACAATGACATGTAAAAATAATGAACAAACTTAGGATTTGTGCGAGGGAAGTTAAGTCTTGAATGGATGTTGGGAAGGGTTAGATTCGTTTGGTCGGAGTGAAAGGAGATGCTTTGTAAATTAATAGGAGGAAAAGTTTCGCGGGACGTCGCACCGGCAAGGTTGTCGCAGTTGTGATTCAATTTGGCCGCTAATTTAATGACGCTGTCGTGGAGGCAAACAAATTGATATTCATATGGGACCACCGCGAGTTTATTTGTTGTTTACATTTTTGTTTTACTGCGATTTCGCTAATAGTTGCGCAAACAATTGCTCGTTACTCAAGCGACGTTTATCGCTGAACGTTTGCACACGTAAACTATGCTTGGGCGACGATTTCATACATTATAAATTCTGCTTATGAATAGTGATGCATAAATACTTTGTCTGTTTCTCATTATGTGAAAATAGTTTTATGACATTTTGTTTGGTTTCGACAAGACTTCAGAGGATTACATCTTGAATAAGTACAAGTACTATTTGGAAATTCAATGATATCTTGAGTGGGAATTGACGCATTAGCTACTTCATTTTCCAATCACATTCAGACAGGAAATACAGTCCGCAAATGTATTTTGAGCACCATAAAAACGGAAGAAACAAAATACATTATGACAGATTGAAGAAAAATGTAATCAGCAACTTGTCAAAATGAAGAATATAAATGTCACTTTCCCTTCGTAGAGTAAAGATAGAAGTGTAAGTTTTTGCATCATGTATATACACTCTTATATGTTTGCCGCCTCGTATACAACCGAAGAGGAGCCGACCTCCTCTATGAGTAACAGAAATTACCAAAGCACCATCTCAATTTATTTATTTGTGTTATGTAAGTTTAATTGTTGTGACCCACGATACAGGAGAAATTCGTAGTGCGGGGCAACGTTTTTATATATATTTTTTTTTAATCCTGACTCCTCAGTCCCTTAATCTGCTAGGTCAGTATTCGCGCACCCCAGACCCCGGGACCCAGGAACATTAACATTAGTTCCCAGCAACGTAATGCACATACAACGAGATAATTGGAAGTGTCGGGCGCTGGCTCGCAGCATCCATTGTTGGTGTCGTTACACCGTCGTTATTCAATTCAACTCCTGCGCAGCGACGTTGTTTCGGTCGGATGTATTGAGGCTAATCTTGGGATGGTCAGTGATTACTTGGGATCGACGGATGCTTGAGTCATGCTGGATAATTTGCTGGTTTGCTTGCGAACGTTAAGTACATATTGAGATGGGTCTTTCTTGTGATACTGTAGGTATACCTCACTGATTGACACAATTAGTGATGTCCAGTTTGAGCAAGATGTTCAATTGGAACTTAGTAAGACTGATTGTGTCACATAAGAAAGTCAAGGACCTTGGTGGAAACAAAGCCGAATAAACATGTAATTAAAAGGATATCTTAAGACAGCAGATTTCCTTGCTTGGAAAATGGTAGCAGTATTAAGCCAAATATATCACACTTCATTGGCATACATGGACGCCTATTTGTGGGAAACAAATTCACCTCAAATTCTCAATTTTTAGTACACAAAATATCAAAAAGTATGTTTTTGATATTTTGTGTACTAAAAATGCCCCCACCTATATGTATACACGAGTAGAACGTATCCGTAAAACGGGTGTGCATTCACTGAAAGTACTTAGAAGGCTAAGTCTCCCTGTAAGGTTCAGATAAACGCGTCCAAAGTAATCCTCTTTGTATAAAAATGTCCCGGTGTCACCCCCTGCCGGGGCGACTTTATTAAAAAGCACGTAATCCCCACTAGTGGACTGGGTAACGCGATTATGCTCATATAACAACTCAATATGCGACTCCCGATATGAAATTGAATTTAAATCCGTTTTGCGTTGATGACTGCGCTACTAAATAATAAAGGTTGCCACGGGACGACTGATTGGGAGTTGTTAATTAATACAAGGCCAATGTGACTAGTGGCAGATTTTAGATTGATTTTTGTTTAGTCTGGTTTGTATTTTGTTTTCATTTCGTGTTTTGGGTTTTGTTTTGTTTACGTTGTGGCGGCATTGTGAGATTTTACGGCGATCATTGTTCATGGAATTATGTTGATAAGTTGTTAGCGAGTAGCACATTTCTAAATGCTCACAAACTTTAAGGTTCGGCAGTAAAATCAGATGCTGTGATCAGAAAAACAGACAGATTGACAAGATCAGCTTTCCTTTCACAAAAACACCGAAATCTTTTGCCAAGCTTAAAGGAACACATGAAAATACAGCAAAGGTACCATCTAATATGCAAACAGGAGTTGTCATTGACCGTATCTTGACACCCCGACAGCCAGGAAGCGGGGAGAGGTGGCACACTTCATTACTCGCACATCAAACAATCGCGCCGCCGCCGCCATCTTGCGGAAGTGACGTCACTGACGTGCCGCCGCGATCGCTTTGATCCTCACAAAAATAAGTCTCCATTTGGCTGGCTGCATCAGCTTCACTCCAGTCTAAATGTAATTGCTTCGCCTCCCTGAGTTACGTTGCTGAGAACCTAAAGTTATACAGAGGGGAAATCAAAACCCTGAAAAATCGGAGAGGGTGATTAAAAATGAAATTTTAAGCATTTCTGATTAATATACTTTAAACTTCGCATTTGCCAAAACACCCAAAAATAAAACTTTAAGCCTCATAATCGAACTTGTCAGAATCTCAATAGTACCTTTAATGTACCTACATAAATAAATTCAATCCATCTCAATCATTTTAACTTTTGATTTGTTTATTAATTTTTAATTAATATTTAAAAAAAATATATAATACAACTTTTACAACTCATTTAAACAGATGCAACTAATATGACAAAACCTTTTATGTTGTTTATTGCAAACGAAAGTTTATATCATGCCAAGAGATCAAAGGTAAGCGGATACATAATTTTCAAGTAAAACTACTTAATATACGTAGATTATGGACATCAACATTTAAAGAAGTTTATTATTATTGGTATCTAACATAATTATTTAGCGATCATTGAGAAATTTAACGAGATTGGTTTTTACATTTGCATGCATTAACTCTCGCTTTTTGGGGGGGGAGGGGGGGATCATCAAATAACCCCTCCCGCTCTTGGGCAGAGCGAAAGGGAGTGTCAGACTTCTACTGACTAAAAACCACCCATGTTCCTTCTTAGCCGTATATGTCGAGGCCGCGGTGACTAGTGTACAACCCGCAACCCTCCCTTGGTTCGTATCTGAGAAGTGCTGAATACTCTACTACCATCGAGGAATGTGAATTGTTTGCCTCGAGGATGTTTGTCGTGCATGTTTGAAATTCTGAGAGATGGCAAACAAAAGGTGCTTTTTCTTTTTGATTAAAAAAAAAATAAAGAAATTATCATATCATTGTAATATAGCTTGATTTTGTTTCATGAATAGTTTGAATAAAAATGAATTACTCATTTATACCTTTTCTAATATATTTACTCATAGAAATAATCCTAGTGTTTAGGGATAAAAAACACATTGTATACAAATACGAAAAGCTTATGCTATTCTTTGCTCAAGACGAATTTACTTGTAAAATAAAATTACTTCCTAAATCGTCGAAATCAAGCTGCGATTTCCCCCTGACGTCTGACGTAACAATACAATAATCAGTGCAAATATGATTTGTTCTCACAAATCGCAATGGGGCAAAATAAATAGTATGGCGGAGTATATCGAATTACTAATAAATGTAAGTGCGAGAGGGCGTTTCGTGACCATTCAAATTACCAATCAATGTAAAATTCATAAGTGAAATGTTAATTTTCGAATTTGAATCTGGCGATCGGGAGATTCAAACTGAAATAATAAGCTTTGGAATGGAAAATGGTGGATTAAAAATTTGGGGCTTTAAAAGCATACATCTTTAAACAAATTGTGAAATTATTTAAATGAGAAAACCCAAAAAAGTTATATACGTAGGTACCTACTTCTGATTTTGTTCTGGTAACAGTTCAACTTAAGTTGTCCTGTAGTGTCACAATGAGAGATCCCACTTATACTGGTTTTGAAAATCTCTATCGGTCGTCGTGCGTACGAACGTATAAGTACCAATCCTGGAAGCTGGGACCCTGTCAATCGCTTTGTTCTCAAAGTTGACATTGAAAAGGTTTAAGACGAAACATTACAAAAAACTAATTTTACGCACTGTTTAATTCATGTTAACGAAATTTCAAATCACAGTTTTCAATTAAAAACCCGATATAGGTATTTTTTCATCTGTTAAAAAAGCGACCCTCATCCCATTCACAAGAAAAACTTTTCTATCAAAACCACGATATCCTTTTCGTTGACACCCGTTTACAATAAATCGTGAAAACAATAACTTAACCTACTAAATCATGTTACTATTCAAAACATGACTCCTACATGACGAAAAAAGATTTCAACTTAAAGAAGTGTGTCATCTCCGATCAAAAGACAATGGTATGTCCTTAATTGAGGACATTTGAGGAGGGAAAAGGTTCGGAGGAGTACAAAAGCGTTAGTTGACATGCCTTATCAATGGAATTAAGGGCATATTATGTGCTTTGAAAGGGTTACACAGGTGTCCTGCGGGCAATGGCGGGCAGGCGTAAAAAAAGAGCCTAAAAACTACAGATCGACGGTCAGATTTGTTTACGAAGCTTTGTTTGATTTTATCGGCTTTTCTTTCTAAGGGGGAATGTTTAGTCGATTATTACGGAATGGTTTGGTTTATTGTTTACGATTTACTGATGGTTTAAAACTGTTATCTACTGTCCTCATATAGATAAATCTTATCTGGAAGCGAAAATTGAATTTGTATTTTATCAACAAACAACCAACAACAACATTATCATCATGTATTTAATCAATATTGTTAAGCAACTTTGGCCCGTAGTATATACTATAGACTTATATAACATTTTACTAATTGCAATTTTCTTTAAAGTTCTTTCTTCTTGTAGATGCCGTATTGTCTGTTCACTTTGAAAATGACCCAAATTGCCAAGGAAAACAAGTATACTTTGTTTTCTTTAAACAATTAATAAGATCAATTGGCTTAGTTTTTCTCGGAAACCACAAAAAAATAAACAAAAGACATTTATTCAAATTATGCTAATAAAATCAGCACTTTTTGAATGTCAAAGTTAACAACAGACAGCTCCCAACTTTCGGCACTTCTTAGTGTGTTAGCTGGAAAGAAGAAGTGACGGAACAAACTCCCCAGCAACACATCCGTCTGTTCAAACTCAAACTCAAACTCAAACTCAAAGCATTTATTTCAATTAAACCTTTATAGGCACTTTTGAATGTCAGAAGAACAATTCATAAAAACAAATCTACGAGTGCAATACGTCATTCCGAAAGCCACCACGCCGAATCACACGCCGCCGAATGCCAGCAACAACGAGCACCGCGAGCACGAAAGCACGCAACGACGCACACCGCTACAACGAATGCAGGAGACCCCGAATCACGGAACAACGAATGCAATGCGCAACCGTCACCCCGCAACCCGGAGCCCCGCGCACCCGCCGCCACGGCACACGCCGCCGCACGCCCCCGCACCCGCAGCACTCGCCGCCGCAAACATCCGGCGCCGCGCAACTCGACGCAGTAACCCCCGGAACGACGCATTGCACTCTAAAGCTACAGTCACAGACACAAGGCATAATAACTTGTGAAAGTACTGTAGTTGCCCATTCCCTAGCGTAGATCTCTATGGAGAAGAAAGGGCAAGAAACTCCATGGACACTCTTTTCAATCAGAATATTATTACAAAATCTTGGTACATTACATCATTCATGTTGAGATGGTATATTATGTGAGAACTATGTAGCAAGACGTGCAAGTTAAGAGCGTCCAGAGTAAAAACATATAATAAATAAATTAACCATGGCAACTAAGAGATGACCAGTCTCCACTGACAGCGCCCGTTCACGAACATGACGCCTGGATCAGCACCATTCAACTCAACCATTTTGAAGGGAATTTAATGATCCGACACATGCGCCACCATCAGCGAGACATTTAAGTGAGCATGACATACTCTCAGACACCAGGGCAACGTCACTAAAAAATAACTAAATGTAAAAAGTGGCTTTATAGTACATAGTACTCACACATGTGCCATGCAATTATATAATATTAAGATATTGAATCTATACAATGCAAAGATATTCTTACAATCTTCTGCAGCCTCTACAATAACTTCTCATGATAGGTAATCAATGGTTGTGGAGCAGGCCCAGCATTAAGCCAAGCATTTTTATCATCAATTTAATCCCCTAACTTATAATATGCTTGCCTACACAATGTGTGGTTTATACAAGATTTTAATTGCGTCTCATTCAGTTGAACAATGTGGGGGAGTCTACTTTAGCTAGCCTAAATGCTGCGATCTTACACATATGTGAGAACAAAGTACAAAAAAATAAAAATACGTGCAAGTTAAGAGCGTCCAGTAACCGATACAATAAACAAATTAAAAAAAATATATATATATATCCATGGCAACTAAGAGATGACCAGTCTCTACTGACAGCGCCCGTTCACGAACATGACGCATGGATCAGCACCATTCAGCTCAACCATTTTGAAGGGAGCTAAATGATCCGACACACGCGCCACTATCAGCGAGACATTTGAGTGAGCATGACATTCTCTCAGCAAGTAGGACAAAGTCACAAAAAAAATAAATAATAATAATAACTAAATGTAAAAAGTGGCTTTATAGTAGTACATAGTACTCACACATGTGCTATGCAATTATATAATATTAAGATATTTTAACAATCTTCTGCAGCTTCCACAATAACTTCACATGATAATCGATTTATTTGCCCCTATGGTTGTGGAGCAGGACCAGCATTGAGCCAAGCATTTTTATCGTCAATGTAATCCCCTAACTTATAGTATGCTTGCCTACATAGTGTGCGTTTTATACAAGATTTAAATTTGGCCTCCTTCAGTTGAAGAATGTGAGGGGGTATTTTATTGTAACATTTGGTGTTATGGTAGAATTACCCGATTCTGTAATTATAGTCTATATGAACCACAATAAAGTATCCAACATTTGATAACACATCTCAATACCTCACCTATCTGACCCTAAAGCAAACTACTCGCAAAACTCAATTAACACAAACTTGTTCGGCATGTAACACACGTAGATATATCATTAACCTCCATCTCCTCCGCGCGTCATCTGCGATGCACTTTGTCTAACGTCTCGCGTTACCTGTCACAGCCACCCATTAACGTTGTGACCTCCATCTACCCTCCACAACTTGGCAGCAAGCCAACATAACTTTGCACATGAAAAACTTGCAAATCTAAAGGAATAAGGATGTGTTTTGTTTGGATGGAGTTTTTGCGTAAATTTGTGCACCCACATTGACCCAAAAGTTGTCATTTGCTCCGTGATTACTCGCACGCGCACTCTATTTCATAGTTTGACAAGCGACATCGGTTATTAGTGAGTGTCGATTACGTACTGGTACTGTGTCGATATGTTGTGTTTTGTATCGATTTGTTCGGTAGAGGCCATATTTGGGATTCGATTTTCCTCGTTAATTAGATATTTGGGTAATGCTTGAACCTTGAAGTTGTGATATCTATACATCTACGTATGGAGCCTTCATGACCCTAACTTCTCATCCAAAGCTGTCTGTTTCTTTGAACTTTTACTTTAGTTGTTCGATTTAATTCATCGTGGTCAAAAGGTTTAAAGATGAAGAACTGTCTTCCACAATAAGTAAGTGTCTCCAAACAGAACATTATAACCATCCATATATACACATATTGCATATTGGACTAAGAGGTAACGAGGAGGCTGACCGTATATCCAAACAAGCGGTAAAAGACGGATGTGTAATTAATTATGTACCTGATTACTGGGAATATACAGCTAAATTTAAATCTGCATGCCTTAATTCCTGGAAAGAACATTTTCTCAAAATATCTATGGATAAAGGCATTTGGTACAAAAGCATCCAAAGCCAACCACCTCGTGTTCCCTGGTTCGAGAATACAAAATTTGACAGAAATTATGTAAAATTGATATTAAGACTCCGTTCTGGGCACTATCCATCGGCAAAATTCGCATTTCTTATGAAAAAGACTGACTCTCCTAATTGCATAGTTTGCAATCAAATCGAAGACGTACAACATTTGCTGATGGAGTGTGCTCGGAATAGAGTAGAACGAGAGTTATTCTTGAATGATTTCAAAATAAATAAATTTGATGTAGGCATAATCCAATCCATCTTGTCTGTACCATCTTCGGATATTATTAAAAAGTTGTGCCATTTAATTACTGTCCTCCACGAATGACTCCTATTCATTAGCTTCTAAGTAATATTATAAACTAATTTTATTCATGTTAGCCAACTAATGTAAAAAGGTACGATGGGGCTGACATATCTTTGATAAAAGCCCCTAAACAAAAGTAGAATAAAAAAAAAAAAAAACCATCCAAATATTCTACCAGGAACAAAATGTCTCTGCATGTACGAGTAAATTAATGTTTTTTTAAATCTTGTGTCCATTAAAATTGAATATAATGTATGCCAAGCTGATTGTTTCATCACCATAATAACAGCTCGTCAGTATTCACTCCTGAAATCGGACCTCGAACGTAATTAAATAACTTTCACATCACGATTAAAACGATCAACATTACAGTACCATGATTTACAGTACTACAGAGAAAAAAGAATTTATCAATAGTATCAGTATTGCTTCTGAATCTTAACAAATGAGCTGTAGTGACATGACGATGCATACATACAAATTCAAGACGCATAACACCTCAAGCTATCGTTTAAAGTCTATTAAAGTCTCAAGCAATCATGGAGAAAGTATTGGAGAATCGCGACACGACACCTCAACGTGATATGTCCCTGTATGCAATTCTTATAACACTATACATATAATTTTATGTCTCAGAGCCGCAGGAAATGACAATTATTTTTGCTCCAATCCTTGAGGGCGGAGAGAATGGAAGCTCTTTCACACGCGCAAAATAGCTCGAAGGTCTAAGGAGCCCTTTGTGTACGGCGCGGCAGTACAAAAAATATGTCCATTCACAAAAATAGGTTAGTCGCGAATTTTGGACGCAACGCTCTTTAAGATGAAGCGAATGATTTTAAACTGTATCCCGGAACGATTAAAATTTGAAATTGATTTTGGAACCACACAAAAGGATTCGGTGACATCAATTTTAAATTGTCCATTCATTCATGAGTTGCAGGTGCGATTAAAATCCGTCTGATACATTACAGCGCAATTAAGGTGAGCGTTGACATTTTCTAATCGATCCAAAGTTATTATAAGTTCACTGAAGTATTTAAGAATCGTAGCAGGTGTTTCTGCTGAAAAAGACGTGAATTTACGTACGAATGTAAAATATTTAATATTAAATCCCACCCAAAAACGAAAAGTGAACAAATCATTCGAAAATTTAATAGCTTCAATTAAAACTGGCACGCCATAATGACGATAATGAACCTGAAAGTTTGTATTAATAACTTTATTACGATACGTAACGTAAGTACAATTGCGGAGTATCCGTGACTCCGGTCTTTCACATTGGAGTCGGGGCCGTCCAAAATTAAAAAAAAACCTCGGCAAAGGAACAAAAGCCACGCTGTCTGGATGGACAGGTATATGACGGGGCACATTTTATCGGTTTTCCGAAACATTCCCTGCCCTATTAACAAATGAGTGAGAGAAAAAAACGCCGTAGAATCCATTTGTCAGGACTGCAGTGATTTATGGGGCAAAGGACTCTGGATTCCTAGAAGATGTGAGTTTTGTTCTATTTGCTTACCTGTCACTTTGATTTAGAAGGGTACCTATGTACCTGGTAATGGATTTTTGCCTAAAAAGTAAAGCATTAAGTAAATTGAAGTATATAGGATCGTTCCACCGCTAATGTTATTTGCTAAAGTTGAATTGGTCCTAAAAACTATTTAACGTAATTATTTAGATTTAAGTTTTAAACTTTGCTTGCTTTAGGACGATCTTAAAATTATTTTTTTTAATGCAAAATGGAATTGCTCTTGACCTCGTTCACGCCTGATGCGATAAGATATATGATGGAACAAGCGTGTCCTGAAGATGCCTGTTCACTCTTACCATCCATTGGCATTTCCTAGAATAAATGTCGATCAGAACCCTTTCATCCAACGTCCATATTCCGAAAGCCGTCATTGGCACTACATTACATTTTTAATTTCAAGGTTAAGGTGGAAGCTCACATCTGGCCCGCGAAATTCTAATTTTCTTACGTTTTTGGCAATTTGCAGGCCAGTGCTTGGTTGTATGTTTATGAAAATTTGATTTGCGACTGTAAGACGTATGAAGTTACCGAATTATAACCATCAAAATTACTAACTACTAAAGAACGACGACTAAATTACTAAAGAATGACTTTTACGTGCAAAAATCAATCTTGACATGAAAATGAACTTGGAGGGTTGTATTGATAATTTTGATGGTTATAATTCTACCATCCCGAAAAGCCCACGTGGTGAATTATGGCCCATTTCCTATAATAAAGAGGAGGCCTGTGTCCCAGTAATGGGAACATAATAGGTTAATTATGCATGCTTATGCCTGTTTGAAACACAAAAATGGACCACCCTGTTTCGACAACAGGTGTCGTTAAAGGGTTTAATGGAAGATCCATCAGCTTTCCAATGTTACGTTTAAGTTAACCCTAATCCTTTAGAACTTTGGTAGCATTCATCGATGCTGAGTAATACTGAGTATAATTGCTTCTAATCTAATTCAGTTTCCTCATTTACATAATTATATGCTCCCATAGATACTAAGTTTCACTAAAAAGAGAAAATTACTAAGTTGAATGAAGTAAATAACACATAACTCACACTAAAATCGCTCATAATTACACAATTACCTACCCTAAACTAAAAAAAAACCTTTTCTCACGCTTTGCAATAAATTACTTCGAAATTGATGACCGAAAGTATAGTTAAATTCCCGATACGGTTGGTGGCAGGTAGCTCAAAAGATAGTTATCGTTACAAATACCCCGAATTCTTTCCATTCGGTAACATGAATCGATGGCTGACGAGGTATGTTTGATGTTGACGTTCATATTTCGGGGTAAAAGTGTGGTCAGTTTTGTAAAACTGACAGACGATAAACATTTGAATGTTTGTACTTGCTTGATGATGTATAGATTCCTATTGCAAAGTTGTTTATTTGTTGTCTTAGACAACCTCTAAAAGTCTAGACTGTAGTGTAGAAGTCGGTGCTTGAGAGTGGTAGTAGAATTGGGCTGCAAAGGAGCTTATTAACTGCCATCAACAAGATTCGATTAGTCACAAGTTTAAAACAATTAATACGACGTAAGATCTACAGCGGATCAAATAAGAACAAACACGATCAGGAATAACCAACATCACTTGATAAATCAACGGAAGAGTCGCAATGAAGTTAGGATTCACTAAGCAGGCAATTCACAAGAAGGTTCTATTATAATCAACAGGTTCATCTCCATAAACAGACGTCTTTTGCAAATCCACTTAATTTCCTATCACAAATATCAAACACAAAGATAACAGAAACCCAATAACTCGAACTAAGCATTACAATTACAGATGACCAATCACCACTTACAGTCCGGCAATAATCTGGAAACTTTCTATTTCAAAGATGATATCACACTTCAAAAATGTAACAATAAAAACTAAACCAAATAACGACACGTTATAGCATAGCATTCCCTTTCTTTAGCTGGACAGTACACGAAGTATTCGGAGTTGCCGATAGCGCTTCGTCACCGCGATACGATCAATATCTCGCCGGTATCATGCCGTGATCGCTCCGCCAAATGTGCTGACCTCACGTAGGTGTTGGACTGTAGTCAGAATATTCCTTCCGCTATGGTATTTTGATTGCATTCGCTAATGGTGGTAGGTTTTGGTTCTTGGAAAGGATTTCAGGCAATGCTTCTGTTGACACTGTTGTTCTTGTAAAGTTGAGGTGTGCGAAACTTTGGTTGGTGTATCCTGTGATCTGGGGAATCTACCACGAGTATTACTTTCATGTAGGTTAACAATAAACCAACTAATCTGGGAGACTCCTCAGCCACGCTATGGGATGGCAATGTACTTTGGACGACGTATTTGCATAAACTGGTGTGTAATTACTAACCGGTGTGCGTGTATTACCAAATGTATGAACGTGGACGAGACAAAAGGAGTATATAAGGATCGCAGCAGGTGGCGTTCTGTGATTCCTGCCTACCCGCATGGTAGGTACTAAAGCGTTAGTATGAGTATAAAGATATGTTATGTAATTCTTAAATATAAACTTGAATATATGTATGTATTTTAGCTTATTTAAAAAGTGGACAGTTATTGCAAATTAAGCTTTGCAGGCTTACAACAGCCTTATCGTAAGGATTGTAACCGCTAATCATCGTTCAGATAGCATTTGCAAAAAGTAAACAGGACACCCCGCAATTATCTTCCGTCTCAAGATTATTTTTGAAACAAGGACTTCACGGAACCAATGTTTAATCGTTCGTGCTTTTGCATAAGTACCATAATCTAAGATAAAAAACAGAACACAACGATTTCTGTGAATAACTTGATCTCAACTGCTTATCCCCACATGCAATACTTTGGGGGTTCAGTCCCCGGAAGCCCTTTGTTCGTTGAAACTCCGAAAGTATCAGGACGCGCCAAATCTCTCGTTAATCGAGAAACGTTTCAAATTTTACACACACAACAAAAAATAGTGAACTAATCCGCGGCCTCTTTGACTCCGGCTTTCAACGAACGTAGAAATATATTTGTTTCTGCTAGAATATCTTTAAAAAAGCCAGGGATTATTGATTTCTGCGAAAAGTCGTTGGGCCGTAAGGATAATGTTCCTTTACGGGCCGGGAACGAATTACTCGTTGAGGGATAAACTCACCTCTAATTTTGGCAGAAATATCGCAATCTCGTATTCGGTAATCCGAGAAAAAATTACCTGAAGTGCTCTGGAGATTTTGTTCTCATAATACATGTTGGCAATTTTCCAAATAAGTATTCCTTCGTGGGATATTAATAATTCTCGTAAACTTCAAAACACATAAAAAAAAAGTTAGGATATATTTCGTAACATCAAAAACTAAATCGGAGCACCTGGCCGAAAATGACTGAGAGACAAGAAGTATCATGGTTGGTATAATTAATAACGCAAAGAAAAACTTAACATCGGATCCTAATGAAATAACACGGAGCGTGATCGATCAAAATAATAATTAATAATAGATCGGCATCGAGTGCCGACTGTGATGGATCCCGGCACTTAGTCATCGTGTTTAATTAAAAATGGCTGCTTAAAATTAACGGTTATAATTTCAAATTTCGAGAGTCCCATCATTAACATGTGTACTTATTATGTCTTTTGTTGCTGCAATCTTGAGCTATTAAACATGGAGTAGACGTCATATAACCGGTCAATATTGCGTTATTTTTAATCATCAATCAAGTTAGGTATTAACATCAATATCACAAGAATCCGCAGCACTATTGCGTGAGACTGATGGCCCGTTGGCCTGATGGCTAATGTCGAAACGATCACATTTGACAAATACGTCCGCGGCAACTCAGTCAATTAAACTGATTGGCTCACATATGCATCGATATTATTACTGTCTTTGTTATTACATTAACCTTTAGACCTATGTTTTTATCCCGATATTCTTGATAATACGATCTTGTTGTTGCAAAATTTTAAAATAGCGTCTCTATTTGATTAATGATGCGGATTCCTAAACTAAATTGAGTTTGGATAACGTTTAAACAAAAATCTGTTTATTAGAAATCGATTATCAGGTTTAAAAGAAATCTTATGCCTTGTCGATAGAGGCCACAGCAGGTCTATGATACCTTTAGCGTCCGTATTCGCTCTTTTGGCGACTGCATCGATGCTGCATCGCATTTTGGCACCTCTTTACACGCTCGGTTGCTGATCGACGATGACAAATATCAGCGATTACATGGAAAAATGAGTCGTATCTGCTACAGTTTTAACACATTCGTCACAATATAATCTAAATTAGATTTATTGTCATTATCTCGAGTATCAGTCAATTATCAATCTAAGACAAATGCAATGGGGTTAGATGGTTACATAATTGGATTAGTCCGATGTTGCGATAGGGAGTTTAATTGCGGTGCGCGCACGCATCGGCGGCCGGTGATCGACGCGCGCCGCGGGGGCTCTCTCTGCGCCTGCGCGGTACCGCACCAATTAAAACGAGCCGCCCATTAGATCTCTATGGATTATCCTTTAGATATCAATATCATTATTCTAATTAGCCAATATTAATGAAGCAATGCTTACCCATTAAGTAAGAGGTCAATGTCATGAGTAGTCGCTAAATAGTAAAATATTTTTGTGCAAAATTACAAGCACATCTTCATTGCTAAACTAACTGTATAACCAACAAAACGGTGCACGTCAAAAGCCACCAAATTAAAAATAACATACAAAAACTGAGAATGACCCGTCGATAATTTGAAGTACTCGGCTCTGGTCACGATTCTCCTGCACCATCTTTTAAATAAGTAATATCCACAATAAGAGTGTGTTGGAAGGCAATCTGCGGGCCCGCGGGAGGTGTGCGATCGAACTAATGATAACGCCCGATCGACGGATTATTACATTAAACTTGGATGTTTTATCGACGATGCCGCCGTCACCACTTCACACCTTCGCTTGGCGAAATTTTGTTGATTGCTTCGACCATCGACACACCAGCTGCGGACTTCATTTGTTTTTTCGTTTTGACGAAACGTGTTCAGAATTTAGATGGATCTGACAGATTTTTTTAATGATAGGAGTTTTGCAGTTGTTGCAGTATCTTTTTGCTTTTTTCTTTGTATTAGTGTTGTTAGTTCAAATTGAATGTATAGATATTCAATTTGAAAGTGGCTTGATGATTTTACCGACCAACATTTTTGAATTAGTTTTCATTCTCAGAATCTAACCGTGTGCCAAGTAAGAAGTATACGTGTACGTCTCATTTAAGATTCAGACGTGCTACGAATTGTTAGTCTCCGCAGGTGCCCGAAAGAGGTTCAAATTCGGTGACAGAAAGTGTTCGATAGAATCGCAGTTGATTAGCGCTGCGACGTCGATGAATGGCCGAGCGGAGGGCGCCGCGGCTGACAAAGACTCACGCACGCCAGCGTAGACAATCCGCCGAGTATCGATCTCCCGCGACCCTTCGAACGAACGCCGAGCGTAGCACAATGCCGCGGCTCTTTATTATAGCATCTCACATTGTTGTCATTGTTATTATTATGATTCTTTACCGCTTTCCATTGTCGGTCGGCGTTGTGGCGGTGCTTTTTCACGGCTCGCGTTTAGTCTGGGCATTGGGAGCGCGTCGCTCGCACGTTCTGTGGCGGAAAACGAGTGTTTTCCTCGCGGAAATTTGTTTGCTGTGCTGTGTGTTTCGTGCTCGTCGTGCTGTGCTGTGCGCGCGCACGGCCGTGTGACGTGCCGCCGCCGAGTGAGAGGTTCCCGCCTGCCAGCTGACTGACGTACCTACCTATACGTGTGTATGTATAGGCGTGCCGCTTCAGTGTGTATACGAGTACAACGGACTGTTTTAGACTAAGTTACAAAGTGTTTGTGTGTAATGCTAATTCTGATATTAACATGGTGTTCAGGTATATTTGAAGGTTATGTGAATATTTTCTATCTATTTTATCAAATAAAACATGTCTTAAAAATTATAATATTTGAGAATAGATCTTTTAGACTTGACTCTTTTGCCGTCGGCTTTATAGCAGTACATTCCGATTAGTTTCCAATTGTGTTTTCTTATTGGAAAGATATACCAATTACACATTCCTGTTTTTTTCATCTTACAATAGGTTTAGAATTTCTAACCTCTTGGTTAGAAATGTTATTCAGGATATCTAAACTGTAATATCTTAGATTTTGTTTGCCATTCTGCCCCTTTCCTCTAGGGGTACATTTTTATAATTTTCTCCTTCAGAGCTATCATCTTTCAGTAATGAACACGCTTAATAATTCAACCCAATAAACTTTTGCTACTAATGTTTCTATAGGCATATCACAGACAGGATCACGTTCATTGCAATATGTTTTGAATCTTTCAGATCATCTATATATTTAAAAATCAATGCCACTTTTCGTTGTAATTTTATAACTCAAGAACGGGCTCACCTATCCAAACCAAATGTTTAGGCTTTGTTCGGACTATTTAGTAGATGGTTTATGTGCAGTTTGCAAAAATCGGTCGAACGGTTCTTCATTTATCACATTTTTTGTAACAAATGCATTCAATAAATGGCGGATCATTTTGTTAATGAGGATTTTGCTGCGGCTGGACTAATTTGAATGAAACTTTCTGGGGATATTTCAGTGGGTTCTTGGACGGTTTAGATTTACAATTGGACTCGGTTGGTGACGCTGCTGTTCGGGCAGGACGACGTCTGTCAGGTCCACTAGTATAGTATAATTATTAGGTATATTACGCTCCTTACATTAAATCTTTCGACAAAACCTATTTCAACTATTTTGATCTTTAACACTGTAGTTCACCAAGGATTAGGTGTGTGCTTATTAAAGTAATGGTAAGCATACAGGGCGCCGGTTACATCGACAAACAAACAGTAACCACGTATTCAGAACATCATTTTGAACACCCTCTATAGAAATTTAACAATCACTTTGACCGCTATTTTGTTTGTTATGGCTATTTTGTTCTTTGGCTATAATGTACTAAATACGTGGTAAACGTTTTTGTGTCGAGATCCCTTCCACTTTGTCAAAAGTAGCTTGTACCTTCGTGTACATAATGGAAAATACTTGGAATTTTTTTTACTGTGTAAAAACGTTAACTGTGTGATCGATCCCCAGAAAATTTGGTTAGTAGTATTATAAAGCTAAAGAGTTTGTTTAGTTTAACGCGCTAATCAAATGAACTGCTGGTCTGGTCAGCTAATTAACATTATAAATGCGTTACTTGTCGGTTTATCTGTTGCCTTTTGGTATCTTGATTGTTGAACGAATTGAGATGAAAACCACACAGATTCACACTGGAAAATCGTGTTTTTTTATTATATTCATGTCGGATGCTTTTCTAGATATACTGACGTGAAATCGCTAACAAAAGTTAGTTCATTTAATATGATTCGTGAGGAATCGGATGAATTTGCTGTTTTTATAACAGTAGGTACATATGTACCTTTTACCCATGTTTGCAAAGAAATAAATGATTGATTTTGATTCGATTCGAATTACTTAAAAATAAATAGTCATCATCATCATCATCATTTCAGCCAAAAGACGTCCACTGCTGGACACACGCCTGCCCCAGGTGTCGCCACATTGACCGGTCCCGTACGTCTCACATCCAGAGGGTCCCCGCAACCTTCACCAGCTCATCGGTCCAACCATCCAACCATCGGTCAATCGGTCCAGTGGGAGGCCTTCCAACGCAAGGTCTTCCGGTTCGCGTTCGCCACTCCAGAACTTTTCGGCCCCATCGGCCATCCGTTCTGCGAGCAATCTGCACACTGCCACTTAAGTCTGGCGATTCTTCGGGCTACGTCGGTAACCTTGGTTCTCATGCGGATGTCCTCATTTCTGATTCTATCACGCAAGGATACTCCTAGCATAGCCCTCTCCATTGCCCTCTGGGTGACTTCGAGCTTTCTGATGTTGCCCATTGTGAGCGACCACGTTTCGAAATGTAATCACTGGAACACACACTGGTCATAGACTTTCGTCTTAAATAGTAATAAAATAATTTAATTCGAGTATCACTGACATACATTCAACAGTCACATTACATCGTCATCATCATTTCAGCCAAAAGACGTCCACTGCTGGACATAGGCCTCCCCCAGGTGTCGTCACATTGACCGGTCCCGTGCGTCTCGCATCCAGCGGGTCCCCGCAACCTTCACCAGGTCATCGGTAAATCAATTATATTAGAATAATTATGAAATTGTTAGATTTGATTCAAAATAAATGTTTTATTTCAGTAGCTATTTTAATGCCAATCTTTTCTTATCAAAAAGTCATTTCAGAATGCCTGGTAATAGAGTAGTTGACAAAAAAAAAATAATTAGTCCGTCAGATAGATTTCCAGAAAATATTGGACACGTAATTTTTCTTTTTTCACATAATATACAAAAATGAAGACCTAAAAAGCCCCCACTTATGATCTTTGACGAGTTTTATCTTCGTCAATTTCCAATATTTTTCGATTATCCAACTGACGGAGTAAACAGAATCATATTATTTTTAGTCAGGACACATCATTATTCTGACTCCGTGGTGCCCACTATTGAAAAGTTCCTGATAAGAAAAATACTATAAAAGTTTGCCCGACCTTAGAATCTTGTGTTCAGCAGTCATGCCTAAATGCTAACGTTCACTACACCATCATCATCATCTGCCTTGCCTTGCTGTTCCTATGTTGGGTTCGGCTTCCAATCTCACGAGGTGCAGCTAAATACCAGCATTTCACTGTTAGTTCGTTTACATTTTTAGCAAAACAAAAAATACATAGGTAGGTAAATGATGAGTCAGCAAATAAGCTTAAATTTTTAGGGTATCAGTATAGTGTATCAACAAACAGAGATGTTTGCAGTCGGCCATTTGTAATTTCACTAAACAACCGACAATGTATGTAATTGCCAGTGTCAGAGGTCTGCGATAGAAATTAACTTTCTTCTTTAATAATTTTATTAAAATAATATGGCCGATGTCCAATTTTGTTGTTATGATTGATGTGTGTGTATGAGCACTTTATTTCTGAATGTAAAATTAGATAAATTAGGTTTTGTATGTCTATTGGCTTGAGTTGTTAGATGTTTAAGTTAATTTAGTTATATTATAATGTTATTACTGACGTTCGATTGGAATTTGTAGTTCATTTTGATTAAGTTGTTTTTATGAAGATTTTTATGTAGCTTTTTTGTACATGTGTACGTCTTGTAGGAAATATTTAGATCTAATACCTTACCTTTATGTTTATTAATTTGTAAAAGTAATTAGGTTAAATAACTCTTCATACAAGCTTGTGCACAAATTGGTTTTGTCATAATTTAATACCATTTAAAATATTTTTTATCATAACAAATCTTCCCTTTTTCTAAGCTAGTCACAATAGTCAACTGTTTCCAGACTAACTAGAACAGCTACAAAACTAATTTTAAACTAAATTCTAAAATTCATAAACTCCCACTCAATATAACTTATAAATAAATAGCGAACACATTCTGTTTCTACAACTTCCATCGAGTGTCGACATCGATACTACGAACTAATCTAGAACTATATTTCAATACCTAACCGATAGTTACTGAATACGGCTGTGTACAGCATGTATCAATAACGTGTGGTCATAGTATACAATGTTCAAACTGAATATCTCTCTCCGTAGCTAACAAAAACCATTAGCTGTCATATACAATACTAACTCAAACTCAAAACTCTTTACATGTTTGATACAGTTGATTATTTTCCCGTGGAGAAAGTAGTTCAGTATTATATTTTCTGTATCACACCTTTAAATTACATATAATTGAAGAACTTGAAGAATGGTGCCTCCATTTGCGTGCCCATCTTACTGGCTTCAATACATTTAATAAGTCTTATTATCGATACGAAAGAAGAAGAAGAACTATTGACCATGACCACACCTCTCGAATACACGCTGTATAAGGCTGGGTACTCACGCACGAATGGCCGGGAGAACGTTACTATTTAATTTGCGGCCGACTCGTCCAAGATAGGCCTGATGAGACGGAGACAGCGGCCGGAAGTGGACCCTCCCCCGTTGGGCTCAGAGGCCCACCCCACTGGACGCAGATATGTACTAGGCCTATTCAAGTATGACGGTGAGGTATTAAAATGTTGATAGTGTCGACGTTGAAGGCAGACGGAGGTTCTTGATGAATTATTCTTAATGTTTAGGTGAATATGTAAATTTTTGTATATGGTGTTTTAGAAGATAGCTAAGGAAGAATATAATAGTGTCTGGAATTGTTTAGCGTTTAATAAGAGAAATTTCTTAAAGAGAATCAGACATAAAAAAAAATCAAAAAAATATGTAAAATTTTAAAGTAATTTTTTCTAAAATATTGCAAAATATGATTGTAAAGTCATTGTCATTTTGCAAGCATTTGCTAATTACATTCTTACTCCACACCAAACATTCAGAAATCTCGCATTCACAAGATTCCATCAACACAAATCTTTATATCAAGCCACATCTAAACAATCACCTGCAATGTCTATAATCGTACAATTCTCTCGATTTCAATATCTCTGTGCCCCCCCTCCCCCATCCCCCTACTTCTCAGGAGAGATGATAGCTCCCTCTTACGTGTGCGGTCTTGTTTGTGTCCAGACTGTCCTGCCTAATATTGGGCTTTCATAATGACATACGAGCCTTGGATTCCGACTTGTGATGCATAGCCGGCACGAGAATATTCTGCTGGATATGCGGAAGGATTGATTGGCTTGAATTTATAGGATATGGAAATGGATTACCGATTTCTAACGCCGTCGTTTTAAAACTATACATTTTTAAATATTCGTCTGTTACTGATATCCTTTATAAATGTACTCGACCTGTGAAGGTAAACCAGATTGGAGATAAATTGTTGACAGAATATTAAAACGACCAGTTATCGGGATTAAGTCTAGACGGTTCAACTCTTTTATTTCCAAACACGGGATAATTGATTTAGCTTCTCATTTATTTTGCAGACATCACTAAATATAACTCAAATGACTGGGGATGCCAATTAACACAGCAGATACCCACTAATTAACTGTTATTTGTTATTGTAGCAAATTATGCATGCATGTAAAATCAAAATTTAATGCTTCTTCAGAATGAAAAAACATCACGCAAATATGACATTATCAAACCAAAATAACGTAATGCAATAATACCCGACAAAAATCACAAATCGCATCGTAAAGCATTGTTAGTTAAACAATTAAACTATAATTGTCTGATACGGTACAAATTGATAATCGAAAATTAAAATGACGAGTTCCCGCCAACAATGCGCGGCGGCCATATTGCGGCGCGCGCTCGGTGTTGCCATGCGCGATAATTATTAATTTGCAGCGGCACTCGCAACTGTCATTAGCGACACCTCGCGCCAATTACGAAGCTCAGGGAGTTTGATGAGCACTTTTTTATTTAGCACAAGCGTTACTCCGGCAATTATTGAGTGACTCGCGACGCGTAAGCCTCTAGTGGATTTCATTTGTAGCAGAGTGCGATTTTGTAGTATTCCAGCGTTGATTCTTTTAATTAAATGTTAATTGATGTCACCTAGCGCTGGTATTGACAAATTGATTGCGGTTTCTTTTTATTTTAATGCATTTATTGTTTGAGTGTTATTGTATTAACTTAATTTTTAACTTATACTGTTACCGTATTGTAAAACAAAGTCTATTGTTTCCTATCAATATTTTAAAGTGTACAACTTTTCTAAACGTGCGGTTAACCTTCATAAAATCTTCTAAACGCAATATCATTCGCAAACCTCCTTCCGCTACACACATACAGAATAATTTTAACTGGATCGGGGCAAGTAAAGATTATCGCGGGTTTCCGAGGGATTCCCACATTTAACGCCACGGACTCCAAACCGGGATTCATTAAATTGAAACTGGAGCAAAATGGCGTCGACACCAGTCGGCGCGAACCGTTTCACGCTCTGACAGTTTTGTAGTCTGAATGCAGAATAGACCTAACCTATCTGCGATCTGCGATTTACTTGTATGCTCGCCCGTCTGACGGTTCAGGAGGATTTTCAAATATACTACGTATAACTGGTTTTGACCATCGTATTTGAAACCTGCCTGGGAGTTAGGTAATACGTATTTGTTTTGGTAGCAATTTTAATTTGCAATTAAACGATATTAAATCATTTCAGTCTGTGTGCTAAATTTTAACTTTTAAAAACTGGAGTAGTAGGCAGCTACTCCAGTTTTTGGAAAGCTAACTGGCAACATTATTTTCTATCTAACCTCTGAGTTAAAAAAAAGTTTCCATAATTTTCTACTAAATCATTTTTATTCAACTTAAACTATTTATTCCTATATGTTTGTATTTACTAACCATAATCTCCTGCTGAATACATAAAAGTGTAGGCATCACCTTCATAGTGCCACCTTCTCGGTCAATCACATGAACAACAACCACGTTTTTATTCGTATTCTAATGTTGTTTAGAATTGACTACAAAACCTGATATTAAGAACTAGTTTTGTATTAATTATACCAACGCATTTTTTGTCAGTAGCCTTTATGGTTCTATCTTACTATATTATGGAATGTTTAAGGCAATTGAATTATCCTTCAAGTTATACAAAAATAACTACTAGGTACATATCTCATAATTATGTTTTCAATTGTATATTTTATCATATTTCTAATCAGTTCGTCACACATCACACAAATCACTCAAAAAGTTGTCTTAAAAACTTCCAATGTAGGTATATAACTGTATCTGGACAAAATTATTCATTTTAAATAATAATTTGTTTAAAACGCTATGTATAACAATATGAATGTAACTGTAATAAAAATAATATTTAATTTAGTAAACATTAGTCATAAGTAAATGTAGCCAAGTGCACAACATCGACACCTGTATACAGTTCATTGCACTACCCATGTACCTACTTTTCAAGTAAACAGTCATTAATGTACAGACTGCTATATTTAGAAGAAAAATAAAGTTTCCAAAAATAAACAAAACTTCTAAAAAATCACCATGTGTTTTATTTCCCAAAAATCCCATAATCCCAAATAGTGAAAGTGCTACTGGAACCACTATCACTATCAATAGTCAGAAAATAACCAATAGGTATCACCAATAAAAGGTACCAGACCCATTTTTATGGAGCTCAGAACAAAACAATAGAAACTCAACTTAAAACAATAGAAATTACAAGAAGAAACGGGTACGTTATCAGTAATGGCAACGTTTTAAACGATTATGACCTTTAAGTAACTAGCAGTAAAGCTGATAGTAGTGTTTAAGAGCACCAGGTAATGTAATATAAAAATGGTCTTTTCTCAGAAAAAGTAGATTTATGTTAGTTGTAAACTAACTTCTGAGATTTTTTTGTTTAAGTTGAGATAACGGTACTTTCCAAATTTAAAACTAAGTAAAAATTTAAGTAACAAATTATCATCATCATCTGCCTAGCTCTTAGAAAGCAATGTCTAGCCGAATGCACATGAATGCCAGCATTTGCATAGACTATCTGTCCCCCACAACCCATACATGGATCAACCTAGGCAGCCTAAAAATCGATCCGAGCGGCAATTATTATTTAGCCAAGAGCTCCTACGTAAGTATCAAAATAGTTAGACAAGATGATTTTTTAGTCACCGTCCAAATTCTGATAATCTTTGGCGAAAAACATTGAATACGTGTTTTTTCTTTGAGTATCACTCAATACAAAAATATTGAGATATCATATCACAAAGTTTTAACGTTTCACGGAGAGCGGATAATTCTTTCGAGGAAATGATTAAATATAAAAATTTTACGTATCGATTTTTTTTTTTAAATGGTGGTAAGTGATGCCTGAAATTTGGACGGTGACTAAAAAAATATCTTTTATAAAGGAAATCAGAATAGAAGATCAAGTTAGTGAGGAATTCAATCAAGAGGTACAAACAGAAAGATGATAAAGACCAACATTAAAATAACAGTAAGTATGCTGATGAGCTTGAGCAGCATCAAAGACATACCCGATATCAATTATGATGAAGTTGCTCCACGTGGTAAAGGAACTGGTTACTCTTTCAATACCTATCTTTAAGCACAACAATAACACGAGGCCAATGTCCCTTATACAAATAAAAATCTAATTTCTAATGACAATGAGATGGCATTGGATGTTATTCTTTTATTATCTAGGGCAGAAGTGTCAAACTTGGGCAAAGCTTTAAGTATTATTTATTAAATTGCGAAGGAAGATGATTGCAAAAAGATGGCGACTACAAAAAATATAATTAGTAACCAACTTTACCTACTACACTTCCTAGATACACAAGCACTTGAAACCCGCGACTACTTTCTGGGCATCATTATCAAACCGGAACAACTCCGGGAAGCCAGAATCAACAGTGTAGACTACCAGAAAATCGCCGAGACGAGAGAAAGAATATCAGGTTCTACTCGGTTCTTCTACAGATATTTCGGGTGAAGTGTGTGGCATCGTGAGGAAACCGGCATGTTTTAGAACCAAAAATTCGAAGACATGTGTCATCTACCAATCCGCACTGGGCCCGCGTGGTAGATTTCAGCCTATTCCCTCTCAGAAGAGAGGAGGCCTGTGTCCTAGCAGTGGGAACATTAATAGGCTGTTGTTGATGATGATGATGATTTGTTGAAGCAGGTGCAAGCCCTAACTACAACTGAGGGGTTTTTATAATTCCAAATGTAGGAAAGACCTGGACGAGTAGAATCAGAAAATTGTGTAGACAATAAAATTACCCTTACTCTCCATTTGCCAAACATTCAATAAAAAATGTTGACATGAAAACAAACATGAAACATGAAACATGTTGATATAAAAGGTGAAATGAGAGACAAAGAGAAATAGAGATTTCACATATTGTTTTCTTTTAACGTTTCACCAGCGCAAACGCATATAAAACAGGACTATTTAAAAGATGTATGTTGATTTGACGCCAAAATTAAAGATGTCAATGTTAATCACAGAAATCCTAGAGAATATTTAGCACCTTAGGATGATATTTATAAACAAATAACAACAAGCTGATGAATAGCAAATCAAAATAAATATTATGTAAGATCTACAAACAAATTGAAAGAGGAAAATACCTAAAACAACCGCAGTTCATAATGTTGACGATAAACACAAAACATCTAGAATAGAACATAACAATGCAAATGATTACATAATGAGTTACGAGATGTAATGACACTTCAGAACTCGTGATAAAATCTTACACAAAAGTTATTTTCACAAAAACGAAAATAATTCTGAGCTTTCTTCATAATCTACCCCCTTAATGTTCCCCCTTTGGTTTGTTGTTTTCCTTAATGTTTCTTCATCTGCCAGTAGGTACTTCAATCGAAAGTAAAGTATGTAATCTCTGAATGCGATGCATGGCTTCCCAATTTTGTTTACAATTTGCCTTGTCCGACCAATCCGGTAAGTCTGAGTCCAAACCGTCTCGGCAGCGTTTTGGGACACAAAACAAAAAAAAAAGATTTTCCTTCTTTTGAAAGTGTAATACGTAACTTCAATAGGTACTCGCATTAATGTTGTTATACAAAAGTATACAGTCAGTGTTCACCCTAATGAAAATTTTTAACACGCCAATTACATTCTTCTGCTCTTTTCCTAAAGTCTTTTTTTCCATACTTCTCTATAAGTCATCATCTCATAAGTCAGTAGCAATAATATCTATAAAAATATCATAGGTATTTATTTTTCACCCATATCCTTCAATAGAAAGCAGTATTATATGTGCTCTTTTTCATCAACGGTTTCGAACATAATCAATACAAGACCCAAAAATAAATAATTTCATCATTTCTTCCAAGAACACAATATATTTCAGTTACAAGTTCAGTCCATTACATCAATCCTAACAAAAACAAAATATTGAATAACGTTAAGTGACTCAACCTTCTCAAATGTTGTTTACACCTGAATATTTTCCTGTTTTATTTCAGTCCCAAAAACAAGGTAAAAAACCAATTTTAACTCTTTTTCCTTATCCAGGTGTGACATTAAGAAAAATATTTGTAACAATTTAGGAAGAAAATCGAAAATTTTCCATTAGGTTTCCATCTCTTATTTAAAATTTGAATGAGATTAAGACTGAACATCTTAATATTAATATTTAAAATAAATCTTAAAGTGAATATAAATGTGCTGCTAAATATGTCAGTCAGTCTAAGAAAGTTGTAAAAGATATATTCAATGACCTGACAACAGGACAACAGTACCATCTCTTACTTAAAACAATGCTCTGAAGCGTGGCTGAACAAGCGCGTGGTTTTCCGTATCATTGTACGAACTAACGTCTTTTATGTTAGCAAGTTCTTTCTCATTCAGTAGGTGGCTAGCACAACATTGTCGCCCGGGCCTTGAACTCACTCCAGCTGAACAAACTACAATGTGTCTGTGCGTAACTATTGAGAAACATATTTTCTGTCTACTCGACAAATAAGCGTTGGAAAATAAAAATCTAACTGTGATTATTTGTTTTCTAAATGTTGTGTGCGATATTTGAAATTTTAGTAATCCGTGATTTTGTCTTAGAATAATTTCTTTAGATAAACAAAGATTTTTTAGACTTGTTTTTTTGTGATTATAATTATATCATAAAAACTGTGTGTAGATAATGCATGTGTAGTTTACAACATAAACTAGGGCGCAGAATGCAGCCACCGTCGGCAAACAAAATTGAGATTTGCATGAGGCGGCGGCGAGGCGTACGCTCGGCTCGCTCGCCACGCGATTAAAAATGCAGGCCGCGGCGGGTGGGAGAGCGCGGGCGGGGCGGGGCCGCAACTCGCGCCGCTATTGGCCAGGACGCGGACGGGCGGGGCCCGGGGAGCGCGCGCGGGGGGTCTCCGCTGTCGCAGCCGCCCGGCGCTGGCAGCCTCCTCACAACGCACGTAGCCTCCGCGCCGCACGGTACCGCGGAACGTTATCGACGCGCACCGCCGCGAGTCCATGTGAGCGACCGACGGTTCTCTCGTTGTGTACGGTGAACGAAGGAACGGCAAGCTGTACGCGCCGCAGGAAGACGATATGTTGACGATGGAGACGGACCTCAAGGGTGGCAGCCTACATGCCACAGTGCCGCCGCATCACGCGCTCCAGCACGGCTACGGCTCGCTGGGCGCACTCGGTGGCATGATGTCGCTACCGCAGCAGCAGCCGCTGTCCCAGCACCAGCCGCTACAGCACCAGCATCACCAGGCGCTGCCACAGCACCACCAGCCCCAGCCACAACACCATCAACCGCCCAACAACAACAACAATAATACCAAAAACTCCAATGCGGAGCGAGTGAAGCGCCCCATGAACGCGTTCATGGTGTGGTCGCGCGGGCAACGCAGGAAGATGGCCTCTGACAACCCTAAAATGCATAATTCGGAAATATCAAAACGTCTCGGTGCACAGTGGAAAGACCTCTCTGAGTCAGAGAAGCGACCGTTCATCGACGAGGCGAAGAGACTTCGCGCTGTTCACATGAAGGAACACCCCGATTACAAATACAGGCCGAGGAGGAAGACGAAGACCCTCGCCAAGAAACAGGAGAAGTATCCGCTGGGAGGTGGAGCGTTGTTGGGTGGTGGTGATGCACAGAGGAGCTCCGCCCCGCCATCTCAGCAGCCGCGGGACGTGTACCAGATGACCCCCAACGGATACATGCCCAACGGGTACATGATGCACGACCCCAGCGCCTACCAGCAGCAGGCGTACGGCTACCCGCGCTACGACGTGTCGCAGATGCAGCAGAGTGGCTACGGACAGTACTACGGTGGCGGGCAGGGCTCACCCTACCTGCCGCAGCCTCCATCGCCGTCGGCGTACGGGCTGGGCCCTGGCTCGCCCGGCGGCTACGCGCTGCCCCCCTCGTGCGCCTCACACTCACCGAGCGGCTCCTCCGCCAAGTCAGAGCCGGTGTCGCCAGGCCCACCCGGTATGAAGCGCGAGTTCGGGCACGAGCCACCCGCGCAGCTGAAGCGCGAGTTCGTGCCGCACCACGCGCATGAACAGATGGGCATGAAGCGCGAGTACGGGCAGCAGGAGCTGAGCCAGATCATCAACATGTACCACGTGCCCGACGAACAGCGGTACGCGGCGGCCAACGAGCGCGCCATGCCGCTCATCTGAGAGTCGCCGTTCGCGTGCGACATCGACATCCCGCCGCTCTGAGCTGTCGGGTCGCCGCGCATAGCCTCCAGTGACTTTGTTGCGAATCGGTTTTCGCGTTAGGACAGTGATCGTTATCCCTCGGCCGTACATACTTCTAGGTATGTCCATTTATTTGTTTTGTAATGTACCGACGCTGTTAGTGTTGCGAACTGTTGACTAGCGAGCTGCCGCCGCGCGCACGCAGCGCCGGCGGCTGAACGTTCAATTAATGTTGTTGATGATATCTTGTATTATATTATGATTATTGTATTTTTTCATGGTTTAAGTTAAAATATTTTAAGTCGTGTCGTGCGGATGGACGCTAGGTTTCCGACTGTGGTCGCGTGAGAGATGATGTAGTGAACGAGGTAATTTGAATACCAAAAAAATTTGAACAATTTGTAAATATAGTGTTAAAGGCTAGAGAGAAGAGGTTGGAGTTAGTCGGTAAAGCGTAGGTAGATAGCGATAAGTCGTGCCACGACGCCACTCTCGTACGCCCGACGTGCGTTGTACAAAATATTTGTTATATGGAATCGAAAGTTAATAAAACCTCGAAAGACTAAAATATTGTAATACGAAAATGTACAGTGAGTGTTATATAGTCAGTGGACACAAAAGTATATTGAAGAAAAGATGAAGTTATCAATAAACGACGCGTTAAAATTGTACATGCTGTTTTGTTGTATATCCCAAGTGTTCCCCGGCGGTGTGTCCGCTAGTGTTACTGAGAAGTAAACGCCATCTATGAATCATCGCAGGCCGAGCGTAATAGCCGTGTCACAGTACTGAACACGACTACCTACAAGCGATTTATAAAAATTTCTTAAATACCTGATATTTATTTTCGATTTACCTTGTCATTTAAAAAGGCAATTGTATTAGTTCTGTATATTTGCTTAGAAAATGTAAGTTTTCTTCCAGAACTTCACTATCTTAATTTCTCTCATAGAAAAGACTTCAACGCACAACTGCACTTGCGTGTATTTTGATATCATAATTATTTCTTGTTATTTCATACATTTTAAAGTCTGTGACTGTTTGTGCCAATTTATTAGATGGCCAAACAACACAACACTTCATATAGAAGGTAATAAATATTTCTTAATAATAGGTAATAACGCTATTATGTCAGTGCAGTGTCTACAATTATGGTCGTTCTAACACAATTAAATGCTTTTGAAAGGTTCAGTAGGAACACGCGGGTGTATTGCTTTCATTGCTGCAACATTAATTGAATTATTCAATGATTTATCAATTTGTTTAAACACTAAATTGCCTTGTTCAAAGGCATAACGAATTCTAAAAAAAAACGAATGTTGTAATTGTGTACGGTACTTATTTATAATTTAGTCATTGGTTTTATCATTAATAAAATTCATAACAAATCCTGAAGACTTGCAAACGTCTCATCAATAAAATTTCAGCTTTGGCTACAATAATTTACTAAATACCAATCAAAGCTTACTTAAATTCAATATTAATAAATACCAAATTATTGTTTTGTAATGATATTTCAAGAGACCAGACATTGGTATGGTTAATTAGTCAATTTGTTTTTATTGCACACAATTTCATAGTGAATCGGAAATTAAAATTTTCTACAATACAAATTCTATAACTCATTGCTACCGATGACTGAATTAAAGTTAAGAATTTAGTTAGTTAAATGAAATAGGTTAGGAAGGTATTTCAATTTTTAGAATCTTATTTGGATTATGAGTTACATTGTTGAACTTCAGTAACATAAGCTACAAGTTTCCTCCAAAAGCACAAAAACATTTTATCTCACACTTGCACTTTAATCAATGACAGATAGACAAAACACTGAAAATAAAACTGCTCCGAATTTTCTATAAAATTCGAAATTCTTTTCTTTAATTTAAAATTTTCAAATAAAAATTAAAAAAGAAAATATTTATAAAACAAGGAGGTTTAAATTGCATCACACACCAACACCTACATAAGAAACTGGCATTTCAATCAATTACTGTCAACACGCAAGGGGTGAGTTGGGATTTAATCAAATCCCTCGCAGTAGTTGATAGAATTCGGGTACTTTCTCCACCCCCGGGAATTTAACCGACTTAATCCGACGAAAAACGCCCCGATGTTTAGCAGTGATCATTCAAACACTATTTCCACTTTACACTTTGATGTGGGGTAAAATTTTGGAGAAGTAATTAGAAATAATAAAAAAAAAACAATTGAATCTGACAAAAGTTGAAGAAAGAAAGTGAAGAACTCAGTATTTATTAGTCGTACACAGGACTAAATACACGAAGAGTACACAATGATACACGATTTTTTGCTGAAAATAAACAAAATACATATATTTAAAAGGAAGTAAATGATTCCGAAACAAGTCGAAACATTCTCAGTTCTATTTATTTCAAACCTTTTTAATAACAACCCTCAACATCGTTTATGAGACCATTACGACATTTCGACCACATTTAAATAAAAGCAATTAAAATAGAACTTAAAGAATCTATGAAAATTTGATTAATTTTGTACTGATCGACTCTTCAAGCTACATACAATTCTTGAAATTACTTTTAATAATGCAACAATTAGCATTATTCAGAATCTCGGACTAACCTAAAACCAAATAATACACAGAATATGGAGTTGTATGACAATCGTGTAATAGTTTATTTTATAAGGGATAAGGCAAAGACTCATAAATAAGTAAACAACAGAATTATTATATTAAGATATTTACCTAATATTCTCAGTAAGGGTCTAGTAGTGATATTTATGCAAAATTATTAACTTCATGTAAAACAATTTGAAGTGTTTATTGCAGTCGAGTTATAAACAAAGCATTTGTAAATATATTATAAGGTGTAGGTATGTGTGTGTGTGTGTGTTGGTAAGTGTTATTGGGTTTTTCATCAGAAATTTCTCAGTAGCAGCCACGGAGTCTGTATATGTGCCTGATTGATGGCAATAGGCTAGGCCCTATTACATAGGGCTTAAAAATAACTGAAGATACGTGACCTAATGGGTACACCTCTACCAAGCGTGATGTTATGTTATATTATAAGGTATTTAAGCTAGAAATGAAGTATCTGATACAAATGTTATCTAATAATGTTATTGATAGAAATAATGCTAGGAACACATTATTGATAAAAATGGTTTCAAAGCAGGAAGATGTTAATATATTGTATGGTAAATACAATAAAAATAAAGTTAGGAATAGTACTTAGTTTAATTAAAAATGTAAGACTTTAGCCGCCACTCTATTTTAATAGAGCTAAGGAAATTTGAAATTTCACAAAATATAAGTCAACGTTTCTATAATATCACAACTCTGCACACGAAATACGGATCTTTCCGACTTCTGCCCTTTTGGTGAACGGGTGAAATTAGATGCGTTTAAAATTTTAATTTATAAATTATTCATTGACTTAATAATTTTGATCCCCTTGAGGAACCAGCATTACTTTGTAAACTGTCGAAACATATGTAGCATGCAATGTATCTTGATTACATTAATTATAGTTTGTTAAACTAAAAAAAAATCAAATTAAATCTATGTTAACTTCACCCATGATTTGTCCCTGAACTAGATAATTCTGTGTTTCAGGCGTTAGTAGGTAACATTAAATGTTGATTTGAATAAATTTACCTCATAACACTTCTAGCTGATCTTATATCATTGTTAGTTAATAGCTCGGAGCTACTCCATTGATAAAAAAAAGGAATACAGCGTGAAAGTAAATGATTGACAAAAAAGTTTTGTTAATCTGTAACCAATCTCTTTTTTGTCTCAACACGATTTTTACGCACTTCTCTAATCTCATTTTTTAGGGCACTATCAAGCCGTAGGGTAAAATTATAAAAATATAAAATGATTACAACCGAATTCTACTGTTTACAATCACACTAATATTATAAAGGCGACAGTTTGTGAGTGCGTGAGTGTGTAGGTATGTTTGTTACTTCTTTACGTCTAAACGGCTGGAGCGATTTTAATAAAATTTGGTATGAAGTTAGCTGACACCTAGGATTAACACATAGAATAGTTTTTATCCTGATTTTAACTTCTTGTGGGATAATTTTCGAGTTGTAGCGGGTGAAGCCGCTGGCAACAGCTAGTATGTTATAAATGCATACTTATATTATAAAGTAACTGTTTTTTGTTACCTTTTCAAGGTTTAACGCCTTAACGGATCGTAATTTAATTAGTTAAGGAGATAGATTATATTCTTAGGAAGAACATAGATTAGCTAGCGTAGTCTTAGTAGCCCACATCAAAATTTCAACGCGAACGAAGTCGCGGGCAGGAGCTAGTATTCTATATATTCTTGGTTATGAATTTGTGCTCCTATTCAATTATCAAGAATTGACTTCAACTACAGTTATTTAGTGATGGTAGTTAATTTAGTTATTACATTTTTACAGGGCCCCAAGTCTGTCTATCATTGATCTCATAATTGTTAATTTTGACAACACCAAACTTGCCAAAATCAACAATTATGAGATCAGTGATAGATCATTCTGACACTATTGAATAGCAAACTCGGGGCCCAGGTCCATATAAAGAAATTTCTAAAAAAGTGAAAACACTTATTTGATAGGTATCAATTGCAAACATAATAAAAGAAATGACTTAGATTAAAAAAAAAACAATTAAAATCACAATGTATGACGAGATTATGTCTGCATATTTATTATAACATAGTCAATGTAGGTACATAATTATGTCATTTACACTTCTAAGGAATAGTGATGACAATTGCTTATTTTTCTAATATGTCTATTTTTAATGATAAAATATTTGTCTAAATGGATAGAATCAATTCTGCACTTTTTGTTGCAATGTCACAAAACTGCAAACCCGTGTGTCGTCATTCAAGTAACCGTTTTCCCAAAAAGGGCTTACTTCTGAGTTAAGTTAAATATTATAATTGCCATGAAAAGATGCAGCTGTCTTAAAACATCTGTCATCTATAAGTTATTGTATTTTAATTATTATTTAATTATATTCTTAAATGTAGCCACTATGTTTTCTTTACTATTTATTCGTTTATTTTTCTGTTTTATCAAATTTGTCGGAATCTTCAAGACTTCAACATTTTCAGGTAGAATTAGGTTTTTACTTATCAATTTGATATCACTTATAAAATAGTAAACAAAATCCTCCAAAGATAAATTTTCGTAACTCGATTACCTTTCCCTAAAAATAAATTAATGTAGTCGTCTATCTATGGGAGCCATCGTGAATTTCACAATCAAACTCCGCGTTGCGTAGGTAGGCATCCTAAGTATTTAACAGGGATAAAGAAATTAAAACGAATAAAACAAAGGTCCCCAAAATTGATTTATTAAAATTACTCAAAACGTATTCACAAAAATATGAATTCCGGATGTACGCGCGCGCACTCTGGTTTCGCACCCCACCGTTCCGCGGCGTGACCCGGGACTCGAACCCGCTACCCAAGGGTGGGCAATCACGACGCGTTCCCACGGAGCTGGCATTGTTTCCTCTCACGGTTCGCGACATGTCATTGCTATGATTGCTGGGCCAGTGGCCCACTGCTTTCTAATCATACGTTCAACGTAAATATCGCTTTGAATCCCATTACTTACATGCTGATGTGTCCCCGTACCTAGATTAAAGATGTTTTAAAAGTATCTTCAATTTTACAGCATTGTGTACAATACTTTGTTCTTTAACTTTATTTAACATTACCATAAAACTAGTAATCAATCTCAGAGGAAATAAGCTGTCTAATTAAATATAAATCACTACCCAACTACGGCTAAATTCAAGAAATAAATCATCAAAATTGCACGGTATCATATTCTTAGAAAAAAAACGTATCGAATGGCATGTACGCAGCGTACACCGGTGCATACATCTGCCACCCCTGGCTGCGTCTACCTACTAACATCCGCCGACACATTTGGCCCTACATTTTTTTCCATGTCGCAATGTAATTTCCCAAAGTCCCAGTCGGTGGTGGAGTGTAAACATCAGGACAAACAACCAAACTAAAGTTGTCACGTAATTCGTTCGTCAAACACGCGTCTATTTGTTCTTGAGATTGACACCGCCCCCAGCGGTGGCCCTTTGTTTTTATGTTGCACGCTGTCAATATTTGGTCTCATTTGTCATTAAGTGGTTTTAAATGCCGATTCGTCGGCGATACGATGAGCCCAAAAGTGGGTGGCGCTGTGTAGGTTTGTTTAAACATGTACCGATGTGTGAACAGATAAGGTAACGTGAACGTTTCTATGTGAACTTTAACTTCAGAATATTAATATGAGAGGTGTATCCGAAAATAGAATTACGTGTGGAAAATTTGACGAATCCATGTTCTTTACATGTAGGTACTACCCTTGGTTCCGAAGAAAAAAATACTTAGCATTGGTTCCAAGTTGCAGCAATGAGTTTGTCGGCGGACCAGGCAAAAAATTAAGTGGAATTTTAGCCTTAGTTTAGTGCGCATGACCTTCTTGGAATCGTTAGTTGCCGTAACGGTACTTACGTCGCGTCTCCCTCAGGTAGGCCTGCCCGCCTGCACTCGCTCGTCACTTGGCTCTCGGTACAGCCGGGAATGCGTTTTTATGACACCTTATTCAGATGTTAGAACTCCAAGTTGACGCTCAACGCGGTGTGGTTTTTGTCGATCGCTATTTGAGTTTTTCCGCATCATATTTTTGATAAAATTTCATTTTAGATTTAGTAAACTGTACTGAAAATAGAAGTTTGTATTTTTAGTAAAATAACAACACGTGTCACAACTATTTGGTCGGTTGTGTTTGAATTTGAGGCAAACAATTTTAAATGAAATCATTGGGATCCCACCTCCGACACAACATGTATTGTGTACAGGTGCAACTGATGATTCGCACTTTTAACAAACGGGATTTGCAGTTGAAAAAACTTGTTCGGAAATTGATTCTCTGTGGATTTCTAAGTCCGCTAGACCAAAACAAGGAATGTCTCTGAAAAACCACTCGAGTGTGACCAAACTTTGATTTGTGCACCTTTATCTGCTAAAGATGCAGAATTATTTATTTTCTTTAGTAACGGTTTACGGTTTTCAAATTTCCGAATGGGAACTTAATCAAATTGATTTGGTCACTACTCAGAGTTTTTCAGTAGTAAATCTTGTGTGAAAGAACATTAAGAATGGTTGCACTGCAATGTAGGTACTTATCACAAAAGGAAGCTGGTCTTGCTTATATTTTAATTGAGGGTTAATTAGCTTACTGCGATAGGTCAATAAACCTTTTTTTAGCATGCCAACTGTAGCCAAAATCCTCTACAACCACCGCTGATATGAAGCTGCCGTTTCTTTTCGCAAAACAAACACCACATTTAAAATAAATTACACGTAATAACATTTACCACTAGCAAAACAGAACAATACTTCTCTATCGCACATCAGGTACAATCCGCCTAACTGCTCAATTTTAAGCCTTTACCGAAAGGATCGTCCGAAAGCAATAAAAAAATGTTTTTGGAAAGTTTTATGACCGTACAGGGTATACCAGCAATAGGGTTATGTTGTAAAATAATTCCAACAACCGACCTTAGGGGATAAAAATACCGCCAAAGTTGATATGGTATAACTGTAAAATGGTTCCGGTAAGTAATTAACGAGTAGATGCTATGTTGGTTATGTTCTAGCAGTTATTACCGGTTAAATAAATACGATATAAGTGTTCTGACTCCTATTGTTATTGTGTATGATGAAGTATTTTCTATTCGGTAATGATTGAAGTGTATTTAATTTGAGTTTAAGTTCTTGTCGGGGCTTAAGAATGTAACAACGAGGTATCGGATTTGTTGCCATTATAGTGATGGTCTATAAATATACTTGGAACTCCGAGAATATTTAGGAAAACTGAAGAACAATATGGATCTAATGCTTCCATACTCTTCGACATTCAAACTTGAAACAAATGGAATGACAAGTTATATACCTTTTTTTTGGGGTGGGTGGGAAATCATCAAATAAGTAACCCCTCCCACTCTTGGGCAGAGCGAAAGGAAGTGTCAGACTTCTACTGACTAAAAACCACCCATGGTTCTTCTTGGCCCTTTATGTCAAGGCCGCGGTATCTCTTACAACATCCCGCAGCCCTAAGTTATATACCCTCGGTACTGTTCAGTAGGTTCCGTGTTTCGTTATGTATTTTAGATGCCATCATCATCATCATCATCAACAGCCTATTAATGTTCCCACTGCTGTGACACAGGCCTCCTCTCTTTGAGAGGGAATGGGCTATAATCTACCAAGAAACCATGACAACGAGAAAACTATGTGTTAAACCTAAATATGTTTACTTACATAAGGATACAAGTAGACATTGTTACATGTCACACCATATAGGTACTTGGTGCAGAAGAAGGTTTCCGTACTAAATATAAAAACGTCAAAATGCAGTTATATTAGATGAACAATATAGCCCTATTCTTACTGTAGATATTGTAAAAGGCCACTACAGAGACTACGATAATCTAGCCTATGTTGCGCCGTATCATAGGCACTACTATGATGAGCACACACACGAGTATTTTTATGCACATATAATATTTTCATAATTTATTCATTATCCATATTTTCCATAGATGATATTAATTGTGCTTGCTACAAATAATTTAAAACTAATACAGCCTTATTATAAAAGTGGTTAAACCTGGGTTTAACTTAGACTTGGTGTATCTCGCATGCCGTCACTTTCTTTTGAATATTATTGAAGTAAGACGGCATGCGAGATAAACCAAGTCTAAGTTAATCCTAGGTTTAACCACTTTTGTAATAAGGCCGTATATGTTTTACAGGTTAAGTGTATTTTCGATAAAAACGTACGCGCCTCTGAAGGTTTTAGTTCTGAAGTTACAAACGTTTAAATTCGACCTAACAAATAACCGAGCAACAAAATTACTCAGTTCCTCAAATATTTAAACCGGTACTGTGTTATCAAAAGAACTTGAACCCAAAACGTTCTTTATAGGTGAAACGACAGGATTATTGCGATTTTTTCGCTATCTTATCACTCTTATCAGTCAGTTACTAATGACGGCCTTTCAAGGAACTGTTGCCGGCTCTTTCCCATTGTTTTCCGTAGAAAGCAATGGCGGAAGTTTCCCATGATAGCCGTAGGGTTAGATTAGAAGTGGATTCCTATTTATTACGATACTTACGTGCGTTTATGGTGTACGCAAGATTTATGTGAAGTTATTAAAGTTTAAATTGATCCTTAATTTTCATTACAAAGCTTTTCATCACTAATGAAAATAGTTGTGTTCTGTTTCTTACTAGATATCATGATAGTAGATATATGGTGTGTTGGAGTAGGGGCATTAGATTTTATGTCCAAATAATCATTACTGACGACTTCTAATCAGTGACAACAGTTATTTGCTTGAACGGGCCAGAATAAACTTTACGTCCTTAGGGTTATGAAAGATGTCTGTATCATATACCGTTGCATAGCAGTGGTGCGTGTAAGGATATTTGATTCATACTTTATCTTATAAAATACTGTTTTTTATGTCTACGTAATTGGCGTAGCAGTTTTGTAGCAATAAATATAAGCATGCTTGTCATCAGTGTTATTTTGTGTGCTTCATTATCAGCCTTTAATGTTCCCACTGCAGGGACTGAGGCCTCCTCTCTAGGAAAGGGAAGGGCTATAATCCACCACGCGGGCCCAGTGCGGATTGGTAGATGTCACATGTCTTCGAATTTTTGCTTCGAAGACATGCCGGTTTCCTCACGATGTTTTTCTTCACCGTTTTGAGAGCAGTGGTGATGAAATAAATAATAATGTATATAAACTGAACGGAAACATCTATCTACATGTTACTGTTTGTCTGTACGCGTATGACCACCGCAGAAACAGTGTTTGTCGACGAAATTATCTACAAAATGCCAGATTGTAGAATCATTATTTTCATATCGAGTTGTATTGAAAGAGCTTTGTCTATTCTTGGTAGAATAGAGTTAGAATCGCTATGCTAAGCGTACAGGTTTTAAAAATGCTTATGACTTAAATCCTTCCTATATCCATTTGTATGATTGAAGTGTTTAATAAATATCCTTAATAGAACAATGTTCAGGTACGGTGACCGCTCATAAGTTCTTAATACACAAAACGAAAAAAACCAAAAACCCACACTGGGAAACAGTAGTTCTCCATCAAACACTAAGGAATAAAAAACAAAGGGCCGGGGGCAAGTCATAAATCGCATGATAGAGTCATTAGCCAGGGGCGGACTCGCCGCTGAATAATTAAAAACAAATAATGTCGACACGGATTACCCTATCCGTGGCACGATCGCTTCCTCATTTTCATTTTTATTTAATAGTTTGTGTTAACTTTCACGGATATTAGACGGATTTTAAGATTTTTATTTTAGATTGTTAGAGTTTCGGTAATGTGTTGAATTTATGGGTCTTTTTTTTTCTTTTTTTTCACTAATATTGCGTGGTAAACTAAAATAATATTTTAAAGTGCATCATTTGGACTTTCAGGAAACTAACTCAATTTATAAGCAATTTTATAGTAAAAATGCGTTTTGCAATGAATAAATCGCATGATATAGTTATTAGCTAGGGCTGAACTTGCCTGTGAATAATTAAAAACAAATTAAGTTGACACGGATTACCCTATCTGTACCACGAACGTTATTCATTTATAACTTACACGTATTAGACGTATTTTAAGATTTTTATTTTAGATTGCTACGATTTTGATAATGGGTTGAATTGCTGGGCTAGTTTTTTTAACAAATTTTATTTTTTATGGGTTTAGTGTAATAGCGACGATATTTGTTTTTTATTTTTGTCAAGTATGTCTCTAAAAAATTACAAAAGAGATGTTGTTTTTTCTAACTTTCCGTTTATTAGATTTTTTTTTTAATAACTTAGGCTTTTAACAAACTACTATGTAACGTCGTAACACATTTTCTATCGATATAGACCCAATAATCTCTTCAAATTTCAAAAATACCTTTGTCTTATTGTTTTTTGATTTCAAAATTGCTTGCCCGTACATTCTATTTTGAAGTAGCAAAGTGAATTATTTCACACGACAAGTGTATAGATTGCATTCGACCCTGCACTGCGTGAGTGGATGAATCGCACATACTCCCACACATAATAACCGAACGTCTCATACAAATGTCATACCACCGGACAAACATTATTTAGCACTTTGATTTTTAAATTGGACCTAAGATAAGAACAAGTAAATCCTAGCTGCTAAGTTTAGATACTGACATTGGAACCTAAAAGTTACCCAGATATAATTTGTATGACGAATTAGTTTAGACTCGTTTTGACATAATAGGAAGAAGGTGAAGAGCTGGTAAAATCACGCCCTTTGTCCCAGAAGGTTATTAGGGTATTTCACCAAAAAAATCTCCTAAGTCCGTCTGTCAGATTACAGAAAAGTATTGGAGTAAGTATTGTTTTATCAAATTAATAAAAATTTACGAAAATAAAATGTGTCGAAGAGTGGGGGATTTTGACGTCACATTGTGGGTAAAAAAGTACTAACCTTGTGACGTCACACGGCTTGACACGACTTTTCGAAGCACTGTATCGTCTTCATCTTTAGTTTACGTGAGAAAAGAAAAAATACGTGTCCGTTATTTTTTGAAAATCTAGCTGACGGACTAATTAGATTTTTTTGGTGAAATACCCTATTCGATTATCAAATTCTACTTTTAGATCTTGGTATGTGCATGTGGGTATTCGTCTGATCATCTGTCTTTGTTTGCCCCAAGTACCAGTAAATTCTTAGATTCTTTGATAGCATACCATAACATCACTCCTGTTGCCGTGCTCCTGTTGTCCGTGGTGCTAGGCAACTGGGCTTATCCCAGTTGTATGCGTCCCTGTGTGCCTATTGGCCTTGTTCTTTTCTGTCTCCTGCTGATATGGAGGGAAGTGGAAATTTCTGTTTTTTCCTACTCCTCCGCTATTCTTTTCTGATTAATTTCGTTGCGGGATCCAAGACAGTCAAATCATTTCTCTGGGACTTCGTCGAGCTTCATTGTCTCGGCACTTTTCTTGTGGTCGCCACTGTTGATTCTGGCTTACAGAAGTTACAGTGGTTTGGGAATAGTGAGGCGGGCTTGTCCCATTAAAAAAAACATCACTCCTGTTATCCCCGAAGGGTTAGGCACAGAATGTACCTTATAGTATACCCAAGTTATTATTATTATTATACATTTCGCCAGTTATATATAATATTATACACTACAGTACACTGACAGTTATTTTGCCTTGTGAGTGGGACTGTAGCTTAGTTTATTAGCTTATTAAAATTTAGTATTTGTTCGACTATTCAAAAGAGCCTGTAACTGGCCAACTGTAAATAAATGATTTTGATTTGATTTGATATATACTAGCTGTTGCCAGCGGCTTCACCCGCTACACCTCGAAAATTATCCCGCGGAAAGATAAAATCGGGATAAAAATTATCTTATTGTTAATCCAGGGCGTCAGCTAACTCCATACCAAAAGATCATAACCGAATCTCGTACCAAGAATTTTCGAGTTGCAAGATCAAAATGTTATAGTAATGCGTCAGGGATTTGATTTTGCGTTTGGAAATTTAATTTAAAGTATAAAAGTATGAATATTGTTTTACTCCCAATATGACATTTACACAAGTAGTATTAATTGACACAATCGATTTTCTTACTAAAGACACATCCCTAAATCCCTGCTGACATTTGATTAACGTCAGTCAGTCTGTGTTTTTAGTTTTGAGATTAATTAATATATTTGTAATGTGTGTTGAGAAGTATAGATCTTGTTGGTATTTTGTAAACTCGTAATTTATACTAATATAAGTAGATTACTCTGTTTTTAGAGCAATAATGTTCGTCCGCGCATGATTTCGGGTATGTCAATAAAATATACGTTTCGCCTGGTTTTGAGTTTATGCTGGAATAACTCCGAAACTGCCGGCTGTTTACTGAAATAGCTTTTGTAGAAGTTAATATCATAAGTGTAGACAATAAGAAAACAAAGTTTGATTTTGAAACTGCTTGGTACGGGATTCCATATATCCGTGAACATTGTCCTTTATTAAAATCGCTCCAGCCGTTTAGACGTGAAGAAGTAACAAACATACACACTCACACACTCACAAACTTTCGCCTTTATAATATTAGTGTGAAGTGTGATGTCCCATGTAATAGGATATCTTGCCACCAACCGGGTATAAATGCAGGTTCCGTGGCTGCTACTGAAAAATTACAATAATAACAATACCGAATAACACTTTAACCCGACCCGGGAATCGAACTCAAGACCTGATACTCAGCAGTCGCGCTTGCAATCACTAGGCTAACGAGATTCGAAGATTTCTTGATAGATGTTCGTTCTTTCATCAGGTAAGACTTCTCCACCGAGAATGACAATCATCATCAGCATGGCCTTTTCCCAACTATGCTAAGGTCGGCTTCCAGTCTAACCGGAAGCAGCTGAATACCAGTATTTTCCATGGAGCGACTGCCTATCTGACCTCTACAACCCAGTTAGTATTTGGTTATATGGTACCCTTTTTTTGTGGGGTGGGAAATCATCAAATAACTCCTCCCGCTCTGGGCAGAGCAAAGGGAGTGTCAGACTTCTACTGACTGAAAACCACCCATGTTTCTTCTTAGCCCTTTGTGTCGAGGCCGCGGTATATTTTTCGAACAACCCGCAGCGCCGACGTGGGTCGGCCCTTGCGGGCCCCTTGCATGTTGCTGACATCTCTTTGAGACGCACGTGGAACACGAACGCGCCGTCTACACGGCTTGTCGTCGTCATAAGACGGACGGACGGCGAGCTAGCCCATTATTCACCGTCCACAGGCCTGACTCTCTGGTTAGAGTGGTTGTCAGATATTCGGGTCACGGGTTACCTGTTAAAGACTGTGTCAAAGATATACGAATTATGAAAGGCGGGACCAACAGCTTAGCCTGCTTTCTTAGGCACGGAGGAAGTTTGGTTTTTTTGTTATTGTACTGTGATGGCTTTTCGTGAAATAGAATAGAATAGAATAGAATAGAATATGTATTTATTCGTTAGTGGACAGCAGCAACACAAAAGAGCAGCACATACATAAACAAATAGCAACAAACAGCTTAACAATTAATTAAACAGCTCAACTGCGCTGAGCATGCCCATAACGAAAGGGTAACCAACTCAGCATATGCTGGGTGTAAAACACTCAGCGCTGGTTTTCAGTAGGCCCCCCGCAGTGACACACGGATGAGGGTAGTAGGTAGTAAATAAAGAATTTAATTTAATTTAAAATGGTTACTCACCCATCCACAGACCAACCTGGGCAAGCGTGGCTTAACCTGAAGATTAATCCGCGCTGATGTAATTATATTTAGCCACGAGCTCCTAGAATGACAATCACAGTTATGTATTTACTTGCTGGTTCTGACGCAATAATTATAATGACGCGGCTGTTATCAACGACATCTCAGCGGCAATTTGTGCTGTTTGACTGCAGTGTTATTAAATTAATTAATTTGTTTTGTGAACTGTCATAAAGTAGGTTCTTGCTGACGTCACTGCTTATTAAAAGGATATGTTTGGTTCTTCGGAAGTTATATTTAAGTATATCCCGAAGGTTGCGGTGTACTGGTGAACATTTTTACTAAGTCATATTATTATGTGCATATAAGATTTCTCTAACGTTTTCCAAACTGTGATGAACCTCACACCGACCAACCGCAGCAGTTTGGAAAACGCTAAACGTGAATAGCAGCATATCTGCAGAATATCTACAGATATTCCTTGGTAAGACTGGTTGACAAACTTTCAAGAAACTGACTATCTGTTACGTCTGTCAAAGATCTACAAGTGACAGCCAGGACAAACGACTTAACCAAACTTATATCTTCATTAATTATTTGGTGGAGTTTATTCCAAAATTTCTACATCCCTAGGACAAAAACCATACCAGTACTACGTTTCTCAAACAAAACCACATTAGTTGCGTGAGGCCTGAGATGGACTCGAGTGTTTGTTCAATTTATGTGCCGAGTACTCCCGAGAATAGCCGAGTAGTGCCGAGGAGTGCCGAGCGTCCTCCACGATGATGAGACGAGGTGGCGCCCCAAGAGAACACACGAGCCTGTGAAGATCTGGATGTTGATTTGAAAATGGAATGCGTTTTGAAAATAGTAACTCATAGGTGAACTTTAAAACAAAAGAACTGTAATATATAACTGGTCATCCTTCACACATACTGTAACATCACGCCTTGTAATCTCCTAAGGGTTAAGCAGAGGTCCTTGAAAAAGGGCTTACAAGCAATTAAGGAACCACACTCAACAGTGATCTTCGTTGTCAAAAGACTTGAAATGAGGATATCGTAATGATGTTTATGACAAAAGATAATAAATTCAATTTTTAATTCAGTAAGTAGCTTATTAACTTACCAACCCGCACTGGGTCCGCGTGGTGCATTATAGCCCATGCCTCTCCTAGAGAGGAGGCCTGAATCCTAGCAGTGGGAACATTATAAGCTGATGATTAAGTAGCTTATTCATTAAGAGTAGCTGCTGTAATCGCTTAAAATGCTATAGTTTGAATTCATTAGTAAGGATGTGTTTGTTTACCTATCGGTTTCCTTAACCTTTCGATCCAAACAGAAAACCAACCATTTTATAAATTCACACAAATCCCTGGGATTTTAAATTTAATGCCTACCAAACTTACTTTTCACAGTACTCCGCTAAAATCTTAAAAATCTTTCATTAACGTGACGTTAATTTAATATCTACATGAGCATTAATGCAGCACTTTACAGCACAAACTACTCATAAGTTATCGTCGCGTAATCCAAGTTTATCCCTAGCAGCAACGGCTGTTACCAAATTAATTTATTGAACGGTCCGCTAACGGTACCGCTGAAGACTCTTCTGCCAGTCACACAATCCACTCACACCCAACACTAAAACACAACAACCTCAAACACAGCCAAACCAAAACCAACCACAACTCCAATACAATAGAACACATTTTAAACCACAAGCAAACCAACATACGACCGATAAACGCAACATAGCAGGCAGTAAATAAACAGTTGATACTGACTACACATCATTACATCAAAGAGATGAATAGCCATTGTGATAGGACATTGCACTTTATAGTATTGCGAATACGTGTGAGAATCAAATGGGCGGTTGTTGCAGGAGTTTCTTATCGAACAGTGGGTTAGTGTGCGCGAGCGGAGTCGGGTCAAACGCTTAGCAAACAACCACGGACGAATTCGTCTTGGCGTGTATTTGCCGTGAAATGGTTGCAAAAGCTCGGGGAGTCGCGGAGCTAGGCATTGTGTAGGATGCATTTCGTTCCACCGAAGCCGCGTTTGTTCTCTGAAGAAAATAACAACAACAGTAAAATGCTTGGCTTATTATTTTTGTAACATATGCTTTGAGTTGCGCCTAGAGAAGGTTCGGTCACATCGCTGCACCGGTGCGAACATTTTGCGGATTTGCCGGATACCGGACACTAACAGATACCATCAACAGTAAATTATCTGTCATTTTCAGAGGCCATCTGGAACCGGGTCTGCAATTGGTCCGAGTACGTTCTCTTTTTCAGTTTGGTATCTATAGGACAGGTAGTACAGTAAACCGGCATGTCCTAGAACCGAAAATTCCGAGACTTGTGAAATCTGCCAATCCGCACTGGGCCCGCGTGGTAGCTTGTAGCCCATTACCTCTCAAAGAGAGGAGGCCTGTGTCCCAGCAGTGGGAACATTAATGCGCTGATGATAATGAAACAAATTGTATTCCATTTTTTACCGACTTCCATAAAGGAGGAGGTTCTTAATTCGATTGGTATTTTTTTAAATCATTCGGTAAGTAATTACTATATTTACTATTGCCTCGCTGGTCTAGTGGTGCGTGATTGTTGTTCATGAGGTCCTAGACTCAAAGTGTTATTGGGTTTTCACATCAGGAACTTCTCATTAGCAGCCGAGGAGTTTCGAACTGTGCACGATTGATGGCTGAATAGTCCGGTCAAATTAGACCAAAAAATAGGGGTAAGAAGGAATTAATGTAATAATCCCCACCCTGCTGAAATTTGGTAGGATTGTTCAAAACACCATTATAAATGATATGTAAAAAGTCCCCATCGATCCGTAACCTGGAAAAAATATAACTCGGGGTTAAAGCTCTCAAAAATGGGTTATTCGTGATTTTCAGCAAAACAGTAAGTTTTATCATAAAATTTGCAAAGAAAAAATTATGGATCAGATAATAATCTATAAAAGTGTCCAAACATTTATATTTCTAAGATCCACCGTTTTTTAGATATATACCACTGGGATGTCGCTGTGGATTATAGTCCAGCCCTCAGCCAGGCAACTGGGCTTATCCCAGCTGTATACGTCCCTGCGTGCCTGTTGGCCTTGTTCCGTTCTGTCTCCTGCTGATATGGAGGGAAGTGGAAATTATGTTATTTCCTACTCCTCCGCTATTCTTTTCTGATTAATTTCATTGCGGGATACAAGACAGATAAATCGTTTCTCTGGGACTTCGTCGAGCTTCATTGTCTCGGCGCTTTTCTTGTGGTCGCCACTGTTAATTCTGGCTTACAGGAGTTACAGTGGATTGGGAATAGTGTGGTGGGCTTGTTCCAAGCCCAGCCCTCTCCTAGAGAGAAGGCCTGAGTCCTTGCAGTAAGAACATTATAGGCTGGTGATGATGATGACGAACATCGCGAATCAGGCCAATATAGATTACACAATAATCTAATTCACTGAAACAGTTATAGTTGAACCAAAAACGTAACAATTACGGCCTCGGGCAACAAACTTAAGTACTTACTCAGAAATTTTAAATTGACTACGAATTCGCGGAATCTAACAAAAGAAACCGGTCAAGTTCAATTGGAAATAGAAGATACGGCAGACACTGTATAGATTAACATGTATCTATCTATAGGAGTTTATTATGTCATGATAAGAGGTCAATAGCTTTCATTTGAAAAAATATTGATTGTTTCTTGGGTTTGGACGAATTTTCGGATGAACTTTTTCATCACAAAACATCACGCCTTTTTTTTCTTTGGGGGGTGGGAAATCATCAAATATCTCCCGCTCTTGGGCAGAGCGAAACAGAGTGTCAGACTTCTACTGACTAAAAACATCCATGTTCCTTCTTAGCCCTTATCCCGCAGCCCATAACATCAACCGTGTAATCCCCGTAGGGTTAGGCAGAGGCGTACTCATATTTCCGCCGTTTTGAGAAAGTCCTGCGGGTCTAAAATGGCCACTATCAGAATCCACGCAGAATCTTAGCATGAATCACGTTAAAAATTTAAAGTTCTTAAAATGGACTTTATGTCTATAACTATAAAGTCCATTTTAAATTTTAAATTTTTAACAAGATTAATATTACGATACTGCTAAAGCGGCCATTTTAGACACCCAGATGTTAAAACTTAATAACTTGCCTGACCTAGGGGGCCACTAGACCAACGAGGCAAGCACTTTTGAATCATGTAAGTTAACATTAGGATTAATAAGCACGCCTGATGATAATAAACAGTTTAAATCTAAATACCTGTCACGTGTCATTTATCTTTTGCTCTGTATTTTTGAATTTTTTTTTAGTTAGCCTATTGTGTCCCACTGCTGAGCTAAGGCCTTTCCCGTTTTTTTCCAGCTGCCCCTCTGTTGTGCCTCCTCTGGCCAATCAGTCACGAACGAGTCCAAATCGTCACGCCAACGTTTCTTGGCCTCGAAAGAAATGCTATTTAATAATAAATACCACTAGAAAAACAATTAATAAAGCAGTCTATTACCCTAAACTGAAATCATGTCTTTCTGAAATCAGTGTACGTAACTACGGACCATACACCACAAAATTAAGCAATCAGCAGTTTCGAGGCGCTAACAGCACAAATCCTTTTTTTAAGCGGCCGAGGGGCCGAAAGTAAACTGAACGACCGAAACTAGCGCGACCCACATCTTATATCTTTTACTCTATAATCACATTAAATTTGAAAAATCCAAAACACTATCATGCTAGTAAATAACCTGTAGTATTTAAAAACCACTTTTCATGATTCTAGATTTGATAAATTAAGATAATTATTGATTAAAGATAAAAGTGGCCACTTTTAACTCTTGTCAATTTATATAACAACAACAACTTTAACAGAACAACAAAGTATTAAATGAGCAAGTGAACATCAAACTAAAGCCAAACTAGTTGTTATCGTCTACAAAATAACTCGGAAGCATCTTCAGATTCAAAAATAATCACCCATCAATCACCTTATTGGATCTATAAAAACCTTCTTTATCCCTTACCGCCCATAATTGGTACGTAAAAAACAAAAGTAGAAAATTTATAACGAGAAGAAACTCCCAAATCATTCTGTTTAGTGCGAAATTATAGTGTTTTACACACAACGTTTAGGTGATTGTAATGATCTAATAAAAGGGTATTACGTAAGTGGACGCGACGGAGAAGTAAACCGCAATCTATCAGCTGAACAAAAACTGAGCTTAATTTCACACCTGTTTACCTTTAATTCTATAATTATGTGGGCCAAGGGGCTTTTTGCCCGCGTTTCTGATTTCTATATAAGCTTTGAAGAAATGGTAAGAAAGTACGGGATACTGAAATAGATGCTGAAACTTCTGAAGCAATTTCAAAGGCTTTTTTCAGAGTTTAAGTTCTTAATGTAGGTGTAATTTTAGGCACACTTATGCATTACGCTTCGGGGTTTACACGCGTGATGTTATGTTATGTTAAGTTCTTAATCCTGGTGGATCTTCGACATCAGTCACCAAATTCATGTTTTTTTCATCAAATATGTAATTGAAATCAATTAAATGTTTCATCTCCATGTAGATTTGGTTTTATTTTAATGAATGTATACAATTTCTTTATTTGAAACAAGCTTGTTTTATTTCAAGTCTCCAAACTCACGGAAAAAGCGATTTCGTGACTGATCTTAATGAGTTTTCGGTTCTCGTTGACCTTCAATCGAGTGAGTGTCCAGCACCAATGCTTACGTTCTGAAGTAGTAAACAAAAAGACACAAATAACATAACATCACGCCTTTAATTCCCGAAGGGTTAGGCAGAGCTGTACCTAATGGTATGTACCCACATTTCGCCATTTATGTTTAAGTCCTATATAATAGGGGTGAGCCTATTGCCACCAACAGGGCACCAACTCAGACTCCGTGGCTGCTACTGAAACATTTCTGATGGAAAAACCCAATAACACTTAGCCCAACCCGGGAACTAACCTGCAAGGACCTCATGCTTAGAAGTCGCACTTGCGAACGAGACTAAATAACACAAATTGAATAATATGTTACATGCCCCATATTTGAAGCGAAGAACCCACCTTCTGCAAACTAACAAACAATCGCAGAGACTGCCTTCCATAACGGTATCATAAACGCTGAAAAAAAAACATATAGACATCCCTAGCGACGTACGAAAATTGAATAGCCCCATCATCAAATCGAACATCATTGTCTCAGCAGCTCTCTTAGCAACTCTGTCTGCATACCTGGCACCTTGGGGCGGGCAGGACGGCTTGCGGGCTTGGTTGCGAGGGAGGTGAGGGAGGTGGGGGTGACGTCACGCCGTGGGTGCCGACACGTCGCTCGCCGTCACGCTCCACAAACAGCAAGGTTGCCGCAGCCTTGACGCCGGCCCACATTGCTCACCGGCTCAGAACCGACTTTTTGTACTAAATACTATATCTCTGGTGTGAACATCTTCCGGTTACTAAATGCCTGGTAAGTGAGTCATGGCCTGGCGAATTCTGGGCGATAATGATTACTGTTATCGACTTATCGGACAGCATTGGGTTGAAAGTGAAGTCGTCAAGAATGCAGGACCAAGTGAAACTATTGGATCAGTTTTTACAGCTTCAGTTCCAGCAAGCCTTTACCAAGTATGTCGGGGTCGACCTATAGGTTAACCAGGGGCACCAAAAACATGTTAGAAGTAGAAATCACTTCATTACCATTAGCATCCTTACACATTGAAGCTTTAAGTAGAAGCACGTAACTACTACAGGATCAAACTGCACAAAATTAAGCCATTATTCTCCAGTACTTGTCACAATTTACTTGAGGTAGGGGCAGCATGTCTTCTCTATTACTGGAGTTTAACTATTAATGAGCCAAATAATATCTACCTGGCTATCTGTATGTTTTCAATGTCTGGGGTCACATCTCAAACCGACCTCCACTTAAACTTGCAACAACGCTGCACTTGATCAGCCCATGTTCATCGGTTCCAGTAAAACCCGTAACGATAAAATAATATTTTTAGTATGGTCATAAATAAAAACATCAAAGTCTGTCTCCGAGGACCGTACATACGTCACAACCTCGTTTACTGTATGCGCAGTCTACTTTAAACAAAAACCTCACGAAAGAATTATGAAGTCTGTTTTTTTTAACGAGCATTAAATGCATCAGCAGTTTTAAAAGTCATTTCATTCTTAGATCACAAAGCGCCCGTTGTTTGCTCATATGCACCGTGTTTAATGAGTAGGTACGCAGCTGCAATTAACAGCGACCAACCAAGACTCAAACATCCATAAATAAACATTACCCATAAACATCTCAACAAATCGTTAAGTAGCGAAAAAAGGTCCCAGAAACAAAATAAAACAATTGATCTTCAGATCTAGTGACATGTACAATTTTTGTGACCGTCCCTTGGTGAAGCATGGCTAATCAGTCGGGCGCTGTCCAGACAATGGTGTCAGCGTGAAAGCCTCATAAAACTACGGGCCCAGTAAAGGCCTGTCCAAAATATTTACGGCGCGTGACAAACGGACCGCCTTTGTCTCGCAGGATTGTCTCGGCGATTCGACGCGGTTAATCTTCGGACTACGTTCTTGCTGCGGACATGTGCAATGTGTTACGGACTCGAGATCATTTGACACGAGGATCGATCGTAAAACTACGTGTCAATATCTGTTGCCAGGCAGGTGAGAGATAAGTCAGCTGCTTGTGGCTGCGACATAGAGGTGAAATTCTTTGAAGAGTTTTGAACTGTGTTAATAGCAAACCAGTGGGATAGCTCTAGTTATTTAAAAATACCACGTTTTTACTTTCTCACTGCTGCGAAAGCCAGGATCAACAGTGGCGGCCACCATAAAAGAACCACGACAATGAACCAGAAGGCAGTTATTGTAAATGGTTGGGTTCTTGTAGTGAGGCGGTTCGAGGCTTCCGCAGGTATTTAGATGCAAAACCAGCCCTTTGATTCCGGTCTTTCACAGGGAGGAAGCCTGTAGCCCAAGTCCCTACAGTCAGAAAGGCTACAGTCAAGGTATAGGCCAATTCATTAACAGTCAACCTTATCCCAACTATACTAGGGCCGGCTTCCAGTCTAACCGATTGCAGCGGTTATCAAAAATCTACAAAAAGCCGCTTACGTGCTCTCCGAAGCACAGAAAATGGAAGAGGAATCCACGGACCAACCTAGACAAGTGCGGCTTAGCCTAACCCGAGTTGCTGTAGTATTTAGCCTGATTATATGGCTAATACTCTTGCATCTGCCAATACTGCTAATGCCACCAGTGATGTAACTAGATTGTCTTCAAACTTTAGGTTAGCAACAGAAGTCTCAGCCAAACCAAAAAAAAAACGTCGTGAAGCGAGTGTCAAATATATCCTTTTTTTGTCTTTAACATCCAATTTATTTTTTGCTTTCACTGATGTTACGTAAGCATTCTTTCACGACTCGACTTTCCTCATCGGTACCAGTCGATGGTATGAGTTCACACATAGCTTCAAAGTTTCTTCATTAGATAGTCTATTAAAATACCTGTATACTTAACATGTTATACGAGCTACTGGTGTAGGTACTTGAGAGACATGTAAGCTGGTAACCTGAACGACCCTTACTGCCACTCCCGGTCCTATCGAGTTTATAACATCACGCCGGTTATCACCGAGGGGTAAGGCAGAGGTGTACCTAATAGTAAAACCACATTTTGCCAGTTTTCCAATCCAGACTCCTTCGCTTCTGCTGAGGAATTCCTGATGGAAAATCCCAATAACACTTTGCCCGACCCTGGGTTCGCACCTAGGACCTCATTCTCAGCAGTCGTGTCAGTTCACTAGACCAACGAGGTAGTCTTTTTCAGTAGGGCCGTTTTCTGACGAAAAAAAACTGGCCAAGTGCAAGTCGAACTTGCACATGAAGGGTCCGAACCTTTGCAGTAGATATTGAAAGATTTTCCACGTTTTTTGAGCACCAAAGACTTCTTATAGGTTTTCCTGTAATCTATTAGTGTTGAACTAATTTCTGTATTTCTTTCAAAATTTTAGACTCAGTAGTTTCGGAGATAAGGTGGGGGGAATGGTCGGACAGACTGACACACGAGTGATCCTATAGCGGTTCCGTTTTTTCCTTTCGAGGTACGGAACCTTAAAAAATGATTCTGTTTTGTCCGTCAGTCAGATTGTCGAAAAAATTGGATATGTGTTTTTTGTTTTATCAATTCAATAAAAATCGACGAAAATAAAACGCGTCAAAGATCACGAGTGGGGAGCTTGTGACCTCACTACGTGGTAAAAAATGTGCTGCAATATGAGGTCCCACAAGTTTTCGAGGAACTGTTTCGTCTTCGTCTATCTGAACTACCCAGTTGACAAAAAAAATCTAATTAGTCCGTACCGTACCGTTTTTACCTTTTTTTTTGTTTTTTCAATCAAATTCATGTAAAAGTTTGACTCCTTTTCCTTTATTTACTCTCTCCATCTTTTTAAAGAAAACCGAGTTGATCACACATAACTAAAAACTATTGTTTAGTAAAACAAGCTATAAGGAAAAGCACAATCCTATTATTTAAGCCTTATAGTTCTAAGATAGCACGTGCCAACACATAATGCCAACGATATCAAAGAGCTATCACGGCTGCAGACCAAAACGAAACAAAATGAAACACTTTCGGTTCTCGGTCATATTACCTTTCGTTGTTCGTTACTATGTAATAGTAGAATATTTGTGTGTTTGTTTTGAAACCTCCTGTGAAGTTTATAATTATGGAAGAACTAGGTGTTGCCAGCGGCTTCGCCCGCTACAACTCGATAATTATCCCACGGGAATATAAAATCGGGATAAAACTATCCTATGTTTTAATCCAGGTTATAAACTATTTGTGTTCCAAATTTTATCCAATTCCGTTCAGTAGTTTTTGCGTGAAAAAGTATCAAACATACACACTCACAAACTTTTTTACTGTTTAATTTAGGGAGAACAGGAATCATTATTTATCATCTACTAGCCTTTTTCCAAGTATTGTATGTTGAGATGGCCATTTTTTTTTTTAAGTTTGTGGGAAATCGTCAAATAACCCCTCCCGCTCTTGGGCAAAGCGGACGGGAGTGTCAGACTTCTACTGACTAAAAACCACCCATGTTCCTTCTTAGAACTTGTGCCGAGGCCGCGGTATCTCTTTTGCACAACCCGCAGCATATTGAGGTTTTACATGGAGCGACTGACCTCTGCAATACAATTATTTATTTCTTATTTCCGCTGGTATAAGATACCTCTTGGTAAGAATGATAGAAGTACTTACCTACACGTGAATATCAATGACTAATACCAAAGTAAGTATGAGACAAGCACTAAAATAGGTACCAAAAAGCGCTAGGGTCATTTATTTTCGTAGGTAAGTGTTTATATCTAAGAAAGCAAGGAGCTGGCAATTGAGGTATTTTACCTCTTAATAAAAAAGCGAGCGAAGCCGCAAGCACAGCTGTAGCTAGCTATAAAACCGCGGCGACCACTGCCTGTGAAAGTTCACACCACAATTTAGGTTTTTAACACTAAGCTGTCACTGCGGCGGTTCTCATTAAACCGCGGGTCTGGGGCCCAGGGGCCCGGTGCCGAGGTGTCGCTAATCATTTTATTGTCTTCACGAATTATTGAAAATACTTGAGCAGTTGTTGAAGAATCATCATATAAATATACACTTAGTGGATAGTTACTAAGTATTTTTAATGAGGCAAAACAACTTCATTTATTACTCGAAGTTTAATAGTTCACGCTGATGAACTGCCACCTAAATTAATTTTGTTAGAAACTTTAATCATAAACATTTGCACTAAAGTTCAAAGAAATACAAACAAAAGCGATCTATATCGATCAAGCAATTGGTCATCTCTAAAATCTCAAGTTAACAAAAGCTACCCACGTGTAAAGCTGATAACTAATCATTTTATCACCAAACCAAACATTTCATCACGAGACAATTTTCCATCTCGTACACTCAGTTAAAAAAACGACCTCCATCTCGAATGTCATTTGCACGCCGTGCCGTTGAAAAAGCAATTATTTCAATATCTCGGTGCCGGCACCCAAGCCAGCAAAAAGTGTTCGGAGCACGCGCGCCGGTGTGACCGAACGCAAGAAAGTTTGGAGGAGCCCCGAAGGACATAGTCGAGTCGATAAACTACGAGCTAGGTGTATGTAATAGGTGTTAGGTGCTTAAAGTGCTCAAACGTTGTTGTTTCTTTGACGTACCTATTATGTATCGAACATGACTGTGTGGCTTGGTTTATAGCGCGCGGTATTGGCGTTGCTAATCGCGACCCCAGTGTGTCTTTCGTGGAATATGATGTCATTGTATACTAGTCTACGTTCAAAGCCCTCTCATATTAATGTATTATCTATCTAGCTTATGAGTACCTACAACATTTCGTATCGTTTGGGAGCTTTCGATTCGAAAGCATGCCGTAAACAAAGCCGTATTATTTATCTAAGGAACGTTTTATGGCATGATTGACATATCGATAGGTTTTCGAAAACATCTAATATCAATAACAACTGATCCCAAAAGACAACAGGGTTAAAACAGTACCCCACTTGACAAAACGAAGGAACTAAAAGCTAACAAAGATTAGGCACAACAGCTTTTCAACACTCTTTGTCGACATCCAACAATAGGTAGCGTACACTTTACAAATAAATAAAACTCAAAACTACACTAATCACAGTTAGAATTACTATAATAATACGGTCAAAACGATAACCGTTCTAAATCTAAAAACAGAAGAAAAAATCATTGTCCTCAGCCAGTTCCAGTCTGATGGTCGAAGTAGATCGAAACAAATAGGAATAATGTGGCTTCCGCAGATCAATTATATTTTTTATTTATTAAAAAAAACAGTTCCATTTACAAGGTTTACTGGCCGATTAGACACGTATAACGATAAATAATTTTACTGAAGTCAACCGCAATAATTCTTCGATAGTTATGCCAGTTGGTGAATATTTGGGTGATTTATTATTGGTATAATGAAGTAAAAGTGTTTGTGGTTGTGTGTAAATTGGTAAGAAAATGTTGATATTGGAATTGTGATTGCCAAAGTAGGTGTTGTGGAAGTCGGAAGCGATTGACAGTTTTGATAAGCTACTCTAGGAATAGACGTTAACTCAGTCTTAAGCACACCCAAAGCTGCTAAGCCTGACAGGTATTATATATCCAAAGACATTTTTAGATACTAGCTGATGCCCGCGGCTTCGCCCGCGTGGATGCCGGTTATCGCAACCGATGTCGGTTACAGCGAGCCAAAGTAATATTTTTATCCCCCTTCAAACCCTGACAACCCTTTTTCGCGTTAAAAAGTGCCTATGACATTTCTCAGGCTCTACACTATCTGTATACTTTTCATTTAAATCGGTAGTTTTGGCGTGGAAGCGCGATAGACAAAGTTACTTTCGCATTTATAATATTAGTAAGGAAGTAAGGATATTAGTAAAGATAAACCAGAGTAAATCTATGACGTAAATATTTAAACGGTAGTTCCTAAAATTAAGCGTTTGGAAATAATTGCTACTCACTTCAAAAGAACCTTCCCAAGTAGTACCTTGGAAAATATTTTGCCAGAAAACTAATTCAGACATTTTTTGTTTCTTCCAGCAGCGTACTTAAACTTACGCAAATTAAGATTCATCGAACGGTGCTAATACACTAGTTACTATAAATACCAACAAAGGTCCTGCTTAACCTAAAGAAGAACCATCGTAAACATAGTACAACTTACTTTACTTGTATTATTTTATGAAGCACAAGCCGGTACTACCCTGTTTTTGTTAAGTGGCAAACATTTGTGAGTGTCACTCGAGTGACAATGCATCGACGACATCGAGTGGTCCAGTACAACTCGATGCCTCTACCATTTGTTCACGAAATTATATTTGAAAACGTCAAAAAAAAAATCGAATTTTAAATCGCATAGCGTAATCGATTTCTCCGCACCGTAATCTTTACATTATATTTTTGCGTGAATAATCCGATTGCAAATTTGTCGGTATCGATCATTTTGTTAATATGGCTTGAAGTGTCAGACGTGCAAATTCGAAATGTACCGACGATTGGCAAAGTGGACTACTCTACGAGGAAAAGGTGACTGAATCGGTAGACCACTCTAAAATTGTATCGCAAAAACTTTGTTATGCAAAATTAGCTATTACATCGTTACAGCTCATGAATTGCAATTCTCTAGCAGTTTTAATTTTAAGTTGTATGATTATTGTAATTACTTATTTCTTACTAGATTTTCCTAGGAAAGGCAACGTTACATAATAATAGTAAGAGGAGCAGTTAGATGTTGCTAGTTGCAAGTTGCAAGTTGATAAAGATTCATAAGCCATCTAAAAAAATTATAAACACATCCACCAGTTTTTAGAGGCATCAATATAAGATCTGACAGCATTCTAGGTAATCTTTTACAAGATTATAATCTAGAGATTCTGTTGAATCATACACTCATACTTAAGAGCGTTAGCTACTCGTAGTTATTATGACTTAAATGTTGGTTTTACCAAGAAAGAGTCATTAACAAGATCACAATACAGTATCATAAATTACAAGTCACGGTGCACTCTCCATTTGGGGACTTTAAATGAAAAAAAATATGGCAATCGGGTAAAACCCAATTTACGAACGCCTTGCTCTCACTTATTTTCTAAGTACAGCAAAATTGTTACAGAAGACTGGAAAAACTAATTCGTTCTAAGAAGGTTTTAATTCAATAAAAAAAAAATAATGCTGTCAAAACTTTTGATAAATTATCTTCCTTACTACCTTTATTACGAATATTGTGCCTGATTAATTTCATGCCGGATTCCAAGATAGTCGAATCAGTTTTCTAGGATTCTTCTTTAGATACTATTACAATTAATAAATAACTGGTGGGTTGTGAAGGTCTAATAGACAGTCACTACACCTTAATCAGCTGCATCTAGTTAGTTTGGAAGGTGACCCAAACATAGTTGGGAAAGGCTTGGCTGATGATGGTGACTGGTAATTGTGAATAGGCTTGACCCATAAATAAAGACCATTTGACGAAATAAAGCGAAAATCGAACATTTCTCTCAAATTAAGAGTAGGTAAGTTTTAATGCCAGGAATAAACTAGTAGTAGGGCCTCCGCACGTAACGGTACGGATTGCAAGTATGTCGGCCGCCAATCACAGTGTCGCCTACGAGTTATGTACTTTAGAAAGTACGCTGTAACCGACTTCTGACCGTTGACATTGTATATAAACGTTCTACATTTTGATTCTGCATTCGATGTGTTAAGGCTACGCTGCTGGCTAGACGCATTAGAGTGAGTAATGTGGGTAGGATAGACGTCGTAAAGATGTAAGGATTGGAGGTATTTGATCGTTTTATGAATGATTATATTCTTCGCGATTTATGTAGGATCTCTGCGACAAGCAGGTAGGAGTCATCGGAGAACGAGATGAATATAAGAAGAAAGACGTTTTGGTGAGCCTTTTTTGCATTTCTGAAGTGGAAACATTCAGCATAAAGAAATTGCTTAAGAAGTTTGATATTTGCTTAGTAATTTAGTTGTCAAATGAAGACTGAATATTAACTTCTAAGGACTAACGTGAAATCATATCATACCGTCAAACTACTAATGAAATAATACGAGTAGACAAAACAAACAAAATACGACCTAGAACTGAACCGAGACCATCACCGAAACATGTTCTCAGTTCAAAAAACCAAAATCCACCTGCCAGAACGAACGAAACAAAAAAAAAGAAACAAAACACAACACGCCTCTTATCGTACACATTTACACGGATCTTCGTTGATTATTGGCACAGTCATGTTACATTACAGTAGATACACAATAAAGTCCTCGGCCAACTAACGTGCTGTCACCCACGGAAGAGAAAACGTCAGAGACGTCGAACTGGCATGATATATGATAAATGTTACTTGTAGATGCCAATGGACAGGGATCTTTCGTTTGCTGGATTGGACTCATAAGAAACGCTGAGATAGCTGTCTGTTCGGAAATCTTGTATACAGATAAGTATCCAAGCAGGGTGCCCTTAACTGCTTCTCATACCTTGAACGACCTTCCAGTTAATTGTATAGGATTTAAACGAATTTTAGATTTTATCATCTTACCGACATCTGCACCTTCACGACATTTAGGTTACGAGACTTTATAAAAAAATACAGTTCCAGGTCATATGCAGGGAGTATAAGCGCAGCAGCCCAACCAACCGTCAGGCAGTAAGTAGCTCACTAGATAAAACAACCTATGATCTGATCAGAGAATCCTCCCTTTTCAATGAAAGTCAAAGAATTTTACAACCTGTTCCTTTATAATTTTAGCATCTTTATCACAGAAGCAGACCTAATAACTATTTTACACCTGAGTAAACCAACCCTAAATCCTGAAACGCGGAACCACTCATTCCAACCGCAGACTGCCACATCTAGCGCACTTATATCTCCGTCGTGCCAATCAACCGCGTGCCCAATGCAGGTCGGCCGACAGCGAGGTTAGAGCTTGCCGATTCCTTAATTGCCGTGACGTTTTGGTGTCACATACCACTCGGTACCACGACTACTTAAATAGGCTTTAGTAGCAGTACGGTACGTGTAAAATCTAACCGTTGCAACATGGAGTCTGTTTGACAAGGACGGTGATGAAAATTTGTTGATAAGGCTGTCTTATTAAAAAAAATTGTGTTTGAGGTTCTCCTTGAATGGTTGATTGATGTCTTGAAAGGAGGTTTCAACAGTGTTTTTTTTTTGTTTGTTTCTTGGAATGTTCGAAACCGAAATCAATAAATAGATTCCGTTTATAAAAAGATTGTTCAGTGTGCTCAGCTGCAAATTAAATTCTTAAGCCTTGAGAATATTCTAGTTCGACAGTTCTACAACTTTATTTATTAACCACAAGATATCATGAAGCATTGACCTTTATCGGTGCAACCTTTAACAAGTTATTATTTCATAACGCTAACGAGACTAAATGACACCGTCATATTTATTACTCCAACGCTAAACGGAGTTGCCCGAATAAATAACGTCGGAATCTATAAAAAAGTGTGTTCAAAACAAAATTATTTTGGTAAAGGGTAACACATTCACACATTAGGGACGCCACTCGACGCGTCTCCCGGTAATTATTTAAAAGTTTCGCCCTGACACTGGCTGCTGCTTCTTTGGAGATTTTCCTTTTTTATTTTAAATTTGGAGTGTCGTGAGCGTTAAGTAGTATTTATGCGGTCCCCAGCGGCGCGGAGGTGGTTTGGGTGCGAAATCAACTTGATGCGAGCGGTGATACGGGTTAAGTTGTTTAATTTAATTTTGTGACTTTTGCTCTTATATGAACTTTAATGGAAGGGTTTAAGTTTAGTCTAATTTAATTATATACGGAATTTTGAGACGTTCATTTAAAACGAGGTGAAAGCAAGAAAACGATCCAGATAGATCCTTTTTGGTAAGATACAAAAATGAGATAGAAATACAATATCATAAGCCGAACATTCTGAATATGAAAACGTATCTACAAGGGACATCCACTGAGGTTTTAAGCACAAAAAATATTAAAAGCGACTTATCCCCCTGTGTCCAAGACAGCGGTATAAATTCTGCGCGGACAGTTGGGAGCGGATCGCCAAAGCTAATTCTGTTGTGATTAATGCTCCTTGCACATTTCCACCGCCTAGCTGATACACACCAACTTACGCAAACTCAAAAAACATCCAAAAATAACCCTTAATTCACCCTAAACAAGGTACAGGATACGGAAATATCAATGAATTTGTATTGTTGTACTATATGAGTGCTTAAAAGTAACTCGCTACTGGCCGTTCGCGTTTCTCACGCAACTACCGACGATTAAATAAGGGAACGTGTTGTAATATTAAAAACACTTGTACCCATTAATGAAAACCCATTTCGTACAATAATCGTGTCGTTTGTACTTAATTCAGAAATACGGGGGTACTTAATTTTCAACGTAATCCACGTGTCACATGTTATTTATGGTGTTGAAGTTATATTTATTTTGTCGTAGGCCACTGGGCCGATTGTAAGCAAAATGTGGTCTGAAGTGAAGCCTATCCTATTCCAGATCATGTATGGCAGAGACAGGTCTTCTTATTATTAGGCTCGATTTGTCAATCCCTGACAAAACGACAAACATTCTCATTAAACACTATGTCTATCGATATCTTCCCAGAGCGAAAACAGTCATCTACACTAATATTATAAAGAGAAAAGATTTGTTTGTTTGTAACGAATAGGCTCCGAAATTGCTGGACCGATTTGAAAAATTCTTTCACCGTTGGGAAGCTACACTATCCCCGGGTGACATAGGCTACGTTTTATCCCTGTATTCCTACGGGAACGGGAACTACGCGGGTGAAACCGCGTGACGTCCGCTAGTGTGACAATAAATACAGCGACCAGCAGGGGCAGCAGGAGAACTGATAGAGACAGTGATAGAACCTTGTTATCAAACGTTCTGTTTTTTAAAATGGTCATGAATGTGTAATCATTTTACATTCAAACAAGCGTACAAATGAAGCGAACATTAAATAATAAATACCAAGGACAAGAGGAGAAGAGGTAAGGATAGGAGAATGATTAATTGTAGTTACAACATTATCTAAAAAAGACAGTTAGCGAGACATGATTAAATTTTTAGTAAGAATGTAAACATACCACCTATTAATTACTTCAACCATTCTTCACTGACTTAGGCTTTAAACCAAACATTGTGCCAATGAAACTAGAACTAATTGGTCTTATTGCCAAAATAGACCAGAAAACACCTTGTCATTTTATATAAAACGTGTCATCATCATCATAATTTCAGCCGAAAGACGTCCACTGCTGGACATAGGCCTCCCCCAAGAGTCGACACAACGAACGCGTCTCGTGCATCTCACATCCACCAGGTCCCCGCAACCTTCACCTTCTCCACAAAACGTGTAATCTTAAACTATAACTTCCGTGAATCAAACCACTTCACACCTTACCGGCGTTCATTAGCATGAAGAAAATTATAATACGTAGGCATTCATTACCATGGATTTGCTACTAGTAAATTAGGGGTGATGGCGCGATAACTGCAATAGTAGGGTTGAAATAATGAAATAATTTGGGTCTGTCATTCTTTGTTTTATTAATGACGAATGAAATAGTAACTTTAGCTAGGAACGTCAGTTACAATCGAATAGACTTTATTTTTAATTACTTTTTTTGCAGAATTTCGAAAGATGTAGGAATGGACACCGTTGTTTTAAAAAATAAACAATTCGAAATTAGTTTACGAGTTTACAGTTGGCATAATACGAAAATATTTTTGGCCAATTTCGGTAAGCTCTTGGATGTTGGTTAGTAAATGCTTTTCGAGTTTTTAGCGTACCATTTTATTCAGAAGTCGTAATAGTTTTTGATTTGTCACTTTTTGTGTGCCTTCCTAATGAGGACTTAGGGAATTACCTTTCTTGTAAAAAACTTAACAAAAACATTTGAATCTTAAATGCAGTTAAAGCAATTAATTGATCTTTTTTGTTTTTCTATTGCAAAGATCTTCAACAGTTTTTTACTATTGTAGGTGGATACCCAGCTCGATAAATTAGTGTCGAGATTAAAAAATAAATACTTTTTGTCAAGTTTTTGGTCGCTGTTACGTTTCGTCAGTTTTGACATCTATGGTTAAGATTATAGGTATATAATGTTTCAGTGTTTTTGATTCGCTGTTTTTCGAAAGATCGCCTCTCCCAACCAGTTGGATCAATAGCGCAAGCGTTAAGATGCGTCTGGAGCACATCCTCATAGCGGAAATGTTGACCGCCATGCTTTCGTTTGCCCTCTGACATCTCCGAGTAGAAGACCACTTTGGGGCAAACGGTAATGCTTCATGCGGAGGACGTGCCGACACCATCTGAGTTGGCGTTGCATCAGTAGAGCTTCTACGCCAAACATATCGGAACGTTGCAGAACCTCAGTATTAGGAACACGGTCCTGCCACTTAATGCCTAGGATGGATCTCAGACACTTTAGGTAAAATGTGTCTAGTTCTCTAATCTCTGGTTTATACAAACACCATGTCTCTGCGACATAAATAAGGACAAATACGTAAAGAGAGATCTAAGCCCTCCTACACCTATATCTACAACTCTGCCGGTCAACTCTACTGCTTTAGCTGTGGCCGGGAATTTAAAAGCAAATTCAGTTTGGCCAGCCATATAAGGGCACACGCTAGGAAATAGCTTGTAAGGGTCGCCGTTACCGAAATCGGTAAGGAGGACTATATATAATATATTTGACAGATTGAACTTAGGTGGATGTATACCTAGAGGTAGAAGGATAATGAAAGTTTCAAGTCTAGTCTTTCTCTTGACTCGACAAAACACAAATAATGACGAGATAGTAATACAAATTGGTTCAGGTAATTACGATAAATAATAAAACTAACATTACTCCATCATAAACTTTCACTAAAATAGTCATTACGCAATAATTACAAACAAATATAATATTTACGTGCATTAGATTCCATGATACGTTTCTAGAGGTGGTTATGACGTAATCGATCATTCAGAATCGATACATATCGCTCACATTCATCTACATAATCGAATAGAAAACGAACATTTATCATAAAAACCATGCTTCCGCATGCTTCCAAAAACTTTTCCACGCATAATTTCATATAAATTACTTAAAATCAAAAGGGATATTAAGTCCTAATGATCGATTTGCATGACAGGCAAGCTTACCTAACTTATGAAATTATTTTATTTCCTTTTCCCCCTGTAGGTGGGCGGTATTCGTTTAACAGTAGTACGTCAACACACGTTAGGATAGTTATGATAATCGCTACAGTAATTATTGGGAACAAATGACTTTTTTATACCTACGCTGTGCGTTTGGCCTAATTCTCACGATACGTCATCTGTTTAGGTTTCAATGGTCAATTGTGTTGTTTGTGGTTTTTCATAGAGTGTTTGGTGTCTCTGTTGTTTATGACAGATTTTTATTCCAAGCATCTTCATATTATGATTGTTAAGATTTTGTAAGACTAAGTACACGAAATAACTAACTAACTGTGGTGTTAAGGTCAGATAGGCAGTAACTCCATCTACAATACTGGTATTCAGCTGCATTTGGTTAAATTGGAAGCCGACCCCCAACATTGTTGGAAAGAGGCTACGTAGATGATGCGAAGTACACGACAGAAAAATGGCTCAAGCAGTTATAGAACTGTTTCACGGGATGTAAGGCTTTGGTCTCTCGTGTAGTACTCCACTTTTAACCCTAAACCGTCAGCTGCTGTCAAACTCTTTATGGCGACAAATTCAAATCTTGCGTAATTTTCGGAACCCCTGTTAGTTAATATAATTTTAGTAAACACGACATTCGCTATATTCTTGCACATTTAAAATTACACTGACCTCTTGTCAAGGCATCGCTGTGCTAAAATCCTTATATTCATTAAAATCATCAATTTTCATTTCATACTTAGATTATTTGAAATTGCAATGGTACAGCTAGCACAAAAATGAGTGAGCCAGTGGCCGATCTTATTGAAAAATAATATTTGGGACTTGACAAGGAATCCATAAATGCAAAAATAGGCCATAATAATTATAAAACTGTAGGTAGATAATAAGAACCGATACCTAATTATGGCAGGTAATGATAGATAGACAGGTTTAGCTAAAAACTAGTAAAATATTTTAATGCAATGCATTCTTCAAACCTTTGACAAACAAATAAAACTTTTTTTTAAATCTAAAGTAAAAAAGATTCACTTTCCATTACTGTCTGTCAAAAAGTTCGCCATCTTCATTAATATTCAATGAAGTCATGTGACTTCTTCGAAATTTAAAACTTTTACACTCGCGATAAAAAAAACAAACAGCCATAGCTGGCTGTACTAGTCGATAACCTCGTATAGTAATAACGCGTCGTCCATATGATTGACGTTCGGTTTTAGATGCAGCACTGTAATGTAATTACACTGTCTTCAAGGAATTTTAACTGGCAATCGTAGGCGGGACTTTACATTTATTTTAGTAACCTTCTTGTTAAATTTAATTATCGGTTAGCTAGTAAGTGTGGAGGAGTTATAACTTAATTTATTCAGAATTGTTTCGTTGGGAGAATGAAAAACTTGTGATGATTTTAATCCGACCAACATACGCCAGTCAGCGGTTTTTCATAGATAATGTAGCCTTCTCTCAACTATGTTGGGGTCGGTTCCCAGTCTAACCGGATGCAGTTAAGCCAGTATTTTACATGAACTATTTTACAGCTAGAGTGACAGCAGCGGTGGCCCAATGGTGGTGGCCCCGAATTACGAACAGCAGGCGCATTACTTTGTGTAATTTATTCCATCACCGCTGCTCCCAAAACGGTGAAGAAAAACATAGTGAGGACACACGGCATGTCTTAGAACCAAAAAAAACGAAGACATTTGTGACATCTACCAATCCGCACTGGGCTCGCGTGGTTGATTATAGCTCATTCCCTCTCAAAGAGAGGAGTCCTGTGTCCCAGCAGTAGGAACATTAATAGGCTGTTGATGATGATGATGATTACTATTTTACATGACACAACCCATTTAGACCTGGGTAATATGATAGTGATACCCCCTGGTAAGACTGGTTATCAAACTTTCGGGCGACTGACGTCTTTTTACGACTGTCAAATATAGTACAAATAGCAACCGGGACCAACAACTTAGCATGCTTTCCGAGACACGGAAAAAGCACTGTGTAATGGGTTATCACCCATCCACAGTTTTCAAAAAAAATATTGACCCGAGCGGTTTTTTTTTTATATTAGATGGGCGTACGCTTGACCTCAATCTTGCCCTATTATTACATAGCCACAAATGGAGTGAAAATTTTCGGTGTTCATTCCCAGGAGTCAGGACTGACATTGGCGATAGTTAAGGACACGTATGGCCAACAATTGGTAAATTTTGACTCAGATTTCGGCAATCAATCGTTGTTTTGAAAAAAATAGTTATTATTTATTACGCTTTCTTCTAGTTATTTTACTGAATTAAATTAAAAATAGATTTTCAATGACCTTTTCGCCATATTGTGGCGCGTCAGCTGTCAACTGACTTCTTTATAGTCGCATTAGGTAAGATTTGTATGGAATGTGCTGACTCATTAAAAGTAAAGTTGGTACGTCTTCACTACATTCAAGGTCAGTAGCATAGGCCTTTCTTGAAGATTAGGAATGACTCCAGCAGCTGTTCCAGCTTTCTCCGATGTACAAGTTTGTTTTTTATTTGATGCGGTGTTATAATACCGCAAGGTGGTTTTTCCACATAACTTTAAGATAGAATGAACACGACTGAGCAGCGGTGGCCCAGTAGTGTCGGCCCCGATTTACGAACAGTAGGTCGTGGGTTCGAATCCAGGCAGGCGCATTACTTTGTGTAATTTATTTCGTCACCGCTGCTCTCAAAACGGTGAAGGAAAACACCGTGAGGTAGGCTTTTCCCAAATATATTGGGGTCGGCTTCCAGTCTACCCGGATACATTTAAATACCAGTATTTTACATGGACCGACTATCTCCACAACCCAATTTGTGTTGGGTTATATAACACACCTTGGTAAGACTGGTTATCAGACTTTCGACCCACTGAATAACGACTGTAAAAGATCTTTAAGTGACAGCCAGTACCAACGGCTTAAAGTGCTTTCCGAGGCACGGAGGAAGCATGGATGGTCACCCATCCACGGACGATCCTAGGCGAGAATCGACTCGCGGCTGTTATTTTTTAGCCACAAGCTCATAAAATAAACAATCAGTACGAAATAAGCCGACCACCCAGCAAACCCCTAATCGCGCGATGAGCGTACCATTCATAAAATCATAATTACTTGCATTCATTCATAGATAACGGTACTAATACACACGAAAAGCACGCTAATTTTGGCACCAATTGAAAATAAATTGACCAAATTATTTTATGCACGACCTTTGCCAAATTCAACTGTGTCGCAGAAACATCAGAGTTCATATTTGAGTGAGTGGCGACCGACAGTTTCGTGACAAAGAATGGTTATTTGGACTACCTGGGGTACCTTCCTAGAAAGCAGTAATGACAAACTTGGTATAATCCTCTTCTCTGGAATATGCGATCTGCAATGATAATCTCAGGGTTGGCAATTTTAATAATATGATACTTGGCAATCTTTTGATCGAATGATTCGCATCTTGATTTTGAAATTTCGAAGTGATGGCTGTCATAAGGGTATGAATTGACATGAAATAGGTGGAATTTGATAGGTTATTTGTCATTTTCCTTTGATTTAAAATTACAAATTAGGTACACGGACTTCAAAACTAAAGCAAGTAAACTAAAGTTCCCTTGGCACTTAAAGAAAAAATAATCAAAAACACCTCACTAAAACAAACACTTTACTCTAATAAATTAACAATTAAAGCCAACCCTAATAACACCTGAAATACCTTTACACTACCGCCAAACGATTACCAATTTGGTCGTTCTTCGTTCACTCGGCATTCGGCGTCACAAAGTCTGCCGAAACTACCGAAAGACGAAACTGCCCCTACAGGAAAGGATTATATTACCGTGTTTTTTGCAGATTAAACCAGACAAGGGTGAGTTTACCTGCGAAATTAATATGCGAGAATTTGCTGTGCTTGTGAAGATAGATTGCTCTTGTTTTTTGAAGAGCTAAGATTGAATGATAAAAGTGAATAAGTTGAGGACTTAGAACGTAAGTACTTAAGTTGCAAATGAAAGAAGGTGCTGAGGCGCATTTCAGGGATTAGAATGGAATCACTGCGGTGTAGAGACGCAACTTGCACGTAAGTGACAACTCGCTCTTTGCCGTTTTAATGAAATGGTCTACCCATAGCAAAAGCAGCCCAATTACGATCTGCACTTATATGTGCCGCGAAAGACAGGGTGGTAATCGAGTATGACTAAATCTTTTACTCACTTTCCAAGGTATACGAGTAGTGATCAGGTTGGTTCCATCACTTTCTCGAACGCAAACTTCAATACGAAGCGAATCAAACATTTGGCGCTAACCAAGCAAATTATAATAAGTAAGTAGGAAAGTGAACAAGCATAAAATAATTCCCAGTTACTCTTTCAATCAAACATAGCGATAAAGCTATCAGCCCAACATTCTTACAAGCCAAGCTCAACAGTAATCACCACATGTTATAGCATTCCTAAACAAAACCACAAATCACATTCATTGTCATTACAAAGCGGCCACAGAAGGCAAGATCAATAACAGATTATTACCAAATTATGTAATATAAACAAAAAACAAGCCATACAAAGGTTCCAATCAATTATTCGAAGTCTTTCAAAGGCTCAGTGTATAATACTGCCATTCAAGAAACAGTTACGAACAATAAAATCGGTAGATATTCTCTGTTTCATGTAGAATTCAATAACAAAGCATTTAACTCTCTTGTTGGTTACAAGTGATGTCTTAATTTTATAGATCGTAACTACTACTAGATGTCGAAGTATTTCTTTTTCATTCGTTTCGTGCTAAACTTACCCGAACCGGTCCCGAGACAAATTAATGGAGTAAATGCAATGTAATTTCTATACATATATTATGGATGTTTACTGACTTAAATGTGATTCTAATTAGTCCGTCTGTTAGATTATCGAAAAATATTGAATAGAACTTATTTTTTTTTATCAAATCAATAAAAAATTACGAAGATAAATCGCGTCAAAGATTTGAGTGGGGGGTTGGTTTTCAAAGCCTTCATTCAGTCATTCTTCATTATTTGTTTACGTGAAAAAAGGAAAAATACATGTCCAATATCTTTTGGATATATATATGACGGACTAATTCGTTTTATTTTGTTAACTACATTATTGTTTTGCTTTTAAAAAATGTAGGATCCTCATGAATGTCAAGCTAGTAAAGTCTAAGCTAGTATTTAATTGTGAAAATTAGGGGACGCAAGTAGTGTCTCTGAGGGATAGCATTCAGATCAAGGTGATTTGATGAGAACCAGAGTTGTTGACATAGCTCACAGAATAAGTAAGCTGAAGAGCCATTAGCTGTAGAACCGATGACCGCTGGAGTTGACATGTTCTTGAGTGGAGATCGCGAATCAGTAAGCGTAAGGTAGGACACCCTCAGTCTCGGTGGAGCGATAGCTTCTCAGGGTTGCTGGTGGAAACTGAATGAAACTTGCTGAGAATCTAGTTCAGTGGCCTGCGAGTAAGGAGACGATGACGGGAGGCAATGTAACTATGACCATCAATGGACAGGCTGAAAAAATAAAAGAAAATGATTTTTCTAAGGTCTCATTTAAATGAAACAGCTAAAGGCAATGTATGACAGTACTGTCGTGTGGTTGGCAACACGTGTGTTGATACAGATGTTAAGTGCTATGAAATCAATTACAACAATAATAATACACGTTCGAAGTACGAATGTACTGATTGCTAACTGCGTAGTTCTGTTAAGTATGATGGCAGTTTTGCAGCCAATGTCGTCATTCGTATCCACCTCTTGGAGAAGGAAATAAAGAAGATATTGTGCCTTTTAGCATAACCACCCAATACATTATATGCATTCTCTGTGTCCCAGACGCCGCACGTAAAATACGCGCATTGAGCGTGGAGTTGCGGACACCAGCCCGTTATACTTATACTTACTTATACTGTGTCCCAGACACAGGCACACAGCCCTCCATAAGAGAGAATGCTGTAATCTAGATCTTGGTAGATAACAATGTAGGTATATGAACCCACAATATACAGCTCGCAAGTCGCCATGGTGGGTGGTAACTCTACTGAAGAAAAATACAATTTAGCTCAAACCGAGTCCCTTAGCTTTTTTTATACTTTAAAAAAAATTCTACAGTTGTAAAAATAATATAACTTCTACAGTTGTAAAATTAAAATGTACTTGGGAATTTGGGATTACGTCATGTATCCAAACATAAGCTAACTCATGTGATGCCATGGGACAATAAAGTATTGATTCTGCCAATATTGTAAAATTGACGGTGCGAGTCATCCAAGTTTGCTATAATAAATAAATTTTAATAAAGTACTTTTTATGACAACTAAGTTCACAAAGGTCAATGTTAGCAACACATAGCAACACATTTTATGCATTTTGGCTACAATTAATGTAAAACTTATACAAGGGATGACTAAGTTTTACGTTATCCCTTTTTTGCTACTACTTTAACTCCAAATTACACTAGGGTGTAGAACATTCCGTCGGGGCTGCGGGTTGTTCGAAAGAGATACCGCGGCCTCGACACAAAGGGCTCAGAAGGATCATGAGTGGTTTTAAGTCAGTAGAAGTCTGACACTCCCTACTGCTCTGCCCATAGTGGGAGGATTCATTTGATGAATTCCCAAACCCCAAAAAAAAGAAAAGGCATAGAGCACTCTCAAACTCCTCCATAATCTCATTTCAGTCTTACTCTTCTCTATTTATTTTGTTATCTTGTTTTATTGTTTCTGTGGGACGTCTGTGGTCGCCATTGTTGATTTTGGCTTTCAGGTGTTGAAGCGGATTGGGAATGGTGTGGAGGGCTCGTGTCAAAAGAAGCCCTCTAATTTATTGTAAATAATTATTCCATCTTCGGAGACTTGTATAAATCAAGTTACTCTACAAGTATGACTACCTACAGCCTAAAATTAAACCACCCTTTGCAAGTGTCCATAGCCACACTCCTTCTTCCCTAAAACAGGAAACATCGAAGCACAGGTCAGGTAAAATGTTCACCACCATGAATTCTTCAACAAACCTGAAAGGAGTAAACGTAATTCATACATTAGAATGACAATTCGACTCCGTGATGACATTAGGCACGGTGCACACTTGAAGATCACGCACGGAACACGCTAGCCAACCAGCACGTGAGTAACCTCACGAAGTATCGTGGAACTGCCTCAATAGGACGATGGTAATTCTCACATTATTATTGTTATGCAAGAATTTGAGGAAACAAACGGTATCATGATGGGTGATGTTATAAATGGGAGTCCCGATTGACCTTACTGTATTGATCTATATAAGTATTTGATGGAGAATGAGTAACTGGGTCGGACAAATGAGTAACTGGGGAGGACCTGCTGTAGACACCGGACACTAAAATATTCTTAATTAAGAATTTGTACGCAGGTGTTAACCGCATAAATCCTATTTCGATTAATACTTTCTACTTGGTACTGCTACACAGTTATATAATACAGTCACTAGACCAAAATGAAAATAGATTTCGCTTATCACACTATCACACTAATATTATAAAGCCGAAAGTTTGTGTGTGTATATGTTTGTTACTTCTTCAAGCAAAAACTACTGAACGGATTTAGATAAAATTTGGTACACAGATATTTTATAATCCGGATGGTTCTCGTGGGATAATTTTCGAGTTGTAGCGGGTGAAGCCGCTGGCAACAGCTAGTTACAAAATAAAGACTAGTAGAGTTTAGAACAAAAGCAGCTGCACCATTTTCTACATCTGCGATTTATTTTAGGACCAGAACAAATTCAGAGTTCTCCATTTAATGTAAAAGAGCGTTAGCTAATCTTGGTATTTACAGAGTTCTGTTACAACATATCACTTATTGCGAACTGTTGTAATCTAATAGAACTTTTTACTTCCATTCAATACGTGATGAAAAAGTGACATGCCAATTTGATTTCCCTTGAATGGTCCAACCAATGGGAATGGTACACAATGGGTACGAGTAGGTACTGATTAAATATATAGTTATCTGCTTCTTAGAAAACGAGTTCCTGTTTTTTTTTTAAAGATTTTCAATCAAAGTGAAATAGATTAAAAATAATGTTCAGCGACTTTCACCGATCTCTGAAATGAAATTATATAACTAGAGTTACGTAAAATATTGATAATACATTCACCGGCAGTTAAAGATAGATCTAGCTTCTGAAAGCTATTGATCTAGCTTCATGGAAACAAAAATCTAAAGTAATGATTATAAACGAGAAGTAAATCGACTCTGTCTGACTGTCTTTCACGCCTTAAATGGATTTCGGTGAAAACCGACACACACGTACTTATATTAGAACCTGGGTCAGGACCTATACTTTTTTAATACTGGAATATGTTGCCATCCCTGTGATTACTTAGTGATGTGACCGTTTTAAGTTCGAATCCAAGACACGCACCTCTTATTATTTCGACTCATTCGCGTTTTTTATAATTATTACCTGCATCACTAAAACAAAACATCGATATCGTGAGGAAACCAACATGCCTTTTTTTTGGCGGGTTAAATATCATCAAATAACCCCTCCCGCTCTCGGGCAAAGCGAAAGGGAGTGTCAAACTTACGGAGATATTGGGGATCAAAGTTCCAAATTTTTCACAGCTGTTTTTGTAAATCCTAGTTTTTCAGGTTATAACTTTACTTAAATTACCTCTATGACCCGTTTACTATTCAAAGCATCCACTAGCTCAATGTTTTAGGAGTGCTACATTGAGTTTTACCGTAAAATGTGATTTTTGACCCCAAAAAAAAATCGTTTCCAAGCAAAGTTTTTGCGTAGGGGTACTTAGTTTGATGTACAGAATGCTTAGTTGACTGCTGTGTGAAGGGGTAATTTACACCCTGTATGTCGAGGCCGCGGTAACTTGTGAACAACTCGCAGCCCCGTCGGGACCCTCAGCCCCGACGGGAAACCAAACCAGCATGCCTGAGAGATTTTTGGCGGCATGTAGGTAAAGCCAGGTCGTAGGCCCATGGACGGTATAAAAACTCTGACACCAGGTTAGGCAACTAACCACACGAAAGTAGACAAAGTACGTTGCCTCGGGATGATTTCTGATAACCACGCTAACGAAACCGCAAGCAAAAAACGGGTATTTATTTATTTATGTTTTATTTAAAACCATGCTTAGTGTGATATGCACATCTCTCGGAGCAAATATCGAAAACATGTTTTCCCATATCAATTTCAACCGACACTTACATTTTCCAAGATGAGGGTTACATTGGCTGTAATGAAATGACAAAATATCTCTTCGTAACAAACACGAATCTGACCAATTACTGCGCTCGCGCAGTTGTTTATCGGACGGGCTTATTCATCTTAGCGTTCAATTCACACCATCATCTCACAAGTGTCCGAGGATCGCAGTGTCGTTTTTTAGATTATGGTCTATGTTATGAACGATTTTAAGGATATTTTCATTGTGTATTAATTGAGTTACAAGTCTAACTGACAAAGCTAAAATTAAAGCAGCTAAACTATCTGTGTTAGTTTGTGTTTTTTTTTGGTAGGTAAGTATTTTCAGAGGTATAGTTTGTGTGCGAACTAGGCGAGCGACTGGACCCTATGAAGCATGAATGGTCGGGAATTTTGGTGGAGTCCAACTTGTGTTGTCTTGTATATCTTCAGGTTACGGAGGCTTTAAAACAATTTCTTAACTTGTAATAGCCAAAGAGTAAAGTCACGAGCAATAACATGTATGATGGGAATAAAAATTTCAAATGCGATGTTCTCGTTTCTAATTACGTAAAATACCTATTCCGTAATAGTATGCTTTCCAAAATACCATGATCGTGAAAACGTTTATCAATATAGTAGGTGAAAATCGTAGAGTGTAAACATATAGACCGTGCTTGTGGCTGTACACACACAATGAGATATCCTAGTCCAAAACTATTACTCAAAAGCCTACAATCATATCGTCAACATCCCCACACATTAAATACCACCATACCTAACCCTATCCCCTCATAATCGCTTCAACCACTAACTTCAGCCGTATCAATCGTGGTTGTCGTTTTGTCGGCTATCGGGTGATGTCGAACGTCGGCTCGCATCAAAGCAGTCGCCCCCACGGGCCGATGCGCCCGCGCCGGTGACTCGGCGGTTTGTCCTGCCTTCTGCAGTGATGCTGGAAGAATTTTCCTTATGATCCGACAATATTTTGTTTGAACTTTGGTAGTGGAGGTTTGATTTGAGGCAATTTGTTTTGGATTTTCTACATTCCGATTTCATAGAAATCATCGGCGGATGATTGGTTGTGTCTAATGGTGGTATAGTTAACGCTTCACTTTGTAACATGTGATTTTTGTTATGAATTCCACATTAACCCTATTTGACGTGGGCTTTTTGGAGACTTTCAAAAATAAGTTTACTCCTGTGAAACGACCCTTTCAACAAGCTATTAGTCGATATAGTAAATGATGTCTGTTAGCTTAGTTGAGTCATTACCAGGCATATTGAAAATTGGAATATATTTGTGGTTTTGGGACTTGCATGAGCTACTTATTTATTTAGTTGACGTTACTTGCCGGTTCTTCACCAACCCAAATCGTGCACTTATTCTCGACGAATTATATATAGGTGCTTATGTAGGCCTATGTAAAATAAAATATTTTCCATTTGGCCGTTTATATAGGAAGATCAAACAGAAAAACTTATTGGCAGATAGTTTAACAGTCGACTACAGAACAAAAACTCTCAACATCATGTTACATATAAAAACCCTTTATAATTCGACAAGGTCGCTCAACAATTAAAAATATCTACCTGATACGTCACATCCTTTCGGATATCCTATCACAATAATCACTTACTTCCTACCGTTATATCTATGAGAAGAAGAACTGCATCCACACGAAATGACTTAAGTCGAGCTTTGGGAATTTTGAGTCTGGAACCAAATGTGTGCTTGGAATGTCGGTTTTCGAAGATCACGTTTTTTGCGATACATCTTTTGATTGATGGCGTTGTGATATTTGGTGAAAAAACGTAACCTCTCTTTATTTGTAATCTCCAAAACAAAATGCAAGCGGCTTGGGCTTAAGGCCGTACCCTGACCAATTAACCTTGAGCATTCGTTCCCTCTGTACTGTACAGTAGTGAATACGCCCATATTTTAGAATAAAATCTATATAAAATAAAATTTTGGTCTTTTGGAATTTTTATTTGTGTCAAAATGTTCATTATTAAATTGTCTATCCATTAGTGTCAGTAGCAAAATTAAATAATGTTTACGTTACGAGGAGATGCGTGTTATTAATCACTATTTCTCATTTCGGGAGTTGTGTTGGAAGGAGATTTATTAAAGGTATACTCAATAAAAAATAAAAATAAATCTGCAATTATGGAATCAAGATTATGTAGAAATTTAATATGTTTTTTATTAGTTGATATTTCTTTTAAATAACAAGTAGATAGCTCCAAAAAACTGCACAAAAACGGTTTGCGTGGCGTTTTGGTCGGGGAGGCGCCTTAAGCATCGATTTCCGTTCTTTTGTGTCTCTGCGGATTGCTGTTCAAAGGATTGGCCCGACTTCGCTATAAGTACCTACTGCAACTTTTATTAAAAATTAAATAAGATGTTTAGCAATGTTACCTAAGAGTTAAAATACATTAAAATATCAATTACATCTCAAAAGCACGATGTTAGGATAAGCGAACAAAATAAAATAACATAACTTTACATCACGCATGTAACAATTTATTTGTTATACAAAGGTGTACCCATTAGTGCACCCACCTTTCACGAGATATATATTTAAGTCCCATTTAATAGGGGGCAAGCCTATTGCCATCAACCGAGCACAAATCTAGACTACGTAGCTCCTACGCCTGCTACTGATAAATCCCATTTAGATTCGATATATTCGAAGGATTTATTTGAACAATAAACCGAAATATTATTTGCCTTGACAGTAATTTGTACAAAATACTAACTTTCGCCAATAAATGAGACACAACATCTATGCTAAACCTTCTAGTACCTACGTATTTCGCAAGCTTGTTCTGCATTTCAAATTAGTAACTTATTATTTACCCCACTTTACCTAGATTTCGCAGAAAATACTACAACTGTGAATCACGCAAGTATTACAGAATCTAGGAAATAATCTAAGTAAACCAGTACCCAATCATTGTATAACTCACTTCCCATACCTCGAAAGGTTTTAGAGGAAAAAACTACTCCAATGGCAAAAGTATGAGTATACTAGAAATACTATGGTAGATTTCTACATAACCCAGTTTAAAATGTGGTAGGTATAAAACCGCCATTTTATTTAAAGTCGTGCACGTGCAACTGCTCGGTGTAGACTTTCAGCGAGAAACGGGATCCCGCCTCTTTTAGGCAAAAAGTGGCGGTAACCAAACACCGGTGACGGGGCGTGGGATATGTATTCACACATGGTTTTAGGGCAAATATACCAATGTAATATATATATTTATATATATATACACAGCACATAGTCCCATGTCTTTTAAATTAGTATACCTATATTAGGTTTCGTTTATTTAGTTATATACACTCAGAAGTCAGTGTAGACGATAAAGTACATAGAAAAGATATCAAATGTTATAATATTCCTTCTCTACACTTAGTGGAGGTTATCAGAGGAAATGTTCAAATATTTTAACAGTGGTAAACCCTGAGAATACACTTTATACACTTAGAAAGGGTAGAAGTTCAGAGGACGTCAGTCTAAGATGATTACTTTACATTTTTTACCATTTATACACTTAGAAAGGGTAGAAGTTCAGAGGACGTCAGTCTAAGATGATTACTTTACATTTTTTACCATTTATACACTTAGAAAGGGTAGAAGTTCAGAGGACGTCAGTCTAAGATGATTACTTTACATTTTTTACCATTTATACACTTAGAAAGGGTAGAAGTTCAGAGGACGTCAGTCTAAGATGATTACTTTACATTTTTTACCATTACGGCCACCTTTACTATGTATGAAAACAATATTATGCCTTCTTACCACTCAAGTGTAACTTCAAAACTACATGAGATGAGATATTACATAAGAGTTCAATAAAAATATTAGCGGGACGTTTTCGGTTGTGTTCCAAATCGGTATGACAGGTAAAAGACCTAGTAGAAAACGCAGCGTCAATCTTGTCATCCTACGTAGGTCGACGTCGAATGATGAATAGTTTAACCATAGTGCTAAATAGATGACTATTGTTCTTCGTATTTATTAGCGCTACTTACCAAATTGTCCCTTACATTATAATCATTTAACAGTTCCATTAAGGTTGAGACAATAATAACACAAACACTTTCGTATCAAATAACAGTTTAAACATCGGATTGTACAGTTAAATTAACCGGTCCATTGTGATCCGACATAAAACCGCACACATAATTACATTAATCGGTGTGTACTCACAAAAGTACACATGACGACAAAAAGTTGAGCCACTATTGATATTATAACAATATCACGCTTTTAGAACCTATCCGGTATAACTTGAACTACCTCACCGCCCTTCGTCGAATAAAATAGGATGAAAGACGGGTGTAAGGATGAAGGATTAGAGGTCACTGTATAGCGGCTGCATCATAAAGAGCTATCGTGAACTGTACACTTGTAAAACACGCTTTGTTAGACGGCGCCTGTCATTGTGTTCAGACAATACAACTTGTAAGAAATGTTTTTTAGGAATCCTCCATTCATGAAACTATTAGATGATACGGTTTTGTAAAATCAGTGATAATAAGGAACCTGTTGCGTCGCCTTGCGTCGCTACATCGAATAAATTGCATGAAAGTGAATTGAATTCATTGTAATTCATGGTATTGTGTGCGCGAGTTTCCGTAACTCATCCTTTTCTTATCAGTGATTGTTTACTCAAGTTGTTTTGTTCACTATTGAGACAAAAGGGTTATTTAGTATTTAATGGTAAAATAAACGTTTGTTTTGTTGTTCATAATTTGATTCGTATTAAATCTGCAATTTTGAATATAACTCGCTTCTTATTGTACCCCGTGTTGTAATACGATGCACAGAGGCGATTTTTTTATTATGTCACTGTATCCCACAATTCAGTGTGTCAGTCTTCAAAAACACCAAAAGGCGAAAAATATTATCCCCATCTACCTAGTCTTCTCCCAACTATAGGTATTAGGGTTGTCTTCCAATCTAACGGGATGCAGCCGGACCAGTATTTTATATGGGGCGATTGCCTATCTGACAAAACCGACAAAACAAACAAACCAGTTAGTACTGGCCAATATGATATCCCTTGTTAAGACTGGTGGTCAGACTTTCAGGCCACTGCCTACTTATTACGAATGTCACGCGGTCTGCTTTCCGAGAGGAATGGGTGGAAAACCATTATCATTATCATCATCGTCATTATCATCGTCATCATCGTCGTCATCATCATCGTCACCATCACGGCATCATCATCATCATCGTTATGTCTTTTTCTTCCATACTTCTCTATTCGTTATCAAAATCAAAACTCATTTATTCAAACTAGGCTGATAATCAGCACTTTTCGAACGTCAAAATTTACTTTTCTTTACTTTACTTATTTACAAGAGGTAGTCCCCCAAAACGTAGTGTTTTCCATCTTATCAGATACTCCTTTTCACAAATCATCCAATACACAGTAGATCCATCTTTCTTTGGAGAAAACTCACACATCTTATTAATGTTTAGTTCGTTTTGATTCAAAATTATTAATCACTAACAAATCGCCTTGACACTGACTCAATGTAACCCTAATGAAACCGTAATATTTGCAATAATGTATCCTATGATCGTGACAAATCTGATTGAGTATTTGTATAGTTGGCACCTCTAATGCGTTGCGAATTAACTCATTATTATCTACATGAGTTTGTAGTTTTATTCCATTGTCACACAGAATATACTGTGGCCCATCTATTGACATTATTTTTAGAAAACTGTTTCAAAAATCGACCAATGAATGTTCTACTCAATAAGATTCTCAAATTCACTTACAGAGAACACAGCCAAAACTGAGCGGCTTGGAAACGTGCAGTTTTGCGTAAAATACGCACAATAATGCAAGTAAACACTGACTATTTTGAAAGTTTGTATGAAAATTCAAAAAAACTCCATAAGATTAGACAGACCTTCTGAAAATATTTTCAGTAAAAGCATTTTTCCAGAAATAACACCACTTCTACAAACAAAAGCGGTCAAACAAAATCAAACTACACCACATAGCATCACAATATTCGTTACCCATAAAACTACGCATCGCCCAACAACTCATATACTTAATTTCAGTATACGCTCACCCACACAGCCCCACAAGAATCTACAGCTGTATATCCTACGTCAATATGTGTGTTGCACATTTGTGTGTGAGTTGCACATTAGCGTGTGTGTATGCGCATGCGCGGTGAGGAAGCTGCGCGTGAGATTTGCCCGCGTACGCAGCTGCGGCGGCCAGGTGTGCGCTCCCCTGCCACAGAGTACCCCCCAGCCCCACCCGTCGGTACAGTCGCGTACGGTGCGCTGAGATTTGTTGAGGGAATATTCGAGTAGATTCTATATTATATTAGATGAACCAAAAATTTAGTAACGAAGATTATCATGATCGTGTTAAGAATCCTTTTATTCTATCATGAAATAAGTTTTATAATTTGGTAAATACACACATCAAAAGTGTCTAGGGATCAAGCATTTTTATGCGGATTTCTTGAGATTGAGATGTGGCTTTGTAATAAATTTATGATTTTATAAATTTATATGGATCCTTTTTGGTGCATTTTATAATTTGAATCAGGAACTGTGAATCAAATTCGAGTAAAAGATGAAAATCAGCTGTCAATATTTTCCCTATAAAAACATACAACGCATTGAAGACATTATTAGTGCTACTGTTTCCCTACTACTGATTAAAACCAACGTTATTATGGAGCGGCGACGTCATTTAAGCAGGGAAGAAATGCTCAGAGCCGTGGGAATGATAGAAGCTGGTTCCCGGCAACGTACTGTGGCTTTAGCTCTGAATACAAGTCAGAGTGTTATCAGTCGACTTTGGACACGTTACCGAAGCACTGGTACCGTGGCTGAGCGCCATGGAGGACGGTATCGCTGCACCACACGGAGACAAGACCGATACATTCAAATCTTAACTCGAAGAGCTCCAACAATAACCGCCATGATGTTAGCCGTGAGGCTTCATCACTCTTCAGGGAACTTAATTAGCGACCAAACAGTCAGAAACCGCTTGCAAGTGAACCTTCATTCCCGAAGACCGCTACGGGTACCACCTATAGCAATGCACAATCGTAGGATTCGATATCAATGGGCTCTTGAACACAGAAATTGGGCAGAAGAACAATGGCGTTTCGTGTGCTTTTCTGATGAGTCTCGTTTTGGTATGAGACCGGATACAAGACGTATACGACACTGGAGAACCCCTGGACGCCAACAGCGATTAAAATCCTGCCAGGAAGTCCATCCTTATAGTGGTGGAACCATCATGGTATGGGCGGGTATTTGGATCGGCGGAAGAACTGAGTTGATTTGAATCAGAGGCAACCTCAACGCTCAAATTTATGCTGAGACGATTGTATCAGACGTCATCGTTCCTCTACAAGTGCAAATCGGTCCCTTATTTCAGTTAATGCATGATAATGCACGACCGCACACCGCAAGAGTTGTAAGACAGACTCTCGCCGCAGCTAACATCAATGTCCTGCCCTGGCCTGCTCAGTCGCCAGACTTGAACCCGATTGAGCATGCATGGGATATGCTACAGAGAAGAGCTCTGCCGAATATGGAGGGTATCCAGTCGCAAGAAGACCTTTTTTTGTTGTTGCAACGAACATGGGCGGCCATTCCACAGCGTGATTTGGATGAACTCATTTTGAGTATGCCAAACCGATGTTCTTGTGTTGTTAGTGTTCGCGGTAGAAACACGGATTATTAATTGTTTAAGTTACCCAATAAAATTTTAAAGAAAACTGTTATTTCAGTCTTTTTTTCGAACTTTAATGTTAGTGGTTCAAATGTCAAAAATCCCTTTATTAGGAAAATGGCAAATTTCTTTATTAATGCAAAGGTGACTTGGTTTATCGTTACTGTGACAAACGAAAACACTTTATTTGATGAATCCTTAAAGAAAATTTTAATTAATATCAATCAGGAGAAAAGTTATTGCAAAAATATATGTTGATCCCTAGACACTTTTGATATGTGTATATTCTACGTTTCTCAGTTGTTTGTGTAGCAAATTACGTGGGATATTATTTTATACATGGCAAAGAAAAATAATTGAACTATCGTGTTCTTTGAATTAACTGTAATTCTCAGGTGAAAATTAAAAAACATAGATCTCCACCACCTAAAAAGACAATGCAATCACAGAATTTAATCAACAACCAAAAAATAAACAAATCGAAACACTTCGACCGCGACAGTACCCCACTACCCCATCAAAATCTGTGAATGCTTGCACAAACCCGCTTCCATGACACAAACAGTCCATCAAGTATCGTATTTATTCGGCCCGGTGTACTAAAAGAACATTACCGTACTTCATGTCTGGCCCCCATGGGACTAGTCCCCACGAGTAATTATCCTACATGTTTCTATATTTTTAGTGGATTATTATTTACGGTTTCGGCCAGAACCATAATGTTTAGGAATTACTGGTACGGATTTGAATAGAGGCGAAATAAATTGGTAATTGCGACATTGACTCTTGATTTTTGGTATATGATGCAAAGTAAACAAAGGCTTTCTCGCAGTATCTGATTAAAAATGTATTATTTTAAGTAATGTCGTGATTTTAAAATTTTCTCTGTCTTATTTATGAAAAAAAAACACTTCTTTTTAAATCCGAATATTGCATGATTATTACAGGTTTACAAAACCTGGTTTGTAAACTAATTGTTGTTTGACTGCGTCTTTGGTCTAGTGGAAGCAATGGCGATTGCTGGCGATTGTTACGAGATTCAATTCCTGGGTCGTGCAAATTGTGATGGGATTTTCAAATCAGGAATTTCTTTGTAGCAACTACGGAGTCTGAATTTATGCCCAATTTATGGCAATGGGCTAGCACATCATGGGACTTAAACATTACGGACGAAATGTGGGTATACTATTACGCACACCTCTGTCTAACCCTTCGGGAGTTACCGGCGTGATGTTATGTTATGTAACTTGTTGTTTCCTGCCCATCACACTTCTAGTTCGTTGCCTGCGTTCATTTGTGAGAATAAAATAATTTGACTTGTAAATATTGACACGTAATTTTCACTCGTATATTATTGTTTTACATTGTGAAATACAATATGCATAAATTGTATATTTGTTAAATGAACGCAAAATAATATTTGCTTTAGAGGTAGTAAATAATGCTGAATTTAATAAATAATAATTGAATGACCATTTAACACCCACATACAAACATAATTACGTACCTTTTCTACTTGTTATCAGAGAAATTAAGTGGTGGTTTAAGAACAAACTCAAAATACAATACTAGATTTCTGATAATGTATTGCACTAACTGCTGCACTCAGAGAGCTTTAATGATTACTTAGGCCATCACTTAGTTAAGGTTTCGACAGTTTTGTCATACAAAAATATGTCAAATCTTTACTAAGTGACGGCTTAAGTAATTATTAAATGTCTGTGAGTACCGCAGTTAGTCTATTAGACTATTATGGACTATACATTAAGCGTCTTATCCTATTATACACAGTTTACTAATTTCATGTTACCAGCATATCTCTGAGCTCAGTGTGCCTGTTGGCTAAGGCCTCCTTTAACAATTTCCATTGCTTTCTATCTCTAGCGACAAAGGTACCTCCAATTGGGACCCACTGGTTATTATTATGGCCACACAAGACGATACCACCACCCATCCCTTTCAGTCTTGTCGAACATAATCACCTAGTAGGTACGAGTATGTAGATTGTATGCGCAGACACATTTACGTAACCATTACGCAACAATTCGCCGCAAACATATGTGCAGAGGGTCTGTCTACTCATGGTAATTTTTATCCAAAAGGAGGGTTATGTGTTTAATATGTGTGTATGTATGTATGTTCGTTTCTTTGTTCCCTCATAACTCCTAAACAGATGGAGGGATTTGAATAAAATATACGTTGACAGATTCGAATTGATGGCGCGAGTGTCACTGGCTACATTAAAATTAAAAACAATATAAATATTAAATTATGAAATTAAATGAAAATAGAATGTGAAATTTGAGTCGGGTTTTTTAGTTTTTTAACTACTTTTTTTGGACCTAAATACGAAGTTGAAGAATCCACTTTGCAGTGGTCTAACGTCGAGAACAAAAGAAGATACAGAAGTAGCCTATTTGTAGTTATTAATACAACCACCTAAAATGATTTGAAACCAGAAAATTATTGACGTAAGCTATGTACAATGTAGAAGAATCAAATCATCATTATTTGCTTCATCTTTACCTTACTATTTTGAGGTCTTTCCACTCTGAACGGATGCAGCTGAAAATCAGTATTTTACTTTCACCACCTCCACAACCCAATTAGTATTAGATACTATGATAAAACCTTGGTAATTAAGACTATATAATAAATCAAATACTTGCCTCGAAAATTTACCAATTTTCAGAGCAGTAACAGAACTTCCTCCTAAACCTAGAAATAGGTACGAACATTAAATCTAAAACCGACAGTTACTTTTAGATGAGAATTTCTAAAAGATCTGCGCGTGCACAATAGAGTCGTGTCGACTGCGCGTGAGTAGCTTTCCAAGCATCTCCCCTCTCTAACCGGACAATGGTCAGCTGAATGCTTATAAATATGCACTATGACTGGTTAAACGAGGAACGTTCTATGAAGGAGTGTAGTGTTCATGAAAATTAAGAACTTTTAGGATGAGACGAACTGAAATATGCAAAAAATTATACCTATTATCAATTTTTCCTTACATCCCATCATTTCGTTAGTTCATCGTCAAGTCATCACATCATTAAAATAACACCTGAAGTGTTTGGCCAACGAACAAGAGGTATGTTTTAGACCCCTCTTACATGGGTCTAAAGACAAGACTGTTCCTATTGTTACCAGCTGGGTATGGAAAAAAAAGGCACTACCAATTGAACACACGAAATAACTTTATTACTCGCAAAACACTTAGACACAATCGCAAATCACTACTGAACACTTTATCGCACTAGATATCTCTTCGAAAAAGTTACTTTACGCCCTCGGCATGCGGTCGAAATCACAATGCCAATTGCCGCTGACGCCGCGCGCTGACTAACTACCTACAGAATGTAAGTAGGTACCTACTGGAATAAAGTATATGTCCCTCGTTTTACCAGCCATAGGAGTTAGGAGTTATGTTTGAACAGGGTGAAATTAACAACATGCCACAAAGAGATCGTAAATAAGCTAGACTTTAGCCTTTTGTTTGTGCACCTATGATTATGACGGTTTTATTCAGGTACTTATTCGCTGGCGGCTTGTTAGTGTTGCATACCTTCCTACGTAGGTAACTGTTTTCGTTTATTATATTTATTTTATGTTAACTTCTTCCAAGACTATACCTTTTAAGATGGTCTTCGGAACTCAAAGTGTTACTAGCTGTTTTCTCCACTTTCTCTGTAATTGCCTTTTTTAGCTGATGAGAAATCATCGAATCCTACTCTAAGGGGAGCGGAAGGATGTGTGCCAGACTTGACTGACTAAAATCACCCATGTTCACTAGATCTCTTACGAACAGTCCCACAGCTCCGTAGTAACCTGGATTCTGAATTTATGAGCGGATTTTGAAATAAGGCTCCCTTCATCCATCCATTATTTATGCTTAAACATACTTTGTATAATAGGGATGGATGGAACCAAACGCTGAATGGTCGTTGAAAGTAGAAGACATGCTGCATTGATTCTAATTGAATTGCTATGAGAGCAAGAGAATGATAATACATACTGTGGGTATCGTCTGCCTAACATTTCGCATGTAACAACCAAACTATACAATCAAGCAGAAGTATATGAGACACACACAAAACCTTATTTTATTAATCGTAGTCTCTCAAGATTTTCCTCAATTCATTAATGTGTTTTGGTCCAAGGAATAATGAGAATATTAAATAATAACATCTATTTAATATATAACTAAGCAAGAATTCAGATAAACATTTTCCTCCACGTGTATTCGTCAACGACAACTTAAACTGAGGCCATTCATTATGGGGCTGCGGAATGCTGTAAGAGATACCGCGGCCTCGACATATGGGGCTAAGAAGGAACATGGGGTGGATTTTAGTCAGTAGAAGTCTGGCACTCCCTTTCGCTCTGCTCAAGAGCGGAAGGGGGTTATTTGATGATTTCCCACCCCCAAAAAAAAAGGCCATCCATTATCAAATTATCACGATCTACCTAGGCGTTTCCCCAGTCTGATCTGATGCAACTGAATTGTGTTTGACATGGAGAAAGTGCCAATCTCACCACCACCTCCACAACACACACCCCGTCTATTTGATATCACAATTCCCCGTTGTATGACTGGTTTTCAGACTTTCGGGTTTCAGCTTTGGGTATTTTTTTTATTTTGGGTTACGCTTACGACTGTCAAAAGTCAACCTGTTAACCGAGCTCAGAAGGGTTTCGATATGTTATAAAATGATCACTTATCCGCGGATCGAGCTCTGTAAGCTTGTTATTTAGCCAGGAACCTCATCAGACTTCAAACAAGCCTAAAAGCTTAATAGGGTATTTTACCAAAAAAATCTAATTAGTCCGTCTGATAGATTATCGAAAAATATTGGATACGTGTTTTTTGTTTTATCAAATTAATAAAAAATTACGAAAATAAAACGTGTCAAAGATCATGACTCCCGGGTTTTGACGTCACTTTGTTGATAAAGTAGTACTAACCTTGTGACGTCACACGACTTGACACGACTTTTCGAAGCACTGTATCATCTTAATCTTTTGTTTACGTGAAAAAAGAAGAAATACGTGTCCATTATTTTTGGAAATCTATCGGACGGACTAATTCGATTTTTTGGTGAAATACCGTATTGGTTTGCGTTATAATCTACTACTTACCATGATATTAATTTACCCTAGGGGTTCACCGCATTGTTGGTCCCTAGACAGGTCTCGCCTCATCATCATCTGCCCAGCCTTTTCCCAACTATGTTGGGGTCGGTTTGAGTCTTACCGGATGCAGCTGAGTACCAGCATTTTACATGGAGTGACTGCCTATCTGACCTCCACAACCCAGTTAATACTGGGTTATACGATACCTCTTGGTTAGACTGGTTGTCAGACTTTTAGGTCACTGACTGCCTGTAACGACTGCCAAAGACCTATATATGGCAGCCGGGACTAACAGCTTAACGTGCTTTAGGAGGTACGGAGGAAATTTGATATGGGCGGTCACCCATCCTCGGATTATAACCTAGGCATGCGCGCTTAACCTAAAGATCGAACCAAGTGGCAGTTATTATCAAACCACGAGCGCCTCATCCCCATTCATCATGAGACAAAGACCACAAACTACAAAATCCATAAAACCATGCAGTAATTAATTCACGCCATTGCACATTACGGTCACAACTCACAGTATTATCGTAATTATCGGAAAAGTGTGGCGTGGTCATCCCTAATTTGCCGATCGATTAGGAGCGTGCGAGAGTCGCCGCTCGGCGGTCACACATGCTTGTCACCGCACTCACCATTAAAGGTGGTTTAGAGGGTACGACACGATTCTGTGTACGATACGATTTTCATCCCTTCTCTCTGATCTCTGATCAGATCATCACACTGAACGATCCATCGCCTTGTTTAACTGTTCCATTTTTTTTTTTCAGTAAAAATTTCCTTGATGTGGCCAATGGCTATTATTATATTATGAGGAGCACGTGACTTAATAATCGTTCAAGTTGGTCTTCAAGGTCGGTCCGTGCATGAGTGACATACCGAAATACCTCCGTGCCTCAAAAAATACATTTGCAGATCTTCCCCCGAAAATCCGACAACCGCAGTCTTACCAATACCGAGTAGGGGTTTCGAATTTTTCAGGGTAGTAACTGTGTTGTGGAGGTTAGATAGGCAGTCACTCCATGTAAAATACTGGTTTTCAGGCAGCTGAATACCTGTATTAACCAGATGCATATCCAGTTAAACTGGAATCCGCGACCGCAACATAGTTAAAAAAAAGGCTGATTCTGAAAAGATGTTGACTCTGGCTTTCATGAGTTGCAGTGACTTCGGAATACTTAGGGTATTTCACTAAAAAAATCTGGTTAGCCCGTCAGATTGATTTTCGAAAAATAATGATTATTTTAAATAATAATTTTTTTCACTTAAACAAAAGATGAAGACGATACAAAGCTTCGAAAAGTTAAGTCAAGTCGTGTGACGTCACAAGGTTAGTACTTTTTTACCCACAAAGTGACGTCAAAAGCCCAAACTACTGATCTTTGACGCGATTTATTTTCGACAATTTTTATTAATTTGATAAAACAAAAAACACGTATCCAATATTTTTCGATAATCTAACAGACGGACTAATTAGATTTTTTTGTGAAATACCCTATTATAGTGTGGCGGGCTTGTCCAAAAAAAAAGATGGGAGAAGGCTAGACAAATGATGATGATATTAAATGGACAATCACTAAACATACGTTTAACTCACACTAAAACACAAACCCTATCAAATATCTAACCCATTTAAAAAAATCGTAACCTCTAAAACATCCTCTCGTCTGACCGTAAAGCACGGGCAGGCTCTGCGCGGGCGCACGGCGATTTGACGGATTTCACGGCGCCGCGACGGGTCACGCTGCGGGGTCACGCCCCGCTAATGTCACGCTCCCCGCCGCTTTCCATTAGTTCACGGAATGAAAGTACCTAGAGAACGAGGTGACATTATTTTTTCTTTTTTTTTGTGTGAAAATATTTATGACTGGCCGGTAGCGGGCAGCGGTGAAGTTGAAATTACTTTACACTGCAAATAGTTTAGATGGTTCATGTCTGTAAATATTTTTGAAACGTAGAAGTTTTTATGGAAAGGTACAAGCACTACTAAGTTTAGTGACGGTTTGCCAGTTTTCACCCTTATATTAGTACACTATTACATAACGAAAAAATACACTGGGCCTGTTTTTCTCTTAGGTTAGGACTGAGCACCACATGTGACCTTTCCTAAATTACCCTAGGCAGCTAAAATTATCGTTTTAATAAGCCATCTTGTGAAATTCGTTGCTTAGTTAAAAAATTGCTGATCAATAAACATTATGTTGATTAGGTACTTTTGAAAATTTGCACCAAAACTCCTTGACTTTCCGGAAATAAGTACTTTCACACTTGCTTAAACATCTGCATTACCTTATGGATAGCTCAAATTGTGTAAACTCAGAAGATCTATTTCAATATATCTATTTATTCAGGTTTTCGAATGCAGATGCAGTCACATTACAGTATGGAAATTCGTGTGTTTAAAGATAGAAACATATTTAATGGAAAATGGTTACTTCAATAAATTAAAACAACAGTACCTAGTTACTAATAGCCTTTTTTTTTGAAGGGGTGAAAAATCATCAAATAGCCCTCTCGCTCTTGCGCAGAGCGAAATCCCGGGAATGCCAGACTTCTACTGACTAAAAGCCCCCCATGTTCCTTCTTAGCCCTTTATGTCAAGGTCACGGCATCTCTCACAACATCCTGCAGCCCCGATTACTACGATTACGCGAACCAGCAGTGTTAAGGTTTTAAGTGTAACCATTGCCCACTTCTTGTTATTTTAATTCATTAGAACACCCACATTTCGACAGTATATTTAAATACCATGTAACAGTGGTGGACCTATTGCCATCAACCGAGCACAAACCTAGAGTCTGTGACTGCTACTGAGAAATACCTGATGGGAAAACGCAATAACATTTTTACTGGGAATGAAACCAAATGTCTCATACACAGCAGTCGCGCTTGTTACCAGTAGTTTAACGAGGCACTCGAATTTGTCTTTCTAATCCCATAGGGATGTTTACTGACTTGAAAAAATATGATTATAATTAGTTCGTCTTTTAGATTAACGAAAAATATTGGATACGTGTTTTTTGTTTTATCAAATTAATAAAAATTGACGAAGATACAATGCGTCAAAGATTTGGGTGGGGGGTTGTGACGTCACTCACTGGTAAAGAATGTCATACTAATGTCTTAGAAAATAACATCACACGAGTTTTCAAAGCACTGTATCGTCTTCATTGTTTGTTTACATGAAAAAAGAAAAAAAACGTGTCCAATATTTTTTGGAAATCTATTTGACGGTATAATTAGATTTTTGTTAACTACCCTATTGATCTTACCACGTTCTTTTAGTAAAAGAACACACCACACTAAAAATAACAATTGAAAAAATCATCATAATAAAAACTGTTCCTACTGAAATAATTAATTACCAGCACCACATAACGAGCAGTGTGACCAACCTATGATTCCGCCATATTGCCACAGATGAGCGAGCGAACGCGCCCGTGACTTCCGTTTCCGGCGGCGCGCCTGCGCAGCATCCGCGCACCGCATGAGCACTAGACCGACGCGCCTGCCAATACTGTCAGTGAGTACAATACCTGCTACTATTTATAGTGATTAAATCCTTGGGCGTTTAAGTATTGGATTGATTAATAAGATATTGTGGTAACTCTTTCGAATAACTTTCGCCACGCTGGCAGGGTGAACCCCTCCCTAGCAAACATTTTCAAACATTCCATGCACATTTTTCAATGACTTGCAATAGGTATAACTCAGTACCTAAATTATATCCCGCCATCGGGAACAGGGTTCAAGCTACCGGCTGTCTGGAATCCAGAGAGAAGGAACCTCCTTACAATACGAGCAGTGTCCGTTAGTAGGTACTGCTTTCTGAATCAAGCTCTTGGGCTCTGAAATGTGATTCAGAAAGCAGTACTCCTGTACACGGCTCGATCAAAATAAAGCAGAAGAAGATCAAGCTGGATCAAGATCCAGCTGCCTGACGATGGCCTCCTTAGGTATTAAGTCGAGGCTCTTGGCATTTAAGGCATTGACTGAAACGGCTATCAGTACAATGATGCAAATGTAATTATTTTTTCATTTCTCATACTCGGAAAGTAGTGTTGGTTTGATCCGAGTAGCGGGTGGCAAATGCTACTTCCCACCTTAGGGCGGGAAAGACTCATAGTAATTGCTTCCCTCCCTAGGGAGGGAAGCAATTTTAAACATAGAACTAAATTTGGTGCAGCGGTCGGCCGCAAAAAAATGCTGCGGTGTTGTGAGTGTTTAAACAGCCAGTATGAATTAAAAAAAAATAAACTAAGCGGGTCCGCCCGCGGCAGGGCCGCGGTGTGTTCCATATTTAAAATTTTAAATAGACTATATAATTTGGCGGGATACTAACTCTTTAAGCGTTATCGAAATCTCGGTAATAGAACAGAATACGTAGTTATAGCTTATTAAAAATGAGTTCAAGTGATTCTGAAATGTTGACCCCAGATTCTGTTAGAGACGAAGCCAATACAGTTATCGAAAATCTTTTGCCAGAAATTTCAAAGGAAAGATACTTAAATACATACAATGACTTTATGAAGTGGCGAGCAGATAAGAAAATAAAATCATTTTCCGAAAGTGTATTTCTTACATACTTCAATGGACTGTCTGGAAAAATAAAGCCTTCTACGCTATGGAGCAGGTATTCAATGCTCAAGAGTACCTACACTAAAAGTAAAACACAATGTCGATTTGAAAAGATTCCTTAATCTAACATCGTTTCTGAAAAGACAGTCTCAGGGGTTCAAGACCAAAAAATCTAAGGTTTTCACCTCTTACGAAGTGGAAACATTTTTAAATGAAGCCCCTGACGAGATATATTTGGCAGTGAAGGTAAGTTATAACGTTTATCTAGGTTGGAGGTCTTTTACTCTAAAATCAAATGTCGATCCCAACGACTTGACTCTGTTAAGATACCTACATAAATAGGATAGGTTTGCATAAAAAGAGGCAATCATATTATCAATCAAACACACTGACCCAGATTGCGTAGGTAAATTAAGAGTTAGATAGGAGTACATTTCTGGAGTAAAAGATCTCTGCTTGTTATTTTATTTACATAGTTAGATACCTAAAAGATTAATAGGTATTAATTAAGAAATTATATTTTTCACAGGTGGTATTAATACCTACTTGGTATAAGCGGCGCCTGCAGAAGCAGTGAACTCACTAATTTAACAATTAACGACTTTGAAAATCACGGCCAGTTATTACTCGTAAAATTAACTAAAACAAAAACAAATATTGAGCGTACGTTTGTTGTACGAGAAGAGTTTACACAAATAGTAAAGAAATATCAAAAAATCAGACCTAATGACATAAAAACGGATCGCTTTTTTCTCAACTACCAAAAGGGAAAATGCTATAAACAAGTGATCGGTAAAAATAAAATCTCAGGTATGCCGAAGCAAATAGCAACCTATTTGAATTTGCCAAACTGTGAACAGTATACCGGGCATTGCTACAGAAGAACGTCAGCGACACTATTAGCCGATTCTGGGGCGAACTTGACAATGTTAAAAAGACATGGAGGATGGAAATCCAGCACAGTCGCGGAAGGCTACATTGAGGATTCTGTCCAAAATAAAACTAAAATTTCAAACAAATTAACTGAGACTATAAATTTACGCCCCACTTCGCCTCAACCAACTACTTCAAGGGAGTCTGCGCCATGGATTCCACCGTCTAATCAAATAATGGAGTCTCCTACTTTTACAGAAATTCAGCACAGCCAAAGACATAACATATCAAACAGCGTAAATATTCCAAACGAAAATCTAACTTTAAATTTCACAAATTGTTCAAATTTCTCAATTAATTTTAAATAGGTACCATGTTATTATTTTCAATAAAATTTTTAGAAAAACTACTATTTTTTACTTTCCTTATATTCGAAATGAAAAGTAGAGTGCTTAACACGGGTGAAAGACATCAATTCCTACTCGGACTATAGCCGCCCTCGCTTCGCTCGGGCGTCTAAATGCCTCGTATGGGAATTGATTCCTTTCGACCCTAGTGTAACAATCTACTATTTTCTATTGTTACCGTTTAAAAAAGGCCACTGTGTGAAGCCGTCAGCTGGCCGATAACCGATAAAACTTCGTCAGTTTCTTGAACTAGTCTTATGTTAGTAGAAACTCAAAATTTACTCTTTCAATTATTTGCAACGGGTAAATGAGTCTGGTTTTATACCCAAAATGCAAGCGAATCGAAGAAGCAGAGGGCGATGATCAAGTGGCTTGCATTTATTAGCCAACTATTTGTAAAGCCCCTTTTGCCTACTATTGATAATTATAAAATAAACATTATTTGTCCAACCGATATTGTCGATAATGTCTTTTTGGAGTTGCTTTAGCACTTGGCACTTGAAATCACCGAACTCAAAATGACGCCTGTAATTCCCGAAGGGTCTTAGCTTTGGTAGCCTATAGTGTCCCCGCTGCTAGGACACAGGCCTCCTTCTACGAAAGAGAATGCTATAATCCACCCCATCGGGCCCTGTCTGTTCGTGAATCGTCTGCGAATTTTTGGCTCTGGGAGGCTTTTTTCAACATTTTCAGAGTAACGGCGATGAAAATAATTACGCAAATTCTCCTATCTTGAAATCGTATAATAAACTTAATCTGACACAAATTACGCATAGCTACGTCTTGCAAATAACCCATCTTATAACTCACAATTGCATAAAAACAATGGTTAAACAAATTGCATTACGTTCACGTCGCATACAAGACGGCGTGCGTCACGGCTCGCAGCCGGCGCGTCATCGTCACGTGTCGGAAGCGGTCCCATTAGCCCGTCCGCGGCTGAAGTATCCGGCAACGCACGGCGACGGAAAAATAACGTTATATCATATCATGTGCATTTGTGTAGATAGATTAATAACATGCATGTGATTTGTGAACTAAGTGCATTATTTTGCAATGATACCAGCCGTGGGCAGCGGTGGTCCAATGGTGCAGGTCTCGACTTAAGAACAGTTAGTCGTGGGGTCGAACCCAGGCGGGCGCATTACTTTGTGTAATTCATACCATCACCGCTGCTCTCAAAACGGTGAAGGAAAACATCGTGAGGAACCAGGCAAGTCTTAGAACCAATAAAGTCGAAGACATGTGACATCTGCCAACACGCACAGGGCCCGCGTGGTGGATTATAGCCAATCCATCTCCTAGAGGGGGGGCCTGAGTTCCTTCATGGGGAACATTATAGACTGATGATGATGATGATACCAAGATGAGATTTGTGCCGGTTGATGGTAATAGGATGTACAATGGGATACACCTTACCTCTTAGGGATAACCGGCGTGATGTTATATTGTACCGGGTGGATCTCCAAATACGAACTAGGGAGAAACCGACAGTAACACTAATATAAATGGCAAAGGAAACATTATGATAAATAAATAATATATTTCTTGAGAAATAAGCAGTGGGTACCTTTGTACTCATATATTATTTTATGTTTTTTTCCTGTGCTTTCTACTGTGTGTACATAAATAGTAAAATAAATAAATAATTTAGGAAAAACGAAAATTGGATTAGTCTACCTACGCAATTTAGGAACAGTCACATGTGTATTAGGGTCCGTTCACAGAGACTGGCTCGGAGATGCTGTCGCGTGTTTCGTTAACGTGTTTCGAGCATCGCTACTGACGCGCGTTCGTTTTGTTGGCTAGGGCAAACAGCTAGCGGCCGCATCACGACTGTATAAAATTCGCCGTGGGCGAGGGGCCTAAAACAGAGATTTGAATCGTTGCATTAAGATTTATTTTTACTTTTGTTAGATGTTTAGGTCTACAGCTGTTTAGCAGAACCTTTACAATGAATCGATGGCCATCAACAGAGGTCCACTGCTTGTCAATAATACTCTCTCAACATAAGGTCCTGTTTGACTTTTTATTCATGGTAATTAGTTTATACCTTGAAATTTTAACTACACACATCAAAAGTGTCTAGGGATCAAGCATTTTTATGCGGATTTCTTGAGATTGAGATGTGGCTTTGTAATAAATTTATGATTTTATAAATTTATATGGATCCTTTTTGGTGCATTTCATAATTTGAATCAGGAACTGTGAATCAAATTCGAGTAAAAGATGAAAATCAGCTGTCAATATTATCCCTATAAAAACATACAACGCATTGAAGACATTATTAGTGCTACTGTTTCCCTACTACTGATTAAAACCAACGTTATTATGGAGCGGCGACGTCATTTAAGCAGGGAAGAAATGCTCAGAGCCGTGGGAATGATAGAAGCTGGTTCCCGGCAACGTACTGTGGCTTTAGCTCTGAATACAAGTCAGAGTGTTATCAGTCGACTTTGGACACGTTACCTAAGCACTGGTACCGTGGCTGAGCGCCATGGAGGACGGTATCGCTGCACCACACGGAGACAAGACCGATACATTCAAATCTTAACTCGAAGAGCTCCAACAATAACCGCCATGATGTTAGCCGTGAGGCTTCATCACTCTTCAGGGAACTTAATTAGCGACCAAACAGTCAGAAACCGCTTGCATGAAGTGAACCTTCATTCCCGAAGACCGCTACGGGTACCACCTATAGCAATGCACAATCGTAGGATTCGATATCAATGGGCTCTTGAACACAGAAATTGGGCAGAAGAACAATGGCGTTTCGTGTGCTTTTCTGATGAGTCTCGTTTTGGTATGAGACCGGATACAAGACGTATACGACACTGGAGAACCCCTGGACGCCAACAGCGATTAAAATCCTGCCAGGAAGTCCATCCTTATAGTGGTGGAACCATCATGGTATGGGCGGGTATTTGGATCGGCGGAAGAACTGAGTTGATTTGGATCAGAGGCAACCTCAACGCACAAATTTATGCTGAGACGATTGTATCAGACGTCATCGTTCCTCTACAAGTGCAAATCGGTCCCTTATTTCAGTTAATGCATGATAATGCACGACCGCACACCGCAAGAGTTGTAAGACAGACTCTCGCCGCAGCTAACATCAATGTCCTGCCCTGGCCTGCTCAGTCGCCAGACTTGAACCCGATTGAGCATGCAAGGGATATGCTACAGAGAAGAGCTCTGCCGAATATGGAGGGTATCCAGTCGCAAGAAGACCTTTTTTTGTTGTTGCAACGAACATGGGCGGCCATTCCACAGCGTGATTTGGATGAACTCATTTTGAGTATGCCAAACCGATGTTCTTGTGTTGTTAGTGTTCGCGGTAGAAACACGGATTATTAATTGTTTAAGTTACCCAATAAAATTTTAAAGAAAAAGTTATTTCAGTCTTTTTTTCGAACTTTAATGTTAGTGGTTCAAATGTCAAAAATCCCTTTATTAGGAAAATGGCAAATTTCTTTATTAATGCAAAGGTGACTTGGTTTATCGTTACTGTGACAAACGAAAACACTTTATTTGATGAATCCTTAAAGAAAATTTTAATTAATATCAATCAGGAGAAAAGTTATTGCAAAAATATATGTTGATCCCTAGACACTTTTGATGTGTGTATATAAACTGCTAATTGTGAGAAATCTAGGCCGTTTATGATGAAATACGGATACTTTATCAGAAGTATCCGTATTCATGAATGAATAAATCCTTCGAAGGTCAAAAAGTGTCTCTTCCTTTTGACAAGCACTTAACATAGGAAGTTTTAAGAAAATGTCAGAAACCTTTAAGGCGGGTTTATCAGAAAAGTAGAAGTTTTCATCCTTAACGACGAAGATTTCACACTCAACAATGTAGGTAGAGGTAGAACTATACCTAGAAACTAAAAGTTTGATTTCTCCAGATATTATCAATTATTCTGTATACACAATTCAAGATACGAGTACAAGTCCAGTGTTATAAGTATTATTCCCATCATCACAATTATTGTTGTGTTATTAATAGTTGATCGTAATGGCTACCACCTTCCTACTCCAATATTCCGAAGAAACGGAAATATACCCTATCTAAAACATCTAATCCACAAAACAAATAAAAACTAACAAACCATCTAACCCAACCACACAGTAAGAGGATCCTCCTGGTCAGATAGATCGCCTTACGATCGGTAGGTCACATGCGCGCGCGCCGCATCCTGGACGAGATGAGACGAGCCTTCCTGCGCGCGCGCGGTTGCACGCGCAGTTGAGCACGACGGGGCGAGTGGGCTAAAACGTAAAACACAACATTGAGCTATTTATTTATTTGTATTATTTTTTCTACCTTCTCTGATGCGCCGCATACGGGGCAGCCCCAACAGCTTTCTGCAGCTCATTGAGGGCCGAATGGATGTGGATTGCACTTTCATGGCGCATTGTACAGGCTCACATGTACGGGCAGTGCGGTCCTATAGTCCGAATTTATTTATTTTCTTTTATTATATAAAAAAAATGATGTTTGGATGGAGCATGTAATGTAATCTATCTGAAATAAACTAATTGAATTGAATATAAATTTTCAAGCAACTTTAGACCTTACAGACTAACATAAATTTTTTAGGGGTCCGAAATCATCAAATGTCTTCTCACGCTCTGGGCAGAACGGTACACTTCCACTGACTGACTAAAAAGCACTCATGTTCCTTCTTAGCCCTTTGTGTCGAGGCTGCGGTATCACTTTCAAACAACCCGCCGCCTCAATAGAATCTTGAAACTATATTAGTAACACTTCACTTGTGTAAGTCTAAAGTCTGACTAAAACATTTATGCTTTATTATTTAAATTGAAACTAGGAGAGCTAACGTGAGGTAGCTAACTTCGTTTTTGATGAGGATGTGTGACAAAAGAGAGCAGTTCAGTTGTTCTGGCGTGGTTGAGTAACAAATAATAAACATCCATCCACCTATCCAAACTTTCGCATGTTTAATAGTAGTAAGATTGGGCTGTTATTTTTGTTAGGTTGTGATAAACTGTTGAGAAGAAGAGATTAAGATATTTGCCATGCCTATGAAGTTTCACAAGCTAGCTTAATTTTGCCCTGTTTGATCTTGGGAAGATAGACGAAAAACGAACGGAAAAACCTCAAAAATAGAGATCCATATTGTTACATGGCCCAGTAGCCAGAAAGTGACGGCTATATGAATTTAGGAAGGTCAAAGAAACAATATAAAAATGAATTCTGCGGGGCGAGCACGGGCGTACCCAAGACGTTGGTGACAAGACGTTATAAATTATGTCATGTCTTAGAATTTGTCTTAAATGCTAGCACGGGTACCACATGTGATATAATTTAAGACGCGACTTGTCTTTCTTGTTGCTGACTTCATAGTGTGACCTAGTATATTAAAAAAATAAAAATGTCTATGACCATCTGAATAGGCGACCAAATAAAATAATACGTATACAAGAGCACAGTTCATACAGTTAAACAACTTTTTAATTTTCTTGGGTACTAAACTAATTCATTTTTGACATAACACGTACGCGGCACGTCTTTCATTTTCTTTTTTTATTTATTATTTGATAACTTGCTACTAACTAAAAGTTCTGTTTTTCTTTTAAAAGTTTGATGTGATTTGTTTTGAAATATATTTGTCAGGCGGAAAATCCGTTGGAACTCCCTGTCTGGCAACTCGAACGGATTAGAGGAGTCCCGAATGTTTCTTCGGAATATTTTCCTACTTTGGACCTCTTGCCTTCGGGCAAGAACATAATTATAATAATTTACTGCCATTTGATGCAGTAGTAAGCAGAAAAATATACTTATATTTTTAATTTACTTTTATCACCACCTCCGAACGAACGTGATTTAAACGAGCATATTCATCTGTCAAAATGTGACATTTGTTACAAAATGGGTGCGCCCATATTAGCAAATAAGACATAGGAGTCCCAACTAAACGTCAAGAAGTTATATCACATATCAAGAAATTATCTTACGCCGCCGTGCTAGCATTTAAGACAAAACGGTTTTATCGCCCAAACTGTGATAAAATGTGTGACTCATGCCATGTCACTGTAGGCCGTGCTCGCCGGGCTGATATGACAGCTGACAAACGCATGGCATCTCAACATCCTCCTTTGCAGACGATCGCATCTAGACTAGACAATATGCATTATATATGCATTCGCATCTGATTTTATAATAATTCTGACACTTTACGGTATTGTTTCATTTTGCGCATAGAAGTTTAGAACACGATTAACTTATTTACCGTTAACCCACGATTTTCGCTTCCTGCATTATTCAAAGTCATACGAATAAAACAAAAATGCAAGACTTATTCTGCATACTCGTATATTCAAATGTAACATTATAAATCCAATTCGTCTCCGCTATCATATTATTTTTCTCTAAAAAAATCTAGTTAGTAAGTCTGAAAACCAATGTTACCAAGGTTTATTACGCTGTTATAACTGGGTTGTGGAGAACAGATACTTAGGCAGTCATCATCATCATCATCATCATCATCATCATCATCAACCTATAATGTTACCACTGCAGGTACTCAGGCCTCCTCTCTAGGAGAGGGGATGGGATATACTCCACCTCGCGGGCCCAGTGCGGGTTGGTCATCTACTTCTGGTTAGACTGGGAGCTGACACTCCAACATCTTTTTTTTTTTATTGTATACTTTTTTAAACCTTAGTCTATGATTTCCGTTTGACGTGTGACCTAACTCCATTTTTTGTATTTACTGTCCTCGTGAACTTAGAGAGCCCTGACACCCATAATACAAGTTTAATCTTAGCTTGAGTGTCAAGCCTGTATTAAGTACAATTCTTAAAACTAAAACTTTTATAATATACTTGTATTGTTTTATCATGCTGAGACATTGTGAATTGTAAGTTCGAAATAAAGATTTTTATTTTATTATATTATATTATTATTGGGAAAGGGCTAGGCAAAAGATGATGATTTTAAGCAGTGTTACACTTGAGACGACTCTCCCCTACCACTGCGCATCAGTATAATATTACGGCTAGTGGCCGGACATCGCACACTGCGCAATCTCGCTCGCCTACATTAATTTATTATTTCCACATAGGATATTACAATACATACCAACATATTTTAGTTACATTTAAACATGTGAAATAGTGACAATTATTTGGTCTAGTTTCCGAATTATCAAATCGAACAACGTAATGGTTAGGAAATTCTCTACATGAGAAATAACCCTCCTTTGGCTTTGCCGTATACGGGTAACAAAGGGTGGGCTGCGGGTTATTCGAAAGAGATACCGCGGACCCGGACACAAAGGGCTAAGAAGGAACATGGGTAGTTTTTAGACAGTAGAAGTCTGACACTCCCTTCCACTCCGCAAAGAGCGGGAGGTGTCATTTGATAATTACCCAAACCCCCCAAAAAAAAAATGGATGAGATAATACCATCGACAACTTTCGAGCATTCTAATCAACCCCGTAGGGTTATACGAGTACATAGGTTTATTTTAGAAGGAACCTTTGAAATACGGAACATTTCACCCCTGTTAGTACGCACTGGGTTCGGTTAAGCAACCCCCTTTAAAGGTCATTACAATTTTGTAATACTGCAACTTCTTAATGTTCTAAGCCTGTGTCAACAAAAAGAATTTTGATATTTTTTACAGTAAGTTAATAAACATTGATTGAAGATTTAGGTATCGTTAATCCACCAGGGAAATTGAGATATTCCTGATGTGTGATATAAAACAAAATAGCGTTTTCTAGAATTTTCGATATAGTATATCTAATAAAGAATAAAGGTTTAGAATACTACAGTTTGTAATTGGCATGGTGTCGAGAAGTGCAATAACAAAGTCCCACGTGTATCAAACGACGTTTTTCCAATACACTTTCGAAGAAATAAACTAATAAAACGATAAGTATTTTTGTCATACATTTTTAGGAGACTAGGATTTAATTTGCTTTTTCTGCGGTTTGATTTCGCCTGGTTGGAGCAAGCCGCTAGAGAGCCCCACAGGAAAAATATAAAACATTTTTTTTGTAATTAAGAACACAAATAAATGTTAACTTGTTCATAAAAGTATATATTTGCTTAAAGTATTCATGTTTAATTATAGTATTCTTTTTATAAACACAATTTAATTATTCAAACAATATTTACGCTGTAAAGACGAAAATCAAAATGTCGAGATTAAAAACAAACACCGCTGACTCCATAGTTGGCGGTTTATTAAATATTTATTTAAGGTAATTTCATATGTTTTAATCGATTAGGACTTAGTTTAAGGTATATTTATCTGTGGTAATTTTCTTTTCCGCCCTTGGTTGTGGAAAAATAAGAAAAACGCACGTGTGCGAAATACATTGCATGTCGAACCTAACCATAGTGCAATAAGAGCTAGTTTTCTAGGAAGTGTATTATTACCGAAAATTTTAATTGCGTCATACTCAAACTATTGTTTCGTTGAAGTCTTTTACATGAACAGATTTCAATAAGTCAAATGCTCACCCTAAAAAGTCTAAAGACGCTTTTAACCAGTAACAAACATCGTTCTCAATCGCCATAAGTTAAACTTAATAGGAACTTAAGTTCCTTGACAAAATATACAATACAAATAAAATGTCACAATAATGAATATTACTATATGTCAATAGTTCAATAGTGCTGGATTTTATGTTAATTTTAAAGGCACGTGCCTTTTCATCAATAACTCTAGCACGGGTCTGCACAAAGTAAGAATTTACACATTATTAATATGAACATCCCAATAGATATGCAAAATTTTATTCCGTTTATATTCAACTGTATCATCGTTTTATGACAGCGGTCGTTGAACTCTTGCGTATGATCAACAACAATGAGCCAAAGCGAACTCTAATATTATTATCTTTTGTTATTCAATAAGCTGTTTTTGTGAGGTGTTTGGACATTGTAAATCGATGTCTTTTTGATATTCAAATTAGTTCTCAATCGATCAGGTGGTGTTATGGCATTTGTATGTCTTTGATAAGTGTATCCGTAAGTTTGACTACCTAATTTTGATACAATAAATCTAACAATAATAGCTTTCGATTCTTTGGGCAGCACCTTTCGGGAGACTTTTATTTCTACATTTCATTCTTTGACCTTGAGATGCTTTGTATTTACGCTTAACTATTTAACAACCAAACATATACATTTACATATTGACCTACTTTTAACTCCAAACCCAATAAGTCTGATTAAGAAATTATTTACATTAAGATGCTATCTCGATAATCAACAAAACACATCAATGGCTCTCACTTAATTAAAACACAAAGCGATTGCAATCGAAACGAACACCGTTTCAAAAGGTCAGTGACCTTATTAGCGGAACACTAGCGTTCGCGATTGTACACCATGTGTTCTTTATTTAAAGGTAGTTTTAAGAGCCATAGTATTTATAATAATATGAATCTGTGATCACTGACACAATATTTGGTTCATTATGCATATCAATTGGGACTTGTCTATGGCTATCGAAAAATGGCATTAAAAGGGTCGTGATGTTAGTGATATAAAATGTCATTTCGTCTGTTTTAAGAACTTTAAAGGATTGTCAATAAACAAAAATAATGATGGGGAAACGATTTCACGATGTGACGATAAATTATTTAATGGTTGTCCAAGATTTTGTTTTAAGTACCTAATCTTAAATAGTTGTGCATGTAGGGAAGACTTGTCATTTCAGCCGAGGCGGTATTTACGCCCGAGCCGAAAGCGAAGCGTTTAGCGTTATGGAGCCGCGCACTGCCCTCGTGCATCAAACGACGTTTTTCAATACACTTTCAAAGAAATTAAATAATAGCATGACAACTATTTTTATTTATTTATTTGAACTTCATGTACAAGTGTGGTACATAGGCGGACTTAATGCCACAAGGCATTCTCTACCAGTCAACCTTTGGGTTAAAAAAGGACAGCACTGTGGTAGAGTACAAATACAGTAAAAAAAAAAAAGGATAATACCATTTTGTAAACATAATACATAAACACCACGCCATTTTTGACATTAATTCTATGACACTATGATTTATTTTAACTTTGTACTGGGCTCTACCTTCGCAGGTTGTAAGAGAAGCAAAGATATGAAGCCCTAAAAGTGCCAAATGTTAAAAATAGAAAATTCACATATTTTCTATTTAGGACGACAAGACAAATATAATTCTGTTAATTTGTTGATAATTGCAAATACTTCATTAATAAAATATTTAGGCCAGAAAAGCAGATGTCTCTGTACTGAGATAAAATAAAAAAACCCGCCGACGGACGCGACTATAGGAATTTAACCACGTTGAATTTAATTTAATTATACAGGGTGTTTGGAAGGGAGCTGTACATACGCCTAGGGTAGAAACTAGGGATAGTCTGCTACCTACCCCCGCCCATTATATTGACCTTGGCCTCAAGGTTTTTTTTTAATTTATTATTATTTTTTATTTGACTTTTTTATGATTTTTTGACTAAAACTACCTGTAGCTCAAAATCTATCCATGGGACCGGTCGGCTAATGGTCTTGTTTTAATCGTTAGAGTCTTAGGGTCCTGCAAAAAATTATTTTACACCAGAAAATTGTGGAGAAGAAAAGTTATGGGGCCTGAAGTACCGTAGTAAGGTAAAGAAATAATTTTAAGGGCAACTTTCTATGGGGTTGGGCCAAGGTCAATATAATGGGCGGGGGTAGGTAGCAGACTATCCCTAGTTTCTACCTTAGGCGTATGTACAGCTCCCTACCAAACACCCTGTATATTTAATAGTTATTTGTGCTAATAAACGCTAGTAGAAATAAATGAAATAAAGCCACAAATGTGAAATACACTGCATTCTGAACGTAATAGTAGTGTGATCGTGTATCGAGGAACGGTTTTGAAAGAAAACTGCAAACGTTTCTTAACGCCAAAATTAGAATTCTTATTTATTTATTTATGTGCACACAAAATACATAAAAGGATATAACATTAAAAATAGAAAATCTTATTCATAATCATCATATATTTTACATACATTATACATATATTATATAAAAATAGAAATTTAATTTTACAAGAGCGACACAAAAGCTCAAATCCTTACTATATTTGTGTTTACACAAGTCATTGCCTTGCGATGATTCCCATTGTCCACCCCCGGCTTGTACACGAGTGGTGGACATGAGTTTTTTTTTAAGATTATTACCGCGACTCAATTTAAAACATGATTATTCTCTTTGTTTACCAATGACTGACAGTGACTTAATAATATTATTCTAAGTAAACACCACTTACACATGTATGTTGTTACTTTGTTGTTTGAAGACTAGTAGCCGGAAGACGTTTCCGATTAATTTTCGACCTCCAAAACCTAATTTAGTTACAATAACAACACATCTAAATATACATTTTGCGAGACCGCGATGTCACGTTAAGTCAACGGTGGTTCAATATTTCATCTTATATAAGAACATGGTGAAACAACAATGAAATTCTTTCCCTAATAAGTATAAAAGGTTATTCCGAATTGTTCTAGAGCTAAAAGTATAATTTTATTTGCAAACGGCGTTTTATGGATTCCCGGGATATTTCACGTGGGGGCACAAAAGTTTCGAACTGTTACCGAAACTCTTACATCATATCGAACAATTTTAACTGGGGCCAGAAAACAAAAGAAGGCGGTGACATAAGGTATGTCATAATTTTATTTCAGCTATGAAGGAAAAAACTTTGTGTACAAATCTGTATTTCGTTTCTAATTACGTAAAATATTATTTCTGTAAATATAAGAGTAATTTTAATGTATCGGTGTAATTTTACGTCTGTGTAGTAACTGTATAATCTAGGATTTTTTTTTAATTTTTGGAAAGATGTCACGAGTAGGGAAAACTTAGTAGATCTTTATAGCGAGATAAATGATAGCAAAATTTACATACGTGACAAATTTAGCAGCTGCAGAAATAAAACGTGCTGAAAGATACAAGAAGAAGTCTTTGCAAAAGCAATAATTTTTAGAATAAAATAAAATATCTTTTTCAATATTCATCCACCAAAACTGACTCTTATCGCACTACAATTAAGTTTAACAAGCAAAGTACTTCACACTCGTGGATTTTTTTCACATATCACAACAAGTGGAAAATTCCCAAAAATACTTACAATTAGTGCAAATTGGTCCAATGCCTATGGTTGGTGGTGAATTGGTGATTGTTTTTAATCTCGGCAAGATATACGTTTTCAGGGTGCAAACTTGAATTTCAAAAATCGTGTTTGAAAATAGAATATCATTTATGACGGTTAGCATTAACATTTTAATGGTGTTCTAAATTTAAATATAATTTAATTTTCTAGTGTTCATGTTATGCTGTTTAGCGGCGTCTCCTTCAACCTGGCGAAAGCAACGCATGGAAAAAAGGTTTCAAAACGTTCCTAAAACTATGATTTAAAAACATTTTCTTTAAAAATAAAATATACAATTCCTTAGTATAAATTTAATTCTATATATAATATTCATATAATTCTGACTTCGTCTAGTATAATAATAACTTTCTGCATTGGTAAAACAAAAAGGTTCATAATCATAACAAACAATGAATTTCTTCATCGAAATCTTAAAAAAAAAAAACAAAAATTGAATTCACCGTGGAAGAAGGAATAAGGATTCTTGTTTTCACGTGGAGGGACACAAAAGTTTCGAGCTGTTGCGAATGTTTTGATTACGTCATAACGAACAATTTTAACCAGGGTTGGAAAATAAACAAAGGCGGTGAAGTAACTTGTTTATGTAACTTTTATTTTTGTTACTGTTTTGCAATCAAATTTTGTTTTGAATGTGTAAGTGGCATTTTTATTTTTTCCTGTCCATCTATTATTGTTCTTAAGCTTTTTTTTTTTGAATGTTGTGAAATCATCAATTGACTCCTCGCGCTCTTTGGCGGAGCGGTAGGGAGTGTCAGACTTCTACTGACTAAAAACCACCCATGTTCCTTCTTAGACCTTTGTGTCCGAGGCCACGGTATCTCTTTCGAACAACTCTCAGTCTTGACAGGCGTCGGCCCTAAAGAGATGTCAGTAACACAGATGCTGACATCTCTTTGAGGCGCGATTGGAAAAGGAACGCGCCGTCGATTGTTCTTAAACTCAAGAATATTTGTAAGCAAAATAAGCGCTTTGAACGTGGACTTGCGGACACCAGCCCGTCATTGGTTCCCTACATTACTTCGAAACACTATTCTGCGAAAATTGTTTTACCTAAAACTATCCACCGAAGCCTTCATACTGCGACGTTATGTTTGGTCTACGCCTTTTTTGTTCGACGTTTCTTTAAACCGAAAACCTAACATCGACTTTTGTTTCAGCAAAGTTTGTTTGTTCTATGTAACGTTACTTCGAAAATATTTAGCAAATAATACCTTCTTTTTGGATAGGCGGTATTTCTTTTTTTGAAGCCAAAAATAAGATCTTTACATGACAGCTGGGACCAACATCATATCGTGCCATCCGAGGCATGGAGGAAACTCGGTATGTAACGGTGGCTACCCATCCACAGACCAAACTAGGCAAGCGTGGCTTAACCTAAAGATCGACCCGAGTGGCAGTTATTTTTAAGCATTAGTTATTACTAATGCTTAAAAATAAAATTCCAAGAAGGTATTATATTATATTGGCGAAACATAAGTCCATGTAAGGTTTTCGGTGTAAATAAACATCGAACAAAAAAGGCGTAGACCAAACATAACGTCGCAGTATAAAGGCTTTCGGTGTATAGTTTTAGGTGAAACAATTTCGCAGAATAGTGTTTCGAAATAACGTAGGGAACCTGCCCGATATACAAAAGGGTAGTTAACAAAAAAAAATCTAATTAGTCCGTCATATAGATTACCAAAAAATATTGGACACGTATTTCTTCATTTTTCACGTAAATAAACAATGAAGGCGATACAGTGCTTTGAAAACTCACGTGACGTCATACTCTTAGACATTAGTGTGGCATTTTTTAGCGTTCAGTGACGTCACCAACCCCCACTCAAATCTTTGACGCGTTTTATCTTCGATTTTTATTGATTTGATTGAACAAAAAATACGTATCCAATATTTTTCGATAATCTAACAGACGGACTAATTAGAATCACATTTTTTAAAGTCAGTAAACATTCCTATAGTTTCATCCGTACTAGGAAAGCCCGTTAAGCTGCTGGTCCCGGCTGTCCCTTGTAGATCTTTCACAGTCGTAACAGGTATTCAGTGACCCGAAAGTATGGCAACCAGTCTTACCAAAGGCTATCGTATTACCCAGGGTTAACTAGACCCAAGGTTAAATGGAGGTCCACGTAAAATATTGGTATTCAGCTGCATCCAGTTAGACTGGAAGCCGACCCGGCTGAATTTTTTAGTAGTACCTATAGTTGCTTTGAGTTAAGATGTCAATAGCGGTCATTTCTCTTTCCCTAATATCTCCCTACTACGAACTAAAACAAATAAACCATGTATCGTTTATCATCAAAAAAAATGTTGACGATAGGTGACGATTCAAGACATAAACATGCTTATTTTTTGGATTTCAAAGTTAAGATATTTAATAAATGTAGGTGGGTCAATGACCGCTATTGACATCTTAACTGGCAGCAACTACAGTACTTTTTGTTAGATGTCTTTTCACGATTTAGTCTTAAAAATTAAAGAGTCTTTTCCATTAGCCTGTTCAATGTGTTGTATTATACTTTAAGCAATTTTCAGTTAAACTATGATTTCAACAAAGATAATCTTTACTTTCTAAGTAGGTATAGCCAAGATTTCGTATTGCTCAACACGGTGCATAACCAAATAAAAAAAATAAAAAATACACAAACATAAAAATGTGATGTCGAAATGTTTTAACCTAAAATAGAATGTGTGAAAGAATAAAAATAAATATTTATACAGCTTTTTCACGTGGGGGCGCAAAGTTTTGAACTGTTACTGATTACATCGAACAATCTTATTAAGGGTTGGAACAATTGGAACAAAATAGAAGGTTCTGACGTAAGTGATGTAATTTTTGTTATGGTTGTGTGAGGAAAATTTGTTCGAGGAACCTGCTGTTGTATGGTAATCCGTTAGGTAAGGATTAACACACAATGTAAAGAGTTTAAATAAACCGATTGGTTTATTAGAGAAAAAGGAAAAATTAAGAAAGAAATTTGTGTAAAATTTCCTTAAAAATCTCAGTGTTTTTTTTACTGTTTCGTTGGTCTAATGGTCGCAAGCACAGTGCATGAAATTCTGGATTCGATTAATCCTAGGTCGGCCAAAGAGTTTTTAGGATTTAGCAGCCCTGTTGTCTAGATTTGTAATCTCTCTCTCTCTTACACGGGAGTAAAACATAACTGGCGAAATGTGGGTATAGAAGAAAGAAAGAAAAGAAAGAAAGAAATTGTATTCATTAGTTTCACACAGGAGAAAAAAAATTAACAAAAAATACAAAAGTAAAAATAAGAGAAACACTTAAAATTAGGACATACTTAAATTAAATTAAAATAGTCCCGTACGAACCCAAAAGGCCACTATCTCAGCAAGGTACTGTAACATTTATGACAAATGTCACAGCGCTGGTATTCTGATAGGGCCCAAGCTGACGCCACGGTCACGGCAAAACAAAAATGAAATATAACAAAAACAATAAGGAAGTAAGTAGTGTGCGAAGATAAATATGAACATAATGTATGTTACATATTTCCACATCCAACGAACTACAATGTTTGTCTAGGGCATTGACAAACATTGTAGGTCGTTGGATGTGTGTGACAAACGAAAGGACGCCGGCCGGCGCAGCATAGCATAATATGTATCTAGCGCGTTGTCTATGGAACAAAAGTAAGATGTCAGCGAAGAAAAGAAAACCCCTCTGCTGCTTAACCCATTGAAGATTACGGGCGTGATGTTATGGATGTTATTTTGCCAAAGTACATTTTTAAGTCTTGCTGACTTAAAAAAGTCATCAATCATTCAATGATTCTTTCACCGGAGGATCTTAAAGAACCTAGGTATTGGAATAACCTGTGACAACAAGATGATTGGAAGCAAGCCAACAACAGCAAGTGTGATAAGCTGGTCATTCTCATTAACTATTCGAAAACCAGGTTATACATTTTCCGTAGCTTAAGAGAGGCCGCAGGAACCTAAAGCTCGTTGGGTTGACGACATCGTCAAAGTCGAGGGAACCACCTGGATGAGAGACGCTCAGGATCTGGACATGTGGCGGAAGAAAGGGGAGGCCTACACACAGCAGATACCGGGCTGGTAAGATAATATGATGATGATGATAAGAGATGCTATGAAAAATGTATACAAAACGAGGCTAGATTATACTGGAAATGTGTAGCTTGATTTGTCGCCGCGTGCATTTTGGCTACCGAGCGCGGATAAAAATAAAGAAACGATTTTTCCCAGACAAGATACCTACATTACCTACTCAAGTAGCAAAAGCTTCTATAACTTTCTATAAAGTTTTATCACCAAAGAGTGATATAGTAGGCCTATAATGGTAACCATTGTGACTGCTTGTACTATAAAGATTTTTAACAGAGCATTTTGGTTGTATAAGATTAAGGAGCATTTAATTTTTATAATTTAGCTTTTAGAACGCTTACAGAACCATACAACAGAATCTTTAAAGTATTAAAAAAACTATCATGGTACTATTTAGTATTAAAGATGACCTAATTAACACTTTCATGTATCTACTCGTATTATACACTAATAATGCGACAGAATAACTTTTACAGTATAAGCACAGTTTACAGTAACAGTATCGAAAATACTATTACAAGATCAATCTGCACAATAAAAGTACTTTACACAACCACTACGTAACCTTTGAGCTTCTTAAAAGTTTCCTCAATATCACTACGGGGCTAGTTCTATAAAAGTCATAACAACTCTTCTATAGTACAAAATAGTACCAAAGCGACTCCTGGTGCAGTTGCTACATAACTTAATAGCTCTATAAGTGAGTTTTTTGTTACTGCTACGAGACAAAAGGTGATCTAATTCGTTTTCGGTGGAAAAATGGATGCTGTTTTCTGCCATGATAGCACATTAGCAGCACGGCAGGAGCCAATGTCCACTGTAGTCGCCATAGTCGGGACAATTACTAATTTTATTAATTTAAATTTAATAATTGTGAAAGCGCTTTGTCATATTAGAAATCAGCGTAATGATTTCATCGAAACATTTTTTTCGTAAGTGCAAGTTATGGCATAGTTACAGTCCATGAATGTTAAGCAACAATGGCAAATGATAGTAGTAGATAGAAGTTACCGATATCTTTTGTTACCTGTGTGATAAAAAACATCACTGAAATCGTTTACGATGCAAAACAGCACTATAAACATGTTGTGGTTACTTTTATAGTGCAAATTTGTCACCTTGAGAGCCTTGATGTAATTTTTATAGAATAAATCAGTCACAAAACTAGGGCCTATTTAGGGTTCTTTAAACGGTTCCAACACCATTATAGTACTAATGAGTACGTTATTGCGTTCTCAGGACTTTTGTAGTACCAAATTTTGTAACTTAGGTAGCTATAGATCAATTTTTCAATCCCAAAAACGGCCGCATTGCAACTGTCATCGAAATCACTAAATCCGTTTTCTATTACAAATATAATGACAAAAAATATTACACATTTAGGTAATGGTTAAGGTTAACCGGGCAAAGTATTATTGGAGTTTTCTATCAAGAATTTCTGAGTAACAGCCCATGGATTTATGCCCAATTGATGACAAAAGACTTGCCCCTGTTACATGGGACTTTAACTTAACTGGTGGAATGTTGGTGTACCTACTATTAGGTTCGAAATGTGACGTTTTACATATAAGGGACCATGTTACCCAAAAACGTATAAAATGCGGTAAACGACGATATAGTAAGTACTAAGCGTAATTCTTAGGATGTCCCTTTTATTTTGAACAAATCAATAACCCTACTTTACTTTTGTAACTAGATACTAATGTATACGAATGTATTCTTGTGAATAACATCACGTCCGTAATTCGTAAAGGTTTAGGCAGAGGTGTGGGTACATCACATTTTGACAGTTATGTTTAAGTGTACCTATTCTTATTTATTATCAAAACACAAAACTGAATTTTCTTAGGCTAATAATATAAAAGTGTTATGGTGACATTTTTATGTTTTGGAGCTCTTAGAAGGATTTATTTTGCAAGAGCAAACGTCCATACTTTGCTCTTGCAATATAAAAATTCTATAAAAGAAACCATTTCTTTTTGTCACCCCCAAAGTTCCGAAATGTTACCGATTACATCATAACGAACAATTTTAACCTTCTTGGAAGGTAATAGTAAGATTTGACGTAACATATGTAACCTTTTTTGTTCATTATGTTTTGGTTCTATGTCGAAACAAGTGAACGAAAACTTTGTATTTGAGGAAAGCTTACGGATTTATAGGTACTTAATTAAAACAAAAGTTGTTTTTTTGTTTACATGGCTATAACAAAATGTCGGTCAGATGGACTTAATCCTTCTTAGAAATAAATTTAACTAAGTTCGAAAAAATACGATTTCTTATGAAGTACTTAGAGATTAAAAAGACTTCTATAGTGGTCATTGGAAATATTTTTATTCTAAAATATTGATTCCGTACATTTTTTAGTTTTTGTTTTTGTTTAGTTTAGGCACACGAAAGCTATTTGACGAGGCATAATGACAATTGACAGAACGATTTGTTACTAAGTGGTAATAAGTATTGGATTAGGCTTTTCTTCGTCTTGTACCTTCTATCACTCGTAAATATATGAATGTCTTTGACTTATTAAATAAAAGTATCTAGTTATTATCAGAAAATGTATTTGTTACGAAGTCACGACACAAACACACCCTGCAATGCAGACGAAGCTCAACATGAGGTAATAAATCATCGTCATTATCATCGTATATTTTTAATAACCCATCACATCAGCAACACTCCAATATTCTTCATGCAACACGTGCACACATTATTTGCAACAAATCATAAATATATAAATAAGGTACACGGCACACCGAATTATTTCGGCCCTGAATAATTTTATACGCATTTTAAAATATCTTTTCAAAATGAACGTGGGATTTACGATTCTGAAACCCGTTCGAAGGGTGGTCTGCCCTTTTGGGCCCTCGAGACCCGTCAAGGGGTCCTGTGGATTCATTTTCTTATTTTTTATTTCGTCTTGACAAACCCCAGCTGGTATAATACGATATGTTATAAATAAAATCGCGATTTTGACCCGTCACGCGGATAAGGGATGCTCTGTAGATAGGCGTACATAAGCCTGTTTACCACCGAACAATTTTGGCACCACCCTTAATCTTTAAATCTTAAAGTTTATTTTCCTCTGACCTGTTTACAAAATAACGGTAAATATAACGTTGTGTTTGTGCATCATGATTCGACACAGGACGTCCTGTCTGTTTTGCACCAATTATTATTATATCAAATCGGAATAGTTTGAATATGTGAAAAGTTCCTAGAAATAATTATTTGCGTAAACAGTTTACGTACAACATATTTTGGGCACTGAATGTAAGCCTCTTTTATTTGGTCTAAATATATATTAAACAGAATATATTTATTTCTAGAACGTTATAGGTTAAGGCAACTTCACACACAACACTATGAACCCAAGACAAGAAACTCAATGTGTAATATTACCTGTATGATTATCATTTGCTTCGGTGAAGGAAAACAGCATCATCATCATCATCATCATCCACAGCCTGAAAGCACCCACTGCTGAGTATAAAGCCTTGGTTTTCTTGTCCCAGCATGGAATGTCATCAAATAACCCCTCCCGCACTTGGGCAGAGCGAAAGGAAGTGTCAGACTTCTACTTTTTTTTGGTATAACCCCGCCACACTATTCCCAAATCACTGTAACTCCTGTAAGCCAGAATCAACAGAACGCAACGAAATAAATCAGAAAAGAATAGCGGAGGAGTAGGAAAAACATAATTTCCACTTCCCTCCATATCAGCAGGAGACAGAACAGAACAAGGCCAACAGGCACACAGGGACGTATACAACTGGGATAAGCACAGTTGCCTGGCACCACGGATATTATTGTCATTAATATTACTGGGTCCTAAGTTGTGAGCTGTTATATTTGATCCCAATAATAGGTATGACAAAATGCTTGAACGCACGGAAATTTGTTCTAGTTTCTACAAGCCTCTTATTTGTTTATATCACCATGTACTGTACCCATATTTGCAAAATAAACACTTACTTACTTACTTACTTACAAGGTCCGTATCAGCCTTCTACTGACTAAAAACCACCCATGTTCCTCCTTAGCCCTTTATGTCGAGGCCGCGGTATCTCTTGTGAACAACCCGCAGCCCCGACGGGGTCCCAGCATGCCTGAGAGATATTTCTCGACAACTGTAAAGTCAGATGCCCATGGGAGTTATTAAAACGCTGTTACCATGTTAGGCCATAAATACATAATAAAGAACGACCTCTGAAAAAAGAAATCGCTCAGAAAAGTCATTTGAGAAATCGAAGATATTTTTGGCTATTCCCAGAATTGCGTTCCTTAGAATCAGAAATCAATACCTACCTGATATAAAAACGTCTATAAGTTGTACGGCAACCTGTGTACCGTAGAGGTCTTGTTTAGATGGCTTTGGTAATGATCTTTCTGGAATATTTTCAAAAACTATTGAAAGATTTAGAATATATACAACAAGAGACAGTTCCTTCTCCGAAGGCTGAAAGCAGTGTTCCTTTACACATAGTATTTTTTGGATGTATGAAGATTTGTTGCTCATCATCACGCAGGGACGGAGCAACGGATCTATGTAGATGAAATTTGGCACATAGATTATAGTCTGGAATAGCATCTAGGCATTTTTTTCCTCACAAATACACATTAAAATTTCCACGCGTCATAGCCCAAATTTACGCTAAACTAAAGATGTCTGTCTCTGTTTCTTAAATAAATCCACTAAAGTGACAGGTACCTTAATTCAAATAATTTGCGTTAGATTTTATCTGTTGACACGAGGTATTAGTTTAATGGTGCATTTGTGCATTCATCAAACGCATATCATTAGGGTTTGGTGTCCTATTGTCACTTGGAACCCTTGTACCGTGGACTTGTTTAACAATACAAGTAGGTTTATAGCCATTCTTTATTTCTTACCGTCCTACTAAAGATCCCTAAATGGTCAATGTGAGGGTACTATACAGGATCCGGAACTGGTGGTCAATACGTGTTTGATTTTTGTTAGTTGCTTAGCGTGATACCTTTACACCTGCATTCAATACTCAAAATGTTTGCTGGATTCGAATCCTGGGTTGTGCAAGGTGTTATTGGGTTTTTCCACTAGTCATTTCTAAGTAACAAATAACCACTGAGTCTGAATTCGAACCCCGTTGATGGATGGATAGGTGCCTTCTATTACATGATACACCTCTGCCTAAGGCATAACCCTTTCCCGTCGGGGCTTCGGGTTGTTCAGAAGTTACCGCGGCCGCAACGTATAGGGCTAAGAAGGAACATGGGTGGTTTTTAGTCAGTAGAAGTCTGACACTCCCTCTCGCTCTGCCCAAGAGCGGGGAGGGGGGGGAGTTATTTGCCACCCATCAAACTTACTCACCGTCACTTAGTAAAGGTTTGACATATTTTTGTATCACAAAACTGTCGAAATCATTACTAAAGATGGCCTAAGTAATCATTAAATATCTCTGAGTACGGACAGACTTAGACTCTGACTTACAGTCAGACTTAGGTGCCTTAAGTAAAGACTGAATAAATTAACTGACTTGGTCTTTGAGTCCTATGTTTAGATTATGCTTTAAACAAATATATTGACTTTGCCATCGCATTGCATTGGCCAATGTTAAAGAGGCCGTTCTAATGGCTAATCGCCTTTGCATTGGCCGTTGTGATGCGATGACCAAGTCAGTCACAGCTACAACAGTCAGTTTTTATTTTATTAGCCAGCAGAAATAGTATTTTACGACACATAATATTGAATATCCAATTAATGGTCTAATTTATCCCTTAAAATAACATAACTCGAATGCTACGATTTTATGTTACATTGTATGCAATTTACATAAAAATTTTCAAATGTTAATAACACCACAATTAACCAACCTCCACAATTAGTTCATCGACCTCCAACAAAAAAAACCAGCTTCGCGATTTCTAATTGCAGTTCTAGAACCGCAACGGGCTAGTTTCTTCCTGCGGGGTCCGTGGGAACCGGGGCCCGAGCAGGGGCCCAAGCAGGGGGCCCTTCGATGCACCCCGCCACGCACCCTACTTGCGAACCACCTTGTAAATAGTTACTGTACCGGTATGTTGAGAATATTTGTGACGATTTGATTGGTGTGTCTGGAGAAAGTTGTTTAGGGTTGAAATTGGGTCATTATTTTTTGAAATATTTGTTGTGATATTGGTGTCTGGTTTTTCGCAATTACATATTAATTTTAATGGTATGAAAATGTGTGTCTATGGGACTTAAATAACTAGCAAAATATGGGTGTTCTATTAAGTAAACCCCGGCCTGACCCTTCAATGATTACGGGCGTTATGACAACGAAAATCTCCCAAGAAAACTGCAAGAACATTGCGTTTAAATTTTCGAATAAAATGTAGGTCTAGGTGTTTTTCGGACAATCCTAAATATTATATTACTTTCCATGATTACAAAAATCGCTGCTACCGAATTGAAGCCTTTCAAGATTACGTTATTTCGTCCGAACCGATATCATTTTGCCCCTTAAAATTAATCATTTATAAGTGCAAATGTGGGCTAAATTAAAACCGTAACAAAATATGTGAAGTATTTATTCATATCATAACACAGCTTCGAATGTTGCTGTGTAGGGTATGGTAATTGGCAAGGAATGACTCGATCATTTACATAACAAATAATACAAACATTTATAATGCAATAATATTTCGTAAACAAAAATACAACTCATAAATCTATGTCATCGCAAAAAAGCCTACGTATTTCACAAATTCTAGTCTAACTTTACTAAAAAAATCCATATTTCGTTACACCAAAGCAGCTCCAAATAAGCAATCAAGTGTGAAATAAACTAACGAATCCGCGGAGTTACGAAACTGTCGTTATAACGATTTGCGAGCGGCAGAATGTCGCAACGTAATAACGGATCGTTCGGTCTATCGTAATTGTAACGGCTGAACAAAAACCAACTTCCGATTGAGGAAGCCCTAAATATAACGGCGTTGTGTAACGTTACGTTATTTTCACAGAAAATCGATTTTACTTTTATTTTTAGACTCTTTTTTTAAAAGAAAAAATTAAAATGTTTGTAATACTTTAGTTTTCAATGGTTTGACTGTTGTTATACTTTTTCGGTGTAATGTCAACATCTGAAAGCTCGGGTAATTTGACTTTACCGTAGAGGAGTTACATTGAGATGACGAGAGAAGTGAGGTGGTATCTTACGTTCGTTTTCTATTCGATTATGTAGATGAATGTGAGCGATATGTATCGTTTCTGAATGATCGATTACGTCATAACCACCTCTAGAAACGTATCATGGAATCTAATGCACGTAAATATTATATTAGTTTGTAATTATTGCGTAATGACTATTTTAGTGAAATTTTATGATGGAGTAATGTTGGTTTTATTATTTATCGTAATTACCTGAACCAATTTGTATTACTATCTCGTCATTATTTGTGTTTCCTCCTCTCTCTCCCTCCCGCTCTTCGGCAGAGCGAAAGGGAGTGTCAGACTTCTACTGACTAAAAACCACCCATATTCCTTCTTGGCCCTTTATGTCAAGGCCGCGGTATCTCTTACAACATCCCGCAGCCCCGAAGTGAGGTGGTACCTACGTTTTGACAGTCAAAAAGGCAATTTATTTTGCCTTATATTTTCAGTACATTTATTTATTTATTTATTTAAAATTATGTAAATAACACCTTAACAGCTATGACGCCAATGCGATGTTACTACATACTAAACATGTGACATACATACATGTGACTTAGTAATAACTGCCTAAATACCAGTGTACGCACGACGACCAACCAAGTTATGCTTGTTTTGCTATGTTTGAATGCCTCATCATTCATCAACATTTCAGCCAAATGAAGTCCACTGCTGGACATAGGCCTCCCCCACGTGTCGTCACATTGACCGGTCCCGTGCGTCTCGCATCCAGTGCAACCTTCACCAGGTCATCGGTCCACCTAGTGGAAGGCCTTCCAACGCGACGTCTTCCACTACAGAACTTTCCGGCCCGATCGGCCATCCGTTCTGCGAGCAATCCCACTGCCACTTAAGTCTGGCGATTATTTGGGCTTTGTCGGTAACCTCGGTTCTCTTGCGGATGGTTTCATATACCTTATGGAAAATATGACTGAGCTTTGATATTTCATAGCAACTATTGTCAATTATTCATAGTTTTACATAGTCAGTTTCTCTATTGGTACACTTAGATCTTTTAAACTACGCAACGAACTTTGATGCAGTTTTCAGCAATAATAGATAAAGTTATTCAAGAGGAAGGTTTATCTACATACACGCGAGCGAAGTCGAAGCGAGTCTAAAATTATTTATATTCTAAACCAAATTAAGTTGTTACCGTGTGTTTTAAAATCAACTTTACTATATTATGTACCAACCCGCACTGAGGATGCGTACGTGGTAGATTAAAGCCCATCCCTCTCCTAAAGAGGAGGCCTGAGTCCCTGCAGTGTGAACATTATAGGCTGATGTTGATGACGATGACACAGACTTCACATTCGAACACACACACATCACACCCATCATCACATTCCCATTGTGTGATCCAGACATGACATCATATTATGTGTAAAAGTTTAAGTATAAATAGCTATGGAACCATATCTTCTTCCACATAACTGAAGCCAAGGACAGAACCCAATGTATCAAGCATAATGATAAACCTATTGAATCGACCCACCTCACATTACAGTCGCCTAGCTACCTGGACAGGCCATTATAACTTGCTTTTTACGACACATTAGCAACAAAACATGTCCAGTGACCGTTGGTCAACCCTCACGGAGACCAGTCGCTTCCTCGCCAGAATTATTGTAATTTAATAACCCTACCTTTTTTACTACACAACCGGTCACTATTACAAGTCATTCGTTTGCGAAAATGACAATAGATCACTTGTCATACAGCAAATTCTTTTATCAATCTTATCCCTATAGAAAGTGTTTTGGATCGTAAATTTTTGTATAATGGACAGTTTTATTTAGATGCGTATCTAAACACGTGGTGAATTTATATGATAAGGGTATGTAGTACATTGTTTTACTTGCTAATCGGTGTTCAGGTCGAAGATGAGCTGATAATTCGCACCCCAAGTGTACGTGTAAGTACATGACTTGTCTAGTTTGCCCGCTTTTCAAATGAAGAACTCGCGGCAAAGTTTGCCGTGTCGGGAATTTCCGAAGGCGCCTGTTGTATTACAGTGTAGAGGTAATACAGTATAATATGTCAGCTTTCATGTAATCTTAAGTTCTTGGCAACTTTGCCTCTGGAGTTCTGCGCCTATGAGTTGTAAAACACGGGTTTCTTTGATTAAATAAGTTGTTCATTAAAAATGAGAATTTATTACATATTCGCTTAAATGTAAAAGTTGTACCATTTTCAGGAAAATAATATTCAATACTTTAAACAGACAGAATGTACAGGAGCAAACTTGAAGTAGCAGTCAACTTTTGTGCGAAGTGGAGACAAAGTAGGAAGTATGGTGTACCTAATGTATTAATTACCTGAGCCATTTGTTTACACTGTGGTTTTACACAATTTTTCAGGTCTCGCCAATAATGTAAATCTATGTCAAACCTCTATTACACACCTCTAGTTAACGTAATCATATAGTCCATAAAATTCTAAGCTAGTTCTGCTACTCGTAATTAATATAATTATGTTCACCAGTGCGTTGTTTGTGAAAGTAGCCAGTGCCGCCATCTAGCTCTGTTGACTGCAGTTATTGCAAAGATAATGTATTCTTCAGTTTAAGCTAGGTAATGCGAAAAGAAACGATTCTCCAAAGAATGTAAGGTGAAGGACTGATCTGTAATCTTATTACTTGGTATGACTAAATTACAAGACTGAAAAAAAAACTTACCATCAATCAGTGTAGTGACGACTTCAGCATGGCAAATATTTCGTGCGAGTTAGAAGTCAAAGATAGGTCATATACTTACTACGTCCTAATTATGATTATTTTGTCCGTATATACGAAGGGATTAAGGACCTCATAAGAGATACGTTTACAGATGTTTCGTTAATTAGGTACATTTACTAAAAAAGTACGAAATCAATCAAATCATCAAAAACTAACAGGTCAATAAACCACACCAATTTTTTGTTTACACACAGACACAAAGTACATCGTTCGATAATTACTATATAATAAAAATTGTACCAAGCAACAATAGACCATATGATGTACACAAAGAAGGTGACCTTGGCTTGATTCATAATGATAAAAAAGGTTCATTTACATTGCAACTGTTGAATGAGCACTATTGTTAGGACACGGTTCGCCCACATGCCACTACGAACTAACAGGTGCTGCATTGTTGTATGCAAATTACGACTTTCGCTCTCTTACTATATAGTTTTTTAGGGATATTGGACCAGTTTTTGATTTGGTTCGCGTCATATTTGTGTAATTGTTAGAAATGAAGAGTGGTCTTAGTGAGGTGGTGGAACTGATTGCTGCTTTCTTCGCGTGTTTCAATTTTATATCTTGCTAGTTTCAACGGGTGAAAAATTTCGCAGAACTATTGATGGAGATTATGGTACATGTTTTCGAAACATTACCTTTCTTGGCTTTACTTCTCAAGTCCTGAGTTCGATTTTCGGGCAAATTGTTACTGAATATTTTCGTCTGCCAAAACCATGGAGGCTGAACTTATGCGCTCTATGTACTATAGGTACGCCTCTGCCTAACTCTTCAGGGATCACAGGTATGATGTTATGTTCTAGAGAGAATATCAAAAATATTTATCTGTTTTATTTAAAATTTATTGAGATATAAGTAAGACTATACTAAATATATAAACTAAACTAACCTAAAAACAAACTAAATATTAATAGAAAGAATTAGTCTTCAAATCCTTTGAAAGCGTCCGCACCACATACTACAGGAAGCAAACAAAATCTACCAATTTATTTTTAAAACTTATTAATATGTAAATTATTATATTTTAAAAATGAATTGAATTAATTAATCAACCTGGCCATCTAACGATTATGACGTAATCACTTTAATGTAAATAATATGTTACAGCAGAAAACACGATCGGTTAAAACAACAGTTTTTTTTTTATACTTTGTTGTTATATTTTTTTTTTTTTTAATGAAAAATATTTTTATTTAAACAAAATGCTTCATAAACAATGATTTGTGTTTGGAGCCTCCTTTTAGGCAAACAATGCCTGTGTTAGGAGACTCCGCTCCTCCGTATCTTGTTATTATATTTACGACTGTACAGTGTAGTAGCTGAGTCCGTGTTCGTGTATCATCAATGTTGCTTTTTTTAAATTGATGAGCAATAGAACCCATATTAATCTAGCAAAGTTTAAAGGTATTAAGAAATTGAGCAGATAGTTTTTCGAACTCCGTCCACTCAAAGTACTTAAATATTTTCACCAAGAGTGTTGTATTACGCATAGAAAATAATTGCAGCACATATAAAACAATAGCAGATAGTAAAACAATTAAGTTCTGTTAGCATACAAGGCAATGTCACAGGACACTTTCTCTACTACCCGTCGTGCACATCTAATTGCATTCCTCAGGACAGAGCCGCTGCGTACTCATCATCATCATCATCAACCTATAATGTTCCCACTGCAGGGACTCAGGCCTCCTCTCTCGGAGAGGGTTAAAATCCACCACGCGGACTCAGTGCGGGTTGGTCGATGCCACATGTCTTCGAATTTTTGGTTCTATGGTTCGTGGTTTTTTCACTATGTTTTTCGTCACCGTTTTGAGAGCAGTGGTGATGAAATAAATTACACAGTAATGCGCCTGCTTGGATACGAACTGGATACGAACGACTTACTGTTCGGAAATCGGGGCCGCCACCACTGGGCCACCGCTGCTCCACATACTGGTCGGACAAAAACTAAGTTTTCAATGCGAGGAGCAGAAGACGCAGGTCGCAGGTCACAGTTCCATGTATTTTTTTTATTTTGCTACGCTGCCGCCAATGCTACGAAATCAGTTTTAGTCACTACGATAATAAAGTGCCAGTGTCTGCTATTGAAATCATCTCAATACAATTTGGAGATAATAATGTGTCCTGTCCAATGTATAATTCCCCTTCAACCTATCTTCAGCGCAGGTGTTACATGAAGGGGATTACTAAGTGACTACAAACGCAACTACTCCAAAAAATAATAATACACGTAGCAGGCAAAACCATTCGGAAAGATATGTAATAATATCGGAATAAGTTCTCACTTTACACATTTAATTCTAACAAAACTGCCTAACGACTCTAATAACTAACTAAAATAACCTAAACTTTAATAAACAATATGGACCTACAACTATTCGTATTGCATACCCGTTTCTCCTGACGCAATTGAACCACAAAAACTACCAAAACCTGTTTAAGTTCCAGACATAGATAAATCGCTCCCAGCACTATTGAAGTCAAAACTAGTGTAGGAACTGACAAACGGCTTGTTAATCGCCTTTGTTACTAAATATAATGCCTTGTAGCAACATAAAAAGGATTCGCAGGAACTTTTAAGGTGAACGTAGAATTGGTGCACTCGCGTGATTTTTAGGGTCAAGTTTAACAAACAAATGAATGGTTTATATCGATAAAATGTCAACGTTGTCACGTCTGTCTGTTTTGAGACGTGAAAGTATTGTGGGAAGTCACTTTGTACACAAAAAAATACCGGTTTTTTGCATAGAGGAGACAGTTGGATTAATAATTGCATTTTCTTGAGTTAACGACAAAATCGTTTAGCTGACCGTTAACCGGAATTCTTTTTTGTGACAATCTTAGTGTGTAGTCTCTTTAAAAAAGACTTTTTGATTGAAAGAAAAACTGACCTAGATTGTATACGGAAACAAATAATAATAATAATAATAATAATCGTTTATTTATAAGAAGTGGCACATTTACAATAAAATAATAACTAGTTATAATAGAGCAGTTTCTTTTTTGCCTGAACTAGGTTGAACCTGTGTTTCAGGCTACAAGGTGTATACTTAACTACTTAAAACAAATAAATTAACATTTAGTGTAAATATAATAAAATACTAAACTTATTAAAAACTTACATGTATTATATAAACTACAGATAGGAAAACGGTATAAGCAGTTTATTTGCAGACAACAAGTAGATCTTCTGTCTGTGCATAAGTTAAGGGTTGTAAAAAGGTAATTACTGATTGTTTACAGCTAAAATAGTTTAACTTATACATACTTAGTTTTCTGTTTAATCTATTGTACAAAAATGGGCCTAAAAATGAAAAGAATTTTTCGGCAAACGCGTGTTTGGATATAACATTAGAAATGCATACTATATCATTCCGTCTCTTGTTAGTAATGCCAGCATTATACGTGAGCATGGTGTGCTGTTTTAATACTAGGTGCATAATGAAAAGCTGGCGCACAGTCAGCACATTGCAGGATTTATATAGGTCAGCTGTAGGAAAGAAAAAGGGAAGGAAGTTTGCTATCTTTAAAATTGCTCTTTGAGCTCTTTCAAGAGGAAGCAGGATCGTTTTTGACGAACCACCCCATGAAGTGATACAGTAATTAATTATACATTGACATAGGGCAAAATAAACTTGTGTGATTAATTGGGGGTCTGCAAACGTTCGTATTTTTTTAAATACATATATTAATTTTCGCACTCTTTTAACTAGACATTCAATATGATACCTAAAGGAGAGAGTGTCGTCTATTATAACCCCGAGGTATTTAATGGTACAGGTTTTGAGGATAGTAGGACAATTGCATACGTTGACTGACGGGTTACCACATTGATGGGCACATATATGAAAGTCAGTAGTGTTAAGTTGAGACTTGCGAATGGAAAAGTGGATATATTTTGTCTTGTCAGCATTTAGTGTTAGTAAATTGCTTTGAAGCCAATCAGTTACAGTATTAAAACCGAGTTGAGCGTTTTCATATAGTTCGCTACTGTTTTTAGCAGAAAATATTAGCGCCGTGTCATCTGCATATGATATGATTCTGCCGTGCTTTATATTTAGCTTACACAAGTCGTTAATATATACCAGGAATAAGGTAGGGCCCAATATACTCCCTTGGGGAACACCAATTCCAGTATTTTTCTGCTCGTCGCTCGTAAAGTCGTCAATCTTAACACATTGATATCGGTCGTCTAGGTAGTCAGTAAGTAATGTCAGCGTCGTTCCCCTTATACCTATGGCCTCTAATTTTCTTAGAAGCAGTGAAACAGAGACAGTATCAAAAGCTTTCGCTAAATCAAGGAAGACTCCCAAAACCTGGTTTCCTTTGTCTAGCTCTTCTGAGACGTAATCGGTCAGGCTATGCACCGCATCAGCGGTCGATAATTTGGCTCTGAACCCAAATTGCGCAGGTGACAAGAAGTTGTTTTTTTCTAGATAATTAATTAGTCTATTGTTTATTATTTTCTCGAGTATTTTCGAGATTGAAGGTAGTAAAGATATTGGCCTATAGTTATTAACCAAGTCCTTGTCTCCAGATTTAAATATAGGGATAACAACTGCCTTTTTTAGGCATTTAGGGAAAATTCCTTCGCAAAGACAGATTCGAAATATATGGGTTAAGGGAGATAACAATATATGCTTAAAGAGTTTAAGGATCTTGTTGCTTATATTATCCCATCCAACTGCACAGTCGTCTTTAAGGTTAGATATGATTCGGGATACTTCGTCTTCGTCAGTATCCAACATCGCAAATGATTTCAGGCTGTTGTTAAATTTTTGGAAAGTTGGTTGGGCACAATGTTTTGAAATCTGTTCGGCCAAAGTTTTCCCAACATTAACAAAAAAATTATTCACTATATTGGCGGATATCTGTGGTGAAGGATTAGTAAGCAATAATCTCGAATTTGATTCACGTTGTTTAGCCATGTAGGTGACGTTTTTAACATGTTTCCAAATTTGCTTGCTATTGTTACCTGCTTTATTTAACTCATTTTTATCGTAATTATTTTTAAGCTTCTTCAACAGATTGTTGCAAAAATTCCTGTATCTTTTATAGGTCGTTACAATGATTAAATTATCAGGGTATTTCTTAGTTTTCTGATGAAGTTTATCTCTGTGTCTTATACAGCGAATTAGTCCAGGAGTAATCCAAGGCTTAATATTACGAAGACGATTATTTACCGTCACAGCTGTCGTATTACTCAATATTGCTTGTTGGACATGTTTTATTAAGTATGATAAAGACGAGTTAGCGTCAGCAGTATTGTAAACTACGCTATAGTCAATGTTGCGTAAATCATATTCGAGTTTATTTATGTTTAATTTGGACTTTGTCTGGGGTCGATTTTGCTTAGGCAGCGTTAAATTTACGGCTAGTATGACGGAATGGTGGTCGGTTATTGTTGAGTTAGTAACAAGCGTAATACATGAATAGCTGGTTTTGATCATCATATGGTCGAGGCAAAAACCACTCTGATGAGTAGGTAATGTGTGAGCAGGCAAAAAACCATGGTATGAGCAGATGTTAAGGTATTCTTCAGTCCCTGTATCGCAGTTTTCTGAGCCAATGTTAATGTTAATATCGCCTGTTAGTATTACGTTCTTAAATGGGCTTAGGGCTGGAAGGATCTGGTTAAGGGAATTGTTGAAAGAGGTTAAGTTTCTAGTGGAAGGTGATCTATACAAAGCTATTATCGCTGTGGTTGTACCAATTTTGATGATAAGGCAATTACTAATACAGTCTTCTAGAGTAGGTTCTTCGACTTTAACCCTTAATGATTCTTTAGCAAATACAACAACACCATCATTTTGATTATGGTTAATTTTAGTGTACATTAAGTTGTATCCTGGTATCACCGGTAGATTATCGTGGCGCTTAGATAGCCAGCACTCTGTTAGCACTATAATGTCACAATTAAAGTTAAGCCTATGGAGAAAAATATTAAAGCTATCCATGTTCTTATAAACACTACGTATGTTTTGGGTTAGTATGGTTAGTGACTTTTGATACTGGGAAAGATATTGCTTGCAGTCCTCAACCTCACATGACTTTGACTCAGTTAAAAATGAATTGTCTATGTCTGTAATTAAATTAATTTCCATTCTATTTAAAAGTAACAACAAATAAAAAAATAATTAAAAAATAAGTCTAAGATTTATAAAAATATGTGGCGCTCTTAGGCGCCTTCATAGTCAATTGAGTTAATATACCTGTATTCGGCAGCTTGTTTCGCCGGACATGCGGCATCTCCCGTCTTGTGGTTTGCTTGCTTTTTAAAGCGCATACAGGTGGCACACTTTGGATCATCGGCTTTTTTCCCGCAGTCTTCGCTAGTATGTCCTTCTTCTCCGCAATGGGCACAAGTAGGGACAGCGACCTTACAAGTCTTAGCTGCATGACCGTACTGGTGGCACTGGTAACATCTCGTTACTAGTGTGAAGTCTCGTACCGGGCAGGACGTCCAGTTTATAAATAACCTGTCCTGAGTGATGAGGGCCTTGCGAATGACGGGTGAAACTTCTATTATATAGTTACAGTTCTCAGCATCTTTCCTGCCAGATTTATGGCTAAGCTTAATTGAACTGAGAAATGTATCTAGGTTCATGGGCAGTTTTTCCGTTATATTCTGCTCGTAGATGCATTTATAAACCTCGTTTTCGGTCATTGATGCGGGAACTCCAATAACAATAATGCGAGGTTTGCGCTTTCGAGGTTCGTCGACGGTAAGGCCTGACGAAGCGGTTTGAACTGTTTTCTTGAGTTTTTCTAGGTCATCCTTGGTCTCAGTGCTGATGATAAGTCCTCCTTTACCTATTTTACGGACGCCTCGTACTTTCAGTTTCATTTCACCAGGGCATATGATCTTCTGTATCATTTTCTTGGTCTCATCACTGGTCTTTGAGTTGTCGCTTGGAAAAATCGCCACGGAGCTAAGATTATTTGGACGAATAAAACTGCTGGACCCCTTCTTCACCATATCGGCAAAAGTTGTAGAAGTTGCCTGAGTACTTGCAGCTTGTTTCGCACAGGACTCTTGAATGGTGCGGTTCATCTCGGAGAGACAGTCCGCTAGGTCTCGGGCTTCAGTCATCGTTATCAGGGCCGTTTGTGTTTGTAAGGCTTTTGATTTTAGTGACTGGTATTGAACAGCCAATTGAGAAACACCATGTCCAACTTTACGGCAGAGATTGTTAACTCTTTGCTTCTGCTCAGTATTCAGTTTCCCCTCTGATGATATAGCACATACCTCATTCAAGTATTGATGAATAGTCCCCAACCAGTTCTGAATCTCCGGCGTAGAAACTGGTTCAACGGCTTCTTCTTGGTGCTGCATGGCTTGTTGAGGTGGTCTCGGTGATGGTGTCGACGGAGGGCTGCGTGGCGTCATCCCACTCCTTTGGTTGAAGGGGCTGATGTCCATTTTCCAGATTATAATATACTCTTTATAATCGAGTTAGTCCATTCTGTCGAGTTAAAACCGCTTACTACGCTGATTTCTATATATCAAGCTAATGCACTTAAACTGGATCAGAATTTATAGCAAACGTTAATTTATTTATTTTTGTATTGCATTGATGTGCACGTCTGTATGCGATGAGCGCAATTCATGCAATATATTAATAGTTCTTTGTATAGTCTGCTGGTATTAAAAGGGTAAACCCCATATCTACTTTGGACTACCTACCATAGTTCCTTGCACGTGTTTCAACTGAGATGGCAACTTGAACAGGAAAACCATCGGTCATCTTTCATGTATAGTCTTCAAAAAAGTGACCTCATTTAAGGACGGGCCCTTATGTGCTTTTTTGTGTTGTCCTTTTTAAATCTAAAGTTGTTATCAGAGGGTCTAGACAAATGGCCTTTTCAAGGCGAATCATACTACTTCAACAGGATTCGGGATTGGACTGCATTGATATATAATAAGATTTTTTGTAGGATGTCATTTAAGACTTTTTTTAAAGTTTATGTGTTATTTCAAAATAATGTCACTTAGTCTGTGACCTGTAATGATTTTTGTACCATCATGATATCGTTTCAAAAATTTGGTTCTCAAAGTTAACTCAACCGATATTTATCAACATGGGCCAGGAACGGAAAACATCTCCAATCGCATTCAATGCGAGTTTTACCGATTTATAACTTTATAAAATCTATGCAAAATCGTTATTTAAACTCTGAGTAAACACACCGAATGACGTAAGTATGATCAGCTGTGATCTAAATACACACATTTGTAGACACATGTACACATATAAGGCACAGAATCTGTGACAACAGGTGTTTCTATTGGTTGGTTTTACACTAGTTCGTTGTTTTATTGTAGAGAGTTTGTGAAAAACTCTTTTTTTGGTAGAAATCTTTTAACGCAAGATGCTCTCCAATAATCTAATTTGTTGGAGAGCAAGCATCTTGCGTTGCGGAACATATTTTTTTTTGGAATGTTCTCTCGTGGAACGCAATTTTCCCACTTTCCTTACTTCTCGTGAGTGTAACTTTTGATATGCTTGAAATTTTAGATTGCTTTTTTGGTTTATGCAAACAAAATAAGATACATATTTGTGAAACTTTATAAGCATGTATATATTACTGAATTTATAAGCACATACTTCCTGTATGTGCTTTTAAATGTAGTAAAATCAGATAATTATCTCTCTTGCTTCTCATATGAATTACAGAAGTGAATGATAATGAAAAGTCAAAAATAAATAATAGTCAAGTGTAAATGGACTTTACCTGGGCCTGCGTCCCCCGAGCAGTGGGACATTGTAGCCTGATTATGCTTATGCTAACTTGTAAATACTAATCAACCAAGTAACTTTCGAAACTTGAAGAAAGCTTCAAATGTTTGTATAACTAGTATAATTAACTTTGCGCAGAATCTTAAATTATTTTTATAATTCACCGAATTAAACTAGACTTCGTTAATGCGTACCATCACCATGCTATTAGCGAAAGATCCGAAAGGAAAATTAAATTGGCTAGTTAAATAACACTAGAGAAAACGAAACACATTATAAAATCCGTCCGCAACAGTGCACCGTCATTGTTCTGCGTATACGAGAGACAGAATTTCACAAACGTCAATTAATATTAATAGACACCTCAGCCAAAACTACGGTAAGAAAAAACCGCGGGTACCAACACCGGCTCTTGTTTTTATTATAACCCAAGCAAATGTGGTTCCGTAGAAAAATATGACGTTAACGCTGACGCTTGCCTCGGTTGGTCAGTGAATGGGTGACTATCTGTTCCTTAGCGAGATCCCTACGAGACTCGGAATGCACGTTATGCTGTTGGTCTCGATAGATAGGTACTCAGTGACCCTAACAATCAGTCTTACCAAAAAGTATCTGATTACTCAGGACTAACTGGGTTGTGGAGGTGAAATAAGCAGTCGTTCTAAGTAAAATACTGGTATTCAGTTGCATCCGGTAAGACTACTAGCCTACCTCAAGATGGTTGGGTTAAAAAGGTTAGACAGATCAAAAAAAAAATAACGTCAATTATTTTGACGTCTAATTTTTAAATTACGAAATTCACAGTAGTTTAGACTACTATAATTATTTATTTTAATAAGTCAAAGCACCTTGAAATCTTGCTCCACACGTACATTTATTGCAAAGAAACATCAAACAAATTGAAAGGAAAATTAATTGGTTTCAAATGTTTTATAAGGAACCTTCAAATACTCGTAGAACGTCCACGGGTCTTTAGAACCGTTCGCTTGTGACCTCAACAGACGGCCCGGTCGAATCCTCGAAATTAAAAAATGCTCACTCATCATCAATCAAACGAGCTCGATTCCATCAATATAATTTACTTTTTGTAGTTTTTACCCGAAAGCGCCCTCCGTGACTCGCAACTTGGGCCCGCCAGGTACGGGTCGTGTACCCAACTCTAATAATAAGTTCTGCTACGTGAATTCTAAGTAATACCTAAAATCCATTTCTATAATTGAATTCTTTTTCGAATTGAAAGCGAAACTTCCAATCACTTTTAATGTTTAATCCTTTTACGACTTGGAAAATTTTCGTATTTATTTTCTTTGTTTCGACTTCCAACTCCTGGAAACGGTTTTCGTACAAGCGTTTTTTGTGATAATTATGACTTTATGCAAAAAAATACCGACTTCCATAAAATCCCTAAAAAGATGTCTAAAATAACTGTTATTTTGTGAAGTCGGTGACTTTCTCTATTTCCTTTTTTTTTCTCCGGATGTAGTATACTGTATAATACCACACAAATTCCTGGCATAAATCAATTTTACATTGTAACTAGAAGCCATTAAGGGCCAATATAAAACCAAGCACTTGAAACGATTTTAATGGAATTTCTGTGGGACCAATCGAAATTTACGAATATTACCATAAATACAGGGTGTAAAGTAACCCTTCACACAAACATCAACCAAGCATTCTGTACATCACACTAAGTACCCCTACGCAAAAATTTTTGCTGGTAAACGACTTCTTTTTTTGGAGTCAAAAATCACATTTTACTCTAAAACTCAATGTAGCACTCTTAAAACATTGTGTTAGTGGATGCTTTGAATAGTAAACGGGTCATGGAGGTAATTTAAGTAAAGTTTTAGCCTGAAAAACTAGTATTTACAAAAACAGCTGAGCAAAATGCAGAACAGCAAAACTTTGACCCCCAATATCTCCGCAACTAGAGGGTTCCCAGGTATGGTCTAGAACCAAAAAACAATCGCAGTGGTGGGGAGAACAAGTGCCTTTCGTTTGCGTTAAGGGTACTTTTACACCCTTTTTAGAACCATTCACATAAAAACATTTTTTCAAATCGGTTCATAAATAATGAAATTAAGATGTAACAAAAAAAAAGTACCCACATCTGAATTGAGAACCTCCTTATTCTTTTGATTTCGCTTAATAATCTCAAAATCGAAGACCTTACTACTGAAAAAAGTCATCTCCCAAACCACATACCTACATAAGTACGTCACCTAATACTTCCATAAACCATCCGAAAACGTATACAAAAGAGGGAATCTAAGTCAAGTGAAGAAAACCTGCCACTAAACAAAGGCCTGAGCTGGGGGGCGTCCCTAGTAACAGTTCACCGTTTGATCACTAGGCGCTACACGTGGCGCGGGCGTAATAACAATAAAACTAGCGGTATCACTGGGAGGAACAGATACTAGGTAAGGTATCTAAGTACGCTCTCTACGCAGATTATGAATAAAACAAAAGGTCTTTAAGTGCGGTCTGCGGGATGTTGTAAGAGATACCGCGGCCTTGACATATTGGGCTAAGAAGGAACATGGGTGGTTTTTAGTCAGTAGAAGTCTGACACTCCCTTTCGCTCTGCCCAAGAGCGGGAGGGAATATTTGATGATTTCCCAGCCCCCAAAAAAAAAGGTCTTTAAGTGTCAGAGTCAAATTTTTTCGACTGGAATGCCTGTATTTGATAAGCATATCATAACATAACAATGATGATAAGTTATGATATGTTTATCAAATACAAGCATTCCAAGCATGAGCTTGTTATCCTTTCTTTCTTTATTTATTTATTTATTGCACAATGTACCTACACAGCATAGTTACACGCTAGGCTTAGAACTAGTGAGTACATGACCCTGTTAGGGCGCAGCAAGAACTTAAAACTAACAATATTGCAGTATAAATATTATATATCGCAATTAGGAACTTCCAAAATTATTCAATTAAAACATTATATTAATTTACCTCATTTCTGGACCTCTGACTTGGCTTTACATGCTGAAAAGAAAGAAAAGATGGAGAAATATCTCTCAGGCAAGCTGGTTGAGTTCACCCACGACGTTTTCATCCTAGCAAATGATTTTTTTTTTGCACACGAACTCTGAAAAATCAGAGGTCTTGTGTTCAAACTCAAAAAGACTTAAGACTTGGCAGTTCGACAGTCACACACCACTAGGTCATCGCTCTGATGTGTCTAATGTATACATTATATATTATTAAACCTATTAAGTTTCTTAGTATTACTAAAACATTGACCTCTCGTCCTTCAGTCCCTCCTCGCGTCGCCAATTCATACGCAAACTCCAACATTCCCCATTGTCTTCTTACACGTGCCTACAAGTTAATAGAACACAAAACTGGTCCAATCGTCCGAAATTGACCACAAAAAGCTTATATCAAGCCTAACAAATTAAACTTATCCATCGATGGATTGTCAAAATATGTTCGACCGGCGCGTTCGTAGCTTGGTGACATGTCGAAACCGTTTCGGCCATGGCGCTGCTAGTAATCGGTTTTCTCCAATAAACGCCGATTAGACTCGCTGGCGTCAGCACGGCCGGGACCAACCGGATACTGTCGGGCGCAACACTATTTTGTTTATTAACGGTTCTATTGGTCCTTTAGTCCTTTTACTGGATAGAATATGGCAGGAGAGGATTGCACATAAAAGTTTTTGGTGTTCTGAATTTTAGTTTTACGGCTGGTGTTGTTGTCGCTGCCACGTAATATTTACTATATCTATAGATAGATGCTTCACACTCTTCTTTGCAAGACAGGTCAATTTAGTTTTATCTGCAGCCTTACTCAAAATCTTCAGCAATATTAATGTTTTATTTTAAAGTCTTAAATCGACTATTCACTAGCATCAATTTTGGATTGCCAAAGTACACTCTCGATCTTTATTCGCTAGAATCGAATGAATATCTTATCTCACCAAACATTAAAACTAGGTCCAATAAAAATAGAGCCGAAAGAATAAGAAAAACATCCAAAGCACTTTGTTATCGAGTGTACACGCTCTGGTCGTGACCAGACGGCGATTTCAATTATTATCTAGAAGTCGTTTCACGAGCTCGCACTCCAGCACTTTTAATCATTCTCTTATCCTACTTTTAATAAGAATACCGTTTTTCGTGGAGTAAATAACAGCTTATTTTCCAAAGACTTCAATTTCTGTTACTTAGTCGTTAATAACAACCTTTGGGCACAGGGACGTAAACACTTCGAACAAAAAATCGCATCTCAAGTTATGGCGTCGTTAACTGCCGACAAAAACTGAGGAACTTGCAGGCATACGTCACGAAATTAACATCGGGGAACTTTGTTTACTTACTGTATTAGGAATAAAAAAGATTATTTCTACTTTACACCTCAACTTGGAGTAAAAAACACAACATTCCATCTGTCTCTCTAAGCCTTCCAAAACGATAAATAAACACTAGTCGGGCTCTTGTGTGGAGTAACGTTCAGAGTTCCATTATTGAAGTGCTCGCTAGCATGTCGAGCGGACTGTTTCAAGTTTGTTTTGATTTTTGAGTGTATCAAATTGAGAGATTTTAAACCAAATTATAAGATACGAATTAGTGGAAAACTTTGGCAAATTGAATTATGTAAATCTCTACATTTTAAATTTTCTTTTAATTTACAGGTTCTAAACTAAATATTACTTAGTGAAACATGAAACAAAAGCATCTGTGAATGCGAAATTTTGTAAAAAAAAACACATTTCTTCAACCTGGATATATATACAACATACATCCTCCCGAAGGTCGCATCGGTACCATCCCTAATCAAAACCAGTACGGTATCTTCCAGTTTTCTATTGCTCAAATTCACAAACCATCCGGTGAAGTCTTACACTTCACTCAGAGGAGCTAGGTTCCTGCAGTAAGCACAGTACAGACTGACTAAAGAAGTCTTACCATGAAGGCAACTTGCTCTCAACGTACAAAATAACCGCGTCGTTCGGCGCGAAGTCGGCCCGAGGTGACGGCGCGACTCAAAGCTTCGACAGGCGTCCAGTGCGGCTCATAATTAAGAACGGTGACTGTTGAAAAATGGCCGCCGCCCCCGGCCCGCCGTGAATAATCGTTGTAATTACGATTCGGAATAATTTCCAGCCAGTCATAGCGATGCTATCGGTAGGTGTCGACGGCTCGTTACTCGCACGCACTGAAATCACTACGTTTGTGGAATTGCGATTTTTCTTTGATAATAGACCATTTGTTTCAGCTATTTCTGTTGCTCTTCAGTTGAACTTAGTTTTTGCTTTTACTGTTATGTGAATGAGTAGAGCCTTTTATGTGCATATCCCATGATCTTTTGAGTGACACTCATCACATCATCATCATCACCAGTCTATAATGCTCCCACTGCAGGGAGTCAGGCCTCCTCTCTAGGAGAGGGGTGGGCTATAATCCACTACGCGAGCCCAGTGCGGGTTGGTAGATGTCAGATGTCTTCGAATTTTTTGGTTCTAAGACATTGACATTGAAAGCCGGTCAACGGTGATGAAATAAATTACACAAAGTAATGCGCCTGCCTGGGTTCGAACCCACGACCTACTGTTCGTAAGTCAGGACTGACACCACTGAGCCACCGCTGCTCTCGACACAATTTTTCGCTAAATCCAGTTGCCAGACATTTCGTGAAATCCATAATTCGATTACTAAACAAGTCATTATTTGTCCCTTATCCATTGATTTGAGGTTGATGCAGCATACTTTCTTCTTCTTCTTCTATTACTCTTTATATCATCAGCAGTCATCTCCTATCTAACCGTAACCATATCATCCTTTACATAGTCCGTTAGTCGATTCTTTGGTCTTCATCTACTCTTATAGGCGTCCATATTCATACTCAAAATCTTTCTTTCGACATTTTCTCAATTCCTCCGCATCACATGTACATACCACGGTACCCTATTACCACACTACTTTTCTGTCACCAGCACCACTTTCAGACTTCCTCTTATGTAGGTAGAGGTACTCATTCCTTATATTATCCATTTGCGTTCTCATCAACTTTTGACATTTGCAACAAACCACTACACAATTTAATTAAAACTCGCAAAAGTTAACTATTAACTAAAATTGGCAATGATCATCATCCAATGCCCAATTATTACGCAGTGCTTTATTACCACACTACTTTTCTGTCACCAGCACCACTTTCAGACTTCCTCTTATGTAGGTAGAGGTACTCATTCCTTATATTATCCATTTGCGTTCTCATCAACTTTTGACATTTGCAACAAACCACTACACAATTTAATTTAAACTCGCAAAAGTTAACTATTAACTAAAATTGGCAATGATCATCATCCAATGCCCAATTATTACGCAGTGCTTTATTACCACACTACTTTTCTGTCACCAGCACCACTTTCAGACTTCCTCTTATGTAGGTAGAGGTACTCATTCCTTATATTATCCATTTGCGTTCTCATCAACTTTTGACATTTGCAACAAACCACTACACAATTTAATTAAAACTCGCAAAAGTTAACTATTAACTAAAATTGGCAATGATCATCATCCAATGGCCAATTATTACGCAGTGACTAATAACTAACTCTACCAAAATATGAGCAAAAAATACCCAACAACACTTCAAACAGTCGCACTTGCAAACAGTTCAAAATACTATAAACCACGACTTACAAATACTACAACACTACTATAACCCAAATATGTAAATCTCATTATAATAACATACTTTAACAGCCAATGATCGTAAACGTCGGTATCACAATAGTGATGATACTACAATGACATTTAACTCATCACAACACCATTTCTGCACAATTTTTTTTAGTAAACTGACATTTTGATGGTCACTATAAATTATTGTACTCGTATTATGAATATTTTTTTTTTTTTGTTTTATTATCTTTATTCCAGAAAGGTAAGTTAACTTATAAGCTAAGCTCCACAAAACCGTTGCAATGGTTTGACTGTGGGGTCGATGAGTATCTTATCATGATGAAATACTTATATGTACTTAAAACTAAATATTATTTAAACTTACAAGGTTAGCCTCCTATTACAAGGGACTTAAAGATAACGGTCGAAATTTGAGTATACTACTGGGTACACGTCTGCCTAACCCTTCAGCGATTACAGGCATCAAGGTATGTCATGTTGGCTGCGGGATGTTGTAAGAGATACCGCGGCCTCGACATAAAGGGCTAAGAAGGAAAATGGGTGCTTTTTAGTCAGTAGCAGTCTGACACTCCCTTTTGCTCTGCCCAAGAGCGGGACTTATTTAATGATTTCCCATTTCCCAAAAAAAAGGTATGTTATGTTGAAAAGCTATTCCAAAATTATCAATCACATGTTTACGTAAACCATATCTATACTCTCGCTCAGTTTTAGGTTACTTTCTCTGTTTTCCCTACAATTAACTAGCTCTTTCAACATAGGCAAAAGGCCCAAATATAAGTGCCTAATACTCAACTAAAAAGTCCACCCATGGCAATTGGCATTTTAATTATTTAATTACTGTTTTACAGACGTCCATACTAGAAATAATGATTGAATTTGATTTGTTTTCCATTCATTTCACGTAAGTTTTGCCATAAATCAGTTACGCCAATTATTAATTTATTAAGCTGCTTTTAATAGCAATTGAAGTTTAAAGATCATCGTGCATTCTTAAATAATTACCGTTTTCTTTACAATTGACTTCAACTAAATCTTCCCTGTCCTCTCCGTCGGTTGTGACAGATAGTTACTACCACAGAACTGAAAGTTTTTTCTGTTCTGTGGTTACCACTAACCTACGGCGAAAATCATAAAAATGTGCGTGTACTTTCACCGGAGGCATATTGTTACGTACATCTCTATAAGTAATCTTGGTCGTGTGAAAATCATTGTGTCTCTAAACTAAACAACACTTGATTGCATTAATTATCTTTTACTGATACTGCATGATCCCACTGCTGGCCAAAGACTTCTAAAGGTTGTTTCCATCCAAGGCCAATGTGGACCGATGCGCTTGTTGCTAGTCTTGTTCATATCTTCCCGTTTTATCTTATAGTTTGTAAAAAATATTTTTATAGGAATCGACATTTGACGTTCGAAAACTGCTGATTATCAGCCTAGTTTGAATAAATGAGTTTTGATTTGATTTGATTTGACAAAACTGAAGCAATATCGTTAAGTAAGCGGGATGATAAAAAACAGAATTAATGTTTCATTACCGGGTAAGAACATTCTAGAATACACCATTGAAACTGACACACATATCCAATATCCTTTATTACCTTACCAATGACATACCAAACTATCCAGTTCACTATCATGCATGACCCTCGAACTAGACCTAAAGATAATAATTAGTAAGATAATCTAATCCTTTCACTAATTGCTTCGAATCTATCTCGGAGGCGTGGCGGTTGCGCCAGGTTGACTCGCCGTGGGTAGATTTAATTAGTTTTAAAATACTTTTTTTTTGTTGCGTCAGCAATACGGCCTCCACAATGGTGTTTACCAGTTGCGGCTCTCAAAATTGTTTATTTTTCTTTTTTATTCGACGCGGAAAATGAATTCCGTAATTAAATTGATGAGACGAAAAAATTTGATAAACAATTATGATTTTTGGAAGCTGTGCTTTTTTGGTGAAGTTTTGGGTTTTATTTTACGTATTTGTGTTAACTTTCAAAGCTGCATTTCTGCAAAATGGTTTGTTTGCACTTTCGTAGTGTGAGACTTTTGATCGAAAAATTGTATTGCTTTCTATGAACAACACTTTTACTAAAAACACACACTTACAGATACAGATTAAAATGAAAAGTAACAAACTTTTTTACTGCTTCTGGACTCTTTGATCGCAAATAGCACTGCTCAGCATGAGGCTAACTTTGATTCCCGAGTCGGGTAAAGTGTTCCTGGGGGTTTTCCGCCATGAAGTCCTTCAGAGGCAGAGTCTGTACTCAGTTGACATCATTTTGCTTCTCCCACCCATTTTATATGAGATTTAAGCAAGCAGAAGTACTACAAACCTCTGCTTAACCTTACGGATATTACAGCCATGATGTTCCAACGAAGCTAAATGAAGTGTACGTTCTTGATCAACACTTTAACAAAACCAATCTCAAGCTTTCTCTTGTAACAAATCCATTGCAATGCATTGGAAGTGACGTAACTGACATACGAATATATTTTTGATAATTTTATTGGTTAGTGACATTAAGTGGACAGGCTGGTATCTCTTTCGAAGTCCTCACCTACCGAATGGCACCCACTGTTGAACTTAGACCTCTGAATATTGCTGTTGTGTAAAGGTGGTGCTTGCAATGGATTTCCGCAACCTTTAAAAGATCATCTGTCCATTATATTTATGTACTTTTATATAAGAGCGTAGGCTTGCGAATAACAGGTAAGATTGCTGTCAATACAAACAGCACTCAAGACAAAATAATTCAGGTACGCAACTGAAATAGCGTCTGCGAGAAGCATTTGAATGTCGATATACTTGAGTTCATAACGACACTCGTGATACAGAATTAAAGCATAGGCGATTTGATTTTCCTACTCTAATATTACAGAACGTCACTCAAGTATACCATAAAACAAAATATAACTAGATTCAAGCCATTTAATTGGTTGGAACAAATGTTAAACATTACTTGAGTATCGAGTGTCGTACCGTAATCCGCCCAAGCTTTTAAACATTAAAGTTGCTTTAGATGACACTGTGCACTAAATACATTGTGATGCAAGCACAGTGTGTGTCGTACCTTTATGCAAATTCACATCTCCTCACAATACCACCACATTACCCGAAATAATATCACAATATTCGTGGAGATTACCTCTAACCTAACACAATACTAATTCTGGCGGGAACTAATCGAGGCAGGCTGATGGATGACAAAGGTAATTGCCGACGTCGACGTTGCGACTCAAAACACATTACACACGATTTTTCATTATTTATTTTGGACAAGCAACAGTGCTCGTAATCGAAGCTATTAACTTGAAGTTTTTTGAGGAGGTTGGTCTGCTAGATGTTAATGTGTTAAAACTGTGTCTATTTGTTGTAAAAGCACTTGTTTTTTTATTGTTTATAGTTCAGTTTCTCATTTATTACCTTCGTTTACTAAAAACTTCAAACTATTCAGATAGTTTAAAGTTTTACACTGTCAGAATTACGAATACCATTGAATGGATGAATTGAATATACACTTCTCATCAAAAAAATCGAAACACTTTCGTTTTTATTGTTTTTGTCCTAATTTTTTACAAAAGAGAATTAATTCCATGAAAAAAAAACATTATTGTGTAGCTGGCAGTTTGGTCATTACAGTAAGTATCAAAATTCGAAATTAGAATTTCATTTGTTTATCCTATAAATGAAATTAATCACTGTTTTGAGACAAATGTGTATTTAGGGTTGGAGTACGTTTCTCGTTTAAAAACTAAAAATTAGCGCTTGTCTTTAAACTTTTTGTTTCTTATTTCATTTACTGTGACTTTGGGACGTCTGAAAAAACTTTTTTTTCTAAAACATATGGATACTTCGCCCGCAGAAGCCGCCCAAGTGGTGGCATTGCTGGATTCTGGACTTAGTCAGCGTGTTGTGGCTGCAAGATTGCATCTAAGCTTATCATCTGTTCATAGAGTCTACAAACGCTATCGGGAGACTGGTTCGTTCACGCGCCGTTCAGGATCTGGCAGGAATCGGGTCACTTCTGAGCGAGATGATCGATTTATTGTAACAACTTCTTTACGAAATCGACGCCTTAACGCTTTTCAACTGCAGCAGCAGCTTCGCGTTGTACGAAGAGTAGCTGTAAGTGACTCTACAATAAGAAGAAGGTTGAAGGAACGCGGATTGGCACCGCATAAGCCAGCGAATGGGCCGAAATTAACTACAGACCATCGAAGAGCGCGCCTTAACTTTGCACGCGAGCACCTAACTTGGTCATACCTTCAGTGGAGCAAAGTACTGTTTTCTGATGAGTGTAAAATTATGCTGTATGGTAACGACGGAAGGAACAAGGTCTACAGAAGAGATGGAGAACGCTTTGCACAATGCTGCATTGAAGAAAAGGTCAGCTATGGTGGCGGTTCGTGGACGGTTTGGGGAGGAATCAGCGCCGACGGTAAGACAGAACTTGCCTTTGTGTCTGGGCCACGGCTGCCTGCACTAAACTCTCATCGGTACATCGAACAGTGTCTTGAACCTCATGTGATGCCCTATGCACATTTTATTGGCAACGACTTCATATTCATGCACGACAATGCTAGAGCTCACACCGCGGGCGTCGTACGAGATTATCTTACCGAAGTCGGTATCTCCATTATGGTATGGCCAGCAAGAAGCCCGGACATGAATCCCATTGAACATCTATGGGATGAATTAAAGAGACGAATTCGAGCAAGAGATCCAGCCCCAGAAACACTTAGCCAGCTGCAAAATGCAATCCAAGAGGAATGGGATAATATACCACAACATGTGATCGTGACTCTCATCCGATCGATGAAGAACCGTATGGAAGCAGTAATAAGAGCTCGCGGAGGGAATACAAGTTATTAAATAAACGTTTCTTACATTTTTTTTTCATTTACGCGTGTTGTTTTACCCATTTCCTTCATATTCCATACAGGGTAAAAATTACTCATTATACAAAATACGAAACCTATGAAGACTTCATTTGAATTTAGAACATTAACATTAGGATTTAAAAACCTCATACTACTCACTATTAAATGACATTTTACATTTATTCCTAAATATACACATTTTTCTGATAATCCTTATCAAATCATAAACTGCGAGGTGTTTCGATTTTTTTGATGAGAAGTGTAGTACATTCCCTTTAAGGTGGAAGCTCACATCTGGCCCGCGAAATTCTAATTTTCTTACGTTTTTGGCAATTTGCAGGCCAGTGCTTGGTTGTATGTTTATGAAAATTTGATTTGCGACTGTAAGACGTATGAAGTTACCGAATTATAACCATCAAAATTACTAACTACTAAAGAACGACGACTAAATTACTAAAGAATGACTTTTACATGCAAAAATCAATCTTGACATGAAAATGAACTTGGAGGGTTGTATTGATAATTTTGATGGTTATAATTCGGTAACTTCATACGTCTTACAGTCGCAAATCAAATTTTCATAAACATACAACCAAGCACTGGCCTGCAAATTGCCAAAAACGTAAGAAAATTAGAATTTCGCGGGCCAGATGTGAGCTTCCACCTTAAACTCAAGGAGAGACCTGCTGTCTAGTATAGATCAGTATATGTATAGGCCCACAAAAAAAAAGGTATTAGGGATGTATACTGACTTTAAAAAATATTATTCTAATTAGTCCCGTCTGTTAGATTATCCAAAAATATTACATACGTATTTTTTGTTTTATCAAATCAATAAAAATTTACGAAGATAAAACGCGTCAAAGATTTGTGTGGGGGGTTGTGACGTCACTGACCGCTAAAGAATGTCATACTAATGTCTCAGAAAATGACGTCACACAAGTTTTCAAAGCACTGTATCGTCTTCATTGTTTGTTGTCCAATATTTTTTGGAAATCTATCTGACGAATTGATTAGATTTTTTTTGTCAACTACCCTATATAATGTCGTAAAACGCGAATGAATAAAATAAGGAGTGACTACTTAAGAGGATGTTTAAAAGTGGCGCCGGTGACTGAAAAGTTGTGAGATAATCGATTATCGTGGCATGAAAATGCAGTGATAAAAAGTTGAATATAAATGTTTTCTATAAGAGTTAAGGATGACTAAATAAACGATGAATGGACTGTGTGAAGGATGATAAGTCTAGAAAAGGGGTGATTGCTGGTGCTGAGTGAGACGAAGAGAAGTATGGAAGAAGAAGACATTCTACATCAACCCCAAATACATTGGAACAAGAGCAGGACGGAGAATAGGGATGATCTGACCTACTATTGCAAAACTATCGTATTCCAAACGTATTTTAGTTTACACCTAAGTACTGCATGTTTTTATAATATGATTATCCAAAATCCATGAAGACTCCGCTGACGTAATATCCATTCGCAATCAATGCAATAATCGTCTGTTATTAAATTCCTCGCTAGTCAACAGTTAGAGATAAATACAACAGACAATAAATAAAACGAATAAACCAAACAAACAAACAATACCAGACCACTTCCAGCAGATCTATAGAATTGTTAACGAAATCAGGTAGCGCCGTCTGTCTACAGTTATTAAGATGGTCATTTAAAATGAACTCTTGTTTTAATTGAGTTATACCCAACAGTGGGCCTATTAAACATTGTAGCATTATGTATGCATTTTATCGTATTTTAATTGGTATTATAAACGCTAGGATATGAATTATATTGAACGCTAATTGCTTGTTCACTCAACACTTAATAAACAAGAATAGTGGTTGTAAAAATATAAATCCATTACCAAGTTAATCCCGGTTTAAATTAATTTGGATAAACTGCTGTCGGCTTTTTCTGTTAGAATCGAGCGTTGATAGCCTTCACTGCCGGATTTAAATAAATTTGTAACAAGCCTACGCCTATTCTTTTTCTATAATATATTTCTAGTGATGTGACCCAAGGGCTGGCTTTTATCTTGGCCTGAGGCTAAGCGTTGAAATACAACGTGGCAATGCCGCCAGTTTTTTGGGCACATTACCGGCTGACAGCGTTGAGCAGCAGTATTTCGATGCCTTTTCATAGTTTCTTATTAGTTTATTATATAGTTGTTAATTAATGTACATGGTTACTTTACTCTTACAATTAATATAATCAATAAATAATAATTATAAATGTTTTGTGATGTTTTTTTTTAAAGAAATATTCAAAAATGTAATCTAGTATGTAAGTGAAATAAATAAAGAGAATTATATTGATAGCTAATACCTCACAATATATCCGTGAAAACAGGAGTAAAAAATGAATTACAGTTTCTTTTTTATTTGAACTGAAATATTTACTTATTATTCTTAAAATAAAACAAAATGTCATACTTGGATTAATCAGTTAGGGTTGTGGAGGTCAGATAAGCAGTCGCTACATGGTAAAATACTGGTATTCAGTTGCATCCGGTATGGCTGGAAGTCGACAGATGATGATACTGCCTTGAATTACTCATAATATTTTGAACTCCATAAAAAACAGTTGCAAATTGAAATAAAAAGCTTTTACTCAATTATAAAAACAAAATTGCCGATGTAACCAAAAATAGCACAAAGTATTTGAAAACAAATAATACCTACGCAGCTAAGACAACTTTAATATGTGACATTCCACATGATTACATGTCAAGTTAAACAATAAGTTCTCACGGGTTAATGAACGTGAATTTCGGACATGTGCGTAATAATTTAATGATATTCAGACACATTGTACACGTGAAAGTTATTCATTCCCACACTCCTGTGTAAGAAACTAATCATTATATTAAATGAAACGTGTAGTTGGGAAACGTGAGCGCCATTTTTCCACGCGTTCCAATTTCAATTATTTTCGAATTGCTTGTTTAATGCGATCTTTTTTCGATTTAGTTCTATGAAATCAAACCTCTTTTTAATCTGTTTGTTTAAAAAAAAAAACAAACTGTTGCTGAAAGTTTGTGGCCGAAATTTTCAAATTGGCAGCTGGTTGGCCAAGTGGCAATGTCTGACAAAGGATTGAGAGCCGTTGGAACAGACAAGTGCTTAAGTGGATATTTTGAATCAGTAAACGCAGTGGGGAAGGCCCCCTGCCTTTCTAGATTGGGTGACGATCTGAAAAAGGTAAACGGGTCGAGTAGAGGCTGTGGTGTAAAAACGTTGGGAAATATCTAAATTTGATGGTCTACATCAGTAGGTACTTGATGACATAATAATAATCAACGAAATAGTCATACCTATACACTTTATTGAACTAGATTCAGATAGAATTGTCCAAAGACACAAAGCAAAATCAGTTGTTTAAGTATGAATCACAATGTCACAAGTTTTGTTCACCCTATAAAGAGAACCGGAGCCAATAAAACAACAAAAGAAATGAAAAAGCCACGAAAATTTCTCACAGGGCAAGTGAATTTCAATGTGACGTCGTTAATAAGTCAAATGTGAAATATTGGTCGATATTCGAATAGCGATGAGTGGCGAACTCGCTTCCGAAAACCATCACAGTGTCGACCACGGTAGAAACAAAAAGGTACACGCCGCCGGCGCGCTTCCGATTGCACTGCCAACGCTGAAAAATTACATGAACATCCCCCAACAAGGCGGGTTAATATATTACGGGTGCTCACTGCATTCGGTAGGGTTCTTCCTGATGTTCTTTTTGCGAAATTCTAATTTTATCGAGTGTGCACCCCGTTTGGGCTAGACTCTCGGCAATATAGCAACTTCTTTAGTTACCTATTCTTTGGGTCTCGCTTCATTTATCATATTTGAGTCAACAATTTTATTTTTGATTGCTGAAAAATATTTATAATATTTTCAAAACTATCGCACGATATTATGAATTTGATTGACACTTACCGCTCTACTAACAATTGAACATTACTTGTTAGCAAAACGTTTACTGTATCGCAACGGTGATCGTGTGAAATATTTGATTATTAACACCATTTTTCGCGATGAAGAGATATGTTTTAATTATTGATGTGCTTTATAATGTTGTCAAATCAGGATGAGACAGCAGACATAATGGATGATGATGGTCCGCAAAATCCGGCTGCAATTTTTCAATGAGCGTTAATGTTTGCCATCAGTGTGTCCGAAGCGTCCTAATGAGTTTGTGCACCACAAATCTTTCGTAAATGGGTGAACTAATTTTTTTAAGTAATCACGACACACCTTGAGACGTCCTTCAGCCTTCCGAGAAGCGAGCATGACTTTGAAAAAAAACTGAGCAATTAGGTACAACTTTGTTGTCGTAAATGTAACAACGTTCGGGGAACGGAACGGTGACTTTCTTTTGTTTCGCACGCATCACTCCCGGGGCGAGCCGAATCGCGGCGACAACTTGTTCGCTAGCAGGCACATGTTTTGACAATGTATCTCAACACAACGATTTTTTGTAGAACACTAAAGTTTTCTCGAAAACAGACAAATCCGTGCTTTTCAATTTGCGAAGTCTCACCTACAAGAGACAGAAATCGATACTTGGTGAAGTAAGAACGTACTGACAATATAATATCAGGCGCCTACATTGTAGCACATGTAAATACTAAAGACTAATGCCCACGGTAAAACATTTAACAGTCAGCTATAACAACTGGTTATTTTAATGTCTTCCAATTACAGTGTTCAGTCGGTTAACGATTTCGCTGGGCATTAACTATTCCAATTTTATGTTTGAGCCGGACGAAACGCGAAATTCTTAATATTTAAGGGTTATAACGTGCGTGTAATAATAGTTCAAATGAAACTTCATTGTAAGTGAAACAGAAGGGTCGCCAAATCGCAGAAAACAATTAAATCAGAGGTAACATAAAAAAAAACTGGCTAATAATCAAGCAATATTTGGAAACAAACTAAGATTTCAACAAGTTTTTCTTAACTGCTTTTGACCTAGATTTACGGCTTCATTTAGTGTTAAAAAAATATATACTGTCGAATTGAGAAACCTCCTTTTTGGAAGTCGGTTAATTAAGACAAGTGGAAAAAGGAAACAGGCATGTCCTAGAAACAAAAATATCGAAGATATGTATCATCTACCAACCCACACTGGGCCCGCATGGTGGATTATAGCCCATTCCCTCACGTAGAGAGGAGGAGTGACTGAGTCCCTGCTGTGGGATGCATGATGCATTATAATTATGCTGTAAAATTTGTCCTGCAATTAAGCAAAAACACCAAAAGACATCCAAACCCCAAATACGAAAAATTAACTAATAATATATTATTAACTTGACAAACATTTCAATTTCCAATTATAGAGGATACTTTCCAATATACACCAATCTTTTTGGCGATCAGAAAAGAGTTGCAACATTTGTTTGTCTCCTTAGCATAAGTGGCCAGTAACATATTATTCTATCCAGGCGTCACACACTGAGCTTCCCGTTTCTGCGCTTTCGTCCGGCTTGGTGACTTACGAATTTTATTATCTATGGCTTAAAATGATATATGACCGCTCTTAACTGGGGAATCATAAAATATTTTCTGTTTGTGAAATATTTCTGAAGCAATAAAGCAATAATTCACTACGGGACTACGGGGAAGACGACGGCCTTTATTTGCTGTCATAAATGTTCTGTTTATGGTGTACTTTTTTGCTGGCTGTACTGGAGACGTTCGAGGGATGCACATAAACCTCGGCTTTATCATTACGTACCTGTTCTTAGTTTTAACACTTAAAAGTTAAAACGTGTGTCTAGAAAGCTATTGCTTTAATTTCAAATATTTTATAGTATTCAATGTCAATATTTCCAATAGGGTTATCCAACTCAAAATGTATGTGCGGACACGCTCTGTGAGGTTCACGTCCTTACGTGGAACAAAGCTATTAATCGGTAACTAAATGCAGTAGTGCGGCTAAGTCCAGCACACATGGCGTGTTGGTTTTGATTTGGACAAGACGCGTCGACATTTCAGAGAAATTATCGTTAATATTTCTTTCTTGAAAATTCTAATCACAAATCATCTCTTCGATTTTCCACAGCTTCACAAAATAATGTTATTCTCTTCAGAAATGTCAATAATGCGGCATTCAAGATACTAACCATTTCCTGATACTTAAACTGTTACAATAGGTACTTTTGTTTAGGAAGAAAAACATTAGTTTTAAGTTCAATGGCCGTATATGTTACATCAGTTAGATATCCACACAGCCTTTTAAGAAGGAAACCTCTATGTATGAAGCCTACCGTACCCCTTCGCAACCGCTTTAATTGGTACACTCATTGATCATAGCAGATCATTCGTTCTCGTCAACTAAATCAGAACTGACATGGAGGCGTCAATTCGTGCGTCGGCGTTTCACACGAGTGTGAAACTTAGGAAGTGTCGACGGGGGGCTCCATTAGTCAGCGTGATTAGTTCTCGAGAGCGTTAATGTTTCAATGAGATGAATAATCGCAGGCAACAGTGACAAATGCGCTTCGGTCTTTGCGCGCACGCACCTGACTCCCCCCACAAACGCGCCGCGCCATCACTCAGCATCACTATGTTATACGTACCAGATGAAGAGATTTATATTTATTAATGTTAGTGCCCCCAACGTTTTTGTTATTTTATGGACTCGCACGAAATGAGTTTCATTAGCTCATACTACACTCCACTTATAAGAGACGCATAAAATAAACGTAACTCGAAATTGACTGTTGGACGTACTAGGCGATAACTGTAAAATCCGAAGTAGGATAAACGTAGGTCCGAGAATTTTATTAAGTGTTATGGTCACAGTGTGTATTGATAAATGACTCGGCTTACGTATTCCGAGTCAAGGGTTAAAGTCGGCTGCGATCTAGAGTCGGGATCTTTTTCGAATTCTCGCGTCGATTTTTTATCGAAGTGTGGCAAGATATCGATGTGTGTCACTCTACTATGATTTAACATTGATTGGGTCCTTTGAGTTGAGCCGACTGTGCGTCAACGAGATTTACAACTGCGGCGATAGCTACCGACGGTGTTATTGCGCTAAAATATTTGTATGCAGCACTCGGATGATATACAGTTTCTGAGAAGCCGAGACGTTAAGACCTTGCGAAGGAAATTATAGCAGGATTAGTTTCTAGACCTGTGATGCGGAGGATTTAATGTAGGAAACTGTTTGTAGAGACCTACATACTGTATATTTGTTCAAGTACGTGATAGTAAATGACTCAAAATATTATTTGTACCGTGTAAAAAGTTGGTAAATTGCAAAATAGCTTGTGCCAGCGGCTTCGCCCGCGTGGAGTTCGATAATTGACCCACGGGATCATACTGGGGATAAGAAGTATCATATGTGTTAATCCAGGTTAGAAACTTTCTATGTTCTTTTTCATCCATATGCATACAATAGCTTTTGAGTGAAAAAGTAACAAAAATCCATCCATACATACACCCTCAAAAACTTTCGCATTTATAATATTATAGTAGGATGGTTCAAAGATAAATAGGTGCTGACATAAAAGGTTTTGAATTTACTTTAAAAGAACTTAACTGAGACTAACACGAAATCTGTAACATTAATTATACATCAGCTAGGGCAAGTATTGAAATTGTTGCCTTAATTTATGAACGTTCTGTCTATAAAGGGTCCAACAAAGAAGACAATTTTAAACCAGATAATTTAAAGGAGATAGAAGTCTTTTTCACTATTACAATATCATCGTAAATTAAACCAAAATGAGTATCTATTAATAGCAAAAACATTTACGATTAGACGTAATAGCTTTAATCATTCGTCCAACACTCGCGGGTCGCGGCAAGGCGCGCTGATCTGCCCGACATCGCCCGACACCTCCCGACCGCCGACCGAAGAACGACCATAAATCAAAACATTCGTGTTTGTGATTAATCAAACAGACCCGAGAATACACCTTGAGGTTCATATTTACCTACACGTACCTGTCAGGTGTAATATTAACAGGTATAAAAGTATTCCTTTATATTTCATTAGCCGAAGAATTTCGACCGATATCGCCGCTTGGCACTTAACCTAACACATGACTAATGGTTACTGCTATGATATCAAAATCATTTAAATAATTTAATTGCTCGTTTCGCAACGCAAATGTATTCGAAACAATATTTTTTATAAAATATACTTTCACTGACGACATTCTCGTCACGTTGCAGAATTGGATTAGACTCTCACTGCTGCACTCTTTGAAAAAAAATATTTTTAATACATACGCTGTCACGTATGACTATAAAACCTAGAAAAATGTGTTACAGTTACAGTGCCAACCGCAAAATTCGTAATGTTTTCTTACTTGGGTACATTAATTACTTTCTAAATCATTTAATACAATTTCGTAACGTTGTAGCTTGGTCAGTGCGGTGGGCTAGCGACGCAGGCGCATGCCACACAACACGATGATGTAGCGATTTGTACATCATGTCGGTCTCATTTAAAACCCAGTCCTATTTCTTTTTTATATCAATAAATATTTTTATTATACATTCCACACTGATGTTGAATCGATCGTAATCAGGTTAATTCTTAAAATAGGTCTGCATCTCCACTCGCGAATACCTCTCATTTATTTTTTTATTCTCTTGCGGACCTCATTTTGATCGGATTGTAAGTGTGTTCGATTTAAGTGACTTTTTGTCACTATCGATTACTATGACAGTAGCGGTCAATATGATTAAAATTGAATGCAAAATAAAATTCTATTACACACTGAGATGAAATGTGTGATTTTGTTATTGAATTTTAAATCGCAAGCACCAGAAAAAGTTTATCGAATATGCACTTTGGAACGTGGTTACTTTCAAATTGAATTGTGATTATTTTTTTCAAACAAGTTAATAAAGTTATCGACCGTTAGTTCCCCCCACGGCGATGTTTATTGTTTTTGTTATCTTTTACAAACAACGTGAAAATAGAGCCGTTAATACGGTTAGACGTTGCTTACCAATTTGTTAGTAAATATAGTACCTTTTGTGCATCAAAAACCACACTTTTATTATGAATTAACATGTTTATATAGAGACTCATTTGGTCGAAGATCTTTTTCGATAGTTCTTCTTTTGCATTCTTGTCCTGTTATGACAATGTGAGTCTTATTGTGTCGGATCATGAATTGTTTTCGTTTAAAGGGTCTTTAATGTACAGCTTAGGTCCTGGCAGTCTGGATGTCAAAGTTATGACGTGTTAGATTGATTATCGGATGGATGTTAAAATACGTTTTACGACATTTTATGACGAGCTTTTGGTGTGAACAGATTCGTACGCGGTGTTGGAGAAAAAAAAGAATATTTTTTTTAAAAATTGAGCTTTTATTTTTAAGAAATAGGTACTTATTAATAGTTATAGAATTAAGTTGAGTTTATTATAGAATTTAGGTAAAATTTTGTAATGGCCTTTATACATTCATTTATAAGTACGTACATAAAGTCCCGTCCTTTTCCCAGGGTTTCACTCTAAACCCAGGACTTACATCCTGGTAGGTTCTTACATGCACCCTGCTGCGATTTTTCTAGCCCCTCACAAAGACGTTTTTTTCTTGGGCAGAGCGAAAGGGAGTGTCAGACTTCGACTGACTAAAAACCACCCATGTTCCTTCTTAGCCTTTTATGTCGAGGCCGCGGTATCACTTATATATTCACAAAGACGCCTTAGGCACAGCTTGGCGCCAGAAAACAAAACAAAAACAAATAATTTGTTTAAAAATTTAAACAAACAAATCTGTCGCAGTCGCGCCCACAGTAACCTGTCACATATCCGGAACAACGCGAGGTCAATGCTCTGGTGACCAACAGGGTATGACGCCAAAACAATTTTAATCGCGGATCCTAGTTCCGATTGACATCCGTGTGTAGAGCAGGTGGCCATAGATTAAGGGTACCTTTCCACCAAAGATGTGCTATGCTACGTTGCAATAGATGCGTTTGATATCCACCAATCATATTCACTGGTGCACATAGCTTAGCACTGGTGGAAACGGATTCAGCTAAGCTATGTTTTTTATATGGAAGGATGCGTGCTATGGATGCGTGCTATGAATGCCGCTTCCCTACTATCGATACATGGCATAGCTCGAGCTGCGCATCTTCCGCGCGCAAGTCCTTTGCGGCGGCGCATCTTCATAGCACATCTTACTCGCACCGCTACATACCTTATAGTATCAGTGGAAATGGTCACATAGTTTCACAGCTTAGATATTACATCCTCGCAACATAGCTACATAGCACATCTTATATATTCGCACCGCTTTATAGCTTAGTATCAGTGTGAACGGTCACATAGTTTCACAGCTTAGATATTACATCCTCGCAACATAGCTACATAGCACATCTCTGGCGGAAATGCAGTCTTAGATTGGTCATAAAAAATGAGTACGTCTACTTCGTGTGTAATCGTTTGATCAGACTAATGGGAATTGGCTGGACAGGACTTACGTCAAGGAAGTCTTGAAGGTCAACTACATAAAAATATGCAACAACACGGATCGCCTGTTTGAATTCTAAAATAGTGATGGGTTATTTCGCAGTACATAACTATTATTTAAAATTCGTTCACGGATTTATAAGCCCGTTTGATGACAATTAGGTTAGCCCCTTAATAAATGGAACTTAAACGTAACTGGCGAAATTGAGGTGTACTAATGGGTACACCTCAGCCTAACACTTCAGGGATTACAGGCGTGATGTTATGTTATATAACCTAATCTAAATAAGATCACCTGTATGAATAGGGTATATCGCCAAAAAGTCTAATTAGTCCGTCTGTTAGATTATCGAAAAATATTGGATAGGTACGTGTTTTGTTGTTTTATCAAATTAATTTAAAAAATACGAAAATAAAACGTGTCAAAGATCATGAGTGCTTGTGACTTCACTTTCCGGGTAAAAAAGTACTAAACTTGTGACGTCATACGACTTATCGTCTTCATCTTTTGTTTACGTGAAAAAAGAAAAATAAAAGTCCATTATTTTTTGAAAATCTATCTGACGGGCTAATTAGATTTTTTGGTGAAACACACTATTCTGAAATAGTGATTTATATAAATATATCAGTACATGCCATTATTTTAGCCATATCTCTATCTCTCTTCAAACTTTTGATAATAGATCTCTTTTAAATCTACTTTCGGAGATGTTGGGTCATGGCTATCCAATTTCTGTCAGCCACTTTAATGAGATCGTCTGCCCACTTAATACAATATCCTTGCCACACTTGTCCATCTGGTCTGTGGTCTCCACTCCAAACGTTTCTCCAAAATCACAAGGCATCAAACCAATACAAGACCTATGTGGAATTAAATAGAACACAATTTTGCTATTTATAAACCCCATGGCAGTTCTGATATAATCCTTTGCGACAGCCGTCTAACCTTGTACACCAACGGGAAACCCATTAATTACAGACCTACTTATAATTATCACTGTCACCAATCTTTAAATGCTTAATAGTTCCTAGTTACGATTCAGATTTCCGTCTTCGAATTGACCTGGGTGGTCTAGACTTTAGACTAGTTTTTGTGGTATTTAGTACCTACTTATAAAAAGTCTGCCGATCTAGAATCTAGTATTAAATTAAACAAGTCTCGTGTTAATGATGTCTAAAATTGAAAAGGACGATTGGAATTGTTCGATAAATTGATTCTCATCTAAATGCTGCGAGGGTTATTGGATGGATATTGTTATATGTGTTTTTGATAGAATAGGCATGTAGCCATCGACCTGCTTTCGTTGAGGAGTTGATCTATTGCGGCCGCCACACTATGCTCCTCGCGCTGCTCATCGCTATGCTCCTCGCGCTGCCGCTATTTGCCGCGATGTTGCCCGCTCTGCCCACACTGCTCTACTCGCGCAATTAATCGCGACGCTCCTACAAAAACAATAACCGACGAAATAGGGAGCGATGGGCAGGACGAGGAGTATGACGTGCGGCATGACGAGTAAAGTGGCCACACTATGTCTCTGCCTCCTTTCCTCGCTACTTCCCATGCCACTCGTCGAGTGTGTGGCGGCCGCATATCATAACATAACATCACGCCTGTAATCTCCGAAGGGTTAGGTAGATGTGTACCCAATAATACATTTTACCATTCATATTTTAAATGCCATGTAGGGAGGAACCTATTGCCGTCAACTGAGAATTCCGGGAATTTCGTTGCTGCTACTGAGAAATTCTTGATGGTAAACCCCTTGATTAATTGAATCTCATGCACAGCAATCGCGCTTGCGATTATTAGATCAACGAGCCAGTCCAGTTCTATCATTTTTCACCATTTATGTTAAAAACTTTCATAATACGTAATGGCATGAAAAATCATCAAGTTACCCCTCCCACTCTTAGGCAGATGGAAAGGGAGTGTCAGGTTTCTACTTCCTAAAAACCACCCATGTTCCTTCTTAGCCCTTTATGTCGAGACCGCGGTATCTCTTACAACATCCCGCAGCCCTGACGGGTTGATTTGACATCTTGAAAACGTATTTGACTGCCAATTTTATTGTTGCTTCGATTGAATTAAATACTTTTTCTTCTTATTTACTACTTGCTTTCGACAATGACATGATATAAGTTCATATCAGTTTAAGTAAATTCTGCTATTTTCATTCCTTTTCAGATTCATCAAGAATAAAATTGTAAACACCACAAAAATAATACATTCCGATATTCAGTCCCCATAACGCATGGGCACGGGTTGACCGACAAGTGTGACCTGTGTGACATCGGAAGCGGAAGCTGCTCCCACGAGCGGGGAGGGTTCCGGCGCGCGCGCACCGCGATCTGTTCTGACGTCACTTCCGGACGAGCCTTGATTGAGAGTGAGGTAACGGTTAATCGTTGATTGCTCGCTGATTGTGTGGCCTGTGTTTTAGTATCCGGCGACAGTTATAACAAAGGTAAATGTAGGGAACTTAACGTCAGGTAATTAAGTTAGCAGCTCGTGTTTAGAAGGTCATAAAAGATGCTACATTGATGGTCATTTAGTACTAAAATCATTAAAAGTGCCCTTGATATATATATATACGTCAAATACCTTAGGCGACTTTGTGGACACCTACAAGGATCTCCAATAAAAATATTCTGCTGTTGTATTAATCTGTAACAAACTCCAAAGAGACGAGTCCTAACTATGACATTAAAAACTCAGCTGACTTTGTGATCAAATCAATCTCAATCTTCCTCTAGTAAGTTAAACATTTAAACAGTCAAATTATTTTTCAGTTTTTCCATAATCCCCGTTCCATCCTCACACATGTAACTAATAGTTTCGTCAACTTAAAAAGTTAAGTTCAAAACCATTTATCGTTAAGCTAAAATGTGCAGTTCGCATGTACACCCACTTTTCCAGTAAGCTCACAAGACACATAACATAGAATTTCCCTACTTTGTAACAGTCTATAAAACGAGAGACAACTACAAACTTTTGCAGCACATAATTACTGACTATTATTCCGTTTGCCAACTACAGTCGTCAAGAGCTCGGAGTGACACACTACACACCTACACCACACTCCGTTCCACATTCGTACTTTCAATCAATGCCATTGTTTATCTAATTACAGCCTGTCTTTACTCGTAATGATACAGTTTCGTTTGTTTCAAACAACACCAACGCGCTTATTCATCAAAAAGTCTCACAAACCGAGGTCGGCTCACTACCACAACTAATTCGTACATTGGGCAGCTATAATTTGCCATAAGCAACACTTAATATCTCTCGTTAACTCCAACTTGAAGCGTTATGCCTCTTAAGAACCACGTAATAGGCATCTCTTAAAAGCCGCCGAATTATCATAATGAGCAATAACCAATTGCACGAAGCTCACGTCAAATCGGCTTAACTCATGTAAATTTATGGTTATAACTCAACTTTTTTTGTGTTTTAGTGAAATTGCTGCGCGTTTTAAGCGATGAGCTGCAACGGGTCCGGGGCCTATTAGCGGCCAAATGGCGTATGGCGGGAACGATTCGTGAAAGAAATCAAATTACAATAACGATGCACGCTATACGGCAGTCCGCCACAAGTCCACTACCGCCACAGATACCTAAATAACGGGTTACGTCTAATTTATAAGAGGTAAATTGTAGGATGCCACGCGCTAGAGATGTGTCATTAGACGGGCCCTTGTAGCCCAAGTATTATGTTTGGTTAGGTTTGTTCAAAGATGATTATACTTATTAGAGCCGGGGCCCAATAAAACGGAAGCTCGTTGTCTCGTTTGCTGTGTTACGTAGGAAGTACATATGGTAAATTATATTTTTATATATTGTACTTAATAAAAACGATATTACCTGTATATGGCAACATCGAATCTTCCGCAATGTTTCTGAAATGTTTGTAAGCCTAGTGACCAAAACTTTCGGTAACAAGACAACAAACTTTAAATCATGCATGTTGCTCTTTTTTGATCCTATATCTTATTCATGTAAACGTATCTTGATGCCCGGGGTTCAGTGCAAGCTTAATTGCTATTATAGCTTAATTGTGAATGCAAAGTAGAACGACATATAAGTCGTTCCTATTTTGGATGTCATCATAATATTATCATGGATTCATGGATGACCGAAAAGACGTAAACTTGTGCAACGAGATCCAGTAACCCTCCTATCGCCAGCATATGTGTGGTTTTCGATATTAAAACGCCAAAGACTCATCCATGCTGACATAATACCTGATCACCCCACACCCTCCTTTACCAATATTTGTGTTTTATCCCAAAAATTCGGTAACGAGAGCCGAGACAGTGTGTCTACGTATGTGGATGTACCGGCAGCGTGCAGGTAGGCATGAATGGCCGGCGCCCCGCTGCTAGTGAGTTATGTTGGGCCCCTGGGGCGCAGCGCGGGCGCTCCTTCACACCTCCGCCCGCGTGTGGTCCCGCGGTTTACGAGGGACGAGGCTGCTGCGCGCGCGCAGGTCCGTGCATGCAACAGTCAGGCAGATAGAGAAGACTTGCATATTGTTTTCTTCGAGAGTTCATGCCTGAAGAAGAACACTCATGCCAATACCAAAAATAATCCTTGCATAGACTATAAAACGTCACTATTCTCAAATGATGAGAGGAGACGGATGCTCATCTTCAAATGTGGGGTCCCTGACTGCAATAAGCATATTTAGACTCTATGATTGGCAATTAGAAATGTTTAACCGTTTACGGTCTGGTCTCCGATCAGGTGAGGTCAGGTCTTCATATCCTGAAATAAATTGAAAATTGATTAGTAATGTATGCCTAACCTGGTATCAGTTTGTAATGCCAACCCTAGGCCTCTAACTTGGCTTTAAACGCCGTCGAGAAATGACACTTAAATTCACTTGCAACTTTAATTAATCAATAAATAATATACCTACCAATATTCTTGGCTGCATTCCACATAACTCCTCTAAAACAGCACCTAAATCTTCCGGCGTTACTAGTAGATATCCTTACCGTAAGATATTATAATATTAGTCACATTAGTGTGTATATTTTACCGAGGAATTATTTTATTTGTTAGACTTATTACGACCTACCCGGCTTCCTGAGAGATACGATACAGGCCGGTGCCATTTTTATTAGACAGGAAGGAAATTCTAACGTTTAATATATTCTAAGTAAAACGTTTGAGGTTTATTTATAACAGTCGTATACCCTTCGATCCGGTTTGGGTGACTGGAGCCAGACTCTTGTAATATTGAACTTAGATAGTGTATGTGTAGTTTGGTACGGGTACCTACCTCACTCACTATTAGAAATGCGAAAGTTTGGATAGATATAATGTTTGTTACTCAATCACGTCAGATGGGTGAACAGATCTGTATGAAAATTTGGCACAGAGATGGATTATTGCCTGGTATTATTAACACAAAGGTGTTTTTTTTTCTTACATAATTACATCAAAATTTCCACACAAAGTCGCGAGAAACAGCTAGTAGAACGTTTAGTGGAAACAATAGTGATTGTAGGGTAAATGTTGACCGCGTTTCGTGTCACCTTAACTTCGCATGTGTGTCGCTAAATTAAAAATTAACTAAGCGAAGTTGCTACATAGTTGGCAATGAATATGCAAACTGGTGATATGAGAGTCGGAAACACAGCATCAGCTGTTGAAAAAAGCTTACATACATAAAAACGCATTAAATTGAGGAAGTTATAGCCATCTGACTTCCGCAATTTTTTGGGTAGATCAGTTTTTTGACATTATGAAATAAACTATCCATGAACTACGAGGGCGGGTCAATAAGTCCGTGACTTTTTGAATTTCTGACCTCTTTACTGAAACAGCAACACTGCTCCTGTCAACAGGCATCTGTCAGTTGACTCCTGTCAAAATTTAAACTTGCTGCGTCAGTTAGTTTGTGTTTGACAGCTATTTTTATCAGACTACTCACTAATTTGAGGAGAAAATGGAAAAAAGTGAATTTCGTGTGCTTATTACGCATTATTTCTTGCGAAAAAAACCATTACCGAGACCAAGGCTAAGCTTGATAAATACTATGGGGACTCTGCATCATCGATTTCAATGGTAAAAAAGTGGTTTACTGAATTTCGTTGTGGCCGTACAAGCACTGAAGATGCCGAACGTCCTGTAGGGCTATTGCGTATCTTTTAAATGTCAGTGGCTTTCATATTGTCCATGGAAAAACTATCAAATTGGTTATGGTTTAGTACAAAATGGAACCATTTGACAGTAATTGATAGGCACTATAGGTTAGCCACTGTCATTTAAAAGATACGCAATAGCCCTACTGCAGGGCTATTGCGTATCTTATATATGACAGTGGCTATCATATTGTCTATGGATTAACTGTCAAATTGGTTATGGTTTAGTACAAAAAGGAACCATTTGACAGTAATTGATAGGCACTATAGGTTAGCCACTGTCATTTAAAAGATACGCAATAGCCCTGCTGGACGCCCAGTTGAGGTCTCTACACCCGAAACAATCGCTAATCGCTAATCGAATAAGGGATCTCGCATGGCTCAGTGGTTTCAATTTTGAATGATCACTTGGGCATGAGAAAGCTTTCTGCAAGATGGGTGCCGCGTTTGCTCACAGTCGACCACAAACGCAATCGTGTAACAACTTCACAGGAAGGTTTGGCGTTGTTTAATCGCAATATGGAGGAGTTTTTGCGCCGTTTTGTAACCGTGGACGAAACATGGATCCACCACAACACACCAGAGATCAAACAACAGTCAAAACAGTGGGTTTCTAAGGGTGAATCGGCGCCAAAGAAGGCCAAGGTGGGTTTGTCAGCCAATAAAGTTATGGCTACTGTTTTTTGAGATGCACGTGGGATAATCCACATTGACTACCTTCAAAAGGGAAGAACAATCAATGGGGAATATTATGTCAACTTATTGGACCGATTCAATGACTTGAAAAAAAAACCGACCTCATTTCGCCAAGAAAAAACTTCTTTTCCACCAAGACAATGCAAGGGTGCACACATGTGCAGTTGCCATGGCAAAAATCCATGAATTGGGCTATGAATTGCTCCCTCATCCGCCCTATTCTCCAGATTTGGCTCCGAGCGACTACTTGTTGTCTTGTTCCCAAACCTGAAGAAATGGCTTGGTGGAAAAAGATTTGACTCCAATGATGAAGTCATCTCGCAAACAAAGGCCTATTTTGAGGACCTCGACAAATCATTTTTTTTGGAAGGGATAAAAAAAATTGGAGAAGCGTTGGACAAAGTGTATAGAGCTCAAGGGAGACTACGTTGAAAAATAAAATTATTTTTTTATCAAACAATCTGTGTTTTATTCCAAAAGTCACGGACTTATTGACCCGCCCTCGTATCCTACCTTACTCTTCCCCACCAATCTTATTTAGCTTTAAAACATTATATAACATCACGCCAATAATCTCCGAAAGTAAGGTAAAAGTATGCCGAAATTATACCAACATTTCGCCGGCCGTTATGCAGAACGTTGGTATATACCAGATAGCATAAGCGAAGGTATGTATAAAAACCAAGGGTCTTAACACTGACAGTTCCTACTGTAAGCCCAGTTATTTATCGTCGTCCCACAGGCCGCACTAAGATTTATACTGTCCAGAGGAAATCATGACAGAGAAGCTTTTTGTTATTACTGCTTTCGTTCTGAAAAAGTGATATTTAAATAAGGATATTTCTTTTTGTTTTAGTATGTTATTGCATCGTCTTTTTTGCAATAAAACGATATCTTTTTGCCTTTTTTTTAAATATTTCTCAAATTCATTGCCCTCTCTTCCATTTAACTGGTAATATCTTATAATTATTTCACAGTATGTAGTTCAGAAGCCGTTAGCTGGTATCGTAACTGAAATCTAACTCGAAAGCTTGCCCTTTATAAACTTTAACCAAGTACTAATAAACTTCAAATTACAATTCAATCAAAAATAAATTAGCAGTAAATCATAACTAGCGCTGTTCAAAGGTTACTTCGGACAGTTTCACGTGTTTGCCAGTACAAAATCTCGTTGCAGCACCTGTGTGTCCCCTTGACTCGTGACCGGAGTCCGCACGGTATGACCTAGGAGCGTCGTCTGAATGCCGTAGTGCGGGGGCGAAGATTTATTAAACTGCTACTGCTCACCGGCCACCGGAGGTCGATTTAAGTGAAATTTATTTATGTATTGTATGTAGATAGTTATTGCTCGTTGTTAGTTATTATGTTGAATATTTTTGGTGGTCGTCGTTGGGTTTTTTACGTTAGATAATTGATTTTATTTGATAAATGTGGACGAAGCTAAAGAAGATTCTGACATACATATCTAATATATGTTGGAATCTTTCAAGTGGCGTTCTTTTATTAGCTGCTTGCTGCTTGGTACTGGTTTCTACTGATGTCGTTTTGGCCTTCATTAGAATTGAGACGTAGGTAGGTTTAGGTACGTCAAAAAGCTTTTTAAGTGTTATCGATGTCCGGATTGTTATTCGATGGTACTCGAAAACGCACCTAACTAAGGTAACCTTAACTTACCTAACGAAACAAAAACAATTTACTTAACAACCAAAATTAACAACAGCGTTCTAAGAACATTACTCAGAACATTACCTACAATTGAGCAAAAAAACTCTAATCATCGTTCCTAAAAAACGTCCTAACAATTACATGTATATGTAACCGCTGATTCTTCACACGGTCATCTATCGACAGCCACACATATATTATACATAGGTACATCTAACATCTTGATAATAAGTGGACATATTATTATTAAAAAAATGAATCATCATCTTGTCTAATTTGCATCGATGCGTGCAATCCGACGCACTTGTGGCATCTTCAGTATAATTGTATGGGTGAGTAAGAACTGATTACAATAAGCTCAGCTTACATGTATATGTACTTATTATGTAGGTAACTTATGGTGATTGGACGTATAGCTCTCTTACTTGTTTTGTGTTTGAGCATCTGCGTTTGTAGTACATATTGAAGCGGTTTAATACTTTTGTACGAGAGGAAAAGAAAACTTGATTGTTTGGAGTGTTGGTGTTTATTTCGCCGTGTTCCTAATTCTATGGATTTTAAAATACAAAAAAAAAAATTGTTTTGTTATTCACGTTTGCCTCTAAATGGAAAGAAATCAATTTTCTTAGCAATGAAAATTAAAGAAAGAAACGTATTTATTTGGCCTATGCAACAAGTCAACACAAAAAAAAACTAAGAACTGACTTCCATACAAAAACACAAAAAAATTTAAAATAACTGTTCTTTTGGAAGGCCACCGCATTTTGTTTCCGACTTCCAAAAGCCAGTTCAGCAAACTGGCGAGCAGCTAGTGCCCGACGCTGGTCAATAACAATTTAGCGACACTAACACATTAGGGATAAAGATCTACGTTTTAATTGACTCCAGATGGACCCCGTCATGATAAGTGTAATGAGATCCAAATTGATACCGATCCGGTCAATCTCTATGTGTAGTAGGTATATACTACCGGAGCTATTCGATTAACCGCGATGTTGTTATCTGATAAGCTTTAATTGGATTATTTTTTATTGATTCTCGTTGAATCACACCTGCGAATTGATCTGCAGTTTGGAACCTAGTGAACTAAATAACAATATTCAACAAGGCGTTTACAATATTTGATTTGAAAAACAGTAGTTCAATCGGTGGCTTCCTAAAAGGTTCTAAGCGGCCTCTATGCTGGGCCTACGCGGCTGCTACGCTGAGCCTATACGGTTGCTACGCTAAGCCTACGTGCTTACGAAGCTGCTACGCGAGTACTACGCTGCTTCCACGCCGTGCATTCGTCTGACTAGCGATACGTTAGTGTGTTAAAACTCTACTAATGAATGATTAGTACTATTGAGATAATTATTAAGGAAGAAAGAAGTTTGAGTATAGTTTTGAATGTGGATGGCTATAAAATTAGACCAAAGAAACGGTAAATAGACTGTGTGAGGAGTTGTCTGCTGTGAGGACGAGTAATAGATAAGTATGAAATAAGAATACATACTGCACCGTGAAATAAATTGAGAATGATGATGGTGTGAAATCCTAACCAAAACTATAGACAGTTCACTGTAAATAGACTGAACAAAACTTAAGGTTTAAACTAAAGGTCCAACACCAATAAACATCGGAGTTGACGTCTATTAAGTTTAATAGCCATAATTATACCTACAGCAAATAAAATTTATGTGAAATACATAACTCTTTTTCTTAAATTTTCAATAAACACAAGTCTCCATGACATATTTTATATCGTCTGGTTTTATGGTCGTAATAAAATATCGTTGGGTGAGATAGACGAACGACTGGTAAGATAAAGGATAAATCTATGAAAGAAAGAAAAAGATAGAACGAAAACATATTGATTAAGCACTTAAGCCAGAAGTGCACACAACAATCAATAAAAAGTGCATGTTGGAGCACGCAAAATGTAGGGTTCCGTAGTTGCCCATCAAACGGACGGACAGACAGACGGTCATGGCGAAACCATAAGGGAATTCCATATTGACTACGGAACCCTAAAAAAACAGAAAAAAACAGTGTGTACATCTCACGGCTGCACCAAATTGGACCAGTTCAGCAAACTACCGTGCAGCTAGTGCCCGATGCTGGTTTTCAACAGTACCTGATATGGTGATGTGACGAACGTAAAACAGTTTTGTATTTTTGTGTTATAAATATGTATGTGTATAAGTAGGTACTTATATCATTATGTGGAATAGGTGTCCAATGATTGGCCTGTTGGTCTAGTGGTTAGTGACCCTAACTGCTATGCCAGAGGTCGTGGGTTCGATTCCCACCCAGGACAAATGTTTGTGTGATGAGCACGATCATTTGTTCTATATCTGGGTGTAATTTATCTATAATATGTATGTAATTAGAAATATATAAGTATGTTTATCAGTTGTCTAGTACCCATAACACAAGCTCTGCTTAGCTTGGGACTAGATGGCGTTGTGTGATAGTTGTGGAATATTATTATTATTATTATTTTTTTTTTAAATAATACAAATAACAATATTTAGTAATAGGAATGTTTACTGACTTAAAAAAATATGATTCTTATTATTCCGTCTGTTAGATTATCGAAACATATTGGATGAATATTTTTTGTTTTATCAAATCAATTGAAATTGACGAAGATAAAACGCGTCAAAGATTTGAGTGGGAGTTTGTGATGTCACTAACCACTAAACAATGTCATACAAATGTCTTAGAATATGACGTCACACGAGTTTTCAAAGCGCTGTATTGTCTTCATGCTTGAAGAAAAAATAAATAATACGTGTCCAATATTTTTTGGAAATCTATCTGACGGACTAATTAGATTTTTTAGTAAACTGCCCTATTACAAATACAATATGATAAAAAGTGCAAGACAGAACAAAACAAAAAACTAAACTATTTGAGAACTGGTTCCATTTTTGTATTACTTCAAGCGCCACGGCTGAACTTGAGGTCTTGGATTAAAGCCCATGTCTGATTAAGTGTAATAAAGTTTTTTCATCAGGAAATTCAACGGCAGCCACGAAGTCTGGTTTAGTCGGTTGATGCCATTAGAATCACCCCTTATTATCTGTAACTTTAAACTACACTTAACTTCGTGTATGTTATAGTTTAATGTTATGTTTTGTTATGTTCAGATGTTCAGTATTATGTTATTTTTCTCCTGATGTAGCAAACTTTTCAAGTCATTAACAACTTTCTGCGTAGGTATACTTAGCAAAGACTAACCTGAAATGTCCAATGTACGTAACGAACGACGATTATGTACGAAATGTTTTTATGTCCAAAACATACCAGAATCTAAAGATTCAATTCTTTACACGTGCTCTTTTTGTTGTCGCGTTTTTATATCGAAATACCTTTCTTCGAAAATAATTAAAGAATATAACAAAGCTAACGTAAGATTTCCTGAAAACTTTCCACAATTTTTTGACTGCCTCGTGTTCCTCGTGTCGACAAACAAAGAACCTTATATAAATAACTGTGCCAGCCAAACCCAATTCTTCTGTAGCAAAACAACAACAAAAAATCCTCTTAATAAGAGCGAGATTAAACCGGTTCATCCTAGATTTCATTTGCGGATTCATTCTCTTAGATTAAGTTAGTGCGACCACCGGTTCATTGTTGCATTTTCACGAGAAGTTTAATAAAGACCTTCCACACATAGCACAATACCCGTATTTCATGCCCACGCGGCCGGTGGGAGCCTGCGACTCCTTGTCAAGCGAATAAACTGCGGTTCTTACGGCTAGTGTGAAATGTTGCTTACATTAAATATGAATATATTTTAATAAATGCACCATGTGCTAGTAATGTGGAGAGTTTATTGCGACGAAATAAAAGGTATCGGGGATAAGCGAATGTGGTTCGTTTAAAATTTAAATTAATTGGGTATTGCAATGATGTGGCTTCATAATTCGTTTTTAATCAGTGAACGAAATATTCATTTTCACATGTTTCAAGCATCTATAAGGTTTAATTACCTTTTATCTGTAAGTTCGACGATTCCCTGGAAATTGTCTCATTATATTTATTATAGTTAGCCTGTATTGTCCCACTGCTGCTCAAAAGCCTTCGTACATTCTATCCAACAGTCACAATTCTACACATCCCGTTTGTCCCACCATCTCCTTCGGAGTCTGTCGCGACCCGTGTCACCAGTTCAAAGCAATAATCCTAAGCTTTACAGACCCACAGCTCATTCGGCATGCGAAGTACATTTAATAAAAATATCTTCTTTAAATCCAGACCAGATGTATAGAATGGCTTTACAGGAAACCTAAGAAGCAGAGCACAGCCCACATTTAAGAGGCCTGAAGAAAGTCATAATGAGAGAACAACTCCTCTATACGCCCTACGAGACATTCCTATTCTATACAAGCACCATACGCAGATACAGGTTACATAATACGTAATTATTCGTTCGGGTTCGCTCGCAGTACGTACGTAAACGCGGTAGGCTGCAACGTATCATGTTAAGACATTAAGCTACTGTAAGCGAATAAAACGGTGTTTACATTGTGCGGCCGGGCCGAGATCCAATCTGGACTGTAACTAATCGAGGCGACCGATGTTCTCGCGATTGAGTTATTACAGCTTCCTGTTAGGCTACTTGTTTTTGTGACTCCTACTGTTTTAATTAATTATGCACTATAAATAATAAATATTTTATGTGTAATGCGATACGCAGGTTGTTCCGATGTCTCTGCCAGATATGAACGCTCGGATCGAGTGTACGGGGCACTGTTATTATTCAAACAGCCAGTTTTTATTGTTTCTTGACGATATTAATGTTTTGTACGATTGGAGCATCTCGATGTTGGCATTCTTTGTGTTTGAGCTTCGGAACTACTGTATTGACATAATTACCTACTTTTCTGTTCGTGATTAATCAAAATGAAAGCTATGCTATAAAACATGAACATGTTTTTTTATTTAATTAATGAGGCAGTTATGGATTCGACAAACACCTGCTGAAGTCTAGATGATAAATCGTAAAACATTTATTTTTGTAATAAGGCATTTTTTTATATGCAAGCTTTAAGCTGTTGTAATAATTTATCTTCTATTACTGGCTGTCCGATAATAATCCTAGGCACATTTACATCACAATAATACCTGCAACTTAATCCAGGAACCATCACATGACCTGATAAATAAATGAAAAGCGAGGAAAACGTGATGACATTTCTCCTCTAACAACGTCTAACCATCTTAACCCTAATAAGGCAGCTAATAATTTGACTTACACTTCAATAACATTTGCAATGAAACAGTTAAGTCACAGAATAAACAAAACCAGTAAACCAATAGAATTAAGTTAGTTTAATAGTTTCTACACCCATATTTTGCCAATTAAGTATGTTTTTAAAGGTTCATGTAAACGGCTCGCCCAAAGGAAGGCAAGTGATGACTATGTAAAAGGCTCATTTTTTCATTTATTCAATTCAATAACAATTTTACTTTTTATACAAAAAAAAATACACAAAAACAAAAAACTACAAAAAACAAAAAAAAAAAAAAAAAGGAACATAAGAGACAGTACCTATAGTAAAAAAGTGTTTTACTATTTCGGATTATCTCGGTGAGCTGTTTACAAACTCCTCTGCGGACAAAAATAATATTTAATATGGTACCGACGAAAATTTTTGGAGATTTCGACATGTGTGTCAATTTCGTGGGTTTTGGAGTCGCTGATATCGAAAATAAGATTAAAACCAACAGATAAGAAAACTAAAATAAATAGAAAATTAACCTTTTTTTTCTCCGTTCTACTCTTTCGTATTATTTACGCTTCGTCACTGCAAGCCCATCAGTTACACTTACGAACACGAAAGCAAGAAATTATTATTATTTTGGCAACAGGAACTTCTTGTAGATGTAATAGATGCAATAGCCCCGATCCGCTCTTCTGATGTGCAAAATAAAGGACAGGCAGAACCGGACATCAAGTTCCCCATCGCTGGTGGGGCGACACCACATTTTTGACTGGCCTGTTGGTCTAGTGGTTAGTGACCCTGACTGCTAGGCCGGAGGTCGTGGGTTCGATTCCCACCCAGGACAAATGTTTGTGTGATGAGAACGATCATTTGTTCTGTGTCTGGGTGTAATTTATCTATAATATGTATGTATTTAGAAATATATAAGTATGTTTATCAGTTGTCTAGTACCCATAACACAAGCTCTGCTTAGCTTGGGACTAGATGGCGTTGTGTGATAGTTGTGGAAAAAAAAAAAAAAAAAAATTACACTTCTACCGACTTGTATCGGAATCATCCAGGTCAGCCATGGTAACTCGTGTCCGAGTGCAGAGTTTCGATAAATGGGTTTGAGCTACACTGTTTCGGTTAGCTTAAGTTTTTTCTTAGAGCGTTCGCCAGTGAGCTGAGGCACACGCCTCAAAGCTGTACTTAGTTGAAATACTGAAAGTTAATACTAATATGTGTACTATGGTGAAGGTAAGAGTTACGGCTGGTCCGAGAGCGTTCGACTGTTCGTCCGAGAGGCTCGTTACCGTACGTGACGCGGCACTACGCGGGCTCATTACACGCACTCTTTGAGTTCCACTACCGACATACTGACTGCGTGGACCACTCTCACCTGCCTGGCTAAATCCTGGGCTTGTACTGCTTGAAGGATGATGCTGGAAAGATTAGAATACCTACCGGAATGCACGCAGATATAATCCTTTTATATCGTTCAGTGTCATTAGGTATTTCTCAAGGTATTTCTCGAAATGTGGGTCTTATAGTTATAAAGGGTACCCTTAACGTAAACGAAAGGCATTTTATTGTTGTAGAGTATACCTGGGAACCCCCAGTTACGGAGATATTGGGTGTCAAAGTTCAAAATTTTTCACAGCTGTTTTTGTAAATACTAGTTTTTCAGGTTATAACTTTATTTAAATTACCTCTACAATGTTTTAAGAGTGCTACATTGAGTTTTACCGTAAATTTTGATTTTTTACCCTAAAAAAAAAAGTCTTTTCCCAGCAAAAATTTTTGCGTAGGGATACTTAGTTTAATGTACAGAATACTTTGTTGACGTTTGCGTGAAGGGTTCATTTTGGGCCGCGGGTAGTCCTCTGGTTATCGCGGCCTCGACATAGAGGGCGAAGAAGGAACATGGGTGGTTTTTAGTCAGTAGAAGTCTGACACTCCCTTTCGCTCTGCCCAAGAGCGGGAGGGGTTATTTGATGATTTTACACCCACCAAAAAAAAAAAAGGGTTCATTTACACCCGGTATACACCTCTGCCTAACCCTTCGCGGATTACATGTGATGTTATCTTGTATTTATTTATGTTAAACTCGCCTTTTTGTTTTAAAAGGTACATCTATATTAGTCTTCAACTGTAAGAACCCCGTGATATACAACGGTAATATGAATACCAAACTTCTCAATTTACACAACTTTCATAGAACAAGAATCCCAAAACGAATTGGAAGATCGTTTTACGCTCCAAAGTATGGCCTTTGCCCTTAAGGATGAGACAAAATTGAAAGCACCGTCAAAGCAAATGACACTAAAGTATTTCTCCTGTGCTTCGATCACGATTCACACTTATTTCGTACTGTTAAGTCACACTAAACGTTACCTGAAGGCGAGCCTGTGAGCGTATTGACCGACTCACGCGAATATATCAACCCCTACCATGGATGACATGAAGTAGCTTACATTTTTTGAGTTTTCTTTGAAATGAAATGAAATGAAATGAAATGAAATTTATACGAGAAATAACTACTAGAATTAGGCACTTCAATAGAGGCTTTAAGCTGGTTCAAACCTGACACAATGATGACATGACTTGACAGCACGGTTGACACAGCGGCTGAGCGGTTGGCTGCTACACTGCGTTTCCCGGGTTCGATCGCATGGATTAAATATTTATATGGCCGGGTCAGGCGGTTTGTGTATGTAAACTTAAATGTTGTCACCTGAGGATAGAATTCTAGTTTAAAAAAACATAATATTGATGCAGCATCATCAAATAGATTCGTTCGTAGTAATTAAAACATTTCAATTGACATATCAAAACAATTCCCATTCTCATCATAAAATCCTAACAGTACCACAAAAACAAAAGACACGTAGTAGCGTCCAAAATTCGACAAAGAATGAAGTCAGTTAAACTGGGTACGGTCACAGAGCGGTGGCGTGGTGGCGTCGGCCTCCGGCGTCGAGCACATCACTTAATGTCCTGATTATACGAGCATATTGTCATTATAGGTCATTACCGTCGCTAATAGTCCACGCGGAGACACACAGGTATTATTTAAAATTCTTAAACGGGTTGTTATTCCAAATATGTGATCTGACGTTGCTCGAATAGCCGCACGTTTTGCAAGAGGCTTTATGTCACGACTAAAGGTGTCAATTATTTGGACTGAATTCTTTGGAAATTATCGTTTTGTGGCATTGGTTTTTTGGAAGAAAGTATACCAGGGGTTTTCTAGATCAGGGGGACTACTCTCTAACGAAAATACGGGCCCATTCGAAAACTAAGTAAATTTGAAATGAACCCTATTCCTTATAATATTCGGATTCATGAGTTCTGAAAATACACCCGGAGTATGGACAACTGGTCAATTGTGTTGACGTCCTTTTTTTAGTTTGGGTACCTAACTAAATCCATGTAAATACAAATTAGAAAAAGCCCGTATCTTCGGCCGAAACTACGGGATGCGTGCTTAGAGAGTGGACTATGGGATGATGCTGATGATGACCATTTGACTCAAGCTGATCAGCATGTTTAGAAATAATTATATTTAACTAGCTGTTGCCAGCGACTTCACCCGCTACAATCCACGGGAATATAAAATCAGGATAAAAATTATCCTATTTGTTAATCCAGGTTATAAAGCATATGGCCAGGGTGACAAAATGAAACAAATAAAAAGAATGATGAAAACTACTAAAGAGGGTACAGTGAAAGATTTACTACACCTATCTGTGTACCGCATTTCATCTAAATCCGTGCAGTAGTTTTTGCGTGAAGAGGTAACAAACATACACACTCACACACTCACAAACTATCGCCTTTATAATATTAGTGTGATATACTGATTATGACTGCCTCGTTGGTATAATATTTGAGGCCGCAGCTTATTAACATCAACCGGTCAGAAATCAGACACCGTGGCTGCTACTGATAGGTACAGATAAGATAATAGCATCTTGTGTTTCGGGTCTGGGTGTATTTGTGTAAGTGAAATTTAAATGTTTGTAAACGCACCACGATGCAGGAGAAATTCCTAGACTGGGGGGGGCAACGTCATTTAAAAAAAAAAGAAAAAAATTAGTACCAACACCTGTGCCTAACCCTTCCGGGATTACAGACGTGATAATTTCTGAAACAGCTTGAGACATATAAGCATATCCCCAAATTAAAATAGATAGTACAGAATCCAGCGTTACGAAAGCGGGTCGATATCAAATTAATAGGTGCAATTTCCAAAATTATCTCTAATATCCCAAAAATAAAAAGTGATATCTATCGAAACCGCATCAATCTCATTAATTCAAAGGGTCGTGTTAGATACGTCGAATTAGGACGTATTTGGGACGGATATCACTACCTCACCAATTCTGCCATATGTCAGTTTTAATCAGGAAAGGATACACACATGACTTTGTTTGAATGATACTGACGAAAGTATACCGGATATGTTTGGAGGCACTAAGTTAGCCTATTACCAAACAATTTTTAACTGGAAAATCTGGTCTGTTGGCCTTTGAGTTAAAACTATCACAATGTCAACGTATTCCAGTCGATGTTATGATAAGGTTATGAAAAACGAAGCCTAAAGCAATTTGATCAATAATATCTGCGTTTTTAGTGGGTTTGTAGTAGTAGTGTGTAGTGTTTGGATGTCTACGACTGTCAATCATGTGCACCAGTCTAGCCAATTTTCCTTATGTCAATTTGTAAACTGTGAGATCAATCATATCGAAATATATATATGAATCTATAAACATACAACTTTTATTTGTTATATCGATGTTTCACTGGATACTTGTACGCATAAAGATACATCGAAATACGTAAATTCGTTTCGCTCTAGACCTTTTTGTCTCAGAGCGAAACCGCGTCGTCACCCTTTTTTGTAAGTCGTATCACGTCCAAAAATGATGTAAAAACAAAATATTATTTTTCGTCACGCCCATCCACACCACACTAGCTATTTATTTTTGAGTTTCTAATAAATTAGTTTTTGAGAATTCAAAAAACTTTTCAACACTCTGTTTCGTATAGGTAATTAATTACCGCATCTCAACAATATAGCTGGCGATAATTGAGGGCGAAATTTGGTAAAGGAGTTTTTCCAAGTGTGAAAGTATAATAATTAGTATTTTCAATATTTAGCGTTTACATTAGGACTGGAAACAGCAAATTGCCGTTTAAAAAACCGCAATAATTAAAATAATTAACGAAGGAAGCTAAAAAAACCTGAGATGATTAAAAGCTAGGCAAGAGTGCCACTTCGCACATGTCGCGTCCCCCACACAAAAGGGGGACATATTAAGAGGGCGTCGTACAAAACACGACTTTAATTACACATAACATCGCTAACTGTTTTACTTTAAATTGTATTCAATACTTCTTTCAATTGCTAGTGTCTTAAGGACTACAATCGCCTTTCTATTTCTGTAACAAAACTTTATAGCTCCGTCCATTGCTGGTTTAAAACTAAACACTTTTAGACAGATAATACAAACTGTTCAGTGTATTATGAGAAGTTTATAAGTGTTGCTGGTAAGGAAAGGGCGTAGTTCGCGTGCGGGTCTGCCGAGCCGCCAGTGGAGGCCGACATATGGGCATGACCGCTGTCAGATGGGGCCTGAGGCACCTGTCAATATTATGAAATTGTTACGTCGATGGCTGACGAGCAAGGTAGCTTCTTGGCGTCACGATTGCCAAAGGAGCGGGATATAACATTTTAAGTTAATCTATTTTCGTCATTTTTTGATATTTCCCTTCCTATTTACATGCATAAAGTATTTTCAGTAAAAATATTAACATATATGTAAACATACTAACACTGTGCCTGTCGTATACCCCAATTCTTAATTCGCAATGAAATATCGCTCTCATGAAGTTTTTGACAGAAACTTCTCTGGGAAACTCCCTGAAAATCTAGCAGTTTGAAGATAGCAACACTGCTAAGGAACGACAAGGACCGTGTTCAATTCTAGCTACAAACGAATTCATTTTACAAAACTCATCTTGCAGACGTCGCGCCGTGTGACAGCATCACAGAAGTTGGTGGGAAAACTTTACCTTTTTTGGAAGAGACAAGGAGTTTTGTTTCAGTGCGTAGCTTTTTTTAGGCCGGTAGCATTGATACTAGGCAAGCAATCCTTAATGATATGCGAGTATGCTTATGGAAATCAAGAAAATCATCATAGGCATTGGTAAATAATCATTATAGGTATTGGTAAATCTCTCCCATGCTGCTGGTGCAATTTGGTGGGAATAAAATCTGAAAATCTGTTCCTTTGTGTTTACATTTCTACAATAAGACATTGGCATTTGTTCGTCGTTCAGTTTCATAATGGAAAATTTATATTTATTTTCGGAAAGCATTTTCCAATCCCTTATACATAAACAAAAACTTTTAGTATGGCCGCTTCACTCGGTTCGATAATTCTGCGAAACGGCTAAGGATAGCTATTTCCGACTTCATTGTAAACGTATTCTATAATATCAAGGATCATTCCTTCTCCCTTGTTGCTCATTAATAAGTACCGAAATACCTTTCAGATGCTATTTTGAGGCACGCATTGTCCTATATTTAATAGATTGCTTCTTTTTTCAATTGAGTTTTCTGTTGTTACCTGTCAAGTAAACGTTTTTCTTTCTTTTTTTACTCTCCTCTCTCTCACACACACGATATTTTCAATGTATTCTACAACATAATTGCGAGCTCTTTTCTGATTCAATAAAACAGCTCCAAAATATCTCTTCCAGTGAATCAGTAGCCTCGTGAGCGCCCGTCGGCGACGCGTGCCCGGAAGCGTCACGGCCGCGTGAAGACCGGAAATGGGCAGGATGACCGGATCCTATCTCCGCTCTCCTGCCTACCTGCCAGCCATGTTGTGACGTCACCTCGGACCGGCGCTCGCCAAGTACAATACCACATTCTGCTTAGATTTTGGAGTTGTTCTGTCACTCCGAAACGGTTTCCCCGGTTGGATTTTGAAAATGGAGATTTGGATATTGATTTGTGTAAATAAATTCTGCTGTAGAGATAAGAGATGTGTTTGCAAAAACTCGTGAAAACAAACTGCGAGGAGAACAATTCAGCCACTCAAGTCGTCGGATCTCGCTAAAACGTGCACACGGCCAAACTCGAGTTTGCCGAAGCAGAACATCCACCGGTTATCATTGCGGGAGTATATAATTGTTGGCAATTTCGCGTCTCCATTCAAGCCGTGAATAGCAACCATTAGGCAGAACCCTCCATGCGCCCTCCTCAGCTAATAAGTGCATTTTCCTTTACAGGACTCCTTAGTGCCATAGTTAAAGCCTCTACTTTTAAAAAATGGCCGTCTCCGCCATTTTACATTCAGCTGGATATTAAAATGATTGCTAATTGTAGTTATTAAGTAATTCGTTTAATTAATCGCGAGGATAAGTGCTGCTGTTTGTAATTAGTAGCACTGACTGTATTGTCAACTTTTATTTTGAGCAGAATTTCTCCCTTAATTAGGAGAAACCTGTGTTTCACTGCTTTTAGCAAATAACTATTTAAAAAGAAATACTATGCAATATTTTCAAAGTAAGTTGGAACCTATAAATATACCGAGATCCCTACTTGCTTAACTTCTTTACTCAACAATATACAAACCAAATAATTACATTTTAATTTGAGCGATAATTGCGTAACATCAAAGTTACCTAAAACTGTGCCTGTTTTTTACATAAACTTCTACATTACATACATCTACATTATCTATGGATATTTGGAAATATCTTCTAATTCTTTCTTAAAATTTTCTAACATATAAGAAAACTCACAGTTAATAAAGTGTAATATTTCTAAAATACTTTTGTTATCCAGCAAGTACCTTAGTAGTAGGCACACCATGTTCCAACTTCTTCGATAATAGCTTTGTCCTTAAACTTGTCTCTGGTAACCGCCATCGCCAGTCGGAATTCCCGCCCACAGAGTTTGCGGCTTCCAGAATTTTCTCATTCGAATACCAGATGGCATTTAAATATACATCCCATGGAATATTAACGTAAAACATAGCAAATTACTGTAATAACCACTTTCTTGGAACACGTATGATCGGACATTAATTTAATGCGGTATTTATAGGCTCACCCACCTATACGTCAATGTTTTGAAAACTACCTACGCATCGAAACAAAAGAGTCTCATCTGCTTTGTAGAAATAGAGGAATAGATTATCCGGATTTGACTTCTAATCCTATCTATAAGCCAACCCACGGGACCTGAGAAGGATTTTCAGTTTAATATCTTCCTCTAGATAATCTCTTAAGAATTTAAGATGAACTTAGTAAAAGGATATTTTAGAAAATTAATTATTTTTATAAATACATTGCATAAAAATATGAGTACCTAAATACTTCCGTATTAAAGGAACATTCGTGTTGCGGTGTCTTTAAATTTCCCATGATTGGTGTAATTGGCAATTTGGAGTAGTCACAACACAATATGGGCCGCTGCTTTCAAAGGCAACCTTACTGAGTACAGTGGCTCCTGACAATGGTGCTGCCGGAGTAAGTCACGACTTGGAGTCCCGCGGGCACCCACCTGTGCCCCACACTCATGGCCCCACAAAATTTGGAAATATTTTAGCACATTTCTTTAAATAATAATTTGACGGCATCATTACTGTGAACGTGATGTCTGAACAAAGAGCGGCTACTTTGAGCATATTTTGTAATATCCTACGTGTTTATGTGTTGCTACTGAACAGGAACGAATCGGAAATTCGCGAAGCATTTCGCACCTTTGGTAGAACAAGGGCATAATTGTCATATTGCAAAAACTGCAATTGTGCCCTTGTTCTACCAAAGGTGCGATTTGTTTAATCGCTGAAGGGTTAGTTTGAACTAAATTATTTAAGAGAAAAAACATTTTTAAACAAAAAAAAATCTATATTTCTACATAGTGCACATTATTTAGATAATTGTATTCACCTTCCTTAAAGCAAAGTATCTCTGTCAGGCACGTCGATAGCAACTTCGTGTGCCTGACTTCGTTCTTCTGTTCTGAAGCTCGCTTCTTCCAACTTCACAATCTCGCTTCTTACAAGGATAATGACATACCACTGCATACCTGTAAGATATAGGAGATTTCATGGTTTTAGAAAAAAATCTATTCGATTTTATATTTTGTATACAGAAGATGTGTTATGCTTATAGTTGTACTTACCTTAGTAACAAGTTTATATAGCTAAGAAAAATATTTTATATAAAAACCAAATTCCAAAAAAATACAAAAAATAATATTATTCTTTGGGAAGTCGATGAATTTGTTGCTAGACTTTTAGAGTGTTTTTTTTTTGCAAACGAATTTTTTAAATGGGTTTATAAATGGTGGAATGGAGGAAATACAACCGAATTGAAAACCGCCACCTTTTTTTAAGTCGGTTAAAACGAAAGCCAGTAGCCTATATAAAGAATAAAGATGTGCGTTAATGTTTTGCGTCGTATTCAGACGATTTTATAAGTTACCAATGAGTCAGTCAGACACTAGACATGTTAAATGATCCTAATAGCACAGAACTGTAATAGAAATAAACTAAGCGAATGAACATGGGTGGTTTTTAGTCAGTAGAAGTCTAACAATCCTTTTCACTCTGCCCAACAACGGGACAACGGGTTATTTGATAATTTCCACACCCCAAAAAAAAACAACCTCTAGCAAATTGCGAGTATTCTAGTCTCAGTACTGTATACTTGTACCTAAGTATGAAAACTATTCTAAACATGACAAATATTTTACAAGATAACGTTAAACGTTTTACAACACACCATATGTAAAGTCACGTATCTCACTTTCTTTAATTCTAGGGGGTAAGCAGGACCGTCAGTTCATGAGTACCGCTCAATCGTGACTGCCAATAGACACGGGTTTAATTAACGCAATAGTAGTAAACATTTGCATTTACAACCGCTGTAGTGTACTTTGGTATGTATCTCGGAGTGGGAATGGAACTTGACGTAAATAAATACTTATTGTGAAATACCAACGATGGTTTGAAAACGTGTTACGTTACGTTTTGTTGTGAAGTTTTGGTAGTTCCAAAACGGTGGATTTAAATATAACATAGGCTGTATTATGGTAGTAGGCAAAAAATATATAATAGTCCGTCACATAGATTTTCAAAAAATAATGGACACATAGTTGTTCTTTTTACACGAACCAAAAAATTAAGACTAAACAGGGCTTCGAAAAGTCGTGTGACGTCACAGTTTGGTAATTTTTTTACCAGAACGTGATCTTTGGCACGTTTTATTTTCGTATTTTTTTATTAATTTGTTAAAACAAAAAACACGGATCCAATATTTTTCGATAATCTAACAGACGGACTAATCAGAATCATATATTTTTTTTATAGGAAACATCCCTATCGCCGAAGGATTTAGACACATTAGTACACAATAGGGGCCGAGCCTATTGCCATCAACCGGGCACAAATCTTAGCTCTGTGACTGCTACTGAAAAAAATCTGATGATAAAACCCAATAACACCACAATTTTTTTTTTTCAGAGGTGGGAAATCAGAAATCATCAAATAACCCCCTTCCGCTCTTGCGCAGAGCGAAACGGAGTGTCAGACTTCTACTGACTAAACTCACCGTCACCGTCCGTCACGTGGTAATTCACCGTCGACGACGACGGTGGCCGGAAGCCGTCACGTGGCCCCCAAGATATAGAAATAGATTATTTTGTTTAAAATTACTGTAAGCGTTAATGTCCTAATAAGATGTATGATATATCCCCGTACATACAACATAGTTATTTAAAAACAATTGTGGTCATATATCAGGGTATGATTCAGACCACCAACTGGACAACTTTAAGCCTTAAATTTCGGTCCAGTAGTTTTAAATTTAATGTTTAAATTAAGAAAGTTTTTTTTAATTTGGTGGTCAGAATCACACCGTGAGACATGACCAAATCTTACTAAAACTCGTAACACTGTATATCGATACTGATGGTATACCCCAGCGTTCTGGAAAAGACGACGTTCCTTTGTTTTTCTCTTTCTGCTCGTTCTATTTTAAGAGTCTCAAACCAGCTTTCACTCATGGTAGGCGTCTATGTCATTTCTCTCTTTAAACAACGCTGTCCATCTTCAGGAAACATAACCTTAGTCAGACAAAAATACATAAGTAGATACTTACATATTGCAAATAACGCGACGCAAACATCGAAGGTCATCATCCTGGACAGCAGGATGAAGGTAGGAACCAGTGCCGCCAAAGTGGTCACTAACCCGTAGTACAGGTAAAGTCGCAGCATTAGTATGTCTTTCTGGAAATATTAACATAAAACATAACATCACACTTGTAATCTGCAAAGGGTTAGCCAGAGCCTCTAACTCTCAAGTAAAAGGGAGCGAGCGTATTGCAATCAAACGGGCACAAATTCAGACTCCTTGACTGCTACTAAGAAATTCTTGATAGAAAAACCCAACAACACTTGGCAGCCGCGCTTGCGACCACTAAAACAACGGCAGTCTTAAGACAGCATTCAATATCAGTTGTCTAGTACCCATAACACAAGCTCTGCTTAGCTTGGGACTAGATGGCGTTGTGTGATAGTTGTGGAATATTATTTTTTTTTTTATTATTATTAATAGGGATGTTCACTGACTTTAAAAAATGTGATTCTAATTAGTCCGTCTGTTAGATTATCGAAACATATTGGATACGTATTTTTTGTTTTATCAATAAAAATCGACGAAGATAAAACGCGCCAAAGATGTGAGGGGGGTTTGTGACGTCACTGACCGCTAAAAAATGTCAAATTAATGTCTTAGAGTATGACGTCACACGAGTTTTCAAAGCAATGTATCGTCTTGATTGTTTGTTTACGTGAAAAAAGAAAAAATACATGTGCAATATTTTTTGATCATCTATATGACGGGCTAATTTGTTAACTACCCTATCTGACGTATGGTTTAACCTGAAAATGTATGAACTTCGGTTGGTGTTTCAAAATGATCACAGTACCTCAGTATAGACATTAGACACCTGATACACAACAAACATACAAACATTTAAACTCACATACACAAATACCCAGACCCGGAACAACTATCTTCAGGCCATACAAATATTTGTTCCGTGCGGGGAGCGAACCCGCGACACGCAGGCGCAGCAGTCCAACCGCTCAGGCACTGCGCCAACCGTGCCGTCGTCGAATCATTCATTACCTAAGTATCCATCCAAGAAAGTGAAGAATTCGTGCTATACCTACTATAGAAACGATGTATAGCCTAAATAATAAATGTTATCTATAAATTTAAGTGGTGTTCCACAAACGAAACGGGATAGATACATAATATCCTTAATTAAGTATTATTTGAATTATTTGACTCGATTCGAAAATGTAAACATCAGATAATATAGGTCGAGTCGAGCTCTGCTACGCAAGACACAACACATCATGATTCATTGGTACTTACATGCTCAAAGTTCAAAAAACTCAAGTAAGTAATAAATGTTATTGAGGTAGGCTTTTTGTCCTACCTTTGGTTCTGAATACCCACTTAACAATATTTTTTACATACAACAGTGTCGTGACCGAGTGATCGCCTTATCTACGCGTATCATCATCACACCACGTTTCGTAATGAGGCTGAATATATTGGCACTGCTGAGACAGTTTTTCAGTTGACTCACTGACAAAGTCTGGCAGTGTCTTGTTTACTAGCCTTACCTTCCCTAAAATCAAAATAAAAAATCAAAACTCATTTATTCAAACTAGGCTGATAATCAGCACTTTCAGCAACGTCAAAATTTACTTTAGGTACTTTACTTATTTACAAGAGTGCAGAATATAAGGTGCAAGGGGCATACCCCCTCTGCGAGCTGGTAGGGTGCAATCAGCTACTTATTTTGAATCATATGGCAACGGATTTTTCTACCACGCTTAAACTCATTCAACTTATATAAAGTTTTCCGTCTCCGTATAAAGGTTTCCGTCTGAGCGTTACTTTAAAAAAATAATGCATTTCCATAATGTCACATTTCTGTGTTAAATTAAGCGTTTGGAAGCCAAAAATGCCCCACTAATATAGATGTCGTACAGTCGTATAAGTTGTCGAAAACAAATATCGTGGCCTTTTTTTTGGGAAATCATCAAATAACCCCCTACCGCTCTTGGGCAGAGCGAAAGGGAGTGTCAGACTTCTACTGACTAAAACCACCCATGTTCCTTCTGAGCCCTATATGTCGAGGCCGCGGTAACTTGTGAACAACCCGTAGCCTCGACGGGCAATATCAATCAAGGGCAATATCGTGCCCTTAAAGCAAAAACCAACTAAAGTCACTTATGGGCAAAAATAAGTTACAGATACAGTTAGAATCTCCATAGCAAGATCTAAATACTGGTAAAACCCATTTTCTAAAATGACGCTCCGTTCTGGATTTAGCTTTCAGCTAAAGTACCTTAACAGGAGATTTTAAAGGAGATAATATAAAGAACAGACAAAACCCAATTTTCGCCGGGAAAAACATTTAATCGCCGTTTAAGTGGTTTTGGCATGATGCAAGTTAGTTAGAGAACAAGAACAATTTGATAACTGGGTAAAAAGACTAAACATTTCTACTTACTTAGTTTTAGCAATTACCCATTAGGTAGACACACAAATTTTGTTTAATTAAATTCGTAAAAAACTGCTGTCCAAACTCTTTTCTTTAAAAGATAAGAAACCATTGCGGCTACAGGAAAAACCACTTATCAGCATCCTTATCAAGCTAATCCACAATTTTTCACACTTGTTTTGCGAATGAAGTTCTATTTTCTCTTCCACCCGATTAATGAATACAATAAGAAATCAAAAATACACGAACTCTCCTCATTATCAGTTGTTTTAATAGAAATTTCACGATTCGAATCTTTAAACACGATTTTCTCGAAACTATATATTTATGCTGTTGGTTGGGTTTTGCAGTAAGGGGACGGTATTAGAGCAACCATTGAAAGTGTTTGACTTACCTGACAGCTAGCAAAGAGCAGCATAAAGTTCAATATCACGCTCATGCCGAAGATACTGAACAATATGGTCGAAGTCACCACCTCTAGGGACGAGCCGTCAATCAGCTTGGATTTCTTCAGCTCCGTCGTAATGACGAGACATGTTACTGCTATCAAGGATAATACCTGTAGATAGAAAACGAGCATATACATTACGTGCGAAGGTCTTCGATATTTAAAATGGCGTAGGTGGAGTAAAACTGTGACAGGGTGGCGTCCAAGAAATGGAAAGAGAAGTATTGGTCGTCCGGTGGCGAGATGGGCAGATGATATTGTTGCCATCGCGGGATTATCCTGGATTAAGCTGGCACAAGATCGTGGAGCTTGGCAAGGAAAAAGAGGCTTGGCAAAGAGAGGCCTGTACCCATTATAGCAGTGGGTGAAGTCCCCGACCCCGACTTAAGAACATCAAGTCGTAATTACAATACATAAGCCTATAATTATTACTTGGTACACTGCTGGGATACAGGCATCCGCTGTGGGCAGGTTGATATAATGCCAAAATGTCTTATTCTTTTTTATGGTTCTAGGACTATATGCCAGTTTCATGCATATATTCTTAACTTTATGCCAGTAACGAGAGTAGTGGTGACGACTTATAACACTACAGATGACGACAACCGCAACATCTTTTTATTACAATTGGGCGTACCTACATTATAATGTCTTCTCGCAAAATGAAACCCAACCATTCAAGTTACTCTTTCACTTACTATGTTAATCAGTCCAAACATAATAATCCCATGGCGCAAAGGAAAACAGCAACAGCATCGTTTCACTTCTGGCACTCGCATACGCATTTTAAAACGTAATGAAACCCAAATATTAATTTAAAATTATGCAACAAAATAGAGCGGGCTCGGTAGGTACGCGCTCCGCTGTGCAAACAAAACTATAATTATGCAGTTATTAACGATTATGTACCTATACATTATCTATCCAATAAGTCAACACCAACACTGCTCAGAAGTCACAATGTCAATAAGTTCATTGACTCTTTATGTAAACAAATCGACGATGTTGATTTAATTAGATGGTTAATCGGAGTGTTTTTTTAAGACCAAGGAACAGTCAACAACGTTCCTTGACTCGGATTTAGTCATACATATTGCATGAAGTACTTATACACTTGTCGAATCATTTGCTCATTGCTAGTTATTGCATAATTGAGCCACCCAATGCACGACCCCCAACATACTCGAACGATTATCCCCCTCATTGTTTATTTTTCGTTCAATTACGATCTGGTTCCAGCTAACCCTATTAGCGGTTTGTTTGCTGATTTAACTAATGTAGTATCGTGTACCGAGCAGACCCATGTAGTTTGCTTTTGAAATTAACTGCAGTGGATTGATTTTAGAAATCATTTAGTTTATCTAAATAAACGGTAGGTAGGTGCTACCTACCTACAGCTTTTCTAATAAGCGAAAACCCGGATGTATGTTATGTGCCCACTGCTAGGCGAAGGCGTCCCGAGTTTGCTTCTAGACGATGGTACAGACCAGGAATGAGAATTGCGAAGCCTTAACTTGTTTCAATTTCTGGGCGACTATGGCCACCTTGCCAGCTTTTTCGCGTTAACTTTAAAAATTACACACACATTAATTAGGTATTATGTAGAAATGAGGAACGGGACTTATCCAGATTGAAAGCCGTGTCCCGATAGATAGCTACCAACTTGGAAGACGTTTAAATATCAAGTGCCCATACTGTATACTTAGTTTTATATAGTTTTCAAGTCTTCTTTGCCACTTGACTACGACACCGGTGCAACTTAATTTATTTAGGGTTTCTAATCTTTCGAATGTACTAAGTAATTATACCAAAATATTGCGAAACAACCTGTTTATTGTCATCCAAGAACCAAAGGCCTCCCTGTTCGATAGCGCTAATCTCAGAAAGTTTGCCGCCTGTAAGAGTTAGGTTGGTTTTGAGTGAAAACTCCTTATTTAAAAATAACTTACTGGCCACACGATAATAACTTATTGCCATTATTTTTTTATCAGGGGAATTGAAAACTACGTTTAGTTGTCTCATCACAAGTCACCCATTTTCGAATAATAATCAAGGAAACTAGAATACTAAAAAGAAAAAAGCTTTAAATACTTAAAACGAAATGTTTCTCAGTCAAATGATAGCTATTGTTAAGATCTTCTCCCCCAAAATACATAGGTATTTATTTGTCTTAACTCTCACTTAACGTTCTTAAATGTCGGATACGAACGAAACGTAGTAAATTTTTATAATCTTGTTTTTATCTGTGCACGGTCTTACTGAATTTTAATAGAATTTGAGACTGAAAATAACTAAATAACACAAAATATACCATCAGTATTGTATTACAAGCATCAAAAGTAAAAAGGTAAGGCATTAATAAGTCATATTTACCGATATTAACATGAAAACCGATGTTCCAATCCCGAAATGTATTTTGAGGTTAGATAACATATCGTGGAATTAGATAATTTTTGGGATTGTGAGTGAATTTGTTTGAGTGTGACTGTAAAATCCTGTAAAATATCGTCAGAAAGTGTCTTGCATTGGTTGTTTTACTTTTCAAACTTGATTGGGTATGGTATTTTTCTTTCGGAGTCGCATGATGATAATGACACTTCGATGCTGCAATAGTGCCCATTGAAGCCGCAACCAGAAATCACCCAAACTTGATAACATTTCTGTTATTTTAAGACATTATTTACTGTTTGTTCTAGAAATGGCTGCTCAGCTCTTTAACCGGATTGGTCAGGTGGGCCTAGGTGTGGCGCTTGTTGGGGGAGTCGTCAACTCCGCTCTCTACAATGGTAATGCATTTTATTTTACTAAATCCTGTTCATTATATTTGTTTACATCACACTGTTGTTGTCTTACTACCTGCACATTTAAAACAGCAGGCTGATTGTGCTGAGTTGTTGTTAATTAGTAAATCATGCTAAGTTTAATCAAGATTCATATCTCGCTAAGAATTCTGTACTTATGATAGATTCGATGTAAGAATTAATTTAGTTACTCATGCATTCCTATGATGTCTCTGTACCTACTAATTATTAGTGAAAGTCAGTTGTCACTTATCATAAATAAACACTTTTTCATTTTTAATTTATTTCCATTATATTTCATATGATTTTTTCTCAATTTCCAGTTGATGGTGGTCACAGGGCTGTGATCTTCGACAGGTTTGCTGGTGTCAAAAACTTGGTGGTTGGTGAGGGTACCCACTTCTTTGTCCCATGGGTACAGAGACCCATCATCTTCGACATCAGATCACGCCCTAGAAATGTTCCCACTGTAACTGGCAGCAAAGGTAACTAATACTTCTCCTAAATCTCTCAAATATAATGATAATAACTTATCATCATCTGCCAAGCCTTTACCCAACTATGTTGGTTGGGTCGGCTTTCAGTCTAGCTGGATGCAGCTGAATACCAGTATTTTAATAACACATATACACATATTAATAACTGTATTGTAAATGAATAATCAACTTACTATTTCAACATTCAACAAAATAAGCTACTTATCTGTTTTAACATTAAACCAAATAACATAACATGACACCGTTAATCCCTGAAAGATTATGTAGAGGTATATATATACCTAATAGTACACTCACTTCTTCAGTTATTTTAAGTCCCTTGTACTAGGGGGAGAGCCTCTTGCCAACAACCTTGCCCTAATCCTGTCTGTTACTGAGAAATTTCTGATGGAAATAATCCAATGACACCACCAATCATCCAATCAAGTACCAATTTACAATCAATCAATTTATTTTTATTAGTATCAAGTATGTAGTTTAAAAATATTTTGTTGTTTATCAGATCTTCAAAACGTAAACATCACACTGCGTATCCTGTTCAGACCAATACCCGACCAGCTACCAAAGATCTACACCATCCTCGGTATTGACTATGATGAGAGGGTGTTGCCATCCATCACTGCTGAGGTCCTGAAGGCAGTCGTAGCACAGTTTGATGCTGGAGAGCTTATCACACAGAGAGAGGTATGAAAAGGATTCTATTACTAATTTAACATTTCTAGAAACTTTAGATACAGTCACACAACATAACTACAAATCTACACTCATCATTCAATACAACAAATCACATAAAAAATATTTTATAAAATAATTTAAAATAATATTCAAATATCGTATTATAGTAGCGTAAGTAACTGTGGATGTACTAAATATGAAGATAATTCATTCAATGAATAACATTATTTGCATATTCACATGACAAGGATTCTTTATAATTTTTTCTTTGAGACACAATAGTTCATAAACAGGATTGGGCAGAGGGTACTCATTAGTACGCCAACGTTTCGCATGCTATGTTTAAATTCAATGCAATAGAGAGCGAGCCTAACCAGGCACAACTACAGACTCACTGGCTGCTATTGAGAAATTCCTGATGGAAAAACCTAATAACATTTAGCCCAACATGGCAACCGAACCCAAATCCTCATAGACAGAAGTTGCACTTACCACCACTAGATCAACGAAGCAGTCACAGTCAGTGCACATTAGCAAGAGTTCAATTCGCTAACTGATAAAATAAAACTGTTGTTTCTATTCAATCCATAACGATATCTACGTCTTGTTTCCAGTTAAACACGTGTAGCGAGTCAATCTGAACTGACCTTGCACAGATCGCCACTGTACTTCCAAAATTCGCCTTATACGTCTTACAAGTAACATTATAACTATTTTACAGATTGTATCACAAAAGGTCAACGAAAACTTGACTGAGAGAGCACAACAGTTTGGACTTATCCTGGACGACATTTCAATCACACACTTGACCTTTGGCAAGGAGTTCACACAGGCCGTCGAATTGAAGCAGGTCGCACAACAAGACGCTGAGAAGGCGAGGTTCCTCGTAGAAAAGGCTGAACAACAAAAGAAGGCGGCTGTCATTGCCGCTGAGGGTGACGCACAAGCTGCTGTCCTACTCGCCAAATCTTTCGGCCAAGCTGGTGAGGGTCTCGTCGAACTCCGTCGTATTGAAGCCGCTGAAGACATCGCCTACCAACTATCTAAATCACGCAACGTTACCTACCTACCAGCTGGACAAAATGTCCTCCTAAATCTCCCCACGCAGAACTAATTACGCCTAAAATAACGCTGGACGTTTTCACTTAAAATCGGGGTTGGTTCTGCAAAATGCATTTGTATTTACAAAACATTTAATATTGTATAAGTATGTTGCATTTGTTGAGATAAAGGTATGGTTGCGCCAATAGATAGTAGTCCATATTAGTTTTATGAAAAATTGTAATTACGCATTAAACTATAATTTTGTTGAAGATTTTGTTTTACTCCACAACTAGTGAACCCGCTACGTGCAGCATAGACATGAAATATCCAAGATAGATAGGGAGTGAGCGTGTGGCATTTTGGGATTCCATTTCACATGGTAAAGGATACTTTTGAAACGCCAATGTATGAGAAAGGATGCCTATTCAAGTCGGATGCTTAGGCCATATACAGAAAGAAAGCAGGCAGCGCTAAATGGATCTGGTCCATGCAGGTAACCGGCGCAGGCATTTACATGAACAAGCGCCGAAAGTCGCCAACAATTTGAATGAAATCTATAAGCGCTGCTAGATCGGCGCCGGCTACCCGCTTTCTGTATACGGGCTAACGCACGCGAATGCAACTGAGCTTTGCTAATTGCAACTGATCAGAAACTAGTGATAGATAAATTCATAAGGGGGGGACGGGAAACCGCGGGCCAACAGAGAGAAATTCGCGCTGCACCGAAATATTAAAACAACATTACGCCTGTAATCCCCGAAGGGTAGGCAGAGGTGTAGGTACCCATTACCAATGCCCCACCTGCTGGAGTGTCCCAGATGTCCTTATACATGCACTCTTGACGACCTGGGGGTTTAAAATGGCCACTTTAGCAGATCAGGATTGTAATATGAATTGCGTTAAAATTCGTAAAATGGACCTGTCTTACAATAGTAACTGCGTCTGTGACCATTTTACGAATTTTAACGCAATTCATATTATTTTCCTATTATAATCTGCTAAAGTGGCCATTTTAGAGCCCTAGAACAGCGCCTCTGCCGCTGCAAGAAACGTGGCTACCTGCTGGGCCCAAACCGTATAAGATGGAAGTAGAATCGGACACGAAAAGAAGAAGAACCATTAGTACCTATACCCACATTTCGCCAGCTATGTTGTCTTTGCCTATTGTTATCAAACAGGAACAAATCTAGACTCCATGAATGCTACTGAAAAATTCATGATGTATATGTCCTCGTGAAAGACGATCCTGGTTGCGTGATAGAAAACATGTTTATCCATCAAATTAACTCATCATCATCAGCCTATAATGTTCCCACTGCAGGGACTCAGGCCTCCTTTATAGGAGAGGGATGGGCTATAGTAGGTACATACCAATCGGGCCCAGTGCGGGTTGGTGGATGTCGCATGTATTCTTTTTTTTTTGTTCTAAGACGTGCCGATTTCCTCACAATGTTTCCCTTCACCGTTTTGAAAGCAACAGTAATCAAATAAAATACACAAAGTAAGTAACGCGCCTGCCCTGGGGTCGAAACCAACGACTTACCTACTGCTCGTAAGTCGGGGCCGCCACCACTGGGCCACCGCTGCTAAACTGTTTAGGAGGTAAAAAAACTAAACAAGTGCGAGTTGAACTCGCGTGAAGAGGGTTCCGTACGATGAATATAATATATCTACCTTTTTAGACCATGGGCTTCTTATAGGTTTTCCTGTAATCTACAGGTATAGAACTATTTTCTGTATTTTTTTTCAAAATTTTAGGCTCAGTAGTTTCGGAGATAAGGGGGGGGGAACGGTCAATTTTCGTCTATTTTCTTAAATAACTTTAAAACTATTTATTTTAAAATTATTAAAAAAATATATTTGAGACCCTCATAGTAAGCCCTTTCATTTAATGTGTCACATGGTACAGTTTGCAAAACTTTTTTTTAAATTTTCTTATTTGCCCCGTAAAAGCGACCCCCATATTCAAAATTCATTTATTTACTTTAGCCGTACATGTTTGGGTCACAAAAATCCATATGTATACCAAATTCCAACTTAATCGGTCCATTAGATTCGGAGCAAATTGGCTGTGACAGACGGACAGACAGACAGACAGACACACGAGTGATCCTCTATGGGTTCCGTTTTTTCCTTTTGAGGTACGGAACCCTAAAAACCTGACTGTAAAAACTGAAAAGCAAAAACAAGCACATTTTAAATTAAACAAAACTTGGAAGTAGGCGGGGTCCATTCGCCGCGGGAGAAGGAACAGCATCTCAAGTGATTTTAGCTATAATTATTATAAACTAGCTGCCTGCTGTTGCAAGCGGATTTACCCGCTACAACTCGAAAATTATCCCACAGGAAGATAAAATCGGGATAAAAATCTATCTATCCTATGTGTTAATCCAGGTTATAAACTGTCTGTGTACCAAATTTTAATTAAATCCGTTCAGTAGTTTTTGCGTGAAGAAGTAACCAACATACACACTCAAACACTCACAAACTTTCGCCTTTATAATATTAATTAATGTGATAGTGTGAAGTGTGATTCACATGAAATTGTCTTATATTAAAAGTTCTGAGCAAAAGTTAGTATTATACTATTCATATTGATTCTCCAGTTAAAATAACTTATGCGGAGGTTGATAAGGTTATTAAGCAGATGACCATGAGGGAAGTCACCGGGGCACGATGGTCTCAGCATCGACCTCGAGCATCTGCAACATGCGGGTGTTCACCTGCCTAGGGTCTTGGCCATGTTGTTTACTTTCTGTCTGCGTCACAACTACCTACCAGATGATATCATGAAGACCATAGTTAAGTTGTACCTATAGTTAAAAACTTAGACTGGTGACGCATCGGAAAAGGGATATTATAGGCCTATATCGGTACAGAATGGTGTGCTTAACAGACATTTGAGCCAACATGTCTCTTTGCATGATGCTCAGTTCGGAAACCGACCTGGGCTGTCCACAGAATCTGCAATACTCTGTCTTAAGTATACCGTCCGTTACTATACTGACAGAAAAACACCTGTACCTATATGCCTGCTTCCTGGACCTGTCAAAAGCTTTTGACATGTTTTCATACGATGTTCTATGGAGAAAGATGAGCCTACGCCTACTCTTTTTAATTTATATGTGAATTGTTTATAAATGGTTGTTAAATAACAATAAAACAACATACTTTGTAAAATCTATTGTTTTAATTTCTCTAACTCTATTTTTAAAATTTCGAATTTAATTTTTTCTTGCTCAGTTTTATATTTTCTTCTCCAATTCTTCTTGGAGCTGCAAAATTTTTATGTTCAGCCTATGCTCCTCTTCGGCATCGGCATTTGCAGTCAACAGAGTTTTTATTCTTTCAGCGTTTAAACTTTGCTCCTGGTCCCGCCGTAAAACCGGCCTCCGACGGCTGGTCCTGGCAGAGGTAGGTAGTTGTTGCAGAGCGTGGGGCACTGAAAATATATCAGGATAAATAAATCTGAGAACACCAGTCAACATAACGTAATATCGCGCCTGTAGTCCCGAAGGGTTAGGTAGAGGTGGGCTGCGGGTTGTTTACAAGTTACTGCGGTCTCGACATATAGGGCTAAGAAGGAACATGGGTGGTTTTTAGTCTGCCCAAGAGCGGGAGGGGTTATTTGATGATAACCTAGTGAATACACCCACATTTCGCTAGTTTTGTTTAAGTCCCATACAATAGGGGGCGAGCCTAATGCCTATTGCCATCAACCGGGCACAAATACAGACTCCGTGGCTATTACTGATAAATTCCTGATGGAAAAAGCCAATAACACTTTGCCCGACCCGGGAATCGAACCCAGGAGCTCATGCTCAGCAGTCACGCTTGCGAACACTACACCAACGAGGCAAATCTGTGAAAAAAAATAGGGACAGACCAACGAGGCAAATCTGTGAAAAATAATAGGAACAGACCAACGAGGCAAATTGTGAAAAATAATAGGGACAGACCATCGAGGCAAATCTGTGAAAAATAATAGGGACGTTGACAAAAAAAAATCTAGTTTGTTTGTCAGATAGATTTCCAAAACCAAAAATGAAGACGATACAGTGCTTCGAAAACTCGTGAATTTCTCATGTTAGTACATTTCTTACCTACAAATGACTTCACAACCCCACTCATGATCTTTGACGCGTCTTCTTCATCTTCGTGAAGTTTTATTAATTTGTTAGAACAAAAAACACGTATCCAATATTTTTCGATAACCTTTCTGAGGGACTAAACAGAATCATATTTTTTGACTCAGTCCGATCCCCTATTCGTTCCGAGTGCTCATTTCCTAATGCGGCCGCCACACACTCGACGAGTGGCATGGGAAGTAGCGAGGAAAGGAGGCAGAGACAGTGTGGCCACTTTACTCGCCATACCGCACGTCATGCTCCTCGTCCTACCCATCGCTCCCTATGTTGACGGTTTTTGTTTTTGTAGGAGCGTCGCGATTAATTGCGCGAGTAGAGCAGTGTGGGCAGAGCGGGCAACATCGCGGCAAATAGCGGCAGCGCGAGGAGCATAGTGTGGCGGCCGCATAAGTCACCTAGGCAGTTGTTGATTCTGGCTTACAGAAGTTACAGTGGTTTGGGAATAGTGTGGCGGGCTTGTCCCATAAAAAAGCCACCTAGGCAGGCGCATTACTTTGTGTAATTTATTTCATCACCGTGGCTCAAAAACGGTAAAGGAAAACATCGTGAAGAAACCGGCATGTCTTAGAACCAAAATATACGACATCTACCAACCCGCACTGGGCCCGAGTGGTGGATTATAGCCCATCCCTCTCCTAGAGACGAGGCCCGAGTACCTGCCGTTGGAAAATTATATTATTTGCGGGCAGACAGCCCGCTAAAGTGGGCGCTCACCTACAAAACTCGATCTGTCCTAGTTATTAAGTACACATAGGCTAAGTTATATTGTTACTAACACAGTGGATTATTTGTAGTCTGAAAAAAAATCCTTTATTCATTATTCCTACGCATTAAATATTTTTAAATATTTCTTAAAATTTGATATAAAAAAAAAACATTTTGTATACCTACCTAAGATATGTTGTACACAGTGTGGCGTAGTGCATTTCGTGGTAGGGAAATGAGGCAAGGAAGACTTAGTTATACATTTATTTTAGCACTACACATACAAAATAGGTTCTAGGGTCTAAGGTCACGCACTGTCACTGAAGGTAGGAATACGGTACTGCCCTGAGCAACCAGAAGACGTCGATCGCCACGCACGGTAGGTAGGCCGGGGTCAGGCGGCCTCACGCGTCGGTAGGGACGCAGGCAGGGCGGTCGACCAGGTGGGCAGCGGGCTCAGGGCAACTAGCCCTAGGCAGCGTTGGTGGTAGGCAGGTAGCGGCAGCGCAGACGGCCAGTAGGTAGCGGCGGCAGGCCACTGTCTACACGGCCACGCCGTCGTCTGGTGCCGGACGCGTAGGCGTCGCAGTTTAAAGGCGGCTCGCGGTAGGGCTGCCGTGCAGATGCGCGCTTCTCACGCGTTGGTAGATGCGCGAGAGCACAGCAGAGCAGCAGAACAGTGCAGCGTGAGCGAAGCAGCAATAGTTGGTTAGCCAGCGCTAGGAACCCTGAAACAGCGCCAAGGGGGCGCTAGAGCTCCAAGATGGTTCTTGTAAGCCCCTACGATGTGCGTGTCCCAGCCATGCGTTAGATGCGGCAAGCTCAAGGCAGTGAAGAAGATGGAAGATGGGTACTCACACATCGCAGTGGTTTACAGTGATTAGTTGATAGGTGAATAGTTGATAGACTAAAGGCAAGGCGTGGCGTCACATCGCCACGGGGTTCTCATTGACCGTTGACTCGCGTCGCCGGTTTATGATACAGCATGGATGAGCATGATTTAGTTTATAGAGAATAGAATAGGATGCATGCCATGCGGAGAACCATATAACCAATTAGAGCACATGTGCATAGTGAATAGCTAGGTGCTAATTAATATTAAATACAGAATACATTGCCGGCAGCCATGTTAAATAGACACAAAGATTACAAATAGATATGGCTTGCCGGGACATAAATTTAGCAGCAAAAGAACACAATGGCGGAGTTCACTTACCCAATAACTGGGGACTTATCTAGTAGGCTGCTCGCTTGATGTAAAAGGGCAGAACCTATGCGTGCAGCCGTTTTTAAAGGAGGTCCTGAGTGACGTTCTCCCTCCATTGTGACATTACAGAACATTTAGGGTTGTACCTATAATTTAGTGAGGTGACAACTTTTTAGAATTAGTCGGTTTTTAGTGAATCAACTAATTTATGCTACAACAGAAACTTTTAATGACCTTTATTCATTAATAAATAAATAAATAATCATTGGAGGCAACTATTCTAGCGTGATTTCTACCCTAGTTTACAAAGGCGCGTGTTAGTGGTCAGAAAAAAATAATACTAGAATAAAGAAAAATAATCTTTGTATTTCCGATTGTAATAGAAAATTGTGCATTGAACACTTATCTAATGGATAATTTATAATTCAATTGATCTTTATATTGTTCTTCACCTGTTTGACTTTGTTTCTCTAATACAGTTTTATCAAGTTTATTGAAAAACAAATTCTCTCTAATACATACTTCTTTGAAATAAGCAATTTCATCTGAACTGAAGTATGAAGGTATAAGTAACTGATCTTGTTTATCATTCATTTTGAAATTATTTATCATATCATCAACTTCTCGTTTAAATTCGTCACTGACTAATCCAATAGCAGCCTGTCGAACAGTTTCAGCTATTTGGTTTGTTTCTTTTTTGGCATTCCGTGTTTTCATTAACAGTTCATACTCAGCTTCCATTTCTTCATTGCCTGGTTTAGATTTCATTGCCTTTTTGAGTTTCTTCAAGGCCTCATCATAGCCTCCAATCATTCTTAATGCTTTCGCATTTTGGAAGAGCACCTTTGGATTATTCCATAGATTTCCGAGTCTGTTCAGCTCATTGCAAGCTATGCATGCGGCTAAGGGTCTGTTCGCTTTATTGTTACATACAACTAAGTTAACATACAATTTTCTGAGTAATTTTTCTTGTTCCTTTTCTTCTCTCTCATCTGCAAGCCGACATTTGTGGAGCATGTAGACTGCTTTGTTGAAACACTGGATAGCTGCTATGTAATTGTTTGTTTTGTACAATGTGGCCCCTGAGGCATATAATAATTTCACTTCATGATGCACCCTTTGGAACATGTTGGATTCTGATAAATTTAATTTCCTGTGAAAAGAGTATTGGAACTGCATAAATATTACTATTATGGGTCATCATTAGGGAAGTTTGTTTGGCCATTTCTTCTTTTCAGCTAAAACACTAGGAAGCAACGAAGGCAACTTTCTTGTGTAATTGACATTAAAAAAATGCTGATCTGCAGCTTAGTTTGAATCAATCTCGGCATCAGAAGCACAAGATCGGATGTAAATAACTCTCTGTATTTGGAAATAACTTTGATTTTGATGGGCTTAAATTTAATGTTTAAAACTTACCCTTCTTTAGGAGTCAAAATGCTTCTAGTTAGTTTGATATAAAAAACACAGTCAGCTTTAGGTTTGATCCTAGGTGGAACCCCCATCTCACCATACATGACTTTGTATGAGAGAAGGAACACAGCTGTTTCACCAACCAGCATAGACTTAACAGCCATTTGAAGGCCTGGTAATAATCCATTTTCTTTTAAATCCACCTCCTAAAATTTTATAATGCCATAAAACTCAAAAGTTTGATAGATCACAATAATGAAACTACAAAAGAATAACTAGCTCTTTTAATCTTACCATGGGCTTCGTCAATTGTTTCACATCAAAAGGTTCTTGTTCATTTTCCCAATAACCAGAAAAAGCAATAGACACAGTGTAACCTTCGTTGAGAGGTTGACCACCTCCTTCTTCAATGATTTCCTTTTTAACAAATCCATTGTTGTCAATGGGCACTAGTTTTTCAGCCAACTTAGCAAAGTTAGGAACTGGCCGTCCAAGAATATCTATATAAAGTACTTGATCTGCATTTTCCGGCTCCAATGCTAAATCAGTATCTTCGTCGTCTTGATTGATGTGTAGAATAGAACCTGTAGTCATAACTTCCCTGAAATAAAAAAATAAAAAAAATAACCTTAAGTTGTGTGCTACGTATTTTCCATATTTTCAAAACAAATTTAATAACTGAACAGAAGTTGGTACCGTGAAGAACGAGGTGTATGAAGACGCGGGAAGACGGTTGAATCGAGACAAAACTTCGAAAGGATTGCGTTGAATTCATAATATTGTTACCTATTGACCTTAGCTTACGGATTTTAAAGAAAATAAGGTAAAATATATAAAATAATATAAAATAAATACTTGCCTTAAATCAAGACCATTTTCTAACATTAGACTTAAGGATTTGGAGCCCATTGTTTCAATTACACAATTTACTGAATGCTCGCAGTTTTTATTGTAATGTTTTGAATTAAAACTCACATAAAAGCCCAAATAAAAAGTTTAAAAACAATACAACAATCACAACAAATGTACGCTTGGCGCAGAGTAGAATATGTCGTCTGACGTATGTCACTGTCAAAAGATTTGACGTTTCGCCTACTGTGTTACCAACGTTAATAACATTCTAGGATACGTATACGTGCCATCGTTATAAGGCCGGTGCACACAAGTGAGCCTTACACACGCACACTGATTTATGTTTGTTTATGTTCGCGACACAGAGCATGAAGGACAGTTCGCGAGCGGATGGCGAGTAGTTCACGTGCCAGTTAGGCTGGCCACATACGGCCAGTTTACGAATTAGGTTTCATCATCAACAGCCTATTAATGTTCCCACTGCTGGGACACAGGCCTCCTCTCTCTTTGAGAGGGAATGGGCTATAATCTACCACGCGGGCCCAGTGCGGATTAGTGGATGTCACATGTCTTCGAATGTTTGGTTCTAAGCCATGCCGGTTTCCTCACGATGTTTTGAGAGCAGCGGTGATGTGATGAAATAAAATAAACAAAGTAATGTGCCTACCTGGGTTCGAACCCACGACCTACTGTTCGTAAGTCGGGGCCGCCACCACTGGGCCAGATCAGAAATTCAGATTCGGAATTCCGTAAGACTAGCGCACACTTCTGGTTTTTGTATTCGGAACTTTATACGACCAGTACGTATAGAGACGCTTGTTTGAATTGATTGCTATCGCACTTTTACTACGCTTTTTAGATCTGCTCCCAAGCCATTTACTTAAGTGCTTAAAAAATACCCTTTACGTCTCTATGGTGATAGTCCGCATTATAAATATCTCATACGCATGGATATTGTTCCACCACTCGTTACACGGCTCGCGCGGTTCTGAATTGAAATTTCCGTGCGTGTACGGCGGACGTCGTTCGGTTTCCGAATTAGGTTTCCGGACCAGGAATTCAGATCCGTAAACCTGAATGCTCTGCTTACTTATGAATTAAATTTCAATTCAGAAACGCGCGAGCCTTGTAGCAAGTGGTCGTTTATCGACACGTCGTCGTCGTAAGAAAACACTCACAGTCATAGACAGCACTGTTTTGACTGTGCTCTTTGATTTATATTATAAATAAATAAACAGACATGATTACTAAATCGTCTTAATATATTTTATACATTCTCAACATATTTTAATTAATTATTTGTTATCCATTTACTACGACCCTGTATTTTTACTTAATTCATATACTGTCTCAAAACGGCTATATAAGAAGAAATCAGGTCGTCCATTTTGTATCCTAACGAAGTTTCGCATAGAATTTTGGTTCCACGTAAGATGTTGCCCATAGTCATGTGGAAAAAGGTGTTGCCTGATGACCAGTTGGAGAGTTGAGAGAAGGGATGCGTCACTAATACATCCTGAAAAAAAACAATTGGATTAAATATGACTGAACTATATCGATCATAGCGTTCAAGAAAGTTGTTTGAACACAAATAAAAATAAAAGCGGGTATGTGTGAACCTGACTCGCGCACCGACCGCGACGGCTATAAATCCCTCAATAGCCAGAATTAAAGAGGTCATCACTGTGAAGTTAAGCAATCAAAAATTAAACGTTAGAAAAACTAGCTTTCTTTAAAATGAAAAGCGGTGCGTAATACTCGCAACCAGCGTGCGTGTATTAACAGATGTATGAATGTGGACGAGGCAAAAAGGAGTAAGTAGTCAGGGGTTTTTGGTTACCCCATGGGAAAAGAGCGTGAGTTTATGCATGTATGTAAAAAAATGAATTATGTATCAAAGGGGTTTGAACTTTTTTGTATGGAAGCTAGCATATCGGCCCACGGCCAATTTTATTTTGTTTCGAAATCGCGGCCCACGATGAAAGTGGTATGTATGGAGGACATTATTATAGACGAACAAAAAATGACATGTAACATGGTCATGGTACCCCAAAGTGTCACGTTATCGAGATATTTGAAGGTAAAGATTAGAATAGGATATTGTAATGTCACAAGAACCAAAGCTGTTTGCAAAATTTTTCCTTAATCGCGTACCGGAAACGTTAGCTTAATCGGATACCAGAAACTGGTCTAAATATGGTTATCGACTTTTGAAGTCGACAACTTACATCTATATATACCTACTACATCTATAGATACCTACGCAACAGTGTAAGTTAAATAAAAGCTTGTAGAATGCAATAAAACTTACTCGACTCTGAGGATGAATAACACTGACGCCATTCCTGTTGATCCCTATAACAACCATTTCTGGGTATGTAGGGTCTGATGTCTGTTTAACTTCAAAGAAAGCGGTGCCAAACGTTGGCCAGTGGTAGATTTTCTTCAAGAACATTTCTTTCGCTTCGGTCTCCGTCATAGCACCTTGTTCCATGTATGCCTTTTGAACTGATGACTTCCATTGAGACATAGTTTGAATTCTGAATAAATCGGTAGGCACATACTCATCAAGCGCTTGCGTTATTTGTGGAAGCATAGAATTGTCAGTGCCGTATCTCGATCTATAAACCAGTGCTGCTAATTCCACTAGATCTTGCTTAGAAGTTTTGTGGTATCCTCTCAAGTACTTCGGCAACTCTTGAGGGAAATAAAATATTTGATCTGCGTTCTTATCCTTCCCAGGAATTGTGTTAATCCAGAGCTTCTTCATGAAGAAGATTTGATAGTTCATTTGCTGTTGTGCGCCTCCTGAAATTAAGATTTTAATATTGATGGTTAGTAAAATCAGAGAATGTAGATGTAATGTGTGGGTGTGTGTGTGTATGTATGTATAAAGCCTTTGAACCAGGCGGGGGCAGGTAGAAAGGAAATTAAGAAAAAGAAACACATTTGTAAGGGTTTTGTTTACTACCTTCTGATACAACTGTAATTCTTTAAATAATCTAAAATGCAAAAACTCAAAAAACTTTTTCAATAAAAGGGCCCCGAATCGAAATCGCATCGAAGAATTTGTGAATACGGGGCCTTGAGTTTTATTAAAAAAAAATCAGTATTTTATCTTTTTGACTTACATAATACGAGTACCTATTACTATTATGTATTCTGTGCTATTAGTGCCTTACACTTTGTTAGGTGTCGTAATGGCGACGCCCATTGTAGCAACCTGTCCTTAAATAAAAATAAAAATTGGAAATAGTTCTTACCACCACGGGCCGGTCGTGTTTGCTGCATCCATTCTACAAGCTCATGAATGAAGTCAAAGAAGTAGTAGTTTTCAGGTACCGAGAACACTTTGTCAGAAATTTTGACGAACAAGCTGAATCCATCACTGTTCTTTATATTCAATCGTCCCGTGATTTGTTCGCAGAGGTCTCTCGCCTTTGTAGAAGACTCCACTTCGAAAGCTTCATCAGTATCATCAGGGAAGTAAACCTTGTGATATATTTGCATGCTTCTATGTTGTATAGCTTCTACCTCCACAATATAGGGAGGATACAGTCTCGGCCCCTTTTTCTGCGTTTTGAACACACGCTTCAAACATTCTTTGGCTATCGGGTGTGGCCGCGTTTTGAGGAATTCAACCAATTCTTTGAGGAGTGTTTGGCCACAGACAAAGTTGCCAGTCACAAGCCACATCAGTTCCCAACCTCTTTCTTCACTCAACTGTATCCTGTTGTTTGTCAACTGTTTCATTATCTGACAATAGATTTCATCGCGTAAGGTTGGTTCGGAAAAAGCACATTTAAATATCTCGTCTGTATATTCAGTGACAGTTCTGGCTTTCGGAGCTGGCATATCTCCCATGTATTTAAGAATTCCGAAGAAAGCTGAAATAGCCATCTTAGAATTCGCCTCGTCACCCAGAAATTTCTTTAGCAGAGGTTTTCGCAAAGGTTCTCTAGTTTGAGCCCATAAGTCACCAGCCATCACTCTTTTGGCTGTAGTTAAGGTTGTCCCTCTTGAAATAGTCTGATTTATATCGTAATTATCTCTAAAGTGTTGCTTCGCATAACTTTCAAGTGTATACATTCTCTTTCTTTGTATAGTATTATATTTCGAGAACGATTTCTTTTCAGTATTGATATTGCCTTTTTTGAATACTTCAAGCGTAGCGGGTGTTGGTTTTTCTAGAGTGGGTAAAATGTAGACTTGCTCAGTTGGGAATAGTCCTTCTTCGCCATTGCATACTCCGTGTCCCCAAGTAGTGTTCGTCAAAGTCTCACCGGTGGTGTCATTTAAGAGCACTATCAGATCACCTTTCTTAAACTGTAGGAAAGACGATGCGTCACTGTAACCTTGTAGATCTGACTGAGCGACTACGTATATAGACCGTCTCTTTAGTCCATCGATCAGGTATATTATAAGTGAACTCAATTCGCTAGCGTCTACACTTTGGAATTCAAATTCTTCTTGTTGGATCGTTCTGATTATGATTCTGCCGACAGTTTCGTAATCTTTGTCTGCATTAAACGCGACGTAAGTTACTTCTGGGAATGATATTTCAAGAAGAATATGTTCTAGCTGATCGACGATGTAAATGCCAGTCCAGTTGACTGCTATAATAACTATGTCTTTGTTGATAGTATCTCCTTTAATTTTAATAGCTTCAAAGAACCTTGAGAATAACATCGGCCATTTTAATTTGGCAAATATAACTATATCTTCCTTACATCTGAGAGGATCTGTCTTATTCTGAATACTTGTGGAGTTTTCGAATGCCTTTGTGACTAAATGCTCCCATTTTGTAAGGGCTGCTTCATTTGATTGGATAAATTGGTTAGGTATGTAGTTCACGATAACTCTTCTCAGAACATTTGGATCTATACGTTCGCCAAATTCAATGTAATGTTGCTGAGCAGCAATCATGGCTAAATCTTTTTCAGAGTTACATCTGTATTCACCGAATTTAACTCCTTTTATAATTTGATGGTATATTAAGTTAGTAGCGGTTGGATCATCAGTAGGGTTGTGCCAAGGAGTAAATACTTCTTTTCTGTAGAACAGTCTCCATGGGGCGCTCTTCTCTGGTGTTCCCTGTTCTTTAGCGAATTGTTCGCACTGTGAAATGGCATCCATTATGTGTTCTCCCTCACTTCCTAAGGAAAGAACTTTGTCGTATAAAGTGATGTATAACGAGAATCCGAAGGAATCTGTCAATCCTATACTTTCTGCTATTTGCTGGCAGATCTCTTCAGCATTCGACGCTGAATCCGACTGGACTGTCTTCATGGTTTCGTCCATTAATGTGACCGTTAGTAACACAGGTTTTTTTGTTTTGGTAGCCTGGAGTTCGAGCCAACTAGGTGGCTGGGTGCGAGGGCCGTTCTTGAAGGTCCTCATAAGTCTACCTTCACAGTAAGGAGCATATCCCGGTGGGCCAGAGCGTATGAAGTTACGTAAGTATTTGACAAATCGTTCAGATGGCGGGAAGCAACCGACACAGAGTGAGAGCAGGATCCAACCGCGTGCGTGGGATGCTTTGGATGGGTTGTTAGTAAGTTGTTTACATAGATGACAGAATATTTCATCTCTGGAATGGGAAAAACGATAATTAGTATTCGAAATTAATTCGTTTTAGTTGTTTACAACCTTATGACAGAAAGGGAATCCACCTTTTAACCTTGGGTGTAAATTCGAAGTTCGATATCCAAAAATGGTTGGAAGCCAGTCTCCAGCCAGTTTTGAATTTCGTACTTTTTATTTTGCAAAGTTAACCTACCATGTAAACTATTTTATTCATGTGTACAGTGTGAATTTTGTATTTGAAACTATATGGCAGTCGGTTTAAGGTTTGAAAAACAAAAACTGAAACGGTAGTGTGAGTTCGGTTCGGGTTAAATTAAACCTTGTTTTGTTAAAAAAAAGGTTAAATTATTATACCTGAGTTCCTTTCTAATGATTCCATGTCCTATAATAAAGTGTAATTTCTCCAGATTGGTACTTCGTCGTGTATTAAGCCAGGAGCTGTACATCTCATTGGTAACTTCGTCATTGATTAAGTTCTTCATTAAATCTTCGTCCAGTTTCGACCGGTTCTTTAGGGTTTTGGATATAAGTTTGTTTCTGTTACTTGGTGTGAGGTCTTTTTGCAAATATTCCTTAAAGAAAATAAAAATATAAATACCCCTACTAAGCCTACTCGTCGAAACTCGAAGGCATAAAAATAAAACGTCTTATCCATGTACCTATATATGCCAAAGTGTTCCCCGAAATCACATAATTATATAGGTAATAAACTCCAAGGAAGCCTATTGCCATTTGCCCGGTATGGGTAATACTACAGAATATCATCCAATCATTAGACGCGGATGAAAATTTAGGTACATTAGATTCGAATGTATACCATTCCCGTCGCATTTTATTTAGTAATGTTACCGGTATTGGTAAAACAATATGGCCCTTTCGGATCGGATGCTCTTTAACATATTTTAAATACTTGTCTATGTATCAAACACATCACATCTTATAAACTCGTTTAAGAATAAATAAACCTATACTCACATCAAACTCCTTGCTCTTCTGAAAAGCTCGACCAAGCGTATCAGTCAACTTAGCCATAACGGGTACGTTATCCACCTTTTCCTCAACATACTTGGGTTCAGCTAAATCGCCCATAAACCTTAGAACAGTAATCCATAATGCTTGAGCTGCCATTCTATCCACGGGCGAAGGCAGGTCTAGAAGAGGATGCTTCAAAGGTCTCCTCGAATATTGGTGTGTCATATTGCCCAAGAAATATGTTGCAGCAAATTTTCTGAAGTTGAACTCGTCGAAAGGCTCTTCATCCATCTCTGGCAGTTGTAGTGGAATGACTGATGATATTTCTGGTTTTGCTGTTTTTGTCTAGAAAACATATTATTCATAAAAAAAATATTAAATCTAAGTTGTACTGTTTCCAAAATATGTTAGGGTCGGTATCCATTAAGTTATCATTTGTGCTTAGTCATTTAATTTTAAGTACTATAAATGGAGTCTACCCAGAAAAGTTAAAATTAACTCTTGTTAAACCTTTATTTAAAAAAGTAATAAAAATTACATGAGCTGTTATCGTCTAATATAAGCGCTTCACCCAGTCATATCGAAGATTTTTCCGAGAAAGTGATTCATATTGGCATTTAATGTTACTTTGAGAGAAACAATTTACTTTGTAATGAACAGATTGGCTTTCGTGAAAATAAATCAATTAATTTAGCAGTTTATAATTTTCTCCACAACGTTTTATCTCACATGAATACTGGTAAACAAACGTGTGCACTGTTTACGAACCTCATAAAGGCTTTCGATTATGTGGACCACAGGATACTCCTAGATAAATTACTTATACGCTTATGTGTCATAGGAATCTTCGACCTCATAAAATCGTACCTAAATAATAGAACGCAAATCACACAAATAACAAGAATATGTCCCCAATAGGGTAGTTGACAAAAAAAAACGAATTAGTACGTCAAATAGATTTCCAAAAAAAATTGGATATGTATTTTTTCTTTTTTCACGTAAACAATAAATGAAGACTGGTACATTTTTTACCAGACAGTGACGTCACCAGCCCCCACGCGCGATCTTTGATACGTTTTATTTTCGTCTATTATTATTAATTTGATCAAATAAAAAAACACGTATCCAATATTTTTTGATAATCTAACAGACGGACTAAACAGAATCATATTTTTTTAGTCAGTCAACTACCCTATTGAAAAAAATATTACATTATTCATCCTTATGCAGACAGGTTACATCTGGCGTTCCCCAGGGAAGTGTATTGGGTCCGCCTCTTTTTATAATTTACATCAATGACCGACAAAGCACAACACAATTCTATTTGCTGATGATAGTACCTACAGTAGTCTTCAAAGGAGATAATAAATCACACATGGAACCTGAGATAAATATGATCTTAGATAGCATTATTAATTGGTTGACATCCAGCAATAGGGATGGTTCGAAACAAAAAAATACTGTTTAGTCCGTCAGTTAGATTATCGAAAAATATTGGACACGTGTTTGGGTTGTAAAAAGTTCGCGAGTGGACACAGTGAGTTTGTGGTCAACAGAATCGTGTAGTGAGTGACAATGGCAGTGGTGCCGAACGCAAAAAAAGAACAAGAAAGAGGGTAGACCGATTTGTCTGCTCACAAATATCCACCGAATCTCAGTTTATCTGTGATCATGGTGCTTGTAGCAGCGCCGAAATATCGGGAACTCGAAACAAAAGTAAACATGGTAAATATCCCGTTCTCAGTATTACTAATAATGCATTGTTTATTGCTTGTATCAGATGAGCTAGCCTTAATTAATAAGGCTAGCCTTAATTAATAAGGCTAGCCGGGTATCGTGAAAGATCACTAGTTCCCATGATCCCCGGTCCAAGTGTGGGAAGCGAACACCGAGGTGGTTTTTAGTCATTTAGAGTATGACAGACCCCTCCGCTCAGCCCAGGGCGGCGGACATCCATGAGGATTTTCCACCCCGGATAAAAAAAAGGATTAATGATAGTGAATTTATTGCATTGGGTAGAGGTCCCCCCGTCGGCGCTGCGGGTTGTTCACAAGTTACCGCGGCCTCGACATATGGGGCTCAGAAGGAACATGGGTGGTTTTCAGTCAGTAGAAGTTTGACACTCCCTTTCGCTCTGCCCAAGAGCGGAAGGGGTTATTTGATGATTTTCCACCCGCCAAAAAAAAAAAGGGTAGGAGTTCCTGTAATGGTAGATGGTAAGTAGATTCGGTTAGACTGGAAGCTAGACCCCAACATACTTGGTAAAAGGCAAAGCAGATCATGATGGTAGATTTAAGAGATAAATTAATAAATTAGTATACATATTTTAGCAAACTCACCACTCCAAAACCAGTGCCCCTAACAGTGCCACCAGGGGTCGCTGAATCCTTCAGGAATCCGAATACATCGTCCACATATCTATCATCGATCGCCGTTGTATTCTGTTCAACGTTCTCTGTCGCCGCCTCTTTCACGAACCATATAGATCTCATCATGTTAGCATACTTCTTCTCGTAACTGTCACCCGCGGCTTCGGGACTTCTACCTGACTTTATAGCATCCGCCCTTTCTCTATTAAGTGTTACTAACGTAGCTTTAATAACATGTCCTTTCTCTTTAACCATTCTTCTGATTTGATATCCTCTACAGTTCGCCTGGAACTTTCTAAAGAAGACTCTCATGTTCATGAACGTCTTTCTCAATTCTCTAGATCTTATTTTTGCTTGTAAGCGGGAGTATCCTCGTTTCATTGCTAAGAATCTGCTTCTGTAGCCACGAGCGCGGTAAGTCTTTTGTATAAGGAGGGCTGCCGCTCGCAGTTTTAGATACCTCTTCCTATAGATAAACCTCCTTGCATTCGCTTGAGTTTTAATCACGGCGGTTATCAACACTTTGTGTCTTAGTTCCTCTAGAACAGTGTCATGGTAATCTTTAAGGAAAACTTTAGTGTGCCCGAAACGATAATCTTCATCTGTAAATACTGTTGCGCAGATTTTCATGGCGGCTTTTTTACAATCGGTTTTTTCAGCAGGTGGAATACCAGGGGCCACAAGACGGTATCGGTGAACGAAGTCGTGGTATGAGTAACGTATAGGATAGCCTGCTTGTCTGATTTTAGCCGTTTCCATCAATCCAGCGTATCGTAGCTGACGGACGCATAAACCTTTGTCGAAGATCTGTTAACAAACAAAGATTTATAGTATACACCACGTTCGTAAATGCCGTGGTCATAAAACGTCACAGCAAGATGACGTGCGACTTTTTAGAAATCTCTTGCAATGAATATTGATAATGATTGTCCTGCTCACACTTTTTATGATTAGTAATTGTGAGGTAAAGTAATCGTTTTTCTGGAAGTAATAAAAATGTTGCACTGTTATACAGCGGTACCTATACTACTTACCCTAGGTTTCTTAAACTCATTTGGCTTAATGCACCTCACAAAAAACGGATGGCAAGCATACAAGGTCTTCATTAGAGCATCCAGAGAAGTCTTGAACCGATGACTCAAAGAGACAGTTTTTCGAGTCCCAGTCTGCGTTGGTGCATACTCGGTTATAAAAAGATTTTTTAAGAATTCGTTACTTGAATCTAACACCATTTCTTTCACGTCTGCTGTTAGCATGTCCCTATTTTTATCAAGGAAGCCTGGAATACAAAAGTGACATCATTAAATAATTACACTTGTTTTTATATTAGAAGCCTTGTAGAGCTTCTAAATTCCTTGTAGTGTAGTAACCCAGTGAAAAAGGATGCGACTTAAGTCGGAGGTTCGAAGCCACAGGGACTACAAAAAAAAAACAAAAAAAAACCACAAAAAAAATAGTTGTGAAGAAAACTAGAATGGGTCTCTTTTTATCCCTCTGTTCTACTGTAAAGCTAAGGCCAGGTGCCCTATTATGTCGTCTTAAGCAGTCCTAACTTAATCTTATTTCAATGTGGAAACGTGACAGAACTATACAGGGTGTCTAGCGCCATCTCTTTTCTTATTCTACACTGGATTAAAAATGCGTTATGACTGTTTTAATATGTCATAGTAGGCCTTCAGGTACTCGTTACGTGCGTCAACCCTTTCGGTTGCAACGTCCATGCTAACGAACCCATTGCGTGACATTTGCCCATCGGTCGTTATGCATGCGGCTTACGTGAACCAAATTAGGACACATTCATCCAACAACTTGCATTGGACCCGGTGTCTGTGCAGTAGGAGGAACATTATAGACTGAGAGGTTCCAAAATCATTTTTAACCTTACCTTGAACTGCGTATGAGACATCCCCTGCGAAATGTTTGATACCAAACTTATACTCGCGAGATGACTTCGGAGTTATATAACAAGATTTAGTTCCATGATTGCTGTTTAGCTTAGACAACAAAGTTACGTCTGTGCCTTTAGGAAACCTAGACTCTTCATCAATTAGAGACAGCAAGTTCATCGGTTTTAGTCCTATCATATCCAAATTCTCTTGATTGTCGATATAGTTTATGTTGGTCCATTTAATCCCTTCCTTCTCATACTGCTCCTGTTCTAGCTTGAAAATATGTTTAACAAAGAACTGCTGTAAGTTCTCATTAGCGTAGTTAATGCAAAGCTGTTCGAAACTGTTGAAGTCGAAGTTTTCAAACCCGAAAATGTCTAAGATTCCAACAGATCCGCTATTCAGTTGTTGGTCTTTAAACAGTGTTTTGTTTATCATTCCAACAATGTACTCAAAAATGTGTCCGTATATGGCCTTTACTAATGCATCCTTGCCTTCAATAGCAGACGCAACATTCAGGGGAGATACAACCTTGTCCCCGTGGGCTACGATTGTTTTCTTCGTCAGAGCTTCAGTCAGTCTTGCTTTGGTAACTCCTAATAGATTAGCGATCCTGGTCGCATTTGCCGCATCAGCAACATCGGAACCTTCTATGTTGTTTGCGTTTAACGATTTGAATTTCAAGTTTCCCAAATGCAGTATGGCGGCAAGCAGGCTGAAGGTTCCCCAAATTTCGTTATCCGGGAAATTCAGGACCTTAAAAGCGGATCTTATGTCATTGAATTCTAAGCCATCATTTCTTCCATCAGCCGTTAACATTTTTCCAGCATTCAAGTAAGCATAATCTTCGGGACGGCCTAACTCCAGCTTTTTCTTTTCGTCGGCAGACAATCCGCAGACAAGAGAGTAAAAAATGTGATAGTTTCTTTCTCCTTTATTTTGGGAAACAATTCTAGATTTCTCCAAGAGATACTGATCAATATTTCCACCCTCAATGATCCCTTTTTTACTGAAATAGATGTTAACATACTTTCCGAATCTGGATGAGTTATCGTTTCTCACTGTTTTAGCGTTACCAAATGCTTCTAGAATAGGATTTGTTTCTTGAATTTGCTGTTCAATCCATGAATGTTTACCGCTGGCTGCAGCTAAATATTGCAACAACAATTTGGTGCTTTCCGTTTTACCAGCACCACTTTCGCCACTGAAAAGATGGTTAAACGAAGTTTAATATAAGCAATCAGTAAGTTGATACAAATGGCTGTCTACAAGCATTACAAACATTGTTACTGATAATAATATAGTGTAAATTATAAAGATAGCTAGGTAAATTATCTTTAGATTAGTTTAGTAGTTCGAAAGAATTAGCAATATGTAATACTGTCCAGCTTCGGCGTCCACGAATATCCATGCCAGAGGAGAAAATACCCGTCATAGACAATGACTAAACAAAAGTAAATTTTCATCGGCTGCATTCTAAGCAAAGGTTTCTGGAGTTCTTTTGATAGACGTTTTTATCAGTGATGACATGTACTACCTATAAATAGAACGTGCCGCTTAAAATTCTGGAAACTTGTAAAAAAAGACTACTCCACAGAGAACCTCAAAAAATTCCGCGAATGCATACGGAGTTTAACCTTTACGGATGTATATTCAAGTAACGATGCCAATAAAGCTTACAAAAGATTTTATGAAACATTCTCCTTATTCTACAAACTTTGCTTCCCTGATAAAATAATAACAATCAATACCAATAAAAACGTAAAATGGGTATCGAGCGGTATAAAACGCTGCAGTAAAAAACAAAGAAAATTATTGTGGACATACAGACTAAATCCTGCATTAAAAAATAAAATAAAGTTTAAAAAATATTCTTCACAATATAAGAAAATTATAAGACTTACACAAAAAGCTCAAAATGATTACTTTATAAAAACCTCGAAGAATAAGTCAAAAGCTGTATGGCAAATTGTCAATAGACCTAAAAATAACTCTCCTAAAGAACAAATAATGACCATTAATAAACCTGACCAGACCTTCTCAAAACCTATTGACATTGCAAATGAGTTTAATAATTATTTTATAGATGAAATTGAGAATAATATTAAAACGAACATGGAATTCAATAGAAAATTAGATAATCTGACAAGTCAATCAATGTTTATGCAGCCTATTCTACCTAACGACATGATTTCGGCTATAAGATCGCTTAAAAACACTAGTACTGTAGGATTTGACGGCATGTCAACAAAAGCGATAAAATTCGTAAATGAACTTATAGCACCCGTATTAGCGCACATTATGAACCTTGGCATTGTTGACGGAGTTTATCCTGAAGACTTGAAGAAAGTTATCATTAAACCACTTCATAAAAAGGATAATAAAACTGATATGAAGAACTATAGGCCAATAGCAAAAATTTCTGTATTTTCTAAGATTTTTGAAAAAAATATTTATAAATCTCTGTACGGTTATCTTAATAAATTTAACTTATTATGCAAGGAACAGTATGGCTTTAGAAAAAACACCACGATCAATATGGCTATTTTTGATTTTTTACGTAGCACTATGTTGGCGGTAGACCAAAAAACTCCTATTTGTGCTATATACACAGATATGACCAAAGCCTTCGATTACGTAAAGCACGACGTCTTGCTGAACAAACTGCGTAGCTACGGTATCAGAGGTAACATTTTAAAACTACTCGAATCCTATCTCTCCAACAGAATGCAGTGTACAGAGATTGCAAGAATATGTAAAAGAACAAAATTTGAAAAGAGTTTTCTATCTCATTCTAGATTAATAAAGTTTGGTGTCCCACAGGGTAGCGTCCTTGGACCACCTCTTTTCTTGATCTATATAAATGATCTACCAAAGGTGACTCAACATCAAATGGTGATGTTTGCAGACGACAGTACTGCCATAGTGAAATGTATTGATCGCAATATTTATCAAGTTGACATAAATAATACATTATCGGACATAATTAATTGGCTAAATAAAAATAATTTAGTTATTAACTTAAAAAAAACAAAAATCATGCACTTTCACCAAAGAACTGAAGTACCAAAAGTAAATATTAGACATAGTAACTGTGACATCGAAGAAGTTAAAGTAGCAAAATTTTTAGGTTTACTCCTTGATAATCAGCTTAACTGGAAGGCCCACATAGATGACCTAAGTAAAAAAATAAATAAATCAGCTTACGCACTCTTCCAAATTGCCAGAAAAATAAATATGGATGCGCTACTAGTTGCATATCACGGCCTAGTAGCCTCAATATTGCGATATGGTATTGTTTTTTGGGGCAATTCTACTGATAGGGATATTGTTTTTAAGGCACAAAAAAGATGCATAAGATCGATGTGTGGTCTTAAAATTGATGATAGCTGTGTACCATTCTTTAAATCGCTCAGAATACTTACCTTGCCATCATTATATATATTTGAAATTAGTGTTTTTGTCAAAACAAACATGAGTTTATTCGAAAGAGTGTCAACTTTACGAGATGTTGCGATTCGTAGCCAATACGCAAACTCTTTAAGCAATCAGCGTTGTAAGACAGCCTTAGTGAGAAAGAGCGTTTTAGGCATGGCGCCGCGCATTTACAACAAGATACCAGATGTAATAAAACATTTAAATGTTACACAATTTAAAAACAAATTAAAACTGTTATTAATTGAAAAATGTTATTATACGATTGATGAATTTCTAAATGATAAATTAATGTAGACTTATTTATTTATTTTGACTAGAGAATACACATTAGACTATTTCTAGTCGAATATTGTGACTAATGGTAATTTATTTGACATTTATTATTATTTTTTATTTTTTTTTGACTGTAGTACTTCATATTGTGACATTTTATAATACTTGTTTCTATTATAATTCTATTAATTTTGTCATACGTACCAAATAATTTGTGTCTACCTCTCGCATGATGCATTTTTCTCTGTGATTTTTCTGTTATTTTATCGCATGCTATGCAACCTTATATTTGTACGCCTTTTGGCATAACATAGCGACCTAATATTAATTTAAGAACTGTACTCACTACCTATGTTACACAAATAAAATTGACTTTGACTTTGACTTTGACTTTGACTTTACCAATGCCTATATAAAGTACAATTAATAATGTTTTATTACCTGATGACAATACATTGATTGGACGACGTATTCAATAACTCTCTATAGGAATTATCGCCAATCGCAAAAATGTGCGGCGGGATGTCCCCGAGACTGCGTTCTTGATAAAAATGTATTTGATCCATCGTGTAAATCGGTAGAATTTCGTAGGGGTTTATTGCTATCAACATAGACCCGGTGTATGTCTGGAATAAATAAACATCGTCAAAATCAATGCACAAACATAACGCTCGCGCGTATAGGTAGGTACCCCGAGGGAATAGACAAGTAATCATTGGTAAAAAAAACACTTTTTGCATGTAACATGAAAAATGTTGTCTACTTATGTTTAAGAAGAGGATAAATCATCATAAACTCATATTTATTTTTGCATATTAGCTTTACATAATTATGTTTTACAACTAGATGGGGCCAGAGTTCAGTACCATGGACAAATCTGGGCCCCGAGTCTGCTATTCAATAGTGTCAGAATGGTCTATCACTGATCTCTTAATTGTTGATTTTGACAAGTTTGGTGTTGTCGAAATCAACAATTATGAGATCAATGATAGACCATTCTGACACTATTGAATAGCAGACTCGGGGCCCTGAGCAAGTGTGGCTAAAACTGAAAATTAACCCGTAACCCACAAGCTCCTCTTATTAAATACTAATGTTATAGATATTACGTCAAGGAAGAGACGCCATTGAAATCATGTAGGTAAATCAGGAAAGATAGAAATAATGCTAGGTACAATTGACATGTTATCAATGGGTCATTGTCCATTGAAGAGGTTGTTTCAGTTCCGAGATAGATAATATGCGGAAAATTAAAAGGAAAATAAGTTCAAAACATTACGACGTCGTTATCTAAAGGAGAAGGCAGAGGTGTTTTATTTATAGTCCTATAAACTAATAAATGCTGCAACTTAGTTTTTAATTAGGAAAACCCAAGAACATGGGTCTACTCGACGCTTGAATCTGGGGTCAATAGACCAAAGAAGTGCCTATAACTGGATTTTTATAAGTTCACTCGAAAATGATGTTAGACTGGTCTAGTGATCGCAAGCGCAACTGCTAAACATGAAACCTCGATTCCCGCGTCGGGCAAACTGTTATTGGGTTTACTAAGGGGTATTTCACCAAAAAAATCTGATTAGTAAGTACTTCAGATTGATTTTCATAAATAAAAAAAAATGAAATACCCCTTAGTAAACCCAAAGTCAGGCGTGCTATTTAGATGTTTGCAATTCTGACTCCGTTGTGGCGGAACTCAATACGGTTTAGATTCAAAACGGAATTAAAAGGCTAGGTACGATTAATATTAATGACACGAAATAAAGTCGATAATTATCATCGATACGACATAGCTGAGATAAGCTGTAACGTCATTCTTGTAGGTAAATATTATGAAGAAGAAAAAATAATAGCAAATGCATTTTGTATGTAAATTAGGTACCTACATGCGCTATTTCTTTTAGATAGTATATTTATACAACGTTTAATAAATTGTAATACTTTTGCTGTTATTGCAGACTGAATGCAAGTGGCGGGCTATTTATAAACTCGAGCACAGCATACAGATTGCTTACACACAGATTTTAAATATATACATGAACTCACGCCTTTTTCCCGTGGGGGTAGACAGAAACTATAGAACGCCACCAGCTACGATCCTTAGGCTGCGGTTCCACTGAGGCGGAGCGGAGACGAGCTGTGCCGCGATTCACAAATCACATGGCTTGAAATCCACATCTCTGCTCCACTCAAAATGTTTCAAGCCATGTGATTGGTGACTGGGGGATATAAGGAACAGGGTGTAAAGTTCCTCAGCCTCCATAGCAAAGGGAGGATCCTCCAACCATAGGAGCGGGGAAGAGTGGAGATGTGCGGATATCGGCCAATCACATTAGTTAATTTAATTTAGATTTGACTTCTACAAAACTAATCCAATTGCATTAAATCTTCAATACATAACAGGAACGATGTGTTTTTCAACTAGGGAATTGATTTTCAGAGGAAACTTCATTGGTTTGTAAACCATATTGGGTGCTGTACCTATGGTTTATCCATCCAATATAGTTGGTTGCTGTTAATTAACTGAAAGTATACTAATACTTACATAAATGAGCTGATTGGCGTATCGCATATGAAGATTATGGAGTATCGTATATTCCTGCAGCTCACCAAGTGTAATCATGTCTTCGACCCCCTGTACCGACGTCGAGTGCAGCGGTTTGAGAACATTCTGAATAGAAGTGGTGAACTTGTTGCCATCATGATCTCTCACTTCGATCTTATCACCAGCACTCTTCAGGACTTTCACAGCTATTGGGACGTCGAATTCCGACGTCCCAGGTGGCCTTAGCCAGACGTGGTCCTGAAACGCATGAAAGGATGGTAAAACCAGGTTTTATGTGAAACTTAGTAGGTAGGTATAGGAAAATACTAAGATGAGGTTTTTTTTGGTAAGGACCGGTGCTACACACAATATGCTCGGATTGGCGGTGCGTCAACCTTAATTGAAAACCCTACGTAAACCTAAAAAAAAACAGACAATAATTACTGCGTTTTCTTTGCCTGGAAAATGGCTAGATGTAGCTACTTTACAGGGTGTATTATATATACACCCTGTAAACCCTCCTAAGTATATTTCAAGGTAAGTAGGGTAGGTACAATCTAATTATACCTTCCAGGAAAATAAAATCTTCTAAGATAGTTTTTTCCTATCACGAATTATTTTTTACTAGATACCTAATTTTGGTACTAAGTATATTTGGTATTCATTTCTAGTGTTGACCAATAAGGTTGCTTGATACAGCATGACGGTGTTTTATGTTATGCGACATACCTAAGATTTTTACATTCTGTGTAAACTAACACTTATGTAAACAAATAAACATAAACTTACCGCTAAAGTTACTCGATCAGCCATCTTGAAATAATTTAGAGATTCACTTCACAAAAATTTAGGACACCTTCATTTTTACAATCATAGATCCTGGGTGACGCTTGTTCGACGACTGTCGAATTTTATCAATAGTTCAGCTTTGTCTTATCACTATCTGATAGCAAGTCGAACTTATCATAAATATTTTCAGATATAACCTTCCTCCAAATGTTTATCATGACTAAAAATGTGTAGATTCATTATTTAAATAATTATAAACCAATTTTAATTTTCCAAAATGTTTGAAAATAAGACTAATGAACCCTCTTAAATTATATCAGAAATTGTAAGTCCCTTGTTATAATTTCAGATGTCTTTTTACTATTCAATAGTCTCTTTTCATTGATTTTAAATTCTTTGCACAGCAGGTTTTGCTCCTTACGGTATTTAGGAAAGTAATTACTAGTGCTATCACATAATTCTTATCTCAGAATATGTTTTACAATCAAAATGAGATATTGTACCTATACTAAATCAATCTAAGAGAAATGAAAAACATAGACTTAGGAAAATTTCTTTTTAAATGCATGATATAATAATGCAACAATATAATATAATCATATTCAGCCACATTTGAGTTTTCTACAGTAGGTAATTTAAGTATATAAAAATCATGTGTCACTATGTTCTTACACACTTAACTCTGAAACCACCCAACTGATTTAGCTTGAAGGATAGTTTTACATGCAATTGGCAGCAGTGTACAAAGATTGTGTGTAGAGTAGAGTAAGAGCTCATAAATATAATATGCAATGACAAATACTGAACATTAAGTTATGGTTGGAAACTTGGAAGACCAAAACAAAAATCAAGTGTTTTTGGGCAGTCATGTAAAAATAAATCCAGTGTTTAGGCTCTAAGATCACTTGGTCAGTGTTAAAATATGGCTGATTATTTTGAATAATTCTATGCAATAATGGCAACAGTTGAATTAGTATATTCAATTTATTTAAAAATAATTCAGCATTACAAACAACTTAATCTAATGATGATTCTAAATTACTTTTTCTTTTCATCTTTTTCTTTTTTATCTCCTTTTGCCTTCTCATCTTTCTTATCTTCTTCCTTTCCATCTTTTCCTTCTTTCTTTTCTTTTTCCTTCTTATCTTTATCTTCTTTCTTTCCTTCTTCAGCATCTCTATTGGTAATCTTGTTGTTGATGAGGTTATGTAAAGCTATGATTGACCTGACCAGTGCAGCTAAATACACCACAAGTGACTGATCATTTGTTTTGATGTAAAGGTTGTCAATAAAACTGTCATTCGCAATGTCAGGTAGAAGGTTAAAGATATCCTGCAGTTGGTAGATTATCTGATGGTTCATTGGGAGAGAGCCCTGGCCAACTTGGGTGAGGTAGTCTCGAATCTCACTCAGTTGGGAGTGAAGGCCTTTCAGACCAAGCAACTGGTTTGTAATCCTCTGGGAGAGACTGCCAACCGTGGTATCCTTAATATCTCTTAAAAGATGTTCTACACCAACTTCTTCAGCCTCCTCAGCACCAATCTCACTGGGTACATGTTCAAAGGTCCTTGTTGTGGGTGAACCATCATCGTGGACCTCTTCTACAGCCTGGTAAGCCTCAGTGGGAAGACCAAGATCTTTTGGTTTAGCATCAATGATGACAAGGACTGAGTTAGGGCAGTAGCGCCTGATTAGTTCATTGATGGCTACATCATTCTGGTGGAGTTTGGGCCCAGTGTGGTACCAGCCCACTACTTTCTCTCTGGCATTAACTTTCTTGAACATACCATACATGTTTTCTAGGTAGTCATGGTCGAGGAACCAGACTGACTTGTCTTTGTCATCCTCATCAAATGGGACTGAAAATAAAAACATAAGTTTGTGAATAACATACTAAAATAGAACTACTACAACTATATGGTTGGAGAGTTATCTTAGGGGGCGAGCTCTTAGTTGAGCAGGATTAGAGGCTCTTTAATTGTAATTGATATAAAATATACTTAAATTACTCTGGTTTTACTCAAGTTACATGGACACAAAGAGTTAAATAAATAATGAGTTAGTCATTTACCTGCAAAGCTGTTGGAGACGTCCAGGACACCCTTAGCTCTCCAGCATCCCAGCAATACGCCAACAACTCGTTTCTGATTGCCTATTTTGCCCATCCGATTGAAGTGGTCCACTACACTAAGTAAGACCAATGGATGAACAACCACTTTTGTGGTTAAGACTTCTTGGCTCGGCATTATTGCAGCGGTATTTTACTAAAGCTTGTACAGTTATTATAATGTTTGCTTTTCAACAGCAATCAAGACCACAATAGTTACTCACAACTACAATTCACTCAAAATACAGTGATTTTGCCAAGCGGCAATCAAAACTAAAATTTGACAGTCATTATAGAAAGTTTTTATCTATGATTATTTTCGTCTCTATGGAATTACATCTTTTGGCTGGCAACATTGAAATATAGTAGACATTCTCGTTAGTGTCTTTGAAAAAAAAGATAAAAGATGAGGAAAAAGCAAAAAGCCGATAGTTGAGAAGGGTTTAAAAAAAAGAACACAATTAACTGTCAATGTCAAATCAAACGTCAATATTGTCAACACTTGAGCCGTGCTTTCTGAAAACATAGCAAAGTTTTAAAAGAATTATAAATTAAACTGTTACTTGAATGTGGCTAGATGTACAAATCTTAACGCATATTTCCGGTAAAAAATCTTTTGTAGTGAATTTCTTAATAAAAATGGCTCAAAGATCCATAACCTTCGTCACTGGCAATGCCAAGAAACTAGAAGAGCTCAGGGCTATTGTCGGCAGTAATTTTCCTCTAGAAATAATTAGCCACAAGCTAGACTTGCCGGAACTTCAAGGAGAAATCGATGAGGTGTCTATTAAGAAGTGCCAAGAAGCTGCGAGGCGTTTGAAAAGGCCAGTATTAGTAGAAGATACAGCTCTTTGTTTTGATGCACTGAAGGGTCTTCCTGGGCCATATATTAAGTGGTTTCTGGAGAAATTAGAACCTGAAGGGCTTGTGAAACTGCTGAATGGTTGGGAGAACAAATCGGCCAAAGCGGTGTGCACATTTGCTTACTGTGCTGCAAACTGTGAAGATCTAGATGTTAAATTGTTCCAAGGCATTACTACTGGAACAATTGTACCTCCAAGAGGTACTAGAGACTTCGGCTGGGACTGTGTCTTCCAACCAGATGGCTATACTGAAACTTATGCTGAATTACCAAAAACAGAGAAGAATAAAATATCTCACAGATATAAAGCTTTAGAGAAATTCAAAGTACATTTTCAAGAAAAAACTCTGTAACTGCATTGTGATGTACCTACCTAAAGCTTAAGATGACCCAATGGAAAACATGCATGGTAAATAACTTAATTCAAGAATATTATGTACCCATACTATCTAAACACACTGTTAATCTTTAAATGGACAGTGGATGTCACAATAACTGAGTTCCATGATGCAATAATTTGATCCATTGGTGTGTCTTAGCAGTTAGCAGATGTGGTCTATGATAATTATGGTTGAATTTTACCTATTCATTAGTGCATCACTCTAATATTATAAAGGCGAAAGTTTGTATACATAATATATGTTTATTACTTCTTCACGCAATAACTACTGAATGAATTTGGATAAAATTTTGTACACCGAAAGTTTATAACCTGGGTTAACACATAGGATAGTTTTTATCTCGTTTTATCTTCCCGTGGGATAATTATTGTGTTGTAGGGAGTGAAGCCGCGGGCAACAGCTAGTACAAGATAATCTAAGCAAAAATGTGATAATGTTATCTGTTTTGTTAGAATAAAACCAAATGAAAAATGTTACTGTTTATTATGATATTATTACCAGTTCCACTTATTTACACATTCATCATAATAATAAAGTATTAGATTTATAGTTTTTTTACTGTAGGATTGTGTTCTCAATGTACTTATAATAGTGTTCTACTCATAGTATAAAATAATATAACAAATAAAATAAACTTATTGTATGTAAAAGCATAACTTTTAGACCCTTGAGGCTTGTGTACACCAGGTGCTATATATGGTTCTAAATTCGAATTGTTATAGTTTTTGTAATACCAGTCATTATCACCAATCTGCCTTGTTTTGGTGTTGCCTGTGCTCATAATTTCTGAAAATCTTGTCTTTGGCTCTCTATTTGGTGAAAAGTTTTCTCTATGCTCATGTTCTATGTTTGGAAGGTTAACTTTGGTGATGGTTGCTGGCCTCTTGCCATGGTTCCTTTCATATAACTCTGCAGTGCTGGGTACTAAGACTGCAGATAAAGCAGTAGGTGCAGGCTCAATATGTTTCTTCATTGGTGGTTTAGATGTGACTGCAGTGGATGAGGAGTAAGATGAAGTACTGCTCTCCAACCAAGCCTGGAGTGACATATCATTACTTGTATCTGTTGTTATCAGTAAACTTTCTTTTTCAGTCACTTGTGTTATAGTCAAGTTTGACTCCATTAAATTATATTTGCTCAAATTGTTGGGATCACTCTTTTGTTCTTCAACATTCTTAGTTCTGTTGTATGCAACATGAGTGCTGTTGTCATCATCAATGTATGCTTGGAGTTCATGTATTTCACTTTTACTTTTCTGGTGGGTTGTGTTATTGTGAGAAGTTTTAGTAGGTGGTTTGATTGAAACTGCTGCTATTGCTTGTTCTATAGCACCTTGCTTAGTATAACTTGTAGCACTTTGTGCTTGCACAGCTGTAGTAGAAACATTTAGTGTAGGATCAGGTATTGGCATAAAACCACCAGCAGTTGTGGGAAGAATTGGTGAGAACCCACCAGTTTCGAACTTGGGTGGTTCTGGTAGCTGATATTTGTTTCCATTGTGAGAGTGAGCGTGAGAATGTGAGTGTGATTTTTTCTTGTCTGGCCAGTCTATTTTCCGTCCTGTGTTAAGTATCTTTCCCATGTCTATCGGCGGCAGGGGCATCCCAAAGAATGTAAAACCGCTATTAGCTTCGTTTGTTGGAACCTGCTTGTTTCTATCTGTCGTATTTTTCATTGCCGCGTAAATCGTAGGAAGTCCTCCTGACGATCTGTTATTATTTTGCGACGCACTTACTTCGTTGTTCATACCATCTACTAAAGTTTCATTGTAAGGATAATCGACGTAGTCGTCGTAGAAGTAATCCGATTCTTCTGGAGACGGTCTGTTTATTTTGTTAGCTTGGTACGTGTTCTTAATCTGCGATGTGTAATCTTTTATTTTGTCTATTGTTGAATACACTTGTGAAGTCGCCAAATTAGGTAAAAGCGCTTCATTTTCGTGTATCATACAAGTCCTCAAATCTACCTCATCCACTTGGTTGATTGCTGTGTTCGAGCAGTCATTTCTCCCGAACGGCATTCCCTTGACGTAGGTTCCATCGGCACATTTAGGTCCAATAGAAGACGATTCCGATAGCCAAGATTTTAGCCACATAATATAGCAATTGCAAACTAGCGGGTTACCTGAAATAAAGAGTAATATATTAGTTACCAATTACATTCTCCAAAAATTGCAACAGCAGGGGGCATTCCACTACCTCACTGTCTACTTACCATCAATATCCAAAATTGCGATATTATTTCTAAGCTTCGCAAATGTGTTCTCCAATACAGTGGTAAGTTTATTATGCCTCAATGAGAGAATCTTCAGCCGAGGCATGAAATCAAAGGGCTGACCGCTAATGTGGCAAATCATGTTATTGTCTAAATTCAGCTCCACCAACCATTCCATGTACTGAAATGACGCCCTCGTCAACCTCGTCAGCTTGTTAAAACTCAAATCCAAGACTTCTAAAGAAGATAGTTGTTTCAGCCCCGAATTATCAATATTAGTAATTTGATTATTGCTCAAATTCATGTATTGCACCAAAGGCAAATTCTCGAAAGCTCGCAGCGAAATGTATTGTAATCGATTCCCTTGCATCTCTATTATCCTCAGCTTAGGCAGATTTGAAAGTACTCGGTCAGGTAAATCTATAATGTGATTCCGGCTTAAATATATGGACACCAGTTTAGGCAGATTGGCTATTGCTTTTGGATGAACCACTTCAATGTTATTGTTGTCCATGTCTATTGTTTCAAGATCTCGTAGATCTTTGAAACTTCCAGTTCGTAGTTCCACTAACTTGTTGTTAGGCATTTTAAAATCTGTTAACGTGTTTATGCTATTTATGGAATTGCCGTCGAAATGTTTTATATGATTGTAGCTAGCATCTAAAACTTTTAACTTAGACATCATGTTCAAAGTAGCTGGCAATTCATTTAGATTATTCGAAGAAATATTTAAAGTTTCTACATCTAGAGCTCTATTCACAATATTTGGGCTTATACTTTTTAGTTTATTTTTGCTGAAATCCAAAGACGACAGGGCTGCATTGTCTTGAATTGCCATGAAGTCGAAGTTTTCTATTGTGTTGCCGTGCAAGTTCACTTGCTTCAATTGATTTAATTTGCTAAAACTTTTTGGGTGAATGGCCATAATCTGATTGTAACTCAAATCTAAAATCTCCAGTCTACTAAGATCGCTAAATGTCGTCATTTCGACTTGTCTCAAACCGTTTCGTTTCATATAAAATCGCCGTAAATTGTGCAATGTTTTCAAGCTCCCATGAGGAATTTTCTGGATACCGTTACTCGATATATCCAACGTTCTGAGAGAAGGTAAATCCAAGTCTGGCGATGGAGGCATTGGTAAACTTGTTATTTGATTCTGATGTAAATATAGTTTCTCAAGCCCTCGCGGTAATCCAGGTACAAATTCTATCAGTCTATTAGCACTGGCGTCCAACTCGTAAAGATTAGCCAAGTTCCTAAACGTAGCTGGATGCATTGAAACTAGACTATTCCCTGATACGTTCACGTACTCCAATAAAGGTGACTCCATGAAAGTTATTGGGTCTATGATCGCTAGCTGGTTGAAACTGAAGTTAATCCTTCTCAACGATGGAAGATTGTATAATAGTTTGGGTTGTAACCGGGTAAAATAATTGTAAGATAAATCTAATCCTTTAAGTGCTGGCAAATTCCAATATGGTCCTTCGTTCATATCGTTTAACGAATTGTTACTTAGATGCAATTCTCTCAATGCTGGCATTGCAACGAATGCATCTGCCTGTATGAACTTTATATTGTTTTTGTTCAAATGTAGTCTTTCTAGACTAGGATGACCTCTCAAAGCGCCTCGTGGAATTTCTTGAAGCAAATTATTACTCAGATCTAGGAATCTCAAACGGGGTAGAGCATCAAGTAAAGCTCGAAATTCTGAAATATGCATTATCTGATTTCCGATTAAAGTGAGTTCCTCAACTCCACTGCCGGATTGTTGCAAAAATGATTCAGGATGTATTTGACTTATTCGATTGTAGTTCAAATCCACGACTCTTAGCTTTGGGACTCTATGGAATGCACCATGGTGTATGATATTTATGTTGTTGTGTGACAGAAATAAGTGCTCCAGCATTGGTTGATCCACAAATCCACCCTCGCTTAATTTGTCAATCAAATTGTGATTGAGATTTAAATGGGATAGCAGTGGCAAGTCTCTTATAGCTCTGCCAACCATTGTTGAATCTGCGATTCTATTGTTGCTCAACGATATTTCAGTTAGAGACGGTAGCAAAGATAGAGCCCTCATATGTATAAGATTAATTCCGCAATTTGTTATTTCCAGTCTTCGTAATTTTGGTAAATTGTAAAATGCGTTTTCTTTAATTATTCTAAGGTTAACGCTTCCTTGAATAAACAATTTCTCTAGGTTTGGCAAGTTTTCAAAAGTGTTTTCATTAATAGCATCTAGACTTTCCGACTGTATGTTTATGTAGCGTAGTTTTTGCAAGCCAGAAAACGCTGGTATCCTCTTCAGGTATTGCGATTGTATTGTTAAAGCTTGTAGGTTCTGTAGTTTCATCAGACTTTCCGCTGGAAGACTTCTCAGATCATTTTCTACAATGAAGATTTCCACTAAATTCTGTTCTTGCGTCTCCAGCCAAGCAGCGGATAGTCGCTCCAGTCCATTGTGTCGGAGCATTAATCTCATTATTTTCACATTTTGGAATATCTTCCCTGGGAGGGATGGGAGATAGTTGTTTTCTACGATCAGCTCATCTATCGGTTTTCTGACAAGTTCTCCTACTTTTTGGACACCTTTTATTACTTGGGGCAAGTCGCTGTGTGTGCACCTGGAACACAATTAAAGTTTGATATTACTCAGCTAAAAAGTTTCTCACGTTACATAGATTACTTATACCAACCATATCTGGACATCTTCGTGCCGATTTGTGCATATGCATGGTAGGATTGTCTCTGGGGCTGGACATATCGAAGTTTGTCCAGTCACATAAGAAATTGTCAAGAAGAGGAGCCATGAGACTATTACTCCTTTCTTTGAGTCCATTCCTCTAAAACGTAGATGATCATTGTAGCATATTTCTCGTGTGTTCAGTCCTTTCTGTCTGAAATGTTATAAAATACAGTTATACAAAGCGTGGTTCCTGGAACTCAACTGCTGTAAGCTACAGCGGGTTCTTGTTTTAACTTTCAGATTCAAGCGATGATGACAGAGGAAATATCGATTTTATGTTGTTTCCTTCTGAGCCAGAGCTTAACCCTTGATTGCTTCATCTATTTAAACTGCGAAAACTCGTAATCCGGCGGCGCCAAGGACCAGTACTAATGAAAACAATGCGTTATAGAAACAATAGCCGACCGGAACGGTCCGGTGGTTGAGTTGCACTTTCACTTATTCACCATTGTTATTAACGGCGATCTATGGTGCGCAATGTTATTTACATCATTGTTTTAGGGTTATGCAAGTCATTGATGTAGTAAGGTTGATGTAGGTCATTATTCGTCCTTCGGATTTGGTTTATTGAGATCATCACAATGAGGCTTGCTTGCTTTGTAATTACCTACCTACTAGTACCTACTCGCCTTAATTATGCAAGCATATCATGAAGTCGGATTGAATTTAGTTCAATTTAGTCTTCAAGTGGCCATTGTCTCGCTGAATTTTTTTTCGACATAGCACCTCGCACGTCAATCATTGAGGCTGGCTTCTGCTTAACCGGACTATCCTGAGTGAGAGTCTTGAGTCTAAGGCAAGGTAGTGCCTGGCTTATGTATTTAACTACTGAAAAGGACATAGCTAATAACTGTTACCAAATATTAGCAACAAGTTTAGAATAGGCGCCGGGTGAAGTGGTGAAGCCAGATTTGAAATATATTGAAATATTATGTGTTCTCTTAAAGTAACTGTACAGTGCCTATTATAACAAACATATTTTTTTTTTACTAAGCATCGCAGTTAACTTCGCAATGCGTTCATAAACGACTCATTATATTGCACAATACAACTCGTTAAAGACTTATAGCGTTACTTTGCAAGTGTGATTAGCATAATTTCTGTATTTTCAAAAAGAAATAAAACTGCTGACGTAAATGCTCGAATAAAATTATACTCGTCGCTGAATATTTTAAAACATTTTAAACAAAAAAGCGGTGACGCATCTTTGCTGTTGACTCTAGGTAAATAGGATGTTAGCGCTCGTTGATAGATACAGCTGCTAAATTCGTAATCATTCGTCTGGGCAACAAATGATAACTTAAGAATTTATGAAGAATGGACGCGGCAAAAGCAATCTATTGAGTTCAATCATTTCAACGTTCGGCTCAGTGCTAAAAGTTGAGATTCCATCAGTGCGATCATATTTAGGCATACGTTTAGGTTGTTGTATATTAAGGCAAACAGACATTATAATTGACTGCAGTCAGTCTTGTTGGCTATCCTATTCGGCATGCAGTTGTGCGAGGTCTAGGTCACAGCTATATTCACATAAGCTATCAAGAGTTTATATTGTATGGTTGTTTTTCGTCGATCTATCAATTAATCTAAATTTCAGCTTATTTCTCGCTTTATTCTGCATCTACTGGTCCTCATCGTTGGCTTACGATGATCAGGTAACTCAGATTTTAAAGGATATAACAAAGAACAGAAGTATCCCAACTTCAGCCATAAGCTTGAACCAAAAAATTCAGCTTAAACACACATCGCTTGTAACTTGGAGCTTATTTTTTAATAGACTTCCAAAAAGGAGGAGGTTCTCACTTCGTCTGTGTTTTTTTCGTACGCGTGTAAGTATCGTTGTCGTGTCGTGTTAGCTATCGGATATGTCGGTTATTAATGAACTTATTTTTTTAATTATTTTTGTATTCGAAAGAGTATACTCCCGAGGTGGTCCCATTGTCACCAAGTCAGATATGATGATGGGATCCCAGGGAAATCAAGGGCAACTCTCAAATTTTATAGGCACTTGTAATGTTTTCCATATATTTTCTAAAGCTGTTCATGTATTTGCGTCTGATAAACAATCCCATGTCGATGGGCTGATGATGGAAGGTCCAACTCCTCAAAATCAAATCAAATCAAAATTCTTTCAAAATTATACGTACTTATATGGACCGATAGTTGTATTCTTTCAGGCTATTATGTTAACCTGACGATGATGGCATCCCAGAGAAATCTAGGGCAACCCTCAAGTATTCGCATCTAGCAGTTATCACTTCATGTTGATGAGCTGATGATGGAAGGTACAACTCCTTTACGGTTAGGAGTTGGAGGATAATGCTTTAATAACATTTTATGGGGACGTACCTATACAATATGGTTGTACGCTTTCAGGTAAGAAGAAGGTACCTACTACTCCTCAATAGTTAAGAGTTGAAAGCAATAATAAGGGAATCTTGAATGTTGAGGGTTTGGTTCCTTGGTTGAATGTTAGTTGCATAGTAAATATTTGCATAGGATACCTATTACAACTAAAACTGGAAAAATAACAAAAATCTTACCCAACGCAACGGTCAGGAGGTATACATAAACTCGATAATTAAAAGGTACCTAAGGTTTTAGTATAACAACCACAGTCAGTTACGTTAAATCTTATGAAGATAATTCTGTGCTTCTCTTGATCTTCCAGCAATTATCTTCGAGGGATTTTTCTCGATCCATAAATCAATATACATCCTTTCCTTAGTTCTTCGATAATATTACTTGAGCCTAAATATCATGACTGATAATTTTACCGTAGAAAGCATCATACCTCACAAGCATGATATAAATATCCTATAGTAGATGGGTACACTCATCATGCGAGTAAGTACGTCTGCAGTAAACGGGACAGCAGTCATTATGGTACAGTTAGCGCATTTATCTCCGTAGTAACTGTTACAGACTGACATCTTTGAGGTTGTCGTAAGTAGTACAATCATAAACCTTGTGTTATTATTGTTGTTTTATTATAGGTCTGTGGTCGTTTTAGGTTTATTATCTTGATGTACCTTACCTATCTATACATAGACATGAAGGTGATACTCATTACCTATCTGCCTAGCCCTTTTCAACTATGTTGGGGCAGGCTTCCTGTCTAACCGGATGCAGCTTAATACCAGCATATTACATATGCAAGGGCTGCATATCTTCCCGCTCTGGGCAGAGCGGTAGGGATTGTCAGACTTCTTCTGACTAAAAAACCACCCATGTTCCTTCTTAGGCCTTTGTGTCCGAGGCTGCGTTATCTCTTTTGAACAACCCGCAGCGCGGACAGGAATACGATACTCCTTGGTAAGAGTTGGGCCACTGACTACCTGTAACGATTGTCAAAGATAAGTGACAGCCGGGAACAACGGCTTCCATGCACGGAATACACTCAGTAAATATTTGTTTAAACAGATATTTAATATAATGTAGGTAAGTAAAACACGGAATCATCTTCAAGCTTGTTAGCTCATAGTTTCGGAAGAGCGAGTTTCCTCATTGTTAAGAACAATAACAACCTCCGAATTTTTCATAAAGTCATTTTCGGATTACGATATATGGCGCAATGTAATTACGTTTTCGATTTTTTTTGTTTTAGTTCGTATTGTAAACAATAATATTTGCGTCGAGAATTTTCAAACTTTTTGGATCTATTTTTTCTGCTGAAATCGCTGTTTGTGTGGCAGTGATTTTCATCATAAGTATACCCTACCTAAATCATTTCAGATACGACACTTTCAGTATCAGTAGCCTGTTCACCAGCCGGTTTTCGTTAGCTCGATACATCACCATCATCACAATTTTTGCCGAAAGACATCGTCCACGGCTTGACATAGACCTCCCCCAAGTGTCGTCACATTGACCGGTCTCGTGCGTCTTCTATCCAGCGGATTTTTGTAACCTTCCCCAGGTCGTCGGTCTACCTAGTGGAAGGCCTATGGCTCGATACAGCTTCGGACTAAAATACCTTCGCAATTTAAAAAAAGAAACGCTGGTCTTCTCTAGGGTTTCTCCTTAGATATCTTGCAAAATCGAACGCAGCGAGTCGCTGAAATACTACCGGTCGAAGTGTCGTGCTCACTGTGGCCCTAAAATTCCTTAATGATTGAATTAGGTGTTTTGATAATCCAACTATATAGGTACGGAAATTTGATCTTTATATTTGGTGATATCCCCGTTGAAACAAGCAACCCATTTTGCAATTGAAACAAAGCAAATAACCTCTTTCGAGTAGGTACCATTGGGCTCTTGTGTTCTTGAGCTGCTTGCAGATAAGAATAACTCTATAGACAGGACAGATACTGAAAAAGGCTATATTAAGTTCAATAGAAATGGAACCATAATATGGTACCTACCTACTTATTTCTTGACTTGACAAGAAGAGTGTAAACAGGTAGGTCTTGATCAGGGTTTGTTGGTAAGAAACTAATTATAACGATATAGTAATGCTTGCAACAACCAAAATTTCTAGGTACAGAATGATAGTAGAATAGGTCTATGTATAAGAAGGTAGTATGAAAAAGAACCTACTTAGATCCGTTGTGAACTTGTGAGCTTGAGCTTTTAGTTGTCAATAATATGGATAGCTATGTACCTAAATACATTTATACCTGGTAAACAATGAAACATTCCGAAAAAAGAGACTTGGTAATACAAACCCGCGCCCTCGTTATGGAAACCAATTTACAATAGAAGTCATCATAACATTGTATCATGCTTGAAAAATATCTAACGTAATCGGTAGATTATCTGCATATCAATTGCAAACTAAATTGCATACTAAAGATCCAGTAACCATTACCTTCCATAATACAATATTTGATTGACTTATTACGCAATCAAAAAATTTGCTGAAAACTGGAGCGAATCGCAAACATGGACAGGACTACCAGACGATCGTAAATTACGCATAACAAAGCGTATAAGATGGAGCACACTAACCTAGTGCCCTAACTGAGTTTTTAAACGTCTGTACCGCCTGCTCTCAGTAGATGATGAAGAGTGCCTTTGGTTCTTGGTGATACTGATATCGCCAACGTGGAAGTGCCAGAAATATCAAAGAAAATATGGCCGAATTGTGTAAAAGATGAAATAACTTGAAACGTATAATTAACCGACTATACCGAGATAATATCACTGCTCTTCAAAATTATGAAGAAAAACACCGTAGGGAAACCGTCATCACTAAAACATGCGACATCTATAACCACGGACCCTGAGTAGAGGCGTGTTTCCTAGAGAGAGGTTAGCAAAAGGGAAAAGAAAGAAAGAAAAAGATATGAAGAAATATTTATCTATGTTTAGCAAGACGTTATAAAAAAGTTTACAGGTTGCACTCAACACTGCGCTGGTTAAAGACATATTTAGCCGTACTTAAATGTATTTAAGAAGAAAAAGATATGCTACACTTAATTTTGTTTTTACTTGGGGTCACCAGTCACTTGCTTCCTGGAGATTAATTTCGAAATGAAGCCTTTTATTCCTCGAGAAATTAATCCTTTTGCCCTACCAAAAATGCAAATATTGCTATATCTACCTAGATACTTATGTAAGTCTAAACCCGTAAAGAGGGGAGTCCCCTAAGACAACGATTTTGGCGTATTGACCTTTGAAACAAATTTGCAAATTGAATGATTGTAAGTTGTAAGGACATTCCAATTTAGAAGGGTAACTGGGACAGCTGTTATCTCATAGCAACTAGATTGACAAATTCGTAGTGCCAAGAGTTTTCACTGTAAAAAGTTTCGGTAAGGTCAAGTGTTTGACTCAATTCATGGTTGTTCAACTTTATGTTTAGTATAAAGTTTCAAGTTCAATGGGCCGATCCGTCTTTTATCTTAGTTATTAGAGAACATTCTACGTTACTTCCCCATCTAACTATACTTAATGCAATAAGATACAATGCAATGACTAGGTACAGCAATTATGAGGAGGGACGAATCGAAGGGACTAAAAGACTTAATTTACATGCATGTTGAAAGATGGAGAGGGAGAGGAAGACCAAGGCAATGATGAATGGATTGTTGGAGGAATGATATGAAAGGAAAAGGAGTAAATGATATCGTGACGGTTAACAGAGGAGGAAGGACGTATGGAAGGAGAAAACGTTGTGCCGACCCCAAGTAACGTGGGACAAGGGCAGGAATGCACTTATTACAGCCAAGACGACCCAAATGTGTCAAATAATGAAATAACACAAGATCGTGACACCTGAAAATGTTCATGGAAAAACCAGCTACATTGGGTTTTCCGTAAAAAAAATGGAGCCTCAAATGTCACACATGTGTCACAAATGTTGGTTGGGAAAGCAAATGCATTGTGTGCACGCGCATGCAGCTAACGGATCCTTATCTATTGCATATTTATTAGTTAGATGAATCGGTAGGTACATGCATTTAATTAAATGGAGTTTCATTAAATTAAATAACAACATTAAGTTTTCCAGTCACATAAATAAATGGTGGTACCCATTGATTTGAGACAGTTCACATAGATCTTAGTGAAACAGTCTTGCTAAATTGGTTTAGCCGATTGAGTTGCGAAAAAGAGTCGTAATTTTAATCCTACCAGGTTACTAATATTTGCATGGTAAATTAAATTTAGTAGAATCGATATAAAATACCTAATAAAAACAGCAAGACACCTAACTTCCTAGAACTCACATAATAGGTATGCGTTTACCAATAAAACATTTGTTGTTAGTTCAAAAAACCAGACAAACCTGTCTGAACGCCTAGACTGTCACATACTGTAAATATTGAAGTAACAAATAAGTACCTAGTCATAATCATCTATCATAATATGAAGAAGAAAACCCTCATATTATCTAATCTAGAGCCATTAAAACAATGCAATTTCCAAACACACATTCACAAACAAACACTATTACGTTCAATTTTATCATTTAATACAACTTAATCGATTTACCGTCAAAGATGATGAACAGAACACAGCGTCAACTCCTCTGATCTCGATTAATACACGATCACTGTTACGCAACAAACACAAACAAAACGCAATAGACAAGCGTGGCTTATGGTGGCCCAACGTGAACTGGGATGCGAGTATTTCGCATGTAAACACCAGACTTTCGGTTCACAGCTCGATGCACATCAAGTAACTTATCTTTCACCATTGTGGCGCGTGCTGCCGCCCGTAACTACTTACAAACTATCATAGATGTGGATGTTCTTTCGACTGTTGTCTTATTTTGGCTATTTGCCTCTTAGAGGAATCCGGTAGCTTAAAAAAAAACAACCCAAAGTCCACGATATAGCATTGCGAGACCGTTAAGGGAAGGTAGCAGCTTAAGACACCTGGCAAGATGTGGTGATGACAAGTAGAGTAGAGCTCCTACCGAATGGTTAGCGAGAGATGATAGAACAAGTGTTGGTAGACCAGCAACGGTAGGTGGAGTAAGACGGTTGAGACTCGCGTGGGCCAGAAAAGAATGCCACACAAGGATACCTATACTCCGCGGGCCTGTGGACGGTAAGTAATGGGCTAGCTCGCCGTCCGTCCGACGACAGGCCGATGTCGATGGCGCGTTCGTGTTCCACACGCGCCTCAAAAAGATGTCAGCAACATGGAAGGGGCAAGGGCCGACGCCCGTTGGGGCTGCGGGTTGTTCGCAAGAGATACCGCGGCCTCGACATAAAGTGCTAAGAAGGAACATGGGTGGTTTTTAGTTAGTATTTATACTCAGTAGTGAGTTGAAGGATGCTAATGGTGATGATGCACCCCAATTTTTTTCTGCAGACTTGTCTCTGCTATCTACTGGTGAGAGAGAGATCAGTAACTAGATAAGAGAAGACGAAGATAGAGCTAAGCTAAATCATATGCGATTATACGTAGAGGACTATATGCCGAGCAAAGTGACGAGTCGCTAGTCCCTATTGAATCTGGTGTCGAGTAGGCAAGTGGTAAACTGGAGTTTCATTCTCCTGGGGTATTTAAGAAAACATATATTATGGCCAGTAGGACTCGACCTTGCTATTAGTTTTCAGATAGAGAAAAAGAGAATATAGAGCTATACATGTGTTGTTTGACATCTAGAAAACCTTCTGAGTTGAGGCCATCTAATCACCTACCGCTCTGTGCCCTAACAAAGTCCTAGCTATTTGACTTCCTAACCAATAGTTTTTCTTGTATCTATTTGTAGAGTCAAATGTCTAACCCTCCTAGGACTAGAAGTAGATACCACCTTTCCATCTGCTCAACATTTTGTATTCTTTGACCGTAAGTTGCAAAATAAAGAATGCTTAAGCGACTTATCTCGATTAAATCGTACGATGTGGTAACTAGGAAGGGTGGTCGCTTGGACAATAAAATTGCCATGTGTCGCCTTAATTACTCTATTGAAAAATGTCTGTAAGTAATCAGAAATACAAACAATACAAGTGCAATTTCATTTAAACTACACATTGTGAAAATTCTCAGTAGCAGACCGGAGCGCGGATTTGTGTCTGGTTTATAGCAATAGACTCACCCCTAAATATTACCTACATGGAACCTAAACATAGCTGGCGAAATGTTAGTGCACTAAGGATACACTTCTGCCTAAAGCTGGCGAAATGTTAGTGCACTAAGGATACACTTCTGCCTAAAGCTGGCGAAATGTTAGTGCACTAAGGATACACTTCTGTCTAAAGTTGGCGAAATGTTAGTGCACTAAGGACACACTTCTGCCTAAAGCTGGCGAAATGTTAGTGCACTAAGGATACACTTCTGTCTAAAGTTGGCGAAATGTTAGTGCACTAAGGACACACTTCTGCCTAAAGCTGGCAAAATGCTAGTGCACTAAGGATACACTTCTGCCTAACCCTTCAGGGATTCCAGGTATAATGGTAAGTAACGTATCTAAAATGACACCGTCTGAACTTAACAAACTAATTGTACCTTACTCAATAAAAAAGTCGTGACGACAAAGACGAAGGTGATAATAAAATTCTCCGTATGCTAAATAAAAACAAAATTGTTTGCCAATTCTTAAGTTCGTGAGTTCGCGAAAACCTGCTCACGTCCTGCTAACCTTGGTATACATGTCGCACAAAATATAATAGATCTATGTTTGTGGGCAAATAACACAGAGATCCAAATCTTCGTTGTAATGTAATTTAACCAAACTATTATACGGACCGTGGACGTATGGTATGCTGCCTCTGCCTTTAAACTAATTTATATTTTAATACGAGCAGTGTAATTGGAATGAAATTCTTTAAATTACGATTTGGAGAGTTTCGATTTTAATTATTATATGTATAAGAGTCCTACGGTAGCTACTCAAATGATATAACTTCCCTGCTTTAAAGCTGTGATGAAATAGGGCAAATTGTGTAATACCCTGTAGGAACCTAACTCTTGCAGGTTGCGGTTGATGATACATATCCCAAGCAACATTTTCAATTTTTCCTTGGGACAAGCCTCACTATTAACAAACCACTGCAACTCCTGAAAGCTAAAATTAACAGTGTCCTGTCCACCACCAGAAAATCGTCGAGAAGCTCAATGAAGTCCCAGAGAAACAATTTAACTGCCTAGGAACCCGCAACGAAATTAATCAACAAAGAATTTCTATTTATTTGTGAACTACTCGGTTTGATTTTTCACAGGTACATGCTGCGTATCTGTGAAAAATCAAACCGATTAGTTGCTAAGCAAACTAGTAACTTAATACCAAGGTGACCCCAGCCGACGTGTTTCATATTTGTATGTCTGCTTCTTCTTCACGTGGTTAGACTGTGTCCATCCATAACTGGCGTCAATTTGCAAAAACAAACATATAGGTACACATCAAGCTTGAACTCCAACAAAGTAAGGTCTAGTCATACCTACCTACTTAGGTAAACGAGTGTTAGGTAATTATGATAATAATCAAAATTCAATACCTACGTCTTACTCCAGCCCAAAAAACACGCTAATTCTAATCATTCTTCGCATAGCTGGTTTAAGCCCGTACCTATCAGTAAGAGCCAGCTAATTGGGACTGTACCGAATTCCCAACAATTGCGTTATTTAAGGGTTCTTTATAGCGATTTGGGCTTTCGTTTTTGGGTTAAATATGTCTACAGTAGGAAGGTATATCTTATTAGTTATTCTCATCGCGTGGTAAAATACACCTGTGTACCTAAATTAGCCAGTGACGGCAATGAAGACATGGAAAACATATTAGGTAAAAGCCAATTTATTGAGGAATTCGTAACTAACAAAGTTCGGCTCTTACTTTTATTGTATCTAACACACCCACCTTAGATCCTACACCAACTGTATGCGCATAAACACCGATACTTTTCCACTGCTAATTTATTTACAGGTGTAAAAAATTCAATGTCAAGTTTTTTGTCGAAAAATTGACGTGCGAGGCGACACACCCACCAAATATCTTCATGGGCTATTGCAGCTTGTAGTCAAGGAAATAAGGCTCATTTCTATAAAGCTGGTGTCATCGTACGATTCACTCGTACATAGGTAGAATTAATATTGGTTTACAACCTGTTTCTACCTCACGCGAGAGACCCCTCCGTTCTGTTTACCAGTTACCGTTTGTCTTACTCAGTGTTTTATCGTGTCGTATATCTGACGCTAGATCATCAGTATCTAATTATGTTTATAAGGAATTTATATCGGACTTCTATTAAATTAAATATAAGAAATTATACTGGAAATACTACTTTAAAAAAACCGCCAAAGATTTTGATTACGGGTAAGTGTATTTACTTTTCATTTATGCTTAAAGTCAAATTGAAAATGGAACAGTGAAAATAGTGGAGTTACAAAAATAAGTGACATGCTGAAAATCAACAGAAATATTTTCTCTAACTCTATTAGAAGAGACGACAATATTAATTCAAAAAATAGCACTAGATCAAAACGCTAACGCTGCGGCTAGGTCTTTAGGTCATAGACACCGTCAATAGTGAAAGGACAAAATACAGTGAAGGCTGTTTATCTACTTATATGTAGGTAATAAAACAGCCTATTCAAAAGAATGTGATAGTTTCTTATTATCAGAGTTAATGATCGAATTAAAGCGAAAGTGCAGCAGCACAAGAATGACGAATTGTTGCTCAAGCGCGTGCATTCCGATATCGGTCGTGTGGTTGAAACAACTAGTACAAGCTGTTTTCAAGCCAAAGAGTAAAATACTTATACCTTCCCGAAAACAAAAGACAGCACCAGAAAGATTATTTCTCTGCCACAGAAAGGAGAGTAATTAACTAATTACCAAAACCCGTATTGGCCGCAGCGCGGCAGCGGCAGCGTAAATAATTATAATAATAATAATAATGATTTATTTCTCTCAAAAAGGTACAGACAATGGTTCGTATTATATCAAATCAAATTAAATTTGTAACCTTTGTGAGAGCTGGAGTCTATAGTGGGTTCGGGACCTGTATGACAGATCTCCAGGCTCTCACCCTCTTAAGCAATAGTGTTAATTAGACGAAAAAAAAATACCGGGATGCGGCACTCGAGCCTACTTGGAGCGACTCAAGAGTATCTTTAAGCCATTCGTACTACCAATGCATATCAACAGTCTTGGTTTGTTCATGCAATTCAAAGACTTTTTCCAAGATCAATCTCAATGCATTTAAATTCTACATCATTATTGTATAATCTTACAAAGATCGCTCTGACCTACAAGGCCACAATGGCATCTGTGTCTGTGACGGTTGTCATCCTGTGCTAACAGATAAGGATGAATCTATGTATATTTCATCGTCTGCTATCAAAAGTTCAAAACTGTATTTATTCCTGTCGTTCTCAATGAACGGAGTTCCCAAATGTAGTTTGGATTTCATTCTTTGGATTCAAAGCACGTGCAAACATGACACCCTACCGCGTAAAAGAATTTCGCGAATAATAGCAGTGACCTACAAAGTTATGACGAAATTTTAGTCCGATGCTTCAACGCTGACGATCGCAAATCTACGTCTCGAACTTCCTCATGATTTGTTTTGCATAAATAATATTCTACTGCGTAATCTATAAAATTATGTTACGTCGTAGCAAAATTAACAGAGTTTTGCAAAAACATGTTTGCCTGAGGAAAACAGACTCGTGGAGTACATTTTCTACGATTAACATAAAGTCCAGCGCTATATTTATTTATTCGGAAACGCATTAAAATTTTCTTCCCAGTTCTGCGCGAGATAATAAATCTAGTCTGTAAGCCTCATAAATAAGCTAACCTTTTAAAGGAATAAGTGTCAAATAAATGTTCTATATTTGCAGGAGGCCTCGGTCAACTAGGCGTAGAGTGCGCCAGGTACCTTCGAGGGAAATATGGCAAGGACAACGTCATCCTCTCCGATATAATCAAGCCGTCCCAGGACATAGTCAATGATGGCCCTTACATATTTGTAGACATTTTAGACTTCAAGGGCCTGCAGAAAACCGTTGTGGATCACAGGGTGGACTGGCTGATCCACTTCTCAGCTCTCCTCAGTGCAATTGGAGAGCAAAATGTTCCTTTAGCCGTTCGTGTGAATATAGAAGGAGTGCATAATGTTATTGAACTTGCCAAACAGTATAATCTAAGGATCTTTGTCCCAAGTACAATCGGGGCTTTTGGTCCAGACTCTCCTAGAAATCCTACGCCAAATATAACTGTACAAAGACCAAGGACTATTTACGGTGTGTCTAAAGTGCATGCGGAACTCTTAGGCGAATACTATTATCATAAATTCGGCTTGGACTTCCGTTGCCTGAGGTTCCCTGGTGTCATTTCTAGTGATCCACCCGGTGGAGGCACTACAGGTGAGGATAGTGATACATTATTTTCATTTGATCTCTCTTCAATTTCTGGAATCTTACTAGATTTACCGGCTGACTAGACGTAGACACACATTATAAGTACATAAATACTAAGTCTAAGTACCTAACTGGTCGTGCTTGTAGAGATATTGTTAACAGTTGTTACTTAATTATTTATGGTTTAAACCATAGATTTAATTTTCAGTCATTAAAAAGAAAGTTAAAACTTGCTATTTGCTTGGCAACAACTTTTTATTGCGGTAGGTACCTAGGTAGGTATCTGTTCTAAACGTGTTAATAAAATACGTTTTCTATGTTAATTTTCCAAGACGGGCTCATTGGTACTTTTATTTGGATATTATGCAAACATTGTTTTCCGAATAACCTTGAATGAGGAAACTGAATGAGTTCTACAAGAACGTGACTTGCAAATAATATTACCTATAGTTTTTATACATAAAAAGTAGGTACTGCACAGAGAGATAACAACAATTCAAATAAGTCAACACTTTCAAACAAATGCTAAACTGCCACATCTATCTCCACAGACTATGCCATTGCGGTCTTCCACGATGTCATCCGCAAAGGCCAGTACCAATGCTACCTCAAACCCGACACAAGACTCCCTATGATGCACGTTAGGGATGCCCTGCGAGCTCTCTCCGAATATTTAGAGGCTCCCAATGAAATCCTAAACAGAAGAGTTTACAACGTGACATCAATGAGTTTTACACCCGAAGAACTAACAGACGCCATGATTAAATATATACCAGAATTCAAGATCACATATCAGCCAGATAGCAGGCAGGAAATCGGTGAGTTGTATTCATATTATCGTAAACAAGAATAGTTCAAAGTCAGACTATGATGAATAAGATATGTTACTAAGGGCATGTAAATAAATAAACCAAGTAGGTACCAATAGTAAAATGCACAAACGCTATCGAAAAAAATGTGTAGGTACAGTAACATTTTGTGCATCTCTCAAAACCGTAAATGGCCAAGAGGCCTCCGCAAATATTGATCTATGTATTGTTTGATATGTGGTATTGTGAGATATTAGACAGATCGATTCCAAGCAGTACTGCCCTCGGATTCGTACCCTTATCTAACTTTCTATAGCTCAGTTTTATTACTTCATCGTAGCGCGACAATCTAAATTGCGTCGGCCTAAAATTTGTGACGAGTAGCGTGCATCCATGAGCAATCAACAGGACAGGCGGGACACGATATCAAGTGTCCCATCGTTTGTGGGGCAACACCACATTCACGCTTTAGGGCAGAGTCATCTATGAATCTCCACCTGAACAGGATTTCCTTGCTGCGGCCAACCTATTCAAATACTTAATACTGATACAGGTTTGAATACTGATTTCAGCTGATTCCTGGCCACAAGTATTCGACGACAGCGAAGCTCGGCGAGACTGGAATTGGAAACCAGAAGTCGATCTGGACAACCTCGTAAAACTGATGGTCAAGGAAGTCAAAGAAAAAGTAGCTGCCAATGGACTATCATAACGTGCTATCTCTTTCATGTTTGTTCAATGATCATCATGCTGTCTTTGTCACTCAAAAGAGTACCTTTTCCCCCACACAGGAACTGTGAATTACTGTCATATACTCATAGGCTGTTTGATCCCAGTTTTGTTGCCAAGTTGACGTCTGTGGATTCTTTTTATGTAATTTAATAAACGCTTTTGCTTTAATCGCCGTATACTTACTTATTTTTATATTGCATTGCAATGAAAAAGGTTTAAAAAGCAGTTGTAGCCTGTTGCCTGAAGGTCAGCGTCATAATCTTTATTGTAGGTGCTAGATATAACTTAGGTTTGTACTATATCTGTCCTAATGGCATTAACCAGAGGCTGCATAAATTACGTCAGGTTTATTACGAGAACAAATACGTTTAGTTACATAGAAAAGCCTCCTATCGTATTGAACGTAGTTTTATGTTGCAGAGAACATAATATTTTGAAAACCACGCCAGTTGGACGTGCACTCTTTAAAAGATTGAAATATTTTTAAATACTTTTCATTTAAATATTGCGAGGTGGCAATTCATGCTTTTATTAAACCTGAATCCACCAGAGACAGACAGTTGTTGCTTGGGAAAACACTACAAAAAATATATCTAAGGCGTTAGAACTCAAAAAAAGGAGAAAATTTCGATCAATTCCTTTATTTAAGCATAAAACAAAATAAAAATCACCTTTGCCTAAAGGAATAATAAAAACAGTGTTAAGCATGTACATGTTTGCTATCTACAGATACACAATAAAAAAGAAAACAAATTACCCCCACCATGAGTTTACGACAGCTAGAATTTAAAAAGTTTAAAAGTGATGTCTATAAAATAAGAGGCAAAGGAAATTGTGGAGTGGATATACTCATGGCGGAGGTTGTATAGAATGTCAGAGGATGAAACTTAAAAATAAAATGACTTCCAATTCACACTACACACAACTCAGTCTTCGTTACGTTACTCGTCGGCAACACGGTCGCTTATATTATTTATATGACAATATTCTAGATATGGACGTAACATTACTATAGGCAGAAACGTTCATTTCCATATTCATCATTTTTTTTTCTCAATGTTGCCGCGTTATTATTATGAGATGTAACTATTTCAATGCATTAAAGTTTAAATTCTAATCTACTAACAATTTTTAATTCTAAAATAGTGGTGTTTCTGTGATTTTAGGACATTTTTATGTCTAGTTTCAAAATACTTAAAACAATTTAAAAATTATAATTTTTGGGTGAAATTACATTTACAGACACATAGCAGCATATTCTCGCATCTTTTTCCCTTTCTGTGACTTAAAATTGCAACTCGATAAAGTGTGAGGTCCGACCGTATGTCAAAATGCCTTCAAATATATTTGATTAAAATCTGCCATCACCACGCTAAGAAAAAGAATGCGGATGCTTGCGACCTGGCTTCTCGCTCCACCAAATGACTCCTTTACATGTCAGAATGAGATTGAGATGCTCGAAAACGCTGATCCGTGCATGGAAATGCGTTCTCACCATTACAACAAATTAATTCAATCAAAAAATGCCTTTCCACCTTATAGATCTACGTGTTATTATTTCTGTATTACTAGCGCGAAAAAATTATATACTAATATATAAAAATTAAAATTTCTAGCCGAATCTAGCCAACTTAATTTTATTGCACCTTCTGTTACTATAATAATTATCACAAATCGTATATACAGACATTGTGAATGTTTGATAATGGCACTTACGTCTTCTTGCATCGAGAAGATCATTTACATTTCAAATTTACTATTTGAAGTTGAGAGACTAACTAACTTTGAAGGAAGTTACCTACTATTGACAAAATCAAAACGGATTTAGTACAGTCAGTGACCTACGTACGGACAGTTGGACAAGGTATTTGGTATACAGCCAGCTAACTTGCATTTACTTTCAAAATTACAGAGGTACTTAAAGCGACTGGTTTCAAACGACACAGCAACAACAATATATGTTCACTAAAATTGCATTCAATATTGGCACCGTACTTCATTATAAACATTTCTGTGTGGATACTAAATAGCTTGTTTGACCGTACATAACCTGACCCACACAAATCAAAGCAAAGGACGATGGGTAAAAGGTAATGCAGGGCTCTGTTTGTAAATAAAAGACAAGATATTATGTGGCGAAGGTACTCATAAATTACTGTACCACACCCTTCAAATCAGCTAAAAAACATTCACAATGCAACAATGAAATTCGTTTAAACTTTCAAAAAAACAAATTGGTAACATCTATACATAAACAAACTATACAAAAAAAAACATAGGTACATTATTTATAATCCTCACCAAATAAAAAATCGCTTAAATCAATATCCCGGTACCTTAACTGTGACAACACACACATATTAAAATACATGGCAACTTATTTCTATAAAAAAAGTTTTACAGAAGAAAATGCAATATATACTGGTGGTATGAATGAAGCGTATATACTGGTGATAGCGAATGCGTAGTTAGTTTTAAGTACATAAGTTACAAATACAAATAATAAAATGCAATTAGTTACAGAAATGGAATAAATGTTGAGTAAATACAACACAACAATCACATTTGGGAGTCAAATACTTATATCAATAGAGTAATACAGCAAGTAACCGATATAACGAGTTTTCATTTTGTGTGTGAAATCGGTAGGTTTTTAACAGGAAATTTTATTGTTCAGCAAAGTATGATAATAGGTCAATATACTCATGCCAAGAATGTTTTGGCGATACTTTCAAACAAGCTTAAAAGAATGACTTTTTTATGGGTTAAGCTTGCCACGCGGTTCCCAAACCACCATAACTCCTGAAAGCCGTGTCGTGCGGTACGCCCTGCAGGGCTTTTCGGTATCTATTAAATGTCAGTGGCTATCATAGTGTCCATCGATTAACTGTCAAATTGGTTATGGTAGGGAAACTATTATGGCCACTGACATTTAAAAAGATACGCAATAGCCCTGCAGTTTTGTTCTTTTTACTACGGTTGCGGTAAAATAATAGTTTTTTACTACAGTTGCGGTAAAATAATAGTTTATCCATCATGTGGGTGGATTCGTGCCCGGTCGATAGCAATAGGCCTGTTCCATATTCCATGGGTCTTAAACATAACTGGCTAAGGTTAAACTTAATTAATTAATTTAATAAGGGTGTACTTACTAGTACACCCTTATTATAAGAACCCTTCAAGGGTGTGATATTAGTTGTATACTGCAACTACAATGCTCTCTGTAGGATAGGTGTAGAATAAATAAAATATAAGATAAGGTAAGACTTCATTTTTATTGCCAACCTTATCCAAACGGCTGCATTCTCTGTTTAAGTATTCTAGTATATTCCGATTTCCCTATTCTAGGCCGTTTCAGACATTTTCATCTATTGCCACTTTGCAAGTCAAACTAACCATTAACCGTTAAGATTGAATGGTTTTTGTATTATTGTCACGAATAGAAAATATGTACTAAATGCTTATCTAAACATATTTAGGCCAAGTTCTACGTAAGATAAACCCTTAAAAGATGTATCACTAGCTTCTATTTCAACATATTTCTAGCTCACTACAAATTTAAGCTACGATTTGAGGAACTTGGTGTTTAAGGCAATATCCTCTATGTATTGGATGCATAGAACTTTCAATAAGTCAAAAGGATTGCACATGAGCAAACCTATCCCCATTTTTAAAAGCGAAGCCGCTTGGGTCATCTTTGTTTTTGCACTCACAGCACAACATTTTACAAACACTGATGTTTGTAAAATGTTGTGCGCATTCAACAAGCTACAAGTCTACCTTTTAACCGAGGCAGTGTTGAGGTAGCAGCGGCGGGATGGTTGTTGAGGCCAGTCAGTGGACCAATGGCTAGGCTCTTATACTTATAACGTCACCACACTCCCCCAGGACCTGCAAAGCTAGTTTAGGCACCATCTCAGCCAAGCTATAGGCCTGTACTATAAACAAAACCCTTTGTTCGGAAGCGTGTCTGGCTTAAGAATAAAAATGTCGTTGTATTTTAAAAACATTATTCCTATTTGGTCTAGTCTGGGAGTTTTATGAATGCTTTTAATTCAGACAAAATTCGAAAGCGTTATAAAACTATTGAGCTATTGTAGCGCTCAAATCGAAAGCGTCCATAGGATGCGCTTACGCAACCCGACACACGTCGCTGACAAACAAACGCTCCTAAAGTGACTATTCTCAGTAAATAAAATTGTTCAGGCACAGGTACAATCAGTACCCAGCCTTATGTGAACCCTCCTCTCACACCACTTGTCCTCTTTTTCTTTATCCGAGGGATCAGGTAATGCTGGGTACAGACAAATTTTCCAAATCAACCTCGACCCTAATGCTTAGCGATAAAGTTAAAATTTGTAGTAACTTGATGTGCTGCCGTCTGTACACAAAACGTTAATAATATTTTTTGTACGTAACAATTCAATTTATTCACCACAATGAATACTTCCTTATTCAGTCACTGTTATGTATTCTAAATTGAAATTCATAGAGTACTCGTGTATTGTGACGTCATAATAAATGCTTACAAGTCTGTGGGCGGTGACTGGCCTTTGTGACTATTGCATAGGGAGGAACTAATACTAGTATTCATACAGAGAGGCAAGTATCTTGCGATCATTTTTTATTCAAACTTGTTCTACAACGCATCTTTGTTTTCTATCTTTTAAGAACACAATGATCAAAATCAACGTATTCAGAGTCGAAAATGAAGTGATGATTGCCGTTTCAAAAGACAATTGTAACAGGTAAGTTAGACAACGAAAAAAACGAACACAAATTATGACATTTACGTGCTTCATAAACCGTGAAGTCTACATTAACAATACATTTAACTTTATATTTATTTCAAGCATTATTAAAACGCGTACAGAACGCTATACAGAACCTCTTCCGCATTTAAAAACGTACAGTCAGTTCCCAGAAATACCTGACCCCTCTTCTCATACCACCTTCCCACTTCTTCTTTGTAAAAAAGGGTTATGTAAAGCTAGGCACAGACTGTACTTTCGATATATTTACTTAACATACACGTTCGGTTGTTGCTTACTGGACGATGTCCTACGAAAATTCCTTGTCACAATAATTAATTATAAACAAATCACTGCGTCATATCATATGCCTAGAATTAGATTCATCGTTTTCCGTCACAATGCTAGCAAAAATATTACATTTTTGTTACCTATATTATTGACTCGATAACTAGTCTGCTTTGATGTGTTGCTGTTGTTCTCGGTTCATGTTCATTTCTTTCAATCGTTGTCTCAGTTGTGCCTTCTTTATGTTTGTCATGATCTGCGTTGATTGGTACAGCCATGAACCCTGAAAAATATAGACAAAACATTATAATATCGGTATTTTTTTTGTTTAATCAAAATGGTGTCTTATGTAACCCTATAAGGACGACTTGATCGGAGAAAATCTCTGCATACATCCCATGTAACATATAAATACATATGTGACAGCCAAGACCGAAGGTTTGTTTAAAAGACAGTGTCGGTAATCATTTGCTGTCATGCCCCCATGTCATACCATAATAAGAGACAATCAAACCCAGTTTTTTTTTGTAAGCATCCCCACACTAGGAATTTCTAAATTTCTCCTGTACCGTGGCCGCGTGGGTGCGTTTAAAAATAGCCCGATTCGAAACAACAAACACGCGAAACGCGATTTAGCAAACAATCGCTTGGGCGCTACGGCAAATGTGTCGTAAAATATCATAGAATAATCAACCTATTATTGAAGTGAACAGTAATCTCATTCTACTACAAGCCATTGTCCTAGTTATTTTTCGATTTCAATGCAATAAACACAATTTATAATAACAAGTCAATACCACAAATTACGATATCTAAGATCATACGATATTTTATCAACTTACCACCATTATCATGCAGTTTAGTAGTATAGGGATGGAAAAAACTACCGATATGAACAGGCCTTTACTATCAAAGTACTGTTGTCTTGAGAATAAGGTCCAATTCCGCGCAGCAACCTCGTTGATATTCTCCGAAAAATAGACTAGCAACACTGAAACATTAAAATCAAGGTTGCCATTAATTACCAGTACAATAAAATTAATCGCCGGATGTGTGTCTAGAGAATGTTGTAATTTAAGATGTAACATAATGAAATGCTATTGCGTGTACTTATCTTATTAAAAAGACTACTATCTTTGAAAAAAAAAGATAGTAGAGTCTGAAGGTTAAATTAATAAATAAACATCGTTCATTCCACGGAGACATTATACTTTCTTTTTTAATATCATTTTCCCAACTGTGTAGGGGTCGGCTTCCAATGTACCTATTTTACACAAATTCTTCCCTGGGTAAGACTCGTTGTCAGACTTTCGGGACACTGACTAATTCTAGCAACCGTCAAAGATCTAAAATTTAAACTATTTTTTTTTAATATTGTATTTATTTTATATAATGCGTTTTTTTTTGTGCTCACACCTTATATAATTTTATTATTATAAGTCTATACGTGAGGACTTGTAACTGGCTTTCTGGTGACTACGATTTCTTCTTTTTCTTGTATTTATTAGCTGTAAGTTCTCCATGTACTAAATAAATAAATATAAAATGATAGCCGGGGTCAATGGGTTACGTGCTTTCTGAGGTCCGGAAGAAACCCGGTATGTAATGGTTGGTCTCCCATCTACCGACCAACCTAGGCAAGCGTTGGTTAACCGGAATTATTATATTATATTTATTATCTAGCCACAAGCTCCTTTTTCATTTAAGAAATAAGTTTCAGAAAAAACGAAATTACTTTCACTATTTTGACGCAGTGCCAAATGACGCAGAGGCGCTTTCAGAACAGCGGTTTCGATTTTCGCATTAATGCTAAAATGTGTGCACTGTATAGCGAAGATATTTGTTTTGAAATCAAGCCGTGTGTCTGGGAGTTGTTTGTAAAGAGAGGCTCGGCCTTCATTGAGAAATCTTTAATCTTAGTGCGAGACTGTATGAAGCCGTTTTTGTGTCTAGAAGACTTGATGTTATAAATTGGCATCGTGTAGGGATTTATCGAATTTTTATTTATATTTACATTTAAAATTCGTTTATATTGTAAAAACCAAGTATTATTATGTCCAAACTTATATTTAAAACATAACATTACGCCTGTGGTCTCGGAAGGTTTAGGCAGAAATGTACCTAATAGTGCACGGTATTTACACCCTCATATCATCAGTTTTTTTAAGTCCCATGTAATAGACGGCGGGGCTTTTTTTATTGTCCCGACTTTTCTTACGAAATGGTTACCCTAATAGAGTATGTAATGGTAGGTTAGTAACTCGTCGTCAATGCCGTAAGTGGGAAGATAATTTATGCATCTACGGTTCCCCCTATTCCGTTCTCCTTAGTTTTATTGAGACAAAGGTCACTAGGGGACTCCTTGGCTCCTAGCACACTTCATAAGATCTAGTTTCATAAGATGATTCAAATTGAGCATTGAGATTTAGCATGCCTGGGATATATTTTCTGGACGGCATGTAAAGTCAAGTCAGAGGCCCATCAATGGGCGGGCATAAAAATCTCTAGACGTCAGATAGGCACTAACCAAACGGTATAAAAGTTGATTAAAATAAAATTAAAATAATAATGGGAGTGAGTGAGAGTGTGTGAGTGGCAACGCCAGGAGGGGGACGCCCTAGAAAGACATACACTGATTTTATTGGTGACGTTCTTCAGAAAGGACAGGTGCGTAGTAAGTCGTAACCGGCTTGCGTGTATGACCAGATGTATGAATGTGGACGAGGCAAAATAAGTATGTAAGGATCGTAGCAGGTGGCGTTTTGCGGTTTCTGCCTCGTGCCTACCCTCATGGAAAAAGGGAGGGGGTTTATGTATGTATGTGTATAGTAATAATATAGCTACTTACATAATATTATGAATAACATAACTTGGAAGTTCCCATAGTTCCTCGTTGAGAAGCAAGTGAACGTGATTATAACGTGGAAAGATATCAGCGCCATTAGCCACGGGTCGCGCCATTCAATCTGAAATTAAAACATGAGAAAGTTTTACTTTATCAGCCGATGCCATACTGCACATAACATCACGCCTGAAATCATAGGTTAGGCAGAGGTGTACTCATTACCTACTACACCCACATTCAGTTAGTTATTTTGTAGGGGGCTATTGCCGTTAAACAGGCACAAATCCAGGCACTGTAGGAATCTAAACCGAATCGCTCTGTTAGTCGCGCTTGCGATCACTCGACCAACGTAGCAGTCACAATCATCATGTAGTATCTTCAACTGATATAGTGTCACTTTATAAATGACTACTTGGGAACCATCGACACGTAGAAGAAGCAGACTACCAAATGAATAAGGATGACAAAGATGTAACAAGAGGTAAGTAAATAAACTAGAGTACTACATTAAACATAAGGCCTACGAATAATCCCGTCAGGGCTGCGGGTTGTTCACAAGTTACCGCCGCTTCGACATATAGGGCTAAGAAGGAACATGGGTGGTTTTTAGTCAGTAGAAGTCTGGCACTCCCTTTCGCCCAAGAGCGGGAGGGGTTATTTGATGATTTTCCACCCGCCAAAAAAAAAAGGCCTACGAATAACTAGTTCGCCGTCCGTCCATCCTATGACGACGACAGGTCTTGTCGACGTTGTGTTCGTGTTCCACGCGCATCTCAAAGATGTCGCCAACATGGAAGGGGCCCACAAGAGCCGACGTCCATCGGGGCTGCGGGTTGTTCGCAAGAGATACCGCGGCCTCGACATAAAGGGCTAAGAAGGAACATGGGTGGTTTTTAGTCTGTAGAAGTCTGACACTCTCTTTCGCTCTGCCCAAGAGCGGGAGGGGCTATTTGATGATTTTCCACCCGCCAAAAAAATAAATAAAAGGCCTACGAATAAAATCAAAGGTGGGCGCAAAACTAAGGCTTCTTAATCTTCTAATCTCAGATCAGACACTAAATATAGGTACCAAATAATACTATTAGCTGTTTTTGCTGTGATCTACATTTACCTGAATGTATGTTTTTCTGGTAATACAAATTACGACCAGTTTTGGACTTTCTAAGGTCGAAGAATGCGGGAATTGAAACTGACTACCAATAAACATAACATCACGCCTGTAATTCCCGAAGGCTTAGGGGTGTACCTTATGGGCTGTGGGTTGTTGCAAGAGATACCGCGGCCTCGACATAAAGGGCTAATAAAGAACATGGGTGGTTTTTAGTCAGTAGAAGTCTGACACTCCCTTTCGCTCTGACCGAGAACGGGAGGGGTTATTTGATGATTTCCAACCCCCCCCCCAAAAGGGGTGTACCTTATGGATTTATAGTACATCCACATTTTGCCGGTCGAGCCAATTGCCATCAACCAGGCACAAATCCAGACTACGTGGCTGCTAAGAAATTTCTGATAGTAAAACCTAATAACACTTTACCCGACCCGGGAGTCGACCCCGGACCTTATCCTCTGCAGTAGCGCTTGCGACCACAAGACCAAGGAGGCAATTAAATATTACGACCAGTTTTGTACTTTCTAAAGTTGAAGAATCGGAGCATTAAAACTGACTGCCAGTGGGTAACCTCACCGTTAAACTGGCTAAAAAAAACATTGCGACATTAATTTCTCCATTTTTCAAAACAAATTAACCTTGTCGTACTAGACTTTTTTATCGGTCAAGATTACTAAAAACCGCTTAGGGCTTTTCTTTATCGCTGGTCGGAACGTGATATTTTTATCATATCGATTACACGTGCTGCGAAGAAGTTTGCCGGCTAGGAGACGGTAAAGAATAATAGATAATAATATGAAGTGCAATGTTATGGACCATTTGGATAAATATAACACACAACATCACGCTTATAATGGCCGGAAGGTTAGGCAGAGATGTATCTAATTGCACAAAACTGAAATTTTTTTCCAAATTATTTTACACCATGAACTATTGGATAATTCAAAATTAAATAAGTCTCTAATTTGCAATATGGCAATTCGATAAAAGAAAGCAATGCAATTGATGAGGACAGCCAATAATATTTAAATAAGATCAGTATTCAAGTGATCAATTCAATATTTTAATCATTAATCTACTCAGAGCAGTGGTGACCCAGTGGAAAACATCTTGAGGAAACCGCCGTGTTTTAGAACAAAAAAAAAATAGAGAAATGAAATGAAAGTGGATTAAAGCCCATCCCCTTCTATAGAGTGGGCCTGAGTCCCTTCAGTGGAAACATTAAATTATAGGCTGATGATGTTGATGATACTCAGAATATAGTAAAAAACAAACCAACCAATATTATAAAAACGCAACCTCTCATTATTGATAAATCGCTAGTTACCAAAATATGTTCTGTTAATTTACACTAGTGTAACGAAGTTTAATAAAATTAATCAACAATAATTACTGCTTATTAACGGTTTCTGATAAGACAAAACAGGCCGGGAAAACTAAAGATGATTTTTTTATCAGGATTTTCAAGATCGCAGAGTTCGAAAAGTACGTGATATTTTCAGCACACTCAGTTCTGTCAATCGAATTATTCATAAAGCGCCGAGTGTGTTATCATTTCAGTAATAATAAATACACTTACAAAATCTGGGCTTCTGATAAGCTAATGATATAACATACAGCATTAAGTACTAGCTGATAATTTGGACTGTGATTTTCGCAGTCGTTGCGGTTAGAGACATTAAATGCTAGACCTAGTTTCAGTAGACACTATTTTCGCAATTTGGTGTCCTTCTTTATGCTTGTGGCGTTTATGTGGATAATTTTATTATGTCTTGTTCCCTCTAACTGGTGGGGAAACAGCGCTATACTAGCGGACCAGTGACTTCGATTTAATTCAGAAATGTATTCTCGTACATCTTTCACACTACTTTTACCACAGTTTACTTATCAAAATCCTTCGTACGTAATGTACTACTTAGCTTATAGTATGTACCTAGTTACAACCCATAGGTAACATGCATATCGATCGTATGCAAGTCTTACAGCATCTGTTATATTAACATGTCTCCGGAGACTAGGGTCATTGGTACGATCTACGTGGGCAGTATTTTATGTTGGCCGTTGGTTGCTTACGGATGTCATGTCCTATATACAATGTGAGTAACTTCGTCATTATTTATGTCTATCAATTTCGAGTTGTTACCAGTGGGCGTCGTGGTGTCCCTGTCTACTGTCTAAGCATGAAGACGAAACCCGTAGTGTCGGCCAAATATACAGGGGCTTTCCTAATCTGTATCACTTACGAACATAGATTTACTTAGCTACCCGAACTAAAAAAAAACGTCAACATGATTGGACTGTTGTCCATATTTGTAGTGTATTTTCAAAACTCATGAATCCGAATATTATAGGGAGTAGGGTTCATTTCAAAGTTACTAAGTCCTTTCGAAAAGGCCCGTTTTTTATTGACGGACTTACTACGGTACTCAGAGATATTTAATGATTAATTTAAGCCGTCACTTAGTAAAGATTTGACATAATTTTGTATGACAAAACAAATCAAAAGTGATGGCCTAAGTAATCATTAAAGCTCTCTGAGTGCGGCAGTTAGAGACTCATCTGCGGTATTGCGTTGAAAGGCACACCAGTAGGGCCAACTTGATTGTTACGCCTATTATAAATGTTGTAGCAGTTAAAACTATTCCATATAGTAGTGTAACTGATGTGCGTGTAACGAATCGCATGAGACTAAAAGAGATGAGTGTATTCATGGTTGAAGAGGGAGAGGAAGTCCAAGGAAATCATCTCTTAATCTCATCAAGGAGGTCATCTCTTAGTTGCCATGGTACATTTTTTTATTTTTTTTTATTTTACTAGCTGACCCACGCAACTTCGTCTGCGTCACATAAATGTAGCTTACAACCTTTCTCGATAAATCGACTACCCGATCTAACTACCTTATTTTATATTTTATTAGAATATCTCATGTGAAGTTATTGTAGAGGCTGCAGAAGATTGTAATTATTTCTTTGCATTGTATAGATTCAATATCTTAATATTATATAATTGCATGGCACATGTGAGTACTATGTACTATAAAGCCACTTTTTACATTTAGATATATTATTTTTAATGACGATGCCCTGGTGGCTGAGAGAATGTCATGCTCACTCAAATGTCTCGCTGATGGTGGCGCGTGTGTCGGATCATTTAGTTCCCTTCAAAATGGTTGAGTTGAATGGTGCTGATCCATGCGTCATGTTCGTGAACGGGCGCTGTCAGTGGAGACTGGTCATCTCTTAGTTGCCATGGTTTATAAATATATACATATTTTTTTGATTTGTTTATTATACCTTTTTACTCCGGACGCTCTTAACTTGCACGTCTTGCTACATACCTAGTTCTCACATAATATACCATCTCAACATGAATGATGTAATGTACCAAAATTTTGTAACAATATTTTGATTTAAAAGAGTGTCCATGGAGTTTCTTGCCCGTTCTTCTCCATAGAGATCTACGCTAGGGAACTGGCAACTACAGTACTTTCACAAGTTATTATGCCTTGTGACTGTGACTGTAGCTTAGGAGTGCAATACGTTGTTTCGGGGGTTGTTGCGTCGGGTTGCGCGGTGCCGGATGTTACCGGCGGCGAGTGCTGTGGGTGCGGGGGCGCGAGGCGGCGCGTGCCGTGGTGGCGGGTGCGCGGGGCTCCGGGTCGCGGGGCGGCGGTTGCGCGTTGCGGCGTGCATTCGTTGTTCCGTGATTCGAGGTGTCGTGCATTCGTTGTTTTTTTCGTAGTTTTGTTTTATGAATTGTTCTTATGACATTCATAAGTGCCAGTAATGGTTTAATTGAAATAAAAATGCTTTGAGTTTTGAGTTTTGAGAAACGATGGATGGATTGTGTGAGGAATGATATAAGAAAAATGAGTAGGTTGACAGAGGAGATCGGAAGAAAAAGACCTGATGCGCCGACCCCAAATAACATGGGACAAAGACAGGAAGCTAATGAGTGTAACTGATGTGTTTGACTGCATCTAGGTATCCGTTACTCAGTTAAGTAAATTCTTTAAGGCGCTAACAGCACCGAAACTAGCGCCACCCACATTCTTATTCCTTTTACTCTAAAATCACATCAAATTTGAAAAATCCAAAACATTAAGAACAAAAATCACCATCAAGCATAGTACAGCTTGTCCTACCCACGTAGGACAAGCTGTACTATGCTTAGGCTCTACCCAAAAAAAACGGAGAATGCCTTGGGCCGTGAATCCGTGATGCAAGCAAGGTCAAAGTAGCGAAATCACGAGTGAACGTCATATTTAACAAACACACGATCTATTCTGCAGCGATGGCGTCAGTTCATGGCCAAAGTAATATTTTACCCATTGCAGTTATCAGAACGTTATTAGCATTTATGAATAATTGACGACCGCAGCCCGCGGATTTTGTCACGGCTGGGTTTAATATTCGGTGCAATGTTTTGATCTGCGAATGCATATTGTGTGCACTTGATACCTTGGCCTCTAGGACTATGAAATTAAATCTAAAACATAAAATCTCGAAAACTACTTTTTGCATTTAACGGCTTTCTAGTGAAAGGACGGCAGAATTTCCGGCAATCACGCGAGCGGACCCACGGGCAAAAACTAGTTCGTTCAAAAAACTTCTCTTTTTGAACGAACTAGCTTTTTCCTCTTATAAATAGAAATATAAAAAACAGCTCATAAGCATGGCCAGAAGTTACTACGAGGAAAGGTCAAGGATAACAGGATTTATGCTACATTTTCGCTACCGTCATGTTGATCACTAGTGCGTCATTGCCAGAATTGTTTCATGCCCGCAAATCCCGCAACGCGCCTTTTTGTGCCCGAAATAGCTTATCGAGTTAATCCTCAGTGGCGTATTTACCCTTGGGTCAAGAGGGCCATGGCCCGGGGGTAGGGCAGAGAGACTGAAGACAAGGGTGGCTTATGTGCGTGCTTATTTTCTAGTCTTCTTTACTTGATACAAGCACTATACTCTCAAGTTGATGCGACAAGGTATTAATCAAGAATAAGGTCTCAAGAATGCTCTTTTCATCAAATAGTCTAACTTTATTGGCTTGGGGGCGCCAAATCTCAACATACGCCACTGTTAATCATATTTGATAAAAGATAGGTAGTGCCTATTTGCCTAAACTTCGAAGAACAGAGACAAGAAACGGAGACTTCCTTAGGACTACATTTTTTCCGAGACATCTGTCCCGAAATTTCGAGACAACACATAAATACATTTTAAAAAAATGTTATTTGGAATAAGTAATTCGTCTATATTTACCTAAAGTTTGCGACTAGATATATCATAATAAAATAATAACATACACAGTCGTTACAACCATAAAATTTTCTGAATTTTATAGACAAACTTTAGATAAATATAGACGAATTACTTAATCCAAATAACACATTTTTTTTAAATGTATTTAAGTGTTGTCTCGAAATTTCGAGACAGATGTGCCGGAAATAATTTAGTCCTAAGGAAGTCTCCGTTTCTTGTCTCTGTTCTTCGAAGTTTAGGCTAATAGGCACTACCTATTCCTATCACTGCATAATCACAAACATTATATCAAAGTTTGTTTAGGTATAAATTATTTTAAGTAGTCTATGTGATTGCTTTATCACTTTTTTCAATAAATCAATACATGTGCATATAGTATGTAGGTATTCATTTAAGGATTACCTACTTAAGTGATATAATAGCTTTAAACTTACAAGCAACAGTATGTGTGTGTAGTTGTATACAAACAAGTTTATTTTGAATTGACCTCTATTGAATATTAGAATGCATAATTCAAGGTGGCTAAGTTTTTTGTACATAAGTGTTTTATAATATGAGATAATTATGATGACTATACTATGAGGAGCTTTAGACTTAATAATAACAGAATCGATGTTTAAGGTTAAACCGCGCTTGCCAAGGTCGGCCTGTGGATGGGTGACCATCGTTATACTGATTTCCTTCCTGCTTCGGAAAGCTGAGATTTAGATTTTTTTATTTTGAAGATAAGACCCGACTGTTAATTGTAGATCTTTGACAATCATTACCACATACGTAATCGTTACCAGTCATACCAAGAGGTACCATATAAAAGGGTAACTGGGTTGTGGAAGTCAGATATTAAGATCACATGTAAAATACTGATAATTTGATGCTCTGGTAAGACTGAAAGTCGGCCCCAACAAAGTCGAGAAAAAGGCAAGGCAGATGATGAACATGAGATACTATGAAGCTTCCCAAACATATTTTAGCAACCATTCAGACATAAGTTGTAAACGTACCTACACTAGGTACAATTTTTACATTATAAAATGGTTTAAATAAAATGTGATAAGTACATGTTTCATAATTTATGATACTATCACTCAGAATAGTTTACAGTTTTCCATACTTTTATAAAGATAATGTCCACACTGATAACAAAAACTACAAAACATAATTATGTTGTTATAATTGCAATTATTATCATTAAGTTGGTGTAATTCAATATTTGGGGAAAAAATAAGCAGATTGTAACATGACCATAACAAGATTACAAAACAAGTCTACATTCCGTTTAACCTCAGGCAGAATAAGAACAATGGAGCAACCTTATTCCCATGAAAATAAAGATCACCATGGCTTAAATTATACATAAAAGTTGGGAAGAAGTTAAGTCACTGGAAACTAATTGTGAAAGGACTGTACTGCCACGCTTAACTTAAAAGTGATATTTTGAGAAAAGTCATTTTCGAGATTCAAGTTTGGTAAATATAGTTTTGTTTTAAATACACTACAGATTGACTTTTTTTTCCTAGAAGGTTTCTAACATGTTTTATAAATAGATTCAGCTATTTAGCTTAGATCATTGGATACGTTTAAGGTATCCATTAAAATTTTCATATAACATTTTATATTTTTTCAAGATACCGCTTTTGAGCTTAGCATGGCAGTGTAGGCAGTGATCATTTATCATAACAATAAAAGAGAAAACAGAATCTAGAAAAGGTTCAATTTTGAAGTTACTTTCAAATGTTAGTGTGGCAATTTTAATATCCGATTTTGCAGTTAGTAACCAATTTCATAATGGTATCAACACAACCTCAGTACTGTTTTTATTACATGGTACAAAATTATGTATTTTGTCTACATTCGCAAGGTAGGTACTACAATTGTTTCAACAACCTTCAGTTGTGCCAACTACTAAGTAAATAATTTACTATACATAAATTTATGTAAATTAATGATTTTTAATCTATAATGACATTAGCAAGTCTGCCCTCGGTTGGTTTATTGATTTATATTATTTTATACTTTAGTAGAAACAGCATCAGAACGAATTTTCTTTATTGAAACATAACTTTTATGTTAATTTCAGTTTCTTTTCCAAAGATGTATATTCCAGCATAGACTCATTTTAGGGGCAAGTTCTAGAGCATACTGAGTAGCCTCTATTCAAAGTAAACCACAGTAAAAAAATGTACACATTGCAAGTCAAGATACTTAAATAGAATTATTATTGCCCAAGTTGTATGCTTTCTTTGTGAATTGTAGAAAGTATTATGTTAATTATGAACCTTTGCTCTCTGTTACCGGCAAAACAATAGTAACATGATAATTAGACAGGTACTGATAATTAATGCCGTTGGCCGCGTCTGCTAACCGGGGGCGACACAACGGCAACGAGTAACCGCCCAGATGGGAACATTTTAAGCAATATTACTGCAACTACGGGCGAGTCTACGAATTTACACTTTCACTTATAATAGTTGACAAATAGTGTAACAGCAGTTTATTTTGAGACCCTTCTCGCTATAAAAAAAACCTTAGCTCTATCAATGACAATAATACTCACACTTCGAAGATATGAAATAAAATCCGATATTTGATTAACTTCCACAAATTCCTCCATGTTGAAAATTCACACGTAAACACAAACTGTTTCCAAAAATTGCTACAATTATTTAATTATAGTCACGGTCGGTGTCTTGTATTGTAGAAATATTTTTTATTCATCACATATTCACATCAATGAAATATTGAGTCAAATTGAATGAAATAATGAATGAGAGAGAGAATGACACACGAATGACGACTGCTGCATATTTCGTTTGGTTGTCTGACGTACTCAAAAGTATTGCCAAAACAAAAACGAATGACTGGCTATTTCTTCGAACATAAATATACTTTAGTCACGCATGTATTAAATAACAAAAAACTTTTATTTTTAGCCGATTTGACTGAAAATGTAACAAAAAGGTTTTGACACTAAGGTGCAAAGTGGTTTTAGATCCCAGTGCCACTTAAGGAGTAAGTAATCTCGTTATTCGATCTGCCAAACCAATAAGGCACGATTATGCCCTCAGTCAGCGAGATGATGTTAGAATACCATATTAAAGTAACTTAAAAGCTAGTTGTTGCAGCTTTCGTGATCAGGATTGTATTTTTCTAAAACTCAACTAAGTCCATTTCATCATATCCATCCTTTTTTTTGAGATAAGAGCATTTTAAGTGCAAAAAAAAGGATAATTTCCATTTTTTGTTGTAATATCCGATGCAAATATTTACTACACATTAACATTAAGAAACCTAACCCTTAACCTTCAAGACTCCCTTAATGCTTTCAACTCCTAATCTTCGAAGAGAAGTAACTTCCATAATCAGCTCATTTAGATAACCTGAAAGAATACAACCATTATATTTGATTAGTTAAAGAATTATCGTCCAACTCCTAACAGTTGAGGAGTTGTACCTGCCATCATCAGCGCAGCGACATGAAATAATGATTATTAGACGCAAATACTTAAACAGCTTCCGAAAATATAAGAAAAACGTTATAAGTGCCCATAAAATTTGAGGGTTGCCCTCGATTTGATAAGGATCCCAAAATCAGATCCTGACTTGGTAACAATGGAGCCATCTCGGAAGTATACCCTTTCAAACACAAAAAGAATTTTGATAATCAGTCGACAACGGAGATATCCGCGAACAAACATAAAACAAAATTTATAGATACGGTCGAATTGAGAAACCTTCTCTTTTTTGGGATGTTGGTGAAAAATGGTCGTATAAATAAACTTGGATAAAATTTAACAATAGCTTAAGGCTTTAATACAAACTAGCTGTTGCCCGCGGCTTCACCCGCTACAACTCGACAATTTATCCCACGGGCTGTTAAAATCGGAATAAAAACTATCCTATGTGTTAATCCAGGTTACAAACTATCTTTGTACCAAATTTTATCTAAATCGGTTCTGTAGTTCTTGCGTGAAAAAGTAACAAACATACACACTCACGCACTCACAAACTTTCGCCTTATTAGTGTGATAGTGTGACAATAGGAACACGTTTTTTTTAAACTGACAACACTTTAAGGATGATGTCACCATTATCACTGCTGTCATGTCATAAAATGTCTTTTGCTTTTGTTGATTCTCTCGACTCTCAGTCATTCATTCATTCTTGCACATTCTGTCAATCGGTCGATGGACTGAACACAATCGTTCTTTTCAATTTTCAACCAATTTTCTCTAAACAAATTTTGCAGTGCTTTGTTAGTTTTCGAAGTGATTAATTTTTATGTCGATTTGTGAAGAGATCATCAACTGATATAATTTAAATAAATCGGCTATGATATACTTCATGTAAGTCATCCGTACAATGGATAGAAATTATGTTTGAGTAAAAATTGCTGACCACTCTATTACAAAAGCTCGCAAGCCGGCAGCGAAATGCTAAATAACATTGTTACAACGACTGCGGGAGTTATAACAGCATGTTTAATAATATTCGTCCGAGACACACAAGTTTTGGGTAACATAATAAATCGACCGAGTGATAGATATACTCTAGATGTATCTGGATGTGCTTTGTATCATAAGCTGTGCTCGCACTTGGATGATGATCTCGCAGTACTGTCTTGTGCACTAAATGCGTCATACAACAAAACACAAATTTTACTAATTTGCCAACACAAGCTATGGAGTCACCAAGCAGAGCTTTTAGACAATGATTATGTGGAGAATAAACTAAAGGCACCATGTCAGGAGGAACCTGCTATATTAAACTGTCTAAGCCCAAATGAATACATGATCGACTGTGTGTTAAAGAAAAAATCAAGTGTAAGAGACAAAAAATGTTGGAGGATGATAAATAAAATAGAATCTCTGGTTTTCAATGATTGGCAGATCATTGGTAATTTTTTAAAGAACTGTTATGATGACATAGAAGCTCATACCTGTGGTAGAATTCCATTTGATCATAGAAGTTTGTCTCAGAAGCAAACTTTAAACTGCTTACAAGGACCGGACATTCACCCACGACCTGAGTGTCAGTCTGAGATGACTGTTCTTGAAGAAATGAAGTATGATACCCTACAGTTAGACAAGATAATATTTGCTGCTTGTAACTTGGATCAGAAGAACTTCTGCCCTGATGAAGTACCAGGCTCCTGGTTGATGTACAAGTGTCTTTTGAGACACAAATACGAAAATGGTGAATTTTCTTATTAATATTACGCTTGTATAAGGAAATTTTATTATTAATTGATAACATGTAAACAACATTTGTTTTCAAGTAGCATACACAATAATCCACTCTGTTATCAAACACTTCAATGAAATAATCAGGCCATAGCTTCAGGCATAGCTTATAATACCAGATGGGCTAGGCAGAGGTGTACCTAAAACTCCATGTAATAGAGGTGAACCTTTTACCTTCAACCGGGTACAAATTCAGTGTCTGTGATTGCTACTGAGAAAACCCTAATGGAAAAACCCAATTACACTTTGCCCCACCTGGGGACTGGATACAGGACAGTAGGATAGTATGCTCATCAATAATAATAAATTGCACTTGTGACTACTTAACCATCAATGCAGTCAATATTTTCATTTTGAGTCAATTAACAGTCTAAGTATCAAAAGGTTGTATTGCTAATCTAATAATATATCTACATGTAATTAAGTGGTGTTTCATGTGATATCACTTTTTTTGGTTTCAGGAATGCGGAAAAAATGTCAAGATCAACTGTTTTATGACCAAAGAAATATTGTCATGAATTATAGAATGAGTAAAGGGTTAGTGAAATCTTGCAAAGAAGATATTAGAAAATATCATTGCCGAAAAGGTGTTGTAGATGATAAGGATGTTAGACTCGCACAAATTTTATTATGCTTGGAAAATGTATCCCGCAGTGAAACCACAAAATTAAGTCCAGAATGCACAGCTGAGATGATTGATCATAGAAAAATGTTAATGGATGACTATAGGCTCTCGCCGGAGTTAATGCAGAACTGTGCCAATGATATTACAACACTATGTAAAGGCATTGAAGCTGGCGGGCGGACGATTCACTGCCTCATGGATCATGCTAGACCAAGAAAAAGGAAAGATAAAAGAATCAGTATACCATGTCAGAAATCTTTGGAAACTTTGGTTCAAGAAGCTGATCCAGGTGAAGATTGGAGAGTAGACCCAATTCTTAGGAAGGCTTGCAAACCTGTGGTGGACAGAGCTTGTAGAGAAGTAAGCTATGGAAATGGTCGAGTTATGTCATGTTTGATGGAAAAACTAGGTACCAATCTAATGACCAATGATTGTGAAGCTGCATTATTGCAAATTCAATATTTTATATCCAGAGATTTCAAACTGGATCCCCAGTTATATAAGGCATGCAAATATGATGCTGTTACAGTATGTAAGGCTAAACTCCAGTGGGCTGATGCCAGTGAACACCAGAATGAAAAAGATCCTCTTGTATTACCATGCTTATACAACTATGCTTATAATCCTGATCTCAGAGGAAAGTTGAAACCCGGCTGTGAGGCCCAAGTGAGGAGAGTAATGAGGCAGAGAGCTGTTAGTGTGGATTTGATGCCAGACATTGAAGATTTTTGCATGGATGATCTCATCAATTTATGCTTTGAAAATACTGGAAAAGGAGAAGAAATATCATGCTTACAAAATAAAATAAAAGAGCTTGGACCAAAGTGCAGAGAAATTGTGACAAACTTTACAGAAACACAAAGTGGCCATATTGAATTGAATGTCATTGTTAACACAAACTGTAGGGTTCCTATTGAGAGGCTATGTTCATCTGAACTGAAAAGTAAGAAAGAGGAGGATGACATCATGGAATGTTTGATAAGTCATAAAAATGATCCAGAAATTAAAGCAAATGTTAACTGCAGGGCTGCCATAGAACACGAGCAACTGATCTCACTAAAAAATTATAGGTTTACTAGAAAATTTAAGAATGCTTGCAAATCTTATGTGGTTAGATTTTGTCCTAAGGCACAAACTAAAAGTCAGGTGGTGACATGTCTTAGTGAAATAGTGAGAAATGATACACTAGCAAAGAAGAAGCATACAATATTTAAGGATTGTCGCCAGCAGCTAAGACAACAGCTGTTCCAACAGAAGGAAAATATTGATCTAGATCCAGAGTTAAAAGAAGCTTGTCAGAATGACCTGCAAATGTACTGTGCCAATGTACCCCATGGAGAGTCAGCTGCATTGGAATGTCTTCAGACAGCTAAAGGAAAGTTATCCGATGGGTGTAGGAAGGCTATATTTATTGTGAGGAAACAAGAGTTTGCTGACAATGCGGTTGACTATCATTTAATTACAAGCTGTAATGATATGATAGACTTGTATTGCCATAACACTGATGCATCAAAAATTCTTGATTGTTTGAAGGTATTTACATCACATTTTTCTTTCTTTTAATGCTGTCATCAAAAACCGATCTTGGTTAATTTTTTTTTAATTTTTCCAGATTCATCGCCAAGAACTACATTTCGATGAAAACTGCAAAGTAGTTATTGTTAACAGGATGATAGAACAAAATATGGATTACCGGTTCAACAACAATTTACAAAATGCTTGCAAAACGGATATTACGAAATTTTGTTCAGTTGTGATTGGTATAAAATCCATTTTTAAATTAGGTAGACATATTTGCCAACTAGTAGATAATTTTAATATCAATAAATTATTTAGGATCTTGTAGTGTTAGATTATTAGGGCTGAATATGTTGTATACAGAGTCGTAAGTAAATGGACTGACATATAAATGCATGTTTAACACATATTAATCAGGTCTAAAATTTATAATGTGTTGTTTGTTCACTTCATTTACAAGTAGTTGACAACCCCATTTACTTGCTACTCTGACTAGTAGGAAACTCTCGATCTTATTATTATTTTCTTTTCCAGCAAAAGAACCGCAGGACATGGAACTTCAAGGCAAAATGTTATATTGTTTGAAAGAAAAGTTTAGAGAGTCAAAATTAACAGTAACTTGTGAGAATGAACTGGCTAATGTGTTAAAAGAGCAAGCTTTGAACTATCGTCTAGACCCATTGCTTGGTAAACTATGCAAAGCGGAAATACAGACGATTTGTGCCGTGCCAAACGATATTACGAATTCTGATGGACAGGTATGGTAAAATTTCATGTGATAAAACAAGTCCAGGCTCTGAGTAGCTAACTGCCAACTTCTATATGCCAGATGATGGTAACACAATATAGGCTTTACGTTTGTGTAACTGTCTAATTTTCCCAATCAACTTTGTACCTAATGCTTCAGCGATTAAGTTGAAAATCTATTAAACAAATTTGCCAGACTGTAGTAGCTTGATTTGCTGGCATGTATACAATATTAATAAAATAGTTTTTCAACTCATTTATTTCTTCAACAGGTCGAAGAATGTCTGAAAAATGCTTTGTTGAATCATAAAATCGTCTCAGCTGAGTGTGCGCGCGAAGTTGCGCAAATCATAGAGGAAACGGAAGTCGATATCGAGGCTGATCCGTTGTTGGAGCGGGCTTGTGCGATGGACTTACTGACGTATTGTAAAGATCTGGAACATGGTGCTGGCAGACGTAAGTCGATTTAATAAACGTAAATCAATTCAGTTTTTATAAAACACAAATTACAATAGTGCATGCTTTTTTGGCGGTTTGGAAACCATCAAATGACTCCTCCCGCTCTGGACGGAGTGTTAGACTTCTACTGACTAAAAACCACCCATGTTCCATCTTAGCCCTTTGTGTCTGAGGCCGCGGTATCTCTTTCGAACAAATTGCAGCAAATAGTGCATGCCTGGTTTAGAGATTATTCCAGTATTGCATTTGTCATAACATTCTAACTTTTGTTTCAGGTTTAAAATGTCTGAAGATAATACTGAATGATAGTAATAGAAAATTAGAGGCTGATTGTCAAAAAGCACTTTCCAGTAGACTGGAAATGTATAAACATGTGGCTGCTGTAAGTATTATTTACTTTTATACTAGCGTATTTTGCAGTGCGTATCTGCTTATGCGCGTATTTGCCGCTTGCTACATTACGGGCTTAAAAATATTGAGTGCGCGTACACTCGCCTATATACCGTGTTTCTCTCGCGACTCACTATTAGGGTTACTGATTACTTACTGCTAGGGTTGAACGTGAACCTCATCTGGCAGCACGAAATCACACTATTCCATGCTCCTATGTTTTTCTGTCGCTTAGTACCGTCTTTTTTTGCTAGGGCGAGAATGCAGCAATCGTTTGCGGCAGTATCGACCGTAGAATCGGTAGAACGCAAGGATAGGAGCATGAAAAGTGCGATTTCGTGCAGCCATATGGGGTACAATAAATTATAATATGAATTTATAAACGCGTCAACACTTGTACGCTAATCTGAACTGCCCCTTATTCAACAAGTAAATGAATAAACACTATTTCTGTGCCAAAAAGTTTTGATGTGATAAGGAAACTTATTATAAGAATGAGTTATTTTAGTATTGTATAATTGTTATCATTTAAAACATTTTTCCATCCATTTTTTTTAGGTATAATACCAATGATAATAATATAAATAGGTATTTATTGATAACATGTTTGTTTCCTTGTTTCAGTTGAGCGTGATAGAGAATTTTGGGGATATGTATAATGAGATATCATCTTCACCGTCTAAGAAATACTTTTTAATTGTAGGCATTTCAATTATAGGCTTAATTTTTATATGTGGTTTATATTGTGGTAATTTGGCTAGACAGGCCATGTATGTTAAAAAGAAATAAATATTATATATTTAATTTAAATCAAAATCAATAAAAATCTTATAAAAACTTACTTTAATGTTGTCTTTATTATTCATGAACAATTCACGAAATGGTTTTAGTTTGTTCACAGGAGTGACAAAGATGTATTTTTATTTTATCATATTTTCAGTAATTAATAACTTATAACTATTCACAGTAAACACAGTTATTTATCTATCTTTAATCTATATAATTTAAAAAATGTACTAATCAATTCTAAAAATAACACAGGCACTGAATAAAAAAAGTGCACTATTGGGATTTCAATACTTGGCTCAGCATAGAGGGTTGAAATTACAACAGTACAATAAAATATTAAGCCATTGCTTTAAGTGTTACCTAAGGGCCTACCACATGCTCAAGCTTCACCACACTTTTGCCTGCACGATTACACGGTGCACACAGTACATCGCACGTGTGTTTGGTAATGGTAATACAGTTTTACCAACCACACGCGCGATTGATCGTGTGCACCTTGTAATCGCACAGGCAAGATTGTGGTGAAGCCTGTGCGTTTGGTAGGCCCATTATCTTTGTGAAAATGAGATTTAGGGGACTGCTCTTCTTCTTTCTCTTTACATGATTTCATCAAAATCCATTTCATCCAGTTCATCAACTGATTCCTTTTTAACTGCTGTAGATTTGACTTCTTTCTTAACTTCTACTTTGACATCTCCTTTAGCTATTTTCTGATACTCCTCAAAGTATTGGTTAGGATGGTTGATGCCCAGTCCTAGGTCAGAATGATGCACAGCATCGAAGTACTTACTGCAGGCTATTTGGAAATGTCCTTTCTTCGTCATGTCTATTATTTCTCCAACAGCTGAAAAACAAAATAATAATAATTATAAAACATGGAAGATATTGGTTGTAAGCTTCTGTCTTTGGATAGAATTATAATGATACATACCTTGAGCGTCAAAACCATAACCTTGGAGTCTATTCTTCAGAATACTAACATCACAATGCTTATAAGGACAGCCATGACAGTCTCCTGGCCCAACAGTGGTATTGATGATCTTCAAACAACTAAATGGAGAATAGTTCTTCTTGCTACCTTCTTTTCCATAGTTGTATCTTACATTATAAGCATACTGTTTCTCAAACTTATCCAGATCCATTATTTTAGTTAACTCTTCTCTCCAGAACCTTAGAGAATCTTCTAATGTTACCCCAATTCCTTTTAAGTATAATCCATATTGAAGTCTGCCTCCATGCTTTAGATGGTGGGCCACTCTCAGCTGCTCATGAAGCTGTCGCATACACAGCGGGAATGATTTCACAGCTAAGGAGTCCAAGCTCTCAATAGGTATAACAGCTTTAGCATTGGCATAGTCTGTGCCAGAATATGATTGATGCAATCCCTTTAGTAATGATACCAGTCTCTCGTCTTGTTCAATCTCACCTAAGTGATGACAAGCTATGGCCAAGCTTTGCTTCAGTTGAGTCCTATACTGAGCAGAGAGCACAGATATAAAATCTTTATGTGCAATGTATGCATAACCACCACTAAGGTACACTTTTCTCATTTTTACCAGATCTAACACTTCAAAGAACTTCACTTTGTAGAACTTCATATTTTCAATATTCGGATGAGGGGTGGACTCTCTCAGAAAGTGCATAATTTCACTTTTTTCTTCATCACTGATGTTTTTATAGCAAAGGTTGTTTAGTTTGAAAAAAGTTTCAACTGCTTCACCCCTCATAGTAGCAAACCTCATTTTAAACAGCTCTAATTCCCTTGCAATGAACCAACGACGCAACTCTTCAGTTCTGCAGTAGGCTAGTCGAAGAATGAAGTGTGCTATGTGATCTTTACGTCTCGCTTGTAAGTCAGCTTCGGTAGTGGCACATGACGACTTTTCACAAAGCTTGACATAATACTTTAATCCATGAGTTCTAAGTTCACCAATCACATAGTCTGTCCATTCTTCTGAATACATTCGATGTCCTTTCAGAGTTGTTGCTGTTGCTAAAGTTCTCAATAACGTCACTCTTTCTAAAGCTAAACTTTCGAATTCTTGTAGGGTGATGTCTTCAATAGGTGGAATCTTGTACATTTGAAGATCATGAGGATAGGTTTCCACGAGACTTCCCGTCAGTGGCACTTTGGTGGATTTTCTTCTTATATTTAAATCCATCGTGGTAAATTTTATAGTACAAATTGACAATTTGACTTTATTTGACACAAATATTTCGCGCCATTTATGACGTTGAATCTGACAACTTGAAAAGTGTCTCCTGACAGCATAAGTTTATGGTGTTGAAAATGTGAAAATGACTATGCGCCTATGCGGCCTTATTACTAGTGGTGTTCAAAGTTGCTTTAAGGCAATCACTTGCTTAATGATGCTTAATGATTTATATATTAAGCACGTGATTTTTAAACGCGTAGGCATATCATGATGCCACTCACCGCGCTTGCTTTAAGTCAAGTGACTAAAAGCAAGCGCGGTGAGTGGCAGCATGCTATAAAAGAATATTTCATCGCGTTTATGAATTACGATAAAACAGAACCGTTAAAAATACAATGAACTTTCCTTCATACTTTTCAGGCTTAGGACTGTCTATAATTGAACAAATGTTATTATGAAATAAAATAAGTTAGTATTTAAAGCAATTATAGGCGTATTTACACTAAAAATGCAGGAAGCAAAACTGTATCTATATTACGTATTTATTTATGTGAGCCGCCCGAGATCGCAAAATCGTCCGCGGTGCTTATAACGATTACGCACACAACCGACCGGAATCGCTAGCATGCGACGACTGCCCGGCGCCCGCCCCGCCCGGCCCCTGCTTAATGCTTATTCATTGCTTGTTGCTTTTCGCGCGACCGACAGAGACAGAGAGTGCGATGTAAAAGCAGTAAGCAAATAGCAACTTGAGGGAGCCACGATAGCATTTGCTTTATGAAATGTGTATTAAGCACGGTGCTTTATTTTGCTATATGATATATTAATCACCACTACTTATTACAGGTCACTTCTTACACTTGGTTTAGATGACATGGATGTTTAATGATGACACTGGACAGTCATTGGAAAAATAATATCAAATCCGTGATTAGACCTGTTGTAGAGTGTGGATCGGAATGCTGGGCTGTGAAAGAAAGTGAATCGAATGTCGTCGTATGGACATGTTAGGAGGGACGAATCGCATGTGAATAGAAGGGTGATGGATGGAGAGGGAGACGAGGGACAAAGAAAAGTGGATGGATTATGTGAGGAATGATATGAAAGAGAAAGGAGTTAATGTCACTATGACGTAAACATGGAAGAATGGAAAAAGAAAACGTGTTACGCCGACTCCAAATAAAATGGGAAATGATGATGATAATGATGACTGGACTAGTCATTTTGAAAAGAGAAATAACAATTAATTCAATAATCATCTTAAACGCCGTAATTCAAAGAGAGGTTTATCGAAACAACCAAAATTATGTTGGCTCTTTTCCTCTTTTTCATTTTCACCAAGTAACCACAAGATTCATTCACCCATAAATGAAACGGGTTGTTAAAAAAGTGGAAGCCAGATTAATAAGCGTATCATATAACCATTTGGCTATAATTTGGAAAGCTGAATTTTAGTAAAGGATATTTAGTTAAGGTGGAAGCTCACATCTGGCCCGCGAAATTCTAATTTTCTTACGTTTTTGGCAATTTGCAGGCCAGTGCTTGGTTGTATGTTTATGAAAAATTGATTTGCGACTGTAAGACGTATGAAGTTACCGAATTATAACCATCAAAATTATCAATACAACCCTCCAAGTTCATTTTCATGTCAAGATTGATTTTTGCATGTAAAAGTCATTCTTTAGTAATTTAGTCGTCGTTCTTTAGTAGTTAGTAATTTTGATGGTTATAATTCGGTAACTTCATACGTCTTACAGTCGCAAATCAAATTTTCATAAACACACAACCAAGCACTGGCCTGCAAATTGCCAAAAACGTAAGAAAATTAGAATTTCGCGGGCCAGATGTGAGCTTCCACCTTAACTTATGATTTCTCGTAATTTAGTTTTTGGTGGAAGGGAAAATTACGTAGAATGGAATAACACATGACACGCATGCTCCTTCTTCAGCACACTGTTTCCGGTTTTCCTCTTTACCCCTCCCCCCCTCTTGTTGGCTCTTGAAGTCTTGATTGTCAATCTGTCAAGTTGAGTAAACTCACTTTAATCGAATTTTATTTATATTTTGAATTAGTTTCTTGTAAAGAAATAAAAAACTATGTTTAACTTTACTTCGAACAGTTAAAAAAGGCCATTAGCAATATTTTCGTACGGGTATAAAGTGTAATAGAATTATAAAATGGTATCCAATAAGATGCAGTCGTCACTTGACGATTTAGTTCAATATACACAGCTTTTCAAGCCGGTACCGACTGTTCTGCAAGGGACGGTGCTGCCCTTTTTGATAATATACCCAATCGTGTTTTATTCTTGGTTCGTTGTGTATGGATTTGAGGAAAATTACGAGGCTGGGTTTGTGAGTGTCGGGGTGATCGCCACCATTCAAGTTCTCATTTCCCTCTGTTGCTACTGGAGCGTACACATTCAATGTTTCCTGTCGTGTTCTTCGGTAAGTGATTGATAGTTGTCTACTCAACAGATAGGACTGTTGTCAGTAAATTTCCTGAATTTCCTCATTGTAGGCATTGCATGGTCCTTGTACTGTATTGGTTACTTATTCATTTTAGGTTAAAGACCCAATCCAGGCTGAAATTGTGAAAGTTGTACCAACACCCAACAATGGATTCTCTGAAATTGTTAGACTTCATCACACCAAGGTATAATTGTTACTCATTTTATTTACAATTATTGAGTTTTTTATTTCAACCTTTTGCATAAACATATAAAATTTTCGTATTCTAATGTTCTTCTGATATTTTTAGTCAATCAAAAGAGAAAGTATACACCCAGATGTATGGTTTATATTTCAAAAAAGTAAGTATATCTATGATTGGGACAAAAAATCTTTTCATTCCGTTGAGTTTCCTATCAACAAGACCTATGAAGAATATATGGAATCCAAAGGTTATTCGGATGATGATGCCATCGAAACTGCTGAAAAGGAGTTTGGAAAGAATGAAATGATAATGGTAAGAAATACTGCAATATCAGCATCTTCCTGCCCTTTACGATGTCACAGATCATCGCAACAAATCTTTTACTTCCTCGCCACCATTGCACAGTTGATTGATTACTTTATTTAAGAAGATGAAGAATTTATTTTGAAGGCTGAAATGTACTGAAAAAAACAATTAAAATGTGTTCAAAAATCTTCATTCAATGGTTATTGTTATGAATACATTGCAATGCAATTGTCTTGTTTAAACTCTGTGTGCTCTGTGCGGCAAAACAATTTGCTATAGTATAATAAATATGAAAGTTTTTCTTGCCTCAATCTAGTAACAGAATTTAATTAAATTAGATGCATGCCTGAGAAAATATTGAGGTTACACATACTTGACATACTTCATTCTATTCTTTATTCTTGAGAAAACCCTTGTTATTATAATTGGATAAAATCTAATTCTCAATGTCATGTCAATACATAATGGTATTGATTTTACATTTTACTCATGAAAAGTCTATGAATATTTATGTCTATTGTAGGTAAATAGTATATAATTGACTTTAAGGGCACCTGTCAAGTTTTCCTGTATATTACTGCCTCAATCCCCTCTGCTGTGGTAATTGAGAGGGTAGTTAGTAGAAAAAGGTTGTATTGAGTTTATTTGACCATTCTTACCTTAATAATCAAACAAGAAAATACATTATTTATTAACCTACAGGCAATATAAATGAAACCCAGATAAGAAGAAAGATCTTTTGGTAAATACCGTTAGTGGAATATTTTATTTTATTCAGAAAACTGATTTATGCCCTCTCAATTAATTAACACAGCAGCAGAAATAACATCTTTCATATTAGCCAGGCTAAGGGCAATATTGTTGTTACAGGTTGTTCCCGAGTTTATGGAACTATTCAAGGAACGTGCAACAGCACCATTCTTTGTCTTCCAAGTATTCTGCGTTGCACTGTGGTGTTTAGACAAGTACTGGTACTACTCTATATTCACCCTGGTCATGCTTGTCATGTTTGAGTGTACCCTCGTACAACAACAGCTCAGGAACATGGCAGAGATCAGAAAGATGGGGAACAAACCTTATAACATCAATGTGTACAGAAATAGGAGATGGCGGCAGATAATGAGTGATCAGCTCCTGCCAGGAGATGTTGTGTCTCTCATCAGGTCCACCAATGAAAATCTAGTCCCCTGTGACATTGTCCTCCTAAGAGGTTCATGCATTGTTGATGAGTCCATGTTGACGGGTGAAAGTGTTCCCCAAATGAAGGAATCTGTTGACAACGAGAAAAATGTAAATCTAGTATTAGATCCTGAGGGTGATGGCAAATTGCACATGTTGTTTGGTGGTACCAAGATTGTTCAACATTCCTCTCCTAGCAAAGCTTCTTCTTCAGCTCTGAAGGCTCCTGACAATGGCTGCATCGGATATGTTATCCGCAATGGCTTCAACACATCACAAGGAAGACTTTTAAGAACTATTCTGTTTGGAGTGAAAAGAGTAACAGCTAACAATCTGGAGACATTTGGGTTTATAATGTTTTTGCTTATCTTTGCAATCGCCGCTGCTGCATATGTTTGGATAAAGGGCTGCGAGGATCCGGAGAGGAATAGATACAAACTGTTTCTGGAATGCACACTGATTTTGACATCAGTTGTGCCTCCTGAACTTCCAATAGAGTTGTCACTAGCAGTCAACACATCATTATTATCATTATCTAAATTAGCAGTATTTTGTACAGAACCTTTCAGAATACCATTTGCAGGGAAAGTAGAAATATGCTGTTTTGATAAGACTGGTACACTTACAAGTGATAATTTAGTTGTAGAAGGTGTGGCCGGTATAGCAGACCACAAAGATGCTAATGTCATTCCATTATCTCAAGCACCTTTGGAGACGATACAAGTTCTGGCGACATGTCATTCTCTAGTCCAATTAGACGACGGTGTGGTAGGAGATCCATTGGAAAAAGCTACTTTGAAAGCTGCAGAGTGGAACCTGACCAAAGGAGACGCTGTAGTCCCAAAGAAAGGAAAGTCACCAGGTCTGAAAATTGTTCACAGAAACCACTTCTCAAGTGCCCTTAAAAGAATGTCTGTAATAGCAGGTTACCAGGTCAATGAGCGAGGTTTCTTGGAAACTCATTACATAAGCAGTGTCAAGGGTGCTCCTGAAACTGTGAAGACCATGCTTAAAGACGTTCCTAGTCATTATGATCATGTTTACTTAACTCTATCGCGACGAGGGGCGAGAGTTCTGGCATTAGGTTATAGGAATCTAGGAAAACTAAGTTCTCAAGACATCAGAGATATGTCTCGCGAGGATATCGAATCTGATCTGACTTTTGTTGGGTTCGTTATCATTTCGTGTCCTTTGAAGACCGACTCAAAGAAAGCGATATCAGAGATAGTGAATGCTTCTCATTCTGTGGTTATGATTACTGGTGACAATCCGCTGACGGCTTGTCACGTAGCTAAAGAGCTGAAGTTTACTCAAAAAGAAGAAGTTCTCATTCTGACCGAAAGGGATAATAAATGGGGCTGGACGTCGATAGACGAAGAAGTGAATCTCCCCGTGAATCCGTTCAAGACGTCAAAGCAGTTGACTTCGAAGTTTGACCTGTGTATAACTGGGGAAGGTCTGACCTTCCTTAATGAGAACCATCACAAGTTCCTGCTGGAGTTAATGCCTCATATTAAGGTGTTCGCTAGATTCGCGCCGAAACAGAAGGAGTTTGTTGTGGTGACGTTGAAGGCGCTCGGCTATGTTACGCTCATGTGCGGTGACGGTACCAACGACGTGGGAGCACTGAAACATGCTGACGTGAGTATGACTAGTTGTATTGTAGTATCGGTTAAAATCTTATTAATAGGCGAAATTATGCTGATTATAAGTTGCCATATTGATAAGTTAATAACATTACGAGTTCTGAAATTGTAGTATCATACTCATATGAAGTACACAATGCACACCTTTTGATTTTTAAAGACAGATCAAGTCTTCCAAAAATAATTAAAAAAAAGTAAATTATAAGTACACATGGCCCGAATGTAAAAATCGGCGCTAGACGAGGTACTATAATTATGTCATATACGTTTAAAAACACCATAATTGCCCAATTACAGGTAGGCGTAGCGATTCTAGCAAACGCACCCGAGCGGCCGCGCGAGAAGCCGAAAGAAGAACGCGCGGTAGAGGAACCGCCGCGTCGGCCGACCAATCGCGCGGACGCTCGCGCTGAGGCCACCGCACGTCTGCGCAGGGCCATGCGAGAGCTAGAAGAAGAGGACACGCAGCTCGTGAGGTTGGGTGATGCTAGTGTCGCTGCACCCTTCACCAGTCGGCTTTCCAGTATATTTTGTAGTAAGTTTCAAAAACTGTTTGGTCATGTGTTTATAGTATTTTTTTTCTTCAATACCTACTGTATCTGTACACACGTCACATCAAGCTATACAATGTGGATCTGGAACTACGACATTAAATTAAAACTAGCACTGTACTAGTCCATCGAAACATTTTAAAACACGAAGATTAGTAGTTAGTGGAAAATTTAAAAATTGCAATTTTCAAACAAAATAAATAGCAGAATCAACTGCATAAAAAGTAAACACGCTTTAACTACGAAAAGTCACTGACCTAGTGCGCGGGGTGCAGCGAGCGGCGGCGATGTTGGGCGTAGGTACTTTTTATCGGAGAACAACAAATCAGCGGCATAAACTCACTAAGTTGCGAGTTGTTAATTAATAAAAGATCACTGATTGAATAATTAATCACTTAAAACCTTATTTGAGGCATAATTAAACTAAAAAACTTACTAACTTAACCTAAATCACAAAACTAGCTACCTAATAAATCCCTAAATAACTAATATTACACTAACACCAATAAGTCACAGTAACCTATGCACTAATCCAAATATCATAAATCGTCTTTAATCACAATAACAACAAACTTTTCATAAAATCACGACAATGCGCGCGCGGCTCGTCTTGTGATAAAAAAAGTAGGCGTGTGCTCTCCTCAAAGGGCGCCGCTATGCACTGACTGACATAGTTACCGAGTCAAGGACTTTTTGCCGAAAAAAATTCCGCTCACACACACACTCGCAATTTTCTATGCACCACTAATGCATTATTTGCGTAAGTAATATTACTTTTTCTTTATAATTGTAGTATTTTGTGGGAGTGTGCGGGGCGCGTCAGAGTGGGATCGTATGACACCTTTCTCTGTCTTTCAAGCGTATTGAGACGTTGAGAATAGAATCGTAGGTTTTTGCACAGGTTCCTGACCTTACAATGTTTACCTATTATTACGGACTCCGATCTACATCATGTTGAAAAATAAGAAAATGAAAAATAATTTCCTGTGGCTAAAGTAGTCATTGGATTTGATTGATTTTTTGTATACGGGTCAAGAGCATGCCTTTCTTTACGTGGTTTAGAGGAATGTCAATCGTCCTGCTCCACATTGTATATCCAGTTTAAAGAGTGTGAAATCACTTGGTACACAAATTATAAAACTGTCCTCCGCCGCATCTGTCTGTCTGTTCGCGATAAACTCAAAAACCAATACACTGACTTTCATGCAGTTTTCACCAGTGGATAGAATGGTAAATGATTTTCGAAGAAGGTTTTAGTTTATAATTCGCGGTTTTCGTTTAACGCGGGTGAAGCCGCGGGCATCAGCTAGTTATCGAACGTGTGCGTTTGTTGGTGTGTGTGTGAAAGCGCGATTAGAAGACGGCAAGCTTTGCGGTTTAATTTCCGGCTACAAGAAAAGTAAAAAAAATACATCCATTTTATCATTGATTCAGCTCGAGAATCATTAATATAGTTACGTCCTTGAATTTAACGCGGATGCAAAATTACAGCCTGAAAATAACAAATAGTGCACTCATTATCGGAATTATAAATTGTTTGTATGTACAGGTGCAATGCAATGCCATTGTTAAACGCTCTCTGCTCGTTTTCCGGAATGTAATTGTTATTAATTTTCATTTCTGTTGCAAAATTTAATTTAACATAATAAAATACACTTAAACGTAGCATTCACAATTCAGCTTTTTAGAAATAGTTTTAATGCTTAAAACACTTCCTGAAAAGCCAATTTGCCTACTCAATATAGCTTGGTGAAAAATCTATAGATTGTCTGAACATTATGTCAATCACATAATGCGGTCGCCACACTATGATCCTCGCGCTGCCGCTATTCGCCGCGATGTTGCCCGCTCTGCCCACAATGCTCTTCTAGTCGCGCAATTAATCGCGACGCTCCTCACTTGTCTTTCTCCATTTCTTGATAGTGTAATTTTGACAACATAACTATTATGATACGTAGGTACCTACATTTTTCGAAGTCGGTTAAAAATAATAAGCCAAAGTTTATCTTTTTAAAACAAGCTTTCAAATAAATAAACATACCTTGTGTTTCGAATAGTGATTTAGTATGTATGTATGTATGTATATTATAGTATGATTTTTGAATATTGAATAAATAATATGACTTTTGCATTCGACCATTCTGCGGCGCTTGGCGAGGACATGATTTTCATTATTGTCGTAGAAAATGCCAAAACTGTGTAAGCGTGCGTCTTGCGTGAGCGCTCGATGCGGACTGCGACCGCGCGATTATGTGGCCAGCTACTCGCGCTCGTATTGCCGGTTCTTTGACTCGCGCACTAAAGCCGACAAGTGGGCAGGACGAGGAGCATGACGTGCGGCACGACGAGTAAAGTGGCCACACTATGTCTCTGCCTACTTTCCTCGCTACTTTCCATGCCACTCGTCGAACGTGTGGCGGCCGCATAAAGAATACAATCTAAGTAATGACCTCAGGGTCAAGATGAGTCAAGTCCACAGTTCAATGACATGAACGCAGATAGGTACTGCACGCGATCAAAATAAGAATTGAAATGACCTTCCTCCGTCGACGTAATCAACCAAATGTAATTAGTACAGATTTGGTCTAGCATAAATTTATATCGAATAATAAAGGGGACTTGTATGCGGTGGGAGTTTAGTACAGGGATACTAGTAAGAGGAGCTAATTTCCAAAAAAGATGGTGTCTTTGTTTGGTCAAGCGAAACTTCCGAATATAACTTCATAGTTTTTTATTTATTTTTTATTTGTAATGGGCATATTCTTGATCTCAATCTTGCCCTAAGGGCACAGATGAGTTCCCGCCGGGGCTGCAGGTTGTTGTAAGAGATACCGCGGCCTCGACATAAACGGCTAAGAAGGAACATGGGTGGTTTTTAGTCAGCAGAAGTCTGACACTCCCTTTCGATCTGCCGAAGAGCGAGAGGGGTTATTTCATGATTTCCCACCTCCCAAAAAAAGGGCATAGATGAGGTCGACGATGGAACGAGCTTCTACTTTCTTTATCGTGAGGTTGGTGCCTAACTCAGTGTCGGTATGCAATACCGTCGAGAAATATCTCTCAGCTTCACCGAAACGAGTGTTAATTGAATGAATCCTAACATATGAGGTATAACAGAGAGAGAGAGACAGAGTCAGAGTCAGAGAGACAGTCTTGTGTTGGAACTCGAGACCTAAGTCTTAGCAGCGGCTGTGTTAATACCATGCAGGCATAGGCTTTTGTCTAATGTTTACGTAGCGTCCATACGACTTCATTACGTCATCATCGCTCAGCGCAAAGATACTTCAAAATAAGAAACGCTCCCTTTACCAGTTTGTTTTTTACCTTAGCCAGTTTCCCACTTGTACTAATCAACCTTCATATTTTTATCCCCAGTCTGCCACATAATCAAGCAAGGCCGGTGCACTCTAGTAACAACCCTGCAGATGTTCAAGATTCTGGCTTTGAATGCTCTCATCCTGGCGTACAGTCAGTCGGTGCTGTATCTCGATGGCATCAAGTTCAGTGACACTCAAGCCACGCTACAAAGTCTCCTATTGGCCTCCTGCTTCTTGTTCATATCGAGATCTAAGGTATGACGGAAATAGTTTTATGGTATTCAAATAATATGTCAATGAATGCCTCTGCAGAGGCCTGCCCAGGGTGAGGCGATCGGGACGTGTACCGCGAGGGCTGGTTCGAGGAGGCACAAGATAACAGCTTTTGGAAGCAATTGGCGGAGGCATTTGCCCCGCTGTGGGCCGGTACATGCGAGTACAAAAAACTGTTGATAGTATTCAAATATTGTGATAATGAATCAAAGTAAATGAATATGTATAACGTGTCTACTATATTAAGAGGAGAATACCGTTCTATTTGCGATGGTTACCCTTTTTTTATATTGAGGCCGCGGTATCTCTTTTTTTTTTTGGGTGGAATTTCCCTCCCGCCAAAAAACATAACACACTCTCCGCCCCAACCGACGAGCGCCGCGGTATCTCTTACAACATCCCGCAGCCTGCGATGGTTACCCTAAGAGCTGGATAAAATGAAAATAACCTGCTGATTTGTATCTAAAAAAGATTTGCTCTTGCTTTCAAAAAGCATGATAGCGAGAAATAACCTAATTAAAGTTATTTGTCACGTGTGTACAAGAAGCTGAAGTACCGTTTTGGGGTTCTGTAATTTTAAAAGTGATTGTACAGTCACGATCAATAATATGTAGACACTTGTTGTTCAAACTCGAATTTCCCGTGAAAAATGACCTACTTTACTATAATATGGGTTCTATAATATTAGTTTATTTTCGTAACATGAAAATGCAATCAATATAGAAGGTGAAAATTGCTTCTAAACATACAGAAGTGTATAAATATTGGTGGTACTGACTGTACATAACTTTTCCTTATTATGTCAGTGTGACCTTATTATAAACATCATTAATTACATTCTTATATCTTCTAACCTCTGATTCTAAATTTTTTTTTCATATAACTCATACATAAAATGAATACTTTCTCTGCAGCCACTGAAGCAGCTATCGAAGCAGCGCCCTCTACCAAACATCTTCAACGTGTACACGATAATGACAGTGCTGACTCAGTTCGCGGTGCATTTCCTCTGCCTCATATACCTGGTGCACGAAGCTACAGCACGGTCTCCCGGAAGGTAATAGAAAATGTTGTTTGAAATTTCGGGCTTTTGACTATGGAATGTACTATACAAAGTTAATACGACAGAGAGGCTTTCGTTTAAACAGCATAAACTAGGTACCATTTTCAAGCTCTGTTCAAAAATCAATTAAATAGGAGCAGTATTAAACAGTTGCAAATGATTTTTTAAGTTTTTGCCCCGTTTGAACACGATGTATCTTTTCGCTAAAAGATGGCAATGCAAACAAGGAAACAAAATAAATACACACACGTGCACTTTCACTACGGCAGTGACAATCACAGCAAAACATCCCGCGCGTAAAAGAAATAGAAATAGGTCACTGTGTTGCGCCGCCCGTACCGTTTTGACGCGACGCGCGCGTGCGACGTTGCCAATTTGTTACCTAGGTATCTTAGGTCAGTTAAATTTATTTATAAAGGGTGTTTGCGTTTTACTCTGATTTGTAAGCTATTTAGTTTATTTGAACAAAAAATCCTTGTTTTTGGTGCTTTTTATTTTTGTACCGTATCGAATTAATACTAAACACGTATAGTATACGTAGTGTAATTTAATGCCCCTCTCTCATGTCAACTCTGTATATTACATCCCGCGATTGCTGTTCACACTGTAAGATACTCGTATATATTACAGCACAGTGTGAACGGTCACGTACAAAATGTATGACGAGCGATAAAATATTATATCTCAAGATAAATATTTTGGCGCAGGATTGGTACCCGTTCTGCCGGGGCTGCGGGATTGTTTGAAAGAGATACCGCAGCCCCGAAACAAAGGGTTAAGAAGGAAAATGGGTGGGTTTTAGGCAGTACTAGTCTGACAGTCCCTGGCGCCCCACCCAGGGCGAAAGGGTCATTTGATGATTTCCCATCTGCAAAGTAAAAGGCAGGCCCCAAGGGAGATGGTGGCATGACTTGGATCTCTTTCTTAGGAATTAGTACGAAGTGACACCGCACCGACACTGATTACAAGAATGGAGGCTTTTACCGCTCAGTGGGACAGCACAGTCTAGCTATAACCATAATAAAATAGATAGATAGAATTTTCTTTATTCATCAACAGCCTATTAATGTTCCCACTGCTGGGGCACAGGCCTCCTCTCTTTGAGAGGGAATGGGCTAATCTACCACGCAGACCCAGTGCGGATTGGTAGAAGTCACATTCACGATGTTTGCCTTCACCATTTTGAGAGCAGCGGTGATGAAATAAATTACATAAAGTAATGGGCCTACCTGGGTTCGAACCTACGAACTGCTGTTCGTAAGTCGGGGCCGCCACCAATGGGCCACTGCTGCTCTTCTTTTCTTTATTACACACCAAAAATTGATACACCACTATTTCAGAATTTTGCAAATTTTATGGGTACAACGATGGTCTAATCGGTGACAGCGATGTCTTCCAGATAAACTCATGAACTTTACGATGCTAGTCAAAAACTTCTTTCAAAACTGTCAATCGATTGTCTATTGACATTTTTGGAAGATTTTTTTTTAAAGTATTTTCTACATTTATCAGAAGGTCAAAATTATAATTACTTTGCAAGATTTGCGTAAGCTATTATTAGACATGCTTAAATTATCTGTTTCTTAATTAAGAGTTGCCCGGTGTGACTTTTAGGTAGGCGTAAAATTTGCCACACGTTGTCATTAAATTAGCCTGTATTTAAAGATTGTTTTTATCAGTAAATAAAGTAAGTTATTTCCTTTACTTTTTAAAATCGGACTGAATTGTTCTAAATTTAGTCACTTGTCTTAGTAGGTAATTATTTTAAGGTTTCTCGTATTTGTATGTATTAAAATATACATTAGTTTATTTAATTCTATCAGTATATTTATGCACCAATTTATGTATTATGTTTACAAAATGGTATTATCTTTTTTTACTGTATTTGTAATCTACCACAGTGCTGTTCTTTTTTAACCCAAAGGTTGACTGGTAGAGAATGCCTTGTGGCATTAAGTCCGCCTATGTACCACACTTGTACATGAAGTTTAAATAAATAAATAAAAACCCAACGCGACCACATTTCATTGTAGAAAAGTGATATTTAGAGTATAGTCCCAACAAAAATGTTTGGACAAACATGTACCTAAACATCAACTACGAAATTAAGTCAATAAAATAGCTTTATCATTTATTTATATTAATTATTTACAGGGATAATAAGCCGAAGTTAGACATGGATTTGGCAGAGGATGAGGAGCGAGAGTTTGCGCCCGATCTACTGAACAGTACTGTCTACATCATCTCTATGTCGCTGCAGCTATCTACCTTCGCTATCAACTATCGGGTATGCACAACCAAAGCATAGCATAAGCATAATCAGCCTATAATGTTCCCACTGCTGGGACTTATGCCTCCTCTCTATGAGAGGGAATAGGCTTAATACACCACGCAGGCCCAGCGCCGGCTGTAGATGTCACATGTCATCGAAACATCCCTACATCCCTATTATGGTAAAGTCTCATATAATAGAGGGCGAGGCTATTGCTTTCAACTGGGCACAATAAATAAATAACACTTTGTACACCCCGGGAATCAAAACTCTTGTTCAGAAGTCGTGCATGCGATTACCATTTATGATATAAATCATCAAACATATTGTAATAATTATCTATCTTCTAGGGTGAGCCATTCATGGAAGGTCTTCGTGACAACAAGCCGCTACTGTACAGTCTTATGGTCTCGGGCGGCGCGGTCATGGCGCTGGCGGTCGGGATCTTCCCGGATCTCTCCAACATGTTCGAGATTGTATATTTCCCACCTGACGTATGTATACCTTTCATTTAGTTCGTTTAAAGCCATATTGCCGTAACTGTTATTGAAATCAAATATAACAAAATAAAATTAATAATAGTATGCCTTCGTGCCTATTGGCGTTGTTCTGTTCTGTCTCCTGCTGATATGGAGGGAAGTGAAAATTATGTTTTTCCTATTCCTCCGTGTATTTTGGGGACTTCGTCGACCTTCGTTGTGCCGGCGCTTTTCTGGTGATCGCCACTGTTGATTCTTTCTTTCAGGAATTAATTGCATGTTTGTCCCAAAAAAAAATCCATTAATTTTCAAATGCCCAATTCTGAGGTGCTTAGACAGAATATCAATTGTAAAGAATAATCAAGTTTTCTTGTTAAGTTATTGGTTAATTCCATCATGACGGAAACGCAAGATATCGAACTAATAGCGCTATCGAATATCAATATAGCAAATAACGAAATATAAATTCTGGATGAGAATATTAAGCTCAAAAAGTGTTTTTGGCGGAACAAGACCAAATCACCAATACAAGAAAAATGCCTTTTTTCATCAAATAGTCACTCAAGGAACCTGTATGAACTGAGAGGGTTTTGTGTTTTTTTTAATCATTATTACTCAGTAAAGTCACATTTGTTACGCTCGCGAATCCTATTTTACTTCCGGGTTTTTATTTTACGACCGGATACAACCTGACCGGCAAATAGGGTATTTCACCAAAAAAAATCGAATTAGTCCGTCTGTTAGATTTTCGAAAAATATTGGATACGTGTTTTTTGTTTGAACAAATAAATAAAAATTGACGAAAATAAAACATGTCAAAGATCATGATTGTGATTGATGATTTTTCTTTTTTCACGTTTTTGGAAATCTATCTGACGGACTAATTAGATGTTTTTGGTGGAATACCCTATTGCAAAAACGTCAGTAAATTCTAATTTCTGGGCTACCTTGTCGCATTCACCTTAAAAATTGTAAATAAAAAAACACTTTTTCAAATCGGTTAGCAAGCGACGGAGTTATGCCCGAACAAACATAAAAAAAATATAAACATCCGAATTGAGAACCTCCTTCTTTTTTTAGAAGTCGGTTAAAAATGATGTTGTCAGAACTGTGAGTTGTTCGCAAAAAAAATGTACATAGAAAGGTAGACCGCTTATTTTCGGTGCAATTTCAGTAAACTAACGTGTCTCAATTTTGTTTCAGTACCGGATTATATTAGTACAAGTATTGATAGCAGACATGCTGTTCGCGTATCTCGTGGATCGTCTCTGCCTGATCTTATTTGGCGAAGGACTGAGGTTCAGGCGATCGTAGCTTGGAGAGCAACGACATCCAGTGGCACGCGGTCCTTATGTAACAGTATATAGGCTTATATGTTTGTCTATGGATTATATACTCGATTCATAATTTGTTTAGTGTATTCGTCGTAAGGCACACGATTGACCATATATTTAAGTACGTCAAAATTGTGGCTGAAAATGATGCTATGGTGTAACAATACGCCTGTTTATTTTAAAGGGGTCGGGTGTGTAAACGGGGAGCGTTTAGCTACTTACGTGGTAAGATTTCATACTCTGGGATGTCACTGAGAAATTCCTAATGGAAAAGCGATTGTTTTGGGGTATTATTATTAATTAATAATATAAATTATTGGAATACATTTTGATACATACATTTATAATAATATTTAAACTAAAATGTCTTTGCATCGTAATGAAATTACTACCGAGTAATGCATTCGCGATCGCCGAGCGACGAATCCATAATATTTTGAACCAGTATGTAAACTGTGGATATTTCGTGTAAATATATGAATGATAAAGAAATTTCGTTACGTGTCTCGGTGTAGTCTAATGACTGGAGACGGTGTGACCGCTCAAATATAATATGTGCATTTAAGTGTGATGAATAAATGTGTCTACGGTATTTATTATGAAATATAATTGTGTAGTTTAAATGTATGAGTTTGTTTTATTTCCTTGAAAAAATGACCTAAAGCTTTGCCTATATTAGCAAAATTCTAGTAGCTTAATTTGCTGGCGTCTGAAGCCAGCAAATTAAGCTACTAGAATTTGGCTAACTTTCAATAGATTTTGTTTATAGATAAAGCTCTAGGTCCCGTCGGCGCTGCGGGTTGTTCGAAAGAGATACCGCGGCCTCGGCACAAGGGCTAGGAAGAAACATGGGTGGTTTTTATTTCAGTCAGTAGAAGTCTGACACTCCCTACCGCTCTGCTCAGAGCGGAAGAAGTCATTTGATGATTACCCACCACCCAAAAAAAACCTAAAGCTTTAGATTTAAGGTTGATTGGGAAAAGTCAGTTTCGGGTACTTGCTGTGCTGGCGCATGGCGTTTGCACTAATGGCTGCTACACACTACACACGTTACGAAAAATCATTACGATCGCACGGCACAGTTTACAGTTTTCGTAGCGCCCACTCACGTGACTAGAAAACTACGATTATTCATTCGCGTTAGCAGTTGTTGGTAAAACAAGAAAAAAAAGCAAAAGGAAGAAAAGAGAAACTCATTCCCGTGTTAATTTATTGAAGGAACTAAAGGTATAGTGATACTTTATTTATATTCCGACCGGGATCCACGCGAAAACTTAACGACTGGAGGTTACGATTATCGACACAGTTTCTTCCGATTCCGATTTTTCTATCCAAAATTTCATACTGCTCCGTTCCACTGTACAGTTTCTTAAAATCGGACAAACTGTATAGTTTTTCTCAATTTGTACACATGTAGATTTATCGTTGCAGTTTGAACTGTACCGTCCAATCGTAACGATTTTTCGTTACGTGTACTGTAGCAGCCTTAAGAATCAATTGATTTATCAAGTATATCTTACTTCTCGGCCTTTCAGCATTGCCATCAGACATACTGATCGAGAATAGAAGAGATGTGTAGGGAGACCCTTTTTTTTTGGGGGTTGGGAAATCCTCAAATAACTGTCAGTCTTCTACTTACTAAAAACTTGTACCCACAAAAAACTACACACGGCCTGTCGTAGTCATAAGACGGACGGACGGCGAGCTAGCCCATTACTCACCGTCCACATTGCCCGCGTCTACGGTGGCCGGAAGCCGTCACGTGGCCCCCGACGCCCGGGGCGTCTCCCGCGGATGAAGGGAGACCCTTGAACCATCAATCGCTAATTGAACGTGATTTTTATGAGTAATACACCAAAAGAACTGCGTTGTTGATAACGTTTTTGCGTATCGACAAAGCTGCTCAGCGGCTGTCGTGGTCCATACCACGACAGCCGCTGAGCAGCTTTGTCGACATACATCGCCTAGACTGTGTAAAGAATGATATGGCAAGTAAGAGAGAAGTTTGGAAGAATACATGTTGCGCTGACACGAAATAAACTAGGTTATGGGCAAGATAATGAAGATGGTTATGACAAAGCTGCTCCTTTGAAGGGAAATGAACAAACATACAACAACACTCTTTGACAATTATTTAATTTCAGTATTTCACAAACAAATACACAGTCAACCTATACTATTCATATCGCCTAATGAACAGGAAACATTCACAAAGATGCGAAAGGAAAGTAAGGTCGCGATAACGTTCGTAAAGGGTATTCTGGCACTATTTCATCACTTTAGTGCTTCCATCCGCCTCCTAGGCCTCCTAGACCTCCAATGCCGTATCCTAGGCCTCCATAGCCGAGTCCGAGGTCTCCGTGGCCTAATGAAATGCCGGGACTAGCCAGACCGATACTGTGTCCCAAGCCGATACCACTGCCTAGACCGAATCCGCCGTGTCCCAGGCCGATACCACTGCCTAGACCGAATCCGCCGTGTCCCAGGCCGATACCACTGCCTAGACCGATACCACCTAGCCCGGCTCCGAGACCCCAAGATCCGACTCCAACAAGACTAGACCCGTATCCTCCGTGGGCAATAGGAGCAGCAGCGATGGGTGCCACGGCGATCTGCTTGCTCACGATCGGAGCAGCGACCAACGTCTGAGGATGGGCCGCGGGGCCAACGCGCTTGACCACCGCGTTGAATCCTGAGACATCGTCAGCGGTGTAGTCCACCACTCGGAGGGTACCGTCGGGTTCCGTGAGGGAGTAAGACCCCTTCACGACACCTCCGTCGCGGGACTCGGTTTGCGCCTTCTGGTCGCCAGTTACAGGGTCGTTGACTGCGTAGTTGAAGCCGTAACGCGGGATTGACTGGGGAGCAAATATATTTCGTTAGTTTACTGTAACAGGAAAGTACCTACTTATAGATAGTGTAGGTATTAGATATAACGAGGGAGAAAATGAATTCAATATTAGATTCGAAAGAGACCACGTTGAAAATCGGTGGGTTCCCAACAATCCCAATCGTGTCACACTCATCATTTCAGCCCTAAGACGTCCACTGCTGGACATAGGCCTCCCCCAGGTATCGCCACATTGACCGGTCCCGTGCGTCTCGCATCCAGCGGGTCCCCGCAACATTCACCAAGTCATCCATCCACCCAGTGGGAGGCCTTCCAACGCAACGTCTTCCGGTTCGCGGTCACCACTCCAGAAGTTTTCGGCCCCATCGGCCATCCGTTCTGCGAGCAATATGCAACTTAAGCCACTTAAGTTTAGCAATTCTTCGGGCTACGTCGGTAACCTTGGTTCTCATGCGGATGTCGTCATTTCAGATTCGATCACGCAAGAAAACTCCGAGGGACCACGTTTCGGCATCGAAATCACTGGCAATACACACTAGTCATAGACTTTCGTCTTGAGACACTGTGGTAAGTTGGACGAAAAGATACCACGCAACTTCCCAAACGCTGCCCAGCCGAGTCGGATTCGACGATTGACCGATTTCTCGAAGTTTGACCTACCCATGGACCTGGCATATATATATAAATAATAGGTTCTGAGGTCTGGTCCTGAAATTGGACTGACATGGTAGCGTTTTTGTACAAACACTTCAACACCTCGATGTACCGGTAGTCGATCTGGCACCGTTGGAGAGACTGCAGTACAGCCCAAGTCTCGATCGAATCGAATGTTTTCTCGTAGTCCACAAACGCTAAACAGAGAGGCACACTGATGCGTTGCAATTATTTGTCCCATCAAGTCACAGTGTGATTCTTTGCAGCTTTTTTTTCTAGGAGGTGCTTCCAACATGACACACTCGGTGTAACAGTGTGACTCGTTGGAAATATGTAGGATTTGGTTGAGATGAGATACTTAGATCAAGCCAGATTATAATTTTTTGGACAAGGCTAGTCACCCATTCCAATGTTTTAAATGATAATTATTTTTGGTAAGGTCTTCTTTGTCAAATGTAATATGAACTTATTTAGATTTGAATATGTGTCTTCTATAAATAGTTCGGTCTACTTACAATACTGCCGGTAGCGATGGGCAATAATGCACCGCCTCCAATCGCGGACGGAGCCGCCGTTGCTACACCCAGCAAGCAAGCAATCTGAAAATGAATGCAAATGTATGACTGAAGTAAGGTGAAGAAACTAGTTTGAAATATGAATATTTCATGAATATTTAATCATATTGTAAGCATTGATGTAACAAACAACAACAACAAATTCAATCATATGGAAATGATTCTAAGTGGGTACCTATCTAACCTTCAAAAGGGTTGTGGGCACTGTCACACAAAAAATCGGCCTAGTGCGAGTTGGAGTATGAGCTCGTTCATGATCGATATAGTGACGTGTAGGTACATAACGTTTATAATAATATCATCTGATCTATCTGTGATGGATCACGCACGATTAATTGTTTTAATTGTTTTATTATTAAGGCGATTGATATAATATCATCGACCTATTGACTTCAATCAGGCGCGGTCCTAGCCTACGATTTTGAAAGGGGGGTAACATAGGGCCGTAGCCAGGAATTTAGTTAGAAGTGGTCGAAGGGATGAGTTAACCACTGCTAAGTAGGTACTACTTTTGAAAGTTTTCTGAAACAAAACGTTCATGGGCGCCGACAGGTTTATTTGGGTGCATCTTTAGTTACCCGAAAAGAGCTCTGGTAGCATTAGGTTAAACGTTGATAAAGCAAAAAATGCAGTTTCGGGTAGCTTCATGTGCTAACGCTGTATATTATTGATTTTATTAGCACTGCCTTCTCTAGATCGTCAAGACGCGCACGGAAATTCCGTGTTCTGTGGCTGTTTTCAATTCCCACACACAAGAACACACTGAGAAAAAGAAGACACTATTTAACAATAATCCCGTTTATTTAACACAATCTCACGTTAGGTATACCTAATACTATTACTATTCTGGCTTCTTCTCGCGGAGGTTGCAAATGAAACTTTACACTTTTTTTTTAAATACAATAGAAATCGTCTGTCTGAAAAATCTAATACCCGTATTCTTGAACATTACTAAGTCATGTTCATTGGTGAAGTGAAGGAACACATCGCCAGTATACCTTTGCAAGTTCAATCAGTTAAGACGTGACCACCATCAGACACAAAGAAGAGTTCTGCCATAATATTAAAGGCTCATCGTGATAAGTCATGAGATTAGTTTAAAATCGAGATGTTACTTAGCTATTCACAAATGCAGGCTTCAGAATAATGAGACAAATGCTCTATTTCTTACCGTAATAAAACTGAACATGTTGAACGGGAATTCAGTGGTCCTGTGAACGTTATACAAACTGTTTGTGCAGTAATAATGCAATACAAAGCCCGCAGTTCGTATTTATACGCGCTGAGGCTCCTTATTTGTCAATCCTGTTCAATCCTTCGTCGTTTCACGCTTATTGACTATTCACGTTACGCACCTCCGAATATATTTTCATAACGTGTCCTAAAATCGATTTCAGTTAATTAGCTAATTGTTAGTTCGCAGTCCGTCCGTCTCTTTGTAAAACTCCGTAATTGTTTCATCAGGTTCCTGCCTGATTATCAGGAATTATGTGAGTAATAACTCCGTTGTTGCTCAATTTGCTTCTGCTTGATCCACTCAGCCATGAATCGGAGCGCGGTCGATAACTTAATTTTTGAGTAAACAAGAGGTCACGGAAATTGCCTACGATTAGACGTTAATCGTAACAAGGGTTACCCTTTTCGATACTTGAAAAGTCTTCATATAGATGGATATTTGCAAAAAAAGTCTGTGTAAGTACTGTGCCTCTGCTGGACAAAAGCCTTTTCCAAGTACATCCAGGAGTTTTTATTTCACGTCACCTCTAACCATCTACATATTTATATTTTACTTAAATCTCGTTTTCTTCTGCAATAAAACTTCTAAGTCGAAAAGTCGGATAAATGTCCAGACGGGGTAACCAAAAAGTTAGGCATCATGTTCAAACAAATCTGACGCATGGTAACTCTGTTCGTTACCAAATTGAACAACTAGACACTTCACATGTAGTACAAATAGTTAATTCATCCGAAAATCGTACCCGTACCTACTGCTGAAACCAACCGCTCATCTAATAACTGCACCAGCAATGAATAGCTACTGACTAAAAACCACCCATGTTCCTTCTTAGCCCTTTATGTCGAGGCCACGGTATCTCTTACAACATCCCGCAGCCCCGACGGGATCTACATTTACCTAAGATGGACACAAATTGTGAGAAAACTAACCCTTCATACGTGATCAATATTTTTCGAGTCGTGGAAACGCATGATCACGTATGTCCATGTCCACCCTTGAAGGTGTAAGACACCCATGGGATATACCTAGTTAGGGATCATCCTACAGAATCGCCAGTTCGTGACAGGGACGTACACATGCTTAAATGCTCATCCTGAAGTGTTGGGTAAAAGAAAACAAGTCCTATTTGCATCGGAAAATAAAATTGCTATTGAGGACAGCAGCTGTCGTTAATTTAAATTCGCAGTCAAGGTCGGATTATCCCTTACAATTTCTCAAAATTATGAACATCAGAATCGAACGAAGAATAGTCATAGTCAACCCCTTAACTACCAAGCAAACAAAATCAAGTTAAAAATATACAAGTGATTACTGTGATTGTTTCAACAAACATATTGTAGCCCTGGCTCTTTTCTAGGAGCTCATGTATCACAAGAGCCAAAAGTTTGATGTTGTCTGTCTGACAAACTTTGTGAAACAAGACAAATCAACAAACCAAGACGTCAACGTGTGGGGGACGTTTAAAACAAAAAAAAATATGTTGTCCACTCTTTCATTAGGTTTTTCAGTTAAATAATTCAGTAATTTTTAACCTTTTGAATGCCAGAGTGTTAACGCATTGGAGCCCCTCCCACGCCGAGGGACAAATATACTTGCAAAATAATTATTTTATTTTATTTGACACTAGTTTCTATTACAGCAGTTATAAAGTTAAAAAACAGACTATTTTGTCGGCTTTAGGCGACGGTGGCGTGTAACGTGTTGGGCACGTTTTCATTTGTCGGCTATACCCGACCGTGGCGATCAAAAGGTTAAGGCTATGCTACGGTATCATAGCTACCTACCTAAACTTACATTACATAACGTGATGACTTGTACCAATCTGATAGCTTCATGTCAATCTCGATATACCTGTTCTAATTCCCTGGCCACAGTTAATGAACATGTTTCAGGCTATGTTAACCGTTGCATGTTGCTCTGAGATGTAACCCGATCTGATTGGATATTATTATGGTCGATGGTCTTCGTTTGAGTGTCTTGATCGCATCCCGTTTGCCTCGTTTTGTCTGTGATCTGTGTCTGTGAATGATTGCCTATTCCTGATAGAACACGCACCTATATATTTTATTCGCACGAATTTTATTCGCGAGTTGCGCGGCCATAGCCGCTGCCCATAATCACTATGAGTTCGAAACCACTCATAGTGAATGAATTGCTGGCTTTCCTAGTCCATGCTATTGACTACATGGACGAGGTGAGCATCCTGCAGATATGCCGGTCCAATTTCAAGGAGGACGACATCAGCAGTGGGAAACTGCTACTGTTCCAGTCACTCGGGAAGTTGGACCAGATGCCATCTCGCCGCAGGGACGGAACTGAGAAGAGCCTTCAAGATGTCATTGATATGTTGAAGAGGACTGACCCGGACGACGTGCCAGATTTCGTGGCGAAGGAGCTGAGTAAACTGCCCCCCGTCACGTTCGATCACGTCGATGTTACGAGGCTGCTAAAGGACATCACTACCCTGAAAGTGGAGGTGACCAAGATGCAGTCCAGAATGGAGGTTTCAGAAAAAACCAACGCTGAGCTACGTGCAGAAATAGAATTATTGCGCAACGTTGGCTCAGTAACTGGGTCACCTGAGGCCTCTAAGGTGAACACACGTCGAGCGGCGCAAAATGCATCTGTCAGTAGTATTGAATCGGCGAACACTAGTGCGTCACATGCTGCTGTTAATGCTGAGCAAGCGCCGCCCGCTGCCGCCGCCCGCGCCACAACACCGGTTGCGAAAACGTCACATGTAGGTACGTCGACCCCAGGACGTGCCTATGCTGCTACTGTCATTAACGGCAAATCGGATGCGTCGCAACATAAGCGACAAACCAATAATGGGGAAAAAATGGGTACTCAACCTGCTCCGCCTGCGGTCAGTAACTGCATGCCAGGTGCGGGCCAAGTTGATGTCGAGGGCTTCACTAAGGTAGTGAAGAAGAAGAAGAAGAAGAAGCCCTGTTCCCGGAACTTGTGCGGTACTGCACCGACTGGGCCCAACATGCTGCTGCGCCCTGCTGTGCCTACGACGCAGCTGTATATTTCGCGTCTGCATCACTCCACAAAGATTGAGGAAGTAGTGCAGTACCTGAAAGTGAAGACCAACTGGACTCTAAGGGTCGAAAGGTTGGAATCGCGCCACAACATCAACTTTAAGTCATTTGTGGTACGTGTTCCAACCGAACATCTCCAGACCTGTTTGCAGGAAGACTTTTGGCCGAAAGGTGTTGTTTTCCGTCGTTTCCGAGGACGGTTACGCGACACCTCGCAGCGAAACACGACGCCGACGTTACGTGTTTAGTTAAATAGTGTTGTATGATTTAATATTTTATATGTATTAGTTTGTTATTATTGTTTTATGTTATTGTGTGTATTTTAAGTATGGGCCCTAGTTGCCTGAAATAAAATGATTATTATTTATTATTATTATTATATAGGTACAGATTTTCAAATACGTTTCCAATTAATGTTATGTCCACGTTAACAAATAGGTATCAACTTCATGGTAGTGCTTCCTGCTTTGCCTCCTTTTCACGACTTTTGCCAGATATCGTTCCACCATTCCATCAGATTGTGGGTTCTGGTTTTGTACCCTTCAATCGATAAGTCTCCTTAATTAATTGTGATTCAAAGTTCATTCCTTGATCGATGTGTATTTCTAAGGGTACTCCAAAACGACAGAAGACTTCCCGAAACAATTTATTCCCGACTGTTGTAGGGTTCTTGATTTGGATTAGTAAGTAATCTTCGAAAAGTATGAAATACTATAGTTCCTTGAGATCTTTGCTAATGTTGTGTGAGTGCTCCTGACGACAGACCTGTTCCTACAGCAGTGCTAGTACAAGCCTGGCGGCCCTGATGAGGAAACTTCGGATGGGCCACTAACTGCAGGCTCTGACGTAGGCACACCCGGTTTCTGTGTCGAGTCTTTGGATGTTTTGGAGATCAACGAGCCAGTTGGTACTGTACCTATTAAACAGAAATCGCTGTGAATAAATTGACTGACAAGTAAGTCATCATCTGCTTAGTCTTTTTTCCAGCTATGTTGGGGTCGGCTTCAAGTCTAAACGTGTGCAGCGGAATACCAGTATTTTACATGGAGCGACTGCCTATCTGACCTCCACAACCCAGTTAATACTTGGTAATACGATGCTCTTTGGTAAGACTGGCTGTCAGACTTTCAGGTCACTGACTACCTGTAACGACTGTCAAAGATCTATATATGGCAGCCGGGACCAACAGTTTAACGTGTTTTCCGAGGCACTAAGTAAACTCAGTATGTAATTGGTGGTCACCCATCCACAGACCCACCTAGGCAAGCGCGGCTTAACCTAAATATCGACCCCGAGTGAGTAAGTACTACAAGGTAATGATATCCCTCGCTACCACGTGTAAGTAGCGAAAATATCGTAATATAGGTACTCGTAGCAAGTTCCCATCTTTCTTCGGCTAAAAATATTCATGGATTCATACACAGCTATGTCTTCACCGGTTAACGATATTAATTAAGACTGTTTAATATTTATAAACTTTATTACAACTAGGCTTGAACATATTTACAACATTTTTAATGCCAATATGTATGTATGTACATTTGTAAATCTAATAAACTTACCCATTTACATGTATAAATTGGCTGTTTAGGGTTCCGCGTGAAACATGAGAAGAAGAAACCTTTGATCTTTTTTTTTAATTTTGGACTCCTCTGCATAAAATATTAAAAATATACCTATGGGTTTAAAAAAGGGTGGTTTATTCCACATACAAGAATATTTCATTGGATTTAGTGCCAGAAGATTAAATTAACAGGGCAAAAATATACAAAAATTAATTAGACAAAATGTGTTGTCTATGCAGTCATACTTCATTTGATGGGTCGTGAAATACCCTACACAGTTAATAAAAAAGCCAGTATCCTCCAGCCTCCGCAGCTCCACCAGATCCGACCACACGGTCGTTGTAATATCATCATCATCATCATCATCAGCCCATATTGTTCCCACTGCAGGGACTCAGGCCTCCTCTCTAGGAGAGCGATGGGCCAATTTTTGGTTCTAAGATATGCCGGTTTCCTCTCGATGTTTTCCTTTACCGTATTGAGAGCAGTGGTGATCACAGCAGTGATCAGTGGTGGTATCAGTAATGCGCCTGCCTGGGTTCGAACCCACGACCAAGTGTTCGTAAGTCGGGGCCGCAACCACTGGGCCACCACTGCTCAATAATACGTCGTCTCATTGTAATATATATTCGGATAACTTTGGATGGTCGCTGCAGGACTTTTAGTTGTTAGATACATCAACTCACGCCCTTTCCCCATGGGGGTAGACAGAAAGGCACTACTTTTAGTTTTTATCGGGTGAAATAGTTGTAATACCATATGCAATAGTGATGGCAATAGTGAAGGTTCCGCACGTAACACAGAGTTACGTGCGGAACCTTCATTGCAAGTGTTCAGGTCGTGGCTCGCGCAATTTTTTACTCGAAACTCGTTCTTGTGTGAAAATGTGAATATAGTTTAAGGGCAAGTTGGGGAAAGTTAAATTAAGTAAGTTAGATAATTGAAAAATATTGGATACGTGTTTTCTGTTTTATCAAATTAATAACAATTGACGAAAATAAAACGTGTCAAAGATCATGAGTGGGGGGGCTTGTGACGTCATTTTGTGGGTAAAAAAGTACTAACCTTGTGACATCACACTTTTCAAAGCTACAGTGCTTCGAAAAGTCGTGTCAAGTCTCGTCTTCATCTTTTGTTTACGTGAAAAAAGAAAAAATACATGTCCATTATTTTTTGGAAAATATACCTGACAGACTAATTAGATTTTTTTGGTGAAATACCTTATTGCATCGATACTTTAGTGTGTATTTTCCTGTGAACGTTTATAGTCGATAACCAGTTTACGTTGTGGTGTCATTTCTCGTTTCACACGATTTTAGTTCTGAATTGTCCATGCATTTTTGCAGGTGACAATGTACATCCAGTACATTAAGCTATTACAACAATCTACCAAATTTCTTTAATAGATTTTCAACTTTGTCGCTCAATCATTCGGTTCAAGGTTGATTGGGAAAGTTTGACAGTTTCGGGAACCAAAAATTGGGACCGGGCAGTCAACACTTTTATTCAATCATCATCCACTACAGGGTATAGGCCGTTCTTTTCTTGAGCCGATCTCCACGATTCAGTGCCAGCCTCATTCAAGATTTTCCCCTAATAATACTTTTACTTGCGGAAGTTTTATTCAAGAAGGTCAACGTCAAGTGGCCGATGATCGTTTAAGGTAGTATCTGTGGTCTTTCATCAATATCTGCCTAGTCTTTAACCAACTTTGTTGGGGTCGACTTTCAGTTAAACTAAATGCTAGAATACCAGTATTTTACATGGAGCGACTGCCTCTACCTGGCCTCCAGAACCCAGTTAGTGCTTGAAACTGGGATCTGTAGTCTCAATTTTTCATAATAGGTTATTTCACCAAAAAAATCTAATTACTCCGTCAGATAGTTTTTCAATAAACAATGGACACGTATTTTTTCATTTTTCACTTAAACAAAAGATGAAGACGATACAGTGCTTCGAAAAGTTGCGTCAAGTCGTGTGACGTCACAAGGTTAGTACTTTTTTACCCACAAAGTGACGTCAAAGCCCCCACTCATGATCTTTGACACGCTTTATTTTCGTATTTTTTTATTAATTTGATAAAACAAAAAACACGTTTCCAATATTTAACAGACGGACAAATTTGATATTTTTGGTGAAATACCCTATTTTGTTCTCCTTTATTTATTTATTTAACTATTTATGTACACACAGTAGACAACACAGGAAAATAATAAAATATAACATTAGAGTACAAAGGTAGATACTGCTTATTTCTCAAGAAATTTCTGCCAGCAGACCTGCAAAAGGGGTAATGAAAAAAGAAATGTAGACTATAGTGTGTGAGAAGCATGAATACGTAATGTATTATGTTTAAAATACGTATGTTCTAACCCTTCAAATCACAACAGTGACGAAATCACGCAACTTCTAAACTTACGATCTCAAATGTAATTTATCTAGGCGCGTATTGCAACTAATTCGGCCTCACTCGACCGCCTCATTACCCCTTTTCAGTTGGAACACTCTTTCCACTCAGACTTACACAAATTCACATTTGCAATCAGAGCCCGGAGAAAAGTTCCTCCCCCCCTCCCGCCGCCCCCGGCCCCACGGCGCCTTTAATTAACAGAAAGTGGTTCATTAGAGCTTATTCATTAAAGCAAGGAGTAATTAGCGAACTCTAATGAATGCTGTAATAATGTAAGAGCGGCCGCGTCGGACTGCGGCCCGACTTCTAGATTAATCTAGAAGCTACGAATAATTTAGTAATGGCGTTAATTTATTACTGGACTGATTGCGGATATTAACGGGGTAGCTAGTAACTGTGCTTATCTAGATAAGAAGAGATTGTTGATGTGAAGCTAGCATGGGTTTTTTGCAGTTATTTTGCATTGGTTCCCTGTATTGTTATTGAGGAGCTCGTACCTAAATAATAATAGCCACTCGATCGATCTTTATGCAAAGCCGCTATGTCTAGGTAAGCTCGTGGATCGGTGACCACCAACGAGCGAACGAGAGGTGTCGTATGAAAATCGCCGTATAAGACAGCGATTGGCAATTGGCGCAGTGGCTGAGCGATTGACGCCTGCGTTGCGTATCACGGGTTCGATCCCCGCATGGAACAAACATTTCCGGGTCTGGTTGTTTGTGTATGTGAGTTTAAATGTTAGTAACGCTCCCACGATACCTACAGGAGAAATTCCACTGTGGGTCAAAGGTAAAAAAACTATCACTAATATTGATTGACACCTTTCTGAAATATTCCGTCCGATTTGTCCGTCAGTTAGATTATCGAAAAATATTGGATTCGTGTTTTTTATTTTATCAAATTAATAAAAATTGACGAAGATAAAACGCGTCAAAGATAAAACCCTCCAAGTGGGGGGTTGTGACGTCATTTGTAGGCAAAATTTGTAATGACATGTGACGTTTTCGAAGAGCTCACGAGTTTTCGAAGCATTGTATCGTCTTCATTTTTTGTTTATGTGAAAAAAAAATACGTCATCAATATTTTTTGAATATCTATATTCTGACGGACTAATTAGTTATTTTTTGTCCGATCCCCTATTGGCCCTTACAATTTCCACGTTTTCCTACTTAGTTTACGGAAATCAATAACAGCTCGATGGCACAATTATTTTACCAAAGAATAAAATACATAACATAACATCACGCCTGTAATATACAAAATATTTTTTTAAATTCTAGACGCCATTCGTCTTAGCGTATGGATGGCAAAAAGATCAGATGTACATAACAATAAACTCAGCTTCGCGAAACTCTTATTTGTGTGATCAAGGGCTACGCTACGGGCCCTGCTACGGCGTAGCACGCACTTTACTATACGATCGTGTAGCATCCTCTAATTTTTAATTTTCTATTTTGTTTCATTGAATTGAAAGCTATTTAAGGATACGTATTGCAATATCTAAATTTAAAAGAACTAACTTGAAATAAACTACGTTCAAAATCCCTAAAATCTAAATACCTAATGATTGTTTCACTTTTATTGGAAAATAACGAAAGCTTAAAATTCGAAATGTCACTAAAGTTCCTTAAATACGTTTACTTCGCCGTTAATTGACCAAAATGAAAAATACCGATCTAAGTGGTTTCAGGCTGTTTGCCGATAAATGTTTGGCAGGTTATCACTTGCCAACCAACTTTTAGAGCGAGCAAAGCGAGCTCGGGACTTGGGACAACCCGACTCGGACAGGTTAGGTTAGAAGGGGATGGCGGGGTCGAGTCAGTGACCGAAGCGAGGGAATAACCCGCCATCCCCTTCGTGGTTATTTTATTTTAAACCACCCAGAAGTAGGAGCCCAAGTGATGCATCTTTTTAGGTATTTTGACCATTTGGTATTTAAAACTGTAACTGTTGATATTACCATTGTAGATATTTAGTTTTTATTTTGAACGTTTTTCACGTTAGTTCTTTTAATTTTAGATATTGCAATACGTACCCCTACCAGCGTATTGAGAGCCGCGGTAATGAATCACCATCAGTATAACCTATTCCAAAACATGTTAGGGTAAGCCTCGAGTCTTACCGGATGCAGTTAGATACCAGTATTTTACATGGCGCGACTGCCTGTCTGACCTCCACAAATCAGTACTGGGTAATACGATGCCCCATTGGTAAGACTGTTAAAGATCTACAAACGATAGTCGAGACCAACCGCCGAGACCGCTTCACGAGCTTTCAAAGGCACGGAGGGAACTAAGTATGTTGTGGGTGATCACCCATCCACTGGTAAACCTAGGCAAGCATGGTTTAACCTGAAGATCTGCTGTTATTATTAAGCCTGGTAGTATTGGTAATAAATGATATGGGACATTTTCAGAAATTAAATTACCTCTCTGGTGTCAAGAATATCAAAACCATGATCATCTAGTTTCCACCTGCCGCACACAACTACTCTTACACACAATTTCCATAAAGAAAACAGGGTAGTCTTCACCACGGCCACAGGCCACGTTCATTAGTATTTCTTAAAACAAAATGGGGATCGCTGCGTTGTTCGTAGATTTCCTATGATGTCGGTACATGCACAGTGTAAGGATAACCAGTATACCAACGAAGCCCTTCTTATGAAATCAAGCTCGGGGGTTAGGGAAGTCCACAAAACTTTTTAATAAATAAAAAAATTAAAACAAACCATTTATTTCAGGTTCCCCCATATTAAAATTACACGTTACGAGACACGAGATAAATACAAATCTTTTGAACAGTTCTTTGAAATTAAAATGAAAAGAATAGTCAAAATAAAATACTAAAAGAAATACAATGTCAATAAAATAAAATTAAAGTCAAAGTCACATAAAATAATCGAAAATAACATTGATAAAAACAACAAGTTAACATGCTCTGGCTATATGCTTACTGCAACATTTCAATATATAAGGGTAGTCTAATCGTCCCGACATCATCGCTATTACCGCATTAGAGCTGGCCCGCACCCTGCGCACCAATGACGCGCATCGCTTGCGCATTGTGTACAGGGTGTAAGGGATAACCTTTAGTAAACTGGCAGGGTGCATTGGTTTCGTATTTTTAATAATTTCCACCGGAGTTTCTCTCAATTTTTTTCGTTTGTTTTTTTCAGTAACTATTCCTTTATTTAAATGTAAAACTACATTATCTGCACGCAGCACTCCATTTATGTTAATAATACGGCTAAACTCCAAACACCAAAAGATGTTGAAATACTCTAACGAACGACGCGTGAAATCCGCTATTCACTGCCTGCCAGTTCGTCGAAGTCGTCGTCGCGATTGCCGTTCGCTACGTTCATTATGCTGTGGTAACCATACATTGCGTATGAGAAAATAAAATAGACTTCAGGCTGCTACACTTTGTCGGGGCCGCGGGTAGTCCAACGGTTATCGCGGCCTCGACATAGAGGGCGAAGAAGGAACATGGGTGGTTTTTAGTCAGTAGAAGTCTGACACTCCCTTTCGCTCTGCCCAAGAGCGGGAGGGGTTATTCGATGATTTTACACCCACCAAAAAAAAAAAAAAAAGGCTGCTACACTTGGGCTGCGGGTTGTTCACAAGTCACCGCGGCCTCGACATATAGGGCTAAGAAGGAACATGGGTGGTTTTTAGTCAGTAGAAGTCTGACACTCCCTTTCGCTTTGCCCAAGAGCGGGAGGGGTTTTTTTTGTTTTTGAACAAACGTTGCCCCACACTAGGAATTTCTCCTGTATCGTGGGTGCGTTCACAAACATTTAAAGTCACATACACAAATACCCAGACCCGGAACAACTCGCGACAGTCCATTGCTTGAGCCACTGCGCCACCCGTGCCGTCACTTGGGTTACTTGATGATTTTCCACCAACAAAAAAAAAAGGCTGCTACACTTTGCCCAACCTGTAAATCAAACCCAGGATGTCATGGTCAGCAGTCGTGCTTTCGATCACTACACCAACGAGGCACGGAGGCAGTTGAAATACTATATGTTGAATATAGGTATGTTTCCTGACTAAAAAAAATATGATTCTAATTAGTAATTATTTAACCCATATGGTATTAATCTTTATCTAAATAAATGTGTTCGTCAGAACGGAAATTTAATATAGAATATTTTGTGCTTTTGCTCTATACAGTTTTTAACAAATGTCTTAGAAGAAATCGCAATGTAAAAATATCCGCGCGACAAGATAATTACGCGCACTTATAGCGTTCCGGTCGCTTGAGGAGGAAATATCTCGGGAACTATTGGTTGGAATTGAATAGTTCTTTTTGTGTTTGATAGTCCATTTATCGAGGAAGGCTAGAAGTCCGCGGGAGACTGCTAATGACCTCTAGGGACAAAATGAATTCATTAAAATGTACCTAACCCATCCAAAACATAATTTGCAGTAAACCTGCGAAAAAATCGAAACGTGTGCTGGGATACAGTAGAAGTGAAACTTCAACGGACAAGTGGAAAAAAAAACCGCAACGGGCAAGTGGAAAAACGAATCGCAACTAAATTTTAACTTGAAGTTTTACGGGCAGATTGATAATGTACCTACTTGTCAAATTTGAAAACCTGCCCGTTAAACTTAAAGTTTTAGTTTTTTAAATCCAGTAAGTAACTACCCTATTGTTGATACTGATACATATTTGTGTACTGTGGTACACGTACCCCATGGCTCGCTGGACGCTGAACACGCATAATGATGTATGCTAACATTATTAAAGTGTATTATAATAAGCCTCGACTGAAAGAAGATAGGGTACAGTCTGCAGAAAAAGGTTAAGGTTGAAAATGATGGGCCGCGGGTTGTACACTAGTTATCGCGGCCTCGACATAGAGGGCGAAGAAGGAACATGGGTGGTTTTTAGTCAGTAGAAGTCTGACACTAACTTTCGCTCTGCCCAAGAGCGGAAGGGGTTATTCGATGATTTGCCACCCACCAAAAAAAAAAAAAAGGTTGAAAATGATGTGGTCAGAATTTCATTTATTTATTTATTTAGGAAACCAACAGCGATACATTAAATTAATTTACAAAATATGTGTTAACAGTTTTTATGGCCAATTACAGGTTTCCCTGTGTAACTAGATATAATATAAAACATTCATTTGATTTCTAATTGTTGTGCCATTAGTCGGTGTTGATGGTCTTCTGGTAGGATAATGAAAGGGGGTTCAAATTCAATGGCCAACCTAACTGCTGTCATTTATTTTTTTAAAGTTGTGGCTATGCATAAAACCTACATTAATCGATAGCTGGAATCATTACAAACAAGTTTTGGTAAAGACAAAATGTTCTGAAGTGTCACGTTTTTTAAATATGAGCTATCAAAGTTAAAGTCCATTCACCGATGGCATCTATCAAAGTTGTCCTACATCCATTTGATTAGCACCACGCAGTAAATCTGAATCAATCGATAGCTGGTATCAATACAAACAAGTTTTGTATGAGAACTATTGATACTATTATTACTGTGTATAATATCAAACGATTTTTTTTTTGTAGTAAATGATTTCAGTTTAATAATTAGGATATCCGAGCAAGAAATAAAAACCCTTGATATTGGTACCAAAATCCGATTCAAATAGAGAATTACCTAATATTTTTTTAAATAATTTCACGCATGAAATTGGTGTACAAAAATTGAATAAGTTTTAAATGCAATCTAAACTTATTGCGCACACCGTACCTCAGACAGAGCTGCTCCAAGTGACCCTCAATGACTTACATACAGCTAACAATTGCTTCGGGACTATCCCGAGTCGGACTCGCGACATGTCCACCCTTGTTCATAGACAAATGAGCTCTTTTTATTTTAAAAATTTCTCTATTTTTACATGTTTGTTAGGATGGGATTCTGATTTAATTGGGGGTGGTTTACTTGAGTACCTATACCGTATTTTTCTTTTTAAATTCAGTTTTGGAGTTGATGGGATTTTTTCTGTTTTACTCGGTTTATAGCAGTCTTTTCATGGTTCCGGTATTATGGTCAAAGTGACATTGACAAGACAATTTCTTTTCTTATTTTCATTTTGATCATACTTAGCAACCTCCTAATTACGCACATATTGGGTTAAAGTTCCAACTTGTTCACAAGTTGTAGTTTTTTTTAATAAGTTCATTATTTTTATTTTATAACTTTAACACTTCTACGACTCACACACTATTCAATGCAGCCATCAGCACTATGGTTTGAGTGCGTTACATTGAGCCCCACAGTAAAGCATGATTTTTCACCACAAAAACATTGCCAGTAATAATTTGTATGTAGAGTTAATTAGTTTGACGCACAGAATGCTTAGTTGCCGACTTCTTGAAGGACACCATGGATCAGAAATGTCTGTTGATTCGTCTATTTTCACTTAATTACTAAGCCAAGACGTTACTTAGTTAGGTATAAAAGTTACACGCATCCATCATAAAATTCAAATCGCAAACAACCCAAAACTTATGAACGTCGAAAATTTAAAATATAAATTGGGGTCTACGTGTTTCGTGGCTCAGTTAGGAAGCGAGTGGTTTCGGCCATTACTAACGTGAATATTGCAGGCTACCCTGCAGGCGACTCTATTGATTAGTCTCCCGCGTATGCTACCCATCATTCATTCATACTCGTGTCCGCAGCCCCCACGTCACTCAGGCTGTCGGTATTTTTCGCCATTTCTGGCCAAAGGTAGCCGAGGTAGCGAGGTACATATTTGATGGTGCGTCAGGAAGGAAGTCGTCGTGCGGACTCGTGCGTAATTGGTCCTGCCGCTGCCGCCGGATAAATTGTGACAAAACCCCGTTGGTTCACCGCGTCGCGGCGTCGGATGTCTCTTAATGAGATGTATTGAATGTTTTGTTGTACATTTGCTGCGTTTTTTTTTGGGTGTTGAAATGAGTCATTAGTTCATGAGTGGAGGGTGGTTTTGGTATTTTTATTTGAAAGAAAAATTTTACAGGGGTGTTCTGATTATTATTATCAAGGCATAAAAAATATGTTTGTTTCAACGTTCATTCATTGTCAAAGTATTAGATTTAATTAATTACATAATTATAAGTCATTGCGTTAACCTATATTTCTGTATCATTTATTTCCAGCCACATCCATTAATTTCTTTCTCACATATCAAATTCGAAAAGTTATTGCAAAATTAACTAGTTATCTGGCGGAAATTATTTCGATCATATTTTTCTGTTGTGAAATACTTGGTGGCACAACAAGATAATCCAATTGTCAGACCAAACTCGTGGCCAACAGGCGTGAGGCGCTTTCGTCTGTGCACTCCATTGAGGTCTAACTAGGTGAACTCGAAGAGAACTCACCTGAAAAAACGTTGTGAGTTTTAAGTTAGGTTTGTAATTGGTACCTACATAGGAACTCTAACATTTATATTTTATTTTTAATTGTAAGTATGTTCTGTTGGTGTACGGTCAGCATCAGAAGTAGCTTAACATTTTGGAACTTTTATTATTTGATGTACAAGATTCCAGTTATTATTTTTAATGGTTCAGATGATAATTCTTTAAAATATTCCTTATTCTTTAATGACTTGTCAGAAATGAGTAATTTCTAACATGTTTTCATTAAAAAACCTGCTTAGTAAGTTTGTGTAGTGTTAATCTACTTCTGATGCTGACTGTACCTGTTTTAAATAAATAAATAAAATAAAGAATCCGTAGTGTGGCAGAAAAAAAAAATGTCATTTTCATTAATTAAAACTGCTAAAAGAAAAAGTCTTGTCATGGTTTTTTTTTATCTTATAAGTCGAATCTGTTGGATTGTCCAGGCAGGTAAAAAATGCATCGGAGATTATATAGGATTTATTTTATAAGTGGAACTACAACGCAAACATAATCGCATAGATATGGGAAATGTTAAACTCAAAATGACATGTCATGCAATGACAGTGACATTATGGGTGATGGGAGTTTACAATTCTATCAAAATCTAAGAGACCGTAACTGTGCTAAACACACGGATTTTTTATAAGATGTTTGTTAGTGTGTGAAGTGGCTAATTTGACTAATGAATCCAAGATCGCCGAATGGTAAAGAAAACCATCTTCTAAATATTAGATAAATCCTCTTCTATTATGCATATACAGGTCTAGTGACCCCTCTAAAGCTGTAATTAGCTTTTAATTTTCTCTCGTTTTCATTAGATCAGCCCGTCTCTCTAGGGCATTCAGTTTGTTTAAAACTGCTCTTGAGTGGAGTCCTTAATGAAATATGTTGATGAATTCCTCGTAACGCAATAGTTAACAAGATTCTGTGCGCTAGTTATTCATTTTCCTACTGTTCTCACTAACACGCCCTGACCGATACTGAGAAAATCTTACAGGGTGGTTATTGGGTAGTTAACAAAAAAAATCTAATTAGTCCTTCATTTAGATTACCAAAAATATTGGACACGTATTTTTATTTTCGCGTAAACAAACATTGAAGACGATACAGTGCGTTTAAAACTCGTGTGACGTCATAGTCTAAGACATTAGTATGACATTCAGTGACGTCACCGACCCCCACTCAAATCTTTGACGCGTTTTATTTTCGTCAATTTCTATTGATTTGAAAAAACAAAAAATACGTATCCAATATTTTTCGATAATCTAACAGACGGACTCATTAGTTTTTTTTATCTATAAATCTCATTTTTTTGAGTCAATATTTTACCTATGTGCCCGGCTGATGGAAATAGGCTCCATATATGTGATTGGAACATGACTAGTGAATTGTGGGTGTACCTACTATTTAAAATGACCTTACTATTTACTATGTATTTGTAATGTTTAACCCATCGGGAAATAAAGTTCGACGACGTTATATCAGAGAGAGGTGTAGGACAAGCCAGAGCAAAAGAGAAATAAAAGCTTCTGTAGCAGATTAAAGTATGTGTTATTTACTGGGTTCAGAACATCACCATAAGCACAGAATAAATAGCTACAGCATGACATTTACAAGTTTATTATAAAAGTCATTGTACTTACACAGGAATTTTAGAGCTTACACTTTTAAAGTTCAGAAAATAATGTACTGCTAAAATGGCGCCTTGGACCTTTTAAACCTCTTTACTAGACTGCAGTACTCAACTGTCATTCCAATAATCGTTGGCGCCATTTTGGCATTACAACTAAATCAAATAACTTACTTATTTATACAAAACAATTTTGTAATTCTTATAAAATACTGTAAATATCTTGAAACTAGTTATAAATGTATTTAAATAGCTAACAGAGGTTTGTCAGAGGTGTGCCCATTAGTATACAAAGTTATGATTAAGTCCCGTGTAATAGACTATGTTCCTAGATTGCTAGTACTTTTAAAAGAAAATACAACCTATCCTTTTTTTTTTTAAGTCAACATCCGTAGTAAGGGAACATAATTCGGCCGCTATGATATAGATGTTTGGGCTCAGATTACGGGCTGATACAAGCCCGATGGGTTTCATGTTGACTCATTGAACGGAAGACTCGATGTAACGTGAACGCGTCGGGATTCGTCACATAATGCGCAAAAAGGATAAAATAAATAACCAACAATTTTTTTTACAATAAAAATATGTTAACAAAAGTGGGGCTTTTCTTGCATTAAAGGTGGAGTTTCTTGCGAGCTTAGCCAGGTTTTCTTGCGTTCAGTGAATAAATACGTCGTGCGAAAGATACCTGATGTTTTGTTGTTTGATGGGAAAGCGATAGGGAATGTGAATCTTGATATCTCAACGTCCTTTTGTAAGGTTTCGGGGTTTTTATTTTTCTTACACTGGCAACACAAAGATGGTAGGGGATTGGGCGGTCGGAGGCATTCCTCACTGGACGCTTAAATCGAACGGCTGTGTTGGATTTCGTCGAGCCAGATAATTGGTTAAGATATAATATAATTGGTTATTTTAACAGTTATTGAGTTTAAAATAAGTTTTGATGGTGTAATAAGTTTAGACCTAATAAGATTTGCCAATAAGTTTGGATCCGGCTAACAAGTTTAGACAATATAAGTTTTGGTGGAGATCTGTGGTTTTCTTTCCGAGATAATTTTACATCTCAGTAAGTGGGATAAGCAACAAAAACTGTAAGTACACGCCTACGTTTTTATTATACTTCTTTAAAATGTAACAATCGGTCGTTCTATCAAACGACAATTTCTACCCGCTCCTTGACGGAGCGGCACCAAAAAAGTTGAGTGAGGGCCTGATTACGTCACGGCGCGCGGTGACGGTGTGGCGGCCAGATATTTGTAAACAAAGCTGATTTACGACTCAAGTTTTTAGAACGGGCCGCTTATCACTGTGTTATTAACAGGGCTATAGAATAGCGAGCAGTTCCTTTGAATGCGTGATTGTATTCATTTTTAAAGTGGCGGTAAACATGAACGTTGATAATTTTGATCTCATGTTTCAAATACCAACGTATTTAAAAAAAAAAAAAAATTCCAGAAAATTTTATAACGACACAAGAACATTGTCAACAAGCATCGTTCGAACCGTGCCAGTTGAGAATATGGATGAAGATAAAAATGCGCCTCGGAGTCTCAGAACTCCTCGGCGTAGTCGGTCACGCTCTCGACGTAGTCCCAGTCGAAGGAGTGTGCATAGATACGACCGCAGCCGTAGCCGGAGAAGCAGATTGCGTGAACAAGAACAAGCACTTAAGCGCGAACAAGAAAAAGTGCGTTTAATGGAAATAGAACTGCAAAAGTCACGTGATGAAGAACAACGTTGCCAGCGGAGCAGACAGCCCAGCGAGCACACGGCGGCGAGGAGACACGGGAGCCGCAGCCGCAGTCGGAGCGGGGTGACCGAAGCCGGGAACAGGAGGCATCACCGTTCAGACAGGTCATGTAGCCCTACTTTTTCTTCTAACGATATTGTTAAAATTATACAGAGTATTAAAGAAGTTCTGCCATCTAAACCATCAACCCTTAACACCTCATCAGTGAGTAATAAAAATATCATCCCTGAATTTAATCCTTCAGAAAAAAATCAGCGCATGGATGTTTGGCTGAAGAAAATAAACGAATGTGTAAAGGTGTATGGTTGGGATGAAAGGACGACAGTACACTTCGCAATGCAAAAACTGTCAGGTTTAGCCAAGACATGGTATGAAAGCCTTGGGTCCATTTTGTTTACATGGGACGAATGGCAAGTTAAATTGTTGAGTGCGTTCCCGTGTGAACAAAATTATGGACAAGTTCTTGAAGACATGTTGAGGCGGAAGAGTAGACCTAACGAAGTCATTGAAAATTATTTTTATGAAAAGTTGGCACTTTTGAATCAATGTGAAATTACTGGCAGACGGGCCGTAGACTGCATTATTCACGGCATTACCGATAGGACTATGCGTTCCAGTGCTTTAGCATTACGATGTGAAGAACCTGATCAGCTGCTGAAGTTTTTGCTCAGTAACAATAAAGAGGTTTTCACAACACCTCATCAGGCTCACAGAGAGAAACGTGTTGACACTGTTGATGACAGGGCAAGTAATAGGTCGAGTCTTAGGGTCGGTTCAAGTTTGTATTGCTACAACTGCAAGGAAAGGGGACACCCATTTTCAAGGTGCCCCAAACCTTTGGTTAAATGTGGGCATTGTGATAAAGTTGGGCATAAGTCGGATCAATGTCGTACAAAAAAGGACACAGGGACAACTAAGACTGATACAGCGGCAAAGACTATGCGTATCTCAACTTCTAATTTAAATAGCAAATTTATAAAAGAAGTGAACGCAGAAGGTGTGTTGCTGGAAGCCTTTGTTGATCTTGGCAGTGATGTGACCCTTATTAAGAAATCCAATTTTGAAAAACTTGGGCTTCAACATGACAAAACTCCAACTTTCATGAAGGGTTTTGGAGATAGCCTTGTGAAATCTGTAGGCTCAGCGAAGTTGAACTTGGTTATTGATAATGTAAGCGCTACTGTTTCATGTAGAATTGTAGAAGATCAATTGTTGGAAAAGCCGATGCTAATTGGTCAAAGTTTCTCCGAACAGCCCCACATAGTTCTATACAAAGATGTTAACAAATTACAATTTTCACACGTCAGTAATGAAATACCAAATGATAACATCAATGAAGATAGGGAACAATTACAGAGGGTAAGAATGGTGGCACACAATACATTATTTGGCACAGCTAGTGTCAGGGCCGCAACGGAAACACTATTTACTGGTACTGTAGTGCTCGATACGAAGATTGTGGGGAAACCAAACGAGCAGTACATTGTATGCGGGGGAGTTTATGAAGTCAAAGATGGTTTATTCTTTGCTGTAATAACTCCGTGCTCGGTGCCATGTTGCCTCCAAGAAAATTTCGTTTTTTCGCGGGCCGAAATGGTAGACCTGGTTTATATACTTGCTGATATAAATGTTCTTCCAGTAATACACCCACAAACTGACGTCTCTTCAGCCAAACGGCTTGATGAGAGTCAAGTGAAACTAGGTGAAGACGTACGTGGTAGTGACAAAGATAAACTTATAAGTTTACTCCGTCGCTATGAGGATTGTTTTGCACAGGATTTAACTGAACTGGGTTGCACAAATGTGACCGAGATGAAAATCGAATTGAGCAGTCAAAAGCCTGTAGTTTACAGACCATACCGACTTTCTCATCACGAACGCGAAAGGGTACGAGGAATGATAGACGAAATGTTGCAGGCAGGCATTATAAGGGAATCGACGTCTAACTATTCCAGCCCAATTATTCTGGTTCGGAAGAAAGACGGCAATATGCGGCTGTGTGTTGATTTTAGATTGCTCAATTCGATCACTATAAAGGAAAGATATCCCATACCTGTAATTGAAGATGAGATATCGAGGTTATCTGGGCAGGCTTGGTTTATAACCCTAGATTTAATGTCAGGGTACTACCAAGTACCAATTGCGGAAGACAGCAAACATTTAACGGCGTTTGTCACGCCGGACGGCCAGTACGAATATAACCGTATGCCGTTTGGCTTGGCAAATGCACCTGCTGTCTTTCAGAGGATGATGAACCATGTTTTGGGATCGGCCAGATTCAATAAAGCCACTGTTTACATAGACGACCTATTAATTTTTGGCAAAACAGCTGCAGAGTGCATGGAAAGGTTAGAGGAAGTTCTTGGGTTGTTACAGCGAGCAAATCTCAAGCTGAATCTCGCAAAGTGCAGTTTTCTGCAAAATAAAATAGATTACCTTGGATACGAGATTAGCTCGGAAGGGATGCGGCCAGGTAAAACGAAAATCCAGTGTGTTGAAAATTTCCCTCGACCTGAAAATGTTCATGGCATACGCCAATTTCTGGGTCTTGTCAGTTATTTTAGGAAATTTATTTATTCTTTTGCTCAACTGGCCCATCCCCTAACAAAATTACTGAAGAAAAATGCTGTATGGGAGTGGACAAGTGAACAGGAGGAGTCGTTCAAAGCTTTAAAACGTAAGCTATTAGAAAGACCTGTTCTCGCCATATACGACCCCTTAGCAGAAACAGAACTTCACACGGATGCTAGTAGGATTGGGATTGGTGGCATTTTATTGCAGAGTCCAAGGGGAAATGAAGGTTCCTTTCACCCTGTTGCATATTATAGCCGCCAGACGACGCCTGAAGAGAAAAATTTCCACTCATATGAGTTGGAAACTCTGGCCGTTATCTGTTCTCTTCGGAAGTTCAGAGTTTATCTCTTAGGGAAAACTTTTAGAGTGGTCACTGATTGTAGTGCACTACGTTCAACGTTTGAGAAACGTGACCTTATCCCTAGAATCGCTCGCTGGTGGCTAGCTTTGCAAGAGTTTGAATGTTCTGTAGAGTATAGGGCAGGTTCCAAAATGGGTCATGTGGATGCTCTTTCTAGAAATCCAGCTACTGAAGCAGACTCCTACGACCTGGTGCCGTATCCTTCAGTCATGGTCATAAACGATCAAGATTGGTTGCAGACCCTTCAAATGGGAGATACCGAATTGTGCAGAATTCGAGATATTCTCAGTAGCGATTTGGATCCTAAAGGGCTAGAGTACATAAAGGACAACTATGTCGTGAAGGATGGCAGATTGTTTAGGTGTATGGACGGTGACAAAGAAAAGTTGAGATGGGTAGTTCCGAAGGGTGCAAGGTGGCAGCTGTGTAAGATGAACCATGACGACATAGGCCACGTAGGATTTGAAAAGACTTTGGAACGAATCAAGAGAAATTACTGGTTTGCTAAAATGGCCCGTTTCGTAAAAAAATACGTAAGTGCTTGCATAGACTGCGCGTATGCTAAAAGGAATACAAACCAACGGGAAGGGTTACTACACCCTATCGAAAAGATCGGGGTACCATTCCACACCTTGCACATCGACCACCTTGGGCCCTTCGTAAAATCAAAGAGAGGATTCACTCATATATTAACTGTTGTAGACTCTTTCACAAAGTTTCTTTTTATTAAACCAGTTAGAAATACGAACACGCAAAATGTGGTGAGAGCTTTAGAAGACATTTTTGATACTTTTAGGAATCCTGACCGGTTAGTAAGTGATCGAGGGTCCTGTTTCACTTCAAACGCGTTTAGAAGATTTTGCTTGGATCGAGGGATAAAGCACGTGCTTAACGCAGTTGCTTGCCCAAGATCGAATGGGCAAGTCGAACGATACAACAGGACCATACTCGATGCACTAACTGCTCAGAATTTAAGAGACGACGAAAAGAACTGGGACGATAAATTAGGCAGGATTCAATGGGGTTTGAACAACACCTTGCAGAAGACGATAGGTAGATCTCCAGCAGAGGTGATGTTCGGAACTGCAATGAATAGTGAGGTTAATCCGGCATTGAACGAAATAACAGAAGAAACTCGTGAAGTTTCAGATTTGTCATCTATACGTGATGAGGTAAAAGAGAAAACTGATAAGGCTCAGGAATCACAAAAGTTGTATTACGACCAGGGAAGGCGACCTGCTCGTGTTTACAATAAGGGAGATTTAATTAAAATTACCAAAGTCACTTTCCAGAATGATGGTAAAAGTAAAAAGCTTTTACCATCGTACGAGGGCCCTTTTAAGGTCGAAAGGGTATTGGGCAACGATCGTTATAAAGTGGCTCCCATTGCAGGATTTGAAGGGATGAAGAACAAGCGTAAAACGACCGTTGCCGCAGACCGAATGCGCCCATGGATTCATGTGGCTTCTCTTGAAATAGAGGATGATGAGCATTGGGTTAACACTATTGGTAATGATCTCGTTTCTGAGTAGTAAAATAGATAAATTACTTGTAAACCTATCCTCAACTTGTCTTTTTAATTGTATTTTTATCAAAATGCTGATACAGATTGTTTGATAATGCTTTAGTTTTTGTGTTTACATTATAAAGTACTAATCACGCTTCTTGTATTGTTTCAGGTCAGGTACGAGTCTCATTCACGTCGTTTTTGACCTGAAATCAATGCAACAAGTAGTTATTTGATTTAAAAGAGTCATAATGTACCTACCATAGATACACTATATTAGTAAGGATAAATAGACTGATAGACACTTAATACTATAAAAATTGGTGATTGTTTAATAATTCACATAAAATTAAATACTAAACTTATTCACTTTAGTTAGATACTATTCATTAATACCTACTACAAAATACATGTGTTAGTTTATTAAAAGGAAAGGTTGGGTTACATAAACTGTACATAACATAACATAGCTATACTTAGTAATTTAAGTCACAATTAATTGTATACATAATTAGTTATTTGATGAATTTCTGATAGAATACTTAAGTATTAAGTTTAGCGCTATTATTTCCTCAAAAGTTATACTGATGTTTAGTTCATACTTCTATATTAACGAGGAATGCCTCGGTTGCCAAGTGTAAGGTTCCACCTGGTACGTGTATGAGGTCATACACGCCATCAGGATGGTCGAGTGTAAGGTTTCGGGGTTTTTATTTTTCTTACACTGGCAACACAAAGATGGTAGGGGATTGGGCGGTCGGAGGCATTCCTCACTGGACGCTTAAATCGAACGGCTGTGTTGGATTTCGTCGAGCCAGATAATTGGTTAAGATATAATATAATTGGTTATTTTAACAGTTATTGAGTTTAAAATAAGTTTTGATGGTGTAATAAGTTTAGACCTAATAAGATTTGCCAATAAGTTTGGATCCGGCTAACAAGTTTAGACAATATAAGTTTTGGTGGAGATCTGTGGTTTTCTTTCCGAGATAATTTTACACTTTTATGTTCGATAATTTATTTTATGGTTTACTTATAAATTACAAATTAGCTCCTTGCTTACAAAACCCATACGGTTTGTCGTGTTTTGCGTGGGATAGTATGTGGTCCTGTTTACTTTACATTTTAGATTAACATAAGAGTAAATCTGATTAATTAATTGGACTGGCTTAGCTGATGATGGCCGATGGGTGGTCTGTATTTAGTCTACGTTAAGAACTAATATCCTAACACTGCAAATGTTGACTTAAAATACTAATCTCGGTTTAAAGATTTTGTTTTTGGTCGTCAGCAAGTTATTTGCATTATTATACAACGCTTTGCCCACAAATGGCTAAGTAAATTCAGATTTTTCTTACCCTCTGCATAAAGGAAATGAAATCGAAATATTTTTGAATTTTAATTAGGCAGCTCGTCCACTCATTGTGTCATGGCGCGTCAAAAAAGGCTTCGGGAAGGCTTGTTTACATAATCGTTGAATTTGCAATGTTAAACAATTTTGAGCAGATGTTTTCTTGCTTTTTAATCCGACAAAATGTTGGTAACTGCTGGTTTTTACTCCGGAACAATAAGATCCGTGACGGACAAATATTTGTTGATATTAAATTAAATGCGTTGTGATTTCTGGTCAATATTTATACATGGAGAGCAGTAGTGGCCCAGTGGTTGCGGCCGCGACTTACGCACAGTTGGTCGTGGGTTTGCACCCAGTCAGGCGCATTGCTTCTCCTAGAGAGGAGGCCTGAGTCCCTGAAGTGGGAACACTATAAGGCTGATGATGATGATTTTGATTTATACATGGTGGGATCACAAAGATCGTAAAAAAAACTTACCGTAGACCTTTTAAATTGTTAGTTAGTGATATCATCTCGTTGTCAAACGCACAAAAATCGCACAAATCCTGTGGATGACTTGAGTGTAAGGCTTCCAACCAGGGCGCGTTGGTGGTTTAAAATAAACTGTTTTATACAAAATGCACTGCATACTCTGTCAAAACGTATAGTTACTATTTTAGTACCTATATACAGTTTTTTTTAATTCAATCTTTTGCTTTTCTACTTATTGACTTGGTCGGGTATAGTAAAAGTTTTCCCTTCCATATTTCTGGAAAATGAGAGTGTCCTTGAGTGAAGTTATAGACTTTCCTGAATTCGTAGAAATGACGCTTTCACTTCGTAGCTAGCGCATAATTACCGTAATTAGCGCGAAAATACCTGGAAACTAGGTGTTTGTACAACATAATAATATGGATAGTAAAATAGTGCTTAGTTCTAAAAAGTTCTTATTTGTTTATTTAAGAAAACAAAAAATATTTAGACACACCAGAAAACTTTAAAATTATTCTTTAATGTGAAAAAATAGGAGTAGAATTATAGAGATATGAGAGTGTCCTTGGAGTTGCTTGTCCATTATTCTGTATAGAGATCTATGCATTGGAATGTACTACAAAATTTCTTACGTAGTTATTTTGTCTGTGACTGGACAGTACCTACCTTTAACAGGTGGCCTAAAATTACCGCTTTAGCAGAATCATAATACGAGATAATAACAATTTGGTACAAAATGTAAAATGACAAAGTGACCATTCATAATGTTCTATTATGATTCTGTCAAAGCGTAATTTTAAGACTCCTAAAATCTCCTAAATAGGGCCGCTTTAGCAGAATCGTAATATTAATCATGTTAAAAATTTTAAATTCTTAAAATGGACTTTAAATTTATAGACATAAAGTCCATTTTAAGAATTTAAAATTTTTCATACTAAGGTTTTGCGTGGATTCTGTTAAAGCGGCCATTTTAGACCCGCTGGTCTACTTCATATAATTGATTATGAGTTAAAATGTTTTGAAAGACTTGCACCGGATCATTTTCATCGGCGTTTTCAACCCGACGTAAGTGGGTGGTCAACCCCGTTAGCGTTACGGTGTCCCACCGCAACCTCGGTGGCTGCTGTTTACTTGCTGATCCCGAGCCCATGCGATGGGAAAAAGTGTTCATAGGGAGTTTCTTAGAATAAGTCCTGATCAGCACAAGTTGAAGTAGTGCTTGCACGTTGACCTTTAGTTGGCAACGTTCGCCTGTCCTATCTAGAAAACTACTCTCTGCAGTTGTACGGTCAGCATCAGGATTATATTAACACTACTCAAAGTTACAAAACTGGTTTTTTAATAAAAACTTATCTGATGTTACTCGTTACTAACAAGCTATTGAGGATTAAGGAATATATTAAAGGGTAATTCTCTGAAACATTAAAAATAATACATAGCTGTAGTCTTGTAGAAATAATTAAAATTCCAAAATGTTCAGCTACTTCTGTTCCTGACTGTACTTACGAGTTACAGTCCCGTATAACTTGTACTTACTTGTACTCATCACTTTTCATTACAGGGTGAAAGGGGCACCGATACACAAAATATTGGTATTTAAAAGAAAACATCTGTTCCATGCATTTTGGCCTAGTGGAAAGTTCACTTTGTAGAAAACACCTGGGGGTCTAAAATGGCCACTTTAGCAGATCATAATATGAATTGTGTTAAAAAGCGTAAAATGGACCTTCCATAACAGTAACTGCGTCTGTGACCATTTAACGAATTTTAACACAATTCATATTATAAAGACCTATTTTCCTAAATGGTTCCAAACGCAGTTAATGTAATAAGTGTAAAATTAACCTTTCGTAGGTCCATTTTACACTTATTCTACATACATTATGATTCTACATCTACCAATCCGCACTGGGCCTGCGTGGTGGATTATAGCCCATCCCTCTCCTAGAGAGGAGGCCTGAGTCCCTGCAGTGGGAACATTATAGGCTGATGATGATGATGACATTATGATTTGCTAAACTGGCCATTTTAAACGCCCTGATATTTTAATATCAATGAAATATTTCGATGTGCGGATACGTGGTAAGCAGCGTTTGTGCATCGGTGTACCATCCACTCTTGATCAACTCGTATTTCTCTTTATCTTATTTTGAGATATCGGGGTACTTGTAAATTTGTAATAAAAGTACCTTCAGACGATTAATTCTATGATCAATACATATGTATTGTACTCTTTAGTAACCTTATTCAGAAGTTGTCCGAGTCATATTATTGTTATACAATATTTATTTATTTATTTATTATTAATTATAGCAACATTACAGAATTTCCAAACCGATGCTATAAACTCACAAAAAAAATTACAATTAAAATTGATATATTGACATAGCTTCTGAAAATTTTGCTGATCGCCCGTCAGTTTTAATGGTGTACTCGGCCCTTCTTTTAGCGTGCAAATGGCGTATTATCGATAAATAAATTAATCCTAAATACAGCTATGATGAATCTGTTAGACCCTAGGTGTCAATCGCCCTTATTTCGATAAGATTCAATCTTGGGGGTTGTCGGGAATAAAAACAACGTAAATAATTTACAAAATTTTATTTTCTCCTCCTGTCACCGGCTCTCTTAGGCTAGGTATGTATGTTCTTTCTTTGTGTACTGGTAACACCAAACTGTCGTTCTTACAAACCAACACAGGCTTCAGGGTTGACTCGACAAGGGGAGGTCACTTCGGCAAGTTTCGTTATTTTTCGGCAATCTTCGTTGCGTTTGTCTATTGTTGACCTTTGTGCGTATTTCTTGTATACACGAAAACCTATCAAGCTATACAGTACCAGTTTAAGCGGATCTCTCATTGTACGTTAAATCTATACAAAGCGAAGCTCTGTTAAACTAGAAATGAATAACTTGATGTGCCGCCGTGTGAACTATATCACCTCCCTTCACATGATGTTATTTCACTATTAAACAATCTCAATCCCAAAACCTGTGTTATTTTCCGTAAATTAAACATATCGTTAGATGGCAAGATTCACTAAACGCTAACATTATATTGTATGCCGGCCACGAACATCGTCAGTTACAATATCTAATTAAATACAGTTTTATTAAAGTCTCAATTTGAATAAAAAGAAGTTCGCGACGAATTTACTAATGCCATTAAATAAATAAATGAAAAAATACAATAGAATAATATTCTGAATGATTTAAAGCGTACACTATTGAACAGATTTTTTATGGAGGAGTTTAGTTGGCAAGATAAACGAATGGAAAGTTGGGAAATAACATTAGCAATAGATTTTTTTAAATACATTATTATTTACAGGAATTCGGTAGACAGAACAGAAAACAAAACAAGACGAAAAAAATCGAAATCGGTCCAGCCATCTTCGAGTAATCGGGGAACATACATAAAAAAAATAAAACTTCCGATGAATTGAGAACCTCCTTTTGGAAGTCGGTTAAATAAATGTGTTGCTCCGACCAAGTAACAAAGGACAAAGGCAGGAAGATTAAGATTATTTTCAGGAATTAATTTTACAGTAAGTTATAGCAATTAAATGACCAACCTTTGCATAAATGGTTGAGATATTTTAGAATACGAATCGATAGAACTTTACAATAATCTTTTATATTTTATCATTTGAGCAAAGTAAATAAAAATGTAAAAGAATAGCGTAGTTGACATAAAACAATCTAAATAGTTCGTCAAATAGATTTCCATAAAATATTGAACACGTACTTTTCTTTTTTTTCGTAAACATTAAATTAAGACGATACAGTGCTTCAAAAAGTCGCGCGACGTCACTGTTTGGTACATTATTTACTAGAAACTGACGTCACCAGCACCCCACTCACGATCTTTGACACGTTTTATTTTCATCAATTTTTATTAATTTGATTTAACAGAAAACACGTTTCTAATATTTTTCGATAATCTAACGGACAGACTAAACAAAATCATATTATAAATAACCCTATTATAAAATTTATCGATTCGTATTCTAAAAAATCTCAACGATTTATACAAAAATGTGTCAGTTAATTGCTCGAACTGACAAGCAGGTAGGTATAGGAATCGCCTATTAGAATAGTCTTCACCCAACAGCTTAATAATTGAAAGAAATGCTCTTGTAAGCAGTTGTAGTAAATATTTAAAGAATGCTTGTTTTTGTCCTCTTTTCCATTAATTTATTTAGCCAACTCAAGATGCAACTTACTTATAGGTACACATATAAAGGAATGTTAGCGTTTAAGATTACTTATATATACACGAACTGTATACATTTAAATATCGATTCGAACAACTGGTAAAACGTAGATCAATATATACAGAGACCGTTAGTAACTTGAATTTAACCTCAGAGATGTTGGCATCAAAATTATTGCTACGAAGTTTTGCGCTCAACTTTTAGCGGCGGAACGTATTAGGCAATTCTTGTTTGGTAAAGGGTTCCGTTTCGTAATTGAAAAGCAAGATTGTAATGTTAAGGTGCATATTGCCATTTAAAGAAAATTCCCCAATAATAAAACTGAACGTGATCAGCCCATCTAAACTCGAGAGCTGTCCCTGTCAGTGACAATATTCCGCAACAGTTATGATCTGGATTGTGGAGATTAGATAGGCTGTAGGTCCATGTAAAATATCGGCATCTGGCGGACTGGAAGCCGACCCCAACTTGGTTGGGTAAAGCTTACGCAGATGATGAGTTATGATAGTAATACTGACAGCCCTTGAACGCGTTATAGATATGTGCTGATCCCCTTCAGTTATCTTTGTGAAATTAGCAAAATGTGGGTTTATTAATGGATACACTTCTGCTTAACCCTTCAGGGTGTCTAAAATGGCCGCTTTAGCAAAATCGTAAAATTAAAAACTTAAAATTCTTAAAATGGACTTTATAGTTATAGACATAATGTCCATTTTAAGAATTTGAAATTTTTAACGTGATTCATACTAAGATTCTGCGTGGATTCTGATAAAGCGGCCATTTTAGACCCGCAGGTATTACAGTCGTGTTATCTTATGTAAGCAAAATATTTTACTATCGCATTTGGAATCGGAGTTTCAGCAATCAAAAATTGCCTTTCACACCCTCACGCTTAGGTACAAGATGTGTCTACTTATGTCTATAATGTTTATACTAATATTTACAATATAAACGTATAATTAACGAGTCATTTGATTTACAGCTCGTTTACAAAGAAATAACAAAAGACGAGAGAACTATTTACACAGCAAGGTTGCAAATCACAGGGATGCGTGCAGAAAACACAGTTGTTGCGATATATCATAGCGGTACTTAAAAATATAGTAAAAAGTACAATCTCTGGCAAGATTCGACAATGTTGCATACATCAATAGGTTTTATGGCTGTTAACTAGCATTGCAAGATGTGGCGATTTTCAAGGGTTCTAACTGGATAAATAACCAATATGACGAACATGATTAACAACCAACAATTGGACGATCTAGTTTTAGTACCCCTGATAATCGCTAAATTCTTTCAGATTTGTTCGCGTCTTCAAATTTACTGTTTCAACATCACTTATTATAAATTACTAGTTTCTTGTGGTAATTACTTCAATTCAAATTGATTGTTTATTTCATTTAAATTAAAAATTGATGAAAAATGCATATTTCTTTGTTGTTTCGATACTGAAATGTGAACCGCGTAAGAACTTCAACAGTATTCACAAACCTACGCAGTCCCAATTCATTTTGTTCGATGGATCGAGGTCATTATATAAATTAAAAACGTAATAATCAAAAATGTGCTTCAAAAACAATAGCTTTTTAACATTAAGATATGCTTGATATTTCCACGTCAATTCATTATCACTTTAATTTCAAATAGAAACAACACGCTTGTGTTTAACACATCTCGTTCTGTTCAACTCTTAAGTATCAGTAATTTAATGGAAATTTACATATAGCAAGTTAAAGTTACATAAATTGCCATTTTCACAACCGAAATTAAATATGTAATAGGTACTAACGTATAACTTAACAGTTCACTGACGATGGAAAAATTGTTACTGACGGGCAGCATCCGAGCTGTCAGTAATAATCTTGTCTGTGTCGCGAGTTCAAGAAATCGTCTGTGGCACAACACTGTCACTCAGTCTCGCCCTCGCCGGCGGGAGACGGCAGGTGACGTTTGAGGGATGACGACGGCTTCGACAGGTCGAGCGCCGGCTCGTGCGTGGGGCCCGTTATGGGCAGGCTGAGCAGGCTCGGTGGCCGGATGTACGGCGGCAGCATGCTGGACGGGCCCTCCCCGGCAGTCGGACACGCCATGGCAGGTGGCGTCCAGCACGCCGCGCCCGCAGCCTCCGGAGCCATCGGCGCCGCGCTCAAGTACGAACACGACATCATCTGAAACAACCACAATTACATGTTAAAACATCTCAGAACATATCCTAGAGCGAAATTAGGTTGATTGTGCGTGTAATCTCCGAGAGAGATTGAAGTAAAAACAGGGCTTACATAAATAATGAAATATGTAGTATTATGAGATGAGAGGCCTAAAGAATTCGTGGATGGGGGGTTCTGTAATCACGCTAATGGCCAATGCGCAGCTTCGCCCGCAGCCCCCGCGCCTCACGCCGCTTGAAGGAGGCTTTCATGCTAATGCAGATTGGGCGCAGGAGTAGTTCAGCACTAAATCGCGTCACACGTCCAGCACCTTGTAACTTTACTGGGAACTTTCAAGCTACTTCGGGAAATTACTCTCTCCAGAATTTTATAAATTCCTAGTATCGTGAAATAAGCTAGAGCTTTTATTTCGTTTCTGAAATCGCGGTCAAACAATTTCCCGTAGACACAAATGTTGTGTTTAGTTCCTCACGTCTGCCAATATATCTTAAAGCAATTGTAAGTAAAGCATTTAGTGGCTATATATCACGCGCGGGTGCAGCCCGTTCGCGTCCATTTTTCACACATATCGCTGTGAAATTGATGACCAATACAATGCACGGCGTCCGAGCAACCCTTGGTCCTGTTCTAACTACTTGCTTCAGTAACATGTGTAGCAAGTGGCGATGTTGACAAAATTAATCTAATATAATAGTATGAATTCTCTCACAAAATGTAAAATTGATCTGTGGCTTGGTCGATAGGCATGTATTGTTATAATAGTTTCATAGTTAATGTCGCTTACAAAAGCGTGCACACAATTGGCATAGTTGGCGGTAACAGCTGCTCGCGTACGGAGTGTTCTAACAATGATATTGTAGCTTTAATATTTATTGCACTTGATCAACTCTGAGCCAGTTCTATAGAAGAGCCTTCCAACGTTATGCGCTCGCTCAAAAACGATGAATTTTAATACATAAATTAAATTCATCCAAAAACAACAATCTACTCACGTAAAGTCTTTAAACAAGCAGAACTTAATTAACTTGACGCCATTGTACCCAAGAACATAAAGTGCATAATTAAACCCTTCACGTAAACGCTTTGGTTAATATGTTTAAGCGTCGGTATTGCTTTAGGAGACCTAAACTCTCCTATGAGAATAAACAGGGTCTAAGGCAGCGGGCGCGCTGGCCGAGACTCGCCGCACAAATGAATTAGTGGTGTTGTGACTCCCCGCAGCCCGCGCTGGCCCACGCTGGCCCACGCTGGCGGGCCACGCAGGGCGGGGGGCATGTTGCGATTAAAATATAATTAGGCGCTCGGCAATTGTTTCGCCATCGAGCCAGGTGGTGCGGCTCAGGCGGCTAGGTAAATTAAATAGCCGTATAGGGTTTCCAATTACGTGCGCCCGGTGGCCGCGGAAAACACGCTTATTGCCTAATAATGGGTCGGGGGGCGCAATATGAGGATCTTGTGGAGCTGATTAATTATTACACGTTCGTGTTAAAAATCGAGGATACCTGTGCGGTGATAGGGGGGGAATTGTAACGCGATATTAATTGCTATCAAGACGAGGTGACTAATAAATCACGTTCACCTACCGCTGGTACTTTCAGCATTAATGAATTCAAACGGGCCGCGATAATTGCGTACCTAATTACGGGCGGACGGACCTGTCTAATTTATCACTGTCGGATTATGAATTAGGAATGGCGTTAATTTAACATGCATAATATTTGTGGAGGTGATGTAGTAGCGTGTTATGGTGGCGCACTTGTGCCAATTATGAGTGTAATATATCTGTTCTTGTAACTCTATAAATGTCTTGAACCATTACATTTGTTATTTCAATTGTTCAAGCTTTATCACTTACTGGCGATGTTCCCGCTAGGGAACGTTTTAAATATAGCCTATGGCATTTTGGGATTATGTAGCTTCCCGTTAGTAAAATCAGTTCAGTGGTCATATACCTAATTATATTATCCGCAGCATCGCCTACTACAACTGGAAAATTATCCCGCAGGATGATAAAATCGGGATAAAAACTATCCTCTATGTGTTAATCCAGGTTATAAACTATCTGTGCACCAAATGTTATCCAAATCCGTTCAGTAGTTTTTGCGTGAATAAATAACAAACATACACACTCACACACTCACAGCCTTTCGTCTTTATAATATTAGTGTGATTTATTTATTAACCATTAATTATAACATCCACTCTGACCAATGAGGCAAACCCACGATTTTGGAACCCATATTATCATAAACTATGTTATATCTCAAAGTTGCACTCGAAATTAAAATTAAACATGGTAAATATCCCGTTTTTAATATTACCAATAAGTATTGCACAGATCATTGTGCCGATAGTCGTTACAGCCAATGGCTTAATTGCCAAGAGCCTCGACCAAGACCTGAGGAGGCTCTCGTTAGGCAGCTGGATCAAGGGCTTGATACAGAGAGCGGTACTCCTGGACACGGCTCGTATTGTTAGGAGGTCCTTTCTCTGGAGCCCTGACCGCCGGTAGCTTGGACCCTGTTCCCAATACCGGTGGGCTACAATTTTTTATAATTTTAAATGTTTTTTTTTAAAAGAATATTTAAAAATGTAATAAGTTTGTGACAAAATAAATAAAGGGAAAACTAAGTAGTGCACATAATTATGTACTATTGCTACAAAAAATCACAGAAAAACTACACTATACCTATCAACACCCTATACCAGTGAGTTTCCATCATACAGCCATAAGTATCACTCAACTGTCAAAGAATCATAATTTTGATTCGAAAATACAGTCATTTTACAAAAAAATAATTACTAACTTCTTATTGAAACTATCGCATAAAACACTTTGGAAATCTAAATAAACACGTTAGATTTAAGTTCTTAAGGTGAGGCAAGGTTCTTAAAGGGTTCTTATACTCATTATATAAAACCTTGATTTCCATGCACCTTAAAGCCTGACCTCATCATGGAGTAGATGGGGTTGCAATTTACTAAGGTCAGTCGAGGGGCAGTGCGCCCCCTCCAGTTACCTATTGTAATCAATATTCGTTCCAAGGCTGAAGTGTTGCATTAAATATGAGGGTCAACAACCGTATCTATAAACCAGTCAAAGTGATTACTTGAGTAAAAGTAATCATTTAAGATACGATTTTTATTCTGTAGATTAGACATGACAAATATCGTAATGATTACTTTGTTTTTTTTTTAAGTCTAAAGTTAGAATTCTACTTTATTTGTTTGTTACTTCCTTAAAATTCTTATGTAATGCATAAAAATGCATGCATAAGTAATTGCATAAACGTAACTAAGTACCTAATTAGTTTTAAAATATAAATTTAGAATTATAGATGAATGACGAATGTCGTGTAGTTCTTAATGCCGACCCAAAAGTTTGTTATTTCAATTAACAAAAAAGAAAACAGTACTAATACAAATTCAAACCTTATTTTTATTAAACAAGTAAATCAACCGAAAGTCCTTTCAGACATTATTAAAAATTCACGAACATTTACCCACATTAAATCAATTAGAATTGTCACATTATCACGTTCAATAAACCTTATGGCTTAGCGAACGAGCAAACGAACAGGGCTGTCGAAAAAGTTACCAAAAATAGTTCCATAAGTCTCTGTTTCTGTGTGTGTAACCCTGTAAAGGTCAGGGACACGGTGCCCAGGTCAGAAGGTCGCGTGACCTCGCCGGCTGCACCGTAATCACCGATATACGATATTGCTCAAGAATGGAACGGTTTTATAAAGCCCCGACCGAGCGCTATTTAAAGCTATTGTACCAGAAACAAACCGTACATTATGAACAAATTGTTGTGTCAAATTTCCGTAATGTATGGCTCGCAATATGTACTTCAAATACATCAATTTTCATTACAGCCCAACAAAATTATCTAGTACAAAACACACAGTATTTCAATACATTTGCATTAATTTCGCCATCTACATAAGTACAATATATACTATTGAGCAGACAATAGGCGCTTTCACCACAAATTTCGGTTATTACAGGCGTGCCGTTAAGGAACTTGTGCGTATGTGCGTTCAATTTAATATCGGCCATTGAATAGAAAACGCCTCTGCGCTCACAATGGTCCATCGGCATTCCATTAACTACTAGAGCAAACACAGGGACGCGTGCGGGTACTAACTCAATACAAAACGATTCCTAGCCAGCGATACTCGCACATTCGGGACATTCCTATTCGATTGTAACAACACTAACGACTGTTTATACTGTCGGGCGGGTTGGGCCCGATCCGAGCGACAATCGGGGCCCGCCGGACGGAGTTCGCGAGACAATGCAAGACTGGGCCTAAATAATTTAATAGTTGTAGGCGGCGGTGCTTCGAGCGGTCGGCAAACAGTTGGCCCACGTTGGACGATATTGCATCGTTGGCGGGTATTGGAAGGCTCCAAGGTTTATGAAGTAAGCCTTTGTCTTGTACGTGTTGATTAATTATCTGAGGCACGTGTGAGTGCCGCCGCTTTGTTTTGAATCGGAAGGCTTTCGAACTGAACTTCGGCCGATATTGCAATGCTTTGTTTAAATTTAAATATGCTTTGATTTGTTTAGAGTGGATCATAAATAAACAGAGTACTATAAAAAAATACGGTTCCTTTCAGGCCATGGTTTTAATTTATTATTCAATAAAAATTACAAATATTTCTCTTGTTTAAGGATGTTTTAAACTTATTTATTTATTTATTTATTTATTTATTTATTTATTTATTTATTTATTTATTTATTCATTAACACATTAACCTAAACAATGACATATAACAAAACGCCTGTAATCCTCGAAAGGTTAGGCTGAGGTGTGAAAAAAATACAAATAGGTAACCTACCTTTTGGGCTTCGCCGCAGTCGGGTAAAAATACAAAATCTTTATTTTTTTAACAAAACGTTTTACATTAGTTGGTGATTGGAGCCTACCTTTAAGCAAGTAATACCCGTTTAAGGAGACTCCGCTCTTCCACAGCAATATAATTCATACTAATAATAAATAATGAGATAAGCAAATCAAATATCTTGACTTGGCTCGCGAGGTTGTCGACATGTGGGGTGTGGACTCAGCGATCATTGTGCCGATAGTCGTTACAGCCAATGGCTTAATTGCCAAGAGCTTTGACCGACACCTGAGGAGGTTCTCGTTAGGTAGCTGGATCAAGGGCTTGATGCAGAAAGCGGTACTCCTGGACACGGCTCGTATCGTTAGGAGGTTCCTTTCTCCGGAACCCGGTACTGACCGCCGGTAGCTTGGACCCTGTTCCCGGTACCGGTGGGCTAAATTTTTTTTGTTTTTAATGTTTTATTAAATGATTTTATAAGAAATATTTAATAAAAAATTAATAAAGGGAATTATAATATAATATAACTAATAAATAATATAGACCTAAAAAAACTTTGACATTCATATAAAGCCCTATAAATTGCATAGCCATACAAAAAACTTCCATTATCAAGTCTTATCATTACTTATTTGTAAACATCTCAAGCACCTAATAATTTACACGTTTTATTCCGATTTTTAATTTAACTAAAGTATCAAAAGTTTCTTTCTCAAAATAATTGCAGTGCGGCGAAACTTTACAAGACCTATAGACTTGGCGAGCATGTCCTTTATAAAAGTTCTTCTTTTTCGTCTCAATAATGGATGATATGGAGCTTCGCGGGCTTAAGGTCACAGGTGTTAAACTGTTTAGTATTATAGAATTTATTTTGTACAAGCAAACCATTTTGAAAGAGTAACCATGGAGTATCTTGAATTTGCTTCTCCATACCAACCTGAACCGCGAACCTTTTCTCGAAGTTACATTAGTGCATGTGAAATAAATTACAATTATTTAGATTTTTCATTGATTTCAATTTATTTTCAACCTTGTCCCGTTTTGCAGACATTACTACATATATTGGTTAGCTTATCAACATTAATTTCTACTTAAGATAGCCCACAAAAAGTAAGCTCCGAACACGTTTGTAGTACGTGAGCACTTTTCTCCCAGAGAGCCACTTTCCTTTTTATACCCAAATAGATAAACCAAAAGGCCCTAGTTAGTAATTTCGTCTAATACACGAGTGCCATAAACACAAGGAGAAGCGCTAAAGATATGGCGAGGTAAGATATAAGAGTGATAGTGAGCGTTTGGTTGGGCGGGCGGTAATAAATTAGGGCGGGCGGGTGTAGGGCGGCGTCGCGTGCGCCGCGGCCGTTTGTCGCGTAGCGTGCGCCCGCGCTCATTGCTTATTCATGCACGTTAGGCACGCACAGGTAAGGCGCACACTGTGCTACAAAAGTGTTACCCTCCCGATAATGGGTTAAACGCTGCGATATTACACCGATTGCATACTAAGATTATTTTCGCTTGTAAATTTTGATTTTGGATAATTAGGTTGTAGAATTCCGAGAAATAGTTTGAAATATGTTGATGACTTTATAGGTTTAAATTGGCGTCACTTAAAATAATAGTCATATAAAATATCCGGTTTATTTTTCCATTGAATGTTTTCCGTAGCCTGTGTAGGCCTACACATCGTAGTAAGCGTGCGGCGCGCCTACACTGCCGACTCGTCGCTGTGTCACGTCTGTCGGCTCGATGACCGCACATTAATCATCATTCACGTCTTAGCGATAAGCTCTCATCTGCCGTCAGCGCTTGTCTCCCCCACACTGACGACTTCATCAAATCATCGCATTTAATCCCCCACAACAAGTTCACTAAGCTCACAGAAACATGCCTCATTAATGACACACTTTAGTATCATAATTATACGCAAGTATCGGTAACCCATTTGTTACCTAGATACTTATGAAATCAATTTCCCGACAAGTTTTACGTTCAAAGCGAAATTCGACTTACACTGGATATACTACTAAGAACTCGTAAAGTTACAATAACGTAGTAGATTCTTACGTAAACTTTAAAGAAATAAGTGTATACGTCAAAGGATTTCGCATAATTCCCGATAACGAGCGTTCGAGTCGCTCTCTTACTTCAAAGCCGCGTTTCAGTTACAGTTTATTATTAATAAAATTTGGCCGGGTTTGCGAGCGGGCCGAGCGGGGTGAGCGGGGCGAGCGGAGCGGCTCGGCGGCTGTAACGAGCGTGGTCCGCCTCGTTATCGGCAGCGGCGGCCGGTCAGCGCCGCGGAAAATTCGCCCGAAACTGACGCGCGTGAAAATTTAATGAACGGCCGGACGCTAGTTAACTAAAAGGTAAAGTGCACCCTCTTGACGTGTTCGGTAAATATTAATAGTGAGTGTGCTAGCGTGCGCCATTAAAAATGCACGAGTCCGCGGACACGCTGCCCCGCCGGCGGCCACCGCGTTCATTAGCCTCTTTACATGCGGTCCCCGGGCCCTCCTCCGAATTCACTCCAGCTCGAGGCACCTCGCGTCTTACCATCACTCCGCCATTATACCAACAAATTAACAATTTACTGCTCGCCTGCTTTGTCGTCCAATTCATCCAATAAAACGCGACATTCAATAAGAACTTCTCCGATACGGTGCTCTGCGTGGCCTGCGAACACTTCCGCAGAACAAGTTTCACTATTGAAGCCATTTTAAAACTCTTACGGATGCTATTAAGGATAATAGAAACTGTCTAGCTGGAACGATGAGTCAAGGAATTATGTCTGGGACTGGAATGATCTAAGTTTGACTTTTATGTCGTTTTCCGTTGCAAGAGAGCGCGGCTGCTCACGGTCCGTGCAAAAAGTCCGCGAGGAGGGTTAGGAGCGGGTCACACTGCAGGGGGGTGGCGGGATACGGGCAGGCGCTGGCAAGTGCGGGCGCGGACGAGGGCGCGAAAGCACGCAGTGTCTGTTACCCAGTAATGAGGATCGTTAATTATGTATCGCTAGGTGCGTAAGCTTTTCAATTTGGGAACGGTTCAGTGTCGCGGGCTCTCGCGAACGAGGTCAAGGGTTCGCGACTCTCTCAACCCTGAGGGGCTGCCAAATTAATGAGGCACTCCTTTGTAATAAAGAAATAACAAGAACTGCGCACGCGAACCCGGCCTCACCGACTTCGATGTCATTAAACGCGTCGCGAAGTCTTGAAAGGAGTCGTTACCGCGCCTCGCCTAAACAACTGAGTTTTCGTCAACATTCCGAAATATACACATAAATTGCTTAGCATTCGCGCTAAGAAAAGTAGCATTGAAAATTATGTTCAAAAATTATGGAGAGACGCACAAATGCCTAGATGGGAGGAACACAACAGTCTACCACTATGATTACAGTACTAATATAGTATGTCCATTTTCGCAGTAGTTGCAATTGTTTCCCGCAAGTAAGGCAGTGTGTACACGGTTGTGACGGTTCATATTAGTGGAACAGACAGGGTAGATTAGAGCGGGGGTGCGGCTGGTCCCGGCGGCCTGCGGGCACGGGTTTCTAAGTCCCGGCTAATTGGATGAGCCGGCAGGCCAGCCCAATTAGCAGTACCGTTGTGATTCATTTTAATCGGGCGCCCTTATCAATGCACCACTCGGCGACGGTGTAAAACTACCTTTAAAATATTTTCTATATGAGAGATAAATCATTGCTTGGAACATTATTTTACACGAAAGTGGATTATTAACTGCGCTATTTAAAACAAATTAAAATTCTGGATAAACAATTTACTTTCCTGATATACTTATTAAAAGAAAAAAATCCCTTTAAACTGAGTTTCTCTGAAGTCCTTTTTTTTTTGGTGTGTGTAAAATCATCGAATAACCCCTCCCGCTCTTGGGCAGAGCGAAAGGGAGTGTCAGACTTCTACTGACTAAAAACCACCCATGTTCCTTCTTCGCCCTCTGTGTCGAGGCCGCGATAACCGGTGGACTACCCGCGGCCCCGACAGGCGTCGGCCCTTTCGGGCCCCTTCTCTGAAGTCCTCATATCTTCATAAGGAGAGATAAATGAAATAAAAGGAAAATAAAGCTTAACAAGGTTTTGTTAGTGCAATTTAAGACCCACAACTAATTAAATAGTTTATTCTGACAGTAAAATGCTTTGGGACAATTACGTTTTAAAGAGTTTATTTTGTGCTGGCAAAACTTAGATGTATGATGTAGTACACCTCTGCCTGTCCCTTTGGAGAAAACAGCTGTAACGTTATTTTGTTCTATTAACATAATAATATATCTATTAACATGCTTGATATACCGGAAGGGTTAGGTTGAGGTGTACCTAATTCTACAGGCCCTCTTTTTTGATGTAATAGGGGGCGAGAGTATTACCATCAAACGGGCACAAATCTAGACCCTGTGGCTGCTACTGCGTAATTCTTAATAGAAAACCCCCATAGGGTAGTTGACGACAAAAAAATCTAATTAGTCCGTCAGATAGATTTCCAAAGAATATTGAACACGTATCTTTTCTTTTTTCACGTTAACAATAAATGAAGACGAAACAGTGCTTCGAAAACTAGTGCGATGTCAGTTTCGTAATTTTTTTCGATTTTTTCGATCTGTGACACGTTTTATTTTCGTCTATTTTTATTTATTTGATAAAACAAAAAACACGTGTCCAATATTTTTCGATGATCGAAGAGACGGACTAAACAATCATATTTTTTTAGTCCGGCAACTACCCTATTATAATTTGACAGACCCTGGAATGGAACACGCGATTGCGACCACTGCACCAACAAGGCAGGCCGACTCGGTCAGTCGGACTACGCCATAAATGAAGTAAAACTAGTTTTAAAATGTTTTTCACACTTGTTTATACAATTTTGACAATCAGCCATACTTGTTGCGGTTCTGGTTATTTGTGTATGTGAGTTTAAATGTTTGTAAACGCACCCACGATACAAGAGCAATTCCGAGTGTGGGGCAACGTTTTTTTAAAAACCACAAAACAAAAAATTAACAATAACATTATAAAATGGCAGTGCACTGTCCCAAGTTTGTCAACACAAGAATTTACATAAAGACAAACGCCCGTAACATCTATAAACAATTTAAATTTTTATTCTGTAGCGTTAGTAATTAAGAATAACAATAGAATAATTTGTTTAAGAAAAAGTAATACAAATAGGTGTCAAAAGTCATATAGTCATATGTCGTGTTTTAGTGTTTTTTTGTATCATTATGCTTGTTCCTATAGTTGTTATTAGATGTATTTTATTTTATAATTATGTTGTCCTAATTAAATTATACAATGTAAAGTGATGGCCTGAAACACAGGTTTAAATAAACCTAGATCGGGCAGGTCGCTATACAAACATTTGGAGTTAAAATTACCACTACTTGTAACTCTTAAATATATTATAGTTATAGTTAACTTATATGTACTAATTATAACTTTGTATGTGAAACAACACTACTGTGCCTACTGTGCCTGTGCCTAATATAAATGTTAGAATCTTTGTTTTCAAATTCTTCTCTTTTGCACCAAAATGTTTGCATGAACTCAAATGATTACTTAACATGACGGGTGTTAATATCTTTTTTAGGTATTAAAATTGATATCTACAGTCTTATTATCTGTTGTTTTTCACATAGCACATGCATTCCTTGAAGGTTGTCTGTCGATACACCTGTGTTTATTTCGAATAATTATATAATTGTTAATTGATACATTATATTTTTTATATTAAATGAGCCTACTCTTTACCTCAATCTTGTTCAAGGACAGAGATCAGGTCAAGAGTAGGCTACGTTACGCCTATCATCTCAAAGGGTAAGACAGAGGTGTAACACACACCTATCCCGACATGGAACATGGGTGGTTTTTAGTCAGTAGAAGTCTGACACTCCCTACTGCTCTGCCCAGAGCGGGAGGAGTCATTTGATGATTTCCCATCCCGAAAAAAAAAGGTGTAACACATAGGTACCACATGTCATATTTGAGTCCTGCGTAATCACATTTATAAAGGCGAAAGTTTGTGAGTGTGTATGTTTGTTACTTCTTCACGTCTAAACGGCTGGAGCGATTTTAATAGAATTTGGTATGGAGTTAGCTGACACCATGGATTAACACATAGTTTTTATCCCGATATTTTCTTCCCGTGGGATAATTTTCGAGTTGTAGCGGGTGAAGCCGCTGGCAACAGCTAGTATAATATAATTATCATCAAATGAGCATGAATTCGGACTCCTTACCTGTTATTAAAAAAAATCTATGCAAAAATATAATAACAGTTTATCTAACCCGGAAATCGTACCTATGACCTCATGTTCAGCAGCAGCACTTGCGACCACTAGACTATCAGTCAGTTACAATAATAGTCACACTTCACACTAATATTATAAAAACGAAAGTTTGTGAGTGTGTTAGTGTTAACACATAGGATAGTTTTTATCCCGATTTTATCTTTCCGTGGGATAATTTTCGAGTTGTAGCGGGTGAAGCCGCTGGCAACAACTAGTTTAAATATAATTATAAATTAATATTGTTATAGTTAATTAAAACCGGACTTACTAACTTTAGTATTTAACCTTAATTAGTTAAGTCCAATTAATTTTATAGTTCCTATTCTACAGTAAGATATCTATATTTTATTTAAATGTGCGTTCATTACTATTAATAACTACCTTCGTTATGCTTATTAATAAGCTAACCAAAGATTTAAAAATAGAGGAATTATTTTCCTTATAAATTATATTATAATGGTGATAAAACAAAATTTGCAATAAAGAGTTATTGTAAATTTTGTTCTATCACCATCGTAAACAACCTCCAAAACTGCATTGAAGCTTCAATAACAGCGTTTGTTTAAAATAAGTGCACTTTATTTATAAACTTATACAACAAACATTGTCCTTGTCAATTAGCATGAAACTAGTATAGTGCGTATAAATTACATTGGTATGGAGGCTAGTGGGGCGACTAAACAACCCGGGAATCTCCTCGATCCCGTGTCCCGTGACGTTGCCTCGGTCCCCTGATAAGAATTAATCAAGCCAGGCCCGTCCTGCCAGTCAATGAACGCGTTTGAGTGGAAAATAAAAATAGTCCTACAAATTGCGTGTCAATTTCTTTGAGTTTTATTGTTAAGTGAGTAATATTTTTGATGCTGATATAAGGAGGATTTTTGAATTTTATATATAATATTATATTGATTCCAGCTCTGTTGACCATCCAATAGAGCTGGAATCAATATCGATACTTACAAAAAATATTTCCGGGACTTATTTGACAAGACGATATTAAAATTTCATAATGTTAAAGATCGGTAAAGGACACAGATATTTTTCAGAAATTGGATTATGGAGTTTAAATCAGATCAATTATTACTTGGATCTTAGAACTTGTGTTTGTCATATTCATAAAAAACTGGAAACCCTAAAGTTTGCGTCAGACAAAAATACCAGAACAAGAAAAAAAAACTGGCCAAGTGCAAGTCGGACGTGCACATAAAGGGTACCGTACCATCGAAATGTATGGTAACCATACATTGCAGCCAAAAATGTAAGTTTGTACGCATAATATTGAGAGATTTTCCATGTAATTAATATACTTCTTATAAGTTGAAATAATTTCTCTATTTATTTCAAAATTTTAGGCTTAGTAGTTTCGGAGTTAGAAGAGGTAATAGTCAATTTTCTTAAATGTATTTAAAAGTGTTTATCTTAAAATTATTTAAATAAATATATTTGAAATTATCACAGTAAGTCTTTTCATTTGATATATAACACAGTACAGTTTGCAAAATTAAAAAAAAAACTGTTAAGCTCCCTAAAAGTGACCCCAATATTCAAAATTAATTTATTTACATGTCATATAAATACATATGTGTACCAAATTTCAACTTGTTCGGTCCATTAGATTCGGAGCAAATTGGCTGTGACAGACGGACAGACAGACACACGAGTGACCCTATAAGGGTTCCATTTTTTTCCTCTTAAGGTACGGAACCCTAATAAACTACTATTACAATTTAAACTTCAATGACTTGCCATTAAATTATAACTATCCAATACACATCCACAAAATTAACACATGTGTGAAAAAACCCACCCAAAAAAGTTTTTCATCAAGCGAAATGCATTCGATCGCGGCATATCAAGCAGAGTCCGTCCATTAACGGCACAAGTTTACAAAACACAAAACAGGCGAAGCTGTGCGAGAGAGATGACAAGAGAAACCACTTCCGCAATGAGATGGCGCACTTCCTGTGATTGAGGGCGCCCAACGCCGCGCCGCCGCGTCCTGACCGGATCGCGGCGTTCGTGGCCCTACACTTTGGAAACTTTCTCTAATGTGAAATTAGCTGTTGAAGAAAATTGCGTGCTGGATTGTGGAGCTAAAGTTTTTGAGGGTCTTGTTAGTGAAGGTGGATGAGGTGATCTTTAAGGAGTCAGGTTAGGAAATCTCCAGGTAATGAGCATAGAAAAAACATCTTTTTCTACGAAAATAAAATGGTAGTAGGTCATTAGGACAATGACGTAAATAGAAGGGCGATATCACTTCTGTTTACAATCTCTTATGAAATATGATAGCAACGTGTTTTTAGAATAGTAATTACTCGAATAACTCCCGTTTTCTAAACCTTCAGAAAAACCCACGTTTCATCTTTGTCATTTAATGTATCTAGAAGAGGTTTTTTTATCCACTATAACGGAGAAGAAAATATGTTCTGATTAAATGATAAGTAAGTGAGCAGACGCAATAACAGTCCTTGCTTTAACAGCACTTTACTGCGTAAATTCAGTCGTACCACGCACATTTGGCAAATGCGATGGGTACATATTGTGTAGTAAACGAAAGCACGCATAGCAGTACTGCTGTGAACACTGGCTCGCCGTGTAATTTCCAGTGCATCCCGTTCTCATCTCTCTCGCTCAGCTAAGTAATGACTTAGATCCATTCCCGGATAAATAGCAAATTGAATGTGTGCCCCTCGTAGTGTGGTGTACAACGCCACCCCGTCTGCGAGCCGTACCACCTGTGAGTGTGCGGCACTACTTGTATGTGTGTGTGTCCACTGATAATGCAAGCTGTACATTCTGGTGATTAGTGGCGCACGCCTATTAATTTTACCAGACTCCAGGTAGTTTTTGAGAAGGTGGTTCAAGTTTGAGTGAAAATTTATTTTCCGAGAGAAGAGTGCAAATACTTGCCAAAGCATTAAAACAGGGGTAATTTTGGGTGCAACAAGCATAGTTAAACTATGTTTTAAAAACTAATTTCGCGGTAAGCATGGCCGCACCGCCGATAACCCGCTACTATTTACAATGTTTTTCGTCGGTCGTATTTTTTGGCTTGTTTTACGGTCGGCGAATATGAAAAGTTTTGAGGAGCTCTCGCCGAGAGGCGTAAACGCGGTTTACGACGTCTTCGAGTTGAATGCGCCACATGTTAGCGTGTTCCACTGAATTTCCTCGCGGTATAACCGCATTACACGTGCTCCATGACCTGACCATGAAAATTTTAAACGTCTCGCTTCAAACTAAAGGGCTCGTTTTCGCCACCGCAAGTTGGCAAACGGGCGCATAATGTAGCACTCGTATTTGTTGAAGAATACTTGAGGGTTGGGTTAAAACCGACGTCTTTTTAAACTGCACAATGCAATCCCGACTGGGCCAGCTGCAAAAACTCCCGGTCCGGGACAACAAAGAGATGTCCTTATAAATTCTCGATTAAATTTTGGATACGAGCTCCAATGAACACAAATTCCTAGAGTCGGTCCAATAAAGGACGCCGTGCAGCCGCGTTAGGAGGCCATAAACGAACGTATTATCCATGTAAGGCGGAATAGCCGTTGCACAATTAATTGTTTCATTTTGGGAAACAATTCCCGCTCCTCATTCAATTAAGAGCGGCGACTAAGGGGAGTGGGCCGCGGGGGCGCGGGAGGTACGGGTACGGGCTACCCCGCCCGCTCATGAGACGGACGTATTAATAGCGCCTGCAATATTGATATACTCGTATCGTATCCCACGTAGCGCGTTCGAATACGATATTGTTTGTTAGCGAATTCGATTTGTGTCGATCATAAATCTTGCGCCTTATGTTGAATTTGGAGTTGATTGAATTCGCACCGAGGAACGCAAGAGGAAGGAACGAGTGTCGCGTACGACGCGCGACGGCGCAACGAATTAAGAGTACGCATTTACGTTTTAATTAGTGTTTCTGGATGAATAATAGATTAACGAAGCAAGTGATGACGAGCGCGAAGCTCGGGGCTCGCGCTCGCTACTCAGGTGATACCGAAGCGGGACTCAATTAGCAAAAACACACAGAATTAAGAGAGACAAACATGTCGGGCGGGACACATCACGACTGACGAGGCGCCCTCCTCAATCCGAATTTTATATTGCGCCATTCATTATTCATTGTGTTTGTCAAGAAAATTACTGTGGACCTTTTAATATAACTTCCCGAGTCGCACAAACGGAGCTACAAATTGGAGTTGTGAACAAGTTTGCTGGGAGTCGTGACTTAACCTTGGCGATTAGTACTCGCGTGTCGAGCTGTCAAACAAATTTAATTAGGTGCTAAATTCGCGAGGATCATTGGGCGTATTTAGTGGTTTAGTTAAATTAAGTTTCGAAGTAAAATTATGAGCATAAGTTTGGTAGCTATCACGCTAATGCAAGTAGGGTATTAAATTTAAAAGATAGCTGCGTCTCAGGGCAGAGCTTTCAAATCAGTGGCGTTGGCTGAAGATTTGAGAGCAATCTGTTAGATTGGTTCATTACGGCCTCCATTAGTGGAGTAATGAGTCGCGATGCATGCCGCCGAAGTGAGTGCGGGGCAGACAGGCAGGGAAAACGCTTTACTTCCTCTTCTCTTACTTTAAATCTCAAAGTCAAAAACTGCAGATGTAAACAAAGCATTTAAGGATAGGTATGAAATGTTTGCAGTTATAACAAACTAAGTAGCTGATGCCCGCGGCTTCACCCTCGTGGAAATTATATGCTAAGAAAATTCTCGGGAACCAGTCTATCCATTAGTGAAAACAGCATGAAAATCGGTGCAGAAGTTTTTGATTTTCTCGCGAACAGACTGACAGACGCGGTGGAGGACATTATTTTATAATATGTAGTGATATGGGAATCATAGAATTATCCTCAGTGGGAAATAAATCACTAAATAATATATTCATAACCATAATTCAAAGTCGTGATAGGTTACAATCGGGCATGGATGGATGTCTATGCTCTGAGTCACGGATACAATACTCAACTAATATTACTCATTTTAAAAAGTCTTCAGAAATGTTTTAGTAATTTGGTTATTGTGTCTTTTTAATTACATCCTTCAAGAGCGTTTCCATATAAAATTAATTTTATAATTCTCCCTTTATGTTTCGATTTCACTCAAATTGTATCCGACCAGTATTAAGCCACCAAAAAGCTCTACGTATAGTAATTTATAACCTTCCTTCAAAACCTAGATGGCACAGAAAAAACCCTTATCAAACAACCGCGTCAAAAACGCGGCGTTCAAACCGCCAGTCTGATTCTCCGTAACGTTTAAGCGAAAATTAGCTGCAGCTTGGTGTGGAGGATTTCGAGTATGAATGCAGGTCGGGTTCTGTCCATTAGCCTAATTGGAGACGAGGCAGCACCGCAGCGCCACCTAGGACACGGCCCTTTGTTATGGCAGACACTAAATTTTACTGGAATCTCCTAATAGACCACTGAGGGTGCGTTCGTGCGGGTTTATGATTTTATGGGGGCTTTTGATTTTGGTGGGGTAATCAACCTTTTAAAAATAATAATGTTACAAGAAATGTTTTAAAAAATTGAGACAAAATATGTTTTTTGCGTTTTACGTTGTAACGTCGCACGTTACATTTTGCACAAAACAAAACATATAAACTAAATTAACAATAAAAACAGCAACATTCCAATGTTTACTTTCATCCACCTGTCAAGGAACCGCAGACGTCAAAATATAATAACCATAGAAAATTACAAGTAGTGCGGTAGCAAATAGTAATTACTAAAATCACAAGATGCATCAACTATCGGGCGCGCGAGTGAGGATTTATCTATGGGCTCGCGTATGTCCCATCTCTATCCAACGCTGCCAACGCGATCTTTTCGTTTGACATTAGGAATTTTGGTTTTTCCCGAAGCGGTCACACGTCTCACCATATCTAAATTATATGTGATTTCACACGTGTCTTAACTCGCCATTATCCGGGCCTAAAACAATTGCCTACCTAATCAACATAATTCTCCGCCATCGAGCAATTAAATTCGGTGTCTTTGAAACCCCCATACTGGGTAAGTGTTGGATAGCATATGTGTATATTTTGTGTTCTTTGTCCTTATAGGTTAACTTGGCATGTATGCTTAATTTTATCTATTTTAGTGTACGCTATTTCATGTATTTCATTTCAATCTAATGCCTTCAGCTCAATGCATTTTGATTTTTTCGTGCTTCACACTCAAAATGTGCTATCATGCCGTATTTTCACTCTTCCCACATGTAAACTCCGTCTGATTGTGACAATCCACCAACACCTTCATTAGTGCATTATTATTGCTGTTCGCTCTGCTTGGCTTGGTGTCGCAATCAGCGGAGTTGGCCTTTGGTCATCTCGTGACACGCTGGACGTCATGTTCCAGGGTCCAAAGTTCCGGCTGCACCCTCAAGTTCGCGTTAGTTACGCGGCTGGTTCCGTCGTGCGTGCTAGAATCGGGCCGGCATCGGACTTCCCACTTGTTGGCCATACTTGCCACGTGGGCCGAGCCGGGCCGACGTAAAGAAGAGCTGGCCATCACCCCTACGCATCCAGCGTGGCACATCGCTGCGGTCATCGCCACGCCGGCTATCAGGGCAGTACAGCACATCCCACAGGGAAGCCTTAGGAGTTTGTGTCCGTAGACCTTCCCACACCCATTTTTTATATTAATATATATTATGTAGACTGGTTGCGTGGTCTTATTTAATATAACCTGCGCCACGCACCCCTTTTCCGTCACATTGGCGCCCAAAAACGTGGTTTTACGGTCACATATTCCTTAGGGTAACCTTGTGGGTATTTTTTTTTATATATGTTGGTGTCATTGGTGGTTGTATTGTTTTTGTAAAACGTTTTGGTTGACAGCAACTAAGGTGTACGCAGCGGTACCTTATTTATATTGGTAGGAACGGTTTGCTCCGTTGCAATATAATTGTTATTTTAATTGTTATTTTTAGGTAGAACGCATTTATCGTTCTACTATAGTGGTAGGGCCAATAGTAACGGCTCGCCCCGGGGAGGTACCACACTCCTTCCTATTTCTTCCGGTAAGCAGCTCTGCTGTGCGCCGGTTGAAGGGATTGGGTTGCCGGGTTTTCAATTACTGGCTACTTTAGACATAACAACCTTGTCTACTGATGACACAAACAGCGTTGATATCAAATATCGCTTGTATGTGTCAATTTTTCTTATATAACTTAGAATCATTTTTTTTTATATTTTAAATTAAACATTATTCAATTAACAGTAATTACATAATTATCAATTATAAAAACAAGCATTAGTACTTAATACTAAAAATATTGTCACACAACTTGTACCTACAACTTGTCTTTTGGAATTTATAGCCTAAATATCAATAAATCTTGTACTTGTATACATTTGACCTGGATCACTAATGTTCCATACAGTGAACGTTTTTTATTGTTGACAACTCAAAAGTACAGTACTATTACTTTGAATTACCAGCTGTTTCCAACAAGTGTTGCACCACAATTCCCACCTACTAACTGTCAACCAATCCACTAACCAACCAACCTATTAACAGCCTAACATACCAACCTACCTAATAACTCCCTAACTTACCTACCTACTTATTAATTAATTAATTATCCTACTAACTGTCTACCTGCCTATTAACTTGATACCACTTGCCTTGTTAAATATTGTTGTTTCTGAGTTCAGTCAACAGCAAAAATTTGTCATTGGATGTCAATAGTGACTCATATTTTAATTTTCATAACTATTATTGTCACCATTTTCAGAATTTAATGGCATAAGCGTACACATTAGTTGCACCGATTTTAAAAAAAAAAAAAAAAAAAAAAAAAAAAAAAAAATATATTTAAATTTAGTTTACTAACTTCAAACTTTTTCAAAAAAAAAAAAAAAAAAATTTTTTTTTTTTTTTTTTTTTCCCTTTCCTTTTGTAACGTAGCTTCCTTCACTTCACACGGACAACAACCAAGACGTTTAATTTCAGTTTATTTTGTAACAGTCGGAGTAATTGACGCTCATCATACCTTGCTGATTGCTATCCAACACTTTCCAGTCTTACGGATAACTTAATATTTATACATTTAAACTCAATTTGAAGTAACAACAAATTTTTCTTGTTTAAACTACATTCAATATGGCACATCCGGTAAAATTCATGTCGTTGCAAAAGGCAGAGCTCGAATACGAAGTAGCTATCAGAGGAGAAACACCCGCCACTACTGTTCAGGAATTGCGGAAACAGATTGCAAAATGCGGACCAATGTTTCCTTCTGAGGACATTCTTACGAGTCCATTCGAAGTATCGGTAGATTTAAGTGGAGTTTTAGAGGTTTTAACTAAGGCCGCTACTAATTTAGAATCATCAACTACAGATAAACAGTCACTACTAAAAATTCAAAATCTTTTAAATCATGCTTACCACAGAATAAATAGAATAACTTGTGGAAGTGTTAACAAAACGGAGTACGATGAGTGTGTAAACTTATATAAGTCGATGTTGGTGAAATCAAGTGAGCTGCTCGCATCAGCTTCTGACCCCTTATCACCAGTTAGCAATCAACCTCCATCTACACATAACTTGACTTCTCCAATTCACGTGACGGTGTCATGCGATGGTGGTCAACATAAATTTGCAAAATTAAAATTCGAGGGAAATTCTTGCGTACGTTCCTTCTTACAGCGGGTAAATGAACTTTGTCACGCCAAAGGAATACCAACGGATAAAATCCTCACTCACGCGACCGAGATTTTTACTGGCGGCGCGCTCCACTGGTACAGAAGCATTAGAGATTCAGTATCTAGCTGGGATGAACTTGCAAATTTATTAAAACGCGACTTTGATCAGTCAGACTATGATTATAGACTCTTAACTGAAATCAGAGCGCGAACACAAGGGGAGTCAGAAAATATAGTTATTTACTTGTCAATAATGACAGGCTTGTTTTCGAGGTTGACAAAAGCACTATCTGAGGAAGATAAACTAGAACTTCTTCTACATAACATCCGTCCATGCTATGCTAACATCTTATCGTCAGTGGCCGAAATAAAATCAATCGAACAGCTAAGGACTCTTTGTCGTAATTACGAAAACATACAATCGCGCCTTGCTCAATTCAGAGAACCACCAAGACCCTCATCAAATACTTTAGCACCCGAGTTTGCTTATTCAGGAATTTCAACAGATAATAAAGGAAACAATAATTATAATAAAAGGTTTAATCAGTTCAATAAACACGATCAAAAGGCTATTATTAATAATAAAACAGTTACAAATAACAGTAACGATTCCTCCATATCCCCTAACTATGTTCATGCCATAGATAAAGGTTCACATAAGAAGATTCCTTATTGCCCACGTTGTCGTAGTAACGAGCATGCTTACAGGAATTGTACGGTAAAGACTGACGAGATCTTTTGTTTTGGCTGCGGCCAGAAAGACATAAAACGTCCAGCTTGCAAGAAATGTAGTAAGAACAGTTCAACTAAGAAAAAAAACTAATCACCGAGAATTGTGTCGTAAACAACTTTGACAGACAAGACTGGGAAAAGTGGTTGCACACAGTTAAATGGTTCCACAAGTCTTACAAAGTTCACACAATTCTCGATAGAAAAGTTAATTTAGATAACAGACCTTACGTATCAGTGCAGATAGAAGGAGTTCCAGCCACTGGACTCTTGGACTCAGGTTCGGCCGTCACAATTTTGGGCAACGGTGCTCATACGGTTTTATTGGACCGGGGTATGTCTCTTATCACGGACGACTGCATTGCGGTTAGGGCAGCAGGCGGACAAAATTTACAAAGTATCGGTTACATTCATATCCCAGTTCACTTTGAAAATCAATTCCACATTCTCAAAGCTTTTGTAATACCAGATATCAATACAAATCTCATTCTAGGTGTGGATTTCTGGCGAAAATTTGAATTATGTCCCAAGTATGTTGGTAGTGTAATGATTTCAAACAACTCATTGGAAAACTGTACTCTAGAGAGCTGCAATCGCACCACAATTACGGGTTACAATAACTTAGAGGAGTCACAAAAGCATTTGGCTGATAGTGTAATTAAACAGTTTGAAAGCATTTCATCACAGCACAAGGGTCTAGGAGTAACCGATCTAATAACTCACCACATTGATACAGGTGAAAGTCAACCAATTCGTCAGCGTTATTATCGACTATCTCCTGAAAAACAACGCATCCTGGTAGAACAAGTGGACGAGATGCTTTCCCTCGACGTTGTCGAGCCTTGCGAAAGTGCGTGGTCATCTCCAGTTCTCCTTGTCACCAAGAAAAACGGTCAACCTCGATTTTGTTTAGATAGTCGAAAGCTAAATTCAGTCACTAAACGCGATGCTTACAACTTACCCTATATCTCGGAGATACTAGATAACCTCAGAGACGCGCGTTATCTTTCCAGCATAGATCTATCGAAAGCTTTTTGGCAGATACCGATAGCTGAGGAAGATCGCGATAAAACAGCATTTTATGTTCCAGGCAGGGGCACCTTTCGCTTTAAAAGGACTGCTTTTGGTCTTACGAATGCCCCGGCCACTCAACAGCGTCTAGTTGACCTGCTGTTCTCTGAATTTGATCTTAAAGTCTTCGCATATCTAGATGACATTATAATAATTAGTAGCGATTTCAATAGTCACGTGAACTTACTTTTACGGGTACTAGAAAAGCTCAAAAAGGCGAACTTAACCATTAACCTTGAGAAATGTAATTTTTTTAGTTCGCAATTAAAATATTTAGGCTACGTAGTAGATGCTTCAGGTTTGCGGACCGATCCTTCCAAAGTTGATGTTATACTAAAATATCCAGCACCAACCAATAAGAAAGAACTTAAGCGTTTTCTAGGTACGGCGACCTGGTACAGACGTTTCGTTCCCAACTTTAGTACTATAGCTGGTCCCTTAAACAAATTAACATCAACAAAGAAGGGTACCCCGCCATTTAAATGGACCCAAGAGGCCGACGCCGCTTTTCAGAAATTGAAGGAAAGTCTAGTGTCAGCCCCAGTCTTATCATGTCCAGATTACAATAAACCGTTTGAGGTGCATACGGATGCAAGCGATTTTGGCCTCGGCGCAATGCTCACCCAAACAATTGATGGAAAGGAACATCCAATTGCCTACATGAGTAAGTCATTGACCGGGGCTGAGAAAAATTACAGCATTACCGAACGCGAGACGCTGGCCGTCGTAACCGCCCTAGAATATTGGCGTTGTTACATCGAAAATGGTCAACAGTTCACTGTTTATACTGACCACAGCGCGCTCAAGTGGTTTCTCTCTATAAGCAACCCAACGGGTCGGTTAGCTCGTTGGGGAGTTCGTTTATCAGCATTTAATTTTGTTCTTAAACATCGGCGTGGCGTGGATAACGTCATACCAGATGCCTTATCTAGGATCGTCCCTATTAGTGCCATTAGTACTTCCAACTCTTATTTGGACACTAAAGACTCTTGGTACAGGAATATTTATGACGGTTGCCTAATTGATCCTACTAAATTTAAAAACTATATTGTTAAAAATAACGCGTTATATCGACTATCGAAGAATAAATACAATTTAACTTCAGAATTCGCGTGGAAGGAGGTCGTGCCAACCGAATTACGTGAGCAAATCGTTAATGAAAACCATTCAGTGCCTACGGCTGGTCATATGGGCATATTTAAAACATACCGTAGTCTTGCTTTACGCTACTACTGGCCAGGCATGTACCAGTCAGTAGTCAAATTCATAAGTACTTGCGACAAATGTTTAGCCTACAAGTCCCAAAATCACCAGACACTGGGAGAAATGGGACGTCCAAAAGATTGTTCACGACCATTCCAAATGTTATCAATGGATCTCATGGGACCACTTCCAACTTCGCGGAAGCAAAATAGTTACATATTAGTTATTACATGTTGTTTTTCAAAATATTGCTTAATATATCCAATTAAAAGAGCTACCGCTGAGATCATTACCAAAATCTTAGAGGAATCCGTGTTTCTTGTTCACGGCGTACCGCAAGCGATATTGATGGACAACGGTACCCAATTCACAGGGAAGGTCGCAGATGCCTTGTTTAAGAAATATGCTATTCCAAACGTATTTTACACCCCAAAATATACCCCTCAGGTCAATTTGGTGGAACGTTACAATAGAACAATAATAACGTGTATTTCAACTTATGTGGATGATGATCACAGATCCTGGGACTTATATATCCCAAAGGTGCAATTTGCCATGAATAGCTCCGTTAACGAGGCCACTGGATTTACTCCAGCTTTCCTAGTCTTCGGTCGCGAACTTGTAACCTGCGGTACTCATTACACGGACAACGACCTCGGCAACGAAATAGTGTTTTTGCCACGTGATGCATACGCCGAAAACTTAGGTTGCCTTTCTAGCGTTTTCGATACGGTGCAATCCAGACTATGGCAGGCTCATGTTAAGAACACCTCGCACTACAACTTGCGTCGAAAATTTGCCGAGTTTAACGTTGGCGACGTGGTCATGAAACGCGCTTATTTCTTGAGTGACAAGGGGAACAGGTTCTCGAAAAAGTTAGCTCCCAAGTTTATTAAAGCAAAAGTCATAGCCAAGAAATCACCATTGGTCTACGTTCTTCAGGACATGAAAGGCAAAGACTTGGGTTCCTGGCATATTAAGGACTTGAAATTAGTAGGAGTCAATAAATAATCACAATTTTTTTTTTAACTTAGTTATATTTAAGGCACTGAATAACACAGTGAATACATTTTTTCGGCCTCCTTATTCAGCCCCGATGGAGAACCACGCTCACTTGATTCTGTCATGTGCCTTACCCGTGGTCTCTCCTCATATTATCGGAACCTCTGGATTGGTTGTTGCCAACTCGGTACGTTTTACTTACCGGGAGTTAATATTTCAGAGCGGTTGCAACTCTTTAAATAAGCCAATGCAGGAGCGGGTAGATACTCCTTAAATAAGCCTAAATCCATTTCAATAGTATAAACCCAGTAGGTTCTTTGCTTCCTTAAAGCCGAATGTACGTCTGTTTTGCGCGAGTAACAAGTCAACTTCGGACATGGAACTCTCACATAGCTGCTAGGGCGCGGACTCACCTCTTGTTAAGGTAGTCTGCCAGTATGCAAAGATTACGAATATGAGATATGATGGATGAATGATGAAGAATACAAGGGGTCGTAATTCAGATGGAGGTATAATAAGAGCAAAGGATTTTTACTGAGGTAAAAACCCTCACCAAGCGGCGGGGTACTGTAACGTCGCACGTTACATTTTGCACAAAACAAAACATATAAACTAAATTAACAATAAAAACAGCAACATTCCAATGTTTACTTTCATCCACCTGTCAAGGAACCGCAGACGTCAAAATATAATAACCATAGAAAATTACAAGTAGTGCGGTAGCAAATAGTAATTACTAAAATCACAAGATGCATCAACTATCGGGCGCGCGAGTGAGGATTTATCTATGGGCTCGCGTATGTCCCATCTCTATCCAACGCTGCCAACGCGATCTTTTCGTTTGACATTAGGAATTTTGGTTTTTCCCGAAGCGGTCACACGTCTCACCATATCTAAATTATATGTGATTTCACACGTGTCTTAACTCGCCATTATCCGGGCCTAAAACAATTGCCTACCTAATCAACATAATTCTCCGCCATCGAGCAATTAAATTCGGTGTCTTTGAAACCCACATACTGGGTAAGTGTTGGATAGCATATGTGTATATTTTGTGTTCTTTGTCCTTATAGGTTAACTTGGCATGTATGCTTAATTTTATCTATTTTAGTGTACGCTATTTCATGTATTTCATTTCAATCTAATGCCTTCAGCTCAATGCATTTTGATTTTTTCGTGCTTCACACTCAAAATGTGCTATCATGCCGTATTTTCACTCTTCCCACATGTAAACTCCGTCTGATTGTGACAATCCACCAACACCTTCATTAGTGCATTATTATTGCTGTTCGCTCTGCTTGGCTTGGTGTCGCAATCAGCGGAGTTGGCCTTTGGTCATCTCGTGACACGCTGGACGTCATGTTCCAGGGTCCAAAGTTCCGGCTGCACCCTCAAGTTCGCGTTAGTTACGCGGCTGGTTCCGTCGTGCGTGCTAGAATCGGGCCGGCATCGGACTTCCCACTTGTTGGCCATACTTGCCACGTGGGCCGAGCCGGGCCGACGTAAAGAAGAGCTGGCCATCACCCCTACGCATCCAGCGTGGCACATCGCTGCGGTCATCGCCACGCCGGCTATCAGGGCAGTACAGCACATCCCACAGGGAAGCCTTAGGAGTTTGTGTCCGTAGACCTTCCCACACCCATTTTTTATATTAATATATATTATGTAGACTGGTTGCGTGGTCTTATTTAATATAACCTGCGCCACGCACCCCTTTTCCGTCACAACGTTTATGTTTTTATTTCCTTAAATTGTAAAGGTAAATGTATCTTAGCGGTTATTTCGTAAGAAGTGTTTTAAAGTGTAATGTAAGTTTCGAAATAAAAAAACTAGTTTTTAATTAATATCCTGCCAGAATAAAAAAAAAGTACCATTGGTAGTCACTAACTGTTAGAAACTTAATACATGACTAATGAGAAACCCTAAGTTGCGCTTATACTCATAGCATTACGACAAAAGGTAAGGGGCGGCGGTAGCTCCTTCTAATTAAATGGTAAACTTTCATGAGCTCCCCCCTCGCCCTCCCCACCCCTCGTACTGCTAATTAATGCGCCCACGGGAAGCTCGGACGTCTCGCCTTTCGACCCTGAGACAATACATCATACGAGGACTCAACTCATTCAAAACCATTCATATTAAGATTGTATATAGTCTGTGATATATTGTTCTTCTTTCCATTCGATTCACGTAATCAAATAACATTTTTCATACCAAAATGGTCTGAAAGTTTCCTCCGATCTGAAGTATCAATGCGAACATGGCAATCCTTTTAGTAAGCGCTAAAAACTACGGCAGAGGAAGTCAATCCGCAGCCAGGTGGCGCGATGGCGCCCGCGGCCCGAAGCCCGCAGCCCGACTGCTCGCTAAACGTATTGTCGTGTACCGCTTCTGATGTGGTCGAAACTAAACCCCAACTACTTAATTGAAAACCGTAATAGAGAATCCAAATACACGGTATCCCTTTTGATCGCTATATTGGAGGTGCGATGCCAAATTAATTGATCGTCTCGTTAATGTGTCGCGTAATGGAATACGATTGTACTGGATATCCGCTGTAAAATTATACGAACCACCGACTTAAATTTAAATGTATGAAGTTTCCTCTCTAAATAATTCAGAATTAATTCAAATCACTGTTAGTAATAAACGTCTGCGCTAGCGCCGTAGCATCTTCTGGGAGCTCGAAGAATACGGTAAAATGTTCCAAGTTTCTTCAAGCAATCAAGGCTTAATACCGTAGTGAAGTTTCAAGTTGGGAAATTATAGGGCGCGGGGTGAGACGCGGCCGGGAGGGGGGGCGGACGTCCGCCGCGTGTCATCTCGTAACATCAAAAATGCATTTAAATTCTGCGCAATAAAAAACAGCGGCGGGAAGTTTCACAGCGGCCCGGGGATTGAAGACGCCTGCCTCCAACCCGTGCGCTTTATAGCACTACACAATTTGTGTCCACCCGCACTTTACACGATCCCCGATCTAGTTACTAATAAAAGTGTTTCATGAAATAAGTGCGGTCTTAGCGAGCGGAACAAATATAGGGCTTTCGCCAAGTGCGCGGCAGAATTGTTAGCACAAGCAATTGCCTTATTGTATCGTAGAGTTCTCCCTGCAAGAGGCTCAATAGCTCTCCGGAGCACTTTTTTCTTGTTGTTTAGATTTAGCAGTGTTGAGTGTAGTCATAGTTGCACTTTGTTTATGTTGCGAAAAGAACAATAAGTCAAGCTATATCTATGCTTATCTGAAATAACAAATAACCTTTGGCGAGAAAAATACATCAAACAATTAAAAAACATTGCGACGATTACGTACCACTCTTATTTAACTTGTACAAAAAAAAGTAAAAAGACAACAAGATTCAACAAATTAGCATACACTAGCAGCTGTGTTTATTGAAACTACGGAACGAGACATAACAGGTGATAACTGGCACGAAAAATGAAGGGAAAATATTTTCTCTGTCCGGGCCGTAGCTGGGCCGGAGTCGGGCCGGGCCGGCTCCCCTCGGTCGACTTGATGCGATAATTAGCCCGCCCACTGTCGGATAATTGCGGGATCCGATATTGTACCGGACATTTCAAGAATTGTTTACAGACAACGATTTTAAGCGTTCGAGTTTCGACTTTATTTCGAATTCGGTTTGATGGTGATATTTTTGTGAATGAGAGTTACTAAAGGGGTGGAATGCGATTGTTTGGGGTTTTAGGAATAGTTTACTTAAATTTTTATTTGTTTTAGTTATACTTAACACTCGATTTAAATTAAAAGACAATACATTATTTGCGAAATTAACAATTATTAATCAAACCTCTACAAAAACAAAACATAATTAAAATAATCGGTAATTAAAACCACATTCCATTATCGGTTATAAATTGAATATCACAAAGGAAGCGTCACAACAACGCACCCGCGGTTACAATAATATACCAACTAATTACATTGTGACGGAGATTCTTTCATTAGCAAAATGAAACATCCCCCGCTGCGACCTGACCACCCTATCAATTACAAAGCAATGCAATTACATTCGGTATCTAATAAGCCACTTTATGGTACACGTGAAATACGACAATTTAACAGGAAATTAAAGTTGGAGCCGCAAACCACGGACGTCATTTCGCAATAGTTTGTCCAATATATCAGTGTTGAGAGTCGTTAGGAAATAATCGTAATCGAAGCGAGCTCCGCTGAACAATATGGACCGATGTCGGCCTCTCTAATTGGCCCTTACCTGGAGCGCACTCGAGAATGATAAAGCCCCCATTAGCCGCCCTATTATTTACCTACTCGTCATTAGCGTAGACTTCATTAGGATAACGAGATAACGGAGCCCCGGCTCGAGTACTCAGCCCCTGCAGTATTTTTGGTGTTTTTGAACGAATTTCAAGGAACGACTGACTGCCGAATAGATTCTCAGAAAATGGGTTATTTCCAACTAAGTGAAAAAGGAGGAGCAGCTGTGGCCCAGTGGTGGCGGCCCCGACTTACGAACAGTAGGTCGTGGGTTCGAACCCAGGCATTACTTTGTGTAATTTATTTCATCACTGCTGGTCTCAAAACGGGCATGTCTTAGAACCAAAAATTCGAAGACATGTGACATCTACCAATCCGCACTGGGCCCACGTGGTAGATAGCCCAATCCCTCTCAAAGAGAGGAGGCCTATGTCCCAGCAGTGGGAACATTAATAGGCTGTTGATGATGAAGTGGAAAAGAGAAGCTGAATGTACGGATCTAACTGCTAATAAATAAGACGTTTGAAAGCTGATATTAATTGAAAACCGGTCACAATACCACGAAGAGATCTTTTGAAAACAAAGTAACACTAGAAAGATTGTTCACGCCAATCATCTCCAAGGCAATGTTTCCCTGAACTAATGTAACAAACAAAGGCGGAGTTACAATAACGTAAGGGAAGGCATCATTACCCTGATCTGACGTACTCGTGCAGAAGTGGTATGGTAACGAGCCGCGTTCGGAAGAATGAGCTAATTATTTCAGAGTATTCTATTTCCCGCGCTCCGATGTAAAGTTAACAACGTGCGAATCGGTAATAGGGACCACCCGATACTAGTGTGTTATTAAGATCGGTATCGAGGGCAGGAAAAATGGATGCACCAGCCCCCAATACCCACCACAAAAAACATACCGAATTTATTGTTAATTATAAAACTCGGGCGCGGAACATTAACGCAGAGATGCGATACCGCGATAGCCGCTCGTCTATTTATTTATTATTTAGATATCGGCCGGTGCGGTCACGACTCCATATTGTTTCGCTGTAATGGCATTAATGACGTCGGTTTAAAGTTGAAGTGTTAATTTGATTTAAAATTATGCTCCCGATTACAATCTTCATGTTCAACTTTCGCCCCGAAGCTTTAATTACAGCGGTGATCCCCGATGGAGCAGTGATATGACCGGCGCGTTCATAATACTGCTCGATGCTAATAAAAGATGAACGTAAACCACATCGGCTAGTAAACCTCGCTGCAATGCAGCTTAATGCACAAGTTGACATTATAAAAGTTAGAATTAATGATTTTAATCTCATTCCCCTTATTGCTGAATGTACACTTTACGATGCATGTGTTTAGTAACAAATTATGCAAAGTGTTGGCCGTTTTTATGCAAAGACGCAGAACTAAGGACGAGGTAGCTACCTAGATTGTTATAGGGACATTAAAAAACAATTGCATAGCGATGCCTTTTTGTATGTTTACAGTATCTGAGTAAGTTCTAAAGTATTTTAAAATAAAAGAGTAAGATAAGCATAATAAACCCTTTATCGGGAATGCTATGCTATTAACTTAAATGAGCATTTAAAATACAGTTTCTGTTTAACATACAATGGTGAGTTTTCCGAGATGGTTTCCACAGTGCACCTTACAATGGCGGAAATATTTGATCCAGGGTGTTCATGGCGGGGCGACCCATGAAACTCGATACCGCTAACGGAGACCAACGCACTGTGCGTGTTCCGTACCAATAACTTAACGTATAATTTGAACTACTGAATTAAATAACAAGACAGCTGATAGCTTCATAATAGTGAATGCATCACTCACTAATTGCCCTACTCCGTTTAAAAATAAACTATTACATTGGTCCCGTGAAAATAGAAAAGTTGAAAACCTATTTTCGAATATTGCCATCGTAAGGACCGATTACACCAATTACGTTTGATGGTTCAGTAAAAAGAAATGTGCAATATTTTTCCTGGAATATAAGAATTGACGTATCGGGAGCGGGCCGCGGGGTGCGGGGCGAGCGTCGCGGACTGAGTTACGACCGCCGCTACTCGTAAACGTCACATTAATTAGCATGCCCACTAATGAGGAGTTATGGCGCTCTAATGAGAGGACTTGTACTCGACGTATTTATTAACGTACACCCAGAGACGGCCGCTGTTAATCAGATAGATTTACGAAACAAACACTAGCTTCTTCTTCATGAAGAGAAAAAAATCCTTGAAAGAATGCAGTCTCTGAGTTAATTGTTTTGATAAATCAACCAACAAGTAAGGACGCAGTGACAACTTAATAACATAATTAAACGTTTGACACATACATAATTGCACACAAGTGTCGGCCATTTTTTCTTAATAAATACTCTTGGGTTAGCGAGATCCCGTCAATGTCACAAGCTTATTAAAATTCTGTCATAATTATATATAACGAAGACGCGGTCCTGCCATACAACCCGTTCCGTGATTGAGATAAGTGTGATTCGATGTTATACAAAACCGTGCGAAAGAACAAAGCGCGCGTTACCCCCACAATGGAGGGGTGAAAAAGACGTTAATAATATTCGTCAAAGCACTCTGGTTACATTAAATCAATTTGCCCTTTCCGCGCGGTAAGTAGCGAACGGTGTAATTGATAAGTTGAAACCCTTGTACCGAGAAGGCTACAGTTTGGCACTGCCAACATTCTGGCTGAGTTTCCACTTTTCACGTCACGTGCTGCCATCTTTCCTCTCTTTTATACAAATGAAATCTGTGTGACGGTGTATGTTTAGAAATAGAAACTAGTTACGACTAACTGCCCGACTTTAACATTTAGAATGATCGGATACGGTACTTGTACAACTTTTAATACAACGACTGTTTCAACGTTTTCGGGTACTGAAAATAGCAAACTAAAAGTTTAAACTATGTTTAAGCTTTAAACGACGTTTAACGTTATCAATGGTGTGGAAACGGCCTTTTAGAAGGTTCTAAGAATTATATAAAGACGGTGATTGTAATTTCTTAGAGAACTTTAATTAACGATTCTTGGAGGAAAAGATTAAAATCACGCTAGTTGCGATATGGCTACGATATCACGATACGGTTGATAATATAGGGTGTAAAAGTACCCTTAACGCAAACGAAAGGCAATTGTTCTCCCCACCACTGCGATCATCTTTTTGTTTTAGACCATACCTGGGAACCCCCTAGTTGCGGAGATATTGGGGGTCAAAGTTCCAAATTTTGCACAGCTGTTTTTGTAAATACTAGTTTTTCAGGTTATAACTTTACTTAAATTACCTCCATGAACCATTTCTTATTCAAACCATCTAGCACAGTGTTTTAAGAGTGCTACATTGAGTTTTACCGTAAAATATGATTTTTGACCCCAAAAAATGATGTCGTTTCCAAGCCAAAATTTTTGCGTAGTGGTCCATTTTTTGATGTACAGAATGCTTGGTTGACTTACATGGTTGATGGGTTGACTTACACCCTGTTTGTTCGATGGAAGTTTTTTTAGTATGTACTTCCATTTGTATTAACAACAAATTAGTACCTACTCAATTATTGAAACAACTTTATTTTTTTGTCATAATGACGATATCGGTATCATAGTGAAAAATTAAATCACGCCTGTAAATCGCGAAGGTGGTTAGGCAGAGCGTGTATGGAAAAGGATACCCACATTCCCCCAGTTATGTTTAAAGTCCCGTGTAATAGGGGCGAGCCTATTGCCATCAACAGGGCACAATTCCAGGCTCTGTGGCTGCTACAGAGAAATCATCATCATCATCATCATTTCAGCCAAAAGACGTCCACTGCTGTGTCGCCACATTGACCGTTCCCGTGCGTCTCGCATCCAGCGGATCCCCGCAACCTTTACCAGGTCATCGGTCCACCTAGTGGGAATCCTTCCAACGCAACGTCTTCCAGTTCGCGGTCGCCACTCCAGAACTTTCCGGCCCCATTGGCCATCCGTTCTGCGAGCAATGTGCCCTGCCCACTGCCACTTAAGTTTAGCAATTCTTCGGGCTATGTCGGTAACCTTGGTTCTCATGTGGATGTCCTCATTTCTGATTAACTCCGAGCATAGCCCTCTCCATTGCCCTTTGAGCTTTCTGATGAGGCCGGACCAGGACCTCATGCTCAGAATATTCGCTAAATGAACATTTAAAGTGAAAGCTTCTCCTACCAGCAACCGCTCGCATTTCCCTCGTTTAAATTAACTCGCAGATTGTTTTCAACGCTCGATAACTGTAATTTGACGTCGGTTTATTTTCACTCTCACATACGAGTGTTGTGAAAAAGTAAACTTTAAACGTGGTGTTAATCGAGGGAAATGGTTCATTAATATCGGGTTCAGAGCAAGTGATTACAGAGTGCTGTAATCCTTCACTGTGTCAACGTGCTTTTTAGCGGGTTGAATGAGTTTCAGTGGCCATTTTAGTTTGTAAATTTTGCTGTACGATTTTGGTCTTTGCGGGTAAACTTAAAAATTGGTTTAGCTATTGAATAATAGAGAAATGTTCCAACATGTGCAAAAAATTATTCAATGAAACTTTTGTCATTAACATAACACCACGCATGTAATCCCCGAAGAGTTAGACAGAGGTGTACCTTTTAATTAGTACATCCAGATTTCGCAAGTTATTTTGAAGTCCGAATCTACTGCTATCAACCGGGCACAAAACCAAAAGCTACTACTGTGGAATTCATTATGGAAAACCCCAATTACACTTTTCCCGATCAGAGACTCGAACTCAGAGTCATATGTTCAGCAATCGCATTTGCGACCTCCAAACCAACGAGGCAGTCAATAATTTAATTAATGAAGCTTTTATCTTTATAAGGTTATTTTCTTCGCAATCTCATCTTGGCGTTTTCGTCGGGTATATCTAAATTATATAAAAGCTTCAACAAGTACGCTCTTCAAATAATGACCCTACATCTGTCCCGATAATGTTATCATACGTCTAATTGAATGTAAAATCCTTAAATCGATACCGTCCCACTCACGCCGCCCACGCATCCAGTTCTAGCTGCAAACGAGGATGGCACACGTGGGAGGCATAATTGTATTGCTCTATCAATATTTAATCTGTAATCATCAGTATGTGTATATCTATATCCATGTGTGAGTGTTTGTGTATGTATGAATGGTAGCAGAGCACCATAAAGGAGTGCACCGGAACAGATCGCACGACAATATCCTAATTCACTCGCGCGAATGTAATCCATTAGTGTTCCCTCCTCAGGGCACCCCGCGCCTCCCCCCCTCCCGCGTCCTACCCCCGCACCAGTCTGTCATTCATAAACCTTCCATATAATTTGTATTGGCACATGTTTCATATGACTAATGGACGAGGGCACATTAAATATAAAAACGAGGTACTGCTTATTGCTGTTTACAAAACTGAAACAAATTTTTATTTTGAAATGTATGAGACTAAAAGATGTTGTAGGAAAATCCCCGGTAAGGATGAATTGAATCGAGTCAGCCTTGGTATGCTAAAAGGCCTACTCTTTATAATGAAATGTGAGCCTTATTTTTATGCCCTTTGCTAACTGCTCATACGCATTTATGAGATCATTTACTAATGAAGAAAACTCTGTGGTCTACAAATGTGAACGTCATATTACTAATGTTTCCACTTTTTGTGTTACTTTCTTTCATACACCTGTTCGTCGTCCGAAAAACTTTTACCTGAATTCGTTCGAGAGATAATAGTTTTAACATCGAGCTCGTGGTTTAATAGCAACAGGCGTTCGGATCGATCTTCAGGTTAAGCCACATTTGCCTTTGTTGGTCCGTGGATGGGTGACCACCCATTATAAAGGATGTAAAAGTACCCTTAACGCAAACGAATCAAATCAAATCAAATAATTTATTCGCATAATATGGGTAAAAAGATGGTACATAGAGCATTACATAATACTACAGTAAAGATCCTCATATTAACCATTTCTGGTATGCAAAACTTAAAACTACAGAGGTAGGTAAGTACACATTACATTTTGGACTACATACTAACTTAACTAGTTATTATTGCACAGATGAGAACATAGTAAGGCGCTACACTAATTTTCTATTCTTATAACTAAGGTATTCCTGGGTCGTGTAGAAACATTTATTGACTAACCAGGCGTACAATTTTTTCCGGAATAATGGAATAGATCTAAGTTCTTTCAGTTCATTAGGCAATTTGTTAAATAATTTAATTGACATCGGGTAACAATTTCTTCTATAGAGATCAGAATTTATGTTCGGCAAGGGAAAACTATTAGGATATCGGGTATTAAAATTACAGTAATCACCAATTAAGGGTGAAGGGCACTTGTTCTAGACCATACCTGGGAACCCCCTAGTTACGGAGATATTGGGGGTCAAAGTTCCAAATTTTGCACAGCTGTTTTTGTAAATACTAGTTTTTCAAGTTATAACTTTACTTAAAATACCTCCATGGCCCGTTTACTATTCAAAGCATCCATTAGCACAATGTTTTAAGAGTGCTACATTAAGTTTTACCGTAAAATGTGATTTTTGACCCAAAAAAAAGTCGTTACCCAGCAAAATTTTTTGCGTAGGGGTACTTAGTTTGATGTACAGTTATTATTTTTTTTTTTCGAGAATATTTCGAATTGATAAATAAAAAAAATACCAACTTTTAAAAACGCAGAACCTAGCAACATCATTAAAAAAACTAACACATAAAAGAAAAAAAGACCTTTACAATTGCCATTTTAATGATGTACCTAGCAAGTAAAAGGCAGATGCATCATTTTTTATACCCACACGAACATTTTACCTACTTAATTTAAAAATATAAAATAACTATAATTATTATCCTCGTTTGAAACACGTTGGCCCCATAACGCTGTGTTTTTATTATGGAAGTTATAATAAAATTAAAAGCTAATGTGTAGTGCTGGCAATATGGAGGCAGGTAGTTTTATTAATTATTAAATTAAGCCTATTAAGTGCAAGAATTACGACCGCATCGGACAAATCATCTTGTTTCTACTCCGTAATGGTATGTTGATCGGAATAATGGCTGCTGTTAATAATCATGATGATGTGTTATTAAATATTAAATTTATTTTTGTTGTTAGTCTTGTAGACGTTTAGTTTTTGATTTGTTGTTTAAAAAGTCCCATGTAATAAGGAGCGCGCCTATTGCTATCAACCGGGCACAAATACAGAAATCGTAAAAATAACTCTCGCCCACTATTTTTAAACAAGACAACTGGCAAAATCTAGTTCTACTATTAGGTAAGCCTGACTCTTTGAGGATTACTGGCGTAATAATAAGTTGTTAAGTTTATTTAAAAAAATGATTTTCTTATAAAGATAATATATAAAAACATGTTGTTGTTATTTGAATTTGACAGTTTCAGCGAATTTAAAAAATAAAAGGTATCTAGGACATTTATTTTGAGTTTTATGATTACAGGAAAATATTCTAGGAATATGTTGTTTTGACAATCCGTTTCCGATCGTTTTCTATACAAACAAAGCTTCTCATTTCAAGGAAAATAAAAAAATACAGTCTGTTTCTGGATATTTTTAAACTACACCAACTGTCTATCATGGATTTATTCTAAAAAAACATAGGGATCCATGCATGAGCTGACCTTTATTCCTCTAAGCCTTCCTTTTAAATAGTATAAAGAAGATTAAAATAAATAAAATAAGTTACCATCATCTTCCTGATTTTGTCCTATCTTATTGAAGCTCAGCAACACATTGTTTGCTTCCATTTTACTCCTTTTAAGGGTTCCGTCGTTTTTATTTTCTAATTCTTTGTTAATTAAGTGTAGGTAGATACAATATTTTTTTAAGGTAATTTATAAAACTGGAAATATAAAAAAAGCCTTATAAGTGTTCCGTCCGTACCCCAAAATAAAAAAAAACGGAACTCTTATAGGATCACTCGTGTGTCTGTCTGCCCGTTTGTCTGACCATCCCTCCCCCCCTTATCTCCGAAACACTGAGCGTACTATTTTGAAAAAAAAATACAGAAATTAGTTCAACAGTTATAGACTACAGGAAAACCTATAATAAGTCTATGGTGCTAAAACAATGGTACGGGACTCTTTATGTGCAAGTACGACTTGCACTTGGCCAGTTTTTCTTTAATATCATTCCATTCAGAATTCATCCATCGTTTCCGTGGTCTGCCTCTCCCTCAACCAATAAACATGACATAAACTCACACACATAAACATTATATTTTAAACTAGCTATTGCCAGCGGCTTCACCCGCTACAACCCACGGGAATATAAATTCGGGATAAAAACTATCCTATTTGTTAATCTAGGTTATAAACTATCTGTGTACCAAATTTCATCCAAATCCATGCAGTAGTTTTTGCGTGAAGAAGTAACAAACATACACACTCACACACTCACAAACTTTCGCCTTTATAATATTAGTGTGATAACCATGACGTTCTGCAACAGCGTGCTTAAAAGTTGCAACAGTTGAAACCACAAACGTCCGTCATTGAATTATAAATGAAGGAAAAATATAAAGCTTATAAAAAGACGTTCGAACATTCAAATGTTCCTTCAATTTCCGTTACCGAAAAAAAGAGTATTTTGTTTAAATTTTCATCCATTAAATGTGTGCTCTTCCCAAAGCTTTAATACACTTTAGTACTGGCTGCGTTTTCAGAAAAATTAAAGAAAGTAATCAGTGAAATTACGTCGGCTACTAAAATATGTATTCGTCATAAAAGTATGCGCCGACTTCTGTCGAGGATAAATATTCATTATGACGGATCGTGTAGCGTTTTAGCGGGATTAAACGCTATTAACCCGCGTCGCTATGCTCTTAGCTAAATCAATCGGGTGGCGTATCTGTTGTTATGTATTCTGTGTAACATTGTGCTCGCCCACTCTCGAGGCCAATTACTTAAAATCCTTGTGAATTATTTAAGTTTTTTGGAGTTCGAGGTTTGTTTCTGTGATTGTCTGATCATACTGAATTGATATCTGGGGTTTACAAAAGCTGCTATAGCAGAAACTTAGCATCTTAAAAGAATAAATACGAATCTCACTACTATCCCTCCCACGCAGGGACCGGGGCAGCTCCAACAGTATCCTAAAAATGACTTCTGGCCGACTGGATTGCGCGATCGTCAACCGGTGCTGCAGGGTCTCTGCTGGACCCGTATACTAGTATGATGAAACTGAAAATTTACTCAAAGTAATGTCTTGATTTTGGTGAAAAAATAATAATAAAAAATTATGCTGTTTGCGCATAATTACTTGTCTTTTGTTTTAACTTATAGATTTTTTTAAATGTTTTTAATAGAAGTACTTGTACGACGATCATATTTAAACTGTTGCATGTCAATGAAATCTTGGGGAACTTCGGCTTCTAAGATACAGGCTTCCTGCCTAGTTTAGGAGTCAGATGTTTCGACTTTAACTATGACACTGTTGTACAACTTAATCATAAGCCCCTTCTATATTCAACTATTTGGTTTTTGTGTACAAATAAACGATTTTATTTTTATTTTTAAAGTAGCGATGTGTTCCATTGTTTTGTTAGTTTCATGTTTTGTTCTGTTGGTTTTCATTTGTGTTTAATTTAGTTTACTAACATAGATATAAGGGAAATTGTTACTAACACTATGAGTCATGTTTTATTATTACAATTCGTAAAATGGTTCCAAACTGGCAATCTATAATATTATCCTATTAAATCTTCTAAAGCAGGCTCTTTTTTAGGTTTCTGGGTTTCAAGTTAGAAATCAATCTTTCAACTTTTTCTACAACCCTTTACTCTCCTAGTCGACATTTCTTTAGGACTTGAAATATTCAGGGGCCCTAAAAATCATTTATCCATCAAGCATGGGATTTGGGGTTATGCTCTTATGCCCGATACTTATAATCACTAGACTGAACATGTTATTCAGATACGTGTTTTTTGTTTGTATCCTAGAACTTATTTACATATATTTACAAACATAAAACGAAGTGCCTTCTGCCCTATAATTATATATTATAAAAAAAGCGAAAAATATACAACCTAGATTATAATCTTCGTACTTAGCAATTTTTTAGAGCCTTGTTTGTTATAATGAGCTTATTAGTATTCACGTTTAAGTATAAAGTCTGGTATAAAAGTGGAATGTCACGGAGACTTTTACGCGACTTTTTATTATAAACAAAAAATAAAGTGATGTATGTCTAATCTGTGTTAAGACGTGTTGTCGCGTCGTCACTCACTCAATATGTATGAGCGGTTGTAAACACCAATGCGGGGGTTCGCTTCATCCGGCTGAGAGCTCTCATTCGCCTCTAATTAATTACTCAACTCAGTTTCAATTAAATTAACTCGAGATCGGGGCATCGACACGCAATGAATCGATGCCAGCCGCGATTCGATTAAGATCGTTAATGCCGATCAATTTTACTCGTTAGTTATCAATAAAGTTATTAAGCGTGCGCCGCGAAGCCCCTACGCAAACATGCAACGCTAGGTGCATGTACTAGCGGTCGTAGTTTCATGTAAAAGGGTAGACACGAGCACACGATGATTGGTTTGTGAACTTGTTAAGTGGGAAATGATTTAGATAAATGATAGGTTGCCATTATTTGTAGTTGGCAAAAGAATGAAGACATTAAAAATGCATGTTAGGGTCGTTTCTGGATTGAAAATGTTGTGACATGATTCCGTGGTGTCACGCAATAGGTACGCAGTCCGACGGTCGCGTCAGTTTGCGGGTAGCGTGATCATTCGGTAGTCCGTGACCTGCTGTGACATCAATAATTTGTGACGTCTTCGGCTGTCTGCAACGACTACAAGGTACTAAGTTGAATATTTAATACCACGTCAAGTTAATTTCAATTAAGAATATTACTTAATCCTTTATTCAGTTACTTTTCTCCTTTTACTTCATTTGAAAAGCGACCGTTTCAACACACTTCGTGTTACATGTACAGTTTTTCCGAAATTGGTCCTAGTTCTCTTTTTAGAATCCGACAAATGGATCGGTCAGTAAAGGATGCCAGTCATGCCGTGTCACGTCTATCTTGTCTATGACGGCAAATGTTCGCATCCACGTACTGACGCGAGTGCTTGACACACTTCGGCCCACTTCAGGGTTAAATGGCATAAATCTGGTGTCCTATAAGAAAGTGTTTTTAAAGGCTTACTAACCAACTTTACGGATGAAAATGAAAAAAATAACAAAACTTTTGAACATTTTCATTTTCTGGAACAAAATTTTTACTTGATTTGCCGGCAACAAGAAGGCGTCGAACAAATACACTTTGCTAGATACTTTAGATATATCTAATCTTAAAGACTAGCCAAGTATGTGCACTACATGTTGCAATTAAAGCTCGAAGCTCGTTACAAACGTTACTATGACGCTTTTGATACATCAACTTAAAATTTGTATCTCAAACACGCAGTAACACTAAAACTAAATTGGCCACTCGAAACTAGTTGAACCGAGTTTAAAACTGCGCCCTTAGCGGGGAGGGGGCGTTTTAATTACGGCGTTTAAGTAAAAGCGACGCTGCGTCTAGTCTAGCTAGCTGCATTACACAGATTCAGCCACCAAAAGCCTTCCACTTAGCTAATGAAACATGTTCGCGTATAGTGTTTTAAGCGCCGTCGCAGCCTCGAGCTCTGTGGGTATTGTGAACCGAGCGGTCGCCAGCTTCGGTGGACTCGTCTCCGCAAATCCTCATTTACTTGCATTATTTTAATGGAACTATTGTGGGCGGATGTCCTTTGTCGCGTGCGGATGCGGATCCGGCGCACCGGGCGGTGGGAAATGTGCATAAGTGCATCACCGCTCTGCCCCAAATTGTACCGCCGATCCCAAATTTAATGGCAGAAAGCTCCGTTTCAATTTAGCGCATTTGAATAGACGCTCCGGTTGCAAAGTCGCAGCAGAGAACTGGGTTTATTGTACACGTTACGTCTATAAAAATAGATGAAAGAAATAACAACGTATCCATTAAACTAATTAAGTGGGGCGAGTTGGTCTCGAGGCCACGCAGCGCGTCCGCAGAGAAATCCCACGGACCTCTAATAACTGGCTTCCCTAATAAGCTAAGAGGTTGTCTTACTCGTATAAAAATGCAATCGGCGGAGCGAAGGCCCCGGCGATGTCGTTCAAACTTTTCAAATTTTCCACCAGCCCGACGGTATTAATTTTAAATTAGAGCCAGAGACGTAAATTGTCTCCACATGTGAACGACTGGCGTTAATTAAAGTTTTCTTTATACTTCATGTTTTATTCTAATGTGGGTATTAGAGGATTAAACTTTTTATGTTTCCATTAATCTTATTAACTGGTCCTTTTGGTCGCAAGACGAATTAGTGAGTGAGCATTTTTTTTCTCTTTTATTAATTTGCATGCCTGTATGTTTAGTTTAAGAATAACACAGTATTTCTTTAGTTTTTTGAGCATTTGACTATTAAACTTTAGCTTATTACAAAGCTGTCTGTTACAAACAAACCAAGATTTAATTCCGATAATGGAGTATTAATTTAGTGTCGTATCCAGTGGAGGCACGCGGTCACTTAGGTCGAGCACACACCGTCTACTGCGACTTAACATGGTCAAGTCGTGACTGAATTACGAGCTCTATGGTTCATAATGTGCGTCCCGCGAGCGCCCGGCCAGTTTCACACGACTGACCGTATGATTTTTCATGATCACAGAGTAAAGGGGCGACGGTGAGTGTGTGCAGGGCCTTAATGTCACGACATGATTAATTTCTAAACCTCCTGACGCCTTAACTACTTCGTAATAAGTAAACTAGACACGAACCCAAGCCCAATGAATAAATTAAATACTAATTTCTTGACATACTTTGTTTGAAGCGGATTGCCTTGCGAGTAATTACGGTTATATTTTTATTAAGGTTCTGTACTCAAAGTGAAAGTAACATTTCATCAAAAATTTAAGGCGGAGTATTTTCATTAATTTTTGGTGCTTTGTTCGGAGTTAAGATTGTGAAATGTTGTTTATCATGTTATCTGCTGTTCTGGGAAGGCGATGTATTAAGGTCAAAGAATTTGTTTTTTTTTAAATGGGACAAGCCCGCCTCACTATTCCCAAACCACTGTAACTTCTGTAAGCCAGAATCAACAGTGGCGACCACAAAGAATTTGATTATTTGTCTTTGTTGTATTGATTTGATATTTGAGGTATAAATGTACATGGGGATTATTATTATGAATGTTAACTCTGAAGCACTCCCGAGAATTTAATGAATAGGCTTATTATACATAGCACTCATTTAAACAAATATTTTTCGATCCCCTCTTTTAAAATTTCCTAGAATTGAACAAGGCGTTAATATTCTCCGCAATAAAAATACAATCATAATTACACATATAACACAGGTATCGATTAAAATTGTTTATTTTTTACAGCGTCAGTTGAAACGAGTAATTAGTGCGGTCTGATTAGAGGTGAGAGCAGCTGATCGGGCGCGGCACGCAACGGTAGCGGGTTCGATGCCCGGCCCGCTCCCACGAAGGGCGTTCGATCAAACTACCTCCAGTAAAAATTGTAATGTAAACAACCCCGAGTTTGTAAAGAAAAATTAACGAAGAGTAAATTGGCCGTGATTATTGAAATAACAGAGTGCCGTGTTGGTTCACGGCTTATTAGAGTCATTTAATTTTGAAGAAAATGTTTAAAATCATACTAAAGTTTAAAAGGTTCAGATACCCCACGTGCAGAACTTGTATGCAAGCTCAGAATCAATTAGCTTTTCACACAACAGACACTTTAATTGGAATATTTAAAAAAAAAAACATTTCGGCTAGTACGGACTACGGACTCCTAACAAAAGGTACACAGAACTAGCGTGTCGTGCACAGTGCAAACGACCCCTTACTTCGCGTGCCACAACCGCTTTGAGGCCGATTGAATTAGATAGACAATAGATATCAGTCATCAATCAAAACGTCCAAGAGTTTAATTGTCGAAAGTGAATTGTTTATGATCGAGTACCTACTAAAACCTCGGTAAACTCGTCGAGTACCTTCTATCGATAAAAGGTAGAAGATCTCAGCATCACCTGTCCACTGCACTGCATTAGAGGCTCGAGATCAGAGGGACGGACCTAGCCCGCAGCAGCCCTTTGTGGAAAGATTCCCGGAGCGAGTGCGAGGGCACTTTGATGTCGTGCCCGCCAGGTAATTTGGAAAAACGTTATTTAATTAACTTTCGACAAGTCGCCGTAATCGTGTTACAAAGCCGCCGGTGAACGGTCAAGTCTTTGAGCCGGGGGGCCAGGGGCTGTTTCAACCGGACTTGATTTTTACGCCAAACATAGGGACCATAAAGGCGCTGTCATTTTCAGGTGTTTTCCAATTAACATCGCGCCTTTGACCACGTCCGAACAAAGTTATAACAACTATAGCTATTGTTATTACCCCGTAGTTTTATTAAAGGGTGGCGGTGTAATAGAGACGCGCTTTTGAATAATATGAGAGCGGAATTAATTAAACCTATAGGCTCGCCTGCAGTTTATTTATAAACTAGCTGATGCCCGCAGCTTTGCCCGCGTAGATGTCGATATTTTAGCCAAAGCATACAAAAAATTGACAAATTATATACTATTATAAATAACAATATCATTGTTGAAAACAGCATGAAAATCGGTGCAGTAGTTTTTGAGTTTGTCGCGAATGTAGTGATTTTTCGACGTGTGAGATATTTCTATCAAGCATTAGTTGGACGCGCTGTACCGTGTTAACTAGAGTGGCCACAAATTGTTAGTTCATTAACAGGGCTGGACAATAGTTTTATGAGTTGCCGAAATAAGTTTGGTAGTGTTTAAACTTTGGAATTGGTTAGCGGTGCATTTTGTGTGGCGACCCCATCCCGTAAGCAAGTCCGGGGCGAGACGAGCCGGCGGCGCCCGCGGCCAACGGACGACGCTCCGCTCCACGGGATAATTAACTGTGCGAACTATCCTCTTGTCCGACAAGTACTGCAATTAGAAATTTGCTTTAAAGCGCTAATAAATATCATTAACATTTGAGCCTAACTGCTGTAGCAGCGTAAGACTTGTATAATCTTTAGACATACATGTATGAACATGGAGTTTTCATCAATGGAGTGTTCAAATATTTCCAGGAAATAAAGCTATGGTCAAAGGAAAGCTACGCCGTAGCCGCGTAGCACCGTGCTACGAAATTACAAATTGTCAATTGGCACTGGAATTCAGTTTTTTGTTCAGTGTTAGTTAGTTTATTTACGACTGCTGGCGCATTAGCACTTTATTTGTTTAATACGCCGGTTGCAGGTTCATAAAATGTGTTCCGTGCGGGTAACTCCATCACATAAACAAAGACGGTCTTTGTGCGTTGCTCATTGAACAGCTTAATTGGGCATGCCTAATTTTTTTTTTCTAGCGCTGTCTTAAAACCATTTCGAGGGTTAGCTTAGGTGAATTCATGCCTGTTACCAGATTTGAAAAATACATACTATTTCAAAAGTTATAGGTGTTTTAACGAATGACTTTCATTTGACCTTTCAGACCCTCCAACAATATAACATTAGGCATAATAGAACATTCCTTTGTCATTCTATCATTCTTGAAAAAAAAAACATTCGGTTGCGAGGCTGTCAATGTCAACATTTTGTAAGTTATGTTTAGCCAGCTTTGTTGAAGTTTGTTTTTGTGAAATATTGTGAATTGTTGTAATGGCTTCTTTAAATTATACTAAGGCGGATTTCCGTAACATACCTACGGTCAATAATGCTATGATTGTTGAGTATATGATGTTGTCCACTCAACACAATATAGCGGAAATACGAGGAGCAAAGGCTCTAATGTAAGTATTCTATATCATTGTTTTGATTTATATAAGATTGGTTTATCTCTTGTCATCAATGAACTTATTATATACTAGCGACCCGCCCCGGCTTCGCACAGGTGTTTTTCTCTACTATATTATGCATGTATTATACTTAAAAACCTTCCTCTTGAATCACTGTATCAATCTCAACTGTCAAGGATATGTCACTGGATTTAGATTGACATTGTATTCTTTTTTAATTTGTCTGTGGCACAACACCGCACTACATACAGCCTCATAGTGATATTGAGAGCACCTCGAATTTAAAAAATCCTAAAAACATGTACAACCCCTAAAAAAATAAAATAAGCAAATTAGTTCCTTGAAATGGTCTATATTTTGTAAAAAAAATATAAAAAAAATATAAAAAAAATCAAGTCATGGCCAATTGTATATCTTCGCCATTTCTATTTGCAGTGTTCGCATGTCTAATAATTTCAATTAATTAATACGTCTTTCAACGGAGCGAGGTAAATGTGAAATGTATTCAAGTGATTTTTACATGGTCATTAAAAAAATCTAATAAGTCCTTCAGATAGATTCCCAAAAAATATTGGACACGTATTTTTTCTTTTTTCACGTTAGCAAACAATGAAGTGAAAGTGCTTTGAAAACTCGTGTGACGTCATATTCTAAGACATTAGTATGACGTTTTTTGCGGTTAGTTACGTCACAAACCCACACTCAAATTTTTGACGGGTTTTAACTTCGTAATTTTTTATTGTTTTGATAAAACAAAAGATACGTTTCCAATATTTTTCGATAATCTAACAGACGGACTAATTAGAATCATATTTTTTTAAGTCAGTAAACATCTCCACTATCGAAGTCAACGCGGGCGAAGCCGCTGGCACAAGCTAGTTAATATATAAATGTTTTCTCTATACTAAAATCATATTGGAAATCGCTATTGATTGTTGATAGTGGTTTGTGTTCAGCTAACAGTACATTTCCACGAAACCTGCTGCATACAGTCATGTATTTTAGCAATTATGCTAGCAGTCTCCCCCCGCTCCCGCCCCCGCTCCGCTACCTAATCCGCTCTCACAGAATGGCCGTGTCGTGAGTGCAAATGGTTTCCAGCACGGCCCTCACTTCATCCCTCTGTTTCGCTTATGATTCGTGAATTTTTAACACAGCTGAGAGGACCGGCTTTGCAGTGTTGCTTTTAAAATATTGGTATTGGCTTTTAGAAATATGGTGTGTTTAAAATGGTTTTTTGATTAGTCCTTTTTTGTCTGTGGTTAAGAAAAAAGTCGGACTACCCTTAGATTGTTTTGTTTTTTTTTTCTCTTGGTTGGGAAAGGTGATTAAGGGCTGTTTCAGATGAGTGGATAAGGGATCGGTTAAAACCTAACAAATGTCCTTTTTTAATTACACTACAGAGCACTGTTTTAAACGTTGGGCTCAGTGCAAAGAGTTGCTTTTGCAACAGAAGCGCTGTTTTAGGCAATTAATAATAATAATAATATAATTATTTAGAGAATTTGCGAATTCTCTCAAAATGGGCGTTTTCTAAAATTATCCCTTGAACTGTGAAGCAATAAAACGCGAATCTGCATAAAAATGTGAGGCTACCCTGGGTGGTCGCATGCGATTTCGGCGCGTCTGATTAAAACGACGATATCTCCGAAATTACGTTAGTTAGCTCGCTACCAGTTATATCAATGGAATCGTCATTACATTAGCTAACTAGTTATGTATGGTTTAGTATAGTTTTGCCTTGTAATGTATTAGTAAATGTAATGTGTGTTCAGTGTGAGGGAATTTTTCCAGTTTCTAGTGTAAAGGTGATTAGAATTCAAAAAATAAACCATTATTTCAAAAAGTTATTGTTTTATTTCCACAAATACACGTTACTTCACATAAATAAAACAAAAGAACAGACCTCGCCATACATTTTTTTCATCTCACAAGCTTAACAATAACATGACGTCATTTACGAGTGCCGTGTTCGGAACAAAAGAATGGGTTTGTTTACACTTCTATTCTGAGAAAGATTTACGACTAGTGGCTTGGGTTACATTTTAATAATAATGTTCGGTTCACATACTTATCACAGACGAAACGTGAGCGGTCAGAAGTGTTTAGTTTAATAGTATCGCTTACCCAACACAACCACTTGAAAGCGGGCGCAAAAAACACCCACTCAAATTTTGGATCACTGTTTAAATTCTGTTGCCTAAATTTGAAATGTAATTTCACATTCTACATGTTGAAGATATTTATTAAACGTTAGGCACATAAAAAAGGCATGCTGCCTAACAAAAACATTACACAAATCAACAATCAAAACGAACAATTTCAATAAAAAATCACATAAAAAACACTTGGATCATAAAAAATATGGAACCGGCACTCGGCACACACACACTGTCACATGTAAATACGGTTTTTTTTTTGTAGCAGGCACTTCAGGCCCACCAAAATCTTCGTCCAAGGGTGTTTCCATTTCGCTTTGCAGCGTCCTGGCCACCACCCTTGGAAGCTCCACCTCCTCCGCGTCGCCGCTCTCGTCGGAATCTGGGTCGCTTCCTGTAACAAATGATAGATTGGTTTAAAATCGGGTGGAAACCAGAAGTCACAGCCTGTTCTTCGAGAAAAAAATACATATTTACAAAAAATATTCAAAATAGAAATCACGGATGCCGTTTCCATTTTTAAACGATCCAAGTTTCGGTGACGTCACACAACAGCTGCTGCGCTGTGATTGGCTAGCGCGTGCGTAACGGCTCAGATAGTTTTACGTAATTTCATTTTCGAATTGAACACAACAAAAATACAATAATATTCAAATTAAACACCATACATCTATCATACGATACATAAAAACATACGTAACAGCCATAGTTTGCATTTCTATTAAGATTTACCGCCAAAATAGCGCGAAATGTATCAACGATGTCTCAAACGGTTTTTCATGGTTGTTGAAATGACTATTTAGGCCCGAAATCTTTATCAATTACACTGTTTACGCAATAAAAATTGTTTATTACTTACCCAGGCATGTTCCTTTTGAGTCCCAGACACAATCACCAGTAAAATATAAAAATATTGGAGCGGCAACCAGCCGGCGCGCGTGCGAGATCTCAACTGGCGAGCCGCGCGGCTTGTGGGTTTGTCGCGTCGTCATTTGTTTGAAATATTTAGCCTTGAAGGTTTTAAATGCGTTCTTGTACGTTCTTCTATAGTCTGTGCAAGTTTGAGCGACATAGACAAACGTTTAACCATCAATTTATATTAAATACTAAAGTAGTGACGTTGCGGACTTATAAGTCCGCTCCACAGACAGGGACTTTTTTTTTGCGGACTTATAAGTCCGCCTCACAGACGGAGAAAACGGCCCCGACCAATGGGAACTAAACTTTCAATTAGTTTTTTCAGATACTTATATTTATTACCTACTAGCTGTTGCCAGCAGCTTCACCCGCTACAACTCGAAAATTATCCCACGGGATAAAAAAATCGGAATAAAACTATCCTATGTGTTAATCCAGGTTATAACCTATCTGTGTACCAAATTTTATGTAAATCCGTTCAGAAGTTTTTGCGTGAAGAAGTAACAAACATACACACTCACACACTCACAAACTTTCGCCTTTATGATATAAGTGTGATTTGCGGAGGCTATACATTTTATTTATAACATGCATTTAAGCCCAGCTATAACAGTTTTTGCAGACAAATATAACTAGACAGTATTCCAGGAAAACTGATCATCAAATTATACAATTTCGACAAAAAAATCAGCTGATCCTTTCATATCAGTCTCACCACATCACATAACAAAGTACACGTGTAACTTCATATTACAACCGTACTACACTACCACTACCTGCAACACTTTACGAGCTCTTTCACTTTTATCTCTCCGCCTCAGTTACTGCAATAGACAATAGCAAATTACCCAGTTACACGACAAACGACTCCTTAATTAAACCGTTACAGTCTAAAATTGCTTTTTATCAACAATTTCCGTTTGTTAATGTAAATAGGTGGGACTGTTGCCGATCCGGCACAGTTGCTCACTGATAAGGATAATATCTAGGAAAACGTAAACTACTAGATTTATAGGAAAACGTGTTAGAGGTATTTAGTGCGCTTATTATTAACTGATTAAGAGAGCATTCATTAAATGAATTGTTTTATTTTAATATTTCTTGTTCCAAACAGCAATACATAATTATGTGTTGCTATTTAACTTGAGAAGGTCAATTCAAGGTGATTCAAGGTTTTTTTGGTTGCAAAGGTTTATTTTATTGGGACAAGCCCGCCACCCCACTGTAACTCTTGTAAGCCCGAATCAACAGTGGCGACCACAAGAAAAGCGCCGAGACAATGAAGCTCGACGAAGTCCCAGAGAAGCGATTTAACTGTTTCGGATCCCGCAACGAAATTAATCAGAAAATAATGATGCATAGGTTTGCTTTAGATGATTAACAGTGACTAAATTATCAGTGTGCTAGTGATGTGACTATCGGACTACCAATTCATAGGTCACGAGATAGAACCCAAGATATGCGCCACTGGTTTTCATCAAAGTGCGTACTGTACTTATACTATCACTATATTATTACTTACTTCGGTAAACGAAAGTATCATGAAGAAACCAGCATGTCTAAGAGCTCGTTTAAGGAGACGCGGGGCGTAGTCGCGCGGCGCGTGCTGAAGGCTCGTCGCGTGCTTTTGTATTCATTTACTGAGAGGTGAGTCAAAATGTCGGAAAAATCGTTTCTCGTAAAATCATCATTTGAAATCGTTAACGTTTTCATACATCGCCATGTGCCTGAATTAAAAATTCACGATGCGACGCGCGACGCCCCGCGTCTCCGGAAATGAGGAATAAGTGTCGCCACATTGACCGGCTTCGTGCGTCTCGCATCCAGCGGATCAAGCAACCTTCACCAGGTCAATTTTATTTGAATCAAAGTATATACCTAGTAATGGTCGACGAAGACTGTTCAGAACACATAGTTTATCAGAAATACTTGCCTATATTTCTGATAGCAACAAACAATTACTTACGTAACTAATATTCACTACACAAACATCACCCAATTACGTCACCAAATTAACGGAAGTACTTACAGAACTGGAAATACCGATTTCTGAATACTCCATTCAATTGGCAATTCACCGCGGTGTCAATCAACCCGCCTCCCCGCCCCCGGCAGACAATAATTAACGCAATTAATTAAGCTTAGGAAATACCTTAATTAATGATCACGCTAGTCACGATATGTAAGTGTTTGCCGGCAAAGGTCAAGCGTGAACCCGCCCACGAGTTAAACCTTTGAAGGTTTATTAAAAGCGTGCGTCAATGATCGCGTCAGGTAATCGATTTATTTAATCATTGTTGATTCGGAAAGTTTTTTTTCTATTAAATTAATCGATTTTTTTGGAAATTTATGGGGCGCGTGTGGTCATACCTACTCGGTTCCGGTCAGTGAAATTATTTAAAGATATCTGAACCAACTGAAATAGAGCTATCCGCCGTGTCCTGTACGCGACGATCGCGTATTTGCGCTAGGTAATAATTTTCATTGGTTAGAACGAGGAGTTAAAATTCCGAGGATTTGCGTTATTAAAAACGATGTTATTGTGTCTGTACAGTAAGATAACTCATATTTGTAACCGCTTCTTATATTTCAAGTAAGTGTGAGTGGCAAAATATAAGGATTGAAGGTCGTTCTGCAGTTCCCGGTCATCATAAAAAAAGCGCAAATGAATGTGGAGATCATTTCGAATTTCGAAAACTAAAAAGAACCCCATAACTGAGAAATAAACCACAATAAACAGTACATACCTCCTCAAAGTCTTTATGCGAGTGTTGTGGCGCTTGCGCGCGCGCAGCCGGAGCTCATTCGCGCGAGCGGCGCGGGCGCCCCACTTTGTTCTTGCGCATGGGCGCTCCTGGCGCCCCCGTCGCGTTTGCACTCTTCATCAGCTTCTGCCAATCCTGCTCGCACACTAGTGAGCCCGCGAGCATGTAATACCTGCAGGAATATTTTACTTGATAACTTTTGGTTGACCAAGGGCTATCGTATTACCCAGTACTAACTGGGTTGTGGAGGTCATATAGGCACAGTTGGAGGTTAGAGCAGTCGCTCCATGTTACAGCTGCATCCGGTTAGACTGGAAGCCGACCCCAATAAAGGGTGTAAAAGTACCCTTAACGCAAACGAAGGATACTTGTTCTCCCCACCACAGCGATCATTTTTTTTTGTTCTAGACCAGTTAATTTACCCCCTGTATAGTTGGAAAAAGCTAGGCAGATGATCATGAACTACATTAAAAAATACAGGAAAAATCTCATCTGTAACCTCACAAAACTAAGCATTTGCCAGCTTAGATGTTACTTGTGACAGCGAACAGAGTGAAGCTTTCCATTCGACAGAGGTCAAATTAAAGTTTTTCTCGCTGTCTTCCAAGTCTATGACGTAGCTACGCTAAACCATGGGGTGCGGGTAGAAGCAGTAAAGCCCACAGCATTTGCTGTCTCCATAATATACTGACCTATCGCCCTGCATGAGGTGTGATCCGCACTTGGAGCAGGCGAAGCACTTTATGTGGAACACGTGGAGAGGCTGCTGCGGTGCATTCGTCCTCATCACGAACTCGCTGGCTGGGATGGCCTGCCCGCACGCTGCGCACGCGCCTCCTGAGCCGAACATTCTGGAACAAGACAGCCTTATTTTAGTTTGATTTAGAAGCTCAAATACCCCGGGCCCAGGGCTTGGGCAAACGCCCAGTGAGGGAGACAAAGTGAAATTTGTGCTCTTAGGATGGGAAAGGATTATTAGTACTTTTTAGTGTCCGGTCTAGTGTTAAGAGAAAAGCAGAGTTTAGCCTCTATGGTTCTTTAGCGAAAGGGCGCTGTTGGTAGACATTGTAAAAAGGTCTAAGGATATTATACTCGTAGTATTGAAAAATATATGGCTTCGATAATTTTGTCTACCTATCTAAGAACCATGAGTCACTCTAATGGAAGAACTTGATTTCTACGACTAGATTAAAAAAATAATGACTTAACTTTATAATATAACAAATACGAACAATTTAAATAGCCTTAATCAAACAGAAAAGCAATTCAAAACCTACTTTTCTAGTTGCTAATTAAAATGCGAACTAATTACTAGTATTGAAATATTCTTTAATGAAGTTGGGTGTATTTTAAACGGCCTGCTCCAACAGAATTTTAAAATTGAAGATTAAAATGATCGACATCCGAGGTACTAAGAGCTAAAAATTTTAACAAGCAAGCTTCAATCCGTTAAATGCCACGATTATTGCTCGTTAAGCTTTGATAAATGGACAATAAAGTAACGATGTTGACTATAAATCATTCAAAAATACATGCTTATTTGTACTGCTTTTTGAACACTAAATTATTGAGTATATTTATAAAATTATTGCTAGTTTCAAGCCAAAAGCTTTGCTTGAAATTGAGCACACCAGGCTGACTGTGGGTAATTTTCCTGTGGCAAGTAAAGTGTTCAATAGGAGCTCGTGGTTAAATTATAACAGCTGCTCATATCGATCTACAGGTTAAGCCGCGCTTGCCTAGATGAGGTCGTAGACGGGTGACCAATCATTACACACCAAGTTTTCACCGTGCCTTGGAAAGCACGTTAAGACGTTGGAATAGCGATGTTTACTGACTTAAAAATATGATTCTAATTAGTCTGTTAGATTATAGAAAAATATTGGATACGTATTTTTTGTTTTATCAAATCAATAAAAATTGACGAAGACAAAACGCGTCAAAGATTTGAGTGGGGTGTTGTGATGTCACTGACCGCCAAAGAATGTCATATTAATGTCTCAGAAAATGACGTCACACGAGTAAGTATATCAATAATATAATATATCAATAAAAGTTGGAACTTTGACATTCAACGTCTGATTTGACTTCCTGGGTATGGTCTGAGAAAAAATATGATCGCAATGACGGCGAGAACTTCATATTAAGAGTCAGTTTTCACATCGTAGATATTAGGTATTTTACTTATTCTATCCCTTTTCGGGGGGTGGGAAAATGCAAATGACCCCTCTTGCTCATGGGCAGAGCGAAAGGGAGTGTCAGACTTCTACTGACTAAAAACCACCCATGTTTCTTCTTAGCCCCATATGTCAAGGCCGCGGTATCTCTTACAACATCCCGCAGCCCCGACGGGCGTCGGCCCTTGCAGGCCCCTTTCATGTTGCTGACATCTCTTTGAGGCGCGCGTGGAACACGAACGCGCCGTCGACATGGCCTGTCGTCGTCTTAAGACGGACGGCGAGCTAGCCCATCAGTCACAGGCCTGCGTCTACGGTGGCAGGAAATCGTCACGTGGCCCCCGACGCCCAGAGCGCCTCCCGCGGCGGCTGGGACGTGAGGTTCTCTCCCTCTCACGTTCGACCACCTCCTTCGTTAGCATCACTGCTTCGCAGAAGAAGGCGACGGCATCCCATTCCTCCTTGCCCCGGACCATGGTTTGCATGCACCAGGGCCGGACGCGAGAGATTGCCGCCGCCCGCGCCGATCGCCGCTACGAGAACACGGCGGAGCTCCGCCCAGGCGGAGCACGCCTCCACGGTGTGCTCCACCGTGTAGTTTTTCTATTCCTTAGTCGTCTTTCACAACGTATAAAGAAGCGACGATAGTCTATTCAGCAGACCACCTCAGCAGTTAAAATTTTAATAAAACAATTTATCAATCATCATTTCTCTGCAATAAAGCTCTATATCTCTATATCTACTTTTTCATCGCTATAAAATCAATCATTCGTTCCGTAGCGATATAGCGGTTAATTAATAAGGCTTCAAGCAGCCATTTTGACTGCTTTATGGTCAATAAAACGTGTGAGCATAGACGATAAGACAAACTTTATAATACCTTGACGTGTGTCATAGTGTTCATAATTCGCAATAAAATTTAATGACCACATTTGAATCATATTTTCTTTTTATTGGTTGTTGGGAATGTTTGATGATGGTGTGGAAAAACTAGTGGTTTTTACGAAATGCTTTCTTATCAGACATGTCGTCATTGTGACATACCATCACGCTTTGTAATAACCGTAGGGTTACGCAGTGGTGTTCCTAAGCAGTACACGTACATTTCGTCATGTTATGTTTCAGTCGCAATATTTGGCGGGCCTGATGCCATCAACTGGGCACAAATCCAAGATCCATGGCTGCTACTGACAGATGCCTGATGGAAAGACCCAATAACATTTTACTCGACCTAGGACCTCATGCCAGTATCTCAGCAGCCGCGTTAGTGTCCACTAAACCAAAGAGGTAGTCACTAGATAATACTACGTTACTAAAAGTAAGTTATCACAAATTTTTGGTAGTAGGTTTAATCATCAACTGAATATTTGAAAAGAGTTTTAGTTTAACCACAGTTTATGCAGGTTTCAATTACAGGGGAGTTCTCCTTGAGCCGTGGCACAAATAAAATGAAAGCACCAATTAAATGTTATATCTGCATCAACGACAAACCTAAGCTAAATGTCTACATGACAGTCCTAACAACCTCGTTGCACCTAAATAATTACAATCTATATTTCATTTCAGTCGAGACGTCGCTTGCCAACTAGTATAATAAAATAAATCTATTATTATTTAGCTTGTTAACTACCGTGATTCCGCATAAAGTTTCTAAAATGTCCGCTGCACTGACTGAAGTCCGCAACTCGTTGTAAATGTCACGGAAAACTCAGTTTAAGTTAATGACATGTATCCTCCCAAAAATTGCGGCCCACTGTGAGAACGCCGTGACTGTGGCAGTTTAATGGCGGCATTTAATACTTAATGAGTCATTATTGCAATCGCTATTAGCGTCGCCGGCGAGCGTATTATTTACAACCAGCCTGAATATTAATAAATCGCAATAACAATCCGGCCGAAAGCAATCAAAATTTAATTACCTGCTCTTCTTAGCGTTATTCGTTTTGAAATGATTCAACGCCGAACATTGGCAATGGGTTAAAGATAAATTTGAAAGTCTTAAAAGATAAATTCGCTTCAATCACTCGGAGCAAATAGGATTTCGTTTCATTTACTCCGGTAAGAGCGTTTTCAATTAAGGAGCGCCCGACAAACAGTATCGGCGTATGAAGGTAAAATTAATTAAACCGAGCCAAGACAAACATGTACGAATCTATTTGTGTTGGACTCGCGGAGTGTGTACGGGAAGATGTGCGGATTATACCCGGGAAAAATACGGGAAACAGCCCAACACTATACATGTGTATAGTCTCGGATCCGTACTATACATACAGCAAAAATATAAGCCGAAAACAAGGTTGACAGACCAATAAATCTCTACGCTAACCTAAGTGGGTCGAACTCCATGAATACCTAAAATAAATCTACTCTTTTTATAAACTAGTCAATTGTGAGCACTTAATTTGGTCGATAAGAGATATATTACTTAGTGATTTGCTATTGAAGGTCGGTGGACCCGTATGCTATAATTAATTAAGAAAATTAATACGTTTAATATTTCCTTTACGAATCTTTTGAACATTGTACATCGCACATCAATTCTCGGAACGGACTTAATTAAAACGAGGACATTAACACACGCCAAGTTGTTTTATTTATTCGACCGTGTGACTTTAACAAGTTTAGTTTGGGTATAACATCTCCAACTGATAAAGGACGCGCTTAGTTCGATACCTTTCATCGTGATCTGTAATTTTATTAACATAATGTAGTTGAAAGTTGTTAAGAATTTCTAATCGACAACTTTTAGGTTTCCTTTCATACTCATATTAATTAAGGAGTGTGTGTTTAGCATGAGTTTAATAAATGCGAAAGTTTCGCGCCGTATACGTACGGTGTACGGGCGGGTGCGGTGTCTACTCGAAGTTTATTTGCTTTCGTTACTTGTAAAATTGAATATGTCGCCGTGAATCCTCATTAATTTAAGATGTAGACTGTATCTTGACATGTTATTTTATTCATTAAGGCAGCGTCTTGAGTCTCACGGCTGTGTACGTGTCGACTTCGGATTGTTGTAAGGAACATAATTTAAAACCTCTCTACAAGATCATTAGAGTTGAGAGTGTGGAGAGTCGCAAGAGGACGCTGTTATCGCTTCTAAATATAATGTACGTGGGTCTAACATGTCTCTCAATTATATAAGCGTAACATCACGCCTGTAAAGTCCGCAGGGATAGGCAGAGGTGAACACCCATGTTACCAGTTATGTTTAAGTCTTACATGGGACTTAAACAAAAAAGAGAGAGAGGAAAGGAACATATTAAAATCAAGTCAATAAAATAATCAAAATTAACAAATTTCAAAAGGGGTAAAAATTACCAACGGAACACCCAAAACGGCACTGGGAAAAGTGCTTAGATGGCTAACAGCATCGCCACGTTGCACGTTGGATGGCAACGCTGATTCTTTGGCCTAAAAATAGGCCAGCCAAACTAATAATATACATAATTATCAGGGGGTTTTCCTAGAATCCACTGATAATTATGATTATATATTATGTGAGTCGGTGGTTACTAGCTAGTTAGTATAATGATATAGGTAAATATAACGACACGGATCAACACAAACGTGTTTAATTAAATATCAGATTTTTTATCTTTCCTTCCTCTTTGTTATCCTTGTTTCGGAATTAAAACAATGTTATTTTGAACTCTAAATAGGTATCACAGAAGATATGAAATTGTACCTATAGTTTGATAATTAATACACTAGGCAACACCAAAATTGACACCTAAAATAAAAGTAAACTGAGGATTAACGGTAAATTAAAGTTGAATATTCTATAGTGGTTGTATATTTATGTTTCAGCAGGGCTATTGCATATCTCTATAAATATCAGATGCTATCATAGTGTCCATCGATTAACTGTCAAATAGTTATGGTTTGGTATACTAAACTAACCATTTGACAGTTATTTGATAGACACTATGATAGCCACTGGCATTTAAAAAAATACGCAATAGCCCCGCTGGCCTGTGTAAGGAATTTTGGTCAAATGAATTGTTTCACAATTATGAAATAATGATTATAGACGGCAATTTTTTTTTTTTCTTGTCCGTGTTTTTTTTCTTGTTTACATCTTTGGGGATGTAAATGTACCCATGTGTAGAGGTTCAAGTTTCATGTCAAATCAAGTCATGTGTAAAAATGGTTGCATTAATAACTTAAGCTCGAGTAATTACTTTAACTTGGCTATTATTAAACTAAAAAATTGATTAATAAATAATAATACTAAATCATCATCTAGTGTCGAATCAAAAGATGAAAACCTCTCAATAGACGCAAGATGCGACTGGCCAGATATAAAACTCTTAACCAATTAACTGTATACCAAACAAAAACAAAACAAATCAACTAAACGAATAATCATCAAATAAGAATAACAAGTACGAGCCACATTGTGTGAGGGGAGAGGAGGGGCGATTGGCTCAAGACGAATGCCTCTCAATAGAGCCGAGATGCGTCCCGGCCGGGATCACTTGTTGCTCCATCGTGTTTGCTATCAGACTTAAGGGAAGGACCCTGGAAATCTTTAAACGACGCCATTATAAGTATCAAAGGGGATTATTAAATTTAGCGTCTCCTACTTAAATTTTTATTCGGGTTTGTTAACATGAAGTACTTATGCCATCTGGGTTTGAGCCAATAGATGGAAAATGCTAATTTGCGTGAGTACACTAGCTTTTCAATACGGATTTGTTCGCGAAGTCGGAATAGGGTAGTTAACAAAAAAAGATCTAATTAGTCCGTCAGATAGATTTCCAAAAAATATTGGACACGTATTTTTTTCTTTTTTCACGTAAGCAAACAATGAAGACGATACAGTGCTTTGAAAACTCGTGTGACTTTATATTCTAAGACATTAGTATGACATTTTTATAAGGGTCAGTGACGTTACTCAAATCTTGATTGATAAAACAAAAAATACGTATCTAATATTATTCGGTAATCTAATAGGCGGACTAATTAGAAACATATTTTTTTAGTCAGTAAACATCCCTATTTTTCTTATAGGAAAATTCTACTGGGATAGAAAAATCTAAACCCACTCATCGTTAAGGCATAATAAGATACCATACAGACACTGAGGGTTATTTTCTCATGTACGCATATTACGTAAAGTCCCTACAGGTAGTCAGAGGCCTTAAATTCTGACAATCAGTCTTACCAAGAGATATCGCATTACCCAGTATTTGGTTATAACTGGGCTGTGGTGTTCGAATAGGCAGTCGCTCCATGTATATGTATAGCTGCATCCGTTTGGACTGGACGCCAACTCCAACATAGTTTGTCAAAGGCTAGGCAGATGATTATTTATATGAATTAATCGAGTCACGACAGGCAGAGAAGGAGGCTAGTTTTGTAATAAATTTAATATATCTTTAATATAAAATACTTTCAATATTAATTGATCGTTTGTGAAAGTTTAAGATTTACTTTCGCTACTTAGTATTTGGCCGCAGGCACTAATCAATCTGTCTAAGTGTGTAATGGAATTTCTAAACTGATTGATTATTTTTGATGATGCAATGACTAATTTTCAACACAACAATCTTGAGGACAGACATATTTTAAATTGAATCTTCTCCTCCTTTGCTCAAAGGATTAAAATATTGTATGTGGGATATAATATTGTTTGAAAGGGGTTGTATGGGGAAACATTGTCAGGGAATTAAATTGAATTAGATGTGTTGCAATTCTCAGTTGCAAAGTCTTTAACTAGTTATCTTTTTTAATGGCACGTTGATTTTTTTTAACTGACAGCATGACTTCATTGTAGCACCAAAAATACATGAATATATCTTCCTAACCGATAATTTAGTTAAGAAACACAATGAACCTTTATTTGTTCAAGAAACTAGAACATACGATCACTGACAGAAGGAAGCTACTGAAGGCGTCGAACTCGTCTCCCTGTCCTAGACTGGAGAATGCATAATTTCGATCCAAAAAAAAAAAATATTTGATATGTAAATACTAAAACATTTTTTTTTATTTAGCCGGTTAAAAAGAAGAATGAAAAATTTCGATCGAAAAATTTAGTTAACAACTAAGGACATCGATACTACGATTGTGTACGATCACAATGCATGTAAGGCCTTCGGAGGCGGGACGCACCATCGTCTGTGTATCAAGTTAGCACGTCGTTAGAGCAACTCGTTAGCGGCGCGTGGCGACGACAAGCCAAGAATTTGCTAATGACACATGCTTGCGATAGGGTTGACTAGTACAACCCGTTATAAAACGTATGAGCGTGTACCGCCGCAGACTAATTAATGGGATTAAGATTTTGCATCAGACAGCATTAAGTAGAGGGAATGGTTGTGGTGGAGAAAATGTTTTGTGACTATATCGGTAGAAGTAGTGGGGCTGTTTACTTGCGTGCACATCTAAGTGCTAGGAATTTGGCAACCGTTTAATGCAAATCAGTACGGGCAACTCTCGCAGTTTCCATGTGGAAACTTGACACCGATTGACAGTACGATGTCTAAAAATCTGACACTGAAAATGTAAAACTGCCAAGACAAACCAAATGACAGAGGTCAATGTAGAATTTTCCAAAGATCAGTAAAATATTTGCCAGAATGTTTTTTTGAGAAATTACTTTAAATCTGAAAGATTATATAATTATACCTATTAAGAACCCTACATTACCTATAATAATATTCTCTTTAGAAAAAATAAGCAAGATATCAATATCAAAGACCAGTTACTGTCGGTAACCCTGTTGATACTCGCGGTCGCGCCGTCTACGGCTCGTACGCGGATGAATCAAGCGGTTTGACAAATCGGATCGCTTTAATGAATATCATGTTTATTATTCCGAACGAGTCGCATACGATTGAGCTTAATGACGGAGCATGGTGGCGTCGGCTGCTTAGTGTTAAAATTATATGGATCATCTGATAGTTTACTTTTTATTGTAGTGTGAAGTTTAAGGGTGTGCTGAAAAACGTTTTATTATTTATACCTATACTTAATTAGTTGTTTTTATATTTTAAGTTTTTTTCTGTTTTCAGTATTTTTTAATACAGCAACCATAAACAATGTATCATATAAAAAAATCACGGGGATCGGAACTGTTTCCCTCAACCGCAGGTTATTTTGTAACCTATCTAGGCAGTATGGATCCCACTAACTAGAGAAAAAAACTTTATGCCTGTGATTTATCCTTTACTACTTTGCCATGTTATCTAGTCCTAGTTGAACAATATTTTTTATACTACACCTGCTTGGAAAGTACCTTGATACTTTATCAAATTTACGGTAGAAAGTACGTCATTGCATATCGAACAAATATGCGGGGAGAAAACGCATCTGAGCGGGAGAGAAAAGTGTATGAAAATCCATTTCTTACGTGGTTTTTTTTTTTTAATTTTGGGTAAGACTATGCGCCGGTAACCTAAATATCAAAAGCCAAAAAGTATTTACAGTGAGTTTTTATCTCCAAGTTCGCAAAATGGCACTGGCCACTAGCTGTGTGTTGGATGGGGTCGGGCTGGCAGTGCGACCCTGCGGCGTAAACAATTTGAAAAAAGAACATGTAAAAATTGCAGACGCCATTGGCGCCATTTTCAATTTGTGTGTTGTTTGAGGATTCAGTTTTCGTAGAAAGTAAAATAAAACTATCAAAATGATAAGTAGTGATAGTGATGATGAAGATTTTTCAACAAAACACGAATAAATAACCAAATATCGGGATCGATTAATGTGCATCAAGAGTCATCTCCTCAACCATCAACGAGCGCGGCGATGCCAAATGCTCCTCAGCAGCCAGTTGCCCCTTTGGCACCACAGCCTTCTACGAGCGCAGTGCCAACAGCACAGCCAGTTATCCCTCCTACATTGTCGCAAACATCTCAAACAATCATTAATGGAAAAAGTGTTACATTAAGCTTCACTAACTGCAACCATTTCAATATAAATTTCAATTAGTAAAGATTTAGTTTTTTATTTTCCTCGTAGGTGTAGTATAAAGCACTATGTATCACTCGAGAGAAAGCGCGATTCCCGATCTCGGGTGTTTTAAAGCCCTCCCCTACGGCTCGGGCTTCAAACGACACCCTCGACGGTAATCGGTCACTTTCTCCTCTCGGTGAACAATGTACTATTTTATAAGAGTCGGGAATAAAAAAAAGTGATGAACATATTCAATCTCAAAAAATGAAATATTACCACGACAGATTGTCAGTAAAATATTTCAGCGCAAACTGTTTTCTATATATTCCTAAAAACAAAATTTTATTTAGAGTTACGTTCGTTAACCGTGAGGCAATCTCGTATTCAAATTGACATAGTAAAACAACAGAGGCTCCGGACCAAGTTCCATAAACTCGTTTCAAACTCCCCTCTACACATTCTATCGGCGATTTTTAATTAAGTCCCTAGCGAGCGGCAAGCGCGCAAAGTAACACCATCAATTCATTATCCTAAACTCTGGCTCGATTGTTCCTCGCTCGCTACTTACGCAAACTTTCATTTTAATCAAGCGTTTAATTAAAAATTATCCGAGAAAAACAAAATAAGCCCGTTAGGGGCGGTCTGAACTAATTAAGGCGCATGCGATGAGCCGACCAAGCTGAGGTGAGCGGCCTTTCATTAAACGCCTTGTTCTACTCCAGTGCGGCGCTTAGCGAAACTATTACTACTACTAGAGAGGAGAAACCTTACAAGTGTAAGGGGCGTAGTCGATTGTGAGCGTAGACTGTGGGCTACTCGCCGTAATGACGACGTAATTATTAGCGCGTCCTTCGCAAAGCATGTATTAATAAAACAATACAGAGGTGCGGCGCCACTAGTTAAAGCTCTTTACTGTACTCCAGTGATCGCTGTTTTACAAAACTTTACAAAACTATATTCCAATTATGTTAACGAGAAACAATTAAATTTCGCTAATGACTTGCACCAGTTTTTTGTAAAAGGGGTAAACCGTAATATCACAAAAGATTTCTACCCCCTAAAGGCTCTACTATGAATTATAGCGTTGTAAATAATCGTATAACAAAAACGGTATAGCAAACTTTTCTAATTACTGTTAATACCAATATCAATTAACTTGCGCTAAGAATTAATTATCTCGGTATTACGGTCCCTCATTTATTACTAAACTTTCACTAATCAATCTTCCAAAGTAGCCAACATCGCTATAACATAATTCTATAAAATTACCACTACATTTTCTTCATGAGAATCGTAAGTTCTTTGAAAAGGGATGAAGCAAATATAAGCACAAGCACGTTAATCATCTTCTTCAGATAATTATTTTTCTTGAAGTTGAAATCAAAATTAATAAAGGAGTAAACTAACCGGTAGCACACGACAAAACATTTAATATTTAAGTATTCACAATCGTAGCTAACGACTAATAATAATAAACAAGTTTGACACGTGTTAAGTGTAGGTACATAGATTTTTGCATTGTTCATTGCAGTTTAATAATGATTGAGTCATAACAATTTATTATCTAACTTGGTAACAAAACTGCCCTTTATGTCGACACGCTACAAACCCATAAATGATCTCGTATCGCAAACTTTGACAGCTCAAATGTTATTTTGCGCATTAATTCAGTCAAAGGTGTACGAGGATTGACGTAGAGTATTAATTATGTCAATTATCGGTGTCACGCATAAATAATAATAATTTATTAAGTGGCAACATTTGTCAAAAGCCGCATACGATGAGCTAATCGACTATCACCGCTAATTGCGCGCACCCCGTCGGGGGAACACCCCGCCTCCCGAGCACCCCTCTCCACCCCTAACTAATTAGATAAGTTTGCAACTCCACTGTACTTCTGGTGTTCCACTCCGCCGGTAAGCATCAATCTTTTTAATTAAACATTTTTGACACCTCAACGATTAGCCATCGAACCCATTTCTATGCTAATATTGTGAATAGTTTTAATTTAAATGCAAAACAAGGTACCTACGAATATGGCCACGACTTTACACTTACGTGCGCACTGCATTTGTTTTAAGGGTCTTTTAACTATTCTTGGGATGCATTCAGGTGTTAAAACTGATATTACAAGTATCTTTAAAGGCAAAAAAAACCAATACACATGTCCGAATAAATAGGTAAAAAAAGTACACCGTGTAAAACGCCTCGTCCACCCTATGGTACATTCGAGGAACACAACACATTATAGTTTTAAAAGCTTCTAAATCCCGATCGTTAAGGCTGAGTAAACCGTGCTTGATGGAATCACGAACCAATCTCAGATTTATAGTAATTGATGACTTTATGTTCAAAATTCATGCAATAAAGTGACACAATTTAAATAAAAATGTCGTAATGTCCGTACGCACCGCCATCAAAATAAATATAACTGTGAACGCGTTGCGTGGAAAGCTTTCAATTAAGATATATCATAACGTGTCTATCAATGGAAAATACATTATGCAAATATTTACCACCAGGCGCAGAATTCATATAAAAGTAGGTTGTTATCATCATGAATTGGTTATTGACTCCATTCCCGAACCTAATGCGCGTTTTAATCAAGCCATTAATAAGCAACAAAAATTAAATAGACGAATCAATTTTGTTAATAGTCCAAGAGCGGCATCGATCGACGTTAACACGAATAGATTTTATAACTCCCGTCTGATCAAATATAACTTTTTATGTAAACATATTTATTAGAATCGATCGGATTTACCTCAAATTGATCATAATCAATTTCGTGAGCAATTAATTTATGAGACAAGTGTAGATGCTTGTTAATAAAACAAGAATGGACTCCATTATAGATGAGCGCGGAGCAATAAATCAGGACATACAATGGCACATTGTCTGTCGCTCAACCTGATTAAATAAATAAATAGGTGCCGATCTGAGACGCTTGCGCAGATCTTATCACACATCTTGGGACATTTATAGAAGCGAAAATGCCGAAACGACCTCTCTATATAAGATAATAAGGCTTTAAGTATCAGTGTATGGAATCGCATGTATCTAATCGTTGTCTGTGTTCGGTGTGTGCACAAACCGATACAGAGCTTTGTTAGTATTGTGTTTCGGTTGAAAGTTGAGTGGTAAGTGTGTCTTGTTAGTTAGGACGGGAGACGTCCGAGATGGATGGCAGCGAGGAAGGCGAACTACGAAGGTTTGCACTTCATCTTTCATCGTTATATGCTTAGTGGCGTGCGAGCTAGAAACGTAAATGAAGTGTATCTAGAACCAGCGACAAAATGCCTTATTAGGAAAAATAACACTTTAATGATGTTATAAATACTGCTTTAATGAAATCAATTTAATAAAATGGTACGTTATTCTATAGAACCGTTCTCTTTGCTAAAAAATCTGAGAATGTACTAAAACATTTATTTAAACATTTATTTTTATTTAAGACGTTTGGTACTCATGCTAATGGAAATCTTAAAATATTTGTTTGATCATTGAACAAAATGTATGTAAAATAAAGTGTCACTCAAGGTATCATATTAGGTCCAACATTGTTTTTACCGAATGCATGCATTGATTTGTCGTAAAAGTGACAGCCAAACAATTTCATTCACTATAGATACCTGAGCAATCTTATAATCTTAATATTTTCGGAAACAATACGAGCCACTGCATAAGAAAATACGAGTTTACGAGTTAAATACGAGTTTACGAGTTAAATAATTAAATAACGTTGCCCCACACTAGGAAATTCTCCTGTATCGTGGGTGCGTTTACAAACATTTAAACTTCACATACACAAATACCCAGACCCGGAACAACTATCGGAATCGAACCCGCGACACGCAGCGCAGCAGTCCATTGCTTGAGCAACTGCGCCAACCGTGCCGTCAAAAGAATGTGTCCTGAAAAAGTTATGGATTCTTTCACAACAGTAGCCCAAAATAAATGGTTCATCATCATCAAATAAACGGTTATTTAGCCCTAACATAATTATGGTCACCTATCACTGGCATACAGTCATGATATTATAGTTAGGCACACTACATAAACTGTTCCAAAACATGAGCTAAGTAAGAGCGATAATTAAGTTGCGCGTTCACATTACACGCAACACATGGCATTCACAATTTACATGCGATATTAATGAATCTCGGCGCAAATTTTAACCGGTGTCCAGTAACGGTCGTTAGGGAGCTTTATTTAGGGTAAAAGGCACAGTAATTGGCCCCGCCGGATGCAGCGCACAGGTGCTCCGTGCGTGCGCCCTCTCGCGGTGGCCACAGGAAATGAGAGCCAATTTGAATTTCTTCTGTAGCGAATCGATTAATTGGAGAGCTATTCAATCATTTTTCGGTTATGAATTCAAACGAATATATCGCGGTTATTTATTTTTTCCTCACACCTGTGCCACTCAATGTAATGAAGAGTACAACATACAAAAAAGGTTTAGAGACAATGAAGACAGAATGATTAATTTAGGTGCGCTTTTTGTATTCTCATAAAAAGAAAAGTTAATTAAATAAGCACCCAATAAAAAGGTTGAAGACAAGAAGGTAAGTATATCCTGGTGCAACGATGATTTGAATGAAACAACTTTTAAGCACAATGAAGGCGGCAAACAAAGGTAACAGGTCGGGAGTATGAAAGTTCGTTTCCCTCACAACATTATGAAGGCACGTGTTTCATATTTCACTCGATCTTGATTCGCCATCGCAAACAATTTGTAACGTAAAAGGGTAATTAGGAGTTTAACCTGCTCGAAAATAAAGGAATTATTAGAAAACAATCCGGACAGAAAGAGGGGGTTGCAGGTTGGTGAGGCGCGGGGGGTGTTCGAAGGAAGGGTGTCTAATTAGGGAGTGGGGGCGAAGGTAATGAGCCGCGATCGCCGCTCCGATATAACGAAGGCTATTTACGCGGTGGTCGCTCTGAAAATTGCGAGGTTTTGTTTTAAAAGCGGTTACCGTTTGAGTTTTGCGATTAAGGAGTTTAATTAGACAGTGTTGTTTACAACCTCATTACGGTAGGTAACGTCGGTGGGAAATAGCCTCGGATATCGGCCGATAATTTATGAAGTTGAAAAATGAGTTTCTTGCCTCTAAGTAGATTCTGTTGTAGATTATAACCAAACAATCGGGCCTTATGAATAAACATGAGCTCAATCTCCTTGTTTTTCTGTTAAATGTGAACCTTATTGTGTACTGTTTAAAGTTAATTGTTATTTGTTGGAGGGAAATAAACTTGACCTTCAATTGTTTTAGAAAATTACAACTGCCATTACCGTCAGTGGTTTAGTACAAATGTGGTAGTGAGTTTTGTGGCAGTGGGTTATTTTTTTATGTAGATGCACTTTATTATAAGGTATTTATATAAAAATATAGCCTAGGGTGAACTATTAGGTACACATTTGCCGACCCATTCAAGGAAACAGGCGAGATGATATGTATATGGCCTCATCATCATCATCATTTCAGCCAAAAGACGTCCACTGCTGGACATAGGCCTCCCCCATCAGGTATCGCCACATTGACCGGTCCCGTGCGTCTCGCATCCAGCGGGTCCCCGCAACATTCACCAGGTCATCGGTCCATCTAGTAGGAGGCCTTCCAACGCAACGTCTTCCGGTTTGCGGTCACCACTCCAGAACTCTTCGGCCCCATCAGCCATCCGTTCCGCGAGCAATGTGCCCTGCCCATTGCCACTATTTGGCCTATCCATAAGAAAATAATTCACAGTGCTTACACAATTATACACCTTAATATAAAATATATGTTATAATAATTGCACCCAAACCTAGATATATCTAAAGTACTTAAAACTATTTGCAATAATAAATAACAGTACACATCCTACACCTTTACGCCTTTGGCAAACTTTTATAAAAAAAAAAACACTAGATAATTTATCAGCCAGTAAAAGGTGTTCAATGTGCATTTTACATATTCATTATACGAACCCTAAGCATAGCTGTATCATGTCTTTTTTCACTTTCCTCATATAACTAATCAGCCCATAAATTAACTATGATTACCATTATAAACAGCATTTAATGCATTCTTCCATAGTATTTTACACCTATTTACTGAAGCATCTCTATTAACGTTTATGCTAACTACCCGCTTAAGAATTCATTACAAAACATAGAATTATTCAAATCATTTATACACAAGTACTTTGATTTGCATTTTCTAAAAGAAACTACTGGATAAGTTCTATGAGGTATAGTGTGTCGTAAATTTATTGTTTATGGTAAACTAATTTATTTTGGTTGTGGTAATATTGAAGCTGTGCATTTTTAATGCTTGCAACATCGCAACTTTGCAAATATCTGTCAAAGTTTTTGCTATTTTTACAAGCTTTTATTTAACTTGTACCTTTTAACAGTGGAACACGGCCGATTATGATTGTTATACGGAACAGTCATCAGCGTGACTGTACTTTCTTATACATTCAAATAAAATGCGAACGTGTGTCCAGTTGGCGAAATAATAAATATGATTTTATTTAAATTCACTATGTGGACATGCGTAGAAATCTTTTCGAGTCCAGATGACGAAATAATAAGTGATAGTAATTCTGAGTTTCACCAACTGGACACACGTGTGTTCAGTTTCTTGTGTCGAGTTTTTGAAAAACCCTTCCCAACTATGTTGGGGTCAGGTTCCAGTCTAACCGGATGCAGCTAAATACCAGTATTTTACATGCAGCGACTGCCTATCAGACCTCCCTTAGCATCCTTTATACCCATTGGTAAGACTGTTAAATATCTACAAACAACAGACTGGGATCAACGGCTTTCCGGTACAGGTATGGAGAAAACTCAGTATGTATTGGGTGGTCAACCATCCACAGATCAACCTAGGCCACCGCGGCTTAACCTGAAACTTAATTCGATTTCGCTATCTACACTATCCCCGGCTGACATAGGCTACTTTTTATCCCTGTATTCTGGAACTACGCGGGTGAAACCGCGTGACGTCCGCTAGTTTTTAATAACTAATACAAGGATAAAAGAATAAAGGGTAAGGATACAAGAATATTTGATTGATTTCAGAGCGAAAGTTTCGTGATTTCAGAAGATTATAGCCGCGAATAAAACTAAACAAAGTCGAAACCTAAAAGTAAGAAGATGCCGTTTTCAACAAATAATTACTGTGTTTCGGAATCCCGGTGGAGTAAACCAAGTCATCCTTTGATATAGGACACGTCCGTTTACCAATTAAAGTAAGAAATATGTCCCAATTAAATAATGAACAATGTGGGCGTCACAGGAAAAAAAATAAAGAGAATGGTTATTATTCAAGGACTTTAAATAGTTAATGCCTCGTTAGTATCGTGGTTGCAAGCGCAAAGTGTTATTGGGGTTTGCCATTAGGAAATTCTCAGTATCAGTATCCTCGAAGTCTGTATATGGGCACGGTTGATAGCGTTGATGGGATCATGGGACAAAAATTACTATTACTATTATTATTAGTTATTGGGTCATTAATATTATAAAGAAGAAAGATTTGTTTGTTTGTTTGTAATGAATAGGCCCCGAAACTACTGGACCGATTTGAAAAATTCTTTCACCGTTGGGAAGCTACACTATCCCCGGGTGACATAGGCTACTTTTTATCCCTGTATTCCCACGGGAACGGGAACTACGCGGGTGAAACCGCGTGACGTCCGCTAGTTTTATTATAAAGTAGCCCATATCTCAAAGTTGCAATAGTTTTTTCAGGAGAAATCCGTGTTTAAACTTTGCCAAGTGTGTACATATTGGTACTCGTGACTGTACACCTCTGCATAACTCTTCAGGGATTTCAGGCCTGTGTTTATTAAAAATTATAACAAATCTTGTCACATAAAATTAAGGGTCCGTTTCACTGATGTCAATATCGTTAAAAAACGGTGTGGTAAGAGACGGGACAGTGCCACAGTGCCGCTCGTGGATGCGGTACAAAAGGGACGTTTTTTCCCCGTAATAGACGTCCCGCCGACATCATTAACGTATCGACAAAGTTGGTCGCAGTTATTCGCTAATGTGACAACAACAGAGAGAGCCCGCCACAAATGAGGGACCATCTTTTCGGATTAGGTTTTGGGCACACCGCGGATTTTCGGTGAGCGAGCACCGTTAATGGCGGAATGGATGTTTGTCCGGCAGATGTGTTAAATTCAATAAATTGTCATCAGGTGAATTGTGTGAAAAGAAAAACATAGTATAAATCACTACGTGTACAAGGCCTACACATATATTTTACACTGAATAGCGAAATTGTAAGTTTAATTATTACATTATTATTTTCAGTTTGTTAATTCCTATTTTCACAATCGTAAATTTTATATACTCAAAAGTTTGAAAAAAAGACAATCAAATAAAAAAGATAAATTAGATGTAACAACTCTATTCCGGTGCTCGTACCGTACCACGGAGCTGCGTAGTAGGCAGAGCATCCCTAGGCGATAAATTTATGCGGGCATGCCTTGTGGCAATTTAACATTTATTGTCTAATGATAGTATCTTTATTTATAGCCGCACTAATCTTATAATTAAGCACACTTAGCCCCACTTAATAATTAATTTCTAATTACCTAGTGGAAAAATACAGATCATCTTAATCTGCACGTTACGAGCCGTTTACTCTCGAACAAAGGCAAAGTTGCAAGAACGACCTCTACACAGTGCAGGTGTTTTTAACATAACAGTAATTTAATTTAATTTTGTATTAGGTGCTGTGTTTGCGTTCGGTGTGCCCCGGTCGTTCGGCGGGGGTGTATTCTAATCGCGTGTTAGCGTGGCCCGTTTTTGCGCTAACGAACAGGTTGCGTTAAGGCGACGTAGACGGCGAATCGACGGGAATTTCGCCTCATTAAAAGTTGCGACCTGCGGAGGAGGCAATTTGGAGGCTCGCGACGACTTCACCCGCTACTTATTAACGAGCCGACTTTACACTATCACTGTGACGTCTCGACGGACGTCTTCGTTTCGTCCCTTTATACGTATTTTATTTGTATCGCGTTAGTGGCGCACTATTATTATTACCAGCATCCCTCGCGTGCTGCGAGCCCCACCTGCCCCACTCGAATTAGTAAACAAACGTCTTTACGAGCGGTTTTACGAGCCCCGCGATATTTCGGTCTCGCGCACGCCGGTTTACGACATAATGAATTTGTTGATGAACTAGGTATTAGAAAGTTTGGAAATAGACGCGTTAGTGACCGACGCATCGGTTGCGCTGCGGCCTGCGACCAGTAGCGACAGACACGTGCTTTATGAACAATTAAATACGTGACAGAACTACTTTATGACCGCAAGGGCAACGGTTACGTTTTACTCACTTCTTGCTCTACCGCGAACCGTGGAAAAATAAGTACCTACCTACAGTTTTATGTAGCGGCACATTCACTGAACATAACCTGGAATCGTTACTAAACATTTACATGAATAGTTCACAGTAAAATTGATCATACAATTTTATTACCCAGACGAGAATCGTAATAAAATTACGCCAGAAATACAAATTACGTCTTTCAAGTATACATTTTTCTGAATTAGTTTATGATTACGTAATATTTGTAATTACAGGACGTGCTATACTATAATTTACAGAAGGAATTTAGGGTATGATGTAAAAAGACAGGCTTAATAGCTAGGAGATAATAGTGGTAAAGGTAAGCGCTTTATTATTAGATTACTACCGCTCTGGCACATAATTAAGGCATCTTCAATAAAGTTAAGCATAAATTTACATATCGGTGCGAGCATACCTCCTGTTATTAATAAGTAAGTCGTAGTAAGTTGGTAGTGCACAGAGCACGCGTCTCATAGTTATGGCGAGGTTAACACATGAGGTTAATTAAGATCTGAAGCGGGACCTATAACTAGCTAACGTCGCTACCAACACTCCGCGCGAGTTTACTGAGTGCTTCCCCTTAATTGATACGATTTGATCGTCATCACAAGCTCTCGCTTATTCCCGGTTTATAATTTAATTAAAATTTATGTTACGATAATTTAATTTATATCCGACGATAAACGTAATTGGTTAGTTTCCTTGCCGCGCAAATGTGCTCCGCGAAACACACGAAATACGCGACAAGCTCTGACAACTGACAATAAAAATCACTATCGACGAGTCAAAACAATATCTTTTGACTGGATATGAACTGTCAGAGCGGCAATCGTAACAAGTGGGAGTCCGACCTAACCAAATCTCGGGCAGTAAACATTATTAAAAATTCCTTTGACAGCGGTGGCTATCGAATAATGATTTGTGTACGTCACGCCGGCTTCCGCTGTCATACTTGCGCCAAATTTTCACCGGGAGAGCATTTTTTACTATTTTTTGACGGCCAGCCGGACGCCGGGCACTGCGTTTATTTATTAACGAAACTCGTCCGTCTATGTAACACGTCTCGTACGTCGCGCGCACCAGCTAAATATGTGCTTCATATGGATGCAGTAGAGTGCAAGATGCATTGCCCAGGGTGACACGCAATAGGCCTTTTTGAATCGCGCGGGTATCGTTTACGAGGCTGCATAGGAGCGACGCGGCATTGCGCCGTGCGCTCCACCCATATCAATTTCGAATAGGTTTCCTATTCGGCCAGAGAGATTGCGTTTTGATCGTTTTGTGTGTAAAACTGTTGCCCTAAATTAAACGCTTTAATAATAGAATAGAAATAAAAGCGGTCCGGTTCTGTTGACATGACAACATTGGACGATATCGAGCGTACAGTTGATGTTAATATTTCATTAGTCGATCGTTCGTGAAGGTAAACGTTGGGTATTTACGGGTGGACGTGGCTAGAGCGGCACACGTAGAGTTTCAATGTTGGGATCATCAATTACAAACTACTTCCAATTAGTGATAGTGCAGTAACAAATCAAATTTAACCGAGTCCTGTTGGGGAGTCGTTCGCTAACTAGAGCTGCGGGCGAGGTGCTTCCTGTGAACTAATCAGGTGGCTAAATAATGTAGTCGTGACGGCGTCGTTAGCGCTCGAGAGACAGACGTTATTAATTAACATCACATCGAGCCACCCCCCCCTCCCCCTCCCCCCACACCCCCTCTGGACCACCCCGCCTATCACTGCGACACTCACTGTACTTAATGAGTTAATGCCTATTATGACGACTGTGCATTCCGTATTGCAACCATTATCAACGAACAATCAAAAATATTTAATTAATTCCTTGGCTATGGTAATCATTACAACTGGTTTACATGTTCAATTGCCAATTGAGTTCCTTTTACGGTATTAGAATGGTATGAATAAGCCATTGAAGGCAAGAATCTAAATTAATCTGTGGGTATAACATTATTATTTGAACTGGACTTGACAACACATCACCCTTGAAACAAGCATGGAGTCATTCTAAGAAATACCCACCCAGTTTGGGCAGCGATTAAATTAGTTTACATAACATAACAGAAAGTTTAGTAGGTAGATAGGTCACAAGTGCGGCTGCTGAACATGAATGAGGTCCTAGGTACGAAACTCAGGTCGGGGAGTGTTATTGAGGTTTTTCATTATGAATTTCTCGGTCGTAGACACAGATTCTGGTAAAAGGCTCGCCTCCAATTTGATGGGACTGAAACTTATCCCCATATCATAACATATCCATATAATTGTGGGTGAACTATTATACGAGTAAGTACACCTCTATCTTGATCACAGGTTTTAAATTTTGCATTACTTTATATTTTTGTAAAAATATAACGTAAAAATATTTCTAAGAAATTGTGATTATTATAATTATGAACCGGTTGTGTGTACGTACGTAGGTACTACATATTCAATTTATGTAAACTAAACTGTATAACAGTACTATTTTTTTTAATTTAAATAACTGTGTGTGTTATATTATGGGCAATCTAACTGAATCTAACGTTAACGTACTCTAACTATGCTCTACCGATTGACCATAAGTGGTCAGTACTTAACTGATTGAACAATTGAATGATTGCTGCGCGTGCGCGTAACAAGTTGTCACTATGCACAATTGCACTCATTCACTCATTCGGTCATTGCGCGGGCGCCTACGACCTTATGATCAACTTCTTTAGTGTGGGCAGAATGGCGGATACAAGTTTATCGTCGAGTTTCATGTCGTTGGGACATTTGTGAAGTTTAAGAAATACATAACGTATCAAAACATTACATCACGCCCGTAATGCATGAAGGGTTAGGCAGAGGTATAGCCATTAGTACATCCCATGTGGCAAATCTATTCTATTTCGTTGCAATAAAGAGTGTAAAAGTACCCTTAACGAAGCCGAAAGTAACTTGTTCTCCCCGTTCATTGCAATGTCTTTAACCGACTTCCCAAAAAGGAGGAGGTTCTCAATTCGATTGGTATTTTTTTATGCATATACACCGATTACGCTGAGATTTATGATCCGATTTACGTGATTATGTTTTAGTTTGATGCGGAGTAGTTGCCATTTGGTCTCGTAAAAATTTAAACATATTTTGGCCCAGTACTTTCCATTTTATGAACAGTTTTCGTTTATGTGTGTTCTTTGATGATTCTTTTTTTATTGGAAAGGAGATACTTCAAGAGTTGCCATGATATGCAGATCAGCAGGGCTATTGCGTATCTTTTAAATGACAGTGGCTAACCTATAGTGCCTTTCAATTACTGTCAAATGGTTCCATTTTGTACTAAATCATAACCAATTTGACTGTTAATCCATAGACAATATGATAGCCACTGTCATTTAAAAGATACGCAATAGCCCTGCAGGACCTGGTGATGGGATCCCAGAGAAATCGAGGGCAACTCTCAAATTTCATAGGCATGTATTACGTGTTTCATGCTTTTTCAAGTATTCAAGTATTCGCATCTAGCAGGCATCACTTCATGTTGGTGAGCTGATGATGTAAGGTACTACTCCTCAACCTTTAGGAGTTGATAAGGGAATCTTGGAGGTTAAGGGTTAGGTTTCTTGGTTGAATGTTAATTACATAGTAAATGTTTGTATAGGATATTACAACTAAAAATAAAAATAAAAACTGTTTAGCAAAAAATAAAAAAAAATCAGCAAAAAAATATGTTGAACAAATTTCCGTATCTTTTTCAAAATTTCAGGCTCTATAGTTTCGGAGATAAGGGTAATAAGGGTTCCGTTTTTTCCTTTCGAGGTATGGGACCCTAAAAAACAGCTTTTAAGGTAGCAATTTTACTTTAACTGCCTCCATGACCCGTTTACTCAAAGCATTAATTAGCACAATGTTTTGAGTGTTATTTTTCACCCCAACAAAAAAAGTTGTGTCCCAGCAATAATTTTTGCGTTGGCTTACTTAGTTTGATGTACATAATACTTGGTTGACGGCATATTGACGGCATCGTGAAGGTTACGTTCATACCCTGTATAGTCTGTGTAAATCTTCCGAATAAAACTTTTTAAGTACATCTACAATTTTATATCAGCCTTTTCTTCGGTATTCCGTTCCTTCGACAAACTCGAAACTAATTTTAGCCGAAAGCTTTTAGCATAGTGTTTATTTAGATATGATTTCTATATTCTGTCCTCTTGTATCACATTGTATGACATGCCGATTCATCGGATAGAGCCTGTAACGTATTAATTAAGTGCAGGTTGCCTCAAAGGCAATGGATTCAGAGAAGATTGGGAACGGATGCAGCAATAGGTATTGCAGGTGTACCCAATACCTATTTCATTAGATCAGAAGCAGATGGGGATGGCTGTTAATTAAAGATGTGGTGCTTTATCATCTTAGAATAGGGATGTACTGACATTAATCTGGAACTAGGACTGGATATATTTTTTTCTTAGTTGGAAGTTTTCATAGTGCGATTTTAATGTATAAAACGAATGCTTGAACTATTTAGCATCATGTATTTTTGTTAGCTTTATGAGATGTTGACATTCAAGAAGTGAATCTTCTCTTAGTACCCACTTAGGAGACGGAGAGCAGTGGTGCCCCGTGGTTGCGGCCCCGACTTACAAACAGTTGGTCGTGGGTTCGAACCCAGTACTAACTACTTTGTGTGTGAAGGAAAACATCGTGAGGAAACCGGCATATCTTAGAACCAAAAATTCGAAGAAATATGACATCTACCAATACGCACTGGGCCCGCGTGGTGGATTATAGCCCATCCCGCTCCTAGAGAGAAGGCCCGAGTCCCTGCAGTGGGAACATTATAAGGCTAATGATGATGATGAGTTGATGACCCACTTATGAACATTTTAGTAAGGTACATGTTTCTTTCAAGTTAGTCAGTAACAAAGTTTTTTTTTAATGCCGTTATCTGACTGTTATTTGTAGGTCAGCGGTCGGAAAGTATGACATCCACTCTTATCAACAGGTTTCATATTACCCAGTACGAACAAGGTTGTGGAGGTCAGATATGCAGTATCGTCAGGCTAGACTAGAATCTCAACTTAGTTGAGAAATGTCTAGGCAGACGACGTTTCTTTCAAGTAAGTCAGTTACAATGATTTTTTTATGTTCAAGTTTCTTGTTCCCAATAAACATCCCAAAACAACATTCTCAATCGCTCACACTCATCCTCATGTAACAAACACTCGCAAACCGTGCAAACGTTACTATAACTTGTAAGCCAAGACTGTCCAATTAAGAAGCCAAACACAGTATCAATTTAATGTGGCAGACATGGACGAACATGTACAAGATTGGTCCATCTAGCGAATTTCTCGTGGCCGTCCTCGTACACGACTTGTGGACGTTTACGTCCACACGACGTAGCTTTGCAAACACGTCCGATGACGTTCAACGACGGTAAATTGATGACGACAAATATCGGTGGAGTGTACTTGTATGGATGTATACATGGCCTAGGTTCTGCGTTATTTGGTGTTCACAAATTGGTTACTGTATTAATCTAGGGTGCTAGTGCTTATACAGCATGAATGAGGAAGGTTATATTAAAAGAGTTTTGTACAGCCCATAACACTGGGCACCAACACTGGTAGTAGTGAAAAAAACACCAGCATTTTTTTTGGCGGGTGGAAAATCATCAAATAACCCCTCCCGCTCTTGGGCAGAGCGAAAGGGAGTGTCAGACTTCTACTGACTAAAAACCACCCATGTTCATTCCCAGGCCGCGGTAGCTTGTGAACAAGCCGCAGCCTCGACGGGCGTCGACCCTTGCGGGCCCCTCACATTTGTTGTAATTAAAAATATAGTAAGTAGTACTTCCAATCAAAAACTGACCTTATTATCACTTAAATTCCAAAGTGATGAACAATAGGTACACTAGAAATATTAATGATTTCTTTGTAATAATGAAGTGAACCTGTTAGACGGGTTATGCAATGAATCTTATTTATCGAGAATGCTAATGTATTTAAATTTAAATCCATTAGTGTAACGATGTGAAGTCTCTGTTTATTCTAACCATAGTTTAACATTGAAATTGTAAGTAGATGAATGTGTTTGAGCATAGTACCTTTATTTTTAATTTTAGTGCTTCCCTGCGGAAAGTACGTTAATCGTCATTTGAAGATCTTTGACAGTCGGAGCAGGTAATCAGTGGCTCGAAAATCTAAGAACCAGTCTTAACAAGGGTTATGGTATTAACCAGTACTGACCGGGATTAGGGTGGATGAGGTCAGATAGGCAGTCGCTCCATTTAATAGACTGGTATTCAGCTGCATTCGGTTATTTTGAAAGCCGACTCTAACATAATAGGGACGTTTACTGACTTAAAAAAATATGATTCTAATTAGTCCGTCTGTTAGAATATCGAAAAATATTGGATGCGTATTTTTTGTTTTATCAAATCAATAAAAAAATACGGAGATAAAACGGGTCAAAGATTTGAGTAGGGGGTCGTGACGTCACTGACCGCTAAAGAATGTCATACTAATGTCTCAGAAAATGACGTCACACGAGTTTTCAAAGTACTATCGTCCTCATTGTTTGTTTACGTGAAAAAAAAAAATATGTGTCCAATATTTTTTGGAAATCTATCTGACGGACTAATTAGATTTTTTTTGCTAAATAACCTATTGGGAAAAGGTTTGGCAGATGATGACTAGATTAGATGTTAATAATTTAATGGTAAATGAACCTAATGTAGATGGACGGCACCGCCGAGGCCGGCCCAGAAAGAGGTGGCGAGACGATCTGGACGCGCACCACGAGAGTTGGTTTGAGGTGGCTCAAGAAAAGAGCACTTGGAAGGATTTGGGGGAGGCCTTTGCCCAGCAGTGGGATAGTACAGGCTATTAAAAAAAAATGTACCCAATTATTTTTTTCTACAATTATATAATTTTCATAGATCATGATATTAGTAGGTACCATTTCTGCTCAAACTAAACTTAGCAAAAGTGTTAATGACTTCCCTTCTTCTTCTTAGTAAAGCATTATTGTTAAAGAGTAATTTTACTGTTTTATTGATCTTAGACCTACATATTGACCTATTTTAAATAGCTTAGGTAAGTAAATATTTTCGATCTACTTTACTACGCGCGGAAGCATTCGATTACCTGAAACCTTGAATCATTCATATTATGAATCCCGATTAGTGACAGGAGTATCAAACATCTGCGGAGACCACCTTGATAGAAAACAATTGAACACTTACTACGCAAGAATATACAAGCTGCATCATGAATATAAACTACATTCCTTGATTCATTGACGCAGCCACAAGAACGTTGAGAATCTCTGACGAGTTTAGTAGAGTTTATTTACTACTAGCATTTTGCCCGCGACTTGGTTCCCAAAAATCGTGATAGGTCGGCTAATGTATCATTATATCACTGAAAAACAAAAAAAAAGATTGGATCATTAGTTTCGGAGATTACCCCTTACATAAAAACTTACAAACAAATTTTAGCACTTTATAATATAAGTTTATAGACGAGCTTTTGTCTGCAGCTTTCCACACGTGGAAATCAGAAATTACCTATACCACGAAAACTTACTACTTGGATAAAAAGTATCCTGTTTCCCAAAGCAGGTATGTCTACCTTATTACATGAACATCAGGCGTAACCAGACAAGCAAACCGACAGACAGACATACGAATAGACAGAGTTACTTTTGCATTTATAACATTAGTATAGAATTGAAGTATACATTAATTCTTTTCTGCCGTTAGAATACTAGCAGACTAGTAAATAAGTCAGTTCTTGGCAAACATGCACCTTTGTCGACCAGAAAGTAAAAATTATCGTCAAAAGAGAAACGACAAAATATTAAAGAAAAACAACTAATATTCAAACATGAGCTTCCAAATTCAAACACTTCCAAGACATCAATCAAACGTCAATAAACGTCCACAAATACTTGTGCTCCAATGATTTACAGATCAGCAAATATCGTGCGAACACATTGCACGTCGTCGCCAGTTCTAGCCACTAAATTGCTCCTAACTTATGTACACCTACAGTCCAACCTAACTGCCATCGGCCTTGTAAACGGACGAATATATTTAGATCACCAATTAACGGCTAAAAGCTGTCTTAATTGATTAAGCTGCGCGTTGCCTTGGTCACGGAAGTGAGAAGTGTTGTTTAATGTGTCCAGTAATTGGAATTTAGTAACTTAAATGAAAGTATTTAAACTTTAGCTAGTGCGAAAGAATTTAAGTCCAATTCAAAGCGTTTAAGTCTTAAAATCAAACGGCTTTTTTTAAAGAATTAGGGCAAGTCTCCTAAAAGCTTGCGTCTAACTTGGACTTCTGCATAATATACGATTCGTCGTATTCATAAAGTTTTCACAAGAGTTTTATGGTCCGGACGATCTATAACTCTATTCCCATCTCGTTAAAAAAGACAGTAACAGGCTAAAGTTTTAAAAGAAAAACAAAATTAGAAGATCAAGTTGGTGAAAAACAATTTAATGCATTAGGAAAATCGTATCTCCAATAGAGCAAGACCTAAAGTTCTGCTAGCAACGTCCTCAATACCGAGATGAATATCGGTAATCGAATTGTAGGCAAAGATCGTTTGCTGGACGGTCTTTAGGTTCTATTTAGAAGTCCGGAGACGGCGGACGAGCGGACGGACAAAGAGACAAACGAAATTAATCGAGACATGCGCCGACGGCCTAATCCAATCGCGGCTGTCCGGTCTGTGCCTTTTAAACAGATCAGCCATGACTACGGGCGCCTCTCTTGCAAGGAGTTACGCTTGCAGCAAGGAGTAGGTATACCAGGACCAGGCTTTAACTTTGCCTTTGCTGGGACTACGTCTAGTCGGAGACATGTATGAAATTACAGGCTACATTTAAGAAACGATAGATGGATTGTGTGAGGAATGATATGAAAGAAAAAGGAAGAATGATTGTTGACATAACGGTCCCGCATGACGAGAATCTCGTGAAAGCTGAGAAAGATAAGCAAATTAAATATCTTGACTTGGCTAGCGAGGTAGTCGATCATTGCGCCGATAGTCGTTTCAGCCAATGGCTTAATTGCCAAGAGCCTCGACCAACATCTGAGGAGGCTCTCGTTAGGCAGCTGGATCAAATGCTTAATACAGAGAGCGGTACTCCTGGACACGGCTCCCATCGTTAGGAGGTTCCTTTCTCTGGGGCCCTCACTGCCGGTAGCTTGGACCCTGTTCCCTGGCTACTATTTTTTATATTTTTAAATGTTTTTGATATAATTTTGTGTAGGAATATTTAAAAATATAATTTATATGTATGAAGTTAAATAAAGGAATAATAATAAATAATAAAATAAAATTAACGTGTTGCGCCGACACCAAGTAACATGACAAGAGCCGGAAGATAATAAGTTATACAGCAACATAAACTTAAATTAGGTGTAGAAATAGTGACAGTATTTTAAACAAAAAACATGTCACGAAAAGCATCACCATTGTTCGCAACAATAAACTTCAGTCTCCATTTTATTGCCCAGAGAAACGAAAATATATAGCCGTCTCTGTTCAACACCACAAATCTTCGACCCACCAATTGCCGACACCCACACTCTAGCATAATGTGTTAAGACCTCATAATTAATAGAAGCGCAGTTTTTAATTAATACTCGTACATGCAGCACCATCGTTTGGCATCGCGTATCGGGCTTTGGCGACATCAATTTACGTACAATGTCAATTTGCGCAAGAGAAACACCCGGCTCTGGGATACAGGGGCTCATTAGAGGCGAGCGGTTGCAATTAAACTGTGCGTCTTTTGCGACTTAACGAGCGCCCAAATTGGACGGCCCGCCCGCCCTGGACACGCGTTTTAATAAATATACCTACATTTCGACGTGATGCAATAAATACATTCAGCGATGCTATCGCTGTGAAATGTTGTGTTCCCTTTGGGTTTAAATGAGGATATAATGTAGAATTGATAATGATGAGGGCGAGGATATGTTGGAGTGGTTCCGTGTTGAAATAGTCCGGTTTTAATTGGTCGTAGTCTCTCTGGCTTCAGCTAGCATGGTGATCAATGCTCGTACGTTCTCTGTATGAGAAGGGACTTTAGCCCAGCAGTGGGACAGTCATAGGCTGGCCATCAATATCTGCCTAGTTTGTTTCCGATCTATGTTGGGGTCGGCTTCCAGACTAACCGGATGCAGCTGAGTACCAAAATTTTACATGAAGCGCCTATCTGACTTTCACAACTCAGTAGGTACCTGGGTACCACTTGAGCCACCCAACCTCATAGGCTGGTAATAATATTATAATTAGACCGGTTTTTTTACCGAATTAATACCAACAACGCAACCAAAAAAATCTTATGACTAATAAAAGTACACAATTTCCCTTAACAACATTTCAGACTTCACAAATAAAATCCATTATACCACAGCAATTTAAAAAAAGATGTTAACTGTCACTACGGCTAAGGAAGGACAAGACGCTCGTGAGTATAAAGGAGTCTTGTTAGTGATGCAGGCTCCTCCTCCACTAACGAGACTCCTTCGAGATAGCTTCGGGAAACTGCTGATTGTCGATGACAAATTGCCCTGAGACTTGGTTAGCAAACAAAAGTAGTGAAGTACTAGTAAATGTGTTTATTAGTCAGGAATAATATGAAGTAAGTGTAACTTGATCAAAAAAAACCGACACAAAAAAAAATATCAAAAATAAGTTTACTTTCGGAATTCAATGACTAATTTGTTTGTTTCATTAGCTTTTTGCTAATGACTTCCGAAACTAAGTTCTTTTAGAATTCTTAAGAAATCAACTAAAACAATTGGTTTTTTTAACAAAAAAATTGTTTATGATGTAGTCCTCCAAATTGACATTGTAACTAGAAGACCAAGTTGTGATAAAAAAGGTCAAGAGAAGTACATAAAAGTAGCGGACGTCACGCGGTTTCACCCGCGTAGTTCCCGTTCCCGTAGGAATACAGGGATAAAACGTAGCCTATGTCACCCGGGGATAGTGTAGCTTCCCAACGGTGAAATAATTTTTCGGTTTAGTAGTTTCGGAGCCTATTTGTTACAAACAAACAAACAAATCTTTCCTCTTTGTAATATTAGTGTAGACAAATCGGTTCGTAAATGACGAAGACGAAGAAGTAGACGATAGGCAGCTACATTGAAAAAAAATATTATCGAATTTTTTTGAAGTCGGTCAAAAATGCTAAGCTCATGAACACGTTTTTCCCATGGGCCTTTTACGATCCTTATCTAATCCTCATTTTGTTGGCCACGTCATACATTTAGGCCAATCAGTTGCGAATATAAAGTTTACAAGCTCATGCAACAGTTGGTTTCATAAACAAAAGCTGGCTAGCTATAATATAGCACTTCGATTGAAACTTCCATTTCCTAAATAAACTAGAATCATTAAAGGTTTCCAGCTATGGTTTCTAGGTATCGAGCTGTCTCTCTGCGATATACGAATATCGCATCAGTTACTGTTCTTTTTAGCTCCGAAATAACGACCAGTAAAAAGAGCACTTTTACTTTTGCAAAAATATAGGGATGATATTACGTAACAATAAATGTATAGAAGGGGTATACTAAACTGCTTAACTGGGTTTGCTGAACTGGTTCTATACACTATTTTATTTTTTCTGTTAATACTTATTTTAGTTTACTTTTATTGTTTGATGTGTGCACTTGTGGCATCATCATCATCATCAGCCTATATAATGTTCCCACTGCAGGGACTCAGGCCTCCTCTCTAGGAGAAGGATGGGCTATAATCCACCACGGGGGCCCAGTGCGCATTGGTAGGCGTCACATGTCTTCGAATTTTTTGGTTCTAAGACATGCCGGTTTCCTCACGATGTTTTCCTTCACAGTTTTGAGAGCAGCGGTGATGAAATAAATTACACAAAGTAATGCGCCTGTTTGGATTCGAACCCACGACCTACTGTTCGTAAGTCGGGGCCGACAACACTGGGCCACCGCTGCTCTCCATGTATTACAATGTATCACAAATTTCCATGTATTATAATGTAAAACTTAACTCCGCACATACCAGTACGCCATTTTGCAGAGGACGTTAGTTAACGAAAGTGTTAGTAAGAATGGTAAGATGTTGGTATTTTAGAGGGGTCTCGTTAGGCGCGCGGGGCGGCTGATTGCCGATTGAGCACCAATTGCCTTGATTGACGGCGCCCGCACGGCTAACGAACCTGCTTTCAACGTGGACGTGCCGCTCTTGCACGCCCCACGGACGTACGCCGGGAAGCTACGTAACGTACGACCGTACGTCTTACAGACGCATGGTGTATGTAGGTCAGTTATGTGTGGAATAGTTGGGTTAGTGGGCTGATGAATTGATTGCGTGTTGGAATTGCGATATGAATAAACAGTGTGGAGTTTAATGAACAATTTTTTTTTAGACTTGTTTCTACGAATTAAGATTGCGTCACAAAGAAGTTAGTGATTGATAAAAAGAGAAGCTTCTAAAAATGCCCTACATGTTCATTTCATTTTCATAACAGAACATGACGCCTGTAATGTACCAGGGTTAGGCAGAGGTGTACCTAATACTTAGAACACTAAAAAATTGTATGTTGTGTTGTTTCGATTTCATAAATCTGAAAAATCGTAAACAAGAGTAGCGAGCGCGTTTCACTTCGCAAACTCGCCATGTTCACAACTCGTAGAGGTATACGGCATACGACAGCTTTCTGATTGCTGACTGGCTCCAATAATTTCGTCCGATTGACGTCGAGAAATCCCCACAGAATTTGCTTCATTTGTACACAATCAAGGAATTCTGTACCACCTACCGCAACACGCCCACCCTGTACCTCATTGCCCACACACATATGAAGCAAAATGTCTTCATCCGAACAATGTCAGACCCGCTATAAATCATTATAAAATTCGAATTAAGCCAGCTTAATGTTTATGTAACGCTTCCGCCGCTTTTATAGTCGCACACACGAGGCGTAACACCTCGGCGGCTAATTCGTTCGTACATAGTAATCAGCAGCACGTAACATCATCAGCGTCTTTGTGGAGCGAGACCGCAATCCATCATATTGGGACAAAAGGAGGCGGATAAACGCGCCAGTTGTTTGCGTGAGAGCGCGTTAATTTTGTTAAGGAGTCTCAATCAGTGAAGGCGTGTAAGTAAAGTCGGCGCGACCGCCGCGGGAGCGATTCGAGCGAATTACCGTACCTGGAGGCGCGGGGCCGACTCGTTAGTTGTTGTTTGCCGAGTGACGCGGGTCAATCAGCAGAGACATGCACGGAACCGCACTTCTTCATCCCCCTCACCTGTAGTCCCCTTCCTAACCCCCTCCCCGCCCCGCTCGTTAGGCCGCGCCGTCTCTGTCAACTGTGAGACGAGCTTTATCGAATCTACGACGCACGACCCGCGCCGCGGTCGGCCCACTCTTCGCTCTAGTTTGACTCACAACCGCTGGTAAACAAGGGAAATCAGTGTAAAACGAATTTATATGAACGACAAATAGAAGGGGCTAAATAACGTAACGAGATATTATAGGCGTCTGTGATGACGGAAGGCGGAGGCAAGTGACAAATTATTCGAGAAAGATTTGACCCAAATGTTTTGAACGGGTCGAAAAGATCAAAAGAAGATTAGAAGACAAAAAATGTCTTACAAAATGTGGCATGTCTACAGCCGTAATGGAGTAAAATAATTGTATGGAATGGTATGCGTTTAGCTAATTAACGCGCAGGGTCAGACAGCTGCGGTCCACGTGCGAGGCTGCGCCTGCGCCGCGTTTTTCTATTCTACGACCTTTTACTATTTGTTAACAACTTTCGTATATACTGTATGATATACTTAATAGCTATATAATTCATATTATTTCACGTCCATAAATCCAGGCTGGTATTTATTTCATAGTTTTCTCGTCTTTTATTGTTTTTTGTAGATGTCAGCTCTATTTTAAACAAAATCATATAGAATAAACTCTTTATGACTGCATTTATTTTATAAATAATTGTATTTATTTGAATGTTTTATTGGTGTCCCTTAATTATTATTCATATGCAGCAAGTGGGCAATAAACAATTTATCAAGTGAGTATGTATTTTAAATAAACCTAATTATTATGTGACACTGTAATTATCAATCCATAAAAGAGACATGTAGTTATTTTACGCAGCAAACAATAATTAACATTTAATTTTGCAGTAATTATATAGAAGTAATTGTATGTAACTCCACATGTCTTAAGATTATTGCTGCAGGCTGTAAAACTTAAAGGAAATCGTAAGACATAATTGGTCCGATTACAGGTTAAGGAATTTATTGGACTAGATTGCTATGAACCATGTCTTATTCTTAAGAAACAAGTACTAAAATAAACTGCCTACACACCGTACATTTATCAACAACGTCGCACAAAATACTAACTATGGTTATTCATTAGTTCGCAAAGAGACATAAAATTTCCATAATCGTAGATATAGGTAGCCGTAAGGCGAGGTAGCTACCTAAATACTGTCGCGACTCGCGGTACACTGACACACAAAGCCTGATTAGTGCGGAGTTTCAAATAAAAACTTCGTTGCCTACATCTTAAATTAGTCCTTAGCGTTCTCTAACGAGGACAATTTAGTTGGTCCGCGAGACGCCGTCGATGGCTTGTTGTGTGCAAAACTGTTCACTTTTTGCTGCTCCCCAGGTAGAAAACACAACGGTTCGAAGCATTTTCATAACAATGCGCCTGCGGCTTTCTCGGTATACTTTTTTGGACGCGATGCGTTTGACAGACACGCCATTGTCATCGTATGATGACGGACTAAAAACTAAACCTTTATATTTGTGATCAATGGGAAAGCTCGATGCGAAGCCGAACACTTGGAATACCGAACCATAAAAGGTACCAATTAGTCCTGTGGGGAAGAACTTGAAAATAATTAGATTATGAAGAACGGAACTCACCTTGTGTAGTCGCTTTTGCATAATATCATTCCGCCTTTGAAGTAGAAGGAGCGGCCCATGTCGGCGAGTGCCTGGCCACAGCAGGCGCACTTGAGGCAGCCGTGGTGCCAGTATCTGTCGAGGGCGTGTAGGAGGAACCTCTCCACGATCTTGCCGTTGCAGCCGGCGCATTCTTTGAGCGCTGGATTGTTGTTGTTGTGTGGGTAGTCGTGGCCGTTGGCGGCGAAGGCAGCCTCCGGCGAGGGCGGGTGTGGCGAGCTGAGCTCCGCGTACCCGTGGTAGTGCGGGTTCATGCTCAACGCGCTCGCTGCCAGCTTGACGGTTGGAGCGGGGACCGCTCGCACCGACCACCACAACTACACGCCCTGCGGACAAACAAATATAATGGTTAGGCGATGCTTTCACTGCTCGGTATGGGTAACATTGTAGGCAGACTGAATTAACCGATAAGCTGTTTGGAATAGAGAAAATTTCCCTTTGACCTCTTTGAGATGTTGACCAGTTATTTAATTTTTCTTGGCAGCCCTTGGCCAGGTCGCAGTGGTTCGGGCGTAGGCCTGCGGGCGGCCGCGTTTATAAAATTTTCCAATTAGCAATTTCATACAATTAGGAGCGGGGTGAGGGTGCGGGCGGCGGGGCGGGGGTTGGTTAGCGCGGGTCGCGGGGGGAGTGCGTCAACCCGATCCAATTAGCTCGCGGCCGGCGGAGCGGCGGGACGCCCGTGCCGTCTGAGCGGCCCTGTCGCCATAAAACTTAATTAAACGTTTTAAAACAAGTATTCATTAAAGAATAATCAAGCTTATGTAGTCATAAATAACCGGATTGTCCCGCGCGGAACGGGTGCCGTAATTAAGACTGCACAGAGTTGATCAAACGCACTGATTTGAAACTACCCTTCATTAAGCGAGCGCGAGTCGGGCGCGGGAGCTTCCGCTGCGGTGCAGAAACTAATTAAGAATAACGGACGCTTTAAAAGCGTAATTAATTTAGATTGTAATTCTATTTCTCCGAGAGTAAAGTAGACAATTATTTCAGTAGCCCTTTCTTTTGGAACGATTTGCTTTGCTGAATGTAATTTGCTTAATTTCTGTGTCCAACAGGATAAACGGTTGTTGCTGGTTCGAGATTTATTTCTTGCGTCATAATCGACAGTTGGAGTGTAATAAATAACGTTATCAAGATCGAGAATTACTATGGTTTTATAATGAGTTAGAGTAGGTACAAACGAGCGTGTCGTGATTAATTAACGTAGTAAACTTCAATTACGATTGGTGCAATGGTGCTGTGAACATAACGTGTGGTTGTTGCATCATGGACGACGGTGTATATCTGTGAAGCGTGAGGGAAGTCATTACACTTGTTGGCGCATGTCTAATGAAGGCTATAAGGGCGAGGGTATGGCGTGGCCGTACGGCCTTACGGTGTTGCGTGCCCCCTAATGAGCGAGTTGCCGTCGCGTGCGCACCTATCGCACTTCGTTAAATCCCGAACTACGCGGCATTAATGTCTTTGTTTAGTTAATTCTGCAACGCGTTAGGTTTGGTATAAAGACTTGAGGTCTTAATCGAGGCGTGCGTGTTACATTTCCTATTTCATCGTCTGTCAGGAAATTGTACTTGAAGTGAGGTTACCAAGGTGTTGATTGTTTTAATGTTTATACTAGGAAACAGTGATTTACATTGAGTTATGGCTCCTTGTTAGTATATACCTAACTTTAATAGTCTTATTTATCATTTGATATTGAGTTTTTCCATCCACACATCGACATTTCTCAGCCACACTGACTTGAACATCAACTGGCGAAAAAAAGGAACTGTATTACGTTACTCCGAAGTTCGAAATACCGACGTACGGTATACACAAAAGTTTGTGAGTCCGAATTACGTTTGTCAGAATGTACGCTATGACAAAGTACGGAATTCAGAGTGTTCGTTACTCCGATGTACCTACGTTACTCCGAAAGTTTGCTACTAGGAAGTACTGAATTCAGAATGTTCGTTATTGCGATGTACGTTACTCCAAAAGTTTGCTATGGCGAAGTACTGAATTCAGAATGTTCGTTACTCCGAAAGTTTGCTATGACGAAGTACTCAATTCACAATGTTTATTATCGCGAAGTACGTAACTCCGAAAGTTTGTAATGGGTACACCCCTGCCTACCCATCGAGGATTACAGACTTGATGTTATGTTATGAACGTCTTTTTCATTACATAGTCATTCATACGTGTTACAGTCGCGAATCATATTGTAATCAACATACATTCTGGCATTGACCTGCAAATTGCAAAAAACGAAACAAAATTTTAACTTTGCGGGTACCTCATTAAATCCTCCTTAAGACAGACCGTGGGAATAATGGGCGTGATTCTAGTCAGTAAATATTTTTATAAACTAGACTAGATAATTGCTACAGTTGACCATAAATCTTGTTTATAATTTAGATCAAATTAGGTATACCTGTATAAATAGGTATGTAGTTAGTTATTAAGTGGTCTAGTATTTTATTTACATCATATTTTGTGATTTTTAAGTGACTAACTAATAATAGGAGATCGGACTGGGTCAAAGAAATATGATTCTAATTAGTCCGCCAGTTATATTATCGAAAAATATTGGATAAGTACGTGTTTTTTGTTTTATCATATTAATAAAAATTGACGGAGATAAAACGCCTCAAAAATCATGAGTAGGGAGGGGGTTATGACTTATAGTATGTGACGTCATTTGTAGGTAAAAAATGTACTGACATGTGACGTTTTTTCGAGGAGTTCAAGAGTTTTCGAAGCACTGTATAGTCTTCATTTTTTGTTTATGTGAAAAAAGGAAAAAAATTGTGTTATATACAGGGTGTAAATTAACTCTTCACACATCCGTGAACCAAGCTCTCTGTACATCAAACTAAGTAACCCTACGCAAAAAATTTTGCTGGGAAACGACTTTTTTTTTGGGGTCGAAAATCACATTTTACGGCAAAACTCAATTTAGCACTCTTAAAACATTGTGCTAGTGGATGCTTTGAATGGTAAAGGGGCCATGGTAGTAATTTAAGTAAAGTTTTAACCTGAAAAACCGGTATTTACAAAAACAGCTGAGAAAAATTTGGAACTTTGACCCCCAATATCTCTGTAACTAGGAACCCCCTAGTTACAGAGACATTGGGGGTCAAAGTTCCAAATTTTTCTCAGCTGTATCATTTTTAGGGTTCCGTACCTCAAAAGGTAAAAACGGAACCCTTATAGGATCACTTTGTTGTCCGTCTGTCTGTCTGTCTGTCTGTCTGTCTGTCAAGACCTTTTTTCTCAGGAACGCGTGGAGGTATCAAGCTGAAATTCATATCAAATACTCAAGTCTATGGTCTCTTGGAGCTGTGAAAAAATCAAACTTCTAAGTCAACGCGATCAAAAGATACTCCCGTTTATGCCGCAAATTTTCGACACTCGCAAGGGAATCAAAACCTACAGGGTACTTCCCGTGAACTCAGAATCTTGAAATTTGGTACGAAGCAACGTCTTATAACACAGATAAAGGAAAAATTGCGAAAAGCATAAATTTTTAGTTACATCATATAATAAAAATATTTTCAAGTTGAAATTTTCACTGAATGTGTCTCTCTGTTGCTGCTATAACAAAAAAAAAATAAAAAGCGACTCCCCTACTACGATGGTACGGAACCCTTCATGTGCGAGTAGGACTCGCACTTGGCCGGTTTTTTTTGTTCTAGACCATACCTGGGAACCACCAGGTATGGTCTAGAACAAAAAAATGATCGCAGTGGTGGGGAGAATAAGTGCTCTTCGTTTGCGTTAAGGGTACTTTTACGCCCTTTATTTTTAGAAAATCGATCTGACGGACTAATTAGTTTTTTTTGTTCGATCCCTATTCGTGACCATTAAGTCTGTATAAAATACTGATGATGATGAATTGTATTTATTAATTCTAATATATTCGAAATACATTTTTAGCAGAATGAAACTACTAACATCCACATTTATTATGCTATATTGTATATGGCTGTTAGTACAGACGCTAGCACATCAAGTAAAATTTCTTAAATCGATTTTCAGCTTTATCGCTACGTTAAGTTCAAGGTTGTTTGGGAAAATTCAACAATTTCGGGTCGCTTAATTTGCAAAAAAACCTGGGTCTCATCTCTTTTCTGTTACTTATTTTCATGAACTCTGCCTAATACCCGTTCGTAAATAAAAAAAGTTGCTAGTTGCCTGTTTAGGGACACGAAACAATTGTGCATAATTACTCAAACTTATGTCTATACGAATTTCAAAGCGCTAAGTTGATACCGAAATGTATCTTATTGATATAAGAATTAAGGTTTAAAATAATTATGTTTTATTGTGCGAACACGGTGCGTGTTTAGGTTAGCGGGGGTGGTCTGAGAACTTAGCAGGTGCCGTTTTCATTATTCAAGCCCCATTGATTGGATACTTTGTTGCCGTTTAAAAATCTTATTAGCAACCGGCCGACAACAAAGCGGTGCGATGAGCCTCCTCAGAGCCCCTCTCTATTTACCTGTTAAGTGATTTTTTTTCAATTACCGCGATGAGCTGCAACTTCACAACGAAAGTGTAAGTCATCTTGTTAGTGAATGTTTATTTCCGCGCTTTCCTTCTACTTTAAAATATTTGTCAGCTGCAATAAACGTGATGATTCGACACAAAACAACGGTGGGATTCCCAAAAAAATAGATAACACAATGACAAACGATTTGACGTGAAAACCATAGAGGTTGTCATGCTTATTTTAGTGACAAATGCTGGTGAACAGAACACTTTCCTGTCGAAATAAAAATAGTATCTACTAAGCGGGAATAAAGCTTAAATTATTATCTAGTAAAAAAAAGCTAAAGTAAGTAAACGTATCATCGGTCACTTGTTTTAACTGCAGGGTTCCCCAAGAACAGCCGGGCGCCCGCACGCCGCGAATAATGTAATTAAGGCGAAACCGCCGGCGAAATTAAACGCGAAAACGGAATGAGAATGTGAGCCTAATTAGAGCCGGGAGCGGGGCGGAAGACGGTGCAACGGCACCCCAGACCCGCGCCCTCCGCGACCCGCGACGGCCCCCAGCCCGCTGCACGGGACCCCCAACACGTGACGTAACGTCTTCATCCATCGCACGTATGACGCTAAAACCAAATAATACAGCTAATGATCGAGAGAAAAACAAAAAAACACACATTAAGGCCCATTCAAAAATGCCAATTAATTTTAATTCCCAGCAGAACTAATGACAAACATAACTACGCCCGTAATATTAATTCTGTGCTAATGAGCCGCGCTTTAACGAAGCTATAAAATATTAGCCTTTTTTTCAGCTTTTTATATTGCACCACGCAAATAATCACAGCACAGCGCACGTCGCTTGCGAGCATAAATCCAATTCGTTTTCTCTCACATCCATACTAATTAAAAAACTGCGGACAAATTGGAGCCCACTCTTCGCCCACGGGAACATAAAATATCCATTCCATTGACGGGACCGGTCTGCCATTGATTAATTTTATCCAATCGGATGCGAATTCAAGTTTTCCAGGAGTTAATTGTCATGGTTCATTAGGTGAGTGACTTTCGGCGTTGTGTGCGATTACCAATTTATTCCGTTCCGATATTCGATTATTGAAAAATAAACTAGCGACTCACGCCACTCACGCTGTTGAAAGAATGATGGCAGAACTATGAACGTATCAGCCCACTTATAGTAAACGGGTATACAGTACATGAGACTAATGTGTGTAATATTATTTGCATATAATGACCGTTAATGTGGCCAGCGCATTATTCATCCGGCCTGACCTCAAAACGGCCGCAAGAACCGTTTGATCGATGTACTCCCTCTCCATATATCTGTGTATTTTAAAATGGTTATTTCATGATAGGTAGGTAATTACTAAAGAATCACGTAGTACATAGATAATTTTATAGAAATCACGAGTGGTAAACGACGTAATTGACGCACGGCGATATCAGATCCAACAAAATTGTGTGCCATATTCTAAATGATGGTTATTATGTGTGTATCAAATAAAATATGGTTCTTAAATGTTTATGGATAGGAGATATTTAGTTTTAACTGATGAACCATAATCTTACATCACAGGACGAGGACCCATTCCCCAATAATCAGAAGTCATCCTTAAACGAACATTATTCTAATTTTAAGATAGGCAGTCGTCATCATTATCATAGGCCCACACAGCTGATGATAATGATGACTATCTGACTGACTGCTGGACAAAGGTCTCTTTAAATGCTTAGCCACTCAACTCTATTCTCGGCAGATAGGCTATAGCTCCATGTAAAATGCTGGAAGACCACCCAAGGTAGATGATCTTAATTTAATAATGCGTTTTAATATTCCTCTATCCTCTCATCTCTATTCATTCAAAATTTAAATAATACATATATCCTAATGAGCGCAACTTACTAGAACACAAACATAAAAAAAAACTAAAACGAGTACCTAACCTTGGCAAAGTATTTTAATGATTTTATCTACATAGGTACAAAGTTAACAAGTATCAGCTCAATTTGAAAAACAACGACGTGACCTTGTTCAATTTGCAATTTTGACTATTTCGTAGTTCTGTCAAGTTCTGTAGTTTTAAGTATTTTTTTATCATTTATACCTTGTCACTCCTAGCTGTGTCAGGGTTTTGCATGAATAGTCGTATTTGGAAACACTGCGTCCTTGCTTTGTTGTATATTAATTATAAGCAGTTTAACTTATATGACGAAGAAAAACACACAACACTTTGTTATAAAATTACACATATTTTTATTACACTAAAAGTTCAATCTACTTCGTAGCTATGTAACCAACTACTTCATGAATATTCTTATAATGGTAATTTTTAATGTACATTTTAACTCATTTATAGCTGCTGCATTAATTAATAACGTGCTCACCAGAATATATTCTACAGACTTTATAACTTTTCATAAAATGTGTTCACATATCATTAATTTTTTAGGGTCTAGGAAGAATTAACCCCTAGTAATAAAATTACGAGCGAAACGTAAGTGAATGAACTGGAAGGCGCACGCGCGTGAAGAATGCTAATAGAACGTTTTGTAATACACTAATGGCTAAGGATTTGTCATTGCCGCCAAGCAGGTGTCGTGACGAAAAACACGTAATAATGACCGTACAAGTGTAGACATTGTCTCCGACAGATCGAGCGCTCTCGCCCGTAATTAGAGGCGGCCGACCGAGGACGACCGCGAGCTTCGAACAATAGAGGAGGCATCGATAACACCTAATAAGTACCTAACGGAAAAACACCACACTTGCGGAAATAATTAGAAATTGATAACCTATTATAATTCAGTACACTAAATGTATTAGCAATCCGACCCGTTCCCTAATGCTAATCAATCATAGATATCAATTCCAGATAATAAACCAAAATTCAACATTTTTATGTAAAAGGAAAATGAACGCGCATAGTATAATTTCAGCTTTGTAAAAATTGATTACGATCACTTATCATGCATTAAATCTGCAATGTACAAAGCTACCGTATACAAATTACGCACAGATATGAAAGGAAAAAGATGATCTATGGCCGATAATTTAATTAGCTGATCGCAGATTACTTCAAATTTTGATATAGCATCTGTTAAACAACATTATTAATTAAATTGATAAAGATTTTGTTCGCAAAACAAAGGAGCCGACAATCACGGTTAATTGGATAACATTGATCTGATGTCCTTCTAATTAAAATTACAAACTCACCAAATATTGATAATATTATAGGTACTTTTTTGGGTTAGTTTTGATTCCCCCCGTTCTTGTTTCCCCCCGAAAGCTATTAAAACGATATTGTATAACTACATACTTAAGTACCTTAATTCTCGATGGCCGCCGAAATATTTAAAATGATTACACCTTTGTACTCATCATTGAACAAACATACAAATATAACTAAAAACTTTTTTCTATGATCGTACCTACCTTAATTTTGTTTGATTAAACGCAATTATAAATAAAATAGATTAATTTTCGGAGTAACAAGAACCAGGGAAACAAGCACTAACCCACTTTTTTGACTGAACACGTGTCAGAAAAAAACTGCTTACATTAGTGTTTTGTAATGCACGTATCCAACGAAATACCGTTCTAACTAGTGAGGATCTTACGACACTCCCTTGTAGCACTCCTACTCGTATAAGCACTGCCAAGCATGTCTTACTAACAGTTCCCTATTTTACCTCGAATAACTGACTTTCTCTTCCATTTATCATCCCAAACTCCTTCCTTCAAATAATAATTTGGAAGTTTTCGAGATTCACACAATGTGCCTCATCCAAAAGCGTAACCCAGTTCAAGCCTCCGTGTCAAACGAAGCGGTCCGTCACGGCGGACTGACCATAATTGTGCCTCGTCCAACAAATATATTAAGTATTCGTGATAGAAGTCAGCAGTGTGTAATTTTAGAACGTTTTGCCACAAATGTCAGCCGCGGGCGTGTCCGAAGTGTCGGCCACTTGGACTTGTTGCTAGTCCAGCAGGCCAACATGAATGATTGCTGCCTTCCTTTGATACCAAGGATGGTTTGTTAACAAGATCTTAGGTGAGCCATGCATTATATGAATTGCGGTAAATGGCCATATAAACGTGATCAACGTTGCGAAACGTTGTGACGTTAGTTTCTGCAAAATTAAGCCTTTTTATTTTATGAATTCCCCATGTTGAATTATTTTAGTCGACCATAGTCTTGGGTTTTCTTTAACAGCTTTAAGGAAAACGATGATGGTTACTAGATGTGATAAGGATAATTATTATTTGAAGCAGTGTATGCTCTTGTTGGGGGTTTCCATCGACAAAATAAATTCTATCAAATACAAACTTTCGTATCTTCTTTTACCACTAGCTATATTACGCGAAGAGTTTTTAAAATCCATCCTTAGTGCATACTTTTGTTATAAATAAGGACCTCTTGTACACATGCTTCTAAACCCAGGTATATACTGTGCGGTCTTTTAAGTGAAGTTAAGATTTGTATTAAGTGGATTAGTACAGTCATCCTCGACGGCCTCGTTGTGAACGCGACGGATGAACATGAGGCCCTGTGTGCGATTCCCAGGTCTTGCGGAGTTATTGGGCTTTTCCATCTGGAATCTCCACGGAGTCAGTATTTGTGCCCGGTTGAAGGCAACAGGTTCGCCCCTTATTAATTATATCGGACTTAAAAATAACTGGCCAAATTAGGGTTTTCTAATAGGTTCACTACTGCACAGCATACTTATGTTTAGTACAGTCATAGTTTCTGAACTAGGCATGAGAGCTACCTTTCAACAGGATTTTCAAGTGCAAGCAAACGTAAATCTCATTTTATCTTATCTCTAATTGGGTGCAAGTTAAAATCTTAATTGGCACTCGACCCAAAATGATTATAAGCTGTCGAACATTAAAAATACACGTTAGGTATGACGTGGGTCATAAAATTCTTTGGTATTTACGTCTAATGTCCCACAGCTCATTATTATCTGATGGTCGTACTGTGATAATACCTCACAACGCATCCATTGTTTCCATCAGTGAATGAACTTTTATGTCATCATCAATATTATTATTTTTGTTTTTATTTGCCTTTTAGAGGTTGCTGACCCATGCAGTGGCGCCATCTTTGTTTTTTTTTTGTTCTTTTTAATGACGTCATGATTTCATGGTATTGGGACTGTCTTGATCAATGGCAGAATGAAAGTTAAAAACAAAAATAATAGCTGATTTTTCGTATGCCTTACATTTCTCAATTATGTTGGGTTCGGCCTTCAGTCCAACCATTATTTTACATGGATCGACAGGCTGGCAGAAAAAAAAAAAAAAAAAAAAACCCAGTTAGTACTGGATACGATGCCTTTTGGTTGGTTGTTAGACTTTCGGCCACTAAATACATGCAACAACTGTCAAAGATCTACAGTTGAGAGCCGGGACCAACGACAAATAATCATGGCGCCAGAATAGCCATCAATATGTCAAAAACTAATCTAAATATTTATCAAACGTTTCATCAGTCAAGTTTTCGATTAGGAAGCAATTCAAAGTGGCGTCCGCCGACCACACGAGACTCCACTTGAAACGACCACGAAAGGCTAAATTATTGCAATACTGTGTTCTAGTGGAATGACAGATTGATATATTTCAAGTACCGTACGAGAACTTTCATCTGTCCCTTTGTCTTATTTATACGATTTGCGAAGGATAATTTACGATCTTCAGTTTAAACTTAAGTGTTTAAAAATTAGTGTGCGGCGACAAGCTTGAAACAAATATTTTTCGCTGATTTGGGCTACATACAATTTTTAATAAGCCAGACAATTTATATATTTTTAATCTATTAACAAAATTAATTAACTACAACGTACACAGGCAAATAGACTTAATTAATTTTAACCAGTGGTGAAAACATTTATTTTAATTACAAAATTAATTAGCTGTTGTTTTTTAAGTTAGTTATCTAAACAATGCGTAAAATATATGAATCTGTTAGCCATTTTTTATTGCTTCTTATAATCTTTATGAACCATATTTTTTGTTCTTTTGTCAAATGCCATCTTAGTTCCTCCTCTATAGTTTATCTGATTGAATTGAATTTTATTTTATTAAACATAAAATTATATCGTACGAGTAGACTTAAAACTTAAGCAGTGTTAGTCTTGGGTCTGTCAAGTCATAACATAAGTAAAGATCGAATTAAAGACACTCACCTCTCTCTGTGAAATTTCTTTATTAGATTTTCAACGTTACAGTGAAAGCATTAGAGGTTGGAGTTTGATTTGCAAAATGTGACAGCTTATCATTTCGTACCTTGATGTGCTTGGCCTCTGTACATCATCAAGGCTTTCTACATGACGATGATGACTACTATTTTTTTCGGTTCAGGATCAACTTTTTACCACAGATCAAAATGTGGTAGGGCTAAAGCCTCGTATCCACTAGGCAACATTTGACGCGCGACATGTTGCTCAACATGTTTCGCAACTTGTTGAATGTTGACGCCGAACATTTGTTTAACAACGTTGTCTGTCCACACATTCTCAGTCGTCGACAACATGTCGCCAGAGGAACTTGTGTTGATTTCAGCGGCAGTGGTTATAATATTATACGGACATTGTTGTGCGTCACGTCTCCACTCGACAACAATTGATGCTCAACTAACGATGCACTAAAACAAACAACAAGCCGCGCGTCATGTTGCGCGGCAGCTGGCAACGTCGCGCGCTGTTGTGCAGCGTTGCCGTACATGTTGAGATTCACGTGTCGCGCGCCAAATGTTGCCTAGTGGATACGAGGCTTTATCATAGTGTCGACTCTCCTATAATTAAAAGTTTTGTGAGAAGTACAATCACTGAACATTAATTCGGGGATGTCCTTTTCACAATACTATCTACTATTTACATTAGAATTACTAGTTTACCACGTGTAACACTATGGATCACTGTTGTCTGAAGAATAAAGAATATTAAAATTATAGTGGTCTTCAGATTATCTTATTTAATTGATTTATTTCGATTCTAAGTTGAAGTTCAAATTCATATAAAGTCCTGCCACTTCGTGTAATTCTTTTTCCTTAATACGGATCGGTATTTCGACCACCGGAGATGGCAAAACCGTAAAATGTCGGGATTTAAAATAAGAAATTCTATTTCTGCCTGTCTACAACTCCCGGTCTATTTGTGGATTTTGTTTTCCAATAATATAATGAAATCTTTCGAAAGCTTATTACTTAAAAATAGCTTTTGACGAAGGTAATTTTCAGGAATTAATAGAATTCATTCCATATATGAAAGAGGTACCGCGGCCTCGGACACAGAGGGCTAAGAAGGAACATGGGTCGTTTTTAGTCAATAGAAGTCTGACACCCCTACTCCCTACCGCTCCGCCCAGAGCGGGAGGGGGGTCATTTCAATTTTTTTTTGTTAATTGAGTTTGTTAAATTAGAGTATTCCTTGTTTTTACTGTCCACATATAAACACAAAGGGCTGTAATAATTATCATAGGCTTCAGTAAAGGAAAACATCGTGAGGAAACCAGCATGCCTGACAGATATTCCTCGTCGGCAAGAAAGTCAAGTCAGAGACCCATCTGCGTCGTAAAATCTCTGACACCAGGTTAGGCAACTAACCACACGATAAAGACAGAAGAAAGAACACAAAGGAACTATACATTAAGGCGAGAATAAATGCCAGCGACCTTGAACCAGTGGATGGAGCTTGCGTCACTTCCCGCGACCGCGAAACGCATCCCCGCAATACACGCTCCTAATTTCGTAGGGTAACTATACGTTTCAAACAGTAAGGACTTCCCAGCTCGATTTTTTATCACCATACAAAATTATCGGGAATAAACCTCGAAAAATTTTATTTATTCTATTTGAAATTTTTCGAGGTTTCTTCGCGATATTTTTCTGTCGAGTAAAATTACCACACACAAACAGACACACACACACACACACATACACTGGCGAACGCTCGCGGGTGTGCATACATACACTTCAAAATCGTGTAATTTTATTTTTAATATTATCTAGTTCTAGTTCTCCTGCTACAGGTGTTTCTACACATAAAAGGAGAAGTCAACCTTTATTATTATTGTAAACTGAATTCTGTTAAAGATTAAAACATTTTTCATTTTTTTTTTAATTAGTTGAATAATGTTTTCAACACACTATGTCACTAGCGTATATCCTGAAAAATATCATATATTTTTCTGATTTTGTTTACTGCAGTGAATGAACTTTAACGGATTATAAAACTCGCGTTTAGCTCCTGTTGTCCTCATAACTAATCATAACTACTACTATTACTAACAATTTAGCCTCAACGGTTGTTTTATTACAACAATTTCTACGATTAAATTGTACATATTATTTGGGCAGTAAAATTATCAAGCTAAGCAAGCTTATTAACTGTGGAACTGCAAATGGTAGTTCCATTTGCAATTCCACAATTAATAAATGTGATCGTAAAAGAACAATTAACTAGTGGACTGAACTGGACACCGCTGTAAGTTTTACATATAAAGATGAATATGCACAGATACTTATAATATTTTTAAAAAACCATTTTTACCACACATCCTTGAGATGTGACTATTAAAAATGATGTATAGATATTACACTATTTAATTACTTAACATCCTAAAGTTTTCTAACATTTTTTACACACAGGTAAAATCGTATTATCTATTATGGCTCAATTAAAACTTTTAATAAGTCATTTAATTTCAAATTAAGGCTAGTTGTTTTCCTTGCTAACATACTTTTCAAACTAATTTCGTTGTAGACAAAATGGGTATTTATTATATCTACGTTAAGATCAGCCTGTGAACGTATAAAATTATTAATAAATGGAAATCTTAATCCTGCTTTGAAAAGATAAATAATATTCATTAAAATACTATGATTAGTTCTTCGTCGTAACGTTTTACTGGTATTTCTTCACTTGACACAGCCTTCGTTAAAAGGCTCGTTCATTATTATTCAATAATAGCAGTCTGGAGTTTTAACTGACAGCCTAGAGATCACCTCACCTCGACGTCCAACCACCACTCGTGAGATGCCATCTTCCTAAGGTAGGGATAAAATGGTTCCCTTCGAAACTAGCTTCATTAATTTATTGGCGCATAGAATACTTCAATACAGATAAGGTTTTTTTTTTCTCCAATTACGGTTATACAATCTTTTTGAGTACCCTGAAATAAGCAAAGAGGCTTCGCGTCATAAAAGTCAACTGTCCTGCAATCCCTATATATGATTCTCTAATAGCTTGAGGTAGGTATCTCGTGAAACTACTTTTTTTTTAAAGCAAATGCAAGTGAACATACTGTTTCAATCAGAGATGACCAACATGGAATAAGCATGTTGTTTGTCTTGTCTGTACCAGAGAAAGTACTGCCTTCCAAAGTATGTACATACAAGTGTCCAGCGAGCAAGACCACCATAAGATACGGAGGTTCACGTATAATTTTATTATTCTATCTCACACCGGATAGATAATGTCGTTATTCGGTCACTTTCACACCGTTTTATAGCTCATCGCGTATCGGACCAGCGCAGGCGCAGCGCGATGCGGCGTGGACGCGCCGAGATAACCACGATTCCATGTTAATTTATCGCCTTTACTGCACACAAACGCAAACTACTTTCTATCTTTCTATTTGATACATATCATAGAATTTTCTCTAGTAAAAAAATCTTGACATTTAATTGATTTATTTACTTTCTTGTACTGCAAGAGAAATGACATGCTCTGGTGACGGCTGCATAATTTCCCGCGTCGTTTGACTGAAGAAAGCTGCGATTTGATTGGTTGATGGTGTTCATAAGCCATGTAGCTAATTGAGTTAGTTTTTGTGCAGTCATTTATTATGATTGTTTCAGTGAAATTGTACAACTTGTCGGTTATTGTTTTTAGTGGTTCAGGAATTAATAATGGATGCTTGTCAGTAGGTAGTCAGTAAATGCAATACAAAACGTGAGCAATGACTCATTTCACGAACTTGCGAAAGAGCTCTAGTGAATTGTTGCTATTTTTTTTTCCAGATCGTCTAACCTTTTTGCCGTCCGATGAAAAGACTTTCTGAAGCAAACACCATTCATGATGAGTGTGACAAGGCGTAAAACATTTTGTTTCTGGTTTATGCATACTTTTTGTGCCATAACTGTTAAGTTAAGCGGTTAACTGACGTCTACCGTTAGTTGCGCATGCGATGTCAACCGCAGCATTAATTCTATAACAGGATCGTATTTATTCTGATTTCCTTTCTCCTTCAATGCAGACATGTTATTTGTTGTAATATTAAATATCGGACGATTAATTATGTTCTTTGATCAATCGTTTAGATTGCTCGGAGCTATCGTTGGTTTATAAGAGGTTCAATTATAATAAATGTAGCTAATTTCAATCAAATAATACCACTAATTAGCTGACATGGAGGGTTCTTTGTGCGGGCCGCTTAACAAATGACTCAATTGATGTTGTTAATAGTCGTGCCTTCGCGGGCTCATTATAACCAAGTCATTCGGGGTTCACAGTCAGTCACGACGGCGATGGAGTAATAGAAATCACTATTAAAATGAATATTACATGGTATTCTAAAATGGCTAACGATAAACAAAAAAAATATCCGCATTGAATGGAGGGAACAAAAAATCAAAAATCGTGATTAGTTTTACTCGGTGTTTGTATGGTTAGGGGCTGCAAACAAATTACAACGGAGCCGGTGGTCAATATTATTTTTTTAGACGAATCAAATATTTGAAATAAAACAAAACTACATGTTTCTATCGACAAGTGATAAGAGAAATCCGGTTACCAGTTATATTTGAATGCACGTAGTGTTTTGTATGCAGGAAAGACTCTAGAGGAGATTGTGAATTAACAAAGTAATTGTATAATTCTCATTAATGTAAATTAGTCAATAAGTGTATCCTCTGCTATTCTTTTCTAACTAATTTCGTTGCGGGATCCAGGAGAATTATATTGTTTCTCTCGGACTTCATCGAGCTTCATTGTCTTGGCTTCTGATGGACGCCACTGTTGATTCTGGCTTTCAGTAATTGCAGTAGTTTGGCAATGTTTGTGGTGGACTTGTTACAAATAAAAAAATTGTTTGGGCACCAAAACATATAAACTGAAAAAATAACAAAATACTGTCGGAGTTGATCTCCCATCATTTGTCAATAAGAATCATTATCGTTGCAAAAACGTGGCGATCAAAAAAAACCTCATCATCATTACGAACCCAGGGATATTAAGAGTCTTTGATATTAATTTAATGACCTTTAAAATAACCACAGTTACTTAACAAATGGTCAAAACGATGTTAATTGAGAGTTTCGTTCATTACTGGGGCCCCAGGCCTGCCGTCTGCTTTCCAAATAATTTTGTTTACTGATTAAAATTAGACAGTGCTTCGTTTAATTTAGTAAAAACGCAATTTTCTAAATAATTGGATTAATTGGTACACGTGTCTTTATTATATAAGAAATAAAAGAGGGTAGTCAAAGGAAAGTTTTGTTTTAGACATCGTGAACACAAGGTTTAGGATTAAAGCGAAAAGCCCATTTTTAAGTTGGATTCTGTTGAACAATGTTCAACATTTATACTAAACTAGAATATCACCCGCGACTTTGCCCGCAATTTTTTTATCAATTGGATTATTAGTTCCGGAGATTAACTCACACCATAAAAAATTATATAAACTTATAATATTAGGTATAGGATTGAACAGACCTCAGGGACTCTGGAGAACCATCAGATTTTTTGTGATCAACTATTAAATTATTGTCAAATTTTTTAGATGACGGTAACCAAAACATCCCCAGAATCTTCTGACAAGGCAAAAAAAAGATACCTTTATAATAGTAAAAAAACTCAGATTTGAGCGAATGCACCAATGATTTGGATTCTCGTTATCTATGAATGAACGAGGAGTGACATTGACTGACATCAGACTTGGGTAGTGCTTGGAGAGCGACGGGCGGTCTGCCGAGACGTGGTCTCCGAGAAACTAATATCAAATTAAAAGCTCTGAAGCAGGGATTTTTTATCCTAATGTATTATAACGTCGATTACGACTTACTTCTAGATACTGCATTCAATTGCTCAATCAGACTGTTAAAGATCCAAATTCAGATCTGGAAAATCATAGAAAGCTGGGAACTGGGCTCATTTGGTGGCAATATAGATTTTGATGGGTAAAACGGAAAGATTTCCAAAAAATATTGGACACGTATTTTTTCTTTTTTCACATATACAAAAAATGAAGACGATACAGTGCTTCGAAAACTTGTAAACTCTTTGAAAACGTCACATGATTGTATATTTTTTACCTACAAATGACGTCACAACCCCCCACTCCTAATCTTTGACGCGTCTTATCTTCGTCAATTTTTATTAATTTGATAAAACAAAAAACATGTATCCAATATTATTCGATAATCTAACTGACGGACTAATGAGAATCATATTTTTTTGACTCAGTCCCATCCCCTATTATGGATGGATTCAGTGAGGAATGATATGGATGGAAAAGGAGTACGTAAATGATAGCGTGACGGTTTACAGACAAAAATTAGAGATATAAGCGTGTTGAGCTGACCCCAAGTAACATTTCATTAAGGCAGGAAGACGAAGAGACTCGGTCTCTATTACAGTGGATATAATAATCAATTTTCCCATCTGCACGCATAATACGGGTCTGGACGTGGCGTTTCGGATACCAGTTCGACAGTGCCTTGCAGCGTTTTACATCAGTCGCTTAATGCGAAACGCTTTATTAAACAAAATAAACAATAAATATTTTCAGTGTACTAGAATTATAAAGATTTTTGCCTGTATACTTATAAGCTTGTTCGACTGTACCTTATTTGGAGGGGGGGGGGGATTTCAAATGACTCCTCCCGCTCTGGGCAGAGCGGTGCGGTTTCAGACTTCATACTGACTAAAAACCACCCATGTTCCTTATTAGACCTTTGTGTCGAGGCCGCGGTATCTCTTTCGAACATCCCGCAGCCCCGACGGGATTCCACAGTGCCTTAATATTTAAGACCTTGGTATTAAATGTAAACAACATTTCAATCAACAACTCCTTTAGACAACGCAATCGTGGAGATAAATTGTTTTGAGAAACCAAATTCTGAATCGGAAGTCATCGTTTGTCTGATGATGCGGAAAAGTAAACATAATTGTATGGCGTTGTGTGGTTAATGCATGCATGCGTGGGCTGTAAGGTTCAAACACCACTGTTTGCTGAGACGATCCTCTATTAGCATTGGGTCCAGCTATTCTCTCTTTCAATCTGGGTGTGATTAGTTGCCCTGGGGAAAGAATGCAGCTTCAAGTATTTCATTTCTTAAGACACAACTTACAGCTAGGTAACAAATAGTTGGCAATAGAGTAGTTAAAAAATCTAATTAGTCCGTCAGATACATTTCCAAAAAATATTGGACACGTATTTTTTCTTTTTTCGCCAAAACAAACAATGAAGACGATACAGTGCTTTGAACACTCGTGTGACGTCATTTTCCAAGACATTAGTATGACATTCTTTACCGGTGAGTGACGTCACAACCCCCCCACTCCAATCTTTGACGCGTTTTATCTTCGTAAATTTGTATTGATTTGATAAAACAAAAAATACGTATGCAATATTTTTCGATAATCTAAAAGACGGACTAATTAGAATCATATTTTTTGAAGTCAGTAAACATCCCTATTAGTGAAAGAAGGCCAATTAAAGTAAGTATCAAGTGAATCTTTACTTTGAATGAAAATGGAAGGGAAATTGTTTAAGCCGACGACAGCATATCGCTACCCGACACTGTCAAATTTCCCAGTCAACTTTAAACCGAATGCTTACGTCATAAAGTTGAAAATCTATTTGATATATTGTAGTAGCTTGCACATTCAACAATGGATAAGGACAAGCAGAAGAACTGTTTTTGGAGAATATGTTGGAGAAACAGAAGTAAACCCGCCAGAGTAAAACTTTAAGGTCTTCTTAACTCAGCATTGATTGGATTGATCGATTCATCGATAAATTCAGCAATGATAGCGTAGTGTGGCCATTGGTCTGCAAAGTCATAGATCTCGAGTTCGAACCCAAGTTAAAGTCGATCCCCCCGTCGGGGCTGCGGGTTGTTCGCAAGGCTGGGAAGAACATGGGTGGTTTTTAGCCAGTAGAAGTCTGACACTCCCTTTTGCTCTGCCCAAGAGCGGGAGGGGTTATTTGATGATCCCCCTCCCCCAAATAAGGTATAATTCTAGTACCTACACTGAAAATATTTACTGTTTATTTTGTTTAATAAAGCGTTTCGCATTTAGCGACTGATGTCAAACGCTGCATCGTTTTGAGGTATTCCATGAAGCACACCTAAACGAAGCACACCCAGACGAAGCACACCTAAAGTATTCCACTTTGCACACCCATAGGTGGGCTTCAAATATTTTTTTTAAATAAATTATTTCCTATTCCACGAAGCACACCTACGAATATCACTCGCATAGTGCGGGGACTAAGAAATAAAAATGTCTATAGAAGAAAATATTTAAAGACTAACTTAATATCTAACATCTTTCAGTTTCATTATAATAATGTGATACAATACTTGTACTTTTCATAATGTTCATAAATAAATCCCATACATAACAAACAATATAGTAAACACAAGATTTATAAAAACGGTAATGCTTTGTGGCGGTGTATTAAAAAAGGGTGTAATGGCTTACTCACATTAAGTAACTTGGAAGAAGTTGTTAAAATAAAGGAACATAAATGTGCCTCAAACGTTTCGGAGACCCAAATTAAGGAACCAATGCATAAACTCGAGCTGCAAGTGGTTTCCACCATGGAGCCCATTCCTACAATCTACAAGCAAAAACTTAACGATACATTGGATCGAGGATTGAATTTAGTCAGTGATATGCCACAATTTAAAAATGTCTCTACAATAAGAGAAACAAATCTCTCGGTGTAAATAGATTGTTTGCAAAGTCACCTATAGATGTAGCACTTTGATGGGACTTTTGTTGAAAAGACATTTATTTTTATTATTCACTAAACAGGTAGCTTTTATGCCTTAACGAGAATATCTAAATCTACGTGGGGTTTATCATTTGTAACTCTGAAGACGATCTATGGGGCTACTTACTTGGGGTGTATGTGCTACGGGGCACCAGTTTGGGCCGATAGGGCCACCATAGGAGCGGCACGACGTAAATTACTTCAAAGCCAGCGTTTGGCCTTGATTTTCTTGTGTAAAGCGTATAGGACGGTTAGTACTGAAGCCTTACCGGTACTGGCAGGGGTACTTCCAGTCGATCTCGAAGTGCAGCGCCGTGCTTCAATGTACTACTGCGCACGAGAGACCGCGGACGCAGACTTTTTAACACAACGTGACCGTACTAAAATAGATAGATTACTTAAACCACAGACTGACGTCTGGGAGGATCTTTTGTCAGAATGGCAATGTAGGTGGGATAATTCCATCAAAGGCCGACACCTCCACCAGTTCTTTCCATCCGTTCGTGAGCGGCTGGCCAGGACATGGCTGGAGGTGGATCACTGTGTTGCCCAATTTCTCACTGGTCATGGTAACTTTAAGAGTAAATTATTTTCCTTCAAGCTTGTTGCGTCGCCTTTATGTCAATGTTCTACATCTGACTGCGAATATGAACAATCTGCACATCACATTTTATGGGAGTGTAGTCTTTGGCAGAATGAACGGAATATTATGTTGGATAGTGTACAGGTTACATCCGGAGTTATTTACTATACGGACCTTGTAGAAACTAGAACAAATTTCCGTGCGTTCAAGCATTTTTGTCATACCTATTATTGGAATCAGATATAACAGCTCACAACTTAGGACCCAGTAATATTAATGACAACAATATCCGTGGTGCTAGGCAACTGGGCTTATCCCAGTTGTATGCGTCCCTGTGTGCCTATTGGCCTTGTTCTTTTCTGTCTCCTGCTGATATGGAGGGAAGTGGAAATTTCTGCTTTTCCTACTCCTCCGCTATTCTTTTCTGATTAATTTCGTTGCGGGATCCAAGACAGTCAAATCATTTCTCTGGGACTTCGTCGAGCTTCATTGTCTCGGCGCTTTTCTTGTGGTCGCCACTGTTGATTCTGGCTTACAGAAGTTACAGTGGTTTGGGAATAGTGAGGCGGGCTTGTCGCATTTAAAAAAAAAATAAACAGGTAGCTAAGAAGAAAACTTCAACATAGATCTCTATGTAAAACAATATTTACAATGTTTTTGATATTTGTCCAAGTTTTTGTTGCAATTATGAAACAATCTGTGATTTTATTAAAAGCACGAAAAAGGAAAATATTATTATAAAAATATTTATTTTTTTGGAAAGATAATTATGATTTATTTATCTGTGATTTTAAATAGAAAGATTACAAAAATGAAAAATATTGTGTCACATTATTATAATGAAACTGAATGTAAATTATTAGAATAGTTGGTCGCTGAGTTAAACAACAATGTTTGTTATTTGTTTTTTTTTCAAAAATTAGTTTACTGATATGTTATGTTTTTTTTTAGGTTAGTCTTTTAAATAATAAATATTTTCTTCTATCGACATTTTTATTTCTGAGTCTCCGCACTATGCGAGTGATATTCGAAGGTGTACTTCGTGGAATAGGAAATTAATTATTCAAAAATTTTATTTGAAGCCCACCTATGGGTGTGGTAAGTGGAATACTTTAGGTGTGCTTCGTCTGGGTGTGCTTCGTTTGGGTGTGCTTCATGGAATACCTCATCGTTTTGACATCAGTTTCTAAATGTTTCTATACTTATAATCTTAAAAGTAAATGTAAGTTAGCTGGCTGCATATTTATTAGCTTGTTCGACCGTACATACAGGGTGTAAATCAACCCATCACACAGCCGTAAACTAAGCATTCTGTACATCAAACTAAGTACCCTTATGCAAAAATTCCTGATGTAAAAACCCGAAAACACTTTGTGAGACCCGGGAATCGAACACACAACCTCATATCCAACAGTCGCGCTTTCGACCACTTAACAAACGAGACAAACAGAAAAAAGTATGATATCAAAAAATCTATCAACTGAACCGCACAACGTTGAAGCAACACATTCCCCACATGTATTACGCTTCAACGCCGCTTTGACGAACACATTATAAGTTTTATTATATTATATTATAATATTACAAGACGGGACAATAAGCGGTCGCCCCGGTTTACATTGACAGACGTTTGACAGCCAACTGACAACTGACAGATACGGTTACCAGGTGGCCCCTACCCTTATACTTGTGAGCTTGTGACACCACTTTATACAGACTACATTTAAATTTAAATTTGCGAGCAGCGGTGGCCGTGGTGGTGGCCCCAACTTAAGAACGTAAGGGTCGTGGGTTCGAACCCAAGCAGGCACATAACTTTGTGTAATTTATTTCATCACCACTGCTCTCAAAACGGTGAAGGAAAACATCGTGACGAAAACGGCATGTCCTAGAACCAAATAATTCGAAAACATGTGACATCTACCAATCCGCACTGGGCCCACGTGGTAGATTATGGCCCATTCTAAAAAACAAAATGTGATTTTTGACCCCAAAAAAAAACTGTTTCCCAGCGAAAATTTTTGCGTAGGGGTATTTAGTTTGATGTACAGAATGCTTGGTTGACGGCTGCGTGAAGGGTTAATTTACACCCTGTATACATATAAATATTCGTATGACAGTCACCGACGACGTACAATCGTACGATTTTATTTGTCGCGTGTGTCATTGGCATTAGAATAAAAGCTCTCGTGTCTGTACCAGACCGGGCCGTTTCCATGCGTATGATTTTCTCTTTTACTTGTGGCTTTAACGAGTGCGACAGAACATTACCAACGTAGGTCGCCCATAAAAAATATCCTAGGCAAGTTTCCAAAGTACTCAGTCGTAGACATGTAAGCGTGTCAGTCGATATGTCACAGTAAAAACTGTTGATCAGCTAAAACTATTCTTGACCGGTTAAAACTATTAAAATTATAACTCACATTTACTTAGAAACTTATTAGGTGGTTTCTGTTTTATTTTTCTACTCATTTCATAACAATATTACGTACATTGATAAATTAAATTAACCTGATGCTCATTAGGAAACCCATAAGCTAACATTGTTTGATACAGCAAAAGCGTTCTAATTTAACAAGTTTAATTTAGTAATTTAGCTGACATCAGTTAAAAGTAGTTTTGACCGCTCAAGAGTTTTGACTGTAACATATACGATACATGTTCCGGTCACACTGAGAGCAGAGCAAACAACGCGAACATAAATCTAGAAGATGTAATGAAGCGTTATTGGTACGATAATAAAAGCTAAATTGATTAGCGGTGGTCCCGCGCAGGTAGACCGCATTCCGGTCGCCCCCCCCCCCCCCCCCCCCCCGGCCACCCCGCCGCGATCACCGCCCGTCTCGGGACCGGGACACGGGATAAACTCACGTTAAGAAATTACGTTATAACAATTGAAAAAGCTTACCGAAATGAAACTGTAACTACTTATGTATTTAATTTTTTTTTTGGATTTTTTTATTGAGGAGTTTTTAGGAAATTATCATAATCTTTGTTCTTCTTTAGATGCAAGCAGTTCTTTAGGTGCTGTACTTCATCGTGCACCTTCCTTTTCATAATTTCACCTCACTCACGTGCATTAAATACCGGTTACAATACCAAAACTCGTCTTACCTGCAACAAAAATAAAGCATTCGTTAGTAAATCCAACAGTTTAGGAGTATCCAAGCTCAGGTAAGCAAGGTCCACTCGCTTTTTACCGTTGTGAACTTGTAAGCGTGAATTTAGGGAGTGAATACACTTAACGAACGTGGAATCGGCTTAAGCTGGTTAGGAAGAGTTTAATGAGCATTTTATAAAAGCGAATAGTCTGACGCGGAACCGAAACTGAAGCGAGGTGAAAAAGACGTATAAATATCACGTTTATTACAAGACAGCTCTTCTTCCGAGTCAGTCCAGCTCAACCCGATTCGAAGTATCTCCTGAAGCCGCTGACAAAAGCCAAAATTACCAAAAAAGGTTCGTTTTCATATTTCTTCTCTATGGTATCCAACAGTGATCCCACTTAAACTCTTGTCAGAGAGTTAATAACTGTCTGCGCAAGAGCATGACTCATCGCAGGGCGTGGAGAAAATAAGCGTAAAATTAATAACAGATCAAGGTTGCAATCAAAGAAGCTGCACGTGTACATGTGGAAGTATTTATATTTTTTTACATAAATAAACAGTAGTTTTAAGAATGTTTTTAATAGTGTTATAAAGGAATTTCGCGCAAAAAGAATATTTTTCTGTGCGAATGTAACTTTTCGGGGAATACCAGCAATCGGTTGTTTTTGTAAAAAAAACATAAACATTGGATACTATTAGTGTTCCTATTATTAATAATGTAACTGAAACTAGAAGCACTTACATTATACACAATCCCTCCATAACGGTATATCATAATTATTCTCAAGTCCTTACAGCAAAAATTTCATCAATCATTTTCTATTCTTAAAGTTTATATCCCATAAAAGTTCCATACATCGTCTTTACGTTCACATTATTTTATTATCTTAGCTATTGAAAGATTAATCGTAACCAGATGATCAATGTTTCATTATACAAACTAGAATCGGAACATTCGTAACGTTAAACTGATCTTGAAATACATCTATATTTTGTTCCACTGTGGTCCCGCGAACCAGTGACCATTTTATTGGGAGAGCGTGCGTAGGCGCAGCTATACAAACTATAAATTTAAGACCGCTAATAAAAATACTACTAACACATTTCCTACACTTTGATTCGACCTGTTTATATAGATCAAAGAAGTATGAAATAAAGTTTATATAATCTTTCATAATAACTGTGTATATTCAGAGGATGTGAATGAGTGAATGGCCCAGTTGCTGCGATTTCAGCCTCCTGTTTTTCGTCAGACGGAGATACTTCGGGTCCAATTATTAAACATAATTATGAACACCTGTAAGATACACAACGAACGAAATGAACGTAATGAGGAAGCCGACACGCAAGCAGCAGACATATCGAGACGTACGATGACAGTGTTAATTGGGCTTATTCCATTTAAGCTGTGCTCTTAATTCCTCGTGAATAAATTCGATTGTTAAGACAAGTTAATGCGCTCAGGTGAGCGGCTTAATGAAGTGGTGAGTATTAATTACTGAGGCATTATGATCACAAAGATTTCGAGTAAAGTGATCTGCGAAGTTGGACGTTGCATCGACAGAGGCGGCGCGATGTCCCTCGCGTGATGGCATCCCACCTTCATGAATGAACGCCGTTCGGACTCCATTCAACCAGTTTGGTCGCGCACTGATTACCGCTTACCCACTTTTAATCTTATCTACTACACGACTTGGTACCACCACGTGAACTGGACGGACCGACCGGCGACTGCCATTGGTCGGCTGCCCGCCTGTCCCAAAAAACCAACCGCTGCCTTCCTCTTTTCATTCACACCTTTTTATGATGTTTTTTGGTGAATGAAGTCGTGTTCGGGATAATTATTGAATTTCGACGATTCGTTACGAATATCGATGAGCCGGAAGCCTATCGGCGCGGGTGATTGCATCGAGTGATAAAATTCCGTCGCTCAGAAAGTAATTTTATGGTTTTTAAACTGAATTTTAGTTTGATCTGAATTGTAGGTTATGTTGTTGGTTTCTTAAATTAAATTGATTTCCTAGAATCAACATGAAGGTAAAATAAAGTACAAGAGTCATACTTAGATCTGTGTCTCCAAGAATTGCTTAGAGCTCTACAACGACTTTAATCCGGAATGTCAAATTAAATTAATGAACAAACAAGCGTGGTGCAATGGCGGCCTTTGGATGGATATCAGGCAGGCATTATAAAACGAATCAGTGGTAATAACGCAGGGGATCTAATTAAATTGCCGCCGATAATAATGGCACTCAGTCTCCCCTCGCAGACCCCTCGACATTTATTATTCCAACAGTACCTGCACAATACGACAAGGGAACAACATTTTTCTAAATTTCTGACCAGCTCGTAAATACTTTTATGAACTATGAAGTAAGTAACAGAACCATTATTTTTAGCAAGATTCAGATTAAATGTAAATAACTGGAAACATTCTGTAAGTGGAACAAGGGCAGACTGAGCAACGTAATTAAAGGGCTCTGGATTCTCTTAGAAAACGTGTCAAGGACACCGTTAAAGTAAATTTTATAGAGTACATTTTATGGACTTCTGTTGCAAAAACACTGTGTACCTAGGTTTTTGAAAGCAGCTAGGACATTCGATTTTCCTAACGTGGACTCGCTTGGCGATTCTCTGCGTCGTAATGTAGACATACATTGCCTGCTACTCTGTCGAATTGCAATTCACGGCAATTCAAACGCACACCTTTATATTGTTATATCTCCATTTCATTGCTCGCTTGGGACTACATCTGCTCGAGCTTCCCTCGTGCTCCCCGCGCCCCTACCCCACGTCCATTAGTGTTTTGTGAATGATTTAAAAGCTCTTTCGGATAACTACTCTGTAAGTGAGTAATATAAGACTTACTTCCTATTTTATCAGTGCTCCCCAAATTTGAGTGCGCATTAAAACATTAAGTTGTATTACAGGCATTATTATGAACTCAAAACAGCTGTATAGTGTACGCCTGCAAGGGAATGTAACTCGTTCAACTCCACAAATTAATAGACCGAGAATTCTTGGCGAGATATAAAAAGTAAATGATTAGAGACAATAAAATAGCTTTTAGCATAACGAAGATTCTTTGGCATCGCTGAAAATCTCATCTGAAAGTTACTGTCTTCGCCGTATAATGTATTTACCTAAATAGAACGTCTGACGACATTAATTTCATCAGGCGAGAATGGCATTCGATTGGAGACATCCCTGAGTATTTATACTCTCGTTATGTACCTGATATATTACACCAGAAACATTCACAATGCCGCATAAAAATATATACGCGTATCTATAGCACAGACACAATAACACGAAATTTCCGAATCCGAGTTTTAGGCAGAGGGAAAGCGGAAGAAAATCCGTCATCTGTGGGTCGTAAACAATGGTCGTCGGTACGTAGGTGCATGTAAATGAGAGTTATGGTAATTTATCGGCGGGGATGGGGTGGTAATGATAAGATAACGCTTTTGTTACCGCGCGGCCCGGAGATACGGCCCGTGGACGAGCGACGCGCCACGCCGACAACACCGAATTATTTTTAGTGTACCCTAATGAAATTGGGAAAACGGAACGCTTATGGAATTGTCTGATGTCAACGTCTGAGTTTTGGTGTCACGGCCTTTTCAGAAGTAGACTTTTGGTCTAGAATCTTTTCGCGATTTTATTTTTGCTCAAGGGTGAGTCGGGCAAAAAAGGTTCAATTGGAAGTATCCTGCTATGCAACAGACAAATTAACCATAATGTGCTCGGTAATAAAATCTTAAAAACTCCCCCTTGCTTAATAACCCAAGTAATAAAAAACACGCAAAGCTACCTTGAGGTAAAATTGTCAGCTGCGCATTACACAATAAACATTCTTTAACACACATAAAAATATTTATTTAAACAATTTGTTAAACTTGTAAACAGTACGCCTAGAATGTTTGCGAACATTTATCACACGTCGGGCTCACACTTGACCGCCTTTTTATCGTGAAAAATTACAAAACAAAAACAAGATTTCACACTTAAAGCATTTTATTGGACGACGCAAGAATCTGTTGGACCATTGAGGTGAACGGTCGAGGATAATTTTTAACGTAAAAGCTTTTACTGAATGCTGTAGTACTGTCTAAAGAATTCACATTAACGAAACTCTTTTAGATTCTTTTAATTCACATAGACGTTAAATATGTCATTTACTGGGAATGTTTTGTATTTCTTAGATAAAATAGATTTTTGATGCGGAACATTATAGTAAACTTATTATGGGAGGACAAAACTGTGTTGTCTACCACAATAGAGATAAAATCTTTAGCTTCTCATTGGCAGTGAATTAACGTTTTGTCACTTAGCGATAACTGTCATCACGAATCTACAATAGAGGAGATTGGGGTAAATTGGCAGATAAAAATACATTTATCTGTGTATGTGCAGTTAACGAGACCCACCAGGGGTCCCCCGGCCCCATCTGTTTCCCTTGCAGACACAGCGACGCCGAAAACTATTATTATTGTTAAAATAATAATTCATAGAATTTGTTTATTCAAATATAAGTGTGTATTTACGTTACCGACGCTATAAATTGCCGCTTAAATAGAAACATAAAAATACTTTTCGGTTGAAAAATTACGGGTGTGTCAAAGTGCCTTCCACGTGGTATTTTTTATTTGGACATAAAATACTGTAGCGGTACTTGGTACTTGTAATAATGAATAAGTATGACAACACTCAATGCATGTCAGGGTACTTAGTAACATTATTTATCAAACATAATGCCCCTTTACTTTTTATAAACTAGGTATTTATTTTAAGAGATTATTATTGTCTCTCAAGGTAACCTTATAAAACCGTAATAAAATGTTTCACAACAATAAGATTTGAATTTGAATAAGAGTATTGGTATTTCATGTAGCAGAGTTAAAGCAGAGTCATTTGATTTGACGCACTTTGCGTGTTTTCGTTTTATTTTAGTTTGTATCCAATATCATCTGGATGTGATCCATAATACATAGGTAGTAGCCTAATAGGCATACGTATTGTTTTACGTAATTAATGATCGATAGTAATAAGATGACATATATTATTTATGCTATGTGTCGTTTTGTACCCATTACAGTGAATATAATGTCAGCAGAAAAGTGTTTTTGCAGATTATACAGTTTTGCAAGAGTTAGATTGTTGCTACCCACGTGAATACTTATGCTTAGTTTTCTATATGATAAGTATGTATTTTTACAATTTCTAAGCAAATATGAATCGTCTTTTAACATGTTCTACACCTAAACATTGTTAGGTTAAATTATCCTCGTGTTCAGTTCCATTTTGCCCAATCCTCCTTATTCAAGTTTTTATTTTAAATCTAAAAACTTGAATCTTTTTTTGATTGAAAGCTGTAATTTTTTTTTAAATCAAAATTATACAACGATGCTACTAGATTCAGTTTTTTTGAGCAGAGTAATTTTAAAAACATCAACATAAAAATTACTCAAAAGAGGTTTTTTTATCCAAAGCTTGGGTCAACTGAGTGCACAGAGGTGGTAAGCGTTTAAATAATTCATAAACAGGTAGCGAAGCGTTCGAGTGCGTGTGCGCAGGTCGCCATTGTTCGCTGATGAGCAGTGTCAGAGGGACAAAGAGGTCATATCGTGGAACAATGCTGAATTGTACCTAAATATTGCTTATGTTACCTACTAAAAAATATTTTTTAAATTAATTTTTAGGGTAAACCAATATGTAGGGATCGTAGCATAGTAGATGATGTTGGTAGGGACTTAAACTGGTGAATTGTCTATGGTGGTCAGGTCTTTCCTAGATTTCCTCATTTACAATGTAAAGGCCCACTAATTCATTATTGTGACGCAAATGCAATATGAGGTAGATAATTCGGCATTTTCCGGGAAATTATAACAAAATTAATTTGGGAAACATTTTTCAAGGTGATTGAGTTTTCATTCTATCATGAATTCATGAATCAGTTCTAATATATTTATTTTCTTTTTTTTGTTTCTAATTTTAAAAAGAAATTGTCATCTGTCAAAATTGCATGTAAAAGTAGGTTTAACAGCAATACAATTTGCTTACATATATTATTATAACTCTTTGTTTAAACCAGAAGTTTATGCAATGAATCACGATAAAAGGAGAAAACCTTGTCTTTATTGTTTGCCCTTATAAGTGACAGGCCAGGTAAGTTGTTATTTTAATAATAATCATTGTAGCAAGGAGTCCATAATAAGTAAACTATTAAGTATGGCGACTGTTACTGATACCTTGTTAAAACTTCACACGTCGCGGAATACTTTAACAAGTTGAACTTTAGCTTGATTTTAGACGACTAACATTTAATTTATCTTCTAATACTGGGTGGGGTATTTGTCGTCTCGTGGCGTCTAATACAAATTGTCACGAAGTTCAGCTTGTTATCGGAAAGAATATGGCGGCATTATACGTTGAATATATTCAAATTATTTGTTTTCTCTATCTCTTTTAATTCTGTCTTTAGTGCAGGCAAGAAAAGGTGGTTATAATGAAAGAGTAGGTTTATTCTTTTCATCCTGTTTATTTCCTGTTTATCCCTATTTATTTGAGGACAGTCCACAAGCAGCATTTCTTCAACCGTCATCTATTTTTTTTCAACCGTCATCTAAGTATGTACTTTAGCTTGATTTTTTCTTGATTTGTCGTCCAATACTGGCTGACGTGTACTACAAATTGTCACGAATTTGTTTTAGACGCCCCAAGCTTTTTTCCGTTATCCAGCTGAACTAGCTTGTAATCGGGAAAAATATGGTGACAGGTACTACGTATTATGCGTTCTATATATTTTAATATTGGTTATCTCTTATCAATCTCTAGCGAATTCTATATTTGTGAGAAAAAAAATGAAAGAGTTCCATTATTATCATCATCCTGTTCTGCTCTAATTTCAATTTATTTAGGGTCTGTGCAGCATTTCATCAAACAACGGAGGATGATTGCAGAGGGGACCGTTTTTTTGAGGGGAAATCATCAAATTACTTCTCCTGAGCTTCCTTGGACGGAGCGAAAGAAAGTGTCAAACTTCTACTGACTAAAAACCACCCATGTTTCGCAACATTTAAGAGAGACCTGAATCTAGTTGCAAGAAGGCTTATCAGGCTGCATGTTGTTCAAGATTTTTTTCTTAATAACATAATTTTAAGAAAAAGTTACTAAGAAATATTTTATGGAAATTTCATTATTAGTATTTTGTTTTCTGTTGTTGGTATTTTCTTCCAACCGTTATTTAACTTTTCACCTAAGTCCTAACCCGATCATCTTTTACATCATAGTTTTGTTTGGTGTTCTACCCATCATGGTTCTATCACCTTGCTAGCCCTGTACGTTATTCCTTCCTTCTCCGACATTCTATTATTTTCTGATTTATTAATTTGTGGAAAAACCAAACAATTTGGCTCAGGGCCTCTTGCACTAGCTCGCCGTCCGTCCGTCTTATGGCGATGACAGGCCGTGTCGCCGGCGCGTTCGCGGTCCACGCGCGCCTCAAAGAGATGCCAGCAACATGGAAGCCCCCCGTCGGGGCTGCGGGTTGTTGTAAGAGATACCGCGGCCTCGACATAAAAGGCTCAGAAGGAACATGGGTAGTTTTTAGTCAGTAAGTGTCTGACACGCTCTTTCGCTCTGCCCAAGAGCGGGAGGGTTATTTGTTGATACCACCACACAAAAAAAATGGTCTCTTGCACCACGTACGATTAAGGTCCCGTTAACTGATAATTTCAAACAAATCCTGTTCCATTTTTGAGTTATTCAGATATCGTGAAATAAGTCCTTAATAAGTTTTTTGATCACCTCTGATCCTGGTTTGAATGAGTTCAAATGTTTGGAAACCTATAGCTAGGCGGTTACTCCACCTGTTCAAAGTAGACCTGTCTATGTCGACCATTTTGCACCTATCCTTTTAAAGTTGACCCCCAAGATAATTACTAAAAGATCCCTATCATTAACACGGTGTAACGATATCAGAGCGAATGTGGAAATTTCGCATACAATAGAGGAGAGAGTCAACGGAAGATTGTACTTGATAACATGCGTTGATAACATTCGCACGGAAACGCATTTCACGGCGAGAAGTCGCGCGAAATTGTGGCCGTAAATACATTGGTTTTAACATAAATAGATAAGGTTTTTTAAAATGAAGCTCAGCAAGTAAGAAATTTATCGTGTGACACCGCAAGGGCACATTATCTGCCTAGTAATTTCCCAATTATGTTGGGATCGGCTTGCAGTCTCATCATCATCATCATCATTTCAGCCAAAAGACGTCCACTGCTGGACATAGGCCTCCCCAGGTGTCGCCACATTGACCGGTCCCGTGCGTCTCGCATCCAGCGGGTTCAACCTTCCAGTCTAACCGGATGCAACTGAATACCAGTATATTACATGGAGCGTCTGCCTACCTGACTTCCACAACAACCCAGTTAGTACTGCATAATATGATACCCCTTAGTATGACTGGTTGTTAGACTTCTGGGCCATTGACTATCTGTTACGTCTAGAATTTACAGCCGGGACCAACGGCTTAACGTGCTAACCAAGGCGCGGGTGGTCACCCATCCACAGAGCAACCTAGGCAAGCAAAGCTTAACCTGAAGATTGATCTGAGCGGCTGCTATTATCTAGCTCACGAATACAAAATAACATGGTCACACATTACAAAAAAATACAATGAATAGTTAGTGGACGATTTAAAAAATGTGGGCCCACATGTAAGCGTTTAATGTTGCTTTTTCGCGCGTGGTTTTATAACGTTTGTCCACATTTGTTAAATAGTTTGTGTGAGAGTGGCCTTTTTGTAGCGGATCGTAATCCGTAATTAATGGACTTTTAATCAGTTGGTTGCTTTATACTTAATTGGATACGTTGCAGACAGTTCTGTCGCCGACTGTCATCCTTAATGTTAATTAGTTAAGTCTATCAAGACGTCTTAATTGGCCACCCAGGTAAATAAAGGCAAGCTCCAGTTTATTTATGCTGACTTGCCTCAAACTAAGAGCATCCGCACGCAATAAAAAGCAAGTCATTATTTGTTTAGGATAACGTTTTAACAAAAATCCATCAGAAAATAAAAGAAAATAATAACACTTAACGATAAAAAATAATTACAATATCTGCAATGAATGGTGACCTAGTAAACTCGTCGATTTCCACCCCAAATAAAAAAAAGATGCGTAATTGATTGCATCGACGCCAGCTCATTTGGCTGATTGTATAGAGCACCAAATTGCGTATTTAACGTATGGGAAGAACCCTTGTGAACCGTTGCCAATTTGGATGGCACCCCCTGGAGTCGGGGACCCCACCGCTCCCCCCAAACATGTTTATATTGCATTTAGATTCAGATCATTCAAAAAAGCAATACGTCCAATTTTATTGGCGTCAGATACACTTTAAGAATGTCTCGCACGAATATTGTAAACTGGAAGTGGAACAGTGTTGCAAAATGCCGATCCGTTAAGGGCCATTCGCAGTTTTATCATAGTGCAAATAACCCGCCCTGAGCAGATTAGATAAACTACAGAAAACGGCGCGACGTGGGAAGAGAGCCGAGAATTATGACGTAAACACTGTTTTAATTACAAACGTTTGTGTGCAAATACTCGCAAGCCATTAATCTCTTAAGAAAAATGTCTGTAACACCATTCTTCATAAATAACAGTTTTTTTTTGTGTGAGGTCGTCCAATGTGACTCCTGCGTCTGTGCCTCTCCTCTCGTTAAGCGTATTAGGATCGTTGTATTCGTTGACAATTTGGTCGGAATTTATGGCAGTGCAAATGAATGCGCATAATTTGTCAAAACTGTCGGATTTGCAGGAGCGTGTACCAGCGATTCCCGGATCGTTCGGTATCTATGCAGATCTAAATTTAGAGGGTAATCGCTTGTTTAATAATATATGCCGCGGGGAGCACTCAGTATAATCTATTTACATTCGGAGTGGACCGATCTATTCAGTCGATATTACATGACACGGGTATTTACTATCATCGTGAAACTCTCCGTCACCACTCATTATAATTTGCTTGTTCAACGTCAGTTCGGTTTTCCTCTTTCTCGGCAAGTTCCTTATCAGCGATAACTCTTTTATAATCGGACTTGGGATTAAATTCTTCATTAGCCTTTTACCGTTATAAACTTTGAATAGTTTTCATATTTATCTTAATATTATTAGTCTTGAAAACCTCTCAAAGAATGTTATAAAATGCAGCCGACAGATTACTTCAACAGGTTCGTCTCGACACTATGTTTCCCTTCCAAATATTTTACATTGTAATAAACTAAATACATTTATTCCGTTTTCAACGACCCCGACGTGTGTATTCACAGTGTCCATGCATAATGATTTATCTGTGAGAAGTAGTTAATTACCAGCTATAACTAAGTAAGTAAAGCATCATAACAGCGAAGGTATTCCTGTCATGAGGTCACGGATATCGTCAGTCGTCGCCACAGTAACAGATGGCTCATTGTGTTAAAAGGTGGAGATAAGCCATGTCTTGAAGTAAACACGCTTTATCCAACAAGTCGACTCACCTACTTATAGAAAATTAAATTAGAGAAACAACGGGCTAGGCAAATTGTAGGTTATTGCGAAACTGCCAAGTATTCAAATAAATGAGGTTGAGCATTTTATAAAAACACTAGACGAAATACATCAATTAATTAGGTTTATATGTATGATGATTCAGCTCAACGTGCCACGGCTCATCGTAAACACCAGCATTGTCTTCACCATTATAAAATTAATAACAACAATGACTCAGTGTACCGAATAAATCAAATAACATCGCCCACTATGCGGGAACAATGAAACAAAATATAACGTTTAAAGTAACAATTAAACACAAGACAATGCCGCGGAAAGGAGCTCCGCGTAAAACTGAGAACTTCTTGGCTCCTCATCAATCAGCTATCACGAACCCCACCCCGGCTTTGCTCGTTACACATAATTAATCACTAAATATAATTAAAATTCCCGATGACAAGGCGCGATCACCACAATATTCATCAGAGAGGAAAGTCTCAGAAAGAATATTGGCGAGTTCAAAGAGCCAATGAAAGGACATTTTTTAACCCTTTGGGACCGTCGTCTTCGAGTGATTCAATTTTCAATTAATATTAGTCGTGACTTGCAAATGAGGGGCTAATTCATTTATCTGTTATCATTGACTAGTTGTTGTGTCTCCTTGGTGTTCTTCCGAGGCTTATAGTTTAGGGGCCCAAGATAATGTTAGATTTGAGGCGCCTCGCTGGCGTCTGCCGTGGTGTAATTACCTAGTGACTCAGCATGGCTTTGTTCGCCCTGCATAGGATCCGCGAACAAACTTGTTTTAATTAATTTCGTGTCTCGAACAAGCCTTCAGCTGATTGTTATCTACTTAGTTGCTGTTAGCGCTCCGGACGCCCCGATAATGAAGCAACAAATTGTTCTAAACCAGACTTATGATTTTGATATCAATGAGTATGTTATTATGCTCTTGGCTTGACTTATTGGATGATGCTCTGTTGTTGGCAATAGTTTGTAGTTTGAAACTATTTCTTAAATGGGGATATTTTCTGATTTCTAATGTATGACAGACAGGAACACATTTAGATTCTCTGGAACAGTGACTTCGTCATAGCTAACCGCATTTGATTTGCAGTAAAATGCATATTTACACAAACAGCTGCTTTATTTATTATTACTTATTCGGCGCGGATATTGTGGTGATAGCGATTATTTTGCTTTGTACTAAATCTCGTTCATAAGCCAAATTGGTCAATGAACTTTTGCATGACCAACAGTCAAATTGTTTTTTATATTGACAACATGTTTCAATGTTATTGTTGGCTCAAGTTTTTCAATATGATACATTAATTATCGATGATCCTTTTCAAAAAGCTTTTTGGTTGCACTCATTACGATCTTATTGTAGTGTTGTGTAGATGCGCACCAGATATCGACACCTAACTACCGTTATATATCCTCGTTGTTCGTGTTTGGCGTGTCAGTTACCATGGCAACCGGTGAAATATTGGCTCCGTCTTTACTGAGCTTATTGCCATTATCAGCTAAGAACAGCTATTAATTTCCACTTCCATTCTTCTGTTCTTGCATTCATTTTATAGTGGGAACCACTCCAGTCCAGAAATTGATGCAATTCATTTGATGTGTTTGAGTTTCCTTATCATGTAACCACTTTCCTGTTTAAAGATACTCTTGGGCAACCTCAGTAATAAAAAGTCTTGATCTGTATGGAACCTGTTTTGCCATTTGTGGTAAGTGTATTAGATGTGTCTTGATATGTCATAAGTGAACGGTTAATAGCAAATAAAAAATCTGAACTCAATGGATTTTTATTGATAAATCTTATCCTTCTAGATTTAAAAGTCCATTAATAAGACATAAAAAAGTAACATCTAGACAATCAATAAATCATAATCCATCACGATTAAAACCACAGGAATTTTACAACAGCCCATATAACAGAGTGCCCTCAAAACAATAATTAGTACCAATTACGACACGAAATATCCTCAACAATCAAATGGGATGACTGGCACAAGTTGAGTGGCCGCACGCAGAGAGAAATTAAGGAGATCATCCGTCTCTCTTTGGTGAAGGCACAATAACAGCTGTCCCTTGCCCTCATTCACAATTCAATTTAAGCTTTCAATCATCGACATCGAAAACTACCATTAAGATAGCGAGAAGTGCACTTATTTTGATTGAATAAGGCCAGCATTGTTTGAAAGGAATGTCTTCCTCAGAAGAATTATTTCTTTTTTCCTCATTGCTTTTTGTAGCTTCAGTAAATATGTTGAAATCTTAAATCACAAATTCTTGAGGATTTTATTAGAAATTGTCTGATATTTTCAGCTTGACAATCCCCTAGTACTTTGTGTAGTTAATATCTTTCTGTTTTTCTTCTCAACTGTCTGAGCTATATTAAAATTCTTTAAATCAAAGAATGTGCGTCTCGTTATTATGATAGAGGTTAAACGCTTGTTCCTAAATTCTTCAAACATCATTATTTCATGGCCGAGACCCTCTTACCCACAGAACAAATAAACTTTGGTTGACTTTGTTTATTTTTCTATGGGAGTTGAATTGCTTCTTCCTGGAACGTGGGTAATATTGGTAATCGTTTTGTAAATATCAGTTGAATTTTTTCTAATAATGACATAAGTAGTCCATACTTAGATACGTAAACAGATGATGCTTTAGTTCTAAGTTATGGTCAAAGCAAATTATAGACATCCAAAACAGAATCAGACGATGAAAAAGTTTAGCAAGTTGTTAGGTGCTTGTTGGGAGCAGTTTACAAACAAATAGTCTAATTGTACATTGTATTAAGAATATGCACAACAACCTACGTGAGAGGTTCGTTTCCGCCAAACGGATAAGTAGGTAGCTATAACCTGTAATCGGAACCGGTTTAGTCAATGTGGACTTACGGACTGGGGAGAGGGCATGCGCGATATCATAGCAGGTGTTCCACTGAGAGCCTACTGCCTCAATGAGAATTCCAATTCAAGTCTTAAATAGTTTGTCTGAGATTTACTTCGCGATTTAGCTATAACTCAAGATAAATGTTGCCACACAGCTGGTCTTTGATATACGTGCGATGCGAGTTTGATAAACGAAGATAAAAACAGTTGTGGAGCTCATGAAGTTGTCGAGGAGGCAATCTTCCCACCATCAGGACTCGCTATAGACGTTCGAGAATGAGTTTAGGGCGGCGTGTCTGTAACGCGTGTTTAATAATGTAAGGTCTGAAGGCGCGCCGTCCCTTACCGGCCTGCTCTGAATAATGGATGCAACAATAATATGACTCGAGTACGCCGTCTCAATTTATTCAATACTCAATTCCATATTTCTTGACCATAACTCCAACAGGAATGTTAAACTCTGTATATTTAGACCTCAAAGTGAAATGAAACTTATTATAAATATTGATGTCATGGATACTTAGTAATCCTCTTAGTTGAACAATCAACTCTCATTTGTGGCGTTGGAACATCCTCCGCTGAATAAAAGGCTTTTATAAGAGAAACATGGGAACGTACACCTGTCGCACCCCACATTTTAGAATAGCGTCTGGCTACAGTATTAAATATATTAGTATTCATTCGAAATGTATCACAAATGGAATAGCGGTTCCAGAATATTTCGCACAAATTATGTTATAGACAAATTCGAAATATCCCATTATTGTTTAAGAAAATAGAAGTTGGGTTTACGTAGCTCTGGCATGCTATATGCAAGCTTTATTTGCATTGTAAGCGAGTTGTTTAGTTGCTCTTTAAATGTAAGGAACTAATGTGTAGGTAGAGAGTTAGCCAAGCGGAACTGGTTATGTTCTGCTCAGTAATGTTAAACTAAGTAAAATTAACATTAGCTCTTCTAGGGATTTTAGCATTTCCAAAGTTTTGATTGAAAGAAACACAGCTTGTATTTGGATCATTCCAGAGAACATCCAATTTTCTTTGCAATCTTGGACGGTTCCGTTCGGGAAGTTAACGTGGATTCAATAAAAGTTTATGATTATGCTAGGCGATGCTTCTTTTTCTTTAATCAAACCCCATTTGTGTAGGTACATGGTGATTTCATGAGGGTGCAGCAGAATGCGTTTAATTCGTTAATAAATCAGGGTGCGGGGTGGTGCGGGTTCATTAGGCTGATAGCTCGGGGCTTCCGGGGAGCTCGTCTGTCCACCCACGGGCCCACTCCATGCACTCCAGCCTTCAGTTGCTTGATGCATTTAATTTTGCGAGGGCATTCGATGATGGATGCGTCGCTAATTCCATTTGTCCATCAGTCGGCTTGTCGTTTACAAACAACCGATGCACGAAACATCAATTTGCTTTTGTTTCATAATTCAATCAATGACTTGACTTTTTGTAGCCACACAATTTGATTTGGGACATTGAAAGAATCAGCTGCTTAATCCGTTTTAATATCCAAATGGGAATCTTAGTTAAAATAAGTAATTAATTGGCTCTCATAACTTGGGCTTATCGCTGGCATAAATTAAGGTAGATTCGCGCGGCGCCTCGTCCACGCACGTAGTGAAACTTTTAATTGCATTGAGCTCTATCACTGTCGTCAACTGGGAGTTATTATGAACACCCACAGAGATTGTACTCTTCTACGTGCTACCAACAAATAAATTTTAATCATGTACCATGGAGAACCAATTAAGCGCATTATCTGGATTAGATGCGTGGCATTATTTATAACTGTCTAAATATTTTAGAATTTTAATATCACTAAGCATGTTTAATTTTATAAAACGTTAAATCTATTATAACTTCGAAATTAAAATCCTCGGAAATTATTTAGGATCTCCAGAGTCAAGCACGAAATGAATAATGGATTAATTAGAATTTTTAAATTAAAATTGTCACCGTGTATCCGTTCTGTGGCCAGCACAAACATAATACAATAGAGGCCAGGGCCGGACGAGAGGACTCATTAATTTAGATGATTGTACAATTATCTAAATATAAGCGGAGCGAGACGCCCACGCGGGCGCAGGGGGTACTCCAACCCGAAAACGAGGGAGGGGAGCGGGCACTCGTTTTTAATTAAACCGACGATGAAATGAAGTGGTCCGTATAATATTGCTTAGACATGTTTTAAATTAATTTTAACCCGTCTTATTACGAATGATTTGATGAAATAATTTGTGCGCTCCCGGGTCTAAGTGACACAATTTCGCAAATAATCATTTGAGACTGCCTAGTCAGCTGATGTAATATTCTCATCAAACTCAAGCAATAATACGTTTTGTTTAGTTCGCGGCATAATGTAGATTGGCCGGCCCCCACGAGGCCACGACTCATGAGCGAATAGGCCTAAGTCCTCAATAACAATGTTGGGGCCGGGGCCCGGCCGCGGTGACGGCGCTCGTACGCAAGGGTTGCGCGCCTCTCCTCTTCTCTATTTGTTTTTCGTTAAAGCTTTAATTAAAAGTAGGTTTATTTTAAAGAAAATTGATGTTCAAAGTAAATAAATCCTTGATGGTTTAATTATCTCTTAGTAATTGAGTTTCACCTGACGGTAAAATAATTAGTGTTGTGCTCACGAGATGCTTATTAATTAAGGATTTTGGAGATACTGCTGTACGGGGTAATCTATTATGATGTCTTACTTTGGTGATAAAAGTTTTAATTAATATATTCATTCGGACACGTGTTTCGTTTCGCAAACATTAATTATAATTTTAAATTATATCCTCATTCAAAGTTCGTTACCCGATTTATCTAATGCAATCTAATGCCTTGAAATTAATTGCAAACCGATCAGGATTGCAATTAATTTGTTTATTAAAAAAAGTTACAAGAAAAACTTTCAAGTTTGGGTTAATAGTTTCAGCAGTAATGGTTGTTGGATATGGTCACTTCATAAAGTTACAGGGTAGTTACGTGACATGTCAACAAATTGCACATCTCTATTTGAAGCAATTAGTTGGGCAGCACGTGGCCGCTTAGTTTGAAGTTCGCGCGGAGTGAGCCGGGCTGGCGGCTGCCCCATCACCTCATCGACTGTTCCACATACAGCAGCTGAGCTATTGTTGTAATGTACAACGTGTCATAGGTATTAGTTGATGCAGTCTGTTTACAAACATGCTGCATTGCAGTTCGACGTCAAGACGTTCGATCGTTACAGGCCAAACACCAACTTCTTCCCGATAGTTACCTAAAGGCTTTGTCCTCTGGGGTCTGTAAGCCGCGCGTCCAGGCTTGGTGCCTCGAAGGGACCCGCCGGTCTCCGAACCGGCACGATGCACAAAACAAAAAAACTTAACAATAACAAAAAAAACACAATAAACGTATGAACTCAAGAAACTACACCGTCGAGCGCAGTCTCTTAACCTTTAAGTTCGACAGGATAAAAGACTGGTCACATAAAAACTTCCTTGTAAAACTTTAAAACAAAACTGTACAGAGAACTTCGAAAAAAGTAGAAATGTTTGTGGGGATCGACGACACTTCCCCGTGCGGCGTTTCGGTCGCGACTGAGCCACGCGGTCGGAGAGGGGCCGCGCGGGGAGCAGGGGCCGCCGGCCCCGCACCTCCGCGGTATTATTTGATTAATTCGCCTCCCCCTTCTATACTCGGTGAGTCGTTACGACGACGGCGACGTTAAGTTTTTAAATTTCAGTGAGAGGACCGCAACCTTCACCTACTCCTTAATACTTTAATTGAATTAATTAAGATCGACGAGCGCCAACAAAGATTAGACGTTAATAAGCAAACGCTGAAGGACCCGTCCCGTTCATGGTTAATTACAGCTGCCGCGGCTGTGGTGCGCTCGCAGGAAAAAATCCCAGCTTGAAATAATGAGTATTACCTACCGAGCAGCGTAAGACCCGCTAATTGGTGCATTTACATACAGAAGTAAAATAAAGTCAGAGTGAGTTATTTGACGATGTCAGATGTTCTCAAACGAGTGACAGTACACGACAACGTTGCTATAGATTGAGACTGTCCTGTCGGCCGGCCTGCCGAGGACACTTTATGCATTTTGGTGAATATTAATCAGTGGCCCGAATCCCTTTAGTGCTTATAGCATATTGGGATACAAAACACAAGAGTATTGGATTTGCATTGATTAAAATGTTTCAGAATCAGCTGGCAAACTTGTTCAACTTTTTTCCTTGTTACTCTTCGAAGTAAAATAGTCTAATGTCACAACGATCAGTTAACCAATTAAGCCAACTAAAGTCGATTAGACGGTGACTATTGAACCCAATCCGTTAAGTTCACTTGTTGTTCCCACGGGCTGACAGCGAAACTGAGGCTGGAATTAGTTATGCAATTTCTTCATTTGATGTGACTCGAGCTTTAGAACTTTAGAGCAGGTTGAGATAGCAAAAAGGTGGAGGTAATTAAAATGGTAGAACTGAACAGAACTTTTAAAGAAGATAGGAGAAGTAAATGATGCTGGTGGCGGCATTGTTAGTGATGGAACTAAGGCTGATGTAATAGGGTATGGAATTGCCAAGCAAGCTAGGGTCCCAAAAATAATCAATGGAGCTGTTAGTAAAAATATGTAAAGTTTACGAATATTGTAAAAGGATTTGAATGAGAAACATTAGTAATGCGATTCCTTTTTAGAACTTTTTGGAGATTGGGGAAACAAAAGATGACGGAAGTAAAGTTACTGACGGAACCCTCTAGTGCTGACGGTAAGGCTGATGTGACAGAAGAATGAATTGTACTTTAAGCCAGACTTCCATAAAAAAATTGTGCAAGAACTGACGAAGTACATGTGGTTATTTCTAACGATGAATTCTACTACCTACTTTATATGATTTATTTCAATAAGCACCATACCATCTCCTATTTATATGTAGATCCTGAAAAATGAACATTTAAAAGCACAGAAAGGCCGAAATTATGTTTGCTGCTTGGTGTCAATTCATATCAACCTAAAAATAAGTTAGTCGAGTCAAAAAATAACCTTAGCCATCCCGACAGGAAACTCATTACACATTCCGTGTCGGGTTACAAGAAAGAGGCCGGTCTCGATTTCTGGTTAATTCAATAATTTTACGGATGAAGCATTATCGGGCTAATTCGGTTTAGTTCGGTTTGGCCCGATCGATCAACTGCGCGGGCGCAGGTGGGCGCTTTAACAAAGTACACGCGCATCTCTGGCCCGTATTATGAAACTTTGGTGTGTTTGAAAGTCTGAATGTCGAATTTTATTCACATTTTTTTTGACGTATCAATTCAACAGACTAAGGGAATTTCTTTCTTCTTTGCATGGAACATAAGCCCCTATTAATACCTTTTCAGAATCCACTTTATACTTTTATTCACGTCGATTTCTTTTATTTCATGGTTTTGCATCGTTGCTGCAAATCTAAGGGATGGAATTCTACTAACATTTTATATTGATTATTTATATTTACGTCAGTCCTTTGAATTTTACGGGCAACCTGCGGGCGCAGGTGCCACCTGTCATTTCTCCCAACGCCTGCATTGCTATCGATGTTGAATAAAAGGTAATGGTGGTTTAGGTGTAGGCAGATATTACTGTCTTTATTACCCGACTATAAGGAAAGGGTTGTCTTTTCATGATATTACTAAAAGATCTCTTCTGTTGGAAATCATTTACTTAGTGCTTCCTTTTTCTGTTCCAAATCTTCCGGTGTTTCCTTGAGCTTCAATTTTGTATCACTTTGCTTTTCTAACGCCGTATTTTCAGAAATTTCTTGTATTTTTGCAACTTTTTTTTTAATACAGCACTAAAGAGTGCAATCTATCATAAAATATTCACCATCCTTCATAAATAAAACGCTTTCGAACGTCCTTAGTTTTCGTGGTACAAGAAAATCTCTTACAAGACTGCTCCGCTTCGAAATTAATCTTTGTTTAAAGTTAATGGGCCTTATTAATCATGGGCATTATGTCTAGATGAATATAATGTGGTAATCGGTGACTCACTCCAAAGATATCGAGGCTTTTATTACGACAACAAATGCACCGTTACACAACCTGTCCGTTGCTCTATTATATTAAATTAATCCAAAGCACAATAGAAATAACACTCTAAAACACCGCATTAAAGCTCATAATTAACTTAGAATTATTCATTCACAGATACCGGGACAGGTGAATGTGTTACCAATATTATATTTCTTAATTAATAGAGGTGAGAACACTCAGATCCACGGGAATTTAATATAATGGGCTTTATTCCTGACTAATTTAATTGTAATGGGTTTAATATGGTTTTATAATTTTATGGTTCCCTGTCTATAATAATTGTATTTATAATAAGTTTGTTCATTGTATCGACAGCTGCTTCAATTAGAGTGGTTATGTAAATAGATGTCTTGTGAAAGTTGTATTAACGACTACACTTTGGTATTGTGGGAGTATTTTAGACAGTCTTCATAGTCCTTAGTATAACAGTTTCTATATTCATGTAACCGTCTCTTCATGAGTATTATAGCGGAGAGACTAATGGGCGCACTCCCCCTCTGTCTGCCAAAACGTACGGCGCTCCGCGACGTCTCATCCAATCAGGATAATGTGTGATACTCGTCAATCGTGTAAGTGGCTCCAAATTGTACTCCAAAAGGTAAAGTCTACTCTTATTGAGTGCACTTTTGTGATTAGCTAGTTTAGTTAGTTCTCTTGCCCGTTTTATTTGAAGGGTTCATTGAAAGCAATGGGAATGATAGCAACAGAGCAAGCGGCATAAATGCTAGCAAACATCTTATTTCAAGATTAGTTTACATATTCACGTCTCTAAAGCGGGTAACAACGAGACAAGGGTACAATTAAGGCGGTGGCATAGTGCACTGCTGCAGCGGAGGGCGGGTGTCGCGCGTCGGTCACAATGCGCCAAATGACGGCCGGTACGCAAATGAAGAATATTGTCGGACGGCGTGAATGCTCCTTAATGACGCGTCGGGCAGGACCCGTGTGCCGTCGTCACCCACACGACATTTGCGCGATTGTCGAGTGTTAATTATTGGATCATTGTCGAGGTGGATTCACATGGGGAGTGTCTTTTGAGATGGTTTGTATGCCATGTGTGACTGAGAACTTTCAGGATTCTTAGTCTGTCTGTGAGGAACAGTATCGCAATCATCACTTATTTCTCATACGCATATATGGAAGTCTACCTTGTAAGGGTTCTGAGGGGAGAAAAGGGTTATGAGATAGACGCAAAATACAGCTTGCAAAAGCTGTGGAATTCAAGAAGAACACAAAACATGATGCAATAATTCTTGTAAATCTGCCTATACAATTATTATAACGAATAGCAAAGCTAAAGCTAAAACTATAAATATTCAAACAGTCTATACTTTGTTGAGGAATTCGGTAAGTATTTGAACTTGCGTGCGCGTACGCACGTTCGGGTGCCAAAGCAACAGTTACACAAACTTCGTCAAGAGGCGAGCGGACACTCCACCGACTACTGTCAACAAAATGTACCAACATGTGACTTGTGCCCGGACATAAATCAACAGATTTCACCGTATGTCAACCCGAAATAAATCTGATGTGTACAGTACCAGCTTGTACAATAAGATCTAGTTGACATAGATACTACAAATTATTTCTTAAAGCGCAAATATTTGCTTTAAACCAGTTTTTCGAATGCAAAATCATTTCCATCACTGATATGGCTTTAAATAGAATGATTTCATCAAACGCCTCATCATCAAAATTATCATCTTCAAATGTTTGTGTAAGTTCTGATTTTAAATCGTCATAATATTTGGTCTGCCCTAAAAAGTCTTCAACGATACGATAATCGAAAAATATTGACACAGCCATCCTAACAGCTTTATTTATTACGGTTACAACAGTACCTACTAATAACTTCGTGTCTATCGTGAAATACTTAAATATCATATTCGTGCTCAACATAAAACAGTTGAATGTACTGGAGCTGTTTATGAAGCTAAGCAAGACGAACCGTGGTTTGTAATATATAATACATTATGAGGGCACTAAATGTCGAAGACTGACGCTCGCTGGCTACCAGGATCGGGAGTCGGGACACGAGTTTATGAAAACTACTTTTAAATGCGCGTAGAACTGGGAGCAGAAATTGTTGTAATTGCACTCACAGCGCTTAGCATCGCTGAGGTGCTTTAAGACTTTAGGACTTTTCCATGATTTATGAGGGTAGTATGTTTTCCAGAAGTTAAAATTACGTAGTTTTTAGAATGATTTGATACTGAAAATAAAAGTATGACTTTAACTAAGAAACCAAGGATCAACTAGAAAGTCTGCAATAAAACTCAAACGAACTCTGATATCCGTATAAATTAATGAAAAGTTGCGAATACTGTTTACGTCTGCCAAATTTCTAGAAAGCGCCTTGCGGGTGGGTGTACCATCTCTTTCTGCCGCAATTGTATTATTTCTTAATCACATGTTAAACGTATGATTAGTGATGATTATAAGCAATCCGAGACAGGGATATAATTACGAGTTAGTAGTTTATGTGTGCAGTATTTAAACTCAAAGCGAAGAAAGTTGGCGCGGCTGGCAGGTGCGGAGATTTACGGTGCACAGTTGACCTCTGCCAAGCAAATTGCCTTCACAAAAGAAGCGTTGACGGGGACGCACAAAACGGTTGACCCTAACCTTGAAAGTGCAGACGAGGGCTCGAGGTTTGTGAAAAAGAGCTTAATTGACTACAATTTCCAATATTTTGTGACCTTAATTACTTCGACTTCAATTGCGACATGATTAATACTGGTGTTTCCATTCTATAACACGAATCGCAATAGAAGTATCCATAACAACGGAAGTTATCAGCAATTATTTTGAAACCGGAGAACATTGTTTATTCACCTTGCTGATGTGAACACCAGATAACTAAATTAGTGAGCATTTGTTTCTTAAACTAAAAGACCTTGTGCTTATCAACAAGTTAATTGTTAGTAGTTCTCAGAACAGCAAATTACGGTGGTGATTTCGGGACTGATCCGGGAGATCAAGGACGAGCAGCTTGGCGTCATCGAACGAGAGCGCATTACGTTCGATTGTAGGGCCAGGCGCGGCCTAATTGCCAGTATTGTGTCGGCATGCAGATGTGAATGGGCTTTGATTTGGGCCCGGGGGCGCGGGGCCCGGGGCCAGGGGACAAATCGCTCGTTACGGCTGCAGGTAAACTTTCATTGAGCGTCGGAAGGCGTCGGACGTGAGAGGCGGCCGACAAAATGCCCTCGTTATTCGCCGCCGAATCACTCGCTCATTGTGCTCCGGGAAACGGTAGACGCGCTCACCGAATCACGGAAAAGACTTTAATGAGGCGTGAGAACGTTCTAAATGAACGATTGTACAGGAGATCACATTAATGAATGATTGATATTAGAGTGGCTCTGATTAACACCCATAAAGAGATGTTCCAGACCAAGTACCGGATACTTCGTCACATCTTCAGCATAATGTGATTCTCGGTTACAGAAATTTCGGCGGTTCATCGAACCACTTGTTGCTCCGTAGAGGGTGAGAAAAACTGAGTGTCGGGCGATCCTCCCGCGGCCCGCAGCCTCCCCTCACACTGCTCTGGTCCGAACTCGACACCACGCCAATTAAAACCTGACTCCTGGCGTTTTGTCATGTAGGTATGGCACGCGTTAGATTTAGCTAGCTACGTTGAATTTTAATTGAATCAATGTTCTAAAAACTAAAAATAGTTTTTAATTGGCACTGTCTATCGTGGCGTAGCGCGTGGACATAGGACACAAGCGAGATATAGGCTGTTAATTTAATTATTTTAGAATTTTATCGTTGACTGTTATTAGGGCGTATAAAATAATTGGAGTACACACAAGTAGGTACGTAGGTAGGCAACAATGTGGGGTGCTTAATTAGTTGGCATGAAGTGTGTAGTGCGGTGCATACTGCAAATATCTGTGTGAGCACCCCAGTGCGTGAGACAGGTGGCGAGGGCGGCCGGCGTGCCCCGCCAGCGCGGGCAGCCGGGGCCCGGGGCGCAACGGTGTAACAGTTGCGTCGCATCACCGACATGTGCCCACTATTTGTATGTAAATTAAAAATGTAATTAACAGCTAAAAATAAACACTATACTTTCCAACGACTATGTATGTCGAAAAACTAGTTGTTTTGAAGTTGTTTTATATAATTCACAACTCATGTCCGCGTTGACTGCCTCCTATGTTGTTCTAGTGGCCCTGGATTCGATTGCCGAGTCGGGCACAGTGTTATTGAATTATCAGAAATTTCTTAGTACGAACTTCGGAGTCTGGATTTGTGCCCGGTCGATGAAAATAGGCTCACACCATGACATGGGACTTAAAAACATATACAGTATGTAAATTAACCCTTCACACATACGTCAACCAAGCATTCTGTATATCAAACTAAGTACCATACGCAAAAATATTTGCTCGGTAACGGCATTTTTTGGGTTTAAAAATTACATTTTACGGTAAAACTCGATGTAGCACTCTTAAAACATTGTGCTAGTTGATGTTTTGAATAGTAAACGGGTCATGGAGGTAAAGTAAGTAATGTTTTAACCTGATAAACTAGTATTTACAAAAACAACTGTGAAAAATTTGGACTTTTGACCCCCAATATCTCCGTAACTAGGGGCTACCCAGGCATTGTCTAGAAGCAAAAAAATATTACAGTGGTGGGGAGAACAAGTGCCCTTCGTTTGCGTTAAGGGTACGTTTACACCCTTTATAACTGGTAAATATTGGTGAATAATATAGGTACACCTCTACCTAACCCTTCGGGGATTACTAGCGTGATGTTATGTTTGTATGTCCGCGTAGTTGCTAGAAACAAGTATTTAATTAGTTAGGTATGTATTGCTAAGCCTTTCACTTCGAGTTGCCCGCGGCTTTGGATCGGCTTAGTAACTCAATCTGATGACGTAATGTAAGGATCAATCGACAATTATTTACAATGTTCGAAATGAGGTCAACTGCTATACATAGCAGTCGGTCGTAGGTCTCACTTTACTTTTACTGACGTTTGTCTAAGCCAGATTTCAGTTTGAATGACGCCTTCGAGCTTTTTCAAGAACACGGTATCTACTACTTATAGATATTTGCATATTGCATAAAAATTGTCAAGTTGTTTAGTTCTCTTTCGTGGTGGGTCCCTCTGTATAAGAGAAGAATTTCATCCGCGTCGAGTTTGGACTTCCTTACAATTTTTATTTATCTCTTTGCACATTTCCGATTCGAGTTTTCGAAAATCCTGAAACACGCATGTGGTCTACATGCGAATCAATTGAGAAAGAAATTCAAGAAATACTTAAATAAAAACATCCTACTGCCCTCTTAATATCGTAGTTATATAGATACTATAAATATTTTTGAAAGAACACATACTGTTGTCTGGACCAACCACCATTTTTTACCATTGGCTGTCTTGGAAATATTTAATTTATTTTGTGACATAGGGGTGCGGACTAGTTTGGGATGACAAATAGTATAAAAACAGACCCAAAATAAAAAGTCTCGTTGGCTGAATAAAATAGTGTCATAATATATTAACATTTTTAGAGTGTGACCCAACCGTGAACTGGAGTCAAGTATCTTTAAAAACATCATCTATTTACGTTAACAATACCTTAAACATGATACTATTTGTTAAAAAACCTTCACGGTAAAACGCATCAAAATAGTTTGTTGTTAAACAAACAAAAAATTTAATGAAATTAAAGTTGTCATGCTCCAATTAAAGCTCCAGTAGCCGGTGCACGGTTGCGTGAGGAGACATACGCACGTGATTTCAATATTTCAACTGCAAGGCAGCATACACACTGCGGTCTCGGGCCGCTCTCGTTCCACTCCTACAATTACGCGCTTGTGTCATATTTACAGCCCAGGTAATTGCCATTCAATTACGAGGCCAGCCCGCTGTGCATCTAAGCGAGAGGTCCGACACCTCACCGATATCTCCGTCCCTCTCCGACGCGGCGTGCAGCCGGCCAGCCATCAATCATCGAACACCCCCCGCTGGGCGCCTGTAGGGATGGGAAACGTCACAAAGCGAGTATCTCAGCTCAACAATGCTCGATAAGTGGGCAAACGCCACGCTAAATTGATTCCGAACCGATTCTGATCCGAACGTTGTTTAGCCGTATTAATTTAACTCGACCATTTGTAATTCGTGTTGCAAATAGTAGTATGATGGCAAACATATTTTAAAAGAATTATGATTATCGAATTCTAGGGTAAACAGGTGTTTTTAAATGTCAACGGATCTTTGTGTTCGGCATTTGTTAACTAAGCGTTATTTTATACATTAATGAAATAATATTTTATTAATTTTCTAGACCGTATCAGCCAGTTAGAGGTTTTGCATAAACGTTGGCTTATAGCATTATAATTAAGGTTTCTTCTACGTAATTGTTGGTAAATAATAGCATTGGCACTTTCAAATACTTAGAAAAAAAGATAAATGGAGAGGATGCTAACTTTAAATAAATACGCCAATTAAGAAAGATTATAATCATTATTAAATACAAGACACACGTAGTGGTATTTTATTCGTTAAAACACCATGCTATTAAAGTATAATGATAGGTTGTAAAGTATCGATATAAATAGCGAGTGTGTGCCAGCCCTAGGTTGTGGCACAGGTATGCAATCTCGCCTTTATACCATCACCCTATTGCACTTCGGTGCTCGAGCCAATCTTTCAAATTGAGTTCAGTGCGATGTAGGGAATAATGTGATTTAAAACCAATAACTTAGTTATCTGTATCATCTATTTATGTTTTCTTGATTCGATTTTCATTTATTACTACTTTCTAAATTAGAGGGGATGTGGGAACGTGTATTATGTGTTCATCTCATACATCTAGGTAAGTAAGGCCTACACCGTGTTAAATAAAACTTTGTTTTTTTCTACACTTATGTATGATCGAATCTGATCAAATATGGCCTGTGATTAAATATGACCTAGAGTTAGTTACGGTTATAAAATATACTCACAACTGCAAGGTAAAACCAATAATTAGTAATTCCGTGACTAAATAAATTCATAGTTTTGATCGGCTAGACATATATTTTGATTTTGATCTCAATATTTACAGACAATATTTTCCTTGAAACCTTGAACTGTTTGCCTTGGAGTGTCAGACTTCTACGGACTAAAAACCACCCATGTTCCTTCTTAGCCCTTGTGCCGAGGCCGTGGTATCTCTTGCGAACAACCAGCAGCCCCGACGGGATTTATATAGTCCTACAAACCGTTTTCGATCACGGCGGCCATCTTAGCGGAGATTAGCCACATCTGTGCAGGAGATATTATAAATACACAAATGTGTGCACAGGTGGACACTCTGTTCCGTAGGTGCACTCTTTGTTCCTTTACTCTCATAATCCGTTGAGGTACCAATACGATGCGAGAGAGATTGGAGAGAGATCAGGCACAGGACCGAGAACCTAACGTAGGACTTCCAAAGTAGGAGGATATCATAGCATCAACTTCCGAACCCCGGGTTACTACCGAGAAATTACTAATGATAAAACCCAATTAACCATTTACGAAGAATTTTAACGATTAAAACTATCGGAAACATTGACTTAACGTTTTTTACCCCTAATCCATCAAAACCTGATGGTAAGTACGAATGTGGTAGACAAAGATGTACGCTTGCCTAGAAGTGACATTAGGCAAACATTAGAGACTTAAAAACTTCTACAATTTATTTCTATCGAGAAACAAGCTACACATTATTTTTACATAACAGTATCGACTCGTCAATAGGGGATCGAACTGAATTACACCGAATTACATTTTACAGTAAAACTCAATGTGGCACTCTTAAACCATAGTGCTATTGGATGTTTTGAATAGTGAACGGGTCATGGAGGTAATTTAAGTAAATTTGGAACTTTGACCCCCAATATCTCCGTAACTAGGGGGTTCCCAGGTATGGTCTAGAACCAAAAAATGATCGCAGTGGTGGAGAGAACAAGTGCACAAGTTCACAACAAGTTTCGTTTGCGTTAAGGGTACTTTTACACCCTTTATATAAGCACCAAACACGCGAATACACAATCGTGTTGGCATACGATCAAGATCGCTCATAATAACAGGACACTGTGTTCAGAAACATCCTTCCGCTGCCGGTTCAAAGATGTTTAACTATTCACACCTTATTACCCTTGGGAGATTCTAGGCGTGATGTTTTATTATGAACGAGAGTTTCCTTCAGGCAAAATCACAAATAATAGTGAAGGTCTCTGATGGCTAAAGCTTCGATAATATTAATCAAGAGCGATCGGAATGAAGTCCTCTTCACGTTGAGGGCCGGCTTCGTTACTAGATGCGAGGTAACAAATTTATGAACTCATCTTAGATATCTTGTGAATTAGCTGTTGCTTTTTAGGATTCCGTATCTCAAAAGGAAAAAAACGGAACCCGTATGGTATCACTCGTCTGTCTGACAGTCTGTCCGACCATTTTCGGAAATGAGGAGGAGCCTTATCTCCGAAACTACTGAGCCTAAAATTTTGAAAAGAAATCAGAAATTAGTTCACCACTTATGGACTACAAGAAAACCTATAAGAAGTCTATAGTGCTAAAATAACATGGAAAATCTCTCAATATCTACTATAATGGTACGGAACCCTTCATGTGCAAGTCCGACTTGCACTTGGCCAGTTTTTTTCTAGCATAATTATTAAGTGTCTGCATCAGTTGGTTGTAGGTTAAGCCGCGATTGCTAAAGTAGGTTTCTGGATGTGAGACCGTATTCCTTACTGAATTTTACCGATGTCTCGGAAACCACGGTAAGCCATTGGTTCCGGTTGTCAATAGAGTAGTTAACAAAAAAAAAATTGTCAGTCATATAGAATACCAAAAAATATTGGACAAGTATTTTTTCTTTTTACACGTAAACAAACAATGAAGACGGTAAAGTGGTTTGATAACTCGTGTGAAGTCATACTCTAAGACATTAGTAAGTATGACATTTTTTTGCAGTCAGTGACGTCACCAACCCCCACACAAATCTTTGACGCGTTTTATCTTCGTCAAGTTTTATTGATTTGATAAAATATATATGGCTAGGAAGGAGGTGACTACTGACATGACGAGAAATAGAGAGGTATGGAAGAAAAAGACATGTTGCGCCGACCCCAAATAAATTGGGATAAGGGCAGGAGAATGATGATGATGATGATGAAAACAAAAAGTACGTATCCAATATTTTTCGATAATCTAACAGACGGACTAATTAGAATCACAGTCAGTAAACATCCCTATTATTATTGTAAATCTCTGACAATCGCTAGTTATAACATTTGCTCAAATGTTTCCCCACGAACGTATCGTATATGTATGATTCTTTCAACAATGTTAATGAATGGTTAAAGGTTTACATAACATAACATCACACCTGTAATCCCCGGAGGATTAGGCAGAGATGAACCTAATAGTATGTGTACACCGACATTTAGTTTTTTTAGTAAGCCTGTATTGTCCCACTGCTGGGCAAAGTCCGGGCCATAGTCTTCCACTGTTCTTCTGAAAAGCCTCTAAGTCATCCCCCCAGCGTTCTATAGACAGATTTTCTTGTCTATGTCAAGTTCACCCCTGATTTGGGCCTTAACTAGATAATCCTGTGTTTTAGGCGATCTGAGGGAACATTAATTGAAAAAATTAAATGAATTGCAATGGTGATGGGGGACTGATGCCTTGTATGGGCACTGCTTTAGTTTTAACGTACCCAAAATTCATAATGATAATCAGATAGCCTTTTTTTTTTTTTTTTTTTTTTTTTTTTTTGGTGGGTGTAAAATCATCGAATAACCCCTCCCGCTCTTGGGCAGAGCGAAAGGGAGTGTCAGACTTCTACTGACTAAAAACCACCCATGTTCCTTCTTTGTTCCATGTTTCATCTCTTTGAGGCGCGCGTGGAACACGAACGCGCCGTCGACACGGCCTGTTTTCGTCGTGAGACGGACGGACGGCGAGTTAGCCCATCACTCACCGTCCACAGGCCCGCGTCTACGGTGGCCGGAGGTCATCGCGGGACCCCCGACGCCCGGAGCGCCTCCCGCGGCGGCTGGGACGAGAGGTTCTCTCCCTCTCGCGTTCCGCCACCTCCTTCGCCAGCATCACTGCTTCGCAGAAGGAGGCGACGGCGTCCCATTCCTCCTCGCCCCGGACCATGGCTTGCACCAGGGCCGGGCGCGAGAGGTCGCCGCCGCCGATCGCCGCTACGAGAACACGGCGGGGCTCCGCCCAAGCGGGGCACACCTCCACCGTGTGCTCCACCGTGTCCTCCGGCCGATCCTCGCAATGGTGGCATCCGGGCGTTTCCTCCCGCCTGATTCGGTGCAGGTACCTCCCGAAACAACCGTGTCCGGTGAGGACCTGCGTCAGACGGAAGGTGAGGGCGCCGTGGCGCCTCTCAAGCCACTCCTCAAAGAGGGGACTTACCGCCACTATCGTGGCGTGCCCTGCGCGGGGTTGCGACAGTCGCTGTCTCCATGCCGCCATGAGATCGCACCGGAGGTCTGTCCGCCGCGCAGCAATTTGCCGCGGCAGCGGAGTGACCCCCCGGCGCAGCGCCTCCGCGCGCCATTGATGCAGGCGCGCGAGGACTATCGCCTCCAGATCCCACGGCGGCAATCCGGCAAGGAGGTTCGCCGCTTCGCGGGAGATCGTGCGGTACCCCCGTACCGTCCTCACGGCCATGACCTTTTGGGGCACGTTCAGGTAGTGGGCGGCCCGCTTCCTCAGAGCAGGCGCCCACACCGGTGCCCCGTAAAGGGCCATGGACCGCACGATCCCCGCGTAGAGCCTCCGGCAGGAGGCGTTTGGCCCCCCCAGATTGGGCAAGAGCCACCTAAAGGCAGCCCCGGCCCGCTCCAGTCTGGGAGCCAAACGTCGGAAATGCTCCACGAAGTTCCACCGGCTGTCGAGGACGAGTCCTAGGTACTTCAAAGTACACTCGACGCCGATGGGAACCCCTCCCACCATTAACTGGGATCCCGACGGCAGCGCATTCCCACGTCCATGGAAGCCCATGGCCTCCGACTTGTGAAGCGCCACCTCGAGACCCAGCTGCCGGATCCTCTCTACGACTATCGCAACCCCGCGTGTCAAATTGTCGGCCGCCGCCTCGTACGACCCACCCTGAGCTAGCACCAGCGTATCGTCCGCGTAGCAGACTACGCTGACGCCGCTAGGGAGGTCGGCGCGCAGCACCCAGTCGTAACCGATGTTCCACAAGGGCGGCCCCAGAACCGATCCCTGTGGAACACCGCACGACATCTCTCGCCGGTTCAGATAGCCAGATAATCAGATAGCCTTCAGTGATAAGATGTTCCAATCACCTTGCCCCTGAAGTCAGTATCTTATGTGATTACAAACGGGGTCATCACAATGTTAGGGGAATTACCCGTAGATTAAGAGCTTTAAGATATCTGTGATTTTGGGCGTAGGCATATTCTATGAAAGACAAGTTGTTGTCATTATAAAGTCATTGTGACAAAGGTTTAGTGTGAAATTCATAAAAGTAAGAGATGGACTGAAAAGAGCTAAGTAACTAGCGGTTGCCCGCGAATTTCGTCCTCGTGAAATTAATATAAAAACATTGCTTCCCTATATTTGAATCCAGTTAACAATTTCATGGGCTTAAATTTTGCTGCGCCGATACAAAAAAATAAAAATCAAAAATTATTCTTAAATTAACTAAGTAATGTTCTACCGAATATAGTATATCAGTATTAATTTCTATTAAAATAAAAATAGCTCTAAGTTACTCCTTATGACATCAGCTATCTACCAATACAGGTACCGTTAAATTCAGTCTATCCGTTTCAGATATTATATATATATATATATATATATATATATATATATACGAACGCCTTGTATTACGTGAACGAAGAAAAAATTATCATAATCTGTCTAGACTTTTCTCAACTAAATCAAAAATCAAAATATTTTTATTTCACATAGGCCTACATGGGCACTTATAAAACGTCGGTAAAAAGGGGCTACGAGTATTTTGAGTCGGCTTCCATTGCAGTCTAACCGGGTGCAGCCATAAATACCGTATTTTACATAGGATGAAGCAACTGCCTATCTGACCTCCACAACTCAGTACTGGATTATACGAAATGTATCCATTGGTAAGACTGACTGGTTGTCAGACTTTCGAGCCACCCACAGACTAAGCAAAACACAAAAATAAATAGTTTTTTATTTTCTTAGTGCAGAAAATAAAATATAATTAATAATTTAATTGATGGTTATGTATACATGTTTACTTTACGAGTTTTTTCACAAAAAATAGTGCAGTATTTTGTTAAAAATAAACTGTGTTGTAGCTTTAATTAAGCATACCTCCACATTGAAGTACATGCCAGTTGCGTATAGTATTCATTAATACCTTTATTATTTAAACAACAAACGGAATGGGAATTGAAGTAAAAGAATGTGCAAAAATACATCATTAAATTGACTACGGAATAGTTAATGTTAAGACAATGTAACCACGTGTTACTATTTTTGTGAGACTTTCTCTTTTACATTGGATAAAAATATAGTCTTGTTTATCAATGTTGTTATGTAAGGCTTCAATCTTTATAATTAATGACTCTATAGTATAGAAGGTGAACGAATAACAATATGATATTTTAATTGGTGTGCAAATTACTTGCGTTATTTTTGCTGTAGGTAATTAATCAAATTACTACCGGGTTGATCTGTAATTATTTTTAAACAAGATTGTTCTTACCACAAAAAAAGATATTATAATTATTTGCTGTCAAAACCATGTAATTACATTGTACACTACGGATGAATAATTAATTAATTCAAAAATAGAACTACCCCAAAATTCTCCACAAAAAAATAACGAACCTTAAATATCAAGTGTCCCGCTTTGAACTAAAAACCTTGCCACATTATGTATAGACAAAATTAACCGGAGATTTTTCTCGGAAAAATCCAAGGCTTGCTTGTTTCAATTACGGTTACTAATGAGTTGACTTGTGCTCACTAATTAGGCACCTCGCTAATTAATCACAACCAGTTCACCTTGTTCGAGAAAGTTCATTTTACTCCCGTTCTTGTTTACTCTCCTAATTATTTCCCTATTATAAATAAATACGTAGGTATTTGTATTTTGTAGTGTCTCGTGTTTTTGTGGGCGTTATTTTGAGTTGTTTTAATGGTGTTGTGATAATGGATTATTTTTGTCGAATTTGATTTTGATTGTGTTAAGGTTTTTTTTTATCCTCAATTAATAAGATTTAGGTTACTTGGAGAATTCAAAATTTAGCTGCATTTGCAGTTACTATTAAAACGTTATTTTTTTTTAAATACAAGTTGAATTATTTTTTTTTTAAACATTAGGTATTTTACCTGTATTTTTTTTTAAATGTGCCCCACACTAGGAATTTCTCCTGTATCGTGAGTGCGTTTACAAACATTTAAACTCACGTACACAAACACACCCAGACCCGAAACAACTATCTGTAGGCCATACAAATATTTGTTCCGTGCGGGGATCGAACCCGCAACACGCAGCGCAGCAGTCTAATCGCTTAGCCACTGCTCCAACCGTGCCGTCTTTACAAAACAATTTAACATACTTAATTGTTGAATCATAAGCATAATATAGGCTAATTATGTTTATGCTAATTGTTGAATCATGAATAAATAAATTCATTGTTTACCCACGGCTTAGAGTGACCGAACTTTTACACAACATAATGAGCACTGTCGAAGTTCAAACAAACTAGAAAATTAAAAAAGGTTTATTGTTTCATTATAATCATACATAGAGACCGCCTAATAGAAGATATACCTTTGCTAGGAGATCCCACCCTTCAATGACAAATTATGAAATGATAAAAGTGTTGTACAAAAAAAAGTAGTTAAAAAACTAAAAAACCCGACTGAAAAAACTGAAAAGTAAAAAACAAGCACTCTTTAAATTAAACAAAACTTGGAAGCAGGCAGGGTTCATATGAATTTTAAATTATGAAATGAAAATAGAATGAACCCCGCCTGCTTCCAAGTTTTGTTTTTTTTATTTCCATCTTTTTAGTTATATTGTGTTTGTTCTTTCGGTGGTCGCGTAAAATTCTTCGCTGACGATTTAACTTTTGTATTTGTTTATAGGTTTTGTGACTTTAAATTTCTTATAAACATATAAGTATCATATATTTTTGTAATCTCCTTTTAAAACCCTTCATTTTGATACCCCACTCAATGGTAATGGAAATATTTTTATTTTTTAAATCTAGGATATTGCCCCCAAAATCCGCAAATTTCTTTGTTTTTTAATTTTAATGTAGCCAGTGACACTCGCGCCATCAAGACGAATCTAACGACGTATATTTTATTCAATTCAAATCCCTTCATCCGTTTAGGAGTTATGAGGGAACAAAGAAACGGACATACGTACATACATATATACATACACGCCAAACACCTAACCCTCCTTTTAGACTTCACCGCAGTCGGGTAAAAAGAAAATAGAAATGAAAACAAAAAATATAAAAAATAAAAAATAAAAATATCTAAAGTCAAACTAAATAAGACAAGGTATTAACTAGCTAAATAAAAGAAAATACGAAACAAATCCATAAAGACAGCAAATCACTGCAAGAAAATTAATATTAAACCTTATAAATTGAACTAGCACTGGCAGCTAAGTAAACCCTTACCACGGAGGCAATAAAAATGAAACCTCAATGGCTAATCTCTGGCTTTCTCAATATATCCGTGTGTGACCGCCAACCAGTACCAATTAACAGCATTACCACTTATCTAACACCCTCATTATAACAAGTAATGGTGTAAGTGGCTTCAGTAAAACTTCATTATTTAATGTCAAAGATTAGAGCTTCCCTCGCCCATCACTTTGCGACACTTGGTACATGTTCGTGTATTAACCGCCCTTCCAAGTCATTTTCAACTGTATGCATCCAAGTTTAGAGTTGTGATTTGAATGGTGTTAGTACAAGTTTAGGTGACACCAAAATACACATGCTTTAAACAGTTATAGTGAAGTACTTGCAGTATGTTATGGTGCATTCAAGCAATGTGCCACCTGTCAGCTCAGTATCTTGGAGTTTGAAATGAGAGCTTTCATTTATTTTGACAGGCACAGATTTACTTGAGCGTTTCTTCCTTGAGGAATGTTGTACAATTCATACTGTAAATAGTATGTGAATGAAATGATTTTTGTAGAAAATAAAAGACTGCCTCGTTAGTCTGCTGGCACGACTGTTGAACATGAGGTCGTGAGTTCGATTCCAGGGTAAGGCAATGTGTTATTGGGTTTTCCCATCAATACATTGACCCACATTGAACTTGTCAATACCCCTCTGCCTAATCCTTCGTGGATTTCAAGCGTCATGTTATGTGACATTCCAATGATTTAAAAAATTCTAAAGCTTGGTCAATCGAAATCGATCAATAAAATGATGCCCAATCATTCAGTAAAAATCAGAATGGCATTGTAAGCAGTAAAAATGAAAGAATCTGATGAAATAGAGCCCTGTGCTCAGCTGCTCATTATACGAGGTAACTTGCAAAATAGGCTCTTTTCGAGCTCAATGTGATGCCTTGGGCAAGCAATTTGTTTCAGCTTGTGTATCATTGATACACTTATTACCAATAGATTACGGCTGCAATGGTGTAACCTAAGCTTTATCTCACTCAGAAGTGGAACGTTTTAAATAGTACAAAAAAGGTTCTAAGGTCAAAAATCATGACTACTTCAGTCATGATTTTTATATCCTTTAGAACTGCAATGGAATAGAGCCGCAAATGGTTGTTTTTTTTTTACTTTATCAACTTATTTTTTAATTTATGACATCACACCTGTAATCCTTCGATTAGGCGGAGGCGTACCCAAATATAGTACCTACCTACATTCAGTCTTGCCTTTAAGTCTCATGTAAAAGCTGGTAAAGGTACTTAAGCTTATTATCATCATTCGGAATTCCGGGTACAAAACTTGACGCCGGGCTGCTTTTGAATACCTTACCGAACCTTAAAATCTAATCCAAAGACTACTCTATGTTACCGTTCAAATTTAAAAACAAGGTTCAGGTTATAACTTACTTAAATTACCTCCATGACCCTTTTACTATTTAAAGCATCCACTAGCACAATGTTTTTAGAGTGCTACATTGAGTTTTGCCGTAAATTGTAATTTTTGACCCCAAAAAAAAGTCGTTTCCCAGCAAAAGTTTTTGCATACTTAGTTTGATGTACCGAATACTTGGTTGACGTTTGCGTGAAGGGTTCATTTACACCCTGTATGATTCTATTTGTTTCGAGTTCCCGATATTTCGGCGCTGTAGCAAGCATGATGAACACAGATAAACTGAAGTTATTGTGCGTAGATGTTTATGGGTAGACAAATCAGATAAGAAAAAAAAGAAGGTACTCTTGCTTGTTCATTTTCTCGGTATGACTCTTGCTCGGTACCACTACCATTGTCACTCACAACTCGATTTTGTTCCCGACACACAAAACGCACTGTGTCCACTCGCGAATTTTTAACTAGCTTTAACTTTTTCACAAAAAGCTAAACACACAGTCCTCACTTGACTCAAACAAGTTAAAATGCAAAACGCCTACTGTTGTATGACTTGTCAAGTATGACATTGTTTGTACTGATATCAGAATGACGAAGTAGCTATAAGAAAAACGTTTTCAAGAGTCAAAAAAGTTAAGTTCTGTTTTTAAAGTTTTACTTTTCGTACCCACACATATTGAAAATAAATAACGTCAATTATTTAGGTGTTCCTAAATTTAGAAAATAAATTTCTAAGTACAATGGTGTCAGCACTGTCAGCCTATTTTTTGGGATTTTGAAATCCCACTTTTGGGCAGAGCGGAAGGGAGCTTAGCCCTTGTGCCGAGGCCGCGGTATCACTTTCGAACAACCCGCAGACCCACCCGGAGCACTGTCAGCCTAGAACTGAGTTACTAGTTTGGCGCTCTATCAGCCTAGAACTGAATTATTAGTCTGGCACTCTGTCAGGCTAGAACTGAGTTACTAGTTTGGCGCTCTATCAGCCTAGAACTGAATTATTAGTCTGGCACTCTGTCAGGCTAGAACTGAGTTACTAGTTTGGCGCTCTATCAGCCTAGAACTGAATTATTAGTCTGGCACTCTGTCAGGCTAGAACTGAGTTACTAGTTTGGCGCTCTATCAGCCTAGAACTGAATTATTAGTCTGGCACTCTGTCAGGCTAGAACTGAGTTACTAGTTTGGCGCTCTATCAGCCTAGAACTGAATTATTAGTCTGGCACTCTGTCAGGCTAGAACTGAGTTACTAGTTTGGCGCTCTATCAGCCTAGAACTGAATTATTAGTCTGGCACTCTGTCAGCCTAGAACTGAGTTACTAGTTTGGCGCTCTATCAGCCTAGAACTGAATTATTAGTCTGGCACTCTGTCAGGCTAGAACTGAGTTACTAGTTTGGCGCTCTATCAGCCTAGAACTGAATTATTAGTCTGGCACTCTGTCAGGCTAGAACTGAGTTACTAGTTTGGCGCTCTGGCTTAAGTTTAAAGCTTTCACAACTCCAAAAATAAAGCCAGCGCAAAACTGTTTATAAATAACTTTTTCAAACATCGTTTGAGCCACAAATTAACACATCAAGATCAATAAACCCAAACCCCCATTACTTAACGACTAAACAATAGATCAAACAGATAACAACCAAAATCGGAATAAACTATTCAAAGCCTTATTATTAAGCGAAATTACAAGTTAACGCTATAGAAGACACGACTAATCGGATTGTGGGAAATAATGAGATTCCGATAGCGGCCGATGTTTCCCCGATAGGATCTACAGATAGTCGCGAGTCACGTTGCGCGCGCGCACGCCTTACAACTTCATCAACGACGAACAATCCCCCATATAAGGTTAAGCCCGAAACAATTATTTAATGCCGGCGACTCATAATTAAAAGGTAATATGAAATTTATGGGCGATTGTCATTTGTCAGCCGTAAACATTAATCATTTTATGTTGCCAATATAAAAACGTGTTTTTAAAAGGTGCATTTGAAAGTGTTAAAGCTCGTTGCGTACAGTTTCTGAAAGTAGTTGAGTCGACAGACGTCTTTCTGTTCGTGTAAGTTTTTAATTAAATTGAAAGCCTTATAAGGATGTTATAGAATTAAAAATCGATAAAACTGCGTTTTATATTGTGTGCAGATGGAAAAGATATGAGCATTAATGTTTATGGACACGCAAACAACGATTAATTTTGCAATAGAATTTTGTATAAATTATAACAACTGTTTTTTGTTTTAATAATCGCTCTTTACAAGAACTATTAATAAAATATTGTCGTTAAATAGGTGATTTAATACTAAATGTAGGTACAGACGCCCAGCGCCAGGAGCACCCGGAGTAGCGGTGGCCCAGTGCTGGCGGCCCCGACTTACGAAACATAAGTCGCGGGTTCGAACCCAGGCAGGCGCATTACTTTGCGTCATTTATTTCATCAAGGCTTCCCTTAAAATGTTGAAGGAAAACATAGTGAGGAATATGTCTGAAAACCAAAAATTAAAAAGTGGATTTTCGGATTATAGCCGATCGCTCTCCAAGAGAGGAGGCCTGAGTTTCTGCAGTGGGAACATTACAGTCTGATGATGATGCACAGACGCTAGCACATCAAGTTACTACGAGACATTGGGTCTGTCAAAATTTATCAACTTTATCGCTGAAGCATTTGGTTCAAGGTTGATTGGACAAATTTTGCAGTTTCTGGTTGTTTGATCTGTATGTCCTGTTCGCATTTTACAGTGCGAAAATAAACTTTGAGGTAAATAAAGTAAACATTGAACGCGACCGCAACTGTGACAGCGTAATTTAGAAAGTGTCTTAGCTAATCATTTTCCTGTTTAAGTCCGGCTACATAGATCATTTGCCTACTTCCTTACTGTAAATCACTAAATGACCATATTCTGCCCGCGGCTGCGCTCACGATTCCTGCTACCGGGAAATAGAGGTCTTATATTTTAGCTCAAGGCGTGAAAACGTAACAGGCGGAGTATATTTCGCATTTTTTTTGCACCCCTTTAAGTAAAAAGTCATTACTGTGACTTGGAGATCGAACTAATAGGGCTTACAGAAGTAGGATTCAGCTTTATAATAACACCGGTTTTTCCGAGATTTAACTATGTGATCGAAACCGGTTCCAGATGATGTAGGTCAGGGATGGTACGTTACACAATATTTTAGGCACACCACAAATATTTTTTAACCATATCATCTACTTATGCCTATTTTCAGAGATGAATAACATAACATTCGATTAGAAACCGTTTGGTAGAGGAGTCCAGTTCAACATGCAATCTACTAAAATAAACCTCTTATAACTTACAACCATTAATAATATCAGCAACAATAGAAGTTAATTTGTATCACTCGTAGAATTGAAACATGTGTTACGATTTAGGTCAAGTTTTTACTTTTTGGTAGTAAACAAAGAATTTTAAGTTGAAAATATTTCGTTTAATTATCAACAATTGTTTGGCACGTGAAAGGTCTCAGTTACCATTGCTTTAGAAAAATGACACGTTGATCCATAAAGGTTCACCATCCCTGACCTGTGATGTCCTGACCTGACTGGTGATGCTTTGCAGTCGTATTAGCGGCCACTTGATCAACGAGGCAATTTTTATTAGCCATCATCATCATCATCACTCTCCGGCCCATCATCGCCTACTCATCATCTCAGCAATCACCAACTTTATAGCCATATCATCCTTCACACAGTCCATCCATCGTTTCTTTGGTCTTCCTCTACTTTCATAGCCATCGATTAGTATGTCAGAGGTGAAGCTTTCAGGTACCGTATCACACGAGCACGTGTGAGTTTGTCAGAGACCGTAGTCTCTGTAGGTGGATAGAATCAGAACTAATATTGGAATGTCACGCAAATATTATCAACCTCTTTAGTATGCTTGAGTGTGTTTAGTTCTGGCGTGATTACCAGTGACAAATGCTGTGTGATATTTGAAAAAAGAAGTTAGTTGTAAATTGGCGAAGCCCAGCACAGAATAATTGGAGAGCGAGAGCCATGAGCGCTGCTATAGAGACTTCTACGAGGCTTGGATAGCGAACGGTGCTACGGTCGTGATCACGTCAGTACTGACCTCACTACATTCCATGTGATTATTGATGAGCATCCGTTATTATTTTTACCCGACTGCGGCGAAGCCCAAAAGGAGGGTTATGTGTTTGACGTGTATGTATGTCCGTTTCTTTGTTCCCTCATAACTCCTAAACGGATGAAGGGATTTGCATGAAATATACGTCGTTAGATTCGTCTTGATGTCGCGAGTGTTACTGGCTACATTAAAATTAAAAAAACAAAGAAATATTGCTGGTTTTAGGGGTCATATCGTAGATTTAAAAAAAAAAATCCCTTACTATCGAGTAGGAATGGTATCAAATGAAGGGTTTTAAAAGGAGATTACAAAAATATATGACACTTATATGTTTAAAATAAATTCAAAGTCACAAATTCTATAAACAAACACAAAAGTTAAATTATCTGCGAAGTATTTTACACGACCAACGAAAGAACAAACACAAAAGAACTAAAAAGTTAGAAATAAAAAAAGAATATTAAATTATGAAATGAAAATAGAATGGACCCCGCCTGCTTCCAAGTTTTGTTTAATTTAAAATGTGCTAGTTATTTGCTTTTCAGTCTTTTCAGTCGGGTTTTTTAGATTTTAACTACTTTTTTGTAACTGAATTGTGATTACCAATACAGACCATTGTACTAAACAACCAGCGAGTGTTAGTTGAGATACCTATCCCGACCAATCATCATCATTAAGTATACCCCGACACTCCGACAAGTATATAATTATGTTTAATGTATTTTCTAAAAGCGGGAGTTGGCGTAGCACTTTCGTAGGCGTCTACGAGCTTTGTTGCAGTGTTTATATTTTATTTGTCTAACTATAATAACTCTTTAGCTCATTCTGTACGTTTTATGTGAACCAAATGATATGAATGATTGTTGAAGCCATTATTCAAGTATGAATTGTATCTTAGAACTATATCTATATTTATCTTGCCTATATTAGGTACAAAAATATAGTAATCATTTAAACCATTATCAGAAACAACACAATTGCAGTATTTACGTTTAAAATGCAATTTATCAGAACATGGTCTTGTTTAGTCCACTCGGTAATTAAACGAGAGCTTTCACTACAGTAATGGAATTCAATTAAAACTAAAACGCAGTGCATTCAGCCGCTGATACCAACTTACTAGCAAGCGTAAACTTCCTCTGAATACAATTAATTTAATTATCTTTGGAATAAAGGTGAAAAAAGTTATTTAATTAAAATTCTTGAAAGTCTTCGCATCTAGTCTACACAGGTTAATCTAAACGCTCAAAATTCAATTAGCTAATTAAACAGACGGGTAAGGAAGTACAACAGCGCAGCAAAGGCATCTCATATTGGAAGTGTAGTCTGGATCGATGGCTCGATGGCGCCCCCTCGCGGCCCCAATCAGCTCCATCAAAACTCGAGCTCATTACTCAAAATCAATTAGCGTTATTAGTGCGGCGCGTCTTCGTTAGCCCGTGATGGAGGGTAATTTATTGGCATCTCTTAATTAGGGATAAGTCTAATTGGAGGCTTAGTCGTAACGAGGCCCTCGAAATCTGACGTCCCGACGAATAAATTGGTCGGCCGGGCCACGGGCCGCCGCGGCGGGGCACGACTCGATACGGTACGGCACGGCACGCTGTCACCGCTGATATTTTGACGTGCCAACTCGATTTATGCTCCTCAACTATACTCAGTTTAACGACAGCTCTAATAAGTTTCAAACATCGACTTAGACCTGGCTTAAATGGGTACCTCGTATTCATAACGTATGGGATTTAGTCGACGGTAATGAAAGTTATGTGGCTCGACGTCTAATGTCGGTCTGGGGGCTACTAAAACGATTTTAAAGTCACACCACACGAGACGTTAATGGTTGAGGAATATTGATTTTAAATGTGGTTTGTGGGAGAAATAATGCATTTCAGTAAGACTAATTCGGTCGTGTGCTATCTACCTTGTTGGTCCTGTAGCCGCCAAGCGCTACTGGAGTACATGCGGTCCGGGGTTCGATCCCAATTCGGATAAAGTGTTTTCATCAGAAATTTCTCAGTACCAATAAGTAGCTTAGTATAAATAAGGCTCAAGAGGTTTTTTTTTTGGTGGTGGGAAATCATCAAATAACCCCTCCCGCTCTTGGGCAGAGCGAAAGGGAGTGTCAGACTTCTACTGACTAAAAACCACCCATGTTCCTTCTTAGCCCTACATGTCAAGGCCGCGGTATCTCTTACAACATCCCGCAGCCCCGACGGGCATAATCTCAATAGGCTCAGTTCCTATTTAATGACGACGTGTGAATTACATATAACTTAAGACTCCTTTGCCTAACCCTCCGGCGATTGCCGGCTTGATGTCATGTTAGGTTCTGTGGTTTGTCGGAGCACATAATGCATTCTAGTAAGGCTAATTCGGTCGGGTGGTATCTGCGGCGAGCGCTAAGCGGTTCGGTCGGCGCGGCCGTTCAAAGCCGTTCGAACAAAAATAAAGGACGACCATAAAGCATATAAATAAAAGAGTGCGGACAACGGCATGATCAAGTGCACCGCGCGATGTAACGCGATACTTTGTAGCGTGCCTTATTCCGACAAGGGGTACCTTCCCCCCTCCCCCAACAAAACTGGTCAAGTCTATAATTAGATCGCTCTTCTGTGACACACTACGTGGAAATAATTTGTATTTTAATAATGAGATGAACTTAGATCTGAGATACGTCCCGGTTCTATCAAGCGGTAAGTGAGGCCTAAAATAAAACTACCACGAAACAGTTTAACTTGTTGAAGGAAGTGTAGGTAATTAGTGGAGTTGAATTTTTTTGTTGAAGAGTCTTATTTTTCTAGTTAGAAATAAGATGAAAATTTTTCACTAATCTATTAACAGAGGTATACCTGTTAGTATACCCACTTTTCACTGGTTACTTTTGAGTCCCATGTAATAGGGGTCGAGCCTATTACCGTCAATCGGGCACAAAACCAGACCAGACCGGAAATGCTACTGAGAAATTCGTGATGGTAAAACCTAGAAGGTAATACTTTGCCCGACCTCGGGGATCAGACCCAGGACCGTGAGGTCCCGGGTCCGATTTACGGGTCGAATTGCTGACAATGGCATCTGTCCCATCTGCTAAAACTGGACAAATCAAAACGTCCAATTGAAGAACACCAAACTTCGCTCAAAATTCATACTGCACTCACCACACTTGCTTGTCAAAAAAACATGTAGGTACATACAAAGTTTAAAAAAATCTCTCACTTAATTGTTCCAAATTGATACACGGCCCAAGAGCGTCAAAGAATCGGTTTAATGCCAAATCGAATTACGATCAGACGATGCAGGAACAAAGGTGCCTTGGAGCTGTGTCAACACTAAATATTTTTAGCCTTCACTAGTTTTATTTGTATAATAATAACCTTGAGTGTTTACACAGGTGGCCATCCTCCATTCATGATGATCAATACCTGAATAATTATCTAATTGGACGCACTTTCATTGTATGTTTGTTTGAGGAAGGGAACCACGGATTGTCTGCGTCAATCGTATTTATTTATAAACTTTTTATTACTTCTTTATAACCATTAAGCTGCTATTAAATATGATCATAATTTTTACTATATGTCTGTTTTAATACATCTTTTATCAATATATACCTGTTTTCGTTAGATTTTATCTTTCCTACTTATGACTTTTAGAACTCATAAAAATACTATGAGTTAACGCTAAGTAAATGGCTAATTATAGGCTCAATTGAATTCCCGATTTTCTGACGGACTGAACCAAGTAAGTACTAGGTTTAACGTTCGAAACGTGTGGAATACAAAAACTTTTCTTCAGGCCAAAATACTGAGAAGTCAACATAATGACTAAAAATTTCTCGCTATAGAACAATTCGCCATTCAAAGCGGTCATAAAGATCACAGCGCTAATCCTCGAGCGGTTCAAATAAAACCGAATGGACCGGCTACGTGGGCCATACATTACCCTTTCTTAGGACGACGTCTCGGCGGACTAATGCCTACAATGTGTATTATAGCATTTAATATAATAATAACGTAATGAAACGTCTCGCGCGAGGGGACGAGGGTGCGGGGTGCGCGGGCGGCGGAGGGACCGCGGGAACCGGTCGCCGGAGGTCATCGGCAGCGAGCCTTCCGCGACCGGTGTTGCCAGCTTAGGCCGACTCGGTTGCCCATTTATGTAGTTTTTCGAAACGGCTGAGGTTAACTGGGACAGCCCGTAACATTTGCTGCCTTTTTAAGTCGTCTATTAGTCTTGCACGCGGCAGCTGGACAGGATACATTAGAAGTAATGATCTGTGCATGTGGCTCTACATTATGCAAAACATTTTTTCTTTCCTCAACTACATATCCGCTTTGTACAAGACTCCGATTTTCTTGGAAAATGTGAGTCCCGTTTAGGACATTTTCCATTTAATTACGTGACATCACTACAAACGTATAATTTGAAGGTGTCCAAAACTCCCAGGATGGCAACCCGGCGACGGCTATGGTAATGCTCCGACGCGTCGCCCGCGCGTATGTTAATGCTCCATTAAGATTATACTAATTGAAAGCCAATAAATACAACGGCTATGAATATTAATTTTATTTGGCTTCGAGCTGTTACTGTACGGACCAGTTTCTAGATCGCGTGCGACGAATTACCATCGACTCTTTCACATATTATATACAAGACAAGTGATGACGTACTTCGAAGAATGCTGGCCATGTTTAAGTTCAGTGAAAGTCGCTTTCAGTTTATCGCTGACAGAGCTTAATTTGATGAATTGTGGAATAAATTGTAGCAAGCTTTTTAAAGCAGGAGTAGACTGGACAGGCACTGTCTTCGCATGCTAGTTCTCTCAAAAATCTCATCAAAAAGACGTGAAATTGAGGTCAAGAGCAGAGGAAATAGAACCTTGTGTTCAGATAAAAACTGCGTTCTTGGAAATGCCCAATTCGTAAAAACAACAACTATAATGAGATTAATAAAATTAACTCAGGTCAACCACCTTGTAACATCGTCTTTCTGCACTTTTTCCATTCTATCTTAGGGTCCTTTCGCCATTTTTAGACGTCACGGTATCATTAACAACCACATTATAAAGGGTACGTTACGGAAATCTCCCTTGATTTCATAAACAAACAATCAGTGTTTAGTATCGGCAAGCGTGACACCATCACTTATCTACAAGTGTAGCCAACATCGGCGCGGCGGGGCGGAGGCAGTCAGTTGCATGCGTATCTTCACCATCCGGCTGGCGTGACGTCTCGATATTCCTGTCAATCCTGCTCGTCGATTACACAGGACAAATCAATTACCGCTCGCATTCCACCGGCAGCCGACCGACGAATTCTCTGTCACGATCCCGTTGGACGATGACGAGACCTCTCATCGAATGGTATGCCGAACATTGCGCGCCCTTGTTCGCCCCCAAAGACTAGATTTGCACATAGACAGCGATGGATCGCGCGCTTCCATCAATAGTCCGTGAATTCCACGCATTCAAACATACGTCTAGATCGAATCGTTGTGTACCCTCAAGCATGGCTCAGCTTTGACCACGCCAAGAATTTCGTGTTCGATACCTGAACCGGAATGTTATCAGTGCGTCGCATCGCCACTCGGCATCAAACATGTCACACTATCGTACTACATTGTAAACCACTATTTAAATGAGTAGATAAATTAATTGAAAACGCAATCATGTAACGCGCTCGATATAATAAATATGTACGCATTACATGTACATCCTGCGGTAATCAGCTAATTGGATATGAATTATTGATCCCGTAAGTGGTAATGATCGGATTGTGTGGTCGAGCGGATGAAAGTCGTACTGAGGTGGCGTGCAATGTCTTGAATTTTTTGTTGAAGTTACCGCGTAAATGTAGATGATATTTCATGATATGAAAACTGTGATGCCGTAGCGTGCTGGTGGCTGGCTATGCCCGCACTGGCGCGCTCGCTACGTTCGCTGTAGACAGAGTGGGGCTCGACATCGTCAGGTCAATGTCAGCGCGTGCGGTTTCCTTCGGCGTTGAGCCGCCGCCGACGCGAGGTCGACTAACTGCTAATTATTTTTCGACCAACGAGTTGCAACATCAGCTGGTTTATGATGACTAACTGACTAAATGCGGTTTAGTGGTCACGAAATACTTTAGTGATTACCGTGCTGTGGTAATAGAATTGTGTTTGCTGTGTACGTTTGTTTTGTGTTAGCTTTATGGAGATTTCGAGGGAGCGAGATCCTAATATAAGTGTCGGGCGCGGTAGATGCGCGAGAGTCTGCGCCCACGCAGGGTCGCCGATGTTCGCCTCGATTTTATGTTAATCGAAGAGCCGTGTCGTCGGGCGACGTGTACATAAGACACAACGGTTAGGTAATCCGGAACATCCAGTCACAAATGCATTAAATACGCCATTATCCACAGCCAAGAACAATTTCACATTTACGACTTTACACTGACATGTCGTAAATTGACTTTATATAGTTTCTATTGCGGCCTTATTTGCACGTGGCGTGATTGGAGACGAACTCGATGGCGCATGGGAGGTCAAAGTGCAACGCTCGGTTTTACTATTATTACATTTAAATAAATATAATGGGCTACTAATTCATTTTTTCCTGTAAAATGCTACGTAAAACTCGCTACACACGATCGGTTACATGTTACATGATATTTTATAAATTTAAAGTCGTTGGTACTATTACCTTAATTATACACTTAATTAAACAAGAAACATTTATTTCCCGACTTTTATTTTACACCTTTGAAAGTTAATCAGTTAAATAATAACGAACTTATGAAAAGCGAGGAAAAAAGGGTTAATGTTAATTGTAGTAAATAGGTTATTAATAAACAGTAAGTATGTGGAGGAATTTAAAGTCGTGTCCAAGATATTGAATGCGCTCTTTATTCATTTGTAGTGGCTCATAAATTAGCTATTTAATGTAATATTCATCACGGCCAGCCGCATTTTTCTTCGCTACCGTGGACTTACAACTGTTAAGAAATTCCTTGTTCAAGTAGTTGTTGTAATTTAAAGTGTCAGGCTACAAACTACAAGCATGATTAAGTTTTATTTAGGAAATATGGAAAAATCGTTTAACTTATTTAAAATGGTAATGTGGTTGGTAGAAATGCTAGAAATTCGTGTTTTTTTGTTAAAAATTGCTTGCTGCTACTAAGTTTACGGACATTGTTTTGGTTTTTTCAATATTTGCAATAGACAGATTTACAACACGAGTACCTAATGTTGGAACTAAGATTGTAGAAATATCTCACAGTTTATCTGATTGATGTTCTAAAAGATATCATGGTTTCAAAATATCACTAGTCTGTGATCCCACAATACTACATTTTATTCACAATTTAAAATAACTTCAAAGGATGTCTCAATTTATACAAATAAAGACGTTACATAAATAAGAGCCTGTTTTGTAACAAAAGTATCGTATAGTTGGACCCAATACTGTGATCCGTAAGCGTCTCCTACGCATTACACCTACTCCTTAGTAGAGCTAGCATTTGTCCGGATTTATCAGGACATGTACGGGATTATTGAATGAATGAATGAATGATTCCATCCCTTGCTGGATTTGTTCCGCCCTTGTCACTTGTCGATTTTTTCTTTTAATATCATTATTATTCCTTTATTTAACTTTATACATATAAATTATATTTTTAAATATTCCTATACAAAATAATATAAAAAACATTTAGAAATATTTTAAATAGTAGCCCACCGGTATCGGGAACAGGGTCCAAGCTACCGGCAGTCAGGGCTCCAGAGAAAGGAACCTCCTAACAATGCGAGCCGTGTCCAGGAGTACCGCTCTCTGTATCAAGCCCCTGATCCAGCTGCCTAACGAGAGCCTCCTCAGATGTTGGTCGAGGCTCTTGGCAATTAAGCCATTGGCTGAAACGACTATCAGCAAAATTATTATTATTATTAAAAAATGAAAAAAGGTTTCTATATAAATGAGTAAGTACTTACTGAAAAAGTCCAATCCGGGAATAAAACCCTCACCTCATGCTCAGCAGTTGCTCTTGCGACCACTAGACGAACCTGGACCCTAGACAATTCTGGGTTGAATTCCCGGATCGGGCAAAGTGTTAATGGGTTATTCAACAGTTTTTTTTCAACTGTAGTCACGGAGTCTAATGTTTCCAGTTGATTGCAATCAGCTGAGTTGTATCTTCTCGTTCAACTTACCGCAGTGTCCCAAGACGAAAGTCTATGACCAGTGTGTGTTGCCAGTGATTACATCAAAAGGCTTAAAGTCACCCAAAGGGCAATGAAGAGGGCTGTGCTCTGGGTTTCCTTGCGTGATCGAATCAGAAATGAAGACATCCGCATGAGAACCAAGGTTACCGGCGTAGCCCGAAGAATAGTCAGACTTAAGTGGTAATGGGCAGCTCACATCGCTCGCAGAACGGATGGCCGCTGGGGCCGGAAAGTTCTGGAGTGGCGACCGCGAACTGGAAGACGTTGCGTTGCAAGGCGTCCCATTAGATGGACCTATGACCTGGTGAAGGTTGCGGGGATCCGCTGGATGCGAGACGAGGCCTATGTCCAGCAGTCGACGTCTTTCGGCTGAAATGATGATGATGATGATGGCAATAGGCTCGCCTCCTATTACATGGGACTTAAACATGGCTGGCAAACCTTTGCGAAACACTGGAGATTTCAATACTCGTACATATGTACGATGAGGTACATTACATCGCATAACAGGTGTGAGTTGTAATAGGCTCCCGTCGGGGCTGCGGGATGTTGTAAGAGATACCGCGGCCTTGTCATATACCTAGGGCTAAGAAGGAACATGGGTGGTTTTTTAGTCAGTAGAAGTCTGACACTCCCTTTCGCTCTGCCCAAGAGCGGGAGGGGTTTTTTGATGATTTCCCACCCCCAAAAAAAAGTTAGTAATAGGCTATGTACAGAAAATCAAAGATAAAATGTTGTTGTTAGTTCGGACTTTACTGGTATACCCCGTTTTGTTCTCAGGACTGTTCTCGAAATGGAAACCCTACTTGTGAGGTACTCATTGCTTACCTTTTACAATATCTTAATTTATTCGATCCGGTCTACTACGGACTATGACAGTGTAATCGTAAATTATTTTTACGAAACAAAGATTTTATTTTCCTATGTGATGTTATGATGTAACACAAATATTTAGTTCCGGAAATGGTCGTAAAACTATAAAAGTCTATTAAATAATTAATTTATGGGCTATTCGTGTCCGATACTCGATTTACGATTTGTAAAGTGTCTAAAAAACTATGAAGTCTATAAATTGAGGACCTTTGAAGATTTTAAATACAGAAAAAAAAGTAAGGAGTAAGATACTGGCCTACTACAAACAGTCGCAAATAAAGAAAAAGTAAACTTTCTACTAAATTAAACTACTTTTTGATATGCATCAAATAGATTGCTAAATATTATTAAAAGCTTTCCAAGAAATGTAATTAATAATCGTAATGTATTCATTACTTACATATAATTTCAAAACATTACAATTTCCATTGTAGGTTCAAAGCGGATAAGGGTAAAGGGAGAGCAAATGCTTTTTTAGCATTTAATTATAATGTTAACACAATACCCACTGATGTTTTATCACGAATTAACAATTCAAACAAAACAGTCGAGGTAAGCATGAGGGCCTTCTAGGCACAAGTATTAATTAAGAGGGTTGAACCACTCCGTCTCTAATTAACCGAAGACCCAAGCCAGCCACATTCGGAGTAATTAGTTCCCTCCGAGGGCTGTTCTCACGCTCTCGGACCTTAAACATCGCGGAATAATAGGAATTTCATCGATTACAATTATGCAAATATAGTTATATATCCAACGAGTCGGACACATTGAATAAATTAGTCGTCATTAATATCGAGATGACAATGAAAGCCGCGCACGGTGCAGCGGTGGACAGTAAGAAAGATGTCACACGTGCAGTGTCATTACGAGTACGGCAAACGGGCGGCCGCGGCCCGATGGTGGTCAGCTGGCGCAATTTGTCCCCTGCTACGTGGATCGGTTATTAATCTGTTGCTACAATTACTCGCCGACCATTGAATTAATAGTACCCCTTATCTGGCGAATTCACTCGCGAACGTCAACTTATCGAGATGTTAAGTTCTGTGTAGCTGTCAAGAAACATTCGTGGTGATATTTTTATTATTGCAAAAACTGACCAATGTGATCCCGCGCTTTTATAATGTCAACCACTTGTCGCCGGGGCAGCGCTCGCAAAAAACTTTCTTACTCGATGACTCGTTTTACTTAAAACAACTCATTTAAGGCATTCGATCGAAAAGCCGTCGACAATGAAATAAGTGATCCCTCTCGACGACACAGCAATAAAAATTTCATAAGAAGACTTTTAAAACAATAACACTCGAACGAGGGTGGTCGAGAATCTTTATTAAAATCTCGAGAGAGTAATAAAAAGCACAGTTAGATGCGGAGAACTCTGATGAAAATATTAATTAATGTTTCGGAATGGGAAACATGTTGCTAATTAAATGGCGATATCGCATAAAACGTAATTAGAGGCCGGGAACATTCGTTTCTCACGGGGCGGGCTGCATGCGCGTCCCGCGGGCGCCGCGTGCGGTACCGGCGCGGCCCGGCCCGTCGCGGCGCGGCACGACACCGGCTCATCTGCGCATCTCGCGTTTATGAAAGGAATGCAACGCGTACGATTACACAGCAAAACAGGTTACGCTGCAACTGCGTGCTGTATAAAGATTTTCTTCACTCGACACATTAAAATTCGCTCTTAATAGTTGTTAACTTTTTGCGAGCCACCTCCTGTTAACAATGTTCAAATTGCAATTTGTGAGGATGATTAAATAAAATCAGTTAAGTGGCTCGCACTTAACTGATTTTTCGCGATTCTGTTCGAGAATTTAATTTAAAAAATAGATTAAAGAAGGAGGAGTTTTTAATACTAAATTCCGCGAGAGCAAAACTACGAGCACACCGTGAGATGGCGGGTGTTATTAAATGCACTGACTGGCAACTATTAGCGGCGATGATAGACGCATGAATGGGCGGCGTAATTAAAAAAATCAATGATCACTTATTGTAATTAGCGGTGTATCGCTTGGCCGACAAAAAGGTAATTGTTTCCTGACGGCCGTCAATCAGTTGCGGGGAGAATGGAGCGGGATCGACACGTGCGCCTGCGCAGACTGGCTGACGGGTGTCTATTCTATTGCTGTGCATATTAACGCGATATTAAAGCTGTGAATAACGAATTCATCAATAGAGAATGGTAATTATTTTAAAATTATTTGCAATACTTTTTGGTGAGTAATGACGCGACGGTTTTGAATTTACGTTGATAGCTCATCGAAGTATATGTCTACTTTCGAATGTTAATCCCGTCTTATTTGTTTTATGCATTGAACACACAAGTGGCACAGGCAGAAGGTGACGAGGCAACCTTGTAGAAGATGATGGGATGGGTTGGAGAATACCAACTACCAGTGGTGCTCATAGATCGAAAAAGTTGAAAATCATGAAAAGATAATTTTGTCCCGCAGTTAAATGATGCAGCGTAACAGGAACAGTGACACAAAACTGAACCAAACAATTCCAAGTTTATTAAAAGAGGTAACACAAATGCAACAACATATTTTTAAAGCACAATAAGTATTTTGTACCGAACCCATTGACATTCAAATATAAACTTTATTTTAATTAATATAACCTTACATTGTTTACAATTTCAGTAATTGAACAAAGAGCATGGCCATAAATAACCCCGGCAGCACAATATAACAGCCTGAGATACACAGAGTCGTCGTGTTATCTAACAAACAGCAGAGGCTCGTATATTTCATAATGAGGTTATTACTGAGCATTCTAGTTGCCTTATCTCCAGCTATTCCGAAGCAGAGACTAGCGCCAAATTGGCGTGGCGGAGTGCGCAGGCGCAGGCGATCGGACGCGCAGATATAGCTAATTAAGGGCCGCGCGCGCCGATCTATTTGGAGAGATCTAGCCGCTGACGTGTGAAAATACCCAATTAATTAACGCGAAACGCCTCGCCCGATCACGGGGCATCGCACCTCGCGTGCTACAGGAACGAACTATCGCTACCGAGTTTCTATTACAACTTTAATTCGAACTATCTCTCGTTAGCGCTCCCCATTACCAGCGTCTACTTAAAGTTCAACTTTATAACTCCCGTCATTACTGAGTGTTATACTCGACATATTTACAACTGGTGACGTAAATCTAATCACAGCGATCACCCACTGACCACCAAGTTCACAATAGCGCCGTAAATCCAAAGAATTCATGCCATAAACAAGTTCCATTGCACATTAACCGCACTACCTATAAAGTGGAACATTTGGACCTTTATTTATGACAGCGAACTCCCGTCAATTAAGCGGGGTTCCCCTCTGTCGCCGTTCAGAGATGACGGTACGGGGGTGGGGGGTGCGGGCTGGATTGACGGTGCACTAACAGCGAATAGATGGAGGTGAGCGATGGCCGCGCGGTGTAAAGCGAGTGTTAATGGGCTATTAGCCGGTGGTGCGACGGGCGTTTAATTGGCGCGCGAGCACGCCGGCACGTCGCGCGGGCACGCCGCGCCAGCACGCGCTAGATGCGCGCTGATACCACGCACGCTAACTGCACTATTTTCGGATACTTAATTGCCTATTTCCCCTAACTTTGTTCTATCGTGATTTCGGATGGAGCATACACGAAAGGTTCACCCCGTTCCTGAAAACCCGACAAGTAAATTTGCAGTTAAAACTCGTGTTTTCAGATGACATAAATAAAGTTGAAGTGTCTGTTTGTAATATTAAAATAACACTTTTTTACTGAAAGCATTTAAAAGCATAACAAAAAAGGGATTTATTTTTGTTTGTCTGTTTGGTCTGGCTAATCTCCGAAATGGCTGGTTTACGGAACTTTTACTAGCACATAGTGGATGTATTATGGACTAACTAGTGCTATATTTATTTTAGAACAAGAATTAGGGGTCTGTGCAAAACAAACTACGAAATTAGAAACAGTTCTCGAAAGAACTGTCACAATTTACTTAGACCTTCCTCAAACAACACAGACCCAACAAAACTAAGTAGGAAAACATTAGCTAACAGTTCTTGTGGACGCTACGACTTGTACAATCAGCCGTCGGGACGCGGCGTCAACCAGGAAATTAAACGCTTGGACAGAGCCGCCTGCGACGCAATGCCGTCGTCACGTCATGACGTCATTCAAGCCACCACGGGTCTATTTACAGGCGGATTTTGAGTGAGCACCTCTGTTCTCTCGTTTCAAGTAAATGGAGGCTTTTGAAGTTGATGGAACCTTCATTAACGAATGATTAAGACATTGTATTAATATGAGGGAAAGTGTGATGAGTTGGTGTGATGAATTTTAAGGTTTTTAAATTTGTGTGTGACTGTGACGACCGACCCCGATTTTGGGAGAAACAAGTGCTCATTCTAAGTTGTCTAAATAAATAAATGATTATTATTACTTCTTCTTAGCGTTTCAATGACAATAGGGTAGATGCCAAAAAAAAATCAAGTTATAATTATATATATAAGCATATTTTTTCTTTTTTCACGTAAACCAAAAATGAAGACGATACAATGCTTCAAAAATTGTGTGCCGTCACATCGCACTACATTTTTTACCACGTAGTGACGTCAAAAGCCCCCACTGTCCGACTTCTACTGACTAAAAACCACCCATGTTCCTTCTTGGCCCTTTATGTCAAGGCCGCGGTATCTCTTACAACATCCCGCAACCCTGACCTCCAACCCTTAGACACATCCATTTCACAGTGCAATTGTTTTGTATGGGTTAGTATATCTGATTTATTAAACCTACCTAGGACAGACTAATTTGGACTGACATCAGGTCTAGCCAGTGATCTACTTTATACAAATGAGTGTGGTTATTCAGCTCCCCATAAACAGCTTAATTTGGTGTCCTTATCGAGTCGCCTTGATGGTTCTAAGCCATAGCTACACTCTGTTGGTGGCGCTCTGGGCGAAGAGGTACTAAGACACAATTTCAGTCAACAATTTAAAACAGCATCAGCAATAGCATCAGTATTTTGGAAGCCATAGTTTTACGAAAGCGGTCTTATCTCAAATTTTAATTTCGTTAATTTCCAAGATAATAAGCTTTTGAATTTTACTAAGTGTATTCGTTTTTGTACCTACTTATGACTGCACAACAACGCACTGTGTGCCTCTTTGTCACTCTTTTAAAGCAAAGCAATTAAACGAGATATCAATAGAAAACCAAATAAAACAAAAAAAAGCAATTACAAATTTACAATTCATACATTTACGACCATCACAACATTTAAAAAACGCAAAGTAATGAAATTCATAGACTAGTCTACATGGATTTCAGGAAACCATAGCCAAAGATTGCATACCTAGGCCGTTATTACAGAAGCCGCGCATAAACCAAGTAGTTTCTGGGCACAGAGTAAGCAAGTCTGGGCATAGACTCGTAGAGTAAGCGAGGTAATTGAGCAGCCATAGACAGCCCGTCCTCAGTATGTCGTCGGTTAATTTCCTGGTGCCGAGATTCGCAGCGTGCGTCGTGGCACGTTGATTACGTACAACTTGTGGGTAGCTAGTATAGGTTTTTGTAAGTAGCTTAATTATTATATGGTTTGGTATGAAACTAGAGTTATTAATTGAAAGTATTGTATAACCACGCGGATTGCGGTTCACTTTATCAGAGAACTTTATGTCGTAGCAGTGCGATTATCAGCTAACTGCTTCCGATCATATGATTACCACTTTAGAAGCTGATAATAAAATGTTTATTTGTCCCAAAAACAGTTACATGGTTTATAAATTGATAATACTTGTGTTGGGGCTGTCTCGGTCTTTCTCTTAATTTATAACAATATTGAGACTAGAAGCTAATTACATAAGTTAATTTTAAGGTATAATGAGATGGTAGGATTCATGAAGCAACATGAATCCTGACAGTTGACATCGTTATATCGACGGCGTATGGAAACCAGTTAGCAGTTTATTTATTTATTTAGGTTAGCCTACAATTGTTTACACGTTACAATGACATTTCATTTAAAATTACACAATATACATTTATGAGCGCAACAATTATTTACAGGCTAAGACCACGTGCACAATTTTATAATACTATACATTATTAATATAACAATAAGTTATGAATAAAAAATTAAAATTAAAATCAATTTAACAAACAAATCAACATAATTAAATAAAAATTAAATGGATTTTAATGATTATATGGCAATTTATAGAATAACAGATTAATAAATAAATTATTGGATAATACTAATTAAACGAAAACTTAATTACCTAAGGCTAATTATAAATTAACAAATTGGCAATTCATATTATGTCCTATAATTGTGTAAATAGTATTCAATAATTAATTTTCAGCAACGAAAACATAGCTGATGCGTTACAAGTGCGCAAGAGATTCGTAGCAAACTCGTAGCGTTGCGTAGGCTGCTACGCAACGCTACAAGTTTAGTAGGCCTACACGTAGCAAAATCGTAGCAAATTCAACGCGATGCGTAGTATACGCGTAGCAAACAAGTCTACTCATAGCACATACGTAACAAACGCGTAGCAGATGTTTTATACAGGCGTACAATGCTAGTTTCCAATTTAAAAGTAACCTTTAAAGACGTATTTGCAAAAATGATAGGCATAAAATTGAACTATATACTTGAGTATTTTTAGAAATCTTAAAATATGTTATCAATAACCATTATTTTCAAGAATAACGTTTCTATAATTTGAAGATAAAGAACCAATCTATTTTATGTTAGTTGTAAGTTTTATTTAATTTGGTTCAGTTTAGTCAGAGAACGTGCTAAAAATAAGCATAATTTCGTCCGAATTGTAAACGCGCCCTTAACAAACAAAAAATAACTGGCGAAATGTCTCATCCCTGCCTAACTCTTCGGGGAAAACAGGCGTGATGTTATGTCATTTTATGTCTTTACTTACAAACTAAACTTAAAACAAGGTTGAAAATCCGTCTTCAATTTACGTGAAACGTCCAACAAGAGTGGATATAAACAACGCATTGTCCTAGAGAAGAAAGTGACCATATGACGTTTAATTTCCTCCCGAGCCCACCCCCACCCTCTTGCCCCCCCCCCTCCCTCTTGTAGTGGGCTCACTCTCGCTGCCATCATCTGATAGTTGGAGATTCAATTAACACAGCAGAGCGAAACTGAGCCTTTGTCTGTTATCTTTGCGGTTTAGATTCTAGATTAAGTTAGTGGTCGATGGTAGGTGGTTAATCTGTTAAAGATTGTGATTTTACTAAGAAAGATTTTTGCTGTAAACACATGTATACAAGGTGTAAACTTGGTGGAACTTTGACCACATATGGTCCAGAACATAGAAATATCGCAATGACGAGAAGAGTTTTTTTTATTTAGGTACACCCATAAAAATATAAGGTACACCCTTAGCATGTTTTTGATTTGAAATGAAAGATTGTTCAGTTGGGCTGCGGGATGTTGTGGGCTGCGGGATGTTGTGGGCTGCGAGAAGTTGTGGGCTGCGGGATGTTACGCGCTGCGGGATGTTGTGGGCTATGGGATGTTGTGGCCTGCGGGATGTTGTAAGAGATACCGCGGCGACATAAAGAGCTAAGAAGAATTATGGGTGGCTTTTAGTTAGTAGAAGTCTGACACTCCCTTTCGCTCTGGTTTCCAAGAGTGTTATTTGATGATTTCCCACCCACCTAAAAAAAAGAAGATTGTTCAGTTATCTATTTCAACTGTTGTTATGTTGATGTTCAAGTCTAAAATAAATCCTGAAAACGATTAAATTAAATACAACATGAACTAGCCGCCATGAAGTATCTTAACACCTACCAAATGACTAAGGGTTAGGCAGAAGTGTACCTGATTAGTACACCAACCTTTCGCCAGTAATGGGACGAGCCTATTAGCATCTATCGGATACTAACAGCAGTCCCCCGAAAAAACACACACGACGACGACGACGCCAGTAACAAGTAGAGCCAGAGCAAACGATAAACTTTGATACACCGCCTGTCATCAATGAAGAAGAATTTTAAATCAGTAACTAATTTTCGTTCAGTTCTCATTTCAATAGAGTTTAATAAAATTAGGTCATTTCAGGTGCCGATGTTTTTTTTAATGTAAGTGAATACTGTTAATAAGTGCACCGATACATACTGAACTTAACCACAACCGTTACCTTAGTCATTAAAATTAAAAAAAAATCGAACCAATCTCAACTGTAAAAACTGAAAAGCAAACAACAAGCATAGTTTTAATTAAATAAATGCTGGAAGCAGGCGTGACCCATTTGAATATAAAATTATGAAAATATATTTTTAAAATCCATTTAATAGTTTTAAAACAAATACTGCTATATTCCCTGCCTTTCAGTTCAGTAATGTGAAAGATTTTACAGACTTAATATTATAAATCAAGTTCGTAAAAAAAAACTTATACCAAATATGCTGAAAGTCTAAAATCCGCCAAAAATTTTACTGAACACCGTTGATCATTTATCATACTGAAAATACGTTACTAAGCAGTAAGTATCGATATACCTAAAAAGGGATAACCCATTATGACACCAGCAGCTTAGCAACACACCTTCCAAAAAAAAAGAAACAAAAATTACATCTTACACGGCTGACGCCAATAACAATTAAAGCAGACAAAAACCTTTCATACACTACCTCCTACCATAGACAATAAGGGTCTGGTCTAGTCACCAACGCTAGTACCGAAGTAATTTTCCCGTGCAGGTTTCACGGCGCGTTCGTCGCATGTTTGCTAGTTAGAATTCGGGTGCAGTTCGGAAATTAATCAGGGCCCATTGTGGGCTCTTTGTCGCGGCCCTGCTGCCAATTATTGGCTGCGCAGCGCCCGTAATTGAACCAGCCTCCAGGCAGTTCCCAACTAGAGGGTGAACGAAAAAGTTTGGCTATCTGTGTCAATGTTGGTAATCGGTGGTTAGTTGTTTTATGTGGGAAGTTTGGTGATGTTGATTTGTTGAGATAAGTGAAAACAATGAATTTTTAATAAGGACATCCATCATCCACTACTGCTCTTAAATAAATCAGTTCGGAAACTGTTATCTATGAAAGGAAAAACATTTTCTTTTTAAGTCTTTTCCGATATAGTACGCTATTACAGATACGTACCATCCCGTACGCGTGATCCCTCGTAATTGATTGAATCCTTTCCGTAGTTAAATATCGTTTCCGAGGGAAACATTTCAGTAAATATCGTCGTTAAGAGGCTTAAACTCCATTTTACATTCAGCTCAAAAAAACAATAAACTGTAGCGTTTCCGGCCGATTGCGAGTTACACACATAAATGTGAATTGAAAAATATTGAGGGGAAAATGCAGTCAACAATCACATCATAAGCAATCACTCGCGAGTGAATGAAATAAATTGCACGTTCACGGTTACAATATTCGTTGTTGAGAAAAATTTGGATGAAAACATGGTGAGGTCGGCTGCAAAAGCTCCGCAATTTGGCTGGTTTGTGTCAAACGCGCGGCCACGCCGATTCCGCGCGTCCCACCTCGCCTCACGCTGATTGATTACAATAAAATAATTTGCGTGAAAGCGCAAACCTCGTCACCTTTGTGTTCGCTTTTCTTTTTTTCACATTTCAATCACAGTGTTAAACTACGCAAAATATTTTTCATTACTTACTGTAGTTTTAAATCCGACACGCGTATGGAAATAACATTAGGGCCCGTTAGTTTGTGTTCTCGCTTTTGTAGATTAATATTTTATTGGTAGTGTATCTATGGCAATTTTTTGGAGTACTGTTTTGAAATAAAATTATGCGTCCATTGAAATCGTTTATTTAATGTGGTGCTACGATGGTCAATAGTTTCTTGACCATTACGATTTTCTGTATATGTTTAATTAAGTCGGTTTAGAAAATAAGTGCCAGCTGTACTCTACTGGGGCCCATAAAACAATAAACTGAAAAAGACCAACCCCACATAACACCCCAAATATTTATATTGCAACACATCGTCCGCTAAACAAAAATAAAGGATTAGCACTAAAGTCTCGTTATTTGGGGGTTAACGTATTAAAAGGTATAAACGTCCAAGGGTGGCGTAAAGCGGCGGTGTTAAAACAATGGCAAGTAACGCGACGGTAACCGCCACCGAATTTGCATTCCTCATTGCGAGAGCACATAAAAATGCTCTCATTAACCTGGGGTGGTCAACTCATTCTGTATAGCGGCCACAGTACACAACACACGCTGTATCAAAGCGCGGTTTTACCCAGTAACGCTCAGTGACGCCCGTGACGCGTCATGCGACTGACGTCAAAGATTAAATTGAATATCGTGTAAGTGACGATATGTGTATTATGATTGACGTGGTAATTGGTAACCGTGAAACATCTAAAATACTATTGGCGTACTGCAGTAAATTTTGAAATACAATAATTACGGTCTTAGGGGTTTTTTTTTAGCAAGGCTTGTTTTTAGTCAGTAGAAGTCTGACGTAGAAGGGTGGAGCGGAAGGGATTCCGCTCCACCCTGAGCGGGAGGAGTCATTTGATGATTTCCGACCTACCGAAAAGGGTTTCATTTTTGTGACTTTATCAATTAATAGATTTGAACAATTTTGACGCACAATTTTTGAACATGAAATTAATAGTACAAATTTGAGGATATTGACGTTTCATGTGAACTAAATGCTGTTCTCTCCTTTACCAAACGTAATAAAAGAACGTGCAGTGAAACTGAACAACTGCTGAACTTTTGGGAAAAAAGTTGTCACAACAAAACTTGCGAGATAACCAATCGACGCACCTGCTTCAAGCGAACATGCCACTACACACAGGGTGTAGAATTCCCAGCAAGATCAGAGGACGCGAGTAATCGTGTATCCGACGCAGTTTTCATTACCGCTGCTTAACATACCGGTGCCAGCGTCGCGTGCCCGCATACCACCTCTTTTTATTTCATTTTATTCTGCTAATGTTTATTGCTCACCGGTCAAGTAATGCGACACTAATTTCGCATGCCTTCGTTTAGCAATGTCCTAGGAAACTACGCTCGTAATACGTAAGCGTTTACTGTTGTTTGTTGTTGCTTTATAAATAAGTACGGACTTGTTTTGTATGTTTTTCTGCGAGGCTTCTCGTAAACGTTTGCGTATATTAGCTGCTTTTAAAAGGACTTCGTTTTTCGATTTTCTTTTACTAAACGGTTTTATTTCATGATTTTAAATTACAGCATTAAAAGAGACTACTCAAGAGATCAACAAGATTACCATTAAAACATTTAATTACACAAACCATTAATTTATTTGAGAAACTAAATAAGAACACTTTCAGTATTTCGTATATTTACGTCGATGCTCGTAATCTCCCCGCTTTCGAGGGTTAAAATTCAGTCCACAATGGCGGCATTGTTCCATTAACACAATTTTATACCCGACATATTAAAATAATAAAAACTTATGCCTCTCTTAATTAAATAATTTAGCGGCGGCCTGAGCCGAGATATGTAAATTGTTTTAGGGGATAGATCAAACAACCCTTTTTTATGACTTTAATATGCGGTCGCCGGGAGGGGAAGGGGGGCCGTGAGACACAGTCGGGGCCGGGGGGCGAGGTAAGTTATGAAATATTTAATAACGGCGCACACGATTCCATTTGAATTACTTTCGAGGAAATGACGACGTGCAAAGCAGGCGGCACATCGCGCTGCCCCGCGCCCTCGCCCCGCGCCCACCTACGTGAGCGCCGAAATGAGCTAAGAAACAAATATTACTACAAACAAACTTTTTGCCTTATTAAAATTCAGCAAAGCAGAATTATTTTTACATAGCCAACGTTTTGTTTTGCGGCGACGCCTTTCTCTTGCGATAATAATATTATATTCAGAGCACTTTTCATTGAAGCCAAACCAGTTCAGTTACAAACAAACCTTGACATTGAGAAAGACGCTTAATTGTTTTTTTGTTTCTTTAGATTGTTTGTAATTGTTGCTCTCTTTCAAACAATTAAAGCATTTTACCTAAATGGAGTTTCCGTACCGTTCCTTGCAAAAAGTTAATTAATTAAATAATGATATGAGTAATCTGCTCCCGCTGTGCGCCGTGTATTACGCGAGAGTTCACTGTCTCCAATGTCGAGGGAGTGTTTTAATTAATGTTTCCCGACAAATTGCGAAAAAACCGGATAATGTGACGTCACACTCGTGTGTACGGGTAGTACTAATGACGCGACGTCATAATCAACTAATGACGCTTATTATTGTAATGTGACGTCATCAAGACACGTCTTTTAAACGATGGCTGTTTAAGTACAAATGCGTGTAAAGAAAAGGGTTTGGGTTTATAAGTGTCGTTAATTTAATTGTTTATTTTGCAAGTGAAATAATTTAATTGTGGCGTTATTTGTCTTTAGGGATCAGAGTATAGCACATAATATTATATATTTCTTGATAAAAAAGTGTGTACCTACGTAAAAAAATCACAAATAAAAATAAAGTTTTATCTAAAGTCTACGGCCGGAATGATGTTTGACTATAACAAACATGTATATTTTTTCATCTCGTCCTGAGAAATGATGCTGGGGCGCTTCTCACGCGTCTGTAACGAGTCTGTATTATCGGGCGTATCGCTCGAGCTCGCGGCCGCCTCGCGTTCAGAGTGTACACGCCCTAAACCACGTTCGGCGAACAAATGTTATCAGTGAAATGGTGATTACTAAAATATATGATCTCAGAGCTAATAAATTTTGTTTCTTCGTATTTTCTACCCACAGTCGCCGTAAAATATGTAATTGGGGCAGGAAGTTGTTAATATGTTTTTATTACTATTTTTTTAACAGTCATTTTGTAGAAATTAATTGATACTAATTAATAATAAAAAGAAACATAATAATTGATATTTCTAGCTGATTTATTAAAGTTAGATCTTGTTTTGTATTCATCAAAGTAGATAAGTATTATAGGAATTTTAAGTCGTAATTAACTAATCAAACACAATTATCTAACCATATTAGTTTTCTTGATAATCTCAAAAAAGTTAAAATAACATCTTCAGTCACGATGGATTTTCTAATAGAGATTTTATCAACATTCTACAGTTTGATTGACTTTTAGTAATTATCATTCAGTTGCATAATTACCATGCCTCGCATAAGATGTATCAAACTTTCAAGCAACCATTAGATTAACAACCTTATCCCTATCACAAACGGTAAAATTTCCATTGGCACTGAAACGATCTTAAGACTTATTCAAAATTTGTTGTCGTTCTAAAATTAACTTTAATTAAATGCTACGAAAGTTGTTATTTGTTTAAGCTGTAGTAGGACAGCTAGTTATCCGTGTGAGGGTACTAAGTGGGTGCACTGTTATTGATTGCGTGATCTGTACGGACGATAATATTGAAAAGATTCCGTAATGAAGGTGATTTGAGTCGGTAAATCACCGAACATCATTAAGTTGTTATAACATGCCAATTCTACGTGACTTGTCTTCTTTTATATTCAGGCAGAGATAGCAAAAAAAGGATCAATCTAGATATAAAAATTGATCAGCTCTAAAAAAATCGTTGTAAGTATGTTTTTGTAACGTCTAATCTGTAATCTGTATCATTTTGATTTTCTATTTTTTTTTCTGTTAACTTAAACATTAGTTTAAGTCCCGTATTATTCCGTCATCAACCGAAAAAAAAAATGGACTACTATTTAGAAATTCCTAATGGCAAATCCAATAACGCTACCCAACACAGTAATCGAACCCATACCTTACCGAGCTAACGATTCCATTCATTCCATTCCATTCCATTCCATTCCATTCCATTCCATTCCATTCATTCCATTCCATTCCATTCCATTCCATTAATTCCATTCCATTCCATTCCATTCCATATTCCATTCCTTGCTAGGCAAGTGCAGCGTCAGATGGCCCCCAGCAGGATGCACAACAATTTGCCGAAGGCAGATGACAGGATCTCCAAAGACTCTACAGACTGGAGAACAGGGTCGTACTCGTTACTGCAAAACAACTGACTCGATTTAGGTGAAAGTTTTTTTTTATTTAAAAAAAAACATTGCCCCACGCTAGGAATTTCTCCTGTATCGTGGGCGCGTTCACAAACTTTTAAACTCACATACACAAATACCCGGAACAACTACCTGTAGATCATACAAATAGGTATTTGTTCCGTGCGGAGATCGAACCCGCGACACGCATTGCAACAGTCCATTGCTTGAGCAACTGTGCTACCCGTGCCGTCTAGTTTGCACAGTTACAGTTACAGTCTGGAATACGCCAGGGAAGCAACAAGCAGGGCACAACAGGGATGTTTCCTGACTTAAAACAATATGATTCTAATTAGTCCGTCCGTATTTTTTGTTTTATCAAATCAATAAAAAATGACGAAGATAAAACGCATCAAAGATTTGAGTAGGGGTTTTTGACGTCAATAACCGCTAAAAAATTACATACTAATGCCTTAGAATATGACGTCGCACGAGTTCTCAAAGCACTGTATCGTCGTCATTGTTTGATTACGTGAAAAAAGAAAAAATACGTGTCCAGTATTGGAAATCTTTCAGTATTGGAATTTTTGGAAATCTATCTGACGGACTAATTAGATTTGTTTAGTTAACTACCGTATTAGTAGCAAATAAATTATACTTATCGAAGGTTTCACTCATACAAATTACAAAAAGAAAAACAGTTAGTGTACTAGTCTATTTTGGTGACTGTATCAAGAAAACTTGTAAAGTACGAGTAGGTACTAATAAGAGTGAATAATTTATAAATCTCTTCATAAAACTTCAATAAAAGTATATCTTTATGGGTTTTCGTGATTTACTAAGTCAATTATAAAAGATGAACGTTAATTAACGGCTTAATTAGGAAGTCAAATTAATGTCAATAGTTTTCTATTAAATAATCAAGTTATGTTTCATTACTTAGTTTTTAATTATTTTTCAAGTTCGTGAGTTTATCGATTGAAGTTTTTAATGGCTATATTTAAGTTCTCATAAAATTGTTCGATTAGAATTTATAATAATAATCGCGCAATGATTGTTGATATAACAGTCCCGCATGACGAGAACCTCGTGAAAGCAGAGAAAGATAGGCAATTCAAATTCTAGTTCTGGCTCGCGAGGTTGTCGACATGTGGCACGTGAATACAGCAGTCATTGTGCCGATAGTCGTGTCTGCCAATGGCTTAATAGCCAAGAGCCTCGACGAACATCTAAGGAGGCTCTCGCTTGGTAGCTGGATCAAGGGCTTGATTCAGAAGGCAGTACTTCTGGACACGGCGCGCATTGTCAGGAGGTTCCTCTCTCAAGAGCCCTGACCACCGGTAGTTCGGACTCTGTTCCCAATACTAGTGGACCACTATTTTTTACATTTTTAAATGTTTTTATATACCTTTTTGTAATTAAAATTTAAAAATCTATTTAATGTTTTAAAATGAATAAAGGAAATAATGATAATTTATTTATTAAACAGACTACAGAGGTCCACTGTGTTAGTAACATTATAACTTAGCCTATGTTAGTACTTAATAATAACAAACAAACACGATTCACAAACATTTACACAATAAATACTTACAATACTAGAATGTTAGTAACAATAAAGCTTATAAAAACTATGTTAGTACTTATATACTACAGATAAGGTGGTTTTAATTAGATGCCTCACTATGGGGCTTTCATCATGCCTATCAGCTATTTATGAATGTTGATTTGTTTGAATGGGTCTAATACGAATTTTGAATACACATTGTGAACAATATTTTAACCGACTTCCCAAAAAGGAGGAGGTTCTCAATTCGATTGTTATAGTTTTGTTTTAATTAGACAGTACCGTTGATCTAGTGGTCGCGAGCGACTGCCGTGGATGGTCTTCTGTTCGAATCGGACAGTGTTAGGGTTTTTTCCATAAGGAATTTCTCAGTACACAGAACTTAAATTCGAGCCCGATTGATAGCAATAGGCTCGCCCTGGGACTTAAACATAACTGGCAAAATGTGGACGTACAGTCAGCAGCACAAATATGTAAACACTTGGCAACGTTAAGAAGTAATTTCCACCTATTCTATGTATTTTATTTTGATGTTACTTAACGAAAATAATAGTTTAAAATCCATAGGTAAAACGTCCTAGTTGCAATCGTTATTTAATGAGCAATTCACGTTTGAACTTTGCCAAGTGTATACTTATTATTGCTCGTGACTGTACTAATGGGTATTATGGTTTTGATATTTAGAACCTTTTTCTACTATGAATAGATTTTTAATTCCAACGTTTTTAATTTGCTATTAGTGTTGGTTGAACAATTGAAATGGTCGCAGCTTTTGGAGAGATGCCAGACATGCAACTGAATTCAATTTCACCGTCACTCATTGAGAGAGAAAACCAATACCATTTTTTTTATAGAAAAATTAAAAACGAATAAAAAATGTAATGTGCCCAACTGCGTTGTACGTTGTATGGCAACACATAGCCTTTGGCCAAAGTAAAAGCCAGCTCTTTGGTTAGGGAAAGCGTCCAATAGGCGTTTCGAAATGACCATTCGGACCCAGACGGCCAGAACCAAACCCCAAACGGCTCGAAAATATAGCTTCCATAAAGGTTATAAATATGTACGCTTCTTGAGGTTCTCTGCATCCACACCGCCGAAAATAAAAATAATGATGTTTCCAAATCGAAAGCCATCAAAAAGTCAATATTGTATCGCAAACAATGGTTAGTTGTATTATTAAAAATAATCCCGCTTTAAACAGTTGAACGAACTTCCCCAATAAACTTTTGCAACGTTTTGCATTACGAACATAAACAAAATAATTAATTTACACACAATCTCTTCGATCTCCATTCCAAGAATTGAACAACAAGAGAGCTATTATTATCTGAATTCGTCACAGTCTTTTTTGCCCACACTGTGGGCGTTTACTTAGGGTCTGTACAGACGGACCACAACCAAACCATAGAGGTAAAAATGTAACCTGCTACAACATTTTGAGAATCTTGTAAAGCTGGGTTTCCACGGTGGATTCCGCGGATCATCACGCTCAGCCGGCTCTTTAACGGTGCGTGTCGGTCTGTGTAGATCTTTTGATAGCTTCATTTCAAAATGCAAAGTACAAGAGAACGTATCGTCGCTCTCTTTCACTTTGCACCGCACTTTTGAAGTTACCGCTTCGCGACGGATACCGGCGCACCGCCACAGACGTCCTGTGCTACCACGGACGAGAGTGTTTCCACGGTGTGTCGTGCGAGCAGGGTGCTTAATCTCGAATATAATTCCGATAGATCGACATTGGAATTGTCAGTCAAACGTCAGGGTTTGGCTAGACTCAGCGAGTCCAGCCAATCTCTAACCTTTAACTCAACCTACTGACGTTTGACTAATGTCGATCTATCGGAATTATATACCGGACTTCCAGAGTAAGCACCCTGATCCGCTTCCGTCCGCGATATCACGCACCGTGGGAACCGAACTTAAGATGTAACTGCTGATCACGAGGTCCTGGCTCCGTTTCCCAGGTCAGCCAAAGTGTTATTGGGTTTTCCACCAGGAATTTGTCAGTAGCAGCCACGGGATCTGGTTTTGTATTCGGCAGAAGGCAATAGGCTCGCCCCTTATTACATGGAACTTAACCATAACTGGCAAAATGTCGGTGCAGAAATGGGTACATCCCTAAAGGCCGCGGTATCTTTTTGAACAACCCGCAGCCCCGACGGTACCCTGCCTTTTTTTGGTGGGTGGGAAATCATCAAATAATCCCTCCGGCTCATAGGTGGAACGAAATGGAGTGTCAGAATTCTACCGACTTAAAACCACCCATGTTCCTTCTTAGCCCTATATGTCGAGGCCGCGGTATCTCTTACAACATCCCGCAGCCTCGACGGGCGTCGACCCTTGCGGCGCCCCTTCCATGTTGCTGACATCTCTTTGAGGCGCTCGTGGTACACGAACGCACCGTCGACACGGCCTGTCATCTTAATAAGACGGACGGGCAGCGAGCTAACCCATTACTCACCGTCCATAGGCCCGCGTCTACGGTGGCCGGAAGCCGTCACGTCGCACCCGACACCCGGAGCGTCTCCCGTGGCAGCTGAAGTCACATGTCTTAAGTCCGAACCCAAGACGTGCACACCTCTGACTTAAGACTAGGCACTAACCACTCGATGAAGAATAAAAAGAAGACTTATTACTAGTATAGTGTCACAAATGACAACATTTAAGCATTTCATAATTATGATCAGTCTGAACGAACGCTTACCCCGTAGCTCGTAGTCGTGAAAACCTTTGGCAGATAACTCGATAGCTAATTCGAAATGGTTCATTGTTGTTTGTAGTTTGAAAGGCAGTACTTTCACAGATATAGCTCTTGTACAATAGTCCTGGTACTTAAAGCTAACTAAATGGCAAGGGTTCCAGGTTGACGGGAACACTTGACGTCAGTTGACGTGACAATGTTTGACGACAATGGGCGTTTTAATTTTTAAGTATGTGACATTAAGTATTGTTTGTTTTGTTACTGGTAATGTTTGAATGTGATTTATTTTATTTTGAACAGGTATGCAGGTACAGACTTTTACGGGAACGCTTGTTTTCCTAGAAATTTATTGCTTTTCCCACTTATGTCAAGAATTAAAATAGTAGGTACATTTAGGGAATCGTTCTGACAAAATGGAACTCATTCTGTATCATGCCGGACAGCTTCGTTGGTCTAGTGATTGCAATCGACACTGCGGGGCATGAGATCCTCGGTTCGATTCCTTAGTGGGGCAATTTGTTATTATTTATTTATTTATTAAATGTTAAATATTTCTTACAATTAAATAAAGCACACAATTAGGCCTCTGAGATCTGTCTTGGCGTGCCATGGCCTGATATTTGATCAACGCGCTATTATCAGTTAAGTTATAATCGCGTTAATGGAATGTTCTTTCAGGTAACGCTTTCATTCATTCATTTTCATTTATTTATTTAGACAACTAAGATCCATTGGGTTAGTAACAATATTCCTAAAACCTATGTTAGTAATTAAACTAAAGATCCTTGGGTTAGTAACAATATTCTTAACCTATGTTAGTACTTCACTAAAAACAAAGACAGAGTACAGGTGACTAATGACCCGTTGGTGAGGGCATTAGTCACCTGTACTCTGCCACCTGTACTCAGCCTCTGCGGCTGTCATGCCTCCCGACTATAGCTCTCAGAATGCTGTTAGGGCTGTTGCGTATTCTGTTCAGCAGCGAGGCCACTTTCTTACGCCGTGCCGCAATGAAGCAGTCGGTACGTGCCTCAGCGAACATACTTAGTTGACGCGCTACAGAACCGAGGCAGACGCAGCAGCAGAGCCTTTATCATCATCAGAAATCTCTCAGTAACAACCTAGGAGTATGAATTTTTGCACAGTTGATGGCAGTACTCTCGCTGTATTTTTTCGTTTTATTTCTCCGTTTTATTTCAATTAATTTTATATTTTGTTTGTGTTATTTGACATAATTTATTTTTAATTCAATTTAATTTATTTGCATTTAATCATGTCCATTTTAATTAAGTCTTAATCAAGTTATAATAATTTTAATTTTTAATGAGTATTCATCGGGACTATTTACATTAACACAAAAATCGCACTAACTTAGTCTTTAGATAATTTTGTTACTAACAAAAATATGGATTATGAGTCTGAAATAAACATATATATATATATATTACTTAAAGAACCTAAGTTTACGTTTAGTTTTAACTACTAGGTGTTCCTAATAGTACACGATTTCGCTAGTTCCTCTGCCTACAATTATGAGATTAGGGACCTGATTTTATAATTTTGTCAGACTAGCAAGGAGAGAAAACACAGGTGATAAATATTATGAGAAAACGACACCGTGGGAAGCCAAGAAGTCGCAGGATGAACTGGGCTCTTTTTAATGTTATGACCATTTCCATTAGATCGAGCGATGTGGTTGAAATAACATTCAATGCAAAGGTCCTGGTGTATAACCGTTGACTTATTTTATGGTACAGGGTTAATAAAGTGTAGTGATTAAGTAAGTCCCGTTCTTTATTGCAGTCTATGATAAAGTTAGCGCTGCCATGATGGCCCCTCTAATTTACGCGTATTTGCAGTATTTTAGTATTAAATGGCTATAAAGCATTTAGTATCAACATAAAACACGGCACGGTTAACGCAGTGGCTCAAGCAATGGACTGCTGCGCTGCGTGTCGCGGGTTCGATCCCCGCACGGAACAAATATTTGTATGACCTACAGATAGTTGTTCCGGGTCTGGGTATTTGTGTATGTGAGTTAAATGTTTGTGAACGCTCCCACGATACAGGAGAAATTCCTAGTGTGGGGCAACGTTTTTAAAAAAAAAAACAAAAAGTTTTGTATGAGATGTATTGATTCAGTTTCAGAATAAGAGCTTAATGACTTATCCAGGTACCTATGATACTAATCATGAAAATTCAGTATTTGAGAATATTGTTTCTTAATTTTGAAATGTACCTACTACCTAGTAACATTGTTAGTCTCTTTACCTCGTCAGTCATCACCATGTATATAAGAAAGGAACTTTCTTGTCTATGGAGACAACAAAGTTGTAGCATGAATCGAACCGTGTCCATACATGCATGCTTTATAAATAATTTACTCTTTTTCATGTTCACAAGGAATAAACAAGTTTATGGGAACAAACCGGAGATACAAGGTTGTAAGCTAGCGCAAACATAAGGGCGTGGACAGAGAGCGGCGAGCGGGCACGCGTGGGCGCAGACACGGCCGCCCCTAACAACTTAATAAGCGGTTGTGCGTGATTTACGCGCGCTCGCGGCGCCGGCGCACTCGCTCACTCGCCCCTCCGACTTATTTATACTAATTTATGACAGATAAACATCGATTTTACTTAGCAATACCAAGACAAAGGATCGAAATGCATCCCTCTTATTATTCTCAAGAATTCACACAAAAGAAACACAACGGAATTGTGTTCGTGATCTCCTAGTAGACGCGTATCATTAAAAGCCACAGCCAGTCAGAATGGCTCATTAGCGCTAAGCGTGCCATTAAAAAGTGGCCACAACTGGCTCACACTGGGTACAAATCCGGATTATAAATCTAAACCCGCGGTAATTACGCCGCACCCAATAAATCTCTCACATTATATAGGCCGTAAATATACCACAAATATACCATAAATATACGATTCCGTGGTCGTTGGCCATAGACCCCACTCGAAGCGGCTCTCGGGCCGAGTTATGGCCCTTCGAATGGCCGACTCGGCCGTAACAATCGGTGTGAATCGGAAATAACCGGAAAATTTCCACAACTTGTCTAATAGCTTATTGTTATACGATTGTGGTGTTATTGTTGTTACGGCTGACAAATAGCCGTGTTGTCAACGTGTTTTAAGCGTTATTTAGTGAGCACTTATGCGGAGAAATGTCCAAGACTTATGAAATGTTGAAACACGTAGAGAAATTCAAATGGGACGCGTGCTGTTGCGTTGTGGACAATTATTCTTCATTTGGCGCTCGATGAATAAATAAATAATGGAAATCAGTCAAGCGCGTCAACTTACAGGTTTAATTTCGTGCACCAATTTTCACACGAAAGGTGCTTATTGTTAATCTATGGATAATGAAGTCAAAACACTTTACAGTACCCGGCGATAAATATTGCACATCGACCTTCGGATAATAAGTATAATTAGTTATAATATAAATGTTAATTTATTAAATAAATATATATCATAAATATGTAAATATAAACTGACTGACGTGTCATATATTAACAATTATAATATTAACTATACAGGGTGTAAATCAACCCTTTACACATACGTCAACCAAGCATTCTGTACATCAAACTAAGTACCCCTATGCAAAAAAATTTGCTGGGAAACGACTTTTTTTTTGGGGTCAAAAATTTCATTTTACGGTAAAACTCATGTAGCACTCTTAAAATATTGTGCTAGTGGATGCTTTGAATAGTAAAAGGGTCATGGAGGTAATTTGAGTAAAGTTACAACCTGAAAAACTAGTATTTACAAAAACAGCTGTGCAAAATTTGGAACTTTGACCCCCAATATCTCCGTTACTAGGGGGTTCCCAGGTATGGTCTAGAACCAAAAAAAATTCGCAGTGGTTGGGAAGAACAAGTGCCCTTCGTTTGCGTTAAGGATACCTTTACACCCTTTATAGTATAATTGCCCTTTATCTGTACAAAGGTACTACCTTTCCAAAGGTCGATGTGCAATATTTATCGTCGGGTACTGTAACAAGCTATTGAAATGAAATCCAATAAAAATGTTGTGGATCAATCACTAAATCAGCCAAAATATTGCCTTCCAATGTTCCATCTTTCAGCTGCATTTCCTGTATTTACAGAAAACAGCGGTTTTTCTTTTTCAAACTCCAGTAATATTGGGCTGTAGAGTAAGTACCTACATGTAGAATGCATCAAGGCACTTTACAATTACGAAGAGGACAGACGATTTTTCTATTTAAACTAAAATATGTACAAAAGATAGTTAGCTTTTCCCAATATCCGGTAGCCGACTCACTCACTCTCCGGATAATCGCTCTCAATCACTTAGTCTAAAGTTCGAGCTAAAAACACACAAGACAACAACTTACTCTCAACAATGTGCCAAATAACTGAGTATGATGCAAACTAGTTAGGATGAAAAGTAAGTAAGCAACCACGATTACCCGCTGCAAAAATTAAACATATAACATCACGCCTGTAATCCCCGGAGTATTAGGCAGAGGCGAGGAAACGTCGTGAGAAAGCCGATAATAATGTTCTAGAACATCTACTTACCCGCACTAGGCCTGCGTGGTAGAATAGTACACCCATATTTCACCAGTTCTTAAAAGGGGGCGAGCCTATTGCCATCTGTTTAGTCCACGTCTACCTAACCCTTCGGGGAAAAACTAAACTATCACACATACGCCAACAATCACACTAATATTATGTAGGCCAAAAATTTGTGAGTGTGTGAGTGTGTGTTTTTGTTATTTCTTCACGCAAAAACTACTGAACGGATTTGGATAAAATTTAGCACACATATAGTTTATAACCTATATTAACACATAGGATAGTTTTTATCCCGCTTTTATCTTCCTATGGGATAATTTTCGAGTTGTAGCGGGCGAAGCCGCTGGCAACAGCTAGTAAGCCATAAATAAAGAAGCAAAGAGAACAAGTTAGAAATAAAAGCAATCAGCTAGCAAGCTCGATCATGGCATAATATATAATTAGATTTTTAATAGTAGTTCCAAATACACTAACCTTTGTAACTACTATTATACAATCAAACTTTATAAGCACATCTAGAAGGACTCTAATAATTTATTTACAGATCAATGTGTTGTCGAACGCTTTTGAGAGATCACGGAAAATGCAAATGCCAGGACTTCTTCCAGGATTCTAAAATGAAAACTGCAGACCTAAAGAAAACGATTGTATAGGTATTCAATCGTTTCACCCAATAACTGGCAGCCTCGCTGCGGATACTCCCTCTCAATTAGTTGAAAGTACACAAAACATGAACTATCAACCAACAATAAGCCATAACCGAGTATGAAGCAAAGCGAACAAGTTACAAAGAAAAGCAATCAGCCAGCAAGCTCGATCACCCACTGCATAAATTAGCGCAGTTTGCAACGCTAACGTACTCGTACGTGCAAACATCATGAATATCATTAATTATTAATTAATACAGCGGTTGTTAAAGAATAGTTGGTCGGACGTGAACTAAGTGCTAATGTTTTCATATTCATTTTTAATTCGTTTTTGTGGAATTCGGTTTAGTATTTGTTAGGACTGTCTGTATATACCATTTAACAATACTAACAGTGTTTTATTGTTTCGAACTTTTGCGTTCTGTGTTCTTAGGTATAGTTTTCACTAGTGCAAAAAACCTCTTGAATCACTCTAACTATTAATAAAACCGCATCAAAATCCGTTGCGTAGTTTTAAAGATTTAAGCATACATAGGGATATAGGGACAGAGAAAGTGACTTTGTTTTATACTATGTAGTGAGGACATTCATTTATTTATTTCTAACTGGGATGTGGACGTCTTGTATAGGCAGTCGCTCCATGTAAAATACTGGCTCAGTACTGGTATTCAGATGGGACCGATTAGACTGGAAGCTGACCCCAACATAGATGAGAAAAGGCTAGAAAGATGATCATAGTATGACATTTTTGACATGACATTTTGATTCTGACAGCTACAAAAGAAAAGTTAATGTATTGGAATGACATGGCATTGTGTTTCAGTCCCATACTAACCCGACAAGATCCACGTGGTGCCGAAGAATTTAATTTGCGATCTTGATTTAACTAACATTAGATTCATGTTTTTATTTTTTACCTTGCACACTTGTTTTACCTATTCACTGGACATTGGCAGAATAGTCGACATCGGCTCTAATTGCTATTAAACAAAAATAGAATAGAATAGACATGACATTGTCCTTTTCTCCCCCACAGCCACAGAACTAGAGCAAATGCTACAAGATCATAGCGATGCAAGATTCAAGGTTGGACTGAAGAGCTATCAAAAGCATATCCATATTGTTTCAAAAAATATAGTTACAAAAAATTATAAACAAGCATTATATACAGATACATCATTTTATTTCTCGTCATCTTCTTAGTAACCCTTTCATTTGATACCAATACAATGAGAATGCATAGATTATGAGAGTTGGTCGTATTGGATGTATGACGTCACTTAGCTAACCATGCTCCATCCAAATTAAACATGTATGCTTTCAGCTCAATCGGTAACCACGAAGTGGATCCAATTTAAATTCTAAGATTTTTTTACTAAGTTGGTAACAGGTGAAGTATTTATCATCATCATCATCATTTCAGCCGAAAGACGTCCACTGCTGGACATAGACACCTCCCCTAAGTGTCGCATCCAACATACATTGTTAGAAAAGGCTAGACAGATGAAGTTATTAACAGCGTTTTAAAAATATGAAACGTTATGATAGCGACTGCCTCTTAAATCTAAGCCTACTGTGTGTTTTAAAGAGAAGTCCTCAAAGAGATTTCTTGGAAAGTAGACCAGTCACCAACCCTCTATCAAGGCAGTTTTAATGTCATTAAACGGAACTCTATTCATCTAAAGACAGAAAATGATTCCGTAAGCTATAAACTCACAAGTTCCCTTTATTCCCTTCAGGTAAGGATGTAAAGAATTAAATACCACTAAAATCCACGAAGCAGTTTATTGTAATAACTTCCTTATATCCAATCAGAACTCATAAAACAAACAATCGTACAGGAAGTGCCTTAAAATTTCGATTACACACTTTCTGTAGACGTTCGAACTTCGAACGTAAATCGTTTCGAGACGGTGACGCCACGGTTACGTATAGAACTGCATGAATCTTTATGCGCGTGGTCATTGTCGGAACTAAAGCCGCCATCTTGTTTTTTTTTTTTATAAATTGACCTCAGACTCTTCACAGTTAGTTTTACTTTAAATCACTGTCTATAGCAACAGCGATGGCAAGGAAAATATAACTTGCTAAAAAGCTGAAAACTAACGGGCGGAATCCGTACCTTCGCCGTCTTACATAGATACGCATGACGACTAATTAAGGACTACAAAAAATTAAGCTGTTCTCTTATTGTCAATATATAGGAATTAAAAAAAATTGTAAACAATTTTTTTTAAATTATAAGTAGACAATGAGAGATCAGCTTAATTTTTTTGTAGGCCTGTCAAATGGTTAAAGATACGCAATAGCCCTGCAGGTCCCCTAAGACAATCACATTCAAACACCAAAAGAATATCCTGTCTAAGACAAATTCAAATGAAGAACGCGTTGAACGAAGAACGAATGAACATCTCTTTACACGGACAATGGCGGTGGTAACGAGGCGATTCCGCAATCGCTCGGTCATTAGCGGTCACTTCGGGAGCCTTGCGACCACTTGTGGTAATGACCGTTACTTAGATTGGTGAGAAATATGTATTTTTTGTTATTTTTTATGTTTTTATCGCTCGTTACAGGATTCTGGAGGGTGTCGTTGTTGAGTAACTTTATTAGGGTGTTTGTTTGTTTTGTCTACGTTAAAATGGTGTAGGAAATTAAAGTCAACTAAAATTATAAAAAAAAATAAGACATAACTGCTTATGCTTATGCCAGCGGCTTCGCCCGCGTGGAGTTCGATAATTGTCACACGGGATCATACTACCGGGATAAGAAGTATCCTATGTGTTAATCCAGGTTATAAACTATCTGTGTTCTAAACATCCACATCCATTGAGTACATTTTGCGTTAAAGAGTAACAAACATCCATCCATCCGTATTCACAAACTTTCGAATTTATAATACTTAATTATTAGTAGGATGACACAAACATTTAAAAACAAGCACATTTTAAATTAAACAAAACTTGGAAGCAGGCGGGGTCCATTCTATTTTCATTTCATTTCTTATTTTAATATTTAAATGCATCCAAGTTTCGTTTAATTAAAAATGTGCTTGTTTTTTGCTTTTCAGTTTTTTCAGTCGGGTTTCTTAGTTTTTGAGTAGTTTTTTTATTTCCAACTTTTTAATTCTTTTGTGTTTGTTCTTTCCTTGGTCGCGTAAAATTCTTCGCAAATTCTGTCGCGTAACTTTTGTGTTTGTTTATAGGATTTGTCACTTTAAATTTCTTTTAAACATATAAGTGTTATAATTTTTTGTAATCTCCATTTAAAACTCTTCATTTTGATACCCTTCTCGATGGTAGTGGAATTATAATGTAGCCAGTGACACTCGCGACGCTATCAAGACGAATCTAACGACGTATATATTATATTCAAATCCGAAAGAAACGGACATATATACAAACATACATACACGTTAAACACATAACCTTCTTTTTGGGCTTCACCAAATTCGGGAAAAAATTGCTCAATGGCGATATCAGACATTTCCCACAGAACACCTCACCTAAGCATACCTACCTATTCCTCAATGGTCCCATCATACCGTCACCATTCAATTTGTGCGACCAGCCCGAAGGATCCTCGCGCTAACAGGCTTATTTTCCCGCGCACCGGTAAATCGAAGCGGAAATATAAATTCGTATTGATAACATCTTTGAAAAATACCTGTAAATATAACAGGACCGAATCGTCGCCAAACATCCGTTCGTGTCTCTGGTCTTTTATTTTTGTAAATGTTCGAACTACACGCTTCAATTGGCCATGACTTGATTTTTTTTTAATTTTTTTTTATTTATTTTTTACAAAATATAGACCATTTCAAGGAACTAATTTGCTTATTTTATTTTTTTAGGGGTTGTACATTTTTATAGGATTTTTTAAATTCGAGGTGCTCTCAATATCACTATGAGGCTGTATGTAGTGCGGTGTTGTGCCACAGACAAATTAAAAAAGAATACAATGTCAATCTAAATCCAGTGACATATCCTTGACAGTTGAGATTGATACAGTGATTCAAGAGGAAGGTTTTTAAGTATAATACATGCATAATATAGTAAAGAAAAACACCTGTGCGAAGCCGGGGCGGGTCGCTAGTATATAATAAGTTCATTGATGACAAGAGATAAACCAATCTTATATAAATCAAATAATGATTATAGAATACTTACATTAGAGCCTTTGCTCCTAGTATTTCCGCTATATTGTGTTGAGTGGACAACATCATATACTCAACAATCATAGCATTATTGACCGTAGGTATGTTACGGGAATCCGCCTTAGTATAATTTAAAGAAGCCATTACAATTTCACAATATTTCACAAAAACAAACTTCAACAAAGCTGGCTAAACATAACTTACAAAATGTTGACATTGACAGCCTCGCAACCGAATGTTTTTTTTTCAAGAATGATAGAATGACAAAGGAATGTTCTGTTCTGTCTAATGTGCTTTGTTGGAGGGTCTGAAAGGTCAAATGAAAGTCATTCGTTAAAACACCTATAACTTTTGAAATAGTATGTATTTTTCAAATCTGGTAACAGGCATGAATTCACCTAAGCTAACCCTCGAAATGGTTTTAAGACAGCACTAGAAAAAAAAAATTAGGCATGCCCAATTGAATTGCGAATTGAGGTTTAAATAAAATCTCCTTGGAATGAATGATTTTTGGTCTATTTTATTATCAAAATGAGTGCTAATTACTATGACCATAACCAAAAGACATAATCATCTCCGAAGGGTTAGGCAGTACCCATTTTTTGTCAGTTATGTTTAAATTCCATGTTATTGTGGCGAATCCATTGCCATCATGCTGAGGTATTTCTGATGGATAAATCTTTTGGGGGGGGCCGGTCATCAAATAACCCCTCCCGCTCTTGGGCAGAGCGAAAGGGAGTGTCAGACTTCTACTGACTACAAACCATCCATATTCCTTCTTAGCCCTTTATGTCAAGTCCGCGGTATCTCTTACAACATCCCGCCCAACAGCCCTGATGGATAAACCTGACCTGGGAGTAAAAACTCCATGCACAGCAGTTGCACTGAAGACCACAGAACACCTAGCTATAATAGGTACCTAGTCCAAGTATGATTAGGTCTCTAATAATTCTCTCATAAATAATTATCAAAGAAAGTAGTATTATTGATCATTTCGAACCTTGGTTTTCAATTAACGAAAACAATAAAAATAAATCGCAAATTTCAAACAAAATTAAAACTAAATTAATTTAACCATAGACACTGGCAAAAAAAGAACAAATCAATTCCCAAACGCTCCACTTTCAAACTGCCATTCCTAATTTAAATTTATAATTTACAATACCAGAAAAAACAAAACATACCCTTACAAACCCAATTAATACGTAATAGGTCTCATTAAATATGATTCATCCCAACAAAGATATCTAATACTGGTCGGCAACACGTATTAATATAAAACAAGGCTATTCATTACACTTTGCTTCGTTGCCGCGGCACCATATAATTAGGGCTATCGACTGGGTCATTTTCGATAATTCATAATGTATGTTAATTATGGAGGCTTCTTAGCCCCGGGACAAGCTTTCCTCTATACTAGTGATGCACAATACGAATCGATAGTTTACGGTATCGATACTTCATGATGCATAAATATTGCGATATTTTGGTTGGATCGATACAAAAGTACCGGGGTAACGGAATTAATTTATCGTACCAGGATGTTATTAATTGCATGATTTGTCAACTTCAAATAATACACAATGATGACACAAAAGAATTAGTAGATTTTTTTTTAGACTCTTACAGGAAAAATCTTTCCGTCAATATATTTATGTGCTGGCGTGTGTACATACGATATAGTTTTGAATACAAGTCCTGTCACGAAAAAATAACGCGCAGTAGAGGGGATTTATATACAGCTGCTCATGTAATGTTATACAGTAGTTTCATAAAGTACTTAGCTATTGTTATTGTATTGTGAGTTTAATGTCATATTGTAGAAACCTAGTAGATACTTTACTAGCGAATTACTTTGTTCTTTAAATAGACTGAATTTAAAAAAATATTTTGATTGACTTAGCTGTCAGCGTTCTTTTGACAGTACGAGACCTTTACTTGCGATTCGTATCGATACAAATGGCGCGCATCCCTACTCCAGACCCCTTGCCCACGAACTGTGTTTATATTGTGCCTGTACACTTACAAATAAATAATGATAGACAACAGTGGGAATTCTAAATCAGCGAACTAAATAACAACAATAACTTTTGTTATTTGATTTAAGAGAACCGAAACATGCTTTATTGTGTTGAGCTGTGCGTGAATTATAGTGGAGTGTGTTATTAGCGTTTTTTGTTGTATGAAAATATATGGCCAATTGTAAATCTAACCAAATTATGTATAAGTACTGTATGTTACATAAAAGTGGTCATATTAATGATATATATATATACCTATATATTAATTAAATAAATGAGTTACGGCGAAAAAGTGCTAATTAAAATATTGAGAATTATTTTTTTAGGGTATCTCCAGTACCTCCACATTAAAGTGGGGATAATTTTTTTTTCCTAGCTAAGTTCATTGTGTGGGATGTCGTTGGATAGGTCTTTAAAACATTGTGAGTTTGCTTAAACAGTTTTTCGAGTAAGGGATACGTTTGTGAAATATTAAGCATTAAAGGGTGAATCTTGAGAGGCTCAATTTATGATGTCCGGAGGTAGGTATAAAGTACCCGCAACATTGAAATAAAGACCCAAAGTATTTTTTTTACGTCTTATCACTATAGTACCTAATTGATGCACAATAGTTACGCTTTTTAATTTGGGTGTAATTATCGAAAAAAAAAAACGAAACGTCACAAAAATTGATAACCCTGGCGCGTCCTTTACACATTTTATAATGAAAGAAACCTGAAGTCGCCAATTTATAATTGTAAAATGATCAATTTCTGTAGTTTTTCAATAACTAGATTAGTATGTGTTGAAAATAAAAATATACAGTTTTTATTTTATCCGATAGTTTTACATAGAAATAGATTTAAAGTTTTGTCCAGAGCTAAACAGTGATTCCTGTGGCGCGCTACATAACTAGGCATAGATCGCTAGTGGAGCGGTCGCGAAGCGCAGTCATTCGTTCTCGTGTTAGTTCTAGTCGCGCTTAAAACGCCGTGGTGGAAGGTCGCGTCTCACTTTGCCTGTGGACGAAATTACGAAGGCAAATATTTGATTCCCCTGGTTTTGTTTCACTAGGTCATTGATTACCCTGATGTCGTAAGAAATTGTATAAGTTTTTTCTCGGTTATATCTTTACTAATCTTTTTTATTATTATTACTAATCTTGTTATTATTGATTTACTAATCTTATTATTATTGCTTAGAACTTTAAACTTTTTACGTAGGTAATCGATAAAAAACAAACTTTTATTGATTACCTTGGTGTTGATTCCCTTGGCGTTTTTGCCAGGGTAATCAATATTTTCTAGTTCGTCTAGTACATTAATTTGTTCATTCCAAATTGCACGATCTGCTCAGACAGTATTGAGTGTTTTGTTTTGCCGGGTTATCTAAGTATTTATTCAAATAAGTTATAATCCGTTTGTATCGCATCTTTATGCGATTTATACCTATTGCATGCAGAGATTACCAAAAAGGACATACGTGTGCCGTGGTCCCAGATTTCCTGTTAATAAGAACATTTGACGACCTCACTCTGTGGTCTAGTGGTTCGAGTACCGAACTGCTGATCACGTATATATTTTTTAAATTGTGTCAACCAAAGAAAGGTTCCTAATTTTTGTTAAATTTTTTATTATGTTTAAAAAGAAAAGTTTTGTTTTCAATTTTTATTATTTAGTACTTATGTAATTTTTGTTTTATCATTACTACATACTTGTGAATAAAGTGATTGATAATTAGGTGAAAAAGTGCCAATAACTGAGAACAAGAGACTGATTATTAAATAAATAGTATGTTTTATTACTTACCTTTGATTTAATTTTGATTCCCTTGTCATCGTATTTTGATTCCCCTGGCCCAAAAAATATGTTTTTAAATATCTTTGTAATGCGTCGTTCAAAACTGACCCCTATTTGATAAATGTATTTATAATTCGGCTAAAAATCATACCTAACTATAAATTGTAAAAAATAATAATAATAAAAATGCGCCACGGGAATCAACTGAATATTCTCAATCTCAAGATTTACCCTCAACTGCAAATTTTTGTTAGACTCCAGTGTGACAACCTGGCCGCGGGTTGTACACTAGTTATCGCGGCCAGACGTTGCGTTGGAAGGCCTCCCACTAGGTGGACCGATGACCTGGTGAAGGTTGCGGGGATCCGCTGGATGCGAGACGCACGGGACCGGTCAATGTGGCGACTCTTAGGGGAGGCCTATGTCCAGCAGTGGACGTCTTTCGGCTGAAATGATGATCGCGGCCTCGACATAGAGGGCGAAGAAGGAACATGGGTGGTTTTTAGTCTGACACTCCCTTTCGCTCTGCCCAAGAGCGGGAGGGGTTATTCGATGATTTTACACCCGCCAAAAAAAAAAAAAAGGTTTGACAACCTACATCACCTATACAGGTTGTGTTTAGGCGTGTGAAAAATTCATGGTAGTAGCATATATAACAAAAATATTAATATTAATTAATAATTAATTAATAATAATTAATTAATTATTTATTTATTTCAAAATGGAATTGCAAAGTTTACAGATATTGCATTTAGGTATACACTTTTAGGTTCAATTTCACAATAAAAACGGGTGAAGTACTGTTCTCCTAGATAGGCTAATATTTAGCCTGTGTTAAGGAGAGGAGAACTATCAGAGAAAATAAAAGGAAAACTATCACAGCAAAGCAGGCTTTACAAGTTTAAGAGTAATAGTCGACCAACTTATAAAATATACTTGTACGAAATAATTTCCTATACATTATGTATGGGAGCGCAGGTCTCAAAACTGCAAATGTAAGTTTGTTTTATTTTTACAAAAATCATCGTTCGGAGGCAGGTAGGCAGGGTGGTTAATCAGTTTAGTAAGTTTACATCTTTTAATGGGCAACAGCGGAACCCTACATTGTTCATAGTCCGACATGTACTTAGGCGGTTTTTTTTTTAAGCTCATCAACATCTTCCTGCCGTTGTCGCATGTTACTTGGAGTCAGCGTAACACGTTTTTTTTTTTCATTCCGCTCTGACAAGCGACACGTTATTATTTAACTTTTTTTTTTTTCATTCCTCACACAATCCATTCATCGTTTTCTTGGTTTTTCAGAACTGACAATCAGTATTTTCAGTTTAGTGTAATCATCGGATGCAAGCTGGTGCATGTTAAAAAAAAAATTTACTGACTTAAAAAAATGTTATTCTAATTAGTCCGTCTGTTAGTATATCGAAAAATATTGAATACGTATTTTTTTTTATCAAATCAATCAAAATTGACGAAAGATTAATCGCGTCAAAGATTTGAGTGGGGGTTGGTGACGTCACTGACCGCTAAAAATGTCATACTAATGTCTTAAAGTATGACGTCACACGAGTTTTCAAAGCACTGTATCGTCTTCATTGTTTGGTTCCGTGAAAAACGAAAAAATACGTGTCCAATATTTTTTGGTACTTAATCTATAATATGACGGACTAATTAGATTTTTTTTGTTAACTATCCTATTATACACTATTTAGCATTGTATATTTAGCTATAGAACTACAGCTGTCCTTCCTCCCTTAGTTAAGTAGCTCCATCCAACTCATAAAGGAAACAGCCTACGCCCATCAGTAGCATATCTACTCATCGTGAAGCTGACTAACCGGGGAACTAAGATCTGAAGACTGATTAAACTATCATGCCAGTTCGTAAACAATAGTGACGCAAACAAACTGTGAAAGACTTTGTGACGATTTTAATTATTGAATAAACGACCATTACTTCAGAATCTTCTTAGATTCCTTGATTAAATGAACATTTCTTAATACAAGCATCCTTGCAGGATAGGGGAAGCCCCCCTAGGAGCTAATATGCTGGTTTTTAACTGCGTCCGACTAGATCTGAAGCTAACCCCAATATAGCTGGGAACGGCTAGCCAGATGATGATGACAAGCATTCTAGCAACATATTTTACACATGTTTTTCTCTAAACAGAAATGTTTCTGCCTGTAGGAGATGCACACGCTACCAACATTTATCTATGCAACTACATATTTTTTTGATTTCCTTTCTACTTTCAAAAATGGCGCTCACATTCACCACACGCAATTAACATTGCAGGGAGCATATTTTGATTCGGGCGAGAAACTCGCGCTCATCAAACTATACACAACACTTTTGTGTGTTTTTCACGGCATCAACGAGCGCGATACTGAAAAGCCTCAGGCTCCTAATTAGGCTGAAGTCGGACGTGCCAATTAATTCAAGTTTCACTCGGAAACTTTGCCGCGTCAATTAATTTCATAGTTAATTAGCAAGCGCCCGGACAAAACCGGGCGAGGGAAAGAAAGGCTAACTATGGTGGCCCGCGGCCTCCTACAATGCACCAATTACACCAGCTTTGTTGCGACCAGCTCTGTGAGTATCACAGATTCATTCAATCTGAACGCGCTCGTTCCACGTACGAGCACAATTTTTGTTTGATATCCATCTGTGATGGATTTTTGTGTTATTGTGTTTTTTGTTTTTAGTTTTGAAATCTTCTGATTAGGTACTCAAAATTCTCATTTTTTAACTTCATCTTAATTTATAATAATTAAAAGAAAAAAATATATTAAAAATGAATCTTAAAAAATTCAAATAAAAAAATAAGTTTAATATAAACTAAAACCCGACAGTCGTAGTCGGTTATAGTGGGGTTTTAGTTTTTAAACATTTTTTTTATTTGAATTTTACTATTGTGTGTTATTCAATAAATGCGTAATTATATGTTACAATCATAATGTAATATTCTACTTAATGTTAGTTTGTTATTTACATAATACGAGTAAACAACACAGACTAGACCGCGAAAACTGTTTGACCGCAATCTAAACGTATATATTGACTTGAACTATAATATAATTTAGATATTTGTGATGTACTTGCCAAGACCTTTCATTTCATACCAAACATGTTATGATTATCTCAATTTTTTTTTTTTCGAGGTTTGAATTTGACATTTAAATTCCGTCATAAAAAGAATTGTTTAAATTTATATAGTCTATGCCACCCGGGCTATTCTAACGAATCTATTGACACCTCATTTATTAAAATACCTTCAGTAGTCTAGGCGCTACGGTGGTCATACAAACATACATACATAGACTGCCAAAATCATTACCCTTTCTTTTAGTTTCGCCATCGGGTAAAAACTAGAACCAACTAAAAAGTTTTTACCCATAATAATATGAAGATCTGATACTGGACAATTAAGTTAGTAAACAAAGACATAAGAAGAAAACATTTTTTTTTTTGTTTCATAATATTAATTGGCCAATATCTTTTTTTTTTGTGGGTGGGAAATCATCAAATGACTTCTCCAGCTCTGAGCGGTAGGGAGTGACTTCTACTGACTAAAAACCACCCATGTTTCTTCTTAGCCCTTGTGCCGAGGCCACGGTATTCTTTTTCGAACAACCGGCAGCACCGAAGGGATATTAATTGGCCTCTATTCATATGTTTTTTACATTCAGTGGCCTGTGTTGTATACAGTTTATGAGTGAAAAAGTCAATACCAAAATAAAACAGTTCAGTTAAGCTACTTGTCGTGTTTTAGTTTGTTAACATATTGGCCAAATATTGCAAGTGGATTTCAAACCAATTAAACTGTTTTGCACACACCTTTGGTTCTGGTATTAATTCTTTTTTTTTTTTTATTTTAATCTTCATCTGTATATTGCTTAAATAAAAGGCAAAGCTGACTGACTGAGGATCTAGAATCTTAAAATTTTGCACACGTATTCCTCTTATGACTTGGCCCCCGAGGGGGTGAAATAGAGAATGAAAGTTTGTATGGAAAAATTCCGACAGACACGCGGGCGAAGCCGCAGGCAAAAGCGAGTTTAAAAATAAAGCATCAATGTTCCATTCCCCAACAGACAGTTTCAAAAAAAGGCTGATTAAAATAAAATGATAAGACTACCTAAGTAAAATGTTTAATGTTTTGTACCAAAGCCAACACAAATTCTAGAAGAGCAATAGCGCCATCAAAAACATTGATTTTATTTTTAGAACGTTTGTAGCGATCAGTGATACAATGTCATTATTTTCTTACCGTGGCCATCTATCTATTACAAGACACTTCTAGCGAACAAAGTCCCCTCGATATTCTACGAAGCAATAAATAAGAGTGAGTATTTTATTTTATTTGTAGGCATTGTCTTACATCAAGCAATAATGGCCCACGAACGAGCCCGATGTACCGCGGAGAATTCAACAACATCACGCCGGGATTCGCCGGCATTCGAGCAATAACTCCAAGCAAATAAAATTTTAACCTCTGCTTAATATCTGACGGAACATTTCGACGAAGTGAACCAGCCAAATTGACAGACAGTAAAATATTTTATTCGCGCAATAATTTCATTTGTAAGAAAAACAAGGCAAGCGCGCCCCGCCATCTCTGCCGCCGCCGCCGCGGTGCTCCACAAACATCTTCCACGTGAATTAACCTATTAAACACCAAATTCGGGAAATAAACTTCGGTTACCGACGTTCCTTACCTACTCGTAAAATCGGGGTGTATTTTTTGGGTGCCATTAAAATGGCAAATTGTATATTTCAGTTGTCTAAGCTCAAAACATCTTCATGTTACTATAATGTTCGTTTTCCAACCGTCTGTTTAGCAAGGCAAATAAAAACGTCGTGTATTTTCGCTGTTTACGTCTCCAAGAGGGTGTTAAGATCTTAAGACCCACGCACACTTATAACGGTAAATCAGTCGACGTCTCGGGCTTCAGAACTCCCATGACTCCTCAAGGCGTCACACGTCCTTAGGCCGTATTTGAATCGGAGCGGGAGTTAGATGGCGCGGCAGTCGCTCGCCTGTGTCGACCCGGTTCGCTTTGTTTTCCCGCGCGATGTCATTAGTGGAAAGCCCTCGATATTTTCGCAAGCATCGATTATTTTTAATGGGCCGCCGCCGGCACAACCACGCCGCACGTACTCACCCACCAAGTAATTCGATAGTACATCCGCACTCAACAGGATATAAGAATCGCTGTTTCTGTAGTTATACCGAACTGCAAAAAAAAATGCCAAGTTTTTCAAAATATTAGTTTTGAAGCTAACCGTGACTGCATGTATGCTTTAACTTTATTTCTTTTCTAATTTACATATGGCATTGAAGTTTTGTTTACTTTACGTCATCTAGTTTGGCGTAAAATGTCATGATTGTTCAAAATAAAACTGTGTTTACTATTCAAATTACATCATTGACCACTTCAGTGACTTCAATATTCTTACACTCAACCTATTCTTTTTATTGCCGGATTGTATAATACAACGAATAATGCGGATCAATCATCATCATCATCATCATTTCAGCCGAAAGACGTCCACTGCTGGACATAGGCCTCCCCTAAGTGTCGCCACATTGACCGGTCCCGTGCGTCTCGCATCCAGCGAGTCAATCAATCACCAAAATATTATAATTTCTATTCGAATACTTATACCTTTTGTTTTCTAAGAATAAAATTATATTCTTGGAAAACCATTAATTAAGAATTATGTTTCGCAAACATTGGTAATAAACAATACTTGTTATGAATTAGCAAACAAAGCTCAGTAATTTTTTCCAGTCTGAGTCGGACAGCAGAGTATTTAATTTGCTTAAAAAAAACAATCAAAATTATTTATTAGAATTATTTACTTTTAAAATTACATCATTGGCCACTTCAGTTACTTCAATATTCAAAATATCATAAACACTGAAAACGGGATATTTACCTTGTCTTCAATATTCTCACACTTAATTTGTTATTTTTTGTCGGTTCAGATCTTGTTATTGTATATAGGTAACTTACTTTGCTATCACTACTCCATGCAAAAATTATGTACTTATGAAGACTTGTGACGAATTTACACATATTTTTTATGCATGTGACGAATATACTTTCAATGTATGGAATTTAGAAAATGTGACGAATTTAATTTGTGGCAAATCTACAATAACCCTTTAAATCTATGTTAAATGCAACGACTAATTCAAATCAATCAATCGCCAAAATAGTGCAATTTTTGACAAGTCAGATTTTTTATTTTCTCACCTTCGGCATAACCCAACAAGTTCCTCGACTCTCTTCACAAATTCTAATTCCTCAAAACTTGGAACTCGTTAACAAATCGACAGCACGCAACCGGGCCGTGGCTCAATCATTAAGAAATCATTAATGGCGCTTACGGACCGCTTTCGTGTCACCAGCGCCCTCTGGTGTTTGCATACGACTTAATAAGTCAGCACGCTACTTGAATACTGATGTCTTGGCTGGTTTTTGTCCAGTAGTTGAGGAGACCAGTAGTTTTATTTTTTTGAATTGAATTTGATTACATTTTGCGTCAATATAATTAATATACCATTTAGGTGAGAACTTTGATCGCGTATTTGCTGTATTGGTTCGTGTAAGATAGATTTTCAGCCGACCACTAGTCTGCTTCCGCGTAAAGAATAAATGTAAGTATATAAGTAAGCATTTAGGTAGTACCTACTTTCAAAAAGTATTCCCATGAACTAAGAACTGAAAGGAATGACAACTAATGCATTTTTCATTCTGATAATTTAATGAAACTTATTAGTATCAGGCGGCTTATGTTCAAAACGTAAAGGTATTTATGTAATAAATTAATTTAAATGAACGGTCTTTTAACAATCCTTGTTACATTTATAAGTTAGTTGACCTTCAGGTTACAAAGGTGTCTGGGTTGCGGGTCCCGTCGGTGCTGCGGGTTGTTGTAAGAGATACCGCGGCCTCGACATAAACGGCTAAGAAGGAACATGGGTGGTTTTTAGTCAGTAGAAGTCTGACTCCCTTTCGCTCTGCCCAGGAGCAGAAGGGGTTATTTGATGATTTTACACACCCCAAAAAAAAAAGGTTACAAAGGTGCACATAAGTAGAGCTTCGGACCCAAAGAGCATTGACGAAAAACATAGAAACTTAATTTAGTATAAACTGTAACACTTTGGATAATATTGCTTATTGTTTGTGAACTTCAATACATTTCATTTTATTAGTTTTAATCGACTGCCTTCGATCAACAGTTTGCGTTAATGAACGAAGTTAACGGGTATAAAGTAGCGTAGAGTGGAGTTCTACGCGAGAGAACATTGGAAAAATATATAGACTTTAGTATTACGTAGCAGTGGCTCCTTCAGAACTGTGTATTAATATAATATATTGAAATTATCTTTCGTTTAGTGATTTCTTTTTTAATGAGGAGGTTGTTTCGATCAATCTTCAGGTTAAGCAGCGCTTGTTTAGGTTGGTCTGTGGATGGGTGACGCCCCCGCCTGTCATTTTAAGACCTTTGACAGTCGTTACAGTGGCCCAAAAGTCTGACAATCAGTATTACCGTATCCGGTTAGACAGGAAGCCGATCTCAACATAGATAAGAAAAAAATCATTACCCTTCCTTTTGGCTTCGCCGTAGTCGGGTAAGAAGCTAGGCAGATGATGATAAGGTGGCTTTTGGAATGTTTTTGTGATTTTTATTTATTGTTGAAATTTTATAGATTTTTAATGTGTGCGAGCTAGAATGAAATGAATGAATGGAATGTGTGGGGTTTTTAATGTGTGTTTAAATGATTTCTGTGCTATTTTAATTAATTTGTATTATTCTCTCATTATGGGTATTTGGCCTGAAATAAAAAAATCTTTTTTTTTAAGTATCTGTATTGATATTTTTTTACTAAGCAATACCTAGTTTGCTTGCAGTGTCTAAAGTTTAAAAATGATGTATGACATAACTGTTTGCTTTGATGTCCTCGATCGACACCTAATATTTACAAATGCTTAAAACTTCCCAGGCACGATAATATAAAAAAAGTTCGCAGTATCTTCTTATTTTTATCAACTTATAAACGACGCTGACAAATAACAAAACATATTATGACGTCACGGTTGGCGCAGTGGCTCAAGCAGTTGACTGCCGCGCTACGTGGAGCTGGTGAGATCCCCGCACGGATCAAATATTTGTATGGCCTACAGATAGTTGTTTCGGGTCTGGATATTTGTGTATGTGAATTTAAATGTCTGTGAACGCACCCACGATACAGGAGAAATTCTTAGTTTGTGTATATATATATATATTTAAAAACGTTGGCCACACTAAGAATTTCTCTACACTAACCCTTCTTCTCCCTTTTCTCTACACTTCCCACACTGACAATTACATATTAAAAACAATAATATACATATAAATCATAACAAACTAACTTACGTGTACTATCAAACTCGGATGGAATTGGCTAGATCGACTGACTATAGCAATCAACAAGCAAGGAGTCGACGACACGCCAATATGTTGTGCTCGAGACAGTCCAAAACAGCTTTAATGCATAATAGTGTTTTTTGTATGGCACCAACTATTTATGACCATATACCAGAATCGATTAAAAGTTTAAATATTCACCAATTCAAACGACATTTAATTTTTTTTCTGTTAATCATATCATACTATAATATAAATGAATTTCTGAAGGATAAAATACTTGTATAACTATAATTTTTTAATAATTGACATGTCAGTTTATTTTTTTATTTTGAATTATTTTAATTTATTATTTTGACATCTAATTGTGTATTTTGATGACTTATAAGACGAATTAGGATTGAATCTTTGACATTTCTTTTACTGACATTTGTTATTATTATACAATTATATTTTAAATTGAACTCTGTGTAATGTTTTGTTTTTCTTTATTGCATGACATTTGATTTTTGTACATTTGCTTTTTAATTGTTTTTTGATTCTTATTTTTAATATTGTTTAAATTAAATTTTCATAATATATTTCTGCACTTAACTGCTGTTTTTATGAATTACTGGAATTTATGTAACAGTCAAAGTGGTAATAACAAATGTACAGCTCTTCTTCCTTGAACGATTGCATGGGACCTTTACTGATAAATTGTTTTTACATGAATACATCTGTTTGTTCATATATATTTGTACGCTTCACGGCAAAACATAGAAGAATCTAGCTACGCATATTGTAACATCCCACACACCTATGTTTACAAATAAAAAAAAACTTATTCTTATTCAACTTATTATTCTTATTCAACTAAAAAAAAGTACTGGGTCCTTTAACCCAGGTTAACATAGGACACTAAATGTTTTAACATTGATTTAGTATCCTCAATTCACCTAGGTGAAACTATAATATATCTGCCAGGTGAATTGAGGACACTAAACCATAGAAATCTATAAAGTCAGCTCTACAATGTGGTTCCACAATGTTTTACATTTCCGAAGGGTTAGACAGAGGTGTCTATAAAAGTAACACCCACATTTCGCCAGTTATATTCAAGTCCCAAGCAATAGGGTAAATAAAAAAAAAACTATAAAAATTTTTTTATTTGGAAATCTATCTGACGGCAGTTAGATTTCCAAAAAATATTGAACTCATTATATCTATTGTTTCACGTAAACAAACAATGAAGACGATACAGTGCTTTGAAAACTCGTGTGACGTCATACTCTTAGACATTAGTATTTAATTTTTTATTTTCGTATTTTTTTATTAATTTGATAAATTCTATATTCTTCCATAATTTATTAGACGGACTAATTTGTTTTTTTTTTTTGGTGAAATACCCTAATAATTATATCAATCAATAACAGGAAACATTCATAAAAACAGACTCCCAACACAACTATCACGAACTATCAAATTCTAATTTGATGGAAGTCTATAAAGCAGGCTTTTACTCGCACTAAGCCATACAAAAGCTATAGGGCATAAGGCTGTGTGTACACCCAGCGCCCAGCAACCTAGGTACATCAGGGTGGCACGCATCGTGTCGCCCGCGGCTCAATCATTAAGGGATCATTAAAAGTCTGCCATCAACCTGTTGGGCGCTCAACCGATGCCCTTTCTCTACATTTTCTTCATTTCTCTTTCAAAGGGTTTAGATATTTAATTCCGCGTTATAATTAAACTTTATTTCTGTGAATTAGTTTCTATAGGTGGCGATTTTGTTTAGATTATTTGGAATAGATATTGTAGCTAGCTCTTCCTCTTCTTTGGTCAAAGAATTGCTAATCGCAATGCAAGAGTAGTTTAACTTCTAAGTGTCCTATTGTCGTCGTTTTTATTATGTAGGAAGGCACTTTAGTCTTAATTTTTTAAGATCTACTTGTAATTTAATAATATCCTTAATTGATATTATAATATTTCATGTGTATTTCTTCAAGTACTATAAAGGGTGTAAAAGTACCCTTAACGCAAACGAAGGGCACTTGTTTTCCCCACCACTGCGATCATTTTTTTGCTCTAGACCATACCTGGGAACCCCGTAGTTAAGGAGATATTGGGGGTCAAAGTTCCAAATTTTGCACAACTGTTTTTGTAAATACTCGTTTTACATGTTGTAACTTTACTTAAATTACCTCCATGACCCGTTTACTATTCAAAGAATCCACTATCACAACGTTTTAAGAGTGCTACATCTAGTTTTACCGTAAAATGAAATGTTTGACCCCAAAAAAAAAAGTCGTTTCCCAGCAAAAATTTTTGCGTAGGGGTACTTAGTTTGATGTACAGAATGCTTGGTTGAAGTATGTGTGAAGGGTTGATTTACACCCTGTATTTGTATAATATGACTGTGTAAGGAAAATGTTGAGTATGAATGTAGGTGGCCAAAAGAAAACTAAAGAAACGATGGATGACCCCAAAAAAATGGGATAAGGGCCGAATGATGATGGTGACAGAGGATGATTTAAAAAACATCAGCAATTATTTTATGCTGTAAGCGTTAAAGACGGCTGTATTTCAAGAGAACTTAAGTATCATGTTCGTTACCATAAAATTATGTTAATTTCGACAAGACTGACTCATGTAACAGATTATGGAAATGTTACCAATAGAAAATTAATTACACCAGTCATTACAAATGTTACAAAGGCCCTCCTTGCACCATAAGATTTCATACGGCACCAAATCATTTGATCCTTACCCCGCAAATGAGATACAAACGGCGATAAAATATAAAATCAAGTGCATAAAACATTCATAAAGTTTTATGACACCGATTTATCACTTCAGCGGATAGTTAGAACGGTGTCGGGATGAAAAGAGTGGTAACAAAGTCGTCGGCGGCGCGCGGCGGGCGACGGGCGACGGGACGGGAGCGGGACGGTGGCGGCGCGGCAAGCAAATGAGGCGCGACGCTCACTGCTAACTAAACCAATCGGCCGTGCTGAGGATGCAGACGGGCGGTTTGGACGCTGCGTTTGTGTTAAGTAGAAAACGCTTTTGCTTTTTTTTTTAATTGGATTGAAATTGTCAGTGGATTTGAAAGGAAAATTGTTGTTCGTGCTATATGTTTTCTTTCAAAGACTCAAAGTATCAACGCTATCAACAACTTTGAGGATTGACTTACTTATTTTTCCTATCTGTAGATTTTGCGGGTTTTTTTAATAAATAATATAGTACTTAACAATGCTAAGGATTATTAGTATTGCACTCGTGCATGTATCTTCCAATTTTAATTATATAAGATGTGGATAACCTAGTCTGTAGTACACTAATTAAATCTCAAACAACGCATTAGTAAACATGTAATAGAGTGTAATTGTTTGCTTTCGTTATTAAATAAAATAAAATAGATGCACATTTACACACAGCCAAATCTCACATCATACATTTTTGTAATCGATCTTACAGTGTATGTTATCCACCTAAAATACTGAACCCCTCGAACTCCACAGACGAGCGTTTCCCGCCCGCGTTCCAACTGCTTATTTAAGACGATCATTTAGCATCATTTGCGGGCTGCTTTTTAAACCTCATCTGTTTTTAATGCGACCGCTGAATCCTTTCGCGTTGCTTGTTATCCAGATACTATACTGCGCACTGATACCCGGGTATCCGTATCCGTTCTCCAGTTATGAATTCTCTGTGAAGATTTGATACCGTTGTCTTTCTGTAGCGACCTTTAGATAAATAGTTTCTTCAACTCTAATTGAAATTCCTGTAATGTTTGCGCTTTATTGTTACCCGCACTATTTGAGATATGTTTTCATTTTAAAATGCAAGTATTTTGTGCTTAACTAATCAGTAATTTTATAGTTTATCGCATGAACTTTCTAAATTAAATAAGCCATTGGGAAATAAAAATCAACAAGTCTGATTAATACGCGGCGATAATCCAGCGACTGAAATATCATTTATGAAGCCATCAGCGCTAGCGATCCAGCGCTAACTGCATGTAAACACATACATATTTATCTCATAACGTCGTTCCCGACCTCGTTACCCGGCTCGGAGTAAAAACCCGAAGGAGTGTTAACGCGTGCAGTGATCGCGTCTCGATATGGGGAAAGTGATATAATATAATTCATATTAAACTATGTACTTACGAGTATCGTAATGATGACGGTTGATTAACATATTAAAGCATATTCTCCTATGCATTGTAGGTTACTGTAAAAAACAACTGTTTTTCACGAAACATGTGTAAGTAGTTCATTTTTGACACTCCGATTTCTGAAGCAATAATTTCTTCATGTCTGTTTAGTAAAACATCCTGTGGTCACAAATTCTTCGCTATCAATACCGTTTTAGGAAAATTATAATTATACCAATCCCATTTTATTCTAGCAAGTTTAACATGATCTTGCAGCTATTCAGGAGTGTCTTACGTTAGAGAGTTTTGGATCTGATTGGCACTCCAATTAATTCTTACTCCGTGTAACAGACGACTTTGTCATAACTGCTTCATTTTAAACTCTAATTTACTAAAGTTATTGCTGCGTTTGGATGTCGTACTGATGGCACTTCCTCCTATTAATTACTACAAATATACACCCATGTTTTAAATTAATTGAGAAAGCGATAGATCTATCAACACTTTTTTAATGATGAGGATAATATTTTTGGAATTGGTTTTATGGGTGAGTCAATGCAGCTGAACACTAGTAATAATTTTAAGATCAGTAATTTATTTCAAAACGTGATGATACCTATATTTATTAGAATAGTCAACCAAAAAACGTTAAATATTAATAAAAATACCCAATACCTACCTACGGCTAGCGAACTTACGAGTAGGTACCAAATCCATAAAAGATAATCACAATTTTTCATCCCACCAACAACAAACCATTACCGATACATTAAATTAATTACAAACAATGTAGTCACCGCTATCCCGTTCACTAATCCGGGCTAAACGCAACGCGAACGCAGCACAAACGCACTGCGGACGCACGGTAAGCGCACAATATGGCGGTACCCCCCTAATCCGTGGCGAGCCCGGCTCGTTATCGCACGGCGGTCATGTCATTATAGCGCGATATCGGTAACCGAACGTTATCTTAATTTATTTGTAGCACATGCATTTTTATTGCTCGTGGTTGGATTTTCGGAAATGGTTAGGCTGGGTTAGTTTTACTAGAGTTTAACACGTTATTATTAACATAGTAAATGATGTTTATTTTTCAAATCATCATCATCATCATCGACAGCCTGCATTCACCCACTGCTAATAGGCCTCTCTTTTCTGTTGCCAATCGCCACGTTCCTGTGCCAGTCTCATCCAGGTTTTTCCCTCGATGGCAATTATATCGTCTGCCCATCTCGCCGCCGGGCGATTTTCATTTCTTTTTCCCGTTCTTGGACGCCATTCGCCTTACTCCACCTGTACCCCACCCAAGCTGTATTCTTCGGGATATCTCGCTTTGTTAATGCTCTTTGCCGAATGAAAGAACTTGGCCAAGATAGACATACTGGTCAACCATCTCCAACTCTTCATTTCCAACGTTGACAGAAGAATTTGTAAAGGTATTGATGTTTGTCGTAATCTTCTTCTTGGCCATGTTCATCCTCACCTCCATCACCTACTTTAAAAGAAGCATCGTACAGGTCTTGAAGCATTGTTTGGAGATCCCCGAAGTTTTCATTCCATTTTTCAAATAGGTTTTAACAAACACTTTCACACGTCACTGTTTTAAAACTAGATGGGGTCGGCTGGTGTTTCGTACCTGACTACTCCGAGAAGAAACAAACTCAGAGGTCATAATTATGACCTCTGAGTTTTTTTCGGATGTTACTTCTCAGAGTAGTCAGGTCAGTCTCTTTTAAGGTCCAGACATAATCTTAGAAGAAGATGAAGACTTTGCAGATTAGTGTCCAAGTTGATATTTTGAAGAAACACAGATTTTAGTGGAAAATAAAAGACATTTGGGTGGGTCGCTTGTAGTACTCAAACTGTCAGACAATCGTTAAAACTAAAAAAATATCCACACGGTAAATACAAATTATTTAAGATTAAGAATTTTTAAGATTTCTCAAACTTAATGTTGATAAAATCATTATTTGTAGCAATTTTTCGGAAGCAGTTTTGCAGTATTTTTAACCGACTTCCCAGCAGGATGAGGTTCTCAATTCGATTGGAATGTTTTTTTTGCCGATTAGTTTATTTAACTTAAATTAATGTACTTACATCAATTTAAGTAATACTGTTAGCTTTATTTTAATTCTGCTGTCGTGCTATTGTACAAATTAGTACCTAAAGTTCACATTTTCCATCGGGGCTGCGGGTTGTTCACAAGTTACCGCGGCCTCGACATATAAGGCTAAGAAGTGAGTGGTTTTTGGTCAGTAGAAGTCTGACACTCCCTCCCATAAATAATTACCGTAATACTGAAGTTATTCGTATGATTCGTATTGATTTGTATAAATCAATGTGTCAAAGTATTTTGTATACGTATCTAACTTAGTAATATGACTCAAATAAATTCAAATCACCTCATAACTTAATTTATTTGTGGCACATAAATTTTTAATGACGTGGTTGGATCCTCGGGATTGCGCAAACAGATTTTCGTGGGTCAGTATAACACATTATTATGATAATATTCTTTGATATTGCTGATTATTTGTAGCTCACGCATTTTATTGCAAGTTGCTTATTTATGGGTTAGTTTAACTTGATTTTAAAACATAAGTCATTTAATACAGATCAATGTTAGTATAGTATTGTGTCGTGTTATAATTCAAACAGTTTCAAATTAAAAGATTATTATATAAGTTTTTAGTCTGGTAATGTATTTATAGAACATGCATAAAAAAGAGCAATTAGTTATATTAAAGCTATACATAGTGTTTTTTTTTGTTCAAAGAACACTGGTAAATCTACGACAATGTTTTAAACAATTAATATTTGGACTTTTACTAAATTATCGGCAATAAGGCATTTTTCGGTTAATGGCAGTTGCCCCCTGGGGCATCTGTCGAAATGTTACATTGATCGTGAAATTACCGATCATAGTGCATTGGTTCAAAACAGTTCAAATCAACTTATCTTAGCTTCAAATCATATTTTCTTAATTAATTTGTGATACATGATTTTTTATTGGTTAATAAATACTTTATGTGTTTACGGTATCTACGTATTAGTTGTATAAGATTTTGGTTGGTTATCTTCGAAAAATTTTCTTTGTCAGGGTTGGTGATTTCGTTTAGTTTAATTTTTAAAGCGGTTTCTATACAATTTTGACGAAGCTATTACTCGGAAACTATCCAAAAATCGTGGCACATATATGAAGTATAGATTCCACCCACTCAGGGGGGCGTCGGATATCAATTTTGTGACGTCACTATTTTGACCAACCTGCGTAGACTCAGCGGGTTCAAGAAATGAACACCGCCTATTTGTACGTTAATCTAAATTGCCATTTTTAGTACAAATCAAAAAATATATTGTCAAAAATATTAGTAACAGTTTAACTTAAACAAATTTCATAAAATATATAAAACTAAGATAGAAAAACAGAATTAAACTTCAAATCAAGATCACAGAATTAAACTTCAAATCTAGATTTCTAAGTCTAGTGGAATATTTATTTAGAAATAGATTTTTCTAAACCCACCCCAAACTAAAACACCAAACACTAGCAAAATAAACAGCACATAAAAATTCACTTTGCTTTAGAAAAAAAACCGAGAAAAATATAAAGAAGCCGCAAGGACGACAAAGCACCCCAATCGAAATGGAAAAACGATCCATGCCAATTGCCATAAAAAGATCGTCGGCCCAATAAAACGGAATCGACATTGTCAGCGATGATTTGAGCGGGAGCGGGACTTAAGCTGAGCTTACACGGGCAACTTTGTGCAAGCAATTATTGCTGGAAATATTGTGCAGGCAATTATGTGCTGGCAATTTTGTGCAGGCAATTATTGTGCAGTAGTTGCTGAGTGACAATAAAATGTGAAATATTTTTCAGAAGGATAGTTTGCAAGGTTGTTGTGGCAATGTCCAAGACTACTCATTCAATTTAGAAAATTATTTCCTTGATGTAACGCTGTATTGTTATGGAGTGCCACAGGATAGGTATTCAGTTTTGGATGCATATAGAGTCCTTGTCAGAAGCTAGCCTAATTTATGAAGTTTATTCATATTAAGAAGTATGGGGTGGCCGTATGTGTTACGAAAAATATTTGCATGATAAGCGAGACAGTAAGAAAAGAAATCGCTCTTGAATTTGAAATATATCCTATAAAGATAAAATAAAACTATAGAAAAACACATAGTTTCACTTCCGTGAAAAACAGTTATACATATAAATACTCTGGAGTCTTAATGGCTCGATGTAACGTCACCGCAACTTTTGTTGCCCAAAAATGCAATAAGCAACACTATCTGTTGCCCGTGTAACCTCGTCTTTAGATAGCGACCGCGGTGCGGTAGGGCGCGGGAAAGGGGAAACACGGTTTGGGCGGGCGGACATTTTTATACGACGACAGGAAAAACTGGTATCTCGCAACGTTAGTGACTAGTGAGTCAGTGACGACTGATTTGTTCCCATTTCTATTGGTTTTAAAGATTATTTTCGTGACGTGTGTTTTTCGAATTTTAGGGTTCGGTAGAGTTCCTTATTGTTTATTTTGGTCGTTTGAAGTAATTTGTGGGCTAATAAAAGTGTTCTGCAAAATTAGGGTTGTTTTAAAAAAGCAAAGGGAAACAACTTTTAAAAAGTTTTGTTATTTTAAATCAACATTATTAATTTACAGAATTCAACAAAATTGTCGTGGATTGTTTTGATATTTTTAACTTGATTACAAAAGCTTAAAAAAATATAATTACCTATATCATAAAAAAATATTTTCTTCTTTATCATATGACTAACCCGGTGTCAGAGATTTTATGCTTCTGATAGTTCCCTAATTTGGCTTATCATGTCGTCGAAAATATCTTTCAGGCAAGCTAGTAGCAAGATATTATTGTACAAAATGGACATAAAACCGAAAAGTCAGAGGTGCGTGTTTTGTTTTTGAACTTGAGACCTATGACTTGGAAGTCTGACGATCACCGTTCAAATTGCTATGTTTAATGTGTTTAGTGGTTTTTTTTATTAATTTTAATAATCATTAATAAATAATAACTAAATCATTTTTTAAAATTATAAGTAATTTAAAGAACTATTATGGTATAAATGTTTAATAAACTCCACATTTCTATGGCTTCACCATAAAACGTGCCAAATTCTTTTTAAAAATCTTTTGTTGTAGATGAACAATTTAGTTTTATGATTTTGTTCTTCCATTTGTATAATTTTCCGAGTCTATGAACATGATAAATCATAGAATTCAAAGATAATATATTATAATATATGTAACGAGGTTAATTTTAAGTAATCCAAACTACAGCAAAAAAAAATTATTGCCGCTTACACAAGTAAAAATAATGACTAGTAAATTTTTTTTTAGGTCAGACACACAACATGATCACCATACTCCTGCCTTATCCCAAATTTATTTAGCATCGTTTCATCATAATCTTCTTTTTCCATACTTCTCTATTTCTCGTCATGTCAGCAGGCACCTCCATTCTAACCATATCATCCTTCACTCATCCTTCCTTAACTCATAAAGCCATTCACGGTCAACAAAATTATTTTTTTATTTTTATTTTAAGAATTATAAAAATGTTTTTTTTTTATCTTTATCCTCAATGCACAGGCTTAACACAATAAACTTGGTTAAATAAATGTGAACTAGATCAGCTGCTTTCTTATTTTAGAACTTTATAAAAGTTACGAAGTTCTCCAGATTTTTACGACGCAGGACGACGCTCTGCCTAGATTTGTTATCTACCTATTTAAAGTATGCAAAGCATGGTGAGTGTTTCAAGACTCTCGTCATTCTAGCTTGATGATTTTTAAGCTCATAATTTTAGTTTTTTAAATTCAAAGGTTTATTCGCGCTTATAAAAAAAATATTTGAGATAATATCTCTGTATTTATGAATCTGACGTTTGTATTTAAGAAATAAGTTTATTTTCATAGTTACATAATTGAATAAAAATTTCTGCGTTTTCTTCATGAAAATGAATAAACCTCTTTTCTTTCGTTTTCAACATCGTTACCAAAGTTTCATGAAACTTTAAGTTTCAACGTTTTGCAGCACCAAAGTCTTTAGAAAATTAGTAACCTCCTGAAAAATCTTGATAGTTTCATAACATAGTGGGAAATAAGTTTTCGTGAGTAAACTTACTTGGCGTGCGTGTGGGGCCGTGCAGCAACTGTCAACACCACGTGCGTCCCCCGGGCACTCACGCCCACCTGCACACAAGTACCACTTCGCAGACCCTACGTCCTTCAGAGGTCACCGAAGATAGGACAGCTAGAGATACTTTACAAGTTAACGGAGCATCTGATATCGTAAGCAATGTTGAAAGTTATTCCGTCGCCGTCCGCGCAAGAGATGAGCGTCAGACGTCGCGTCGACAGACCGACTGAGCGGGAAACGGAGCGCGCGCGGCGTCGAGACCGGCGCGCCGCTGGGCGGTCCCACCAACACGCCCCGCCTCGGACCCGCCCACTCTCCGCCACGCCCACCTGAATTAATAAAGGTGGCAAACACCGCCGGACACGCGGACAATGCCGCATTGTCCTGCGTCCAAAATAGTTTCAATTAGAATCGAGGACAAGGCACAAAAGCGCCCGCCGGCGGATCATTCACGCCGAAATTGGCCGCTGCATGAGCGATTAGCGAAACCTCATACAAAACTGTCGATGATAGCCCAAACTATTGTCCCGCATTCGGACTAAACCGCTCGTTATAATCGAATGTGTTCGCTTTATTCGCGACGTGTTATACAGAGCTTAATTAATGGCTTTGAATATCGTGTTCAAAGTTCAGAATTCAAACATTGTTTTGTGAAATCTAAACTCATTAGTCTAGTCGTTAATCGACCGAAATTTTAATTCATTCATCATTCATTACTGAATACCGTTCTAGAATACAGACTTTAAACTTTATTCAAAGCTTAGGTTTAAATCTTGACTCACTAAGTGCTTATAGAAAGAATTAAATCACAGAAGACGTATCTATTTATTAAAGTGAATAGTGAAGTGAACATTTTCATACAACGTGATTCTTCTTCGTCTTAAGCCTTTAACCACCTCTAATGATAGGTATAGCTATCTCTTTCAAATCTTTCCATAACGTGACTACGAACTGCGTAAAACGTTATAAGTACAAGATTTAGCGGTATCTTACTAATCTGATGCTGATAGAAACCAACTGCGATAACTAATCGGCAAGGAATACTGGTGATGGAAGGCTTAATGTCGATAATAGAGTATTTCGGCAAAAAAATATAATAAGTCCGACTGTTAGAACGAAAGATATTGGATACGTGTTTTTTTGTTTTATCAAATTAATAAAAAATTACGAAAATAAAACGTGTCAAAGATCATGAGTGGGTGTACACACCGGGACTTACAGCTTAGTACGGCCGGTACTCCAAGTGTGTACGATGTGACTAAGTTTGAGATAATTGAACCTGGATCTGTACCTAAAGCCCAACTGACGCCAAACCTAGCCCTACAGTAACTAACTAGCACCCCAGTTATCCTAGCCCTAGCCTACCATACAAACCACACCAAACGTAGGTTACGTTGGTTATACGAGAGGGAAGTCTGTCACAAGGAGACCTACGGTGACAGACGGAGTTTGGGTAGGAAGAGGGTTTTGTGTACGTCGTGCAATGTACACAGGAAATGGTTTTCTTACTGCCGATCCCACAGACTCATAGGACCGATGATGGCTAAAGGTGTCTTGGCCACAGTAAGAGGAAGTAAGGAGATAAATCACACTCGACTCCAGCTTGATGACTAACTTTATTACAATAATGAACTTAATTATATACAATTTTTGTGGTAAATACACATTGATGGCTATTTACATGTGTGTCGTGTGTGTATCGAGCCGATGAAGCGAAGATCTCAGTAGGCCACCTCTTAGTGCTGACAGTGTGTTGGTGTTGCCGGCGCGTGGACCGTATGTGTGTCGCTGACGCTGTGATGCTATTGTTGGCGCGTGCAACTATAGTATGTTCACGGTTGAACAGTGGGGGTTTTTAACGTCACTTTGTGGGTAAAAAAGTACTAACCTTGTGACGTCACACGACTTGACACGACTTTTCAAAGCAATGTATCGTCTTCATCTTTTGCTTAATAAAATAAAAAATACGTGTCCATTATTTTTTAGAAATCTATGGACGGACTTCATAGCGGTATTTACTAACATCAATCGCCATGCAAACGGTATTGCATTGTGAATTAACGTGGATTTAATTAAAAATATGGGCTTCTGCAACCATGATCGAAAATATCAAGCTCTGTGACACATGGACAGGCAGACTTAAAGGTTTAAGCTTAGTAATAGGGACCCGAGGTTACCTAAAAAAATGCCCCTTCTAGATACTGATTAGACTTCTCCAGATCCACTAAGTATTATTTCCTGAATAATTTCTTTGCGGAATCCAAGACAGTTAAATTGTTTCTTGCGCTTTTCTAGTGGTCGCCTCTGTTGATTCTGGCTTTCAGGAGTTACAGTGATTTGGGAATAGAGTAGCAGGCTTATCCCCAAATAAAACCGCTTATAGTAGAATTTATCTTCATCTAGAAAACTATCGCATAAATCAGCTCTTATAATGTTAACATTTTTCCTCCAGTGCAAAGAACCCCTGTTGAGACCCTCAAGCGGCGCAAATACTGTAACCTCAGTGGTAATTATAGTTTTAAACCGTTTGGGGTCAAAACGCTCGGGTCATGGGGTCCGAGTGCACGTCTCCTTTTCAAGGAGATCTCTCGCCGTCTAGTCGACACTTCGCGCGACCAGAGGGCTGGCTCTTTCTTTGGTGAAAGGATTAGCATTGCCATTCAACGTAACAATGCTGCCAGTCTTCTGGGCACGTTCCCGGTTGTCAGCGGTGCGGAGCAATACTATGACGCCTAAGTGGTCGTTGTATATATGTAAAAAAATAGCAATTACAAATAAAAAATAAAATTTAATACTTTTAGTTTTAATTTGTAATTTCTATTTTTTGCATTTTGTTATAACACAACATGTAGACTACTATAATGTTTAAATAAAAATATACACAAAAATGATAAAATAGTCAAAGTATAAATATGGACCTAAGTGACAGTGAGCAGGGGAAATTGTTCGCTGAACGCCGACGCCGACGGGGCCAAAAGGTTCTAAAGTGACTACTACCTACCGGAAGGTATGGAAAGCCTTATAAACCACAAGATGGCCTGGGGGTCTAAAATAGCCACTTTAGCAGATCATAAAAAAGTAGTTAAAAAACTAAAAAACCCGACTGAAAAAACTGCAAAGCAAAAAACAAGCACATTTTAAATTAAACAAAACTTGGAAGCGGCGGGGTCCATTCTATTTTCATATAATAATTTAATATTCAAATGAACCTCCCGCCTGCTTTAAATGTGCTTGTTTTTTGCTTTTCAGTTTTTTCAGTCGAGTTTCTTATTTTTTTAACTACTTTTTTTATTTCCAACTTTTTAGTTATTTTGTGTTTGTTCTTTCGTTTGTCGCGTAAAATTTTTCGCAGATTATTTTATGTCTGTACTTTTATGTCTGTTTATAGGTTTTGTGACTTTGAAATTCTTTTAAACATATAAGTATCATAGACTTTTGTAATCTCCTTTTAAAACCCTTCATTTTGATACCCTACTCGATGGTAATGGTTTTTTTTTTTAATCCGTGATATGGCCCCCAAAATCCGCGAATTTCTTTGTTTTTTAATTTTAATGTAGCCAGTGACAATTGCGCCATCAAGACGAATCTAACGACGTATAGTTTATTGAAATCCCTTTATCCGTTTAGGAGTTATGAGTGAACAAAGAAAAGGACATACACGCCAAACACATAACCCTCCTTTTGGGCTTCGCCGCAGTCGGGTAAAAAAGCGTAAAATGATCTGTAACCATTTTACGAATTTTAACGCAACAGGGATGTTTCCTGATTTAAAAATATATGATTCTAATTAGTCTGTCTGTTAGATTTTCGAAAATTATTGGATACGTTTTTTTTGTTTTGTCAAATCAATAAAAAAAAAGTAGTTAAAAACTAAAAAACCCGACTGAAAAAGCTGAAAAGCATAAAACAAGCACATTTTAAATTAAACAAAACTTGGAAGCAGGCGGGGTTCATTTGAATATTAAATTATGAAATGAAAATAGAATGAACCCCGCCTGCTTCCAAGTTTTGTTTAATTTAAAATGTGCTTGTTTTATGCTTTTCAGCTTTTTCAGTCGGGTTTTTTAGTTTTTAACTACTTTTTTTTTATTTCCAACTTTTTAGTTCTTTTGTGTTTGTTCTTTCGTTGGTCGCGTAAAATTCTTCGCAGATGATTTAACATTTGTGTTTGTTTATATGATTTGTGACTTTGAATGTATTTTAAACATATATGTATGTATGTGTGTGTATATGTGTATATGTATGTATGTATGTGTTGTTTGTGTATGTATTTTTGTAATATCCTATTAAAACCCTTCATTTTGATACCCTACTCGATGGTATTGGAAAATATTTTTTTTTTTGAAATCCGCTATATGGCCCCCAAAATCCGCAAAATTCTTTTCTTTTTTAATTTTAATGTAGCCAGTGACACTCGCGCCATCAAGACAAATCTAACGACGTATATTTTATTTAAATCCCTTCATCCGTTTAGGAGTTATGAGGGAAAAAGAAACGGACATACATACATACACGCCAAACACATAACCCTCCTTTTGGGCTTCGCCGCAGTCAGGTAATAACCCTCCTTTTGAGCTTCGCCGCAGTCGGGTAAAAATGACGAAGTTCGAACGCGTCAAAGATTTTAGTTTGGGCTTATGACGTCACTCACCGGTAAAAATGTCATACATGTCTTGGAATATGACGTCACACGAGTTTTCAAAGCACTTGATATCGTCTTCATTGTTTGCTATCGTGTAAAAAGAAAAAATATGTGTCCAATATTTTTTGGAAATCTGTCTGACGGACTATTTAGATTTTTTTTGTTAACTACCCTATTCATATTAAGATCTATTATTCTAAATGGTCACAGACACATATACATAATGGTCATTTCATAATAATTGCCATTTAATGCGTTTAAAGCCAAAGTAAAATCTAATCTTTGTTTAAAAGCGTACTATTCCATTAACGACTACTTAAATGATAAGAACAGTTGGTCGCTGAGTTGAACACAAGACAATGTTTGTTATTTATTTATGTTCTTTCTCCAAGATTAGTTTACTGATATGTTATGTCTTTTTTTTATTATTATTATATACTTTTTTATACTTGCCTTACTATTGTATCGAGTCTGGTTCTTCTAACCAACCTAACAGACAGATGTGTGCTGGGGAGTTTGTTCCGCCACTTCTTCTTTCCAGCAAAAACACTAGGAAGTGTCGAAGGGGGGGCGTTTTGGGGGACTGTCTCTTGTAAATAAGTAAAGTAAAGTAAATTTTGACGTTCGAAAAGTGCTGATTATCAGCCTAGTTTGAATAAATGAGTTTTGATTTTGATTTTGATTTTGACACAGTTATTATTATGAAATGACCATTTTACGCTTGTTTGGGCCCCTGATAGCTTGCATAAAACCGTGGTAAATCGTTGGATGCGAGATCAGTCGATGTGGTAACGATTGGTAGGACGTGTCTAACATAAAATATTTTCAGTTCTATTTGTTAATCGTGTGATTTCCGCCTATCCTGTTGTAACAGACCATGGACCTATGGCTTGGCTTTACATGCCGATGAGAAATATCTCACAGGGTTGCTGATTTTTCAGTTAAAATGATGACAATACTTGAAGATCCATATTGTGAATCGGAACCGCTCGTTAAAGTTTTACAATGATCTCATGAATAATAATTGGTTTAAGATTTATTCTGCTATGGAAAACTACATAATTTTCGTACTTTATAATTATATTTTTTTGGGATATGGATCCCTAAATAAAACGATGTACGGTCAGCATCAGAAGTAGCTTAACATTTTGGAACTTTTATTATTTGATTTTCAGGATTCTAGATATTATTTTTAATGGTTCAGATGAGTATTCTTTAAAATATTCCTTACTCTTCAATGACTTGTTAGTAACGAGAAATTTCTAAAAAGTTTTCATTAAAAAACCTGCTTAGTAAGTTTGTGTTGTGTTAATCTACTTCTGATGCTGACTGTACTTAGAAGTTCTTTTTTTTTTTTAATTTTGAAATTAAATTAAATTAAAACTTAGAAGTTTTAATTAACTGCAATGTGTCAAAGCGTTTCGCAATTTTACGCCTATTCCCAACTCTGTTGATGGGCGTCGAGTCTAACCGGGTGCACCCGGATAATTATCAGTATTTTATATGGAGCGACTACCTATCTTACCTCCACAACCCAGTTAGTACAGGGTAATATGATACCCTTTGGTAAGACTGGTTGTCAGACTTTTAGGTAAATGACTACCTCTAACGACTGCTAACGATATCTATGGCAGTTCATGTGCTTTTTGGGGCACGTAGAAAACTCGGTATGTAATGGGTGGTTATCCAGCTTAACCTTAAGGTCGACCCAAGCGGCAGTTTTTATTGAACCACGAACTTCTCGCGCTTCTAAATACTCATTCAATCCACATCATCTGCGCATGTTTCCACATCTAACAAAACTAATGAAATCCGTTCTCACACGAATCAGTGCCTTCTACAACGTCACCACGTAATGCTTAGATGATATTACAGAGCGTCTTAATCGGTCAGCAGCCTTTAAAATAAATAGAAAAGAAAACAGGAGTAATTACTTGTATCAATTCGATCTAACGCCTAACTTCAGACATTTTACTAATCGACTGATCAAAAACAGTGTACCTATGTAATTTGTAATCACTAATCACTTTGCCAGCTTTGTGGTTTACCGACGCGACAATTTGTTAAAAAGTACTTTTTATTATCATCTAATCCTCGGGGTCCTTCAGACTAAAATAAATATAATGTGAAATGATAATAAATTCAATTATTTTTTGCATTAAAATGTAAAAAAGACAGCAACAACCTGCTTTGTGCCAATTTCCTTTCCTGTAGAAAATCGCTTCAAAATAATCGCCATAAATCCACATGAGCGAAACTGCACACCTACCTAGCAAGACAAATGAAACGCGAAAGGTTTTCTCCTCTGCACACGATGGTCCATTCACAGATCACTGCTTTCTCCATCGTCACTTATAAGTAATGTTCAAACTGAATATCCGTTTGCTTTGCTGGCCACGGGAAGGGATTTCTCGGCTGAACAAACAGACAGTCTCACTTCAAATATCTGCGTGATTTTCGAATAATACCAACCCGACACCCGTTGTACAGGAAGGTGTGAGTGTTCTAAAAGATTAGACGGTAGGAAAACGTATGGAAACTTAAAACTAAATATCCAAGGATGAGCGCTTACGTTTGTGGGAGAGCTTTGTTGTCTAAACCAATGTAGAGATTTTCCCATATTGAATTAGTTCCTACGGAAGTCCTCTATCTTAGTATGGACATGTTATGAGGAGTGATGAAACGCATGTGACTAAAAAAGTGATGAATGGAGAGAGAGAGAGAGAGAGGAAGGCCAAAAAAAGATGGATGGATTGTGTAAGGAATGATGAGAAAGAGCAAGGTTTAAAAAATGCCGTGACGTCTGACAGGAGAGAATGGCGCCGACCCCTAGTAGAATGGGATAAGGGCAGAAAGAGGATGATACTCCACCATAATATTCGCCTCCCTTTTGTATTAAAAGATTCCTATTTACATACTGAATTATTTTCTATTTTCTGTTGTTTGATTTTTATTTACACTGTAGAGGATGTTTTCTGAATGAAAAGACCTACCTACAAGTACTTTTGTAATTTGGTGGACCATACTTATCTAATAAGTACTATTATGCAAGTATGCTTAAACTCCTAAAAATATATCAACAACTCAAACTAAGGACATCTAAAGTAATGACGCGCTTCATCCAACAAAATCCTACGTCTCTCTAACCATAATAACTCAATGGAAAATTTAAACAAAGCTAGAAAGCAATGAGTCGTAATTGGAACGAGTTATTCGGCAAACAGAGCCGGTGTCCCGTACTCCCGTCGCTCCGGTCACGTGGGCCAATATTTATTTTATCAATATTCAAACAGTTCAGACGTCGAGTTTTGTCTTGATCGACTCTAGAGGGGTTTGGTGAAGTGGGGTGATAGGTAGGTGATAGAGGCTGGATATTTTGGCGCTAGAATAATTCAAGTTCACACTGAACTTGAATTATTCTAGCGTCACAAAAAAAATTTCAGTTGTTCGGATTAATTTGGAGTACTTTATCAGTTGTTCCGTTGTTGTCAGGCTCACTAAATAATTAAACATGCAGCCTTTTTTTTTTTTTTTTGGTGGGTGTAAAATCATCGAATAACCCCTCCCGCTCTTGGGCAGAGCGAAAGGGAGTGTCAGACTTCTACTGACTAAAAACCACCCATGTTCCTTCTTCGCCCTCTATGTCGAGGCCGCGATAACCGTTGGACTACCCGCGGCCTAAACATGCAGCCTACAGCAAACATATTAACCAACCTTTTTTAGAATGTACCGACGTTAAGAACTATCAACAGCCTGAAAGATTTATTTTTGTATATTTTATTTGGTCGTCTTCTCTGTAACAAAAACACCTAAAAAAAACTCGCTGCGATTCGATACAGCCAAAATTTATGAATGCGCCATACAAACCATCATCAACCCTTCGAGCCAATCTCCCATCAAACGCCGTGCCTCAAAACTATCGATAAATCTTCAAGCGAATAATCGCAGGCCTTCGCGCTATGCACAATCCCTTGTTAAACTCTCTAATACGTTAACGAGCAGCCATTTACAAGTTTATTCTAGCCGTCGCCGCCCCGCACCCGCCACGCGCACGGCTCGCACGTCGGAATGCTAAGCAGACCGATTGACATTCCAGTGGCGAAGCAATCGAACAGAAAATACACTTGTCATACATTTAACGTGGAATTTTTATGATTGAACTCGAACCGAGGGGAAATTATTATGGTTTTATTAGAGTGGATTTAATAAGAATGGTAAACGATTCAGGTTGTGTCTGATGGTGCATATTTTTATGTAGATTCAGAGTTTTTAGCGGCTTATAAATTATGGTGTGTCAAAGAGTAGCTATACAGTATGCTTTCTAAGATGTTTGTTGTTACTGCTTTCAAAATTATTTCAGAACTCCTCCAGGTCCAGAGTCAGATCTGTAAAACTGGATGGAGAATACTTTACAGGGAACCTATGGGTAATGAATATATGTAATTATTAACTTGTATGGGCTAAAACTAAGATGCTTGAGAGAGGTGTTGTGTTATCATTAAAATAATTATTTATTATTCCAGATATTAAAAAAATAAACATCTCTCTTTCAATGAGAAGATAACGCAGAATTACAAAAACATTGCAATCAAATTACAAAAACACACGTACATATTATTACATCAAACTTTTCCATACGAAAATATCTTTCCGTGCCACTAACCCTCATAAGCTAATAATTTGATCCGATCCCGTGGGCATTCCGCTAGTCCCGCTACCCAGTTACCTGCGGGATGTCACGTCAACTCGGGCCACTCGTCATCGGGGCAAACTCACGAAAATACGACGCGCGCGTCATCTGACGTACGCGGGACCTAATTCTTGGATCCTGTCGCAAGTCGTTCTTCGAACAGGGCTACCGCGAAAAGGTGCCCGGTTTTTGAAAATGCACGAAACGAAAACAAAACCTTAATACTGCGCGATAATGACTAGCATCTATTGGAGACTGGCTAAGTTCTATTCACGGACAATTTGGTAGAAATTCGCTGAAGGAATAAGTTTCATTCGAGGTGGTGTTTTGAATCAACTAAGACCTAGTCAAGTTTCATACGTTAAAGCTCTCAAATAACTATTGTAGAGTTTGAAAACATGCAAATACAACTTTTACAAGATGCAAATGGCGTCGTCAATTTTCATAGTTACCACGAAAAAATAATTATGTCACCACTTGAAGAATAACCACTTACTTTCAGCAGGTATGTGGTGTAAAGTTGTATGAATTTCTTTACTTTCTGTTATGTAAGTTTTTACAGCATTCTGAGTAATAGTTATGCTGTAAAAAGAACAATCGTATCGTCCACACAGCTCAATATACCATTTGTATACAATGTCGATACACAGTTTAAACTTTAAAAAGCACAAAATATCATGCATTCGGCGCTGTATTTGGTATTGAATGCAAGCATTGTCGGATACAGGTTGAGAAATATATTTATCAGTATGGCAGTGTATAGGAGTAGTGGAGTGGCACTCGGCAGGTCTCACCTCGCGGCTGCCTCTGCCACCCCTGTCGGCCATCACAGGGAACGTCTTCGTCGGACTGACAGCCGGCGACATATTTTATTCACGGCGCACCGTCGTAATTCCGTCGATGCAGATAAATTGTTTTACCGCGGGAGCCAGCCACGTCCCACGACTTTGGCGTTTGCATGATGAGCTCGTTTTTTATGCTCGAATAAAATTGTGTTAGCCACCGGCAGTGGCGCGACGTGTGAACACCGCTGGATTCCCCAGAAATTGTTTTCGGGAAGCCTGCTTTGATATTTATGAAAGTTGGCATGTTGAGACGTACGTTTGAGTGAAGGGTACGCGGTGGATTTTAACATCCTTAAGACTATGTATTTGTGTGTTATTCTCTAGGGTCCCGGATATTGTACGAACGTTCGTAGTGTTTGCGAACAGCCACCAGTTGCAAGATGTCAGGTATCGTAAACACGTTGACACAGTCGCTTTGGTGCAGCGCTGCAGCGCCGCGGGAACGGCATCCCGCTATCAATATTAAATCCCGCCGCGCAAACATCTGCTCGCGACTGCAAACGTATAAGTTTAATCAGTGGTGTTTCGATTAGTTAGAACATGCTGCTGTTGACGGGCTGCACGTTTAATTAAATGTTCTTGCTAAACCTATGTTTAGAGATTAAGTTCAATTTGAAACTGATGAGAACTTAACAATAATTGGCTGACAATGTTTTAAAAGTTATTGCATAAACTTTTACCTATCCTTCTTTGATTCATTAAAAATTATCAAACGTAAACACCTTATCATTAATTAAATTACAAATCTACTAGTAACTATCCCAAACTTTAGCTTTCCGCAAACAACGAACGAGCACAAACCGCAAGTTCCTAATTTAAAATGTATGAACATCAACCAAAAAGTCCGATTGACAGAATGCAAATACTCCCGTGTCCCACAGAAAATAAAATAAGCTTTGACCTGAAGTTTCGTAGGATTATGAATGTTTATACTGAAAATAATGCGCGGTCGTGGCGTTCGGTGCAAATATTTGAAGATGTAGTCAAAGGGATGGCTTTTTGCGAGTTCCTTTGAGCGTCCGCGGTCTGTGGTCAGATAACCCGATTAGCCGCCTGACGTCGCGATGTACCATGAGAATTGAGAACATGGCTAGTTTACCTCAAGCGGTGTGCGGTGACGGGAACTTTACTTTGATTTATTTTGTTTAAAAGTTAAACGTTCAATTTGTGTTTTTACCTTGTAAATATTATCTAGATTCAGAATTTAACTAATACTTGAAGGGATATGGTATTACCTATTACTGACTGGGTTTTGGAGGTCAGATAGGCAGTTGCTTCATGTAAAAAATACTTCATCCTCCGATCCGATTAGTCTGGAAGCCTCCGTCAACATAATTGAAAAAAGGTTAGGCTGATAATAATGATGAAGTAACTTACTCTTGAAACCCTTAAAGTACTCCCTCGAAAATTGAATCAAAATCAGAAAATGCAGTGTTGTACCTACCTATTTAGTTTTACCATTTTTTTTTTAAACTTTGCCCCACACTAGGAATTTCTCCTGTATCGTAGGTACGTTTACAAACATTCACATACACTCACATACACAGACACCCAGACCCGAAACAACTATCTGTAGGCCATACAAATATTTGTTCAACGCAGCAGTCCAATCGCTCAGCCACTACGCCAACCGTGTCGTCCATAATTGACCCCAAACAGAAAGAGTATTAGGTACAGTTTTAAGTATTACACTTAAACAAATAAAGTCCAGGCATCAAGTTTAAGATCCTTAGGTTTGATAGCGAAACATAAATACAATGATGGTCTGAACCAACAAACTGATGTTATGTTTTCTCTTTACGACTGACTGACACTAAAATGTTTCCGAATAAAAATGTTATCCGTCAAAACAGCGAGTGTCTTTAGCATAAGAAATGCAGCAGTGTAGCCTACAAGCAGTCGCATCTGAAGATGTAACGTGTACGTAAGAATTCTGGATAAGATACCACATCTTGAAACGAATGCTTACAAAGTTTTTTTTTCCTTATTTTTTTTTATTCCTTAGCCTAGACTTGATAAATTAAGAGAATAGGGTATTTCACCAAAAAAATCTAATAAGTCCGTCAGATAGATCACCAAAATATAATGGACACGTCTTTTTTCTTTTTTCACTTAAACAAAAGATGAAAACGATAGAGTGCCTTGTAAAGTTATGTCAAGTCGTGTGACGTCACAAGTGTACTTTCTTACCCACAAAGTGACGTCAAAAGCCCCCACTCATGATCTTTGATACGTTTTATTTTCGTCAATTTTCATTAATTAATATTCGTAATATTTTTCAATAATCTAACAGACGAAATAATCAGATTTTTTTGGTGAAATATCATATTACTTATAACCGCCAAAAGTGGCCACTTTTATCTTTAATCAGTGATTCTCTTAATTTATCAAGTCTAGAATCGCTAGTTTCGGCGCTGTTAACGCCTTATGCGTAAAGATATGGCAAGGCAGAAGAGAAGAAGGAAGAGAATAGAAGTACGGAAGAAGAAGACATGCTAGACTGACCTTAATTTAATTAGGATAAGGGCAAGAAAATAATTATATGAGTAAACATAGTCAATTATCTTGCTTTCATTTGGGGCAAACCAACATAATAATGCTAGCGGTTCACATTCCAGTTGTGTTCTCTACAACTGCATTTCCAATCATGGAATCACCGAGGCAGCCGAGCCAGCTCATATACTGGCAGGCAGGCATTGCTATTCTGTAAGAGAACCCTGGAAACTCTTAGGGCTCGTTTACGGAGTTTTTTATTCATTTAGTGAGAGGCGGGTCCACCTCAACGAACGCTGCATTTTAAACTAACGAGCGAAAAATCGCTTCTCGTAAAATCGTCTTTTGAAATCGTTTACGTTTTCATACATCGCCATGTGCTTGAATTAAAAACGCACAATGCGCCGCGTGACGCCCCGCGTCTCTATAAATGAGGCCTTAGGAATAATTTTCGTAAATGATCCTGTCATTGTGTGTATCCTTCCTCTTGTTCGGCCACAAGCGAACAAGAGCTCAACGCGCACGCGCTTGTGGCTCAACGCGACTTCTAGTTGTACTGCAAATTGAATTCATGAGAAGAATTTGTGTAGTATAACAACAAAAAATGTAAAAAAAATAAGAACTTTAAAAAAAAATAACAGTATTAAAAAAAAACAAAAAAAAAAAAGAAAACAAAGCTCACCAACTTCCGTCAAGCAAGTCAAGCAAGCCAGTGCAAGTTAGTTTTTTTGCATAAAGTTTTTTTTATATTATAATTTGTTCTCCTGATGTATGCATCTTTCCGGACACTGTGAAACAGACAGACTAACAATTCCTGACTGAAAAAAATATGATTCTGTTTAATCTGCCTTTTCGATTATCGAAAAATATCGTACCTATACGTATTTTTTGTTTTATCAAATTAATAAAAAAAATACCAAAATAAAACGTGTCAAAGATCGTGAGTGGGGGTTATGACGTTACTGCTTACTAATAAATCAGACTCTGGGTCTGACTCGTGAGCGTGTACCACACTGTGACGTCACACGAGTTTTCGAAGCACTGCTTAATTTTTTGTTTAAGTGAAAAAAGGAAAAATATGTGTCCAATATGTTTTAGAAATCTATCTGAGGGACTAATTAGATTATTTTTTGTCAACTACCCTAATAAAATACAGTAAATGACAAATCTGTCGCAACCAGTTCGTACCCCTTCTAGCAAACTACGTGTATGTCCTGCTGACTTATTCAGAACTGCCAGCAAAGGCTTCGCAGCCCTCCACCTGCGGTGAGGTGTAACTTAACGAACCCTCACTGAATCTTTAATATAGTTTCATTTAATGCTACTTCAAAACTACGCTATCCATGTTGATTTTCAAAGTTTTCGCCAACATGTGTATGGATAATCGTGGGTCTTGTTTGAGTATGTGCGGTTAATTATTTATGAATTAAAGTTTACCCTAAATATGGTGGAGGTTCTGTGTGTTGTGTAAAAGTAAATTACACAATACTTTAACGGTTGCTTAATTTTTTATTTTTTCAGCACTTGTCTGTTTTCAGAGCTTACAAAAGACTGAAAAAACAAATATTGGAACAGTACCATTTTTGGGCAAGTTGAATTCTGAATAAGCTAAAACTTTTGAAATATGTTCAATATCTCATTAGACAATAAATCAAACAAAATTGTTTCAAATTGTTAATGCTTCTTAAAAGCTTTTGATTTCTCGTAATTATATTTACACTGCTGATGAGAAAAGAGGACAAAATACGCGCCTAATATCAATTATACTCAGTAGGTAATTCTACAGCAGAATTAATTCAATTTCTAATACAAACATCTACCTTGGCTCAGGTACTCGTCAAACGAGCCGAGTTCCCTACTTGGCAAATTAGATTTGGTATAAAGCCTATTTTAATTTGCTCCGTCTCTAAACATTGGGTGCTCTTAAATGTTTAAGCGAGCGCACAACTGGTAGCTGTGTGCGGAGCCCCGAGCCGGGCGTGGAGGGGGCGCGGTAAGGTGCGCGGGCGGCGAGCGGCCGCCGACGTCGTTGACATTCAACAAAGCAAATATGTTCTTGGCGGTGGCGCCCGGCCCAGCGCGATAATAAGCTTACCGGCCGAGGGCGGGCCGCCCCCGACCCGCGCCGCGCTCCGCCCTAGCCTCGCACGGTGTTATTAAATTCTTTTGTTGCCGGAATGCCCAGTTATTTAGCCCTGGTCCGGCTCTACGGGATCAACGTAAATATCTCCAACATGTTTGTCTTTTGAACTCCACTAGATGCGGGATGAAACGGATTATTTGCATCCTTGTGTTTTCCACGTGTGGGGGTTGCCGACCTTAAGATTTGGGCGAAATAAATTGTGTAACAATCTTGTATGATATATTTGAAACAGCAGGTGTTTGCAATCCAGGCTAGCTACTCCTTCGTACAGTGTAAAATAAGCCGCTTGAATTATATCATTAAAACCCTCGCTCCCACTTGGTATGAATTTAGACAACATCTAAGCCGAGTGCTTCATCTCGAGCACATTACTCTCTGTTTAACAATAAAACTCATTAAATCGCTGGTGCGGTCGCGTTTTATAAATGTTTCACGTATTAATAAAATTAACAAAGCAGTGGTACACGAGAGGGCTATTTCCCGACAAAGCGTCGGGGCGTGGTACAATGGAATCTAAAATAAATACGAGGACTTTAGCAAACAGTGGAGCGCACAAAGCGTCCACCTGGTGAGTGGTGGCTTGCTCCGGCTCTATAGAAAATTAAGTGGCGACGGAGTTCAATTAATGGCCGCGAGGCGTCCGCCGGAAAGTCTCTTCACATACTGACGGAGAGGCGCCTTGCCTGCACGTTATGGCAAACATTTCGCTTTAATGCCATTACTGCAGCTCGCCGTAATTTGCCTGTGCGATCTTTTGTTTTCACAGGAAAAGACTCATTAGCTTACATTATCAAGCAACTAACATTCAACAGAATTTCCAGCGAATAGTAAATAACTCCAATTTATTATCAATACCCATCTTAACAAATATCAAAAGTATGGGAAAGATCACACGTAACATATATTATGCAATCGACAAAAAGAGCTGCGGTCAACAAAATCCAAAGATACCGCTAATGTATTCAATCCATAATCCTTATCTGCAAAAAAACCTCGGCTCAGACCACACTATCGAGTCCCCTCTTATTGGCTGATCTCTATCGGCGTGCAGCATCCAGCTAAACCGCCGCTTATCTCACAAATTACACCGTTTTACTCGATCCTCTCGAAAACTGCGAAAAGTAGACCTTTTTAACACAGCTTAGGACATCACCCCTACCATGTAAGTTCTTTGAAATCTACAGTAAAGATTATTTTTGGGAAATATCTATCTATCTTAAGTACCATTTTATACAAAAATTGGTCTTAGAAGATACTGCGTACTTATAATAAGTCCATAGGTCCAAACTTGAAAGTTTTAATTCTAATGCCTTCGCGTTGAGGGTTTGTGTATCGTAAACCCCAAGCCTACGCGGCTACGGATGCGGCACGGCGGCGTAGGCGTTGCGTAGACGTGGCGTAGGCGCCTACGTAGATTTATCAGTCAACACAAAATAAAACCATACTTCTCTTACCAAAGCTAATCGTCTGCAAAAAGACTACTTCATATGTTATTTTTGAATATGAATAAAGTTTAAATAACACACACAAAATATACAACGGCTTAACATCGCCACCACCAAAAAAATGGCAGTCTATTAACATTTTATCGAAATCAGTTCTTGGTAGGGGCGGGCAGCTTACCAATCGCCAGTTGAACCCCCGACGGCGGATTTTATTGCCATTCGTATTGTCGGCTAGAGATTTACTTTGACACGTCGGAAATTCGTTTGTTGACTCTTCGCCGCCATTTCCGAATGTCTATTTCGCACTGTTTTCCGCGTTTTTCTTCGTCGTAAAAGCTTAATTGCGCTTCAACTGCTCGTATGTTCACTTTACTGTACTTCGATAGCTTTGTGAAATGAACAACTGACACTTGAGGATTACCTCGTTGTGATTTAGCTTTACCGTCGAGAACATAAACTGTGGAGCGGCAGAAAACACTGCAAATTTTCCGCCGCTTGACTAATTTAATCTAATTTATCAATTTCCTCTCCTCTTCTTCAAAAACACTACACGCCCGCAGATGTATATCCTCCCGTGTCAGGTAAAATGCATTGGGTAACACATTAACAATGTTTCCTCTGAAAGCCTTTGTCTGCACTCAACGAATTACGGGGAAAGGCGAAAATTTAAATACCCGCCGGGACTGTTTTACATGTAAGAGATGCACTTTGCATGTAATGCGGCGATTAAATGAGACGACAACGTTCCTGAGCCGCCGCTGACTGCCACTCAGCGGAAAAATGTTGATTGTAAAACTGATATAATAATATTGTGAAACAAATTGTTCTTTATACGATATTTTACTATGGTATGAATTAAGATAGTTACTGTATTTGCAGTACCAGATCAACTAATACTCTGTAAGATGAAGAAGAAGAAATGCAAAGAAGATCTGAAATGCAATTTATGTCAAATCTTTAGAATTATGGAATCTTATTTTATTGTATTATTTAAAAAATTGTATGCCCAAGTGATTGGTCATAATGATCACCTGCATGTAACCCATGAATCACAAATAAACGATTTGATTTGAAGAGACGTAGAGATGAAGATGCAACAACTGTGATTATGTCGCTACTAATTTAGGTCCAGCTCCATTAGATCTTACACTACACCTCTCCATCTTTGATTAAACACGTACAGAAGCAAAAACTCTTCAATTAAAACCTTCAAAAAAAAAACCGTTTTATCAATCGTCTAGCTGTCAGTAGAGTCACCTCCAGTCTATACGCTCCGCAGAACCTCTGGCTACCCTCGAGGGGCAACACTCATCGCCACAAAGGTGCAAAGGGAAGAAAACTCAATTAAAACAACGTCGCACTTGTCTGGGCTCACATTACCACACGATTAAGCTCGCTGTAAGGTAATGTCGCGTACCGTATTCATTAGATCCGTGTTTTGTGAAAAATGAAGGAGTTTACCTTCATGTAGAAGCTAGACTTATTTTGTACAACGTCGAGTTCGCTGGTTTATTCTATGTTAGGTAACTACTCTGCGTAGTCTTGATGTGAGTTGACCAAGATTATGTCTGGACCTTAGAATAATAACGCAGGTTCAATAACCTTAAAAAAAGATTGTGCCTTCTGAGTTGGTGGTGGCTGTTTCTTCTCAGAGTTAGTCAGATACGAAACAAAGGCCCCATAATTTTAAAAGTGTTATTCAAAAGTGTATAAAAGTGTTTGTATTTTTGTAACAAGTCATTTTTCATTACTAAATCTATTGAGAATTTGTAAATTTCTTTACTGATATTCCTTTAAAAACAACGGAGGCTCTTAATTCCTCACCTGAAGTCTCAATTGGTTTATTGAAGGCGAACGTGCCTGGTTGCCTGGCTGAATTTAAATTTAAACATATAAACCACTACTACTGAGGTAATTAAAGCTTTCCGGCAAATAAAAATTAAACTGACCGAAGATCTATGGGGAATGTCTATCAAAGTTTGTACATCCATAGTTGAGACTATTGCACCATACTTAGCTTCAATATTTAATTTGTGTGTAGACCGAGGGGTTTTCCCAGATTTAATAAAACAAAGTAAGGTCATACCTCTTTTCAAATCTGGTGACAGTAAAGATACTAATAATTATAGACCTGTATCGGTGTTGCCAGCTTTTAGCAAGGTTTTTGAAAAAGTTATGCTAAACCAAATGCTCAATCATTTTAACACCAACAGAATCTTACACGATCAACAGTACGGTTTCACTAAAGGACGTTGCACAACTGACGCCGGTGTAACTTTATTAAAGCACATATTTAATGCGTGGGAACAGTCCCAAGATGCTGTAGAAATATTTTGTGACCTCTCAAAAGCATTTGATTGCGTGAATCACGACACATTGCTTTTGAAACTTGAGCATTATGGACTAGGTAAACTTGCACTTAGTTTGGTAAAATCTTATTTGAGTGAAAGGCAACAACATGTTCAAATAAATGGTGTTAATTCACAGGGTTTAAAAGTAAAAATGGGGGTTCCGCAAGGCTCAATATTGGGCCCTTTCCTTTTTCTGGTATATATTAATGATCTACCCTATTTATTGAAAAACCAACCTCAGAATATGGTGTTATTTGCTGATGACACTTCCCTAATTTTTAAGATAAATAGACGGGCTCAAAAGCTAGATGACGTAAATAAAGCCCTACTTCAGATTCATAATTGGTTCACAGCAAACAATTTAGTATTAAATGAAAAAAAGACAAAATGCATAAGATTTGCTTTATTGAATGTTAAAAGTAGTGATTGTGATATTCTATTAAATAGAGAGAAACTAGAATTCGTAGATGAAACGGTTTTCTTGGGGATTACGCTTGATTCACGGCTACAATGGGGTGCTCATTTAACATCTCTTGCAGGGCGGCTAAGTTCAGCAGCATATGCCATTAGAAAAATTCGTCAGTTTACTGATGTAGATACCGCTAGGCTGGTCTATTTTAGTTACTTTCATAGCCTAATGTCTTATGGCATTTTGTTATGGGGACGAGCTGAAGACATTGAATCTATTTTTATTCTGCAAAAACGAGCCATCAGAGCAATATATGGTCTTCGTAGGCGCGATTCTCTGAGAGAACTATTTAAGAACATTAACATTATGACGGTGCATTGTCAGTACATCTACGAAAACATAATGTATGTGAGAAAACATCTGCATCTTTTTAGTAAAAGAGGTGACAGACACAATTATATTACTAGGAATAGGGACCAGTTAGTGCAGCCAGGCTTCAGACTCGCTAAGGTAGACTCATCTTTCATGGGGTACTGTTTGAGATGCTATAACAAAATTCCACAAAGCATTCTTGAACTGAATGAGACGAAATTTAAAACATGTATCAAACGCACACTATGCAAGCAAGCATATTACAAGTTAGACGATTATATCGCTGATAAAAATGCTTGGCTCAATGCCGGTCCTGCTCCACAAGGACAGGACGCTTAAATGAATAGCATTTAATAGGAAGAAGAAAGAAGAAGAAGAAGATTGTACAACTATCTTTGCAATGTATAAATTCAATCTCTTTAGTATTATATAGTCGCATAGCACATATTGTGTGAGTACTATGTACTAGAAAGCTGGCGGATTTATCCTGTTATTATTTGTTTGTTTCTGATATTTCGTCACTGTTGCAAGCGTCATGATCACGGATAAACTCCGTTGAATATGTCAATAATTATCTGTGATCATAGAGTAAATGCCATATTAAAAAAAAAATGGTACTTTGTGAAAACCTATGCAGATTGAAGCCGAATTGGGTTAAGACGACAGAGATGGGTATGGGACTTCATTTCTCGGTATGACAGTTTTCTTCTAAAATAATGGAATGTAACGAATTCTAACATTTTTTTTCGAATCTCTAACAAACACTAACAAGAAGAACCTTTTTTTTTTTTTGGCGGATGAAAAATCATCGAATAACCCCTCCCGCTCTTGGGCAGAGCGAAAGGGAGTGTAAGACTTCTACTGACTAAAAAGCACCTATGTTCCTTCTTAGCCCTCTATGTCGAGGCCGCGATAACTAGTGTACAACCCGCGGCCCCGACGGGAACAAGAAGAACCTTTAGTCCACGATCGTATTGAAGGACCCAGCACAGGTTATTAATATCTATTAAATAGTAACTAAATAAGGAACTAACAAAGAATACAAAAACTAATTATTATTGTTTCACACCTTGCATACTTGATTAAAAGCAGCTGTAAATTTTATGTCCTAGGGACTTAAACTCAAAATATCAGACAAACATTTTATATCTCCTTTTTAACATAAGTACATAAGTGACACAAACTTTTTCTTTGTATAAATGACACGGGTGTCTTTATAATGTAACGTAAGTGTGGGGCGTAAATGTGCGGCTATCTGACCAATGCCCGTCTTCGGAGGGAGGATTCCGATACGACCGCGAGATAACGTAGACATTCCGTGATTCTGCACACAAAGCCACTAAATCGCTGTAACAAATGAGGCTGTTAAGACGCTTTCGGAAGTGCTTTGTTGTGTTGGAAGTTTACTGTACTATTTGTTTGTATGAACTACTAAAGTTATTAAGATTTCTTTGCGAAACTCTTTTTTTGTGAAGAAATCTAAAATATTGACATCATGTCATTGGGATTTCTCAGTCCCAAAACTCCTTGGCTGAACCTTGGATTTGTGCTCGGTTGGCAATAGTCACGCCGTGTTACACTGGACTTAAATATAACCTGCGAAATGTAGGTGTTCTATTTGGTACACCTCTGCATAAGCCTTCGGGGATTACAGGCGTGATGTTATGTTATATTATATAAATAGAATTGACGAGTGCGATTAGAAGCTACGGCCTTCGACTAACTACACAATAAGCACCGCACTGGTTTTTTTTATTACTAAATAGGTTTGGCCCTAATTCGTCTGATGTGAAGCGACTTTGCGGCCTAGGGTGGAGCAGGCTTGCCTAGAAGTTACCGATTCACTCGAACTTTAAAAAGATCCAGATTATAATGATTGAGAAACAGAGAAGCCGGCAGCGACTTTAACAGACTGATGGGTACTAGCTGATCCTGATTAAGGCATTGTTACGGAGCTTCTAAATGGGCGTTGGTGTATGGAGTTTTAAAAATGGAATCCCGAACAGCTCGAGTTGTTGTTCCCTGAGATAATTGAGTAAAGTCTGCCTAGACCATCAGAAATACATTTTAAGCAATGATACTGATAAAAAATGACAAACAGTATTTTGTAGGTAAAATCATTACAATTCATCGGTTTACTAATGTTTGTCATAATTTAATTTGCAATAATTTCTGAAATAAGCATGCAGCAAGCATGCAGCAACTATGTAGCAAGCATGCAGCTAGCATGCAGTAAGCATGCAAAAAGCATGCAGCAGGCATGGTTTCTGTCACGGCCCCGGCGCTGCGGGGCTACGCGGACACTCCCCGAAGGTTTAGGGCATAAAAGACTACGTGCCCGTCGGTCGGGGCTGCGAGTTGTTCAGAAGTTACCGGGGCCCCGACATAAAGGGTGTAAAAGTACCCTTAACGCAAACGAAGGGCATTTGTTTTCCCAACACTGCGATATTTTTTTGTTCTTGATCATACCTGGGAACCCCCTAGTTACGGAGACATTGGGGGTCAAAGTTACAAATTTTGCACAGCTGTTTTTGTAAATACTAGTTTTATAGGTTATAACTTTACTTAAATTACCTCCTTGACCCTTTTACTATTCAAAGCATCCACTAGCACAATGTTTTAAGAGTGCTACATTGAGTTTTACCGTAAAATGAGATTTTTGACAAAAAAAAGTTAAAAAAAAGTTTTTGCGTAGGGGTACTTAGTTTGATGTACAGAATGCTTGATTGCAATTTAACCCTTCACACATACGTGTGAAGGGTTAAATTGCACCCTGTATATGGCTAAGAAGGAACATGGGTGGTTTTTAGTCAGTATAAGTGTGACATTCCCTCTCGCTCTTCCCAAGAGCGGGATGCGGAGCGGAGCGGGGGTTATTTGATGATTTTCCACCCGCCAAAAAAAAATATAAGACAAGACTACGTAGAGTCGGTTTTGCAGCGATTCGTTTCTGTCACTAATATCCTATATCTAGAATCCTAATTATATCCCCCGGCAGCCGCAGTGTTTGTACAAAACAATAAGCGACTCCATATTATATCAAATGTAATGTATGTACCGATTATGTAAAGTGTTACATAAAGAAACTAATGATTATAACAGATGTTATTATGGAAACTTAGTTTATGGCAAATAAAAGTTATGACTAATAACTTCTTATGACTTATTATTTAGGCTATATAATAACGCTAGTTATTAGCCTAAATGATAATAAGTAGTACAAGCACAAATAATACTTTATGAGTGGGGACGATTACGGAAAACAATAATAGTACAAATTATTTTATGGAAAACAAGTGAATATCCAATTCATCATCATTCTAGGCAAATGATGATGAACTAGATATTCACTTGTTTTCACCTTTTCCCAACTATTTTGGGGTTGGCTTCCAGACCAACCGAATGCAGCTGAAAACCAGTATTTTACATGGAGCGACTGCCTTTCTTAGCACCACAACCCAATTAGTATTTGGTAATCATTACAAAACAGAATGCACAATAAAAACTATATTGACATTTTTATATCAAAGAATAAACCCATCAAACAGTAACAACAATAAAATAGCACAATTTATATTACTATAACAACAAATGAAACGTGCGTCAACATTACACAAAAAACAATAAAATTTCATTTTACGTTCAGAAGTCTTAGTATGAAGCGGGTAAGACCGTTATACGGAACACCTTTCGAGTCTCAATGGGGTAATATATTTTCAAGTTGGTTCATTAATTAATTGGCGTCTACCACGATGGGCTGTGTGCTTTTTACGATGACTATAAAACTTGTGTAAATGTGGGCAGGTTCATTATCTGCTAGTCTTCTTTAGACGAAGGTGTTACACGAGGATGCGGCAACTTAACTGTGGCTTCGTAGGACAAGTCTTCAGTAATGGAATTTACTTGTGACATGGACTGAGAGTGGGTAAACCCAGGGGTTTCTCTCTCTTTCAAGAGTAAATAATCTTAAGTAGATAAATATTTTACTTGGGTGCTAGGACTTGGCACTTGTTGTCTAGTCTAATACACTTCTCATCAAAAAAATCGAAACACCTCGCAGTTTATGATTTGATAAGGATTATCAGAAAAATGTGTATATTTAGGAATAAATGTAAAATGTCATTTAATAGTGAGTAGTATGAGGTTTTTAAAAACCTAATGTTAATGTTCTAAATTCAAATGAAGTCTTCATAGGTTTCGTATTTTGTATAATGAGTAATTTTTACCCAGTATGGAATATGAAGGAAATGGGTAAAACAACACGCGTAAATGAAAAAAAAATGTAAGAAACGTTTATTTAATAACTTGTATTCCCTCCGCGAGCTCTTATTACTGCTTCCATACGTTTCTTCATCGATCGGATGAGAGTCACGATCACATGTTGTGGTATATTATCCCATTCCTCTTGGATTGCATTTTGCAGCTGGCTAAGTGTTTCTGGGGCTGGATCTCTTGCTCGAATTCGTCTCTTTAATTCATCCCATAGATGTTCAATGGGATTCATGTCCGGGCTTCTTGCTGGCCATACCATAATGGAGATACCGACTTCGGTAAGATAATCTCGTACGACGCCCGCGGTGTGAGCTCTGGCATTGTCGTGCATGAATATGAAGTCGTTGCCAATAAAATGTGCATAGGGCATCACATGAGGTTCAAGACACTGTTCGATGTACCGATGAGAGTTTAGTGCAGGCAGCCGTGGCCCAGACACAAAGGCAAGTTCTGTCTTACCGTCGGCGCTGATTCCTCCCCAAACCGTCCACGAACCGCCACCATAGCTGACCTTTTCTTCAATGCAGCATTGTGCAAAGCGTTCTCCATCTCTTCTGTAGACCTTGTTCCTTCCGTCGTTACCATACAGCATAATTTTACACTCATCAGAAAACAGTACTTTGCTCTACTGAAGGTATGACCAAGTTAGGTGCTCGCGTGCAAAGTTAAGGCGCGCTCTTCGATGGTCTGTAGTTAATTTCGGCCCATTCGCTGGCTTATGCGGTGCCAATCCGCGTTCCTTCAACCTTCTTCTTATTGTAGAGTCACTTACAGCTACTCTTCGTACAACGCGAAGCTGCTGCTGCAGTTGAAAAGCGTTAAGGCGTCGATTTCGTAAAGAAGTTGTTACAATAAATCGATCATCTCGCTCAGAAGTGACCCGATTCCTGCCAGATCCTGAACGGCGCGTGAACGAACCAGTCTCCCGATAGCGTTTGTAGACTCTATGAACAGATGATAAGCTTAGATGCAATCTTGCAGCCACAACACGCTGACTAAGTCCAGAATCCAGCAATGCCACCACTTGGGCGGCTTCTGCGGGCGAAGTATCCATATGTTTTAGAAAAAAAAGTTTTTTCAGACGTCCCAAAGTCACAGTAAATGAAATAAGAAACAAAAAGTTTAAAGACAAGCGCTAATTTTTAGTTTTTAAACGAGAAACGTACTCCAACCCTAAATACACATTTGTCTCAAAACAGTGATTAATTTCATTTATAGGATAAACAAAGAAATTCTAATTTCGAATTTTGATTTTTTTCTTCTTACTGTAATGACCAAACTGCCAGCTACACAATAATGTTTTTTTTTCATGGAATTAATTCTCTTTTGTAAAAAATTAGGACAAAAACAATAAAAACGAAAGTGTTTCGATTTTTTTGATGAGAAGTGTATTTACAAAAAAAAGGGAAATTATTTAAGTAAAATAAACGAACCAACGAAATAAATAACATGGCAGGGCGCTTAGAAGACGAGAAGACGGCAGCACTGCCACGTTGAGTGGCAACGCTAATTCTTTGGTCAGTGGGTCGTCTTAGGGGCGGATTTGGCTAAAAAAAGATCCAGCCCTCTGGTCAGCCCCGGCGAGAAATTTCTTTAAAAAAGGAGACGCGCAATTGGGTAATATAATCCGAGAGTTTCGACACCAAACGACTCAAAGCTGTAACTACCAATTAGGACAATATTTATGCCGTTTGAGGCTCTCAGCAGCCGCAACAAGAGCGCCAGCACAGCCCACCGTGTTTGCAACACAAGATGGCGCAAAGATACCGCGGCCTCAACATAAAGGGCTAAGAAGGAACATGGGTGGTTTTTGAAGTCCCTTTCGCTCTGCCCAAGAGCGGGAGGGGTTATTTGATGATTTCCCACACCTAAATTTTTTTTTTCATTTTTTACGTAAACAAAAGATGAAGACGATACATATAGTGCTTTGAAAAGTCGTGTGACGTCACAAGGTAAGAACTTTTTTACCAACAAAGTGACGTCACACGCCCCCATTCATAATCTTTGACACGTTTTATATTCGTCAATTTTAACACGTATCCAATATTTTGCGTTAACCTAACAGACGGACTAATTAGATTTTTTTGGTGTAATACCCTATTATACTGAACATTTAAGACCCTACCATGTAACTTTTGCAATTTCCTAGTTGTGTCCGTTTTATTTGGTACTAGTATCTACCTACCCTTGCCTTGTTACACAATATTTTCTCCTAACAAAACAAACAAGTAATACATCTCCTTGCCACTCGTTTTACGTATATTTAATTGCCAGCTACTGTTCGCAATTAAACAGTTCCTAGGCCAATTCAGTTTACGATCGAGCCTCCGTTCGAGGCTTTTCGACGCCGCAATCAGTTTTACGATGCTTTTTGTCAGAAATTTGCCATTTTATAGCCAAGTCGAATAAGTTTGTTCGTGTAGTTGACGGTGAACGGTTGCGCAGCATCGGTGCTGAGTTTCCAAGCGGTTGCGTCTAATTTTAAATTAAATGGGTGATTTGGAATTGTTATCGTTAAGTTATTGTCCCAAATACTCTATCTGCGACGGCCATCGATTTTGAATCATCCAAAGAGTGAAGGTATATTGGTTGATTTTGCTTGATTTGGACAACATCTTTTGGAATACCAGTCTGTTTTATTTCTGTTAAGTATCCGCCCGTCAAACTTCGACTTTGTGACCACAATTAGTGACCTCTCACAGCCAAATCTCTTTAAGCAAAGATCACGTGACATATCTTAGGGTGCGTTCCCGGTTTCCCGCCACAACACCCCTTCAGTCAGGAACCGCAGTTCGCGTTCCACTTTTAATAGCGAGGAACGCGATTCGAATGTAAATCACCCTCCGAGCACATTTGCCAACACCTTACTGTTTACGTTATTCTCCTCGTCTCCATTCCTCCCAAATTTTATAACTTTTCAAACTTGCCGAGACGAAATTGTACGCACGTTTTACAAATAAATCGTATCTAAAATGGCGGCATTTAAATATAGAATAAGTAAAAGTCAAACTTGTTGTTATAATTACATTTATTTTGTATAATATTATTTTTAATGCATAACACATGCATACAATATGTTCTTAAGTACAATAAGTAGTAATAAAATATAATAAATCTGAATTCACAACAGGTACATGATCTATCATGGTAGGTCATGAGGTGCGGTGGCCCAGTAGTGGCGGCCCCGCCTTACGAACACTAAGTCGTGGGTTCGAACCCACTGCTCTCAAAAACGGAGTACGAAAACATCGCGAGGAAACCGGCATGTCCTAGAACTAAAAATTCGAAGACTTGTGACATCTACCAATACGCACTGGGCCCGCGTGGTGGATTTTAGCGTAACAAAAGGAATGGCCTTTGACATTCATTCCCAGACAAACTGAAGAGGGGGCAATGACTTCCCAGTCACCGCCGGTGGCGACTGGGAAGTTTGATTCCCATTTGATTTCGGTGGCAATCCCCGATTCCCAGTCTGACAGACTGGGAATGAATGCCTTTTCATATATAAACGCAATTTTCAACAATACATCAATTTGCTCCTATATTTAAACAGGCGCAGTGCCTTTTAAACTCGTGGCCAGCTAGAAAGAATTAACAGGGTATAGGCTTACAAATTGTGAAATAAGCAATTGATAAAAAATCATTTGCTTAAAATTTCCGTAGTTCTACCTAGTTCTCCACAGAGTTTTGTCCCGAAATTCTGATATCAGAATGGATGGTCCACCTTAAATGTTTTAACATATGAAATATGCAATTCTTTCTTTGGCACAATTTCGAAGCTAAAAAAAAAAGAAAATACACTTCAAAAACACAAAATCGTGAAAAATAAACAAGAAAAATCAGCTTCTTGAAGTCGGTGACATTTGTTTGTTTGATTTCGTTTTTTTATGCCACCGGCTTCGGAAGCAGATTTTTTTTCTGGAGTTTATTTTTGAATTCTTTTTTGTTTTTGTGATTTTGAAGTCGTTTTTCCTTTATTCGGCTACAGTTGCATAGTACAATACCATACAGTCTTTTTTTTCTTTTTGGGGGGTGGGAAATCATCAAATAACCCCCTCTTGCGTGTTTATGTCGAGGCCGCGGTATCTCTTACAACAACCCGCAGCCAAAACCCATACAGCCTTTGTTATGAAACAAAGTGTGTTATAGTAAAACTCGTTACTACGCAGGTGCTTCAAAAACACAATTTGGGAAAAGAAAAATAAATTTTAATAAAATAATTAATTTAATATTAAAATTTACAATATTTATACTTAGTACTAGTACACAAAATATTTATCTATGAAAGTATTTATATAGCATAGCACCTTTAATACAATCACGAAACGCATATTACTGACTGTGCATGTATTAAGTCAAGATGATGCCTGTGATGTCTTAGAGAAAAATATACTTAATTCTATTAACATAGAATAGAATTCTCTATAAACAGAATAACATGTTACATTAGTGATCTTAAATAATGATAGACAGGGCAAACGAATGAACCTTTAACGAATCGTGGCGCCATCTATACGAAGCAAAGCTGCTTTGTGCGTCAAATCTTTGATTAAACGACCTTCGATATTCTTCAGGATTTAAAGTAGTCATAGCTAGGTGAGTTCTTTACCAATGTTCCCCAAATATTTGAAAATAAAGTTCGATTTTAAGTAAACATTTTATTTTAAGTTAAGTACTCAATATAAGTTTGTTGTAATTAGGTAAGTACATTTCCTATAATCTATATTTACAAGTGAAACTACTACTGTAATGGCGTTTTCTAAAATCATGTCATTGTTTTAAAATTGTCTGTAAACTTTTTACAACAGAAACACACTTGTATTGTTTGAATATTCCTTCAAATCTAATTCACTATTTAATGGAAACTAAATGCTTTTGCACTATATTCAGACTAACATACATGTATTTTTAGGCGAAATTATGTTCCTAGTGTATTTTTGTTATCATAATTGGTTAGGTATAACTTTTTAGAAAGCTCTTATAATTAAAATGTAACAGTTCAGACTTTAGTTTTAATAATACTACCATAACCTTATTGTTTGTTGTTGCTAGCTACGTTGGCATCCCAACCATTTTATTTTATATTATTTTGTATATTATTAAAATGGCTCTAATTTCACTGCAAGCATGCACATAATGACACCTGTAATCAAACTGTGACTTTTTTATTGATATTATTCACAAGTGACTTATAGTTTTTATTTTATTGGTGAGTTGCTTTGTTCTTAAAAAGTTTCGATACAAAAAAGATCTTGTTCAATACTCCAAATAAATTAATGCACCATTTTAATACGAAGTTGCAAGAAATAAGCATTTCAACTTGTACGTTTTCTATAAATAAAACTTACACTCAAATATAACTTTTATTTCTTTGTAATAATAAATAAAACTTTGAAGTCGTCATTTTGTACGTGCCTAAAACGCTATCCGCGAAAAGCCAAAAAAAGAACCTCGGTCTTGTAGTCTATGACCGTTCGCAATAGGGGATCGGACAAAAAAAAACTAATTAGTCCGTCAGATAGATTTCCAAAAAATATTGGAGACGTATTTTTTCTGTTTTCACATAAACAAAAAATGAAGTGAATACAGTGCTTCGAAAACTCGTGAACTCTTCGAAAACGTCATATGGTAGTACATTTTAACCTACAAATGACGTCACAACCACATCTTATCTTCGTCAATTTTGATTAATTTGATAAAACAAAAACACACGTATCCAATATTTTTCGATAATCTAACTGACGGACTAATTAGAATCATTGTTTTTTGACTCAGTCCGATCCCCTATTGTTAGATGCGCGCGCATAGGAAAACTGATTATTTTTTCCCGCCATTACGTAAAAATTTTCGCAACTCGTTTTGACTGTTGAAAATGGTTTTATAGTATTATTTTCTTCACAAGTGTGTTGAAAATCGTCGTATGATACACGTGTGTATTGATGATTACCGTCCTCGGCTCTCTTAAGACCCTCACCTAACGGCTCGGGTCTCAATGGCGCCTCAGCGGTAATCACCGACATTACACACTTGTACAATAATGTACTATTATTCTTACAACACTACTATATATATCAATTCTGCAAACTTGACAACATGCAAATGTTGTCAAGTTTGCAGAATTGATTATCTCTATAACCTTTGTATGTGCGCCAGTAAAATAAACAGTATACACGAGTAGATCTTAATTTGTGCGTAGATTTAACAATATATTTGTAAATGATAACACGGTTTTTTGAAAACCCGAAAAAATATCGCAGCACCTAAGTGACAAAACGTATAAGCTCGATAAAAACTGTATTCGGTTAATTTCAGTTCTTCTTGACGCTTATAATATAAAAAAGTTTCAAAACTGGTACATACATGCATGTGTTTTTGAATAATATTGCTAAAAGTCAAAACGACAGTGTCCTAACTTTGACGGCACAGTACAAAAAAAAGGCAAACATTTGTGCATTTAGTCAAAAATATATCCTGAGTGAAAATATTTAGCTTGGAATGTTTCGCATTAAAACAGATATACTTAAACAAAAAAACAAAACATCTTAACGGCTGGTTATTCGGCTTTTTTTTTTTGGGGGTGGGAAATCATCAAATAACCCCTCCCGCTTTTGGGCAGAGTGGAAGGGAGTGTCAGACTTCTACTGACTAAAAACCAACTATGTTCCTTCTTAGCCCTTCTGCCGCGGCGTCCGACCTTGTTTGGAGAAAATGAATTATTGATATTATATATTTTTAATTCCACACCGACTAAATCTGTGATATGGTGAAAAATTGAGACTGACAACAAAAATTGAAATAAAAATGTGGCCGAACGACGGAGATTCTACCCAGATCATAATACCTATGAACTGCGTTAAAAAGCTTAAAATGGACCATTCACACTGCGTCTGTGACCATTTTACGAATCTTAACGTAATTCATATTCTTTTCTTATTATGATCTATTTTCCTAAATGGCCACATGCTAAAGTGGCCATTTTAGACCCCTATTTTTTTATTGGCGGGTGGAAAATCATCGAATAACCCCTCCCGCTCTTGGGCAGAGCGAAAGGGAGTGTCAGACTTCTACTGACTAAAAGCCACCCATGTTCCTTCTTCGCCCTCTATGTCGAGGCCGCGATAACTAGTATACAACCCGCGGCCCCGACGGGCGTCGGCCCTTTCGTGCCCTTCCCATGTTGCTGACATCTCTTTGAGGCGCGCGTGGAACACGAACGCGCCGTCGACATGGCCTGTTTTCGTCGTAAGACGGACGGACGGCGAGTTAGCCCATCACTCACCCTCCACAGGCCCGCGTCTACGGTGGCCGGAGGTCATCGCGTGACCCCCGACGCCCGGAGCGCCTCCCGCGGTGGCTGGGACGAGAGGTTCTCTCCTTCTCGAGTTCCGCCACCTCCTTCGCTAGCATCACTGCTTCGCAGAAGGAGGCGACAGCGTCCCATTCCTCCTCGCCCCGGACCATGGCTTGCACCAGGGCCTGGCGCGAGAGGTCGCCGCTACGAAAACACGGCGGGACTCCGCCCAATCGGGGCACACCTCTACTGTGTGCTCCACCGTGTCCTCCGGCCGATCCTCACAATGGTGGCATCCGGGCGTTTCCTCCCGCCTGATTCGGTGCAGGTACCTCCCGAAACAACCGTGTCCGGTGAGGACCTGCGTCATACGGAAGGTGAGGGCGCCGTGGCGCCTCTCTAGCCACTCCTCAAAGCCATTTTAGACCCCTGTCACTTAGAAATGGTTTTAACTTTTGAACTAGTGACCGACAGATTCTGATATTTTTTGACTGATTCCGACTGACCGGCAACAAAGTTTGGGAGAAAACAGATCATCGCTAGGGTGTCCTAGCTTTTGAGATTCAATTTGGGTCCAGTTGTGAAGATGATCCCCAGATTGGCCTATAAACCCTTATAACTTTTGAAACAGTGACCGACAAAGAGGATATAACCGATTTATTTAAATCGCGGCCCACATTGAAAGCAGTATGTATGAATAGAGGACATAAACACGAACAAAAATGTCCAGTGATACGGTACCCTAAAGTGTCACGTTACCGAGATAATTGGAGGTAAAGATCGACAAATGAGTACAACGACAATCATTAAAAAAAAAACTTGTTACGTGTATAGGCATTAAATTGTATGCAAATAATTGTTCTCAGGTTGATTATTATAATGCGCGCGAGAAAATCGCTTTGTATCGCAATAAACCGCTTTGTTATGGCAAAGAATAAATGCTCATAGTAGTATGTATTGTACCTACTCTCTTTAAAAAAAAGTAATAATAATAATCACCACCCATAGACACGTAAAAGGTCTATTTTTTATGAGGTCATTGTACTCATATGTCGATCTTTACCTTCAAATATCTTGGTACCGTATGATACTTTGGGGTACCTACCGAGTTACTAGACGTTTTTTGTTTGTCTTTATGTTATCTTTCAATATATACCAATTTCATCGTGGGCCGTGTTATCTAGAAAAAATCAAAATGGCGGTGATTCGATATGCCAGCTTCCAGACAAAAAAGTTCAAACCCCTTCGACCAATTATAATACCTATTCACTTTTGGTTTGCAGTATTTTTGTATTATTAAACACCATCAACTTGAAAAGATGTCGTAATACAATACAATTTACACAAAACTGAATTATGTGTCTGAACGAAATAAATGCTACTGGTTTTTGCAAAAATGACAGTAGAAGGTTTGCCTATCACCGGTAAGTGCGATTTTATTTGTTTCATTATAAACCTTAGTTTATACTAATTTACTAATATTAATTTAATATAATGTTTAATTAAAATCAACATTTTCCCATCAAAGTAAAGTTTGTTTTCAACCATTTGTTGATCGTGTTTTACGCTATTCAACTAGTAATGTGGTTAGGTTGAATGCAGATTTGATCGATAGATATCGATAAATGAAAATGTGAATGGTACGTTTTATTTCATCATCTGCCTAGCCTATTTCCCTTTGCTGGGGTCGGCTTCCAGTCTAACCGGGATGCGGCTGAATACCAGTATTTTACATGGGTACGTTTTATTTAAAGGACAATAAATAAAATTTCAAAATTAGTTTAACTCCTTAGAAATATATATTTTCTAAGAAAAAACTGTGGTAGTATTTATTTGTTTGGATTTGTTTAATAAATTATTTTATGTTGTTGTGTATTTACATGTAGGAAATTATTTTATTATAATACTACGACCTTCTTTCTTAATTAAACTAGAATACAGGTATTTAACGATAATACAGGCTGTCAGTTTGCATACCTACTCGACAAATTCAAGAAAGTTACATAAAACTCATAGTATATAATATATCCGAATCAATAATGGGTATTAATAGGTGTAAACCACCCGTCTTAAAACTCGGTCCGTCTGATTGTCACCTTAAAATGCATGCTTTTAAAGACACAGAAACAAACGTAAACATTTATTATATCATTTCTTATTCCCTAAACCACGGCGGCGGCATCGCGGAGGATATTCTGATATACTGAAAAAAAATTACAACTACAAAAGCAGTGTAGCCACTGTATTTTGGATTGATAATTTATATATTTTTAGACAATCTCTGAATTTTCTCAAATATGCAAAACTGCAACTTGTCATTATTTATAGATCAAAGCTCAGTGTCATTTCCTTGACGTTCAAGTAGCAAAAATATATACCTATGACCCGAATATAATTCTTGTTCATAAAGTCATTAAGTTTATAATTGCAATCATTATGAATACTGCCATCTATGGTAAAAACCGTCCTGTGGTGAAACTTAATTTATTATATTTTTTGGTTAAAAGGACGATATAATTATGTATTTAAATTTGTTGGAAAAACGCTTTTATTGCGTTTTATATTCGATACCATATCACTGCGTGACCTCAAAAGTTTCTTCGTCAATATGAATAAAAAAATACAAAAATGTTGTAGTATCTGCTTGCCTCACCTACTCGGTTCGCCATTTGTTTCGATCTGCAAAAAATAATAAAAATTAAAAAATTAATTATATTATTATTATACGTGAGGCACAGCAAAGTCTTTTAAATAAATAATATTACAAAAGAGAATGCTCATTTCGGCAATCATTCAATATAGGAGGTATTGAACGATTGCATTGTATCGGACCATTTCTACGCCTCCTCATTGGTGCAATAACAGCAGCTGTAACCTTCAGTTATTATTGCAATTGTCTCTGACTTAAATTAGCATTTTCTTATCAGCTGTTCAAATAGTGATATGGACAATTAAGACAATTAAATAACAACGGATATAATATGTATCACGAGGATTAATCCTTTATTAATTCTAATAAAACAGCTATTCCAGATAATGATAATATTCTTGATGAATTCAAAGATTAATGACAATTGTTATAAACTCAATGAAGACAGGTTTGTTCATATTATAAACGACATCACAAATGACGCCTAGAGTTATAATAGATCGAGAATATCTTATATTTTATTGAAGTCAGAAAAAGAAAGGGGTCCTAAACATATACGGCGAAGTGGTGGATGGGTGTACTGTACATAACACCAAACAAAACTTTTTTTTTTTTTTTTTGTGGCTGGGAAATCATCACATAGTCTCCCGCTCTTGGGCAGAGCGAAAGGGAGTGTCACACTTCTGCTGACTAAAAACCACCCATGTTACTTCTTAACCCTTTATGGCCGCGGTATCTCTTACAGCAACCCGCAGCCCTACATAACGCCTCTGCCTATACTATACATTCGGACAATTCACACGTGATATTACATGAATTTTTGCTTCTTTCACTAGACATCTTCAATCCGAAAAACTATTATTTACAAAAACAGCTGTGAAAAACTTGGAACTTTGACCCCCAATATCTCCGTAACCAGGGGGTTCCCAGGTATGGTCTAGAACAAAAAAAATGTTCGCAGTGGTGGGGAAAACAAGTGCCCTTCGTTTGCGTTAAGGGTACTTTTACACCCTTTATACAGTATGTATATAAATACCTTATCAAGCGAAGCTAGTATGAGAGGTGCAGAATGTGCTTGTGCAAGAAGCCTTTCTGACACCAGTCTTCTAGTGACCCCTTTCCGATCTATCGCCTCCTGTGGCAAGAACCGCCACATGCATGGTGTGAACAGCTCAGCGTCCATCTTCAATGTGTCTCTCGCATCGAACAGCCATCCCACGATCATCCCAACTGTGAGCGTGGCGAGGAGACCCAAAGGCGCTATCCAGTGGTACGACAACCGGAATAATGGAAACACTGCTTCTGGATCCTGTTTGGGTAAATGGGAAGAAATTTGGTTGATTAGTTTGACATGGTCACTACCATTATTATGAATACTTTAAACGGGATATTTAGCATGATAATTATTTGTTTCGTTTGGTAAATCTCTCGGTTTAAGTGTGGCCTGATTTAGGGGGTGTAGTGTATAAAAACAATCCACTAGTTAATTAATCTATGGTATTGATGCCATATTCTGTCGTCTCTGGTTAAGCATTGCGCGGGATAGTGCGCGGGTTGCGAGTCCTCGGACAAGAGGTGTCAGACACGAATATAAAAGAGATTAAATATAATGCGGCAGCCACACACTCGACGAGTGGCATGGGAAGTAGTGAGGAAAGGAGGCAGAGACATAGTGTGGCCACTTTACTCGTCATGCCGCACGTCATGCTCCTCGTCCTGCCCATCGCTCCCTAATTTGTCGGTTTTTGTTTTTGTAGGAGCGTCGCGATTAATTGCGCGAGTAGAGCAGTGTGGGCAGAGCGGGCAACATCGCGGCAAATAGCGGCCGCGCGTGGAGCATAGCGATGAGCAGCGCGAGGAGCATAGTGTTGAGGCCGCATAAGACTCGATGATACAGAGAGCATTCACAGTTGCACGAGAATTAAATTAAACTGAAGCGATATTTGAATATGAACGATCAGGCGCTAATTTAAGAAAGCCTTTCGTGTAGATCATGGGTTAGGTTAAGGAGAAAGATTTTATTGCCCTTAAAAGCTTAGGTTCGCTATTTGTACCGAAACAATTTACCTCCGGCACTTTGAACCCCGGTCTTCCTTAGGGCTCGTTTACGGAGACGCGGGGCGTCGCGCGGCGCGTGCAGAAAGCTCGTCGCGTGCTTCATTATTCATTTACTGAGAGGTGAGTCCACCGCACCCAACGCTGCATTTTAAACCAACGAGCGAAAAATCGCTTCTCGTAAAATCGTCGTTTGAAATCGTTAACGTTTTCATACATCGCCATGTGCTTAAATTAAAAACGCACAACGCGACGCGCGACACCCCGCCTTATTGTGAGTAACATTGGTATGCCAAATGACGGTACTTACCTACATCCAATTGGTACACATTAAGTAGTCTCAACTTCTAGACGTGATTACAGTATTTGTGACATACCTATCTAAATGCTTCCTACATTATTGTTTGTTTATCTGACTACTAACCCAAATTAAATGACAAAAATCGTATCACGCATTTTCTGAATTACCTCGACAGTCACGTAGGTACGCCACGCTTCTGTCATAGAAGTCATAATAGTCAACATCTTTTTTAAAGTGGGTACTATCATTCATTGTTATGCGTAAATTTTCCTGTTACTCCAAAGTAACGTCGTTAGTAAAACGGTAAAACGGTCAATGGCATAACCTGGGCAAGGCCTGTCAGCAAATATTTATCGAATATCTTTTAGTATCAAATCCACCGAATCAGATGTAAATTAGTTATATCATACATGCAAAGATGAATCAATTAAATACCGCTACTTTAAATTGTGGCACAATCCTAGAACTAAAAAATAGAGCACAAGGTTCTGGATTTTTTAGTTAAGCTGATTACGCTTTAAGGTGACATGAGCTACACAGATCTGAGTCCTCATAATTGCAACTTAAATAACAGAACAGAACATACTTACAATAATAGGATTAGCCAGCACGTAAGAGGCATTCAGAGCACATTCCATAGACATGTTGAGTGGTGGGGCTTTCAACCCGCTCGCAGCAGCCGCCTGTGTCCCCAGCGACACGGTGCCGGCCATGAGGCCCCCGGCCAGGGCCCCTGCCAGTGCACCCCGGGGCCCCACCCACCAGCACCCCATGCCGAGAGTGAACACACCGCATGTTGCGCTTGCTGCGATGGCTGATAAAGCAGTTGCCACACCTGATGATGATACAATGTTTGGTGATGTCTTAGTGTTAAACAGAGCCTTCATTTTTCTTCAAAATAAAACCCTTCAGGAAGACGAACATGATTGTATGTAAATATCAAAGAGAATGTAAATATTAGAAAAAAATGCATGTAGAATTAATTGAAAGTCGGAAAAGAAAAGAAACAGAAAACATAATAAATAAAAAATACATATTTGGCTATGCAAATCGACGTGACCAAACAAGTACTGTTCTAAATAAAACTAATCGTGACAATGAACTTGATATTTGTGAAAAAAATAGTTTTATTCATTCAAGTATTAGTATTAAATCTCTATGGTTTTATGTTAAGTCTCGGGAAGAGGGAAGGGAGGCCTTTGTCCTGCAGTGGAAATAAGGTACTGGCAGGTTACTTACCGAGCACACCTCCAAGTTTCTCAACAACAAGCAGCATGCCAAGAGATGTTAGAGCGAGAAGAGCTGTGGCCCCTCTCGCCACGATGCCTTCAGTCAAAGGCTTCAGTTTCAGCTTCAACCAACCGTGAATGAGGTCTTCAACCACCACCAGGGCGCAGGAATTTAACACACTTGAAAGTGAACTAATCAAAGAAAAAATACATTTTCAAGAATCCAGTTTTAAAAGGCAACAGATTTCAGTAGCGATCAGAATATCGTTGCTGCACCTGCCAATTTCCATAAGTGCATATTCAAATTTTTTAACACTATGCTAAGCATTATCTCCCTTTCATTCGCGATGTGTTATTTTTTTTTTGTAATATTCGAACTAGAAATGAGTAGGTTGAACTAATTTCATTACATTTATAATTTTGCAGTGTTTACGTTTATTTATTCAATAACACGGTTTTTGTTGATTCGCAAAACCTTCCAAAAATCACATTTTGAACTTATTCGGCGCAGGAGCGATTAGTAGTTCTTACTTTGTCTAGGACAGACCTATTTGTACCATCTTTGGCAGAACTTACCTAAGTCCAGCTCCGAACACTCCAGCTAGGAACACGCCGGGCAGACCAGGTAGGTTCTTGACCTTGGACACGTAGGTCACGAAGGCCGGTAGAAGCCTGTCGTCCACCAGGGGCTTGCCACCAGGCTCGCAGCCTCCTTTCACCCAGGCGGCCCATGCAGCCAGGCCGCACCACACGCAGAGGGATATCGCCAGGATTGCGCCCATGCAGAATATGAATAGAGCACTGGAAGTTTTGATGAGGGTTAGATAAGTAGGATATTAGGTATTTACTTAGTAGAACAGTTTACCTAACCGTCTGGTGTCCGCAGCTCCACGTCCAAAGCTTGTATTTTGCGTACCTATATACTACTTAAAAAAACTTCGATATACCTAAAACCGAGTCTATTAAAGCAGACTACTCCTCTACTCCTACAACAAAAACTAAATGCTAAGAATAACTGGCAAAACATAGATCACTGACGTTGCTTAAAAAAACGCTAAGCTGAAGTAGGACTGGGCTGGCCCGACGAGTTGTGAGCCAAAATAACCACGTTGTGGAGCCAAGATACAGCCAGAAGGCGACGCGGTAGACGTCGTAGGAGATGGCGGTACGAGCTGGACAGAACAAACGATCAGTCCACATTGACACCGTTTCGAAAGATTTGTAGGTCAAGGCTTTTGCCTAGCAGTGGGATGACCTTGTATTGCAACACTACCGATAATAAACAAACTAGCTTACGCTAGTATGCAGATAAAATTTCCGCTCAAGGCAACCCCTTTAAGCGGGATCACGGTGGAGTAATACTCACTAAGTATATATCACCCACAAAAGTAAAAGTCGATTGATTTCACAGATTACCTTCTCTAGATTCCTTATGATAAACATTTGGTTTGTATTTGATGTCATCTTTAGTGGTAAGCATGTATAACAATTCGATGGGCTATCGCAAGATGACGTTAAACATAGATTCTGAGTTGTCCATATTTTTTTTTAACTGAATGGCAAATTAATGTGCACTTTCTATAACTTTAATATACTTGGAACCTACTTGAAAAAAATAACCAATGAAGGAAACTGAATTGGAAATTACATAATTATCATAATAAAACCAGTTGTTAATCTCACAATCACTCGACAACGAAAGATGATATATACTAGCATCTAGTTAGACTAGGGTTCCCAGATTTAAAAAACTTCCAGAAAAATATCTCGTAGGTTAGTTTTCGTATTTTTGTTGCATAATTATGCGGTGTACTTCAAATGTAAATTATTAAAGCTATTTACATTATTCATAATTGTCATCACAGAATGTCCAAGCTATCGGCAAGACTCACAACAGCAAAAAGATTGAAGCACACTTCAAAAGCTAACTTGAGCTAAAATTCGGAACCTCTACGGAAAATATCGGACGTATGGCAACCCTAAACAGTTGAACTATGTGCAATATTTACTTACATAAAATACTGCCTTACCCTTAATTAGAGGCATGCTGTTCTTATCAAATAATTTATGTGATCTCATAATCAGTGTTGCTGCTCCATTCTAAACTCTTCAAATATTGGCATTGTCTAGACTTCTAGAGGACAAGAGACCTGCCCTACAACAACGAATTGCATGTTGTGATACGACGGTGACAAACACAAATACATTATTATTATTATTATAAAACAGATGCATTGGGTATAAAAACGGCTGCATGTGAATGAAATCATTGGCATCCTTCCAGAGAGTGAAAGTTTTTTTTTTTTTTGGTGGGTGTAAAATCATCGAATAACCCGGCCCTTTCGGGCCCCTCCCATGTTGCTGACATCTCTTTGAGGCGCGCGTGGAACACGAACGCGCCGTCGACACGGCCTGTTTTCGTCGTGAGACGGACGGACGGCGAGTTAGCCCATCACTCACCGTCCACAGGCCCGCGTCTACGGTGGCCGGAGGTCATCGCGGGACCACCACTCTTCTGCCCTTAGTCTTACTTTTAAGTCATGTCAACTAATATTTCAAGCACTGCTTATTTTATTTTATATAAGTACCTAATATTGAAGTTCTTGTGACCACTAAAAACCAGCGCTGTGCTGTGGGTGACCATAGCACAGCACCATGCTGAGTGGCAACCTACTTGTCGCATTCACGACGTGCAACTTTTTTTTTATAATAGCTGCTTGTTCTATTGTTTTAATATCTGTTAAGCGTTGTATGTGTATTGTTTTTTTTTTCCTGTATGCTCGGTATGTTTCTGCGACGAATAATTTTTTTTTTCTTTCTTTTCTTTAATATATTTGAATGACCCCAAATCGGGCGGGAGGAAACGCCCAGATGCTTCCATTGCGAGGATCGGTCGAAGGACACGGTGGATCACACCGTGGAGGTCTGCTCCGCTTTATTTTATCGAGAAATAAATAATTAAGAGACTTTCCTCGAAATGGTTTTACGAAGAGCACAGTTGTAGAAAACTCGACCATACCCATTAAGATTATCAACCTAACCCAGTATTACCATGAATGAACATAATACTCACAGTATCGCTTTCCTCTGGGTCGGCAGAGCTATGTACCTCTGGACCATAGTCTGGTTGACAGAATTGAAGCAAGTCCAGTAGATGAAGCCGCCGACAACCGCACCCCATCCAGTTTGACGCTCGTACGGAGAAAAACTCCAACTGATAACAAAAGAACAACTGGTCAAAACAATCGGAAGCTGGAGACTTCACTAAGTAACTAATTTAAAAAAAGAACGATTATTCTAGTCAATATTTGTTTTTTTTTGTAATAGTACTACCTCAGTACTACTTAATTACGATTCAATACCCAATGCCTCCTAAGAAGACTTTTCTATCTTTGCATAATAGGGGATCGGACTGACTCAAAAAAATATGATTCTACAAGTATATAGTCCGTCAGTTATATTATCAAAAAATATTGGATACGTGTTTTTTGTTTTATCAAATTAATAAAAATGACGGAGATAAAACGTCCGGGTTGTGACGTCATTTGTAGGTAAAAAATATACTGACATGTGACGTTTTCGAGGAGTTCACGAGTTTTCGAAGCACTGTAGGTATCGTCTACATTTTTTGTTCAGTTTATATGAAAAACAGAAAAAATATTTGTTCTAATTTTGTATTGTTTTTTCTAGAAATCTATCTGACGGACTATTTTTTTTTGTACGATCTCCTCCCTTCTCCTAGTTTTATTAATGTTTTGAAAAAATGAACAAGCTTTAATTCTAATGAAAAGAAGACAGTTCAATTAGGTTTTTTATCAACATTGATCGCATAGGAAAGGTTTCGTGTCCGTGCTCTAAACCGTTGAGTGGTTCTCACGTGAGCAAGTAATCCTGGCTTAATTCTAGTAGCAGGTTTTCCAATAATCATTTAGAATAAGTCATAGAGAAGTATGAAAGAATAAGACATGCTGCACCGACCCTAACCACCCAAATTAATAGAGTTAAGGGCAAGAGAATGGTGATGACGAATACGTCACATTAAATTTAGTTCAATGTGCTCACTATACACATCATTTTCAGCTTTTTCTCTTATTTTGGGCAGAAGTCCAATAAATTCATCAACATTGTCGTCATCTCCATGAATATCTACCGTATTATGTAATTACTAAGTAGTTTTAGCGTTATATCATTAGGCAAGGTCGACTTTTATGCGGCCGCCACACACTCGACGAGTGGCATGGGAAGTAGCGAGGAAAGGAGGCAGTGACATAGTGTGGCCACTTTACTCGTCATGCCGCACGTCATGCTCCTCGTCCTGCCCATCGCTCCCTATGTTGTATGTTGTCGGTTTTTGTTTTTGTAGGAGCGTCGCGATTAATTGTGCGAGTAGAGCAGTGTGGGCAGAGCGGGCAGCATCGCATCGCGGCAAATAGCGGCAGCGCGAGGAGCATAGCGATGAGCAGCGCGAGGAGCATAGTGTGGCGGCCGCATTAGATGACGATTCCGTGTGTGTGTGTGTGTGTGTGTGTCTGCCTAGCCTTTTCCCAATTATGTTAGGGTCGGCTTCCAGTCTAACCGGATGTAGCTGAATACCAGTACCTACTTTACATGGAGTGACTGCCTATCTGGAACTCCACATCCCAGTTAATACTGGGTAATACAATACCCTTTGGTAAGACTGGCTGTCAGACTTTCAGGTCACTGACTACCTATAACGACTGCCAAAGATCTGTAAATGTAAGCCGGGACCAATAGCTTAACGTGCTTTCCGAGGCACGAAGGAATTTCGGTATGCAGTGGGCGGTCACCCATTCACAGACCAACCTATGCAAGCGCGGCTTAACCTAAATATGAACCTGAGTAGCACTTATTATTAAGCCGAAATGCATAAAAAATACAAGTTCTTCTGTTCCCTTCTAGTCTATACTACCAATAGTCAGCTATTTTCTGAATGACTTTTAGATATTTTTTAATGGGACAATCCCGCATCACTATTCCAAAACCACTGCAACTCCTGAAAGCCAGAATCAACAGTGGCGACCACAAGAAAAGCGCCGAGACAATGAAGCTCGACGAAGTCCCAGAGAAACGAAGTTAAGTTCGCTTTACCCAATGTTAGAAATCTGGGTCCCAATATTATCCTCGCCAATCAGGAGCTGGAAACTGCCGACTCTGCTGTATTTCTGGGCATAACAGTAGATGCAAAATTACAATGGGGTTTACATATATCAAGCCTAGCGGGAAGGCTAAGTTCAGCCGCATACGCCGTCAGAAAAGTAAGACAATTCACTGACGTTGATACAGCACGGTTAGTCTACTTCAGTTATTTTCACAGCGTTATGTCATACGGTATTCTGCTGTGGGGCAAAGCTGCTGATATTCAAAATATATTTGTTCTGCAGAAGCGAGCGGTTCGTGCAATTTATCAGCTGGGTGCCCGAGTTTCTCTTAGAGATTTTTTTAAGGAGATTGGTATCCTCACTGTTGCTTCTCAGTTCATCTTTGCCAACATTTTATATATTAAACAAAATATCCACCTGTACACTAAAAACAGTGATATTCACAACTTTAACACTAGAAATAAGCATAAACTACGCGCTCCTTTTCACCGGCTTCACAAAGTTCATAATTCATTCGTCGGGCTTGGTATAACATTTTATAACAAACTGCCATCTTCTATTCTAGACTTGCCATTTAATGCGTTTAAAGCCAAAGTAAAATCTAATCTTTGTTTAAAAGCGTACTATTCCATTAACGACTACTTAAATGATAAGAACAGTTGGTCGCTGAGTTGAACACAAGACAATGTTTGTTATTTATTTATGTTCTTTCTCCAAGATTAGTTTACTGATATGTTATGTCTTTTTTTTTATTATTATTATATACTTTTTTATACTTGCCTTACTATTGTATCGAGTCTGGTTCTTCTAACCAACCTAACAGACAGATGTGTGCTGGGGAGTTTGTTCCGCCACTTCTTCTTTCCAGCAAAAACACTAGGAAGTGTCGAAGGGGGGGCGTTTTGGGGGACTGTCTCTTGTAAATAAGTAAAGTAAAGTAAATTTTGACGTTCGAAAAGTGCTGATTATCAGCCTAGTTTGATTAAATGAGTTTTGATTTTGATTTCGATTTAACTGTCTTGGATCGCGCAACGAAATTAATAAAAAAAGAATAGCGGAGGAGCAGGAAAAGCATAATTTCCACTTCCCTCCATATCAGCAGGAGACTGAACAGAACAAGGCCAATAGGCACACAGGGACGTATACAACTGAGATAAGCCCAATTGCCTAGCACCACGGATATTACTGTTATTAATGTTACTGGGTCTTAAGTTGTGAGATATTTGATTCCAGTAATAGGTATGACAAAAATACTACACTGACACTGACTCACTGACTTTTAGATATATATTTTCTTGCTCACAGGGTGACACAAGACTTACTTAATATTTTGTCCACTGTGTAACTTAAGCTTCTTACCCAGTACCGTTACCCGCAATAAGTATGACTACTTTCGTAAGCTTGGTTTTAACAGGTCAAGACTGCCCATTAAAACCAATGTATGTGTTTATGAATAAATAAATAAACATTTATAAACAAAACAACATTACAGGCGTGATGTTAAGTTATGTTTATTTCATTTATTTGGCTCACTTACAATAATTAAATACATTAATACAAAGATATGAGACACATCCAAAAATTTAAAAAAAAATGTTAACACACGCAAAAAAAGTATTTTTGCACGCTATGTCCTCTACAAGGTCAACACTAATTTCGGTCTTATGAGTACTTATGACATATTTAAACAACTTTAGATTACCTACTCAGCTCTAAAATAAGCACTTTTTTGTTTAATATCAATCATCAGAGAGTAGTACAGTCACGAGCACTACTATCTACACTAATCTACACTAATATTATAAAGAGGAAAGATTTGTTTGTTTGTTTGTAACGAATAGGCTCCGAAACTACTGGACCGATTTGAAAAATTCTTTCACCGTTGGGAAGCTACACCATCCCCGGGTGACATAGGGTACTTTTTATCCCTGTATTCCCACGGGAACGGGAACGACGCGTCCGCGTTCGTGACGTCCGCTACTTAGTCAACTTTAAAATGTAGGTACTATTTCACAATTTTACGGGTCCCAAAAATTTGACACGTTTTTTTTTCGTAATTTTTTACTAATTTATTAAAAAAAAAACACGTATCCAAAATATTTTCGACAATCTAACAGACGGACTAAACAGAATCATATTTTTTCCAGTCAGAAAACATCTCTATTACAATCAAAAGATTAGGGGCAAATCACCTTTACAAGTCGCTATATGTATAAATGTTTGTGCTCGTGACAATACAATACATAGTTACAGGTAGACCTGAGTTTCGCCAGACGTAAGCAAAGATTCCGCGCTAAATATTCTGTGACGCAAGAAGATAATAATTATTGTCTAGCTACAAAACAAAGCATTTTTTGCATAATATTGGATAACACGTCATCTTTTAGGTTGTTTTTGTTTGCCTATTATATACATTACGTGATGTTTTTTACCTACTTTTACAGATGAAAACACACGTTGTTTTTTTCTTAGAAATTGGCATACAGTACATAGATAGATTAAATTTGATGGATAGAGAGGGAGAGGAAGGTCAAAGAAAAGATGGATGGATTGTGTGAGGAACGATATGAAAGAGAAAGGAGTAAATGATGCCGTACCGTCTGAAGAATGAAGAAGCAAACGTCATTCGCCGACCCCGAGAAGTATGGGACAACTGCAACTGATGACGTAGATATATTTTTTTAGAATAGTTTGTTTATATTTTTACTCACGTAAAGTTGTTGCAATGCGACTTTAAAATGAATTTCTACAACATTGCAACAATTAAGTAGCTCATGCCAAACTCAGAAAGGAAAATAGTGTGAATTTATTTAACAAAATACAGTATGAACGAGGGACATATTGAAACCTGCTACTTATATAGTATCATGTAAGCATGCCCTTGCTTACATGATACTAATAAAACTATGAATAAAAAAAAACACTGATAAGTAACAAACAAAACCATACCAAATACTTCGGAAAAGTCTCGCCACCCTTGCGTTTATCACAGAAAATGTGCGCGGATCAATGACTTTTAGGCGTAATCCATTTTCCCGTCATATTTTAAAACTGGCGCAGGACAATGGCAAAAAAGAAACGTCTAATAAAGTGAGATCTGGAGAGCGTGCGGGACGTCACAAATTAAGGTTATAGTTTTTTACATATTTGGGACGAGACTCGGATACTGAATACCTACAAAAAAATAACTCTTAAATCTCAATTGCGTACATGTATCTCCGCATCTGTCGTCATTTCCCCCCGACAATGGCCCATCTTATCTATATTGTATCAATTTGATCTTGATAATAATGTATCTTTTACCGCAAGCCGCAAGCTACATGCCCTGTCACCTGCGCACTTGATGACCTTATGATTACGTCAGAGCGTAGATTTCGCATAAATTAATATACTTATTTGACCTTTCTGCCGTCGATAAAAACAGTAAGAATTGAAAGAAAAATCTTTGACCTGTAATAGGATGCTAAAGGCAACACAACTGAGCCGTTTATAAATGACATACAATTTCTACGTAAGGAAATCGATGTCTGAAATACACACATCAAAAGTGTCTAGGGATCAAGCATTTTTATGCGGATTTCTTGAGATTGAGATGTGGCTTTGTAATAAATTTATGATTTTATAAATTTATATGGATCCTTTTTGGTGCATTTCATAATTTGAATCAGGAACTGTGAATCAAATTCGAGTAAAAGATGAAAATCAGCTGTCATATTTTCCCTATAAAAACATACAACGCATTGAAGACATTATTAGTGCTACTGTTTCCCTACTACTGATTAAAACCAACGTTATTATGGAGCGGCGACGTCATTTAAGCAGGGATGAAATGCTCAGAGCCGTGGGAATGATAGAAGCTGGTTCCCGGCAACGTACCGTGGCTTTAGCTCTGAATACAAGTCAGAGTGTTATCAGTCGACTTTGGACACGTTACCGAAGCACTGGTACCGTGGCTGAGCGCCATGGAGGACGGTATCGCTGCACCACACGGAGACAAGACCGATACATTCAAATCTTAACTCGAAGAGCTCCAACAATAACCGCCATGATGTTAGCCGTGAGGCTTCATCACTCTTCAGGGAACTTAATTAGCGACCAAACAGTCAGAAACCGCTTGCATGAAGTGAACCTTCATTCCCGAAGACCGCTACGGGTACCACCTATAGCAATGCACAATCGTAGGATTCGATATCAATGGGCTCTTGAACACAGAAATTGGGCAGAAGAACAATGGCGTTTCGTGTGCTTTTCTGATGAGTCTCGTTTTGGTATGAGACCGGATACAAGACGTATACGACACTGGAGAACCCCTGGACGCCAACAGCGATTAAAATCCTGCCAGGAAGTCCATCCTTATAGTGGTGGAACCATCATGGTATGGGCGGGTATTTGGATCGGCGGAAGAACTGAGTTGATTTGGATCAGAGGCAACCTCAACGCTCAAATTTATGCTGAGACGATTGTATCAGACGTCATCGTTCCTCTACAAGTGCAAATCGGTCCCTTATTTCAGTTAATGCATGATAATGCACGACCGCACACCGCAAGAGTTGTAAGACAGACTCTCGCCGCAGCTAACATCAATGTCCTGCCCTGGCCTGCTCAGTCGCCAGACTTGAACCCGATTGAGCATGCATGGGATATGCTACAGAGAAGAGCTCTGCCGAATATGGAGGGTATCCAGTCGCAAGAAGACCTTTTTTTGTTGTTGCAACGAACATGGGCGGCCATTCCACAGCGTGATTTGGATGAACTCATTTTGAGTATGCCAAACCGATGTTCTTGTGTTGTTAGTGTTCGCGGTAGAAACACGGATTATTAGTTGTTTAAGTTACCCAATAAAATTTTAAAGAAAACTGTTATTTCAGTCTTTTTTTCGAACTTTAATGTTAGTGGTTCAAATGTCAAAAATCCCTTTATTAGGAAAATGGCAAATTTCTTTATTAATGCAAAGGTGACTTGGTTTATCGTTACTGTGACAAACGAAAACACTTTATTTGATGAATCCTTAAAGAAAATTTTAATTAATATCAATCAGGAGAAAAGTTATTGCAAAAATATATGTTGATCCCTAGACACTTTTGATGTGTGTAATAATTGCATAGGTGCCTGAAGACGGTCATCGTCACCAAGGCAGGCCCAAGAAACGCTGGCGTGACGATATGAAAACGATATTGATTGATTGGCCAGAGAAAGACACCTGGAAAGTTGGAAAGGGTTGCCCAGCTGACAGAATAGGGTTTTTAAAAACAAAGGTCGTATTGCTGGGACAAACATTGGACTACTCTCTGGGAGACGGTGAGGACTGTTATTCACCACTTTCACAGGTAATGTGGCCTGGTAGCTATGCCATATGCTTAAAAAGTTTGTATTTAGGATATACTACATGACTACCCACAAATCTACATTTACGATTTCCTAACGATGTTTTCCTATACCGTTTCAAGAAATAGTGCACAGTGCAAGAAATAGTGCACAGTGCAAGTAATATTGACAAGTTCCACTAATTTATATTACAAAAGACAGTATAACCACGTAAGTAAAATAAATAGCTTTTATTTAAACGATTAAGCCCTAAATGTTTTGTCGAAGCATAGAGTGCGATTTTTTTTCCGCGTATACCCATTTACAGAAGACAAGATGTCCCCATTTTAGTACTCACAAAGCCCGTGCTAGTAAAATAATATCTGCCTCATTTTATAATTACTGGCACTTCGCCCGCGATATCTTCCGCAAAAAATGTGATAGCTCGGTTAATATGCATGACAAAAATATTTTTTTTACGTGACGACTGACAGGGCAGAATGGAAGAAAAAACATGTTGCGCCGACCCCAAATCTCATCGGATAAGGGCAGGAAGATGATGATTATGATGATGATGATGATGAACCCTTAGTAGCACCGACAAAATAATGTATCTTTCTATCAGTGATTTTTTTTAAGAATTGGATCATTCGTTTCGAAGATTACACCCTACATACAAACTAAGGAACTTATCAACCCCGTCGGGGCTGCGGGTTGTTCCAAAGCGATACCGCGGCCTCGACACAAACGGCTAAGAAGGAACATAGGCGTTTTTTAGTCAGTAGAAGTCTGATACCTACTCCCTTTCGCTCTGCCCAGAGCGGGAAGGGTTATTTGATGATTTCCCACCCCACAAAAAAGGAACTTATCAACTTTTAACTCTTTGTAATATTAGTACCTACCTATAATTTAACATAAATTGCACAATGTAGGTACCTACGTAAAATGCATGCTCGCTCGGGTTAGAATTAGAACCTGCGACCTTGAAGGTTATCACAACTGAGCTCATTGCCACCATTTAAGTATATCAAAGCCACGTGTGTTAGTTGTCGGGTTATAGATTACATACTTACATAAGAAAATGAGTTTCACTTTTCTGCATGTATATTATACAATGACATAATCAATAATAGTTCCGTGTTTTAATACACAAGCCTTTGAAACAACAGATAAGTAAAATGTGGATCATTACCCAACTGTGGGAGGGTAATGATCCACAGTCAGTGTCCCAAAAAGTCTCGACAGCCAGTCCTACAAGGTATATTAAAGTAACTCCCGTTAACTCACTTGGCTAAATCTATTCAATTTCTGAATATATTCGGTATTTAGTGGCTATTCAGATATCGTAAAATAGGCCTTAATAGTCTTATCTTATATTTAATTAAAAGCTCCGTAGCTAACATACGAGTACGAACACAAATTATAGTTACCAAAAATATCTGCTTATCTTACTTACTTATCTACCTGTAATCTTCCAGTTTCGTCGGCTATGCTGAGGAGCTTTCGCACCCCGCCGACGGATAAAGTCCCGGCAACCGCGACCAAAAACACTCCTATGAACATAATGGCTGTCTGCGCCGTATCCGTCCATACCACGGCTTTTAGTCCGCCCTAAGGACGACAGAATATTATTATTATGTGTCATGTCATATGAAACAAAAACACATGGTATATAGAACTCCAAACAGTGGAAAATTTTATAACACTTTGCCCGGCCCGGGAATCGAATCTAGGACCTCATGCTCAGCGGTTGCAGTTGCGACCACTAGACCAACGAGACAGTCAATAAACGAATGCAAAAATAAATTACTGTAAAATAGAACAAAAAAAGTCGAACTAAAACAGAAAATAAATAAAATTCATATACCTACTCATTGTTAACGAATTTTCATATTGCTGAATTTTCATATTGTCGGCACGGTTGGCGCAGTGGCTCAAGCAATGGACAGAAAGTCAAATCGCTCAGCACCTGCGCCAACCGTGTCGTCTAAATTAAAAAGAGTTTAACTTTGAAGTAAGTCCGTACCTACTTATCTACTTTCTTCTGTTTTTTTTTAGTTGGCAACACATATAAAAATAACAATTAAAAACTCAAGCTGTGGTAAATGTAACAGAACACATTATGTCGGTCCAGTAGGCAGGTTGCATGAAAACCCGAAATGACTAGAAAAGGTATAATGCAGTTCTTACAATAGGGTAGTTAACCAAAAATAATTAGTCCGTCAGATAGATTTCCAAAAAATATCGGACACGTATTTTTTCTTTTTTCACGTAAACAAACAATGAAGACGACACAGTTCTCTGTAAACTAGTGGGACGTCATTTTCTAAGACATTAGTATGACATTCTTTACCGATGAGTGACGTCACAACCCCTCACTCAGATCTTTGACGCGTTTTATCTTCGTAATTTTTTATTGATTTGATAAATCAAAAAATACGTATCCAATATTTGTCGATAATTTAAAAGACGGACTATATAGAATCATATTTTTATAGTCAGTAAACATCCCTATCACTTCTTAATTTCTACGATTGTGACAATCATATACATCCAGGCTGATAAAATAGCTATGTGGTTATGGAGTCGAGTCACATCCGAAGGTTTACGTAATTCGTGAATAATCGGCAGATGCATAACATCTATGACAACAATGAAGCAAAAAAAAACAAAACAAATTAAATGTTACTCACTAATACTGTATACAAGCCACATATTAAAACCATACAACCAGCCACGGCGAATACACTGAAACCCGTCACTGAAAATAAAATAAAATAAAAAATAAAAAAAATGAAGTGGCGAACAAAAAATCAAGAAAAAAATGTAAAGTGAAAAGGAACCGTAAGTTATACGAAAACACATTTGAATTTGGACTTACATTGATTAAACGCTAATGCAGGAACATATATGACCAACGGCAGGAAAAGTACCTGAATGAAAAAGAAACTCAAATAAATACGTTGAACGTCAATATGAGGAGGAACATGGTTGAGGTGTTTTTAGCAAATTCTAGCAGAAAATAACTAAAAAATAATTGGCGACTTACGGAAACGGCGATTTAGTGCCATAGCCCCGGGCGGCGCGTTTCAGGGGGCGGCAGAGAGCGAAGCCAGGAGGCTGTAAGCGGAGCCAGGTGGCAGTGTGAGTTCATATTTGTCAGATCAAATAGTTATCATCGGGACTATGTTGTAAATACAAGGACAACCAAGCAGTGGTGTATTTTCCATACTTAACGCCGCTGGCCCGGGCGGCTATTCGTACAAGCCCTACGTATGATATTCCAGTCTGCCGCCCCGTATTTTCTAGACGCAAACAATATATCTTTTATGCCTGCCGCCCACCTATACGAGTATCTGTTTTCGCGGCCAAAAGAAAATCTAACCTATCGGGAATGCAAAAAAAACTTAACCCGCTTTTACCGCTATTTTTTTTTAAGTATTCCAATCCTCTCTAAGTTTATAAAATTATGGGTTTTTATTTCATAGTAATAATTTTTGAGGCCCTTAATAATAATTCTTTTTCACACAGTAGTAAGACTTGTGTTTCCGCATACTGCTTTAATTAGCTTTAATTTAGTTCATCAATTTGTTTGCTGGATGGTGCAAAGGTTAGCACAATGTACCAGTTTAATTATTAAGTAATTACTATAGGTATACTTGTTTTATGCTGTTGATCATAATCTGGGTCTTGGATCTATTAATTGAAAGTCCAGCTTTAAGACTTGCCGTGCTCACATCTTAGAGCAGTCGAATTTTGGAGCTGAACATCGTGCTATTCTCCCCAGAATAACACGATGCCATCGGCAAAGCGGAGGTTTTTTAGCTGATAATCGCTAACATTTTTGCCTCCGTCAGGAGTCTGTCACGAACCAGGCAGCTTGTTAAAAACCTCCTGAGGTGCGCTCGTGAATAGGCTGGGTGAGAGTGGTTCACCCTGTTTAACACCTTTTTCTATACTGAAACTCGGACCAGAAATGTGTAACTTAATGTTCGCAGTGCTACTTCGACAGATGGTGTCAGTTACATCAATGTAGGTGTGTGGTACATTTTGAGATTCCAAGGTACCAATGACTGGGTGATGGAATATACTTCGAATGCCGTGGCATAATCCAAAATGGCCAAGTAAAAATTAGTTGTATTTACGTTTACTTCGTTGACAGTATGGAAATGGTCTGTTGTAGAGAAATCGGGACGAAAGCCAAAAAATTCGGAGCAATTATGTTAGTAAATAAATTATGTATACGCGACTAATACTATCAAAATGTAAAGAACATACCTAATGTTTTTTTTTTATCTATCTTTAATGGGAAGATTCAAACCTGGTAGTCTTTTTTCGCTCAGCCATGGCCGATGTCGATTATTGCGGTTTAAAAACTACAATGCAACACTACATTACATTACATACATTCATTGTTTTGTCGAACGACAATGAATTGCAAGACAATGCAATTTCCGGATATGTGTATAATTATGTTGTCTTCTGATTAGTACTTGCTAAGGTAAACTGCCAGGATTTTTAAGGGGTGATTCGTAACGAAGTCAAGGTACCACGTCAAAGTTCATAGATTTTGAATAAAACATGCGAGGTTTGGTTGCTAACGATCAGTGTATCAGTTACACCTCTGCGTAATTCTTGGGGAGTACTACTTATTAAAGTAAGCAAAATAGAGGTTTAAGAGGAGAAGCCTTTTTTTTTTTTGGCGGGTTCAACCCGCTCTTGGGCAGAGCGAAAGGGAGTGTCAGAATTCTACTGACTAAAAACCACCCATGTTCCTTCTTCGCCCTCTATGTCGAGGCCGCGATAACTAGTGTACAACCCGCGGCCCCGACGGGCGTCGGCCCTTTCGGGCCCCTCCCATGTTGCTGACATCTCTTTGAGGAACACGAACGCGCCGTCGACACGGCCTGTTTTCGTCGTAAGACGGACGGACGGCGAGTTAGCCCATCACTCACCGTCCACAGGCCCGTGTCTACGGTGGCCGGAGGTTATCGCGAGACCCCCGACACCCGGAGCGCCTCCCGCGGCGGCTGGGACGAGAGGTTCCCTTCCTCTCGCGTTCCGCCACCTCCTTCGCTAACATCACTGCTTCGCAGAAGGAGGCGACGGCGTCCCATTCCTCCTCGCCCCGGACCATGGCTTGCACCAGGGCCGGGCGCGAGAGGTCACCGCCGCCGATCGCCGCTACGAGAACACGGCGGGGCTCCGCCCAAGCGGGGCACACCTCCACTACACCGATACAGGATCTGCCGGAGGACACGGTGGAGCACACGCTCCACCGTGTCCTCCGGCAGATCCTCACAATGGTGGCATCCGGGCGTTTCCTCCCGCCTGATTCGGTGCAGGTACCTCCCGAAACAACCGTGTCCGGTAAGGACCTGCGTCAGATGGAAGGTGAGGACGCCGTGGCGCCTCTCTAGCCACTCCTCAAAGAGAGGACTTACCGCCACTATCGTGGCGTGCCCTAAGAGGAGAAGCCTTAGCCCAGTTTTGGGACACATCACCATTCTCTTGCCCTTATTACCAATTCATTTGGGGCGTAGCATGCCTCCTCTTAAAAACTTCCCTATTATCCGACAAACAACAAAAAACAGACAAAATAATAATGACCCTTGTTCTTTTTTCAACTAGTGAGCACACGCGTAATATTATATATCGCAAATTTATATGTATAGGTACCTACATAATAGTATGACGGTTTCGTAATTTTGATGGTACGAAACAGGCAGTGGTCAGGTGTGGTGGTATGGTTGTCATTACACACGGACACATCTTCCCAAATGCTCCATTGACCATAATAATCTTTAAGTAATAGCTTATGAAATGCCGAGTGCAAAATCGCTGCGATCAAAGTACATCCACAACCATAAAATAACCTTGTCTGACTGAAATTGCTTTCAAATCGAAATAGATTTCAAATCTTACACTGTCACTTATGGAATTCCGGTTTAAATATAATCCATGACCACATTTGTCTAGCCTTTTACCAAATATGTTAGGTCCAGCTTCCAGTCTAACCGGATGCAGCTGAATACCAGTATTTTACATGAAGCGCCTGCCTATCTGGCCTCCTCAACAAAATTAGTGTTGGGTAATATAATACTCCTCAGTGAGATTCGTTGTCCGACATTCGAGCCAATGACTACTTGGAACGACTGCCAAAGATCTTCAAATGACAGTCGAGACCAACGGCTTAACGTGGTTTCCGAGACACGGAAGAAACTCGGTACTATAAGCGGTCACCCACGGTCCAACCTAGGCAAACGCGGCTTAACTGCAGATCAAACCGTGTGGCTTTTGTTGAGGCCACGAGTTCCTGGTTTAGATAAAAACCGTGAAAGCTTAAAACAGTTAGATTGAACGCATGTGGTCGAATGAAGTTTCTCGTCGCTGTTTGGCGCCCGCTTTCTAAGCATATACCTACTGCGCGTATGAATGTTGTAACACCTTTGGCCACAAGCTATACCTTGTGAATTAAATAACAAGACGGGCTATAGATACTGTTAATCGAATATTAATTGTTCATTAACCAACCGACCTCACTTACCATATTACATAAACTGCAGTCGAGTTTTTTAGTTTTTATAATTACTTTTTTATTTCCAACATTTTAGTAATGTTTAAGATTACGCAGAAGATGTACCTACTTAACTTTTAATTATGCGATTTCTTGATATTGCTTTGAAACATACAAATTGATCATATTTTTCAATGGGGACTATATTTCTTGTCACCAAGTTGTATCACCTAATATATAGAAACGTCACCACTAAATATTTTCGTTCTCAGATAAACAAAAAGTGTTTCCAGAAATGAATTATCAAATTAATGTTAATATAATTATGTGTAAAATAAGAGCAACAAAAAGGTAGTGCATTAGATGAATATAAACTTCGTTCTTATAATAATAGTTTTATTACATAAACAATAGTTTTGTGCCCAGAATGGTAGATCTGTCACCAAATAATGCTGAAAGAAACCCTAACCCTAGAGGGTCGACGTCAAGGTCACCCCGAGGTTCGGTTAGTTAGGTTCCTTTAATCCCTGCAGACAGACCACTGAACTATTATAATACATACAAAAACATTTATTTGCTACTAGAGCCTATATCTCCATGATTTTAGGTGATTTATTGTGGAATTGATTTTATACTGTTTGGAGACTATAGTCTCCAAACAGTATAAAATAGTAGGTTTGTCATCAAAACGTACCTATACGTTTTGATGACAAACCTACTATTTTGGGGACAAACCCTATTACTTAAGAAACACAATACTTATTAAATTGGCGATAGCTTAAATGATACCCTTTTTCAATTTATTTAAGCACTAAAAGGGTAACTGGTGACGTTTTGCGCCACCAAGACAGAGACGTAGACGTACAATTTCAAAAGTCATATTGAATTTTGATTAAGTACTGGATTTTCTTGAGTAGGTACCTATTCCTTTTTTAAATATCATTACTTCGCGCATATAAACACAACTACCAAAAAACGATTTGTTTTTTTTTTGTTGAGGATAACAGTCAGATTTATTCCTGCAAAATGAGGAAGTATTTCATTTAGCTGAAATGTCATATATTTATAATGTAATCGAGTTGGTATTGTTATAAGTGCTATAACATAGTATTCGTATTATGTTTACCTTTCTAAACATAAAAGCGTGGTTAAGGTTATAATTATCCCCGTCGGGGCTGCGGGATATTGTAGGAGATTCCGCGGCCTCGACATAAAGGGCTATGAAGGAACATGGGTGGTTTTTAGTCAGCAGAAGTGTGACACTGGGAGGGGTTATTCGATGATTTTCCACCGGCCAAAAAAATAAAATAAAAAAGGTTATAATTATTACAGGATAGAATAGGAAGATTTCGTACAATTTGACCGACTGCTGCTTTCCAGCCAGCTGTTAAGTCTTTCGGTTCAATGCAATGATTCCCGATTCAAAAAACATCAAATATTAATCCTCATACCTCATTATAGACTCACATTCCCTGTCAAAAAATAGCTCCGTATCTATTCGGCATTTTAGGCATGGGAGTTACTTGGGAGCAACGCGGCACCCGTTTCGCCAAAGTGCCGCGTACAAATTAATGTTGATTTTATTGAACCGACACGCGACACCGCGTGGTCCAAAGTCCAAAGTGACGGCGAAGCGAACGACCTTATACTGTTATGTACACACTAATAGGAATTGCTGATTTCAAAGCAACTAACTAACACACTTTGACGTCTTCCGCATTATTTATGATTTAGATATATTTTTTACTGACTAGATTATAAACATAACATTATGCCTGCGATCCTCGAAGAATTAGGCAGAGGTGTTCTTAGGTTCATCATCAGCATATAATGTTCGCACTGTACGGACTCAGGCCTCCTCTCTAGGAGAGGGATAGGCTATAATCCACCACGCGGGCACAGTGCGGGTTGGAAGATATTACAGTCTTCGAATACGCCAGGGTCTTAATCTTAAGCACACGTCTTAGTAATTCTTCGTGAATTACCCCAGTTATGATAAAGTCCGATGTAACAGGAGACTAACCCCAACTGCTATTAACCGGGCACAAATTCAGGCTCTACTGGGAAATTCCAGACTGAAAAACCCAATAACACTTTGCTTGACCGGGAATCCAATCCTCAGCTTCGCAGTCACGATAGCGTGGAAAAGTGGACATTTTTGTTTTTCCTACTCCTCCGCTATTCTTTTTTCGTTGCGCGATTCAAGACAGTTAAATCGTTTCTCTGGGACTTCGTCGAGCTTCATTGTCTCGGCGCTTTTCTTGTGGTCGCCACTGTTGATTCTGGCTTTCAGGAGTTACAGTGGTTTGGGAATAGTGAGGCGGGCTTGTCCCAATTTAAAAAAATAAAAAAGTCACGATAGCGACCACTAGACCATTCTACACTCATTCATTCGGCTGGATCTTTCTACTGATTATTAAAATAAACAAAAAAAAATTTAAGACTGCGCTTTGATAATCACAGAAGTGATTTACTTCTTTGATCCTGAAGTTGAAGTTGTAATCGTTCCCGTCGGGGCTGCAGGTTGTATGAAAGAGATACTGCAGCCTCGACAAAAAGGGCGAAGAAGGAACATGGGTGATTTTTAGTAATTAGAAGTCTGACACTCCTTAACGCTCTGCCCAGAGGAGGATTCTTTTGATGATTTCCCAACCACCAAAAAAAAAAGTTTGGAATGGGTATTCCCTTTCAATTGTTATGTGTGGCTTTTGCCTGCGGATTCGCTCGCTCTATGATAACGGGGATAATTTTGTATAATGCTTTCCAATTAGTGATTTAATTTTCTCTGGCCGCTCGATAGTACACGGATTCAAACGGATAAACAACGACCGACAACGTGGGAAAAATATTTCCTCAAATCACTTAAGTCATTGTATGTTGTGTTGTGTTTTGATTTGAGACGCCATTGCTTGGGTACAAAGTGCAGGTTCAGTGTACTATTAACAAGTTCCTCATATTCACTAAGAAGTATTTGTTTAAAACTTGCTGTTGCCCGCGAGCTGCGTCTGCGTGAAATATTTTTTGTAATATACCTACTTCCTTGTCGGATTTTGACAACTAATTCAATGGTTTTCATTTATTTTGGCATGGATGATTTCTAATCCTTTTTCTAAAATAAAAACCCTAAGTTACTACGTTATGATATCAGTTATCTGACCGTATAAGAGTCCCGTCAAAATTGGTCTAGTCATTTCGGAGATGAGCCGGAACAAGTTGACAGACGACAATTTAAAGAAAGTAACGTTTACACTTTCATATGCATTCAGTAAAAAGGTGTTATTTTGATAGTACAAAGTTAAAAAGAGGCACTACATTTTTATTTAATTGTATAGGTATAGAACATGTCGGAATAATAAAAAAGTTAGCTTGTCCATCAACATAATATACGTCCGGGCATTAGGTACATTTATTATTGTTAAATATACATATAAATACATTTGCATGTAACTGCAAATATCAGTAACAATAGGTACTAATTAAAATGTTAGTTGACGTGTAGTGTATTAAATCAATCAATGAGTGTAACTTATAAAAATAATTGGAAACATCAACGAATTATTCAATTAAATAAATAATTTAATTTGCTAATCAAGCAGTATATAAGCTTGAAGATTCAACTAAAAAAAGAAGATAACAAATTATCAATATAACATAACAGCACCCCTATGATCCTCAAAGGGGTAGAGGTGTACCTACTTAATAGGACACATTTTGCCAGTTATGCTTAAGTACTAGGGGGCGAGCCTATTGCCATCAAGCGGGCACAAATCCAGCCTCCAAGGCTGCTACTGAGACATTCCCGATTGAAAAACCCAATAACACTTTTAACAACACGGGAATCGAACCCAGGACCTAATGTTCGGCTGCGGGATGTTGAATAAGAAGGAACATCGGTAGCTTTTAGTCTGTACAAGTCTGACACTCTCTTTCGCTCTGCCCAACAGCGGGACGGGTTATTGGATGATTTACCAACCCTGCCTTTTTTTTGTTGTTCTTTTTGAGTGCCTCGTTCGTCTAGCGGGTAGACGAACGAGGCAGTCAAAGGTAAAGCAAGCAAGGCAAGTAAGGTATCAATATCAGATTTAATTAACAGTAATTAGTGGATCTTTATATTTTTCCGTGATACCAAGAACTCAAGTGACGCTAAGGATGGTTTATTACATCATCAGTGAAGGTCGAAGTGTATTCTAGGACATTACGTGACAATAGATAAATAGCTTATACTAGCGGACGTCACGCGGTTTCACCCGCGTAGCTCCCGTTCCCGTGGAAACACAGGGATAAAAGTAGCCTATGTTACTGAAGGCGAAGAATTTTTGAAATAGTCGTAGTAGTTTTTGAGTTTATTCATTACAAACATACACACAAAAATACAAATCTTTACTCTTTATAATATTAGTGTAGATTGGAAACATCAATAAAGCATCATTTAGAACTTACTGCCGCACTCAGAGAGCTTTAATGATTACTTAGGCCATCACTTAGTAAAGGATTTGACAGTTTTGTCATACAAAAGTATGTCAAACCTTTATTATGTGACGGCTTATGTAATCATTAAATATCTCTGGAGTACCGCAGTCAGACTTTTTTTAAAAGCAACGTGAAGCAGCTGTTGTTTTTACCCGACTACGGCGAAGCCAAAAGGAAGGGTAATGATTTTGGGAGTCTATGTATGTATGTATGTATGTTTGTATGTTCCACCGTAGCGCCTAGACTACTGAAAGTATTTTTATAAATGAGGTGTCAATAGATTCGTAACAATAACGCGGGTGACATAGGCTATATACATTTTAATAATTCTTTTTATGACAAAATTCAAAAATAAAGGTCGAAAAAAATTAAATTGAGATAATCATAACATGTTTGGTACCAATTGAAAGGTCTTGGCCAGTACATCACAAATATGTATATTACATTATAGTTTTAGTCAACATACACGTTTAGAATGCGGTCGAAAAGTTCTCGCGGTCTAGTCTGCTACCTTAATTTGTGACGTAATTGTCCCATGGCTATCATCAGATCTCACTTTATTAGACGTTTCTTTCTCGTCATTATCCTACGCCAGTTTTACATTAAGAAGGGATAATTGTTTATACCTAAAAGTCATTGATCCTCGCATATTTTCTGTAATAAACGCAAGGGTGCATGGCGAGACTTTTCCGAAATGTTTGGTAAGGTCTGATATGGTATAAGTACGTCTGTTATTTATCAGTTTTTTTGTTCATATTTTTATTAGTATCATGTAAGCATGCACTATTGCGGGTTTCAATATGTCCCTCGTTGTTTGTTGGGATACAGCCTGTATTATTCAGTTTATCCTTGGTTTTAGAATGATGATCTGAATAATACGTACCTAGTTACCGAAAGAATTTCTCACAACACTACAGTGCTTACTAGGAATATACAGTCAGTCAGTTCAAGTCACCATACAAAATATGGCCGAGAAATTAATATTGGGAGTCTAACCTGCAGAGCAGATTTACTAGAATTGGCTTCTCGCATGTCGTGGGTTCGATTCCTGCACGGTACAAATAATTGTATGGCCTGCAGGTACTTGTTTCGTGTCTGGCTGTTTTATGTATGTTATTTAAAATGTTTGTAAACACACCCATGATACAGAAGAAATTCATAGTGTGACAACGTTTTATTATATTATTTAAGAAAACAATACCATCTGCAATAAAATTGGCAAAAATAATAGATTTCTGGTTAGGTATGACTGCATTAGGCTTATTTGATTGACAGTCGGACGTTATCTTATCAACATTTTCTTTAGCCATCTAAATCGGAATTTTACGGTTGCTATCTAAGTATAGTATCTCCATGACTTAATAGTAAGAGTTATCTATTTAAGTAAGCTGAAGTAGTTTTATCTTGTACAGTCATAAGCACTATCAGTATATGACTAGATGCGCCCCGCGGCTTTGGTTTGTGTCTTTCTAATATAGGTATACAATGCGTTCTGCTCGTTTGTAGCACTAATCTATGATTTTTTTAAACTATATTAAATAATTTCATTGATTAATGTATAGACATATTTGTTACCCGCGAGGATATATATTTTTTTAAATAAATCATAATCTATGTTCCTTCCTTGTGAAAATGGTAACTATAGGTCCAGTAGTTTTGGAGCTAATTCGGTACAAACAAAAAAATCAACTATATGTATACTTCAAATAACATTATTGAAGTATAGATTTATAAGTACACATTCATTAATACATATTATTTTGAAATTCGCATTAAAAAAGTCGGATCTCCAAGGTGAAATCAGAGTCACTATTTCACGAGCTGGACAAAGTGATTAAAGTCATCAAGTCCGCCTATGTATCACTATTGTGCATAAAGTTTAAATAAATAAATAAACCGGTATTTATTTAACTTTTTCACATCAAGATTTATAATTACAAAATTGATAGGAATTTCGTCACTACGGGGTCGTACTCGTATTGCCTTTGAATTTTGCTTAGAATCAAAGTAGTATAAAAAAAATTGTGCTCGTAACTGTACGTATTTTTATCATTCAATACCTTTCGTTATCCGCATAACAACTGAAAGATAAAATACTAAGGGCACACACGTGGCTACAGTGAGTCTAACATACATAATTGTATTCCTGTTTTCCATGAGTAAGTTATGTGCATAATGTGTAAGGTATTTGCTTTGTTTGTTGTGAGTAGGTCATAAAATATTCCATGAATGAAAAAGTAGGTACACTGTTAATTTCATACCCTGCGCTGTGCCTATTCTATCGTATACTTACTTACTTACTAGCTTTTATTTACTTTTTTCCTTATTAGTGGTCAAATCTAGCAACTGAACTCGAACCGATTCCTCAGAACCTATTGCACAAAAGTTTTACACACATTTGAACCAGTTCCTCCCAACCGATTGAACAAAACTTTTGTTAATACCTTTAGTTCTAATAGCAATACGTTATTATATTATATGTATGACAGTCATGGCTTGATCCTGCAGCCAGGATCGCCTCCTTACGAGAGAACCTCAATAGCACGGACAAGAAATTTTGTATACGCATTCAATATCGATAGATGAACCTAATTTTCTTCTTTACATTTTTATTAAAGATTTTATGGCAAGTGCGCCGCGTTGCCAATACAGCAAAGGAAAGATATGATTGCATTGTTTCTCACGGTATTCAATAAACCAGATACTGTAGGACATCATAAACAAGGCCTATATTCATACTTAGATTGCGATAGACCTAAGTACTTGAAGAATTAAAACTAGCAACAGGGCAACCCTTTTTAAATTGCCATGACTATGTAATTGGACAAATCAATGAATATAATGTCAAACGTTACCTGCCTAGGCATAAATTGAAAGCCACTTAGCTGTAACTAGAGTATAATTGATTAATTAATCAAATGAACTTACCTCGTCCAGTAAAAATAAGAAAGAGGCACACGCTCGAACATGCCTGTTGAACCGTAGCTCTAAGTACTGTAACAAACAAAAGCATTTCAGGATCAGTGAAAAATCTTACAATCACTTATGCAATAAAGTAATTTTATTAAGATTACCTACAACAATTGTGTGGTACTTTTGTGATGACAAATTTAAAATACTATCTATTATGTACTACAATTTTAGTAGTCACGAAACATTTCTTAATGATATCATGCTTGCCTGAAACAAAATAAGTTACTAAAGTACTATATTTATTCAAAAGCCACTTAATCATGTTAATTTAGTATTACTAGACGTGGTATGAGCTTCAACAAAAACATCATAATTAGTTATCCCAAAGCACCATAAGTAATCCGGTCTATTTGCATTTTCCCCTTGGAATACCAAAACATTAAATCAGTACACTATCACAATTCTTATATTATATCCAAACATATACATCTGTTTTTAAATAAAAGTATGTACCAATTTTGTACCTACTAACTCAGCCGTAAGCCCACGCGATTTTTTGCGCGAGGGCAAAGTCCAGTGCGAAATGGTTGTCACTTCAAGATTGATCACTTAATGCAACGATAAGATCTACAATGACATAAGATACATTATTCAAGAACAGAACGAGATGATTGTTTGACGGTCTCAATATTTCATCTATTACCATCGCAGGCAGTTAATGATTTAAATAATTTATGTTTGTGATATTGAACATATCATTAGCCTCAGACGTCGTAGCCCAGTTGGTGGTTATTGTGCCATGGTTTTTTTGTATTCTCTGTTGGATTAATTTGGAACTAAACTAAATAAATATCTGTATTTGATGGTCCCCAGCATAAATTCAACTGATTATTGTTTGATGTTTTTTCTAGAGTTTGTTGCATTGATATTCTAGCTCTGGGTCAGTCTTTAACAAGCCTGGAAATAGTTACCGTACCTACCTAATTCCTCCTCAAGTCACACTATTTCAGGTCAATAGGCTCCCTTACCAACAGCGTCATTGGATGGTTTAATCAATCAATCGAAACCTTAAGTGATAAGTCGATTTATAAGAGAGTTTAGTTAGGAGTAAAATAAATAAACTTATGACCAGGTGGCGCATGCATATACAATAATGTATGCTGGAGACGCTAGAGAGCATAGGCACAAACCCAAAAAAAGAAAGAAAGCATGTATTCGAGAGTCACGCAAGACAAACATTAAAAATAACAACAAAGAAATGAAAACAAGAAAGTGGAAAAAAACCCTACTAAACTGAATTGGTCGTGAAAGAGGCCAAAAGATAGACTTGAGCACACCTTATAATAAACAGCAGTATTAAACATAGACACGATTTCAAAGCTTAAGACAAGACAGACAATGGTTGCAAACATATTATACCAAGATCAAAGCGTTCAAAAATGAAAATGATAGGCAACAGCACAACAAAAAAAATAACAAATAAAATGATCTTTATCTTTATCACAATTAATAAACATACCTCATAAGATGAAGATAATCTGAGTGTGCAGAAGACTGGCAAGTATATGGTAGCTACTGCAATACAACTCAAAGATACTCCTATGACTATTAGCCAGTATTGTGAACCATAGTTGTATATCTCTGCCGGTGTGCCTAATATCGTCACCCCGGAGACGTAACTGAAACAAAACATTTCATTACACGTTGTCTTTTCACATTCTTCTTATACTCGTTTTTCCAGATATTCCAGTAACTACCTAGTATGCATTTATTTCGCTGTTACTTAAACATTTTGAAATATTAAAGGTTGTTTTCTCGCGGTAGAATGGCTTACCATAAGTACTATTCGTTTTACTGCATTGATTAAAAGTTAAATAGTAAAGATATATAAATGTCTTTACTATTTAACTTTTTTTAGTATTAAAAGAATCCTACTTCCTACTAATATTATAAATGTGAAAGTTTGTGAGAATGGATGTGTGGATGTTTGTTACTCTTTCACGCATAAACGGCTGGACCGATTTGGTTGAAATTAGGTATGTAGATAGGTTATACCCTGGATTAACATATAGGATAGTTTTTATCCCGATTTTATCTTCCCGTGGGATAATTTTCGAGATGTAGCGGGTGAAGCCGCTGGCAACAGCTATAGTTTAAAAAATATTCGTCAAATTGAAAACGTGAGGAGCAATAGTAGTACCAGTCACTTTTGGTGTAACACAGTGAAGTGTGCTCGGTCCTTCCCTTTTCCTTGTCTACATAAATTAGCCTTGCAACTTACAGCTACCCCATAGTAAAATCATATTGTTTGTAGTTGATACAGCCCTTCAGTTTACATTGGACTCATGGACCGCTGTCTATCATCACGCACAGAAAGGCTTTGCAAAATCTGATGTTATCTTGGTTAAAAAGTAATGACCTTACCCTAAACGTTGACGAAAGTAATACATCGTTCCAGATTATGCTTCAACTGAGGAATTACTTTTCCATTCCAAATTATTCCGCCCTGCTACACACTACAACATACACTTTAAAAATTTTCCCATGTATTGTTTTTTCTTTATTTTACTTTGGCGTGTTTTGTTAGGTTTATTACCCGACTGCAAGGAAAGGGTAATGTATTTTTGGACTAACTTTGTTTGTAATATTTTTATTATTGTTTTTATTTCATAATTTTCCCTTCATATTGTAAATAAATCATTTATTTACATGAAATATAATTATATACTTAGTAAACTAAATACCATGTCGTGGGATCTTAGTGATCTGCTGTATAGGTTTTCCTAGTGCAGACACCAGTCCCTCACAAACTTATCATAATTATATAAAATAATGATATCTCTATATGATGATATATCCGGGATTTCGATATTTGGGTTATTGAATGAGTTCACGTACGTTAAATAGTAAAATTATGGAATTTTAACGATACTATCGCGAAATGTCAATGTTCCTCAAAAGTTCGCAACGTCCTATCAATATTCTAGTTAACACCACACAAACGTTAGATTCTTCGCTATCCCTTGAAACTGATTTATATGAAGGAATATTTCAGACGACCCTGTTGAACTTAAATTAAAACTACCGAAAGTCCTTTGGAACATATCCACTACAAAAAGCTATAAATGTACTCTATACCAAAAAGCTTTGTTACTTTAGTTTTAACGTCGGGTATGAAGAAACGAGTACACTCAAAAAATGCCAGACTGTCTTGCAATAGAAGGCCCTAAGGTTGACCCAATAAAAAAAAAGGTTTGCAACGTGATTTTTATATTCATGTTTCGAAACTAAATGAATCAACAAACTTCTCACCTGGCAATAAGTGACATAGCAACTGGGAAGGTGGTCAGTGTTCTCCCACCAAGGAGGTAGTCTTTGACGTCCACCAACTTTTCAGTCTTGGAGCCAACGGCACTGTACCAGAGGCCTCCGGCGCACGACATCGTGCATAGCACGCCGAAGACCACGTAGTCACCGACCCCGAAACCACCTTCTTGCATTGTGAATGCAGGCTGCATTTTGATTTGCCGATCTGTGAAAATAATATAAATATAACATAACATTACATCACACCTATAATCCCCGAAGGGTTAGGCCTAGAGGTATTAGGACACCTACATTTCACCAGCCTATTGCCATCAACCGAGCACAATTCCAGACCCCATGCCAGCTACTGAGAATCTGGGAATCAAACCCAGGACCGAAACAGCAGTTGCTTGCGACCTGCTTTATAACCGTAGATTTAAGTAACTGTAAGTTCCATGGGACAAGGGTACGAAAATTGTGAGAAAATCATGTCTCTCACTGTGCCAAAAACCATAACAATTTGTTCGATCGGGAACCCAAGATTTTGTCAAACTTAGCGCAGTGCTCAGCAAGTTTAATCTATTTATTTTGAGTCAACGCAGCACCCCCTTCTACTATTTACAAAATATTGATAGCATGGAAAATACATAATACCAGCACTATATGAACGTCAGTGGTTTAATTTGAATGGCAGAACATTTAAGTACTGACGTAGTTTGAGTTAATGTCATGTCATGATTGGTAATTTTTACGCTCTACGGGTAATTACAGACAAAATCGAAAAATGCGCAAACAATTAACTGACTGCATTGAAATTGCGAGAGTTGCGACCAAGCGAGAGGCGACGCTCGATGTCTGAATCGATTTTCATAGAATTTTCTACTTAAAACAATGGTATTACAGTACACCTACTGTTACTACAGTCTATACTAGTACGGGGAACAGAGTGAATCAGTTTCTGTGCTAACATCCTTAACTACTATGTAATAACACGTAAGTACTTAACGAACAAAACTGTAACATCTAGGTAGGTACTGCTTATTTGTAACTTACACCTCGAAATCTGCAGAAGAAGGTTGTTATTTTTGATTTTGATTTTACGAATAAATAATAATATATATATACTATTTTCAATGTAGTCGGTAATTTGTCCGCACTTTGTTCTGACTGAATTGATCGTTATTATGCATTTTAAATCTCATAACAATAAAAGTTAATCACGCGTGGGAGCTATTTTTTGGCTTAGTTTTCTAAACAAATGCATTTTTCGTCTGATAGTAAGCTGGCCAATGTTTTTCAATTTTAAATTTATTATTATTGCATTGTCATTTGGACATTCTTGAATCAGATACAGTCTTGCTATAATGCCCGTCCTCACCTTGAGGACTTGTTTTAAGACGATGAACTTTAACATTAACAACCTTATTAAATTCTGTACGACACTACGACATACGTTCATCGTGATCCCAATACATGTTCGAGAGAATAGAGTTCAAAACAGCACTTTCAACATTAATCTCAGACATCGGTAAAGCAAAATAACTAAAAGAAACTGATTCTAAATATAATTTGGTATATAGGTAGTTCGGTTGCAGTATGGTAACAACAGGAAGAAACATTTCGGCATAATAATAGCCACAGAAAGCAATAAGATAGATGAAACGCCTCTGTCATATGTACTACAGCAGAACAATTTTCTTCTGCTGTAGTACAAATGACAAAGGCGTAAATTTTTATAGGAAACAGGCGAACCAACGGGTTGCAGGTTGTTCGAAAGAGATAACGCGTCCTCGACACAAAGGGCTAAAAAGGAACATGGGTGGTTTTAGTATAGTAGAAGTCCGATACTCCATACCGCTCTACCCAGAGCGGGAGGACTCATTTGATGATTTCCCACCCTACGAAAAAAAGAGGGATAGATTGTAGACAGAAGAAGAACATATGGAAGAAAAACACGTACCTAGGCAGTGCAGCGATCGACTCCCATGCAAATCGATAAGTAAATACCACACTATGAACTCTCTTAAATGGACAGTTTCAACGACATCGCGAAAACACGACATAGCGTTCCACATCTTGCTATTTCAAAGCATAGATTAGACGACCCAAGGTTAATTGATTAATCTTAAAATACGAGTGTAAGAAACTGGTTCCTACTATTGACATACATAAGTATACAGTATAAACTTACAAAAAACGACTATGGATATTGAATAATTGATCAACTGCGCATTTCTATATTTAACTGCGACTATACAAAATTACGAGATGCTTTATGCTTCCTGCGCAACAGAATAAAAATTGGTAAACGAGACATGATTTGAAACCATTGAAACCAATTTCATGGCTCAGACGTACAATACGTTTGGTTTAAGAAGTGATTGATTACTAACATTATTATGCACTTCATAGGTTTTTTAACTTTGGATTTTAAGTCCTAAAAGGAGACAAATATTGTCTACGGAGACTAAGGCAAACGTATTTTTCACACAGCTATAGGGTACTACGGCTATGAAGCAGTCACTAATGTTTGACAAAGCGAACGATGTATTGATGTACATTACGATAACGTATAGCCCCGCTGTGTCGGACTCCTATTTTTAGTTGCAGGGTTTAATGTAAACTCACGAAGGGAATGGCGGGGTCTTAATTCACTCGCTATCCCCTTCGAACCTAACATGTCCAAGTCAGAGTACGCTAAGGTTACGAGCTCGCTTCGCTCGCTCCTTGTCAAACGTTATTTACCGATTGCGTTGCGTTGTTATACCAATTAACATGTTCATAAAAAGATTAGTTTGTCAAATGATGTAATGAAATTGTTCAAATGATGTGATGTCTTTTAATTATTATCAAATATAGCAGAATAGCAGTTGTATACCTAGGTGGTGCTTTTTAGCAAATAGGTACCTATGCATTCTACATTTCCCGGAATGCATTATCGTAACAATACAAGAAGACAAAGAGTATGCTTACAAAACTCTAAGTGCACAAACACATCGTGTATTTGCAAGTACTTTCCGTGTAGTGTACCAATACCAAACTTGGCCAGTGTAGAACGACTAACAGTGCGCCTTTTTTTTTTTTTTTGGCGTGTGTAAAATCATCGAATAACCCCTCCCGCTCTTGGGCAGAGCGAAAGGGAGTGTCAGACTTCTACTGACTAAAAACCACCCATGTTCCTTCTTCGCCCTCTATGTCGAGGCCGCGATAACCAGAGGACTACCCGCGGCCCCGACAGGCATAGGCCCTTTCGGGCCCCTCCCATGTTGCTGACATCTCTTTGAGGCGCGCGTGGAACACGAACGCGCCGTCGACACGGCCTGTTTTCGTCGTGAGACGGACGGACGGCGAGTTAGCCCATCACTCACCGTCCACAGGCCCGCGTCTACGGTGGCCGGAGGTCATCGCGGGACCCCCCACGCCCGGAGCGCCTCCCGCGGCGGCTGGGACGAGAGGTTCTCTCCCTCTCGCGTTCCGCCACCTCCTTCGCCAGCATCACTGCTTCGCAGAAGGAGGCGACGGCGTCCCATTCCTCCTCGCCCCGGGCCATGGCTTGCACCAGGGCCGGGCGCGAGAGGTCGCCGCCGCCGATCGCCGCTACGAGAACACGGCGGGGCTCCGCCCAAGCGGGGCACACCTCCACTGTGTGCTCCACCGTGTCCTCCGGCCGATCCTCACAATGGTGGCATCCGGGCGTTTCCTCCCGCCTGATTCGGTGCAGGTACCTCCCGAAACAACCGTGTCCGGTGAGGACCTGCGTCAGACGGAAGGTGAGGGCGCCGTGGCGCCTCCCAAGCCACTCCTCAAAGAGGGGACTTACCGCCACTATCGTGGCGTGCCCTCTATCGTGGCGTGCCCTACTAACAGTGCGCCTTAAACAAGATCACTCTGGCTGTATCGAGCAGTGTCTAAAGCGTCTGGCGAGCACATTACTTTTCAATTGCCGTTGCCTTTCTAATTTTAATAATAATTCGTTTATGTCACAGTATGGCCAAGGTATTTCAAGATATCATAGTCAATTTTAAAGGGAGATCTTTACTATACTTAAAAAACAAGATTAATAAATTATCGATAATTATGATTTCATCCATTATTATGAGTCATACTACTCGAACAATCGGTAGTATCGGTATGAAGATATGCCGAACGTGACAGAATAAGTTAAGATTAGACCTTTATAGTTTAGACCTTAAAAGCTTATCAGTGTCTATTAAAATTTTCATTAATAAATCGAAGCAGTACTGCAAGTAAAACATGGCATTTAAATAAAAAAGAATACAGATTATTCAGAGAAAAATACGCCAATAAAAAGCTGGCAACCTGGCCAAGTTTTTAGGGTTCCGTAGTCAATAAGGAACGCTTATAGTTTCGCCATGTCCGTGTGTCTGTCTGTCTGTCCGTCTGTCCGCACTATATCTCAAAGACTCTTACTGCCGTACTCAGAGATATTTAACGAATACTTAAGCCGACACTAAGTAAAGGTTTGACATTGTTCTTGTATGACAAAACTGTCCAAACCATTACTAAGTGATGGCATAAGTAATCATTAAAGCTCTCTGAGTGCGGCAGTTAGTACTAGAAAGAAAGCTGTAATTTGGCATGAATATATACAAATGAGTTACCCCGGACAAAGTGCTTAAGTAAAATATTGAAGATTATTTTTTTTATATCTCCAGTACATCAAAGTGGGGATGATGTTTATTTTTCTCGCGAAGTCCATTGTGTGGGATGTCGTTGGATAAGTCTTTAAAAAATATTGCAAGTTTGCTCTAACAGTTTCGATTAAGGGATTCGTATGTGAATTTTTGTGCAAATTTTTGTTCCACTTCCGCAAACTAAACGACCTATATGGGTTGTGTTTGAGCGTGGGAAAAAATTCACACCACACCACAACAATGCACCACACACAATATCACACCTAATTAGGCTTTACAAGTTTACGAGATTACTCGTAGTCGACTAACTTATAAAATGTACTTGAATGAAATATCTTCCTATACATAATGTATGGGACCGCAGGTCTCAAAACTGCAAATGTAAGTTTGTTTTATTACAATAAAAATCATCGTTAGGAGGCAGGTAGGCAGGGTGGTTAATTTTTGTTGAAGTTTTTGCAAAACATATTGTTTTATTAATAGATGTCAAACCCAGTTCGAAAGAGATACCGCGGCCTTGACACAAAGAGCTAAGAAGGAACATGGGTGGTTTTTACATAACTAGAGCGGGAGGAGCCAGTTGAGGATTGTCCAGCCTCCACCGTCCTCGTTTACGCATTGTCCAGGATCTGTTGGATATTAAGTCACATCTAAGCATGGTGACCGGAACCCGAAACGTACGTTCGTAATTTGTCAGATTCTCTAAAAACTCAAACAACTACAGCAGAAGCTCCGTACGGTTCGAGAATTGAATGTGTGCGATTCGACCATGCTAAGAAAGATTGGCGGAGCGTGGTCTGAAACCTCATAAACCAGTCATTGGCCTCAGATTGTCGGTAGACCACCGAAGAGTTCCTTAACTTTTCACGTGTGCCTTTGGTCATACCTTCAATAGAGCAAAGTTCTCTTTTCTGACGAGAGTAGGATCATGCTGTATGGGAACAACAGAAGAAAAGTGCATCGAAAAGAGGGAGAGCGTTTTGCACAGTACTGCACTGAAGAAAGAGTCAGTTACTGCCGCGGTTCATTAATAGTTTGCGGAGGCATAAACGCCGGTGGAAAAACAAACTTTTTATATTGGATGGGTGTACTCTTGACCTTAATCTTGTACCAGGGGCAAAGATGTGGGTGTGAACTTGCTTTTGTATCTGAACCTCTCGTACTGTCATTAAAATAGGTAACGCTACATTGAAGTGTCTGGAGCCTCACGTGGTACCCTACGCTTAGTTTTATGCAGGACTATGCCAGGGTTCATACCATAGGCAATGAAAATGGTCGGAGCTGCGGGTTGTTTCAGGGGCTCGGGGCTGCGGGTTGTTTGAAAGAGATACCGCGGCCCCGGACACAAAGGGCTAAGATGGAATATGGGTGGTTTTTAGTCAGTAGAAGCCTGACACTCTCTCCCGCTCCGCCCAGAGCTGGAGGACTCATTTGATGATTTCACAACCACCAAAAAAAAGGCAATGTAAATGAATATCTGAGCGAAGTCAGTATTGCGGGGGCGCGGGGCGGTCCAGTAATAAGCCCGGATATTAATCCCATAGAACACCTATGGGATTAGTTAAAGAGACACGGAGTGAGAGAATCTGTTTCAGAGACGCTTGACCAGTTTAAAACAGCTGTACAAGCAGCGTGGAATAACATCGCACAACAGAAATTTTTGACTCGCATCCGTTCCATCTCCATGAGGAAACGCGTACCTCCCCGTACTCTAATGAGTGCTACTCATTAGAGTACGGGGAGGGAATACAATACCTTCTGAATGTACTCTTTTTTTTTGTTTTACGGCTTTTGGCTAACATACGCCTGTTAGTTGTAACGTAGAGGTGATGGAAAACCCCCATAACAGTTTCCCACCAAATCGAACCCTCTTACTAAAGGTTGAAAATACAAAAAAAACTACCGTAGAGTTACACGATAATTAAAGAATTTTGATTAGAAATATTTACTAAACGATACTTCGTAATACTCGCAATTAACTGGTTTGTTGGTTTAATTTAAAAAAAAAAATACATATAAAACTCATACAAAACGAAACTTCAGAGGTGTTAAAAAAAATTATATGCATATAAAAATAATTGATCGACTTACCTTAACTTTTACGTAAAAGGAAATTACTCTTAGTTACTTAACTATTTACGGAAGTAAACAAAAGGAATAGTCCGCATAAATGGGATCTTGCCAACCTCGCAAGGGCATGCGCATGCACACACTATTGGCAAGCACAACGTCATTCGTCACCGAAGCTACACAACCGCATTGCACAGTTTACTTTCACTCAACATAACTTCAGAAAACACCGACGCGAATAAATCCCAAGGAGTCCGGTCACAACAAAATTCGAAATTCACGCGCAATCACGTGTCAGTGTCACTTCATAAATCAATCCATTTAAGATTTTGCACTAGACATAATATTTACATTATCTCACGTGACTATTTCCTCAGATGTTATACTATCATACAACAACTCAAAAACTACTTTGTATCATTATCGTTCTTTGAATGTTGTCATTCCGTAAAATAACAAAAATTGTTTTAATCGCAGGTGTCGGTCGCGGAACCGTACCACAGATTGAATGGATTGAATGAAACCACATGGTTTTGAAACGAAATAGAAATAGTTTCCCACTTGTTCCAGCTAGCGACATCTAGCGCTCGCGATTGTAGGCTCAGCAGTACTTACTGTTTTATCGACATTCACATTACTGAAGGAAAATCGGATGAAAACTTTTTTGAACATTAATAATTGTATTATTTATCTGTGATTTCAACCAACGAGTAGAATTTTATTCCCATTACGTAACAACCAAACTGTCATACTTCAAATTAACAATAATTTTATTTACAAATTAGTTCACATTTTTTTTATAAACTTAATTTTACGAGGTTGCTGTGAGAGGTCTCTAGATACTGCAGGCAAATCTTTCCCAAAACGGAAGGAATAATAAGTAATAAGGAAGCCATTTCTTCCAATACACTTTAGAATTATACTAAAACATATAAATATGCCGCCTAAACCTAAGGAAGCAACTAAAAAAACACCTCCTCCAAAAGTACGGCAGCCAATCAGTAGTTCCAGTCTTCTATATGTTCCTGACGATGTTGTAGAGGGTAGGTGACATCTAGTTTCATTTTGAATATCTTCAAGCCTATGTACAGAATACCTTTGAAAGCCTTGTGAATGACGCTATTGTAAGCAAATATAAAATCAATATTTGCTATCAAGTTTACCAGGCCTAAAGGCACCTAACAAGCCAATTCTTGCCGGGTTCCCTTCGGGAACATGGCACTCACGCAATTAATCAACTAGTAACTAATGTAAACTTGGAAGAGACTAGGCCAGAATTGGCACTCCTTTTTACAATACCCTGTAACCCTATTCAGTGTTATCCATTTTCTGCATCCGGTCTGACTGGCATGTACGTGCGTCGGAGCAACTACTTGGGGAGCCTTCCACACTATACTATGCTACCGACAAGCGGTCACCACTCGACGCGTTTGCTCAATGGGTCCTTAGTCTTACTTACAGAGGCAGCAGTTGGTGACTACAGTTCTTTTCCGGATTATTAAATTTCGGACCGTACTTATTCTTCAAAAGAAACTCCAAGTATAGCTGGCTAGCCCACTGTCAGTGTCCACGTTAGATACCTATTCTTGCTTTGATTTTTAGGAAGGTTACTCAATACCTACTTAGAAAGATCACTCTAAAAAGCTAGTAAATCAACACTGCGAATAACCTAAACCTCGTAATCGTAAGTATTTTAACCAACGTTTTCCTTTTTCTGACTAGGTTTTGATGAGCGTTTAGAAATTGGCATAGAGTGGACACTTCTCGCTTGCGCAATACGCCATCATAAGGACCTTTGTAAGAGAGAAGAAGTACCAAAGGTGACATTTTCTGAAGCTTTCGAAAAAAAAATAAGCAAGAGCATAATAAATGGTTTCCTTAACGAGGAGTCGGGACTGACCATGGAGCAGCGCTTGGATTTCTTGTTACCAACAACATTATGGGACATTGAAAAATTCGCAACTGAAGAAGGGAAGACATGTTTTCGGAATGATAACTGTATAACAGACGACTTGGTAACAATGATTAAAAGGGCAGTGAAAAAAGGAGATCGAAACAGCTTGAAAGATTCTATGAAAGAGGTACAGGTGTTACGAGTGAATAATTCGGAGGTAAGTGATGAAATTTCAACTAGTTTGTGGTAATTTTTCAAGGATTAAAAAGTCTGAATGTATTGTGTAGTGTCGTAACAATTACGTACCTACCTTAATACTACCTTAGTAAGAGTTAATACTCGTAGATGGAAGTGGGGGTCATGAATTCATGATATAACTTTCATTGTACTTTTCTACAAGGTTTTGATCAAGATTTAAATGGAACTGTTGCCACGGGCACTTTTAACTGTCAGCGGATTTTTTTTTATGGCAATTTGTTTTAGTCTTTTTAGGGTTCCGTACCCAAAGGATAAAAACGGGACCCCTACCTATTACTAAGACTTCGCTGTCTGTCCGTCCGTCTGTCTGTCACCAGGCTGTATCTCAAGAACCGCGACAGCTAGACAGTTAAAATTTTCACAAATTATGTAGGATTTCTTCCGCAATAAATACTTAAAACCAAATAAAATAAATATTTAAGGGGGGCTTCCATTTAACAAACGCGATTTTATAAATAATGGTACGGAACCCCGAAACCATCGTGCGCGAGTCCCATTCGCACTTGGCCGTTGTTTTTTTCTTTGACACAGTCCAGGAAATGCACAAACAAGACGGGGGATCGGACAAAAAAATAATAATTAGTCCGTCAGATAGATTTTCAAAAATATTGGACACGTATTTTTTCTTTTTTCACATAAACAAAAAATGAAGACGATAACAATGCTTCGAAAACTCGTGAATTCCTCGAAAACGTCACATGGTAGTACATTTTTCACCAACAAATGACGTCACAACCCCCCACTCATGATCTTTGACGCGTCTTATCTTCGTCAAATTTTATTAATTTGATAAAACAAAAATCACGTATCCAATATTTTTCGATAATCTAACTGACGGACTAATTATTAGAATCATATTTTTTTGACCCAGTCCGATCCCCTATTATTAAGACACAGTAAAAATGGTGCAAAAGTTGGATACAAGTGAAAAACAGGCTGCACTTACATTTAAGCATAGCGCTGTCAAACATTTCTTTAAACACTGAGCAGTCCTCAAGATGCAGTAAACTGATGTGATCGGTCTAATGCAGCGAATTGATTCGAGCTGCATACTATTTAATTAATTACCTAATAATTAATATCTTCATTGGAAATGAGTTTCTAACAACCTGTACCTAATGTATTTTAAAGTTACAAGCAATTTAATGTGATAGAGTGTGATTGTATTCACTGTCGGAGAATTTTCAGTTAGGTACCAGTTGTAATTATTTTTCCAATCCGTACTAATCTAATTTTATTACTTTACTTTAGAAATTCAAATAAGGTTTGATTGGTTTTAAACTGATCATCCATGAGTCCTAAATTTTCTCTACCTTCTGGATACAGTTATTTTATGCAATATTAATGTGCATAATTGCAGTTCCTCTTCTCTTTTTCAGATGTCAGAATTAGATACGGGATTAACTGAGTATAAAAAATTGATAACACTCAATTTGTGTGAAAACTTCTTAGATGATTTAGATACGCATTTTATTCCACCATCCGTCAAAAGCCTCGAGCTCCAATCAAATCGTTTCAGCGATGTTTCAAAGTTTTCTGAAACATTACCCACCGAACTTCTATACTTGGGTTTGTCCATGAATTTTTTAACCTCTGGTAATAAAATACATTTACTAAATCAATAAGTTACGAAAAATTTAGGATATAATGCTCAAACTTAACCTGATTTCCAGAAACCATCGAAGCAATCAGATTGCTCCCTTACAAGTTGACGGTGTTGGATTTATCAGACAACGACATCTATCATCTGGATACAGTACTAGAAGCTGTGTCACATTTGCCAAATCTTACTGGGCTGCAGCTATCAGGAAACCCGTGCTCGGTAGGCTACACGAATACTAAATAGTACGTGATAATGAACATAGATGGAGCTGTCAAAAACACTCGAACAAATTTTTTTTCTAGGTCTGTGCTGGATATTCTCTTGCTACTTTGACGAGATTGCCTCGTTTGAGATGGCTCGATTGCCGCGAAGTTATTGAAAGCGACCGATCAAAGGTTCCCGAAGGAATACACCCAGACTATTTACGGTCGGCATACTTTCACTTCACTGTTTTTCGAGTTATGGGCACTCCCCAACCGCCAAAGGTCGAAAAGGTAACTTGGTTTCTACAAGGATACATACACATTAGCTACTTATATTTAAGCTCCTGTGTTATACGGGGTTTAACGATTTATCTATATCATTGGATCCTGTACTTAATTTTCAAGACGAAGAACATCTTGAACTTGCTAAATATGTACAATTTTACAGCTCCACTTACGAGTAGTTTTTCGGTTCCTATGATTGTTTTAATTTTCTCCATATTGCCAGGGAATGGTTACAAGTTTCCATGTTGAATTGGAGATACCATTACTAGATGTAGTAAGGAGGACATTCCTGATGTTTCGAAGAAATGAGTCACTCATAGAATTGTTGCCTCCACCCGAAGATGATTTAGTATTTCCAGAACAGTCTCGGCCCGTTATTCCTAAACTTGTACCATGTGAGTATCTCTTGTAGGTATCGGATTTATAAGACACTTATTATTTTTAAGATTGCTTACTAGGAATCTGGGATTCCCATGTACCTAGTTCATAAATTATTATTTATGAAGCGACCGCAGATTGTTGCAGTTTTTTGCTAGACGAGACAGATTCTAAGTCTATTTTCTATCTGCCCTCGTGTATGAGATAAAATATGGGATCAATTTCATTCAGTATAACTGTATAAGTTCCCATGCGGGAAACAGAATTATTATCTATGTATTTCTCATACAACCCCAGGCTATCGTCATCATTATCTTGAAACTTATTCCAATTAATAGGGATGTTACCTGACTTACTGCCGCACTCAGAGATCTTTAATGATTACTTAGGCCATCACTAAGTAAAGGTTTTGACAGTTTTGTCATACAATAGTATGTCAAATCTTTACTAAGTGACGGCTTAAGTATTCATTAAATATCTCGGAGTACCGCAGTTAAAAAAATATGATTCTAATTCGTCCGTCTGTTAGATTATTCTAACTTTCGTTCTAACTTTTGTTTCTGTTAAGCACCTACTGTGTAATGTCTCTGCATCACCCTAAGGTAGACTGGTAGAAAATGCCCAAGGCATTAAGTCCGCCTTTGTACGGTTTCATTACTTGTGCATAAAGTTTTAATAAATAAATAAATAAAAATTATCGAAAAGTATTGGATACGTATTTTTTGTTTTATCAAATCAATAAAAAAATATGAAGATAACGCGTCAAAGATTTGAGTGGGGGTCTGTGAAATCACTAACCGCTAAAAGTGTCATACAAATGTCTTAGAATATGACGTCACACGAGTTTTCGAAGCACTGTATCGTCTTCATTGTTTGCTTACGTGAGAAAAGAAAAAATACGTGTCCAATATTTTTTGTAAATCTATCTGAAGGACTAATTAGATTGTTTAGTTAACTACCCTATTGTAAGTCGGTGCAGGATGTCTTCTTTTCTCATTAATATTATTACTCGTTATCTCATCAGATATCTCTTTTCTTGCCCTTATTATCATCCTTTACAAAGTCCATCCATCGTTTCTTTGGCCTTCCTCTTCTCTTACTCCTCCACATTCATACTCAAAACTTTCCTAGCGACATTTTCCTAATTCCTTCCTTTCACGTGGCCATACCACGACAAACGATTAGGATACAGACTTCCTCATATGTACCTACTCATTTATTATTTTACAACCCGGGCCCACCACGCCAATAAAATTGAATATAAACATTTGCCCACTACGAGGTTATACTCGTAATGTAAACAATAATTCTAGCTATTGAAGAAGCATCGTCGGTTGTATCGGATATTTACTCTAACATGGTGGCGAAAAATACACGAGAAGTTCATAATTTCACCACATTTGAGAGTAACAAGGTGCAGTGGAACAAAATGATGAACTTCCAGGAACCGACATTGAAAATCTTCTGTCCAGACCTGACCGCCTTGCGAAACACCTTCAGAACTATTATTACCCTCAGACTGATTTATACAGTTGTAAGTTATACGTATACATTTTGTATGACTCTAACAATACGGTTACTTACATAATTGCTTCATCATCAGCCTATAATGTTCCCACGGCACGGATTCAGACCTCCTCCCTAGGAGGATGGGCTATTATCCCCCACGCTGGGTGACGCGGGCCCAGCGCGAGCTGGAAGATGTCACATGTCTTCGAATTTTTTGGTTATTATACATTGTTTGGTTCTAAGACAGGACCGGTTTCCTCACGATATTTTCCTTCACCGTTTTAAGGGTAGTGGTGATCAAATAAATTACACAAAGTAATGCGCCTGACTGGGTTCGAACCCCCGACTCACCGACTTATGGCTCGTAAGTTGCTTGTTTCCCCGTAAATGTCAATCTTATAGTACCCACTCAATTTGTCTTTCAGCAGGCATCGAACTGGTTGTGTGAACGCCATGTATAAGGAGTAAAACAATATTCATACTTTTATACTTTAAATTAAATTCCTTCTTCATAAATCAAATCCCAGCCGCATAATGTCGTAAAAAATTATGAAAATAATTACTATAACATTTTGATCTTGAAACTCGAGAATTTTAATAGTAATTTTTAGGGTTCCGTAGTCAACATGGAACCCTTATAGTTTCGCCATGTCCTATACGAGTTGTGTTTGACCATGTGAACAAATTCATGGTAGTGGCATTTATAATGAAAATAGCAGGAAAACTGTCTTAAAACTGCAAATGTAAGTTTGTTTTATTTTTACAATAAAAATCATCTTTCGGAGGCAGGTAGGAACGGTGGTTAATCAGTTTTGTAAGTTCACATATTATATTTTGATGGCCTACGACGGAACCCTACATTGTGTGTGGTCCGACAATCATGCACTTGGCCGGTTTCTTTTTAAATCGGGCAAACAAAAAGTCAAATCGTTTTTCTTTATAATTTTAGTTGAGATTATTAATCACTTCAACGTTCACCCGTACAGGTAAATTCCCAAAAACCTGCGAAGCAAAAGAGTCAGGTGACAATGCAAAATATACCGAAAGAAATGACAGTGACCTTGGCAACGATCAAGTGCGCTCTGAAGAACCCAGACTGGAGCCAGCCGAGCCAACACTTCCACTGGGATGAAACCCTCGGTACCAAAGATGCATTGCATTGGGGCGATGGAGACCTTTCCGTTAGTGAAATGTTAGCTATTATACTTTAGTAAGGGCACTGTGAACGATGGTAGGTTTATAAATGAAACTACCTGAAACTGTAACTGGTTTCAGAAAAGTTTTGAGTGTTATTGTGGTCAGCGTTTATTTGCTACAGAATGAATGAAAGAAATTTGGTTTTTCGTTCTTTATTAATGTTATTATTAGACACTTGACACATGATTAAGGAATCTGTTTTTTCATTAAAATAATATCTATAGTCTCGCACTTATTTCCGCATAATTTAGTATCCAATTATTAATAGTCATGAATCAATTTCCAATAGCATCAAAGAACTCGTCTTTTTAAGACTCATAAATATATAGGTATCGTAAATAACTAAGTATAACAATTTGAAAGTACCTATCAAAATAAATAAAAAAAATAGAAATAATAATAGTAATAGGTCAATGTTTAACATTTCATAAATAAAGATGATGATTCCATATTGTAGTCTATAAAAAGCTTTTTGGTAAATACAGAAAATAAGTATGTACGAGTATCTAAGCAAACCAACCATGTTTGAAAGACACATAATAAAATGAGTCACAGTAACTTGAAATATCCGCGAGTATGGAGGGAGACGAAAGAAACAGCAGCACTGTCTGCCCTGGTTTAATTAAACTAAAAGAAAGTTAAACAAAAAAAAGTTCATAAACTAAGTATTTCTAACTTGCTAGCTTGCGTTTCTTTGTTAGTCATGTGTCCCTAGCAACTCGACATAGAGAGGATTTTAAAGGTGAAGGAGGTCTTTGACCTGTAGCGTGACTGAATAGGCTCAAAGTAATATTTTTTTCCTGCACTTTACAGTTTTTGGCTCCATAACAATTTCGCCTGGCAGCTCGGTTGTGAATTCCGCCTCGAATACAATGACAACAATACATTTTTATCCCACAGATACTTCAGTATTATCAGCTGGACTCCACAAAAAAAGTGATCAAGGGAAAAACGGAGAGACTGGATACTAGTCCTCGGCAAATAGTACCGGATAATTTAACTTGCCATTTTGGCTTCGGGATTGATACTTTACTTTAACCGGTACAAAGAAACATAATGTACTTACACTATAACTTTTGAATTATGGAAATAAATGCGTTTATGTCAAAGATTTTTTGTAGCAAATGCATGTTCCTTTAGATAGTAGTAAGTAAAGCCATTTAGACACAGTCATATTCATGCAAAATCGTGCCAACCATCTTTGTCTTTAACAATCGTGACCATCTCATACACGGTCTTAGTCCAGGGCTTAACACGTTTTGTTTGGAACCCTTAATTCAATACGTTGAATTACACTATTTATAGAACCCATTATCCTATTGTCAGCAGCTTAAATTGCTTAAACGTTTATCGAGACCCCAACAAATCGTCTGGCTTGGCCATTCACGAATCAAAACCTTGTTTTAAAGGACCCATGTTAATCGTATTGAAGTGTTTCGTAGCAAGTATTCATATCCTCAATTTGTGGATGGTAGTCGGGAGTCCCAGTACGAGATCAATTGAAGGATCTAGCGGTCGATTGTCTGTGTTAATGGCTGGGGTTCCTCACGAGCGTTGGGGCAGCCAGACGGAATATTTGCTGTCATGTCTCGGTTACGCGGTCGGCATTGGCAATCTTTGGAGATTTCCATACTTATGTTATCGGAATGGCGGAGGTAAGTAATTGTTATCCTTTCTTATGTTGTGTTTGTTGTTCACCACATAACCTCCAGTTTCATTAAATATTGCCTGGGTTTGAGTCTAGGCAATATTGGTTGAAACAGGAGGTTATTAAGAAAACTTATTATTTTGCCAAAGACTGGCAATGGTACTATATTAACTTTTAACAGTGTTTTTCATAATTTTGTATGAATGCTTAATCAAATTCATTAAAAAAAATCTAGGTAAAGCTTTTATTTCTAGATTTTTTTACAGACCCCATTTCTCTAATTTCTTTGGAAAATGAAAACCAACAATCACGTCATTACAATAGCAATATTTGTTTCGTTTCAGGTGCGTTCCTCATTCCATACTTCCTCACTTTAGTAATATGCGGCATACCGCTTGTTTATTTAGAAACCACGCTGGGACAGTTCGCTAGCGCCGGCTGCATTTCAGTTTTCAACATTAACCCGTTGTTTAAAGGTAACATTTGCCATGGCATTGAGTTTGATTACGATTCCAATATCTATGTTTAGTTCTTCCTCGACAGGAGCGGGTTATGCGGCCGTAATAGCGAACGTAATAGGTGTAACGTACTTCTCGGCCATCATGTCATATCCAGTGCTGTACATTTATCACTCAATGAGCTCACCCTTGCCTTGGCAAAATTGTGGCAATTCCTGGAATACGGACAAGTGCACCGAGGTTGGGTAATTTTAGCATTATGGATTAAGCTTTTTGTTTATATGACCGTATCTTACGCATGGAGGAATTACTTCCAGATAAGCGGTAACTCTAGTTTCTTCACCTCAAATGGGTCTATCACTACGCCGGAGGACGAGTTTTTTCAGTAAGTATATTTTACCGTATCATAAAGTTTCACCGATGATTTTTTTTTTTTCGCGTCTGTTTATTATTTTTTATTAATACTTCCAGCATTCGCCTGTTACGAATGTCTCCTAGCATCGGAGAGATCGGCGGCATCGTGTGGCCTGTATTCTGGTGTAACGTCATCTGTTGGATCATCGTGTATCTCTGCATCTGTAACGGTGTCAAGAGCGTCGGAAAGGTGAGCTTTCCAATATTTCCCGATTGATCTTTCTTGGCACGTTGCCGTTTTTTCAGTCACAAAATAAATATAGGTAATACTTTTTCCTCAAAACTTCAGTTCTTTGAATTGTTGTGTATTTTCGTTCGCAGATCGTGTACTTCACGGTGATGTTTCCTTACGTGGTGCTCTGTGTGTTATTTATTCGCGGTGTCACTTTGCCTGGCGCTTGGAAGGGCATAATGTTTTATATCCTCCCGGATTGGGGGCAGTTGAAGAAGCCAAAAGTACGTGTCTATCCAATGAGGCCAAGTTCAGCAGTTTCTCACTTACATTACTCTTCTTATTTTGTTCTTGGCCTCCTACTTTATTTTTATAAACGCTCTTCACAGGTATGGGCAGACGCAGCTACGCAGATCTTTTATTCATTAGGTCCTGGATGGGGTGGTTTGATTAGTATGGCTAGTTTCAATAAATTCCACTATAGGAATCTAAGGTTTGTTTTTTTCTCATTTCTTAGGTTTAATGATATTTTTGAAAACAACGGTCATATGAGTATTAAAATGTTCCAGGTCTTCAGTAATAATTCCGCTAGTGAACAGTGGAACAAGTATTTGGGCTGGTTTCGTGGTGTTCTCCGTGTTGGGTTTTGCAGCTGAACGGTCAGGTGTGCCTGTGGGTGAAGTTGCCACTGCAGGACCTGGCCTTGCTTTCGTTACCTACCCTGCAGCAGTTACAATGATGCCTGCACCCAATTTTTGGGCAGTTACTTTCTTTATCATGTTGTTTTTCCTGGGAATTGATTCAATGGTACAAATCTTTTACTAGACTTTCATTGCCTCCTTAACATTCTACTTATTTATTAGAAGATAAATTCAATCGTGCTGACCTTTTACTGAATTCTAATCCCGAAAAAAGAATGCTATCAAAAGATACTGCTGATTGATGTTATCGATTTTGAGAAAAAATTGAAAAATGTTCTGTAAAATGTACAAATAAGGCTGGTTTTACGTGAGTGGTGTTTACAACCTTTCAATGTTCACAGTTTGTCACCATAGAAGCAATTATAGCGGGTCTAGTCGACGAATTCCCTGCGTTCCGTGCACGAAAAAGACTCATCACCTTCCTCACATGTGTGGTGCTTTTCGCCATTTCAATCATCTGCAATACAGAGGTTTGCATTCAAATCTCTTTATATCACACTGAAAAATACATTCAAATTGTTCCTTTGAAATGGTTCACTAGTTCTTGGTTTAGACAAGTTGCAATTGAATGACGCGTTCGCGTGTCTACGGGGCTTGAAAGTTTCACATGCATGACTGCGAACTCGTTTAGTTGGTACCTATGATAACAGCGGATTGTTAGTAATAATGGATTAATTAATTGAACGATTAGGTTTCACGATATGTGGGGTTTAATTATACTGCAACGTTGAAATGGCTTAGGAATCGACCATTTTGTTTTATGGGGAGCCATAATAATTTTTCATGAATTTCAGGCGACTGCTAACTAACGTATGTATTTACAATTCTTCTAATTCATACCTTAAAATGGTAGATAGGTTTTGCTTATTCAATCTTGGTTTATACTTACATAACATTTAAAACATCACGCCTATACTCCCCGAATGGGTAGGCATTAGTACACCCACACGCCAGTTATGTTTAAGTCCGAACTAATATCCAGACTCCCTGGATGCTATTGAGAAATTCCTGATGGAAAAACCCAATAACACATTGCTCGAGCGGGAAATGGAACCCGGGACAGCATGCATCACTAGACCAAAGAGTCAGTTTAAATCAAGCAATCAATCAAATCAATCTTGGTTTATTTTTAAACAATCTTACTGTGATTTATTTTACTCTTTCCGTAGGCATCCCTACGACCGCCTCGCGTTTCTGGTCACGTGTTGTTCCCAGCTTCTAATCAATTTATGTCGTCAACAGGGAGGCCTGCACGTGATTGGTTTACTGGACGCTCACGTGGCCATAGCCTGTATCCCACTCGTCTGCGCCCTCGAGATTACAGCCGCAGTATATACTTATGGCCCCAAAAGGCTATCCGCTGATATACTGTTCATGACTGGCAAACCTTTGGGGAGAATTTGGCTGATCTTGTGGAGATATATCGTTCCTGCTATACTAGTGGTACGACTTTATTTTTGTAGTTTTAAGGACTATTTTGGAAGTGGCTGGGTCTTTAAATTTCAGTTAAAAAAATGTATGCACGACGACCGATCAAGTCATCCAATATTTACCAGTTTATGCGAATTTCTCATATTATGCTATTAATGTATTATTTGATGAGTCGCTGTGTGTACCAATGTGTTGACGATTGTCATAGAAGGGACTTTATTATACCTAAAAGCAAGGAACCAATTTGTCACAGGGAATGAGGAGACAAGTTAAGAGATCTTGTTGATAATGTACTTAACAGAATAATATGAATCATAAGTACTTATGTCTGATCTCACACGTCAGTCCATCCGCAGTTACAGGACATCCTGAAGAAATTCTAGAACATTTACATAGGTATATCTTTGTTTTTATTTTATAATTGTTGTATGGTACTCATGACTTTAATCTTGTCTTAAGGCGATGACTAAACGAGCAAAATAACAATACCTAGCAAAGTTTCTGACAAGGTAGACGACGCATGAATTTCTAAGTTTATTTCTGACAATAGAAGGCAAAACCTTGAGACATTTTCACGAAGTGGCGAGACATGAAATAGTTGTGTAGCACGTAAGTGGATTCTAATCCATAAAGAAGAAAAATGAATAGTAAACCTTGTTTGGCACTCCAGTACTAATTACACAATGTCTCTTTATTACTCTCTGCTATTTCCATACGGCCATATTACTTGATGAACTACAAGATTACTATCGGAAATGAGCCTGTCTATTGCACAGATCCACTTGTTCCAATTTCACGTGTTTGGCAGCAGGCATTTTGCGTTTTAGCTATCGTTCAATTTACTTATCGATTGTCTATTGTTTCTTGGCGAGGGACACTCCCTGTCACTCTGGGATCCGCCGGCAATATAGACATTTATTCTAATAAAGTAGATTATAGTGAAGAGTTTCAAAGATAAACCACAGTGAAATCCACTTTCGGCGAATAACATTAGTTACGTAATTCAAAATAATTGTTAGAAAATTGGCTACGTTTTTAAAATGTTACCTATCTGGCCCATGGGCAGCAAAAAACTGGAACACTCTCTTTCAACTGACATTAACTGACAGTTGTATGAAATGGCACATATTATAAATAGTAACAATGATTTGCCTTTTCCATACATAAAAGTAATAACAGTCAAAATAATAAGGTCCTGTTTTGTACTGTACTGCTTAAAGCTCAGGAAAACACTCGAAACCACAATGATCACCGAGGAATCGAAATTTAGTCTTAGTTTCCGTGTAGCCAATGCAAATGTGACCCTCATCGTACAGACGTATAGCACATCAAGATACCGAAAACTCTCAAATTCCAACCAACCTTGTAAAATTTATTTAGTCGATTTTCAACTTTATCGGTTGAAAATCGACTAAATAAATTTTACAGTTTGGATTAGCTTGTTGTGCTGGTGTCTGTACTAAGCCAGGGTTCCCATTGGCTGGTTTGAAAATAAAATATGTGTTACCTTTTTCAGGTTATAACAGTATATTGCCTTAGAGAAGCTTCAGGACTGGCTGGCTGGTGTGTCGCTCTCGTCTCCGTTCTTTGTATACCAATACACGCTATTCAACTGATCATCAGGGCGAAGGGAACACTCACACAGGTGTGTTTAGTTAACATTGAATGTTCTTCTTCTTTAACTATGGTACTCAGAGATATTTAATGATTACTTAAGCCGTAATTTAGTAACGGTTTGACATACTTTTGTATGATAAAACTGTCAAAACCCTTATTTAGTGATGGCTTATGCAATCATTAAAGCTCTCTGAGTGTGGCAGTAAGTGTCAAATTAATAAATATGGTGTTAGACAGCCACCTACACAGCTCTACCATTTGATTCGATTAAATCTTGAAAGGTGCAAGTGGATTGGCAAGACAGCAGGTGGCGCATATCCTACAGAGAAACTCCACTCGAGCAATTTGATTAGTATGGATCGAGGATGCCCCATTCGGCTAAATTATATCTACAGCGGCTAACCTGAGCTCGCAGTCGGTTAAGAGATTTCCAGATTGGCAACTGCAGTTCGTATCTGGGCGGCAGGTGTTCTTCCGAGCTGATGAATATGGAGGGATGACATGTTTGTTTCTCCACAGTTCACATCACATTGAATTATGATCCCACTGTTGTACTGGCCTCCTCTCTATGAAAGGGCGCAGGCCATTATCAACCACGCTCGCACGGAACGACGACGGTCCGTACTAGGACGGTTGTCGATTCCCTTACAATGTTTTATTTCATTGTTTTGAGAGCAGCGGTGAGATGAAATAAATAAAATAAAGCTACGCACCTGCCGGGGCTCGAAGCCACGGCCATAAGTTGGACCTGTCACCTGTACAAACATGCCAACTAATAAAATTAGACAAGAAAATAAACCCACTCAAAATAAGAACTATGCCACGATAAAATCGCAATCGCTGAATATGCAGGTGCAAAATATTTACTTGAACTCATTAATATTATTAACTATGTAATGTATTTCGAGTAATTGGAATATTCGTGTGTTTGAGCCACGTGTGATTTGAGTTGTTTGTATTGAAGTTCGTAATTTTAACGACCAGGGGGCCAATTCTCGATTTTAGAGATGGTGTCGAACTCGACAAAAATGTCTAATGACGTCATTTTTCCGACAAATTTTAAAAGTTGCTATTCTGGGGATGTCGAATTCGACATTTGTCGAAAGCTAACGTTAGAGTTCATGTCGAGTGCTTCTGAGCAGTAGAGATGTCATGTCGATTGTAGAGATACGTCATTTCTGAGTGAATTCGTTGAGTTTTGGATTGTACAATGTGTTTTCTTTTCTTTAATTTTTAAATAAAATACGGCTTGGCATCTCATACCTACTGGAAATTTGATTTATATACTCTTTGATTTGTGCCCTTGCCTTGTTTGATTTTTCCCCTCCATGTTAAAATAAAACTTTTAAAATGTAAAACAGCACCCAATAATGATGTAAACACAGTACATGTAAACATAACAAAAGTTTTGAAGGAACCGCAAAAAGGCGCAAATTCTGACACTGACAGACAGTCAACTGTCAATTTGTTTTCTTTATTTCACGAAGAGCATGAAAATCTTGAAACACACTAAACGTTTCGTTTTATACTTAAATAAGTAGGTTTAGTCAGCGTTTTAAAACAAAATCATTAATTAACTCATAGCTACCTAAAACAGAACGTGCGATTCTTCATAATGGTAACATTATCTTCACTCGACTCGACATTTTCGTGACATTTATTTCTATTTTGACTGAGAATACGGAATTCTGCTCGATTCGACATTTTTTGGTAGAGATAGAGATATTTTTAATAGACATAGAGATAGACTTACGATCTCGAACTCGAGATAAATGGCGAAAATCGAGAATTGGCCCCCAGTTGTTCACATTGCACATCCAATTTTTAAAAAAGTTCAGCTTTAAAGCATCATCTTAAGCACTCAGTATATTGAGGAGTTTAAAAGTTTTACCATTTAATAGAAAAGTTAAAAGGGAATCGACTGTCGTGATATAATAATGGGAATTAGATGAGTAGGGATGAATCGCATGTAAAAACAGTGATGAATATTATGAATATGATGAATATAATCAGTGATGAATATGATGGATATAAATTATATTCACATTAATAATATTATGAATATAAATTATTTTCATCACTGTTTTTTTTTATATTATATTCAAATTAAATATAATATTAAAAAAAACAGTGATGAATGTAATTGTGTATGGATGGAGAGGGAGAGGAAGACCAAAAAAAAGATGGATGGAGTGTGTGAGTTGTGATATGAAGGAAGAAGGAATCAATGATAGCGTGGCGACTGACAGGGCAGAATGTTAGAGAAAAACGTGTTGCGTCAACCCCAAGTGACATAAGATAAGGGCAAGAAGATTTATTTATTTACCATTAATAGGAGCCCGTGGCTTACTACTAACTGCCACTCGGGTCAATCTTTAGGTAAAACCGCGTTTGCCTATAAGGTTGGTCTATGGATGGGTGACAGCCAGTCTTACCAAAGAGCATCGTATTACCCAGTATTAACTGGGTTGTGGAGGTCAGATAGGCAGTCGCTCCATGTAAAATACAGGTACTCAGCTGCAACCGGTTAGACTAGACGCCGACCCCAACATAGTTGGGAAAAGGCTAGGCAGATGAGGATTAATTTACCACTAATTATAGCAGCACTACGGTATCATCCAATACGATGCAATAAAACACAAAAAAAATGGTGATCACTCATTCTTGTCGCAATATCTTTTCGCTTTTTGACGCACAGGACCGGTCAATTTGGCGACACATGGGGGTGGCCTATGTCCAGCAGTGGACGTCTTTTGGCTGAAATGATGATTTTGATGAATAACTTTTAACTCAAATCATACTAAGTACCTCGTTGGTGTCGTGGTCTCAAGCATAACTGCTGTGCATCTGGGCTCTATTCCCAGGTCCCCGAAAAACCCAATAACACTGCCCGTGTTATTAGGTTTTTCATCACGAATTTCTAGTACATATTTTCAATAACTGTTCAACACAGTTTGTTTTGTTCCGTGTAAGTAATGAAAATATACCTGTATTAATTTCTTTCGTAGCGCATCCGAGACAGCAGTCGTCCGACCAATGACTGGGGTCCAGCGGATCCTGAAATGCGTCACCTGTGGAAAGCTGCAATCAACAAACAAAAAAATAAAGACATAAAACTAAATAACTTTGATAAGTCCTAACTTTAAAATATTATGTTTGTTACATCACAGTTGTCTTATTTTTTATCATCATCATCATCATTCAAACTCAAACTCAAATTCTTTATTGCATTCATGTGTTTAAAAGTTGTTACAATGAATTTGGTTCCAACATGAAACCCGGTTAGGGCACGGCAACATAAATTATGTAATAAACCACGTCATACATAACTTATAAAATATAATTATAAATATGTACCAACTATGACAATTTTACTAGCATATAGTTCATAATTATAGTTATTTTAATTAATTATTATTATCATCGTTAGCTTAAAGTTTTTACCAAAACGTTTAAAGAATAAACAATAGTCATTATTATTCCCTTTATTTATTTTGTTATAAACTTATTACAGTTTTAAATATTCTTTACAAAAAAACAAAAAAAAACATTTAAAAATATAAAAAATTGTAGCCCACCGGTATCGGGAACAAGGTCCAAGCTACCGGCAGTCAGGGCTCCAGAGAAAGGAACCTCCTAACAATGCGAGCCGTGTCCAGGAGTACCGCTCTCTGTATCAAGCCCTTGATCCAGCTGCCTAACGAGAGCCTCCTCAGGTGTTGGTCGAGGCTCTTGGCTATTAAGCCATTGGCTGAAACGACTATCGGCACAATGATCGCTGAGTCCACACCCCACATGTCGACAACCTCGCGAGCCAAGTCAAGATACTTAATAATAATAATAATATTCCACAACTATCACACAACGCCATCTAGTCCCAAGCTAAGCAGAGCTTGTGTTATGGATACTAGACAACTGATAAACATACTTATATATTTCTAAATACATACATATTATAGATAAATTACACCCAGACACAGAACAAATGATCGTGCTCATCACACAAACATTTGTCCTGGGTGGGAATCGAACCCACGACCTCCGGCCTAGCAGTCAGGGTCACTAACCACCAGACCAACAGGCCAGTCACACTTGATTTGCTTATCTTTCTCGGATTTCACGAGGTTCTCGTCATGCGGGACGGTTATGTCAACAATCATTGCGCGCCGCTCTGATCGATCCACCACCACTATATCAGGTTTATTAGCTATAATAGTCCTGACAGTGATGATGGATTGATCCCAGTACAGTGTGATATGGCTATTTTCGAGAACTGGGTCGGGCGTGTACCTGTAGTACGGCACTTCTGATTCCACAAGGTTGTACTGCAGAGCAAGTTGCTGATGGATAATCCTGGCTACAAGGTTGTGTCTATGCAAATATTCTCCGTTAGCCAGACGAGAACACCCGGAGATAATGTGACGGATTGATTCGCCCGGACGGTGGCATGCCCGACATTTATGTCAACCGTACCGTCCTTCACAATAAATCTCCGGTATTTATTCGTCATCATAACTTCGTCCATAATTTCACATCTTAATAAATATAATACATATAATATCATCACATAATTATTATTATTATTATTACATTGTTAGTTTGCAACATCTACCCAATCACAATAATTCTGAAATAAAAATATATTTTTTTTAATTATAAATGTTCAAAGTCTTTATAAAACACTTATTACCAGTATGTCTTAAAAATAAGCAATGCCCAGTGAGACTGGCAGTCAAAAGATGGTGTCAAAATGATTTTTTAAAACAGTTTACACAAAAATTCAATTATCCTGCCCTTATCACAATTTATCTGGGCTCCCTTCCACACTTCTCTATTTCTCGTCATATCAGCAGTCAGCAGTCACCTCCATTTTAACTATTTCATCTTTCATACAGTTCTTTCATTTGTTTCTTTAGTCTTCCTCTACACTTATAACCATTTCCTACCTTCATTAATAACATTTTGACTGGCCTGTTGGTCTAGTGGTTAGTGACCCTAACTGCTATGCCGGAGGTCGTGGGTTCGATTCCCACCCAGGACAAATGTTTGTGTGATGAGCACGATCATTTGTTCTGTGTCTGGGTGTAATTTATCTATAATATGTATGTATTTAGAAATATATAAGTATGTTTATCAGTTGTCTAGTACCCATAACACAAGCTCTGCTTAGCTTGGGACTAGATGGCGTTGTGTGATAGTTGTGGAATATTATTATTATTATTATTATAATTGAAAGACTAATTTCACAAGATACTGTCCTTTTATTTTTGAGAAATAATCAAATGACTCCTGTCGCTCTGGGCAGAGTGGTGTGTCAGACTTCTACTGACTAAAAACCACCCATGTTTCTTCTTAGCCCTTGTGCCGAGGCCGCTGTATATTTTTCGACCCAACCGCAGCCCCGACGGGCGAGGATACTAATCCTTTTCTTTGGGGGGGGGGGGGGAATCATCAAATAACCCCTCCCACTCTTGGGTAGAGCGAAAGGGAGTGTCAGACTTATACTGACTAAAAACCACTCAAGTTCCTTCTTATCCCTTTATGTCGAGGCCGCGGTGTCTCTTGCGAACAACCCGCAGCTCCGACGGGTCTTACACAGTTATTTGCGTCGCTTTCGAGATCAAAGTCAGCTTTATTTTCATTTACTAAAGGCTGCAGTTGGGTTGTGACCTTAGTCACGGTCATCCCTATTATCTTTTCAATATTGTTGCTGTTGTTTCAGCTGCGAAGTAGATGAGTGATGATTGGCTTTCTAGCTTGAAGCAAGCAGATCCAGAATGTAAAGTAAAATAAAATTTTAAAATAAGATTTTAAGTGTCGTCATGTCTTATCCATTTTTGTTTAACGTATTTTTCATAACAAACTCTTTTATTGATACCCATAATTTTAATATATCATTGCATAGGTGCATAAAAAAGCTAGTCCACAACCTTTCGGAGCCACATAATATAGTTACCGGAAGAAGGATAAAAAAACCTCTTTGGAAATGACACAGACCACGCTACTTGCAAAAAAAAAGAAAAAAATATTGTACAACATCAACACTGCCATGACATAAAACTGTCATTTTTTGGCGTGGCCTACCAAAATTCTAGTCCAGATTTTAAATTATTTGTTTAAAATTATTATAACAGTAACATGTTGGTATCTTATTAAAATTGTTTAAGTGATTGTTTCATATTCCACGAATTAAATTCTCAGTAGTTGTATTTTCGAAGTTTTTTTCCTCGAAATTGTAAAAATGACTGACGTCCCAACCACGAGTCCGGCTGCCACTACGCCCGGCAATGATGAGGAGGATAAAGACAAAAGAGTTAAAATTAATGTAAGTGTGGGCGAAAATAACCACGTTTGTGGAACCGTGACACATTCAGCAGGTGGTTATAACCAATGTACAGGTTAACCGGTTAATTTTTTCAACCGCTCCCTGCTTATAGTGTGTCCTGACCAGACAGTGCAAGTCAAGGCGTGTGCACAAACATATGTAACCGTTATTCAATATGCAGTGTTTGACGAACACTAATGCAGTCTATTTATTTATTTAATGGTTAAGTAAACACTGTCTCACAGCCACAAGTAGTCAGGTAGCTGTCACTAATGTCAGCTGTCAGTCACCACGTATGGCGGGAAGTTGTAAGGCAAACTGGCCAACAGGTTGCAACCTGGACTGGTTGCTGTTGCTGAGCCTGTGATATATATGTATTAGTTTTAGTTAGTAAATTGTGTTATCAACCTATAGTTCTGCTTAAGTGGATACTACAACGTAAGCTTTCTATTACAGATTTAAATAAAAGCTTTTAGAAACATAATCCTTCCTTGGTTGGTGGCAGTAGGGTAAAAACAAGACACAACAACACGCCAACAATAATTATTCATCAAAAAAATCTAATTAGTCCGTCTGTTAGATTATCGAAAAATAGTGGGTAGGTACGTGTTTTTATTTTATCAAATTAATACAGATTTACGAAAGTAAAACGTGTCAAAGATCATGAGTGGGCGCTTTTGACGTCACTTTGTGAGTAAAAAAAGTACTAACCTTGTGACGTCACACGACTTGACACGACTTTTCGAAGCACTGTATCGTCCTCATCTTTTGTTTACGTGAAAAAAGAAAAAATACGTGTCCATTGTTTTTTGGAAATCTATCTGGCGGACTAATTAGATTTTTTTGGTGAAATACTCATTTTCTCAACGTTTTGTTTAATCGGACTACTCGTCTTAAAACGAGTAAACCTCTAGCCACTTGTTAGCACTTTTCTAAATATACTCGCAATTCGTTAAAAACATGTGAAGTCACAATATTATGATTCCAGATTGAAGGTGAAGATGAGACGGGGGAAACTGAAATGGGCCGAAAACAAATGAAAAGATTTCAACTGCCAAATCTACCGCGATGGTGGCAAGCTGTTATCATTCAATATGCGTGAGTAGAACTGATTTATATTTACTACACCAACTCGCAAAGATTTAAATGTAAAATGTGCTCTCCCTATATTATGGTAACAGGGTGGAAGAATTGGTATTTAAAGAAGCTACCGCTTTTTTTTTTGGCGGTTGGAAAATCATCAAATATCCCCCCCTCCCGCTCTGCCCAAGAGCGGGAGCCCGCTCTTGGGCAGAGCGAAAGGGAGTGCCAGACTTCTACTGACTAAAAACCACCCATGTTCCTTCTTAGCCCAATATGTCGAGGCCGCTGTAACTTGTGAACAACCCCCAGCCTCAGACAGCTACGGCTTAGACCGATTTATCACAAAAAAAATTGTCTCCTTTGTTCTTTTCGCAAACTGAGACGATTCAATTATTTTTGACATCTAATATTTTAAGGAAAGATGCAAATTACAGAAAATGCTCCATTTTTACGACCGTGATTAGAGAACTACCAGACAAACTCAGAGATTTTAACGTGAAAAAAATGATGGGATGAGTATCCCATCATTTTTTTAATGTTAAAATCTTTTTGAGTTTCACGGTTTACACGTTCGTAAAAATGGAGCATTTTCTGTAATTTTGGATGCACATAATTTCTTTACTGATTACCTAAGCGCTAAAAAAAGAATTTATGTGACAGCTGATAACAACGATATCAACACAACAGAAATGTGATAATTTTATGACACGTTAGAGCAAATCTAACATTTAAATCTTCGTCTCATCGTAATTTACATCTATCAATGTCGAAAAGCTTTTCCGTAGGTGAAGAGTGAATTCAATTTATTTATTTCTATTTATCTCATTTAAACACATTGGAAGTGATCTGGTTTGCTTTTTATTTGACGTACATCAGGAGCACGACCTCTTTGCTCACTTAACCTCTATTTTATGCTTTACCTAATGAAAACTAAATCGTTTCTAAATGTATAACTAAATATTACATAATTAATGAAGATATCACTCACAATGCGGTGAACGAGTTTCTGTTAATTACTTGGTTAGAGGTATAATTGGGATTCGAAGTTTCGATATAATCTAATTGGGTTGGCTTTTTGGCGCCTTCGCCATTACCGAATTTCTCGGTATCAATAGTAACAGAACGTCCAGTCAGCAGCACCAATATACCACTTAGAAAACTTTAGAAGCAATTTTTGCCTACTGTACCTAATGATTTCATTGTCATGTTACGTAACGAAACTAATATTTTGGAATCCATAAAATTATAAAGTAGGTCATTATTTCAAACTTGCAATCGTTTTTTCACCAGAAATTTGCGGTTGAACATCGCCATACATGCTAAAAAAAATACCAACCTGGAAACCCCTTGGTTACGGAGATATTGGGGGTCAAAGTTCCAAATTTTTCACAGCTGTTTTTGTAAATGCTATTTTTTCAGGCTATAACGTTACTTAAATTACCTCCATGACCCATTAGTTATTTAAAGCATCCACTAGCACAATGTTTTAAGAGTGGTAGGTACTTTGAATTTTACCGTAAAATGTGATTTTTGACACCGAAAAAAAAAGTTGTTTCCCAGCAAAAAATGTTGAGTAGGGGTACTTAGTTTGATGTACAGAATGCTTGGTTGACGGGAACGTTAGTTGTTCCTCTGTTAGTGAACATACTGTATAGGGTGTAAGTTAACTCTTCACACATACGTCAACCAAGCATTCTGTACATCAAAAGTTTTTTTGCTGGGCATCGACTTTTTTTTGGGCTCAAAAATCTCATTTTACGATAAAACTCAATGTAGCACTCTTAAAACATTGTGCTAGTTGATGCTTTGAATAGTAAAAAGGTCATGGAGGTAATTTAAGTAAAGTTATAACCTGAAAAACTAGTATTTACAAAAACAGCTGTGCAAAATTTCGAACTTTGACCTCCAATATCTTCGTAACTAGGGGTTCCAAAAACTGGCCAAGTATTCCGGTCAAATTAGACCAGAAATTAGGGGTCAGGTAACAGGTTACACTAATTCCCCGGCTGAAAATTGATAGAATTGTTCAAGAAAGCATTATAAATGAAATGTAAAAAGCCCTCATCGATCCGACACCTGGAAAACATATTCGAGGCCAAAGGTCACCAAAACGGGTTTTTCGCGATTTTCAGAAAAAGGTTAGATTTATCATAAAATTTGAAGAGACAAAATTATAGATAATAATAATAATCTATAAAAATCTCATCAATAACTTTTTACATTTCTAAAAGTACTGTTTTTGAGATATATCGATTCAAAAAGATGCTCAAAAACGGCGGCCCATAGAAATAAAAGGGTTCGGATTTTTTTATAGACTATTTTTCAGTTCACTGCCTGGACATAGGGCATAAACTATTTAGATATTTTATACAAATATTACCACAACCTTTGGGGTGTAAAATGACTCTCATGTAAAATGTGTATCCATAGTAAAAGTTATTCTCAAAACGTCTCTCAAACATGAACAACAACATACACAGAACATGAACATGAACTTATAGTTATTTTTGTAGTCATCATAATGTACCATATTTACTACTATCATTCCTAGCAACACAATAGATTCGAACTAAAATCATAAAACTTTTTAAGACATGAAATATCATTTTATCAATAAATTCAACTAGTTCATTAGACCTCCAAATTGCTTGACGTCAGCCAGTAGGCAGTAGCCTAATCATATGTTTTTATTATAACACTAGTGATATAAATTAAACATAGAGATATAAAGCACGTGCCAGGAGGTGACGTGACCTCCTACAGTTACAGTATCGAAACATCTTTATTTCACATGTGCCACAAAACAAACGACATTACCTGCCACCTATCACATGGCGATTGCTTTCATAAATCACACGTTTTGAACAATACGGCGATATTAGAAGCTCACATGATTTCACTTCTGTCTGTGAAAGTATACTTATAGTGTACATATAGGGTATATACTTCTACAGTGTACTTCTACAGTGTACTTCTACAGTGTACTTCTACAGTGTACTTCTACAGTGTACTTCTACAGTGTACTTCTACAGTGTACTTCTACAGTGTACTTCTACAGTGTACTTCTACAGTGTACTTCTACAGTGTACTTCTACAGTGTACTTCTACAGTGTACTTCTACAGTGTACTTCTACAGTGTACTTCTACAATATACTTATACAGTGTACTTATACAGTATTCTCTACAGTTTACACGTTCTACGGGTTTCGATATCAAGATGTGACAATGGAAATAATGATTTGATGATACTTTTACGGGGCAACGACCGCGTACCCTAGCTACTATATCTGATAGGAACCCATAAAGTATGTAGAAGTAATTAGCTAGCTACTGAGTAATCTAAACTTCGAGTCATCGTAGTTAGTCATTCACGGTGTTATGGGTGTATTTCAGCATTTTATGTTACCTATAGAAAATAGTATGTTAACCTAAAAGCCACATTATTGTCGTGAGTCTGCGAAGGCCGCCGCTGAGGCATCCGGCTGACCCGGTCGCGACCGGCGACGTTGGTGCTATCCGGGTCACCTCCGGATGAACCAGCTCTACAAATGTGCCGCAGTTAAACCGAGTGTCCACTAGACAAACACGATTATTGACGGGAAAACAATATAAAAATGTACCTAGAAAAAAAACAATAATCATTATATAATTATACACATATTAAGTATGTTTCTTTATCGTAAAGAAGACCTTGTGAAGCTCGCGTCTTATTCAGCTTTTAAAGAAAACGTTGAAACAAATTCACAACTTTGCATTGACTAGCAAATTAACCATTAACTTTGCAAAAGAACTATTAAAACGTCTTGTAAGTGTCTATAGACGTCACTGAATACGCGGGGAATTAACCATGAAAGGTGTCGAGGCGAGAGATTAATGTTCGCGTGTGGCACACGTCGGGTGTCGAATCTATGGGGAAGGGGGTGGCAGAGAAACTATGATAGCGGCGGCAGTCATTGCACCTTAAGCCGCGGGTCGGGCAACATGCAACAGTGATCATTACCACTCCAAGATGCAGCGAACGCCGTCGAGTGCCTCCGAAGGCTCTTTCTGGACGACCATAGAACTCCTCGCGGGCCGTGGCCGGAGACGCTCTGCAGCTGATGCTGAAGACTACACCTTGCTCGATGTCCCTGCCAGAAGAACATCTACGCTCAGGTTGACATTGTATTACCATTTTAACAAAACCTCTTATCTTTTCAATACACTTCAATGTTTATTTTCTCATTTGCACAACACAAGTAGGTATTGTTGATAACTATCAGCTGTTGAGGATGTCAACAATTACAGTTACGATTATCACCGCACCGGATATCAACATCGCATGCAGCAGTCGCGGAATAAATCAAATTACACCCACAAACAATAGCTTTTGAAGTAAACACACGATCTACTTATAATCGTATAATTTTATATCAATGAATCGTCGGTGCTATTTTAGTTGTTTCACGAAGGGCGTCATATAACGACGATAGTAATAAATCACGTTCGTAAAATATTTGCACACACAGCGAATCAAAACAAGAGAGATGAATTTCAAGTTTGTTTATCCGGTAATTAGACCTTGTTAAGCCGAAACTCACCAGCCCGCATTACTCCACATTCCGAAGAAATTGGGGTTTTGAATACTTAAAATTGTTTATTTTTTAATATACTCCAAACAAATATTTTTGCGTACGTTGGAATATTTTTGCTGGTTAATAATAATATATCACATTTGGCAAATTGTTCTTGCAACATTTTGGTTTGGTATGTTTTGGCATTACTGTGACCAATTTTACAGGGATAATAAACGTGCTATCTGGCAGGATGGGGCGGCGGGACACGCTTTACATTGTTATGGTTCAAAGTACTCGGATGATAATATTGCGTATCGCCAAGTACTTTGCGTCATTCGCACCCTCTTATATTGGTTTAATGTAAACATTTTATTGGATTCCTGAGATATCGGAGGCCATTTTTTGTCTTAGATGTTGATGGAAGTAACAAAATCGTGTTATGTTTCAAGCTGATAATTCGGCTTTATCGTTTTTAGCTTTGAACTTTTGTTGCGTACTCATTTAAAAATTTCACGGAGTTAGGAATTAAAATTTAGTAAATAATACAGTGTGAGTCTTTATAATGTGCACATACCGAAATGAGAGAATCTATGCTTAATTTTATAGATGGAAAAAATATTTTAAAAATTTAAATATTTTATTTAGATAGAGAACAATAAATGGCGCGTTCGGAGTGCCATCTTTTAACATTTGATATAAAATGTTATGTTTGAGTTATAAACATGCCATTTTTACTATTAGGTAGCTAATACGATGAAAAATACGTAAAAGTAATAAAAAAGGTAGGTAATGGACGGGTCTTATCGAGAAATTTTACAATTATTGTAAAAATTGATGACAAAAAAACAGATTTTTGCCAAAAAAAGGTGTTTATTTTCAATTGAGGGTAGTTTTTTTCCAGAATTTTAATTTTATTAGGAAGCTTAATTACTTGCAATCATTATGGAGTTTGTTTCATCGCGATAGATAATTCAGTTTAAAAGTTACACCGTTTTGTTTACACTGGGGTCACAATAGTGGACAAAATTTTTAAAAAATCCATAAAAAATATAAAAAAAAATATTTAATTTTTTTAAATATTTTTTCCATCGATAAAATTAAGCATAGATTCTCTCATTTCGGTATGTGCACATTATAAAGACTCACACTGTATAATCATAAGGAAATTAATGGAAACGGACGTAAAATACACTATTTTAAAGTAGGTATAAGCGATAATAATTTTATTTTATTTTTTATTTTATTTATTTGGGACAAAAAACAGTTACACATTACAATATTAATCTAAAGTATATACAAAACAGTAAACAAACGCATAACCCACACTATTGTCCACGAAATCATGTCGGTTTAAAGAAAGAGATAAGGAAACGGACGCATACAGAAAGGGACAGTAAGAAATTAAAAATAAAACCTGAAAAATTACACCGGACTTAGTCAGAGACCAATTAGACCACAACCCCACACCAACAAGAAGCAGTCATGGTTAAGGATGACTAGCCAGTAATTCTATAGCCATTTTTTTAAATTGGATCTGATTATGTGCAAAAATATCGATTTTTATGAAATGCGTGTTGTAAGTTTCTAGTAATCGGCGGAGAGGTGCTCGCTCGCCAGCATTTGTTCTACACTTCTCTGTGTAGAACAAGCGCGGAGCTCGCACTTCCCGCCGACTAACAGTCCTAGGTACTACATAACATAACCTATTTGAGAGTTCCATACAATTAAACCTATTGTTGCATATGCCATACAGCATCATAACCATCAGCAGTGTACGCCTGTGCTCCAAGCTTAACATTTTGTACTGTTTCATCAGAACTGCATAGGAAGTCTCGGTATGGAAACACCTATAATGAGTAGTGCGAAGAAATTTTTTTTGTACCATTTCTAGTCTATGCTTGTATTTTTCGTAGAAAGGGCTCCAGATGGGCACCGCGTATTCTAGTTGGGAACGGACTAGTGTTTTATAAAGAAAAAGAAAAGTGGAAGCCTTTTTAAATTCTTTGCAAGACCGCATTATGAAACCATACATCTGAAAGGCTCTATTAATAATGTTGTCAATATGGAGGTCAAGATGTAATTTGCTATCAAGCAGTACGCCGAGATCACGCGTGCAGTCAGTTTTAGTCAGGTCTGTGTGGTTGAGCGTGTAAAGAAATTTAAAACTTGTCTTATTTTTGGTAAATGAAATATAATGACATTTTGGCAAACTAAGATGAAGTTTATTCTTGAGACAGTAATGTGAAAGTCTGCATAGATCATCCTGTAATAACAAGCAGTCCTGCATACTAGTACAGGATTTAAAAATTTTGATGTCGTCGGCATACATGAGAAATTTAGAGTTGACCATACAGGACTTTATGTCGTTTATAAACAAGACAAACAATAAAGGACCCAAGACTGACCCTTGAGGCACGCCAGATTCGACCACTGTGTAATCAGACTCATATCCATTGATGACCACTTTCTGTGTTCTATGGAATATGTACGACACAAACCATCTGAGTAGATTCCCTCTAATGCCGTTGAAGGCAATTTTGTCCAAAAGAAGTTTATGGTCCACCTTGTCGAACGCTTTCCGAAAATCAGTATACACAGCATCAACCTGTATGCCCTTGTCCATATTTTCAAATAAAAATTGTGTAAAAATCATTAAATTCGTACTGGTGGATCGTGACTGAACAAAACCATGCTGTTCGGGAATAATGACGTGTCTCAAGTGTGGAAACAAATTACTGTGCACTAAATTCTCGAAAAGCTTAGACAAGGTGGATAGAATAGAGATAGGTCGATAGTTCTCAATATTGGCTTTGTCTCCACTTTTGTAAACTGGAGTAATAAAAGCTCTTTTCCATATGCATGGAAATACCCCTTCACTTAAACATTTGTTGTACAATAGATGTAGTGGAATACAGATTCGTTGTGCAGTATGCTTGAAGAATTTAGGTGGGAGACCATCTGGACCGGGCCCTTTATTTAGATCCAAGGACAACAATGACTTAAGTACATCACGCTTTTCGAGAAAAATATGAGGAATACAGGGTGATTTATCATTAAGATAATGTATATTTAGGTACATAATATCCTTCGGTGGAAGTTAGGATATTTAAATTCTATGGATCATTAAATTTCACTTAGTTTGAACTAGCTAGATAGACATCAGAATCAAGGTTTCTTTATTTAATTTTATTATTTTGATCCTTGACGAATTGTTATGTTTCCAGTGTTATTGGCAACGCTTTAATTTCAAGAATTCGTGTTCCGATTAGCATTGGAAATAATCATGTTTACGTTTACAAAACCGTTATTGTCAATGGGGTCATGTGTCAGCAATAAAATAATAAACATCAGAAAATAATCATTAGCGACAAATCGTCATCAAATTCTATATTAAATTAACTGCGCGTATTGACTGATAGCTTATCAAAAATATACCTACATAAGTACAAATCTTTATTTTCCTTGTTTACTTACTACATATCGTGATAAATCCGTTCCGTATTTTTTTAATAGAGCAAAAATACAAAATGTCGAGGACATAGTTCAATGATATTATTTGACCCTACCTAAAAATACAATAATAAATCGCTGAAGTTCTAACACCACGTAAGTAATTTCAAGAAACTTGCAAGCTATATTATGCCTATGCTTGTTTTAATTGCGTTGACTTAATTATGAGTTTTTAATCCAACACTTAGCGCATATTTGATTATAAGAATACTTATTAAATTAAATATTTACACAAATAATGTGGACGACGTGTAACTCTTTTGGGGACGATGCTAGGTCAGCGGAGATTTGTGCGATTTTGATATTTTGTTTAATTTATTATTATTTATTTATTCATTTATCTTTAATCAAAAAAAAGAAAGTAACTTATAAGCTAAACCCCACAAAACCGTTGTAATGGTTTGACTGTGGGGTCGATGAGTCTCTAGACATTTAATAAATATTATTTAAACTTACGCCTAAATAAAACTGCTAGAGACTGTTGTCATTTGTTAGAAAATCAGAAGACGCGTAGTTTCAGGTCATCACAGTATTAAGCAACGTGCCTATCTATTTAACTCGAAGTAAACACAAGTTGTATAATTAGGTGTGTATTTTATCAATACACGGTATTTTTGTTTTTTACTAATGTTGGTAGGTAATCATGTAAGTATTGTATATTCGCGGACGCACAGGGAAAACCCGAAAATATTATTGCTTAGTGTAGGTATTAAGCACACGCATGTTTAAAATAAGTTCAAATCAAGAGTCGAGGCATCTTTCAAATTAACTCGCCGTCCGTCCGTCTCACGACGAAAACAGGCCGTGTCGACGGCGCGTTCGTGTTCCACGCGCGCCTCAAAGAGATGTCAGCAACATGGGAGGGGCCCGAAAGGGCCGACGCCTGTCGGGGCTGCGGGTAGTCCTCTGGTTATCGCGGCCTCGACATAGAGGGCGAAGAAGGAACATGGGTGGTTTTTAGTCAGTAGAAGTCTGACACTCCCTTTCGCTCTGCCCAAAAGCGGGAGGGGTTATTCGATGATTTTACACCCACCAAAAAAAAAAAAAAAGGCATCTTTCAAATGAGGCTTACTTAAAAACACACACATCCAAACTTTTTTTTTTCAATAATTAACCCTTACTTTTATTATATTCTGACTAAAGAAAATTACCCGCTTATTTATTCTGATGTAGACGTTTTCAAGAAATACGTGTGGCTGATACGTCTGCTTACTGGGTCTGCGTTTATGTATGAGACCATTATGACACAGTTTTTGAGATAAAATAAATATTTTTGAATTATTTTATTTGGTTCATGTAAATTAAAAACTTATGAATAATCCCAGGTCTTCGAACTTTAATAAAATTGCAAATGAGTTTAAATTATTTCTTTCGTCAATAGCAAACCAAGCATTATTTTATCTCCAGAAGTAGCCGTGTTAGCTCTACGGATGTCATTATCTGGGTCTACAACCCGTGCCCAATTAATTCAAAAACATGTCATCAAAATACTATAATCAGAGGTCGTTACTCATTAGGTACTCACATTTTCAAAACTGTAAACAGGAGATTAAGCAAAGAATGCGTAATAATACGATAAAATATAGTTATACTGGACGTTTGCGGACACGAAACACGTAAATGCGGTTATAACCAGCAAACTGATATGATTTTCATAACACAATTAGGTAGAAAGTAGGGTTCAAACAGTAGCCTTACATTTTACCTCATTTTTAGGGTTCCGTATCTCAGTTAGCAAAACTGAGTCCTTATACTTATAGGATCACTTTTTTGTCCGTCTGTCAAGGCCCTTTTAAGTTATGTATTAAGCTGAAATTAATATCGGATACGATAAGGTCTGCCACCCCTTGAAGCAGTCAAAATCAAATATGTAAGTCAACGCGATCGATAGAGATGACCGTTTATGGCGTAGCACACGCGCGGATCGTCGGCGCCACGCCGTCGATGCCAATTTTCGCGTTTTTACTTTTTAGGGTTCCTAGGGTTCCGTAGTCAATATGGAACCCTTATAGTTTCGCCATGTCCGTCTGTCTGTCTGTCCGTCCGCACTATTTCTCAGACACTTTTAGTACCAGAAGGCTGTAATTTATCAAGAATATACAAATGAGTTACGCCGACAAAGTGCTAAAGTAATATATAGAAAAAAAAATTAGGGTATCTCCAGTACACATTTAGGTAGGGATGATTTTTTTTTTCTCGCAAAGTCCATATATTTGGAGTAGGTCTGTAAAAAAAAATGGGAGTTTGCTGTAACGTTTGTGAAATATTCAGCTTTAAAGTGAAATTTTTTGTTAGACTCAAGTGTGCCAAACTAAACCACCTATTCGGGTTGTGTTTGGGACCGTGAAAAAAATCATAGTAGTAAAATCATAGTATAGCATATATAAAGAAAATAAACGAAACACTTTTAGAAGTTGGCTTCACAAGTTTAAAATACGCCGTGTGCGAACTCTCAAGGTAATCAACCAATAGGGTACTTCCCTTTGACCTAGAATCATGAAATTTGCAAAGAACCAATGTCTTGCAGCCGTTGCAGCACATGTATAAGAACAAATCTGAACACCGTACCGAGTAAATGTGTAGTTTAATAACAAAATACCTACAAGTTCATACGGAATCCTGGTGGTGCGAGTCCAACTCGCACTTGATTGGTTTTTACCCGACAACGGCGAAGCCAAATCAGTCTATGGCAGTCTATGTATGTATGTATGTTCCACCAAAGCGCTTAATCTACTGAACGACGTTTAATAAATGAGGTGTAAATATATTCGTAAGAATAGCCCGGGCGACATAGGCTATATACATTTTATAAAAAAAAAATAACGGAAATTAAAAATCAGATTCTAAAATTGAAAAAAAAAATTAAGATAATCATAACATGTTTGGTATCAATGAAAGGTCTTGGCGAGTTGCCCCACACTAGGAATTTCTCCTGTATCGTGGGTGCGTTTACAAACATTTAAACTCACATACACAAATACCCGTATTATGTAAATAACGAGCCAACATCAAGTAGAATTTTACATTGTGAAAGTAATATATTATTACGTATTTATTAAATAACACAAAAATTACATTTAAAAAAAGAAGCTTAAAAAACTAAAACCCGACTACGCAAAAAATAAAACCGCGGTCTTAAAAGTAGAAAACAAGAAAATACACCTTAAATTAAATTTAGTAAATAACTTAATATTAAGTAACAGTCGTAGTCGCATGCCACCTTGTTAATGGTAACTAGCAGCTGACTTCTGTATAAATGAGAACGCCATGAAGGAGCATCAAGTATCAGTGGCATGCGACTTCGAGTGTCCTTAACTCCAACGTTAACCTAACTAAACAATCAATTGACAAGAAATCGTGGTAATCAATGCTCGTACCTCCTATACGTATGACTTCGGGCCCAGTCAAGGAAAAACTATTTGCAAACCGCCCGAATACTCCGAAGAATGACAAAGTATGTAGCGCCACTACCACTTTGAAAAATCACTCTACCATGAGCCAAGATTCTTTGATGACTAACACCTAATTTATGATCCTAGCTGACAAATGGTTCACAGAAAACATGGCGGATGAATCTCCAAAGGTATTAATCACTCCTAGCTGAGTGATCCGGAATACATTCACCTGGTTAGTATTAATTTCATGTCATTAATTTGCAGACCCACATCTGGTATCGTCAGTCAGTGAAATACTTCCTAAATCGCGTTTTTCTACGAATAAAGAAGTTAAATAACATTATAAAAAGATTTCTGCTACAATCCATTATCGTTGTTCCATTATCCATTATCGTAGTTCTAAGATTTTAATGGTTCTCCCGTACAATGCTGTGTCGAAATGAAAAATAACGTTGAATAAAGACTTTACAAAGTTTAGAATGCCGTGAAGCCACGTTAAATATTTAATAATAACTTGAAGTCTGCAAAGATGAAACCCATTACATAAATGGAACAGGAGAGTGGGCAGCTCTCCCCAGTAAGCATTGACACTCAATAATGTACAACGCGAGAAAGTTACCGAGCAAGCAAAGCCGCAATACACGTGTGCCTTCCCAGTTTTCAGAATTCCCAGTGTACAGACCGAGCGACCACACTCCTTACATCTGTTAACGGGATATTACACATCTCCGCTGAAACTACGATCACAATTACATAAATAAGATTAATGACGACAGCTTGGACTCTCGCCCATTCACACACGGAATAACATCATCCATTTTTATGCATAAAACATAAAATCGAATCCTCATGAGAGTAGAACTGTGAAGTATATAAATTCTAAAATCGTTCGATGTCCGTGACGTTTACTGGTTGTAAAAATATCACGCAATACGGCTTTACTGCCGCGTTTTCGTGTACAAGTTGTAGTTAGCAATTTGTTCGATTGGTGGTAAATTCTCGCCTTTCAGTGTTAATAACAGAAAACACCGTTTATTGAACGCTAACTTTAGATAAAAGCGAACTTACAAACGGAGCAGTTGTCTAACTACAGGACAGTTTTTAGAGTCGAAACTGAATTTTCCGGTTAATCTCTAATATTTTAACCTACTTTATAATAATAAGGATCCCAAAATATTGGTTTCGTTATGCAAAATTGCTGAAATTTATACTTATCAGTGCTGCTGACTGTACCTACAGGGTGTAAATTAACCCCTCACACATACGTCAATCAAGCATTCTGTACATCAAACTAAGTACCCATACGCAAATTTCTTGGCTGGGAAACTTTTTTTTTTGGGGTTAAAAATCTAATTTTACGGTAAAACTCAATGTAGTACTCCTAAAACATCGTGCTCGTGGATGCTTTGAATGGTCATGGAGGTAATTTAAGTAAAGTTATAACCCGAAAAACTAAAAAAAAATTGTAACTTTGACCCCCAATATTTCCGTAACTAGGGAGTTCCCAGGTATGGTCTAGAACAAAAAATTATCGTAGTGGTGGGGAGAACAAGTGCCCTTCGTTTGCGTTAAGGATACTTTTACACCACTTGAAAAATGTGCAGTAGATAGTTCAATATGATTCAGTAAATTGTTTCTCAGAGTAGAAATTAACTAGAAAATGTACCTACAATTGAACGCTTTTACGCCATATCTAGTAGCATGAGGTCACGCCCCTTCAGTTCGAGGGTATAATAAAAGGGGGAAATAAACTTTTATTGTAAGCGCTCCCATGGTTCATAATCATGCTGTTTTAGTGTTTATTTGTTAGTATACAAAACCACAAAAGCAGAACTTTAGGGGACTATTACTACGATAGTACTGTTCGTTGCCGACAAAGTTTTTGTCTAGCAACGTAAAATGAGGTTCAACTTTGAATAACGATAAAAATTATATTGTTCTTCGGCCGAAAGTACGAATTTTATAGGTACTAAACGTAGCTAAATATTTTAATATCTGTAACTTAGAAGATTTAGTATTATGATACCTGTAAATTGGACTAGCCTATAAGCCTGACGACTGAGTCTTACCAAAGAGTATCGTATTACCCAGTACCTACTGGCTGGGTGTTAGAGGTCAGATAGTCCGGGTTCATGTAAAATACTGGTTTAGTTAAGTTTAGTTTAACTGGGCTTTTATCCGCACTTAGCCTCTTGATTGGGCTGTGGCGTCTTCATTAATTATTTGTTAATATTATAGGTATTACTTTAGTGAACTTAGTATATAAATAGTGTTTTAAGTTAACTGTAATGTACCGTTAGCTTTAAGTTTCTCATGGCAAGCCTGCACGCATTGTATTCTCCTGTTCCTTAGCTATTCAAGGATTACAATGGTTTATTGTAGGGTAAATGTTCATTGCCCAATTTGTGTATTGTTTATACTAACGTTAAGAATTTAGAGTAATATAGCCATTAATGTTTTGTTGAGATGCCGACGTTTCTTTTGTATGTATTTAACTGTGCTATTTTTATTGTGTAACCTAGCAGTAAATACCTTTGTATAGATTTAGTTTTTAACGTGCCGCTCCCGACCCTCTCCCGAGTTTTCTATAATTGCTAAAATGTACATGCAAGTTAGTATCTTCTCATCTCTGGGATCGGTCGGTCGGCAATCTCCCTCCGTGTAATTTATTTTAATAAACCGACTCCATCACCAAGTAACTTCAGTACTTATTTTGCGATTCCCATAACGCCGACACTAGTTAACCGACAAAAGTGCGCACGAGCGCAAAAGTGGTGACCCCGACGTGATCTCTATCGTGAGACAACAGGTTACCTAGTGTTTCGGTTAGTGCGCGGTATCGTGAAAACTGTGCGCGAACGAGTGTTAGTTTATCACGGAAGAAATATATTGTAACAAAATGGCCGGTGAAGACCAACCCCAACCTGCTGCGAATACACGTCAAGTTGTGTTAAAGCCATTTAATCCGGCCAAGCCAGAAGTATGGTTTGGCGGAGCAGAGTGTATAATGGCATTAGCAGGAGTAACGTGCACGCGTTTGATGACTGAATGCGTTGTACGCGCCCTAGACACGGAAGCAATGGAAGAGCTCACCGACATATTAACCGGGTTGCCGACTTTTCAAGGAGATGCATACCAACACGTCAAACAAACAATGCTGACAAGGTTTGGTGACTCAACAGCTAAAAAAACACGGCTTTTGCTCGAGGACCAGGCGATCGGTGACCGCACGCCATCACGAGCGCAAAAGTGGTGACCCCGACGTGATTTGAACACGCAAGTGTTGAGTGTTGTGCTTGACCGTTTTCTGCATAGTCCCATTAAGGCGAGTAATGTCGACATATTGTGCTAACAGATGGTGGTACGGTGTTTCACCGTTAATTGTTTTGACCGACTCGGCTTCGTACCCAACTACCTGTCCATTAACGGTACACTGGGTAGTTGCATCTACAAGTCGTCGATTGCGCGCATCGACCATTATATTATAATGCGCTAAAAAATCGATGCCGATGATTGGTTTCGATACATCTGCCACCACGAACATCCACGGGAAATCTCTGCGTAGGCCTAGGTTAAGCGTCAATGGGATCGTACCATATGTAGCGATCTGTGTGCCATTAGCGGCTACTAACCCATAGGCAGACATTTGGCGAGCCGTATGGATCAGTGCCTTTGGATAAACGCATAGGTCTGCACCGGTATCGACAAGAAAATCTACCTTGCTGCTTTTGTCGTTTATAAAAATGCGGCGTGTCGGTGGCTGGGAGTTTGCGTCATCCGCCACTAATGACCTCCGCTCGCGTTTCCCGTCGGTGGTGGTTTGTATGCGCAGGGTTGCACACACTTCTTTGCTGCAGGGCCGAATTTATGGTGGTACCAACACTTCCACCCTTCTGGTCTCGACCTTGATCGGTCTCTGGAGTGGCTGCGACTTGACCTTGATCGGGAGCGGCTGCGTTCTCTGGATACCCGTAACTCATCTAACTGAGCCTGCATTTGCGCTAGTAACAACCCTATTTGTCCGTCAGGCGGCGCTGCGGGCTCTTGTTGCGCAGCGGTTACAGTGGCGTAGATATTTCGGCTAGATCGTAACTGATGGTTTTCGTGGATGAGGTCTGCCATATCCGCAAGGTGATTCAGCGTGGCATCCGTCTTGGTTATCACCGCGTTCTGCATGTCGTGAGCCAAACCTTTCATCCAGATTGCTCGTAGGACGTCGTCCGTTACTGTAGACCCGGCAAGAGTCTTTAGGTGCCGCAAAAATTGTTACACCCGGTCAACCGGTTGCACAGAGGCCTAGACGTCTAGCTCCAGACCGCCTTATAGCAGCGAAGAAAGAGTTCGAGTCGATGTTAAAATTAGGCATCGCTCAACCGTCGAAAAGTTCGTGGGCTTCACCGCTACATATGGTTCCTAAGTGTGAAGACGAGTGGAGGCCCTGCGGTGACTATCGTGGTTTAAATGATAGAACAGTGCCCGATCAATACCCAGTGCGACATATTGAAGACTTCGCTCAGTGTTTAAGTGACAAAAAAGTGTTTTCAAAATTAGACCTAGTGCGTGCGTTTAACCAAATCCCTATCGCTGAAGAGGACATTCCAAAGACAGCTATAACCACGCCTTTCGGTTTATTCGAGTTTAAGTTTATGACTTTTGGCTTGCGTAATGCAGCACAAACTTTTCAACGATTTATGGACGAAGTGTTAAGTGAACTTGATTTTGTGTACTGCTACATAGACGATATTTTAATCGCATCTAGTGACGAAACGGAACATTTAAAACATTTAGAGACTGTATTTGTTAGGTTAAGGAAATACGGTGTAGTAATAAATCCCGCAAAGTGTGTGTTCGGGAAGTCTGAAGTTGAATTTCTAGGTTATCAAGTCTCAGCAGCAGGTACGCGTCCGCTCCCTGAAAGGGTTGAAGCAATACGTACCTACCCCTTACCAACCACCGCAAAGCAGCTACGCCAATTCCTAGGTATGTTGAACTTTTACAGAAGGTGCGTACCTAATGCAGCGCGTAGCCAAGCTAGTTTACATGAATTACTGTGCGGCAACAAAAAAGGGAAAGTACCTATTACTTGGAACGACCAAGCTAAACGTGACTTTGAGTCGTGCAGGGACAGCTTAGCTGAAGCAACGTTGCTAGTGCATCCAAAGCCCGATGCGGAACTTGCTATTTTCAGTGACGCATCCGACATGTCCATAGGCGCGGCTTTACAACAGAAAATCGACAATGAATGGCAACCAATTGCTTTCTTTTCTAAGAAACTTTCGCCTGCTGAACAGAAATATTCAGCCTATGACCGTGAATTACTCGCAATCTACGCGGCGGTCAAACATTTTAGACATTACGTTGAGGCGCGAAGTTTTACAATTTTTACGGACCACAAACCAATAACTTACGCTTTTAAGAAGAAAAATCAGCAATGTTCCCCTAGACAATTTCGATATCTAGACTTTATTGGACAATTCACTACAGACATACGTCACGTCAAAGGAGAGGACAACGTTACGGCCGACCTACTATCTCGCATAGAGTCAGTATGTACTGAGATAGACTGGAAAGCCCTTGCATTCTCGCAACAAAATGACGCGGAGCTTAAAAGCTTGATTGACAATAGGAACTCGTCTCTTAAATTACGTCTTGTTCATTTGCCAGAGTCAGACCAACCAATTTTGTGTGACTTCTCTACACTAACAGCTAGACCTTTTATTACGAAACCATTCAGAAAGTCCGTTTTCAATATGCTTCATAACACCTCCCATCCAGGTAGTAGGGCTACGACTAAGCTTATCACTAAACGATTTGTTTGGCCCTCGATAAATTCTGATTGTAAGTCATGGGCCAGAGCATGTATTGATTGTCAACGATCAAAAGTTTCTCGTCACGTCGTTACAACGCCAGGAACTTTTACACTCCCGTCATCTCGATTTGATCATGTACATATTGACATTGTAGTAATGCCCTATTCTGAGGGATACCGTTATTGTCTTACTGCTGTAGATCGATTTACAAGATGGCCGGAAGCGATTCCCATTGTCAATCAAGAAGCTGATACAGTAGCACGTGCATTTTATTTCAATTGGATTGCTCGTTTTGGCATACCACTTAAAATCACAACTGATAGAGGAAGACAGTTTGAGTCACACCTATTCAGAGATCTCAATGCCCTGATCGGTACGTCTCATTTTCGAACGACGGCTTATCACCCTGCAGCTAACGGCATGGTCGAGCGTTTCCACCGTCAATTAAAGAGTGCACTAAAATGTCACAATGCAGCAACCAGTAATTGGACGCGAATTCTCCCGACCGTTTTGCTAGGAATTAGGTCGTCTTGGAAGGAGGACTTGAAAAGCACATCCGCTGAGTTAGTGTACGGACAGAGCTTACGCCTCCCCGGGGAATTTTTAGGTGACAATCCGACTAATGAAACTGCGCAGACTGAATTTGCTAAAGAGTTACGTTCGCATTTTAATAACCTCAAGCCTGTCGCTAGTACTCAACACGGACAGAAAAGCACTTTCATTTTTAAGGACCTTAATAACGCTACTCACGTATTGGTGCGGAACGATACAGTCAAAGTTCCATTACAGCAACCTTACGACGGCCCTTACAGAGTAATTTCTAGGAAGGATAAAACATTCGTATTAGATATACGTGGCCGCGAGGTTACGGTATCAATCGATAGACTGAAACCAGCTTATTTTTTAAGGGATCCTAATTGTCATCCGGACAGCGCTACTAATATTGTCGTAGATCTCGCTCCCGAAGTTACTTCACGTTCTCAAACCGCACTTGAATCAATTCCCCAAGGTTCGCCATCTATACCTCAGGTTCCTGAACCGCAGGGGCCGCGAAGGTCTGGTAGACGCGTACGATTTCCTGATTACTACCAGGCCAGTCTTTCGTGATCTCGATCACTGGCAGGGGGGTACTGTGGCGTCTTCATTAATTATTTGTTAATATTATAGGTATTACTTTAGTGAACTTAGTATATAAATAGTGTTTTAAGTTAACTGTAATGTACCGTTAGCTTTAAGTTTCTCATGGCAAGCCTGCACGCATTGTATTCTCCTGTTCCTTAGCTATTCAAGGATTACAATGGTTTATTGTAGGGTAAATGTTCATTGCCCAATTTGTGTATTGTTTATACTAACGTTAAGAATTTAGAGTAATATAGCCATTAATGTTTTGTTGAGATGCCGACGTTTCTTTTGTATGTATTTAACTGTGCTATTTTTATTGTGTAACCTAGCAGTAAATACCTTTGTATAGATTTAGTTTTTAACGTGCCGCTCCCGACCCTCTCCCGAGTTTTCTATAATTGCTAAAATGTACATGCAAGTTAGTATCTTCTCATCTCTGGGATCGGTCGGTCGGCAATCTCCCTCCGTGTAATTTATTTTAATAAACCGACTCCATCACCAAGTAACTTCAGTACTTATTTTGCGATTCCCATAACGCCGACACTAGTTAACCGACAAAAGTGCGCACGAGCGCAAAAGGGCCATTGTGCGTGATGTTTAGAGAATACCTACTCCAACCAACATAGGTCGTCCCAAAATTGTAGCAGCCTTCCCAGACTACTGCAGGCTTCCGGGAGAGTTAATGGGGATCGTAGAGTTTGTGCCCGGTGATCTGCCACGCTCCTGCACTCTAGGAGTACGTGCCGTGGCGTTTCTTCCGCCTCCACGCATCCTCTGCACAGTGGGCTATCTGTTACACCTATGTTATGTAGATGTTTGTTTAAGGAACGTGATTTTACGGATTTTGTCCCTTTTAAGTTTGATGAGATTGCGAGTAAACTTCATTGACGTCTCCGGAACTGCATCTTTTGTTTGCCTGCATCCTTCACTGTTTCTCTACTGTAAAATACTGGTATTCAGCTACAACCAGTTAGGCAGGAAGCCGACTCCAACATAGTTGGGAAAAGGCTAAGCAGATAATGGTAATTGAAAGAAAGAAAGAAAAAATATTATTTGTCACAGAAACACACCGAGCATACAGGAAAAAACAATACACATACAACGCTTAACAGTAATTAAAAAAAAAATACAGCAAGCAGGGAATAAAAAAAAATGTTGCACGTCGTGACTGCGACAAGTAGGTTGCCACTCAGCATGGTGCTGTGCTATGGTCACCCCAGTACAGCGCTGGTTTTTTGGGTAATTGGGCTAGTTACGTTTCGTCAAAACTTAGTTTATATTTAAAACAACCAGAAGTCAGAGAAAATCTTTTTAAAATTCTGAGTCACATACATGACTCACACTTGGTATTAATCACATACATTTTAAAAGAACATTCATACACTCTGGTCGGAATTTTTGGCGTTTACACTGAAACTGAAAACCAAAGTGACGAGTGAACGTATCGTCACTCGTAATTTGGGCTTTGTAAACATTAACGTGACGGCATGCGTTACGTTATGGGTTATGGCACAGATAACTCTATTTTCTGTTATGGTTTGTTATATTACGGAGATGCAATGTTTACTTATTCGTGCTGAAATTCAGACTGCGTAGTTATATCGTAGATATCATACGTATTAATAGCCAGACAGCATTGCTCATAAATATTGAAAGTTATGGTTTTGCTTGATGAATTACAGATTTTTCAGTCATCATCCATTTTGATACTAGACCATTTTGGATGTAACTGAAGTACTTATAAAATAAATGTATTGTATCAAAGTAGCTTTACAGCAGTAGGTACATACCGAGTTTCCTCCTTGCCTCGGAATGCACCTTAAGCCGTTGGACCGGCTGCCTTGGCAGTCATGACAGGTAGTCAGTGACCTGGAAGTCTGACAACTAGTCTTACCAAAGGGTATATTTAATAGGTTACCTAGTACTAATTTGGTTGTGGAGGTCATGTAGGAAGTTGGTCCATGTAAAATACTGTTTTTTAGACTGTCATCCAAATGCAACAGTTGGGAAAGCAGATGATGACACCAAAGTTATTATTTTACAATACGGTTTTAGCAATAGTAATGTTAATCTGATGCAATTGTCGCTGTCATTTAGAAAATATTTGTATCTCGGTAGATCTATGTATCTTTAATATTGATATTATACAACTTACATATTATGAACCGTACGCCAAATATGCGCTTTGGTTATGTAGCTACTGACACTAGCCCGTTATACAATACATACTATCAATACTTATTATTAAACTCTGACACTAGGGTGTGTAGGATTCCGCCGGGGCTGCGGGTTGTCCGAAAGAGATAACGCGGCCTCGGCATAAGGGCTAAGAAGGAACATGGGTGGTTTTTTGTCAGTAGAAGTCTGAAGCTCGGGATTTCGTTGTTTCGTTCGTTTGTCACCCTTATTTGATGATTTCAAAAGCCCAAAAAAGAAGGGTGTGTAGGGTCGTAAGACCTCACTGCCCACACGAAAAGAAGAAGAAGAATACTTATTATAAACAAATCTCGATGTTTTACCAAATCGTTAAAACCTTACGAAGCAGGAGCGAGTCAATGTTAATTCCTATGAAGAAGTACTGCTTTATCCATAACAATAATAATTCAGTACAAACTAGATATAGTAGACATTATCTACAAGTTCTAGTTACATACCTGAAGGTGATACAAATAGTAAAAGTTAAATCGTCTGTTGAACAACACGCAAAATTTTTATTTAAGTATTGTCTTCCATTTATTTTATGGGTCTGGAATATTGGATTGCTCAAACATTTACCTAATTTTAAGCCTACAAAATGTAAACAGAACAACGTTTGGCTGTTACGACAGTTAAAAAAAAAGTAAGAAATGCCCCCTCTCCCGCGATTCGAGAATGGTAATGGTTTTGGTCCGGGCAGGACGACATCTGCCAGGTCCGTTAGTATATACATATATGTTTAAAAGGGAAAGCTGACTGACTGAGTATCAACGCACAGGCCAAAGCCTAGGGCTAGAAACTAAAAAACTCGCACACGAATTCCTCTTATGACGTAGGCATCCACTAAGGAAGGATTTTTCAAAATTCAATCCCCAAGGGAGTGAAAAAGGGGGCAAAGTTTGTAAGCAACGTGATTTTAACGCGAGCGAAGCCGCGGGCGGAAGCTAGTCCAGCTATAAAAAAATCAGGATCTTCTCTCTTTCTAGATCCCAGTTAATGATGGTGTAAAAGTTCGTATCACTTTTTCGTAACCTGCTACGTACAGCTAAATACTTAGGTACTTAGATACTTAGGTTGTTAGGTAGGCAAATAGGTTTAGTTGCAGGTATAATTAAGTTGCTAAAATGCGTCTTACAAAAATAAGTCGTGCTAATTGAAATACCAAAATTTTAACTAATTACCAAGTCAGACCTGAAACGTAGTCACGAAACCTAGATTTTATTATTCATGAGTTTACATCTAACCATATTTCACCTATATCTTTAGTGAATCTGAAAATCGTAGAGGTCAAAAGGTCTGTAGAAATGTGTACCTTGTACCTTCCATAATCCACACTAATAAATGTTAAACTCTGTTCATATTTAACGCCCTAACGGCGCGGGACGATTTTTAATCAAATCTAGCGCACACACAGGTACTTAGTCCCAAAAGTTTTTTTGGCACAAGCGCAGGTTAATTTTTTTTTACTTATAATAAAAGTTTAATAGGTAATACTGTCATGAACTTACGATGTTACTTACTTAATGCTGAGCTCTACCGTTCATATCGACATCGATATGAATTCAAATGAGCGCGCAAAGTCATAGATTCAAGATATGCGAAGATAACTTATGGTAATTTGTAGGAGATTCAGAGATATATACTCGATTGGGTACTTTTTGTATAAACCGTACCTTTCCTTACCGTACTTTAAGTTAGGGTACTTTACTTTTGTTGTTTGTTTTCATAAAAGTTCTACTAAGGGATTTCCCATTTCTCAATAATTGTGCAAATTGCAAAGCCATTTCGAGGAATAAGACAATAATTAAACATTTGAACACCTAAAGATTTCTTTCTAGTTAAAATTTAAAAAAATACTCACTATGCATATATATTTTTAGAAAAATTTGGTTATTTTTAAACTTCAAAGACGTTATCTCAAGTGGAATTTTCGAAATAAGTTTTTCTTTCATCAAGATTTTGTTCGAACTCATTCCAGTTAGTACCTAATATTAAAATTTAAAGCTTAGATTTTTGGACAATGCCCAGTACGCTATTCTCTTAAAAGCTTCAAGGTGATAGCTTTGTACGATCTAAAATCAAAATCAAAAAAAATATTAGCCTCTAAAACGATATTTTTATACAATATTTGATAAACACACCCCTCATATAGGTAACAACATGTTTATCATGTCGGCCCTGGAGCCGTGTCTACGTGTCACCATCCACGGACTCGCCGGTAACACTCGGAAACGGGGTGGACCGTAACCTAGCAACTGTGCACCCTACACCATAGAACATGGAAAACTTATGGACGATACATTATAAATAAGTTTTTAAACTTACACGGTCACTAACATTATCATTAATACTGAAAATAGGATTAAATCACGTTTACTATTTTGTTTAGTTTTCAGCGTCAATGATGACACATTATCCTACTAATATAAAACTATAAATATGTACATCCATCCATTCATCGTGTATGTATAAATGGATGGATGTTTGTTACTCTTTCACGCAAAACCTACTGAATGGATTTGGATAAAACTTGGTACACAGATAGTTCATAACCTGGATTAACACTTCTTTTTGTTAACAGATTTTTTATCCCGATTTTATCTTCCCGTGGGATAACTTTCGAGTTGTAGCGGGCGAAGCCGCTGGCAACACCTAGTTATATTGTAAATACGAAAGTTTGTGAGTATGGATGGATGTTTGTTACTCTTTCACGCAAAAGCTACAGAACGGATGTGGATGAAATTTAGAACACGGACAGTTTGTAACCTGGATTAACACATAGGATACTTCTTATCGCGGTAGTATGATACCATGGGACAATTATCGAACTCCACGCGGGTGAAGCCGCTGGCACAAGATCAGCTTGTTGTAGGGGAAGTGGAACTTATTTTTTTTTTCACTCATCCGCTGATTTTCTGATCAGTGAAATTGCAGAATTCAATACAGTTGAATCGTTTGTCCGGGACTAGTCGAGCTTCATTGCCCGGATGCTTTATGCGTAGTCGTCACAGTTGGTTCCAGGTTTCAAAAGTTACAGTCACAAAAATCACCATCGCGCCTAAGAAGTATGCCAGTGGATTTTGGACACTGCAATTGTCTCCAACTCTTCATTTTCTAGTCAATCCTCGACTTCTCGCATTCACATACAACTGGCCATCTTGCTGATATCGTCGCTCCAGCCCACAGGTGAACCACCTGAAACTATGTCAATAGAATTTCACTCTTATTTTCTGTAAAGGAAGACTTCAATTTCAAAACATTTATGATCTTTTCTATAAGTGTAATGTGTAAACCCAGGTCAGCATACACAGTCTACGCAATAAAATATAATCCGGGTTATTTGCCCTTACAGCGATAAATTATTTTCCTGTTAGTCGTTATCTTGTGATGATAAGTCATTTTAAGAATAGTTACTTGACGTCTCTGAATTTTTAATACTTATTGGGTAATTTTGCTTTTACATACTTACCACACACGTACCATTACCTTCGTAATTGGCGTATTGTTTCATGTGTCCTGTAAGCTGTGAAGATCCGGGGCAGCGGGTTGTTCGAAAGAATATCGCGGCCCAGGACACAAAAGGCGAAAATGGAACATGGGTGGTTTTTAGCCAGTAGAAATCTAACACCCCTTTCTGCTCCGCCCAGAGCAGGAGGAGTCATTTGATGATTGCCCACATCCAAAAAAAAAGCTGTGAATCTACCTTACATAAATAAAATTAATAAAAAATTAATAAATAAACTAAAAAGCACAGTGGTTTTCCCTTATGAATGAAAGTTAATACTCAAGCCTTTCTCTATAGGTAAAACTACAAGCCGGTTACATGCGGCTGCTCTGATCCCTTCACACTTCTCTGTTCTTCTCTTCTCTTCTTGTTTCGTTCTCTGCTCTCTTTTACTACACTTACAAAATTTGGAGGCAAATTAAATAATATGGAAAAGCTATGTATACCAAAAGCAGCAGCAGCTATGTATTCCTTGGCATTGTATAAAAAATTCCCTATTTTTATATCAACTAATTTATTGAGGTTTTTTATTATTAGTGATTAGATGACAAACTTATGCTTTCAATATAATATTGTCACTGTTTAGAAGTTGGCCACTTTCGTAAATGATTTTAATATTTCTACACCGGCAACGGTAGTGTATGTGATACTGTTTTATATTAAGATCTTGTACCTACCATATACTCAGAAATAAATACTATTCTATTCTATTCTATTCAAAATTACTGCCCCGTCTGTCCGTTAATAAGCCTAAAAGTAATTATTTGCACCCACGTAATGATGCTTTTAGGTGTCTCGCTTCACGCCCTCCCCAGAATCACTTTATTTTGCAACTTTATAAGTTGCAAAATAAAGTGATTTATTCCACCAACCCAATCATATGTCCTCGCAAAAATGTGCTAATATCGTATAAATTATAGGTTAATACTATTGGGAAACAAACAGACGTAAATATTTATGCAACTTTATGCATTCCATAAACAGTAAGTCAAAATTGCCATGCCGGTGCCATGTATGGCGTTGAGTTAAACTCTCAACAGTCACGTGAGCTTAAGAACCTTGTAGAACAAACTTTTTTTGTTCGAATAAAAGAAAAAAAATAGTTTTTTATTTCAGACTTGTACTAAATAGCCCATAGAGAAAAGTGGAAGATGAGTGGGAAAGCTTTTGCCCTGCAATTGGAAAATTCAGGCTAATAATAATAATTGTGCTTGGGTGGTATTTTAAAATAATAATATTTATCACAAATGTTTTTAGTCATATTTATACCTATTATGTCTCTACATACGAGTACATATCCATCAGTTAACCTTGCTACGTTGATCTTTACTTCATTTATTCATAGTTATTTAATCTCAAAGAAGCTAAAAAATAAATTAAACAATATTTCTTATCCCTGTCTGACCTCTAACCGTTTTAACTGTAATTAAAGTTGATAACAATTACATACTTGGCCAAATGCTTGTGAAATACCGTACGTTTCCTGAAAATATTCAATGATATTTCTAGGCAGAATTACTCCTTAGAATATGTCTTGACCAATTCTTCGTTTTGTACATAGAGAATAGAATAGAAAATGATAAAAAAAGATCACAGCTGCAACAATCTTCAAAGGAAAACATTTAAAAAAATGGCTACCCGCCTAACACCAGCGTTTATAAAGGTGTGAATACTTCTTAACACGAATTTTGTACCAACATGTGGTGTCGGTGGGGGCCGTGCCATACCGTGCCAGGCCCATCGTACACCACGATAAAGGTCTCAACTATGACACAAAGCATGTAGCGTCAAAACTACTAAAACTTTACGGCAACGTCGAGACGTCTGGCCGGCTCCGGTGGGTTTACCCATTCTGCCTGAGCCACCGCCAGAACGGGTACTGAAAGAGGTTCCACGGAATCCTCGCGGCTCTGGTACGTAACTTACTTGGCTATAAAAAAAAACTTAATTGTTTATGCTCACGTACGCTTTGTTGCTATCAAGTGTTCCGTTTTTATTGTTTTCACACATTACGATTCGTATTTACCTTGTTTTATTGGTATTTGTTTTTGTTTTATGTGTGAGTGATTTGAAAAAGTGAGGTTATTTGGTGCTGAATTGGCGCCAAAATTCTTGTGTGTCGACATTTTTATTTAATTATTAGCAATTTTTACTCTTTGTGTTACATAAAAGCAAAACTAATATTATTAAGGTTTTTTATTCACTTATTTCGTGATTTTAGAATATACAATGATAGTTATTTTGATTGTAGCTTTCATTCAGAGTCCCGGTGAATTTTATCTGTGAATATCTGTATGTCAAAAAAGTATGTTTCGTAAATCTTTGTATACATGTAGGTACTGCTGAAGATGTGACACGTCTTCAGATGGCCAATTTATCGCCGTCACGGGCAAGGTACAATTTCAAAAAGGTTCTATGGAAAAGTGTTTTAAAAATCCTTCTGTTTTCTTCTTGTTCAGCTTCTCGCATCCGCATGTCCGCGCCCGGCTGGAGAAGCACATGGGCTCCAACTTGGTGCGGCTCACGGACAAAGCCTTCATGACGGAGCTGGAGGACAGGATCCGGGCGGTCAATGAGGAGACCCTCAACAGGAGGATCAACTCGCGTGTGGTGAGTAGATGATGACTTCAGCCTAGAAGCGCGAAACTAGGTGGTGAGGAGCGGATTCCACCAAAGTGGAGACGATCGACGATTTGACCAATCACAGAACGAGTGATGTTTCAACCAATATATAGGTTATATAGGTTCCCAAACGTGTCCTCTCGGCTCACCTTTAGTGGAAACCAGGACAGTGGTGACGTAACAATTTTGTACTGATGCCCCGTTTCGGTCACCGTACTTCGCCACTGGTTTCGTGCCCGCTTTTTACCCGACTGCGGCGAAGCCCAGAAGGAGGGTTATGTGTTTGACCAGTATGTATGTTTGTTCGTTTCTTTGTTCCCTAACTCCCTAAACCAATGAACGTTTTGGTAGCGCGAGTGTCACTGACTACATTTAAATTAAAAAAATAAACAAAGAAACATGGCGTATGAGTTATGACACATCGTGGCGTTCGAAAAATTTTTTTATTACCTTGCTATCGAATAGGGTATCAAAATAAAGGATTTTAAAAGGAGATTACAAAAATATAAACAACTTATATGTTTAATAAAAATTCAAAGTGACGAATCGTATAAAAAAGAAAATAATCGTATTATACTTCATAAAAGATAAAGATAGAGCTTGATCTCTGCGACAGCTGTCAGTAAAATCACGCCTATGAAGTCCTGAATTTGATAATAGTACAGACAATACCTGTCATACTTTATGGGCATGCCGCTCTAATTAGTGATGGGCGAAGAATCATCGTGACCGCAGACTACAAACTATCGATATTAAAAATAAAACTTAATGTTAATGTTTAAACTAAACGTCCCATTTGATAATATTTTCGAACAAGAGTTTATAAAAAAATTACAATACAAACAATTTAAATCGTCTTCGAAGTATTTTACGTGTAAACTAAAAAGCTGGCAATAAAAAAGTACCTGGTTAAAAACCTGACTGAAAAACTTAAAGAAAAAGACAAGCCCAAGCCAATATAAAATGTGCTTATTTTATTCTTTTCAGTTTTTCAGTCTGGTTTTTTTTTTTTATCTACTTTTTTTAATGTTTTAATACTAATTTGAAAATTAATCAGTTATCGAGAAAGATAAAAAGACCTACGCCGTCATCGAATTTCAAGTTGAAGTCGTTTATGATCAAAAGTCACAGTAATAATAAACAAATAATAATTGACTAGGCGTAATTCTCGAACACGGGATCTTCTCTTCAGATTTCCTTTTTAGACTAGAGTTGTTGTTACAATAATAACCATTATGTGTTTATCAGAACGATGATCGATCACAGACATGATCACATTTCTGCAAAATAATGTAGGTTCTAAATACTCTTTTCAGGGACAAAAGTAAATAACCTATCGCCAATCAATCATCACTGACAGTACGCCTTTCGTGTCTTTCGCTAATTAAACGCCAGTCAACGTGAAACTAATTACCCACCCATCAGGCAAACTTTGCTTTATGAACTTTACGATTTCACTAGGTACAGGACCTGCGACGAGCAACAATATAACTTTTATTATCGTACAGACCCACTTTTTTTTTTTGCGGTTGGAAAATCATCGAATAACCCCTCCCGCTCTTGGGCAGAGCGAAAGGGAGTGTCAGACTTCTACTGACTAAAAACCACCCATGTTCCTTCTTAGCCCTCTATGTCGAGGCCGCGATAACTAGTATACAACCCGCGGCCACCGTATAGACCCACTTACGTAATGTTTCTTTTTAAAGGTGTGCATTTTATAGTCTCTTAAACAGTAGCTCATGTTTTATTGACAGATGGATGAGATGGAAAGGCTCAAACGACTAATCCTAGTCGGGAAGACGCCACTGAAAGAATGTCCACCAGAGCTGTTCCACCATCCAGTGTTCGTGTTTTGGCGAATGGTCAACCGCGAAGTTAACCGCGCGTCCAAGAAACGTGCTGAAGCTTACTACAGAAAATTGAAAGCTTCACAGAAGTCGGACCTGGTAGCGACAGTTTTGATTAAACTTAGACTCAAACATAAATTAAAACTTCAGTCCTTAAAGCATACATTTTTTTGTAGGCTATTGGAGAGGAAGAGATGCCAGAAGAAGAAATGGAGGGCGAAGGCGATAAGCTAACACCCGCAGAACTGCTAGCGAGATGTCGTGCAGAAATGGAAGAGCAAAAGCAGCATGACCTCGAAAAAGGTGTACGCTTCACTGATGAGCAGTTCGCACAGCTCAAATACGAGACAAACGAAGTCAAACACCTGAAGAACCTCACGGTAATTAGATTTCTTTTTGTTTATTTAGTTGTTTACGTACAAGTAAAAAAAAGGAAAAATTACAGGGCGTTTAAAAATTCGTACACATCGCTGCATGTCAACAGAAAAAGTGTCCAGAAGACTGGCAGCATTCCCATGTTGGATGGCAATGCTACTTCTTTGGGCAAAAAATGGGTCAGCCCTCTGGTCACTTGAAGAGTCTACAACAAAGGCCTACCCAACTTCCATTATATGATGGTCATACCATCTGGTCTGTTCCCATCAACGTGGGTCAAGCCATTGGGTTCCAAGACAGCTGGTAATTAGTTACCAAGAATTGTCTGAATGCGTGGATATCATCGTGTCACCGGGTCTTGAGGTTGCTATCTCATAATAGTTTGTTTATATAGTCTAGTTCAATAGTGATAGCTCGTGGTGAACCGGTTTGAAGTAGATTGACTCCAGCTTAGCGTGACCTGGGGTCCTCCCGTGATATGTTGGACCTCTGGACTCATCTTGCGCTCGTGTAAGTGCCATTAGCCGGTGCAGCTGCACACAGACTCATTGCCAGACCATGTACCTAGTTATGAGTCAATCCGCTGACGCGACGCATAATTTTACAAAAAAATAATCGAAGACTTATCTTATCTTATCTTACAACTTATTATTACTCAGAGTGCTATATTGTAGTCGAAATACTATCGAACAATAATAGTCCTCCTGACCGTTTTTCGGTCACGGCGGCCAATCTAAGTGGAGATTAGCCATCGGCGCGGGAGATATTATAGTGCACAAGTGTGTGCGCAGACACAAGTGCACTCTCTGTTCCTTTTTCTCTCATATTCCGATGGGACGGCAATCCGACACGACCGGAGAGAGATCAGGCGCAGGACCAACGGCTTAACGTGCTTTCCGAGGCACGGGGGTATAATACCGCCAACTTCCAAACTCCGGGCTACTACTGGGAAATTTCTAATGAAAAACCCAATAGCACTTTTTGTCCGACCCGGGAATCGAACCCAGGACCTCATGCACAGCAGTCGCGCTTGCGACCACTAGACCAACGAGGCAAGAGAGCAGGCAGGCGAACAATAACGAACGTCCGTACGTTCGTTATTGTTCGCCTGCCTGCTCTACAAACTATGGTTACTGTTTCTTTGTTTATATTATACTTTGGTGGTTAAGTGCGTGTTGAGTACACATTATTGTAAGGATTCGCGTTATTTCTTATCAGATGCGTAGCTAGGCTGTTGCTAGTCTAGCTGCCTAATACTTTGTTCCAATAGTTTCTTCTTACACAATATCTCCAAGTAGAACAAAGTCCCATTTATTAAAATTGAGTTCGATATTTGTTGGCAATACATATTTAATATTAGACGCATAAAATTGTTTTATGAAACATTTCGTTTAATAGTATCTAGGTTTTCAGGAAGATTCAACGATATAGAAGGGTATTAAATATATATTTTTTTAATATTTTGTTAGCTTCTTCGTTTTCTTTCTCCATTATTTTCTTTCACTGTATATAGTCAAACATTAAATTACTTGGCTATAAAAAAATACTACTTACTATAAAAATAGCCACGTAATGCATGCATAAAGGCTGGTCTCATAGGTTTCCAGGCCTCAAACTGCCTGACAAGATTCATCCTTAAATTTTATGAATGTTAAATAAATCATTTTTTTTTAATAAAATGGTGTTATAAATATCCGGAATTTCGAAATAACGGCAACCCAACTTCCAATGTTATGTGGTTGAATATAATTCAAATTGAACTTGAAATGCTCTCCACAAAAATACTCATAAATTTTTCAAGCCATGAAAAGGTGATAAAAACTTGCCATTGCCAATTTTCTCCATTCCTTTTGCAAATTAAAATGATTTCTTGAAATACCTAGTGAACTTTGAATACAAAATCGCGTGATCCTGGTGCATTGAACTTCAAACTTCGTCTATTTACTGTTCCGGAGCTAATGTATACACGCCTAAACGATTTATTAAAATCCCTTTTAGAGCTAATGCACACCACTGATGAGTCGATGAAGGAATTACTGTACATTAGAAATAATCAATAAACCAGTTCTCTCTGGTCTTTAAAATTGTTAAAGCGAAGGCCACACAGAAAAGACGTAAGACGAGGACGGGGCGCGGACAGGGCGCAGACGGGGCGCACGTCGCAACTTTTTAAAACATCTAGAAAAGACGGGGCTCGGACGTGACGCGAGGCGCATTGATGACGCTTCTATGCATTTTGTATGAAAGGGACGCGGAAGAGACGTCATAAATAATGTCCACATCCCGTCTTAACTATGGATCGGCCAACGAATACTCACGCGTTAAACGAGCCATCTATCTGGGCCTTTAATAAATTCGGCTCAAACCAGTTTGAAACTGGACATGAATCACGTTAGAACACGATTGATAAATAATGACCTAACCTCGCCACGCACTCGTGCTATCCAAACGTTTGTTAATCATAGAATATTATCGATGTTTAACCAGAATCATAACAAAAATGAAACCATAAATTATAGGGTTACACTTTACAGACTTGAAAATACCGTAATTCAATTTCTACGCTTTGAAGTTTTTTCTGCCTTTCTTTGATTTATTAGCGAATTCAGTTCTATGCTTTTATAAGGTTGTTAAATATTATATTAAGAATCTAGCTCTAGGTCATACAGAAAGCCAAATTGTAAGTCGATCTCACTATCTCACCTCTTTGGTAAGTTTTGACCTACAGCTGCCTTAACATTCGTAATACGTAGTACGTTTTTACGTTAAGTTTAAGTGGAGTTAAGGGTGAAACCACTTATCGGAAAAGGATTCAATAATTTTCATTATGTTACTATTAAATAAAAACTTTGATTTCAAAGGTTGCTGTCGAAATTTGTTATCACCTTGGCTATAAAGTTAGTGTCATCCTGTACTGTAATTTTGTGAACGCTGAGCATGTACGGGTAGCTTACCACCGCTAAGCCTCTAGTCCTCCATCATCAGGGCCGAAGGCAGCGAAAGAGTCACTAAAGAGAACCCAATGTTTTCAAGGCACAAAGAAAAATACACCTATTTGGCATTTTGTATGTATGAACTAAAATAACCCAATCATCGGAGAGTATCCTAATGTATTCGCGCTCAGATATCTTTTGTCCTTTGCATTCATATGCTTTTTATTATAAATAGTCAGAATTTGCCTATCAAATTCAAGGTTGGTGTTAATTTTTTTTCTGTACACGGGTTTTTCTGTATAGGTCGAAAAAAATACTCATTTAATCTAAGATGGACTTAAACAATTCGGGCTGTTTTCATTTAACTAAAGGTCCTGCCGGCGCCCATGATCTTCATAAATATGTCGGTAATTAATACCAGTTTCTTCTTGAATTTAAATTATATTGTTATATAAAAACACGTATCCCAAAAGTATTCTTCTATACATGTTTACAGCGAAACAGTTACACGATTAGTTAGTTAAAAATTCGAATTATTTAACATACGTTACGTAATGTTTGAACTAACCGCTTTGTGGTTAACACTAAATACTATTTACTTGGATGTACACGTAGTTAATGTACATTGTTTGTAAACACTAGGACATTATATTTACATAACAATGCCTCTAGTTCATTATAACTGTCACAAGTCTTTTGTTTACCCACTCAAATTGATAGTGGATCGCACTATTGGGACATTTCGAACCGTAGTCGGTGACAAATTAGTTGTTTGTGCTACTAAAACTTTGAATAATCAAAATATATTGGCTAGAACAAATCCAATATTTCTTTAGGGACAAATAAAAGTGAGAGTAGAAAATAATAGAAGGTTTTCATGGGCTCCAAAAAGAAAAAGTTTCGCTTTCCGACTCATTTCCGTATCAATCATGTAACTGATATTGTTTACGTTTTCATAATTTCTGCGTCACATGATATTGCGTGACAGTTTAATAGAATATGACGTCATACGTGGGTAGGTACATTCCTGCTCAACATCTACTATACTTCTCATAAAACCATTCTTCGTCAGCTGTAAGGTTCCTTGATATTTTTGTCCATGGAGGGAGGTCGATTTGTGCACACGCGAGTGCATATTATATCTTGATTGGAGACATGAAGGTCACGGCTAAAGGCTTCTTCTATTTAACTCGCACACTCTATACTCCTTCTTATCAATTATATTCTCTTGATCTGTGTAGTTGTAGGAAATATTATTACAGGTTTGTGTTTACATTAGTAACTGCAAAACTTGATTATACAATCAGTTTTACGTCTAAACCCAAGGACTATATTACAATAACAAGTCGTATCTTTTTCGAAGAACTCATAACTAAACAACTTTTCTATCTTTTACAGACAGTCGAGGAGCTTTACGCTTTGGCAGACAAGATCATCGGAACCAAACGTCTGTAAAAGGATTTTTTTATTTTTAAGTATAACGAAATAATAGATTAGCGTGATGTACCTGAAATCAATATATACGTAATAATATGTCGTTGGTCAGTCATCGTTTATTATATTATCAAACCATTTATGTCTCTTTACGAGAATGAAAACATTGTAAACTTCAATTTAGTGAAAGTAAGCAATATGTATTTTATATTCAATAAATGTCCATAAAAATGTATTTTCTTTCAGTGACTTTTAAACACGATAAATTCAAACTCAAGTTTAATACTTTGAATGTTTATTTAACTTAGTCATACTTATTAGATTATTTGTAACAATCGTATATATGGTTAGAAACCGCATTGAAACTGTATCCAATATATATTTAGTACAGTTAATCAAATTATTATAATAAGAACTTGACTAGATTACATAACGAGTAATTTAAATTTAGATACAATTAATTAACGTTTTTTTATGAAATAATGAACTTACAATGACGACATTTGTCTATAATTCTGAGTGTTCTTAAAAATGAGTTAGGGGTGATTAACAGCAACATCCCCTTAGTTATTACAACTAGGATAATGAGACGATTATCATTATAGAACTAAAAAATCGTAACGCTACGGCGTAGCGGCACAGTGTCACAAGTGACTTTTGGGTCTACGGCGTAGCTGCGCGTAGATGAGGCCAGCTGGCTTGTCGATGGGTTGGTAGATGACGTGCCTCGGGTCGCCCTTCGTCACGTTTGCGGGGAATTTAGACATATCGATGTTGAGGTAGTGCTTGTTTGGCATCGTCATTTTGATCCAATTGATCTGTGAACAAAGAAAATTCAAATTAAAAAGTGTCTCATGAAATGAAGGTCGTAACCATATTATCTACGAAGACAAGGTCCAAAAAGTTGTGTACAGCAACTGTATCTTAAGCTGACGTCGACGTCACGATGTCGCGAGATCAAATCCGGGCAGATACATAATAACATATCATCATGATGACAGTAATACGTTGAGTTTATAGATATTTGTTGTTAAGATTTCATGAGATCCCTGTTGTTTGTTATTGTTAACCTATTATCATCATTTTATATCATGAAGACTTCATAGTACTCGTTAAATCGATATGACTAATTGAATTCCTTGAATGCAGAGAAATGTACCTACTTGTATAATGCGTGGCGTGGCCGCGTGGATATAGTAGCTTGTAAAAGCGTTATCAATAAGCTAGATTATTTTTCAAATGATCTGTTAACTTACTTCTGCACTACCGTTTAACATTTTATGTGTAGAGATAAATTCAGAATCAAAATGAAAAATCGTATAGGCCTCCCCCACTTAGGTTCTAATTGAACTCGATATCTCATGACCTTAAGCTCACGTGACTGCGGTTCGAAAACAAGTACAGTCAAATATGACGTCATCAGCGATATCGTTCATATCGCATTGTTACCAGAATATGTGCGTATATTGGATTCGTTTCCGCGTAGGAACTCTTTTAATTTAAATTATTATATGGATAATTAGGACAAGGTACTTAAATTAGGGTAGCGATATAAAAAGTTAATGGACACAATGATAATGATTATGGTCGACTGGTCGTGATTAATAGGCACGTGCCTAACTAATATCTAGTAGAAAAATTACATGTTCCTTTTTTTTTTTAATTAGCCTATTTTATCCCACTGCTGGGCAAAAACCTCCCCCATTTCTTTCCAGCTCTCCTGGCGTTGTGCCTTCTCTGGCCAATCAGTCACGAACGAGTCCAAATCGTCACGCCAACGTTTTTTGGGTCTGCTTCGGTGACGACGACCGTCTTCAGGTACCCAGTGTGTGACGATTTTAGCCCATCTGTCCTGACCTCTTCTGGAAATGTGACCCGCCCAGTCCCACGTCCCTTAGGATTGAGTTACGAGTATGTAACTTATACTTAACTTGTATGTAAGACTAGACGACTTGTGAGTAGGTATATTTTTAATATTTAATCATTTTATAAAGAAGTAGGTACCGGGTGGAGCGACCGAATTTTACTCGGCTGAAAGTAGAGATAACGAATTTTCGCAGATATCATATACATGACCGAACCACCTTAGCATACTCTTCAATTTTTGTCACTACATCTTCTTTTGAACCGCAACTTTCTTGTATAATCTCATTCCTCAATTTATCATTCAGAGTGAAACCACATGCTTTGCAAAGAACGCATTTCCACAGCATTAATCCTTCTTTCATGCTTCGTTTGCCACACTCAACATTCACTGCCAGACATAAGTGTAGGCACCAGCACACTATTGTGAACAGTCAGCCGAGCCTCTTCTCGCATTCATAGCACCATTTACTTTATTTCCCGCAAATCTCTATATGCGAATCGGCAACTCTAAAAAAGCACCGAAAAGCCATAAAATTGCTTATTACAAATAACTTAGTCGTAAAGAAAGCTAAATCTTCATCCTACATTTTTAAATAAATGTAACCTATTATCGACGTCTTTGATATGTGATTATTGTTTGTCTTTTCACAAAAATATACTCTAGCTATCTACGTTATTTTATCCTGAGGAAAGGTTCCCAAGAGAAATCATGAGTGCGGGAACACTGCGGCTATTGACCGCCGCAGCTAAACATAGAAACTTGCAATATTTATTTCTGTACTACTAAAAAGACATTTCACGTCCGTCTGAACCGGTACAAAAGAGAAAAAAGAGGTTTCGTATAAACAGAAAATGTGTTTAAACAACACTTACATAAAACAAGGTTTTTATCCCTGGTTTTTGGTAATAGGCTCAGCTCCTATTAAATACATGGATTTTAGACTAAGACATTTCTTGTAAAATGTAAATGTACTAATCTCTGCCTAGTCCTTCGGGCATTACAGGCTTGATGTTATGTTGTATTTGTCGCTCCTTTGTATCTATTTCATGTTAATAACTCAGGATAAAATATAACCTAAAAAACAATTTTGATAAGTAATCACAGGGGTCACCGCTAATGTTAAAAAAACAACCTAAATAAGATTCCCTAATTGTTCCGTACACGCAATCAAAAGAAACATTAGTTACCGGTTCTAAAGCGAAAATACATTAATGAAACATCATAAAATCTGTAGTAAATACAGCCATTAAGCAAATTGTCGACATAGTAAGTTGTAAAAGGATGTTATCTAGACACGAGCCTGCATCGAACATTACTTGTCTAATTAAAATAGGGTGAATTTATACAAACTTCAAACTAGCGTGTCTCGCTATCAACCTCCCAGCATATTATAGATAAACAGACTAGCTACCTACCTAAATGGCAAATGTTATCAGGTTTATTGATAACAATATTTAGCATATAGTTTCAACTTATGGGCGTGTGCAAATATTTAGCAATGGTAATCAGGAGACAATACGGATTCAAATGCTGAAGGTCTATTGCACACTGCACAGCAGGGTCTTTATGAGTGGCTGATAATTATGTCACATTCCTAATCTGATCAATTCAGGGAAGGATCTTTGGTGAACCCTTCTTAGTATACTGTTCAAAGCTACGATTAGCTCACTCTGAGCACTTGTGAGTTAGCATCACCATAGTCATGCGTATTTACACCCTTTAGCTAATTTGCTGACTGTTTGGACAAAATTCAATTGTTTTGGATTAGACCATCAAAGGTGCATGTCAAAAATAAAGCAAGCGAAGTCAGAAAGCATAATAACTTATGAAAGTACTGTAGTTGCCCATTCCAAAGCGTTTTAACATTTAACATTTTGGATAAATTCTCGTGTAATAAAATAATCTTACCTCTGGTACTTTCTCTAGCACAGTCTTTTGTGCTTGATATAATGTATGCTGCACTGATGGCGAATAAACGCCGATATCTGCGGGGCCGGCGAATTTGTCCAAAATGGCGTCTTTGACAGTGAGCCACGCGTTGTCGAAGTCTGCTGTCCGCATGTTATCGTATATCCATTCTGCTTCAACCACAGTACTGTTGAAGAAGAAAGCAAAGATAAGCACTAATTGAATAAAGACATAAATTACAACATATGACAATCTTCGACGTATTATATGCCAAGTTATTGAATTATTACAAAAGGAGGAATGGAAGACCTCTGACCAAGAACAAGATAACAAGTTAGAATCAATAAATAAATGGCAGATAAAGAAACAATTACCTGAATATTCTTTCGGCAGCATCGGAGAGCGTAGTGTATTCGTCTTGGACGAAATCGACAAAGGCCGACTGTGTTGTTTTAAGTACACGAAGGCCACTTAAACCGGATTTCACAGTCACTGCCTCTGTTCAACAAAGGAAACACAATATTAATAAAAAGCCTGAAATCATAACTAAAACAATCACATAAACTTTTACTTGTATGCACAACTAACCATGTCTAGCTTGGCTCACTTGGCACCATCTGGTCGCTGTCGGCGAGAATACGAATGCGTGATTATGAGGCGTGCCCGCCTGGAGTCGTTCCCAAGGGTATTCGACGACTCTACATTTGGCCTCTACTACTTGCTTGTACATGTACAAGAAGTGGCCCACTACTACCGCCCCGAACTCTTCGGGCGTCTTCACTCCATGCTTCTTCGCCAACAGATACACCGTGTTCTTCTGAGAGTCTGTCGCTACCACGTCTTTATTGTCTCCGATCACGTAGGCGCTTTCTGAGTGCAATTTTAGTTCCGTGAACACTTCAAACTCTCGGATGGAGTGGTATTCTGCGTCTCGTTGAACATGAAGAAGTTTGACAGCGCACTTGCCGTACCCGTGGTCACTCAGTTCAAAGCGACCACCGGAGTCAGCAGATGCTGTCAAAGCTGGACCAGCGGTGATGGTGCTGATCCCAGGAGATTCCATGGAACTCGTGTTTGATGGTTTCGCGTAAATTCTGAAAACATATTTAATTTAAACATTAATTAATCATGATAGTCTATTTTGGGATTGAGAACCAGTAGATAACGATTCTGGGTTGATTTATTGTTAACAAACAAATGGTTGGATTGCGTATTTACGAGCACATACACGAACAAATTGACACATTTAGTAACTTGACGATCACAAAGTTAATTACCTGTTGATGCTTGCCCACGGCATTTTGGTTCAAGCCAATAAACGATTAAATCACTTAATTTTGAGAGAATGTAGGAAACTGCGTCGCCGCATAGCCCAACGTACTGACTGTTCCGGCAGAGATGCTGCCCTCACTTATAAGAGTAACCTGTGACCTGCGTTATCAGTAGCCAGCACGCGCCCGCGCCGCCACGATATTGTAACACTCATTAATTATCTAATGCGGTCCAGCGTCGGATTTGACGATACAATTAAACAACAAATACTAAGGGCTCGTTTGTTTAAGTACTCATTTCCTAGAAAAGGGCAAAAACTATATCTGAAATTATTAGTAAATTTTTTATTAACAGTCGCATTGCCACACCAATATCGTTAATTAGTCTTGAAACAGTCGTTTTAATTACTTCTGGTTTTATTAAATGTTATTTTCTATGGCCCTGAGCAAGCTGAGTACGGCACTGTTGATATATCAAGTGTATAAAACTGTACCGTGCTATACATGAAGCGTGGGTACACACTCGCTTACTTTCCTCACACACTAGGGACTTTAGACCTGCCTTTCATTAACTGGTAAATCCCTGATTTTGTAAATGGCACCTTGACTTTACATCCTGACGTAGGAGGTCTTCGTCAGGAGATGGTCGCATAGCAACCTGGCAAACGATTTGATGAGTAAATTCTTTTGATACTGCAAAATAATATTATTATTTTTTCTCATAACAACTAATATTATATATAATATTCTAATTAATCGTAAATTATCGTGTGACTGCTAAAACATGGATAAGCAAAAGGTTATCTGTACTTTACAATACTTAGTAATAAATAATACTTCTTTAGAATTTGTTTATTTAACTATTAATTAGGTAAATAATAGGAAAAATAGGCATGAGTAATTAACTAAACTACATTGTATCTTGTCTAATCTCATCTTCATTTGAGTCGAAATACGGCCACAGCTGGACATCCTTCAAGAGTCGCCACATTGACCGTTCCCATGCGTCTCGCATCCAGCGGATCTCCGCAACCTTCACCAGGTCATTGGTCCTCCTAGTAAAAACCACATGTGTAAACATACCTATCTAAAACTCTTGAATCATATTGTGAATAGCATCCTTAGTAATATAACAAAAAAAATACCCCATTTACAAAACTTGCCTTCTTTCTTCCGTGCCAGTAACCGCCTAAGGAAACAAATTGCTGTACTTCTACTTTCAACAGAAAAGATAACGAGGTCTCATTACTTAAACACGATAGAACATGTAAAACGCGAAAAACCCAACAAGTAGGTAACTGTTGCTTAGTTTCAGCCGGTGCCAACGTACTCTTCAGTGATATCGCTGTGAGTGCTGTTAACCTCTTCAAGAGAAATGTGCGGAAAGATAAGTAGCTACCATTATATTAGTCGGTTCTAATCTACTGCTTAACAGATAATGATCTAAGTGATTAAACGGTAAACGTCAATTGCCAACAGCTTAATCACCACGCTTGGCAGAGTTCACAGACAGATTGGCGATCGCTGTACCTATCTGCTTCTTTAAAAATAAGGTATTACCGGAGCCACTACGTGTGGCTAAATTGATTAGCGGTCAACGTTAGTTTTTTTTTAAGAGAACGCAGCAGCGTTCTCTTCAAAAAACCAATGTTGACCGCTAGAAGCTGAGCTGCTAATGGCTAGAAGATGAGCATCATCTTCTTGCCATAAAACCAAGCACACCAGTGACTCAGTGAGTATGAAGTAAACCTCCAAGTTCAACCCCAGTTCTAAACTGCAGCGGAAAACGCATATTAGCAATTCAATGTCAAACCACAGCGGAGCTTTTATTTATTTGGGACAAGCCCGCCACATTATGTACAAATCACTGCAACTCCTAAAAACCAGAATCAACAGTGGTGAACCACCAGAAAAGCGCCGAAACAATAAAGCTCCACCACAGCAAGATTGCTGGTCCCATTTTCATACAGTTCCATAGAAGCTAGACTGTGTGGCAACAAAGACAGGATAATTTTTTTTCAACACACTTGCTCATAAAATGGCTCTAATTTTACGGCAATTAGGCACATAATTACACCTGTGATCAAACTGTGAGATCGTGCTCAATAGTACAAATAAATTAATGTACCTACTATAACTTCAACTTAGTACGTTTAAAATAAATAAAACTTTCACTCAAATATAACTTTTGTTTACTCTATAGTAAAGAAAACTTTCAATTCCCCATTTTGTACGTGGCAAAAACGCTATCCGCGAAAAGACAAATAGAAAAACCTCATTATTTTAGTCTATGACCGATCGTCATTGTTATATGCGCGCGCATTGGAAAACTGATTAATTTTTCCCGCCATTGCGAAAAAATTTTCACATCTCGTTTTCACTGTTGAAAATGTTTTTTTAGTATTATTTTCTTCACAAGTGTGTTAAAAAACGTCGTATGATACACGTGTGTATTGATGATTACCGTCCTCGGCTCTCTTAAGACCCTCACCTAACGGCTCGGGTCTCAATGGCGCCTCAGCGGTAATCATCAACATTACACACTTGTTCCATTATGTACACAAGTCACGTTTTTGACAACATGTTTGGGAACACGCAGGGATAGTGTGGGTGGTCTCCTAATCTTTAACTGTAAACAGTACAAATACGTACGATGATGATGTTTATATCATTTTCGGTGCAGATACCTCCCGCTAAACTTATTACTATGGCAACCATATTGCAGAAAAGGCAGGGGTGGCTTCGCCACCCCTGGCTGATTGCATTTTGTTTTTGTTTTGGCACCTATTAAATTTTTTATACTTTCTTGTAAATCGCAATTCAAAATTAACATAAACAACCAGGTGGCAACGTCAGGTTATGGTTATCAAATCAGATAATTACTATTGTCATCGGGACTTATATATGAGGACAACCAAGCAGAGGCATATTTTGCTTGCTATAAGCCCCTACCCTAGAGCGGTTTTTGAACTAGCCTTACGTATATTCCGCCGGGTTGCCGCATGCCGCCCCAAAAATTAAGTAAACAAACACTTCTTATCTGCCCGCCACCTGTATTCACGGTGATCGAAGGTGATCTATTCATCTGGAATGCTAAAATTCTCTAACTTGCTACGCTCGCTCTTACCGCCGAGTTTTCTTCTTTGTCTAATCCTTCAATGTAGCTAAATATGTAAGTAGAAAATCAGTTACCTTTTCGAGGCAGGGGGCTAGAATTTTCGAGCTCGCTTCGCTCGTTCATGCATTCTACGTAACGTGGCTTCAAGTGTGAAGCATCATGCATAAGTCCTTGAAAAACTACTCTATCTATATGAATAATGTAATTTCCATTTCCATTTACGTCTCATATCTTTCCGATGTGCCAAAAATATTTTGAGCTAGCTCGGTGTTTTTTACCCGACTGCGGTGAAACCCAAAAGGAGGGTTATATTTTTGTTAATTTTCAGAACGGAAAACCTTAATACACCGTTATCTATTATATTAGTAATGGAACATGAAGTTCATTTTAACACATGAAATTGTGTTAAAAAAGCTAGATTTGACTTTGAAAAATAAAACCCTTTTCCAAATAATTTAAAAATTTGTTGTGACTTTTTGCTAGTTTTCTTGACTAAAGATGAAAATAGAGGGGCGGCCAAATCAGAGTGGGCCTCCGGAGCGGCGGCAAAAACGCACGCTACTACACTGGGGTCGGCACAGACGTTCTCATTGATCAAGTTTGTAGCTGATAAATAAAAAAGTAAAAAATTAGTATTTTAAACATATAAGATTTATATATTTTTGTAAACTCCTTTTAAAACCCTTAATTTTGTTACCCTACTCAATGGTATTGGTTTTTTTTTTTCAAATTCGCGTCATAGCCCCTAAAATCCGCAATTTTTCTTTGTTTTTTTTTATTTTAATGTAGCCAGTGACACTCACGCTATCAAGACGAATCTAACGACGTATATTTTATGCAAATAACTTTATCCGTTTAGGAGTTATGAGGGAACAAATAAACAGACATAGATTCATACATACATACACGCTAAACACATAACCCTCCTTTTGGGCTTCGCCGCAGTCGGGTAAAAAGAATGATTCAGAACAAAACCCCAAAAAAATTCACGCATGTAGACATACGTAATTTTTTTTGACGTATATATTTTTGTTTTCTATTTCTGGAGCGGTAAAACTTATTGGCTCGGGGCGCTAAATTTCAAAATACGCCCTTGAGAAAGGGATGTTAACATAATAATCAAGTCAGGAAAATAAATATAAGATTTCAGATTTTGTAAGCCACCAAAATATCCTATTTCAAAAACGGTGAAGGAAAACATCGTGGGGAAATCAAACGACATTTTCTAGATCCAAAAATTCGAAGCGTGTAAGTGACATCTATCAGCCCGCACTGGGCCCGCGTGGTGGATTATAGCCCACTCCCTTTCATAGAGAGGAGGCCTGTGTCCCATCAGCGGGTACATTATAGGCTGATGATGATAATGCTGATGAAGCTGATTGATGTTGTTTTGCGGAAATCGGCAATACTTCTCACGTATTTTTCACATGGCAGAAACCACAGAGCGGCACCTGCTACGATCCTTTTATTTATTTTTTTGGGTGAGAAATCATCAAATGACTCCTCCCGCTCTGGGCAGATGGGAGGTATCCCGAGTGTCAGACTTCTACTGACTAAAAACCACCCATGTTCCTTCTTAGCCATGTGTGTCGAGGCCGCGGTATCTCTTTCAAACAAACCCGCAGCCCCGACGGGACCTGCTACGATCCTTACCTACTCCTTTTGCTTCGTTCACTTCGTATACATCTCATCATACAAGCACGCCGAGGCCATGCAAAATCTCAATAATATTATCATTCGTCATAAAAAGACTGCGAATGATAACGACTAACAAACAATGACGCGAATTTAACAAAAAGTTGCTAAAATGACGCACAGCCTGTTTATTCGCACCCAAATATAAATAAGAAACGAGGTTAATAGGACATCTCAGATTTAATATTTTCCCGATATAGGTACATAACTAAAGAATTTTATTTACTTTACTGATGAAACAGTATATGGCAACAGATATACAATATGTTATGTAGAAATCTACGCACGTGAACTCGTGAGCAAAAACTTCGAGAAAGTTTTCATCGATGTCATCAGACAACATGTGAATCAAACGAAGATAATAATTGTTCGCATGTTAGGTATGTACCGACACTTTTTGATACGCACGTCTCATATCCCGTTTGTTCTAAAAATAAAGAGGACGTAACATTAACGTTTAAATGTACGTGAAGTATCGACTGTGAGTGGCACGCAATTTTTATAGTTCGATCGTAATATTTTATGCTCCAAGCTTTATGGCTATATTTTCATAGCTTTAAATAAGACATCTTTATATATAGACATCGTAGGTATATAATAGTGCGGAGAACTTTCATTCCCAATAAATACCTAAGAGTAATTTTATGAGCGAGGATGTTATTCGCAACGTTTCCTAGAGCTTCAATAAAGTGTGAAGCCAACTTCCGTAATTTTTATTTTAGTCTCGCAATAAAAGTCTAAATCTGTATAGTGAGTGCTATTGTCGGTAGACATCGCGTGCTAGTAAACTTCAGTCTACCACTCAAGAAGCGTGTAAACATTCCACCGCAACGCTTGGCGCCAACGTATTATTTGCGAAAGAACGTCGGCCTCAGTGACTAAATCCGTCCAGCATCCGTCATCATTTTCTCTCACCGTATCTTTGTTCAGCGAGCGATCATTGAAGGAAGTGGCGACTGCTTAATCGTGTTTAAAAGGGAGCCGTAGCGTCGTAGACGACATGTGCCAACTGTGAGCGGGCGGGCGGCGAATGCAGGGCGGGCGGGTTTGCGCAAGCGCGGCGGGGCGGGCGGGCGGCGCCGCCGTGACGTGCGGCTCAGCTGACGCCGCGGCTCGGCGGTGACGCGTCGCCGGCACGCATCGATCCCGCACGTCTGTTGCGAATATCTGCCGGTGCCGGGACTGCCGGGTAACGCTGTCCACCGCTAGTGAGCAACGTGTTTAGCCGCTCGGGAGTTCACGCTTCGTGCCGTGTTTACCTAAATACTGATGATGGTGCGACGCAGCGGACGGTACACTGTTAACTGGCGAGGATTTAAGGATTTTGCATTCGGAAATAAACCTCCTGACGAAGGTGAGTTTCAGTCTATAGGCGTCACTCGTTGAATTTGAATCGGTGAAAATCTTAAAACAAGGCATAACCTCAAAGAGTGTTTCGGTGTGTGAACTAAGGCAAACAAACGATCTGAAATTCTCGAGAGTTGAAACCGCGTATAACCTCGCAAAATTGTGTGCTTCGGAGAAAATTACGATAATATTCTACCGGTTGTGCGATACTTATGGCATTTTCCTGAAACTGCTGACCCGGTATCTATGTGGAATTCTAAACACGACCAATTTACTACAAAATAATAGTGCCGACTAAACTGAAATCGTGCACAAAATGAACATTTCGTTTTCATGAACTGCGATCAACAATGTAGCATAATAAATGTCAGTATTAACTCTATAAACCTGGCACCTACCCATACTATCTATTCGGTTAATTTGTTTTCATCATAGTAAATAACTACAATAAATATAAATGTACGTACTGAGTAATAAACTGGTTGCATATTACCCACAATGTTAATACCAACCCATTAATATTCATCGCTGCGTTGAATGGATCATAAATTCGGGGAATAGTTTCATCATTCTCCTTCCTGATAATTGTAAAAGGAACAATTTTCTTGACAAAGTCTTACCTGCCTGACAAAGTAGGTCAAGTAGGTACTTTACCTCGAAACGAAAATCCTGCATAACATAAGCATGAATCACTTAAGTGTTGGGTGCATTAAATAAAAGTATTTCTATTTAAGTCTATAATATACTGTACTTGCAGTAAAAACACTTGTATTTCGGCCTCAGAAGACGGTTATTTTATTTTATAATTTATGAAAACTAACATTACGATTCTGCAAGTGATCAGTATGACTTGTTATAATAACATTTCCTTTTGTTATGACATCGATGTACCTATTTTTCCGAGTTTTCATAACCTACATTTATTTTCTGGCGGATCTAAATGTAATAAGGTACTTAGTAGGTATGTGTAAACCAAATCATAACTCATGCGTGGAATTTTCAGAAAATTATCAACTAAAATCTTTTGTAAAAAAACCTATCGGCGAAATTACACAAGTCTAACTTGAGCCAAACTCCCAGACTGGATAACTTATATATAAGTTATCCAGTCAGGGAGTTTGACACATATATGTGTCCTACGTCTAGGCTAGGCAATACAAACTTTACTTCGAACAAACTCTTATCTTTTGGCGCAGAAAAATAGGCTGGGCTTATGAGCTACTGCGCTAAACTTCGTCGCGTTACCATCCGTTAACAAAGTAAAGCCTAAAACCGGTATACTAAAGTTTTTATATTAGGTACTTAGTAACAAGCCCTTGGAACTTTACCTAATAAACCAGATTGCTTTTGTATCACCGTAAGGCGCTGATAAAACTAACAGAAAACGAAGAACAATTATTTACAAAACTTGGTCACTAAGCGTTGCCGATTTCTGACCATTTTGCTTATGTAAGCCAGATGCTGGAATGCTTGCTCTGCTTATTGTATTAGGGTATTTATGAACAAAAAAGTACCAGTGACATATTATGCTGATGCAGATGGGCATTGCATAAGAGCACTGCATTGTTCGTCAAAAGAGTTTATCGAACAATAGCGACTGCATGAGTGGCTTTTATGAACGATAATCATTCTCGTCACTCGATCTACCACTTTCGCCATAATATAGTTACGTCTCTGAAGTTTCCGACCAGCATCTTTAGGAGTAGGTATTTGAATTCTCTTCTAGCGACTTCGTTTGCGATAAACGTCGAATGTCTACACATACTTATTATACTTATTATAGCCGCTAAGTCGCTAACACAGGTAGGTACATACTTTCGTTGCAACATCTGGCTATTTTCACAGCGATGCTATGGGTGATTAATGTTCTAAAGATCCTTTTAAGTCCTTTCATAAAGCTTTTAATACCTCTTCGGCACCATTAATAACAGGTCATAAGCCCCTGCTTTATGGAGTCAGTAGCCACGACCTTGAAACCAAGGTCGTATTCGGTAGAAGGATTAGAATATCGATCATTATTATCGCATCACTTCGTCCTTGAAATACCGACTTAAAGGGTCTGTCGTGCCCCGTCGGGGCTGCGGGACCCGTCTGGGCTGCGGGATGTTGTAAGAGATACCGCGGCCTCGACTTAAAGGGCTAAGAAAGAACATGGGTGGTTTTTAGTCAGTTTGACACTCCCTTTCACTTTGCCCTAGAGCGGGACCCCGTTATTTGATGATTTCAGACACCCAAAAAAAAAATTTAAAAAAATGGTCTGTCGTGCCAGATTAATCTCTAAACAAAAGCAGTTTCCCTTCTTTGGTAGTTCTATGGGTAGTTCATAAAGTATACATCATAGGTACCAATATGAATACCATAGATATAATAAATAAGTTGTAATTTAACAATATAAACTAGTTTTCTTTTTCAAATACATATTTAAGTAGTCGATGTTCCGATTTCTTTTTCCAGCAAAGTTTATTTGTTTACGGCCTATGAATAATATACAAGTACCTAGGGAGCATGTTTTACAGCAACATTGCGTGTTGTCCGGCCATTGGCCAATGCAGCTCTGTCGCAATTAGCAATGTAAATCTAAACACCTAGGTGCTGCGATTTCTCGTCCATGTTTATTAGCCTTCATTTCACTATCATACATATTTCATATCTAGAAGGCTACGAGTTCTGCAGGGGACAGCGTTGTACCCTCAGCTAGATAGGACCTATTTTGAAAAGGTAGCTGGATCAGACAGGATGTCGAGAGCGAACACGGTGTTCTGGCACAGCTTTGTAGACAGAGAGGTATGTTCAGCAGTGACCTGCTTTAAGACTGAGTTAATCGATTGAGGAAGTAAAGACAACAAGAAAGATAAAGGCACTATTGTTATACTTAGTTCCTAAAGCCAGACAACCAAGAATGGTCATATTATATATCCCTGGACCTAAATAGACCATCGAACATGTTTATTTAAAGTTAGGTAGGCTGATTAGTAGACACTAAAAAAACTTTTTAACAAAAAATAAAACCGACTCAAACAAAATAAAGTTTTTTTTTTATGTTTTATTATGTTGAAGTCGGTTTTATATTTTGTTAAATAATTTGATTTTTCGCTTTTTTGTGGTTCACATGTGCTTACCCCTTCAAAGCGTACCGGCGTGATGTCATGTTATGAACTGGTGTAAACAAAAGACATACATGAGATTTCAGCAATCCCAGTCCATTTGTTATCATTTATTGAGTCCCAGTTCCGTTGCCTATCTCGCAGTAGTCTTTGGAAGGGTACCTACTCTACTAAAATCACTTCAAGTGTGCCTAAAAAATTTTAAGAGTTCTCTCTATTTCTCCAGGATCCCATCATCAGATCCTGACTTTATGATCATGGGACCACGTGGGAAGTATACCCGTTCAAACAAAAAAAAAAAACAAAATCGGTTCAGCCATCTTTGAGTAGTCTGTTTCCAAGTTTTGTTTAATTTAAAATGTGCTTGTTGTTTGCTTTTTAGTTTTTTTTGTCGGTTTTTTTAGTTTTTAACTACTTTTTTTTTATTTTCAACTTATTAGTTCTTTTGTGTTTGTTCTTTCCTTGGTCGCGTAAAATTCTTCGCAGATGATTTAACTTTTGTGTTTCGCAGATGATTTAACTTTTAGTATAGGATTTGTCACTTTGAAACATATAGGTGTTGTATATTTTTTTATCACCATTTAAAACCCTTCATTTTAATACCCTACTCGATGTTACTGGAATTTTTATTTTTTTGAGTTCCGCGTTATTTTATTTATTTTAATGTAGCCAGTGACACTCGCGCCATCAAGACGAATCTAACGACGTATATTTTATTCAAATCTCTTCATCCGTTCAGGAGTTATAAGGAAACAAAAAAACATACATACATACAAACAAACACATAACCCTCCTTTTGGGCTTTGCCGCAGTCGGGTTAAAAATAAAAAAAGAAGCGAAGAATTTAGAACCTCCTCCTTTTGGAAGTCGGTTATCAATAAAATAACCTAAACTTACAATAACTTAAAATAGCATCAAAAAGCTCTTCCTCAACGCCATCGACCTGATCAACCGGTAATGTGCGTAAAAAACGCGGCATTGCCCCAATGGCAAAGCGCAAACTAGATGCTCGAATATGTCTTTGAAAAGGCTGTGAGCACTGGGACCCCACAATCCGAGAGTTTCAATCCCAAAAGGCTCTGAAATGTAAAACGCAAAGGCACTAAATAACCCCGCAACGGCTCATGAACCAGCACATCACGCTGGGCTAGGATAGCCGTCATATTTTCCGATATTATTCCTGTAAATTATGTAGTACTTACCTATACAGGGTGTAAAGTAACCCTTCACACATACGTCAACCAAGCATTCTGTACAAACTAAGTACCCCTACGCAAAAATTTTTGCCTTTTCTTGACTTTTTTTTTTGGGTTAAAAATCACATTTTACGGTAAAACTCAATGTTGCACTCTTGAAACATTGTGCTAGTGGGAGCTTTGAATAGTAAAGGGGCTATAGAAGTAATTTAAGTAAAGTTATAACCTGAAAATATGGTATTTACTAAAACAGCTGTGCAAAATTTTGAACTTTGACCCCCAATATCTCCGTAACTAGGGAGTTCGCAGGTATGGTCTAGAACCAAAAAAATATCGCAGTGGTGGGGAGAACAAGTAATATTAATAATAATAATAATAAGCCCCCTAAAATCCAACCTTACGTCCGAGCTGACCACCTAGCTCACGTGGGGGGTGGACACGCGTACTGTACAACTGTACAAAAAACTTACGCGGCTAACAAGGCAGGGTAACCCTTATGAAGATGAACAGTAAAAGATACAATTTACGGTCGCTTCCCGGGGACCGCCGGGGCGCATCTGGAGCCGATGCTGGGTGCCACAGCATGCGAACCGTCGGCGGTGAGGAGTTGAGCAAGCGGGCTCCCACCGAAAAAAATGTTACAGCTGGTCGTAGTGAGCTGAATAGGCGGGCTCACAACGTAGAAGTTACAGCCGATTCCACGGGCGATGATACCATTTCGTTATTCTCATCCATCCCCTCAACTCGCCCCTCCTACATGACAAGAAGAAAAACTAGCTTGTCCACCACTACCACGCTTGATAGTGTTGTGCGAGATGTCAACCTTGACAATGAGCTTGCACCCGCTACAAGCGCTCCTAGTAAGCGCAGGCGATGGACACCTGAAATGAATATGTTTATTCTGCGCACTTATTTTCAATTAACTCTTTTAGATATAGATAAAAAAAACTACCTCGATCCGCTCCACCTAAAATTTATAGAAAAGTTTCCAGATATGCAAGTTAGTCGACAGAGAATAGGAGATCAACGTAGAGCTATAATAAATAAAAAATTACTACCACAAAAAACAATAGATGACATACGATACGAAGTAGAGAAAGAGTTAGAACAACTGCAATTTAGTCATTTAACCATACATACACAAAACACTATAGATAATACCCAACAAATATTTGCACCCACACAAATTCACCCTTCAACGTTAAGTGCACATATTACACAAAATAAAACACAAACTAGAATGAAATGGACTACTGAACAGAATGAAGCTATAATGCGTTCTTATTATCGAGTTACAGATTTAGGGTCAAATGAAACAGTATATAGGAAACGTATGTATGATGATTTCGTTAGCAATTTCCCATCACTTGCTCACCTAAGCGAACAAAGAATAGCCGATCAGAGAAGAGCAATAATAAACAATAAATACATTAGCAATGATAAATTAAATACATTAAAAGCAGAGGTAGCTGAAGAACTTGGACTACGCACCCACAACTCACACAACAATAGGGAAGCGATCGCAGGTATTATTAATACCCAACTAACAAACAATACTGAAATACACTCCATAGAAGAACTAACACCTAATACACAAACATCGGTTAACGCTGAACTAAATAGTTTAACAGATATTCTACCTAATCCACAAATAAACCCAGAAAGGGACTCATTGATAGACGAAACTTTCCAACAAGCACTCGACTTTTTTAAAGATACTAATCCTACAAATAGAATGTATATTCCAAAACAGAAACCGTCTAAAAATCTTGCAAGAATAATAAACTACTTTAACAAAATCATTCTCCCAGAAAATGTCGACAAGGACACCGACTTCAATACATTGCAAACTGTCATTTATTGTTCAGCATGGACCGTTGCTAAAGTAAATGGAGCAAGGATAACACTTGAACCGCGAGAAAATATCCGAGTCCCAAAAGCAGAATTCAAACCGAAATGGCTAAGACGACTAGAACAAAAAATTAAAGATTTGCGGTCGAAAATAGGTAGAATAACACAATTTACGAATGGCAATACTAGTAGAAAATTAAGGAAACATGTTGATAAGATAATGAAACAATATAAAATTCACACTATTCACGAAAAACCTAACACAACAGCGGCACACACACTCGACACTCTAAAACAAAAACTTTGCGTAGTTAGAGGCCGACTTGAAAGATACAAAACATGCAATTTAAGAAAACAACAAAACACTCAGTTCATTCACAATGAAAAACTTTTTTACCGCAATATCAGACAGACAACAACAAATATTCAACATAACACCCCACACGATAATGAAAATAACACACCTGATCCGGAAACATTAAAACTATTCTGGGCAAGAATATGGGAACAACCTGCTTGCCATAACAACCAAGCTGATTGGATACAATCAGAATTTTCAAATAGTAACATCCAGCCAATGGCTTTTGAACATACAGGGTGTCCAAGAACCTGGCGTCCAACTGGATTCCCACGATGCCCCAAGTTCTAACAGTACTCAGAAAAATATTTTAAAAAATCCACCCCATGTACTTACAGAATTATACTGATTTAAAAAAAAAAGGGGAAATGAGCACCCTGTGACATACTTTTGAATGCTGTGACTGCTAATGCTGATAATTTCGATATTTCTTGGAGTTTTTGTAATCTAGGGTATTGCTGTGTCTAAATAGAATGTAAAAATAAAGTACTTATTGTACCATTTTAAAATAAAATATTATTTTAACTAAAGGTGATATGGAAAACTATTGAATTTCGCAACTTTGACCGACTGTAGTGTAAAAAAAATGTACCAAAATAGTATGGCAAGTGACGTCAAATTTTGACGCGTTTATTCCTCTTTTTAAAAAGGTATAATACTTACACATTAATTTGAAAAAAAAAATTTTTGATAATATTTTTACTCAACAACCCAATTTTTACGATGTCTTACAGAATTCTTAGAAAGAAAAATTTACGACGAATTGAATCTAACCTCTAAAGAATTACTATTGTATGCTCATAAAAATAACAACAGGCCTCTCAAAAAACAGGTTAGACCGTAAGGGACGGTATGTGCATGCATCTCACCATAGTGATTCGTTATTACAACAGGAGGGAGCAAGACAGAAACTATCTTTGCGATTTGCTGGTTCTTCTTTATGGTACCCCATTATTCAGGTAAGAGTGAGGGAGAAAAAGGTTAGAGGTGCGAGTGAGATAGATAGTGACGCTATCTGGGATCGTGCTATTTAGGATAACAGTACGGTCAGTACGCGTCACTGCCTCCTGCCGTTACTACGCACCTCTCTCTTATTGTTACCATTGATCACGTACTACGATTTAAAGCTTTGTTTATTGGACTCGATTACTCTTTGTGCTCTGGACTTTGAAACGAACTCTTTACGACGACCTTTGCCTGTGTTTGGACAGTTTGTGTTTTGTGTGTGCTACCATGGCGACCTACACTCCGCAAGAATACGCAAATATGCACTACATTTATGGAGAATGTAGAGGTAATGGACGAGCTGCAGCGAGACTTTACAGAGAAAGGTATCCGAGGGCTACGCGATATCCCGACCATCGAGTTTTCATTAATGTGCACAGATCACTATGTGACGGGCGGTTCCCCAATCAAGTAGCTGGTGAAGGACGACCCGTAAATGACTTCATACGCGATGAAGTTTTAGAGGCGGTGTCGGCAAATCCAAGCATCTCTGTGCGAGGAATAGAAGCTGATACGGGGATACCGAAGAGCACAGCACACAGTATTCTCCAAAAAGAAGAATATCATCCGTACCACGTACAGCGAGTGCAAAGTCTTTTACCTCGAGACTATCCGAGCCGAGTCGCGTTTTGTGAAACAATCCTGCAAAAACATCGAGAAGACGAAAACTTTATCGACAAAATTTTGTGGTCAGATGAATCAACATTTAAGAAGGATGGCTACATGAACCTACACAACTTGCACGAGTGGCATGTGGAAAATCCGCACTTGATGCGAGAAGATAGATCCCAGTACCGGTTCAAAGTGAACATGTGGACCGGTATTCTCTGTGGGAATATTATTGGTCCATTTGAGATGCCCGAGAATTTGACTGGCGAATCATATTTAAATTTTCTTCAAAATGATTTGCCAAACTTACTAGAAGAGACCCCACCAGATATGTGGTTCCAACACGACGGCTGTCCAGCACATTTTCGCGTATCCGTTAGAGAGTTTTTGGACGAGCAATACCCGAACAGGTGGATTGGGCGATCAGGAACAATCCCGTGGCCAGCCCGCTCACCTGACTTAAATCCGCTGGATTTTTTTTTCTGGGGAACTATGAAGGAGCTCGTTTATGCGAAGCCCATTAATGACATCGCTGACCTTCGTGAGAAGATAACACAAGCAGTGCAGGTGATACGTCAAAAAAGTTACTCGCGAAACATAAAGCGGTCCTTTTTAAGGAGAGTGAGAGCTTGTATTGCCGCGGGTGGTCAACATTTTGAACATTTATTGTAATAAAATATCTTTAAACTAACATTCTTTGCTTTTATTCTACTGGGAACCCATCTACCTGTGTGTATTTCCTTCTTGCTCACTCTTGGAACCGAAGTAAATAATAGTAGTAACATAACAGTTTCTAAGATAAGAAAGGGTCCGACAGTTACCGTTAGTAGGTAGGCACTTCGTAAAAATTGGGTTGTTGAGTAAAAATATTATCAAAAATTTTTTTTTTCAAATTAATGTGTAAGTATTATACCTTTTTAAAAAGAGGAATAAACGCGTCAAAATTTGACGTCACTTGCCATACTATTTTGGTACATTTTTTTTACACTACAGTCGGTCAAAGTTGCGAAATTCAATAGTTTTCCATATCACCTTTAGTTAAAATAATATTTTATTTTAAAATGGTACAATAAGTACTTTATTTTTACATTCTATTTAGACACAGCAATACCCTAGATTACAAAACCTCCAAGAAATATCGAAATTATCAGCATTAGCAGTCACAGCATTCAAAAGTATGTCACAGGGTGCTCATTTCCCCTTTTTTTTTTAAATCAGTATAATTCTGTAAGTACATGGGGTGGATTTTTTAAAATATTTTTCTGAGTACTGTTAGAACTTGGGGCATCGTGGGAATCCAGTTGGACGCCAGGTTCTTGGACACCCTGTATATCCCCGGATATATTTCATAAAGCTCTGTCAAGGTTGCATAATTGGAAAGCCCCTGGATCAGACCACATTCATAGCTACTGGTACAAGAAATTCACAGCAATTCACTGTTATCTATATCATTTCATTAACTCATTTATCCAAGACCCTAAATCAATACCCCCTTTCGTAACGTCTGGCACAACTTTTATGATACCAAAAGATCATAATGATCTCTCAAATCCGGCGAAATACAGGCCCATTACATGCTTGCAGACCTTATATAAGATTATCACATCTTGCATATCCGAACTGATATATGAACACGTCGACACCAACAATATCTTGGCCGAACAACAAAAAGGATGTAGAAAGTTTAGCCAAGGCTGCAAGGAACAATTAATAATAGACTCCGTTATTTTAAAAAAAGCCCAGAAGTCTAAGTCTGATTTATTTACCATGTACATAGACTACAAAAAAGCTTATGACTCAGTTCCCCATTCATGGCTTTTACAAGTACTAGAACTATACAAAATACACCCATCAGTAATAGCATTCCTTAAGACTGTAATGTCAACTTGGTCTACAGTACTTAGGCTCACTACCCCAGCCGAAACAAAAGACACCAGCTCAATCCAAATACAGAGAGGCATCTTCCAAGGAGATGCACTTAGCCCATTGTGGTTCTGCCTTGCTCTAAACCCACTATCAAAAATATTAAACGCAACTCCACTAGGAATCCCTTTAAATTCTGCTGTTAATGGGCAGGAGGAGACCCATGGTAGCATTTTAAACCATTTGATGTATATGGATGATATTAAACTGTTCGCAAAATCGGAAATTGACCTTAACGAATTAGCTAACCTGACAGAGAAATTCACAAATGATATTAAAATGGAATTTGGTATAGACAAATGCAAGATAAATTCAGTAAAAGCAGGACAGAACTACCAACACCAGTACACTTTGGCAACCGGCGAACAAATAGATCCATTGGATGAACAGGATACTTACAAATACTTGGGGTACATACAATCAAAACAAATACACCACAAAGAAATCAAACAGAAACTAAAACAACAATTCCAACATAGATTAAACACAATTCTAAAAACACAACTCTGTTCTCGTAACACAATAAAAGCCATTAACAGTTTTGCTATCCCTGTCCTCACTTATTCATTTGGGATAATTAATTGGACGAAAACCGACCTGAAAAATATACAGCGCAAAATTAATACTACAATGACAAAATTCCGTAAACACCATCCAAGATCATGCGTCCAAAGGCTGACACTACCGCGAAAAGAGGGAGGCAGGGGACTTATTGATATTTTAAATCTTCACAACCGACAGATAGCAACCCTCAGAAAATACTTTTTCGATAAAGCTGAATCTTCAGCACTCCACAAAGCAATAGCTCAAAACGACCAACACTTAACACCTCTTAATCTTAAAGACACAACGGAACAGAAAAACGAAAGAATGACTGATGACAAATCAAAATGTCTAGAATGGACCCAGAAGTCTCTCCATGGAAGACATCGCCAAGATTTATGCCAACCAAATGTCGATAAAGAAGCGTCGAACGCATGGCTTAATCGAGGTGAACTCTTCCCGGAGACTGAAGGATTCATGCTAGCAATACAAGATCAAGTACTAGAAACCAAAAAACTATAGAAAACACATCTTAAAGAATCTACAAAACGACACCTGTAGAAAATGCAATAGCTCCTCCGAAACTATTCAACACATAACTGGTGCCTGCAAATCAATAGCTCAAACTGACTACAAACATAGACACGACCAAGTAGCCAACGTGATTCACCAGAAACTAGCTCATCAGTACAAACTTATAGACACGGTAGTACCATATTATAAATACAACCCAGAATTAACACTAGAGAACACCACAACAAAGTTGTACTTTGACCGAGGTCTCTTCACCGACCGTACAATTCACTGCAATAGACCAGATATCACATTGATAAACAAAATAAACAACACTGGAGTCCTTATAGATATAGCCGTGCCAAACACTCACAATTTACAGACTACAATAGCCGAAAAACTATCCAAATACACCGAGTTGAAAAACGAAATAACTCGACTTTGGCGTCTACAAAAAGTAATAATTGTCCCCATAGTTATTTCTTCAACAGGAGTAATCCCCATACAGCTTCATCAGTCCCTTACTTCCCTAAACTTACCAGCTAGCACCTATCACCTATTGCAGAAAGCAGTCATTCTGAACACGTGCAGGCTTGTGAGAAAGTTTATGCAGTGTGATTCAGACACTATCAGTCAGTCTGTGCACAATCACGTGGAATCTAATCTGTCCACACCCACACTTAACCCAACTGATGAACACTTGGCTTAGGCCCGTGCCATCAGAAATTCCCGGCTAACCGGAGGAACAAAAAAAAAATGTCGAAACAAAAATAATAATAATAATATTCCACAACTATCACACAACGCCATCTAGTCCCAAGCTAAGCAGAGCTTGTGTTATGGGTACTAGACAACTGGTAAACATACTTATATATTTCTAAATACATACATATTATAGATAAAGGTGCCCTTCGTTTGCGTTTTGGGGTACTTTTACACCCTTTATATTATAGGGTGATTAAGGATTAGGTACTCTTAGAACAGAATTCATTTATTTTTAGGTAACAAAGAGCCATGGCATAGACAAATACCTTAACCTGTGTACGTGTATGTAACAACCCGTTATCACCAATCTTAACGGTGCGAGTGTGGAGCCCCTCTGCAGGATATGCGCCACCTCCTATCCTGCCCATCCTGCACAACCACTTGCATTCTTTAGGACTTACAAGAAGCAAATGATATAATAGAGCTGTGGGGGCTACATACTGGTCTATACACTATTTGAGCTCATCGACACGTAAAGAAGTAAAATCGGAATTGGTTTTTTGAAAGTTCTAAAGGACATACATTTTATTGTTGTGTCTTTGGGGCACATTTTATTCATCTCCTTATCACACACAAAACTGATAAAATGCATCCTAAGTGCGTTAGACGACCAAAAATGTTAAAGATGCGATTTGAGCTGCGGGATGTTGTAAGAGATACCGCGGCCTCGATATAAAGGGCTAAGAAGGAACATGGATGTGTTTTAGTCAGAAGAAGTCTGACACTCCCTTTCGCTCTGCCCAAGAGCGAAAGGTTATTCGAAGATTTTCTACCAGCCAAAAAGAAAAAAAAAGGCTTTACACTGATTTGATTATTTCCCACGAAAGAACTTCTCCAACTTATATTAATGTTCACCAAACTAACTTCTAATTCGATACACCTTATACAAAAAGGGATGCGGTTTGAGTTCAATCATAACTACTAAACACCTACTCCAATTTCTTAACCCGGAAACAGAAACTAATTTTTTTCAGTCGTTCAAAAATCTTAACGTAAATATTTCCTGGAAGGAAACGTTAGCAAAACATTATCTTTATCTTTAGCGTAATAGCATTAGAAAATAAGAAGACAGACAAATAAATAAACAGAGCGTTGTCTAGTAACCTCAACACGTCTTTTTCATTTATCCTAATACAATAAAACTAAAAAGTTTGTTTTCTTTATTTGAACGCACTAATCTCTGGAATCAGTAACTAGTCTTGGATAGTTTTTTTTTTTTTCATACTTAATTAATAGCCCAATTTTTCAGGAAAGTTGCTTTTATGCTATTTAACATCATCGTAGCGTGATGTATAGGTAATATCCTATGAAAGCCCTAAACTCCAAACAAAAAAATATAGAAAAAAAAGAAACGACGAGTGAAACGGAGAGCACAGCTAGTCGCATCGATAATAGTACATTATGGTACAAGTGTGTAATTTTGGTGATTACCGCTGAGGCGCCATTGAGACCCGAGCCGTCAGGTGAGGGTCTTAAGATAGCCGGTGGGCAGCATGGGCCCGCTTGTTAAATTATAGCCCATTCCCACTCAAAGAGTGGAGGCGTGTGTCCCAGCAATGGGAACATTAATTAGCTGTTGTTGATGATAAGTCCATGTATCGAGGAAGGTTAAAAGGTATATAATATCACGCTGCAACCAATAGGAGCGGAGCATAATTTAAAAATGTTGCAAAAACGGGAAAAAGACTGATCAGTCTGCGGAGACTGCTAATGGCCTCTAGGGACAAAATGCATTCATTCAAATGTACGTAACCAAAACATAATTTGCAGTAAACCAACGAAAAAAATCGAAATGTGTGCTGGGATTCATAGTAGAAGTGAAACTTCAACGGATTAGTGGAAAAACCAATCGCAACGGGCAAGTGGAAAAATGAATCGCAACAAAATTTTAACTTTAAGTTTTACGGGCAGGTTTTCTTTGACAAGTAGGTTCAATAACAATCCAGTTTTCCAATTCGCATCTATGCATCTAACAATGCGAACGGTCATAGACTACAAAAATGAGGTTTCTTTTTTTTGGCTTTTCGTGGATAGCGTTTTGAGCCACGTGCAAAATGACAACTTCAAAGTTCTATTTATAGATTACAGAGAAATGAAAGTTATATTTGAGTGTAAGTTTTATTGATTAAAAATGTGTTCAATAAACACGATTTTTATTGTACCTATCGAAACTTTTTTAAGAATAAAGCACTTCGACCAATAAAAAAAACCCTATAACTCACTTGTGAATAATAGCAATATGCCTAACTGCAGTGAAATTAGGGCCATTTTATGAGCAAGTGTGTTGAAAAATTTATTAAGTACCTACGTGTAGGTTGCTGGTATTCTGGACAATAACAAACACCCTACTGTAACATATTATGTTCATTTTGGGGTGGAATACAAATGAAATCCCCTACCTACACGTGTTATTGACAAAATACATGTTTGCGTGAGTCGTGAGTTCGTGACCTTTTATGTCCATATGTCAATAAAGTTCTAACAAAAAATCAATGAGTCACATTACCGTTACCGTTATCAAATGCCACGGAAACGAAAAGCGTTTCCAGTTAGACGAAACAGATCACTGAGCAGGGTTTTAAATGCCACTGCAATAAAATTATGAACTGCGTACCTATTGTTAAGTGTGCCCTCGTTCGTCTAGTGATCGCAAACGCTTCTCGTCATCATCTAGTAGATGTCACATCTCTTCGAATTTTTTGGTTGTAAGACATTCCGGTTTCGTCATGATGTTATCCATCACCGTTTTGAGAGCAGCGGTGATGAAATAAATTACACAAAGTAATGCACCTGTCTGGGTTTGAACCCACGACCAAGGGTGTATGGGGTCGATAGACCTTTCTGCCCACACTATAAGAATAAGATTGAACCCAAAAACAATTCAAATAAATGGTTCTTTGGAAGTATTTGGCGAGACATAAATAGTACCTACCTAAAGTACCTATTAAAAAGGGTCTTTCAACAAGGACGAAATAAATTACACAAAGTAATGAGCCTGGGTTCGAACCCACGACCTACTGTTCGTAAGTCGTGGCTGCCACCACAAATCTCTTCTGAATATCAGACAATCAGGTGATTCAAGCCTGCAATGCCCTAGCTAAACTAGAAACAACTTCCCGTGGGAATTAAAACGACGACCACCCGGGTCACAAGGCAAACGCTTAAACTACTCAACCATTGGTAAATTATTGTGTATTTCCTAAAGGAAACTAATTCATTTTATTTTAGAAAAGGAGGAGCCGAAACCTGAAGAAGATTTAGCTAATCATGAATTAATATTCTTTAAAAGTATAGTTGAGAGTCCTGACTTCGGAAGAAAGTGTGAGGTAAATATTCTAACATTTTGATGCATTTTGGTAACATAAAAATTATATTACAAACAAACATTACGTTGACGTCGTGTCTCGAGCTGTCCCACTCATTTTTTTTTTACTTTTTTTATGTACCTACTTTTATTGTGTAAAAATACCCCAAAATATGTATTTTCCGGTTCCGGTGTATCTGCGATCTACGGATTCCGCTTTTGTATTTCCGCTGACTAATTTCTTTGTTTTATTTTAAAATTACTATCAATTTATTTATAATCATTTCATTAAGTAGAATTGCAAAGAAACATTTAAAACTTAGGAATTTTTAGAACGTGTCTTCATAAACCTATCTTCATCGTAAACATGAAATAAAGTTATTTCTATATGCTATCCTTTTCTAATGCTATACTCAGTCGCTTCGGAACAAAGAACAGTTCTATTCTTTTTGGACTGACAGACACGGTGTTCCAGCGACACAGCAACGCAGAATCAATAAATTATGACATAACTATCAACGTTAGGTCAATGGTGTAAAGTTAAAAATTGAATGCAGTTCTCACTAAATAACTGTCAAAAGTTTGCAGTTGGAAAACAAGATTTAGCGAAATCGTGCTAGTGTTCGTTTGGGTGTGTTCTTTTATTACAACAAAAACAGATTTAGTACATAAATGTAGCTGTTTTCTGCTACTCTCCACAAAATTAGCTCGTAAATAGTTTATTTAGTTCTTATTGGAAATGCAACGCGGTATCTGCACGCTAATATAGTAGTTTTCATTCAACAATTTAACGACAACAAGTGCCACGCCTATAAATGCTCGTAGATCGTATTCTGGAGTGCCAACAGCCGTTCCTGGGTTCTATTTTAATTACTGGTGAGTGTTGTTATTACAGTCTATCGATTCGGAGGAGGACTTGATCGTAAAACCAGTCTCGTTGGGCAACGTAAACATAATACGCTTGCTAAGCGAGTACCGTGGCAACAATATACGGACTATTGAACAAGCCGAACTCGCTATTATTGTGTCCAGGTCACACTTTAAGGTAGGTACGCCCCTTCCAATATTAGCCAGCCTTCAGCGACTTGTTTACAAAGTAACACAAATATTTACTGCATGGCTTGTTAGTATAAAATAGTAGTAGACGCCAGTTTAATGAGTTCTTCAGCAGATATACTGCACTTGTTATTAATCCTAATGAATATTAGGACATCCAAAACATATTGCTTTAATAAACAGTTACCATAGAAACCAAGTAAATAACAAAACTTAGAGCTGCTAAAAACAGTGGCCATTACTGTATTGTTATGTTTGATTAGGTAATAATATTCCTTGTCTAATATACTACAAACTCTACTCATTTTTACAGGCTTTAATAGAAGCTCATGACCAAATAGGTGCAATTTGGGTAGACCGAGGTTCTGGTATAGAAGAAAAGCCACCATTGTCAGAATTAGAAGGAAACAAGGAAAGTGCTGAGGGAACCACAGACGAGAACGGTGACATGCCTGTAGAGACTGTGAAAGTTGTGGGGCTCAGAAAAGTGCCTGGCCAGCCTTTAGGATTAACTGTAAGTATGAATATAAGAAGATGTTAATGAATTCCTTTTATCTATGGTAATTTTGAACATTATTAACAATTTTTGTTTTGTGCCAGTAACCAGTTGAGTTGAAAGTTAACAGGTTAAGGAAAACATTGAACATTCCACTGCAATAACTGGTTTTCATACAGTACAAGACAATTGGACAATAAATAAGTCAATTACTTTACTTGTATCTGTTTTAAGTTTAACAAAACCACAACACATTACTATTGTGGCCTTGTAATTTTCAGTCCAATATGAATATTCAACATTTCTGTGCAATTTGACTTGTTACAAATATAGAACAAAAACCTTGTATCTCAATCTAGCCATATATATGTATGACTTGACCCTGTATCAAGCCTGTATTTAAAGAATTTATTTATTTATCATTCACAAAATCACAGTTCTTTGAAACTTAAAAAATATAAACTTATCCTACAGCCTACAGTCAATTACGGATTTACTATTTAATAGCTATTCAATACATTGCTAAGAATACAGGATTTATGAGTGTGCAAGTAGGATTTCTCTACCAATAAACTATATAAATATTTTTTTCAATTACCTTTTTATATTAACAGGTGACAACAGATGAGCATGGACAGCTCATAGTAGCTAGGATATTAGCAGGAAGTGCTGCCGCAAAACAAGCACTGGTGTCCATAGGAGATGTATTATTAGAAGTAGATGGCGTCCATATAGACTCTGAAGACCAGCTCAAGGAAGCCGTAGCAAAGCCCAATGACAGAATCACCCTTAAAGTTGGGCCTAATCTTAAAGAGAAGACTGCTCAGTTATCGAATAAGCTTAGTGTGAGTATACATAAATTAAAACAAATAATTAGGTACAAGAAGATTGAATAAGAATAGGGGAAGGCCAAAGACACAACAAATGGACCGTGTGACAAATGGAAATAAATTGAGTTATGGGCAAGAGCATAATGAAATGAATTAGGCACAAGAAATTACTCAAAAAATTTTGTTTAGAATTTTTGTTTTTTTATAATATATGTCTGAAATAATAATTATCTGAAACATCAAGACTTATGTTTGAGATAATTATTATTTCAGACATAAATCTTTTTCGTAATATTGTAACAATCATGTTATCATATGTGAAAGGTTTCATAAAATAACAAAGATAAATTATGTCATGTAATTATTGTAACATCCATTACCTTATGATTACAAAATCCTTTGTTACTGATCTGTTATGATAACCGGTCTTACCAATGAAATGGTATTACCCAGTACTAACTTGGTTGTGGAGGTCAGATAGGCAGTCGCTCTATGTAAAATACTAGTATTCAGCTGCATCTGGTTAGACTGAAATCTGCCGCAACATAGTTGGGAAAGGGCTAGGCAGATCAGACCAAATCCTACATAACATGACGCCTGTAATCCCCGTAGGGTTAGGTAGTAGTGTACTTGTAACATGGGGCTAGCCTAATATAGCAAATTAAAACTCTGTTGCTGCTGCTGAGAATCTCATATTCAAACAAATTGAAAAACGTTGAAGGAGTGTAAAATTAATTGCCTATTTGCATTTCAGTGCTACATGAGAGCCTTGTTTGACTATGACCCGAAGGATGACACACTACTGCCATGCAAGGAAATTGGTCTAGAGTTCAAAAGAGGAGACATTTTACAAGTAAGTTTTCTTTTCCGCACAAACTGTTATGACTGCAGAGTTGTGAGTGACATTCTCTCAATACTCGGTGTTATTATAGTAATGTTACAACCAACTTCTGGCTTAACCACCTAGCAAATGGCCAAGGTGAGTAGCCAATCTTCAAGTAATTTCTGAAACACCTGCAAGACATCCAATCTAGATCTGACAGTCTTTTAATCCAGATCATACATACAATAACATTTATCTTGATTGTCATGATTTTGCTGTAATATAACATTGTCCTGTTAAATCCATATGATTTGTGCCAGCCTCATGCACCAGAAATATGGGTGATACGGCGGCGAGATATGGCAACACATGACACTGCTGTCGCCGCCGTACCTACATTTCTTCTGACGCCATCTGTCATCATTGCGCCTTGCTAGGTGTCTGCCCAACTCCATTTGAGTTCCGTAACGCAATTTCCAACGCGATTACATGCAATGCTATTCCTCTTCAGGTATCAGATAGAAAGGATCCGAACTGGTGGCAAGCAAGTCATGTAGAGAACCCTGATACAGTGGGGCTGATACCTTCGCCAGAGTTAGAGGAGAGGCGTAAAGCGTATGTCGCACCTGAAGCTGACTTCGTGCATAAAATTAGTATCTGCGGTGCAAGGGTAAGCTTATTTTATTTTTTATTATGTCATTAGTTCCCAGAATTTGCGATACTGTCGAATAGTGTAATAAATGTAATACAATGTTTTTTTGTTGGCTAGGGTCATTGTTTTTCCATTAATCAGATGTCGCAGTTAGCTAATCCGAATAGTTTCGGAATTGTCCATTTGAAAAATAACCCCATATAAATATGATATTTTCGATTTAGTAACGACCGAAGATATAAAAAAAATATCTTTTTACTTCAGACATTTTGGTCCATAATATTTGTTAGTGGCGACTTAAAATTATGTTACATTTGAAAATTAGGAGATTACATTAAAATATTAAAAATTTACATTAAATAAAAGCATTGAAAAATTAATAGTTTACTTTGGTTCAGCCTATACCCATGGAAAAAAGCCCTGAGTTGTATATACATCCCGTCGGGGCTGCGGGATGTTGTAAAAGATACCGCGGCCTTGACATATAGGGCTAAGAAGGAACATGGTTGGTTTTTAGTCAGTAGAAGTCTGTCACTCCCTTTCGCTCTGCCCAAGAGCGTGAGGGGTTATTTGATGATTTCCCAACACCTAACAAAAAAAAAAATGTATGTACATCCTCCCCATCACAGTCTAGCCCTTTGGAATCGACTCTCGGTCTCGGTCTCTACCAAGTTGTGCCAACACTCGAGTAATATTGATTCTGAAATCCCACTTATCTTAGTTTCCCTGCCAATCACCTTTTTAAAAATGTCGCAGATATTTAACGACATAGTTTAACAATTTAAGAAGCGTCCCTCGGTACGATTGCCATAATAGCTGCTTGATATAGCTATAATGATTCAAACAGTAGGTCTAGGAAATAACACATTACCCTCCAGTGCGTCGCACAGTCGAGTAAACAGAATCAGGGTCAAACGTTATTATTTCAGCTGTTTGCCATAAACCATTGAAAGTTGACATTGGAAGCATCCAATTACCATCAATTAATCATCGTTTTCAGTCAATGTACCCAGAATTGACCACCATCAGCACATGTGTGTGAATAAACAAATATTTAATACACATTGTTTATAATATTACCTTTCATTGTCAATTTATGAATCAAGGGATTCTCACGAACATTTCATGTCAGCGGTTTTACTTTCATTGTTGTGATTCACAGACGTGTCGTGTTAACAAAACACTTATGTTCCGGCATTTTGATGAAAATACTGTCATTATGAGTCACTGAGTATTGCTGCGAGATCTCTAATTACATAGTTGTCTAGACATAAAAGTAATGAACCTAAGATTCTTATAAGGAGCCATCGCTCACTTTCTACCCACGTGTGTTTTGACTGCGTTAAAATATTCGGATGACTAATATTTGGTTGTGTCTTTGTTATTATTCGTTGTGTGACGAATTCCGCTGAACACATACCTAACATTCCCAGTTACAAATTAGAGTATGTTACATTGCTGTCCCTGAAGCCTTTCTATCGCCATTTTAACCTTTATCGTACCACAAGCTTTTGTCCGCGGCTACGCCCGCTACTCAAGGAATAAGATTTTTCATACAAACTTTCATCCTCTATTTAACTCACTCAGTCAGTCAGGATGTCTTTTTTTATTTATATAGATTTAACTACCAGCTAAATGATGATGATGTTGGCCTGCACAACAGGTCCAAGCTAACTTCATCATCATTTCAACCGAAAGACGTCCACTGCTGAATATAGGCTTGACCCAAGTGTCGCCACAATGACCGGTCCCGTGCGTCACGCATCCAGCGGATCCCCGCAACTTTCATCAGTCCAACTAGTGGGAGTCAAACCAACCATCCTCTTAAATAATAATTTCATTTTCCATAAGAAAAATGCTAGAAAATCTCTCTCAGTTAACTTTTTCCATTATCATTTAAACAAGTTAACTGTTCGAGAATCGGTCATCCGTGGCGATCGATTAGTAAGGCCCGGGGTTAACGATTTCACTTTATTATTGAATAAGACCGCCCACTGTTCGAGTTCTTGTTATGGACATAGGCTTCGGTTATGGAGTACCTGTATTTTGTAGTGGTTAGGTCATCGCCTGAGGTTAACGCACTCGGTATCAATAGAGTGGAGGCAGGCATTCGGGCAGGTAGGGCAGAAACTACAGAACGCCTCTTGCTACGATCCTTACACATAGATCTTTGATTTAATTCTTCTTCTGCTTTTCGTATTGACGTTGACAAAAACAGCTCCCTTTTTTATTTATTTACTTCATAGCCTATCATAATAAGGCATAGCCGCATTGCAAGGTCAGACATGATTTTGGTCCACCAAGCAATATGGCAGTAGAAACTCAGGACACAAGTCGACTAATCCCCATAATAGGTATTATTTAAACCCACTTTTGACTCTGTATAAAAGTTGCCCTATACCGACCATAATAAATTGAGTATATTAGAAATATGAAAAGAAGAAAATGTAACCTTACCTAAATACATAAAGGGTCCATTTCATTTTAAGTACTGGATGAGTACTTTCACTTACCCTTTCAATTCTAAATCACAGATATCAAAGAAGAAAAAGAAGTTCGTATACGAGTCCCGTTCGAGTGTGAAGCTAGAGGGCGCTGAGTTAGCGCTGTACGAAGAGGTTGCGCGTACGCCGCCCTTCTTGCGTCGCGTGCTCGCATTGGTGGGAACAAGGGGCGTCGGCAGAAGGACTATCAAGAACCGAATGATTGCCGAACATGCTGACAGATTCGGTGCTGTTGTGCCTCGTAAGTATCTTTATCTCAGTAACACTGTTTGCAGCAATTTAAATCATACGGTTCAAAAATATGGTTAAAAATATAACACTATATACATTTCTAGCCTCCCCGAACTTCGCTCGAGCCAGCCCCCAAATAACGATACCACTCAGATCCCGCCTCCCCCAGTAACGCCCTAAGCCGAGACTCTTAGCATGTGGTCGCTTAGTTTGTAAGATATTAGGCCTGGCTGGAGGCCTTACTCTAAAGGCCTCCACAGGATAGTCCGGTTAAGCAGACAACAACCTCCTAGGTTGAACTGCAAGATCATCGTCTTCCTGTCTTCATCCTATTCTATTTGGGGTCCGCGTAACACGTTGTCTTCCATTATCCTCTGACAGACGCCACGGCATCATTTACTCCTTTCTCCTTTCCTCCCACAATCCATCCATCATCTTTTCTTTGACCTTCCTCTCCCTGACCATCCATCAACTTTAATATACATCAGTGTTTAGTCACATCTGTATCATCCCTCCTTTTTTTTTTGATTTGGGGGTGGGAAATCATCAAATAACCCCTCCAAAGGGAGTGTCAGACTTCTATTGACTAAAAACCATCTATGTTCCTTCTTAGCCCTTTATATCGAGGCTGCGGTATCTCTTGCGAACGACCTGTGGCCCGACGGGGTGTCATCCCTCGACGACTTACTTTCAACTTGAACTGCGAGATGAGATTCGCAAAAAAACAAAAACATTTGTATCTTACAGACACGTCCCGCCCCCCGCGACCAATGGAGGAGAACGGCCAATCGTACTGGTTCGTGTCTCGCGAGGAGATGGAGCGCGACGCACACGCCGGTCGGTTCCTCGAGTACGGAGACCATAACGGACATCTGTATGGGACGCATCTTGATTCTATCAGGGCTGTTATGAAGGAAGGTAAGGCTTTAACTTTTTATCTTGTTTTACATTTTTTTTTCTTTTATATGAACCCTTCACACATACGTCAACCAAGCATTCTGTACATCAAAGTACCAAAAATGTTTGCTGGGAAAAGGGAAGGGAAAAAACTTTTTTGGGGTCAAAATTTTCATTTTACGGTAAAACTCAATGTAGCACTCTTAAAACATTGTGCTAGTGGATACTTTGAATAGTAAAAGGGTCATGGAGGTAATTTAAGTAAAGTTACAACCTGAAAAACTAGTATTTACAAAAACGGCTGTGCAAAATTTGTAACTTTGACTTTTTTAACTTTCCCAGGTATGGTCTAGAACAAAAAAAAACATCGCAGTGGTGGGGAGAACAAGTGCCCTTCGTTTGCGTTAAGGGTACTTTGATTTTAAAAGAGTAACCATGAAATTACTTGCCGGTTCTTCTCTATAGGAATCGACCAACGCGAACCATGCCCCTTTTTGTCGACGCTTTACAAGTGCCCATTTAGGACTTTAACAAACAAAATATTTTGACTTTAAAAGTAAAATAAGGCCTGTCTGCATCCTTGTGGTTCCAACTAAAGTTTTGGAGATTCCTCGGGTCCTCCTATTTTATAACTATTTTATGGGTACCAAGTATTGGTGGATGCTATAAATTATAAATATTAACCAAGCTATCACAATTTTTGCGGAAACAGTCGCGGACAAAGTTATAAAATAAAACTAGCTAGTAGACTAGGACGCATTCTTGGTGTAACTAATACTGATTTCGTCATTTATCCAGGCAAAATGTGCATCTTGGACTGCGCCCCGCAATCATTAAAGCTACTACACAACAGCGGCGAATTCCTCCCATTCGTTGTGATGATAGGAGCGCCGGGCATCGAACAGCTGAGGAACCTCACTTACGCCTCCAACCGTAACTTAACGGTAAGACAACGAGCAACTATGCCAGTTGTTGCATTTCACCAGCGAGCAATCAATCATTGCAATTTAAACTTTATGTCAACGACGACAAAGTCACATGACGCTCGTTCGTGGCCACTAAGAAGTTGTTAAATTTCACCAGCGAGCATCAGTCAAACTTTATGTCAACGGTATAAAAGTCATATGACGCTAGCTCGTGGTTTACAATGACTACTGTACTCGAGCGTTAGAAGGAGATCACCCGAGTGTGTGACAGAGATGACGCTCTCATAAATTCATATTCTATGAATGCCTCGTAGTATCGTGACTATTTTTAAACTAGTTGAGTTGATGTGCTCTTTACAATATGATTTTAGCCCGGCTTGCAAATGGGGCGTATAAATTAGGTGTATCAATATTGTTTTTCAATTTTTTTTTTAATAGAGCATGTATTTTTGTGTTTGGTTTTTGAATATGTTGATATGCATTGACGGTTGTTGCGCATGCGTTCCGTAGTTCGACAGGCAGAGCTCCATCCGCTACAGTTCCAGGCGCGCGCGCACACTCGAGTCTCTTGCGTCGCTTTACGAGGTAAGTTTGAATGGTCCTTTGGTTTTACGGTTAAAGGCATATACATCAATATCATTAATAAATCAGTTAAGTGCTATACTTAGTAAAATTGATGAAAAGTGTGGACAACTGTGAAAAAAAAAGACAACTGTGTTCATAATTATGCCTTTGAATGTTTCTCAGTTTCAAATAGATAGAATAGAATAGTTTAGATCTCATTATTATGTAAGCTTTGTGATGAATTGACGGTGTTAGTTTCTCATTGGACAGGACTGGTCCATACTAATCGTGACAACCATCTCAGACTGCATAATGCAATCTGCATAGTCTTCATGTGAGTTGACCAAAATTATGTCTGACTATGACCTCTGAGTTTGTTTCGGCTGTTTGGTCACCAGAGAAGTCCGGTATGAAAAACAGGACGACATCTTGTTTAAAAAAATATACGAGTTTGTAAAAACCTATTTTCAAAATAAACAACATTTATCATCATTAAAAATACCCCACGATAACTTACAGGAAGAAGACATGAAGCAAACCCTAGAAGACAGCGCCCGCATCCAGCGACAACACGAAAAGTACATAGATCTCGTTATCACCAACAATAATGCCGATACCACTTACTCTAAAATCATGGACGCCTTGCATTCTCTGTCCACTGACCATCAGTGGGTTCCCGTCAGTTGGATTTACTAGCATTATCAATTTTCAGGGCACGTCTTATAGCAGTATCACTTCGGTGTGAGAAAAGGATGGAACTATCCAAGACGTCTAGCTTGATCAATCTTCAGGTTAAGCCGCGCTTACCTAGGTTGGTCTGTGGATGGGTGACCACCGTGTTTCCTCCGTGCTTTGGTGAGCCGTTAGGCCCGGCTGTCATTTGTAGATCTTTGACAGTCTTACCAACGGGTACCGTATTTCCCAGTAGGTTGTGGGTTGTGGAGGTCAGATAGGTAGTTGCTCCATGTAAAATACTGGGAATTCGCTGCATCCGGTTAGGCTGAGCATTCTACCACTGAACATTGGAGAGCAGCGGTGGCCCAGTGGTGTCGGCCTCGACTTACGAACAGTAGGTCATGGGTTCGAATCCAGGCAGGCGCATTACTTTGTGTAATTTATTTCATCACCGCTGCTCTCAAAACGGTGAAAGAAAACATCTTGAGGAAACCGGCATGTCTTAGAATCATAAAATTCGAAGACATGTGACATATACCAACCCACACTGGGCCGGCGTGGTGGATTATAGCCCATCTCTCTCCAAGAGAGGAGGCCTGAGTTCCTGCAATGGGAACGTTATAGAGGCTAATGATGGTTAGGCTGAAAGCCAAGCACAACATAATTGGGAAAATAGATAGCTAGGCAGATAAATATACAAGATGTCAAGTTCTCCGTCTCTTTCTCACACTAGAGTTCACAATGCTGCTTTAAGACGTCAGGTAGGATGCCAGTACTAAAAGCGCATTCCAGTTTGCACTTGCGGCTTCGGATACGCTAGCGCTGCCATTGTACATGCGTCTTCCCGAGCGGATTTCACCGAACTGGACGCGATCAGCACAACTTAACCGCGTTTAAGAGCTACCAGTGTCATAAATGCTATGGTATACAACTGCAGACCATTCAGTTATTATCCCTGTGGCTAGACTGCAGATTTTTGCCAGTCACAGGTCTATTTGAAATAGAAAGTTGAGTTGAACGCCATTAGTATGCTGATCGCTGTTAGTTTTTGGTGAAATCAGCCCTTAGAGTTGCATGAAAATATTTTAACATATCTAAGCTTTTCAACTAAAACAGTCGAACTCCGATAACTGTGTCATAAAACGTGGACCTAATAAATAAACACTGTAATAATGTTTAATAACGAGTCGATAAGACAATAATAAAATGTATTAGCAGTAGTCTGAGACAAAAACAGGCAAATTAAAGCTTTATCAAACCACATTTACATCACTTTTCTCTAAATAAATGGCATTGCTGCAATTTTGAAATCGAAACCTTTTGAACAATATGAGTAAACAAACATCACATGGTTGTATTTGCTTAATAAATTATAAATTAATATTTTGATCTAAAAACGTTATGACATGTAAATGAATTTAGCCTAAACGTAAGTGTGGATGTATTAAAATGGAATATGTTGAAACAATGTGCCACATCATGAACTTTGCTGACAAGAAAAAAAGGTTGCTATTTATTTAAACAAGGCATTCCATTTAATGTAAAATTCGCCATTTTGTTACCATTTGTGAACAGATAATGGCTATTAATAATATTGTGGGGCCTACCACCAACTCTTATAGTTCAGCTCAGTAACATAGACAACAAAACATTACGCCTTGTAAATCCCTGTGTGTATTATTAAGTATATACATTTCATTTTCCGTGTGGTAAGAGATGAAGTTTGACGTCCCTTACTCTGAATATCGTTTGGGGGGTAATTTTTAGAATCACACAAAAAATTAAAAAGAAAAAGGAATTTCTTCAAAATAAATATAATTATAAACTTTAAAAAAATAATGGAACTAGACGTTACTATGCAGAAATCTATGATGTGCAAACTAGAGTATTTAGTTAGAGTTCCGGTATTTAGGTATAGTTTTTCTCCTCCTGTTTTCGCGTCTGCGTATACCTTGCATCTCTTTCCCACACCGAAGTTAAATTAAAGTAATTGCACTATAAGAAGTGATGGTTACGGTCCCAGATAGTTTTCAGATTCTTGTACCAACAATATCGTTTCTTAAAATCTAGATTAAATATTGTAACGAAATGTAAAACCTGCTCATCAGTCGAGGGACTAAAGACTTATGAATGCAAATAATTATAGAACATTTTATGTAAGAAAGAAATTATTCAATTATATTCCCACCTGAGGTATCGAGCATCGTATTAAGTTATTAGTATAAGTTATAGTAATTTGTGCAGCTGTATGGCCTAAATTATAAGTATTGAGTATATTTTGTACGAATTGATGGACGTATGTCGTATTTAACACTTTCGCTTTTAGTCAGTGTAAGATAGATGCATTTCTCTTAAACTATAGTTATGCTGGTACAATGATGCGTGCACGTATTCCTTGATGAATTTAAACAATGCTGGAAATTATTGCATCACACGAAAACACATCACATTTCGAACTCAAGTATTATAATTATTCTTAAAGAAACTTCTACCAATTCAGTTACTTATATTATTTTTTACGCAAACTTTATTCACTAGTGAAATTATTGTCTAGTAGTTTTTAATATTAAGAAACATAAAAATCAATGTATGTTAACTATTGTAACAACTGATAGATAGTAATATTAGTTTTAAGATTTATTTTTTTAATGTCAAGTTTATGTATATTTCTGTGAAGAAGAAAACACGACGGCTGGTTCAGAAGTATATTTAAAATAATATACAAGCTGTAGTTTTGTATCCACGTCAAATACAAGAAATTAACAATTCTCAACTCTCTTGGAAACGGAATTCGGTAAACCACCACCCTTTAAAACGCGGCCCGTCTGTCTCTCACCCGTAAAGCTCACTTTCACACACACAAACAAACGCAAACGTTTATTCGATAATTTGTTATTCAATAAACCACAGCGCGGGGGTTATTCCGAATCTTCTGAATTTTGACGTGGATGCTAAACTGCGTGTTGTATAATTATTATGGTGCCGAAACAAGGCAACTTCATTTGCTTACATAGTATTGTATCACTTAATCAAGCTACATTTTACTATGAACCTAGCTTGTACTTCATTAAGAATCTCACATTCCGTCCATTTTGTTTTGTTATTTAGCTGTAAATTTTATTGTGTCAAGAATTATTCAATATACATTATGTACCTACATTGCTTCATTTTATTTCAATGCTTTCATATTTCAATAAAAACTGCGCATGGATATTTGAATATTTTATTAGTTCTACAGTTTCTACTCATTGCAGGGGTTTGGGTAAAAGTGGCATGATTTTTTAACCACTAAAGTGAAGCATTTCATTAGAAAGAACACTATAAGTAATTCATTTTGTTCTATGAACAATGATTTCTAAAATGCAACACTGGGATATTTCAAGATAAAAAAAACTAGTTCTTACAAAATTACCCAAAACCCATTAACTACAACGTTTTACGTGTTAGCTGGTCGCGTAGTATTTTTGTGATGGCGTACTGATGTCTTGAATATATTAGGATCAATATGATTAAATCCAGTTTCACTTGGTACTGCCGCCATACCGGGGTCGATATCGGAGTTCTCTAATAGGTGTGGCGCAAGTAACAGGAACAATTGCTGCAATAAAAAATAGTGTGTTAAACGTTTTCTTTTGAACAGACGCCACCATCTCAAGCTACTACAAAATATCAAATTACTGTAATAGATTTTCTACCGCCTATCTCATATGCCCAGGATACACGAGGTCAGTTTTTCAAACCAAGATAGTAAGCTAGTACTTCTGGCTCCGTGTAGAAAATGCATGTTCCAAGACAGGACAGTTAAGTAGAGAACTATAATAGCTTGCTGTTCTGGCTTGAAAAGAAAAACTTGCCTCGTGTATCCCGGGCATAAAGGTCGATTGAATTCGACGCCTTCGGGTAGCTTCATGTGCTGGACTGCTGGCGTCTGTACTTATGAGGCTCTATAAAAAAATATTTTCAATACATTTCTTACTTCAGCCCAAGGTATAAGTGGTAGATTAGCAAAGGCTGCTTGCCACCCAGGAAGACCTAAATGCACAAGGGCCATTCTAAAATAGTGCGTAAAGGAATCCGCAAGCCAGCCCCAGGCCCCTTCCCGAGTTGCCAGCCATACTGACCACAACCCTCCTGTGTACACCAAGCATACCTGGAAACAAATATGGCTTATATTAAAACATGTGCGGCGACACCGCGTGTACCACTCAATGTCACGTTAGGGATCAATTAATTACGCAATATCTTGATTATAAAATTTTATAATCCCATCCACCACATTGGCCTTGGATCGAAACAACTGGAAGTCGCCTTTACCCAGCTGTGGGATGATGCAGGCTAACAGTATCAGTCCACCAACCTGCCTACCACTCTAATAAATAGCATAGCCGCCAGGCATGGTTTTAAAGCATACTGCACAATGCCTAAAGGCTAACCTACACGGAGTTATCTATCTCAACGACAATCGGTCACGTCGGACATAGTGTGTAGGAGCCTTTACAATAACTTTACCTTTCCAATAGTCCTGCACGAATCCAGCTCAAAAACTTTGCTCTTGGTATTTAGCACCGGTCGGGGTCCACTTTGTTGCCGTGTAAGCGAAAAATCTAACAAGTCTTTCAAAGCCGGTGTAAGACACAACTCGTTCAAAGGATTCACACATATTGATCCAACAGGTAAAATTTCATCGGCTGTAATTATAAAAAAAAAATATTAATCATCCATTCGACCAAAAGTAATAAATGGATAATGTATGAAATCGCTTTGAATTCTTTAAATACCCACTAACCTGAGTACTTGTAATGCCAGGTTAATTGAAATCCATCGGTCGAAGCATATAAATTGCGAAGATCCTCGGGAAGTACGGCAGAATGTCTCTGCTCCCATGTAGAAATAGCTACACGGTCACAGGGTGGTCTACGTTCTACACTAACATTGCATATTCTTGGATCCGATTCTGCAACATGAAAATAAGCAAAAATAATTATAATGTGTCGAAAAGGTACCTTTTACAATTATTTTTGCCTAATTTACTTATTGTACTGGTGGTTCGAATGCAATCGATCATCAAGTCATCATGCTCTGTTTGGAAAGTATGTGTAGAAAGACGAAAGCCTAAAGACCCTGCGTAAATATTATTATTTTATATTTTTTTAACGATAAGGCTGAACGATTCAGATCTGTGCCTGGCTAATCAATTTTGACAGATGCGAGTCAGAATTGACAGAGATAACGTCAATGTCATACTGACTGATTTCCTGCCCATCTTTCAGTCGTGGAAAAAAAATATAACCTTTCTCACAGCATCCAAAACAATAATTATATTATATAAAATACAGTCCTGAAAACTGTTAATGAGATTAACTTTAATATAGTATATTTCTGGTATAAACATGACAAAGTCAATGGATGGTGTTTGTGCTATAAAAGAAGAATTTGTAATTCAGCGACCGGTTAAAAGCAGCAGTGCTGAAGACAACGTTGATCCTCTTAGTAAACGTAAGTTAGATGATAATAACGAAGAAGAAAGTTCTGTGGACAATAAGAAAGCTAGAACTAATGACAATGATGAAAAGAAATCCAAAAAGTCGAAGAAAAGAGGTCAAAATAAGGCGCGGCCAAAAACTTATCAAGATGAAAAAGAAAGTAAACCATGCCCTTCTATTATCAACGCAGAAGCACCAGAGTTCGTAAATCCATGTCAATACAATAACTGTAAATATATTCATAACCCACTTGATTATATAAAATCAAAAGCCAAGGATTTAGGTGAAACATGCCACTTGTATGATACCCGTGGGAAATGTCCTAGGGGTATTGGTTGTCGTTTCGGAGCTATTCACATCACTGAAGAAGGCTACAACAAAGTTGACTCGGATAAATGGAATCAATGGAAAGATGATGTTAAAAACATACTTTCCCCAGTACTTCAAATATCACTTCAGAAAAAGAAATATGATTTTAATCTTTCTGAAAATCTTATTAAACATATGGATAAAAGGAAGAAGCCAACTAAAGAGGAGCCTACTGAAGGCACTGAAGGACCAACAGATGACAATGAAAAACAAAAAGAGACCACTGACAATGATGAAGCAAAAGTTACCAATACTAGTGCCATCACTGATGAAGACTTGATTAAATTATTACCAAGAGAAAAGAAAACTATAGACTGGAGAGATAAACTATATCTTAGCCCTTTAACTACAGTTGGAAATCTACCATTCAGGAGAATCTGCAAGCAGTATGGGGCAGACATTACATGTGGAGAAATGGCCTTGTGTGAATCTTTACTCAAAGGAATGAAACAAGAATGGGCTTTAGTTAAAAGACATGAATCAGAAGACTTATTTGGAGCACAGATATGTGGAAGTAATATTTACACTATCACCAAAGTAGCTCAATTGTTACAAGAGAACACTGAACTTGATTTCATTGATTTAAATCTAGGATGTCCTATTGATTTGATATACAAAAAAGGTGGCGGCTGTGGTATGATGCACAGATTGAGGGCTTTGGAGGCGTCAGTAAGATGTGCTTCCAAAATACTAAGTATACCTTTTACTATTAAAATGAGGACAGGTGTTTATCAAGATAAAAAAATTACTCATACAATAGTACCAAATGTCTCTGAATGGGGTGCATCACTCATTACAGTGCATGGTAGGTCAAGAGAGGCAAGGTACACTAGGTCTTCTGACTGGGAATATATTGAAACTTGTGCAAAAGCAGCAGCACCCTGTCCAGTATATGGAAATGGTGATATATTGAGCTATCAGGACTACGTAGAGAAAAGAGCAATTGCTCCTACAGTTCAGGGGGTGATGATTGGAAGGGGAGCACTGATCAAACCCTGGTTATTTACTGAGATCAAAGAGCAGCGAATATGGGACATAAGAAGTAGCGAAAGATTTGAAATAATAAAGAAATATACAAACTATGGATTAGAGCACTGGGGCTCTGACATGCAAGGTGTGGAAAACACACGCAGATTTTTACTTGAATGGCTATCCTTCTTGTACAGATATGTACCTGTGGGCTTGCTGGAACAACCACCTCAAAAAATTAATGAGAGACCACCTGCATATTTTGGACGAGATGACTTGGAAACATTGATGGCATCAGGCAATTGTTCTGACTGGATAAAAATAAGTGAAATGTTACTAGGTCCTGTACCTGATGGATTTAACTTCTTACCAAAACATAGAGCTAATTCATATTAAAAATTATTTATTTATAATATAGGGAGCAGCGGTGGCCCAGTGGTGTTGGCCCCGACTTACGAACAGTAAGTCGTGGGTTCGAATCCAGGCAGGCGCAATTCTTTGTGTAATTTATTTAATCACCGCTGCTCTCAAAACGGTGAAGGAAAACATCGTGAGGAAACCGGCATGTCTTAGAATCAAAAAATTCGAAGACATGTGACATCTACCAACCCGCACTGGGCCCGCGTGATGGATTATAGCCCATCCCTCTCCTAGAGAGGAGGCCTGAGTCCCTGCAGTGGGAACATTATAGGCTGATGATGATGATGATTTATTATACTAATTTTAGTTTGTTATAGGAATACTGTGTTATGTAAATAAATAATTATAAAAACAATAAAAGTTGCTACTTTTGTTACTCCAGATACTCCATAGTTCTAAGGAGATGGTCCCCCCCCCAAATGCTAGAGTTGAAACAGTCTATGTTAGAAATTTATAATGATTATTTGGCCTATGTGGGCTGCAAAGGCACCATCTCCAAAATAAGTAGGTATTAGGTAAGTACCGGCAGAAATCATACCATACGTACCTAATAATTTTGTCACTCCCAAAGTAATATTTTCATAAAAAGAATCTTCAGATACAAGATCCACACAAAAACTCATTTTGAACGACACCAACTTATTACACTTGAACTAAAACTTCCGCTTGTATTTATTACAGATTGAGATGACCAAAATAATATGTTCAATAGTTTCACTACAAAAATAATTTGACTTAGAACAGGCAAGAAATTGTTTACCCTTGTTACCATAACGACAAAATCTGACAATGCTTTATTCAGTTTGACTGGATCTATGGCATCTCGTCTAGGGTCGCGTGTACCCTTGCGGTCTTAAGCAAGAGGTCATAAGTTTGCGAGCGAAAGGTAGTGTCAGACTTCTACTGACTAAAAAACCACTCATGTTTCTTCTTAGCCCTTTATGTCGAGACCGCAGTATCTCTTACAACAACCCGCAGCCCCGACGGAAGATTGTCTAGCCTGGATTAGGCAGAGGTGTCCCCATTAGTACAACCACATTTCGGCAGTTATGTCCAAGTCCCAATGTAATAGGGCCGTCGAGCCTTTTGGAATCAAACGAGCACATAATATCCAGACTTCGTAGTCCGTGGTTGCTACTGAAAAATGCCTGATTGAAAAGCTCAATAACACTAGAAACGAACCCAGGACCTCAGGGAGCGTTCAATTATTACGAAACGAAGGAGGGAGGCTAGTAAAACTTTACAGAAACGGGAGGTGAAAGCGCCACCCGTCAGTGCTGCAGGTTGTTTGAAAGAGATACCGCGGCCTCGACACAAGGGCCCAGAGGCGCATTTAGTGTCTACAGCGCCCTAGGCTATAGCACCTCTTCAGCGCCCTTCATCATTTGCCTCAGGAATATGGGCTTTTCTCATTTTTGTGAAAAAGAAAAGTGTAGGTATGACTTTTAAAAATCGAAATAACTACTTGTAATTTAGATTATGATTCTTACCATAAAAGGTTTCAATTCTTAGGTTTTATAATGGCCGATACAAAATTAAAGGTTCATTTTGAATTACAATTCAAGCCGAAAATCAAACCTCAATTTATTTATTTAATATTAAATATAGCAACATTACAGAATATCCAAACCGACGCTATAAAGACACAAAAAAAATAACAATTAAAAATTAAATTAAATTAAACTATAGCTATATCCACATAGATATTGTACAGGAACAAAAAATAACAAATAATAAACAAAAAAGAGAAAAGTTGCCATTCGTGCATCATCAATCAAAACAAGCTTAGGAAAAATCATCTTTCGTTCATCCTCTCACAGAAACTCAAACATACACGACATACATGAACCCACTTAGAAGCAAACAAATCACATTCCGGTATCGATGCCAGTAGAGTATTCAGCATGGCAAGGCCACGAACTAATGGAGAATTAAAGTGGGATACAGTGCGTGCAGAAGGAACATCTAATAAATTGTATATAATACCACCTGAGACCATGTGTCTCAGGTGGTATTTGGGCACGGGAGGAACAAAAAGTCTCAGTCAATATACCTACCGTGTGCAAGGTCCACTTACGGTTAAAATATAAAAAAGTTACTTCTCCTATCGTCCCATCTCATCAATTCCATCTCTTTGTTCATCAGAGATAAAAATAAAAATAAACGGACATCATGCATACAGGTGAATCACATAAAACTCAGCAACGAAAAATGGAAATGGCGAGAGATGTCGTGCTGAAACGGGCCGGGGTCTCCTTGAAGCTGCTCTTGCCCAAACGCCTTCTGCCGCAGGCTCTACACGGGGATCGTGAGGTACTATATGGCCCTTTACGGGACCCCCGATGAGGACACGTTCTTTGTTCAAAATCAAAACTCATTTTACTTTACTTATTTACAAGAGTCCCCCAAAACGCCCACCTTCGACACTGCCTAGTGTTTTAGCTGGAAAGATGAAGCTCAGGCAATGGACTGCTGCGCTACGTGTCGCGGGTTCGATCCCCGCACGGAACAAATATTTGTATGGCCTACAGATAGTTGTTTTGGGTGGGTATTTGTGTATGTGAGTTTAAATGTTTGTGAACGCACCCACGATACAGGAGAAATTCCTAGTGTGGGCAACCTTTTTTTTTAAAAAAAAACTCCCCAGCAACACATCTGTCTGTTAGGTTGGTTAGAAGAACCAGACTCGATACAATAGTAAGGTACAAGTTATTGGACTACAGACACAATTTTAAGCTTTAATTAAAAAGTATCTAATAATAAAAAATAAATAAAAAAGACATATCTAACATATCAGAACTGTGAACTGTAAACAAATCTTGGAGAAAGAACATAAATAACAAACATTGTCTTGTGTTCAACTCAGCGATTCTCAGCTCTCTTGCAGGGAAGGGAAGGGAGGTCTTGCAGCCGCCCAAGTGGAGCACACTGTGGACGTTTGCTCCACTTGGGCGGCTGCAAGACTGTTTTAATGATATACTGCAGCCCCGGAACGCAAAGGGCTATTAAGAAGGAACATGGGTGGGTTTCGTCAGAAGTCTGACACTCCTGTCCGCCTAGAACGGCGGGTCATTTGATGATGTCCCATTCACATTTCTTCGTTTAAAATTTTCCACGCGCGCCCTTTTGTAACCTCGCGTCCCTAGTTTGCAGCCTTCGTGCAACTTTAGCATCACTTCCTCAAGCCTTCAAGCAGCGAGTCATACCGCCAGCCAGCATCCACGGCTTCATAGGGTATCCTGACAACCAGCATACAGCGGAAGCGCATACCTGGTCATCACCCTCAGCCTCATCAGCGACCTTGGCACAGCACACTGCACTTCGGCCGGTCAGCATGCAGAGACGCACTTCTCTGCTGGTCGACGCAGCACTGCACACTCGCGACTCACTGGGACATCACCGCAGACAGTTCCGACTCACCTTGAACTATGCGGCATCCGGTTGCGACTCACTGGAACCTTCCACTGGCCCGGCAAGCATCAACACTCAGCCTGCTATCAACCTCGGAGGAGGCGACAGCGACATCTATCGCAACAGATGCGAATTAATGGCAATTCCTACATCGCGCTATCATAGTTATCCGTGACATTAGCGCTTAAAGAAAATCCTAACTTACATATTATGTCGGGCAGGTAGCCCACCTGACACAACACCCGTCTGGTCACCCCGTTTCTCCCCCCCCCCCCCCCCCCCAAGCGCGTTTCGTACCTAGGTAACATTGTTTTTTTTACCTTCAGAACGGTCTACGGTCTTACTTATCTCTAGATTTATGTAAGTCTTTGTGGTCACGTAACGTTTTACTAGGGGGGAGGGGGGGGTACCTAAAGAAAAATCGAGGCAGTGTACTTGCATAATAAATGATTTAATTACGTAATACTTGGGACTCTCCCTGATGAACAGAAGTCGCGCTTGCGACCACTACACCATCGAGGCAGTGTACTTGCCTAATAAATGATGATCCAGGAAGTTCAGATCCAGGTCCAGGAAATTCGCAGTTGTCATTCAAGTACAGGGTCCAGCTGAGCCTGATTCACTGACAAATAAAAAATAAATATAGCCAATAGAGCTGCATCTCTGTGGTCACAATGCCACAGGACAGGTTTCAGGAAAGGGCAGTGTTGATAAACAAAGTCAGTTTATTAGTGAAAAACTTTAATTTCGTTGACATACAATGTATAGATATTACAAGATACAATTTACTAGTCAAAGATTCATGGGAATAGAATACCTAAAGTAATTGCTTTGTTTTCATACAACGGTACATACTTAACATAATCTAATGTCCTGCTAAGAACATAAATTGATCACAACTGCACTTAAAACACAAAAACCAAATCAAGGGAGCTTATTAAGTACCTTACGTTTAAATAATTGGCACAGGACTGTCGTCTCTTGAACAAGTAAATATATACTTGAATGACAGTACTGAGCCATTGGATTTCATTTACTTCACACTTGTAGGTACAAAAAGGGCTTATCAATACACAACATTATTAATTATATACCTACGTTTATAATGTTGCTTGCTTTAGTTAAAGAGCTTTATATTGAAGATATTTAAACATTTGATGGTATATTCTTATATAAGACAAAATAGTGACGACATTTAATTCTATGTACAAATTATAGGTGAGGCCTCGAAGCTTGTGTTGTAGTACATATTGTGTAACGAAAAATAGACTTGTTCTAATGAATTTACTGGCACTTTAGATGCAGTTAAATATCAGATGAGTTATATTATTTAATTATATAATCTAACACATCAATTTAATGAATGTTTATTTACAATGCATTATTATAATTAAAAGGAGTACGGCCTACAGTGAGAATTAGGAGAATACTTAAAACATGTGTCATGTGACACTGCACTAATGGTCACACATTCAATAAATACAACATGGAATGGAAATCAAATAGTCTGTGTCAAATCTTATGTAACTAAGTTGCTTACTCCTTATGTTGCACTTGAGTTTAACGTCTCCTGCGTCGACGTGAGTCCCCATTGTAACCGTTTTCTGAAAAAAAAAGACAACCATTTTTAAAACGCGTTTTACATATTATGTTCTTGTGACAAAGTTTTATAGAGCACATATTACAATAATATAACAACCATAATGCAGGTGTATATTATACAGTCGTATAATTTTCGATTGAGAGGCCAGCAAAGCAGCTTGTCTCAGTGTAATGTATAGTGGAGTAATGGAGTGGTTAAAATAGGTGAGTTGGCATTGGTTTGAATGTAACAAACCTCAGTCGTAATCATCGCCGGCGATTCCTCTGGCGGTCGTTATTGTACCCCACGGAGCCATTCGCCTGCGCACCGTTGCAACCCATCTGATCCATACCGAGACCGTATGGCCGGCCAGGTCCCATGTTTTGCTGGCCATAAAAGTCCATTCTACCAGCAGGGTCGTTGTAACTCTCACTACTTTCGTTTCCTTGCATATTACTATTCTGTTTAATACTCTTAGATCCATACGACCCGAACGCAGTAAAATTAGCGCCCTGAGGTGCAACACCGTCTGCGCCGCTGGCGGGAGGAAGCATGCGCGGCAAGAGGCTCCCGTGAGGTACGTTGAGACCGCCAGAACTGTAGCCGCCAGGCGGTTGACCCAGCCCGCCGCCATCGGGGCCTTCACCGAGCCCTGTCGAGCCGAGTCCTCCTGAGCCCGTGCCGGCCGAGTCTAAGTCGTCGTGATCGCGTCCTCTGCCGCGGCGTCGCCTGTCGCGGCCTCCTCGCGAGCGGTTGCCGGCTGGGCCATCAGAGCCTAGTCCGCCGGAGGAACCGAGCCCACCGGACGAGCCGAGCCCGCCGCCGGAGCCCAGCCCACCGCCCGCTTCGAGCGCGGCGCTGGAGCCAAGGCCGCCGCCGCTAGCCCCAAGCCCGCCGCCGCTGGAGCCGAGCCCGCCCGCAGCGGGTGCATAGCCGCCTGAGCCACCGAGCCCGCCAGAGCGAGCCCCGCGTTTTCTGGAATCTGACTCGAGGCCACTTTGTCCAGGGCCCCTTTGCTCGTGACTTCCATTAGCCGGGGACTCGGAGGGTGGAGGAGGTGGCGGGGGAGGCGGTGGAGCTGCCCAGCCGCCCGGGGGGAGCATGGCCGCGGTGAAGGTCGGCATCATCATGCCGTACTGGTCGGCGGGGAAATAGGGAGGCAGAGCGAATCCTTGCCCATTTATTGGGGGAGGAGGAGCGCACATATTCATTTGAGGATTAAGAGCCATCAAAGGTGGTATTTGATTAGTTTGCTGTAAATAATTTGCATTACCGTTATTTGGGGGAGTATTTTGATTTTGAATAATATTTCTATCGGGGACAGTGACTTTTTTTTCTATAGGAGGAGTAGAGGGTCCTTTGCCGACGTGAGAGGGGAGATTGGGGCCGATGGGAGTCGGCAGAAGGGACTGGGGTTTCGGCGTAGGAAGAAGAGCTTGGGGCGCCTGTTGTTGGCCCGAATCCGTAGTACTCTTCTGGGGGCTGCACTTGCCTGAGCGAGAACGGCTACGCGAACGGGAGCGGGACCGCGAATGACTTCTGGAAGACCTCGACGACCGGCTTCGCGATGATCTGGAGGAGCTGTGGCGTCTACGACGACGGTCACGGGAGCGAGAGCGCGTGCGCGAGCGGCGGCGGCGCGAGCGGGAGCGGGAGCGAGAGCGGCGCCCGCGACGATATCTGCCGCCGCGACCTCGGTGACCTGCTTGCAAAGTGTTAAAATCATTTTCATGTTTACATATTTATCAGACTAAAGAATGAATTGCTATGAATTTGTGAGCCAGGTTTTTACCCGACTGCGGCGAAGCCCAAAAGGAAGGTTATTATTCATTTTTACTCACGTCTTCCACCGCCACCACCTCGTTCAGCTAGTTCTTGTAGTTTAGGATTGACTACTTGTTTGGCTTCTTTCAGTACAGCTACAAGGTCGGCGGCCTTGGCTGCGTTAGAAGGCGTAAAGAATGTATATGCTGTTCCAGTTTTGTTTGTTCGTCCAGTTCTTCCAATACGATGCACGTAATCTTCTGAATTGCTTGGGTAATCGAAATTGATGACGAATTTAACATCATCAACATCTGAAATGAGAAATTATTCATTTGAAGACTGTGCACATACAGCTGGTGATAGAATTAGTTTTGTAAGATACATACCTAAACCTCTAGCAGCAACATCCGTAGCTACTAGAATGGGAGCTTTCCCACTACGAAAATCTGTAAGAAATTATATGTATAAGCACCTTCAACATACATTATAATTCAATGTTTCATTCAACATTAAAAACAATGTTGCTTGTAGACATTTGAAATATTGTCAATATTACACTTGAAATATTGAAAATCGTTGGTTATAAGTTGTCACTGTTAATTATTGTAGATAACTAATTAACTAGAAAATCATTTTTATTATTATGTTCTATGACATTCCATGAAATTGTTTACTAAATTCTTACCGTCCAAACCATTGCAGTTTTATATTAATTCAAATGCTATTTTTTAAGAGACAATGAACAAAACCTTAATCACATAAATATTTCAGAAGAATTGTTAATATTTCATTTCGATTGCAGGTATTCTCGCTTCCACAATAATGTCGGCAAAGCTTCTTAAAACAAATAAATACTTCCAGTGTGTCAATCCAAGCTTTATAATGTTTATCTTGCTCAAGTCAATTACCACTCATCTCACATTGCACCCCTTCTAGGTCACCAATTATGTTTATGTAGTATAGTAATGATTGTGTTATGTTGATAATGAATAAATTAAATTAATATGGAAAACCAAAATGTATATGCATAGACAATGTAATTACATAGAATAATTTAAAGAAAACAATAATAAAATCACAGGATAAGATGTAGAAAAGGAGAATGACATGACAAATGGAACTAAATGCAAAAATTGATGGCAACCTTAGGAGGTTTAATGAGAGACGTAAATATAATTTTATTCCATTCACTATTATATTAGTAAACTTACTAATAATATCGACTCCGTGTGTCATATATCGCACAAAAAATAAAAATTGAGAGCGAGAGGTGAGAGGTCGCCCATCAGCACGAGGGCGAGAACCGAGTGGCGACCACCGTGGTCGGGCGCGTGCGAGCGCCGGCGGCGACACCCGCGGGCCGCGCCTACACGTGCGCCGCGAGATGCCAGCCGCCGCGCCGGCGAGAAGCGGCTCAGACTAGCCGCGGGAGCGAGTCAGAGTGCATAGGGCTTAGCCCCGACAACGAGAGGCGGGCGCGGTGCGGGCCTGTCGCCGCCGCGAGCTTGGCGGCGACGAGCCGCGCGCTGCCGCCCCGCCGCACGGCCGCAGCTCTCCACAGCCTGCACATGCAGACACGGGTTCAGAAAATGTTTACTGGCTGCGCTACACCCAACGCGCTCGCGTCTTATGTCCGACACCGCTTCTCGACAAACCACTCGTGCTATTTTTTATGCATATTATTATACAGCACCAGTTCGATATAAAATCAGTTTTGCTATTATTGTGGAGCTAGTATAATATAAATTACTGTCAAAATCATAAATTAAATATCAAATCATCATAAGATATCAATAAAGTTATGTTTTATATCAGCATTACCTTGTAAGACCCAATCACGTTCATTTTGTGATTTGTCTCCATGAATACACACTGCAGGCCACCTGTAAGAGAACAAACACTACATCAAAACACAAGTCAAATGTTTTATTCAGCTGTAAAATAAATTAAACATCACATATTAGGTTTCCCTAAAATAAAAATTAACATTAATTTGTTCCCCAAGTTAAAAATGTATTAGCATAGAATATGACATACCCATCTCGCTTCATTTTTCTTGTTATATCATCAACTCGACGCTTAGTTTCAATAAAAATTATAGTTTTATTTTCTTTTTCAGCCATGATTTCTTTTAGAAGTGTGCTCAGTTTTGTTTCTTTTTCATATTCCATACAGACATCAATAATTTGCAAGATATTGTGGTTAGCAGCCAATTGCAAGGACCCAACATTAATTTGAAGGTAATCTTTCAAGAACTCTGAAGCCAAACTTTGAACTTCTCTAGGCCAAGTAGCAGACCACATAAGAGTTTGACGATCTGGTCTGATTTGTTCAATGATCTTTCTAATTTGTGGCTCAAATCCCATGTCCAACATTCTATCAGCTTCATCAAGTACTAAATATGTAGTTCTTTTTAAATTAGTTCTTCCACTTTCCAGAAAATCTAGAAGTCGTCCAGGGGTAGCAATAACAATTTCAACACCTGCATCTAAGTCTCTAGCTTGAGGTCCCTTTGGAGCTCCACCAAACAAACAAGTATTGTGAATTTTGGATGTGTTAGCAAATTTGTCACAGACTTCTTGAATTTGTTGTGCCAATTCTCTAGTTGGTGCCAGTACAAGAGCTATTGGACCATCCCCTCGACTAGATTTTGGCTGGTTGTTAATGTGTACAATAGCTGGCAAAATATAAGAAAGAGTTTTTCCTGAACCAGTAGAAGCAATGCCAACCATATCACCTCCACTCAGAGCAATAGGCCAACCCTGAGCCTGGATTGGAGTTGGTTTAGAGAATCCCATTTTATCAATCTCATCCATAACGTAATCTGGAAAACCGGCTTCTTCAAATGTCATAGTCGGTTTAGGTATGTTGCGCCCTTTGAGCGTAATCTCATTGTCGCTCCTCCAAGCTTCAACTTCAGATTCTGATCTGTTTTCTACATCATTGTGTGGTACGTAAAAGTCTTTTTTAAATGGTTTCAGTCTGCTTAGATCCCATTTTGGTTTCCGCAAGTTTGCACCGGGGTTACTCCTACGCCCGCCGCCGCCGTAAGCGCCGCCTCCGCCTCCGCCTCCGCCACCTCCTGATCCGAGACCATAGCGAGGACTGCGACTGCGGCTCCTACTCCTGCTTCGAGTGCGACTGCGGCGTCTATCCCGACTACGATCTCTAAGAATGGAAAAATGTGCGATTGTAATAATACCATTTTTTTACCTGACAATGTGCTTTAAAATTCAATTTGTATTTACATACCTTCCTCGACCCATGATTGAACTTTAAAGTGTTGGTTTGAAAGCTTTTTATATAAGGTAAACTTTTAATGCTAACAAGTTAAACAAGTCACTCACAATATAACAATCATACAGTAACTAATTCAATTTATACAATTCGCAAGCACTACGCCATTCAACTCGTAACTCGAATAAAACAAGATGGCGTCTGCGGAAGCAAGCGGCATAGCATTACGAAGAAAAGAAGGTTTTTTTTTCCAAGTAGGTTCCTTAATTTCGACTTCGTGTCTTTTAGCAAAGACGGTTTTTGCACTCAAATTAAACCAAAACCGATACATATATAACCGATATTATCTTTATTTGAGTTCCAAGTTGTATTTTTCAATCGTGTCATTCCAGAGGTGTTTCAACAGGAATTAATTAAATTAATTTCAATGTTAACACAGCAAGACATACTATTTACATTAACATAATATGTTTCAGTACACACTTACAGTTGATGTTTATACCTGCGCCAGGGCCAGCTCCCACGCATTTGTTTCGGGACGTCCTTAGCCTTTTAAAATTAGTAATATCATAAACCGAACCTTTTAATAGACTTCTACTTCTATCTAAAAAATGAAAAGAAAAATTTTCAATGATTTAAAAATGATAGCACCCCATTCACAGAACTAAAACTGAGCAAGGCCGGAAGAGTGATCCAAGGCGACTGTTATTATTTGGCCAAGAGCTCCTCTTGATAGACCTGCACCCGAAAACAGTTAACTTAACCCTTTCGTCTGTGCCTTCCTTGCACCCCTTCACTCATAGGCTGGTAACGAGTTTACGACTTGGTGCATTTCTCTTCTCACAATCATTAATATTTTGACCGGTCCTGTGGATCACGCTGTCAGTAGATTCCTGCATAGCTATTCACAACCACTCGATTGTTCGTCGTATCCAATCGATTCAAAATACGCTTATTTCATGCTTGGGCAGTACATGATCCGCAGATTATAATAAAAATTGGCCAAGTGCGCGTCGGGCTCGCTCATGAATGGTTCCGTACGAAAACTGCAAAAAAATCACGATCAATTATTCTATTTTATTTTAGTATTTGTTGTTGTAGCGGCAACAGAAATACATAATTTGTGAAAATTTCAACTGTCTAGCTATTGTGGTTCTTGAGTACAGTCTGGTGACAGACAGCTTGCTGTGCCCGACAGGGTCCATAATTGATTCTATGTTTTAACATACCAACTGTTATATGTACACATTATGGAATGCATTTGCAATAAAGTATTGAGTATTGAGATGAACGGATGGACAGACGGACAAACAAACAGACGGACGGACAGCGAAGTCTTAGTAATTGTGTTCCGTTTTTACCATTTAGGCACGAAACCCTGAAAATGAAAACTGTTTTTCCCGAAACGCTTTGTTCTACATTTAAAAACATCGGTGATTCACGTTTTCGGTGTTTTAATCACAAATTATTTTTTATCTGTGTCGGAATCCATTTTCTGCGTTGTTGTGACATTTTGCGTTTTGCTCTTCAGCCAACTATTCTTGAGAAAAAAAGAGCTATATTGTATGAATATTGTCATGTTACTGAAGATAGCACTATCAAATAAGTGATGATATTTTATTTGTATCGTTAATCATAAAATAAAGGAACTTTTGCACCGCGAAGAAACGCACGATGGGTTGAAATAGTGATCACTATCGGCAACATTCTCATTTCATTATTTGATATTAAAACACACTCTATAACATAACAATGGAACTAGACGTATCACCTGCGGATAAAATAGACAACGATATGGAATATTCAGATAATTCAACAGACAGTAAATACACGCCATGTAAAAATGACCAGTACTCGATCATACGCATTCCCGAAGATGGTGAAAAGTCAAGTAAGCACTCCTCAAGAAAGCAGTCAAAGAGGAGAAAGAAGAATTCTAATCATTCACGGCCTCTTCCTAGGATTATAGTGAAGCCCTTGCCACCACCACCTCCTCCTGAGAACAGAGAATGGACAGCAGCTACATCCTACACAGAAACTAATTCTAGCACTAACCGACCAACTACGATGCGAGAAGTATTGGCGAGCATTCCAGGGTTTTGTTTGAAACCTCGAAAACGAAGTGGTAAAAAATTATCAACTGCAGCACAGTTACAACAAACTAGAGAAGGGTGCATTGACTTAGAGACACCAGATTCAATATTAGTAAATACAAATATTAGGGCATTACTAAATAAACATACATTTTCACTTCTTCCACCTTTATACCAATATAAACTTGGGCAGCTACTTCCAAGTGTGGATAGGTTAAGTCCTTCAGGTCGCTTAAATTCTTCTAGTCTGAATAATGAATTTTTTGCTCGTGCCTGCTTACAATGGCAAGACAGCCTCTCTGGTGGTGAATTAACCCCAGAAAACCAACAAAAAATGAAGACTGAAGCAGAAAAAGAAAAAAGCAAAATAGATCCGTGGAAATTGAAACATTTTGAGCCTATTTGGGGAGAGAAGTCAAGAAAGGAAAAATCTTCTATCAGTTTAAATTCAGATAGACCTTCGCTTAAGACAACAATTAAATTAAGACCAACAGCTTCAATAACAAGCAGTAGTACTGTTCCTAAAATTAAAAAAAGTAAATCTTCTAGCACTAGTAAAAGAATGCGATCAGTAGGTGCAGTGACAAGATCATCAGCCAGAGCTGATGATGGCATAGAAGAACCAGTGAGTGTAAGCAGTAAACAGTCTGCACCAGTGCCAGACTTACTGCCTCTGAAACACACAAAAAGTCACAGTCACCCTAATTATGAGGAATACCCAGTGGACTTTAGTTTCTCTGATTCATCTTCAACTCAGAGGATGGATGAATCACTATCTACAACACCTGTTGATCCACTCCTGCTGCCTGATGGAGAATCTGAACGCAGTGATGTGAAGCAGGAACTAGATCTCAGTGTTGTTACTATAGAAGAGACTTCAAAAGATTGTGAAGAAGATAAAGCAACAGATTCAGATTGTAATTTACTTGAATGTTCTAAGAGATCAAGTAATGAAAATGAAGAATATTCAATGTCTAAGCGAATTAAATTTGAAGATGATTATGAAATACATGATTCAAGTTACTTGGTACATAATGCAGATACTCCTAATACTTACTCAGACGTGGAGATTAATTATACTGGTGAGCATGAACAGGTGTGTCCTAATGATGAGCTGCTGTATTCTGGACAAGATCATGGAGACACAAACAGTGAAGACAGTAAAGCAACTGCATCTGTTTATGAATATGATGCAAGGAGTGAATCCTCAGTGTCCAGTCTGAAGATAGATATGAATGTAAAAAACATGACTGAAAATGAGTCTACAGGTGCTACTGAGTCAATACCCTATGAGACCACTGTCACAGAGCTGGAGGAAAGCCCTGAAGTTAACAAAGATGCTGCTCCAAATGTAATAACACAGGAAACTGAAGAAGAATATTTATCAGAACCATATCAAGAATGTGTTAAGTCTGACATTGATGTGGAATCACCTCAGCAAAGCAAAGAGATTGTTGTTGAACAGGATGTATGTCAAACCTACAACCAGGAGGTTGAGTGTCCAATAGCACAACCTGAACAGCCCCATCCAAAGAGTGATGATGTGAACAGTCCTGAGAAATGTGAAAAAGAAAGCCTTCCTCAAAACATGACACAGAACTATTATGACGAGCACTTCAAGGATGCTGAGTCTTTTATATTGGAGACAAGCCTCTCAATACTTACTTCTCGTGAGTGTAAACTTGATTTTATGTTGCCTGTAAAGCTTTTGTAGTAAATCTAATCATTTTTTATATTCTTTGTCATCAATTCAACCTTGTTGTGAAAGTAATTCTTAACTCACCAAAGAGCAATATCTACAATTTGAAACCAATTTGTTTTTATTGGTATGTTATTCACAAGTAAATAGGTGGAGGAAGTATTTGCCTGGACTTCAGGGAAATAAGCAAGAAGTGGTAAATACCTTTCTTTTATTTTAATGTGGAAATTGTATTTGTGTAATTTTAAAGGAGGAGTATTAGCCACAACTTACTTAAATCCTGGATGTTTATTCAAATATATACTATACCCATTCCAATCTCTGTTCATAAAAAATACTGACATTTCTATTTACTTTCACAGAGAATGAAGATGTGAAATATTCACCACATCCTAACTTGATGGAGCTGTCATCATACATGAGTGAAACAAGTGAGTATGCTTGTTTTAAGGAACGCAAATTGAGGGTAGAATCTGACTACAGTTTTGACATTTGTAGACTTACTAATTATTTTAAATAGCCTACCCAAACATACCAATGTAATTTATCTTTATTTTGTTCCAGATGTTACTGCTGTTGTTACAATGCCTTTGACACACAATTCATCAATACCAATGATGGAAGTCACTAATACATCCGTAAGTTCATTTACTATAATTTATGCAAATCCAGAAATGACTTGAAAATCTTGTTTATTTTGTAACTTTACATCTTATTCCAGATTGTCTCTTACCCAGATGATAACATGAAAGATGCAGCTAAGCCCAAAGCATCTGCAGTGTCTTGGAAGACTGACAGTGACTGGGCAAACAGCGAGAATGTTATGACATTACATCCATTTTCAAACTTAAGTACAGAAAGCGCCAAATATGTTAGTGAAGACTCCAAAACGAGCATGGAAGATATAAATATGAATGATGAAAACTGTATGTACAAAGAAGATAGGGATGCTAATTTTAATATGGAATCTTCTAACTCCTCTGAAAGCTGTCAGTCAATAAAGGATGCATCTGTGAAGCAAGAGATAGATGCAACATCCAGTTTGATGGCTAGTGCTGCTGCTACTAACCCATCTTTGAATACTACTACTATTGCACAGGGTATGTGGGCTCGAGGGAAAAAATCGAAGTTGGGGAAAGATTCTAACAGGTGTGTACTGATTCTGTATAAAATTAACTCTACAGCTGCTTATTTGAAGTATCTAGCATCATGTAGCTCCTTTTAAACTTATAAATTATGTGTGTAACAAAGAAGAGTAATCATGGTCTTCCTGCTCTTGTCTCATATTATTTGGGGTAAAGAAGAATAATATGAACCATACAACATAAACTCACGCCCTTTTCCCATGGGGGTAGGCAGAAACCACAGAACGCCACTTGCTACGAACCTTACATAATCCTTTTGCCTCGTCCACTTTCATAACGCACGCCGGTTACGAGTACTATGCACCTGTCCGTTCTGAAGAATGGCACCAATAAGATTAGTGTATGTCTTTCTAGGGCGTCCCCTCCCGGCGTTGCCACTCACATCTGCCTTGAAAATTACCTTTCGTTAATCGACTTTCACTCATCTTCTCCACATGACTGAACCACCTTCACCAATAATATGAATCATTTATATTTATTGCATTTCAGAAGTCGAAGTTCAAACAAAGTGCCGCCAGGGACGGTGAACTTAGAACGCAGCTACCAGATATGCCAGGCGGCGATTCAGAACAGTCCGAACCGTGACGCATTGCGCGGTCAGCTGCGGCCGCCGCCCGCGTTGCTGACGAGGCCCGCGCGCTCTGTGAGGCCGCCACCTCCTCCGCCTCCCGTACTCGTGAGGCAAATGCCGGTGTCTGTGATGCCTCATAATGAAGTATGCATCCTTATTCAATTATTTGCTTTCTTTAACATAGATATATTACAAGGCTGTTTGATGATGATGAGTGATGAGTTTTACAATATTTTCAGCCTTGTTGAGCGACTTTTCGACATCTGTCTCTCTCTTATTTCAGATTGACTATATTAAAACCCGGGAACTACACATACTTTAACTTATCGACCTTTTACACATTTAATTTAAAAAAAAAAATGCGTACAAATATTACCCCCTTTTTAAAACTTGGACTTAACTTTTCTTTGTCTACATAATTAAATTGAATAAGCTAAGGATATGAACGAATTCACAAAAAGCTCCGCCACTCGCATTTCGTTATGTCAACTAAGCGTATCGCCGGGTTTAGTTCAGCATACCGTGACGTAAAACATGCGTTCTTCTTGCGCACGTTCATTTTACGTATATGTTCAAAACACAAGAATTATACACACCACTGATTGCATATAACAGTATGCAATCAGTAGTGTGTATAATTCTTGTGTTTCACTAACAAGCCTCCCACTGTTTGACAAACACCTGTTCCCATATGTTTTAGTTCATAAGATGCAACTATGCAAGACTATAATTTAATAAATCAACAAAACATGATATCGTTTTTCAGATGAATGAGAATCGGTCTAATAACGTGGGCCAGTACATCCTAGTACAAAGGACCCCTAACGTGGCGCCGCGAGCTTCTAGTGCCCCACCTGCTAACCAGAATACTAATGTGGTTAGTATTTATTGTTACCATATTTTGATATTTTGATTATTTTAAAAACTATTTTGCAAACTCTTTTGTAAGTACTGATCGGTCGATGTGTCCTCATCATGTATCATTATATCAGCTCGGAATCACCCACTGTAAGGTAGATAGGCCTCCCTTTTTCCCGCCATCTTTCCCGATCCTGTGCATCCCTTATCCAGGTGTATCCCGCGGCTTTGACGATATCGTGAACCCAATGAGCTTTAGGACGGCCTTGGTTTTTTCGACTTACGTTTGCCACTAATCAGTCAAAACCTTGCTCCATCGGCCCTCTCCGCGTTTAGTCAAAATTATCTTAGACTCGACTTCATTGGTTACAACAAAGAGTCGTAGAACGTGCATTCTACCTATTTTTTACCCAAATGGAACTATCAATGGCCCATTTTAATTAGTACGTATTAAAATTTCAGAGCGTTGCGCGTTGCCGTAGCGTGGGCGCAGACGACGCTTGCGTGTGCAACCTGCGCGCCATGATACTGTGCAAGAAATGCGGTGCCTTCTGCCACGACGACTGCATCGGATCAGCTGAGCTGTGTCTCACTTGTCTCATACGCTGACCCTACCTTCACCGTTCCACTACGGCCCATTACGCGCGGCCCTTGCTATCCCGCTAGCATTAACCTTACAAGGAACTTTTATATAGATCGAATTTAGCTACAGCCCTAATCATATTTTATACTTTTAGTTCAGCGTAGCTAAGATTGAAATCGAGTAAATTCAGGATTGAGGTGTGTGTGAACAAAGTAAATGGTTGTTAGGAATGGTGGTGCTATCTGTTTGAATGTATCAATAAACAAAAAATATTTAGTTTGTTAACTGTGTACGAATATTGACAGTACTTTGTACTTCACAAACTGAAATACGTTGGGCGCTTTTGCAGATTTTAATGTGAAGCTTTAATTTGGATGGAAGTCGCGCTAAGGTCAAATTTACCCAATCATTCATCATCATTGCTGAACTTAAGTTAGTCAACTTACTGATGTGATACTTTGAAGTTCGTTTGCATAAGATATACATACACGTTGTAAGTAACAAAATTTGTTTCAGGCTCGTTCATACTTCAAATCCATTCCTGTCTAAAAGGCAGAATTATCCATTTCCTGTCCTGTCCTATAGTTAAAAAATGTTTATTTTGACGAATGACTGCAGAGGCGATGCATGTTAGTGATTTTCTTGTTAAAATGTTAGTTATTCTTCAAACAGCAAATATATGTATTTACAGATCATACGTTGAAAATATTACTTCATATTTTACGAATGCACACAGCACAATATAATTCGTTCTATAGCTCGTACTTTATTTAGATCTTACGAATAAATATTTTAAATCTTATCGGAATATAGCAGATAACTTGGTAGCATTTGTTAACATTTATTTGATACAAATAATATAGTAGCATTGTTGTTAAGAATACAGTAAATGAGAGAATAGTCGCTGGGCTGAGGATTTCATTTTTGCCATTATATTTTAGTACTAGGATATCATCACAATTTAATTTTACGCTACTGTTATATTAATTTTAGTGTTATTTTACCATTTCGTGACTTTATTTTGTATGTAGTTTGTCAGTAAAAGCTTCATATTGACATAGTAATTGAAATACTTGTGCACCATCTGATATCCCATCTATTTATAACATTTATATTTAAGAGTATGTACAGATATTTATTGATACGCGAAGTCTGGTGGGTAGAACATCGGATGGACTCTTATTGTAGGTATTTATAGAAAGAACATTACTTGTTATATTTAAGTTTTTCATTATGGCGTGTACACTAATATGACACTAAGTTATGCAATATATTTATAGTTGTCTATAATATTTTTATAAGAATCTTTTACAAATTGAGAAATAGCTTTTTGCTAATTTAAGACTTCTTTGTAATATGTATCCAATCTGATCAACATCCAAATTGTCCATATAATCTCCTTCTGATCTCTTCTTTTACTATCTCACTTGTGTACAGTCACGAGCAATAGTATGTACACACTGGGCAAAGTTCAAACCCTAATTTCTCGTAAAATAACGAGTGCAACTTGAGATATGACCTATTTTATAACAATATGGGTTCCAAAATATTATTTCGTTACGTAACATAAATATTTGATCAATACAGTATGCGAAAATTGTTCTAAACGTTGATAAGTGTATACATATTAGTGTTGCTGACTGTACTATAGACTTTTTTATTGCGTATTGGGTGTAGTGTACAATAGTTATAATAACATTGTTTTATTAAAACGTAAATAACTGATTATCAACAAATAACGTTTAGATAGTTGACGACGCTGCTCCAGCAATGCCTAGTTTATTCACATAGCAATGCCTTACATGGCGACTTACAGATGCTTAAGTTACGATTATATATTCATAGATTTTATAATAGATAATTAATAATACAAGTGTTGCTCACTATGTTTGAATCACAAATGTATATCTGTATATTTTAGCTTATATCATATTATCGATAAATGTTAAAAAAATCTATGTATACATGTCACAAAAACACTCTAGGTTTTCGAGACGTTTCATGGAAGATTTAGAAGAAAGCTATTGGGACTTTTAGACTTGTATGAAAAAAATGTAATACTTTATAGTGTACTTAGTTTAAGAATTGCATAATCTCGGTACGCAATAATTTTACAGTGTTCGAATAAAATATTGGATATGAAAAGTTACATTGGTATATTTGCATATGTTTAGGAACTACCAACGACTTTTATAGATGACTCTTTTCTTTTTTTCATAATTATTGTGAATTTCTTTTTTGTCGTGGAATTGTCGCATTATTGTTATTTATTGGTAATTAGTTATTTTATGCTCATGAACATTTTTTCTCTAATAAAATTATGTTCTTCTAAGATAAAAGTATTTTATTTCTTAGTCTCGCACCCTATCTTCTTATCGTGTGGACAGTAAGGTCTAACGACCCCACACACTAATGTCAGAGTTTGTAACCGCTTCAAGGACCTCTCTGACTGACATGGTTTGACGACCGCCTTTTGGCGGCCGGGACCAAAACGTGCCTTTCGAAGCACGGCATCATTTTTTTATCAGACAATCAGGTGATTCAATCCTGCAATGTCCTAGCCAAACTGGAAACAAATTTTACAAAATATGCTTCCCGTGGGAATCGAACCCACGACCTCCGGGTCCACAACCGGGCCACACGCACCCTATGCTAGAAACAAAAGATGTAACATACGTCTCCTCTTTTATGATGGAGTCGGGGCCCTATTGTACCAACAACTGGAATACTGCTTTTGTCTTGAAAAAATTGGTTTGCTTCGTTGGTCTAGTGGTTGCAAGCGACTGCTGAGCATGAGGTCCCCGGGTAGGTCAAAGTGTCTCAGTAGCAGCCACGGTGTCTAGATTTGTGTCCGGTTGATGGCAATAAACTCGCCCCCAATTACATGAGAGTTATACATAACTGGCGAAATGTGAATGTACTATTGGCTACACCTCTGCCTAACCCTTCGGTCGGAGATTACAGGCGTCATGTTATGTTATGAGCGGCGCTAAAGTAGAACGTAGAAAGAATCACTGAAAGGAGCATAAAACTCACAAAAAACTCCGATGTGTGTAAAGTGCTGCATCCTATTACGGGTAATCGTAGCCGGAACTAACACTGCCATGCCATCTGTATTTTTCAAAATAATCTAGACGTACAATTTTACTAGCATCGTTGTCCTGACAATATCAACGTCAATAGAAAAAAATGGCTGTGTTTATTATTGGAAGATACTACTATACCAATTTTATAATTTACGTCATCAGTGGAAGGTGGAGATTGTCTGTTTTAGACGCGACGTTCTAGTCTATTGCTTATTTATCAATTAATTTTCACCACTTCGCACCTCTACTTTTATTCGAGTGCTGATTGGTTGTTAATGCATAGTGACATACAATGAACCAATGCCAACATGACGTTATCGTTCCTAAGCCAATCATAGAATGACAGTTAACTCGTCGACCAATGGTAAATACTTTGAATTGTAGTTCTAGTCTTCTAGAACTCGTGAGTCGTGAGATGTTGATAGTGATTATTTTTTTAGTCTGGTGTGTTGTGCGGCGGGTGGACGTTTGTTATTTCCTCGCGCGTAACGAGGAATACGGTTTAGTCGTTATTATGTAAAATTCCCTTCCTAATATCGAACGCCACGATCTGATTCCTAATAGAATACATCAAAATGTCGACAGTCCTGCTAGCAGTTATCGCGGTCATCCTGTGTGTACTTTTCAGAATATTGAACGTTAACAGTCAGCCCCAAAAACCTGTGATCTATGGGAGAGATAGGAGTTTTATTGAGAACATCTTGTTTATATCTCCATTCTTAAATGAACCGTAAGTATTTCAGCTACAGATCGTATTGTTTTCATTTAAAGTTTCGTTTATTTACATTCCTGTGTCCATGCATGAGTCTAGCTTGATGATGTCATTAGTTACCACGGGAGTCTTACATTTTGTGTCACGGTTTTTTATCTCGCTAATATCTTTCGAATAATATATTTGATTTTCGTTTTACTTTAATAGAGTTACAACTTCTAACACTATTAAAAATAGTGATATGATATCCACTTTTATTGCCATTAGTTATTGGTGGTGTTAATGTAAGCTTGATAAATATTTGATGCCGGATACGGCATCAGCCAGAAATAACAATAGGTTTTAGCTTATATGAATCATGGTTTTGTTCTGTATCTCATACATGTTTCTGTTTATCTTTTTTGTAAACCATTGCAAACTACTGTTTTGACCTTATTATTTTCAAAAGTTTACTGCAGTCTGTAGGCAAGAGAATAACATTTTATTACATACTATTACTGTGAGAGCAGTGGTGGCCCAGTGGTGGTGGCCCCGACTTACAAACAGTAGGTTGTGGGTTCGAACTCAGGCAGTCACATTACTTAATGTAATTTATTTCATCACCGCTCCTCTCAAAACGGTGAAGGAAAACATCGTGAGGAAACCGGCATGGCTTAGAACAACACATTCGAAGACATGTGACATCTACCAATCTGCACTGGGGCCGCGTGGTAGATTATAGCCCATTCCCTCTCAAAGAGAGAGGAGGCCTGTGTCCTAGCAGTGGGAACATTAATAGGCTGTTGATGATGATTGCTGTACGGCTGCAGGGCAAAAATTGATTAAGTTCATATAAAATACATTATTTGAATCCTCACTTATTAAAATTAGTTAATTCGCTTAGGCCCTGTGGTGGAACCTAGGGTAAGCTACAAACATGCACACAGACCGCTAAATCCATTTCTTTTTTGGGCTTGCCATTTTATTTTTTTTTAAATCCCCATTTAGTGTGTACATTGTTACTTTAAGGTCCTAATTAGATTCTTGTATCATTTTGTTAGAGAATGTCACATAGATACTTGTATCAATACAAGCTAAACTAAGTTTTTTTTGTATTGGTGAGTCACAGATGACTGCATAACGTGTTTCACAGCCATAATAGGCATGATGTCAGGACTACCTTTATATTAATTAGTCAAAGATATACTATATACTTCACTTCCTACCTAAATGAAAAGAAAACTTAATAAAGAAAATTTCCATTTAATTACATCTGAATGTTTGTAAACAAATAACAAACATTAGTTGATTCTGTGTCAAAAGTTCATTAACTTGAGTAAAAGAGTGGTTTAATATTCATGAAAGCCTAGTCAAACATTGTGTTGATGGTAGATGTGTATTGTCTAATATATTAATGTATGTACTATACCTATAATGTTAACAGACAACACATGCTTACATTCAAATATGATGCTAATGCTAACAAGGTCAGTAGTAATAATTAGAGTGTTATGTGTGACACTCTATTTGTTTAAAATCCAATACTTATAAATATAATGTTTTTTTATTTCTGACAGGAATATGCTCATATTTTGAGCAAAAGATAGTCACAGTTAGGTATTGACTACAAGTTTGCATTATCAAGCAATCAAAACAATTTAAAACGATTAAACAACATTTTAGCATTGAAATGTCTCATGGAAAATTTTGCAAGCGGCTCTATCTATCATATAGAACAAATTTCAGCACATGTGAGAGTTTATGTAGCCTCCATAAGGTTCAAATTCCTACACATACCGACTCATGCTAGATAAATGAAAAAAAAAAAATATGATCATTCAACAAATACACTATCTAATACAAATTAACACATTGTCACACATAAATACCACGTAACAAACTCCGTTATTAGTTTTTTGTTAAAAATACCACTGGCATCTATTAGCAAATTAACCCTGATGTCAATGGGTATTTAAAACAATCTTGACTCATTCACTAGCTCAACCTTGAATATCAGTATTGCTTCATTGAAATCGTAATATCATTGTTTTAGACAATTATTGGTCCACATGCATCGCATTAGCATTTTGGTTACTTTAATTATACAGTTGGTTTTACCTACTCTATATTTAAAGTTGTAGCAATTCATTAGAAGCCAAGTAAATACAAATTATTTACTAATTGATGTTTTTATTTTTATTTATTTATATCAATTTTTTTTCCTAATAAATGTCCTGGAGTTATATGTCTATCAAGAAAGTCTAAAAAAGTAATAACATTATTTTTAACTTAGCAGCTGGCTCCTCATACCTAGTTAGCTATGATTAAGTAGGTATAGACTATAGACCTTCAACAACACATTCTCGTACTTGCAGGTAGCTAACCCGTCGTTGATTAATCTTACTTTTATCCTGATACCTACCTATATTGAATCAATTTTATAAATAACTATACAATAATACATGACTGATACCCATGGCATTGAACTACACTCTATATTTATGACTCACAGAATAATCATAATAAAGATTGATTATCTACAAACATAAGTGTTGAGAGGTAGGTAAATCTCTTTGGCAAAAAAAAATTTCTCCTAACTAGAAATTAAAAGAAAAATAAATAAAAATATGGTGATAAATCAACTCTAAAATCTAGAATTCTAAACTAAGGAACCATGTGACTTAACCATAGGTCAATCGATCCACTGACCGCGGCATACGGTTTCCGTACATGGAATAAAAACTCCTTGCTTTGGCGAGCACGTAAAATAATGATTCATGCTAGCTCGACTCATAGCAAGAGTAACACTAGGGCTACGGGCTGTGGTACGGGTGAGTCACTGATTAAAATAAGGTACTTTTCGCAAAACAACAACTCTCTAGCAAAATGGAATCTATCATCCCAATCTACCTGAGAATTCGAATTCGAATTAGGACAGGAGATAGGTAGGACAGTCACGTGAAAACTGCATACCTAAATAGATGTTCGGTCAATTTCGGTCCCTACTCATTCCCCAATCCCAATTCAATTGGAATCCCCGTTTGTAGAGAAGCCGAACATGATTCCTACTTCCTCACACCGAAAGGCAACATGTTTTAAAATAGAAACAAAAATACTCGACGAATACTTCGCGCCTAAGGGATCTAAAGAATTCGAGCGCCCGTCACAACAAAACACCAAAAACTTTCCATAAAAATCGTTTATAATTAGTTCAACAGGTTGTGTTTACCAAGCTTTATAATTTCAGGTACATACCGACTCGGCTGTGGGGCTTCAGCGGCCACGTTCAGACGATACTGCACAGTCTAATCGGGCGAGTCCGTTGCCCCTGGCCTATTGGCGGCCGGGTGTCGCTGGTGCTGCCTGATAAGTCCACCCTCACCTATGACCTGTACGAACCGGTTGGAAATGAGCATGAAGGTAAGATTTTTTTAAAACACAAGTAAATTTGTTATCAAAGCGAGGGTTTCCAATTTTCCGCCTTGTTGGTGCGATTACTGGCAATTCCTGTCCTGCAGTGGATAGGCGGTGAATAGTGGTCGGATAGGCAGTAGGCAGAAGTTTGCATGTAAAATAATAATGGTGCATTCAGCTCCTCGAAGCCGACACAACCGAACACCCGGGGATATTTGGGATAAGGTTAGGCGTAACTAGCTCGTCTTGCAAATACGCCACCTTTACAGTCTGCACAATAATTCATCGTCAAAATAGGGCTCACCGGCTCAGTTCATAAACTGCTTATGATTCGATTTTCCTGGGTATTTTCCCGAGAAATGATAAAATGGTTTGATCGCATTGGCCGCAACTGTGTTAAGTGTAGATAAATGAATAGGAGTGTGCGTTAGGTGCTCGAAAGTGGGTGCACCTTTCCACTGGAAATCGTAGGCGTGACGGTAATACAATAACATTACTGTACCAGCTGATCTGTCTGCGTCACAACAATACATATTATAAAGCCTGAGTAAATCAACACGGTGCAAGGTCGCATAGATACTTGCGAGTCGAATGTCTTTCCACTCGATTGGTTCATCTCTTGGAACACGAAGTATTGTTGGGCTTAGTTTTCTTGTCAAACCGGTTTATTACAAACTTTTTCGGTTCTAGTTATGTGGTCCTGTTGTGGAACACAAAGCTATGCACGCATGTATTTCCCAATGAATTTAGGCCAATGCCGGTATGTGCACTAACGTCATCTTCCGGCCCTTGTCCCATTCAATTTAGGGGTCGGCGCAACATGTTTTCCACTTCCGTTCTCCCCTGTTGGACGTCTCCGCATCGTAAAATAGTGATCTCACGTCTCTCCGATAATTTTGATACCCCATGTGTTTCGGAATAGTTAGGGGCGAACCTTTTGCGATATATTGGAAATAAACCAATTTGATCTGGGATCAAATCCAGTATCTTATACTTAGAAGTCGTGCTGGCGACCCTTTGGCAAAATAATCTGCCTAAAAGTTATAGAACTCGTGCTAAAATGATATTGCATCATAATCTTAACACGTCATGTTGTAATACATACCTAATTATTTATATCAGTAGCATGGTCGTATCGGTTTTCAGTCCCCAGAGATAATAGCGAACAAATTCGCATACTATACGCTAATATTTGATGTTGATAAACCTGTCATGAAACATCAAAGCGACTTACTGCGGTACTCAGAGATATTTAAGAATTACTTAAGCCGTCACTTAGTAAAGATTTGACATACTTTTGTATGACAAAACTGTCAAAACCTTTAATTAGTGATGGTCTAAGTAATCATTAAAGCTCTCTGAGTGCGGCAGTTAGTCATAATTTCAAAATGTACATAGCGTTATCAACTCTTTATCTAACAGGAAATTTTAAATTGAGTCAGCAGTACCTACAATTGAGAGAAATTTTCAGCTGATAATCCAACATTCGGATCAAATGTGGCTTTCATATAATTTTAATACTTTATGTACTTACCCTATATGTATATTGTAAATTAAATCACATTCAAATGAAATCATTCCATGAGAGGATGATGAGTTGAATGGCTTTTTGTCCAACAGAATACTGATGTAGACTGACGATAATAATTATTAGTATAGTTCTAACATAAAATAAGACATGGAAGAGTACACTGTTTTACCTGAGAAACAAAGAGGAATACTTATAGTATAGTAGAACAGTAACACCGCCAGTTTCCACAGAATTCATACACATTTTATTACAGTAATGTAATGGCATCGTGTAATGCTAAATTAGTAGGTAATGGAAACACGCGAGGTAAAATGTGCAACTTTGAAGATTGCCGTAACGTTAACACAAAGCCCATATGCACATTATGACCAAACATAACATCACTAACTGTAATCTCCGAATGGTTCGGTGTGGACACCACACCGCACCAATTCACACTGTGGAGTGACTGAAATGGATAAAATTAGAAATGAGCATACAAGAGGAAGTTTGAAAGTAGCACCTGTTGAAGAAAAGATAAAAGGGAGTTGTCAATATAAAATTAAATGTCGGTAGATAGAGAAATAAAAACATGATGCACCAACCCCAAATGTGGCAGGGCCCCAATAACATGACCCTCTACATGTGAGCGAGAATCTATTGCCTTCAAACCGGCCAGAAATCAGAACCCAGGGTGCGATTGAAGTCGGGGCCGCGGGTAGTCCAACGGTTATCGCGGCCTCGACATAGAGGGCGAAGAAGGAACATGGGTGGTTTTTAGTCAGTAGAAGTCTGACACTCCCTTTCGCTCTGCCCAAGAGCGGGAGGGGTTATTCGATGATTTCACCCACCAAAAAAAAGAAAAAAAAAAACGGTGCGATTGAAAATATAATCTGATGTGAAATCGGCGTATTCCCGTTCGTCCCACTGATTTTGTCTCCGTCGTGGGAGGAACGGGAATTCGTTTTTTTTTTTCCCGATTGTCCCACTAATTTTGTTGATAGGGCGAACAGGAATAATATATTAATTATTTTTGAAGTCCTCTTGGTCCCACCAAATAATTTCAGACTGGTTCTTTTAATGGTAAAACGAAACAAATTAAAAAAAAACATTAACGTCTCCTTACAGTCGGGTAATAAAAAACAGTCATTTATTAAGGAGGTATTCCCCTTTTGAGCACCGATTTTTAGAGCACCTATGCTTAGAGCACCAAATATATCCCCATCAGAGCACCAATCAACAGCTTGACGTGGTGCTCTAATAATCGGCAATTTAATTGCAAAAAAGAACAGTTCGTTTATGTATGTGAGTTTGAAAGTTTGTAAACGCTCCCACGATACAGGAGAATTTCAGTAAAGTCCCACAAACTACCAGGAGCATAGACACATTAGGAAATATTGGAAATTGGGAAATATTGAGTGGAACGAATGGCACTAAATAATCTAAGAACATTTATTTCCATTCGTCCCTCTAAAATCATGAATAGGACGATCGGGAACAAATTTAATATTATTTTTGTAAATTCTCGTTCGTCCCCCGACGGGGACGAAGTCGGTGGGACGAACGGGAATACACCGAAATCCCGAGCCGGGAATGTCTCGAGACAGACACACACGACTTGAATGACATTGACGCATCGTAAAATAAAAGTTTGAGTTTTGAGCAGGTGGTTCCGCCAATCGATGATGCATGACGTGCCCGATATGCGCACAAAAATAATCTTTACTTGAACTAATTAATCCATGTCGTATGTTGTCATAAACGTAATAGATAATACGACTGATACCTATGCTTATTTAGTAATATAATTGTTTGCAAATGTTGTTTCTATGCCGTCGTCAAGGAAAAACAAAGCATGAATCAGTTGGTCGCCATCCTACGGAAGTTGAAAGAACCAGGTGGCGGAAACCGGTGGTTATGGTCATTCTAATCGGGGGGGATAGTGGCTAGCCATTGATTATATCTGCACATCCAGTCGGCTGTTGCCACATTTAGCTACCAGGAATGTGGCACTGATGTTCAATCAAAATCATCGGGTCAATGAATGTTGGAAATGTTTTTGTTGGCATTGTTTATTATAGGAATAGATATATGAATTTATCATAATATAGGTAACACTGATAAACTAATCTATAACATAACATCTTACTTGTAATTCTAAAGCACATCATACTTGTAAGTAAAAGCAATATCTTAAGTTTATTATTAAAAAACTTGAAACTAAGTTTCAAAATTATAACTTATGATGCTGACTAAAAGTTAACAAATGACACTCGTTGCCGACGAGCCTTTTTTTTCTTTTTTTGGTGGGTGGGAAATCATCAAATAACCCGTCCCGCTCTTAGGCAGAGCGAAAGGGAGTGTAAAACTTCTACTGGCTAAAACCACCCATGTTCCTTCTTAGCCCTTTATGTTGAGGCCGCGGTATCTCTTACAACACCCCGCAGCCCCGACAGGCTTGCCGATGAGCCTTGACACAACTTAGAATTCAAGTCAAGTTAATGAGGAAGCAATAAAACATTACGATTCATGTCTATAATTGACTCATATATTTACAAAATATTATAACACAACCCTTTTCGAGGCCCTTCTAACTTGTCGGGGCCGCGGGTAGTCCAACGGTTATCGCGGCCTCGACATAGAGGGCGAAGAAGGAACATGGGTGGTTTTTAGTCAGTAGAAGTCTGACACTCCCTTTCGCTCTGCCCAAGAGCGGGAGGGGTTATTCGATGATATTACACCCACCAAAAAAAAAAAAAAAAAAAGGCCCTTCTAACTTGTTGACCTCGATAAGTCACCTTACTAAACCTCACATTACATAGAGAATGATCTCATGATGCTCGATTTCTGTTCTCCAAAAGTTGTCAACATTACATAATGTCTGTTGTTCCGAAGTATACTCATCACCATAAGCAAGCAAATGCAATGCAAAAAAATGCTAAGTGACAGTCACTCTCCTTTCTTCTGGTAATTAGTGATCGATACATAAACACGTGATTGTACTGATAATAATAAACAACTCTTATTATGGAAGCAAAACGCAAATCATGAAAAAAATTGCAGTTCAGTACATTTATGTTCGCCTAACTGGTAAAAATGTACTGTTATCGCGATTTCGTTTTGGGTCCCACTGCAGTAAAAGCTGTTTCTTATCATGAGTACGATCACGTGTCTAGGTACCGGTCACTAATTACTAGTCTCCCTATAAAGCGTTACTGGTGATTGGTCACCTATATCATCAGACATGAAGATGATGGCCGTATCATCATGACTATTATTCATGATTAATCATTATTAAATGATTGGACGTTCTCGAATCGGGAAAACTCTGAAATCGGGGACGCTTAATAAATATTTATTTTAAGTGGATCAATGACCTGGTGAAGGTTGCGGGAATCCACTGGATGCGAGACGCACGGAACCGGTAATTTAGGGACACTTGGGGGAGGCCTATGTACAGCAGTGGACCTCTTTCGGTTCGAATTATGATGATGATTCAGACGAAAAAAAACCCACAGCTGCTTTATTTGTTGAATTATCTCTAGCACTAACAATTTTTCCTCCACAGATGACGTGACGGTCGCGATCTGTCCCGGCATCGGCAACACATCGGAGAGCGTCTACATCAGAACATACGTGCACTACTCACAATGCCACGGCTACCGGTGCGCTGTCCTCAACCATATAGGGGCTCTCAATAGCGTCCCAGTGACTGGCAATAGGATATTTTCCTACGGTAAGATAGCTCATAATTATTTTATCATAGTGACAGCAAAGAGACGTCATCTACGCCAAGAGGAACACTATATAGATATATTAAGACCATCCGGATCGTGCCGTTCCTCTTCTACTTCTCGAATCGATGATTTTTCCACTGTATTTCTGTACTGTTTGCACTTCTGTACGTAACAACGTAGGCAGGTCTGTCATTCACCTCATTTAAGTCCTGGTAGGTGCAGGGGGGTAGTTCTGATTTTCGCGCTAAGAAAAGAACCAGGTGAACCAAAAGCAGTTTCGATGCTTGAATCAAGTTTTGGTCGTAATTTATTCCCAATTAAATGCATCAATTTTCCAAATTCATTGCAATAACCTAGGATGATATAAAATTACATAGATATGCAGCAAATATAAACAAAAATGACTGAAAGTAAATGCACCGTAAACAATTGCGTTTGTTTGTAATCCAAAAGCATAATAGTAATACTTTCTGCGAAATTGAGTACGATTTATGGCCGCCAATTGCATTGTGTTATGTAAGATTTGTGCTGATGCCTGTTTATACTAACACTAGGTGAATACATAACTATAATTACATACATCTTCCAATAAAGTAACAAACAAAAATGGTCTATGAAGCAATTGTAAAAACATGATATTTTGAGAATCGGATATAATGCGAACCCGTCAAACTGTTTACTATGGGACCTTTTGAGAATAAGACATTTGGAAAATTAGAAAATTGGAAATTCCGCGAATATGACGTTATTTTGCAATCCAACCAGGAGTTGAAATCCCAATAAATAGTTAATTATTTTGATATTGTTTCGTGTTACTGGAAAAGGAAATTATTCATTTAATGAGCAAAGATAATAGAAAAATGATTCAGGAGTTACGATGCGCCTACGTTGACTTCTATGCGCAAACGCAAGGATATGCTTGAGGAGCACCGTTCTAAATTCTTCGTTAATTAGCGATTGTACAAGTTTATGGATACATACATAGCTTGTGTATTGGATACCTATACATATACTTTTGTATTTGTATTCTGAGTATATTTAGAGTCTTTACACGTGTTTCATGTTCCGAAGTAATGGACAAACCGCTAAAAATAGCTATTGTTTACCGGAAAAAATGAATAAATGAGTAACTCTCTGTGGTTCGTAAACAGATAAAAACGAATAGAGACACTAACTTTAATTAAATTATGTTTTGTAGAAAACACAAATGGCTTTGTTCGTGGATTCGTGTATTGTATTTAGGGTTGCCAACTTTTATTGCTAGAAAATATATTCGTAGTAGTTTTAGTAGAAAATATATATATTAGTATAATCAGGTTTTAGAAAGAAATCAACAGTATTTCAATAAAGTGAACATTAAAAAAATAAAGTACTTACTACTTAATTTTTTTATTGTCTTAAAAACATATTTCATGGTGCTTCTCGCACAACTTAGCAATTTACTGCGGTACTCAGAGATATTTAATGATTACTTAAGCCGTCACTTAGTAAAGATTTGACATACCTACTTTTGTATGACAAAACTGTCGAAATCTTTACATAATGATGGCCTAAGTAATCATTAAAGCTCTGAGTGCGGCAGTTAGTGTCATTTTTTAAGGCTTCATAAGCTTCACTACAAGTGGAATCAAAATTAAAGTACGTACCTACTTAAATGAGAAGCTCACTTTTTTATTAAATTCTTGGAAGATCTAGTTCTGTCGGCCCGCCACTTTGCATAAAACAGTTAAAAACAGTATTTTTATACTGTTTTTTTGTCCGACAGTAAAAAGTATAATGTAGTGAAAAACAGTATAATACTGTTTTTAACAGTATAATTGGGAACCCTTATTGCATTTCTTTAACTAATTCACACGTCATGAAGACCATCTTGCAATTTCCGACCATAGTGGGTGTAGGACAGTAAAGTATTGCAGACATTGCTGACAAAATCCAAACAATGCGTATGATAAAAAATCTTGTCATGATCTTATAGCACAAATGAGATTATTGAAATCATAAAATGCGACAAAAGAAGTTCTTCATCTAGTCTTCCATGTAGTGCACGGACTCCTGTCTCCTGTCGTGGTACGGTCAAGGACCGAAAATGTTGACCACGTTTTTTAACACAAAATGGACTTAAAGCTGCTTGTAATTTTTGCCAGTCCAGTCAACTATAAAATAAAAATAGAAGCAGGATTCGCAGTTTGCGCCAGGTAAACAGAACCAGTCAAGAGCTATTTTTCACATTTGAATATTTTCGGGGTATTATTATCTTCGGGATCTTCTTTCTCATTCTTCTGGACTTAGCTCATTCAAAGCGAGGTCAAGTTACACTGGATTTGTAAATCTTGATATGTCGCCGTAAGTCCATACGTAAAATACTGCTAGGGATTTATAGCCCCTGGCAGTATTTTACGTAAAACGACTAATGTAAATAAAATTAATAACAAAAAGTTATTGACGACTGCCATTAATTACATTCAGTAGTCTAGGTTTACCACAATATATTAATTATATCGATCTGCGTTCTACATCTACGTATATAGGCATATATAATATTATGTAGAGACTTTCACGTCGAGGTCATTGCCATTCACTATTATATTACTTTGCACTCGGAATCTCGGATACAACTAAGTGGCATTACATCATAAGTAAGAAACAATTATGAATAATTTAACGGTATATTCTTTGAACTTCGCTACTTCTATTATGTTTTACAGGGAAACCCCTTCATAAAAATAGAAAATACTCATATGTTATTTAAGCAAACAAAAAAAATGAAAATGGGAGTAATTACGCATGTCATTGTATTTAGTCATCATTTTGCTCTCAGTTTCAATAAGTAGGTATGCCTAATTATTACACATATGCCCAAGTAAGGCAATATAAGCCTAAATATACGTCAACAAACGCAATACGACAAACGACGTCCATGACTTTCCCGTAAAACAAGACCGGTATGTATGTATACCTTTCCGTGTTATTTAAAAGCATGGAAAGAAACTTCCTAGAAACTACCGTCGCCGCAGTCGTTCGTCAATAAAATATAGGTTCTAGTGCATCATTAGAATACGCCATACGTCGTAGAAACCGAAACACTTGCCATTTCCCACAATTTCGCAGCCGTACCGTGAGAAATATTGCAAGGAACAATTTAATCGAGCTTCGATCAATAAAGCATTTTTTCAAGGTGACATTATGCATTTGAAATTACATGGTTTGAAACGGCACATGTAGTCTAGAGCTACGGAAAATAAATAAATATCGAGCTGTTTTGAAGAACAATTAGCAATAAACGTTCGTTCTCATAAACGGTTTGAAAATTGCAATTTCACCGGAAAATTTACTTTTTATGAAAAAATAAAAACTAATTATGACGTATTTGTTTGTTTATCTTTACACTTCTTATTTAACAAAAGACAGGCTTCAATTATTTGATAATGAACAATACAGTAGGAAAAATTGGTGATAATAAGGCAATGAATATAAGGATATTAAATTATTAATAGTGTACGCAAATCTTTATCAAAAAAACCGATTGCTCTACATACAATCACAGAAAATATAACTCGCATTAGATCAAGATATGTGGAAAGACGGAAGGAAGCCCTTTTCCTGCATTTGGCTAACACAGGCTTAGGGCCTTTGGGTCCTGCCCGGGTTGAAGAATTTGTTCGAACGAGTTACCCTATAACGCAACACGGATGGGTTTTGGTCATAGAGTCTGACTCTTGCTTCCGCTCCGCCCAGAGGGAAGGAGTCATTTGATAATTTCTAATTCTTAAGGAGTTTAGGCTCATACATAATTAAAACGCTTCCTAATTATAATATTTCCCTGGTCCTAAGCCCTCCAACATTATTTTTTTGTTGGAGGATCTATAGTCAATATCTCTTTATATTTCTTTACGTTGCACGTAAAGAAATTTAACTAACTCGTGCTGCATGCCAAGCATTGATCATATTGGTGATGGCCCTGAAAATGGTCAAGTTCGTTTGAAATGGACGGTACGGTGGATGTTAGAGACGCTAATAATGTTTCGCGAATGTTCGAATTGGGAATAAATAAATATTCAGGCATAATACAGCTGAGCGGCTTGATTGACGGCTATGATTTCATCTAGCTCTGAAAATACTATTGATATCAACGGTTATTATTAAAATTAATTACTGTTTTGTTTGGCTAGTCATCGCAGGCGCTGCTCCCGAGCATCGGGTCTTGCTTGATTTCCAGGAAGTCAGTCAAAGTCAGTGTTATTGGAGAGACTGGTGTCTATATAGTGCCCCCCTTTTATATCACACTTAAAAACCGGCGAAATGCAGGGATGTACCCTGACAAGCCCTTCGCGTTCGGGTAAAACAGGGAATGTGAGACCGGTCAATAACACAGCGTGACCGCTGATTCATTGCCACAAGATACAAACAGTGATCGTTAACCCTAATTACCTTTAACTACGCCACTATTTGAATCTAAGACATCGATGTAATCATTCAAATATTGACTGACTAGCTATTAACATGTAAATTAGAAATTACATCACACGGACGCCTGTAATCCCCGAAGGTGTAGCCACCAACAGAGGAAAGCGGGCTCAAATCCAGACTCCGTGGCAGTTACTGAGAATATCCTGATGGTAAAATTCAATAACACTTTGCCGGACCCTGAAATCGAAGTCAGGACCTCATGCTAAGGAGTCGCTCTTGCGACCACGAGATCAACGAGACAGGCTAAGGAGGTTAGGCTTCCATTCTTTTAGTAATATAGTTCTTATTTCCAGGGCATACGGATGACTACAACTATATGGTGGAAAACCTCATGGAAAGGTATCCTAACACGAAACTAATTCTAGTCGGATTCAGTCTCGGTGGCAACCTCATAGCCAAGTACCTGGGAGAGGACAGGAAGAGGCCCACCAATATTATTGGCGGGATTTCAATATGCCAGGGATACAACGCTATAGAGTAAGTACTGAATGAAGTCTTCAATTGTTTAATCAAGTTTTTATAGCAATTTATCCGGCTAGAGGTCGAGGTTATCATCATTGTCGAACGGCGCATTAAATATCTTTGTCAAACGTGCACCGATTAAAAATTAAAGGAAAATTTTACGTGAAGTTAAAAGATTATGGAAATCGGATAGTTATTATGTAAATAGGGATTTGTTCATTTTTTTACATAATAGATGTGTCGTTTTGTCCAAAAACATATAAGTAGATCATGACGTTTTCAACCGAGTATGGTCATCATTAAAATTGGAGAGGCTAAGATAATATGAGGAATTTTGCAATATACTACAAGTATAGAACACGTAGTAACAGCTTGTTTAATTTCTTTGCCTTGAATAGTCACTTAATAGGCTGGCTCATGCAAAAAATAACCTTCGGATGAGTATTTTCTAGTAAAGACGGAACTTGATTGCGAAAGTCGTAAAAGTATTTTTATTTATTATCTTGTTGTTTTTTCATAGAATAAAATTTTAAGAATGATGACTTTTGTATACTAATAATATTGTAGCGAGGTAAAATTGTTTTGTAAGTTCATATGCAGGAGGTAATCTTCGAAACGAATGAGCCAATTTTGTATTTACTGATTAAAAGATACATTATTCGTGAGTGCTATCACTATATGTATAAATATTATAAAACAAAGTCTTCCGCTACGTCTGTCGTGTCTGTTCGCGATAAACTCAAAAACTATTGTACCGATATTGATGCTGTTTTCACCAATGGATTATATTATAGACTGGTTATCGAGGAAAGTTTTAGTATAAAATCAACGCGGGCCAAGCCGCGGTCATCAGTTAGTTGGCTATAAATTATAATATCCGAGCTATCACAACTTTTGTGAACCAAGTCGCGGGCTACGTGCTAGTGTCTTATAAATGTCTTTACCTAAATATCACGTTTCTTTGCCAGCATTGGGCTTAAATCAGCAGTTTATTATGATTGACACACCTTGTCTCTTTAGAGCAAATCGAGGTCGGAATAGTTGAACTCCTTATTTTATTATCTGCTTTCATGCTGAATACTTATTAGTATTTTACTAGGCAATAGCAGCCTGAATCTGACCCCTGACTCTCAATAAAGTGAATATTAATATTTCGTAAAAAATTATTATTCAATACAGTTCAATAATCTTGGTAGAAATTCTGAAAACCTCCAGAAACAGAAAATTTTGGAAGATGATAGTACAGAATCTGCATATCGGTAACTTTGACCCATCGATGAATACCTTACAGATTCCTGGACTCAGAGGTCCTGGTTTCTCTGTTGTCTGATCAGGTTCCCACTCCATCGGGCTATGACTCTATGAGTGGGAGAGAAGAGAGTGCACCAGTCTTTTAAGACACACTAAAAGCACTTAATATTCGTATCGTTGTCTAATCTCCGCTAAGATTGGTCGCGCTGACAGATAGTATAGTACGCAGCAGGACTGTTGCGTATCTTTTAAATGACAGTGGCGAACTTATAAGTGTCCATCAATTAACTGTCAAATGGTTCCATTTTGAACTAAACCATAACCAATTTGACAGTTAATCCATGGACAATATGATAGCCACTGACATTTAAAAGATACGCAATAGCCCTGCAGGAGGACTTATTCCTTAATAAACACACGTTTCCCTCAACATTCAGCATTACCTCCGCACATGCAATAAAAAGTCTTATTACTTCCAGCACTATGGTGTACCTCCTGCAATGGCAGAACTTCCGCCGCTTCTACCTGTACATAATGACGGACAACTACCGCAACATCATAACGCGACATAAAAGAACTCTACTGAGCCCCGAAATGAAGAAGAAGTACACGTTGGATGATAAGTTGATTGTGTCAGCTGGAACACTGCCTGATCTCGACGAGGCCTATTCCAGGTAAGACTGGATATTTTAATTGATCGTTGAATTATTTATTGATCACTGAAAAGCAAAGTGCGCAGCGACTAGCGTCTCTTGAAGATAACGAGTGTGTATAGTTGACAAACGTTTGATTTGGCATGATCCGCCACAATCGGGACCAATGTCCAAAATAGTCCAAATTAAATGAAATATTTACATCTGTAAGTAGGTACGCTGAAGGATGAGCTGCGGGTTAGCTTGGATTGTACCGAGCCGTTCCAAACATAATTCATGTTGTGTCGTAATGGATTCGGATCGGCTTTGTTTATATACAAATACGGCGGAAGTGATACATTTTGTATTTAACACGTTACGGTAGGAGTATCTAAGGGGGGCCTGGTACTATCACAGTTTCGAACATCTACTGGCATGTCTAGTTTTCTCTGAAATACTTGATTGACGGCTTCCTATCGTGGCCTTATCATGCAATTAATGTTTCAGTTAAGCAATATGGTTTTCCGCATTATTGTGCCCAAAATAATATCCTTAAACTTATCGACCTTTCGCTTTTCGCCTAGACCTACTACTACGACAGCTTATTGTTTGTTGGGATAATCAAACCGGAAATAATTACAAATATTTCAACATTACGTTTTTGCAATTCGATTTATTTTTGCACAATTGACATATTCTCATGGAAGCATGCTTCACAACTCTGTGCAGGTGTCAGGGTCTAATTCTTAAAGAAATATTATCCACAACCCGACTTCACCCACGCCTCTTTTTGTGTGAAGAAATTATACCTAGCCTAAATGCATTTATAAAAAAAACTAGAGTAATTGCTACTACTAGTCTAGCATCCATGAAAAATAATACATTTGCTAACAGTGAAAGTAAGTCTGGCTCAAATTAGCAGTACGATACGTGAATTTAAAAACATATTAGACATTTCTAGTAGGTACTTATTCCTACATAAACTGATTACTTTCGTGTTCATTTTACGTAATTAAAACGTATTAAATTGGTATATTAGCCGTGTAGTTTCCGACAAGTAAAATATAGAGATTACTGTGCACGTATAAAATAGAATACTTACTCGTAAAGAATTTTATCAAAATCAAGAACCTCTGCTTTTAACTAAGTAAGGAGGAGGAGCTGAGTTTTGATTTCAGATTTTTGAAAAACCGGGAATTGAACCGGAAACATGATGCTATGTATGTGGCATCATGTTATGTATGTGGTCTTTTGATGCCTATGTTCTTCAAAAACAATACCTTTTTGTGTAACTGAACGACAAACATACGTTCTCTGAAGTATTCCATACTTCATTTGTCGTTCGTGCCTACATAAATATAGAAACAGTCAATTGGGGTAAATAGGTAATTGTGGTGCTCCTACGCCAATTTATCGTTCCTGCGATCTTTGACCGATCACGCCATCTGCAATATTTGTTATGGTTTTTAAGTTTCTACATTTAAAGTTACGCGTGTCAACGCACTTTTGCGATTGACCTAAGACTGGTCATTGCCGATAACCGCTTAGTGGAGCACCTACTACTACACATGTAAATGTTACCAGCTAACCGAAATCTAAATCTTGCCTGGTTCTTCAAATCGACGTCCAAAGACCTGGGTGAATTTCATCAAACCAAACTGAACGCAATCAGCATCTAAACGGCATTTAAGAATTTTCAATATCAATATACCACATTAATGATTTTTACATTAATAGCTTTTGAATGCGGTTTAAATTCCTGATCGCGTTCGCACATTAAAAGCCACCTTCAGAACAGGCTTCGGGGTATCTCAAGGAATCTTGGCAGAAATCCCTCGAGAAATCTTGACCGCAATCAAGCTTACATTATAATGAACAGTTCATATTTGGAAGATCAACAGAATTAACACGAACAAACATTTATTTATCACATTTTTCCTTTGCCATTACAGATTATAAGTCTAATGCGACAAACGATGTACTAAACGAATGGCGACCTTGACATTCACAACTTGTTACCAAGCGCGATACTTAACACAATTTTGTTACTTTTTCAGGAGGGTACACGGCTTCGAATCTGTGGCAGACCTCTACAAATGGAGTTCCTCGGCATTCTACCTCAAAAATATAAAAACCCCGATGATATTCATCAATGCACGCGATGACCCCATAGTACCTGAGCCTCTTTTACCAATCGTCAGGGAATTTGTCAGTAAGTAGTAGTTCTAGAAATATTATCAAAGCGTGGGTTTCCTTATCTTTCCTTTTAGTCACAATGACAAATGACTACCAGACTTTATATAACCAACAAGTTATGTAGTAGGTATATGGGTATTGCAAGGTCAAACCTGTTGTTAGGTGTTTACAGGCCACTTGTGTTTGTTAAAACAGTCTGTCTATTAGTAGTTCGACAGTTATTTATTTAAGAGGAATGTTCTATAACCAAACAGACACCGTGGCTATATTTGGTAATGTCGCGTCACCGGTATTTCGGTAATTCATTTACATTTTCAACGAAGGTGTTCCCAAAAGGCAAGGCATGATGATGAATAACGTTGTTGCCAGTCGTCTGCATGTGAAATGAGACACGTCCAATATGGTTTGTTACATATTTTTATGTATAAATATTATGTTCTGCCTATTAACAAACTTTCACTGTTTATTGGTCTGGTAGGTATATTAGTCGACAAACAAGCACGACTGCTGCCTGTTTCTGTTTCCCCAACCTCAACCACCTCAGACCCATAGGAACTAGAAATAGGGATGTTTACTGACTAGAAATATTTGTTGGTCTAGTGGTTAGTGACCCTAACTGCTATGCCGGAGGTCGTGGGTTCGATTCCCACCCAGGACAAATGTTTGTGTGATGAGCACGATCATTTGTTCTGTGTCTGGGTGTAATTTATCTATAATATGTATGTATTTAGAAATATATAAGTATGTTTATCAGTTGTCTAGTACCCATAACACAAGCTCTGCTTAGCTTGGGACTAGATGGCGTTGTGTGATATATTATTATTATTTAAATATATTATTTGGAAATCTATCTGACGGACTAACTATTTTTTATTAGTCTACCCTATTATTTCGGTTTTCCATGGAGTTTCTCAGTGATAGCAGCGCAGTCTAGATTTGTGCCAGCCTAGTTCTAATAGCAATAGGTTCACCCCCGAGTGGCACAATACACACAGGTCTTGCATGTAACAGTTGTATTAACTTCTGCCTTAACCTACAGATAATATAGGTGTGGTTTGTTGTTGTTTATCATTCACAGTGCGTGGGCTTTCTCCATTTAATTTCGGCATAATTAACTGTTAATGAAAACATTGCGCAACAGAAATTAGGTCATTATCATTGTACTTACATGTGAACGAAACCAGTGGAACTTGATTGGAAATCTCCATATTTATTTATACATGTCTTAAGTTTATTAAATCTGCTTCCAAGGTTAAGATTTCATCAGAATTTCCGTTTGAGTTTAGAAGCTGTTCGCAAGTCGAAATGTTAGACAATTTCTGTAACTGTATTTTATGTGACCAACCAGTAGTTGGAAATTTTGAGGAATAGTTTCTGCGAAAGCCGGATATTAAATAAAAAAAACAAAGATTACCCTTAAATAAATTTTGCATGATCAAATGGCGTGACTATCTCTCACGCCACTCGATTGTGCTGAAGCTGATAAAGAAACTTGAAAAAAAAATGTTTATGTAGGCTGAGGTTATCTCATACAATTTGAGCGTCCTATTAAATTTGCCGCCGTATCTATCTAATGTTTCATAAATATTTTTCTCTTTGCAGGCTCGCACGATAAGGCAATGTTTCTCGAATTGGCACACGGTGGGCATTTGGGTTTCTACGAAGGAGGTCTTGTGTACGCCAACCCGGTGAACTGGCTGGACCGTGCACTGGTGGGGTTGGCAGGGGGCCTGCTCATGGCGCACAACAAGTGCTCGCAGAAAGACGTCGACACCTCCGTCGAATGCTTCACCACAGAAGAAGAACCCGACCTCATCAAATCAGCCACCATCGTCTATCGCGATCCATTAGAAAAATCATCCATGAAAGCATACTAGACATTATTAAATTAACTTGTGGCTCGTAGAGCTCTTCGGTATACTTATATGTCTAATGTTTATTAGAAAAACTAATATATTACTGCATTTCATTTCATCAGCAGCAGTAACGTTTTTATAAAGTACTTAAATTGTGTTGTAAGTACATCTTTTGGAGGTAACGATTCTCCACCACGTTTTTATACGTCCTAATAAATAGTTGCTATATTGATATCGTAGGCAAAACCGTATTTACCAAAGCCTAGTATGGGAACGCGTCGTTCCAGTTATGCCCCAAGTAAGATATTAGGCAGGACCTAAGAGGCAATTTATTATAAACCGCACGTGAGCTTTTTGTAAATATTTATTGTGAACTCGTTTTAAATGTTTTCCAGGCTATATGTCAAAACGTATGTGAATTAATGTTTATTGTTTTATGTTGTGACTAGTTAAGCGATTAGGCGTGGCGTAAATAACAATGTAGTAGTTGAGAATATTGTACCTAATATAATTAATAATGTCATTAAAACTTTTATATCAATATATTTATAGTCAACTTAAGTGTCAACATGCGGCTTTAAAATGCGATATGTTGTAACCTGCACAAAACGTTTTTGCATTTAAATAAATAACACTGCTTTCTACAGTTTTGAATCGTTGTACGGACTATGCCACGTCTTTCGCAAATTTTATTCGAATGCAAGCAGAGGAAACACGGGCTTTTTACTTTTGACATTGTGATATATTATAGCCGATTATGATATACTGTTAAACTTTAACTGATATGCACTTGTGTGGAAATGATGACGGCCGTACAAACAGCTACTATAGTGTAACGGCCCTGGGTTCTAGTCCCGCTTAAGTCAAGTATGTTATGAATTTTATGTAACGTTGTTGATTGATACCATGAGTGAGAATCATTTACAAAACTTACGAGTACATGAAGTTTATATTATTATATTTATCGAATAATAATAATTTTATAATAATTCGTAATGTTCAATATTTGTTGATATTTAATTAATATACAAGGCGATGTTTTAGTCACCGGCCAAATTCTGATATCTTTGGCGAAAATTATTGAATACGTGTTTTTTCTTTTATTATCACTCAATACAAAAATATTGAGATATCGCATCACAAAGTTTTTTTGACGTTTCTCGAAGAGCGAATAATTCTTTCGAGAAAATGATTTCATATAAAAATTTAACATATCGTTTTTTTTTTTTAAAAATGTTGTTAGTGAATGATACCTGTAGTCTGCCCAGCACCAATTAATGTAGAATTTCATTGTTTTACTGATGCATCGCAGACTGCGTACGGTGCTTGTGTGTATGTAAGATCAAAGGATACACAAGGCGTTATACACGTTCACCTTCTTTGTGCCAAGGCAAAGGTAGCTCCTTTAAAACCCGAATTAACTATACCGCGCCTTGAATTAATGGGTGCTCTAATGCCTAGAAAAAAATTTGGACGGTGACAAAAAAATCACCTTGTATAGTACCTACAAATACCAATTAGCACAATAAATTAACAGTTCACTGTCAAACTAATATTTTACTCACGAAGTATTAAATATATTTCATTCCCGTGCATTGGATTCCTTTTAAGTTCCTATATAGCACATGGTATACAGTGCAAATTATCATAAATTTATGTACTGTCAATTTCACTAGATATATAAATACCTATTTGATTCCTGTTATTATAAAAATATGTATTTGCAAAGAATATATAGATGAGTAAGGGGTAGAATATCAATTATTACTCATTTTTATTTAATACCACAGCACTGTAATAAATATTACAGCATTAGTTAGTATCCGGAAAGATATTGTTCAGCTGTTTTTAGCAAATGTATGACTGGAAATGGGTTTTTAACCTTCTACATTGTAATCAAGTTTGTGCTGTTCCTAAGAAACTTGAAACGAAGGAATTGTTCGCTAAGCGATGTTTTGTGAGCTTTATTCAGGGCTAACTTAACTTCCGTCCAAACTTAATGTTCATAAGTCGAGGGGAGGTCGAAATCCTGATTAGGAGTCAGGGTAGGCGATGGTTTTGTACATGTACAGTAATATTAGAAACCCATTTCTATTGTAAGAATCTTGGTACTGCATGCTAGATAAAGCAGCCATGAGCCAGGGTACGCTAAAATTCACGCGCGTCGTACGCTCACGTTCCTCTATTGAAAAATAGTATGAGAAGCGGTAACACGCAGAGGTATTCTAAGGATATTTTAACACTGTCGGGGCCGCGGGCGAAGAAGGAACATGGGTGGTTTTTAGTCAGTAGAAGTCTGACACTTCCTTTCGCTCTGCCCAAGAGCGGGAGGGGTTATTCGATGATTTTACACCCACCAAAAAAAAAAAAAAAAAGGATATTTTAACAGTGAGTTCGGTGTGGGTAGTGTACGAGTTTTAGCGTACGCCCTGATATCACGATCTAGCAGAAATATGCGATGATAACGATGTCTTTTATAATACTTACGTCCGATTGGATAGTTGCGTGCGCACAATTGTGTACTGCGAGCAACTTTGATGTGTAGCTAAATGACTGCCGGGTGTGACGATTTTAGTGTTTGTAAGTCTTTGCATTTGTCTAAGAAGTCGAAGTCTTTACGCAATGTTTGATACAAATGCAAAGACTCGTGTGGGACACTGACGGAAAGGAGTGGAACAGCAATCGTTCTGAAACGTTTGTGAATTGAAAGTGAATTGTTTGTTAAAGGCCTGCACAATATTAGTGAATTAAAAAAATGAAAATTTTATTTATAGACTTTCTAAGACCGTTTCTAAGGCCTAGTAAGACTTCAAAACATTGTAAGTAGGTTATTTTGAAAATGCTTGACAATCTAAACTAATCTTATACAGAGGAAAAAGTTCAGATTTTAATTGTGTTTGTTACAATTCAAAATAATCTATAGTATGCTAATTACGAGATCTTGCACAGAATATTCCAATGGATCCACCATGATCTCACCGAAATCCGTTGTATGAAGAATAAATAAGGCTATAATTGATTTGTCCCAGACGGGTAGATATTTTTTACTTAGCCCGCCAGACATAAAGATACTGTGCAATTAAATTAAATTGCTATGGGTAAACGGTGCTAATTTTAGTGTGTGGTTATGTCATGATTATTACGGCCACTCCTTAGGGGATTAGCTTTGCGCGTAGAAAGAAACATTAACGAGTAAAAACGAGCATTTATAAACTTAAGAGTTTAAACACTTCCAAGTAATTCCACTGATCTAAAATTGGTAATGAGTGTTTAGGTAGGACGAGAGTTGGCAAAACGATTGTAGGAAAGTATCTTTTTAGATAATCGAGTCTGTATTCGAGTGAAAATGTATTTATATTCAAACCAGTCGAGATTCTGTAGGCTTAAAGTTATAAGTAAAATGCAAGTACCTATGCAATAGGGTATTTCAGCAAAAAAATCTAATAAGTCCGTCTGCTAGATTATCGAAAAATATTGGATAAGTGTTTTTTTGTTTTAACAAATTAATACAAATTTACGAAAATAAAACGGGTCTAAGATCATGAGTGGGGGCTTGTAACGTCACTTTCTGGGTAAAAAAGTACAAACCTTGTGACGTTCACACACACGACTTAACACGACTTTCGAAGTACTGTATCGTCTTCATCTATTGTTTACGTGAAAAGAGAAAAAAATTAGTCCATTATTTTTTGGAAATCTATCTGACAGACTAATTAGTTTTTTTTTGGTGAAATACCCTATTAAACTTGTCAAAAATTCATATATATATTTTTGTAAGTAATCATTCTGCATTTTCAACTCTTCAATTAGGGGCCAGTACTCCGTTCATTATATTTCTTTCTAAAACCTCAATTGAAAGAAATGCTTCTTTTTTCCTTTTTTTATTATTTGAATAGTGTTTGTACGAAGCAGGCAAATAGAATTTATGACGTAAATGTTTAAACGCATAGAAATACTAATAGCTTTCAATGTGATAGATTCAAATAATAGAATTGCTACATAAATATGTAATTGTTGTCAATTTAGCTAATTATAAATATGTCGTCGAGATTTAAACAGTACAAAAGTTTAAAAAAGTAGGATTACACCAATGCTGTTATTAAAAATGTATTGTTTGTTTGCTGACAGTACATATTCTTTATTTTTTAATTAATAAGCATTATGTATTTAAATGACTTGCGAGTGTCTGAATTGCCTAAAAGTTTATTATGTTTTATTTATGTACCTACCTACATGTGTAATAAACGTTAAAATGAATAATACTCGGTTTGTTTGTTTTATCCCATTCATATTGAAATTATTCATTACAAAAGGATTGATAAATAAGTATATTTCTAAGTCAATAATATAAAATTTCAAAGACGGGTGAATTTACGCTGTCTTAAATTCTAGCAAGTTTATATCTAACTAATACTATTTTAAACATATTTTGTAAATGGAATATTATTACGACATATTTATGTAGTTTGCAATACATTTGAAATTTACAAAGATACGATTAAACTGGGGTTTCTTTATACAAATTGACAATATATAAAAGATATTTGAGCAAAATCATAATGAGATCATAAAATCATTAAAATGTACTGGTGGTTTGTTTCTTTACAGAAAAGTAACAAATAGCTCTTCTTAGCTGAGGCAAGACAATTAAATGCCGGGTATTTAAAAAATAATTTACCTGCTGAACAAATTAGAATATTTAACATGATAAATTAATACTATCAATATTCCAAATACAAATATCACAACATTTTCCTTAATTAATTCTTATTTCTCTTTACACATACATCTTAGCATAATACACATCAATAGTTAAGTAATTTAGATATAAATACAAATAAGAACATTTACATTAAAAAATAATTTCAGTGCCAGTTTTATATTATCATTCTTATAAAAATCATATTTGTTGTTCCTAAAAGAGAGCATTAATTCGCTTTATATTAAAATTATAAAAATAGCATGGCCACTGGGAGATTAAATGCATTACAATATTCCAAGTTCAGTTTTACGGGACCATTTGAGCTTCTATAATAACTTAATTTAGGGGAGGGATATATCACAAAAAAAGGTTCTTTTAATAAATTATATACATTTGAATAAATAATGAAAGGTTTACGACGGCAATGTTTTTTTTGTAACAGGTACTTTTTAATTTTGTTAAATATTTGACAGTTTCAAATATCCAAGAGATAATAAAAATAAATATGTTCAAATAGTCCCATACCGTAATGCTGAGTAAAAAATTGCCAATACAAATACAATAATTTCACTTAATTCTTACAAAAGATACTTTTATACTTATTACATAGGTATTTCGACAAAAAATAAGTTCATAGCTATTAAGTATTTCCACATGATCCATTGAAAAAAATAGTTTTACTTTCTAACTAGAGTTATGAAACTGATATTTTACAGTCTTTTTACACATCAGTTTTATTAGATCTGAGTATTTTCAGAATAAATTAAAGCTTCTTTTTACAAAGTAGGTATTATATAAATAAATTACGTAAATGCAATCAAATCGTGACTGGTGTCATATAGTCAGCATATAGATGTAGGATCGCCTTCCATGGTGCATGCTATATTATCTAATTTATGAGCTAGGTGCATTTTGTTTTCTAGTCCTAATATAATTTGTTCTCTATATTTACTGACATAGATATACAACTCTTTTAAGGCAGACAGTGTGTCGAATTCATTCAACTGTTCTACCGAGAGTTGCTGCATAGAAGTACTTAGCTCTTGGTCTGTTACTTGAGGTAATTGAGATACAGATTGATAAAATCTTATAACCATATCTCTATATGTAGGCAAGTCTTTAGCAAAAAGTAATTTGTTAGAAGGAGAATCTTTACATAACCGGTGTTCTGTTAGTGAACAAGCATCCATAAAAGTTTGAGCGATAACTGACAATGAAGAGTCAACAGTAGCTGTTTTATTTATATCAAATATAAAATCTGGATTTTTTATGAGATTCACCCAAAATCTAAGGGGTAAGCTATTGGACTTCCACGCATGGACTACTTCAGGATTCATGATACCATGTGTCCGTGCTGCGTCATCAAAGAGATCGAACAGCCACTTGACTGCTGGTGGCAATACTTCGTTGACAGTGAGTATAGTGCTGAAGAAGTCGTCAACGAACTTGTGAACTGTGCCTTTCGTAGACAAGAGCCGGGTGAGGAATATCTCTGGGATAGCTTTGTGACTATGTTCCGACGACTTGTTGATAATATGCTGGTACTCTATAGGTTTCACCAAGTGATAGTAATGTACATTTTGGTCTGTGATGTCACTGTTGTACACTCTTATGTGGGAATTAGAACAGTATATTCCTGTGCAATTCTTACAGGGTATTTTATACGGTGTGTTAAAACTGTCGTTTTGACGGGATATCAAGGACATGACGGCGGATTCTTTGACACCGTAATGAGCTAGCGTATTTAATTTCCGCCAGCCATTTATTGTCTTCGTGGTAACATCTTCATCTTGAAGCGTAACATGTCCTCCTCTTCCGTGTCGCCATTCTAAATCAACTTCATGGACGGATGGTCTCATTGAGAACGGGGTATTTTTAAACAGTGCGTCTAATATCTTAGCTTTTACTTGTGAAATACTATCACAATCTAAAACTTTACATTGAACTTTTTCATCGAAATCATCTTGGACTATATGCAGTGTTATGGTCTGGTGGTCAATCTGTTCCTTCAAAAGCTTCTCTTCCGACAAAGAGTACCGAGCTTCGTGAGTAATTGCATCAACAACTCCTTTTTCGATTTGATGCTTTATTGCTTTAAAAAGCAAAAACAGCGACGAACCTGCATAGTCTTTGAGATAATAATACATACATAAAGCCATCCAATTAGTTAACATTTTTTCAACCACACTTTCTGTTCTTCTTAACATTAGTTGAGGATGCTTATTGCAAATAGATTTATCAATAAGTCGTAATAGCAGGGACTTTAAAATATCTGTTGCATATTCCATTTTCCCCATGAGTATTATCATCAGCAAAGAAGCCACATTTACTTTGTCTCGAATGTTAAACGACTTTTGTGACTCTAATGTATCTATAAATGACAAAAGGAAACATTTGTTATTCAAAAGCTGTTCAAATTGAATCATAGCTGCATCGTAGTTGGTTCTGGGAGCGTTAATAAATAATTGACGTTGGACATTCAATATAGGGTGGTCTGATACTCCTGGGAAGAACACCTTCATGACGTAGTTTACGTGGTCTAACGTCGGTATACCTGAATGTTCCAAATCAGCTGCCAAATCAGACATATCAGTTTGCAACTCAGCAAAAGCAAGTTTACATTCTAATCTAACATTGCTCTCTAAAGTATCCATCTGAATTTGTATTCTTTTATATTCTCTTTCGGCTTTTGTGCTACGCCGTCTATACATCACCAATACAATCATGAATATTAGCACTAGAAAGAAAGTGCCACCAGCAATTCCTGCGATCACTTCTGGCGGAAAATTATAGTTTCTAAGTAATTCGTAATGTAGATAGCCAATAGGGAATCGCAAGTTTTTCCCAACTTTTACAACCACTAATGGTAAATTTATTTCTGATATCTGTACACCATTTTCATCCGTATTAGCAGGTTGTACTTCAGGAGGCGTACATAAAAGTTGTTGCATTGTTAGACTCGTAACATTGCAAGGTTCTGTTCCAATTGTAACAATAACATCAGTTTCATCACTTGCCCTTATTAAATTTTCACCTTCTATTACCAATGGATCTCCTTTGTATGATTTTATACCGTTATTAGGGAATTGATATACATGAGGATCTTCAACAAAAACCATGTGAGTTCGAGGGGGATTGAAGTGTTTTTCATGCATTGTTTCGACATTATCCAAAACAAAACCAACTTTCATTGCTATTTGTGGAGTACTGGTCTGAGTTTTTGTGGCTTGCAAAATTTCGAAATATTTTTTATTGACTGCAGGACTGGGACATTCCATCTGATGTTCATTAAGGACAGAACAGGCTGTATGGTTCACAGGTAGCACTTCATTGGCAAAATACAATTTCATAAGTGGTTTCTGGATTGTGTGCAAGTTTGTACCATGAACTGTTATCATTCTGCCTCCAGATACAAAACTTTTCAATGGTTTTATCTCCATAATTGTTGGGTCTGCTGTATAGTTAAACAAATCACCATACAAAGTTCGATTAGCATTATCTATGCCCACTGTCAATGTGTGAATCACTCTGGGTCCATTTGCCTTTGGAGTTATGCATATTAATCTGCTGTTTGATGTCTGTGTAGTGTTAACAGAACATGGCAGTTCATCCAGGAAAGCTGATATAGATGAACCAATGTTCAAATGCTGTCCCCCTATAGCTAACTGGGTACCACCTGCAACAGGTCCTAGTGTTGGATAGAGACCCTGTAGTTTTATATTCTTGTAACTAAACAAAACAGATGATTCTGTGTGGCCAGAATCATTTTCTACAATAACAGGTGCTACAGCAGAGCCATTGGCGGGTCCTGTGCGACATGTGATGCTTACAGAAACTTCAAAGTCTACTATTTCACATGGAACCTCGCCAATTCGAACTTTACCAGATACTTCTTCAACTTTTAGGCCAAGGTTACTGCCTTCAATGGTTACTATGGTACCTCCTTCTATGGGTCCACTTAGTGGTTTGATCATATCAATTCTAGGTTTAGGACACTCAGTAACTGGATTTTCTAAGCATGTTTCACTGTAAGAACAAGAGTTGCCACACCAGGTGCATTTGTAGATCGAGTTTCGGGTTATACAAAGAGAACAATCAGCATGTTCTCTATGTGATCCCAGAATTTCACATTTGTACAAAGTAATGTTGATAGTGTCTATGTAATGTTTATGATTCCAGACAATTTTGACACTCACATTGTATTCTCCCACATCTTCTTCATATGAATAGGTTGTTTTGTCACACACAATGTAGTGATTAGATTCAACTCGAGCAGGGAGTATCATGTTGGCTAGCTCAATACTGACTATACACTGAAATCCAGTGTGTCCTGGCTGTAAGTGAGGTAGATTTTCAACTTCAAGTTCTAATTCTTTAGGCACATTATTAGGTAGTAAAATAGGTTTCTTATATTGTCTTATTCTAGGACAGTGTCCAATACCATGATTTAGCAGTTTTGTAGGATTATTTTCACCACTTATTATGGTCCTTTGACAAACAGATGTATCATGGGTGCACCTGTTGTCATATATGCACCAATTACAAGCCCATTCACTCAAAATGCAAGAGTGACATGTTGTATGTCTTGAACAATCGTAGAAAGCAAAGTTTCTGGAAACAAAGTCCTTATTTGTTTCTGATGAGTGAACAGAAAGTGAAACATACACATGATCTTGGTTTTGTGGTATTTTAGGCCTGTGTTTCACATCTGGTGTAGGGCAAGCTAGGCCACTTGATGTAACAGCAGCATCTATAGCTGGGGCATTTCCAAACACACACTTGTATTTGGCTTCAAAGGGCAATTCTGGTAAAGTTCTAATGATAAGTTGCACTGTTGTTACTTCATTCATAGATATTCTGTCAGGTTGAATCTGTTCAAAATCAATGCACTGCTGCCCAATGTATTGAGACAACCATCTTGGTGCACTTTGGGTTCCTTTTTGACACATATTTTGAACTGTGCAGCGTTTTTCTAAAGAACACCATCCACAGTGGGGATCATTTGATTCTAGACAAGCGGAACAATTTCCATGTTCTGCACATCTTTCTGTTGGTATTTGCACTATTGAATTTCTTGCCAAAACATAAAGTGTTTTTTGATACGGTGACAGTGTTGTGTCAGGTAGAATTCTTTCACCGGGCAAAATAGCTTCACTTGAATATTCCAATGCTTTATCAGCATCAATCAGAACTTTCTTCAGAATGCCATGATTGGTGCCTAGAAATGCTACAGTATGCAGACCAGTTACAGACATAGTGACAGATGTAATCAAAGTATCATTCCAGTTAATAACCGACATTGTTTTTATAGGATAAAGTCCACTAATTTTAAGACCTACCTCACAAAAGTTAAGTATATTTCCTGTTGAACCAACACTGGGACATTTTCCATCAGATATCATGCCTGATATGTAGCCCATGTTGCGTGCCTTAGTGCTGCCATTGAAACACATGTGAACATTTTCATTAAACTTAATTTCTATTTCTTGTAAAGAAAATACACAAATAGCTGACTTAGCCATAGGTTCATTAGAAATACTTTTAGATGGACTAAAAATAGCTATAAGAACAGGATCTCCTGTCTCTATACCCAGCTGGGCAGCTAGGTTTGCACCAGCTTTTGCAATCTTAGCATCTTGAACTAAATTATAATTGACCACTTCACTCTTACCACTAACAGTTTCTTCTCGAACATGGCACTCCAGGGTCACTTCTGTGTAGCTGTTATAGTTGTCATCATTAACACATGTGCGAGCAAGGCGGGACACATACCCCAGTTCTTCATTACCAGCAAGGTGGGAATGCTTCTGGATTATCAAAAAATAAGCATAGTCACTAGCATTAAAGCCATACACATACTGCACTAAGAAGTTATCTCTGTATTTAACATCTATTTGTATTGAACTTTGTTTGTTAAAAGTTAATTGTGCGGTGTCGAGAGTCATCAGGTCGCGGCTGGAGATCGCGGGAACATCGTGTCTGTACTCTCCATTGTTTGTGAATGTAGTCCCCACATAAAGCACATTGGAGCGCTCCCATGAATTATACCTTTCAGGCCCGATAAAAGCGTAGGTAGACGCTTCAGCGTCATTGGCCGCCACACTAACAGGAACAAAGTCGGGCTTCGCAGAGAGGTCTCCGAGCTTGTACTTGGAACAAGAACCTTGCGCCACTGAACCACACGCGATGACTCTCCCAGATTCTTGATCTATCACTAAAATTTTGTTCACGTTATCGGTCCGCGTAGTCTGTATGTCAGCTGAAGGGCAGCCACTTGCATGACATATTGGGTTGTCTAGTATTGGACCCGTGCCTATAACATGGATTGGTTTTAAGTCAGGGCTTAACTGGTGAATCCAGTTCAACGAACCAGCGTATACTTGGCCGCTGACTCTATCCACGGCAAGATGATAGAAGTGGTATGTTTCATTAGGCTGATTTGGATATTGTGATATGAACTCGTAACCATACACTATTGTGCACCGAAGCCAAAATGTTATGACTAACACTGTTGTAGAAGTAGCCATGATCACATTTTAAGTTGAATTGGAGTTGTTAATTTCACTTTTTCACAACCTGTACGTTGTTTTTATTTCATTTTCAACCCATTTTTATCCCATTACAAAAATGTAATGTAACATGTAAAAGCATCCATCGATGCCGATGACACGGAATAAACAATAGAGTTTTACACCATTTACACCAATTACACGATACTATTTAACCATAGAGAAATAAATTCTACCACCTCTACAACACCCCCTTGAAGTAAGGGTGGTTAAAAACCGTAAAACCACAGCACCCACTCTTTACTTTAGTAGTTTTGGGGTTTTCGACGGAACAAAATATGAGTCATTGAATAAAATCCATAAAATGTTCAGTTATCTATAACAAACTAAAAAATGTCAAGAGCCCAAGAAAATTAAAGTTACAATATAAAGGCGCGTCCCCATTATGAGCCGCGTGGCTCGGTCTAGCGGTGCTTTTTTGTTTTTTGCAAACGCCCTGTTAGGCCTCGCTTAGATCCACACTCACGAGGCTCGGCCGCGCAGTTCGTCTTCTCGGAGCCGCGTGGCTCTAAAGGGGACGCGCCTTTACATTTACATGGTGAATGATCTAGGGTTGACTTTAAATGCCAGCTTTTCTAGTTTGTAAAATGAATAATATACGTAAGAAAATGTTTTCGAGTAAAACCCTTGACTTACTTGGATTATAGTAATAATAATGAAGCCATTTAAAACTGATAAAACTTTTGTATCCCCTGCTTAATGCATTAATCCATTCAAAACAAAACCAAAGTCCATCCTAGTATTTATAAAGCAGTCTAGTTCATCTCTGTACAAGCATTTTTTTCCATCCTTTTTTTTCGTTCATTCATTCTATAGTCTATGCGAAAAATCAATCAAAATTCACTATCCACAGATTCAATCAAAATCTTCAATGTCGTGTTGAGCTGAGCTATCTTGTTGCGTGCATTGCTTGTTTTGTCCGGTTGTTTGGGTTAATATTTTTATTAAAAAGATTATTTGTGACTAATGTAAAGAATAATGATCTAACCTCTGTTATTAAATAATTGAAAGATGTAAATGTGTGAAGGACCATTTTCTTTGTATATTTTTTTTTTGTTTTAACAACATGTTGAGTAATTCACTTGCTGGGGAAAATACTTAACTCTGAGACTATTTGCTGTGCACAATGATGGCTTCGATGGCTGCAGGCGGTCCTGGGGACCCGCACACCCAGATGAATACCTACAGGAGCTATGTGACCATGTTGGCGGACCCTGGCGCTAAGGATGAGATCAAGCTCAAAGCCGCCCAAGAACTAAGCGAAAACTTTGAGGTAAGTATTAGTAAACATCGTAGCATGACTACGATTACGTTAACCGGCATTGATAAAAAATTGCCTATTAGGGTTGCCTAATTGAATAAGCTGGTTGTGATAAGATAATTCATTTAATATCTCAATAACCCACAATTTCATGTCTCATCATCATCATCTGCCTAGCCTTTTCCAACTGTGTTGGAGTTGGGTTCCAGTCTAAATCATCAATCAGATACTAGTATTTTACATGGAGCAAATTTCATATCTATTTGGAAATAATCCAATAGCAATTTTCAAGTTTAATTATCATTTTTTGTGTTTCCTTTGCTGCTCATAGTGCCCCTAAGCGTATACTTCAACTACTAAAAATCCGCCGCTAAGACGACCTACTGACCCAGACTTCTAGTCCTAGACCATGCCTGTGTTTTTGAAAATAAGGCAAAATTCCAATGTAATACTACAAACCTGACAGCAATATAATTATGTTACATTCTTTTTCTGGCTTTTTCTTCAAGGTAATACTCAGTTCCCCTCAATACCCCCAATTCCTAGAACACTCCCTAAAAATATTCCTCAAAATACTACAAGAAGGAGAACCACACTTCATTGCGGAGTACAATATTCAACAAGTGAGGAAACTGATACTTGAGATGATACACCGTCTTCCAATCAGCGAGACATTAAGAACACATGTGAGAAGTATCTTAATACTGATGCTGAAATTAATGGAAATAGAAAATGAAGAGAATGTCTTAGTGTGCCTTAAGATCTTCATGGAACTGCACAAACAATACAGACCAGCCTACAGTACAGAGGTGGATGTAAGTACCTCATTTTTCCAATAAAATATTGTCAACAATGACATTCTTGAAAAATAATGTAAGTCTTTGTTTTTAATTATCTAGATTCACAAGTTCCTGCAGTGGGTGAAAGGAATATATTCTGATTTGCCAAATCATTTGCCAAAAATATTTGAACCCAAACCTACAATAAGGGTAAAGGATCTATCAGAAGTAAACATTGACCAACTCCTGCAAGAGACATACACCACTACACCTATACACACTGAGAAGAAATTACTTGATGGCAGTGTTGTTACTGTAAGTACTATCAGAACACACATTTGACTTTGACTTTTTACATAGCTAAGGAGTGATTGTAGACAGAAGGTGATCCTTATAGGAATTAAAGCCAGGAATTATGTAAAAGACTAGAGTCTTAAAGTCAGATATTTCATTATAAAAAAGTTCTTTGTTATACATACATATTCATTACCCAGGTCAGCCAAAGTATTATGTGGAGATACCATTAAGAATTTTGCAGTTGTAGTCCAGAGTGTTGACTTATACCCTGTTGATGACAATAGGCCATTCCCTTATTACAGGGCCCTAAATATAACTGGTGAAATGTGGGTGTACTATTAGGTACAACTCTGCCTAGCCCTTCAGGAATTATATTTATGAGTGATGTTTGATGTTGAGTTTTAATTTACAGTATAACCTGATCCCAAGATCAGTGCTCTCCTTGAAAGTGATCCAGGAGTTGCCCATCATTGTGGTCCTCATGTACCAATTGTACAAACAAAATGTTCATCAAGAGGTCAGCAATTTCATCCCTCTTATCATGGAGACAATTACATTGCAACCTGCCGCTACACACAGGTAAGATGAGATATATTTTTATAGCCTAAATAATCAATTGGTATGCCAATATTCTTTATAAATGTTCATTTCGACTTAAAACTATAAGAAACTTTAATCTGAACATGTCTACCTACCAGCAGTTCTGCAAAATACTGGAGATCTATTAATCAGTCCTTTGTTTTAAATTTTTTATAAATATTAATCTCACAAACAGACTATCAATTTTATGAGATTTCCCTTATTGACCAAGAATGTTATATTTGAAGTATCTATGTTTACTTACAGACAATCAGCTTCATTCAACAAGGAGGTTTTTGTAGACTTTATGGGTGCCCAAATCAAGACTTTAGCCTTTTTGGCTTACATTATTAGAATATATCAAGATACAATTGCCAATCACGCCAATTTAATGGTGAAGGGCATTATAGGATTGCTTACTTTATGTCCACCGGAAGTGGCGCATTTGAGAAAGGAGCTGGTTATAGCGACACGACATATCCTGGCCACAGATTTGAGACTGAGTAAGTTGCTTAATAATAACTTGACAAGTTGTAAAACATGAATAAATCTGACATAATAAATGAAAACAACCATTTTTATAGGTAAAACACTTTATGTCAGAGGATATGAACTTTAGTGGTTTATTAAAGATAACTCTCGAAATTGTATTTAAATCTTATAAATTTGATCCTAATACCTGAAAAAACTGCCAGTATGGTGCCAGGTATACACTACTGTGTATGCCAGTGTTCTGTACCATCACATCGCGCAGGCAGGATCGTGTCATACGATCCTAAGTCACCATAAGAGGGATGTCGTGTTTGTTTGGAATTTAGTCAAAATTTTAGTCTTCATATATCAAGAAGCAGTTTTATTTACGCAAGATCATCAGTAGCACAACTGGAGCCTGGAGCTTGACACTCAAACACCCAGCTTATGTTGACATGTCTTACCAAACTCAACATGATTTTCTTCACAGAATTTGTTCCATACATGGAACGTCTATTTGACGAAGATGTCCTACTTGGAGGCGGGTGGACAGTCCACGAATCTCTACGTCCACTGGCGTATTCAACGCTTGCAGACCTAGTCCATCATGTCAGGCAACTCCTGCCACTGACTGATCTGGCAATTGCAGCGCATTTGTTCTCCAAGAATGTACATGATGAATCTCTGCCTACAAGGTATGTATAAGGGTTTGCTTAGTGTTAAGTTAATGTAAAATCTGGCTGCGGGTAGTTCGAAAGAGACCGGGGCCCCTGATACAAAGGGCTAAGAAGGAATATGGGTAGTTTTAAGTCAGTAGAAGTCTGACACTCCCTTCCGCTTGAGCCAGAGCGGGAAGAGTTGTTGATGATATCCACCAAAAAAAGGTAAAATCTTGCAAGCTCTTCTTTTTTGTTGTGGTTAGTGCCTAACCTGGTATCCGAGTTTTTACCGCCCATTGGCATACTTTTTATTGGACTATGAAGTTGGAACTTTGCAGATTGGTTCTGGTCTGATGACAATACATTATTCTGCTATAGTGTATGAGAAAGTGGTCAACGATTTCCATCATTAAATTGGTGGTAACAGGTTGCTTGTTGAAGTCCCTGACACCCTGTATAGACCATTGTGTATGCCTCCCAATATGTAAAAGATAGAGTTTTGATGTTTAGACAAGTTTTAACAAAATAAGTTTAAACTCCCACCCAGCATCCAAACGATGTCGTGCAAGTTGCTACTGAACCTGGTGGACTGCATCCGTCAGCGGTCGGAGAGCGAAGGCGCCGCCGCGGCCGGCACACAGCCCCAGGGCCGTCAGTTGCTCATGCGCATACTGGAGGTGTTTGTGCTGAAGTTCAAGACAATCTCCAAGTTGCAACTGCCTGCGTTGATGAACAAGTGGTAAGTGATGTAGTTTTCTTGTTGGAATTATAATAGGGATGTTTACTGACTTAAAAAAAAAAATGATTCTAATTAGTCCGTCTGTTAGGTTATCAAAAAATATTGGATACGTTGTGACGTCACTCACCGGTAAGAAATGTCTGATGTCTTAGAATATGACGTCACACGAATTTTCAAAGCACTGTATCGTCTCCATTGTTTGTTTACATGAAGTGAAACCCAGGGTTCAATCTATTTGATCCCAGGGTTTAATTAATTTGTTTAATTCGTTTATAGAAGCATTAAGGGCCGACTTGAAGAAAATTGACAGCCCATACAAATATTCTATTATATTATAATGTAACGTAATTATGAAACTTGTTATAGCAAAGCAACAACACCATCACCAACCAATGGTGGCACCACGCCCGGTACACCCACAACGCCTGGCCCATCGACTGCCACAGCCGAAAACAAGGTGGAAGAGGAGAAACTGGCACCAGACTTCCTAGACAGTCTGTCTAAGGCTGAGGAGAAGTCCAAGATAGGGTTCCCGTCGTCTCAGATGAATAATCTGAATGTTGGAGACTATAGGACGCTGGTCAAGACGCTGGTGTGTGGTGTTAAGACCATTACGTGGGGTTGTGCTTCTTGCAAGGTTAGTTGAAGGTCATTTATTTGTTAGTAGAAAAGATTTTAATGAGATACTATTATTTATGGGTCTCTCTGCCGCACTCAGAGAGCTTTAATGCTTATTTATAGGAAAAGTTTTGACAGTTTTGTCATATAAAAGTATGTCAAATCTTTACTAAGTGATGGCTTAAGTAATCATTAAATATCTCTGAGTACCGCAGTCTCTCTCAAAATATCCTATTATAAATTTTTGTAACTGTATAAAACATATTGCCTGATTGTAATAGGCCTATGTTTGCCGGTTATAGGTGTCTTGTATCGCTTATTTGTTTAACATTTACTAAAACAGTAAATCAAATTTACTGTCTATATTTTATTTATTCAATCACAGCAAACAACAACAAACACAGAAGGCACGTCAACGACCACCATAACTGGTCAGAAGCAGTTCAGTGCGCGCGAAACGTTAGTGTTTATACGTCTAGTGCGGTGGGGGCTGCAGTCCCTTGACATATACACGCTGGCAGCACCGCGTGCGCCTGCGCAGCCGCCCGCACAACCACACGTACGGTCCAAGGAGGAAAAGGAAGTGCTTGAGCATTTTAGTGGAGTGGTAAGCATATTTAATTAAAACTACTAAATAACCATAGCTTTATAAAACTGTGTAGATTAAAATATATTCAAATTGGAGGGTAAATACAGTGTCGTTTCTTACTTTACAGTTTTCAATGATGAATCCACAAACTTTCCAAGAAATATTTACTGCGACAATTTCCCATATGGTTGAAAGAATCAACAAAAATACGACATTGCAAATAATTGCCAATACGTTCTTATCAAATCCTGCGACGTCGCCGATATTTGCGACTGTCCTAGTTGAGTACCTTCTGCAAAGGATGGAGGAAATGGGAACCAATGTGGAGAGGTCTAACCTTTACTTGAGACTTTTTAAATTGGTATTTGGTTCCGTCAGTCTCTTCCCCACTGAAAATGAACAAATGCTAAGACCACACTTACATAGTATCGTCAACAAGGCTATGGATTATGCTATGACCGCTAAGGAACCCTACAATTACTTCCTACTTTTGAGAGCGTTATTCCGCTCTATCGGCGGCGGCAGTCACGACCTATTATACCAAGAATTCTTACCACTTCTGCCAAACTTACTTGAAGGATTGAATCGCCTACAGAGTGGGCTTCACAAACAACACATGAAAGATCTATTCGTCGAGTTATGCTTGACTGTACCCGTTAGACTAAGCAGTTTATTGCCTTATTTACCGATGCTCATGGATCCTTTAGTATCAGCACTAAATGGCTCCCATACGTTAATATCACAAGGTTTGAGGACTCTCGAGCTTTGCGTGGATAACTTGCAGCCCGACTTTTTGTACGAACACATCCAACCTGTCAGGGCTGACCTTATGCAAGCGCTTTGGAGGACATTGCAGAACAATGAAGTTGCAAGAATCGCTTTCAGAGTTCTCGGAAAATTCGGCGGTGGCAACCGTAAGATGATGATTGAACCTCAAAGGTTAGAGTACCGTGAGACAGACGCACCGCCACCCGCCGTGCAAGCGTACTTCCAAGAACAATCCAAACCTATAGATTTTGAAGTAGATAAGGTAATAGAGACAGCCTTTTCTGCGCTAAAGTCAAGCATGACAGATCCGTTTTACAGACGACAATGCTGGGAAGTGCTAAGGTGTTATTTAGCTTCGTCCCTCAATTTGGATGACGACAGGGCGACGTTACAGAAGCTATTCAACCACCCAAGCTTCATCGACGGCAAGATTCAGGTCCAAAATGGGCCTTATTACAAGTGCACTAATAGTATTGTACGAAACACACACCGCACTGCGCTCACAGGAATGTTTGTGGCTGCAGCAATCAAAGAACTACGTCATCATGTATTGCCGACGATGGTGTCTTTAGTGAGACACTACACTATGGTAGCGATAGCTCAGCAAGCGGGGCCGTTCGTAGAAAGTTCTTCACCCAAAGAAGGTCTCGACGCTTTGGTCCTTGTCGATGCTATTGCCGTTATCATGGGTCACGAAGAAAAAGAGCTATGCAAACCTGGTCATCTTGCGTTAGTTCTTATGATAGAGACTGCAGCAACGGTACTAGGAAGTAGAGAACGCGCATGCCGGCTGCCTTTAATGGAGTACCTTGCTGAACGAATGTCGGCCTTATGTTATGAGCGCGCTTGGTACGCCAAGCTTGGCGGCTGTATCGCAGTCAAGTTTATGGTGGAAAAGATGGCACCAGAATGGGTTTATAAACACGTGTTCACGTTCTTGAAGGCTGTTCTGTTCGTAATGATGGATTTGACTGGAGAAGTGTCTTCTGGAGCTATAGATATGGCTACTGTGAACTTGGAGAGGCTAGTTCGTGTTTGCGTGGTGGGTCCTTGTGGACAGATGCTGGAGACGGAAGGTGACGTTGCCGTGGCGAAGGCTAGAGCCCTACATGACGTGCTTCAAGAACTTGTGCTGCAAGTTACGAGTCCACATCTTCTTGTGCGACAGCAGGTAAAGATCTATTTCTATAAATGGCCGTACATATTGTGCGTAAACTTTTAGGAAATTATTCGGCATTCTAGTATTTCGTTCGGAATGTCACTCGTACATACCTAAATAAAATGCCAACCTTTTTTAAACGTTACATGTTTTGAGTACATTGAAGGTTTTAAACCAAGGTTTTAAACCTTCCTGTGTACTCAAATTTATTACCGTTAGTATATTTATTACCGTTATATTTTTATTCTAACTTTGTGATCTATTCTTTCTCGCTTAATTTCTATGCTATTTTTAGGCCATGAAATCTTTAGAGCTCATAGCTGAACTACAAAAGAAAACTGTGACAGAAGTAATGGACCCACACAGGGAAGTGTTAGCGGACATTATCCCACCTAAGAAACATTTACTGCGACACCAACCAGCCAATGCCCAGATGGGTCTTATGGATGGAACCACCTTCTGTACAACTTTGAAACCTAGGCTGTTTACAATAGGTGAGTTTTTAATTATCTAACCCACTACATCATATTTTGAAGGTAAAGAAAAGAAGGTACCACAGGACCAACAATTGTTAAATTTTTTTTTAGATTTAAATAATACAGATGCCATTTGATAGCTGTGAGCATTGACAGACGCCAGTACATCAAGTTACTGTATCTGTCAAATTTCTTTGATATATTTTCAAACTTATTGCCAAAGCATTAGATTCAAGGTAGATTAGGAAAATTTTATACTTTCGGGTAGTGTGATGTGCCCTTGTCAGCACAGTCCTTATATATTTTTACCTTTGACAGCAGCAAACCAACAGCATCCTTATCGCAACAGAAATAAAGATCATTAATTTATTGTTAAACTTCTAGATCTAAACATAAACGAACACAAAGTGTTCTTCCGGGAGCTGCTCTCCCTATGCGAGGCTGAAGACGCGATGTTAGGCAAGCTGCCGTGTTATAAGGGCGTGAACTTAGTCCCCTTGCGAGGTTCAGCGTTAAAAGCACTCGCCTCCTGTCACTACATACAGGAGAAACATTGCCGAGAGAAGATATTCCAAGTGCTTTACAAATCTCTTGAGAAGAACGACCAGGAATTGCAACAAGTAAGTTTTGCTATTTTATCAAAACCTGTTCCAGATTTTAAGGAAATCTTAAATGTTTTTGAGCCTTAGTGAAATTATTACTTCGTTAAAAAAAATGTTTTGTTGCTATAGGGATGTTTCTTAACTAAACAAATTAAGATTCTGTTTAGTCCTTCAGTTAGATAATCGAAAAATATTAAATTCGTGTTTTATGTTTTATCAAATTATTAAAGATTGTTTAGGTTAAAACGTGTCAAATATCATGAGTGGGGGCTTTTGATGTCACTACGTGGTAAAAAATTCAGTGCCACGTCTTCATTTTTTGTTTATGTGAAAAAACAAAAAAATATAAATATCCAATAATTTTTGGAAATCTGTCGGACGGATTAATTCGATTTTTTTTGTCAACTACCTTATTGTAAAAGTTTAATAGTAACACACTACAGCGCCATTTATGACGAAAAGGATGAACTAATTTAAAATTTTGAATTTCGCTATTAAAGTTTTCGCGACTTAAGACTATAGGAACACACGGCAGTAGTCCAGCAGACACAACATTCGGATCACTGACAACGGATCGAAATCCCGGATAACCTAAAGATGTTGCGAGTGGGTGTTTATGAGAAGACAAAACGATCTACCCTATTCCTTATACGTTTTACGAATTCGTTGCGCCTACCACTGTCACTCACTATAATATCATAATTTATACTGTTTTATGTGTTATTGACCATGTCAGTTTAAAAACATTTATATTAATTTTTCAGGTTGGCTTCGAGTGCATGCAAAAGTTCCTATCTGGTTTCCAAATCGACATGGAGATGGTTCACCCAGTGATGCGGCCTCTTCTGTTGACTCTCGGTGACCATAGACATTTGAGCGTAAACGGAGCCAAGAGACTCTCGTATTTGACGCAGCTGTTCCCTTCGACGTTCAGCGAGAAACTATGCGAACAGTTGCTGCAACTCTTGAAGAAGTTGCTGGATTATTCTATACAGACTAATAGAGGTATGTGTTATTTTGGTTCAAGGTAATATTATTGAATTAGTACAAGCTGGCTTGTGGTTTTATTTTCTTAGTAATTTGTGTTTTGTGATTTTTGAACTTAAAAAGTTCTGATTCCCAGCGATAAGTTTTGTGCAAACCTTATACATTAACTATCGCCTGTATGGTTTTCAACAGAATAAATGATAGAGTAATTTTTTAACGAACACGACGCAGTACCTGTTGTTGTAAAATTGGGAAAAATATGTCTATTGTCTCCAGCGTTTCCGCTAAAACGATGATAATTATTTCTTGACGTGATCAATTTCTGCTTATAAAACACATGTTCTTTTTCGCCAGGTGGAAACTTCCTGCAAAGCGTGTCAAAGAACATGGAAAACGAGCAGAAGATCATAATCTTGATTGGTATTTTCCATCAAATACCTGCCGCTTCACCGCGCTTCATCGATGTTTTGTGCCGACTTATATTCCACACAGAGAAGTCACTCATGATTGAAGCTGGATCGCCGTTCAGAGAGCCGCTTGTTAAATTCCTCATGAGGTATGTGGATTTTTGATATTCTATAGTGTTATAAACAAGAAAATACCCTGTAAATGGCCTGTACTCTCATCACCAAAAGATTCAAAATAAATAATTCAAATCTGAACTTTATAGTGTTCAACATAAAGTCACTATTCCAGAATACAGTGAAAGCCAAGTTGGTATTGAGTCGGCAAGGTGTGTCATGTCAGTCAATATTAAACATTGATAAGCTTTAAATCAATATGTGTATTTTGTTTGTAGGTATCCAAAAGAAACATTAGACCTAATACTAAGCGACAACAACATAAAAGATCAACAATGGAGCCGATTCCTGGTCTTTTTGATCAAACACCCGAAAGCCGGTCCTCCGTACCGAGAGGCATTACAAACGACCAAGAAGCCGCGTCTTATGCAATTGTTGGCGGCCAATACTGGCAATACTGCGGCCAACCTGCCAACAGCTGATAGAGCCGAGATGCAGTTCCAAGCTATAAGAGTTATATCTCTGCTGATCAAGTTTGATGAGAAATGGCTGTCGGGCCAGCCGGATTTGATTGAGTTATTGAAGCGTATTTGGTGCAGTGACCAGTATCATGTAAGTATTAGTTTTGTTATTTTTACTCGACGTCCCAAACCGTCGTCGTTTACCAATTTTCGATTTCTTGACTTGATAATGATTTACTGAATTTCCTATCTATAATTTCTGAGTTGCACTTTCATCTACGAAGTTTCGATAGTTTATTCAATCCTGTAGATCTTTTTAAATGTGTACCTTTATTTCCCTGTTTCTTTTTACAGGGTGTTATTTTAATTTCAATATTATGTATTTCAGGAAATCCATAAGAAAGTAGAGATAGTGGACTGCACACACTGGAAGGAACCTAAGCTGATAGTGAAGATCTTGCTGCACTACTTCGTGCAACACAAGTCCAGCATAGACCTGTTGTTCCAGCTGCTGCGAGCCTTGTGCGACCGCTTCATACCTGACTTCCAGGTAATTCTTGTTCTGTGAAAGGTGAACCTTCAGTACAGTCAGTGCCGTACATTATTTTGCCCCTCTTTTGTTATTTTCTCATGTTTTTTTACCCCTCTTATAATAAAAGGGTGTCTGGTAATGCTGCACACTGACTAGATATTTGATATTTAAATTGAGCTCAGTTGGTCTCTCTTTAATTTGGATGAACTTTTTCGGTTCTATTATTCAAATTTTTTTCTCCTTTTGATATTACGTTTGGAATGTTCTAATTTTAGGTTTTTACTCAAGATCACATCGAAGCTGAAAGCTATAGGATGTTATAATTTTTGAGCACTTGACTTTCACCCCAACCTCACAAATACTATTGTTAACCTTTTGCCAGGCCAGAGCGTAAACGCATTGCGCCCCTCCCACGCCAAGGCACGACAATCTACAAAATCATTATTTTGTAATATTTGCCACTATTTTGTATTAAACAGCAGTTCCAAAGTTAACAAAAAAATGTGGTTTATGTCGGCTATAGTCGTCGGAGGCGTGTTGGGCACTTTTTGGCTTGTCGTCTTACTTGACTGTGGCGGTCAAAAGGTGAAATGAAAAATTAAATTAAGTGTTCTTAGTAGTGGTGACTTATAAAACGATAAGCCTTCTTACAACTTGTACTATTATTGTTTCCTCAACATCATCGACCTGCCTTTGTCCCATTCTATTTGTAATCGGCACACGTTATCTTCCATATTCCCCTGACAGACGTCACTGCATATTTACTCCTTTATCATTCCTCACACAATCCATCAATTTTTTCTTTGGCCTTTCTCTCCATCTCTTTTCTTAGTCACATGCGTGTCACCCCTCCTAATCACAAGTTCATACCAAGATTGACACGTCCTTTAATATTTTTTTTCTTCCTTCCACAGTTTCTCCGAGATTTCCTGGAACACACAGTAGCGCAGACATACGACATAGAATGGAAGCGCGCAGCATTCTTCCGCTTCGTGGAACATTTCTCCAGTGACACCATGTCGCAAGACCTAAAGGCCAAAGTCCTGCAAATGATCCTGATCCCGTGCTTTGCCGTCAGCTTCGACAAGGGGCAGAAGATCGTAGGCGGCCCGCCGGCACCCTATCAGGATAACCCAGACAATGTCGTCTCCGTGTTTATTAATAACGTAAGTTTTTATTCTAATTTAGACGGTAGTGTTGCATGAATTGTGTGCTTAGAATAATGTAGTAGTATGGCAAAATATTAGTGACTTTAAAAAACGGTTATGAATATCTTGAAAAAGCTTTTTTAGAGCAGGAACTCTCAAATCCTCAATGTGTCTGAAATACATAGAATGACATAGTAATTTTAATGTATAAAAACCTACTCGAAGCTTGTCTATTTTAAGGTTTTAACTTAGCTCAACATTTTTGAGTCTTAATGCATCTGCATCCACACTGAAGTTTTTTTTTAACAATATGTTAACAGTATCAGTAACATCTAGAAACGTTTGCTATATTTTTTTGTAACGATGTTGCCTACTACCTCACAAACAAGTTCTAGCAACTTCACTGTGGTTACATCTTAAAACATACATTTGACTAACAAAGCTTTCTCGCTATCAAAAGCAAATCTTGCTTATTGCTATCATTACACTACACCAACAATCATACGATACTCGCGTTAAATAATACCAGTTTCTAACACAGGTGATTGACCCCGAGAACCCATTCGCGTGTTCGGACGCGGTTCGCATCTCCCTCCTGCAGTTTGCCTGCTTACTCCTGGAGCAAGCGTCCGCGCATATACACGATGCGAACAATAAGAAGCAAGGAAATAAACTTCGGAGACTCATGACATTTGCCTGGCCGTGTTTGCTTGGCAAGAATTATGTGGATCCTGCGACTAGGTGAGATATACAGGGTGTAAATTAACCCTTCACGCAGCCGTCAACCAAGCATTCTGTACATCAAACTGAGTATCCTTACGCAAAAAAATTTGCTGGTAAACGACTTGTTTTGGGGTCTAAAATCACAAAACAATATCACAGTGGTGGGGCGAGCAAGTGCCTTTCGTTTGGTTTAAGGGTACTTTTACACTCTTTAGATCATAGAAAGGAGTGCTATGGTGCTAATCCCACTTTGTTGCTGTGGAGTTTGGTCCGCCACTTCTTCTTTCCAGCTAATACACTATGAAGTGTCGAAGGGTGGGCGTTTTGGGGAACTGTCTTTTGTAAATAAGTAAATTTTTACGTCGAAAAGTGCTGAATGAAAGTGCCTTGTTTGAATAAATGACTTTGACTTTGATTTCGTTGTGTCGGTCTTCCTTTTAGATATCGATGAACACATTCAGCTCAAATAAGGGGCAAAAAATACCCTTAACGAAGCCGAAATGACCATGTTCTCCCAGTCCACTTGAAACCACTGTTTTTAGTTGTTAAAACAATATCAATTAGTTTTCGCTGATTCAAATACTTTGTTTTATTTGCAGGTATCACGGACATCTGCTTTTGAGTCATATCATAGCTAAATTCGCTATCCACAAGCGAATTGTGTTGCAAGGTAAGTCTCTTTTATAAATCTCCATAATCATTGACCATTAGTTGTTCCACTCACTGCTGAGTAAAGGCTTGCTTCTGGCCTTCTTGACCATGCTTCTCTGGTCTGTAGTCTTATCCAGCTGCTTTCCACGGTTTTCTGTAGGTCATCAAGCCATCTAGCTGCTGGTCTGCCAACGGTACTTCTATTTTCATCACAAAAACAGATTTTCCCATCAAACATTACCATTAAATAGGCGTTAGTATCATGGTATATCGGATTTGACTGGTGAATTATGTACCTTCTGCTCGAGGCCGTGGTATCTCTTTGAGGCGCGCTTAGAACACAAAGACGCCGTCGACACGGCCTGTCCTCGTTATAAGACGTACGGACGGTGACCTAGCCCATTACTCACCTGCAAACCTCTGTCTAACCCTTCAAGGGATTACAATCATAATGTTTTAGTATCCTCCACTTTAGCAGACTTCTACAGAACTTTAATAAGAAATGTATCTTTTTTCCACCAGTATTCCACAGTCTTCTAAAAGCGCATGCAGTGGAAGCCCGTTCGGTGGTGCGTCAGGCGCTAGAGATCCTGACGCCGGCCATGCCGCAACGTATGGAGGATGGCAACACCATGCTCACGCACTGGACCAAGAAGATCATAGTGGAAGATGGACACTCTGTGCAGCAGTTGTTCCATATTCTACAGCTTGTTGTTAGACATTATAAGGTGCGTTGGTGTTATTGAGCTATTTTATCGAGGTGACTGGCTGATATTAGGGATGTAACGGAGATGGTTTTACCGGAACAAAAAAGATTACAAAAGTTTTTAAATTTCGTTTATCGGAGTCGAAACCGGAATCGGTGTCGGAGGCGGAGCCCAAATTGGTGGCAGAAGAGAGATGAGTTAAGAAGGGTGGGCCTAGTAAAATAAAATGCATGTATAAACCTGTTCGTACACGTTGACCGTGACGCTCTGCCGCCGCTATCTACTCATACAGTGCTGGTTGGCAGATGTCACATGTCTTCGAATTTTTTGGTTCTAAGACACGATGTTTTCCTTCACCGTTTTGAGAGCAGCGGTGATGAAATAAATTACACAAAGTAATGCGCCTGCCTGGATTCTAACCAACGACCAACTGTTCGTAAGTCGGGGCCGACACCACTGGGCCACCGCTGCGGTGCTCTAAGCTCTTACTAATAATGTATCACCTGTATTAACCAAATCTTGTTCTCACAGGTATACTTCCCAGTTCGCCACGCTCTCGTGGGCCACATGGTAGCGGCCATGCAGCGCCTGGGTCTGTCGGCCACGGCGTCGTTGGAGCACCGACGCCTCGCTGTAGACCTGGCCGAGGTCGCACTCAAGTGGGAGCTGCAGAGGATACGGGACCACTCCGGAGAGGATAATGTGGTGAGATTTTAGGCCTTAATTATTATCGGCTGCTAAAATAAGTAATGATATAGATTTGGCGAGATCTTAGGTTGTATCATTTCATGAGATGATTCCGTCCTTCGGAAAGCACGTATAAGATGGCGGTCCAGGCAGCCAAATGGCGGTTGGCAAACCATGTCAGAGGCCCTTTTTTTGGGGGTAGGAAATCATCAAATAACCCCTCCCGCTCTTGGGGAGAGCGAAAGGGAGTGTCAGACTTCTACTGACTAAAAGCCACACATGTTCCTTCTTAGCCCGCAGCCCCGACGGGATATGAGAGGCCCTTGAGGTGGTTTAGAAACTCTAACATCTCTTGTGTATGAGGTCGTTAGATCTTGCTACCCACACGATAATACAGTTCCCGTCAAATAACTTTGCCCCTCTGAAGTTAGCCATTAGCATAGATCGCGCAGGTGCAGTTACGTAGAAAAGTGTTTAAACACAATAAATATATATTTTTAAAAGATAACGTAATTTTTAACTCAGGTGAATTGAAAGAAAGAGGAAAATTATCAATTCCACCTGTGCAACATTATGCACGCCTTCGTCTTTCTCCTTTTTCATATAATTCACCACATTTTAAATTATTTTTCTCGCCTGACGGCGTATTCCGTTTAGGCATTTTAGCCAAAAAACTAATACACAAAACTAAGTAACAAGAAATAACAAGATAACAAATCAAAAACGACTAAGTAATAACAAAAACAGTTAACAACATGTACAATAACGCAACACTTGTGGCATCGAATGTCTATCGTACGGAGCAAGCGGGACGCAAGCATGCAGCGAACGTAAACGAGTGAGTGAGACATAAAATCGCGCCGCCATGTCTCGCGCATGCGCAGTTGCAGTTTTGTTCGTAATTTTGACTGCTGCGCAGCCACTCGTAGGCAACTTCAGAGGGGCACAGTTATTTGACACGAACTATAAAATAAGATTTAATGAAATGGTGGTATTTCATGATATACCCAGCCAAAACTGACCATATCGTTTAAACATCAACATTTGATGATGTCCATCTAAGTTTGCCCACCAATTCCATATCTTTTGTTTACTGACATAACTAAAACTAATATGCTTTTTTCCCCCTTTGTATTAAGTGTACCTTGCGTATCAATTAAATCCCTTCCAAATTCCTTACGGGTTGAATGCATGCGCAAAAGAAAACTTGTTTAATCTTTTCCAATGTGTATAAAATTACGTTTGTTAATCACCTTTATTCCCTAGGTTGCAACATCACCAAGTGGCGCAATGAAGCGCATATCATCAGACGAGAGTAGCTCAGAAGGTCGCAAAGCCCTGAACACTGGGTGGGCCAGTCCGCAGGCCAGTGTGTCGCGCATGGAGCCCGACGCAGCCAAGCCGCTGGACAGGCAGCACGTTGATGTAGTCGTCAATCTATTGCTGAAGCTAGCTTGTCAAGTAAATATCTTTGTCATGGCAAATTCTAGTAAATATTAGCTGTATTTGTAAAGGCAGGAAAAGGCGGCGGTTGGTGCGAGTTTATCTATTTTAGTTTTTCGGAACATATTAATCAACTAGCTTATGCCCGCGGCTTCGCCTGACTGAAGTTCGGGAATTATTCCTCACGGGATCGATTGGGTATTAAGCTCAGCAACAGAATAAGCAATTGCCACAATATGCTCTAAAACTGGAATTGCTGCAACAAGACTACTGGGGAAGTAGGATTGTGCGGTCCATATACCTACATTTATGTAGAATGCATCAGGACCGATGGGCCAGAAACGTCACGTAGTGGTTGTCAGAAGTGGAAGCCGTGGGATAACATTGACTAAAAAATAATCCTTTTTAAAGACTTTCACCGCAAAAATCACAGATTGCACGTTGAACTTACAACGTTCAGCTCAGCATTGAAAGTATTAAATCCAGCAGCACGCTCATGATCCATACGGTATTTAAAATTCCCACCGTCGTCGATGTCTCTGTCTATTGCCAAAGAAGCCTATAACTTAATCAAGTACTAGTACCTCCTGCAATAGTATTTGAGAGCACATGAAAGACACCAAAGCTCATGACAACCATTCTAGAAAGCCATCGACTGCTGTCGCTGTGGCCGTAGTCGGCCAGATAGCATCATCGTCATCATCATCATCAATACCATTTTAACAGCCCGTATCCCCACATGTGCAGGTAAACGAAGGGTCTGTAGCGGGTGGTACTGCGGGTGCTTCGCCGGGCGAACAGCTGTCCAGGCGATGTGTACTGCTGCTCAAGACTGCGTTGAAGCCCGATGTCTGGCCGCATATGTGCGAACCTAAGTTGCCGTGGTTGGATAAAGTAAGTCTAAAAACGATAACGAAACTTGAGTATATTTTTATGGCAAATCGTGATGTAGGAACAGTTCGGTTATCTGAAGCACGACGTAGCATTGAAATGATGAACGGCCGAGTGTATCAAATCGAGGACATTTTTGGTGTTTCTAGGACACATAATTCGAATCTTCTTATCAAACACATTAATACAAATAGCGCACGTAGAGTAGTGTGTAAAACTGAAACCCCAATCTCCATTTTTACACTACTCTATATGCTCCATCGTAAGTTTCGAAGTATATTTAACAAACAACCTAAAATATCTGTATTCTCTTCACAGGTATTCTCAACAGCGGACGCCAACGCAGGTGGATGCGCAAACGCATGCACTGCCCTAGAACTGCTAGTGTTCTTACTAGGAGTGCTACGACGGGAACAGATCCTAGTGGCCTTGAAGCCGCTACAACGTGGTCTGGCGGCCTGTGTATCGTCCACCAACCCTAAGATAGTGCGCCTGACGCATAACTTACTCGCTAAACTGACTGCGATATTCCCGACTGAACCTACTGGAGCTGCGCAGGCGTCGAAGGTATGTCAGATCTTTTAAGCGTGATTTTTTATCTTTTACATCTTTTTTTGATGTGAAACATCTATAGCCGTAGCCGCGGGTAAAACCGATTGTTGGCGTGGCGATGCATGACTATGCGGTGGTATATAAAGAGTGTAAAAGTACCCTTAACGCAAACGAAAGGCGCTTGTTCTCCCCACCACTGCGATCATTTTTTTGTTCTAGACCTGGGAACCCCCCTAGTTACGGAGATATTGCGGGTCAAAGTTCCAAATTTTGCACAGCTGTTTTTGTAAATATGTACTAGTTTATCAGGTTTTAACTTTACTTAAATTACCTCCATGACCCTTTTACTATTCAAAGCATCCACTCGCACAACGTTTTAAGGGTTCTACATTGAGTTTTACCGTAAAATGAGATTTTTGACCCAAAAAAAAATCGTTTCCCAGCAAAAATTTTTACGTACCTACGTAATTTTTTTTACTGGGAAACGATTTTTTTTTTGTACTTAGTTTGATGTACAGTATGCCTGGTTGACGTATGTGTGAAGGGTTAATTTACACCCTATATACGGTCTTTATGTATTAGTGTGTGCGGTGTCTATAATAATTTTGTCATTAAGTTATACAGTATGTTAACTAACAGAGGGCGTTCCCGTCAACCAAGCATTCTGTACATCAAACTAAGTACCCCTACTCAAATTTTTTTGCCGGGAAATAACTTTTTTTTGGTGTCAAACATCACATTTTACGGTAAAACTCAAAGTACCACTCTTAAAACATTGTGCTAGTGGATGCTTTAAATAATTAATGGGTCATGAAGGTAATTTAAGTAACGTTATAGCCTGAAAAACTAGAATTTACGAAAACAGCTGTGAAAAATTTGGAACTTTGACCCCCAATATCTCCGTAACCAAGGGGTTTCCAGGTTGGTAATTTTTGTTTTAGCATGTATGGATGCTATACTATTGCGGGTTAACGGGAACGCCCTCTGTTAGTTAACATACTGTATTTAATTCCTGTCGTAATTTATTCTTATATAATAGCCCCTTGCGAAGACGGGCCTGTTATGTTTGAGTTAATGGTGTGTTTCCACTGCGGCAGAGATGAACGGTGTTTAATCGCCTCTGTTTTCTCGTTTATGATTGGTCGTTTTCTGCACGTCTCCGCATCGTTCGTCTCCACGTCAATAGATACGCATCCTTAATCTTATAATTGTGCGAGTTTCATTTCATTTTGGTAACAACATTTTCTTCTTTCTTACCTTGTAAATTGTCGCTTGTAATTTCATACTTTTCTCTAATTTATTCCACAGTACGAAGAACTAGAAACCCTATACGCCTGCGTGAGCAAATACGCGTTCGAAGGCTTAGCGACATACGAGAAATCCACTGGCGGTCAAGCGGCAAGCGGTACCGCTGCAGCCGCTGGAACCACGCCTCCAAGCGGTGCCAGCGCTTTGCTGGGACCACTCATGATGCTTAAAGCATGTTGTGCGTCTAGCCCTTCGTATATCGACAGGCTGCTGCAGCCGCTGATGAGGGTGCTGCAACGAATGGCGAGAGACCATGTCGCGCCCAGTCCGGATCATGCGTTGGCTGATTTACTCGTGAGTGTTTGTACTTTTTTGTACTACAATAAATGTTACTAGAACATATTGCAATAGTTCTCTCTCTTCTCTAAGTAAAAACCACCTCAAAAACAAAAAAATAACCAATCTCACCATACAAGTTGCTTGTACCTGAATATTCCGTCAGAAGGAACGCACCGTCGGGTTTGAAACTGTCACAGGTTTATAATCCGGTCTATTATCGATTCTGATCGGTTGAGGCTTGAATAGGTGTTGAAGTAAACCAATCATTATAAAAGATTTAACGTTTGCTTTCAGATTTTGGCTCTAGATCTACTTAAAGCACGCGTTTCTGTAATGCCTGTGGATACAAGAAAAACTTTCATTGGCACTGTATTGGTTGGACTTATCGAGAAAACTACTGATGCAAAGGTAATAAAACGAAAATTTACTCTGTGCACCTCATTTTAAAGTCCATTTTTATAACCATTAAAGGAAAAACGACGTTTTTTACCGTATTTTTCTGCCACTATAGGTGATGAAAGCCATAATCCGTATGGTAGAAGAATGGGTCAAATGGCGTGGAGCAGTTCCCGCTGCGGCCGGGACGTCAGCCCCCACTGGGGCGGCGCCCTCGCTTCGGGAGAAATCGATACTGCTTGTTAAACTCATGCAGTATGTGGAGAAACGTTTCCCCGATGACTTGGAGCTTAGTGCTCTGTTCTTGGAGCTTATTAACTATGTGTACAGGTATGTGTGTAGTCATGGAGTGTAATTGTAGAAAAAGGCGATTACGCCATTGAATGTGAACGTGGATTAGATTTTGCCGTCAAAATCTACAGATAACTGTTCAGTCGAACAAGCTAATAAGTATACAGGTAGAGTTTTTTTTATAATTCTAGTACACTGAAAATATTGATTGCAATTTTATTTTAAAAAGCGTTTCGATTTAAGCGACTGATGTCAAACGCTGTATCGTTTGGCATCAGTCTCTAAATGTATCTGTAAAATCCTAAAAGTAAATGCAAGTTAGCTAGATGTATACTTATTAGCTTGTTCGACTGTACAAGCGGCCTTAGTCTATTTGGCTGGAGCTTACATGTCAGCCCCCTAAATAATTTTAAACCTTTTTTGTACAGTTTTGGTACCAAAGTTTCACCAGTCTTAGAAAATCTTTAGAAGCTTTAGGTAATTTAAAAATAAATATCCCGACATTATCAAAACGGATTCCAGTTACAGTATTTTTTTTTTACTTATACATATAACATCTACAACAAGACATGCTTACTTACTTACAAACTACAAAACTCTCCCGACTTTTTATATGAACATATTGTATGTTCATATAAAAAGTCGGGAGAGTTTTGTTCAATTCAATTCAATATTATAACTACTTTTTTCCCAACAGAGATGAGCACCTAAAAATGACAGAATTATCAATGAAACTAGAGCCAGCGTTCCTTGCGGGTCTTCGCTGCCCTCAACCTAAAATCCGCGCGAAGTTTTTCGAGGTATACGACCAGAGTGTGCGCCGACGCATCTTCGACCGACTGCTGTATATCATATGCTCGCAGAACTGGGAACATATTGGGCAACACTTCTGGATTAATCAGTGCCTTGAGCTCCTGCTTGTAACTTGTGTGCCGAGTAAGTTATTCCTGTGTTAAATATGGTTTTATTGTTAAATTCTAATGTTGTTTCTATGTTTTGCTTTTCACGAAAATTCATGGTTATTTCGGGCACAAATAATAATTGCCAATCATTGATGTTTAAATCAAGTTAAATTAGTCATGGTCAACTTTACTTTGTTGGCAATGAAATTCGGCTAGTTTCCAAACTAAAAATGATCGGAACTGCGGAGTGACTTCTCACCCCAGTCTGTCTCAGTCCAATGCAACACAACAGCAAACATTTATAACAGTAAAATAATTCTACCCTCTCATAAACACATGAAGACGGGATAATTTCCATGTTTACTTTTTTGTTTCAAGTTCCTGATTTTTCGACGCTGTTGCTTTTCTTTTTTGTTGTTTTTAATTGGGACATGCCCGCCTCACTATTCCCAAACCACTGTTACTCCTGTAAGCCAGAATTAACAGTGGCGAACGCTGTTGCTTGTTTTAAGTGTTTATTAATGACCATGTCAGTTTGAAAACATAATTCTTCTCTCTTCTTATTAGGTACACAAATCCGCCTTTCAAACCCAAAATACCTGCTGCCCAGCATTTCGTCAGTGATCAACTCAGCGGACAGTGAAGATCGCAAATCGTTCGTCGTATTCAGCAGTGTGAAGGAAGAATCTTCAGATGGATTCAGTGACTCGTTGGAACCAGATAAGGAAGATGTGCTGGATATGGATCTCGATTCCAATTCCACTCAGAAAGAGGATTGCACGAAGACTGTGACGAATAGGTGAGTGATATTTTTCTATTTATATTTAGTAGCGCTTAATATTTTTCAAATAAATTATTCGAGTTTGAGCAACATCCTTCCCGCAACGGACCGATCTATGGGTCTGAAGTTAGCTGCGCACAGGTATAATCCAGACGATTATAATTAGGTTAAATTCCAATTCTTTTTACCTTCAAAAATTTTTTTTAATTTCTCTTATAGGTATTACCACAGACTAATAGTGTCGTAACAGTGAAAACTGAAGAATTATAAATATACAGATTTTAGAATATCTTAGAATATATTTATCAAAAGACTCCTAATTACAGTGTTCTAAATACAAACATTTTGATAGATGTCTAGTGTGTTTTTTCTTTAGTAACAGAGAAAATGTAATCCGAGGGTAATTGGACACTAGTTACCGCTAAATATAGGGCTAAGAAGGAACATGGGTGGTTTTTAGTCAGTAGAAGTCTGACACTCCCTTTCGCTCTGCCCAAGAGCGGGAGGGGTTATTTGATGATTGAAATTTTTCTCTGGTCCACAGACTACGCACCTTAAACCAGATAGTAGCGAAGCAATCCGAGTTCCTGGAGCTAGCGCGGCGCGTGCGCAGCGAGCAGCTGGTGGCGGCGGCGGCGCAGCTGTGCCACATGGACGATGCACTCGCGCACCACACGTGGCTCACGCTCTTCCCTAAGCTGTGGAACACGCTGGATGAGAGGCAACTCGGGGTGAGAGGGACTTTTGTAAATTATAATTATTATGATTACGGCCCGTTCACTACCTTGCCGCTGTGAGGGGCAGTTAAGCGCGGGGCGGCGAGCGGTAAGATCAAATATATTTACACAACAAGTTTTCACACAACTAATTTTTTACCGATCGACCGTCACCTCACGAAGTTTTGTGAACTAATTCGAATGATAACACATTGAAGAACCCTATATTATGAGCAATATATCCTCATTTCCAGACTGTAATGAACGAGATAGTCCCGTTCATAATATCGGGTGTACACGTTATACAGCGGGACCAGCCGCTCAGCGCTCTCAACACTTTCATAGAAGCACTCGCGAGGTGCAACCCGCCCGTCAGTATTAAGCCGTAAGTATTTGTTTGTATATGATACTTCCTATTTATCTACCCAGATACCCTATACTGTCATCAATGTTGTCCACTTTGTGCTGGTACTTTTTCGGCCAAAGTTGGAAATGCCAGCCACTTAAGAGCACACGAAAGAGCAGCACAACACAGCTCTTGAAAATAGGGTATTTCACCAAAAAAATCTTATGAGTCCGTCTGTTAGATTATCGAACAATATTGTATACGTGTTTTTTGTTTTATCAAATTAATAAAAAATTACGAAAATAAAACGTGTCAAAGATCATGAGTGGGGGATTGTGACGTCACTTCGTGTGTAAAAAAGTACTAACCTTGTGACGTCACACGACTTGATGCGACTATTCGAAGCACTGTATCGTCTTCATCTTTTGTTTCAGTGAAAAAAAGAAAAAATACTTAGTTCATTATTTTTTTGAAAATCGATCTGACGGACTATTAGATTTTTTTGGTGAAATACCCTATGTATAGAAAGTCAGCGAATGCAGTCGCTGTGGCCGAAATCGGCTAGATGGCATCATTATCATCACCATTCTGTATTGATGGCGCTGAGGCCATCATTTCATTGTGTGAATGATTGAGATTATTACTTGATATGTAATACTAGGTTTTTTAAAATGGGGGAGCCGCCCTTTTTTTTCGACTAGAGGAATCGCCACTGTAATGATGTAGTGGTAGAAACGCACGTGTTTACCATTACAACAATTAACAATTACTTTATCGCCAGACCTATGATGAAATACCTGGGCAAGACGCACAACCTATGGCACCGTATGACCCTGAACCTGGAGCAGATGGCCATCGACCAGGCCAGCGGACGGGCTCAACGGGAGCCGCTAGAAATATACGATTACGAAGTTGAAACTACTACACCTACAGTGAGTATAGTTAACTTTTGTTCTCTTACTTTATCGAGATGAATAAAAGTTACTTGACACGTACAGTTACACCAGAAAAAGGTATGCGTTCAAAAAACGTTAAATTCGCACCTCAGAGTCAGACCCCACATTGGCAATGCATCTAAATTTTGTCCTCCCACGCTTTTTAGAAGTGCACTATAACTACGAGTATATGTGTATGAAGAGTTCTCAGGTCAGGTTACCTTCTCCGATTTATCAATATTTTTCGAATTATGGCAATACAGAAATGGCAGGCATTTCTATTTTATAACATCTATGTGATATCATTTAACTGTGAGTTCTGCCTCGTTGGTTATGTGGTCTTAATAGCGGTTTCGGAGCATGAGGTCCCCAGGTCGGGCAAATTCTTATCTGTCTCCACCAGGAATTTCTTAGTACCAGCCGCGGAGTCAGGATCTATGGCCGTGGAACTTAAACAAAACTAATAAAATAGTGATGTACTACATGTACACCTCTGCCAAACCCTTCGGGGATAACAGCCGTAACGTTATGTAGGTTCGTCGTGAGTTCGCGTTTAGAAAACAATTTCTGAAGTGCATTCTGCACTTCAGAAATTGTTGTATTTATTGGAGACCTATGTTCACGACTATACCTTGCACATGTATTTGGACAGTGCAAGAATCATGTGTAGCCAAAGAACGTAGTAAGTAACGTTTTTTAATCGCAATGTATTGTGTCCTGAGCAAATGTTGACATACGGTAAGCGTCAAAGATATCGGGACGAACGGACTAACCCAATCGATTTGGACTTAAAAGAAATTAAATTGTACAAAGAGAAAGCTGGAGAGTTTTGGAAGAGTAAATGAAAATAGTCTTATAAAGTACTAAAGGGAATGAACCTAAACTACGTAAAGGTAACAAATTACTATTTAAATGTGTAGTTAGTGAAATGCTTTACGTGTTTTATTGTAGTTTTGTAGGCGTGAATGTTAGTATAAAATCCTAATGGCGCACAGATTTATACCAAAATCACTTCTCTTAAGTTTTCTTTGAACATGGTACATGTGGTTAAAATGTCGAACTTTAGTCATAATTTAATTTTGATGTAAATCTGTACATTTCACTTTTGTAACCGCTTATTTATATGGAGAGATTCTCGCCACCAAGAAATTATTATCGAAAGAAAACAAAATAGTTGACTCGTGTAAACGAAAATTTTCTTGCAGTACTTTATTACCACCATATTGGCGAGAAACTCTCAATGTAAATGAAGCGTTAAACCTTTACTCATAAAACTCAACATCCAATGCTAAATACTAATCGAAAGTTCAAATTCGCAGGAGGTATTAGACTCGTTGAGCGACATGTTCGAGCTGCTACAAGAAGAGGACATGTGGTCCGGTCTGTGGCAGAAACACGCGCGGTATCGCGAGACCAACGTCGCGATCGCGTACGAACAACAAGGCTTCTTCGAACAGGCGCAAGTACGTATCCCATAATTATGACCAAGTGTTAAAAACACCTGAATTGTAGAGTTCTTCTGTAACTGCAAATAGGGTAGTTGACAAAAAAAAATCTAATTAGTCCGTCAGATAGATTTCCAAAAAATATTGGACACAATTTTTTTCTTTTAAACAAAAAATGAAGACGATACAGTGCTTTGAAAAGTCGCGCGACGTCACAGCTTGGTTCATTTTTACCATGATGTGACGTCACAAGTCCAAGTCAGTTTTTATTCATTTGATAAAACAAAAACTACATACTTATTCGATATTTTTCGATAATCTAAGAGATGGACTAAACAGAATCATATTTTTTTCAGTCAGAAAACATCCTTACTAACAGTAAATTAAAGTACCGCCATTGTGATATAGACAATGGCGGTACTTTTAAACAAGTCTTTAAGCTTGGTTTGCACTAATACCCTACATATCTTTATGATGTTACTGTTAGGGTTTCTGAACAGTTTGCTTCCAATTGTGCCTAGACACGCCACTGGCTATAGACCTTTTTACACTAATATTATGACACTTACACTTACAGCCTCTTGAAGTCGAATTGCATGTCAGAAATCATACACTAAAGTTTATCTGTATAAAACATCCGAATTGAGAACCTCCTTCTTTTTTTAGAAGTAGGTTAATTATGATCTGAATGGTAATGTCTAACATGGATTTTATATGGTCTATTGAACACGACTTTCAGACCATAATGTGATTAGTTAGTTCAGATGTAAAACTAAGTGAGTGGCTAATACTAACTGGTACCAACTCCAAGCTCCAAAAAAAGAATTGAGAACCACCTCCTTTTGGGAAGTCGGTTAAAAACTATGAATAAATTGTTGTATCATTGTCCAAGACACATCACTCTTAGTGATGTGTCTTGCTATCACTAACTTGCTAGCTGAGTATGAAACTGAAAATTATTTTTTGAAAATAAATTCTTCTTTATTCTCTCCTCTTCAGGCTGCGTACGACGTCGCTATGGCTAAACTTAAACAGGAGTACACCGCCAACCCATCTTCCTACAACATGCACAAGGAGTGCACACTTTGGACCCAACATTGGCTCAAATGCGCTAAGGAACTCAACCAGTGGGATTCTCTACTAGAACTCGGCTTGACCAGGAGTGGGAGAGACCCCTTCTTAATACTGGAGAGTTCGTGGAGGAATCCTAACTGGACGACCATGAAAGAGGCGCTCGCTGAAGTGGAATATAATTGTCCTAAAGAACTGGGTACGTTATTGTCTATAAGTTTTCATTGTTTCTATGAATCAAACGATTTTTTTGTAAAATAGTTTTTGCTTTATATAACTTTCTCAAAATTATCTCACGGGAAGATAAAATCGGGATAAAAAATAGTTTTTGCTTTATATAACTTTACTAGCTGTTGCCAGCGGCTTCGCCCGCTACAACTCGAAAATTATCTCACGGGAAGATAAAATCGGGATAAAAACTATCCTATGTTTTAATCCAGGTTATAAACTATCTGTGTACCAAATTTTATCCAAATCCGTTTAGTAGTTTTTGCGTGAAGAAGTAACAAACATACACACTCACAAACTTTCGCCTCTATAATATTAGTGTGATAGCAAGCAAAACATATTTCACAAAAATACCACGAACCGGAAGACGTTGCGTTGAAGGCGTCCTACTATGTGGATCGATGAGTCGATGACCTGACGGTCTAAAATGGCCAGTTTATGAGATCATAATATGAATTGCGTTAAAAATCGTAAAATGGTCTTTTTATCACTGTGACTGCGTCTGTGAACATTTTGCGAATTTAAACGCAATCAGTGCTATTTTCCTAATTTGATCTATTTTTTAAATGTTCACAGACGCATTACTATTATGGTAGGTCTATTTTACGCTTTTAAACGCAATTCATATTATGATCTGCTAAAATAGCCATTTTAGACCCCCTGGTGAAGGTTACGGGAATTCCCTGGATACGAGATGCACGCGACCGATCAATGTGTCGACACTTGGGGTAGGCCTCATGTCCAGCAGTTGACGTCTTTCGGCTGAAATGATGATGATGATTTTAAACTCCTTGGCTGTCCAGAGAAAACTAAGTTCATACGACGGTAATATTAGGTGACAATCACCTATGTCGTACCAGCAGGGCTATCGCGTTTCTTTTAAATGACAGTGGCTATCATATTGTCCATGGATTAACTGTCAAATTGTTTATGGTTTAGTACAAAATTTGACATTATTTGATGTACACTATATGATAGCCACTGTCATGTAAAAGATACGCAATAGCCCTGCAGGTGATAATATTGAAATGTTACCCTGAAATAGGTTTACGTTAATGTTGATTGTTATGAAAGGTTAGATTATATTTGTTGTACGACCCGCGAGTAACTCGTATGTCGTAAAACAAATAATCAATCACGTCTTTTAGATAATTAATCGTCATTGCTGAACCAGTGCTTTAGTTCAATGCGCATACCAAATAAAAGCTTCTGTCGCATCTGGCGTCCCCGCAGCGTGGCTAGTAAACCTGTACCGCGGCTACCTGTGCATATGCGCGGGCGGCGAGGCGTCGCTGCCGGGCGTGGAGCGGCACGCCGAGGCGGCGGCGGCGCAGGCGCTGCGCGAGTGGCGGCGCCTGCCGCGCCTGGTGTCGCACGCGCATCTGCCGCTGCTGCGGGCCGCGCAACAGCTCATGGAGCTTAGTGAGGCCGCGCAGATACACCAGGTGAGAGATTACGGCTATTTTTGTTATGTTTAATGAAGACGAAATATATTGGTCTTGTACAGGGTGGAAGGAACTCCGACTCTAAAAATAATATTTAAAAAATAACAGATAATAACTATCGGTAAAAGATTATTTAGTCCAAGTGTGTTCCGACGAACCGAGAAATCGGCGTTTTTTGTAGCGTTATTTTAACGTGCTCTCGCTAAGTAATGGTATCTGCTAATAGTTTTTTCGTATTACTGTTCAACGATGAACCATGTTTTCTGAGGACAATTATATCGTCGGCGTCGGTATCCCTTCTACCTTGTTAGTTAAAATGATACGTTTAAAGCTTACCGCGTTAATAACAAGCATCAGCCTTAGCGTAACCGTTTTGTAGTCAATGCAAAAAAATCGATGATTAAATCTTGTTTTCTGACATCTCAGTACTCTGATTAAATCGATTGTCGGTCGCAACCAGGAATCTGGTTGGTGGATTAACCTAAATAAATAAACCACCCTAGGACCGCGCCTGCACAGAGAGTCACGCTATCACATATACCTTAGCTGCACTCTAGCACATTTACGCACTGTTTTATAAAAATATAAGCATCACTTTCTGCATGCTTTGTAAATGCCATCTTTATAATCTTTATTAATTTATGAAAAAAAAATCTTTAATAAATCTGCTATACAAAAATACAACTGATATAAAGTATAGACGTCAGAAATGCGGCCACTATCGGCCATTGTGTACAGGAGTCGGTAAATAAGGCTCCATATAAATAACGTTGCTGCAACGCATCGTTTCACATGCGTATCTATCGCTGTTACACGCTACCACGCAGCAATTGGAATCGAGCGAGCCTTCACAGATTCAGGCCGTGAGTATTACGTCTGTGGACCGAAAGTAACATTGTATCGATAATGAATTTGCAATATGTTAAAAAAACCGGTCTGAACAATGACATCACCAAATGAAATAAGTTTCCAAACTACTAAAACTTTTTCTTAAATTCTATCAAACTTTTAAAACGTGACAACACCATCTTCGTCATAAGTATGTTGTTTACGACGTCGTTTATGACGTCACTACCCGGGAAGCTACCGAAGCCCAGTTTTCCTCAGTTTAAAATCTAAATTTTATTTAATTTTAATTAAAATACGTTTTTTTACTTGTTATCCAAAAAGTATTACACAAATAGAGTATTATCTCGAGACCTAATAATACCTTCACGGATCGGACAAGCTTTTTTTTTAACATATTGCATAAGAAGTTGCGAGCATGTTTGTGTTGTATAGAAAAACATTTCTGACGTTTCCTTTCTATGCTATCTTGGGGCAAACTATCGCCCGAATAGACTCTCTCTTTTGGTAGTAACCAGTTCGTCGCCCTTAACTTTACACTAACACACACACACACACACACACACACACACACACACTATATTATACACTGACAACGGGATATTTATCATGTTTACTATTTGTTAATAAAGAATATAAGTGACCATGTCAGTTTAAAAAACGTAGGTATATAATATCTATACATACTGTAAAAGTCACTTTTCGCGACTATCTGTATAACCGCTTTATTGTACTAACTTTCACAATTGAGCTTTGATTAATTTACACTCACAACTAATTCCGGTATATGTGTCTAAATCTCGATATTTTATCCAGCCATAAAGTCAAGGCAAATCTGAGGAGAGTTGTTAGTATTTTACTAATATTATTGTGTTGTGCGATGATATGCCCAAGCCGAACCGGAACATTACGGCTGCTCCTTCCCACATGGAAGAGGTCTATCTCAAGCCGATTTTGCTAAATGAACAAAAGCACACCAAACAGATTCAGATTCTCTATTGTTATAAAAAGAACAACGAACTGGTTGCCACTCTCTCTTCTTCCTACCTGACTTCTGCCCCCCTCATCCAGAACAAGCAACTGTACTCGTTTCATACAACAGGGCCTGCTGCACAGCCGGCCGACATCGCTGCACGACATGAAGGCCATAGTGAAGACGTGGCGCAACCGCCTGCCCGTAGTGGCCGACCCGCTGTCGCACTGGGGCGCCATCTTCACGTGGCGCCAACATCACTACCAGTTCATCGCGTCGCACTACGACTCGCAGTCCGACCACGCCTCCAATCATAGCATGCTCGGTGTACATGCTAGCGCTCAGGTATATTTCACTTACTTCAATGTGTGCAAATGTCAGATAGGTGTGTGGAATTTGTGTGTTTGGAGAGTCTGTCTAGTGTCTACAAGAGATGGAAAAATTTATGTCGATGTGCAAAGCAGAGTGAATGCGGGAAATAAAAAGAAATGCAGAGAGAGAGAGTAAATGGGGTGCAGGGGAGGTATCGGGCATTAACCAATAACTGTGTTTTAGAGGGCACATAGGCAGCCTTGAGGTCCATATAAAATACTGGTATTAAACTGTATCCGGTTACACTGGAATGTGATTTATAAACCTAGACAGATGATAATGATGCTATGCATAACATTAACCAGTCGATAACCTCTACTGATTGTTCACAATATGCACTGCCAACACTTATGTATGGAAGTGAATGTTCGGTGTGATAAGCGACATGAAAGTAGAATAAAAGCTGTGGAAATACATTCCTTTCCGAAGGAATTAACGATTGAAAGATGTGATAAGTTAAGTGTGTGGTTTAAAAGATTTGGTAGTAAACATTGAAAAGATTGTAGAAAGAAGCTAAGGCGACACACTGATATGGTGATGTTTTTTTTTTTACTAAAGTCAGGTGCGTAGTACACGCAACCGGCGTGCGTGTATTACCGGATGTATGAACGTTGACAATACAAAAGTATTATGTAAGGATTATAGTAGGTCGCATTCTGTATATTCTGCCTATGCCTACTTACACGAAAAGGCATGAGTTTATGTATGTAAGTGTTTAAAAGCCCGCAAACATGCACTGCTGAACGCACAAACACATGGGTCTCTAACTAGGGTTCAAAGCACGTAGCTCGTAAAAGAACTTTTATAACGCTTTTCTGTGCGGAATAACAGCATACTGCAGTCACCAGTCCGATCACCGGGCGTGTAGATTATGGCAATCCTACTTTGACAACCGCTGCGTTAAGGGGAGGGAAGACCTAGAGACCCATGTTCAGCAGTGTTCATTTACAGGCTTACATATTGCTGTTTGACTTCATGTACTATGTTACTCTACCAACCATTCTTGAGGAATTGCCGTAATCACCATGCTTGGTAGAATAATTGGTAAATGCAGTGTGGTGTTTTTACGCAGGTCTCTGCCACAATACAGAGCTCTGATGTAAGTATTTTCTTAAGTTTTTTTGGCCTCACTTGATCGTACATCCCCGCTACCACTGTCTGCGCTTGTGGCGCTACCTTCAGGTTGACTTCATATCCCCCGTGCGGTCAAGTGGGGCCTTCGCCTCATCATCTCTTATATATGCCAGTGATGAGGACGCCTTTATTGTATCGAGAGTAGAGCACTGTAGTAGACGATTTTATTAGAGCACCAACTTCTGTGTTGTCGTAGATATTACGTCACTTCTAATCTTTTCAGGCAATAATTCACTTCGCAAAGATTGCAAGGAAGCACAATTTGTCAGGCGTCTGCCTGGACTCGCTACACCGTATATACACAATACCTAGTGTTCCGATCGTGGATTGCTTTCAAAAGATCAGACAACAAGTCAAGTGTCACATTCAAATGTCATGGACAGAAGGCAAGGAGGAATTACAGGATGGCATAGACATGATAGAGTCGACGAACTTCAAGTATTTCACTAAAGAGATGACGGCTGAGTTTTACGCGTTCAAAGGTTTACTCCTAGCCCAACTTGGAAGGTCAGAGGACGCAAATAAAGCGTTCGCGGCGGCAGTACAGCTGCACGATACACTTGTCAAAGCGTGGGCACTCTGGGGAGACTATTTGGAGCAGATATTCATAAGGGACCCGAGACAGATACAAGTCGGAGTGTCTGCTATGACTTGCTTCTTGCACGCTTGTCGTCATCAGAACGAATCTAAATCGAGGAAATACTGTGCTAAGGTAAGAGAACTTTCCATCTGTTCACCTTTATATAAATACTTAATCGTAATCTTGAGTAAATTAGTGTTAATCTGATTAATTTGCGACCTAAGTCACTGGTTCATAATTTCAGGTCTTATGGATGCTAAGTTTCGACGATGAAAAGAATAGTCTATCAGATGCTCTAGATAAGTATTCGGTGGGAGTACCACCTGTCCAATGGTTGCCATGGATACCTCAACTACTTGCCTGCCTTGTTCAGTATGATGGGAATGTAATACTCAATCTTCTGAGTCATGTGAGTTCTTTATAACAAATTTATCAGTCATTTTCGATAGGTACCATAATGCAAACCATCACCGCTGCTCCCAAAACGGTGAAGAAAAACATCGTGAGGAGACCGACATGTCTTAGAACCAAAAAATTCGAAGACATGTGACATCTACCAATCCGCACTTTGACCGCGTGGTAGATTATAGCCCATTCACTCTCAAAGAGAGGAGGCCTGTGTCCCAGCAGTGGGAACATTAATAAGATGATGATGATGATGACGAACTAATTTATCAGTCATTTTCGATAGCTACCATAATGCAAACCATCACCGCTGCTCTCAAAACGGCGAAGGGAAACATCGTAAGGAAACCGACATGTCTTAGAACCAAAAAAATCAAAGTTTATTATACAGTCCACACTATCGAAGTCACTTGTTTCAATCCTCCCAACACCTCGAGGATATCCAACCATTTCTTTGCACATGTGACATCTACCAATCCGCACTGGGCCCGCGTGGTAGATTGTAGCCCATTCACTCTCAAAGAGAGAAGGCCTGTGTCCCAGCAGTGGGAAAATTAATAGGCTGTTGATGATGATGATGATGATGAACTAATTTATCTGTCAATTTCGATAGGTACCATAATGCAAAAATGTCCGTTTAAACACTAAAATCATCTTGATTTATGTATAATTATGTCTGGTATTCAGCTACATCCGGTTAGACTGGAAGTCGAACCCAACATAGTTGAGAAAATGCTAGGCAGATGAATATGATGATGTATAATTATATCATGTCGTATTAATATGCCACTGTCCACATCTTCTTTCATATCGATGGTAGGACTACCGACGAAGGATAGCGAACATTTTGGCAGATTTGCTAATTATAGAGCAATATTTCGACAGGTCGGTCGTCTGTTCCCACAAGCGGTATACTTCCCCATCCGCACGCTGTACCTGACTCTGAAGATCGAACAACGTGAACGACACAAAACTGCTGAGATCGCCGCGCACCTACCCCATCAGCCCACCACCTCTGCCGTAAGTTTATTAGGAATACAGCTTTTTATTGTCCCATAATTGTCCCATAATTCGGGCCTCGAAAAGCCGTCTTCTTTGTCAGTCCTTACTTGTATTCAGTGGGGTCAAGTAACGCCTAAATAGTTGGGAAAAGGCTGCTTTAGGAAAATTTAGGAAAATGATGATCAAAATCAAATTACATGCCAAGATTGAGGCGTATATGATTAGATGCTAAGCGATATCTAATTTAAAATTAAAGATCGATGTGTCTGTATTTAACGGCCGTTTTATTAATAAATACTACAGGCTGGCAGTAAGGTGAGTGAAAGTGCATCATCATCGAGCAGTGGCTCCACGGGCGAGGCGGGGCCCATTAAGGCCACTTTGCCCATGTGGCGTTGCTCCAAGATCATGCAGATGCAGCGGGAGATACATCCCACCGTACTCTCCTCGCTCGAGGGCATCGTCGATCAGGTCAGTTGTACTAGATAATGATGTAATGCCTTTAATGCCTTTCCAGCTTATTTTTTTTTAAGTATTAATAGACAATGCTGGCGAGGTAATTTAGAGACACATTCATCGCTTTTTCTCGATGGTGCGAGTTGAATCGCATATTTACCTATTTTTATTTATAAAGGGTGTAAAAGTACCCTTAACCCCCACTTATTAACCCCCTAGGGGTTAATAAGTGCTCTTCGTTTGCGTTACGAAGATATTGGTGGTCAAAGTTCCAATTTTTTTCACAGCTGTTTCTATAAATACTAGTTTTATTCAAAGCACCCACTAGCACAATGTTTCAAGAGTGAAACATTGAGTTTTACCGTAAACTGTGATTTTTGACCCCAAAAAACATGTCGTTTTCCAGCAAAAATTTTTGCGTAGAGTTACTTAATTTGATGTACATAACGCTTGGTTCACGGATGTATGAAGGGTTAATTTACACCCTGTATACAGTTTCAGCGTGGTCAAAAAGTCACTATACGGCCAAGTTTGTAGTGAGAGTCCGGCTCCAGGAAATTATAATCAAACTAGCCTTTGCACGCGGCTTCGCCAGCGTGGATGTTAAAGACTTGAAAAATTTTATACTAAAACCTTTCTCGAAAATCACTCTATACATTGGTGAAAACAGCATGAAAATTGGTGCAGTAGTTTTTGAGTTTATCGTGAACACACAGATACCCGCGGAGTACTTTGTTTTTGAAATATGTAGTGATATCAAAATCATAATCAAATTCCCAAAGCGACCCGTCCGTTTATTTTGCTTTATTGTAGAAGAAAACATAAACAAGTAGCTAGGCAGGTATGTCGTTTAGGTTCCAACTGCCTTACATATTTTTTACGTTATCCCGTGTTGTGGTAGATGGTATGGTTCCGCGAGAACTGGTACGAGGAGGTGCTGCGTCAGCTGCGCGCGGGGCTGGCCAAGTGTTACGTGGTAGCGTTCCACCACCGCGCCGCCGTCGCCGACGCCACCGTCACGCCGCACACGCTCAACTTCATCAAGAAAGTCGTCTCCACCTTCGGCATCGGCATTGGTATAAGTGAGTATACACCACAGTGTGACACAGTTAGGCGTTATACCTTTTGTTTTGACTTTCTCTGTCTATGGTTAACTAGGAGTTATTAGGTACACCGTAGACACAACGATACAGGCTGGATACGCCTTTTGGGCATAAATCTTAAATAAAACTGACCAACAGCATATCCATTAGTTTTCAAGATGGTGTATTGAAAAAAGTGACAATAAATATTTCAAAATGACCAAAGTAAATGATCATGATCCGCATAATCAATGGGATCACGAGATATCTCAGCAATCTTCATCAGTTATAATTCACTCATAAAAACACAATAACATACAATTTATTTCAGAGATATAATAACATACAGTACAGTGTGTATTGCTGTGCGATTATACCTTTGACATGACATAACAGGTAACAAAGCTCGTATTTATTAATTCTTCACAAATCACTAGTAGTTTGTACTAATCTCATTTTATTTTGAGTTTTTTCTGAATATATAACTGATGTTGTGCCTCCAGCGAGCGTCACTTTATACAGATACTCCATTTTGTATGTCTACAGAATGTATTACAACAAGTTCTCTAAGTGGTGCATTCTCTTCAGCCGCATCAGAGAGTCTCGCTCGCCGCGCGCAGGCGACGGTGCAGGACCCAGTCTTCCAGAAGATGAAGAGTCAGTTCACCGCAGACTTCGACTTTTCGCAGCCTAACGCTATGAAATTACAAAACCTTATACAAAAACTAAGAAAATGGGTCAAGATACTCGAGGCAAAGACAAAGATTTTGCCCAAGTAAGTAGTTCAGTCAGGCATTGAGCACTCCCCACTAAGGTAAATAAAGAGGAGTTTGTTTCACGGTTGTGCCGTCCATCTTATATAGTCCTTAGCAACACTGTCACGCTCGATCTAACCTCATCGCGTAGTTCTAGAAGGGTTTTGGTTGGCTTAGTGCTTTCTTCACTTCAGTGGCTTACGGGATCATGATAACACTTCAGCCGATCATGTACTAACAAAGGTTGACACTGAGTCAATACTAAATACTTAATCGTTCTTATTTACTCTTGCAGATCATTCCTCATTGAAGAGAAGTGTAGATTCTTGTCCAACTTTAGCTTGAAGACAGCAGAAGTGGAACTCCCTGGCGAGTTTTTGCTACCGAAACATACTCACTACCACGTTCGGATTGCAAGATTTATGCCGCGCGTTGAAATTGTACAGAAACACAACACTTCCGCGCGCAGACTGTACATTCGCGGTCACAACGGCAAGATATACCCGTACCTAGTCGTGAACGATTCAGGACTAGGGGACGCAAGAAGAGAAGAACGAGTCTTGCAGCTGCTCCGAATGTTAAACCATTATTTAGGCAAACAAAAGGAGACTTCGAGAAGATTTTTGCACTTCACTGTACCGCGAGTCGTTTCCGTATCGCCGCAGATGCGACTTGTGGAGGACAACCCTAGTTCGATATCACTGCTAGAGATATACCGAACAGAATGCGTTAACAGGTGGGTTCTCTTCTATGAAGCTTACAGAACAAAATAATACTGATGTAATATTGCTCAAAGGCGCATTGTAATCATCTTGTAATGTTCTCACGGCTGGGACGCAGCCCTCCTCTCTATGAGAGGGAGTGAACTGTAATCCACCTCGCAGGTCCTGTGCGGGTTTACAGATAATACATTTCTTCGATTTCCCGTTTTAGGACAATGGTGAACGCGCTTTGATCATTACAATTTATACTTTACAACAATGACATAAGCCAGCTAGAGAGCTCGTGGCTAATTAATAACAGTCAATCTTCAGGTTAAGCTAAGCTTACCTAGGTTGGTCTGTGGATGAGTGACCATTCATAACATACCAAGTTTTCTCCGTGACTCGGAAAGCATGTAAAGGTACCTGGAGTCCTTTGTATACATTTGACTATCGTTATAGGTAGTAATTGGCCCGTAAGTCTGACAACCAGTTTTACCAAGGGGTATTTTATTACCCAGTCGCTCCATGTAAAATACTGGTACTCAGCTGCATCCGAAAAGACTGGACAGATTATAAACAATTACATAAGCCAAATGACGCGAGCTTATTGTATTATCTATGCTATATTATTGCTTTGATTATAGGGGAGTGGAATACGATGCTCCTGTCGCCCGCTACTATGAACGACTCGCGGCCGTCCAAGCGCGTGGCTCACAAGCTTCGCATCAAGTTTTAAGGGATATTTTACGTGAAGTAAGTTACATATTTTGTAATTTTTTTTTGTGATGTAGACGGTATGGCTAAGAAGGCGATTAAAACAGCAATATATTATATCCTATATTTATTAGCATACATACAGTTTACATTTTTAAATATTTCATATAAAACTATAAAAAAAACATTGCAAAATTATTATTTAAAACTAGCCATTTGTGTCTCACTGCAGGGCAAAAGCCTCCCTTCCCCCTTTCCACTTATCCCTATCCAATGATGTTAATTAAAACAGCATGTCTACATATACCTCATCTAAAATATTCCAAACAGACAATAAAGCAATTATATACGGCGCATCTACACTCAATAATGTAATCAAACGTTTCACAACCTAGGTGCAAGCGACAATGGTGCCAAAGGGTATGCTACGCGAATGGGCCGCGGCTACATTCGCCGCACCTACAGACTACTGGACGTTCCGAAAGATGCTGACTCTTCAACTGTCCCTGGCCAGCTTCGCAGAGTACGTCCTGCATCTCACGAGGTTGAACCCTGACATGATGTATGTCCATCAGGATTCAGGCTTACTCAACGTCTCCTACTATAAATTCGACGTTGATGACAGCACAGGTATGAGACTTTTTGATTTTTGTATACGGCCTTTGGTGTTGTTCGTGTTGGCTTTTTTTATTAATAAAGTTTCAGTTGAGTTTCAGTTATGTAAAAGTTGGGGTAAGAATTTTTTTCTGTACTTTTTATGTCCTTCTTTTAGTACCCTCTCGGTAAATGATAAGTCTCGTTGTTTTACTATGAATGGGTTTCTAAAATAGCTCGTGTACACAGGTGAACTGGACTGCAACCGGCCAGTGCCGTTCCGACTGACGCCGAATATCTCCGAGCTGCTGACTACTATTGGCATCACGGGACCTCTGACGGCTTCGGCTATATCCGTGGCGAGATGTCTTGTCACACCCAACTTTAAGGTAAAGTATCACAAACCAAAATCTCTACAAAGTTCAAGTTAAGTTAGCTGGCGTTACTCCAGAGACATTTTTGTTGCCATATGTGTAAAAATGTAAATAACTAATGCTGACGTAAACACAATCTAGACCCCCCCACACCCACGCCCCATGTCATCAAAAATAAGCAAAGCTAAGTCCCCCCCGCCCCCATAGTGCCCCCATAGTGCCCCTATAGTGCTTACATAATAACTAAACGGCCCTTTATATATAAATAGTAAAGTATCGCCAGAAAATTTTAACTGACATGAGAAAATTATTCTTACCAAGTTTTCTTTCCAGATCCAATCCATCCTACGCACAATTCTGCGTGACGAAATGGTCACGGGCTACAGAAAACGTTTAGAAGACAAATCAGGAGTACCAACACCAGGTGCTTCCACAGAGCAGAACAAACCTGTAGAAATGGACAACGAAACTATTATCAACATGGTCAACAAAGCAGTCACAGTTATCATGAACCGCCTTAACTCTTTGGCGAATTTCGATGGACCTGATAGCAAGGTGGCGACCTTAGTGACTGCAGCTAATAGTCATGATAATCTTTGTCGAATGGACCCCGCGTGGCATCCATGGCTTTAAGCGGCAAATTATATTATGTTAAAAATAAGATTAACTTTTGGGCTGCTGCATATATTTTCGGAGCAACACAGCAAGGATGGATAATCTAATGTGATATGTAGGATATACTCTTGGGAAAAAGTAGCTTGACTAGAGCAGTAAGAGGGCTACCTCTTTCTGTTGAGCCGAACTTGATGCATCTATGGTAAATTCCGAGTGAAGTTTGCCGAAGTAATTGTTTGTTGTTGCCGAATCGAATGACTCCGAAAATTTGTTTAACACTCCTTCTTACGTTTAAACGTTTTTAAGGCGTTATTTTAAGATTTAAATTCGTTAACATTTTAAGAAGATAGTAAAGGTTTTTTACTCTCAAGAATGTGTATTTAAATTTTATGATGTGAATGTACTGATTAGACGAAATTTACACGTACAAGTATGTAATGTCCGAAAGTGCGATTACCAATGAATTAAACTGTAAAATTAATATGAAGATCTGAATTTTGTCTTCAAATGTTTTAAGCACATACAGTCACCAAAAGAGATAAGTATCCAGGCACCTAACTTCAAATTACTTTTAAACAATGTTAATAGTGTGCTGAGAAGTTTTGCTTTTGGTATGAATTATTATCTATGTATGTCCTAAGATTTTTTTAGGGTATTTTAACATTACACAGCACACTTCTAACATTTTTTGTTGTTAGGTGCCTAGATAATTATCTCTTTTGGCGACTGTACATACATGTGTAAATAATTATAATTATAAAAAAATCATTAGAACATTTTAACCTTGAACATTTGAACTTTTTCGTAAATATCCCAACTATCCGGATATCGGATTTATTAAGATTTACACGCATTTTTGTCTACTTTTAGTGTTTTCTGCTGATTTCTTAGTAGATACACACACAGTACCTACTTATACTTGTATTCATCCAGAAAATATATTATGTTCAATAAACCTCGGATCTCTGTTCAATGCCCAATCCATGTCAATCACAAAATCTTGTGCAGTGTACAGAGGCAGCCTTCGTGAATAATAATTGTAATACTAGGTGTAAGTGACTCATGTTGTTGATATAAAGATAAGCAGTCCGTTCTATGATCTCTAAAGATGAGAAGTATTAAAAAAGAACGATAAATTCTGATTGGTCGTTTTATTTTTGCCGGCTCCATGAAACCTGTTTGATGACTTTGACATACATGAAAAGAAGTTCTGATTGCATGTGCTTGAGTGACAGCTAAGTACCTGCATGGGTGAAAGTACCGGGACGGCATCAAGTGCGCGACTAATAAGCGTGGATACCCCCTGCCCCGCCAGCCCCGCGCGCCTCGCCAATCTCACTCGATCGCTAGAGATAGTAAAACTGATTTCATCACGCTAACAATAGGAAAGAAAGTGCAGTAATTGTAGGATAGAACAGGAACTGTTTACTTACCCTGCTACGCGAATGACTCTGCTGTAACATTTGGTATTAGATTGTTTATTCAGTTCCCATTTGCCTTTAGGAACTTAGAGAACAACACACGTCTGGGTTCAGGTATAAAGGTGTAAAGTACCCTTAACGGAAGGCGAGGGGCAAAAGTAGTTTCTTAGCAAAAAAAAAATGCGTAGGTGCACTTAATTTGATGTACAGTATGTCGGTTGACGGCTGTGTGAAGGGTTCATTTACGCCCTGTATACATGTTATCCTGAAAAGCGACTTTTCAGCGCCATTTCCATGATGTTTTATAGAAATTCAAACGCACTACAACATTACTAAGTTTGTTGACTGTGACTTTCGTCGAGTTGATCTTTATATTCTAGTAGTATCATGTAAACATCCCATGAAACTAGTTTGCCCATTACAATGAGATAATACATTTTGATGTTTATTAGGCATCTGTGCAGTTTGTTTTCTACCCTGTGATATATTTACCTGTGATATTTTGACGGCACGGTTGGCGCAGTGGCTAAGTGATTGGACTGCTGCGCTGCATGTCGCGGGTTCGAACCCCGCACGGAACAAGTATTTGTATGGCCTACAGATAGTTGTTTCGGGTCTGGGTGTGTTCGTATATATGAGTTTAAATGTTTGTAAACGCACCCACAATACATGAGAAATTCCTAGTGTGGGGCAACGATATTAAAAATATATATACATATATATAAATCCTGCTATTCCAGGCAGTATGAATAAATCGAGTTAATATGCAGAAGAAAGTATAATTTAGCAGTAGGTAGTGGGTCTCTTAAAATATTCTTGTGTGGGTAGTTGAAGACTAAAAATTTTATAAGATTTTCTTAGACGTCATTACAGCCGTCACCCGTCGTATCCAATATTCATCCTTTCAATCACAGTCTCTCTTTATCTCCTTAATCGGCTAGGTTCCGAATTGTTTTCTTTCAACCTTTACATAAAATTTGAGTGCAATTTCTTCGTAATACCAGCTCAGTGAGACAAGCTGGTGACAAGATGTATCGTTCAAGGAGGTATGTCGTACATGAGGTCGCCGATGGGTGTCTCGGCAGCGGCACCGCGGCGTCGTCGCGCTGGCGTTGCTAAGCGCCGGGCGGCGGCGGCGGCCGGGAGGTGCTGCGGTGCGGGCGGCCACGTCGCGGCCGGCGCGCGCCGCTCTCCTCTCGCCGCGCCTCTCCCTCCGCCGCTCTGTCAGTCCGCTGAGCGGCGTTGCGTTATGTGCCGGTGTATTTCATGTTCCCGAGCCCGAACGGCGAGTGTCCGACCTCTGTAACCGACCGTTTATGACATTCGACAACCCCGCCCTGTGCATTTTTCCGAGTTGCATTTCGATCAGTGCGAAGAGTACGTCGGCTGCGAGCGATTCGTGCCGGTGTCGGCGGCTCCTCCCGCGTTTATTTATGTTGTCGTTTTGGTGTGGTGAATATTTGTGTTGTACGGACGATAACCGTATTATCTGTGCGATCGAGTCGAGTGGATATTTTTAACGATCGACAGCTTTTCGCGAAGGTGAGTGAAAATACTGATTCTGCCAATATTGTTCAATTGACATAGACGGGACGTTTATTTGATTCGCCGCTACGTGGCGATCGTCTCGTCGATACGTTCCGGAAAATCAGGGATTGTATACATTGTAGCTGTGTGGTCGGCCACGAAGATTCGCTTCTTTTTTATAAGCCACGTCAAATTCTGCATACCTAATTATTTTCGAGCATGTTACTTCCTAGTCACGTTACAAAACCTGTTGTTTCGCAAGGCACTTAATTCTGAAGATGTCACGCTTTGAACTCTACAAAACATGGCTACGTGAGTCAATTAAGAGCACAATCTTGTTTGTTTTTGACTTTTCGAGGGTTTGAAACTTATAAGATTCTTGTTAGATTCGGTCCTATCCCACTACACCATATGGTAGACGGAAGCGAGTGGGTAAGAAATGATGGAGGTGAGCGGCGCGGGGCGGTGCGCGGCCGGTCGAGCGGTCGAGCGACCGCATTCCATATGGAATGCCGGATTATACGCAATGTCAGTGTGACTCGAAGCTGGCTGCCTCTACAGTACTGACCATTGCACATTTGCAACTAAGTCTAACAACAGAAGTCTACGTCTTAAACATGAAATTACGCTAGCACGGTGCTATAAATTGCGTCGCTGATTGACATTACGGCGCAAGTCTCTTTATGCCCACACGTAAATATGTTAAACCAGCTTCGTTTAATGTATGAAGAAATATGAGCGTGTGCGTTTCAAACGAGATGAGACACTTATTGCGTGTTACAAAAGCGATTTCTATTTTAGCTATCTGTAAGCAATATGCTAGAGTTATATAAATGGTCCCTGTTGTTACTTCAACCCATTTTAAAAGCTTTTAATTAAGGTGGAAGCTCACATCTGGCCCGCGAAATTCTAATTTTCTTACGTTTTTGGCAATTTGCAGGCCAGTGCTTGGTTGTATGTTTATGAAAATTTGATTTGCGACTGTAAGACGTATGAAGTTACCGAATTATAACCATCAAAATTACTAACTACTAAAGAACGACGACTAAATTACTAAAGAATGACTTTTACATGCAAAAATCAATCTTGACATGAAAATGAACTTGGAGGGTTGTATTGATAATTTTGATGGTTATAATTCGGTAACTTCATACGTCTTACAGTCGCAAATCAAATTTTCATAAACATACAACCAAGCACTGGCCTGCAAATTGCCAAAAACGTAAGAAAATTAGAATTTCGCGGGCCGGATGTGAGCTTCCACCTTAACTTGCAGTTGCAATGCATGTTTGTGATAATATGTACCTATGTATGTTCGGGCGGATTCTTGCACCAATATTGATACGAATCAGAAATTCAAAAGATTACTAAGCAACAGACAATGAACAAAACCTAGATCTATTTTTGTTTGGATACACAATAGTCTTCTGAAATTTTTCAGTAGGTATTATTTATAATATGGAAATTATTTAATTTTATAAAGTAAGTACACTAAAGAGAATGTCTATTGACTCAATAAGAACCATAAGTTTAGGTCTTCCCCGAGACATCGAAAAGGGTTGCCAATAATTAAAAAAAACAATTGGACTTTATTTATCATTATCAAGGGAGTTTAGTAAAGTAACTATTTTTTAGTGTACCGAAGTCTGTGGTAAAAAATTATTAGTTACAAACGCGCAGTTTAATGTCGGAAAATACTAGCTGTTAAATATTGAGCTATCATAGTTGTGACGTGATTTGCTTGTTACTCAGTAATCTGAACTCTGTACCTACCTATAACCAATTGATAAGCAAGTCCCACAGCGTTTGGCAACAGTCCCTTGGCCCGCGCAAGGGGCCCTGTAAACCCTTGATAAATTATTATCTCAGTGACATTACTCGTGATCTCACATAATGAGTATAATGAGTTCGATAGTGCGTGCTATATTTCGAAACACGTCCGTCGTCGCTTCCGCTGTGTGACCCACAATCTACAACAAACTTTTTAGGTGTATCTATAAAGTAATACGTATTATAAACGAGAGGCCTGACATTTTTAATCCATGACGTGTTGTGTACCTGTTGCAATGACTACCTTATAAAGGTTCCTGTAGTCTGGTTGGAAATCTAACCCAGCTGTACTTAGAATGATTCAAGCCAGATGTCTCGACTTAGGAATGCAAAATTCCAAACACAAGGAATGCCAACATTTTATTTTCGTTCTTCTTTTAATGGAAAAAGTTTAGATTTCAGGTACCTCGAGGAACTTTCGTTTGAACGGTGACTAGTGTAGACTTCTCACGGATTTTTGTAGTTAGTGTGACTTCTTGTTTTTGTCTACCTGCATAAAGGGCTGTTTGTCGCAGAAATGTTATTTATTGTTCATAAATCACACAGCGATCTGATTCTAATAATGTTAAGTTAAAAGCCATATTGCTCGCACTAAAACCTTAGCCACAAAATTCATTATCGTGCAGTGTCCGGTTCTTGGGTCAAATTCACACAATCATGGTGACCTTTAATCTCGTTTCAGATAGCTAAAACACGTTCCTTTGTGTAAATTCTCAGAATTGGTATCATGTCTTATTGTTTACATACAGCAGCGATAGAAAATTGCGTGACGTTTTATTATTGGTAGGTAAACCAATTACCAAAACTTAAGATTATCCATTACTGAATAATAGTTGTATAAGCTACGGCTACGCACAGGCACCGAGTATTACGCCGACTTTTTTAACCTTTTCAAATCGATTTACAAACCAGTGCCGAGTCTAGGTAGTTATCCACGCGGGTCCTTGACATTATAGACAACTTTTAATTTCTGATTCAAAATGTCACATGAGTTGCCAGTCTAGAAAATAAATTCACACTAAAATGTTTCTCACCTCCTTGTGATAAAGTTTTAGGTTGTAGGTATTGGTTTCTAATCAAATAGCAGAATTATGAAGGATACTTGCTATTACATTGCCTTTCTGTATTCTTTCTGTCATGACTTTATTTCATAATGTTTGTAATTTAAGATATGGTTTAATAGGTACGTAGACCTAGTCGAGTCATGAGTTAATCAACCGGTTAAGACTATGTGCATACTGCACCGAGATTAGATAAATAATTTGTTTTAATAGATAGATAACGCAAGCATGCGATCATTACGAAATAATTATCTCGTCTACAGGATAATACAACTCCTTGTGCAGACGGATTTCATCATTGTGATTTAAATATGGAATAAGGAAGTAGGAATAACATTAGGTGTCAGTCTAAACTTGGTAATCTAGGACGGTAGTCTTGTAATGGCACAGATTCTACAATCAAGTGTTGTTTATCTCGGGCAAATATGATTGTTATAAAATGAAGGTAGATAGAAAAGGCTTTTTCCTCAGATAAAACTCATAAAACCTCTCCTGTTTTGTAACGAATATCATAGTCACTCGCAGTAGACGCCTTTCGTTTTACCGGACAACACTATTAGCCGCAATAAACACTCATTCTAAATTGAATTACTTTCAATTACCAGTAAATCGGTTAGGATGTCATCTTGCGATGCAAGATGCGGTCTTTCCTGTTGTACCAGATAGCCCTGAGTAGCGTTTGAGTTTTAGTTCTTTAAAAAGTAAAATTTTGCTTTGCAACTTTCCTAATGCATTTCATCAACGCTGCAGTTAATAGCGTTGCGCTAAATTTTGTAAGGTGAATGAAGATATGATCGTCAGTGTTAGTGATGAAATCTTGAAGAGATATAATCACATTCCGCGGCTAGCCTCCCCTCTCTCTGGCGCAGCCGCGGTGTTGCATACCGATGTCGCCGTCGCCGCACTCTTATGTGGGTTGCATTGCACTTTACCAGCGATGTTGTTGTGGATCATCTACTTGAAGTTACTTGCCATCCTTTTGTTTCATTCAGTAGCAACATTGTTGCCTCAAGGCACTATACCACTGAATGAAATATTTGGCCCTTTGAGACAAAGTCAATTATTTTCGGGAGAATCGTCAATGTCAATAGTGAGTTTAGTGACGTATGCTGAGGACTGGTTAGTTAGACCATTGCTAGATGATGTATAGGTAGAGGATAGCGGGTAACGGTTCTGTCATGTTTGCAGAGGCACGGGTGTGGGCCCGTGTGTGCGTCCGCGCCGCTCACTCAGTCACACAGGCGCAAAGCGCTCACGGCGTAGCGCGGCCGTTGAACCGAATACTCGAGGAATTTCTCCAACACCGCAGTCGCTTTGCTTTGCAGAAGAAGAAAATTATCGCAGCTGGTAGGCTTGCACGACTAGAAATGATGACGACTGTGTGTTTATTAACCTCGTCGTGGATTAAAGGCGTTATTTTGTTGGACGTTTGATTGTATGTACTGCTGTGTCCTGGACATTTGAATGTTGTTGTTTTTCGCTTCCCAAAACCCCAATATTTTCGTATAGATTTGAAAAATGTTTGGTGTTTTTTTATTCTTCTCTGTAGGTAGTTTACAGTTCTCTATGATTTGGAGTGACGCAGCTGTACCTCTTATTACTACAGCGACAATTTAGGTGTTAGTAAGTAGGTACCAATTTGTCGTAGACACGTGTGCAGCTGATCTCGCAATAGCATACCGGGCCAGGGCGCGGTCTGCCAATGGGCTCTCGAAACGCGAATTGAATTTTATGTGACATATATTTATGCTACAGTTTAAACTACCAAAGTTTTGATAGTAAACGAGCGGTGTGTTCTTAATATTTAAAATCAAATAGAATGGTGTCCCATTCTATTTGATTTCAGGAAGATGATGCATTAGTAACAAATGATTTTCTATGAGTAAAACAGAACGAGAGGAACGGAAACAGATGTGACAATAGAGCAGCAATTAGTGAAGCGATTGCGAACACTGTGATTACGTCTATTGGTCTGCAACACGTTTAGTTTACATTTATTGTTCAAACATTGTATAATTTGAAAATTTAATCATCTCTTTAGAGCGATCTTTAGTAGGAAAAATGCCACATTTCCGTTTTTTCTGCTTTACGTTTATACTAGATTGCATCGACCAATATTAGTAGGTACAACACAATTACACAACACACATACAACTGAACGGTGTTTTTTAATATTTTAGTATTATTGTGAACACGTTGAAAAGTTTATCCGCCAAATTTTCATGTGACAGCTGTGTTGCTGGTCTGTAAACTTAATAATGTAATAATTAGACTTGAGACACACTGTTTTCATGTAGTGTGAGACGAACATTTTTTTTTGTTATTTTAATACTAACACACAATTTGCCTTGCTCCATGTGACCGTTTTTATTGCATAGCGTGACTCAAGACAAAAAATTTAATCGATCTCTAGCACATCTTTGAGTTATGTAAACATAATACGATTTTTTTTTACGTAAGTGACTAGTAAATATGTACAGACAGGTAGGTATAGTTTATTAAATAGGCAATCATGCTGTTTTCCTTATTTGGTTAACAAATCTCTTGAAATTAAGTACCTCATTCGTAAAGGTATACTTAGTAGTACGTTTCCTGTACCTCTACCATGAGTTTACACAGCCAAATCTCGCAAGCGTCTACGTAAATTATTTGTATGAAATATCGTACAGCGCCTCTAGCGGTCACGGAAAGAATTACAATCCGTAACATGAGCGCTATAGATGACGATAGGTTAAAAACCTAACGTAATCTATTCTATAGTTACTAACGTTTATCAGCTGTCACCATACAAAACGGTACCATGAGTCACTTATTTCACTGAACCTATCGAATAATTCGCTTACTATAGTGGTTACGTAGCTCACTAGCATTTTGGCGTGTGAAACATATGTTTACAACAAAATTATGTACGTTTTTGAGTCTAATGCAGTCAAAATAATGCCTGCAAAGCTTCTTTGGTATGAAATATGTTAGTAGCCGCTGAATTTGAAGACCAACGACGTGAATAACGTGAATTTCGAGAAATGATTTTCCGAAATGAAAATTCATGTTAGACACCAATTGCAAAATATAAATGATTGAAAGTTTTTGAAACTTTATAGACTCTCTAAAGAATACTTTAAAGGTTTGTGCATATGTATGAATAATGTTACGGATTTGATGTCAACACAACGAGTTTTATTAGAACTAAAGGTACCATGCAGTTCTCTCAAAACAAAACATAATAATTTTGTAGAAAGTTGAAACATACCTTTCTATGAACTCTACCAACAATTGAAACTGAGGCACAGGGTCCTCATTGTTTTAAATGATCTGTTTGAATCTACTAATGTAAACTGTTAAACCACACAACACAGCTCTGTGACACAAGGTCAACAAACAAAATTACAAATTGAATACACGACAGTGACATATTATAAGGAATAAAAATTCAAAAACCACTAAATACTATAAGTAGTCTAATAACCGTCAACTTTTCTATTTTGTCGGTTTATTTGTGTATATATCGTTCTCTCCTCTTATTAGTGGGAAAGAAAGAAACAAAACATGAGTAGAGTGAAGTTAGCTAGACGACACAATCTATCGAGCTTACATTAGCGCCTGCGTAAGACTCCGTAAATCTCATGGTGCAAGCATAATCGAAATCTATTTGATACACGTTAGCACGCTAGCGAGCTCAACGTTAGCGAGTAAGTTTTCTATGACAACTCATGGTAGAGCTACTGGTAGCTTTCAGCCTTAAAAGCTTTCAAAAGGACTGGTAAACTATAAAGGTAGATTGGTTTTCTTTCATGATAAATGGTGATACATTTATTTAAGCACCTACATGATGTGTAAAGTTGTGAATTTGTGATTTATTAATGATTGTCTCCAATGTAGCTTTTATAAAGCCCTGAAGTTGCAGTCTTTGCCGAAGGGAGTTGGTAGGTAGGTTTGTTCTGTGTTTACCCAGAATATTTTAGAATTTTGTTATTGGTACCCTCTACTTTACAGATTTTCCTAGCTAGTATCGCCACTATATTGGCCATTTACCTCCATTAGCTTCTAGAGCATGCGTGTATGTGATAAACAACTGATAAGCTTTATAATCTTATCCTCAGATAACGACAACACTAGTTATAGAGTTACCAATGTTACCATACTGAAACCACATAGGTAATTATGTGTATAAGTATCTACTAAATTAAAGTTTGAGTGACGTGACATAGACCAGTGAACAGAACCAAAATTATGCGTTTATTTATTTTCGCATTTCAAAGAAATACTTACTTGAAAGTTAACGTAATATAATCAAATGATTATCTTCGATTTTCCAATCGCAACAAACTTTCGCTGCTCAAACCGCTGCTGCTTGCTATCTACGTGAGATCTCTTAAGTACCGCTTGTAGTAAATGTATTTATGTATTAGTGATACAAATGCTAATGAAAACCGGCCGAATAAGACGGTTCAACTAAAACATTACGTAACATCGTTGGATAACGCTATTTGCCATTATCATACCGAATTTTTAATTACCATTTGAGATTCTCGTACTTTTACGTGAATGCTTCTTCGGCAACTTACTAATAAAAGATTGCGTCACCAGCCTTCACTTTTAGTGTCGAAACTATGCATGAGTTGCACGTTGCACAAACATCCGGCTCAAAAGACCAACTGACTGACTTAGATGACAATCGATACTTTAGATAGGTCAGCTAAAAACCGATAAACACAAAATAGTTTACACGTGTAACAGGTAACTGGGGCCATAAAATTATTATAATATTTGTATTGGAACTAGCCCGAAAGCTGTTTCTATGTCTGCACAGATTTGGCAATACGCGTGTATCGTTTACAGTAAATCTATGAAATTGTTTGATTGTTATTTAGCACGAATTGTTTACTTGGGTTTCGCACTGCGGAATGTGGGCTGGCATGCACTTTGAGGATTAAAGACAAGTAGCGCAGGGCAATCATACAAGGTTGCAGGCTAAAAATAATGCAAAATCTTGGGTAAAATAAAACCCTTAGTTGGCAGCCGGTTGATGGTGGCGGTGTGGTGTGGCGGGCGAGTGAACGCGCCGACCTTGGGCCCGTGCCGGCCCGCGGACGTTCGTTGAACGCGCCACGTCCCGCGCACCCCGCGCCCCGTAACCCGCGCGCCCCGCCCCGCCCCAAGCCCTACACCACAACTCGTTTGCGACACGATTATTCGAAAATATTCAAAAATCAAAGTGAGAAGCTGCCAGTATTCTAAATATTTTAATCATTTGGCTCTAGAAGACCCCTGACCGTGATGCCCTACTTAGAAACTTCAAATTACTCGTACCACGAAAAACAACTCCACACAGATGTCATCGATCTCTCTCTACGATTAGCATTGTCTCGTTCACTAGAGTTCACTAATCTCCATAACATACATATCGCGATCTGTGTTTATTTATCTCATTTCACAATCTACCATAAAGTTATCAGATGATTTCTCAGTCACGAGGTATCTATTACGTTATGCCGACAATGTATATCGTGTAACTTACAATAAAGGCGGCCATAACTACTCAAAACAAAAGCGTTTCCACGTTTGGCTCACTAACACGCATGCGAACATAATAGACTATAAAAATATACCCAAAACAGTGCGTGACGTAGTATTTTGCTGCATTATTTTCGCAATAGTGTGTGCGTGGGGCCCGCCTGGGCGCGATGGTGGCCGCTGCGAACGTTGACCGCGCGTGTACGGTCAGCAAAACTTCAGTACTGCTCAAATTGTAATATTCCTGATTAAAAGCGCTTTTACTGAATGATTATCGATTTTATATACGACGTTTTCGCTGTCGTGGTTATGACAAATTTATTTGTTTGATTGCCACATAAATTACTTGTATTGTTTACGAATAAGGGTCTGCGTTACTTTATTATAAACGATGTTGGACATTTAGTTCTCGACAATTTTTAGGGTTCCGTAGCCAAATGGCAAAAACGGAACCTTTATAAATGCCTGTCATGTCTGTATGTCCGTCCGTATGTCACAGCCACTTTATTCGCAAACTATTAGACTACACAGTTGAAACTTGGTACGTAGATGTATTCTGTGAACCGCTTTACGTTTTTTATACAAAAATTAAAAAAGTAAAGATTGAGGGGGTCTCCCCATACATGGAACTAAAAACTGAAAAAAACTTTTTATCAAAAATATACGTGTGGGGGGGTGTCTATAGACAGGTATTAAAAATGACATTGAGGTTCCTAATACCATTTTTTCTCAAAGTCAACAGTTTGAAAGATATACACTTCCAAAGTGGTAAAATGTGTGTATCTTTAACACCTCTAACTTTTAAACTAAGAGAGTAAAAAATCTAATAAAAATATATGCTGTAGATCACAATAGAAACTTCCAACCAAAATTGGTTTGAACAATATAAAGTAAATAGCTTTTGAGATGGTATAGCACATTTAAAAAACCGTAAATATAACTTTGTCATTCTTACAAACACTATGAAAAACAAACTGTTCACAAAATATATTTTTCTGTTGCTGCCTTCCCTAATACGATGGTACGGAGCCCTTTATGTGCACGTCCGACTTGCACTTGGCCAGTTTTTAATTTTTATGAAAGTGAATCACATTCCGAGTGCACAAACAACATTACATGTGTTTATTTGGGCCCTTCTGTCAGTATGATAGTGATATGTGTGAACTAAACACACATGATTCACATTTATTTGTAGTAAGTTATGCTGATAAAACTGTCATTGTCCCGTCCTTGTTGCTCAGAGGCGAGAAAAACATCGCATATTAATTGAGTAAATCGCATTTGATCTTTTGGCGAAAACAAAAAAGAATGAGATGGATATAAATTGGTGGTCAATAATAGAAAAGAGGTATACGATATATATGCAGACAGAAATAGATAGCTAAGGAAGGGAGAGAGCTCAAATCCCTTAGAATTAAGTACGACATGGTTATAAACTTATTATCCACACGCTCAGACGGAGATGGTAGGATGAGTTGGACTCACAAAAACTGGTCCGTAGTAGCACTAGTTAGAGAAACGTGGAAAGGGAGTTATAGGAAGTGTTACAATCATACTCACAAACAACAACATCCTCCTTCTTCTTTATTGTGCGGTTAGTGCCTAACCTGGGTCTTTGAGTTGGCTTTACATGCAGTCGAGATATACCTCTCAGGCATGCTGGTTTGGACTGCGGGATGTTGTAAGAGATACCGCAGCCTTGACATATAGGGCTAAGAAGGAACATGGATGGTTTTTATTCCGTAGAAGTCTGACACTCCCTTTCGCTCTGCCCAAGAGCGGGGGTTATTTGGTCATTTTCCACTCGCCAATAAAAAGGCATGCTGGTTTTCTCACTGAAACAACTGGTAATTAAACAATACGCACATAACTCCGAAAATTCGGAGGTCTTGATTTCTAACTAGTCGGTTGACCATCGAAGTACTACCGTAAATATAGAAGAAACACGCTGATAAACATAGTGTAGTAGAGCACGAGACTCCTAATGAAATTTATAAAGCCCTTTTTGATGTTGTGCAAAATGAATACCAGTCTATTTTTAAGTCTAAAACGATTAACATTAAGGGACCTTCTGTGGGCTTCAACCAATGGGCTACACCAGGTATTTACAAAAGTCGAGCCCGATTGTACGAGTTGTATGGTCTTAAACAATACAGGTTTGATACAACTTTTCTAGAGTATGTTAAAAATTATTCCAAATTATTTAAAAAGATTTGTATTATTGCAAAATCAAAATTCTTAAGCGAGACTATTAAAAATTCTAATAATAAAGTTAAAGCCACTTGGAAAATCATTAACAATGAAACGGGTAAATCTGTTAAACAAGATAATCACCTCGAGATCATGGTGGGTAACAAATTAGTTAGTGAAGCAGCCGACGTAGCCGAGGCTTTTAATGAGTATTTTGCCAGCATACCTATAGCGACGACTCGTTCCCTGAGTTCGTCGCCGTCTAAAGCCGAAGATCTTTTGCATAGCAGCGTGTCTAAATGTGGTAAAGTATTTAGTTTCGAACATGTAACGCCTCGTGATGTAGTTAACGTTTTTAATTCACTTAAGTCTAAAAACACAGGTGATTACTGGGGCATTTCTATTAAACTTTTAAGTAACATAATCGACATTGTAGCCCCCTGTCTTGCCGTTACTTTCAATAAATGCGTCGATTTGGGGACTTTCCCTGACCTTATGAAGAGCAGTAAAGTCATCCCTCTATTTAAATCAGGCAGTAAAAACGATATCGGTAACTTTAGACCAATTTCTATTTTACCTGCTTTTAGCAAAATTTTTGAAAAATTGATTCTCAAACAGTTGTTATTACATTTTAATTTAAATAATCTCCTTCATAATGATCAATATGGCTTTACAAAGGGTCGTTCGACTACGGATGCAGGTGTTGCTTTGTTGAAACACATATTTGACGCATGGGAGAACGCGCAAAATGCAATCGGTGTTTTCTGCGATCTCTCTAAAGCTTTTGATTGCGTACATCACGACACGCTTTTACGGAAACTGCGTTATTACGGTGTTCAAAATGAGGCCCTAAATGTGATAGATTCGTATTTGCAAAATAGATTCCAATGTGTAGACGTAAATGGCGCGAAATCTTCCGGGCTACCGGTTCGGCTAGGTGTACCTCAAGGTTCAATACTGGGTCCGTTTTTATTCTTGGTTTATATTAATGATCTACCATACTATTTAAAGGGTTTTTGTGACGTTGTACTATTTGCAGATGATACCTCTCTTATCTTTAAAGTAGATAGGAATAGACACGATTTTGACGACGTAAACAGCACGCTATCAATGGTCACGGATTGGTTCACAATAAACAACCTTGTTCTTAATGCCAAGAAAACTAAAATAGTTAAGTTCGCTTTACCCAATGTTAGAAATCTAGGTCCCAATATTATCCTCGCCAATCAGGAGCTGGAAACTGCCGACTCTGCTGTATTTCTGGGCATAACAGTAGATCCAATATTACAATGGGGTTTACATATATCAAGCCTAGCGGGAAGGCTAAGTTCAGCCGCATACGCCGTCAGAAAAGTAAGACAATTCACTGACGTTGATACAGCACGGTTAGTCTACTTCAGTTATTTTCACAGCGTTATGTCATACGGTATTCTGCTGTGGGGCAAAGCTGCTGATATTCAAAATATATTTGTTCTGCAGAAGCGAGCGGTTCGTGCAATTTATCAGATGGGTGCCCGAGTTTCTCTTAGAGATTTTTTTAAGGAGATTGGTATCCTCACTGTTGCTTCTCAGTTCATCTTTACCAACATTTTATATATTTAACAAAATATCCACCTGTACACTAAAAACAGTGATATTCACAACTTTAACACTAGAAATAAGCATAAACTACGCGCTCCTTTTCACCGGCTTCACAAAGTTCATAATTCATTCGTCGGGCTTGGTATAACATTTTATAACAAACTGCCATCTTCTTTTCTAGACTTGCCATTTAATGCGTTTAAAGCCAAAGTAAAATCTAATCTTTGTTTAAAAGCGTACTATTCCATTAACGACTACTTAAATGATAAGAACAGTTGGTCGCTGAGTTGAACACAAGACAATGTTTGTTATTTATTTATTTATTTATGTTCTTTCTCCAAGATTAGTTTACTGATATGTTATGTCTTTTTTTATTATTATTATATACTTTTTTATACTTGCCTTACTATTGTATCGAGTCTGGTTCTTCTAACCAACCTAACAGACAGATGTGTGCTGGGGAGTTTGTTCCGCCACTTCTTCTTTCCAGCAAAAACACTAGGAAGTGTCGAAGGGGGGGCGTTTTGGGGGACTGTCTCTTGTAAATAAGTAAAGTAAAGTAAATTTTGACGTTCGAAAAGTGCTGATTATCAGCCTAGTTTGAATAAATGAGTTTTGATTTTGATTTTGATTTTGATTTTGAGTGTTCTTACAAATGCTGTAAACCAAATCTAGGTTGTTCTCGTACACACGTATAAAATCACGTCTACAGTTAATTGCAGAAGAACTCATTCAAAATACATATTTAAGCAGACCTCTTCAGACAATGTATCCGTTAAAATTCTTGAGGTACACGAACGCTATTGGATCTTTGAACAGTATGAATCGGTTTAGAATTCTGTTCATGTGAGGAAATAAAATGTTGGCGCGGCTCCTTTATTGCAAACTTACTATGACGACTTCGTCTAGGATTTATTGTTGACACTGTAATCTTGAGCCTTCCTATAAGTTTAAACAGATATGTACGCATTCGTGCATACAAACAGGATGTGGAGGATTTTCCTCGTTCGCTCTGAGGCGAAGTATCAGACGGGTTCTTGTGCATTATTACTCCAAGATATTTTACCTGTGGATTCTAAATGATACGATGGAGAACTTGTTGTTGTTTTGCTCTTGAATCTTGTAATCTTGCTCTGTAATCTTTACGTTCCTTTATACTGGATGAAGAATAAAATATTTAGAAAACTAAGGTTTCCTACCAAACAATCTTGAAAGGTAGAGACACATTAACCGCTGAGGTCCTTCAAACCTATAAGTCTAGTTTAATAATGCCTACTTGTGTTCATCTATGTCTATTGCACTAGGTCCGATAACTAGAAAATTGCAGGCTGATTTGAAAATTATTCAACAAAGGCCAGTAGAGATTGAACAGATTGTTAACAACTTAAAGGTGCAATTGTCGCGAGTGCGTCAATGATGGCGACTGAATGTGCTGTCTGAATTGCATCACATATTATTATTATATCCAAGGATGGAGATGATTCTGCTGTCCGTACATTTTTATTTTACAAAGCAAAAGTGTTTCAATTACTTTATTTTTATTGCTTTATTTGTATGGTTTGTTACATTTGTTAGCGATAGTTAATCGCTTTACTGATCGCACGCACCTGTAGGCTAAACCTGATTTTTATATGAAAAAATGTGGCTGCCGAGACGCTTGGTTATTTTTAAAACCCACATAATTATGACGTGTGCGATAGTAAGATAATTCCGGTATATCGCCCGTTAACCTGCCAATTATCTGTTTTGCCCATGTTTTGCCTGATCTTTAGGAAAACAATTCTAGAAAACAATATGTTTATCCAATGTGGATTTTACGTGTGCAATTAACAGCTTTCTAGTGACCATGTTTATCAATTTTCCTTATAAGTTGAATGAATCACGACATTCTTTTACTCCTATTTAAAAACAAGTCAAGTCCTTTTTATAATCCGGGTTTTCTTTCCAAGAAAAGTAATACTGTCGAAAGTGAAATTGTTTTTGCAAAAATTCATGCGTTAGGTGTTTTCGTGTTGATGTCGTGCATGCTTGCCGCTGCAAACGTCAACTGGTGCGGAATAATGTACGATTTAACGTCAAAGCAGATGTGTGCGATACGATCTCCCCGCATCAACTACACGAGGCGCATCGACCACATCCACATGACACTTTCCCCGCATGCACTGCATGAAAGCCACTCAGCACGTTTCGTTATTAAGGCAATTATCTAAAACGCCATCGAATCCTGTTCACACATGACATGCCTTTGTCGCAACAACAATGATGAGTTATGGATATTGCACTTTCATGTGTGTTGTTAGGTTTTGGTTGGCAGGACCACGTTTTGGTTTATTCTTATTTATTATGTATATTAAGTTCTATCTTTTTTATTATAAAGATAAAATATTTGTTTGTTTGTTTGTAACGAATAGGCTCCGAAACTACTGGACCGATTTGTAAAATTCTTTCACCGTTGGGAAGCTACACTATCCCCGGGTGACAAAGGCTACTTTTTATCCCTGTATTCCAAAGGGAACGGGAACTACGCGGGTGAAACCGCGTGACGTCCGCTAGTTATATACATAAATTACTTACTTACTCTTTCTCCAGTTCATCTGTTTCATTCTAACATTGTCCTTCTTTAGATCATAGCTGTTTTTATACCTATTTAATTACTTTTACAAAGATACCGCCATTAGTTTATTAGGTCATTTAGTTTATAATAATTGTGCCATTTGACATTAATAATGAAATACTTTTGTATCACTATCACAATTTTAATTAATTGTTGTTTGTCAGGCTTTTGTTTTCCACATTTTGATTTTCTATATACTTTAATTTGTTTATGATGTTTTCTAATAATAAACATAACAGTACTGCTGTTACTGTTTGAAATGAAGAGAGACGTTCTAAATGTTGTTCGGCACTTGCACGATACCGGTATTTTCCCCATGGCCTTGCTCATGTAGTGTAAACAATTCATATTACGCAATTTACAAACGCATTTACGTTGCAACATTCCCTTCAGATAGTCAAAAAGACAATTGACATGGATTACATGACGTTATCGCACAGAACTATATTGAAACCACTTTCTTTATCACAGTAAACAATCAACTATTTTTAAACGGTTGGCCAAATGCCAAGCCGCGTACACTTTCTTTACTATCTCTACTCCGAAAATACTTTAGTTTTGAAGCCTGTGTGGTTGCCAGGTGGTAATAAAAATTGATCACAGTTGCGCAATTTTGTACCGTAAACTACCACTACGAAAACCGTCTACAAATCAAATTTACCTACATACAAATCGCCTATTGATTTTAGTCCCCGAATTATGTAGTATCAGTTTTGTGAAAAACAGAATATTTCAATAGAAAGTTCTGGTTTATTCGTAGAATGATTAACGCTTCGCGAGATGTAACAAGTGGTGCATCGGGGATGCGACGGGGGTCGGGGTGCGATCGATAGGGGTTCGTGGGCGTCGGGGGCGCTCGGCGGGGCGCCTCCCACGTCAGCTGGAGCCCGGCCAGCCTGCCTCCAGACCTGACGTAAATAGCATCGATAGGCAGCACTGTTTACGTCGGAGCACGTTTTTCATAATATTATCGTTGTTATAAATAAATTAACCCAAGGATATTTATAACGAAGCTGAAATCGGAGGTAAGACTTCTTGATTGTTCCTTTTTGCATGGTATTCTTTATGATTTATTCGATGTTTTAATGTTTTTCGTGAAGGCGCGGCGCGCCGTCATTTTGAGTCTGAAAGTGTTTAACCGTAACTTCAAGCTCTGCTTTTATTGAAATCTGATCTTTTCAGATTATATTTTATTGCTATGCCGATGGCAAAGCTTATTAGATTAGGTGTGGTGAATGTTGATTAATAAGATAAAAGTAATAATTCATGGTGACCTTTCAGTGTCGGGGTTAATCCCTGATGAATTAGCCGAAAACATGTGTTAAACAATTCACCGTTAGACCGCTAGATGATTAATGCGATTATTAATAAAATTCGGCTCCAACAACGATAGCTGAACCTATGTCTAGCCGGATGTTAAGTCTCAGTTCAAAATAACCTTGGCGAAACGTTTATTTGTGTACAAGTGTAAGTATAAATATCAATCAAAACGTTGCTCGTCAATGCTCATACATCCACAAAATATGCCACGTGTAAGTCTTGGATGAGTTATCGTGACTTGTATAGAACAATTTCTAGTTTTTACAATAAAACGATTACCTATATATTTTTTAGGAAAATTCCACGAATACACAACATCACGCTTGTAATCCCTGAAGGGTTAGGCAGAGGTGTAAATAATACACCCACATTTCTCCAGATACTATGTTTTGTTACAAATGGATCCTCGCTCCCTATGCGAGCATATTGCCATCAACTGGGCACAATTTCAGACGCCGTGTCTGCTACTATGAAATTCCTGGTGGAAAACCCAACAACACCCGATTGGGGAATCAAACCCACGACCTCATGGTCAGCAGTCGCGCTTTCGACCACTAGACCAACCAGGCAATCGAGAATAGTTAATTAGGAAAAAAAAAAACAAAAGTTAAGAGAAACGTGAATTGTGATTGTAAAATTGTAGCTGCATTTGTAACTTTGTATTTACGCGGTACATTTTCAGACAATTTGTATGAGCGACGCGGGAAAGTCTTCGTAATTTATCTGTATTTTCTATTCATTCGTATTAGTGACGTAACTGCTGAGTGAGTAATGCCCGAGATTTGTGTCCCTGACGTAATTTATACTTAACACACTGTGTGAGCTGTGTACGTCTTTCTGATAGCCATTCTCTGAATTATTGTTATGCCAACACTGATTAAGAGGAACGTTTGTCGTGAATTGAACTTTACTGCATATTGTTATCATTTTAGTACCTACTCCGCTAATCGATTCGTAGCTAAACCATTTCAACTAAGATTAGGTACCTATTTATTTCTTGTGATCTGGGTTTTAAATGTTTGAGTTCTGCTTACGTTAGTTTTTAAAAACAATTTAAATGTTATTTTTATCTTTGAAGCGTATTCTCAGAAACAGTATCTCCTACATTCGAAAACAATCTCCGACTTCGTGCCAAATGATACTGTAGGTTTTCCAGACTTTTTACATGTTTACGATCTGTATCATCGTTTATAAACACAAAATGAATTCTGTTTATTTACTCGAATTGTTTATTTATCACACTGTTTGTTTGTTTATTGGGTAATTACCTACGTACTTTTATGGTTTCGATTAGTATGTTTCTAATAAGCTCTTCTCTAAACACATCGCTTTACAAGTTTACGTGCCCAAAAAATTATAATTAATATTGAATTAGTATCTACACTCGCGAGCAAAAGTACGGAATCACTTACTTGGACTTGATTCCGCGCGATCTTGAGTACTTAATAACTAGTTAAGAATAATAAAAATTATACCATTTTATAGGTTTAACTGTTAACTTTAAATTAATCCAATTTCATCCACATCACGCCATTATTAAAAAAGCTATCCCGGAATACGTGAAGAAGTAAGGAAAAAGATATGTTTCAATTGTTTGATACGCCGCGAGTTGCACCCTATTGACCCCCTATAAAAGCACGTGTTATCGGATTTTTTTTATCAGTCGGCTAACACACGTTGACCGGTACACATCTCCGCCACTTCTGACCCTTGAACTTTGAAGACAATGGATACTACAAGCAGCACAAATCGTCGCCCTATTGCAAGAAGGGCTCAGCCAGCGGGCTGTCGCACGTCAGCTCCACATAAGCCAGTCCGAAATCGACATATATTATGACTGGTGTCGACGTCCAACAGGAGCTCCGAAATGTTCGTGGGGTAGCTGCCAGCGAGTGGACAGTTCCTCGAAGACTTAAGCAAGCTAATTTGACTCCAAAAAGGTCTGCCACAGGCCCGAAACTGACGGCAGGTCACCGACAAGCACGCCTTCAATTTGCTTGCTTCCATCTTGATTGGGAGGTTGAGCAATGGAGGCGAGTTCTGTTCTCCGACGAGTGCAGAATGTGTTTGCACGGCAGCGATCGAAGGGGTCGGGTCTACAGGTGGCTTGGGGAGCGATTTGCGCAGTGCTGTTTCGCTGAGACAGTGGCTTATGGGGGCGGTTCTTGTATGATGTGGGTCGGCATTTCCTTCGACGGTAAAACGGAGCTTGTTTTCGGGCCTGGCGGGGGACGAGGAGGCGGTCTAACTTCAGACCGCTACATTTCCGATATTCTGCTGGGACATGTCGTTCCTTATGCGGGATATATCGGTGATGACTTCCTCCTTATGCACGATAACGCTCGTTGTCACACTTCTCGTGCCACAACTGAATACCTCGGAGAAGTCGGTATCATTGGACTGGCCAGCGCTCAGCCCGGACTTGAATCCCATTGAGCACGTGTGGGATGAACTGAAGAGGAGGGTTCGTTCCAGAAATCCTGCTCCTTCAAGTGTAAATGAGCTGAAATTGGCTTTGATAGAAGAGTGGGAAGGTATCCCGCAAGAATCGGTTCAGAAGCTGATTAGTTCAATGAAGAACGTCTTCGAGCAGTAATTAGAGATTAGTAAAATATTGAAAATTAATTTTAAGGCCAATTAAATTTTTTATCACTTAATTTTTGTTGTTTTCTTCATTTATTATTTTTCCATTATCCTTATGTTTTCCTAACTTCTTCGCTCTAACCGGGATAGCTCTTTAAATCCTGGCGTGCTTTAAATGAATTTGGTATCAATTTAAAGTTAACAATTTAACCTTTAAAATGATACCATTTTTGTTATTCATAACTAGTTATTCAGTACTCAAGACCGCGCGGAATCAATTCCGAATAAGTGATTCCATACTTTTGCTCGCGAGTGTATATTTTTATGTATATGCAGTACTTATGTATTGATTGACATGACATGTTAAACTTAGGTCTTATTTTAACTTTTGCAGGTACGTACCTACTAAGGACAAGACAGACGGTTATTGGGAGCCATCTCGTATATGCTAATGTAAGTAGGTACCCACAATTGAAATGTCTCGCGTTGATAAAAAAAACTTCTCATTGTTACCGGCGGCGGGGCGCATCATACAGCGCTCATGTTTTCCTGTGTCGCTCACAATGCACAAACAACTATCGGACATTACTTCTATATGTGCGACACGATACAATCAACATTGCGTGCTTATCGAGCTCTCTACATTACAAATTACACACGTTCGCAATTATAGTCGAAACCCGCTGTGATTGATATCTCTCATTGTGTCTAAGCTTACACCGCGCACCGTAATCTGCGGAATCTGTAATAACAACCTGCCTTCAAAACAACTTGAAGGAATGGAACGCCATGAAACGCAAAAATATAACTGTGTTCATGTATGTTTAGAACATCATTCTCAAGTACAATTTTTTTTATTTTTTATTGTGTGCATGGTGAGTATTAACTTTATATATTTTTCGTCTAATCTGTCTAATTTTTTTTAGTCTAATTGACTTAATATTTAAAAAAAAAATATAAAGTTAATACTCATGAGATCTCTAGAAATACCAGTTTGCAAATAACAAAACAATGTCGGTCGTTACATTAATGATTTGAGAATACACATTATTATGTGACTTTTGCAGTCAATAATATGTTTATCAATCTATATGTCTAACAGACTGACGATCAACGTGCAGCTCAAACCGCTGCACGAATCGGGCTATAATTTAGCATTCAGACCTTCAAAATATCAAGTAGTCATCAGCTAAGAGAGAATTTTTGGATAATTCAAACCCAGGGCGGGTCAAATTAGGGTTGAAATTTTGTATGACAATTCGTCACTTGGGGAAACTGGTCGACTAGTATTCTATTTTCCTATGTTAACTGTTAGCATTATTTTGAACATAACTACATTCTGCATGTGTCATGCATGCATGTCATCTAATTATACGAAGTTCAATCACCGAAACTAAAAGTTCGTTGTGTCCCAAATTACTCTATCACACACATGTGGCGACGATAGACAGATAGATCTTTGTTATGTCTTGTAAAATACAAAGCACAAAGACTACCTACAACCTTTGTTTTCTTGGCTGCTTAGTGCCTATGCTCATAACATACACATAGTCTCTCTCATAGTCTCTCACATAGTTTCTCTGTTATTTAAAACTAGCAGTTTAACGTGTTTGTTTTGTAAGAGTATGTTTTGCAGTAATTTTGGTTGTGGGCAGATTATTTTAGTTATTTATTTTATTATGTAAATGGAAAAGTGAACGTACATACGTTAATATTGAGAGTATCGTGGGAGCTACGTCTGCCAACAAACTGCTCTGTAGTTTGGCAGAAGTAAATTGTAATTGAATTTGACTTAAGTTCCAAATAAACACTTTTTCATTTTTTTTTTTTTTTTAGTGGTCGACTGCCCACTTGCCCAGGCGCATGCATTGTTAAGAATTCAGCCCTTGGATATGTGCGAAATGTGAATGAATGCGTGACTTGATGTCGATTTGTTTGTGGTCTGTACATCACTGCAAAAACCATTACGGCCGCGGCCTAGTAACGACCAAGACCGACTGCATTTTAGTTTTATTTGTCTTATGGTATGAGCATTTATGTGATATTTTTAGTATATAGTTATTTATTAACAGGTGGTATTAAAGTTATAATAAATCCCATGGGAAGATAGGATCTCAGAGTGATTCACTTATGTATGAAGTATTTAAATGAGACTTTGATGAGTCCGCGGCTTGTTGTCGACTGTCGGCGCCAGACTTCATTGTTACTTTTATTAGCCTTGTTGGGAGAGTGAACGAACGATCATTTATTAGGATCCATCCACTGATTGTTGCCAGTTGCCACCCCAAGTGTATATTAACAAGTCATGCTTTCTAGCTCGTTCGGCGATCACGACTGCATTCGAAAGGTACTACCAAATTAGCACTTCTATAACGGTTGCTGTAATGAATGGCTTCAGACTAATTCAGACGAACTAAATCTGTCTAGAGATAATTATGTAAGAGTAGAATGATTGCGATGGCAGCAGTGCTAGGATTTAGTGTGACTGTCAAAACACGGACTGGCGCTGATGAGCGTAACAGCTGAGCGTCAGCTGGCGGCACGGCCTCGCTCTCGCAACGCTTAACTAAATATCGCCCTGTTGGCTGAGTTCATCGCCTAAACTATCCACGTTACGTAGGTATGTATATGTATTATAGACTAGGCTATTGAAGCTCCCGGCCACGGGCTGCCGAGCGCCCGAGCAGACGTGCGTTCACGACAATTGAGAGGCCACGCCGATTGGAGATCGCCTCTGGAACGTATGAGGCGCACAATCTAATGAAATTCTATGAACATTTCGTCTCAATAACTGCCTATTGCAATTACCAGTTGCTCATTTTAAAATTTATTTTCATTCGAATTGCATTAATAGCAGCAGGCATCTTGCAAATCACAATTGACTACCTACTTAGTGGTTTTATAAATGTATTTGTGTATTCATTCTGTTTGCCTTGTCTTCCAAAATGCAATTGATTAGCATCTTCCGAGGTGGGGCCGAAATACTTTATCTCTCTTTATCTGTGATATCCTTTGTGATCAATGGGTTTTAATCAATTTTCTTTGAAATACATCAAGACTGAGCGTGACGGCGTGCGGCGGAAAGAATGCATTCACCCAGCGGAGATGGAAGTATGCTAAAAAGTGAGTAATCAAAAGGTTGACAGCGAAGGCCGTCAGTTCCGCGTGGTGTCGTAACTGCGCCGCACCACACCGCGCAGCGCACCAGCGCGGGTGCAGGCAGGCCGCTCACCTCGCCGTCTGCGGGTCACGGCGTACCTTCGATTCCTTTCTAAAATGCTTTCTATATCTTACACACTAGCGACGCTTCCGAGCTTCGTTTTACCTTCACGCTTTTCCGCCAGTATCATCTTTCCACTTAACTTATCAGATTGCAATGCCAAGTTTTCTGTTTAGGAGTATGTATTGTATGCGGATGCAGTCCCTCTCTCTGTTCGGCGTCGCACCGCGATCCAGTTATCTAGCGTAGTGTGTGTGCTGCGCATGTGCATGCATTCTACATCAGCATTCCGATAGCGGCGCGTCATCCTCGATTGTGTTCCGATGCGTTAGGTATTTAGGATCCGAGCTGACTACACCGACTCGCTTTGTTCTGATGAAGTTTTGTAATTCATCGAAACGGTAATGAAGATCTTAGCCCTAGCATTGCATTTTACAAGATGATAAATAGTTCGAACGAAAGAATACCTATCATTATTTAAACGAAATCGAAAGTGTACGATGTTGCACAATTCCATTGTCCTCACCTCGCTGGAGTGTTATCATGTAATTCATTCGCAGTTCTCAACTCCCGTCAGAGGGGCACTTTAATTAAAGTCTATGGCGATATAAATCCTATGGCACGTCGTCGGCAGTTAGAAAGTGCGCGTGATGTAACAATGCAACGCTCCCCGACTCTCAGCCTCGGAACGTGAACGTGATCGATCTCTTCATTCTACCACTAGTTGCGTTGCAAGATGTCTTGCTTACCTATCCGTTTATGTTATATATCTCCTTAGCTTGGAGGTGCATTATGTATATAATATGCCTCATGCTATCAATAGCCATTTCCATATCTGAATTTATCTCCTGCTCAAATTGTCTATAAAAAGTGATGGTATTTTCCCATACTGTAAAGTGGTTCAATTTAAAGTTCGGGGAAGGGCGTATAGAATGAACAGCGTTGTTTCGACCCACTGATCCGCATGATGTTCTGAGACTTCCGGGGTCATGGCGTAACAACAGACACACGACAGGTGACACACGGTGACACTTGCACCCACGTAACGCGCACCTCTCGCTTACTATAGACAAACACATGATATGATAATTATACTATACTAACACTAATATACATTCACTGCCTTGATTCAAAGCAGAGCAAGTGCCATTAATTATAACCGTCGGGGCTGGGGTTCCCGTCGGGGCTGCGGGTTGATCGAAAGAGATACCGCGGCCTCGGCACAAAGGGCTAAGAAGGAACATGGGTGATTTTTAGTCAGTAGAAGTTTGATACTCCCTTCCGCTCTGCCCACAGCGCGAGTAGTCATTTGATGATTTTCCACCCAGGCATTGCGAATGCTTTTAAACGACATTTTAAGGTTGATCACATTCGCAAAGGATTTTGCATCGGAAATCGGAAGGGTAGTTCTGGGAAATTGTACCAACCCACATTCAATTTTCTCCCATTTTTCCTAAGTAATTGTAATGATTTTGGATAGATAACGCAGATTATTTGCATATAAGTCTAATTATTAACTTTAGATATAAATAGGACCTCTGGTACTACATATTTATAATATAACAGTTATAACTCATTCATCACGTTCGATTAGTTTGACATCTTCAGTTGAATTAATAAGTGTGTGGGTTGACACATTTTAGCCAAATCAAATCCAAAATAAGCTGAATTAAAATGTACTTCACAAAGAACATTTTGGAAACAACGCATTTAAAATGTATTAGGTAACTTAAACGAACGGTAATGGTACCTGCATGCGAAATCGCTTATTTCGTTGGGAGATAAGCGATACTAGCCAAACACGACTATTTTACCAGCCACTTACGCAATATATTACGTAAGTGGTACGTCATCCTGTGACGTGTTTACGTCACTACTTTTTTATGGTAGGTGTAGTAATTATGCGCGTAGATAGTGGGAGCCTATATACGTAGGTAGGTATATCAAAAAGATTGGCTACGCTTTCCGTCTAGACCGTCAGTTGAGAAGAACACATTAAAAAACTCAAAGAAACCTAGCTTTGATTAGGATTTGCTAGGTAAACAAAATCACTTAGTTTTCTTTGTTATTTTACCACTGAGGTGAGGTACCTATATTATTTCATCTAAGCGAATAGTCGATAAAATTCTATTGTTATGTTGGTTTAGCATATTGACCTCTAATAGAGGACCTACGTAATAATCCCGGTAAACTAAAGCTAAGCTAAACTGGTAGGTTCCTCAAATAATCAATAAGGGCCGACAAACAAAAGAATCAAAATAAATATGTAATCAGGTAAATAAATAACTTTCCAATCGATTCACTTAATCAAATAGGTATTTCACTAGAATTATCATTTTTATCTAGCAAATCAAAACAATTACATGTACACAACAATATAAGTCGGTAATCTTTTGAAATAACCTGATTATCTTTTACAAACATTCCGTATAATTTGACCGTGTACAGCGTGTACTGCACTTTTGTACACATATCTTATGCATATCATAAACATAATTATCTGCCTAGAATGTTCTCATAAACGAAGAACCCTTTTTATTAACGATGTGATTTCATCAAATTAATGACTCCTCTCGGTCTAATGAAAATGAAAATAAAATCTTTATTTGTAAACATAGGTTTTAAAGTGGTGTTACAGTTAAATATAGAAGTTCTGTCTATGTTTTGCGTTTAAGCGTACAAATGACTAAAACCCATCAAAGTTCTTCGTTAACGTTCCTGCGGAAGGTAACTGTTTCGAACAAATTCCGAAACAACCCGGGACCACGAAGACTTCTGTGAGAACGATTGTGCGACAATCTTCACGAGGTTCCAGAGAGCTTTTGTTGACTTACCTTTTACAAAGAGTCCAGAGATTTTCCTCACAGAACATTAGCCTAAAAGACGAGCAAGATGTATTAACTCGATGTAAATAAACGAATAATGAAGTGGTCCATTACAAGCCAGGCCAGTCTAGTCTAGTCATCCAACGATTCAACCGAAGTACCGTCAACCGATCTGCATCTATTTCTCAAAGTAGGACGCTCCCATTAGGACTGCGCTATACTTACCCAGCTCTACGAGTTCCAAGAAGTTATTAACACATTTAATTTCTATCGAGTACTTCGTACAGTAGACCGTGCGACCATGGTAAAAATTTGACCCAGAGCTGGCCTAGTAAAGTACGCTGTCCCAAAAGAATAGGAGGTCAGCATAAAACTAGTTTTGTTACCACTGAAATGTGATTCGTTGTAAGAAAAGTTCTAAAGATTACTGATAAATTGGTAATAAATCGGACCAGGTAAATGAAAAAGAAAAAGTGATAGATAACAGCTGAATGCAAGTATGCAGCTTAGGTTAAGATAACTTCAGTTCAAACCACTCTATTAATTAAGATTTATCTTTACAAACAAATAACAAGATTACAAGTCACTGACGTAAGTTATACATTAAAAGTATTTGTAATAAGTTCATTTACTTTTATTGATTTTTTATGTAAATAACACATTTAGCAATAAGCGGGTTTATCTCGAGTAGATAATAATGTCGCAATAGGCCTGCATGCCACGGTATCCAACACGCTCGCTCCACATAATTGTGGAAAATATTGTAAGTTCTGTCTGACCTAATAAAACGTTTGACATACCTTTAATTAAATCAATATGTCTTACCTAATGTTATGAAGTCGTAAAAATACCATAACAAAAACCCAATAGCTTTTTAATGACGCCTGAATCAACAGATTAAAATTTGATTATACCTGAAATACGTCATATCATGGAACGAATGATCAACCAGTGGGAGTTGACGCGATTAATAAAACATAACGCGTATATTGCCCTACGTCATAAATATTCGAGATTGGAGAGTGCTGTACAAACCTAACCACAACAACTAACACATTTCGTAACACTCCGGTGTTCCTGCTAACACTCTAAAAGGCTTTTATATAGTCTCATCGATAAGGTATTGTTTAGCGCTGTAGAACAATGAGAGAAATTCACACATTATGTCAGGCGGCGGAGCGGTCTCGCAAGATCCCCGTGGCTAACGATGTTCGTGCTAAATATAATAACACTTGATATTACATAACCTGAACCTTTATCAAGATTACACACGGGCTGACCACTTTGAATGTACCAGAAGGAATCTTGAATGCAGAATAACAGATTCAGATTACAAACTATTCCCTGTCTGTGTTGTTAACCCCAAGTACACCAATTCAGCCGTAATTACGTGTCGCGACGCTATTAAATATAAATCATCGGGTACTTTAACACATAAGCTATGATAAATTTCACCGTATCACGTTCGAAATTGTCAATTTAAATAATTAAGTACTGTCTGCAAGCAATAAACTACTAGCGAACTAAACCGAAATGGTCCCGACTGAACTATTGAATGTAAATAAGTACTGATTTGATAAATACTTCCTGTTTTGCAAACGACATAGTCACTCATACTATGGTACGTTTTTAGTAGACGTTTGTTATTAATTGTCATGATTGAATTCTTAATCAAACTGGATGGACTCTAACGCCGCCGCCGGCTACTGGTTTATTGACATTCAGTTTTCTTGATTTGTACTAATCGCATTGAATACATACGTCGCGACGTATATTTGAAGTATATTGTTATTTTGGATTGCTAGCTGGCTAAACAGTAGTTTACCAAAATGTGTGCCAACATCTACAATTCTACATCCGATTTAGAATGTCCAAAGTCAACAGATGACTTTTTTTTTAATTCCGAGAAAAGAAACAATGCGTGCATGATTTTCTCTCGGCGGTGTCGCGTCGGTTGCTGGAGGTCCCGCTGGTGACATCATGTTCTTTGACCGGATGAATAAAACAGAAGGCGAGTTGGATATCTACGAGTAACTACATATGTGTGAAATTTAAATCAGCTTTGGCTACACGGCCGGCTCGGCGACGGCGCTGCATGCATTAGCCACGACTTCACGAGTCGCAATCTGGTCTCCACTTCTCAGCTCTTGTTAATAAGTTATCATCACGTTTTGTAGTACACAAATGGCCATAAAAATAAAATGCGCGAAAGATTTGCGCAAATGCGCAATTACTGCCTGTTTTAAATTTTAATTTGCTAATAACATGAGCTATGGGAATTCCAAGCTCAGCTTTCTGGCTCACGAGTCACGTGTGCCCGTAGGAGTACAATAGTTGGCTTGTGGAAGGTCATTGCCGTCGGGGCGTGCTCCCGCTGCGGACTCGACCCTCACTAGTGTGTGCCGTAATTACACCTCCCCGATTACCGCACCATTGACCACTGGATAACAAGTGCGTACGTGGTGATTAGGTACTTAGTAGAGCAGCCTAGCCACGCACGCTTAAGATGACAAACCGTGAATAAAATTCTTTGTACTTTTTCTGAAATGTTTATGAGAAACGTAAGGAATTGTTTTGCACGAAAGCTATTATGTATTATGGGGACAGTGTATTGGTTTAATTATGCTGGCGCCATTACCAGTGGTGAGTGATGTGGCGGCGCCGGCGCAGGGGGGAGAGTGTGATCCGCGGCTTTCGCGTTCCACCTGCCCTCGTCTCTATTTAGACGACGTACCTACAATTACGATAAATTAACATGCTTATGTGTTTTTGATCATTGCGCATTCTCATCGCTATCACATCACGACTTGCGCCTATTCTGAGTGGAACACCTAAAGGTCTTAATTTGCGCAAGCGTTCATCTTGATTTAGAATGTTTGGGACCTTTATTGACTTCTATAGGGGCCTTCCCTTGCAAAAGCAGTCCTTTCATATCGTCAGGTAGATCTTTATGTAGCTCAGTGACATTGTATGATATTGATACAGCGGGGAGTGAAATAGGTTGAATGCACGTCAACCGCACTTTATCTATGCGGTGCGGCTCCACTCTCGACGTAACCGCAGCGCGTGCGGCGGCCGGAGCTTTTACACACGGCCCGGAAATAGAACCAATTAAACTATAATCGAGTGCCACCGTATGACCGAACGCTAGGCTGTCATTCCACAGAATAACGGATCGGCGGCGGTCGAGCGCTAAAGTAGGGTCGAATATTACGGCTCCGCTGAGGTTTGTGCCCTGACACATAGTGTTGGGTTTGTACTGTAAGGAGAGTATGCTGTACCTATTGAATTTTGAGCAAACGATGGAATACTCCATCGAAATGCGCCGGGCATAAATGTGTCCTGTTGGTTGTGTCGTTGTTTTTTCATTCATACGAGTATGCATGTGAGAGAGTATAACAGTACAGAAAGACAAAAAAACGATGGATCTACCATGTAATAGAGAAGTATGGAAGAAAAAGACATGCTGCTTCGACCCCAAATAAATTGGCAAAAGATTGATGACGATGGTTGTTACATCCGCCACCAGATTGTCAAGATCGGCTCAGCGCTTTAAATGTACTTGGTGTATCATTGCACCCTATAGCCGCGGTCCTACCAATAATTATGCTTTAAAAAGGACATTATTATCCTAGAACATTCTTCATCATCATCATCATTATTTCAGCCGAAAGACGTCCACTGCTGGACATAGGCCTCCCCTAAGTGTCACCACATTGACCGGTCCCGTGCGTCTCGCATCCAGCTAATCCCCGCAGCCTTCACCAGGTCATCGGTCCACCTAGTGGGAGGCCTTCCAACGCCACGTCGTTCGGTTCGCGGTCGCCACTCCATAACTTTCCGGCCCCAATGACCATCCGTTCTGCGAGCAATTTGTACTGCCCACTGCAACTTAAGTTTGGCAATTCTTCGGGCTATGTCGATAACTTCCTGAACACCACACACACACACCACACACACACACCACACACACACACACCACACACACACACACCACACACACACACACACACAATTACACAAACACACACGCACACAAACTCCGCAATCGCAACGAAAGGCATTTGTTCTCCCCACCACTGCCAATTTTTTTTTGTTCTAGACCTGGGATCCCCCTAGTTACGGAGATATTGGGGGTCAAAATTCGAAATTTTGCACAGCTGTTTTTGTAAACACTGGTTTTTCAGGTTATAATTTTACTTAAATTACCTCCATGACGCTTTTACTTTCACTTTTTTTTAAAGCATACATTAGCACAATGTTTTATAACTGCTACATTGAGTTTTATCGTAATACTAGCTGACCCACGCAACTTCGGCTGCGTCACAATAATATGTAACTTACAACCTTCCTCGATAGATCGACTATACAACATAGTAATATTTTTCAATTAGCTTTCTAATGTGGAAAGCATTTTCCAAGTCGTCTGAGATTACTCAGACGACTTGGAAAATGCTTTCCACATTTTGAGTTAAATCGTAACAAACAAAAAACTAATCTTTCCTCTCTATAGTATTTGACAGAACCTTAGATTACATTATTAAAGTGAGAATTACTATAGGTGCCCATCTCTTACTGTTAAATATACGATCATCATCATCAGCCTATATTGTTCCCACTGCAGGGACTCAGGCCTGGGATCGGCTAATCCACCACGCGGGCCCAGTGCGGATTGGTAGATGTCACAATCTTCAAATTTTTGGTTCTAAGATATGCCGATTTCCTCACGATGTTTTCCTTCACTGTTTTAAGAGCAGTGGCACGTGTTGAAATAAATTACACAAAGTAATGCGCCTGCCTGGGTTCGAACCCACGACCAACTGTTCGTAAGTCGGAGCCGCCACCACTGGGCCGCTAGTGCTTACAAAACAATATACAATAACACCTTGTAAATATTATGGTGCCATAATAAATATACAATGACACCTTGTAAATATTATGGTGCAATAAATATTTTGAATTTGAATTTCCCGGAGGCCAGAATCTTGTACCTACGTACTCGTATCTACATCGGGACGCGAGGGCCGGCGGACCGCGTAATTAAATTTGTCGCGCGTACATTTTAACATTGCGATATCTTCTAAGGTATTTGTTTAAACTATATAGAGTAAAAGAAACAAATATTCTATATTAAATTTCCTTTCTAAGAAACATATTTATTTAGATATAGATTAATACCATATGGGTTTAATAAGCTTCGCAAAAAATAACTCTATTGAACCTAACATTTAAATGGTAAAAAATGGTTACAGTGAGTTAATCTTAATTATAGATTAGTATAGATTATAATATTAGTATAGATTAGTATAGATTATAATATTAGTATAGATGAGATTTTTGACCCAAAAAAAAGTCGTTTCCCAGCAAATTTTTTTGCGTAGGGTACACTTAGATTGATGTACAGAATGCTTGGTTGACGTATGTGTGAAGGAGTTATTATGTGTACAGTCAGCAGCACCGATATGTATACACTTAGCAACGTTTAGAAGCAATTTTCTCCTACTGTGATAGATAGATACAACGGGCTAGTGTCCGCAACTCCACGCCTAAAGCGAGTATTTTGCGTACGGGTGGGAAATTTATTCGATCCATCCCAACCCTCCTACTGTGTTGATTTCATGTTTATAATACGTAACGAAATAAATATTTTGAAACCCATGTTATCATAAAGTAGGTTTATCTCGATCTCGAAGTTGCAATCACGAATTTTTCGCGTTTTAACTTTGCCAAGTGTACACATATTATTCGTGACGCTCGTGACTGTACAGTCGAACAAGCTAATAAGTATACAGGTAGAGCTTTTTATAATTCTAGTACACTGAAAATATTTATTGCAGTTTTGTTTTATAAAGCGTTTCGCTTTAAGCGACTGATGTCAAACGCTGTATCGTTTGGCATCAGTCTCTAAATGTATCTGTAAAATCTTAAAAGTAAATGGAAGTTAGCTGGCTATGTACTAATTAGTTTGTTCGACTGTACTTAGTATTTTATGTGTTTTCACTATCAGTTTCAAATTGAATGGAGATAAATTGTTTACTATGGTGCTCATAGGTTACAGGTTATCGTTGTAACGTAACCGATATTAGTGCGTGGTTATACTGTTTATTCATGTTGCTATGCTGCAGTTAATCAAATGTTATCCTTTACTTCTCCAATTGCCTCAGATAAAAATATTTCAGGATAATAAGTAGCCCATGCCCTTACTTTTAGATCCCATTGCAGGTTTCCTCTGTGCTAAATATCATTAAAACCGATGTAAAACCGCGATGAGTTTACAAACAAAGAGGGAAGTTACTTGCCCCGTCCCTACTAAATTATAAATTAGAAGACGCTTCGCTTTGAGGCTTTTAATGATTTTCGGAAAACATTAGAAATCATGCGACTGATTGTCCTGTAGTGGGAAAAGCTAGACTCCAGACTAACCGAACTCTTAATCGATTTTCTTTTGTTTGTTTCCTTCTTCAACCAACATCACATAAAAAAAATTACTCTCTGAATTACCCGTCATCATGGATCAACAATGGACTTTACAGCGTAAATAGTTTTAGCAACTATACTTGTTTATCACCAACGTACCTAATGGAGTAACCATTGTTTTCCGCTACCCACGCACTGGGTCGATACCAGTCCATCAATGGTGGCTTACTTCTTCACTGCCACTATTAATAATTCCTCATGAAGGCGACTCCATTCACGTTCGTCGCGTGAATGGACTCCATTAAGGGCTGCCCAGCTAATTGACCGGCACGGACGCAGTAAGTACACGCGACCTACGTTACCTACCTACGGCCATACATTGTAACCACATCATAATAACCGTTGAATACTGATCATACGTCATTTGTTACGACGATTTCATTGCGTGAACACGGGTATTCATTAAATTGCCTCAAACCACAAATGGTAAAAGATATGTTACGGAATTTTCCCTTGATTGCGTTACTAATTGACGCAATTTACATTTTCTTGAGAAAATCTAAGATTGTGTGCATGTCCTGTTTGTAATCGCGGTTTTATTCATATTCATATTGAAAGTTAAGTCCGTGTACGTGATTTATCATTTACTTACCACTTTTATTTATCTTTAGAACATTAATCTATTTTCGTCCAAAGTCGGCGAATAGAAGTTCCCAATTTGATGTAGAATTTTCAGTTCAGTTATTTCAAACATAAAGGCTTTTTAACCATCCGACAACAACTAGAATAGAACGTGTGAACTATATTCAAACGAAAGGTTCCAGGAAAATCCGTTTAACAATTCAGATAAAGCATCGCGACGTGAGAGCCACTGCTTCAGATACGTGTATGAGTAAATAGATCACATACATACACGTATGCATTCTAGTAATCGGTATTATTTTCTTTCAATGAAGTATTAGATACCACGACTAATTTGAAAAATAAAAAGTTTTCATAACATTGTCCATCCTAATTTAAGACTTAAAAGGTGAAGCGAAATCAAACAGCAACCCCGGTATATGCATCACGCTCGTTAAATTTCCAACAAGCAACTTAAGCAAAAATTCGAGGCTTAAGAATCAGGATGGAAATTACAAAAGACGCCGAGCAGTACGATCTGTATACCGAGTATTTTCGTCGTATAACAATACGTCGTAAGGTGGGTCGGATCGGTGGGGGATGGGTGGGCGGCGCTATCTGGCGACGGAAAAGGCGCCGTATCCTGCGGAAGATAAGCGCTAGCCTCATCTACCACGAGCACCGTCGCAGCGCCATGAGCCAAGCTTTGTTCTATAAAAACTGCGTTAAGGGCCCCAATGGATTGTAAAGCCTTTGATCAAAGGTGGTTTTCGAGTATTCTCATTGGTTAATGATGACTTACGTTCTCTTTTATTTTATCCATTTTCGTCAGAAGCTAACACAATTTTGTATCGCGACTGCCGTCGAAATCCCATTTTCAACTGTGGACTTTTGGTCACACAGTCACACTCTGCCTTTGTTGTGTTCCACGGATTCATTCATTTGTTTTCGATTTAATTTATCTTTTACATGTTACTAGTGCCATTGCCTCTGACAGCTTATCCGTGGTCCGTACCGGATATCCAAATCCGATAAACGACGTGTCCAATTTCAGCGTCGAAAATCAATTTGAAAATCCTAAACAAATTCAATTGTATTCTGATGTCAATCGCCGAAACTGACGGTTAATGAATGGGGCCCCCGTAATCATTGAATGTAATTATTTCCTATAACCATATAGAACTTGTTCACTAAACATGTTTCCACAATGAGTGCACATTATCTCGCTATGTTTATTTGCCTGAAAAATATAATGTTGACTTTATTAATGCTTTGCCAATGATTTGTGTTTCCATGTCGATTGAGATTAAAACTGTCGGTGTATTCAGTTGTAATCATTAGAAGGAAATACTGGAGGCTTGACTTAATTAAATACAGTCTATACAGCAAACAAATGACATTACTTCTGTAGTGTTGTTATATAGTTGTTGTGGGTTATTATTAGGTACTCGCAAGACTTTTAATTCATTTAAAAAAAAACCAAAGAAATAATCGAGTTTTACAAAAGATTAATTCAAATAATACACACAATACAAATCAAGGATCTGAAATTAGAAAGTGAATACATGGACTCAAGCAGAAACTAAGGGCTCGTTTACGGAGACGATGTATGAAAACTATTGAAAACGTTAACGATTTCAAACGAAGATTTTACGAGAAGCGATTTTTTGTTCGTTAGTTTAAAATGCAGCGTTCGTTGCGGTGGACCCGCCTCTCAGTAAATGAATAAAAAAGCACGCGACAAGCCTTCTACACGCGCTGCGCGACGCCCCGCGTCTCGGTAAACGAGCCCTAAGACATACCCTGATTTCATAATCTCGTAAAACGTTACAACAAAATGAATGACTCCACAAACCACAATGTTATTTCCCTAAAAGTGATCGGTTTTATTCTCAAAACGTACGAGGAAAACCATAAATACATGAAGACCAAATTATTTGGATTCTGAATGGAGATGATTGGGCTGTGCTAATTCTATTGTTTGTTGCTACTTTTATACCGCTTGTTATACGGAATAGAAATCAATTTCAAAACGTCTGCGTCCGCTTTATTATCTTTACACATGTTTCTTTTGTGTTTCTGTCCGTGATTTACGTAACTAGGTTTAATACCTTCTGATGATGGCATAAGGCCCAATTAGAAACGAAGTTGTACTTTTTCTTACTAGTCATGTCCACTCGATATGGCTATTCACCCACTCAGTGCTTATTCAGTTTTCATAGCACGGGTATTATACGTCTCTACGGCCTACGGTCTGTTTCTGCAGAAGGGTCTTCTTGCCCGTCGGGGCTGCGGGATGTTGTAAGAGATACCGCGGCCTCGACATAAAGCGCTAAGAAGGAACATGGGTAGTTTTTAGTCAGCAGAAGTCTAACACTCCCTTCCGCTGTGCCCAAGAGCGGGAGGGCTTATTCGATGATTTCCCACCCTTCTTTTTCTGCATTCTGGTTATTTTGCTTCAAAAATTTTGCAATCTTTCTTCTTCAGTCTTCTGGCAATGTTTTGGTGTTTTCCATCAAAGGCATGTTCTGTCTCATAGATAAAATCATAACTTCTAACCAAGCAGAACGGCGAGCAAGAGCCAGTAATACATAAAACTAGGTACGTTCGATGCTAATGACATTTTTTCACATTGGCTCGTATGTGATTGCGTGTGCGCATACCATACTGCATATTGTAAATAATGTATGCGGCATAGTTCGTGCTCCATTTACGTTATCACGGCGGTAAATTAAAATTATGCTTGTTATTTACTACATGTGTGAGATTGCCAATAGATAGTTGGATGGCGTACGCTTTTAACAATTAGGTAACTTATAAGTTATCGTTTTAATACTTGACCCTTCACCAGCCTTTCTTGTTTTGTACAGATAATGAGTATTTATTATCTTACTCACTCCCATTAAACGTTTCTCTCCATCTGGCTTGAATGCGGCCAATTATGAAATATGGAATTCCCAATTGATCTTGTTTATGTTTTCCTCATATTGCGTAGGAATCAGATATAGCATTATTTTATGTTGTAATTAACGATTACATAGTCTGTACAAAGTGGCGATAATATAGGTAGCTATCCCACGACGGCAATATGTGTCATCGATTGTTTCTAGCATTTATAAATGTGGAATGATTCTGTACAAACGACCGTTACGCGTATATGTACAAGTATTTATGGTGCGTCTGTATGTGTACACAATGTTAGTGTGAACAGCATTTGCTTGATTGTTATTCAGTTCAGCTGCGGAGCGAGACATGATGCCGGGCGTCGCTGCTCGACGATCGAATCGTGGCTTCTAGTGCACGAATGATTCGGAGGTCGACGTACGACCCCTCCCAACAAGGCGATACACAAGCTTTGTTCATATCTAGCGTCCAAAATTAAATTATTGTGATGAGTTTACCATTCGAAGTAGATCAAATAAAAAATAACCCAAATGCGGTGTAAGCGGTTAGAGTTTATTGATTTTCGTTTGCCATTCCGATCTGATACTGTAGGTACTGGCAGTTTGCATAAAAAGATACAACAACAACGAATAGGAAAGCAAGCAGAATGTGTCCGAGACATTAAGAATTTTTAGTCTGTGCAAAAACTAAAGTTTTTTCATCTGTTAACATTTTTTATCTGTGGTAATGCGCTGTCGCTCATTCTTGTCCCCTTTCCGCCAAAACCATCGATGTGAACGAACGTGTGCTAAGGCAATTATATGGAAATGCTACAGAAAAGTAAAGTTTAATTTAACGTCTGCACCTAACTTCCAAATCCACTAAATAAAGCTACAATATCCAACAGAATGTTCGATGCTTCCAACGTTTCTCGATACATGACAGAAGCTTTTTCCAGCAGTTGCCTCTAAATGGATGTCTTTCCAAAGTCAAGAGCTATCGACATTGTCTATTATGCATGCATCGGCTCTCGCTTCATTGGTTGTTAGTAATTGTTCATTCATTGCTGTGCACACTATCAGACTGTTATCATTTACTATTATTGGATGAATCTTTACAGTTTTACGTATACCTACACTTAATTACAATAGTAATTATTAAATACGTATGGATTAAATCGTCAAGTGAATTCATTCATAATTGCTCTTGCTTTTGTAGATTTGCTTGCCTACTTCATGTTAACGAGGACTATATTTCTTGTCACCAAAATTTATATTTGTCACCAAGTTGTATCACCTAATAAATAGATCTACCGCCACGAAATATTTTCGTTCTCAAATAAACAAAAAGTGTTCCCAGAAATGAATTATCAAATAAATGTTAATATATGTGGTAATAACAGAAGGATTACCAACAAAATGGTAGTGCATTAGATGAATATAAACTTCGTTCTTATAATAATAGTTTATTACATAAGCAATAGTTTTGTGCCCAGAATGGTAGATCTGTCACCAAATAAAACTCTAACCCTAGACAGTCGACGTCAAGGGCACCCCGAAGTTCGGTTAGTTAGGTTCCTTTAAACCCTCCAGACAGAAATAGGAGCCCACCTCCATCCACCTTCTGACGGAAAGTTATATTTTTTTTGGAACTTTATAAAATTTTCTGGTGACATAACATATTATTATGATATATTGGTGATCCCTTTAAATTAGTTTGCTGAAATACTTATTAGGACAAAACTATTATAACACATACAAAAACATTTATTTGCTACTAGACCCAATATCTCCATGATTTTAGGTGATTTATTGTGGAATTGATTTTATATTGTTTGGTGACTACATTTTGGTGACAAATCTACTATTTTGGGGACAAACCCTATTACTTAAGAAACACAATACCAATTAAATTGGCGTTAGCTTAAATGATACCCCATGTTAACAAGATTCTGATATACTTACTTACTTCTCAATTAACTAGGTCACCTTTATTGACGTTTAATTAGTTAAACATTATGTTGGAAGAGACTATAAACTACAAGTTTTGTGGCGTTGTTGACATTTAGCACTTTACTATGGGAACTACATCATCTTGCGCTGCATCGCCCACTCTTGTCACCGCCTCGCCTGCGCAAAAATTAAACATGGCTGTCAGTTTAATCTAGCTTCTGTTTGCGTCAATCTGTTAACCTTAATGTGACAATATTATCAAAACAATTGTTACATTGTCCGTATCACTTGAAATAAATTCAGGATGTTACGCTTTTGAATGATGTTGAACCTTAACCTAAATGATGATTAGAGTTTATTTTAAATTATTATTTCGAAATATCACTCTGTTTTAGGTATTGGACCACGATCTTGTGAACCCGAAATTAGAAAATAAATACGATAAAGACGAGTCGATAACTTAAGTTTTTTTTTGTTTAAGAGACTTATATTATTACTTGAGACTTGTTAGTCTCAGTAGCGTAATCTGCTAAACTCCAGACAAGTTAAAACGCTGGCGGCATCCTAAAAGCGTTGTAGCCGAAACAAAAGAGCTTGTCACCGTGTCACCAGGGCCCCTGACTTGGGCCTTCAAATGACGGCCCATGAGTCATCGACGTCTGCCTTCCTTGTTAGGCACTAAAGCAACTTTCTGTATTTAAATATTTACAGAATTCGTAGAAATACTGTTGTGTCTACGCGTTTCTGTTGCTAACTACGAGTAACTGAGACAGGCGACGCCGGCTTTTAATGCTCGTTTTTTCCCGAGCATGTATACTTGTAAATTACTATTCTGAGGCTGAAATGTGTTCTGATTAATCGTTCTAAAGAATTTAAAGTTAATTAGTAATAGGTATTTGAAGAGTGTATATATATTTAAATCAAATTCCAAGTCTACAAAAAGATGGGTGCGTTTCTACAATTTGGATGCGGTGTCCTAAAACGGGTGTCATAAATTAAGAGCTGTCATTTCGAGGACATCTTGTGACCAGTCTTGTTTGTTTGTTCTTATTTAATTCTTTGAATAAGTTATTGCAAGTCTCTAAGTACAGGATCTAGGTATGAACGTTTTTATTTTTTTGGTGCCGCATGCCGTCTTTATTTTTAATTGGTTTTCCTGTTGTGTCTTTTTAACTTTGTTGCAGTACCGTTTCAACTGTATAGTCAAAGTACTAAACGGTAAAACAAGTTGATAGTACAAAGTACAGTGGTATACGCACCTGTTTTTTTTATAACTTTTTGGTCGTTCCTGATATAAAACTTTGACACAGATACTATAATGCCTCTTGCATTGTCCATTTCTCCCGGTGTCTGTTGCTTCTGCATTTCTTTTATAAAAAAAATATCTTGTCACGATATTCTAAGTTAGATAGAATATTACCACATCCCATTTGATATTATAACTCTATCATTATCTGCCATGTTGATTATTTTTCTTGGTCCACGAGTACTCGTAGATCGTGAGGCGTGGCGTAGTATTTGGATACAATGAATTTACCCGACGTCGGTCGTCGCCTACCATTGGCCTCGATCCAGGAATAGGCCATCTACAGTTCAAGTGTACTCCGTTTCCGGCATATAGTTTTACGCCGGCCGTTTGTCGGCACTACTCTATAATGCAGTTGTAGCATTTAAGCTTCAGTGCAATGGCTCCGATATTGATTTTGGTTTTAAGTGGAGTAGTGGGCTGTATAGTTAGACAACAATTTGTATCCACTTAGCCTACTGTATTAATTTAATTTTCAATACAGTAAAAAAAATATATTTCAAAACTCAGAGAAATTCATTTAACTTAACTTAATAACTTTGCCAAGTGAATACATGTTTTTGCTCGTGGCTGTAATACCTAACTTATATTATTATAATCTTGTATAATCTATCTGTATCAATCTATGTTCAGTGGATTTTTTTTTTATTATTATTTATTTAAATGCCAATTTGTACAATTTTTAAGACAAACTTATGTAGGTATTAATAGATATCTATTATATTAACAAACACACGTGGGTATTCTCAAAGGCTACCCAAACTCGTAGGTGTAACTGTTAGGGCTCGTTTACGGAGACACGGGGCGTCGCGCGGCGCGTGCAGAAGATTTGTCGCGTGCTTTTTTATTCATTTACTGAGATGTGGGTCCACCGCAGCATTTTAAACTAACGAGCGAAAAAGCGCTTCTCGTAAAATCGCCGTTTGAAATCGTTAACGTTTTCATACACCGTCATGTGCTTGAATTAAAAATACACAACGCGCCGCGCGACGCCCCGCGTCTCCGTAAATGAGGCCTTAGGTGGTTGTTGTACGGTTTTTATTTCATGAAAAGCTGAGGCTAGGCGGCGTGCGTCAATGAGTGGGCGCTTGAGGTGGGAGGGCGCTACCGCCTGCCGCAGCCTCCGATCACCCCCTAACTCATCTCCGAAACTAAATGCCAGTACACCTACATATCTTAAGGGGAAAGGTAATTCAAAAGTGGGTAGAAATGATAGAATGTATCGACTGTAGGCACATTTCCTATGGAAAAAGTTATTAGTTACAAACACTTGACAATACTCTAATGATCTTAGTGGCTTAGTCACTAGTGTGGTGGTCTGCCGACCATCGGGCGAAGTAATGGATGACTAATGTTAAAATATGCATGATATTGATAATGTATCGGGACTGTGAACTGTTTCAAAGGGTACCTAATGGTTTGTTTGTGAGTTGTGCTACAGACGGAATAATCTATATCAAAGTGGGCGTATTATGGAAACCCTATTGATTCATTTTGCGAGCAGCAAATGTTAGGATTTGATGATATGGACACGGCCGATTTGTTTATCTTATTAAAGCTTTTTTTTTGTGGGGTGGGAAATCATCAAATGACTCCTCTCGCTCTGGACAGAGCGGTAGGAAGTGTCAGACTTCTACTGACTAAAAACTACCCATGTTCCTTCTTAGTCCTTGCGACGGAGCCGCGGTACCTCTTACGAACAACCTTGACGGGATCTTAATATAACTAACTACTCTAACTATGTGAGGTTTCTTTTTTCCAAAACATAATATATATATTTATATACGTATTCATTATCCAGATATAAAAGTGGATTAGTCTTTCTCAGACCGAGGTCTGTTATTGTTGTCAAGTTGATGTATGGATAATAGTTGTGAAAGCTTTGTGACGGCTAGACGATAGCCTACCGCGTGGGAGGTGACGCGAAGGCACTCACTTGTGCGAAAAATTACCCATAATACATACATGGCCATAATACGGTAAGGCAAAAACCTTTTTGTTACCAGTATATTACTCGTACGTACGCCTCTTCACTGGCGTTAGTGACAGACTGATGTAATGGGTCCTGTCCGTTGAAAAATACCATATTACAATGTCATGTTTACCTTTTCTTCGAAAACGGTAGTACGTGGTGAAATTACGATTGATAGCGAACTAAGTTGACAGTGTCAATTGACTAGTTATTTTCTGTTTTAACTTTGTTAGGATTTGAACACTTGCTTAAACATCGTCGCATTAAACATCTGATTAATTACGAGGGAACGTGGTTGGAATGTCGTCAGATCGAAGAGCATTAGAGCAAGCTCAACGCTACTGAACACACAATGTGAGTGCAAGAGATACTCAATACCAGGGGGATGGAGAGGGAGAGGAAGACTAAGGCACCGGCCACACAGAACAGACGCAAGGCACGGACCCGTCGCAGTCGCGGCGCCGGCCGCGCCCGTTTAATTTACTTGCATATAAAATGTATACAGCCGTCGCGACTGCGACGCGACGGGTCCGAGCCTTGCGTCTGTTCTGTGTGGCCGGTGCCTTAGGAAACAATGGATGGATTGTGTGAGGATATGAAATAAAAAGGAGTATATGTAAGTGTGACGGTTAATAGAGAAGAATGGAAGAAAGGAAGGTGTAAATTTGCGTCCATCCCAAGTAACATGTGGCAAGGGCAAGAATATGATAACCTTCTCATACTATCCCAGACAATGGACACGATAAAGGCAAACAATTTAACGGAACGGCTGTTGGCTTTTGTCCGATTTTCTAATGAAAGTCATGAAACCGTCTAAAAGGGATGTATATTGACTTAAAAAATATGATTCCAATTAGTACGTCTGTTAGCCTATCGAAAAATTTTTTGTTACGTATTTTTTGTTTTATTTTATGAAAATAAAACACGTCAAAGATTTGAGTGGGGGGTTGTGACATCACTGTCCGCTAAAGAATGTCATACTAATGTCTCAGCAAATGACGTCACACGAGTTTTCAAAGCACTGTATCTTCTTCATTGTTTGTTTACGTGATAAAAGAAAAAATACGTGTCCAATATTTTTTGGAAATCTATCTGCCGGACCCATTTGATTTTTGTTAACTACCTTATTCATCGGTTCGCCTATGGGTGTTGCGCCAATGGTACCGCTTTTTACCGCTACTCATTTTTCAATACCGAGATTACCGAGCTATGATTGTTCCTATTTGCTTACGGATCTTCACACTATACATTGTAGTATTTGATCTGGCTCGCGTGTTCGGCCGGATCAATCATAACAGCGAGTTCTCGCTACCGGCCCCAGTATACATTTACTATGTAAATTAATTCTCAGAACGTCTCCTCCGTTCGCAGTTTGAGACGCATTTGGTTCTTCCTTTTGTGTTGCACGATATTTGGGATTCCCGACTGGGAATGTTTAACGGTCAACGGCTGCAACCTTCACTGATGGGGTTTTAATAACTTCTTGGTTATGAGGAAAATATGGGAATTTACTTGAGATAAGAAGTACAGTCGGACAACAGACAAGGTGTACGGGGTGTAATGCAAAGAGCGCAATACATGTTAGGTGGTGATTCCATTGACCTAGATTATCAAACTGGACGGTTTTCACTAATGAAAATGGGTCGAAAAAATCAAAATGGACTGTTCTTAGTAATTGCGTCAGGCGATGCTACATATATTATGCTAAGTCCAATTTTGTTTTTGTCATCATCTTTTCCTTAGGGAAAAGGGTCCAGTTTAGTGGGTTAGGGGTTTAGTTGCACTGAATGCAGTGCAATAAGTCTCACGTCGTATTATGAAGGCACGAGCGACTAATTTGCAATTTAAATACTTTTATATAATACTGCTAACATCCTGATTTTTCAAATCTTTTACATCACTTTCTTGCTTTTCAATATTTTGAAGCTTCTCATATTTAGCGGGACTTAAATGATTTTTTGCAGTTTAATGGAATAAAGAAGAACTGTGAATGAATGTATGTACGTAATGCAAAGAAGAATTTTAGCCCGTACACCATAAACCTAGTTTCACTGTACTTTTCTTCGTACACGATTTCGCAACAGTCTTTAAGATAAAACAATTTGTATACAATGGTGACTGTGACACATTCACAACTATTTGCGAGACAAAGAACGTGAATATGCCGTAGTCATTCGTACACTGACCTAGGATCGGTACCTACATAGTTAATAGCCAATACGTGCCCACACCAAGTTAGATCTTTAGCTCTACGTGGCTCTAGCGATTTGTGCCTGTTTGCACTAACAAATGGTGATTCCCAAATGAATACCAAAGTGTTTTGCATCAATTTAGGGTTTTTCTTCAGCAAGATTCAGTGGCCTGAAAGTCTGACAACCAGTCTTACCAAAAGTTATCGTATTACCCAGTACTAAAGGGGTTGTGGAGATCAGATAGGCAGTAGCAAGCCCAAATTAATGACATTAAAAAAAAGAAAAAAAAAAGTTTTTTGAACTCTTATTTGAATGTTTGATGAAGTGAGACCAAGCGATTTTCTTTTAACTTGGCGTGAAATGTTATAATGACATTGTTCAGTCCGCTAGTGTAATTTGACATACAGGTAATGAATACAATTATTTTGTGAGTCATCCGTGCGAATCGTTCAAACACTGAATATCAATAACTTTACTGTAGTTCCGTTTTACGAATATTGGCGCAGCCGGCTTGAGCAGTACCATTGTACAAACTTTGTTTAGTTTATTAAATTAATTTAAACTTTCTTCAGTCAAGCCTTTTTATATCCTTTTCGTAAATAATGTTGGAAATGACGAACAACGCAAATGACGAAATGACAAATGACGTCATTTTAATTAAATAAGCAAGGATTTATTTTAGCTAGGAAAACCACAAACCAAATCAATTATGATTAATCGTTTTAGTTGCCACGGCAAAATATCGAGTGTAGAGAGCCTACTAAACATTACTAGAACACTAATACCTACATAATATTATTATGGGCACGTAGGATGCCAAGAGGAAAAATCAAATTGTTGTTGTGTTGTTTCTTTGGCGGAGCTGGTTTTTATCATAAATTATAATTGTTTTCGGATCGATAGTCGACGTGAGTGCACGTGCGTCAGCGGCGAAATTACGTTTCGTTTCAATTACCCACACAGCCACACACCGATATGAAAATCATAAAAATGTATTCACCAAATTGGCTATGAGCTAACGTGAAATCGATAGAACTTGACGTCCGGCTATTGACGGCAGAGACTAATATAGGTTCCAGTATATTTGTTATTTGCTTTCTAACTTCGCTTGACTCATTGATTGTTATTGTTAGACATCATTAACATACGGTCGGCGTGTGCTCTATAAATAGTCGTCTAAGCTGCTACTAATACGTAATTATAGCAAGTTATGACGTGGCATAATAAGCGAGGACTGAGGGCATGGAGCGTGTGCTCGGCCGTGACCCTGGCATGGCACCTCCTCGGAGCCGAGCTCATCTGTCGTCACGACCTTATTTACATAACAACGCACGTAGGATCCTGCGTTAATAGCGATCTCCGCGACACCAGCACCTCCCTGCATTTATTCAATTGAACAAGATCGAGAGCAATAGATGAACGACTTGAGAATTCAGGGGGACGGGAAATTGCCCGCTGCGACTGCGACGATTTGTATTTGTTTACGAGTTGTGTACTGACTGAGTACTAAGTCGTCTGCTGCGGTTTATACACTCAATGACATATTTGTGAAACGGAGTCTTAGAATAACCAGTTTAAAGACTACAGAATTTGCAGTAAGTATAATGATCTCACCATTTTAACCATAACCATAGAAAGAGTCTCGAACTCTCGATGATATAATGTCTGCGGAATATTCCGAATTCCAACAGGTCAAGATTTATTTTCGGACATAAAGGTGATTTTTTTTATGGCGGAGGTGGTTTATGAGTCAGTTATTTTTCCAATCGCCTGCGCAGCTGGCAACCATGCCCCGAGGAAGTGTGCTTCTCAGAACAGTAGAGTACAGTCTGTGTCCAGGATTACCTGACCCCTCATATAAAGATGAAAAGAGGAAGTGGTGTGAGAAGAGGGGTCAAGTAATGCTGGGCACTGATTGTACGTTAATAATATTCATATGTGCAACCTTCAAGGTTAGCTCAGCCAGGCTAGCACGCGTATTCGGCTGCGAATTGTAATCATATCGAATTAGTTAAGAATGCATGTGTGGTTCGGTCGCGGTTGGAGTCAAGGCTGTCTCGATAACGCAAACGCTCAATTAACTCTGCTTCCTGGCCATATTGGTATAATAAAATATTTAAATGCTTAGGTCGCATGGGTGATTGAGAGGGGAATAGTGGAGCTGGATTTTTTCTATGAAGAAGAGAGAAGCACCGATCCTTAGTAAGTAGTAGGACCTTCCTAATTCTCGTGAAGGTGGTGGTGTCAGTCGGACAGTATTACTTCAACGACATCGTTGGTGGCAGGGCAAAGGTATACTTATACTGCATACGAACAGTTCGCGCTGTAGCTCCACAACCTACAACATGAACTCTCGATATGTAATCAGCTGATGACAACATGGTTGGCCCCAGGGCTCTTAAACATGGTAGGCAAAATGTGAGTAATGGAATACCCCTGTCTAAGCCTTCTGGGAAAAGAGGTGTAGTTTTTTCTATTATGTATAAATGATAACCTAACCATCACACCGTGAACAATATTTCATCATTGCGTTTTTATTATCGCAGTGTCATATTGCCAGGGCATTTACCCATTCTGTAATTCTGCCAGTACGCAGCAAAAAGTACAGAAATCAAGTTGCGGTATCAATTTTCGCACTTCAGTGAAATTCTGATAGTTGAGCATCAACAATTTTGTGCAGACACAAAGCTTATGCATGCTGGTGATCTATTTCAGATTGCTATTTTGAGCTGTAAGAGTCAAACTTATAAAATATATGAGCGTATCAGCTCATGACGTCAACTTCGCAAAATGACAACCGATCGGAAATGTCCACTTCTCAAAATGTTAACTTCTTAAAATGTCAAATTCACATGATGACAACTCCACGTAGCTAGTTAAACATTTACTAATGTATGTAGATAATGTAAGTCTGAAAACTTTAAAAATAAAATACTAAATTAAGTTACAATCAATCAATTACTGTAATAGTAATACAGGGTGTAAATTAACCCTTCACACATACGTTAACCAAGCATTCTGTACATCAAACTAAGTACCCCTACGCAAAAAATTTTGCAGGGAAACGACTTTTTTTGGGGTCAAATATCTCATTTTACGGTAATACTCAATGTAGCACTCTTAGCACATTGTGCTGGTGGATGCTCTAAATAGTAAAAGAGTCATGGAGGTAATTTAAGTAAAGTTACAACCTGAAAAACTAGTATTTACAAAAACAGCTGTGCAAAATTTGGAACTTTGGCCCCCAATATCTCCGTAACTAGGCGGTTCCCAGGTACGGTCTAGAACAAAAAAATGATCGCAGTGGTGGGGAGAACATGTGCCGTTTGCGTTCAGGGTACTTTTACACCCTTTATAATATATACATAATAGGTGGTCTTAAACACAAACAAAAAAAAGACACTAAAATCATCAAAATGTACCTTTCAATTTCCTACAATCAAAGTGTAACTTTACTTAAATTACCTCTATGACCCTTTTACTATTCAAAGCATCCGCTAGCACAATGTTTTAAGAGTGCTACATTGAGTTTTACCGTAAAATGAGATTTTCGAGCCCAAAAAAATGTCTGCGTAGGGGTACTTAGTTTGATGTATAGAATGCTTGGTTGACGTATGTGTGAAGGGTTAATTTACACCCTGTATTTTTGCGGCTATCTCAAAAAGTAAATTGGAGCTTACAACCTAAATGATTTTTTTTATTTCTATGGTGAATCAAAGTTTTTTTTTTATTGAGATGTGTTTTTTCGAAATTTTGATGATTTTGGTGTTTTTTTGTTTTTGTTTGAAATGACACACCTATTATGTTACTTTACAGTTAATATAAATTTTGGTATTTTATTTTTAAAGTTTAAAAATATATAGGTATACGTACATGTACGAGTGCCCTTAGTAAATGCATAGCTAGCTATACCTATTACCAAATTCAAATTACCTTGGTTGAAGTAGAAACTACACGTGACAACTCCACGTGAGTTGTCATTATGCGAATTTGTCATTTTAAGAAGTTGACATTGTGAGAAGTTGACGTTATGAGAGTTTGTCATTTTGAGAAATAGTCAATACGCGAATTCGACTTTTTAAGAAGTTGACATTTTGAGAAGTGGACATTTTGCGCGGTTGTCATTTTGCGAAGTTGACGTTATGAGCTGAAACGTATCTGAGGACCTCTGAATCTTCAGGCGGGAGGAAAGGCCCGGATGCACCATTGTGAGGATCGGCCGGAGGACACAGTGGAGCACACAGTGGAGGTGTGCCCCGCATGGGCTGATCCCTGCCGTGTTCTCGTAGCGGCGATCGGCGGCGGCGGCTCGCGCCCGGCCCTGGTGCAAGCCATGGTCCGGGGCGAGGAGGAATGGGACGCCGTCGCCTCCTTCTGCGAAGCAGTGATGCTAGCGAAGGAGGTGGCGGAACGCGAGAGGGAAAGAACCTCTCGTCCCAGCCGCGCGCGCCGCGGGAGGCGCTCCGGGCGTCGGGGGTCACGCGAAGACCTCCGGCCACCGTAGACGCGGGCCTGTGGACGGTGAGTGATGGGCTAACTCGCCGTCCGTCCCTCTTACGACGAAAACAGCCGTGTCGACGGCGCGTTCGTGTTCCACGCGCGCCTCAAAGAGATGTCAGCAACATAGGAGGGGCCCGAAAGGGCCGACGCCCGTCGGGGCCGCGGGTTGTACACTAGTTATCGCGGCCTCGACATAGAGGGCTAAGAAGGAACATGGGTGGTTTTTAGTCAGTAGAAGTCAGACACTCCCTTTCGCTCTGCCCAAGAGCGGGAGGGGTTATTCGGTGATTTTCCACCCGCCAAAAAAAAAAAAGAAAGGACCTCTGAATCTTGGACGGTGAGTAATGGGTGGACGGTGAGTAATGGGCTAGCTCGCTGTCCGTCCGTCACTCCGTCTTATGACGACGACAGGCCGTGTCGAGGGCGCGTTCGTGTTCCACGCGCGCCTCAAAGAGATGTCAGCAACATGCAAGGGCCGATGCCCGTCGGGGCTGCGGGATGTTGTGAAGCTCTAACGACCCCATACACCGCAGATGTCAGAGTTTCGCAAAGTTTTCTGAAGCAAATAACGAGACCTTGGGACTCGTTATAGGTACTATGCAAAAATGTTAGAGTGGCCCAATCAATTTAGTTTTTACTCGTCTGTACTCACGTTTTCTTAAGAAAGTTTTCCACACGTGACACGATCGTAGCATGAACAAAGCTACTTAAGATTACAGTTTTAAGAGGGAACAGGGGCTGCGATTTTACGAAAAAATGTGTATTCAACTTTTTTTTTCCGAGTCATACCGAATGATGAAGTAAATTACATATTAAATTAATTACGATCTTTCTGGAATACTGTTTACGCACAAATATTATATATGAAATAGGTACAAAGTACATAATTATGCTGACAGAAAATATGCTCATTAATTCAAAGGCGAGCGAATCGACTCGTTCATTCATTAAAATATTGGATGGTTATAATGAGCACGTTTCAATGATTACATTACAATTCGGTAGTCCTGTTTGGCTACAGTTTTCCTGTTAAAATTAATTAACCAATTATTAAGGAATAATAAGGAAAATAATTAAGGAATTTCGCTTGACGCTTGCTTTCTTTATGTAGGGAATGTTCAATGTAGGTACTACACTCCGTTAAAAAAAATGCATTTCGACAAGGCATTGTTCTTAAATTAGCTCTTCGTTGCTTCTTCTTTCGTCCATTGTCATCAAAGATATATCTGACACACGTCACGGCAATCCTGTCGCCCCTTATCAAAGATATGTTAGCAAGCTTTATCATTCTAATCTCAACCTTTACAACCACAAAACCACAATTTCGCCATTGAAAAAGAAATAACAAAATCTTGAACTTTATTTGACATTTCCTGTTCGACTTGCTTGAGAGGTACTCTTCAATAAATATTGTTTACAATAGTATATATACTGTTATTGTAATGGTAAGCAATCACCCATCAATCAGCCTCAATGTCTTAGTACTAGGCGGTCATAAATATCGAACAGTATTTACATTAACTCCAGTAGGTACCATTATAGAGTCATGTAGCGTGTAATTGTCCAGCGGAAATGCAAAGGTTTCTATTACACAGTTATCAAACAGACACAAATAGCTGTTGAGTGGCATGTCGTGAACAAGTGATAAGGAATAAAATGTTTGTTATCATTTAATCATCTGTATCCGCTGCTACAGCCGCAGGGAAGTCCAAATCTTTCCTCTGGCAGCTGTCAATAAAGTAATTCCGGAAAACGGTAATATTGTACTCTGAAAAGTTTACTGGCACTGAAGGCTAGGCTTTTACTTTCCTTTTTAAAGATAAATGAAATGGTTCTTATTGAATGTTTAATAAGAGTAAAACGGAAATCAAGTTATCATTTTTCTTTTAATTTTCTACTTTGCGAAGTCCTGTTTCAGCTTTCAGGGGATAAAAGGTTGAAACGAACTTTTTCTAATCGAATTCTTAAATAGATTGAATTTCTGTTTGCATTTTAGTTAATATTAGCTAAGATTATGCATGGTCTGATCAGTCAATCTGCAGGCATTGTGTAAAATATTTTCCTCGGAATGCATGAATGCTTTTGATTAACGGTAATCAATCTTCTGCTGATATGCATAATGCATCACAATGTTGATTATCCACAACTGACAGATAAATAAAGGTAATTAGGAATAGAATTACGTACTCATGTACCTAAGGTACTTACGTACTAATAATTAACGTACGACATGTATTGTATGAGCGTATGTTGTTTATTGTATATCTCAGTAATTTTTCGTACAAAAAGAGCTTATTAATTCCATACAATGCATGACATTCCATTGCAAAAAAAATGCTTTGCATTCCGGCCGGATTTATTCTTAGTTCTTCGAAAGACAATTGTTTGAAGGGACAAGGTTACCCACAAATAAGTAGGTAGATAGTAAGTCCCCTAATAAACACTGGAGTTGATGCGGATTGTGGATATCATTATCACTAATGCCCAGTAAACAGATGACTGAAATTGCAGCTTTGCAGTTCATAATGAGCGTATTTCAGGAAACTGTTGCCCTTCCTCCTAACATCAGTTCAACGTGAATAAATGGCATTGGTGTTCTTGGGACGTTTTCCGTTGGGATACCGAGTTATTAATAACATTGTATCGTCAGCAATGTAGGTGTTATCGCTTCACCTAATAATTAATTCATTTGTAGCAATTTTTAAATTGCTCACTAAGGATGTAGGCAACGACAATGTGCCTCACCGTGCACATGAATGACTCCACGTATTGTTGATTCGGTGAGTCAGCCAACAGTCAACGGGCGGTGTAAGCGGCACAGCGCAGGCGCACTCGACTCATTCATGCATTCACACAAAAACCTGAACAATAATAATTACTCAAACAAATATTAAAAGGATCGAATTACTTGAAACTATTATGTGAATACACGTCGACTGTGTGTGAATGTAAATTTGTGCGCGATTGTCATGGGATTAATGTTAATGAGCCGGTGATGTACCTAAATAAATATAAACCAATATTTATGACTCTTTGATTTATTTTATAGTTAGTTTCCAAGTTCGTGTATAATGTGCCCAACGCCTTTACCCAGGTAGGCCACCATTAACAACTATATTTTCTGCTCTAATCGTGCTGAATACGAGGAAAAATGTTTCTTTGAAATGTGATACTTAAATGGCAACAGAAAAATATATAAACAGTAATTTGTGTAACATGAATTTACGTAGTTTTTGGACGAAGCAAAAAGCGTAAATGCCTTTTTGCTTTGCTAAGCTAATTTCAGAGTTCTGTCAGCAGATAGTTAAATAAATAACGCCAAAGGATAGGTACCTAATGTAATTACGGAGGAGCTTAATAAATTAATAGAAAAAACTCTAGCAAATAGCAAAGACGACCTCAAGTAAAATTGAAAGGTTGAAGAGCCTCACAATATTTTTGCTACGTAGTTTGAAAACCACTTTTTTGCAGTGAATAGGCACGAGTTGGTTTCAAGGAGCTCCGCTCATGCCACAATCACTGACACAGATTGCGAGCTCATCCACGCAGAACTCGTGAGGTGCCATGACAGCACCCCATTTAAAAGGCAAATACGGTCACGACGTGCTCACACGGATGTGTCGATATCGTTACGATGTGCCTTGTGCAACTCGCAGCACTAATGCATCCACTAGACAAAATCAACTTTAGAAATGTGATGCAACTCCTGGGTAATCTTCTCACACAATCCTTGTTGTAGGAATTGGAAACCTTTGACATTATATTTATAGTACTGGGAGTTTTCTAAATTTTATAGTGTTTTCACACGATCCTAGGGGTGTTTCGTCGTTTCGGACCACGAGCCCTACAGGGAGTAGAGTTTTACTCATAATCATAAAGTTCAAAAAGGACTCCATGACTTCATTATTCTGGTTATAGAATGATGATTTTTTGAAGAGTCGGTAAATTACCGAATGTGGTCATTGTAGAGGATACTAGAAATGTAAGTTTGTCGGTAACATTGTGGTCGGGAATTTGACGACAAAAAAGAATGATGCTTTAATTCATGTTGGCTAAATAACGTCAACAAATTATTTATAAGTGCCGTCAGTGAGTGACACCTATAAAAAGGAAGGAAAACGTAGTACTTATGAGTAAGACCTAAACCTATGGACTGCAGACATGACGTACAGCCTTTCCGATTAGCGTCTAGTTACCCAACTATTAAGTATATGGCTCCAAACAATATCGAAGCACCTTATTTGAGTACCGCTTACAGCACTGCTCACCCATTAAAGTAAAAAAGCGTGACGACGATGACATCGGGTGAACGGACAAATTGTAACGGTTTGTTCGACTACGGAACTTTAATAACACTGTGGAACACAAAAACTTTGATAGACTTAACATAATTAGTTATTACGTAGACGTCACGCATTTAATGTTTTATGATCAAACAGATCTTGAAAATTAACGAATCTAGTAAGAAGTGCGATCTGCCAGCCATGATATTTTGATTCGGTTCAGTCTACTGTAATCCGAGATCCGTGATTCAGTTTTGAGGAGAATGATGACGACTTACTGAGTTATGCTAAAACTACGAGCACCCACACATCTGCCTAGCCTTTTTCCAACAAGATTGAATCCAGCTTGTCTTATCTACCTATAGCTACCACAAATACGTTATTTAACATTGTTTTCCTCTTTTTCCCAGATCGTTGTCGAGTGATTCGGATGCGGCGCGGGCGCCAGAGTGCAATGCTGTGCTAGACTCAACCATGGTGGGTGTGGGCGTCGCGGAGGGAGGTGGGGGCGGCGGCGGCCCTGGTGATGGCTACTATGGCGAGTACTACCCTCCCGAGCAATACTATGTGCCGCAGGAGATGTGTCCCCATCCCCAACAGCATCCGCAACACGCGCATATGTGTACCGTGCTCCCCGAATATGGTGAGTTCTATTCTTCAGTTCAAAGCAATGCGCATACGCAGGAGTTTTGTCCACTGGTGACAAAAATCCTGAAATAATACTGGTGAAATGTTTATTCCAGAAGACACAGTTTTATATGGAGCTGTCTTTCATAAGCAAATCGTCCTGAAAGTGCCGTTATAGTCTTAGTAAGAAATTAAATTGTTTTATGATAAAAACTTTTCCAATTTACTTGGGGTCCTCATATCACGGCCATAAAAATGGAGGGACATCTTTTCTTCTTTCATAAATACAATAGGCCTTGATTTTATGAAAAACAGAAATACATTTCTCTAGGGGCATTACTCAGGAGGAAAAAGTGGTAATACATTTAAGTAGAATTGCAGCTCCTTTTCCCTCTTAAGCTTTATAATTATCTTTTTTTTTCAAAGCAAATGCCTTGTTATCTTTTATCTAAATCTGTAATTAAAAAAAAAATTTAATATTATTGATTTATTTAGTACCTACTTGGAAGACTTACAGCTGATAAAAACAAACAAAAAAAGAAAAGAAACCATAGTCACCAGAAAGTCAATTAGAAATGCGGCTGTACATCGTGAGAACCTGTTTGCCAGCATATTCGCTATTCGTATGTCTGACTTGTTGTGTTGATTAGATACATTTTTTTTTCATAATATTCTGGAATATAAAATCTACTAGCTTACAACTAGCTTTAAGACATTGCGGACTTAGGACGAAACGATGTTGTGTAGTTTCTTGAATGCTGCCCATCCGTGTTAGATTCTTCGGGCGACGTCTTTGTCGAAGTTAGATCTACCCAGTTTAAAACCAAGGTAAACTCTATGTCTACCATCGACAACTTCGAGAGTAACGCTCTCAACCATTACCGATACGGGTGAAACACGGACATTCGACATAACTTTCGTCTTGTCCATGTTCGTTTTTAGACCCACTTGTTGAGAAACGTTACTGAGGTCCCTGGCCATTGTGTTAACATCCTCCAGCAATTCAGCCATGATGACTATACAAGAAGGTTTTTTATTCGCCGTTCAAATTTTTTACACAAACACAATTTAAAATAAAAATCGATTCGTTAAACTTTCTTAGTAAATCATTTTACTCGATAGAATTATCCGCTCTCCGTGAAACTTTGTGATGTGATATCTCAATATGAGTCATATATTCGCCATTGATGTTGATGTCAAATCCGTTTCAGTCCGAGAGCTTGGTAACAACCTGCAATGCGTTCGTAAACAGTTTCGGAGAAATTACTTCTCCCTGTCTCACGCGCACGCCTTTTGGCAAATGGATTGGTTTCGTGCTCTAGTCATCGGATCGACATTATACTTAGTAGTGATTTTATACAAATACACTTCAACATTTCGATATACCTATAGTCGATACGGCCTCTCTGAAGAGACTGCAACACCGCCGAGATTTCGATTGAATCGAAGGCTTTTTCATAGTCCACAAACGCTAGATATAATGGCCGATTATACTCCTCAGTCTTCTATATAATCTGGCGGAACGTATGGATGTGGTCTATGGTGCTGAAGCCTTTTCGGAAACCGGCTTATGCGGTTCCTAATGACCCTCAAGAACAGCTTGTACCGGGTCAGGAGTGAGATGGGTTTATAATTCTTCAATAGGGTATTGTCAGGTTTTTTGAAGAAGAGCACAACCACTCCTTGGGCCATGCTTCTGGCGCAGTACCTTCGAGTATGATGGAATTAAACAACTTCTGAAGGACTAAAAGCACAGTGATAAAAGTGTTGGTTTTCCACCCGCAGAAGTTTTGTCATGATTCTATCATACCCTTGTTGTTCGTAAGTTGTTGGAAGGCCAGTCTAATCACTCACAGGCTAATGTCTGTGATATCCCCGGTATATTGTCGTGTTAACTTGGTCCTGAGTCCTGGGCTGAACTGACAACGGGCTGTCGGGTAGAGGTGTACACCTGTCTATAAAAGCTCTTCCAGGATATCAGGCTTCGATGAGATAATAAATGACAAAACTGATGATCGACGACGGCAGCCTTGACTATCAGTTTTGTCATTTGGCTTTAGTTTTCCAATAGACGCATTCTTTGCGAACACTTTGGAACCCTGGTTTCAGTCGACTTATGTCTTATTACATTGATTACTATAGAACCGCAATTCGTGTCACATGGACTTTGAGATACACCTAAGTATTGAGTTTGCTGTATTCCGATATATCCTTGAATTAGCGACTAATAGATTTCGCACAAACAAACTTTGATCCCCACCAAACCTCCCAACTTCTGTGCTGTACCTACCTATTGCGAAATTCCTAAAATATGTATTTCGTAACGTTTTAGATTTCGATTGATTTTTCTAACAGAATTTTCATGCATATTTTCATTTGTACATTTAAGCCATGGTTTGAAGTATGGATGGACGACTTTCATTTGATTAGAAAATAGATATAAGTTCTTACGGATCGTTTGATTATTTAGCATTTACTCAGTCTATGTTTAGTACTACTCTTCTTACGCCTTGTGCACTATGCGACCACGACTTTTCGTATGATCGACCGCTATATTGAACAAAACTGGTCGGACGCCAGATTGTGCGACTCAACTTTCTTTCTGATCGAAGCTTCATCATCATTCTCTTGCCCTTATCCCGATTCATTTGGGGTTGAGCCAGCATGTCTTCTTCTTTCATACTTCTCTATAACTCGTCATCTCATCAAACACCTTATTTCTTGCCATATCATCCTTTACACAGTCCATTCATATTTTTTTTGGTCTTCCTCTACTCCATGCATTCATACTCAAAACTTACCTCACGACATTTTCCTCATTCCTCCGCATCACCACACCACCACGACAACCGATTACCTCACAAGTTTTCAGTCACCGGCGTCACTTTCAGAATACCTTGACAATGGCAATTCTATCTCTATCGATACATTTCTTGTATGTAAATTGTAAATGCAATGGAGTAAATTGTAAGTGAGGTCGGTCACCTCGTCACTTAGTAACGCCTAATTAATTTTCATTTAGCGCAGGTAGGTAATTCACAAGTGTAATAAAAAAACTTGTATTTCCTTTACCTAATGAAAAGCGAATTTTTCATACAATTGATAAGTAGTCTAACGCCATTGTTTATTGTTTCCAATAATGTTTTATTGCACTGAATAGTTTTACTCATGGAATGTAAATTTTACTTTTCTAGTTTATCGACTATGTAAATACCAGTTGGATCGATTTGCTCGTAACGACAAATAACTATGGCGACAAACGGTGAAAAAATATCCTGGAAAAATTCCTGAAACTATTTCACTATCGGTCTATCGCTTTCGCTTGATAAGTTTGTCCCTCATTTGACTTACTGCATTAAAATAAAATACTTACTGCCGTACTCAGAGATATTTAATGTATACTTAAGCCGTCACTTAGTAAAGGTTTGACATATCTTTGTATGAGAAAACTGTCAAAACCATTACTAAGTAATCATTAAAGCTCTCTGAGTGCGGCAGTTAGTGCTTATAGGTTCCTATACTAATTAGGTGTGCTTAGGACTTTAAAAACAACAAGATTTCAAGACCTTGGATAGGGTTATTCTTATTAGAGAGGTAGGGATTTATTTAAAAATACGTTCAACAATCTATTTCTGGAAACTCGTTGCCATTACTTTCTAAATATGGAAACAAAGGCACGTATTTGGAATTTGTTGACTATAAGTACTAATTTTGTTTTCTAAAACAGTAATTAGGGTTGGCTAAAAATAGCAGCTCGCCCAACCACATTCAATTAGTGGTTGTGTCAGAAAGTTAGGTAACCGTAGCGAATTAAAACTTGGAAAAAACCCTTCTACCGTCGAAACAAAGAGCTTCAAGGCTCTCGTGGGATTCCTAGTGCACGGCATTGCTCAAGCCTGCGGTCGCGTTGCATCGCGGGTCGCGGCTGTGCGAGCCAGCCTCAGCTATGCGGCACGTTTCCGCCGCGGGCGGCTCGTACCGGATCATCCGACAAAGAACGTTTTCTACGAACACCCAAAACACGTTCATTCATAACCGCAAACTTACGGGCCGGAACGGCGGCGGCGGCGGCGATGTCAAAATAAAGCGTAACTAAGCCACCCGTGACGTGGCACCGACTCCGAACCCCGCACGCGAGCTGAAACATGCAAACATTATCAGCTGTGTTTATATTATACTGAATACATACATAAATTATATCTAGCTATTAACTTTTTGATTATTATTTATCTTATCAAGCACGAATGTAAACATTAAACAAAAATACGTGTAACACTTGGAATAAGTTGAAAGTTAGTTTTTTGGGACCGTTACGGATCACGAATAACTTCATTATTAATTTTTATTATGAATCAAATTATAATGAATTAAATCCGAGCACATTAGATAAAAATAGTCCTTTTTTGGTCACCTTGACATTTACTTACCAGTTTAAAGGTCACGATGACATCAAGACTGTCTCATTCTTAAAAGGTTACCCTTTTCCGGTCATAAAAGAATTATTTATTAAGTATTCATCCATCATGCACATAAAATTAACAGATTCAACCAAGTACTAATAACCTACAACCGATTTTTGAAAGTAAAGCACTAGAATGCCCCGAGCAAAGACAACATTTGGGACCATAGACAGGAGGTTACCTCTCTATTGTTTTAATTTTATACAATCAAGTTTCATACTTACATTATTATTTTATTCGCTAAATCCAAGTATCGTAAATTAAGCAGACACTCGCTCTTTTAGGTATTTTTTTTTTCATTCGACCATAGTCATAGTCAATTAACAGGTCTTTGTTTTAATTTTCCAGGTGGCATGCCCGTAGTGCCTTCAGGCACAATGATGCCGCCCATGATGCCGCCCGTGCTCGACGAGAACATGCGGCACTACCTGGTGCATGCGCAGGCGCACCCGCACCACGCCCCGCACCACCAGCCGCCGCATCATCAGCCGCAGCATCACCAACCACCGCCCCATCACCAACCTCCACACCATTACGTGAGTATTTCCATACCGCGTACAGGCAGAGTTCATTTCTGATCCGTGCTAGCAGAAGTTTTAACAAACTGATTAGTGATCATGATTTGGACATATTCAACACCAGTGTGTCTCGGCTTAAGAATGAGTTGGTGAAAAAATTTTTTGCCGGAAAAGGTTCTTAGTTTATATTCACCGATCGTGTTACTTTGTTTGTTTATTGTTACCTTTTTTTTTTGTTGTTTTTTTCTTTGTTTTTGTGTTTTATCTGTGGAAACCTGTAATTGGCCTTCAAATGTTTATTAATTTAGTACATTGTCTGTATTAGCTGTAAGTTTCCCAAAAATAATAAAAAAAAATAAAAAAAATAAAAAATCTGCTAGAGCTAGTCTACGTCGTCCCACTGCTGAGCAATGGCGTCTTTTCATGTGTTTCACTATTTTCGTTGGTCATTTTGCGTTCGTTTTGATGACTCGGAAATGATGGACGCTAGGTTCTCAATGAAGTCTCAATTTATATTGCCATTGACTCGCAGAAGATAAAAAAATCATGTTGTATTCAATTCAGAGTTGAGGCAATTTTTACGATCTTTCACGTTTCGTCTCTGAATCTCATGAAGTGTGTTGTTTGATTGGTTTATCATACTAAAAAGTAAACTAGCCAGAGAGAACATTATACACAAACAACGATTTAGTAGTACCTATATTATTCACTTACAGTACCTACATCCTATGTCCAGGATCGTGGCAGATGAAATAAATAGCAGACTGTGCCATAGGAAATCTAATTAGTGTTATCCCGGATAGGACTATCAAGATTTCCTTCAATAATTACTATGTATTAGAACCTTGTTTTACTATGCTATATTATAGTTATTTATGGTATTACTTACTTCTAAGGAATCCTGAGACATTTACCTACTCCATATGTGTAACCAGGATTCATGATGGCACATTTTGGTATACTACCGCGAAATTAAATCAGTGTTGAATGAATAAACTGTACTCTATTAGTTAGAGTCCACATCAGGATAATCGAAAGAAGCCTACTCAGTGCATTGTAGCTAGAAGTGCCCACCTTCTCTTCGTGAATACACAGGATATCCAGGGTACCCGCAATCTTGCAATTCTATCATGCACTCGTTATTATCTAATAAACTTCTTGTTATCCGTTTGATAGTTTCACGGGTTTCACCTCCAACAGCCAATCATCAACATATCGTGGGAGCGTTCACAAACATTCAAACTCACATACACAAATACTGAAATACCCAGACCCTAAACAACTATCTGTAGACCATACAAATATTTGTTCCGCGCGGGGAACGAACCCGCGACACGCTGCGCAGCAGTCCAATTGCTCAGCCACTGCACCAACCGTGCCATCAAACTGGTAAATCTATAGAGGAATAAACTCTAGAATAGGAACGCGGTAAAAAATTTGCATGTATGAGGTAGGTAGTCATTATACGCAGACTCGTCATACTGTTCACAGCATACCATATTCAGTGCAATGCAAGGCCGCTCTAGGTTAAAATTATATAATTATTTTCTTCATATCTTTATTGAAAAAATAAAGTTACCGTCCACAACTTTCAAACTAATTCAAATGGAATGCAACTGTCAGTGTCAGTGTCAGAATGTTTAGAGTAAAAAGTTGACGTGCCACGAGCACGTCAACTTTTTACTCTAGTCCGTAGAACTGTCAGTGTGTACTGTAGTTTTGTAGCAATAAAAATAAATAGTATCAAAATCTTTTCCTCAGCGCAACCTCAACTGGTAATGCAGGTATGTGTCCAAGAGACTGACATTTCCACGCTGTATAGAAACGAATGTTCGGTTCAGCAATACTCCATCCTTATAGTTAAGTTAAGCTAAGTTGCACTGCGAGAAGTCCAATAAAAAAAAAAAAAAAACACTGCATCGAAATAATGCATACACCCCAAACTTCAGGACTTACCCACTAGGGCACTCACTATATTAATGCCGCTCTGCCCCTAAGACGACCCACTGACCGCCGCTTGAGGTTCTGAGCAGGCGCCGTGGCAGCGCCAGCACTACACGCTGAGCTAGGAAGATGGGTTGGCGCAAGATAACACTTATTGTGTCCCACATTAAAGGTCTACCCGTCTTCCATGTAAACAAAGACATGCCATCCAGTCTTTAGTCAACGTCGGGTGTAAAGCTATTGGGTTCTAATACAGCTGGAACACCAACAGTGACAAGAGCATGTCCGATTATTTAATTTAAATTCACTGTGCTAGATGGCTTGCACTTCGGCTGTAGGTCAGTGCTCTAGGCTGTTTACAACTTCCCCACAGTAAGGCAATGAAAAGAACAACAAGAGGCTCATAATTCTTAAAAAGCAGTGAGGCAGAAAGTGATGTGATGTGATGATATCTGAATAATTCAGGGTTAGATTTTAAAGTTTCTGAAGGCATAAAATTATCGCTTTAGCAGAATCATACTATGAAAATAATATGAATCAGGTACACTTTAATTTGTAAAATGGTCACAAAGTCAATTCATCAATAATATAAAAATCAATGCCACTTTTCATTGTAATTTTATAACTCAAGAACGGGCACTGCTGACCGGGCAGTACGACGTCTGCCAGGTCTGTTAGTATTTCAAAATTTTTTTCATTATTAATTATTTTATTCAACTATTTACTGCGTCTGTGAGGTTTGTATGTTTTTGTGCCTGTAACTTTTTTATTTTAGACCTGAAGTCTGTCTGGGATACAGTACTGTTTTCTAAATGAAGATCAGATGATTTTCATGCCAATGAAATGAAGTTATTTTTAAGAAATTTCAATAATTTGAAACAGTATCACCATTGCCTCTCCAGGTTTCATCATCCAGGTACCAAACATTAAATTTAGAATATATTTCGCTGTTGATCAATTGGGTGAGTAAGATGTTGTCAAGGAACCATAGTTTTATTAATCAAAAAAGAATGCCAAAGAATCATCCTAATGTATGGTGACCTGGTAAATCACCAAGTAACAGAAGTCCTGCCTTGGAGTTTGCCAAAGGGCAATGGAACATAGCATTCTAGGTGCCAAAAGACAAGACATTGTTGGAACACCACGCTGCATTTCAAAACGGGCATGTTGGATGTTGGCAAGAAGGAAGAAGCTAGGATAAAATAGAATTTTGCGGTTCACGTCAGCTGCATGAACGATGATTGCTGAGCGAAAGTCTCCACACAATGGTTGCCGGAAAATGTACAGCGCTGCCAAGAACGGGCCTAAAAGAGGTGGCCAGACTGGACGCGTACCGCGAGGTCTGATTCGAGGCGGCATGACAAAAGAGCTCATGGAACGAATTGGGGGAGGTCTTTTTCCAGCAGTGGGACACAATAGGCTATAAAAAATAATAATTCGCAATTGATTGTTAATACACGTGAAAAACGTAAAGTTTCTTTGACGCAAACTGAACAAACGCAAGAACCTTCTGTGTAAACATTTCCGATGAAACTTCAATTGTCTTGCTTGTAAATTTAACCGCGTATAAGTGGACATTTCGCTTTTAAAATTGTGCACAAGCGTGACGGGTTATCCAACTATTTTCAGTGAGTAGGTGATTAAATGAAGTTGTGGGTTTGCGACTTTAATCTAATCATGGCGAAGTTATACCTACAGTTGCGACTCGCGTTTGATTGTGTAGTGTAGTGTTATCACGAAAACAGTTGGCTGAAGTTCGTACGTGGCAGTGACGTTTATTACACCGAATGCCAGCATAATATTAATATTTGTATTAAAATCTGAGAAAAATGAGTGTTTCTGATGAAAAGAAGGAAAACAGTAGTCCACAAGAAGGAAAGTTTCAGGTCGGTTTAACTGTGCTTCGTTTTATTATATTTTACGTTTTTACTTCCAGATTAAAAAGATATCCATCAACTATTTAATCTTTGGTGTTCAATATGGTTAATTATTTTTAACACAAAAATATTATAATGTAATTTTTATTACCTTTTTTTTATTGAGGAGGATTATCTGTAAATCTTCAACCTCTTATGATGCACTTTAAATTAATCTATGTGGGTGCAAACTAGTATTATAAACAATAAAATACCAATATAATAATGTAATCTGTAATGTTTGCTTACATAAATCACAGATGGTTTGTTTTATTAAAGGTTTCAATGTTATCTAAGTACCATATTCTTTTTCGTTTTTAAAGTTAAAGGATTTTACGGAAATCCTTGCTTTTTGATGTTAAGAAGAAACCAACCTGTCCTTGAACAAATCATTCAAGGACGGGAAAAAATGTACTATGATTATAGCCATAGAGTGGCCTGTGTCCCAGCAGTGGTAAAATTATAGGCTGGTTATAATGCTTACTTAAATATCGTAATATATTCTAAACCAGGATGGTTTTCACTACTCCACTTTCGTTTCGTTTTCATTCTCTTCATGTATTTCTCCTAAACAAGCAGTTAATGAATGAATGAAAAACTCAATCAATTGTATCTTATTGTTTCAGGCTCCTACTAATGGTTCAGGGGGTCCACAACATTACTACAGTGCTGGATACCCACCGCATTTCCACCACGTTCCTCACCACATGCAGCATTCCCCACCACCTCCTGCTGCCTACCAGAAGGATGAGAGGACTCAACGGCAGTACTCCAAACTAAAACAAAAGTTGGAACGAAAACAAACAAACAGAAATAATGGCATTGGTGAGTTCAATCAAAGAGATTTATTATGCAAAAACATACCATTTGATGCAGGTCAACTTAAAAATATAATAAAACATTGATCATGACAAATCTGAGTTTAACACCTATTCCCATTATCATGTTATTTTACATTAAAAAAAACTACTACAATTAATTAATCGGCTTAAAGAATTTGTTTCCATTTCAATGCAGATGTGAACTCGGGTGCCAGTACGCCGTCACTATCGCCGCGTAAGGAACTGAATGGTCGCGCTGGCAGCAGTAGTGGCGCGAGCAGTGGAGGCAGTGGGGCCAGCAGTGGCAGCAGTTTGCCCAGCAGTGGGCCAAGTAGTGGTGCCAGCGCCGCCGGCTGTGCTGGCAGTGGCGGCACCACATCGTCTGGAGCCTGGTCGGAAGAAGGAGAGGCCTCCTCGGCCGAAACCTCCGTGCAGGGCGATGGGTCAGCTGCAGCCTCAGTGCAAGGCGACGGTGAGCCCGAAGATGAAACCGACGCACAAGCTATACTCGACATGTTTGCTGCTAGACGCACACCACAGGTAAGTGAAGAATAAGACAGCAACCATTTTAATTTATTCCAAGTTTTGCACAATCGTTATTGTTGCTATTTGATTTGCACAGATTACTGACGTATCGTCGACCAGCGCACTTGTGATTTGGAATCTGCCGGTGCCGGAAGACGTCATAGTTCCCAATGGCGAGTTAACATACGACCTGCTCCTAGCCGACCGTGGAGGCCGATACAAAGCTATTTATAGTGGACAAAGCCTTACTTGCCGGTGAGATATTATTAGTGGTTCTGTTCTATTTATTTTTTTATTTTATTTATATCCCAAAACTTTAATTGAATGACCATATCTGATTCTTTTTTTCTTGTTATTGGCAGGGTGAGGGATCTGAAGCCGGGCTACGAATATTCGGTATGCCTACAAATCCGCGCCGGCAAGCTAGACGCGACTAGTGCGTCGGCCACGTTCCGCGCGCCGCCCGCTCGGCCGGACCAGATGTCACCGCCGCGCGTCAACCAGCGCGCGCGCACGTCGCTCATGCTGCGCTGGAACGCCGCCACCGACAACGGCGCGCGACTGCTCCACTACGTGCTGGAGATGGACGACGGCGCCGCCTTCGTGGAGATCTCCCGTCCGCGCACTCGCCAGCACACCGTCAACAACTTGCGGCCTCAGACTCGCTACCGCTTCCGCATCGCCGCCGTCAACGACTGCGGCCGCGGCGAGTGGAGTGAGGAGACGGTGGCGTGGACGACAGGCTCCCCGCCCCCCGCACCCGGCCCGCCCACGCTCACGTCCTCCAGCAACGACTCGCTCGTGCTGGGCTGGGAGCGCCGCGCGGACGAGGAGTTCACCTTGCAAATGGACGACGCAGCGCGAGGCCATGGCTTTCTGCCTGTGTACTCGGGCCCCGAACGCACTTACGTGTGCACCGGGCTGTACCGTGCTACCGACTACCGTTTCCGTCTCCGCAGCGAGACTGTCGACGGCCAAGGACCCTGGTCCGTAGAAGTCACGTACCGAACACAGCCCGAGCGTCCCGGCCCACCCGGACGACCGACACCGCGCGGTCGTATTCACTCGCGTACCTTCCGCCTCCGCTGGGAACCTCCCGTGGAGGACGGCGGCGCAGCCATCGACTGCTACACCCTCGAGCTCGACGCTGGCGATGGATACCGACCGGCCTACCGCGGCCCCGAGCGCGAGGCACACTGCGACCGCCTGCTGCCGGGCACGCCGTACCGGGCACGTGTGTGCTGCAGCAACGAGGCCGGCCAAAGCGAGTGGTCTGCCAGCGAGACCGTCACCACCGAGGCCGCAATCCCCGCCACACCCGACGCGCCCGAGCCTGCCGCCGAGCCGCGCAGCACACTGGCGGCACTGCGCTGGCGTGCGCCTGACTGCACCGGCGGTACACCGCTCACTGAGTACCGCGTGGAGGTCACTGACACTGCCGACACCGAGGGAGCGGCGCGGCTGGCCTACCAGGGGCTCGACTGCGAGTGCATACTGCGAGACCTCATGCCCGGCCGCGAGTACCGCACGTGGCTCACAGCGCACAACAAGGTGGGTGCGAGCACCGCCTCCCCAGCTCTCACGTTCTCAACGGCCCCAGCGGCACCTGACGCACCTGACACGCCCACCGCACAGCTACAGAGCGCCCGCGCCGCGCGGCTGGAGTGGACGGCGCCGCGAGACAACGGCGCGCCCGTCATCGACTACCGTCTCGAGATGAGTGCTACCAACGTCGACGACGCCTTCTCAGAGGTGTACAGGGGTGCGGAGACGAATTATGTGGTCGGTCGCCTCGTGCCGTTCTCACCGTACTTCTTCAGGGTGTGCGCCACTAACGCGGCCGGGCGGGGCGCCTGGTCGGGTGTGCGCGATGTACTGACACCGCGCGCGCCGCCCGGCCCGCCAGCCGGACTGCGACACGAGGCCACGGCCGACAGCCTACGTCTACACTGGCGTGCACCTGCCGCGCACGGTGCCGACGTACTGCGGTATCGTGTGGAAGTGGGCGACGACGCTTTCGACACGGACGGGCCGGCGCCCGAGCGGCTCGTGCAGGGACTCGCGCCCGACACCACGTACCGCGTGCGTGTGGCCGCGCTCAACGAGCTGGGGCTGGGCGACTGGTCCGACGAGGCGCGCGCCACCACCCGCCCCCCGCCCCCCGCGCCGCCCGCCCTGCGCTGTGTGCAGGCACAGCACAACCACCTGCGGCTGGAGTGGCCGGCTGCGGGCGGTGAGGGCGCGCAGTACTGCGTGGAGATGCGCTCGCTAGACGCGCGTGACTTCCGACCTGTGTACCGCGGCTCGGCGCGCTCCTGCAAGGTGAAGAAACTGCGCGAGGCCACTACGTACGCGTTCCGGATACGTGCGAGCGACGAGCGCGGCGGGCGCGGCGGCTGGTCGGAGCCGCTGGAGGCCGGCACGGTGAGCGCTCCGCCGCCCGCGCCGCGCGCGCCAACAGTGCAGGCGCCGGTGCCGCGCGCCGCGCTCGTGTCGTGGGACGCGCTGGACGACGCCGAGTACGTACTGCAGTGCGCGCGTACCAGGGACAACGTCTATAAGGAGGTGAGTCGGAAGTATTTTTCATATTATTTTTCGATTCATGACAAAAACACTTATTGTTTTATTTCAAAACGTTGTTTTTGTTTTTTAAAGTTACACATGCATTTGTTACTGCAGTTTTCGGCTCCATAACACCCTCGTCTGCGGCTCGGGCTTGAATTCCGCCTCGTTTGCAATAAGAAATTTTTCCCATTTGTATCAAAATGCATTCTGGGCGACTAACATTTACACAATTATCGTCCATCCTTCTGCAAAATTGGACTCTCGCAAGAAAATATGATTGAAACTGTTGTTTTGTTTGGCAGGTGTACTCGGGGCGCGAGACTCAGTTCCTGCTGGAGGAGCTGGAGGCGGGCGCGGAGTACGTGGTGCGCGTGTGCATGGTGCGCGGCGGGCTGGCGGGCGCGTGGTCGCCCGGCGCGCGCCTGGCCGTGCCGCCCGCCGCCCCCGCCCCGCGCCCGCGCCGCGCCCGCCCCGCGCGCGCGCTGCAGCCCGGCCACGTGGCCATCATGATCGCCGCCGCCTTCCTGCTGCTGGCCGTGTGCGTGGCCGTGCTGCTGCAGCGCCTGGTGGAGCCGCGCCCGTGACGTGAGCTCGCGGTGGCGGCGCCGCGCGCGTTGGCCTGCCTGTAGCCGCACGCCGCCAGCAGCCGGACGCCGGACGCCGCCAGCAGCCGGACGCCGGACGCCGCCAGCAGCCGGACGCCGGACGCCGCCAGCAGCCGGACGCCGGACGCCGCCAGCAGCCGGACGCCGGACGCCGCCAGCAGCCGGACGCCGGACGCCGCCAGCAGCCGGACGCCGGACGCCGCCAGCAGCCGGACGCCGGACGCCGCCAGCAGCCGGACGCCGGACGCCACCGGACGCCGGACGCGTGTTGTGTATGAGCGGGTCTGGCGCCGGACGGGACGAAAGCGGGGCGTCCGCGAACCGCGTCCGTGATCGAAGTTTTAATTTAGATTACAAAAATATTACCGGCTTTGCATTTTTTGCATCGATGTGAGGTTGCCATTCAGAGTGTATATTTTTTTCAGTCGAGCGAGAGAGCCTCGCGTTCTATCGTGTCTCCTATGTGTTATATCTAAACTCTCACAAATTTCATAAATCTAGTCTATGCTTGTAACTTATTATTTTATTTACTGTATTAGCGAAATACCGTTGTGCTTGTTTATACTTTTATCGAATCGTAGTATTTTTTTAACGGTGATACGACACGTTCTTCCGATAATTAGTATTTCCTCTTTGTACTTTTTCCATACATTTGATATTTTTATAAAATTAAATTATCGAACGATCTGTTGCATGACTTTATCAGATTTAATTATAAGAAGATAGCAAACGAGGTGCTCTATATTATTATTAAAGTTTTGTTGAGAGGGACGTGGCCCCTCGCTCTGCAACGAGTTCCAGTGTGTATGCTGTGATCACTTCCTTATGCGAATGAGACTGATTTTACAAGTAAAAGCTTTGTTTATAGAATGAATCAAAATGCTTTCCCTTTGATGACTAACTGTGTCTGCGCCATTCACATAATAAGTGTAGGTTCGTTTGTTACTTGCGACAACAGTGTTTCTTTTAATGGTGATGATATGGATAATGCCGTGTTTTGTTTGATGTGTGAATGGAACAGAACCATGACACAGCAGACGTGGAACACAGAAACAATCCGATTTTATATGCTCCGAATGCTTATTTGATAGTATCGATGTACCTAATTATATTGTATTATCGATAATTTCATAATATTGTTGTTTTTTATTCTCAGAACATGACCTTTTATTGATGACATTATATAATATTTATAGATTAATTTTGTTTTTAAATTTAGAGATTACGAATTATTGAGATTGTTACCACCCGGTATAAAAGGTAGGATCAGAAATTCAATTTAAGAAATTTATGTTTCAAATATGATATTTTTAAATGAATTTCCCTTACGTCTGTTACTTTAATAACATTATTAGGAAATTGTTAACTGATGTTCATATACCTATAAATATAATTTAAATAAACGAATTTCTTGTAGATAAGAAAAAATGAATTTAAGTATCATTTATATTCAGAATTAGATTAATTAAAGCATTGTACGGGGTTTGAACTTGATGTTTCTTAGTATCATTATTCAGAATTAATGTTGTTTCGTGGAGGTAATGTCGTACATAATAAATAACATTGAATATTGTCATTGTTACGTAGGCTTCGTATTGTATTCGAGTTTACTTGGCGCGTCCGTCGCCGTCCTATAGTATCGTCGGCGGCGGCCATGTATGTTGGTGTATTTATTTATTTTTATTTATGTGAAATATAATTACGCACCAATAGGCATAAAATATATCGTAAATATGTAATATTTACTTCTACTGTGATTAGCTTATTCTATTCTTTCTATTGTATCTTATATTATTGTCCGAAACATTCCTAGGGTACGTGTTACTTTTTGGATTTCAAAGAACTTTTCTTTAAATTAGTTATTTCTGTAGTAGAGAAGAAATTCACTTCGTGCCTATTTCCGTACGGCATAATTTAAATAGTAAGCGCAGCTTACACTGTTATAAATTATATTATTTTCGAAAATTTTATAACGACGATGTGCAATTAACAATTATTTATTCTTTATCGCTTAATATAAATATTTATTTTTTAGAAATTATATCTGATTAGTATCGTTTATCAAGTGAAGGAATCAATGTTCCTAAGTAAGTTTTACACTGTTGTACAATACACCGATTGCAAGCTAAATTGTGTACTACGGTCAAGCATTCCAACTTTATATTCCACTTGTAAATAGGCCTAATGAATTCTATGACTTTTATAAATGTACATGCTTTAATAATGAAATGTAAATAAATCTGAGCTGAGCTGTTCATGAGCTTCGTGTAAGGAGCATGTTTAGATGCTGAACATGTATGCCAATTGAAATTACTGCATTGTGTTGAGAACTAAACGTTTTTAAATTAATGAGAATAACGGGGATAACATCTCATATTGTATTTGTGTTTGAGTATGTAACGTATAACGAAAAATGTATATGTTTTAATATAATATTTGATGATGTTATGTATACAATTTATTAAACATGAATATATCAATAAAACTATATTTTGTGTACATTGAATGTTTAATTTGTTTTTCTAAATACAATACAAAACATACCCACAAAACTTAATTTACAATAATATTCTACACATACGACATTTTATACTTAAGATAATGAAACTATTAATATCTAATGGGTCAAATTGCACTCATACATTTTATTAATTTTAATTAGAAAATATTTAATACCTATGTTACAACACTGCGATAAATAAGACAATTTTGATCCTATGAGAAGACTAGAGCTTTGTACTATGAGTATTTTCACACTTAGATACCTAGGGGTTTCAAACATTACACAAGTACTTAGGTTGGGGGAAACAGTTGGCACGACTTTACATTTTCACTGTACACTGCAGTGTAGTTAGTTAGATAAGAAGTCTCCCTTGTAGAAATATGATCGATGCAGCCTTTGAAGTTTTGGGGGAATATTTTTTTCGCGGTTGCATCATCTTGGTTAGATATGCCACCTGTAATTCAAATGTCAGTTGTAAATATCCAAACCATATCGAGTATAAATTAATAACAGAAAGAAACAAAATGCAATAAACAGGCCTTACCGATATAAACATCAACATCATCATAGTCGGCTTCATTCCTTAGTCCAGGCTCTTCTGTATACACTACTGTTCCATCTACAGACAAAGTAACATTTGTTTTGTCCATTTGCAATACGAAAATATGCCATTCAGCATCAGTAAGAAACCCTGCATGAGGCATCAACCTCGTCAGGGTTCTGGCAGGGCCTGCCAATGGTACGTGGTTTGTACTGAGAGCTCTTGCATTGTTATGATGGAAAGACCAGACAAGTCTTAGGTATCCGTTCTCAAGTCCTAAGCCAATGTAATCAATGCCCTGAAAATAACGAAATTTTAATGAGTGAATATTGTTATACAATGAAAGAAATTTAATAATGTCGAAAGGGAAATGGACCGAGCATAGTCCCTTGAAGAACCCCTTTAAGAACACAACTATGTAACGACATGATACAGTAACAGAAGCAAAGGTTCGATTAAAAATTGAATGCTAATTAAGAGGAACTTTAACACTCTAATATGTTTGACGGCGTCAACACGTTAGGTAACTATTGTGATAGACTTTGCTGAAGGCTTTTGGTGAATCGATTAGAAATAGTCAGCGGGAAATGATTACAGAAGTTCATTCATGATTGAAGTTGTAGGTCTACCCGTTATAATTTTTTACAATAAAAAAACATAAACCGGGTTACTTACCATAACAATCCAAAGAAGTAGACCATTAGGTTCAGCAGTCGTAAAATTTAGTGCAATGTAATTCAATCGAGCGAGTGGCGGTGCGATGCGTTGGTGGTTTGTATGACTCGCTGATGGTTGACGCCCAAGAGACACTAATGATGTGCCATCGAATTGGGGAATTGTTATGTTGATCTCTGGAATTTAATGGTAAAATTCGATGATAGGAGAATTACGCTTTAAGTTAACGTATTAGGTACCTCGGGCATGAAAATACAGACGGGATAGGTAAGGTTTTACAGAAACCCGTCGGGACTGAGGGTGGTTCGAAAGAGATACCGCGGCCTCGACACAAAGGGATAAGAAGGAATATGGCTGGATTTTAGTCACTAGAAGTCTGACACTCCCTGACCCCAAAAAAAAAAGGTTATCTTAAGTGATTTCTGGGCTTAGTGGAAAAACTGAATAAAAAAACTATACTAAACTATTATAAATAAAAGCATCAATACTAACTAGTGTCACAGAAGGTGCCAGCATATCCTGCTGCACACACACATCGGTCAGCTCTACAGATGCCCCTGGGCGGGACACACACGCTAGCTTCGCAGGCTAGATGTCTCCTACATCTGGGCACAGCACATTTTAGTATTACCTTACAGTATTTCAACTAGGAATATACCAGTTACACAAATTACAAGTACATTGATTGGCATGGACAATGACACTGAGAAAGGAATGTCGTTGCTCATTTCAAAGGAAAGATCTCTAAGAAAAACTAAACAAAAAAAGGGCTTAGTTGGTTTACTAGTTACTTATGTTTACCTGGGTCCACTGGTGCCCACATAGTTGGAGGAGGTGCCGCATGCACACCTAGCCCGTCCTTGCTCCAACACACACACGCCACCGCCGCACGCTTCGGAGCCACACGCTGTGCCGTCGCAGTCTGCTACGTTGCGACCCTCTAAGAATTAATACCCACAGACTTCTTAGTACCTACTTATGAAGAACAGTAAGACTTAACAGTGGTTTCTGGATAGTAAACATCCTCCAGAAAAAAAACTGCCAGAAAACAGTCGGTCATCTGAGGTAGAGACCTCGAGCCTCGTGGTCGTGACCACGACCAGGAGGCCGCAAAGCAAGTTTGTTTCGCACTGACGCGGGGGTCGGACCAGTTGTTCAAGATAGCGGCTGGTCATGTGAATGTAGAGGTCTTTTATAACCGAGTAGTGGGCGAGGTCCCTGTCTAGATCGTATTGGAAAATTCTAGTTCTAAATCCAAACTAATGACGTATTTCAGGAAAAACAAGATCTGCCGCTTACTTATGACAAAAAAACAGAAGCGAACTACTCCAGATTATAATTATTTGTGACTAGACAGAACAGAACAGTACCTTGTATGTTCTGTTGCTCCAAAGGCAGCAATATGTTGTTGACATGCAGGTTTTTGATACAGCCGGTGTAGGGCGCTGGTGCACCTGACATTGCATCGAAAGGCAGGGTAGACAAATCTTTTGCGCCTCCTAAAATCAAAGGGTAAATAGTTTATAGAGCCGTAAGATTCTTCTGAACATCAGAAAAAGAAAGAAATGACCGACTTCGTTTGCTAGTCACGCCACAAAATATTCACAGAATATTTTCTCGGTTCCTGAAAAAGACTTACCAAGAAGTATAGAAGCATTGCCGGCAGTGTGAGGGTATGCATGTGCCAGCATGGCCTCAGTGCTGAGAGCGCCGTCCACCCACACATACAGCCTGCTGCCGTAGCGACCAGCCTTCACGCTGTGCCACTGGGACATTGAGACCACTATGCCACTACGGACCAGGGAGGTCACGCCGGATAGACGATCTGAAATGTAAAATATTGTTTTTTAAGATTCCTACTCATTTTATGTACTTTTTATTTTAAGTACTTACTTATCTACTTTTCTTTCTATTAAGTGTGCATAATGGGACTCAGGTAGAATTTAAAAGAATTTGATAAGAAACTGTTGCTAGACTGCTGGCAGTTATCATTTAAGCCTACAATTCAAGCTAGGCAGGTACTATATTTTCCGATAATCGCACAAGAGTAATCGTTTTACAAACAAAGGTGCTTTCAAAACGCTTAGGTAAACAGCTTAGGTACCTGTCCACCGATACTCCAACAGGCCTCCTTGCAAAGACAAGGCAGTGTAGAAATGGGGTGTCTCCAGAAACATGACCAGTCCTCGTTCTTTGGCCGGCTTGATTTCAGATTCGAGAGACAAGCTCACACTGGATATCGTGCTGGGATGCAGCTTCAAGTATGACCTCGTGCCCGTGAAGAGGACATCCGTAGGAAGTAAGTCTATAGAGAGTAGAATATAATGTAAATTTATTTTGATGGTTGAACACATATTATATCGAGATGTTGGCGGATACACGAAAGAAAAGTATTGGAACAATTTCTGCGGCAAGCAATTTGGTGCATGGCGATCGTAATAACTAGCCCTATAGAGAGAGTTACTAAGCCACCCAAATGACCCAAAGGTCTAGACTGCTGCACCGTCTGTTATAATTCTATAAGCCTATCAAAGTCTTCGCCATCTTCCGCTAACTCAACTTAAACATGTCGAATACCAACCTTGCTCACAATATATGCCAGTCTTCCCATAAGGACAGTCGCACTGAGTATTCGCATCGGTCGTGATGACGCATTGTCCCTGACATTTGGAGAACGCTCGGTCGCAGGGGTTGCGGTTACTAGAGCATGTAGCTCCGAACCAGCCTTCATTGCAGATACAACTGTGTAACATTAAATTAGTTAGATACTAAGAACATAGTGGTTTTGTATGGTCTTCAAATTAGGGACAGTTTTCTATTGCTGCATGCAAAGATGGCATGCAATAATTAATAGTATCTACATTTCGGTGATGAAGTTATTCTATAGTGTAGTATGATTGTGGAAGGCGCACTAGCTCTCACGTACCCGGTGCGTGTGGTGGGAAGGATTTTTAGCCAATTAGAGTCTCACAGAATCCCCCCTGAAAAACGTGTAGTTTGGAGGTTAATGGAGTTATAGATGCCCGTTAATATTAGTTTTGGCACCACAGTTATGCTGCCCACTATACCTAATGAAGATTAAATAAGAAAATTTGTTTAAAGCCCGGTTTTAAGCTGTGAGGCGACCGAAGTGGAGATGAGACATGCGTGAATCATTAAATCACATTAAGTATAATCCACATACACCAGGGCGTTCTTATATGGCTGGTAAAATCTGGCGCGATTGGTCCAATCGGTGCCTAAGACGCTTAGATGAACAGACTAAATGAAGTACATACCCATAAGTAGCCGGTGAGTGTATACAAACGCCTCTCGGTGCATTACAGGACTTGGCAGTGCACTGCGCGACCCCACACTGGCCCACACCGCGACCGCCGGCCGCCCGCGCCCCGGCCCCTGCCGCCTGCCCACCCAGCTCCCACACGCAGCCACGCCAGCCGCTGTGCAACGGCAGGTCGTGTGGGAGATCCGCGAAGTCTGGGGATGGGTGACCGCCTGTGGAACAGAAATTATGAGTGAATCTCATCTGCTGCATCCGCTTAGACCGCAAAAAAAACGACCGTTGGGAAAAGCTGGTCCCAACGGTCGTTTTATTTTGCGGTCTAAGCGGATGCAGCTAAATCAGTATTATACATGGAACAACTGCCTATGAATATTGGATTAAGGAAAGTTTTATTGGATAAAGGATTTAAAACATAGACTCCATGTGGTAACGGCTGGGCTGAATGTTCACTATTAAGGGACATTAGTAAAGTATCTAACTTTTTATATCTAACTAGCGGACGTCACGCTGTTTTACCCGCGTAATTCCTGTTTCCGTGGGTATGCAGGGATAAAAAGTAGTCTATATCACCCAGGAATAATGTGAAAACCAACGGTGAAAGAATTGTTCAAATCGGTCCAGTAGTTTCGGAGCCTATTCGTTACAAACAAACAAACAAATCTTTCCTCTTTATAATATTAGTGTAGATTTAGGATCCTAGCCGATTGGTTCAGTCTTACCTGTGACTGATGAACGAGGTCTGTTTTGAAAACACCAATACCTAATACAAAAGTTAGTCAAAATTGCTTACCAATAAAAATATACGGCAACAGCGTCATTTTGCTGCTATGCGCCGGCGCGTTGCCGGAGACATTGTGTCGTCCATCCACGCTGAGCCCTGCTGATCGACCGCGTCTCCAAACGCGCACTGCGTGGCCGCCGCGACGAGGACTTAGGGCACGGGATGTGAACACACGGCGAGGACCTTCAAATGGAATGAAAAATTTCAGGACGCCGTCAAAATTACATACCTGTAATCCCCGAAATGTATGTCAGGTAAGATACACAGACACCCGCATTTCGTCAGTTTTGTTAAAGTCCTATGTAACAGGGGGCGAGGATATTATCATCAACCTGTCACATATCCATGCCTCCTCCTCCTAATAAAATTCAACCAAAGCTGTCTCCGGCACCAGTGACTTGCTTTTTAAAGCCATTATCAAAACAATATATTATTACGCCAGAAACAACGATGTAGTCACCGCGTTGCAGGAAACTAGCGGTGAGTGCTGTGACAAATCTTCGAACAGCAGTTGATTTTCATGTGCCTCCTCGAACCAGCTCTCGCGGAACTCGTACATCTCGCCACCTCTTTCTGGATCGGCCTCTGCCGGCGTTGGTAATCTTCTGGCAACCATCGTGTGGGTGTATTATCCCAGCGGTCATCGTGCAATGTGGCCGATGTGACCCGCCCAATCCTATTTTAGTCTAGCAGCCTTCTTGTCAACGTCCACTACACGTAGAGTGGTGTTTCGAATCCTGCCTTGTCTTTTTTTTTATTTTTTTATTTACACATACAGCCTTATCACAAGTTTATATTAATTTCGTACCATTAAACCATAGATGGTTTGTATTGGTACTCACATTCAAAAATCACACAAAAAAAGACAATCATTAAAAAAAATATAAGTTAAGATGTAGATACATTAATAATATTTTGCACGTATCTACCCGTAAACATCTATCCGTAAGTATAATAAGGGCTTGCTATTTGGGCGATTGGGCCGCTCATTAGACAGCCGGTTTTGGTCAACGTATTAACTTATACAGGTTGCTTCTTTTTTATAGGTACTAAGTTGTTTATGCAGTTGTGATAGTATTTTTTGTATTTTTGCTTAAAGTTTTTCTGATTTATTTCGTCTTTTATGGTTTTTGACCCCTTAGAACGCTGCGTTCCGTAAAGTTCCGTTGCCCCTTGGCATAGTCCATGGTGGAACTTCTGAGTTTTGGTGAGTGACCAGGTTCGTGTACCGTAGGTTGAAACGGGACTTTTTACCTTCTGTCACAAAAATTTTAGACATCGCTTGTTGTTTTCAGACGAACTTATTTATTTATAAATGAAACAATAATTCTGAAATTGTAGTTATCAAAGAAGTATTTTGAGTTCTTTTCTACGTAAGTTACCGCAGATTTTATATAAATTCTAGCATCGTCTGTAGCTGCTCTGTGTCATCTGTAATGATTGACAAAACCAGAAACCAAATAGTATTTTGCTTTTAGATATTCACTTCAATACCAGCAAACCATATAATGAGTCACGTGTCGTGGTTGCGCGTTGGTTGCGAATGCAACTTTAATAAAAACATACATTCTTGAGATATCGCATTCCGTTGATTACTTATATGGCGAGTTGCCAACGCTTGGTACTTCGTCACTGACTCATCATAACATGTAATGCCTGTTTTGTGTGTAATGGGTGAGAGGTGTAACTTGTAATTATTTGAATACAGAATATAACATAACATAATGCCTGTCATCCCTGAAGAGGGTTAGGCAGAAGTGTCATGTTTAGGGGACGAGCCTTTAGCCATCAACCACAAATCCAGACGCCCGCCGTGTCCGCTACTGAGAAATTCTTGTTGTATAAACCTAATGATTTTGCCTTGGCTGGGAATTGAACCCAGGAACTCATGCAAAGCAGTCGCGCTTGCGATCATTAAACCAACGAGGCAATCGAATACCTTTTTAAAGAAAAGAAATTCGATAGGTACTTATATATCGAGAAATTGCTATAAATAGGTCACGAGCCATAATCACACTATCACACTAATATTATAAAGGCGAAAGTTTGTGAGTGTGTGTGTTTGTTACTTCTTTACGTAAAAAACTACTGAACGGATTTGGATAAAATTTGGAACACAGATAGTTTATAATCTGGATTAATACATAGGATAGTTATTATCCCGATTTTATCTTCCCGTGGGATAATTTTCGAGTCGTAGCGGGTGAAGCCGCTGGGAACAGCTAGTATGTATATGTACATTACTTGTCAAAGTTCAAACGCGAATGTCTCCTTAAATAACGACTGCAACTATGAGATTTGACCTATTTTATGATAACCTGGTTCCAAAATATTATTTTCGTTACGTAACATGAAAATAAAATCAAAACAATAGGTTAAAATTGCATCGTAATATTGCCAGATGTTTACATATGTGATGCTGTCATGTACATTGTATTACGCAATGTATTGTTGTTAGCACACTTGGTGCCATTTGAGAAACGACTCTCATCACAGCATTAATTGCGGTTGCGACCACCAAGTAGTAAGTACATACTTACACGTACACCATTGGATGATTTAAAATTTTAATACAATATAGAAAGCCGTAATCAAATAACCAATATTTCTCACATACATTATGTTATAAACTTACCACTCCCCATATTCCAAGTCAGCATGATATATCCCTTAACAAACGTCAATGCTAAATGCTGGCTCCTCGAATTATGTCTTCCACTCTGACCCACAAAAGCTAGCAGAGCAATCTGGTCCATGTCTGTCGTTTGGAAGCGCAGGCGAAGGTCGAAGCGGTCCGAGTTCATAGCGGCAGGGGATAGTGCGTACATTATGTAGGAAGATATTCCGGTGCTGATTGGCGCTAGAGATGGACGGGTGATTTCTACGTCTGTGGAGGAAATAAAAGAAACGCTGATGAATTCATAAGTATCGTCATCATCTGCCTAACCTTGAAGCCTGTAATTCTGGAATTGTTCGGCACAGGCGTACCTTTCAACACACCCACAATGCGCCAATTAAGTACTTTCAAATCTAATGTGATAGGGAGCAAGCCTATTCCCACTAACCGCGCACAAATCCAGCATCCGTGGCTGTTATACCGAAATTCCTGATGGAAAAACCTAATATCACTTTGCACCAACTGGGAATCGAACCCTCCTCCTCATGTTCCGCAGTCGCGCTACCGACCACTAAGACCAACTAGGTATTAATGTTGTTACATCACCTTGAAATAAGTGGCATTTTGATATTAAAATCAAAACATCGATAAAGCTGGTGTCATAAATTAATAATTACACAAGTCACAGAAACTTGTTCAGCTTATAGAATCACAACTTGATAAGAATATTTAGGTACTACCTGTTACTTTTTACGATTATGAGGACTATGGATATTAAAATCGATTTATCTCTTAATCGGTTCTTAGTGACATTGTTTTCGGTTATAATCATCGATGAATATAATGTCGAAATCCATTAACGATCGAAGCTAAAATATAATTGACTTGAGTGGTATTACAAAACACCAACCGATCTAACCTTTGGTATGTTCCTAACCTTTAACGAATGGCATAATATATACGAGTACTCGTATGTTTATACTTATCTTTAGACTCTAAAGGGTGTAAAAGTACCCTTAACGCAAACGAAGGGCAGTTGTTCTCTCCACCACTGCGATATTTTTTTGTTCTAGACCATACCTGGGAACTCCCTAGTTACGGAGATATTGGGGGTCAAAGTTCCAAATTTTGCACAGCTGTTTTTGTAAATACTAGTTTTTCAGGTTATAACTTTACGTAAATTACCTCCATGACCCTTTTACTATTCAAAGCATCCACTAGCACAATGTTTTAAGAGTGCTACATTGAGTTTTACCGTAAAATGTAATTTTTGACCCCAAAAAAAAGTCATTTCCCACCAAACATTTTTGCGTAGGGGTACTTAGTTTGATGTACAGAATGCTTGGTTGACGTATATGTGTGAAGGGTTCATTTACACCCTGTATAGTAGTTTCTAAAAACGACGTTATAGTAATGAGTCTGTTGCTAGATTATAGCAAGATGAGCTCGTGACTAGATGATAACAGCCGTTTCGATTAATCTTCAGGTTAAACCGCGCTAGCATAGGTTGGTCTGTAGATGGGTGTACCATACATACAGAGTTTTCTCCACGCCTCGGAAAGCACGTTATGTCATTCGTTCTTACTGTCATTGGTAGTCGACAGGTAGTCTGTAGCCCGACAGTCTGACAAGGGGTATCTCGTCGGGGCCGCGGGTAGTAAATTAGTTATCACGGCCTCGACATAGAGGGCGAAGAAGGAACATGGGTGGTTTTTAGTCAGTAGAAGTCTGACACTCCCTTTCGCTCTGCCCAAGAGCGGGAGGGGTTATTCGATGATTTTCCACGCGCCAAAAAAAAAGGGGTATCTCATTGGCTGCGGGATGTTGTAAGAGATACCGTGGTCTCGACATAATGGGCTAGGAAGGAACATGGGTGGTTTTTAGTCAGTAGAAGTCTGACACTCCCTTTCGCTCTGCTTATGAGCGGGAGGGGTTATTTCTTGATTATCCATCCGCCAAAAAAAATACCCCTATTTTTTTTGGCATCACATTACTCAGAACAAGCTGAATTTAAATTTTACATTTTAATATTTTACATTTTAATTGTAAATTTTACATGCCGCCAGTCCTTGTTTTAGAAAGTATTTTTTTTTAACACATACTTATTTATTTATTTAAACTTCATGTACAAGTGTGGTACATAGGCGAACTTAATGCCACAAGGCATTCTCTACCAGTCAACCTTTGGGCACGTAGTACTATTATGTATTCTGGGCTTTGGGTCAAATAGGACAGCACTGTGGTAGAGTACAAAAAATAATAATAAGGATAATACCTTTTTGCAAACTTAATACATAAATACTTGTAGGTGCATACTAATAGGTACATATTCTATTATACAGATATAATTAAATAAACGAATAGATATTTGAATAAAAACAAACAGACACATACCTACACATAGTACATACTTCCCGATTATTGCCCAAGGGGGTAGGCAGAAATCACAGAACCCCATCTGCTACGATCTTTATTACATACTCTTTTTGCTTCATCCACGTTCATACATCTGGTCATACACGTACGCCACGCCGCGTCGGCCGAAATTTTGATTAGTTCACTTAAAATCCTTGACTGTGATTCTAATCAAAGATCTTAGGTTCACACATGATGAAAGACTTACTGTATTCGCACAAGATGCCGTGTTTCCCGTAAGGACAGAGGCAGAGGAATCCACTGCCGGGATGACGGACGCAGCTGCCGCCAGATTGACATGGGTTGTTCTCGCACACTGATTCGTTGCAGTGCTCTCCAAGGTAACTGAAAATTAGAAAGTAACATTACCTAACGTCACGCCTGTAATCACCTAAGGGTAAGGCTGAGGTATCAAATAGAACACGCACTTTTCGCTATAGTTATGTTAGCACAGAAAATCCTGATTAAAAAAACCCGACTGAAAAAACTGATAAGCAAAAAAAATTTCAAATATGCTTGATATTTGAAATTTAACAAAACTTGGAAGCACGGGGGTCCATTGAGGGGCGAACTTGGAAGAAGGGCGCCTGCTTCCAAGTTTTGTTTATTTAGAAAATCCATTTTTTTTTTATTGTGACTTTGAATTTATTTTAAACATAAACGGCCTTATTACAAAAGTGGTTAAACCTGGGTTTAATTTAGACTTGGTCTAACTCGCATACCGTCACTTTCCTTTGAATATCATCGAAGTGAGACGGCATGCGAGATAAACCAAGTCTAAGTTAAACCCAGGTTTAACCACTTTTGTAATAAGGCCGCAAGTGTTCATGTGTGTGTGTGTAATTTTTGTAATCTCCTTTTAAAACCCTTCATTTTGATATCCTACTCGAGTTTTTTTTTTTAAATCCGCGATATGGCCCCCCAAATCAGCAAATTTCTTTGTTTTAATGTAGCCAGTGACACTCGCGCCATCAAGACGAATCTAAAGACGTATATTTTATTCAAATCCCTTCATCCGTTTAGGAGTTATGAGGGAACAAAGAAAAGGACGTACATACATACACGCCAAACACATAACCCTCCTTTTGGGCTACGCCGCAGTTGGGTAAAAAACCAAATAACGCTTTGCCCCACCCGAGAATCCAAACAAGGACCACTTGTTCAGCAGTCACGTTTTCGACCATTAGACCAACGAGGAGGTGAGCATCAAAACTGCTGGCCGACATTTTTGGATAAAGCTTTTTCTTGAAAATCTTATATTGATGGCAAATAATAAAAGTAAGTCATTAATCTTACAAAAAATATTTGACATAGAACATAGACATTGCATATAGAAGCCCTTGAATTATTTCGCAAAATAAAAACTTACTGCTAATAACTTACCCATTGGCACAGGAGCAAGTGTATCCTCCATCATGGTGGTCGCTGCAAGTTCCTCCGTTCAGGCAAGGGCCGGAGAGACAGGATAGTGACAAGCATTCAGTGATTTCGCCGGCATCGAGTGCATCGCCAAACACCTCACGTTTTTCTCCGTTTATCTAGATTCAGAAACAAATGGGGGCCGTGTGAGGCTTCGTCAAAAAAAAGTTATAGGTCCTATTTAGAAAGAAAACGCCTTTAGCCTTTGTCCCATTTTATATGTGGTTGGTACAACACGTTTTCTGTGTCCGTTCTCCTCTGTCAGACGTCAGACTGTCCAAAAAGAATTATCCGATTAAAAATGTCCGAATATGTCCGAATAAATTAAAAAAATGAACAAGATTTGTCTTAATCGTAGGTGATGAATTGAATCAAGCCCTAAGAGTCACCTTAAGCCTAATTAAACCAGTTTCAGTTCCAACGAAACAATCGTGTGGTAAATTTTAATTTAATACGAAATATTCAACCACCAATATTTACGCACTGATGAGCAATGCTGAAGTCGAAGGGCTGAAAGGGTATTATAGCAAAGAACTCTTTAAAAAAAAAGTAGTTAAAAACTAAAAAACCTGACTGAAAAAACAGAAAAGCGAACAACAAGCACATTTTAAATTAAACAAAACTTGGAAGCAGGCGGGGTTCATTCTATTTTCATTTCATTTCATAATTTAATGTTCAAATGAACCCCGCCTGCATGAGGTCCATTAACCTCGACCCTAAGTTAGAAAGAAAGCAAGAAATACACTATGTCGACGAATATATATACCTGGGTCAGTTAGTTTCCTTCAACAACAGACAAGACAAAGAGATCGACCGTCGAGTTGAAAATGCTTGGAGGAGCTACTGGTCCTTGAAGTCGTTTATGAAGGGTGACCTTCCTATCTCATTGAAACGCAAGCTCGTCGACATGTGTATCCTGCCTATCCTAACCTATGGCGCACAGACTTGGTCTTTGACGGAAGCTCAGAAGTCCAAACTCAAGGTTTGCCAAAGAGCGATGGAGCGTAGCATTTTAAATATCAAAATCACCGATCGAATTCGTAACACCATAATACGCTCCAAGACAGGCATTGCCGATGTCGGCGATAAGTCTGCGAGGTTAAAGTGGGATTGGGCGGGTCACATTTCCAGGGGAGGTCAGGACAGATGGGCCAAAAGCGTCACACACTGGGTGCCTGAAGACGGTCGTCGTCACCGAGGCAGACCCAAAAAATGTTGGCGTGACGATTTGGACTCGTTCGTGACTGATTGGCCAGAGAAGGCACAACACCGAGAGAGCTGGAAAGAAATGGGGGAGGCCTTTGCCCAGCAGTGGGACAAAATAGGCTAACCAAAACAAAAAAAAGATTGTTTATATGATTTGTGACTATGAATTTATTTTAAACATATAAGTGTAATATATTTTTGTAATCTCCTTTTAAAACCCTTCATTTTGATACCCTACTCGATGTTAATGGATTTTTTTTATTTTTTGAAATACGCTATATTGGCCCCAAAATCCGCAATTATCTTTACTTTTTTAATTTTAATGTAGCCAGTGACACTCGCGCCATCAAGATGAATCTGACGACGTATATTTTATTCAAATCCCTTCATCCGTTTAGGAGTTATGAGGGAACAAAGAAACGGACATACATACATACATACACGCCAAACACATAACCCTCCTTTTGGGCTTCGCCGCAGTCGGGTAATTAAAATGTGCGGCTAGCTTAAAGGTTACAAAATGCATGTCATATTTAAAAAAGTTTTTTTGCACAGGATAGAAATGGCAACGCTTCCATTAAAAAGAGAGGAGAATTCATTTTAACGACGGCGTAGACTTTAGTACCTAGTTAAGTCGTCATCAATTGCCCTAATCCCATTTTATTTGGTGTATGTCTTCTTCTTCCATATCTCTATTACTTGTCATCTCAGCAGTCCATTCTAGCCATATCATCCTTCATACAATCTATCCATCGTTTCTTTGGTTTTATTTTACTCTTATAACCATTTACATTCATACTCAACTAAAAAAATGTAATGAGTAAAATCTCATTACATTTTCCTCATTCCTCTGCATCACATTCATATATCATACCACGATAACCGATTAATAAACAACTTTTCAGTCACCGGCGCAACTCTTATGTACTCATTCCTTATTTTATACATTCGCGTTGCACCACACATCCTCCTTAGCATTCTCATTGGGCTCATTTACTGCTTTTACTTTTGTACCTAAGTGCATAATACATATTACGTAATTTAATAAGAAACCTTACAATCAAATCCCTGATGCATCCAATAAAAGGTTTGCTCTCGTAATCTTTCACGTCTCTAGAGTTTCCCAGGTACAAGGTTGAGTTATGATCCAGAGTGGTAATATTGGCTACTTGACCCCCACTCATTGCCACAGTATCATTCAAGCGAAGAGTTGCATTGCAGTGTTGATCTTCTGGATATAGGTCCAACCTGAAAGATGTAGGTGACATTAGTTGTAATAACACAAGCATGTCGTCGAGGTATACATTTGACCGGAATTGCGATATTCTTGTATTGTTAATGAAATAGGCGAGGTTTTGATAATACAGATTTGTGACTAATAATAGTAACGAAAATTAGTCTGCTTCAATCGCTAGAGCGGTTAGGTTCAAACCTAACCGTACATGTGCCATACATGTGCAAGTGCATGTGTGTCCACTGCATACACAGTCGACATAGGAGAACGGTTGCGGATTCACATAATGTTATCCTTACCTTGTTTCAATTTTCATCGGATAACCTTTATTGACAAAAGTCTTCAGCTCGCTCAGTAGCATCGTTTGATAACCACATGAAAATTTGAATTTCAATAATCCAGAATTCATGTACAATTGCATGTAAACTCCTTTTGCTATATCCGCATGCAATATTTGTCCGTCAGTAATCAGCGTTTTAGCATTGAATTCAATGTTGATAGATGTTGCGTTTTTAAGTTTGTGAGCTATGAAAGAATTTCCCCCAAAAGCCGCGGATGTAATTGATACCGGTTCGTCGCAAAATCTTCCTCCGTAATTGAAGTTGCAATGGCACTAAAATCATAAAAAAATTACTAATCCACTGCATGCAATATTGTATGCCTAACGAGCTGTGGGCCAAAATAACCACGTTGTGAAGCCCAGATAGAGCCAGCAAGGCTAGACCTCGCAGGAGATGGCCGGACGAGCTTAACAGAACTAACGACCGGTGATCCATATTGGATCAAAACATTTGGAAGTCATATGGTCCCCCATATGACTTCAGCCTTTGCCACGCATTGGGATGACACAGGTTAACAGTAACAGTAATAATCCACTTAATAATCATCATAGTTTAAATCATTTTCTTACCCGAATTCCATGAGGAGTGTTAATGCAGCTTCCATGATCATTGCAAATTGAATCAGTACATTCCGACTGCGCTGTAGTCAAAATCTCTGTATCAACAGCAGTAGTGACATCCATAGCTTCAGTAGTTGACGAATAACCTGCCGGCAGATCAGTTGGTGGGTGATCGGTAGGAATATCTGTGAACATTTTGTCTGTGCTAACATCAACTTTAGATGTTGTTGTTATTTCTCCTGAAGCTTCTTCTGTAGTAGTCAATATGGTGGTGGGCGGTGTAGTCAGCGTAGTTTCTTCTGTTATTTCTTTCGTAGGTATCATCGTCGGTATATTATCATATTTAGTACTTTCTGTCGAGCTGGTAGTAAAATCAATCCCATTAGTCGTTGGTGTAGTTATAGTATTATTACAAACTCCTTGACACTCGGTTGTGGGTTCTGTTTTAGCATTTTCAGATTCCATAGTTGGTCTTGTCTCTACATGTTCTGGTGGTTCTGAAATTCCTGCTTTCGTGGTTGTTGATTCGCTAGTTATTGTTATTTCTTCAGATGTATTAGTAACACCAGTATCTGTTCCTGTAGTGACTTCTGTATCTTTGCCTGTAGTGTGGCCAGTTACTTCTGTTACTACTGTTATAACAGGTTCCTTTTCAGTACTGGTCCCAACTCCATCAGTAGAAATAGTTTCACTTTCAGTTGTTAAAACTGATGTGGTGTGGTTTATTGGACTGTAAGTTGGAGACACGTCCGGAAAAGATGGCTTAGCTGACGTAGTTTCTTCCATCAAAGTTGTCAGAACCGATTGAGTAGAACTAGTTAGAGGCGTAGGACTAACATATTTACAGTCATAGGTTTCGTCTTCTAGTATTAAACACTCGCACAACGGCCCAGTTAGTCTTGGCGGACATGAGCACGTGAAATTATCGACACCGTCAATACATGAGCCACCGTTCATGCACCTATAAATGAAAGTAGATGTAGTTGTAGTATAAAGGATTAAGGATACAGCTATTATAAAACGGTTCAAAATAATACCTGGGGCCTAGTAGACATTCATCGTATTGCAGCTCGCAACGCTCTCCATGATAGTCAGGCACGCAATAGCAGACTCTCGCACCATCTTCTACTACGCACAACGCATTGTTACTGCAAGAGTTGTCTTCACAAAACTCAATTTGGACTTCGCAACTTTTTCCCGTGAACCCTGAAATTGTATCATGATCAATCAGTTTTCGCTATTTATCAAGGATTTAGCCCTAGTTACCAGTTGCCTTTCATGATTTTTATTATAATTTTTGATCTAATGTATGGGATCTAATAAGTAAGTAATACCTAGTTTATTTTAAAACTTAAAAACGCGTATAGGTTGATTTATAAATGTATTACCGAAAGCGCAAGCACACATGTAATCTGCGTGGACATCAATGCAAACACCACCGTTCTGACAAGGATTCGATTCACATTCGTCTATTTGATCTTCACATTTTGGTCCAGCCCAGCCTGAGAAAAAAAAAGTTAAGTACTTAAAATAAATTGATGGAGATATAGCGAGACATCTGTATCTTCTTTGAAATAAGTATTTTATGATTAATGAAATTTAAAAGGAATTAGAAATATGTATAAAAATATGAATGAAATTTAAAAGAATTAGTCGGAAACAAAATGTCAAACCGTCTAAAGAGCATCTATATTCAACAATCGCGTGACTAACACAATAAACTACAATGTTATGCCATCAACGTCGAATTGAAAGCATTACTTACCGGGTAAACATTTGCAATAAAATTTAAAACCAGGTCCCTCAATGCATTGACCTCCGTTGTAGCAACGAACTTCTTCAGTGGAATTGCAGACAGCTTCGTCCATTTCACAATGTTCTCCGGAGAATCCTGGTACGCAGGAGCAGAGGTATCCGTTGTTCATGTCGATGCATGTTCCGTTGTTGAGGCAAGGATTGGATTCGCATTCATTGTAGTTCGTCTCGCAGTTGTCACCTATGACATACATTCATGATAACTTAAGAACACGCCTGTAATCCCCGGACGGTTATACTTGTACAGGGTCTTCTAACTCACATAGGCCATATACAGAAACCAGCCAGCGCTTATCGGCACTGGTCCATTCTGGTAACAGTTACATAAAGCAAGCAGAATGAAGCAGAACGAGCAAAATGTCGTACTCTTCGGACGATGATTTATGATATTTCGCCAGCGCTGACCGGCGCGTGGCCTAAATTTTCGGATCCTGTCGGCGACGTTCTGCGCTTATCGGCGCTTCTTCATATGAATGCCTGGGCCGGTTACCAGCATGGACTGGTTCCTATACGCGCTGGTAGGCTGCCAGCTTTCTTTCTGAATACGGTCTTATGCTGACGTTCCCGATAATTCATGATCTTATCATAAGTTTACCTAAGAAATGCTTACCTACAAGTGGAACGCAATTTAAAATGTATTTAGTATTGGGTTACAGACCCATAGTAGGTGTACGGCCACATTTCATATTTTGTGAGTTATGATTTCAATTAACTAGTTACAGTGACAAACTTTAATTTAACTGAAATCAAAACCGAAAGTACTATACTCTTGAGGTAACAGAAAGCTTTCAATATCAAGGTTTCGGCTTCGATATGGCAATTCTGTTCATAAATCCTTTGAAGCGTGAATTTACTTGAACCAAGGCAAGGCCAAGGCTCATTAGCCATTTATGAATAGCTAGATTTTTTATAGACCTTGATGTAGCTTAGCTTCCTACAGTAATTAATTGAAAGTTTAGTAATAGTGACATGCTGCGTTCTCATGGTACCCTATACATAATTTAATTTGACATGGACTAATGTTATGCCTTTATCGAATGCCGTGTTGGACATTTGATAATATGAGTCGGCACCTAAGTATATTATATACTACCTACAGTTCGTGTAAGGAAGTTGGTCAATCAATACTTTTACGTCAATTTAGATTATAATCTTTATCAAATGTATTTATAGGTACACCTATAAATAAAGTCGACGAGTACCTAAGCAACTAAATAAAACTTTCATGTGGTCAGCCGCATGACCTACCAATGAATATTATTTAAATAGATATCTACTACTAGCTTTTCCCCGCGACTTCGTCTGCGTAGAAGTCGAAAATGGTTCTAATAGGATTTTTAATTAGTTTTTTACGTTACCTATTCAAATTGTTCAATCATATAAATTATTTTGTAAAATTGTTTGAATTCTTAATAAATATAACAATCTTTATTATAATTTAAAGGTCCTTCCCAAGCCTTCACTACTTAACACCACTTCTAAGGAATTGACATCGTGCCTAGTTTTGGGGTAGTCTTGCCGGTTATAAGCCTATTCATACTTTTGCGGCTAAGGCAACCCGTACTGCTGTAGGCTTTGTCCTCCTAATGCAGGTTCTCCTATTGTGACCACACATTTACTGTAGATTTCATCTGCTAGATGTTCATCTATAATGCCACACAGCCTTTCCACTTGTCGCTTATAGTGTTGTGATAGGCTGTTCCTGTATATTAGGTACAGAAGGAATTAGTGCGTCAATAATCTGACAGAATAATTACCAGCATTACAGAAAAAAATCCCAAAAAAGTTGCACTTTAAATGACGAATGAATAAGGATCTTCATTTTGTATCTCAGCACAAACTCTGCAGGAAGTGCAATATTTTTAAATGTACTCGTAGCTATTGTAGCTTCAAACGAAATCCGATAGAAAATATATATTTTTTTAAGATTAACTAAAGTAAAATGAGGGTGAATACTGGTATTACGTAAATGTTGTGTAGCAGGTAATTATTAGCGCTAGCAAAACTGTCTTGGACAGTGACCATAAGGCTGACGATAGCGGGTCACAGGCAAACTTGTGGTCCGTACTCCCTCGATCAGAGTAATTTCGAGCTAAAACCAAGCCTTATTCCGCTAGTTGGAAGTGTCGGAACTGGATCCAACTAACTGCAAGACTGACGTTCGATAACGACATAGATCCTGTAATTAGCTGGCCATTATCGGAACCGCTGTGTTGCAAAATAAGGACAACAATTTCCTAGTCCTTCCATCGAATTATTAATAAAGAAGAGAGATTAAGAAGTTTTATCATGTTAGACTACATGAGAATGCGTGACTCCTTTTTACTAATAATTATGTGTAATCATCATCATCCTTATTAATGTTCCCACTGCTGGGGCACAGGCCTCCTCTCTTTGAGATTGAATGGGCTTTAATCTACCACGCGGGCCCAGTGCGGATTGGTAGATGTCACAAGTTTTCGAATTTTTGGTTCTAGGACAAGTCGGTTTCCTCACGATGTTTTCCTTCACCGTTTTTGAGAGCATTGATGGTGATGAAATAAATTACACAAAGTAATGCGCCTGCCTGCATGGGATCGAACCCAGTCGGGGCCGCCACCACTGGGCCACCGCTGCTCTGCGTGTATTTTGAAGTAGTTATTATTTGTTTTCAGCTTGTGTTTTCCTGCTGCAGGGTAAAGCACTTCCTTCCTCCATTTCTTCGCAATCTTTGCCTGTGGGCAGCGTTGACCGCACACCCATTCCCATTTTAGTTTCGTTGTTTTTAGAATAAAGCCTAAATAGTTAACGAACCTATGAATCCGTCAGGACATGAGCAGTTGAAGGAAGCAATGCCATCGATGCAGGTCCCTCCATTTTGACATGGACTGGACCAGCATTCATCCCAGTTCGTTTGACACTGTACGCCAGTGTATCCGTCCACACAATAACATGAGTATGTACTGGAAAAATAAATAACGAAATAAATATGAAAATATATTTAAATAATTATACCTTTACCTGGATAGGTACATATTAATAATGTGTATTAATGAGTGTTCTCCAATATTTTTACCGCCGGTTCCGATTACCTATACAAAATTGAATGTTCAAACAACCAAATTTAAATAGCTTGGACTGCCAAATTAATTTGTTTCCCAGGGTCAAATACAAAAATCAAGATCGAATGCTATTTTGTATTCAAAATTGTGATTTATGTAACCGATTGGTTTTAAACAAAATACAGTGCATTATCTACATAGCTAGCAAGATTTGTATCATATGCTGCATATATATTTATTTAGTAAATCTCCAGTAGGCTTCAATAGGTATATGTACCTATGCCAAAATGAGTATAAGTACACACACGTGTGGTCAACTGTGGTCTGTAGCAATGTTTATAATACTTACGTATTGACGTCATCTATACATATACCATGAAGGCAAGGGCTGCTGAGACAGGACAGGCCAGCGGTCGCCACCCGCGCTGCTGCTAGCAACCACCAAACTGTTTGCAATAAACCTTTCACCTTCTCCAAATACATCATGATTATCTAAATCAACTGATTTTAAACATTCATAAAAACTTTCATGCTGCTTTCCAAAGTCAACGGCATCCAATTTAAAAAATAAGTTCAATGACACAATTATAACTTTGTGGTACTTATATTTTTAAATCGACATTTTAAACTTATTTCCTAAAATAATCTGAGGGCACATCGGTTTCCTAATCACACACACATTATTCTAAACTGTCTATTTAACATTTATAGTGCATTATTGGGAAGTACAAAGGATCGCACGGTTTACAGCACACTGTCGCGAGAACTGGGTCTCATGGGCGAGGTGTGGTTTACCGCCAGCGCTCGTTGCCATGGAAACTGATTAAACATACAATACAACGCTTCATGACATACGATTATTGATAAAATTTCGACACCATGGACCAAACACCTATTAAAATGAAATAGGCCATTACGTTAATGAAATAAGTACACAAACTGTTCGAGGACCGAATTTTAAATTGAACTTCTACTGGTAAATAGAAAAAAGGTGGAGAACACTTTTATCATTAATAAAGCTAATGGTGAAAAAAACTATTAAAAGAAGTAATAAAAAAATGTGTACCAGCCATCGATCATTATTATAATCATGGGATTGTGTATCTAGTTTTTTATTAGTGAACAATGGTAGGTACCAGCCAACTTCTTTCATTGATTACGTTATTTTCTTGTGGCAGGATTCATGACCATATAAATAATTGGTTAATATTCTTCAGAGAGTACTTTTTTATTATTATATTCTTCAAGAATATAAACATACCGTAATAAGTTTTATAAACTTGTCTAACTTTTTAAATCTTGCTGCAAATTTAGACCAATCCGAAAGAATAGCTAATTGACAACAAGCATACAATCGACCAATAGAATTGCACCGTACTGACATCTGATCACAGCTGTTGTTTTGCCCAATCACGGTTGAAGTCGTTGGCGGCCGTTCAGAAACTTACTTAAAGATGTTCTAACATTGTGATGTTGTTTTGCTCAGAAAAATAACAAAACATGATTGAAGTGTTTTGTTGCATTTGTATAAATAAAACAAAGCCACTAAATTATTCAATATAAATAACTTAATGGTGGAAACTACTATTTGGGATGTGATGATTTTTTAAAAATTTGATTAAGCAATAATTTAAACTAGTCACACTTTCGAACGTACCTTTACCCTGCTTTGTCGAAAGGTTTCAAAGCGAGAGTCGAGTTGAATCGAGTCGAGTTGTGAAAGGCGGACAATGGCAAAGTTCCTATGAGGTTCTCATTAGGCTTTTGCTTGTTCAATAAGTTATTCTGCTTTCATTTCCACTTATAATTTGCTAAAAGCAACTGCATTAATTAAGGATTGTGTTAAAGTTATTAGAAGTGACAGTTTCATTGAAAAATCTGCCATAATCTTTGTGAAAAAATGGATCCGGGTATTCTTTGTTTCCACCATTGTGATCACAAAGTATTTTGCACCATAATACCTGAGAAATGCCCGGTTTGTGATCAAAAACTGGATAGATATGACTACAATCTACTGCCCTTCAGGTGACGATACGTTTATGTAACGAATTTTCTACTATCATGACCAATGAAGGTTGTTGCTAAGCGCCCTAATTTTGTTTTAGGGTTCCTTACCCCTTCGTCAAGGCATCTCAACATCCTCGAGCTATAGTGATGAAGCCGACCCATGGCGATTTCCTCAAGTAAGTGGTCACATAGGGTGCTACATGCCGTAGGTGCTTGAGTCGTCTTAATATTGCTCATAAAATGATTCACGACCTTATCAAATCGTTTATGTTTACGTGATTTTTCATTCTTTTCAGCGACTACTATAATTCCAAAGATTTGCACATAGGGGTGACAAACTCTCAGGGTTGTGTTGTGGAGTTCAGTGAAGAAGGGATCCGTGGAGTGGATCTAATGACCAAGAAGTGGAATGGTTGTGACTCCAGCTCAGACTGGGACCAGTGCCTGCTGCTAGAGCAGTTTGATGAGTTGTGGAATGAGATTTGGGATAGTGTTCTGCTCAAGGTATGCCAATATTATGTTTGTTGACAGTAAATAAACTTATTGTCATTCCAATCATTGCTGAAATATTTTGTGTCTTGTTACAGGTGAGTCAAAGCCCACTATGGGAGGCTGAGAGGTACAATGAAGAGAGACACAACTGCTTCACATTTGTACTTGCATTCCTGCGGTCACTTGACTGTGGGGAGCTTTCTGAGAAGGCTCGCGATCCCAAGCTTTTCTGCAAACAATATGTTGTTCCAAGAACTTCAGCTGCAGGGAAGTACATCTCGCTGTACAGACAACTCAAAAGGCAAAACTATTTCATACAAGACCAATGATAGCCTACCTAAATTAACAATTTAATTCTATGTATTTATTTACTACTTATTCAGTATTAACTGTGATGTTTTATATTTAGGTATAAGACTTTTAAATTGATGTGCATTTATTTTAGACCAATGACAATTTAGTTTCTGTTTACAATTTTAAATATGTTATCTATAAAGTAGGTGTATTTATTTCATGTGTATTTATTATTGTTTCTAGTTGTCATGAGATGGTAATTTTTTTTTTCATTTAAATATGCATCTGTGCAAATAGGAATGCTGCTGAATGTATTCAAGGGACAGGAACCTCTTCTGATAATAAATACTTAGGTGACCTTATCTGATAATATTAAAGTTGTGACAGGAATAGAGATTGCTGGTTGAGTCAGTGGTTGTGGTGTGCATCAAAATGTTTGTATGTGTGTGTATTATGTTGTTAACACTCACCAATATTGCCTTTTACACATAACACACACAAATTTCAATATGACCTTGCCTTGCCAGTTTGTAACTAGGTACGTTGTAATGTTTGTATCAACAGGATATACATTTAAGTACTATAGATATGTGATAATAACGACCAGTGACATTGCCTATCTCTGTTAGAGTAATGAGATGTCACATATCCATTTAAATACGGGAATTGTCTGCAATTTAAATCTTCCAACATGTAGTTTACTTAATATAACAATCTTATAATAATCCTTTAATTTGGTGGCTGTAATAATGGAATTACATGTTTAGTGTAGTTGTCAATTACTGTTTTCTATACATTTACATAAAACTCATTTAATATTCATAGGTAATCATCAGATATCATATTCCCTAGTTGCTAGAATATATACCGAAGTAGTTGTCAAGTATTTATGTAAAGTTGCAGTCACAGTATCACGCAATCATCAAGTCGATGTACTTTTGCAACTGTTTTCAGAAAACTTATCTATTTATTTGCAGTTTGATCTCATTGCATATTACTGCAGATGAATAGCAACTTATATTTTAAAATGGCACTTAAGCAACTATTTACTTTAAGCTCACTTATGAATTTAACTTGTGCAGGCTTTTATACTTAAGTAATTATTTTAAATTGTAAATGTATTCTTTAATGGTTTTTCCTTTGAATTGTAATTTCAAAGAAATGCGTTTAAACAACTGAGACTTCAGATGTTGTGAGAGTGAATGTAACAATAGTTGTTTATCAACATGTGTAGCGGGTTGTCTCGGAATTGCTTCAATGTGAATAGAATGTGAGCTTTACTCCTAACATAAGCTTGCTCAAAGACTTTAAAATTGAAGTCCCAAGATGTGGGCGTAGTTGGGAGGTGAAGGGGAGAATTTGTGCTTATAGTGTGAGGTCACCTTTAAATGGCTCTCAGAATTAAAAAAAAAAACTGTGATAACTCATTGTATTCCAAATGTCCGTCCCCCTTCTACTCCGTATTTCGCACATAGTTGATACTGGAATATCGATGCATATCTTGTGAGACCACTTTCTTATAGCAACTCTACTAGCTATATGGATTAAATTTGTAAGTCTTTGAAAGCTTCAAGCATGTACCTACAGTACGAGCATAAAGATATTTAGAAAAAGAATATTAGTTATAAACTTTTTTTAAAAAGCAGACTAGAATTAACTGCCTATCTTAGCCTATTACTTATATGATTTGGATATCGATATTATGTTAATTATAAGATTTAAAAAATATTATTCTTCTAAATCTTGGTCTGTCGGTTTCAAGTTTCGACCTAGACTGGCTTTACCGAAATACGAACCAAACGTTCTCTGCCTACCTACTTGTAGGAATACTGCTCGCTAATCGCGTGATCAGTACCTCGGAATAAAGTGGTATTGCGTCGTCTTCCCAAGGGGCCAAGGGTATGATTAAAAACCCTTTAACATGGCCGCGATATAATAAATTGCAATAATAATGCCTAAATATTAAATAAGTAAAATAGAAAATAAAATTTTCTTTAAACGAATTACCAGTGATAAGAATCTTTTATGAGTTAGTTCGTGCTGTACTGTAGATACAAGCTATTGGTTCCTACCCTACTCTATTTGTATTTATTGAGACTTGAATTTTGTAAATGGATCTCGAAGACAAAAATTCTAGGTGCTATGTTTGAAATAAAGTATTTGTTAAAATATTTATATTTTTTTAATTATCCTTGTTAGTTAAAAATGTCCTAGACCGCATTCGGTTAGATTGGAAGCCGACTCGAAGTCTCCAACATACTCGTATGTACTAAGAGTCAACTTAGCTGATGGTTTAAAAAAATATAAATGGAAACTTTATAAAATTATTTATTTATATTAAGAAATATCTATTACATCCACGGTCGAAAGAAGACAAACAAATTACAGGAATGTAAGAAGACATAAATTATGAAATAATAATACTCTTTGTCCTTAATTTAATAAAATTAGCTGACGACTTTGATGGGGGCTGATTCAACGCCCACCCAGAAGACGGCGCCGTTCAGGGCGATGGTGGCTCTGTAAATAAAAACAACAATTAATTACTAAGTCACTGAAAACAAAAGCGGGACTGTTGTCTAATAGACTACTCCCTACATGCTGTTATTTTTTGGGACCCTTGAAACAAAAGCTTGTAACCTCCGCTATTCTTTTCTGATTAATTTCGTTGCGGGATCCAAGACAGTTAAATCGTTTCTCTGGGATATGGTAATACATAATAGTACGCTGGGACTTCGTCGGACTTAATTGTCTCGGCGCTTTTCTTGCGGTCGCCACTGTTGATTCTGCCTTACAGGAGTTACAGTGGTTTGGGAATAGCGTGGCGGGCTTGTCCCATAATAAAAAAAAAAAAAAATACGCTAGAAATCGGTTTTTCGATTTGTTTTTGAATGAGTCAATTTAAAAACCGCACACAGTCGTGTGAAGAGTGATAATTATGGATACAAAGGAGGTGGCTGCTAAGATTACGAGTAAGAAAAGTATTTAGATTCTTAATAAATTGGTTATGGGCAGGAGAATTATTGTATGTACGTATTATAGGTACTTTATACCTATTTTACCTGCGCGACAGCAAAGAAAGGGTCATATTCTTTATGATTAGTTTCGTTATTTTCAGTTTATTTGTTTCAGTTAGAATCTTACATTATAGGTAGGATGACCTATTGACATTAATTGAAAACCTACCTATAATACAACAAGGTAAACTGAATCGATCGCATTCGTTCATTTAAGAACAAAGGAGCGAAACTTTAGCACATGATTCACTGAAAACACCTACACGTGCAATTTCAATTTCTAAAATTAAGCTTGTTAATTTCAATCGCTTTGTGTTCATGCATTGTTGTACCTACCTACTTAAGTCTGACGTGTTGTGTGACTTTCAAGAGGTTATGAACCCCTGACTTGTGCAACCCCTGGCCGTCCCTTTCGTCCCTAGTTAGGTACTACATATTATTATTTACTACTTTAGGGACTTACCTAAGGACTATCTGACATATTGTATTTTAAGTTGATGAATTTAGAATAACGATAAGCTTGAAAACTTGTCAAGATGGAATGCTTTTGTTTAGTAATCATAATAAGCTTTTTTTTACTCGGCAGAGCCCTTAAGGAGTTAGGAGGGTAATGCGTTTCTTTTATTGTTATTAACAGCGCTGAATGGTAACGCTCGCCTGTGCAACTGCTGACCATGTGGTCCTCGGCTCGATTCATGTGTCTGGCAAAGTGTTATTGGGTTTTTCCATCAGGAGTTCCTCAGTAGGTGCCACCTGAGTCTGGATTTGATATTAATAAAATAAAGTATGAAATTAATGTATTTACCTGAACTTAATATCGCCGCTGAAGCCAGCTGGGGGCGTCCAGGTGAAAGCGAGGGTCTGGCTGTCGAACTTCTCGTCGTGTTTCTTGTGTGTGATGGCGTTCTGTAAATAAACGATAGTATTAAAAGGTATATATATATATAGTTAGTATTAAAAGGCCTTACGGGTCTAAGTCTGCAATGGGGGCGGGGGGCAAAGAAAAATGATACATGTTCAAACAGCTCCAAACGGATCAACATCATCATCATCAACCTATATTGTTCCCACTGCAGTGACTCAGGGACTCGGCCTCCTCTCTAGGAAGGGGATGGGCTATAATCCACCACGCGGGCCCAGTGCGTATTGGTAGATGTCACGTATCCTCGAATTTTTGGTTCTAAGATAATATGCCTTTTTCCTCACGATGTTTCCTTTCACTGTTTTGAGAGCAGTGGTGATAAAATAAATTACACAAAGTAATGCGCCTGAATGGGTTCGAACCCACGACCAACTGTTCGTAAGTCGGGGGCGGGGGGGGGGGGGGGGGCACCACTGGGCCACCACTGCTGCCAAACATGATGGTATAACAAAATATAATATGTACTTATTAATACTTTGACTGGCCTGTTGGTCTAGTGGTTAGTGACCCTAACTGCTATGCCGGAGGTCGTGGGTTCGATTCCCACCCAGGACAAATGTTTGTGTGATGAGCACGATCATTTGTTCTGTGTCTGGGTGTAATTTATCTATAATATGTATGTATTTAGAAATATATAAGTATGTTTATCAGTTGTCTAGTACCCATAACACAAGCTCTGCTTAGCTTGGGACTAGATGGCGTTGTGTGATAGTTGTGGAATATATTATTATTATTATTATTTTTGTTTCGACATTTTTGTTCCTCCGGTTAGCCGGGAATTTCTGATGGCACGGGCCTAAGCCAAGTGTTCATCAGTTGGGTTAAGTGTGGGTGTGGACAGATTAGATTCCACGTGATTGTGCACAGACTGACTGATAGTGTCTGAATCACACTGCATAAACTTTCTCACAAGCCTGCACGTGTTCAGAATGACTGCTTTCTGCAATAGGTGATAGGTGCTAGCTGGTAAGTTTAGGGAAGTAAGGGACTGATGAAGCTGTATGGGGATTACTCCTGTTGAAGAAATAACTATGGGGACAATTATTACTTTTTGTAGACGCCAAAGTCGAGTTATTTCGTTTTTCAACTCGGTGTATTTGGATAGTTTTTCGGCTATTGTAGTCTGTAAATTGTGAGTGTTTGGCACGGCTATATCTATAAGGACTCCAGTGTTGTTTATTTTGTTTATCAATGTGATATCTGGTCTATTGCAGTGAATTGTACGGTCGGTGAAGAGACCTCGGTCAAAGTACAACTTTGTTGTGGTGTTCTCTAGTGTTAATTCTGGGTTGTATTTATAATATGGTACTACCGTGTCTATAAGTTTGTACTGATGAGCTAGTTTCTGGTGAATCACGTTGGCTACTTGGTCGTGTCTATGTTTGTAGTCAGTTTGAGCTATTGATTTGCAGGCACCAGTTATGTGTTGAATAGTTTCGGAGGAGCTATTGCATTTTCTACAGGTGTCGTTTTGTAGATTCTTTAAGATGTGTTTTCTATAGTTTTTGGTTTCTAGTACTTGATCTTGTATTGCTAACATGAATCCTTCAGTCTCCGGGAAGAGTTCACCTCGATTAAGCCATGCGTTCGACGCTTCTTTATCGACATTTGGTTGGCATAAATCTTGGCGATGTCTTCCATGGAGAGACTTCTGGGTCCATTCTAGACATTTTGATTTGTCATCAGTCATTCTTTCGTTTTTCTGTTCCGTTGTGTCTTTAAGATTAAGAGGTGTTAAGTGTTGGTCGTTTTGAGCTATTGCTTTGTGGAGTGCTGAAGATTCAGCTTTATCGAAAAAGTATTTTCTGAGGGTTGCTATCTGTCGGTTGTGAAGATTTAAAATATCAATAAGTCCCCTTCCTCCCTCTTTTCGCGGTAGTGTCAGCCTTTGGACGCATGATCTTGGATGGTGTTTACGGAATTTTGTCATTGTAGTATTAATTTTGCGCTGTATATTTTTCAGGTCGGTTTTCGTCCAATTAATTATCCCAAATGAATAAGTGAGGACAGGGATAGCAAAACTGTTAATGGCTTTTATTGTGTTACGAGAACAGAGTTGTGTTTTTAGAATTGTGTTTAATCTATGTTGGAATTGTTGTTTTAGTTTCTGTTTGATTTCTTTGTGGTGTATTTGTTTTGATTGTATGTACCCCAAGTATTTGTAAGTATCCTGTTCATCCAATGGATCTATTTGTTCGCCGGTTGCCAAAGTGTACTGGTGTTGGTAGTTCTGTCCTGCTTTTACTGAATTTATCTTGCATTTGTCTATACCAAATTCCATTTTAATATCATTTGTGAATTTCTCTGTCAGGTTAGCTAATTCGTTAAGGTCAATTTCCGATTTTGCGAACAGTTTAATATCATCCATATACATCAAATGGTTTAAAATGCTACCATGGGTCTCCTCCTGCCCATTAACAGCAGAATTTAAAGGGATTCCTAGTGGAGTTGCGTTTAATATTTTTGATAGTGGGTTTAGAGCAAGGCAGAACCACAATGGGCTAAGTGCATCTCCTTGGAAGATGCCTCTCTGTATTTGGATTGAGCTGGTGTCTTTTGTTTCGGCTGGGGTAGTGAGCCTAAGTACTGTAGACCAAGTTGACATTACAGTCTTAAGGAATGCTATTACTGATGGGTGTATTTTGTATAGTTCTAGTACTTGTAAAAGCCATGAATGGGGAACTGAGTCATAAGCTTTTTTGTAGTCTATGTACATGGTAAATAAATCAGACTTAGACTTCTGGGCTTTTTTTAAAATAACGGAGTCTATTATTAATTGTTCCTTGCAGCCTTGGCTAAACTTTCTACATCCTTTTTGTTGTTCGGCCAAGATATTGTTGGTGTCGATGTGTTCATATATCAGTTCGGATATGCAAGATGTGATAATCTTATATAAGGTCTGCAAGCATGTAATGGGCCTGTATTTCGCCGGATTTGAGAGATCATTATGATCTTTTGGTATCATAAAAGTTGTGCCAGACGTTACGAAAGGGGGTATTGATTTAGGGTCTTGGATAAATGAGTTAATGAAATGATATAGATAACAGTGAATTGCTGTGAATTTCTTGTACCAGTAGCTATGTATGTGGTCTGATCCAGGGGCTTTCCAATTATGCAACCTTGACAGAACTTTATGAAATATATCCGGGGATATATGTTCAAAAGCCATTGGCTGGATGTTACTATTTGAAAATTCTGATTGTATCCAATCAGCTTGGTTGTTATGGCAAGCAGGTTGTTCCCATATTCTTGCCCAGAATAGTTTTAATGTTTCCGGATCAGGTGTGTTATTTTCATTATCGTGTGGGGTGTTATGTTGAATATTTGTTGTTGTCTGTCTGATATTGCGGTAAAAAAGTTTTTCATTGTGAATGAACTGAGTGTTTTGTTGTTTTCTTAAATTGCATGCTTTGTATCTTTCAAGTCGGCCTCTAACTACGCAAAGTTTTTGTTTTAGAGTGTCGAGTGTGTGTGCCGCTGTTGTGTTAGGTTTTTCGTGAATAGTGTGAATTTTATATTGTTTCATTATCTTATCAACATGTTTCCTTAATTTTCTACTAGTATTGCCATTCGTAAATTGTGTTATTCTACCTATTTTCGACCGCAAATCTTTAATTTTTTGTTCTAGTCGTCTTAGCCATTTCGGTTTGAATTCTGCTTTTGGGACTCGGATATTTTCTCGCGGTTCAAGTGTTATCCTTGCTCCATTTACTTTAGCAACGGTCCATGCTGAACAATAAATGACAGTTTGCAATGTATTGAAGTCGGTGTCCTTGTCGACATTTTCTGGGAGAATGATTTTGTTAAAGTAGTTTATTATTCTTGCAAGATTTTTAGACGGTTTCTGTTTTGGAATATACATTCTATTTGTAGGATTAGTATCTTTAAAAAAGTCGAGTGCTTGTTGGAAAGTTTCGTCTATCAATGAGTCCCTTTCTGGGTTTATTTGTGGATTAGGTAGAATATCTGTTAAACTATTTAGTTCAGCGTTAACCGATGTTTGTGTATTAGGTGTTAGTTCTTCTATGGAGTGTATTTCAGTATTGTTTGTTAGTTGGGTATTAATAATACCTGCGATCGCTTCCCTATTGTTGTGTGAGTTGTGGGTGCGTAGTCCAAGTTCTTCAGCTACCTCTGCTTTTAATGTATTTAATTTATCATTGCTAATGTATTTATTGTTTATTATTGCTCTTCTCTGATCGGCTATTCTTTGTTCGCTTAGGTGAGCAAGTGATGGGAAATTGCTAACGAAATCATCATACATACGTTTCCTATATACTGTTTCATTTGACCCTAAATCTGTAACTCGATAATAAGAACGCATTATAGCTTCATTCTGTTCAGTAGTCCATTTCATTCTAGTTTGTGTTTTATTTTGTGTAATATGTGCACTTAACGTTGAAGGGTGAATTTGTGTGGGTGCAAATATTTGTTGGGTATTATCTATAGTGTTTTGTGTATGTATGGTTAAATGACTAAATTGCAGTTGTTCTAACTCTTTCTCTACTTCGTATCGTATGTCATCTATTGTTTTTTGTGGTAGTAATTTTTTATTTATTATAGCTCTACGTTGATCTCCTATTCTCTGTCGACTAACTTGCATATCTGGAAACTTTTCTATAAATTTTAGGTGGAGCGGATCGAGGTAGTTTTTTTTATCTATATCTAAAAGAGTTAATTGAAAATAAGTGCGCAGAATAAACATATTCATTTCAGGTGTCCATCGCCTGCGCTTACTAGGAGCGCTTGTAGCGGGTGCAAGCTCATTGTCAAGGTTGACATCTCGCACAACACTATCAAGCGTGGTAGTGGTGGACAAGCTAGTTTTTCTTCTTGTCATGTAGGAGGGGCGAGTTGAGGGGATGGATGAGAATAACGAAATGGTATCATCGCCCGTGGAATCGGCTGTAACTTCTACGTTGTGAGCCCGCCTATTCAGCTCACTACGACCAGCTGTAACATTTTTTTCGGTGGGAGCCCGCTTGCTCAACTCCTCACCGCCGACGGTTCGCATGCTGTGGCACCCAGCATCGGCTCCAGATGCGCCCCGGCGGTCCCCGGGAAGCGACCGTAAATTGTATCTTTTACTGTTCATCTTCATAAGGGTTACCCTGCCTTGTTAGCCGCGTAAGTTTTTTGTACAGTTGTACAGTACGCGTGTCCGCCCCCCACGTGAGCTAGGTGGTCAGCTCGGACGTAAGGTTGGATTTTAGGGGGCTTATTATTATTATTATTAATAACCCTAGGTACTTACATACTTATAATTATAAGTACTAATAAATAAAAATAATACCACTTTTGTGAATAATTCAATGTTGGTAGATAACTAGTTTTACGTGGGTAGTTAATTGATGATAATAAACGAGGTGGGGAAAATTAAAATTGGCGCCTTATCATGTAGGTAGGTAATCACAACCAATTATTGTATGATGTACATTATTATATTTATTATAGCGTAATTTGATCAAATAATTACCAGCTACGGGTTACCATCAACGTTCGTTATTATGGCGATCTGGGACACAATTGGCCCCTAGTCTAGCTAGACAGATTGCAATAATTCAGACAAGTGACCCGCCCAGCACCTTACTCGTTTACCTTCACTTTTTAGTTCCTAGTACGGTATGTAATGTAGGTTCCTCGTATTTGTTCACGTCTGTTTTGATCTTAATTTCACAACAAGATCCACTATACAGGGTGAAAATTAACCTTTCTTCTTTTTTTTTTTTTTTTTTTCCATCAAGTTTTTTTCAATAGAACTCCTCCCGATTCTGATTGTGTGCCTGGCTAATTAAATCGGACGCGCCTCGTATTACCTACATTAACAAAATTTCGTTTTCCACGGAGTGAGATCAGTTTCCCTTCAGAAGATAGGCGTGATATTATGTGACATAAAGTAATGACTTGGTATGAACGAGTAGGTAAGCTATAATGCCTCATTAGGAATAAATGCACTTGTGCGGCACTGTCGCAGGTTATACTTATAAAGATTGAACACCCTGCCGAGTCTACCCGGTCAAGGCCTGAATCGAACTGTGTAATAGTTCTTTCTGTATATAACGACACGAACATTTTACTGTACCTAGTAATTACTATGTGGTATTTAATTAATAGCAATGCGTTGTACAGACCCCAGCACATCAAGCTATTACAATCTGTAATTTTGTCTTTATCGCTAAAGCATTAGGTTCAAAGTTGATTGAGGTTGACCGTTTCGGGTATCTTGATCTGTATGTAGGTACATATAAGATGTACGGTAAAACACCATAAAAAGGGATGAAAGACAAGTGTTTTGACTTCGATCTTTATTTATCTCTAGCTTCTGCCCGAGAATTATGGGCCTACCACACGCTCAAGCTTCACCACACTTTTGCCTGCATGATTACACGGTGCACACAGTAGGTACATCGCACGTGTGGTTCCTACGACACTCAGAAATAGCATAGCTTCTATCAGTAGAAGATTTTCGGAGTTTCCTCCTACATCCTGGATCCGAACCCCCGCTTCACCTAGGTACTCCAACTGGGACTGGTCCCCAGCATTCTTTTAGTCTCTAACTTATTTTCAAACTTTGCAGAGACTAACTTTATATAAGTTAAGACCAGTAAGCTTTTAAAAAAGATCGTTATTTTGTAGTTTTAGATAAGATAAGATAAGATAATTTATTTATATGCTTGAACATTCTTAAATATCTACAGTGGCAGAACGGTACTGATAGCAGTTAGGTAAGTCACAAAAAAAAGGTACGACTATTCTATTAGGGATCTACCTGCTTTGTTGACTATAGTCTGCGACGAACGGAATACCCAAAGACCCAACACAATCCCCATGTAATTATCAGACACGCACAGCCTTCCCATTCATATAAATATACCTACCTCATTGATACAGGCGCATAAACTATGTTTTTGTTCATGGAAATGCCGACAAAACACTTTGCTGCTAACTGCGGTATGCCGTTGTTTGGCAATGACGATAATTGTATTTAAACCTGAGTGAAGGGATCTTATGTCCTCGGAAGTTAACGATTTGTTTGTGATTTGACAATTTTGTTGCTAAAAATGGAATCGGAAAATCAAACCGTGCAATAGGATAGTTAACGAAAAAAAATCTAATTAGTCCATCAGAGAAGTAGATATCCAAAAAATATTGGACACGAAAAAATATTCTTTTTTCACGTAAACAATAAACAATGAAGACGATATAGTGCTTTGAAAACTCGTTTGACGGCATATTCTAAGACATAAGTATAAAATTTGTTAACGGTGAGTGACGTCACAAACCTCCACTCAAATCTTTCACTCATTTTAACTTCGTTAATTTTTATTGGTTTGATAAAACAATAAATACGTAGGTATCCAATATTTTTCGATAATCTAACAGACGGACTAATTAGAATCATATTTTTTTTAGTCAGGAAACATCCCTAATCGTTTAAAAAATGAAACTTGAATTGCTTAGGTAGCCAATTAAGCACTCAGGGCGTTTTTGAAATGAGTGTCATGCATGAATTATAAATTATTAAAAAAAAAATATTTTTGAAATATTATAGCAAGTGTAAGTTTTGATTTAAAACCTCGCACGAACCAAATCTATGCGACCTCTTAAACCGAACAATAACCTTGAATGATGCAACACAGCTTTGAGAATTCCATAATATTTTATCTTTTATGTCTGTTTATATTTAAGCCCGAATTCGTTGACCGATGGCGATTAATATTCAAGAAAAGGCGTTTTAAAAACTTAGGTATGACTTATGCTTTACATAAATTCAAAGTCAACGAATCGACCGTAGGTACTTATATAATCTTTCCATTATATAAAGCCAACCCCCACTGGGCCCGCGTGGTGGATTATAGCCCATCCCTCTCATAAAGAGGAGGCCTGAGTCCTTGCAGTGGGGACATTGTGGGCTGATGATGAACTCAAATAAATCATAATTAATACAATTTTTTTTTTTTACAAATGAAAAAGTACTTACTGTAAATAGTACACACACATAACTTCAAAAAAACCTTCCTCAATTAATATTTAAATTAGGGTTATTTGAAAATTCGCAAGATTACTTATCTAAGTACGCATGACACACATTTACGACTACAATGTTAGCTCAGGGTCATTTATCCTAGGTAGGTAAAGTACAGTTAAGTACACATAAATACCCAGTCTCGGTAGGCCAATTTAAACACAATTGTCATTATCATCTTCCTTCGCTTGTACCATGTTACTTGGGTACGGCGTAACACGTATTTTCTCCAATTCTCCGATGTCAATGGTCACGCTATAATTTCCTCCTTTTACTTCATATCATACTAGTCTAGTGGTGGTTAATATATCATATAGCAAAATAAAGCACCGTGCTTAATACACATATCATAAAGCAAATGCTATCGTGGCTCCCACAAGTTGCTATTTGCTTATTGCTTTTACATCGCACTCTCTGTCTGTCGGTCGCGCAAAAAGCAACAAGCAATGAATAAGCATTAAGCAGGGGCCAACGCACTTGCTTTAAGTCACTTGACTTAATGCATCATGATATGCCTACGCGTTTAAAAAGCACGTGCTTAATATATAAATCATTAAGCATTAAGCAAGTGATTGCCTTAAAGCAACTTTGAACACCACTATACTAGTCACACAATCCATCCATTACTTTGGTCTGCCTCTCCCTCTCCATCCACTAAACACATGTAGGTACCTATTAATCCTATTAAAGGGTACCTCATGGAGGCGTTCATTTCAGACTGGACTGCAAGATTTATGTAAGTTCGCAAATTAGTATGTCTACGACAACAACATCAATGGGTGTTCAGCAACTAATTCAATTAACCGTTGAGTTACAATTCTTTCATTTGGTAGCGGATAAATAACTAAGTAGTCACTGTGAAGTGTGAACATGAAGGCCTCCTTTAGAATGAAAAACAACTTCGTACAATGCTATCAAGACTTTTTAAGGAAGTCTGTTATCACGAGTTTTAAACCACGACTAGATGAATCACCCATTTACAACATAACAGACCGTATTTAACTTGACAATTCGTAAAGTTCTTAGAAATATAGTTTTTTTTTCGCGCGCAATAATGAAACTTTTTGTGTCAAACCTGTTTTATTGATTTGTAAAAAAAACGAAAGGACCAATTTTGATACGTAAAGAAATCGTATAGGTACATGTACGATCATGAAACTTTTCATTTCCTGCTTTAGCAATCATACTAATTAAGATTGCGTCCATTGATAACATAAGTTCCTGATATAAGAATGAAAATAAAGATTTCTTGTATATGCTAAAGTAGCGCTTAAAATATAAAGAAGGGTCATTAAATCGGCCGCCTAAATCACACAGTAGACAATCAAGTTTACATATTCTAACAAAAAACGAAATGTTAACCGAACCGTGAGGCTATAAAGCTTCTGAAGGACGCGTAACCTGCTCCATGTAAATAACACTTTATTTATGACGCATAGAAATATCTGAACTGTAACATTAAGTCACACATGCAGCATAACAAAAATGACTTAATAAAGATGCTAGATAAAATCAACAGAAATTATGAAGAGTGCAGGAAAGTTCCAGAATATAAAATCATGCCAAAGCGGCTTTATCGATTTCTATACGCCCCTACTGTCAGCAATAGACTCAAGTACAATTTTTATTAAATCCTGCCCACAGATATTTGCAAATAATACACTACATTTTTTTTTGGATGACTAACACGTTGATCATAGTCATCTGCCTTGCCTTTTCCCAACTATGTTGGGGTCGACTTCCAGTCTAACCGGATGCAGCTGAATACCAGTATTTTATATGGAGCGACTGAATATCGGACCTCCACAACCCAGTTAATACTGGGTAATACGATACATTTTGGTAAGACTAGACTTTCAGATCACTGACTACCTGTAAGAACTGCCAAAGATCTATAGGGTGTAAAGTAACTCTTCACACATACGTCAACCAAGCATTCTGTACATCAAACTAAGTACCCCTACACAAAAATTTTTGCTGGGAAACAACTTTTTTTTTGGGGTCAAAAATCACATTTTACGGTAAAACTCAATGTAGCACTCTTAAATCATTGTACTATTGGATGCTTTGAATAGTAAACGGGTCATGGAAGTAATGTAAGTAAAGTTATAACCTGAAAAACTAGTATTTACAAAAACATCTGTGCAAAATTTGGAACTTTGACCCCCAATATCTCCGTAACTAGGGGGTTCCCAGGTATGGTCTAGAACCAAAAAAATATCGCAGTGGTGGGTAGAACAAGTGCCCTTCGTTTGCGTTAAGGGTACTTTTACACCCTTTATATGGCAACCGGAACGAACAGTTTAACGTGCTTTCCGAGGCACGGAGGAAACTCGGTATGTAATGGGCGGTCACCCATCCACATACCAACCTAGGCAAGCGCGGCTTAACCTAAAGATCGACCCGAGTGGCAGTTATTATTTATCTACGAGCTCCTCGGAAGTTGATCATAGGTCCAGGTTGAGAACTGTATGGTCTTATCCATGTCACCAGTTCTGCAATAGCTGACTAAAGCATCTGAGATGATGCGTTGGCCAAATCAGTTACGCGTCTTGCTAGCCGCAAATATCTTCATTCCATGATTTTGGTAACGTAGTAGAAACTTCTACGCATTTATTGCCTGAACATCTAACAATAGTACACCCACATTGTGCGGGCAAAAACAGTCAGTATTTTTTTTTTGGTATAAAATGGTGGTTAAGGTACTTACGCCAGGTTCACCGCAGTTCAGAAGCTGTGCGAAGTTGTCGCTGGGCTTCAGTGTGAACTTGCCGGTGGGCTTGTCTTTATTGTCACGAGCCTGGAGCAGAAGACCACGGATGGTGTTCGCGGGACCCTTGCCGGTGATTACCACTTCCATAGGTTGACCGGATTTGATACTCTGTAGGAATTCATCAAAAAAAAAAAATGTTATAGTACCTACTTTGGCATGTACTCCTAAGTGTTCCTCAATAAAAACGGCTGACATATAACTTAGGTAATTTATCTGTCAGTATTAGTGGTCTAAGGTCCAATGCATCACAAATCGAACATTGCGTTTAGCGATAAATCAATATTATTCAGAACATCATTCTTTCTCTATAATTTTCAAAATATTGGCAGAAACTCATTATGGGTACCTATATTTAAAAAAATACTTACAAATCCTATAAGGCCTTCAGTGGGACCAATATGTAATCTGTGCCAATATACACGTACATGAACAATAACTTGTATTATTAGAATAGTAATAAATTCGATATGCATTAAGTGATTTGTGGTGCAACTCAACAGATAAGTTTCTTTTTTGGAGGTTGGCAAATTATCATATGACTTCTTTCGCTCTGGGCAGAGCGGTAGGGAGTGACAGATTTCTACTGACAAAAAACCACCCTTGTTCCTTCTTAGCCCTTTGTGTCGAGGCTGCGGTATCTCTTTCGAACAACCCGCAGCCCCGACGGTGCCTCAATAGATCCTACACTACAATTGATCCGTTCCCAGAATGTAACTTTCGGTTAGAACACCTATACAACGATAAACCAGCTTAGAAATGTTACGCTTCGTTTTATCTGTAAAGCTTTCATTTATCTATGAAAGCTTTTATTTATCTATGAAAGCTTTCACTGTGAATTTACTTTAGGAAATTTACGAAACACGCTAGGTGAGACACCTACGGGCTATAACGCTCTATTCAGGAGCGTGGATCGATATGTTCGCATTTTCACAGAAAGGTCAGTTGGGACGTCTCTGGCATTTAGGTATTACCTTATACCAGTAGAACTAAAAAGAGTTGGTTCTCTATTGCACACTGAAAACAAAACTTTTATTATCTGCCGACTTCCAGACGGAGTATCACTTATTTAAATATTTACTTTTTTCTTGACATAACATTTACTAGGTTTGCACAACTTAGGTTTTTAACGTAATCGTGTTCCATAGCGATGCTTATAGTTTAAAAAGACAGTATAACTGTATAATTAAAAGTATTTAAACCACCTGAGAATCCTCTACTAAGTGGAAAATTATTTGTAGTGACTTTCGCAGAGAGCAGATTCAAATCCTGGGTCATTCAATGTGAGACAGGGATGGAGCGAGACACGGTTATAAACTGGAATAGCTCTATGCCTATTTTAAAACGGAACAAAAATGACTTCCCTACTCTCTGTTCGAAGATCCCACTAACGTACCTTGGTGCTGGTGGTGATGGTGTAAGGAGGAGGGGTGGACTGCTTGGGCACAGGGTGCTTCGGTACCATATCGACGCACACGCTCTCGGGGGCGCCAGTGGAGTAGGCATTGGCGGCTGCCATCAGGGCCACCGCGAGGACTACGTATGAAGCCAGCATCTTGATTATTTCTGAAAAATAAAGCTGAATGTGATACCGAAATCGACCTAAGTCATTTTAGCTGTCTATTTAGTCGTCGTCATCAAATTTTATGCGTCATATAAAAAGATAATTGAACTTAATTCTTGGAACGCTTTGTGGTTTCGATATTATGAACTTGAACTTCTTATTAGTATTGTGACAAAAAACGCTATTGGAAAGAACCAAAGAGGTCCAATTCTATAATTAATCAAGTTTTATGACTACTATAATAAGGCATCTTGCAAAACACAAGTTTTTCATTGACAAAGTATCTCTAATTTTGTATAACATTTGATGAGTAAATATTAAGCTCGGGCCTCGAATATAATGATTGATGTGCATAATTTTAGATACAAATCGTCGTAGAATCTCATCCAACGCTAAGTCGAAATAAATGCAAAGTAAACGAAAGCGGGTCATGGTCCTTTCGGTTCTTCAGAACTCAAGCTCTTGCAAAGCTACGTCTCTCAAAGACAGGTTCTCCACAAATATGGTGATGTAACTTTAACGACTGACAAACTCAGCCGTCGTCGCACGTTTGCACACATCGTAAAATAAATAAAAACAACGGGTACCGTTTTTACTACACTTTGGTAAACTTATAAAAGTATGTAAGTTGCAATCAACTTAATTTAAACATGAAAGTGAGAGTGAAGGAACTTTAAAGGCGGAAAGAACTGAAGTCGTCCCAAAGGACCAAAACTTTAAGTTGGTACAATAGTTCCGGTTGTTTGGGTCTCAAGGTAAAGGGAAAGGGAAATAGTTAGATCCTTGCGGAAGTGAAAAAAATAATGAAACTTTTAAAAAATATATTGTCATTTAAACTTGAAAAATATTTGAATTGGTGTTGCTTTTTTAATTAAAATGCTTTTCGCCAGGTTTGGTTAAAAGGCTTAGCTGTCAAAACCGATCTTACGCGTTTTGTGTTTAAAACCAGCTGTACACCTTGACTTTTTTTAAATTGTTATAAAAATATTATTTAGGTATATTTGAGTCGGATTTTGGTAACAATTTGAAAAGATTTAATTTCTTGGGAACCCTAATTATTTTTCTAAAATTAAAGAAGCCTAAGTTAGACCTTGTAACATTAGGCTATCTTTAGTAAAAGTGCCGTCAAAATCTGCCGCCAGCTGTTTTGGAGATTGATCGACAAACACAAACTTAAAAAAACATTAAGTATTGTTTGGTGTAAGTAAGATAGGTAAGTACCGTATATACTTTTATCTGCATCCAGTAAAACGCGTTATTTTGAAATTACAGACATTTCAATTTTTATGTTTTTGTATAGATATATGTACCTACATACCTATATATTTATTATTTCGCAAATCAATCTGCAGGATCGCGATCCAGTCTGTCTTTAAAAGTAAACAGTCAGAGACGGTTAACCTTTCGCGACAAACGCACAGTGCAACATCATCCAATTAGGACTGACCCCAGTTGCCGCATTTAACTTAGCAAGAAGGCCTAGGTTAACAATGACATAGTAATGGAATCGAGGTTCCATGTTATATTATTTTTGAACTATCATGTTAATACGACATATTTATAGAGCTAACTAACTATGAAACCAAACAAACAAGCGAATACCCAAACGCGCACCGAAGCGTTGAATACAAATATTGCTTGATAATTGGTACTTGGCGGTCTGGCACCAGGTAAAACACATAATATGTATCTATGAGTGACGATGATAGTGAGCTCACAAGACAAACAAACAGATTTTTAAGAGTGTTATTTTATGTAAATTAATTATTATGTTAGGTAAATTTAATTTGTATGCTAAGCCTTACTTTATGCTATAAATCTGTCAAATAATTAGGCACGATCGTTTATCAAACATTTGAAAACTTTGAAACGAATTGATAACCACCTGTTTTGGAAGTTTTTAAAAAGCAAAACAATTGAACGTCTCCTAGTGTGTAAGCATTATTTGTTTCGATTTTTTAATAAATTAATTAACAGCCATTGAATAATGCATTAATTTGTCTTAATGGTTTAATTTTACTTAAAAATTTTAGATGCAAATTCCGAAATAACATTTCATCACTAACATTAATTTTTATCTAATACAAAACTTCAAAAACCACATAAATATTTATTTCTATCCTAAGTATCTAGTAAACAAACGATTACCTTCACTTTAAAAAATATTGACCTCAGAAGTCTACCATAAAATCACTTTATGGTAGAATTTTATTAATAATTAATATATTATTAAAAATTTAAATAACACCGTATGTCATGGTTGAAATATGAATAAATAAATTGTAATGAATTTACCTTTGATTTAGTTTTAAAGTGCGAGCGCCGCGTGATTCGTCTAGTGTGTGAACGGTTACAAACAGCAGTCTTGGTCATTTGCAAGTTATATAGGTAACGCAACCACTGCCGATATGGAAGGGCAGAAGGCCAAAGACTAACACACAGAAGGTGTTTCTGTTCTATGTGTTCAAGTTTTCCTCTCGATTTTGATATTAGTCATTTAGCTTTAGCTATTTGGTTTAGCTTTGCATGGTCTTCAATGAGGATATAATTATAGATGCTGTGGGTAGTGGGTATCCATCACATGTATTGTTATTTATTGAAGTAATAAAATACCCTCGATATAATTAAATTAAGGAATCTATAACTCCAAATTGCCACCTAAAAATATCACTTTAGGAAAACTACATGGATGTGGTGGACACTATGCTTTGTTAGGTTACGTGAAGATAAATAAATAAAAAGGTATTCATTCTTAGATATTTAATATTAGAATTTTACTTAGACATGATAATTATGAAGCAGCTGATGACGAAATCTAAGCAAAATAGAAAATTAAATGAAGTAACATTATTATATCATTTTAAAACACTTCTGTTTTTATTTATTCTTTGGTAGATTTACATTCAACTGAGATTATGAAGGCAAGCCCTGCATATAGTGTGTCCTATTTAATGTTTACTAATTTAATTTATTATATAAAAGTATTATTTTTCGGTTGCACATAACTATCGCAGCTGTGATTTTAAAATGCCACATAAAAGTTAGTGAATTTTAAAATCTTTCTATGTTAAGAAAAAGTTGTAATTCAAGGAGTTTTCTTATTCTCGATTGATTTATTTTCCTCAAATTCGAAACGGTCAATAAATATTTAAAACTAGCGGACGTCATGCGGTTTCACCCGCGTAGTTCCCGTTACCGTGGGAATACAGGGATAAAAGTAACCTATGTCACCCGGGGATAGTGTAGCTTCCTAACGGTCAAAGAATTTTTCAAATCGGTCCAGTAGTTTCGGAGCCTATTCGTTACAAACATACAAACAAATCTTTCCTCTTTATAATATTAGTGTAGATAGGCACCTATATCAGATTAAACCCGCATCATGAGATTACTGTTTATGTAATATTTTCCTCCTTATGTAAAGAGCTAGGTACCTACTTATTTTTTGTTCCAAATATTCAAATTAGCTTCATAGCTGCTGAGATGCACTGACTAATATTTACTCAAAATTGTATGTAAATATATTTTTAAATACATATGTTAGTCAATTATAATTTTAATCGAAGAGCCTTGTTCTTAGGTTTTGCAATATTTTCCTCTTTTGGTAATGAACATGTTTCCCCAAAAGAATGAAATGAGATTAAAACCACGACCTGATTAAATTTTTTGTATGAGTACTAGCTCGAAATCGTTATATAATCGTTTTATGCAAAATATCTACCAATTACATACAAAACATCACGCCTATAGTCCCCGAAGGGTTAGGCAGAGGCACAATAATGTATTAGTGGGTCAGCCTATTGCCGTTAACCAGGTACGAATCCAGACTCCGTGGCCGGTACTGAATAATAGTGTAGTTAACAAAAAAAATCTAATTAGTCCGTCAGATAAATTTCCAATAACGATTGGACACGTATTTTTTCTTTTTTCACGTAAGCAAACAATGAACACGATACAGTGCTTTGAAAACTCGCGTGACGTCATTTTCTGAGATATTAGTATGACATTCTTTAGCGGTCAGTGACGTCACAACCCCCCCCCCACTCAAATCTTTGACGTGTTTTATCTTCGTCAATTTTTATTGATTTGATAAAACCAAAAATACGTATCCAATATTTTTCGATATTCTAACAGACGGACTAATTAGAATCATATATTTTAAAGTCAGTAAACATCCTTATTCCTGATGGCAAACCCAATAACACTTTGCCCGACCTGGGAGTTGGACCGAGGACCTCATGCACAGCGATTGAGTTGGTGACCACTATACACAAAAGGCAATAACCCAATTTTAAAAGCATAAACGATATAGGTAAGTGTAAATTACAAGTTTAAATTACCGATACCCGTTTTTCGTTTTCTAATGGCAAAACAAATGTATTTTTACACACATACTATCGTTACGTTAAAAAATCTAATTAGTTCAATTGTAAGATTATCGAAAAATATTGGATACGTGTTTTTTGTTTTATCAAATTAATAAAAATTGACGAAAACAAAACGTGTTTGTAAAACAAAAAATTGGCGAGATCATGAGTGGGGGCTTTTGACTTTGTGGGTAGAAAAGTACTAACCTTGTGACGTCACACGACTTGACACGACTTTTCGAAGCAGTGATCTTCGTCTTTTGTTTACGTGAAAAAAGATAAAATACGTGTCCATTATTTTTTGGAAATCTATGTGACGGACTTATTAGATTTTTTTGGTGAAATACCCCATTTTAAAACGATAGTTTTTTTTTTTTTTTATTGCAGATAGGCTCGCGTTTGACCACTATCTCACCTGATGTTAAGTGACGATGTGGTCGAAGATGTAGCACGCTGACCTAGAAGTAACCTATTCACTCTTGACTTGAAGACCCCTAGGTTATACTTAAGTAAGTAAGTAAAACGTTTCCAGTGGAAATTACAAGTTTAAATTATCGTTACTCGTTTTTTGGCAGGGTGAATAAATAATCAGCTTGGAAAACAAATATATTTTTACACTGCTAATATAATATCGTTATCAATTATCGTTGCAACCCGTAAATGTCCATTGTTGAACATGGGCTTCCTCATACAGCATTATGCAAACTTGTGACGAAATTGCCATAATCAGCTTAACGGCTAATACGAGTGCAGCTAGTTATGGAATGTTCTTTGTCTATTTCTAGACGAGATCTACAGCTTTGAAAAAAAAACCTGTAGTGTCAAAAAAAGCCATAACAACAGAGTCTCATCAAACACAAACTACAAATTTATTTTTAGAAGGTCGAAAATCATCAAATGACTCCTCCCGCGTCGTAATTTTTGGTATTTCCGACATTCACGGGAGCGAAACGGCGGGCAAAAGCTAGTTCATCAATATTTTAGTTACGTGCGATTCGATACCTATCAATATGTCCGCGGCAGCTAAACAAATACATGCATACAGTCCGAGGTAGCTTTAGTTACTTTGTGACAAATTATTTCAATATATTGCAAAGTTGTCAAGTCATTCTTCTCACGTCTATATAGCAACTAATTCTTAAACGAGACTACCTCATGCCTATGTCATCGTTAACATTTTAGACCGTCATTGTGATGATACCCAATCGTTTTACGTATGAATCCTTAATTTAGATGTTCATACTAAACAAGGACATGACATGACGTGAAATAAAGATCGTGTTGCGTAGGCGCAGGCAAGAGAGTCTGGCCAAGTTTGATGCTTAGCTAGGTAATTGGGAAAGCATTCTATTTTATTTATCCCACTAGATCCTGGTTTAGATTCCCGGTCGGGAAAATCTTTATTTGTTTTCTTTCCATCTGTATAAATATCTCAGTAGCAGTTACAGTCTGGGTTACGTAGGGCTTAATATAACTATCGAAATGTGGGTATAGTATACAATTGGGTACCCCTGGGACAATACAGACATGATTATGTACCTTTATTGTAACAATTTTTCAGGTATTTATATCTGAAAAAATATTTACCTATTTTATGGGTAAGTGAAAGAAACTAACGTCTTCGTTGCGTAGACGAAGATAGGCGTTCTTCGTATACTATCTGTTACGCTACCGTTGCAAACGAGTCTACTCTCGATGCTACGTTGCCGCTACGCTAGTTGCTACGGTGGCTGCTATGCTAGCTGTTACGCTATCTGCTACGCTAGCTGCTACGTTAGCTGCTACGCTAGCTGCTACGTTACCGATACAGGCGCTACAGCCCACTGGCTAAACTACCGCTACAAACGCAGCTACGGTCTCTGCTACGTTACTGCTACGGTTGCGACTACGCTGCCGCTACACACTAGCTGCTACGGTAACTGCTACGCGACCGCAACAGTCAGTGCTACACTACCGCTACAAGCGCTGCTACGGTCACTGCTACGGTTGCGACTACGCTGGCGCTACACTAGCTGCTACGGTACCTGCTATGCGACCGCTACAGCCCACTAGTGCTACGAACGCTGCTACAGTCTCTGCTACGGTCTCTGCTACGTTGCTGCTACAGTTGCGACTACGCTGCGGTAGCTGCTACGCTGCGGTAGCTGCTACGCTACCGATACACTCGCTGGTACGCCAAGGCTACGGTGTCTGCTACGTTACCGTGGGTATCCAGATCGTTCGAGTATCCATAATTTTATTCTTTTCCCCTATTTTTCTCATACTAACTAACTTAAATTTTACTTAACTCTAAATCGTCACCAAGCATCGACAGGACAAAGACAGGTACTGCTTATTTATAAGGAATTAGTTTATCTTCATGATTTACTTAATATAAATGTTCAAGGGATGCGCATTTTTCCAAAGCAGGAAAACTAATTTATTGCTATTACTTCTTAATACCTACATCAGCTTCTGTCTCATACTTAAAAGCATTCTTGTAATTTAATAGCTCTTTGTGTTAATAATGACCATCCTCTGACTAACGTTTTTCCCTGAGAGCATGAATGAGTAAAGGCATCAAGTACTCCTTCCACAATTGCTCAATTGGAAGACAGGTACCTTAATGCAGTTTCCTGTACCTACAGTACGTAATATGAAGTGTTCAGGAAAATAACCGCAAAAAACAATGTCTTTTGTGCTTGGGGTAAACGCAAGCGCATGATTTATAACAACAATAGATGTGTCAGGTCTAAGATTAATAGGTAAATTCCCTTGAGCTACTATGAGGGTATAAAGCATGCGGGATGATGAATCAGTAGCCAGTGCTCTTGGAGGCTTTACAGTCAAGGCCATAGGATTTCCCGGTTAAAAAGCCAGTTTCATAGATAGACCTAGGAGATGCCATGCAGAAAAAATAAAAAATATACAGTAGCCAGTCTTTCAGCCGCACATGAGAACGGAAAGATGTCGTTAATAAACACGTGCAGGTTTATGATGTTTATCTCAATTTTAATTCAAATCAAACACTTTTACTCGTCACAACAATAGGGTATTTAACAAAAAAAATCTAATTAGTCCGTCAGATAGATTTCCAAAAAATATTGGACACGTATCTTTTCTTTTTTCACGTAAATAAACAATGAAGACGATACAGTGCTTTGAAAACTCGTGTGACGTCATTTTCTAAGACATAAGTATGACATTCTTTACGGGTGAGTGACGTCACAACCCCCCACTTTTAAATCTTTGACGTGTTTTATCTTCGTAAATTTTTATTGATTTGATAAAACAAAAAATACGTATTTAATATTTTTCGATAATCTAAAAGACGGACTAATTAGAATCATATTATTTTAAGTCAGTAAACATCCCCATTGATGATAAATAAATAAATGTTTGAGAAAATAGATGAGGCTGGTGTTTTTCTTTGAAGACAGACTAAAATTATTTTATAGGGAATAGGTAGATATTATTCTCTTTTCAAGGTCAGGGTAATCTTGGTCAGAGTATAATAATATGAGAAACATGCATTTTACTGTTTTAGGTGACCTTTTCAACAAAGAACCACCCAGAGTGGCCGTACTGTCCAGTTAGTAAACCATTCGTTAGTAGGTAACCGTATAAAAAAAGAACAATAAGATAAGATATACGTAATACTTTGAATATTGTAGATACATATTCAAGGTATTACGTATATCTTACGAACATATTACTAAAAGAAGAATTTATTTTTACATTAAAAGATTTTTAAATAATTACATGGTTGAACCGGGAATCGAACCCGAGCAGCAGCGAGAGCTACACGAGAAGAACAATTACCCTGTAGCTTTATCAAACCGATTGAAAGGTTTCATCATAAGAATTATTTTTTGCTTAATAATATAGTATCAGAAATAAAAGGAAGACCATGAATTTAAGACCTTACATATTAACCTATTTTATAACAAATATTTCAATTTAACGTGGAATTTAAATTAAAGTAACATCTTTGAAACTTCTATTGTTGCTGATTAGATGATAAGTAACTTAGTATATGTATAGTATAAGGGTCGTAAGAGCTTACTTTTAGTAGATTGCATGTTGAACTGGACTCCTCTACCAAACCGTTTCTAATCGAATCTTTTGAAAATAATTACTCATAGGCATAGATGAAAAAAAATATGGTAAAAAATTCGGTGGCGTGCCTAAAATATTGTGCGGCACGCGTGCGATTGGTTCGCCATACCTGGACCTAGGTACTTACCAGCGTGTTACCAGCTTGAGAAGTTTAAAAATAATAGGCAGTGATAGCCTAGTGGCGTGACTATCGGAACACCATAAACCCCATCCTTCGGATTCATGTGCTAATCGAAATTAAAATATTTTTCACTAGCCTACGTCACGCAGTTTCACCCGCGTAGTTCCCGTTCCCGTGGGAATACAGGGATAAATAGCCTATGTCACCCGGGGATAGTGTAGCTTCCCAACGGTGAAAGAATTTTTCAAATCGGTTCAGTAGTTCAGAAGCCTATTCGTTACAAACAAATCTTTCCTCTTTATAATATTAGTGAAGATTAACCATACTCTGAAAGTAGGTCATAACATACCTGCAGAAGGGGTTGAAAGTACTACTTTCCAGCCCTAGGGAGAATCACTTTCAACTGACAGCTGTCAAATTATTTAAAAAAAAAACAGGTCTATTTTTACATTTTTATTGAACCATGTTCAACTTTTTGTACAGACACTAAATTATAGCGCGGTTTAAAATTAAAATAACATAAGGTTAACTTAAAAATATGAAGATATTATGACTTCAATATAGTTTAGATTTAACTATTTCTTTAAAATAATTAATATATATAGATTTCAGCAAAATCTTTGCAATTTTTTTTATGATGACATGAAAAATACTGGCTGGACGACCAGAGGACAAAAGAAAAAAATAAGCGGGAAATCGACAATCCGATCAACACTATTTTTTTCTTTAGATAATAATTTATATTCTTATTTTACTTTCCTTGTATTCGTAATGAAAAGCACAGTGTTTAACGCGTGTAAATTACTTACTTAGTTAGGTTTTATAATGTTGCATGAACAGCATTAGTTCTTAGATTGTCGGGCTAACGTTGCCCCCATGGGCAATGCAGGCCCGACAATAGTCGTTACAATAAGCGGTCTACACAAAAAACGTAAATCATGATTTAAATTAGTAAACACGCATCTAGGAATCTATACCATAAGAACCTACCTGGGTTCGATTCCCGTGTCCGGTAGTGTTATTGGCTTTAACATCAGGAAATTCTTATGATGGTAATAGGCTTGCCCACTATTATTGGCTACTAGCTGTTGCCAGCTTCTTTACCCGCTACAACTCGAAAATTATCCCACAGGAAGATAAAATCGGGATAAAAGCTATCCTATGTGTTAATCCAGGTTATAAACTATCTGTGTACCAAATTTTATCTAAATCCGTTTAGTCGTTTTGCGTGAAGAAGTAACAAACATACACACTCACTCTCTCACAAACTTTCGCCTATAAAATATTAGTGTGATTACATGAGACTTTAATTAACATAGTTGGCATGTCGAACAAGGTAATAAGTATACAGGTAGAGCTTTTTCAAAATTATAGTATACTGAAAATTGTTTTATACAGCGTTTCGCTTTAAGCGACTGATGTCAAACGCTGTATCGTTTGGCATCAGTCTCTAAATGTATCTGTAAAATCTTAAAAGTAAATGCAAGTTAGCTGTCTGTATACCTAATAGCTAGTACGACTGCACTATTCTAAACACCTCCGCATATTTAAACCTTTCGGGCTTACAGGCGAGACGTTGTGAATCGGGCCCCCCGAGATGAAAACAGACATAGACAGCGCCTAAATTTATTTGGTGGGTCCGTCGGAAATTTGCAAGGCTTAGCCACGGCTTAGCAGAAGGAACAACAAAACAAACTCACGAGATATGCTCTGTACCTTTTACCAAAGATCGAGGACAGACTGCCAAAACGGGCAAAAAGGCCGTCCCTTTTTTCTTTGATACCTCTGTGTCTTGTGCGATATGTTACTACCGCATACAAAATCAAAACACTACACCATCTTCGCCACGTCTACGTCAACCACTATGTTTCCTGTCAGGCGTCAAGTGTGTCACATTATCTTTGTCCATTGGTCCGGGACTCCGGGTGCACTCGTGGTATGTGTCGAATGTCACCGGATGTGGCCAGCTCACTCTCAAGTACTTCAACCTGTCTGATTTTATGCAACACCTGTATTTCTGCAACTTGGATTATGGATCCCAGGGTGCTGTTTTGGGTTCTGTCGTGATGGGCGGGAATCATTTATTTAACAATTTATGTACTCACTAAATATTGAAACGAAAAAAAGGAACAGAAAACAGTATAAAGGTGATGCTTATTCCTAAAGAAACTGTAGGTAAGTAAGTACTTAACAACATAACTTCTACATTTTTGTATGAATGCTTCGAAAAAACACAAAATCTAAATTTCTTGTTCCGTCTTCTGCAGCTTTTCTTTATAAATAAATTACCTACTATATACTTTGTTATTTGCGTGTGTTAACACACACACACACACACATATCTCTTCGTGAATTTTAATCTTTTTGTGAATGTTTACGACTTCAATAATGTAAAATTGTAGATTATAATGTGTTTAATTCTTATTTTGATTTCGCGTGTATGCATATGGGCATTGTTTCTGAAATAAATGGATTATTAATGATTTATTATTATTATATACACGATAAGTGATAATCTCGTTCAATCAAAACTTATCAAATTGGGTCTTACTTATCAAATCCAATTTTTTTGGTCTCTGATAAATCTGAGGTTAGAAGAAAGTAACTCGTAAAGCTGAGGATTCACTCCCCCCGGAAATAAACCTGTCGGGGCCCACGCTCGCCTTGTATGTCACTTCAAAAATTGTGGAAATAACTAGGTACGCTTTTCAAAAGTTGTTTCGTTTGTTGTCATTAGTTTTTAGTCCCGCTCTTTTTTCATTCAGGGGAACCCTGGCTTTTCTCCCGAACATGTCCAATGGTGTTCATACATGCATGAACACCATTACCAGTACACCAGTAACAGTATGTATACCTACTGTTTTACGATTCACCCGACCCGCAACCAAAGAGGCGAAAGAGGACGTTTGTCACGACCAACGATCAATAGTCGAAGTTTGAATAATCCCGCCAAACAACACGGCGTCGAGAAATAAAAAGTTGTCTATGATATTTATTTATTATGAGGCAAACCAATAATTTTTATTAATAAATTGTGATCCTGTTTATACCTAAAATTTTTTTTCAATAAATCAATCATTTAAAATGTAGTAAATTAATAATAGTATTTTTTAGATTACGAGATGACATTGCAATTACTTGCCAGTAACAAAAAAGTAAAGAGTGTTCCATGGATCCAATTTTTGATGCATTATATTGAGCATTGGAATAAAACAGTTTTTGGATAAAGTAACATGAAATAAAATAAATAAATTGGCTTGAAAATCAGTTGCAATGAATTTATTGAGTTTTTCGATGATCATCATTATATTTCAAATCATTCACAAGTATTGCGAGCTTTTCATAAATTTTGTGGAGCTTTAATGCTATTAATTTGTTTTACAGAACTGGAACGTTGTGACGGTTATTATTTATTCTTACATGGCGATACCGCATGGTATACGTCAGTCAATATGCGGCCTAATTAGTCTATAGCTTTAGTTATATTTTCGGTGTGGTGGTCGATTTATCAATATTTTTCCTTTAATTTGTTTTCGGAATATAGGCGGGAACCTGTTGTCTTCAATAAAACTCATTCACAATGAGCGTAGAAGAAGACATTATGAAAATACAAAAGAAACTGACAAAAATGATTTCGGCGGATGGCACGGTGGGTCTAATATTTTGGTAACAAAAATAATGAAGTTAAAGACGTTTTCCGCATAGAAATTATCTAGAAAGAACCTCAACAAATCTACTAAAGCTAATGAAAAACATGGACGTTTTAATATGACTTTCAATCATTTGTTTGAGAAAGAATGTTGTTTTATTTTGTGGCACCAGACGCTTGCTTACTTCTCGATCTAATTAGACATTATTGGCGGGGTTATTTTTCTATTTGGTTCATTTGTTTTAGGGTCAAGAAGAAGCTTTGGACTTGCTGAAATCCCTACAGACCATGGCTATCAACTTGGATGTGTTAACTAAAACGAGAATAGGCATGACAGTGAATAATCTTCGTAAATCAAGCAAGGATGAAGAAGTAATATCTCTATGCAAAACTTTGATTAAAAACTGGAAAAAGTTCTTGTCTACACCAGGCACACCGGGTAAAGATAACGGCAGCTCCTCAAAATCCAAAAAAGAAGGGAAGGATAAAGATAAAAAAGATGAAAAAGAAAAAGACAAGAAGAGAGAGACAACTTCATTCCCACCGACTAACACTACTGATGCCGTGAGGCTTAAGTGTAGGGAACTTCTTACGCAAGCTCTCAAAGTAGATGGTGAGAATCCTAGTGCATGTGGTAGCCCAGAGGAGCTAGCCGAAGAATTAGAGGAAAGTATTTATGTCGAGTTTAAGAACACAGACATGAGATATAAGAACAGGGTACGGTCAAGAGTAGCCAATTTAAAAGATCCTAAAAATCCAACCCTGCGTACAAACTTTCTCAATGGTTGTATTGCAGCTTCACGCCTTGCCAAGATGACCCCAGAGGAAATGGCCAGTGATGAGATGAAGAAAATGCGGGAGAAGTTTATTAAGGAAGCTATTGATGATGCTCAGTTGGCTACAGTACAAGGGACTAAAACCGAGATGCTTAAGTGCGGTAAATGCAAAAAGAAGAACTGTACTTACAACCAACTGCAGACCAGAAGTTCTGATGAACCTATGACTACTTTTGTGCTTTGTAATGAATGTGGTAATCGCTGGAAATTCTGTTAAGACTGCTTTTGACCATCCTGAGGTGACTAGTGTACCCCACACATATGATACTGTACTGTATCTGTATAACATTACATTTTATTATGAATTATGGTTTCTGTTTTTGCTATTTTAATAACACCTTACTACAGCCATTGACTATGAAATCATGTTTAGTAGATAAGGTGATCTTAGTTTAAAACTTAAATAAATGAATCTGCGTAAGTGAATTTAGCATTTTATTCATAAGTACTGGGTAAAATGGGGTGAATAGGGATGCAGAGGTGCATTGAAACAAAATGTTAAAAGGGATTTTATCATTGAATAAGTATGATATCATGTATGTTGCCAACAGGTGTTCTTTCTTAATTACTTAATTATTTTTAGAACGTTTTTGCAATGTATCAATGTTTTACTACTTTTCAAAATGTATCAATTTATCCCTGCATCCTTATTCATCCTGTGATACAGTAATTTTAAGTGGTTCCCCTGTCAGTGAATGATATCATGCAGTTCAAGATTAATTAACTTATGGATAGAATGAGATGTAATAGATTCACTTTTGAAGTATTTTCCACAAATAAATTAGACTGGGGAAGACCAAAGTCAAGCCATTCTTTGAACTGGAACAACATAGGCTATTGAAATGATGGGTAGAATATTACAGCAAGCTAATTAAACTACAATTTAAATTACTGAATAATCATATATTTATAAAACATTTTGCACAACAGGAATGTGTCCTTTAGGACAAACCTAAAGTATATAAAACTGGCACTAATTTAAACTATGATTACACTTAATATCATTAGAATTATAGAAGTTATAAATATTATTATTTATTCTGTTTCAGTATTGTTAGTATCAGCAATTTATGCATAAAAATATAGAGTCTCCATATTGACTGTATGATAATATTGTCTGTATACAAAGATAATGACAGTAAAATACCTTATTGGCCTCATTTTAAATTCTTTTTGAATTTGTTTGTTTCGTCGTCGTCTAGCAACAGGTACAGTCGGCAACGACAGTTGTATAAAACTAGTTATTGAAATAATAAGAAGTAACAGGAATGGAATCATCTTTGCTGGTAACATTTAAAAACATAATTTTCATATTTTCTCTAATCAATTGTTAAGTACGATTTCTTTTATTTATTGGGCGTTTTTCCAGTGGTTGACACTGCAATTGGCACTTTACGGCACAGTTAGGCAAGTATTTGGTCAATGGAAAAACGCCCCATTGCCACATTTTTAATTTTGTATATGTTTATTTCCGTAATAATCCAAAAATGGCCAGAATTGTTATAACCTAATATGGCAAGCTATGCTTTGGTGAACATCAACACTTCTCATTTGGCTTAGGCTAAAACTATATGTGTTACAAACATCATGTTATTAACAATATCTAATCTAATTAACCTTAATTATAATTACTTATTGATATTATTCTACCAATAGCTCTCCAGTTTTAATTTTCACAAATATTTTTTCCTCATTATATGCAAAACTCTTGCTCTGCAAGTCTAATTTGAGATCAACTGATTCACTGTCTTCATCCATCTTGGTTATCGTAAAACTAACGGCTTCATTAGCCACAAAACATTCGGGAATAAGAGTTTTGTGGTAATTGAAGTGTGTTTTCAGGTGCTCCCGAAGGAAATGCGACTGTACAACCACTAGGTCGCAATGTGTACATTTATGAGTTCCTGCGTTCAGCACGTCAGAGTCACCGTGTCTTCTGTAATGATTACTCAAAGAATCTTGACGTTGGTTTGTGTACGGACACAGTAGACACATGTGCATTTTTCGTTCTTTGACCGGCGATGTTTCTGAAGCGTTAGGATCCTTTCCAGAATTTTCATTCCGTCTCCTCTGCAGCAGTCTGAGCGTTTGCTGATCGCTAATAGAGAATTGTTGGAAGTCGCTCTTTGCAGTTCCTTTTGGCATAGTTTTTATTGCGAGTTTTATGTTGTCACTGCTGTCCTCTTGCTTAACGTCTTCTTGATGTTCAGTTTCTGTAAAATCGTTATTGTCTTTCTTTCTTTCAGCTTGAGCTTCATCGTTCATTTGATGTTTTCGCATATGTTGAACGTAATTAGCATAATATTTCACTGAATAATCACATAACTCACATTTATATCTTTGCTTGGAACCGTGTAGTGATAAATGAATTTTATATTGCTCTCTTTTCTCAAAGGCTGAGGGGCACTTGTGGCATTTGTAACGCTTTTCTTTTTGTCGTCCATTTTTCAGGTATGTGGGATATATGAATTCTGGATTTCCATGCATTAAATAACCGAATTGAGGATCGGCTTGTAGGACAGGAGGAAAATGGTCATTCGGCTTAACTAATTTATCTTTATCCGTTAAAACTCTTTTCTGAGCCTCAGTCTTCCTCTGGAACAAATCAGTGCCCGACAGTGGGATATTTTTATAATCCATATCATCACCGGATTCATAGTCGCAATTTGTCTTGTTTTCATTTTCGTGAAGAAGTTCGTGTTTGCCTAGATTTCCAACGTTCTTCACGGCGTAATTACACTTTTTGCATTTATGCTCGCCATCACCCCCGTGTAAACCCATGTGATATGTAAGCGCGGAACTTTTGAAAAACTTCGCTGGACATTGTTTGCAGCTGTATTGTTTTGGCACGTGTTTTGAATCATTTGTTTTTTTCATAGGACTTTCGATATATTCCACTTTAGGACTTGGTCCAGTGGATATCCACGTTATCTCGGAAGTGTTGGGACAGTGAATACGCTCTAGCACGGGTTGTCTATGCGTATGATGTGAGTGGTGAACAAATTTTAGCATCTTCGTTTTTGTGTGATATTCATCCGTGTGCACGGTATCATGTGCTGCTAATTCACTTTCTTCGGTGACTGAAAAGTCACAACTTTTACATTTATTCGGCAATGTTACATCATGACATTTCTCATGAGCATCAATTTCGCCCTCTTCAAAAAATCTTGCTGGACATTTTTGACAAAAATACAATATCTTTAATTCTCTATTTTCGTGCGTAGTGCCTTCATCTCTGGAGAAACTTTCTGGATTTGCTGACTTTTCAATTTCTATAACCTTTCTCAATTTTGTGACTTGTTCTTCATCGGGCACATCGTGTTCAACTGGACAATAAATGCGACCGTATATTTCGCCGTGTGATTTGGAATGCTCTGCTAGCCTGGCGGCGTTATCACAAGTGAATTTGCATTCCAAGCACTTGTAAATTGTTGTATCATTGTTTTCGAATACGATGCAATGAATTTTTTCATGATTTGGTATTTTACATTTTATAGCATTAACGTATGAACAATATCGGCACTTGTACATTTTGTGGAACTCATTCTTTGCCGAAACCCAAACAAATGGTATTTCATCAAGATTCATGTGGTAGTCAGATTTGTTTTGTGCTGATGTTGATGCTTCTAATTCGGCCTCCGTTTCAGTTCTTTTGGTTGCTATTCCGTGTACTCGCAAATGCTGGTGCAGCAGGTGTCTCTTAGATACGCTGTAGTTGCATTCAGGACATTTGTAAGGCGTGTCGGCCGGCAGTCGATGGAATTGTTCGTGGTACATGAATTGTGACTTACTATTTGTTTCGTATGGACATTCGATGCATTTGTGACGCTTTGTCGAGTTTAATGGCGTAGGAAGAGGCGTTGGGGGTTCTGCTCCTGGGGATTTAGTTCCGCTTGCCCTAGCTATGTAATCTTCTGGGTCAGTAATGCCGTGCAGCAGTAGATGTTGGATCAATTCTGGCTCATCTTTTACAAAGAATTGGCAGAAATAGCACTTGAATATAGAGTTCGGCGAAGGCTGATGCTGTTGTAGATGTGCGATAAGTAATTGTTTGTCACTCGTTCGGTAGGGGCACTTGTTGCAAGTATCGATGTTAATCTCATTGATGTTCATTGGCGGGTCAGGTTTTGGCTTGACTGTAGTTATCACTTTGATAACTCCCTCGTGCTTTAGTCGGCAATGGCGCTGAAAAAAGTAAATTATACTCGTTAGTCTTTTAACATAACTAAGTTCCACAAATAAGCAAACATGTAGTTAGAAGCAAGTAAATGACTAAAAGTCAATATGATGGTAACGCGGTTGTAACGCACCTGGATGACATGCTTCCAATTAGACAATTGATTACAGTGCCCACAACGATACGCCAGGTCTGCTGGATCAGGAGTATTATTTTCAGGTTTTTTAATAGGCGGTTTGCTTAGTTCGTTATGGACGCCATCCGACCTGGAGTGTTCACGGACGTGCTCAAGAAGAGCTTCTTTTGAAGGATCTCTGAAAATAAAATAAAATTCAATGTAAATATCCAACCTAAATTCATTAATCATAAAATGTTATATATACATTTATTGAAAAGTTATTGTATTCAAAATTAAACGGTCTAATTTATATTTAAACTTACTTGTAATTACACTTTTTACATTTCCATAAAGTTTTTTTGGGCTTCTTCATATCATTGAGACCTCTAATGTCAATAAAGTTGTAATTATCTTCACTATGTTGAGTCTGTAAGTTAAGCGGTTGCATTTCAAATTGTACATTCATAACGTCTGATACATCATTAAATGATTCATCCATTTCCATCGTGCTATTAACATCAGTGTTGGAATCCAGGTAAGTGAACTCATTTACACCATATTCATTTAAATACGGCATTGCTATGAATTTGTTGTATTTGGTATAGTTTCTTCTCCCTGTTTCATCAGTCATAAGTACTTTTGCTTCGTTATGCTCGGGATCTCTCGCGGATTTCAATTTAATGTGTTTGGTTATATCCCATCTCCAATTAGACTTATATTTGCAGAGGGAACACTCGAATGGCTTCTTGTTTAAGTGACCAACGATATGAACGTGAAATCTGGACGCTGTTGTGGAGAAAAAGTTACAATGTGGACATTTAAATACCTTCCTATCAATAACTTGACTCGGCGACATATTCATGCTTTCATTGTCATCAACAATCTCAGGATCAAAACTTCGTTGCATTTCTGGTAGAGTGGAATCATCATTTATGTTTATGTCTAGAGGTGTTTCAAATTTGTTAGGGTCATGATTAATATTGTTCCAAACGAAAACGACGTTTTCCATTGGGTGCGGTTCAGTCTCTTTTTCATGGATTGGAATGATTCCATCATTACTATTTTCAATAGTGTTCTTATCGTCGTTGTTTTCGCTCTTTCCGCAAGTTTGCATATGGATGTACAAGTCTGCGCTAGATTTACATCTGTGTCTGCAGTTCTGGCATCGAGTCGAACTTAAACTTTTGACTGACGTGTTTGCATTGATCCGGTTCGTTTGTGGTGAACAATTTTTCTCGTGGACCGAATGTTCTGAGAGGCATTTACTTTCAAATCCACAGATCTTACATATAAGTGAACCTTCTTCGCCTGTTTCTGTTAGCAGTCTTTCTTTTAATCTGTCGAAAAATGATTCATTTTTCTTTCGACCGGCAGTTTCTTTTAAAGGATGTGCTGGTAAAAGAGTATTTTCGGCAGAAACATCGTCAATGTCGACGGAAGATTCCTTAAACTTTTTTTGTGGCGGTTCACCGGAGCTAGATTGTTTTTGGTTGGGTGTTGAAGAGTTTAACGGTATGAGTTGTGGTATTGGTCGCGGAATCTTTCTGCTTTGTTTTTGTCGTTTCTCATCTGTGCTGTTGGTAGGTGAAAGCTGGTTGAAGCCATCTTGCGAAGTCTCCTTAGTTCTGGTGATTGCGTCAGATGCTGTTCCGTCATTGGAATCACTTTTGCAATTGACTAGTTCTCTGTCAGTGTTCTCTGCGTATTGGAGACCCATGTCCTGAAATTAGAGAAAAATTTACTTTTATCGACTGTTCATAAAGTTGAAAAAAGTAGGTAGGTTGTGTAAAGTTACAGTGATTTCTGATGCGTGCTTTTAAAGGCAATAAATAAAAAAGTCGTGTAGGAATCGAACCCGTGTCTGTGCTGAAGCAACTGCGCCGTTACTTTAATAAAACAGCTTTTAATATGAAAATAGTCTAAAAGAGCCAACTTATTAGGGAACTACGATTTTATTGTAACACAATAACGTCACGCTTCACGGAAAAAGCACGAGTACAGGCACATCAAGATACCCGAAACTGTCAAGTATTGCCAATCAACCTTAAACACAATGCTTTAGCAATAAAGTTTACGATGTATTCAAGAAATTTGACAGATTGTAGAAACTTGATATGCTGGTGTCTGTACAACAACAAATAAGCACAAGAGTGATTTTATCAGTGGGAAATATATTACGAGTGGTTGTAATTTTAATCCCAAGAAATAAGCAAACAAATTGGGAAGCGTTCGAGTATTAGGTAACGCATTTTTTGGCAATTTTGTCCCTCCCTCCCCGCATGTAACGCGCCGTAACGTCCCCCGCTAGTAAAACGTTACGCAACCACCAAAAAAACGTTTCAAAATGTGTGATAGAATCTCTCTACGCGACCGTTTTGAAGGGTTAAAAAAAATGTTGCGTAACGCGTAGTTAAAAACCATTCTCCCGCCTCTGTAACGCATCGTAACGTTTTACAAGACCCCGCTCCCCCTAATTCGTTACGTAATACTTGAACGCTCCCTTCACAACACACAAGCACATAGGTAAGGTAAATTAATTTAAAAAGAGGAATTACAGCTTTCAATAAAATAAAAATAAATATATTTTACGAAAAACTTTCGCAAGTTCATAAAGCTACCCGATATTGTTTTTTTTTGCAATCAATCTCGAACCTAATGCTTTAGAAATAAAGTTAAAAATCTAAAAAAAATGTCAGATTTTGGTGTGCTGGTAATAACCCTACCTAATAAGGACGTTTCCTTACTAGAAAAACATGATTCTGTTTAGTGCGTCTGTTAGATTATCAAAAAAATTTTGGTCTACGTCGACGACTTCTTTTGTTTTATCAAATTAATAAAAATTGACGTAAATAAACCAGACCAGACTGTGACGTTACACGACTTTTCGAAGCACTGTATCGTCTTAATTTTTTATTTACATGAAAAATGAAAAAGTATATTGTGTTCAATATTTTTTGGAAATCTAATTAGATTTTTTTTGGTCAACTACTCTATTATTGGTTTACCTATTGTTTGTTTACCAATAAACATTAATTCGTGTAGGTGTATTTATGTAGAAAACTGCCTTCTGAGGAGATATTAGAATAGTCTAATTTCCAAATGCTGCCTAAATACGTCAGTAAAACAGAATTAGCCTGCCGTAAAAGGCGACTCAGCCTTAGGAATTAGTCGTGCGCTTACTGAAGAGCTTTTTAAGGGATTAAGTACCCGAATTAAAGGAACTATAGACACTTTCAATACTGAGTCGTGTTGTGTTTCCAATAGAAGTGAAATTAAGTTAGTGTTTTACAACTAAAATTGTAAGATAGCTTTTTTTTCGTAACCACTACACCACATCCATTGCCCTATATCTGTGGTCGAACAGACGAACATTTCTAACTAATAAAGCAAGTTCTATGCTGTATAGTCTGACAGAATTTTATTTCTGAGTGCGTTACGTAACTCAAAAATAAAATTAATTAATTAAATTAAATTACTGCTACCCAAAACTGTCAAACTTTGCCAATCAAACTTGAACCTAATACTTAAGTGATAAAGTTGAAAATCTATTAAGTAAAGAAATTAGACAGATAGTAGTACCTAGCCTGATTTGCTGGCGTCTGACACCAGACGTAAAGATTCGACGAAAACGGATAACGGACTCTGATAGATAATCTATGGGCGGATGAACTGATGACCTACCATTCGTCTTAACCCATAATAGGGTAAGTAATATATTTCCCACCATATTTTTCACTACAAAAATTTTGTTCCTGTTAAGTATTCTATGAATGTACAGAAATTATTTAAAGATTTATTAATCACTTATTAAATATTCAAAAAACACAAAAAGGTAAAAAAAATCTGAAAATTTGTTTTCTACCAATTATACCTATGCCAAATTGCCCTTATTTTTCGATTGCCTGATCGTTATGCCTTATTAAGAGTTAAAACAGGATTGTTTTAATGTTATTCCAGGGTGGATAAGAAACGGTTGTAGACGCCTCTGTCGCTTTCCTGTATTTAAGATTACTAAGATCGTAGTCTAGACTCACAGTGAAAAAATTATTGAACAGCAAAATAGAAAAATTAAATGAGAATGACTAAAATTGGTAAAAAGAAATTACGTGAGAATAGGTTTGTCCCCCGCCCGCCCTCCCAAACGCTTCACGTAATTAATGGATACCCCCTCAGACTCAAACAAGACTGCTTTAAGACATCATGGTGACCCCGCTTAAGTCTTTGTCAGTGTCCGGAGTAGTCAGTCCATTAACTGTCCCACTGGTAACCTGTAGGTCTAGCCTCCTATCCGGTTATCCGGAACCTTAACGGGACGCATTTGGCCCTTTTCGTCCTAAGTTACCAGTGTATACCTAGGTAATAGGACTTTATATGGCTAGAAAATGTGCCATCATTATTGCGGCCTTAGTACCGTACAAACGGTTTAAAGTGCGTAATTTCAAGCAGTAAGCATCATTGCACACCCTCTGCGACCGTCTAGTTCTCTTTACGCACTTTCCGATGAAACGGACACATAACATCACGCCTGTAATCCCCGGAAGGTAAGGCAGAGGTGTACTTAATAGTACATATGGGTGTGCTATTAGGTACACCTGTGCTTAACCCATCTCGCCAATTATGTTTCAAGTCTTATGTAATAGGAGGTGACCCTATTGCCAACAACCGGGCACAAATCGTAGGTGTTACTGAGAAATTCCTAAAAGACAAACCCAATGATACTTTGCTCGGCCCGGGAATCGAACCCACGACATCATGCTCAGCAGACGCACTTGCAACCATTAAACCAACGGGACCGTGATTCAAGTAATGTAGTAATTCTTCCTACGCGTATTTATTAACTAAAAAAAATATAATTATATTTTACTAGTGACCCGCCCCGACTTCGCCCGGGTGCAAAAAGATACTAAAACCTTCCTCTTGAATCACTCTATTAAAAAAACCGCATCGAAATCCGTTGCGTAGTTTTAAAGATTTAAGCATACATAGGGATATAGGGACAGAGAAAGTGACTTTGTTTTATACTGTGTAGTGATGATATTTGTATCTCTTGGGCAGATAACTTTTTCGCACTGAAACCTAACATTGTAGCCGCCTATTTTGTTTGAAGTTGTATATGAGATACATCGTTGCTCCTAAAACCCACTACTCCGAGAACTCGATTCACTTTCATGAGTAGAAATTATTATTTTGAATTTTCAGGTGAAGCACGTAGATACATCGGACCGCGAATTTTATTGCTGCAAAGTGTAAAACTCGTCTGATCATTTAAATTTAGGACGTTTCGAGTATTTTTATCTAAACGTTGGCGGTAAATCGTGATATTTGAGTTTATCAAGACAGGAAATATTTTCCAGTGGTAGCAAGTACACGTAACCGGGTTGCATTCCCAAGGTCAATGTCAAACGGCTCGAGTACTTATAACCTAAATACGGAAACAGTGGATGCACGACTTTACTATCATCTGGTTTTATTGGCTATCTTGTTATCATAATCAGAAATCAGGGAATCCGAAACGTAAGTATCTACCTTATAAACTCAGCGTATCTCTCTTAGAACAACTAATTACGTAATACTGCTAACGATAACATCGTAGTCAAATAATGTTTACAGATCTGACGCGAGCATTATTAGTAAACAAGTTATTTATCTAATGTTTAGGTGCTCTAAATACTACCAATTTTTGCAAGTTAGTGTGTTTTAGTATTGTAATGAGTATGGTATTGAAAATGAGTGTTAAGTGATGTGACCAAGTGTGCAACACAAATAGAAGCGTGAGAGACATGCATAAATGTAAACATGATGCAAAAGGTTGCGAGAAGCGATATAATGTGGAGTGCAATCCATGTGCGGTGGCGCTTGTGATAAGAGCGACATGACGTCACCGGTGGTACCGGTGGCGGCCGGGCGCGGCCCCTCGCCACGCACGCTAACACGACGACTCACCGAGACCGAGTGTGAGGACCGCGAGTCACCGCTCCCCTCGTCCTCCTTGGGGAGCACGGCCGTGTCGAGCTCGGCGCACACCATGTCGCTGGCGCCCACCCGGTTGCGGCGCACTCTCCACATCGTCTGACCCGGCGACGGCGTGTGATGATTCATTTCGTGCACCGTCAGACTCTGCTTGATGTCCGCAGTGAAGTTACACATCGAACAATTGAAACTTCCACTTCCACCGTGGTTCTTCATGTGACGGTCCAAATTCCACTTGTATGGTGTTCGGAAATCACACAATGTACACTTGATCATAGGCATGGTATGATACTTGACGTGCTTTGTGAATCTAGCTCTTATGTGGGTGACATAGTTACACTTATCGCATGAGAAGAATTTGCCCTTAGCTTTTGACAGATGTGCCCTCCGATAAGCCGGCGAAGCGTAGTCACCATTTCTGTCGCAGTCGCCGTCGAATTCATCAGCTGCTTGGTCCATAGAGTCATCGTCATCTACTTCAATCATCATATCTTCGCAGTCTTCCACCTCCTCTAGCATGTCTTCAATGCGCTCTGCTGACTCCGTATTGTCGATGGGGGGAGGTGATAGCTCTGCGACCGGTAAAGTGGGTACTTTAGCTGCCGCAGCAGTCGGCTTTGGTACTCCATGAACCATTTTGACGTGTCTTATAAGTTTCTGATGATGTCTCGAAGCGTAAACACAGTGTGGACAATCATAAATCTTGAGTCTAACAAAGTGAGCGTCGCGCGTGTGTACGAGATAAGCGCGCGGGTTCTGTGTGTAAAACGTGCACTTGGTGCAATTATAGTTCCTCTTTATCTTGCACTCTGGTAATTCGAAATCCTCAGCGGCATCCGAGGAGGCCTCCGAAGACACGTCGCCGCAGACACGGCCTTCAAGGTGGCGCACGACAGTCGCGACCTCGCCGACTTGTGCGCTCGGCGGCGAGGACATCTGCTGTAGCATACTCCGCTGCAACAGAACAATGTTCGCTGTCGGTTAAACGTTCCGGGAGGGCGCGCGGCGCGGCGTGCGGTGCGGGGTGCGCGGGGTGTGCGGGTGTGCGAGGGGTCGCGGCGCGCTGCAGCGGGACGTGTGCGGTGCGCGAGAGCGTCGCCGGCTGAATGAGGCGCCGCGGTCGGCGAGGCAGCAGCCGCCAAGCGCGGCGTGGCGCTGGCGGCCGGCCTGAGGGCGCGTGGGCGCGGGCCGGGGCGCCGCCGGGCGCGGAGGGTCGCCCGATGTCATGCTCCTATGTTTTTCATCCTCGACGGCAAGGGGAGCCAGCGCGGCGGACGACCTCCACTCGGCAACGGTCTAATGAGACTTTGTGCTCTTGGATGTTGTCGGCAACATTTTTTCATATGAGGTTACGGGTTTGCGGTGTACCTATGCGACATCATCATTATACCGAGTGCGGAGAGAAGGCATCTACATTGTAATGGAGTAATAAGGATAGCGTTTGAAAAAGAAAGACTAATGATGAAGCATAGGTAAGCAGGTTTACAAACACCACCCCACCTAGGGTACTACCTGCCTACTTCAATGCGATGTTGAGAATGAATACTACGGACTACGGGCTGTGTTACGATTCTACGAAGTAGTGTTAGTAAAGCTGTAAGTTCCCGCTAGAATACTTGTAAACAACTTGTTGTTGTCAAAAACAAAACTACTTAGTTACGGAAAAACAGATTTGCACAAATCAGAAGCGTTGATGTCTTTTATTTATACTTAGATAAAAAAAATTACGATTGAAATTAAAATGTTTTTTTTTCTCGCGTATTTTGTTTGTAAATAGGCATAGGTAATTATTGTTTTAATTGAGCTCGAAGTGTTAAAAGTTATTTAGTAGTAGCCATTCCGGAATCCCCATAAAGTATCGTTACTTTATTGGGATTTCGGAAACACGTATTTATTTACAATAAAAGGCGCAAGTCGTTGGCTGATATAAATATGTTGCCTAAAACCTGCTTGGTCTGCCTATTGCAGATGAAGGACCGGGACTGCTTTATCAGTCGCTTTGAACACCATACAAGTAGTCCATAACCCTTCATTAGACTTACCGTGGTCTGCCAAGCACGGATAAAAATGCGACACACGACAAAAGCGCAATTATCAACTTTATGACTGAGTTATAAAGTCAGAAATAGAATGAACTGGTTCACTTGAGTATATTCTATGATGCTGTATGTACGGCGGCATACCGACAGCTGTAGCATTTGACAGTGAGTCCTCAAGCAAGTTTGGTCTTAAAATCTAGGGCATAGAGTTGAGTTTTAGGATGAGTTTTTTTTGACAAAATTTATAATATGCCGTCGGTGCCTATGAGAGTATGAGTATCAGTTCAATGATGTATTTATAATATAACGTATTTGTATGAGGAACGAGCCATGATCCCGGGTTGATTTATTATTTGTCTTTAGGGTTCCCTACAAGAAGAACCCTACAGAACGAAACATCACGCCAGTAATCTCCGAAGAGTTAGGCAGAGACATACCTATTAATACACCGACAATTCGCTAATTTGGTCAAAAAAACTTTAACTATTCAATGATTAATAAACAATAGGAGTTTAGCCTCGTCATAAAACCGATAGTGCATAATATCGATGTGAATCGTGTGACGCAAATTTAATTTGGCACGTTTTCGCGGTTATGTTGTCGATGCTTTTATCGTCGCTCATTTTGTAGAGGCGGATCTGATTAACTCTAAAGTTAAGTAACAAAACGAAATCAAACATAGGAAAAAATGCGGCAGTCATTCTGATGATTCATATCTAAGTTACCTTATCTTCTAAAGTTTTTGCTATTAATTATTCTTGTTTGCTCAAACTTGAACTCAAACTCAAAGCATTTAGGTATTTCAATTAGACCATTTTTTTTTTTTTTTTTGGTGGGTGTAAAATCATCGAATAACCCCTCCCGCTCTTGGGCAGAGCGAAAGGGAGTGTCAGACTTCTACTGACTAAAAACCACCCATGTTCCTTCTTCACCCTCTATGTCGAGGCCGCGATAACCAGAGGACTACCCGCGGCCCCGACAGGCGTCGGCCCTTTCGGGCCCCTCCCATGTTGCTGACATCTCTTTGAGGCGCGCGTGGAACACGAACGCGCCGTCGACACGGTCTGTTTTCGTCGTGAGACGGACGGACGGCGAGTTAGCCCATCACTCACCGTCCACAGGCCCGATTTCAATTAGACCATAACAGGCACTTTTGAATGCCAGAAAAACAAATAAATCGAAGTTATAGTCATTCACAACTTCACAAGGCATAATAGCCTGTGAAAAAAAAAAGTAGTTAAAAAAACCAAAAAACCCGACTGAAAAAACTGAAAAGAAAAAAACAAGCACATTTTAAATTAAACAAAACTTGGAAGCAGGCGGGGTCTATTTTCATGTTATAATTTAATATTCAAATGAACCCCGCCTGCTTCCAAATTTTTTGGTTTTTTAACTACCTACTTTTTTTATTTCCAACTTTTTAGTTATTTTGTGTTTGTTCTTTGTTGGTCGCGTAAAATTCTTCGCAGATGATTTAACTTTTGTGTTTGTTTATATGTTTTGTGACTTTGAATTTCTTTAAAACATATAATTCTCGTATATTTTTGTAATCTCCTTTTAAAACCCTTTATTTTGAAACCCTACTCCATGGTAAAGGATTGTTTTTGAAATCCGCGATATGGCCCCCAAAATCCGCAAATTTCTTTGTTTTTTAATTTTAATGAAGCCAGTAAGTACCTAACTCTAAAAGTAAGAATCTCACGACGTATATTTTATTCAAATCCCCTCATCCGTTTAGGAGTTATGATGAAACAAAGAAACGGACATACATACATACACGCCAAACACATAACCCTCCTTTTGGGCTTCGCCGCAGTCGGGTAAATACTTTAGCCTTTAGCGTAATCTCTTATGATCTCTATAGAATAATGGGTAAAAAACTCCATTTACTTGGACACTCTTTTACAACACTATATTGTTACAAAATCTTGGTCACTTTATTTACACCGACAAGTTGTTGCTCATACAGCAATCAACGTCCATCAGACTATTATTTACTTGTCTTAAAACAATATTGGCGCTACGGAACCCCGGCGTAAGATTAAATCTCGCTACGTTCCTTCAAAATAATTAATCAAACGAGACAAAAACGATGCTAATTGCCGCTTGTTTTAACCGAAGCTATTAATGAAATTAACTAAATACTTTGTTGAAGCAACTATTAGTTAGAACATTTAGAAGTGGAACTGATCACGTTTATGGAACGTTACCGTACCGCAGCGTGTAAATTGGGCATGTAAGGATATTCTCCACGAGTCCATAATTATGCGAGTTAAACAAACAACCAGGATTACATTGTTTTTGTGATTTATTTATAACTAATGAACAGGCTACCGATGCGCTGACTAACACAGCGAAACTGTGGTCAACGGCACATCGTTGAACTCTACGATCATTAACGTAATCATCGTTAATAAGTGCGAGGCCGCGTTATCGCCATCCGTGTGCCTGTGAAGCACTCATGTGATGGACAGGTGACGCGTGCTGGTAGGACGAGGGGCGAGGGGCGCGGGGCAGGCTCAGACAACTGACAGGACCGAGGCAGGAAACGGCCGGAGAAGGCATCCCAGGCCGAGCACAATGGAGGCGGCGCGCCGCAGGGGGAGTCCTCGCAATCGATATGCCGTCGCTACTCGCTAAGGTCCGATGGCCGCTGCGAGCGGTTTGGAGCGCTGCAGAGGCGGATGCCCCCGCCCCGCGCGCCGCTCGCCCCGCTCACCACACCTGCTGTGTATTTATAGAGCGGCACAGCCGGCGCAGGGATGCAGGGATGTCGACTTTACCACGGCCGTCGTAGTCCGTACGTACCTAGCGATGTAGGTAGGCACGCACGCAATGTTCGCACGCACGCCGCGCCGCGCCCGCAGCCGCCGCCGCCGCCCGGGCGACGCCTGACTGTTTATTATTTGTCACAATGAACATAAAAATAGCACCCGTCCGTTAAGTACCATGCTGCATACACTGTTTGCAACGCCAACGTGTTCATGATCGCAACGCATTCAGTGATCGAGTCTGGCGAACTAGGTATCTACAGCGAAGTCAGCTAATTACGTTTCCACACGAATTAGTGGGTGCCGTTCAAAATTGTTGGGTACTAACTACTGAGCAATTGAATCGTGTGTAAGTTTTCAGTCGCTGAAAGCATTTATGTGACCTCAGTCACACTAGACGCTTAGGCATATCAAATTCCTGAAGGTACCATAAATGAATCAACAACTATCCGAAGCGACACATACTTACAAAAAACTTGCTACAGACGACCCAAAGTTGATAAAGTTCGAAGTCACCAGCGGTATTATGAATAATATACCACGTGAATATGGGCCAGTCCCTATAAACTTGTAATATAATAAACGTTATGTTAATACCACCTCATTACTTTCACTTTCATTCGAGTTCGATTCCCGAGACAGGTCATTTGGTGTTATCGGGGACGCTCTTGCTTTCATTGATTCATCTACCGTATTTTTTATCTATTACCTTCTTATTAAACTCTTCAGTCATTGGGGTTCCGTGGCGGAATGGTTATTCGATATAATTCTGTATCGAAGAGAGATAGGTCGAAGAGATATTGACGTCAAAACAGCAACGTTTTTGTATGATTCTGGCCTGTAGCCGCAAGGATAAGAAAAATAGCCAACAATCCTGTCTTATGCCAGAAAATGTCTACATAAACATCATTTCTACATTTCATCAAACCATTTCTCTTCGATATTGCAAAAACTGTTGTTGCTAAATAAATGATGACTCAAAGTAACTTGAGCTTTATAACCGTGTCGTTATTAAGGTTATTATCCTAACAAAGCAATTGACGTAAGTCATTGGCTTCGTCGCCTACCGCGCATTCAAACTGCAACATGAGAGTTATTCTTTCTATATTTTTATTTCAATTCTAACTAAACATACACTACTTGTCTATGTTTACATAAATATCGGTGTAGGTACTATTAGGTACACCTCTGCCTAACCCTTCATGAGATTAAAGGCGTGATGTTATGTGTGTGTTAACTACAGCCGAGTTCTAAAGACAATAGCAAAAAGTTATTTGAGAACATGGTACCTATATTATACGCTTTAAATTCAGTCAAGTTGAAAGCGATTGGCACATCTTAAACGCATTCAAGAACTGTCAGTGTCCATATACCTAAACATTGAAAACATTGACAGCTTTTAAACGTGGTTTCGGTGTTTTTTTTAAATTCCATTAGTGAAACTCGACATTAGCGTTTTATGCTATGCTAAAAACTATTTGAACGTCTTCAGTAACTGTAATAAAGCGAAAAGATGAGAGCATAATTTTTGTCGTAAAAGGAAGTGATTATCGAAACTGTACAACACTGTTTCAAGTTCTGCTAATTACTGTACACAGTACAAGAACTTGCAGCAGTTCAATTAACTTAATTGTCTAGTTTTTTGTGAGGACAAGTGGCACTTCGGTACTTTCAATAAATATGCTGTTGATCGATACAAATGACTACGACAACCGAAGCAACATAAAGAAATGGTACAATAAGTAACTAACTTTTTCTACGGACATAGCTCTACAATTATAGGGATGTTTACAGATTTAAAAAAATGTGATTCTAATTAGTCCGTCTGTTAGATTATCGAAAAATATTGGATGCGTATTTTTTGTTTTATCAAATCAATAAAAAATTACGAAGATAAAACGCGTCAAAGATTTAAGTGGGTTTGATGACGTCACTGACCGCCAAAAAAATGTCATACTAATGTCTAAGAGTATGACGTCACACGAGTTTTCAAAGCACTGTATCGTCTTCATTGTTTGTTTACGTGAAAAAAGAAAAAAATACGTGTCCAATATTTTTTGGTAATCTATATGACGGACTACTTTGTTATTTTTTGTTAACTACCATATTCGTCTTGTATTGTAGAGCTATTAAGACGACACTGAAATTCAGCCAAACCGAGGAAGCAGCACTATATTATACTCTCTCCTTGTCCGAGACGGTTTAACAGTGTAGTCTACGGACTTGTGCTCCGGTGTCGCCACAATATTTAAAGCTCCCATCAAAACAAAAACTCTTCATATTTCCGAACGGACCTGTCAACTTCATTACGGTTTTTGTGCACGGCGCCGTCACTACGCCTCCGCAACTAAAAATAGTTTTTTTTTGTGTAATTAAGTAAGTTTTAGTACTAACAATGATTTTTACAGTGATTAAATTAACCTATTCAACTTTACATCTGTGTAAAATAGTATTCCAAAGACGAAAAAGTCGTAAAAAGTGTATTTGGTAAGTGGGGTGAACGTTCGTGTCATCATTATTTCCAACAAAAACAATAACATTTGTTGGTTCCGGTAAGTTATTATGTTTAGAAAATGAAAAAACGAAGGTAAATACTAGATAATTAGGTCTAGTTTAGAATTAGTTTATGGAACAAGGTTATGTTCATGTTTATTAATTTTGCTGTTCCTTTAAGTTCAAAATCGGAACCGGAAATGCTATCGCGCGTTTTTGTCTGTCAATCAGTGTCAAAGTGAAAACTTCTTTGAAATTTTCAACTCATAACAGACACATTTCGACAAGTTTGATCAAGTTTCTCTCTTTTTTCCTCTCTTCGTTTCGAATAACGTTAAATCGCGTGTGAAAACTTATTTACAATGGGAAAACGGAAAAATAAAGAAGAAGAAGCTGAAAAAATCAGACGGAAACTGAAGAAATGGCAGAAACGTTTGAAGAAGAATGAAGATACGAATGAAGATGGATGTGTTACACCAACGGATTCCCCTCCTAGAGAGAGAGCTGTCTCCTTGGAACCCACAACATTGAATGTCGACATGCCTCTGGCGATCTCAGGTACAATAATCATACCTAATATTCAAATAGGTACCTATTTAGCTTTAAACGCATGGGTGGTTGCAATATGGGTATCAATTCACTACACCAAATATATTGGCCTAAGAGCTACCACTGTAGAGGGTAGACACTACTAGAGCCAAATAGTGAGCTATCACATGCAGAGGATAGACATACTATTTTGCATTATTTATTGTTACACTTCAGAGCTATCACTAAGAGGATAGACCAACTAACAAAATTGAGCGCTATCACATAGAGGATAGACATAAGTATTAGTATATTTTTTTGGCTTACACTGCTTATTAATCTTCCAGACGATGAAGAAGTGGCTGAAGAACTTCTTCTGGCCTTGGGTCCTGAAGGTGCAGATACCAATGAGATAAGTGAGCCAATACATCCACAGTTATCATCAAGATGGAAAAACATTATGAGAGAAGGTTTAAAAAAGGAAACCAGAGAAGAAATCACTAAAAAGTATCCTGACCCCGAAAACTTCAATACAGCAGCACCTTCCTTAAATCCTGAAATCAAGGCAATCATGTCTGAAATCTCCATAAAAAGAGACAATAGGCTTGTAGTAAGGCAAAAGCAAACTGGCAAAGTTTTAACAGCCATAGGAAAAGCTATGACAAGTGTCATGAAGGGTAACTTTAACTCGAAGCAGTTAATAGAATACCTCAGTGATGCAGCAAAAATCACTACAGACATATACCACCAAGATTTGATGTCAAGAAGGTACTTTGCACTCGCAGGCACCAGTTCACTGGTCAAAGATGCCATTAAAAACGAAAAGTCAGACGAGATGCTATTCGGAAGTGCTTGTTCTGAAAAAATAAAATTGGCTCAAACCATTCAGAGAACTGGAGCTCAGATAAAAGAAAAACAGAAAAACTTCAGAAGCCCGCTGCCATCTCAACAGAAACCTCGCAGCGGGCAGTACCAGCACCGTCAGCCAGCAAAGCATTACCCGAGACCGTACAGGAAGAGGCAGATACAGCAGAGGAAGCGGTCTCCACCACGCAAACAGCGTCACAATTAGAGGTACATGCAGGCAAAACTAGGTTTTTTAATTTGAACTGGACAAAAATAACAAATGATCCAACTATCTTGCAGTGGATTAATGGCTACAAAATACCTTTTGCTTCTGTTCCACCTCCAAATGAAGCCCATGTGCAAAATTGGTCATCAAATGATAGACTAGTTATTCAAGAAGAAATTAAGAAACTTTTGTCATTAGGTGCAATTTCTGAATGTTCATATACAAATAATCAATATGTATCCCCAATTTTTGTTGTACCTAAACCAAATGGGACATACAGGTTTATACTTAATTTAAAGGGCCTCAATAAGTACATAAACACCCAACATTTTAAATTAGAGGATTATAGAACAGCTTGCAAGCTAATTTCAAGAAATAGCTACATGACTAAAATTGATTTAAAAGATGCCTATTTCTCTATCCCCATTTCTGACCATTCCAAAAAATATCTTAGATTTAACTTTGATGGCAAATTATACCAATTCAATTGCTTACCCTTTGGATTATGCACTGCGCCATTAGTATTCACTAAAATTATGAAACCCATTGTTACATACTTAAGAGATAAAGATATAATAATGACATATTATTTAGATGACAGTTTATACATTAATAATTGCAAACATGCATGTGTTCAAAATGTTTACTCAGCATGCAAATTATTTCAGAACTTAGGATTTGTTGTAAATTATGAAAAAAGTACCTTAAATCCTAGTCAAGTATGTGATTATTTAGGATTTACTCTAGATTCCAGGGATCTATCAATTTCAGTACCTAAAGAAAAACAAATTTCCATTCTTAAAAAGTTGCACAGCTTCAAATTAAAAAGTGTTTGTAAAATCAGAGAATTTTCCCAACTCATAGGTTCCCTAACTTCAATATGTCCTGCTGTCCCTTACGGATGGGTATACACAAAGTTGGTAGAAAGAGAAAAGTATTTAGCATTGCAAGATTCCTATGAAAATTATGATGAAAAAATTTCTCTCATAAAAAATATTTATCCTGAGTTACAATGGTGGATAGAAAATATAGACAAGAAGAACTTAATTAAACAGTACACATTCCAACTGGAAATTCATACTGATGCATCTCGTACTGGCTGGGGTGCCGTCTGTGAAGGAAAAAAGGCTTCTGGGTCTTGGTCTTCCAGAGAGTTGGAGTTTCACATAAACTATTTGGAATTAAAGGCTGCTTTTCTAGGGCTTCAGTGCTTTGCTAAGGAACTTCAAAATTGTGAAATATTACTCAGAGTGGATAATACAACAGCTGTAGCTTACATTAATAAGATGGGGGGTGTTCAGTTTAAACATCTTAATGATATTACAAGAGAACTATGGCAATGGTGTGAGAAAAGAAACATTTGGCTTTTCGCATCATATATTAACACAAAAGACAATTTCGAAGCAGATGCTGAGTCTAGAAAATTAAATATTGAATGGGAGTTATCTCCGACATGTTTTGATAAAATCAGAGAAACCTTAGGGGAGCCTGAAATTGATTTATTCGCGTCTAGAATAAATAGCAAATGTGAAAGATTTGTTTCATGGAGGAGAGACCCAGAAGCTATAGCAGTTGATGCATTCACTTTGGACTGGAAAATTTATTTCTTTTATGCTTTCCCACCTTTTTCCCTAATCTTAAAATGTGTCAATAAAATAATAACAGATAGAGCTGTAGGGATTTTAGTCTTCCCCTATTGGCCTTCTCAGCCGTGGTTTCCGCTCATTGAACCACTCCTAGTCAAAGATTTACTTATTTTCCCACCTAACAAATTTCTTTTGACTTCCCCTTACAGAGAACCCCATCCCCTACACAAGCATCTTACCCTGGCTGCAGGGCTGCTATCAGCGAAGCATTTGTAAGGCGTGGAACTCCAAACTCTGCTCTTGAGATAATGTTAAATTCCCTTTCAAACAACACAATCAAACAATACAACTGTTCTCTTAAGTCTTGGTGGAACTTCTGTAACACTCATAACACTGAACCTTATCAAGCATCTATACCTTTTGTATTAAAATTTCTTAGTGAAAACTTTCATAAGGGAATGTCGTATGGCTCATTAAATACCACTAGATCTGCTCTCTCTATTTTAATGGGTCCAAAAATTACTTCAGATGACAGATTGAAAAGGTTTTTCAAAGGGGTATTCAGGCTGAAGCCTCCTAACCCGAAATATAGTGTCACTTGGGATCCGGGTATGGTCTTGGATTATTTAGCATCCAAGTATCCAAATGAGGGTCTATCATTAGATATTTTAACAAGAAAACTAGTAACAATTCTGGCATTAACATCAGGGCATAGAGTTCAGACACTATCACTATTAAAAATTAAAAATATTAAATTTTTAACTGATGGAGTACAAATAAAAGTACCTGATAATATTAAAACTTCAAGTAAAGGTTCACTTCAACCCTGTTTACATTTAAAATGCTATACTAGTAAACTTGAAATTTGCCCTGTACAGACAATAAGGTCTTATTTAAATGCTACTAAAAATATTAGAAAAGAAATAGATAACCTAATAATTACATTCAAAAAACCATACCATAGTGCCTCTTCTCAATCTCTAAGTAGATGGATCAAAATGACATTGAGTGAGGCAGGTTTAGATACTTCTCTATTTACTGCACACAGCACCAGGCATGCTTCTACTTCAGCGGCAAGTAGGGCTGGTCTTAGCATAGATCTCATTAGAAAGACGGCAGGATGGTCAGGGACATCCTCAACTTTCGCTAGGTTTTATAATCGACCAGTAACAGAAGACCCCCTAGCTTTCAGTAATGCGGTTTGCAGTACTGTAAATAGAACCTAGTACCTAATATTATTTTTGTGAGTCATGTGTCATGTGTCATCCTTTAGGATACTTATGTTTGTAATTTCAAATAATAATTATTTTTCTTTGATTACAACAGCCTTTCATTCACAACCTAACTTTAAACATCTACACTGTTAAACCGTCTCGGACAAGGAGAGAGTATAATTATGAGATTAAACGAACTTACCTGTAAGTGAAGTTCTATCTCAATTATACGAAGCTCCTTGTCCGAGACGGGACTCCCTCCCAATGTTATTTCTACCCTCCCTATTATACCTTTGTTGTTCATGAAATGTGCTTTAAACGAAATGAAGTTGACAGGTCCGTTCGGAAATATGAAGAGTTTTTGTTTTGATGGGAGCTTTAAATATTGTGGCGACACCGGAGCACAAGTCCGTAGACTACACTGTTAAACCGTCTCGGACAAGGAGCTTCGTATAATTGAGATAGAACTTCACTTACAGGTAAGTTCGTTTAATCTCATAATTATCTGCCTCCTCTGCTACTGCTCGCAATATAAGCGCGACGAATCATGAAAAATATCACACGAGGACGCATTTTAAGCGGCGCACACTTTTCAGTTGCAGCCGTACGTAGCTACACTGCTACGATATACCTATACGTATTACTAGACTACGGGTGACATGTCGCTATATTGTGCTATGTGAAGGTGTAAGCAGACGTGTGTGCTTACCACTTTGCGGAATACAAGCGCTATGTTATGCTACAGTACTACACCGATAAATGATAGCACAACGCCGTTTTCAGCGGACAGACGCCGCTCTGAATTAGTCCGCTTAACCACAAGTACATGAGTGATACGACTTACGTACCGTACATATGTAGGTACTGTAGGTGCATACCTATGTATGTGTTGCGTTGTCGCTATAGCTGTGTTCAGACTGTGTCGTCATTTGTTTGCAATGTCTTGTAGAAGTGAGCAGTCGTAAGCATTCCAAGCGTGACTAAGCAGCGCCTTGATGGTGGATCGCTCACCTCGTACCGGCCTCAGACTGACCACTTCTTGAATTCAAACCCGTTTTTTATCCTTCGTGCTATAGAAAGAATGCATAGCCGCAGACCCGCTGTCCCTATGAGCCCTGCCTCGCTGCCTGCCACCCTTGGCTCGAAACTTGATACCTGTTTTTGGGTTTCTATTGCCGTAATTCCATAGGGCGTGTTAGAGGTAGACAGCGGTGTTACGTTGAACCGAAGAAAGAATTCGTTGCAAGTTCATTACAAAAACAAGTGACAGTATTCTAAAGTTATTGATGCAGTGTTAGGTAGCTCATTAGGACAATTAAATTAGCCTCGTTATCTTGTCAACTTAATTTGAGTGATCGGTAAACCATTTCTAAAAGAGGAACGATCCTCCCTGCCTTCCTGCATACCCTCCTAGGCAACAGTCAACTACGCTATAATTACGAAGTTGAGTCTGTTGGTAATTCTGTTGAGGATTGTTGCCGACAGCTAGCAATCAATCGGCACGTGTATATACCGACAGTAACGACGTAAGCATATACGTGGAGTAACATGGAGTTCCTATCTACCTAACTACCTCGGCATACAATACCTATTATGAAATTATGAGGTCCGATAAGAATGCGTGCCGCGTTCTTGCCTTAAAGAGTGCGCGATGTTGGGCCAATGTTGAATCAGTGATCAGCCATCCATTATTAAACCGAGGCGAGACCATAATACGTGCGGCAAAGCAGGAGATGGACTTAAATAATGTTAGTTGATAACGACGCTGTCGGGATGGTGCAGCGACGCTGCGGATTTTGCGACGCAAATAATTTGCGCGCCGATTGACCTTTCGACGGACGTCGTCGACAGAGTCGCGCGGTGGCGGCGGCGGCGGGCGCTGCGGCTCAACACGAGCTATATATAGTTGCACGACAACACGCCACGCCGAGCGAACACCCGCCAGGGGCCGGCTACGTGGCAGTTTTCCTTTATCACCCACCCGACAGCCTCAGCCTGGATTTTACCCGAGGCTTTGCCAAAGCCGAGGCCTCCACGGAGACTCGGCGACGGGATGCCAACCCACACCACCCTCCCGAGATCAATACAGATGGTCGCCGCAAGAACACCCTAGTGTAGAAACGTATAAACCGTAGACGCTTCTAAATAGGGTAAACTTTATAGGGTGCGACAATGTATTGGTAGAGCGCCTGAGTATAGCAGCCGCGCGTGTTATTAAAACGTGATGCGATCTAGATTCTGTGGTGTTTGTTACCTAAGCCATCGGCGTACGCTCAAAGAGATCTACTTTGCTGGCAGCCGATCATTGAAAACGATAAATGCCTCGTTTATGTGAAGATAGATATTAATGCGATGAGTCTCGCTAACGAGCATGACTGTCACCGGTCCGACTGGTAATTAACACGACCTTGAAGCAGGCTGCTAAACGATGCACGGCGCTCGCGTCGCATGTAATGAAAGGATCGCTGCGGTCGGCTGTCGACGGCCATCGTAGCAACAGTGTTCTCGAATGGAATTCGTACCGAGTGGCGGGTGGCGTGCACTGTGCTCGTTTAAAGATGGCTGCGATAAGGCGTAGTGACGCTCCTCGGGCGCGGGCGTCGTGTCGGCGCGCCGCTGTGTGCGTGCGGCGTGCCGGTGTGCCGACGCCGTCCCTGGTCTCCCGCCGCCGCCGCCCGCGCCCCGCACCGCTCCCCCCCCTCCCGCGCCTGCACGTTCCGCAACATGTGCGGCTGCCCTGCCTGCCTGACCACACTCCGCACTCCCAACAGCCGCAGCCGCTCTCATGCGTTCCTCCCGCGCCGAGGCCCGCTTGGCGCTCACCCGCTGATAAATGCGCCTTATCAAAGCACCAGATAGCAGAGGTGCTGTTCGCTCGTTTAGGTGTCACGGACGACGCGCACAGATCGACGCCGACCGACTCGTGCATGAACACAGTCACGGCGACTTGTTTGTGTTACTTAGCGATTTGCTCATTATGAGTCAATAGGTACTGTTTCCAATAGCGCACACCCGATATTAAAGCATTTTGCACATTGCAGCGTATGTAGGCAGCTAATGTGCAATTATGTAGGTATCGAGTGTTGCTACTTAGTTCCAACGCCGCCGCTGTAGCCGGCATGTACTCGCATATTGTGCTCGTTTCATGCATTGAAAGCTGGAGCGAATGTTATGCGCATCTTGTCAGAGCTCGCCCATATTCTCGGCCCGTGCGTTGCCACGTGTTGCACAAGACACCTGGTGACGCAAACGATTTCCGCTACACTCGACTACTGCGCCAGGTACACTGCTCCGCATTTATATTCCTAATCCCGAACTCATTCAAACTAAAACAACTCATCGTCAATAGTCAACAACTAGCTCTACATACCGCTCTTCCAACAATAACCATCACCTTCCGTGATTATTACATAAAATAATGTGTTAAATCATACCTATTATTATCATTATCTAAACGTAAACAATCGAGAAAATTTACATATCTTTTTTGGGATTTGATTGTCCATTCGTATTACTCCATACAAGATGTCTTCAATGTCACGGGTTTCGTTCAATGACAAACGACATAATCATATACCAACGCCGAGTTACTGGGAGGATAACTTGAATATGTTTGCCGTATGTACGAGTACCTATATAGTGATGTTGTTTACATAAGTATAAAGGACCAATAGGTAACGTCTTCATGAGTAATTAGCACTGTTTATGCGTGGCTAATGCGAATTTCCCACAAATTCTTCGACCGTCTGTTGAGAAGGCATTGCGCTACTGTCGTACATAGCTCACCTACATTCGAGTGCATGGTGTAAGGAGTAGAAACCTAGGAAAGCGGCCACAACGTGTCGCAAGAAGCCGTTGAAGTAACATAAGCGCAGCAAATTATCAGGGTCGAGCGACGACGCCGCCGCGGGCCGCACGACCGCCTGCCTACGCGCCTACCTAGCTAAACGTACCAGCTATACACCTATATAGTTGCTGCTCGTGTAAACAGCCACGCCGCTGTCTGCGCACAAGACGGAAAAATACGATCACGGACACGGCATGCGGCATAAGGACAGCCACTCCACAATGCGCCGCGACAACAAAGCCATCCAACAAAATCGCGCGCCCACTTCCCAGAAACACTCGACCGTGCCATAGCAGTATAACACTGAAGAATATCTTTATATTGTTTTGTGTTTGCCTGCAAACGTCTGCGTAAATGTAGAGCGCTCCATTTGCGTAATACGTCAATTGGTGAAGAAGTTTAGGTTGGAATTAAAATCTGTTGGTAATCATAAACAACACGGGGGACGTTGGTGGCCATATTGAGGCGTCTGCTTCGAAACGAGTTTTGTTGTGTGCAAGCGCAGGCAGCCGGCTGCCAGCTGCTTGTGTCAGGTGGTGCGTGGCCTCGCTGCCTCGCGCCTCGCACATAACAACTAGCTAGTTAGGTATCTACTGCCACTTCGTCGAGATGCAATAACGTCGCGATCACAGCCGAGTACTAATTAAGGTATAGAGCGGACTCAATTAGGTGACGGCACGATTGTTAACGATGGCGACAGCCGTTGCCCACTAGTCCACTACCGAGTCACGAACGACTGGTACATTCATACCTACCTACATTCATATCAATTTGCGCAATACGCTTGTTTTCCACATGTCACGCTGTTGCTTAGGTGCACATTTTATTCCGAGCTAGGTAGGTGCATAAACACAATAATGAGTAAATAAATTGTTACCTAATTTGACATGGGAACTTTTTAATTCATCTAACCTGATCACACTTAACCCTACATTTTCAGCCTATTCCGATTTAAATACGAAACGTAAAAGAAAAAAAAATGAGACCATTTAATTAAAATGAAATAAAAGAATCAATACAACACACCTAAGTCATATTTAGGTGGTATAGTCGCCTGTGCATGAGGTCAGCGGCGAGTGCGACGTCCCGCGTCTGTAGAGCGACAACACGACATGGGCACCAGCGCGCACGCATACATTACGTGCCGCCTACATGCTATGCAGCACGCGCCTCTATCTACAACGAACGTATGTACGTACCTATGTATGTAGCACTCTGTGTTCGATATAGCACTGGCACAAACTCCGCTCCTCATTGTTGGCGGGATGCGCGATGGCTGCCCGCCGACGAACGAACGACCTCTTTTCGTTTCAGTGACATCGCCGCCGCTCCAGAGGGGAGCGCAGAATGAAAGCATCCTGCTAAAACCTGCTTTATGACATTTGTAGCGATTTCAGCTCAATCAGTCAAAACGTTGGTAAAGGTGACTTCATTGGCGAAATGACACAGAAATCAGTCTTTAGGAAATGCAATTTCGAGCTGTTATTCGACACGGAATTTTTGTTGAAAAAACATCGTTAGTGTCATAAATGACCACCTCGACCTCAACCTCATCAACTTGTCAATCTTTATTCGAGACTGCCTATTCGCCATCTTTCAAGTAACATCAACTTTACATCGTTTACGGAATTTATCATAATTCGACCGCTTAAAGGTAGCTACTTATTTAAATAATGAACAAATTTATTGTAACGTTGTTCGTTTAATATAACGAAGTATGTAAACAGGTAGTTGGATGGTATCGACAACACCCGAGGCTCACTGACAAGGTAGAACCTTGTAAATCGGGACTGGCTCATTTAGGTACAGCGAATGAACATCATCGGGCCAATACAGCCTTATACGGATGTATCAAAGAAGCAAGAGATTGCTGGTGGTGGAAAATAGAGATATAATCACAGCATTCAATCGGTGTACGTCAGTCACCACTCTCTGCATAATTTTCGGTTGACGGGCAGATTTTACATTCTGTTCCATAATTTCATTCAGAGACCGTGTGAATCCGGGCGCTGTAAAACAAGACCTTGGTAAGAAAACGAAAGAATACCCAAAATAAACTTAAGCAAGAATCAATAGCACAGCAAAAGATTTCGGAGAACCACGCCTACGCCCTACAAAAAGTATCAAACACTCTATAAGCAGCACATTACATAATAGAACAGCTTCCTAATCTAGCACTCCACAGTCCCGTTACCAAGCACGTAGGTACATACATGTTATGTATACACGTCAGGCTATGTGGCTTCACAGAATCCTCTGCAAGGCTATCGCTGATAACGTTATCTCGGCTAAGTGCCGGCGACAGCGGTTACTGCAGACCACAGTTTTTAGAAGGTCCGCTGTATTAGAGTGCTCAGAATACCAATTTTATTTCGAACTGGGCCGGAACATGTGCCATCCATTGAGCAGTGATATTCTTTTAACATCACTTAAAAACTCAACAATATCGAGATGTGATATGGAACAGCGACTTAATGTAAATTTGGAAACTTTGTACGAGAGAGTGCTCGCTTTAGATTCAAGTCGAACAGAATATCACCATTCGCTACAATAAAACTTACTAAATACTTTTCAAAACTTATGTTTATTCTTAGTATTCAACTACCTAAACTCTAAGGTTCTGTAAAACGTGCGCGTCTAAGCACATGTTAACAAAAAACCATCTAAAAATTCATGATTGTAACGGGTATGCAAAGATATTGGCGGAAATCAAATTTCGATTTAGGGACGTCGAATTGGATCCCGTTAACATCTTGACAGTGAAAAACAGGCAATTTGGATGTATTTGCTCCGTTGTGTAGCGGTCTATAGAGATACAGACTAGGCTGTAAAGTGCCAAGGACGTCGGCGTCGGTCTCGCAGACCTACGTAAGTATAGTACAAGGAAAATCTGCAAAGCAGCCCCCTGCCGCGCCCTAAGCCTGCGGAGAACGGCGACGGGAGGTCGCCCGACCTCTGCTCCTACGCTATCTGAACCTAGAGATGTTTGTATACGTACCCTACATAAGTACACACTCATCGTTAGCCACAGCATACTGAGCTGAGCTGGTATTTCCGCCGCCGATGCGTTGTGGGAGAACAAAGTAGTGATGTATAAACAAGTGATGCCGTAATAAGTAAATAAGAATTCGGCGACTGACATTGTAATAATATGTTACGCGTCACAAAGTCAAGATACAAGAGTCTAGCAATGTTTGAAGAACAATTTGCTTATTGGAAAAACAGTTGAAACATAAGAATTTGTATTACGCTCGCTATCTTAACAGGATGAGCAGCCGTTTCAATAAAATCAATTGTTTCAGCAATTTTCGTTCTGCACCGACTATTGAAAATCATAATTTCGTAGGCCGATGTCAATTATGTTAACTACAGCACTCATACGAATTGGCCACTCGTGGCACACGATGGCACAATTTAACGCCCATTGCTCCATTAATACACGACAGGTCTGTAGAAGTAAGTACGTTATATAAAAATCATCAACGGATGTTGAACTGTGGACAACATCTGGGCTTGGTAAAGTTATGACCACTTGAGGATAATAAGAAGTACGTAACTGATACCAGAATGTAGTACTAGTAGTATATACTGACCTACCTTATATAGTTTTCAAAAATCAATACTTTACATATTTATCTTGGTAATAAAAAAACTTCCCATTGACACTTAGTAACCTAAGTGTAGACTAACGTCCAAACGCCTGATTCTAGACAAAAGGTCTACTGACGGCAAAGTTCATACCCAAATACATCCTCAATTTGCTGGCTATATGACTGACATTGTCAAAGCTCTATAGAGCCTATAGTCGACGCCCCAATCCCGGCGGAGGTCGACCCAAATTCCTATTACGTAATAAGCATGCAGCCACTACCATTACAATTCTATATGGATAGTCTCCAAATAGAATTACAGGACCCGAAAAATCTGGCGAAACTAAATTGTGTGATAAAAGTACGACAGGTAAATAATGAGATGCCTACAGTTATAAAAACGCGTAATATTTTGGTACGTTATCATTTCAAAACAAATTGGATAATTTATGAGATAGCAGAATTATATAACTGGTTATCATTTCAGCTGATCATAATGTTCACGGCATCTGAAAAATTATATGTAAATTAACTGAAGCACGGGAGTGTGAATGCTTCATGAATTTTACGTGAAAATGTGTTAGAACCCTAAGTTAGGTGAGAGACTACCCGCGATAAAAAAAAACGTCTTCAATTTAGAACGAAAAGAAAAGAATTGATTTACCGTCGAAAAGTTGTGAAGGTCTAAAGAAATTCTTTCAGTTGTACCTATAAAGTGTTTGGGAACAAAAACTGTCTCTTCTTCTTCTAAAATTAACATTAGTTGTGGAATATTAAAAAAATTCAGTCAGCCCAACTATATCAATTTCATATACCAAAAGCACAAAACTTCTTCAGCACACATTCGAAGTCAGTTTTCAGTACCCAGATGCGTCTGAACAACAGTATTTATCCATATTTTATGCGTTAAACCTGATCTCAAACGCTTGGCCACTAAATTTCAACTCTGCTCAACATCAGAGATCAAATGCCTCATGTTCATGCTATGCTACATACTTGTGTGGAGTATGTAGTGTAGTGAATGCACATGCCGACCGTGGCACATGTACGTAGGTACATATCCAGTGCGAGCAGGATTCTGTGTGAGCAGTAAAACGAGCAAAAGCACACGCCAGCTGCAATGCAGCTGCCGCCATACCGCCGAGTCGGTGACGCCGGGTTGCGCAGCCGAGGTGGGCAGGGTCGGAACAGACTAGCCCCAGCGACCTCACCACACCATTACAGCTATAGCGAATTATTCAACTGTCTAACACAGGTGCGATTGCTGCAGATATTTGATATTTACGTGCCAGGTTTTTGACTGAAAAAGTTCGCATTGTAACGTTGCCAATACTGTGGTCTATAATCTCTGGTTGGTTAATTCAGCAGTGCGTTCATGGTGCGTAGGTATTTAGTGAACGCGTGTATCGATTTTTCAGACGATTTAGATGTTTTTTTTTGAGATTTCTGTATGAAAGCGTTGGCGTGTATTCAACAGCGGGTACTTGGAAAATATAAATGCTTTACAGAGTTGGACGAATAAAGTTGAGATTCATTTTCTAGGAAAAAAACCCCTCGTGGTGCTACCGTTCGAGGAAAACAAGGTGGTATGATATGAAAAACGTTTCCCACTCCCTAGGTTACTGGAGGTTCTATACATGTTTCGTAACTGATTACGTAGCATATTGCTGGCAGAATCAAAACATTTGAAAAAATGCATTAAAGATTTGAGTAGGTCTATATTTAAATATATTTATACAGTCTTTTCTTTTTGCGTAAATGTATTTTCGGTGAAACGTTTTATCGCGTTAATAAGTTCTTTCAGGTTGCACGCAATTGCTGAGACCGTTAAGAAATTAATGTTTCCGAGAAGCATTTTAGCAGCGACACGACATTTCAGTTGGCATTGTTTGATTTCAGTAAAAATCTTTGATTATTATCTTTCAAGACAATCTCATTATTTACTGCAATTCTGAAGTTACTGAGTGTGTCTTTGTGACCGTTTTCGAGCATTTTTGTTTATGAAAACGGGCACGAGCTAGCCTTATGCCCGTTTTTAGGATTCCGTAGCCAAATGGCTAAAACGTAACCCTAATAAATTCAACCTGTCTGTCCGTACGTGTGTCACACCCCATGAACAAGTGATAAAAAATTTAAAAAGTGGTTCGAATAATGTTGAAAAACTTTTAACAAAAATTTATTTGTATGAGTTTTGATTTAGGTACACCTCTACCTAACCCTTCGGGAATTTCAGGCGTGATGTTATCTACACTAATATTATAAAGAGGAAAGATTTGTATTTTTTGTGTGTGTGTATGTTTGTTATGAATAAACTTAAAAACTACTGGACTGATTTGAAAAAATCTTTTTCACCGCTGCCGCGTTTGGGAGCTACACTATCCCCGGGCGACATAGACTACTTGCTTTTAATCCATGTATTTCCACGGGAACCGGAACTATGCGGGTGAAACCGCGTGACGTCCGCTAGTGTTGTATATGTTGATATTTAGTTTTTGAAATGTTATGGTACTTTCTTGGCAAACTGCAGCAGTTACTTTTCATTTACATACTTTCAAAAACAAGTTTTGCTTGCTTAAATGGTGATGGAAAACTAATAAATACCGATTATGACATTAACTGGGCTCGATCGATGGGTCTGTCTGTAACATTGAACCAAGAGTGAGCAATACCTTCTCTGCTACATATGTCAGTAAAGTACCTATAGCTACACTTTTTTTCATATCCCTGGCATGTAAACAGGACCGACCTCTTTTGAGCTTCTGTTTGTACTTTTCCTTTTTGCATGTTTGCAAGTTCATGAAAAAATATTCGTCGCTTAGTTAGGCCCGCGGCTTCGCCCTTTGGCTGGTTGGGAATTCTTTCATGAAAACGTACTTTTGGGGATAAAAGTAACGTAAATAGTAAAGGAGCGTATGTCCGAAGATCCAGGTCATGGTCAGCCGATAAGGCGTTGAAGGTGACAGTCAGATAGACATAGTTACTCTTACAGTTGCTGTTGCTGTTCTGTCTCCTGCTGGTATGGAGGGAAGTGGAACTTGTGTTTATTCTATTCCTACGCTATTTTTTCTGAACGTTGCGGTATCCAAAACAGTTGCGGTCGCCACAATATTGATTGATTCTGCCTTTCAGGAGTTGCAGTGGTTTGAGATTTTTGTAGAGGGGTTGTTTTATAGTTTCTCATAATACTATTAGCATGGATATCAATCACGTAAGTAACAACACGCTTGTGAACCCCGAAGAGTTAGACAGGGGTGTACTCTTGGGACATAATGACCAAGTAAAAGGGGGCTACTTTTAGTCAACTTCATAATTTCCCAGCTACGAGTCATCCTAGAGATCTCCATTTCCAAGCGTCGCTAGGGCTTTGCCGATTCATTAGCAATAAGTCTGGGACGCTAAACACGTTACACTGTAAATTAGGTCATCTCATGATAACATAACATACTTAACATAGTCTATGTTGTACTTTATAGCATTAAACCGCTCTGGACGCGTATATTTATTATTAGACGCGCTATGGTACGTATACGAGGCTTGCTTATGGAAAAATAGAATTATTACATGACTTTTTTATCTCTTTTTAGCACGGAAACGTAGTTGGTGACCACTGAAACGGCTTATACGGCCGGAAAATTGTCATCTGTGTGTGGGTGGTCAAAGGTAGAAGATGCAGAAGAATGGGACAGATTAATATTTCTAAAAGGAAATGCGGGAGGTCTTTCCATAGAAACGCTCTCGCCTGTTTTCTTTCTTGTTAATGACAATAAAGCTATGATTTTTTTACAGAATAATAAATATTAACTACTTGTACGCTCCTATGTGTTTCTTTTTGATGATACATTATTTTTCTAAACACTAAAACCCACAAAAAATGCATAAAAATTTAGATCGCTGTCAACAGAGGCCTAGTGTACAGACAACTATTCAGGAAAAAAGAAAAACATAGGGGCACAGAATACATCCTTCTTATATAGTGTCTAAAATATCTTATAAATTGGTACAACATTGAAGGAGGAAATAGGCGAGAGCCAAACCTAGAAATATGACTTTTTACATAAGCTATTGAGTCGGATCTTTAGTTATGCTTATCTGCCGCCCGGGCGCCTCGGTCTCGCAGAGCGACAGTGATAGTTTCTTCAAATCCTAATTTTCAAGCCTCTCCGCCCGCATTTCCTCTTAAGTGGTTACGATGGTTTTCCATACGGTAAGTTGTTCAACTTGAAGGTTCCGTAGGTACTCTTCTGATACATGATGTTTGCCGGGTGCATTGGACACCGACGCACAAACATTTACCACGTATTGATTTCACAGTACATAGACAATTCATCATTAGTATGAAATCATAATTTCATAGAAATTTCTATCTGGGGGATTCATAACGATGCACATACGTTATATAGCACATTAAGGTTAGGTACCGGAAACTGTAGCCCATCCCTCTCCTAGAGAGGAGGCCTGAGTCCCTGCAGTGGGAACATTATAGGCTGATGATGATGATGATGACCGGAAACTGTAAAATATTCCCAATCGACCTTGAACCTAAAGTTTTAGTGATAAGATTGAGAATCAGAGAAAATATATTTGACAGATTGTAGCAGTCTGATATGCTGGCCTCTCTGTACTAAATAAGTAGTAACCGTTGTGCGTAGGGACCCCATTCCACCCACTATAGGGAAAAATACATACTGCCATAGTGATAGTGACTACGCCTGCCTGGTCAAGATGGAAGGGGAGGGAGGGCGGATGCGACGATACAATAAAGAAGACAAAATATCCTACCACTAAACTCCACAATATTTTCTTTCCGCACTAAGATGTATTAGTCAAAATTGTTTCGGACGAATTGCAGTCAGGCTGCGGACATTACGTAGACGGGACATTAGTACTGATATTAATATTAGTGAAATGTCTATAAAGGTAGTTTCCCAGGGCTCGATGTATCGCGGACGGACGCGGACCAGCTCGCACGACACACCATAGGTAGGGTTAGGTTAGGTCCTTCGTGGTAGCACAGGACGTCTGTGGCGGTGCGCCGATATCCGTCGCGAGGCGGTAACTTCAAAGGTGCGGTGCAAAGTGAAAGAGAGCGGCAATACGTTCTGTTTCACTTTTGATTTTGAAATAAAGCTATCAAAAGATCTACACAGACCGACACGCACCGTTGAAAGAGCCCTGACCTGTGTGCGTTGCCGTCCGTGGTAGTAGGCTGTGCGTGATGATCCGAAGAATCACGCACCGTGGGAACCCAGCTTTAGAGTCCCAATCTGTCTGTACCGGTTCGAAACCACATTTATGTTTACAAAAAATGTTACTCAGGTATTGTAATTCTGGTATGATTTATTAAATTACGAAGTTAAAATATCATATAATTTTGATAGGTTCGGCCCTATTACATGGGACCAGTATTGGCAACAGTGCTCTCATTAAAACCTTCCCCATAGAGTCCATAGTCTACAGCCCAAGAGCAAATTAGTAGGTCATTATCAACCCGAAAGTGCAACAAGACAATTAGCCGAACTGTTTCGAAAACTTGAAGACATCAAGTTTCTACTGTGGGGAAACATAAAACGGATTCGCGATCGAAGTTCCGCACCCGGAATATGTACGTTACCTAATAGGATGTTTCCTGAATAAAAAAAAATTAAATGCTTGCTGGAACACGTAGTAGAATTGAAACTTCAACGGACAAGTGGAAAAACGAATCGCAAAAGAAAATTACTTGAAGTTTTACGGGTAGCTTTTCTTTGACAAGTAAGATTAAGATCTTTGGCAGTCGTTTTAGGTAGTCAGTGACCTACAAGTCTGACAAGCAGTATTACCAAAGGGTTTCGTATTACCCAGTATTAACTGGGTTGTGGAGGTCAGATAGGCAGTCGCTCCATGCAAAATACTGGTATTCAGCTGTATCCGGTTAGACTGGAAGCAGACACCAACATAGTTAGGAAAAGGTTAGGCAGATGTTGATGGGGTGCTTGATGTGTTTGGTGCTGTAGATGATTGATAATCAGAATGGCACAAATTCAGTATCGTGTCATCATCATCATCATCATCATAAGCCTATAATGTTCCCACTGCAGGAACTCAGGCCTCCTCTCTAGGAGAGGGTGGGCTATGATCCACCACGCGGGCCCAGTGCGGATCGGTAGATGTCAAAAGTCTTCGAATTTCTTGGTTCTAAGACATGCCGGTTTCCTCACGATGTTTTCCTTCACCGTTTTGAGAGCAGTGGTGATGAAATAAATAACCCAAAGTAATGCGCCTTACTGGGTTTGAAGTCACGACTCACTGTTCGTAAGTCGTGGCCGCTACCACTGAGCCATCACTGCTCTCAGTCAGTCAGTCTCAGTATCGTGTAGGAAATAACAATAAAAGTGTGAATAAAAGGAAAATAATCTGCTAAAACACGCCTACAATATCATTGTCACCTAATTAATAGTTAAAATATCGGCACACGCCGATCTGTGCTAATGGTTCAGCATCCCTACATACCGTATACTTACTGAAACGCAATGTAAACATAGCTTTCATAGCGACAATCATCACTATCATAAGAACATAGTTTAAAAAAAAACTACAGACTTTCAACAAAAAAACTTTTTTTTATCTACTTCCAGAAGTCGGTGACAAAACTGTCATTGAAACAAACAAGTCATCGACTATCAGAAGTTTTCCACTTTTTCGTGCTTTTTTTTAATTTTTTTGTCGAGGTCCGTTTTCCGTAGCCATGCCTGTACTGCTCTCCGTAACGATTTTACCGAACCTTTACTTATGCTTATAAGTAGGTGCCACTAGGGCAGTTATTATTAAGCCACGACACCAAGCAACCCGTATCCGTAAATTTTCCCGATTAGCCTTTAACCTGATACTTCCTACTATCCTACTAATATCCTTCTAATATTATAAAGTTTGTGAGAATGTGTGGATGGATGTATGTTTGTTACTCTTTCACGCAAAAACTTCTGAACGGATGTGGATGAAATTTAGAACACAGATAGTTTATAACCTGGATTTACACATAGGATACTTTTTATCCCGGTAGTATGATCCCGTGGGACAATTATCGAACTCCACACGTGCGAAGCCGCTGGCACAAGCTAGTTAGATATAATTGGGAAACGACTAGGTGGATGATAATGTTTTACTTATTCATAATAACTTGTTTTTTTTTTTTAATAATTTGTTAATTACTGCTTGATATGCGGTAAAATACATAATTATATGGTAACTTTCCTACTCCTCCGCTAATCTTTTCTGATTAATTTCGTTGCGGGATCCAAGACAGTTAAATCGTTTCTCTGGGACTTCGTTGAGCTTCATTGTCTCGGCGCTTTTCTTGTGGTCGCCACTGTTGATTCTGGCTTTTCAAACAAAAATAGTAACTATTGATAAGGTAACTGTACTTTTAGAATTTTATCTTGGCAATGGGACAGTTAGTCTTTGGTCAACTGAACCCGCCAGCCACTGGAGCTGGACCCGCTATTATAGCCACTGGACCCGCGTCAAACTGTGAACAAGTGAACCAAGTCAAAATGTGACTTGGTTGACTGATCTCGTGGGTCCATTTCGAGTGGATCCAGTTGTCCAAAGATTCGTTATATGTCAGACCAGTAAATATGTGGTCCAGTTCAGAGATTCAGCCAACTCAATTTCAGGGTCACCGATGCATGGAATAGCCGACACACAGATTTGCGCCGTTTCGGGCTAACATATCAAATGATACGAGCCACTGCATCTCAGTCACGTGACCCTGTACTATCGTCCTAATCGCTTGACGTATTTGAGACGTAAAACTGTTCCCAATTTGACTGTATAGATGTACCTACAGTGACAAACACTAATACGTATGTACATAAAGCAACTTTTAAAAGTGATTTTCTGCTCCACTTTTTTTTTTTTTTTGGTGGGTGTAAAATTATCGAAAAACCCCTCCCGCTCTTGGGCGAAACGGAGTGTCAGATTTCTACTGACTAAAAACCACCCATGTTACTTCTTAGCCCTTTGTGTCGAGGGCCGCGGTATCTCTTTCGAACAACCCGCAGCCCAGTATAACATGCCCTTACTTTGTAAATGCCGCACAATGAGAGATCCTATCTTAAACACCGAAAACTGTGACTGTTAATTAGTGACCGATTTATGTTCGCCTAACTGGTCAAAATGTGCTGAACAGGTGATTTTTTCCCATAGTAAAAGTTGTTTGTTATCATGAGTGCAATCACGTGTCTAAGTAATGGTTACTATACCAGCCACCCTGTATTATACAATTTTTTTGTGTACCGTGATCATAGTGCTGATACTCTTACCAGCGCCGAAATTATCGGAAACTCATAACAAATAGTAAACTTGTTATGAATATGTTAGTATGTCAGTTTAAAAAAATAAATAATGAGATATCCACATAAACTGGTTTTGTAGAGCTTGTAGTAGTGTCCTAGTGTGTACCTATAGGCATAGCTACTTTGTTTGACACGTGTTTTTTTCGTTACCGCTCGGTGCCAGGGTATGCCAAAATGCGTGCTTGTGTGCAGTGATATGAAACACTGCGCGTTTTTACTGTCACCACTGACTTTAGGATTTTCAACTCTCGGAGCTGAGCGTTGAAAATTCAACAGTGTGCTTTTACTTAGGCATTCGTTTGGGAGTCGGTTGGTGTTAGTGAAAACGCTCAAAAACAAGTAAGTATGTAGGTATACTATGTCTCTACTTATCTAGATTGTACCTACGTAAACACTAATTCATAACTTGAACTCAACTCGAGGGCTTTGATGTTTCGCGCCCGGCCCTGGTGCAAGCCATGGTCCGGGGCGAGGAGGAATGGGACGCCGTCGCCTCCTTCTGCGAAGCAGTGATGCTGGCGAAGGAGGTGGCGGAACGCGAGAGGGAGAGAACCTCTCGTCCCAGCCGCCGCGGGAGGCGCTCCGGGCGTCGGGGGTCCCGCGATGACCTCCGGCCACCGTAGACGCGGGCCTGTGGACGGTGAGTGATGGGCTAACTCGCCGTCCGTCCGTCTCACGACGAAAACAGGCCGTGTCGACGGCGCGTTCGTGTTCCACGCGCGCCTCAAAGAGATGTCAGCAACATGGGAGGGGCCCGAAAGGGCCGACGCCTGTCGGGGCCGCGGGTAGTCCTCTGGTTATCGCGGCCTCGACATAGAGGGCGAAGAAGGAACATGGGTGGTTTTTAGTCAGTAGAAGTCTGACACTCCCTTTCGCTCTGCCCAAGAGCGGGAGGGGTTATTCGATGATTTTACACCCACCAAAAAAAAAAAAAAAAAAAAAAAAAAGGGCTTTGATGTTAAAAACGGCGATGACTTTGACACCATGATTCAGTGGGTTGGTAAGTATGTTTACTTCACAGCACTTTTTCAGTTCTTACCTAGGTGTTTACTTATCTACTTATGTTACGTGTTAGTTGCTTAGGAAAATATATTTACTCGTGTTTGGAATTAGGAAGTACCTAGCTGATATGAATCTTTGTGTCGTTCATACACCGGTTAGACAGTACCTGAGCTAGCTCTTCTCCTATCGCTAATTACGGCAATAAATGCCCAATTTAGAAACGGTCATTTGCTTTTTCGACGTCCCCGGCGTAAAAGAAGCAGATTTAGCAAATCCTAGTTGGAAGTCCCGGGTCGACTACTCCTGCAGGGAGCCACCCCGGCTCTCACCCACCCTCCCAACTTTCACTCTCTTGTGCGTCGGGGATCTCGACCTTACTGCAGCTTCAAAACGTTGTTGACGCCCGAACACGCGAACAACATTATAGCCCATACAAACGAAAGCTTTAGAGGCGAACATCGCTTGGAGGCGGTTAGTGCGAGGTCGAGAACATTTGAGCGATGCGTCTAGGGCGTAATAAGTGTGTTCACATCGCCACGGAATTCTCGTCCGTATGTAGGCGTTGTTAAGGGCGAAGTCTGCCTGCCGTTTTAAGTGTTACACGCATAGTGTAGTGTTGCTGAAGACAACACCGGCGAGTACCGGATCCCTCGTCAGCGGGCAACCCGCGCACGTTCACGAATATTTCATATGCCGCGCCTGATTTAGCGATTATAGAATACAACTGGCGCTTAATTTGTACCCGCTTACGCTTGACTGCTTCAGAGACACGTGTACTCCGCCCACGCGTTTCGTAAACAATAACAAAGATTGAGAACTTGTAAAAATACCAATAACAACCTAATCTTTGTAGGTAGGTACCATGGTAGGTACCTACCACTTATAATGAGTGACCCATTTAGAAACTAATCTTATTTCAACAACATTGGTTGTGCGAGGTACCTATATGAGCACAAAGCGACATACAGTCATCTACCCAACATCATCACGTTACCACATGACGTCATTGTCCGTAGATCAACCTCTGGTTTCCGTTTGTTTCAATACTAAACTTGTGGTTTCTCATCGGAGCAAACAATTACATCTAGGCAGTAGTCGACGCTGCACTGTAAGCGTGAGTTTACGCGAGAGGTCGGCAGAAGCATCGGGACACGTAATTTATCAGTTAGCGTTGTGTACAAACAATTAACATCTGAGCGGTCATTAGGTACGGCTAGATAAATAGTTGTAAATTGTAAGTCGTTACAAGTAATGAAGGTAAAAACAGTAGCTATCAGATCATTTGCCATATTATTATCTAGTATCGACTTGAAAAGTTGCTCAACAACTGTTGAATGTAGTCGATGGTAAACAATAACAAACAAACAGAAGTTAGTTCTCGGCTGTTAGACGCAACTCTGTTTGTGGTGAAGTTGTTCATTGTTTGTGCTTCAACTTGTGAGCACGTAGGTATAAGAGCGACGCAAGAGCAGAGCAAAGACAGCAGGAGCCGAGGTCGCCTTGCCGGCCACGACCGGCTGGCTCGCTCCGACCCTACGGCCCACGCGATAAGGCGCACATCGCCGCGCGCGCTCGCTGACCTCACCGCACCGCCGGCAAATAATAAATATGTAACACTGATAAAAGCCGCAGAAGCGATGACCGGCAAGTATTTAGGGATTCTCGTTTGGCAAACACGACGGGTCATCGCGCCCCCGGCGCCGCTCCGAGGCCGCCAAGTTGCGGCCGGTGCCGGTGTCCCGACCACCGGCTATTTCTAGTCATCCGGCGACGGGTGACATTCGAAATAGCCGGCCGGGGGTCCTGCGGCGGCCTCCGGCGCGGCGCGAAGGAAGCGAAAGAAGTTATGAAAGTCACGTGCGAGTACGTACCTGTGTGCGGTGGCGTCGTGTGGTGTCACGCTCGAAGCACTCGTGTCGGAGGCGCGCGGCGAACTGGCGGCCGGCAGCAGTACGGCGGCAGCACTGCCCCCCGCGCCGCCCGCGCCCCGCGCCGCTGCACCGAGCGCCCGCCGCCGCGCCGTCGGGAGCGCCGCCGCTCGTCGCTTCCACTGACATCAGCGGAGCCGCCTGCCGCCTCCCCATATCTCGCACGCACGCAACTCGCTGTCACCTCTGCGTGACCCTCGCCACACTCGCGCCCGACTAGCCGAACCGCACACCCGCACCAACAGACCTACGTTACATCGTATAGCACAACCACTGAACAGTGAACACCGACCATAGCGGTCGACGACTCTAATTACATTATGCCTGCTTATAATATACTAATTGACACAAAAGCAAAAGATACCTGAGTCGTAGTTGTCGTGTTATCGGCAACATTCCATTATCACCTGGAGGTGTGTCGGTCCCCTAACGCTTCACGATAACTTTGATGGTGGACGACTGTCTCAATCATACACTGTATAACAGATGATGTTAAGCGGGTTGAATGATTTAATTATGATAGAATTCATACATTGAATTCAACAAAGACAATGGCAGGAGAGGTTATTGTGTATATTTACATTTACATTGTACAGTTATCAGGTATCTGTCTATAAAAGGTATGTGTTGTAAATATCTTACTTGCAACCATAAAGTACAAGAAGAACGTTCACCTACAGTTTTATTAGAACGATATCTTCATTCAGCTGTAATAAAACGCTGGGTTTTCCTCGTTTTTGGTAAATGAAGAGTCGGGTAGCGCTTTTCTTCCTCGTCATTTAGTAAATAGGTATAATATAGTTATCAGTTTGCTGATAGTATGGTATCAGTACCGATTTGCAATAAGAGAAGGCTTACATAACAGATTGATGCCAGTAGGGTAGATAACAGATGGTAGAGCAAAACTATTAATTAAAGATGAGGAAAAGATTAAACTAATTAATAAGAAATCATTATGGTTGTAAGCATTATAACATACTAGCTGTTGCCAGCGGCTTCGCCCGCTACAACTCGAAAATTATCCCACAGGAAGATACAATCGGGATAAAAACTATCTCATATGTTAATCCAGGGTGTTAGGTAACTCCATACCAAATTTTATTAAAATCGCTTCAGCCGTTTAGACGCGAAGAAGTAACAAACATACTCACTCACACACCCACAAACTTTCGCCTTTATAATATTATGTGTGATAATGTATTTCTCCAAAGGGCCGGGCAGAGATGTCTGCCGTACGGGAGTACTGTAGGCGCAAGCCCAGATCCGGTCACTAATCCAAACTCCATAATTTTTCAATTTTAATTTAATCATGTCAACATAACATCACGCCTGTAATCTCCGAAGGGTTAGGGAGAGGTGTACCTTAGTACACCCACATTTCGCCAGTAGTAGAGCCCGAGCCTATTGCCAACAACCGCTCACAAATCCAGACACCGTGGCTGTTACTTACTGTGAAATTCCTGATGGAAAAAAATAATAATTTGCCCGACCCGTGAATCGAACCGAAGACCTCATGCTCAGCATTCGCGCTAGACCACTAGACCAACGAGGCAATCATCAATCATGTCATCAATATTTTCGTAAACTACATCTAAGTAGATACTAAGTACAAAGTAACTGTTTTATAAGTACAACTTTTTCATCAGTGTGTCATCTTCTATAAAGGGTGTAAAAGTATCTACCCTTAACGCAAACGAAAGGCACTTCACCCACCATTGCGATCATTATTTGTTCTAGACCATACCTGGGAACCCCCTAGTTACGGAGATATTGGGCGTCAAAGTTCCAAACTTTGCACAGCTGTTTTTGTAAATACTAGTTTTTCAGGTTCATCATCATCATCATCATTTCAGCCGAAAGACGTCCACTGCTGGACATAGGCCTCCTGGCCTCCCCTAAGTGTCGCCACATTGACCGGTCCCGTGCGTCTCGCATCCAGCGGATCCCCGCAACCTTCACCAGGTCATCGGTCCACACAGTGGGAGGCCTTCCAACGCAACGTCTTCCGGTTCGCGGTCGCCACTCCAGAACTTTCCGGCCCCATCGGCCATCCGTTCTGCGAGCAATGTGCCCTGCCCACTGCCACTTAAGTTTGGCAATTCTTCGGGCTGTCGGTAACCTTGGTTCTCATGCGGCTGTCCTTATTTCTGATCCGAACACGCAAGGATACTCCGAGCATAGCCCTCTCCATTGCCCTTTGGGTGACTTTGAGCTTTCTGATGAGGCCCATTGTGAGCGACCACGTTTCGGTCCCGTGTGTAATCACTGGCAACACACACTTTCGTCTTGAGACACTGTGGTAAGTTGGACGAGAAGATACTACTCAGCTTCCCATACACTGCCCAGCCGAGTCGGACTCGACAATTGACCTCTTTCTCAAAGTTGGACCTACCTAACTGGATCGTTTGTCCCAGGTAGACATAATCGTCTACAACTTCGAGTGTAGAGGTCCGATCTTGATAGGAGTGGGTTTCAGGTTATGACTTTACTTAAATTCCCTCCATGACCCTGTTACTATTCAAAGCTACATTGAGTTTTACCGTAAAATGATATTTTTGACCCCAAAAAAAAAATCGTTTCCAAGCAAAAATTTTTGCGTAGGGGTACTTAGTTTGATGTACAGAATGCTTGGTTGACGTGTGAAGGGTTAATTTACACCCTGTATACATATAAAAATTAATGCACTTTTCGTTGTAATTTTATAACTCAAGAACGGGCTCACCTACCCAAACCAAATGTTGCTGTTGGTGGGTGGTTGTTGTTGTTGTTGGTGCTTTGTTCGGACTATTTAGTAGATGGTTTATGTGAAGTTTGCACAAAATCGGTCGAGCGGTTCTTCATTTATCACATTTATTGTAACAAATGAATTCAATAAATGGCGGATCATTTTGTTAATGGGGATTTTGCTGTCAAATTGAAACTTTTTTCAGTATTGACAGTACAAGCATGTTGTTTTATGTCATTCATTTCTGTCATTTCATTTTGTTCAAGTGGTTTCGAGATTGGTTTAGATTTTTAGATTTACAATTAGACCCGGTAGGTGGCGCTGCGACCGGGTAGGACGACGTCTGCCAGGTCCACTACTAGTCTTTTATATTTATGACGTCACTAATCAAAAGTAGGTGTTATTTTCTTCCTTAAATGTTACCTGCACACCCGCCAGCTGCACTCGTCTACGTCCCCTAAAGTCTTATCTATCATCATATATTTCCTATCTATCAGATATGTAACAAAAATTAAACCCAGTAAATTATCTGCGAGTGAGCCGGCTCTTTACCGGAAGTGTTAAAACAGGTTTTAGAATTCAGTCACCAAAAAGTTGTTGTCAATTGACAAGGCTGATGGATGTGAGTGGAAATGCTAGGAGGGGAGGGGGGGACGCCCGGAAATGCACTGACCTTAGTCCTTATTGGTGATGTGATGATCTTCTGCAAGGTCGAAGCGGAGTAGTCGTTACGGGATGGTTCGAAAGACATATCGCGGCCCCGGAACACAAAGGGTTTAGAAGGAACATGGGTGGGTTCAATTAAGTCAGTAGAAGTCTGACATTCCCTTTCAATCCGCCCAGAGTGGGAGGGGTTAGTTGATGATTTTCCACCTTAATAAAAAGAAAAAAAGAAACAGAGTAACCACAATAAATGAAGTGCATGTATGAAAGTAAACAAAGCAAAAGTACCTAATAATAGTACTGCCTACCTCTTAGAAGATAGCGTAGAAAATGTGTGCTATAAAGTTAATTCATGTTATTCCTTTTTTTTTTTCGTGGTGGGAAATCATCAAATAACCCCCTCCCGCTCTTGGGCACAGCGAAAGGGAGTGTCAGACTTCTACTGACTAAAAATCACCCATGTACCCTCTTAGCCCTATATGTCGAGGCCGCGGTGACTAGTGTACAACCCGCAGCCTCGACGGGATTCATGTTATTCCTACAGATTACTTCGGTACTTACTGTAACTCAGTGGAGGTGTGCGTGCTGACTGCGTCGGTATTCCCGAGTTCATATGACCCCAATCGTTATTAATAGGCTTCTTCTGGGTTAGCTCGCTCCATCGTCGACCTTATCTCTGTCCTCAGGTCAAGATTGAGGTCAAAAGTACATGTAACTTAATGAAACTAACGAAAAAAAAAACTAATAAAAAACCTCCTGCTTGAATGTGTATAATCAATGTATTAGTAGTGCAGGTACATTCGGGACTTCTTGCCTACACTATCTATCGGGGGGTCTAAAATGGCCACTTTAGTAGATTTTATATTTATAGTATAATACATATAATATAGCTTAAGTCCAACAATATATTTTTACTTATAAAGTCCAAATTGATTCAATTCTTTTAATCGGTGGTACTTTTTTTTTACAATACAAAGGTACAGATATTTTTTGAGATTTCAATCATATTTAAGTAGTTCTCAACTCTATAACTACCTCGCCTACGGCTCGGGAGTGAATACCACATTGACTACAATAACAAAGTGTCCCTACATTATAAAAATTTACTATAAGCTTTTTCAATATTATTGTCAACATGTTGATGGTGTTGGTGACGTTAGTACCTACGAGTACCTCTACCTTCGAATGTCCTTTGCAATCCTGGTTACTTAGTAATTAAGTCCTCTCAATGACTGATAAGAAATCGCGTCGTGTGGTACCGTCACCGGATAAGGGCTGGCCACGCCCTTCCATCCCGTGGGTGCGAGGCCACTGCGATCTTATAATGAGGTCAATTGCCAACCTCTACCTGTATACTTAACAACATATAGCACTGATTTAGAACTGAATTGAATAAGTATGTCGGTTTTAATGTCTGATGTCGGAACGATGTTGTTTGATTTGGGGTTTGATAAAGTGTCTAATACTGTTCATCATCATCCGCCTAATTTTCACACAACTATGTTGGGGTCGATTTTCACTCTAACCGGATGCAGCTGAATACCAGTATTTTACATGGACCGACTACCCATCTGACCTGGTTTATTACCCAGTACTGACTGGGTTGTGGAGGTCAGACCCCTTGGTAAGACTGGTTGTCAGACTTCCGGGCCACTGCTTTCCTGTTACGACTGACAGAGATTTAGAATGTCATGTAATAAGTCAGAGCGACTGTTATTAGCCTCGAGCTCCGTGCTACCTGTTGACACCAGCGAAAATATTCCATGAGAAAATCGAATAATTACTCCCTGCCGCTGATTCTAGAAACATTCGATTTTGCACAAATAGTAGAATATGCACCAAGGGGATAAAGTAGTGTCTTATGTAGCGGGGGCCGTATCCCGAGCAAATCGAAGGATCCCAGCGTTATTCCCGAGCGGAGCCAGGGAGTTAACTCAGTTAATTTATCTATGTCATTTGCTGCTACTATGGCATTTGTGTCATCTGCAAAAATAATTAATTGTAAACTTTTTTGGAGCCATCTTTCTTTCTGTCAATTTCTACAAAAAAAAATCTATTTTTCAGATAAGAAGCGAATAATTTCAAAGCTTTACCTCTAATAGGTACCATATTGCATCATTTTTGTAAGAAGTAATTTGTGGTCTATAGTGTCAAATGCGGAACTTAAGTCCAGAAAAATTCCAGCTACTCTCATTTTATTGTCAATTTTTCCTATCACATCATCAAGTAAAGTATATACACTTCTGGACACATCTATTGGCCCACCTTAGAGTTTAGGTTTCGATGGCCCCTACCGAAATATGATTGCTAGATTGAACAAAAACTGTTGATGCAGTTTTAAACCTGATACATTTTACCATCTTTTTCGATCGTATTGTTTTAAATTTGAATTCAGAATACCATACGACATGGAGCTACGCCTAACAAGTCGGATATGCGCCTTGTTAAAGGCAATTGATTTTTGAATAAAAAACATGTTTTATCAAATAAAGGTTTAATTTATTAACGCGTGTTGCCTCCATGGGCATCTACCACAGCTCTCATACGATTAGGCATAGAGTTTATCAACCGCTCTATGAAATTTTGAGGGATCATCTCCCATTCCTCTTCTATGGCAGTTTTCAACTCCTGCATCGTCTGGGCAACTGGCTGACGAGCCCTAACACGTCTTTTTAGCTCGTCCCACATGTGCTCAATGGGGTTCATGTCTGGGCTTCTGGCTGGCCAGTCCATAACTGTGATGTTCACATCCCGGAGATATTCCCTGACGATGCCGGCCGCATGGGCTCTTGCATTATCATGCATAAAAAGGAAATTTGGGCCCACATAGTCCGCGTATGGTATCACGTGAGGTTCTAAGCACTCACGAATGTACCTTTCAGCATTTAATGTTGGCAGCCGTGGTCCTGTAACAACCTCAAGTTGAGTTTTGCCGCTCGCGGATATACCGCCCCAGACAGTCCATGAGCCACCGCCATAAGCAACCCTCTCTTCAAAGCAGCATTGTGCGAAACGCTCTCCCTTACGTCGGTAGACCTTCTTCCTTCCATCATTGCCATGTAACACAATTTTAGACTCATCAGAAAAGAGTACACGGCTCCAATCTTGCTGTGTCCAATTTAAATGACTGCGTGCGAAATGAAGGCGCGCTGTTCGGTGGGTTCGCGTTAGTTTGGGCCCATTAGCTGGCTTGTGTGGTACCATATCGCGTTCTTTTAACCTTCTCCGAACAGTTCGAGCGCTCACAGATACTCCGTGGAAGTCGCAAGGTTGGTTTTGTATCTCAATGGAGGTAAGGTGACGATTTCTCAAGCTGGTCGTCACGATGAATCGATCCTGCCTTTCAGTTGTGACCCGAGATCGTGGCCTTCCTTGGCGACGAACAAAGCCGCCAGTCTCTAGGTACATCCGATAAACATTTCGGACCGCAGATCGACTTAAATTAAGTTGAGCACTCACGTTTCTTTGGCTGTGTCCGGCCTGAATAAGTGCCACAGTTTGGGCGGCGACTTCAGGTGAAGTATCCATAGATTATTGATAGAACCTCACCTTAATGTTAAGAATAAGTAATGTTTGTTGCAAAACCAAAGATATCAATCACTTTTTCAAGAATTAAATCCAAGTAAACCAATAAAACCAAGTTTTCTTAGTATTCGATTGTTTGATATCAACAAACAGGCTCCAAATTGTCTTTTGTTTCTTTAAATTCTGTGTTCGAAATTCAAAAAAAGACTATTGAATGAAATTGTGAATGTGCCAGGTTCAAAACTGCATAAAAACTTTTTGCTCGACCTAATATAAAATTTTAGCTAGGACCAAACGAAACTGAAAATACAAGGTGGGCCAATAGATGTGTCCAGAAGTGTATTATGACGTCAGAAGTGCCATCACCTTTTTCATAGCCAAACTGTCTTTCGTATAGCACTCTATTTAAACGCAGGTGTAGTAATAGTCATTTTTTTAGAATGGACTAGTTCAAGATGTCCCTAAGTCCACTTAGGGATTTTATGCACTAGCAACACAGCTGTTAAAGCAGGTCATTGTCTATGGTTTTATCTATTTAAGACGTTTGTAAGTTGTCCTTATGTCTGTTTTTTTTTATTCACTTTTTAGCCTAACTGCCGCACTCAGAGAGCTTTAATGAATACTTAGACCATCGTTTAATTAATCATTAATATCTCTGAGTACCGCAGTAAATCCAGTACTTCTAGTTCAAAAGATTCCTAACTGCCCTACTCAGAGTTATTTAATGATTACTTAAGCAGTCACTTAGTAAAGGTTGGACATATCTTTGTATGAGAAAACTGTCAAAACCATTACTAAGTTTTGGCCTAAGTAATCATTAAAGATCTCTCAGTGCGGCAGCAAGTGTCAAAAGTCCCTAAGTCCATGACTTTTTATTGGAATGTCACTAAGTTGACAGCAACCTTCATTTTTCAAAATAATTTTCTTAACGAACTAACGTTTTAGTGTTTTTTGTAAATTTTACTTGATTTCTAGATATGGACGAAGATAAGTTGCAACAGTTAATAGAAGAAGCTGGAATACAACAGTCTGATGAAGAATCAGATGAAGAAGTAAGCAATAATATTGTAATTTCCTCATTGCCTTATATCAGATTGTGTAATGAAAAATATGGTGCTGCCGCAAAAGTAACTGAATTGGATGCAGACGGTGATGGTTTTGCTTTGCCTGCTGATGTTGATTTTCTTGGTTTTAATAGCCTAAAATCTTCGATGACTGTCGGTTTGCATGATCAAAATGCTGTATCTGGTACTTCCGCAGAAGACATTATTTTTGAAATTAATGCCGACGATGTTGTTTTGGCTGCTGAAGACGATTCTTTCGCTTTTGATGCAGAACTCGAAAGTAATCGTTTGCTTAATTGTACAACTGGGCGTTTCGAAGATGGTGATGGCAATAGTGAGAATAATTTTACTGCTAATGACAACGCAACTTTTCTTGTTAATCCTGAAAATGGCCTTTTAGAAAATATTTTAGAGGAAGGGTTTGCTCAAACATCACGTGGGTTACAACTTATTAACCCTATTAGATTAATTCAAAGAGGAGAGCTCGTTGATTGTTATCATGGTCAAATAAAGTTGAAAGAAACTAAAGTCAGAGACATAGTAAAACTTTTAGAATACGTTCCATTGGAAGCCAGACCATTTTACGACGGTATTATTAATTATAATGAAGAATGTGGTGAGCATGCGGCTGAAGATGTAGCAAATGAAGCGGAAGAGGAAGATGAACAGGAAGAGTAGGTAAAAGGTTAAAAACAAAAAAAAAACAAAGTTAGCTACCTAACTTTATCTCGTAACTCTTCAACTTACTAAGTTAAAACTAAAAGTACAGTCGTTTTAGTTTTTTTTATTTAATCATTTTAGTTTGTAAGGAGAACAATGGTATTCACTGTAGTAGTGTTGATTTAATGATAACTTTATTTTCGATTAAAGTAATATTAAAAATAATATTTTGTATCATTTTTTGGTTAATACTTAGGGGCAAATACGTCCAAAATATTATCTATTAATTTCCCTAAGTCCGGTTAAAAGTCCCTAAGTCCAGCTTAAAAATCCCTAAGTCCATAGTATAAGGGACTTAGGCTAAACCATTTATAGCGATTTACTCAATATTAACTTATTGAATTTAAATCCTACATCGTTTATATTACAGAGACATCTAAGTTATATTTTTTGACCAATATTTGCGATAAAAAGTATTTCGGTGTTGTTTCAAACTCAAATTGAAACTTGACCGGCGCCATTTCTGTAACCTAAGAAAACGGACTTAGGGACATCTTGAACTTGGCCATTCTTATTTCAAATATCTTTGACGGTACTGGTAGCAAGGAGATGGGCCTGTAATTTTTGGGATCACTTCTACTACCTTTCTTGTAAACAGGTATTACTTTGGCTACTTTAAACTGGTCTGGGAAGATAGACTCCTCAATACACTTATTATAAAATATACATAGAGGCTCAGTTAGAATGGAAATATGCTCCTTAATTACGGATATTGGGATCTCATCATAACCACAAGAATACTTGTTCTCCATACTTTTGACTATGGCTAAAACCCACCTCATTTGGCGTCACAAAAGCAATTGTCATTTGATTATTATTTTCGACTGTATACTTTTTTAAGAATTCTATATTTTGGTCTCCTTCTGTTTCCCTAGAGATACATTTGTAGTCAAACTGTTTTGCTGAAATATCAGATATTGCCCCTGGATCCACTACTAGTTGGTCATTGACTTTAGGACGAATTTCAGTTTTTCCCGTGTTTTCTTTATTTTGTACATTTTCTCACTACTTTCCACACCTCTTTAATTAGATTTTTGGAATTATTTATTTGCTCCAATAAAGCATGTTTTTTAGCTATCACTAGAACCTGTCTATACAGTCTATCATACTTATTTTTATACATTAAGACACTTCAATACAGGTTGTTACCAGTGCACATAAGAATCGTTTAATTTTACTTGATGTACGAATTACTCTAATAACCCATTTTAACTGCCTATTTTTTAGGTTTATTTTATAATCTCTTTTCCTGTAGCTGTTTTGGAATACTTTCTGAAATGTTTTGAGAAATGTATTTACACCCATGCAACTCCAATCTTTTTCACGGATACCCATTAAAAATTGGGCACTATTTTTACTATTAAAAACTCTTTTATTTATGACAATAATCGGATACTTATTTCGCGTGAAATTGTTTACATTATCCAGGCGAATATCTACAAAAATACCTCCATGGCCGTCAGCAAAACCATAAGTGATCTACTGCACATCCAAGAATAAACGAATCGGGCAAGTTGGAAATTATGTTGTCAATACACGAGCTACAACCATTACGGATGATAGACATGGAATTTCGACATCGAGAAATATGAACTAACTTATGACTTACCTACCGTTAAAAGCTGTCACAAAATCTCCACTTTTAAGTTTTATTTAACCAATAACGAACAGACTCGGGAGAGCTAAAAATTGTTTATAAAATTTCATTTTCCGTCTGAAATTGCTCGAAGCAACTTGGAGTCTAAATGTACATCCGGCTGAAGACAGGGGTAGTTTTTAGAGACAAAAAAGTTTCGATGTCTTTGCGTATATTTTCTGTAACCAAGTTAGAAAACGGCATGTAAATATTTTTTTTACAGTTTATCATATCCATAACTGGAACAACAACTTCCTAGGTATAGAATTAAATTATTTAAAGTGTGTTCTCCTGATTTATATAGCGTGTCCGTTTGCCATTTTCCGGAACAAAATGGTCGATGTCACATTTTTGCTTTGATAAATCAATATAAATTATATTTATATCGAAAGGACATGAGTTGTCCTCTGACAAAAAAAAATAGTTTTATTTATATAAATAAATAAATAAGAAATGTCCGGCGTATAATACTGATTCATGTCGCGTAAGCTTTGCTGGACTGTACTTTGCCAGGTAATATGGTGAGAGCTTATCTTCCTGCGTGGAGATCCCCTTCGTGCAACGAACGAGCTAGAAGGTGGACATGTGGCTGGTTGGCTTAGATCTCGGTGTTACGAAGGTATATGTGTGATTTATCTGTGCTTGGTTCAGGAGGCATTGTGATTACACTGCCTGCTTTATAAAATTTATTTTAGTGTTTTAAAATGTCAATTTGAGTTCGTGTGATGCTCTTGGGTTACAGATTCGTGTAGAAAGATCACAATACTGAAGTCTGTATGTATGATGAGTTATGCATGATTGTAGGCAAAATCCTGATTCATCTGTGCCTGACTCACGTGTTCAAAACCTTATATGAATCATAAAATAAACTAGTTTTTTAATAAGCACGAAAAAAAGGGGCCTTTGTTGCGTTATTCTCCTTTAGTTTTTACCGTGAGTCTTATTGATTACTCGCTGTTGCCAGCGATTCACCCGCAATTGAATAAATATACCACGGGAAGATAAAATCGGGATAAAAACTATCCACATGTACCAAATTTTATCCAAATCCGTTCAGTAGTTTTTGCGTGAAGAAGTAACAAACATACACACTCACGCACAAACTCTCGCCTTTATAATATTAGTGTGATACTTACTTAGAAATACCCTTTTGCGATTGAACAAAGCGTATTGGGTATTAAGCTCAGCAACAAAATTCGAAATACCACAATACGCTGCAAAACTGGAATCGCTGATGTGGGCAACAAGACGATAAGTTAAATATTATTTACAATTAACAATCATAACCAACAGTGTATTTATTACTAACAATAAAGTAATTAAATTGAGACCAGTATTATTTAAATGTCATTTTTTTACATTAATCTTCGAAGTTTCTATCTAATTTCTATAATTGTAATATTGCAGATCACAACAATGCCACAACCTAAAGAGAAAAAGAAACTCGCAGAACGTGAAAGGATGTAAAATAAAAGAAAATATCCAGACAAGTTTAGATTTCTTTGATACGAAGATAACTGTCAAAAATGCTATTTAATTAAAGTTGATCTCATTTTTGTTACTTTCTTGTTTGTAATAAATACACCAATGTCATTGGTAATAATACATAATAAACAAGACTGTTTAACTCAGACTGATGTCAAAAGTGTCATTATTGGAGTAAGTTTGTACTACTGCCATTTTTTAATTATGAAAGGTAGCTAAGTCAACAGGTAATAAATAGGACTAGTGAGTCGTACACGGAACAAAATTAAACAGAGAGATACAATGAGAAAAGAGAATAATATCAAGTAGCAATTTTGATAACATTCTAGTACCTTTTTTTTTTGGGGGTGGGAAATCATTAAATAACCCCGCCCGCTCTTGGGCAGAGCAACAGGGAGTGTCAGACTTCTACTGACTAAAAACCACCCATGTTCCTTCTTCGCCCTATATGTCGAGGCCGCGGTGACTAGTGTACAACCCGCAGCCCCGACATTCTAGTACCTTACGGATAAAGTGTATTACAAATATTAGCAATAGTTATTATTACTGTTATACAATGTGGATCTGGAACTACGACATTAAATTAAAACTAGCACTGTACTAGTCCATCGAAACATTTTAAAACACGAAGATTAGTAGTTAGTGGAAAATTTAAAAATTGCAATTTTCAAACAAAATAAATAGCAGAATCAACTGCATAAAAAGTAAACACGCTTTAACTACGAAAAGTCACTGACCTAGTGCGCGGGGTGCAGCGAGCGGCGGCGATGTTGGGCGTAGGTACTTTTTATCGGAGAACAACAAATCAGCGGCATAAACTCACTAAGTTGCGAGTTGTTAATTAATAAAAGATCACTGATTGAATAATTAATCACTTAAAACCTTATTTGAGGCATAATTAAACTAAAAAACTTACTAACTTAACCTAAATCACAAAACTAGCTACCTAATAAATGCCTAAATAACTAATATTACACTAACACCAATAAGTCACAGTAACCTATGCACTAATCCAAATATCATAAATCGTCTTTAATCACAATAACAACAAACTTTTCATAAAATCACGACAATGCGCGCGCGGCTCGTCTTGTGATAAAAAAAGTAGGCGTGTGCTCTCCTCAAAGGGCGCCGCTATGCACTGACTGACATAGTTACCGAGTCAAGGACTTTTTGCCGAAAAAAATTCCGCTCACACACACACTCGCAATTTTCTATGCACCACTAATGCATTATTTGCGTAAGTAATATTACTTTTTCTTTATAATTGTAGTATTTTGTGGGAGTGTGCGGGGCGCGTCAGAGTGGGATCGTATGACACCTTTCTCTGTCTTTCAAGCGTATTGAGACGTTGAGAATAGAATCGTAGGTTTTTGCACAGGTTCCTGACCTTACAATGTTTACCTATTATTACGGACTCCGATCTACATCATGTTGAAAAATAAGAAAATGAAAAATAATTTCCTGTGGCTAAAGTAGTCATTGGATTTGATTGATTTTTTGTATACGGGTCAAGAGCATGCCTTTCTTTACGTGGTTTAGAGGAATGTCAATCGTCCTGCTCCACATTGTATATCAATATTCTCGCTTTTCCATTTACTATTAGAACTATTATATACTGGATTAAAACAAATACCAGAATTACTGTTGATTTCATCATATGTTTTTACGTGATATGATTACTGATAATTGTTTTCATAAAAAAATATTATTTTATTTTTGTTTATTTATTTTACTATTTATGTACACAGTAGACAGCACAGGTAAATAACATAAAATAATATTTGAGTACAAAGGTACAGCTTATTTCTCAAGAAACTGCTAGCAGACCTGCTAAAGGATATAAATGAAGAAGAAATGTAGACAATAGTGTGTGAGAAAAGGAAAAGAATAATAATGTGTGTATGTGCCTTAACTAACTTAACCTAAAATTATAGATATATACTTATAAAAATACATTATGCTAAGATGCATAAACAAATAAAATATATATGTAAATAATGAATTTGTGGCGAATCAAGTTTCTGATTCCCACTACCGCATTTCAAACAGCGTAGTTGTAAATACTCTTTTCTTAGTACTTTATGGGAGACAAGTGAAGGCTCATATAAAAACGTCAGGAACCATTGCGGTTGTCAAATTGAAAATATATTATATTTATCAGTAAACTGACTGTATATTATTTAAATGCAGCGATATAACGATATGTACTAAACGGCGCAATCAGGCGCCTAAAAATTATACTGGAGAGGAAAGGTGAAAAAGGTTCTTTGACTTTATTTTTAAACAATGATCTCAATTATGAGTCTTTTAGTCTCGAATGCTAGGCGAAAGGGAGTTCCACAACATTACAGCATGAACAGAGAAGGATGAGGATGGGATTGTTTGGATTTGTTGTTAAAATATGATTATTTTCTTAATTTCAAAGAACTACCCACAGGCGAGGCCTTGTATTTTTTTTAACGTGTCCCCATACTAGGAATTTATCCTGTATCGTGGGTGCGTTAACAAACATTTAAACTCACATCAACAAACACACCCAGACTCGAAACAACTATCTTTAGGCCATACGAGTATTTGTTTCGTGCGGGGATCGAACCCGCGACACTCAGCACAGCAAAAAAATATGAGGACACTTGTTAATATGAGGACTCATTTTTTGAGGTTCATATTTTCTTTATTTATTAGTTGCCTAAAAAATTTATTAGGCTAATAATCAGCACTTTTCGAACGTCAAAATTTATTTTACTTATTTACAAGAGACAGTACCCCAAAACGCCCACCCTTCGACACTTCCTAGTGTTTTAGCTGGAAAGAAGAAGTGGCGGAACAGAAACCCCAGCAACACATCTGTCTGTTAGGTTTGGTTAGAAGAATCAGACTCGATACTCGATACAATAGTAAGGTGCAAGTTAATGACTACAGAAACAAATCAATAATTAAAAAATATATGCTTAATACTGTAGCATAAATTAGTCGATTCACTAAAAACCGACTAATTCTAAAAAGTTGTCACCTCACTAAATTATAGGTACAACCCTAAATGTTCTGTAATGTCACAATGGAGGGAGAACGTCGCTCAGGACCTCCTTTAAAATCGGCTGCACGCATAGGTTCTGCCCTTTTTACATCAAGCAGCAGCCTACTAGATAAGTCCCCAGTTATTGGGTAAGTGAACTCCGCCATTGTGTTCTTTTGCTGCTAAATTTATGTCCCGGCAAGCCATATCTATTTGTAATCTTTGTGTCGATTTAACATGGCTGCCGGCAATGTATTCTGTATTTAATATTAATTAGCACCTAGCTATTCACTATGCACATGTGCTCTAATTAGTTATATGGTTCTCCGCATGGCATGCATCCTATTCTATTCTCTATAAACTAAATCATGCTCATCCATGCTGTATCATAAACCGGCGACGCGAGTCAACAGTCAATGAGAACCACGTGGCGATGTGACGCCACGCCTTGCCTTTAGTCTATCAACTATTCACCTATCAACTAATCACTGTAAACCACTGCGATGTGTGAGTACCCATCTTCCATCTTCTTCACTGCCTTGAGCTTGCCGCATCTAACGCATGGCTGGGACACGCACATCGTAGGGGCTTACAGGAACCATCTTGGAGCTCAAGCGCCCCCTTGGTGCTGTTTCAGGGTTCCTAGCGCTGGCTAGCCAACTATGGCTGCTTCGCTCACGCTGCACTGTTCTGCTGCTCTGCTGTGCTCCCGCGCATCTACCAACGCGGTGAGAAGCACGCATCTGCACGGCCGCCCTACCGCGTGCCGCCTCTAAACTGTGACGCCTACGCGTCCGGCACAAGACGACGGCGTGGCCGTGTAGACAGCGGCCTGCCGCCGCTACCCACTGGCCGTCTGCGCTGCCGCTACCTGCCTACCACCAACGCTGCCTAGGGCTAGTTGCCCTGAGCCCGATGCCCACCTGGTCGACCGCCCTGCCGCGCGTCCCTACCGACGCGTGAGGCCGCCTGACCCGGCCTACCTACCGTGCATGGTGATCGCCCTGCCGCGCGTCCCTACCGACGCGTGAGGCCGCCTGACCCGGCCTACCTACCGTGCGTGGCGATCGCCCTGCCGCGCGTCCCTACCGACGCGTGAGGCCGCTACCCGGCCTACCTACCGTGCGTGGCGATCACCCTGCCGCGCGTCCCTACCGACGCGTGAGGCCGCCAGACCCGGCCTACCTACCGTGCGTGGCGATCGACGTCTTCTGGTTGCTCAGGGCAGTACCGTATCCCTACCGACGCGTGAGGCCGCCTGACCCGGCCTACCTACCGTGCGTGGCGATCGCCCTGCCGCGCGTCCCTACCGACGCGTGAGGCCGCTACCCGGCCTACCTACCGTGCGTGGCGATCACCCTGCCGCGCGTCCCTACGACGCGTGAGGCCGCCTGACCCGGCCTACCTACCGTGCGTGGCGATCGACGTCTTCTGGTTGCTCAGGGCAGTACCGTTTTCCTACCTTCAGTGACAGTGCGTGACCTTAGACCCTAGAACCTTAGACCCTAGAACCTATTTTGTATGAGTAGTACCTAAAAACACTCATAAGGCCCACGCCACAGTGGCGCCCACTCGGTAGTCTCTAAGGTTCTCGCACTGGTCTCTTTCTCCTACGCTCAGCATCGTTGTGGTATTTTTTAAATAATTTTGTTGTAAAAAATATTCCAAAATATTATTCATCTACCTTCAACTTTTACTAAATTGGAAAATCTAATACTTCAATTTGTTAATCTTCTACCTTAAACTATTATTAAATTGTAAATTACAATTCTAAACTAACAATAATCCATCGCGTTGCTGAATGTACCTGCTATATTAATTGGTGTGTGTTGTGTATTGTGTTGTCATCCTCTCACTGTGGCCAAGACACCTTTAGCCATCAGTAGATCGGTCTTATGAGTCTGTTTGACCGGCAGTGAGAAAACCCTATCCTTTGTTATACCACCTCACTGTGGCCAAGACACCTTTAGCCATCAGTTGATCGATCCTGTGAGTCTGCAGGTCGGCAGTGAGATCCTACCCACTATCCGTCTGTTGCCCTTAGGACCTACGGCACAGATATCCTGGTACTACATAGTTTAAATTAAACTTATTGTCAACAAAAGAACACAATGTCTTCTCATAAGATTAACTTCATCCATCTAAGAAAGGCTGAGGCCTACCGACCCGTAGGCCTAGCTAGCTAGTGTTTGATCCATACAGGGTCAAACGATGCCAAGGGTAAAATACTACGACATCTATCAACAACTAGTCGTAGAAGGTCAACTTGTACCTTAGATTAGTCCTAAACTAGTCTATGGCGTGCAGGAAAATCTGCATCCGCCAACTACCTAACTATAACATAGTTATTGCTATTATTGTGGCATACAACACGTCCACAGAGGTTTATCTAATTGCTTCTGGGCTGCATGGTTGTAAGCTACATACCTTAAATTCTGTACCTAACTAGCTACACACACACTCACACTCACTTACATACTGCTGTCACACTCTTATTGTGCTTATTAAACGTGTAAGCACCTTCACCTTTCTGTTCAAACGGCGTTGCCATAGAGGGTATTGAGGATCCCAAGGGATGAGTAATTATTTTGTAGCAGAATATGCCCTATGGTACACTACCCTTAGTTTTTGTGTTGTAATTATCAAGTTCCAACAAGAACATCTTAAAGACAGTACCTACACATAGGTGACTGCAATCATACCGTACATTCTATGTGCATATTACACATGTAAGCACCTTCTGTCGCTTAAAACACTCACTGCCATAGTGCATGCTGTGGTCATTATGGAGTGTATTTATTTTCTTAGATAGCAGAGTAGGTCATTTGTTAACTACAAAAAAACAATTGTGTTGTTTGTGTTACTAACACTAACAAGTCTGCACTTTCATGAAAAGTAACTGCAAAATTGAAATTGCAGGCATTGTCCTACCCTAGAATAGGATAACTTAAAACTTAATTAGGTATAACTAGAATTTAAAACTTAATATAGTAGAACTATAACTATAGAATTCAAACACTAGGCTCTAAACCAGTGTCTAAAACATTTATGACCTAGTTCATGGATATTCTAACAACTGTAGGCCTAAGCCACAGTTGGACCTCATCTCGGCCTACCCCGTTGATAGAGGACTACTAAAAGTGCTAATGGCGCTAAACCGTAGCACCCTTTTCCCCATACCAATGGCCCTACACCATTGGTACTCTAACAGCTGTTGACCAAAGTCACAGTTGGACCTCATCTCGGCCTACCCCGTTGATAGAGGACTATTAATCGTGCTAATGGCCGACGCCTTAGTACCTAACTTTATCATGGCTAACCATTGATAAACTACAACTGTTAGTCAGTTGGATCTTCTACCGCCTACACGGTAGCAAGACTAGCACTTCTGGCTCTAAACCAGGTGTTTTCTAACTATGAGCGGATTGCAACTCAATAAACAAGCCCTAACAGCTACCTAAATACATATCTAATGTATCAAAAATCTAATACTCGCTGTAATCTAAACACTAGTTACAACTACATACACACTATTAATCTATAAAGTCTAGTATACAAACTAACTTCAGTAAATAAATGCCATTTGATTGTTGATAAACACATTCTGTAAACCTCTCATAAATGTCACGTAATCCTTACTCACAATTGATAACTAAACTTTAGACCATAACGTTAACGACTTCTACAACTTAACTTAACGCTTAATTCTTAACCAAGCATGTTAAACAAATAAATTTAACTTAGAATGCTGATAAATGTCATATCTAACCTAACATAACAAGTGTCATCGACTTATAAAATTTTATTCAACTTTGACGTTTGACACTTACCTTGGATATTAGCCTTTTTGCTTGTCAATATTTTATCGTTCAGAAATTATAAATTCTTCACTATGGACTCAGACTAAAAATTATACAACAATAAAATGTGTCATAGACATAGAACATAGACAAAACATAAATCAATTAAAGATTTTAAAACTTTAACAATTCTTTTTAAATGCATGTTTTTAATATAAACTATTACTATTTAAATTGCATGTTTTCTTTTTCTTGATATTAAATCATGAATATGAAGACTTTACATCTTCATGTTCGGATTACACACTTATACAAGGTACATCACTCACTTGACAGTGTTGTACTCTAACTTCTACACTAGTATTCAGCAATCAATGGTGATCTTTAATTTTGTTTCTAAATATAACAGAACCTACACTATACACATTACCCTGCAATTTAACACCTCAGTGACCTGACCCCCAAGGAGATACACTTGCTCTATCTTGTGTTTTTCCGACTGACTGTCTTGAGTTAAGCTACTCTAAATTAGTTTACCTCTTGTGTGTTTAGTAAGTCACTGACTTAGGACTACATTCAAGTCAGTGACGGACTTTGATGATGGATGTTTGACGATGAATATTTGATAGATGGGATGGAAGCACACGAATGAGATGTATGTACGTACAGGTAGTCAGTCTAAGTGGTTTAGGCCTTCTAGCGGATTTCCCCTAGGGAAAATCCTTTCTTTGCAGGCGGGGTACTGTAGCATAAATTAGTCGATTCACTAAAAACCGACTAATTCTAAAAAGTTGTCACCTCACTAAATTATAGGTACAACCCTAAATGTTCTGTAATGTCACAATGGAGGGAGAACGTCGCTCAGGACCTCCTTTAAAATCGGCTGCACGCATAGGTTCTGCCCTTTTTACATCAAGCAGCAGCCTACTAGATAAGTCCCCAGTTATTGGGTAAGTGAACTCCGCCATTGTGTTCTTTTGCTGCTAAATTTATGTCCCGGCAAGCCATATCTATTTGTAATCTTTGTGTCGATTTAACATGGCTGCCGGCAATGTATTCTGTATTTAATATTAATTAGCACCTAGCTATTCACTATGCACATGTGCTCTAATTAGTTATATGGTTCTCCGCATGGCATGCATCCTATTCTATTCTCTATAAACTAAATCATGCTCATCCATGCTGTATCATAAACCGGCGACGCGAGTCAACAGTCAATGAGAACCACGTGGCGATGTGACGCCACGCCTTGCCTTTAGTCTATCAACTATTCACCTATCAACTAATCACTGTAAACCACTGCGATGTGTGAGTACCCATCTTCCATCTTCTTCACTGCCTTGAGCTTGCCGCATCTAACGCATGGCTGGGACACGCACATCGTAGGGGCTTACAGGAACCATCTTGGAGCTCAAGCGCCCCCTTGGTGCTGTTTCAGGGTTCCTAGCGCTGGCTAGCCAACTATGGCTGCTTCGCTCACGCTGCACTGTTCTGCTGCTCTGCTGTGCTCCCGCGCATCTACCAACGCGGTGAGAAGCACGCATCTGCACGGCCGCCCTACCGCGTGCCGCCTCTAAACTGTGACGCCTACGCGTCCGGCACAAGACGACGGCGTGGCCGTGTAGACAGCGGCCTGCCGCCGCTACCCACTGGCCGTCTGCGCTGCCGCTACCTGCCTACCACCAACGCTGCCTAGGGCTAGTTGCCCTGAGCCCGATGCCCACCTGGTCGACCGCCCTGCCGCGCGTCCCTACCGACGCGTGAGGCCGCCTGACCCGGCCTACCTACCGTGCATGGTGATCGCCCTGCCGCGCGTCCCTACCGACGCGTGAGGCCGCCTGACCCGGCCTACCTACCGTGCGTGGCGATCGCCCTGCCGCGCGTCCCTACCGACGCGTGAGGCCGCTACCCGGCCTACCTACCGTGCGTGGCGATCACCCTGCCGCGCGTCCCTACCGACGCGTGAGGCCGCCAGACCCGGCCTACCTACCGTGCGTGGCGATCGACGTCTTCTGGTTGCTCAGGGCAGTACCGTATCCCTACCGACGCGTGAGGCCGCCTGACCCGGCCTACCTACCGTGCGTGGCGATCGCCCTGCCGCGCGTCCCTACCGACGCGTGAGGCCGCTACCCGGCCTACCTACCGTGCGTGGCGATCACCCTGCCGCGCGTCCCTACGACGCGTGAGGCCGCCTGACCCGGCCTACCTACCGTGCGTGGCGATCGACGTCTTCTGGTTGCTCAGGGCAGTACCGTTTTCCTACCTTCAGTGACAGTGCGTGACCTTAGACCCTAGAACCTTAGACCCTAGAACCTATTTTGTAAGTGTAGTGCAAAAGTAAATGTATAACTAAGTCTTACTTGTCTCATTTCTCCTACCACAATAAGCACTACGCCACAATACTAATAAACTTTTTAACAAAAAATAAAACCGACATCGACAAGAAATAAAACACAAAAAAGTGAAAAATAAACTTTGGAAGAAAAATTCGTTTCTAAAGTCGGTGACTTTTGTTTTTTTGATTTATTTTTTTGCCACCGCCTTCAGAAACAAATTTTTGTTCTACAGTTAAAAAAAAAGAAAAGAAAATATAAAAATATTATTATTATATCATGTTTTATACACGTCATAGTATACAAACGACAGTCTAAATAAAATGCTCGACCTCGTAATATTTGCAAGACGACAAAATCACGTAAGCATAAGACCCTACACGTGATACGCCTACTAAGAATATTGAAGCAAATAATCACTTCATAGAAACATATCTATTAAAAGGTGTGTATAATTCTGTAAGGGGTGTTACACAATTTATCCGTGTGTGCCGAGCCGTGTATAATTATGTCGAATAAGAAAGCCGACCCGAAGCAATTAGGTACAATCCTAAGAAAAAAAAATGATATTGTTTAGTTAGATTAACGAAACATATTGGATACGTTTTTTTTATTTTATCAAATTAATAGAAATTGACGATGATAAAACGCGTCAAAGATCATGAGTGGAGGCTTGTGACGTCACTTTTCAATAAAAAAAATACTGAGTTTTCGAAGCACTGTATGTATCGTCATTATTTTTTGTTTACTTGAAAAAAGAAAAAATATGTGTCCAATATTTTTTTGGAAATCTTCTAACTAATTATATATTTTTTTGTCAAGTAGGTATCCATTTACTACAAATTAACGTTGTATTTCGTTAGGGTCGTGCCATGAGGCATACTTCGTTTAGTTTTTTAGCTGCCGTCACTGAATTATACTTGACTTTACAACTCGAGGAAAAACCAAACCGCACCGTTTTTATTAACGTGCTATAAGTATGTATAACTACATACCTACATTAATCGGGTATAAAAATTGTCTGTAGGTACAAGCCGTTATGACGTTATGAATTTTTCAATTCACATGTACCTTACTTTCTATGTTTCGCACATCGGTGTAAATAAAAACATCTTGAGGAAACCACGACTCCATCTTTGTATATAAAAAATAATTTAAATTTAATTATGTTTGATTGTTTGTAATTTAACAGCTTTTTACTGAAAGCATATGAAAATATGTATGCACTTATAAAAAAATATATTTTATTTTATTTTTGTCTGTCGGCCTGGTTTGCGGTTAACCTCCGAAACAGCTAGGCTGGACCAATTTTTACTAGCAGTTTAGCCCTCCGCTGTGTGATGTATGTGGCTGATATCTCTTTAAGGCGCGCGTGGAACACGAACACGCCGTCGACACAGTCTTTCGTCGTCATAAGATGGACGGACGGCGAGCTAGCCCATTACTCACACACCCATTACGTCCAAAGGTCCGCGTCTACGGTGGCCAGAAGCCGTCACGTGGCCCCCGACGCCCGGAGCGTTTCCCGCGGCGGCTGGGACGTGAGGTTCTCTCCCTCTCTTGTTTCGCCACCTCCTTCGCTAGCATCACTGCTTCGAAAAAGGAGGCGACGGCGTCCCATTCCTCCTCGCCCCGGACCATGGCTTGCACCAGGCCCGGACGCGAGAGGTCGCCGACGCCTATCGCCGCTACGAGAACACGGTGGGGCTGCGCCCATGCGGGGCAAACCTCCACGGTGTGCTCCACCGTGGTACACACACGGTGTCCTCACAGTGGTTAACTTGAGTTAACCACTGTGAGGATCGGCCGGAGGACTGAAACTTTCGTGACTTAACGTTCACCCCTTGGATAACAATGTAATAGAAAGGTTTATTCTCTGTGAACCCCTCTGTTTTAAGCACGTACTACTTTTTGTTCTTTATACAAATTGACTTAATCAAAAATAATATTGAAAAGTCAAGTAAACCAATCATTGAAATTTTGCAATGACTACTCACCCGTTGAGAAATAATCATATAATTTCTCATAATAAAATATTTTTCACTAAATATGTATCACCTTTCAAGCCTTATTCAATGTATTGATCATTTGGATCTGACGAAAGTTTCCTGCGAATAATAAAGTTTTGCCTCCAAAAGGTAATTTATTTTTTATTATATCTTGAAGGAACAACGGACGATCAACTACTTCAATATCATGACATGTAGACATGGGGGCATCGAAAATCATTAAATGAGTTTCCTTTAGTAACTAAGCGGCTGGTGAGTTAACGACATAAATGAGACGTAGAATCTACATCTGAATTAATTGGAATTTTATATCGCGAGTGAGCTGTACTTCCACCATCTAACAAAGTTGCTGCAATACCAGAAAAAGCTATAGGCATTTTGTTTTCTTTATCTTAAAATATCTAAAATACTTGTAAATACTACAACTTGTGAGATGCACACACTATCTTTTTCAGTTCCGTTTTTTAGTTTATTTTTATTGTTTGTTATGCGTACTTTGTGGCATGGGCTAAATAAATATGTTTTCTTTCTTTCAAATACAAAAGTTTTCAGTTCCTCCTGGGCTATCAAGGTAAAATGCTTTTTCTTTGTGGGATTATTTACAGCGTTCAGTATTGTATCGACCACATATTTTTGTTCAGCATATTTTTTTTTGGTATTTTAACATAGCCATTTGCTTTTTCATGTCCACAGTTTTCCGACAGTGTTTTTAGAGGTTCTTCGCGTGAAATATGTAACATGTTTATCTATGACCGTTCTATATTTTTTAGTGTAGTTAAGGCACTAGTATAAATATATATCTCAAAAATATAAACTAAAAAATACAAGAAATAAATCTGTTTTTCAATAACGGTGGTATGTCCATGATTAACTTTCAAGCGTGGTTACCTCTTTAAATACGTTGCGATGGCAAATTTTGTACTTATTTATAATAATATTATTATGTTGGTCAATACTTACATAAAGCAAGCATTTTTAATACTTCCGTTACTTCTGTTATCATGCAGACATCGGGGACGGACCATTGTGATAGGGAACGTCCACGCCAAAAGTGCAATATCGGTGCGTATTATTAAAATCGATCTATAACGTAAACAACGACGAAATACGAAAAAGAAACAAAATTATACCGCCAAGAAAACCATCCAAAAATGTTCCTGCACGTGAAAAAACCAATGATCCTCCTGAAACACAGGGTGACGATATGTCATCTCGCACAAGTCCTTCCATTCAAATCGTTCTCGCTCGCTTTGTCCACAGCCAAAACTTCAATTCCAACTTTCAACGTTCTCGCAGCATTAGTCCTCATTTAAGCATTTCTCGTTGTCTACGTTCTAAAAACAAAATATTTATTAGTAGTCCCGTTCATTCTTATTTGTCTTCTGGACGAATAACCGCTGCTGCAGAATTCAAACCCCTGAATCTACTTTTTGTCTAAGTAGCCCTGTTTCTACTTTGCGTCCAAATAGCCCTGTTTCTACCTTATGTCAAAGCAGCCCTGTATCTACTTAATGTCCAAGTAGCCCTGTCACTTCTTTATCTAATTCTAAAGTGTCTTCCTCTTTGAAGGATTTGGATGCCAGATTCCAGATTCAGATTGCCAGATATTTAGAAAATACCAAAGGATAAAAGCAAAGGAGACTTTTTTGTGTTTTATTTTTATTTACATATAGATTACCCTCAACATGGATCACATTTAGCAGAACTAACTATGTAATTTTTTTCATCACCGCTGCTCTGAAACATAGTGAGGAAACCGGTGTCTTAGAATAAAAAAAATTCTAAGACATGTGACATCAACCAACCCGCGCTGGGCCCGCGTGGTGAATTATAGCCAATCCCTCTCCTAGAGAGAAGGCCTGAGTCCCTGCAGTGGGAACATTATAGGCTGATGATGATGATGAACGTTAATTTAGTCAATCTGCTAAATGTGGGCATGATCCATGCCAAAAGACAGAGTGTCGAATATAGACAAATAAACGCATTTTACACCTGCTATACCCGCCTCTGCAGGCGCTACATAATGTTGCTACTTAACGGTAAAGTTGCTCGTTGTTTAATAACTGTCATGGTGCATTATAAAACATTCATTTTGATGTGATATTGCAATTTTGGTGTAAGATTTGTAATTTCGGTGAAAGATTGGCAATTTCGGTGAAACATTTTCTAACTGTTTCAGGTTTGGAAAATATTTCAGGGCGTGATCTTGTTAAGTCTTCGATAAAATGAGATGCAAAATTTTCCCAAAGCTCATTAGGATCAGTTGGTTCACAAAATACGTAAATTAACGCAAACGGCGGTAGCAATTGCCGAGGTTTTTGATGAGCCAAAAAAAACCGAAATTAAATATTTTTTTTTATGTTTTATCATTAAGGTGATGTATTGATCCGAGTCTACCGTACGGTAGACCGTTGACGAAATTAAAATAAAAATTAATTAAATTATTATTGATGATGATTGTAATTTTACGTTGTTTTGTAGGAAACTATCTGTACCCTGTATGCGTTACATTGCGCCTTTTTCTACCTAGTACCTACCCTACCATACCTGTCCTAAAATTACTTTACGACCTATTCTCATACCTACTGAATATACACACAGCATTTCATAAAAATCGGTCAAGCCGTTTCCGAGGAGTATGGCAAGTAACACTGTAACATGTGTGATAGATAATAAAGACGAACAAAACTAATAAAGAAATTACAATTATATGTATAAAAATACCGGAGACCAGAGGAATATATTTCAGAATAAGGGTTTAATGCACCATGTCAGTTTGCGGAGGGCTGCGCCAGACATCTTGTATATTTTTCCGTCCGTCTGCTCCGACTAGTGTCGACCCGTTTAAATGGGAACACCCCTAACACCCACCTACGCCTTATCGAGAAAAATAGTTAACAAATGCGATAGAATCGTGTAATTTTTTTTTTCTGAAAGTGAAAAACATTTTTTTTTCTCCGTTGTGTAAGACTCTTTTCACCTGACTGGTGACTATCAATATATACATATAAAAATCAATGCCACTTTTCGTTGTAATTTTATAACTCAAGAACCGGCTCACCTATCCAAACCAAATGTTAAGGCTTTGTTCGGACTATTTAGTAGATGGTTTATGTGAAGTTTGCACAAAATCGGTCAAGCGGTTCTTCATTTATCACATTATTACATTTATTAGCACGCAAAATACGCGCATTGGGCGTGGAGTTGCGGACGGTTGCCCGTTGTACTTACACTTATACATTTATAATTCTTCATTTATAATTTTTTTTGTAACAAATGAATTCAATAAATGGCGGATCATTTTGTTAATGAGGGTTTTGCTGTCTTAGACCCAGTGGGTGGCGCTGCTATCCGGGCAGTACAGTGCCAGGTCCGTTAGTATCTATACACATTTTTCTTCTTTCCGTGTCGTAAGCTTAAATTGTGTTAGAACAGTATGTTCCACCTGCACATCTCTATGTATGTATAATATATATATATATATTTTTTTTAACATACAATACTCCACTACTCCACAACCGCGCAGGTCATCGTGGAGTACGTGTGTCAGAAGACCAAGAACGTGGCGAGAGTGCAGTTGTTTGAGTCGGAACGCAACGTCAATTTTAAGGCGTTCATAGTGCGAATACCAAGTATACCAACGTGTTATCTGTACCTCGTCTTGGAAAGTGGACTGCTGGTAGTTCAAAAGAGATACCGCGGCGCCACACACAAAGGGCTTTGAACATGGGTGGTTTTTAGTCAGTAGAAGTCTGACACTCCCTTCCGCTCCGCCAGGAGCAAGATGATTTACTTGATGATTTCCCAACATCCATAAAAAAACGTGACTGCAGAGACGTCGTGGTCTTCATGTCCATAGTTATTGAAAGTTAAGTATTAGGTTTTACCAATCATGGAGTCTGGATTTGTAGGTACACGTTTAAAGTCGCCTCAAATACGAAGGACTCAAACGTAACTAGTGAAATATAGGTGAACTATTAACTACACCTCTACTTTACCCTCCAGAGTTTACATGCGTGATGGTTATCATTGTAATTTTGAAGCTCTCATTTTTTATAAGGACAGACAAAAGCTGATAAACTTGATTAGGATTTGGAAGCCGTAAACTGTTAATAATATATGGTCCACTTAACATCTATAACTGAAAAAATACCTCGTTTCGCATCAAAAACCATTAGTTGACTAAAAAAGTGATGTATGTGTATCTTGTTTTCCTAGGACTAGGCGTAGACTTCGAGAAGACGTAGACGTACTACGAGGGGCTACGAGATATTAAAAGTTGCATTTTTATGCTATTTCTTTCAGTTTAAACTCACATAAAGAAGGCTTTTCTTTATGTGAGTTTGTGGTATAAATATTAAAACACCATAAATATCATATAATATCCTTGAATTACCCTCTCTACACTTGCTACGAATTGTCTTCGCTTCAATACGTATTGTGTAATAGTATTTATGAGTCACAGAAAGCCGCTTATAACAACCATAGAGCAGGCAATATCATTTGTCAAAGGAAACAAGCACCGACTTATTTACCTAATGAGTAATGAGAAATAGGTAGGTCGAACTTTTCATTGCTAAAGTGTAATTTCACGATAATTCCATAAATTAATCCTTAAACAGCCACATTTTGAGTTCATTCTTTAATAAATTCAATATTTGATTTCTTTGGGGATTCAATTTAGCAATTACTTATCTGAACAATGATCTAACTTACGCGAGACTGTAGCAAAATAATTGTTTATTTCAGCGTGTTAATTTACGTGCGGGTAGCGCCATCTGTGGTTAGCATTTGGAGTTAAGTCAGGCGTGAAAGTTCAGACAGCTCTTAGTAGATGTCAGCACTGGTGTAAAAGTTGACTAACACTGAGCCAATGTATGCAGTACAGGTACAGTGGTACTTAATGGATAGAAATGTCTATCGTTACACATATCTTTAGGTTAGTTGGGCATTATATATAAGACATACGAATGTGAAATTATCCATCGGGTTTCAAGAACCGAGTTGTAGGCAATGATATATTAAAACTATAGATACGTTGTCCGCCCTCAAAAATTACAACATGAAATGAAGCCAATTGGCCACATCGCGCTTAGTTACGCACCAACCTCTCGCGCGACGCTACGTTTGTTCTTAATTTAAATCGTGTGTGACCTGCGCAAAACATAAAGAAAACAGGCATCCCGCTGTACGGTGTCATATTTTCTTTCACTTTCTTTACGCGTAAAAGTAGTTATTAAATCTAATATTTTCGCCGTTTTGAAGCGCCGCCATGTCAGTTCATGATGTGTCTATACATAATGCGTCATTGGTTGTAGGTACTTGTAAATGAATTGAGGGAGTCAATACCTATTTTAATTTCATTCAAAATAAGTTCATGATCTACACTCTAAGTATAACAAGTGCAAAATAACCGTAAAAAAAATTGAGAAATAAAAATGCTGCCATTGGGCAGTGTACAAAGCCAACATCCACTCAATTTTGTCCTCTAACTAGGTTAGCAAAGGCTATTTTTCGACTACCTGCGTTAAAAAAAAACCGTCGCTCACAAATCTTCAAGAATCGTAGGATAGTACCTCCCTCCTACCCTACTCCTCTTACATCATCCGTAGCAACATAGTCAGCCACTTTACGCGTGTACTATGCAGTTCCTACCTTTAAATACTTATACATATTTTTCTTAGAACTTGTTGCTTCACAACATAATATGCGGAAGTGAAACGCTGTGTGAATACGAACAATCCGCACATCCTATCCTATGGGAAGTGGAATGGAGTTTTGCTAAATGTTACAAGCAAGCAACATTGTTATACTAATGTTAGTTTGCAAACTGCTGCTCGAGTTTCAATGTTTGCTTGCTTATATTCACCCGTCGGGGCTGCAGGTTGTTCACAAACATACCGCGGCCTCGACATAAAGGGTTAAAACAAATACTACTAAGGAACCGCTTTCACCAAAGAATCCAGCTCGCACAACCGCCACAAGCAGCAAAAAGGCCATGACACAACAAATATTTCATCCTTCTCTTTTTACCAGACAGAGATCTAACTCTCTCACTGAGCCTACGCCCAAAGTATGTACTACAGCCACTGTTCCTATAATGCTAAATCCAGGCACAACTCTAATCAATTCAGCCGAAACTGATTCCCAAATGTCGACCATAGAAAAGCAGCCCCCCGCATGGCAACGTGTGCCATCGTCTAAAAAACGTAAAGTCACAGAGCTGTCACCCCCGCCTGTTTCAACTCAGACAGAAAACAGGTTTGCAGGCTTACCCATCGATCTGAAAGAGAACGAAACTGACCAACCCAAATATATTAGTAAGCCTCCACCGATCATATTGTATGGGATAGAAGATCTCAAGGAATTAACCAAACTGTTCGGGACGGTGATTAGCCCACCTGAATTTAATTACCGGGTAGTCAACAAAAACACCATACGTGTTATGATTAATACAACAGAAGCCTACAAAAAAGCCATCAGCATCATAAGAGAAAATGGACTTATTGGGCATACGTTCACACCAAAAGACGCTAAGTGCTACCGCTTTGTTATCAAAAATATCTACACCATACTACCCCTCATCAAGCTGTATGGGAAGCAGTCGAAGCCTCCAACAATGAAATTGTTGGTGAGATAATTAATGCTCGATATGGCTCGGACAAAAGACCAACCTCGACCTTCTTTGTTAATGTCAAACAAAGTATTCACAATCGCGAGGTCAAGAACATCCAATATATTTTCAATCAAAAAGTCAAAATAGAAGACCCCCGCAAACCTAATAGCATTGTTCAGTGCCAGCGATGCCAACAATATGGGCACTCTAAAAATTATTGCATGCGGCCATACCGCTGCGTGAAGTGTGCACAAGATCACAAAACTTCAGACTGTCCAAAAAAAGATCGAAACAATCCTGCTGTTTGTGCGTTACGTGAAGGTGAACACCCTGCTAACTATAAAGGGTGTGAAGTTTATCAAGAAATACTTTCTAGAAAAACAAATAGACAAAGGCCAACAAAGATCCCGACATACACCACTACCACACATAATAAACCAAATAATGTAAGTCAGGAAAATATCACCATCGAATCACACCAACAGCAATTTCAAATGTTTGAGAAATGGAGACATGCAATCAAAAATTCCACAGAAACTAATAAGTCCTATGCAGATGCTGTGAAAGAACAACCTACAACATATTATAATAATAACTTGGAGATACTACTCACACAACAAGCTCTAAAGCTAGACAAATTATTAGAACAAATGTCAACAATGATGAACCTTCTTACAACAGTAATCACCAAACTTGTCCATTAAAATGTCCAATCTCAAAGTTGCAACATGGAACACAAACGGGTTGATTAAACACAAATATGACGTTCAAACATTCTTGGAACATGAAAATATTGACATACTACTTGTATCTGAGGCACACTTAACCCCAAACAACAACATGACATTAAAAAACTACAGCATATATTCAACACCCCACCCAGACGGAACAGCTCATGCAGGCACAGCTGTAATTATCAAAAAACATATTAAGCATGAAATTCTGCAGGACTACAAAACAGAGCCAATACAGGCAACTACAATAACAGTCCAAGACAAACGAGGATCCATGACGCTATCTGCTGTTTACTGTCCACCAAAGCACACCTTAAAGGAAGAAGCATTTACTAAGTACTTCAAAACCCTGGGACACAGGTTCATTTGTGGAGGGGACTGGAACGCCAAAAATGTTCACTGGGGATCACGACTAACCGTACCCAGAGGCCGAGAAATGAAAAGAAGTATAGACAACAACAAACTATACGTATTAAGTGCAGGTGAACCCTCGTACTGGCCTACAGACCCAAATAAAACACCAGACCTTCTAGACTTCTTTGTGTATAAAGGATTGTCAAATCAATACTTAAGTGTGGAAAGTAGTCTAGACAGTAGTTCAGACCACACACCAGTAATAGCCACAATAAGTGCCACCATAATTGAAAGGCCCGTGAAAGAGCGACTCTACAACAAAAAAACCGATTGGGATGAATTTAGGAACTATATAGACAAAAATCTCAACTTGAAAGTATCTCTTAAAACAAAAGACGGCATCGAAAAATATGCAGGAACGTTAACAAATCTAATACAAACGGCCGCATGGAAATGTACTCCAGATACTTATACCACACAAAAACAAGGTAGTAGGAATGTACCCAAGACCATAAAAACAATGATCTTGGAAAAGAGACGACTCAGAAGAGTGTGGCACTGTAGTAGACATCCCCAAGACAAGAAGGCGTTTAATAAAGCAGCTGCTAACCTAAAGCAGTACCTCAAAGACATTGAAGAAGAAACCTTACAAGACAAATTAGCAAACTTGAACCCCCAAGCTAAAAACGAGTATTCACTCTGGAACATGGTAAAAGGTAGTAGAGTCGCCCCTCAAGTTGCACAACATCCCATCAGAAAGAGTAACAACTCCTGGGCTAAATCTGACAAAGAACGGGCTGAGGTGTTTGGACAATTCTTGCATGAAGTCTTTACTCCAAATGGCGGTGATACAGAAACTGAAAAGGAAATACAAGACTATCTAGACACTGACCTGCAACTAGGTCTCCCAATACAAAGCTGCTCACCTCGCGAAGTCCAAAGAGAAATAAAAAGTCTAGAGTTAAACAAGGCACCTGGCTTCTGCCTAATAACAACTGAAATACTACGACAACTTCCTAAAAAAGCTATAGTTGGCATAACATACCTTTTCAATAGCATAATAAGGGTTGGACATGTGCCAATGATATGGAAAATATCAGAGGTAATAATGATTCCAAAGCCTGGTAAACCCCCGCATCTTGTGTCTTCTTACAGACCAATTAGTCTACTACCAACTTTGTGTAAATTGTTTGAGAAGATCATCTTACGAAGACTAAAACGAATACTTGACGAAAACGATCTGATCCCTCAATATCAGTTTGGCTTCAGAACTGGTCATTCAAGTATAGAACAAATTCACCGAGTTGTCAACAAAATAAGAGAAGCGCTCGAGAAAAAACAGTACTGTTCTGCGGTTTTTCTCGACATACAACAGGCATTCGACAAGGTTTGGCACTTAGGCTTACTTTTCAAAATGAAGAAACAGCTTCCACATAACTTTTACCTGCTCTTGAAATCTTATTTGGAAGATAGAATATTTAGAGTTAAAATCAATGATACCTACTCTGCCTTTCAAGATATAAAAGCCGGGGTACCGCAAGGCTCGATACTGGGCCCTACTCTGTATCTTATGTACACCGCAGATATACCCTCAACGGACAATGTACTATCTGCCACTTTTGCTGATGACACCGCTGCACTAAGTAATCATGAAAACTCCAGCGTAGCGTCATTCATTCTACAGAGTCACTTGGACAAAGTCAGCCAATGGATGAAAAAATGGCGCATCAAAGCCAGCCCCAGCAAGTCAGTGCATGTCACTTTTACTTTGAGGAAAGACAACTGCCCAATGGTTAAACTCGGAAACAACACTCTACCTCATCAAGACTCGGCAAAATATTTGGGCATGCATCTTGATAGGAAACAAACATGGAAAACCCATATCCATAAAAAACGTGATGAGTTAAACATACGGCTTAGAAACCTAAACTGGCTAATCGGCAGAAAATCGCAAACCACAATTGAGAATAAGATACTCATCTATAAAACCATAATCAAGCCCGTTTGGACATATGGCATTGAGCTATGGGGATCTGCAAAAACTTCTAATGTGGAAATCTTGCAACGGTGTCAGAATAAAGCTCTCAAAACCATATGCAATGCACCACTTTTCATCAGAACGAGTGAATTGCACAAGTACACTGAAATGAAAACAGTTAAGGAGGAAGTAGAACACCGAGCGAAGAAATACAAAGAACGCATAAAGGCACATACTAACACCCTAGCCACTGCATTATGTGAACCAGTAAACCTGAGAAGGCTCAAAAGAAAACATATATGGGACTTTGTTCACAACTAATAATATGAGACAGTTTCTCAATGGAGGAACAGTTCTTTAATGTCAATGAACACACAACATATCTGTTAAGGGCTTATCAAGCCGATCGCAAGATAGGAAAAAAAAAAAAAAAAAAAAAAATTTTTTAATATTTTATATGGAATTTTTAAAAATTTTGTCTGCTACTGTGACCCCAGTGTAAACAAAACGGTGTAACTTTTAAACTAAATTATCTATCGCGATGAAACAAACTCCATAATGATTGGAAGCAATTAGGCGTCCTCGTAAAATGAAAATTGTGGAAAAAAACTACCCTCAATTGAAAATAAACACGTTTTTTGATCAAAAAAACTTTTTTTTTTCATAACTTTTTACATAAAATTGTTTCATCGCGATAGATAATTTAGTTTAAAAGTTACACCGTTTTGTTTACATTGGGGTCACAACAGCGGACAACATTTTTGAAAATTCCATAAAAAATATTAAAAAATATTTAGATTTTTTTAAATATTTTTTCCATCGATAAAATTAAGCATAGATTCCCTCATTTCGATATGTGCACATTATAAAGAATCACACTGTATACCTAGACACGTCATGAACTAACATGGCGGCGCTTCAAAACGGCGAAAATATTGTATAACTACTTTTACGCGTAAAGAAAGGGAAAGAAAATATGACACCGTAAAGCGGGATGCCTGTTGATGCCTGTTTCCTTTGTGTTTCGCGCAGGTTTACACACACGATTTAAATTTTGAATAAACGTAGCGTCGCGCGAGAGGTTGGTGCGTAACTAAGCGCGATGTGGCCAATTGGCTTCATTTCATGTTGTTATTTTTGAGGGCGGACAACGTATCTATATTTTTAATATATCATTGGACGGACATGGCGAAACTATAAGGGTTCCATATTGACCACGGAACCCTAAAAAGCTGGGACCATGTAATGAACAATCAAATAAGTTCCTAGTGTTCCCGAGGTTTTTGGCAATTAATAACTATTTTTGATTCGTTCGTGTACTAAGAAGTTGGTCCCGGCGGTCATGTAGATCTCTCACAGGCGTGTAGTAGTAGTCAGGGGGCCCGAAAGTCTGGCAACCAGTCTATCCCAAGGTCCAAGGGGTTTTATATTAGTCCAGTGCTGCCTGGGTTATTTTCGGTCTTATATTCGTTTTTCTGAAAGTCACAATATGTTACATTTAGCTAACTGGCGTAGTTAGATTACGCCAGACCGTAGCTAAATGCTCATCAACAGTATTACCCATTTTTTTTTTTGCGAGTGGAAAATCATCGCATAACCCCTCCCGCTCTTGGGCAGAGCGAAAGGGAGTGTCAGACTTTTACTGACTAATGTCGAGGCCACGGTATTTCTTACAACATCCCTCAGCCCCGACGGGGACAGTATTAACCCTTAGAATCGTTAACGTGACGTGAACGGACGTGTTCATGGGGAAGCACGATATGGTTACGATTGTAAGTGGTTTGGATGGAGTTGTCAAGCACCTTCTATAAGTACCCTATAAAGTGGACATAACATCTGTAATCTTTGACTTTATTAAACCGGGGGAAAAGTAGGTCAACATATCCTTTCGGCGGTGGATTCAGTGTATTAAACAAACTTAAGTACCTACCTATACCTATGTGGTGAAATTGGTGTTCCTCGTTGGTCGAGTAGTCGCAAGTCTGACTGCTAAGCATTAAGTCCCTAGTTCGATTCCTGGGTAGGATAGAGTGTTATTGGGTTTTTACAGTAGCGGAGTCTGGATTGGTGCCTGGTTGATGGCAATAGGCTCGCCCCCTATTAACTTACAATGGGCTTAAAACATATTAAGTGCCGAAATGTGGGTTCACCTCAGCCTAACCTAACCATTTGAGGATTACATGCCAGGTGTTATATTATTTTATTTGGTAAAATGACACACACATGACACACACTACACACACACACACACACACATCGAACACTTCTCCGCTCTACCTTCGGTCAACACAAGCGACTAGGGCTACTCACAACTACTCACAACGCTTGGATTCGGTTTCGATTTCGACAAGTCGTATGTCTATATTTTTTGGCATTATGAAAGTGAGCGAGATAGACATACGATATATTCGATTCGGTTTCGGTTCGATTGTTTGGGAATCTGCTGCCAGTTATGTACAAAATTCTCACCACTCAACCAGCTGTGTCTAAAAACTCATGTAAATGTAGCCATAACTATGTGTGTAAGTTTTGCTTTAAAGCCTGTAGTTGCTCTAGACATTCCCTGAGGTAGCTCTAAATATGTCAGAGCTCCTGAAAATTATTCAGTCTTCCGCTTTAGAACTAAATTTGGCACGCCTTTAGGGAATATTCATATTAAAAGTAGAATACTGGCATACATTGCAGGTATTTCCTATTATCTCAAATATCTCGACATTGATTGATGCGGTTTGTAGTATGTTTGCATTTAATAATATTGCTTTAGCAATTGAATGATGGATCAGCAGTGGGTCCGATCACCGAGTTCTTACCCCGCGTGCAAACCAAAGTGATTAGTGATACAGTCCGTCGTCATTTCGTCAAAAACAGGGAAGTGACGAAAATCAACAACAGCTGCACGATCGCTTAGATTAGGTTTTTCTGACAGGAACACCAGTCAGGTAAAGCTTGAGCTGCTAGAGAGCCGAGAGGGTAAACCTGCACATGTTTTGTCATATGTTGTGCATCATACATACACGCTCTGGTTTTACCTATATAGGTCGATTGAAGGTAAAACTGTCTGGTACACTGTAGCGTGTTTGGCTACCTTTACAAAGATCTCTCTCACCCGCAATAATTATTTTTCTGTTATACCGGGAACTGGGCATTATGTCAGCAACATCGCAACACGCTTTTACACGGTTATATTACAGAAACACGTTTAATACTTCAGGCGGTGGCACGTGTTGGTTACACGTGTTCAAGAAGTTTTCAAAGGAAGAAAATCTCTAGTAAAGTGAAAGCAAGTAGTTTCTCTGAATTTTTAGTAAAATTGAGCATTTTACACTGATATTTCTTCGATTCTAGGGGATTAAGAAGCAACACATAATTTTCTGGATCTAAAATTTTTGATAAAAATAAAACTATTGTTGAATTTTTTTCTTATTTTTTATTTTTATGTACAAATAGAAATTCCCTTAGGTAAAAATAAACTTACTTAAGTCTTAAATTATGATACTGTACAGAGTTTGTACGCCGGAATGCGGGCAGTGTGGGGAGATTCCGAATGTAGGAGTTATGGCAAGTCCTTAAATGTGCTGGTGCTTAATAAATACGATGTAGTACGATGTGCATCCTCTATGGAGTGTAGTTTGTTAGAACCGAACTATATCTACGTAAACCTTAAATTCATTTGAAAGAATACTAGCATTTTTGCTGCTAGTGACATCGGGACATCGATCCTGATGTAAAATTTGAGTATGATCACTGTAATGTTTGGTAGTATCTATAGCTAGGGGATCACAGACGGAGGCCGGGGTTGGTACTGGCGATATAGTTGAGGAGTTCGTCGGAGTCCTCACAGACGACGGGCTTCTCGTGGTAGCAGGCGACGTCGTGCCACGCGATACCGTCGTTGTACACGTTGTTGAGAACGCTGAGGCAGGACTCGGAGGTGGCGTTGATGTCGAACTCGGCGTTGTCGGGCTGACGTTGCTTCTTGTGGCCGGTCTGAGACCAAGGGTTGTAGCCCCAGCCGTTGGGGATCTGTAAAGGACATTTCATTTAGTATTTCTATGTAAACACATTTGTTTAAGTCATAGCAATGTTTCCTACTTAATCAAATTCATTTAACAGGACATTCAGGGAAAGAATTACGTATTTGTTTTGTTTCCGCCCAGAAGTTGTAAAAACGATAAAATTGCAAATGAGTTTGTTCAGGTTCACACTATCATAAAACCCACCTCAAGCAATGCCGAAGTTAAACACTATGCACTTAAGTGCTATAACGCAATAGAAATACTTCAGTGTTCGGAAATGCGTAATGACTCAACTTTCACACAATAAGGCACCAATTGTACGCACAGGTGTGTGTCGTCGAAAGTTTATGATTCAGTAAATAAGTACGTGACGGTAACTGGAAATTTCCCCATTTCGTTGACATCCATATGTAACGCATTAGTTCCGAACAGAACAAAGAACACGAGTACGAGTTCTTACAACACTGTAAACCAATATGTACCTACATTTCGTCACTTTTCTAGAAAAAAAATTGACGGAAGAAGTCTGTGTCGTTAAAAAAAGGGCTCTTGTTTGAGGAAACGACACGTACTACTTATGTCAAAGAACCATCCGCAACCTACATATGTGTCAAAAATCGTTTATCCAGTCGCCATGACATTGCATTGCCGTACCCATGTGCGAGGATAGATGCACATTTTCTGATAAAATTAGAAGATAAGACACTTGCTACTAACCTGGTTGGTAGGAGACAGCTTTTCACGGTTCGCGGACCAGAACCAACCGAACACATTCTTGGGCTCGAGGTCTTTACGGTTTTCGCATCCCTTGAAATCACAGAGGCGACCCGACGTCCAGATGTAAGGCACATCATCTGCAATGAGAACATTACTTGTATCAGTACAAGAGGTCAACGCAATAAAACGCCACAGGGTCACACTTCAGATGTGTTAAGAGCCAGTCAATGCCCATTACAATATTTATAAAAATTATCTAACGACGCTGGTGAAATGTGAAGGCTCCCAATTACGTGTCGCCTTCACATGGTACTTCGGAGATGCCATTAGGATTTCACAACACTTCAATACTCACTTTGCTGGATAAGCTTGAAGATTAGATTGTTTTCTTCTTGTGTCTCCATTGAGACGAGGTCCATGCAGTATTCGCGGCAGATGTTGCGTCCGTCTAGCCAGTCTACTTTCCTGTTGGCTAGGGCGGGAACATGTCCACTGTAGAAGTAGTTATGACCTCGGTAGAAGAACTCTTTTGGTCCTAGAAGCAAAAAAAAGTGAATGACGTTTGAATAATGCATATATCGGTTGCATTTACAAAAAATCCGAGCCAAGGTTGAGTCGTGAGAGTCAAACGTATAAATAATATTTAACACTGTATTGCTTCTATTTAGTGAGGCGTTAATAGTTGACAATCGAAGACCCTCGGCGTGACAGGTCATGTACCTACACATCAAACTGTTGTATCACGGTCGTGACATTGAGGTGCCTGCGAGCAATTGTGTTAAATTATCACAAGCTATGTCAGTGTCGCAATACAAGACGCCATTACATAACGTAGGTAACGGGCCACGCATCGCGACCTTTCCTCCTTACATAAAAACACAAACGGCATATTTCAAGCCGTATATGGATAATGTCAACAAAAACGAGAAAAAATGTTATCATTCCAAAATTAGATCAGCTTTGATCTTAAATGGCGTTAACATAAAATGTGGATCGATTTATTACGCAGTCACGACGTCTCTGTTTTATTTTTTTAATTCTGGCTCATAAATATCATTAAGGTGTTGCATTCGGAAATGTTCACTTCGAAAAGGTATTATCATTGAGTGTTATAAAAAGTTCATTAGGTAATCATTAGTTTACGAAATGGATAGAAAAGGGTCAATTACGTGACAGCTCATCTCAGCCTCGACTCTGTGCAAATTGACGGCTGGTCCCTGTGCGCAGTACAATTGATTTAATTTAGTTCCACAGATCAATTGCTTAAAAGCACAAAGGATGCAGCTAGTACATAACGCGACACGTTTGTACATTGGTAGTTATGAAGTGTATCTAAAAGCATCCGCGACCTACATACCTAACCGGCTAGCTCTTATATAGTTCTACAATAGCAACTGGATCGTGCGGTATCATTCTTTCATCATTTAATAAAATAAAAGGCAGAAATGTTGCGTGAAGTATGTAATATGTTTATTCTAAGTCTACATTAGGTATGTGCAGAATGATTTTGGCACTTGGTGTCGCAATGGCAATGGGCGCGGTGGGGTCGCGGCTGCGGGCGTCGCCGCGCGGCGCACCGACTCACAGATGCGTCGGTCACGCGCCGCGCCAACTGGGCCAAGGATCGCTACCGGATGCGATTTTTATATTTAACCAAGCGGCCAGTTCACACCCATTGTCAAGCCGACAATCCTAATTATCTGCATTATTAGATACCTGATACGAAAATATGTAATCATTTAGCGTTTCGTTGCTAATTTTTAACGCTACATTTTTTATCAAGTTCGTTTTTGAAGGATTGACTTGTTTACCGACAAAGTATAACGTCAAGTATAAATCGTTTAAGCTAAAAGTACCATTAAACTTTTATGACAACGACGTTAATCTCTACGAAGATACGTGCAAATAAAGCTAATTAGGTACCGCGTCGCCTAAGCTAGTCGTGAAGGTCCTTTATTTTTTGTGCACGAGTCCTATTTAGCCGGTAATTATAGTGAACAGCATCGTTATATTAGTGATTTTAGTGATTACAATGCGAATGTGTTCGCACGACACGCCGGCGAGCATATACAATGATTGTGCTCAGACCTTGCTTAGTGACAGACTGACGGATGTGCGATTGTCTCTAAAATCCGGCACGGAGACACTGACATCAGACGCACAAGTCTGGCTGAGTTTATAGCCAAGACTAGACATTCATAAAACTTAAGTACCAAAGCTAACATTCAGCCAGAATATTTTGACGGTAGGATCAAATTAAATAATGGGAGAAGTAGATTACTGTTGATCTTGGATGCAATGCTAATGCTTCTATTTATTTTATTCAGTGTCTAAAAATGAAATCAAGTGTCCATTTGTGTAGGATTCTTATAAAATGGTTCCTCGTAATTTTATACGTGCGGTGTCATTGTTGCAATATTGAAGAACTTACTACTGTTATAAAAAGCCACAATTTGTAATAATCACAGAAAAGTATCGATCATAACTCGTCAAAATGAGCCGTGACATTATATTTGTATGTACATAAAATAATAAAGCTCGTGTTGATTCCATGAATTCACGCGCTAATGTAAGAGATGACTTATTATTATGATATTGGATTGTAATATCGAAAGGAACTTTGAGATGAAGGCTGTGTTGCAAAACCTAGTTTTGTTTATATTGCCTACTACTAGATGGATATCAGAAAAGACAGGAAGCTTTGGCAATACTACTACATCTCATATATTCCAAGCAAAATTACAATTTATGTGAAACATTAAAATATAATTTATTGCATTAATAAATTACGAGGACTTATTTTATGTTAAAAGCCTAATTTAATGATCACTTCGATTTATAGTGAGCTACTTGATCGAGTCAAATGTCATTCTATAAACTTCTACTTTTGGCCCATGACTTATTCAGGACGGAAATTATGTCACGGGAATACAGTCGGGATAAAAGTACATTGAGCCTATTCCAAACTAGGTTGTTAAGCTTTGTGTCGGATTTCATTGAATCCCTTTCAGCCATCTAAGCATGAAAAAGTAACAGACAGCTACTTTGGCATTTATATAATAAAATTCATTTTGAAGGAAGCTTTGAGGACAAATTCATACGCCAATGCTGAATACTGTATACTTACGTATTTGTCACCAAATTTAAAAATAAGTAAGTCACCATAATTGGGTCAAAAGCTCTTGCAATGTAGGTTATATTTTTGGTCAGACAGGGATCGACCCAGCTTGTTTCTCTTTCTTGCAAGCCGACAAAAAAATTACGTTAAATTATCAGGGTTTATTACAGGTTTAGGTTACTTCATCTGCAAACTAACAGTTGAATTTCGCCATTACTTACATTAAGTAAATCGTAAGTCATAATTCATCTTTATATGCCAGGGATATTATACCTAACACAGTTTGAAAGTTATAGTAACGAATAATTGCAAAGAGTGAAATATTATTGTTTATTTGATTAAAAAATCTTATAAACCGAAGATACCCCTGACCTGTGCCCATGACCGTGAAAATGTGTTTTAAAAAAAAATTTCATGTCTTGCAAAGATTTTAGTGTGTGGAGACGTATAGTATCATTCACTACGGAAGTTCGGATAAGTAAACCTTAGAGCCTAAAAATTTAATAAATAATGACTTTTGAAAGGATTGACATAAGACTTTCAATTTTATTCCTGTCAATTTATGACTTTTACATAATTGTTACCGCTGTATAATGTCACTTTGACCTGGCTGTTTCATAATCTAAGTATCTGACACAGATGATGACAACCACAATAAAAAAACTTGAAATATAGAGAGCTGATTATATGTAGAGCATAGGAACAGGCTTGATTTTTGACGTTACTACCTGACAAAAGACATTGCAATCTCGTTCAAAAATCAATTGATGAATTGACCTGTCAGGACACGGGCCCACTGCCTCAAGATTTACAGATAAAAAAAAAATTTAGAGACAATGCATAGGTGTAAATCACTGCAGCTGAGGACACTGGCGACAGACAGTTTAATTAACCTTATTTACTCCGTGAGTCCGTACTTCAATGATGTAGACAGCATGCATGTAGACAATTTATACATAACAATATCAGCAGGGCTATTGCGTATCTTTTAAATGACAGTGGATAACATAATTGTCCATCAATTAACTGTCAAATGGTTTCATTTTGTACTAAACCATAACCAATTTGACAGCTAATCCATACGCAATAGCCCTGCTGCTGGTCCGATGTGGTTGCTACAATGACACAGAGTCGACGCATACATCTGCCAGCTGCTTTGCTGCACAAGAACTACTGTACCAGTTTAGCTCGGGGTGAAAATGGGAACGACGTCATGGTATTCATTTGCCAACCGATTTTAAATCTCAAACTCTCTGGAATAAGAACTGGAATAGGTTGTGGCGATTCACCCCTCAACCCGCTCGATACGTTTTCACCCATGTGTTTAATGCGTCACATCGCAACCGGTAAAATGGTGGCCGCAAAGGGCTCTTTATTTTTATTAAAACGCTGTCTCGTGTGTAATGACAAATAAAATACCCAAAAGAACAGCTTTTGGGTATTTTATTTGTCATTACTATGGATGAATCGAGAAAAATATGACGACAGTATATCGTCTCAACTTGCTATAGCGATTGGGAAAACAGAACCAATTTAAAAAATACAATAACTTCGCCACAGATAAGTGAGTTCTAAGTATATTTGCACATAGAGGGTCAGTTAGCTTAACAAAATCAAGTAGTCTCCAAGTGTTGCAAAGGTTTGTAAACTGGATAATGAAGTATTTACACAAGACGCATTAAAAAGATGCTTACAAAAATTAAGAAGAATAAGATCCACTGTAGACGACCGTGAGCTCAAACCTCCACGTTTGTAAGATTATAATAATATAATTAATTCCAACTTAACGATGGCCCATTAAAAGTACAGAAGTTGTATAGTAAAGATGTCATGCGTCGTCAAGGCACTATTGCAATGTTCGAAGATAAATAATTTACATCGGAATACATGTTTACTATTATATACTCGTATACTTATGTGCTTACAGTAGATAATGCATATACCTACGTACAATGTTTATAAATGATGACACACTAATTATTATTTTATTATGTGCGGAAAATCAGAGAAATCATCGTCAATCATCATCAATCGGAGAATCATTTGTAAATTGTTGATTGTGAAATATTTCATTCCTTCTTCAATATATTTTATTATATTTCTGTTGCTTTGAACTGCTAATGGCATCAGAACAAACTGCTCTTATTGATCTAACCGGTTAGTACAAACTAAGTTGGTGTGGCCTTTCGACGTTCTTAATTAAAATGACAATAAAATCTGTCACCAACGTTTACAAAAACATTTTATTGCTCACTTAATCGATGCTTATATGGAAAATACATTGTATAATACAGACATTAAAATCTGGAAAGAATACCAGTATACAACTAAAAAACATTCTCGGATGAGCTTGGGAATAATGCAATATAACAATAAAAGTGACAGCTGTTGCCAAAAGAGAAAAGACCTAACGCAGTGTTTATTTACATGTCTCAATACTTTCACATTTTACAAAAAACGATTATCACGGTAAACTGGAAGTTATTGTTTCTATAAATATTCGAGAGGTCTTCAACACTTGGACAGCTACGAAAAAGAAAATTATTAAGTAGTCATAAACACCTTCTATATAAATAAAGAATGTTATAGAACTGTCTTAATGTTCGATAATACCTTAATTATGCAAATTACAGTTTAAGTTGTTAACTTCCACGAAATAACAGTAATATATAATAGAATGACTAGAATATTCTTTAATACAAATATAAGCATTTCGTTGCGGAATCTTCTCATTTCCTATTTTCTCTCTACGATTGTTTGTGGTAAATATACATTAGACCGCGATGCCGATGAGTTTATTAAAAAAGTAAAAGCTGCGTACATAGATATACTTGAGCAAGTTTAAAGAAGCAAGATGTTTTCTCCAACAACATGAGGCTGCGCAGTCATAACTACTTAAGAAAAAGATTATACCCTTCAAAAAGTTATCTTCGCCTTGCCTTAAGGGCCAAGTTACATTTACGTTACGACATATGAACGAATAACCGCGGTATGTTGCATAAATGGTTGGATAATACATAATATTAATAATATCTCAGACGAATTTAATTTATTGATATTATAAAATACCGCAGACCACTAACTTTCCACGAAATGAAGTAGGTTACGTTAGCACTTTAAGGAAAAAGGTTTAAGTTTCTTTGGCCTTTCGTAACTAGTAAATTTTCACCCTAGAACTTTGAAGATGTAGCCCCTAGCCTATACTTCATGGCAGGAAGTCTAGCATGGACTACAGGTACAGGTACAAATGTCCGTGTTCTGCCACCGGCAGAAATATGACTATACAAGCAAAAATGTTGTCTGTGACAGAAATAAGTAATCAATATTAATGTGTAAGGAAGAATTAAGCGTAAACCCACTTCAACCTTCATTGTTGACATTGGTAGTATGTTAGAATTTGTGTAAACAAATCACATTCCTACAATAACTCCTAAATATGTAAAGCCTATTTACACAAACGTGTTATTTATGAAGACGAATATTAAAGTTCAAGTTTAAAATAAATACTCCAAATATGTCACAACCATATGATAATTAAAAAAGACTATTTGAAATATAGATAATAGAGGTCATGCGTTATTTTTACCTAATCCAGTAGTATTATGGATTTATGAAATACGGTACTGTAAGCTGTTTTTTTTTTAATCAGTTGACCTCATCACCTATTCAAACAGTGAGTGCTTCGTTGCGTATATTTAAATGGTACATTAATCCTATTTCTTGATTCATTTGAATGTAAAGCATTATTTTGAGAGTTGAGACACACCCTCTTACTCATCGGTACAATTATTTCGTAAATGACTGTTACTATACAAAATAATGGTGGTAATAGGCTTGCCCACTCTTACATTACATGGGGCTGGGACAAATAAATAATCTGAATCTGACTTAAACATAACTGGCGAAACGTAGATGTACTATAGGTACACCTCTGCCTAACCCTTCTGGGATCACAGGTGTAATGTTATGTTTATTATTATATCATAGTCTTCTAGAAAAATAAGAAGTATGAAATTACGTACTGATTGTAGGTACATAACTATTTTTTTTTTTTTTTTTATTAATTAAAATAGGTAGTTTATTTGCACCTTGTAAGAAATATGGTTTTAGAATAATTAAAATAAGCCTTAACGTAAATAAAGTTGTAAGATACAGTTGCAGCCAATACCTAAGCTAAGACAATGTCTTGTAATTATAGATATCAGCGCCCACCCTCGTTAAACAATGTAATGAAATGAATTGTTAGTAAGTACTATAAATCAAAGATGCAAGAATATTATCGACATCACAGGAATGTTGATAGAAAACTTTTGAGTTTTTTTGTAATCTTTATAACACAGTGGAGATTTTCGCTAATATTATATGGTTACCATTTTCCATTTACCAATATAGGTACCGTCATATCCATTAAATTTCTTCTAGCACTACAAAAGTCAACTAAGATGATTACTACGCACTAAAAAAATGAGCTAGCAGACTAAAAATATTTACAACTTTAAAAAGAATAAGATCTCTTGACGAGGAAACGGAAAAGTGCTTTTCCCAATTACGAGACCGTACTTGAGTGCGGACGGACGTCGGGGGGCAGAGGGGGAAGGACGGGAGGGGCGGCCCCGTCCTCGAACAAGTCCGCGACCTTGCGAGGTCAATAACCCGAGGAAGCTTTTACTTTCCTACGTAATAATTACGTGCTGTATATTCATAGCTTGATAGATTATGCGTAAACTGTGCAAACCGTGGTATGTTTATTTTTTGGAGCATGTTTCCTTATGTACCGTTTGTACTTACATAATATTGTCTGCCTAAACTGTGGCCTAAGTAACAAACTATCCGACTCTAGTGTCGTTATTGACAAAATACGAAATAAGAATCGACAAATGGATTAGTGGATAAAAGTTTTAAAATAAGAATGATGTGGTAGCGATCTATAGAAAACCGGATTCAAGGAAATTATATATCTTAAAAACGGCTTAGAGCTTTTTACATCTAATAGCCAGTATTTCATGTGTAATAAAATTTATCTAATTGATAATTTTAGATACCAACCTAGCAAAAAAAAACAAGCAAAACGACAAAGGGTTTTTTTTTCGAAACGCTTGCCGCAATTTCTAAAAAAAAGTTTTAATATGACTACTAGACTTTGTTCACTTAAGTAATAATTTACAACCTTAGGATTATGATTTATCATAAATTAATATCTTTAGAATCCAGTTTTCTCATCACGTTCTTTTATGGTTGATCTGAGCTAAATAAGTTCAAGGTTCCTATCTGTCAGTTCCTGGTACATTAGCTCACATATCAGTCGTAACACTTTGATATTGAGCTGGCCTAGTGCTGCACTCAATTCAATTAGAATATATGAGACCAACTTGATCATTAGCCTATAATGTTCCCACTTCAGGGACTCAGGCCTCCTCTCCAGGAGAGGGATGGGCTATAATCCACCACGCGGGCCCAATGCGGGTTGGTAGACCAACTTACTACTACTTTATTGACGGTCTCTTTTGTCTAGTGGTCGCAAGTGCGACTGCAGAGCAATAGGTCCTGGGATTGATTCCATGGCCGGACTAAGTGTTATTGGGATTTTCGAATAGGAATTTCAATAATAGCAGCAACGGATTCTGGACTCGGACCCCGTTGATGGCAATGGGGTCGCCCCTATTGCATGGGACTTAAACATAACTGGCGAATTGTGAGTGTACTATTAGGTACACCTCTGTCTTATAACAGGCGAGATGTTATGTTAGGAGACCAACTTATACAGGTTTCGTTACCACTTACAGACGAAGTTTTATGAGGTCAATAAAATAAATTATTAGTAATCTGTTCATAAAAGTGTCAAATAAACGTAATTTAGTATTAGATTTGGACGGCATTCGTCAAAGTTTAGAATAATATTTTTACTTAATCGCGGAGAAGCATAATGAAGCCATTTAATTGATTGAATTATTTAATAAGATGTTTTTATCGTTATCCGTCACCGGGAGCATTTCCCTTTTATGTAGCTTTTCAGATTCGAGCGGAAAATCGAGTTTTTCATTTTTTTAACGATACAACTTTATTTAAAACAATTAATTGTTACAACAGAAAAATTAATCTTGAACATTACAGGTGAATGCCGCGGTGATGGGATGAGCGACTTAGTGAATAAACCAGAATTCAAATTTAAAGACTATGGTGATTTACGAACGAAAGTTCGTGACATTATAAAACTTGTATTCTTTAAGCTCGAGGGAAAATTCCTCCGATTTTATTAAGATACTATGCTGCCTCTATTCTATTGGAATTCTAATATATGATGTCTCGTCTCTTTTTTATAATTATATAAAAATTCTCGTATTAATAAGTAAAGAATTCCGTTAGGACTAACAGACTTTTATTTAAAGAGTCGCTACACATGTTTTGATCATAGCGACATCCCGTTGGAGATAAATATCGCTAAATACCCATGTTTAAATTTACATAAATGATTATGTTATTAATATGCATGCATGGCACTTAGTAAACGAAATAACAGTTGTTTTATCGCAACAAATATGTGATTCGGGTCGAAACAGCGTCAAAAAAAAAAATTAAAAATTAAAAAAGTTACAAAACAGTTCTAAACTCGTCGCTATATTTTGGGCTGCCTCAATTTGAATTGTCATAGACACGCTAAGAAGAATAACATATTATTATCAATGCGGTAGAAATTTGTCAGGGTTAGGCAGAGGTAAATATGAGAAAAAAAAAGTTTTTTTTTTTTTGGCGGGTGGAAAATCATCGAATAACCCCTCCCGCTCTTGGGCAGAGCGAAAGGGAGTGTCAGACTTCTACTGACTAAAAACCACCCCTGTTCCTTCTTAGCCCTCTATGTCGAGGCCGCGATAACTAGTTTACAACCCGCGGGTAGCTTAACTACCTTGTAGCAACATTGACACAAATGAACCTGTTTCTGTACTTATTTATATCGATTGTAATGCATTCGTGATGAGTAATTATATATATACTTGTTTGTTTGTTGTTAACAATATGTTGGTTGTTGAGTAGTCTTGAAATAAAATAAACATTTTCAAGAACAACTAACCTACCATAGGTGCGTAAATATTCAGCCTATGCCGAAAGTTTTCACTACTAAAGTTATGTAAGAAAAACTTCATGATTTAAAAAGAATAGTACTGATACTAGTGGAGAAACATTGTCATATCAGCTGAAGCAGAATAAACATCGGACACTTAGGCGCGTGTGAGGAGCTCGTGGCCTAATAAGAACTGCCACTCGGGTCGATCTTTAGGTTAAGCTGCGCTTGCCTAGGCCGATCTGTGGATGGGTGACCGCCCTTCACATACCGAGTTTCCTCCGTGCCTCGGAAAGCACGTTAAGCTGTTGGTCCCGGGTGCCATATATAGCTCTTTGGCAGTCGTTACCGGTAGTCAGTGACCTGAAAGTCTGACATCCAGTCTTACCAAAGGGTATCGTATTACCTAGTATTAACTGGGTTGTGGAGGTCAGATAGGCAGTCGCTCCGTGTAAAATACTGGTATTCAGCTACAATCGGTTAGACTGGAAGCCGACCCCAACATAGTTGGGAAAAGGCTAGGCAGATGATGACTTAGGCGCGTGTGTCATGGAGACAAAAACCGCTGTCAAACGATGTTTTTCATTAAACACGTATGTGCATTGAAGTCTTTGTTTTATCATTTGTTTATGATCTTTTTCCTGATACTGATTTTCTAAAGAAAACTTTTAGTGTATAAAGTTGCTTCTACTTCACTTCGAATATAGTCCTAAGCAATGATATATTAAAACTATAGACACGTTGTCTGCCCTCAAAAATTACAACATGAAATGAAGCCAATTGGCCACATCGCGCTTAGTTACGCACCAACCTCTCGCGCGACGCTACGATTGTTTTTAAATTTAAATCGTGTGTGTAAACCTGTGCAAAACATAAAAAAACAGGCAAAAGGCATCCCGCTGTATAGTGTCATATTTTCTTTCCCTTTCTTTACGCGTTTATGTAGTTATCTAATATTTTCGCCGCCATGTTAGTTCATGACGTGTCTATATATAATACGTCATTGGTCCTAAGTGTAATATTTTCCATTACATATTAGTTCATTGATATAAATTATTTTTTCTTGATATTTCAGATAGACTTTCTAAAGAAATGCCCTAGGAAAGATTTAATCCTATGTCCAGTGACGATTATAATCTGTAGAAGTAAAATAACATAATTGCCGACCAGAGGAAATGCCAATTTGAGCCTTGGAAGTATAATTATTTCGATTCGATTCATGTTCCTGTCGTAGATATTAAGTTTTTGGTACTTACTGCTAGCGCATTTCTGGGGGTTAGGTAGTGAGAGGAAACGTCCAGGTTTTTGTGCTACTGCGAGCGTCGCAAGCGCAGCCGCGCATGCCACCAACAACCACGCCTGCATCTGTAACAAGAGACATACAGAGTTATACAAAACCAAAATGTAAAAGTAAACATAAAAGATAATATTTTTCAATATTTTTTGAGCCACTCGTGGTTTGAGATAATAACTCAATGAACAACGCTTCCGCAGGATTCACCAATATTATAAAAAACGTAAACTTAAACCCAATTTAATCAGTCAAATATCATACAACTTATGAAAACGTAATAAAATAACTAAAGCTCAATCAAATCAGTAAAATTGAAAAAATATGATCACCTTTTTCTAATCTGCGCCATTACACAACGTTCGATTTTTAATTAAAAATATTTTGGTATAAATTAATTACAGACTGGCCGGTATCATAGCAGGTATGCAAACTTTTTACGATTTATTTTTGGTCTTTCTCACGACATTTTTTTTAGAATTGGTTGGTAAAAGAGTAGATAGTCAGTTAATTAGAAATCTAATTATTGTCATTTTACAATGTTAAGTTAATAACTTACGTGCATGATGCGTAGCTTGCATAATAAAATTGTTGTTCTAAGATTTACCAACAAAATCGTAGAGGAAAGTCACCAAATATGAAATAGTATCTTAATATGGAATACCTTCATTTCTCTAAGACTATAAGTATGAAACGCAACACTCGACCATCTTCTGTTCCATTCGGTCTATTGCACCACGTACGTGTTAGTAGACCGAATGGAACAGAAGATGGTCGAGTGTTGCTTTTCATACTTATAGTCTTAGAGAAATGAAGGTATTCCATATTAAGATACTATTTCATATTTGGTGACTTTCCTCTAAGCATTACAAAAAACAACTTGTAAGAAGAATGCAATCTTTAATCACAAAACATGTTCGTGTATATAGTTTCGTAAGTATATCATAAAAAAGCATCATATATACAGTCTAACAATGGTCTATTCATAACTAATTAAGTTTGACAAGGTGTAAATCTGATTGTGATGAAAACGCGTCAAGTTTTTAATCATACGCAACGAAATCGTACAGAAATGCTTGGGGCGTATACATGGGTGTCATACATACCGGTTCATATGCTTGTACCTAAAGAATTTATTGCATACATGAGTTCAGTTGAACACTGACCCAATGTCCAATATCATTCGCAGAAATTAGCACACGCGCCCTCAATGGAGGACGATGTGAAATATAATGCATCTGCGGCAGTTTCTTAAATATAGGATGTACGTATTTACTTGAAATTACTACTTAATTAATAAAGGACACATCAATTTTTTTCTGGGCAAAAAATTACGATATTTATTGTATTTGGACTTTGAAGGGTCTAGGACGCTACGCCGTAGCACTTCTTTGATAAACGTAAATTAAAGTTTTCGTGTTCAATTTGACTGAAACCGTGGCATTTTTTATAATCTTTACACAACATTTGATTATTAATTTAAAACTTTTTAGTAGAAATTTGTTACTGACCAGTGTTATGGAAGGAATGCAAGCTTTTTACGATTTTCTTTGGTCCTTCTCAAGAATACAAACAGTTGGTAAAACGGAACCAGGGATATTTATTTAAAAATCGAATTGTAGTCATTCTTGCAATGCATGCTAATTTAAATGTGTATTATTAAAATTATATAGTAGCTTTGAAATTAGAATTAATGGTAGGGAACTCAAATGGGGTTGGGTAGGACGAGGATGGCAGGTGGAATAAAGTGACCGAGTGGCTATGACTGGAACTGGGCTGAGAAGTGTTACTCGCCCAGGCGGGCCTTATATACAGTACGATCAAATTATCTTGGCAGGTCTGAACATAGGCTCTGCGAACTTTGCGCATGTATACTCGCGAAGAAAACTGTTATTGCCAGATAAACACATATACGATCAGAAAATACCTAATACAGTCAGAAAATACAAATGAAATAAATATCAAAACACTTTTAGATACCTAGTCTACATTTTTAACTCCATTTTCTTTTTCCCCTTTCATATACTGAGTTAAATCGTAAATATTTTTTCTCGCCTGGCGATTTAAAACACTACTATACTTTGGTGGCATATTTGACGAAATAAGTGCCCACTAACTTTTCTAACAAATAATAAAAAATAACAGTAATATTAAAAACAACAAACAAAAACACAACGAAAACTTTTCTAATCGAATGTGCTCAAGACAGAGATAGCAACACAAACACTAAACAAATGCTGTCGTGTGACTGAGATATAATACCTCGTACCGAATATTGCCGAACTTGCACGAAGGTCACGAAGTTAACAAAAAGAGATGTGCATGTGCATGTGCAATGGGTGTCGTTTAATCGATTATTCTTAGAATCGATTGAAAAAGATGTTTCTATTCAATTTTCTAATGAGGTTTGAAATATTCGTAAACATTCGTTATTCAAGAAGTCTGTAATAGATTTCTAAAATATAAGTAAATCATGTCTTTTAACAGAGAAAACATAATGTTACCATACATTTTTTATGTAATAAAGACGAAAACTCAATTATTAATGATTAAATTCACTTTATTAGTTAATGTATTCACTTAAATATCTTCTAAACACTAATAATAACGTATTCCAAATAAAACTAATCGATTACGATATTTGATCGTATAAAGGATTGATTGTGTTTATGTAAGGTGCATCTCTAGCCTAGACTACCGCCCCCCGAACTTCACCTCATGTCACCATTTGGTTCCTAATAAATGTTACTGCGCAGCGTTCTGCACGAAGTTCGGACCTGCCAAGATAATTTGTTCGTTTGTACCCAGCAGTGGGTGACGTCAGACTGTGGATGACGGTCTGAAGAATGTTGATCCATGCAAAATAACTTCATGGTTGTTTTGACATTCTGCTTTTGAACTTGACATGCCAAAGACCCGATTTAATTAGAATGGATTGATTAGTCTAATTCCATGAAACCTTCGAATCTTCGCGATGTCTTAATTACTTATTTTTAATCTAAACATTAATTAGGTATGTCGTCATTAGATATTATAGCACTCAAATATTTGTCATTCTAGATTATTTCGTCATACTAGACCGCTAAAAATAATAGGTACCTATTGGAAATATTGCATTATATAATGTGCTTCTGTTTTTTGTTTATTCAGCTATCTATCCGGTTCATAATCACCACAAAAAAATTAATCGTTCGACTTATTATTATAAATCATTCGACTATTTACTTTAAAATAAAATAACCGTGTTGTGTTAATTGTTATAGGATTTTATCTATAGGAAATATATGTTCTATTAGATACACCTCTGCCCAACCCTTTACGAATTACAGGCGTGATATTATCACACTAATATTAAAAAGGCGAAAGTTTGTGAGTGTGTTTGTTTGTTACTTCTTCACGCAAAAACTACTGCACGGATTTGGATGAAATTTGGTACACAGATAGTTTATAACCCGGATTAACAAATAGGATACTTTTTATCTCGATTTTATATTCCCGTGGGTCGTAGCGGGTGAAGCCGCTGGCAACAGCTAGTATTATATAAAAATCGAGAAAATGGGGTTTCAATGTACAAAATCATCGATTTACACATCAATCTTAGTAATACTATGTCTTGAACACATTGCCAGTAGTTTACACCAAAACAACACATCATATAAATGACATTACATAAGAACTTGTCTCTCAAAAGCAGGCTCCAATTCAGGTCTGTGACAGTGAGTGACCGGGGCACTGGACCGCGTTGCGTGTCATATTGAGCAACCCAACCTTTCCGAAGCAACCACGACACATTAACATTATTAACCGTTCAGTAACCTGCGAGGTGTAAACAATTTATTTGTAACTTTGGCACTTAAAGTGCGATCATATTTTGCTACTTTCTTACATACTTTCTAGGCACATGATGATTGCAAGGAACTGCTTCTTTGCAATCATTATTTGCCTAGCCTTTTTCAAACTATGTTGGGGTCGGCTTCCAGTGTAACTAATACACATATGTTACATGAAGCGACTGCCTATCTGAATTCCATAACACAATTGGTATTGAGTACCTTTGGTAAGACTGCTTGTCAGACTTACCGGCCACTGAGTACCCGTAACGACTGCCAAAGATCTTTAAGCGACAGCTAGGAGTAACGGCTTTATAAGCAGTTCCTTAATATAAAAGAGAAACTTTATTTGCCTTGCATCGTGCTATAGGTTGTATTGTATGGAAAGCAAGCTCAAGTCAATCCCTTCCTTATCATTGTTAGCTATTGGTTAGTGTGTCGAGTCAATACGTGCTTAGCTTATACTATCGGAACTTGCAAACATTGACACTATGATGTCACTTGCTAGTATAGCCACCGAATAACATGCAATTGTTTTAGAGCCCACTAGATGTCTTGTCATTGGTCAACCACGTTCTTCTTTTATTTTATTACGTAAGTCAAGTATGTCGCCGAACGAGTCTGAATCGGACTTGTCTCGATGACATCGGTTGGTCGATGTATTACAAGCTAACCAAAGGACCACGTGAACAGACATACCTCTTTTTTTTGCATGTTTTAGCCTCAAACATGCTATAATCGCTAAGTAAACTTGATTGGGTAAATATCTGATAATTCTTACTAGGCGTTATTGATAGTCACGTCATGGGTAATCAAGGAGGTAAAGTCTATGCAAATGATGTTGAGAATAGATCGTGCTGTTTACCCGGAATCGTCTGTCGTCAGGCGGAGCACATCTCACGCATAGACACCCAATGATGTGATACAAGTATACAAGTACGTTTGTACATGTGTGATGTAACCTTGACATGATTGCCTCCATGACCGTAAGCAGTAATTGCGATCGTCAACTGATCAATAAAGTATAGGACGAGTCATCACGATCGCTTAAGGTAAGGTTCATGCAGGCACACTCAGGGCAACACTTAATGAACTTCCTCAACCTAATATGAATTTTATGGATCATAAGCGATTTTAACTCCGATATGCAATTATGCTAAAAGTTATTTAAAAGCTATGATAATTTAATTATGCTGATATTTTTCCGTTGTATGTATTTCGACTTCAGTAATTGAAGCGAAACTTAAAAGGATATACCTAGTTCATGGCAAGCTTTTTCTTGTGGATCTAAAGTGGTGGTACAGTCTTAATGTATTTGGAAACCCACTCTTTTAAAGATAAAATGGCAATTGAGTCCTTATTTCGTAGCACGAAACAAAGCTGTTTGTTAACAGTACTTAGTAGCGTATCATTACAGCTGAATAACGTCTAAGTGATATTAGATAAATATCAGCGACCCGACCTCAGTTGGGCAACACACATTAATAGGCAGAGACTCGTGTGTATTGCCATTATTACACACAATAATAGGATGAATGGGGAGTTCACAAAGCGCCGAAGGTGTTCGAGTACGATACTTAAACAATACCTGTTCTATACAACAGTTGAATGGTATTCTTCGCGAATCTGTGTCCCAATCGCGAATTTAGTGCGAGACTTGCAGCCACAATGTTTAGAAGTTTCGCAAGCGCCCGAGGCCGGTCGTCCGTCAGTTTCGGTCACGATCGTGCGGCTTCGTGCATCTCGCTGTGTCTAGCGCCTTGCCAAACATTGATGTCCTCCACTCACTAGCCGAGTTATTGTTTCGTACTTATTCACGTCGCCTTCATTTGGGTAATGACAGTTTTATACAATAACGTACGAGAGAGCCATGTGACACGACTTTGTACCGCATTTAGACTGTAATACATACACACAATATTTGTTTAGCCATAAATTCTGTATTCGTAGTTCTCGGGTTACGAGAGCTCACTAATAAACTAAAGGGTTTAGGTTAGATATTATTTATATGGCAGTTGGTAATGGTATCGTGCAAATACTGTCATTTATCGTTAATTTAATGCTTTCTGAAATTAGTACCTAATCACAAATTCAAAGATACTCTAGAACTTAAACATTTTAGTTTGGAGCATTACTTAATAACAGAAACAGAGTCGATTATAATAGTGATTGCTTTGATTACAAGCAGTGATGCGACTAAAACGAAAGCCCCCGTACGTAATTATGTCGTACGAATTCGTGTCGTGTTGAGTCGCCCTGTCGTTAATGCGTAGGTATTGCACTGAATTCGTCAATGTGTCAAGTGAAATTTTTGATAAGTACTGTCTACGTAACGTCTGGGCTCGTATTGGTGACACAGCAAGTCGTTTACATAATATATTATGAGTACATATGACAGACATTGTAATGTCATCGTAATCGAAATAATGTAGGAGGAGCGGCCTATTATGTGCGTCCGAAAGTTTATGGTGTGTGCAGTTGTAACAGATTGCTCAAAGTTTGAAGATCAGTCATTAGTTCGTCTCATCATCTCGTCTCATTTTCTTGTCCTTACGCCAATTAATTTCGGGTTATAATCAAATATCAACACAAAACAGCTATTTTCGCTAACGCAGCTAGCAGATTACGGGAAAAAGGAGGCAGCTCCTTCCTGTTTAATTTTAGTTTAATTAAATATTATATTAGGAGAAACTAGATGCTTTAAAAGTTTTCTAGATGTTTTAAGTTATAGTCTTCAGGTTCAAATGGTGGCGTTCTAGATCGAGATATGTATTTAATTAATAAATTACTTGTAACATTTTAGTCTGCGGTATTTTGTATAACGCTCTTAGTGAGAGTTAACCTTAAAAATATGTAAAACAATGAGTCGACACCATGATGAATATTCCTATGGCAACACCTTACAATTGCTAAGCCATATTATATATGGTAACATCATGTTCGAGTCAAAGTTTCTTATCCTGTTTTGTTATCGTATGAGTTACCAACTTTATTACAATGGGAACCAGACTAACTTGCTTTTGTGTAGAAACTAAAAGTGTTCTAGTTCTAGTTTTTTATCTTGTTAGGCCATAAGGTAGGCTCTACCTCTACCTAGATACATAAAAACTCGAGCACACTTTTCGTTTCTTGCGCCCGTTTTCACAAACGCTAAGCGACAGTTTGCACGGTTGGAAAATTCTTTGTACTGAATTAAGCATTGAAACACAACAGTGACAATCTTATCCAATTTTTTGGCGCCATGAAATGTTTTTCTTGTTTTGATACTAGTACTTAGATGTTTTTGTTATTATTTTAGATTTATTTGATTCCTAAATAATGTATTACTACTAATTCATAATAAAAGCCTGTGCCCTATTATATAGAGATTACTTTAGTCTCGCAAGTAATTAGTAAATACTGTCCCTACCTAAACACGTAAATGAGATAGAACGTAACTAGACAAGTAACTGTATCGAACCAAATCTAGAGAGCGTGAACTCAAATCTGGCCTTAGATTTATCTTCATACAAAATAGTGCTTTCAGAATCATCAGTACCATTAATATTCATACATTACCAACTTGCACAATACATTACACAGTGCGATCAAAGAGTGCTTACTAAATAACCATTTACAACTGCAAGAGAATTAAAATATCGTGCTCATCTGCATTAGGTGGTTAGTACAATTGCTAGCAATACAAATGTACTGCTGAGATGTCGACACCGCCAGGATCCGCGTTCCGAATGAAATATCTAGGTTTAAAGATTGCAGTACTACAGTCCACGGGTAACAAATAAATGCCCTTTACTTAGAATTAGAGACTTCAGTACTACCTTTACTTTTAAGATGCTGATAGTTTTGTTTGGTATTCGACTTTTACAAAATACGGTCGGACGATGCAATCTATGGCTCGATGCAATCTATGGCTCAGCACGATTTGTTTTTTTTGCAGTTTCGAAGCGATAGGTTATAGGCTTATAAGTCCTGTCCTAATTTTTCTGTTTATTCATCATCATCATGTTCATCAGGATAAGTATGGTAAGCCAAGCACCCCACGGCATGTTAACGGTCAGAAATTCTGGGGATAGTTGCATACCAGACTAACTTACAACAAAAATTCTAGTTTTTTCGATTCCACATCACTCATTGCTTTGTTATGCAAAGTAATTTGGAAGCCTTCAAAACTCCGAATTCCTTCTAAAAGTGCGTCACTCAATTAGGGTGTGATCTTATGCTTTGGCAGAATCACCAAACCTAGTGATCAAAATCGTGTTTTTTTACAGGATCTCATTTTAGAGATCAACATTTTATAACACACCTAAACTAGCCTAATATTGTTGACACAGGAATGAATGTAAGACCCTGAACACTTAAGTCCGCCTCTACAGAATATTTATTATGTCATGTCGTCAATTGTTTTCAAATTAACATGTAAATGAAATTGTCTAGGATGTAAGTTATGTATCCTTGCGCCTTTGATCAGGCAACTAATAATTTCCCGTGGGAGTCGAATAACACGTTATTGTAGGAAGATGGTGATCATAAATTATTATGTTTATTATGCTCATATTCAAGGTGGGATTAATCCTGGGAAATTATTTTAATTGTACAAGAGGATGTTATCAAAATTATGGAAATAGACAAAAAACACACTGTCCAGCAGGGCTATTGCGTATCTTTTAAATGACAGTGGCTATCATATTGTCTATGAATTAACTGTCAAATTGGTTATGGTTTAGTACAAAATGGAACCATTTGACATTATTTGATGTACACTATTTGATAGCCACTGTCATTTAAAAGATTCGCAATAGCCCTGCAGGGGCACTGTAACTGAAACAAATGAACCACAAACAATTTAGGAACATCACTAAGAAAGAACCCATTGAATTGAATTGTCAATGTTTTAATAAAATTCTAATATCCAAAAAGTTTATGAATATGACGAATCCACCAGTCAATTATATTCAAATAAGCTTTACTAATCGGTGATGCATTAATTACTTAAGGAATTTCGAGAAACTCGCCTATGTATGTATCAAGATGAATATAAATTCCACCTATCCACACAATATTTATTACCACCAATAGATTTATTATAAAGCGTGTATCTAGTTTAGTAATAATATCACTTCCAATGGTTGCGTAAAAGCGATCTGTTAGCTTTCAACGATTGAATGGTTCATTTTATGAATACGTGTTTAGTAACGAAACTTAAAAGTTAGAAGATATGTTTGCTAATTCAATGTTCTAACTAAGCTTGAAAAGTGCTTCAAGTTCAAAGTCACGCTTATTTTTCGCGAATCACGTGGTGCTGCCACATTTAGTGCTAATTTTGGCAGTTTGACTTGTTCTTCCAGTCACGAGAATATTATTGATTGTACGACGAGATATATCGATAATTGGTGCTGTTAACCGGACTTTTGGATAAACTAGGATTACTCATGCTGGGTAGAAGAAGGTAACAGTTACCTATGTGATTTTTTTGTTTGTGGTCTGACAAAAAAGTAAAAATATACCATAAAAATGATATGTGTGGATAACTTAAGCGAGTAAAAAGCTTCTAAGGGTATAGTGTGCCAAAATATTCGATTTGAATGAATAACGTAGGTTTTGAGAAACTTGGGTGTACACCTTTGCCTAACTCTTTGGGAATTGTTGGTTATGTTTATATAATTATGTAAGTGTTAAATCTCATTCTGTTAGCATTTTTATGAATGTTTTTATAGCACTGTTAAGCAGCGGATATTGCTTCACGTTTCTGCTATACTGAACTTTAATACGCGAATAATTTCGACCTTGTAACCGAAAAACATTATATTAACAGTTAGACGGCGACCTTGTCACTACTGACACATAACATAAACATGAACCCGCCAATAAACTGCATGTACCAACTCTGCTTGACCATTTAACATTTGACCCGCACGATGTCTCAAACAGACGCAATATTAATTTAATTCAGCTATATTTTGATTTTACAGTTTCGGACGCACATTAAAAAAGATTGTTTTATTTTGTTTTGAATTTTGTAAAGAATTATATTGAAAACAAATAAAGTTACGAAACACGCAATAAAATTAGACGTACAGAAGAATTGACCTCTCATAAAACTTGTATTTGTGTATCTTATCTGTATCCAACGTAATGTCGTTAAGTTTCAAAATATTTATACACGAAGGCAATATCCATCCATACCATATAATCATTTGTGTCTATGGTGACACAAGGAGGCTTTTAGCGGTGAGGAAACCCTCTGTAATAGATATAGAGATTGAATTAACCGCACTTGCGAAAGACATCTTCGTTAATAACCCGCGGGCACTTGTGCGCACACAACAAATGAGCGAGGTTTAAAGACATCAACGCGTTTACTTAAACAAATTTTACCATAAACAAATATATTCATTACGTTATTAATATTATCACAGCAAATAAGGAAACGATAACAACCATTGCCGTTCCCGCAATCAGACGATATCTCGACTAACAAAGCTCGTGGTTCCTGCTCGCGGTTGTTAAGCTCAAATGTAATGACAATCGTGAATATTCATAAGGCAGATTGTCGTTTCGCGTATAAAACATCGAAGTTGTAGCCTTGAACCGTTGCGCAACGCGCTGGCATTTGTCCTAACGCGTCGTCGTCAATTGGAAGTTGCTGAGGGTCCACAATCCACATGCCTTTCGAAATGGTCTATCTACGGGCATCCGATTCGAGATTACGAGGCGTAGTTGTCCGATTCGTCGCGATACTATCGGCTTGTCGAACTAATTCGTAGTGAGTGAGTTACTCAAGACGTCCTTCGTTTCACGTGATCGAGTGGCAGCGAAGTACGCGTGGAGCTTAATTGTGGGACACAGACTCCGAGCTATTGTTGTTCAGTACATACTTCGTGGGATAACCTTTTTACCCGATTGCACATTAAGACTTATTGATTGTCTAAAACCTAAATGTTTCACAGTCCTTCAAGCCTATTGGAAATGTTCGTGATTATTTTTAATTATACTTTGGCTAACGTTTAATGACTTCTGAATATGTGAGCTAATAGCTCACAGTCGTTGCGAAAACCGACGAGGATATAAAAGTTAATTATGAGTGTGTTCATTAAAAGCTTGAACTCTAAGGTTTCGAACTTTGTTTGTATTTGGTAACAATGTTGTATTCAAATGTCAAGTCCATGACCAATGTGAGATGATCGTGTTGAAATTATTCATGGTATCTTATTTTACGATAGTCGTAGTTAAGTTCGAAGCCATAAATACGTAAAAAAATGGGCACTTTAGATAAATAATAAATCTGAAATGCAACTTGTATTTCACACAGCGGTAAACTGAACTAATGATAGACAAAGTATATAAATGTACAAACATACTTTCTTATTCATCATTTCCTCAATTTCACTGCACAGAACTTTGGATGACACATCTTTGGCAAGTTTCTAAAGGCTAATTTTGAAAGGAAAGCCTTTGGCACAAAAATACTTCTAGCTGAATGGTTGTATCTAGATACGGTATGGTATGGGATATATTTATGAGTATATATATATATATATTTACACGACTCTGTCATACCAAATCATCTTCCTTGCGATCTCGGGTTTCCCGTAGGTTCATGTTTTCGAGAATCCTTTTCAGTTAAGTGCTCTCATGAAAAATAATTCCTGAGCAAACGAGCTTTGTTCGTGTGAAAATATAGAGTAAATGATTTTTCCCAAATAAATTTACCTATATATAGCTACATCAATTTATCGGTCTCGTAAAGCGCAAGTGCAACTTTCATCGAAATCTTTAGAGTCTTTTACAATAATGTGATCTACCACATCTACCTGCCATTATTTTAAAACTACCTCTTCCTGGAATCTTTAGTCCTTCAATTTACTGTTTAAACCATGCATTATATTTTGAGCTTTTCCTAAACGTACCAAAATCCACGTATTTGGTAGAAACTATCTAGGTATCATTATATCATGCAAGTTCTGTAATGTATTTTTTAGTGTAATGATATCCAAAGTTTTTGTGTTTACTAACTACACCTAGACATTGCCTAAGCACAATTATCAGCGATTCTCATCTGAAACATGATTCCTAGCAGTTAAGCTCTAAATATGTAGCAAAACACGCTTTAATAATATTTACTAATTATGTACTTTGTCGTAATAAACATCCGTCTTGTAATTTCTTACAAGATGAAAATCATTAGAGCAAAAACATTTTATTAATCGGAGCAATTTGTGTGTCGACAGCTCAAACGAAATAAATCGATCAGAATCTTGATTCGCAAATTAACAACTTGGTTTAAATTGGTACTTAATGAATTGAAAGGGACCAGATAATTAACCAAAATAAGCACGTTAACATAAATAATAAGTATGTCTATATGAAGAACTGTATCACGGTATGCCTACCTAAACATTTACTTTATTGTTAGGCTTACTCGTTAAGCTGTGTTTCTCACTAGTCAAACTTGAGTGAAGGTTTTGCCTGTGAAGTTCACTTCCCAGGCAAAGGTATTCCAGAATCGTTTTTACAAAGGCTTCTTTTCATTTTTAACTACATTGTTATTGCTCGTGATTTCGTACGCATGAAAAAGTTTATGTGAATTTGCGAAAATAACATGTATCTCTGTGGAAAATTTCTACGAGATCCGTTCAGCCGTCCTGGAGTGATTTAGTAACAAACATCCATCTATTCATCCAAACTATCACATTTTTAATGTTAGTAATAAGATAATAGCTTCAATACAATTTTATCAAAATCTAAAATATCTAAAGTAAGTAATTTTCCTCTACATTTGAGATTGACAAACCCCATCAATTTTCTAATCTAACGTTTCTCTCGAAGTTCGAGTAGGTTATAAAATAATCTACTTGATTACCTTTAATAACTACAAAAACGTTAACGAATTGCTCGTCATACCATTATACCAAAGTTACTTAAATACCAACAAAAAAACAGGTCACGAAGTCTCCTCAACTTAGTTTCAAAGTGTTCTCAGTTAAGTTGCGGTTAAGTATTACTTAAGTTCAAACCAAGTTCTTTGACGAGTTTAAGTTCGCAAAGGAAATAAGTTAGAGAGATAACCTCGGGATAAGATGACTACAGCATTGTTCTTTAACTGTTTCTCATTATGTCATCTAAGGTTAACGAAATAATCAAATAATTATAGTTTCGTTCCTTAGTATGTTTCTTTTTTTCTATTGTCTTGTGTTTTTAGTCATTTTGCTGATAAATTATATAATTTGTTTAAGTGCTTAATAGATTTGGTGTTTTTCGTCTGATTTTAAGTTAAGTAAACATAATAAGATGCTTTTTTAATACCGCATACAGCATTTAAAGCCGTAATTTAAAAACGTAATGTTTCCAAGTCACGTCACGATAATTCACGTCATGATAATTAATTGTTTATACTCGTACCAAAATATCGTGCGTAGGTTTAAATTAAAACATTTAAATCAGTTCACCCATACAACAAACCCAGATGCATATAAATAGCTTTTTGTTATTCAATATATGATATCACAAAAGTTTAATATTTACATAATAAAAACATTTTGATCTAAATTCTTGTCTAAAATGTCAGACACGATGATCTTTTTGTTTTTTATATACACAAATGTCCCGATGTGATGCCCGATAGTAGATCACATAAGGTTAAACATTGATATATGATGTTTGTAAGATTATGTAAATTGTTTTTTTTTTTTACAAAAAGGAATTAATTTTAAGAAAATTGACTTTGTCCTTTTTATCTAAGTCAAATATTTCGTTTCTGTGCAGCAGTCTTTATGACATTTTTATTGAAGTACAAATGAATACTAGTTTAAAATTTTATAACCGTAATCATTTACATCGGCGAGTTGGACAACGAAAGTGTCGATCGTTTATCAGTAACGTTAATACTCAAATCAAGAACAGGTTCCGATACTTGACAGAGCCGAATCTTTCTTAACTCACATATTTACGTGTCACATGTAATAAATATTTGAAAGTCTACATCTTTCAGTCTTGCTAACCTTCAATGCTATATTTTGAAACACTGTTTTGATGCTTATTGTGCTTAAATGTTTTAAGGTTGTTTGACCGCAGAACTAAGTTGTCGCTAAGTTGTGGTTAAGTTATTTGCACATGTGATTCTTTCGCAGAGCATCTTATTGTGTCTTCAAGTGTACTACAGTCAGGCACATTAACGGATATGTATCATCAGTTGAAAGTCTAGCACGTGATGAAACCTCATAGAAAAGGGCTCTCAGACATGTTCTCAGCACCAGTGCTCGATGTTGCAACTGCGGCTTGACATACATACGATGTACATTGCCTGTAATCCGCAACAGACACTCTGCGTATTCTAAGGACACTGCCACTGACGGACTAAGCAATTTTCGTGTCAGATTTGACGAGAGCAATCATCGCATGAATGAATTGACGCAACCTGAGCTCGTCCACGAATAACCGCGGGGTTCAACTTTAAATTAACTTAAAGCTCACGCTTATGCAAGAACGTATTATCAAAATAAGATGCATTGACTTGATTTTAACGTGAAGAAATAAATGTCTATTTACAAGCCGACTTGTAAGTTCATTCATGTAAGTTAATTACAAAAGCTAGTTTTTATTTATTATTTTGTACTGGAACCTAAGCCTTAAATCTATCCTTGAATTGTATGCCCAATCATCCCTTAAGCTTAAGTTCACTTACCTTTATTGTTGTTTTAAATAAATACACGGCGGGAAAAATCACAGAGTCACTGTTGTAATAGCGCGCGGCAGGTTTGGGCTTGGTCTTTTATAGTCGCTGTAGCGGGGATGCGCGTGCGCCGGGGGGCCGACACGTACGTCCACATGACTGCGAGTATAGGTGACCTCACTTAGCTATCTTCTACTTTATCTGCTTTACAGGCACACGCTGAAAGTTTTTCAATATCAGCTGAATCTTCAGTTGCGTGTGTTCGGTCAAGCGTTAAAAATTATTATAATTAAGCGGGTCTTGTTTAGTTTTTAATAGCGTATTAGTTCTGTAGTCCTGAAAGTCTTTAACCAGTCTTACTAAGAGTTATCAAATTACACAATCTAACTGGGTTATGGGGGTCAGATAAAAAAAAAAAGCGTTTATTCATGGTCACATCCGTGTTACAAAATATATTACTTCTGCCAAACTGTATTAAAGTTTGTTTGGATGTAGCTCCCTTACACATTTTTTTTATTTTTTTTTATTTATAGGCAAGCATTCCAGGCAAAGTACTGGCTGTATCCCTTAATACTAGAAGCTGACCCCAACATACTTAGTTGGAATACGCTAGGCAAATGATAATTATCAGTGCTGTAAAGTTCTAATAATTATTTATTGGGACTGAATCATTACCTAATTTTAACGTAAGTAAAGAATTAGTAAATACACTTTTGAGATTGAAGTTTAAATAAATATTTGTACAACAATCATTCGTTTAATTAAGTTAATCGATCCTGATCATCTAATTTTAGTTTTCGTAAAAATCTAAATAGGCAATTTAGATAATACTAGGCTATAGAAGAATTAATAAGTTCCTTAGTAATAAAGAAGATCAGGAAGTAACGTCATGAACTTAGACATAACTTGTTAATAATAAGTGCAAGGTCATACAAACAACATTAATACCTACTTAATTTGATGGCCTATTAAATAATAGTTGACACATCACGCACCTTCTACGCAAAAACATAACGGTTGTAGATTTAGATTATAGAGACATACAAAGAGAGAGAAAGAGCTCTTGGCTCTTTGCCAAACAAAGTATGATTTGTATGAGAAGAGGGCCTTTCCCTGCAGTGGGTCAGTAATAGACTGGTTTATATACAGCTATCTATACTTTAATATTATATAGAGGAAAGATTTGTATTTTAGTATGTAACGAATAAACTTAAAAACTACTAGACTGATTTGAAAAATCCTTTTATCGTTTTAAAGTTACACTATCCCCGGGTGGCATAGGCTACTTTTTATCCCTGTATTCCCACGGGAACGGGAACTACGCGGGTGAAACCGCGTTACATCCGCTAGTATACAGTAAAGAGGTAGGATAAGTTTGTAAGTTTGCATTAGAAGGTTCTCCGAAATGTACCTACTATTTAAAATTTATAATTTGCTCGCTGAAAGATACATTATTCGTGGGTGCTATTGCCTATAAATTTATTTTACGATGCACATTAGCCAAGCTATCACAATTATTTCGAACGAAATCGAGGGCGAAGTGCAAGTGCTGTATAAACTGTGAATAATTTAACTTAATTACAGTTAATGGTCTACTTTACTTTATTTTACTTTAGTTTATGTTTAAATAGTAACAGACCCACGGTTCAGTTGAAGGTTAAGTTCGGCCTGTCCGTGGATAGGTGACCATTAGTTCCTTATCGAGACTCCTATGTGGTTCAGAAGACATGTTAAGCCGTCTTTCTTGATATTTGATAGTCGTGAAAGGTATTTAGTGGCCCAAAGTCTGACAACCAGTCTTACCAAGAGGTATCGAAAGAGATAAGTGTAGTCGTTCCATGATAAATACTGGTATCCAGATAAATCCGGTCGAACTAGAAGCTGAAAAATGGCTAGGCAGATAATGACGATGAAACTGTGATTAAAAAAAAAATGACAAAAAAAATATAGGGGGAAAAGGTGACAAAATGTTTGATATCGTAATTTTGAAATACCACTATGTTATAGCGTTCTGGATAATCCATTTAGAACTATCGCACTCAGAGATATTTAATTATTACTTAAGCCGTCACTTAGTAAAGATTTGACATACTTATGTATGGTAAGACTGTCTAAACCTTAATGGCCGTAATGGCATAAGTAATCATTAAAGTTCCCTGAGTGCGGCAGTATGATTTATGACTATTTTTAATTTCTTCATGTTACACGTGTCACAGCAGAAGGAGAGCAGTGGTGGCCGCCCCGACTTACGAACAGTAAGTCGCGGGTTCCAACCGTGTTTGTGTAATTTATTTCATCACCACTGCTCTCAAAAACGGCGAAGGAAAACATCGTGAAGAATCCGACACGTCCTTGAACTAAAAAAAAATCGAAGACTTGTGACATCCACTAATCCGCACTGGGCCCGCGTGGTAGATTATAGCCCATTCCCTTTTAAAGAGTGTGTCCTAGCAGTGGGAACATTAATAGGCTGTTGATGATTTTTTGATGACGTGTCAAATCATTATTAGCATAATTAGCACTCTGACTACACTGCCTCGTTCGCCTAGTTTCGCAAGTGTAGTGCATGAGGTCCTTGGTCAGATTCCCAGATCGCATAAAGAGCTATTGGGTTTTTCGATAGGAATTTCTTATTGGACGTCACAGAGTCAGGATTTATGCCTAAAGATAGTAATAGGTTTGACCTACATGTGACTTAAGCTAAACTGGGGATATGAGGGTTAGGGAATTAGGGTCCTTAAGGCCCTTAGGGTATTCAAGGCGTAATGTTATGTCATGTTTTTGAATCAACATATTTATTTATTTATTTCATTTAAATCAGGTTTATCCCATAATTTGTTAGTATTCCTTAACCTATGTTAGTAAAAACCACAATAAATAATAACGACAAACACACAACACTTATTCCTAATTCCGCCACCTACTGGCGATACCTGGCGATAGGTGCGCCATCAGGTGGCTTAGTCTTACTAGCAACAATGCCTAGAAGACTGCTGTCGCTACCCCGCAACCGACGCAGCAGCGACGCAGATCTTTTACGAATTATCGCAAAGAAGTCATCTGTGCACGGTGCCGGAAACATCCCAGAAGCACTACAGAAACGCACTACAATATCCTAAAAGCATTGTTGAACTGGATACGCAAGGCATTATACGCTATTCCTAATGTTTCCGCGTTTGAGACGAGGTCTCCTCTCTGAAGGAAAGGGACAATCTCAGGGGTCAGTGAATGTTCATGTTATCCTAGAAAGTGTATGTTCTTATAAAGGGTGTAAAAGTACCCTTAACGCAAACGAAGGGCACTTGTTCTCCCCACCACTGCGAACATTTTTGTTCTAGACCATACCTGGGAACCCTCTAGCTACGGAGATAATGGGGATCAAAGTTTCAAATTTTTCACAGCTGTTTTTGTAAATACTCGTTTTTCAGGGTATTACTTTACTTAAATTACCTCCATGACCCGTTTACTATTCAAAGCATCCACTAGCACAATGTTTTAAGAGTGCTACATTGTGTTTTACCGTAAAATGCGATTTTTGACTCCAAAAAAAAAAGTCGTTTCCCAGCAATTTTTTTTGCATAGGGGTACTTAGTTTGATGTACAGAATACTTGGTTGAAGTTTGCGTGAAGGGTTCATATACACCCTGTATGTTCTAGGACACCCGAGTTCTTCACAATGTTTCCCTTCGCCGTTTTTAATAATTCGGTAATGACTTGTTCAAAATGAAGAAACAGTTGTTGTTTCTTAACTTTTTTTCATAACGTTGACGTTAGGTTCGAATTTATACCCTACAATTTTTAAGTCGAGCTCGTTTCCACAGCAACGCATTGGTGTCTACCATTGCTTACCTATCATAAAGCTGACTAAAATTATCAGTTACTACATATCACAGCCTAGCCTGGAATATTATTATTATGTGAGATATGTCCTAACAATATTCTCATATTGAGGAGTTCATGGCTAGATAAAAACAGCCACTCGGAACAATCTTCAGGTTAAGCCACGGTTGCCTAGGTTGGCCCGTGGATGGGTGACCTCCCATAACATACCGAGTTCCCTCTATGCCTCGGAAAGCACGTTAAGCCGTTGGTCGCAGCTGTTATTTGAAAATCTTTGATAGTCGTTAAATATAGTCAGTGGGCAGACAGTCTGACAACCAGTCTTACCAAAAGGTACCACATTACCCAATACCAATTGGGTTCTGGAGATCACATAGGCAGTCGCTCTACGTAAAATACTGGTATTCAGCTGCACCCGGTTAGACATGCTCGAACCTGTCCCCAACGTAGTTTGGAAGCTGCCTAGCTAAGCAGCTACCAAGCTTGATAATGTATTAGACCTCCTTTATACGAAGGCTTACTGGCTGGCTAACACTGACAATGGTCATTTAAAACGATAATATAATATGTGATTCGTTTCAGTGCTAATGATATTTAAAGATCACCTAGGCATTGTAACGTCACTAATTTCATGGATAATGTACTTAATTGCCGTATTAATCAAGGAGCTATGCAGTACTAAACTTAATAAAGACGAGACGGTTGCAGTTACACAGTAATGTGCCTGCCTGACTACAAGTTAATATAATTCTCTGAAATTCAGCGTTATTCTCGCAGATGGAAAATATGAACGAGTTAAGGAATAAAAAAAAACCAACTCAGAAAGCGAAACTTAATCAATCATTGCATGAAGAATATAACGTTTAACGATAGATTCTGTGAAATGAAATAACCGGGTACAAATCCAGACTCGGTGGCTTTTTTTTTGGCGGCTGGATTATCATCAAATAACCCCTCCCGCTCTTGGGCAGAGCGAAAGGGAATGTCCGACTTCTACTGACTAAAAACCACCCCTTCTTAGCCCTATATGTCGAGGCCGCGGTAACTTGTGAACCCGCAGTTCAGACTCGGTGGTTGCAACTGAGAAATTATTGATGAAAAAACCCGAAAACACTTTGCCGGACCCAGGAATTTAACACAAAACTTCGTGCTTGATTGTGGTCACTAGACCAACGAGACAGGCAATAAGATCACGCCCTATTACATAAACATAACCGTAAATGTGGGTGTACAGTCACGAGCAATAATATGTAGGTATACACTTGGCAAAGTTAAAACGCGTCTTTTTTTTGAAAATTTACGGCACGGTTGGAGCAGTGGCTCATGCAATGGACTGTTGCGTTGCGTGTCGCGGGTTCGATCCCCGCACGGAACAAATATTTGTATGGCCTACTGATAGTTGTTCCGGGTCTGGGTATTTGTGTTTGTGAGTTTACTGGACACAATAGGAATTTCTCCTGTATCGTGGGTCCACGATACAGGAGAAATTCCTATTGTGGGGTAACGTATTTAAAAAAAGAATATCTCGTGAAATAATGATTGCAACTTTGAGATCGAGATAGATAATTATAACATGGGTTCTAAAATATTTATTTCGTTACGTATTATGAACATGAAATCAACACAGTAGGAGAAAAGTGCTGACTGTACTCGTTAGGTACACATCTAACCTAACCCTTAGAGGATTACAAGGCGTGTTGTTATGTTATTTGCGAATTAAGATATGGCCACAAAGAGAGGGACTCAGAAGATGATAAGTATTAATACAGTATAAAAGAAGCTAAGCTGCTCCGACCAAATAAATTGAGATAAGGAAGAGAATGATGGCGAAAACGTAAAAGAAACATAAATTGAACGCTTTACAGTTACAACAGATTAATTTATTAAGAGTTAAGAGTTATGCATGTAATCACTATGTATAATGCAGTCATCAATCAATTTAACTAAAGTCTTTCTTATAATTAAATCATCATTATAATTAAGAGATCACTGCACGTTTGCTCTCAAAACTAGGCCACTTTTCAAGGGAGATTTATGCTTAGTGATCTTTGTATAAGTACTGTCCAGTTACGTATGTTATTTAACCGACATATCATATAACTTCTCAACCAAAATTGATTAAGTACTCCAGTCTCTCCAGAGTCATTATTCAGAAGGGAAAAGAGGAATACATTTGTATGGAAAGAGCATCCCCTGTAGCCTCTCAAACCTATCTAAAAAGCGTAGAAGCAAGAGAATGTTTGCCAATTTGAGGAACTCTACTCATTTTTTTCTTTTCGCGTCAATAGCTCAAAATTTTGTACGCAGCAATCTGGACAGCTCTTTCGTTTGTTTCGTTTAAGTTAAATGTGAAGAGGTTTGGAATGTCCTCTGCTGAGTCAATCTTGCCAGATTGTCTTGAGGTCAACTCGGGCACGTTGTCTACATAAAGATTTCCATGTTGGCCATTGCAGTTGATGACCAGGGGGTAGTTATCTGCCGGTACAATGAATTGTACTGCCATTTTTAGCAGTAAACAGTTTCGGGTTTATAAAAATGTATGAATAGCACATTAAATACACACAGAAAATGTTTAAAAACTAACGGATTCGTATCTTTTTACACCGAAAATATTAAGCTCTGAGCCAACACCACAGTGTACATATTTAATCACACTAATATTATAAAGGCGAAAGTTTGTGAGTGTCTATGTTTGTTACTTCTTCATGCAAAAACTACTGAACGGATTTGGATAATTTTGGTACACAGATAGTTTATAACTTGGATTAACACATAGATACATTCATCCTGATTTTATCTTCCCGTGAGATAATTTTCGAGCTGTAGCGGACGAAGCTGCCGGCAACAGTTAGTTGATTCATAAAATTCAAATATTTATCTTAATCCTTATTTATCGTTATTCTTTAACATGTTAGTGGCAATTTTTGTTGCATCATGAATCTTGTACCAATTTGCTACGAAATAATACCTTCTTCTTTTTCACATGTGGTTACAGCTTATTAGCAATGATAGTGGTGTGACTGTTGGACTGCCAAGTCATATCTAGGTTCCGAGTTCGAACACAAGACACACGACACCTCTGAGTTTTCGGATTTAATGTACGTATTGTATAATTATCACTTGCTTCGATAAAGGAATTGAGAGTTATTTCTCGACTCGACGGTGTGTAAGCCAAGTTAGAGGTTTTTTTTTTTTGGGGGTGGTAAATCATCAAATAACCGCTCCCGCTCCGGGCAGAGAGAAAGGGAGTGTGAGACTTCTACTGACTAAAAACTACCTATGTTCCTACTTAGCCCTTTATGTCGAGGCCGCGGTATCTCTTGCGAACAAACCGCAGCCCCGTGGTGGTACTTGGTACACCTCGGCCTCACACTTCGGGAATAACAGGCTACAGACGTGGATAATTTTGTCTAGAAACGTGCTTTATATGTATAAAATATTACATCGCCTACAGTTTACGTAATATCAAAGGTTACGGTCAACTAACAATTTTTGACATAAAGATACCATCGAAACACGTCTATTTTGACTACGTGTCAACGGAGTTCTTTTTATAAATATAACATTATCAACTTCTGAATCTTAGAGAGAAATACATATTCAAGATCAGTGGCGCTTGCAAAGCTGTATTGTTACTTACATGTGTATTCAATATCTATCTTGATAATCATAACCACGAAAGAGTTCGTTGTTCTCATCCAAAAATGCGGACTTACAACCTTTTATCTACTAGGAAGAGATTGTAAGTTCATGGAAGTTCAACCTTATGCACTCTGCACCGTTACTTTTTTGTCACCGTTTTCAGAACACGTAGGTTTTAAAAATAGAGTATGATGTTTTTTGAAGAACGTCTAGTTCTTGTCAGTCGTAAGAGGTGTATAGGCCTATTAGTATACCCACATTTTCATCAGTTATGTTTAAGTCCCATCTAATAGGGGGCGAGGCTATTGCCATCTACCGGGCCCAAATTCAGACTCCGCGGCTCACCATCATCATCAGCCTAGAATGTTCCCACTGCAGGGACTCAGGCCTCCTCCTTAGGAGAAGGATGGCTTTCCACCAAGCGGGCCCAGTGCAGATTGGCTGAATGCGCGGCAGCCACTCAGAAATCCCTAATATAAAAACCTGATAACACTTTGCCCGGCCTGGAAATCCTAGGACAGGGATGGCAAACCTTTATGGATCAACGTGCCATTTTTTCTAAAGCAATGTGCATTGAGACCTTGCACGTGCCGTCTTATAATATTGCTTAGTCTTTATTGGCAGATAATTTCACTAAATATTTTCAACTAAAAACTCTTTATATACTACCAAAAAGATTAAAACTTGAGTTATGTCGTAATATTTTTTAACGTATAATTAAAATTAAAGTAGCACTATTTTAACTTCTGTTGTTGCTGAATAGAATATTATGTAACTTATTATATGTGTAATATATTAAATGGGTTGTAAGAGGTTACTTTTAATAGATTACACGTTGAACTGAACTCCTCTACCAAAAGGTTTCTAATCGAATGTTATGTTATTCATCTCTGAAAATAATTACTCATAGGCATGGATGAACTTATGTATAAAAATTCACGGATTAAGAAAAATTAAAAGATGCGCGTGCCATTGGTTTGGCATCCCTGTCCTAGGACTGCATGTTCTCGCTGGCTACCACTAGATCAACACACGTTAGGTCCCTTTGCATATTTTTAAATTGTCACCATCTTTTCAATGCAGTTGCTCTGTGATTTCATTTTCAGTGCAAGATGAGTGATGTCTCTTGTAGAAGCAAAGGAAGCGGGCACGATCATCCTGTTTTATCAATATATAGAAAACTAGCGGACATCACGCGGTTTCACCCGGTGGTTCCCGTTTCCGTGGGAATACAGGGATAAAAAGTAGCCTATGTCACCCGGGGATAGCGTAGCTTCCCAACGGTGAGAGAATTTTTCAAATCGGTCCAGTAGTTTCGGAGCCTATTCGTTACAGACAAACAAACAAATCTTTCCTCTTTATAATATTAGTGCAGATGAGGAAGACGATACAGACTGGAACTTCCGCTAAGTTAGTATTTTCGTGGTCCTTTCCAATGTTAGTTATTCACAAAAAGACATGACGTTTCGGAAAACCTTCCAATCTTCTTCATGTTAGTTTTAATCGGAATTATGATTGTATCCTTAAAAATACTCAGAAGTAACAATCAAATTCAATTGCGCAAATTCTTCGTAAAGTAAACTTTTTATAAAGTTACTTATTGAAACTTGTTTAATCGACCGTTTCAAGCAAACACAGTCATTTGACAAACATTTTTTATAACTCCTTTACTGTTTTGCCGATAAGGTGATTTTATGTGTGTGTACGGTCAGAAGGTTTGGCAAAGTAAAAAGCGTGTTCTCAGTTGAAGGTTTACTGAACGACTAACACAAAGATTACAATATACAGTGCAGTGGTTGAGGGCTTAGAGTTAACTTACGAGCTACGTCATACATGACCTAAGACTAAAGATGTATATGTAATTTGCCTACGCGCTACAATCCTCCCCCCTTAGATTTAACGATAAAATTTTAATTTGTAACAACCCAAAAGAATACAAAATTATCTATGAACTAATTAAAATTACGGACGATAACATAACAATAAACAAATTGAGTTGTGAACAATGGTTTTACTTATGCTAGAGCGTTCACACTATGCTACTTATACTAGAGAGAGTATTATTTTCGTCACATGTTGTTTACACTACACTTTAACTTTGAGGTTTGCACTCGCGATTTGCTTGTAGGTTGGGCATCCCTGGCGGTGCGCCGATAGCACGTTGTGTGATCGCGTGGTTGATTTTGTCTCGACGGAGGCTTCGATGCGGCGCTTGCAATAGCACCACCCTACGTAGAGTATAGATAGGGTTACCGCTGTGCTGACTAGAATGTTTGCGGTTAGCGACATCTTGTGGGTGACGGTAACGGTTTTATCTTGCAGCGACCTTGTTGCCTTCGGCTGCGCTGTTGCCATGAGGTATGAGTGCGGCGATAGTGAACGTTTGTTGAAGAGTGACGGTTATTCATACGGCTGATAAAGACGTTGACGGAGGCGGCTCATATGTCGAATCTCACGGTCTTCTTAACGACCCGGCCCGATTTCGTTGTAATCAGCGGTGTCGTAGTGCTCGAAGTGATGTATGGAGTCGTAACGTTCGCCGGATGTGGGACGGTGTCGGGTGGCGTCGTTGTTTGGGTCTCCTGGCGTGGGACCGACACATTATCAAATTCTAATAGGTAAGCTGGTTTTAGACGATCAAGTGACACTGTGACTTGCCTTCCGTTACAGTCTAATGTATAAAATTTTGGATGTCGTTTTATTACTTTAAATGGACCTTCGTACGGTGGTACCAAAGATCGACGTGCTTCATTTCTAACAAACACATGAGTGTTAATGGCTAAATCTTTATGAACGAATACACTATTGTTGTTGCTATGTAAACTTGAATGTGAGAGTTTGGGAACGGATGACAATGACTTGGTTAACAGTTTGATGTAGTCGCTGTCGTTAATATTGGTTGTAGATTTTGAATTAAATAGATCGCCTGGCAGTCTAAGACTACTGCCGTATAAAAATTGCGATGGACTGTATCCCAGATCTAATTTAACTGCCGAGCGCAACCCTAGGAGTACTAGAGGTAATTCCCGTAACCATTGTGTGCTATTTGAACATTTTGCCATAATAGCAGCCTTTAAGGTACGGTGAAGTCTTTCTATCATGCCGTTCGACTTTGGGTTGTATGCAGTTGTGCGAACTCGTTCGATGCCGAGTCTTTTTAATAACTGCCGAAATAAATCTGATTCGAATTGACGACCTTGATCTGAGGTTATACGTATTGGACAACCGAAACGAGCAATCCAATGCTCTACGAACACCTTAGCAACCGTTTCAGCTGTTATATTTTTTACGGGTATAACTTCTGGCCATTTCGTCACCCTGTCGATGATGGTAACGCAATATTTAAAATCCTCTGCCGGTGGCAGTGGTCCTATTATATCGATGTGTACATTTTCAAAACGATTACCTGTGCTGTCAAATTCGCCTATCGGTGTTACTGTGTGGCGTTGAATTTTAGATTTTTGACAGGGAACACACATTTTAACGAAATTTTTTATGTCGGTATTCATGTTGCTCCAGAAATACCTTGACTTAACTAAGCGTTGAGTAGCTGCGACGCCGGGATGACTCACATTGTGTAAAGTCTTTATGGCGAGTTCCCGGAACTGTATGGGTAGATAAGGACGTATATCGTTTGTTGATGTTTCGCAGGCTATTTTTATTTCTGAATCGGGCATTGTTATTAATTTAAATTGGAGTTTGTCGTGTTTGCGTAGATTTTGTAATTCCGGATCGCTTTTTTGTAGTTCAGCTAACTTTTGATAATCTACTAGTGATGGCAAGATAATCTCATCGATTCGGGATAATGCGTCGGCGACTGTATTTTTGTCACCTTCTATGTACATAATGTTATCGCAAAATTGGGAAATGAAATCTAGTTGTCTTAACCGTCTAGGTGAGTCTGAAGGCGATACCTTTTTAGATAGGGCGAAGGTCAATGGTTTGTGGTCTGTTAGTACTGTTAGCTGTCTGCCTTCTACCATATGGCGGAAGTGTTTAATTGCCATGTATATTGCTAGAAGTTCCCTATCGTACGTGCTGTATCTTGTTTGGGTATCGGTGAGTTTCTTTGAATAAAATCCTAGAGGTTCTAATTTATGGCCAACTTTCTGATTTAAAGCGGCGCCTACGCAAGTACCGGAAGCGTCTGTCATCAACACTAATGGCACGGTTGCGTCGGGATGCGATAACGTGACTGTATTATTGATGGCTTGTTTACATCGACTGAATGCTTCTAATGCACTTTCGGTCCATGTAATTTCTGTTTTGTCGCATTTTTTTGAATTGTGTAAATACGCGTTTAGTGGTGTTTGAATTTCTGCAGCTTTTGGAATGTTGAGCCTGTAGAAATTCATCATTCCGAGGAAACGTCTAAGTTCCTCTATTGTATTGGGTTGTGGATAATCATTAATAAGTTGCGTCTTGTTTGCGCTCGGTTTTATGCCTTTTGAGTTGATGTGGTAACCGAGGAAGCTTAACTCGGATTTACCGAATTCGCATTTATCTGTGTTGATTGTTAAACCGATATTATTTAATCGTTCTAAAACTATCTCTAAATGTTTTGCATGCGTTTCTTTTGAATCTGAAGCTATAATTACATCATCAAGGTAAGGAAATGCAAAGTCAAGACTTTTTAATGCGTTGTTGACTAGTCTTTGAAAATATTGCGCTGCGTTACGTAACCCAAAGTTCATTCTCGTAAATTCGAATAAACCGAATGGAGTTATGACTGCAGTTTTTGGGATGTCTTCGGGAGCCATTGGTATATTATGGTAAGCTTTCCGGACGTCAATTTTTGAAAATATAGTTTTCCCTTTGAGTAAATATGTGAAATCAAGTAGTCTTGGTAATGGGTTACGGTCGGGAGTAGTTTGTGCGTTAAGTCTACGGTAGTCTCCGCACGGTCTTATTTCACCGTTTTTTTTACTAACGCAAACAAGTGGGTTAGCCCAAGGACTATTCGAAGGTCTACAAATACCTAATTGCATCATTCTTTCGAATTCTGCTTTGGCGACTTTGTATTTCTCCGGATTAAGTGGTCGTACTTTTTCATGGACCGGGGGTCCATTAGTATAAATGTGGTGTTGAACATCATGCTTAGGATGTGTTTTAAAGTTTTTTAATTTGGTGATGTCGGGAAATTTTTGTAATATGAGATGGTATTCGTCGTTTACATCGATTGATCGAATACTCGATTCAGGGCAATTTGTAATATTTGTGGCGCGCGATATTAAAGTGAGTTTGTCTATTAGTTTCCTACCATGTAAGTCTACTATTAGTTTGTTAGCAGCAAGGAAGTCAGCGCCTATTATTGAACGTTGTACATCGGCTAGTATGAACTTCCATTGGAATGGGCGACGTAAACCTAAGTTAACTGTGATGGACTTTTCCCCGTATGTTTTGATTTTTGTGCCGTTGGCTGCATATAATATGTAATCTGATGTGGATGCGTTTTGCCTTTTACCGGCTAAAACCGACACATCAGCACCAGTGTCGATAAGAAATCGTGCACCAGTTTTAATATCTGTAACACATAAACGATAGGAATTGTTGACACCGGCGACATTGTGTATTTGACCCGGTGTCTGAATTAGTTTTCCGGGTTCCTTTTATTGCAATTTATTGTGTCGCCGCATTTACGCGCATTTATGCCATAAGTGAAGTGGTAGAAACACTGGTAATTCGCATCACCTGGTTTCTCTTTTTTTCTGAGGTAATTCGCCCTATTTTTATAAGTGTTTTCGCGACTTTTAGAGCGCGTGCGGGAAGTTCCACGGCTATAACGATCTCGGCTTCGCGACTCGCGGTTCTGATGGTTAATGGAATCGTCTAGTTTAGTGCGTAATTCTGAAATTTCTAGTTTCATTTGTTTTAGGTCATTTACAATGGTTTCGGGAAGTGTTGGGTCTGCACTCGGAGTTGTTTTAGAAACCGGGGCTATTTCAGATGGTCTGGTATTTTCCAGAATTTTATCAGCGATTTTAGCCAAACCATCGAGTTTTACCTCGTCAGTGTCGCATGCGGTTATGACGGCCCTAATTGAGTGTGGAAGACGACCTGTCCACAATAACTTTAGTGTATCGTCTGGGACTTTATTTTTCCCTAAGTCTCGCATACGCCGTAATAATTGTGAAGGCTTTTGATCTCCGAGTTCGATTTCGTTTAAGAGTTGGTTCATTTGTTTTGTTTCCGACTCTTCGTAAACCGAAATTAACCTATTTTTTAGAGTTTCATACTTATTATTCTCAGGCATGTTTTCAAGAATGTCACTAATATCAGTTAATTCGTCAGGTTTCAGCCTAGCTATTAGAAGTTGACTTTTGTGCAGGTCACTTGCCTTTAGAGGATCCACGATGGCGTTGAATTGATGAAACCAGAGTCTTGGTCGATCTTGCCAGAAGTCCGGTATCCTCGGTGTCATGGAAACTGCCGTCATCTGTTGCGGCTGTGGCTGGTCTTGGGTTGACATGGCTGCAAGTTGTTGAAAGAGCTGCGGCCTGGTCGAGTCGTTTGTTTTTACGCGCAATGAATTATAGTCTTTGTTAAAAACTTGGAACTTGATACGCGAGCGGACGCGTCGGGTGTCACCACTTTGCCGATAAGGTGATTTTATGTGTGTGTACGGTCAGAAGGTTTGGCAAAGTAAAAAGCGTGTTCTCAGTTGAAGGTTTACTGAACGACTAACACAAAGATTACAATATACAGTGCAGTGGTTGAGGGCTTAGAGTTAACTTACGAGCTACGTCATACATGACCTAAGACTAAAGATGTATATGTAATTTGCCTACGCGCTACACTGTTAAACGAGGCTTCACTCGCATGTAGCGATTAACTTTTTTTGGTTTGTCTCTCAGTATGTCAATGATACTACAATGACATGTATTATCATATTTTTACACGTAAATGAGTGATTGTAACTTAGGCGTACCTAATCATGTGTGACAGGAATAATTGGTCATTAGTAGATAGGTCCTACTTGTGTTTTTTCTGATAACGTAACACATACCATCACGATTGTGATCGCCGTAGGTTTTTGCAGTTGTTGGTTTGTTTTGCATACACTATAATGCTATTAAAATTGATTTTCACCTACGTTTCTATGATGATTATCTTAGTACGTTGCCACAAACATAGTATTTTGAAAACTATACTGTACGAAATAGGTCTTATTTTTTTGGGCGGGTGGAAAATCATAAAAAACCCCTCCCGCTCTTGGGCAGAGTGAATGGGAGTGCCAGACTTTTACTGACTAAAAACCATCCATGTTCCTTCTTAGCCCTATATGTCGATCCAAATCTCAACGTAGGAACCGTTGTTTCACGAGAAAATCGCTTTTAAGTTTTGCTAAAGTGTAAACATATTTTGTAGTCTGTAGTGCCTGCACCAGAAACCTTACTACATTGAGGTTTCTGATGATCATAATGTTCTTCCTGCCCTTTTAACAAACGGCTCAAGGTCGGTGAACCACGTTTTTTTCTTCCATTCTGCCCTATCATTTACTTCTTTTTTATGTTTTCTGTTAATTAATAAAAAAACGAACTTGCCAATAGGTATGGACAAACTTGACCATTTAATAGATATCATGTGAGCTTTTTGCTTCAATTTAGAGCGAAATATTGACGTCATCGTCACATTAATTTTGGTGTGATTACTAGAAAACATCTGCTGCCCTTGCCTCGGGCTTCCAATTATATTATTATGGCAGGTCATTGAAACGATGACACATTCAAACCAATTATCTTTATGACTAATATACTTTGAATGCTGTTCGAATGATTTTTAATTGAATTTTTCTCAAACTTTTTCTGTAAATACAGTCATGGTTGAGTTGGTCACTTCACGTCCGAAATGAAGGGAAGTGAAGTACGAGTGTTTTGAGACACTCAAAATTGTCCTGCCCTTATCCCAGTTTATTTGAAGTCGACGCATACTGTGTTCTTCGTCATTTCAGCAGTCATATCCTTCCCAGCCATATTATATTTTAAACAGTCCATCCATCTTTTCTTTGGTCTTATCCACATCTTCTTCATCTTAACCACTCAACATTTTCCTCAATACGTTTTTCTAATTTATCCGCTCATGTCCTACCACGATAACAGATTACCATTAACAGACTACCTAATGTAATATTAACCCGTAATTTGATAATTTATTTTGGTTTTGAATGGTACCATTCAGCATCGCCGTTGCTTAGCGCAAAAATTATATTTACAAATCTGCCTTGTGAAATTACTATACTTATGACTTGTTCATGTTTAATGACTACTAACAAAGAACGTGTGGAAGAAGACTCAAAATACATGGTAATTAATTATAGGAGAATAATTATGACTATACTTACTTCGACGTTTTCTATCCTCATAATAGGTATGCTTTTCATCAACCTACTAGAAACGCAAGCTTACTATTTAGTAAGCTTGCTTGCTTTATTGGCATCTTTTAGTTAGAAGCCAGGCTTATGTACGTACTTAAGCTTGGTTTCTTTACAATTACCATCATCATTCTCTTGCACTTAACCCAATTAATTTGAGGTCGGCGCAGCATGTCTTACTCTTTCATACCTTTCTGTTTACTATTGCCAGCCCTACTTATTGCTATTGCGTTTAACAGACTATAACTGGATCAGAGTTATTATTGAATTAATCATAATCACGCATGCAGCACACTTATCATCCTTTCCAAGAGTAATTTAAGTAATAATTAATCACAAAACAAATACAGAATATTGTAACACATAAGATTAGAGCAATAATTCTATAATAGTACATTATGGTACAAGTGTGTAATGTTGGTGATTACCGCTGAGGCGCCATTGAGACCCAAGCCGTTAGATGAGGGTCTTAAGAGAGTCTCAGCGATAATCACCAACATTAAACACTTGTACCATAATGTACTATTGTAATCACACATACCGAGTTTAATCCGTGTCTCGGAAAGCTCGTTAAGCCGTTGGTCCTGGCTGTCGTTTGTAGATCTTTGAAAGTCGTTACAGGTAGTCAGTGAGCCGGAAGTTTTATTACCAGTCTTACCAAGGTGTATCGAATTACCCAGTAGTAATTGGATTTTGGAGAGCAGTTAGGCAGTCGTTCCTTAAAATACTCAGTTAGACTGGAAGCCGACCCCAACATATTTTTGGGAAGACGCTAAGCAGATGATGAAGAAAAATATGCATTTAGTGTAATAATAGGCCGGAGTGAACGTTTCACGATCCAAACATTTGATGAGCATGACCGTGTGAACTATCACAATAAACGTCAATAAATAGTACACGGATCTCCGGCTTAGTTAGTAGTTTTCAGTAAGGATGTTACTACAATACTCATACATATTTTTAATGTGCATAATCATCGTGACATTATAAAATTAATGGATGATGAAGGGTGACGTAAGGACACCGGTGTAAATATGTCACGCGAGGTAGCAGTCGCATGATTTCTTTGTTATGTCACTTTTAGTATTGTAATATTAGGATAATAATCAGGGGCTGCATGTTTGTAATTCTAATTAGTAACTAAAGAAACAGGCCTGGAAATGAAAAGCGTAAGGCTTAAGGCGTAAGGTTTTAAACGAAAAATCTATAATTGAATGGGACTGTCTGAAAATGTCTGAACTATTCTTCAGATCCTCAGGTCCCCTTATTAGTACACTAGCAAGAGGATCTGAGGATCACTTAGCTAAGCTAGTTAAGTAACTGTAAACTGAATCTATCTTTATTGAAAAACTGTACATACGTTATTTCAAAGAAAAATGTAAAGGAATCAATGCTTCCAAGAATGCACCAAGTAATTACACCGTCTGCCTTAGCAACCAGTGTCACAATACAGCCAGTTGCATCGACTAAGAAGTTATTTATGAATTGACAAGATATCAACACGAAATAACAAGGATTTCTTATTCAGAGGTAATAACTATGTGGAAATCCCTGTGCCTCTATTATGATAGAATGTGTCTATGGTGTATTTTATAGTGCGTGTTTCGAATTGTAATAGCAAAAAAAATGTTCCAATTAAGAGTCATATGCTGTGATCATGTTCCCCTATGATTCGAATGCGCGCCGCGGTTGCGAAGTGTGTACCAATCACAACCGACTTTGTAGCGCAAATTGGAATTTTCTCATACCGTCTTTAACGACGTACTGTATCCTAAGAACTGTGTTCTACTGACATCGATGTTTTTCTCAAAACGTGGTTTCGAGATCTTTGATCTTTAACCTATCATTGCTACATGAATTTGATGGTAGTAAGGCGAGTGCATGTGGTCTAGGTCACATCGCGGTCGAACTCCATCACAACCATTTTGTTACCCGTGATGAATATGTGATTGACAGATTGACTACAACAACCAACAAACAACAACAACAATCAACTAAATCCTTTCATATAACTATGAAAGGATAGTTCCTTTCGTTAACCAATTAGAGGAATAGGTGAGCTCTGACCCCTGCAGCTTTTACTTCTGTACCCGTTACAGAGCTATGTCCCAACTAATGTGGTTACGCACTTTGTGTTTTATTGTTACCAGACATTGCAGTCTTTTTGGTTGGTGGGAAATCATCAAATAACACCCGCTCTTGGGCAGAGCGAAAGAGAGTGTCAGACTTCTACTGATTAAAAACCACCCATGTTTCTTCTTAGCCCTTTATTTCGGGGCCGACGCATCTCTTACAACATCCCGCAGCCCCGACGGGGAATCGGTGCGGTCTTCTTCCATATAAATTCCGACGAGAGAAGGCAGACCGTGATTAATCCATCGAGACGAGAATCTGGAGTCATCATGATTCTGAACTTATCCCAATTTATTTTTGGTCTTCGCAGTATGCCTTCCATACTTCTCAATATTACTCGTTATCACAGGAGTCACTTCCTTTCTAGCCATATTATACTTCAGACAGTCCATCCATCGTTTCTAGAATCTAGAGTATTTATGGATTCATCTAAGTCTGCCTTCAAAAGGCTAGAAGAAAGGCCTGGCTAATGTGCTTTCTTGGCTAGCTTTAGAAACGTAGAGCTGATAAACTAATGATGATAAACTAACATCATAACCTGCCTATTCTCAACAATTCAAGCTCTTACCACTCCTTTCCCAACTGTCTTGGATCTTCGGCTTCGATGAAAAACATAAACATGATGAAGATAGTTAAACAAGAGGTACGGTCAGCAACAGAAGTAGCTAAACACATTGGAATTTTAGTTATTCGATGACGCAAAACTACAACTATTATTTTTAATATTTCAGAAGACTATTATATTATAAACTATTCTTTTAAATATTAAATATATTGTTAGTAAAATCTAGCAAGTTTTTATTTAAAAAAATGCTTTGAAACTTTGACTAGTGTTAATCTATTTCTGATGCTGACTGTACCAACCCAGAAGCGATAAAAATAATCTCATTGATGAATCCCTGTATAATACATTAACAATTTACTTGAATGCAATCGGCGATTGTAAGAAATGTTGTAAGCTTTTTATTACAGTAGGTACCTACACTGTAGTGGTACCATTTTGATCTTGAGCTGGCTTAACGTATTAAAGAGTTTCAATGCAAGGCCAGCTTATCACTGACATGAGGCCTGATGTAGATACTCCAAACGTAGGTCAGACAATTGATGATGTCAGTAGCGAAGTAAAATTTTATTTCGCTCATTACCTTTGTGCATAAAATTCCTAAGGACCGTATCCAACTTTTTTGTATTGTTCTTCAAACCATAGAATATATACAACCAAATTGAATTCTGATTCGATTGTGTGTTAATAGGCCGTGCAGCGCGTGCTGCAGTCTAAAAAGGATACAAGCTCGAATGTTTCTCGATCATTGGGCAATCTATCTTGAAGGGGAAGTATCACATGATTGACTCCGCAGTCGAATAATGTAATTTTTTGAGGTAAACAGCAGAGGTAATCGGGTGCTGGTGTTGCAAAATACTACTACCTTTTTACAGTGTAGGTCGCATCATGACCTCTTTGGTTGCAAGCGTGACTGCAAAGAATGAGGTCCCTGGTCGGTGGGTACGATTCCCAGTTCAGGGAAAGCTTTATTTATTGGGTTTTTCCATCAGAAAATTTTCAGTTGCAGTCTCAGAGTCTGGTATCGTACCAGATCGATGGCAATAGGCTTGCCATAGCCAGTAGGAAGTAGGTGCCTAGTTAGTAAGTTTATAAAACTGGTCAAAAGAACTTTGATAGTTTGAAATTGTGTTTTTTATAAAATTAACCAATTTTTTTGTTCATCCTCAAATTTTTGTTAATGTGGCAACCGAAAAAATCATTAAATCAGTCGTGTCACCGATTTTATATTTTATAATTTAAATGGGTTGATCTGTGATCATTTACTTACACACAGACTCTAAAAATATTTTTTAATGTCTTTAGCTATCGTTAAATCTAAGACAACTTACAACTATGTAACACGACAAACGCTCACATAAATTTTACACTTAAAACTAGCTCATGTTAAATAGGTACATAAAGACCAACTTAACTAATTAAAGCAATCAACATCTTTGAGTGCACACTCATTCATTCGAAACAATTGCCAAACGCATGCCATTGTATTTAAATGTAAAAAAATAGCACCACGTGGGAAACCGCAATGATTTACATCGCGAAAATGCAACGAAACTAGTTAAAACAATCGGTCTTGCTTACAACCGCGGAATATTGAATACTCCGACATTGTAAAGCTATTGTTTTAAACTTTAAATAACATCACACTCGTCTTTTGCTTGCTTCATGGGTTTACCTAGTGGTCGCAATCCTGACGGCTGACCATGACACTCCAGATAGGTGGATTTTTTAGTAGCAGTCACAGAGTCTGGATTCAAACCCAGTACTGGCGATATGTGGGTGTACTATTAGGTACGCCTCTACCTATCCCTTCAGGGATTACACACGTGATGATGATATTATGTTGTTCTTATTTTCTAAAGAGGTACCTAGAAACTCCTCGATATGCCTTTTTTGCGGGGTGGGAAATCATCAAATAACCCCCCCCGCTCTTGGGCAGAGCGAAATCCCTTCCATATTGCCTAAAAACCACCCATGTTCCTTCTTGGCCCTTTATGTCAAGGCCGCGGTATCTCTTACAACATCCTACAGCCCGTACTCGTATGCTTAAATTGATATTTAATCAGAGGGCCTATCATAGAGGCCCTAAAAAAATACAAAAAGTATTTAGGGCTGACTTTAGTAAGATAACAAAAAGTTTATACTTATGTGTTAAGGTAAGTCCTATGTCATAAGGGGAGAGAAAACCTTTTACCATAGACTAACTATGAAAACAAGTCCTGATTTGTTTCTGATATTAAAAAAATCCAGTAAGACTGCCAATGTTTCTGTCTAATTGGCCAAACAAGGTAGAATTCACTCAGCAGTGCAACAGGATGACTAAACAACACAAATAGACTTCCAAAAATGGGAATCGAACGCGTCCATAGATTTTTCGATGTTCAAGTTTTTGAAAAGTACATACATATTCACCATCTGTTGATTGCCTTTTACGTTACATTTAGTTCACCTTACGAAGAAACCTTCGCAAGCATCATGCCGAATTCACATTAACGTAACAAAATACATGTTTATTGACCAAACTAACAATTACATGTGCAATGGAACCATGTAGTATGTATTTACATTAATGATGAGTTCATAACGTATTGTTTATGGCCATCTAAAAGGACATAGAAGATGTGATCTCAGAAATCAAGTTCGTTTTATAAATAACATTTATTGGTACAAATAACGTGTGTCTGAATTACCGGAAGAAGAAACAATGACAATTATATAAATAAAATAAAATGCAATATAATATCCATAAAGTCTCAGGACTTTTCTTCAGGACTTTTTTAGAAATCTCAGGGACTTTTTTTTTTAATGGGACAAGCCCGCCTCACTATTCCTAAACCACTGTAACTTCTGTAAGCCAGAATCAACAGTGGCGACCACAAGAAAAGCGCCGAGACAATGAAGCTCGACGAAGTCACAGAGAAATGATTTGACTGTCTTGGATCCCGCAACGAAATTAATCAGAAAAGAATAGCGGAGGAGTAGGAAAAACAGAAATTTCCACTTCCCTCCATATCAGCAGGAGACAGAACAGAACAAGGCCAACAGGCACACAGGTAATCTCAGGGTCTATTGACAAATAGTGCAATAATAAAAGCAACCTCGTAGCTGCCTCCTTGGTTTATTGGTTGCAATCACGACTGCTGAATATGAGTTCCTGGGTCGGGCAAATTTTCAGTTTCAGTATTAGCAGCCGGAGTTTACATTTGTGCCCGGTTGATGTTTATTATATTTCCATGGACGCCACAAGCCCCGGGTGTACTGTGAGGTACACCTGTGCCGTACCCTACGGGGACAACAGGCGTGATGTAATGTTATACAATGAGAGGTCTGATTACCTAATACCTACTACATTTATTCGTGGTCAATATTTTTGTACAAGTGACAATGTACGAACATTAACAAAGCCGTAATTATGCTAATTTCATATCGGTGACAGACATGTGTAAATCTGATTATTCACAAGGGCCAGGGCATACTATACTATATGCGACCGATACAGAGATAAATAGGAAGTATATAAAACTCACATTATAAAATTCACATAAAGGTGAAGTGCAATGTCACCAATAGTATGGCCTTTTATGAGGGAAGCCTAACAGATAGGCAGATAGGCAGTCGCGCCATGTAAAATATTGTTATTCAGCTGCCACCGGTACCTAAGACTGGAAGCCGCTCCAACATAGTTGGGAAAAGGCTAGCCTGATGACGATGAGGGAAGTCTAACCTTTTAAATAAACTTGAAACCTTGATATGTACTGTGAGAATAGGGTAGTTAACAAAAAAAATCTAATTAGTCCTTCAGATAGATTTCCAAATACGCGTTTTATCTTCGTCAATTTTTATTATTTGATATAACAAAAAATTCGTATCCAATATTTTTCGATAATCTAACAGAATGACTAAGAACCATATTTTTTTAAGTCAGTAAACATCCATATTGCCAAATGGTAAAACCTTTGTTTTTCTTCGGCACTCTGGACCACAGACGCAGTAGGCAGAGAATTTCACTCTTTAACTATGTGTATAATAAAACCCGAACCTGGTGATCGAACCCTGCAGAAACTCTACCCAGCAGTCTCCCTTGTAACTAACACGCTACTATAGTTCAAACGCCGTTTAACAGACTCGCTCATTTCGCGTCAATTTGTGATGATACAACCAATCAAAGGTCTATTCTAATATGAAGATTACAATCATTACACAAGAAACAAGCCCAGGCGCGGTAGTCACGACTACGCCCCGAACCTTTTCCCTTTCAGTCACGTGAAATCATCAAGGATTTATGAGAGAATTTTTAATTAAATATTAAGATAGGTAGGCAAAGGGTAAGTAAGGGTAAGGGTAGGGGTGGGTAAGTATCTTTAAGCTATCCACCACAAGGCCACCACGCCAACGCCACGCAAGGTCTCCACGCTCAAGGCTTAAGCTATTGCATAGAAGCTATGCAATAGCTTAAGCCTTGAGCGTGGAGACCAAATCCAGAAATTCCGGTGATACTTTTTAGTTTTTAGTTTTGCCATCTATCGATGAATAGCAGAACTTTTAATGACTTTTTGTTATATTTATTATGCAAAATAATAATAATAATAATAATGAGGAGGAGGAGGAGGAGGAGAAGGAGGAGCAGGAGGAGGAGGAGGATAAATTATATGAAATAATGAATAAAGATAAATAATTATAATTACATAAGTTGATAAAAAAGGCTATGCAATAGCTTTACCGCGGCAGTCTCCGAGTGCCACACGTCTTTTTTTTACTATATGTATGTCAAACGACCGCTGATTGTAGAGTGCTGCGGGTTCGATCCCCTGTGTCAGTCAGTTACAAATGGGTTTTCACAATCGGAATTTCTCTATACAAGTAAATAAATAAAATTTAAGTGTCGATTTTGACAAAGATGGCACGAATAATTTTTAATAACGATCAAAGTCTAAGGGTATATGGTATAAAACCATCCAGTCTGAACCGCTTCGTTACCCATGGTTTGAAGGAAGGGAGATAGAGAGAAAATATGTTGTAGATCTATTGAGAATGCGTTCTGGCCACATCCCATACAATAAGTTTAAATATTGAATGGGTATAACTTCCTCGCCAAACTGCGAAGTTTGTGGGGTGATAGAGGATATTTATCACGTGTTGATGGAATTTGACCGGAACATACACGAAAGACAATTTTCGCCTGATGTGGGATTTAACGTGGGCGTGGTGGCGTTATTCTAGCGTCCCTTTTCTCGGAAGAAGCTAGGATGTTGTGTCGGCTATTGCTTGTTATTTATAAGAACGAATATGGTTAGTAAACGAGGTTATAATAAACTTTAATATAACTGTGTTATTCATTGTTTAGTTGTAAGTTGATAATTGTATATGTTATAAGGGTGACTTTATAAAGTATAATAAAGGGTGTATAAGTACCCTTAACGCAAACGAAGGGCACTTGTTCTTCCCACCACTGCGATTTTTTTTTGGTTCTAGACCATACCTGGGAACCCCCTAGTTACGGAGATATTGGGGGTCAAAAATCCAAATTTTGCACAGCTTTTTTTATAAATTAAATACTAGTTTTTCAGGTTATAACTTTACATAGATTACCTCCATGACCCGTTTACTGTTCAAAGCATCTACTAGCACAATGTTTTAAGAGTGCTACATTGAGTTTTACCGTAAAATGAGATTTTTGACCCCAAAAAAAAAGTCGTTTCCCAGCAATAGGGGTACTTAGTGTGATGTACAGAATGCTTGGTTGACGTAAGTGTGAAGGGTTCATTTACACCGTGTATAACAACTTTACATTGATTGCAGATGAAGTATTAATGTTATTCAATTTTACCTGTTTGTCTCGGTTAATCTCCGAAACGGCTTTTGACTGGACTTATACTGGCAGATAACCGACTTTATAAGGATTAACATAGGACTTTATTTATAAAACACTCGAGTAGGTAACTAAACAAATACTTGTAATTAATTCGCATGTTGGGGGTAACAGCTAGTTTGAAATAAAACTTTAAGAATTCCTTGGTCAATTTGGAAGCTGTTACACATATAACAACAAAATCCTGCATTCTTGCATATCATTATTATTTTAATCGCAAACTAGAATCTTGCATTTTTATCGTTGAGCTGAGGTTGCACTACATACCTATTTATGTATTTATCTAAAAACTGATAGCAAAACAATATTTCATAACTTTTCAGTCTACTTAATTATAAGATACAACAACGGTCAAGGTTAGCTGGTGTTTGAAAGGCCTGTCGATAAGCACTGTAGAAAGAATATCTCTGAACTAAATCAGAACAGCAGATGCTTGTGATAACATTGTCAATAGTAGATATTTTGGTAGGCAGATAATCGTAGTCTACTGAGCCGGAAAGTCTGACGACCAATCATAGCAATTTAGGTTCATGGCCCACATATGACAAATGTATATTTAGGATATGATGGGACTGACATACGCATTGCGATTATAAATGTCCCTAAATAAATAAAGAAAAAAAAAAAAAATCATAGCAAGAGATTAGGGGATCGGACAAAAAAAAACTAATTAGTCCGTCAGATAGATATCCAAAAAATATAAAAGACATATTTTTCATTTTTTACACAAACAAAAAATGAAGACGATGCAGTGCTTCGAAAACTAGTTCGTCAGCACCTACATTTTTTACCTACAAATGACGTCACAACCCCCCACTCATGATCTTTGACGCGTTTTATTTTCGTAAATTTGTATTAATTTGATAAAACAAAAAACACGTATCCAATATTTTTCGATAATCTAACTGACGGACTAATTAGAATCATATTTTTTTGACTCGGTTCGATCCCATATTAATTATAGTGTCAACTCATCAACTGGGTTGTAGAATCAGCGGTAAAATCATCATCATTTTCCTGTCCTTGTCACATGTTATTTGGGATTGTTCAGTGTTTTTTTTTTTTGTTTTATTCAGTCAATCGTCACGATATTATTTACTCCTTTTTCGTCCATATCAATCCAGCCATCTTTTCTTTGGTCTCTCTCTCCTGCTCCATCTATGAACGTTTGTAGGTAGGTACCTATGATGACGGCACGGTTGGCGCAGTGGCTCAAGCAATTGAATGCTGCGCTGCGTGCCGCGGGTTCATCAACATATTTGTATGGCCTACAAATAGTTGTTTCGGGTCTGGGTGTTTGTATACGTGAGTTTATATGTTTGTGAGCGCATCCACGATACAGGAGAAATTCCTAGTGTGGGGCAGTTTATTTAAAAAAAAAATACCTGTTCATCACTCATTTAGTTGCTTCTTGCAAAATACAGTCAGGTATTTCTATCATCCGGTTAGACTGCAAGCTGACCACAAAATAGTTGGGAAAATACAGACAGATAATGATATTAATTAATTTACGTTAAATTTCAACACTATCATGGTGTTATTTCTTTGTATTCCCAATTGAGTCGGGAGGCCTGCAGTTTGTAAATGTCGACATCTACCAACACGCCCTAAATTGTTGCCCATTTTCTTACAGACTTAAAGCCTGTGTCGCAGCACTTGGAATATTCTAAGAGTCTTGATATTTCTGTTGTTTTATTTTTTTCTTAAACCGTAAAAGTAAAAAAAATATAAGTTAATTAATACGATCAAATACAAAATAGTTTATTAATTATAAAGACTGGTCTATAAACAGTGGTTACTATAAAGTACATCGAACTCAACGAAAAACAGCAAAAAATCTAATTTAAAACCGAATCATTATTACAAATTATGTAGATTAATGGAACTGGTATTAATATTAATTAACTGCGACTGACAACGGTGTAATATATTATGACAACAAAACTTCTATCATCATATAAAATTAAGGGTGAGGCCAAACGAGCGTAATTTTGTGAGTCGTGAGTCGCAGAATTTCGGTCGCAGAAATTGTGTGTTGTGTTGTGTGAGTCGGCAGACAGCTCATTTTGCGTCGCCGTGTGAATCAAATAGGCCTTTTGTATGAAACCTATTGCAGCAGAATTTCTGCGCTTCACGCCTAAGATGAACAAAAAAAAATATTCATGAGAGGGTGCCGAGATGGCAAGGTAAACCCTTTAATGTGTACTGCGGATACACTAACAAAAAAATTTTTTTTTACTTTAGCGCTGTGTCGGCGTTTACTCATTTAAAATAAATTAAATTACAAACTACGACTACTTATTAATTTAAATTACAGCTTTCTAGTACTAAGTGTATTTGAGATATAGTGCGGACGGACGGAGGGACGGACAGACAGACGGACATGGCGAAACTATAAGGGTTCCATCCTGACTACGGAACCTTAAAAAACGGAACTCTTATAGGATCGTGTATCTGTCTGTCTAACCATCCCTCCCCTTGGTCTCCGAAACTACTGAGCCGAAAATTTTGAAAAAAATACAGAAATTAGTTCACATCTTGTTAAAATTACCAGATGGTCTCATTGAGTTTCTGTGGAAAACGTGGTTGATTTCACATTTGTATTATTTCTGTATCCTATTTTTCTATGTAAGTCTTAATGTGTAATTGTTTGTTTTCCCAAATAAATAAAAAAAAAAAAATAACATGGAAAATCTCTCAATTTCTACTACAATGGTACAAAACCCTTTATGTTCGACTTTCATTTGGCCAGTTTTTATCCGACTGCGGCGAAGCCCAAAAGCAGGGTTATGTGTTTGACGTGTAGGTATGTATGTTTGTATGTCCGTATCTTTGTTCCCTCATAACTCCTAAACTGATGAAGAGATTTGAATAAAATAGTAATTAGATTCGTCTTGATAGCACGAGTGTCGCTGGCTATATTAAAATTAAAAATAAAGAAAAATAACTGATTTTGGGGGCCATATCGCGGAGTTTTTTTTTCATTACCGTCGAGTAGGGTATCAAAATGAAGGGTTTTCAAAAGAAGATTACATAAATTTAAACACTTATATGTATCTATAGCTATAAGAAATTTAAAGTCACAAATTCTATAAACAAACGCAGAAGTACAATCATCTGGGAATAATTGCAACCAACAAAAGAAAAAAAAAAAACTAAAAAGTTGTTAAACAAGTAGTTAAAAACCCCGACTGAAAAAACTGAAAAGCAAAAAACAAGAACATTTTTAAATTAAACAAAACTTAGAAGCACAAAAGAACCCTGCTCTTTTGAATATCAAATCTATACTAATGAAGAATTTGTTTGTTTGTTTGAACGCTATGAACTCAGGATCTACTGGTTGGAATTGAAAAAATATTTTTGTGTTGGATAGTCCATTTATCAAGGAAGGCTTTAGGCTATATAACATCACGCTACGACCAATAGGAGTGGAGCATAAATGAAAAATGTTGCAAAAACGGGAAACGATATTCCTTATTATGAGCTTCCGTTGCGTGCGCTGCAAAAATGATTTATGTAATGCAAATATCATGTATGAAAAATAGTTCCTCTTTAAAAGTTCTACAAATGTTAGGTTAAATATAATTATTTTTTGCGAAGCTTATTTAACCCCTATGGTATTAATCTATATCTAAAAATAATCTAAAAAAAAAATGTGTTTGTTAGAACGGAAATTTAAAATAGAATATTTGTTTCTTTTACTCTATATAGTTTTAACAAATATCTTATAAGATATCGCAATGTTAAAATGTCCGCGCGACAAAATAATTACGCGGACCGCTGGCCCTCGCATCCCGATGTAGATACGTGGAGATTCTGGCCTCCGGGAAATTCAAATTCAAATTATTTACTGCACCATAATATTTACAAGGTGATATTGTATATTGTTTTGTAAGTAGTGGTGGCCCAGTGGTGGCGGCCCCGACTTACGAGCAGTTGGTCGTGGGTTCGAACCCAGGCAGGCGCATTACTTTGGGTAATTTATTTCATCACCACTGTTCTCAAAACGGCGAAGGAAAACATAATAAGGAAACCGGCATACCTTAGAACCAAAAATTCGAAGATATGTGACATCTACCAATCCCCACTGGGCCCGCGTGGTGGATTACAGCCCATCCCACTCCTAGAGAGGTGGCCTGAGTCCCTGCAGTGGATACAATATAGGCTGATGATGATGATTGTATATTTAACAGTAAGAGATAAGTAGGTACTTACAGTAATTCTCACTTTAATAATGTAATCTAAAGGTTCTTTCTAATATTATAGAGAGGATTTTTGAGTTAAATCGTCACAAACAAAAAATTTAATCTTAAATTTTTTGTTTGTGACGATTTAACTCAAAAATTACTCAGACGACTTTAAATATTCTTTCAACATTAGAAAGCTAATTGAAAAAATATTACTATGGATAGTCGATCTATCGAGGAAGGTTGTAAGTTATAAATGTACTTATTATTATGACGCAGACGAAGTTGCGTGGGTCAGCTAATAGTGATGAAATAATTTTTAGTTTTTTAACTATTTTTTTTTGCCAACGTCTTCGACTGACGAAATTACCTGATTATATTATGTACCTAAGTACATACCCTATATTGCACCCGAGTGGGTTTTTAAAAGCTTTAAAAAGCATCTCGAGCATAACTTGACGCTATTATATATTTACTAACTTTAAATTCAAGGATTTTGTGTGGTTGTACCTACAAACTTCTCTCATAGTGACAGCTTACAATGTTGCATCTAAAAAGCTCAAGATCTCAAATCTCTAAGGGTCTAATTGTGTATCCACGCCGCAATTGTTTTGGGACGCGACCTGATGCTGTAATGACGCAGGCGACCTTAGCCCCTTTGGTCTCGGCAGTCAACTGAATTCGAGTGCATTATTATTTTGTTAGTTGGCTACGTTTAAACGTTAAACGGTTGCACGATGTCGGTCGCTTCAGGAGGTCAACTAAGCTTCACCTGACGTATTTAGTATTGACCTCGTAAATGTGAAAAACGGTGGATCCTTTGATGATTATATTGGTAACTTGTTAGGTGGATAGTTCAGAGGCTTGGCACCAAATTAGGTTATTGAATATAAAACAAAGTTGTCGACTTTACAGCTTCATAGCTTCTGAGATTTATAGTTAGCTTTTATTACACATTATATTTAATCACGAGCCTATTGTAGTAACTATACAATTGAACATGAACAAGTTTCTAATACCCATTTAATCGAGAGGTACATAGGCAATTATTACTTTGCTTGACTAACGTATTTCACAGATCAGGCAACAGTTAGCTATGGCACATTGGGTAGGAGGGCAACTAGAGCAGTTACTGCCTCCTCATGACATAATCCCATTGTTTTATCTATCCGTCATCGCCAACAAAAGCTGACCGACCACATATTATTTTATGGCCATTACTGTAACGGGTAATTACTGTCCTAACATTTAAATTGGGCCTTGTTGAAACCGTTCCGCTGCCGATAGCCATTAAAAAATCAATTAACTATTCAAGATGAATCCAAAAACCGCTCATACATAAATGAGTCTAATCTCTCAATAAAATATAGTGCAACTCATCTAAATTTTAATTAGTTCAACCATGCAGCTAAGGTCGTGTTTCGAGTACGATATTCAAGTAATGTAAGGCAACTGGATGCGCGCAATTAATATACCTATCGGGTACATAACTTCTTAGCCTAATCACTGTGTTTAGATAGTAAGGCCACTGTTCTAATTTGTGGCACTTACTAATGTAAATGAGATGAGTCTCAATGGAACATCGCATATTAATAAATATCTGGGCTCTCGTGAGTCAATGCGTTCGCGCGACATCATAGATGCGTCGCCGTGCCGTCGTTCCTTTCCTTATCGACCTTCGAAAGACGTCACCATACGTGTTCTTCCTCATACGTATAGTTTGATTGATAAATAAAATTAAAATTTGGATCTCGTGGCCGTGATAAGCCTTGCTTGCCTAGGTAGATTATCATAGGTTAGGTACACACACATTACATACAGAGTTTCCTCCGAAAACGTTAAGACGTTTTCCCCGGCTCTTATTTCTAAATCTTTGACCTGAATGTCAAAGATTAACGGGTAATCAGTTGCCCGAAAGTCTGTTAACCAGTCTTACCAAGGGGTATCGTATTACCAGCAGAACGAAATAGGTTGTGGAGGTCAGATAGGCAGTCTCTTTAGGTTAAATACAAGTATTCAGCTGCATCTGGTTAGACTAGAACCCAACGCAACCCCAATATATTTGGGAAAAAGTACCTACCTATGATAAATGATGATGCTACAATAAAAATATCGTTTTCCCCAAACAGAAGGCATAAAATAATTATTGCAACATTTGTTATGCATAATATATGTCACAAGCCAAGTAGGCATAGCACTAAAAGGAATTGAAATTGAAAAGAATTTGTACGGTCAGCCACAAAAAAAAATAAAAAAAAATATATTAAAGTAGGTACGGTACTCGTACTTATGCCAAAAACACATTTTTTTTTAAATTTTGGCTGTGTTTGTTACGGCTAATCTCCGATACGGCTGGACTACTTTTGACGGTACTTTTACTGGCAGAGACATGTTATAAGGTCCTAGCATATTATGCTAAACTCTAGAAAAAGAATTAGGGTTCAGTGCAGAAATTTCTCAATATTGTTACCAAACGATTATTGTATCGGATTTTGTGCAGCAATATTTTTCTCTATAATTTCACGAGAACGAAGGTCGAGGGGCATAGTTAGTAACTTAATTAACATTAGAGTCTATTTTTAATACACTGGACTAAATAAATTGCTGTAATAATTATAAGGTCAATACAGTCATGAATTCTGTATCAAATCGAAATTGGATCTTTTGCATCGGTGTTTCCTCGTGAGTGATACCAAATGTCATTGCCACTTTCCTAGTAACACTTACATCCGGGAACTTTTTGTATAATAGTCTAGGCACTATTTAAAAAGCCCGAATTAAATAATATAATTGTTCTCGAAATAAACAAAAATGAAAATAACAAAAACCCATGCCGAATAAGTTTCAAAAAACATGTGCATCAATAAAACAAGCTTAATCGGAAAAAATATTTTATGTCAATTATTTAACAAAACTAAAAAGGCAATAAAAAAAATCAGATAAAAATAACAACCTCTGTTATTAACTTATTATTAGTAACAATTAGACTTAAAAATAATCAGGTTAACTTATTATTAATTGTTTTATTGCTGCTAAAACTTGAATTGTGCTTATAAATGAATAAATAGAGAGAATATTTTTACGATTTAGTATCATCCTTATTTTCCTTGTCCTTATTTTCTTTGTCTTTGTTTTCTTTATCCTTATTTTCTTTATCTTTTGGTCTAGAGTCGGGTCTGTTAACAGGATTTACTTTACAAGTAATCTTGTAGGATTCGACCATTTTGACAGAGTCCCTAACTAGAATCGTAGATCTAATCGTGAAAGAATGTGAGAAACATACGGATGTGTCGCATAACGCCGTATGGAAACTAAGGTACAAGCGATAAAGGAACTTATCTGTACGCTGTTTAAGTTTCATTTCCACTCGACCGGGCAGCTTTGTGCCTTTGCGACAAGACATAATGAACTCGAAATCTTGTTGAGTAACATCCTTGTTGTCCTCATCACGGATGCACACATGCCAGTTCTGAGGTGCTCCAGGAGTGAACTTGACGTTCTTTATTTCAGAGTCCAAACTAACATTAAAATAGATGATTAAATTGCCACATTTCCGATTCACAAACAGATCATTTTTGTAAAGTATCAAATTCTCTGGTTCCGTAAACTTAGGTTCTAGTAATCGCACTTTGAAGTCTTGGCACACGTTTTTGGTTAGGTTAAGGATTTTTATGCAGTGGTTATTTGTGTCGGCGATGTAGAGATATTTCCCATCGGCTGTGATGGATAGGCCTGCAGGTTCGTTGAACAACGCTGGGTCGGTGGTCTCGATCATAGTTGGGATTAGCGTGGTGACTTTCTGTGGACCGACTTCGACTTTTTTTATCTTATGGTTGTATGAGTCTGCTATGTAGAGAGTCTTGGATGAGTCGCAGAACGCCACACCTAGAGGATGTTGTAGTTTCGCGTCGATCCCAATGTCGTCTACGTCTCCAAATGCGAATAGGTTCTGTACAGAAATAATAATTACATTGAATTGTGTAAAACGATACGATGCGGTACGATTCTTATAAAAGAATCGTACTCAATTTTGGCAGAAATTGTGCTTTAATAACTGATTAAGTAAGTATGTACAAAGAGTGAATATTATCCAAGAAAGTCAGTCATCATTCTCCTGTCATTATCCCCATTCATTTGGGGAGGAAACAGCATGTTCTCTTCTTATTCCATTCGTCTCTTAAAAAATTATATACCTAAGGTGCCATTTTAGGGCTTTAGATGAGAATAGGGGATCGGACAAAAAAAATCTAATTAGACCGTCAGATAGATTTCCAAAAAATATTGAACTTATTTTTTTTCTTTTTTTACATAAACAAAAAATGAAGACGATACAGTGCTTCGACAACTCGTGAACTCCTCGAAAACGTCACATGTCAGTACATTTTTTTCCTACAAATGACGTCACAACATGGGGCCCCGGGTTGTGATCATTGACGCGTTTTATCTTCGTAAATTTTTATTAATTTGATAAAACAATAAACACGTAGGTATTCAATATTTTTCGATAATATATATGACGGACTAATTAGAATCATATTTTGACTCAGTCCAATTCCCTATATTGTGTGGTGTGTGGTGTGACAAGAACGAATGAGGTGAGGAATGAGTTTATTAGAGGAATTTTGAAAGTTGTGCAGGTCCTAGAAAATTGGAAAAGGAATCGATTGTCGTGGAATGCATTTGATGAGAAGGAAGAATCGTACGTGACTAAAACAGTAATAAATATAAATGTTGCCGAACGGATTGGGATAGGGAAGAGCACAGAAATAATAATTACACTAAAAAGTATAAAATTATAAGAATCGGACGGCGAGACAGACAATTTTGGCAGAGCTGCAAAAAAGAAAAAAGAAAAGAAAAGAGCTTGTGCTTTAATAACTGGTAAAGTCAAAGAGTGAATATTATCGTAGGCTTATAATTATAGGCATAACCATATTATGTCAACTAAGTAATGCAATAGTCGGCATATTAATCCCTAACAGTCACGCAACATAGCATAATATCAGGTGGTAAACAGCACATTTTTCATATCACACACCAACATGGGCATAAATAATAAGATATTCACAATAATTATGATTATTAGCAATTATAATGAAGCCGTCGCAGGAACACTATAAAACTAATAAGTACTAAAGCTCATATTAATGTGATTATTAGAAGTTATGCATACCAAAGGATTACGGTCACCGCCGCACAGAGTGGAAACCTGTCCCGTAGCGAGAGCCATTCTTCTGATTGAAGAACTTTCGGAATCTGCGATGAAAACCTCGGGATTTAAACCTGGAAGTAAATGATTAATTAAAATTTGGCTTTGTTGGGGCTCCAATGGCGGTATAGTGTCACTGGCATATTCACCAACCACAGCGCGGAAGGTGGTACTAGGTAGGTAGTAAGTAGAGTACCTACTTAGTAGGTAGGGTAGTAGGTAAGAGCATTGCAACGCATTGGTACAGCTGGTTATCTTCTATCTATCTATCTATAAATATAAAAATCACTGCCACTTTTCGTTGTAATTTTATAACTCAAGAACGGGCTCACCTATCCAAACCAAATGTTTTGGCTTTGTTCGGACTATTTAGTAGATGGTTTATGTGAAGTTTGCACAAAATCGATCGAGCGGTTCTACATTTATCACATTTTTTGTAACAAATAAATCGGAAAGCAAAATGGCCTTCGAAGGAACTGTGAATAAATCGGAAAGCAAAATGGCCTTCGAAGGAACTGTGCGGAAGCACTTTTTGAAATCGGACTGAGTTACTCATAAATACTCATAATGTGTGGTTGTCATGTATAAAGGGTGTAAAAGTACCCTTAACGCAAATGAAGGGCACTTGTTCTCCCCACCACTGCGATCATTTTTTTGTTCTAGACCATACTAGTGGTGGTTAATATATCATATAGCAAAATAAAGCACCGTGCTTAATACACATAACATAAAGTTAATGCTATCATGGCTCTCACAAGTTGCTATTTGCTTATTGCTTTTACATCGAACTCATGTATGCTGCCCCTCACCGCGCTTGCTTTAAGTCACTTGACTTAAAGCAAGCGCGGTGAGTGGCATCATGATTTATGCCTAACGTTTAAAAATCACGTGCTTTATAAAGCATATAAAATCACGTGCTTAATATATACATAATTAAGCATTAAGCAAGTGATTGCCTTAAAGCAACTTTGAACACCACTAGACCATACCTGGGAACCCCTAGTTACGGAGATATTGGGGGTCAAAGTTCATATTTTTTCACAGCTGTATACTAGTTTTAAAAAAAATTAAAAATAAATACTAGTTTTCAGGTTATGACTTTACTTAAATTACCTCCATGACCCGTTTATTATTCAAAACATCCACTAGCACAATGTTTAAGGACTGCTACTTTGAGTTTTACCGTAAAATGTGATTTTTGACCCTAAAAAAAAAAGAGTCGTTTCCCAGCAAACAATTTTGCGTAGGGGTACTTAGTTTGATGTACAGAATGCTTGGTTGATGGCTGTGTGATGGGTTGATTTACACCCTGTATATATTAGTTTATTTAATGCCATATTTATATATCAATGTATTAGTATGTACCATTTATGTAGGTATATTAATTTATGTTTAGGAAATAGTATTCTCCTAATTTATTTATTTTTGTACTCTACCTTGTGGTAGAGTACAAAAATAAATAAATTTGACCAAGTTTGACTGGTAGAGAATGCCTCGTGGCATTTAGTCCGCCTATGTACCACGTTTGTGCATGAAGTTTAAATAAATAAATAAATAAATGGGAGATCATTTTGTTAATAGGGATTTCTGGGATGATTTAAAAACACAATTGGACCAGGTAGGTGGCTTTGCTATCCGGGCAGGACGACGTCTGCCAGGTCCGTAAGTATAATATAATATAACAATACATGGACTTGTATCAATTAATGTGTACTTGGTCTGAAATAAATATTTTCAATTATACTCTTACCTAATCTTAGTGTGAGTCCGGAGGGTTGCGCAAACGCAGCTGAGTTTGGATACGTGCTATTCCGAGCTGCCTCCGCGCCCGAGCCAGCGATACACACACATGTACCTGAGAAGAACATAATTATGTTAAATAATAAAGGGTGTAAAAGTACCCTTAACGCAAACGAAGGGCATTTTTTCTCCCCACTACTGCGATATGTGAGCCTGGGAACCCCCTAGTTACGGAGATATTGGAGGTCAAAGATACAAATTTTTCACAGCTGTTTTTGTCAAAACAAATTTTTCAGGTTATAAACTTTACTTAAAATACCTCCATGACCCGTTTACTATTCAAAGCATCGACTAGAGTAATACATTGAGTTTTACCGTAAAATGTGATATATGACCCCAAAAATAAAACTCGTTTCCCAGCAAAACTTATGCGTAGGGGTACTTAGTTTGATGTACAGAATGCTGGGTTGACGGCTGTGTGAAGGGTTAATTTACACTCTGTATATCATTAATAAGAGCCATGGAATGGGCTATGTTAGGCATCTCTCTACGTGATAGAATCAGGAACACAGAGATCCGGAAGAAAACGAAATTGGTCGACATAGCCCATGTGATCGCTAGCCGAAAATGGAAGTGGGCGGGCCATATATGCCGTAGACAGGACAACAGGTGGGGTAGTCGGGTGCTTGAGTGGAGGCCTAGAGTAGGGCATAGAAATGTGGGCAGGCAACCGATGCGTTGGACCGACGACCTTGTTGGAGTGGCAGGAAAGAACTGGATGCGGAAGGCGAAAAACCGGGAAGAATGGCGTGCACTTGAAGAGACCTACACTCAGCATTGGGTGGTGAAAGGTTGAGGAAGAAGATATCATTAATTAATTTGGGGTCGGCACAGCATGTGTTATTTATTCTTCCATTCGTCTCATCAAATATTATGTACCAACGGTATGATTTTAAGGCTTTAGATGAGAATGTTGAGGTGTGGTGTGACAAGAAAGGATAAAGTAAGGAATGAGTGTTTATAGGAAGGTTGAAAGTTACTCCAGTTACAGAAAAGTTGGAAGGGAATCGACCGTCGTGTTATGGACATGTGGTGAGGGACTGCATGTGAAAAGTAGAGTGATGAAAATAAATTGGATGAAGAAAGTAGCCCCCAAAGAAAAAATGAATGGATTGTGTGAAAAACGATATGAAAGAAAAAAATCCGTGACGTTTGACAGGGGAATATGGAGGAAAAAAACGTGTTGCGCCTAACTCAAAAAACTATTTAACGAGGGCAGGAAGATGATGATGATGGTATGATTTTTAGGGTTAACGGAAGTAACATTGTGATGAGATAATATATATTTTATTATTGTTATGTTGGTCATCTGAATCTTCGAGAAACCTCGCTAATAACTGTGAAGTACCGACAAGAGTCGAGTAAATTCTTTTAGTTACCTATTCCCATTCTGTAGGTAGTTAGTCCGCGCCACTTTAATTTCGACCGTATGCCGACGGCGTAAAGTAACTTCTTCTTTGTTGGTTATATTTTTATCTTTAAGTTTATTTTTTGTTAATGTTTTTTCTGGATGCTTTATGGAATAATAGGGAATTTTCTCGAATATCTTTTGTGTGTTTGGGGTATAAAAGGACCGAGAGAGGACGAAGCGAGTCATTCTACTTTTAAAGCGAGCCAACGAAAGGTTCGAAGAGGTATCTAGTGCGATAAAGTGTTCAGTAGTGTTTTGCGATTGAGTATAAGTGTATTGTGAGTAACAAAGTTATTTCGTGTGTTTAATTGGTAGTGTTTTGATTTATCCCATACCCAGCTCGTAACGTTATGTTGAATTTTCAACGTTCGGTCTTACGCCGTCAGTATAAAGTTTTTAAACAGCCCAGCATTATTTATAGAGTAGGAAAATGCGTTTAAGCTAAAGATTTTATGTTCGATTTAAAAATGAAAAAGTTTACCTTCAGAAAAAGTCTTGTACTTCCACCAAATCGTAGTATCGAGGAAGAGACCCCAAATCTGATGCGAGCCAGCGCAGGCTATTATTAACACCCGCCGCAGCTCATCCTTCTTGTCTTTTTCTAAAACAATTGACAATTATTAGGACGTGAATTTTAGGCATCATTACAGGTTTCCATATTTGCATGATTACTATCATTAGTAGTTCTCTGTAGATCTCTGTAGTTCTACAGAATCAAATTAAACTAGCCAGCGAAACTCTGGTTTAGTCTTTTTACCCGCCTGCAGCGAAGCCCAAAAGGAGGGTATGTATGTCTGTTTCTTTGTTCCCTCATAACTCCTAAACGGATGAAGGGATTTGAATAAAATATACGTCGTTAGATTCGTCTTGATGGCGCGATTGTCACTAGCTACATTGAAATTTAAAAAAACAAATAAAAATTGCGGATTTGGGGGATTGAAAAATAAACCATTACCATCGAGTTGGGTATCAAAATGAAGGGTTTGAAAAGGAGATTACAAAAAATAATATGAGATCCAAATCCAATAAACAAACACAAAAGAACTAAAAAGTTAGAAATATAAAAAAAAAACTGAATAGCAAAACACAAGCACATTTTAATTTAAACAAAACTTGGAAGCAGGCAGGGGGTTAATTTAAATATCAAATTATAAAATGAAAATAGAATGGAATGAATGCTTCCAAGTTTTATTTAATTTAAAATGTGCTTGTTTTTTGCTTTTCAGTTTTTTGAGTCGTGTTTTTTTAATTTTCGAGTACAGAGTATAATCGTGAATTTTTCACAAAGATTTTGTATTTTATTTAAATGATCGTTATGTCACACGCGCCCGTTTACGTTGGCGTTATGCGCGACCATAATAATGGTTAAAATCAAACTTGACAGCAAGTGACATTCTCCTGCTAATACGGAGGGAAGTGGAAGAAATTATGTTTTTTCTTATCATCTATCTCCTCTCCTGTTCTCTTTTGATTAATATCGCTGCGGGATTCATGACAGATAAATCGTTTCTGTGGGACTTCTTCGAGCTTAATTGTCTTGGCGCTTCTGGTGGTCGCCACTTTTGATTCTGGCTTTCAGGAGTTGCAATGGTTTGGGAATAGTGTGCCCGTGTGGGTGCTTCGTCTGTTGTCTGTAAATGCTTCAAATAATTTAATCTAATATAATTTACCTTTGTCATCCTTAAGTTCTTTCTTGTCCTTATCAGGCGTGGCCTGGCTGCCGGGCGGAGGCGGAGGTGGCGGGAGGAGAGGCCGTACGGACATGTCCTTATCCGGTGTCTTGTACAGCAACACGTCCCATGGAGATGCGAGGGGCTGCACGCCGAGGCGTTTGCCCCCTGGGACGAGATAAATAACGTTGTTTATTGTACAGTTATAAAACGAAGAAATAAGGGGGAGTGAACACAGCAATTCAGTGAACTAAACCACATTCACTTAACATCTGAAAATGTAAAATTATGTACTGTGTTGAGCAATAGACATTTGAGTTTGGTTGTGGTACAGTCAGCATCAGAAGTAGATTAACACTACTCAAACAAAACAGGTTTTTTTTTTTATAAAATCTTGTCAGATATCACTAGTTACTAAGAAATTATTAAAGAGCAATGAATATTTTACAGAATAGTCCCCTGAAACAATAAAAATAATAGCTGGAAACCTGTAAGTACATCAAATAATTAAAATTCCTAAATGTTAAGCTACTTCTGTTGCTGACCGTACTATTGTACATAATATGCGCAAATTTGAAGTTTCTTTTACTCGGTGCTTCATTTTCGTGTGGTTAGTGCCTAACTTGTTGACAGAATTTTTTGTGCCGCGCGTGAGCTTTCGACTTGACTTTACATGCTGTCAACACAGGCAAGGTGGTTTCCTCACTACGTTTTCATTCACCGAAGCAAGCGGTAATAGTTTTATCAAATTAATTAAAAATTGAATAAGATAAAACGCGTCAAAGATCATGAGTAGGGGTTTTTACGTCACTATGTGGTAACGAATATGCAGTGCGATGTGACGTCACACGAGTTTTCGAAGCACTGTGTATATAAAAAAAACCGGTCAAGTGCGAGTTGAACTCGCGTGAAGAGGGTTCCGTACGATGAATATAATATATCTACCTTTTTAGACCATGGACTTCTTATAGGTTTTCCTGTAATCTACAGGTATAGAACTATTTTCTGTATTTTTTTCAAAATTTTAGGCTCAGTAGTTTCGGAGATAAGGGGGAACGGTCAATTTTCGTCTATTTTCTTAAATAACTTTAAAACTATTTATTTTAAAGTTATTAAAAAAATATATTTGAGACCCTCATAGTAAGCCCTTTCATTTGATGTGTCACATGGTACAGTTTGCAAATTTTTTTTTTAATTTTCTTATTTGCCCCGTAAAAGCGACCCCCATATTCAAAATTCATTTATTTACTTTAGCCGTACATGTTTGGGTCACAAAAATCCATATGTATACCAAATTCCAACTTAATCGGTCCATTAGATTCGGAGCAAATTGGCTGTGACAGACGGACAGACAGACAGACAGACACACGAGTGATCCTATAAGGGTTCCGTTTTTTCCTTTTGAGGTACGGAACCCTAAAAATGTGTCCAATATTTTTTGGAAATCTATTTGACGGACTAATTTGTTTTTTTTTTTTTGTCAACTATTATTACAACCATCATACCTTGATCCCCAAATACGGCTTGTTTTCCCGTCCCCACTAACACCTCCACGGTCCCCTCGTCGAGATGTATGGCGCGCACGGCATGGTTGTTGGTATCGCACACTGCTAACACATCGCAGGTCAACCAGCATAGGCCCTGGGGCGTGTTGAACTGCGCCTCGTTTAGCTCTAGGGAGAAAACAAGATTTTATGTAACAAAGAAAGTGTGAATCACGTACGCATCTCAATTTCCGCTTTGCCGTTTTTGTATTTCACTCATCAAAACAGCAATTTAGGACTGATGCATTTGGTATGGATGAGGATGGTACCTGATGCATTGCCATACCAGGAGTTAAGTTTAAACATTTGATTTGCCTTATAAAGAACACCAGACCAAAGCTGTTGGTATGAACAAAGTGTAACTGTGTAAGTAATAGTTAGTACTTAAGACGATGGGCTGCGGGATGTTCGAAAGAGATACCGCGACATCGGACACAAAGGAAGAAGGGTGGTTCTTTAGACAGTAGAAGTATGACACTATCCCTTCCCCTCCGCCAAAAAAAAAAAACAAAAAATAATGTACTGAAGACGATTAAAAACCTACATGGTCAGATTTTTATATTTTTAATTGGGCTATCCCACAACTCTATTCTCAAATAACTGTAACTCCTGAAAGACTGAAATCAACAATGGCAACCACCAAAAACGCGCTGAGACAATGGAACTTTCCTCCATACCATCAGGAGAAGCCAATAGGCGCATAAGGACGTGTACGACGTATTAGTACGAATACTTACTGCCATCCGTAAAGCCAGGTTCCGGTCCACCGACGATCCTGAGCACAACTCCTGAGCAGTCAGTGAGCAGTACACGATGATGGCCCGTATCTGCGATCGCTAGGAACGGCTCATCGTTACGGCCGCGGTAGAAAGGATTCAAAGCCAGCTGGGGAGATATTTTACAATTACAGTTTCCGTCATTAAAGGTACATAATTATAAAAGACAATGACCAAAACTCGTACCAAGAATTCTCACGTTTCAAGATCAAAATGTTACTGTATGTAATTATTTTCAGGAGGCCTATGTCCAGCAGTGGACGTCTTTCGGCTGAAATGGTGATGATGAATTATTTTCATAATTTTTTACGACATTATGCGGCTGGGATTTGATTTTTGAATGGGAAATTTCATTTAAAGTATAAAAGTGTGAATATTGTTTTACTCCCTTTTTCGTTCTCACAACCAGTTCAACAGTCGTTCTGTTAGATCTGTCAGTTTATTTTGACAGATAGGCTGACTTCGCATCGTAGAGGTTTCCCTACAATACATACTTGCCTGGTTTTGAGGTTTTTTTTTTTTATTTTATATAATTACTCCGCCACTCGGATTTAGTTAACAAAAATAACTTTTGTAGGAGTTAATATGATAAATGTAGACAATATGACAATGTAACAATATCAAAACAAAGTTTGATATTGTTGCAGTTTGGTACGGGATTCCATATATCCATGAACATTATCCTTTTGGCTTGTAATGGAGGTCTCCTTAGCAGAGGCGGAGGTGGTTGCGGAGGTGACGAGCTTCACCGCGAATTTTAGATTTAGTGTTATATCTCCACCATACTATAGGATCTTCAAGCATTGTATGTCAACTTGACAATGTCAACAACGAAAATATACCTCCTTTTAAAACTCCGCCCTTTTTGCGGAGGCGCATGCGGAAGCGTAGGTACAATATCTTACGGAAGTTCCGTAGTTGCGGAGACGGTAGTAGAACTCTGTAAAGCTAGCTTCCCACGGTCCGTGATATCGCGGACGGACGCAGACCAGCTCGCACGACACACTGTGGGAAAGGTCTCGTCCGTGGTAGCACAGGACGTCTGTGGCGGTGCGACGGTACCTGTCGCGAGGCAGTAACTTCAAAGGTGTGGTGCAAAGTGAAAGAGAGCGACGATACGTTCTCTTTCACTTTGAATTTTGTAATGAAGCTGTCAAAAGATCTACGCAGACCGACACGCACCGTTGCAAGAGCCGTCTGTGTGCGTTGCAGTGGACGTCGGCTGTGCGTGATGATCCGCAGAATCATCCGCAGGGAACCCAGTTTTAAAACTCAGTATAAATGTAGAGACAGTCACAGTAACTGTCGACGCAACACGTTTTCTTCTTCCGCTTTCTCAGGTCAGACGTCATGGCATGTTAAATAAACCAATATTGATTTTACAAACCTTGCTTGGAAAATAAAGCACCTCAGTCTCTTTAGATTTCAAGTGTTTGGCGGGTGATATGGATATGGGCGCGGTAGATATGCGGCTCCCGAAATGACGCATCGCATTGCCCACATACCAAACCAGTTCATTTTTATGACCTTCGCCGGTTAGGACAAACATAGGCTTATTGCCTGGACCTGAAAAATAATAGAATAGTGTGTGTTAATAGGATTCTGTTTCATTGTCGACCTCATCTCTATCCTCGGGCCAAGAATGAGGCAAGAGCAGGCCCATTTAATATAAAAAATTGGAGATTTTTTTTTGATTTACTCCAATCTTTTATTTACTCCAATCTTTTTTTTCCTCTCCGTCTTTCCTAAAACCTTTCATAAAACTATCAATAAACCATAGATTATATTATTTAACTTCGAAATCATGATGACATCATACCCAATATAAGCAGTGTAGGCCAGCATTTTATTCCTAATGCATCCCACATGCAGCTTTCAGAGTCATTCACAACCGGATGATGTATGTCATATCTGAGCACTGCTGACAGCACATTGGATGATTCCTTCTCATTTGAGAATTTGGCACAGTGCACACCTATCTGTAATGTGAAGAGGAGGATATTAGTCACTTGCTAATGAAACTTTAGTATACAAACTTATACAATGTACAGTAGCTACTATAATCAATTAAATTTCTTAATAGGCTTTCAACTTTGAGAGCTGTCAACACGCGTAGATACGCTGTTGGTTAATTCGTGATTTTGTGCGTTAAACATCAAGTGAAATGCTCAGAAACAAAGTCAAAGTGAACTTTATAGTGTAAAAACTGTGTAAAACTGTTTGTGAACTATAATAATTAGTGACTCAAACAAATAACCGTGAACAAAATACCAAAGTGTCATCTTACTTTTCAAAGTTTTTTCCATCCACCCTCAAACTTTGATATTATTATTTCAACATCAAAATGTCATTTGACGTTTGGAATTAGTGTTGACACAATAATAATTTAAATCTCCACCACAATGAGCTCAAATAAAAATCTTACGCAACAAATATTCCACCCTGGATTATTCAATAGATCAAGGTCGTCATCTTTGTCTGAAATTAGCAGTGACAAACAAAAGACCTATGGTTGCAATCCTGTCAACGAATCCAAACCAGCTAATATAAATGAAACTCCTACCACTGCGAGTGCTTGTCTACCCAGTACAAGCAAAGAGATAGCAAGTACGCCATGTAATCCATCAGTGCCATGGCAAAGAGTACCCGTACAAAAACATAAAAGAAACCGATCACCTGATGAGACAGAAACAAATAAAAACTCTGCAAAAAGAATACAGTCGAGAGAACAAGAACTGAGTAAACGTCGAGGAATAAACACTCATAACGTTGAGGAAGCTGCAATGCCAGAATTAAACACAAGCAACAGTTTCTCGTTGTTAAACGTAGATGAACCGACCAAGCCCCTCCCCGTGTCCAAAGAAACCAGAAAGCCTTCCAAACCTCCGCCCATAATGCTCTACGGTATTGATGACCTAGGAAAATTAACAGAGTTTCTCGAAGAAGTGGCTAAAAAGACTGACTACACATACAAAGTGGTAAACAAAAACCAGTTAATCATTTCCACCAGCTCTGTTGAAATTTATAAACAACTGATAGAACACATTAGAGCAAAAGGACTCATTGGGCACACTTTCACCCAAAAAGATGAAAAGTGCATGAGAATTGTCATTAAACACCTACACTTCAGCACTCCAAAAGATGCCATAGTTCAAGCGATAGAAGATACTGGTAATAAAGTCAAGGGTGAAATAGTGACAGCACGTTCCAATCAGACAAAGGAGCCATTAAATGTATTCTTTGTGAACCTATTCCCTCACGAAAACAACCGAAAGGTTAAAGAGATCAAATATATATTTCATCAAAAAATCACAATAGAAGATCCAAAAAGGAAAAATACTGTAGTACAATGCACGCGATGTCAGCAGTATGGGCATACAAAAAACAATTGTATGCGACCCTATAGATGTGTAAAGTGTGCTGGTGAACACCAAACTACAGCATGTACCATGGACAGGAACTTCCCTGCAGTGTGTACTCTATGCTCAGGAAGCCACCCCGCTAACTATAAGGGATGTCAAGTCTACAAAGAAATTGCTGCAAGAAAATGGGGAAACAAACAAAAACAAACACAAACAAAAGTCGCACCTGAAAAACAGAATCCTAAACTTAAGCCAGATAACGTACAACCTATGGCACATCAAAATAACGATGGTGACCTCAAATTATACAGCGAAGCAGTCAAAAGAGCTGCAACCCTAGAAGATAACACTCAAAAGAGAAATTATAACAGTGACCTCAAACAGTCACAGAGAACAATTTCCAATAATAAGGAAAAAGAAAACAGTCCTATAGAACAAAACTATAGCTTTATAGACCTCATAATTAAACAGACAGAAAGGATAGACCAACTGATATCCCAGATGAGCACTATGATGAACCTAATCATGACACTCATAAGTAAACAACAACCATGACCTCAATACGTATAGCCATCTGGAACATTAACGGTTTAGCGCCAAACAAGACAGAACTAGAGGTACTCTTAAAAATAAATAAAGTGGACATCGCCTTAATATCAGAAACGCACCTTAATGACCGCAAACTATTTAAGATGAATAACTATTGTGTATACTGCACCAACCACCCAGACAACACCTCTCATGGTGGAGCTGCTGTTATTATTAAAAATAACATCAAACACCACCTACATAGCGAGTTCAAAGAAAATTGGCTACAAGCAACTACAATCACCATAGATGAGAGTATTGGTCCCCTTAACATAAGTGCGGTATATTGTCTACCAAACCAAAAGGTCAAGAATGACATGTTCGATAGATATTTCAACACGTTGGGCAACAGGTACATCAGTGGTGGAGACTGGAATTGCAAACATACCTGCTGGGGGTCCAGACTCATCACAACCAGAGGACGCGAGCTGAAAAAGAGTGTTGAAACTCATAGGCTAATTCTGCTGTCGACTGGCGAACCAACTTACTGGCCCACTGATACCAATAGAACACCTGACCTTCTGGACTTCTTTATTGTCAAGGGACTGTCAAATATCAACTCAAGTGTGGAGTCGTCATTCGATACAATATCTGACCACTCTCCGGTTATTGCCACATTTAGTGTTACAGCAATTAGGAGAGAGCCAAAACTTAACTTGTGCAATCGAAAAACTGACTGGGACTCATTTGCGGACTACCTTGAAGAAGAAGTTAATCTAAAAGTAAAACTAAAAACTGAAGAAGACATAGATTCTGCCACATTCTACATAACTAATCTTATACAAATAGCAGCATGGCGCGCTACCCCAACGCTGAAAACTTCAGTCTGTAAAAATAACATACCCTTAGAGATAAGGCATAAACTGGAGGCCAAACGAAGATTGCGAAGGCAGCTTCATTTGAGTAATTCGGAAGAGGACAGAAGGGATTTTAATAAAGCTGCAAGAGAACTGAAGGAGCTCATTCATGACAATCAAAATACTATGTTTCAAGAAAAACTCTCAAAATTGTCAGCTCGAAAACAGGATAACTATTCACTGTGGAAGTTAACCAAAAACTTCAAACGGCCAAAAAAATCTGTACCCCCGCTTAGGCAACCTAATGGATCTTGGGCCAGAAAAGCAAGAGACAAGGCGGAGCTTTTTGCAAAACACCTTTCTGCGGTTTTCACTCCGAATGACTCATCGATGACTGATTTTGAAGAGGAAGTGGATAATTATCTTAATAGCGATCAAAAACTTTCACCTTTACTCAAACTGGTCACGCCGAGAGAACTGACACGGACAATAAGAAATCTAGAGAACAATAAAAGTCCTGGTTACGATCTCCTCACAGGTGAAATACTCAAGCATCTACCTAGAAAAATTATAGTATTTCTAACTATGCTGTTCAATGCTGTCTTTCGACTGCTATACTACCCAAAAATGTGGAAGATATCACAAATATGTATGATAGCGAAGCCAGGAAAACCACCAACCGAACCAAGCTCATACAGACCCATTAGCCTCCTTCCAATCATATCGAAGGTTTTTGAGAAAATATTTCTTCGAAGACTAAAACCAGTCCTTGACGAGAAAATGATAATACCAGACCATCAATTTGGATTCCGTGAAAAGCACACAACAGTAGAACAAGTGCATAGAGTGGTTCACAAAATCAGACAGTCGTTGGAAAATAAAGAATACTGTTCTGCAGTATTCCTGGATATCCAACAGGCATTCGACAGGGTCTGGCACAAGGGACTTTTGTATAAAATTAAATGTCTACTACCTAACTCTTTTTTCAGGATATTAAAATCCTACTTAGACCAAAGAAAATTTCAAGTTAAGTACGAGGAAGAACTGTCTGGTCTGTACGAAATGAAGGCTTCAGTACCACAAGGCTCTGTGCTCGGGCCCGTACTTTACTCGATCTTTACTGCAGACTTGCCTAATTCTGATGACGTGGTAACGGCGACCTATGCAGACGACACTGCATGCCTTGCGAGCGACAAAGATCCAACCCAAGCATCCCAGAAATTGCAAGTGCAGTTGAATAAAATTGATCTCTGGTTGAAAAAATGGAGAATACAACCTAGTGTAACTAAGTCAGTTCAAGTGACTTTCACTCTTCGGAAGGGCGAGTGTGCCCCAGTGTACATGGAAAACAAACCACTGCCAAACAGTAACACAGTAAAATACCTGGGGCTACATCTAGACAGAAGGCTTACCTGGGCCAACCATATTAAGACCAAGAAAAAGGCAGCTACCATGGAAATGAAAAGTTTGTCCTGGCTATTAGGAAGACAATCAAAATTATCCACTAGCAACAAAACACTTGTTTACAAAGCAATAGTTAAACCTATCTGGACTTACGGAATAGAACTCTGGGGATCGGCTAGCCACTCCAATATCGAAATTTTGCAAAGGTTCCAAAATTTAGCCCTAAGAACAATCTCAATTGCACCCTGGTTTGTCAGAAACATAGAAATACACAAGCACTTAAAGATACCAACAGTAAAAGAAGAAATATGCGAAAAAAGCAAAACCTACAAACAGAGACTGAGCAAGCACAGCAATGTCTTAGCCAAGAACCTCCTAAACAGACAAGGGGATATAATCCGCCTAAAGAGATGGCAAATTCTAAATTTGGACCAACGACAGTGAAAAATTTTGTTTTAGTTATTTTAGTACTTTACCACATAATGTGAATGTTTATTGGAACATCACAAAAATCTCGAAGAAAGACGCTATCTGATTATGGCTAGACAGCCGATTGCAGATAAAAGGAGAACGCAAAAAAAAAAAGGCTTTCAACTTTATGGCTTTAGCATTAGGTTCAAGGTTGGTCGAGAAAATTGGACAGTTTCAGATAGCTTGATGTCTGTACATTGCATAGGTTTGTATGTACATTAATGAAGTAACATTACATTCAAAATGGTAATGGTAGGTAATAAAATAAGATAATGACTTTATAATAACTGTGAACTGCAATGGATTAATCTGTTAGACTTAAACAACCAATTAAGTCTTTGAGATCTCAGTAACTCATCATGATCTACTTAACCTGTTCCATGGTCTAGGCTGGTTTCCATTCTAAGCAGAAATAGTTTATTAGCAGTATCTTTGTACAGAACCCAGTAACAACATACATACAAAAACTCACGCCTTATCATTGAAATAGTTGCTCTACAACTTACCACAACCAGACCACTTTCAACCGAGTGCAGTGACTCAATGTGAGCCAGATCTGGCAGCACATGGTAACAGTTGATGCAGCAATACGTCCAGAAGTCCAATATCACTATCTTGTCAGCACAGTGCTGCGCCAAAGATATCGGTTCAGTTACATTCACCCATTCTAAGTCTGAAATATTATGATGTTGGTATAAAAAAACCTACTAAACCAAGGGTTAAACTATGGAATGAGAGCAGCTTTTGCATTTATATATCTCGCTTAACTGAGTTTTTACATTTATATTCAAGTAGCATGGCAAATTAAATGTAAATAGGATTCGTAGGTGGGTAATATTGATGTGCCCTGATAGGCTTCATAAATTACCGTTAGACCAAGATTTGTGTTATATATCTAAAATCTAATTGTGATAGTTATGCACCCTTTTGAGGTAGTTTTACTATTTTAACTAAAGTTGGCAACTTACTTTTTTTAAAGTCTTCTATCGGAGTAACTGTAGACACAACTTTCTTGATATGGTTTGTAATAAGAGTATCGCGTTCAGATTCACTTTGAACTGCATTCATAGCCTCAGTTAAGTCCATACAACATTGCGCAACGAAATCTAAAGATGTTGATTCCATTTTTAATAGATTTATTTCACAAACTTCAGTTTTATTTTGCTCAAACAGGTTCAAAAAGCACAGAGTACTATAATTTCAAAAAGTATTCACTTCACTGTCTGACTTCAATATTTCGTGGCTATTTTCCCGTTTGGCAGTTTTGACGTTGACATAGAATTGAATTTGCTGTCATTCGACCATAAACTTTTAAGCAAGTTTTTTTTAACTCTAATCTTTTTTGGTCACTAGCAACTTTGCAATCTTTAACTTTCCTTTATAATTTTTAAACAGTCCATTCAGCAAGGGCCACAACAATTTCTGCATTTTTTAATATTTCAGGATTAATATAATTGAAACAAGCAAGACAAAATCTCTCAAACAAAACTAAATTAATAAAAAGTTGCTAAAATGAGTTTTGCCATCATGATTCTAATCTTGACTTTGACATTTGTAAGATATTGAATGAATATCACTTTTCATTCATTCATCTTGTGTTTATTTGTCGGAAGGCGTATTCGTGTTTATTTTTCCTCGTAGCTTTTTCTACTTCTAATAATTTCTTATTAGTTTTCTTAGTGTTTGCCATCAAATTATGTTCGATCATGGATGCCGTGTTTGATATATGTTACTTATCGTCTGACGGTAATAATGTTGAACCTGATGATATTCCTCAAACAAAGGAGAGTGTATGGATCTTAGGAAAAAAATATAGCGCTGTTCAGGGTACGTGAAAATAAATAAAATGTTTACACATTTATTTTAAAGGTCAAATGTCAATGAGCAAATAGGTACATGTTCGTAGCTTTTGTTTCAAAGAAGTAGCTGGACTGCAAGGCACAGCTTTACAGCACATGACGTGTTGGCCTCTAACGACGACGTATTCTTTTCCAGATTTGGACCGCATTAGAAGAGACATCACATCAATCATCTGGTGTACGTATAGGAAAGGCTTCATTCCTATAGGAGACGAGGGCCTTACTTCTGACAAAGGATGGGGTTGTATGCTGAGATGTGGACAAATGGTTCTTGGCGTCGCGCTCGTAAGAGTACACCTGTCAGCTGACTGGGTTTGGACACCTGAAACTAGGTAAACAAGTTTATGTACTAGTTAAATATGTCAAGGTAATGCATGTTCATGCTGGTTACACTAGCTAGACTCTTCAGTATTAATTGCACAATCCTTGCAATGCTAATAAATCTTTTTCTGTTTAGCCATGATTGTACAACAATAAAATATTGCCTATGTTTATTGCAATTATACAATTTATTGACTATGATACAAAGCTTTAATCAATTAGTTTGAACATAATGCTTTATTGATTGAGTTATAACATTTTAATGACCCACGCATATGTTGTGTGATTTCTTATCAGAAATAGAAATGGAGCGACTCTAATCTGTTGTGAAAATAAAATGGTTTATTTGTTTTCTTAACAGTAAGAATATAAAGAAGTACTGTTTGTTGAATATATTTATTTTTTAGATTAATTGTCAATGAAGACGCATCTTCTCAATATGATTTTAAGTAAAAGATCTAAAAACAAAACATAACAATTATATCTCCAACCATTACTGATAACATTATATCACTTTCAGAGATCCAACCTATCTGAAGATAATACAAAGGTTTGAGGAGAGAAAGCAGGCTCCCTATTCCATTCATCAGGTGGCGTTGATGGGGGCATCAGAAGGCAAAGAGGTGGGCCAATGGTTTGGGCCTAATACTGTTGCACAAGTGTTGAAGTAAGTACCTGTACTAAGTCTCGGCTCTAGAGTCTAGACTGCCAATTAATTCAGTATAAAGAATAGGCTATTTCAATATTAAACTTAGAACCTGTCTCATTCATTGCTAATAATTTTAAATGCTGTCGTTAATAATTAACTAAACTTAAAATTAATTGCATAATTACCCTAACAAATGAAAAATAAGTAAAATCCATTATTGTACAAGTTACCTCATTTTAAAACAGTAAACAATTTTACTCAATTTAGGAATATGCATATTGTATTGTGGTAATGTAATCCGCAAATTTGTAAACAGATTGTTATTGCTTGCCATAAGAAAACAATAATGTGCAAATTCACACAGTGCTGTTCACAATCTTTAAAATAATCTTTCTTTGTGACTCGGCATGTTGTCTCTCCTTTTAAGCATAGCTTGGAATCCAGCCAGCCTTTATGAATGTTGCTATGTTGTATTCAGAAAAGAATATTTCAAATAATTATCAGTAAAGTAATATTGGCTTTTATGTTCAAAAGAGGAAATAATACTGTTTAAATGTTAACAAACACTGTTTTAGAGATTTTTTAAAAGTAATCCATGATTCAAGTTTTTCTCGAAAGATATAATAGCCATTTTAAGTGGCTTTTCTGCAATTCAGTAAAGTTCAGAATCAAGTTCATTCAGTTCAGAATCTTTACTAAATTTTTCAGAAAACTAGCAGTCTATGACAAATGGAGTTCCCTGGTGATTCACGTTGCACTAGATAACACAGTTGTCAAAGAAGATATATGTAAGTATTATAGATAAATCCATCATAAATGTCATTGATACAAAGCCACACTTCTTCTTCTTCTTCTTCTTTATGGGGTTCAGGTTTCCGCACTTAGTCCTTGAAGTGGACCATTGTGCGTGAGCCATGGTGGCCGATTACTCCAACCAGCCCACCTCCCTCCAGAAGCAGATCAGACTTCCCGGTCTCCTCAGGGCTTCCGCAAGGGATCTTGGTGTACCAAGGGTCTCCTCACGAATCTTGGTAACGCCTGTACACTCAAGGAGCACATGCGCCACCGTTTCCTCTGCCTCCATGCATGCTCTGCACAGGGGGCTGTCAGTGATACCTAGGTTATGGAAGTGTTTATTTAGTGAACAGTGTCCAGTGATGGTCCCCGCCACCAGACGCAGGCTGTCTCTGTCCAGGCGCAGAAGGCGCCTGGTCAGCTTTGTATCCAGGGATGGCATAGCATCCTTGGATTGCCTACATCCTGGTGTCAAGGTCCACCGTTCCTCCGCTTGTATGCGAGTGTGGTCTTTTAACCAGCTTCTTAGCTGCTTGAAAGGGATGGGCACAATGGGTTCGGGTCCGTACGGTTTTGTGCTGGATCCTCTTCTGGCAAGTTCGTCAGCCGCATCGTTTCCAAGTGATCCACTGTGACCTCTTATCCATTGTAGTGTTACCGTGTTGTGATTTAGTACCGTGATACGTTCTAGTGCCTTGTGGCATTCTAGTATCAGTCTCGACGTGATCTGATTGCTCTTTAGGGATTGAAGGACTGAGGCACTGTCGGAGAGTATTCGAATATTAGTATCCGTAACCTCCCTGGCCTCTATAGCGTGTGCCGTTTGGATAATACCTACACACTCTGCTTGAAAAACTGAGTTGAGCGTTCCAAGTGGTTTGGATATCTTAATGTTTAGGTCGTCGGAGAACACCCCGACGCCTGTCCCATTTTCGGTTTTTGATCCATCAGTGTAAATCCTTAGCTCTCTTGTACCTGAGTAGTCACACCACTCCTCTATGAGCTCTATGTTGTAGTGTTTTTGAAAGCAGTGGGTCTTCAGGGTTCTGTCGATGGGTGATGCCATCAACGGTTGTTCTTTGATTGCACCTTCTTTGATGCGTGTGTGTTTGATTCTAGAATCATTTCTTAGGGTGCCGGATACTTCAAGTCTAAAGGTCGCTATGGCCGCTTCCTCTCTTACGACGAGGTGTAGGGGAGGTAGGCCCAGCATCACCTGTAAGGCGGCAGTGGGGGAAGTTCTCATGCTGCCGGTGATTGCTACGCAGGCAAATCTTTGTAGTTTCTCGAGGTCTTTTTGGGCTGTGCTTAGGTTGGTCCTGGGCCACCAAACCAAAGACCCGTATGTAATGATTGGTCGGATAACTGTGGTGTATAGCCAGTAGGTGATTTTGGGACTTATGCCCCAATTTCTCCCGAGGAGTCTGTTGCATTGCCATAGGGCTATACTGGCTTTCGTGATGATGTAATCAGTGTGTTTTGCCCAAGCCACACTATTTGTTGGGTGTTGGGCATGTTGGGCGTGCGTCGGGCTTTATATACGGAATGCGGATAAATGCAACGGCAGAAACTGGTAAATATTATTTTTAGTAGCTAAAATCATGATTGAAATTTATATTATAGCAGCTACAACATAAACATAATTAAATATGCATAAAATTATGAATGATTACTGTATCATGAAAAATCAGAATTTTATATTTTTTCCTTAAAAAATATAATATAAGAAAACGCGTGATTCCTGAGACACGCAGTTCAAAGCGTTTCAATTAAATTAGCCGTAGCAAATGACCTTGTAGAAAATAATATTAATAGTACCACTCATGCATGCCATTTATGTGATTAGCTTGTTTTTTACCATAATTAGTTTGCCAACCAATATTAATTAATTAACAGAATTGATTGCCCAAGAAGCAAAAGTTGTATTAGCAAATTACTTCATATACCCAATAGGGTAGTTAACCAAAAAAAAAAACCAATTAGTCCGTCAGATAGATTACCAAATATTATTATATATATTTGGTAATATTTATGACACGGACACGTATTTTTTCTTTTTTCACGTAAACAAACAACAAACAAAACAACAACCATGAAGACGACGGACTTTAAAAACTAAATAAAACGCGTGACGTCATATTCTAAGACATTACTATGACATTTTTTACCGGTGAGTGACGTCACAAACCCCCACCTAAATCTTTGATGCGTTTTATCTTCGTAAATTTTAATTGGTTCGATACAACAAAAAATACGTATCCAATATGTATAAGGTTGCTGAATACAGATTCAGTAGGTAATTGATATAAGTCCTTTTTTTCCCATTGTGATATAGATCACACTTCGGGCAAAATCGCTCCATGTAAAATACAGATATTCAGCAGCATCCGTTTAGATAGGCCGAACCCAACATAGTTTGGAAAAAGCTAGACAGATGATGATTAACCTCTTATTCTTTCCAACCTCTTATTCCTACTTTCAGTACAACAGTGCGTTGTGAACAACGACAGAGGGGACTCTTCGTCGGCGCCAGATTGCTTGGTCACCGACTGGATGCCTCTGTTGCTGATAGTACCGCTCAGGCTAGGCCTCAGCGAAATAAACCCCGTTTATATAGATGGACTGAAGGTAATAAACATCGCTTCTTTTTTTTTGTACAAAGTATTTATGGGGTGGTTTTTTTTCAATTGATTCTTACTTGTTTTGTTTGGGAAATTGAGTAGTAACTTCTCGTCCAAATTACCGCAGGGTCTGAAGACGAAAGTCTACGACCAGTGTGTGTTGCCAGTGATTACATACGGAACCGAAACGTGGTCGCTCACAATGGGCCTCATCAGAAGGCTTAAAGTCACCCAAAGGGCAATGCTCGTAGTTTCCTTGCGTGACATCCGCATGAGAACCAAGGTTACTGACGTAGCCCGATGAATTGCCAGACTTAAGTGGCAATGGGCAGGGCACATTGCTAGCAGAACGGATGGCCTACGGGGCCGAAAAGTTATGGAGTTCGACCGCGAACCAGAAGACTTTGCGTTGGAAGGCCTCCCACTAGGTGAACCGATGACCTGGTGAAGGTTGCGGGGATCCGTTGGATGCGAGACGCACGGGACCGGTCAATGTGGCGACACTTGGGGGAGGTCTATTTTCAGCAGTGGATGTCCACTGCTTTTACATTTTCACTGAAATGATGATTCTTGCAAGTGGTGATGTTTACCATTCGATCCAAGGAAGGATCAATAGCATCGAAATTTTAATCGTCCAGTAAACAGAACTTCATCAAAGTTCATCAACTACGCACAGGAAAGAAATTAACATCTCGCCTGTAATCCGCGAAGGGCTGGGCTACCTAATTGTACACCTTTAAATCGCCAGTAATGTTTAAGTCCTTTGTAATATGGGAATATGAAACTATTGCCATCAACCGGGCACAATTGATTCCTAGATCTCACGAGACCAAAGTGATCACCACTCGCTCCTGCGACCGCTCGACCAAAGAGCCAGTTCCGTTCAAAAATCAAATAAAATAATATTGTGTTTCCAGATATGTTTTCAAAGTCAGCAATCAATCGGCGTGATAGGCGGCAAGCCGAACCAAGCGCTGTACCTGGTTGGATGCGTAGAAGACGAAGTTATATACTTAGATCCTCACACCACTCAGAGATCTGGATTAGTTGAGGTAAATATGTAATGCATCATAATAACATGATTAGTATCAGTGTTATGTGGCGTCCTTATTGGCAACGATCGTACGATCAAACGATGCGTTGTTGTTGTTGCCAATTAGGATGCCGCCTTAGTTGGTTTGTTATGTTAAATTGCTGAACAAACTGACTGATCAACAATGATCTATGAAAAGAGTTTGTCGTCATCACCGTCCTGCCCTTATCTCATTTTATTTGGGGTCGGCGCAACGTTTTCTTTTTCCATTCTTCCCTGTTAGACGTCACGGTGGCATTTACTCCTTTCTCATTCCTCACATAATCCATCCATCTTTTCTTTAACCTTCTTCCTAATAAAAATTCTGATTCTTGTTATAAGTCCTTATTTAATAGCAATGTGTAAGACCAGGAAAACACGCAATAATATGCAGTAAAATTGTTGCTGCACTTGATTTCCGTGTATCATTTACCATTTTGAACCGTATTTCGATGTGAATAAAAGCCACCCGTTATACTATAATAGAATGTAACAATCGTATCTTTCCAAGGCCACTAATAAAATCACTGCGTTATTAAAGATGATTGAAATTTGCGGAAGAGGATATGGCTAAGAAATAAATGAATTCTCAAGGGACCCACTTGAGAATAGTTAACAAAAAAAAACTAATTAGTCCGTCAGATTTCCAAAAAATATTGGACAGGTATTTTTTCTTTTTTCACGTAAACAAACAATGAAGACGTCACACGAGTTTTCAAAGCACTGTCGATACAGTGCTTTGAAAATAGTCATTTTCCAAAACATTAGTATAACATTCTTTACCGGTGAGTAACGTCACAACCCCCCACTTAAATCTTTGACGCGTTTTATCTTCATCAATGTTTATATTGATTTGATAAAACAAAAAATACGTATCCAATATTTTTCGATAATCTAAAAAACGGACTAATTAGAATCATATTTTTTTTAGTCAGTAAACATCCCTATTAACCTCTTTCACCATTACATCACGTCTGCCTAACCCTACGGGGATTACTGGGTATCTCCCATATCATCATCTGCCTAGCCTTTTCCCAACTATATTGGGGTCGGCTTCCAGTCTAAACGGATGCAGCTGAATACCAGTATTTTACATGGAGCGACTGCCTATCTGACCTCCACAACCCAGTTAATACTAGGTAATACGATACCCTTTGGTAAGACTGGATGTCAGACTTTCAGGTCACTGACTACCCGTAACGACTGCCAAAGATCTATATATGGCACCCGGGACCAACAGCTTAACGTGCTTTCCGAGGCACGGAGGAAACTCGGTATGTAATGGGCGGTCACCCATCTACAGATCGACCTAGGCAAGCGCAGCTTAACCTAAAGATCGACCCGAGTGGCAGTTCTTATTAAGCCACGAGCTCCTCATGGGTATCTCCCATATCTGGGTATAATATTATCTAAGTCCCATGCCCAACCTTTTGCCATCAACCGGGCACAAACAAATATAATGGGCTTATGGGCATCATAAAATAATAGAGATGTATGGAAAAATACGAGATGTGCTGAATCATTTAGATAAATGCAGGTATTAATAAATCAAATGTTTTACAGACTAAATTGACTGATGAACAAAAAGAAATGGACTGCTCGTATCACTGTAAGTTTGCTTCCCGGATACCTATGCTAGCAATGGATCCCTCAGTTGCCGTGGTAAGTACTAAATTGACTAATATTAAGGATTACGGTTCTGGCCATTTGGCCAATGGTCGTAATAGTCTTCTAGAACCTCTCTTTTATCGTAACTGACTAATAATTAAGATTACAGCTCTGGCGAATGGCCAAAATAGTCTTTAACCAGTCTCTTATAAAATAACATCACGTCAGTAATGCAATTGTTTTTTTTTTTTTGGGGTCCGCTCTTGAGCAGAGCGAAAGGGAGTGTCAGACTTCTACTGACTAAAAACCACCCATGTTCCTTCTTAGCCCTATATGTCAAGGCCGCCTTCCATGTTGCTGACATCTCTTTGAGGCGCGCGTGGAACACTAGCGCGCCGTCGACACGGCCTGTCGTCGTCATAAGACGGACGGACGGCGAGCTAGCCCATCACTCACCGTCGACAGGCCCGCGTCTACGGTGGCCGGAAGCCGTCACGTGGCCCCCGACACCCGGAGTGTCTCCCGCGGCTGCTGAGACGTGAGGTTCTCTCCCTCTCGTCAGTAATGCTCTGAGGGTTAGACAGAGGTGTACCAAATAGTATACTCATATTTCGTCACTATGTCTTAGTTCCATGTCATAGGGGCGAGCCTATGCTATCAACAGGGTCAGGGTAGCCAGACTCCGTGGCTGTTATTGAGAAATTCGTGTCGTTTCGTGTCGTCAATAACACTTTTCCCGAAACTGGGTTGTGGAGATTAGAGAGGCATCTATAAATACTAGTATTCAGCTATATCATGTTAGACGGATACCCGATAGCTAAGCAGATGATGATGAATGCAATAAACATTTTAGGAACAAATATACGAAAAATAATCCGGTTTTTTCGTTTCAGTGTTTTTTGTGTAGGACAAAAACTGATTTTGAAGAATTGTGCGCCACAATAGAAACTAAGTTGATGTGCGAGACCCAGCCGTTGTTCGAAATATGCGAGAAGAGACCGTCGCACTGGGGGCCGATGACATCTGACATTGATCTACAGAATACAACATTATTTGCAGGTAATTCGATCATTTAAAGACTAACACCGTAAATTATCTATATTGAACTTACTCCACCTATTTACTACACCACACATATTAAGCGTATATTAGTTGTATGTATGTATGATAATCTGTTTGGGATGAAACCAACCATAAGTTAATTGTAAGCTGTAAGCTCATGTGCCGCCGAAAGTTGACCCTGATTGGGCCCCTATGGTATTATACCTTTACCCCTAGGGTAAAGGCCAAGGAAGGCTATGCGCACGCCTACCAAACTTAAACTTGTTAGAACAGTGCCCATTAGTTAATTACTTTATTGCACTTTTTTCAGATTAGAGGAAAATCAGAGGGAACTGTTATTAAATAGGCCAAGTAACTAATGACATCTTATCGTTTTTATTACAGAATTTGAAGACGTAGACAGACAGTTCGACGACTCGGATGACGAATTCGAAATTCTGTGAAAGTGTCGTACAACAGAATGATAACAATGCAATTTATCACACAAACATCTTAATGTAGATAGACTTTAATATATAATACTTATTTTATAGATGATACTCGTACTCGTGTACAAGTAACTGCGTAAAATTGTTGTTTAAGTTACCTACATTGTAGACACGACGAATATCTCGTTTCATGTATTAGCTATAGTGCCCACGACTGGATAGTGTAAGCCGCTACATTATATTTTGCAGTGCCTTTACAATTTTATTGTGCAATTTATGTAAATAAACGTTATTAAAGTTACCTACGCTGATTGACATTCCTGCGAAAAATTGTGATAATCAGTGCATCTTATAGGTTACTCGATTAGAATTCAGGTATCATCTAGTCATAATTTAGATAGACTCGAAATATTGAATCTTAAATAATAAACAATTACATAATGTACACTTGAATTAATAACTTTTAATACGAGAATAGTTTTTAGTTCATGTGCATGTATTTGTCGAAATAAGCTTTACATTAATTGCATAATAGCTATATGCGGAGAAGTCGATTTTAGTTGTATACTCGAGCCAATTATATGCCATTAGCAGTAATTATGGAAGCTCTTAGAATAGCATAAATATCATGATATTGTATTTAATTAAACATTGCGTTTATATAAGTTTTTGTAACGACAAAAAATGAATTGAAATAAGATTTGTGTTGTGTTTCAGGGTAATGTTTTGTTACAAATTACAGGCTGAATAAATTGAGCCGCCTACCCAAATATTTTATATAAATAAAAGTTTTAAAATATTTATGGAATTTTTCTTTACAAGTGTACCTTGGACTAAACGCAATGCGTCGATAATCAGCTTCGGGACGAACGAGGCCAGATTAGGAGGTATACCTACTAAATAAAAGGTAATTTTGTTAGTTCAATTTTGACTGGGTTTGTGTTCAAGTCCTAGCGGCATCCGGAGCTCATCAATTCGGTGAGATCCCATCCGCTTTTTTCCGGTTAGTGCCTTACCTGGTCTCTTTTACCCGCCCAGGCGCCCATGGGCCTCTCAGCCTCTGACTTGGCTTGCCATGCCGTCGAGAAATATCTCTCAGACATGCATTGAGGTGTAGTGTACTATGTACGTAAATTATACCTCAAAGCAGACGTGGTGTGGTGACCTCAGGATATTTTTCTTCACCAGTTAAATTGATAATTATACAATATTCACATGAATCTCAAAAATCAGAGGTGCGTCTTGAGTCCGAATTAGGACTCTCTCCAGCAACTAATTCTGGTATTTGGTGACAAATATGGACAAATTAACGTCAAAATTTTTGTGATAACATAATTAAAATCCCTGATGGTGGCCCTGCCAGAGTCAGTGACACGGCTACCTTGTTGCATCAACCTTAGGTAATTCTTAAAGTTAGAATGATTGAAAAAAGATAATTTTACGATACCATTTATTTAAGTATTACATACAATATTGTTATACTTTGGTAGGTAGATCAGAGGCAAGCAATAAGACATCTGGACAACATATAAATAAACCTTTTAAACCTTTGAGGCTTAGGTACATTTACACATACATATAACATTGATTATGTACAAGTCAAAAATACTAACTACATAATTATGTTAAAATCTCTACAAAATATAGGGTAAGTAACACAAAAAACATTTTATCTGAAAAAGTGCTTACGAAACAATCACAATAATATGCAAATACTCAAATAGTTATGAAAACCAGATCATATTATAATGAAAATCCGAGTTATTTTGGCACCTTACCTATTAAAATATAATGTTTTTCATTATGTGACCAACAAGATAGTAGGCATCTATTGGTAGGTCAAGTAGACATTAGATTCATTTGGCCCCAATAACGTGTAGTTCAAAAGATAGTAATATGCCATAGGCCGATGGTATACTTTGTAAACAATGTCTTTGTACTTAAATCGAACCTTATCATCGTTTACTGTAGATAGAATTACAAAAATATTTTGAGAATTTAAAAATGATATTTACATTCTAGTTTTATAATGACCAGTGCTTGTTGTAATGACTACTATTAATGCAAGTAATATTGTTATGAATGGAAACAAAATATAGAACTATAAAAAAATATGACTAGCACCACAGGCAAATATGAACCCAAGCCTAATATTTAAATAAACTAATAGGTACTTAAACGAAACCAAATCAAATGCAGTTAGAAGTAAATACATAATGGGATCACATCATTATCATATTTTTTAAAAGCTTATCATAGAAGAATCATTGGCAAATTGTACAAATACTTGTGGTTCACACCACCTACACATCAAATCAAAACATATTTTATTTCAGCAACAAATATATTTATAAGTCGTTAAATCAACACTCCTTAGCATGTGCAGATGAATGATAAGTTATGTTTCAATGTTCGTCTGTATTTCGTGAGGGATACATAATACTCACTATTATTTTTATAAATATTTAAAATGGTTTGTCAACAGGACAATATCATGACAGATAAACAATAAAACATTACTTTTATAAACCACCCAGTTTTAAAACTGTATCCACATCACAACCATCCATAAATTCAAAACTTTAGATTTTCAAAAATATTATGACCCTATACACATTTACAATAAAAAATATAAACGACTTTCGTCTAGGTTATATATCATCTACTGGACGTAACTATATACAAAATTTCGTAATCTCACAATAACATCAATATCTGAAGAGATAGATTCAATTCATGAAAACTGTGTAGGTACTGTACAGTCAAGGAGCCAAAACATTAAGGACATCTTAAACACAGATTTCTTTCCCACAAAACAAAGACATCTCACCTTTTAAAACTCTTTCTTCATTAAAAATATTGACAATAAATAGTCAAAATATAATAAGGTGTAAAAATCAACCTTAGTGTGCTTACCATTTTGTTCCTTAACTGTACATGATGATGAATATACTGCAGATGAAAACATGGAATATATTGTGTAGAACTTGGGAATAATTAGTACCATACAACAATCAGATTTGTATTATGATATTGAAAATTATTATGTAGTTTAAAATGCAACTTTGACATGTTATTATGCAGACACTTTACAATACAACATTTTTCAACTAGGTACCTCTTTTTACTAAACACTACAATGATTTAGTAATCATAACTAACAAAAATATAAACAATAATACCATAGCTGTTATTCTACTTACTTGAGGATTTTGTTTCAAAATAGCTTGTTTTTAGGAGAATATTATGTTTAGATACTGATAATGTATTATGCAAAGACAACAGTTAGACAACATTGATTGTTACTTATACATACCACATAGGAAAATGCTATGAAAATTATGGAACAATTTTCATGCATGAATATTCGATCTTGAGTTAATTAAAAACCCTTAAAAATTTAGGGTAAAAATTCAAGTAAACCTTTCATAAATTGTAAGATTTTAGAATTTAACACGCAAGTGTATAAAATACTCCAAAATTTTACTGTGAAACCGCTCCAACAATTTTATTAGTTAGAAAATTGATGACTAAAACTGTGATGTTGTCGACAGAGCCTCTGTAATATGCTTGTAATGTTAAACTTTTGGCGCCATAGTCAGGTTCATCAAGCCTTTCTTTAATGAATTTCACAGCTTCCTCATTCGAAAAAGTATCCCACAACCCATCAGAGGCTAGAACTAAGAACATAGGCCTGTGGTCGTCCAGGTTAAAAGTTAAGATGTCAGGATCAGCAATAACAAATTTCTTATCTTTCAAAGGATAGTCTCCCATGGCACGTGATGTTGCTAATATTCCTGCTACACGCCATACACCGTTAAATGCTATGTAGCCACCAGCAGCCTCAATCCTTTTTTGTTCACGAACCTAAAAATATGAAGGATTTTATTAATGTTGGAAAAATGTGGAATATCATTGATTAATGTTTTCTATAAACTTAGTGAGACCAAAAGATGAGCTAGAATTGCTAGAATTTCGAAAATACAATGTGTTTTCAATAACACAAATTGTATATTATTAATAATAAAAATGACTTAACACCTGTTATAATAATTATCTGATGTGTGTATTACCTGTTGTGGTTTATGATCAAATGACACTGGAATTGCATTGCCACGTGAGTCACACATCACTCCTCGTGAATCACCCACATTAGCCACAATCAGATGGTTGCCTTCCATAATAGCAAGTAAAGCAGTAGTTCCTGCAACATTTAAAGACCGCTTAGCAGCTTCAACTAGTAGCCGGTCTGCATCCAGTACCTCATCGCTGAGCAACTTTCCATAGTTTATCCTTCCCTTGTCCATGTAACTAGACAGTGGCTTAGGCACATTCTTGATTGGCTTAACAGCTGGCCTGACCTCTCTAGTAATAGGCCTTGCTTTTGATAGCTGTGCCAAAAGCTCTGGATCTGTTATTTCTTTCTTCGATGTATCATCAGCGGTACTCACAGACTTTTTAAAACTAGATTTTCGATCAACAGAAACAGTGTTTTCTTGTTTTGGTTCCTCAGTAATTTCTATTATAGGTGTGGTAACTATTTTGCCTTCCTTATATGCACTTAACTCCACAATTTTATTGTACAGGTTTTGAATGAGGTGCTCTTTTGCGTAGTTGGCGGCAAAATCGCCTCCGTGTCCATCGAATATAGCGAACAGTGAGATGCCAGTATTGTTTATGTTTTCATTGATGATAAATCGGTCTTCCATGTGAGTTCGTCTACCTTTGATTGCGTAAGCAGCACTGACTGTACCCTTTTTCTCCCAGCTTTGCTTATCGGCATCAGAGCCGTCCAAGATCTTCATTCGTTGCACTGCACTTATAGGGCTCATGGCTTGCGACAATCTGCTCAGCATTGTACGACTCCATAGCTCGATAGTTTGCAAATACATAAAAAATAAAATTATGGCTAGCGTGAACACTACTACTTCGGATCGTAGTAAATAAAGGCGCACCATTTTCCATAAATAGCTCACGGGAGTATCAAGCGGAACACTACTAGTGAAACGTGACAAGATTTTCGTGAACGAGAGATACGTTTGGTATAAAACTCTGTCTTCTAATTCGTCTTCCATGTCCTTGCGGTGCTTTCAATGATAACACAAAGCTTTTTTATTAGCACGCAAAGTGCACTCAGATTTTAACTCGTTTTGTGTATACCTACATTAGATATAAATGTGTACAACAAACGCAAGCTGCTAGCTGCTACGAGAATATAGATTTTGGCATGACATGTCTGTCATTCTATTTGAGTAATTTACCAACACCTGTGATAGATTTTATTTTCTTCACACTAGGGTTTAATTTGGGTTGGCCAATGATATTTATGTTTTATTACATTCGCTCCAAAGACATTTATGTCCATAGAGAAATCAAGTTTTCGTTTTTATTTGTGTGAGGCAAAAAAAACTGCACATACATTACCGACTGCTATGCTAAGTCAAGGTCATAATAATTTAAGGTGGAAGCTCACATCTGGCCCGCGAAATTCTAATTTTCTTACGTTTTTGGCAATTTGCAGGCCAGTGCTTGGTTGTATGTTTATGAAAATTTGATTTGCGACTGTAAGACGTATGAAGTTACCGAATTATAACTATCAAAATTACTAACTACTAAAGAACGACGACTAAATTACTAAAGAATGACTTTTACATGCAAAAATCAATCTTGACATGAAAATGAACTTGGAGGGTTGTATTGATAATTTTGATGGTTATAATTCGGTAACTTCATACGTCTTACAGTCGCAAATCAAATTTTCATAAACATACAACCAAGCACTGGCCTGCAAATTGCCAAAAACGTAAGAAAATTAGAAATGTGAGCTTCCACCTTAATGTCTTATTAGTTTCAATTTATGGATTCTAAATCATTATCTTGTGACGTAGAGTTTTTTTAATGAATTTCTAGCATAAAACTGAAAAGACAGACACTTACTAAACAAATATTCAATCCAATCACAGGATTGTTTTTTTAAGTAGGCTAGTTACATGCAGGGTTAACACTTTGGAGTTGATAAGAACTAAAAAACACTGGCCAATCCAACTGGCAAGTAGGATTTGCACATGAAGGGTTCCGTACCATGACTTCTTAAAGGTTTTCCTGTAATCTATTCGTGTTGAACTTCTTATAGATTTTCCTGTAATCTACATAAACGTATTCAATTTAAGTATTTCTGTATTTTTTTTTTAAATTTTGAACTCAATAGTTTCGGAGATAAGGGGGGGGGGGGATGGTCGACTGATAGACGGACACGAGTCACAAGTGGTCCTTTAAGGGTTCCGTTTTTTCCTTTTGAGGTACGGAACCATACAAAGAAACCTTTTTGAACAGACTTCTTTTTTTTTGTGGGTATTTTCAGCAATATCTTCGCCAGTTGGGAACTTAGTTCGATGATTCTTTTTTATTTGGAAGAAACAGCGGGGTTTAATTCTCATTAAATACCAACGTTTTTCCGACGATTCGATTTTGCGCACTTTTCTATACCTCCACATAGCGTTTAACCACTGTTTAGGTTGGGCATTGATGGTGGGTTTTTCCATTAGGATTGAGTAGGAACCATGTGTCTGGAATTTTGAACGATATATGGCAATGAAGAATTAAGTTTTCAAACAAGTAATCTATGATTTTATTTAAATAGATAAATAGATGCATATCTAAATTAGAATTTATAAAAAACTAAAAGTATTCTCAAGCACGAGCTGCTGTAGCTGGTACCTACAGATACTTCCGTGCTTGTTGTTTCTATGATCTGAGTTGCGTGCAAAACATTCTACCCAAAACCAGCTATTGGGTTGCCGCTACCGTTTTCTATCTGAAAACTACAACGTCCAAGCATCTATATTTGAATCGATAGAGGGCCCCGAATTGTGAAATACGTTTACCGCCATAACATAACATCACGCCTGTAATCTCCGAAGGGTTAGGCAGAGGAGTACCAAGTAGTAGATAAACCCACATTTCGCTAGTATACTAATAAAATCCTGATGGAAAAATTCAATAACACTACGTAAATCTTAGGCCCCTAGCCACGAGGTGATCGTGAAGCGCGCGTCAAAGTGCGCCTATACGCGCAGATAGTGATCCCAAGCCGACCCTTTCTACGCGCTTCGAACGAGTTTCACACGCGTGTTTGTTTATCGCGTTTTACGCGCATCTGAATCTATGAAAACGCAAAAATCGGCATCCTCAGAGCGTTTAAATACGCCGTGTGCTAGGGGCGTAATACATACATAAACTCACACCCTTTTCTCATGGGGGTAGGCAGAAACCTACATTTTAAAAACGTTTACAATTTAAATTATCTTATTGGGAAGGTACCTATATTTGAGGAGATCGTTGCTTAATAATAACTGCCGCTCGGGTCAATCTTTACGTTAAGTCGTGCTTGCCTAGGTAGGTCCGTGGATGGATGATCACACCCAATGCATACCAGGAGGCTTGGAGGAAACCTAGGTTGCCTCCAAGCCTCGAAAAATACGAAAATCCGCAGGTCCCGGCTGCCATATATTGATCATTGGCAGTCGTTACAGGTAGGCAGTGGCTTGAAAACCAGCCTTAATAAAGGGTAAATTTAAATTCATTCTTCTTAGCGTGTCGATGGCAATTTTAATTGTGTCGGCCCAAAATTGGGCTAGGTACTAGTTTGGCGCATTCGGTAGCGTCCATCAGTTCCTGTAGTGAACAATCAGCAGGACACGACATTAAGTGCCCCATTGTTTGAGGGACAGCACCACACTTACACTCCAGTGCAGTCATTTATGTATCTCCACCTCAGCAGGTTTTCTTTACTGCGACCGATTACTGTTTACAGATTTCCAGGTCAGCCACGGCAACTCTTGTCCAGGTGGGAGATGTTCAGCAGGTGGAACAAATGGGTAAGGTAAGGACCGCTCGCCAGTGAGAGGGGTGATACCTACAGTTCATAAAGCTGTTTCGACTTTTCAGCTTTTGCGATAGAAGGCTGCTTATTAGGTGTAATGGGTGTCGTGTGTCTGAAGCCATTTTGGCTCTTTCACTGGAATTTGCCACTGTTCTGTTGTGGTCTTAAATGAATAAAAATAGTATCATCACATTCTGCCAATTAGGGCGCGCAAGTACTGACTGGGTTGCGGAGGTCAGATAGGCAGTCGCTCTATGGAAAATACTGGTGTTCAGCTGCATTCGGTTAGATTGGAGGTGGATCCCCAAAGAGTAAGACTATGGCAACCGATCCCAACTTAGTTGGTACAAGGCTACGCAGATGATGACGATGGGTGTATTTATGTTAGGACTCAGTTAACATCAAACGATTATAGTCAGTAAATGAGACAAATTTGAACTCGAGGAAAAGGAGTTCGGATAAATATAGTCCATGCGCCTTTTTTAAAGTAGATAAGGCTTATTTTATAACCATATTTTCTGCAGATACGCCCCTTTCGCTTACCCACCTTCTTATCGATGAGAAAAGGTAAAAATAAAAGCTTTTATTTATTTTTATAAAATGTATTAAAACATGGAATTTAGATTACATTTCAGTAAGATTCAGAATAAGTCTTGCTTTAAATTTCGTGCTAGCTTATAACAACTTGTGTAAAAAACTCAAAACTAAAATACACACAGCATATTTTATTTATACCATGGGCAATTTAAATTACTTTTCTACCCACAACAACACAGCCAGTTATAAAGATCAAATCAAATATAAATTAGTATTTTGTAACTATTGTCGACGATTACTTTAAAGAATAAATAAGGAAATAGAGAGTTTGAGAAATTTAATCACATATAAATTGGTGTTTAAGTTTAAATTATCCAATAATAAACATTTTCACATTAAATTCATTAAGTATACCTAATTTAAAATGTTGACCACTTTTTCTAAGAAGTAAATTTTGACTACAAGAAAATTTTCTTCTACCTTTATATAATTTAGAAACGTGTATGATATTTAAGTTACCTTAAAAGTTTTATAAGTATTAATAGATGTTGAATGTTATGGCTGCTCCATTGCGTTGGATACTATATTATATTATAACATCAATTATTTAAGGCATTGAGTATGAGATTAATAATTTCACTATTCATATATAAATAAATAAGTGTGATAAATAATGTGTGCTTACCCTTCTCCCAAATTATAAAGCTTTACAATTTAAATACATAAGCAATGGAATGGAGTATTATCAAGAACGCATATCGACACAATAATAGAATGTTGCCTGGCAAGAAAAATACTAATTATTTTTGAATAATTGCAGATATCTGAGAATTGAGCCCGTTTTCAGGACAGTTCCAAATAAGATTTTTTTACGTTCCAAGAAATTTTACGATACCTTTTTAATTTTTGAAATGGCTTTTGACCTCAATTTTGTCTATGGACAAGATTAGCACAATTAACATTTTTTTCATCAGGCCTATACAGTAAGAATAAATAGTTTTAAGAATTAAATCACTACCACGGTTATTATTTCATGTCATGACATAGACAAATCATAGATACTTTTTTTCTTATTCATTGTATTACGAAAACAAAGTGGTTTTATTTATTTGAGTGCTTCACGTAAGCTACTGTGTTGTAAGTAGTAAGGTACTTTGCGTGCAAATCGAATAGTTCTTTTGAAGAACGATACTTTGTCTACATTATAACGATTGCCTTGTAATAGATAAAAAAAAATGATTGAAAGGTTTAAGAGTATTTGAGTAGTTTAATTTTTATACACGAATTTTTCCAATAAAACGCCATGCAACGTGATTTGGAATTTAGATATAAATACATACATATTAGACTGAGCCAACTATATCCGTGGTGGTAAGTACAGACGCTAGGACATCAAGCACCCCGATATTGCAATTTTTCCCAATCAACCTTGAACCTAATGCTTTAGCGATAAAGTTTAAAATCTATTACAGAAAGACAGATTTCAGTAGCTTGATGTGTTGGCATTATAGCGTGCATTACGGTATCAGCGCCATCTATAACTATAAAATGAAGCCTTAATACGACAAACAACAAAATAAATTAAACAGACCTACAACTTGCGTAATAAACTTTGTTTACACAAATTAATAAAACGGTACATAACTGAATATTAAACTTCTGATATAAAATAATAAAAAGTTTACCTAAATCTAGCGTCAGGTTTGAGTTTGTGATTTAAAAATAAAATAGTAATAGAGAAATAGTTAAAACTTTGCAAAAAAGTAGCTTCTTTAGAGGACCTCGGCTATATTTATAGTTTCACTGGCTTTGAGTCGTACTCACTTATGTCACTATTATAGTATTTACTTTGCACGCAAGTTACACCATTACCAGCATTTTGTGTAATGCTATAATAAAATTGCATGCCAGTGCTGCATGCATTTGTAAAAAAACCTGACAAAATTTGAATTTCGCCGGCTACCCTAACGCTTTCTTCTCAAGGTGTACGTTGTGCAAACAAGCATAGCTAAGCGAGATCCTGAAAAGTACCAAAAGAAAGTTCAGGTACCATAAAAAAAAGAAATAACAATTAGGGTGGGTACTGTGAGATAGTTGATACAATAATAAAGAATACAAAAAATCACACATAATTTCTTCAGTATTTTACAACGTTACAACACTTAGTTACTTTAAATACAACGAATGTTAGTAGGACATTTAATAATACAAAAATAATAAGGAACTAGAGCCTTACGACAAATTCCTATAAAACCAAAAATAATTTAGGCAGTAATAATTATTCAAAAATTCTTTCGAAAATAAAGATGTATGACAGGAGAAAGATATTCAAAGAAATTGAAACCGGAATCAAACCGGGCTAAAATTCTTAAAAACTAGTTTTATGTTAAGCATGGCAATAAAAGCAAACAGTCGTTCACTAATGACTTGATACTCTTAGGTCGTTCTACTGAGGGTAAAAATCCTTTACTAAACGCCAAAAATCGTGACAGGGACAGTCGTATAACGTGCGAGTGAGACGGTGGGTCTTTAAGAACACTGTACTCTCGTATTATCTCGCTCCAACTTTTTGTGACCGCGTGTGCCACGAACTTTGGCGTATACTATAGCTACTTTAAATCGATATTTGTGCTCATAATAACAAAGATTATTATTTAGTCTATATTTAAGGTTTCTAGGTAAGAGAGAAATATCAGTCATGGCACTTAAACAGTTTTTGTCAGATCTTAGTTTATTTGAAAATATTAGCTGATTGTAAGCCAAGAGTTTGTATTTGACTACACATAATGAATTATGTTTCTGACGAGTTATCAACTTCCTTATTATTTGTTATGGTTTATGTTTACTTTGTCTAGTGTATGGTTTTTAAACTCGATTTTATTTCCAGTTCAAAACTTGGCAGAAATATTACCTCCATATACAAAAAGACTTAATTTCGCACTGTAAAACTAATTTGCGTGAGACACTAATTTGAGCATGGTTTAAGGCGACAAATTCTTCGTTACCTGTTTTAAGTATTATGTCATTACTTGATAGCATACATTTTCTTCTACTTTCACGACAATTATTTATTTTAGGAGAAATCGAATAGGGTTACATTATCTTTTTGGATTGCCTAGTATAACGTGTTTTTTTCAAAAACATTAAACTTTTGCTGGTAAGTTTACTAGTTCATATAAATTCTCAAAATAAAACCATTTTCCAATTGACCTAATTATTGTTTAATTTGCAATATTTTTTGGCAATTACTCGGCGATTGGAAGGGCTGTTTTGACTGCAATTTAAAATATTTTTCAACACACTTGCTTATAAAATGGCTATTATTTCACTGCAATTAGGTACATAATAACACCTGTAATCAAACTGTGACTTTTCATTGCCATTATTCACAAGTGAGTTATGGGTTTTTTATTTTATTGGTTGAGGTGAGTTGCATTATTCTAAAAAAAAAAGTTTCGTTACATAAAAGATTGCGTTTAATAGTACAAATAAATTAATGTACCTATTGCTTGCTCATTTCATGCCACCTTGAATTTAAATAGATAATATCAACTTGTACGTTTTTATTAAATAAAACTTTCACTCAAATATAACTTTTGTTTTATCTGTAATAGAGAAAAGTTTGAATTCCCTATTTTTTACGTGGCTAAAACGCTATCCGCGTAAAGCCGAAAAAAAGAAACCTCATTCTTTTATTCGTACGCGCATAGGAAAACTGATTAATTTTTCCCAATATTGCGAAAAATAATTCACAACTCGTTTCATATGTTGTTGAAAATGATTTTTAGTATTATTTTCTTCACAAGTGTGTTGAAAAACGTCGTATGATACACGTGTGTATTGATGATTACCGTCCTCGGCTCTCTTAAGACCCTCACCCAACGTCTCGGGTCATCAATCGTAATCACCAACTTTACACACTTGTACCATAATGTACTATTGCACAAAGTTATGTCACCGGACTTTTTCAATGATTTGCTCAGATCTGATTCTAGGTATCTTAGTAAATAGGATAATTTAATAAGGATGTTTAACGACACTTTGTCTTATAGAGGTTAATTGAAACTAATCTCCTTTAATTAAGGATACTTCACGGTTAATATGATAATAAGATTGGACGTTTTAGAACAGAGAAAGGCGCCAATCGTTAGTAAACCAACACAGTTTTACGTATGTTAATTTGGTACCGTTCAACCCCGATTTAAGGGCAAATTGAATAAGAATTAGTATTAAGTACCCGTCAGGCGTTCTCGTTCTTTAAAAGATGAATTGCTATCACCATTTTAACTGCTTATTAAAAATGTTCGTAATATTATGGGTACAATATTTAAAAAGTATTCAACTCTTAGTTCTAATATTTTTCGAGCTTACTTTTAGGTGCAAAATCTATTGGACTACTGTGCTCAAATATGAAGAGCAGTCTTAAAGACGATTATTGAGACTTGAATTGGCATTTGTTTTTTTTTTACTAGTTTTAAAGGCATTTTTAGGACCAACACCCGACCACGAATGGTTCGGATGATATGACACTGTCTGGGGAGATTAAATCAGACCTCATTGGTTAAAATCTGTCAAAAAGTTGTTTTAGATTGTCATGTTTAATTCCACATGTGTGTTTTTTTTATTAAGAGTGTATTACTCCTATATCAATATTTTATTCCTTTTTCTCACGCATTTTGGTGATAGTTCTTAATTTTGAGACTATTTACCATTTGTCCTCGCAGGACAGAACCTCAAAACGCTGATTCCAAGAATTATTCGACGATTATTGTTTTTATATTTCCACACGGAAATTAACTTGTGGTACAAGTTGAATTATACCTTCAGTATGTCCTATTACATGTCATAAATGTGCTCGTATCCGATTAGGACAAAGCAAAGCTTGTCCTATCCGTATAGGTTTTAAGCGAAGCACTGGCCAGCTAGGACATAGCCTTACCATTTCAAGCATTACTAGACTCTAGTTCAACTCCAGGGACCGTAGTACTAAGGTTCCCATTGACTAATATGTCTTGTAGTGGCTGGCCTAACATGCCAGAGAGTGAGTGGCTTAGTTTGTAGTAGTTCGTCTCCAGAGCGTCGTGGTACGAGACCTGGTCGGAGGAGATCAGCTTAGCGTTCAGTTGCAGCGCTGAGTGGCAAACCGTTAGGAACTCTCTGGAAAAAAGGGAAAACAATACATATAATACATATATACAAACGAGGGACATGTAGAAACCCGGAATGGGTATGAGAATAGGGCATGCTTACATGATACTAATAAAAATATGAACAAAAAAAAGACACTGATAAATAACAGACAGGACCATACCAAATATTTGGGAAAAGTCTCGCCACCCTTGCGTTTATCAAAAAAAATGTGCGCGGATCAATGACTTTTAGGTATAATCCAATTTTTCTCAATATTTTATGATTGGCTCAGGACAATGACGAAAAAAAAAACGTCTAAGAAAGTGAGATCTGGAGAGCGTGCGTGGGCCATCGGACAATTACGTCACAAATTAAGGTTATAGTTTTTTTACATATTTGGGACGAGAATCGAATACAGAATACCCTCCTTCAATATGTCTCTCGTTAAACCTAACACTCTGTATAAGTTATTTCTTAAATTTAGCAATGTCCGTGCGTTTATGGTCAGACGTATGCGTATGAATGTGGACGAGGTAAAAGGGTTATGTAAGGATCGTAGCAGGTGGCGTTCTGTGGTTTCTATCCCTATGGGAAAAGAGCGTGAGTTTATTTATGTATGTAAAAAACGTCAGGAGTAAATAAACAAATGACGATAGACAAATGAGGAGAATAATCTGCCTGCCCTATTTCCCATATTTCTTGAGGTTGCAGACCCCTAAATGATGACTCTCCTAAAACAGTGGTAGCTAGCTGAATGGAATTAGGCGCGATTTGCACCAACGTACACCAACCCGCACGGGGCCGGTGTGATGGATAATGACTGCAGTGGCTTGTGTTTTATTTGTAAAATATTTATTAATAAAATAAGCTAAGTACATATACACAAAACCAAACAGTCTACCAAATATACCTATCTACATACGTTGCACAAACGCTCCATTCACACAGACGAAACTTGTCAATGTAATTCCACTATGAATGACCGAGGCGCGGCCAATACAATAATATACAAAATATATGAAGGCAGTATATAATGCCAATTATATACTGAATGAATGAATTTGGAAGAACTGTTGTGGGCCACGTATACACATGTTCTATTCTCAAATACTATACATATAGGTAAAACATGTCTGTGATTGAATAGGTTATTTTACCAAAAAAATCTAATTAGCCCGTCAGATAAGATTGTCAAAAAATAATGTACGTATTTTTTCTTTTTCACTTAAACAAAAGATGAAGACATACAGTGATTCGAAAAGTCGCGTCATGCCGTGTGACGTCACAAGGTTAGTACTTTTTTACCCACAAAGTGACGTCAAAAGCCCCCTCTCATGATCTTTGACACGTTTTATTTTCGTAATTTTTTATTATTTTGATTAAACAAAAAACTCGTATCCAAAATTTTTCGATAATCTAACAGACGGACTAATAAGATTTTTTTGGTGAAATACCCATTACTGTGTAAAATCGGAACAACCAAAACCACTGTTAAAAAAAAAACTATATACCAAACTTAATCATTTTTAGTGGCTGTTGAGGTGCATCAAATAAATATTTTATTTACTTAATTTTTTGTTTTTTTTATTTGATTTCCTACCAAAGACAGGAATTTCTCTGTCACGGAGCCTTTTCTTTTTGGAGTTTGGGTAATCATCAATTGACTCCTCCCGCTCTGAGTGGAGCGGAAGGGAGTGTCAGACTTCTACTGATTAAAACCACCCATGTTCCTTCTTAGCCCTTTGTGTCCGGGGCCGTGGTATCTCTTCCGAACAACCCGCAACCCCGGCAGAGCCACGGAGCCTGGACTTATGCTCGGTCGGTTGATGTGTAATGAGCTCGCTCCCGATTATATGAGCGCTAAAAAAAACTGACAAAATGTTGGTGTACTAGATACCACTTCCTATCGCTTCGGGTCTTACATTATGTATAAATAATACTCACTTGAATATCGACTTGAGCTTATCGACCATGTCGTCGGGATACATAGGCGCTAGTGTAGGGTCTAGGAAGGCGTTGGCATAAGCTAGAGGGCCCGCGTTTACTTGCACGCACACGCTGCCTTGCAATCTGTTACGAAGAAAAATGTTTCATAATTAATTCGTTATAGTAGTACAGTCGAACAAGCTAATAAGTATACAGGCAGCAAACTTGCATTTACTTTTAAGATTATACAAATACATTTAGAGGCTGATGTCAAACGATACAGCATTTGACATCAGTCACATAGTGCGAAACGCTTTATAAAACAAAATTGCAATCAATATTTTCAGTGTACTATAATTATAAAAAAAACTCTAACTGTATACTTATTAGGTAGCTTGTTCGACTGTACCTACCACTAGTATATTATTAATCTTTGTGATAGATACACAAATGTATTGCATAATTATTGCAGTGCTCTAAGACAAATACGTGATTTATCAAAAATTATTACATTGTATCTCAGTCGTTTAAATCGATAACAGTTAAACAGCGGTTAATATAGGTGATAGGAATATTGTGAATTCGAGTTATAATATTTTCTATATTGCCTACGTACTCCTAGACTTTTACATGATCTAGAGAACAGTAATTGCGAAGTCTCCTGACTAAAGTCAGCTTCTTCATAGATAATTCAGGAGAGGAATGTTTAGGTTAAGCCACACTTGCCAATGTTGGGCCGTGGATGGGGATCACTCATTATATCCCAATTTTCCTACATGCCTCGGATATCACATTAAGCCTTTATTCCAGTCTATCATTTGTTAAAGGAAGTCAGTAACCCGTAAGTCTCACAACCAGTCTTACCAAGTGGTATCGTTACCGAGTACTGAGTTGTGGAGGTCAGATAGGCTGTCTATTCATGTAAAATACTGTTATTCAGCTGCGTCTGGTTAGACTGGAGGTCAACCTCAATATAGTTGGAAAAAGATGACATTAGTTTAATTTTTTTTTCAGTTAGCTCGAGTTGTCTCTCCCCTGGGCAAAGGTATACCTTCCACATACAGGTCAAATAAAAAGAAGAAAATAAAGGACAACCAACAATACCGTAGTTGTAACTTCTTAATATCAGGTGCCTTCGCGTTCACAATCTCCTGTAACTCAGTGACTTGTGCTTCCATTTCGGACATAGCGACCTCTATCGGGCTCTTCTCTTCAACTTGGGTGTCGATGACGGGCACGCGACGTTTGACGTACGGGAACCAGGAATCCGCTGCAATGATGACGTTAGAATTTTATGTTTAGTGTACAGTTACGAGCAATAATATCAATCGTGAATTTCTCGTAAATTTACGATTACAACTTTGAGATATAATTATCATTATCATCATCAGCCTATATTTTTCCCACTGCAGGGACTCGGGCCTTCTCTCTAAGAGAGGGATGGGCTATAATCCACCACGCGGGCCCAGTGCGGATTGGTAGATGTCACATATCTTCGAATTGCCGGTTTCGGCATATCTTAGAACCAAAAATTCGAAGATATGTGACATCTTCCAATCCGCAATGGGCCCGCGTGGTGGATTATAGCCCATCCCTCTCCTAGAGAGGCGGCCTGAGTCCCTGCAGTGCGAACAATGTAGGCTGATGATGAATATAACATAACATCACGCCTGTCAGACACGAATGGTAAGCAGAAGTTCCTGATGGAAACACTTATTCACCGTTTTGAGAGCAGTGGTGATGAAATAAATTACACAAAGTAATGAGCCTGCCTGGGTTCGAACCCACGACCAACTGTTCGTATGTCAGGGCCGCCACCACTGCTCGTCGAGATAAATACTTTATGATAATATGGGTTCCCAAAATATTAGTTTCGTTACGTAACATGAAAATGAAACCAAGAAAGTAGGGGGATATTGCTTTGGCGATACAATCCTGTTAAAATAAATGTAAGCTCAAAAGCTCTTAGAAAATTGTAACTGTTAACGCCAATTTCATATTTATAAAGAGATGCATGATTTACATTGATTTAGTTGCCAATAAACCTCGTAAAGAACAGTCGCATTTTATTTAAAAATCCATTGACACAGTGCTAGCAAAAGTAAACCTAATCAGCCTAAACATATGGTCGATTACGAGCCGGATTAAACCTCATTAGAAATTGACGGAGCACTCGACGTGAGAACAAAAGAACCACATTCCATGGCGCGATAAGGGACCACCTGGTGTTGTTTTGCACGAATTTCTGAGAACCAGTCAATTAGTGTGTGTACAAAATGTATTGGTGTATCGTTTGAACTTTAATAACTTAGAAAATAGACTATTCTCGATTAGACATTGAAGTACATTTGGAAGATTCTTGTGGTTTATATATAAACAATGACGTCTGATGCAGATCAAGCGTTATCTGTACTTGAAGATTTAGCGTCAATACTCAAAAAGACCCAAATAAACCTTAAAAAGTGCCCAAAAGAACGTTTATCGAAGCCTGGATATTTACGAAGTCGTATTCAAACCATTGAAGAGTATTGGGTATCTTTTAAGAAAGCACACCAAGAGTTATTGAAAAGTACAACTCGGGAACAACGTGGAATTTTACCGTACTACGTGAATGAAGAATTCCTTCTCCATGAAGACTTGTACCTATGCATGTTAGGAGATCTTAGAGAAATGTTGGATGCATGCACTTCGAAGACGACTGACCATGACCAACCTTCATGCAGCAACACGTCGTGTGATGGAAAATTACGACCGAAAGTGATGCTACCTAACATACAACTCCCTCCGTTTTCCGGTAACTACGAAGAATGGCCTACATTTAAAGACTTGTATGTATCACTAATTCATACATGTCCGACGCTAAGTGAAGTTGAAAAATTACACTATTTGAAGACCAGTATCACGGGCGAAGCCGCGTCTTTACTGAAAAACATTCAAGTGACGGGTGCTAATTATGTTCAAGCATGGGGAACGCTCAATTACCGATACGATAACAGGCGTATCATAGTAAATGCATTAATGAAACGATTATTCTATCAGAAAAAATGTACTAGTCAAACGGCGGCTCAGCTGAAGTCTCTCCTGGATTGTACCACCGAAGTTATTAATAGTCTGGAAAATGTGAAAGTGCCTACTGATTCCTGGGATCCAGTAATCATATTTCTGGTTGTGCAGAAGTTGGACCCGGAGTCACACAAAGAGTGGGAGCAAACCGCCTACTCGGTAAACTCCCAAGAACTGCCTACTTGGAAGAAATTGCGCGAGTTTTTAGAAGTCAAATTCCGGACGCTTGAAATGATTTCCCCGACGACCACCAGTAAATCCACCAAAGAGCGTGTTCTACATGTGACAGCAACAGATAATGATAAACAACAAAAACCATGTGCTTTATGTAAAGAAACGCACACACTGTGTCATTGCAGCACATTTAATAAAATGACAATTAATGAAAGAAGCGAACATGTCAAAGCAAACAAATTGTGTTTCAACTGCCTTGGGGCGGGACATTCGGTGTTCAAGTGCCGGATGCCAATGTCTTGCCGCACCTGTAAGAGACGACATCACACACTTTTACATCAACCCAAGAAGATTGATGAAGCGACTCAAAATGTAGAAACCAAGCAACCGACTTCATCCAGCCAAGCAGATGTAGAAGAAAAGAAGGTTCACACAATGGTTGCGTCTCATTATACCGCGGGGCAGAAGATATCGCTGTTGGCTACAGCAGTAGTAATTTTGAAGAGTGAACACGGACACACTACTGTTTTAAGAGCGCTCATAGATTCAGGGTCTCAAGCATGTTTTATAAGCGAGAAGGTAACTCAGATCCTGAATCTAGAAAAAAAACCAGTAAATCTAATCGTCACCGGAATGGAAGCAATGAAGATGAAAGTCAAGCATGAGGTCAAGTTTCAAGTATTGTCACGGTGGGAAAACCAATTCTACTTACCAATCAGAGCCTACGTGATGTCTAAGCCCTTGACTTCGAATATACCGATGAACACCATGAGGGGGACTGATTGGCCGCACATAGCGAACCTCCGACTTGCAGATGCAAATTATTATGAATCAGGACCTATTGATATGTTGTTGGGTGTAAACGAATATGCAGCAATTCTCAAGCAGGGACTCATTAAAGGTCCACCAGATACACCATGTGCCCAAAATACCTACCTGGGATGGATATTAATGGGTGGAATTACAATCAAACTGAATGCAAGAGAAAAATCATTGACAGCCATGAAGAAAGAAATTAACATAGACGATTTACTGACAACAATATGGGAAGTTGATACGGACACGAAAAGAAAACTTACCCTAACTGAACAACTATGTGAAAACATATACGAGAAGACACACAAGCGAGATAAAGATGGAAAATACATAGTTAAGCTGCCATTTGAAACAGAACAACCAAAATCAGTTGAAGGCAACACAAGAGAAATAGCGAAGAGAAGACTCCTTCAACTAGAAAAAAGATTTAATCAAAACAAAGAACTAAAGCAAGAATACACAAAGGTGATCAATGAATATAAAGAATTAAAACATATGGAAGAGGTACCTAAGGATGAAATAAATAATAAATCAGTATACTTACCTCACCATGCGGTGATCCGTAGTGACAAGGAAACGACGAAGACTCGTGTTGTTTTTGACGCCTCGTGCAAGGGCTCCAATGGAACTTCACTGAACGATGAACTCTTGTTGGGTCCAATATTACAAGATGACTTGAGAAGCATTATCATTAGATGGAGAATGCATGCTGTTTGTTATGTTTCTGACATTCACAAGATGTACAGAATGATCTGGACAAATAAAGAAGACATCGATTATCAAAGAATTCTATGGAGAGATAATACATCAGAAGACATCACAGACTACAGACTTTTAACTGTGACATTTGGAACAGCTTCCGCACCTTATCTCGCCGTAAAGACACTTATGCAATTGGCTGATGATGAAGGCGACAAATATCCGGAAGCAGCAAAGATATTGCGCGAAGATTTTTACGTCGACGATGTTATGTCCGGACACGATGACCTGGAACAAGCTATACGAATTAGTCAACATCTAAAAAAACTACTGCGTCTAGGTGGCTTCGAACTAAAAAAATGGTCTTCAAACAACCGTGAGTTCATGGAGACTATCGAACCAAGCGAAAGATCATCTAATGCACATCTGGAACTAAAGATTGATGGAACAATTAAAGCCTTGGGCATACATTGGAACTTGGGTAAAGACCAATACGAATATAATCTGAACTTACCAGCTATCGGCAAAACAATCACAAAGCGAAGCATTCTGTCTGACATTCAAAAGTTATTCGATCCACTCGGATGGATTGCCCCTTGCCTCGTTACGGCGAAGATTTTAATTCAAAGGCTCTGGCAAGAGAAGATTGATTGGGACGAAGTGTTGAATACAACACTGGCTGAAAAATGGGCTACAATACGATCTGACCTTGAAAATGTTAACGGAATCTACATAAAAAGATGGATGGGAACACTGAGCTCGAGGAAAGATTCCATAGAAGTCCACGGATATTGCGATGCTTCAATAAAAGCTTACGGTGCAGTGGCTTACTGCCGAGTCACAAACTCAGATGGCACAGTGAAAAGCACAATCATTGCGGCAAGGACAAGAGTAGCACCTTTGAAAACCATTTCATTGCCTCGACTGGAACTGTGTGGAGCATTGTTGTTATCCAAACTACTCAAGCAAATAAGGCAAGCAATGAGACTACCCACAACACAAATTTATGCTTGGACAGATTCTTCTATTGTCATCTCCTGGCTACATGGAGATCCGAACAGATGGAAGGCGTTTGTGGCAAACCGCGTTGTCGAAATCACATCTAATGTAAGTTGTAGTCAGTGGCACCATGTCCAATCCCACGATAATCCAGCTGATATTGCATCAAGAGGCTTGTTAGTAGCCAACTTGAAACGTTGCGACCTGTGGTGGAATGGACCACAGTGGTTATCACACCAGAAGATACAGTTCACTAGACTTAACGTAACCCCAACAGACCTAGAGAGAAAGAAAAACACCTTACAAACTCTGAAAGTAACACAAAACGAAAATGAGGGAAATAATAGAATATCTGCGCAACTCGATAGCTTTGATACATTGACTGAACTACTGAGAACTATCACCTACTGCCGAAGATTCCTGAAACAAAATAAATTAGAAAAAAACATAGATAGTACAATCACAACTGAAGAACTCGAACTCTCTTTGCAAGCCTGTATAAAATTAGAACAAGAGGAAGAATTTAAAGAAGAAATAGAAAGCTTAAAAGGAAAGAAAAGAGTTAAAAGATCAAGCAAATTAAAATCATTAAATCCTTACCTTGACGAGAATGGAGTCCTCAAGGTGGGCGGCCGGCTCAGGAACGCAGAGTTGACGGAAGAATGCAAGTATCCAATAATTCTGGGTCGAAAAAGTAAACTTACTTACCTTATAGTGGCAGAAGCTCACTCGAAGACGTTGCATGGAGGTATACAGTTAATGCTTACTTACCTTAGATCCAAGTATTGGATAATGCGAGCGAAAATGCTGGTCAAACAATACATCCATCGTTGCTTGGTATGTGCTAAGCTAAATGCAAAGGTGAGAACACAAGTAATGGGAGACTTACCAAGCGTACGGGTGAAACCAGCACGAGCATTCCTCAACTCAGGTGTCGACTTTGCTGGACCATTCCAATTATTGATGAGTAAGGGCAGAGGAGCCAAAACTACTAAGGCCTATATAGCAATATTTATTTGCATGTCCACCAAGGCAATTCATTTAGAATTGGTTGGTGACCTGAGTACAGCAGCGTTCATAGGCGCCTTCAAGAGGTTTTGCGCCCGCAGAGGAAAATGCACAAATCTGTGGAGCGACCAAGGACGAAATTTTGTTGGCGCTAATAAGCAACTATATGAAGCCTGGAAAGAAGCTGGTTTGCAATTTGAAGATAAAATCGCTGAGTTACTCGCAAACGACGGAACCCAATGGCATTTTATACCGGCTTATTCACCTAACTTCGGAGGATTATGGGAAGCCGGAGTGAAATCCATAAAATATCACATGAAGAGAGTCCTCACTACAAATTTAACATTCGAAGAGATGATGACGGTTCTCTGCGAAATAGAAGCATGCCTGAACTCGCGTCCATTATGCCCAATGGACGATGACACCATGCAAGCACTGACACCTGGTCATTTTTTAATAACGGAAGCACCAGTCACCGTCCCGAACCCAAATCTTAAGGACGCTAAAATGAGCAACTTGACACGCTGGCAATACACGCAAAAATTGTTGAGTGACTTCTGGTTGAGATGGCAGAAGGAATACCTCACAAGACTCCAGCAGAGACCGAAATGGTTAAAACGCGAAGAAGAGTTTAAGAAGGGAGACATAGTACTGATTAAGCAAGATAACCTCCCACCGGGGAAATGGTCCATGGGACGGATCACCGACAAGCACCCCGGCCCCGACGGTTTAACCAGAGTGTATAGCGTAAAGAGCGGTGACACTATAACCAAGCGATGTGTGACAAAGTTGTGTGCTTTACCAATCGATACCACACCAGATGAGATAATTGTTTAACGTTTCTATAATTTAGTTTTGCATGTATCCTAGATTCAATCAGTACCTATTGTTTTTAAAGGACTATCTATAGTCCTTTAGTGGGCGGCTTATGTTAACGCCAATTTCATATTTATAAAGAGATGCATGATTTACATTGATTTAGTTGCCAATAAACCTCGTAAAGAACAGTCGCATTTTATTTAAAAATCCATTGACACAGTGCTAGCAAAAGTAAACCTAATCAGCCTAAACAGTAACATTTACATTCGAAGCACGTTAACATTCAAAATAGGTAACAGTACTTTTAAATTTGATGTCTATACACGAGTTAAAATCAGATAATGTCAAGATAAAAACTACGCAAGGTTTTTGTGTGTAGAAGAGACCTTGCAAAGCGACCTAATTATGTCACTATAGGGCTTATTTTGATTAATTATATAAAAATATTAGCTTAAAACCTATATTTACCACGGTGTCAATCTTATGTCAGTTAACTTTCGATCTAATAAAGTGTATTCTGATGAATAGATAAGATGTCGTTAGAGACATTAATTTGAAAAGTGTAAGGCACAAAATGAATTTATAAAAAAAAGGTAAATTCAAAACCGTCGCTCATCAAATTACTCTTTAATTATTACCTCTGAAGGGAGTGTCAGACTAAAAACCACCCATGTTCCTTCTTAGCTCTTTGTTTCCGGGGCCGCGGTATCTCTTTCGAACAACTCGCAGCCAACCATATGACCCTTACACCATATTTACAGTTACTTACTAGTAAGATGCGTGAGCCTGATCCGTTGATGATGCACAGGTCCCCTGGCCGCTCCATCCCTCGTGAAGGGAGTCTCGAACACAAAGCGACGTACATTATGCGCACGTTCGAAAGACCCCTCACCACCGCCTGAAACCACCACACCTTCAGGCGCCGCGCGAACCCACGTTACTTGTATGTAGGCCAGCTTACTGTCTAATTCCTCACGATTCACCTAGATGCAAACAACAGTAAATAAATGAAGGGAAAAGATACTTTTTTTAAATCATCAAATTATTATTATTTATTTATTTAAATGAAGATCGTTTACACGTTCGAGCTGTCATATTTTTTTCACGTTGTTCCAATTCCAAGGTGCGAAGACAGTTAGTCCTTTAAATTCAGTTTCAGTTACATTGTTAATTGACACATTGGTGCCATGGTGACATTCACCATGGCACCAATGATTATTAGAGAACTATTGTTCAGATAAAATTAATCTGCCGTGACTTATTTTATGTCCAGGATGTATGTCTTAGAATCGCACAACTCGCCTATTGACAAAAAAAAAACAGTTCTGAAAAGAAATCAAGGGCACGGATTGTCCTTCTTGAGGCCTAACATATGTACAGTATGAACATACCCGAAGTCACATGATACTATGAGAATATCGATTTTTAAGAACATTAAAATCATCGACGCCTTTTAGTTAATGATAAATGCAATTACCCTTAGCAACAAATTAGACGTATGGCTTGCACGTGTTACAGATAAAATTAAAACATTAGGTACGTAAGAACAAAGTACCTATTGAGTAAGTAACGGAGTTTATGTATTTGTTTTGAATGAAGCCTCAAACTATTTTCAATGGCCTATTTACCATACCTATTACGATTCCTTCATTAATCGATCAATTATTTTACATCTTTGATCACGTAAACGTTTTAATAGTTACAAAAAATATTGTTCTTGTAAAACAAAGCTTACTTTCAAATCATCAAAGAAAAAGTATTTCTTTCAAAATTATCTCCAAAATTATTATTTTAATTAAACTATTCTTTGTTTATATCTTTGATTACGTAAACATTGAATTATTTTTTTCATAATTTTATAGGAAAAGTATGTATGCCAGACAGGAGGTGTCTGATGTGATGACACGTAATAGAGAAGTTTGGAGGAAGAATACATGCTGCGCCGACTTCAAATAAATCGGGATAAAGGTTAAACGAGGGACATATTCAATTTTCGATTCTCGTCCCAAATATGTAAAGAAACTATAACCTTAATTTGTGACGTAATTAAAAAACGTAAACACTCTTCAGATTTCACTTTTTCTTTTTCGTCATTTTAAAATGGGAAGGGAGAATGGATTATACCTAAAAGTCATTGATCCGCGCACATTTTCTGTGATAAACGAAAGGGTGGCGAGAATTTTCCGAAATATAGTATGGTTCTGTCTGTTATTTATCAGTGTTATTGTTTGTTCATATTTTTATTAGTATAATGTAAGCATGCACTATTGCGGGTTTCAATATGTCCCTCGTATAAACTAACATACTGTATAGGTACTAACCGGAGCCGAATCCATAATCATTTTGACGTTTTCAGCGCCATACTTTTGTTCATAAAAGTTTTGTAATTTCTCCGAGATTTCACTCAGTGACGTCAGTTTGGGTTCCTTGTAGATGAATTCGATGCCTTCCTCATCTTCACCAAAATGTGCTTTCCCAAAGAAGGCAACGCGGTAGAATCTACCGAGTAATCGTTTCCCTGAGTTGGTCACTTCGATGACTTTGGCATAAGCTTTGGTTAGGTGCTGGTAGCAGGCAAGAAGGGCTTGGTAGTCCTTTCGTCGTTCATAAATGGGTATTATAAGACGATAGAGAGGGCCTAGGAGTTCATAGCGTTCGGCTTTGTCCGCGGCTTCCGTGCAGATCATCAATTGGTCGAGGAATGCTTGCTCGTTGTAGTGAACATCAGTCATGCCTGAAATATGGAAAACACATATGATTCAAATGTTTATTTTGCAACAATTGCTAAATACTACTGCTTTTTATAGTTCATTTATTTAAATTCTTAACATTATTCTAGGAAATGCCCTAGTGATCTTTTGATTGATCTAGGTTAATGAAATCTATGCAAATCGAGATTATGTGATATGAATAACATAACTGAGCAGAAGCAGCGGCAGTGGTGGCTCAGTGGTTGCAGCCCCGAATTACTAATAGTTGGTCGTGAGTTCGAATCCAGGCAGGCCCATTACTTAGTGTAATTTTTTCATTACCACTACTCTCAAAAAAGGAAAATATCGTGAGGAAACCGGTATATCTTAGAACCAAAAATTCGAAGATATGTGACATCTACCAATCCGCACTAGGCCCGCATGGTGGATTATAGCCCTACCCTCTTCTAGAGAGGCGGCCTGAGTCCCTGCAGTGCGAACAATATTAGGCTGATGATAAATATAAAACAACATCACGCCTGTCAGACGCAAAGGGTAAGCAGAAGTTCCTGATGGAAAAACTTATTATCACTTTGTCCGAATCGGGAATCGAACCCAGGACCTTATGCACAGCAGTCGCGCTTACGACCACTAGATCAACGAGGCAGCACGATATGTCCTAGTTATGTTCTAATAGATCTAGTATAACGAAATAAGAATAAGAATAATGTATTTTAGAAAAAGTAATACATTTATACAAAATAGTGTTGTTTCTAATCATCATCATTATCAACAGCTTATTAATGTTCCCACTGCTGGAACACAGGCCTCCTCTCTCTTTGAGAGGGAATGGGCTATAATCTACCACGCGGGCCCAGTGCGGATTGGTAGATGTCACATATCTACGAATTTTATGGTTCTAAGACATGCCGGTTTCCTCACGATGTTTTCCTTCACCGTTTTGAGAGCAGCGGTGATGAAATAAATTAAACAAAGTAATGTGACTGCCTGGGTTCTAACCCACGACTTACTATTCGTAGGTCGGGGCCGCCACCACTGGGCCACCGCTGCTCTACAACTTGTTTCTAATACAATGGTATAATTAGTACTTATAAGTAAACTATTACTACAACATAATTATTTAAAAAGAGATAAAGTAGTGATAATTTTATAATTAAAATGTATGGTAGCGACCTGCCCGATATGGCTGCAAGTCGAGATTATCTGATTACTCTTTATTTTTCGCACAAACATGGTTGCTTAAATAACAAATAAATCATATTTGAAGCAAAACTAAATAACATGAATGTTGTATTATGGTTAAATTCGCTATGGTAAATTGCAGTGGGACACAAATGAAAACAATATTTTTGTAATGTGCGTTGTTAACTATTTGAAAGGATCAGTCAGAAGTCGGAATTATAATCTGCCTAGTGTTTTCCCAACATTAGTGAAGTCGGCTTTTTAACCGAATGCAGCTGAATACCAGTATTTTACATGGAGTGACTACCTGTCTGGCGTCCACAACCCAGTTTAGTATTGGGTAATGCGATACCCTTTGGTAAGACGTTGTCAGACTGAAGCAGCAAACAAGTAACAATGATTAAACCTACAGTTACTGATATTCTCTCTAGTTCCTGAACTGCTCTCTTGTCCTCATAAAATGTGATCACACTAATATTATAAAGGCGAAAGTTTGTGAGTGTGTATGTTTGTTACTTCTTCACGCAAAAACTACTGCACGGATTTGGATGAAATTTGGTACACAGATAGTTTATAACCTGGATTAACAAATAGGATAGATAACACAAATAGATAGTTTTATCCCGATTTTATATTCCCGTGGGTTGTAGCGGGTGAAGCCGCTGGCAACAGCTAGTACTTTATAAAAAGAAATATTACTAAAGGGCTACAAAACAATAGACATGATGACATTATAAACTGCAGTTTTACGTAAATTATTTCTCGTTTGAGTACTTAATGAATTATCCTCAAAGATGATATTATTTTACCTTGATATCTATTCAATTGAAGATCTCATGGTCTTCCTTTAACTTAAGACATATTTAATTGTTGTGTACCGTCTGACTGTTTTTCCCTCCGCAAATGACAGACAACTTAACTAGGCACTTATTGCATGTGACAAAATACCTGTTAATGTCACATTGTAGGTACAGTCACGATCACTAAAATGCGTGTATGGTTTTTCTTTGACGTAGAACACATTGGCCTTTTCTGACGTTTGTTACACATTATACCTTTCTTGAATTACCAAACTTAAAAACCGAAGTGTGACTGGTTGGATTTTTTGTACTAAATTTCCCAACAAGAGAGATTTTGATGTAGAGGTTTTATATATTTTACTAGCGGACCTGGCAGACGTCGTCCTGCCTGGACAGCAGCGCCACCTACCAGGTCCAATTGTGTATTCAAACAATCCAAGAAACCATTGAAATATCCCCAGAAAGTTTCATCCAAATCGGTCCAGCCGTTTAGGAGTTCAGTGACATACACACGTAGTACACAGTAGAATTATACATAATACTTAATATAAAGACTAGCGGACCTGGCAGACAACGTCCTGCCCGGACAGCAGCACTACCTACCGGCTCAAAATGTGAATGTAAAACATTATTGAATCCACTGGGGTCGGCTTGTATTTATGCTTTTGCGGTTGCACAACGACACGCTTTGCTTATGCTTTGCTTGGTAGTATAGATGCAGGTCTGCCTTACTGCCTCCCTCAGAGGCGGTAAGGTGGCGGGGTCTTGAGGGAGAGCGCTACGGTCGTGTAGATCCTCAAGGCAAGTCTGGTGAGTTCGCCTTCACGCGGTTGCCACCCCGTTCTTGGTCTAATTCCATAAGAAATAGACGTAACAAAAACCACCAGGCGCGTTCCACCCTACCTCACTGCCACCATCCGTGACTGAATGGTGGTGGGCTTGGTTGCCGCTCAAATCTCAGCTGGCATCGAGCAGGTACATACAGTCACCTGCGCTAGGACCTGCGCAGTTGAGCGCCGTAAGCGGGGATGAAGGAGTCCTGGGGGGTTGAGCCGAGCGGCGCTGGCGGTAATGTGTCCGCAAGGCAACACGCCCTCTTTGGTCCGGATTTCAAGCGAAACGGTGGCCCTGCCCAATAGCCGGGGGCAGGGAAATGGCCATAGTGTCCCGTCAGAGGGTCACGGTGAGGAGTGGGAGGTCCGCGGAGGTTGTCTTAGGATGGCCAAAGCGGTGGTGAAGGTCATGCTGACGGTGTAAGTGAGGGTTGATCAGTTCAGAAGGGATTAGTCAGTCCCCTATGCCAACTCGATCAAGCACCCGATGTCGCTCTGTGAACCAGCCTCACGCTCCTATATCTCGATGGTAGTCCTAACGTTCGAGCTAGCTTGTAGCGAGACGTTCCCTGGTGCGGGCTCCAAGGAGGGTGGGAAGCCAAAGAGACGAATTGCATCACACTATACTATGGACAACAAACAATCTGACGCCACTAACACACACACAAACACACCATCCACTCACACACATACAAAAACTACGGACACAAACACTCACAATGCACACACACACACCGGAGCGAAGGCGAAAGCCAAAACTCCGAAGAAGGGTGCTCCTAGCACCTCTTCGGCCCCCGGGAGTTCGGCTGCCAACGCGGCGGGCTCCAGTGCGGGCACTGGTCCGGCAACGGCGAATACCGCGGCCAAGACCAACAAGTCCCACAATAAGGGTAGGACATCGGAGCTGCATGGGAGCAGTACCGATCCTTCCCCCCTTCAGGGTGCTCAGCCCCCCGCGACGGTTAACGCCGGTGGTCGGGCTCTGCTGCCAAATCCTCCCCCGCCCATTGCTCCTCTAGTCGCCCCTCCCCCGCCGGCCGACACTGGTCGATCGGTGGAGCTCTGCACCCCTGACGACGTGTTCGCACGTAACTGGCAGGTGCAGAAGGGCAGGAACAAAGGTAAGAAGAAGGGTAACGCTCCGGCATCACGTCGCCAATGTGCGGACCCCGCAGTGCAAGCTGCTCCGGCCCCCTTGGCTAGTGGTGCTAAGAGAAGGAATAGGCCGAACAAAAAACAGCGGCTAGCAGCTCAAGGGAAGGGTAAGTCCCGTCAACTAATGCTGGCGAATGCCGCAGGTCAGGCCCAACCGACCGTAGCTAATGTCAACTTTTCCGCAGGCAAGCGGTTGCAGGCAGAGGACGGCAATAGCCAACCAGGACCTAGTCAACCACCAGCCGGCGCAGTGGAAGGACCAGCTAAGGCGGTTACGGAGCGACCTGTTCGGAATGATCAGGCCGCGGCTAAGCGATCTCTCAACGAGACCTCGTCGCCTCGAGGGGAGCGCAAGCGGCCGCGGCTTGATAAGTCCAAGCGGGTCGCTAATCGGAGCTATGCCCAAGCTGCAGGATCTGACCTAGACGTCGCAGTCACATGCGGCCAGACAGGTCAGATCAACAAGGAGGTGGCGGACCAGATCCTCGAAGCTCTTCAGAGGAAGATGCTCGCCAAAGCTTGTTCTCCTGACGCGGAGGAATTGCCGGTGCCCGTCTTCAATGCGAGGCCAGCGTTTGCAGATGGGGCCCTCAGGCTGTGGTGTGATAGCGAGGTCACCCTAAACTGGCTGAGAACGCTCATCGCCGAGATGCCTCCTCCCACTGGTGCTTCACTCGTGATCAGGAGGCAGGCTGACATAAGGCGCCGCGTACGTTGCGGCATACTCATCCCGGACGACCAGGGTGTTTTTACGGACCCGCACAACATCGGGCGCCTCCTATGCCACCAGAATCGGTGGCTGGACATAAGGAGGTGGACTATGCTGCAAGCCAAGAAGCAGGAGAAGGCTTGCTTCATGGTAGTTGGGATCCCTGAAGACCAGATCCCAACATTAATGGACGCCGGACGACGACTCTCTTTCTGTGCCGGGAGGGTTTACGTCATGTTCCAGACGCCGAACGGCAAGTTTGTCCATGTCCCTCAGGGATATCCGGCTGCAGAAGCTACCACATCGGGGGTAACACGGGTAGAGGAGGCAACTCCCTCCACGAGCACAACGGTGCTACCTACGGACGTGCCTGCGGGAGCAGCGCCAGTGGCCCCAACAGTCGCCGGTGTGGAGACCGTCCTTTCGTCGGGTGGGGAGCTCGATGACAATATATTGTCATCGGCTTCTGACCTGGAGGAGGGCGGCTTCTGACCTGGAGGAGGGCGGCTTCGACCCCGACTTTCTGTTTGCTGGGCTGCGGCTCGAGGGAGACGAGGAAGGATCGACCAGTGATGGCGTCCCCTTCGTTGACCTGTAAAGTCCTGCAGGCAAACCTCCACCACAGTCAGACCGCAACGGCTCAGCTACGGAAGTGGCTGGAGGTTCAACACACGGCCATAGTCCTGATCCAGGAGCCGTGGATCAGGGCGGGACGAATACAAGGACTTTCCAATCTTGGGGGTAAGCTTCTATTTAGCTCAGAGCACGATAATCCAAGATCGTGCATCTATACGACGCGTAACATAAAAGCACAGCCACTTACGGAATTCTGTTGCAGGGATATCTCTGCAGCCAGGCTGCTATTACAGCGCGGGGACACGGAAGTAGAGGTGGCCTTCGTCTCGGCATATATGCCAGAGGCTGAGGAGCCACCCCCGCATGACCTCGCCCGCCTCGTAAGACACTGTGAGTGCACACGCTTGGAGGTGGTCATAGGGGCCGACGCAAACGCTCATCACCCTCTGTGGGGCATGAACACGCAGAACGAAAGAGGTAAGGCTTTAGTTGACTATATGTTTACGACAAACCTAACCCTACTAAATACAGGTTCCGAACCAACCTTCGTCACCAGACGCAGTCGAACGATTATTGATCTAACTCTGGCATCGGAAGGCGCAGCGGCCATCATAACCGGGTGGCAGGTCTCGAAAGAGGCCTCCTGCTCTGATCACAGGTGGATCCGCTTTGACATCCCAGTCTGTGTGACACCTGTACTGCCACGCCGCAACCCACGCAACACGGACCGAGCTGCCTACACTCGTATCCTTGAAACCAAGCTTGCGCCAACAAAGCACTGGTCGACCCTTGAGAACTCGAGCCAGATCGAAGAACAGGTAAGTTACCTGTCGAAATCACTGTTAGACAGTTATCATTCGTCCTGCCCTGAAACCACTGCGCCCACAACACCAGGCAACGATGCAACCATGGTGGGGACCTGAGTTGGAACGCAAGCGCAGGAAGGTAAGGTCAGCCCTAAACAGAGCCATGAACACCTGTGCTGACGAGGATTGGGACGTCTACAGGGCGGCCAAATCCAGCTACAAAAAATGCATCCGGCAGAAAAGCTCTACTAGCTGGAGGAAATTCTGCGGGAAAATAGAATCCTGTCAACAAGCAAACAGGGTAAGGAAAATACTAGCACAGCAGAACTCTGCTGGACCTGTAGTGCTCCGAAAACCTGACAACACGCTTACCACTACTCCAGAAGAGGCGATGCGCGTCCTTACTGAAACTCACTTCCCAGGTTGCGTCTTCACGCCCACAATTGACTGGACTGAGGTAAACCAAACTCCAACAGGAAACGACTGGAAATATGCTCACATGATGATCACGCTGGAGAAAATCCAGTGGGCGATCGGGTGCTTCCATCCTTTCAAGGCGTCCGGTCCGGACGGGGTGTTCCCTGCACTACTGCAATGGGGTGGACCCTCCATAGCTGAAAGACTGGTGCCCATATTACGGGCGTGCTTGGCCTTTCGGTACATCCCAAAAGGATGGAGGGAAGTGAAAGTCATATTTATCCCTAAGCCAGGTAAGAGTGACTATAGTAACGCCAAATCCTACCGGCCGATCAGCCTGACCTCCTTTCTCCTGAAAACCATGGAGAAGATATGCGAGAGAGAGCTGAGGGATGGCGTTCTAAAAGCAATACCTCTTCACGCTAATCAACACGCATACAGCGCGGGTAAGTCCACTGAATCCGCTCTGCATCTAGTGGTTGGCCGGATAGAGGAAGCGATCCATCAGAAGGGTATCTGCCTGGGTACTTTCATAGATATCGAAGGAGCCTTCGACAAAACAAACTTCTCCAGCATCAGCGCCGCTCTTTCCCGACACGGGGTGGAACAGGTACTGATAGACTGGATTACCAATATGCTTAGCAAACGAGTCGTCCGCCTTGGTGCAGAGCAGCAGTCAGCAGTGATAGCCAGGGGCTGTCCCCAAGGAGGAGTACTGTCGCCCCTCCTCTGGAATCTGGTGATTAATGACCTCATCGCGAAGCTCAATGCTAACCACTTTTACACTATTGGGTACGCAGACGATCTCGCCATCCTCATCTCGGGGAAGGTGACAGGGACAATCAACCAACCTCAACCAGCAACCTCACTCAGCAGGCGTTACGCATAGTTGAGCGATGGTGTGCTGAGTTCGACTTCTCAGTGAACCCCACAAAAATTTAACTTGTCATGTTTACCCAAAAACGAACGCTAGGCCCTCATCGCCTACCTAAGCTATTCGATACTGAGCTCCAGGTAACCAACGAGGTCAAATACCTGGGAGTTATCCTGGACAGTAAGTTAAATTGGAGCAGTCATCTTGACAACAAGCTTAACAGGGCCTGCATCACCTTTTGGCAATGCAGGAGGATGATAGGTAAGAAGTGGAGCCTATCCCCTAAAATTATACTTTGGCTTTACTGCGCGGTAATCCGACCCATGATCACCTACGGGGCAGTGGTCTGGTGGCCCCGAACCAAATTAATCACAGCGATAAGCAAGCTGCAACGTATGCAAAGGCTCGCCTGCATGGCGATCACAGGCTGCATGAGGACAACTCCGACCGCAGCTCTCGAAGCGATACTGGGGCTTCCGCCGCTCCACCTGTTCATTCAGCAGGACGCAACGATGACGGCGTTGCGCCTCAATACGCTACAACTCTGGGGTAAGAAGTGCACGCAGCATACTGCGGCACTAGAGGGAATCCAAAGTGAGTTCCCCCTGGTGAAAGCTGTTAACGATCGAGTACCCAAACAGTACGTATTCGATAAGAAATACGAAATCCAACTCCATGAGGACCACCGCTGCGAGGGACTTAACCCTGCAGAATTAAGGATCTTCACGGACGGATCCAAAACAGGTACTGGTACTGGAGCCGGGGTCTTCTCGGAGGACCTCAACATCCACATAGCCGTACCTTTGGGGGCCCACAACACTGTCTTTCAGGCAGAATGCATGGGCATCTCCCTGGCGGCATCTGCCATCTTGGCTCGGGAGGTAAAGGATCACTCCATCCGCATACTCTCAGACAGCATGGCAGTGCTGTTGGCATTAAGGAGCCACACGGTGAATTCCGGGCTAATACACGAGTGCCACCAACGCCTGAACCAGGTTGGTAACCTCAATAATATAACCATTCAATGGATCAAAGGACATAGCGACTCCCGAGGCAACGATGCAGCGGACGAGCTCGCTCGAAGGGGCTCGAGCATGGCGGCGGTGGGCCCAGAACCCATCGTGCCGCTACCTTTCGGCTATCTTCGCACGCTGGTAAGGAAACGTACCAAAGAACTTCACGCCAAGCTGTGGCTAGACCACGGCGAGTGTAGGCAGGCCAAGAAGGCGCTTCCCGCCATCGACGCTCGCCTCACCAAACAAGCGCTCCGGCTAACTAAACTGCAGCTACGCACAGTGACGGCTGCCATCACTGGACACGGTACTTTTAACAAGCACCTCTTTGTTATAGGAGTCACAGATAGTCCTCTGTGTCGAGCCTGCATGGAGGAAGAAGAAACAGCAGCCCACGTGCTCCTGCACTGTCCGGGGGTTGCCCCATACAGGGCCAAATACTTCGGTGACCCAGGTACTCTCCGCGAGATTGCCAGTAACACCAAGGGGTTGCTGGCTTTTCTCGGGGAGCTGGGGTGGATCGAGTGATATTCCCACCCGCACGCATAATACGCGCATTGAGCGTGGAGTTGCGGACGCCAGCCCGTTATACTTATACTTATACTTATAATCCACTGGAACACATACAAAAAAATTCATCCATACACACGTGCAGTAGAATTATATATATAAAGATAGAGGAAAAATGTCATAGAAATAAAGAACCATGTGCAAAAACGAACACTAACTGCGGTACTCAGAGATATTTAATGATTACTTAAGCCGTCTCTTGGTAAAGATTTGACATACTTTTATATGACAAAACTGTCAAAACCTATACTAATGAGCCTACCACACGCACAGGCTTCACCAGTCTTGCCTGCGCGGTTAGACGGTGCACACAGTACATCGCGAGTGTGGTTGGTAATGGTAATCCATTTTTAACAACCACACGCGCGATTTACTGTGTGCATCGTGTAATCGCGCAGATATCCTAAGTTTTTTTTTTTTTTTTTGTGGCTTCGCACGATTTGTGCATTAGCCAATGTCACGTTTTTGAGTTTTTATTTACTAGGTGCGAGGAAAACAAAGGTAGGGAAACTTTTCGGAAACAAAAGTAACAATTCATCGGGTGTTTATTGTATTATGTGTCTGAATTTTAATGATAATTATGTAATTTATGTCAAATTTTTATAACTTAGGATTATTTAATCATTTGTATGCCCAAGTGGCTGATGGTATTGATATTGAACCTTAGCAATTTAAAATGAATGTAATGAAACACCTGCATGTAACCCATGTATCACAAATAAACGATTTGATTTGATTTGCAAGACTGTGGTGAAGCTTGAGCGTTTGGTAGGCCCCTATGTGATGGCCTAAGTAATCATTAAAGTTCTCTGAGTACAGCAGTTAGAACAAAGTTTTCTATGTTATACTTATTAGTTGAAACATCATCAACCTCCTGCCCTTATCCTAATTCATTTGGGTTTGAGGCAGCATGTCTTCTTCTTCCATACTTCTCTATAGGTAACTCGTCATCTCTTCAAACACCTCATTTCTTGCCATATCATGCTTAACACAGTCCATCCCACGTTTAATTGGTCTTCGTCGATTCTGATACCCCTCCACATCAAAACTCAAATCTTTTTTACGATATTTCCCTCTTTCCTCCGGATCACATGCCATTGGAACATTAACATAATGAAATCGTTACATTGTCACTGCGTCAAATTTACATAGTATTTAGAAGATAATATTAGAATGTCATTCAGATAGACTAAGAAAATAAAATACATAAGTAATATAGACGCTAATTTATAATACTCGTATACTAAAGCATAACTTTGCTAAGCATAAAAAAGAATCATGTTTACCCGTCCATAAATTGACGAAATATCAATGAAAATACATAAAAAAAACATAACTACAGGGTAGCGCCGACAATACGACAGTAAATGAATACTGGAATATGTCTCTGTAATCAATCCCATTGCTGGTTTTTTCTAAGACTACTCAAAAACTGCTGACGCTAAAAAAATTATACCAATCCAAAAACGACTACAAAACTTGGAGGTACGATTTCCTTTTATTTTTATTTTTTTGTACAACCATTTCTCTTGAAGTTACGGCCTGTTGAAAATTTACTAAAAAATTTGAATTTTTGTTTGATCCTTAAACTAAATAATTGCATGAAACTGTTAACGAAATACAATATCGTTTATAAGTATCGTTTACTAGTTTTCTGTACGATTTGCAGTGCGCTTCACTGCTGTCATATGCCAAGCCTTTTCCTAATTATGGTGGGTTCAGCTCCCAGCCTATAAGAGTAAGACTGTTTGTCAGACTTTCAGGCCAGTGCAAATTTCGCGCGCCTAATAAAAATTAAGGAACGAATTTGGCAAAGGTTTTTGAAGTAGCTGCCACCATGTGTTTAGTGACAACCAAAACAACAAAACAGATGTGGGGTTCGTTAACCTGTCATCGTCATAGAACTACATCATGTAGAGAGTCTTGAAAATGAAAAACAATGACCTGTGACTATACAAGATATATTCGAATGAATTTTTATAGACTAGGAGACTAACATCAAGAGGTATACATAGTTTAATTTATTGTCGTATTGTCGGCACCGCCCTGACGGCCTAACATAGAACCTCATCCTTTTTTGAAGTCGGTTAAAACTGTGATCTCATTCCTTAGTGAGGTTACAGCAAAATACGAGTAGCATAATTGCAAAGTCTAACTCGTTCCACTTTTTTCGGCAACAACCAGTTAGATTACGATTAAATATAATAATATTATTATTTAAATGTTTGAATGCAAACGACTTTAAAACATATTTAAATGCTATATTTTTATTATAAAGACAGGTTTCCTTCAAGTTGCATAATGCTATCATCAATACTAATTAACTCTTGTGATTACAATGAATTATATTAATTGTTTAATTGGCAAGTGAACTGGTAAAGGTACTTTCCCTCCACTAACAGTTTATTTTCTCTATGTTTGATGATGTCACTAATAAACCTACAGCGTGATTGTTAAAATATTTAACGACAACCAGCAGGTTATTATCATCATCATCTTCATCACCCATACTTCTCTATTACTGAACAATCCCCCGGCAGGTTAAGTAGGTAAAATACAACCTTTTCACCAACTTCTTGCCCTTTCTTATTCCATATTACTTGGGGTCGGCGAAACACATGTTTTTTTTTTCTTTTATTTTCAGGTCAGGCGTCCCGCTATCTAGTCGGGGCTGCGGGTTGTTCACAAAGATACTGCGGCCTCGACATACAGGGCTAAGAAGGAACATGGGTGGTTTTTAGTCAGTAGAAGTCTGACACTGCCTTTCGCTCTGCCTAAGAGCGGGAGGGGTTATTTGATTCCACCCGCCAAAAAAGAAAAACCGTCCCGCTATAATGTATTCCCATTTCTTTCTTATGTTTCGTACACAATCCATTATTCTTTCTCTCTCTCTCTCTCTCTCTACACCCATCAACATAATTAAATGATTGACTCAATATCAATGCATTTTTTTTTACTTCGTGTGGGCCTGCACCAATAAACAACAAATGGTGTAGAAAATAATCATATTTAGTTTTGCTATCTATTGTTTTATGTGTCTACTACAAAGGTATTTATCTTAATAATAAAGATACGTGAACGCTGTACAAAAACTGACACTGAAAATGATATGAAAACATCTATGAATGAAAACCATGACCTTGAATCATCCTACGCGACTACGTAGTAAATGCCAATAGCTTTGTTCCGTGATCATGTCTCCAATATTATCCATAACTATGCAAGTACATTTTAATTTGTATTAAAATTGAGATGTTTTGGACCTCGTAAGATAGACTCACAAAGGTGCAATTTTCGGTATTAATAGACATCTAACGACAGATTACGTTGTTAGAGATTCGCACAGCTATTGAAGCGGTACTGTCCGCCGGCCCTCTTGAAATACTATTCTATGTATCTCTATATAAGTGGAGCAGAGGCTCTGCGTGTTGCAGTCGAAAACGGTTCGCGAACGCGCGTACGTACCGCCGATAAGAGACCGCTCTGTCGGTTCGGCGGGAAAATTGATTCGAAAATGGGTCTGTTGACAGTGTTGGTAGTTTTACTTGTGGGGGCAGTGTGCAGCCAGGAGCCCCCGGGCCGCGTGGTGGAGCCCCGTCGGATCGACTCCGCAGACAATGGCCTGGCGAACACAGAGCTGGTTCTCGCATTTGTGGTACGTCTGATGACTTGTTATTCAACTGGTCACGACCGGCAAACGTGCCAGCTTCCTACATGAATCGCAGGCATTTAATGGCGAATAGTGGTCAATCATTTTATCAAATGAGGATATTACCGGTTGGGCCGCGGGTAGTCCAACGGTTATCGCGGCCTCGACATAGAGGGCGAAGAAGGAACATGGGTGGTTTTTAGTCAGTAGAAGTCTGACACTCCCTTTCGCTCTGCCCAAGAGCGGGAGGGGTTATTCGATGATTTTACACCCACCAAAAAAAAAAAAAAAAGTATTACCGGTTACTATGAAACAATGCCGAAAATAAGCATTGTAGTAACTAACCAATTTGTTAGGCAGATCGATAAATAAACATAATATTTTATACTTATAATAAAAAAGCTTGATAATTCTTTTGAAAGTCTACTTTATAAGATACATATTGCTTATCAATAACAGATGTTAATTGACTTCATTGAATTGTCAACAGATGTTCCGCCATGGCGACCGTACTCCTGACCAAGAAGAGTTGGCTCTATATCCATCTGATCAACAACTAACGGACGAACTTTTCTTCCCGTACGGAAAGAAAGCCCTGACAAATGTAAGTTACTGAAGCATGTTCATTTAAGAAATTCGTGTAAATCATTTTAAAAAAATGAGCAATTTAAAATAAGGGTAAAGGTCTCTCGGAATTAAGGGATCTTAGATATAATTTTTAAGATAAATAATGGTATGAACCAGGTGAACTGAGTAACCTTTATTGATTTTATGATTGCAGGACTGACAGCGCTAACCATAATCATTGTCAATTAGCTCTGGGGTAATCTGGTAGGCCGGATTTTGCCTTAGTATCGATTTCTGGGACATAAATAATCACATTTGAATGTCACAAGCTTTTCGCCCAGAAATTGCTCGTAAATCCTAAACAGATTCCAAAATTCCAAGTCTATCAACAAATTTTGACTTTGATATACCTATCAACTGTCTGTAAAATGGATATCTATTTAATATTACCTCGAAATAAACTATGAAAATGACAAAGACAATACCGATAAAATACTGACCATTACATAAAACTACATAGCAGCGAGTTTACGAACCTGGAAATCTATAATGAATTTAGCTACGGTCTCGGATTAAGTAAACATTCAAGAACAAGTAAGAATTCTGAGCTAATACTACAATACATAGGTATATAAGATTGTTCACGCGTCTACAGAACAGCATATATTAAAACTACTTTTATATTTGGTATTAATTTACAAGTACTATTAGAATGAAATATACGCGGAATCCTAGGAAAACTACTGAACGGATATACATGAAATTTTTAAACACAGACAGCCTTATTACAAAAGTGGTTAAACCTGCGTTTAACTTAGACTTGGTTTATCTCGCATGCCGTCACTTTCTTTTGAATATTTTCGAAGTGAGACGGCATGCGAGATAAACCAAGTCTAAGTTAAACCCAGGTTTAACCACTTTTGTAATAAAGCCGAGATAGTTTATAACCTGAATTAACACATTCTTATCCCGGTAGTATCTATGATCCCGTGGGACAATTATCAAACTACACGCGAAGCCGCTGGCACAAGCTAGTATAGGGCTATAAGTAAGGTCAAAGGATACTGAACCTTCTTTTTTGTCTTTGATAAAGGACGAAAGGATGTTCGTTTGTGTTATTCGGAAATCTAAATACTGTACCTAAGTACATATTATTATGTCAAAACCTGAATCATAACATAAGTAGTTGTAGGACTGATGAATATCGACGCGGCAGTAGATTAATTTCGGCTGGTAAGGTTAGCAACACATGGCTTCATGCTGTGTTAGTGCAATACAGGGTGTAAATTAACCCTTCACATATACGTCAACCAAACATTCTGTACATCAAACTAAGTAGCACAACACAAAAGTTTTTGCTGGGAAACTACTTTTTTTTGGGGGTCAAAAATCACATTTTACGGTAAAACTCAATGTAGCACTCTTAAAACATTGTGCTAGTGAATGCTTTGAATACTAAACGGGTCATGTAGGTAATGTAAGTAAAGTTGTAACCTGAAAAACTAGTATTTACAAAAACAACTGTGAAAAATTTGAAACTTTGACCCCCAATATCTCCGTAACTAGGGGGTTCCCAGGTATGGTCTAGAACAAAAAACTGATCGTAGTGGTGGGGAGAACAAGTGTCCCTCGTTTGCGTTAAGGTTACTTTTACACCCTTTAGTGATACCTACTTTATAATTTTATTTATTTCCCTTTCATTTTTTTTTGCACGATGGAACTTAAATAAATTGTGACCACCATATAATTATCACTAGGACTGCCTATTTTCATATTTTGATATCTAGATTCCAAGATAAGGTATACCAGTCGCCTTATCAGTTACCGTAAAAATATGCAAACACCCACGTGTAGTGCTTGCGTAAATTATTATATTTTTTCTAATGTTTCTCATCTGTCTACAGAAAGGCAAACAAAGAAGTTACTTCGTAGGCAAATATCTAAGGGAGTTGTATGATGGTTTTATCAGCAAGTTGTATTTGCCTGATGAGGTCACTATACGAACTACTGACTACGCCAGAACCCAGATGACAGCATTGACTGCCTTGTCAGCTCTTTATCCACCACAGCCGGCCCAGAAGTGGAACCCTAATCTAGATTGGCAACCTATTCCATATAATACACCGCCGTATGATGAAGACGATGTAAGTACCAATTGGTTAGAAAAGGAACTCCTCAACACATTGATAGATTTACCTAGGTCCTAATAGCCACTGATGTGCGACTAGTAGACAAGCAAAATCATTTATATTATTATACTACTATTAATATTATGCGACTATTTACATGTTTGATATCGAAACCAGAAATTTATCGTAATTTTACAGCCTTATATTAAGCCAAAAAAGTGACGTATTTAAAAATTTACTTTAAATAAAATACCATCAGACATTCTGGTAACGATAATTTAATTATCCAACAACCGGTTAACTACCGGTTAGTAAATAAATAATTTTCATCTAATACAAAACTCGTTTTGGCGATAAAGGCGAAAATAAACTGATAAAAACCACATACCAAAATGAAAAAAAAACTTGATATTCCTAGTCGTTATAATTCCCTAAATAACGAATGATAACAATATCATTAAAACGTAACATATCAAAAAGCGTAAATTTTTCAAACAACGTAACAAGTTTTATTAAATTAATAAAAAATACTTTGTATTATTCAAATTAGAGACAAGACTGAAGAAAATTTTAAAATTTATTTGAAGAAACTGCATCTAATTACATTATATTCTTTCTTAGTACAATGTGAGAAAACTACCAACTCTTTTTACAGTGTTACAAGTTTTCCAAGTACCATGGGACTTGTACCATGCTTTCATTAAAAACTTGTCATCATCTTCCTGCGCTTGAGCAGAAGTTTTTAATTAATTTGATTGCTTTTAGCTTCTTTACTGGTATAACTGCCCAAGATACCTCTGGTTGAGAGACAAAGTGTATGAGCTGCCTGAGGTAAAGAAATGGATAGAACCCTATCAAGACCTATTCAATTTGCTGAGTGAAAAAACTGGGACGAATATCACAAAAACTGAAGATGTCTTTTATTTAGACAATTTGTTCCAAACATTGGTAAGTCTCGTAAACGAAATACATAGTATTTGGGAATTCATATACAAAACATGGTGGAAGGAGGACAAAAAACAAAATCTGCATCTATCGGTCTAATCGGATGCAGCTGAATACCATCTTTTTTAGGGTTCCGTACCTCAAAAGGAAAAACACAAAACGCTTATAGGATCACTCGTGTATCTGTCTGTCCGACCATTACCCCCCCCCCCCCTCTTATCTCCGAAACTACTGAGTCTTACATTTTGAAAAAATATACAGATATTAGTTCAACACTTATAGATTATAAGAACCTATTGGAAGCATATGGTGCTAAAATAATATGAAAAATCTCTCAGTATCTACTTCAATGGTACGAAGCCCTTTATGTGCAAGTCCGACTTGCACTTGGCCAATTTTTTAGACGACGTAATATGGGGATCTAGAATCATGAGCTGATTTTATGGTAGCAACTTGTACGCCGACGCGTCCCTAACATCATTCTTTTATGCAGCTTAGCTATCGTCCCTCACACCATGTTTTTATGCAGCTTAGCTAAATTTAAAGTATGTTTTCAGAATAACGTCGGTGTAGATCCGCCTCAATGGGCGCAAGAAGTAATGCCGAAAATAAAAGACGTTACGAAAATGGAATTCGCTATTGAATTTTATAATGCAGAATTAACCAAACTGGCAGCAGGTAAAAACAATTTATATGCTGAATATATCTCATTTTTACTTTTTAAAACTAATTAACCGCCTTCTAAAAAGGAGGATTTTACTCTAAAGTACTTGGAAACCCAGGTACCAAGGTGCTGCTGGCCTTTCCCGAGGAGTTCGGGTGGATCGTATAAAATTCCACCCATACGCAAAATATGTGGAGTTGCAGACACCAGCCCGTTATAATTTACCATACCTACTCATTAAATTTGATAAGCACACAGACTCATACATATTTTAATTTCAGGTGTATTAATGCAATCGATAGTCAATATAACTCATACAGCCATCCACAACACAAGCGTTCCTTTGGAGCCAAAGTTGTACATTTACTCAGCCCATGAAAACAATGTGGCTGCCTTTATGGCTGCGGCAAGGGTTTACGAAGCCCACCAGCCTAACTACGGGTCTACCTTCTCGTTGGAACTTAGGAAGAATAACGTAACTCAAGAATATGGAATAACGGTGAGTAACGCTTTGGATTAAGAAATCCCACTAAAAACAAAACTTGTAAAAAAAGCTAAGTCGCGCAACTCAGTTCTTTTACCGTAAAAAGTAGCGAGATCATACCAGGCCCTGCAGTCTGTACAAAGATAGCGATCGCTTTACGACAAAATTCGGTCGCAAAGCTATAACGATGCGGATTTAAGGTGGACGTGAGCCGGACGCGACCCGCCGGTATTAGCTACCAACTTAAATCCGCATCGTTATAGCTTTGCGACCGAATTTTGTCGTAAAGCGATCACTATCTTTGTACAGACTGCAGGCCCAGGTATGATAGGACGACCCCGTCGTAGGACGATGTTTGAGTATATCCCGCACCCGTACTGTGATGATGACAGGATCAATGATAAAAAACTTGCTTTTTTTTTCCTACTCCTCCGCTTTTCTGATTAATTTCGTTGCGGGATCCAAGACAGTTAAATCGTTTCTCTGGGACTTCCTCGGGCTTCATTGTCTCGGCGCATTTCTTGTGGTCGCCACTGTTGATTCTGGCTTACAGGAGTTACAGTGGTTTGGGAATAGTGTGGAGGGCTTGTCCCATTTAAAAAAAAAGGTAGGTATCCCGTCGGGGCTGCGGGATGTTGTAAGAGATACCGTGGCCTTGACATATAGGGCTAAGAAGGAATATGAAAAAAAAAAATGAAAAAATGAAAAATGTTTTATTCGTTAACAGAATTCAGTTTACAATAATTGAGGTTGACTTCTCCTTTTAAGTGTAAAAACACCTGTAGCAGGAGAAGCGGACTCCCTTAACTAGATTACATTAAAATTAAAATAACACGATTTTTAAGTGTATGTATACACCCGCGAGCGTTCGCCAGTGTGTGTGTGTGTGTGTGTGTGTGTGTATGTGTGTCCGTGTGTGGGTGTGTGTATGTATTTGTAAGAATATATAAACAGATTCATACTACTTATACAAATATAAATACTCTAAAATATACACCTTACATAAAGACTACCTAATAATATGAACAATTAAGTTTTCCACATCTCCATAGTCAAGAGATTTGAGCCACTCTGTCACCATTTGTTTACATGCTTGGGTAGTTTTTGTGTATACGTTAAGAATTTTATTAACGGAGTTATATAAATGCGAAGATTGATTTGAAAATTGGTGTCTAGCGAAGTATGTTTTAAACTTGCGTGTTTTAGCTACTATGTCATTTCGTCTTTTTGCTAAGATTCTGGGATCTACCGGAAGCGACTTATGTTTTTTTAAAATGACATGCAGAATATACAATTGACGCATACTAAGCCGGTCAGCAATAGAGTAAAGAGAGACGGTTGGAAATCTAAGTTTTTTAAATAACATAACTTTAAGAAGTATCCTTTGAGCACGTTCTACCTCCAAGAATTTAACCTTTGATGCACCCCCCCATACCGGAATACAGTAAATCATGATTGACTGTGCCAAAGCAACATAGATTTTTTTCAGAAGTTCAACATTGGCAGAATGTCTAAGGTTTTTAAAGATCCAGATCAATTTCCTGATTCTGCTAGCAACTAGTTCAATCTGGGAGTGCCAGGAAAGTCTTTCGTCAATCATGATCCCCAAGTATTTTGCAGTATTTACCTTAGTTACAGTGGGGCAACTGCAGTTGTCAAAATTATGGCAGTTGTGTATTTTAAGACTATATCCGGGGCGAGGTTGATTCCTACTATCAATTGCAAAACACATGTAATTGGTCTTAGTAGTATTTAAAGTAAGCAAGTTTTGTCTCAGCCATAGGGCGGTGGTAGTAGGTGGTAGGTGGTAATATGGGTGGTTTTTTTTTAGTCAGTAGAAGTCTGACACTTCCTTTCGCTTAGCCCAAGAGCGGAAGGGGTTATTTGGTGATATACAACCCGCATACCGTAATTACCTCAGGGTGAAATTTTTAAGAGTTTTTCAAGTCTTTCGGTGTTTAATGATTTTAAGGCAGACATCGTAAATTGTAACCTTAAACATGTTTTGAATGTTTGTATCTATGTCATTCTTCACCAGACAAGGCCTTATGCAGGAAAACAAAAGCAAAAAATCCATGTCAACAGCTATAATCTCTAAGAAAAACAACCTGAAATCAAGTTTTATTGTTATTTTAATAGTACCTTGTTTGCTAAAATTTACTGTTGACGTCAACACATTCATCACGAAGAATAAATCAAAGACACAAAACGTTAAACGTTTATGTGTAGGAAATCGAAATCTTAGTTAGTAGAGAATGATCCTGAAATTAGTTCCATCTCTTTTGTACAGACTCTTTGTATGAAAACGTATTGGCTTTACATGAGATAATTGACATAACGACAGAGTAGCTGTTAGACATACTTGGTTTGGCTAGGTAGAGTTACATCAACATTGTAACGATGATTTGCCGTGGCAGATATTGTTTCAGGAGTTCCTTTGTATAACGTGAAGGAGTCACTTCATGGATAACTTGATGCCTGAAAATTGGACCAAGTTTCACTCTGTCTACATTAAGCTCAGTGAAAAGTATTATTTCGAGAAGTTACTTTATTTTATGATCCGGAGACAGTGTGTCATATGTAGGTCATATCATATCTTACGTTAATTAGCAATCAATCTTCTCTAAGACATAATAATTCACGCTACTTTAATACTTTTATGTAATTACTTACATGTGCATTATTGGCTTATTATGACACGCTAAGAAGAGGAGAAGATGCTAATTGTATGCGTGGTCTCACATTTAAGTAAATATTTAACTATAGTTGCATTGTGCTAACATTTTTGTAGAGGCACATTTGGAAATCGATAAAGTCATTGCAATAACAACATTTATTTTGCTCAAAGTTCATTTGCTGCAGGATTTCAGTTTTTTTAATAGTATTTTTTGCTGTCTACACTTGGTATCTTGTATTTTTTGGCTTGCTGATTTTCGAGGAAAGAGATAAATCGTGATATATTTCGACAAAGGTGTCAAGATCATGACAGTAGTCGCTATTGATCAGGTATTGACCTATGAGTTCGAAAAACTGTTATGGTCTGTTGGACTTATATATTTTTGTTTTTTTTTTGGCCAGGCTGTGTACGCCCGTGATGCCGGTGGCCCCGGGGAAATTCTACCACTCAGCGGCTGCGGAGCCCAACTCGTCTGCCCGTATGAAAAGTTTTGCAGCCTCGTACAAGACATAATATGGTCGAAAGAAGAAATGGATCAACAATGCAAAAACCTAAAGCCATTATAGCACGTATTAAATTATTAAATAGATACTAGTTGACACGAATAAAGTGGCTGTGATATTTATGCGATTTGTTTGATTAAACGAGTTTCCCCCATGCCTCGCAAAGCACGTTAACCCGTTGGTCACAGCTGTAATTTGAATCTCTCTGATCTGATCTTTGACAATCGTTCTGTCAGTGGCCCAAAAGTCTTACCAAGTGGTATCATGCTACCTAATACAAATTGGGTTGTGGTGGTCAGATAGGATTGGGCAGGTGATTATGATGATGTTTGATTTATTAAAGATTTAACACATCCGACGTACTTATAAAAATAAAACCTGCTTTTGGGATAATAGCGAATGACCGTGGAAATACGTATAAAAAGTTGTGCAGGCAGCACATCGAAACTAGTTTTTATCATCCTAGTGATACGCCCTGCATTCGCTCATATGGTTCAGAATAATAAAAAGAAACATTTATCAGAATATGTTCCATGTAAAAACAATTACATTTACTTAATGACATGTTTTGTGAAGAATTGTTTCTTAATTCTTCCGTTTCAGAAACGCGGCCTCACGGTTGTCTTTCATATCACAAGCTTAATAGGATGTTATACATTTCGCAGATAATAACTTCTTACTTCTTAAGGACCTTTAGAAGCGAAACAATATTTCAATTCAAATCGAGTTATTTACTGCGGTACTCAGAGATTTTTAATGATTACTTAAGCCGTCACTTAGTAAAGATTTGACATAGTTTTGTATGACAAAACTGTCAAAACCTTTACTAAGTGATGGCCTAAGTAATCAGTAAAGCTCTCCGAGTGCGGCAGTTAGTAAATTTATATAGAGTTCACGAAAGAGTCATTTACCATGTCAAATCTATATCCAGCTTTAAAACACCAGCAATAGGTAATATATAATAATATCACCAAAAAAATCTAATTAGTCCGTCTGTTAGATTATCGAAAAATATTGGATACGTGTTTTTTGTTTTATCAAAATAATAAAAATTTACGAAAATAAAACGTATCAAAGATCATGAGTGGTGGCTTTTGACGTCACTTTGTGGGTAAAAAAGTACTAACCTTGTTGATATTAATACTACAAAGCCAAGGGCACGATTTATAGGGGACAGGAAGTTAGGATTCCCCTGTAATGATTTTCCAAATAGAAGTAGTCACCGCTCACAATATGCGGGTGCATTGTCATGATGTGACGAATCAAACACTAGGCCTTGAAAGTCTAGGCCTAATAATGCTCTAACTGAAGTTCCTAGTCAAATGTGCTCAGAACAGATTTTATCGATGAACTGAAAGTTTTTGCAACAACACAATTAATACATCTTGGGAGCACCACAAATATTTTTAAGGGGCACCTGCTACCCATCGGGGCTGCGGGGTGTACACTAGTCACTGCGGCCTCGACATATAGGGCTAACATGGGTGGTTAGTCAGTAGAAGTCTGACACTGCCTTTCGCTCTGCCCAAGAGTGGGAGGGGTTATTTGATGATTTCCCAACCCGAAAAAAAAAGAGAAGCAAACTCGTGAAGAAAGCAGATAAGAAAATCAATAGGACTGCTAAGTCGAATGCAATTAGCATTCGACTTCGGCCCGGTATCCACCAAAGCGGACACGAGAGATGTGCGGAAATGGGCCAATCACGTTAGTTAAAAATATTATCGGGTCTTTCGCCCTCCCTGTGATTGGTTGAATTTGGCACATCTCCTGTCCGCTCCGCTCGTCTCCGCTTTGGTGGGCCGGATACCTTGGACAAAAAAATTGGTATCAAGTTTGTAGTGGACGAATTTTTATCGGACTTCTTTTATTGAGTTCATAGAAATGTGGACAAAAAAATAACATCAAAGTTGCGAGTTCTCTAATTGCACCCGCCTACTAAGAGAAAAATATAGAAACAAACCTACATCTTTATTACTACACAATACATAGACACAATGCAAATAAGCGAGTATATTCACAGAAAACATATAAGATGTAACTACAGTACATTTGTTGCTACAATATGATTAGATATGATCACTCGCAGTATGACTGCCATAGAATTATAAGAACAACGTTTCCTTCAACGTCTTATTAATGTGTTATTATCACTAAGCAAGATGTGTAGATTATACAGATAATTTGTACCAAGATAATTTGGAGTTTTAATTGGAGGTACTGAGGAGTCTGTGTTGAGAAGATGGTGCGTCTAACGAGTATTATTTGTATCAAGTAAGTGGTCAGCGATTAATTATTTTCCTTGTTCTTTTTCTTTCGTGGGGTACTAACCACACAAAAGAAAACAACAGAACAAGGTAAATTTGTATACCGCCCAAGGGACTTGCTTTACCTGCCGTCACGCATCCTGGTTTCTCACGATGTTTTCCTTGTATACTTGTTTTTCAAATGTTTTTGTAGATGCAACAAGAGCTCTTCAATCGAATAATATTTTTGTTTGTTACGTTTCTTTTTTATTGTTTTTTTTTTTACAATTATAAGATGATGTGATAATAACACGTTGATTTATAATCACATCCTAAATAAGATAAGCAATAGTAACAAGTCCGCTCTTTTATTATTGAGCCAAGAGGTTTCAGAGTTGTGCTCAGAAACTTATGGCAACATTGAAGAAATCTTGCCAATAATTATTTCTAGTACCAAGTAGCAAACAAATAATGCGAGGTCGTTGTAGAAAAATAGTCTTTCAGTACCCAGCCCCCCCCACCAGGATAGGGCAGGCGGAAGGCATTCGTACGTTCGCACGGCAGCGCGCGCGCAATCTTTTAATTCACACTATCAGGCGAATCAAAGCACCCTAGTGCAAATAAAATTCATATGTTACTGTGCTATTCAGAGGTACCTATTCTTTGTTTCTATTGCACATATTCACAATGCATTTCCTGCAGGAAATTAAAGTTATCCATCTCTAATACGTATGAAAATCCACCATGTATGGTCCATTCAGAGAATGAATACTTAACATAGGGCGCATTGTGCGACTACATCTGATTTTTCCATTGAAGCTGAGGTTAACAAGGGCGCCGCCGGCTGTCTAGATATCAACATCGGACGATACTGGCACGCATGTGTAAATAGGCACCGTGGTACAATCGATTGGACAAAGTCAATCATCTGAGCGAGCGGACACAGGTCGCGGCGACCGTGAATCTGGCCGAGCGTCCCGTACGTGTCTCAGTGGGACTCCGCCTCGCGCGCCGTGCGCTTCCTGCCTCGCACTGCTGACGTTCTAGCTTACTTATACCAAAGTGGATGCTACTGACAGTTCCCGTGGTTTATTTGTCAACACTAAACTATTAATTATGCGCTACCCCGAGTGACTAAAGCCCGGTTAAGATCGGATTACAATGTAGAGCTGCCGACCCGGCGGAGGAAAATGTGAGTGACATTTTTGAGACATCATTGTATAAAGCGGATGTTTTTGTCAATTGCAGTTTCTGTGCGGACATGTGCAATTAGCATGAGCATGTCATCGTGAAATTATAATACACTAAATAAAATAATTAGGTAATCGAGGGTTTCAATATCATAATTTGAAGAAAAACAGAATTAGGTTGATATTAAAAAATCTGTCAAATACTCGTAATTTGCACTGGCATTGAGAAACTTGAGAAGTTTAGTATTCTTTCTTGTGGTCAAGTTAGTGGTGCGTTTGCGCAGGAAAGAGGGCGGTCGCGAGGAGGAGCCGACCAACGCGGCGGAAGCGGCGCCGGCGCAGGGCATGCGCATAGAACACACTTGCTGCTGCCTCGGCGTGTTGGTGGGCATCTCGCTCATCGCCGGTATGTATACTATCAGGGTGCAAAGATCTCAATAAATAAGCCCAATATTTTAGCACAACAAAACATTAGGGCAATGTTTAGTCGTTCTCAGAAGTGGCAAAAATTTAATTATCCAATAATCAGAACAACAGCCCGCAAGTTGATGAGCCACTTTATTAGAAATGGCCTTAAGGCATGGCTTAATTCCCGTCGGCGCGGCGCGATGTTATAAGAGGTACCGTGGCCTCGACATAAAGGGCAGAAGGAACATGGGTGGTTTCTAGTCAGTAGAAGTCTGACACTCCCTTTCGCTCTGCCCAAGAGCGGGAGGGGTTATTTGATGAATATCCACCCGCCAAAAAAAGGCATGGCAAGTAAGGCAACAGCCAGACCCTTTAGCAAATGTTAGAATTTAAATAAAACTCCTATATTTTCTGATTATAGCCTTTTCAATAGCCATAACGCATTGTCAACTCTCCCATTTTGTTTGTTTGTTTACTATTTGCCCAAAAAGGAGACATGAAAAGAAATTTAAAAACTTTGTTCATAAACGGATATTTTAATAACATTATATAAATTCTCTTTTAGCCCTCGTAGCAGTGATCCTGATGAAGGACTCAACGATCGACGTGACTGTACTTCGACAAGTACACGTGGTAAGGGACATTAAAATAAATCAATTAAGAACACGTGTCATTTCCAGGTATTGAAACTATAACCTGTTTTTATGCAGAGACGCATAGAAAGAATGCTTTTGAATAAATTGGTATTGATCGAGATGTAAGAGGTAATTAAGTGCTTTGTTTATATACAACTAGCAGTCGTCACACGGTTTCACCCGCGTAGTTCCCATTCCCGTGGGACTGCAGGGATAAAAAGTAACCTGTCACCCGGGAATTGTGTAGTTTCCCAACGGTGAAAGAATTTTTCAAATCGGTCCAGTAGTTTTTAGGTTTTTTCGTTACATTCAAAATTACAAATCTGTCTTAATTAAAGCTTAAAAGAAGCCTAACTAAATAGTTATCAAATAGACAGTTAAATTACTCTTTACAATACCATAATTACTGCTATACTGATGGCGATTTTGGGAAGGTTTGCTCTGACAAGAAATTCGATATATCGAGTCAATTTTAGTTTTTTTAAGTCCCTTATTTTACAAACAATTTTGGAGAGGTCACATTTGTATATAAATTGATGTCTTTAATACTTTTGCAGCTTATGTCGCATGGAGAGCGTACGCCTAGCGAGGGTGAGCTTGCTATGCTTGGAGCCCCACCATCCGACCACGTGTTTTCGCCCTACGGAGCCGGCGCTATGACTAATGTAAGTGCCCATTCAATATTTTGCAAATCTTGTTAAGTTTAAATAGGGTATTTCCCCAAAAAAATCGAATTAGTCCGTCTGTTAGATTATCGAAAAATATTGGAAAAGTGTTTTTTGTTTTAACAAATTAATAAGGATCGACGAAATTAAAACGTGTCAAAGATATATAAGTGGGGGCTTTTGACGTCACTTTGTGGGTAAAAGAGTACTAACCTTGTGACGTCACACGACTTGACAGAACTGTATCGTCTTCATTTTTTGTTAACGTGAAAAAAGAAAAATATGTATCTATTATTTTTTGAAAACCTATCTGACGGACTAATTAGAATTTTTTGGTATGAAACACAAATGCCAAATTTATACAGGTCGAGATTCTTGAATATTGTAAAAAAAATATCATGCTTCAATATCATGGGAACTACAAGAGGCGTCATTTTTAACAATGGACCTTTTTAGCGTAGTTCCTCGATTCATTAAATTAGGTGTCCGCCGGCCGTAACGAATGGCTTCTGACGTACACAAACCATAACCACGACTGTAGCTGATCAATGGTGATGCTGCATATAGATTACTCATATGCGCCGCCGCTCCTCCATCCCGTACTCACAATGCTGGCAATGTAACAAAAGAGCACTTGTTCATCCGTCCTTGTTGGCCAACCACTCAGGTATATTAGCCATTCACAAGATTAGCAATATAGCAAATATACGTTACAGTTCGATTTTGAACGACACGTCTCGTCCATGTACAATTCATATTATTATGCAATCATAATACTAATATAGTTCGATTAGATTTTTTTGTAAACAGCTTTAGATAATATTAGGCAACAAGTAACTGTTTGTCGGGGCCGTGACAATGAAACTTCGGAACCACAGATAAGGGTCGGAGCAGAAGGACAAGTGAAGACGAATGATGTTATAACGAAGTGTCGCTTCCTAGTCCGAATGCGGGAGGGAGTCCCGATAGCCGAAGGTCGCGGTCTGATAAACGGGAACGAAGTGTCGGTAGACACGCAGATTGCCGTCAGCCACTAATAATGATTTATTGCTTGTCCCGCGTCACACGACTCTTAATAGAAAAGCATTCGTGTGTGGGCTGGACTTTATTAATAAATACGTTTGTCTATTGACGTTTCTTATTATTACAGGAGGGCAAGACGTTGACATTTGAAATGGGCGCATTACTTAGGAAGAGGTATACCGAGTTTTTGGGACCTTATTATGAAAGTGGTAATTATTGTGATATTTTAATAATCTTGCTTTTTTTTTGTACCTACATTATAAGTAAAATATATTTGTTTTTTAATAGAGAGTAGTATCGTGATATCGTCGGATACGGAGCTGAGTAAGATGACGGCTCTGTTGATCGCGGCAGGCCTATGGCCGCCCGCGCCTCCGCAAGAGTGGAATGATACGCTACCCTGGCAACCCGTGCCTTACAAATATCCGCCAAAACGTCAAGACTTTGTAAGTGCTTTTGACTTTAATTAGCATTAAGGATGTACTTAATTACGTTTTGAATAGTACAAAATTATTTGGAACAATGAAATAAAAATAGTTTAAGCGTTCACAAGCTATTCGCTACAGCCTGAGACGAAAATCTGGCGGAATAGCGAAAATTACATGTTAATGCCAGAAACTGTTCTAGTTTGGTTTTATAGCTTTTTTGGGACCATTTCACGAGGAATTGTAATTATAAGTCTTAGAACACGGCGGGACGCTCTGGACAAGACTGTTGACCAGTGGTCCACATTGGCCTTGGATCGAAACAATAGGAAGTCATGCGGAGTATTAGTATTAATTTTAAAATAATAGTTTAATGTAAGAAATAAAGCGAAGAATGAGAAAGGTTTAAGCACGCACATAGCAACCCCTCGGTTCAAGACATGTTGTGGCTGATATTTTAAAATGTTTAGTTTGTGTTATGGTTTTATTCTGCATCATGTATGTGTTTTACTTTCAGCTACTCTACGAAGAGAACTGTCCTCGCTACAAACAAGAGAAGGAGAGGATACTTAAAGCATTCACAGACGAAGGCCTGTTGTTGCCTTACCGCGATTTTTTCCACAAAATCGCTCAAATGACCAACACTAACTTCAGCACGCCGCAAGACGCTTATTACCTAAATAATTTATTCCTGATTCAGGTTAGTAGATACTCGGCTTTTATTACTAGTCTAGTAATTTTTTTTTTTTTGGCGTTTGGAAAATCATCGAATAACCCCTCTCGCTCTGCCCAAGAGCGAGTGTCAGACTTCTACTGACTAAAAACCACCCATGTTCCTTCTTAGTCCTCTATGTCGAGGCCGCGATAACTAGTGTACAACCCGCGGCCGCTAGTGCACAACCCGCCCCGCGGCCAAGTCTAGTAAATCTAAAGGTGAAACTAGAATGTGGTCGGTCTCTTTTTTAATCGTGTAGTCAACGCCTAACCTTCTGTCAGTGTTTTTTTTTTATTGGCCTCTAACATCGGTTTACAACATGCCATAAAATATCTGGCATGCTGGCTTCCTAACGATGTTTCCTTATACCGAAGCCAGTGAAAGTGAAAAATCATAGGTGCATCAACATCTGCCTAGCCTTTTCCCAACTAAGTTGGTGGCTGCTTCCAGTCTAACCGGATGCAGCTGAATACCAGTATTTTACGTGGAGCGACTGCCTATCTTAGCTCCACAACCCAGTAAAATTATAGATACTGTCCTGGGCTTAAACTAGAAACCTATTATATGGCAGACCTTTGTGATCGATTGAAGGCGAAAAGTCGATGTTGATGCTTTTGACCGACACCCGAGCTGTCTGCGCCACGAAATTCGGGGCGCATTGATTGTGTCTATAATTTTTTATAGAGGTGTTTGAACTGTCAAATAGTGGCGTGATCGTCTATCATTAAAGCAATCGACGCGGCATCGCCTGACTATGGCTCGAGCTTCATGTTATGTCTCAAGCAAAATATGTCACGATGTCATAGATCATTGGCGTAGATCGACCGCAATCTAATTGTGAAAATTGACTGTTGGACAGTTGTGTGTTGCTAGGGAGTTTGTTGCGCTACTTCTCCTCAAACACTAGGAAATAGTACGTGTTTTGGGGGTGTATCATTACTTATAGCTTATAAAAAATCCGATCAGTAGATTAGGCGCTATGGTGGAACATACATATACATAGACTGCCAAAATCATTACACTTTTTTTTTTTGGCGGGTGGAAAGTCATCAAATAACCCCTCCCGTTCTTGGGCAGAGCGAAAGAGAGTGTCAGACTTCTACTGACTAAAAACCACCCATGTTCCTTCTGAGCCCTATATGTCGAGGCCGCGGTGACTAGTGTACAACTCGCAGCCCTGACGGGCGTCGGCCCTTTCGGGCCCCTCCCATGTTGCTGACATCTCTTTGAGGCGCGCGTGGAACACGAACGCGCCGTCGACACGGCCTGTTGTCGTCGTCGGTCGGCGAGCTAGCCCATCACTCACCGTCCACAGGCCCGCGTCTACGGTGGCCGGAAGCCGTCACGTGGCCCCCGACGCCCGGAGCGCCTCCCGCGGCGGCGCGGTAATCATTACCCTTCCTTTTGGCTTCGCTGTAGTCGGGTAAAAAGGACTGATCCGAAGCCTATACTTTTATTTTAAAGCATTATCACCTCCTATGAGTTATCGGGTAGTATGAGAACCAGTTACTAACGAGTGTTACACAGATACTGGGTTGTGTAGAATGTCCAAGTGGAGCCTAACCATCCTACTAATATTATAAATACGAAAGTTTGTGAGGATGTATGTATGGATGGATGGATGTTTGTTACTCTTTCACACAAAAACTACTAAACGGATGTGGATGAAATTTAGAACACAGATAGTTTATAACCTGGATTAACACATAGGGATACTTCTTATTCCGGTAGTATGATCCCGTGGGACACGGACGCGGGTGAAGCCGCTAGCACAAGCTAGTTTCAAAATAATTGCGTTTAGCAGCATCCGATTACTTGCTTTTATCGACTATTTGACCTACCTAATGTTTTAATAAATTGCAGGACGATATTAAAGTAGCGAATCCGAAATGGGCAAAACACGTGAAGAGAAAACTTATGGATATTGCCAGATTGGAGTACTCAATGATGTTCCACAATAATTTGCTAAGGAAACTCAGTGGCGGTAAGATTTTCATTTTTAATTATACATATATTTATATGGAAAATAATAATTATCAATGAATACATAATTAGTTCATAAATTGGTATTTTGATAGCAAAACAGTTACGCTTTTTTTATTATTCAGGTTATGTTTATTAATCTGTATTATTAAGCCACGCACGTGTTCAAGATGGTTCAAGTCAAAAAAAGGTTGGTTTAATAATCGTATTTAATAACCACTAGAGACGGGCTGACTAAAACTTTGGCCGACTAATAGGCCGATTGGGCTTATCCATGGCGTTTCATGTATAGCTATGACGCTCGAAGCGAGTACTGACGGTCGACCACTTTTGAATCTTATTTATTACTCAGTCAGCGCCTTGTTTAATAAAAGTTACAAATTGTAAGTTGAAAAAAAAAAACATTTTAGTGGTGGATACCCCATCTATGCTATAGGCTATATAACATCACGCTACAACCAATAGACGTGGATAATTAATGAAAAATGTTGTGACGTCTTTTGAGAGCTTCCGTTGGGTGCCCCCTAAACGGTGAAAATTATGATGTATGGCGAAGTTGCAGTAGTCACGAAGGGTTAGGCAGACGTACAGTTTGTACACCCACATTTCGCCAGATGTTTCAAGTCCCATGTAATATTGGGCCAGCCTATTGCCATCAACCGGGCACAAATCCGGAGTCCGTGGCAGTGACTGAAAAATTCCTGATGGAAAAACCTAAAAAAATCACTTTGCCCGACCTTAGAATCGAAACCAGGACCTCCTGCTCAGCAGTCGCACTTGCGACCACTAGACCTCTTAAAAAGTTCTAAAAAAAGTATGTGATAGTATAAGTCTACCTTTTAATTTTGACTCACTCTAATTTTTTATGGTAATCAAAGTAGGTACTAAAATAATGCATTATTTGCGAAGCTGTTTTTATAGACATGGTAGTCATGAAAATAAATACGTTATTCATCACAAGAACTTAGTTTTGAACAAAACTGCCCATACATCATTTGATTTTAATGAGTATCTTAGGAGATAACACAGTTTTACCATAACTTCGCATCAAAATAATCTAACCCAGAGGGTTGATAATTTTAGCTAATGAAATTTACAATTTCACTTTGACGTTCTTGCCAAAGTTTCGCCGACTAAAAATATGGCCGAATAGTCGGTACATCTCTAACAAATACCTTGACATTCAGACTAGAGATATTAATTTAAATTCAAAGGTCGTCATTGAAATTTAACATCATGTCGAAAAAGAATGATAGCAAACGTAAAAAGCCAGTTTTTTTTAGCCTGTAATGTCCCACAACTAGGCAAAGGTTCCCTCCCTCCCTCAATTCCTTCCAAGAGCTCTTTTCCTGTTCCAACTCGAACCAACCCTCATGGTACGCTTCTAAATAAAATAAAAATGTATGTAGCCTTGAAAACATGTGCATTTTTAGGCATAGCTTGCCACTCTATGGCATGCCCGAGGCAGAGACGAAACAGTTAACGTCTTCTTTTTACCCGACTGCGGCGAAAGCCAAAAGGAGGGTTGTTCATTCTAAGTATATATAATATACTCAATTAAATCAAATGATGTAAGGGCAATTTTGTTCAAAATTAACATCAACGCGAACTCTCAAAAGGAATAAGTTATCCCCATTTTTGCAACATTTTTCATTGATTAGGTATCAATGAAAAATGTTGCAACCTTCCTTGATAAACGGACTAACTAACACTTAAATATTTTTACAATTCGAACCAGTAGTTCCTGAGATTAGTGCGTTCAAGCAGACAAAGGAACAAACTATACTAGCTCTAGTTTTGTAATATCGGATGCGTCTTTTTCGTAATCAATAATATTGAAAAACCAGTAACAGAAGAGTATACATCTCTTTGGTTTAGTGTTTAGTCTAGAAGATATTTATATAGAAATAAGCATCACATTTGTACGTATTTTTTGTTTACCCTTTTCTGTATCTTGTGTAAAAATAAAATTAAATGAATAAATAAACAGCCCTTTTGCAGTTCTTTTATATATAATAGCTGTAACCAACTTACTCGCACACTTAAATCAATGTCAATAAAGATCACTCTGCTTTTCTATGAAAGGACAAGAAAGCAACACTTTTTCTAAAACTCTAGTCTTTATGCCATATAAACAACCAGTTAAACTTTATCATTATCATATTTTTAGGCATGAATGATTAACCGGTCTTTTCTATCCTAGGAGCACTACTCCAACAAATAATAAAAGAAGCCAGCAGCAATAGCGCCGGCGAGTCTCAACTTCGCCTGGTGGTACGCACAGGGACCCCAGTGTCCGTGGCTGCTCTGCTAGGGGCCTGCGTGGCCCCACCACCACGCCTGCCCGACCCCGGGGCAGCTTTACTATTCGAGCTACATGAACGACGGCCCTCGCCGCAGTCGAATAAGGAACAGAAAGTTTTGGCTGATGGACAGCGGTTTGGTCTTAAGGTAAACGTTTTTTTAAAAAAACGTTGCCCCACACTAGGAATTTCTCCTGTATCGTGGGTGCGTTCACAAACATTTAATCTCACATACACAAATACCCAGACCCGAAGCAACTATCTGTAGGTCATACAGATATTTGTTCCGTGCGGGAATCGAACCCGCGACACGCAGCGCCGCAGTCCATTGCTTGACCAACTGCGCCAACCGTGCCGTCAAACAATGACAACTCAACTTTGACAATTTGTCAACTCAACAACAACAACAACAACAACAATCAACTCAATCAACAAACAATTCATTCATAAATCAATTCAATTCATTCATTTTTTTTTCAATTCATTTATTCATTTATTCATTCTCAATTGTCAACTTTGACAATTTGTTTTACTGATCTGGTAGAGACACTCCTTTCTCCTATCGATCGAAGGTTTAACTACACTTTTTGACGTTGGTCCGTCGAGACCTCTTACTGACCTCTGCCGGTATATTCAGCAGCATCTTGTTTCACTAGAAACCGACCTCTACATACTTAGTTGGGAAAAGACAGATGACGGGGACTTCTATCTATCATAATAAAGATCACATAAAACCAACAGTTCTGTGTTTAATCTCTCACAGTCACAACACATTGCTGGTCTATTGGGCTAAGAAAAAGACGGTCTAGGGAATGAGTATGTGTTTACATATAGATCGTGCACTATAATATATATTGGTAACTGGTGGTTAGTACTCGCTTAGTAAATAATAGGCAAAAACAGTGACAGAGCGAGTTTCTCACTGTTTTTTGGGAAGCTCGGTATTTTTTGGATATTTTCTGACTAATTAATGCGACCTCCAGAATACTAAGTAGGTTGCAGTCATTATCTTAGTAATTACAATAATAAATGGTTTATCTAAAACAGTCTTGTAAGAAAGTCGACCGTGAACTTTGGCTTTACGTGACCGTCACGCTTATTGGAAACGACTGTTCAACGAATTAAAGGCCTTCTCCGAAAATCTATTTTATTTTTATACGTTTTTGATCAATTAGAAATGGTTCAGTTTGTTAGTATTTTCCTCATTCTTTTGAATGACTTTTGAAAAAGGTTTCAGGATTTCGACGTGTATGTTTTTTTGTTCCGATTAAGTGTTACTGCCGGAAAATAGTAGTTAGTCATACGTTTTGAAAATTCTGTTGCCTATTTGAGCTTTCATACTTTTACAAAAACTTTATTTCCAGATATATTACTGGGATGACGATTCAGCGGAGCCTCGCCTCATGGAAGTACCAGGCTGCAACGCGTTCTGTCCCCTCGAAACATTTAAAGAGCTAACCAAATACATAGTGTCACATAACTATAACCAAGACTGCAAACTAGTTCCTGAGTAGTTCACAAAGGAAACTACATTTATTTAGTGCTTTCAACAATCGATGGATTAGGCTGTGGTATTTAAATTGGACTTTATGACGCATAACGCAGGATATAAAATATATAATTTGTATTGTTTTAATGGTGTTTTACTTACCCTCGTCGATTTTGAGGCTGGTCTCGTCTCGGGGGATGTTTCGCGATATCTCGGCGAACTCGTCCGCACCCCATTGCTGAGTTCCTCGTAGTTTTAGGTATTCTGCTATGAGGGCAGCGATGTGTAGTTGGCAGCACATAGCCTGTTTATGTTTTTAGGTGGTTAATTTATGTGCTCGTAAGATAAATCTTTGCAAGACACTTGACTATAATCATAGTTAAACAGACCAATCATGAATGTAGTATTCTGTGTGCCAGAGGGCTTACCACCACCTCTTAAAGCACAGTTTCAACTTCCCACTCTAGAAGCAAAATTAAAATAATGCTTTATGAGGTGGTGGTAGGTCCCCACGCATTAAAACAAACATCAAAGTTGTCGACGAAGAATTCACTTGAGTATTAAATAAAGATGGATGGGAATATTTTATGTAGTCTACAGAAAGGCAAAAATACTTAATTACGTTTCGCGTTTCGCAATGAAGTTTGGCAAGTAGTCGAATGCATAACCTTGATTTTTTCTCAAGTCTGTTTATCTTAGTTTTATTAGTTTGTTCCAATAACAATAAATATTCATATTTTTTCAAGTTAATCTAGCGTGAGTTAACTACGTATATACATTTTTAATTAAAAAACGATTAAACAAACTAACAACAAACCATCAAACAACCGGTATACTAAGCCTCTTTTTAGGTTTATTTTGGTGTGTTTTTAATGATTTTTTATTTAGTTTTTAAAGTAAACTTGTTTTTTAATTACATTTGATTTAAAATTTGTATGCCTTCACGGGAAAACAGGGCTCAAGTATGTTAAGCTAACACCATTATGTAAATACCTATGTTTAACAAATAAAGATTCTGATTCCTTTGGCCAATGTAAAAGCCTGCCCTTGGGTTACGGGATTCGTCAACTAGGCTTTACGAAACCTTTCAAGTTAGTTAAGGTAAAACCTTCAAAATACCCCAAATATATATTTTTTTAAGTTTTTGCTATTTGCCGGTTAGGTGTAGTGTATGTTATTTATGAATGCCTTTTACATCAAATGGTCACTCAAGAAAGTTAAATTAACTGAGAGGGTTGTATTGATGATTTTAATAATTATTGATCAGTAAAGTCACTTAGGTCACGGTCACGAATCCTATTTTATTTAACACTACCTTTTGCCCGCGGCTTTGCCATCCGTTTTCACCCCCATGGGGGTTGTATTTTGAAAAATCGTTCCTTAGTGGATGCCTACGTCATAAGAGGAATACGTGTGCGAAATTTTTAAGTTTATAGCCCTAAGGGTTTGGTCTGTGCGTTGATCTTCAGTCAGTTAGCTTTGCATTTTATATTTATGTATACAGACAGATACAACCTGACACTGACATATTGCAAAAAACGTAAGGAATATCGAATTAACGAGAAAATAACCATTATATTATTTATTTAATTTCGCGGACTACCCTGGAAGTCAGCGTTAGTTATAGTTCGCGCCTCATAAAATTAATGTTGAGGGGAAAGCGGCGGGGGTAGGGGGTATTCGCGCACGAAACTACTAGGCCTTTTTTTTTGGCAGGTGGAAAATCATCAAATAACCCCTCCCGCTCTTGGGCAGAGCGAAAGGGAGTGTCTGACTTCTACTGGCTAAAAACCACCCATGTTCCTTCTTAGCCCTCTATGTCGAGGCCGCGATAACTAGTGTACAACCCGCGGCCCCGACGGGCGTCGGCCCCTTCGGGCCCCTCCCATGTTGCTAACATCTCTTTGAGGCGCGCGTGGAACACGAACGCGCCGTCGACACGGCCAGTTTTCGTCGTAAGACGGACGGACAGCGAGTCAGCCCATCACTCACCGTCCACAGGCCCGCGTCTACGGTGGCCGGAGGTCATCACGTGGCCCCCGAAGCCCGGAGCGCCTCCCGCGGCGGCTGAGACGAGAGGTTCTCTCCCTCTCGCGTTCCGCCACCTCCTTCGCCAGCATCACTGCTTCGCAGAAGAAGGCGACGGCGTCCCATTCCTCCTCGCCCCGGACCATGGCTTGCACCAGGGCCGGGCGCGAGAGGTCGCCGCCGCCGAAAACTACTAGGCCTTTTGTTTTATATTCGAACTTTTCGTTTGCGGCCTCGTATATTGTTTATTAGTAGACCGATAAATCGCCTAATACGAAGCTTGACCCCCAGTGTTCATCTTACGTGGCGCGACATGTAACAAATTAATATGCTTACCTCATCATGGTCTCCCTGTCGTGCATTATGTTCAGCCAGGTTAGACAGCCAGGCGTGCCGCAAGCGTGGCGTCGCGCGGCAAGATGCCGCCAGCGCGTGTTGCAACTCAGCTAAGTGGACACTGCCTGCACCTATATCAAAGGTCTATCGTTTAGTTTACTGTGATAATCGTCATAATCGTGCCCGAATGATGACAATAGTTTGCCTTCTCTATGTCTCTTTTGTTTGGGACAAGCCCGCCACACTATTCCCAAACCACAGTAACTCCTGAAAGCCAGAATCACCAGTGGCGACCACAAGAAAAGCGCCGAGACAATAAAGCTCGACGAAGTCCCAGATATAACCCAGATTTAACTGTCTTGGATCCCGCAACGAAATTAATCAGAAAAGAATAGCGGAGGAGTAGGAAAAACATAATTTCCACTTCTCTCCATATCAGCAGGAGACAGAACAGGCACACAGGGGCGTATACAACTGGGATAAGCCTAGTTGCCTAGCACCACGGATATTATTGTCATTAATATTACTGGGTCCTAAGTTCTCACAACTTAGGTCCTTTTATATTTGATTCCAATGATAGGTATGACAAAAATGCTTGAAAGCACAAGCAACGCACGCGCTTTTTTTGTCTTTTTGGAGTTTGGGAAATCATCAAATGACTCCTCCCGCCTTGGGCGGAGCGGAAGGGAGTGTCAGACTTCTACTCACTAAAAAGTACCAATGTTTCTCCTTAGCCCATAGGCTCGCCCTTACATGGAACTTAAACATGACTGCGAAATGTGGGTGTACTAATGGTTGTACAGTACACCTCTGTCGAACCCTTTTGGGGATTACAAACTTAAAATGTTATGTTAGTTATTAGTGTAAACCAGCTGAGATATGGGAGTATAATCTTAAAGTATTTCTAAATCTTGAAGAAGTTTGCTTAGAAAACAGATACAGCATTCTAATGGTAACAATTTGTTAGGTCGTGGAAGGCGGCTTTAATGATGCTGCAGTTAAAATAAGAGTGTACTTTTATTTGCAAATGCAAAGAGTAAAAGATTATTTGCTGGTTGAAATCGATTGAGTAACTAATGGTGCTTGTTGTTGCTTAGTACCTACTTTATAAGTATTATGAACATATTACAATGAAACAGCATACGTCTAAAAAAATGTAAGGAATTACCTGATGCACCAACTCCTCCCACTCCAGCGAGTCGAGCCCGCGCACCAACAACAGTGCGCACGCGCCGCATCAGTTCCGCCACTTCGCTAGACAAACCTAATACATACACAAATATATGAGAATAAATATAAGACTAAACAGATTTGAATTGTAGCTGTAGTAAGCGATGAAGCGCGGTTACTATACGAACTGGGTACCTACATTTGAAAAGCACCAAGAGAATCTATTAAATTCAGGTCGCTTACTGAGACGGTGCATAAGTCATCTGAGTTAATGATCTGTTACGGAAGGTTCATTCACCCGCTGACGGGCGGCAACACTATACCCCCCCCCCCCACTTCCGCACCGCTCTGGTGCTTCAAGCACCGTAATACCTCAGTTAATAGAAAAATATTGCGTGGCATGTTTTGAGGACTAATTTGTGTTCAACTATCTAAATATTGTTGTAAGTCTATTTGACCAAAATATAAAACAATAAACAACAATATATATATCAATATTCTATTCCTTTCTAAAGTATCCTCCGTCGAAAAATGAAGCATTAGGTACTACAGACAGGCATGTCTTATATCTAAAAACAGTTTCTTACACTTGCCGATTCAATGAACAAGATCATTCGATCGTCGATTAAGTGTGCAGTCATGCATGAAAAACTTATTTAGTTTTTATGGTGTGAATAATGTTTTTTTCTTACCCGTTCCTTTCATAGCTTTATCGCCGGTCGCAAAGCAATTGATGACAGATAGAGATTCTTGAAAACGTTTGCAGTTGAGCGCGGTTGAGTTGTCGAGTAGCTTTGACACCGCCATGATAACCTGTGAGGTTTCATAAGTCAGTGTTGACAGACACAGGGATTGAGACACCACGCTGCGTTGCAAAATGGGGATAATGGACGGTGGCAAAAAGGCTGCTTGGCTAAAATGGAATTGGACGGGTCACGTCAGCCGCATGCACGATGACCGCTGGGCAAGTCTCCACAAGATGATGTTGCCGGAAGACGGACTGCACCGCCGAAATCAGCCCAGAAAAAGGTAGGGAAACGGTACGCATACCGGCAGGGCTGGTTCGAGGAGGAACGAGAAAGGAGAACATAGAAGGAATTGGGGAAGCTTGCCTAGCAGTGGGCCAGCAGGCTATAAAAATAGGGATGTGTGTTCTGCTACAATGTAAGTCAATTCTTAGTTTCAGTTGCAACTGCTCTGACCGGTGTGGTGTGTGGAGGATCTCGTAGCTAAATAATAAAAGCCTCTCGGGTTCATCTTCTGGTTAAGCTGTGCTCGCCTAGGTTGGCCCGTAGATGGGTGAACATCCAGTGAGTAGAAACTTGGTATGCCAAGTTTTCTCCGTACAGTACGTTAACCTGCTGATACCTATTGTAATCCCTATCGGTCTAAAGGAATTTTAAATTGTAAATATTTCGCTCATACCTGTAGATCGCAACCGGAGTGCATCTCTAACCAAGTATGAACGGGACCGAAACAAAGGGATCGTAGCAGATGGCTTGTGTAGTTTCTGTCTATCGTCTATGAAAAATGGCAGGCGTTTAGTATGAAATGTATGTGTACCTGTAGATGCACTCGAGTGAGGTCCCCACCGGTCCCGTGCTGGAAGTTGGCTCGCATCAGCAAGTACAGAGCGGCCGCAGCCTCGCGCCGCAACCACGCCGCGCGCGCCTCGCATAGACGAACTACCGCGGCTACCACGCCCGAACATACCGTACTGCCTCCTGTATACAAATAAATTGTAAGTATGCTTTTATAGACACGTCTTCGTTTGATAGAAAAGAAGTAGACCTCCATATGAGCGGAAGAGCTATCGCCTTATTTTTGGTCCCGAATATGTATTTCTCATGGATGTTCTCCGCCCTAGGGCGAGTGCAGGGGTAGGTCAGACTCTAACTGACTAAAAATCACCCTGGTGTTCCCTTCCTACACTTGCACCGGGGAAAATGGGAACTAGTACGGCTTCCACGAATCCCGAGGAGTTCTATCACCTGCGGCAGCAACAACGATGCACTAGGCAGCATGGTCTGTTTCTCGCTCTAGCAAAAAATACAGTTCTGAGTGCCGGAAAACGATAAGAGCATCGTAAAATAAGCGCAATGTGCACGCAATAAGAGTCACTTCAATTTATTTCTCTTACAACAAAAAAAATATTCAGCACAAAACTGAGTGTTTCGTTTGCCCCAAAACTATGAAATATATCGGAGCTTGGAAGTTGGAGTTACTGTCTAAACTTTTATAGCGTTTAATTATATATTTTTCTATTTCTCCCAATATTGTGAAGTGAAAAATTCATTTGCAAAAAATAAAATACTTACCTTCAAACAAAGTCTCAGAGAACTGATTGATATACGCTCTTAAGGCCGAAAACAGATGTTTATACAGAGTCTCGCTTTGCGGGTACTGTAGTAGCTTGAGATAGGGCTTCGCTGCGACTCCGTCAGCTGCTCCCAGGTTCTTCATAAAGAGACACGCGCGGTCTATGATGGCGAGACCCACTTCTGTAGCCAGACAGCTTGCGGAGAGCACTGTGTGTTCGGCTATCGCTTCCAATTCTATGGACAAAGAAAAACAATGGTATGGAAGCTATTATGTCAGGGCTGCGGGTTGTGGTAAGAGATACCGCGGCCTCGACATAAAGGGCTAAGAAGGACTATGAGTGGTTTTTAGACAGAAGAAGTCTGACACTCCCTTTCGCTCTCCCCAAGAGCGGGCGGGGTTATTTGATGATTTCCCACCCCCCCAAAAAAAGGAAACTATTATGTATGTATGTATACTATGTAAATTACGTAGATAAACAATAACAGCCGCTCTGGTCAATCAAATCAAATCAAAAAATCAAAATATTTTTTATTTCACATAGGCCTACCACATGTGCCCATGCACATAAAAAACGTCGGTAAAAAGGGGCACGGTTCGGTGCATTGGTCGATTCCTAAGGAGAAGAACCGGCAAGAAACTCCAAAGGTTACTCTTTTAATCTTTTAAAATCGTTTGGGTTAACAATAAGGTATAATACACACATGAAGACCATGCAGATTAATGTCTGAGATGGTCTTTTGAAGAAAGCACCACACAGATTTGAGTGGACCCGTCCAGTCAGTGCAAGCATTTGTCAGATATCGTGGAGCTCGACTTATAACTCGAAGGAGCTCAACGTCACGACGAACAATACCAAAGAAAGGACATTTGGGTGGGTCACTTAAAGTACTCAAACTGCCAGACAATCACAACAATTAAAATTTAAGAAAGACCCACATGGTCCTCACATTCACAATATCAATTTTTTAAATATTTATCATATTGTATAATCATTTTACATTATTAAATGTCAAAAAATAAATAAAAAAAAAAACACAAAAAAAAATATAAAATAAAATATTTAACAAGTAAATATTGGTCAAAAAAAAAATATCATACTTAAAGTAAACAATATCAGTGTATAAAAATAATCAAAAATGTCAAATTGTAAAAAAAAAAATTATATGTTTAAGTCAATTCAAATTGGAGCAGTTCAATCCCAAGCTTTTTTGTCCTCTATATAATCTTTAACAGTATAAAATCCTTTCTGGCAAAGTTTACGTTTTATAAAGGATTTGAATTTATTAAGGCTTAAATTTTGAATGTGGCTTGGTAGTTTATTATAAAAGCGAATACATTGGCATCTAAATGATCCACCTATTTTCTTGAGCCTTGTTGTGGGTACAATATATTTATGTCTATTTCTTGTATTTATATTGTGAATATCACTATATTTCTTAAACAGCTTTATATTTTTGTGAGCATACAAAAGATTTTCATAAATATACTGAGAGGGAACAGTCATTACATTAATTTCCTTAAATTTTTCTCTCAGAGAGTGTCTCGGACTTAATTTATAAATAGATCTAACCGCCCGTTTTTGCAAAACAAATCTATAGTTTAAATCGCGCTTGCTAGTCGGTATGTGGATGAGTGGCCATCTTTACATACCGACATTCCACCATGCCTTGGAAAGCACATTACGCCGTTGGTCCCGGCTGTCATTTTTGTACATCTTTGGTAGCTATAGTTGTTACATACAGATAGTCAGTGGCCCAAAAGTCCGACAACATCTACACTAATATTATAAAGAGGAAATATTTGTTTGTTTTTAACGAATAGGCTCTGAAACTACTGGACCGATTTGAAAAATTCTTTCACCGTTGGGAAGTTACATTATCCCCGGGTGACATAGGCTACTTTTTATCCCTGTTTTCCCACGGTAACGGGACCTACGCGGGTGAAACCGCGTGACGTCAGCTAGTGTCTTATAAAGGAGTATCGCATTAGACACTTTTGGAACGTCAAAATTTACTTCACTTATTTACAAGAGACAGTCCCCCAAAACGCCCACCATTCGACACTTCCTAGTGTTTCAGCTGGAAAGAAGGAGTGGCGGAACAAACTCCGCAGCAACACATCTGTCAGTTAGGTTTCTAATTCTGTCATTGAAGGCCCTCATATTGTTAGTATAACTTGCACTATATAATAAAATGTAACTTACCAGTAGTAACCGAAGGATTAACAAGGTTTTCCCTGTTAACAGTATTATTTTTCTCGACAACAATGGGAGGTTCTTTCGAAAAGTCAGGTGGACTCATTCTGGCGGGCAGAGTCCTTGCTTTCACAGGTTTTGGTTTACCGTTGCAATCTGGTGTCGTTGCTTTCATTTCAGATAGGATCTTCTTTCGTCCTACGTACTGGAATTGTTCGGCGCATATTCTAAAATAGACGATAGATAATTATTTTAAAAAACTAAAAACACACCACACACTACTTAAATTTTAATTTAAGCGACACGTAACACGCTGATTGAGTGGATAAAAAAAGACAAACGCGTAATCATGACAAGTAGGGGTTTAGAGAGACGCCCGTCGGGGCTGCGGGTTGTTGTAAGAGATACCGTGGCCTCGACATAAAGAGCTAAGAAGGAACATGGGTGGATTTTAGTCCGTAGAAGTCGGACACTCCCTTTCGCTCTGCCCAAGAGCGAGAGGGGTTATTTGATAATTTCCCACCCCAAAAAAAAAGTGTCTAGTGGAGAGACCGTTGGCACTGCCGTGTGATAGGTCTCGAGTTCAAACCAAACAAGACGTGCACTGATTTTTTCGATTTATCTGCATATTGTATAATTTCCTATCATTTTACTCGATAAAGGAAGTATGCCTGAGAGATATCTCTAGACGGCATGTAAAGCCAAGTATAAAAACTTTGACAATACGTTAAGCACAAATATACAATAAAGAAAAGAAGATTGGCACTTGCTTAAAGCAAAATAAAAAGCTACTTAGTAGTTTGCTAAATAGAGATAAAGACTTACTCTAAAACATTAAAGAATGATTGCTGTTGAGCCTGCGATTGTGTCTTCCACCAGTCCACAAGTCGTTCATCATCCAAATACTTCAAAACGAACAGGAAACACAATAGAACATCCCGCACCTCTTCTGCAGACATCACACCGAACCTATTCACACGAAAATTACCATTAGTAGGCCAAATTAATAAGGTCGAATATTCCATGACTATTTAATTGTGCATACCAAAAACACGTACACAATAATACACGCAAAAGACATTTAATAAAGTTCAATATTGTATGATGATATAAGTACCTGTTGACTTGGTCTCCAATTTCACTCAGATCGAGTCGTCCAACGTTTCTGGGCAGTGAGTCTCCACCAGACATGGTAGATACAGATTCTAAAGAGCTCTGTGACATATTGTTGGCGTGATCTGAAGAAATAAATTATTACATTTGCATTAGTTACGAAATATAAAATGGGCCATGAGGCCCTCATGTCGTTTAAGAACGTTAATTGTTCCAGTGTGGAAGAAAAACTTACTTAAAACAGTTATAACCAAAAACATGTTTTAACACAAACATTTCATTTTTGACTGTCTGTCTTACTTGTTTCGGCTAATCTCTAAAAAACTGGACTGATTTTGACGGGACTTTTACTGGTAGATGGTAAGAGGCAGATGCTAGCTGATGGTGTAAGGAGTTACTAAGGGTACTTTTGAATTAGAATATGGATTAGAATTCCGTGCAAACAAAAATAAAGCCTTGAAATTGTTTACGAATTCTAATTCAAACCGGATAGTAAATATATGTATAATGAAGGCATGTCTTCTCTTGAATATTAATTACTCACCTTTTCCATACATATGATTGCTTGGTATAGTAAGAGGCTCCTTGAAATGCGCCGAGTTCCTAACCGGCGTATGATCAAAGTGCAATGTCAGTCTGTTTCTTCTAGGGGTGCTATTGGCTGATGCAGCAACGTTCTGGGTATTGTTGAGTATGGGGTTCATCGTCGCGTCTCCATCGACTTTATCGTGACCATTCTCTACTGGACTTGCCAGGGTCTTTGTTATTAGGCGGTGAGCGTTTTCTGGTGTAAAGATCATAGACATCAAGATTAAAAAGTTTTCAACATAATACAAATCAAACAGATATAAAAGAGTTCTCCAAAGAAGACCAATCAATATGATCTGAAAATATTTTTAGGTTGGATGTGTAATTGTGCAAATAGCCATGTGCCATATAGTACACCCATATTTCGCCAGCTATGATTTTAAAGGTCGATGGCAATAGTTAGCGAGCCTATTGCTATTAACAGGGCGCTAATCCAGACTAAAAGGCAACTATTGAGAAATTCCTGATGGTAAAACCCAGTAACACTTTGGTCAACTTAGGACCACTAGATCACCGACGCAATCAGATTTTTATCCTTTAATTTATATTTAAATAGGGATGTTTACTGACTTTAAAAAATATTATTCTATTTAGTCCCGTCTGTTAGATTATCGAAAAATATTGAATACGTCTTTTTTGTTTTACCAAATCAATAAAAATTTACGAAGATAAAACACGTCAAAGATTTTAGTGGGGGTTTGTGACGTCACTAACCGCTAAAAAATGTCATACTAATGTCTTAGAATATGACGTCACACGAGTTTTCAAAGCACTGTATCGTCTTTATTGTTTGCTTACGTGAAAAAAGAAAAAAATACTTGTCCAATATTTTTTGGAAATCTATCTGAAGGACTTATTCCATTTTTTTAGTTAACTACCCTATTGTCATTTTTATTTATCCAGAATTACTTACCGAGAACGATAGTAAGCCATGGCGAATATAAGTACGCAAGCCTAGCTCGGCACTGACGAGTTCTATACCGGTCATCATGTTCATGCTTAGTCAATAAAGCCCGTAACACACTCAATGCAGACCTACGTTTTAAGGGCGCTTCTCGCAATGACTGTTCCACCTGATAAAATAAAAACGAAATTGAAATATTTGAAGGATAGATGAAAAAATCAATGTATACAAGCATGAGTCATGCTTCTTAATAATTATCTAGCAATGTACATATTTGGAAAACAAGGGAATACTTGTTTTAGTAGGGTTCCAGCAAGGAAGTGTCTCATTATAAAATCTTCAGTGAGTCTCAGCCTGGCGGGATCTGTGTACAAGTAACAGTTATTCACTGATGGATATGGCACATATAGTTTGTCTTAAAGCACAGTCTATCCATATCTTTAAAAATATTTTAGGGCACGTGACCTCTACATGTTGTATTAGGGTCTGGCGACCTCACTCGATCACTGTAGTCTGGTCTATATTTTTTTTCGAATTTTGCCTCCTGAGATTTTTTTTGTCACTTTGGGACAGACATTCAACGTTAGTAAAAATACTTAATGTACAGAGGCCAGCACAAAAGGCTACCCGAAACTGTCCCAAGCAACCTTGAACCTAATGCTTTAGCGATAAAGTTGAAAAACTATTAAATAAATAGTAGTTTGATGTGATGTCGGCTGTGCATATAAGATACAGATACACTGTGCTTTTACAGTAAGACTAAGATACAAAATTCTTACCTTCATCGCCGTCTCTTGACAATTTATTCGCGTGTAAAGGCAGATTGAACGGCACAAAGTGCTCGTGAGAACAAATTGTTTGCAAAAACGTAAATTTGAAGTCGAACAACGCTTTCGGATCGCAAACTTTAAACTTGTCTAGATATTTCTTTATTTGTCGGAACACGAAACCTCTGTCCATGAATGATAGGCATGACTGCAAAACAAAAATTTACTTGTGTTAAGTTACTACTAAAAACGATGTACTAATGATAAAACCATAACATCTGTTATCTCTGTATTTTAAGGGCACCCTGCCCATGTCTCTGAAGCGAAAGCTAATGGACATGATTGTGTATTCTCCCCATCTTGACCTACGGTGCACAAACTTGATCTTTGACTATCATCCAAAAGTCCAAACTCAAGATTAGCCAACATGCTATGGAGCGCAATATCTTAGGTGTAAAATTAACCGATCGGGTTTGAAACACTACACTGCGCTCCAAAACGCAAATTGTTGACGTGGCTCAAAAGGCTGCCATACTTAAATGTGACTGAGCAGGACATGTCTGTCGCAAGTCGAACGAGCTGTGGGCCCGAACAGCTCAGGATTGGTGCCCCGAAACAGTAACGCGAGGTCGTAGCAGACCACGAAGGAGATGGCGGGACGAACTGGATGTCTTCCTTGAGAATTGAAGAGACGTTGCACAGAATCGCGGCCGTTGGAAGGAATGGAGGAGATTGTACGGAGAGCAACGGCCTGCTCAGCAGTGGGACAACATAGGCTAGCTATAATATAATAATATAATCTCTGAAGGATTAAGGAAAGGTGTACCTAATGGTACACTCACATATCACCATTTATGTTTAAGTTCCATATAATGGGGGGCGTCCTTATTGCCAACAACCGGGCACAAATCCATACTCCGTGGCTGCAACTGACAAATTCCTGATACAAAAACTTAATAACACTTTGCCCGACCCGGGAATCCAACACAGAACCTCATGTTCAGCAGTAGCGTTTAATACCATTATACCAACAAGGGAAATATACTATTTTTATGTAAAGGAAACATAATAGGGATGTTTACTGACTTAAAAAAATATGATTCTAATTAGTCCGTCTGTTAGATTATCATTAAAAAATATTGGATACGTATTTTTTGTTTTATCAAATCAATGAATAAAAAATTACGAAGATAAAACGCGTCAAAGATTTGAGTTGGCTGTGACGTCACTCACCGGTAAGAATTGCCATGATAATGTTTTAGAATATGTCACACGAATTTTCAAAGCAGTGTATCGTCTTCACTGTTTGTTTACGTGAAAAAAGAAAAAAAATATGTGTCCAATATATTTTGGAAATCTATCTGACGGACTAATTACATATTTTTTGTTAACTACCCCCCTCTTTTGTGTGAGACATTTCGATAGCATTCTATGAATAAATCAATTACCTTTAGGAACGTAGCGAGATTCTTATTAAAAATATGAGTCTGCATAGGCTGCTGTAATATGTAAGACGGTTCCACCGTCGATACCAATTTCTCAATGTTTTCCAAGAGGTCAGCATGAAATCTTTCATGGCGTGACATCTAAAAAAAAAAGGTATAAATATGGGTTAGTAAATTAAAAGAGGAAACTATTTATTTATTTGGTACACTGACAGCAGTACATGCTAAGAATTAATATAAAACAATCACTACGTATTGTAAAAGAAAGTCCTCCGCCGCGTCCGTCTGTCCGCGATAAACTGAAATACTACTGCACCGATTTTCATGCTGTGTTCACTAATAGATAGAGTGGTTCTTGAGGAAGGTTTCAGTTAGCAGATTCATCGCCTGGGTTGTGGGCGCATATCAAGCAGTTTGGGTACGCACAGTGGGAGCAGCGAACAAGCCTCTTGTAGTCTTTGTATCTTGCCACTAACTTATAAGTCTAATTTAAGGTACAATAATTGTAACTAGGTAAGTAAGTAAAAAGCAGTATCTAAATAGTAAGCCTTCAACAAATATATATTGTGTATTATATGCCAATTATAAGTAACGCATCATTAAATATCATAACGATTTACATTAATTCAATAAACATAAATACTATAAGCACACTATGTGGATTTCCTTGTGCTATTTTAAAACAAAATAGGTACTTACTTTAATTCTTCCTGTATTGATTAGATACTGTGCCATACTTTTGGTGATAATGTCGAAGAAAAAGCCGGAATACTGCATGAATTTGTTTCCTAGCAGAAAGTCCGGTTGGTTCGGGTCAACGAACATGTGTAGTGGGGCCGTCAACATTGTGTGCAGTTTGAATTCTACGCAGTTGAATACGTACTGTAAATAAAAAAATAATTATACAAGATGATTTTTTACTCACCGCCCAAATTTTTTCTAGGCATTAGGTATCATTGACTAACACCATTGAAAAAAAATTCATACATAAAATTTTCATATTAAATCATTTTTTTTATCACAATCAATTATCCGCTCTCCGTGAAACGTCAAAACTTTGTGATATTATTATGTGATATCTCAATATTTTTGTATTGAGTGATACTATAAGACAAAACACCTATTCAATGATTTTCGCGAGAGATTAATACATCTGAATTTGGACGGTGACTTAAAAATCATCTTGTATAAAAAAATCGTATGAATGTTTTCTCCTTGCAGAAATAGTTAATGAGTCAAACAAGATAGGAAAAAAACAATGAGCGGAGCCTTAATAAAGAACGGGAAAATAGAGTAGGTAATTTACATATCATTCATAAAACAAAATCATTCATGCAAGAGCTATTTTCCTTTATTTTATATTCAGGATAAACTGGTAAAACAGATGATTATCGAAAAATACTTTAAGCTTACCTTGACATAGCTATCCAATAAGTCTTTTCGACCGTAGTCGTGTATCATGTGAACGAAATGAATTATCAGTTTTACAATCTGGTAGCCCATATCTTGAGTGTAGCTTTTTTCAACTGTCTGCAAATAGAAAGAAAGATATCAAATCGAACATGCATAAGAGAAACATTGTACTATTTTAAATAACATTACTTCACGCCCATAATCCTCGAAGGGTTACGCAGAGGTGTATCTATTCATACACCTACATTTCGCCAGTTATGTTTGAGTCTCATGTAATAGGGGACGAGCCTATTGTCATCAAAATCCGCGGGTGCTACTGTGAAATTCCTGATGGAAAAACCCAATAACACTTTTTCCGACCTGAGAATCGAACCCAGGACCTCATACAGTCCCCGTAGGGGCTGCGGCTCCCGTCGGGGCTGCGGCTCCCGTCGAGGCTGCGGGTTGTTGTAAGAGATACCGCGGCCTCGACATAAAGGGCTAAGAAGGAACATGGGTGGTTTTAGTCAGTAGAAGTCTGACACTCCCTTTCGCTCTGCCCAAGACCGACTATTTGATGATTTCCCAACCCCCAAAAAAAATAAGAGGACCTCATACACAGCAGTTGCGACCAACAAATAACTGGTGACCCTGCCTAATCCTCAATGGAATACAAGTGCAAGATAAAAATCACAGCGAAAAACACTTACCATTAATTCAAAAAGTTGATTCATAATAGTCGGCAAGAAGGCAACAAGCGAGCTCAACTTAATCGCGTGCGCAGCTTTAAGTGCATTGCATACGTCATTCCACGGCGGTGGGGACGGCGAGGTGGGGGGGGAACTCGACTTGATCAATCTCTCGGCTTGGTTGAACAGATTGTGCAAGTGTGAGTCTCTGGTTGCTACGGTTGAGTCCAGGACTAGTTGACACCGGAACAGTTGCTTCTCACATTCCACCCATACAACTTCCGGGCCCGTGTTCTGTGTACAATATAAATGTTTTAAAAGACGATGTAAAAACAAAATGAGTTCGGAATGCATTTCTCACAATTGTCGCACTTTGAATAGTCTGTTGTGATTCACATAATTGTTATGTCATCATAACAACAACGTGATTCACAACAAAGTTGAATGACTTCTAGTGAAAATTAAGTAAGTTTTCACTACGCCACAAGTAAATGTAAAACGAACTGTTGAGATTTTAACTCTAGCCACTGGGCCGACGGTAGACATTGCAACACCTCGCTTTTATGAAGCGATGCACTTGATGCAGCGAGTGTGTTGGTAAAGTAAGGCATTGTCTACACTAATATTATAAAGAGAAAAAGATTTGCATGTTTCTAAAGAAAAAAAAACTACAGAACCGATTTCAAAAATTCTTTTAGCTTAATTTTACTTTAAGATTAAAAAAAAAGTCGACCGTGTGAAGCGACTGCTAGTATAGGGTATTTCACCAAAAAAAATAATTAGTCCATCAGATAGATTTTCAAAAAATAATGGACACGTATTTTTTTCTTTTTTCCCATAGACAATTGATGAAGACGATACAGTACTTCGAAAAGTCGCGTCAAGTCGTGTGACGTCACAAGGTTAGTACTTTTTTACCCACAAAGTGACATCACCAACCCCCACTCAAATCATTGACGCGTTTTATCTTCGTCAATCTTTATTGATTTGATAAAACAAAAAATACGTATCTAATATTTTTCGATAATCTAACAGACAGACTAATTAGAATCACATTTTTTGAAGTCAGTAAACATCCCTATTTGATGAATAACAAATAATTCAATGTATAATATTTTTACTTGAAATCAAATTATAAAAAAATTACGTCATCAAAGCCAAGCGTCAAGTTAATGTGACCGAGTTGTACTTTAATTCATACGCCCTGAGTAGGCTCACTAACATACCAATCATAAGTCATTCAGTAATTTAGCATACCTCACTGAGTATAAGAGTGAAATAGTGTTTTTTTTTTAAATAACACATACCCCTTTCCCAAGTCCTAATGGCTGAATAGCCAAGTATCCAGACGGCAAGTGTGTTGCAATAGGCAAGTTTACAACTTCATCAACCAATTTATCGTTTTTCAACAAAGGTACCCACGCGTATCTGAAAGGAAAGCGGACGAGATGTAAACATAATGGTATTTCAATTGAGATCATTATTATTAGTATAATGGCACAGGCTTCACTACAGTCTTGCCTTACCATTACCAACCACACGCGCGATGTACTGTGTGTACCGTGTAATCGCACAGGCAAAAGTGTGGTGAAGCTTGAGCGTGTGGTAGGCCCATAAGAATGACCCATATTAATATGGGCTAGATCTACGATGTATTGTTTGCTAGAAACAATAGGAGAGGATATAGTCCTGTAGTAAGCAATCAATTTGCTGACGATAATCCGGATACTAAGGTGAGAAACTGGGAACGGATCAACAGAAAATCTCAAGACACACTTTTATTTAAATGATTAAAATCCAGCTATTATCCTAATTTAATTGGGTTAGTCGGCGCAGCATGTGATCTTGTTTCTATAATTCTTCACCTCAAAATACATCGGCTGACAAGCCATTTCCACTTTTTATTTTAGTGGGATATGACTATTCCTGATACCTTATCCTAGGCTGATAACATTACCGTTTCTCCTAAATGTTGTAAATATTAAAATTTATATTAAGGTTGTCAATTCGTCGGTTTTTTTTTGCAAAAATATACAATATTGTTCAAAATAATTACCCAATACAAGTTTCAACATTAGCATCGTTTTTCTTCGCGAGGTCGCACGATATGTGATGGAAGGTGAACAATAAGTGATGCTGGGAAGTTATTGTGGCCGGCAGTCGGATCTTAGCCTCGTCGCTCCATGTGGGGTTCGCATTGTGATGCAGCACTGAGCAGCGGTACTGTGACGTCATGCCGAATCTGCCATACACCGCCTAGAAATATAATAAAACTGTTTTGTCTTTGTACAGTCCTCCTGGCCGTTTTCGGTCCGGTGGTAAATCTTAGCGGAAATTATCTACTAGAGCGGGAAATATTATAGTACACAAGTGGGTGCGTAGGTATTACAAGTGCACTCTCTGTTCCTTTTCTCTTATATACAATCCGATGAGACGGCAATCCGACGCGACGGGAGAGAGATTAGACGTAGGACTAAGCAACGGCTTAACGTGCGAACCGAATCACGGAAAGCACGTTGTCTTTGTATAAAGAGGTTCAAGTAAGATTCACAGCGGATGAACCGCATCGGGCTGCATTGGAGCGCATTTTTTAATGTTTTAGAGAAAATTGAAGTATTCAATGTAATATTTGCGAGAAATTTGAACCGGCCACCACGATATGCACGCGAATCCAACCGGTAATTCAATATAACAATGACATTTCAATACTCCATCATTCTCATTTCAGGCCGGTATCACACAATTTTGGGTATAGGGTAGGGTGCCCCTTCTTCTGTCATTCTTCTCTGCCCTGTGCGTCTCTCATCTATCTGGATGACAAACATTTAAATACTTGATAAACGATGTGCTTCGATGGCATGCATATATTTAAATAAGTTATATGCAGGCAGTTGGTATTGAAATCGGAAAGTGCTTTTGTTCTTCTTCATTGTTTCTCACTGCATGTAAAAGTTTAAAAAAAAACCCATAATATTCTTTAGAATTTAAAATGTATTAATAAAAAAATATATATATGTTGCCCGCTACACACAAGGAATTTCCCCTGTACCGTGGTGAATGCGTTTACAAACATTTGAACTCAAACATTCACAAACAGCCAGACCCGGAACAACTATCTGTAAGTCATGCAAATATTGTTCCGTTCGGAGTTCGAACCAGCGACACGCAGTATCTTACCGTCATATTATGTTGAATAATAATTGTTTTCACTAGAATGTTGAGGAGAACATTTATGTCAAGGTCAACTAGGCCTAAGTCAGAGTGTTCATACATACATTTTACGTCTTTATACTTTTGCTCTAAAATAATGTATTATTTAAAAAATAAATATTTTTACCTGAAGCGCTTTAGGTTCTCCCGTATCATTGTCCCTCAACTCAATAGAACAGGCAATGTTCCTGGCTCTGGCGAACATTTTCTGAGATTCGAAATTCAAAGCCAACGGGCGGACGTACAAATGGTGTATGTATGCTGCATACGGCTGCTCCGGTTCCACGTTGAGTGTTGAAAGTTCTACTGTGAGTGGCGACGTAGGCGGGAGTGGAAAAGGTTTTAGTGCAGCGTAGGAGTTTGACATACTATCTGGAAGGGTTTGTGTGACATATTAGAAAAATGCATGCAATCGAAAATGGATAATTTCATAATGAATAGGTCTTGAAGAGTTTTCAAAACGTTTATGTAAATTCTTAGGATTTGCGTAAAAAAAATAAAAATTCCGACTATTATAGCAGAATTGCAATCTATGGAATAAGCTAAATAAATAAATCAACATTTATTTCTCTTCCAACAGCTAACTAAAAATTTGCAAAAATATTCTTACTTGGTACTGGTTCGTTACTTTGATGAATATTAATACTGAGCCAGCCAGGTATCACAGTTAGTTTAGCCATTTTCTCAGACTTGCGGTAGTCTGACAATATTTTTAGCATATCATCATCTGACATTTTGTTGGGCTCCTGCCGATATATGGCAGGGAATTCCGGCGACAAATCTAAGTCATTGCTGTACATTCTGAAACAAACACTTCTTTATAAAACAAATTGTATATTTTGTATAAGGTGACGCAAATATTCCATTTAAATATTTATGTGGAAGATTGTATGAATGTTACTCAATCACGCGGAAAAGGCTGAACAGGTTCAAATCACAATTACACGATGCAAGCGAAACCGCGTAAAGTATAACAATTTCGATACTCACTTGTACAAAGGTTTCGCTGCCCAAGCAAAGGGCATTCTGTAGGTTCCGACACGGTTAGCATAAGCTTGGACATTTTTATGAACTTTGAGCCCAAGCCTCGGATCCTTAGTAGCTTTGAGGTACGGCTCCATCACCTGACTCACATGACCTTGCAAGATTTTGTCAATTTTCACCACTAAGAACAAGTCAGGGTGGGGATTGTTTACCGACAGCATTACCTATGAATTAACATAAAGATGTTATAGCTTTTTAAACCACTTTAAAATTATCATAAATGCGTTTCAAGTTTCACTAGTTTTCTTATGTAAATTGATGTTAAATACCTGTCTCTTCGATCGGAACCACTCTTCCGGTATCTGATTAACGTCTAACTTAACATCGTAACTAAAATTTTCAACTAATGACTTTGTGCACTCCGTGTCCTTGACTAGATCTCTGACGGCATCGTGGTTGAGGTCAAAATGGAAGTTCTCCGAGAGTTTCTTCCCACTCCTCGCGTCGTATAACGCTAAGTACGTGTAATAGGGCTCTACTTGACACAATAGTTCTTTATCGCCGTCTATAGGCGCTTGTAACCTAAACTTTAAGCTTTCGCATTTGAGCAAAATTCTTTGGCCAAAGTGTTCTCTGGAACAATAAAAAGTACCGTTAAACCTAGACCGAGTAAACAAGAATGTACGTGACAGTTAGGTTGGCAAGAATAAGGCTAGAAAATAAACAGTTTAAAGCTTGCGGAATCTCAGTCTGGCTGAAATAGTTGTATTGTTATGACCTTGTGAAGATGAAAAAAAAGTCGCAACAGTTAAGGCCTGCGTAGGAAAAGTCGCTTTCACTGGCAAGCGAGACACTGATAATATAGAAAACAAAATAAAAGACTACGTACTTGAATGGTTCGAGCTGAGGTTCCGGCGAAGGCGCACGCTTATACGGCATACTGAAGATGTTATATCGGCATTCATTGCGCGCAGCCGCTATAGACATGTCTGTCTCGCGGGAGTACCGCATTAGGAGCGGGTTCATGCTGTGCTCCAGACCCTTGAGGGTACCGTACGTAGGGGGCGGAGGCTCCGCTGTTAGGGATACGTCGGCATCTAGATATTAAGTGTGGATTAAAGTTGCATTTTTGTGAATAAACTAAGCAGCATTAGTACAAAAAAAAAACATTTCTTTAAATTAACAGGTGCAGCACACTTAACCACCACCAATAAAGAAACTTACGGTGTTTCCATGTACATTCACCACCACCTACCTGATTGATTACTTCAGCTCTATTTATGAAAGTCATATAGCAATATGAGAAAATATTAAAGACATAGCTCGCAAAACATATTTAATAGGGTAGTTCTAATAGTAGTAAAAATCTAATTAGTCCGTCATATAGATTACAAAAATATATTGGACACGTATTTTTTTTTTACGTAAACAATCAATGAAGTCGATACAGAACTCGTGTGACGTCATACTCTAAGACATTAGTATGACATTTTTTAGCGGTCAGTGACGTCACCAACCCCCACTCAAATCTTTGACGCGTTTTATCTTCGTCAATTTTTATTGATTTAACAGACGGACTAATTAGAATCACATTTTTGTGAGTCAGTAAAATCCCTATTGTCTTAATAAATGAAACAGTGTCGTTAATTTAATTCTACCTTTATCCAACGCCTCATCGCTTTGGTGAGTTTCTTGGCTATCCTGGTTCTTCTTCAGCGCTGCTTTAAAAGCATTAATCCAATCATTGACGTCTTCCTCATTCTCAGCTGCAAACGTATATCCTTTTCCTCCGGACATTCGCAATTCGAAGGAAAACCTTCCCCTTTTTGGATTCTGTAACCACGCGGAATATTATCTTACAGAAGCAACAAACGCAAAAGTTTAGGTACCTAAAGTTGTGGCATAAATTGGTAGAGGAAATAGTGTGTTTATTATTGATAAGATATAAATTTAGGGAGACCAGAGAGTGGGTGTTACCTATAGCATACTTTATTTTTTCAAGATTAATTTTTCGTTTAAATAGGGGATCGGACTAAATCAAAAAATTAGTCCGTCAGATAGATTTTCAAAAAATATTGAACACTTATTTTTTCTTTTTTCTCATAAACAAAAAATGAAGATGATACGATGCTTCGAAAACTCGTGAACTCCTCTAAAACGTCACATGACAGTACATTTTTACCTACAAATGACGTCACAACCCCCCGTCATGATCTTTGACGCGTTTTATCTTCGTCAATTTTTATTAATTTGATAACACAAAAAACACGTATCCAATATTTTTTGATAATCTAACTGACGGACTCATTAGAATCATATTTTTTTGACTCAGTCCGATCCCCTAATGGATTACTTTCATACTCAACTGATCGCATCGCAAGTGTTTGTGAGTCTGAAACAGTCGAGCAGTTCCAAATCGTTAAGCTAAGCCCATTTAAACAAGCAGATTCGGAAATACCAACTTGATAAAGTATTATGTAATGGTTGATGTTGATAAAGCCTTACCCTGACAACGTCAGAACAAAAGTCCATAACAATAGTGAGCTTCGTATCCGTCTTCTTATCATCCTTATACACTTCGAGTATGTACGTGCCATCGGCTTCCCTAAGCATTGAGCAATAACGTTTCTTAAAAGACTTTGAAGCAAGGTTACTGAATATCCTATCTGAGCCGATTTCGGGTCCCTTGAGCAAGTGTCCCTCTTTGGTGCCAAGGTCTAATTTAGCCGCCTGAGTTTCGTTATCACTTTCAGTTTCGGCGTCAATATTATATACCTCTTCCGGAAATTTGTTCTCTATGGGCCTGTGTAAGAAAAGATAATGGTAATGGTATTGATAAGCGGTATCAATTACTAAGTATCGTGGTATGTTTGAATTTACTCATGCACATTGTGGAAGTGTTGGTTCTTTGAATTGCTGATTCGGTAAATCTCGGTCATTCACGATATCAACTTGGAACGTGAATTTTAATACGATTATGATGATTATTTACCTGTCGTCAAATATAAATGTAAAAATAAATTCAAGCATTATTTAAGTTTAGATAAAAAGCGATCACACAAAAGAGCTTTCATAACTTCAAGAGATGTTTTGAGTGTGTTAATTTATGTTACGACAATAATAAACTGGTCTAAACAAATTAATTTGAAAACATAACATTTTAATGTTATCAGTGAAAGACGTGAAAGTGTCTGTCGCGACTGTCTCATTACCATATTGTGTGACTTATTAATTTGCTATTGCTATATTTGGTATTAAATCCTTTCATCCTATATTGTGCAATAGGATATGACTCATGCATCAGATATGAGAGCATAATGCCATGGCATACAGCACATAACTTTTTGTTGGCCATACATTGTTCATTGCCATGTAAAGTATGTTAATTATAACTACTAATGAGAGCCCCTCTGTTTGTTACAATATTAGCACATTGCATGCAATCGCCTTTCATTAGTTTTAGATGTGTAGTCGATAACCAATGCATTTTCAACAGTGATATTCAAATATAAGCTTTATGTCATGCATATCATTAACATTTTGTTTATATTTGGCATTTTGGTGAATTTGGACAGACAGTTGCAGCTGTAATTTATTCATATTGCTTTCCAATGTTGACTTTTAAACTATACACAACTTTATGGTTGCGTTTATATTGTGTTAGCCACACTTAGGTATATTTTATTCGCGCAATTACCACATTGTACAGTAAACCAACTATAAATACATGCTATATTAGGATAACAGATGTACATATGTGCATACACAATCAATAAAACAATAACATTATATGCATACTCATTTAATATCTTACCTTGGTAGATTGAGGTAGGTCCCAGAGTAGTTACTGAACTTGTAATGTATGAGATTCCAACTGGAGGCATAGCTGAGGAGGGCCTGCCTCGTGAGCAAGGGGCAGGAGGCCGCAGTCCTAACGTCGGGCACCGCCGTCGTGACCGTCCTCCAGCGCCGTGGTAATACAACACTCTGCCAGGCAATGAAATACATTTAAAGTTTTGTCAGAAGCTTCTGGGTTCAATTCAAATTACTCCATCAGGGATTTCTTAATAGCAGCCCAGAATCAGAATTTCCGGCTGATGGTATAAGCTGAAACTCGTATGAAATGGGGACTTAAATATAACTGTGAGTTTAATAGGAACACCTCAACCTCACCGTTTATTCGAGTACAGGTGTGATGTGATCTTATTAAGTATTTTTAGCAAGGTTAAAGCTTATAATTTTATTAGGTAGGTACTTGAAAGGAGTCAATCAATTTATGTTTTGACTTAAGATTTCCTCCAAAATGTACACGCTCGTGAAACATTGGAATGTATATTTGTATTGAAGGGACTTTTACTGAATTAGGTCACTGTACTTAAGAATAAAGGTCCCATAATGCCTTGAATTCAATAAAAACATAGCTACAAGTATGGGGATTCCCATTTAGGTTTTCCTGTTCTTAACAAAACACATAATAAGTATTACTACTACTGTTATAAGTACTAGGTTACACTTAAAATGTAATCTAGTTATGCTCATAATAAACTCAATTACAAAATACAAGAACAAAATAAAAAAGGAGACACATAAGCTTATAGTCCCATTAGCATTGCAGCTGCACTAAAGTATGACTGGGCATTCATGCTCCTCAATATTTTTAACTTCAACTGTGCCATGTTCAAATATAAAGGTTTTCCAAAGCACAGACTTTCTCAAACTAATGAACAACAAGATATTTTAGTCAAGGCAGTGGGGTATGTGCAAATATGTGACAACTGTAATTTTAGGTTTGTCATTATATTTTAATCTTATGTCTTATTTTATTTATTATACATAGTATGTAATATTTATGTATGAAAATGGACGAGGCATAACGAGTTAGTAAGAATCATACCAGTTGGGATTCAGTAGTTTCTGCCTATGTGAAAAAGGTGTTTATGTATGACAATGTATGTAAGGCCTACCAATAGTGAGTAAACAAATAAATAGGGAACTTACAGAGACATCATCAGTTGGGTACAGTAGAATGTCCCTAAGTGGATCATTCATAAGCAAAGTCTTATTGTCTTGGATGTACTGCTCAAAATCCAGTGCTGTACATTTCTTAGCAATGATGTTCTGTAAAAAAGTGAGACAGGGATGTGATAACGTTAATTATAAAACTTATTTCAACATAATTATAATAAAATAATCATCATCTTCAGCCGAAAGACGTCCACTGTTGGTAATAGGCCTCCCCCAAGTGTCTCCACATGAACCATTCATAAAATAGATACACTAAAGTACCTTGTCCACCTTGTCCTTTTCAGTCTTAATTGGATGAATGGTTTTAAAAACTGTGGCATAAAGGCAGACCATGACCTAGGTAAGGATCGAGGATTTTTTTAAAATCCTGTTTGTATATTTGTGTGGGATAATTTTGTAAGTACAAAGGTTCAACCTAAGTTCTGACATTGTTCAAAATGATTATGAGCTATGGTACATAATGCAGACAGCCATATTATAGAATTTTACATGTAAAAAATTGTGATAATGATTAAAATCTTTTTCCAATTAAGAAATAAGTGCTAATAATAATATGGTTGAAAAACATTTAGGGATTTTGCAATTTTTTAAGTCAATTGTTTTGACACAATATTTATTTTATAAACATTTCAATAAACAAAAACCATGTTAAATTCAAGATAAAAAAAATACATTTATCAAAACCAGCCTTTAGTTGCAACCACACTTTGGTAAAATTGTTTATTTTTTACTATTTTCTTTAATATAGTAATGACCTGATAGAGAATATTCTAAAATCATGCTTGGCTAGGCTTGTAAAAAATGAATTGTGTTTCCAAATCAAGTTTGTCTTTTTAAAATAAGACAAATCTATATGGTGCTTTTAACTATTATGTTAACTTAGTGTGAGCTCAATGTCGTTCTTACGATGTTTACAATATCCGACAGCTAATGTTATGTAAATATTGCATGGCAGACAGACAGACAAGGTAAAAATATAATATTACAGGTAATTATGCCTTTGATTGAAAACATGATGTTAGCCTTAATGGAACTTACACTATTTCTGGGAGTAAATAGAATGATTATTAGCATGCACCCAATTAGAAATTTCTAATGCAAATAGAAAGTAAGTAAAGGAAAAATTACAATTAGGACACATTTTTTATCTGTTTAAAGCTATGACCCATTACGGAAGTATATTTAAATTAATAGATTAAGTACTATTAAATATATTCAAGCTTATTTTCACTCTAAATGATCCTTACAATACATGTTAGACTCGTTACATTTACCTCATATTCTGCGCCGTTCTTTTTCACCTTAGAATTGACTGGAGGCATCGTGAAAAATCTTCCAACACTGAATATCGTAAGCCAATCACATGTATTTATTATCAATAACCCAAATGTTTACATTTTGGAAAAAAACAATCATTTTTCATTCACAAAACGCCGAAAACCGCAACACGAACCAAGATGCGAAACACGAACGAAATTGACAGGCGACAGCCAACAGCCAACAGCCAAAGACAAAGAGTATGCGAGCGATAGCGACAGCATAGCAATCAAAATTAACCAGTAGAAACATTATTGGCATTGGCAATATTTTGCTTTTTTTTTTTTAATATTTTGTGGCTATGCCACTGGCTTGGTTACAAGACCTTTAACCCTTTACCGCATGGATTTGTAAAATTCGCTCAAATTAATTTATGATTAATAATATTACTTACCCCAGAAAACATCCCAGAAAAATAATAATAAAAAAAACCCTGTTCCATATTTGGAACAACATGCATTCATGGTTATTTTGAAAGACGTTCCACATTTGGAACAACATGCAGGTATGGTAAAGTTAGGTTTAATAAATAAATATATAAATAGTTTTCAGGTACTGTGTATATTTTAGTCAAGGATAAGAATAAGTATTTATAATTAAACATTTATTGTACATTATAAGGTTTGTTCATTTGTGAAAATATGAAAACTCTTAAAACAATTTCGGTCTTTGTTAAAGCAAAAGTAGCAACCACATTTACTGCAGCATACGTGAGACTTTTGTCCGCAGTTTTTACAACGCTGACGAACATTTGCCCAACTAGGCCAATGCCCAATCTCGTCTTCAGCCACTTCTCGAGGTGGCAAATCTAATCTCCTTCTTTTTGGTTTTTTAACATTTTCGATGTTAAAAAACCAAAAATGGTATGGTATGTATCAATCTAGTTACCACATTGCCGGTAGCACCAAGGTCAGGGCAGTTTTCTGGCAAATCTGTTCTATGTTTTCCCGTAAACAAATCAAAATCGTAACTGAATCCAGAAGCTCCACTTAATACAAAATTCAGATACCCCCACTTATGAGGCTTTTTTGAATTATACTGCCGCATACCGGATGTTTTCGACTTAGTGGGTATCATTTGTTCATCGACGGCCAGATACTCTTCTTTGGGAATCTTTATTAATTGACTTCTCAGAATGTCAAGCAATGGTCTAATTTTTTGAAGTCTGTCAAACTTTGGATCATTTCTTTTAAGTTCACTGTTTTTATCGAAAAAATGCTGTCGGAAATAGTAGTTTAAAAAAATTCATCGGCGTCTCCAATAGTAATATTTCTTCTGGCAGATCTTCACAACCTAAAAATGTTATATCCTGACTCTCAAATTCGATAGCATCATCAGTCCATTGTAATGGCTGCTTTTGCACCTTTGCTCGTTTCTCTTTAGAAATATCGTTTTTTTTCAGATCCTGACGCCAGTTCAAATATTTCTTCGATATCTTCGAATACCTCCTCTGTGTCTCCTTGTTCCATTTCTTGCAGATACACAACCTCATTTTCCATTACTTCTGAATCAGAATCTGAGTCAGTTTCTGCAATCGTTTTCTTTGGTAATTGATATTCATCATTATCTGATAAGTTTTCATCATCAGAGTCCTCGGGAAGTGCCAAAACACGATTATCAATTTTTGTACCTGTAATAAATTGAAATACAAAGTGAAAAATAAAAATAGGGACATGGCTAAATACATTAAAAAATCGAATGAGGTCCGGTAAAAAGTAGATTGTATTAAGAATTTATAATGTACTATATACATATTGTTCCATATTTGGCCAACGGTAAATACATCCTTTACTTCATAGAGTTCCAAATATGTCCGAATGAATCTACCGTTAGCGCATCGTGTTCCAAATCAGGAACAAAATTTATGGATGATTTTTGCTAGGATGCAGTTAATTTAACTTACGTGTTATACCATAAAAGTTCCTGGGATCCATTTTTCTTACGATTAAAACTTGTATTATATTTTTATTTGCACAATTTCTCATAAAAATCGGTGAAACAAACAACTCAACTAGACATTTCCAAAATGGCTAACGGACGAATTCTGACAATGAAATATAGAACGATTGACAGCATAGAGGTTTGCCATAGACTTTTTGCGTTCGGATACACGCTAGTCTACAACTATACAAATACTATAAATTATTTTTAAGATTTATGTTGTATTTTACCAAACTCTTTGAATAAATTTATTATTATTATTATACTTTAAGTCCAGTTGAACAGATGTCACTAAACTAACATTTTATCACAATTATGAAATGTAAGTACCAAATATGGCACGACATGCGGTAAAGGGTTAAAATATTTTGCTTTTCTTAATACTAGGTGTTGCCACTGCTTGTCAAAAACATAAATGCGTTTTTTGTTCACCCACTTGACTCGTAGTACTCGTCTTTTAAGCATAATGAGGAATTTCCGTCGAAGCTCATTAAATGAGCAAATGTAGACAGCTAATTCAAAGTCAGGTCCTAAAAAGGGCAATGAGTGCCAGGTATATAAAATAAGATTTACAAATGAGCTAGTGTCGACGTTTCGAACTAGCAATGTCAGTTCCTTAAGTTCCACAAAAATGTTCACTATTAAAATCTGTAACTTAGCCCAATAAAGGGGTCATTGGGTTTTTTATAGCATCTAATTATGGTACCTGGTAACCAGCCAAATAATTAGGACCCGTAGCAAATGTCCAGCACATGATGTACTCAGCAAAGAGTAAAGTATATGAATGGTAGTGCCTTGTATTGAGCAGTCTAACCATGGGTGTACACATGCCGCAAGTCCTGACTTCTCCTTATGTTTATTAATCATTCTGTGTACACACCGGTCCAACGAACGATATTCAGCCTCGAAGGTACTTCCAAAGTCAAGCTACCGATCGTCGACACTTGATTCTGGTTTCAATTCCCAATTGGATCATGGACGACGACGAAATAATTACAAATACTAGAATTGTATGCAAGGCGGGAAATAGAATATAATATTTTTTATAAGGCTAGACGCAGCACGCTATGCTCTTTCACTTCAATTGAGTGTTCGATCGTTGGCGTTCGCTAAACCGACCGGGACCAACGAATACCATGTACTCGATAGCTAATTTCTTTTGAGATTTGATGTTTCATGACCTTTATCAAAGTTTTAGCTTAGTATTAAGTACTAGTGGACGTCACGCGGTTTCACCCGCGTAGTTCCCGTTCCCGTGGGAATACAGGGATAAAAGATAGCCTATGTGACCCGGGGATAGTGTAGCTTCCCAACGGTGAAAGAATTTTATTATTTTTGAAATCGGTCCAGTAGTTTCGGAGCCTATTCGTTACAAACAAACAAACAAATCTTTCCTCTTTAAAATATTAGTGTAGATTATTATTAATTATTATATTATAGTGTAGATATCGTTTTGTAGAATATCTTGAATTATTCGACCTACAACTTTTTCTACATTTCAGCAGGACTATTGCGTATCTTTTAATTCTTAATATTTCTGGGGCTTTTGATAACGCATGGTGGCCGATGCTACTCCTAAAACTGAATATTCGTAGTTGCCCTAAAAACATATCCAATCTTGTTTACTCGTACTTCTTGAATGGTTCCGCGAAACTCAAACTAGGACATCATTCTATGTCGAAGTCCCTTACCATGGGATGTCCTCAGGGTTCGGTTATGGCTCCGTATGTATGGAACGTAGGCTTCGATGACTTCCTCGCGATTTCACTTCTAGATAAATCTTGTTTAGTTTGTTTATTACTTCACTTTCTTGTCGAAACTTGCAAAGAACTACGCTACGAAGTTAGGCCACGGTCACCGTTCAGTCTGTCGCAACTGTTCTACGTTGCACGCGTCATCGCTTTGTAAGCGCACGAGTGCAAGCGGAGCCAGGGCGCCGCGACGGCACCTTGATGTACCTACCCGCCACCTTGATATACCTACCCGCCACCGGCCACTCGTGTCATCGTGTGTCAGGGACCGGGACGTTCAAGTAGACGTACCGGGACGTTTAACGGTTATTACATTAGGTGTGAAATTGGACGCATTATTTTAGTGACAGAACACGAAAAATTAATAGGTATCTAGTTAAATTAAAAAGTTCAGGTAACTGTGCGAATTTAGGCGATAAGTTTTTATTGTGTTCGTGTTTTTTACTTAGCTAAGTAGATACTTAGTAAGTGATTGAACAGTGAGTGATCCTGATTGTGATTAATAAATAAAACATGGGCGAAAGGTGCCCGATTATTCGGTTAATAATCGAAAGTGTTGCACCGACACTGAATAAAATGGGATAAGGGCAAAAAGATGAGGAATCTGTGATTCAGTGTTAATGTTTTTACTGGGCCTAAGACGACCCACTGACCTTAATAATAATGGCGCCAAAAGATCATGTCGCTACACGACCGCACTGTTGCTGACTTTGTTCCTACAACAGAGGTTGGTAAACCCATGTTTTTAAATGGCGTTCTATTTTGTTACCAGTTTTATGCCATTTAGTTTGTTTGAAAAATATTCTTTTAGAATTTTGGTGTTGGGATTTTTTTGATGGTTTACAATTATTCCTATGAACTAGTATGGTCCGTGGTTTCATTTATTGTCGTATCATCGTCTCCACTTTGTATACTGATGGGCATTTTCTACCTTCACGGTCAGTGGGTCGTCTTAGACCTTCACAACCCATGTGTGTCAAAAAAAAAATTATAACGAACAGCAAGAAACGCAATGTAGCGTTTATAGCTGTTCGTCATAATTATTTTTGTTTTTCATTTTAATTAAAACCTTCTTCTTATCATGTAGGCAGTAAGGTCTACAGAGGGGTCTCTAACCCATGTAGCGCCCGTGTGCAAACATTACCCTACCGCCCCTAGCGCGCGGTAAAAATGGGATGGAATGGCCCGGGTGCTACGCACACTCTGCACTGTAAATGTAAAGACGCCTCTGAAGATCTAACGACCCCACACACCCTAGTGTCAGAGTTTCTAAACCGCATCAAGGGTCTTCGACACCTGCGGGATGTTGTAAGAGATACCGCGGCCTTGACAAGTTGACATAATTATAGGGCTTAGAAGGAACATGGGTGGTTTTAAGTCAGTAGAAGTCTGACACTCCCTTTCGCTCTGCCCAAGAGCGGGAGGGGTTATTTGATGAAAACTTTACAAAGGACATACCAAACTTTAAATTTAAACCAATAAGCATTGCTACAATTATAAACGCGTTCAAAAGTCTCAATTTAAAAAATACTGAAGACTTATGGGGGATATCCGTTAGGGTTCTTGGAGATATTATTGACTCAATTGCTCCTATCTTAACAGGCATATTCAATCAATGTTTGGACAGTGGCAAGTTTCCCGACTTAATGAAACATAGTAAAGTAGTACCAATTTTCAAATCAGGCTGTAAGAGTGACCCCTCTAATTATAGACCTATATCCGTGCTTCCAGCAATGAGTAGAATCTATGAAAAAATAATGCTGGACCAGATGTTGTCTCACTTCAATTCAAATGGGATTCAGCATAGTCAGCAGTTCGGTTTCACGAAGGGTAGGTCGACAACGGACGCGGGAGTAAAACTTATCAGTCACATTTTAGAATCTTGGGAGAAGTCCAAGGATGCCATTGGCATTTTCTGTGATCTCTCAAAAGCGTTCGACTGCGTCGACCACAACACGTTGATCCGTAAATTACACCACTACGGAATTCGTGGTCAGGCTGCTGATCTTGTGCTGTCCTATTTATCGAACAGGCAGCAAAAAGTAAATGTTAATGGGGCGACGTCCTCCGGGTCACTAGTCAAGATGGGCGTGCCTCAAGGTTCGATTCTCGGCCCCTTCCTCTTTCTTGTTTATATTAATGATCTCCCATATATGATGGCCAAATTCTCGGATATAATTCTATTTGCTGATGATACTTCACTAATTTTTAAAATAGATAGGAAAGATACGGATGTCTTACTGGTCAACGAAAATCTAACTGTTCTCTCGAAATGGTTTGCAGCTAACAATCTTTTACTGAATGCGAACAAAACAAAATGTCTAAAGTTCTCTTTACCAAATGTACCACAACGTGACCTAAATTTGACTCTTGACGGCAAAAAACTTGAAGTTATAGCGGAAACGGTATTCTTAGGGATTACTATCGATTCAAAATTGCAGTGGGGCGCACACATAAGAACTCTTTCGGGTAGGTTAAGCTCAGCTGCATACGCAGTAAGGAAAATAAGGCAGTTAACTGATTTCCACAGTATTATGTCCTACGGCATTCTGCTGTGGGGATCGGCAGCGGACGTTGATTCAATTTTCATTTTACAGAAGAGGGCAGTCCGCGCGATCTATAAGATGGGCCCTCGCGAGTCTCTCAGAGAAAAATTTAAAGAGATTGATATCCTGACTCTGCCTTCACTTTATATCTTAGAGTGTATTTTGTATGTCCGCAAAAACCGAGGGCTTTTCAAAACTAGAAGCGATTTTCATAATTTAAATACTCGCAGTAAACACGAAATAGTAATACCCAAATTCAGATTAACGAAAACTAGCAAGTCTTTTCTTATAAATAGTATATGCTTTTATAACAAGTTGCCTAAGTCAGTTATTGAACTGACCGATGGAAAGTTTAAAAACTACATTAAACGTGTCCTTATTCAAAAAGCATATTATAAAATCAAGGATCACGTCGAAGATAAAAAAGTTTGGCTTTAGCTTCTGCGCATGCGGCTTCCCTGGTAACTCTTAGCCGGTACAAAGTTGTGGATGTCTCTAACTATTCTCAATTTTATTATTTATTTTTTCTCTTCCATTAAATTCTCTCTTTTACAGTGGTTTTTAATCATCCAGACGCCCTTTGGTACGAATAGTTACAGCACTGATATCAACATTTGTGCCTTACCTTCATTACAAAAATTTGTTAATTGATATGTTATGTACTTTTTTATTTTTACATTGTTTATAATTATATAATTTTTTATTATTGATTTGTGTCTGTAGTAACTCTAAAATGAACGTACACCTTACTATTGTATCGAGTCTGGTTCTTCTAACCAACATAACAGACAGAATGTGTTGCTGGGGAGTTTGTTCCGTCACTTCTTCTTTCCAGCTAAACACTAGGAAGTGCCGAAGGGTGGGCGTTTTGGGGGACTGTCTCTTGTAAATAAGTAGAGTAAAGTAAATTTTGACGTTCGAAAAGTGCTGATTATCAGCCTAATTTGAATAAATGACTTTTGATTTTGATGAATTCCCACCCCACAAAAAAAGGGGTCTGTCGGGGCTTTGGGTTGTTCGCAAGAGATACCGCGTCCTCGACATAAAGGGAAGAAGGGACATGGGTGGTTTTTGGTCAGTAGAAGTCTGACACTTCTTTTCGCCCAAGAGTGGGATGGGTTATTTGATGATTTACGACAAACCAAAAAGAAAAAATAGGGCCTCTGACATTATTTGACGACCGCCATTTGACGGCCGGGACCACCGGCTTATACGTGCCTTCCGAAGCACGGAAAGGTGATTCAAGCCTGCAATGTTCTAGCCAAACTGGAAACAACTTTACAAAGTAAGCTTCTCGTGGGAATCGAAACCACCACCTCCGGGTCACAAGGCAAACGCCTAAACCACTCGACCACACCCTAAAAATACCAAAATAAATAAAACAGGTAGTACTGAGCAAAACTTTATTTAAAAAAATATATTTATTATTAGTTTTGTAACCAAATTATTAAATTATTCTTAGTCAGAGAGAGTAAGATTTCTTTGAAGAGACAACACTCCATCCTCTTCGTTTACCAATATGCTTTTGAGTAACTCGTTTATACGTGATTTTAATTTATTTTTCTTAGTGACGTCTATTTCTAAGCTCATGACTTCGCCCAATTCTTTAAGAAAATTTCTTAGGTAAACATCACTTTCTTCATCATTTATGTCGCCCAAAATTGTGCTGGCACCAGGCACAATATATTCTGATTCCACTTTGTTGTAAGTTTCATTATTTATATTCTTGTCTATCACTAAGTTTTCTTCTGTTACACCATCGTCATCCTCTATTGTTATGATATCATTTTCATGTTCTATCTTTACATCATCCTCATTTTTAATAATAAGTTCATTTTGTAATCCTAAATTAATGCATTCAGATGTGTTTTCTTCATCACTTGAAATCAAAATAAGATCAGACTGACTTTTATGTAAATTTTGTAATGTTTCACTTGGTGAGGAAGTATGTACAATGTCATTCGATAAACTATTATTTATTTGTAGTAGCTCTCCTAGTTTATTTTTTACAGCATTGTCAATTACAATCTGTAGATATTTTGTATCCATACATGGATCCAAAATCTCGGAATTATCGATTTCTTTAAATTCACGTTTTTTTAGCATGGCTTTAACTTGTGCATGCGTAAAGATCAGTTTCTTTAGCTGGTTATCTGCTTTAACACTTAAAGTTTTTGGAGTTTTTTTGTTTTCTAAACCGAATATTTTATTAATTGATTTGTGTATGGTAAAAGGTATTCTTTTATCAACCATTTCATATAAATATGGGTCCATAAAATTAAGACGCCCATCTAAAAATCTGCAGGTTTCTGGATGAGACATTGCAGCCATCTTTGTTATCTTTCCAGAGTTAATTAAATTCATTATCTTGCCATATTGGCATTTTATATTTTTCCATAGTTGTTTACATGATCTAACTGAAAGTAATAAACAAGTAAATCTCAAATTTTGTTTAGAAAAGTGCAATAAACCATAAATATATTATGAAAACACTTTCAGTGAGCTAAGGTCTGTCTGTATGGCTGTCCAAAGTCTGTCTCTATGAACCATCAGAAGTTAGAACAACAGGGCTTTTGTGTATCTTTTAAATGTTAGTAGCTATCATATTGTCCATGGATTAACTGTCAAATTGGTTATGGTTTAGTACAAAATGGAACCATTGACAGTTAATTGATGGACACTATATGATAGCCACTGTCATTTAAAAGATACGCAATAGCCCTGCAGGTCAGATTGTAAAAGTTCACAAGCTTTTTGTGGGTTCTTATCAGCTATTACAAGACATGTATCGTCTGCAAACTGATAGTATGTACAGTGGTTTATGCATCTGCTCATTTCATTTACAAAAGATAGAAAATGGAGAGGCCCCAAAACTGACCCTTGAGCCGTGCCCTCTGTAACATGAACGGCTTTACTTAGTGAATTGCCAATTTCGACAGTAAATTTTCGGTTTTCCTGCACCAGTTGAGTAGAGGGCCACGAATTCTACTATGGTCCAGTTTACTAATTAGTTGCTTGTGATCAAGCGTGTCAAAAGCACGGGAAAAGTCAATGAAAAGTGCGTATGTGATCTTTTTTTACCCGACTACGGCAAAGCCAAAAGGAAGGGTGATGATTTTGGCAGTCTATGTATGTATGTATGTTTGTATGTTCCATACGTGTTTTAATAAATGAGGTGTCAATCGATTTGTAAGAATAGCCCGGGTGACATAGGCTATATAAATTTTAACAATTCTTTTTATGATGGAATTTAAATGTCAAATTCTAAGCTCGAAAAAAATTAAATTGAGATAATCATAACATGTTTGGTATTAAATGAGAGGTCTTGGCGAGCACATTACAAATATTTATTAGTAGATTATTAACCAAGGGGATAGAGCAGTGTCTTCTGTCGCGGGTGACAATTTAAATCGCGAGCGTAACGAAGGACTCGAGGTTTACTCTCGAGCGTAGCGAGGGTGTCAAAAACTGAAATCACGAGCGAAGCGAGGGATTTAATACGAGTCCTGAGTGTAGCGAGGGATTTAAGTTCACCCAAGACTAAGACTTTATCACCGAGGAAAATACTCTACTTTTCGTACCATTTGCGAAAAAATGAACACAATAATAATATGAGATAAGCATTTATTAAAAATAAATGGCATTCGGCGGAGTGTGATTCGGCGTGGTGGCTTTCGGAATGACGTATAGCACTCGTAGTTTTGTTTTTATGAATTGTACTTCTGACATTCAAAAGTGCCTATAAAGGTTTAATTGAAATAAATGCTTTGAGTTTGAGTTTAATGACAATTAAAAGTAAAATAAACTTAACGTTTATGTATTTGAAGAAAACAAAAACGCGGCAAATTCCTCGACTGTTTTCGACGGCGTCGTCGGTTTTCGTAATTTTATTTAATTACTAGCTGACCCACGCAACTTCGTATGCGTCACATTAATATATAACTTACAACCTTCCTCGATAGATCGACTATCCAACATAGTAATATTTTTCCAATTAGCTTTCTTATGTTGAAAGAATTTTCCAAGGCGTCTGAGTTTCGAGTTAAATCGTAACAAACAAAAAAGATAATCTTTCCTCTCTATTATATTTGATAGAACCTTAGATTACAATATTAAATTGAGAATTACTATAGGTACCTATCTCTTACTGTTAAATATACAATCATCATCATCATCATCATCAGCCTATATTGTCCAACTGAACGGACTTAGGCCTCCTCTCTAGGAGCGGCCTATAATCATAGAGTATTAAACCACCATACCATAGTGGCTAAATAGTCTTTGGCTAAAATCGGTGGATTATGGCCCGCACTGGGCCCGCGTGGTGAGGCGGGCCCAGTGCGGATTGGTAGATGTCACAATCTTCAAATTTTTGGTTCTAAGATATACCGGTTTCCTTACGATGTTTACCTTCACCGTTTTGAGAGCAGTGGTGATGAAATAAATTACACAAAGTAATGCGCCTGTCTGGGTTCGAACCCACGACCAACTGTTCGTAAGTCAGAGCCGCCACCACTGGGCCACTACTGCTCACAAAACAATATAGGTACAATAACACCTTGTAAATATTATGGTGCAATAAATAATTTGAATTTGAATTTCCCGGAGGCCAGAATCTCCACGTATCTACATCGGGGCGCGAGGGCCGCGTAATTATTTTGTCGCGCGTACATTTTAACATTGCGTTATCTTAAGATATTTGTTTAAACCATATAGAGTAAAAAGAACAAATATTCTATATTAAATTTCCTTTCTTACAAACATATTTATTTAGATATAGATTAATACCATATGGGTTAAATAAGCTTCGCAAAAAATAATTCTATTTAACCTAACATTTCGATGGTAAAAAATGGTTACAGTGAGTCAATCTTAGTAGATAGATATATGCTGTCGCGGACTTATTTGTAGAACTTTTAAAAAGGAACACTTCTTTCATACATAATATTTGCATAACTTAAACTATTTTCGCAGCACACGCAATGGAAGCTCTCAATAAGGAATATCGTTTCCCGTTTTTGCAACATTTTTCATTTATGCTCCACTCCTATTGATCGTAGCGTGATGTTATATAGCCTAAAGCCTTTCTCGATAAATGGACTATCTAACACAAAAATATTTTTTCAATTCCAACCAGTAGATCCTGAGATCTTAACGTTCAAACAAACAATCAAATTCTTTAGCTTTATAATATTAGTATCTCAGTATATTAGTATCTTAACTATGCCCAGCAAGCCTATGATGATGGAGGCCTATGTCCAGCAGTGGACGTCTTTCGGCTGAAATGATGATGATGATGATGATGAGATCTTAACTACATAATAAATGCGTATTCCTCTTTCAAAAAGATGTATAATGCTGTAAATACAAACTCAATGGTGTAAACACAGATGTAGTTCAGTATGAACGGTAAGTATTCCAAATTTAAATCACATTCTAGGATGGATGATAGTACATTACGATATTAGTGCGTTATGGTGGTTATAACATGCGAGGCGGAATTTCAGCCCGAGCCGAAGGCGAGGGCGTAATTGAGCCGAGCATGTTATAACCAATACGCACGTATATCGTACGACGTTTTTTAACACATTTGCGAGGAAACAGAAAAAAAAATCATACCAGGTTATGTATCTGTCCTTGGATATTGACGGCAGCAAGCAGTCGCATGCGGTTCGCGCTTCTGTTAGTATGTATACCCGGTGGAGTTGAAGTAATATATTGCTCATGTTCTTTATTGAAAGTTGTCATTTTTAGATATTCACAATACAAGTACAAAGAAAAGAAAATTTGAGAAAAATGGCGCGAGGATTATTTTCTGCCGTGGCTGCGTGAAAATGTTGGCAAAGACACTAGAGCATGCAGCCAAGTTTTTAAATTACCGAATAAACTGTTTTTTTTTTAATTTTAAATAAACTCAATCTGAATGCACACTGTTGCTTTCCCGCCATTTTAACAGCGCGCTAGCGCTGCCTACTGACTGGCGCCGCGCGGCGATTAGTTCGAAATTTGAATAGCAACAGCGCGCTGCTCAGCTGGAGTCGTGACTCGTGCGGCGGCGATCAGTTCCAAATTTGAAATGGCAAATAATACTGTTATGGAATTTGTATGGACTATAACTTAACTATTTGCTTTGGTAACACACGCGTTTTTTATGACCCTCTTTACATATTTAAAACCGGTGGAATTACATCAGCTTTACGAGCAAGGGTGTTAAAAAATTCAATACAATATTCTTTTCCTATTTTTAACAGATTAAAAATGACTATTGTTATGTTCGCTTTTTGAGCAAGTGGTACGGAAATTTTATTGTAGTTTTAGTCAACATACACGTTTAGGATGCGATCAAAAAATTCTCGCGGTCTAGTCTGCTATTTACTCGTACTATTTAAATAGCAAACCAACATTCAGTAGAATTTTACATCATAAAAGTAATGTACTCGTATTATAACGGATTTATTAAATAACACTAAAATAAAAATACACTTCTCATCAAAAAAATCGAAACACCTCGCAGTTTATGATTTGATAAGGATTATCAGAAAAATGTGTATATTTAGGAATAAATGTAAAATGTAATTTATTAGTGAGTAGTATGAGGTTTTTAAATCCTAATGTTAATGTTCTAAATTCAAATGAAGTCTTCATAGGTTTCGTATTTTGTATAATGAGTAATTTTTACCCTGTATGGAATATGAAGGAAATGGGTAAAACAACACGCGTACCTAAATGAAAAAAAAATGTAAGAAACGTTTATTTAATAACTTGTATTCCCTCCGCGAGCTCTTATTACTGCTTCCATACGGTTCTTCATCGATCGGATGAGAGTCACGATCACATGTTGTGGTATATTATCCCATTCCTCTTGGATTGCATTTTGCAGCTGGCTAAGTGTTTCTGGGGCTGGATCTCTAGCTCGAATTCGTCTCTTTAATTCATCCCATAGATGTTCAATGGGATTCATGTCCGGGCTTCTTGCTGGCCATACCATAATGGAGATACCGACTTCGGTAAGATAATCTCGTACGACGCCCGCGGTGTGAGCTCTAGCATTGTCGTGCATGAATATGAAGTCGTTGCCAATAAAATGTGCATAGGGCATCACATGAGGTTCAAGACACTGTTCGATGTACCGATGAGAGTTTAGTGCAGGCAGCCGTGGCCCAGACACAAAGGCAAGTTCTGTCTTACCGTCGGCGCTGATTCCTCCCCAAACCGTCCACGAACCGCCACCATAGCTGACCTTTTCTTCAATGCAGCATTGTGCAAAGCGTTCTCCATCTCTTCTGTAGACCTTGTTCCTTCCGTCGTTACCATAGAGCATAATTTTACACTCATCAGAAAACAGTACTTTGCTCCACTGAAGGTATGACCAAGTTAGGTGCTCGCGTGCAAAGTTAAGGCGCGCTCTTCGATGGTCTGTAGTTAATTTCGGCCCATTCGCTGGCTTATGCGGTGCCAATCCGCGTTCCTTCAACCTTCTTCTTATTGTAGAGTCACTTACAGCTACTCTTCGTACAACGCGAAGCTGCTGCTGCAGTTGAAAAGCGTTAAGGCGTCGATTTCGTAAAGAAGTTGTTACAATAAATCGATCATCTCGCTCAGAAGTGACCCGATTCCTGCCAGATCCTGAACGGCGCGTGAACGAACCAGTCTCCCGATAGCGTTTGTAGACTCTATGAACAGATGATAAGCTTAGATGCAATCTTGCAGCCACAACACGCTGACTAAGTCCAGAATCCAGCAATGCCACCACTTGGGCAGCTTCTGCGGGCGAAGTATCCATATGTTTTAGAAAAAAAAAAATTTTCAGACGTCCCAAAGTCACAATAAATGAAATAAGAAACAAAAAGTTTAAAGACAAGCGCTAATTTTTAGTTTTTAAACGAGAAACGTACTCCAACCCTAAATACACATTTGTCTCAAAACAGTGATTAATTTCATTTATAGGATAAACAAATGAAATTCTAATTTCGAATTTTGATTTTTTTCTTCTTACTGTAATGACCAAACTGCCAGCTACACAATAATGTTTTTTTTTCATGGAATTAATTCTCTTTTGTAAAAAATTAGGACAAAAACAATAAAAACGAAAGTGTTTCGATTTTTTTGATGAGAAGTGTATAAGTTTAAAAACTAAAACCCGACTACAAACCGCGTTCTTAAAAGTAGTAAATAATTCTTGTCTGATATTCATATATTGAATTTGTATGTTTCTATTTAAATATAAGTAAAATTATCATAGAGGTCAGTCGTAGTCGCATGCCACCTTGCTAACGGCAGCAGCAACTGACTTATGTATCAATGAAAACGCCATGAAGGAGCATGCATGTAGCAGGAATCAGTGGCATGCGACTACGGCGGTCCTCTATAATTTATCAAATTATCTACTTTTTTTTTTTTTTTTTGGTGTGTGTATGATCATCGAATAACCCCTCCCGCTCTTGGGCAGAGCGAAAGGGAGTGTCAGACTTCTACTGACTAAAAACCACCCATGTTCCTTCTTTGCCCTCTATGTCGAGGCCGCGATAACCGGTGGACTACCCGCGGCCCCGACAGGATCAAATTATCTACTTACTAGACGATTTTTCTTGTTTAATACTTTTAAGACCGCGGTTTTATTCACTATTAGTCTGCGTTTTTATTTGTAGTCGGGTTTTAGTTTTTAAACTTATTTTTTTTTTAATCTGGTCTAACAGAGTCTAACTTTAATTCGTCAGGGTATAGACCACTTTTTAAACTGCAGTTAATTAATAGCTTTGCTAGCTTTTTTTTTATTTGTATATTCATGCCAAATTACAGCTTTCTGGTACTAAGTCTCTGAGATATAGTGTGGACGGACAGACAAACAGAAGGACATGTGCGTCAGCGTAACTCATTTGTATATTCTTGCCAAATTACAGCTTTCTGGTACTAAGAGTCTCTGAGATAAAGTGCGGACGGACAGACAGACAGACAGACGGACATGGCGAAACTGTAAGGATTCCATATTGACTACGGAACCAACGAGGTCAAATACCTGGGAGTTATCCTGGACAGTAAGTTAAACTGGAGCTGTCATCTTGACAGCAGGCTAGACAGGGCCTGCATCACCTTTTGGCAATGCAGGAAGATGATAGGTAAGAAGTTGGGCCTATCCCCCAAAATTATACTTTGGCTTTACTGTGCGGTAATCCGACCCATGATCACCTACGGGGCAGTGGTCTGGTGGCCCCGCACAAAATTAATAACAGCCATAAGCAAGCTTCAACGTATGCAAAGGCTCGCCTGCATGGCGATCACAGGCTGCATGAGGACAACTCCGACCGCAGCCCTCGAAGCCATACTGGGGCTTCCGCCGCTCCACCTGTTCATTCAGCAAGAAGCAACGATGACGGCGGTGCGCCTCAATACGCTACAACTTTGGGGTAAGTAGTACACGCAACATACTGCGGCACTAGAGGGACTCCAAAGCGAGTTCTCCCTGGTGAAATCTGTTAACGATCGAGTACCCAAACAGTACGTATTCGATAAAAAATACAAAATCCAACTCCATGAGGACCACCACTGCGAGGGACTTAGCCCTGCAGAATTGCGGATCTTCATGGATGGATCTAAAACAGGTACTGGCACCGGAGCCGGAGTCATCTCGGAGGATCTCACTTAGCCGTACCGATATCCACTAAGCCGTACCTTTGGCGGCCCACAACACTGTCTTTCAGGCAGAATGCTAGGAATATCCCTGGCGGTATCAGCCATCTTGGCTCGGGAGGTAAAGGAGCAATCGATCCGCATACTCTCTGACAGCATGGCGGTGCTGCTGGCATTAAGGAGCCACACGGTCAATTCCAGGCTAATATACGAGTGCCACCAACGCCTGAACCAGGTGGGTAGCCTCAATAATATAACCATTCAATGGATTAAAGGACATAGCGACTCCCGAGGCAACGATGCAGCAGACGAGCTCGCTCGAAGGGGCTCAAGCATGGTGGCGGTGGGACCAAAACCCATCGTGCCGCTCCCTTTTGGTCATCTTCGCACATTGGTAACGAAACATACTAGAGAACTTCATGCCAAGCTGTGGCAAGACCACGGCGAGTGCAGGCAGGCCAAGGTGGTGCATCCCGCCATCGACGTCCGCCTCACCAAACAAGCGCTATGGCTGACTAAGCTGCAGCTACGCACAGTGACGGCTGCCATCACTGGACACGGTACTTTTAATAAGCACCTCTTTGTTATAGGTGTCACAGATAGTCCTCTGTGTCAAGCCTGCATGGATGAAGAAGAAACGGCAGCCCACGTGCTCCTGCACTGTTCGGGGGTTGCCCCATACAGGACCAAGTACTTCGGTAATGCAGGTACTCTCCGCGAGATTGCCGGTAACACCAAAGGGTTTCTGGCCTTTCTCGGGGAGCTGGGATGGATTGAATAAGTTTCCCACCCGTACGCAAAATACGCGTTTTAGGCGTAGAATTGCGGACACTGGCCCATTGCATCTATTCTAGTATATTGAAAATATTGTGAATTTGGTTTTTTCTATAATATTCCACAAACTCCATACTTATAATGGAAACTCTATAATGATAATAAAAAATGTTTGGTCCCTTGGGTTTTGATAAAAAGAGTCCACACTCTAATTGTAATATTTAATTCGCGATTTAATAGGCTTCTTCTTAGTTAGCTTGTTTCATTGTCAACCTAATCTTTGTACTCAGAACAAGATTGAGGTCAAGACAAGGCCCATTTAATATATTAAATTTAATTTAATATAAACACCCATCTTGTTTACATAAAATGGAAACAATAAAATAAAATGGCAACTTACTGGGCTGACCTAATTTCGATGAAATTTCTATCCAGGCATCATCCATGGCTTTATTTTTCTCGTCTTTTTCGGCTGGTGTAAGTGGTGTACCAGTCCCATAGCAACCAGGCCATGGGCTGTATATAATAGAATGTTTTGATATTAAATAAATCATGTTGGCTTGGTGTGGTAACCAGGTCCTCGTGTATTTCTTCATAAGTTTTTCACGGCTATTGTCAACATTCAACATACTTATGTTGTCAACACGCTACAGTACGTTAATTAATTCCTTATGAATAAAGCACAGCGCGTTAGAAGATTATATGATTTATAAGGATTATAATCCTGATTAAACCTGTAACATTTTAAGCAACAAAATCAACAAACAAAGTCAGTTAATCAGTGACTGACAACCACCAAACCAGTGTTGCCAGTCGGGTTTTGTCAGATATAACCTAAAACATAAAAAAATGTAACCTTTTTGTGTAAAAAGTAACCTTTCAAATTTTTATACTGGAAAGGTATTAAAAGGTGATAGAATAGAACATTAGTTGTATTGACTTTCTTGTGAAATTCGACTCGGAAGCGTTCTGCATCTTACTCTGGCATACAAAGTAGTTAGTTGGAGAGACAAGCCTCTTGGCTTAATCTCAGTAATTTCTTGTACTGTACTATTACTAACTGACTTGGACCAACTTACTATTATATTGTCTAACTAAAACCAAGTAAAAAAAAAACAAAGCATTCATGGTGTGTAATAGGTACCTACATATTGGTCAGAATCAAATTCATCGTTAGTATTAGTCCATAACATAGAAAAATTACATTGTTGAACACCCACAAACTTGCACTGTAATTTGTAGATACACTTACCACAGTTCGCTTCCAGTAAATGTCCGGTAGGAAATTACGAGTATGTTGTGTTGTAATAATCACAAAATACAAACACTAAGCTTACGGTGACAAAAAATTAAAGTGGCGGAGGGCGGCAATGGGTAGGCACGACAGACAAAGGAACAACAACGAATGAATCCGATCCGATCCGACTGATCGAGCGAGTGAGCGCGATACAAGTGGTGTAAGTGTGAAAGAGTACAATGTGTTGTTTCAATCGAGAAGGCTACTGCTAACGAAGATTACCATCATGAAAAATTATAAAACGAGCGTTCCGTTTCACCGCCCCTAAGACGACCCACTGGCCCACATTGCTTTTATGTAAGAAATTAAAAGTTGATCCTACAAATTCTGAAAAATCACCTAAAAGTAACCTTTTCATTAGTGTAACCTAAAAGTAACCAATGCAGTTCAAAAATCACCTAAAAGGTTACAAAAGTAACCTTCTGGCAACACTGCACCAACCATCAACTGACTGACATTGTCATTAATGTTGCTGTCACTGTCACTTGAACCCATGGAATTATTCATTAGTGGTGTTCAAAGTTGCTTTAAGGCAATCACTTGCTTAATGCTTAATGATTTATATTTTAAGCTTTATTAAAGCACGTGATTTTTAAACGCATAGGCATGTAGGATAGCATGCTATAAAGGAATATTACATCGCGTTTATGAATTACGATAAAACAGAACCGTTAAAAATACAATGAACTTTCCTTCGTACTTTTCAGGCTTAGGACTGTCTATAATTGAACAAATGTTATTATGAAATAAAATAATTTAGTATTTAAAGCAATTATAGGCGTATCTACACCTAAAAATGCACGAAACAAAACTGTAACTATATTACGTATTTATTTATGTGAGCCGCCCGAGATCGCAAAATCGTCCGCGGTGCTTATAACGATTACGCACACAACCGACCGGAATCGCTAGCATGCGACGACTGCCCGGCGCCCGCCCCTTCCGGCCCCTGCTTAATGCTTATTCTTTGCTTGTTGCTTTTCGCGCTACCGACAGAGACAGAGAGTGCGATGTAAAAGCAATAAGCAAATAGCAACTTGTGGGAGCCACGATAGCATTTGCTTTATGATATGTGTATTAAGCACGGTGCTTTATTTTGCTATATGATATATTAAACCCGACAAGAACCAAGTGGTGTCGAAGAATTTAATTTGCGATCTCGATTAATTACTTAACATTACATTCTTGTTTTTATTTTTTTACTCTGCACACTTGTGGCAGAATAGTCGACATCGGCTTTAATTGCAATTAAAAACATGGCTTTATTAAAATAGAATAGATTATACTGGTCGACAAAAAACACTTTTTCACTTCTCATGCTCTGACATTGCTTCTTTGTGCAGGGTATAGGCTGCACAAAATCGAATTTTGTGCACAAGGGCAATAACGTATCTACTCATAAATGTATTATATTATGGCAAAGAAAATGAGCCATACAGCCAAATGCAATAAGAAGTTCATAGATAGAATTTGTTATTATATAATATTTACTTTAATTTATTTGCCTTATGTGTTTTTTAAGATATAATAGATATTACAATTTTAATTCAAGTACGGTAGGATAATTGATTTAAGAAAATTATTATTACAAAATTAATTTAATAGTAGGCTTTATAGGTCTGCAGCCTAATATGAATGTCGTAAGATTTAAAAAAAAATAAAGCGGCGGGAAACAGCTCTTGTTCTTTTTTCGTGCATTTATTAATTTCTTCAATTTGCTAAAATTGTTAAAAATGTCCAGTGAAGAAGAGGATTTAACAGTCTCTCCTAATACGCTTATGGAAATGAATGCACAGAGAGTTGTGCAACAGATATTACCGCCAAAGTCTCGGGAAAAACAATTTCCTTCAGTATTCAAAACTGTTCTAATTTTACTTTGAATTTTAACTAAAGAAATGTTATGTTATACTACTGTTTTATTTCCTCGCAATCGAAGTGAAAAGCAGAGTTTATAACTCGTCCACAAAACCATTTTTATCCTCGACATTACTATCAGCTATTGCTAAAAGTCTCGGATAAAAATGGTTTGTTTTGTGCACTTGTTGTAAAATCTACTATTTTAATCTATTCTATTTTTGTTTAATTTCTTTTAATTAAATATTTCTTAATTTTTTGTTTAAGTGAAATAAAATAGTAGCGCTAGGTGTGTAAACCGGGGAAAATGATAGGAGATGAGGGGGGCGGGGATAACCCGCCCACCTCACATAAACGGCCTCGGCCTAACGCCGAAGGCGGAGGGACAGGCATGGACATGGATGGCGGCGGTGGTGAGCATGACTACTCTCCGTATATTAAACCAGAAAAAAAACTTTACCAAAAATAAAAAGACTTTACCCAGTTAATGCCAATTATTTTGATTTTAAAGTATTTACAAGGATATATTACGCAATAAGAGCCCTACATATCTCAACCATATATTTTCTAGCGAAATAAAAGGGGTGACGGCTATACAAAGAATAAACGCAAATAAAATAGCAATAATATTCAAACAATATGATATAATAATTAACAACAGCGCTTTTCTCAACAAACATGGATTGAAAGCCTTTATTCCGGCTGCGCAATTAGAAAAAACAGGTATAATCAGATTTGTACCAGCAAACATTTCCAACAAAGAACTTTACACCAAACTAACATCAATTTATGAAATAATAGCTATAAGAAGATTTACAAAGAAAATAGGACATGGACTATTACCACTACAAACAGTTAGCATTACTTTTCTATCGAATATACTTCCAGATAATGTACAATATGATTTGTTTTCGTACCGAGTTTTTGAATATGTACCCCCATTACAGCAATGTTTCAGTTGCTTTAAATTTAACCACTCTGCTAGGATATGTAATGGCAAACAAAGATGTTCCATTTGTGGAGGTGAGCATTTATATAAAGAATGTGATAGACCAACAGAGATCTGCTGTTGCAATTGCAGCGGGCCTCATCTTGCAATATCTAGATTATGTCCAATTAAGTTAAATAAAATTTTAGAAAAGAAAAATAAGATAACTTATGCAAGTGCTACATCGAATAACCAAACAAATGACAATACACAATTCCCACCTCTGCCACCTCCAAAAAATAAACCAATTGACACTGTAAATAAATCTGTAAATAAGCCTGTATATACATCTGTAAATTAACCTGTATCTGTAAATAAGTCTGTACAAAGTGTAAATAAATCTAAAGATGTCCCTCCTAGGGTTGACATCAAAGCCCACATAGTTGCCAACAACGACGTACTTATGGCCCTGGTACAGACGTTGGTGGAACTGGGATAAGGGAGATAATACGCCTACCACTGTAAATAGTATTATAGAAATACTCCTTAAAAATCTAAATCCGACGAGCGGGAGGGGTTATTCGATGATTTTACACCCACCAAAAAAAAAAAAAAAGGTATACTTGTACAAGTTATGTCTAGGTTAGGTGTGCCTGGCCAACTATGTAAATAGATTTATAATTTTTTTAATAAAAGAACACTCTATGTAAGACATAATAATACATTGCATGGTCCAAAATGTGCATCTAAAGGTACAATGCAGGGTGCTACCCTATCTCCTTTGCTATATAATATAGGTACACAAGTGAGATTTGTAAATTTGTAAATGGTAATGTAGATATTTTGCAGTTTGCTGATGATATTGTTTTGTACAGTAGTAATTATAATGTAGAAATTGCAATTGACAATATTAATAGAGCCTTGTCCCAACTACACTTCTCATCAAAAAAATCGAAACACCTCGCAGTTTATGATTTGATAAGGATTATCAGAAAAATGTGTATATTTAGGAATAAATGTAAAATGTCATTTAATAGTGAGTAGTATGAGGTTTTTAAATCCTAATGTTAATGTTCTAAATTCAAATGAAGTCTTCATAGGTTTCGTATTTTGTATAATGAGTAATTTTTACCCTGTATGGAATATGAAGGAAATGGGTAAAACAACACGCGTAAATGAAAAAAAAATGTAAGAAACGTTTATTTAATAACTTGTATTCCCTCCGCGAGCTCTTATTACTGCTTCCATACGGTTCTTCATCGATCGGATGAGAGTCACGATCACATGTTGTGGTATATTATCCCATTCCTCTTGGATTGCATTTTGCAGCTGGCTAAGTGTTTCTGGGGCTGGATCTCTTGCTCGAATTCGTCTCTTTAATTCATCCCATAGATGTTCAATGGGATTCATGTCCGGGCTTCTTGCTGGCCATACCATAATGGAGATACCGACTTCGGTAAGATAATCTCGTACGACGCCCGCGGTGTGAGCTCTAGCATTGTCGTGCATGAATATGAAGTCGTTGCCAATAAAATGTGCATAGGGCATCACATGAGGTTCAAGACACTGTTCGATGTACCGATGAGAGTTTAGTGCAGGCAGCCGTGGCCCAGACACATAGGCAAGTTCTGTCTTACCGTCGGCGCTGATTCCTCCCCAAACCGTCCACGAACCGCCACCATAGCTGACCTTTTCTTCAATGCAGCATTGTGCAAAGCGTTCTCCATCTCTTCTGTAGACCTTGTTCCTTCCGTCGTTACCATACAGCATAATTTTACACTCATCAGAAAACAGTACTTTGCTCCACTGAAGGTATGACCAAGTTAGGTGCTCGCGTGCAAAGTTAAGGCGCGCTCTTCGATGGTCTGTAGTTAATTTCGGCCCATTCGCTGGCTTATGCGGTGCCAATCCGCGTTCCTTCAACCTTCTTCTTATTGTAGAGTCACTTACAGCTACTCTTCGTACAACGTGAAGCTGCTGCTGCAGTTGAAAAGCGTTAAGGCGTCGATTTCGTAAAGAAGTTGTTACAATAAATCGATCATCTCGCTCAGAAGTGACCCGATTCCTGCCAGATCCTGAACGGCGCGTGAACGAACCAGTCTCCCGATAGCGTTTGTAGACTCTATGAACAGATGATAAGCTTAGATGCAATCTTGCAGCCACAACACGCTGACTAAGTCCAGAATCCAGCAATGCCACCACTTGGGCGGCTTCTGCGGGCGAAGTATCCATATGTTTTAGAAAAAAAAGCTTTTCAGACGTCCCAAAGTCACAGTAAATGAAATAAGAAACAAAAAGTTTAAAGACAAGCGCTAATTTTTAGTTTTTAAACGAGAAACGTACTCCAACCCTAAATACACATTTGTCTCAAAACAGTGATTAATTTCATTTATAGGATAAACAAATGAAATTCTAATTTCGAATTTTGATTTTTTTCTTCTTACTGTAATGACCAAACTGCCAGCTACACAATAATGTTTTTTTTTCATGGAATTAATTCTCTTTTGTAAAAAATTAGGACAAAAACAAAAACGAAAGTGTTTCGATTTTTTTGATGAGAAGTGTATTTCACTATTATGATGATGTACCTACTACATTTAAAAATTAATCCTTCAAAAAGCAGTGTTATGATATTTGGAAATGAAAACACTAATTCAAAAGTAGTTATAATGGAGAGAGAATTCATAAATTCAAAGAAATTTTTAGGCATAGTAATAGATAGGAAATTAACTTTTGAGGAACATATTAAATATATATCAAAGAATGCTCTAAAAGGTTTAAATGTAATTAAATGTCTTGCAGGTGTCTCATGGGGAGCAGATCCGAAAATATTGTCAATTCTGTATAAAAGTATAGTAAGAAGTCATTTTGATTATAGTTCATTAGTATATATAAATAGTACTCATGTAAATAAACTAGATATATTGCAGAACAGGGCTTTGAGAACAATTTCTGGTGCAATGTGCTCTACTCCCATAAGGGCCATGGACGTGGAGACTAAAATTATGCCCTTAATTTTGAGACATATTCTACTTGCGGGGAGATTCTGTCTTAAATTAATTGCTGCAAATAACAGAAAAATAACAAATAAAATGGTACCTTCTGTAAGTAGAACTGCTGGGCCTCTAACAACAGGAGAGGATCTCTTGAATGCCAATTGGCAGATGGAGCTGGAAGGTGGCCAAAGGAATTCCGTTATAAAACCACATAACCCCATCGAGTTTGAGCTCATTTGATTTGTCTTGATGAGTACTCTGTCTTTAGTTGATAACCAGGATCTGAAGATGGAGCTGGAAGGTGGCCATAGGAACTCCGTTATAAAACGGCATAACACATCGAGTTAAGACTCGTTGGATTCGTTTTGACGAGTACTTTGTCTTTGGATGGTCTCCAAGATCTGTTAATGGAGCTTGAAGGTGGCCATAAAAACGACTTGACCTTGTCGAGTTTTTACTCGTTTGATTCAGCTTGTCGAGTAGATACTTTAGCAGTACTTCGAATCGATGAATAAGACTGCTTCAAATTCGAATAAACCTATGTATTGTTGATTCATTAAACGAAATAGATAGAATGAGAGACGCTATAAAAAGAAATGAGATCCCACCAAAAACAAAACTTGTAAAAAAAGCCAAGCCGAGCAACTCACTTTCACCGTAAAAAGTAGTGAGATCCATGTAATACCAAGTCAGTTAATATATTTAATCCCTACTTAAAAACCTTTGATGTTTTAAATAAAAGATTGACTTGGCCATCGCATCGCATTCGCCAATGTTAAACAGGCCATTGTAATAGCTAACCGCCATGGCATTGGCCAATATGATGCAGTGGCCAAGTCAATCTTGTATTTAAAACATCAAAGGTTTTTAAGTATAGAAGTGAAAGGAAACTCCAAATTGATTCTCATACATTTATTTTTGTTGAAAATAAATGATAATCACAATGCGAATATCATTAGTTGTTAACATCCATTACATTTTATTAAAACAGTGTACTACCTTAATTGTTTTGAACAGCACTTAATACCACTAACTTAATTATTTTCAAACAGCCTCTACAATTTTGGATTTCTAACGGTCTCGTAGACTACGACTTATTTTCGTCTATCTATCACGGGTCCCGTAGCAAGACTGACTCGGTACCGCTGGCCGTTGTGCGCGCGCTTAAAAATCCCCTCCACTACTCAATGGAAGGGCGCAACGGAGCGGCGAACGAGTCAGTGTTGCCAGGATGCAAATAAAAAAATCAGTATAATAACTAATTTATACATTTAACTATTTTGTAAGCCGTGAACAAAAGAATATTCATAAAGGTTTTCCTAACAGCTCGGTCATCCTGCAGTTTTAGCGAGTCCCTTCGCTTTATGTTACTGACAAGTTAAGTAGGCAATTATCTAATCCATTAAATTCAGTTAATTAAATAAGTTGATTTGAGAGAAAATAGTTGAAGCATACCGATATAATCACCTTGTACGATAGTAAACAATTGTAAATAATTTAGTCATTCATTATTTTACCACACATACCTACTCGTAACAACATGTACTCGCAGGTACATTAACATAGCCAGTTTAAGTAAACAACTATTGAATGATAAGTTTATAATAAGACGAATACCCATCTTACTCTAGACAGCTTAAACTATATTAACCAGGTATCTTAATCTAGACAGATATCTAAATCTAGGTCTCATAATCGAGGCATTTTAATGTAAATATCCTAACAATTACATTTTATGTACATTATTAGACAAAGAAAGAGAAGCAAAATTATGTTTTTAATCACTATCAGATTTTTGATAATTTTCATTTACATTATTATTTTGCTTCGTCCTACAATACAAGTCTAAATGCCCTACCCTACCGCAAAATGCGCATTTATTTGGCGGTTTACCACATTTAAAACTTTTAAGGCCATCTTCGTTACAATTGTGGCATTTAATTTTATTTGAAAAATCTTGAGGTTTGGATTTATTCATATTAGCCTGACCCTTCCGTTCCGATTTTGCCCTTTCGGACGTTTCCCTACTGTGCCCTGGTTTTACGGTCTTTAAATATTTAAGAATATCTTCTGGCTCCTTAAACTGGGCAGCTTGTGCTCCCACCCTAATAGCACGGTCCTCGATACCATGAAGTAGGCAATCAACAGATTTCCTACCCTTAATTCCACATCTATTAATCAAATTAATTTTAGCATAATAATAATGTTCTAGCGACTCCCCGTAACGTACGCGTTTGGCCAGCATTTCTGTTATAAGTTCAGCATAGTCATCTCTGCAAGGAAACGATTCAATAAGCTTTCTTTTCCATTCAGTCCAACTGTAAAGTACTGTATCTAGCCCCTGGTACCACGTTTTAGCTATGCCCGTCAATTTCGGTAGAGCAAAATGTATGACTTCGCGTTCATCCCACCCGTATATTTCGGCGCATTCCTCAACCTTTGTGAGCCAAGTGACTATAGTTTGATCCTTGGATGTTGGATCAAAATCTGGTAGGACATTTGTCAAAGAAAGCTTAGAGGTCGATGACCCTTTAACATTACTTAATATATCTAAAAACTTATTCAAAATATTTTTATCATTACTAGGCATATCTTTAAAATTACTGTTCACGTTTTTGACTCGCGAGCGACGAGATCGAGAGCACTGACGTTGTCGCTTACTTTTATGCTTAAGATCGTCTTCGCTATCAGAATATGACCGACGCCGACGTCTCCTCGTTCCGCGTACTGCATCCTCAGAGCTACATGACAATTCGCATGAGCTACTATTGTCATATCGCGACCTTCTATTGATCCGACGTCGTTGACGTGATCTTTTAAAGTTCTGTCGTCTATAGTGATGGGTTTCGTGCCGAAGACAGTCTTTTGTGCGTGGGCTACTTAGCATCGTTAAAGTTGCCGAGTTTTGATGCCGCAACACCTCCCTACTCGGGCTTCGTGAATTAAAATTATAAGAGCGCTTGTGGACTTGCCTTTCTCGAAGACTCCCATCCACTCCCTCGCTCTGCACTTGTTCCGAGCGTTTGTGGACTTGCCTTTCTCGAAGACTCCCATCCACTCCCTCGCTCTGCACTTGTTCCGAGCGTTTGTGGACTTGCCTATCTCGCAGGCTCCCTTCCACTCCCTCGCTCTGCACTTGTTCCGAGCGTTTGTGGACTTGCCTATCTCGCAGGCTCCCTTCCACTCCCTCGCTCATGACACGCTCAGGAGTCTGCCTTCCTCCGCTTGTATTATCGCGGTTATGGTAAGTAGGCTCACCCTCCGATACAGCGTCTGACGTAGTGTTATCCATTAATCTGAAACTTATTTTATGGCACTGGAATAATGTTACGGTTCTTACCCTATTTCTATTTATCTTCGGGGACGCCGGCAGACACCAGACGGGCGATCAGTCCTTTCGTTGTGGATTATTTCGCCCAGTTCCCCATTTTGGTGGATCCCCTTCATGGGTTACTGGTGGTCGGCATCGCGAATCTTCCTGTTGCCTTGCAGAAGCTCACCAGTTGTTCGGTGGAGATTTCTGCGAGCTTCTCTTCATTAATCTCATCTGTTCCTAGGATTTCCCATCTGAGTGGCCCATACATTGTGCATTCCGCCACAAGGTGGAAACTTGTTTCTTCTGCTTCTCCACATGCTGGGCATATGGGATCTTCCTTTACTTTCATAATCGTCAGATGTCTATTGAGTCCACAGTGTCCTGTTGCGACCCCTACTACTAGTCTTATGTTTCCCCTGCTCATTCTGAGTAACTTGTGGGATTTCTTTTCATCATATGACTTTAAGAAGATTTTTGATTGTCGACAACCTTCTGTTGCGTTCCATCTTCTATTTGACTCTCTTGTAGTTATTCTATGGATGATTCCTTTTGTTATATTATGTGGGATCGGTAACCTGGGCTCTGGTCCCACAAAGGTTTCATCTGCTCCTTTTCTGGCTAATTCATCTGCTATCTCATTCCCTTCGTGTCCTTGATGACCAGGGACCCATGCGACTGTTACTTCTGCTTTTTCCGCTAGTTGGTTGAGTGCTTCCTTGCACTCTTTAACCAGTGCAGATGTGACTTCCACTTTGTTCAGTGCTTTGAGTGCTGCTTGACTATCACTGTATATAACTATTTTGGAAAGATCACCTGTAAGGGCGTTTCCAATTATTCTGGTACATTCCATAATGGCATGTATTTCTGTCTGGAACACACTTGCGCCTGTTCCTAGTGAGAATGATCTATTTATTTCCAGTCTTGGTATGTGTATCCCAGAGCCGGATAGCTTAGTTGATTCTTTCCTTGATCCATCTGTATAGCAGACCGCTATAGATGGATCACTCTCGATTGTCCATTCTTCTCTTGAGCCTATATGTATTCTATACTTTTTGTCGAAGATCTTCTCTTTTTTGATTAAGTCATTGTTGGCCATAATCATTGATAGATTGTCTTCGTACAGATTTGCTATCTCCGAGTGACCTTTGTCCATAAAATTGCCTTTCCAGAGGTTCAAGCTTTTCAGTTTGAACCACTGCTCTAAGGCTCTTTTCTTGACTTGTAGACTAAGCGGTATCATTCCTAGTATGACATCCAGGGCCGCTGAGGGAGTCGTCCTCATTGCCCCAGAGATCATTAACCCGGCCATTCTTTGAACTTTTACTAGCTCTGTGCTGTTACTCTTGATTTGTGTTCTGTGCCACCATACTATTGCTCCGTGTATAACTCTGGGTATGATGATGGCATTGTAAATCCAGGCTACTATAGCCGGTTTCATTCCCCAGGTTCGACCTATAGCTCTTCTGCATTGTAGTAATGCAATTTTTGCTTTCTCACATGTTTCTTTTATATGCGTCTTGTATGACATGGTTTTGTCTAAGATCACTCCTAAGTATTTTATTTCCTTAGTTACTTCTATCCGTTCACCGTCTATGTATATTGGTGATAACTCCGTGTATTTCTTTCTTTTTGTAAAAAGGACTAACTTCGTTTTGGTGGGGTTGAGGTTCAGTCCCCTTTCCCTACACCATTCGAGGGTAGCCCTAATTCCTTTCTTCATTACGTCACTCATGGTGCTAAGTACTTTTCCAGTAATTAATAGCACTCCATCGTCCGAGTATGCTTGTATATATATGTGCATCTTGTTTAGCTTCTTAAGCAAGTCGTCAAGTACCAAACACCATAGGAGCGGCGAGATGCAGCCTCCCTGGGGAAAGCCCCTCACCGCTCTCACTGTGATGGTATTGTTACCTAATTCGGCCTGAATTGCTCTGTGTCTTAGTACGTTTTCTATCCATCTTGACATGTAGCTTGCTATGCCTTCTCTTTGTAAAGCGGCCTTGATCGCTGTGGAGTTGGCTTTGTCAAAAGCTCCCTCCACGTCGAAAAAGCAGCCCAATGCAAAGTCTTTGTTTTCTAACGCTCTTTCGATTCTTACCGCTATGTTATGAAGAGCTGTCTCCGTGGACTTGCCCTCCATATATGCATGTTGATTCCTCTGTAGCGGCGTGTCACTTTTTTCCACTTTGTTTCTAATGTGTCTGTCTATTATTTTCTCTAGGGTTTTCAGCACGAAAGACGAGAGACTGATGCACCTAAAAGATTTTGCTTCCTGGTACGTCGTCCTCCCAGGCTTGGGGATGAAGACTACTCTAACTTTTCTCCAATTTTCAGGTATATAGCCTGTGGCCACACTACTTCTGAATAGAGCTAGTAGATCTTTGTTAATATACTCGTGTGCCTGCTGTAATATCTTCGGGAGTACACCGTCCGGGCCAGGTGCTTTGTATGGTTGGAAGGATGATATACTCCAATCTATTTGGTCTTCTGTAATGATTTCCTCGACCTCAGATTGTGTCACTTCGTCTTGGTTTTCGGTCATCATTGTTTCTTCTTGATAGGTTTCACATCCGGGGAAGTGACTTCCCATCATTTCGTTTAGTATCTTTTTTGGGTCGGATATGATCTCTTCCCCTATCTTTAGGCTTCCTAGTTTGCATGCTTTGTCTTTCGACAACACCTTGACTATTCGCGCAGTGTCAGTGTGTCTACTGATATTTTCACAGTAGGCGTTCCATCCTGATCTGCTTTCTTTCCTGCACATTTGTCCTAGTTTGTTCCTTAGTTCTCTATATTTGTCCCAGTTCTCATCGCCCCCTTTTCTGAGGGCAGTTCTAAGAGCTCGACGCGTGCTTTTTCTGATCTTCCTTAGTGTTTTGTTCCACCATGGTTGGCCTTTACCTAATTTTAGTTCCTTAAGAGGGCATGCGCAGTGGTAGGCTTCTATTAATGCCTCCTCTAGACGCTTGGCTTCCTTTTCGAGTTCCTCTGCTGTTTCGTAGCTTTGTTTTTGGCTAGGAGACCATGTCTTTATTTTTGAGTCAAAAATCTCCCAGGAGGCTTTCTTTGCGTTTCTGATCATTACCTTCTCCATCTCACAGTCAAGACTGAAGGTGATTCTACGGTGATCCGAGTAAGAATCCTCCTCGTCGACTCTCCAGTCTTTTATGTGTTTGCTTATCCTGCTGGATGCCATCGTAATATCCAGCACCTCAGTTCTTGACCTGGTTATAAAGGTGGGTATGTTACCTACATTTAGTATTTCTAAATTACTGCTTATAATAAAGTCTAGTAGCAAGTCACCTTTTTTGTTGCAGTCTGTGCTACCCCAAGCCACATGATGTGAGTTGGCGTCGCACCCCACAATAATCGGAATATTCTTACCTCCATACTTGTTTATCGCCCGTTCCAGTTCTGGTGTTGGCGGCTTGTAGTTGGTCTCACTTGGAATGTATGCTGACATTATGGCTGCTCTGCATTTCCCTCCACTTGATGGGGAAAAGTCAAATTCTGCCACAATCAGGTCTCTGTAACATTCCACTTCGATTAGTCCTAATGTTTTAGCTCTGCTACTGGCAAAAATGCATGTTCTGGGATTCGACTCACCTCCCTTAAGGTAGATGGTGTCTCCTCCCATACACCCCATGCCGACCACTCTTCCTTTATGGATGTATGGTTCTTGTAGCAGAGCTATATCTATATTATTCGCAGCCATGTATCGGCATAGTTCTGCCGTAGCCTCGCGGCAATGGTGCAAATTCAACTGAAGTACCCTGAGGTGTTGTGTGTTTTTGTTTTTTGTGTTCATGAGTGTGTGTTGTTTGAAGTGTGTGTGTATGTTTGTAGAGTTGTTTGTTTGTTTGTTTGTTGTTGTTGTTCGATCGAAGTTGTGTCTGTTTCTTTGTGTTGTGTGTTTGTGTGTGTGTTAGTCCGACTCGCTCCCCGAATGGTCAGTCCGCCTCGCCGCCTTGGTTCGAGTGCTTGTGCTCTCCCCTATGGTGGTCGTTGTTGGTACTGGCCTCGGCTCGCTAGTGGACTTATGCAGAGTGTTGGACGCCCCACCGATGTCCCTCTGGTCAGGCCCTAGAGATCTCGCTGAGAGCTCTTCGTCTCTGCACGAACTTCCAGGGCCCGTCCTTTCGGTCTGTGCGGCGTCCGTCTGAGTGGCCTTGTCTGTGTGTGTCGGGCTCTTCAGTATACTTTGTGGCTTCTGTTTTAGTAGCTTGGCTTGGACCTGAGTGGCTTGAAAATTGAGCCAGACGTACCCAGGTTCGTCGCCGATTACATCCTGCGGGACCCCCAGCACGAGGCGCATACCCAGGGGCTGCATTTCCCTGTGAAGGAGGGTCCACTCGGATATCCTCAGTTCCGTCCTGTAGTCGTTCTGGCACTTAATCAGCCTAAGGGGGTCCGCCGGCATCTTTCTGCTGGTAGGAACCCAGATGGCTACCCTACATCTGCTTAAAATTGTACACCTTATAGGGACTTCGTTGTATGTACCGAAGTCACAGCTCAGTATCCAGTCCCTTGCTTCCACCGTCATTGGTGTCACAAGGAAGAATCCTTCCGACACCAACCCCGAGGTCGCAAAGGACAGACACCTGCCCGGGACTCCTCCATACGCCGCCGCCTCTATAAGGTCCGCCATTTTGTCCTTAATTAGGGTCGCCGCAGCGTCGTCCAGCTTGACACCGTCCTCTCTGTGTACCGTAACAGCGAGCTCGTTCTGCTCCCTAGCGGAGCTTCGCGAGAACCCTGTTCGACTCTGACCAAGATTCGGTCGTTTTGCCGTTGGACGCTGAGACGGTCCTTCACTAGGATCTGTGCCTTGTCTTTTAACTTTTGGTGCTCGCGGCCTCGCCTCGTCTCCACCCGCTCCGGACGCCTTAGCGGCCGTGGCCAACGAAGGTTGTGGCGCTAGTTCGGAGCGCTTTTTGGCTTTCATCCTTCTCCACTTACTTTTGCTGTACCTGCCTTCTTCCGCACCAGCTGGCGCAGATGATGGCTGGCTCCCAGCAGCAGCGCCCGGGCTAATCTTGGTTAGCTCAGGCGTGGATGGACTACTCTCTTCTAAACTTAAGTTCTTTAACGATAAACCCGTTGACGGGTTGTGCGAGATATTGTCCCCCCCAGAATACGTGGGACAGCCCGGGCCGTGAAGCGGCGCGGGGAAGGATTCTCCGACGTTGTCGGTACCTTCCTGGGGTATTTCCTTTTTTTTATTCGCACTTGCCATTAGTGTCTGTAACCCTAGACTAGGGGATCTTTGTGGGAGCTTTGGACCGAAAGGAGAAAGGGAAAAAGGAGGGAGGGACAGGGCGTAGGATCATGGGAATGGGGTGTGGGACTACCCTAGGCCTGGTATCTGGCTTTCGGGAAAAACAATCGCCTGGGGGTTTTTGTTGCGTCTATTTCTTATGGAACTAGACCAAGAACAGGGTGGCAACCTCGTGAAGGTGAATCTCCCAGACCTGCCTTGAGGATCTACACGACCGTGGCGCTCTCCCTCAAGACCCCGCCACCCTACCGCCTCTGAGGGAGGCAGTAGGGTAGGCCTGGGTTTGTGCTACCAGGCCAAGCGTGCGCAAAGCATGTCGTTAAAATCGCAAAAGCATAAGCCCAGACCCTCCCCGTTCTTACCCTAAGAAAGTAGGGTAAGGTAACATTAAGGTAAGGTATCATTAAGGTAAGGTATCATTAAGGTAACGTGACATTAAAGTAAGGTAAGGTAATATAAAAGTAAGGTAACCTTAGGATAAAGTGACGTCGAAGCAAGTTAAACATTAAAGTAAGGTGACGTTAAGGTAATGGAACATTAAAGTAAGGCCTTCATTAAGGTGAAGTACCATTAAGGTAGGGTACCATTAAGGTAAGGTAACATTAAGGTGAATGTACCATTTAGGTAAGGTACCATTAAGGTAAGGTACCATTAAGAAAGGTTAGGTACTATCAACATACGTATGCGGTACTCACTTGAAATTATTTAATGATTAATGAAGCGGTGAGTTAAGTAAGTTACTCTGTTAAGGTGGAAGCTCACATCCGGCCCGCGAAATTCTAATTTTCTTACGTTTTTGGCAATTTGCAGGCCAGTGCTTGGTTGTATGTTTATGAAAATTTGATTTGCGACTGTAAGACGTATGAAGTTACCGAATTATAACCATCAAAATTACTAACTACTAAAGAACGACGACTAAATTACTAAAGAATGACTTTTACATGCAAAAATCAATCTTGACATGAAAATGAACTTGGAGGGTTGTATTGATAATTTTGATGGTTATAATTCGGTAACTTCATACGTCTTACAGTCGCAAATCAAATTTCCATAAACATACAACCAAGCACTGGCCTGCAAATTGCCAAAAACGTAAGAAAATTAGAATTTCGCGGGCCAGATGTGAGCTTCCACCTTAAGCAAGAGTGAAAGGATGAGAATGCATTTTATAAGTCTGGCCATTATTCAGTTATGAAAAATCAATATAATATAATTTACTCATAATTATTATGGTAGTATACCTTCTAGAGTCAAGATCTGTGTAGTGTGAATATGTTTACTAGTAAAAATATAAGAGGAAAAAAAATAATTATTCAGGAGTCCAAAATAGAACTAGACGATGATCATTGTGCGCACAACTGCGCATTTCCAGAGGGTGTTCTGGGAAAATTCACTACCACAAGGGAAATAACTATCGAACGGAGTACCCCAATCTAAATAGATCCTTAATTATACAATCACACAATATTTTATTACACATTACACAGAACCGGTGTGCTCAGCTATTGTAACCCAATAACAAACAATAGTAAATTTTCAATAGTTATGCTACCAGGGAGTGCCTAAGCCAAGCCTAACCTCCTCCATAATGCTAATTATAAGTAAAGAAAAATGAAATTCATTGTAAATTTGAAACATTGCAGTAGGTACCAACAAAGTGAATTTCTTCTTATTAAATGGCCAAATTTTTATTTGATTTTTTTAAATCGAGAGTCAATTAGGAAAAGTATAGAGAAAAAAATAATAATATAAGAGTCAAAAGAAAAAATATATAATTATGTGGGCAGGGATAAACGGGGAGTTTGCCTACAAAACTATAGAAGCAGAAACCCGCTTATCCCACTTCTGAGTTGAAAGGAAACTCCAAATTGATTCTCATACATTTATTTTTGTTGAAAATAAATGATAATCACAATGCGAATATCATTAGTTGTTAACATCCATTACATTTTATTAAAACAGTGTACATACCTTAATTGTTTTGAACAGCACTTAATACCACTAACTTAATTATTTTCAAACAGCCTCTACAATTTTGGATTTATAACGGTCTCGTAGACTACGACTTATTTTCGTCTATCTATCACGGGTCCCGTAGCAAGACTGACTCGGTACCGCTGGCCGTTGTGCGCGCGCTTAAAAATCCCCTCCACTACTCAATGGAAGGGCGCAACGGAGCGGCGAACGAGTCAGTGTTGCCAGGATGCAAATAAAAAATCAGTATAATAACTAATTTATACATTTAACTATTTTGTAAGCCGTGAACAAAAGAATATTCATAAAGGTTTTCCTAACAGAAGGGAAGGGGAACGATTCGCACAAGCCAAGAGACAGTGGAATACGGGGGTGGCTCGTGCATGTTCTGGGGCGGGACAATCGACGGTAAAACGAACCTTGTGTGCGTTTCTCGGTCTGGAAGTGCTCGCGCGCAAGGGTTGCTGACTGCTGCTCGGTACATAACAGAGATCTTAGAGGAGCAGGTTGTCCCTTATGCGGGTTTTGTTGGCAGTAATGCACGATAACGCCCGCTGTCACACCGCTTTAATTGTAAGAGACTACCTGCAAGAAGTTGGAATCCCTGTTATGCGCTGGCCGGCGCAAGGTCCAGACCTGAACCCTATTAACCTAACCCTACCTTTGGGATGAACTGAAACGGCGAGTACGGGTACGTGATCCTGCCCCTACCACTCTCCAAGACCCCCAAGGTGCCGTCGTTGCAGAATGGGACAACATTCCTCAAGAGACTGTTGTCACATTAATTAGGTCCATGAGAGAACGCATGGAAGCAGTCATCAGGGCTAGGGGGGTAACACTAGGTTTTAAGTTGTTTTTAAGGACTTTGTTGTAATTTTTGGTGATAAAATAAAATTTAACTTATTAATCATTTGCATTAGCTTGCTTTTTTTTATTCCCTGGTAAACAAAAAACCAAATCCATTGATTTATACTGAAATTTAAATAAATTGCCTTTCTAATGATACCTTATATGTCTACCATTGATTAATATGGTTAAAATGACTTTGAATCCCATTCTCAAAAGAGGTGCGATTTTTGTGACGCCGAGTGTAGTTAACTTTGGATTCAATTTACGAAACGAAATTATAGTTTATTTATAAAATAAAATTACGATTCTATTGATAAAAATAATGAGTAATTTTTTAATTTTCTTTAAAGTGATCTGAGGTATAGAATAAAAATCTTATTTGTCTAGACATTTTGTAAAAATTGCGATGTTTTAAAATTTTGTATTGAAGTCGAAAATGTGATGAATAGTGCCACTAGTACTACACTAGTACTAGTATGGTGATGCTATTTATATTTTTTTTAATGTTCAGAATCGTTTGTAGTGTTATGTTCAGCGAAGCCAAACTTAACTCGATCGATATATTTGCGGAAAAGGGCGTTTGAATATGGGTGATTGCCATTGATATAAACATTATTTTGAAAATACTAAAATGACTTTTGCCAGAAAAAGAACTCGTCTCTTATAATAACCAAAAGGAAGCTTCAAATTCTTCATAGTTTTCCCACACATAGCGATCAAAATTGTTCAAAATGAGATGATTTCGTACACGGCCCCTTTAGTCAACGTCAAGAAACAAAATGAACATCTTTATAGAGCTGCTTAAATGCGAATTAATAGAATTTTGAATCATTCTTTTCTTTTTTTCTCTTCTTTTCTATAGGTGTAGTAGCTACGACAGTTGACGCAACTAACGCGATTTTAACTTGTTTGGATAAAGTTGGAGGTATGTCGACGTGATCACTGTGTACTGTGTAGTAGCACCAGAGTAACACTGTAAGCACTAGACCATCTTTAATGCGGTGCAGTAGTGTGGCGTGTCGAGCGCACCGTACCGATCCGTCGGTTCGGACGCACCATATTCGAACGTCTGTTAATAATTTTTTCATTACTCTTACTCTGAAAGTAGTTTAGCCTTATGGAGAATCGCTTTGAACTGACAAAAAAAAAAAAACTAGGTGTATTTTCACATTTTTATTGAACCATGTTCCAACTTTTATACAGCCACTAAATTACAGCTCGATTTAAAATTTAAATAACATAAAATTAACTTAAGATCATTATTATTTATGACTTTAATATAATTTAGTTTTAACTATCTTTGCCATTTTTTTTTAATGATAAACATGAAAAACACTGGCTGTATTATAGCTGGACGACCAGAGGACAAACAAAAACTAAGCGGGAAAGCGACAAGCGACAATCCGATCAACACTCATTTTTTCTTTAGCTAATAACTTATGTTCTTATTTTTACTTTCCTGGTACTCGTAATGAAAAGCACAGTGTTTACCTCGGGTAAATTACTTATTCAGTCCCTCGAACTATTAGCGCCCTCACTAACGTTACGCGCGAAAAACCCCGTCTCGGGACTAAATATGTAACTTTCGCCACTTGGATAACAATGTACTAAAATGTTTGCGGTTCTTTGATTGGCAGATTGGATGTAAACATTTAGTGGTTATATTGTTTAATTATCGTTTTTTTAACAAAACGACAATGCACTACAATTTTGTATGTGGTAAATAATACGTTCCACTCATATCACTCTAGGAATAACTTTCCTGCTAGGGTAACGGGGTAACGCACACCTGCAGGGCTATTGCGTATCTTTTAAATGACAGTGGCTAACCTATAGTGCCTTTCAAATACTGTCAAATGGTTCCATTTTGTACTAAACCATAACTAATTTGACAGTTAATCCATAGACAATATGATAGCCACTGTGATTTAAAAGATACGCAATAGCCCTGCTGCAGGGCTATTGCGTATCTTTTAAATGACAGTGGCTAACCTAAAGTGCCTATCAATGTCAAATGGTTCTATTTTGTACTAAACCATAACCAATTTGACAGTTAATCCATAGACAATATGATAGCCACTGTCATTTAAAAGATACGCAATAGCCCTGCAGGCCGGCATAGCGGCGGCCTGTTTTACTTCCCCTAGAGTAGTTTGGCCAGATACCGATTAATCGGTAAGCTTGGAAGCCGGATCCGGCTGTCAAATATTCGTTTGTTTCTCAAGTTTGAGTCGCTTGTCCGAGGGTCTAAAATTGCCACTTTGGCAGAGCGGTAAAATAGACCTTTCATAATAGTAAATATGCGTCTGTCTGTGACCATTTTACGAATTTAAACGGAATTCTGTTTTCCTACTAAGATCTATTTTCCTAGAGATTGTTTAAGATTTTTTTTTTAAATTTCGCTTATCTTTTGATGTGATGATGCTCATAGTTACCACAGCTAAAGCAATAGGTACCTAGCGAATATTTCCATGCTGCTATTGGAAGGATTTGTTTTGGGGATACTACTTAAATGGCAAATAATATAAAGAGAATCTCGGTCTTTGTACACTTTATTTTCATAATTTTTCAAACATTTCATAACATGAATACGGAAGATTTATCATAAAGATTTTTATTCCTTTGAATACCTACCTACTTAATAAACAAGTACTATGTGCACGTTTATTTTTCTATAATGTTTATAATCTTTAAATTATTAAGAAAAATAAAGAAATGATTTTCTATTTCTAGTTGACCTACCTACTTACAAAGTGGACTTTGAATTCAAAATTAATTCGGTAATAGTTGTTTGTACGAAACTGTTCTTTGCAAAACAATGAAGGCAATACATAAATCGTATTTAATTGTATTATGTTGATCCAGTTGTACAGACAGCACATGCAAGCAATCCGTAACTGGCAATTTTTCCCAATCGACCTTAAACCCAAGACTTCAGCGATAGAGTTGAAAATATATTAAAGAAATTTGACAGCTTGCTGGTTGCTTGATGTGATGGCGTCTGTACCTTTACTAGTAAAGCTTTATTTACAAAAAAATATTGGTACCTATAATAATGTTAAAGTTCAGAGGCATTCACAAATTGATATCATACTTATGTATAATTATGAAGTAGGGTTTTTTTGTTAAAAATGTATCTACAAATTAATATTCATACTAAAAGAGAGTAAAATATAAAGAATGCGATTTGGCTTTGAATTCAGTTGACTGTAAGTTGCTCACAACCCAAAATGGGTCTGCATTAGAGGCTCACAACTCTAAAAACATAGCCTACGACTAGGATAAATGTCTAACTGTATGTTATGTACTATATGCCTCATTGTACGATTTTATACAATTTATTGTAATTATACATCTTAGCAACAGATACAAAGTTCAGTCAAAACTTACCTATATTTTACAAACAAGTGAAAATCCTACAGGTCCCTTATGTCACACAAACATATCTACTAACTGACTCTTTAGAACTTACACCAAATATTTACTTATTTAATCTTAAAGTATTTAGGTATTTTATAAACAATATAATATGGGATTAATTGTTCTATCGTCTTACATTTTAGGTACTTTTATTTTTGGCATATGGCACACAGAATAATTAATATACTTAATTATGAACTAAGATAATATATCATACACAACACTCTTATAAATATCATAGATATTTACACAGCTACAAAAGTAATGTTTTCGTATAGAATATTTTTATTTATTATTATGAAAAATATCACACTTAGGTAGGTAATTGAGTATTGACTCTACATTTTCGCAATTTCGCCTTACATTCCTGGCATCCTGGTAAACGTTGCAATCGATCGTCTGAACATCGAAATTAACACTGAAATTCGGAGGAGACGTTACTCTGTGAACGGAATGTGCTGGTGAGAGTCATGGCGGCGGCAACAGCCGAGGGCGAGGTGCGCGGCACGTACTGCGAGGCCGCCGCCAGCGCCGGCTGTCAGGTGTACTCCTCGTCCTCATCCTCATCCTCACTCGAATCAAAAGAAGCCTCCATCTCAGCATGATCTTCAGGTGTAGGTAGTGACAGTTTCAAATAATCAACCGGCAACTGTTCCTTCGGGATCAAATACCCTGTCGAGTCTTGTGGCGGGGGTGGGGGTCGCGGCAGACGTATTTGCATAGCTTGCCCACCAGCAGCTGCATCATCTAATTTTCTACATATTTCATCAAAACCTATTCTATCCCGAGGATCGGCTTTCCAACATGCACGCATCAAATCGCCAGCAAAACGTGGGCAGTCTTCGGGAGGCACCAACACTATACCCCGTAAGATCAACTTTGTAGCGCCATCGTTATTCTGACCATAGAAGGGCTGTTTGCCTCTGCTGTATATCTCCCATAGTACGACTCCGTACGACCACACGTCTGACTCGTGGGTGAACCGAGCGTAAACAATACTCTCTGGTGACATCCACCGTACCGGCATGGGCCTTTCGCCACCCATTTTGTAATAGTCGCACGTGTAAATATCTCGAGACATGCCAAAGTCTGCAATTTTTACTGTTAGATTGGCACCGACTAGACAATTCCTTGCTGCGAGATCTCGATGAACAAATCGTCTTGAAGCAAGGTATTGCATGCCTCGGGCTATTTGCAGAGCTACGTGTAGTAAAGCAGGCTCGTCTAGCAGAGGTCCGGGTCGCCCGCCACCGCGGGATCCTCGTAAGACACCGGCAAGATCCCCCCACTCCATGTATTCAAACACCATCCAGGGACTCGCATTTATATCATCTGCAACATAAATTGTTTGTGAGTGAAATGTACGAAGTAGAAAAATTTTTAAATATTCATTATGTTTGACAATAAATAGTGAATTACCTCTGTATACGACTCCAACTAGTGCTAGAATGTTGGGATGTCTAAATGCAGACATTATAGAGACTTCCCTCACGAAGTCTTCCTCCGCATTTCGACCTGCACTTTCTTTTAGTACTTTAATTGCTACTACTTGTTCCTCAGTGGTGGTTCTCAGAAGCCCTGAAACAATTATTTGGTTATGTAACTTATTTTTTTAAAGGTGGTTTGAAATAGGATTGGTTGTATGTGGAGCGTCTGCTCACCTTTGTGGACTTTGCCAAAGCATCCTTCTCCGACCTCTTCAAGGAATGTAAGCGCATTTCTGTCAAGGAGCTGGACTTGTGATTTGTTGGTGTCATCGGCGTCCATGGCCCCCGGCGTTCCTGGCACGGGCACGTTGCCTGCGCCGTACACTCCGTACTGCGGGTTCGTTATATACCGTTCAGCCAGTAGAGGTTCCCCAGGTCGCACACGCTATAAAAAAACCAAGCTGTTCAATCTTATTTGCACCTTTTTGGAGTGATTGTGTGCAAAAGGACAGGAGGAGTAATCAAGCAATCAGGAAGCGTATATATAATCGTCGTTTAAATACCTATGCTGCCATTTTACAATTAACTATACCATGCAGAGGTTCTTGTTTAGGGGATATAAATTCTACATTGATTAACTCTTAATATCTATATTTTGATCAACTTACCGGTTGCGTTTTCCCGTCTACACGACACATACGTTTTTTGAGATACAGCAGGATAATTGAGACGATTAGTATTAGTGTGACGGCCCCTGAAACGGTGATGGCTATTAGGGTGCCCACGCTGGCGGTCATGCCGTTGTCTATTAACGAGCCGTTCCCCGTCGTAGATTCCGCGAAGATCTCTCCACTCGTTAAATATTTGGATACCTAGAAAACAAAAACATAGCTAAGTACATAAAATTTTGGATCCAAACAGACAGATCTTATTTAACTTGTGAACACCAAACCGTAACTCCAAACAGTTATACACTGCTTTCCAAATTTAATTTTGAGGTATCAACAAGGTCACTTTGTTGATACCACAAAAAAAGAAAAAAGGCTGTGAGATACGGTACGGGCGGGCAGACAGACAGACGAACAGGACGAATCAATAAGGGTTCCGTTCTTGATGGCAAGGGAACCCTAAAAAAACCAGTGTGGAGATACAAGGTATAAAGAAACAAAAAAAAAGTCTTGACGTAAACAAAGTAGGTAGGTACTCCCACAATTTGGGTGACATCTATGTTATCATGGCTGACCCTATCATGAATATTTATCAGTAACTAACTATGAAAATACACTGATTTCGTTTTCCATCCCATATTATTTTAGCGTGCCTGATTAAAATCAATACTTTCATTGATAAAGTTCATCGTCTGTTATTTTCATGGTGTTCATTGTCCTCTAGCAAATTATTTTGAACGGGAAAACACTTATGTACTTCAGCTTTTTAGGTCATATTTTTTGACGTAGGCCGAAACAAGGTTCATTAATTAGATCCAAACTAAATGTATGCGTCAAGTGAGGTTTTAGTAGGACTTTCCATAAACATTTATCTCTAACCTAATATTTTTAATCAAGCTGGCAATCTGTACAGTAGGACAGAATGATAAGGCGATAACAGAGGTTTTAATTAAGATGGATGGTCTTACTTGTGCGGTGGGCGGTGACGGCGCGTATCGACTTTCTGAGGCGTTCGAAGTTCTCGGCGGGATCACGTTGTATATGGGCTTCAGAGTCACGGGAACTGGAAGTGATTAATACAGTTTACTGTTAGACCTTCACTGACATGAATGTCGGATGGAATGAAAAAGGTGGTGATGGTAGTGCTGTGTTGCATCCAGTTTGTTGACGGCTAAACGTTTAGTTGGAAGACGATCAGTTTCTTTGGAGTTTTGTTTGCCAAATTAGCTGAGTTTTTTTTTAATTGAAGTTTATTATTTGTAGGTAATTTATGGGTTTCCACTAGGGAGACTTTTATGCCTACCTAACTCTTAACTCGACGCTCTCGCATTTTGTTAAAAGTTCTTCACAAGTTAACTTACTTAGAAACATGATTAAAAAATATAACTGAACTTACTAAACAAACAATCAATATAAAGAAGTTGTCAGCAATAAAAACGCTATCTTAGAAGAAACGAACAGTTATTACAAAACAGTTAATCGACGCAGCATCAAACAAAACAACAAAACAAAAGTTCAATAAACTCAGTGTAACAAATTACGATCAATCAAGCATTGTGGGAGTTATAAATAGTCGTAAGGTTACCTGTGCTTCTGGGACATTTGAAGTCTTCGGTGACTGGCAGCCCGTTGGAGGTACACCGACAGTAGTGCATGGTGCTATTGTATGGCATACACGCCGCCTCTTTGCCGCACGAATTTAGGCTGCAAGTTCCTGGCATGTATTTTGCTGGAAGAGAAAATATTCATTAGTATCATGAAAGTAGTATTTATTAGTATTATCAGCGATAAACTCGAAATGACGAAGCAGTCATTTAGGTAAGCATTAGACAACATATTGGCAGATAACAATTAACATTACAAAAAGAAGCTAGCGTGTTCGGAGTGTTCGTCGTTGCGGGCATTCGGCGGCGTGTGGTTCGGCGTGGTGGCTTTCGGAATGACGTATTGCACTCGTAGTTTTTCGTATTAATGAATTGTTCTTATGATATTCAAAAGTGCCAGTAATGGTTTAATCGAAATAAATGCTTTGAGTTTGAGATTGGGAAAAGTGTTGGTCGTCGTCGTCATTGCTAAAAAACTGAATAAGTAGATAAATTAATCTTAATCTTTAATGTAAAATGTTGCCAAGACGAGATCATGAAGCTCTGACAAAAAAGTTATCATAATATCTCGTGTAGAGCTAAGTTTCTAACTCTACACGCCCTAACTGTTCAAGCACAACTTCACAAGGTCTATCACCTTAGTCAAAGTAAGTGGCTCGGTCATTTCGTTACTACAAGAAGTATACCTACCTATATTGTTCAATAGAAAAGTAAAGAACAGTGAATTTAATGAATGATTTTCAACCTTACACCCGTGTGAGCGAAATGGTTTGATGACTAAGTTGCCTTGTTAGCAAAGTGTAGCAAAGTGTTGTTGGGTTTTCCATCCGAGTTTTTTTAGCAGCAGCCACGGAGTCTGGTTTTGTATTGATAGAACCCTTATGACATGGGACCTAAGGCGCAGGCCACATATAAAGGGCGTCGGGCGCGGGTGGCTTCCTATTCCATTTTCCATTCAAATTTTATATCAAGTGCATAGAAATAAAGCCCAATTTAGGATACGTGGGCGCCGAAATGGCACGTCATATCCAGGCCACAGCTACGACATTCCATGTATCCTAAATTGCGCTTTCTGGAAGAGATTTTTTTTATTTCTATGCACTTGGTATAAAATTTGAATGGAATAGGAAACAACCCGCGCTATGTCTGCGCCCGACGCCATTTATGTGTGGCCTGCGCCTAAACCTTACCTACTGGTGAAAATCTGGGTGTTAGGTAGACCTCGTCCTCATCATACAGGCCTGATGTTAATGCAGTATTAAGCTTTTATCTCATTAAACCACATGTTATTTTTATGTGAATGTTTCGCCATTAAACACAGTAAATTGTAATCAATGTCCACTGTCCATCAGTTTGAAACACGGCTAATAGAAATTCACGTCAAACGTTGTCCCACGATACTTGCAATTTAAATCCGAACCGCTTTAATTGTAAAGTTAAATTAAATGTTTTCTCTTATTTGTGGAGCGTGGAACCGGGTAATTAAAACTATTAATAGTATGTAAATTGTGATCATTCAAAGTATTTTACATTGATAGTATTGATTAATTTATTATTTGTATGAGAAAGTAATCACAAGTAAAACAATCTTTGTGTATTTAAATTACATAAATTGTCTGCGCCGTTTTACCTACATAACACTTCAAACCATACACCAACCATAACTGTTCCAACGTTAAAAAGTTTTCAAGCAAATCATAAACCTTTCAGACTGTATAAGGGTTAGGTATCCCTTGCCAGCGTACTAAATAAACTGCGTATTATCTCTGAGTATTCAAACGTTGTCAAAACAATAAATAACAAAGAGTAAATACTACAAATTAAAATAAGACATCTCAATCACATTGTGCGGATAAATGGCCAGCACAGAACATCGGCCTTTCCATTAGAGGCGTACGGTTCGACGGAATAATTACCATAATCACTACCTTGCCAATTGATTGATTAATCACAGCACACTGTTTAATAGTGGTCCTAAGTTTACCGATTAACTTGAGTGATATAAGTATTTAAATAAATAAACTGTAAATTAAATAAATGACGGGTCCACTAGACCACTACTGGTAGAGCTAAATGGAACAATTTATTATCTGAATGGCCTAGCGTACAGGTGTTTTGCAAAGGAGATTTGTGTCGGATAATCCACCCGGTACTTATTAGACGACAAATCTTATTTCAGTTCAGACAGCGTTTTTCCAACGCGCAACGGTACTATGACGAGCCAATAATAGATAAATAATAATAATTAATAAAGCTTTTTCATAAATTATGCCTAATTATGTTAAGACCACAGAAACGATGGATAGACTATGTAAAGCATAATCGTGTCAAGGAACGAGGTGTCTGATGAGATGACGAATAATAGAAAAGTAAGGAAGTAAGACATGCTGCGATGACCTCCGGCCACCGTAGACGCGGGCCTGTGGACGGTGAGTGATGGGCTAACTCGCCGTCCGTCCGTCTCACGACGAAAACAGGCCGTGTCGACGGCGCGTTCGTGTTCCACGCGCGCCTCAAAGAGATGTCAGCAACATGGGAGGGGTCCGAAAGGGCCGACGCCTGTCGGGGCCGCGGGTAGTCCAACGGTTATCGCAGCCTCGACATAGAGGAAAGGAGGAACATGGGTGGTTTTTAGTCAGTAGAAGTCTGACACTCCCTTTCGCTCTGCCCAAGAGCGGGAGGGGTTATTCGATGATTTTACACCCACCAAAAAAAAAAAAAAAGGAAGTAAGACATGCTGCGCCGATTCCCGCACAAGAATGATAATGTTATCACTCCTTCCACACATATGATCATCATCATCATCATCATCATCATCAGCCTATTAATGTTCCCACTGCTGGGACACAGGCCTCCACTCTTCGAGAGGGAATGGGCTATAATTTACCACGCGGGCCCAGTCCAGATTGGTAGATGACACAAGTCTTAGAATTTTTGGTTCTAGGACATGCCGGTTTCCTCACGATGTTTTCCTTCACCGTTTATGAGAGCAGTGGTGATGAAATAAATTAGGTACACAAAAACCACGACTTGCTGTTTGTAAGTCGGGGCCGCCACCACTGGGCCACCGCTGCTGATCAAAATCAGGTATGACTAAATAGCAGATGAAAACAAACAAAAAATATTTATTCGTATTTTTACAAAACCACTTTTTACAAATATTATTATATTACCTATATTCGTAACAGCATTACATTACAACCAATACCTAAGGACCTACTGTAGGAGAAAACCATTTGAAAATTGCTAAGTGTGCCCTACACAGGGCAGTATAGGTACAGAATGACAAAAAAAGAAAATATCTGTACCTAATGTAATCTGTCTACTTACTTGGTGGCGGTTCCTGTGTTTGTTCTGGCCTCGCTTCCTCTCGCGCGACTCTCGCTAGCCTTTCCGCGTATTCTCGTAACCGCTGAAACAATTAGATTACTTTGTTAAAACATAATTACATAATACAATCAAAGAGGCATCTTGTTGTACTCTTTTTGAGTAGGCACACACTGGGCAGTATCTGCATCGTTAAAAGATTCCCTGTGACCGAAATTGATTGTCGAAGTTGATATTGTTACGTCGGTCATCTAGAATCATCGAGAAACCTCGCTAATAACTGAGAAGTACGCGTGAATTCTTGTAGGTACCTAATTCCATTCTGTAGGTAGTTAGTCCGCCGCCCGTCGTCGCGGTACTTGCATTTTAATTTCGACCGTATGCCTACGGCGTAAAGTAACTTCTTCTTTGTTGGATAATTTATCTTTAAGTTTATTTTTTTGTTAATGTATTTTTCTGGATGCTTTATGGAATAGTAGCGAATTTTCTCGAATATCTTTTGTTTGTTAGTGGTATAAAAGGACCGAGAGAGGTCGCAGCGGGACAGTCTACTTTTAAGCGAGACAACGGAAGGTTCGAAGAGATATCGAGTGCGCTAAAGTGTTCAGTTGTGATTTGCGATTGTTTAGTGTTTTGCGAGTAATAAAGTTATTTCGTGTGTTCAATTGGTAGTGCTTTTATTTATCCCATACCCAGCTCGTAACAATTTGGTGTCAGAAGTGAGGGATAAATAATGCCGATTCTACCCAAGGACGACACGGATAGTATCCGTACGAGGAGTCAGCGACAACAAGGTATGGACCAAAGGCGATTTGGAGACTCCCCGACACAGACACCGGGCGGTGTCCAGCCTACGTCAGAGCCAGTCGCTGGCCCATCTGGATCTACTCCAGCACTAGCAGCGCCTGACTTGTCTGCCTTAATGGCGCTGCTGCAAGACCAGGCTCGTCGCCAAGAGGAGCAGGCTCGTCAGTTGCAGGAACAGATGCAACGGGACAAGGAGGAACAGGCTCGCCGTCAGGAGGAGCAGGCTCGTCGTCAAGAGGAGCAGGCTCGTCAGTTGCAGGAACAGATGCAACGGGACAAGGAGGAACAGGCTCGTCGTCAAGAGGAGCAGGCTCGTCGTCAAGAGGAGCAGGCTCGTCAGTTGCAGGAACAGATGCAACGTGATAAGGACGAGCAGGCTCGCCGTCAAGAAGAACAGATGCTCCTGATAAAGGATCTTCACGCATCAGTGGGCAAAGAGCTGAGCGTGATGAAGGAGCAGGTACAGCAGCACGACAACCGTATCGCAAAGGCCGAAATTCAGATCGCCGATGTGAAGAAGGCCTTGAGTGAAATTAAGGTTGGAGATGGGACTGTGGCTTCAGTGATTGCTGCACCTTCGGTGCGCGGGTTTAAAGTGCCACCATTTGACGGAACATCTTCGTGGTCGGCCTATAAAATCCAATTTGAGGCCGTTATGAAGGCGAATGGGTGGACCAAAGCGCAAGCCATGACAGCGCTCACCTTGGGTCTCCGAGACCAGGCCCTTACCATTCTTGAGGCACTCGGCAAGGATGTGACCTACGAACAGCTGCTGGAGGCGTTAGAGTCTAGATACGGCGACGCGCACCTGGAGCACGTCTTTCGTGCCAAATTAAAGGATCGTGTTCAACGTAGTGCCGAGAACCTACAGCAGTGGGCCCTGGAAGTTGAAAAGCTGGTTCGCAAAGCATACCAGTCCGCCCCTGCACTTATTGATGGAAATCTGGTTCAGGCGTTTGTAGATGGAATACGTGACTTGGAAGTTAGAGCTGCTGTGAGACTTGGGCACCACGAGACGCTGAAAGACGCCTTGGCCCATGCTTTAGAAGTGGAGGCAGTGAGGCAGGACCACCGTACGCACCGCGTCAGGGAGGTTGTCGCGTCACCTGTACGCGACCGCCCGCAAGGATACAGCCCTAGGTGCTTCACTTGTGGAGAAAAGGGTCATCTTCGGTCAAGCTGCCCTAAACGCAGCTCAGCAAGAGAAGATCAGCCCCAACAGGGAAGGGTGGCTGAAGCGACTACCCAGCCACAGCAGGGAAACGAGTAAATGCCAGGACTGGGGGGCGGGTGCTGGCTGGTTTTGAAAGAGCCCCGAGGATCTCGATCTCACAAGTACATGACGGGAACAGCTTGACCATCAACGGCGAAGTCAACGGAACTCCATGCAAACTGACGTTGGATACTGGAGCTTCTCACACGGTCGTCAATTCTCACCTGGCGAATCGGTTTCTTGGGGACTACTTCAATAACCACGACAGTATACAATTGTTAACAGCTACCGGTCAGCACATAACCGTCCGAGGCAAGAAGGAGGTGGAGTTAAAATTGGGTGATAGAATTTACCGGCACAATGTCATCGTGGCCGACATAGTGGACGATTGCATCTTGGGCTTGGACTTCATGCGGAAATATCGCTGTGAGATCGACATTGACCAAGGAGTGTTGAAATGTGGTTCCGAGGAAGTCTTCATGGAAGGTGCATCATCAGGGAAAGTGTACTGCTTGAAGGAAATTGTTCTTCCTCCCAGATCGGAAACGATCGTGCCAGTCAAGTTACCACCGAATTCTAGACACAAAGATCGGAGTGTTCTGATAGAAAGGGTGAACAATGACTTTCCATGGAAGATGGCACGAACTCTGGTAAAGGCCAACAACATCTCAGCTGTACGCATCCTGAATCCAAGTGACAAGGAGCACGTGATTAAGAAGGGCACCTTGATCGGGACTTGCGAGGAAGTAGCTTGGATGCGTCAATTGCAAGATCTACCTACCGGAAATCAAAATCGTAGTGGAAAATTTGACGTGTCAACGCTTTTAGAAAACTGTCATTTGACTGAAGGAGAAATGGACAAGGCTAAGAAGATGTTACTTCAGTACGCCGGTATTTTCTCAACGAGTGATGCTGACATAGGAAGAACTGGACTGGTTCAGCACAGGATTAATACAGGCAACGAGTTACCTATCCGTCAGCGACCAAGAAGACTGCCAGTTGCACGAGAAAAAGAAGTGGAAACCATGATTGAGGGTATGGTGAAGGATGGTGTTATAGAGCCTTCATCCAGTCCATGGTGTTCTCCTGTGGTCCTGGTAAAGAAAAAGGACGGCAGTATGCGCTTCTGTGTGGACTATCGACGACTGAACAACGTCACGAAAAAGGACAGCTATCCACTGCCTAGGATCGATGACACACTGGATACGCTGACGGGAATGAAGTGGTTTACCACGCTAGACCTGAAAAGTGGTTACTGGCAGGTAGAAATAGACCCCAAGGATAAGGAGAAGACTGCATTCTCAACAGGAAAAGGGTTGTGGCAGTTAAAAGTTATGCCTTTCGGATTGTGTAATGCTCCTGCTACGTTTGAGAGGCTGATGGAGCATGTACTTGCCGGGTTGATAGGAGACGCATGTCTTGTCTATCTAGACGACATAATCATCGTGGGCCGTACGTTTGAAGATCACCTTAAAAACCTCAACCGAGTGCTGTCGAAGATCCAAGCAGCAAACCTGAAGTTGAGCCCGAAGAAGTGCTCATTTTTCAGAAAACAAGTGAACTTTTTAGGACACATAGTTTCGGGGGAAGGTGTTCAAACAGACCCAGAGAAAGTAGTCGCCGTCAAGGATTGGCCAGTTCCAAAAGACAAGACACAGGTCAGAGCATTTTTGGGTTTGTGCTCTTACTATCGCCGGTTTGTGAAGAATTTTGCCGACATTGCGAAACCTCTACACAAACTCACTGAGGAAAAGCAACAATTCTGTTGGGACGAGAACTGCGACGCCGCATTTAAGGACTTAAAAGGACGTCTGTGCAATACTCCTATTTTAGGATATCCTGACACTGAAAATGACTTTATAGTCGACACAGACGCAAGTAATACTGGAATTGGGGGCGTGTTATCTCAACGGAAAGGAGATCAGGAGGTTGTTATAGCTTACTTCAGCAAGTCTTTGTCTAAACCGGAAAGAAATTACTGCGTAACAAGACGGGAGCTGCTCGCCGTAGTGAAGACATTGCAGCACTTCAGTAAATATTTGTTGGGACGGAAATTCCAGTTACGAACCGACCATGCTGCATTGAAGTGGTTATTACAATTTAAGAATCCAGAGGGGCAAGTGGCGAGATGGATTGAACTACTGCAAGAGTTTGACTTCATAACCGAACATCGCAGTGGGAGAACTCACGGTAACGCAGACGCCTTGTCGAGAAGACCTTGTCCTGAAGACTGCAAGCATTGTGTCAGGCAAGAGACTAAGGAAGTAGTGCCCGTGAGGTTGCTTAGAACGGATCTCAGCGATGAATGGAAGGAGACCCTACAACAGGCACAACAAAATGACTCGGACATCAAGCCAATCTTCGAGTGGATCAAAGCTGGTGCTCCGAAGCCCAAGTGGAGTGATGTGGCTGCGATGAGTTCCATCACAAAGAGTTATTGGGCACAATGGAACAGCTTGGAGATCCAGGATGGAGTCTTGTGCCGTAAATGGGAAAACGCTCGAGGGGACAGCTGTCATCTACAAATGGTTGTTCCTAAAGCTAAGGTACCGGATGTTTTACGGCTGTACCATGATGGATGCTCAGGAGGACATATGGGGGTAAAAAGGACTCTCCTAAAGATCAGAGAGCGCTTTTACTGGATCCACTGTCGAGATGATGTGGAAGACTGGTGTCGCAAATGTACCAGCTGTGCGGCTGTGAAGGGACCCCACACACGAAGCAGAGGTGCGTTAAAATTGTACAACGTTGGAGCCCCCTGGGAGCGGATAGCACTGGACGTTGCGGGACCATTTCCAGAAAGTGACAGCGGAAACAAGTACTTCATGGTTGTCATGGACTACTTCACAAAGTGGCCAGAAGTCTTCGCCATTCCCAACCAAGAAGCTACAACAGTCGCAGATAAATTGGTTCAGGAAGTTTCCGTCGTTTTGGAGTACCCTTAGAAATTCACAGCGATCAAGGGAGGAATTTTGAATCACAAGTTTTTCAGGAGACATGTCGATTGATGGGTACACACAAAACCAGAACCACTTCTTACCACCCACAATCTGATGGAATGGTGGAACGATTCAACCAGACGTTGGAGAGATATCTGGCAAAAGTTGTGGAAAGCAGGCAAAAGGATTGGGACAAGCACATACAGCCGTTTCTTCTGTCCTATCGGAGTGCAGTTCACGAAAGTACGACTGTAACTCCAGCCTTCGCGAACTTTGGAAGGGAACTACGGTTGCCTGCAGATTTAATCACTGCAACTCCCCCTGATGTCCCACGCAGTGTAACGGATTACGCAAATGACCTGCGTAATAAGTTAAATGATGTGTATGAGCATATCAGACAATCCGGACAACAGATGTCTGAGAAGATGAAGACCCGTTATGATCGGAAGGCAAACAGTAGGGGTTTCGATGAAAGTTCTCTGGTGTGGTTGCATAACCCAGTGCGGAGCAAGGGAAAGTCCCCGAAATTGCAAGCAAAATGGGATGGACCATACCGAGTTGTGACCAGGATCAACGATGTCACCTACCGAATACAGAAGGGTCCGCGAGGTGCGCCTAAGGTTGTGCATGTAGACCGATTAGCGCGATATCACGGGACTAATGATGCTCGGGACGAGCATGTCTAAGGAGGGGGCAGTGTTACGTCGGTCATCTAGAATCATCGAGAAACCTCGCTAATAACTGAGAAGTACGCGTGAATTCTTGTAGGTACCTAATTCCATTCTGTAGGTAGTTAGTCCGCCGCCCGTCGTCGCGGTACTTGCATTTTAATTTCGACCGTATGCCTACGGCGTAAAGTAACTTCTTCTTTGTTGGATAATTTATCTTTAAGTTTATTTTTTTGTTAATGTATTTTTCTGGATGCTTTATGGAATAGTAGCGAATTTTCTCGAATATCTTTTGTTTGTTAGTGGTATAAAAGGACCGAGAGAGGTCGCAGCGGGACAGTCTACTTTTAAGCGAGACAACGGAAGGTTCGAAGAGATATCGAGTGCGCTAAAGTGTTCAGTTGTGATTTGCGATTGTTTAGTGTTTTGCGAGTAATAAAGTTATTTCGTGTGTTCAATTGGTAGTGCTTTTATTTATCCCATACCCAGCTCGTAACAATATTTATACGGACTCCAAGTTTTGGTGGACATTAACCGCTTAGAACTTTAAATATTAAACTTACTTATTTACTGTCCAAAGGTTGTGCCCGCATATATGCATAATACGAGTAAATTCACGTATTTTTCACCCTTGCTCCTTTTGCTTTGCCCACGTTCTTAAATCTCGTGAAATTGTATTGTGCAAATCAATGTGTGCCAATATCCGATATCACGCAAGCCACGCAGCCTCGCCCAGCCCATTTGATTACGAGTGCTTTACTAAATAAATCACGTTTAAACGCACCCTTCATGCACTATTGATTGGAATCAATCAAAACGCATTTTCATATTAATTGAGCCCGATAGAACGACCAGATTCTGACGGTCTGGCGCCGACCGAAACCACTTGTTGAACGGGAATATCATAACATATGGGTGCCTACTACCTACTCATCACAATCTTGTTACGTAAATTACATAACAGAGTAACAAACACTGCACAATAACAATGCAATTCTAAAAACAACAGTTACTAACATAGATTCTTGGATCTGTCGCAATACGTCCCTCATGACAATCAGCTCATAATTAAAGAATTTACGTAAATTAGAATGCGTTTTCACGTTAATTGGCTGCTGTGTGGCATACATAAGGTTGCTAATTACCATCGGGATACATTCATACCCTGGTCCATGGTAATAGACGCACGATCTCGCAATATCTTGTGATCGCCGGTTGAAACGGCATGCACTATCGTCCACGTATAGTGGTACGAGTGCTCATATTTACGGGCGTTTTGCACTTTAAATTGGGCGTATTACCAGTTATAAGTACATAATAAAAATACAAGACGATCGGGGCTGCGTTATGTTATCTGTGGAACGTTTGAGATGCTCGGCGTGGAGTTATTTTGGCCATGTTATCGTGGAGAGTGGCTGCACTCCGCCTTGCCCTCGGGTTACGATAAATCAATAATATCGTGTACCTAAGTGAATTATCGATATTTTACATTTTATGCCTATTTGTTATCGTTAATAGGAACGAAGTTAACGATCGCACTGCGCAATTACCTCTAGGCTAGGCTGTTTGTCTGTTCCACGGCGTAATCATGTACTCCTTCAATGGCAGATACTATTGGAATCAGTCATTTGACATTCTCTACTTTATCGCATTGGAAATTAATCTTGAGAGGTTTCTAAGTACTGTAGCCGGATAGACTTTCAATATTAATAAGTTATTTACCTTCATTACTCAGCCAGTTATTTATAATGAAGCTTTCCTGTGTTTGATTACCTTTTCATTAGATAAGAAGATAAGAGACGCTTGTGCTTCGTTTGTTTAAATATTTTTTCCCGTTAGTCATAAATACTTAATCGCAACTTAAGATTTTCTGGAAGAAATAATAAGTAGATTATTTCCCAAATCTCGAAATGTTTATTTATATTTATTCATCATCTACGAAATCGAATTTCCTCAATCTAGTGAACAAAGGTTACCATAATGTTATTGGAATAATTTTGTTTTTAAATTGTTCGTTCAGAAAATTGTAAGAACTCAAAGCTTTTTATTATTTTTGGTGGGAAATCGTCAAATGTCTCCTCTGGGCAGAGCGGGAGACTGAGTGTCAGACTTCTACTGACTAAAAACCACCCATGTTCCTTCTTAGCCCTTTGTGCCGACGCCGTGGTATCTTTTACGAGCAACCCGCAGCCCCAACGGGAAGAACTCAAAGCCTAAATAAAGTTCAATATTCCAGTATATAAACTTGTTGTTACCTAGGTGGCATATGGTTTAGTTTCCGTTCGAAGTCAATAGTTTCATACTGAAATTGTTATTATTTTGTTCAATAGTCAAACTTCTATCTAATTTCTCTGGCTCCCACCAAGTCTAGTTAAACACTCTCAAACAACAACTTTTCTCGAAATCTTTCAGACCATTTTTGACTATATATCCCTGAACTACATTGTTGTCGAATTAATTAACTTGGTCTTTATGTAGTTTATTAGATTATTCAATCATTTATTCAATTTTTGGAAATTTTATCCTGTCTCAAACAAAGGACACGTACAAAAAAACCCTTCGCTAGCTCACGTAGCTTGAGGAAATCATAGACTATTCCAATTGCCCCGAAGGGATAGATAGTTATGGAAGTGACAGATAATATTAGTATTTCACCAAAAAAATTTAATTAGTCCGTCAGATAGATTTTCTTAAACTAATGGACGCGTACTTTTTATTTTTTCAATTAAACAAAAGATGAAGACGATGCAGTGCTTCGAAAAGACGCGTCAAGTCGTGTGACGTTACAAGGTTAGTATTTTTTACCCACAAAGTGACGTCAAAAGCCCCCACTCATGATCTTTGCTACGTTTAATTTTTGTTTTAATATTTTTTTTAAAACGCCTGTTAAAGTTAAATTAATCTTTGATTTTCGCCAAAGATTAATTTATCTGTATTTGGACAGTGACATAAAAGTTATCTTGTAAGTTTAAACTAAATAGGATAGTGAGTTTAGAAAAGTTCTTTTGTAGATGCGAGTGCTGAGCATGAGACTTTTGGGTTTGATTTTCGGTTTGAGTCTTTCTATCAGGAGTTTCTCAGTAACATGATATCACACCCTGTTTAAATGCACCTTAAACATAACATGGTATGTGGGTGTACTTTAGGTACACCTCAGCATAACCTTCGGGGATTACAGACGTCGGCGTGATGTTACCTATAATGTCAAAGAACACGTGTCGATAACGATCATGTCATAATCACAATGCATGTAGGAAGAGGAACACAAACAACGTGAATTGGAAATCAAATATTGTTTGTGTACTTCAATCTCATCATGATTTTCATTTCCTTAAGTACCTACTTGTGTTGAACTAATCTTTGCTATTCAATTTTCTCCGGAGCACGTGAACGCATGTAATAAAGTTTCTAGGATTGATTTAAGTACGAAATTTATTATTATTTTTTACGTTAACATCTTCTTAACCGCGCGGACTATCCTGTTAGTTGATGCCTTGAGTGTAAGACCTCCGGCCAGGGCGTTAAAATTTATAGACTAACGGCCGAATACTGAAACGCCACTCAAATCTAATGCTGTCTCGGTCGCTCTATGCTGAAGTAACAGAGACAGAACGAGATTTAAGGGCAACTTAAAATTGAGTAGCGTTTCAGTATTCGGCCGTTACTCCGGTACCCAGAGATATTTAATCATTACTTAGGCCGTTACTTAGTAAAGATTTGACATCCTTTTGTATGACAAAACTGTCAAAATCTTTACTAAGTGATGGCCTAAGTAATCATTAAAGCTCTCTGAGTGCGGCAGTATGTCTCTTACTACCTGTATATCCATAAATAAAAAAACCATAGTATGCAAAACAAGAGTAACTTGACCGGATCTACGCGTTGTTTTATCTCTTACAAGACTTATAAATGGCTAGCAAACTTAAGCAGATAGGAGAATGTTTTCCAATCTGAGATAAGTATGGTAATACCTTATACACATTCTCTGCGGTCGCGGTTACAATGTTGAGTAAGTACTCGTACAAGGCAATTGTCTACGGTACTCGATAACCTGTGGGGACATAGAAAAAAATATACTCATATGTAAATGTCAAATCGGAATAACAAATTCACAACAACATAAAAATGTATATAGAGACTTATTTACAATTAGGTACTTTAGATAGTGGGTAGGTTATAAGAAAATTCGAATTTCGCGGGCTACCTTGTCGCATTCACCTTAAGGTGGAAGCTCACATCTGGCCCGCGAAATTCTAATTTTCTTACGTTTTTGGCAATTTGCAGGCCAGTGCTTGGTTGTATGTTTATGAAAATTTGATTTGCGACTGTACGACGTATGAAGTTACCGAATTATAACCATCAAAATTATCAATACAACCCTCCAAGTTCATTTTCATGTCAAGATTGATTTTTGCATGTAAAAGTCATTCTTTAGTAATTTAGTCGTCGTTCTTTAGTAGTTAGTAATATTCGGTAACTTCATACGTCTTACAGTCGCAAATCAAATTTTCATAAACATACAACCAAGCACTGGCCTGCAAATTGCCAAAAACGTAAGAAAATTAGAATTTCGCGGGCCAGATGTGAGCTTCCACCTTAACGGTTCAAACTTTATTGCTCGAATCGAAACATATCTAACGATAAGCTGTGCATCATAAAAAAACATATTTTTAGGTATCATAGTAGTTCTGACTGTGTAATGCGCAGCAACCATCGCTACGCTACTTGCAGCTAACATCCCGGCCGCCATAAAGTTTGAACAGAAAGATCTTTCTGCTTTTCAGCCTCTATAGGTAGGCAGGAAATAGTATCCAAGGGGTGAAAGTTAGGGCACGCCACGATAGAGGGCACGCCACGATAGTGGCGGTAAGTCCCCTCTTTGAGGAGTGGCTTGAGAGGCGCCACGGCGCCCTCACCTTCCGTCTGACGCAGGTCCTCACCGGACACGGTTGTTTCGGGAGGTACCTGCACCGAATCAGGCGGGAGGAAACGCCCGGATGCCACCATTGCGAGGATCGGCCGGAGGACACGGTGGAGCACACAGTGGAGGTGTGCCCCGCTTGGGCGGAGCCCCGCCGTGTTCTCGTAGCGGCGATCGGCGGCGGCGACCTCTCGCGCCCGGCCCTGGTGCAAGCCATGGTCCGGGGCGAGGAGGAATGGGACGCCGTCGCCTCCTTCTGCGAAGCAGTGATGCTGGCGAAGGAGGTGGCGGAACGCGAGAGGGAGAGAACCTCTCGTCCCAGCCGCCGCGGGAGGCGCTCCGGGCGTCGGGGGTCCCGCGATGACCTCCGGCCACCGTAGACGCGGGCCTGTGGACGGTGAGTGATGGGCTAACTCGCCGTCCGTCCGTCTCACGACGAAAACAGGCCGTGTCGACGGCGCGTTCGTGTTCCACGCGCGCCTCAAAGAGATGTCAGCAACATGGGAGGGGCCCGAAAGGGCCGACGCCTGTCGGGGCCGCGGGTAGTCCTCTGGTTATCGCGGCCTCGACATAGAGGGCGAAGAAGGAACATGGGTGGTTTTTAGTCAGTAGAAGTCTGACACTCCCTTTCGCTCTGCCCAAGAGCGGGAGGGGTTATTCGATGATTTTACACCCACCAAAAAAAAAAAAAAAAAAAAAAAAAAGGGGTGAAAGTTACTTATTTAGTCCCGAGACGGGGTTTGGCGCCCGTAACGTAGTGAGGGCGTTAATAATTCGAGGGACTAAATAAGTAATTTACCCGAGGTAAACACTGTGCTTTTCATTACGAATACGAGGAAAGTAAAAATAAGAACATAAATTATTTAGCTAAAGAAAAAATGAGTGTTGATCGGATTGTCGCTTTCCCGCCTATTATGTTTTTTTTTTGTCCTCTTGCCGTCGAGCTATACAGCCAGTATTTTTCCTGTTCATAATTAAAAAAATGCTAAGACTTTGCCGAAATCTATGTTATTTTAGAGAAATAGTTCAAAACTAAATTATATTACAAGCCGTTTTATACGGTATACCTATATTCTTAAGTTAACTTTACGTTATTTTAATTTTAAATCGGGCTGTAATTTAGTGGCTGTATAAAAAGTTGGAACATGGTTCAATAAAAATGTGAAAATAGACCTATATTAGTTTTTTTTTGCTTATAATTTGACAGCTGTCAGTTGAAAGCGATTCTCCGTAGGGCTGAAAAGTAGTATTTTCAACCCACTCCGCAGGCATGTTATGACCTACTTTCAGAGTATGAGTAGGTAATGAAAAATTGATTCTACAATAAATTAGGAGTACATATTTTTTTATATCGAAATGGTTTGGTCATATTATTCCGGTGATGTACTTAGGTAAGTATTAGAGATAAAAGAATTTTTGCAGTACCTAATGACCAATTATAAACCTACACAGTCATCTTTCATAACACCAGCATCTGGTAAATCGGATTGATTATCATCCATTTGTAAAGCGCATACTTATTACAATATCCACATTGTTGCCTCCATTGCACAATTAGTGGACAATCGTTTACACACACAATCGTATTTTGTAACGTAGCAACTTGATGTCTTACTACAGAAGTGTGAAGTTAGGTCTCATAATCGTTTACTTAACTTTCGAAGTTACAATAATGTTACTTTAATTTGAATTACACTTAGAATTAACTGATGACTAATAAACCTATTTTCGGAAAACTGCTGAATCATGTCTGCCAAGTTTTTGTCTGTATGATTCAATTTAGATTCGATAACAAACCTTAACTTTACAAAAAACAAGTATTTTTTTGTTTTTGGTAGTACGAGTAAATAAAGAGTTTTAAGTTGACAATATTAAGTTTAATTATCTGCCAATAAAAACTAAGCAATATTATTGAACGGCACGTCCAAAGTCTCAAAAAACATTGCTTTAGAAAAAATGGCATGTTGACCCATAAAGGTTCGCCATCCCTGACCTAGGCTAAAGGCTTTCAATTGCCCTGGGTTGAAAATCTAGCAGTGTATTTATTTCAGAACTCATTTGAAGATAGCCCACTGTGTTCGTTATGAAAACGGGTACGTTCGTTTAACTTAAGCTTTGGTTTCGTACTAAGTTTGTATTATCCTGGGAGGTAATACGATATTTGCGACAACATAATAAATTACTTGATTGAGTACAAAGTGGTAATAATATAATTATCTTGCAGAAGTTATACCTACAAGCATTAAACTCTAGGTTGTATGAATATCGAATACTAGGTTTTGCCTGCTACTCCACTCGTGAATGTCAAAAATTATCCCGCGAGAGCGTGTCTCTTATTGAGATGAAAAGTATTCTATGTCCTCTAAACCGGGTCTTGGTTTACCTGTGTGCCTTTCAGCATCAAAATCCATTCAGATGTTAAAAGAAAAAAAAATAACAAAGAAACCATTATTTTATTTGGCACAACAAAAAATATAAAAATTAAAAACAACAGGGAACAAAAAGATAATATTGTGTGTCTCACGGCAGCCAAAGAGCCGTGCAAAGCTATCAGACAGACAGACACTTGATTTCCTTTTTTTTTGGCGGTTGGAAAATCATCAAATAACCCCTCCCGCTCTTGGGCAGAGCGGAAGGGAATGTCAGACTTCTACTGACTAAAAACCACCCATGTTACTTTTTAGCCCTATATGTCGAGGCCGCGGTAACTTCTAAACAACCAGCAGCCCCGACGGGACATTTGGGCTGCGCCCGACGGGACACTTGATTTCCTTGAATAATGTTCTTTTGATAATAAACTTCTACTTGGAAGTGCGAGCTTTCTGGCAAGTGACATGAAATTATTTAGGTACTTAATTGAATTGGACAACCTAGCTTCATGACAAGCAATGTGGGTTTAATTTTAATTTAACGATGAAATTAAGCAAATCGTTGGCTATTATGAATTAGATCAAGTATGGTAGATTATAACGTTACTTAAATTCGTTAAATTACGACAAACAAAAACCCAAAGAGCTTATGCGGATAATAAGCATGAAAAAAGAAAACTTAAGATGGTCGAGTTAATTAGGTTATGAAAGAAAATACTGCAGGGCTTGGGACTTGTGGATTTTTTTGTAAGACTCCGCCACTCTATTCGCAAACCAGGTGTTACTCCTGAAAGCCAGAATCACCAGTGACGACCAATGAAGCTCGACGACGACGCCGACGTCCCAGAGAAACCATTTAACTGTCTTGAAATTAATCGGAAAAGAATAGGACTAGATAAAGAAGAGGAGGCTGAGTACTCCTAAGAGGACAATTCATGTACCTACTGATAATACAATACCTAGAACTTCGAAAGAGTCAGCTATACAGGGTATATTATCGACATTTTCAGGAGCCATATCATTAGATTACCCATAAAGGGTGTAAACGCGCCGCAAGGCACGTTTTCTTGCCGATATTTTTTGTGCACTGGACCATAGCTCCTATGGACATACGTACAACGTTTAGTTTAATATACAGAATGCTTTGTTGACGACTTCGTAAAGGATCCGTTAACACCTTGGATATAGTTTCTTTAAATTAATCATGTGTACATATAATTAATTCCCCGATCACAACAATAAAATCACAATAGCCGTTGAACATTACTGACCCAAATGCTTGTGGCTTCAAATCCCGGCGCTGAAAGTTATTGCCTGCAAGGATTCCCGTGTTCGTGAGAATATTCAAGCGTCCATTATTTCCGTCTTTAGAATGTTTTGACATGGCCGATTCACGAGGTGTTTCATACATTCATCTTGTTTAATTTGTAGCCGTAGATGGCGTTATTGTTAACTGCAATGATCAGGAATGAGACTAAGTAAATACTTATTGTACTTATTGTTTACAATCTCATGTTAATTAAACACAGGATTTTATGAAGTAGTTATGTAAGTAGAAAGTACAACAATAAAAAGTTTACTTTATTTCTTGTCCATATCTTTTCAATTGCAATAATTTAGTTTTCACTGACTACCAGTCACACTTTGCATCTTAAGTTCGTTCTACGATCACTCCTAGCTCATTCGCTCACTTCTTGTAGCCGTTTAACGCAAAAATATAGACAATATTTTACATCAGTTAAATCGATGGCTCACGGCTATCATTATCTCGCGATCGTGTTGGTTTTCCATGTTTAAACGCGAATGAGAAATTCAGAAATGTCAAAACGATAAAATGTACTTTATTGAACTGTTGAGATAACGATAATCACGACACCACGCGCCGCGCCGCAGTCAGTTTTACGTGTGCCTTTAACAATAATGTTCATTACCGTGCAAATGTAAGCAATATCGGACAGGAGACAAGCAGTAATCTAGCTGCAACATTGAAGATCGTGTCGCACTCGTACACATTAAATAATCTAAAGTTCAATGCTTCGCCAGTTAGGCATTGGAAGTCTCAGATTAGTCTAGAGCTATTTTTTACTACGCATCCTATTAAAGTTCATTTCGTAGTTATTCGCTCCAAGTGTTTACCAAGTTTTTACCGTCGTCAATATACCCTAATCGAAAGCAATAATTGGTTGAACTTCTGAATTTCAAGTTTCATATGCTCTTTCGGTTTGTTAGTGGACCAAGCACCCACGTGACAGTTTCGTTGATAGATTACGGTATAAATAACCGTCGGACAAGCCGTAGCTTAGAGCCACACTGCCACGCTCGACTCGTCCCGCTGCTGCGCTGATGGCAAAACAATACAACAAATAACTAACACTATTGTTAACTTCTTACATCACCTACACCTACGTAGATTCTGTCTATGTAGGCGCTAGACGCGTTCGAATTTTGAATTTGAACTATTGTTTCTGGGTGTGATTTATTTTTAAAAATAAATTTTCTTTAAAAATTGGAGGTAAAATGGCCGGCTTTGTTTTTGATTATGGAACCGAATGGTTATACAAACAATAGATGTAAATTGTACTCTACTAATATAACGAAAGTCTATTTTGAGTACCGTATCGAAGCATTACCTACCGTGCTTATTTTTTGACTTGAGGTTGTCTGTTTTACTAACAAACTTAATAACAGATCAACATGTAAATGGTTTCAAAGACACATGGGTTCGATTTCCGTCCATCCGGTCATCTCAATAAAACCCCGAGAGAAGCTGGTCGTTCAAACGAATTGGCCAATCGTCAGAAAAACACGCAATCTTTTTGTAACCACGTTTTTATTCTCAGAATCATTCGGTACAAGAATAGGGCACTTCATTCAGAACCTAAGTTTATATTCTGGAGTATCCCTCGCGAGTTAAGCCTGGATTGGATATAAGTGCCTACGTACCTATACTTAATTAGTCATTACTCCTTTTGGACATTTTTAACACCAGTGTTTCTCAGCTTAAAAATGTGTCGGTAAAAAGCTTTTTTACGGAAAAGTTATTGTTTTGTGTTTGTATGGTATTTGATTTTTAGTTTGTTAGTTTAATTGCTCATGCGTTTTTTTCCTAAGTTATTAATTTATTTTACTATTGTTATGTTGTAAGTAGCTTTTTTGTAATTGCCTTTTTTGTTGTCTTTCTTTTGTTTCATATTTTTATCAGTGGAAACTTGTAAATGGCTTTAAAATTTTTATCATTTAAGAATACTGTTTGTATTAGCTTTAAGTTTCCCGGATAATATAAAATAAAATAAATAAATAAAATACAACTTATATTGGTACATTATTAAATTAAAAACATCAAAGTTTTACTTATTAAATTCCCAATGAGGTGCCAATTAATGTCTATTTTAATATGTCTACTAGGGAATCGATCCCAGAACCAAAACCCAGGACTCAAGCGTAATACATACTTACTGCGGTACTCAGAGATATTTAATGATTACTTAAGCCGTCACTTGGTAAAGATTTGACATACTTTTGTATGACAAAACTGGCAAAACCTTTAAGTGATGGCCTAAGTAATCATTAAAGCTCTCTGAGTGCGGCAGTTAGGTACCTACGTAGTCAGTCACCCTACTACGCACCCACAGTTCCTGAATTCGGTGACACCAAAAAAAAGGATGTCCGATCATTCTAGAAATAGTTTCTGTTGTTGTTTGCCAGCTGTCGACGGAGGAAGGATCCTCCTCTATAAATATGCTTAGGAAATAAAACAATCAAGTTTTGTACGCTTATATCACATAGCATTCCGACATTTGTAAGAAGGAAATTAATAGAGGGTTGATATATTAATTTAGTACCCGGATATATATTCTGCCTTTTTCTATATACCCAGTAAAGCGCTCGCCCAAGAAAACTCAGTCTTTTCAAATAAATAGGTTACTGTTTTTGGAACAAAAGAAGTATTACGATTAGGGGAGGGGGCGCGGGGTTGCGGGCGCACCGTCTGCGTACACCTGGCCTCGCATGCGCACGCGATCATTAAAAATGTTTATTTAAAAATCCGACCGCTTAACGCCGGCCGACACTCCACAAAAGTGAACCATTTCGGTTAAAGACCAACGTGTTTATTATGACGTTATATAATTAATGCTTTGCTCCGTAATTTGTAAACATACTGCCCATACTCACTTATTCATAAACGATAATTGTTCCACTTCTCATTAACCCAATCAATTAGTAGCTAATTATGCGTGATCTAATAACGGCATTGATAATACGCTACCTATATAAACTACGTTATTATTTGAAGAATAACACAAACCATATTGCATCAACAGACTTGACTAAATATAGAGCAGTGTTTGAACTTGTGTGCAACAAGAGCGACCTACGTAAAAGAATTTTGCATGTTGAAATATAAATAATAGTGTTAAAGAGTTCGCGTAGGTGAATACACATATGTAAAAGTACTGCATAACCACTTTCAATGTCTACAAACGGTCTGTCTATTTTCCTAATGTGTCGGCGCGGGCGCAGGCTGGCCTCTTCACCGACTGGACGGCGCTTTTTAACAAAACAAGACTCTTCCTGAAACATCAACATTATATCAATGAACGCATTACCAGATATAAACGAAAACAAAGCTTTTTATTCTATTTATTTGTGTTATTAAAACTTTCAACAGATTCTGATTACGCTCTCGAAAAAATTCAAGGATAATTTTTTTATTTAGAGTGCTAAGGGGCGTTGCGTAATAAAAATATTGCCTTGTCAAAATAATCTATGTAAACTATGAGGCTCTTCGAGGAATAAATGAATACGTTTGTGTTGTTTTAGTTAGAGAAGTCAGTAGCCTGAGGGATCTCTAACGCGTCCAATATCCGTGAGTTAACACACGCAGCAGCGGACGGTTGTCGACTGAAAATGTCGAAATAGGAAAGTTCATTAAGCTCGTGCTGCGGCTGCGACGTATAATCCTGAAATGTTTACTCAACAATAAAGGCGCCTAAAGCGCACTAAACTATGACATAAAAAGTTTAAAAAGCTCTCAGTAGATCAAACAAGACGAGTGGTGTCGGTCGACAGACGGTGCAGTGTTGGGTTACGGCCGGCGGGTCACATTTGTCCCAAATAATAAACTCCAGATTGGTGTCAAAAAGAACACTTTTTATGACACCATCAGCCCGTAAAATCCTCAATCCTGTGTTTATTTTTAATAAATCTTCCGCGAAGGTCGATGAGTCTTTGATCTGCCGAAGCGCACACTGTTAATCTATCCATCATACATTACGATGTAATTCAGATGTGATTTGAGAATTTGATGAACAAAATAATTAGTAGTAGTCCTACGGCTTGTTTATCTTTAGTTTGGGTGCACGAGTTACTGTTACAATAAAACAAAGTAATTAATTCTTTAGTGGTGTTCTCAATTTTGTTCAGATTTGTTTATTCCACCGTAATGTAAGCGGTAGACCTAATCAAAGCTAGGTCAAGCGTGTCTAAAATAGACGGACAGATCTATCAGTACTTCGAGAACCATTGCCATAATGGAAGTGCATATAATGTATAATCCCTGCGGTGTGGGCTGTAATGAGCCATCGTAAATCAGCGAAAAGGTAATTCAATAGCAATGACTGCTCATATGAAGAGAAAATTGCACGAACCAACGCGTATAGTAGGTACTTATAAGGGTTCTGCTTTCTCGCCATCTGAGTGAAAGCGATGAAGTGAGAGGATGCACAGGAATGTAATCCACAATTATATTCGTCTTACGAGAGTATTCCCACAGCGCATTGATATGAAAAACAAGCTTATAGTATTTTTTAAGAGCACACTGGTTAAAAGTAGTTGTGACGTATTTGTTTGTATACTTCTCAGCCAACCTTTTTAATTGATACCCATATTATGGGACTTAACTAACCATGCATTGTAACCCAAACTAAACGCGTACTTATCCCAAATTTCAGAGTTGTTTTAAGAGTAATTTGCAAGAAAAGAACACATACCCATTGCAAGTTACAATAAAAGCTTGTAATCACCTCAAGCTTGCGTCTGCTACGAATCTATGATACAACTACATAATGACGTCACACAGAGATTTGTTAATGCGATCAATCGCGTCGGTCGTTGTCACCTGTCACAGCCACACACACAGGGTCTTAATGCGGAAATGTGCATTTGGGGCACCCGGTACGCGAATTGTTGGGCTCGGCGCGTTCGGAACTACGTCCCAGTTGCCTAGTTGCAAGGCCCGGCCCGACACACATTCTACGAACAAAGATCCTTTAATTAGACGGTGCACCGGCTCTAATGTTGCATAGCTCGTTTACGCAATGCTCTGTTTCAGTACAGTTTATAGGAGCACCTGTTTAGCTCTCACAATGGTCGTCTGTTGGTAATGATTAGACACAGAGTATATAATCCAGAATTCCAGACACACTGAACACTTCGTAATTTTGGTTTATTCTTGAGTGTTTCGAGACGGTGAAGTTTGAACTCTATTATTGGTGTAGGTAAGCTTCTTCAAGCTTCAAGTAAGTTTCTTTAGCTAAACTTCCACACCGTTAGACCATTCAACATATAACGATTCTCCATAGATTAATGTATTCCGCTATTTTCTTGTTGAAAAATCTCAGTTCCATCCCTATATTCCCTTTTTGTCAGCGTTTAGTTGTAAGCAGTAAGTAAAGATATAAACCCTCTAAAGTTAACAAAAAATGCCTAATTTAGACGGCCGTGATTAGAAGACTGCAAGAAAAAGAAAGTATTTAACACAAAAGAAATTGAAAGGAAGCTAATTAGACATCCTCTTTCAATATTAATTTAAAAAAATCTTTTTTGCAAAATAAAACCGACTTCAAAAACACAAAAAGTGAAAAATAAACTTCAGAAGAAAAACCAGCTTATAAAGTCGGTGATAAGTGTTTGTTTTTTGATTTCGTTTTTTTTGCCACCGACTTCAGAAGCTGATTTTTCTTCTGAACTTTATTTTTCACTTATTTGAGTTTTGTGCTTTTGAAGTCGGTTTTCTTTTTTGCAAAATAGTTTTTTTATTTTAAAATTTTTAGGGATGCGTAGTCAATATGGGACCCTTATACATTGTTTCGCTATGTCCGTCAGTCTGTCTATCTGTCCGTCCTTCCGCACTATATCTTAAAGAATCAGCTGTAATTTGGCATGAATATACAAATGAGTAACGCCGACAAAGTGCTAACGAAAAACATTTTTTTTTAGGGTATCTCCTACACATTAAGTGGGGATGATTTTTTATTTATCGCGAAGTCCATTGTGTTGGATGTCGTTGGTTAGGTCTTTAAAAAAAATCGAGTTTGCTTAAACAGTTTTTCGATTAAGGGATTCGTTTGTGACATAATTATTAAGCTTTAAATTGCAAATAGTTAGACTCAAGTGTAGCTAAATCACCTTATGCAGGTTGTGTTTGGGCGTGTGAAAAAAATCACGGTAGTAGCATAAATGTACATAGGGAACGAAAATAAAAGGAAAACTATCACAGCTAAGTTATAGGCTATTACAAGATTACGAGTAATAGTCGACCAACTTATAAAATGTAGGTAGGTACTTGTACTTATGATATATTTTCCTAAACATAATTGTATGGGAGCGCAGGTCTCAAATCTGCAAATGTAAGTTTGGTTTTATTTTTACAATAAAAATCATCTTTCGGAGGCACATATACAGGATGGTTAATCAGTTTAGTAAGTTCACATATTTTGATGGGCAACTACGGAACCTTACATTGTGCGATGTCCGGCATGCACTTGGCCGGTTTTTATTTGTTGTAATATCCTATACAAATATTTACTATGCATTTAAAATTCAACCAAGAAACCCAACCGTAAACTTCAAGATTCCCTTAATATTGCTTTCAACTCCTTACCGTTGAGGAGTAGTACCTTTCATAATCAGCTCACCTAGATAACCTGAAAGAATATAACCATAATATGTACGTCCCCATAATATTTTATTAAAGAATTATCCTACAACACCTAACCGTTAAGGACCTTCCATCAACAGCTCATCAACATGAAGTGATGACTGCTAGATGCGAATACTTAAATAGCTTTAGAAAAATCACGAAACACCTAATACGTGCCTATAGAACTTGAAGGTGGCGCTCGAGTTCTCTGAGATGCCATCATCATCAGGTTTACATAATAGCCAGAAAGAATACAACTATCGGTCTATAAGTACGTATAATTTTGGAAGAATTTTCTTTCAACTCTTAACCGTTGAGGGGTGGTACCTTCTATCATCAGCGCATCCAAATGAGATTGTGATTATCAGACGCAAATACATGAGCAGCTTTAGAAAATATATGGAAAACCTAACAAGTGTCTACATTTGAGAGTTGCCTATGATTTCACTAGGATCCCATCATTATAGGTCCTGACTTGGTGACAATAGGAAAATATTTTTTAAAATCGGTTCATTAATGACGGAGATGTCCGTTATCATCCTTCAAACTGCGAAGTCTTACAATCACAACATTCGCAACTATTAATAAGCATCGAGTAAAGTGAAACTTCAATCTTCGATCTCTAGTTGCATGTAACCGCAGGGGTTGCTCAAGTGTATAAGATTCAGTTCCCAACAGTACTATATTAAGGTCTGATCGATTACTTATGAGTTAATAATAAGTATAATGTTTATTAAACAACATTAGCTGGCTCAAACAAAACAAGTAATTAAAATCAAGATCATGTTGCTATTTTGAAAACGTCTTGCTTACTTTTAAGAAAATCTAAATTAGTCATTAAGTGATTGTTTTAAATGTATGTATGTAGTTTACTTTTCAGCGAGCGGGTTTTTCTATGAAACGATTTATTTAAATCAGAAAGCGAGTTTCAATCCGAAGTAAAACCCTCTTGATTGATTACACCAACGTTGTAATATTTTACGTGAACGGGATGATGTTATTCAATTACACACTAATACCAAGATAACCATTTAGGAGTAAGTTATTTCTTATTAAAGTACTCAGCATTTGTGCCTCAATCATGTCTGTGCAAAGTCATCAAAGATTTTAGCTGTCTGGTAAAAATATGAAGATGATTCAATCATAATGGGTTTAAGTAACTCTTACGTAATTGTTAATTTGATCTTTAACGATAATTATTATTATGACTCGTGAAATGCGGATGCGTATTTACAAAGAGGTGGTACAGTTACGAACACTGATAGGTATGCAAAGATAAATAGCGTTTTTCCATTAGAAAGTTCTCAATATATAGCTGCCACGGACTCAGGATTTGTGCCTAATAGATGGCAATATGCTAACCAGCGCTGTGACATCCTACTAGTATTATACACGTGAAAGTTTGTAAGTCTGTATGTATGTGTGGATGGATGTTTGTTACTCTTTCACGCAAAAACTACTGAACAGATATGGATAAAATTTGTTACACAGATAGTTGATAACCTGGATTAACACATAGGATAGTTTTTATCCTGATTTTATCTTCCTATGGGATAATTTTCGAGTTGTAGTGGGCGAAGCCACTGGCAACACCTAGTATTTCGTACAAGTACATTTTATAAGTTGGTCGACTATTACTCGTAAACTTGTAAAGCCTACTTAGCTGTGATAGTTTTCCTTTTATTTTCGTTATATATGCTACTAACATGAATTTTTGCACACGCCCATATACAACCCGTATAGGTGGTTTAGGTTGGCACACTTGAGTCTAACAAAAAATATAACTTTAAAGCTTAATATTATTATCATATATTATAATTTTACATATTTTGATGGGCAACTACGGAACCCTTTATTGTGCGTGGTCCGACATGCACTTGGCCGGTTTTTTTGCCAATTTGTTTTGTCCTGTGCCAATAAAATTAATGAAACTTCTTCTTTCTTCTTTCTTCCTAAATGTAAAATACTGATATTCCTCTACATAATGCGGTTGGACTGGGACCTGATACCAACATAGTTGGGAAAAGGCTATGTAGATGATGACGATGGTAATATGCTCATCGTACAGAGGACTACAGGCGTGATGCTGATGTTATGGTTGAATATCACTATCACAACATATTACAAAACGAAGTCCTCCACCGCGCCTGTCTGTTCCGATTTTCTTGCTGTTTTCACCAATGGATAGAGTGGTTCTCGAGGAAGGTTTTGGTATAAAGGGTGTAAAAGTACCCTTAACGTAAACGAAGGGCACTTGTCCTCCCCACTACTGCGATATTTTTTTGGTTCTAGACCATACCTAGGAACCCCCTAGTTATGGAGATATTGGGGGTCAAAGTTCCAAATTTAGCAAAGCTTTTTTGTTTTGACTAGTTTTTCAGGTTACAACTTTACTTAAATTACCTCTGACCCGTTTACTATTCAAAGCATCCACTAGCACAATGTTTTAAGAGTGCTACATTGAGTTTTACCGTAAAACGTGATTTTTGACCCCAAAAAAAAAGTCAATTCCCAGCAAAAAATTTTGCGTAGGGGTACTTAGTTTGATGTACAGAATGCTTGTTTGACGTATGTGTGAAGGGTTGATTTACACCTTTCCACGCGGGCTCAACCGTAGTTTATTAAAAACCATAATGTTTTTCGCGATCTCTGTCCACAGAAGGCAGGGGCGCGCGCGGGCGGGCAGTTCGTCAGGCGTGATCCGTGGACGAGCAACCAGCGGACTTGAACAGACGCGTGGGATGCTGCACTCGCTACAAAAACGCGCGCCCTTGAGCACGCCGCTCTGTTTATTCTACTGTCGTCTAGCACTTAACGCCAACGTCGATATTTGCTATTTTTGCACGATACAACAGCAAAAGTCCGCGCTGTGGAAAATTATAGACCATCTCCATGTCTAGTGAGATTTTTCGTTGGAAATCTTTCTTGCTGAAAAGTTTAAGGAGCTTTTGTTACGTTTGGTATACGATTTTTCAGTTCAGGAAAGAAAACCTAGCTATTTGAATAATAAATTAAATGCCTCCTCAATAACAGCCACGGAGTCTGGATTTGTATCCGGTTGTTGGCAATAGGCTGAGGAGCTCGTGGCTTAATAATAACTGCCACTCGGGTTGATCTTTAGGTTAAGCTGCGCTTGCCTTGGTTGGTCTGTGGATGGGTGACCGCCGAATACATACCAAGTTTTCTCCGTGCCTCGGAAAGCACGTTAAGCTGTTGGTCCCGGCTGCCATGTACAGATCTTTGGCAGTCGTTACAGGTAGTCAGTGACCTGAAAGTCTGACAACCAGTCTTACCAAAGGGTATCGTATTACCTAGTGTCAACTGGGTTGTGGAGGTTCGATGATGGGATGATGGCAATAGGCTCGCCCCCTATTACATGGGGCTTAAACGCAACTGGCAAAATTTAAGACAGTGTACTATTAGGGACCTACACCTCTGCCTAACCCCACGGTAAGTACAGTCGTGATGTTATGTTATGCGTGAGAGATAGGTAGGCAAAACGATAATCTAAATCTGTCACACTTAGTTTTGTGCTTACCTACAAGTCCTACTACACAAGTACACAACAAACATCAAGACAACAACAACTTACAACAACAACAACTTACAACTTTGATATTGTAGCGTTTTCAGTAAGAACGGATGTAAGTAAACACTGCTGAACAATTTCAAGAACAATTCTAATTACTTCTAAGAATCGAATTACGAGAAAATTGAATGAGACGACCAATGAGAGACGTTAAATTGGATTTTTATGATGCTTACGATAGCTTGCGCCCGTTCCAATTTCGATACGAAGAAAAATAAAATAGAAAATGTTTTAGAGTTGCCATCCCCTTCTCCAGTAATTGGTATAAGAAGACTAGGTACCTATAAGAAAATCTACAAGTACCATATTATAACGATTAAGTATTATAAATCAGCCAGGTTGCGCGGGTATGTTTTTAAAGCCACATTGATTTACAACGCTCAGAGTGGCTTCGAAGTCGGGGCCGCGGGTAGTCCTCTGGTTATCGCGGCCTCGACATAGAGGGCGAAGATTATATTATTATGAATTGTCAATTTTTAACGCAATTCAATATTTATTATGATTTGCTAAAGTGGCCATTTTAGACGCTGCCCTTATGAAATGACCTGCATTTCATAACGGAAATGTAAAGCTTGATGTGCCAGTAGTTTAAAAAAATACAGTTCGCGGTATAAACTAATAGTCAAATTAAAAAAAAAACCTTTTATCCAATCCATGAATATAAGCTTTAAAATGATCTGGCCCTTTTTTAGCCTTTTGTTCTTATATAGGTAAAACGTAAAATGAACTAGTCCTTTCAAGTGTCAACCTAATAAACCTTCAGTTTCTTGCTTTCAAGTGATTGCGAAGCTTACCTTAATTAGGAAATTAATTACTAGGTTTAGTCAGCTGACAAGCTTTTGTATTGAATCAAATATGTATTGAATTCAATGGAGTAATAAACGTATTTAAGTACTTACCTATATAAATCGTAAATAAAGAGTAAACTAGCTTTGCCTTGTGTGACTCTGGGAGAATTGGCTTAAAACTTTGAAGTTCTATCCAATTTTTTAATTTATCTTGTTTGGGTCAGTTTTGAACAGTTTGGGTAATTTAAACAAACTTAATGTAAAGCAACTTTAATCAACCCAGCTTTAACGATTGGATGACATGACGATATTTTTTTAAAGTTCAATAGGGGATCGGACTGGGTCAAAAAATATGATTCTAATTAGTCCGTCAGTTAGATTATCGAAAAATATTGGATACGTGTTTTTTGTTTTATCAAATTAATAAAAATTGACGAAGATAAGACGCGTCAAAGATTATGAGTGGGGGGTTGTGACGTCATTTGTTGGTGAAAAATGTACTACCTTGTGACGTTTTCCAGGAATTCACGAGTTTTCGAAGCATTGTATCATATGAATTCATTTTTTGTTTATGTGAAAAAAGAAAAAATACATGTCCAATATTTTTTGAAAATCTATCTGACGGACTTATTATTATTTTTTTGTCCGATCCCCTATTCGGTAAAGTTGTTATAAGTGAAACAAGCGTAGAGTCAGTCTCTACATTTAATTTGTCATATATTATATCATCATCTGCCTAGTATTTTCCCAACTATGTTGGGGTCGGCTTCCTGTCTAACCGGATACAGCTAAATATCAGTATTTAACATGCACCGATCGACTGCCTATTGTGATAATGACCTTTATCCCATGAATTACTGACTAATACGATATCCTTTGTGGGAACACTGGTTGTCAGACTTTCGTGTCACTGACCTGCAATGACTGTCAAAGATCCAAATGGCCGGTAAGACCAACGGCTTAGTGTACTTTCCGAAATTCGGTATGAACTGGGTGGTCACCCATCCACGGACCAACCTAAGCGAGCGCTGCTTAACCTGATAATTTACCCGAGTGGCTGTTGTTATTTAACCACAAGCTCCTCAGTTTACGGATAAAAAAACTAAGTTACCGTTACACTAAGCACACAATCTAATTACAATCACTTAAAACATTTGCCGGAATAAAAAGTTTGTTAGTTTACTGATTTAAGCCAGTCATAAGCCCAACTCCGTAGACATTGATGATTGTTATTCTTTATTAGTTAATTACCCATCGTCATATTAATTTTAGACCAAAATATGTGACTTATCATGAATATGTTAAGGAGCAGCAGAGTTTAGTGGTGACGTGGCCCCCAGTCATAGCCATAGGTCATAAATTCGAATCCAAGACTAGTAGCACCTCTGATTCTTAGAATTCATGTATGAGAACTTACAAGACTGTTAAATTAGCATTCAGGTGTCAGCATGTTGTCATATTGTTTATATCATTGTTAACGCCTGAAATGTATCAGTTCTAGATTCGATTTTGTACAGAAAACGTGATTGTATTTATATTATAATACAATGGTTGGTTTATAAACCAACCCGAACAGGGCCCGCGTGGTGAATTTTGGCCCATCGCTCTCCAGAGAGGAGGCCTGAGTCCCTGCAGTGGGAACATTATAGGTTGATGATGATGATGGCGATGATTATGTATAAATTGTATCGTTACAAACACAGCCGTTCTCTTAACTCACTGATGTAATACTCGATCCTGACCGGGTGAAATACATTGCAGGCGAATGCTCCCGGTGAGGGGGAGTGTCGTTATTATGTGAAATGTATTTTACAAATCGTCGAGCAGTACCTACTACGTAAGAATAGAATCCTTAAGAATTGCCTCGTGGTGGCGTTCTGTAGTTTCCTTCCAGCAAAAATTAACCAAATCTACCAGCCCGTTCAATAATTATATATTGCGGCTATTTAAACTTTATTATATGTTATTCCCATAATATCTATACAGGTAAACACTTAAACGAATGATGTGCATAAATTTTCTCCGTATCGGTATTTCCTTATCAACTTTTATTGACGATAAAAGGTTGCTTTTCTAGTGAAACTTTTCCTTTCACTATTGATAATTTAATATTAGAGAATTTAAATAGGATTGTAATAGGATTTGTAGGATTTAAATAGGTACTTATTAGGTAAAGTCAAGGGAAATATTTTTTTATGAATTGAATACTAACATAAATAATGGGTGTAAAATACGCTAAACGAAAACGATAGCGTCATTCCGATTTATTCGTTTAAATAAATAATAATAAAATGTTTATTGGGGCTCAAAAGATACACAAACACGAGTTGAGACAGTCCTAGTAAGTAATTGAAAATACTTGTGTTGGGGCTGACTCGCAATTTCCCTTATTTCATACAGTATTGAGCCTAAAATATTACATAAAAAAAGTAGTTAAAAAACTAAAAAACCCGACTGAAAAAACTGAAAAGCCAAAAACTAGCAAGATTTTAAACTAAACAAAACTTTGAAGTAGAATGGACCCCCCATTCTATTTTCATTTAAATATAATTAATTAATATATATAATTCCGCCTGCCTCCAAGTTTTTACTTTTTTTATTTCCAACTTTTTAGTTCTTTCGTTGGTCCCGTAAAATTCTTCGCCGATGATTAACTCTTGTGTTTGTTTATAGGATTTGTGACTTTGTATTTCTTTTAAACATATAAGTGTCATATATTTTTATAATCTCCTTTTAATACCCTACTCGATGGTAATGGTTTTTTTTAAATCCGCGATGTGGCCCCCAAAATCCGCAAATTTCTTTGTTTTATTTTTTATTTTAATGTAGTCAGTGACACTCGCGCCATCAAGACGAATCTAACGACGGATATTTTATTCAAATCCCTTCATCCGTTTAGGAGTTGTGAGGGAACAAAGAAACGGACATACATACATACATACACACCAAGCACAACCCTCCTTTTGGGCTTCGCCGCAGTCGGGTAAAAATGCAACTAAAACAACAATGATATACTATATACATACCAGTTATTCTATATATTGGGAGTCAAAGTTCAAAATTTTTCACAAGTTTTTTCTCTAAGGGTATTTTGTCCTAAAATGCTGTTAGAGTGCAAACTAGGTTCATACCTACTTATTTTTGATTCTACATGATATACCTATTTCCTTTTCAAATAGGCTTTCTTATAAACGGCGGACTGCCACAACGGACCGTTCTTTGAAAACGATTACATGGCAATCCGTTTCTATAAACGAGTGTGTATGTTTATCGTCTCAATAATCCCTAGATACGGACAACTCTTATGAATATTCATAAGACTTCTCCGTATATAGGGATTACAAATGGTGATGGTGGTACATGGTCATATGCCCTTGGATGTTTTCGGGTCTACTTAAATGTGTGTTACCAAGGGAACCTCGTACCTTTAAAATTCTTTTTCTACATAGAGTCGGCCAAAAGCTTATTGTAAATATCTGACCGTTGGGTTGAGGATTATAGAAGTCGGTGTAGAAGTATAAAAGTAACAATAGTCCGGTAAAGCAGTAGCCAGACTCCTAAGCTGACCTGCAAGATGCCCTAAAAAAAACTAAACTGAAATACCACTTGGCTTCTTCATGAAATATCTAGTCATTCAATAGGATTACATGAACTTGGAGGATTGTATTGATGATTATAATTAGAATAATTTTGTTATATTATTGCATAAGTATGGTATTACTGTGTCCTAGCAGGGTTCATGTATGAAACTTATATCATGACTAGCGGACCTGGCAGACGTCGTACTGCCCCTACAGCAGCGCCACCTACCGGGTCCAAGACAGCAAAACCCCCATTAACAAAATGATCCGCCATTTATTGAATTAATTTGTTACAAAAAATGTGATAAATGAAGAAACGCTTGACCGATTATTTGCAAACTTTACATAAACCATCTACTAAATAGTCCGAACAACGCCTAAACATATGGTTTGGATAGGTGAGCCCGTTCTTGAGTTATAAAATTACAACGAAAAGTGGCATTGATTTTTATATATATAGATATGATTATGAATACGGTTAAGGTAAATAATAATCATCATATTTTGTTCAGCATACAGCCTGACACTGACAATTGCAAAAAACGTAAGAAAATTTTAATATCGCTGGCTACCCTGGCGCTTAAACCCAAAGTCCTATATCTAAAATACTTGTGTAATATTGAGATCCTAAAATAAGAGAGCGTAATGTTCAGTTTCACTTACACTACGTGGTTCATACCTTTATGAAAATGTAGATAATAGCTCGATATTGAATGTTTAACATCATAAAAGAAAACTATAATAAAGTACGGCAACACTTTCACTGTGCAGTTCAAGGTGTCGTTGCTTGTCAAGAAAATTTTATTTCTGTGTTTTCCCGCCTGCATATAGATAAGTTGAATGAAGTGTAACTGTCTAAACGCCATAGAACTCGCTATCAGGTGGTCTGAGTCATGTTGTTTTATGTTTCAATGTTGGCGCCACTTAACGCGCATTTTATTCGTCTTGCATAACAACACACATATTCGCAAATTGATGGTCATGCTCAAACATAAATATAAGTTTCTTTTATGTGACAATTATCGTTTTAAATAATTATAATTTTACAGTCTTTAAACGCCACTGATCGTGACCAGCGTATAAATAAACAGAAACCTGTTCCATGATATTATGTGTAAAAAGATTTATGTTCTTCCTGGTTTCGTTTTTGCCGCCATTTTTTTCCGCTTTCTGGTTGTCGGCAAGTTCGCTTGGTTTTACGGATTGATTAGAGCCTATACGAGCTTTTATCTATGACTTTAGTTCGTATACTTCATATACTTAATCTAGATATTGTCTGCGTCAGGATTACTGAACCAAGTTGGATGTTTTAGCAACAAGAAGTTTTTGTACCTATTTGGTACCAAAAAACGTAAGTACACCTAGAAAAACTTCTTCTAGGTGTAACTTTTTTTTGGCTTATATAAATAAAACAAACAAAATCATAAGTTGAGGTACCAATAAGGTACTAAATTTTAACGAAATGTTGAACTAGTTATAAATAACGTCTACAACTAGATGAAATCCAGCCAGTCCAGCCATTCTGGAAACAGAAATTGGCCACTTTCCTTTCTTAAGTTACAACTCTTGAACCAGAAAATCGAACCCATGACCTCAAGCTCAGTAGTTGTCCTTGCGACCAATCGACCAACGAGGCACATTTTTTTCTACCTATTTAGTTAATTACTTTACTAATCGTAGCTCGAAAGTACTTTAGCATCACACTAATATTATAAAGGCGAAAGTTTGTGAGTGTGTATGTTTGTTACTTCTTCACGCAAAAACTACTGAATGGATTTAGATAAAATTTGGTACACAGATAGTTTATAACCTGGATTAACACATATGATAGCTTTTATCCCAATTTTATCTTCCTGTGGGATAATTTTCGAGTTGTAGCGGGTAAAGCCGCTGGCAACAGCTAGTACTATCACACTAATATTATATTTATAAAATAAAGGCGAATGTTTTTGAGTGTGTATGTTTGTTACTTCTTCACGCAAAAACTACTGAATGGATTTTGATAAAATTTGGTACACAGATAGTTTATAACCTGGATTCACACATAGAATAGTTTTTATCGGGTATATAATATTTAGTGGGATAATTTTCGAGTTGTAGCGGGTGGAGTCGCTGGCAACAGCTAGTTATTCATAAAAATAATTACTGACTTTTCTTCGAAATCAAGTTAAGTTGTAAAGTAGTGCTATAAATTATCGAACAGTTTTTATGACCGCCAAAAATGGTCTGTGTTGACTGATACCAATTATATCTCGTACATTCAGTGCCCAGCTTTACCTGACCCCTTTTCTAACACTACTAAACTTGCCGTCTTCTCCTTTAGACTAGGGATCAGGTAATACTGGGCAATGACTGTACTAAGAGCTTATTTGGCACCATTTTTCTACTACATGTTTGGCAGTTAGTAGATTAGTGGGGTATCCAGTTGCCTTTGGGGGCAGATCCCTGTCCGTATACGTTACTGGCTTTAGCCCTGAGACTCCGTACAAATAAGTAAAAGCAAGTTTTTCTTATACTGTTTCCTTCACTCGATGATGGTCTACGTGCATTGGGTGTCGAGTATTTACTTTGGTGACGGTTTTGGATTTACCGGTTCCGACTAAGGGCCGATTGGAGGTCTTTCCATTATTCTATAGGACAACTGTTATTTATCCACAACTAGCGGACCTGGCTGACGTGGTGCTGCCCGGATAGTATTGAATTCATTTGTTACAAAAAAAATTATAAATGAAGAACCGCTCGACCGAAATAGTGCAAAATTCACATAAACTACCGACTAAATAGACCGAACAAAACCTAAACATTTGGTTTGGATAGGTGAGCCCGTTCTTGAGTTATAAAATTACAACGAAAAGTGGCATTGACTTTATATATAACCTTTGGCAGTCGAAATAGAAATAAAAAAATACTAGAAATACGTAGAAATACTGGTATACATCCGGTTAGATTGGAAGCCGACCCCAACTTGGTTCGGAAAAGGTTAGGCAGATGATATTTGTATGTATTTATGTGTAGTATTCATCATCATTATCATCGTTTCAGCCAAAAGATGTCCACTTCTGGACATAGGCCTCCCTCAGGTGTCGCCACATTGACCAGTCCCGTGTGTCTCGAATCCAGCGGGTCCCCGCAACCTTCACCAGGTCATCGGTCCACTTAGTGGGAGACCTTCCAACGCAACGTCTTCTGGTTCGCGGTCGCCACTCCAGTAACTTTTCGGCCCCATCGGCCATCCATTCTGCGAGCAATGTGCCCTGCTCATTGCCACTTAAGTCTGGCGATTCTTCGGTATATGTCTGTAACCTTGGTTCTCATGCGGATGTCCTCCTCATCCCTCTAAAAATAGTATTCATAGTAAAATAATATTCTATGCTGATATCTTTGGGGACTACTTTGTTGCTTTCTGAATGACTTTGATAAATTATGTATTCTTTTGGCTTAATTTGTAAAATCCTAAAAAGGTAATTAGGGGCAACTCCCTCTAGTCTTATCATGTTGGTACTTTGTAAGGTTGTTTAACCTAGTATTAACTGGGTTGTGGAGGTCAGATAGGCAGTCGCTCCATGTAAAATACTGGTATTCAGCTGCATCCGGTTAGACTGGAAGCCGACCCCAACATAGTTGGGAAAAGGCTAGGCAGATGATGATGACTTTGTAAGGTTGTATAAGTATTTTCATTACTGATACTCTGAAAGTAGGTCATAACATACCTGCGAAGCGAAACGAAAAATACTGGTCTATTTCACATTTTTATTGAACCATGTTCCAACCTTTTATACAGCCACTCAATTACAGACGAATGACATAGATTTTGACAAAATCTTTGCCATTTTTTTTTAATGAAAACGGGAAAGCGACAACATCAATACAAATTGTTTCTTTATTAAATCATTTATGTTTTTATTTTCCTCGTATTCGTAATGAAAAGCACAGTGTTTACATCGGGTAAATTTGTCCCTCGAACTAGCGCCCTCACTACGTTACGGGCACCAAACCCCGTCTCGGGACTAAATAAGTAACTTCCATCCCTTGGGTAACAATGTACTATCAGAGGCTTAAGTACAAACTGGATGAATTAATTAATAAAACAGCTGTGAGATTTCTCAGGACTCATATTATATTCGTTTTTAAAGCGTAGCGTAAACGAACCTAATCCCGAAGGCATCGGCAGAGGTGTACCTTATACTAGGTACCCATATTTACCTAGTTACTTTTTAAGCCTTATGTATTAGAAGACCAGCTTTTTGCGAGTAACCGGGCACAAATAACACTTTGACCGACCCGGGAATCAAACCTAGGTCCTTATTATCGACAACAGCGCTTGCAACAATGAGGCAGTCATATTGCATTTCATTCAGACAATTATTTTTCCTTTATCAATGAGACTTTGTTGGCAATATAAAGATCACGTTTATTATCTCAGGACAGACAAATATTTTGAGTTAACGTCTTGGTAATTCCCAGTCGGTAATATAATGATTCAGTCGTTGGATGAATATCTTCGATTATAATGATGTCATCAATCTTAGAAGTAAATTCAAGTATATTGTCATACTGATTGATAGTTACTGATTACAGACAACTTACGAAATACGAACACGAATTGTTTGGCTATGAAATCCTTAAGTACGAGTAGTTGTGTGTGTGTGTGTTTTCGTACATTCTCAGCTTACAGTGCCGTAGGGGGACTATTCAATTATTATTTAGTAGCCAAGGTTCAAGCAGGTTATCTAACTGAATTTCAGCTATATGGTATCTGAACTGATCATGTATAAATTTGTTTGGGTAGTGAATAAACTGTTCTATAAATTGTTGCCAATTCGCGTGACCAGCGAGCTGGCTCTCTCTTTGACCAAAGAATTAGCATTTCCATTCAACGTGGCAATGCTGCCAGTCTTCTAGGCACGTCTCCGGATGACAATGATGCAAAGAGGGTAGGTACTTTGACGCCTAAATGTCCTATTGTCGATGTTGTATGAATTTTCGATGTAATTTTTTATTATTTGTTTTAGATCTATTTGCAGTTTGATGTACCTATATGGTACTTTCTATATTTCCCTATTGAAACTTACCTTTATTTCTTTTTTTATCATTTTATAGAGCAAGGTGTACGTTATCTTTTAAACTCTTAGAAGTCGAGCTTTAAAGTTCTTAGAGCCTATTCAAGTTTGATGAAAATAAAAGCGTTAGTAAGAAATCAAAACAGGCATGGTGGGGCTGACCCCGACATTTTCCTTTTCGTAGTAAACATCCCTAGTGCAGTAAATTATTTAGATATGTGGGACAAGGACTAACTAAGGACATCAAGAGTTCATTGCAAATCTATTTCAAAAAGATGTTAACAATGGAGGTAGGTACAAGGAAATGTATGTTTATAAGAAAACATCTCAACTGCCTGTAGAAAATCCGTTGTTCCGTACAAATATAAAAACGCGTTTCTTTTATGTACACCTTTTAACTTATTATTATCCCACTTCCCACTAATACAATAAATGCTTAAGTTTCTGAGGATGTTTGTTACTTTATCACGCTAAAACTGCTGAACGGATTTGGATAAAATTTGGAAAACAGATAGTTTATAACCTGGATTAACACAAAGGATAGTTTTTATCCCGATATGATCTTCCCGTGGGATAAGTTTCGAGTTTTAGCGAGCGAAGTCGCTGTCAACACCTAGTATAATATACAATGGGTATCTTCACACCCATTTGGTGGATTGATTGAAAGATGATATTATTATGTCTAGGTAGGAAATGGACTCTGTGATGCCGGTTTATACAGATAAAGGGTGTAAATACAGCCATAACGAAGCCGAGAGGCACTTCTCCTTCCCGTATTGCAATAATTATTTGTAAACAATCTATGTGTACACGAAGAACTTAACTAAGTACGGTAATTAGACAATAATTACCAAACAAACACCTCAAAGTGTGGAATAACACCAAAGAACTAAAGGTAGTTAATGAAAATCATTATCGAACAAAAATGTATGTCAGCGGTAGAATTTTAACGACAGGCCATACGACAACACCTCGCGAAGATTTATTAGAGAGGCATCATTTACGTCATCAGTCCAATCTAACGACATGATTTATTACGATTCAACACCCTACATGGCTATGGACTATGCCTACCTATTATAAAGCTAAACGCTTGCCGTGTCTGTGCATTAGAAGTAGACGAAAGAATAATTTCGGCTGGCTGAGTTAAAGCTTTTTTAGCAACTTGCGAATTTAATTTTGAAATCGAAATCACACATCACATCACGCCGGTAACTCCCGAAGGGTTTGGCAGAGGTGTACAAGTAAATCCTATAGAACATCCACATTTCGAAGGCGAAATCAATCTAAAATTATCACTGAAATTAAAATTCTGCTGTTGCTAATGTAACTGATTGTTTACGATTAAATAAATACGCTTGTTAGTCGGCTGGTACCTTAATTATTTTCTTAGCTTATGTGCAAGTTGTGAAAATATAGCCCACAATAGCCAGTAGGTGGTAGTAGGAGCAGAATACATATATATATATATTATATATATATATTATATATTATTATATATTTATTTATTTATTATATATTTATTTATTATTTTATATGTATATTATGGTTAAAAAAGAACCGACTGAAAGCAGGCGGCGACTTGGAAGCAGGCGGGGTTCATTTGAATATTTAATTATGAAATGAAAATAGAATAGACCCCGAATGCTTCCTAGTCGCCGCCTGCTTTCAGTCGGGTTTTTTTAACCATAATATTTTTGTATTTATATATATTTTTTGAACTTTTCAATACTTTTAAGTTCTTTTGTGTTTGTTTTTTCGTTGGTCGCGTAAATTTCTTCGCAGATGATATTGTGTTTGTTTAAAGGATTTGTGAATTTCTTTTAAACCCTTCATTTTGATACCCTACTGGTGGTGGTAACGGATTTTTTTCTAATCCGCGATATGACTCCTTAAATTTGCAAGTTTTCTTTGTTTTTAATTTTAATGTAGCGAGAGACACTCGCGCCATCAAGACGAATCTAACGACGTATATTTTATCCGTTCATCCATTTAGGAGTTGTGAGAAAACAAAGAGACAGACGTACATACATACATACATACGTACACGCCAAAAACATAACCCTCCTTATGGGCTTCGCCGCTGTCGGGTGAAAAGACATGCCTACTATTGCCCTAATACTCGTATAAGACCGATCAGCGAAAACACAAGTAATTAATTAGCATTAACATAAGCAAAACCACCGGTAAAGCTAATCTCGTATTATTCAAAGATTACGTTAAGAAGATGCACTAATCATTAATCTCAGAAATATTGTTCTCTCAGATCAAAGGTCGTTTTGTCTACCTCCAATAAATAACATTGACCCCGGGGTCAAAATAATTCAATACATTCTCTTTGAAAAACGGGAATACAACGGGTATAGACACTTCGACAAATGCTTCTTATAAATTAATGTTTTTATTTGATAAATTAACGGATTATGCAACTTATCTCCTTGAAAGGAAATAACCTAAGATCGCTATGAAGATTTAGATAACACGCTTTTTACGATGAAGATAATATGGTTAGTTGAATGTATTAAACAAAAAGGTTACAAAGTTTTATAAGACTAGAAAATTACAAAATATTGACCTTTAATTCTTGTTACTTTTGTCTTCAAAGGAGGATGTGAAGACGAATACTAATGAGTTGATACATGAAAGCTGAAAAATTGCAAAGCTTAAAAGCTTCCCAACCCACGTTACGAAAACGATCATTACGAAGTTTGCGTTTCTTACACATTGTAACGTTCTTATAATAGCATCTTACATACTAGTATTTGTTTGGATAACTCTTCCTCAGATTGTAGTATACAGTAAAATTTATTCATATCATAAAATAACAGCGCTTACAAAACCCATTATAATATATGCGAAACGCCTTATAATTAAAGTATCGTGAAACATTTCTTTTAATTTGCAATTGCACAATACTTGAGACGTGTTTTGTTTATAACTGCTATTATAACAACTCTCTTAATACTACACAGAGGTCTCGTGTTTACACTGGCGGTCATATGTTCCTCGATCTATGTTATTAGCACATATTTAAGCCGTTTATCAATATCATAACGGGTGGTGTAAGCCAGCGTACTCAATAACGAAGAATACGATCAGTACGTGTCGATACACGGCGCAAAGACAATCGCGTACAGAAGACGTCCGCGTTATCTGGCATGTTATCTGGGGAACGTGACCCCTCTGCCCCGCTATCGGCGAGCACGCCGCCACCGCCCGCCCATCTCACCCCGACAGTTCTTCTCGAAGACCAACGCAAATAAATATCGGCCGAGTATTTTACGAAAGCCATTAATTTAGAAATGCCGATCTGTCGTACGATTGTTTATGATCATCGAGTCAGACCACCTTGTCCGTGTTATTAATTGATCGTACGATAAGCTTTGCAGTTAACGATTACACGGTTCGATTTTCTTTCCTTAAAAATTACACGGTGTCGATTATTTTGGTTGGATATTGGAACAGGAACTTGCTCTAAAAATAAATTAAGTGGCTGTGTAGTGCCGCGTGGTCACCGGACATGATGGCACGAGGGGCCTGACGCATCGCGTGCTCCGCAGGGGCCCGCGCTTTGGTTGCTCACATCGCAGCCACAGCACTTGTGCCCCATACCATACACTTGCAAACGTTCCTCTAGAAATGTATTCAACAAGTCGTTGAAAATCTCGCACCACCTGTTGCGAGCCAAACAAACATCTCAACTAGGAAAATGTCGGAAGGATTACGTTAAGATGGCCATCATTTTTCTTTAGCTTACACAAACTCAGCTCAGTCTTAGCAGACTTTGCATCTTATTTACTGGTTGAGAAATAAACTAGGAACTGAATACTGTTTACTTCCAATGGACCGCATTAGTAGCACTCGAGAAACTTTAGATGCTTAGGTGCACGGTTGCAAATTAATATTACCCTATACACAAACATATCTTTAACGATTCTTTTAGGAAACCCTACTGAGACGATTACAGTAAGAAACTCCACAGTTCAAAAGATATGAACGAATGTTTTGTTGTTTTGTTTAATCCTTACATTACGGTTTCCATTACGGAGTGTAACTGAGTCGACTCAGGGTAACGTGGCTCATTGCCTCCGTCTGAGCAAGAGGGCACTGAGCGCGATTATAATATTAAATGTCTCTCTTGGCTCACAGCTCGCTGGTTTCGTGGAATTTAAGAAGAACTTGAGTGACACGTAGCCACAGACACATTATACAGCACTAACATTAACCTAGCCATAAGTCAGCTTACAATTTCGTTTTTATGTAAATAATAACGCAACGCACTTGTGAAACCACTTAAAACATGAATTTATGTCCAAATGAAAATTCTCTAATAGCGTTTTAAAAGACAGGAAATGAGCGGAAATAGTTCTAAGGTATTATTACATGTGAGATGTAACTCATGTAATGTCGGCGTTGTTTGAACTCTTACAGTTACGTCATGTGACGATTGCAAACTACTCTAACTCAGTCGAATTCGTTAAGTTTAGCCGATATCAAAACCAAAGGTCGTAGGTCGTTCGTATTGTTAGTATGATTCAACTAAACTTGAATGGCAATTGTTATTAATTTTAGTTTATTTTGAATGGTAGCATTATCGTTAGGTATACTTGTGTACAGTGTACACTCATTATATGTGAGATTTTTGTTATATTAGGCACCTAGTTTAAAATAATTGGGTAATTTGTTTGTTTGGGGTGAGAGTGGCTATTATGTCCTCATTATATTTCGGAGAATATGTACATATGTATTTGATATCTTCTACATTTTAATTGGTCAGTATGAATATAGGGAAAGTGGTGTGTAACCGCCATAGGCATAGCATTGGCCTTAATGCTACTTATACTGCGTGGATAATAACGATTTTCCTGAAACTAGAGCTTATATTCTGTAACTGAAATCATAATGCCCAAAATTGCGTATTGCTTGCAGTCGGCGTGCGTGTATGACGACATAATGCACGTGGAAGAGGCAAAAGGATAATAATACCCAATTGGGTTCGATTCCCGCACGTAACAATTATTTGTATGGCCTACAGATATTTGTTTCGTGTCTAGGTGTATTTGTGTATGTGAAGTTTAAATGTTTGTAAACGCACTCACAGTACAGGAGAAATTCCTAGTGTGGGGCAAAGTTTAAAAAAAAACGATATATGTAAAGACCGTAGCAGGTGCTGTTCTATAGTTTCTGCCTAACTGAGTCTATGGTAAAAAGGCATGAGTCTATGTATGTTAAGGTGAAGGGACCGTTTCAGTTCATATAAGTCTCAAGATTGCATTTTTCATCAAATAGTCACTCGTAGGACTTATATGAACTGAGACGTTTGTATTGGTGATTTTAATCATTATTATTCAGTAAATAGGCATTTTACGACACTGACCGGGAAAATGCAAAAAACGTAAAAAAATCGAATTTCGCGGGCTACCTTGTCAAGTCGCATCAACCTTAATATATACTAGCCGATGCCCGCGGTTTCTACTGCGTGGTTATCGGTCATCGCGACCAAAACTAATGTTATATTTTCATCCCCTCTTTTCAACAAAGTTATTATTTTGAAATTACAGACACTTGAATTTTATTTATTTGTATTAGATATCAGACGGCTACCAGGGTTAATATAACCCTTTCCTTGCAGTCGGGTAAAAATTAGGAGCGCAGGAAAATTTACAATTCTCCAAAAAGGAGATTTTAGTAAAGAGGAACGTAAAGTACCAGGTTGAGTAGACTTACATATCGTATTAAAAAAAATAAACTATTGCATATTAAAAGATAATTATTTATTTATAGAGAGGCGAGAGAGAGAGGAGGTCTGAGTCCCTGCAATGGAAACGTTATAGGCTGATGATTATGATGATGATTTACATAAGTACATACAATTGCGTAGCTAAATATTACCTATTAAAGGAAAAATTGGTTACATAGGTACTAAGGTATTGTTTTCTTATTTATTTCGATACTGGGTATATAATCTTACTATAATATTTAAATCTAAGTACAGCTAACTATGAATATAATAGGAAGCTAACAACTAAAAATAATAGGAAGCTAACAACTAATTAAAAAGACGACCATTGATAAAATGATTAATAGTATAATAAAATTGAACCAACTTCTAAGAGAAAGCTAATGTAAAGTAACATCATCAATTTTTAAGCCAGGGGTTCCCAACGTATTACCCTATAGGCCTCCCTAATGTTTACGCTAAAAAACTCAACTCAACTACAATGGACAAAAAAAAACGATGAAAACTTTAATGGACTTTATTAATCGTGTACACTGTACAACGTATAATAATGACCATTAGTGAGCACATTGGGCCTGCACTTTATTAACCAATTTATCAATTCTAGGCTTCATGTTGGTCAGTGCACAGCTTAGATCATTTTCGACATGAAGTCTATATTTTATACCAGCGTCTTTGAATTGTATGTATGAGTACTGTACTTTATATAGAGCGACAGGTCTATCTGACCTCCACAGCTCACTTAGTACGATACCTTGGTAAGACTGGTCTTGGACCTGTTACAATTGTAAAAGATCTACAAATGACATTCCAGTCCGTGCTTTCCAAGTGCTGTATATTAACGCCCTTTCCAAGTCACGTTGGGAAAATCGGTATGAAACGAATTCCATCCACAGATCAACCTATATGCAAGCGCAGCTTAACCTGAAGATTGATCCTAGCGGCTGTTTTAATTAAGTCACAAGCTCATCCAAATGTAAAGTGACAATCTACACCATTGATTTAAGTTTGTGGTGGTCAAATGGCTGTCGTCAAACTATGTCAGAGGCGCTTGAGGTGGTTTAGAAAACTCTGACACTTAGGTGTATGGGGTCGTTAGACTTTACTGTCCACACGATAAGAAGAATAGGGATATAAAATATGGCTTAATAAGAACTGTCACTCGAACGATCTTTAGGTTAAGCTGCGCTTGCCGAGGTCGATCTGTGGATGGGTGACCGCCCATTACAAACCGAGTTTCCTCCGTGCCTCGGAAAGCACGTTAAGCTGTTGGTCCCGGGTGCCATATATAGATCTTTGGCAGTCGTTACAGGTAGTCAGTGACCTGAAAGTCTGACATCCAGTCTTACCAAAGGGCCTTACCTTACCGTACCCGTTTACCTTATCGTATTACCTAGTATTAACTGGGTTGTGGAGGTCAGATAGGCAGTCAGTAAAATACTGGTATTCAGCTGCCGGTTAGACTGGAAGCCGACCCTAACATAGTTGGGATAAGGCTAGGCAGATGATGATGATTATCTAAAAATATTGGATGCGTATTAAAAGGGAACTTAATTATGGGGAAAACTAAACTTGGATTCACTTTTAAGTATATCTGTAATATTAATTTACTTGGGAACAATACAGAGTAATTGCTAATTCGATCGAACAACGAAAAAAGCCATATGAGTAAGAAAAAAAGTTTTTAAAAACGCATATGTCTCCGATGAGGTCCGAGCACAGAGATCGTAGGGCACAGGGCACGCGCTGCGTTTGCCGGAATCCTTACTTCCTTACAGTATTTTTTTTTTATCAACTCAATAAAAATTTACGAAGTTAAAACGCGTCAAAGATTTGAGTGGTAATGTGTGACGTCACTCACCGGTAAAAAATGTCATACTTATGTCTTAGAATTATGACGTCACACGAGTTTTCAAAGCACTGTATCTTCTTCATTGTTTGTTTACGTGAAAAAAGAAAAAAATACGTGTCCAATATTTCTTGGAAATCTATCTGACGGACTAATAAGATTCTTTTGGTGAAGTACCCTATTACAATCGATAAAATTTTGTCATAGCAACTTGTTACATCACGCCTGTTATCCCTGAAGAGTAACGCGCAGGTGAACTTACAATTAATACAGTCACATCTCGCCAGTAATGTGTGAGTTCCTTACGTCCCTTGTAATTAGGAGGCGGGTCTGTTGTCATAGAAAAGGAGTTTAAATTTAATTTGCCCGCCTAACTGCCGCACTCGGAGACTATTAAACTATTAATGATTACTTAAGCCATCAGTTATTAATTATTTTGACAATTTAGTGAAGGTTTTGTATGTCATTTAACCTTAGTAAGAGAGGGCTTAAAAAAAAAAAAAAAAAAAAAAAAAAAAAAAAAAAAAAAAAAAATCTCTCTAAAAAAAAATCCCTTATCTCTTTTAAAAAATATCTCTGAGTACGGCAGTAACTTCCCCAATTTTTTTCAACATTGCGGTCACGCATTGAACCTATATTAATCGATAGGTGGTAGTTTTGTAAGAGACAAAACGTTCTAAAGGGTAACGTTTCCGAGATATTAGCTATCAAAGGTAAAGTCCATTCACAAATAGCATCTTTAGCACAACTAAGATTACATTAACCTCGCCTGAAACAAAAACAAAACCCGAACACAAAAGCAATTAAAACAGTACAGAAAAACCCAATTTCAAGTGACGGACAGTACTTTTTTTTTTTTTATAAGTGGGACAAGCCCGCTTCACTATTCCCAAACCACTGTAACTTCTGTAAGCCAGAATCAACAGTGGCGACCACAAGAAAAGCGCCGATACAATGAAGTTCGATGAAGTTCCATAGAAATGATTCTCTATAATGGTCTTGGATCCCGCAACGAAATAAATCAAAAAAAATAAAAATAGCGGGGGAGTAAAAATTTCCACTTCCCTCCATATCAGCAGAAGAGAGAACAGAAAAACGGACAGACGGACAGTCCATCAGACTTAACACCCGTCTGATCGATTGAAAACGGGAACGTGGTAAATGTCCCGTTTTCAGTGATAATGGTGGTGTAATTTCGATGTTGGAAAATTACTAAAATTGAATAAACTAAGCACATTCATGTTTTGTAGAGGCAACACGTATTAGCACAAATACAGTGTTTGTGCTAACACACTTAGTTTTTACTAGGAGGTCAGCTTTTTCTTGTTTTTATTGCCTCTATCGTGCGGCTTACTGTAATAATGATAGCTAATACTAAACTGCGAAATTATTCCCTCACATTATTTCATTTCATCAGGTTGTGCCCACGCTAAATATAAATCCCGTGGATATTGTGTATTTGTGTCTGATTCAACACAATAATTACGTGATAAACTACAATTATTGTAGACCTCATTAAGCCTTTGATCCATTTTACACAATTGCTTAACAGAGAATGGAAATCTATCTTTTATTTATGTAGTTAGGATATTTAGTAAGTCCGTTATCCGTATTTTATAAAAATTGTAATACACACTGTTTCTGTCGTACCTCGTTGGTATTTTGTAAAGAAGGTGCATTATAACAGAAATAGGAAAGATCACAGAGGGGTCCCGAGTAATCCTTACTTGACCCGAGAGCTTTCAAAGCGTTAAACATATCTACAACTATCAGCTTTTCGCTTAACCCATTAAAAACATGCTTTACTGTGCTATCTTCGTTACCACTGATAGATTATCACTTTGTAGACCCCTCTGTATTCGATTCCCAGACCGGGCAGAGTTACTGGGTTTAACGTAGGTATACGTATTTCTTGGTATTAGAACGAGCAAAGTTGGTATTGTGCCACGTACGTGGGACTACAACATAATGAACTGTGGGTGTATGGGTGTACTTTTCATCTGTGTACCCCTCTAGGGTATATAGGCGTGATGTAAGACATATATATGTATGTACCTATGTACATGTAATACACCTATATTTCTCCAAGTAAAGTGCCCAAGGCATTAAGTCCGCCTTTGTACGGTTTTATTACTTGCGCAAAAAGTATTAATAAATAAATAAATAAAGTTAGTTTAGTTTTGTTCATGACCCACGTAACAGAGGGCGAGAATATCGCAATTAACGCGACACAAATTCAGGCTTCGAGCTGCTACTGAGTAAAACCCAATAACAGTTTTCTTGACCGGGGGGACTCGAAGCCCCCTAACCTCATATTCAACCATTACAAACCGATGGGTCTAGTGGTCGCAACTCGCAAGCGCTAATGTAAACTTTTGTAAAACATCAAACATAATATATACTTAATATACTATTTATAGGTACCTACCTATATATCCACAATTATATATAGGTATATCTGTTTCCAATAAATGTTACAATATACAGTATGCGGTATGTTTGATACAACATGACCCGAGCCTCGTGTAGTGTAAGTGAATATACATGTTCTGTATGTTTTAAAAATATGTTGTCGCATTCATCAAATTATGTAAAACAGACAACGATGTATATTCAACTTGGTTGTGTGTTAACAAGCTTTGGCTAGACACATGTTTTACAATATAATAAAAGAAGAAATCATATTCAGTATTGAATTTATTACTTTGAATATTCAATTGAAAAAAAAAAGAAAGAATTTTGTTATTTATGTTTGAGTTAATATTGTAACAACGATAAAACTACAAAGTAATCAAAACTTTTCACATACATATATTATGATGTTTGAGGAAGCGAAACAACTATGTTATAACAATCAAATCATAGCAACAACCTTCCACCCCATATTTGTTGGATGGAAGGTACACCTCTGCGAAAAAGGACATAATTCTATCTATACGATTTTTTCATAAGTAATTAAAAAAACAGCTACGTTTATTCTTAAAAAGAAAGCCATTACAATTGTAAGTATGGTTATGGAAACGGTTGCATGTATGGTTACAGAAAAATATGTTTTTATTTATGAACCTACACACAAAATACAAAAAAGAGTAAAAACCTAAAATACTTTGTTTTTATGTGCTGAGAATTATACACTGATAGCGTAATAACCATTATCTACGTTAACAACTACGTTTTGAAGAAAATTGTGTAAATAAACATGGCAAATCAAATGGAAAAAGCTAAAACAACAGTTGAGCAAAGTGACATTTATGTAATCGATGATGAATTCGGCTCTATGGAAAACAAAAAAAAACTTTAAATAATACGAAATCCATTTCCTATGGGAACAAAATTCCAAAAGCCGCGAAAGCTTCTTGAGGATTTTGTTTATTTACAACGGCTCTTCTGTAAAGTTTTCGTGGGTACCTAAACTTTAATTATTGAATTGAATTCGTCTGTGTTTAGTTTTTCATGCGGACATTGGCTTTATACTAAGTGTAGAGTTGTCGAACAAAGGACTATTTTATCTCGGTCTATCGTCCTTCGAAATACAAAAAAATATTATCTCATATTTTTCAATATTTACTTATTAAGTTAGTTAAACATCTTCCAAGGGTTTCCTTAAACAATTCACATTTCAGTTAAATCATAATATAACTGCTTTTTATGTCCTTATAATTTCCCATGGCATTAAAATAATAAAAAACAATTTCTACCTTTGAGTTTGTTTCGAGATTTCCTGTTATCGAAGCTCCGTCTAAAATAACATAAGTATTATTGTCATAATAATCTTTTTATACCCCTACCCGGTATTTGTGTTATTTTATAGATAAATTAGCTTCCCACATTAGGCCTATACAGACACGCTTTAAACTTTAATTAAGTATCATTACATAGCTTTTAGATTTAATTATTGCCTCGATACGAAGCGCATGCGTGTTCAGAATTATATGTACGACTACTAATTTTCTCCATTTTACATTACCAGAGCTATAAAGTCAATGCGAAGCTTTCATTGTTGTTCCTACGGACAAATGGCGAGAGAATAAAACAGGAAGATTTAAACATTTTATAGCGCGGCAAAAAGTTTGTTTGTTTTCGTTATTTATTACGGCTTAACGTCGAAGGTTAAATAAAGATTTAATTGAGGGTTTTTATTTCACAGTTCTTTAGTTCTTTTCACACTATATAACTTTATGCGTAAAAACGGATTCCCAGTCTTTCCCTGGTACCCTTAATTAAAAGTTACAGTAGTGGTTAACTGTGTAAACTTACCCTTCGTTTTCCTTTCGGCTTTTCCGACGTCTGCCCGTGGATTCTCTTCTGATTGTGGTCTTTCTTCATATTGCCAGCTTTTAATTCCCTCATAATTAAACTAGCATCTTAATCTACTGTGCAAATTACTTTCACTTATTAACACTATAGTGTCTCCAACACACATCCTTATCAAAGGTTTCAATTTGTTCGTCTATTTATAATAAGAACGTCACAAACACTAAACATTGTCAAATCCAGAGAGTTTTGAGGAATCCGGTGTTTTCACTGTTTGGTTTTCAGATTGGTCTGAAAATGCGTGTGCGTAGTTTCCCGCGCTACGTCGCTCGCGACTTGTGGAGCGAGAACGTGGAGCGGTGAGGCGTCGCGCTACGCTTCCAACTTGACGTGAAGTGGGATCCTCCGCGGTCGCTCCCGCCTGCGAGCTCGCGACAGCGCGGCAGCGTCCCGCCGCGCGCCGCCCACACGCCCCGCACCCGCCAAACAGATAAACACTAAATTCTTCAAAAGATAACACAGTTAACCCCTCATAACTCACCCCTAATTAAAAACTCAAGATAACGAACCTCAAGGATTACCAGAACGGGTTTTAATTACGAGATCATAGACGAATTGGAGTCTTCATAAAATCATAGAATTATTGAGTCGTAAACAGAAATCGCTTTAATTCACTTATCTCATACATTTCGAGCTACGAATCGAATCCATATATTCTACTAACTATGTAAATAGAGTTATAATTTTATTGGCAGTCGCGCATTATTCGCTGGAGTGTTACTCTATATACAACTGAATTAGAGGATTTAGATGTTAATTGTTAATAATGAAAGTAAGGTTCGATATAACAGCTTGAGTAAGTTGAGTGTCGCACGCGGCATGTCGCGTTCGCAAGCCGCTAATGATTCCGCCGCAAGATTGCAATAAACGTCGGCTCGCATCCACATCGCATACAAATTATCCAAGCTCTTAGCGCATGAAGTTGAAAAGTCATTTTATAGCTGTTGACTATTTGCTTACCTACATTTTAACGCTATGAGCAAGCTACGTGTTATCTCTGACACAAAGGTCACTTGTCATCGACGAAATACGGAAATAAACGTTCAAAATAGTTGAAATCATAACAAGAATTGGGATAATAGCAGATGAATTATTCACATTTCTCATTTTAGCGCTGAAAGCCTATGGAAAAATGTGTGATGTCAGCTCTGACGCAAACCTCGACAGATTGAGTGGTGTCTACGTCAAATGCTCGGTCAGTGCTAAAATACTTGTCGATCCCGGCATTGCTCTGATTTATATTCATGAACACATTATGTGAGGCGCAGAAGGATTATTTAGGGCTAGGCTCGATAATATTTACGATTCAACGCGAATTCAGGAAACGAATCTTAAAACATTTTTTTTTTATCAATTGTGATTGATTTGAGATCGACACTTTTTTAATTAATGAATTATGTACCCTACCGTTCATAGAGTATAATGGTCATTTCAAGAGTTTTGTATCACGACCTGTAATAATGACGGTGACAGCTAATATCCGGAGAAAAAACTGCAAAATAATGAAAATCTTTTCAGTAACAATTTTAATTTGAGAAAATGATTTTTTGTGTTAGCTTTCTCAAGTATCTTACTGATACTTAATTATTAGGTTTTGATAACCGATAAAAAGAACTTCATAATTCATATCTATCGATTTTCTAGTTTACGCGTCCATACTCAATGTAGTCAATTTGTAAAACTTTTTCCGATTTGGTTTGTTAACGTTTCACCTACTTTATATTTGTTGGACTGTGCTGGAACTAGAATTTATTGATGCAATTTCTTAAGGTCACTTCTGGCCTGCGAAATTCTAATTTTCTTACGTTTTTGGCAATTTGCAGGCCAGTGCTTGGTTGTATGTTTATGAAAATTTGATTTGCGACTGTAAGACGTATGAAGTTACCGAATTATAACCATCAAAATTATCAATACAACCCTCCAAGTTCATTTTCATGTCAAGATTGATTTTTGCATGTAAAAGTCATTCTTTAGTAATTTAGTCGTCGTTCTTTAGTAGTTAGTAATTTTGATGGTTATAATTCGGTAACTTCATACGTCTTACAGTCGCAAATCAAATTTTCATAAACATACAACCAAGCACTGGCCTGCAAATTGCCAAAAACGTAAGAAAATTAGAATTTCGCGGGCCCGATGTGAGCTTCCACCTTAATCTAATCCCGCGCATCAATAGGTCCTGAACTTCACGCTATATGTTTCCCAATGAAATATATCATAACATCACGCCTGGAATCCCCGAAAGTTTATGCAGAGGTGTACACCCACATTTCGCCATGTATGTGTAAGTCGCATGTAGTAGTGGCCACAATATGGTCATCAACTGGGCAAAAATCCAGACTCCGTGGTCCGTGGCTGCTACTGACCAATGAAATTGATCAGATAATGGTCTCTCGGTGATTCTTTGTGTGAAAGAGAGTGAGTGATCACACTAATATTATATTATCACACTAATATTATAAAGGCGAAAGTTTGTGAGTGTGTGAGTGTGTATGTTTGTTACTCCTTCACGCAAAAACTACTGCACGGATTTAGATAAAATTTGGTACACAGATAGTTTATTACCTGGATTAACACATAGGATAGTTTTTATCCCGATTTCATCTTCCCGTGGGATAATTTTCGAGTAGTCTCAGAGTTTCTAAACCGCCTGAAGGGCCTCTGAGATAGAGCAAGCCATGATAGCGGCGGTAAGTCCCCTCTTTGAGGAGTGGCTCGAGAGGTTCCACGGCGCCCTCACAATCCGTCTGACGCAGGTCCTCACCGGACACGATTGTTTCAGGAGGTACCTAAAGGGAGGGAAAATGTGTGATTTTCATTTGTTTTTCGTACCGTCAAGATGAGTGAATCTAATGAAGAAATTCGATACATTTTAAAATTTTACTACAAAAAAGGTAAAAATGCAACGCAAGCCGCGAAAAAAGTTTGCGATGTTTATGGACCTAGTGCAGTGTCTGTGAGGGGAGCACAAATTTGGTTTAAGCGTTTTCAATTCGGAAATTTTCATTTGTCATTTTTGAAGAAGCTGATAACTGGTGATCAAAAGTGGATCACGTACGACAAGAACGTGCGAAAAAGGTCGTGGTCAAAGGCCGGTCAGGCTTTACAGACTGTGGCGAAACCCGGGTTAACTTGCAACAAGGTGATGCTGTGTTTGTGGTGGGATTGGAAGGGCATTATTCATTATGAGCTGTTACCACCAGGCAAGACCATCGATTCTGAACTCTACTGCGAACAACTGATGAGATTAATGCAAGAAGTTGAGAGAAAGCGGCCGGAATTAATCAACAGAAGGGGTGTGTTTTTCATCATGATAACGCTAGACCTCACACATCTTTAGCCACTCAGCAAAAATTAAGTTTCGAGTTTGGCTGGGAGGTGTTAATGCATCCGCCGTATAGTCCTGACCTTCAGATTTTCACCTGTGTTTCGGTCTATTCAGAATTTTTTAGGCCGTGTCAGGTTAACATCACGAGGACTGCCAAAACCACTTGTCGCGGTATTTTGATCAGAAGTCCCAAAATTTCTATAGCAATGGGACGATCATCCATGGGACCATCTTGTACGGAGGGACAGTTAAATTTATATAAATTATATTAAAAAAAGTTTTGAATTTTCTTAAATTGGCGAAGAAACTTTTTCTCCACTATTACATAAAAAAAAAACATACCAATCGAATAGGGATGTTTACTGACTTAAAAAAATAATAATATGATTCTAATTAGTCCGTCAGTTAGGTTATCGAAAAATATTGGATACGTATATTTTGTTTTATCAAATCAATAAAAATGTATGAAGATAAAACGCGTCAAAGATTTGAGTGGGGGGTTGTGACGTCACTGACCGCTAAAGAATGTCATACTAATGTCTCAGAAAATGACGTCACACGAGTTTTAAAAGCGCTGTATCGTCTTCATTGTTTGTTTACGTGAAAAAAGAAAAAATACGTGTCTATTATGTTTTGGAAATCTATCTGAACTACTAACTAATTAGATTTCTTTTGTTAACTACCCTATTGAGAACCTCCTCCTTTTGGGATTTCGGTTTAAAAATTTGGTGGCAATTTGTTTAAAAAAATTTTGAAAGGGTGACACCAAAATGAATACAATTGGATTTTAATGTGTGTTAAAATTAGTTTGTAGTAAATACCACAGGTACTCCGGTAAGAGCATGCTTAATTTTATTTTTGTATTTTTTTTATAAAACATTGCCCCACACTAGAAATTTCTCCTGTATTGTGGGTGCGTTCACAATCATTTTAACTCACATACACAAATACCCAGACCCAAAACAACTATCTGTGGGCCATACAAATATTTGTTCCGTGCGGGGATCGAACCCGCGACACGTAGCGCAGCAATCAACTGCTTGAGCCACTGCGCCAACCGTACCGTCAAATACAATACATACTTTAATTAGGTTTAATTAAAGTAATAAGAGGCGATTGCGTTATCGAACGAACTTTGGGAAATTCTTTCTCACGCCCTAATTTCCCCACAGACTCCAAATTCTAACCTGACCAACAGAATGCTGTTATCACACAGCTTCTACAATCAGATGTTGGTAGTATCGAACAGTAATGTAGTGTGGGATAACATAACATCACGAATGTAATCCCCGAAGGGTTAGGCAGGGATGCACGTCATAGTATAGGTACCCACAATTCGCCGGTTGAGTTTAACTGCCGTACTCAGAAATATTTAATGAAAACGAAAGCAAAAAAGAAAAAAAAAAATCAAAGCTCTCTGAGTGCGGCAGTAAGTCCCATTACAGGGGGTGAGCCTATTACCACCAACCGGGCACAAATCTAGACTCCGTGGCTGCTTCCCCAACGACCCGAGAATCAAAACAAAAATTCGTGATCATCAGTCGCGCTTGAACTCAAGAACAAGCCCGCAGATACCCACAGATTTTAAATTGCATCAAGTAACAGTTATATTTGCAGTTTAGTGCGTAGTATTATGTCCTAATGAGAAGGAGGAGCGTTATTCTCGCATATCTGTTTCGTTTCAACGGCTGGTTTACTTGTATAAACTTGGCGGCCGGCACTATTCCGCGTAGTGTTGGGCTCCGGCTAAATGTTTACATTATGCAGTTCGCATGCATCCCTACATCCAGACCGAGATAGCTAAATAAGCTAATTAGTCTCGTGAGCTGAATTATAAAGACTACCTCCCGATTTAATAGTATTTGCATATTTTAACGACACATTACCAACTGAAATTATCATTTGAATGCCCGACACATAACTCGACTCATAAAAATATTGCTTTAGAATGTCCTTAAAGACGCAACTGACATGCGAGGCAGGGAAGTTATAATCAATCTCTAAATGCAGACTTTTATGGCCACAAGAAGTACGAATAACATCGTTTGAATACGCAGAGCTATTTAATGAATTATGAAATGGCCAGTTAGCTGTCATTTGTTAGCATTACTTACTGTAAACGCCACTTACAATACATTTTGATCATAAATCGGTTGAATAGTGACCACCGCGGCAGGCTGACTGCAAGCACCTATTGGCTGTAACGACTGCCAATGACGGCGAACGAATCGATATTTAGTATTTATCGTCATAATGACGAGTTATATTAAGTTTCTGTGTCAGACACCGCTATTATTGTTCTGCCCTGGGTTCCTGAACAAACGGTATTCACACAGAAATTACGGTCAATGGGACTATCAAAAATATAATGAATTTTCATTTACATAATAAGTGATATGGATTGTATAATGTGAGATTATGATAAATTAGAACGTGCTTTATCATTAAATTCGACAAAGTGTTGCCTTATTATTTCGCATTATATTGTCTTTTTGTGAAGGTAAAACAAATTAATTTCATGCCGCGGTCGCTACTGAACAGTGTACGCGGTAATATTATAATGACCACAATATTTCATTATAATTATTATCTTAAAATACTGATAACAAAATAAAAACTCAACAACAACAACTCGACAACAACTCAACTCGTTGGATTTTGTAAAAAAATTGAAAGATACTCGTATAAAAACCAACTTGACCTTTTTGAAATGTACCTAATTTTTTTTACATGGCGGGCACGCTTATGAATTTCAGTAAATAAACATCTACATACTTACATTCAAAACTATTTATTGTTCCATACTAAGGTTAGGTTAGGTTGTTACGTAGTTTAATGCCTAAGTACTGCTAAAATAGGATAGTAAGAATGCTTATTTCTGAATACAAGCCTTCCTAATCTTCTCTAATTTATGATAGAGTTGTTTCAGGAGCCCTCTGTCATGTAGGTAATTCTATTAAGAAACTGCGCTCTTTCACACATAAAAATGTATTATTTAATTGCTTAATAAACAATAGGTGATAAGAAAATAAAAGAAAGAACTAAAACTAAACAAGCAACACTCACTCAGGCATTCTGTGGGTGAGAGTGAGGGAATGTGAATGTGATTAGAATGAATCTGAGTGTATGCGTGAGTATACTAGCTTACTGAAATTAGTATCCCAATCAGATCCCAAGTTATAAATGAAACAAGCAATTATTAATGAGACCTATGCAAGGCTCATGCAACTACATTTCATAGAAATTGTAAGTGATGAATTAATGCGTCACTTTAATTACACTCGTTCAGTATTACAAACCCATTTACATGGCTTGGCCATGCATCGTGACACTGAGTTTAGCTAGTTTCCCACAGGCCTTAACGACGTGTGTCGCTTCGTGTCACAAATTAAAATATTACGGTGCATCTGCTAAGTATGCGATGCACTGCCTAGTAAAATACCAACTACATAAGTTCAAGTACATACGTTTTACCAACGCCAGCTTTCGGCGATTATTCAAACTGATTTATACGACTATGTTTATGCCAGTACGTAGCAGGAAAGCAGATTACAAGTGTAACAATGCGACTTAGGCCGTTTTATTACGTTTAAATTATACTTTCTACGTGTTGATCGTTCAGATGCGGTTCTATTAGAATTCGAGTACATCGTACCCTTTGTTTTATTATGTGTTGGTATGTACCTCTGCTTGCTGTTCCATACAATTTTATAAGGAATAAGAAGGCCGATGCAGTAAATTAAACAATTTTGGAAGTACGTCGTTAAACTTGCGAATAATAAATAGCGAAACTTAGGGTTATACGGGGTCACGTGCTCTGTCGATTGCGAAAGGTTAACTGTTTATTTCCCCTCTTCGGAATTGAGTGTGAAGATAAACCTTTCTACATTGTAGAATACAGTCGAAGGATAATGGAAAGGGGGATGTCAATGTATGTTATGCCTTGGTTATGCCAGCATTTTATCATACAGACCTGCAGGTGCTCTATATTCTAAACATTTTATGTAATTGCAACACATGCGTTCAGCTTTTGTTTTAGTTTAGACACAATGTGTGACATGTCGATAGTTATAAGTAATTGAGCCTTGTGTGTCACATCATCGCTCCGGAATAGAATAGTTGATCTGTAGAAAATCGGTTTATGTTGATGATGATTTTCTTGAGGTTTAGATCGTTCTAGATCAGCCAATTTGTAATGCTTTCGTTCTTTTTTCATCAACGTTTTAATAAAATAATAATTTGTTTGCTTACATTCGGGGTCTTTTTTCCAACATCCTTTCATGTTATACATACACCCACACAATGGAAGATGAGGATGTAGGTCTTGGCATAGAAATCTAGATGCAGGTTTGCTAGCACTTCCCACGCTCAACCGTCGGTTTACTAAACATTGATGAAGTAACTCTATCGGGTACTAAGGTACTTAGGCAAAAACATCTGACTGTTTATCCCATTTCCAATGTGTATGGAGTATATAAGGTAATATTAGTCTTGATCATGAGGTATTGGTGAAGTAAAATACTGTTTTTCTGAAGCCCACCATATAATTATAGCCTTTTAAACTGTAATAACTAACATACCAAAAAAGTTACTGAAGGATTGATTTGACGTCATGTCAAAGTTGGCTTATAATCAGGCATATATCTACTGCACTCGTGGAAGAAACAAATTAGCTAGTTACCCAGAAAAGCACCGAGTTTAAGAAAAGGATTACTAAAACCACCAATAGGAATATCTCTGTTTTTACGGTTTTCATTTAAAGAGAGAGAAAAATAACTAGATTTAAATAGAAGAGCAGTAGGAGAAATATCATCCACTTTCCTCCATATCAGCGGAATCTATGAATGCACGATGTAAGAAATAGTTTCAATTTTTTTTTTAAGGCCGTAATACACCGACGGTAGTATAGAACGATTTGGGATAAGCCCAAAAATAAGATATGTTTTACCGCTAGTGGGAGAGGTAGATCGAGACTATCATCTTATCATGGGGTTTAGGTTTCCACACTTAGTCCTTGAAGTGGACCATTGTGCGTAGGATAGATCGAGACTATTCGAGACCGTTGTCCCATCAGAATCATCACAAAATTTTGCGTGACTAGATTGAAACAGTGCCGTTTAGTATGTTATTACCTGGAACCATGCCCATTAGATGATATCAGAGATTTTATGTTTTCTCAGTAAAACTCTTTTACCTGACCAGAAGTTCAAATTAAGACACGTCGTGAATGCAACCGAATACTGTTCTTGCAAAAAATATTGGTTTACTAACTTTCTTACCAATCAGATAATGTCATTGGAGAGAACGTTTTATCAAGTGAAGAGGAAACTGTAGAAATAGCCCATATCTTTTTCTGCAAGGCATCTTGCAGGTCCAACCTATGAGGCTGGATTCTGCTTAGCCGAACCTGTGGATACCATGAGTGTAAGGCCTCCAGCGAGGGCGTATAAACTTATTGACTAAAGACAGTGAACTAAGGGTCCTGTGGAAACCTCGGCATAGATCTTCCCTGAGGAGGGCTGCAAGGGACAGGTTATCTTATCTTATCTTTATGGGGTTCAGGTTTCCGCACTTAGTCCTTGAAGTGGACCATTGTGTGAGCCATGGTGGCCGATTACTCCAACCAGCCCACCTCCCTCCAGAAGCAGATCAGACGTCCCGGTCTCCTCAGGGCATCCGCAAGGGATCTTGGTGTTCCAAGGGTCTCCTCACGAATCTTGGTAACGCCTGTACACTCAAGGAGCACATGCGCCACCGTTTCCTCTGCCTCCATGCATGCTCTGCACAGGGGGCTGTCAGTGATACCTAGGTTGTGGAAGTGTTTATTTAGTGAACAGTGTCCAGTGATGGTCCCCGCCATCTGACGCAGGCGGTCTGCTTTGTATCCAGGGATGGCATAGCATCCTTGGATTGCCTACATCCTGGTGTCAAGGCCCTCCGTTCCTCCGCTTTTATGCGAGTGTGGTCTTTTTACCAGCTTCTTAGTTGCTTGAAAGGGATGGGCACAATGGGTTCGGGTCCGTACGGTTATGTGCTGGATCCTCTTCTGGCAAGTTCGTCAGCCGCATCGTTTCCAAGTGATCCACTGTGACCTCTAATCCATTGTAGTGTTACCGTGTTGTGATTTAGTACCGTGATACGTTCTAGGGCCTTGTGGCATTCTAGTATCAGTCTCGACGTGATCTGATTGCTCTTTAGGCATTGAAGGACTGAGGCACTGTCGGAGAGTATTCGAATATTAGTATCCGTAACCTCCCTGGCCTCTATAGCGTGTGCCGCTTGGATAATACCTACACACTCTGCTTGATAAACAGAGTTGAGCGTTCCAAGTGGTTTGGATATCTTAATGTTTAGGTCGTCGGAGAACACCCCGACGCCTGTCTCATCTTCGGTTTCAGGGACAGGTTATTTAGGGGCTGGTTTAAAACTACTCTCTCAGCGTCACGAGCTGGCACGAGCAAGGGTCGGGAACTGTAGAATTAAAATAATATTGGCTACTTATACGTTGAAAATGTCTATATGTCCGTCCGCTATTGAAAATTTGTAAAATTATGAATTTACTAGCTGATGCGCCGCTGCCGCTGATGCTTCGTCCGCGTGGATGTCGGTTATTGCGACCGATGTCTATAGATACCAAAAGTAATCTTTTCACCAATCAACCCCTTACAACACTTTTTTCGTATTAAAAAGAAGCCTATATCCTTTTTCAGGCTCAAGACCTAGACTATAATCTGCGTACCAAATTTTATTTAACTCGGTCAGTAGTTTTGGCGTGAAAGCGCGACAGACAGACAGACAGAGTTACTTTCGCATTTATAATATTAATAAGTAAGTATGTTGACTTCCCACTTTTAATTTTTCCGAATGAAAATTACCGTATGAAAAGTGCGATACTGATTTATTTGCACACTTTTTTTAGAAAATGCCCTTATGTTTTTTATTTGTATGACGTTTACATCACTTAATTTTATCTATTAATTTTCATGTCAAGTGGATTTTGCCTTTAGACTACATAGTAAAGCTTTTGATAAGTACTTTGTTGGCAGTTTCCTTCTGTTGTGCAATTTCCGTTGCTTTTATTCGACGTCGTTTATCAATAGGTTGAACACCAGTTAGGGAGAAATGTAAAGCAGCGGACTCGAGAGTCGGTGTGGCTTAATTAATTCCTCGCCTGTAAGTATTTCACGGTATGATTGAAAAGTTATTTAGTCAAATAAGGAACAAGGTTTAAATATAAAAAATAATAAATCATTTTTAATATTTTAATTTTTTTTATTAATTGGTTTTTTTTTTATTAAATTAAGACTTGATTGAGAAAACTCTTTCTTTCGTTGTATCCCAATTTAGTTGGAAGTCGGTGCAGTAATTTGTTGCATTAAATTCTTTCTTCCACATCAAATTCTTCTTCTCATCTCCATATATTACCTTCATGCTCTAAAAATTACCACTTTATCGTTGGTCTGTTTCTCTTCGGACAGTCGTCCCTTACCTTTTAGTGCATTTATTGTGGTTTTGTTTTTGGCTAAACGGTCGGTTGTACCGCTACCGACCGACTGTACGCTTCACCGGAACCACATAATATGTGATTCCGGTGAAGTGGGTAGTAGGTACAGTCTCGAACACTAAAAGTTTCCCCAATCTCTTGATGATTGTAATTTTATGTAACACAATATTTTGGTACCGATACGATTATGAAATAGATCTTTAACCAAAGTCGCATTAGTTATTTAGCAAGAAAATCACTCTCTAATTTTTCTTAGTGTTTTAATACTAGTCCTCGTGACTGTATGCGTTCAATTTGTCTATATACTAATTAAACAAACGGGTAGTGATTTCTTCATTTAGGTGACTTCCACAGTAGCTTTCCAGATATTTATAACCGTAAGTCCTAGAGGCGTGATTCGACGATTGATTTTCTCTGTGGCTATTCCATTCACGGCAATTAAGTCAAGCCAATTACTGGTACCCCAGCTTGAGTAATAAAGACTCCGTCACAAGTCCGAGGATGTATCCCGGTGCAGCATCAAGTAGGTAAATAATGGTAATTAGATTCCGAACTATCCGCGGTGTGAATACTCAAGTGGCGGCCGGCCGTTTGGCTCGCGATGTAGGTCGACTCCGTCACGCACGCACGCCTGTAAATGCTTCCATATCTTCACTCTTCACTCGAAAGACACGGTCTGTTACTATTGTTCGGCGACCCTTTATTTACTTGGTTGTAATAGACGCCTTAGCCTTCGGGCCTAGAATGCCGGTGGGCTCGCTCTCTCGGGTAATTTGTTCAAGTTGAAACGATGCGGTCTTGTTATCTACTGTTCTCCTGGTACTCGATCTGAATGTATGCCAAAAAGAAAATTCATTTACTCTTTGATTTAGTGCCATTTATATTTTTTTTTACTTTTAATAGAATAACATGCCGAAATATTTTCCTTAAAAGCCTAATTGCTTATAAAGTTTTATTATGTTGTTCTTAATATTTCTCCCTTCTCCCAATTATTATTGTATTAAAACAGCGGGTTACAAATAAACTTGGAAGCCGACAATAAGGAAGCTATTAGTGTGAAGTAAATAAGTAAAAGGAATGTCGAACAAATATGCTATTAACTCAAGATACACTTACCAGTTACTAGGCAAGCAGTTTAGATAAGAGGTTCGGTAATTACCCCCGAGCTAATGTTCAGGAAAAAGTTTTAATATCATTCATTAACCTAATATGTTAGCGAAACCATGATTAACCTAGGGCAGATAAGATAAGCATACAAGGACGTTGTTCTAATATAGTTTGATACAAAATAGGTATCTGCTCCATTAAAGGTATTTCCTAATACTAGCAGTGGCCCGCGACCTTCTAATGTAAGAAATTCTTAATTACTTTTACTTCACACACATTGCATATTATAACCCTAAGTAGTTTCCGAAATAAACGAACTTAAGAGTTACGTTAGTTACCTATCTGTAAAAGTTCAGTCAAAATCGGTCCAGCCATTTCGGAAATTAGCATTAACAAAAAGACAGATAAATATACAAGAAATTTAAAGTACGTAGTGTTTTTTGTTATTATGATTTTATTAAGCATTTAGTAAAAATCTGGTATTTTGAAATTACAAACTATCTAACTAAACCAGAGTAGCTAAATTGTCGTTAATGAGGGAAAACTTAAAAAGTTTTAATAGATTGACTTAGGTAGTACCTACAACTCCCTTATTGTAGCCTAGAGGCACAGTTTTCATAGGACCTTTATTAAATAAACTACAACACTGCCTCTAATCAACATCAATTCAGAATTGAATTATGTGTCCGGGCTTTAATTGATTATATTATCATTGGACAAGCAAAGCAAGCCCAGTAGTTCGAACCTACGTTTTGTAGATATAAAGATATCTTAGAAGAAGGAGGCAGTTAATTGAGAATAAAGTTAATTATATAAAATTTCTTACATCCTGAAAAATCAGCAAAACATAACAAAAACAAATCAGTTAATGAAAATGAAAACATAGACTAAATGATCCTCATTTTATTTTTAAAACAAAACAAGAATACTCTTTGGAGATGGAACAGATTACAGATAATCAAAACAGTCTGTTACAGTAGCAGACAGCACCTCATTGTTAAATGTAGGTCACGCATAGAATTCGGCAATAGACAAAACGTGGGTTGCCAGTACTGATTCCCACTCCTAACCTGAATATACTGTAAGACAAGATAATCGATAATAAATATACTTCAGATAGCTTTGGTGCAGCAATGTTCACCAACATCCCATTTCTAATAGAGTTTAAAAGTTTATTTAATACACATTGTATATTCGAGTGTTGGTTTTTTTCAAATATTTACCACTGAAATGTAGTTCTCAATTCTCAACAAACATTTTTCTTTGGAACTAAAAATATTTATTTAGCTCAATAGGACAATGTGTTTTTGTTCAGCTTTATTTATATTTTGCCGTAAACAAAAACCTACACAACTTAACCCTACACAAAAACATAGAGAAGGGTTGATGACCGCTCTTAACTCCTGAATAAGGATGGCGCCCTTGCGGCTTTGTTTTGTTGTCCCCAGCTGGCCATTAAACACAACTTTATTAAGGTGAAGGACCATAGTAGAAATAGTATTTTCAAAGCGTTATGTATACAGTCACGAGCACTGATATGTACAAGTAGTAACTTTTAAAACACAGTAATTCTCTCTTAATTGATTGATTAACGTTTTACGTTTTCACGAACTTAGTATTTAAGAAGACGCGCACTTTTATTAAACTAAAAACCATTATTTCGGTAAAATCGCCTTTGAACTTTGCTATGGACATTAGTGCTTGTAACTAGGTATACATGTGCATGCATATAGTAGTCGATAAGACTTGACAATCATACTATAGTAACATGGTTAATTTCAAAATCAGTAAAGTCAGTTATCATCACTCGTCATCACCTATGTTATCTAAAACACACAAGAACAGCAAAACGAGCTAACAGGCTCAGAATCCAATCGCGAACCAAAGAAACGAACAAATATTGTTATTACATGATTAAGATTATGTACCATCGCAGCCATTTGCTCCCAGCCTCCTGCTATCTTAATCGTAGCTAAGGATTTGCTCTTCGTAGTACCACTTTAATCTGTAGCATCGTATTGCTAAAGTAAAGGCAATCATAATGAGAGCTTTTTGTAAAAGGTTGGTCAATTTTCTTAAGCTCTAACTTTAGTGTAAATGTGAAATTGCCCCACATACGATGGGTCTCTTGATAATGTTCTGCCTGTCCTGTTGCTTGCACATCTTAGGAGTTGATGACCGGTATTGGAAGTGCCAAAGTGGTCGCCAAATTTTGGATTGACTCAATTTAAATTGTCATCGACACGCAAGAATCCCGGAATATTTAGTACCACGTATTTTCAACAGCCTACCATTTGAAACTGATGTAACAAAAAGAACATTTAAAAACAAAGTTGAATCTTTTCTTTTGTTCAATTTTAGTGAAAACCTCAGCATTTTGTCTGTTATCTAAAATTTAAAACTAGCAGTTTAACATGTTTGTTATGTAAGAGTATTTTTGCAGTAATTTTGTTTGTGGTATTTTAGTTACCTATTTATTTATTTTTATATATATTTTATTATGTAAATGGAAAAGTGAACGTACATACGCTAATATTGAAAGTATCGTGGGAGCTACGTCAGCCAACAAACTGCTCTGTAGTTTGGCAGAAGTAAATTGTAATTAATTTGACTTAAGTTCCAAATAAACACTTTTTCATTGTTTTTTTTTGTTTTTTCTCAATCACTGCTCTCTTCAAATACGTATACCTAGGTAAATGCTTTCTAATCATTTAAGCTATTTTCATAAAACCGATGAAAGAGAATCATCAAAAGCTGTGAAAACATGACATAGGTTCACAGATAAATTTCAAGATTTTAGTATGGGTTTGGAATACTAAGCGTAATCAGCATGCAATGTTCCCACTGCTGGGTGGGACACAGGGCTCCTCTCTATGCGAACGAATCGGCTATAATCCACCTCGCGGGCCAAGTGCGGGTTGGTAAATCTCACATGACTTCGAATTTTTGGGTCTAGGACATGCCGGTTTTCTCACGATGTTTTCCTTCACTGTTTTGGAATCAGTGATGATGAAGTTAATTACACAAAGTAATTCGCCTGCCTGGGTTTGAACCCTCGACTAACTGCTTGTAAGTCGGGGCCGCAACCACTGGGATACCGCTGTTCTCATGGACTACTTAGATAAAACAAAGGCCTTGTTTTCACACCCCCGGGGTCATTAACTCCACCTCTGCTATCCATTATCCGACACTAACACCCGTACAAAGTATCCGGAACCGACACTCATAATTAAGTAAAATATAATTAGCCGAACACTTTATCTGTTTTGGCACTATGACGCAAATGATGACAAAAATAAATCCGCTACCATTTTCGGTAAACATTATATGATATTTTATCGCGGCGAGCTGTTAATCAACGCGTGGCCACACACGACGATCTGACACTTACATTCTATGTACTGAGCAAATGCGTCAAGAAAAGAGCTATTAGAAACATCTGATAGCTTTTTTCTGACGCATTGGCTAAGGTATCCACTACAGGTTGGAGTTGGTTCGGTTTTTTTTTTTTTGGTTCAGGGAAGGAGTCAAAGGAATTTATTATCAAGCTGTTAAAGTCCCAACATCCTGAGATAAAAGAAAAATCTACGATTTTACTTAAATTAAGTCTTCAAAGGTCGGCTAATGGACCATCACAAAAAGCGCCTGTGAAGATCTATAATAATAATAATAATATTCCACAACTATCACACAACGCCATCTAGTCCCAAGCTAAGCAGAGCTTGTGTTATGGGTACTAGACAACTGATAAACATTATAAACATTATATACTCTGCTTATGAATAATTTCTTCATGAGGAATGTTCAGTATATATGGTGGACGACCCATGGCCATTACATATCGAGTTTCTCCTGTGAATCAGCGGTTACGGCTGTCATTTTTAGATATTTGGCTGCCGTTTACACGCACCCGTGACCCGAAAGTCTGACAACCAGTCTTACCAAAGAATACCTTATAACCTAGTACTAATTGGGTTGTGGAGGTCAGATAAGCAGTCCCTTCTTGTAAAATACTAGTCATCAGCTGCATCCGGGAAGAATGGAAGCCAACCCGCACATAGTCGAGAAAAGGCCAGGCAGATATAAGCATGATGACATGTAATTATAAATTGAATTAATCTATCCAGAGTATGTCCAGTATTATATACTGTACCTAATTAATTAAGTTCCTATTATGTGACGGACTGACGCAAATGTTTGTCGTATTACGACGCACAGAAGCTAGTCAAACAATAATTGCGATAGATATAATCTTGAGATCATTTGCTAGGATCCTATCTGCAATATTGACACTAATATTATGTGACCTACAACTAATTGAATACAAGTATCAATATCTACTCCGCCGTAAATGAGTGTTGATAGCAGTCTGTCTTGCAAACAGGCTCCGGAAAACGCGTGCCATTACAAAATTCACTCCGTGATAACATGTGACATAAATTCAGTATCGCCTTGCTCGCAGTTCATAGAACTTATGCTAGCTGGCTAAGGCCACGGTCGTTCGTAAGGCGGCAGCGATACGGAAGTGGAAATGCGAAGTGGCTAGCGGAAAGTTACTGGCGAAAACGCATATTTAAGACAGCTGTGCTTTTAGACGTTTGCCATTTAAATCAAAGCAGGCTTTTACCTGTGAGACCTTTTCTGTAGTTCTGAGGGCTTTTCCTTTATGAACAAAACCAACAGCGAGATGACACACACACACACCTGACACACATGAGCTTTTTGCAGTACTATTATAAAAATAAGGTTTTTCTAGCGTTGCCGTACATGACATACTATGTAGCATCGTTACTCGTGAATTGAATCACATGATGTGAAAATAAAAGCTTGTAAAACGTTACACGTGGTAGTCGCTACCCCATCTCAAAAGCATTGGAAATAACTTAGAATAACATCCCTCCTGTAATCTCCGAAGGGTTAGGCAGAGGTGTATTATTAGTATTCGCCCACATTTCGCCAGTTATGGTTAAGTCCATGTATCATGCAATGGAAATCTTGAAAATATTATAAACTATTCCTAAGCGCCTGGGATTTCTAAAAATGACCGCTGGGAAAACTCTTCTCACATTGATGGCGAGAGATGGATGGTGCCAGCGAGGCTGTGACGAGACGACCTGGACGCGTACTGCAAGAGTTGGGTCGAGGAGGCACGAGAAAAGAGCTCATGTAAGGAATTGGGGAGGCCTTTGCTCAGCAGAACAGGCAAGTTTGCATTTATATTATAATTTTAGTATGAATGAACGCTACAAAATCCGCTCAGAATCCGCTTCCGCATGCACTACCACCGGTCCTCACGATACCCACGAGTTTATTTACTCCACAACACAATATGAACATGAGTCAATCTCGAAAGTCATTACGTTATCTTTCGTAGATGCGTGTCGCGGAGAAATGGATGCGTTGTAGCATTGAGACTACGACTACCCGCCCTTATCACTGACTGCCAAGACTCGTCCGCATGCTGCAATCAATAAACATTTTTGAACTTAGGCACGTAAACATGTACCTCTTTGTCATTGTGGAAGGAAGTTGGGCTTCGATAATTTGCTATTGTTCTGCTGTGCGTAGGATAAGCTGTTTTTTTTTTATCCAAATCGTGTTTTCATTGACTGTTACTACCCGCGTATCGTCATCTTTCTCCGCCTGTGATCCTAAGTTACTTGAGGTCGGAGTAACACATTTTTGTCTTCCATTCGCCTCTATTAACCGTCACACTATTATTTACTTATTTTTATTTCATACTAGCTGCTGCCAGCGGCTTCGCCCGCTACAGCTCGAAAATTAAACCCAAGGGAAGATAAAATCGAAATAAAAACTATATATTAATCCAGGTTATAAACTATACCCGTTGGGGCTGCGGGTTATTCACAAGTTACCGCGGCCTCCACATAGGGCTAAGAAGGAACATGGGTGGTTTTTAGTCAGTAAGTCTGACACTCCCTTTCGCTCTGCCCAAGAGCGGGAGGGGTTATTTGATGATTTTCCACCCGCCAAAAAAAAAAGGATATAAACTATCTGTGCATCAAATTTTATTCAAATCCGTTCAGTAGTTTTTGCGTGAAAGAGTAACAAATATCCATCCATACCTACATACCTAAACTTTCGCGTTTATAATATTAGTGGGATCATTCCTCACACAAACAATCCATTCATCGTTTGCTTGGTGTTTTTTTTCTCTCCTTCCATGAACATTTATATTCTTCACTCTTTTATTCACATGCGATTCGTCCCTCTTCATAACATGTCCAATATTTCTAATTTCACCAAAAATGTTATTAGTCCGTCTGTTAGATTATTGAAAAATATTGGATACGTGTTTTTTGTTTTATCAATTTAATAAAAAATTACGAAAAAGATCATGAGTGGGGGCTTTTGACGTCACACGATTCGACGCGATTTTTCGATGTACTCAAAAATAATGGACATGTATAGACGATGCGTCTTCATCTTTTGTTTAAGTGAAAAAAGAAAAAATACATATATTCTTTTTTGAAAATCTATCTGATGTAATAATTAGATTTTTTGTGGTGAAATACCTTAGTGTCCATACTAATACAGTCATGGTCGATTTTCTTTCGAGTTTCCTGTAACTGGCGCAATTTTTAATTAAACTTCTTCTAATAAACTCGTCTTTTCCCTTGTTCATTCTTGTCACACCACACATCCACCTCAACATTCCTAGCCGCGTATCTGTGGTAACAATTGCACAACGAAAACTGCCCCTGCTGCGACCCAAAAAGGTGAAATCTTAGTGATTTCCAGTCTCATCTGGTTTTCTTTACCTGCTGTAATATTATTAATAGTTTAAGGGGTAATCTTCAGAACTAATAGATACACAATTAAAAAAAAATTAGGACCATCCTAACATGTATATGCCGAACGTTATTGAATCACTAATTTTACAGACTAACTGCCGCACTCAGAGAGCTTTAATGATTACTTAGGCCATCACATAATAAAGGTTTTGACAGTTTTGTCATATAAAAGTATGTCAAATCTTTACTAAGTGACGGCGTAAGTAGTCATTAAATATCTCTGAGTACCGCAGTAAGTAACGTAACGTCGACGACGACGGCGACGGCGACGTTTCTCTGGGACTTGGTCGAGCTTCATTGTCTCGGCGCTTTTCTTGTGGTCGCCACTGTTGATTCTGGCTTTCAGGAGTAACAGTGTTTTGGGAATAGTGTGACGGGCTTGTACCAATTATTTTTTTTAAACTAAGTAACTGGCGAAGTGCTAAATATAAAGATTTTCTCCGTATATTTTAACGTAAATCGCAATATGTTCCTATATGTAGGTATTAAATTTATAACTTACAAGTACAATAAGCTACCTTGAGAAGACGGCCATTTGTAATGAAATGTTCCATTACCGACTCGTAGTCACACCAGTATGACAAACATCCTGTCTATCGACACCATCGCTTTCCGCCTCACCGAAATACTTAAAAAGCTTTTCAAGTGATTTCCTTCCAAAAAAAAGCTCCAAAAGAGGAAACATTTGTATGTTTGTAAATAACTAATAAACTCAAAGCTACTGGGCCAATTTCAAAAATTCTTTCACTATTAGAATGCTACAATATCCCTGAGTAACATAGTCGGTGCAAAACCGGGACGGACTGCCAGTATAAAACGGCAAAATATATATAATATTTTGCCGTTAATAAATCTGAGTCCAAGTTATTTTGCTCAATACGGAAATCGACAGTCTAACGTGATACGAGCCCGTACAATCGCTATGCAAACTAAGTGTGTGATTACAACTATTCCTGTATAATTTACCTACTAACAGACCAGACGCGACTACAATAGAAATTGCATTGATAAGGCCTAACATATTACTCTCTATTTATATCGAGTTGAATTTATGGCGGCCCCGTCGGGAGTTAGCAAGCCTTGCCTGGAGGCAAAATGTTGCAGCAAATTACCATAGGGTGGAGAGAACGCGAGATTCTTTACTGAATATAATCGTAAGTTCAGTAATCGTATGCTTCGATCTCTGGACACGGCGCTGTCGTCGCGGATTGGATTTATCGTCCCTTCGGCACAACGCCAGCCGTTGTGTGGTTCCGGCTCTTTAGTCGAGCCTCAGCCCTGCCGTCTGCCCTGCCAGGGCTATCTGCACGCGATATCGGAGCCTCCGCTAACGAACTCGTTCACTAGCCTATAAAATCTTATTGACACCTCTATTACTGCACATCTAGATTCAATTGTTGCGTTCCCACTACGCAGTATAGCAGTACTCGATGGCTCTGAGTGACAGTTATCAGTTTGTTGGCTACACACAAGTAATTAGGTCCTGTCGTTGGTTCGTGTTGTTGAACTATGATGTGACATGCTTCCTTTAGTTTTACTACTGATACTTACCTAAGTTTATTGTCTAAGTGACCCCTGAGCACGGATAGTGAGTCAATAAAACTTATACAATATTCAAGAGTTCATTCATCAAAATGCTCTATCCTTTTGTGGTAAGTAATGAGGATGATGGACAAACAAAGAAAGGGCATAAGTCACTCCTATTGAGATTGGAAATAAAAGGATTTTCGTTAAGCTTTGCAAAACAATATCTATACCAAAATTTTACAATACTCGTATAAAATATAATTACTTAGGGAAAATATGCTAAAGAATCAGCACCCTTTCAGATAATAAATAACTGCATTCGAAACCTAAAATGAATAGAGAAGAGTTTATTAATTAATTTATGACAAAAAAGTTTTATCAACAGCCTGTAAGTTGTATGTGTCAACCCTGGTGTACGACTCGCAAATTAGTAGAGAAGATTGAATACATGAGGTGTCGGGTTGCAGCGGCCGAGGGCCTTGGCCCAGCCTCCGACGGCTAGCCATAAGAAGCTTCATACTATCTCCTCGACAATGTAGCGTATTATTAACTATCCAACAGTGTTCATTTATCGATTAACTGTTAGAATCTCTGAGATGTATCTCATTTCTAACTCGGGGTTGCTATTTATATCCTGTTTGACTTATTTAGGTTCAAGTTTTGATATGTAAGAAGTGATTATTTCTGTATTAATGGTCTTATTATAAATATGGTAAGTATAGGTGGATTTCTTATTAATGGATAATTTACTTAACCAAATCCACTTCAAAATATTTTAAGACGAATTTTGGGAATATGAAAAGTTTTGTCAAAAAATAATTGATCAATGGATTCAAAGATTGAAGCGAGTGAAGACGACTGTTCTTTATACCCTGCACTCAAGGCGAAGAGTGCGAAGATAAAAGAAGCTGGGCTATCCTGTAGCCCAGCTTCTTTTATCTTCGCACTCTGCTTAATATTGCCTGCTTTACTATTGTGTTTATTATATTTTATTTTTATGTTTTGTTTTGCCGTGACGTCACCTTTGGGCCCTATCAGAATACCAGCGCTGTGACATTTGTCAATGTTGCAGCACCATGCTGAGATAGTGGCCCTTTGGCTTCATACGGTCCTAATTTTAAGTGTTTTAAGCTTAAATTTTTTTTTTGTCAATTTGTTCTGTCCTGTGTGAAACCAATAAATACTTTTTCTTTCTTTCTTTCTATTTTTTAAAGTCGGTTTAGTTACTAGCCCTGGATATTTAACAGTTATGAAATGCTCATTTCGTTTGACAGACTAGCTAATATGTAAGTCATGAATTTCAAAACAGGAATAAACGAACACTTGTCCAATTTACATTAAATTGTTTTGCAATATTATTCATCAGTTTTCATTATTTCAACCAACAGTTGAAATGTTGCGCCATTTGTGGAATTGGTTTTGTCAGATCATCCTAAATAGATAGGACTAGATTTAATAGGATAAAGATATAGTGGACTGCCGCTTGCTTACACTATCTTCGGAACTCGATCTCCTGAGAATATTTGTGCAGGTGAAAATAATTAGTTAGCAATCAGAATCCCTGAACTACATTTTTTATTGATTTCTAATCTTTTTTTTCTTTCGTATCTACTGGTACTGAGAAAATCATTGTCATCTGTCTAACCTTTTTCCACCAATGTTGGGGTGGGCCTGGTCTTCTAGTCTTACCGGATGCAGCTGAGTAAGTACCAGTGTCTTACATGGAGTAGCTCGACAACTGGGACTACTGGGTAACACGATACCCATTGGTAAGACGGAGACGGAGACTGTTGTCAGACGTTCTGGCCAGTAAGGACTGTCAAAGAGTCTACAAATAACAGTCAGGATCAACGGCTTAAGGAAACTCTCGGCATGTAGGTAATGGTTGATCAACCATCCACTGGCAAAATGTACAAGTTAAATTGAAATGATCTAGCTTCACTGTGTGAGTTACGCCAGCGAAATTAAATTAATATTTATTGTGTTAATTCAGCGAATAACATAATAACAATTTACAAATAATAATGGTCAGAATGCTGATGTAGTTTATGATATGCAAACATAAGCCGTTTAATCAAACCAATTCATCCTATCAAAATTGGATTGCGATTTCTGGTTGTTACTTTTAATCTTATTTTGATTGCATGCAAATAATAATTGAAACGTTTATAAGTAATACCTGGTAATACCTTTCCACAAATAACTGCGTACAGTTTAATGCACAAACTTGCTGTCTATGTTTAATCTACCCCTGTTGCTAACTTCTGATCTGAGAATCTGGACAGCACAGGTGTTGCTTGCAGTATAACTGAATTTATTATCGTTTGAAGCAAGAGTGTGTGCAGATACAAAGTAGCTACAAAGTAAGTTTATCTAATCTTCGCATCGAAGCTTTCAGTAGTTCTTTAGCCAATTAACGTTACTTGCTGTTGGATAGACAATATCCAGTTAACAGCTGTGATTTAATAAAATTAAATATTAGTAGCTATTTCAGGGAACGGTAGATAGAAGCGGATAGTTTTGGTAAAAGAGTAAAGCTACCTTAAATATTAGATTAGGTAGGTACTTACCTATAATTAGGGAACGGACAAAAAAACTAATTAGTCCGTCAGATAGATTTACAAAAAATATTGGACACGTATTTTTTCATTTTTCACATAAACAAAAAATTAAGACGATACAGTGCTTCGAAAACTCCTCGAAACGTCATATGTTAGTACATTTTTTACCTACAAATGACGTCACAACCCCCTCATGATCTTTGACGCGTCTTATCTTCGTAAATTTTTGTTAATTTGATAAAACAAAAAACACGTATCCAATATTTTTCGATAATCTAACTGACGGACTAATTAGAATCATATTTTTTTTGGCTCAGTCCGATCCCCTATTTCCACTACTAATAAACGTATTGTTGGGAATACCTCTGCATAACGCTTCGAAAATTTCCCTGGCTCGTCCCATTTGTTTAGGTTCAGTACAAATCAAATCCATTTGAATGAATGTAGGGTCTTAACTTCTTCCTCTATTCTTCTCAATTAGTCGTCATTTCATGATTCACTTCCTTCACCATATCTTGAAAGTCACATTGTATGTGCTTTCATTATGTTCGACAATACATAAAGCCCCATGTTCCTGTCTCGCAATTACCCTTCCCGGTATTCTCATCTCCGCTCTCCATCGACATGTAAGCGTATGGTAAATTAGCGAAAAATAATCGCAATGTCGATGTCTGCGCGTGCGATCGCAAGTCGGCCCTTTTTCAACACCGCTCCGCTGCATTCCCCGTAAGCGGGCTCTCAGATGTACGGACTTGGATTATAATGGACTATGTATGCTGTATGTTGATGATGTGTAGTTTATAATGGAGCAATGTAGCTGTGTTTATTGCTGCGTCTAACAGCATACAAACGGGAATAAGTATAATGCAGTCTGGGAAGCGAACTTCGGAAAGCTACACGTAAGGAACAACGTTTAGATAATGTGATTTATTCAGCAGTGAAGAAAATTTCATTTTTAGGCTTAAACCTGTTACGGCATTCCGGAATCGAAAACGGTGCGATTGACAGCATGCTCCATTTCTCGCTCAAAAATTACAGTTTTGAGAGACAAAAAAGGATACGAAATTACACTCGATTGTCCGTCATATCCAGTCGATCGACGTACTATCGAAAATAGCTATTAACAAAACCGAAGAAGATTAACAATCCTGCCGACAGTTATTTGCTATCGGAAGTACAATCGAATCAGAATAACGACGCCATTTTGTACTATTAAGTACTATTAAGTACTATAAAGAAGAGTCGTTGCGTATCCATTTAAAATTAAAATTATTTTAAAATTATTTTTATTACATTTTTAGTTACTCGATGGGTATTCAGTACAATGTATAGAAGAATTTTTAGAAATACTCATTATAGATAATTTTTTGACTACATAAAATTTTTCACCACGAGTGTTTATGTACTATTACCATGTCGATCGAATCTGTGAATAGCAGTTGCCAGTCGTTGGAATCCAAAAATCTGATCCTCGAAAAAGTGTCAAGTTCGATTCGACTTCGATTCGACTGTTTGTGAATAGCTAGGCAGGTGATGTGCAACCGTGTAACGTTTTTTTTGGGGTTGGGAAATCATCAAATAATCCTCCCGCTCTTGGGCAGTGCGAAAGGGAGTGTCAGACTTCTACTGACTAAAAACCAACCATGTTCTTTCTAGGTTGCGTCAAGGCCGCGGTATCTCCAACTGCCAACTGTTTAACCCTGCTGTGGGCCTAGACTGAAAAAGGACCTCCCCGGTAACGACGATACAGAATAAAATAAAAATGTAACGATTGACTTGACATTAACTATTGAAGGGGTCAATCCAGATGAAAGTCTTTGAAACACAAAAGGTAGATAATATGATCGCTGACCTACGATTAAGTTTTCAGGTGCTACTGTAGGTCTATAGAATCATAGATATGCACATGGCTAAGATCAGGAACTACAGGCAACTTTGTAATCTCGAGCGGCTCCACTATTTGCTAAGGCAACATGCTCTATTTTCACACATTAAGCTGACCGCGATCAACACATTTTAACTGCATTCAACACAAATATGCCGCCAGTGTGCACTGCAGTGTCATCTCTGCATTGGAAGTGAAAGAAATTTCATTGTTGAAATGCACCTTTTTAAAAGCATTATCTACTTAGTGGTTATTTTATTTATTATGACTTTAGTTTTAACAAGTTAAAGGTGGCCGTCTAGCTATCTGTAAGCGCCAGCGTCTCAGATAATCTTTAAACCTCTGTTGTAGGTACACGTGACGATGCTGGCTGACACCCGTGTTGCTACCGTTTGTAATCTGTTACGATACCGACTGTTTACACTAGCGTGTGTAATAATGGTAAACAACAGACGCATATAAATTGCTATCTATCAAAATATTTAAAATAAAGTGCGGTTAGCGGCAGAAGTAGGTAAAGCGTATTATTTTTGAATTGATGAATATTTTTTTTTTCTCTGGACGCGTCATTCTCACTTATATGTATAATCTTTTGGATGATGTACTTAGTTCAAGATTTTGTAACAACTTTAATTTAAAAGAGTGTCCATGGAGTTTCTTGCTCATTCTTTTCACAAGTTATTCGTGTTCGCTTTATTATCTTTAAACGACTACGGTGAAGCCAAAAGGAAGGGTAATGATTTTGGCAGTCTGTGTATGTACTTATGTATGTATGTTCCACCGTAGCGCCTTAACTACTGAACGGATTTTAATATAAGAATAGCCCGGGTGACATAGGCTATATACATTTTAATAATTATGTTTATGACGGAATTTAAATGTCAAATTCTAAGCCCGAAAAAATTAAATTGAGATAGGTAATCATAACAAATGTTTGGTATCAAATGAAAGGTCTTGGCGAGTACATACAGTCACAAATATGTATATTATATTAAAGTTTAAGTCAACATATACGTTTAGATTGCGGTCAAACCGTTTTCGCGGTCTAGTCTGTGTTATTTAGTCTGCTATGTAGTAGAATATTACATTATGAAAGTAACATATTATTACGTGTTTATTAAATAACACAAAAAATAACATTCAATTAAAAAAAATAGTATAAAAACGAAAACCCGACCACAAATCAAAACGCAGACTAATAAAACCGCGGTCTTAAAAGTAAAAAACAAGAAAAATCGTCCAGTAAGTAGATAATATAATAGAAGACAGTCGTAGTCGCATGCCACCTTGCTAATGGCAACTAGCAGCTGACTTCTGCATCAATGAGAACGCTATGAAGGAACATCAGCTATTTATCAGTGGCATGCGACTACGGCTGTCCTCTATAATAATTATAAAATTATCTACTTACTGGACGATTTTTCTTGTTTTCTACTTTTAAGACCGCGGTTTTATTAGTCTGCGTTTTCATTCGTAGTCGGGTTTTTGTTTTTAAACTTTTTTTTCGACATTCAAAAGTGCCTCTGAAATAAAAACTTTGAGTGTTATTGACTTAGAAGCCGTTGATCATTATGAAGATAAAATTAATAAAATAGGTGCCTTATAGCAGATTACGTAAAGCTGATTTACTTATAAATAAATTCTTGATAATCAACTAACTTGTATAACTTTTCATAGTGAAGTAATTTCTTACTGCTGTGGTATGCGCACCACAAGAAGGTGCCGGTTTTTTTTTCTTTAAAATAACGGTAAAGTGATTTGATACTGCATTCGAGAATCAATAAGGATAAAAGGTCCAGAAGATCGCATAATATTTTCGTTTTATTACCTTCCACGAACATTACTTTATTTTTAAGTGGCGGATGACTCTACATGAATCTCATTTATTTTATTTCAAGAAATACTTTTTGCGGTACCTATATACCTACAGTACAATCTTTAAAGAGATTTATTTTATTTCTTATACATTCTTGAATATATTTATCATGATACGAACACCAGATTCTACCAGAATAAAAGACATATCGTCAGTTCTAATTGTGTGTTTATGCGTTAGACAGTAGCGTTGCCCAGAGGCAACGCTACACTCAGAGCTACACTGGTTTCACCGTGCTTTTAAAAGGAAGTCCTTTTAACCGACTTCTAAAAAAAGAAGGAGATTCTCAATTCGGATGTTTATATATATATATTTTTTTTATGTTTGTTCGGGCATAACTCCGTCGCTTGCTAACCGATGTAAATTGTTTTTTTGTTGGAAAGACTATAAGTAGGTACTTCCCAAATGGTCCCATAATTTTTTTATCGAAATTTAACAAGCGGTTTTTGAAAAATCAACAAAACTCAAAAAACTAACAACTGTGGCTACAATAACGATATTTTCGTCTCCGTCGTTTACGAACCGATTTGGAAAATTCTTCTTTTATTTGAAAGTTTATTGCTTTCCTATTGGTCTTATAGTCACCAGGTCGGAATCTGATGATGGAATATTGGCAAAATCGAGAGAACTCAGAAAAATGTACAGTGGTTTTGGTATTTTCTCTATAGCAAGCTGATCTGATGGTAGAATGGTTCATATGTAACCGACATCAATACGACCTCGCAAACTTTGGGGATTACAGGCGATATATTTTGTTAATCTACTATTAATTACAAAAGTTTGCGAGGTCGTATTGATGTCTATCGATAGCAAATGGAATGGGTTTGCTGAAATCCCATGTCTGTCTATTGTGTACATAGTTCATACACATCACGCCGGTACGTTGTGTAGGGGAAGCATATGTGAATCACTAAAAAGTAAAAAATAAAAACTTTTTAACAAAAAATAAAACCGTCTCTGAAAAGAAATAAAACACAAAAAAGTGAAAAATAAACTTTAGAAGAACTTTAGCTTCTGAAGGCGGTGGCAAAAAAATTAAATCAAACAAACAAAAATCTCCACTTCAGAAACAAATTTTTCTTCTAAAGTTTATTTTTCACTATTTTGTTTAATTTTTTGTTAATGAAATTTACAATATAAGTAGGTACCTAGTGGTTTTCCTCTAGCAGTCCACCAATAGTCGGCATAATTACATATCATCAGGTGTCATATCTCTGACCTCTCCAAAAAAAGTTCATAAGTCATCGCGTCTGTTATCAATGGCGCACTGTGTGGATATCATAAGCGGTATGATACAGTGCGCATCATGTGGCAGGGCTGCTGACCCAAGTCTCTACAGCACATTAATAAAATAAAACCCGAACAAGATCTTACTACGATCCAACCATGATGTGTGCAAAAAATACGCAAATCACAACTTATTGCAAGCACCAGAACACTTTGTTTTGTACATAATGTGTCGGGAGGTCGGCTAAATAGAACGGCATTTATATTTTTTGTTCCACAAACATTACTTGTTGAACGCATTCCACGACTCGGCCAAGTTTATGTAGGTATACATTTTTCTTTACAAAGATTTATATCTTAAATCGAATTTCAAAGTGATTGAAAGCCAAATAAAGATTTAAAAGAGGTCATTAAAGCGTGTCAACACACGAAGAGTTAAATAACAGTTACAGAAACAAAACGTAAATTAGTAAATGAATCTGTTTTGATAAACATAAATAACTAACGTCTTGGGTGTTAAAAAATGGCCAGTTGGACTCCAGAAGGGATACTTCAATCACAACTTGAAGCGCAGCTTCGCTCTTTGAAGTGAGACAAAGCATTGTTTATTGGTATTGGTTGCGCCACCTCCTCGGGATATCAGCTCAGCTAAAGAAGAATAGGTTAAAACCTAACGTATGTTCGTCATCGGCAAGCTTCGCTGGAAATTCGTGGAAAACAGTGGTTTCTATTTTTCAATTCTGGAGCGCGAACATTTTTCGTCGACGACGGTTTATTGTTATCATGAAGCAGCCAGATGGTGTTGGGTAAGATTTCATTTAGAGTAGGGTCGAGTGGTTAACAATTAACCAGCAGTACAGAGTGAACCATGCAAATAATTCAGAAAAGCGACGTTACCGTTTGGTGCAAACTGCAATACGTAAGTGTCTTTGAGGAGCCCCCCTCCCTCCCCAGTCGACAGCGAGCTAGCGGCGCAAGCGGCCGCGCGCGCCCTTGTTTTGTGTTTTTGTAGCGAAAATTGTATAAAAATTACGTAAGTAGAATTTCGTCTCATTTTATTTGTGTAAATAGTAGCTGAATATCAATAGGATTGATAAATTAGTTGTTGTTTTGCGCTTTTACCTATGATAGTTTCGTTAAGCGCCTCGTGTTTGTGTTTTGGCTACTTAACCTCAAAATTTGTAAGTATGGGGTGGTACAGAATGAACCATTTGACAGAGTACACAATGAACCAGTGATTCATTGAGTACCATCCTTGGTTCATTGAGAACTAACGTTGGTTCATTGCGTACCACCTTTATTAGATTGAGTATTAACCCAGATAATTTACTTTTTATACCTAGTAGTACTAGTTATTTTACGAAATCAAAAAATCTAATATAAAAACAAAATTTCAGGATGGGCCGAACAAAGTTAGATAGATCTGCGAGGAAAAAAGGATCCCATCTACCTCAAGCAATGAAGGCTGCTGTCAATTTACATCTTAACGATATGAGCTTGAGAAAGGCTGCAAAAGATAGCAACATACCATATCCAACATTAAGAAGATATGTGATAAAATATATGAAAGACAAGTCTACTTCGATGGAACCAAACTACAGCGTAAATAAAATATTCACTGAGGAGCAAGAAGCAAGTCTAAAGATGTATGTTCTTGATTGTGCCAATAAATTTTATGGTTTAAATACAAAGGAATGCAGAAAACTCGCCTTGCAAATGGCGGAAATGAATAAACTCGAATATCCTACTAGTTGGAAAGAAAATGGAATGGCGGGTAAAGACTGGTTACGTGGTTTTAAAAAAAGGCACCCTGATTTGTCCATTAAAAAACCAGAAGCATGTAGTATTTGAGTTTGAAAATGCTTCTTCTGCACCCGTAATAGATTTTAGGGAACCTACAAGCCCTTCTTCAACTAATACGCTTTTGCAAACTGCGCTAGTTGTAAGTTCTAACTCAAAATCAGACTCAAGTGCGCCTGATAAATCTACCACTCCATTCGATGTTGTTGGACAAAGTACGAGTAGAATAACGCCGGACAGATTTCAACCTTGTACAGGAAATTTTGTTTCACCGAAAGATTTTCGACCAATTTTAAAAGCAGGACCACGAAATATTAGAAAAGGTGGAAGAAAAGCTGGCAAAAGTATGATCGCAACAGACACGCCAGAAAAGAATGCTCTGGCTGAAAAGAAAAACAAGAAGTCTAAAAAAACAATAAAGACTGAAGCTGTAAAAAAAGTTACACATAACTTATTCAAAGGAAAGGAAAATACATGTAAACGACGAAAGAGAAATGTGACCCCAGTTGAATCTTCAGATGAAGATCAAGAAGAATTTCAGGCAAGTGGATCATCTTCTGGCGGTGAGATGAATGAGATTACAAGTGATTTTGATGAAGATGAGATCGTTCTGAAAGACGATTTTCCACCACTTAAACGTAGTCCCCGTGAAAATGACTTTGTTATTAGGTATACTTTTTAAAACAAAAAATGAAAAAGTCTATTACGTCGGTAAAATTCTGGAAATTTTAGATGATGAAGAAGATTGTGATTTTTATGTCTCATACTTAAAATTAAAAAGTAAGATTCAACAGAAATTTACCGATCCAAAGGAACCTGATACGGCTGGTGTTAATATTGCGGAAATTAAATATATTCTGCCAGTTCCTAAAATTGAAAATTCAAGCAATCGACGTCAAACTACCTAATATGCGTTATTAAAGTTTAATTTTTAGGTTTTTTTTGACTGAAAGAAAATAATTATGGTGATACTTAAATACGAACATAATGACTGATTAGGATTACTTCAGAAACTTGATTGTAAACAAGATCTCATTTAGATTTAGGGATTTGTTAATTAATGTTTAAGAAAATAATGTTATGAATGTTACTACTACCTACTTATAAACTTTTTGTCAGTGGATTAGTACCTACGTAAAAACCTAATTGTTGATTTTTAAAGAAACTATCGTTGTTTTTATTAATGTTTACGATATAAGGTACCTCTTTTAAACAAAAATATCGCTTTTTGATTGTAACTACAAATAAATAGGTACTCTATAAAGATTAGTGAGTTTTATTTAACAACATTTATTAAAATCCAATAGTTTTAATGCTTTAGTTATTGGCATGGTTCATTGTTTGCACACACGGTTCACTGTGTACCAGCCCCCGGTTCATTGAGTACCATTGAGTGTACACAGTGAATCATTTCCCGATAAATAAAAAAAAATAAAAACATTAGATGCTATGGTACTTTAACAAAAATGAAGTATTACATAATGTAGCCAGTTATATTATCTACAATTACAAGTAAAAAGTATATACTTAGGGCCCTTAGGAGTAGAGTTACAGCTCTTGAAAATTTAGGTGGTTCATTGTCGACCATCTTACCCTACAATAAATATACGGTTCGCAGATATATTCAAGCTCACGTGGACTTTTAGAATAGTTAAGTGTACCTACCTACACTTGCACGAGATTTGAACACTCCGTGTTAATATGTATTACGTAGTTATTACTTATTGAGAGTATTGGCTTATCTGCTAATACCTACCAAACCTATGTAGACATCAAGGTTTATTATATTATTATTAGATTATCGCTCACATGAAGACATAAGACTTAAGGCATAGACAGACTACTTAGTATTGCTTGCACTTCCGCAATCCACAAGTATTATTTTTACGGATGAGTGTGGATTACCGTGCAAGCCGAACTATCGGGAGTATGCTCATGTTACACTGACCGTCTAGTCTTGTCTACGAATAGATCACCTTTGTTCCACTGCCGCTAATCGTGGGAGGCGAGTGAGATATTAGGTAACTTCCACCTGGTACTAATTATATCATACTACGATTACTAATCCGTATAGCAAGTGGTCTGGTTAGTGCATTACCATCCCTGGATCTGGATACTGTTGGAGCAGATAACCGAAAAACTTGATTTTATTGAACGCTTTCGTCATCTCGATGGACCGTTATACGATTCCGAAATATATAAATATTTCAACTTTTATCAGCACTTAAGTTGAAACTTGAAACGGTATCCTACATTTTGCAGAGTGCCTTCGATATTCCAGACCAAGTAATTTATAACTTTAAGGAAAGAAGTGACACAATGTGAATCATTGTTTATTGTACTGGGACTTTCCTAATTGTGAAAGATAAACTGGGTGTCACACACAAGACCACTCATTTTGTTATTGAAGCTAAGAGCTAAAGAGATCACAATACTAAATGACCTATGAGGAAGAATATTCAGATATGATGGAAAAAAAAATACACGGACAATAATATTTGTCAATTTAGTAGTGATTCATTCCGATTTCCAGTAAAGAAGCGAAATGTTTAGTTATAGGGGTTTAACAACGAAATTAAAGTTATCAAAACAAGAGGCAATGATGATTATCATTTCTTAAAAATATTTGTTTATGTAAATGAAATGAACACGGATGTGACCGGCTGGCGCTTCAATAACGCTCGTAATATCCTGTCTGTTGCATTGAAATGTTACAGGGGCAATCACTACTGGGATACACTCAGACATTTATATTTAGATAGATTTATAACCAGTAACTGAACACAATACCAGTGCTATTTTTCACCATTCTTTTTATTACCTTTTATATAAACAATCGTTTCTCGTGGCTGCAACAATACAAAATAAACAAGAAAACACATGTAGCTTAAACACAGACTAATCACAATCACCTTCACTATAAAATATTTCCACCACTCGTGCATATTATTGTCTATACCGGCCCACAGGCCAGTGAACACAACGGTCTCTATAGTACAAACTATAATCCAAAACACATGCCACACACGCACGTGCCTGAAACGTATTTTAAACTCCATCAGACAGAATAAGTATATGAATGCAAGGAAAATGTAGAATCCTCTTTTCACGGTACTGGCTTTAGGCACTATGAGGAACAGCAGCATCGCCTGGTAGTGCGAAAACAGAATAATAATCGCGACGAACGGAAAAAAGTTTATAAAACATGCTATAGAGAGCAGGCGACACACAAAAAACATGTACCAGCCCAGAAAATGTACTAGAGCAGCTGTAGCGTCCTGAGGTTCTAAACCTCTCATGAAGGACCTGGGCACACGTCGCGGAATATCCGGCTCATCCTGGACTACTTCATCACAATATTTTCTTCTTGGCGGTGCTGACAGCCAGGCAGGAATAGACTCCGCATTTTCAACCATCTTCTCTGCCCATAGAGCTAATGACATCGGCCTCGGTGCTAACATTACGGGTGGTGGGACTATTTCCACCTTTTCAACTGGAAACTCGGTATTCCGTCTTAAAGGTGCCACTCTGTCGATAATACTTATTGGTCTCACATATTCCTCATCACTGCTTAATTCTTCAGCTACTTCTTTTGTATTTTCTCTTTTGGGAGGCAAGTAATCCGAACTGGTATCTGAATCACTTAACATTTCGTTATCGAAGAATCCTGAAGACATCATTGTATTCCTTGGAGAAAACTTTATTAGGTCACTGTGCGTATTACGATAGTATTTTGTGCCGTCATGATAATCTGAATTAAACGAGTCCTTATTCGTGACCGTTTCGTAAATCGGTTCTTCGTTTACTACATTTGTTTTAACACCATCCACTTCATCATTATCATCATCATCCCCATTTTCGTCCTCATTTGTCAATAGAGGGTCAGTCTGTTTGCCCCATGGATATTTTCGGCCACTCAGCTTTTCTCTTTCAAATCTCCTGTACATTGTGGCTGTACTAGCCATCCGGAGAGAAGAAGCGATAATGCTCACAGCTTGAACTGAAACTGATAGAAACAATGGGTAACAAGCATTTTCATGTACGTTTATCAGTGGAAACCTGTAAATGGCCTTCAAATATATATTGTTTGAGAACACGTTTGTATACCTATAGCTGTAAGTTCCCCGAATAGAATAAAATAAATAAATACTTATGTTATGAATGAACTTCAACTACGGTTTTACGAGAAAGAGACAAACAAAGGTGCGTAAAAGTTTTAGACGTTTTCAAACTACGCATTAAGAGCAAAATATGTAGTTAAAACATAGCTAGTTACTTCACACACTTGGACGTAAGATTACGGTTTGCTTGGAATTTAAAAAAGGTTTCGAATAGTTTCCATTGTACAATTATTTGAATATTTACAAATAAAATAAAATATTATTATACCTTTGTCAAAAGTCATGTCGGAGTATCGCGCCATCAAATCAAGGATATTGACGATAGCATGTGGAGCTGCATGCATGAAGGCCTGCAGAAACAGGTACAGTTCAATGGGCGAAGGCTGACGAGCTATCTCAATGGCCTCCTGAGTCCGTTCCTTGTCATCGCTGCGAGCTGCACAAACAGCTTCCACCCACCAGAATATTTGGTAGCAGTACCTGTCGACCAGTTATTTTTCACTTCGCTGAGTCTGGTTACGATCCCGTTAAAGCACAGGGTTATAAGTGATTTCCCTATGGTATTCCCCAACAGGAGATGTTGTAAGTGGATCTGGATTTGTGTCTGCATAGTGGGAAAAGGCTTGCCTTAATGACATGTTACTTGAAGTAGAGTAATGTGTAAGTATACTTACTTCATGACTTTATACCACTGGCTACCCCTTCATCTGACATCTTATTAATTTGTCAGTAAATCAACTTGTCGACCCATCCCGTGTTAACGACCTAGAATAAGTAAATAATGTCCGGACGAAACTAATTTAATATCGGATCGTTGACTCATGTTCCGGACTCCGGAGGGACCCGTGTGAATGCGGTTAAACAGTTTATTTCCATCTATTTTTGGTCAAAGAATCTGTTATACTTCCTAATTGTTTTAGCGAGTTATGGGCCCTGGGTTAATGATACGTCACTGGAGCTATTTAGCTATACGATGCGTGTGTAATCATACACATTGCATTTGATGGATTACCTACAGATTAATGGACAATATGTTTCTCTTATCTTCGTTTTATTCATAAAATCATCATCACCATTTCAGCCGAAAGACGTCCACTGGACAGAGGCCTGTCTTATGTGTCGCGACGCGTTGACCGGTCTGTGCGTCACGCAACTAGCGGATCCCTGGAACCTTTACCTACCAGGTCTACCGGTTCGCGGTCACCACTCAAAAACTTTTTGGCCCCGTCAGCGGAGTCTTTCAAAATGGAAATTTAGAACACAGTGATACAAACCTGCCTATCGCAGCAATAGGAAAGAAGATGGCGTTCGCAAACTGCATGGCCAGCCATCGAATGTCATGCTTTTCTATTGTCACAGAAAAAGCTGATAAGTCAGTCTTTAACCCTGGTGGAGGCGACGCCAGCGTGAATATTAACGATATCAATGATGGTAATGCGATGAGGATTGTGCAAAATACTCCTATTCTGTAAACAAGAGAAAACTAATTATTCAAATTAGAGAAAGCATCTTAACAATTATTCTTAGGGCAATTTGCATGTTAAATGTTTAAATGTGCGGTTGTGGTAGGTACCTGAAAAGTGGGAATGTAATCACACTAATATTATAAAGGCGAAAGTTTGTGAGTGTGTATGATTGTTACTTCTTCACGTAAAAACTACTGAACGGATATGGATAAAATTTGGTACATAGCTATCTATGTACCAAATTTTATAACCTGGATTAACACATAGGATAGTTTTTATCCCGATTTCATCTTCCCGTGGGATAATTTTCGAGTTGTAGCGGGTGAAACCACTGGCAACAGCTAGTATAATATACTTTATGCAATACTTAAGTAGGTTTAGTAGATACTGGGCAGGCATTAAGACGTTTTGAGAGATTCTGTTTTGGTATAATGATCAGCGATCGCATAGATGAAGCTAAAGCCTAAAACTTTCTGTTTTCGTCATTCGATCAATGGCGGCAACTGAAGTGTAAGTTGAAGTGGTACAATAGTGTTGAAAATGATAAAACTATACTTGGCTGGCCTGTTGGTCTAGTGGATAGTGACCCTAACTGCTATGCCGGAGGTCGTGGGTTCGATTCCCACCCAGGACAAATGTTTGTGTGATGAGCACGATCATTTGTTCTGTGTCTGGGTGTAATTTATCTATAATATGTATGTATTTAGAAATATATAAGTATGTTTACCAGTTGTCTAGTACCCATAACACAAGCTCTGCTTAGCTTGGGACTAGATGGCGTTGTGTGATAGTTGTGGAATATTATTATTATTATTATTATTATTATTATACATACCTAGTTATTAGATCATTTTCAACACTATTGTACACTATTGTTTGTAAGTGACTAATTTGCTTTACCTACCCACAGGTAGGTAAAGCAAATTAATCACTTCTAGTGTCGGCTTTAAAAATCCAATAGGCAGTTTCAAACTGATAATCTTTCAATAAACTTATATATCGTAATAAATTCTGTATACAATAGCTTGTTCTCCTATTGGATCTACTCGATTGTAAGTCTTACTAGCAAAACTCACTCCTTTACCAGAAATAAGCACCAAACCTCTTCTTTATTGAAAAGTAAAGTAGAGTTATCTCCAAACTATTCTGATTCTGGTAAAATGTAAAAAGTAGGTACCTGGCACCTGCCTACCCCAAATACTTGAAAAGTAGGTACGGACATCAGCACATCAAGGTGGTGGTACCCCAAAACTGCTAAATTTTCCAAACCAACTTTAAACCTAATGCTTATTCGATAGAGTTGAAAATCTTTTAAAGTAATTTAATAGATTGTAGTAGCTTGATGTGATGGCGTCTTAAGTACATCTACTCAACTTATAGTATACCTACGTATAGTTTCAAAACAAGGTTAGAAACAAACACGTACCCTTCATCGCCGTTGATAAAGTGTTCGCAAATAAGTGTAAAATCATAGCATATCAGAACGATATAGATTATGAGACCCCCACAGGAGGGCAGCACTCGATGCAGCAGGAGTGCTTGCCATGCTGGGATCTTCCACCCAAGCACCTCTCCCGACACTTCTTGATCCAATTCACAAGTCACCATTTTGGTATTATATTTCTAACATTATAAGTATTATTACTTATTCTCCGTTTTGTTATTCATAATAATATTATTTTATTTTATTTCACTTGACACATCTTGACGTTATTGTCCCCAAAAACCGCACTTTTATTCACATTACTATATTATCCGATCCAGAAAACAAGAAATAAGAACTGTTCACGTTGTAACAATTGCACATAAAGCAATAATGTATTTTAATCGTATTCCCCACGCCCATTGATAAAGATAAGATAGCAGTGTTGAGTCAGATAGATAATAACTTGGCTGACATAGTTTCTAATCAGGTACGAACTTATATTTTTGTTTTACTTTACCAGTAAACAGTAGCTTTATTTGTAGTACCTAGAACCAGGACAAAAGATAGATCTTTCCACGGCTACCACTGACCGGTGCGGTTGTGCACCCTCTATAGTGAAGCAGACTCATAGTGATTCATCGCCATTGTCTTGTACAAAAAGTACCTACTTAATAAGTTAACACTGCACAGTGAAACTGCACTTAACAACATGACCCAATCGGAGTACAAAAATCGAATATCGTGTAGCCTTCCCATTTGAACAATAAACTAATTTTAAAAGACGTAGAATTTAAAAAAAAAATATCTGGATTTCCCAAAATTAATTTTGTATGGACAAACCGTCTAACCAAAAACAGTTTGTGAACATGCAAAAAGAAACAAGCTGTATAATGAATGTCAAAGTCATTCATGACTGACAATTACTTGACAAGTAATTTTTTAGGTTATATTTATTTTTTAAGTGTAAAATTGCCAAATAAAGATAATAGTGTAGCCTGCTATCGTTTAATTTTAATACTCCATAAATAGATTGTAATTGGCATTGAACGGCAAGATGTTAAGGAAAATTTTCTCAAGAACTTTAAGTCACCGTCCAAGGAGTTCATTAGTGCGTTGTGCTAATAATGTTGATATCAATAGGCAAATACACTGTGGAGTTTGTTCAAGGAATCCTAGGTATACATCCAAGGCAAACAGAGCTTCACCAGCTTTAGCCAGCAAGTACCAAGTAATAACAGATGTAAATCCTATGATTATAGAGAACACTGCAGAAGAAATACCAGTTGAAAACAGATATACTTTACTTAGTGATGAATTTGATGGCATTAATTTAGAAAGTAAGTACCCTGCCTTACATAAATGTTAATTCTATTCATTTTTTGAAATACATTAAACATTTTTTTTCTATACATTTTAGGAGGCCAGAAAGGTGTTTTTGAAATAGAAGATCTTGTGGAATTACTACAAAGAGAAAACTCGAAAGATATATTTGTAGCTACAGTTCCTGAAGAAATCCGTTATGTAGATTACATATGTGTTGTCAGTGGCCGGAACAAGAGACATATATTGGGAATATCAGAATTTATCAGAAAGGTGTACAAGAAGAAGTGTGATAAATCAGACTCTATACCTAGAATTGAAGGCAAAGAGTCTGAAGAATGGATGGCATTAGACTTGGGTAATAATACTAATCTCTAACCATTGTACCAAGTTGCTAGTTACATGCCTGCCCGGGCTGCAGGACGGTTTGAAAGAGATACTGCGGCTCTGGAACACAAATGGGCTAATAAGGAACATGGGTGTGTTTAATCAGTACAAGTCTGACATGGCCAACCACTCAGCCAGGGCCGGAGTGCTCATGTGATAATTTCCCTGACTGAAAAATAAGGTCACCAGTCATCAAACCCCTATACTCTGCCCACATAAGTTGCTTTATAAAGTATCAAATCCAAAGCATTTCATTAAATACAACCAGTTAAATTCTCTTTTCTTAGTGCCTGTTTTTTTGTCTTTTGATTGTTTAATCAATATTAATTAAATTTTGGTCATTTCAGGTAACATAGCATTACATGTCTTCACGGAAAAAGCCAGAAAAGCATATGATTTGGAGACGCTGTGGTCTGTTGGCCCAGAGTATGATGACCAGATCAACAAGAAGAGTGAAGTTGTAGACATGTTTGAGAACTATAGTGATTATTTGAAAGACCTGAAACCCTTGGGTTAAAAACTATTAAATCATATTTTAGATTGTTTGTTGGTTTGATTGTGACTCCAATTAGTGACAAGAATTAAAAGCCCTTTTAAAGTCTCATATAAAATGTTTATTTCTGCTTAATTACATTAAAGATACATATGGATTGTATAATTCAATCACAATTCACAATCTAAATAATTATGAAACATTGAATTCAGTATTTCAAATCAATTAAATAAAAACAAATATCCATAATATTTCAATATTGTAATACGAAAATTTATTATCCATTATAATTGCTGTAATTATATGTATGTCTGTCTATCAAGATCAATACTAATATAATTTGATATACAAAATAACAATTTGGCATAATTTATAACTAGCTCAGAATTTTAAATGCAGATATGACAATGTAAAATTATACAAAAAGAACAGCGGTTGACTAATACATTCATACCACATTCACAAGATCCTTAATTCAGTCAAAATGCAGATGCACATACTAATAAGTCTTAAGTATACACTAAGTAGCATAGTTTTGAAAGCAACCTAATATTAGTGCTTTATGAGTTAAAACTAACTATGTATAAGGATAAAATATAGTGGAAGCCAATCAGTAATACAGACTGTTACATATTTTGTGTAGGAAATTAGCAATTATAATAATTCATAAAAAAAATGTTTGGACCACCAACAAGTCTTTCATTTTAGTGACTAAGCAATTAGTAAATTTATGAGCATACAAAGTAATATTGCACTGCCAATATAAAGCATTTGCGCACATAAAAAATTGAATATTTTCACATTGTTCAATGCAATCTTTAAGACTTACATAGTTAATCATTAAAATGGTATGAAATACCACCTATATATATACCTTGATTTCACTAACTGCAGCCTAATGATGTATCATCAAAATAAGTGGAAACTTTCATTTGTCACTTGATTAAATCCAAAATGTCAAATAAAACCTATAAATATCCCAATTGAAGATACATTATTGGACCTTTATTAACAAGGCAATAGTTGGCAGTTGTTGTCAAATATTAATACTTAAATATTGTAAATTATTGCCAAATAGTAAAATGAACATTTAATCGGGTGCAAAAATTCTAAATACAATACATTCTTATAAATTACACAAATATTATTTGTAGATTTGTGATTCATTTTGGATCTCAATTTTGGCTCATGACTAATCAGTTTATGACAATATGGCTACACTTCGCCTTACGCCAGCACCTGAATTGACATTGTCTAAGCTTGACCATTTCTTAATGCCATTCTTTACGACTTCTGCAGCTATTTTATCTTCCATAAATCGAGACATGGCTTCTAACTTTTGTGCTCTCTCTTTGCTTAAAGGTTCACTGGGGAATGCCAAATCATTGGCTTCAGCGAGGGTACGAAGATCGAAATAGTATTTAGCATACACACTAGAGGGTACATTGATATTAAATTGTAACATTTCTAAAAATTGCCTCTCAAGCTCATTCATGTCTTCTACAGTGATATCTTTCAAGATCTGGCAGTAATCTACATTCCAAACAGCTTGATCATCCCATACTTTACTTGCCAGTAAGATTGCTCCCAAGACTATTCTTTTCCAGTTGGATGGAGCTATATCCAGTTCAGCACATATTAAGAGGCGCTCCAAGTACACCAAAGTGATAATAGCACATTCTGCTGTTAATTGAGCAGCATTAAACAATGTTCTTACAAACTTGTAAATCTGTTTGTGCTCAGGATTATACCTATCATAATCATCACTTACTCCTTCTTTACTAAGAGGATGGAGCTTCTCATCAAATATGTCTAACCTGCGCTCTGATGTTCGGTTTTTAATATGATAGTAAATAGCAAGGGCTACACACTTGACCGTGTTCTTCAGATTAGGCTGAGATACTGTGCTATCATCTAAATAAATAGTTGAACAGGAACTGCTTTTTTTGAGCTTATTATCAGCGATTTGGTGTTGACTGCGTTTCCTGGTCATTCCATTTTCTATGGAAGCTTTAGAACGCTCCATAAAAATGGTGCCAGCGATGGGGTCTTGTGAAGGATCGATGTCGCCGTCATCTGGCTCTCTCTCGCTGATGTGCTGTATATTATTAGAGCTTACTTCTCCTTCGGGAAGGTAATCCTCTAGTTTGACGATGTCCTTTCTGATCGGCGACGGACTCCGGTAACAACAGCAACTGTTTTGGTTACCCATTTTGTTTCACATATAACTGTATTACAGATTAATTGTTATCATTCTACAAGCACTGCCTCACCTCTAGACATGCGTAAACACTGTGCCGATACATAGGAATGACATAAAAGGCCCATAGTATCTGAAACAAAAGGTGCTACATGAATATTCTATTAATGAATGCCAACATTAGCATTGAATAAAAATAGGTCTCTAAGGACATTTTATTGTAAAATAGCATACCCTAACATCTTCGGTTCTTAGATTATACACACATTTCACCAGATTATAGAGCAACCCCGAGAAGATTTCATATTAATTTTTTGACAGTAGAATGCACAGACAGAATAGCGTTGAATTGAATTTGATTTTGATGGATAGTGCAGATGCAAAACAGAATTAATTCAGCAGGTCAACCTTGATCAATTTTCCAGTTAGGTAGTCACAGATTACTATTACTAAGAGTTACTAAGATTCACATAGTAAAGAAAATAAATTACAAATAATCCAGTTATGATTTTAGTTCAGGGTTTTAATTTAATTTCCTTACTACTTCCATCACAATTCGAATTCCGATGAAAGAAGCGAATCGAAAAAAGGTTTAACGATTTCTAATAATAATTATTAAAAAGGCTTTTTCTTTGTGATGCTATTTTAAGGTGGAAGCTCACATCTGGCCCGCGAAATTCTAATTTTCTTACGTTTTTGGCAATTTGCAGGCCAGTGCTTGGTTGTATGTTTATGAAAATTTGATTTGCGACTGTAAGACGTATGAAGTTACCGAATTATAACCATCAAAATTATCAATACAACCCTCCAAGTTCATTTTCATGTCAAGATTGATTTTTGCATGTAAAAGTCATTCTTTAGTAATTTAGTCGTCGTTCTTTAGTAGTTAGTAATTTTGATGGTTATAATTCGGTAACTTCATACGTCTTACAGTCGCAAATCAAATTTTCATAAACATACAACCAAGCACTGGCCTGCAAATTGCCAAAAACGTAAGAAAATTAGAATTTCGCGGGCCAGATGTGAGCTTCCACCTTAAGATGATGACACAATATTATTTGGTGATTTACTACTGCGCTACCTATTTAAAAAACTCTGTGCTACTGCGGCAGTAGCACAGAGTTTTTTAAATTTCTAGCTCCTAGCGCCATTGGTGCTGGAACTTGGCGTACAAGTTTACCGAATATATATTTTTTACCAATAGCAACACAGTTAAAATGGCGCGCGGCCATTACGCGCTTCTGTTGTAGAGCACAGCACGCTGTTATTAGTATTTGGAAGTTAATTTTAGCTAACAACTATAAAGTTACTGGTAATTTACTGTTTGAAATTGTGTATGTATGTAATTAATTAAGAAGTGATCTTGTTTAACATTTGTTTTTGTGCGTATTTTAGGCTGCAATGCGTCGCAAAAGTGAGCGTACCGCAAGTAAAAAAGGGAAGGCTTCACCAGAAAAGAAGCTTGAAAAGGTGAAACGTACAAGAACTAGTAGACGCAGAAAGCAGTCTTCGTCTTCGGACAATGAATCCGCCGATGAAAAGAGCCCTGTGCGAGAAGTTGAAACCGTCGTTGAACCTGAAAAAATCTCACCAACAACGCCCGCCAAAGAGGTCAGCCCTGAAGAAGCCCAGGATCAGGTGTGGCGCGTTAAAACTACGGAGACACCCGGAGATATTAAGAAACTAAAAATATGTCTGACTCGGCCTCCATCCACACCTGAAAGAGTAGATAGATCTCCACGTAGCAAAAGAAAGCATTCGCGTGCGACTAGTTCCAGCGATACACCTAGTGTTGAGGGTGCGGACGAAAAGAAGAAAACCAAACATCGGTCCAAACGGGCACCTCGTGGGGATTCCAAAGATGAACGTGAAAGAAATGACAGTCTGGAAGACGAAGCTGATAATGAATCGGGTTCCCAACAAGATCCAGATAAATCTAGTGATGAAGTAACACAAAGTGAAACAGTTGAAGATACCGAGACCCCTGTGTCTACAACTAATGAGGATCTAAAGGTGACTGAAAGTGAAAACGTGATACAATCCAGTCAAAAAACCAGTCAAGAAGTGCCTGAAAGTACAGAATCTAAAAAAACTGATTCACAGGACACAGACAAAGCTTCTGATGCTGATACAACTGTTGTTTCACCTAAAGATGAAACAAGAGTTGCATCACCACCAGCAGAAGCAAATGCTGAATCTAATTCTGACAACCAGGAAGTGCAACCTTCTAATATAACTGAGAACAAAACTCCTGGACATCCTGAGACTACTAAAAAGGAAAGCCCGCAGCGTAAGAGAAGCCAGTCTGTTGAGAAGTCAGAAGTTCTGGAACTACATGCAGAAGATAGTAAATGTGAATCGGATAATGAAGCAGGACAATCTAAAGTGGAATCTAAAGAAGAACTGAAGAAGGATTCAAAGGAGGACCCAACTGTGCCCCAAGAAGAAAAATCTGCACCAGATGAACAAGAGGTAAGTAAAAATAATGAAGAAAGTATTAGTAAGGAAACTGATATAAACGAATCTGAAGGAGGGATAGCTACTAATAAAACTGATGTTGTAGAAAGCTCTGAGAAAGTAGTAGTAGAAAAAATTCAACGGAAAATGTCAATTGATTCTGGAAACCAACCTATGGACATTGTTCAAGAGAAATTAGATCAAGAACCAAACCAGGCTAAAGATAAATTAGATCAAGAACCAAACAAGGCTAAAGAGAAATCAGATCAAGAACCAAACAAGGCTAAAAAGACACAGCGTTCAGATTCTGTGAAATCAATTACTGAAGAACCAGTTGCTAATGGTCAATCCGCTCCTGTTGTAGTGGCTAGGAAGAGGAGGTGGGGTTCGAGAACCTCTAAGCTGACAACCCAGAAGTCAATAACAATTTCAACAGATGTATTAAAAGATATTATACCTGATGTGAAACCTGTTGAGTTTGATGAAGTTATAGAAGAGAAGAAACACAGAAGAGCAGAGCATCAGGAAAGAATTGAAAGACCTGTGCTTCCAAAGATTATTATTGACAACACAGAAAATGTGGAATTGAAAAAGGACCATGATGAAAATGACAAAGAACCTCATACTCCAAAACCAAGAGAATTAGCTTCCAATAGAAAAATATCTATAATTAAGGATAATGATAGCATAATAACTAGACCCCCAAGCCCAGCCAGACATAAACAGTCTTGTATATTGTACATCACAAACTTGGTGAGACCATTCACACTGCCACAATTGAAGAATTTATTACAAAGAACAGGAAGACTTGTGGAGAATGGGTTTTGGATAGACAGGATTAAGTCTAAATGCTTTGTTCAATACGAAACTGAAGAGTGAGTACCTTTATTAATTACACACACTTACTAATTTTCTTTCATAAAGTTTTGCTAAAATCATAATATTTGCTGTAACATATTGTTGTATAAAATAATAATTTAACTTATTTTTCAGTCAAGCAGTAGAGACGAGGCATGCCTTGCATGGTGTCACATGGCCTGTCTCCAATCCAAAGACACTACAGGTTGACTTTTCATCACAAGATGCATTTGATAAGGCAAAGGCAAATGAAGAGACAGACACTACACCGGTTTCAACTATTCCGGGAACTGTGGAGGACTGGCTTCGGGAGCAAGATATGAAGAGGGAACGTGGGGAATTGGTAAAATTTTTATGTTTCACTTTTACTCAATTACAAACTTTATTATTGAAACTTTAATCAGTAACTTTAATGATGGCCCTAGCAAGTGTTGTTGTACTTCCAGTGTTAATAAAATATTTGAATAATAACCAAAAAATTGCTTGCAATGCAAACCCTTGTTTGTTTTTACAATTTTCAATGTCTGTGATAGATTAATAAGTAAAATTGGTTATTGGTGTATTAAAATGATTTAATAGGGTAGTTAACGAAAAAAATCTAAGTCCGTCAGATAGATTTCCAAAAAATATTGTACACGTATTTTTTCGTTTTTCACGTAAGCAAACAATGAAGATGATACAGTGCTGTGAGTATTCGTGTGACGTCATATCTAAGACATTAGTATGACATTTTTTAATGGTTAGTGACGTCACAAACCCCCACTTTATTCTTCGTCAATTTTTATTGATTTGATAAAACAAAAAATACGCATCCAATATTTTTCGATAATCTAACAGATGGACTAATTAGAATCATATTTTTAAGTCTGTAAACATCCCTATTGTTTGATTAGGAGAAGCCATGGGAGCGGAAGGCGGCGACACGGGAATGGGATCTAGGCAAGAATGATAAAGACAAGGATATCAACAAAGATAATAATACTAAGCCAAGACGAGAAGAACGGCCCATGGACAAGAGAAGGTATCGAACCCCAGAAAAAAGTCCTGAGCCAGGTAATATATATAGGTTTAAAGAATTTCAATACAAATTAAGACTTCTTTTTTAAATATGTCACAATGGCAGTTGTTTTTACCGCGCTCGATTTTTAATGCTCTACGTCTAGCGAGTCTAGTAGTGGGTATACTTGAAGACCGCACACAGAGAGCGTTAAAAAGCGACCTGTTGGAATTACTGACGGTGCCAGCAGTGTTGAGCCCATACCAAGAAAATCAAAATGTGGTGTGTAGAACTGTGGGATGGGCATGTGAGAATGAGATGATGTAGTGAGAAAAGTTTTGTGTGTAAAATGTGTATGACTATTAGAGTAGAGGAAAACCAAAGAAGTAGTATGGCCCCATACAAATTGGGATATTATAATACCTATACGGTTATAAACATCTCGAAAAGGAGAATGACCAAAAGCCATACCAAGAAGTCATGGTTCATAATCAAACTTTGTTTTTTACTGTCTACACTTATCGAAAGAACTATCTGTAGGCAATTTTTTTTTTTATTTGACAAAATCGATTTTCTTTCTAAAGATTTAGATTTATGGATCCCATCCCATCCATCCCTAAATCTGAAATATAGCAACTCGCCTGGATTTGAGGTAATGTTCAATTGAATATACCATTAAAAAAACGGTGAAACCCGGAAATGGTTTACAAAAATAACTTTTGTAGGAGTTAATAAAAAACGTTGTCCTTTAATATCAAGTTACATTATATTCTGAACTAGCTGACCCACGCAACTTCGTATGCGTGGGATGGGCTATAATCCACCACGCGGGCCCAGTGCGGATTGGAAGATGTCCCAATCTTCAAAAATAATTGGGTTCTTTTTCCTTTCTAACAAACATATTTATTTAGATATAGATTAATACCATATGGGTTAAATAAGCTTCGCAAAAAATAATTCTATTTCAAAATCAAAAGTCATTTATTCAAATTAGGCTGATAATCAGCACTTTTCGAACGTCAAAATTTACTTTACTCTACTTATTTACAAGAGACAGTCCCCCAAAAGCCCACCCTTCGGCACTTCCTAGTGTTTAGTTGGAAAGAAGAAGTGACGGAACAAACTCCCCAGCAACACATTCTGTCTGTTATGTTGGTTAGAAGAACCATACTCGATACAATAGTAAGGTGTAAGTTCAATTTAGATTTACTACGGACACAAATCAATAACAAAAAAATATATAATTATAAACAATGTAAAAATAAAAAAGTACATAACATATCAGTTAACAAATTTTTGTAATGTAGGTAAGGCACAAATGTTGATATCAGTGCTGTAACTATTCGTACCAAAGGGCGTCTGGATGATTAAAAACCACTGCAAAAGAGAGTAATTAATGGAAGAGAAAAAATAAATAATAAAATTGAGAATAGTTAGAGACATCCACAAATTTGTACCGGCTAAGAGTTACCAGGGAAGCCGCATGCGCAGAAGAAGCTAAAGCCAAACTTTTTTATCTTCGACGTGGTTCTTGATTTTATAATATGCTTTTTGAATAAGGACACGTTTAATGTAGTTTTTAAACTTTCCATCGGTCAGTTCTATAACTGACTTAGGCAACTTGTTATAAATGCGTATACTGTTTATAAGGAAAAACTTGCTAGTTTTCGTTAATCTTAATTTGGGTATTACTATTTTGTGTTTACTGCGAGTATTTAAATTATGAAAGTCGCTTCTAGTTTTAAAAAGCCCTCGGTTTTTGCGGACATACAAAATACATTCTAAGATATAAAGTGAAGGCAGAGTCAGGATATCAATCTCTTTAAATTTTTCTCTGAGAGACTGCCCTCTTCTGTAAAATGAAAATTGAATCAACGTCCGCTGCCGATCCCCACAGCAGAATGCCGTAAGACATAATACTGTGGAAATAAGCATAGTATACTAACCTAGCTGTGGTTACATCAGTTAACTGCCTTATTTTCCTTACTGCGTATGCAGCTGAGCTTAACCTACCCGAAAGAGTTCTTATGTGTGCGCCCCACTGCAATTTTGAATCGATAGTAATCCCTAAGAATACCGTTTCCGCTATAACTTCAAGTTTTTTGCCGTCAAGAGTCAAATTAGGTCACGTTGTGGTACATTTGGTAAAGAGAACTTGAGACATTTTGTTTTGTTCGCATTCAGTAAAAGATTGTTAGCTGCGAACCATTTCGAGAGAACAGTTAGACTTTCGTTGACCAGTAAGACATCCGTATCTTTCCTATCTATTTTAAAGATTAGTGAAGTATCATCAGCAAATAGAATTATATCCGAGAATTTGGCCATCATATATGGGAGATCATTAATATAAACAAGATAGAGGAAGGGGCCGAGAATCGAACCTTGGGGCATTTGACCTAACATTTCGATAGTAAAAAATGGTTACAGTGAGTCAATCTTAGTAGATAGATATATGCTATCGCGGACTTATTTGTAGAACTTTTATAAAGGAACATTACTTTCATACATAATATTTGCATAACTTAGACCATTTTCGCAGCGTACGCAACGGAAGCTCTCACTAAGGAATATCGTTTCCCGTTTTTGCAACATTTTTCATTTATGCTCCACTCCTATTGATCGTAGCGTGATGTTATATAACCTAAAGCCTTCCTCGATAAATGGACTATCCAAAACAAAAAGATTTTTTCAATTCCAACCAGTAGATCCTGAGATCTTAGCGTTCAACAAACAAACTCTTCAGCTTTATAATATTAGTATAGATTACATACAAATAAAACTGGAAAGCGATTTATATATATTTATACAGTTAAGTTATCAGCTAGAGTTCGACATGGTATGTTGGGCTGACTATCCTAATCTTAATTATGTAGGTCACAGCTATAGTAAACAATTACCCTACTGAGATTTCCACAGCCCGCGATGATGCATGATATAATTTTTTTGTACTTTTTTTATTAATTTGATAAATTAGTTCCATAGATTACCCTCTATATACTTTTAATCACATTTATAATACTAGTATGAATATCACCTTTAGCGTGTGCTGATGTGTCATATTATTATGTGTATGAATCCATGTAGGTAACTTTTATTCTAATTTTAAAAACAAACTATTTTGATTACAGCAAGAAAATTCAAGAAGAAAGAGGAAGAAGCACCAGCTAAGCTGTTGGATGACTTGTTTAGAAAAACTAAGACAACTCCATGCATATACTGGTTGCCGCTCTCGGCTGAAACGGTAAATTAAAGTAAAAACATTTTTTATACACATTTTCAAGCTTTACTGCGGTTTTTTATTATTTTGATCAGAACTATTAGAAGTTTTACCTCTTGGAATTTTAAACCTTAACTCATTGACCGCCACAGCTGATCATATCATCCTCACTCCTATGGCATATTTTTACTACTACACACTCACTACTCGCGTGATAAGCGAATGACGCTTTAAGGCCTTTGCACATTACACGTACTCGACGGTAATTTACAGTAAGGAACACGATATAACGAGTGTGGAGTCTGTGTTAAGTGCGAAAGATGTTTAAACTTGTCACAGGTGTTCATAGACCGAGACTTCCTATGACCGTCACCAATACTATGTTACTTAAAGGAGCTTTAAGGGATTATTTTTTGTTTAGCCATGGCTGATACGAGAACATATTTTGTCATAGTTATTGATTACTTATTTCCTGTTATCCAGATAGCAATAAAGGAGGAACAGCGGCGCCAGCACATGGCTGAGCACGAGCGAAGGCTGCAGGAGCTGCGCCGAACACACCGCCGTCACTAGCATGGTCCGTCTCACACTCACCATCGTCATTACAACACACACTCACACAACTCATTTTCACACACTCACACACTTCATCTTCACACACTACACACACACTCGTTCATACAATCACAGTCATCCAAACGAACTCACACGTCATTAACACACTCATATTAATATTTGTCGGTCAGTCGACATTCCTTTTCAGGCAGTGCTGTCTTCAATGACAGTAATTTTATTTTGATTATTTGAAGAATAATTTTGTTACATGTAGTCATATTGCTATTTAGGTTTAAGGGAGACATTCAAGAATATCTTGGCAGGATTTCTGAGACATGGACATTATGAATTGATTTTATACAAAATGTTATAGAAAGGCACGCTCGGAGGAAAGCCTATGATTTAATTCGTCGTCGGCGTAATGCAGTCACTTGATCAAAACGAGCAAGGGATGCCGCTGTGGAAAACAGATGCACTACGATTGACGTCGAATCCACTTGACTTTGCGTCGATGTGCGCCTTTCGGCCAGACGTATGCGCAAGGCGCGTTTTGGTGATACAGTCATGAAATTATCTGTATATTGACAACGGCTCTACAATCAACGGAACCAACAAAACAAATATTCAGAGTGCAACAATACTACTGTATTCTGATGAATGAAGATATTGAAGATTCATGTTATCAACGGCATGAAAACAATCATGATATCGACCGAGGATTTTTTTGAGAACGCGAATAAAGAATTTGTAATAGCAGAGGAACAACTGATTATGGTACCTAAATTGGTGGAAATGGACATATTTTGGTTTGGTAATGTAGCCAGCATCGTCGTCTCAAATAGATAGACACGTACGTAGCGCAAATGTGTTTTGCGAGTTAGTCAGGTTATATCGTCGTAATGTTTCTATGTTTTTGTCTGAAGTATATTCGGTTCACTTGATGTTGAATAAATACTTACCTATCTGAAATTATTTGTTTTTTTTTTCTTTTCTTTCCCTGGGCGATTTTTAGGGGCCTGCACCATCCCCTCTTCTCGATTCTTCCAACATCTTTAAGGGAAATTTTATCGTGGGTTGCAAGTTGATGATAATTTTAGTTCTTTTCCGCAATAAGTAATACTGTCTGCATAGCATGGACCTATTGGAAAACTTGGGTATTTTTACGATAACTTACAACATGGATAATATCTGACAATAATTGAGTCTAACTGCCGCACTCAGAGAGCTATAATGATTACTTAGGCTATCACTTAGTAAAGGTTTTGACAGTTTTGTCATACAAATAATGTCAAAACCTTTACTAAGTGATGGCCTAAGTAATTATTAAAGCTTTCTGAGTGCGGCAGTAATTTTATTAGCTTTTAAATAAAATGCTAATGATGTAGGTAGTTCATAAACCACGCATGACGCGGCTATTTACTTATACAAAATATTGTAATACGTTCTAATCGACCTATTAAAAATCATATCAATTCATATCTTAAATATTTGGTCAATAATCTGCACCTATCAGCCGATAATTTATCAAAGGGATAAGAATATTAATTTAGTGTGATTATTTTTGAGGCAGTTGTGTTGGCGATTACAACCGCCAACCACTAAAATTTAGTGGAAAGAAGATTCAGCATGGTAAGTGGAGTATATTCTAACACAACTGAAAAATTTCCCCAAAAATAGAGATAATAAATACCTAGATAATGTTTAATGTATTGAAACAGACACTCGAAAAGATAACTTATTGCCTTGGTTGATATGGCTCTAAAGGCCAGTTCAGTGCTTGGTTGCAAGCAAAATTCACGAAAATAAGGTTAAAAAATGGGATCCTGTAATTTACTTCGTCCTTATTCAAAAAGGCGCAATCTTCGTGGTGGTGCATGTTCGCCGTGCTGGTGGTGTCTGCCACTGCCCAGCAGAACTTCACACTTGAGGAGTTTGTGAGTGGACAGTTCGGCCAGAGAGGATTTACCGGCAGATGGATTGATGGTAAGTTCCTTTCTTGTACTAAGCAGGCAGATAGCAGATAGCACTAATTATCAGGTGTCCTACCAAGCCGTCCAGTTTAGTCCAGTGTGGGAAAGAGATGACACTGTATAGCTCTGTCGCTTTTCCACACTGGAATAAGAATAAAACAAGACTGCTCTACGTCATGGTAGGATCTGTAAAGAATACCTAATAACAATATGACGCAAAAACTCGACCGTTGAACGTTAGGGGCTTGGGAGAATGCCATAAAAATAAAAAGGGTGCATAGGTAGAATAATGGGAGATTGGTCGATCGATTGATTTTCATTGGGACGTCGCAACGACCAGCAGGGCTATTGCGTATCTTTTAAATGACAGTGGCTATCATATTGTCTATGGATTAACTGTCAAATTGGTTATGGTTTAGTACAAAATAGAACCATTTGACAGTAATTGATAAGCACTTTATGTTAGCCACTGTCATTTATAAGATACGCAATAGCCCTATTGGTCTGTAATAAATACTTTCACTTTCAACTTTACAGTCGTTGTACATAAAGCTACATTACCTCGTGACAGCTGCAACCCAACAGCTATTAACTTAATGCAATGATTAATAGATTAGGTTGTCAGGGGAAGCCCTCTTCAAGGACGCTCTAAGCCGAGACTGATGGCCCACGGGGTGACAGGGGGTGCCGTTAGCGCGCTGTCACTAGTTTATAAGTTTTTACGCCATACCCATAGGATAATCTGGTTATGCAGAAACCAGACATAGGTTGACGTCCTGTGAGATGCCATGCAGGATAAAATACGCAGTGACTCGCATTGCATTAAGTTAATAGCTGTTGGGTTGCAGCTGTCACGAGGTAATACATTACCTAATGCAATGATTAATAGATTAGGTTGTCAGGGGAAGCCCTCCTCAAGGACGCTCTAAGCCGAGACTGATGGCCCACAGGGTGACAGGGGGTGCCGTTAGCGCGCTGTCACTAGTTTATAAGTTTTTACGCCATACCCATAGGATAATCTGGTTATGCAGAAACCAGACATAGGTTGACGTCCTGTGAGATGCCATGCAGGATAAAATACGCAGTGACTCCATGTATTATCCTGATATCTACTGCATCCGATAAGACTGAAAGCCAATATCAACATAATTGATATCGGCTTTCAGACTTTGTGAAAAACCAGACGCCTAAACTTTTCAAATGGAAACTGTAGGTAGGTAGCTAGATATACATAGCTGCATGAGACATTTGAGGGCGTTCGCTAAAACATGCACGGGTTGGTTTTAAAAATGAGTAGGTATCTATTATTAGCTGAAATTTTAACAGCGAACTCCCTTTCCGTACACCTGCGCGAGTGTTAGCGGAATTAAGTGTGTTCAAATATTTAAATAAACCACAGTATTTATTTATTTTATTTAATTATCTTTGGGAAACTTACAGCTAATACAGACAATGTACTTAATAAACATTTAAAGGCCAATTACAGGTTTCCACAGATAAAACACGAAAACAAAGAAAAAACAACAAAAAAACAATAAACAAACAAAGTAAGTAGTTAAGACGATCGATGAATATAAACTAAGAACCGCACAAACAGTTAATCAACACTACTTTTCAGCAAAAATTTTTTGTCTATAATACCTAAGTACGTACGTAGAATGTATGTAGGTACAGACGCCAGCACATCATTCTACCCGATACTGTCAAAATTTCCCAATCACCCGTGATGCTGCAACCCTAATTGCTGTAGCGATAAAGTTGAAAATCTGTTATACAAAATTGATAGATTATAGTAGCTGGACGTGCAGACATCTGTGCAGTACCCATATTTAGGTGCACAATATCGAAATTGACACATTTCTTTTCATTCCATGTAAATAGTATTTTGTTTACGTTCCCTTAGTTTTTAGGGTTCCGTAGTCAATATGGAACCCTTATATTATTAGCTCATCATGATACTCCTGCCTACCTATCCCAATTTATTTGTGGTCGGCGCCACATACATGTCTTGTTCCATACTTCTCTATCAAATCAGCAGTCACTTCCTTTCTAGCCATATCATCCTTCACACAGTCCATCCGCCGTTTCATTCATACTCAACATTTTCCTTACAACATTTTCGTCATGTTCCTTCGCATCACATGTCCATACCAGGACAACAGATTACCACACAATTAGCTAAACTACTAATATTTCCCTTCCAGACGCTCGGTTCACATTCACCCTCGCTGACGAGCCTGGCATCTTTGTGTACAATGTTACAGGCCAGACCAGAGATATCCTCGTAACTCCGGCCCTAATGGTGTGTATTATACCTATTTAGTATCTTTTAGCAGAACATCCAATGAATCACCCGATTATGGTAGTTCACCACTACTGGACATCTAGACCACCTAAGTTGCGCGTCGTGTTTTACACGTTTCGGGGAGGGTAATGTATTTATAAGCCTAAGTATACCTAAAGGGTGTAAAAGTACGCTTAACGCAAACAAAGGGCATTAGTTCTCCCCACCACTGCGATCATTTTTTGGTTCTAGACCATACCTGGGAACCCCCTAGTTACGGAGATATTTGGGGTCAAAGTTTCAAATTTTTCACAGCTGTTTTTGTAAATACTTGTTTTTCAGTTTATAACTTTACTTAAATTACCTCCATGACCCGTTTACTCTTTAAAAAGTACATTGAGTTTTACCGTAAAATGATATTTAGGGGTACTTAGTTTGATGTACAGAATGCTTGGTTGACGTATGTGTGAAGAGTTAATTTACTCTCTGTATATGTATGTATGTTAGTTCCTTGATGGTTCCTTAGAGACCAAACGCTTGGCCCGATTTTCCGAGTAACATCCAATAGAACCAGACGTCATATTGCTGAAAATTTAATAAGTTGTCGAACTATAATATAACTAAATAATATAACAAAAATTGCTCAAAGGTGAAAATGACTCTATGCTCTAAAAGCTTAAAGAAATAATCCAGAAATAATTTTGTAAATCGGTCTATAGGTAATTGACGAAAATATCAATGAACATACATACACAGAAAATACTCCTTTTGCACGAGACCTAAACATAAGTGACGTAATGTGGGTGTACCTACTATTGGTACAGCCATTAGTTTTAATGAATTTCTGTACTAATGCTCGTGACTACACTTTTCAGGAGCAGCTGAACACTAACAATCCCATACTATCTCCAGATGGAAACTACATTTTAGCTTCTAGTGAAGTACGATCGGTAAGTTAGTCAAGACACGCGTCCTCAGCAATAAATTAGATTAGCCTATCTTTACAGACTTGAATATAAAATAATTATGATAACCGTATCTATAGAAAACGAAAACGTTAATCTTTACAAATACTTTAATTATGTTGTATTGAATCATGATTGTAGTTTCAGAATATTTACCTAAGCATATAATAATACTTAATATATCTTTCAGGTTTACAGATATTCGACAACTGCTGAATACAAACTCCATAATGTTGTAACAGGGTGAGTTTTTCATAATTTCATAATATAATTAGTTTTATCAATAGTTCAAAGCTCCTCAAAAGAGTAAACTCCACTAAAATTAATTTTTTTTGGTTCATTTTAAAAGCGTCATTTAAGCTTTATTTAAGTAAAGGTGTAAATACTAAGGCTCGTTCTCGTTTGTATGTATTATGTGGTTCCTTATGCTCTTTTAATAACCTACCCTTTAGTTGAATAAAAAAAACATTACAAAACTTAATATTATTTATTTTCAGAGTGACGACTGATATCGCAGGCGGAAAGCGTCTGCAGCTTTGCATCTTCAGCGGCCCTGACAGTAACAGCCACGCTGTTGCTTACGTCTTAGATAATAACCTGTACTATCAACCTTCAGTCAATGCTGACCCAATTCCGATCACCAACAACGGCGAAGTAGGCGTCGTCTACAATGGACACGCTGACTGGGTGTATGAAGGTATGATGAACAGAAATCCTAGTGTATAATATCATATTACTGGTGACCCTCCAACTACGCAAAATTTGTTTTTGAAAGTTTCATTGAAAACCATCCATATTTCGATCTGAATGCTTGAAGCTGTAGTGATAACATCAAACATGTTGATCATAAGGCTAACAGCTGATTGATCAGGGACTTTGTTCTAGTAACATAAACTCGCGCCCTATCCCCATGGAGGTAGTATGTAGAAACCACAAAACACCACCTGCTACGATTCTTACATACTCCTTTTGCCTCGTCTATATTCATTCTTAGAAGACGAGGTCATAATAACTCGGTCGTGGGTTCGAATCCAGGCAGGCACATTACTTTGTGTAACTTATTTCATCACCGCTGCTCTCAAAACGGTGAAGGAAAACATCGTGAGGAAACCGGCATGTCTTAGAAACCAAAAAAATTCGAAGACATGTGACATCTACCAATCCGCTCTGGGCCTGCGTGGTAGATTATAGCCCATTCCCTCTCAAAGAGTGGAGGCCTGTGTCCCAGCAGTGGGAACATTAATAGACTGTTGATGATGATGATTATATTCATTCTTCTGGTCATACACGCACACTGCAGTATTACACCTGCACAGTAATACGCACCTGTGCCTTCTGAAGAACCCCACCACTACGGGCAGTGTTGGTCATTCTAGGGCGTCCTCTCCCGGCGTTGCCACTCACATCTCACGTTCACTCAAGTTCAAGTAACTTAATAGAGAAAACTAAAGTATCAAACTTCTATTTCAGAGGATGTCATGTACACCGGTCAGGCGACATGGCTTTCCACAGCGGGTTCATACCTGGCCTTTGCGACTTATAACGATACTAATGTCGAGAGCTATTCCTACTACTACTACGACGATAAGACCAACAGAGATGATCCTTACCCTGAGCTCGTTGACCTGAAGTATCCCAAGGTATGAGGTTTTATTATTTAGCTAGCTTTCCGAGAAGAAGCTTTTGTGCTAGAGAAACATTCGAAAAACATATTGTCTGATGATAAAAAATAACAACTAAATGATAAGAGACAGAGATTTCAACAGCTATGTTAATGGTTCTCTTTACAAAAAAAGTACAAAATAAAAATATTTCAGGTCGGCCGCGAGAACCCAACGGTTCTACTTCGCCTGGTGAACCTTGAAGCTCTGATAGCGACTGGCTTTGTTAATTTTATAACCCTGGAGGCGCCGGAAATTGTAACCTCAGACCACATCCTGGGAGGCGTGACATGGATCACAGATACTGAAATCGCAGCTCACTGGTTGAATCGAAGACAGAATTATACTGTCCTCAGGATTACCAATATAGTGACTGGCCAAATTGAGGTAAGTGTTACATCATCTGTAAGGCTCAATATTATGTTCTTGTTTTATTGATTTGAATTTTTGGTGAAAATAATTAAAGTTGTGTTTTAGTGGTTGCCGATTGCATCACTTGACCACTGCGACAGATTAATGGAGAAGATTAATTTTGTTTATGGGCTGGGAATGACATAAGTCTTGCGAATAGCTGGTTACTGCTAGCCTGTGTCACCCCACTACTGGTCACAGGCCTCCTCCTATAACTTCCAAATTTTTCGATCCAGGGCCAATGTGGACCACTGGTCTTTAGGTCTGTCCAGGTCATCGCCTTCTGGTAGCGTCAGGGCTCCACAATGTAATTATTTTAGCAGATACAGCCAGCCCAGTCCCACTTTAGGTTAGCGGCTTTTTGAGCAACGTCAGTGATTTGTTTTTTGAAGCTACTACAATATTTTAATTCTGGTCTTTAGGAAGAGCATCGCCAACAACCAAACGGCTGGGTGCCCATCGCGATGCCGCGCTTCAGCGCCAAAGGAGACTTCTACGTGTCGCTGCGCTGGTCTCTGGAACAGGCTGACGGCAACATCTGGCAACACTTATACGTGAGCATGCGTGTCGGAGGGGAGATCTTCTCCAGTTCCGTCACTCCTGGACCTATCACTGTCAATAACTTCGTCGGAATGGATGAGACAGAAGAAGAGCGCCTGGCATAGTGAGTACTAGTGAATTGGCTTTATTTAACACAAACTACTCGTAAGTTTTGCCAACGATTTCACCCGGAAACTATGCTATCCAGATTGGGGTTTACCATTTTTAACTCTATAGTATAGACTATCTATGGGGCTCTTTCTTGGGGTGTATGTGCTAATGGACACCAGTTTGGGCCGATAGGGCCACCATTGGAGCGGTACGAAGTAAATTGCTTCAAAGCCAGCGGCTGGCTGTGATTTTTTTGTGTACGGTTAGTACTGAAGCCTTACCGGTACTGGCAGGGGTACTTCCAGTTGATCTTGAAGTGCAGCGCCGTGCTTCAATGTACTACTACGCACGTCAGACCGCGAACGCAGACTTTGTAACGCAACGTGACCGTGCTCAAATCGCTAGATTACTTAAATCACAGACTGTCGTCTGGAAGGAACTTTTGTCTGAATGGCAATGTAGGTGGAATAATTCCATCAAAGGCCGACACCTCCACCAGTTGTTTCCATCCGTTCGTGAGCGGCTGGCCAGGACATAGCTGGAGGTGGATCACTGTGTTGCCCAATTTCTCACAGGTCATGGTAACTTTAAGAGTAAATTATTTTTCTTCAAGTTTGTTGCCTCGCCTTTTTGTCAAAGTTCTACATCTGACTGCGAATATGAGCAATCTGCACATCACATTCAATGGGAGTTCAGTCTTTGAAAGAATGAACGTAATAATATTGTGTTGGATAGTGGAATGTACAGCTTAAATCCGGAGTTATTTACTATACGCTTGCAGAAACTAGAACCGTGGGTTCAAGCATTTTTGTCATACCTATTATTGGAATCAAATCTATCAGCTCACAACTTAGGACCCAGCAGTAATATTAATGACAATAATATCCGTGGTGCTAGGCAACTGGGCTTATCCCAGTTGTATACGCCCCTGTGTGCCTATTGGCCTTGTTAATTATGATTTTTCCTACTCCTCCGCTATTCTTTTCTGATTAAATTCGTTGCGGGATCCAAGACGGTTAAATCGTTTCTCTGGGACTTCGTCGAGCTTCATAGTCTCGGCGATTAATTGCCTCGGAGAGTGTACGGGACATCGACGGTTGCCACGTATTCAGTACATCATTTTTCTACTCTCCCTTGCTCCAAATAGAACGGTTATTTAAGACAATCAACTTTTAAGACAATCAACTGTTCCATACATTTTGATCATGAAGGTATTGCATTTTTGTATGAGACAACTGTTTTTTCTTTAAATTACCGATCACTATAAATGTTATCCCTCCGCACACGTTATATCATTTTGTGTATCGATGTCCTTTCTATTTTCTATTTTATTTTTGATTTACCCGTCAAGGTGAAGAAAACATCGTGAGGAGATCGGCTTATCCTAGAACCAAAATATTCGAAAACATTGTTATGGATGGTGGATTATAGCCCCTCTCATAGAGAGAAGGCCTGGAGTCCCAGCAGTGGGAACATCATAGGCTGATTATAATTATGCATATGCTTTATGGTTCCTCGACACAGCTACTTCACGCGCACGGTGGTAGGCAAGCCGTGGGAGACAGAGGTGCACCGCGCGGGAGCGGGCGCCGGCTGCCTCAGCTGCCACCTGACGCTGCCGGACGGTGGACCCTGCACCTGGGTGTCGGCAACGGCCAGCGCGGGTGGCTCCTACCTCACCATCACCTGCTCCTCGCCCGATGAGCCCTCCGCTACCTACATCATCAACCCGAGGGTGAGTACTTGCTATACTTGGGCGCCGGCTGCCTCAGCTGCCACCTGACGCTGCCGGACGGTGGACCCTGCACCTGGGTGTCGGCAACGGCCAGCGCGGGTGGCTCCTACCTCACCATCACCTGCTCCTCGCCCGATGAGCCCTCCGCTACCTACATCATCAACCCGAGGGTGAGTACTTGCTATACTTGGGCGCCGGCTGCCTCAGCTGCCACCTGACGCTGCCGGACGGTGGACCCTGCACCTGGGTGTCGGCAACGGCCAGCGCGGGTGGCTCCTACCTCACCATCACCTGCTCCTCGCCCGATGAGCCCTCCGCTACCTACATCATCAACCCGAGGGTGAGTACTTGCTATACTTGGGCGCCGGCTGCCTCAGCTGCCACCTGACGCTGCCGGACGGTGGACCCTGCACCTGGGTGTCGGCAACGGCCAGCGCGGGTGGCTCCTACCTCACCATCACCTGCTCCTCGCCCGATGAGCCCTCCGCTACCTACATCATCAACCCGAGGGTGAGTACTTGCTATACTTGGGCGCCGGCTGCCTCAGCTGCCACCTGACGCTGCCGGACGGTGGACCCTGCACCTGGGTGTCGGCAACGGCCAGCGCGGGTGGCTCCTACCTCACCATCACCTGCTCCTCGCCCGATGAGCCCTCCGCTACCTACATCATCAACCCGAGGGTGAGTACTTGCTATACTTGGGCGCCGGCTGCCTCAGCTGCCACCTGACGCTGCCGGACGGTGGACCCTGCACCTGGGTGTCGGCAACGGCCAGCGCGGGTGGCTCCTACCTCACCATCACCTGCTCCTCGCCCGATGAGCCCTCCGCTACCTACATCATCAACCCGAGGGTGAGTACTTGCTATACTTGGGCGCCGGCTGCCTCAGCTGCCACCTGACGCTGCCGGACGGTGGACCCTGCACCTGGGTGTCGGCAACGGCCAGCGCGGGTGGCTCCTACCTCACCATCACCTGCTCCTCGCCCGATGAGCCCTCCGCTACCTACATCATCAACCCGAGAGTGAGTACCTCAACACAAAGGGCTAAGAAGAAAGATTGGTGGTTTTTAGTCTGTAGAAGTCTGACACTCCAGACCAAAAAAGGGGTAATTTGTTGCTCTCCGCTCTGGACGGAGTGGAAGGGCTGAGAAGAAAGATTGGTGGTTTTTATTCTGTAGAAGTCTGACACTCCAGACCAAAAAAGGGGTAATTAGTTGCTCTCCGCTCTGGACGGAGTGGAATTGTTGTGTGTTTTAATATGTCCCTCGTTTAAACTAACATACTGTATAAGGTTCCGTTAAAATACATAGACAATTTTAACACAGCGTTCAGTAAGTCTAACTAAAGATGTCCAACCAAAAAACATTGATTAACGAGATTTTTATTTGACCTCAAATGTTGGGTAAACAAAAATTTTTTGTTGATTGTCTTTAGCTGTTTTTTTCTTGTAAGTATGAGGTGTGTTTTTCTTATTTTATACCATTATCCTTATTTTAGTGATTTCTAAAAGTTTGTCCTTCTTTTTTAATGGGATCATATATGTGATTATTTTTAGTGATGGACTGTGACTAACTGTAAAAAAGATGCTGTTTTATACAAACTCAAACCCTTTCTTTTCGCAACCAGACAAACACGACTATAGAAGTCTGGGAAGAGAACTTGCCCGTCCGCCAGAGGCTGGTGGGCAAGGCTCGTTGGAGCAGCATCATCACAACAGTTCCCCTGGAGAACGGCTTCCCTGCCCCTGTGAGACTACTCCTGCCTCCTGGCTTGAACGTCAACGATACTACAGTCAAGTATCCGGTAATTTTCTACGTGTATTCCGGACCTAACACACAAACGGTGTTGAATACTTTTACTGTTGGTAAGTTACTTGAGCGATGATGATGATGAACGACTAGTATGCGACATATAAAAATCTAAAGACTTTTGGGCATGATCATCATTATTTCAGTCAAAAGATTCAATTCGATTCAATCATTTTTCGCATATCACATGTGTTTTACAAGATCTTAAAATAAAATAGTTCACATGGACCCTGTCGGGCACAACAATTTTTTTACAATAATGATAGTAGCATTTAAGGTACATTAATTTGGGAGAGAACCTCTCGTCCCAGCCGCCGCGGGAGGCGCTCTGGGCGTCGGGGGTCCCGCGATGACCTCCGGCCACCGTAGACGCGGGCCTGTGGACGGTGAGTGATGGGCTAACTCGCCGTCCGTCCGTCTCACGACGAAAACAGGCCGTGTCGACGGCGCGTTCGTGTTCCACGCGCGCCTCAAAGAGATGTCAGCAACATGGGAGGGGCCCGAAAGGGCCGACGCCTGTCGGGGCCGCGGGTAGTCCTCTGGTTATCGCGGCCTCGACATAGAGGGCGAAGAAGGAACATGGGTGGTTTTTAGTCAGTAGAAGTCTGACACTCCCTTTCGCTCTGCCCAAGAGCGGGAGGGGTTATTCGATGATTTTACACCCACCAAAAAAAAAAAGGTACATTAATTAAAAAAAATTATACAGTAATTAGAAATTCAGAATTTTCATTATAGAACGTTCATTAAAATGAGCAATCATAGGAAAAATTTAAATAAAAAAATAAAAGACATTTACCGCAGGACATAGGCCTCCCCCATGTGTCGCCATATTGGCAAGTCCCGTGCGTCTCGCATCCAGCGGGCCCCCGCAACCTTCACCTTCTTGCTTTATTTTGGGCATTGGCTGAAAAAAATAATATGGACCACCATATAAATAATATAGACCACCATATAAATAATATGGACCACCATATAAATAATATGGACCACCATATAAAGCGCCTTTTGGTTCTGAGGCGGCAAAATCGACTGTAATCCTAATCAGCCGCCCGCCTGTGCCAATTGTATCGTGCTAAATCAAGCTGACCCAAACATGACTGTGTGCACACTCATGTAGCACCCATTGGGTTCTAAAGTACTCCTTCATAGTTTTCTCTACCGAGCTTGCATTTTTGTGAGGTCAAGTTTCATTTGATCCAAGTATAAAGGGTGTAAAAGTACCCTTAACGCAAGTACCGTAGTTACGGAGATATTGGGGGTCAAAGTTATTTTTTTTTTAAATACTAGTTTTTCAGGTTATAACTTTGCTTAAATTACCTCCATGACCCGTTTACTATTCAAAGCATTCACTAGCACAATGTTTTAAGAGTGCTACATTGAGTTTTACCGTAAAATGTGATTTTTGACCCCAACAAAAAAAATCGTTTCCCAGCAAACATTTTTGCGTAGGGGTACTTAGTTTGATGTACAGAATGCATGGTTGACGTATGTGTGAAGGGTTAATTCAGAGGCCATTTTAGAGGAAATATTCTATCTAACCAAGTTCTATCTACCAGGCTACCACGCGTACCTAACGACGAGTCGCAACATCATCTACATGCTAGCCGACGGCCGCGGCTCCGGTCTCAAGGGACAAGACATACTGTACTCGCTCAACAACAAGTTAGGCACTGTGGAGGTGGAAGACCATTTCGTGATCCTTAGGTAAGATACCTCGCGTAGGTTACCTATACCGGGTAACCTATAACCAGTAACCTTTAACCGGTAACCTATAACCGGTAACCTGTAACCAGTAACCTATAACCGGTAACCTATAACCGGTAACCTATAACCTGTAACCAGTAACCTATAACTATTTTATAGCTGACTGAAGTTGTTGAGGAAGATTTTAGATTGACGCGGGCGAAGCCGCGGGCTTTAGCTAGTTAAGTATCACTTCACTATCACTACAGTCATATTATAAAACAAAGTCCTCCTCCGCGTCTGTCTGTCTGTTCGCGATAAACTCAAAAACTACTACATCGATTTTCATGCTGTTTTCACCAATGGATAAAGTTGTTCTCGAGAAAGGTTTTAGTATATAATTTGCCAAGGTAACCGACATCCACGCGGGCATCGGCTATAAAGGGTGTAAAAGTACCCTTAACGCAAACAAAATGCACTTGTTCTCCCCACCACTGCAATCATTTTTTGGTTCTAGACCATACCTAGGAACCCCCTAGTTACGGGGGTAAAAGTTCCAAATTTTGCACAGTTATTTTTGTAAATACTAGTTTTTCAGCCTGAATAGACATTTTTTATTTATCTTTCAAAAATACATTATTATTTTCAAAATTAAGTGCTTCTAATGACCAAATAATACATACAACATTACTAACATTACTTAACATTTATTTGAATTCTGAAAATTAACAGAATAGAGTTTTCTTTAGTTCATATTAAGCTGTTTTGCAGCTTCACACCAAAAATAGGAAAATAAGTCAGTTTCCTAATGATTAATGCCGAAAATACTTTAGGTTCAATTATTCTATTTCTTCGTAAGTGTATTGAAATAATTATGTCATTTAATACACGGAGTAATTTTTCACTGCAATAGGTAGTTACCAAAAAAAAAAAAAAATTTGTCCGTTAAACAGGGTGTCTAAAATGGCCGCTTTTGCAGAATCGTAATATTAATCTTGTTAAAATTCTTAAAATTAACTTTAGATTTATAGACATAAAGTCCATTTTAAGAATTTGAAATTTTTAACGTTATTAATACTAAGATTCTGCTTGGATTCTGATAAAGCGGCCATTTTAGACCCGCAGATTTCCAAAAAATATTAGACAACGAACTATGAAAACGATACAGTGCTTTGAAAACTCGTGAGACGTCATATTCTAAGACATTAGTATGACATTTTTAGCGGTAAGTGACGTCAGAAACCCCCACTCAAGTCTTTGACGCGTTTTATCTTTGTCAATTTTTATTGATCTGATAAAACAAAAAATACGTATCCAATATTTTTCGATAATTTAATAGACGGAGTATTAGAATCATATTTTTTTAATCAGTAAACATATCTATTCTTGTTTTGCTGCGACGACCCCAAATAAATTGGGATAGGGCGGAGAATGTTGATAAAGTTATTTTGTAGCCTACCACAATGTTGTCTTGTTTGACCCTAAGGTTGACTGGTAGAGAATGCCTTGTGGCATTAAGTCCGCCTATGTATCACTATTGTGCATAAAGTATAAATAAAGAAATAAAGATTCTATAACTTTAAAAACCGGCCAAGTGCGAGTCCTACTCGCACATGAAGGGTTCCGTACCATCGTAGTAGGGGAGTCGCTTTTTATTTTTTTTTTGTTATAGCAGCAACAGAGAGACACATTCAGTGAAAATTTCAACTTAAAAATATTTTTATTATATGATGTAACTAAAAATTTATGTAACTAAAAATTTATGCTTTTCGCAATTTTTCCTTTATCTGTGTTATAAGACGTTGCTTCGTACCAAATTTCAAGATTCTGAGTTCACGGGAAGTACCCTGTAGGTTTTGATTCCCTTGCGAGTGTCGAAAATTTGCGGCATAAACGGGAGTATCTTTTGATCGCGTTGACTTAGAAGTTTGATTTTTTCACAGCTCCAAGAGACCATAGACTTGAGTATTTGATATGAATTTCAGCTTGATACCTCCACGCGTTCCTGAGAAAAAAGGTCTTGACAGACAGACAGACAGACAGACAGACAGACAGACGGACAACAAAGTGATCCTATAAGGGTTCCGTTTTTACCTTTTGAGGTACGGAACCCTAAAAATATTTAATTGTTTAGAATATTATGTGCTTTGACCACTTTGACATTAGGCTTTCGTTTTTTTTGCAGGTTTAAGTTGCAACCAGTTTGTATTTGTCACGAAAATCATTAAATCACGTAATACTAATGAGGATGAGAATCTTTCGTAATCTTATGTAATATTGGTATCAAAGAAACCGGTTCGATTAATCGTGAGTCCTCCATTGACCTCAATGAATAAATTAATAAGATATGTGTTTGGTATTTATGTTTTTTTTTTATTATTTCTTCCGCCATTAGCGGTTTTATGTAACAGATTCGCGTCATCTGCCTAGCCTTTTCACAAATATGTTGTGGTCGGCTTCTAGTCTAACCGGATGCAGCTTAATAGGTTCCAGTATTTTACATGGATCGACTGCTTATCTGACCACGTTAGTACTGAGTAATACACAATCCCTTAGTAAGTAATACTATGTCTTCCGTGCGTTCAAGCATTTTTGTCATACCTATAATTGGAATCAAATATTAATGACAAATAATATCCGTGGTGCCAGGCAACTGGGCTTATCCCAGTTGTATACGTCCTTGCCTCCCTGTTGGCCTTGTTCTGTTCTGTCTCTTGCTGATATGGAGGGAAGTGGAAATTATGTTTTTCCTACTCCTCCGCTATTCTTTTCTGATTAATTTCGGTGCGGGATCCAAGACAGTTAAATCGTTTCTCTGGGACTTCGTCGAGCTTCATTGTCTCGGCGCTTTTCTTGTGTTCGCCACTGTTGATTCTGGCTGACAGGAGTTACAGTGGTTTGGAAATAGTGTGGCGGGCTTAACCCAATTAAAAAAAATACTAGTTGTCAGACTTAAGGCACACGGGGTACCTGTAGATGACAGCCGGGAATAACAGTTTAACGTGCTTTCTGAGGCACGGAGTAAACTCAGTACCAACGTAAAGGGTGGTCAGGGTCACCTATCCACGGACCAACTTTGGTAAGCGCGGCTTTACCTCATGCGGCCGCCACACACTCGACGAGTGGCATGGGAAGTAGCGAGGAAAGGTGGCAGAGACATAGTGTGGCCACTTTACTCGTCGTGCCGCACGTCATGCTCCTCGTCCTGCCCATCGCTCCCTGTGTTGTATGTTGTCGGTTTTTGTTTTTGTTGGAGCGTCGCGATTAATTGCGCGAGTAGAGCGGGCAACATCGCGGCAAATAGCGGCAGCGCGAGGAGCATAGTGTGGCGGCCGTATTAAGAACGAACCTTCCGTTGTTATGTAGCCACAAGCTCCTCCTATGTAACACATTTGCGTGTTTAAGAAGAAAGACGTTTTCTCAAGCTTGGTAATGTCCCGCTTGCTTTGTTTAGTAATACCGGAAACTCTCATATACATTACTTATCATCGATTGTTCTGTAACAGTGTAGTTCTTGATGATTACCTCATTATTACATATTAGTTTTCTAAGAAGAACGAGGAAGGGTTTTATAACTTCTACTCATTTCGTGGGTTTCGTAGAGATCAATCGACAGGTCTGACATGGTTTTTGTTTTTTCGTGCTATTGGGTTTTTCCGTTAGAAATATCTCAGTAGTAGCCTCCAGATTGAAAGTTGCCGGAATGATACCCCTTTTTAGCGTTCCTTAGCTGAATGGCAAAAAACGGAACCCTTATAGATTCGTCATGTCTGTCTGTCCGCCCGTACGTAACAGCCATTTTGTTCGGAAACTATTAAGACTACACAGTTGAAACTTGGTAGGTAGATGTATTCTGTGAAACGCTTTGCGAGTTTTATGCAAAAAAAAAATATTAAGGAAGTCTTTATATAAAATATGTTTCTTGAGTGACTATTTAATGAAAAAGGCATTCAAGAGACTTAAATGAACTGAGACGGTTGCATTGGTGGTGATTTTAATCGTTAATTCTCAGTAAAGTCACATTTGTTATTGTCGCGAATACTATTTTATTTAACATACAACCTGACACTGATCGGTAAATTGCAAAAAAACGTAAGGGTATTCGAATATCACGGGCTACCTTATTGAATTCACCTTCAGGCGTCGGATTGCCGTCCCACCGGACTATAAGAGTAAAGAATCAGAGAGTAGGTACACCTATGCATCTGTGTCTGCGCCCACACTTGTGAACTAGTATCTCCCGCGCCGATGATGGCTTTTAGGTCTTCTTCTTAGCTTATGTCAATCTAAATTGTTTCGGCCCAGAATTAGGCTACTAGTTTGGCGCTTTATGTAGCGTCCCTCAGTTCCTGTAGTGAACAACCAGCAGGACACGCAGGGCACAATATTATGTGCCCTATTGTTTGAGAAACAGCACCATTTACACTCCAGTGCAGAGTAATTAATGTACCTCCACCTCAGCAGGCGTTCCTTGCTGCGACCAACCTGATTGCGTATGTTATTGAAGTACCTAATTATAATAATATGTTCTTAATAGTTCAGTAATCGTTATTTGAACAGCAACAACAGATTGTCATGTAATCTCCCGTTGTTTAATGACTCCATTACGGTGAGATGCATGTTAAGTTATCGATATTAATCGTGTACCAAATTGATGATTATAGTTAATTGTTTTGTTCTATTCATTTGGGAAATCCCAATTTAAATTGGTAGATACCGTATTCAGGGTCACAGCTGGATACTTTAAACTGCCGACAAACTGTCCTGCAGTTTGGCAGAAGATTTGTATTAAACCCACTCATGTACCTTTGTTGTTGAAATAAATAAAAAAAAAAAAAAAAAAAAACAATATTTTCTTGCTTCGCTTTAGTGAATATTTTTTCTAGTTCAGCATTTTCCGGTACCAAAATTTTCGTAGGACGTGATAAATTGTGACGTCATCACGTTTTCTCTTCCCGTCATCATTTACAAGCCTTTGGGCGAATTTCACCATGGAAACTGAACGCGATCAGCACATTAACATCGCATTCAAAATGTGTCTGTGTCACTCTTGTTCTAAAACCTATTTTTCAATGGTGTAATCAGTCTTGAGTCGCCTTTACCAGGACCAATGCAAAACAATGGGTGCTCGTCTGCACCTACGTCTACATGACTGGCAACGAAAAGGACAGATATTTTCCAATTTCCGGCAAATTTGGCGTATTGATACAATACATCATCATGATCAGATGTGATTCTAATTTGATGTTTTTCAAGATGGTCTCATTGGAGAAACGTAGAGCAATCATTGATCCCACCTTCTTTATAAGTTACTCCGATGCAAAATTTACTGTCCACTATTACTATCTAAGTTTAAATTTCGAGCCCCTCCTATTACTCCTTTACACCGTCCACTCCGCAGAACAATACTTGGTGCAAACTCTGTCGTTCCTCGTCTTTGCAAATTATTAAATAGCTGCAGCGATCTTGTTGACGTGCATTTTGACTCATATGCCAAGTTCCATAAAACAACTATAGGAATTCTTGAATTTTGATTTTTTATTTTTATTGGTTTATTTTTTATCATTCTAATTTAATGTTTTTTTTATTCTAACTTGAATTATGATTTTAATTTTGTATATATATTTTTTTTTACTATAATTATCCATTTGCAATCGGTCGTTAGACCATAAGCGAATTCGTTCCATGGTCGAATGGCGTTGTGGTGGAGCAGCCAGTGCTGCGCCGCCCACTTATAGAAGGTGGTTCCTCTTCAGCCTTTTTACCACCGCTGTCGGGTTTAACAATTCAGTGACTAGTGGGTTTGTATGCAGGGTTAGGCGTGCCTTGTGTTGTTTTTTGTACCGCTCGATTTCGGATATTACTGATGGCATTTGTAGATAATCGTGGATTTCGTCGTTCCTAGCAAACCAAGGTGCATTTGTTATTGATCTGAGGATTCCATTTTGGACTCTTTGCAGGCAGAGTATGTTGGTTTTGCTAGCAACGCCCCATAATTGGATCCCGTAGGTCCATATTGGCTTAAGGACCGAGTTGTATATGAGGAGTTTGTTGTCTACAGAGAGCACAGAGTTTCTTCCCATGAGCCAATACAGGTTGCGGAACTTGTGGTTTATCTCGTCCCTTTTATTTTTAATGTGATGCTTCCATGTTAGGCGCCTATCTAAGTGGAAGCCAAGATACTAGATAATTTTGTATTTGATTGTGTTTTTATTCTAATTTGTTTTTTTTAATTCTAATTTTGATTTTGATTTTAATTTTGATTGTTATTGATTCTAATTTTAAATTCTGATCTTGAATTTTAATTCTGATCTTGATTTAAATTTTAATTTTTACTCTGATCCTGATTTTAATTTTACATTTGATTCTGATATAAATTTGTATACTGAATTGTTTTGGTGTGTCTCTGTTGTTTTACTGTTGATGATGTTTTATATCCCATTCTCAGATCAAATAATGATCTGAGATCCCATTACGAACTTTTTGTTGATCTTGTTAATTTTTAAATCAGGTAACTCATGACATGTGTATTTTTATTTAGCCATGACTTTTATAATTTATAATTTATAATTAATATGATGTAAATGATAAAATTATATAATGTAATTAAAACGATGTCCTATACAAAATTTAATATTTATAACTTTTTTCTTTTTAATAATGAATGTAAATAATGCATGTCCAACTGTTACTGTTACAATTATAAGCACACATGCATGATGAAATTGCAATGCCCTAACAGGGCCACTATGTTCTAAGAACTGATATCCTCTGTTAAGAACTTTATTTATGTACACATAGTTAGCAATAAAGAATTTGAATTTGAATTTAATTGTAGTTACTCAAATATTATTTTTTGGTTCAGTGCTTGTGGCACACATAAAGTGTTTATGGGGCATGCGGTGCTAACCTGTAAAAAAATGTTACACTAACCTTAGATACTATTTATATACCTACTTTAAATATTATCAGTGTAAATAATTGTTGGGTGGCCAATAAAGAAAAAGAAAAAAAAAAAGAAAACAGCCTATATTGTCCCCACTGCAGGGACTCAGGCCTCCTCTCTAGGAGAGGGATGGGCTATAATCTACCACACGTGGCTAGTGCGGGTTGGTAGATGTCACATGTCTTCGAATTCTTTGGTTCTAAGACATGCCAGTTTCCTCAAGATGTTTTCCTTCCTAGCAGTGGTGATGAAATAAATTACACAAAGTAATTCGCCTCCCTGGGTTCGAACCCACAACTTGCTGTTCGTAAATCGGTGCCGCAATCACTGGGCCACCACTGCTCAACAACAATACAATAATATTTGTATTTTATTTTATCATATTTATGTTAGACTGTAAGGTATTTTCTTGTGTTGCATTAAGGGTTGATGCAACAGAGTTCAATAAACCTGAGGCAAACCAAGTATAAAAGTTTTATGACGAGTACGGGGCCAACTGCAATCTGTAATTGAAATTCAATCAAAAGTTACTGGTTGTAAATATTCGAATTTTGTTACACCTAAGTTTTAATGTCTGGATTCGAGACGCACGGGACCGGTCAATGTGTTTATGTCCAGCAGTGGACGTCTTTTGGCTGAAATGATTATGATGATTATAGTCTTAGAAAAACATTTGTCCGTATGGGTCAAATTTGTCGTATTAAAGCGCGTATAGCAGTTGACTCTCTATCTGATCTCATGCTGGTCGTGTCGATTATCCGTCTCATCGAACTGTAAGAGTAAGCCAAGAGAGGGTACCAAAGCACATATGTCTTGGTGTACACTTATGCGCTATAATAATGTATTATTTACTAGCTGATGCCCGCGGCTTCGCCCGTGTGGATGTCGGTTAATTTATATACTAAAATCTTCTTCGAAAACCACTCTATCTATTGGCGAAAACAGCATGAAAAATTGGTGCAGTAGTTTTTGAGTTAATCGCGAACAGACAGACAGACGCGGCGGAGGACATTTTTAAATAATATGTAGTGATCAGCAGTGACAATGCCTTTTGTCTGCCATAGCCAAATATCGATCTGGCGGACTATGTTAAATCTGTATGGTTTACATTATTTAAATAATATGTAGTGATCAGCAGTGACAATGCCTTTTGTCTGCCATAGCCAAATATCGATCTGGCGGACTATGTTAAATCTGTATGGTTTACATTATTTAAATAATATGTAGTGATCAGCAGTGACAATGCCTTTTGTCTGCCATAGCCAAATATCGATCTGGCGGACTATGTTAAATCTGTATGGTTTACATTATTTAAATAATATGTAGTGATCAGCAGTGACAATGCCTTTTGTCTGCCATAGCCAAATATCGATCTGGCGGACTATGTTAAATCTGTATGGTTTACATTATTTAAATAATATGTAGTGATCAGCAGTGACAATGCCTTTTGTCTGCCATAGCCAAATATCGATCTGGCGGACTATGTTAAATCTGTATGGTTTACATTATTTAAATAATATGTAGTGATCAGCAGTGACAATGCCTTTTGTCTGCCATAGCCAAATATCGATCTGGCGGACTATGTTAAATCTGTATGGTTTACATTATTTAAATTTTCCACAGGCAAGTGCTAGACCGTTACCAGTTCATGGACCGCACTAGGGTCGGTATCTGGGGCCACAGCTACGGCGGTTACGCGACGCTGCTTACGATGTTGAAGGATGACGAGAAGATGTTCCAGTGTGGTGTGTCTGGAGCTCCAGTCACCTCCTGGCTTTATTACAGTAAGTTAACATATTTGTTTAGGCAGTTATTGAGGAACATCGCGCACTACGTGGCCACGACTACGAGTTGTCGCATGACCGGCCGCTATCTTGACCAACTATAGTCGAACACCCAGTCATGTGTAAAAAAAGTCTTCCTTCTGCGGCCTTAAGTTATGGTGTAGCGTAGAGTATCTATGACCTGAAGGAAAAAATATTAATATGATGATAGTATTATGAATAGTGATTTGACCCACGGAAACGTGATCTCCTTTTCTTGACCGCTTTTACGAGGTAATCTTTTGGGCTTTTCCCTAATATTGTCCTCTAAATGAATTATTATCGTAATGGGGGAGTTTCCGCGCTGTTGTATTTCGTAAGATAGAAGTAGGTAGGGTGCGTTTGTAATTGTATCAACTAAATTCAAACTTATATAAATATCTTGTACAATTCAGTGGGCAATAACTATAACTCCTAGGAATAAATATAAATTATAAGTAAAATATAGTATGATTTATTATGATACTTTAATTTATTAAAATATGCTTTCATAATTCGCGTAATATTGGAGTGACACTTTCGCTAGATATTAGCATACATGTTTGAAAGTGTTTCATTGCTAATTTACGAAGCTAGAACTTGATCATTTTGCATAAATGATGCTCACAGGAGCATCGTTATGTCAATTGGATAATCTGAGATTAATAAAAGCTTTTTATTGATGTCAAATTACACTACAGCACATATATTTATGAGCTAGTACGATTTGCGGTTTGGTATCTTGCTTTGTAAATAAGATTCCATTTCATAATCTACCACGATTTTTCTCTTTTCATTCATATCGACCTATAAATAAATTAAAACTACATACTTTTCCAATGAAGGGCTAATGAAGTTGGCTTAAACCTTGAAGAAACAGTTACTTATCTATCTTCACTATGATCTGCCACATCACGTGACTTTAATTTTGCCCAGAGAAATTCCCTTAACAAAAATAAAAAATACAGATCCTAAAAAATGCTAATCTTCTGGCAACTTCAGCGATGCACGTAAAATTCGCGCTTTAGACGCGAACACCAGTTATAAAATACAACTTCACCGATCTTTCTTCCACAGACACAATGTACACCGAGCGCTACATGGGTCTCCCTACTCCTGAGGACAACCTGAAGGGCTACCAAGATGGTGACGTCACCCTCCTGGCTGAGAAACTCCGTGGCCATGACTTCTTCCTAATGCACGGCAATGCTGATGACAACGTGCACTTCCAGAACGCAGCTAAGCTGATGACAGCGCTGCAGCAGCTTGATATTCCGTTTGAACAGATGGTGAGTGTCAACAGTCATCCTTAAGTATAGGAGCATGAGCCTGTGCCGTTTGCACTACGGGGGCCTAGTGGCGGGATTTGGTATTATAGCTATCGTCCAAATTATGACTTGGCATGTCTTTGGAAAGAGGCAAATTCTATATAATTGCGAATGGTATCTAGCTGATCAAGCTAGTAGATTGTCGTCTGCTTAACAGGATTTACCTGTGGGTGCATTGAATGTAAGGCCTCCAGCCAGGAAAAAACATCAGTAACTAAGTAATGTTTATTTAAAAATTACCATGATATGGTGGCTGCAAATTATTAAAATATAACATTAGCATTGTGTTTTCATAGTAAATATTGTTTTGAACACAGCCACCTCACCAAATTGTCCTTCTAGTACGAGGAATCAAGCATTCGCTCCTATGAATGTCTTTCATCCATTCAGAAGACATAATCATGTTAGGATTGACTCCCAGTCTAACCGAATGCAGCTGAATACCAGTATTTTACATGGAGTGACTGCCTATCTGACCTCCACGACCCAATTAGTACTGGGTATTATAATACCCTTTGGTAAGACTAGCTGTCAGAGTTTTGGGCCACTGACTGACTACAAGTAACGACTGTCAAAGCTCTTCAAATGACAAAGACATAGTTTTAAACAATCTGTTTTGTTTGCAGTCATACCCCGACGAGGCGCACAGTTTGTCAGGAGTGAACCTGCACAGATACAGGGCTATGGACCGTTATTGGACGCGTTGTCTTAGGCTGCAAGATTGGGACTAGTAGCACTTACCTACCTCTTTTATATGTACCTATTGTATACGTAATAAATTATACTCTAAATGTACCTTCGCGTTGAAGATATTCAACTATCTATATGTGTGGTGGAATCCAGAAGAAATATTTGGTGGGTACTGTGGTACCCAGTACAATTTTAATCTAACAGAATATTTTTCGCATTGTTATTTGTATACGTATCCGTGTTAAAATGTACAAACATGTTTGTTTTGTAAATAACATTCCAAAGTGTTGCTGTTTCTATGTATGCTGTTTAATACATATTACCTAAGTTTAATTTAATTGAATTTCTAATAAAATGTTATGTATAGTTTTGTTTTTTATTTTGAATATATTTTGACTTTTAAGGTACCTACCTATATGATTAGGTGTCCGGACTTATAATGGCTGTAAAATATGGGTATTTTATTTTGACTTCGTTAAGGACCCGAAAGTCTCTTGTTCTGCTCTTTATAGCGTTTTTTTCTGGACCTTGTACTTACGGAGATATTTGAGGTCCAAGTTCCAAATATTTCACAAGTTTAAAAAATACTATTTTACAAAGTTATAATTTTTCTTTAATACATACATGGCCCGTTTACTATTCAAAGCATTCATTAGCAATTTAGCAAAATGTTTTGAGAATGCTTCATTGAGTTTTACCGTAAAAAAAAAACGTTTATGAGCAATTAAGTTTAAGGTAATTTTAAGGTACCCTAAAATTAATGTTTTTCTTTTATTTGGTTAGTTCGATGTATCACATAATGCATCCTGTATATGGATTATAGTTTTCTACCTAATGCCAAGCGACTTTTGATACAGGTAACTGGTTTCTTAGTACAACTTTCTCGAATCACGCAGTTGATGCATTCACTTTCATTTCTAGGTTCAAAGGTAAATGAAACACTAAGTTGAACATTTTTTTTCTCAAACCATAAAAAAAAGCCATCTGTAGAAATAAAAGTGGCTAAAGCGGTAATAAATATTTTTTCTTTTTTTCTTTCGGTACCTAAGGTTTCGTTATCGGGATGAGTATCTACGCTTTTTACGCTTTCTTTAAAATAGGCTCTTGTTTCAATTTTCTATATCTCGAAAAACTACGAACTAAGTTTTTAAGCTCACTCATGGTCACAAACATTACATAGATTAGCATTAGCACTGAAAACAGGATATTTACCATATTTACTAGGTATCTGTATCGAGTTCCCGATAAAGAAAAATGGCAAGTAAATAAAATAATTCACCCACACGGGCACACGCATGCACATGATGATAACCCCGTTTATAAATTTACAGAACGGACTAACATCCATACATTTATGAACTTACAGAACGGACTATTAACCATACATTTCTACGACTTCCGTGTTCAATCTCTTACTCAGCCTCTCATAACTTACAGACCACCCTGGTACGAATACTAGGTTAGCAGATCAACGGAGGGATATAACCAAAGTGAACCACAACACATAAACTTCTATTGTGTCCGGCTATCACTTCCGAGGTCGTCTGTCATGTTCGTGAATATGGTAATGTCCGCCACCGCCACTGCCACCGCCAGTATAATATAGCCATAGCATAGGTACCTATGCTATGGCTATATTATACTGGCGGTAGCCAACACTATTTATCATTGATATTTTATGCTTCTTCCGTTGACTGAAGACGCCCGGTCAAACGTATAGTAAATGAATTTGTCAAAAAAAGTTGAGACCGTGAGTTTTTTTTTCATTATTTATCCGTCTCTAATTGATAAAATCGCAATGCTATGGAAATTATTTGGCGTGTCATCTACGGAAACTGAAGTAGCTCGACATTTCGGAAGTTAATTGTTTGATGTACCTACCTACAGGACTCCAGTAATTAATTTTCAGAAGATTATTCTTTAAAATATTTCTAAGTTTTCAATAAATTTTTAGTAACTGGTAATATTTAACAAGTGTACCTATATTAAAAACCTGCTTTGAAACTTTGAGTACCTAGGTACCTAGTGTTAATCTACTTCTGCTGCTGATTGTACCGACCCCAGCACATCAAGCTATACGAAACTGTCAAAATTCAATTCAATTAATCAATTTTATTAGGTTCAAGGTAAACTATATTACTTTAGCGATAAAACATTAGTTGGGAAGGAGCTAGGTTGACATAGTAAGTAATCCCAAGATGTCTTTTTAGACTTGATTTGAGTCGCGTTCTCGCTTATTATTTTAATCTTCCAGCTGCATATTTTTCTACAAATGTCATGCTAGGTCTGATATGAATGGAAACTTAGGACCTTGCACGTACGTAAAAAAAAACATAATTTCTAAGGAGTTGCAACACAGTGAGCTGTTTATGATTAGACTTGACGACACTACCAACACAATGTCTACTATTTTTACTAGGTAGGTAGTTAGGTACTCTACCGATTGCCGCGCACTTGCAGTTACATTACCTAAGCCATGACACGTCAGGTTTATCTTTTGAGATAGGTACCTACCTACATACAGGCTGAGGTCATTCATATATCATAATAACCGTTGTATCCCACACTATCCCGCATCATAATAACAAATAAATATCTCTGTATCGCGGCCGGTGTGTTACGTTATGGCAGCGTTTATAAAATATTTAGGTTTCTAGATAAAGTGTTGTATTTTAATACACTTGAGACCAATCAAAGCGAACATCTTGAGTTTTTTTTTTGTTTTTTAAAGCAGTTTTTTTCATAAATGTGAGTAAATTTCGAAAAAGAACAGAGATTTATTGGAAGTATACTTCAATACATTTCTAATGATACCAAATACAGTGCACAACTGATGTAAAGACGCCTCTGTACATTGTGCCAAAAACGTTAAAATACACACCCGCTTTGACGACATTAACCTTCTTATTAAAAGGGAAAAACATTTAATAAAATTTCATGTTTTTGCAGAAGCAGTAAACTAAAGTGGCATTAAAACTACACGGCTCATTTGTATCGTATATCAAACAAGTATGGACATAGCAATTAAAACCAGTCTGGCCAAGCCATTGTAAAATGTCGTCACAATCTAGATTTTTTACCACAAAACCTGGCCCGTTGATCCGCATTGTTTCATGTTTTTTAAGCGAGACATTGTAGCCATTCATCATAACTTGACCCAAAACTGTCACTCGTAATCTACTAGATTTATTTCAATCGATTTAGTTCTAAACTGGATTATAAGACAAGATTGAATTTAGGTAACTTTGTACCTTTGTACGTGCTACGATGTCGTAAATCATAAAACATTAATAAACATAGGTTTTTAAATTAATATCATATTTTTTTAGATGTCAGAGGTAGTACGATTGCTAACAGCTTGTACAGTAATAAAATTGTTTCTGTGTAATTTCTGATTTGCCTTATAGAAATCATTATTTCGATTGATTCATAGCAATCAATAAAATTATGGTAAAATTATTGCGGATATAGTGGATTAGGTAGGTTACCTGCCTTCTAGGTACAAACTACTGCTAACAGATCACGACGGATTAGATTTCTATCATTGAAGAGTTCTTTTGTGTAAAAAAGAATCTTCGTTATCGGTTCACACCTATTTAAGTAGGTACCTACCTTTTTTTTCGAGTGGGAAAATCTTCATGGATACCGTCCGTTTGGGTCAAGCCGAGGGTTATGTCGGACTCTGACCGACTGAAAACCTATATATACTGTTCCTACCATGTGGCGGGGGTCCGGGTCAGTCCGGGAGATACTTACAAGTTCATTCATACGTAGGTATTCCCGATTCATGGCGGGCTCACTCATCGATTCCATGAAGGCGGGCAGCAGAAACCACTGCGCGCCACTTCTTTGGGTCTTGCTAGTCCGGTGACAACTCAGCCCTAAGTTTACAGCCCGAAGCCCTTTCCTTATGGTGGCCGAAGATCGTTAAACACCCATCGACGTCCGGCTGCCTTCCTTCTCCCAGAGTGGGAGGTATGCTCTCTTTCCCTTTCCACCGCTTTTGCATGCATTACCTCCTCCCAAAAAGAGGAGACGGCATTCCACATATTACACTCCCTGGTACCTGCTTACTTATGTGAACATTAGGACCATTGAACCTATTAGGTAAGTGTTAGTAGGTTATGTTAAAGATCTGTTGCAAAGAAAACATAATTGAAGAAGCATTGCACAACTCCTCCAAAAGAGCCGATGGCATTCATTATAATCATAATCTTTCTTATAACTATCATAAATGCGAAAGTTTTAGTGTTTGTTACTCCCGCCATAACGGCTGAACGGATCTGGATGAAATTTGGCACAGAGATATGTTATTTTCTGGAAAAGCACAAATGCTACGTTTTATTACCTGGACTGGAAGTAAGTACTTAGGTACTATCTCGCGGCCTCGCTCGTGGGTTTGGATTGTAGTTTGGAATAGCACATAATGCTTCTTTTTTCCCGGAACTAAGTACTATTCCCTTGGCAATTCCAGAACTCAACGTGGGTAAAGCCACGGGCATAATCTAGTTATACCTAGACCATTTACCAACCTCCATTCTTCAATTCAATAAGTACGAAATATGCAGGTAGTAATTATCGGATAAGTACGTTTTAACAGCGGTTGCGTTTGCGCCGGTGATGCTGCACTATTGTGTTGTTGCGTAACAGAGCTGGCCCTTCTCGATTCCTTTCACTTAATCGTGATTGACCACAGCTTCTTTGAGGGACATCTTTCTTACATAGGTTGCGCATTGGTTGACCTGGCATATCTTGTGAAGGAATATAATATAAGATTTTAGATATGTTTTTTTTAAATGGCATTTCCACTAGCACTGTCTTCAGCACTTCAAACGAGATATTATATCCCTGGTCATTCCACTCGAAACAAATAATAAATATGGTATGGTATGGTATGGTATGGTATGGTGGTTCCGTGCTTCTGAAAGTGTCCTATGTGTGTTTAATGTGTCATATGGTTTTTGTCCCGACTTTCCGAGATGAACAGCTTCGCCAGCTACGATTTTTTCTATGCTTAGGTACTTGGCAAACGTGATCGACCGTCACGCCACATACACCGCGGTTGAACTTGACGGTGCTGGTCCTTGGTCAGCCGTCCAGTGTGTGGCGATCTTTGCCTTTATAACCGGGTCCATCCGTTCTACGTAGCCTGCCCACTCCCTCTGTCACCTGGCTGTGTTTTCTTCAACATCAGCTATCTGAGTTATGGAACGTAGGGTGGTGGTTCAAGACTATCTAGTTGTCAATGTTCTACATCTGACTGCGAATATGAACAATCTGCACATCACATTTTATGGGAGAGTAGTCTTTGGCAGAATGACCGTACTATTATGTTGGACAGTGTACAGGTTACATCCGGAGTTATTTATTATACGGACCTTGTAGAAACTAGAACAAATTTCCGTGCGTTCAAGCATTTTTGTCATACCTATTATTGGAATCAAATATAGCTCACAACTTAGGACCCAGTAATATTAATGACAATAATATCCGTGGTGCTAGGCAATTGGGCTTATCCCAGTTGTATACGTCCCCGTGTGCCTATTGGCCTTGTTCTGTTCTGTCTCCTGCTGATATGGAGGGAAGTGGAAATTATGGTTTTCCTACTCCTCCGCTATTCTTTTCTGATTAATTTCGTTACGGGATCCAAGACAGATAAATCGTTTCTCTGGGACTTCGTCTGGCTTCATTGTCTCGGCGCTTTTCTTGCGGTCGCCACTGTTGATTCTGGCTTACAGGAGTTACAGTGGTTTGGGAATAGTGTGGCGGGCTTGTGCCTTTTAAAAAAAGGTACTATTGTCCTTCTTTTGACCAGTTATTGTGCAGTTGCCAGCTGAAAATAATGGATGAAAGGTAGATAATATATGTTATGCGATAGGCTCATGTGGTGGCTCAGCGGCTAGAAATATAATATTTAGTTATTTTTACATTCATAATTATCTTCCATCAAACTGCCCAATCAGTTTTGTTATAAAACCATTTACCTACTTATTTAAAATAATAGTTTCGTTTCTGTGATATTTGTTACTTCACACACTTCAATCGCTACGCATACTCTCTCATGTCTGGTGGAAATAAAGCCTCAAACTTCCGCAGTTTCACCCCGCAGTCATATCCCATTTTGGATACGGGTTATCTATATCGAGTTTCCCGAAGTCATTGAAGAGGCATTAGCTCAAAAACGAGATTTCTTCGGTCATTACAGCAACAGGTAGTGAACTATTTAGTAAGTCCGAAGCTCGCATACTGTAATATTCGTGAACTTATTGTTACTATGCTCGTAATAACTTAGTCGCAGAGGAGCTAACGAACACCACTGTTTACTGTGCAGTCAAAATTACTAAATTGTGCTGTTATTCAAGTTACAAAACAAATGTTCACAATGACATTAAGAGCGAACGCGGTGCACGGTGCTGCGATTCTCCATACAAATGTATTCTCCATTTCCCTTCCTTTACACTTTGCGATATGCCGAGTTGATTGGTTGATTTTCTAAAAGCTTTCAAGCGCCAATATCCCAAAGATTTGTCTTCAGAGTTTCATAGCCCTTCACATCTGCAAACGGGATATTTACCTTGCTTACAAGATTCTGAATTTCGGCGCTGTTGCAAGCACTATGATCACGGATAAACTTAAGGTACTGCGGGTAGGTGTTTTTGAGCAGGCAAATCGGTCTTCCACCCTCTTTGCTGCTAGTTTTTTTTTGCGCACGATGCTTTCCTTCACCGATTTCGCAAGCTGCATTGAAGACGTTTACTCATTAAAACAAGTACTGTAATGACTTACTTGGAAATAGAGGTTATCGAACACCAATGTTTTGTAGCTGTGTATTGTGCAACTAAAATTACATGTGAGCAGTTCGTTATAACAATAATTATATTTCCATGCAACTGTTTCGTTGTAAATATTAAACAACTAACACATTACCATTTAATTTTACTTCTTAGTTAATGTTATGTGTGGTTTCGTTTGAAATTACACTACAAACTGTGCGTGTAGGTAGTAATTGTTCCTTTCTGAAACGAACACAATTTAATTTGCTAGCGAAATGTGTTTAACGATTGATGTAACAATTCTGTAATACTCGTTTACAAAGTAAAATCGATGATTAAACATGGTTAGACGAGAGAAAAATATAATTTTCTTGTAACGTAATGTGATCGTGATTCATATGGCGTGTACTAAACTGGGGGTCTAAAATGGCCACTTTAGCAGATCTTAATATGAATTGCGTTAAAAAGTGTAAAATGGACCTTTCATAATAGTAACTCTTTTTAAATTTTAGACCCCCTGGTCTCCCCAATACACCGTGCAACACCATGACCGTGCTAATTTATTCTTAAATCAACGTAATACGAATGTAGCAACAACAGAATGATGGAGTTGCTAAAATCCTGATAGAATGAAGGCGTCTTGTGAACTACTAGTCTTTACTAGAGATGGATGGAAGACCGATGGCCAATGCCGCAACGCCATTGAGATTGTGTAGTTCTGGTACTGGAAATCATACACAGAAAAACAAAATATGAAAAATTTTATAATTATTATTTCGTAAGAAAGATTTCTACGCTGCGTTGCAGAAAAGATCATTTGAATGGGAAGCCAGAATTAGGTCGATAACTATGGCCATTCTTTGTAGATACTAACCTAGAATTAAATGTGGTCAATTTCTGTTCATGCAACTCATGCTCCAAACAGCGACCTCTTAGCTAGAAAGCGTGTTGCAATCGGGAACAGCGACAAAAGTTAGATTATCAAATATTATTATTACAATTATATTAAATAAGTTACGGGTATTATCTCGTTTATGTATAATATTTACATTAGTTTTAATGCGTCCATAATTAAAATAAAATAAAACGAATTTATTTTATTTCATACAGTTCCACCCTTATGCAATTTTGATTGCTGTAAATTATTGTAACAAAGATATAATATTAATAAAAATAGGTTTATGTTAAAATTAAATGTACGATACTTAATTACATAATATCGAATTAAAATTTTATTATCATTGGATTTGTGATAAGCGAGCATAATATCGAAGTGGGCACCTACATATACCCATACCCATTTTGCGGTTATGAATATCAGTAATGTCTATGAGACAAGGTAGCCCGCGAAATTCGAATTTTCGTTTGTTTCTTCCATTTGGCCGGTCAGTGTCAAGTCGTATGTTTGTGGTAACTTGATTTACCACAAACTGTCAACCCCCAATCTGTGGCGTAGCGTGGGTTGTTGACGCTGGGGGCCGATCTTTATTTGGCCGCCCCCCTCTATTTTTATCATTAGTCAAGAAAGGTAGCAAAATGACCAAATACTTTTTTTTTGGGTTTTATTATTTTAAAGTCAATTTTTTTTTAATAGGTGCCTGCAATTTCAAAATAGCGAATAGTGTAATTAGATACACCAAATATAGTCTAATAGCCATATTATTATTCTACGGAGTCTGATCATAGCTGTCGTAAAATACTGATCACAAAACTTTAGAAGTACTTCGAACTTGTCTCGACGCCTGATATTGCAGCCTGAAATAGAAATAAAACACAAAAGTCTGCATATCCCTGGAATTCAATGAATTTCCACAAATCTCTTCAAGATGAAGGAGAAACTGGATTTGCAAAGAAATGGAGACGTTTGGGTTTTAATAACCCGAAGGTCGTTCGTAATGTTTCTGCGAAAATTAATGTTACGATACAAAAAATTGTGAGAAGTTTCGGTCACTATGTCGGATCCTCTTGTTCGTGTCACTGGCACTTTCAATGTGGCCTTTATGATAACTTTGCCTCCCTTTTTCGAGACACAGAGAACTGAGTAGGTGGTAATACTTAGTAGCAACATTGTACTGCCAAGGAGTGCAAAGAACTCCTTGTTCGAAGTGGTACCCTTAAATCTCGAGGATGTAGGTTTCTAAGCGAGCGTGTTCCTCAGTAATTTTTGTCTAGCTAGTGGGATAAAACAATATAAGGAGAGTTAAACCTGAATGATAAACGGCAAAGTAGTCATACCGTACAGTAACGTCACTGAGTCTCCGCTGAGTGACGTTATCGTGTGGTATTGGCGAACCAAGTTGGGCAACTGTGAAAACTCAATTTGGTAGTTACTGTGATTTCGACTCAGCTGACTCATTGGCAAGTTTTACTTACCGCGTCAGTTTGACGTAGGAGATACAAAGAGAGTAGCGGTGGCCCCAAGGTGGCAGCCCCGACTTACGAACTACGAGTCAACGAGTCGTGGGTTCGACTTCGATTTCCATGCAGGCGCATTAGTTTGTGTGATTTATTTTATTACCGCTGCTCTCAAAACGGTGAAGGAAAACATCGTGAGGAAATCGGCATGTCTTAGAACTATAAAATTCGAAGACATGTGACATCTACCATTACGCATGGGGCCCGCGTGTGGATTATAGCCCATCCCTCTCCTAGAGAGGAGGCCTGACTCCCTCCAGTGGGAACATTAAAGGCTGATGATGATGATTCCACTGTTGTGTCCGTCAGTACCAAATCGAATGTTGTATAAAGTTGAACTACCTTTCATCACTTGTATTGACACATAACAAAGCGTCACTCTCGTTATTTGGGTCGGTCTTCTTGTTTTGTTTGGGTTTACTTCTGATTGGAAAGGATCTTGTATAAGAGCTCACATAACTGCATGAGGCGAGATCTCCGGTCGTTGCACGCTTGCGTCACAGACACCGATACTAAGCTTACCAAGCGCTAAGTGTGGCTTACTTTAAGCTAAATTGCTTTTTCTAGAAATCAATTTTATTAGGAGGTGTTAAAAGGTTTCGTAAGTGATGATTCAAATGGAATCACTGTTAGTGAAAGTTTTGGCAAATCAACTTTTGTAGAATCATAATGATTTGTTAACAAAAAAGCTAAACAAAAAACTACTGTAAATCGAGAGAGTTTTCCTAGAATAGCAGTAGATGAGCGTAACTAATTTGTTAATGACTACGAGTATGTTCATAATGTTTATTTTTGTTATCCTCCAACATTGAACTTAGGGAAAATAATATAATGTAAATTTTTTCGCATGCTTACTAATTTTATTATCGATAATGTTTACGCATTTTAGGATAGATAAGCAATAAGCACTGTGACTGGAGATGTTAGGAAGGCAGGTCAGCTAGCCAGCATCGCCGTAATCGCAGCCTCGACAGTCGGTAAACGCGCGCCTCCGCGTCAACTCGTGCGCATTCAACAAACGGTGCGGTGTGTGAGTGATGACCGCTGATTGGACCATTAGCATTCATTGAAGAGGTCTCGACCTCGCATCCTGCATTACTTGTGTACGCATACGCGTGTGAAATGGTGAGTATTTCCTTTTGTTTATTGATAGATACTATCACGGTCATTAAGAAAGAATTTTGAACGATGTTATTATTTATTTGTGCGATAGTGAAAACATTTAAATTTTTTCGGTACCTACTTGAGTAGTTACAAATCTAGTGAAATGTTGTGACTTCATAAATTAGAGATGGATCTATGCTCGTACTTGTTGGAATAGTGATTTAAACAAGCCAAAGTGAAAATGCTTGATTTCCTTTGTGGGCAATTTAATACCTTGGTTTGTTAGGGCCAAATCAGTTCATGGACTCAAGAGCCCATAAAACACCTTAATTTTATTGCCAGGGTCTGGTTCTCTCAAGAGTGAGCCAGGTTTATTGCTGCATACCTTAATAAAACGTCAATTTAAAAAAAAACCGTCCAAATCAATGTTTTTGTGTAACACGAATCAACATTACTTATTTATGTTTCTTCAACCGTTTCCAAACAATCTAATTAACGTAAGTAAAATTACAAAAAAAAATGCAATTTTTGCACGAAGCCTTAGGTAAAAGAAAATTGCTAATTAATATTTTAATGTTATTTAAAACATTTTGACAACATTCGCTTTTGTTTAACATGTTTTCAAGATAACAGAACAAAAACTTGACATTGAAGTTAATATTTTAGTATGGCATGCATGAAAATACCGTGAAAACCTCCACAAGTGCGGCTAGTTTAAGTAGGCACTTACGTTCATGATTTGTTAAATTAGCCTTATTTCATAAAACTATGCTGTTGTTGTAAACAATGCTCGTGATTATATGAAACAAGCTGTGCCCCGCGGTTTCACCAGCCTTTTCTCTTATTGCTCTGCTCCTAAGGGTCTTAAGTAGCCTCTATGACTCCATATTTCTTCAAATATATGGAATATGCATGTAATTTGTACTTCACTTAAATCGATTAAATACAGTACTAAACTAAGAAAAGTATTAAAAGTCAAGTGATTCAAGAACTAAATCGTAAAAGCTTACAGCATATCCGCCAAATTAAAATGGAGCTGAACAGGCTACATCTGCCGCATGTAGCACAACATTGGGCGAAAGTGGCTTCAGATTGGGTTCTTAACAACATAACTCAATCAATCAATCAACTTTATTTTCTCACCACAATATATATTACACTAGCTGTTGCCAGCGGCTTCACCCGCTACAGCCCGCGGGAATATATAAAATCATCTAAATCAATAAAAACTATCCTATTTGTTAATCCAGGTGCAGTAGATTTTGCGTGAAGAAGTAACAAACCTACACACTCACAAACTTTCGCCTTTATAATATTAGTGTGATAAATGAACATTGGTTAGAGTCCAGTAGAATTACGGGAATTAAACATAACAGACCTAAAAAAATTAATGGACCGCAGTTTCTTTTGAAAAAGATGTATTCTATGCAGAGTGAACACTTGAACAGTACCGATATATAATTATGTTATTGTTTAAAAGAGGCTAATACAAGCAGTTTTCCGTCATCCTCATTTGTTTGACGCAAGACTAGTGTTATAGATGGTACGGTAGGTGCAGTTTTTTTGTTTACAAGCACATGACAGATCTATGCAGGAGTACACTATATAAAAGGTCGAGCTACAAACGACTACCACATGATTACCACCTATTCAGCATATAATGCCGGTCAAATAGAAATCTTTCATTGGTTATTCAAACAAAAAAACTATAATTAACTAGCGGACCTGGCAGACGTCGTCCTGCTCGGACAGCAGCGCCACCTACCTACTTAAGAAAATTGTCATTGAGTTTAGTTACAAACACACGTACAGAAGAAATATATACAGGGTGTAAATTAACCCTTCACACATACGTCAACCAAGCATTCTGTACGCCAAACTAAGTACCCCGACGCAAAAATTATAGCTGGGAAACAAAACAAAAATTATTTTTTTGGGGTAAAAAATCACATTTTACGGTAAAACTCAATGTCATGGAGGTAATTTAAGTAAAGTTATAACCTGAAAAACTAGTATTAACAAAAACAGCTGTGGAAAATTTGGAACTTTGACCCCCAATATCTCCGTAACCGTTATGGTATAGAACAAAAAAATGATCGCAGTGGTGGGGAGAACAAGTGCCTTTCGTTTGCGTTCAGGGTCCTTTTACACCCTTTATATAAAGATAAATAGAAAAGTGCAAATGTATCGAAGGGCTGGTTGTTTTTAAATTAAGTACCAATGAAAACTAAGATGAGAATGCTAAGGGGGATATATGTGTGGTGTTACAAAAATATAAAAGAAAAAATGGGTACATAAGAGGAGGTCTGAAAGCAGCGCCTGTGGCTCAAAAGTTGTGAGGAAATCGGTTGATGTGGTATGGAAATGTGATGCGGAGGAATGAGGCAAATGTCGCGAAGAAAGTTTTGAGTGTAAATGAGGATGGGTATAAGAGTAGAGGAAGAACTGTGTAAAGTATGGTTTGGCAAGAAAGGAGACGTTTGATAAGATAATAATTGAAAGACAAGTTTGGAAGAAGCTGTGCTGATAAGGGCAGGAGAGTGATGACCGACGAAAACTCGTCCAAAGAGTTTCGTGTTTCTTTATAACTTTTCAACAAGACTGATTAAGTGTGACTGCCTTGTTGGTCCAGTGGTCTTTTTTTGTTTTTGTCGGATTGCAAATCATCAGATAACTCCTCCAGCTCTTGGGCAGAGCAATAGGGAGTGTCAGACTTCTACTGACTAAAAAACACCAATGTTCCTTTTTAGCCCTATATGTCGAGGCCGCGGTATCTCTTACAACATCCCGCAACCCCGACGGGCCTCAAGTGCGACTACTGAGTCATGGCCTGGGTTCGGTTCCCGGATCGGGGAAGTATTATTGAGTTTTCTATCAGGAACTTCACAGTATCAGCCACGAGGTCTGAATGTGTGCCCGATTGACAGCAATAGGGTCGCCCCCTTTTAAATGGGACTTGAAATATAACTGTCGAATTATGGGTGCAACAATATTAGGTACATCCCTGGCTAACCCATCGGAGATTACAGCGGTGATGTTATGTAATATTATGACCCTAAGATTTTCAGGTTTCATAATCGCACCATGAACACTAATAGAATGGTCTTTTGTCTATAAAGCTCTAAGGATAAACATCACATTTCCATTTTTCATCGATGGTAGTGGTAATTACACAACGCGCGCGCACACAATCATATCAGAAAAATCTGAGGTGTCTTGGGTTCGGACACGAGATCTATGACTTGACAGTTGGCTTGGCAGTCACACCACTGGCATAGCACTGTTATAAATAAATATTGAGTAAATTAATTATACGAGTACATGGAAATTTTTATTATTACGAAATTAAATAATGTAAACCTATTTCTTGACGCTGCGGGTTATCTCTTCCGAACTAATGGCACAACAACTCTCTAAACAAAGGGCTAAGAAGGAACGTGGGCGGTTTTTAGTCAGTAGAAGTCTGACACTCCCTTCCGTTTCGCCCAGAGTGGGAGGAGTCATTTGATGATTTCCCAAACTACAAAAGAGTTACCTAGTCAATTTCAAAGTCTTAATAAACAATAATAATTTATTTACTAACAGATTACAATGATCCATAATGGTTAGTAACAATCCTGTCGGGGCTGCGGGTAGTCCTCTGGTTATCGCGGCCTAGACATAGAGGGCGAAGAAGGAACATGGGTGGTTTTTAGTCAGTAGAAGTCTGACACTCCCTTTCGCTCTGCCCAAGAGCGGGAGGGGTTATTCGATGATTTTACTGGTTAGTAACAATCGGAACTTATAAACTATGTTATTAAGCACAGAAATCACAAAATAAATATTACAAAATTTGAATTAAAATAAAATTGTAACATTAGTCTGTAGATGAACCATACAGCAGTGGTGCAGGTACCACGTACTGACAGTCGTAACGTTCAGAAAAAGCGTTCAGAATACTGTTGCGGCTGCCCCGCATCCTACGCACCAGGGATGTGCACTTACGCATGATTGTGTGGAAATAATCCACACGAGCCTCGGCAAACATCCCCGATGCGCTACAGAAGTGAGGCAGCCTCAAAATCAACGAACGCGTTGCTACACTGGACACGTATAGCGTTGTACTGTTTCTGCTTGTAATCCAACCACAGGCTGCCAGTATAAAAGGACGTACAGAATGCCCTAAAAAAGGCTATTTTGACGTCCCTCGAGCACCGAGCAAATCTGCGGACGATCATATTCGCACGAACAGACAGCGCCCTACGTTCCCTTTCGATGACTGCATCATCTTTCAGGTCAGAGGTTAATAAATGTCCAAGATATTTAAACATTCAACTCTTTTAAGTGGGCATCCGTTGAGCTTAATTGCCGGTAAGTAATTTTGACACCCCTTGGCCTGAAAGACTATGCATTTGCTCTTGCTAAGTGCACGTAAGTCTAAGTATTTATTTATTTAAACTTCAAGAGTAGTTCATAGGCGGAGTTAATGCCACAAAGCATTCTCTACCAGTCAACCTTTGGGTCAAATAAGACAGCACTGTGGTAGAGTACAAAAAATAATAATAATAAGGATAACGCAACCATTCGTATTATACAGCAAACCATGTTCTTTAGCATATTCTTCACATATGCAAATCAGCTGTGCCACTCCACAGACAGAGGCGCTCAGCAGCACCATATCGTCCGCGTAGCTGATATTGTTAAGGCACAATCTTTATAAATTATGAAAGTATGCCAAGCCAGCATACTAAACCACATGCTATATATCAGCATAATTATGACTTCCACTAACTATAGAAAATGGTAGGTCATAAATACCACAGTGACAAATTTAATTTAAATGCCGTTACCACGATTGTCATACGGGTTATGCACAATAAAGATTCGTTTTCGATTTTACACAAACGAAAAAATAACTGAACTGCTTTAAGGTGGAAGCTCACATCTGGCCCGCGAAATTCTAATTTTCTTACGTTTTTGGCAATTTGCAGGCCAGTGCTTGTTTGTATGTTTATGAAAATTTGATTTGCGACTGTAAGACGTATGAAGTTACCGAATTATAACCATCAAAATTATCAATACAACCCTCCAAGTTCATTTTCATGTCAAGATTGATTTTTGCATGTAAAAGTCATTCTTTAGTAATTTAGTCGTCGTTCTTTAGTAGTTAGTAATTTTGATGAATTTCGCGGGCCAGATGTGAGCTAGAACTTGTATGCATTTAAAAGTAGCGACTTGCTGCGGTCCTCAGAGATATTAATGATTACTTAAGCCGTCACTTAGTAAAGGTTTGACATACTTTTGTATGACAACTGTCAAAACCTTTACTAAGTAATGGCCTAAGTAATCATTAAGGTCTCTGAGTGCGGCAGTTAGCATAATAGGGTATTTCACCAAAAAATCTAATTAGTCCGTCTGTTAGATTATCGAAAAATATTGGAAGCGTGTTTTTTGTTTTAACAAATTAATAAAAATTTACGAAAATTAAACTTGTCAAAGATCATGAGTGGGGGGTTGTGATGTCACTGACCGCTAAAGAATGTCATACTTATGTCTCAGAAAATGACGTCACACGAGTTTTCAAAGCACTGTATCGTCTTCATTGTTTGTTTACGTGAAAAAAGAAAAAAAATACGTGTCCAATATTTTTTGGAAATCTATCTGACGGACTAATTAGATTTTTTTGTTAACTACCTTACTGTCGACCTTCATTTTTAAAGCAGACTTGAATTTGTGACTGCCTCTTTGGTCTAGTGGTCGCAAGTGCGGCTGCTGAGCATGAGGTTCTGTGTTCGGTTCCCGGGGGCACAGTGTTATAGGTTTTTCTATCAGGTATTACAGTATCAGATACAGACTCTGGATTTGTATTCGGTCGATTGTAATGGGCTCGCCATATTACATGGAACTTAAATATAACCGAACCAACGCAGGTGTACTATTGGCCACCTCTGCCTAACCCTTCAGGGATTGCAGGCGTGATGTTATGTTATGATATTTTTGAAGACTTCTTCTTCAATGATGAGTGTTAGTGTCTAGAGAGGTGTACATAATAGCAAACGTACAATTTTGCCAGCTATGTTTACGTCTCATGTATTGAAATGTGTTTCTTTTATGAATAAAATAAAATAAAAATATATAAATTAGAGTGCCAGCCTGACACTAATCCAGACTCAGTCCCGTGTCCGTCTTAAGAACATAATTTAGGTACACTTATTTTATTAGTATTTACGTGCAATTTTTTGCTTCACACAAGGTTACTCTGATGACATTCTACACAGAGAACTTCCTTTAGGGCTTTTATTAAGATTTATTTGACTTTAACATTATTGACTTGGCTAATAATAATGCTCATACGTGAGCAAGCAAATACATCCTCTCATTTAAAAAACAATGAATAGGCTATAACCTGGATTAATGCATAGGATAATTTTTATCCCGTTAGTACGATCCCGAGGGACAGTTACTGAACTCCACGCGGGTGAAGCCGCAGGCACAAGCTAGTATTCAATTAATTGTTCAGCCTTAGTTTGCGGCCTTTTTTTTTTGTTTTTTGGCGGGTGGAAAATCATCGAATAACCCCTCCCGCTTTTGGGCAGAGCGAAAGGGAGTGTCAGACTTCTACTGACTAAAAACCACCCATGTTCTTCGCCCTCTATGTCGAGGCCGCGATAACTAGTGTACTACCCGCGGCCCCGACGGGCTTCGGCCCTTTCGGGCCCCTCCCATGTTGCTGACATCTCTTTGAGGCGCGCGTGGAACACGAACGCGCCGTCGACACGGCCTGTTTTCGTCGTAAACGGACGGACGGCGAATTAGAGTTACTTTGCGAGCTTAGTTCTAATTTCGACCACGCACCGAAAGATCCTTGTTACGTACGTACAACTAGTATATGGGTCACCGCATTTTATCTTAACTACTCTGTATCGTCCATGGCCAATGATCTTGCAGGCCATCATTACTCAATCTGTTTGAGCGTCCGATATTACTTAGTCGTCTAACCTAAAGCTTGTGTAAGTACAGTCAGCCTTTGGTGAATGTAGTCTAGCTATAACTAGCCAGTTATATTCCCTAAGTTTGTCATGCAATAGGGATGTTTACCGACTTAAAAAATATGATTCTAATTTGTACGTCTATTAGATTATCGAAAAATATTGGCCGCGTTTTTTTTCTTTTTTCACGTAAACAAACAATTAAGACGACACAGTGCTTTGAAAACTCGTATGACGTCATTTCCCAAGATATTAATATGACATTCCTTACCAGTGTGTGACGTCACAACCCCCACACTCATGTCTTTGACGCGTTTTATCTTGTTACTTTTTATTGATTTGATAAATAAAAAAATACGCATCCATTATTTTTTGATAATCTAACAGACGGACTGATTAGAATCACAGTTTTTGAAGTCAAAAAACATCCCTATTGAGACAAGGGCAGGAGAATGATGATTATGAAGATGTACTTACTGAAAGTACGTCTTCATTTCTTTTCAAGACTTCTCCGTTTAGTCCACTCTGGGCCCCTCGGGCCCCAATAATTGAAGTGTCCACTCGGCCCCTAACTACCTATAGTCTACAGTCTGCTCCTGGGCTCGATCTTTATAAGGCTAATCACATTAAATTAATTTCTAATGCCATATCGCTTTACGTTCATTAAACGGGTAAACGAGATTGCAATAAAAGTCAGTGGGTTTTCTTCAAGTGATCATGATTGTGTGCGTCCCTTCCAAAACAGTAGTACTTATGTTAGTACTAAGTACTGTATTTCACCAAAAAAAATGTAATCAGTCCGTCAGATAGATTTTCAAAAAATAACGGTCACGTATTTTTTTTTCACTTAAACAATAGATCGAAAAGTCGCGTCAAGTCGTGTGACGTCACAAGTTTAGTACTTTTTTACCCACAAAGTGACGTCAAAAGCCTCCTACTCATGATCTTTGACACGTTTTATTTTCGTAATTTTTTATAAATTTGATAAAACAAAAAACTCGTATCCAATATTTTTCGAAAATCTAACAGACTAGTTAGATGTTTTAGGTGAAATACCCTATAAGGTACAGTTCACAATTGAAATTTTTTGGCTGTGCAAAAACTGACTTTTTCTGCATATAAGTGTGGCCATGATTAGTAATCAAAGTTATTTAACACTTCAGCAGACAGGATAAAGACAAGGAAATAAGTAGGAAGACATGTGACTTCCACCTCCACATAATGGGTCCTGCGGGTCTAAAATAGCCACTTTATCAGAATCCACGCAGAATCTTAGTAAAAATCACGTTAAAAATTTCAAATTCTAAAATGGACTTTATGTCTATAAGTATCCGTTAGTAGTCCATTTTAAGAATTTTACATTTTTAACATGATTAATATTACGATTGTGCTAAAGCGGCCATTTTAGACACCCTGTACTGAATTTTCGACCGTTCCCTCTCACAAACCTGTGTGCCAGCTGTGGAAGCTTTCATCATCATATCAGCCCGGAATCACCCACTGCTGGGTTTAGGCCCCGCCTTTTTCCGCGACATGTCCTGATCCTGTGGGTCTCTCATCAGGTCTCTCAGGTGTTGCATTGCAGTCGGCTATTACTTGTACCAACTTACATGCATTATTTTCTAAAGATATGTTTGTTTGTCAACAGTCACTGAAAACGATAATCAGTCTGGTCCTGGCACTACTGAGCAGCCACACGGAGTCGTCACCGTACTTAAGTAATGGCTTGAGAACGTTCTCACTCGAGGAAGTGGTGCCACTAACCATCGGCTTCTTTCCTGAACAAATGGCTATACAATGGATCTCAGGTGAATATGAAATATTAACACTTTTTTTACGGGGTGGTTTATATAATTTTAAATCAGGTCACGTGTCCTTCCTGACGCGAGTTTAAAATTTTTTTCAACACATTTGCTCATAAGATGGCTCTAATTTCACTGCAATTAGGCACATAATGACACTTGTAATCAAATTTTATTGGTTTAGTTGCTTTGTTTTTAAAAAAGTTTCGATACAAAAGAGACCGTGTTCAGTAGTCCAAATAAATATTAATTTACCTATTGCTTGTTCATTTCATGCAACTTCGTATTTAAATAGACAATTTCAAATTGTTCGTTTTTAAAACTTACACTCAAATATAACTTTTATTTCATTGTAATAATAAATAAAGCTTCGAAGTCGCCATTTTGTACGTGGGTAAACCGCCATCTGGGAAAAGCAAAAAAAAAGAAACCTCATTCTTGTAGTCTATGACCGTTTGCGATTGTAAGATGCGCGCGCATAGTCCTAAACTGATTATTTTTTCCCGCCATTACGTAAAAAATTCACTAGTCGTTTTCAATTTTGAAAATGGTTTTTTAGTATTATATTGTTCACAAGTGTGTTGAAAAACGTCGTATGATACACGTGTTTATTGGTGATTACCGTCCTCGGCTCTCTTAAGACCCTCACCTAACGGCTCGGGTCTCAATAGCTCCTCAGCGGTAATCACCAACAGTACACACTTGTACGATAATGTAATATTAACCATCCCAAAAAAAGTGCACAACGCCGCTAAAGAAGTTTTCACTTCAAAAATCATGAATGAAAAAAAATATTAACTAAAACTACGATGAATTCAAGCGTTATTTGAGGTTACGTTAAGTAAGATACTCTAATAACTACGGTATTGTTTTACTTGCTCCCAAATCATGAGAGCGCGGTTTTATTCACAACTAAAGAAATTAACAAGACTATCCCACCCTACTTACCTACCTATCATTTCGTAACTGAACAACGTGTGGTAATTAACTGAACCTTAGGTTTAGCAGTCACAAGCGTTACTGCTCAGCATGTGGTCCTGCGTTCGATGCCCGACCGGCGAAGTGAAATTGGGTTTTTAGGGCCTACCATCCCAGGAGGACTTAAATACTTGCGTAATGTAGATGTACAATAAGTTTCACGCTTTAGTAGATCTGATGAAGAAGAATAGGGATGTTTACCGACTTAAAAATTATAATTCTAATTAGTCCGTCCATCTGTTAGATTACCTATCGAAAAATATTGGATACGTATTTTTTGTTTTATCAAATCAATAAAAAATGACAAAGATAAAACGCGTCAAAGATTTGAGTGGGGGTTTGTGAAGTCACTAACCGCTAAAAATGTCTTAGAATATGACCTCACACGAGTTTTCAAAGCACTGTATTGTCTTCATTGTTTAATTACGTGAAAAAAGAAAAAATACATGTGCTGTTTTCCTTCTTATTAAAATGATTGTAAATATAATTAAATATTTCAGATACGGAATACATCTACAAAGAGCAGGGTCTGGGGGTCTGGAAATTTGATGTGTCTCAAGGGACTTACTCAGCAGTCCTAGATGAGAATGATCTGGTAAGATGAATACAAGATTTTTTACTAAATGATTATTTCCTTTGCATTTGTTGTGTGTTGCTTGTTTAGAAGGAACATGGGTTGTTTTTAGTCAGTAGAAGTCTGACACTTCCTTTCGCTCTGCCCAAGAGCGGGAGGGGTTATTAGATGATTTCTCAGCCCCCAAAAAAAGCAGGTTATGTATTCGGAGGTATTTTTTTTTAATACTTATAAAATGTACACCGATTTCTCCGTGATAACAGGGCAAAAATTTACGTGTTTTTTTTTTCATTTCGTAAACGACGCCTGCGCCGCCGTGTACCCATAAAGGTACTCTTCGCTTTAGTAGTTTATTAGGAGTTACCTCCTTAATTACGTATTACGTAGTTACTTTTTTCACTTTTATTATTTAATTACACACAATCACAATTATCATCAACCAACTTCCAAAATAGGAGAAGGTTCTCTCAAGGAGCATCGTGTGTTTTACAGTGGTATGCTAGGATTGTATTTATAGGACTGCATGTTTACTGTTCGCTGATGTTTTAGTGTTAATAATTTTTGTATTTATTTTTACAGGCAAAAATAAATAATTACACGATGTCGACGTTCTCTGACGACATGAAATATTTGCTGCTGATGACAAACAAACTCAAAGTAAGTTTCTAGATATTTTTTTACGTTTGAACACTTAAAAGTAATAGTTATTAGCAAAAAGTTTATAGATATTTATTAATATTATTTTCCTGTTTTAACTGTATTTATGAATAAAAACACACTGGCAGAAAAACAACGTAATGAGTTCCTGTTATAGTTTTATCATAAGTAATTTTAAAATATGGGTATACAAAATGTTTTCCTCATTAAAATCGCGTGTTGCATATTGAGGAAAACGAAGTTGGGCTGAAAAGTTCGTAGGCTAGCGTCGAAAAAATCTTTTCTTGTTAGAATTCGATTTTATTATTTAATATAATAATATGTAGTTGCCTTTGAGGGCGATACAACGATAGCAGTGGTCAAACAATTTTTCGATACCACTTATACTTACAATTTGTTTGAGCCTCAAAATAGGCTTCAGTTTTAGCGATTTCCTCTTTAAAATTTTTGTCTAGCGAGCATCCGCTTGAGGTCTGGGAACAGGAAAAAGTTTGCTGGAGGCTAGATCTAGAGAGAATACGGTGGATGCTGAAGCAAACCGCAAAACTTTTATGAATGCAGGAGAGAAACACTTATTAAAGTTGCAGCGTGTACCTACATAGCAGTGGTCGTGACTGAACCTAGTTGGTATCGAAAAAACACAAAACAAATACGTAGACATTTCTCGTAGTTGTATAAATAATACAACATGATACCTACAGTCATAATATTTCGTAATCTTGACCAAATATCATCTTGTCATGAAATCAATCGATTTAGCAAGATTCTTACTTACTTCCCTATTACGTGAATTCCTTTAACAATAAGGTAACCAACAAAAGAGGTTCGTTCGTGAGACCTTGCCTTCTAAAACTGGATTGTTTCATCTCTTACTTTCGCGGCACTCCGTCGCCGCCACCTGGGATTCCTTGCGAGGGAATTCCTGCACTGTTATGTTGCCCTAGTACATTCCTACTGTTTTTGCAACAAGAACAAGGATTGCTCGAGAGGTGATCACTGTGTTAGCTAGCACATTTTCTATGTATTGGGAAAGGAAAATGAAATTGATACCGGTCATTGTTGAAATTAATTATAGATTTTGCTTAACACACAGATTTTGCTTTTGCAAAAATTATGCCTAAATATTGCTGTACCGTTAAAAAATCCATCCATCAACCCTCAGCGTAAACAATACAGTAGAGCGGTTTTAATCGGTTAGTGCCTCACCTGGTGTCAGAGTTTTTACGCCGCTCATGGGCCTCTAACTTGACTTTACATCATCATCAGCCTATTAATGTTCCCACTGCTGGGACACAGGCCTCCTCTCTTTGAGAGGGAATGGGCTGTAATCTACCACGCGGGCCCAGTGCGGATTGGTAGATGTCACATGACTTCGAATTTTTTGTTCCTCACTATGTTTTCCTTCACCGTTTTGAGAGCAGCGGTGATGAAATAAACTGACTTTACATGCCATCAAGAAATAACTCTATGGCATGCCGGTTTCTTCACGATGTTTATAATACTCACATTAATCTATCTAGGTAGTAATGTGTCTTGGGTTCGAACTCGAGACCTTTGAATGGACAGTCTGACCTCTAGCCAGGGTACCACTGCCTCTTAAGCTATTTCTTGTTTGTCACCTTGTGTCGAAGCCGTTTCCCAAGTCAAAGTCTTAAGTTCGATCAGGTTTGATCCCAAGAATTTCGAAGAAGACCGATTTCTCGGATTCATGTGACAGATATTAGACAGATTTATTGTATTAGCACTTTCATGGGCAATTCTCACACTGGGTTATAAATCTACCAGCAATAAATCAATTTTCACGATGACAGATTTTCATTTATTTTAGTTTACAAGTTTCTTTTGAAGTTATTTGAAATAGCGTTAAAACTACGATAAAAATTATGAAATTCACCGCTATAATCGAAAACTATGATAAAAATCGTTACTGGTTTAATATATAACCGTATGGTTTAATATATAATGTACGCAATTTTGCAAGTATTTGTTACGTATGACTTGAGGCGTAACAACGTGCGTGTCATCAGAAGTAGGAATTCATAACAAAAGTTGAACTCCGTCGTTTACATCGAATAGCCACAAATATTAATTAAAAGCAGTATGTTTAGATGGTTTGGTAATTTGGAGCCGATGACTGAAAGGCGATTTTAAAGGCAGTTTGAGTCCGCCAAACGCCCTAGAAAGAAATTTACGGACCTTATTGGTGAGGTTCTTCAAAAGGACAGGTAGTATTCGTAGTATTCGCAGCCGGGGTGTGTGTATGACAAGATGTGTGAACGTGGATGAGGTAAAAGAAGATGTAAGGATGGGGCGGGTAGTACACTAGTTATCGCGGCCTCGACATAGAGGGCGAAGGAACATGGGTGGTTTTTAGTCAGTAGAAGTCTGACACTCCCTTTCGCTCTGCCCAAGAGCGGGAGGGGTTATTCGATAATTTTCCACCAGCAAAAAAAAAAAAATATTGCCTACAAATATGGGAAAAAGGCGGGAGTTTATGTATGTATGGCCACAAACCTTTGCCATCTACTGCTTTCAAACTATCGTCTATACAGGTACTCAGGTAAAAGAAAGAAAAAATATTTATTTGTACATCTGGTTAAACCTGGACGACCCCAACAGACTAGGGAAATAGCTAGGTAGATGATGTTAACACTGTTTCTCATCACATCACGTCTCGTATAATCTAGAGCTAACCCATTAAGTAATCGTTACGGTTCGTAATAGGATATTTCACCAAAAAAATCTAATTAGTCCGTCTGCTAGATTAACGAATAAAAAAAGTAGTTAAAAAACTAAAATACCCGACTAAAAAAACTGAAAAGCAAACAACAAGCACATTTTAAATTAAACAGAACTTGGAAGCAGGCGGCAGAACAAAGAAACGGACATACATACATACATATATACATGCCAAACACATAGTGACGAAGCCCAAAAGGAGGGCTTTTGGGCTTCGCCGCAGTCGGGTAAAAATATTGGACACGTGTTTTTGTTTAATCAAATTAATAAAAATTGACGAAAATAAAAAGTGTCAAAGATCATGAGGGATTTGTGGCGTCACTTTGTGGGTAAAAAAGTACTAACCTTGTGACGTCACACGACTTTTCGAAGCACTGTATCGTCTTCATCTTTTGTTTACGTCAAAAAAGAAAAAAATACGTGTCCATTATTTTTTGCAAATCTATCTGGCGGACTAATTACATATTTTTGGTGAAATACCCTAAATGACCTATGACCAATGGCTTATGAGTTAAGCGACTTTATGACGTTTATTCTATAAAATATACGGACAAAAAAAAAAGAATTAGTCCGTCAGATAGATTTCCAAAAAATATTGGAGGCGTATTTTTTATTTTTTCACATAAACAAAAAATGAAGTCAATACAGTGCTTTGAAAACTCGTGAACTCTTCGAAAACGTCATATGATAGTACAAACACATCTTATCTTCGTCAATTTTGATTTATTTGATAAAACAAAAAACACGTATCCAATATTTTTCGATAATCTAACTGACGGACTAATTAGAATCATTGTTTTTTGACTCGTTCCGATCCCCTATTGACGGCTCGGCTGGGACAGCGGCTCATGCAATGGACTGCTGCGCTGCGTGTCGCGGGTTCGATCCCCGCACGGAACAAATATTTGTATGACCCACAGATAATTGTTCCGGGTCTGGGTATTTGTGTATGTGAGTTTAAATGTTTGTGAACGCACCCACGATACAGGAGAAATTCCTTGTGTGGGGCAACGATTAAAAAAAAATCTTCTCTACTATTACGCAGTTAATCGACATTGTGAGAGTATACATTGCTGATGAAACATGGCAATTATTAGAATAATAATTGGTATTGGTTTTCCTTAAAGTTTGAGAACGAAATAGTTACGATGTTTAGCGAATAATAAGCTTACCTCGTTCTTACGTCTATTTACTAACAAAATGGCGGAAATGCGTAGGCACTTTTAATACCTACTACCTAAATACAAGGAAAGATAAGGTGTTATCCTGTCGGGGCTGTGGGTTGTTCGTAAGAGATACCGCGGCCTCGGACGGAAAGGGCTAAGAAGGAACATGGGTGGTTTTTAGTCAGTAGAAGACTGACACTCTACCCGGAGCGGGAGGAGTCATTTGATGATTACATACCCTACCAAAAAAGAAGGATAATGTGTTATAATTAATTAGTCGGAAATCTGATGATCGAGCATACGTAGAAAACAGACTCATCATCTGCCTCGCCTTTACCCAACTATGTGGGTGTCGGCTTCTAATCTAACCGGTAAAGCTGAATAGCAGTATTTTACATAGGCATAGCAATGCCCATTCGACCTCCACAACAAAATTCGTATTAGGAAACAGTATACCCTTTGGTAAGACTGATTGTTACACTTTCCGGCCACTGACAACCTGTAACGACTGTCCGAAATCTTAAAATGACAGCCGGGACCAACGGCTTAACGTGCTTTCCCAGGCACGGAGGAAACTCGGTATGAAGTGGTCACCCATCCACAGACCAACCTTGGCAAGCGTGGGAAACCAGACTGTAGTGGTCACAAAAGTATGACATATAATAATATCAATTTCATGTATGCATGCCCACGCACTTTATTTTGAGAAAACATTGCTTGACGTCATAAACATTAAACCATCAAACGTCAAATTTTAATTAAAATTCATGTCGTTTTGTTATCATAATACGAAACACAAGTACTATTAGGTATGTATATACCAACATTACCTACTTGTAAGTAATATGACACTATTGCTTACATGCTACGTTCACCGCCTCGACCAATACTGCTGCTCAGGCCAGGCTCTCTCAACTCTTGCGACACTCGTTATCTAATAGTTCAGGCCAAGGCGTGCCTAATTCTTAGACTAGTATTACGAAGCATTTTATGTAGGTACATGCATTCACGTTTTTGTTTAGACAGGCATAATATACATAATATATTTATAGATTTCCAAAAAATATTGGACGCGTTTTTTTTCTTTTTTTCACGTAAGCAAACAATGAAGACATTTTTTACGGTACGACAAACCCCCACTCAAATCTTTGACACGTTTTATCTTTGTCAATTTTATTGATTTGATCTAACAAAAAATACGTATCCAACATTTTTCGATAATCTAACAGACGGACTAATTGGTAAAGGTTGTATGATCATTTATCGTGTGATTAATGCCTAACTTGGTTTAAGAGTTTTTTCAGCCACCCAAGGGCCTCTGACTTGGTTTTACATATATATACAATACGCACACGGCGTCAAACATTAAGGGGTGGGCCGCGGGTTGTACACTAGTTATCGCGGCCTCGACATAGAGGGCTAAGAAGGAACATGGGTGGTTTTTAGTCAGTAGAAGTCTGACACTTCCTTTTCCCGCCAAAAAAAAAAAGTGGTCGTTTCTTGGGTTAGAAATTGCGACCTATGACTATGACTTGGCAGCCCAACGGTCACATTACTGGACCATCTCATCTGATGCTTGTTGCCAGTTTTACAATGCATCCTTATACAAATGTGAAATTTAACAATTTTTAAAGAAACTAGGGCCGTCCTTTGCGTAGAGGTAACGATGTCGTCAACATTTATATTATACGTGCCTAGATGATAAAACTGACTCGTATGTGACGGAAGTTGGCATGACGCTGTAATGACGTGATCCTCCCCTTGAATACATGGGACTTAAAATCTGGTGAAATGTAACTGTAATTTAGATACACCTCTCTCTACCTAACCCTTCGGGGTTACAAGGTGTGATGTTATGCTGTTATGTCGACACTGACGTAAACTGGTACTTAGAAAGGATATTTTTAGAAAGGAATGTTTAAAATATCAAAGTAGGTAAACTAGTTTCTGTTGACTTGTAATAGGAAACGTAATAGTGGACGATATTTAAATGGTAATTAATTTGTAAATTGCGGTTGATTAAATAACACCAATCTAGTTTTTAATCACAAATACGTATTAAAATAAAAACTGCGTATTTTATTAATGGAATCCACGTGTTTCTATTACAATAATATTTGCATTTGGTCCAATTACATACTTAGTTTGTTTTTAATTGGCATAATGAGATAATTATCAATACCTGTTTCTGCTTACTAATATAAACAGCCGGAAACAGAGATTATATTATTTACATCTGATGTGTTTTTCTGTGTTTCATAATAGTTTCAACGATTGGAAAGTGTTTCCACAGAAAATGCTACAATAATACGAGTTAATATTCATTTTTGTTTCATTTAAGTTACACCACTTCTGTTTTCAGACGTTTCACTTGAGATGCTAATTGAAACAATTTAAATTTAAATAGAAAGAGTTTAAATTTTTGTGAATGCACCCACGATACAGGAGAAATCCCTAATGTGGGGCGACGTTTTTAAAAAAAATGAAATGAAAATGAAATGAATATTGACTAACAGTGTAACGTCTTATGTCTACTTTATCGACTTATGTAGCTAATTGCACCCAGGGCAGCATTATTAGCTTCCTGCCATTATCCTATGTTATTTAGGGGTCGACGCAAGGTTTTTTTTATTTTCCGCTGTAAATCGTCACGGTATCACTTACTCTTTTTTCTTAAAAATCATTTCTCACATAATCCATCCATCTTTCTTGATTTTTACCCAACCCAGCATATAGGAAACTACACTCTGTACGATTATTAACAATACAACTTTCTATTTCAGAAATACAGACACTCGAGCACCGCCGAGTACTGGGTCTACGACCTTGAGACAAAGTAAGTTAACTAAGTAAATAAGTTAAAACTTAGGCATTAAGTGGAACACACACGTGTGGGTTTTTTATTCAAAATCACTGCATCTGTAAGGGTATCTGTTCCGAGAGATGCAGGTCGTGAATTCAAATGTAGGCAGGCAATTTGTGTACTTAATTGATTTATTTCATCATCACTGCTTTTTACCCGACTGCGGCGAAGCCCAAAAGGAGGGTTAAGTGTTTGGCGTGTATGTATGTATGTATGTATGTATGTCCGTTTCTTTGTTCCCTCATAACTCCTAAACGGATGCAAGCAGGCGGGGTTCATTTGAATATTAAATTATGAAATGAAAATAGAATGGACCCCTCCTGCTTTCAAGTTTTGTTTAATTTTAAATTATTGTGCTTGTTTTTTGCTATTCAGTCTTTTCAGTCGGGTTTTTTTAGTTTTTTAACTACTTTTTTTAACGCATTCACTGTCACAAAGACTAGACATGTGTTCTAGCCCTGGGAAGGTTATGGTTGACTAGGCTGATAGGCGGAATCTATCATCACATCCACACACAACACACTTAACAGTCCTGATACAAAAAGTGAGAATTTTGCGCACACCGAGGACGGCAGGACGGAGCATTTTATCTTTACCCAACGTAAATTCATACGTAGCTAGTGGTAACGGCCAATGCGATGGCGATTAGCTATTACAATGGCCTGTTTAACATTGTCAAATGCGATGCGATGGCCAAGTCAATCTATTTATTTAAAACATAAAAGATTTTTAAGTAGGGACTGAAAATATTAACTGACTTGGTATTACATGGATCTCAGTACTTTTAAGGTTAAAGAACTGAGTTGCGCGACATGGCTTTTTTACAAGTTTTGTTTTTAGTGGGATTTCAATGTTTTGAGATCGTCCCCAAGGCATCCCTTCGCGAATTGAATATTGGAATCTGTATCTTATTACGGCCAGCTACGTGTGAATTAATAGAGTGCAGCGGTGGCCCATGCATTGTTGGTGGCCTCGACTTAACGAACAGTAAATCGTGGGTTAGAACCTATAGGCACGCGCATTGCTTTATGTAATTTATTTCATCACCGCTGCTCTCAAAGGATGATTAGAGTCCCTCCCTCTTCTAGAGAGGAGGCCTGAGTCCATGCAGTGGGCATTATAGGCTGATGATGATTCCGTCAGAATTTACGTAAGGTTAGGTAAAATGCTCTGCCATACCGTTCCCTGTGTGCGTCAGCTATTTACGGTTATCGGGAAACCGGTAGACAGTATAGCCACATCCATCGCTTTCAGAAAAAGTGACTGTTGTGAGTTAATATAATTAATCTATTTATTATTAAAGTTTCCGTTCCGCTACCGTTAATAACACACTTTGTTTGAAATACGTGCGTCAAACATTTGTAAGTCTTGTGATTATTTTACAACATTTATTCAAAATGTCATTGACAATTGTTTTACAATTTTACCACAAAATGTGTAGGTAATTAAAACAATCTTGCGAATACCACATCCGCTGACGGCACGCCGCAATGTTTATTGTATTTTATTTATTTACACTTAATAAACGAGCAAGAGTCCACTATATTTTATTTGTATTTATGTAAACAGCATATTTAATTTTAAGAATATGTTGCTCTGTTTTCATATCCAAAATGTATGTGTGTGTTGGACTATTGTTTCGATATTATACCACGATTTGTTTCTCCTTAGTTAATAAAGAGTGATGGTGGTGCCGTCGGGGCTGTGGGTTGTACACAAGTTACCGCGGCCTCGACATATAGGGCTAAGAAGGACCATGGGTGGTTTTTAGTCAGTAGAAGTCTGACACTCCCTTTCACTCTGCCCAAGAGCGGGAGGGGTTATTTGATGATTTTCCACCCGCCAAAAAAAATGGTGCCAATTACTATGAGTGTTCATCTGAGGTGCCCACAAACCAGAAGGCTTAAAATGATCGCTTTAGCAGAATCATACCTAATACGATAACAATATGAGCAACGTTGCCATTTGTAAAATGGACGCCACAAAGTGTCAATTCATAATATGAACTGCGTTTGTGACCATTTTAACGTCATTATACTATTATGATTCGATTCTGCTACGCATTGCCAGGCATATATCACCTCTGTCAATAAAAATAAATCGTACCTAACGTAACCATTGTAATTGAACAAGGATCGTTGACAATACACTTATTCTTTTATGTGTTAAGTACCTACGTGCAGTTTACCATGGAAAAGTTACTTTTTTCCAATACGGAAACTGTAGCGTGGCTACTTGTTGCATTTTCAATGCTTTTGTTGCAAGAGGTGTAGACATTGGAACTTTATGTGCCAGACTAAATGTAAGGCTATCTAGGTGCCATGTTCTGTTGTTTATTATAAAGCCTTTATTTACCAGACTACGGCGAAGCCAAAAGGAAGGGTAATGATTTTGGCAGTCTATGTATGTATGTTCCACCGTAGCGCCTAGACTACTGAACGTATTTTAATAAATGAGGTGTCAATTGATTCGTAATTAATGTAACTGAAATTATTCTCTCTGTATTACATAGTAAGTACAACGTCAACGGTAGATAACTTTTTACTGACTGTTATCAAAACGTTTGAGGTAAGTACCTATTAGTTATTAGTGTATGGATTCAATTTGTTGAAGGATAAATAAATTTTAATAATACACCACTTTAATGAGCTACGTAAAGTAATAGGTAACAAAAAGAACATGACCACATAATTATATTACCAATTATTAAATAAGCATAGCCTCCTCATCGCTTTATTAAGCATATTATTAAGATTATTTCGTGTGGTGCCAGATAATTTAAGTGAAACTTTTCCCGAGTTGTAACATGATGTCAGTCATCAATATATTTTTGTATAAGTATCAAGTAGGCAGTCACCCCTCATGTCATTTAAGAGGTGCATCTGGCTTATCTAGGGCCCGGACTCCACCAAAGCGGAGACGAGCGGAGTGAAGAGGAGACGTGTGGAAAACGACCAATCATATTAGTTAAAATTTACATTTGGCCGTCGCCCGTTCTGTGATTGGTTGAATTTGGCACATCTTCTCTATTCTTATCGTCTCCGATTTGGTGGAAACCGGGCCTCACAATCTACCCCAGCTAAGCAGATAACAATGGTCTCGTTACATATTGTTTTAAAACCCTTCTCCTGATAAACAGATCCATCATGAGACTGGGTCGCAACTACCTAGACGTGGTAGTATGGGGCAGTGGACGATCCCTGGCATACGTGAGGGAGAACAACGTGTACTACGTCCATGATGTGGATACTGACCATGCTGTGGCCCTCACTAAGGATGGGAAGCCAGGAGAAGTGTACCATGGTGTCACTAACTGGCTATATGAAGGTGAGCTTGTGGGTTTTTTATTATTTGTGTGGTGAATAGGCATTTGAATATAAACCATGATTCCTATTCACGTGAGAGCAACGCCGGGAGGGAAACCGGTAGAAAGACAAGGTCAATATTTATCTTTCTGGGGTTTTCCCTCCCGGCATTGAGGTTATTCGAGACATTCTTCAGAAAGAACAGGTGCGTAGTACTCGCCACTGGCGCGCGTGTATGACTAGATGTGTGAACGTGGCCAAGGCAAAAAGAGTATGTAAGTTCTGTTGTTTCTGCCTACCTCCTGCAATCGAAAAAGACGTGAGTTCATGTAAAGTGTGTACACTGTGAGTTATATATTATGAATAGGCATTTTTGGAAAATGCGCACATTAGACCTCGTTTACCCTTGCAGATGACGGTTATACAGATTGCCAAATAGGCATCTTGACTCAGAACGACCAATTCGGAGAACTTCCCGACACGCAAAATGTCATACTTCACAGAATTTGCGACGAGTTTATAAATGGTTCGGTTATTTTAAAGGATTTTTTCCGGGTGTCATGTAATTGCATTTTTACATAAACATAGAAGTTGAAACGATCATTCATCATTTATACGTACATAAATACCAGAGAGCAGCGGTGGCCCAGTCGTGGGGGCCCCGACTTACGAACAGTAGGTCGTGGGTTCGAATTCAGGCAGGCACATTACTTTGTGTATATTTCATCACCGCTGCTCTCAAAACGGTGAAGGAAAACATCGTGAGGAAACCGGCATGTCTTAGAACCAAAAAAATTCGAAGACATGTGACATCTACCAATCCGCACTGGGCCTGCGTGGTAGATTATAGCCCATTCCCTCTCAAAGAGAGGAGGCCTGTGTCCCAGCAGTGGGAACATTAATAGGCTGTTGATGATGATGATGTACATAAATACACAAGGTTTTAGTCGGCAGTGTTTAAGTTTTATAAATGATGCGATTTCTTCTAGACAAGCGGAGTAGCAAGTAGGAGAGTCCACCAAGTAGGAGACATTATAGGCTGATGATGCTGATGAAGCCTAGGAAGCATAATCACTTCACATTAGACACCCAAACGCAACCTTATTTTATGTAAAAAGAACTAGATTACTTACTTCTAAATGTTGATTTTCAGAGGAGATGTTCAATGCAGCTGAAGCCTTGTGGTTCTCTCCCGGAGGAAGCTACTTAGCGGTGGCATCGTTTAACGATACCAATGTAGAATCAGCTATATACCCCTACTACGGACAACCCTTCGACGTAAACAATCAGTACCCTGAAATTATACACTTCAAGTATCCAAAGGTAAATAAATTTAGTTTATTACGAGAATAGCTATGACTCAAATGCTTTATAAAGCAACATTTCTATGAATAGTTTACGAAAGATTCATTGTACAGGAAAATATTTACAAACTAAAAATCTGTTCGTAATACTTGTATATTCTGCAACTTATCTGCACATTCAAACTTTTTGTCTAAAATGGAATCAATAACAATGCCAATATTATTGTCAGGTTGGTCGAACAAATCCGCTAGTAGGATTACGTGTCTTCAAACTCGATGACATTCACGGAGAGCCGTGGAACATTCCAGCACCCGTTGATATAGTTGGATTAGACCACTACCTGGGAAGGGTCGACTGGGCATCCGAACAAAATCTCATAGTACTTTGGCTCAACAGACGACAAAACATCAGCGTCCTAGTCAACTGCGACTTAGAAAAAGATAAGTGCAGTATCGTCAAAGAGCATTCCGAACCAAACGGCTGGATCGATGTGAGGAAGCCATTCTACGACAGATCGGGGAACAAGATGTTGGAGATACAAAACTTATACAACGGTGACCAAAGGTTCCCTCATGCGGGTCGATTTAACTTCTTATCTTTGGCGACTGAGGACTTAAGTCCTGGAAACTCGACAGTGACGTCGATATTGGGGTGGAATCAGGACACTGACACTGTTTACTATGTGGTGTCTCCGGGGAATGTGCCGTGGATGCGGCAGATGTGGGCCACTTCTGGGGGAGTTGTGCGGTGTGTGTCGTGCAGGGAGCCGTCCTGTCACTACGTGTCGGCGTCATTCTCGCCTGGTGCCAGCTATGGTATTGTGACGTGCAGCTCTTCCTTCAATCCGCCGAAAATTTTCATTTATATTAGTAGGGTAAGTTTTTGTTACTTACATAATATCTTTAACATCACGCCGGTAACCGGTGTGTTAGACAGAGGTGTACCTCATAGTACGCCCACATTTTGTTCCATGTGATAGGGGGCGAACCTATTACATATTTCTTTGCCATACCCGACAATCGAACCCTGGACCTTATGAACAGACGTCGCGCTTGTGATCACATACCAGCGACGTAGTTTGGTTACTTGTTTGTATAATATTTAGAAAAAAATAGCAACGTCTGTCTTGTATATTCACGTACAAACTTTACCAAAACCTTATATTATTTTTTAAGGACAATATAATCGCTAACAAACCTGTTTATTTTTTTTTTTTCAGACGGACAGTTTCAAACTGATCAAAGACAATTTAAGACTGAAAGAAAAACTAAAGCAGTACAAGTTACCAATGATACTGTTCAACGTGATGTCGATAGGAGACACTCCTTTGGGACACGTGAAACTGCTATTGCCACCGGACATGAAGAGTGGAGTGAAATACCCCATGGTGGTGAGGGTCTACGCAGGTCCTGGAACCAGCAGGGTTAAGGATAGTTTTGATTTAGGTAAGATTTAGCCGTTTTATAACTTTTTCTATATTTTAGACTCGCAATTCCTAGATCTAAGGTCTAATGTTGAAATAAAAGCAAAGTTTTTTAATCCGAAACTACATACCATCATCATCATCATCAGCTTATATTGTTCCCAATGCAGGGACTCAGGCCTCCTCTCTAGGAGAGGGTTGGGCTATAATCCACCACGCGGGCCCAGTGTGGGTTGGTAGATGTCACATGTCTTCGAATGTTTTGGTTTTAAGACATGCTGGCTTCCTTACGATGTTTTTCTTTACTATTTCGAGAGCAGTGGTGATGGAATATAATTATTACACAAAGTAATGCGCCTGACTCCTATCGAACCCACGACTCTCGGTACTGTTCACTTGTTCATGAGATCTATTGATGGACGGACATCTGTTCGGTCACTGTGTAGAACACCTAAGACAACATGAAATATGTTGTTAACTCACTGTAAATAACATTTTATTAACGCTTAAAATGTGCAAATGTGCTTAACCTCTCTGGAGCTACAACTGCTACAAACATGCTGATATTATGTTGCTTACATAAAAAGTTGGATGTCGAAGTTAAATGTTGGTTCAAATTAGGACACATATGCAGTTCGAGTTGATGACGACGACGCCGCAACTTCACAAGTTATTTTGAAACTTTTTGTGCGGCACACGATCTCATCCGTCTTTTTATTTTGTTTGTAGATAGGATATTTATATGTTTATACAAATTATATAATTGTATATTGCATTGCATGTGTTGGTTTTAGCTTGTATTTAAGATTAAGCAGAACGATTCTTTATTGCACACAAATAAAAACATACATAGATTCCAATAATATTGCTTATAATTGGGTTTTCTTAAAGCAAATTAATGTCTACTGCGAGATTCGCAGAAGAGGATAGGGTACCTCTTTTTTGGCTTGGGAAATCATCAAATAACTCCTCCCACCCCAGGCCTAGTCAGACTTCTGCGGACTAGAATCCACCTATGTTTCTTCTTAACCCATTGTGTCGGGGACGCGGTATCTCTTTTGAACAACCCGCAGCCCTGACGGAGGAAATAGGTTTAGAGAGTGCCAGCCTTCTACTGACTAAAAACCACCCTTGTTCCTTCTTAGCCCTTTGTATCGAAGCCGCGGTCTCTTTCGAACAACGAGGATATGGGTACCAAACAGTACATTTGATTACTAAAATGAATTAAGAAGAACCTCCTATATACCCACACATAGAACACATCCCCTATATAGAACTTCTAGGATTCAAAAGTTTTGGATAGGGCATTTTTTTTTATTATGTTGTAAATTATAGATTCGTCAACCATTTTCATCATCATTATTCTATAATGTTCCCACTGCAGGGACTCAGGCCTGTTCAACCATTTTGCTTTAACAATATTACTAAGTAATTAGTGCATTTTCTTAATAATTTGGTTAAACCCTAATAAATATAACTTGCGTTTTACAGAATACTACAATACATACTTAGCAACGAACAGGAGCTACATCGTGGCGGCCATCGATGTGCGCGGCTCTGGGGCTATGGGTGTGGAGGCCATGCATGCTGTCAACAACGCTCTTGGAACTGTCGAGGTTGCTGATACCTTGGCTGCCATCAGGTGAGAAAGAAGGTTATATTTTTATAGTGGGATAATCCCGTTACTTGATTACCATCCTACCAGTCTTGTAAGCCTAACTTAAAGAATTATGCATTATGGAAAGGGCCCTGCTGCCCAGGGGTCGGGGCTGCAGGATGTTATAAGAGCTACCGCGGCCTTGACATAAAGGGCTAAGAAGGAACATGGGTGGTTTTTAGTCAGTAGAAGTCTGACACTCCCTTTCGCTCTGCCCAAGAGCGGGAGGGGTTATTTGATGATTTCTCATACCCCACAAAAAAAAGTCTAACTTTTAGGACTGGCTAGTTGTTTTCTTTGTGATTTTTTCTTTATTGTGGTAATCTCTTTTGGTTAATGTCAATGACATGTCTCATACAAAAAAATATGAATTATAAACACGAAAGACTTTTGGCTGTGTCTGTCTGACCTTGGATGTCATAAAGACACAGGTAGACTTAATTACCTGGTTTAGGAGATCAGGGCATAATATACTATTTATCCCGACAGTATGATCCCATGGATAATTTAGGACCAGTTTGTGGGCTAAGTCCGAAGGCAAAAAAAGTATATTTTTGTTGTTGTTAAATGTTAAATCTAATAGTAGTGTGCTATGTGTATTGGGCCTTTGATTACTAACATTATTCATTACTTACTAACAAAATTATGAAAGAAAGAAAGAAAGAAAGAAAATATATTTATTTGTCGCAGAAACATACCGAGCATACAATACACAAACAACATCATCACCATTGTTGTCTGAGTTTTAAACAAATTATTATTATTATTACTTACCTTTACTTATTCCACAACATATATTATAATTTACATTTTTAAATATTTAATACGAAACTTATAAAAAAACATTATTAATAAGACACATGTTTATTTTGAATTCACGAGTACCGAGATGTTCATGTTTTATTATATTTCTGTAGGTTGTGTACTTTGAATTATTTAATTTTTATAATAAAAGGTGTCATAAAAGTGGCTGCAAAGCTCGTTTACATGCCTTTAAATAGAAGAAGTTAAATAAAAAAAAAACCTGCATTACTGTAGCTTTTACCTATAGTATTTAATACTTCCATGTCGTAGTAACTGAACGGAAACTTTATCACAGACTTGAACGAAGTAAACGACAGAGCTATCCAAGTTGCTACGAACTGCAGGGCTATTGCGTATCTTTTTAAATGTCAGTGGCTATCACAGTGTCCATCGATTAACTGTCAAATTGTTTATGGTTTAGTACAAATTAAAAGACTAGTGTTATATATAACTACCAAAAGCCATACTTTAATTTGAAACATGATTTCGAAGGAATCCTTAGTACCTACAGACATATTTTGAAGTGTGTAATTCGATATCTTCCAGGCTAATGACCTGAAAAGTCAATTAAGTGACCCAGTCATAATAGTTAAGTTTATGTCGCACTGCGTCTTGAAAATAAAGTAGGAATCCTTACTTTCAGGCTGTTTAATCTTTTGACACCTTTAGTACTAGACTAAGTAGCTCTTTGAGCACTTTTTATCGTATAAAGGAGCGTCCTCGAAAGGACTGATAACAACACTCAGAGTATTGCCAAGCTTTTTAATATTACATAATGTTATTACGGACTGTCTGAACAGAGTGGTCGTCTGCACTGTGAAGTAAGTTTTAAGGAAGAGGTGGCCGCTGGCCGTACACTTTCTTACGGGCAAACTAGTGCGGTGAGATTAAAACAAGAGAATGTTCTGGTAACTATTCCTCTATTTCTTGGTTATCAAGCAGTTCACGAATAGCGAGTCATCAATAACATAATTATGGTCTCACAACTTAATAGCCAATAGGTTTAGGATAAAACATTAGAGAAAAGCGTGTTCTCACCTCGATGACTTTTTGACAAGAGGAAGTTGAATAACATTGTCTTTGTATAGAGGGAGTATGCTCTATGCTAACAGATAATTAAAGCGTAGTACACACTTGTTTCACCACATAACATCACGCTTTGTTATCCCCGAAGGGTTAGGTAGAGGTGTACCTAACAAGTACATCTACATTTCGTTAGTTATGTTTAAATCACATGTAGTAGGGGGCTGGCCTATTGCCATCAACCGGGCACAAATCCAGACTCCGTGGCTGGTATTATATGGTACCTACTGAAACACACGTACACTTCGACCTTACCCTTTGGGGATCATAGATGTAAAATCTAAAAAGAGGAGTTCGCATGGCTTAAACATATCTGCCACTCGGGTCAATCTTTAGGTTAAGCCTCGCTTACCTAGGTTGGTCTATGGATGGGTGACCGCCTATTACACAACGAGCTTCCTCTGTGCCTCGGAAAGCACGTTTAGCTGTTGGTCCCGGCTGCCATAATATACAGTCTGAAAGTCTGACAACCAGTCTCACCAAAGGGTATCGTATTACCTGTATTAACTGGGTTGTGGAGGTCAGATAGGCAGTCGCTCCATGTAAAATACTGATATTCAGCTGCTCCCGGTTAGACTGGAAGCCGACCCCAACATAGTTGTCAACAGGCTAGTCAGGTGATGAGTTGCAAAATCCCTTGCCTCACGTATCGTAAGTTTGTAAGGATGTTTGTAACTCAATCACACCAAAAAGGCTGAACAGAGCTGAATGAAATCGGCCAAAGATAGGTTATAGTCTGGAATAGCAGTAGACTACTATTATTTATGTTTTCTCTCACATACAAAATTTCTATGCAAACGAAGTCTAGCCAGTTTCCCATTTTTTAACAGTACTTGTTAGGCAGGTTTTCAAACAACTATTAGATTACTTTATACAGCTACGCTGCGACCGTGGCGTTAAATCAATTTGCTAAACTGCCCGTGAATATGAAACAACGTGTGACAATGCCAATTGAACTCCAGTTCGTGTTTGTGCTGAAGAATTTGCATTCCATTGTTGCCATGCGCAGGTTAGGCTGTCATTTCTGCGGATTTTATTCAGAACAGGACTTCAGGATTCAGTATGCTACATTTACCTTCGGCTTCTGTTTCTCAACCTGTATTTAAATCTACACTAATATTATAAAGAGAAAAGATCTGTTTGTTTGTAACGAATAGGCTCCGAAACTTCTGGACCGATTTGAAAAATTCTTTCATCGCTGGGAAGCTACACTATCCCCGGGTGACATAGGCTACTTTTTATCCCCGTATTCCCACGGGAACGGGAACTACGCGGGTGAAACCGCGTGACGTCCGCTAGTACTATTTAAATATACCTATAAGTTTCAAGTGTTTAGGAGCACTAGAATAGTAGAAACCTTATCACCTATTAAATCCTAGGATCGTATTCAGATACTTACACTATTTGAAGAGCTCTTTGTTAGATAATAATTAACCGCTCAGATCAATCTTCAGGTTAAGAAGCACTAGTCTGGGTTAGTCTGTGGATGCGTGACCACCCATTACTGAGTGTCATCCGTACCTCGCAGTCATAACACGTAGTCAGAGGCCCGAACGTCTGACAACCAGTCTTATCAATGGGTATTATAATACCCGGTAACGGCTGGGTTGTGAAGGTCAGTCGGTCCATGTATAATACTGATATTCAGCTGCTCCCGGTTAGACTGGAAGCCGACCTCAACATAGTTGGGTAAAGGCTAGACATAATTATGATGACACTGGTGTAGTTAGGGTTGCCAACTATACTGTTAAAAACAGTATTATACTGTTTTTCACTACAATAGACAGAATAAACTGTCGGACAAAACAACAGTATAAAAATACTGTTTTTGACATCCCGGCAGACAGAAATAGATGTTTCATAAATTTAATAAAAATGAGTTCCTCATTTACTTTAATTTTGATTTTATTGTAGTGAAGCTTATGAAGCGTTCAAAAAGGACACTAAATTGCTTAGTTGTGCGAGAAGCAGCAAGTAATATGTTTTTCAAACCAAAAAAAAATAAAGTACTGTTAAATTTATTGAAATACTGTTGTTTGTCTTTCTCCAAACTGAATATACTGCTTTCTTGCAAAAAAAAACTTGGCAACCCTATGTGTAGTACCTTTTTACTAAGCTGCCTTTCCCCATCTTTCGTAGGAGTCTAGCCAACATATACTCGTTCATCGACCCGGAGCGTATCGGTGTGTGGGGCTGGAGTTACGGCGGCTTCGTGTCAACCATGATGCTCATACAAGATGACCAGAAAACGATCAGCTGTGCTGCTGCCGTCGCGCCAGTCACTTCTTGGCTTTATTATGGTAAGTTTTTCTTTCTAAAACTACATGATATTGTACCCCTCATCATCGCCATAAATTCAGCCGAAAGATGTCCACTGCTAGACATTACCGTTCCCTAAGTATAAGTTGACCGGTCACGTACGTATCACATCCAGCAGATACCCGCAATCTTCACCAGGTCATCGGTCCACCGGTTAGGAGGCCTCCCAACGCAACGTGTTCCGTCTTTGTACCCCTAAACTGAAGAATTTAGGGCTGAAATACCGAAAAGAAGAAGATCGAGGTCTGGGAATAACTACTGCTGACTGTTAAACAATTTAAGATTCTGCAGTTCAAGAGCTAATATTCCAATGACAGGCAGACAGGGTTTTCGACAAGCTTATTTGCTTTGTGGTCGCCACTGTTGGTTCTGGCTTACAGAAGTTACAGTGGATTGGGAATAGTGAGGCGGGCTAGTCCCAAAAAAAAATTATTTGTATTCTTTTTTGATAACTTCAGAATCAACAGTGTCAACCACCTAAACCTCCCTGGGCTAGGGATAAAGAATGAGGATTTGGGTTTAAGAATGTGTCAATTATTCATTTTCTGGAATATCGACAACCATCGTGCCGTTCTGAGTAGTCTTGTAACACAAGACCAGGGCGAGGAACTTATCTCCTGTTCCTTTACCTCTAAACATCTTTAACTAAACTCAGCCTTTAATATGCTGAGGATTTTGTACTTTCTAGCTTGATTTGAGAAAGGTGTCCATGGAGCTTGTGCCCGTACTTCTCTATAAGATTTGCGATTTTGGAATGGGCATCTACAGTTATTATGCCCGAAGCTGAACTGGCTCATTTTTGACTATGCAAAAGTGCCTATCACGTGTCTATATGAAATAAACCCTTTGAGTTTTCTCTTTCTGTCCACAGACACAATGTACACCGAGCGCTACATGGACACGCCGCAAGCGAACCCGCTCGGCTACGAGCGCTCTGACGTCATCCGCCAGTCGGAGCTGCTGCGCGGGCGCCGCTACCTGTTAGTGCACGGCACTGACGACGACAATGTGCACTACCAGCACAGCATGCTGCTGGCGAAGCAGCTGCAGCATAATGATATTGACTTCCAGCAGATGGTGAGTAGAACTGCATTGTCTTTTTGGTTGGTCGGTGGTTATTCCCCTTGATACCTTTTGCTCAGAGCAATAAGACTCAAATTCGTATACGACACCTACAGAATGGTATTCAAGTTGGTGGTATCGTGACCAATAATGTAGCTGGGAATAACTGTGGGAAACCAAACTGTCTTGGAAAACGGAACGGTTGGAATGGTCCTTAAAGCTTCGCAAATACGACCTTTCCTAGACAAATTAAAACATCTACAACATTATCAACATCATTGGCACATTATGTACAAAAATAGCCTGAAATAAAAAAATAATAGGATACAAGGTTTATGTATTTAAATTTCATTGGACATTTCGTCATATCGGTACATAGGCGTACTTGATGTCACAAGGTATTCTCTACCATTGGGTTGAATAAGTCACCATTATGATGCAGAACAAAATAATATTTAAAAAAAACTTCTTTGATATCGAAAATGTATAATTATGCTTATATTTGAAACGAATATAGGTATACAAATAAAAACAACTAACAAATACCAAAATAAAGAATGAGATCGAACATGTAGGTTCGCAAAATTTCAAGTCAACGGACCAAGTCACTAAAAAATGCTTGTGTCTTCCCTTTTTTACTGCCTACAACCTCATTGTACGATTTCATTTCCAGAGCTACGCGGACGAAAAGCACTCTCTCCTCGGCGTCAGTCGACATTTCTACCACATGTTGGATCACTTCTGGACTAAATGTTTCGAGAGCGAGTGAATGTGTCGCCCCCTGGCGGCCTTGTCGCGAAGTGTCGTTGTGATGTGTTCAGTGGGGGGTTACCATAACGTCTTATGGTGAATACGACAAGGTACTCAGCGATATTCGAATATTGTTACGTTTTTTTTTGCCGGTCAGTGCCAGGTCGTATGTTAAATAAAATATTCTTTGCGACCGTAACGAATGTGACTTTACAGAGTAATAATGATTAAAATCACCAATACAACCCTCTCAGTTCATATTACTTTCTTGAATGATTTATTCATCAAATAGTACAAAAAACGTAAAAATTATGAATTTCGCTGGCATCATCATGTTTCATCTTAGAGCAGGATTATTGTATTCTTTTCCACACTTGAAGATGTCATGATATGCCACCAGAGACTAGTGCCACGTGTTCCACGTTGTCATACTGTGATCTCGTTACCGTCGAAGAAATAAACTTTATATTTAAGACAAACTAGAATTCTATTTAAATAAGCATTAGTTTAATTGTTAGTGATATTTATAAAGATACGTTTAAGAACAATTGCTGTTGTTTTATTTCCGTTTCATCATCAGCCTGTAATGTTTCCACTGCTGGGACAGGTCTCCTCTATATGAGAGGGAATGGGCTATGTCCACCACGGGCCCAATGCGTATTGGTAGATGTCACATGTCTTCGAATTTTTCCTTCACCGTTTTGAGAGCAGGGCGATGAAATAAATTACACAAAGTATAATGCGCCTGCCTGGGTTCGAACCCACGACTTACTGCTCGTTAGTCGGGGCCGCCACCACTGGGCCACCGCTGCTCTCCGCGGCCACCGCTGATTTCCGTTTAAACTGGGAAAATGCCGTCTGTAAGGCAAAACGTTAATATTTATTTCAAGTGAAGTTTTTATTACTGCAGGTAGACGTACATATGTATAAGTACAACATATAATTGGACTGGCCTGTTGGTCTAGTGGTTAGTGACCCTAACTGCTATGCCGGAGGTCGTGGGTTCGATTCCCACCCAGGACAAATGTTTGTGTGATGAGCACGATCATTTGTTCTGTGTCTGGGGTAATTTATCTATAATATGTATGTATTTAGAAATATATAAGTATGTTTATCAGTTGTCTAGTACCCATAACACAAGCTCTGCTTAGCTTGGGATTAGATGGCGTTGTGTGATAGTTGTGGAATTTTATTTAAAAAAAATAATAATAAACGTTAAGAAGCAATTTTCGCCTAATAACGAAACTAATATTTTCGAACCCATATTATTTTTATATTTATTTAGTTTCAGGATATTCTTAAAAGAAATAATAAAACAAAAAATCATATATAAACTCTTGATAACATTTAAAACTTAATAAATTAAAATCTATAATTATAATAATTCTTGATATTAAAATTGTAACAAAACTAACTATAAGGTAAGCGATCATGCAGTACATACATTTTACAAGTAACCATAAAAGTTGCAGGACATCATAAAATTATAGAAAACCAATCTCAAAGTCGCAATATGGATGTTTACTGACTTAAAAAAATGTGATTCTAATTAGTCCGTCTGTTAGTTTATCGCAAAATATTGGATACGTATTTTTTGTTTTATCAAATCAATAAAAAATTACGAAGATAAAACGCGTCAAAGAGTTGAGTGGGGGTTGGTGACGTCTCTGACCGCTTAAAAACGTCGTACTTATGTCTTAGAGCATAACGTCACACGAGTTTTCAAAGCACTGTATCGTCTTCATTGTTTGTTGACGTGAAAAAAAATTAAAATATGTGTCCAATATTATTTGGTAATCAATATGACGGACTAATTAGATTTTTTTTTGTTAACTACCCTATTGTTAACTCACAAGAAATTCGCGTTTGAACTTTGTCAAGTGTTCACATATTATTGCTTCCGACTGTACACTCTGCCTTGATTCTGCGAATAGTCAAGAAAAACCGAGTCGCAAAGAAAATATACTTTATACAAATGGTGAAAGCAATTACTCAGTGTACAGTTAGCAAACTTTGGTGAAGTACAGCAATTAGTGCGCCGCAAAAACAAAGTAGAAAAATCACAGCGGCGCCAGAATGTTCCCGTTACCCTGCCAAATAAAACATTAACCGTCTCTCTTACTTTTCCACAAAGAACTCGTTACTTTACACATTACTTGTATGTTTCGTAGATTTAAGTATATTCCGGGGTCAAGGGTTGAGTGTTATGGCTGCGTGTTGTTCGAAAGAGATACCGCGGTCCGGGCACAAAGGGCTAAGAAGGAACATGGGTGGTTTTTAGTCAGTAGAAGTCTGACACTCCCTTCCGCTCAGCCCACAGTGGGAAAAGTGAGAGTGAGACAAAAAAAAAGAAGAAAATGTTTGAACATTATTGGTGAAGGAAGTTTTGACTCGGGAAGACTAGACTCCTCGAACAAAGTAGGGTTTTAAACTTGAATATCTTCACCAGAATATGGACCTGTAGACAGAGAGTACGTAGTTTCTTTTTTCACAAGCAATGATTGTTTTGTTTTATTTCCTCATAATTCAATGTATGGTTCCTATGGCAAAACGCAAGTAGCGAACGGCAAGTGCAACCACGTGTTCGATGAACTTAGTAGCTACCGTATTAAGCAGGAAGTGAACAGCTGTTTTCACGCGTCGTTTGTTTTATAAGGCTGGGCTTTCAGAAAAAAAAATAACTTTTAAATCTACATGCACTGTATCTACCATGTCGACTATTTCGGACAACTGGCCAGGGGCATAAACTTTAAATATTTCATCTGAAACTATTTGGAGAACGATACAAAAAAAACTTAACAATACTCTATGACAGAACGGACTTGTCACAAGTTTTGCTGTCACTCCAGTGCTGTATTTTAACTCCGTATTATTTTTATACATGTAACATAAATTACAGATTTTGAAATTTCGCTTGTACATATGAAAATTTTCAGTAACTTATTTTTAAAAAGACAGCTATGGCTGAGGACTTCAATTCGTAGGTATGTAAACTCAACGTATCTGCACCTCGGCTTGCCAGGGCTTCAGGTTATTCGGAAGAGATATCGCAGCCCCGGACACAAAGGGCTGAGAAGGAACATGGGTGGTTATAGTCAGTAGCCGTCTGACACTTCCTTCTGCTCCGCCCAGAGCGGGAGGATTAATTTCATGATTTACCACACTCGAAAAAGAAAGCTGCATTCCTGAATCGTCAGGTCTAAGCATCGTCTGTCTAATACGATACCTATGCCTCGGTAAGACTGGTTTTCAGACTTACAGGCTATCCTGTAACTAATGTTAAAGAGCTACAAAAGACCATCAATTTTCCAAGGCTAGGAGGGTCGTCGTATGTACCTAATGAATGCTGTTACAAGACACGTACAACAGCGCTTAACAGAAAATTAGTTTAAGGGGTGAACTGTACTCAGCGGTAGACTTTATCGGTTTTCACTTGGGTACTGACTACACTACAAACACATAAGTTTTCTTAGCTAAATTCGATACATTGTCAAAAGTCTTTCCACAGTTTCCACAATATCCAAAATTCCAGATCTCCTTAATCTGTGAAAAATCACAAAAACATTATAAATACAATACAGGTTTTATTGTTATTTTTAGGAAGTTGTCGTCGTCCATCGATAGCCCCTTAGCTGCTAGTGACTCAATTTGTGACCCAAATTTAGAGGACCGAGCATTATGCGCTATACAGCCATGCGACCCGGAGAAGTGCTACCCGGAGCCCCGCGTCGTTATCATAGGCGCAGGCATGGCCGGCTTGTCCGCCGCGGCCCGGCTTTCACAACGCGGCATCAATAACATAACGGTACTTGAAGCCTACGAGAGGTTAGCATATAATACATACCTAATATGTAGTTGATAATTTTGAGTAGTTTTCCTACTGAGTATACAAATACCGGTTCATTCCAGACCTGGTGGCCGGATACACTCATGCTGGCTTGGAGACATCGTTGCTGAATTAGGATCACATTGGAAGCCAGATGACACTTTCACTCATCCTGTTTACACCATGTCTGCGATGTCTGAAGATCCTCCGCGTCCCGGTGTGCCCGGCTCTGAACATCCTCGCGGTCTTTTTAACCGAATAGTTACTGGTAAAATGGCATTTCGTCCCACATTAGCTGCATACCATAAATTTCGACAGATAGAACAGGAAGCTGCGCAAATATACTGCCTCGGCGGTGATAAACAGGCAGGTTCCTTAATCAATTTTATGAGTCTGCGAATTCAACAAGAACTGCACGAATATCCTCAGGAACAGCAACATGACGCAGCGAGGATAATGTTCGGGCTGTGTCACATGCTGAGCGCGCGCTGCGGAGACGACACGGCCATGTTGTGTGCCGACCATGTCGGCTGCTTCATGAACATGCCTGGTGGTGAAGTACGTGTGCCTTTGGGCTTAGTCGGTATACTGGCTCCGTTGTTACGGCAAATACCAGAAGGAGCTATTCGTTATTGTAAGCCGGTGAACTGTGTCTACTGGGGAACATCACAGAAAGAAGGTTATCGTGCTGTCGTATGTACGTGTGATGGTGATGAATTTCCTTGTGACTATGTCATACTAACGGTGTCCCTCGGAGTGTTGTACAATAATGCCATCAAAATGTTCTGCCCCACGCTCCCAGCGACAAAAATAGACGCCATGCGAGCCCTTGGATTTGGATTTTGTAATAAAATTTATTTGGAATATTGTCGCCCTTTTTGGTATTGGCATAAAGGAAACTTGAACTTCAAATACTCTTGTAACGAACTTTGTGACCGCTCTGATTGGACTCGAGGAATAACTTCAATAGGACCAGTACCAAATAGTAAACATGTCATGTGTGCTTTGGTGGTAGGCCCAGAAGCTTTAATGATGGAAGGGCTTTGCGACCGAGACGTAGTTGAAGGGTTGACCGAAATATTGCGTATCTCGACGGGGAACTACAGTATACCGTATCCAATTACAATGTTACGATCGCATTGGACTTCTGACCCCTTTTTCTGTGGGGCGTATTCTTATGACAGCTACGGATCTGACGGGGATTTACAGCGCGCGTTGGCGTGCCCACTGCCGGGTCCTAGCGAGCCCATTCCTCCGATATTGTTGTTTGCTGGTGAGGCCACGGTGCCAGGACACTACGCCACTGTGTCAGGTGCTCGCCTGAGCGGCGTTCGCGAGGCTGAGAGGGTGCTGAGTTTAACTCTGCGGTACAAAGGCCCACCTTTACCTGTAGCTGATACAAAGTCAAAAGAAGACAAAAATAAAAGTATAAAAGAAGCGTAGATAAAAGAAGTGAAACTCGTATTTTATTTATTCCGTTAATAATTATGAAATGTTCTCAGTCTAATCCTTTCTCCTTTGTCGGAATGTGAGAAATATATGTAAAGTTTCACGTTACGCTTTTGTTTTAGTCCTTTCATATTACCACCCGGAACTCATGTCTACGTAACAGCTAACTTATATCTCGGACAAGTTTGTGGGACTTGCTCGTCTGTTGTTAGTTTTGAAACTAGAATGATACTCTACTTGTTTGATGTCGTATCTCATTTTGAGGGTGAGCAACACACAAAATGAGGTAAGTCATTATGCTGATATGATTAAATTACTTTTCAAAATATTTTGTAGTAGTCTAGAATCTATATACCGTGTCTCATCTATTTACTTTGTACTGTACTATTAAGGTGTAACTTGCCTGGTGGTAATACAATAATGGTCACTTTTTATTACAATAAAAAAGAGACTTATAGGAGCTCTTAAAATGAATTCAAAATTGTACCAACATAATCTCGAACAACATACTAAATCTGGTATTGGTAAAACGGTCGGTAAGTATTCAAACAATTTGCCTAGGTCTCGAACGTTATACATAATGGCGGAGAATTCGACTGATTGAGCTATTGTTCACCATGTTTGCACACCAAGATTGAATGCGGATAACGGAGACGCGACGAGTTTTGTGATAGACATATTAAAGGCTGCTATCTTGGGTTTTTATTCCTGCTAGGGTACAATAGGGTATATAACCAAAAAAATCTTATTAGTCCGCCTGTTAGATTATCAAAAAATATTGGATACGTGTTTCTTGTTTATAATAAAAATTTACGAAAATAAAACGTGTCATAGATCATGAGTTTTGGCTTTTTGTTACTTTGTGGGTAAAAGAGTACTCACCTTGTGACGTCAGACGAATTGACGCGACTTTTCGAAGTACTGAGTATAACGTCTTCATCTTTTGTTTAAATGAAAAAATAAAAAATATGTGTCCATTAGTTTTTGAAAATCTATCTGACGGACTTAGTAGATTTTTTTGGTGAAATACCCTATTTTCTATTTCAAGGAGGAAGACCAAGGTAAGGATAGATGTATGGGTAGTATGAGGAATGATATGAAAAAGAAAGAAGTACCTACTTAAATGATAGCGTGACGGTTGGCAGATCATAATGGAAGAAAAGAAACGTGTTGCGTCGACTCTATGTAACACTGGACAAGAACAAGAGATCATGATGGTATTTTTTGTGTATTTTGAGGGAATTTAATTGTTGAATATAAGAGAGAATACGAGCGGATAGACTTTTGAAAATTAGGTATATGAAGAAACTATCGCTGTCGCTCTGCGAGAGCTAGGCGCCCGGACGGCAGATAAAGACAACTGCAGATCCGACTCAATAGCTTAAGAAAAAGTCATATTTCTAGGTTTGTCACTCGCCTATTTCCTCCTCCAATATTGTACCAATTTATAAGATATTTTAGACACTAAATAAGAAAGATGTATTCTGTGCTCCTATGTTTTTCTTTTTTTGTTAATTGTTGTCAAATTTGTACACTAGGCCTCTGTTGACAGCGATCTAAATATGCAATTTTGAGCATTTTTTAGGGTTCTAGTGCTTAGAAAAATAATGTCTCATCCAAAAGAAAAACATATAGGGCGTACAAGTAGTCAATATTTATTAGTCACAAGAAAAAAAACAGGCGAAAGCGTTTCTATGGATAAAAGACCTCCCGCATTTGCTCTTAAGTAATTCTACAAAATGGACAACTATTCTAAACTTCTGAGATAATTATGTCTAGAATTAGAGACATCCAGTAGGTACATAGAATAGGATACACTTTTTTAAACACTAAAATTTAAACCCAACTTTTTTTTGTTAATTGTTGTCAAATTTGTACACTAGGCCTCTGTTGACAGCGATCTAAATAAGCAATTTTGAGCATTTTTTAGGGTTCTAGTGCTTAGAAAAATAATGTCTCATCCAAAAGAAAAACATATAGGGCGTACAAGTAGTCAATATTTATTAGTCACAAGAAAAAAAACAGGCGAAAGCGTTTCTATGGATAAAAGACCTCCCGCAAATTCTACAAAATGGACAACTATTCTAAACTTCTGAGATAATTATGTCTAGAATTAGAGACATCCAGTAGGTACATAGAATAGGATACACTTTTTTAAACACTAAAATTTAAACCCAACTTTTTTACGATGCACATAATCATGTAGCTGACAGATTTACTAACAGAGAGGAAATTTAAAGAAGAAATTAGGTCACGTTAAAAATCCTTTGAGGCGTGACGAGTTTTCCAGTTTCCGCATGTTATTGTTTCAAGAAAATGAATTGTTTCCCAGTAAAACCTACCAAGGACATTATTACGAGCGGCTGCGGATTCAGTCCTACCGTACAATACATTCCGTACAGGGGGTCTAAACTGGCCTCTTTAGCAGATCATAATATTATGAATTGCGTTAAAATAGATAAAATAGACGTAAATCATAATAGAAACTGCGTCTCTGAACATTTAGAAAAATAGATCATAATATGAAAATAATATGAATTGCGTTAAAATTCGTAAAATGTTCACGGAAGCAGTTACAATAAAAAAAAGGTCCATTTGACGATTTTTAACGCAATTCATATTTGATCTGCTAAAGTGGCCAATTTAGATCCACAGTATTCGGAAGAATAAATTCCGTCATTTTTTGCCGGATTTTTGTACCAACATGATTCGCGTGTGACTGATGCCTTCTTGGTCTAGTTGACCGCAGAGCATGAGGTCCTAGGTGCGATTCCCGGGTCGGGAAAAGTGTTATTGGGTTTTTGCCATCAGGAATTCCTCAATAGAAGTCACGGAGTCTAGATTTGTGCCCTGTTGATGGGTACAGGCTCACCCCCTATTAAATAGACGTAAACCCAAGTGGTGAAATGTAGGTGTACTAAGTATTAGGTACACCTCTACCTTACCCTTCGGGGATAACAGGCGTGATGTTATGTTATCTTTCGCGTTTAAACATATAGACATAGTTATCATAAATGTTTTGTGTTTTTTTTTATCTATGGCTTTGGAACAGAATAGAAAATAGGCAAGCTACACACACTATTATGTTTATGAAAAACAGTTAAAGCAAAGGCGTGGACTGGCGAATAAAAGGTCGTAAGTTCAAAGTGAACTGTTATTTGTTCTTTGAGGAATAAATGTCTTTAAACCGAAGTTCGATTCCCACGTTTAGTGTTTAGCTGAGCTTACTACTAACTTCTTTTTCATAAATTAGTTTTTAAGGTACTGCAGCTAATAAGCTACACTCAACACTTGAAATGTTAAATCAATAGATTTAACAACAACAACAAACAAACAAAGAACAACAACAACACACACGCAAACAACAACAACACACACGCAAACAACAACAACAACAATTCAAGTATTAACTTCAATTTTATACTAAGTCATACTACGAACTACTACTTACTTGCCATCTCTTCAGACACCTTTGCCTGGTGTGCTGCCAAGTAATGGAGATGTATGGAAGTAAAAAAAACATGTTTTTGTCATTAATTACTCTTTTTTCTTTCATCTCATTCCTCACACAACCCATCCATCAGTTTCCTGACCTTCCCTCCCCCTCCCCAACGTCAAAACAAAAAAACCAATGTCATCATCATCATTAACTGCAGCCTGTTAATGTTACCACTGCTGCGACACAGACCTCCTCTCGTTTCTACCCAGTACGGATTGGTCGATGTCTTCGATTTTTTTTGGTTCTAAAACATGCCGGTTTCCTCACGATGTCTTCCTTCACCGTTTTGAGAGCAGCGGTGTTGAAATAAATTACACAAAATAATGTGCCTGCCTGGGTTCGAACCCACGACCTACTGCAGGGCTATTGCGTATCTTTTAAGTGACAGTGGCTAACCTATAGTGCCTATCAATTACTGTCAAATGGTTCCATTTTGTACTAAACCATAGCCAATTTCATAGTTAATCCATGGACAATAGCCCTGCTGTTCGTAAGTCGGTGCCGCCACCACTGGGCCACTGCTGCTCCAAAAATACCGATGTAATCCAAACTTTTTCCAGCTTACGAACACATCAGAAACCAACTTAACACAAATTGGAATCTTCATTTCGTCAGGTGAGTTACACAATATTCTCGCTAACTAGAATTCTTCGAGAGTATAACTCAATAAATCCTCCGGTAGAGGGAGTTTTCCCATACGATATACTATCACAGCATCGTACGTGCAATTTTATCTTCACACATTTTTCATCAGATCAGCCCTGAATACCAGAGTGCAACATTAATTTCAATAACGTTTCCTGCGAAAGAATAATTTTCCTTTAATATCTTTCTTTGCTCTATATTTTGTCACGAGACGAAGCGACAAGTGCGAGTATATATAAGTGGGGTCATCAATATGATTTGATCTGTTTGTTAAGCTACTGTCGTGATTATGACTTCGTCTTATGACCGTTCGTTAGTGATGTTAATTAGGTTCTAACTAGATTCGGTAATAGAGTTTAATGGCTTATTATATTGTGATGATGTTACGTGACTACTGTCCAGCTTATAATGTTTATATTGCTCTTGATGTTGATTTTGGAAACAAACCATTAATTAATTTTCATCATCAGATTATATTATAATGTTCCGTCTGCAGGGACTCAGGCCTCCTCTGTAGGAGTCTAGGAGAGGGATGGGCTATAATCCACCACGCGGGCCCAGTGCTGGTTGGTAAATGTGACATGTCTTCGAATTTTTTGGTTCTAAGACATTCGGTTTCCTCGCGATGTTTTCCTTCACCGTTTTGAGAGTTATTTCATTTAATTTACAATAAATACAGGTAACGCTGCTATAGCGCAACAGTTCAGATACGGACTGGCCAGCGGCAGGAAGGTGAGTTCGAAGCCTGACTTTTGTGTTGTTGTTGTGTTAGACGTGGTAAATAATGTAATTTTATGGTTAAAATACAAACTTTTGTGAAATTAGGGAAATCAATCATCAATACATTACTAACACATTCAGTGTACTTAATGATAATGCAATAAAAGATAAGATAAAGTGTTCCCGAGCTCATATATGCAATTATTTTATAATCCACGGTAGTGTATCCCCATCTCGAGGGATACATCGTCTGAATAACATATATATCGGCGATTCCTACGAATTGATTCCGCAGTGATTGATGTTCGCTGTTCTACTGGCTCGGCTACATCGCGCGCTCCAACAGTCTTTTGATTCCACGTCACTTTACTCAACGCAATCAATAGGGAGACGAAATTCGCTTTATCGAGTTCTCTTTCATTGGATTATTGGGTATTTGTTTCATTATTATTTGCTAATGTGGTAAGTATTTCATTCGAGCGGCAACTTAATAGCCTTTAGCAAGAAAACATTGAGCTTGCGCACATAAACTTATGCTCAAGTTTTATAACATGCGCTTTCTAAAATAACCAACAGGGTAGCGGAAAATAGCATCAAAGTTATCAAGGGAATATTAATTTATGTTGTAATTAAACGTAGCTTGTCTTCGGAACTCTAGTTGCTTATTAATTAATATAACAGCAGCGGAAAACAACGGAGCTCTGTCCCTCAGTGTTTCTTGGAAAAACAGATCATGAACATTTTCTGCGAAACGCGGGCAGTTTTCCGTGTAAGTAAAAATATGACCTTGCTAGCGTCGAACAGCAAATATCTGATAATTCGGCTCTATTGAGCTTTACGGATGTAATGCGAAGAGTTTCGCGGAGGGCATTAACACCGTCGCAATGAGAGGGCGGCGCGCGCCCGAGCGCTCGGAGCGAGCCCGGCCAGCACGTCTCTGCAGATGGCGGGCTGCGGGAGCACGCAAGAAAGCGTCGAGACAGATGCGTGACGCAGCGCGCAGGACCGCCCCCCTCCCCCCCGGCCCGTAGGACCCCGCCGGCTGTGCGTGCCGCGCCCCGCGGTCCCTGCTCCGCGCGACACATCTCACAGAACACATCGATAATCGCGTGGTGCGTGAGCCCGCTGCGGGCTCGGACTTGGGTAGGTAGCTCAGCGCGCGGCGCGGCGGCGTGCGGTGGCGCGGCCGTGTGTGCCGGTGCAGGCGGTGCGTGGCGAGCGCGTGGCGCGGGCGGGGCGCGCGCGGCGGCCCGGGCGGCAGTCGCTCGGAGGCAGGCGGCGGCTCGCGTCGCCCTGCGCTCTCTCGCTGCACGCTGCATCGCTGCGCTCGCGATCTCGCGAGAAGGTACGCGCCGCGACCCCGCACCGCACGCTGCACATGTTACACATCACACTCGTGCATTTTTCATTCATCACTTCGTAGATTTCTGCTTTATTGTCGGTCGTTTCGAAATACGCGAAAGAACCTTCTCGGGCGCGCGCGTATTACCTTAAATTAAATTCAAATTTCGGTTATATTTTGAAAATCGCGTTTGATGATAATAAAAAAAAATTGTTCGGGTAAGTAAAAACAACCAAATATTTTCTGAGTCTTCCTTAAAAGGCTGTAACAAAATAGAAACAGGCATGCGTGAGCTCACTAATGGCAGCCGAAATATAATGTGAAGCTAAGAAAATAAGAAAACGTGGTGAAAATTTTAATTTTCTTTGTTATTCGGAGGAGAAAGGGAATTATTATGGAGCTCATTAATTTTATAATGGTTTTCGAGACGCAAAGACTGCGCTTCGTTTTATCATATAGAAGATGTCATGAGAGAGAAAACAGCAAAAGCACTGGCCTGATGCCAAATGTCGACCGCGGCACACATCTTTCAGTAACAAAATATTTTAGAAATATTGGAGATATAATGTCTGGACATTTAAATGTTTGTAGTGGCCTGAAAATGTACGTTGTCGAGAAGATGAGCTCTGTCATCGTTTGTTCGTTTGATAAATGAGCGAGCCGGGACCAACACGTAGTCTACCTTAGATAACTAATTAGACCAGTTACCTCTCCCAGTGATCTGTGACTTTCACTGCGAAAATATTTTTCCACAGAAACTGAAAGCTCTCATTAGTTACTTTACTTGATAAAAATCTTATCTTGATATTTCTATATCATTTTAGCAAAACGATCGTAATAACGGAAGAATAAATCTCTAAAATGGCCACCTCAGCGCAATTTTAATATTTTCTCCGAACGTTTCATTTCAGTTGATTTTCTTTCATGAATATTTTTCGGCGTGGGACTCTCGGTCCTCACGCCCACAATTATGATAACGTGCTTGATGACAAACATGGAGATAACAGACTCAGCATTCCGACGTTCGTCTTTAGGATTCTGAATTATTTTCCGCCAAGTTTTCAGCTGTTTGGTGATTGCTTTAGCTGCGCTTAACTGATTAATCTGTGCTAGTGAATCGTTACAAATTAATATTTATGTGTAGGGAGATAAAATACATTGTAAATTAACTAAAACATATCATAAGAACCCTAACCACTATGTATGTACTGTCGGTGTACTTAGTAATCTAAAATAAATATAAAATCACGCTAATATTTCTCAAAAAGTGGTGCAGTGATGTATAACACATTAATTTTTCACCGGTTTTTTTCGCCTACCTATTACGTGAAATTTAAATTGGCTATACATGATATCAAATACTGAAAATACCCACATAAATTTCGTCAGATATTCGAAGGTTTCACTGGTAAAGATCGAGTGTCAGCTCTGTGACTAAATATTTGGCACGCGGTATGCCATGTTGCGGGGATCCACAGCCTGTCTTAACACTTTGCTTGAGTGCGCACTGTTTCTTATTGAATAAAATTCTAATATATTTTGATGGCAATAGAGTCGCCCCCTTTTACATAGGACTTAAACATAACATAATTAGGTACATCTCTGCATAACCCTTCAAGTATTACTGGCGTGATACTATCTTAATTATGTTTGTTATGTTATCTAAGGATGTAAGAAAAAATATAGACTACTTCCATGCAAGGTTTTCACGACCACCTAGCCGTCAACCTTGTACTGGTATGCTGTACATCACACTACTGTACGCAAAAATTAATTATTGCTGGGAAGCGACTTTTTTAGGCCCTAAAATAAAAAAGTTTAACAGTATAGCTTAATGTAACGTACTGAAAACATTGTGCTTATTGATGTATTCGATACTAAATGGGGCTTATAGGATATTATTTAAGTATTTTTTTAAATCTGTGAATATGGTGGAACTTTGACCTGCAATGCCTCCGGCATTGCAGGTCCGTCCTCATATATGTCCTCAAATATCCGTCCTCAGGTATGGTCTAGAATAAATAAATATAGCTGTAATGAGGAAAACAAGTCTCTTGCGGCTTTGTTAAGGATCTATTTAGATCATTTATTATATAGAACATCAAAAAGTTTTATGTTTAACGTTTTCATAAGAATCCACTTAATATAAATTTTGATGAGCACGGCACAGGCAACACAGCACTGCGCCTATAAGCATGTTTTGCAGAAGACATACTTTTATAACGAAAGTGGGTATAACGGAGGGAAAATTTAAAATTTACCCCCTAGAGGGATGAAATAGGGGATGAAATTTTGCATGGAAGTTCGTCATTTTTACCAAAAGGGAAATCGGGCGCACGGGTTGTAAATAAATAAAATGTTGAACAGGGATTCAGGGTTTTATAAAATCGCTTACATTGTATGCTGTTGTCTTAATTAAAGAGGAGGGTGGTGGACTCGTTATACGAACTCAATTAACTCAGTCGAAATGAGCTACCGTTTGTTCGGTTGATTTTAAACCTGCAAGAGCGCAGTAAAAGTTTTGGTTTAAATTATTGGTTTATAGCTAGGTCTTATTCAATAGACTAGTAGTGCTATTGGATTTTCTATCAAACAACTCTCAGTAACAGCCACGGAGTTTGGATTTATGCCCCCAGTTGATGGCAAAAGAATGGCTAGATGGCTTACGAACACTGGTCGTGGGTTTGGACCCAGGCAGGCACATTACTTTGTGTAATTTATTTCATCACCGCTGCTCTCAAAACGGTGAAGAAAAACATCGTGAGGAAACCGGCATGGCTTAGAACCAAACATTCGAAGACATGTGACATCTACCAATCCGCACTGGGCCCGCGTGGTAGATTATATTAGCCCATTCACTCTCAAAGAGAGAGGAGGCCTGTGTCCCATTCAGTGGGAACATTAATAGGCTGTTGATTATGATGATGATGGCAATAGAATCGCCCTTTATAACATGGGAGTTAAAGATACCTTGCAAAATGTGGGTCTATATTAGCTACACCTCTAACCTATTAACCCTTCGGTTACAGCGGTGATGATATGTTATGTATTTATGTAATTCAATAGAAACCTAATTTAATGACCGCAATGCCATGGAAGTTGGGTAGGCCTTTGGTGTGGGACGCAACTTGTGTCGACACCCTTGCGCCATCCCATCTTCTTGTGCTGGGGCGACTGCTGCAGGTGCTGAAAACCTCAAACGGCGCAAATACAATAACTTAATTGATAGTTATGTGTTTGAGCCGTTTGGGGTTGAAACACTTGAGCCATGGGGTCCGAGTGCCCACTTAATATTTCAGGAAATTGCCAAGCGGTTGGTCGACTCTCCACGTTACTAGAGGGCTGGAATATTTTTTTGAAAACGTGGGAATGCTGCCAGCCTTCTGGGCACTTTTCCTATTGACAGCAGTGTGGATGAATTTTTTGACGGCCTGTTATTCTTCTTTTTTTGATACTTGTATATTTGTAGTAATATAAAACGTGTTCACTGCTCCATAAATCATAAAACACCAAACAATTATCAACTATTCCGTTATTGTACATTTATTACAAAAACTAATTTGCAACACTGTTGGCATAATACATTCGCAAATGCATATGCGAGCTTTGCTTCACTGCCGAGTTCCCTCTGAACTTACAACTGTTGTATAAGTAAACATATAAGTTCCTAACTCCGGCCATAAGCCCCTAACACTCAGAAATACCGGAAAACTAATAGTCAAAGGCAAATTGTCATTTCAGCCGAGTTGCTGACGTTTGGGGCAATTTGTGAGCTATCCCCAAGAGATGCAATTTCCCCCTTCCGCCTAATTGCTCCCGGGGCGTGTTGCTACAAAGCTAGTTAGGAAACTGCCTCTCGGACCACTTGTGTCGCCTCGACCCCAATCAATTATGTGCTCAGTGTGCCCACGATGTCCACTCTACCGGCTATGGCCGGCGCTGAGACATTGTCACGGGGAGGTTCACCTCACCGCGTACACCGCGCTCCAACCATTATGACACTTTGTGTAATATCCAAATTTCAATCAACCTTCAAAACATTATTTACTAGCATATGACCGTGGCTTTGCCTGCGTGAAGCTCAATAATAGAGATGTTTACTGACTTAAAAAAATAAGATTCTAAGTAGTCTGTCTGTTAGATTATCAAAAAATATTAAATACGTATTTTTTGTTTTATCAAATCAATAAAAAATTACGAAGATAAAATGGGGTCAAATGGGCCTGTGACGTTACTGACCGCTAAAATCTTATACTAATGTCTAAGAATGTAACCTACACGAGTTTTCAAAGCACTGTATTGTCTTCATTGTTTGTTTACGAGAAAAAAAAAATATATGTGTCCAATATTTTTTGGTTATCTATCTGACTGACTAATTAGATTTTTTTTGTTAACCGCCCTATTTGTGTTTATCCAGGTTATAAGCTATATGTGTGCTAAATTTCAGATCCATTCTGGTCCATTCTGGTCTGAACATTCAGTAGTTTTTGCGTAAATGAGTAACAAACACACATCGTCGCAAAATTTCGCATTTATAATAGTAGGATTAATTACATTCTCGTAAATAACACTTTATATTTCACTTCAAAGCGCAGTTTATGCATTTCTACTTCTAATTTAGCGTGTAAAGTGTAAATTATCGTTCTATAGCGGATAGCGAACACGTATTACAGAATGCGACCTCACATTTTCTACAGATGAATCGCATATATATTCTTAAGACAAATAATTTTCAGTAAACGACATTGTGACGATGTCTGTATGTCGTGCCAGACACAACAATGAATGGGTTACATGTGCTTCCTGATATACATAATGTGTCATTTAATTGAATGTGAGATTGGAATTTGAACTAAAATAGTCGCACCGTTCACAAAAACATTGTTAATCGCGTGTGACCACACAAATAGCAATTAAACTGTGTAAATAAATACATTATTGTTTTTGTGTGAACCGCGATACATTCGCAATAATTGTGCTAACCTATTGGTTTTTGATTATGCGGAAATAAACTATTAGTTAAGCTGTGTTGATCCTGTGGTCGCAATCGTAACTGTTGAGCGCGGGTCATGGATTCAATGTTCAAAGTGTTTACTTTAAACTAGCTGACCCGCGCAACTTCGTCTCCATCACATAATATAGCCTATAACCTTCCTCAATAAATGGACTATGCAACACAAAAATAATTTTTCAATTCCAACCAGTAGTTTCTGAGATTAGCGCGTTCAACCAAACAAACACTTCAGCTTTATAACATTAGTATAGATGAGGAATGTCTCAGTAGCTTGAATAAGAGCCCAGTTGGCGACAATAGGCTTTTTTACTATAAATGTTGCAGGACCATGCTGATATAGCCTTTTGACCTTGCACAGGACCTTTACGTATACTTAGTCCGATTGATACTTTTTATTCTTTATTTCGGTGTGTTGTGCAACAACACCTCTGCTAGATCCAGGGTCATTACAGGTAGTTGTTCTGTTATATTTAAGTTAGAACTACCAGTTTCTACCTATTTATAGTCTAGTGTTTAAAGAATCAAGAGACAAGAAGCTACTGAGTCAATAAGCAATGTTAATAGCATAATCTCTTTAGCCGACACGTTCAGGTTTCATGAAACCTTATAAATATAATCCCGTTTAATTTCTTCGTATAAAAAATATGATGATTAGATTTTGACCTTGTCCTTATGTAATGATTGTCATGTCATTTAGATCATCACCTTAATTATCTTGAAATTTCCTAATCCAATGCATCCAGTGTTTAAACAACAAAAAAAATGTTTGTCGTAGGGACAAGACATGCATACAAAAAAAAAAAACAAAAAACATAAACACAACAAATATTTATATACAAGTAGTCGTTTTGCATTCTCGTCAAATTCAAAGAGGGAACTGTAACTATTAATGATTCTAGATCCGATTCGAATTACTACATTATAAAAAAAAACTTTACCCTTTCCTTGCAGTCAGGTAAAAACAAAGTCTTCTCCCGCGTCTGTCTGTCTTTTCACGATAAACTCAAAAACCCCTGCACCGATTATCATGCTGTTTTCACTAATAGATAGAGTGGTTTTTGAGGAAGGTTTAAGTACCTATATAATTATTTTGATCTACATCCACGCGGGCGAAGCCGCGGGCATCTGCTAGTCAATAATAAAATGTGTAGATGTTTTTTCTCTTGACTGCGACGATCATGATGATAAGTTAGGGAGTGCCCACAGCACAGCCATGGTGACTCAATGGACACTTGTTTGTTTGGAAATTCTGAATGGAAAAACTAGTAGAAAAACTAGTAGTAGTAACACTTTGCCCGGCCCGGAAATTGAATTCAGGACTTCATGCACATGTACACGATAACAAAAATTTGCCAAATAGGTCAAGCTATTCTCAAGTGATGCAGCAATAATATTGATATTTACTAATTAAATAAAAAATAACCCGACGCCTGACAGGCAGAAATAAAACATCTATGTTGGTTTAATAAAGAGGTCGCAACTTACAAGCATCACTAAAATGGTTAAATTCAATTTTAATGAAAATACGCCAATTCATCGTTGTAAAGGAATTCGAGAACCATTTAGCACAATGTGTAACGGAGTCGATTCCTTTATTTTTTAATTTCTCTTTTGCCTTTAGGCATAGGTATTGAATTCTTGCTGGATTTAATTAAAATCTGTTTTAAATTAAAGGAACTATGAGGCAGTGATGTAAGAGCGGCCGGTCCGCTGAACAAACGGTCAAAAACGACTGAAATTATAGCGGTTACTGGTTTTAGGGCTTCTAAAATAGGTTTCTACGATAAATTCTGATTTCGCTGCGTGAAAATCTATTGATTACAAAAGGGATGTTGGATTCAGTTGTTTTATAAACGCTTTTAAGACGGGATTGTTCGGAATTTGGGTGGATTGTACCCATAGATGGGCTAATCTGAGGTAATAGAACTTAGTTAGACTTAAAAATGATTAACAAAGTTATTAATTAGCAAGTTAATTAAAATTCGTAATCAAATCGATCCGACATTTTGACCTGAAACCTAAATGATCTATGTATATCCCGTCAAAACGATGTTACTAGGCTGTATCATTTTCCCACGCGTCCCTATTATTGACGGCCCTGCATCTCCGCTAGACTCGTCGGCACCACTCGGCTTCGCTGGGCGCTACTCGATCACTACGCTAATTTAAACACCAATCTGTTACCTACACCTACGTAGTTAACATACATTTTATCTCGTTAGTCACTGCGATAGCTTTTTTACACGAAAAATCCCCCATCATTTTCCGAATCCAATTTATCACAAACTCACTCCACATACGTTTGTCGCTGTTGTGACCTGAATTTTTACTAATGGCCGCCAATAATAAAAACAATACATAACGCGTTATGAAAATAGTTCGCGACTGGAATGCGTATTATCCGCGGAGCCCCCCAAGCCACCAACGATGGCGAACTAATATTCAAATAGATAAATCAAGTGTCTAGTCCTGCCGGCTTTTTGCACGGGGAAGATTGATGGCAAAATTTTTGCGAAAATTCCTCTAGATGTTGATCGTCGGCTATTACGTAGAGAGGGCTTTTGTACGAATGATAATACGGTCCGAGGGAGCGACGGCCAATGTGATTGCAGAGACGAGATATGTTCCAGTTGAAAACTGGCTTAGTCACGTCCGCAGAGCCAGGCTCGAGCGGTAAACAATGACATATACACCCCAATTCTATATCGATAGGTGTTTTGTATTGATCACTTCTTCTATATCATGACTTGCTACGTAATCGAGTAATTTTTTATGGTAATCGAAACCCCATACCTTTCTCGGAACGTAGGAAATGTCAAACAAAAATGATCTGGATTTCTGTTGAAGTTACATGATTAGGTTGTTCGAATGGCGAACGTTGCGTGACTGAAATCTATCCTATATCATTTTTATTGTCTAAAAATAAATATGTATTAATGTTTCTGCGAATGGATGTGCGTTTGGTAAAGAAATTGTGGATTTAGGTTTCAGATTCGATACATAATTTCTGTGTCATACAACTATTATCAATTCTGAATGGAATTGACGTACCTACAGATGCCAAGCACATCAAAATATCCTAAACTGAAAAATTTTCCCTAATGTTTTAGTGATAAAGTTGAAAATCTACTGAAGTAATTTTTCAGACTAGTTGCTTGATGAATGTCTGCACACAGGAGCCACACATCACTCACCCTCACAATCTTTACAAAAATGACCCTTATTAAAGTAACCATTCGTTTTGTTTCAGATTGCAAAAGTCCGGCGAACATTGGTGTAGGTGAGGCGATCAGTAGTGATAGTCAGTGCTTAGTTTCCGTCAGTCATATTTAAAGTGCCTAAGTTCCATCAGTTAGTACATTAAAAGACAAATAGACGGTGTAGTGTAGTGAACTAAAACTCCTGTGTAGAATTTTCTCGTGAACTGTACTTGTATTTGAAGGTGGAAGATAGTGGGTTTTTTTTCATCTTCAAAGTGCTTCCGTTTTTACCGATTATGAGATAAAGGTAAGTAATTTTTTGCTAAAACATTGTGCTTTTTCCATTTTTAAGAGAATGGAGAACTTTGTATTAAATGTCTTTGTTTAAACTGATTCTACAGGTTTTGGTTGCGATTATATTCCTCTCATTTCGCCGAATTCGATTGGAATTCCAGTTTTAAAACTCCGGTTTTACTTCAACTTTTCCTATTTTCTACCATTTTCGAATACTCCAACCAATTTTTGAGGTATTTTAGCAAACGTTGCTTCCCGATTCTCTGCGGAAACTCCGCTAGTTTTTATATCCCTCGTTCAATGATTTCTGCAGAGCGCAGATTTTGATGAATGAGAGCTGGAGCGATTTATCATAACACCGTTCCTGAACATTATTCATGCGCCGCAGGATCTTCATCTCTGTAACTATAACCCATAAATTAAAACAAAAACTAGGTCACAACTCTGTTTACTATAAACAACGCTTATTGGCAACCATATTCATATTTACATTCAAACTTACGAAATATTCTCTGGTTGTTGCACAACGATTTTTTTTTAACTGTAAATATATAAAACTCACTCAGGTCATTACTTTCCTAACCATTCATTTCTCGTTAAAATAAAAAATAAAAACTACGTATTGCTAATTTGACATGGTCACTAACACTAAGTATAATTCACACACATGATAAACCCTGATTTCAGTATTAATAATAGTAGTTGTTGCATTAATTTTATTTTTTTAAGTGTCACTAACCTCTATTAGACTTTCAATGATTATCTGAAGAAGGAATATTGTGAGATACACTTAAGCTTGCGTTCAGATATGGATAGTACTTATAACAAATGCGCTGTTCCTGCGTGTTTAAATGAACCCATAAGTTCATGTGGATGCTTTTGAAAACAACCTGCCATTAGACCTGACATTGTCACCCACGTATTAAAGGAATTGTTTCGAGTGATGAAGATAATAGCCCTAAAACCTTAAAATTAATTGTCCAAATAGACAATGCTCAATGGAAACTATTTCGATGCAGTAAATCACATAATTTACATGTTCATCCAAAAATTGTTACAGCTTTCGAATGTGCTTTCTTATGTTTTATATTGATACCTGCTTCTCTAGATGACTAGTAATAGAAATAATTTATTTAACCTAAAAATTTAGGACTATGGCACATATCAAATTAAGAGCCATAGTGTCCTTTTTAACACGCTTTTATTAGCTTTCCATTGTAAGTTTTTTTTATAGCCCTTTTTCAGATGTAGGTAAGTATTCACGATTTTTTAATTTTTTTTTTTAGTTTTTTTAATCTGTGTGCCCCTTGGCAAAGGCCTCCTTCAACACTTTCCAATGTTCTTTCTCCCGCGCCAGTCTAGTACAGGTTTTTCCAGCTGTTTTAACAACATCATCTTCCCATCATCTGAATGCTTTCCCCTTTTTCCTCTTTCCCTCTCTTGGGTACCACAATGTTATTGTTTTATTCCATTTCTCTTCTCCTCTAATTACATGGCCAGCCCATTTCCACCATTGCCACATTTCCCACATTGTAAGTAACTAACTGTTCAAGCAGAAACCGTAGATAAAAGTTTGTAATTATTGTAAAATTACAAAAGTTGATTCTGAAGCTCGATAGATGGCGTTGCTTAAAATAAAGCAGGCTATCGTTATGTTACATCGATTTGGTTGGGTTCAAGTGATTTTAGAAAATATATACACAAGCTATACCGGCTTAGATCAGGACATAATTTGGTTTTATTTTATTATCAACCCTATTAGTGTTCACAACAAGTGTGCTAAGTCCAACATTACCAGCTCGGTAATAAAAACTAATTATGTCATCATTATCTACTTGGCCCTGTCCCATGTTACTTGGGGTCGTGGTCGGCGCAATGTGCTTTTTTTTTATTCTTCTCTATCAACCATCACGTTAACTAACCATGTATAGAAATCATAGACACTAAATAGGCATAAAGTGTAAAAAGCCACACAAGTGTCCTTCAGCCCTAAAAATATTTCAATAAAATGTTTTGTCTTTAAAAAAAAGGAAACAAAATTAATTTCCTCGTTATCTTTAATAGAATCGGATCAGATAGTTGCCACTATTATAAACATTGGCCGTGGTCCAACTTCGCGACAGCAACCGTGGCCTTACTAGAGGTTGCAAGTATTAATCTAAACATAGTGTAAGCCGTTGTAATGATTACTATTTGTATCCGTTCAATGTTCTTAGCGTACTAGGAAATAGTGTTTGTCTCGCTCCAGGTGGCTGTGCTATGGCACGTTATTTAATTGACATCGTATATAACATGACAGTTATTCTCGAAGCACCAAAATCTTAATCAAACAAAATCAAAATTTTTTATTTCGTAAACCTACATGGGACGTTTTTTTTTTTTGGGGACAAGCCCGCCATTCCCAAACCACTGTAACTCCTATAAGCCAGAATCAACAGTGGCGACCACAAGAAAAGCGCCGAGACAATGAAGCCCGACGAAGTCCCAGAGAAACTATTTAACTGTCTTGGATCCTGCAACGACATTAATCAGATATTAATAGCGGAGGAGTAGGAAAACCATAATTTCCACTTCCTTCCTTAACAGCAGGAGACAGAACAGGACAAGGCCAATAGGCACACAGGGACGTATACAACTGGGACAAGCCCAGTTGCTTAGCACCACGGATATTATTGTCATTAATATAATACACACACACAACACATACACATACACACAGCACACACACACACCTCTACCTTTAGTACACCCACATTTCGCACGTTATGTTGAAGTCCCATGTAATAGGGGGCGAGCCTATATATTGCCACCAACCGGGCATAAATCCGACTTCGTGGCTGCTACCTGATGGAAAAACCCAATAACAATTTTCCCGATCCGGGAGTTGAACCCAGGACCAACGAAGCAGGCATCCTATTTAAGTTCGCTTACAGAACCTCCCGTCTGAGATCTGGGGGCACTAAAGCGAGCAATAAAGCGGCACGGCCGTATCATCCTTTTCTTGAAACAGTTCAGGCTATTTTTAACCTTCTATAACTTCGTTGTGGATAAAACTAGAAGCTTAATAAATCTGACACCCACAGTCTTCATAGGTATTGTCACTATCCAACTTACTTTCAAAGCTTAGTAAATTCTATAGATGCAATTATGCAAGGGTGATAATAACAATGCAAAATCAAGAGATGCTTCGAAAATAATGATTCCCTTTTGTAGAACATTGTCAAAAATAATGTTTATCATAAATGTGTATTACAATTTTCAATAAAGAATCTAGGAACATAAGGGATAATTCAAATATTTTAAGATAAAGCTGCGATAAAGGGTTGAAAGAAATTGTTTTTACTTTTTACAAGATAACGCAGATGTGTTGGAAATAATTTTGTTTTAAGGTACTGTATGGTGTGTTGTAATTAGTAGTTTTATTATTAGGAATTTATTTCGAAAGAGTCTTAACATTGATGTGTATTAAAAAATAAGCATTACACTGATAATAATGATTAGAACCCATTTTCATGCCCTGAACAGGCAAAATATGGTATATGCATTTATCCACACAACAACAACTTTTATATTTCGTAACACCTGTACTTTATGCAAATAAATTATTTTTATTCTTAAAACAGAAAATTATTTGTTCAATTTTCTCTGCTAAATGCGACTACTACTTCACTACCGGTCATGACTCTCACATCCAATTCTGAGCTAAATAGATAAAAGCTCAAGCTATTTACTTTTTTTTACACTAAATAAGCTTGCGTTTGGCCGGAACTCACCTAATGTGAAGCAATGATGCAACCTAGGATTCCTAAATCGACCCCGAGTGGAGCACGCTTGCCTACATTAAAACAATTCACTCAAACTTTGAAGATACCCTTTTTTAATGATCGGGAAACAGAGAAACTTACTGGAAAAAAAAATATCTATAAAATAATAATAATAATATTCCACAACTATCACACAACGCCATCTAGTCCCAAGCTAAGCAGAGCTTGTGTTATGGGTACTAGACAACTGATAAACATACTTATATATTTCTAAATACATACATATTATAGATAAATTACACCCAGACACAGAACAAATGATCGTGCTCATCACACAAACATTTGTCCTGGGTGGGAATCGAACCCACGACCTCCAGCATAGCAGTTAGGGTCACTAACCACTAGACCAACAGGCCAGTCAGAATAATGCCAAGGTTGGTCCTGAATTTATACTCTGGGTATAAACTCAGGACCAACCTTGGCATTTCTAGAGATTCCCACAACAAGCACATTTAGTTACCCTTACAGCGTTTGTCAGTATGTAATACGATTTTGCTCGTTATTGAGATAGCGTCTAGAAGTAGTACAGTCTGTGAATACACAGGTGTCGACTTTTGAATTATTGGTAGACACCATTATCACTAAAGTTCTCGACAATAACCATTAGTAAACACAGTAAACTATTTATTGATCGTTTTCTTAGCGTGTGGAAAGCAATCTACAGAATACTACATTCTGTCACCAAGCATTGTGCACACCAGATTATGTAGATAACACTGAAAAAAAAATTGTTTGGAACAAGTTTTTTTTCATGTGCAAAATCACGGTTTACTGTAATATACGCAAAATATTGTGCTGATTTATACAAATTAAAAAAAGCAGTTAAAAAACAAAAAAACCTTTTTTTTTTGTTTTTAACTACTTTTTTTATTTCCAACTTTTTAGTTCTTTTGTGTTTGTTCTTTCGTTGGTCGCGTAAAATTCTTCGCAGATGATTTAACTGTTGTGTTTGTTTATAGAATTTGTCACTTTGAATTTCTTTTAGACATATAAGTGTCATATATTTTTGTATCTCCTTTTATACTCACGAAATTTTCCTCATTTTACCAGAATCGTTGATAATATTACCTATCAATGTCTTAAGTATAGGAAATATTGTCAACCCTGAAGAATTTACTGCAGGTAGCAGGCATGTTACAGCGCTATTAACTGCTTTAATCGGATTAAAGCGCTGTGTGGTATGTCGTACACCGCTGCGTGAATACTTTAGTTAGGTACTTAATGTGCATGCCACCCGTTATTATATGCCCGTGAATTAGAAACTCCACGAAGTATTATGGAAGTTTTACTGATAGGTAAATGCAGTTTTCGTGTTTTTGGGACTTAATATCGTTAGTATATTTACGTTGTACGAGTACGTGTAATTGCAACTGTTTCTGTGTTTTTTTTTCAATTCAAATTATTTTATTACTCGTATCAAACATTATAAAATATTGTATAATACAACCCATTTCTACTAATGTAATAAATGCAAGAGTATTCTTTCCGTTATCTTTTCACGATGACCATTTATGCAATACCCGAACTGGAAAAGGACATATTATATATACCTATGCTAGTTTTTACCCGAGATAGCAGATTATGTTTCGAGAAATGGTTTTATCTATAGTTTCCAGCTATGATACAACCCTTGGCCATTGCTTAAATCCTTTGCTAAAATCTACTAAAAAATATGTACTTGATAACTACTTGTTAGACTTATTCCCATCTGAGCACCGATTTTTAGAGCACCTAAGTTTAGAGCACCACAGCTATTCCTATCTAAGCACCTAAGATTTGGTAGCTGCATGGCATCAGAAAGGCATATAGATTTAATTTTAAGATTTCAATTTCCAATACTTACTAATGTTTCTGTTTTCCTGGTAGTTTGTGGAACTTTACGAAAATTATTATCGATTACTTTTATTATACACCCCATCACTAGCAGCTACCAAATCTTAGGTGCTGAGATGGCAATAGCTTTGGTGTTCTAAGCTTAGGTGCTCTAAAGATCGGTGCTCAGATGGCAATACCTCTTACCGTGGCTAAATAATAACATTAACCGCTCGTATCAATCTTTGGTCCGTGGATGCCAAGATTCCGCCGTGCCTTGGAAAGCACATTAAGCCGCTGTCCCGGAATGGCATTTATACATAGATCTTTGACCGTCGTTACAAGTAAGGTAGGAAAGTCTGACAACCAGTCTTACCAAGGAGTGTCATAATTACCCAATACTAATTGGGTAGTGGAGGTCAGATAGGCAATAAATCCATGTAAAATCGGATACTCAGCTGCATCGGGTTAGAGAAGAAATTGACCCTATCATAGTTAGAATTTGGCTAGGCAGAATAAATGAGTATATACCTTTTTATCAAGTTTTTGCAAAAAAAAACCCTAACGAAAAAAATGCCGCTAAGGAAGATACATCACTATTGTATAATTGTTTTACACAACTAACCTTGTTTCAAACACAATCGTTAAGGTCCAAATATCGGGTTTATGTCCCAATACCGGCTGGGAGGTTGTCCGGGGACGGCCGAGTGGCCATCAGCTGTCGAAGTGCCACCTGCGACATGCATCCGAACTAATCTTTGTACCTTACTCCTAATACCCAGCACTTAAGGTGTTGTTTGACTTCAGCCATTCGAAATAATGTAGGTTCGTTTGTATAATCGCAACAGACATGATTTTTTTAACAGGAATAAATGACAGGATAGTTTTAAATACTAACATATTGTTCGGGTCAATCACCAAACAATTGAACATGTCAGCGTAATCGCGACACCGCGCTTTAAGCATTGAATATTTTATATTTTACCAAAGTAAAATAGTCGGTACATCTTTATAATCTTCAATCTTAGTTTATCTTGATCTCACCCCAACCCCGAACACATATTAGAGGTATAAGTTAAGTCATCATCATAGATGCCTTTCCTTTTGTCAACTTTGTTTGGGTCGGCTTCTAGTACGAAGCCTAATACCAGCACTATTTGATTTTCTTGTATGATCAATTATATGATTATCACTACATACATAATTATTATTAAACAACCGATGACCTGGTGAAGGTTGCGGGGGCACTGGATGCGAGTCGCACGGAACCGGTCAATGTGGCGACACTTAGGGGAGGCCTATGTCCAGCAGTGGACGTCTTTCGGCTGTAATGATGTTGATGATGATTATAAAACAAAGGCCTCTACCGCGTAATAATTTTATACGGTGACAAAAATCGGGCTGGACAGTCCTTACTATTTGAAACGTATGATTACCCTACGAAATTACGAACGTGCATTGTGGGGATGCGTTTCGCGGTCGCGGGGCGTGACGCAAGTTCCATCATGAAGAAAGCATGTGTCTGACGAGATGATGAGTAACAGAGAAGAAGAAGACATTTTGTTCCGAACCCAAGTGATTTGAAATACGGATAAGAGAATGATGATGTTCAAAGAAAGATATTATCAAGCCTCAGAATCGAGAGTATTCCCCTTAACTTCCTACCTATTAATGAATTCGGATGGTCGTGGCGATATTAGTGGTTATTACTGACCACATATTTTATGGCTTCGTCCGGTCCGGGTATTTAACACACGTTTACTACCAACTAAATCATGTGCCATAAGTTTATCACCTGTGCACTTAGACGATAACGTTTTGCTACTATTGTAGTACAAGTAAGATGAAAGCTTTATTACTTCAGTTTGAAATAGTCGGAAACGGTGTAATTTATTAAAATTATCACAACGGCCATGGAATAGAGACTTATGTTTTGTTTTGAAATCATTCCACATGTGACTGTTTATAGATTACCTGAAGCTGATAAAATGTTCGTTTTTCCTCTTTCTTTTGTTTTTTGGAAGCAGCTCAGCCCAGTCTCAGCACGGCTCCGTGCGGTTCGACCCTGACTTTACACCTCCTCACCGACTAAAAGGACTGAATTCCCAATTGCTATAAAAACACTGCAATAATTTTCAAAATTGTACCAAAAAGTTATTATTGTGAAATTCTGATGACTGGCCTGTTGGTCTAGTAGTTAGTGACCCTGACTGCTAGGCCGGAGGTCGTGGGTTCGATTCCCACCCAGGACAAATGTTTGTGTGATGAGCACGATCATTTGTTCTGTGTCTGGGTGTAATTTATCTATAATATGTATGTATTTAGAAATATATAAGTATGTTTATCAGTTGTCTAGTACCCATAACACAAGCTCTGCTTAGCTTGGGACTAGATGGCGTTGTGTGATAGTTGTGGAATATTATTATATTATTATTATTATTCATTTGATTATTCTAACAGCATTCTATATCAGTCCAGTAATAGAACTTTCCCAAACTGCGCTAAAACGCCTTGTCACGCCACTGTTTTAAGGCCGGAAACGAATTTTAATTACTGAAACCAATTTTCGGACTAACGTCGGCTTTCTGAATCGACTTGTATCTGTCAATGCACTCGATTGAATAGCACTGTTTTAAGAGTGCTACATTGAGTTTCACCGTAAAATGTGATTTTTGACCCCAAAAAAATGTCGTTCCCCAGCAAAAATTTTTGCGTGGGCGGTACTTAGTTTGATGTACAGAATGCTTAGTTGACGTATGTGTGAAGGGTTAATTCAAGGAGGAAGGAAGAAGGAAGGGTCAATTTTAATTAACTGTGAAATGGAACCATTTACCATTTTTTTTTTGTCTTTTTGTACTAAACCATAACCAATATGACAGTTAATCCATGGACAATAATATACAGGGTGTTTGGAAGGGAGCTGTACATACGCCTAGGGTAGAAACTAGGGATAGTCTGCTACCTACCCCCGCCCATTATATTGACCTTGGCCTCAAGGTTTTTTTTTAATTTATTATTATTTTTTATTTGACTTTTTGACTAAAACTACCTGTAGCTCAAAATCTATCCATGGGACCGGTCGGCTAATGGTCTTGTTTTAATCGTTAGAGTCTTAGGGTCCTGCAAAAAATTATTTTACACCAGAAAATTGTGGAGAAGAAAAGTTATGGGGCCTGAAGTACCGTAGTAAGGTAAAGAAATAATTTTAAATTAAAAAAAAACCTTGAGGCCAAGGTCAATATAATGGGCGGGGGTAGGTAGCAGACTATCCCTAGTTTCTACCCTAGGCGTATGTACAGCTCCCTTCCAAACACCCTGTATAGCGAGACGTATCTTTTAAATGTCCAAACTGTCAAATTGGTTATGGTTTAGTACAAAATTGAACCATTTGACAGTTAATTGATGGGCACTATAATTATGTTAGCCACTGTCATTTAAAAGATACGCAATAGCCTTGCAGGTAGTGGTCTGTCTGTCACTAGTTTCCATGATACCCGAAGAAGGGAACATTGGGGAGGTTTTAAGTCAATTAGAGTCTGTCACACCCCGAAGCTCGTCTTGGTTGTTCGAAACAGATACCGCGGCCTCGACACAAAGGGCGGTTTTTAGTCAGTAAAAATCTGACTGTCCTTACCGCTCTGCCCAGACCAAGAGGAGTCGTTTGACAATTTCTCAACCTCCAAAAAACAAAGAAAGAAAAGGGTGCAGGTGCGTGCAAAAAAGTGGTCTCGACACAGGTTCTATATAACGATATCATGACCCAACAAAGAACTTTTAAAGCCACCGCTACACTCCCCACAAATTACACTCCCAGCTCACTAGGCTATCCGTTTCTCAATAACTAAGCTGGCAGTCACACTTATCAAGAAAGCTTAATTAACCATAAAATGATTCAAAGGAAACCGTATTCCTGTTTACACAATTACATTCGTGCTCTAAATAGATTTGTTTTGCGACACGACAGCCATTTTGAAAACATTTTAACTTTTTATGACCTTTTTGTTTGGTGCTATATATGGGTTGGGTAGCTAAAACTAAGTATAGTAAAGAACTCCGTACATAACGGACACTCGAGGCCTATTCTAGTTCGATTCGACTCCAATTATTTGAAAATTCTACGGTAAGAAAAACGGTATGAAGCTCACATTTTCCAAAAATCAAAGCTCGAAAAGATTGTTATCGGTTTTTTACAAACTGTAGTTCGGTTAGTCTGCCAAAGAGCTCCACGAGCTCATTCCATTTCCATTTTCTCTTTGACCATCGGGAGTCCAGACGTACTGCAGGTTATCACCCATACTTTGCGATGTTCCAGACATTTGCTTGAAGCACTTTGCTATATGTTTTATTATGCGCACAGTCAAGGAGTGGAATTCCTGCCTACGTCACTGTTCCGAAGTTCTTATGAACCCTATCTATTTAAGTTGCTATTTAATAGGCTTATTTTGGGTTAGCTCGTTCCATCGTCGACCTCATCTCTGTCCTCAGGGCATGATTGAGGTCATGAGAAAGTTCATCTAATGTAAAAAAACATTGACTCGTGTACGAAAACCTTAACTCTAACTAAAAGCATATAACTCCAGAGTTCTGCAGAGCTATTTGATTACGTATGAAGTAGGATTTGGGATAGGATTCATTCATATTCACACATTTACATTGATTTTAACCGCATTCGGGACGTCCAAATCTCGTCGAATTCTGACGACACCCGCACGTTATTTACTCAGGCCACTTTGACAAATTCGGGTATGTATGGAATTGGACAATGCTCTACCAAAACGAACGTATGGGTATTTGACATTGTTAATTTATTTAAATTAGCACTGGCAACATGAATGTGGTTCGATTGAACGATAATGTAATCGCTACATTAAGTACATTCGTGCCATTCATATTATTATGTAGTTTGGTGTTTCGACAATCATTAATTTATTTAACAAAGGAGTTATAAGATTGTGTATGAAGCCTAGCACATGAACAAAACTTGTTTGTATTGAGCTATCGATTAGTCCACGATAAATGAAGGGACGCAACTTAAAAAAATGATGGAAATTAGGCATTCATTGAAACTCGATACTCGTGGTAATGGTGGGTCTGAAAAACCAACTCAGACACCAGGTTAGGCAATAATTATAATAACCACAGAACAGATCACGTGATAATGAAGAATGAAATCAACATTAAAATTGTTTCATACCACGACGGAATTACCTGGACACAGATACTCTTCGGTACTAACACTATCCCAACTCAATGATTGCTAGTTAGTAACGTAACTGCACAAAAAGCAAATAAAACAGCTCGCCAGTGTAGTAGCACGTGTTATGTCAGTGTGTGAGTCAACATTGTAGGTTTACTCAAATTGATATTTGTTTGGTATCGTCTCCGTTTATTCGCTACACAACCAGATAAACATCACACCTGTATTCTCGGCATGGGCTGGCAGATACATATTACTGCTACATTTTGGCACTTATTTTTATATTCATGATGATCGTATTGCAATAAATAAGGTAAATATAATATTCTAATAGTTGAAAAACTTTTGCAGGAATTCAGTTTTGTCCCAATCTCAGTAATACAAATGTAAAGGACAAAATTTTTAAAGTAATGGTGGAATATCTTTTAGAAAACGATCATTACCTTTATCTTTCATCATCATTTGCCTAGCTTTTATCCCAACTATTTTGAGATCGGCTTGCAGTCTAAACAGACGCATCTGAATACTAATATTTTACACGGAGCGACTGTCCACTGTCCATCAGACCTCCGAAGCCCATTAAATACTGGGTAATACGATACCAAGTGTCAAGACTATCAGACTTACTACGACAGAATATCACCAGGAAAATCCCGAAAAATAAAATTTGCTTCCCGCCAGTGTCCATTTTAAAAGGCGCGTGTGTGTACTCCCTGACAACTCGACAGGCACTGAGCGAACTTTAACTTCGCCGTCCAATTTCATTACAAAAAGTTCGACCACGATTTTAATCTACACCATCTACATTATTCTACATCCCTAGTAATTTATGAGCTGTGTAGATTATACAGATTATAAATTCCTTTGGCAAGTTCGCGTGCACTAGCTTTATTTGTTAAGTAATAGCATTTGGTAGAGCAAACGCTAAATTATACGAAGTGTAATCAATCACTAGTTTCAATAGTAGTGTATAGTTCAACACGTAATGTTCTGATGATAAGTTAGAGGTCTGACACACCCCTAGATTTCAATCAAAGACGGGAAATGAGCAGTAATACCTCTTATGGCACCTGAAATGGCTCGTGTACGTTCGGATTCAAAGTAAATGATCCCTGTAGGCTCGGTTTTGTGTTGAATTCAATTGGTGTCTATTGGAAGAGAAACTTGTCATTACTACTTTGACACTGGACGGTTGGTTGGTAACTATTTAGGATCCGTAAAGTAGTACGGGCCGAAATGGTTGATCGAAGTTAATCTCCGGGGCGGACACTGACAGATACTAGAATAAATATTTTTATGGATATGTCCGTATCCGGAACCGCAACCACAGTTTGTCCGTACGGTTTGACCGATTCTTACAGATGGAGAATGATAAAATTTACGCGCATTGTTTTTTTGTGGTGATTTCTAGTATAGGTACTGGTACTCAGATTCGAAACAGCAAAACCCTGATTGATGACTATATCGGTTAGTTTTATGATGATGATAATTATAGACAAATCTTAGGTAAACGTAATATTGAACCCGTCAGGGCTGCGGGTCCCGTCGGGACTGTGGGTCACGTTGGGCTGCGGATTGTTCGAAAGAGATACCGTGGCCTCGACACAAAGGGTTAAAAACGAACATGGGTGGTTTTTAGTCAGTAGAAGTCTGACACTCCCTACCGCTCTACCCAGAGCGAGAGGAGTGATTTGATGATTTCCCAACCTGGGCAATATTGAAAGTACTTTTATATACACGAAGTATTTTCGAAATATTTTCTGCTAATAAGAAAGGAGAGCAGTGGTGGCCCAGTGGTGGCAGCCCCGACTTACGAACTGTGAGCCGTAGGCGCATTATTATTTTGTGTAGTTTATTTCATCACCGCTGCTCTCAAAACGATGAAGGAACACATCGTAAAGAAACCGGCATGTCTTAGAACTTCTAAGACATGCCGGTTTCTTAGTTAGAACCAAAAAATTCGAAGACTTGTGACACACACGCACTGGGCCAGCGTGGTTGATTATAGCCCATCCCTCTCCTAGAGAGGATCGAGGAACATTATAGGCTGCTGATGATGATGATGATAATGATGATGATTAGCAGAAAAAGTAAGTAAACAAATTAATAGATTGTGAACTAGTAGTACTTAGTGTAAGAATACTTCCATTACATTTCTAAAACCTTTTGAAAGAAAAAATGTCCTATCAGAACAATCGAAGCTCTGTAAAAGCAGAATGCAAGCTTCTTTCAGGATAGTAAGTAGAAAAGATGTAACAATCAGACATTTTCATCACAATGGTCAGACTACTTTGCTTAGAACAAAGCCTAGGTTTCAAAGCCAGCCGGTCGATTGAACTGATGTATCTAATACCTTGGTATTAAATAAAGAAAATATATTAAATGTAGATAAGTCTTGATATTATTACGATCCTTGCATTATCTAACGTTGGAAGAAGATATTAAAGGATTTAACTCTGTTAGATGAACACGAAGAAACAAGGTAAGTGCACTCTAGAAATATACAAAAGTAATAATTTATTTAAGAAAGTAATAAACTGACATGTTCACTAACATTATCATTTAAATACTGAAAACGGGACATTCACCATTTTTACTATTTATTTCGATTTCCGATATTTTGGCGCTGTTGCAAGCACTATGATCACGTATAAACTGAAATTATTGAAAGTGGGTGTTTATGAGCAAACCATAAAATATCGGAGCTCAACACAAACAGTAAACATGATGAATATCTCGTTTTCAGTGTTAATTTTTAGACAGCAGTAGTGTTATTTCTCATACAATGGTGTAATGGTGTAGTAAACTATAACTAAAATGTTTTGAACAGCTGTTAGTAATCATAATGTTGAATTCACATGTTTGTAACCACCTCCCCGATTTAGGTCTATTTAGACTTGTGTGTGTGTGTTCTGACCTGTGTTACGGCCATGAATTTATTTATTTATTGGTATACTAAGGCCTGATACGAGGATTACTAGATGTATGAACGGGAGTATGTGAGGATAGTAGCAAGCGTTCAAAGTTTCAGCCTACCCCCTACCCAAGAGTACAAGGTGTGACTTTATGGAAGAACGAGTATGTATCACAGGGATGGCGCACCCAATGGCACGTGTGCCATTGATGGCACGTTACACAATATTTAAGGCACACCACCGAATAGCCATAGATGAAAATATGATTAAAAATCATATATTCATCTATGGCTACGACTAATCATTTTAAAAGTCAAATAACATAAGATTCGATTAGAAACCGTTTGGTAGAGGAGTCCAGTTCAACATGCAATTTACTAAAACTCTAAAAGTATATACATACACTCGTAAGTTACCTATCACCTAAGTAATCAACAACAACAGAATTTACAATAATGGCACTATGAATTCGACGTAGAATTGAAACATTCGGTTATATAAGTAGGTCAAGTTTTTTCTTTTTGGTAGTAAATAAGTTCTCAGTTGAAAATATTTAGTTTAATTATCTGCCAATAAAGACTAAGCAATATTATAGGACGGCACGTGAAAGGTCTCAATAAACATTGCTTTAGAAAAAATGCCACGTTGATCCATAAAGTTTCGCCATCCCTGATGTATCATGTAGAAAAAATATGGAATGTTGGAGAAATTACTATCCGAGACACTTCGTAAATCTAATTTCGGTTAGATCAAGGCAAGAAACAAATCACAATTTGCTCTCTTAACAACAGTTCTTTCAATTAATCGAATAAATATGTATTTGTCGAAAATACATGTTATTAATACAGGAAACCTTGAATTCCAAACCTTCGCACTTTTCAGCAACAAATTGAAGATGTCATGCGATGCGCGGTTAGTTTTGGCAACGAGTAATATTGAAGTGTTTCTTAAGAGCTAACAGACTAGAATATTGTCAGCGCCCGCTTACCAAACCAACAATCGCTAGTGGCGGTTATGGAGTCCTTTTTAACCAACTTCAAAAAAGGAGGAGGTTCTCAACTCAGTTGTATTTTTATACGTTTTTACGTCATAACTCCATCATATTATATGAACCAATGTGGAAAACCATTTTTCATTATTTGACATGATACCAATCAAACTCGATTTAGTCATTGTAGCCTTAGTTTACACGATTTAGAAACAGCAATCGAACGCAGATAATCGCCACAGCGCGACGAAGAGTCGACGCAATCGCAAAATCACGAATCGCCGATGTTAAAAGTAGCAAGTCTGCTTTGCTGGCAAAATGACATCAACAGACGCGTCTTATTAAATCAAGACAGCGAAAACAAGCTATATATAGAATTGTATCACATCCCTAAAATATGCACTTTGCGAATATTATTAGATAGTCTAGAGTTGTTTAAATAAATCAATTAACGCCTCAGTCTGATCTTGTCAGTTAATAAAAATACTGATCAATCTTCACGTTGAGAAAAAATCTATTACTAATGGCACTCGTACTATTTGAATATAAACAAAACAGCGAATGAAGAAGATTTATTTTATTTTGAATTTGTGTAGATATCTGATAAAACTAAAATAAATTATGACTCATGCTAACCCAACTACTTAAGCTACATACGTTTACCAAAAGAGGTGCCATTCGAAGCCAAGATATATTTATTGCCGTTTGCCAATTGCCTTGGCCACAGCTTTTACAGTAACTTTTATGAGTTGTAAATCATACGATAACTATATGTCCAAACTTCTAATTAGACTAAACAGCTGTCGAAGCAAATTGTGGCTTAAACCTAACTGCAAAAGCAGCTAATTTTCATAGAGCACTCCTATTCATTACACTTATTGCACCTTTGCTCGTTGCTGATACCACAGCACAGTTAAGCCTTATTTAAGCTCCGATTCATTGTTGCTTCAGGCCTCTAAAGCAACAAATCGAATATGAAACTGATTGCCCTAATTCGCTAATCTCCAGTAACTGTATCGTTTAAGTTAGTTGTAGTATCGACTGTATCAATTGCTGTTCATTGGGATTAACAGAGATACAGATGTCATTATATTCTGCAGTAAATGCGGCTTTGATGAGTTATAGCGCCATGTGGGCTCGGCTTCGAATAACGTCATTGCTTCCTTATTGTCGTCTTAACGACTACACAGTTTTATGGTATCATCTTAGTGCCACTGCTCGTCTTTTGATCACTTATGTCATATTGAAAGGCAATTATGAAAATTACGATGTAAATGCTCCTCGTTTTCTTCATCCGAAATGTACCAAAAAATAAAGAGGTCTATACTATAAGTAGGATCTGTACCTTTATTGTCCTCCAAAATTCCGAAGTATACTTACATAGAATAACTATACTATGGTACTGCAGTTTCTAGTAACGTTCGGCTTCCAGCCTTCTTTTCGGCGTATCGATGGCCATCTAAATAGTGTTGGTCCAGAACTTAGTCACGAGTCTAGTGCCCTCAGTAGCGTTGATATCTTTATTTTTCAAACAACAAGACGCAAGACACGATATTCAGTACCCCATCGTTTAAGCACAGAACTACATTAACATTCATGAGCAGAGTCATCGATGAATCGCCACTAGATTTCCTTTCTGCGGTCAACCTTGGAGTCTACTTAAACATTTTTAATTTAACCGCGGCAACTCATGTCCAGGTGAAAGATTTTTAGCAGTTGGAACTAATGTGTTTGGTAGAGATGAACGATGTCTTTCAGTGGAAACCTCACATTAATATTCGCAATACTTATTCCAAAAGAGCAAACCCATAGTCACGTAAAACCCACCAAAAAAAGACAATTACAGAAAGTTAAACGATGTCAATATGTCAAATGGCACTCTGTATCGATGGGGAAAAAGCCGAAATATTCCCCGATGTGTCTTCCATTGAACAATGAGAGGCGTTCGCTAACGCATTGTTATACTTTACGCAACTCCACAGAGTACTGGTTGTTATGTATCAGCGAGGTAACGCTCTTTTACACCCGTCTTTCTCGCCCGTCGAAGGTTGACTGCTTATGCTATGCGATTTTAACACTCAACAGGAAATCACAGATCGCCTATAGCCAAGTATTCAAAAAGTACCGATGCTCTAAGAATAGCAAAGCATATTTTCTTCTGTCTCGCCAGTGCATATTCTAGATTCAACCTCATATTACAGGGTAACACTGCAATGAAACCCGGCCTACTGGACACTATCAATGACAAATTGCTGCCGAAGTCACGCGGTAGACCACACATAGGTACTGTTTTTACAAGAGTAAATTCTTAATATCACTCGCTTCGCCGAACTAATACATCTTAAGAAAACCAGCATGCTTTATTTTCGACGGCATGTACAGCCAGTTAGCGGCCCAAGGGCATACAAATTCTGACACCAGGTTAGGCATTAACCGCACGATGAAGATAAAGTCTATTCGAGGCGAGATACTCTCTTCGTGTAAACGAGCCTCGAGTGTCGCAGTGTCAGTGTATACTTGCTACAGCTCTCCTTTGGGTTGTTACCCCAATAAAATGGAGCACGTTGCCTCTCGACAAAAGGACGAGCATTCGGTACGTTTCCAACTTTATCTCGCGTTTATCTGGTTAATTTTAATGACTGTGACCTTTGTATGGTATTTGAATTGACAAAGGTTAATGGTGAATTTGGTTTTAAGTTCGTGAAGTTGAATAAAGGGGTTATCTCGTATTCGTGGGTAAATGATGTTCCTAGATTTTAAGACGTTCTTCTTCTTCAGCAGCGTAAATCAATAATTTATAGTTATACATGAATTCCTTCTCACGAGAGAAGGAATTCATGTATTATAGGGTAGTTAACAAAAAAAACTAATTAGTCCGTCAGATAGATTTTCAAAAAATATTGGACACGTATTTTTTCTTTTTTCACGTAAACAAACAATGAAGACGATACAGCGCTTTTAAAACTCGTGTGACGTCATTTTTCGAGACATTAGTATGACATTCTTTAGCGGTCTGTGACGTCACAAACCCCCACTCAAATATTTGACGCGTTTTATCTTCGTATTTTTTTATTGATTTGATAAAACAAAAAATACGTATCCAACATTTTTCGATAATCTAACAGACGGACTAATTAGAATCATATTTAAACATTCCTATGATATAGAATGATGCAATGGCTGATGATGGTGATCTAGTAGTCAAAGTGCGACTGTTGGGCATAACCTGAGTTAGATTTCTAGGTGAGGCAGTGTTATTAGGGTTTTCCATCAGGAATTTGTCAGGAGTAGCCACGGAGGTTGAATTTGTGCCCGTTTGATGGCAATAGACTCGTCCCTTATTACATGGGACTTAAACATACCTAAATGAAGTATTTGAAATATTGGTGTGGTAATTAGTAGACCTTTGCCTAACCCTGCGGGGGAAACAGGCGTGTGTTACCTATAAAGGGTGTAAAAGTACCCTTAACGCAAACGAAGGGCACTTGCTCTCCACACCACTGCCATATTTTTTTTGTTCTAGACAATACCTGGGAACCCTCTAGTTACGGAGATATTGGGTGTCAAATTTCCAAATTTTGCACAGCTGTTTTTGTAAACACTAGCTTTTCAGGTTATAACTTTACTTAAATTACCTCCACGGCCCTTTTACTATTCAAAGCATCCACTAGCACAATGTTTTAAGAGTTCTACATTGAGTTTTACTGTAAAATGAGAATTTTGACCCCAAAAAAATAGTCGTTTCCCAGCAAAAATGTTTGCGTAGGGGTACTTAGTTTGATGTACAGAATGCTTGGTTGACGTATGTGTGAAGGGTTAATTTACACCCTGTATATAGTGAGTTACTCTCATACTGTTTCCCGTAATGCCAGCCTTTATTTTTCTACTATAACAATTGAAAAAGTTCCTGAAACAACTGTCTGTGTGTGGCATATTTCAATATCCACACATTTCACTATGGAAAGCTAATCTCACTATAATTTCACCAGTAGAATCGGTAAACATCTAAATACGCAAAAAATCCTAAACAAAAGATACCTACAAAACAAGATCTCCGCAAGACGTCGATACACAATAGACTACTACATAAGTACAAGTTATACAATGTGGATCTGGAACTACGACATTAAATTAAAACTAGCACTGTACTAGTCCATCGAAACATTTTAAAACACGAAGATTAGTAGTTAGTGGAAAATTTAAAAATTGCAATTTTCAAACAAAATAAATAGCAGAATCAACTGCATAAAAAGTAAACACGCTTTAACTACGAAAAGTCACTGACCTAGTGCGCGGGGTGCAGCGAGCGGCGGCGATGTTGGGCGTAGGTACTTTTTATCGGAGAACAACAAATCAGCGGCATAAACTCACTAAGTTGCGAGTTGTTAATTAATAAAAGATCACTGATTGAATAATTAATCACTTAAAACCTTATTTGAGGCATAATTAAACTAAAAAACTTACTAACTTAACCTAAATCACAAAACTAGCTACCTAATAAATGCCTAAATAACTAATATTACACTAACACCAATAAGTCACAGTAACCTATGCACTAATCCAAATATCATAAATCGTCTTTAATCACAATAACAACAAACTTTTCATAAAATCACGACAATGCGCGCGCGGCTCGTCTTGTGATAAAAAAAGTAGGCGTGTGCTCTCCTCAAAGGGCGCCGCTATGCACTGACTGACATAGTTACCGAGTCAAGGACTTTTTGCCGAAAAAAATTCCGCTCACACACACACTCGCAATTTTCTATGCACCACTAATGCATTATTTGCGTAAGTAATATTACTTTTTCTTTATAATTGTAGTATTTTGTGGGAGTGTGCGGGGCGCGTCAGAGTGGGATCGTATGACACCTTTCTCTGTCTTTCAAGCGTATTGAGACGTTGAGAATAGAATCGTAGGTTTTTGCACAGGTTCCTGACCTTACAATGTTTACCTATTATTACGGACTCCGATCTACATCATGTTGAAAAATAAGAAAATGAAAAATAATTTCCTGTGGCTAAAGTAGTCATTGGATTTGATTGATTTTTTGTATACGGGTCAAGAGCATGCCTTTCTTTACGTGGTTTAGAGGAATGTCAATCGTCCTGCTCCACATTGTATACTTGTGAATATTAAGTATCTGAAGATATCAAATGGAAGCGCTGTGTATCTACCAGCGGCCGAAGACTTGCCAAATATCGTTTTATTTCATCTCATGATTGCGATCAAATATATTGTTCGTGCTTTTTCCTTGTTCGGTTAAGCTTGATAAAAGATACAGTGGTATACCAAGATGTCTGGCCTTCACCGATGGAATTATTAGGGAAATGGCCATTTGTGTATTATGGTGGGTTATAAGTAGGTACTTAAATATGTACTAGTTCCGGTTGAATCTGAAAGTTGGCTCGATTTCATAAAACGCCTACGCATGATTTTTGAGTCGAATTTGCCAGCATTTTTCTTCAAAGTTTTAAGGAAATTCAAGCCTACACTTAACTATAGAAACAGTAAGCTTCAAATTCAATTACACTGCAATGTTTATTTTGGTAGTCAAAAACGGTTGGAAATCTAATCAAGTATTTATGAAACAGCTTGACGTCGTACTGATATGAAACGAACAAAGACTTTTATTTGTTAGCCTGAACTTCCTCCTGGTCAAAATAATAGCTCTTCAATAATGTAAACGTCATTTTAGTCAATATTTAGTCAAAGTAATTCATTTCATGAGCACTTTTACTCTCTTGAATTTAAAGTGTAGGTACACTTAGCAAAAAGTATGCACAAAGTTAGCACTTGCTAAAAAGTAGTAAAGAGAATAGCTTGAGCAGAATACACACGATCAAGTGGGGTCTCAAATATCTGAAAGTGTTACTCAGCGGTACGCAACAGAACCGCCTGAAGTGTGAGTGTCATGAGTGCGATCGTGAGGGAGGCTCGGCTTACAACGCAATGGAATACGACACTGCACTAATACTTCGACAGAAATAAAAGGAATATGAATGTTAACATAAGTCTGATACGAGGAATACATAGAGAGGTTGATGTAAATTGTTGTACCTATTTATTTTTAGTTCACTGGGGAGGCTGAGTGCATTCAACTAGTCCATTTGATCCTGCGTCATCATCATCATCAGCCCATAATGTTCACACTGCGGGGACTCAGGCCTCCTCTCTAGGAGAGGGATGGGCTATAATCCACCACGCGGGCCCAGTGCAGTGGTAGATGTCACATGTCTTCGAATTTTTAATTCTAAGACATGCCGGTTTCCTCACGATGTTTTTCTTCACTGTTTTGAGAGCAGCGGTGATGAAATAAATTACACAAAGTAATGCGCCTGCCCTGGATTCGAACCCACGACCCACTGTTCATAAGTCGGGGCCGACACCCCTGGGCCACTGCTACTCCTGCGTGCAGTCAAATTATTAAGTAACCTTTTACAAATTATTTGCAATTTATACTATTTTAAACTGCAAATAATTTGTAAAAGGTTACTTAATCTGTACGCACTCTTAGGTTATTTTTCAATTTGTTTTGTCCTGTGAAACCAATAAATACTTTTTCTTTATTTCTTTCCTTTCATTTAGTTTGTGTGTAGCCAGAATTTTACAAGTACCTATGTACGTCTAAAATTCTGAATTATTATTCAGAATTTAGAATTATTATTATTATTCAGAGATTAGCCACGTGGTATTCCACGTGGCTAATCTCTGAAATATTTAAACATTTGTAGGCAATTAGGAATTTATTGATATCAAGAATTGAAGTTGCCATGCATGTCAGCAGTGCTTTCAATTAGGTAATTGACAGCACTGCTGACATGCATGGCGCCTTTCGATTGTCTAGTAGGTACTAGACAATCGAAAGCAATAAAACATTCAGCAGCTACCCACTTGCAACGTGTCAATTTTAAACATAATTCAGCTTAAGAGTGCAGTATCAATATGTAATAAAAACTTTGTAAAGTCTGACGTGAGAAGACGTCAGTCGACGGACGAGACGGGTTGTTGTAACATTAATACGAGTATATCCGGAGAATGATATTTTGAATGAAGGAAAAGAAAAACTTTTTTAATTTTATTTTTATAAATTATCAGTGGTTCACCTAGAAAGTGCATACAATTCCAACAAGCCCAAACACGGCTAGGATACATTGTCTTATTATGGAGTTTCGGCGCCTGTCTTTTGGCTTCATTATAAAATCTGATTGTAGAATGGTTCTTATTGAACGATTTGCGTTACTTAAGAACCATTCTACCATAAGTGTTATAGAGAAAATACCAAAATTGCTGTAAATTTTTCTGAGTTCTTTTGATTTCGCCAAGATTCCATCATCAGATCCCAATCTGGTGACTATGAGACCAATTGGAAAGCATACGTTACAATCGCAGCAAACGCATTATAATCAATTGCTAAATATAAGCTTTTCTTATAAGTCAGTTATAGAACTAACCGATGGAAAGTTTAAAAACTACATTAAACGTGTCCTTATTCAAAAAGCATATTATAAAATCAAGGACCACGTCGAAGATAAAAAAGTTTGGCTTTAGCTTCTTCTGCGCATGCGGCTTCCCTGGTAACTCTTAGCCGGTACAAATTTGTGGATGTCTCTAACTATTCTCAATTTTATTATTTATTTTTTCTCTTCCATTAATTACTCTCTTTTACAGTGGTTTTTAATCATCCAGACGCCCTTTGGTACGAATAGTTACAGCACTGATATCAACATTTGTGCCTTACCTACATTACAAAAAATTGTTAACTGATATGTTATGTACTTTTTTATTTTTACATTGTTTATAATTATATAATTTTTTGTTATTGATTTGTGTCTGTAGTAAATCTAAATTGAACTTACACCTTACTATTGTATCGAGTCTGGTTCTTCTAACCAACATAACAGACAGAATGTGTTGCTGGGGAGTTTGTTCCGTCACTTCTTCTTTCCAGCTAAACACTAGGAAGTGCCGAAGGGTGGGCGTTTTGGGGGACTGTCTCTTGTAAATAAGTAGAGTAAAGTAAATTTTGACGTTCGAAAAGTGCTGATTATCAGCCTAATTTGAATAAATGACTTTTGATTTGAGGCTGACTTTGATTCTATTGGTAATTTTCTAGAAGGAAATGTAGGTATATCTCTTACATTATATTCTGAGCCGATGGCAGTATGGGTTTATTTCTGATAAATTGTATTTGCAGATTCATACAAACACTTGAGTATACTTAGGCACCCAAAATTGCTGTTCTCAACCCCAATATAAAAAGTCCAGTCCATCCGTCCATCTTTTCTCAACTAAGTAGAAGTTAATTCCAATTCCAGTCTAACGAGATGCAGCTGATTTCTAGTATTTTTCACGGAGCGACAAAAAAAGGGCATGAAGTCTAAATTTTATATGTTACTAGCTTACGTGACGCGGTTTCACCCGCGTAGTTCCCGTTCCCGTGGGAATACACAGATAAAAATCCTATGTCACTCGGGGATAGTGTAGCTTTCCAACGGTGACAGAATTTTTCAAATCGGTCCAGTAGTTTCGGAGCCTATTCGTTACAAACAAACAAACAAATCTTTCCTCTTATAGCATTAGTGTAGATGATTCTTGCTATTTCGGGGTTGAGGAACACACACAAAAATAACACAAAAAAAACGCCTTCTTGTTTGACCTAATCCTGGGCTAAGGCCTCCTTTTTACCCGACTAAGGCAAAGCCAAAGGAGGGTTATGATTTTGACTGGCTATGTATACCACACCGTTACCGTTACCGTTTGTGTTTTGTATGGCTGTGGCTGGTTTTGCTGGCTGTATGTATGTGAGTATGTTCATCTGTTCCCTCAAAGCTCCTTAATCTTAATCTCCTTAACGGAACTCGACATATGAGGTATCAGAACCTTCTTAATTGTCCGGTGGACATTTGAAAGGGCTTCACTTGTACATTTCCAAAATATTGCTCAAATTTAAAGTGACGCCCTCTAGCGGACAAAAAGTCATGTGTTAAAAATATTGAACACCAAAATTGTTTAAATAAAAAAAAGTTAAAAACGAAAACCCGAAAACGACGAAAAGAAACGACGCTGAAAAGTATGAAACAAAATTTTCAGGATGCTGAAAAATTAAAGCCGCAGTTTATTCTTTTTTGGCTAAATATTGATTAAAGTTAGTCCAGTACCAAAACTTGTTAATACTTAAGAGACTTCACCCCCACTTTCATCCCCAGAAGTTGATGAATTCAAAGTCAACCTGTACAACGTAGCATAAGACCCACCCTGTATAATGCACTTATTCCACGTGACAATTCACTCTGAGGTGCCACCTCTGTAATCGAGTTGAAAGCTTTGAGTAGGTATTGAGACGCGGGTGAGTACGTCGGTACAGACAGCTATGTAACTCCCTGAACACAATATAATTTAACTCGCTGACCATAGTTCATTGTTGAATAATCTTGCCACTTGATCAGATAGATAATCCTATTGTATACTATTAAATAAGCAATATCTTTATACATGTTTAAAACTAGCGGACCTGGCAGACGACGTCCTGCCCGGTCAGCAGCGCCACTTCCTGGCTCCAATTGTAAATCTTAACCATTCTCGAATCCACTTGAACACATACGGAAATTTTCATTAAAATCGGTCCAGCCATTTAGGAGAAGTTCAGTGACAAACACACGTTCAGAAGAATTATAATATAAAGATTCTACTGTACGTGTGTATGTCACTGAACTCCTCCTAAGCGGCTATACCTATTTGAATGAAACTTTCTGGGGATATTTCAATGCGTTCTTGGATGGTTTGAATACACAAAAGGGATGTTTACTGACTTAAAAAAATATGATTCTAATTAGTCCGTCTGTTAGATTATCGAAAAATATTATAATATAATAATAATAATAATTATTTTTTGTTCTATCAAATCAATAAATAATGACGAAGATAAAACGCGTCAAAGATTTAAGTGAACTCACTGAACTGGCATTCTTTAGCGGTCAGTGACGTCACTGACCGCTAAAGAATGCCATACTAATGTCTCAGAAAATTACGTCATAGTTTTCAAAACACTGTATCGTCTTCATTGTTTGTTTATGTGAAACAAGAAAAAATACGTGTCCAATATTTTTTAGAAATCTATCTGACGGACTATTTAGATTTTTTTGTTATAGTATGTATACCCTATTGGGTCCAGTGGGTGGCATTGCTAGGATATACATTGTATATAAATAAAGACTGCTTCGCTGGTCTAGTGTTCGCAAGTGCGGCTGCTGACCACGAGGTCATACATCAAGCTTGTGATCCCCAAATGGATAAGCTGAGTTGTAACTAATAGTACACTCACATTTCACCAGTTATGGTTCAGTCCCATGTAAAAGGGGGCGAGCCTATTGCCAGCAACCGAGCACAAATACAGACCCTGCTACGGAGACATTCCTTGCTGGAAAAACCCAATAACACTTCGCCCGACCAGGGATCTCACCCAGGACCTCATGCTCAGAGACCAATGAGGCAGTCAAATAAATGAACGAAATGAAAATATAAAATGAATACTCAAATAAATTACACTTGGGAAGCAATAATTTAATCAGGAACATGAAATATCACATCGGCTTAACTCTGATACTTACTGTAATGCAAATTAAATTAATATCACAAATATTATGCAAATGTTCAACATAAAGACATCTGCCGCAATAACTCATACGATGTTATATGACGTAACATTCCTAAGTTACGTGATAACGGTGACGTCAGAATAATATTCGTAATTCGAGTTTTTTTTACATATGATATTTTTTTCATTATACGAAAGTGACGTTGCGTGCAGCGTTTAGACATATGATATTTGCAATTCGAATGATACATATGAAATTATAACAGGTGTGTATAACAGCTGCGTTTGAGTCACATTAATAGGAGTAAGGCATTACAAAAATCTATCACCGGATCGACAGTGTCCCTAATAACTATCTAGTCATTATCTAATGCAGATGCAGCTTAGACTGGAAGTAGCTACTTATCCATGTAAAACCAGTATTTTAAAGGGTACGTATCAAAATCCCGAAAGTTCATAACACTTATGATTGAAATACGGACGTCCAAAACACAGAAAGTTTAAAATGCCGATAGTCGCTATATTGAAACACAAAATACCGATGTTCGAATGCCCGAAAGAACGAAATCTAGTCAAGGGCTAGCGTTTCCGTCAGTAGGTCCACAAAGCCCCGCTGAGCGAGGTCCTATGTCTGTCTGCAGGGTTTAGGATCGTAGCTAACCGGACCTCGGGGTGCCCCTGACGTCGATCGTCTAGGGTGAGGGTTTCTGTCTGGTATTTGGTATTTCAAATGCCAGTGTTGATAAACAAACGTAACTTCGGGATTTTAAACTTTCGACCAAACAACCATTTGGTGCTTAAATTTTCGGGACCGCCCATTGGTATTTTAAAATTCGGTCTTTGAAAATTCCGGGTTCTGATACGTACCGATTTTACTGCCTATGTTACCTCCACAACTCAGCTAGTACTGGAAATATTATTGATGATGACGTTTGAAAGCCGTTATAGATACACGAATCACTTCAAAATAAAGTGGGTATAACTATACCTAACTTTTGTTATATTTACCTTCCATACAACAACGACGTCGAAAAGTAAATACTTAATGGTGTTACGTCGCCACACCGAGTTGTGTGTCAAAGCCAGTTGTTCGGAGCCCGCAGGAAATTATCCCAGATTGTTATTACGTCAGCTGCGGCCCAGTTTAGGTGCGTTTCGAACGGATGCATACGTGATTGCTAAATATTTTCGAAGTAACGTTACATAGAACAAACAAACGTTGGTGAAACAAAAGTTGATGTAAGGTTTTCGGTGTCCCCACCGGAGTGTTCCCACGTTGTCGTCGTGGTGGGGCTTGTGTGTCTCAGTGATCCTTGGAGCTCTGCCGGTAGATATACTCATGCCGGAAAGGTCCAAGTGTGAGAGACCAGACAAAGAGGGACACGCGAGGGGCGCACCGCCCGGAGACTTGAACAGTTTTCGGGTTCTCGGGCGGTGTGCTTGTCGGAGGAAGAGACCCTACTTGCTGCTCTCTGGTTCGCGTCTGCTTATCAGACGTGACTGTGAGGGCAGTGAGTAGGTGGAGGGCGAGTCGAAGGAAGGAGATAGGGACCATACCCTTTAAAAGGAACAAATTAAAATGGACGGAACTCTTGAAATAGAATTACCCCAGGGCGGTACCAGCTGCTTAGCAGCTGGAGAATCCGCCACGTCTCCTCTGGAGGCGTCAAGCCCCTCGTATTCTGGGGGGGGCAACAATTGTTCTCCACCGCTTGCCAGTGGCAACCTGAGCCGAGGAGGCTCCCGGTCCGAAAGTGCTGCGACCGGCAGTGATGACGACGAAGTTGTCGTGCCTGACAAGGTGTCAGGTGTGTGCGGAGCGGATGCTCGCACAAACAAATTCTGGCGGGGGAGCTCGCTTGGGCGGCGTGAGGATGCGGGGTCGGATTCTGACTCCGTGTCTGGCGTCGGCTCGGCGGGCTCCGGCCGCGAGAGTTCGGGGGTTGGGGAAAATAACGCGGAGCGTTTCCGCAAGCGGCCGAGAGTGGAGGACGGCAAGGGGTCGTCATCCGGCGGCGAGCGGCTGGTCTCGGCCCGAAAAGTCCCCAAAAAAGGTGGTGGCCGAGGTAGAGGAGGTGGGCCCGCTTTCAAGGAGGATGCCAGGCTAGTCTTGGAACGCGCTGAGAAGGGGCGCCACCTTGGTAGGAAGGTGCTCTCCTCATCGTCTTCCGGCGGTGAGCCTGAGACCGGTGGTGAGCCCGGTGAGCCGGAGACTGGCGTTGAGCCCAATACCGGCGGCGGCTCCGATTGTGAGCGCTTGGCCGGGTTTGCGGAGGTCGTGCGGAACGCAATCCGCGACGTGGGCCTAAAACGGACTTATGCGTCCAAGACCAAGGCCATTAGTGCGGCCTCTACCTCCATTTTGGCGGCAGCGGAGGCCTTATGTGGTAGGCCTCCGTCGGACGAGGTGTCTGTATTGCGGGCGGAGGTCACCCGCTTGACGGCTGCCATGGAGCGTCTCCAGAAGGAGAATGGGAGGCTCCGTTCAGACCTGGCCGAGCCTCGAGGAGCCGGCCCGAAGGAAGTGCCTCGGGAGGGGCGCGGGCGGAAGCAAGGCCAGCTGCCAGCTGTCGAAGATTTAGTCCTGAACCAGGTTCAGCAGCAGCTGGCTAATCTCGACAGAAGGTTCTCCTTCATGGAGACCATTGTCCTGCGCCCCTCTCTGGGGGCGGGCAAGGCGGCCCAAGGCCCAAGTGCGCAGACGTATGCTGACGCGGCGGCCGGCGCCCCCAAGAAGGGACCGCCCAGCCAGCCCGCTGGCGACAGCAAGGCGGGGCCGTCCAGCCGGTCCGACGGCGGGGCTGCGAAGCCCCCCGGAAAGGCGGCCCCTCAGAAGGGCAAGGCCGCCCAGGGAAAGAGCAAGGCGCCTGCCCAGGAGAAGAGCAAGGCGCCCGCCCAGAAAAAGGGCAAAGCACCTCCCCAAAAAAAGGGTAAGGCGGCAGCGGCTAAAGAGCCGGTGCCAGCGGCGGACCCGCCACCCACACCTCCTACGCCCCCAAAGCCTCCCGAGGCCGAAGACGGTTGGCACGTGGCCGGGGAAAAGCAGAGGGGGCGAAAGGCGGCTCAAAAGGCCAGGCGGGCCGAGCGCAAGCGCCGGCACAAGAGGCGGAGCGCCGCGGCGAAGCTGCGTGCCCCGAAAACCGCGGCTGTAGTAATTACGCTACAGCCGGACGCGGCTAGTAAGGGCATGCTTTACCGCGACGTTCTCGCCAAACTGAAGGCGACGGTGAACCTCGAGGAGCTCGGGATCACCGGGGGCCTCCGTGTTCGAGTCACCGCGACAGGGGCTCGAATGATGGAGGTTCCCGGGGAATCGAGCGCCTCGTCCGCGGACGCTCTGGCAGAGAAGCTCAGGGCGTCCCTAAATGCGGACGAGGTCCGAGTGTCGAGGCCCATCAGGTGCGCAACTCTGCGCATCCTGGGCCTTGACGACTCGGTCTCCGAGGAGGAGGTGTTGGCCGCCGTCACCGCGGCCGGGGGGTGCTCCGCCGAGCAGGTCAAGGCGAGCACCCTACGACCGGACCGCGAGGGTATGCTGACTGTAACGGTTAGCTGCCCTGTGACGGCGGCGAAGAAAATTGCGGAGGGCCACACCCTAAAGGTTGGCTGGTCGAGGGTGCAGGTCAAGCTGCTTGAGCCCAGACCTCTGAGGTGCTACAGATGCCATGTGGGGCACCATGTAGGGTGCCGTTGCACCTCGGAGGTGGACCGCAGCGAACTATGCTTCCGCTGCGGTCAGCCCGGTCACAAGGCCGCGGCTTGCCTGGCCACGCCGCACTGCGATGCATGTGCGGCGGCTGGGAAGCCGGCCGAGCACCGGGCGGGGAGCAAGGCCTGCGCTCCACCCGCCAAGGCCAAGGGGAAGGGGCCCTCCGCAACCGCCAACCCCACCGTCGTCAAAGCCGCAGCCGCCGCCGCCGCCGCCGCTGCTGCCAAAGACGCCACCGCAACTCCCGCTGCGGTGGTGCCACAGGAGGTCCCGGAGGGGGCTGAAATGGACTGTCATTAATGGCCCCATTAAGCCTCCTCCAGGCGAATATCAACCACTGCGCCTGCGCTCAGGATCTGTTGCTCCAGAGTATGGCGCAGTGGTCGATAAACATCGCCGTGGTCGCTGAGCCCTACTTTGTCCCGCCCAGGCCAGACTGGGTGGAGGACCTTAGTGGCTCAGTGGCCATTATTGCGTCGGCCGCCGCCGGCACCCCGACCCTTGAGATGGTCAGAAAGGGTCAGGGGTGCGTAGCAGCACGGTTCGGGGAGATCGTAGTCGCGGGAGTCTACTTCTCTCCGAGCCGAACTCTCGCCGAGTTCCAAAACTCCCTCAGGGAGTTAAGTGTCGTCATCGGAGGCTATTCCCTTCCCGTACTAGTGCTCGGGGACTTCAACGCCAAGAGCTTGGCTTGGGGTTCCCGTTACACGGATGTGCGGGGTGGGATGGTCGAGTGCTGGGCTCTGGAAACAGGCCTGGACATCCTGAACCGGGGTTCTGTACCCACGTGCGTGCGGATGCGGGGCGAGTCGGTGGTGGACATCTCGTTCGCCAGCTCCGCTCTGTCACGGCGTGTCGTCGACTGGCGCGTCATGGAGAGGGTGGAGACCCATTCCGACCACCGGTATATCCGGTTTGAGGTCTCTGCCCAGTCCCCAAGTGCGCCGGTCCCACAGACCCCGAGTGGTCCGCGTTGGGCGCTGAGGCAGCTGGACAGGGAGCTCCTCCTGGAAGCCTCGATCGTGCGGGCCTGGGTGCAATCACCGGTCAGGCCCGCCGACGTAAACACCGAGGCGGGTTGGTTCCAGGAGGCCATGTCCGAGATATGTGACATGGCAATGCCCCGAGTCCGGCCAGGAAGCGCCCGGCGTCAGGTGTACTGGTGGTCGCAAGAGCTGTCGTACCTGCGTAAACAGTGTATGGCGGCGCGGCACCTGTACACCAGGCATCGCAGGCGCCGCATTCGGCCTCCGAATGCGGAAGCCATTGAGGCGGAGCTGTATGAGGGGTACAGGGCGGCGAAGGCCACCCTCCGCGAGGCTTGTAAGCGGGCCAAGAACGAGGCCCGCGAGGAGATGCTGGAGACTCTGAACAGAGATCCGTGGGGGCGCCCTTACAAGACGGTGCGGAATCAACTCCGCACCCGGGCCCCCCCGCTGACGCAGAGTCTCCGGCCTGAGCTCGTGGAGGACGTGGTGAGCGCTCTGTTCCCTTCGCGAGGGGAGCATCCTCCCCCGCCAATGGCTCCGCCATCCGCGATGCCGGAAACGGACCATTCAGGAACCGATGACGACATTCCGGAGGTGACTGGGGTAGACCTGAGAGCGGCGGTACGTAGGCTGAGTGCCAAAAATACCGCCCCGGGACCCGATGGCTTGCCTGGCAAAGCCTGGGTCCTGGCCTCAGAGGCTCTTGGGCCCCGACTAGAGGGGTTCTTAAGCGCATGCATGGAAAGAGGCCAGTTCCCGCTTCGTTGGAAGACGGGGAAGCTGGTCCTCATCCAGAAGCCGGGGCGCCCGGCGGACTCGCCGTCCGCATACCGGCCCATTGTGCTGCTCGACGAGGTGGGCAAGCTCTTTGAAAGAGTAATTGCAAACCGCCTCGCCGAGCACCTGGAGGGAATGGGTCCGGATCTTGCGGAACACCAGTTTGGTTTCCGCAAGAGGCGCTCGACGGTGGACGCCATCATGCGCGTGAGAACCCTCACGACGGGGGCTGCGGTCTCTCGGGGCGGTGTGGTCTTGGCGGTGTCTCTCGACATCGCCAACGCCTTCAACACTATGCCCTGGAGCTGCATTAGGGAGGCACTCCGGTATCACCGGGTGCCGACCTACCTTCGTCGTGTGGTCGGGGACTATTTGACCGACAGGGCTGTCATCTACCCTGGTCAGGACGGACAGTGGAACCGGCGAGAGATGTCGTGCGGTGTTCCACAGGGATCGGTTCTGGGGCCGCCCTTGTGGAACATCGGTTACGACTGGGTGCTGCGCGCCGACCTCCCTAGCGGCGTCAGCGTAGTCTGCTATGCGGACGATACGCTGGTGCTAGCTCAGGGTGGGTCGTACGAGGCGGCGGCCGACAGTTTGACACGCGGGGTTGCGATTGTCGTAGAGAGGATCCGGCAGCTGGGTCTCGAGGTGGCGCTTCACAAGTCGGAGGCCATGGGCTTCCATGGACGTGGGAACGCGCTGCCGTCGGGATCCCAGTTAATGGTGGGAGGGGTTCCCATCGGCGTCGAGTGTACTTTGAAGTACCTAGGACTCGTCCTCGACAGCCGGTGGAACTTCGTGGAGCACTTCCGACGTTTGGCTCCCAGACTGGAGCGGGCCGGGGCTGCCTTTAGGTGGCTCTTGCCCAATCTGGGGGGGCCAAACGCCTCCTGCCGGAGGCTCTACGCGGGGATCGTGCGGTCCATGGCCCTTTACGGGGCGCCGGTGTGGGCGCCTGCTTTGAGGAAGCGGGCCGCCCACTACCTGAACGTGCCCCAAAAGGTCATGGCCGTAAGGACGGTACGGGGGTACCGCACGATCTCCCGCGAAGCGGCGAACCTCCTTGCCGGATTGCCGCCGTGGGATCTGGAGGCGATAGTCCTCGCGCGCCTGCATCAATGGCGCGCGGAGGCGCTGCGCCGGGGGGTCACTCCGCTGCCGCGGCAAATTGCTGCGCGGCGGACAGACCTCCGGTGCGATCTCATGGCGGCATGGAGACAGCGACTGTCGCAACCCCGTGCAGGGCACGCCACGATAGTGGCGGTAAGTCCCCTCTTTGAGGAGTGGCTTGAGAGGCGCCACGGCGCCCTCACCTTCCGTCTGACGCAGGTCCTCACCGGACACGGTTGTTTCGGGAGGTACCTGCACCGAATCAGGCGGGAGGAAACGCCCGGATGCCACCATTGCGAGGATCGGCCGGAGGACACGGTGGAGCACACAGTGGAGGTGTGCCCCGCTTGGGCGGAGCCCCGCCGTGTTCTCGTAGCGGCGATCGGCGGCGGCGACCTCTCGCGCCCGGCCCTGGTGCAAGCCATGGTCCGGGGCGAGGAGGAATGGGACGCCGTCGCCTCCTTCTGCGAAGCAGTGATGCTGGCGAAGGAGGTGGCGGAACGCGAGAGGGAGAGAACCTCTCGTCCCAGCCGCCGCGGGAGGCGCTCCGGGCGTCGGGGGTCCCGCGATGACCTCCGGCCACCGTAGACGCGGGCCTGTGGACGGTGAGTGATGGGCTAACTCGCCGTCCGTCCGTCTCACGACGAAAACAGGCCGTGTCGACGGCGCGTTCGTGTTCCACGCGCGCCTCAAAGAGATGTCAGCAACATGGGAGGGGCCCGAAAGGGCCGACGCCTGTCGGGGCCGCGGGTAGTCCTCTGGTTATCGCGGCCTCGACATAGAGGGCGAAGAAGGAACATGGGTGGTTTTTAGTCAGTAGAAGTCTGACACTCCCTTTCGCTCTGCCCAAGAGCGGGAGGGGTTATTCGATGATTTTACACCCACCAAAAAAAAAAAAAAAAAAAAAAAAAAAGGTTTTCGGTGTCGTCGGGGCCGCGGGTTGTACACCAGTTATCGCGGCCTCGACATAGAGGGCGAAGAAGGAACATGGGTGGTTTTTACTCAGTAGAAGTCTGACACTCCCTTTTGCTCTGCCCAAGAGCGGGAGGGGTTATTCGATGATTTTCCACCCGCCATAAAAAAAGGGGCCCGTCGGGGCTGCGGGATGTTGTAAAAGATACCGCGGCCTCAACATAAAGGGCTAATAAGGAACTTAAGTGGTTTTTAGTCAGTAGAAGTCTGACACTCCCTTTGGCTCACCCCAAGACAGGGAGGGGTTATTTGATTATTTCCCATCCCCCCCCAAAAAAAAAGGTTTTCGGTGTAAAGAACCATCGAACAAAAAAAAAGTAGTTGAAAAACTAAAAAACCCGACAGAATAAACTGAAAAGCAAAAAAAAGCACATTTTAAATCAAACAAAACTTGGAACCAGGCGGGGTCTATTCTATTTTCATTTCATAATTTAATATTTAAATGAATCCCAAGTTTTGTTCTAGACGAATCTAACGACGTATATTTTATACAAATCCCTTCATCCGTTTAGGAGATAAGAGGGAACAAAGAAACGGACATACATACATACACGCCAAACACATAACCCTCCTTTTGGGCTTCGCCACAGTCGGGTAAAAAGTCGTAGACCAAACATAACGTCGCAGTATGAAGGCTTCGCTGTATAATTCTCGATGAAACAATTTTCGCAGAATAGGCTTTCGAAGTAACGTAGGGAACCCTGAATATGTATTGTATTGGTAGGTAGTGTTACAGGGGATTAAAACTGGATTCAATAGCCGTGCCACGGTGTGTGTCATAGTCCTGTTTGATTGCATCGTTGACTTAGTGGTCACAAAGGCAACTTCTTTGCTTAAGGTTCTGGGTTTGAAGCCCAGGTAGGGCAAAGTGTTATTGGGTTTTCCGTTAAGAACTTCTCAGTAGCAACTGCTGCCACTTACATTTATTAAAGTTCTTAACTTTGATATCCTAAAAGAAGCCTGTCCATGTCTTAATCGTGATCTTCAATATTTTTGCTAATAAAAAAACGATACATGGTATTTGTTTTGGTTTATACAAAGAGCTATTAGGGAAAGGGCAATGACCGCTATTGACATCATAGGGCTGCGGGATGTTGTAGGACTGCGGGATGTTGTTGGGATGCGGGATGTTGTAGGGCTGCGGGATGGTGTAAGAGATACCGCGGCCTTGACATAAAGAGCCAAGAAGGAACATAGGTGGTTTTTAGTCAGTAGAAGTCTGACACTCCCTTTCCCTCTGCAAAAGAGCGGGAGGTGTTATTTGATCCACACCCAAAAAAAAAAGTTTATGCCCGGGCTACCTACGTCCGTCTCGCATGAAAATCATTACCACCTAAACAGGACTGGTAGACTTTGCCATGGGCGTCCGTCATAGTGCCAAATTGCAATAAAAGGCTGATAAGGTATTTGCAGGGGCCCGCAAGGGCCTGTCGGGGCTGCGGGTTGTTCGAAAGAGATACCGCGGCCGCACACAAAGGGCTAGGAAGGAACATGGGTGGTTTTTAGTCGATAGAAGTCTGATACTCCCTTCTGCCCCGCCCAGAGCAGAAGAAGTCAACTGATGATTTCGCACCATACAAAAAAATGGATTTAACAGACTGATAACAAACCTAATTACAGTGCATGGTACATCGGAATGAAACCAAGATATTATACCTGTAAAATCTGTTTATATTCTTAACAAAACTCGGGTTGACGAATTTGTTTATCATTCACAAAAACTAAAACAGAAATCTACAAAATAAACAAAACATCCATCTGTGAGTTATTTATTAAACGGAAGTCTATTTGTTTTTAAAAACACAACCGTATGAAAATAACTGCAGATTTTTTGTTAGGATAGTTATCCTAGCCCAGAATTGAGTTGCATAGGGGTGTTACATTTTACAAGCAATCACTAAAAGTTTACCGAAACCCGTATGCAGTAACCGATAGTTGTTTCCGTTTGTTTGAATAATTTAATACTCAACTTTCATCATATTCCAAGACTAAAAACTACTTTTAAAGTTATTTTCTTGAGACTGCAGTTTCAACATTTTACATAAAAATTGCAAATTATATGGGTCATAGTCGAAGCCGCAAGCTAAAGGAACGCATCTTCGAAAATTAAATAAGCCTCAATAATTTTGCCTCTTTATATTGCATGGTTTGTATTTCTTTATTGTCCGTCCTCTTTTGCACTCTTTGGATGCACCCCTCTTGCTTATGGCGACAACAAAAACAGTAAACACATATCCGCAGAACAAAAATGTCAAAGACAAAGGGATTCTTGAATAAAATCTAACTACAAAGATAAATTGGATAAATGCTTCTTGTATTCACATATTTAATTAGAATATCCAAACAAAATCACGGATTACCCTTATTTCATCAACATTTCACTTTAACGACATAGTTGATGCTCGAACCCAAAGGAAATGGCTCACTCACACTCAAATACTGTAAGTTTAACCCGATTCCATCAAAGTCTTTAAAGCCCGTTGTTACATTTATGTAAATGTCTGCGTTACACCGACTTGGAGACATTTGACTTGCCTTTCCAGCCCTATAGCGTCCTAAAACGTCGTGCAAACACAAAATATTAAGTAAACAGTAAATACATGCCGTGAATGTCGTGCCTAATTAATATTACACCGTAAATCGTGTCGCCTGTTATAAATCGCCTGCATTGTAAGTCGGTTGAGCGAACACATGCACCGAACATTTATCCAGCTTCCGGTAGTTAATACCGGCATTAAATCGCTGTTGATTTTGGCCAATGATTTGCGTGTCGAGAGGACGGAGGAGGGGGGATGAGTGACGCACGCCCGGGCGGGGGTGCGGCCGTTACGTCACGCGTGTCGTCACAAATCCAGTGCTACGCGCTACGAAGGCTACGAGCCACGAAGGCTACGGAGCTACGGCGTAGCAATGAAAATCCCCATATAACCGACCTTTTAGCCGATGCTAGAGCTATTTTTACTTTATCATAAGTTGACACGAGATTCTTTTAGATGAGGCAGCATATTTTCAGGCCATAAAACAGCACCCCCTTATATTTTGCACTGCTATGTAATACTAAACCTGGATCCAATCAAGTTAAGAGGTCGTTTCACAACGTAGTCCTACCGTGCAAAATGCAAGCAATATCCATTACTCAACTAAGTACCTATAGGTGAATGTAAAAGTGGGCAACGCAATCGTAGTCGTTGCGGCTTGTATCAGGCCGTATTACGATTTGAATAAAAGTTTAGCTGAAGATGAAAAATCAGGTCAGAGAGAGATATATTTTCTTCGGTTACTTATGTAGCAGATATTCGGAACACGATCGAGCTGCCACCTATCACGCTGAACGATGAAATTGCCGAAAGATGTTCTGAATGCCGAACATCCACCTTTCGATACAGGTGGGGGGAATCTGAACTTTTTAACATTCTCAATTAGACTCATTTTCCTAATTAAATAGAAAAAAATATAATGAGAGGGGCGTTTTGTGTTATGATTTCAGTTGGGTATTTCAATTTCTTTGTTCTCAAAACGAACTTTTTCTTTCAGAGACTTCAAGTAATTATCTCATTTAAAACTGATAAATTGCCGTTTTCGGTCACGGCCAATCTTAACAGAGATGAACCGGATAATTTATATTGCACAAATGTGTGCGCAGACACAGGTGCACTAATATAGTCGATTTTTGTCTGATCTGGGAATGGAACCCAGGACTCTACGCTCAGCAGTTGCGTTGGCGATCAAGAGCCCAGTAATGAATGAGTGAACTCATCCTGCGGGTCCCAAAATGAGTGGGGTCACTTGACTGAAGAGCCAAAGGAAAGACCTCGGCAAACGCGTTCGTCAATCAAATTATCAAAAATAAAAAAATGCCAAAGGAACAACAAAAATATTAACGCAAAAAAAATCTGTTTACGTATCGAATTCTCATATACGTCGTATAAAATTAACAAAGGCCATGGCACACGCACACGCACGTCAAAATGGCGTGACCCCTACGCAATATTTACACATTCCTAACGATTCAAGTAAATACCTATATACCGTAAACACTGATTTGGTTTAGTGCTAAATTTAACTCCGACGTTAATATTTAGGATGTTTGTACTTGAGATTTTATTAATGTTTTGAGTATATTTACATTTTGTTTGTATGTTTATGCAAACAAATAGACGTTTATATTTGCGCCCGGCGTTTCATCTTTTATGACACGAATAGATGTCTTAATTATAAATTCTTGGGATGTAAATAAATGTAAATAGCGCTGGAATTTGAGTAGGGCTGACTTTTACCCATTGGAAACCTCCAATGGGTACTGGGCACTCTAGAATGATGGGGTCTCCTATGGAGAATGCGAGAGAGCTCGAAGTATTTAGCACCATGGTTCGTATAGGTTTAGAACTAAAATCCCCATGGACCGTAGGGTCCTGTGCTCAGAGTGAGCATTTCTTTTTTTTTTACGACCGGTTTTTTTTTTGAGGATGGGAATTTATCAAATGATTCCTCCCGCTCTGGGCAGTGCAGTCTGTAGGGAGTATCAGACTTCTACTGCCTAAAAACCACCCATGTTTCATCTTAGCCCTTTGTGTCGAGGCCACAGTATCTCTTTCGAACAACCCGCAGCCCCGATGGGTTCCTTATCGGCCGCATGTGCGAAAAAAGGTTCACGGTTCGGTTAGGTCGCTTCTTGAGGAGAACCGACTGAAAATCCATAGTTACTCTTTTATTAACTGTTTTGGTTGTTAGACAAGGTATGACTTAATTTTACACTTGTCGTGTTTCTTTCTTTGGTCTATTAGACTACCCCAGGGTTGTCTGGTGTCTAATAGACACCAGGTGAACCCAGATGGACCTTTAAGAAAAACATCTTAAACCACGTAACACAAGAGTTTTTCTTCACTAGCTCATCCTACTTCCTACTAATAGTATAAATGCGAAAGTTTGTGAGTCTGTATGGATGGATAGATGTTTGTTACTCTTTCACGCAAAAACTCTGAACGGATGTGGATGAAATTTAGAACACAGATATTTTAAGCATAACTTGAATTAACACATAGGATACTTCTTATCCCGGTAGTATGATCCCGTGGAACAATTGTCGAACTCCACGCGGGCGAAGCCACTGAAACAAGCTAGTACTTCGTAAGTCTCAATACTAAAACGTTGACAATATTTCCAATGAACTGCTCTCAATAAGGGTCTATCAGCGCCATTTTTAGCGAGAGAGACTCCTTGCTTCGCTAACAGTAAATTGTTTACCCAATTAAAAGTTTGTACAACAACACGACGAGTAGACCGGGCGACGGTGTATTTCATTTGTGTATGTATATTGACAACTTTCTGCTATAAAAAAATATCTTTTAACAGTCTCATTTGTGAGTTGACGGATTTAATCAATTGTAAGTATAGAAATATTATTGTACATGAAGAAATTAAGGTATAGGGCCCTTTAAAATTTCTAGGCTTATACGCCTTCCTGTATTGTCCCATGGCTGGGAAAAGACTTCTTCCCTGACGACTATCGTTTTCTGGTTACCTCTGACTCAAGGCCATCTGTTTGTCGTCTTGATGTTGGCTAAAGGCTTGGTAGTAGATTTCTATAAATATATTTTAAGTCATTTGTATGGTCTATTACAGGACAGAATACTGTCGCTGCAAAATGTGCCTATACAACTGCTCATCGTTCTCTGCAAACCCTTTTCGAGACTACCAGCGTGACACACATTGACGGTAATAATTTGGAATGATAAAAGGATCTTGAGCGTGCTGCTGGAATTACACCTTTCGGCGCTGAGTCGAACGTTTCAAATCCAACAATATACTAAATGTCGTTTACGTCATAACTCATCGTCCACCTGGAGAAACCCACTGCCGCATAGATGAAAAGATGCATGAATGTGGAAGAAACGGGAGGTATGTGCGGATCGTAGCACGTGGCGTCGAGTTTACATCATATAAATCTAGGTAGGTGTACATGTGGGAAGTAGGGACCTCTTGTTGAGTGAATGTCATGTTAAGGAAGCAAAAAGATTTTATTTTACTGAGTTACAGCATTCAAATATGTACCTATAGAAGACCAATATGAGAAATCATTTTTTTTGGAAAATAATTATGTCTTTTCGTTTGATTGCCTTTTGGTACTTGTTTTTATTTTTCTTGCTTTATTTATGGAGCGTCCTTATTCTGGTTCTTGATATGCTTTCATTAGAGTGGCTAGCGTGGGCAAGATGTCGTAATATTTTCAAGAATCACTCATAACATCATTGAATCTCCTGAAAATGCTAGCAGCCTGCTGTAACTAGATACACAACCAAGAAATCTTTTTGACATGCAAAAAATAATGATCAAGATGAATGTTGCGATATTTTCGCAACCGATTCCAAAGAAATGTGCTGTATATGTTTTTGTTTTCAAAAGAAACGCATATCATCGTCAGAACTGTCAGAGATGTTTACGAGAAAAATGGCAACTTGCTGGTTTTGTGAAGGTAAACGTTATTGTAGATCCGATGAAACAGATTATTCTTTTTTTCGGACATGTCGTCGTACACCCACATTATTATGGTACGTTTCCAATTCTTCTTAGCGTTTCGATGGCTATTTAAATTGAGTCAGCCCAAAATTTGTGACGAGTTTGGCACTTTCAGTAGCGTCCATCGGCTTTTGCAATATCTAAGCAACATTATAGGCAGGACACGATAACGAGTGTTCCATCGTTTGTGGGGCAACACCATATTCACACTCCAGGACAGAGTCATCTATGAATCTTCAGCTGCACAGGTATTCCTGTTTCGGCCAACCGTCACTTAAGTACATTGGACCTAAATGAATCCCAATATTATTATTTACTCATCATCTCAGCAGTTAAATGTTTTCTTGCCATATTATCCATCATATTGGGCATTCATTGTTTTGTTGGTATTTGTATACTCTTTTCAAACTCAACATTTTCCTCACTACATTTTACCCATTCGTCCGCACCGCCTCCTAAACGGCTAGTTAATTATAAAGAAGAAAAAAATGATCATTCTGATGAACTACATTATCGGCTGCAGAAAAGTTTTTGAATTGTATTGTTTCATTAATAACTATATATTTAGGTCATAACTAATATCAATTAACTATCCTCTAAATAATCATCTAAATTGCAGTGCAAATTCGTGAAATCCATGTAGGTGTGTCGAGCTATAATTTAGCGTGCATATTAAACTCGTCAATGGCCATTACCCGACCACAGAGGCGTGTTGCAAAACCGCTGATCTATTGATACATCCCTACCCTTATAGTAGCTAGTACCTAGTGCAGATAGAATCCATAGTAAACTCAAACTCAAAGCATTTATTTCAATTAAACCTTTATAGGCACTTTTAAATGTCAGAAAAACAATTCATAAGAACAAAACTACGAGTGCAATACGTCATTCCGAAAGCCACCATTCCGAACCATACGCCGCCGAATGCCAGCAACAGCACGAAAGCACGCAGCGACGCACACCGCTACAACGAATGCACGAGACTCCGAATCACGGAACAACGTATGCACGCCGCAACGCACAACCGCCGCCCCGCAACCCGGAGCCCCGCGCACCCGCCACTACGGCACGCGCCGCCGCACGCCCCCGCATCCGCAGCACTCGCCGCCGCAAACATCCGGCGCCGCGCAACTCGACGCAGTAACCCCCAGAACGACGCATTGCACTCTAAAGCTACATCCACAAGGCATTATAACTTGTGAAAGTACTGTAGTTGCCCATTCCCTAACGTAGATCTCTATGGAGAAGAAAGGGAAAGAAACTCCATGGACACTCTTTTCAATCAGAACATTGTTACAAAATCTTGGTACATTACATAATTCATGTTGAGATGGTATATTATGTGAGAACTATGTAGCAAGACGTGCAAGTTAAGAGCGTCCGGAGTAAAAAGATTTAATAAATAAATAAACCATGGCAACTAAGAGATGACCACCAGCGCCCGTTCACGAACATGACGCATGGATCAGCACCATTCAACTCAACCATTTTGAAGGGAACTTAATGATGCGACACATGCGCCACCATCAGCGAGACAGTTGAGTGAGCATGACATACTCTCAGACACCAGGGCAACATCACTAAAATATAACTAAATGTAAAAAGTGGCTTTATAGTACATAGTACTCACACATGTGCCATGCAATTATATAATATTAAGATATTGAATCTATACAATGCAAAGATTTTTACAATCTTCTGCAGCCTCTGCAATAACTTCTCATGATAGGTTATCAATTAAGCTACCCCTAATCGTTGTTTTATTGATTTCGTTTTCTAATAGTAGGTATACCCACATTTATGTTTAAGTCTCCATGTAATAGGGGCGAGTTTATCACCATCAGTCGGCCTCATTTTTGGTGCCTTGAGGCCTCCAGCGAGGGCAAACAAACTTACGAAATAAGCAACTACTCGCGAAGGGCACCCTCCGTAAAATAAAGGCGACAGATGCGCAAATAATTATGAATTATGTTGACTGTACATACTAGTGTTGTACACACACATACGATAACACGTTACGTTATAAACTCAAAACTGATTTAGCTGAAAATAACAGCGTAACTGCGTAACCCATTACGGTTAACGTTCCTAATTAACGTAAATAACCCTACGTAATAACATACGTTTATTAATTAAGCAGGGAATTCCACGTTGTAGTGAAACCTAATTGAATGAACCCCTGTATTAACGGGAGACACGCGAAACGGCGATTTTCAAGTAGTTCCAGAAACTGATTACTTTATTTTCTAGCAAATATTAATAAAAGGGACGCCCAGCGATTTCCGTTTTTAAACTTTCTTGATGTGGCACGACATTCGTATTATTTTCACGAAAAGGTTTTGTCTATTTTTGTTGATTGTCTGTATAATAAACATTATGAACACAATATTTGGCAGCATCTGGTTAGAATGAAAAGCGATCCCAACATCTACACTAATAATAATAATTTTATAAAGAGGAAAGATTTGTTTGTTCGTTTGTAGCGAATAGGCGAAACTACCAGTAGTTTGGGAGCCTATTTTATTTAATTTTTCAAATTCGTTCCGTTGGGAAGCTACACTAGCCCCGGGGGACATAGGCTACTTTTTATCACTGTAAATAAATATTATTATTATTATTATATTGAGGTAGGCCCGGGTAGGTAACGTAATTATTTATCATCGATAGACACAACCTTCTGTTGAATAAATGCCAAAATCATCAACATTTAAAAAGTGAGGGGCGTCGTGAGTGGTACTTTGTTTGAGTACCTTCAAAATTACTGACTTTACTGCATCTAACATAGAAATGATATCGCCAAATGAGAATTGCCAAAAAACAACAGCCATTATTTTTTTATAATTCTTTTTACTGCGTTTCATTCGGAACCAAAAATCAAAGCCGAAACAATGGTGGCTTTCATACTGTTCTGGTGCCAAAACAATTCAAATTCAGTTCCACAAAAAAAGAACACAATATGCGAGATCGAATCGCACTAAATCTCGAAAACAAGGCATGAATTTGAACACACCAATCGTTTAAATAACTGAAAGCTAGCTACATACAGTCAACCGCAATTGTGTCTAACATTCTATTAGAAAAAAAACTATACAGAGTGTTGGAACTCATCCCATTCAGTCTGCGGATAAATCCTTTATACTCTGTATTTTTAGAAAATCTAATATTTACACTAAACCATTAATTTGTTACAATCGCTCATCTCTAATTAGTTTGTCTAACGTGGCCTTCTTTCTCTCGTACGGTTTGAGCCTAACCTGGTTTCAGAGTTTTCATGGGCCTCGGACTTGGCTTTGTATGCTGTCGAGAAATATCTTTCGGGCATCCTGGTATCCTCAAGATGTTTTCCTACACCGAAGCAAGTGATAATTTTGTTATTTATTTATTTAAGCAGGTACTTGCTACATTTACAGTTTGCACCAACGCGTGCAGCAAGTCAACATCACACACTAACTTAAGAGTGAGCGCATATCGAGCAGTTTGGATACGCACAGTGGGAGTCGCGAACAAGCCTTGTGAGAGACAGGCCCGCGACCGCTACGCCGCAGTCGGTCCGGAGCATATACTCGTACAATACGCACATGATTCTTCAATTTTAGAGGTGTTTGTCATGGGTTCGAATTAAAGACCTATGACTTGACAGTCATAACACTAGGCTAACACTGCTGACTTGGTCTGGCTACTGATGAGACAAACCTCATTTCTCTTTTCTCATAAATGCAACAATGTATCATATCATAAGTCCTCCAAATTCATTTTTGCCTGTCTTCTGTCCCACATTAATTTTGTCAAATTTTTAATCATTCATGCGGTAAAAGAGTGTCAAAATTCTAACCCATGTTTAAAAGCTACAGTAGTCAATAAATATTTCCACCTTTAACAAACCGAACTTTGGCTTTTTTATTTATTCATCCAACAGACCATTCAATTTAATATTACAGGGCCAACAGCCTTAAAAACTGTCATACGGAAAAACGATACAAGGGAACTGTGGCTTGTTAATCTCCTGTTCATATACGAGTACCTAGAGCCCGACACATGCGAACCATCGGTAATTAATTACGTTTCATTTATCACCAGTGAACGGTGATCTTTCATCGTAATCCCCGGTTTGTCATAAGCCTTTTTAATGTGTCTTGTGAATCGTATAGGTAGGTTTTTTTTTAATATAGCGAGAACTGGCCTGTCATGTCGGATTACGATTGGATGTTGATTGTTTGCGATGTTTTATTTAGTTGCTTTTGCCCGCGGTTTCGCTCGTGTGGTGTTTGATAATTGTTCTCCGGGATCGTACTACTGTGATAAAAAAGTATCTTATGTGTGAATCCAGGTTGTAAACTATCTATGTATAAAATCAATACAAACGATGCTGATAAGGGTGATGAATAAGAATCATCTCTTTTGCTCCTTTTACCCTTTGATTAAGAATAGGATTTCCTTAACCGGCGATAGGTAACAGTAAATGCGGAGCATTGATAAACTAAGTTGAATTTTCAATAAACGTTTGCAACGCTTTTAGAATCGTAGTTTACATCTCAAATAATTTTAAACTCTATTCTCGTACATTTATGTTCTTTATCAAGCGTAGTATTGGATCCATTTATTTTATTTCTATTTGTTTTTAAAATTATAACCAGGCAGCATTGTATATGTACGTATTAACTATTTTGCAAGTAGAATATTTTTTTGTAGAAATTCAGGTACAATACGCAGTGCACAGGATAAACTCAACTGAACTGTAGTTTCACCTACAATGGACAGCTGTGCCAATAACAGCTGAACGATCCCTGCATTTCTAGGAATCAATACGGACGACCGGGTGATACAAACATCGCATCGGTTTGTCCTCCTAAATGGCGTGAAATTGCGCAAATATTTTAACGAATTATTCAGGATAGTCTATAATTGTTTGGTACTGGTCTTCCTTTTCGTTTCTGTACTTTATTCATTTAATTTTCATTTATTTATGTTGGTACAGTAAAATATATTATGTGAAGACAGCATTATAATATCTTTCTTTACCAAACCGTATTGTAAGTTATTGCTTCCAGCAGGCCTTCCTTCCTTTATTCTTGGTTATTTATAAAATGTACCTAACCGTAAAGATAAAACGCAACTACACAAAGTCTTCATAGAAAACCATAAAAAAAATAATTAAAAACTATTTACTATTACAACATCAAACCAGAACCTCAATATCTACTAGATATCCCATTAATCCCAAAGCATTTTGAAGTTTCAATTAGCGAGATGCATGCAGCCTCTAGCACGTAAAAGCCATTACTCTCCTTTGAACTCGCGCAAGTAAAGTGAAAAGGAAACAGCACACAAGCGCAATAAAGTATGACACAATTTAAACGAAGCACGGGAAATTGTACACATTTTTTTGTGTGTTCCTATCCGATTTTTCGTTACTTGACGTGCGGTAGCACAAAATAAACGAAGAATTGGTGTCTCCAATACTGAGCAGACATTTGTACGACAACGAAGCTGTGTGTAACAAAGTTTCGCTGTTTTATTGACTTGACTAACTTGTATAATTCTTGACATGTGAATATTATAGGAATATGAGCTTTAACTTGGGTAGTTCGACTTACGTATCGGAAACTATGGGTGCGTTAGGGACGGAGGACCCTTGGCGTGTCAAGAGAGAGGTTGTCATTATTGAGATTTATATTTTTCGATATGACTTTAAGTAAATATATTTAAAACAGAGTAGTTTTACACGCGCTAAATGGATTAAATTGATGTGGCACGTACCGTTCTGAAACTCATATCTAAAGTTAAATACAACTTCATAAAAGCGAGACGTGGTAGCCGGGACCTCACACATAAAGTATACATATTACTTAAAATTTCACCTTAACTATTTGGAGCCGGCGAGTGCATGCGAAACTTTGCAAGCGCTCCAGCGTTCTGGCGAAATATAAGTTTGAAACGACTCCCGAAGACATGAGTACACTCTTTCTAAACGTTGAAGAGCCCCCAGTTACCAGTGTTTATACCAGAATATTAAAAGAGATAAAAAATACGAGTAGTCTGGCTCTGCGAACCGCCGCAAACGAGACCAAAACCTTTTAAAGCAATAACTTAAAATGCGCACATATATTTAGGTTTCGTGAAATTCTCCGAACTCGCCTGGTGGTGGTTAGTAGCCGCTGCATTACTGCTGAGATAGATACACAGACTATGTACTATATATTTTTAGTACTCATTGGCAATAGGTTTGGCATAGGTCGACCCGTACTCGCAACTATCTCGCAGTTGCGAGTACGGGTCGACCTATGCCAAAGTTTTATCTCATAACGCTGTCTTCATGTTCACGTGTGAATACTCTTGGGTCGCGTGCGGTAATTTTAATTAAGTATATTTAGTGAGACGAGCGCCGAGCGCCCGGGCTCGGTAATAAATGTAAGCCGTAAAGGTAACAAATGTCGGCGGGAGGGTCCGGGGTTCGAGTGAGGCGTGAGAGAGCGCTGCGGAACTGCCGCCTCCCGACACGACAGGTGATATCCACCTGCGCGACTTCTTCCTTCCTGCCTCACTATACCTTTCATATTTGAACGCTCTCCTCTTTTCTCAAGCACTTAAATATTTTATCTGTAAATGCCGAAAATGCCAATTTTGTTGCTACATTTCGTAGTGCTTTCGGAAAACGATTTATCATATCGGAAAATGATTTTCCCGTATACGATTCGTATTTCACAAATTGAATGTTAAATAAAGAGGGATCGCTTTAAAAAGGGTCGTGTCCATGATGGCATTGCAAAAGTAAGCAATTGTCGAAAAAATACTCGTTTCCATTCAGATCAATCTCGACAAGTCAGCGAAGATTTAAATCCTTCAAATTCTAAGTTACGGAGGCGAGTTGGGAATTTAGAAATTTTCTTACGCCGTATTCGGGTCGGGTTTTGCTCGGCTGAATTCGGAGAGCTTCCGAAACTCTGTGAAAATTGAACGCAAATCCGATTTGTTCGGATCTAGAACCGAAATCTTCGTAAAATGTACCTATGCACATTCTTAGCGCCACTGCGCCCTCGTGGCAATAGATTTGCTTTGTCAACTGAGCTCGATAAAGTGTGTAGTAATAGAATTATTCTATAAGAAATAACGTACTTGGGTATGTCGACGTTATCTTGTTTATCACAGTTAAGTATCACAAGTATACAAATAACTCTATCGCAACGGCATAATGAAAGCGTTCGCACTCACGAGGAGCTTGCTCATTTTAATTCTACAATACATTAATTCTCCTTCCTGTAATTAAAGTTGGCGGGTAATATTAAGTCGGGAACGAGTATTAACGCCTGTACGTATAATGTAGGGCTCGTGGCTCGTGGCTCGTGGCTGGTGGCTCATATCCTTTACTAAGTTTAGCCCCATAAATTCAGAACTTTGGCACGTAGAGAGAAACTATGAAATGCTACTAAATCTGTTACTCAAGTTGCGGTTCCAGGATATGGCTGAAAGAGAAAATGGTAAGTTGCTGCCGTGTACAAAATAATGGCCTGGGGTATATTATAATTTGTACTGAATATAATTTGCAAACATCGGTGTGTATTACGCTCTCTCATTTTGATTTATATGAGAGAAGGGGAGAAGCTAAGTTAAGCTTGGTTTATTAATGTGACCTAGAATACGCTATACACTGAACAGTCAGGATTTTAGATCACAATTTCCCATATTTTTAGCAAAACTGTACAGTTAAAAGAATTATTATGCGTTTCTTGCCAGACCCAGTGTAGCAATTGTGCGCCGCGTGGAGACGCGGAAATCGCCGATCGCCTTAAATGGATACGATACAAGCCACAAAGACGCGAGATTTGCGTGTTTCTACATTCAATAATTATATACTTGACAACAAAAAAGCCTAATGAGTCCGACAGATAGATTTCCAAAAAATATAGGACACATCTTTTATATTTTTTCACGTAAGTACAAAAAATAAAGACGACAGTGCTTCGAAAACTCGCGTGACGTCACATTTCAGAACAATTTTATTGAAAAGTCACGTCATAAACCCCGCACTCATGAGCTATGACGCGTTTTATCTTCGTCAATTTTTACTAATTTGATAAAACAAAAAACACGTATCCAATATTTTTCGTTACTCTAACTGCAGGACTAAACATGATTATATTTTTTTTGGTTGGGATACTACACAATAATATAATATTTATAATCAATGCATTTATTTCCATTCATCATTGGAACACAGGCTTTGTGAATTTCAAAAATCAAAGGTACAGTCACAATGAATAAGGCTTTAACTTGTAAAGTTGGAAAGTAGGAGTGTACTGTGTTTGCCCATTATAAAGCGTATGTAGAAAAATGGACAAGAAACTCCATACATGCTCTTAATTGTTGTGTGAGAATCGCCTCTATGGGTTTTTTTCAAAAATACAGAAACTTAAAATTATACAAGCTTAATAGCGAATAAGAAAATATTTTCCTACCAGAGAAATTATTTCAGAAAACTCATTTTGCACCAAAGTAATTAGCGCATGTTTGCTTCGAAAAACTTGTTCATATAACCGTATCAGTTAACACCGATCTAGAATCTACATTAAACTATTAAAACAAAGCCGTTAGCAATCTTACTGTGTGTTTAAAACATAAATAGGAGGCGTTATGGTAATTATACAGTGGGCTTTTTATTAACTTTTTTTTTTTTATAGTTATAAGTTAGTAGCCACAGTGTCTGTATCTGTGCCCGGTTGATGGCAAAACGCTCGTCCCCTACACTAAAACAAACTGTCTAAATATGGGTGTACTATAAGCTACATTTCTGCCTTACTATTTGGGGATTACAGGCGTGATTTTCTGCCTATTCTGGTAAATAGACATGTGGCCTTCCCCTACTTATAGTCAACCACATCACAAGTTTATATTTTGTTAAACAAATGAGGTAAATGACCATTCTGGCCCACCAGTCCTGAACTCACCCAGTCCTATTTTAACCTCGAAGACTTATCGTCACACAGTGGGTGACTGCTTCACCACAGCAGAGAAAGCAAAACACCAAGAGACTTGGAAAGGAATAGGGGAGGCCTTTGTCCAGTAGTAGGAAAAAATAGACTAAGAAAAAAAAAAGTAGAACACAACCATCTACAATTTTACGATGAGGAATAAATTTGCTGTACTTAATTCATTTTATTTACTGTTAGCGTCTTAAATGTCCAAGGGTAGTTGTAGTTTATTAGATAGTACTTAAAAATAGCAATGAATGTTAAAATGGTTGACTTGCCAAAGGAGTATAAGACTACTGTCAAGTCCACCGTTGTGTCAATTGATTTCTGACTCGTTCTAAGGTTCCGTTCAACTAGCTCACCGTCTGTCCGTCCTATGACGTTGGCAAAACGTGTCGATGGCGCATTCGTGTTCCACGCGCGCTTAAAGAGATCTAAGCAACATTGCAGGGGGCCCGCAAAGGCTGCTGACGCCTGCTCGGGACTGCAGGTTGTTCAAAAAAAGATACCGCAGGTTCGGACACAAAGGGCTAAGAAGAAACATGGGTGGTTTTTAGTCAGTAGAAGTCTGACACTCCCTTTTTCGTTTTCTTTCCGTGAGTAGGTAGGTACCCTTTCTTTTCAAGTAGCCGTCATAGCGACTCTCGATATGCATACTTTTTTATGTGATGTGCAGTTGTTGTCCAGAGACGTGTGTCGCTTGAGTGTGTAAGAAGTAAAAAGACAATTTATATCCCACCAAAAACAAAACTTGTAAAAAAAAGCCAAGCCGCGCAACTCGCTTTTACCGTAAAAAGTAGTGAGATCCATGTAATACCAAGTCAGTTCATATATTTAATCCCTACTTAAAAACCTTTGATGTTTTAAATAAAAGATTGACTTAGCCATCGCATCGCATTAGCCAATGTTAAACAGGCCATTGTAATAGCTAATCGCCATCGCATTGGCCAATGTGATGCAGTAGCCAAGTCAATCTTTTATTTAAATCATCAAAGGTTTTTAAGTCAGGTCCCCCAGATCAGGATTTCCGGGACAAGCAGACAATAGATAAAAAAATTAAATAACCCTCCTTTTGGGCTTCGCCGCAGTCGGGTAAAAAAAAACCTGCGTTATGTTGGAAGTACCGCATATTATATTGGAAGACCAGCGGTGGTCCAGTGGTAGGGGCAGTCACATTTCTTAGTGTTATTTATTGCATCACCACTGCTCTCAAAAATGCTATCGGAAAACATCGTGAGGAAACCGGCATGTCCTAGAACCAAAAATTTGATGACATGTGATATCTACGAAACTGCACTGGGCCCGCGTGGTGGATTATGGCCCATTCCCTCTCATAGAGAGGAGGCCTGTGTCAAAGCAGTGGGAACATTCTAAGTAGGTGATGATGATGATGCCTTATATTCAGTAAAAAGCTGTTATTTTGTCATTACAAACCTACACTTTTTTTTTTTTTGGCGTGTGGAAAATCATCGAATAACCCCTCCCGCTTGAATTGGGCAGAGCGAAAGGGAGTGTCAGACTTCTACTGACTAAAAACCACCCATGTTCCTTCTTAGCCCTATATGTCGAGGCCGCGATAACTAGTGTACAACCCGCGGCCCGTGTTATTTATTAGTGTAGATGTTTGTTTTGCTAAGCGCACCTGTAGTTTTTTTCTAAGTATCGTTACAACCGGGGCGGGTTGCTAGTAATAAAAGTAAACAACAATATATATTTAACAAACTATGTATATAAGTTTTCCGACTATGAAAAGTCATTAACCGCTCTAATCACAGTGATTGCGTGGGTTAGCGAAGGGCCCCTCATATACGTGGAGGGTCTAATCCAGGGCACGACGGGGTCCAAAGCTGTTTATCCGACCTACTTACAAGGCTTACTCCTGCAGTTTTATCTTCATTAATCTGTATGGGAACAGTGTGGCACAGTGAATAGAGCTGCGAGTTTGAGTTGAAGGTCCTAGGTTCGACCGTAAGCTGACACTTTCATCGTAATCATCATCCATAGCCTGAAATCACTACTGGATATAAAACTTTATGAAAAAAAAAAAATTGCTGGAAAACAACTTTTTTTTTGGAGTGAAGGTTCACGGTTTACGTTACTATACTCATTGTAGAGCATTCAAAACATTGTACTAATAATTGCATTTAATAGTACATGGAGGATTCAAAGGTATGCTTTTACTTGATCGCAATGATGGGTCTTTTTACACCCTTTATACGGCTCTGATTTAAACCAGACTCGAGAGACATGACTTTTTGTGCCCCACCACATCACTGCAGTTGCTCGTTTAACATTGTGAGGAAACCGGTATGTCTTAGAACTAAAAATTCGAATACATGTGACATCTATCAACTCGCACTGGCTCCGCGTATTGTCTTACTGCCCATTCCCTGCACATACAGATGAACTTGTGCACCATTTGAATAAAGACGCTAATGTTTATAAAATAAATTCCCGTCTATTTGGTCAAACTCTCGCAGATGACTCGGAAAGAAACTTGGTTGGAACTTTGGCATTTTAATAAGCGGGTACGCGAAAATTTAAATAAGTTTGATGTTGGTGAACGGTAGTTAGTCTTGATGAAGTGCCACCGCATTCTGAAGAGGCAGATTAATTGCCTGAAGTTCTTTCGTGAAAGACTGCTAAAGTTTGCATGAAAATGGCTTCAGAAAGCATTAAACGAGCAAACATTGTATGTGTCGGCTTACCGAAAAACCATTAAGGTCAAAAACAATATGAAATGTGAAGGTTTTATAAAACTACGTTTTCTAAAAAAAATATCAGAAGATAAAACACAGAACTCCAAATAAAAACATTAAAAGTTTTCCGAAACAATATTTGCTTGATCAAACAAAGGAAGGAGACGATATTGATTCAGAAGAAATACGAAGTGATTCTCATTGCATCCACACTTAAATAGACGAGTGAGCATCTTCTGTGTACGAAGCTTCCCAGTGAACAAACAGAGTAATGGAAACATTCCATTTTTCAACTAAAAGCCCGCCGCTTCTCGCTGACAATTTCGGTTTAAACCCAGACAAGTGTGTTACACAAATTGGAATATATTCCATATTGTTACTGTCAGCGATATAAAAAAAGACATGTGATGTCTTGCATTTGTTATGTGCCTTCATAAAACTCGTCTGTCGTTGCTCTCGAGTGCGCTGAACGCTGATCCTAACCTAAGCAAAATCATAAAAAGAGTATAAAAATCAGACAGAATTCAAGACTAGGTATAGTAGTTCACACGCTGCGCGTATTATGGTCAGGAATTCAAAAACAAAAATCAGCGCTTCGTGTTTGAACAGATTGTAATCGAAATTGATTGAAATCGTCGTATACCAAGAAATCTTTTCCCGTTTAAAACTACCAGTACAAAAAGAAGAGGTGTAGGTAATCTTGATAATTTTAGAACTAGAGCTACTTGCGTGCACCGGCTAATAGAATGTTCGGAACAAAGATTGCATCGTAATAGCTTTAGGCGGTGGAAGATAAACAGCTCCTAACAGCACGCAGCCTTGGAGGCAGCATAAAGTCATAAATATTGCATAGAGGGGACCACCCCTGTAATTTCTAGGAGCCTTGTTACTCCAATTAAGTTTAACCTTGTTTTTTTATCGCGATCAAATTACACTTTGTTGCATAATAAAGCGTGCACTTAAAGGTCGTGGAAATTAGCTGCCTACTTTTTTCATATTATTATAGTTTAGTTGCTGCCTTTGGTTACGTTCTCATAACAGGATGAGCAGGGTTAGGTAGTACCTAATAGTATACCCAAATTTCGCCAATTACATTAAAGTCCCATATAATATAGGGCGAATAGGGATGTTTACTGGCTTCAAAAAAAATATGATTATAATTAGATTATCTGTCTGTTAGATTATCAAAAAATATTGGATGAGTATTTTTTGTTTTATTAAATCAATAAAAATTGACGCAGATAAAACGCGTCAAAAATTTGAGTGGGGGTTGTGACGTCACTGACCGCTAAAGTCATACTAATGTCTCAGAAAATGACGTCACACGAGTTTTCAAAGCACTGTATCGTCTTCATTGTTTGTTTACGTGAAAAAAGAAAAAATACGTGTCCAATATTTTTTGGAAATCTATCTGACGGACTAACTAGTTTTTTTTGTAACTTCCCTATTGTTGCCATCAACAGGCTCTGTTACTGGTACTGTAAAATTCCTGGTGGGTAAACTCAATAAAAATGATTAAGTCAATAGTTTACACCTAGCCCAACCCGCGAATCGAAACCACCTCATGCTCAACACTGGCGCTTGCGACCACTATACCACCGAGGCATTTATGTCCTGTACCGCAATTATTAACTATGAATTTTCTCTTTTAATATCAGTTAAAATTCAGAATTTAAATAACAGTTTTAAACTGCGAATAATGTTGGTTCGGGATTACTCGGAGAGTGCATGCGTTACATTAAAATTAAATATGCAGATCACTATTCTTTTAATTTTAATTTAGTTCCATAACGTTAATGAGGATTTATTTCGAGAGCTCTCAGATTGAAACTGTGAGATTATTCGCGCAATTTCGGGTGAAATATTGTGTAAACTATTGCATGAGTTGAACACGTAAATCAGCATACGGCTGCAGGAATCGTGCTAGTCTCTTTATGTGTTTTAAGGAATTTTCCAGCTTTAAATTCTGCTAGTTTGGTTAAGATTCATAACTTTGTATCACAAAAAATCATAATCTTCGAGTCCTTGTCCATTTCTTTTTTTTTTTTTTTTGTAACATGCCCATTTTTTCAAACTTCCTTTAATATACTCATTCCTTATTTTATGCAATTTTGTCACTCAACACATAATTTCCAACATTTTCATCTCCGCTACATGCAATCACTTTTCATATTTTTTTTTATAAAATAATAATTATGTACCATTTAATAAGCTTAAATCACGCTAGAGACAGTAGTTTCGCACAAATAGTACATTTTGATACAAGTGCGGAAAGTTATTGCATTTGAGGCGGATTGAACACCCGAGCCGTAAGGCGTTGGTGTTCATGGGGTCGAGAAATGCAATAACAAACGACGTGTTTCTCACTTAATCACTTTCGAAGAAATTAACTAATAAAACGAGAAGTATTTTCGTCATCAATTTTCAGGAGACTATGATTTCATTTGCTTTTTTTCCGCGGTTTGAAGGTTGAAGAAGAAGCAAAGGTATAAAGCCGCTAAACAGCCTCATAGGAAAAATATAAAATTCAAATATTTTTTAATTAAGAACACCAATAAATGTTTACTTGTTCATAAAAGTAAATAATTGTTTGAAATAATCATGTTTATCTAGAGTATTCTTTTTACAAACACAATTTAATATTCAACATTTTTTTATGCTTTATAGACGCAAATCAAAATGACGAAATAACGGGCCACTGACTTCTTTTTCATAAGTGCCTACAAATTCCCACTCTCGTGGTCTATAATCATGTTCCTACTAAATTCGCAGTATAAACCGCACAAGACGAAGAGTGGAAGGCTATGGGGGAGACTTTTACTCAGCAGTGGGACAACATACCTAAGAAAAAAAATGAATGTTCCTTGCATCCCTTAAATTGTTTTGCAGTTCATTAGCAATCCCTTCATCAAGATCATCCCGTTAATCCCCTTACCTACTCTCTGAAACTAATGACCGCCGTATCTAGTTAACATGAGTAAATATTCATCAGCGCGACGCAAGATAAATGAGACCCGCCACCTGCCGCCACCGGGCCGCAATCTGATACCCGCCGCACACTTACCGCTTTTTAATCCTTTATTACCGGTTTAAAGCGGTTTAAAGCGGAATTTAGTTTCACGCCTATGTCGCAATGTGGCGAAATGGTTTAGTTATTAAATTCTTGGACGGGTAGTGGGGGAGGTGGGCAGTAAAGTTGATATTTGAGTTTATGTGGTGATGGTTGGTGAACTAAAGCTTTAATTGACTGGTAGCCGGGAGATTGAAGGTAAAAAGGAAGAGTTGAGTAGAGAGTTAATGACAAATAGGTGGATAAACCAGATAATAATATAGTGTAGTGGTACTAGTATGACAGCCAGTCTCGAGCCAGTCTCCAGTTCGAACCCAAGACAAGCACCTCGGATTTTTCAGATTCATGTGCGTATTGTATAAAAGGGTATTTCACCAAAAAAGTCTAATTAGTATGTCTGTTAGATTATCGAAAAATATCGGATACGTGTTTTTTGTTTTATCAAATTAATAAAAATTTACGAAAATAAAACGTGTCAAAGATCATGAGGGCTTTTGACGTCACTTTGTGGGTAAAAAAAGTACTTAACTGGTGACGGCATACGACTTCACGCGACTTTTCGAAGCAATGTCTTCATCTTTTGTTTAAGTGACAAAAGAAAAATATGTGTCCATTATTTTGAGGTATTCCCATCTGAGCACCGATTTTTAGAGCACTAAGTTTAGAGCACCAAAGCTATGTCGTAAGCGAGTCTTACACAAACCAGGGAAACATACCACTGAAGGGAAGAAGATTAGGCTGCGGGTCGTTCGACTTGAAAACTTCGACTTCCCACACTAAAAAAATACTGTTCAGCAATGGATAGAAACTTCTAAAAACGGAGATTAAATCCATTGGCTCATAAGTCATAAGTGTTGGAACACTTCGTAATACCTACCTAATTTTTATGTTTTGTGAGGAGTGGCATTTCAGACGTACTAATCTTGAGTCTTATTAAGATCAACGACCTACCCCGTAAATAAAATTTTAACATGTATGTGACCTGTTTTCAAATGCACAATTTCCATTTTCTAAATAACTATTATTGGCTACCAACCTGGAATTTTTATCTCTTGTATGAAAAAACGTCGCATTTTAGTCATCGTTGCTAATCCAGTAGATATTTACGCAGTACACTTCATAATTATGATGACAAGGACGTTTTATCGCCATATAAATATAGTCGATAATCGACACACAGCGATTAGCTTGAGTTACTGAACAAAATGTTGGTAATAATATATTTCTGACTATTTTCTCAGTGGTAAACAAATAATAAATGTATTAATAGACACGGCTGAACTAATTATGGCCGGTTTATGCTTGGAGATAATCTATCTATATTTTGCTACGTTGGTTAGATATCTTGAGTTTTTTAACACTCAGCTGATGAAAATAAATATGCTTAAGTCATAGAGACGGTCTCGTATGTCTATAAGTGGTCTCAAGCGTGACAACTGTGCATGAGGTCGTGGGTGTGATTCTAAGGCCGAGCGAAGTGTGATAGGGTTTTTCCAACCACTTTCTATCTTTTTTTTTATGCACTTTCTAACATATTAAATACATTTTTAAATATTTATTACAAAAAGGCAAATAAAAAACATTTAAAAATATAAAAAAAATAGTAGCCCACCTTGAGAACAGGGTCCGAGCTACCGGTGGTCAGGGCTCTTGAGAGAGGAACCTCCTGACAATGCGCGCCGTGTCCAAAAGAACTGCCCTCAGAATCAAGCCCTTGATCCAGCTACCAAGCGAGAGCCTCCTTAGATGTTCGTCGAAGCTCTTGGCTATTAAGATTGGCTGACACAACTATTAAGTAATTTTTTAATATTTTTTTTTCATCATCATCATCAACACCCTATTAATGTTCCCACTGCTGGTACACAGGCCTCCACTCTCTTTGAGAGCTATAATCTACCACGCGGGCCCAGTGCGGATTGGTAGATGTCACATGTCTTCGAATGTTTGGTTCTAAGCCATGCTGGTTTCCTCACGATGTTTTCCTTCACCGTTTTGAGAGCAGCAGTGATGAAATAAATTACACAAAGTAATGTGTCTGCCTTGGTTCGAACCCATGACCTACTGTTCGTAAGTCGGGGCCGCCAACACTGGGCCACCGCAGCTCTTATTTTTTTTTTTTTAATATGAAATTTGTCATTAGCAACTACATAACCTGGAATTGTGCCCGGTTAATGGCAATAGGCTGCCCCCCTATTATATGGGACTAAAATTAAATATAACAGGAGAAATGAGGTGCACTAATTCGTACAACTCTGCCTAACCCTTCGGGGATAACAGGCGTGATGTTATGTTGTATTAGTCTTAGTAAAGCTAAAGTTTTAAATATACCAAGACTCCAAACACTTGTCAACATTGCTCAGTTGTGTAGAGTGCAATATGTGAGAACTAGAAAATTCTGTTATAAATGATACTTCGATGCATTGGAGAAAATGTTTCTAGCAGCGTATCGGCTTATGATAATATTGGCCTGGATATGTCCCACTGCAAGGCACAGGCCTCTTCTAACACGGAAAAGTATATATACTTATGCCTATGCATGTGTAGATCAACAGCTTTGCATAATAATAATATGAGTTCCCATTTTCAAATGAAATCTGAATCTTAAAATTAATGTCAACCAGACCCTTTTTCAAAAATGACTTTTCATTATTGAAAAAATTGTCTGGTTGACATTGAAAATAAAGCAATGAATATCTTGGCGATAGTGCATGCATGCGTTAGCTAAGTGGAAGCGCTAATAATCATGAAAAGCGACATTAAACGGCCAAATGCTGAACAAAATCTAACTTTACATTTCTTAAGTAAATTGCATTTATTGCACTCCTTAGTACGATCCACTTCATCAGGCATGATATGGGAAGTTTTCCGAATTTCTTGCAAGTACAGAAAACCCTCGGACCCTTAGGGAAATCAGCCCTTCGCAGTATGGGGTAGCTGTTGTCAATTTAAGTAAGCATGTAGACATTCAGGCAGATGTTGTTATCTATCTAACCTGTTACCATTGAATTTCTTTCGTTTGCAATGAGAAGTGGTACATAATACCCTATTGACCTTTTCATGTAGGATGAAGAAAGTAAAGGTTTTTAGAATGGATTCAGAAAAACATAACAACACTCCTGTAATCCCTGAAGAATAAGGCAGAGCTGTACCATAGTACAACCATTTTTCGCCATTAACGTTTAAGTCCTAACTTCCCAAGTAATAGGGGATGGTAAGCCTATAGATTTAGATCTTATTGCGAAAGTTACCTATACAGGGTATAAATTAACCCTTCACACATCTGTGAACCAAGCTTTCTGTACATCAAACTAAGTAACCCTACGCAAAATTGTTTGCTGGGAAACAACTTTTTTTATGCTCAAAAATCTCATTTTACGGTAAAACTCAATTTTCCAAAAATGTTGTATAAGGGTCATGGAGGTAATTTAAGTGAAGTTATATCCTGAAAAACTAGTAAGTATTTACAAAAACAGCTGTGCAAAATTTGGAACTTTGCCTATTAACTCCGTAACTAGGGAGTTCCCAGGTATGGTCTAGAACGAAAAAAATATCGCGGTGGTGGGGAGAACAAGTGCCCTTCGTTTGCGTTAAGGGTACTTTTACACCCTTTATTACGGAACCAATTTGGTTCTTGGCACAAAAATAACTTGGCATCTTGAAAAGTACTTACTTACTTGTGTCATAAAATTCATGTCTTGGAAAATCGAAACAAAAATATCCTTGTATCCGACATGTCGAAATCCAGAAACTGCCCTGGCTCTGCGTAGTGGGTTACGGCCTCAATTACAAAGAAGAGGTTTTGTCCCAACATCGAGTGTACCATGTGAGCTCGACAAACTGTTGCGCGATTAACGCTTGTGCGACAAAACTGGGCCCCGAGTCTGCTATTCAATAGTGTCAGAATGATCTATCACTGATCTCATAATTGTTGATTTTGACAAAACTAAACTTGTCAAAATCAACAATTATGAGATCAGTGATAGATCATTCTGACACTATTGAATAGCAGACTCGGGGCCCTGTACAGTGATCTGCGACTCACCATAGTTCGAATGCACGCTTGTGCAAAAAACTGAAGTCCGACATCACGCTAGTGCGACAAATGGTCATGCGGCAGTAGTTCGACGCTCCCCAAGTGCGAGTAACGCTTAAATGTAACACTACTGTCTTCACAGAGTGCTAAGGACGCATTTTAAAATCTGACAAAAAATTTCAAAAAAAATCACTCTTTTTTTGATGCATTCGTGTAAAAATAAGCAAACGCGGCGTTGCTTTTTGCGCAAAATTAAACCAAACCACATGTACATCTAATAGTTAACACAAATAGATTATTACATTCTAATTTTCAAATTGTAGCAACTTTTTTTCGAGAATTTGAGTGTTCGTAATATTGTTAAAAAATAATTTCCGGTGCCTCTCCACACAAAATTAACGAAATCGTGTTGAGGTTATAGCAAAATTTTTCTTCTATCTCATAAATGTACTTATTTAAAAAATAATGGAATGTTCAACTCAAAAAGGTAGCAAGAAAAACTATCAAAATGTTACTATAAGTGCCTAACCAGACTCAGGCTAAGCCAGTTACAAGCCGTCAACTGTAACATTGCGCAACAATTTATTAAGCTGATGATGCAATTCCATGAATGGTAATAGGAGGTTTAAATCTCTGTGGTTTTTGACGTCATAATGCAGCCGAAGTACGGGCTTATTCATCAAACAATATCAGCTAATATATAGCTGCCTCTGTCACTCCATTACGAGTAGGTAAAGGATTATTTATGTACAGACGACCGCAGTTAGCATGCCACACAATACAAATGCTGATTTGCGCGAACATTTTCAGGGTGTGTAAAGTGACGTATGACATGAAGGTAATCTATATTTATAAAGGTATTTTCTCTTTACATATAAAACAGTTTCGTGACTGACTCAATGCATCTCTGAATACATCACACTTGGAAAGTTATAAGTCGTGATTCTGATGTCATGCTGCATGGTGAATGGTGAAATACTTCTTTATTTTAATGACAACATCACGCCTGTAATTCCTGAAAGGTTAGATCTGTCTAATAATAATAATTTATTTAATTTCAGACATCAATGGTCCATTATAGTTAGTAACAATTAGAACTTATAAACTATGTTAATAAGCACAAAAAACAATAATACAGTATATATTACAAAATTGAAATAGAAATTAAAAATTATAAATTTAAAGCAAATCATATACATAATAATTATTTAAAAATCGCCACAGAGGCATGTAGGCGTACCCAATGGCTCAGTGCATGTTGGGTACCAACTGTCTGCTATAGTGCTCAGAATGCTGTTAGGGCTGACGCGTACCCTGCATGATGGAGGTGCATGGCGATGGCGTGAAAGCCATCTATGTCCGCTCTGTAATAGTACACCCATATTTCGCGAATTATATTTTAGTCCAGTGCGAGTGTGGGTGAGCTTACTGCCTTTAATCGGGCACAAATACAGACTCCGTGTCCACTCGCTCCCTATTACATGAGACTTTTACTCAACAGGCGAAATGTGGGTGTATTTGGTACACCTCTGCCTTACCCTTCGGGGATTACCTAATGTTATGCTTCATCCCAATGTCGACCTACATCAAAACTTTTACAGAAAACATTGACGAGATGTTTACAAAACAGTTTAGAGAACTCTTAATCAGCCATGCTCCGTTGCATTTTATTGTGTACTTCAAGTATCTCTTGCCCACGCTTTAAAGATTGATAAACAGCTAAAGTTACTTGTTTGAAACTCTTGAAATGATACCTTTGAAAGGAAGACCGTTGAGAGAGTTTCGCAAAGTTGCCTCTTCCAAGCAAATAAAGATGTTTTGTGAGTGCTAGCCCTTAACTTCGTATTGCCGTGTGATGTTCACATTTTGTAGGATTGAGCTTTGTCGTCTTTTATGTTTCAGTTGTTTTTGAGAGTTTTAGAAAAGTAAATTTATCAACAAGTTCAATTTATCCTAAACCTTTAAATTGTGGTTTAATGGTACATTTTACCCAAAATTAACAATGCAAAATATGCAATAATAATATTCAACTACACAGTTTTGAAATCCAATAATTTACGCTGCGATCGCTACCGGGTGATATAATTAGCGGCATAAAGTGTATTGTGGTAATAATTACGAGCTTCCACTCCCAAGCGACATGAGATAGCAGCATCCATTAGCACCCATAATTATTTAGTAATGATTAATGGGAACTGGGATGCATCAGGGATGCATGGTTCATAGAATGATTCAATTATAGAGTGAATTTTCGAGATAAGACGTAAAAGCCATTACCCGCCCGTGTTTCATAAGGAAACCCCAATAGGATGAATTTCCGAAGCATGAACGGAAATATAAATTTGGTTTTTCAAGTAAAACCAAGCACTCTGTACTTATACTTCAGTTTCAGCTGAGCTTGTTATAAGATTGTATTTCTTTTTAACCGGCTTCCAAATGAAAGATGTTGTTAAAATTAATTCTGGTTGTTTGAACTGGGTTACTGATTTACTTTATTGAATTTGTTACAGGTACTTACAGCAGCCTGTGATCACTTTTTGGTTCAATAACAAGCGTTCAAACAAGGTATGTATCGAACTTTTTCCTTGCAATTTCAAAGCCTACGTGTTTAAAAGGGAACGCTTTGAAAAATCAAGTGGAAGATTGGAATAAAAAGAAAGAGTTGCAAGATGGGTTGACCTCTTCTAATCCCAACCCGTTATTCCGGTGCCCGGTCCGTAATGGGTCGGTTAATTTCCGTCTCTTTCTATCGTTAAGACCCGTTTTCTGTTAGCTCTTCTACTTTTCGTAGCTTTGTTTTTTTTCTGAAATGAAGATTTTGTTGAAACCCTTCGGGGCTGCGGGTTGTTCACAAGAGATGCCGCAGCCTTGACATAAAGGGCTAAGAAGGAACATGGGTGGTTTGTAATCAGTAAAAGTCTAACACTCCCTTTCGCTCTGGCCAAGAGCGGGAGGGGTTAACACCCCCCAAAAAAAAAGGTATTATTGAAATGTTGGTACAAAGTGTTACTGGGTTTTTCCTAGTAAAAGATAAACAAAAAAGTAGATAAACGCAAAATGCACCTTTCCGAGGATTACACACTAGCCCAGTTTCTATTTTAAAAACACATGTAGGTAGCATTGCTCCGTAGTGTTGTGGAATATGCAAAATGTATTCTCTCTTTGTTTTCTGAGGGTGAGGGTAGTTTTAGGCGGCAGCTCGGGGAATCGTGTTACGTTCGAGCACGTAAATAAGAATACTTCGGCCACATGCGGGTGCAGTTTTATTCTGGTTGTTTTTATCTACATATTTTGTAGTTTAAGCATTATTTATTTTGTCTTGTGATATTATTTTATGGTGTTCTTCAAGTACACAGCTGCATCCGATGAGTAAACAAGACAGAGGATGATTTTAATTAAAATATTATTTGGGAAATTGAAGTTAATATAAGTCTATTATATTTAAATAATAAATTACTGTTACGGTTAAATTGAAACGGATTTAATTTACAGAAGCTGATGATAAATTCGCGACTGTCCATAAACACAACACAACCACAATTTTATTTTGTGAGCTCATAGGTCAAAATATTGTAACAGCCAAAAAAGTTAAACATAAATGCTTTTTCCGTGAATGGATCGTTCCTGTAGCAACTACAAAAATCAGACGCTCAAGATAATTGAACAGTGAAAGATTAGATTAACTTTTTGGCACCTACACCAAATACCTACCCACTCAATTATGATAAACGACGTAAAGCAAAATAATATTGGATTGATCAGTTCATATTTTTGATTTAGTAATAACTAAGCCATTCCAAAGAGTCGAGGGCTCTTCCCCTAAACCATTACTTCTTTTTGTAAATAGGCTTCCGTAAAATAACGTCTTACTCGATATAAATATTAAGTTTTATGACCGACTATTAATATCGATATAAGTTATTTTTAAGATAACATCGTAACTAATAACAGTTTATGTTATTGACCATGTCTCTTGCAAAGATCTTTTTTTTTTGGCGGGTGGAAAATCATCAAATCAGAAAATCATCCCGCTCTTGGGCAGAGCGAAAGGGAGTGTCAGACTTCTACTGACTAAAAACCACCGAGGTTCCTTCTTAGCCGCGATAACTTCTGAACAACCCGCAGCCCCGACGGGGGCAAAAAGGGTTCAAAGGTATGGTATAATCAAATCGGAACGAACTAACGAACGAGGCGGCGATTGACTACTGCGCTTTGTGTCATGGGTTCGATTCCCGCCTGGAACAATAATTTATAGGGCCTATAGTAATCCGTTCGTAAATAATAACCCCCACTCGGGTCGATGGGAGCAGCGGTGGGTTGGTGGCGGCCCCGACTTACGAACAGTAGGTCGTGGGTTCGAACCCAGGCAGGCACATTACTTTGTGTAATTTATTTCATCACCGCTCCTCTCAAAACGGTGAAGGAAAACATCGTGAGGAAACCGGCATGTCTTAGAACCAAAAAATTCGAAGGCATGTGACATCTACCAATCCGCACTGGGCCCGCGTGGTAGATTATAGCCCATTGTCCCAGCAGTGGGAACATTAATAGGCTGTTGTTGATGGGTCGATATTAAGATTAAGCTGCGATTGCCTAGGTTGACCAACCTAGGCAATCGCAGCTTAACCGTGGGTGACCACACGTTACATACCGAATTTCCTCCGTGCCTCGGAAAGCGCGTTAAGCTGTTGGTCCTGGCTATGTCAGCAGTATCGATCTTTGGCAGTCGTTACAGGTAGTCAGTGACCTGAGAGTCTGACAACCAGTCTTACCAAAGGGTATCGTATAACCTAGTGTTAACTGGGTTGTGGAGGTCAGATAGGCGCTCCATGTAAAATACTGGTATTCAAAAGCATCCGGTTATACCGGAAGCCGGTCCCAACATAGTTTGAAAAAGGCTAGTCAGATGATGATAATAGTCGTTCCGGGTCTGGCTGTTTGTGTCTGTGACTTTAAATATTTATAACGCACAGGAGTCAGGTCATCTCCTCTATGTCTCTTGGTGTGGGCAACGTTCAATAGAAATTACGAACGCGACTTTGCTTTCTGAAGCTCTACTTAGTAAGTCAAAGTACAAGCATAGCTACAATCTGTTTTATATAAATAAAGATTATTATTATTATTATTATATTTTGGCTTAATTCACCATAACTAAATTAAAGAAATTCAATAAGCATTTCAACAAGTTGTATTATATCACATGTATGATAGTCTGTAAGGTATTTTGACTGGCCTGTTGGTCTAGTGGTTAGTGACCCTAACTGCTATGCCGGAGGTCGTGGGTTCGATTCCCACCCAGGACAAATGTTTGTGTGATGAGCACGATCATTTGTTCTATGTCTGGGTGTAATTTATCTATAATATGTATGTATTTAGAAATATATAAGTATGTTTATCAGTTGTCTAGTACCCATAACACAAGCTCTGCTTAGCTTGGGACTAGATGGCGTTGTGTGATAGTTGTGGAATATTATTATTATTATATTATTATTTATTTAGCCTGAAAATAAATAAATGTTATGTTATGTTAAATGGATTTAAAAAAAAATGCCGCCTTAAAAGCTCTATTTTTCTCACTTTCGACTCCTCATAAAGTTGCTATCTTTGTTTGCAAACTTCTCAGCGCCTCCTTCACACTCTGTTTACCTGAAAAAAGGTGTACAAATCATAAATATTACGACAGGAACGCGCATGGAGTGCAAAAAGCTACCATCACCTCATATATTGAAGGAACAGGTTCGATTACCAATGCAGCTGACAGTTATGAGTACTTATGAGCCAAGCCCGACTAAGATTACGCACGCAACACATGAAACCTTTTTAGATAAGACCTTTTTATATTATGCAGCTGAAAAAACTGAAAATCGAGTAAAATTGTTTGTGAAGCTGGTTTTGCCGACGGTAATATTAAGTTTGTAGCGTTAAAAGTATGAATATAAATAAACATCGCTTCGTTGGTCAGGTGTTCGCAAGCGCTACTGCTAAACATACGGTCCTGGGTTTGATTCCCGGGCCGGGCAAGGGATTATTGAGTTTTTCTTTTAGACTTACGAGTGATGTTCGTGAACGGGCGCTGTCAGTAGAGACTGGTCATCTCTTAGTTGCCATGGTATATATATATATTTTTTTTTATTTGTTTATTGTATCGGTTACTGGACGCTCTTAACTTGCACGTATTTTTATTTTTTTGTACTTTGTTCTCACATATGTGTAAGATCTCAGTATTTAGGCTAGCTAAAGTAGACTCCCCCACATTGTTCAACTGAATGAGACGCAATTAAAATCTTGTATGAAACGCACACTGTGTAGGCAAGCATATTATAAGTTAGGGGATTAAATTGATGATAAAAATGCTTGGGCAATGCTGGGCCTGCTCCACAACCATTGATTACCTATCATGAGAAGTTATTGTAGAGGCTGCAGAAGATTGTAAGAATATCTTTGCATTGTATAGATTCAATATCTTAATATTATATAATTGCATGGCACATGTGTGAGTACTATGTACTATAAAGCCACTTTTTACATGTAGTTATTTTTTAGTGACGTTGCCCTGGTGTCTGAGAGTATGTCATGCTCACTTAAATGTCTCGCTGATGGTGGCGCATGTGTCGGATCATTAAATTCCCTTCAAAATGGTTGAGTTGAATGGTGCTGATCCAGGCGTCATGTTCGTGAACGGGCGCTGTCAGTGGAGACTGGTCATCTCTTAGTTGCCATGGTTTATTTATTTATTTTTATTTATTATATGTTTTTACTCCGGACGCTCTTAACTTGCACGTCTTGCTACATAGTTCTCACATAATATACCATCTCAACATGAATGATGTAATGTACCAAGATTTTGTAATAATATTCTGATTGAAAAGAGTGTCCATGGAGTTTCTTGCCCTTTCTTCTCCATAGAGATCTACGCTAGGGAATGGGCAACTACAGTACTTTCACAAGTTATTATGCCTTGTGTCTGTGACTGTAGCTTTAGAGTGCAATGCGTCGTTCCGGGGGTTACTGCGTCGAGTTGCGCAGTGCCGGTTGTTTGCGGCGGCGAGTGCTGCGGGTGCGGGGGCGTGCGGCGGCGAGTGCCGTGGCGGCGGGTGCGCGGGGCTCCGGGTTGCGGGGCGGCGGTTGCGCGTTGCGGCGTGCATTCGTTGTTCCGTGATTCGGGGTATCGTGCATTCGTTGTAGCGGTGTGCGTCGCTGCGTGCTTTCGTGCTCACGGTGCTCGTTGTTGCTGGCATTCGGCGGCGTGTGATTCGGCGTGGTGGCTTTCGGAATGACGTATTGCACTCGTAGATTTGTTTTTATGAATTGTTCTTCTGACATTCAAAAGTGCCTATAAAGGTTTAATTGAAATAAATGCTTTGAGTTTGAGTTTGAATAGTGAGTCGTGGGTTCGAACCCAGTCAGGCGCATTACTTTGTGTAATTTAATTCATAACTACTACTCTCAAAACGGTGAAGGAAAATATCGTCAGGAAACGGGCATGTCTTAGAACCAAAAATTCGAAGACATGTCCGCACTGGGCACGCGTGGTAGATCATAGCCCATCCCTCTCCTGAGTCCTTGCAGTGGGAACATTATAGGCTGATGATGATGATGACGATGAACCACGGTGTATGGATTTGATGTGGCTATTTTATTAGGTATACCTCTGCCTCTCCCTTTGGGTATTACAAGCGTGATGTTATGTCAAGTTGTGTTATGTAAATAAACACAGTTTTAGCTAGCGTGTGTTATGTCATTCGCATGTGTATGCTCGTATGTGTTGGGTCATTATCTCTTAAATGAGAACGTCACCGGTTAATTTGCGGTGGTCACGGTTTTAACGACTTCTCGTAATGAGATCTAACTTTACGGTCTGCCTTTTTTAATGGTTTTCATCTTACCGACAGCGGGAAATTGTGCAATTACTATTGTAAGACTGATAAAGTTTAGTTCTTTTGTAATATTAAACTCATCGCAAAGAAGAGACAGCATTATTTATATTGCACATCAAAATTGATCTATAACTCTCTAAAACAGCCCATTTATAATCTGGCCTTGTTTCATAATATTTATAAGTAAATATTGCGTAGCATTTACACCACAAATAACATTCTGTGTTTATGTTCATATTTACTTGGCTGAACATTAACAACTTCATACTCGCGAAATATACGTATTACGTACAATATTTCATTTGGCTCACCTTGCGTGCTACTCACGCCAACATTTTCCCTCCAAAACTTCGCCCTCCATTCAAAACTTTTTAAATCTATTAAATAAGTTACAGACTCACCTACCTATCAGCGTCGGATGCTTATGAACACAAAATGTAATCTATACCACAGAGTGCAAACTGTTGTGTAACACGCACGCCACACGCAACGTCAACGCAACGCTAACGCGGTGACGTCACGAAACGCAGATAAACGGAACCCTCAGGAAAAGATTTACCTTCAATATTTATGAGCTTTTTTTTGGTGACACTTTCATTGAGAATTGCGCCGTTGAGGGTAATACATAGTAACCTCGGCTTTAACAATGACGACAGCAGGGTACACCCCTAGCTAAGTATGTACGAAAACCGTAACTTTGTTAGAAATGCTGACACAGCGGTCGACCGTAGTCATTCGCGGCGACGCAACGAGAATTTTCCTAAGTGACACTCAAAATGTAAAAGGTTCATCGCCCTGCTTGCTACTGCGTCTGTGTTGAGGAGCGCAAGGGCAATAAAAAGTGAGCTAGGGTCACCACAGCGTCACAGCTATATTTAGTATAATGTTCGACTGGTCCCGTCGGATGGACCGCCGCTATTTGAATTTCTGAAAACGTTTCCTTGGGGATAAGCCCTGAGTAGATAGCGTCTGAGTCCTCCCGTAGCTGTTTGGGCAACCCTGTTTGAGCCACTCGGGTCTTGGATATACTTTGAATAGAAATTACGTAATCGACAAAATTTTGACGCAGCCTGCGGAGTCCTCTCTCCGCTGTTCTGTAGCGACGCTACATCGCCATTGCATTAGACTTTCCCTTCAGAATACCGACGCGCTGATTTAATTTTCTTTTGACCTGCAAATTAGACCCGTTATCGACAGAATGTAAATGAATTTTGTACACGTAATTGAATGATGTTTCAGTTTGTAAATACTTTATGAAGATACTAATACTTCACCCGCGACTTCGCCTGCGTGGTCGTCAGCTTCTGAAGTCGGTGACATTTGTTTGTTTAATTTAATTTTTTTGCCACTGGCTTCAGAAGCTGATTATTCTTCTGAAGTTTATGTTTCACTTTTTGGTGTTTTTGAAGTCGGTTTGTTTGTTTTTTGCAATTTATTTTTTCATTTTTAGTTATAATAAGTATCCTATACAAATATTCACTATGCATTTAACTTTCAACCAAAAAGCTAAACCTTAACCTTCAAGATTCCCTTATTTTTGCTTTCAACTCCTAACCGTTGAGGAGTAGTACCTTCCATTATCAGCTCATCAATATAAAGTGATGACTGCTAGATGCTAATACTTAAATAGCGTCAGAAAAAGGAGAGGTTTTGAGGTTTGCCCCCGATTTCTCTGGGATCCCTTCACCAGATCCAGGTTTCCATATCATGGTACCACCTTTGAAATATATCCTTTCCAATTTAAAATTAATCATCAAAATTGGTTCCTCCTTTTTGGGAAGTCGGTTAATTGGGTAGTTAACAAAAAAATCTAATTAGTCCGTTGGATAGATTTCCTAAAAATATTGGACACATATTTTTTAACAAACAATAAAGACGATACACTGCTTTGAAAACTCGTGTGACGTCATATTCTAAGACATTAGTATGACATTTCTTAACGGTGAGTGTCGTCACAACCCCCCCCCCCACTCAAATCTTTGACGCTTTTTATCTTCGTAAATTTTTATTGATTTGATAAAACAAAAAATATGTGTCCAATATTTTTCGTACCTAGTAAGTTTAAAACTCTGTTTCAATCTTAAATCTTATCACGTTATGCGGTTCTTTTGTAAAACAGTCGTATCATGAAGTCGGTGGCCCAAAAGTCTGACAACCAGTCTTACAAAAGAGTATCATATTACCGAGTACTAACTGGGTTGTGGAAGTCAGATAGGTAGACGCTCCATGTTAAGGACGTATTTGTAAAATAATAGGCACAGAATTGAACTACTACATAGACACGTTACACACACAAACGTTTGGTTTGTTAGCTGCGGGAATAAATAGTCAAGTGAACTAACTTTGACATGTTGAATTTTTTATTTAATACGGTCTTGTTAGCTAAGATGAAACCTCACCTGCAAACTTGGTGGAGTGACCTGAAGGTCAACTTCGGTGACTGCTACTGGAACTCCTCGACGGATCGAACTTGATGTGCTGAGTTTGGGCTCGTTTTGTTAATAATTAATAATAATATTAATTAATAAAAAAATTTCAATTTTTTTTTCTACACTTAGAACTGACTATATTTGCATACTTAAAGTATTTTTAGAAATCTTAAAATATGTTATGAGTAGAACATTAAATGTACCTAAACACAACACGGTATCGAAAACATGGCAACGGTAGAACGTTTTTACAGTATCAAAAACTATTATTTTCAAGAAAAACGTTTCTTGCATTTGAAGATAAAGAACCAATCTATTTTTACCCGACTGTGGCGAAGCCCAAAAGGAGGGTTATTTAGTTATAAGTTTCATTTGATTTGGTTCAGTTTACTCAGAAAATGTACTGAAAAACAGCATAATTTCGTCCGAATTGTAAACGCAACCTTAAATACTGGTATTCAGCTGCATCCGATCAGACTGTAAGCTGACTCCAACATAATAAAGTTAGGAAAACGCTAGGCAGCTAATGATGATTTCAATTTCAATCTACCTCAAATGCTTCGCCTCAATTATTGACCATTTCATTCAAACTACGTATATTTATTACACCTGCGGTGGCTTTGCAATCACACTACAATCATTAGTGCAAATCCAAGCAAGAATGCAATTTGCAGGACGGTCGGGAGAGGACGTCTCGTGCCCTCCTCTCACTCTCACACAAAATTACCGTACGCTAGACAGAGAAAGTCCATTAGGTTTTATGGCCTCCACTTCGCAGGACGAATGGTGCTCGAAACGTTGAAATTAATTAAATTCTCACCTAAACGCGACTCAAAAGCGAATTGTGCTCTTTCAAAGATAGGTTTAGGTACCTACATTTCTTTGCGCTAGTTTTTCTTTTTTAGCAAAATATTTTTGAGCTGTCTTTGGGATTTTTAAATCATGGCTATTTTTAACCAATGTTTTTGTGTTTTTCATCATGATGATTGGCAGATTATTAAATGACTTTTCAATATTATGAAACATGTTGTATGTAAGTATGTACTAAACCCTTTATATTATCTTCTCGGGGTCGCCGACCTCTCTGCAAGTTTCTGGCAACGGTCTTAGCTTCGACGGGTTATTTATGGTGAAGTTATCTACATGAAGAAGAAGCTTTTATGCTTCTAGTGCGGTATGCCGTCTATCATTATCAGAATTCATTACTTTTCTGTTTTTCGTAATTCACACCACCACCTACTTTTTTTAAAGTCCTGCTCTTTGGGATAGGGAACCGTGATCTAATTGTGGGTAGTTCGGTTTCGATATTTACCTATATTTTTATTATTATCAGCTTCTAGGACCTATCTAGGCCTATATAGGCTTACACGGTATAAGATAGGGATGCATGCAAATGGAGTTCTATAAAAGAGGTTTTTAAACTAAACACGTTACTAGAACTTACACATGATAATACCCTGATAATACACTAACCTCTTAGAAATCAGGGGTATATCGTAATGACTTCCTCCACAAATTTTCTCAGAAGTTAGAACTCCTTTAGAAAACCAACCCGGCTGTTTTAATGAGGCAAAATTTCGCACTGACTTTTGTAGACATCTTTCTACTGCTATACAGCAATCAGTCGACTATTCATTTAGGTATATTCCAGTGAGACGTCATCAAATGCAGCTAAGAAATTCTATGTACATTTTAAGATTCTCGAAGAGGTAGTTTGATACCCGGGTCGGGCAGTGGTAATGGGTTTTTCCATCAGCAGTTTCTCAGTAGTACCTAAAAAGTCTGGGTTTGTGCCCGATTAATATCAATAGGCTAGCCCATTTTACCTAGGACTTAAACATAATTGGCGAAATATGTGTCTCTTTAAGGTACTCCGCCCAATCCTTCGGGGATTACAGGCGTGATGTTATGTTTTGAACGGCCTAAACGGCCAGAACTCCACCTTTCAAAGTTATTCTATGGCAAATTACACTCCGTTTGCAATTAAAACTATGTACAGTCATGAATAATTCATAAGGAAGCAATTTGCAATGTTCAGGCCGACATGTGTCATGTGTGAGCACTACGCCCAATTACTCATACAATACAGCGGAGTGCGGTTTACAAGGAACATAACTCTCTCTTTAGTTATCGCGTCGTCCGGGACCGGGAGCCCGGGACGGCGAAACAGATCCGCTATTGTATCACCATCATTATGACATGGGACGTTTTCTCTCCATTGGGGCTCTCCTTCAACACCCCCACACCGGGACCCACAAAACGAAACTTATTCGATTCCAAAACCGCATTAATACGCGTGACGGAGGTACACACTTACATTTTATTTGAGTTGAAAAGTTTGTTATTGTTTTCAAAGTACTTAATACCTATCTCTATCATTTACGAGCGGCTGTTTGTGCAAATGCAAATTTCATGTTTAATCACTTTTCCCCGAACGATCCCAGCTTTTGGGTATTATATCAGAAAAGTTTACTCGTAAAAATCTGGCATACTGAGGCTAAATCGTAAACCAGTCGAGTTTCAAAAGCGGCTACTTTTTAGCAGCAATGTCTCCGGGCGAGGTGCGGCGCCGTGTCGAACTTCCGAACTTACAACTCTCATTTTAATAAACGTGGGCGGCGGTTGCGCCACCCCTCAGTCATTTGTTTTACTGTGTAAGTTGTTTAAATTATAGCAGACCAATACAACGCCGTCAGAGGAAAAAGTTGGAAAAGTTGTTTCTAGGTAGCCAGTTTGTAACGGCTGTTGCTCATGCGGATTCTGCGGCGTTGTCGATAAATCTTGAATTTACTCTGCAGACTTCGATTTTCTCAGTATTACAGGTACCCGAAACATTGTTCAGTTCGGTAACACGTACCGAGGTGCATAGCACTACTAACATGGGAACAATGTATCCACAAAATTCCAGGTAAAACTATTTCTTGTTACTTGGATACAACAGAGATTGGTTTGGTCCTCACCGTGGCAACATTCCGGCTAAATATAAATCGCAACCCAATCCCAAACAATATCGATAAATTATCACAAAAGGGGAAATAACACGGATGTGAAAAAACAATAAAAGTTTTGTCGGCAATCGGTGAGAGCACATTTAATTCAGTAATGGATTGTTTTATCTGAGCGTGCATCTTTTAACGCAGATTACTTTGTATCGATGATTTAGAAGGGCAATAAGTGGTTCGGGTATCAAATTTTTATTAAACTGATCTTTTATTGCTTTTTTACAAAACTAATAAGTTTTGTTTTAATACATTTTTAATTAATTAAATTTTGGAGGATCGGAGAAATGGAAACGCCGAAAACATATTACAAAATATGTCACCGATGCTGACCGGGCACCGAGTGTAAAGAGATACATCCACCATCTCCCGGCTCGTCGCAGCCGCTGGGACACACCATATTCGTGAGCACTGTGTTGCCGTCTCCTGCAGTTGCGTCATTCTCGAGAGACGAGTTTTTCTCCCCCACGTTCGATACCACTACAGCGACGAGGAACAGTGCGGCCACCAGAAGGCTTGCGACATCGTGGCCAACTGTCCCCGTAAAGTGTCCCCGCACTCAACGCGCATTTATTTTGATTCCAACTGGAGAGTTTATTCGCTATTGGTAACATATCATACTCAAACGCTTAATGAACAACGTGTTATTAACTCCCGGGATAGTTGTCATGTTAGCATCGCGGTCAACAAAATAATTGGTGCGCATCGTATTTATTAAGTTCAGATTAGCGTATTTTCGGCTCGTTTGAGCGTATACAGCTCTTCTTTCAAGTAAGTTCTTTCTTTTAAGTAAGTAATGTAAGAGCTGTTTTAGCTTACTGAAACCGTTCTATTAAGCACTACACCGCATTGCTATCACCTTACTTCATTGTTATTAGCTAAGTAAAAGAATTCCAAACAGCTTAAGTTGAGCTGATGCGGAGGTGCAGTGTGATGACATTGAACGTGAACTTCACTTTGCAAATGAATAAATCCCGGGTCGAAATTAATAGACTCCCGGATTCATATTTCACTTTTGCCAGATACATGATTTTATTGAAGAATAATTCGATTTTAATGCAGCTGTAGTTTGTATACGGAATAAAAAGCTGGATACCGGGAATCGCAGTCTATTGGAAAAAACATATCAATTATAATAAAATGTTGTATCGTCGGAAGGTCAATGTCAGCTGGAAATCATCCGTAGGTACCTACTACATTTTCAATGGATGCTTTTTATGAAAGAATATTTATGAATGAATATGAGTTTTGCAAGACGGGATTATAATGGAAAATCAGGAATTTCAGTTAGTTCAATTCAGTCAGTGTATTTAAATATGATCGAAATGACTATTAGAGCTTAATAGTTAAAATACTTTCGCAAATATGAAATTTTTAATTGTTAACAAGTGTGTTTTTGAGAAGCTGCACGGGTCGATCGATCAAAGAGTATAGATGTATCGATTTCATCTTTTATCGTTACACACTGTTTGAATTTACACTAAAATTCAATAGTGAACCGATGGCTTACTGCGTTTGCAGTTGACAGGCGATCTCGTTAGGCTGCAGGCTAAAATCCTGTTACGTCCAGCTTTTGCAATTGTGGAGCATCGAATCCTGTTTGAACTACACCTCATTGTATTGCGCGGGTAACAAGTAATAATATACTGAAATATGTAGATAGACACTGAGTTTATTACGGAAAGTAAGTGTTAAAAAATATGTATATTGTATTGTTAAATGACGTCACGATTTAGGCCTCATTCACGGAGACGCGGGGCGTTCCGCGGCGTGGTGTGCGTTTTTAATTCAAGCACATGGCGATGTATGAAAACGGTAACGATTTCAAACGACGATTTTACGAGAAGCGATTTTTCGTTCGTTAGTTAAAAATGCAGCGTTTGTTGCCGTTTGGACCCGCTTCTCAGTAAATTAATAAAATAACACGCAACGGGCCGTAAACAAGCCCTTAAAAGCGTTTGTAACTTAATCATTTTCGACAGGAAACTCTTACCAGTGCAATGCATCAGAGGAACGAAAGAACTTGCACAGAAACTTAATCAAACGTGTCCATCAAGCAACCACCAGTCTGATTGAGTACTCTGCTGACCAAGCTACCATTACTTTTATCGAACTCGCAAAACTAAGGCAGGGGAATGCAAGTAAAACTAACTTTGAAATAAAAACAGAATTTTCCTTTTCCCAAACCAAAAATAACTCTTGACAAAAAAATTAAATCTCTTCGTATCTGCACAGTTACTTACATGACAATGTGTACTTATATTTTATTTATAGGAGAAAGGATCCGCAATATAAGGAAACATAAAAACGGCGTGGAAAGGGACAGGAAACAGTACAGCGGACCACGATGGAAAGGACGAGCCTACCCTGGCGCCGCTATAAGTCACGCGCGATATTTACATAACACAATGCATTTAGGAAATGAGATAGCTCGCACAATACCATCTTAACTTCATCGGGAAATTAGTCCCCCGTTCGTGAGCGAAGTAAGTCGTGATCGCCGAAATTCGCACGTTAATCGGGGGCCGAGGCCGAATGCGTGACGCTTTCCCCTCCCTTTATAACACATTTTATTATTCAAAATAAGGAAGTGGTCATGCGATGTCGCGTTGACAAAGTTTTTATTCGACTTCTGTCATAAATCGGCGCTGAGCAAATTTCCATTTAATGAAAGCTTACTTTTATGTGCTAGTAATGTGTTCTAGAATACGTAAAGGTTTATTTTTGGTTTCGATTCGCGAGTGTAAAAAGCCGAGGAGGGTAATGAAAAGCGGCACGCGAAACGGAGGTAGCTATCAGATTAGTTAGAGATAAAGGGGTTAGTTTTAGTACGTAGTAATTATTGTATGATAAGGCTGGTGTTGGACATGCGATGCTGGCGCTGCGTGCACGCAACTGAGCCGCCGTGTTCGCGCTATCGGAACAATATCCGGGCCACACAATTAGCCGGAAGCTGTTCATCTCCCGTGTAGTTAGGTAACGTGATAACTGAACGTAATCCTGAGCGTGTAAACTAGCTGAGAGGGTTATGGTTTGCGTGTAATCTGAGAAGTTGTGCAAACACTTAAGTCAAGTGATTATCTATAACAAACATGATTGCTTGCCGTTTAGTAACGTATCTGTTGCTCAATTGAGAGTAGCTCGTGGATAAATAATAGTATTCGCACTGGTCGATCTTTAGATTAAGCTGTGCTTGCCGGGTCGACCATCCCTTACATACTGAGTTTTCACGTTTTTACTATGCCTCGGAAAGCAGGTTACACCGCTGGTCCCGGCCATCATTTGTATACATATTTGGGAGCCGTTACAGGTAGTCAAGAGCACAAAAGTCTGACAACCAGTCTTACCAAGGGCACTACCCCTTGGTGAGACTGGTTGTCAGACTTTAACGCTTAACGCTCCATGTAAAAAATCTTTTTCCTTCTTCACCTTATAAATATTTCTCATAACTTATTCATAAACTACAGATTTAATAATAAATTTATAGACTTAAAAATCTAAACTAGTATTAATTTATGGCATAATTTTAAAACTTCCAAGCCATTCTATAATAATGCTTTCGGTTTTGATGTAGCAAACAAAAGTGCAGCTTTATTTGTTCGCACATGAAAGGAGGCCTTAAAATAGCTAGCCATACACTTTCAAATTAACCGTTAGCCCCGAAATAGACAGAAATAAATTCAGCAAGTGGGCTATACAGCTGATCGGACGGATAAGGTAAGCACTACTGTTACAGCACTGACGAGCCATCCTTCGAGCTATATCTATGGTTCGAGCTATATCTGTACATCTGACCTTCACCCATGGCTTGACCTGCGGTTCCAAGGGGCTTCAGGTAATAGAATAGGTAACCTTATCGGGTGAGGACGTAGATTGCTTAGCAAATGGAGTGCTATTTTAGCTTCACTGCTGAATTATCTATGACAGGAATGCTACCTGCTCAGTCGCTTACGTATAAATATTATTTTCTTACGTAAGAAACAATCGCTATCGCTTTATAGTTTTTTTTCGGTTAGCAGTTTTTTTTTTGTTACAGCGTTGTATTTACCTTCCATTACAATTATTTACATACGCCTTTAAGCTATTCTTACTTCTTTAACTGAACTCCTATTATAATTGTTCAAAACAACAATAATTTATTATGCAAATTAAAACGATCCATCACAAATCAAACCATTCACCCGAACATTGTCACTCCATTTCCTAACCTACTCCATGGACGAGGGCTATCAAGATCCCCGCGGCGCGGCTAGCTATTCATCATCAAACGTCCCAGCTGATCGATCGTAGCCACGATTACGAGACCCTCCCTGCCCTCTGCCTCTCTGCCCTGACACTCCGTAACAAACAGTCTCCCGGTATTGGAAATTGTTTAGATTTTACTTTAAAATTAGTTTGAGAATTGATTTTGTACTTTGCGATTGGAATTGTGAATTGAAAATGTTTTGGAGAGAAATCATATTTACTTGGCAAATTCTTTTTTTTTTTGGTTTTGTAATTTATTTCTTTTTCAGTTTGAACTTTATAAACTGATAACAAAGTAACATTTATTTACTAGTCCCATACTACAAAACCTATCTGTCTTCTTTTAAAATAAAAGAAAAAGTTCAAACAAAGCACAAAGCGTTATCAGGGTATCCTGTTCTCGTAAAACTTTCGACTTCGTAAGCCAGATAGATAGTTGAGTATCTTTTAAAGCACCTATTTTGTAGCGTGTCTTGCGCAATATAAACCAGCTCGGCAAAGATGGAAGGGCGAGCTCGCACATTCACATATTTAGCAATTCTAATTCAGTTCCGAGTCCTATCAATGTTGCCATTGTGAACAAACTTTAAAGGGCAAACCAGACACGCAAGCTTTTGGACAAATAAGCCGTTAATAATGATAATGAGCCACAGATACAAGCAACAGAATATGAATTTGTAATTTGGATTTTTTATGGGTTAATGATTTTTTTTAATGAGCTTCATAGAAGTACGCGCTTTGGACGAAGTATTGTGGCCAGCAGTTCGATATACAATAAAACAAAATAAACAGTTTTAGTAGAAATAAGGCCTAAATAAAGATGAAAATGGTGTAAACTGATACTGCGGAAATTAATAACGATGATTTGATTAATTAAAAAATGTTAATTAGTTTATTCTTCTTGCACAAATAAAGATAATCAGCACTGTCATCCTCTTCTGCAAATCTCACAATCGAAATGTAATCTCAAATCTGCGTTAAGCTCGCCATTGTAATAAATCTATACTTGCATTTCAATTTATTATGCATATTTTATTTCTTTTGTGCAAATAAAAATAAAAGATAACATAGATACAGAAAGAAGTATTTAGTTTTTACAAACTATTAATAAAACACATTTATAAATTCTTTCATTCTATTCTTATCACCTTTGTGAATACAAGTTAACGCATTTTTAGCCGTTAAAAAAGTGTATATCATGGCGGAAGGAAATTATCTAAACTAGCCGTGATGTTAATGAGCTACTTGCTAATGAGGGCAAGAAAAACGGCTAGACCCAGACATAAATAAATAAACAAAAGACGGGGGTTCGTTTAGTTAAAAATTGAACTAGCCTGTAAATAATGTCCTGCTGCTTTCTGTCATTTTTAGGGTTCGGTGAATAAGCTGCGGGTGAGCTTAAGACAGTTTTAGAGTTACTGGGTAAGTGTTTGCAGAGCAACTATCAAAAAAGAATCAAACTCAAAAATTCTTACATAATAAGTAATTCGACACAAAAATATTGCTAAGAAATATTTTTCAGTCGTTTTACGGTAGTACTCAATGTAACGTAATCAAAACATTATGTTGGTGAATCCAGTAAATAATAGGTATAGAGGTCAGGTAGAGGTATTAAAACTAAAGTAATAGGGGATCGGACTGAGAGAGAGTATAAAAATATGATTCTAATTAGTCCCTCAGTTAGATTATCGAAAAATATTGGATATTGGATACGTGTTTTTTGTTTTATCAAATTAATCAAAATTGACGAAGATAAGATGTGGTTGTGACGTCATCTGTAGGTAAAAAATGTACTATCCTAAGACGTTTTCGAAGAGTTCACGAGTTTTCGAAGCACTGTATTGTCTTAATTTTTTGTTTAAGTATGTTAAAAAAGAAAAATACGTGTCCAATATTTTTTGGAAATCTATCTGACGGACTAATTAGTTTTTTTTTTGTCCGATCCCCTATTATAAAGTGTTTAAAAAAATAACCAATAAAAAAGTTGCAACTTTTACCTCTAATATCGTCGTACCTTAAAGGTTTCCAGGTACAGTCCAGAACAATTAAATGACTATGTTCCATAAATAGGAACCCTTCCCAAGTTCAGCACGTTGTTTTCAATTCAACTTATTCCGCAACAATTTACTTACTTAAAAAACTATAAGCCAGAAACAATATTAACGTAAGACATTGAAAACAAGTGGAAATTATTTTCTTGTCCCACCGCGCTGTTCGTTTTTTGATATGTTTTGTAGTGAGATTCAAGAAAAAGTTTATCCTCGACTCGCGGAGCTTCATTGTCTCGACGCTTTTTTGACCGCCGCGGATGATTCTGGCTTCTTCAAGTTGCAATGCTAGTAGATAACTTTTCAATGTTTTTAAGGATCAAACCGGTCATTTATCTTAAAATAAAACATTGAAAAACTTAGATAATTAGCTACGAGGATAGTTGCTGTTTACAAAATAGTTATTTAATATAGGTAACTCGTAAATCTTTAACGTTGCTATTTCATAAAATGAATATCACGCAGTGTAACGGTCATAAAATTATTTTAGGTACCATGTAATGACCCAACAATTAGGCTTTACATTATTGCTAGTCTACATGCGATTAGATATAACCTAACGCTATGCTTAAAAGTGATACTAATTTAGGTTATTAAACATGTGCTTTCACAAGTGAAAACAATACCTAATGATGCTATTTAAATTAATTTCAATTTAGAAAAATGTTTACTAGTTGTTAAATATACTGGTCGTCGTCATCGATTCAAGAAGAAAATGTAGGGTTATCCGTAAAACGTTTGGCAAACAACTTGTTAAGACAAAGACTACAACAAAACCTGTTTTGCCTGCTGTAATAGTAAGGAACATCAACGCAAAAAACCAGAGAGTTGTTGAAATTAAACAAACAAATTCGCAATATGAAAGAATACAAGAGAAAATGCGACGATCTAAAGAAAACTAAAACAGAACAAAATATGACATAAGTAAATGCTTGCACAGAAAGCTTTTGGCATGAAGTCCGCCTCCGTACGTCTGTGTACTTAAAGTATTATAAATAAATTAAGCGCTAACGTAATAATTTACAGGCGCCTGCACATTAAGCTATTCGAAACTTAAACCTAATGTTTTAGTGATAAAATAGGGTAGTTGACAATAAAAATCTAATTAATCCGTTAGACAAATTTCCAAAAAATATTGCACACATATTTTTTCTTTTATAACTTACACAAAAAAATGAAGACGATACAGTGCATAGAAAACTCATGTGACGTCATATTGCAGTACATTTTTTACCAGACAGTGACGGCACAATCCCCGCAGTCCTGATCTTTGACGCGTTTTATCTTCGTATTTTTTTATTAATTTGATAAAACAAAAAACATATCCAATATTTTTCGATCATCTAAGTGACGGACTAAACAGAATAATATGTGTTTTTGTAAAGATCAGCAGGGCTATTGCGTGCAGTTAATCGATGGACACTATGATAGCCACTGACATTTGAAAAGATACGCAATAGCCCTGCTGGACCCATCCCTATTGAAAATCTATTAAAGTTTGAGAGATTGTATTAGCTTATGTGCAGGCGGCATCTGTACTGTTAAGTTAAACTAATTCTACAAAATATCAATACTCAGAGTGTTATAAATAAATGCGAATGTAACTATGTCTGTCACTACTTCCCACATTAACCGCTATACGGAGGTTAGGACATTATAGGATGACTTTTATCCCGGTAATAATAAAACTGCCTAGCAAGATTAGTACGCTCCCATGGGATAATTCCTGACCAGAACACGGGTGAAGCCGAGACAAAAGTGAACATTATAACATAAAATTGCTCACACACAAAGTGCTAAGGGAACAACGTTACTATAAATAAAATGCATAAAATATGTTACATTTATGTATAAAATACGGCGTCGTATATCCCAGTTTACATTATATTACACGGGCCGTATTACCAACAGTATATCCGACCGGTATATTCAAGTTGCACGCTTCAGGAAGCTCACAACGTTAAACTACTAGTTTCGAGATTTTAAACTTTGATACCGCCATGTTTTGCCTAAATTACGTACCTGTTGTACCTAACCAATGGTTGTAAGTTTGTAAAGTTATGTAGGTTAAAAGGAATGTTGCACTAATGCACTAAAGGCTAAAGTGATGTAAAATATGTATGAAACTAGTGCCTACAACGGGTGTGTCTTATTATTTAAATTGCATCGCAGGAGTTATTCCGGAATGTATGACTGATTCCGGAATGTGTGTGACTAACCTCGCGACGTTCGACTGCGTGAAATTATTATAAATATCTAAAAAAAAATCTATAGGTAGGTAATAATGTAGTTCAATCATGATTTTTTTCGGGATAAAATGTACCCTATGTCGTTTTTATATACCTTATAATGTATATGCAAAATTTCAGGATGAGTGGTTTAAGCGTAAAAAGGTAACTAAAAATCTTACTATCGCATTTACGAGTATAATTAATATTATTAAGGATTCTAACTTCAGTCAAATTTGATTGAATCTTACTCAAGTTTGTCCACCGAATATTTAAAAGTTTTCCCAGGCATTCCACGCACCTATTCTTATACTTAGTTAAAAGTAGGTAAATATTTAGTTAGCTAAAACACCAGCTTTCCTTTGTGAGTGGCATTGTAATTAATGTTGCTACTACATAATTTCCCTAACGGTCGAACACAAGAATGAACAAAAGGACCTAAATAAAAGAAAACAAATTACAGCCTCGGTGCGTCTAAATAGTGAAAAATATGGGGTTGATACTTAAATAGTGAGCAAGGTCCCGTGGCGGCGGGGGCGACCCTGGATTCTTCACAAACGCCATTTCCGGACACCGAATCAGAGTGAACACGCGAGCCGGCTTTACAAAGGGTGTTAATTTAGTTGCTGTGAAAAACCTCCGCGAGTTATTGCGCTGAAACGTGCGGAATTAGCATTTCCATTACTACATTAAATGCTATAAATCATTTTCACGTGCGGACTGTGCCCGTTGTTTGAATACCCCTTTAATATTTCGTTGCATTTACATATTAGGAAGCGAAGGACGATTTTGTGACAGATTTAGTGGTCCTCGTGTTTACCTTTAAATTTAATTAAATCCCCCAATCTTGTTGTTTGTCTTAGTTCTTCGAATAGAGGGTCGGTAGTTAGGTACGTTCGTGTGGGTAGCGTTTGTGGACACTAAATTAAATCCCAGTCCAGGCCGTTCGTTAGCGCAGATTGAAATGTCCGTTTTATTTATTTTCCAACCTGCATGCTGGCGTAGGTTTGAAACCTGAAAACTAGAAATATTATATTTTAATATTCATACAGACTGGTTGGTTCAGTGGTCACAAGCGCGACTTCTGTACATAAGGTTTTGGTGGCGATTCCCTGGTCGGGCAGTGTTATTGGATTTTCTATCAGGAATTTCTTAGTAGCAGCCTCGAAGTTTGGATTTGTGGCCAGTTGATGGCAATAGGCTCACCCCTTTCACTTGGGACGTCCATCTTAACAGGCCAAATGTGGGTGTACTATTGATTATACCTATATCTAACCTAGGCTATGTCCAAGTCAAGGTAACTATGGGCACCCGTCGGGGCTGCGGGCTGTACACTTGTCACCGCGGCCTCGAAATATGGGGCTAAGAAGGAACATGTTTTTAGTCAGTAGAAGTCTGACACTCCCTTTCGCTCTGCCCAAGAGCGGGAGGGGTTATTTGATGATTTCCCACCCCCCAAAAAAAAAGGGTATTTATGGGCATGCCTATCCCTATAGACTTGAACATAACTGGCGAAAAGTTGGTGTACTGTTAGATACACCTCTGAGGAACCCTTCCTGGATTACAGACGTGATGTTATATTATATTATTATGTTATGTTAATATTTATATTCTACATCCCATTTTACACACATGCTGTAAAGCCCAACTGAGGAAATTAGCGGTAGCCATACTTGTAAGACGAGTTGGCAAACTGGTCAGTGGCTACCTAAGGACAGGAGATAGATAGAGGTCTGGAAGTTTAATTAGTGTGAGCTTCCCTGGCGCACGTAACTGTGTGGCTCCACTGGCCCAAACTTTCATAGTCTGTGGATACAGCTTGGAGTAAACTTGTGAAAGAAAACACACTGGTACTTGGATTAATACTTTATTAAATACTTTTAGAAACACTTTTACAAACACTTAATATTTTTGAACTGTACAGCTCGACGGTTACCCCAAGACTGCCTCTGTCCACAGTATTCGATTTACTTGAAAGCTCTGCGTCTACAATACCATAGTGGGGAAAAGCGCGCCATTTTTAGCCAATGGTGGTGGACGAATTTAATTCTTTTCCGGAATTATTTGTTTAATATAATTTTAATGGTATTAAATAGAATTTAAGTTGATTTGCAAGTATTTAATTATTATATAATATTTAATCAATTTATTCAGAGTTATTGAACTCAAATTGCTTTACGACTAGTCAAATAACGCACTTTTACTACTTTAATTTACATTAAAATTATTATTTATATTGTAATTGCTTACACTTGTGTTGTAAAAACTGACATATCGGTACTATATTGCTCAGTTTGTAGCAGTTTTGTTGAATAAAAATTGGACGACTAGATTTTGATTGAGTCTATATCTGACTTTAGAGTTGGCTATCCGTATGCTAAGAGTTAAGTCTATGGATACAGCTTGCAGTAAACTTGTGTTGTAAAAACACAAGTTTATTGCTCAGCTTGTAGCAGTTTCGGTGTTAAATATAGATTTGGGTGCCTAGATTTGAATTGAGTCCTATCTGACTTTACTATTAGTTTTCAGGCAACTATGCACTATGGCATCGGTATGATAAAAGTATTACCTAGGTATATCATACGTAAAACGACACTTAAAATCATTACGAAATACTAATAAACAATTTAAGTAAAGTACATTTTTCTCATGTGTGTTTTCATTTTTATGACGTCGCGTTTAAATACAGTACCGACCACAAAACGTCATTTTTTATTGCCCGAGGTCACAACATTACAAATTTTTAATTTCCTGAAGTCATAAAACATTATTATTTTCCATCGTTATCACCGAGTCCTCCCAAGATGCATTTTTACGACTTTAATAAAAAGGAATACTGAGCCGCACTTCGTGTCGTATTGTCGTTAAGTCGTGTCACATCACATGTTACGACTTCTATCTTAGCATTATTATTCATTGTGAAAATATTTAACGTTGTACTAACGTACATACGTTTTGTAAAACTTCCGAAAAATCTTGTTGCTTTCCATGATTTATCGTCGTAGATAGAAACTACTTCTTATATTTATTGCCGAAATTCATTGAAATCTTTAGTTTAGCGGTTTTCTCAGCATAAACAAACAGGCAAACATGAAATACAGGCTGTCGTGACATTGACATTTTCGTTTCGTGATATTGAAAAGATGCTGAAGACGGTTACCGCGTATTCGGTACATCATTCTAATTCCCCACGTAGAATTTTTCCGTCTTTACCTTATTTAAATTAGCTGTACCATACATATTAACCGTGTAAGTTTTGAAGGAAGCAGTTGTTTTTTTTTAATAAGTAGATGAAAACCTTCTACGTGTTATTTTCAGAATTATGTAGAATAGAGGAAGTCTAAAGAAACGGAGGTGTCTCATGAGATAACGAATAAACGAGAAGTACCTATGAAAGAAGAAGACTTCTTCTTCTGGAATAAGGGCAAGATCATAATGTAGTGTGAATAATTTAGGTATTGTACTGAATACGTGGTAACCACTTTAGCGACGGTGTCCTTTCCACCACAAATTTTCTAAAAACGCGATGAACGAAAATCAATCGTCTCCAATCATCTCTTTGTAACAAACTGTCGATAAACATAGAATTACAGTTTACTCTCTCGGATATAATCCCCTGCTCGTCCCCCAAGACACTCGCTGAAAGGAGGCTCTATTCATAGACTCGAGTTTGAGCAATTTTAATCAAAGACTAATCTAACATTTAAAGGTCAAGATCAATCAAGTGAACTAACAAGTAACATGGATTATTTTGAAGTGAACCAACAACTTCTATTTAAGGACAAACACAGTGTAAAATGTTTAAAGGGTAGGGGAAGGTAGGGGGTTTTATTTACGCTGATAGATTTAGAAGATACAAATTATTAGCCTAACTTTGCCACTACAGTGACTGTTCTCTTCGTCTCTACAAAATCAAGGAACTGTTTAATTATTTATAATTATGTGTTGTGACAATTTATACAGGACAGGACGCAAGTAACTTGCAGGTCATAATATCCTTTCTCCTAGCGAGTGTTCTGATCGTTGCAACCTATTGTAAGACAACATTTGGGGGCAGCCTAAGATGAAAATATCTTAGGCAGCCCCCAAATGTGTGGTGTTGTTCCTCCCACATAATTTTTGTTCTTTAAGAAAAGCGGGTGGTATCAACACCACGCGGGACAGGGTAGGTTATTTTTTTTATTTTTGCTCTTATCAAACAACTGAAAGATACTTAAAAAAATCGCCTAATACCTACTTATTTAAAATGAATGACTATTTTACCCTCACTCAGTAAATTATCAGCAACGGAATAATCATAGAAACTAATCAAGCAACTGCCACAAATGTCTTGAAGCTCCACAGCACATTATAACGCGCGAACATGTATCATATCCGCCATGACAGCTGTAGTGTCAGCGCCACAGAGCCGCACAGAGGCAGCGTGTATCCATCACGCGGGCTATCAATCATTTTGACGGTCTGTGCACTTTGCTCTGCTCTTTGACATTGCAACGTCAAATGTGTTATTGATATAAAAGGTGAAGCTTTTATGTTGAGAAGTTAGCTGGTAGTGAGAACGTTTTAAGGGTTCCGTAGTCAATATGGAACCCTTATAGTTTCGCCATGTCCGTCTGTCTGTCCGTCCGTCCGTCCGTCCGCACTATATATCAAAGACTCTTAGTACTAGAAAGCTGTAATTTGGCATGAATATACAAATAAGTAACGCCGACAAAGTGCTAAAGTAAAATATTGTTTTTTTTTAGGGTATCCTCATTTCACCTTAAAGTGGGGAAGATTTTTTTTCTCGCATAGTCCACTATGTGGGATGTCGTTACAAAGGTCTTTAAAAAATACTGCGAGTTTACTCAAACAATTTTTCGATGAAGTTGAATGATTTTAACCAAATCTGTTTAAGTTTATATGTTTGTGAGTCTGGATTTAAGGGGTAATCTTTGAAACTACTTAGTGTAGTAGTTTCAAAGATTAGCAACATTATATCCGAGTGTCTGAGTTCCTAAAAAGGAGATTCTCAATGCGATTGGTATATTTTTTTAAAGGTTCATGTGCGTTAATTTCTGATTATAACGCTAACGAATCCGGCGACAGAAGCTAGTGATATAACATTTTTGATTCAATTCAACATATTAACAAAGTAATGGATTCCTGAAACGCCTCAAACTGTAACTATCAATGGGTTAAGTGAAGAACAAAGGCCGTCCCTTCCTGTTTCTATTGTTCATGCATGCAGTGCTCTAATCACGATAGTCCTCAATGTCTCTAATTGCAGTAATTATACCCTGTCCAGCACTAAATTCACAACAAAACGCACCTAAATCGAGCACGGATCGAAAATGAATGGGACCCCGCTCCAATACCCAAAATTGATAACTGCCGTTCTAAAATGTTCACGAAGCCGATATCGTTCTCACGCCTCACCAATAGAGCGATTCGAGCAAATTATTGGCGTGTGTAAAATCAATACAATACCGGGAATTGATTGTGAACATTTCCAATTAACAACTTTGACGTTGGAATGATGAAGAAACGCGAAAACAAAAGTTTCGCCACTTGTATTGTACGGGCGAGGATATATGGGTGAGAGGCACGAATCGGTGGGAATTACGTATTCGTTTTGTAGAAACGTAAAAACAACGTGAAAAGTTGAAACTAGTTTTAATCAACTGTTTTGAAGTTCTGATACAATCGTTTAGCTTGTTTGAAGCACTATGCTTTGTTCAGAAGCTGCTGGGGTAGTTAGATACATTGTACTGGCGCCATAGATTCTATTAAAATTTCCACTAATGCATCATCATCATCTTCAAGCTACAAGAGACCAGTGCTGGACACAGGCCTCCTAAATCGTACGCCACTCGAACTCGATTCTAACCATCTCTCATCCACCATTACTATCCCTCCGCTGTCAGTCCGTCTGTATGTCATTGGGCTGTATCTCATGGTCCGTATTTAGTAAACTTTACTTTTTAAAGACTAGGCGCCACGATGCGATTAGCGCGTCTATTCTGCAATGCCGCGCCTGCTTGTAAAACACAATGTTTTTTATATTTTCCCTTAATATTATTACTGAATAATTATTTACATATTTCACATACGGGAAGGGACGCGAGTTGAGAGCGCTGCGGAACTTTTAAGACTAGCAAAAGACCGAATCGGATATGCGGAGCTGACTGCCAACCTCCAGTAGTTGGAGAGGCTCTTGAAGAGAGAGATATATTTCACATTTTATACAACAAACCTACTCATAGACCTTCTTTCTTAGCTTTTTTTTTTTTGGCGGGTGTAAAATCATCGAATAACCGCTTCCGCTCTTGGGCAGAGCGAAAGGGAGTGTCAGACTTCTACTGCCTAAAAACCACCCATGTTCCTTCTTCGCCCTCTACGTCGAGGCCGCGATAACCTGTGGAGAGCCCGCGGCCCCGACGACCTTCTTTCTTAGCTTCCTTTAATATTGTAGCAACAGAAAGACTCATCATCATCACCTCTAAGTACTGACTGAAAAATATAAGTGATGACGTTGTAGTGTGACCGTCGTACTGCTCATGTTCGAACCCAAGGCACGCACCGTTGTGTTTTTGGATTCATGTGCGTGTTATTTTTATCAATTATTCGATTATGAATAACATCGTGAGATATTTCTCGACGGCATCGGCATATAAAGCCAAGTCAGAGACCCATAAGCAGCATAACTCTTACACCAAGCTATACTACTTAAAAGATAGCTTGATCTCTGCGATATACGTCAAACTGACATTCTTAGGGTTGTGAGGATATAAAAAATATCGATAGAAATTATCGATGTGTCTTACTATTATCGATGCTAATGTAACATATAATTGGGTTTAATTTAATTACAAACGTTACTAAATTAAACAAATATTTTAATATAAAATTCAATTATTCTCTTAAAGGAGTACACCCCAAATCCATATCTAAATCAATTTTTGAATCGCTAGAAAGGTCTTGTAATTTTTTATAAACTCGCTTTTTATTTCGCAAATATTATCAAATCGGACGTTAAGTTTAAACATTAACATTAAGTTTTATTTCAAATATCGATAGTTTGTAGTCTGCGGTCACGATGATTCTTCGCCCATCACTAATTAGGTCTGCATGCCCATAAAGTATGACATTGACAGGTACTGTCTGTACTATTATCAAATTCAGGACTTCTGCGTGATTTTACTGACAGCTGTCGCAGAGATCAAGCTATCTTTTATGAAGTATAGTCACTAACCACACGATAAATAAAGAAAGACTGACTGACGGAAATGATAATTGCTGTAAGTAAGTACCTAATTACTTTCCCACACCACTTTCAAGTAGAACTAACTGTTAAACGTTACTTTAAAAGTAACAGAGCAAGCTGTTTTACACACTAAAAGTTAGTCTGCGATCTGAAAAAAACCAAAAAATCTCCATTTCATTCGCTAACTTCAGTTTTGTAGTTTAACAGTTTGTCACTTGTAATTCTACGAGAGAAAGTCAGTTACAATCCAATTCAGATACTTTTATTAGGAAGGTAACTGCCGTATTAGGTACGTTAAAGCTGAATCTCGATCATCGAGCCGAATTAGAACTGGGCTGGCCATGTCTGCTGTAAGCCCGATGAGCTGTGGTTCAAAATACCCACATCGTGGAGCCCTGACACATCTAGAAGGCGACGCAGTGGAACTTTCAGGACATGGCGGGACGAGCTGGACAGAACAAACAACCCGTGGTCCTAAATCAAAAGATTGGCAACTCATATCCTTTGTATTACTAGTCGTACTGTGTATATTTTATTTGTGAACTCACGAAAAATGAATTTCTGCAGATGAATTATTAGCCGTCAATCACGATCACGTTTGAATGATTTTATCGGATCTATCTATAAAGGTCAAGTATGTTTGCGGAACTTCGAACGTACCTAAATATCATAGCTAGTATGAATATTTAGTTCCCGCTTCTCTTTGCATAAAAAATTGCAAAAAATATTAGGTGGACGACGAAATGTCGTGATTGCCGTACTCATTAGCAAAACTTGGCACTATTTGTTACTTTAAAATATGTTTTTGATTTCTGAAATGTTACAGTACAATGTACTTTATTAATATATACCTACTAACTTCTAACGTAGATGTAGCTCCACAAAGGCATTACTTCGTCAACTATGTTAGAAACTGCAGTACTGCGCCAGACCTTGCAACAATCTTTGCGCGAAATTGCAAGAAGTTCAACAACTATTTGCTTTCAAGAGAACCTTGCCAATACTTTATAGGCGGCTGAAGTTCTTTTATCTGTGCAACAATAGCACTTTTGTACACATAACACTCTCTGTGTGTACATATATTACGTATACATATACGTATATTGTGCCACAGACAAGCCGCGTCTAGTCAATATACTACTCAATGTTTGCCCACCCGCCTCGACTTACGCGCAATTTTCTTTTAGTTCTTTTCAAATAAATTCTACCAGTATCGAGATTCGGGAGATGAGACCGCGTCTTTTGAATGAATATTAGAACGTAAGTCGTCTAGCTAAGCTACTACTTTTTATATTGCCACCGTGAGGTAAAAACCTGACAAACGCGACTCGAATTGAAAATGGACTGAATCTCGAGACAAATCTTCTTACTAGACGCTATCTTTCATATGGCTCACAGATTTCAATTCAGAGTTAATTAGATGTGCTCTACATAATGACTTAATCTAAAGTTGGGAGTCTTGATAACTGGCATTTAGCAAATTAACGTATTACCGGTGGAATTAGCGAACATCCTAACTAGTAGGAGTTCACACATGGCCGCTCATTGGATCCTCAACCACCTTCTCTGTTCACAATGAAGTTTGCACGACGGAACTTGCATCAGTACACAGAAGAAGGATATTTAGTTATCCCGACACAATAGGTAGCTCCCGCGAGATCTATGTTCCATATTTCATTCTTTAATAGAATATTATTTCTCTTTGTTACTCAATCATGTCTCTGTGGATCGATAATTTTGTCGAAAGAAAATTTTCTTACAAAGCTTGAGAGTTTTCTGAAGACAATATATTTGTGATTCGGACAAAGTTTGATGTGGTGTTAGATTGTACGTTAGTTCTTCGTGGAAACTTGTTCTTGTAGATAGCTGATGAGGCTATATTGTTTTGAATTTTATGCCACAACAGACACAAATGATCTGCAAAGTCGGTGGGCAAAGTTGCTTTGGCTTGAAACTCTCAGCTGGTCAATTAAACTTCGTCAATATTATGCGGCTGCGGCCATACTTCGTTGTTACAATGCATCGGTATCAGATCGCAACTTTAATTGATTATAGTTTTACATTGAGTTTTAATGGAGATTGATGAGCTTTATCAGATACGATAGAGTTAATTAAAAGCTTAGGTTGTATGCTAGCTTAGGTGTTTTCATTTCCAAGTAAAAACATTAATCAATTTTTCATTATTTTTAAATTACCACGTAGATATCTGTGACTTGATAGCACTTGTTTCTATTAACTTGCAATAAACAGGTTCAACAGGATATCGAGGCGCATAAACTTTTACCACGTATTCATTACATCCTTTGACTAGATCCCTCCCGATAGTTTTTTTTTTCTCTCGTAAAGTAGAACTATAATATGGAGGTATCACAAATATCACAGTTACAGATACCCTGTGATAAGGACTCCCGACCCCCTTTACCCGAAAATATATCATTAGTCATTTAAAAAATCAATCAGCCGTTCCATATATCTTGACATACAAAAGTGTAATGCAATCGACCTATCCATAATGTGAACGAGCACAAACTATCAACGTTACCTACTTTAATGCGACTATCATTTCCAGAGACAACTCGATTTAGCGCTCTGCCTACTTTCACGGGGTTCGTGCCTTGATGATACTCATTTACAATAATAATAGTGTTTACTTCCAAAATGAAAAACGGTTTCAGTTAAAAACATTCTCTTGTAAGAAAGGGTTATAACACAGGGTTATAATAATAATAAGGGACCGAATAATTTTTTTTGTTAGTCTCTTTGTCACCGAAAAAATAAAAACAATAAAATTAGGTATAAACAGGGTATAAAAAATATTAATAACTAGCGGACGTCACGCGGTTTCACCCGCGTAGTTTCCGTTCCCGTGGAAATACAGGGATAAAAAGTAGCCTATGTAACCCGGGGATAGTGTAAGCTACACTATTCATAGGCTACTTTTACAAAGGTGAAAGAATTTTTCAAATCGGTTCAGTAGTTTCGGAGCCTATTCGTTACAAACAATTTTTCCACTTTATAATATTAGAATAAAAAAGCTTCACTTCCAAAAACAAACAAAAAACGCTCTCAAAAAAACAAAAACGATTTCCCAAAAAAATAAACACAATAAACGACGATTTCCCAAAAATACAAAAAAGGGCTTCCAAAAAAATCACGAATCTAAAAAAAAATGTAAATTAACTTGAATTTCGAAAATCGGTGACTTTGTTTCATTGAGTTTTCTTGATGTCATTTCTATGGGACCAATCGCATAATTATGGTTTCACATATAGAAATAATTTTTCCGGAGTTATGAGGTAACAAACACAAAAAATACAAACTAATTGAGGACCTCCTCCTTTATTTGTCTTCGTTTTAAAATTAGCACTGTTTATTTCTACAACAAACATAACGAGTCAAAGTTAGAAACATGGCGAGCAAAACATCTTACTTACACACGAAAACCTCTTCCGTTTCAACTTCAACCCTAAACCCAAATTAATATTTTATATTCCAAATGATCTCGGGCTTAATAGGAAAATCTCGAATTGATTAACATCAAATCAAAGGAGAACGTAGAATGCACAATAAAAGTGGTGAGGTATGTCATTTAATCGTGCCCGGCGTCCTCATTTTGAAACGAGCTAAAAAAGGAGCGCGGGTACCTCAGTACCCGGATACTCCGGTACCCAGGGTAGAATTTTCCGATTCATATCCTTTGGAATTTTTCCGGGCCGCGTATCTACCGTGCGGTACGAATTTTTATTTCATTTGCTTCCTACTAACAAAACGAATGCATGGTCCTGTGAGCACTAATGAACCTGCCTTTAGAGCATTCAGCGGACTGAAATGCGCGCCTACACAACTACATTTACCACTTAATGAGCACCTGTGCCATTCCAATCTCCACCGTATGTCGTTGTGCGTAAAACTTTTAGACTTCGCTCTTCGTGTTTTCCAGGTGTAATTGAATGTTTGTCGGGATAAAAGGGGAGATTATCGGGGAAGCGCGGACGTTTCCATAACAGCGCTCGGGTGAGTGCGGTATGTACTCACCTACAAGTGAGACCTGTCAATTGTAATGAGACAGAAAAATTAAGCAGGCATTAAGAGGTTGATTCATAGTTTTTAATTAGGTTTGGTTCTAGAATGAGAGTAATAATTTACTTAGTGATATAACGTGTGCAATATCTTGAGTAACGTCTGTCGTGAGGTTAAATTGTTGTAGGTGCATAATATGTAATATATATATTTTTTTTGGTGGGTAGAAAATCATCGAATAACCTCTCCCGCTTTTGGGCAGAGCGAAAGGGAGTGTCAGACTTCTACTGACTAAAAACCACCCATGTTCCTTCTTCGCCCTCTATGTCGAGGCCGCGATAACTAGTGTACAACCCGCGGCCCCGACGGGCGTCAGCCCTTTCGGGCCCCTCCCATGTTGCTGACATCTCTTTGAGGCGCGCGTGGAACACGAACGCGCCGTCGACACGGCCTGTTTTGGTCGTAAGACGGACAGACGGCGAGTTAGCCCATCACTCACCGTCCACAGGCCCGCGTCTACGGTGGTCGGAGGTCATCGCGTGACCTATCGCGTTCCGCCACCTCCTTCGCTAGCATCACTGCTTCGCAGAAGGAGGCGACGGCGTCCCATTCCTCCTCGCCCCGGACCATGGCTTGCACCAGGGCCGGGCGCGAGAGGTCGCCGCCGCCGATCGCCGCTACGAGATTGTGCTGGACCTAGGAGCCTTTTAGTTACGGACATATTTAAGGTTAAGTTTCCGACTCTTTCACAAGTCTTTTTCTTCTAATGTCTGGGGGCACGGCAGTGCTTCCGCCAAGTCGAGCTTATAACTTTACTTTATATAGGTACCTGACCCCTGCTCTATTCAACACATAAGCACAATGTTTCTTTTTTTGCTTTACATTAAGTTCTACATTAAGACTTGATTATAATTCCGTTAAAATAGAAAACTAAAATTATAATGTTGTCATTTGTTTCAGGTACGTATCGGTTTCTCCTCCAATCAGTCAGGCTTTATCAGCTCAAAACAACAGGTACAAAAACTAAAAATCCTTGATCACGCTGCAATCATTTCCAATATTATCGCCTTTTTTTCCCCCGCTCTTGGGCAGAGTGAAAGGGAGTGTCAGACTTCTACTGATTAAAAACCTCCCATGTTCCTTCTTAGCCCTATATGTCGAGGCCACGGTATCTCTTACAACATCCCGCAGCCCGATGTTATCGCCTTATGCCACAAAAACAGATAGAAATCTATATCTATTTACATATTAAGCGTTCATGTTATTAAGATTTAATTTCACACGGCGACCAAATTGCACCTAAGCGCTATAGGAACACTTCCATTAGTGCAACCGCTGTTAATTTAATTTTAATACATGCATGCAATTATGTTGTAGTTCAGGGTGCAACCATACAATTACTTAAAGTGGTAATACTGAAATATAATTACGCCAATATTACCTACTAGCTGTGCCCCGCGTCCTTTGTCCGTGTGAAATTATTGTAAAAAAAACTTCCCTATTTGGCTTTTTTTAGCACGGAACCCTAATCCTTTTTCTATATCTATACTAATACTACATATTATAAAACAAAGTCGTCCACCGCGTCTGTCTGTTCGCGATAAACTCAAAACTACTGCACCTATTTTTATTCTGATTTCATCAATGGATAGAGTGGTTTTAGTCGAGGAAGGTTTTAGTTATTTTGCAATTCAACGCCAAAGGGAGTTAAAATGGGGATGAAAGTATGTTGGTATATTTATTTTACCAAAACTAAAAATCCTTGATCACGCTGCAATCGTTTCCAATATTATCGCCTTTTTTCCCCTGCTCTTGGGCAGAGCGAAAGGGAGTGTCAGACTTCTACTGACTAAGAACCACTCATGTTCCTTCTTAGCCCTTTATGTCGAGGCCACGGTATCTCTTACAACATCCCGCAGGCAAGTTTCATAGACTTTCAGTAAAAAACTGATATTTTCAAACTACAAACGGACACTTATCAATTTTGTTAATTTGTAGAGATAATGATATATAAATAATATTAATATACTGAATTTACCTACTGACTTGTCTACACACCCGTGCCGAGCACAAATTAGAAATTCTATTCCCATTACGTGCGAAGCGTGTAACGAAATTTTAGCATGGGCAACATTAAGCTAAGGTGAATAAGCAACAAAATGTATCAAGGAAACGTTTGCTTTTTATTTATAAAAGTTACGCCATGATTCACACATACATACATACATAAACACACGCCCTTGTCCCATGGGGGTAGGCAGAAACCACAGAACGCCACTTGCTACGATCCTTACATAATCCTTTTGCTTCGTCCAAATTCATACATGAGCAGGGCATATTGCATATCTTTTTAAATGTCAGTGGCTATCATAGTGTCCATCAATTAACTGTCAAATGGTTCATATCTTTTTAAATGTCAGTGGCTATCATAGTGTCCATCAATTAACTGTCAAATGGTTCCATTTTGTACTAAACCATAACCAATTTGACAGTTAATCGATGGACACTATGATAGCCACTGACATTTAAAAAGATACGCAATAGCCTTGCTGGTCATACAATTTGAAGTAAAGAGCACAACATGCTCTAGATTGTGTAGATTAATATATATTTTATTTAAAAAAAAATGCGAAAAAAAAGGTTTTAATGTATCATAGAAGAGGCCAATTCACGTGCCGACGACAATGACGCGCGTTTCACAATCGCCCCGTGTGCTTAGGTTACAAGGTACCGTTTAAATCTCGTTAGAAGCGCGTATACGCGCCTCATCAGCTAATGCTAGGGGCCTAACATCCATCACGTTTTTTTGTCACAAGCCTTTCATCCCTCCTCATTACATGTCCATGCCATTATCTTACTACACAAACACAATATAAATCACGCAATGCTCACACCTTTACGCAGAAACACAACACGACCGATTGATCGCCATCATTGTATGCTGCCGAGCAGTTAGCCTGGTTTACGAGCCTTCGCTTCGACGCTCCGACCAACAGATAAAGTTTACGAGGGCGTGTGAAATAACCTAATGAAACTCTACTAAACTAACCACAGCCGACGTTACTGTATCGATAAAACTATCTGTTAATTTGTTGTATGGAGAATTTTGTTTTCGAGGTATTACTTTTTTGTTTTGGGTATGCAAATGATGAGTTATAAATAGAAGTTATTGGGTTATGTAAAAATTTTAAAGGGAGTCTGATCTGCAGTCTGGCAATCTGACATTTATAAGATACGCAATAGCCCTGCTGCACGGCTATTGCATATCTTTTTAAATATCAGTGGCTATCATAGTGTGCATGAATTAACTGTCAAATGGTTCCATGGTGTACTAAACTATAACCAATGTGACAGTTAATCAATGTTAATGTTAATGGATGAGGCAAAAGGAATATTTCAGGATCGGAGCAGGTGGTTTCTGCCTAATGGGAAAAAAGTGTGAGTTTATACTCGTATTATGAAAAAAGTGTATGTATGAGTCTGTCTGAATTAAGTAGAATGTGTAGATTATTTAAATGAAGATTGAAATCTGATCATATTTTCGCCTAAAACCTCACAGAGAATAACAGGCCTGAATAGTAAATAGATAAAATCCAACTGCTTTTTACGGTTCTTCTACAAACTTTCCTAAATACAAAGGTAGAATTCGGTAAGAATGCCCATCACAATACTGTTAAGTCTTCAAATGATTGTTTTTCACTAAGTATTGAAATATGCTACTGAACATCATTATAAAAATTTACAGAGCCTTTTCTCTTTCCCCTTAACAGCCAATCTTATGTTAATCTCGAAAACAAAGGATTCCAATATGAAAGTAAAAATAACGCAAAATGCCTTATAATACTTGTAAATACATACTAACTGGAACGAGGGGAAATTATGCGACCGTTTCGGTTTTAAAATATGCATCAAACAAAACATGCCACAATACATTTTTAGCATTCAGGTAAATTCTACAAAAGGTATTTGCGTCATAATATTTACCTCGTACGGAATTCAAGCCTTAAAATATATATTTAAATCCGTTATTAGCATAAGTCCCGGGGTGGCCACCACTCTGTCGAATGCGCTCTCCATTGCAACAGGGTTACCACTGCGAAAATCTAAAAAACCTGAATCGATATAGCTTATGAATTCTGCTGGATATTATTATATTTTTTTTTGTGCGGTTTTGAACTTGTTTTTCGACTCGAAAAATATAGTGAATGACGTTGTAGTAACTGACGTAGTAGTAACTGGGATTCTAGGAAATTGTGACAGAGATATCAAAGGAAGAAATCGCATTGTGCTCTCAAAAATTTGCTCAAAAAATCCGAGAGGATGTAGCAATCATGTTTAATTTTTCTGCTACAGCTGAACATTTTGACGTCAGTCGATATTATTTTTGGTAGCATAGGTCAATCCAATTGAAAACTTCATTGATGACTCTGCCATGGGCTGTGTGGTGTTGTCCCACGAACCACTGTCTGTTCTGTTGCTTGCATTTCCCAGGAGCTGGTGGACGCTACTGAAAGTGCCAAACGCTTAATTTAGGGCTGACTCTATTTAAATTGTAATCGGCACACTTAGAAAAGAAGAATTTTTTTTTGACACCATCTTTATCGGGGTAGAGGAGGAGTAGTTACTTCGTCTAGCTAGACCATCTGAACAACATAACACCACAAAACAGGGGATGGGCTTGTCGATTCGCTTAACAAGTCAAATCTAACGTAAAAAAAAATACGCTTCAACTCTCGAAGACTCGAGATCGGTCGAGTTCACAAAAAGTAAAGTTTTTAGTTACAAATAAATGTTATATAATTAAGACAAATTATAACTACATAGTTATATTATTCCTAACAAAGAACAACAACAAGGCTATTCAAAAATGTTACCTAAGACCGTCTTTTTGGCGACGAAAACTACTGGGCTTCCATATATTCAAGGTAGTATTCATTCAAATGATTTCGGGTGGACTTTATCCATTCCAGTCTAACCGAATGCAGCTCAATACTAGTATTTTACATGGAGCTATTGCCTGTGTGTCCTCCACAGTACAAAGTTAGGGCACGTACCCATACTACGCAGAAGAATATTTTTTCTTTCTTTGTCTTTACGTGACCTGTTCTGAGGGGAGGGGTATTCAAAGTACCACGCATGGTCACAGGGGGTAAGGGGGTGTAGGATTTCGTCACGTAGTCAATGACGGACGTCAGTTGATTGAAAACTAACAGTTTATGGTGCAGTTGCTGTCAAGACGAGAATCTGAGACAAAAAAAAGTAAAGTTAGGTTTTTCTTCTTTTTAATATGTTTTTCAATTGTTTTTATAAGTATGTATGCACTTTTGGCCCACAAGGCAAGTGCTGTATTAATGATGATAAATATAATATGTGGCAAATATTTTTTTTTGTACTTTCAGTCGTCATAAAATTATTCAAAACCATATTTACGAACTACTACGTGACCTACACGGTAGTCGCAGGGGGGAGGGGTATAAAAAGTTGTAAAAAATGGGTCAAGTAGTATGGGTACGTTCCCTTATTTTATAAAAATAAATTAGAAAGAGCATTTATTCATATCTGCTACATCTAAATCATTCCGTTGATGTGGCAACCCTAGCAACAATCAGCGCTCTGGGCCGTACCCAGAGCGCTGATTGTTTCCTGAAGCCAAATGGCGGATTTAATTCAATATTACGCCAATTAGCATGCGTACGTGCTACTGTTTTATTTAAACGGTCCATTAAGGTGGAAGCTCACATCTGGCCCGCGAAATTCTAATTTTCTTACGTTTTTGGCAATTTGCAGGCCAGTGCTTGGTTGTATGTTTATGAAAATTTGATTTGCGACTGTAAGACGTATGAAGTTACCGAATTATAACCATCAAAATTATCAATACAACCCTCCAAGTTCATTTTCATGTCAAGATTGATTTTTGCATGTAAAAGTCATTCTTTAGTAATTTAGTCGTCGTTCTTTAGTAGTTAGTAATTTTGATGGTTATAATTCGGTAACTTCATACGTCTTACAGTCGCAAATCAAATTTTCATATACATACAACCAAGCACTGGCCTGCAAATTGCCAAAAACGTAAGAAAATTAGAATTTCGCGGGCCAGATGTGAGCTTCCACCTTAACTGCCTGCAGATTGTAATGAAGAAACTTTAATGTATGTAGCTTAATAACTACTTATTGTATGTTAAAACTGGAAACTGGGCTACAGAGGCCAAAAAGGCAGTCACTTCAGAACCACCAATAAAGATGAAGAAGAACCGGCAAGAAACAGGAACCAGCAAGGAAATAATAATATGCCAATTTATCTCGTTCTTTCAGAAAACGCCAACCAACCCGAACCGTCCTCACCGAATTTTGACGTTTTAAAAGTAAATCATGTTAATGTGAATTAAAGTTCTTTGATTTGGATAATTTTACTAAGATGCTTCCGGCTAGACTGGAAACCAACTCTAAAATATTAGAGAAAAGGCAAAACAGATGAGAAGATTTTTTTTCTATCAATGTTCCCACTGCTGGGACACAGGCCTCCTCTCTCTTTGAGAGGGAATGGGCTATAATCTACCACGCGTGCCGCCCAGTGCGGATTGGTAGATGTCACATGTCTTCGAATATGCCTCGTGGTTTCCTCACGATGTTTTCCTTCATCGTTTTGAGAGCAGTGCTGATGAAATTCAACGTAAAATGCAAAAAACACATTCATGATGAAAAAAGCGTTCAAATTTGTTCCATGAAAACTTAATTCAAACAATGAATGCAAATGAATCCGTAAAGTTTGTTTCACTTTCATGAATAATGTTGTCGTATTAAAAATACATAATGTTGGATAAATTCTCTCCACCTTAGATTTTAATGAAGAGACGTGTTTTCTCCTTCCTTTGGAAAAGAACATGGTTCTTCAACTATTTACTGTTGAGAAATCTTAGCCTTTTTTTTTGGGGCGTGGGAAATCATCAAATAAACCCTCCCATTATTGGGCAGAGCGAGAGGGAGTGTCAGACTTCTAATGACTAAAAACCAGCCATGTTCCTTCTTAGCCGTTTATTCCGAGGCCGCGGTATCTCTTACAACAACCCGCTGCCAGAAATCCTAGCCTTAAGTATTTACTAAAATTACACACTTAACATCACACTCACACCTCTAATCCCTGAAGAGCTAAGCAGAGGTGTGTCTGTAACCACTAGTATTTTTTTTATTTGGTTTTAAATACGTTACCCCACACTAGGAATTTCTCCGGTATCGTGGGTGCGTTCACAAACATTTAAACTCACATACACAAATACCCAGACCCGGAACAACTATCTGTAGGTCATACAAATGTTTGTTCCGTGCGGGGATCGAACCCGCGACACGCAGCGCAGCAGTCCATTGTTTGAGTCACTGCGCCAACCGTGCCGTATTGTTCCTGCATTTTGCCAGCTATGTTTTAGTCCCATGTAATACAGGGTAAGCCTATTGCCATCATTACTAGACTTAAACAACAAACTAACAGCAGATAACTATAGTAAGTAAATGCAGAAAAATAACTAATTATTTTTGCTTTCATTAGTCAAGGTATCTATGCAAATAAGGCTTACCTACCTATCCTCTGCTGCAGCTCTTTAAAACTCAGCAAGCTCCCAAAGGGCAGCACGGCCATATATCCTTGTGTTGTACAACTTTACATAACTAAAACAGTAGACAAAGCGTGTAATGAAAAACTACACTAAAGTCACGATAACACGAAGCTGAATGTTTTTACTTGAAGTTTTTAAAGTAAAATTCACTTCAAGTTCGTACTTAACTGCGCTCCGAGGACAATTCAAGAGACTAAATAAAATTTATCTAAACAAAGTCACTCCCATACCGCACCCGTGCCGTATGCATTTGTGTAATGAAAGCCGCTTAGACGCGCAACAGGTATGATAGCTAATATCACTGCTTTGAAACAGGCTAAAGCGCTTAAGTTTTTTTATTCTAAATCACATTTGCACAGCAGCCATGCGACGCCGTCTCTGCGTCTAACGCTCCGGGCGTCATCTCTTTACGCCTCTTTGCGCTTACATCGTCTCATTTCATATTCACATAACCAACATTATACCACTCTTTATGCGATTCTGATCTTCATACCATATCAGTTTTTACATCAACGCAAAAACATATTCCATTTATGATATCCTGTTGTGCCTCACAGCTGAAATGTGACTGTTTGAAATGGACCGTGTTAACTCTGTTGACAATAAAAATGATTTACTGTGTGCCGCGTCACGTGCCGTGTCCGGATAAAATCATTCATGGTAACTCTTCCGTGTTGCAGAGGCTTTAAGCTTTGATATAAAACGGTTTGTGAAATGAAAGCGCTCTAAAGCGTTCTAAACGCTGCATTGTGCTGGTATGAGGCAATACGGGCGAGAAACAGCCAAGTCTACCGTGAATTATGCTTTAGGCTTATACGTGTGCAAAAACGGTCCAACGGATTCCCGGATGATTCTAAAACATTACAAGATAGATTGATCGTTCGACAGCAGCACTAGAAATAAATTGTATAACAGTGGAACATCTTTCAGAGATCACAAAAGGCTGCAAAATCAATTCGGCCGGCGACGCATGTAGTTGGCAATATTTCAAATTCTCTTTGATGCAATATTTCCTTTCCTCTCTTTTCTCTGCATTACATAACCGTGGAATTGTGCTATCCGCATTTTGTTAAGTTGACATCTCAAGACATTTGATACTAAATGGAATTCGAAATGTACACACGGAACACTGATATGTTTTCCGTTATCGCTCGGTAAAGATGACTTTGACATAGACTCTTTAGTGCAATGAATACGATTTCCATAATTTTAACTAAACACTGTAGTAACGTTCAGTTTTATGTTCTGTATTTCACACATAGTTACCTGACTGAATAAAGAATTCCAAACAGAATAACGCTCAACGGCTCAAATACCTCGATGGAACGCAGAATAATTTTCAACTATACTCATATATAATTTCCTAAATCCCCGGGTGTTGGCGTATGCCAAAGGTAAAACGATATGAATCGCCATTTACTGTGTTAAACGATAATCGCCAATAACCACAAGGCAGTTTCACGTGAAAAATTTATTGAAATAATGCCATCCGTGAAATTAATTTCAACAGATTATGTAAATTGCGCGGATGTGGTTAAAATTATTGCATTCCGAATTAAATTTGTGAATTGTAAATGACTAATTCGCTAGAGAAATAACAGAGAGGTAAGGAAGATTAAAATGGAAGTATTAAGGGTTTTTAGCTAAATGGCTGTTTCGGTTGAGAAGAAGAAACTTTTTGGATGGAAAACACTTTCTTACCGTTTGAGTTGGGCCTCGTTCATTAGGGAGCATTTTCAAGGAGTGTTTTCACTGTTGACATCTATTTTATAGCATTAAGTTTGTTCACAGAAGGAGGCATATAGCCATGCCTACTAATAATAACTTAAGAATCAAACCGACAGCATACCATAAACACCGAATGAGTTTAAAGTCTTAAGCCGCATTTTGAAAGTTTTGAATCTAATAATACGTCTAATAATATGTCTTTTTCGCAAAATTACCTATAGTAAAAAATCTTCACAATGTAACCATTATATTATTATTACATTATATTCATGTCATAAATTCCATTTTCGTAGCACCCGCGTAGCAAAGCGTGCTACGCGTGAAATCAACGCGGGCAATATTGCTACGGAACGGTCTACAAAAATATAAATACTAGTTACAACCTACATCGCTCCTCTCTTATGCAAGAGGTCTATTAAAAATTTTAGTATTCCAGCAATGGACGTCGAAGTGAGTCCGTCGTTGCCTTTTGTGTACGGAAGCCAGATGCTTAGTTGAACTTTTGACGAAAATTGCGCTCTGGAGAGTATGCAATTTTAGTCCATAGTTAGATTGAACTCTATCTGTAATCATGACGTAAGGTCTTGGAATCAGGTATGTTTAGAATAGTCTAAAGGCTTTATCAAATTGCTATGTTTTACATGGTGCAGTTTTGCATCCTCGTCAAAATATAGGAGATAGTCGATTAAGGAGCTCGTGGCTTAATAATATCAGCCACTCAGGTCGATGTTTAGGTTAAGCCGCGCTAGCCTAATTTAGTATGTGGATGGGTGACCGCCTATTACATACCCAGTTTCCTTCGTGCCTCAGAAAGCACGTTAAGCTGTTGGTCCCGGCTGCCATACATAGATCTTTGGCAATCATTACAGGTAGTCAGTGACCTGAGAGTCTGAACACCAGTCTTACCAAAGGGTATCGTATTACCTAATATTAACTGGGCTGTGGAGGTCAAATAGGCAGTCGCTTTATATAAAATACTGATATTCAGCTGCATCTGGTAAGACTGGAAGCCGACCCCAACATAGTTGGGAAAAGGCTAGACAGATGATGAGTCGATTACCGTTTATGACAAAAAATGGCTACCCACTTTATTATCGATTTAGGTCGAGAATCATTGGTACAGTTGTTCGTCCATGGAGGGAACTAGACGAGGATGCAAATCAAAAGGCTGTATTAGTAGCACAAATAAGTAAGTCGTTTGCTTTATTGATCGAAAAACTTGATCTGACTTCCGAAAACGACGAGTATCTTCAGAAATTTTGTCTATATGGCCGTAAAGTAAATAAATGAATACTTTCATGGCCCCTGTACTTCAAAGCATCTAAACAGGGACGGCGAACCTTTAATATTTATTGAGACCTTGCATGTGTCATCCAATAATACTGCTTAGTCTATATAAGCAGATAATTTAACTAAATCTTTTCAACCAAAAACTTATTTACTACCAAAAACTTGGAGCTCAAATTAAAGTAACATCTTTGTAACTTCTGTTGCTGCTGATTAGATTATAAGTAACTCATTATACATTATAGTATTAGGGTTGTAAGAAGAAGTTACTCTTAGTGAATTGCATGTTGAACTGGACTCATCTACCAAATGGTTTTTAATCGAATCTTATGTTATTCATCTCTGAAAAAAAATGCTCGTAGATAATTGAAAATAAGGTTGAAAATTCGGTGCTGTGCCTAAAATATTGTGTAACGTGCCATTGGTTCGTCATCCCTGATCTATGGCATTTTGAGTACGTTACATTCAGTCCTGTTGCCTATAATTGTACCCTAAATTTGCTCGTATATTTTTATCGTGTTGACTCAGGACCTTGATTTTTATACACCTAATAGAGAGACCACACAGATCTGGTACAAACAACTATCTAGGAGCACCCGTTCCTGAAAAAAATGCTGGTGAAACACGGACAGGCGGACAAGAGAGTGATCTTATAAGTTTATTTTTCCTTTTGAGGAACCCTAGCTCGTTTCTTCGCAAAAAATTCTTCTTCTTATTCTTTCTTGCTTAGCGGTTTCGTTTACACCTTGTATGATACATTTAGACGTAGTACCTAAGCTCATGAGCTGGTGTTTAATAGTTCCCTAATGAGTCTATCGCTCCTAATTACCTGATATTTGATCGCTAAATAAAGCGCGCGCTAATGACCGTTCCTAGGAGACAGTGCGCACTAACATGATTTGTATTTTTTTAATTGTTCTGGTTTTGATATTAAATTTTTCTGTCTACCCTATTGATATTCAAAAGAAATGACTACAAGTGAACTTCTGATCCAATTTCTAAAATCATTTACTATCTTTCTTTTTTTAAAAAAAAAACGTTGCCACGCACTAGGAATTTCTCCTGTATCGTGGGTGCGTTTACAAAACATTTAAACTCACTTACACAAATACTATACTATTTGTTCCGTGCGGGGATCGAACCCGCGACACGCAGCGCAGTGGTCCATTGCTTGAGCCACTGCGCCAACCGTACCGTCATTTACTAATAATGAGTTATTTAGTGTTATAAAGGGTGTAAAAGTACCCTTAACGCAAACGAAAGGTACTTGTTCTCCCGACCACTGCGATATTTTTTTGATATTTTTTAGCGCTGTAATTGAGTGGCTGCATAAAAAGTTGAAACATCGTTCAATAAAAATGTGAAAATAGACCAAGTTTTTTTTTAAAACTTGACAGCTGTCAGTTGAAAGTGATTCTCCCTAGGGCTGAAAAGTAGTACTTTCAACAGGTTATGACCTACTTTCAGAGTATGAGTGATGAAAAATTCCTTTCGTATCATTAACGGACTTGTAGGAAAAAATTAAAGAGGAGGTTGTGTATTCCACCAGCATCTTTTTTAAGCGATTTTTTTTTCGTGTATGCTCACTGAATAATCCGTGATTATAGATAATATTATATATTTGGTAGGAAAAGCCCACGCGGTGGTCCCATGTGAATTTTATTGATTTTGCGTGAAAAGTTTATGAGTAAGCTCCCTTTAATATCTATTATTTCTTTTTGGCATATGTTGATGACTTGTAACTAATCAGAAGTTATGACCATACCTACATAACTTCTGGTTACAATGTAAAATTAATTCATGGCAAGAATTTGTGTGCTATACTATAAGTTAAAAAGGTTTAAATTTAAAAAAAAAATTAAATGAAACAATGCAAAGGAAAATATCACCTGATAGCTATTTTTAGTTCCACAACAATGGAGGTGAACTCTGCATACATTATCATAATTGTCATAAACATTGCTTGTACTGTACCTATGAATAACGTTTTTCCCTTCTTCTGGTTTTTAGTCAGTAGAAGTCTGACACTCCCTACCGCTCTGTCCAGCGGTAGAGAGCGTCAGACTTCAGAGGTCTGTCAGAGGTCATTTGATGATTTCCTAACACCAAAAAAAAAGCGGTTAGCCAGGTTAGTGTAACAACGTTTGTCTTACTCGTACTACTGTTATAAATTATGCCTATAGTTATGATTATAGGCAGAATTTGTCTCACAACACTTCATTTCAAAATATTTATTATGATTTCACGATTCTGGTTATTTTTAAATTTAATATTTCGATTATTTACTGTAATAACTTAGTAACTTAATCGCGGCATTCAGACCTTCCTAAGACTTTTGGGTTGGACGATCTAAATCGTCATTTCTCCACTGTTCCCACCCTTGATAGTTTAACCAAATTTCAAACCCTTAACTACCTTGATGGTCTGACGCGACCTAATATTGCTCCTTTTGCCTTCACCCCAGTCGACCCGGAAGAGATCAAAAAGATTATCCTATCCATTAAATCCCAAGCTGTTGGTTGCGATTACATCAGTCGACACATGATCGTGACAGTGGTTGATCAGCTCCTTCCTGCGATTTCCCATATTGTTAACTTTTCCCTTTACTCCTGTGTTTTCCCTTCCGTGTGGCGTAAAGCCCATGTTCGACCACTACCTAAAGTTCCTAATCCCACTCTTCCAAGCCACTTTCGTCCAATTTCCATCCTTCCGTTTCTATCTAAAGTACTTGAGGCTTGTGTACACATACAGTTCTCTAATTTCATCCACAAAAACTCCCTCATCAGTCCTTTTCAATCCGGGTTCATGCCCGGGCATAGTACAGTTTCGGCTCTACTTAAAGTGACTGACGATATAAGGCGGGGAATGGAAGACACCAAAGTTACGGTTTTGGTGTTGATCGATTTCTCAAATCCTTTTAATGCCGTCAGTCACGATGTCCTGTTATCCATTCTCTCCTATCACATGGTCTCTCCCGAGGTTCTGGCATGGTTTTTTTTCCTATCTTCGGGGACGTCAGCAATCAGTTCTTTCTGGTGACTCCAACTCGAGCTGGTGTGATCTGGAAACTGGCGTCCCTCAAGGCGGCATTTTATCCCCACTTTTGTTTTCTATCTTTATAGATCTTATAACTGCCGAGTTTCAGTGTGCGTATCATCTTTACGCTGACGACTTACAGCTTTACTATCGGGCGGGTGTTGACAGCTTATCTGATGCGATTGAGGAGCTGAACCGGGATTTGCGTGCCGTCAAGGGCTGGTCTGATCGTTTCGGGGTGGCGGTTAACCCTGCCAAATGTCAGGCCATCATTGTCGGGAGCCCCCATAGCTTGAGGAGGCTAAATGGCTTAACGGTGCCACCGGTTACCTTTGACGGCGCGTTGATCCCGTTTAGCTCTGATGTCAAGGATCTGGGTTTTCATGTTGACACCTGTCTTGACTGGCGTAAGCAGGTCGCGATTGTGAGCAAAAAAGTCACCGGAACGTTGTGGTCTCTCTATCGGTTGAAAAATGTACTCCCAGCTCACATCAAGGCAATGCTTGTACAGTCCCTAATCTTCCCCATTATTGACTATAATGATATGTGCTACTATGACCTGAACGCAGATCTGCTCAAGAAACTTGACCGACTTCTAAATAACTGCATTCGATTCGTCTTCAATTTTCGCAAGTACGATCATGTGTCTGAGCAGCGATCGCTACTAAAGTGGTTACCTATCCGAGAGCGCAGAGCTTTGAGGGCTTTGACAACCCTGTTTTCCCTTCTTCACAAACCCACTTCCCCTTCTTACTTCACTTCCCTTTGTCAATATTTATGCACTGCTCACAGCAAGACTCTTCGCTCCGCTAATAATCGTCTTCTACGTTGTCCCTCTCATCGCTCTGGCTTTATAAAATCGTCCTTCTTTGTCCAGGCGGTTTTCCTCTGGAATGATCTCCCTCAAGATATCAGGACAGTAAACGGTCAGTTCACATTCAAAATGAAAGCTCGCGAGCACATTCGCAAGAAGTTGGCATCTTCGTCTCACAACTAAGTTTTATAGCTTTTTTACATACATACACATATACATAAAATATATAAAGTTTTGAAAGATACTATCTTTCAAAACTTTATATATTTTATGTATAATTATGTGTATGTATGTATTTATTCTTATATGTTAGGTATATGTATTTTCTAATTTTTGTTTCTGTTTTGCACCTACTGTGTAATGTCTCTGCATCGGGTGATGCAGAGACATTAAGGTAGACTGGTAGAAAATGCCCAAGGCATTAAATCCGCCTTTGTACGGTTTTATTACTTGTGCATAAAGTTTTAATAAATAAATAAATAAATAACTCTTTTTAGAGTAATATGAATATCAGACGCTCCAAATCAGTGTGCCTAAAAAAAATTGTCTCCTCTAGCACACAGACTTTATAATTTGAACTCACAAATAGAATATTTTTTATCCCGTGCGACAATAACCTAATACCACGAGCGAAACCGTATTATCTAGAATAACTCATTGAATCACAACTCTTTGACACAGAAGACAGAAATAGTTTTTTAGTAGTATACAACATCTTTACTATTTATAACCTCTACGTCGTGGTGTACCTGGTATTTATAACCATAGCATTAAATTAAATGTAGATAGCTGACGCTAATTATAACTGCGGCATCGCGAATTCACCACTTTTAATGTGATAGGAAGGAGACAACGAAATGAATGTGGTGTTAATTACTTTTGTAATTATAGTAAACTACATTACAAAGAATTCTCGCAACATTCACAAAGAATTGACCTTGCGAGAATAGGGATGTTTACTGGCTTAAATAAATATGATTCTAATTAGTCCGTCTGTTAGATTATCGAAAAATATTGGATACGTATTTTTTGTTTTACCAAATTAATAAATATTGACGAAGATAAAACGCGTCAAAGATTTGAGTGGGGGTTTGTAACGTCACTAACCGCTAAAAATATCATCCTACTATTGTCATAGAATATGACGTCACACGAGTTTTCAAAATACTGTATCGTCTTCATTGTTTGCTTACGTGAAAAAAGAAAAAATACGTGTCCAATCTTTTTTGGAAATCGATCTGACGGACTTATTAGATTTTTTTAGCTAACAACCCTATTCTTTGTATGCGAGATAATTATATAGGACCGTTCGATATGATGACGCTGGGAGGGATATCCAGCCATTTACATCTTACATCATATTTTCACACCTGTAGTCCCTGAAGGGTTAGATACACGAGTATCTATACGTATAGTGCATTCATATAACAGGTGGAAACGTTTATAATATAGCCATCAGCCGGGCACAAATACTGTGCTGCGCCCCATGATATATTAAAACTATAGATACAGTACGATCAAATTATCTTGACAGGTCTGAACATAGGCTCTGCGAACTTTTGCGCATGTATACTCGCGAAGAAAACTGTTATTGCCAGATAAACACATATACGATCAGAAAATACCTAATACAGTGAGAAAATACAAATGAAATAAATATCAAAACACTTTTAGATACCTAGTCTAAATTTTTAACTCCATTTTCTTTTTCCCCTTTCTTAAACTGAGTTAAATCGTAAATATTTTTTCTCGCCTGGCGATTTAAAACACTACTATACTTTGGTGGCATATTTGACGAAATAAGTGCCCACTAACTTTTTTAACAAATAATAAAAAATAACAGTAATATTAAAAACAACAAACAAAAACACAACGAAAACTTTTCTAATCGAATGTGCTCAAGACAGAGATAGCAACACAAACACCAAACAAATGCTGTCGTGTGACTGAGATAAAATACCTCGTACCGAATATTGCCGAACTTGCACGAAGGTCACGAAGTTAACAAAAAGAGATGTGCATGTGCATGTGCAATGGGTGTCGTTTAATCGATTATTCTTCGAATCGATTGAAATTAAGTAATAAAAAGATGTTTCTATTCAATTTTATATTGAGGTTTTAAATATTCGTAAACATTCGTTATTCAAGAAGTCTGTAATAGATTTCTAAAATATAAGTAAATCATGTCTTTTAACAGAGGAAACATAATGTTACTATACATTTTTTTTGTACTTTTTTACGAAAACTCAATTATTAATGATTAAATTCACTTTATTAGTTAATGTATTCACTTAAATATCTTCTAAACACTAATAATAACGTATTCCAAATAAAACTAATCGATTACGATATTTGATCGTATAAAGGATTGATTGTGTTTATGTAAGGTGCATCTCTAGCCTAGACTACCGCCCCCCGAACTTCACCTCATGTCACCATTTGGTTCCTAATAAATGTTACTGCGCAGCGTTCTGCACGAAGTTCGGACCTGCCAAGATAATTTGTTCGAACTGTACGTTGTCCGCCCTCAAAAATGACAACATGAAATGAAGCCAATTGGCCACATCGCGCTTAGTTACGCACCAACCTCTCGCGCGACGCTACGTTTGTTCTTAATTTAAATCGAGTGTGTAAACCTGCGCAAAACATAAAGAAAACAGGCATCAACAGTCATCCCGCTGTACGGTGTCATATTTTCTTTTCCTTTCTTTACGCGTAAAAGTAGTTAGATAATATTTTTGCCGTTTTGAAGCGCCGCCATGTTAGTTCATGACGTGTCTATATATAGTACGTTATTGGCTGCGCCAGTCTTACCAAGGTGTGTCGTATAACCCAATATGATATGTAATAGTACACTAACTTTTTCCTTTTACCCGCAACATTGTAAAAATTGTGTTGACTAGTTAACTTATTTATTTACTAGTACCTACCTTCATTTAATATATTTAGTTTTAAGTTTATCTTGTATTTCTCATATTAAGTGAATGTATTCTTTTTGAGAAATAAATATCTTAAACCGTAACCGTAATAATGACTGGGTTCTGAAGGGCAGATAGGCAGTCGTTCCATGTTAAATATCGGTATTCAACTGCATCCGGTTAGACTGGACTTCAACCCAACATGGTTGGGATTCGGCTAGGCAGATAACGTTATAATATGCAAAGACAGTGATACCCTTCTTTCCCCGTGGAAAAATTCGGCTAAACGGATAACTTTAGTCCGCGCACTATCAAGACACAATTTCACACAAACTTTGCTGCATCGGAAAACTCACTCAAGGCAAAACTTATAATAGGCAAGTTTTTCCACTACACTAAAGTTATCGATAGCAGTCGCCTAGACAGCCTTATCTATCTGATTTATGAAGCTTATCAGTCGCGCTCCTCACTCTGATAGCGAACTTAACAAAGTGGAGCTTTAATCAATCACTTAGTCGCTGGCGTTTTCAATTTGTCCTTTTAAGCATTCCTCTTATCTGCTACAAGTTTCAAGAATACAAATTCGATTAAAGGCCCGCTTTTTAGCCTCTAGCGGCACGCTTTTGCATGAATTAGATATTTTTGGAACGGGGCGCGTAAAGTGGTTATTTTGTATGTATATGATTTGCAAAAGTACCCCTCTGTTTGTATAAGATGATTGTTGCAACTTGAGCCGTCTGGCTTCGATTGAATATTCATTTTCAGTTGTCAGAATTAAGAAGTACTATCTTAAGTTCTGCCCGTACATGTCAGAACTATGTTGGCCAGCCACAGTTTAAAAAGTGTTTTGTTAGAGTGTGAACTTGTTATAGCGTTATCTAAGTATTCAAAATTTTCTACGTAGAAAACCTACAAAGAACAAACTCTGTGCTTGAACTATGTTGTGCAGGAGTCTGTTAGGGAGTTTGTCTAAAACTTACAAATGTTACGAAAGTTCTTATCCATTGTTAGTGTTGCCGATAGTTCCTGAGATTACACTCCCTATGGGAAGAAATTTCAACTTAGAGTTGTTTTAAAACTCCACCTACGACGATTGTTAGAACGATTTTTTAAATATTCAGTAACGCTGTCAGTGTTGCCAGACTACTATACTGCCAGTATTAAGCGCTTGAGCCGTCTTCTCCGAGGTTCCGACACTGCATACAACAATCGAGTGTAATGAAATTTGTCGAACAACGTGGCATTCGGCGCACGTCCCCGCACCGGCGCTCGTTCAAATTGACGCCTAATTAAATTACAAGCTGCTGCAGCCGCGCCGACACGGAATTCATTCCGACCTCTTAAACTCCTATTTTATAGTTAAAAAGACGATCAATATGTTTGTACAGATGAATTTACAGCCATTGAACAAATAACAAGACGTTTTCCTCGAGGAATATGAGCTTTGAGCATATCTTTTGATACTGTTTGACCAAAGGGAAGTATTTTTATTGTATGCAAATGCAATGTCCGCCCTCTCAGTACGGGGTCTCAATGGGCAGTAAGCTTTTATCACGTTTCTATTCGCTCGCATTCCACAGCATATGAGTGCATATGACAACAGATAGATAAAGCTCTTTTCTGTAATCTCGAAGAGCTAGAGAAAATCAGTCGCGGAACGTTTTCTTTTGTTTTGAAGACAAGGCCCCCGCGAAGCTTGCTGGCATCCCAGTAGTGACTGTATTATTTTAGCGATGTATTGCAAACTGTCCCAGACTTTCTACTAAGAAACTAGTAACAATGAAGTATCGTTTATTACACCACCAACATAAATATTCATTACAAGTAGGTACGTCTTTTAAAGGAAAATACGGGCTTCGAGATCGCCTCGAACGGGGAGTTATTGCTTGTAAAATTGAACTGGGGTGTTACGTCATCAATTTTCAAACGATACAAAAACTATTTTCATTGCTTTTATATTGAATTGGAAAAGAATGATTGGTTTTATACAATAAAAAAGTAGTTTACGTACTTTAATTATTCTGAAAACGGAGACAGAGATGTCCTTCAAAGTACCTAGTGGCCTCCTAATGTCCCATTCAAAACCTAAAAAACAGTTAATATCTCTTATGCTAGCATATATACCTACCTAGATAACAGTCCCACAAGGAATACAAACAGAAAGTTTTATGTAAATGTCGCCTCCTTTGACTCATAGTGGATCGCTGATAACACAGCCTCCGGGGAATGCGCCTGTCGTCTGATCCCAAGATGTATGCAAAATTGCCAATACGTGCTACAATATCGACCGGAATTACATTTTTAATACTTCTACGTCTCTACATTCGTGTTAATGTAACATTTTTATATTTTGCCAGAGAAAATGTCTAAAACGACGTCGATTTTATTACAAAAGGTGAAGGGAAAACACACCATTTTCATTAAACCTTCATAACTTTAAAAAAATATATATCACACTGACCGATTGAGCTCGAAAAACAAACGGATGTCATTCAAGTTTTTCTTCAAACTGATGAATATAACTGAATTTACAAAAAAAATATAAACTAACTGATGACTAGGCAGCATGGTCTCTGACCCTAGCCTGTTCCTTATGGAACAAAAGGAAAAAAAAAAACAAGTTTTTCTTTTTTTAATAATTTTCTAATAGCAAATGGCTACTATTTGTTTTTTTTCTTTCAAAACAGTCAATATTTTCTTCATTATTGTAACCAAACCTCTTTTCTAGAAAAATGAGAGGCAGCTTTGTAACTCTGTCTTCAGCAACTGGTTGTTTTAACTTTTTGCTTCCCAAGTTTTCCGTCTTTCGCATTTTCATGCATAATTTAAGACGGGATAAGGCTTTTGCATTTTTATTTAGGCATTTAATAAAAGGTGTGTGTACGAGTGGAATGTCATAAGCTACTTTTACATTCAATGTATTAATTTTCCATTTATTTTACACAAGGTTTGGCACAAAAAATTGATACTGGTTCTAATAGTAGCTTTGCAATTTCTAATATTCAAGATACATCATTGTGTGCTAGACCTTAAAACCTTTTTCTCTTAAACCTAATTTAAAAAGAGTATTAAATACTGGCCGTTTTCGGTCGAGAAACAATCGGATGTCATTTTACAGTTTTTTTTAACATTTTTTTATATGGACAAATGGCATCCTACTTATTTTATATTTTTTTTTTTATTGTAACAAAACCTTCTTATAGATAAATTAAAGACAACGTTGATGCCCTGACTTCAGCAAACTGGTTATTTAAAATTCTTAGCTTGATAAGTTTTTCATTTTCATGCATAAGTTAAGACTGAATACAATTTCCACATTTTTAAGTAACCTTAGTATTAAATAAGTGATGTGTCTAAGTAAGAAAATACATTTTATATTTTTAAATATAGTAGTTACAATTATTTTAGCATTTCTTTAGCGAGACTGAAATACCTTAATGTAAAGTTAAGTTAAGGTATTTTGTTGGATATTTGTTTTTTATCAGAGCTCTTTACGTAATTGTGTTGTAGGTCAAAAATTATGATTATGTGTTTAAAGTACATTAATTTACTATTAGGATATCCTACGGTCCAATCTACCAAGTACACTCGTCAAATCTGCCAGGAATTAACTTGAGATAGAATGATAACATCTGACCACGTACAACCTCCGTCTAAGTTTAGACAAAGAAGGAATGTTCCAATGTTCACGGAAACCGATTAATTTCAGATTCAGACAGTTACGCAGAAATTATGCCTTATTCAATGTAAATGGAAAGTAAGGGAGTTTACGGGTGCGGCTACACTGAGAAAGGAGATAGAAAACGCATTGTTCTATAAAAATGGACTCGGGTATTAAGTCATTAGTCTATTTGTTTTTAATTTGAATCATGCAAGCAACTTAGTCATAATGATTTTAGTAAGTGTTGGTTTCATTCAATGCAGAAAAATATTATTTTGTCCTATAATTATCTAACGAGAGAAAATAATCGTTAATACATACTTTAGGAACTTATAAACATAAATAAATGTCATAGTATTAGTTTCTCTTAATCGTAGTATTGTTGCATTCAATTATAAAGAATGAAATTGAAATTAGATACTTAATTGCTTATTATGGGCAACTATAATGTCAAAATAATGTTTACCTTTTTTCTTTAAGTACTTTCATATTCCCAAATCAGGAGGGCTAATCCGTATTTTTAAATGACAGTGGCTATCATAAAAGTGTCCATCAATTAACTGTCAAATGGTTCCATTTTGTACTAAACCATCAATTTGACAGTTAACCCATGGAAAATATGATAGCCACTGACATTTAAAAGATACGCATTAGCCCTGCCGGACTATTCGAGTAGTTACCTACAAATTTGGAAATATAAATTTAATAACATTAGAAGTTTCGGTCATGTTGCACTGACTGTCTAACATCATTATGATAGATAAACTCAAACTCAAACTCAAAGCATTTATTTCAATTAAACCTTAAAGGCACTTTTGAATGTCAGAAGAACAATTTATAAAAACAAATCTACGAGTGCAATACGTCATTCCAAAAGCCACCACGCCGAATCACACGCCGCCGAATGCCAGCAACAACGAGCACCGTGAGCACGAAAGCACGCAGCGACGCACACCGCTACAACGAATGCACGAGACCATAATCTTAACTGCTAAAACAAATTGACTACATAGACAGTATAAGACACTATTTCTAACAAAAATACGTGGCTTACTCGAAACAGCATCAAAACTAATAGCACCTGAGGCAAGTCGATTAGCGCTAAGCTAGAATAGCCTCGCGTCGCTTGCGGTGGGGCGAAGGCTAATAGCCCCGGATTTGAACAAATCACTTCATTGGAACATTGGAACAGCGGGTAACTTATTGCCTAAATCGTTCGCCAGCCGATATCCTCCGCTTCTTCCTTATGGCGAGTGATTAATCGAATTTATTTTAATAATTAGAAGGTAACAGCTTGTTTTTTATTTTTTTCCTGATTGATGATAGTTTTTATTATCCGACTACTTTTATGAATAACATTGTTCGTGAATGTAAAAAGATTGACTTTTTTATAATTTGCAAACATAAGTTGACATTTTGCAAGAGAATTTGTAATTATTCTTCAACTCGGGATCATTAGTTCAATAAATTAACGGCAGTTATGAATTTACATACCCAATTGTGTTCGCAATAATCAGTTAATCAAGTGCTATAATAATATACTAGTCATGACTGGACTATAATGAGGTACTTAGTACCAGTGTGATCTGCATATTCAATTGGATACCACTGAAAACTAGAACATTGTTTACTTTGTAAACTTACATATATGCCCCACTTACATACACACAGTTTAAATATATATATATAAGTACTCAACACAATTAAAACGTTGTATGATTTCACCTGGGTTTAAGCTGGCTTTAAGAAAATAGTGAGGTAATAAATGTCAATACATAACCTCATTATTTTCTTAAAGAACGTCGTCGTCGTTCGGACGTCTATACGTCCGTATATTTTGTCCATAGCACTGCATAATAAATAGGTACGGTACCTACTTTTAGGAAAACCTGTAAAGTCATATAAAAACGAGAAAAGAAAAAACCGGCCAAGTGCATGTCGGACTACGCTCAATGTAGGGTTTCGTAGTTGCCCATTAAAATATTATGTGAACTTACTAAACTGATTAACCACCCTGCCTATCTGCCTCCGAACGTTGATTTCTATTGTAAATAAAACAAACTTACATTTGCAGTTTTGAGATCTTGCGCTACCATACATTATGTTTAGGAAAATATTTCATCCAAGTACATTTTATAAGTTGGTCGACTTTTACTCGTAAATTTGTAAAGCCTACTTAGTGTTATAGTTTTCCTTTAATTTTCGTTATATATGCCACTACCATGAACTTTTTCACACGCCCAAACACAACCCGTATAGGTGGTTTAGGTTGGCACACTTGAGTCTAACAAAAATTGACACTTTACATAATATTTCACAAACGAATCCCTTAATCGAAAAACTGTATCAGCAAACTAGCAATGTTTTTTAAAGACCTATCCAACGACACTCCACACAATGGACGTTGGGAGGTTTTTTTTTTGTTTAGTATTTTACTTTAGCACTTTGTCGGCCATAACTCATTTCTATATTCATGCCAAATTACAGCTTTCTAGTACTAAGCGCCTTTGAGATACCTATACTGCGGACGGACAGACAGACGGACATGGCGAAACTATAAGTTCCATATTGACTACGGAACCCTAAAAACGTAGATATGCACTATAAAACGAATAAATACGCCCGAAAAGCATAACCCGTCCTAGGCAGTCGTGAAAAAAAATTTACTTATTATATTTTGATTAAAACGTAAAACTTCGAAGTCATAATTATCAAACCATCATGAAAGTATCATTACAATAACTATTCCCGTTTTGCAAAAAACATCATGTTCATGATAGACAAGCAAAACAAACAATTTTGACGCAGACGTTTTAGCCAGATGATTCACATATCACTTTGTTTATAACCTGCCATAAAACGAAAACAGCTTTAAAGAGCATCGCGTACGCTAATTGAAATACATTACAAAGAATTTTTAAAGTACGTTTATTACAAACAGTGATAAAACACTTTTGAGCAGGATTGGCGAACTAGCGTAGCAACAGTTTCGCATTTTTCTCAAGCGCATAGTTCGCATTGCATTGCTTAAAGTTTTCAAACGCAAGACATCTTTCAACAACAGCAATTAGGTACACAACAATTAAACTTTAATTCTTTCCACGTTTCTATAGGAAATCTAAAATTTACATTTAACAGTTTCATTTGTATCAGAATCGTAATAAATTCGCAACATGCAATTACCGTCGGTTCGCGATGAAACTCGTGGCGATTGCTATAAATTATTTACGATAGCATTTATACAACTTGTTTATAGTTTCGTATACGAAAAGAGACAAAAGGGCTGTGTCAAAGTGGGATTTTTGCTGATCGTAACACTGATTTAGTGTAACTCTTCCTCATCATCTGCCTAGCCTTTTCCCAACAATATTGGGGTCGGCTTCCAGTCTAACCGGATGCAGCTGAATACCAGTATTTTACATGGAGCGACTGCCTATCTGACCTCCACAACCCAGTTAATACTAGATAATACGATACCCTTTGGTAAGACTGGATGTCAGACTTTCAGGTCACAGACTACCCGTAACGACTGCCAAAGATATATATGGCACCCGGGACCAACAGCTTAACGTGCTTTCCGAGGCACGGAGGAAACTCGGTATGTAATGGGCGGTCACCCATCCACCGATCGACCTAGGCAAGCGCAGCTTAACCTAAAGATCGACCCGAGTGGCAGTTCTTATTAAGCCACGAGCTCCTCAGTGTAACTCTTCCTCTTCTACGATAATTCATTGTTTCTTTTTATAGAAAAATCTTGCAAAATCATATAAATAGTCGGCGCCATTTTCTCATTCCAATGTTCACTTAGTAGCAACGTGTTAATGCCGGGGCTCGTCATAAATCAATGATAACGACATTACACTGACAATAGGGAAGCTTCTAGAAGCGATAGGAAAACCGAGTTATTTATAGCAACAAACTTAATATAATTTAAACAGACAGGTTTATAAATAGACGCTGTTAACAGTTAATGATAGCTCAAACAAAGTGGCTGGCATTTAGTTCGCTAATGGGTATTTTTCCTACAACATTAACAATGTGGGTTGGGCCCTTAAACCGTCTGGACACTGACAGTAGTTAACAGCTGCTCAAATTATGAAATAAATTAACATGACATGATATTATACAACTTAGTCCCTAGGAGTGTGTTACGTGACTTAGAAAAGTGTAACCCCTCCCGCTCTTGGACAGAGTGAAAGGGAGTGTCATACTTCTACTGAGTAAACACCACCCATGTTCCTTCTTAGCCCTTTATGTCGAGGCCGCGGTATCTCTTACAACATCCCACAGCCCCGACGGGAAAGTGTAACACCTAATATCACGTCCCCGTAAGTTTATAAATGAAACACTAAACAACGAATGCACACCACCTCGAAAAACTGAATAACGAATCTATTCAAAGAGACAACCACAGCTAGTAACAATCACTGTGTTTCGTACGATTCACTTATCGGTTGACTGCAATTATTTACTCGTACTATACCTTTGACGTAACCCGCAAAACTATTTTTGAAAACTAGACGTAAATGGGTAAAACAAGACGATGATGAGAGCATGGCAAGTATTTTGCATCTGAACCAGACAATGGAGCCATTCATTAGAATAAAGAAAATCCTTGTTACATTTCAAGTGCCTCTCGACATAGTAAAATTTTGTAAACTTTAAGTCCCACATTGGTGCAATCAGAACTTCTGCAGTTCCCGCTGTACCCTGTGGTCAGTCTCACACTTAGTAGCCACAAAGTGTGAGTCATCATTAGCTAAGTGGGATCTCGCATAGCACCGCACCCGGCATAATGCTACCGCCAACTTTACACCCTGCATAGCGAAACTGTCGAATCACTACTGCCTACTTCATTTATCATAGAGAAGTTTTGATGATAATGATAATATATTTTTTTTACTTTTTTTCGCTCTGTGGGTAGACATAGTGACAACATAATTTTTTTTTGGGCTCTTCAATAAATAATTATTTAAAAATAGTTTGTCATAGTATTTAATGATATAAACAAGTTCATTTGACGTTAAGCCCCCCCACACTTGCTATCTATTGTTATCAAGTCTGTAACATCTGTTCCTGGTTCACTGACACTTAATTCCATCATGGACACTAAACTTGCTGCCAGCCTGGAGGACCTCCAACAGTTATTTGGTTCTCGGATGCAGGATTACGAAGCGAAATTGCAGCAGGCTACCACCAACACCTCACAAGCTTCACCTGAAATTGCATCCATCGCACGTGAGTTTTCAGAGTTTAAGCAGTTTGTTTGTCAAGCACTCTCCACATTGAAAACTCAGATTGAACTGCTTGCTGCTGGGTATGATAGGCATGAAACTGTCATGCGTAGAAAAGTCCTGTTGTTCCATGGTGTCCCAGAGCAGAATAATGGAAATCTACTTGCAATTGTTAACAACATATTAAGCGACCAAATTAAGTTGCCCGAGGTAAATAGGGAGAAGAATATGATACATGTTTGCCACAGACTCGGACACTCTCAGCAGAAGGCCCGTCCCATATTAGTACGATTCTTCAAGATGGAGCACCGGCAACTTGTATGGGATAGCAAGAAATCCCTTAAGGGTACAGGAATTACCATCTCCGAGTTCCTGACTCAAGCTAGGCATCGTGTGTTTGTGGCCGCTCGCAAGCATTTCGGCATGCCAAATTGCTGGTCCATGGAGGGCAAAATTGTCATTATCTGTCCAGACAAATCGCGTCACAAGATTGAAACAGCAAGCGAGCTCCACGATCTGATCGCCAAATTCCCGTCTGCTGCAGCCGACAATGAGGATTCTGTGCAGTCGGAGGATCCCGGGTCACCAAATGTCGCAACTACGCCTGCCAAGAGATCGAGGAAGACGCGTCTGCGCAAGTAACTTTTGTTGGTACTGTTGCGCAGTTTATTTACTTCGCATCTTGGCCGCTTTAACGAACGTTATAATTGTGTTTCTTGAGCGGGCGGTATAATAACTAATTTTATCCGGTTCACCTTCAACTTTCTAACTTTTTTATGTAGAATAAAATGCCGGTTTTTTGTTTTGACTGCTTATTGACGTAAATATGTCAGTGGGAGACAGCTGTCAGTTTCATTTCTTATGTCACTTGTTACGTTTCGTTTTACGTCCTAATCGATCTGCGAATCGATTAGTTCGCTCAGTTATTTGAATAACTCTTAGAGCTTAGTTGTTATCATTTTATTTTTTCTTGTACTATCGTTTAACAGATTTTTGGTGTAACTTAAATTGTTGTAAAATTTCTGCCACTAATCTAGCAAGTTGGGGTGGTTTTCTTATTGTAGGAAAACATAAATTTTGTTTTCTTATTTGTATTTAATAGGATTTAAGTAATTTAATTTTAGTTAGGTATATTATTATATATTATATTTTTATATTATGGATGATATAGCTGATCTTAACGACAGCTTTTTCTCGTGTTCTTCCTCTGATAGTTTCGTTAGTGCGGACAGTGACAGTTCCTTACCACTCACTTTACACGAGAAAATTTCTTCTCTTTTCTCGAATGACCCTAAGAACCTACATATAGCACACATTAATGCTCAGAGTGTTCCTGGCCACTATTCTGATCTTCTGGCATCCTTTAGCAGTGCTCACTTGGACGCCCTATTGATTTCGGAATCTTTTTTGAAGCCTTCCCTCCTTTCTACTCAATTTTCACTCCCTGGCTTCGTGCTGATCCGGAATGATAGAACTAGCAAGGGGGGAGGAGGTGTTGCTGTATACTTGCGTGCTGATTTACCCTACAGGGTGATCAGCTCATCTCCTACATTGTATTCTGGATCGGCTGAATATTTGTTTTTAGAAATATCTTTTCACCATACTAAAATTCTGCTTGCAGTACTCTATAGTCCTAATCTGCATATTGACTACTTCGATTCCCTTGACTCCACGCTTAGTAACCTTTGCCCGTTATACGAGCACGTTATTTTAATGGGTGATTTTAATACTTGCTTGTTTAAAAACGACGCTCGCTCTCTCAAACTTCTCTCCGTCTTATCTTCCTATAATCTCCAAGTTTTGCCTCTTTCTGCAACTCACTATTTTCCTAATTGTTCACCTTCTTTTCTTGATCTTATGATTGTCTCTTCTCCTAATAATGTTAAATACCATGGCCAGCTTACTGCTACTTTCTCCTACCACGATCTCATTTATCTGTCGTATCGCATCCGTGTTCCTAAGCGTAAGCCCCAGCTTTTATATCTTCGGAACTACAACGGCATGGATCTGGAGGCATTGCGGTGTGGTGCCAACAGTCTCGACTGGTCACCTCTGTTTGAGACTGAGAGTATTGAGGAGATGGTGACTTACTTCAACAAGATAATCCTCGACTTGTTTGACCGGCACGCACCTGTCCGTCGTGTCAAAGTGAGACATAACCCTGCCCCATGGATTACCACACAAATTAAAGATCTTATGGCACGAAGGGATAAAGCCAAGAGTAGATATAAGCGCAGACCTTCTGAACTGAATCTTTCTTATTACAAGTCTTTACGCAATCGCTGCAGTCGTCTGTGTCAGGATGCTAAGAGACACTTTTTCCACGACCAACTCAACAACCGTAGTTCTTCAGATGTTTGGAAATTCCTCAAGTCTGTAGGCATAGGCAAATCACCTACCAATCAGTGCAAAGATGTGAACCTCAACGACCTCAATAAACATTTCTCTTTCCTTCCCTTCTCTCTCGATTCGTCTGTCAAAGCTGTGACCCTAGATAACCTTTCTAGATTGCCATTGCCACAATGTTCTCCTTTTAATCTTATCGATGTTTCTGAGGATGACGTTAAGAAATCTATACTTGCGATCACATCTTCTGCAGTCGGTAGCGACAAGTTGTGTTCAAGAATGGTTACTCTTATCCTTCCCTCTTTACTTCCTGTTCTTACTTACATCTTTAATTATTCTTTTTCCTGTTGCTCTTTTCCTTCAGTTTGGAAGCAGGCTCACATTATACCCTTACCTAAAACTAGCAATCCATCCTCGCTATCCCACTTTAGACCTATTTCTATTCTCCCTTTTCTTTCCAAAGTTTTTGAGCATTTGGTTCACAAACAATTAACATTTTTCTTAGCGTCGAACTCTTTAATCTCCCCTTTCCAATCTGGTTTCCGCTCGGGCCATAGTACCGTCACTGCTCTCTTGAAAGTGACTGATGATATCCGCTGGGCAATGGAGAATAAGTCACTTACCGTCCTTGTACTGCTTGACTTCAGTAGTGCCTTCAACTCAGTGGATTTCGACATTCTGTTAGGTATCCTCAAAACTTTAAATTTTTCTTCTTCTGCTTTAGCCTGGTTCAATTCTTATCTTCGTGGGCGCTCTCAGCGTGTTCACCTTGATGATACTTTCTCTGGTTGGTGTAGTCTCACTGAGGGTGTTCCTCAGGGTAGCGTTCTCTCTCCTCTTCTCTTTTCAATTTTTATTAACATGGTTACCAGTGTAATCTCTTCCTATTTCCATCTGTATGCAGATGACTTGCAGCTCTACCGGCACTTTGCTGTAGCTGATGCGGATGCCGCCATTGCTGCTATGAATCATGACCTGGCTTGTATCAGCGCCTGGGCTAAGTCATTTGGATTGCAAATTAACCCATCTAAATCTCAGGCAATGATTTTAGGCAGCCGATTTGTTCGTGGTGCGGCTGTTGTTGCATCCTTGAAACCTCTGTACCTCGATGGTATTCGCATCGTCTACACAGATACAGCTAATGATCTGGGTGTAACCATTGATTCTAATTTGTCGTGGCGAGCTCAAGTCAACGAGGTCAGTCGTAAAGTACATTTTTCACTTCATTCACTAAAATGCCTTCAGAGTCTGCTGCCGTTGAAAACTAAAATCTCCTTGACTCAAACACTTATTCAGCCGATTATAGATTATGCCGACGCCTGCTACCTGGATGCTACTGAGGAGCTATTAAATAAGCTTGAGCGCTTGCAAAATTTAAGTATTCGCTTTATTTTTGGTCTGCGTAAATATGACCACGTTTCTCACCTTCGCAAAGAACTCAAGTGGCTCCCAATCCGCCTTCGCAGGAACACAAGGATTCTATGTCTTCTCTTCAATATTCTACACAACCCGTCTTATCCTTCTTACTTGCGTGAGCGATTCTCTTATGCCCGTCCTTCTGACGTACCATGTAGATCGCACCTTCGAACCCTACTTAAATCCCATCCTCATAAATCCAGCTATTTTTCATATTCCTTCTCTGTCCATGCTGTAAGGTTGTGGAACTCACTTCCGCCTAGCATTCGAGATTTAAAGACTATATCATTGTTTAAAATTAGAGTCAAAGAATACTATCTTTCCTCTCCAGTATGATTTATTATATTATAAATATATATTTTATTTGTTTATGCATCTTAGGATTTGTATATATATATAATTATATATATATATATATTTATTATTTAAGGTTAAGTTAGTTAAGGCACATATACACATTATTCTTTCCCTTTTCTCGCACACTATTGTCTACATTTCTTCTTCATTTCTCCTTTAGCAGGTCTGCTGGCAGAAATTTCGTGAGAAATAAGCAGTACCTTTGTACTCATATATTATTTTATGTTATTTTCCTGTGCTGTCTACTGTGTGTACATAAATAGTAAATAAATAAATAAATATAGATTTGGAAAAAACGAGAGGAGAACTCGCCTCTGAAAACTGACGAAATGATAATAAATAAATAAATAAAATAAATAAATAATAAATACTACTATAATACTTTTAGTTTCCTCTGCCTTACTCGTAACTTAACGGTTTACGTTTTAATCTTCTTCATGTGTGAAGATCTAACGGGCACAACAAGAATGAAGATCCTTAATACCTAAATTATAACATATTGAGACCAGTTACAATTCACAAATGTTTATATTTTCAGACAGTTTTTATTTTCAGACAGTTTCTTTGTCAAAACTAAGTATACTGTGATTTCTAAAGACTCATGAAAAACAACAGCAATTTAATTCGGCATTTGTAATTTTATGCTCTATAACATCAATAACCTTATTAACATGACATGAATGTCAAGCAATTATGCGATTTGTTGGCACGTTTAATGTCAACAATTAAAATTATCGATAGACACTACATTGAATCGTATGATCCTATTATTAATGTTCACTTTGAATTGGCTTTGCCAAGTCATTGAGCGTTTATTGTCGATAGTTAATGTTTGCACAGTTATTAACAGATGATTGCTTTGTTACAGGTGTGCGGGGACCGTAGTGCATGTAAACAGAGCATGACATAAACATCACAGGCGCCTGGTGAACGTGAGTTATTTTTAATATATATCTAAACATAGCAAAATAAATAACTGGGCAGGCTGTCAGCAAACACTTAGAGTCTTTACAAGCCCTGTCTTGTTTTTATGTACAATGGACGCTGGGAAAAGGTTCTAAATACAGGTAAAGCCTTAAAGCTAGTCGTTAAAAAAATGAAATTTGCGTGAAAAATTTCGACCTCACCTCTCTTTATTAGGACTGCAGTTAATTGCCTGCTCACTTATCTCATTTGCCTGCCGTACCTGGGTAGTACAGTCAGCTAGGCAGTCACCTAGAGTACGTATGTATGTACCGAAAGAACTCATTTTAATTTCAAGCTGTCCCACTGCTGCAATAAATAATGGCGGCGTATAAAAAAGCTAAAAACTGTTGGACCGTTTCGTTTCATTTAAATACAGAAGCTTTATTTCATGGACTAGTGGATATGGTCGAAAATGTTACGAATTCTATTGCGAACTATATTTAAATGTCCTTTAGGTTGCGGGATATTAAGGGGTTATTGAAACGATACTATTTTTGTATTCTGGCAAATTGTTCAGTTGTGTGGATGTTACAGTGTTGTAACTTTCAGGCCTGCTTTCGCTACTTATTAAATGCGTTAGTGTCTGCTACGGATTAGTCACGATACATTGTTTAATACGGGAGGATTTTAACTTGAACGGCTTCTAGTACTAAAGTAGTATACATTCATGCACTAAGGGATGGAACATTCAACTAGGTTTTATACTTAGTTTTGCTATTCTAATCTAATCATAAAAAAAATATTTAATTAGTTACTAATTTTATTTCTGAATACGTAGGTACTGAATAAACCAATTTATTTATTTTTTACCCCATAAAAAGCCAATACGAGCCTAAAAATATTTTCACAAAACCAACAAAATAAAATAAGTAGGTAATCTGATGCGACATATACGTATATAGCCCCATTTAACCACATAGAGGTAGATGGGAGCGTCGTGAACGCAGTAAAATAACATTTTACTGAACACAAAGTTATGCGGGCAAAAGTTGCAACCATTGTGGACGCAGAATAATAAATTATTTATTCAGAATGAAAAGTAACCTGAACTGTAGAGTTAGAGTACCTGCAAGCTGGTTTTGCCTTGTACTGTTATTTGAACTGTAAAGTAAACTTTATGACATAGAGAATAAAGGTCATTGTGCTGGAAACCACAGGATGAGAATAGCAATGCTAGGACAGGAGCCGTCAGAACGTTTCGGCCAGTCTTTGTTTATGCGCGTAATGTCCACAATTTATGCACGTATGCATAAATTCAGGAAATTACCCGCTGCTATTGTTTTTGGTAATTAGGAAATATTGCTGTGTTAGTTAAATGGAGGCTCGTTTGAATATGACTTTCCTAAAGAGCCTTTGGATTTAAAAATTCTATTAGAGACAAGAAGAAGATTAATAACTTGAAGAAAATCTTGTATAAGACATAATTAAATGTACCCGTCGGGGCTGCGGGTCCCGTCGAGGCTGCGGGTCCCTTCGAGGCTGCGGGTCCCGTCGGGGCTGCGGGGCCCATCGGGACTGCGGGTTGTTCGAAAGAGATACCGGGGCCTCAAGGGCTAAGAAGGAACATGGCTGGTTTTTAGTCAGTAGAAGTCTGACACTCCGTTTCGCTCTGCCCAAGAGCGGGACCCCGGTTACTTGATAATTTCCCATCCCCAAAAAAAAAACACATAAATGTAAACTAAGGAAATTCAAAAGAACAACTAAATAAAATCTTTGTGTTTATTTCAGTTACATACAAGTTTGAGGAGGTGCTTGTGTTATGTAACTCCTCTCTTCCAATGTAAAATTTACCTACACAATTGAAAAAAAATAAAAATTGTGGGATGTATGTGAGTGGGTTTTTGAGTGTGAGTAATAGTGTGGATATGTATTGTATTCATTTTGTTTAGTTTTAGGTTTCAGTTTAAGTTCATGTTAGACCTGCGACAATGTCTTGGGATCGAAAGAAGCCATTTAATTACTGAACAGATTATGAAGCCGGTTATACCAAAGTTTCAATGTCGTCGTAGGTTTATTCTTAAGCCAATCAGACACAGCTAGTTTACAGTCACGAAGTTTCAGAGGAGAGATATGTAGATCTTTATTCAACAGGTTGTATTAAGTGGGACGATTGTCTTGCATACTGTCTCTTAGCAAACACAGATCTAAATGGGATATTAAGAGCAACCTAACCTAACAAATAAATAGGAATATAATCATTCTGTTTTATAAACTGTCGCTCATGTGACAAAGAATATCTCAGGGTTCGATACACTTGCCGCTTTTTAAAGGGATTTGCGTCACACCTATAGTTGGTGTCGCATGTGACAGGTGCTGCCTATCCCCTGTTCAGGATACTCTGCACTCGTGCACTGAATATATCTATTATTAAACCCAAGTGGGTTGAATAGTAGTTACAAACAGGAATGAACGTAAACAGAGTGACTAAAGCAAGATGTTTCTAAATTTTGGCATCAACAACTCCAAAACTGAATATATAATTATGGCGAAAACCTAAGATTAATACGTTAATTAAATAACATCAAACAAACGTAAACTGTAAATAAACTTAAAATTAGTTTACATCCCAAGTGACATCTTGACGCAAGAATACAAAATAATTCCATGCGTAAGTATTTATTTCCGTTCCATATTTATGACGCACGCAACCCAAAAGAACACAACCCAAGGAAATCACGTACCTACATAAAAGAGATATTACACATTAGCCGAGAAGATATCACGAAACTAGTTCAGGTACGAATCCGAATAAATTGCATCGAGTAACCGACGGACGCGTTCTTGTAAATTTTTTATGGGCTTGAACGTTCCGGGGCTCGGCGCGACTAATAAATTGGGATCGGACCCGCTGGAGGCTGTTTGTTCCCGCCTCGGTCCCAAGAGCCCGAGATTCGTGTCCCGAACAAGCCATTAAGCACACCCGCTACACGGTCACAATCTTGTTTTCCAATACGATATCGAGAACACCTATAGATCTTTTATTGGGACTAATCTTCAAACAACCACGTTTCAGTGTTATGCCGAAAACATTACACGATTTTCGGCATGCCTTTTTTTGTCGCTCGCTCGATACAAGGAAAAATGTAGATTTCGAATAAAAACGCTGTCGCCTTTGACAACGTTTTTATTCGAAATCTACATTTTCAACCTTCAATGAACATATTCAAACCGCGTCGGGTGAAACAATTGGATTAGAATACCGTAAGTGCAGTGGTTAAAGTGAATATAAAGGGTGGTGGGTAATCCATTTTGCCAGTAATCCATTTTCCTGGCTTGACGGTCGCCACCGCCCGGTCAGATAAGCCGTGAACATACTTTTATGGGAAAAGCCGTATATTGTAGCACTCCGTTACTCTGCCACACCTACAAATCTTTTTATAGAAGTTATATTTATTTAGGGAAAGTGGAGTGACGCATGGAAAATTGTGACAAACTTTGGTAAGACCGGTATTTGGGAGAAGTAATATCATTTATGGACGCCATGGAGAATATATATATTTTTTTTCATTATGAACTTTGAAATGCAAAGTCATTTTCTGACTAACTATTTGTAAGAATTGAAAAAACTTACATTTCACGTGCAGAGAATTCTGCCTTACGAGTCTTTGGTCACCATCAGTCAACCAAGTAGTAATTTGACTTGGTCGATTTAGTCACTTTCACTCGGGTCCAGTAGCAAGCGAGTCCAGTTGACCAAAGACTCTTTCATCGACATTTCAGCCAGGCTTCATTGTGTTATTGTGGTGTAAATGGAAAAGTAGCTATTTGGAGCCACGATAAAGAAACCCCATCACCAACACAATGTAAAAAGGCCTGGTTATTAATAGAAGGTGAAAGAAAGTTAATGAGATTCTACCACACTCTGCAGAGTGTAAATAAATGACTAAACTAAACTTTGAAAACTTTAAATACCAACTTGTAACAGGCTATGACAAGGTAAATCCAATAGATCAATCACAGCGCAACATGTTTTATGGTGCAGCCGTTTGCAACAAGTTGTTGATCCCGGCATACAAATATAGAATAGTACCTCCTTAGATATTTGTATATTATTATTAGTTGAGCACAGAGTACTGATTTAGGTAAATAGTAACTGTGTGACAATTTGATAGTTAAGATCATGAGAGCTAGTTGATCTTGCTGTAGTAGTGCGATATTTAATTCATATTTAGATCTTTTACGAAATTGTGTTTTACGATAAATGAATGATACAGATATGTACTAAAATAAAATGACGATTTACGGAGTAAACATTTGTATACGCATAATATCTTACTCTCAAATAAACAAATACATTAATTTTACAGCCACAAAAAACACATAAAGTACATACCTACATATAAAACTCAACATCATAATTTAGTTTTTTACGTCTCACTCTCCAGTTGCTATTTATACGAACATTACAGTAGGTACTAAGCAAAATATGTGTTATAAAATTGTTCGTTATAGGTAGGAACGTAAACCGTAATAGAATTTCAGTGAGTCCTCCGGTGTTATTATTGGTTTTCCCCGGGGATATTTCAAGATCTGCCTCGGAGACATTTCTCTTCATTGAAAGTGTTGATGCCGTACTTCAGATAAACATTTTGAAACCCCTTTTTATAAGGATACTGAAATATCTGAAATTGGCAACAGTCTGTGCTGCGATACAAACTTTTATACTTGGCATAATTTAGTATATATATCTATCTTCTTTAAATATATAAAAATCAATGCCACTTTTCGTTGTAATTTTATAACTCAAGATCAGGCTCACCTATCCAAACCAAATGTGTAGGCTTTGTTCGGACTATTTAGTAGGTGGTTTATGTGAAGTTTGCACAAAATCGGTAGAGCGGTTCATCATTTATCACATTTTTTGTAACAAATGAATTCAATAAATGGCGGATCGGACCTGCTGCTGTCTGGGCAGGACGACGTCTGCCAGGTCCGCTAGTAATATATAATTCTGGTCTCAAATCTTGTTTCAACTCACTTGTAGATTAGGTAACCTCGATATAACAGCAATTTTTTGACGTCACAGTTGGCGCAGTGGCTCAAGCAGTTGACTGCTGCGTTACGTGTCGCGGGTTCGATTCCCGCACGGAACAAATATTTGTATAGCCTACAGATAGTTGTTTCGGGTCTGGGTGTTTGTGCATGTGAGTTTAATAAACGCACCCACCATACAGGAGAACTTCCTAGTATGGGTAAAAGTTAAAAAAAAAATAACTCCCAAAATTACCAAGTTGTAATAATTTGGCCATTGAGTTTAAATACCCTCTTTTAGGTTGATAGTGAAGTGCATCAGACCTATTGTGATACCTCTACCTGGGTCTCGTAACATATAGGTTACCTTAAAATGTAGATAACACGTTACTATTTTATATGTTTCTAAAGAGCTGTAATTTGTTCGTGTTAAATAGTTGACAAACAAGATGACGGCAACTTATGGTTCTCGTGGGAAATCAAATAACGGTGGCACTCTTTGCGATCGGTTAGTTTCACCGATAACTCGCTTACCTGTTGGCTGTTATACTATCAGGGTGAGACAGTAATTATCAGCTGCGTTATTTATAAGATAACATCATTGATTGTCGGTTAAATCTAAAACTCTCCTCTTATTTGCGGGAAAATTGTACTTGGAACGTTTGTTTATAGTTCTTTCTTTTGAGAAATCATATTATGAATTGATTTACTGAGTTGTGGAGGTCAGATAAGTAGTTGTTCTTTGTAAAATATTGGTATTCAGCTATATTCGGTTACACTATAAGTCGACCCCAACATACATGGCCACAGGCTAGGAAGATGATAATTATATTACGAATCGAGTCTTAATAAGATGAAAAATGCTGTCCCTCACACTGTCATACTTCTGGGAGTATATAGAATTTAGGTTTGATAAACCTTACAATACTGATAGAAGAGATTAGAGATAGACATATTTATCTAGTAATAATTAGTCATCATTAATATATATAAAAAATATTTTAACTCAAGAACGGGCTCACCTATCCAAACCAAATGTTTAGGCTTTGTTTGGCCTATTAAGTAGATGGTTTATGTAAAGTTTGCACAAAATCGGTCGAGTGGTTCTTCATTTATCACATTTTTTGTAACAAATGAATTCAATAAATGGCGGATCATTTTGTTAATGGGGATTTTGCTGTCTTGAACCCGGTAGGTGGCGCTGTTGTCCGGGCAGTACGACGTCTGCCAGGTTCGCTAGTATCCTATGTAATAAACTGTCTTTCTTCCGTTAGCAGCAAAGGTAGCGACAGAAAACCAGAAAACAGCTCAACAATTTCCTCTTAACAGTAGAGCGAGCACTATGCGACTGCAATTGCACTTTAATTATCTACAGAATCTTCCGCTGTAGCGGTCCCGTGAAACGCTTTCAAACAAATTGATGAAATATTGCAGTGTACCTACAGGAATTTATTTCATTTTGAAAATTGTGCCAAGGAAATTCTGTGGAATTATTATCGATATTTTAGTCGAGCTGTATTTATTAATGAAGATTTTAGTACTTTGAAGTAAAATCTAGCTCTAGCAGGAATTCAGGGCTTTAAGTTAACTAATCAGGTCTCTGTATACCAGGTTTGTTGCTGATGCATATTTTTTTTTCACATCTGCGTATGCTGACACTGATGCTGAATTTAATTATTTTCTTTAAAAAAAAACAGGAGAAAAGTAGTTATCATTGTAAATATTATAAACAGGGTGTAAATTAACCCTTCACACATACGTCAACCAAGCATCCTGTACATCAAACTAAGTTTTTGCTGGGAAACGACTTTTTTTTTGGGGTCAGAAATCTCAATAAACTGTAAAACTCAATGTAATACTCTTAAAACATTGTGATAATGGATGCTTTGAATAGTAAAAGGGTCATGGAGGTAACGATCTGAAAAACTAGTATTTACAAAAACAGCTGTGCAAAATTTGGAACTTTGACTCCCAATATCTCCGTAACTAGGGGGTTCTCAGGTATGGTCTAAAACAAAATTATCGCAGTGGTGGGGAGAACAAGTGCCTTTCGTTTGCGTTAAGGGTACTTTTACACCCTTTATACATATAGGTACTAGGTACTTACTAGGTAATACGATAAGTCTTTGGTAAGACTGGTTGTCAGACTGTCAGGTCACTGACTACCTGTAACGACTGCCAAAGATCTTTGGCGTGCTTTCCGAGGCACGGAGGAAACTTGGTTTGTAATGGGCAGTCAGTAGTCACCCATCCACAGTCAATCTTTAGGTTAAGCCACGCTTGCCTAGGTTAGTCCTAGGCAAGCGTGGCTTAACCTAAAGATTGACCCAAGTGGCAGTTATTATTAAGTCACGAGCTCCTCTTTTATTAGTTCTAATAATTATCGATACTAATATGATAATAAGGTAAGTTTGTATTCCTATAGGGGGTAATATCTGGAACTAAAGGATTCAATTCTAAAAATGTTCACAGATAGAAAGTGACAAATTAATATCGTACTAATTCGCCGAGCTATCACAATTTTGACGAATTCAGGGGCAAAGTGCTAGTTTTAAGTTTTACTTCATCATCATTACCAACATTTCTTTATAATACTGATTAACATTAATGAATGGGCGTGGTATCACTGGCAGTCTTCTAGTGTTCAAAACAAATTACTTTGGTTAGGACGCGGGTAATTCTATATTTACAGAACCACTTGTTGAGTTACTTCAGCATTCATTTGCTTGTCTCTTTGAACATTGAAAAGAAGTGTGAAAAAGGAAAAAGAGAATGATTAACTTTAGTATAAAAGCTCTTTATATTGTCATTGTATAAAGGTAATTTTGGAATTTATATGCGGTATCCCGAGCTGTGTACGGTTTATGGATCCCCTGAAAAGGACATAACAATATTTTATTCTGGCCACTGTTGACACGAGCAGCAATGCCACAAATCATGGCTGTCGTTTGGATGCCAACTCCGGTAGTATAAAAAATTGAACAAAATTTGAATCGTGTGAATATTTGGCACATAATTATAGTGGAGACCTTTTTTGTCCGTAAAATAACATTATTTTACAGAAACGCTGAGGTTCATGAAAAAATCTAAATCAAGCTGAATTTGTAACTAGAATTAGAGTTTGTATGTGTACCTGTGTATTAGGTTAACCAGAATTAATCAAAGTTAGAAAAAATCTCATTTAATTTACATTGCTTACAATGTAATAAATCTTCAACACAAGTATTAAATTCGCCTATTTTCTCGCAACAACTCATAATATTCGTGCCGTTTCCTCAAGTTACAAGTTTTCCTTGTTTGTCAATTTCCTATTACCCAATATTGGCAGCGGAGAGAACCGCTCAACTCACTGCAAACTGAATCTGTTTTAAATGATCGTGAAGATGCGGATGCTGCATATCCAACGAGGAATGGAGATAGCTAGAAGATTTTGAAGTGACATGAGACAACTACAAATACATTTAAAGAATCCTGGGATCTATTATTGTACTAGTGTCATTCAAGTATTGAATAATAATAATAACAATATCGGTACCCTACTTTCCCTTACATCGTGGTGCCAGACGGAACAAATTCTATAGATGATCTTCTTTCTCTTTACTATCGGTGAACAGGCTGATGATTTGGGAAAACCCCGTTACGTTTTTCAATTCATTTGGTTGATAGTTTTCTTGAAACAGTCTCTTAGATAAATGCTGCTAACTACATTACAAGTAAATAACTGCATTATCATTGGTAATGCACTACCATGATGAAAATAAGGCCGCGATAACATAACATAACATAACGCCTGCTATTTCTGAAAGGTAGGTCGTGTCGACGGCGCGTTCGTGTTCCACGCGTGCCTCAAAGAGATGTCAGCAACAATGCATGGGCGCAAGGGCCAACGCCTCCCGGGGATTTTTCTTTAAAAATAAATATAATACAGAGGTGTACCAAACTGTACACCCAAATATCGCCAGTTATGTCTAACTGCGGTACTCAGAGATTATTAATGATTACTTAAGCCGTCACTTAGTAAAGATTTGACATACTTTTGTATGACAAAGCTGTCACAACCTTTACTAAGTGATGGCCTAGGTAATCATTAAAGTTCTCTGAGTGCGGCAGTTAGTCCCATAAATAAGGCCTTAACAATCTCTGTAGTATCTTCCAGCCAGAGCATTGACTTCTTTATAAACATTTTACCAACATAACATAATATTTCTGCTACATTTGTCGTGCAGTGGAAGTAAGTAGCGAGTCAGTCAGGTTATCCGATGTTAAGCACTAGATCCGACCACTAGGCCGGCTCAAGTGCCCGCTGGTTAGTCACTCAGCCTAATGAGTTGTGGCTCAGATCCAGAGTCTGCCTGCAAAATCCAGACATGTATCTATGAAAGGGAACCTTGTTATGTTCAGGAGGTTGTCTGTTAGGCAGGGAACTCGTTAGGTAACGTTACATTAACTTATCGTTAAACAAATATTAAGTATTACCTAAAGAAGGCTATGGATTGACGTTATAGGATCTATTTACTAAAACTAAACTGTCGAACAGTTCTATTACATTCGACGAGGGGGCTTACGAATACTAAACTTGCTTGTTTACTATGATTGTATTAAACATAATTATTTATATTTTATCACACGATAGAAAATGCTTCTTAGCTGACTTGGCTAAATTTAGGTAAAATTGAGCTTAAGTATATTGAACCGAGAAAATTGAAATGAAACAACTTTTTTGTAACGTATCGTGTTTATTTTATCTCGTAAATTTCTTTAGAAAGAAAGAAAGAAAGAAAGAAAGAAAAAATGTTTATTTGTCACAGAAACATACATGCATACAGGAAATAAAACAATACACAAAAAAAAAAAGTAAAATACAACAAGCAGGGAAATTAAAAAAGAAAAAATATATAAATAATGCACGTCGTAACTGCGACAAGTAGGTTGCAACTCAGCATAGTGCTGTGCTATGGTCACCCACAGCACAGCGCTGGTTTTCAGTGGTCACCCGTAAAAAACGTACGAAAGCCAAGAGCTTCAATATTAGGTAGGTACGTATATAAAATAAAATAAGCTTATTAATATTGCTTCACATGGCTCAAAACTAAAGACACAATTATTAAATAAACTTAAACGAATGTTACAAAAGATATTAAAAAAAAATAAAAAATAAACTAAACTAGAACCAAAAGTATGACATGAAAGGTAGACAGAACAAAACATTTGAGACACAATTTGAGTGACGGCGTGTCTTGTCTCTTTACGTATCGCGTTACCTAAAGAACTTCTATTTTATAATTATCCTCTGATATGGGAATATATTATAAAACATTCATCAATTATCAATCCCGATATTGTTAATAGATTTTATAACCTCATTGATTTGAGGTAGCAAAACTCGTATCAATGTTCAGGTTAAGCCGCGTTTGTCTGGGATGGTCCGTAGATGGGTGACCACCCATACCGAATTTCCTCCGTACCTTAAAAAGCCCGCTGAACCGTTAGTCCCGGGTGTCATTTGGATCTTCATAACAGGTAGTCAGTGACCCACAAGTCTGACATCCACACTTACATCCACTCCATGTAAAATATTGGTACCTATTCAGTTGAATCCGCTTAGACTGGAAATCGACCTAAACTAGTTAGGAAAAGGCTAGGCAGATTATTGCGCCAGCAAAACTCCACTCGTCAACTCGAATTATTTTTTACGCGTCATGTAGCTGAAAACTTATTTATCATAAAATTGCGGTTAATATAAAACAAGACATTCAAGTTAAGTTAGCCAGTCCCCCAGGATGGTACATTCGCAAAGTTAAAATGGAATATGGCGTCAAAAATGTTTTTATGGGGACACAACACTGCAAATTGAATGCGGCTTACTCGTGGAGGATTTATTTAAAGCATTATTCACTGGGTAGAGCACTCCGGGGTCTATTAACGTAGCTTGGGATTTCAAACTAATGATCTGGAATCGAGATGTGTAATCGATTGCTCCCTTACATCAGTATTATGTTATCGGATAGCAATTCGACAATCTAGATTTGAAACGTTCAGTTCGATGTCATTTGAAATGGTATTACAATAGTGATCCGAGATAAGTTTGAGATGCAGACGCTGGGGATTGAGTCGGGCTAACGATCTTGTTACAGCGAGCCAGCGAGCTGCACCGCACGGCTCAGGGTAATGAACCACGATTGAGCGCTTCTTGTTCCTACTTGTCTCTCTCAATATTTACTACAGTATCCCACAAAACAATCTCTCTGAAATCTGCTTAAACGGCGATTCAAAACAACACTTTAAAGAAATGTTTTCACTGCTCGAAAGTATATTTAAGTCGGAATTATCAACAGTCGTTAAACTCTAACATCTGCTAGTATTAAATAAATACACAAACTAAAGTGGTAACTATTTTATTAACAGTCTTGTTCTGAAATTAGCCGCTCTAAATCAACTTCGGGAACATTATAAATATTCAACGCAGATAGATATCTTTGGTGTAACGGGGAACAATTTCACTCCAGCAAAGGTAGCTGTTTTAATTGTGGATTATTTTACATTTTCATTTTATACGCGGATTACGTTAAGCGGAAAACGAGCATCGAGTCCCATCCTAACCACTTTTAATTGACATATAAACTTATAACAATTTTCCGAGAACGTTGTACAAAGTGCACAGATAAACCGACACAGTGGGCCGAACGCTCACAAACGGCATAGGAAACCCTTGAACCACAAAAAATAAAGTGTATTTTTATTGCTCTCCGAGATACAAACACAAGGTATTATTAAATTTTTATAGGCCTTTTTGCTCGATTGTTTGTTTTTATGTTCTTTTCTAAATATTACATTTCCCTTGAACTAGGCACGGTCATGGCGGACGTTTTGTTTTTAACGTATAAATAAGGATAATAAAATAAAATGGCAAAACATTTTGTTCGTATGACCAGATCGTACAATCGAGAGCTTATAACGACTAAAGATGTAAGACCATCGTTCAGCAGTTACTGAAATTACCATCAGGCGTGACGGTTGAGGCAAACTTTGTCATGGGTAGATTAACGTGATTCATATGTAAATGAGTGGGTACTGGAAGTTACTGTGAGACTGTGCCCTAACACCAGCGCAGGCTAATCCATCGTATTCACGATAAGCGTGGCAGTGAGGGCACGTGACGTGACACGCGGCGTGAATGGCACGCCGACGTGACGGACGTGACAACGACCCGCCGATTGTGTGCGCCCTGCATCCGCATGCGACTGCATTCGACTGGCATTCACTACACGAATCAATACACTCCCAATGGAAATAACTAGCGCTGTTAATTAAAAGCTAACCAACTGGAACAAATATTTGCGAGAGAAAAACGTAAAAAGCGGCAAATCCGATATAACAGCATGTTATTGGATTTACCTTCCAACCGAGGTGTACGAGCGTAGCAACAAAAACTTTTCAGCGCAAGTTTAATAACACGTGTGTTGCGAGATTTTCATAAAAACGTCAAAATAAAACAAGGGAAATTCAGGCGCATCGGTTTAACTCCACCACGCGGCGCTGCCACGTACATAGCTTGTTACGTGAATTTCAACAATATACAAAGGTATTCTCGTAAATAAGGAGACACACAAAGCGTAAAATGAAAGCAAAGGGAAGCACTGACATGATTTAGAGAGAGGTAGCTGGATAATAATATTCAAGAAGGAGATTACCATAACTTAACGGAGAGATTGGCTCGGCCCACCGTGGATCATTATTTAAATCACTGGCTGCATGCAAATTACTCAGATATCGAATAAACATGAATTGAAAATTAAACAGCGGTGGGTATTCAATCGCATTCCGGTAATAATCTGTGAAACAATAAAGAAATATTTTCTTATGGATCGCTTATTTTTTGTGAACTAATGTTTGCGGAGGGATAATTGATAAACTGCATTCACGACTCTGGTTTTCATGAAGTAGGTAACAATTTTAGTCCTTGACTGACTTTAAACCTACTTTCCTGTGCTGCACTTCTTTTTTAATTCACCCAAAGGTTGGTAGCGGCAGGTGGACCCTTTGGGTCTTCTGTGCTACCATCTCACCTAATGTTCAATTTCGAGGCTGCCACATACCCTTGTTTGAGGTCAATAAAGGCTTTTGTAGGACCTTTCGAATACAGTTCAACCTGCTCACGTTAAACTCTTTTACTTTGTAACCTCAAATGGACTCCGAATAAATTAACCAAAGTTTTTACCAATTGGCTTCATGAATTACGGACTTGGAAAGTTATCTAAAAGAGAGGGATCTGTATCCGTGAACATACAAGAGGCACGTCATTCTACTTAACTACAAAGAAAACGATCCCCACAACGTTGAAGATGAAGTTTTAAAGATTTCAATCAAGACGCGCCCCCCGCGTTTTACTTTAAAAGACTTTATTGTTAAAAAGTATAAATAGAGCTCAGTCGTATTCATAGTAAGAAAATCCCGCCAAGCCCCTTTACAGACGAGACACTCCCACGGAAAATGAATGTCGCCTACGCCTCACCTTCGAGATATTACATTTTTTAAAGAACCTCTTTTATAATCAATATTATCTAGTATATTCTTGGCCCATTTTTGCCGATATCAGCTACATTATCATATGATTGACTTTTAGAAAATCAAGACGAGAATCGCAAGAATCATAGTGGCACCGTTCTCTCTCTAAAACTCTATCTGAATTATATTGATTTATCATGTCTCTCATCGTGGACACTGGCGTATATAACCGAGCACCTCATCAATTTTAAACTGAAACCAGAGGTGCGTGTAAACCGACATGTAGTAGTAAACTATCCGGGCGATAGAGCGGCAATCAATCACTTAGTGAGTGCCGTATTGCGGTGCACAAGTTTGTAAGTGAGCCTGTTCATCTCATGTCTTCCGCACAAGTCGACCGTGCCAACTGAATCCCCAGGGAGACGAGATTTATAGAGCAGACACCGGATCAGCTGAGCACCGTATTCTAAACGCCAGGATATTAAACGTCATCATATATCAATATAATACGAATATTGTTGTCCAGAAATAAGTTAAATACCTAATTATGTCATTCGACAATTAATTAACAACGCGCTTTTAACAACACGGCATATAACCAAAATAAACAAACGTCAAATAAATTAGCAGAGTAGACACAATTAATACAGGCAACGAGCCAGATAAATTCATCAGAATGCTTAAATAATGTTGGTATTGAAAGAATGAACATTCCAAACATCTTTATTTACCTGCATTATACAACTGAATGAGAAAACTAAAAGTATTTTCCACTCTTTTTTAAATTACAGGCAGAGGTGTAGAACTTTTTTTCTTTGACATTGCAAGTATTTTGGTCGTAAGTACTGGGTCAATGTCGTTTCGGCTTTTCGATGATCTCGATCGCAATATTTCTTTTATTCATAACTTGATTCTTTCCACAACTGGATAGACTATGAATAACGAAAGATTTCAAGCTTGGTACAGGTGCGAGGATGGGCTGCTCGCCAAGTTAAATTAAATTATTAGCTGGAAGACCGTTGAGATCTCGCACTGATATCATTGTAGCGATCATATAGCCATTTAACGGCCACTGCAATATCACTGATTGAATTAAAGAAATTAAAAGTCAATAAGTTTTTCTTCTTCATCCCGTTCATAAAACCGGTGACTGTAAAGTTTGCTGAAAAACGAAACTGTAGTCTATCACAACAATGCGGTATCTGTTAACGATTCGGTTGTTTTTCCAAAAAAAACTGACCTGTTTTTGAATTTATACGAAACGCGGGATCCCGCATTTGTCTAAAATTCTTAGAACACTTTACAAAACCCCTAAGTCAAAAAGGTAGTAAGCTGAATTGACGCCCTAATTGGTTGGTGCACCTAAAATGTCAAAAGTTGGAAAATTAAAAAGTTTACTTGCAGCCTTGCAGGCCGTAATCAGTTTAAATTGCGGTCATAAACATCCTACTAATGAATTCAGCAATTTACATTAATAGCTACCACGTTTAAAGTTTTCACATTTCAATTCATTACCAGTTTTTGGTAAAGCATGTAATTTAAGCTCACTGCTGTGACTATCATGGAAGTCGATTTCATGTTCATCAATAAATAATGGTGCTAAGTTTAAATTTGCGAAACGCTACAACCCAAAATTATATACTGTATGCCACACAACATCAAAGGATCCAATATGGTGCAGAATATTTGAACAATTTAAAGAAAAATGGACTTTATAATTGAATCTGCTCTATGATTAACAGGAAAATAATAAATAAAACTCAAGCTAACTGGGAGCGTTCTCTTACCGTGATAAAAAGATTTCGACTTAACTAGCGACTACCAACGTACTGAACTGAACCAACACTTTGAATCGATATGGATAAATAAAATCGGCTTGCTCTAAAGCAACACCTTGATTAGAATAAATAGTTATGGACACGCTCATGCTTCACAACAGTCCCGGCCTGCGCGAGCTTCTCCCACGGTAAAAACTGAACACGGACGACGCTAACACACGCTCAGTTAAGTACGCGCAGGCCTCTTTTCTTCTTCATTCTTGTCGAAATCGTCGACGTGTAAACAATAATTCCCAGTGAAGAACTATTTCTTTAATTCTTTGATTTAATTGTCCACATTGCAGACAGAGATTTATTGTAGACTCAAAAATTCAGTAAAAAAATCGCGATCATAATTATGTATGTACGTAGCAGGGTTGTTGCGAACACCAGTATCAGCATCAGCATCCGCTGAACTTCAGCATCATTTTCTACATCAGCATTAGCATCCGCATTGATCGATGCTGATTATTAATGCTGAAATTCGAGTCGTGACATGACCGCTGATGTGGAAAAAATATGCATCAGCAAAAACCCGGGTACGTACCCTGGCTGTTGCTGATGCATAATTTTTACCTACGTAGGTCTGATATTATTAAATAATGCGCAGGGTTTGTGAGGTTTGCGCGTAATACAGTTTTACCAACCACACGCACCGTGTTCCGTGTTCAAGCCCAGTTTGCGCAGGCATGACCGTGGTGAAGCATGAGCGTGTGGTAGGCGCATTACGCAAGCTACGCGTCGTCTCAGAAGGGGCCAGCGACGCCCGTCGGGGCTGCGGGTTGTTCAAAAGAGATACCGCGGCCTCGACGCAAAGGGCTAAGAAGGAACATAGGTGGTTTTTAGTCAGTAGATGCCTGACACTTCCTACCGCTCTGCCCAGAGCGGGAGGAGTCTTTTGTGATGATTTCATGCCCCCATAAAAATAACTACGCCTCGTATCAAACAGCTCACAAATTAATTTATGCTGAAAGCTTGAATGTTGCTTTCGCGTTATTAAAACATTTTAGTGTAAGTAGTGCCAGCACAATGTTACTTTACCGGTTGTTTTATATCTATTACGATACTGTTTATCGTAGAAATTAAAGAAACTACCAAGTTTCCTCCCTATCTCGATAATCCCGTTAAGCCGTTGCGTTGCTCCTGGCTATCATTTGTAGGGCTTTGACAGTTGTTGCGGGTTGTCAGTGGCGTGAAAGTCGGTCAACCAGTCTTACCAAAGGTTATCGTATAACGCATTACCCTATCTGGACCGTGGAAGTCACATAGACTGTCGTGCCATGTAAAATATTAGCTGCGTCCGGTCAGACTGAAAGCCAACCCTAACATAGTTATGACAAGGCTAAGCAGATGAACAGGGATGTTCACTGACTTAAAAAAAATATGATCCTAATTAGACCGTCTGCTAGATTATCAAAAAATATTGGATACGTATTTTTTGTTTTATCAAATCAATAAAAATTGACGAAGATAAAGGCTCTTTGGTAAATTGATCCCACTCAGATCGTCAAAGATTTGAGTGAAGGTTTGTGTTCGTGTTCCACGCGCACCTCAAAGAGATGTCAGCAACATGGGAGGGGCCCGAAAGGGTCGACGCCCGTCGGGGCCGCGGGTTGTCCACAGGTTATCGCGGCCTCGACATAGAGGGCGAAGAAGGAACATGGGTGGTTTTTAGTCAGTAGAAGTCTGACACTCCCTTTCGCTCTGCCCAAGAGCGGAAGGGGTTATTCGATGATTTTACACCCGCCAAAAAAAAGAAAAGAAAAGGTTTGTGACGTCACTAACTGCTAAAAAATTTCATAGTAATGTCGTGTCACACGAGTTTTCATAGCACTGTATACCGTTTTCATTTCTTCATTGTTTGCTTACGTGAAAAAAGAAAAAATACGTGTCCAATATTTTTTGGAAATCTATCTGACGGACTAATAGATATTAATTGATACGCCATTTCTTCTCAAGTCAAATATGAAATATCGATACCATCGACGCGACGTGAAAATAATAGAGCTTCTGATATCATGATATGATTCAAAATTGGTATGGATAAACAGAGATACGAAATAGTCTTCTCTATATTTTCCTTTTTTTGTATTGTGAGAAATCATCAAATAACCCCTCCCTCTCTTGGGCAGAGCGAAAGGGAGTGTCAGACTTCTACTGACTAAAAACCACTCATGTTCCTTCTTAGCCTTTTATGTCAAGGTCGCGGTATCTCTGACAACATCCCGCAGCCCCTACGGGCTTTCTCTATAACCCTTATGTCTCTATTTTCTGCTATTATTATCATTCATATCTCACTCGGTGTTCTAATTTCACACCGTCTCACCCTATCCTATATTTTCAACGGGTTTTTCATAAAGAGATGTCGTTGTTTTCACTCACGGGGAAACACGCAAGTTATGGTGAGTTAGGGGAGAATGTTTTGCTCACTGTATTTTTTTCTGCCGCTGGTTTCCTTATACTGTTTTTTTCTTGTTGTTTTCCTACTAACTGCGGCTAAGTTAGTTTTGAAATTACTTTAAGATACGTTGACCTACATGTATAAACCCTACTGTAACATTCTATGTTGTCTCTTATTTATTACTGGCTGAGGCCCGCGACCTTTGCCCGCGTGAAATTGTGTTAGTTTTTAACGGAACTTCACGGAATCCTTGTTTTAATTAAATGTACCTAAGTTACTCCATATAACATTTCGTCAAAGATTACCTACCTGGAATAAACAGACAAACACCGCACAAAGAGATGGAAATTTTAAAAATGTTTTTTTTTTTATTTTCATTTTATGTACCTAGGTACCTTAGAAATATGTGCTTCATCTACATTCACAAAAAAACTGATATTTTGAAATAACATACTGCCGCACTCAGAGAGCTTTTATGATTACTTAAGCTTTCAGTTAGTAAAGATTTTGACAGTTTTGTCATTCAAAAGTATGTCAAACCTTTACTAAGTGACGGCTTAAGTAATCATTAAGTATCTCTGAGTACCGCAGTTACACTTCAATGTTATTTATTAGCATAGATTAAAACATGAACACAAATAACCCAAGACTTAGTTAGTTCATAGTAGACCAGTTTCCACATAATCGTCTATATTACATACCCCCTTGATGTTTTTCAGCCGGCAAAAGCCATCGGCTTTCCAGTTGGATGAACTACACCACATAATGGCTGCAGGGACCATTGAATTTGGGAACTTGAAACGTATCTAGTACCCCGGGATGTAAATGTTAACGGCACAAATATAACATTTTACGAATCTAAATAAACATTCTCTAATAAACTCAGGAGTATTCATAAAAAGTAATCACACGCAATAAGTATTATAGCTTCATTAGGTACTGTAACTAATGTCAAATCAGGTATATCAAGCCGAAACAAAACACATTAAAAGCTCGTATATGAGCTAGTTAGTCCATTTTTTCACAATAAAATCATGGCGTTAAAACGAAACACATTAACGGAACAAGGTTTAATAGCTTTTATGGCATCATAAAAATATCAGGAGAAGTAACTGCGGCCCTAGGGTGTACAAATTGAATTAGATCCTGGCGAGGAGCCAGGATGCGACCGGCCTTGACATACTATTACTAATCTAGATTGAAAAGGACGATAACACAATTAGAATGACAGCAGCAAGTTGCACTGGTCAGGAGAACCGGGATAATCTCGCCTTTACCGCCTGAAGTGAATGCAGCGTCTACACAGCTGTTTACATAAAATTTGCGGCTGGACGGGGACGGTAACTGAACGGGCGTTTGCCTATTATCTTACTCACAGCATTGAGAATGAAAGAAATAAAAAACGTTTTTCTAAAACCTTCAATTTGAACACCCTTATCTTTAACGCTGAAAACGGGATATTTACCGCACTGTTACAAGCACCATCACTCAGGAACTCAAAACAAATAGTAAATATTCCGTTTTCCGTGTTCAGTGGTTAGTGACCATGTCAGTTTCAAAACTTATACCTTATCCCCACTCAACACAAGCAGGTGTGTTAGTAGCAACCAATCCATCAAGCTAAAGCAAGTTTCCGTACACATCTACTTTCTAACTATATCTATACAAACACCCCTAAAATGTATGTCCGTACAAAACAGAAAAGTTTAACAATAAAGGCACATAAATGTGTGCGACCGTGAGGTCTTAAACGGAATCGTTTTGGACGAGAGGTCGCCGGGAACTGCTTACAGTGACAACAAAGTTGTCGAATAGCTCCGAAGGAGGTACCCCGGAGTATCCCGGAGTACTCCGAAGAGGAATCGTAATAAATCCTCACTTACTTAATTAATGCTATAAATCCGAGCCAGCATTCCAGGTGGAACTTGTCGCAATCCCACTGCAGACCGCTGCACTGTACAAAGTGTTATCTACATATTTTATTTCCTTTGCGGCATTGTTAGCTTAAAAGCTTTGAATTTTTCCTCTGGAGTATTTTATCTAAATATTGCAATCTAAATAGGGTATAGGTAATCTAAATAGTGTACTTAGATAGATTTCCAAAAAATAATGGACACGTATTTTTTCCTTTTTCTCATAAACAAAACGACGACGTCGACGTGAAGCGACGCGAAAGTGACGTCACAAGGTTAGTACTTTTTTACCCACAAAGTGACGTCAACTTATCATCTTTGACACGTTTTATTTTCGTCAATTTTGATTAATTTGATAAAACAAAAACATGTATCCAATATTTTTAAAACACGTTTCCAATAAATGGGACTGGGCGGGCCATGTCTGCAGGATGCCGCCACAGCTGTGGGCCCGAATATCGCAAGAATGGAGCCCTAACACAGCTAGACGGGGTCGCGGTAGACCGAGGAGAAGATGGCGGGACGCCTTGGATGGCTTATCTCACCAACTGGCAAGATGAAGCACACCATCGTAAGAAGTGGAAGGAATGGGGGGAGGCCTTTGCTCAGGAGTGGGACAATATGGGCTAAATAAAAAAAAAAATAAAAAAATTTCGATAATCTAACAAAAGGACTAATTACTGTTCAGAATTTGACAGTGAGTTGACCATCAGAAGCTATCTATGAAACTATCAAACAAAATACGATATTATAACATAACATCACGCCTGTCATCCCCTAAGGTTAGGCAGAAATGTACCTATTAGTACATCCATTTTCGCCTGTTATTTTTAAGTGTGATGTAATAGATGCTACTGAGACATTTCGAATGGAAAAACCCAATAACACTTTGCCCGAACTAGGAATCGAACACAGGGCTGCATGCACAGCAGCCGCGCTTGCAACCATTAGACCAACAATCCAGCCAGACAATCATATTACGATATTTTAATGAAAAGTATTGTACTGAACTCGTCCATAACATCGTAAGGAAATACCAAGAAAATAAATCATAACAGCCGGTAGCAAGCACTCAAGTTAAATGTCACTGTAATGTATATGTTACGCTAAAATTAGTACTCTGTATTTTCGAGGTATTCCTCGAAGCGCTCCCGTTTTGAAACGCTCCCATCTAAGCGCTCCCGTTTTGTTCCTCCAAGCGCTCCCAAAATGAGCGTTTCGAGGAACGATTAAAAATATTAAAATTTATTTCCTCGAAGCGCTCCCATGATTAACTTTCGGATAGAGATGGGACTATACTAACTGAAATTATCGATAATAACTAGGTAATAAGTAGAACACATTGTTATAATATACAACTAGCGGCCCGTCCCGGCATCGCACAGGTTTGGTAATTTTTTTTTTTTTGTTGTATTGTAAATCCTTTAGTCCACCAAATAGATGAATATAATCTGCCGACATATGTACCTATTCATATTTTTTTATTGTTTAGAAAGCTTATGATTTCTCTCCATTATGTTTCCCATTACTACCTACCCCCGTCCCCGCACACCTCAATGTTTTGTCGGAAGTTTTTCGTAGAAATAAGGCAATGAGGTGTCTATCGTTTACGTCAATGGTAGAAATGACTTTCCTTGTCCTAGGCGGGGCGAGAGAGTGTCTGACTCTTACTGACTAAAACCACCTACTGACTAAAATCACCTGCTCTGAGCCGGGACCCAGTAACGTATTGCGCTCAACGGTGATGCTACCTATGCGATTAATAAAATGGTTAAAACAATTTTATAATTAATTTTTGCCAAAAATAGCGATACTAACTTCATAACTAAGAGTTAAAGATGCGGCGCGCGCGGCGCGTGAGTCCTGCATAAACACATACAAACCGTAACCCCGCCTCCCCATTGCATCCTAGAGAGTCGCGTTTACCGAATTCACACGAACCCAGCCGAGCATTGCCCGAACTTGTGTTTACGTAAAATTGCGTTTTGTTGTTATCGCAAGTTGCGCGAATGTGTCACGGAAGCAAGTTTGTTTTAAAAATTATCGATATAATTCATTACGTTTACTTCGTGCTTTTTCCTATTTTTAAACGTGGGAGCGCTTCAAGGAAATAAATTTTAATATTTTTAATAATTCCTCGAAGCGCTCCTTTTGGGAGCGCTTGGAGGAATAAAACGGGAGCGCTTAGATGGGAGCGTTTCAAAACGGGAGCGCTACGAGGAATACCTCGTATTTTCTTCGTAAATTGTATAAAAAGATTCCGACTATCCACAATGCAACCGAGTCCATTTTAAAGTCTTCTGAAGCAATAAAGGCTCTACTTAAACGTCTGCATTATTTAGAAGAAACATGCTTAATGCTCAAAATTCGGGTTTTCTGGCCGTACTTCGAAGCTTTAGTGTATTGCACGTCATTAATCTGAGCCGGCTGCAACAACTTCTCGCTTGGAAAGTTTGCTAGCTTCTCGTCTTACCGGAGGACACTTGACTTAAGTAGTTTGACTACAGTTCAAACTTTTGCTGGGCAGAAAAAGTTTTAGCCTCAATAACTTGGGATTGATGGCCTCCTGAAACCCGTAGTTTCCGGAGAATAAGGCTACGCTACTCTACTCGTCCAGCGCAAAGTAAAAGTGTTACTTAAACGTGAAGTTGGTTGGGCTCCGGACCAAAAAGGCTAAGAAGGAACATGGGTGGATTTTAGTCAGTAGAAGTCTGACACTTCCTTTCGCTCCGTCCACAGCGGGAGGCGTCATGTGACGATTTGCCGCCCTCCAAAAATGAAAGTCGGCTGTACCTACTTGAAAAATACAGGGCACATACTCAACCGTGACCTACGAACTATGGTTAGCGTTCTATGCTCTAGTTCATCTCAAACAGGAAGAAATAGCATCAGAACTCTTGCCAAATATAGGTACACAACGGCAACATGACGCCAGACGGCCTACAGCCTACGGGCATGCTGCCCACGCTATAAGACAATGCTTGTAATTTACACAGCAGTAATTCTTACAAACATTTATTTTAGATGTATTTACTTTCTGGTAAGCGCATTCGCTTCGCTGTAATGATCGACTGATCTGAATATTCGGGTAATAAAAACGGCTTCTATCTAAAAAATCGCATCGAGAGAGCAGTTGAAATAATAGTTAAACGAAGTCGTAAAGTTGGCGTGGAGCGAATGTATAAAGTAGTTCGGGTGTGCGCGAGAGTTGGCAGCGCGCCAGCCCCCCCACACCAATATGTATTGACGGGCCGCGTCAGCGAAAACAATTAACCAATTATATCTATTACCCCGCGTCGCACTTGAGAAAATATCGTATTTTCTATGTAACTACGTTACTACCTTTCAGTACAACATATTGTATTGCAACAATGCACAAAAAGTGTCGGATAAAACAAAAGATGGCTCTATACAATAGTTGGAAAATACCGTAAAAAGTATCATGAGGCGTATTGTACTACAATGTGGGGTTGGTCTCGTAGCAATTTTTCAAGCGGATGCACGTCGAGTGCGGTCGGCTCGGCAGCTCGCCACTGTAGCGGTCCTATGAAGCGACCGGACGGCACGCATTGCGGTCCTGTTTTGTTCCTTTTCACCGCATAAAATTGAAAATTCGGCTTAAACAAGAGCAGTTACGCCAGTAAATGCCACTTTTATTTCGACTTGCCGAGCGGAACCCACAACATTCGGTCGGATTTCGCTCGAGTACAATCCTATTGAAGATAATACGGGTCCCATTTTAAGCTTCTGAATTTTAACACATTTGGTCAGAAATGAGGTCTATTCTATTTGCATTATCGTAGTTATCGCAGCATAAATCTACTTTACTGTGTAGGCAAATAATACGACGTTCGGTAATGCATGACAAGATCGCACCAAAGACTATAGTTTGATGGTTAAATTAGATAATTAAATCAACCTCATTAAGTTACCAATTCCCCCAGATAAAGAACAGCGACGTCTATTTTATATTTCACTATAAATTATACTGAACTGCACTGTACACTGTACTGTACTGTGGGTGTGCTGTACTGTACATACTTTTTAATCAAATACCGAAAGGGGTTGGAAGATTTTGTGTGAAGCCTGCCCTGCCTGACTTTCACAATTTTGTTTTATTTCAAAACAGCGTCCGCAGCATCATAAAGGCGTTGCTCACGAGTCTCTCGACCAGTGAATAACCTAAAATCTTCGTCTGCAGTAATGGGGCAGATTCGTTGCACGCGTCGTAGCGGAGCGGCAGGCGGCGGCAGCGCGGCGGGCGCGGCAGCGTAGCGCGGCGCGGTGGCGGGTGCGCGCGCGTCGGCGCCGGCGCATGCACGCCACCGGCCACACGGACCGCTCGGGCGGCGGCGGCGGCGGTGGCTCCTGGCGCCTCCCGCCCGACGAGACCCTCCAAGTCGCCGACCCCAAGTCCGCCAAGGAGGAGGTGAGAACTATACTAGTTTCAAAATTAACCAAATCTAAACAATTAAACTTGACGATTGACTGCTGCGCTGCGTGTCGCGGGTTCGATCCCCGCACGGAATAGATATTTGTATGACCTACAGATAGTTGTTCCGGGTCTGGGTGTTCGGTTTGTGTATGTGAGTTTAAATGTTTGTAAACGCACCCACGGTACAGGATAAATTCCTAAAGCGTTGAAACGTTATTTATTTTAATAAAAAATAGTAAAGATTTAAAAAAAAATCATTTTATATTTTTTTAGGGAGCCGATGACAGCCAGGTACTATCTAATTTAATTTGACCCTGTATGATTCTAGTTTATTAATATTAGCCAAAACTGCTAGACGAGCACTATCTCTTCCTGTTGCACCTTGAAATTCTATTAAAGGTCTTGAAAATTACTCAATAAAGACCGAGCAGTTGAGGCACTTTCAGCAGATGAACGACATTACGTTACACTGCCTCTTTAGTAACCTAATAAATCTTCGCTGCAGCGCAGCGCCTGCTTTCCAATTTTCTCCTAAAATGCAAATCGATAAATTCTATTCCCACTCTTCTTCTCACAAATCACAATTTTTCAAGGAAATAAATCAAGTAGCTTTAAAACGCAAAATTCATAAAAAAAAACAATATTCAATGTTCCGGCGAAGAGCAATCAAAGTTATAGCGTTCGTCGGCGGAATCGTCGTAATATCGCGTCATTGAACCCGGCACCTTCCGGGGCCATAAATCAAATCCCGGTTTCTTTACCTATTTTTAGCGACGCTCGAGATTGTTGACGAATGTCGTTTTACTTTGCCACACCTTCCCACACATTTCCACCCCATGCTTTAAACGAAGTAACGAACAAATATTTTTCCAGGACATATACCAAGGAGATGGCCACAACTGGCGGAGCATCATATTTTCATTAATGGTCATCAGTTTTGTCATAGCGGGTATTGTCACAGCTATTTATCTATTAGGGTGAGTGGCCATATTCTATTGTTCTTGCTCTACTGCTCTACTTTATCTTGGATCTTGAAAAATACTTAGTTAACTCTTGTATAAATGACTTAAGTATGCGAAAGTTGGCGAGGAAAACTTTGCTAAGAAGTTTGTCGAGAAGAAAGTCAATTCTGCTTTTGTCATTGTTTGAGAAGTTGGTTAAGTAGGAGTTCAATTGCGAATATTACAAGGCATTTTTCTCAGGTATGTGGACGAGTTATTGTACTGGTCGGGTCGTCGCATGCGACTGGACGAGTTTTTGCACGGAGACCTGACGGGGGAGAGACTGCCGACCACGTGGGTGAGCTCGCACCAGCTCGTGTACCAGGCCGACGACGGCGGTTTGCTGGCGCTCGACACCTTCAACAACACGCTTTCTGTTCTCGTCACCAACCACACACTAGTAAGTCAAACTTTATAAGACGCTGTAAATGTTAAGATGTTCAGCCTCTTTGCCCAGAAGTCAATTTCTCCCGAGCCTAAGTAATTTCTTAGTAAGAAATAAAAAATATGCGTGGCATGCAAAATTCTAATACATAGAAAGCACATGGCAAACAACCACGAGTTGCTGATGTGAAGCATATAGATGAATGGACTGCTATAAATTACCTAAGTAAGTGTTCACTTACTACATCTAATAACCTATCTACGAAAAGATGTGCTTTTCGTAGTAACATTTTCCAACAAAAAGCAAACATAAAAGAAATGAAACTCTTTATCTTTTTCATACCTTTGCTCTCATGTTAGTACCGAAGTTCTGTAAGTGCGGACGGTATTACCTCGATGCTCTTTACTGTAAAATTTATGGCGACATCCCCGATTTTCCATAATGGCGTTATTATGCTGCGGGTAGCGGGCTTCGGGGAATGAAAATTTGAGTATGCCGCCGACTTTAAAGAGGATATTTCGCATTTTGAAGGAATGAAGACATTTACGTATAATACTGAAGTAAAAGCGTTTGTCAGTTGAATTGTTACTTGAGTGTGTTCCGGCGACCTTATTATAACCATGTCGGGTAGTTATGGAGTCAGTGCGCGTCCCGCACGCTCTATTATTACATCAACACTGGCTCCTGAAAGCTTCGCTCGGACCGCACTACGGTCGCCTGACACTGACCGCAACTCAACCCTCGTCCGCAAAGTATATTTTACGCTAGTGACCCTAAGAGGTTTTACACAGAGTTGACTCGAACTTTTGTGTTACTTAAAACAATGCATTACTTTACTTTAGTACATTTTCGTTAATTAGTTACAAAAGATGTTTACAATTTGATCACAGAGGCAGCTAAATGTGCGTGGCTACCAGTGCTCCCCAAACCTGCGATTCGTGCTCTTTCAACACAATATCAAGGAGGTATGTAGCACTGAATTATTTAATTGTTTCTCTTCTCCAAAAAAACAAGAAGGCCATTACCAAGTCGGCACCTCGCTCGCACATTGTTATTTAACTTTTTATTATTTCGCAGGTTTACCGACGGACGTTTACTGCGCACTACACCGTTTATGACGTCACAAATGAGTGAGTAGCTCTTGATATTTGATGCTTGAACGTCGTAAAGGTCTCAGCTAAAGGCGCCCAGAAGTTTCCATAATTAAATTTCCGAGTGAAAATTAAATTCGCGTCCCAAATTGGTTTACAGTCAACGCACCTTCCCACAAGAGTTTCGTTTGTTAGGCACATCAGAGAGGACCCAGTTCTTCATTCTGACGTGCACATTGAATTTCTCGTTGAATATTGTTCGTAGAACCGGTTATTGCATAAATAGCGTCAGTGCTGTGTAAAGTATAACAAATGAGCGGGACGCGCGCACGGCATGCCTCGTCTCCCCTTCAAGAATATAAAATATCTGCACGATCTCAATTTGTTTCCTTTACACATTCATCTGTTTCCACTAGAAATTCAATGGTATCTGCAGTATTTCTTGCTTTTGTGGTTATTGAATATACATGAATTTATTTACAAACGACGAGAAAGGAAATTACTGTATTGGGTTAAAGAAATAAGCTCGAGATATATTGAACGCGACTGTAAGCTGCATTCGAGACAATAAATTATTTTCTGAATCCCTTGGGTGGCTAAACATTTTACTCTCTTTTGGTTGCAATTCCAGAGCTAAACAAATTGATGATAAAAGTTATTGGTATAGACAGAAATACAGTTATCTCACTGAACCGATTTATACTTATTTTAAAGTCGCAAGACTATCACTTTTAATTTCAAAGTTGATAAAATACAGTACATTCTGAAATACTCGAGTTGGTATAACGAAAGTGACTGTCGGAAACAATTTAAAACTCATATTTCATGGGACATTACCTCAAAAAAAAGTTTTAAAAGCGTATCCGCAGGCGACGGCTTTAAAAAGCCGATATTAAAATAGAGTCGTTTCTCCGCAGTTTGTTTTTTTTTTCTTTTAAATCATATCTCTTTTGTGAATTTTCTTTCCCCGGTCGTCTCGCGGGTGAAGAAATCGATTTGACGATAGCTACGTGAATGCGATTTCCAATTTATTTCAAAATTTACGAGTAGAATTTTAACGTGGTGGGGAAGGCAGCATTTGGGTTGAGGGGAGGTAATACTTTACGGCTTTGAATGACCGTCTCGGAAACTTACTGCACCGTCGAGAATTTAAGATACACTTTAAGTTAAAACTTTAAACTTGAACGCAATAAGTTCGGATATTTTTTGCCAAACAAGACACCTGTTGCGGCGGCTGCTGGCGTGGAACTGAATTCATATCTTAACGACACTCGGCCCTGTTCTTACCTCGTTTACTTTTGTATGCATTCGATTTCGTGGAGAACCTTTATCGTGAATGATATTGGTGTTTGGAACTTGTATGATGTTGGAACCTTACTTAGATATGAAGGGAGTTTTAGGCATATCTCCTTTGTGGTAGGTTTTTGATACAGCTAACAAACTGCACTATACATAAACCTATATTAATACTAATATTATAAAGCAGAATTTGTGATAAATCTTTTTTATTTGGAAGCTCATTTCTTTAAGCAGGTTATAAGCTCTAACATAAAACTATATCCCTTAGTAGCTGCGGGTAGCTAGTTGAAGGTATAGGATAGGAGTATAAGTTATTTCGCGACAATCACAGGCCTAATGGCTAATATTATCTATGTCATGATCATAAATCGTCATCTGATTTTAATCGTGATGTAAAGTGATGTTAACTTGACTTTGAAGTTAAGTTCGAACGCTGTCCCCAGCTTCAGATATAAGTAGGTACCATCAATTCATTTAAAAAACGTATGTAGCGTAGTGCTTTTTGTGGTAGGAGAAATGAGACAAGTAAGACTTAGTTATACATTTACTTAGCACTACACAAACAAAATAGGGGTTCTTAAGGTCTAAGGTCACGCACTGTCACTGAAAGTAGGAATACGGTACTGCCCTGAGCAACCAGAAGACGTCGATCGCCACGCACGGTAGGTAGGCCGGGTCAGGCGGCCTCACGCGTCGGTAGGGACGCGCGGCAGGGCGGTCGACCAGGTGGGCAGCGGGCTCAGGGCAACTAGCCCTAGGCAGCGTTGGTGGTAGGCAGGTAGCGGCAGCGCAGACGGCCAGTAGGTAGCGGCGGCAGGCCGCTGTCTACACGGCCACGCCGTCGTTTGGTGCCGGACGCGTAGGCGTCACAGTTTAAAGGCGGCTCGTGACAGGGCGGCCGTGCAGATGCGTGCTTCTCACCGCGTTGGTAGATGCGCGGGAGCACAGCAGAGCAGCAGAACAGTGCAGCGTGAGCGAAGCCGCCATAGTTGGCTAGCCAGCGCTAGGAACCCTGAAACAGCGCCAAGGGGACGCTTGAGCTCCAAGATGGTTCCTGTAAGCCCCTACGATGTGCGTGTCCCAGCCATGCGTTAGATGCGGCAAGCTCAAGGCAGTGAAGAAGATGGAAGATGGGTACTCACACATCGCAGTGGTTTACAGTGATTAGTTGATAGGTGACTAGTTGATAGACTAAAGGCAAGGCGTGGCGTCACATCGCCACGTGGTTCTCATTGACCGTTGACTCGCGTCGCCGGTTTATGATACAGCATGGATGAGCATGATTTAGTTTATAGAGAATAGAATAGGATGCATGCCATGCGGAGAACCATATAACTAATTGGAGCACATGTGCATAGTGAATAGCTAGGTGCTAATTAATATTAAATACAGAATACATTGCCGGCAGCCATGTTAAATAGACACAAAGATTACAAATAGATATGGCTTGCCGGGACATAAATTTAGCAGCAAAAGAACACAATGGCGGAGTTCACTTACCCAATAACTGGGGACTTATCTAGTAGGCTGCTCGCTTGATGTAAAAAGGGCAGAACCTATGCGTGCAGCCGTTTATAAAGGACTGAGCGACGTTCTCCCTCCATTGTGACATTACAGAACATTTAGGGTTGTACCTATAATTTAGTGAGGTGACAACTTTTTAGAATTAGTCGGTTTTTAGTGAATCGACTAATTTATGCTACACGTACTAATAATTTCGACGGCTGCCGACAATTTAATCCTCAAATACTCGAGAATTCCAACTTAAATCGTAAGTACCTATCGTAGGAAAGAGCCAGCATTCCGAACGGATTAATTAGTTTTGCAGAAAACGCGGTGGCAATCCGACTCCTCTTACTTTATTACGTACCTTTCTATTAAATAAAGTGATAGGGCTGTTAGCATTGAAAAACTTATTACTTTCAAAGTTGTGAAACTTACTTGGATAGTAGCAGTTACTGATAAGAGTCAATTAATAGTAGGGGTTTTCGAACATGTTTTTTTTATGGTGTGGTTAGACCCTACCCTGGTGTCAAATTTTAAATGCTGCAAATGGGCCTCAGACTTCGCTTAACATTCTGTCGAGAAAGTTATATCAGGCATACTGGTTGCCTCGATGTTTTCGTTCACTGAAGCAAGTGATAATTATTATTATACAATCGAACATCTTCGGTTTGAACTCGAGACCTATGACACGATAATAATTACTTACATCCTAAATTTTCAAAGAAACTGCTCCATCTTTACCATTATCCTCGTTCCAGCCACCACATCCCGCTGTTTGGCGAGGGTCAACGCAGTTGGGAGTGGCAACACGCGGCCTGGCTGGGCGGGGACGGGTCCCTACTGCTGGCGGCCGACAACGAGGTGCTGGCAAGGCCAGGGCCCCCGGCACGCCGGGCTCCATTGCTGCGCCTCACCACCGACGCCACGCCCGGCAGCGTCTACAATGGCGTGTCCGACTTTCTCTATCAAGGTGGGTAAGGAACTGTAGGTCAGGTCCTGAGTCACCAGGTAACTATGATTTGCCAGACATATATGGATACATTGTTAACTAGAAGTTCCGGCGATGCCAAAAACCGCCGAAGTCTACTTTAAAAAGTTTCTCTCTTTCAATCAAAAAGAAATAATGACGGAACTGTATTGCAAAACCAAGATTACCTGGAGTAACTACCAATTTCGGCCCCGCCTTCAAAACTCAAGTTCTGATTCAAAAGAAAACATTAAAGTAAAACTTCAAAATGTTCGCACAGAGGAGGTGACGAAAACGCCAACAGCGACATGGGGCTCCGCGGACGGGACGCTGGTGCTGTACGTCCAGTACGACGACAGCATGGTGTCGGAGCTGCGGCTGCCACGCATCGCCGACAGCCTAAACGGAGCGGGCTCGGCAAGAGCTGGCTTCCTGCAGCTGCCCACTACCAACGCCTCGGCACACATTGTCTTCCCCGACCAAGTCACTGTCAGATATCCCACGGTATGGACGTTTGTGTTTCTCCTCTCAAATATTAGGTCATTTTATTCATAAACTGATATTACTGACCGTATATTTGGTGCTTACTCTCGCAGCCGAATATTTTAATCATCATCAGCCTAAAGCAATCCACTGCTGGATATTGGCTTCTTCAATCGCACGCCACTCATCTCGATTCTCGGCAACCCTCATCCAATTGCTTCCAGCCACCTGGCGAAAATCGTCGCTCCATCGAGCCTGAGGGGTCTCCACTCAAGAACACCTCAACCCCAACGGTCATTGGTTCTGCGGGTAATATGGCTGACATATGCCACAAAAAAAAACTCTATTGTTCATTTAAAATTCTTCTTTTGCACAGCTCAGCCTTCATCCCTTGACAATAAGCTGTACTGACTCCAAAAATAGAATTGTTAACCGTTATTTTTTGACTTTCCAGCCTGGCAGTGCGATACCAAAGGTAAAGTTATGGATAGTAAGTGTTCAAAACGCAACCTCACCTCCGAGATGGGAAGTGAGGCCTCCGAGTACGTTAGATGGAATGTACGTAATTATATCACCAAAAGTAACTTGTATTTGTAACTAAATAAAGAAAAGTTTTAATCTGGGTTTTGGTTTTCCAGGGAATATTATCTCATATCAGCCCAGTGGGTGGGCAAAGACAATTCTCATGTAGGTGTAGTGTGGATGAATCGAGCGCAAAATCTTACAGTTTATAGCAGTTGTTATGCTCCGGACTGGTCTTGCACTGAGGTAAGACACCTTATTTCATTCAATTACTCGTTTTTGTATAAGATTAAGTAGAAAGAGTGGCAATCGGTCTGTGTAAAATATTGATATATAGTAGCAGACTGGAACACCATAATTATTTGGAACTCAATAATATCATTTTCCAGCCCTCATCCCAATTTATTTCGGCTCGGAGCAGCGTGTCTTCGTCTCGAACCCCATCCGTCTCCATCCAGTATAGTTGAGAAAAGTCTGAACAGATGAACTTTCAGTATCATTCTCCTTGAGTCTTAAAATTATTTGCCTTTCTTTCAGACACACTCAGAAAAAGCGACAGAGGAGCCTTGGTTAGAAGTTCACCAACAACCGGTCTACTCAGAGGACGGGAGTGCGTTCCTCCTCCTAGCTGCAGTGCAGGAGGGAGGAGGGCAGTACTACACGCACATAAAGCACGTGGACGTACTGCGACAACGCATGGCCGTCCTCTCGCATGGCAAGGTCGAGGTCGCAGAGATCCTGGCATGGGACCAGGAGAACCATTTAGTTTATTATTTAGGTAATTGTAATAGACATGAAAAGATTCTTTAATATTCTTATTCTTAACTTTTTTTATGGTTATTCACTTTGTTTGCACACCCAACTCTGTTCTGCGCATCTGCACTATGTTTGCATAAAACATGGTGGTTACCATGAAAAATTCGCAAAGCCAACGCACAAGACCACAGTTGGTGCGCGAACGTAGTGCATACCCGTCTTAACTTGATCTTCAAATATTCTTCTCTGATTTTTAAAGGTTTAGACAAAGAAACGTTACCAATACTTAGACTGCATCCAGATTTGGTGAAAGGAGCAAATCAAATTAAGTATTTAGATTGAGTGCAGTTGAGTGTTATTTTTTTATTAGGTTCAGTTTACTAACCAAGATCCTCTTCACTGCAGGATTAACTACACCTTTCATGACCTTTCATTGGTGTTTTGGATCAGGGCATGGTTTTGTTATTGGGGCCTATCGCCACCTCATAAAGCAGTGTTATTTTAATCCTACGGAGGAGAGATGAAGAAGGGGATTAAAGTAATACTGTTAAAAGACGTGGTGGTACAGGTCCTGGTGTGTGTTTGATTGTGGGTTTTGTTCACAACAGGCAGTGCAGACAGGCCTGGTCAGAGGCAGGTGTATGTAGTTAGAGACCCTTCGTACGGCGGGGGCAGTAACTCAGTGAAGGCTCGGGCGGAGCGGGAGGAGCCGCGGTGCCTGACGTGCGAGCTGGCGGTGTGGCCGGCGCGGCTGCACTACGCCAACTGCTCGTACTGGCGCGCGACCTTCTCCCCCCCGCGCGCGAGGCTCGGCATTACGCACTATGTCCTGGAGTGCGGGGGGCCTGGCCCGCCGCTCGCGGGCCTGCACGACGCCAGGACGCATAAGCTAGAGAGAATTTTGTATGATACGAGGCCTTATAGGTAAGTTAATTTGCCTATTTTTTTGGTGGGTACGGAATCATCAAATTACCCCTCCCGCTCTGGGCGAAGCGGAAGAGAGTGTCAGACTTCTACTAACTAAAAACACCCTATGTTCCTTATTAGCCCTTTGTGTTCCGGGGCCGCGGTATCTCTTTTGAACAGTCCCGCAGCCCCGGAAGCTCTTATACCATACTTGTTTATATCAGCCTGAGTCCTCACAACAGGGCGACAAAATATACTTACTTACTTTCGATTTTGCCGCTCGTCTTATGCTGAATCATAGTGAAGATGACGACCCTTACCTATTCCACCACTTTTATTTCCTGAACAATTTAATTGCAGGTTCAAATAAATGCAACTGTATCAATTCTCGTGAGACCTGTCGGACTTCATTGTCTCGGTCTTTATTTCTGGTCGTTATTTATCCTGGCTTTCAGGATTTACAATTAACCTAAAATAACTTAATTTTTTTAGTTTTGTCTAAACTTGATGGGATCTGACCCTGATAGACTTTACTATATACAAGTGTCTCTCAATCCTGCAATACTCTTCAAACTTATCACGTGGTCTCCAGATCAGTACGACTACGCGAGTTGGCGTTGCCGTCGCGGCGCTCCTTCGAGGTAGCGCTGGGCAGCGGCTCTAAGGCGCGCGTGCAGCTGCTGCTGCCGCCTTCCTGGAGAGAGGAGCTCCGGGACGCTGCCTTTCCCGTGCTTGTTCATGTGTAAGTACCAAACTGTATACCGACTCTCACATTGAAATCCTATCCCTGTCCTTGAAAATGTTGACTAAGTTTGGTTATGGTGTCGGTACTCGGGAATGGTGCCAACGGCATTGGATCCTCCAAATAATTAGATTTTTCGTATAAGGCTTTTCCTTCCTATCTTCTACTTCTATAATGGCCATGCTTGTTTACGAAATAATCTTATAGTACGTAGGTACAAATTGAAGAGTTGGATGTGAACTTCTTTTTCACGTGTTCATGGCCACAAATAGTGTTGCTTAACAGCTCTAACATTTCGGAAGTGATAAAAGACACATTTGACTAAATAAAACTGGCACGGTGTACTTTAACTTGGAGATCACCACAGGCTGTTCATTTACAATATTCATATAAGAAGTTTCTTCTACAAGCGCAGTATATAACTAAGATACTTACTTTCAAAGTTAAATACACACTTTTGGCACTAGTTGCTGTTCTGTTATTAGGCCGTGGTAATTAAAAGGAATTCTTGCCAAAGATCCTTGCAACTTGGCCAATTTTAAGTCTTTCTGCAGTACTTTTAAGTTAATTTGTCTTCAAAATTACTTTCAATTTTAAAGTGCATTTTTTCTTCTTAAGTGTAACAGTAGTTGTACAATTACGTACGTTTCTGGAACTAAATAATTCTGGGAAAAAGCAACTATTCCTAGTAAACTACCTATTTATCATCTACGTATGTACATATTTTATTTTAATTTCCGATGAAGACTGCCGCAGTTAACATTTTTACGCACATTCTTATTTCTCAGTAAATGCCACTTGACTCTGGATTTGTGCCCAGTTGATGGCAATAGGCTCGCCCCCAATATATGATAGAGGGAAAACATAACTGGCTAATTAAGGGTGTAATAATAGGTAAACCATTATGTTATAGTTATTCTTCTTCGGCTTGAATTCAAGCCCACGATCTCGGACACCACTGGTATCATATTCCTCATTGAATATTCCAGAGACGGCAGGCCGGGCAGCCAGCAGGTGACGGAGGAGTTCCTGGTGGACTGGGGCTCGTACATGTCGTCGCGCAACGACGTGGTGTACGTGAAGCTGGACGTGGCGGGCGCGCGGGGACTGCCGCGGGCGCAGCTGCGGGGCCGGCTCGGCGGGGTCGAAGTCGCCGACCAGTTGGCTGTTATTAGGTATGTAGCAATTTCTAGATGAGGAGGGAAAAAAAGATTGCATGTAGCTGAAATGAGAATGGACAAGGTAAGGAACGGGTTTAGCGGAAGTTAAAAGGGAATCGAATGTTGTGGTGGACATATTATGAGGAGGGACGAATTGCATGTGACTAAAAGAGTGGTGAATATAAATATTGATGGATAAAGAGGAAAAGGAAGACCAAAGAAAAAATATGGAGTGTGGGAGGAATGATATGCAGGAGAATGGAGTAAATGGAGGAAAAACACGTGTTGCGTCTACCCCAAATTACATGGGACAGATGCATGAACGTGATGATAACTTATGTAGTCATTGAAGTGACATGAGCTGACTAAAATAGCGGTATCTAGAATAAATTGGCTAAATTGATTCAGTATCCTCGGAGAACATTGATTTTGTGGTATAGGATAACGTCTTCCTTTAACGATCTGGTTTTACCTGGTTTTTAATTATATAGATACGGAAAGGGAGGGATACTCGCGTTATATATATTATATTATTAGTAAACTTGAAAAAGCTGGAATAAGAGATACCCCACTTAAGTTACTCGAAGATTATCTCACATCTAGGAAGCAAAGGGTTAAAGTAGGAGAGATGATTAGTGGAGATGCTGAGGTCACATGTGGTGTTCCCCAGGGCAGCGTACTCGGTCCGACATTATTTCTCGTGTATTTAAATGATCTTTGCAACATGCACATTAATGATGCTAAAATTTTCTCCTACGCTGATGACACCGCTATCGTTTTCTCTGGGACCTCTTGGCAGGATGTTAAATTCAAGTCTGAGATGGGAATGGCGCAGGTAGCCAACTGGCTAAATAATAACCTACTGTCGTTAAATACATCCAAAACAAACTACATTTGTTTTAGTATTAGTAAAAATAGTCAACCTAGTGAGGATCTTAATTTAAAAATACACACTTGTGGAGATGCAAGTAACAGAAACTGTAGTTGTCAAAGCATTAAAAAAGAAACTCACACCAAGTATCTTGGCGTAATTATTGACCAGCGACTATCGTGGTTTCAGCATCTTGAACAAGTTGCCAACAGAGTTAGGAGATTGAGTTGGATTTTTAAAACACTGCGACATATTGTACCCAAAAATTTTACCAGAAATCGAGACCCTCCAAGAAATGTCCTAAACGAGATTTACAGTGCGTTGGTTCAGTCAGTCTTGCTATACTGCATCCCTATCTGGGGAGGAGCAGTGAAAACAAACTTTATATATGTAGAGCGAGCCCAACGAGCACTGATCAAGATCATGCTCTTTAAAAGGAAAAGATACCCCACCGAGATCTTGTACAAAATGAGTGATCTTCTTTCCGTAAGAAAGCTGTACATTGTCCAAATAGTCATAAAAAAACATAAAACCCTACCTTATGACCCAGTGTTTAAGCAGAAAAGAAGGGCTGATATCGTTGCACAAATCCCACATACTAAAACTATATTTGCCACCAGGCAATTTAGTAAAAGGTCAGCGAAACTTTATAACAAATTAAACAAAAAAATTGAGCTATACAATAAAACAAGTTTTGAATGTAAAAAAATCTTAACCAAGTATATGAAGACACTTACCTATGATGACACGGAGGCACTTCTGGAGCATATACACTAGCAATAACACCAACACTCCATATACACTATAACACTCACGTGCACACACACCCTCACCTATAGAACTACATCCACCCTCACACACTCATACACACACACTCACACACACACACACACACACACACACTCACACACACACACACACACACCCACTCCCACTACTATCCATACTCGAGATATACTCTCAACACCGCCCTTATCTCTTTTTTAGTTTTAAGTATTTAAATTGTAATTCAATTATAGCATTATAACGTGTAATTATTGATATGTTGTGGAAGAGCGGAGTCTCCTAACACAGGCATTATTTGCTTAAAAGGAGGCTCCAAACACAACTTAATTATGTAAAAACTAAAGCATTAATAAACTTATTATTATTATTATTATTATACGATTGATCGAATCTTGCACGTCTTCGCGTTGGTGAAACCTGGCTTATGGTAGAACGTATTATACAAAAACTGCTGGAAGAGAGAGTAGGTCAGGTTCGAGCTGAATGGCTTGAAATTTGAAAGACCTACGTTAGCAGTGTACTGCTACATAGGTATACGAGTTATAATAGGGTAGTTAACAATAAAAATCTAATTAGTCCGTCAGATAGATTTCCAAAAAATATTGGACGCGATTTTTTCTTTTTTCTCGTAAACAAACAATGAATACAGTGCTTTGAAAACTCGTGTGACGTCATATTCTAAGACATTAGTATGACATTTTTTACCCGCGAGTGACGTCACAAGCCCCCACTCAAGTCTTTGACGCGTTTTATCTTCGTCAATTTTTATTGATTTGATAAATCAAAAAATACGTATCCAATATTTTTCGATAATCTAACAGACGGACTAATTAGAATAATATTTTTTTTAAGTTACCGACTTAACATCCCTATTCATACGGTTAACAATGTTTACGTAATACCTAATGTTGCAGTCAACTGCAAAGGCAACTTGTATTGTATTATAATTCAAAGTATTTCACATTCTACAGATATTTATTAGACACGTTCAAATTCCTGGACGTGACGCGAGTGGCGGTGTGGGGCTGGGGCTACGGCGGCTACGTCACGGCCATGCTGCTCGGCTCGCAGCAGTCCACGCTCAAGTGCGGCATCGCCGTCTCTCCCATCACTGACTGGCTTTACTACAGTGAGTAGATTCAATTAGTTTCAAATGTTTTTGTCAAGTAGATCATTAATTGCTTACTCTTCTGTTGTTCAAATAAGAATTACGGTAATAAATTGCCCATGATAGATATCACCAGAAAAGTTCAGTAGATATTGAGTTTTAAGGTACACCCTACCAAAGGCAAAATTATGAAGTAAAAAAATTTGTAAATTATGTTTTTCCTACTCCTCCGCTATTATTTTCTGATTAATTTCGTTGCGGGATCCAAAACAGTTAAATCGTTTCTCTGGGACTTCGTCGAGCTTCATTGTCTCGGCGCTTTTCTGGCAGTGGTCACTGTTGTTTCGGGCGTACAGGAGTTAAAGTGATTTGGGAATAGTGCGGCGGACTTGTCCCATTATAAAAAACACAAAATTTTAATGAATTGAAAACTTTTGCATTCGGCAATGTTGTGGAACTATTTATCAAGCTTAATGTTCAACAAAAGTTTAATACTTGTTATATTTAATAAGGTTCTCTTAATTCTGCCCACGTTATCTGAAGCTCAGTACTTATGTCCGAACAATTCGGCCCGCGACAATTGAAGTTATGCTTAAAATATAGAGGTTTCATATTTTACCACTGCAAGAGCGTAGACGTATTGCTGACTTGGTGTACTTATTTAAGATTGCAAATGGTACCATCGATTGCCCAGAGTTTTTTTTTTTTTTTATAATAATAATATTCCACAACTATCACACAACGCCATCTAGTCCCAAGCTAAGCAGAGCTTGTGTTATGGGTACTAGACAACATACTTATATATTTCTAAGTTGTTATGTAGTTTAGGATTGGTTACGCACTGCAAAATGTTTCGCAAACCTAGTTTGTTGCATGTCCCTCACTCCAAGTCCGCGTACAGGCAGAGTTCATTTCTGATCCGTGCTAGCAGAAGTTTTAACAAACTGATTAGTGATCATGATTTGGACATATTCAACACCAGTGTGTCTCGGCTTAAGAATGTGTTGGTGAAAAAAATTTTTGCCGGAAAAGGTTCTTAGTTTATATTCATGGTGTTTATATTCGTGTTACTTTGTTTGTTTATTGTTACCTTTTTTTTTGTTTTTTTCTTTGTTTTCGTGTTTTATCTGTGGAAACCTGTAATTGGCCTTCAAATGTTTATTAATTAAGTACATTGTCTGTATTAGCTGTAAGTTTCCCAAAAATAATAAAGTAAAATAAAATAAAATAAAAAATATCTTATGCATTTTGTAACGAAACCTTCGAATTGAACGCTCTATGCGATGCGTTTTTGAGACGCGTATTTTTCACGGTAGAATCTCCTAATCCGTTGACAAGGTAGATTTTTTTACATAGATCTAATTGGAGGTCGCTTAAATAACAATATTAGTGTCAAGGTCTCAGAATAGTACATTCACTTGGTCGCTCCACCCTTCAGACGCAGCGTTCACGGAGCGCATCCTGGGCCAGCCGTCGGTGAACTACAAGGGCTACGTGGAGGCGGACGCGTCGCAGCGCGCGCACCACGTGCCGGCGCACGCGCTGTACCTGGTGCACGGGCTGGCCGACATGTCCGCGCCCTACCCGCACGCGCTGCAGCTGGCGCGCGCGCTCACTGATGCTGGCGTGCTGTTCCGGTATCAGGTACGTCATCACAGACATAATCAAAAATCAATTTAAAGTATTTAAGTATTTCAAGTAGGCCACGTACAGCCACGTTTGAATAGTCGAAAAGTTAAACCAACCAATTAAGTACCACCATCATCGTCATTATCTTATCCCTATCCCAATTTATTAGGGGTCGGAGCTGAATGCCTTCTTCTATTTTTCTCTATAACTCGTCTTTTCATCAGACACGTCCTTTCTTGCCATACCATGATTTACACGGTCTATCCATTGTACCTTTAGCCTTCCTCTGCTCTTATACTTCCTCCACATTAATACTCAAAACCATATATATGTATGATCCTCTAAACTGTCCTCACGACATTGTCTTCATTCCTCCGTATCCACATGCCCATACCAAAACCAAGATAATTGCAGGCTGACAACAACTGGTAGGCAGTACCCCTTCACAGTTTTGCTCTATCTATCGTCCTTCCCAAAACATAGCGATTGCCTCATCAACAACCGTGTTTTTTTCGCATTCAGCGATTACGGCCTTATCTCAATATTCCTTCTTGTTAACGACTGTGTCAAATAAAAGAAGTCCATCTGTGAAGATGTAATGTGAATAATATACACTATTAGTGTTTAGTAGTTAGGCAGTTCTCTGTAACTTAGCCTCGATGCTTAATTTTGCGGCGATTATCAGTACCTACTCTTCCAGATTTCGATTTGGTGAACAACTAAACAATTAAATCTCATGAAATCGAAGCTCCTGGGTGACATTGTGACATTGGATATTAGATATGAGTCATAATTTGCAGGCGTACGCGGACGAGGGTCACGACCTGAAGGGCGTGATCGAGCACGTGTACCGGTCCATGGAGGACTACCTCCGCGAGTGCCTCTCCCTCGACCCCGAGGACACCAAGCTGCCACCGCCCGACAGATAGACAGATATTGTTATTTATGTAAATATGTACATGAGACATAGTGCTTTAATCAAATGTGTTCCCCACGGCTCGGCGACGCGAGTGACGCGACACAGCGACGACTCTTCACGTGTGACTCGTGTGAGTGCGACCTCTTGTGATTAGAATTAGGTACTTATGAAATTTGTTATAAAGAATAAAGTTGCATGAATTGAATTACTAAAAAAACACTAGTCTTAGTGAAATAATTAGGTTGATTTTATAATGGCTAGAAAACAGACGCCGGCTACGAAAATAAGATAAATTCTTCGAATTCAATATTTCCTCATCGAATCCATGATTCAGCTTCAGCACCATTCGGCTAAACTATCGTACTGTGTCTTTTGCTAGCTCCTAAGAGCCTAGATAGGGAATAAATTGTAGACACGAATGAAATCTCGTATGATATCTAAGACATTTTGTAAGTTGACGATGTATCGCCGATGAGACACGAGACACCAGTCATAGATCATCGTAACGACTACAACCCCGAGCTTGTTCTATTAGGCTTTTACTACTATTTTCTACTGCGCCTTTACTATCAAGCTTTTCTATTTTATCTATTCCTATAGAAGTGTCCACTTGTACTGTACATAATGTTATATTACACAGTTGTAACAAATTGTTCAATTTTATGTATTGAGAGCTGACTGACAGAAATACAAACTCAATTATTTTACTTGTCGTCGAACATATTAGTTTTGTAAAAATACTTTACTTCGATGATTGTTGTTAAACACTTTTAAACTACGAAATGAGGAGCTTATCATTTAGGGAAAATTTACTAGGCCTTTTGAAATTTATGTTTACGTTACAGATGTTTAATATGTTATGTTTTGTAAAATTATAGCGCTGTTGAAAATACCTCATGCGACAATGTACATAGAATAATAATTCTAATCATATGTAATTTGATAGAATGAAACGCGTTTTATAGTGACTTATAATGTTTAGAAATGAAGTGACCTTGATCATCCCCTAACCTTAGCTGCTTTGGCTCCATCACATCATCATTTCCTAATCTTCCTAGTCGATAAGAGCGTCCGGCGCGAGGGTCCGCAGTCAGTGGTGACTGGTGCACCCACTTCCCCACAGCCCACAGCTGGCAGCCCTGAGCCCCTGAGCCAACCAGTCCCGATACTTCGTAGTCAGTGGACATCACTTCACTGTAGGACTCAAAACAAAACATTTGAGTAGTAATAAGCTTGTACAAAATAGTCTATAAATTGAGCTAGAAAATTTGCCTTTCTGATAGATATTTCAGTAATGCAGTCTCTAAGTTTTATCAAGATGTTTGAAGTTGTGATGTCTATGTATGTGCATAGAGGGCAGATGGAAGGTAGGAGTGTCGCAGTGCACGGGCGGGTGTCGTCGACGACACTGCCCCGGTACACTGCGACACATTATTGTTGAGTTCCGTAACTGTGACATAACTAGATAATTCATTGTTGTTGTATAGAGATAATAAACGTTTGCCGATATTGTTAAGTGTTATCGGATACCTTCATAGACGCATATCGTACATTCCATGTTTGTGAAGACTGCCAATTTGGTCTAAATTTTACATCATTGTACTAATTAAATACCTACGATACGTCGATGAGATTAATTTCAATTGCCGTTATGGTCTTAAGGATGCTGTGATTCTTCTATTGCATAATTGTAACGATAATGGATTAAATTATATTAAATAATAATTATAATGTCTCCATCTGACATTGCGTAGGGCCTAGTGAAATCGAATTCGGTGTAATTATTAAAAATAATTATCATAAGGTTAATATTAATTTAGATATTTTGAAAAATTCTTCCATTATAAAAATAAACAATATTGCTTTGTTCTCCAATAATGAAACAAAACATAGACAATATAATACGGGCTACGTGTACATCACACACATATGAGATTTTATAGTTAGATAAAATACGAGAGAGTTCGGAAACCGGGTGCTTTAAATTTTACATCATGTTGTACGTATTGATTTCATTAGCGAATGTTCTCTAGTTATACATGGCGGGGCGGTCTGCGGCCTGCTCGAGGCGCGGCCGGCCCTGCGCTAAGTAAGAATACTTTCCATTTCTCATAAGTTAAATTATGGAATATTCAGCGGATAACACCAATTAAATTCATATTATAGTATTTATATAAAGAAACGACAAACTTACCGGGTTGTTACTAAAATTTTAGCACAATGATGGATCTAATCGTTTGCACGCCGCTTCACTCCTGACTTACTCCTTTCAACGTCTCTAGTCCCTAGTCTTCCAGTACAGAATGCTTCCGTACCTTGTCTTATTCTTGATGCAGGAACGTAGGAACTATGTGATGACCATGTCAATTATTTCACTTTTCCAACTCTGATCAGCTACGTAATTGTTAATTTCGTTTATCTAAATCCTTCGATAAAATCTCTTTAAAAATTTAGATTTTCGTCCTAGTTTATCCAGATTCAATGGATGTGGTATAAATGTGAATCAGTAATGCTGTGTTCTTAGGATCCCTGCATTATACGCTACACTGCACTCAACCTACACAATGAATATTCTTATTAGATAGGTATAAAGTTATGATTTGGGCCACTACCGATTAACTTACTGAGCCGTACAAAAAGTAAAAGACCTATGAGGGAGTTAAAATCAGTAGAAACATTTGTCAATTTAGCTAAGCAATATAACAAAGTAAAGTAGGGTATTGATGCAGAGGTGTGGGTGGAGTGCAGTTGGGATGCAGCGTAGTGTCCGCCTTGTATCTTTAGAGTGCCGCGGATTGCTCCCTTAGCGGTTAGATTGAAGACGAACGATAATGAATACAACACTCTGGTATATTGATAAACATGTTGCTAAGTAATCTAACAGCGATAGAGAATAACAGATCGCTAAATAAAGACAGGGCAGTTGCAGTGTTCGAGAATACGAGATGTTGTATTCAGTACCGCGCCGTTCGATGGCCCTAGAAAATCATCTAAAAATCTACGTTATTGTTAATCAGTGTTATAAATCTTATCGTCTCGTTTAAGAGTTACAGTGTTGTATAGATTGGTACGTTTAATTTGTAAAAATTCTGAGATTATTCTGTTATTATTGTAAAGTTTCTTTAAATAAATAAAATTTTGAAATTTACATAATCGTTCATATGGCAGTTTTATTTGAGGCAGTTAAGAGAATGGTATGTTACTGTGCCTGATCCGGTAGTTCGAAGTGCAGAGTGCTGGGCGGGTTGTCGCGGTACTTGCGCGACCACATCTCGACGCTACGGAAGTAGCGCTCCAGGTGCTCGTCCTTGACGTTGACTTCTGCGGCGCAGAGTGGTGACTGAGCGCTGTACGTGTTGCCGCTTTGGGCGCCATCAGAGAAGCAGTTGGAGTGCGACACATTGCGGACAAGTTCGTAGTGCGAGAAATTCATTGACATCAGCGACGCGTTCGTAGTGCCCGGCTGGTAGCTGGAGCTCGTACACATGTTCATAAACATATCCGGGACACCTTGCCCCTCAGTGTCCATCGGTCTGCTTGTTGTGTACTCCCCGTTTACTAACTTGCTCTTCTTCAGTCTACCCAATGCCAAGTCTAAAGATCTAACAGCCTCATTCACGTTAAAGGACTTTCGTTTCGAAGGTTCGCTTTTGAGTTTCACGGCTGCTGCACCACCAGTATGGGATCTGGCCCTATTAGCATACTTTCTATTGTTGAGTAGGTCGCCATAATTTTCCATGGCTATGAATGCAGCAATTTATATTTGGCATTGCATGATATGGAGAGATTTATGATCACTACTACGTCTGAGCTTCTTCAGTACCTACTTTTAATTATCACATTTTTTGCAAGCTGTCTACTAAACTGTCAAATAACTATGGATCTGACACTGGATTTCGTATCGTTGGTTTCCAATGCTAATACATTTCGAGAACCATGGAGGTTTCTTGGTTATATTTAATACGGAATTTTTCGTTTTAACATACCAGATGGCGCTACTAGGTGAATTAACGCCATCTGTGAATAGGGCTTGGCGTTACGTAAAGTAGGTGTTGCGTCCCCCTTGATGAGTTTGTACATCGCGAATGCTTGTAACTTTGGTACCGTACTACGACTACTAGATGGCACTACCATTCCAAATTCAAGAAAATGTGACGTCTGCCGATGACGTGCGTTTCACGTTGAAATATAGAGTTTAGGAGTGTAGGTAGTTGGCCGCGGGTAGTCCAACGGTTATCGCGGCCTCGACATAGAGGGCGAAGAAGGAACATGGGTGGTTTTTAGTCAGTACAAGTCTGACACTCCCTTTCGCTCTGCCCAAGAGCGGGAGGGGTTATTCGATGATTTTACACCCACCAAAAAAAAAAAAAAAAAAAAAAGGAGTGTAGGTAGTTCGAAGTAAACAAAATTCATAAAATCATGCATAGGTAGTTGAAAAGTCAAAAGCTGTCGGAAAAAGTCGATTAATAAATTATCACAGTATTTTTACTAGTGTCATCTACAAAATCATTTACGTACTACGCAATTATATACGGGTATTTGTGTATGTGAGTTTAAATGTTTGTGAACGCACCCACGATACAGGAGAAATTCCTAGTGTGGGGCAACGTTTAAAACCGCTACGCCGCAAGACGGTGCTACGAATGCTACTACAAGTAACCCCACCTACCATGCAAGACGCTACGCCAATATATATATATATATATATATATATATATTGGCGTAGCGCCAATATATATATATATATATATTGGCGTAGCGTCTTGCATGGTAGGTGGGGTTACTTGTAGTAGCATTCGTAGCACCGTCTTGCGGCGTAGCGGTTTGAAAGACGCTTTTCATTAAAATTATACAATACAGTAATCATATATTGTCTAAGTTGAATGTATATCTATTTCTTGAATGTGGTTCAAGATTTCTATTTGGTTTATACTTACCAAAAGACGACAAAAAAAAAGTTTTTATCTGTAGACATAAAATTAAACCCTAATAAGAATAAAGGTATTTATTATCCTAAATAATCATTCTGTATAATTTTAGCAGGAAGATATGCATCACAGAGGGCGGCAGTGGTTGGCGCTAATGCTTCTATTTCAGCCTTTGTACCGCTAGATAACATTGCTGTCAACTCTTCTTTCATGCGAGCACCTGAAAATATTACAAGCAATGTACATAACCTTTATGAACCTCCAGAATATGTAAGAATCGAAAATAATGTAATAGTAATGAGGAAATTAATAAAGGAAAATTTTGATTTGTGTTTTTTTCTAAATTCTCCACAGACTTCGTAAGGCCTGATGATGATAAGCTCTAAACTTCGTCATAATTACGCTTCGATAGTGTTTCATATTCTATTTCAGTCCAGAGTTAGCTACGAATTTCCGCCTTATGAAGCACGCATTAATTCCCGTAGTATGCAATCCTCAGGGGGTATTGTGATCTGCTAAAGAGGCCATCTTAGAGACCCCCAGGGTATGCAAGTCATGATATCAAGTTTCCTTTTTTGGCATTGATCTACTATATGAATGCACTATGGCACCACAAAAAAAAAAAACTGTGTTGGCAAATGATTGTGAAAAACTAACATAACATATTATCACGCCCGTAATCCTCAAAACGTTAGTTAGAGGTGTACTTATTAGTACAACATTTCCCCGAAAAACAAAAAACTTAAATAATAGTCTGTGAAGACTTACCAACTGGAGTATCCAAATAGGGTCTTTTGAGAAGATTCTTTAGCTTCCGTTTATCCAGCTCAGTGAGAGGTAGACGTGCCTCATTGGGAGCCAAGGTCATAACGTCATTATGACGGGCTCCTACCATTACTAGAGAATTGCAGGCTAGTGATGATGAAAGGTGAGACTGAGCCTGAAAAACGGGAATATATGAGGGGAATATGTTATGATGGATCTTGGATAAAGCCTACTCCTATGTATAATTGAATAGTGTTAAGCTCCAAATACTTTTTAAAGTTCAATGTAATATTGTTAACCTTACTGTTTAGCGCGATGCTTTCAATGCTTCGTGTAATGTCAAAGCTTCAACGGTACCTTATTATATAGTGCGCGGTCCATCGATGGCACCATTCATTGCATTTCGAATCCCGTAAAGCCCCTGGTCCCAGTTGTCATTACTTTGTAGATCTTTGACATTCGCAGTGTGAAGGTTAGATAGACAGGCGCGAAAATACTGGCATTCAGCAGTTGGGAGTTGAAAGATGATGATCTGACCAGAAAAGTCAGTGCAATAGAATGAGTGATTTATCCCTGGTTAGGAGAGATAATGACGAAAAATAAATGCGCAGGTAACTTGCCAGTGATCCGTATTTGTAGGTGAGGAATATTTCATAGCCATGAGGGTCGGCGTCTACCAGTGCGAGGGAACGCAGTCTCAACTCCGAGCATAACCGACATAACAGCTGACGGGTACAAACGTCTGGATAGCCTTTACCCTAGAATTACAAATCAACATTTTTAAAGACTTTACGAACAGCCATTTGAAATTTTTAACTGTAATTATTTTAATCGGTTCTTCTTCTTTGTCGTTGTCGCTGCCTTCGCGATCCTTCATTCTGTCAAAGAGATCTTGGTGACAGATTTGATGAAGTCTGTTCATCTGGTAGGTGATCGACCATGTGATCTCGCGCCTTCGATTCTACCCTGAATCACTAAACGCTCTATAGAATCATTATTATTTGGGTATTGTGAGGGTATTTCACCAAAAAAAAAAAATTGGTCCGTCAGATAGATTTAAAAAAATAATGGCCACTTTTTTTTTTACGTATTTTTTCTTTTTTCACTTAAATAAAAGATACAGTGCTACAGTGCAGTGCAGTGATACAGTGCTTCGAAAAGTCGCGTCAAGTCGTGAGACGTCACAAGGTTAGTACTTTTTAATCCTCAAAGTGACGTCAAAAGCCCCTACATCTTTAACACGTTTTATTTTCGTTAATTTTTATTAATTTGATCAAATAAAAAACACGTAGGTTTCCAATATTTTTCGATAATCTAACAGACGGACTAGTTAATTTTTTATGGTGATATACCGTATTGCATAAGCAACTACAGTCTTTGTTTAATATTGAGTTCTTTGAGTATTGACACGTTAGTCCAATGAGCGCCCTAGTTTATACTGAGTATGCGCCCCCAACACGGAAACACCATATTATCTCATGGGGGTTAATCTTGCTTCCACCTACATTCGTAATATTCATGTCTCCACTCCATAGAGGATGATCGGAAAAGCCATTCATAAGGTGTATTTTTAGTTATTCGGCAGTCTCTCCAGATTTAGTCTAACTTTTGTGCAGCCGGTCGAGTTATGGCGCAACGTCGTCAAACCTTGGTGTGACTGCCACTCAATTGGTGATAGTAAAGCCCAGATAGCTGTAGCTTTTGAATACTTTACACTTGGCAACTGGTGTAATATCCAGGTTGTTTTCGTGAGCTCTAACCACAAACATCATCATATAAGTTTTTTTTACGATCCAGCGTGACTCCAAACTTTATACTAGTGTTTTTGAGTATCCTCAATACATTACTGATAATCCTCATTAGGTTTGAAGGTTTGTATCAGCAGCCACCTGAGGTTGGATATCATCCTGCATCCGACCAACACACCATTATCCCAGTTATTCAATTCATCAGAATAAGAAAAAATGCATTAGAAATATCGAAGTTCATAATAATGTAGAAGCAATAATATGCAAAAATACTGCTTGTACTAACAGCTGCTGTCGTTATTATAAATCCCGTTCGGTGTCAACTAGATGATAATCTTACGATTACAGCAAATCATCGGACTTGCCGCCGGCGGTATTTCTCGTTTGCTTGTTAGGCAAATATATGGGACGGGAGATGTTTTGCACGATGGATGTTGAATACATTAGCGCAGAATAGTATGGTATTAGACCTTTGTAATAAGGGAGTCTGGTATAGTACATTATGGCTTATAATGGTTGGATTTTTGTAATCAATATACAGTAATCAAAACCAAATTTTATTTCAACTAAGTACATATTGGCCAGGTTTTTTTTGTTTTTGATTATGTTAAATTTTTCCTTACCCTGGGTAAAATACAGTTAAAAATATCAAAGCATTGCACCTACTGTTATTATAATCACGGGCCCCAGTCTAAGCAGAGCTCCTTCATCAAGAAGTTTCTGAAATATGGCGTCTTTTTCTACCACGAGAATGTATTTTGCTGTAGATTGGAACTCTTTAATGCCGATAATGTCTTGTGGTATTAGTACTCCTTCAGCAAAAACATGAAATAAAAAAAAACATTGCGTAAGTCGTCATAAGCCATCAATACCTACCATTGAAACTTGTCAATGCAAGTTACAATCAGCTCATGCCAAGACAAGCCATACTTAAAAGCTTCAGCATTTTATAAAATAGAAACATAATAATTTAAGTCATCAACTCTGGTGGAGGTCTTCAATGTTTGAAATCGCATTATCTCGGAAATGGTGACTCGAGTGAAAGTGTGGGAATAATTTTGGCCTTAGACCTGGAATTAGGTACTTTTTTAGCACTCACGGGATTGGCGGGGACATTTCAGGACATTTCATTTATTATGTGTTAGAACATTTAAGACCTCCACCATTTTTTAGCTCTATGCGAATTTAACCAACTTTTTAATGCTTATTTTGACTGAACAATATTATCATTTGAATAGGAGCAAGAGATTCATTGGTTTTAACTCTTGAGTAGACCATTAAATCAGTCAATAACAAGAAATACAAAATATAACTTACCACCAGACGCAGTACAATCGAGCACACTGCCATCCCGATGGTGCATGGTAAGCGGACCAGCAATAAGTCCCTTAGCCGTGGCCACGATACCCAGGCTCCAGGGTGGAGTCTCCAGCAAACAGCACACGTCTCTAACAGCTACGTCCAGGTTCGCCTGGTTACGAAGCCTCATCACGTTTTGATAGAATAGCTCACTGGATTTATAAGGAGAAACTATCATCATCATCATAATTTTAGCTGAAAAATCCACTGCTGGACATAGGCCTCACCCAAGTGTCACCACATTGGCCGGTCCCGTGCGTCTCACACTCAACGGATCCACCGCAACCTTGAACAGGTCACCAGCAGGGCTATTGCGTATCTTTAGTGGCTAACCTATAGTGCCTATCAATTACTGTCAAATGGTTCAATTTTGTACTAAACCTTAACCAATTTGACAGTTAATCCATAGACAATATGATAGCCACTGTAATTTAAAAGATACGCAATAGCCCAGCAGGTCAGCAGGGCTATTGCGGATCTCTGTTGACAGATTTATTGATTATCACTTTGGCTCTGTGTGCCTTGAATAACTGTCAAAAGGTTAGTTTGGTATTGACTATGACCAGTGGTAATCGCGTATGACGTCATCGGAGCCCATTGTCGTTGATAGCCACTGTAACTCATTTTGACAGCAGTTTTTGTATCGATATTTCTAAAATTGCGATTGTCTAAGCTTATTTGACATTAAATTTTTGATCACAAAGGTTAAAGTGGCTTTCGTGAAAGACGCTGCTCAATAGTAGTGTTTTTGTGATGATTTATGACGGATGACCAAAGACTGTTTGTAGTTGTCTATTATATTATTGTCGAAAAATTGTTTTGGTGAATAATAATTTACTTATTTACTATAAGAATGGCACGTTTATTAATGTTGGGTTTTGCTGAGGAGGAGCGAAATCGAAGGCGTCTGCGAATGCAGAGACGCAGCCTACGCGACTCAAGTAACCCGTTGCAGTTGCCAGAGAGCGAGTTTATTTCACATTTTCGTTTGGATAAAGGTGGATTCCAGCAGGTTTTGGAAGAACTTCGGCCATTTCTACCACAAGCACGTCGAAGAACAGCTGTTCCCAATGAACTTAAGGTGAAAGCGTCAGGATAGCCGCGAAATTCAAATTTTCTTACGTTTTTTGCAATTTGCAGGCCAGTGCTAGGTTGTATGTTGATTGAAATGTTGGACGCGAGTGTAAGACGTATGTAGTTACAGAATTATAATCATTGGCGGTGTTTGTTAGCCCACAGGGTGCTTCACTATGTGCTTCATTATTACAGGAACCATCTTGGAGCTCAAGCGCCCCCTTGGTGCTGTTTCAGGGTTCCTAGCGCTGGCTAGCCAACTATGGCTGCTTCGCTCACGCTGCACTGTTCTGCTGCTCTGCTGTGCTCCCGCGCGTCTACCAACGCGGTGAGAAGCACGCATCTGCACGGCCGCCCTACCGCGTGCCGCTTCTAAACTGTGACGCCTACGCGTCCGGCACAAGACGACGGCGTGGCCGTGTAGACAGCGGCCTGCCGCCGCTACCTACTGGCCGTCTGCGCTGCCGCTACCTGCCTACCACCAACGCTGCCTAGGGCTAGTTGCCCTGAGCCCGCTGCCCACCTGGTCGACCGCCCTGAGAGAGACCGTCACAGCAGCAAAAATAGTGAATGCATGTGTGGTTATGCACAACATTGCCAATGCGCGTAATCTTCCAATGCCTGACCCTACCATCGATATAAACAATGACCAACAGAGCCATGTCCATAGGCAGGTTGCAACATTCGAGGCAACTGACAATAACTCGAGGGACATATTGGTCCAAAGGTTATGGAGAGCCCGATAATTCACTTTTCCATTAAGGTGAAGGCAACAAGGTAGCACGCAAAATTGGATTTTTCTCACGGTTTTTTTGCAATTTCCCGGTCAGTGTTAAGTCGTATGTTAAATAAAATAGGATTCGCGGCAGTAACAAATGTCTATTTACTGAATAATAATGATTAAAATCACCAATACAACTGTCTCAGTTCATACAGGTCGCAAGAATGCCGTTTTCATCAAATAGTCACTTAAGAGACCTTTATGAACTGAGACGGTCGTATTGGAGGTTCAAATCATTATTATTCAGTAAGTAAATATTTGTTATTGCTGTGAATCCCATTTTATTTAACACATGACTTGACACTGTCCGCGAAATTGCAAAAAAAACTTTAGAAAAATTCTAATTTTGCGGGATACCTTGTCGCCTTCACCTTAATTATTATTTATTCTGTTGTGCGTAATGTTTAACATTGCTCGCGTCTCGTTTGAGATGCTATAATACAATTCCACAAAGTATTCTTGGACTGACTGAGACAAAATATTGTTAGGCTGGCCCGTCACTAGAACATTTTACTAAGCTCATTATTGCAGTTTGTTTCTTTCTAATAGCCAACAGCCATCTCCAATCCTTTGCAATCCCACTGATTCTTAAATGGACATTGGTTCTATACATAGGAAACTGTGAAGCACCGTGAAATGATGCATCAATGGAATATAGGCATAATGTATCGTTATGCTGTGTAGTATTCTTATTTTTAGGGTTCCGTACCTCAAAAGGTAAAAACGGAACCCTTATAGGATCACTTTGTTGTCCGTCTGTCTGTCTGTCTGTCTGTCTGTCTGTCTGTCTGTCAAGACCTTTTTTCTCAGGAACGCGTGGAGGTATCAAGCTGAAATTCATATCAAATACTCAAGTCTATGGTCTCTTGGAGCTGTGAAAAAATCAAACTTCTAAGTCAACGCGATCAAAAGATACTCCCGTTTATGCCGCAAATTTTCGACACTCGCAAGGGAATCAAAACCTACAGGGTACTTCCCGTGAACTCAGAATCTTGAAATTTGGTACGAAGCAACGTCTTATAACACAGATAAAGGAAAAATTGCGAAAAGCATAAATTTTTAGTTACATCATATAATAAAAATATTTTTAAGTTGAAATTTTCACTGAATGTGTCTCTCTGTTGCTGCTATAACAAAAAAAAAATAAAAAGCGACTCCCCTACTACGATGGTACGGAACCCTTCATGTGCGAGTAGGACTCGCACTTGGCCGGTTTTACTATTTTATTTTGTTTTTTTACTGATTTATTTAAAGCAAGCAAAATAAAGTTATGTTTTTTTTTGTAACAGTCATCAATCGATTTTATTTGTAATGAAAATCAATAAAAAAATGTCATGACTGACTCATCAACACCCAGCTCAAACCCTTAAATAAATAAATGATAGAATAAATGATAGCGTAACGGCCTGGCCACGGGGATCGGCAGTGCGAACGGCGAACGGCGATGCGGCGGGCGAGGCAACCGTTCGCGCGGCATCGTTTGCAGGCCACGGGCAGTCGAGTAAAGTTGCCACACTATGTCTCTGCCTCCTTTCCTAGCTACTTTCCATGCCACTCGTCCAATGTGTGGCGGCCGCATTAGATGCCTCGCCGATCGCACCGCGCGAATTTTCACTATGACAAATGTCCCGTGGCCAGACCACGTAATTAATTAACAATAACATTTTCCAAAAAAAAATATAGAATAAAATACATTTATTTTCAGGTAACAAACACAAATACCGTAACCTAAAATACATAATAATAACAACACACTAATAAGCACCACCATGTCGGTCATCCCGCAAAGTTTTGAGTATGTCACGCATATCCCTCATTACTTCCAGAACTCCCTCCAATGCAGTTGCGTGTCGCTCCTCTGCAGCAACACGTCGGCTTTCTATATCAAACGCCCAGCGAGGCGCTCTTTGTCCTGCAGGAACTGTAATCGATATAATGATACATTTACTTCAGTTTTAGACAAAACCTGCTGCAAGCTATTTTATTTATAACACTGCATACTAACAATGCCTTTGTGACCTCGACCTTCGGGGTGGGGTAGTCGAGGGCAGAGCTTGTCCTAAAAATAATAAATGTTTTTAATTATTAAGTACGAGTATATCACAAATCTCAATTTAGCTTTCACTTCCTATCCTACTTTTCCCATAGGACAAATGGCCGTTTCCAGTTACGTGTTTATCAAAAGCCAGCGCAAAGTTTAGACCAACGATTATAAAGAGCAATAGCTGTTGCCAGCGGCTTCACCCGCTACAACTCGAAAATTATCCCACGGGAAGATAAAATCAGGATAAAAACGTGTTATGTGTAAACGTGTGTGATGTGTTAGGTTATAAACTATCTGTGTACCAAATTTTATCCAAATCCGTTAAGTAGTTTTTGCGTGAAGAAGTAACAAATATACACACTCTCAAACTTTCGCCATTATAATATTAGTGTGAAGTGTGATTAGTGTACTGTGTGCTATTTGCGGGAAACCTGTGACTGACCCGCGATATCAGCAGCAGGCAGAGCAGCAGGCTGTGTTTCAGCGGAAGGAGGCGGCGGTGGTGCTGTAACATCCTGCGATTCGGGTTGCAGTTCATTTTTCGGGCTATCAAGCTCTTCGTCAAGCCATTCCACTTCCATTTTCGAGTCTGAAATGGCTGTCGAGGTGCTTACACTGGGAGCTGCAATCCTTGAATCTGCTGTTGGTATCTGTAAAACATTTTTTTAAATCAATCGCATCACCAATTTTTTTTTAGGAGCTCGTGGCTTAATCATCATTGCCACTTGGGTCGATCTTTAGGTTAAGCTGGTGGCGGTTACCTAGGTTGGTCTGTGGATAGGTGTCCGGCTATTGCATACCGAGTTTCATCCGTGCCTCGGAAAGCACGTGAAGCCGTTGGTCCCGGCTGCTATATATAGATCTTTGGCAGTCGTAGTCAGTGACTTGAAAGTCTGACAATCAGTTTTACTAAAAGGTAACGTATTACCTAACTAGTATTAACTGGATTGTGGAGGTCAGACAGTCGCTAAATGTAAAATACTGGTACTCAGCTGCGTCCGGTTAGACTGGAAGCCGACCCCAACCTAGTTGTGAAAAGGCTAGGTAGATGATGATGCATCATCAAGATTTTATATAAAATACATTTAAAACGAATTACAAGTCAATTATGTAAAAATAAAGGTAATTAAAAATTTATAATGTTGAAACTAACATCGATTGGCAGGCGCACTCCATGCAGTCCTTCCACCGCCACTGGACCTATCAGCGCTAGCACCCTCTTCTCAATCTCATTCAGAGGAATTAGTTTATTAGGCCCTCCACCAGTTGCCGACGCATTCCTCCTACTGTCTGCAGCTTTGTATTGTATTTTTGATCAGTAGGTAGGTACCTACTTGTTGAGGAAAGAAGTCATAAGCGTGGAATAGCAAGTAATTATTCCTTATTCCTAAGTGCTATTAAAATTAACGGTGTGTCTAGAGAATACTTACTCTTCGCCATTGTTCGGCCGATTTTGTGCTTCCGTCGGCTAACGAATTGAGCCGGAGAGTAACGGACTCCCACAATTGTCGTGAGGATTGAACAGCCCGTGGCCCTCCCGGAAAGCGACCCAACGCTACGTCCCGGTGGGACTCCGCAAACTCCACAAGCAACTCTAATTGCCTGATGGATACTCGCCGTGGTGCAGGCATCTTAAAATAGATGGATATTCAAAATCATTTAAATATTAAAGTTTCTCTTAAAAGTCTACAATTTATTTTGAATATGGTTTTAAAATAAATTAAGATGGTGTTCAAATAATGAGATTGTTATATTATTATTGTTACACAATGCTAATTACCTTTATTTCACGAATAATTACGAACACAAATTAACAAGACAGGAAAAATTCTATGAACTTCGCGCTTCTTTCACGCATAGACATAGAATAATATGTCTATGGCTCTAAACTTGTCAGTTGTATAAAAACCACTAAATTGAAATACTCCATAAAATCAAGCATTGTAGCGTTCACCAGGCGCTTACTCAACTTAATCGCGTAATAGTCGATAAAAAAATAGAGATGTCAATTGCTGGGTTGATTAGCACTGTTTATTCACTATCACGTGATATCCACTCCATGTGATACGCAATACCAATATTTTGACATTCACTGTTGAAATTGAAGTTCGGTTAACAACTGGAGCTTGAAAGCTACTGACATTTGAAAAGATAGACAATAGCCCTGCAGGTCAAAAGTTATTGATGAGTTATTATTATTGCTATTTCATTAACACTGTCAAGTTAAAATTATTTTTTAATACTTTTGCCGTTCTTTAATCTGTTGTTCTATGAAATAAGTAACTGCTACTACTAAGTTTTTCCAACTATGTTTCAAAAGCGATTTCAATGATTTTTGTGATTAGGTATACAGTATGATAATTATGTTTCAATTTTAAAGATAGGATAGTTTGGGACCCAAGAGGAGGCTATTTCTTGTCTACGCTAACAATAATATTAAAGATTTGTTTGTTTGTTTGTTTGTTTGTAACGAATAGGCTCCAAACTATTGGACCGATTTGAAAAATTCTTTCACCGTTGGGGAGCTACACTATCCCCGAGTGACATAGTCTACTTTTTATCCCTGTATTCTCATGGGAACGGGAACTACGCGGGTGAAACCGCGTGACATCCGCTTATCTATACTAATATTATTAAGCTGAAGAGTTTGTTTGTTTGTTCGTTTGAACGCTAAGATCTCAGGATCTACTGGTTGGAATTGAAAAAAATCTTTTTGTGTTAGATAGTCCATTTATCGAGAAAGGCTTTAGGCTATATAACATCACGCTACGATCAATAGGAGTGGAGCATAAATGAAAAATGTTGCAAAAACGGGAAACGATATTCCTTATTGAGAGCTTCCGTTGCGTGCGCTGCGAAAATGGTTTAAGTTATGCAAATATTATGTACGAAAGAAATGTTCCTTTTTAAAAGTTCTACAAATAAGTCCGCGACAGCATATATCTATCTACTAAGATTGACTCACTGTAACCATTTTTTACTATCGAAATGTTAGGTTAAATAGTATTATTTTTTGCGAAGCTTATTTAACCCATATGGTATAAATCTTTATCTAAATAAATATGTTTGTTAGAAAGGAAATTTAATATAGAATATGTGTTCCTTTTACTCTATATAGTTTAAACAAATATCTTAGAAGATATCGCAATGTTAAAATGTACGCGCGACAAAATAATTACGCGGTCCGCCGGCCCTCGCGTCCCGATGTAGATACGTGAAGATTCTGGCCTCCGGGAAATTCAAATTCAAAATATTTATTGCACCATAATATTTACAAGGTGTTATTGAATATTGTTTTGTGAGCAGTAGTGGCCCAGTGGTGGCGGCTCCGACTTACGAACAGTTGGTCGTGGGTTCGAACCCAGACAGGCGCATTACTTTGTGTAATTTATTTCATCACCACTGCTCTCAAAACGGTGAAGGTAAACATCGTAAGGAAACCGGTATATCTTAGAACCAAAAATTTAAAGATTATGACATCTACCAATCCGCACTGGGCCCGCGTGGTGGATTATAGCCCATCCCGCTCTTAGAGAGGAGGCCTGAGTCCGTTCAGTGGGAACAATATAGGCTGATGATGATGATTGTATATTTAACAGTAAGAGATAGGTAGGTACCTATAGTAATTCTCAATTTAATAATGTAATCTAAGGTTCTATCAAATATTATAGAGAGGAAAGATTAGCTTTTTTGTTTGTTACGATTTAACTCAAAACTCAGACGCCTTGGAAAATTCTTTCAACATTAGAAAGCTAATTGAAAAAATATTACTATGTTGGATAGTCGATCTATCGAGGAAGGTTGTAAGTTATATATTATTGTGACGCATACGAAGTTGCGTGGGTCAGCTAGTATAGAATAAAGGGCGAATTTCATAAACATTTTAACTCATAAATACAAAAAATCCAAATGCGCAACCACTACCTGTACTGTAGGCAACGCAAATATTTGGACTGTGCGGGATTCGAACCCGCGACATAGAGCGCCGCAGCCAGTCGTTTACCCACTTCGCATACCGTCCCATCCTTATCGCCACGAGACATTTGTTTTATCAAATCCTGCGCTACTGTAATAAAAAGCTACTGTTACTTACCGTCTGGTGACAGTTAAATTCTTAGAAAGTAATTCATGCACTTTTGTTAACACAAAAACAATAATATTAAATCTTGTTTTGTCTTCGCTACTGGAATAACACAGCGTTGTTTTCTTTGCTTCATTAAACGATTTTAAAGTTACCCTGAAAATGGACATGAAAAAGTTATAATGGTCAAAGAAAAAAATTGTGTTGTAATTGAAATAGACTGGCTTCTGCCCGTGACACCGTCTACGACCATGAAATATCTTGTGACACTCGGTGATCATGTACAACTTTCCATCAGTGAAAGAATGCTAAAAATCGGATGGGTAGTTTCGTAGATTACTGCCTACATTCAAACTTCACCTCTTAATAATATTAGTATAGAACACTTTGATAGTTTAATGATCTTAATTATAACCTCCGTGGTTGCTACAGATACATTTTTGATGGAAAAAGCCAATCTCACTTTGCCCGAGCTCGGAGTCGAACACAGGACTAAGGTCAGTAGTACTACTAGACCAACGAAGCAGTCTGGAATTGTATCCGGTTGATGGCAATAGGGTCGCCCTTTTTATAGGGGACTTTAACAAAACTGGCAAAATATGGGTGTACTAATGGGTACACCTCTGTCGAACACTTCGGGGATTACAGGTGTAATACATGTGTAATATTACCTATCTAAATCATAAATGCAATTACTCCACAGTTTTTGGTTTCTTATGACAAGTTTGGGTGTGTCCCCGCTTTCAGCGCGTTTATTGATGTCGCTAAGAATATCTTCCACTTTTTTAATAAGCGACTTTCTAGCGTCATTTGTCTCCTTTAATAAGATGTAGGAAGGCTTGAGGGAAGCTAAAAAGTATGAACAATATAACATGAGTGACTTGAAACAAATGTTACAAGAAAATTTTGTTCTGGTTTTATTTACCTTTTTCATTAACGGGCCTTTTTAAAAGCTGCTGGACCTCCCTAAAGTCTAGCTTACGTTCAGGAAGCAACATGATTCCAGCAGCACCCAGTAATATTCTTTCACTACTACAAAGCTTATCAATAGCAGCCGCCAATTTAGGATCTTGTTTGAAAGCAGATTCTGTTGTATTGAACGGCAAATCCTTGGTAAATCCCAACAACTCCGTATTCATTAAGTCCATCCTAAAAAATGACGTCCCAAACAACCATTGAGTACAACAATAATTAACAAACAAACCCGAAGGAGCTCTATTAATGTAAACCACCGGTAAAAGTGACGATGATCCCTACCTACCTAGTGGCGAGATGTTTATCAACCGCAAACAATAACAGCGTCACAAAACGGAGCTCGTAAAAGGGCCACGAGACAATAGGGCAGCTCCTCGAGTGTTTTTATAGCGAAGTCGAGCGAACAAGCGAACGGGACGAAATCATCGTCGGTGGCGCATCCGACTTGCGCTCACTGAAAAAATGACACAATAGATTTAATCGAGAGATAGTCGAGGCAGGCGTCTCGAGGAGCAGATGACACGCCGTGACGACCTCACAAAGGGCGTGAAATGACGTCATAATAGCCTCGAATTATCGCCCCCTCTTGTCTCAGGGCAAATATTTAACAGCAGTCTCGTTTTTGTTCTCCTTCTTCGGCAGGAGATCATAAATAACAGGGTTACGGCAGACAAATGATGCGGACCGTTACCGCAGCGCTTTGTTACACGGTGACATATTGCAACGAGCTGATGTTTATGTCTTATTATGGATTCCAACGTGAGTTATAGTCAGCGACGGAATTCTTAGTAAGTGGCAACTTAGTTGTGGGCCACTTTCTATGGTGTTCTAACCTAATGGATTAGATCTATAGAAGATCAATATCAGTCAATTTGTTTGACTGACAATGATAGCTTTATGTTCTTTTATTAAATCATTTGTGATTCCAATGCAATCCTTGATAAATCAAGAAACTTCCCTTATGTATTAAACACACTATTTAGAAAGTACCAAAGTTAAGGTTGTGTGAATACCTACCATATAACCTTGGTTCCCTTAATCGTAAGTGCTAAGAATCAATATCGTTACAATATATTCGGGAAATACTCAAGACCGCCCTAGGCCCTCCCTAGCCATTTTAATTAGGTACTTGAGGTGTGAGAAAGTAACTACTAAAAACAGTTCCCATTGGCTCCCTGAGGCGTTCGATAGCATCAGCGGGTGACAGCCCGCACAAATACCATACAAATTGCTCGATAGCTCCTTCAAATTGATTGTTGCAATTATTCGGCGAACCCTTTCGCGACGCGCTGCGCCTGCGACCGCGGGGAGGTGAGAACGCACTTATCTATCAGCTCGATCGCTAGACGAACGACCCAACTCTTTGACAACGGTGTGAAGTAACAAGCCACTAGATCCGCAGTTGGGAGCAGGAGGTCGCCGGTTGTTCGCCATTCTTTTATTAGATCTTTCTGTTTGATATAATGCTGATAAGGTGCCATTTCTTATTATGATTTACAGTTTACACTCAAGTGTTTAACTATATTTTTTATCGACAGAATCTTTGCAGCTTTAGGGTTAAATTAATGGGAATATAAATTATTGGCAGAATGGTGGTGCATTGAAATCACGTTGACGTTTATGAAATGAAGGTCCTATCATAACAAGCAGCTTTCCAAAGCTTCAACACTGACGTCAATCCTAACTAACAATAGGTAAGTAAGTGCAAAAAAATATGTTCCTAAACTACAACTTCCCACAAAACACGACCTCTAGTGCGGTCATCAGAGCGGCAGTAAAAGCAACAGTTATAAAAATAGGAAACAGTGTCGTTGCATTGTATGGACACGAGTGGGCCAACGCTGGCAGCCACGGGGCGCCTACCCACAATGGACCACCATCGCGGTATCTCCATCCACGATACGTTGCCGCCTAATTGACTGCTCAAATGTTATTTTAATACTTTGTTATTGAATGCCGATTTGTGTATTAGGATCTCGTGATCGGAAGCTGTTTTTCGATATAATGGTCGAAGATCTTATCAGATTCAAAGAAATGACCTTATGTAGTTGTATTGGCTTTCATAAGTGACTGATCTTTAGTTGTGATTGTGGAATATTGCACCGATTCACGAAGTTTTCACAGCAAGGAAACTTGAGAAGCTTACGAAGAAAATCAATTGATTATTATTACTCCATCTAAATGTAAATATGTATAATATGTAATGTCGGATTCCTATAGCCCCAAATCTTGAAAATGCTCTCGTTCTAGTATTACTGTAGCATTTACATTTAGTCGTATCTGTTTCTGAAACACGATTCCACAACATAGAGCAACATCTTAATACATTTTCAGCGGTCGGGTCAGCACAGAGATTTAAAAGTACAAAAATATGTTGGCATTCTATCAGATGTCGTTTCGTATGAGTGAAAATGAGCATAAGTGAAACGAAAAAGAAAACAATAGCAAAAAAAAAACGATTTCATAATTAAACTTAAGCAATCAGTAACCAGTACCAATACTAAACTACCCACATTCCCACACGCGATCTGGCGGTAAAGCAACAGTTTCTCATACTAGAGTGGCTACTTACTCTTTGTGCTCGAAACAATGCTCACAATGCTTACAATTGCTCACAAGTTATAGAAATACGTCTGCACAGTATTTGTAGCTGAAGAGGCTATAAAACTAGGGGCCTATTTAATTCATTGTTAATTTTTTGGCCTGTAAGTGATCGGAGTATGATTTCTTTGCTCAATAGTGGTGGTGTTATCCTTTTATTGTAATTAAATCCTTACTCAAGCAAGACTACTCTCTTAGGGCCTACTCTACTGGACAATTATAAATACAGTCGTTGAACAACACAGAAGAACAAAATAATTAAAAGATTTTTTTAACTTCTGCCTCGTCGGTCTAGTGGTCGCACAGGCAAGTTCCTGGGTTCTATTCCCAGGTGGGGTGAAGTGTTTTGCATCATTAGCTAAATGTGAATGTAGGTACAATCCGGGTCCAGTAACACTTCTACCTAACTCTTCGGCGACTGCTGATGACCTTTCTACGTAACTAAAAATAAGTAAACCGTTCAATAAATAAATAAACTTGATTTCCAATAACTTAACAACTGAACTAAACTCCCGAGATTTTCTAATCAAAACTGTCGAGTGTTTAAAACCATACATAATAACAGCATCGTCCCTAACCTCGGCAGTGAAGTGGCGTCCCGTCGCGCTCCAATATTGTCGGGGCTGTTCCGTTCCCACCCCACTCCACTCTTCCCCGGACATTTGCATACGACAAAGCGACTGTCACACATTAAACTGTATAATTACAATACATTAGATTTATAGACGAAAAACAATAGACCTCAAGTACATTCAACCCTTTTTTTCTTCAGCGACGAAACGTTAAGCTCATTTAGGGGGTAATTAATATAAAAGTTCTCATAATCCCCAGCAATTAAAAACGCTTTTATAATTCAATCTATGAGCAAAAAAATTAACAATGATGTTTTGACCTTTATTTATCTGTTCGTTTTTGTTTCTGGTTATTGATTTATTTGAGATATATTTATTTCCCAGCGTTTTCGATGTGGTATACAACAACATTTTGTATTTTTTCTAAAGTAACGTTAAGTAAAGTATCACTAACGCAGTATTCAAGATCCAATTATGACATAGTAAGACGATACATTCAAGTAAGCATGCTAGTATTGCTAGCAAAAACACGGGTCTTAATAAGATCAGTGTTTTTGCAAACTAGCGTCCATAACTTTTCCTTTTTTTTTGCGGACATTTTATACACATATCATCCATACACGCACCTCCACAGGGAGCATTAAAAAACAATAATTATCAGGTTCTACATAATGTTGTCACTTGTATAAGGAAAACGTCGATATTTACGACTTTTAAATTCTAATGCGATTGAGATTCTGCGTGTGCGGCATTAGAAGTCGCAAGCAGGTGTCACCGCAGCTGCGTTCCCATGCTACGACTAACTAAATCTAGACTTTTCTATTACATCCTAGTTCAATACACTTTATTTATAGTTTATACTAATAGGTAGCCGCCTTCTTACAACAAGCCTAGGAACGAGTTTCAACATAAGCTTGCTGTCAATAATTCAAAGCTTCGTGATAAACGTGTGCGTAACAAAATAAATAATGAACATAAAAATACGCACCTTTAGATTTTCACAATACACACACCTTCTAAATGAACTTAATAAATAGCCAAACTAATATCGTTGGTTCTCAAACTATTTTTCGGAAAAATCAAACTTAACTGAAACAAAAATCTCAAAATCTGTTTTATCTTTGACGCCAACAGATTTTTTTTTCAATAGATAAATCAATACGATTTTTTTCAATATCCTGAGATTTCCGATCAACCTAAACTCCAATCGAAATTCAAAAAACTAATGCTTGACACAAAAGACATCACAAACCAAATAAAAAAAATATTTCAAAATTAGAACACAGCAGAACTAAATTATTTTCATTCGAGTAATCGTCATGTTATTTTGTTAGCATGGCTTTGTTTTTGTTTATTTACTTGTAATGAAATAGCAATATCAGGCATTGACAAGTTCAACCACCCACAATGCTAATGCATTTATCGGCGTATTGCGATGTCCCCAACAAGATGATATCGGGCCAGCTGTCGCTGCCACGTGCATCCGTGCATCCCAGGTATTGACATAAAAATGTTCTGGTGGCAATTTAACTGAGGTTACGGTAATAAAGGGTTTTTGTCTACATTCCAATTAATTACGACTGATGTTTTATTTATGGGGTTATTTATGGTGTAGAACTATTGAAAGCACTTTTCTTTTTAAATATATTCGCATGGCGGACTTACAAACAAAACTTTACTTATCGTAAACAAAACTTTTTTGCGCTTTAGGTTTTTATCAAAGCGAGGAACCGTGTGTTGTTTCAAAGCTTTGAAGACTGTAAGATGAAAAGTTTTGCAATGCAGTGATTATATAAAAAAAAATCTAAAGTTAAGTTCATAGTAAGTAAATATTTTTTCTATAAACGACAGTTATCACAAGTACCAATATCAGCCACTTTTAAACATGTAGCAACATCAATTGCGTCGCTATCAGAGGGGAAGCTAAGCCGTTCATATTATCTGTTTGCTTAACATTCATGAGGTTCGCCCTCCCTTGCCGCCACTACTAAAGTGCCTACTGGTAACACATTTGTTTTACTAAACTACTAATATAGGGAAATACGGTTCAGAATATTTTATTTATTCACTCCAGATGTGCAGCATAGTAGTTTTATTTATTTCCATAATTCGATGGGTTAGTTAGAAAACTCAATTAATATTTTAATTTGGTTTTTTATCTTTTTACGAGATTATGAGAGAGTTATGATAAATAGTTAGGTTTAAGATTTTTTCTATTTCATTATTATAGTTTCGACAATTACTGCGTATTTACGTTATTTTAAGACAGCTCCTTTGCAATTATTTTAAGGAATGGATCATATTGTACCAAAAAAAATTAAAAGTTTGCAATCATCATAAAATAACGTCCAGCCGCAGCAAATACGGTGTTTAATTTATTATGATTTCAAGAACATGCATGTCTTTGCAAAGTTATTCCAAGTCATAATAGATACGTAGCTAGTCTCTTCCATCCATACAATTATTCCTACTGTCCTAAAATGGTTATTATAAGTGGCCCTCCCACGTCCATGCCATCAACATGCGTTTTTTTATTTGACCATCAATTGTGCATCCGTCGTCGAGTGTAGAGGGAGGGCTGCATTCCCTCACACCTCGCGTCAGCTGGCGATAGTAGCGATCCTCACCCTCCGAACATTCCTATTAACTTCAATTGAGCCCGACAAATTTACATCAAGTTGGAGGCCACCGAATACGCGATGTCTGGAGGTAAGCGATCGATAATTTGCAAGGAGCTTGTGTTTCTCCTCTACTTTTAAATTAATGCAAGAATAAGATTTTCTTAGCTAGGTCTACGTTGGTTTACAGACTAAAAATATTAGCTTAACCTGTAGTGCTTGTTTTCAAGTTCATTAACACTTTTATAGCTCGTTCACAATAACCAAATACAACTCGTGTAACCAAATACAAAAGCTAAATAAAACATCTTTGGAGCAATTAAACTTGCGGGCACTAACCAATTATCCGCAATCAACAACAACTCTTACCAACCTTACCAACGCTTTCTCTGTAGCACAAACCCCGCTACCTTCATGGACACACATTAGCCCGTGCGCTACGCCATATGGCCAGGGTACGCGACTCAAATCGCTATTATATTGCTTTTAATTGATAACAATTTAAATATATTTGGTGATTCACACTTACAGAGCTCATTATTATTCATCGAGTCATTATCTCCGTGTTCGCGTTTTACCGAACGATGGTATCTTCAGCACGAATGTGTTTTACCTTTATGTTTTTATCGTCACGCCACTAATTTAATGTTGCTGATGTCATTGTTTAATTGTTAGTAGTTTTTAATTGTTATAGAGGTAAGTTAAGCTATAATTTTACACCAAATCTCAACTCTAAATACGCACTTGGTTGGTTAAAACTTTCAACGGAAGAAATAAACCTAATGCTAAAATAGAAATACAAAAGATGAAGAAATTTTCATAACAGCGATCGTTAAAAGGGAATTATGACCTATAAAGTTGTTTCATTTTGTGGAAATATTTTATTATTCAATAAAAGTGTGTGTGCAACAAAGGCACATTGAATCCCTGCGGTTTTCGGAGCCCGTAAATCAGGAGCAAAGACCCTTGGGGCTAGGTGGAGAGGCTTCTTGAACTGTCAAGGCCTCGTTGTGGTCATCCGCATTGCTCAGGCGAGTGCAAACATAGCTTGTTCGCTGGTCAATGTTGTTGGCACAAATCGCAGAATATGGAGAAGGCGATTTCATGCGGATTGTATGTAGATGTCCTGTTTTTGAGTTTTACTTTGACATTTCACAATGTTATTGCGGTCTTATACGAGTTTTCAAGATAGCATTATCAAGACATAAGGTTGAAATTATAAAAAAGTACTTATTTAGATTTAAGTGCTCAATTTGTCAGTTTTTCTTTTTCTTTGCCAAAAATTCTATTTAATGACACCTTAATTACACTGTCCATTCTACTTATCAACCACAGTGTTGTTCTCAATTAAAACAATATGAAATAATGAGCTATTACCAAAGCATAGAGCAATAACAGCAGCATACAATTAGTGAGAGTCGCGTGTCGATAGGATGGACAGATAGCGAGGCAATTCACAGACCATATTGCATCCAGCCATTTACATAATTGTACCATGTATGAGGATGAAATGGTCGTATAAATAGTCAGTGGACACAGTCTTGTTAGTTTTGTTCATTTTAAAGATCTTTACGACATTTAGCTTTATTTACAATATTTACAAACTACAATTTACAGAAATAAAATTATAATTAAATATATACAAGTATCAAAAAGGGAAGAATCAAAAAATTCGTCCACACCGCTGTCAACAGGAAAAGTGCCCAGAAGGTTGGCAGCATTCCCACGTTGAATGGCAATGCTGATTCTTGGGCAATTTAATACGTATTCGACATTTCCGCCACCTTGTTGCTCTTGTCTTTGGTTATTTTAGTAGGTAGTACAAGCTTCATCTAAGTTCAAAACTACTTGAATCAATGTTTACAGGAACGCACAACACACATAAACATAGTGAAACGTTGTTAGATATAACGGAATAAATAGGCGCAACTAATCAGGGAAAATACGTGCTAAAAATGTCAATCAAACTACATAGTACTATGTTAAACCCAATGAGTAAACGATAAGAGGGAATCACCAGAATTACTACATCTATTACCATAGTACCTTCCTACCTACCTGTCTATTGTAACACGGCCAACCTACATAGAGCGCGATCGATTTTCCGCCAACCTCCGGCCAATGACAGCGCAGGAAACCCGGTATAGGTTCTAAAGACAATGGTTTCACTTGTAATTATATTTCAATTAAGACCAAATAACATTGACGCGGATATCTAGTAAGTAATTAACGAGTTTGTTTTTGGCAAACTAGTGCTTTTGACTTCCTGTCATTAAACACTAGAAAAAAAAGATAATGTGTAGTGAATAGATATCAATTTTGAGTCAAAATACGCCTTAGCTATATCTAGAAATAAAAATAATTGGGAAAAGGAGAATTGTTTTGGGGTCGTCTCCGAGGCCCGCCGAATGTGGCTGAACGACAGTATTTAATATCAAACGACTGCCAATCTGACCTCCCTACTTTTCGGCAGGAATTAACATAGCATATCATAGTCAGCCTGCAATGCTGTATGAGCGGTAGTCTGCTGTGATACACCACGCCACCCAGTGCGAGTTGGTAGATGTCACTTGTCTAAAGGTTGCGGTTTCCCCACGATGTTTTCCTTCACCGTTCTGGAAACAGCTTTGATGAAATAAATTACACACAGTTATGTGGCTGTCTGGGTTCGTACCCACGACTAAGTAGAGGCCAGCGCTGCTCTTTAGCTTCACAGTAGAAATTATCTACACAAAATAGATCCTGGCAGATTTTCTTCAGGATAAATGGGTTTTAAAATAAATGAATGTTTTAATAAAGAGAATAGAAGACAAAGAGCTTTGACCGCGCACCTCGTAGTAATCCTTGTGCCACATTCAATGGACTAATTGCACCACATGTGAGATAAACTAATTAACAAGGATAGACGCGAGATTCCGCTGCTACCACTGCCGTGCTTATCTGTCGATGTTGAGGGCACTGTGAGAGACGCAAGCGTTTTGTAGATTCTTTGTGTAATCTACTGACTTCTTCATGAATAACTAATACAATTTCCTTGACAAATCAAGTTTGAATCAAACAAATCTTGTTCGCAAATCTTAAATGTTTTGTAGGATTTTTACTAATTATTTAAGTACCTATACAGATTAACGGTACATAATTTGATTATCCTAAATAATATTCTTTGATTTGAGATAACGGCGGAATCAATATGTGTTCTTATTCCTCAATATTAAAAAAAACACTAACAAATGATGATACTGATTACATAAAAGTGATAACCGTTACACAAGATTGAGTGTAACACTGCAAGCATGCGACTTTCAGCGTACCTTTCGGACATTACACTGTGCAAGGTCTGTGAACGGCCTGCTAATTAATCAATACGATCACCGTTACACAAGTTACCCGCTCCGTTCATCACTGTGTCTCAATTCAGCGCACGTACAAAGGCCTTTGAGGCGCGCACGGGGGTGGGTGGCGGGGGCGGGCGGGCTGCGAAGGGCGGGCTGCCCGCATGATCGCGCGATCGCACCCATTTGCGGCTCGTTACACGCCGATAGCACCAAACAAAACACACCCCAAGTAATTAGGAAAAGCCTTTTCCAGATACCGTAAGCACTGCTGTGACTTGTGGCTAGCTACCTCAACGAAGGTGAAGTGTTTTGGTAACAATATGTTTCTGATATGTTACACCAGGGTAACTACATATATGATGTATTTTGTTGCGGAAAATGTGAGATTTCCGGTTAAGAGGATAATGTACGATGATGACTTATAATTTGCTCTACAACTAGCGCTAACGTTCAGGAGCGTGTGGCTTAATAAAACTAGCCGCTTTGGTTAAGCCGTGCTTTGCTGGGTTGGTCCATAGATGGGTGACCACCCGTTACATGATGAGTTTCTTCCGTGCCTCGAAAAGTACGATAACCCATCTTTGACTGCCGTTAGAGACAACCAGTCTTACCAATGGGTATCTCATATTACCCAGTACTTACTGGGTTGTGGAGGTCAGATAAGCAGTCGCTCCATATATGGAAGCCGACCCCAACACAGTTTGGAAAAGGCTAGACAGATGATGAACTACGCTAACATTGGCCAAATCAAAATGAAAAGTGATTTATGCAAACTAGGCTGATGCACTTTTCGAACGTCAAAATTATTTACAAGAGACAGTCCCCCAAAACGCCCACCCTTCGGCACTTCCTAGTGTTGTGTGTTGTGTTGTGTGTGCGTGTGGTATTGTTGCTGGGAAGAAGAAGTGGCGGAACAAACTCCCCAGCAATAATAAAAAAACAGTAATAATCTAAACTCAACTGCAGCTCCTCATACAAGAATCACGAATTTGTATGTCACGCATGCATTTATGCCAGTTTTGAAATAACAGACTAACACAGCAACATAATAAGTGAATGAAAAGTGAAATTTAATATCCCATAAAAATAGACAAAGGAAAAGGAATCATTTGAGAGTGTGCAAAGGTGTACAATGTTTATGGCCCCTGACCACAGACTGACCATTATGTCTCTATGCTATTTATAAAGAAATGGTCGTCGGAACGTAACACGAACACTGAATATTTAGCTAATGCCCAAAGCTATTTAGTTTTCACCACAGACGCTCTTCTATAACGAATAGTTTCTAAGAACATAATTGGATTTTTAAAGGCCTATGGAAATGTTTAGTACCTATTAACTATTGTATCGTAAATATGTGCTTAACATCTAAGTTGTTTGTTGTGCTTTGTTTCAAATGTAAAAGTGCGACGACGTCAACACAATTTTGCTAGGCAGTACAGTATCACTGTCAATTTCTTAATACAACGATAATTTATTTTACAAGCTACTTTAAAATTGACCATGACTATTGAAGACTTGGTTAATTATTATTAACAACATTGTCAGTACATCTACGAAAACATAATGTACGTGAGAAAAAATCTGCATCTTTTTAGTAAAAGAGGTGACAGACACAATTATATTACTAGGAATAGGGACCAGTTAGTTCAGCCAGGCTTCAGACTCGCTAAGGTAGACTCATCTTTCATGGGGTACTGTTTGAGATGCTATAACAAAATTCCACAAAGCATTCTTGAACTGAATGAGACGAAATTTAAAACATGTATCAAACGCACACTATGCAAGCAAGCATATTACAAGTAAGACGATTATATCGCTGATAAAAATGCTTGGCTCAATGCTCCGGTCCTGCTCCACAAGGACAGGACGCTTAAATTGATAGCATTAAATAGGAAGAAGAAAGAAGAAGAAGAAGATTGTACAACTATCTTTGCAATGTATAAATTCAATCTCTTTAGTATTATATAGTCGCATAGCACATATTGTGTGAGTACTATGTACTAGAAAGCTGTCGTTCTCTGGAAACCTACATTTATTTTTTATTTGACTTGGATATGCCCTGGCGATTGAGTGTGTCATGCTCACTTAAATGTCTCGCTGATGGTGTCGGGTGTGTCGGGTCATTTCGTTCCCTTTAAAATGGTTGAGTGGAATGGTGCTGATCCATGCGTCATGCTCGTGAACGGGTGCTGTCAGTTGTGACTGGTCATCTCTTAGCTGCCACGGCTTGTTTGAATTATTATATTTTTTTTGAATCGTCGTTTTGGCTTTACTGTCGACACTTATCGTGCACATATTGCTACATCGTTCTCACATGATAATATACCAATCTCAAAATGAATGATGTAACCAAAGTTTTGTAACAATATTATAATTTAAAAGAGTGTCCATGAAGTTTCTTGCCATTCTTCTCATGAGACCAACGTTTTGGAATCGGCAACTACAGTACACTGACAATTATTATGCCTTGTGAGTGGGACTGTAGCTTAGTATATTAGCTTATTAAAATTTAGTATTTGTTCGACTATTCAAAAGAACCTGTAATTGGCCTACTTGAAATAAATGATTTTGATTTTTGACATTCGATACTTAAAACATACTTCAAGCATGTTTCTAAACACTCAATTGTCTACAACTTTTTATTTGTAAAACTTATAAGTACTGACACCAGTTCCATGACTAACCAATCAATTTTTTTTTATCCACAGACAGAATCAATTTCAATTTATACCGTAAAAGCTTAAAATGGTGTTTTTGTTTGTTGTTTTGTCCTACCCAATAAATTAATGTGTTCTGGTTCAAAGATCAGTTCAGATTGATGCATCCATGTAGCGTGCAAGATGCGCCGTGTGGCCGGGTGGCTTGCCTGCCCACCTGGGCAGTGTGAATACCCACCTTTCTGTCACAAACCAACCGAGGTCCATGTATCATGTCATGTCGTCGAGATCATCAAATTAGATTAGATTATAGTCTAGTTTACACTAGTCTTGTTTTCGTTTTTCTCATATTTTACTTTGAATCGAACTAAATAGGTTGTGACGTGTAAAATACTGGTATTCAACTGCATCCGATTCATGATGATTTTACTTTCCTTCCTGACCTTTTTCTTCCTGACTCTCTGAGCTTTCATGAATGACCGTGAAAGTGCATTTATGGTAAATCAAAAATAGCTAATTTTAATTTATTTATCTTTTGACACTTGACACGGACGGAAGATTTAACAAAAACATAAACAAAAGAAAAAAGTTGAGATTGAAAATAACAGAAATGAATACATGTAACGTTTTGCAGAAAAAACCTACAGGTGAATGTGAATTTACTTTAAGGCTGACTTTTTCCTCAACCACTTTTCCTGTCAAAGCTGCTGATGATGAATGACTCATCAATTGCCGGGTTAATACTCTTTAACAAGTATTGCATTAAGTTAGGGTGTCAGTGGAAAGTGTAACGGTATTGTGCCCGCCAAAGTCCTACGTCAATCAGTGGATGCGGGCTCACAATTAAGCGCACGCGCCGCTGGGAAAACTCAATGCGAATACAAATAAATTCTCATATAAAACCATTTAAATATATCGCGTTACGTATCATATGTAACGGTTTTTAAATAACTCTTTATTCTAAAATCAACTGTGAAAATTAGCTCTAAACTTAAAAGCTTACATTAAAAGAATACCTTCTTTGTTGGGGTTCTTAGCTATAAGTTTATTTTTATCAGAATTGCAAAATTGATCCTATTTTAATCAATTTACCGGATACGGTTAATGTATATTCTTATAAAGTTGTAATTAAAAATTATCTAAATAAAACTGTTGCCATAAAGTTAATGCAATTTATAGTTTGCCTTATTTATACTTTATATTTTTAATATCTTTTTTATGCTATCGTTTATAGACTTTACTTTTACATTTAGATAATTACATGGACAAGTGGCCCTACGCATTAGAACACTTACAAGAACTAAGAAAGGTTTTTCGTTTTGTATTAAGTCATTAGATAACACTTAGTGAGAATAGCATTATTTGTATTTAAATAACAGGTTCTCTGCATTTTTGCTCACGATGCACGATGTTCGGACCACCATAGTTTTTGCGATTACCTTGCACATCTGGCCCGTAATTTGTTTATTACGAGTGTTCACGTAAATTGCTAAATAAATGATGTTCACGCGGTTAGGAATAATTATTTTACTTACACGCTGTTAACACGAAATCTAATTATGGATAATTTCCGTTTCAGATTTCTTGTGAATTATTTCTAAGATTTGTTAAAAGCTTTCTTTAGTTTACGACCCCTATGTTTATATATTTATTTTGAGAAAACTTACTTGAACTTACATTTTTGTAGGTACCTGTATAAGTTTGTGGTTCGAGAGACCCTTTACTTAGTGCTGAATTTACAAAACACAATAACTATAAAAAAAAAACAAAAACCCTTACAATTGCTTGTTCATACACTGTTGCTCATTACTGTTTTAGAAATAATAATCAACAAACGCTGTTCTTTTTTCGAAGCTGGGTGCAAATCAAATTAAAAGAACTGATACCCAATAAACTCGCAATAAAATATACCCTACGCCTAATCGTAACCAATTATTCCACCATATTCCAGCAATATTTGCATGTTAAGGCAATAAAAATAAGCGTTGCCTCCATTTGCCCGGTCAGTTTCATCTTATAAGTATCTAGTTCATAAAATGTTCACAAGTTCATAGCTCCCTGGTACATCTGGACTGGTGTGCACACTTAAAGGCATAGAGTTATTGCGTAATAATCTAGGCAGGCAGATGTGTGAGCTGATTGCAACAGCTTAGATATATTTAGCTAACAGGTGCTGTCCTATCACCACGTGGTGAACCAGGGCTGGGTTATAATGAATGTTTGCAAAACATTGATTTGATTTTTCCATTCGTAATTTGCAGTCATTGGATTTATAATAAATCTAATGAAAAAAACAATAAAAGGTTTGCAAGATTTTTGTATGAAGCGTGGCTTTTCAAAGCTTTGTCACCATTTTATTTAAATTACTCATAAATTTAACTTATCCCACGTACTGTTAACATACCTGTTCATTTATTTTTCCTTGCTACCACAATTGACTTTAAAAGCAAAACGATAGAGAGTACTCCTGTAAATCTTCTTCTTCATTTTCTCAAGTGATGAAATCGTCAAGACGAAGAAAGAGTGATCTTAAATCGAAGTCATAATTCTTTTCAAACATTTTATTTTATTTATGTTATTTTACTTCAATTATTCATAAATTTTAAGCTGTTGGTTATGACCTGACCGTGACCACACACAACAAAGTAATACACAAGAAACATACTAGCAACCCTAAGGAAACTTGAACAGGACGAGCTAAACCAGTTGTCGCGATTTTATAGAGTGGACATTACATAATGACTACGAACGTGATAATTACCCTATCCGTGTAAGAAGCGGTTATAAAAACGACTAGTTTCTCCCAGTGTTTATACCGCATCCTATTATGAGTAACAAGGGCGTTTTGTTCTTTTTTAAACACAGTTTATTTACAATAGCAACGCTTATGCAATACATTTTGTTGTTGTCTATACGATAAACAATAGGGTGATTACATTGTTTTAGTCAGTAAACATTTACTGACTAAAACAATGTGATTCTAATTAGTCCGTCTGATAGATTATCGAAAAATATTGGATACGTATTTTTTGTTTTATCATATCAATAAAAAATTACGAAGATAAAACGCGTCAAAGGTTTGAGTGGGGGTTCGTGACGTCACTGATCGGTAAAAAGTGCCATACTAATGTCTTATAGAATATGACGTCACACGATTTTTCGAAGCACTGTATCGTCTTCATTGTTGGTTTAAATGAAAAAAGAAAAAATACGTGTCCAATATTTTTTGGAAATCTAATTAGTTTGTTTTTTGTTGATTACCCTATTGAAATAATAAATGGTCACCATGAAATATCGTAATAAGAAGGATTGCGAAATTAGATAACATCTCTGACAATAAATATAGTAACACACATGTTTAAAAACAATCTTCATTAAGGTTATCTATCATTATCGCAAAAGCTTCTGGTGGTCATTATAATAATCTAGTTTCATTAAAGCTCTGGTCAGAGTGATAAATCGATACATTGAGACACGTGTGCGCGCCATGATTAGAAACAGATAATGTTGAATCACGCAGGTGGCTTTCCTTGCAGAAAAGTTTTTGCACAGATACATATAGTAGGAGGCAGCTGCCGTTGTGAAAATTGCAAGCCCCTATGTCCACTACCAGTCATAATCCAAGAATTAATAGCCGATTGCTAATGACAAAATGGAAATGCAAGCAAACGTTTGGTCAAACGCAGCGCAATTACCTGCGGACGTTAGATTCGAACATCGGGTGCAAACGATACGGGCTTAGACACGTGCTGGCTGTCATGTGGACCTCAACTAATTTATATATAGCAAACGTAATGGTCAATGTATTAGAATTTGCATTGATAGTAAATAAAACACCTTGTAATAAGTGAGGATTTTGTAATAGCCATTAGCACCCTCATGCGAGTGTTGATACAGGCGCATTATAAGACGCATAAATTCAACATACATCATAACTTTTACGTTTAATTAAATAAGGTTTCATCAAAACACTTATCCTGGATGAACTAAACAAGATAAGGTGAAAAACAATGTATAAATAGGTACTTATTGTTTATTTGTTCAAGCCAAATCGCAGCAGACATCAATATTAAACAGAAGAGGTACGCAAAGCCTTGCGAAGCTTTTGTGCTCGGCGCACATGCGCGCTCTCAATATGGATGGAATACCGCACAAAACGCTTTTCATTTCATTTGAATCGCTCGCGCACTTTGTGCGTATACGCAAGATGAGTCAGACGCAGTGATCATGTTCAAATCAGATGTGGCCATTCGTTGAAATCTTTTGTACGTAGGAACGTTAAGTGCATAGTTCATAATTTTATTTTATTTTATTTACAGGTAATGCCTACTAGCCGTTAGCTTAATTCTCCAACGTCCAGTGATCACAGATCAATGCTGTCTACAATAGAGCGACGGCGACGCTCACAATATTTCGAAGCGTTGTTCAATTTCTCATGGTAAGTTTTATTTGTTTTCTTTTTTTTTACTTTTATATAACTTCAATTTCATCAAAGTTAAACATAACATAACATCTCGTCTGTAATCTCCGAAGGGTTAGGTATACCCATTAGTAGTAGCAAGCCTATAGCCATCACGCGGGCAATAATCCAGACTTCGTGATGACTTCGTGTACTACTCAGAAATTCCTGATGGAAAAATCTAATAACAAACAATCCCACCTAATATCAAAATTAAAGAACCTCTCCACAACACTTTAAAAGCTCTATACTTCCCTGTTTCACGCTTTAGGCATAAATCTCTCACCAAAAAGCTCTCCACTCTTTGGTCTCGCGTAATTAGTAGCGGGGTGAGTTGTCTGCGAGGAATTCTTTTGAAGGGAGACAAACGGAGGAGGCTTCGCCGAGCTGGCATACAATAGCGTATCGTATATCGGCCACCTGCATGTAAGCTCCTTTCATAGCGCTGCGCGGGCGCAGAGCCGCGCGCAGGAGTGATGCAGTACGTGAACGTGCTTGCAGAATTTGATTGGATATCGATTGCACCGTGAACTTAATAGCATAACCTTATAAATAGCATAATTGGTTGAGTTGTATAAATATGTTATGAAAGTTGTTGTGATGGTGCTCTACAATTTACCATATAGAAAACGGTTATTTTGTCTTATATCCTACGGTTAATATCGACTTTTAATAGATATATAGAGTTTTATCTCATTCGTGGTATATCTATGCACCATCGGTGATTCTCGCATAAACTGCAAGGAACATTAAATAAAACATCACAACACAAAGTCATTGTGGACAACCACAAAACATTTGGCAAACCCAACAAATGTAACTGTATCGCCGTGAAACCTTTTATAATTGTTCCTATTTCTTTGCTTTACAACCAACAAGTCAATAATACAATACCAATTACTAAGTAGCTACCTCATTCGGAGCCAAAAAGCCGTAAACAATAAACGTAATTTTACAACGCGGTCGTTACAATCATTGTGGACTGACTCGTAAAATCGGTAGATCTCACACGGAGATACGATCGCCCCCGAACCTCCTGCTGCTCCTGAGAACGTCACTCATTACAAAACAGTAATTTTCTATCGATATAAAGTTATATTTCTCGATATAAATTGGCGTATCGATTTTATCGCCCGCCTGTTGCGGTTTGTGTGGGAAACGAGTGAGCGTTAAGCTTTTTTGATGATTTACCTTAAGTATGTTAGCACGTGCTACTTTTTGTTTCAGCTCTACAGCTGCCCACCTACATTTAAATAGACGAGTGTGGTCATTTGATTAGTTTAGTTTATCGTAAATAACCGCATGGTGGTGAGAAGTAACTTATAAAGCGGATACAGTCATTTTCAAGGGAATACCGACTGATGCGTGACAACCCTTGAGTCTCAATTGTTAGTTTTTCTTTTGGAATAAGAATACAACGTAAGTAAATAAATACTGAAAAAAGTTGAAAGTTTTACCAGTTAGGTTATATATATATATATATATATCTAAACGGCCATTGCTAATAAAAAAAAATACGTAGTGTTACTTAGTTTGATGTATAGAAACTATGATACATATGAATGCACACAGCAACTTTTAAATGTGATTTTCTCCTACTCCTATCCTGTATTGGTGATTATCTAAAGACGTACCAAAAATATATATAAACAGGTCTTATCTTAAAGTAGAAACTGTTGTTGAGAAAATCGGGTTGAATTTGGCTGCGTCTACCTATAAACCTCACTTGCACCTTGTTTGCCTCAACTGCCTCTGACATTATCACCAATCACAATAATAGGTAGGAACACAGCCCTTACTAAAACAACTCATTACTATCTGCAGTATCCGAACATTATCAGCTTTAACTCGGTAACGCACGGAACCACCCTAATCGACTGATTGTGGGAAAGGGCAAAGACAATGGTGATTATATCAGGGTTAATAGCAGCCATCTAGTATCTGACGGCTGCGGAGGGTTGACCGGTTATCTGTTAGGATTAGCCGACAGAAAGTTAAGAAGATATATCGGTAATTTGTCGGGGTTAGTTTGATGTGTTGTAGGTGGAAAATAAACAGATCGATAAAGACTGTCTTGATGAAATTATATTTTATATTTTGCTAATTTAAAAACAGAGTGGTTCACAGAATAGGGATGTTTACTGACTAAAAATAATATGATTCTAATTAGTCCGTCTGTTAGATTATCGAAAAATTTTGCATGTATTTTTTGTGTTATCAAATCTATAAAAATTGACGAAGATAAAACGCGTCAAAGATTTGAGTGGGGGTTTGTGACGTCACTCACCGGTAAAAAATGACATACTAATGTCTTAGAATATGACGTTACACGAGTTTTCAAAGCACTGTATCGTCTTCATTGTTTGTTTACGTGAAAAAAGAAAAAATATGTATCCAATATTTTTTGGAAATCTTTATGACGGACTAATAAGTTTTTTTGTTAACTACCCTATTAAAATTCAATATTCAGTCATTTCATTGAACTTTCTTAATAAGCTCAAGAGGTTCCAGAAACAATTAATCATCATCATACTCTTGACATTATCCCAATTTGTCAACCAAGCATTCTGTACATCAAACTAAGTACCCTACGCATAAATTTTTGCTAGGAAACGACTTTTTTTTAAGGGTCAAAAATCTCATTTTACGGAAAAACTCAATGTAGCACTCTTAAAACATTGTGCTAGTGGATGCTTTGAATAGTAAAAGGGTCATGGAGGTAATTTATGTAAAGTTATAACCTGAAAAACTAGTATTTACAAAAACAGCTGTGCAAAATTTGGAACTTTGACCCCCAATATCTCCATAACAAAAAAAATATTGCAGTGGTGGGGAGAACAAGTGCCTTTCGTTTGCGTTAAGGGTACCTTTACACCTTTTATATTTCTCTCGTCAACGCACCAGACACAGTACTTTTTTGCCATATCAATCCCGTTCTTTCTGTTCTGTGATATCAATCAAAAACAACGAATAACAGGATCTAAAGTCAAGGCACTGCATGATTTTAATTGTCATTTTCTAGTTTTGCCGTCGGCGTCGGCTGGGCCACCCGTCGCGTCGCAAACCAACTTGTTTAAACAAAATCGAAATAAAGTATTTCATTTTTAGCTTGAAACAGTTATTTAAGTTGAAGCATATCATAAGGAAACCCACATGACAATGAACTGTAGTGTAATGCCCTGATTACGATACGTGGTGTTGGTAGCAACAACAGCACCTGACCCGCGTGTGACGTCATCGTCGTTGATAAATTACCCGGCACATATTCAGGTGCTGACTTAATCATAATATAATAATTATCTAACGAAAATCAAATAAGTTCATATTCAAATTACAAAACAAAAGTTGAGAATTCAGATGATAATTAAAATATGAATACTTCTACTTAATTCTTCTCATATCGATGTTACTTCCATTATAGATAGTTTGGGTCCATTAAGTGGCCACGTTTATTGCAGCGGCAGAAATTCTAAATACCCTGCACAGCTAACACTCGTTTACACAGAGTCTAGCTAACTAATCCTCTCACCAATGTGAAACTTCCGTACGGCTCTCCAATATAAATACTTAAAACCATTAAAACCTTTTATCACGGTGAAAAGTAAAATAATCAAAATTGTAATACACATTCCAACAATATGATCCATTTAAGTGTACCAAAACGTAAAAAGCAATCAAATCGCTTCCTATAGAATTATGAACCATAGTCTACACAACCAGAAAGATGACAATTGCTCATCATAAGCACTGCCCTTAATAGAGGGGGAGCATTCATTGTGTTAATATCACAATATGGTGCTGTCAGTTAATTGGAATAGATTATGGGAATAAGGGAAGAAGTACGCCACAGAGTGGTCCCAGGGGATGCTTTGCGGATGGACTTTTTATATTTTTTTATCAAGTCATCGAGTGACAATAGAGAAAGGACGGATTATCACAATATTTGGAGGCGGTCGTGTGGCTGCGCTGAAAATTGACACCGGCTGTGGTTGCTCGACAATAGAACAAGTAAATAAATACGCTTAATCATGTTTAATAAACTATTTGAGTAGATAATTACTGTATGATTCTCTGTCTGATTCTCCATTGTGGTTTTGCCCATCATTTTACAATTATGACTGCATATACCGGGCATCAGGATTTTTAAATCCTTCGGGCATATTCCGGGTATCCAATATAAGAAGTACCTATCCTTTAACATGCTACATGACGTGTCAACAACAAATTAGGCACACCCAGCTGTCCGACACATCTTCAACACTGACCTTCCCCAATCTTCTATTCGATTAGTCCCAATTATAACTGAATTACGTGTCGAATGGGCACAGTACCACTACTCAGTAGCCGTCGGTGCCACGGTCGTGACCCAGTGAGAGGCCCGCATGTCTGAGACACCAGACGGCGGGGCTCCGCTCTCAGATGACCACCAAGACCTTAACGAGACCGTCTCGAGTGAGCTGCGATTCACCGTGGGATTTACAGACGGAAGTCTAAGCTTCTATGGCGTAACTGTTGGGAAGATACGTTTCCGGCTGTGGGGAAGTATGGCAGATTGATGTCTCAGAATAAAAAAAAAAGATTGTGTGAAATGCTCTCAATCAAGTCACTAGCCTTAGTAGGTAGTTATTATAAGGTTTCTCGTATTTGTATGTATTAAATATCTATTAGTTTATTTAATTCTATATTTGGATATGAATTAGTATGCACCAATTTATGTATTATGTTTACAAAATAGTACTATCCTTATTATTATTTTTTGTACTCTACCACAGTGCTGTCCTATTTGACCCAAAGGTTAACTGGTAGAGAATGCCTTGTGGCATTAAGTCCGCCGGTGTACCAGTCTTGTACATGAAGTTTAAATAAATAAATAAATGCTCAAGTCGGTAGTAGAGGCAGAACTAAGCCAGAAGGCTACCAACTGTAACCATACACCTCCGTTATAACACCAACAAATGAAATCTGAGAACTTTATTTGCTCCGCTAATCTGAAAAATTCTCAACAATTCCCCTAATAAAGGAATCACAGTGGCTGAATTATAGCGTGAAAACATACATCGTTGTCGGCCGACATTTTTATTGATAAAAAGCAAATAAAAGATGTAACAAAGCTAACAAAGCTTTGAAGATGCGCAATAAAAGTGCAATAACGTGCGTTCTAGTGCGCGTTCTATTGGAGCTGTGTGATGAGCGTGTCGGGCGTGACAATGGACTCGGTGGCGCGTGCGCACCGACAAGCACACCTTTGCGCGTGCGCAGCCCCGACTGTAGAGGACGCGTGTAGAGTATTGATGTGATCTTTTACTTTATTACCTGTTTTTAAAAGCTTTTTTCTATTATTATACCAATTACTAGTTATTAATATACCATTAGGTCTTACCCAGTCCAAGGGTGTAACCGAGTTCTGGAGTTATCTGACCTCCAGAACCTGATTACTGTCAGTTGATCATTGTAAAATACTGGCCGGTACTAAACTTCATACAGTTATTGGAAGCCGACCTCAGGTAGTGAATAAAACAAAACTTAATGTGTATATTTACAACAAATACGAAATAGTTCCTACATAATTTTTCTCCCCAACTTTTGACCTCGTCTTTATCGCAAAATCCTATCGCGGCCACAATCAAAAAATAAGCTCCCACATTCCATTGTTGTAATGTCCGAAAAAAACAAGCTTATCGAACGAATAATAACAGCTAAAAATATTGAATGCAGATCTTGAACCGTCCATTGTACGCTGTTTCCTTTCATATTTGATTTGTTGCTACAAATAGCGGACATGAAAAGCGTTTAAGGTACTTAATGTCCAGTAATTGGCGATCAATGAGGATCAGTGGGCACATTGTACTAAAGTATCGAATGGCTCCACTTCTATTGTCCGAGCGGTGGGTAAAAAATACTAATAAAAAATATAACTAAGCCAAATACGCACCCGTCAAGGGTCAACCTTCAATGGTGAGCTGTCGAATTGTGACAGATTAAAATAATATCTAATGAAACTTAACACTTTTAAAAGCTTGTCCCTTTACATATTTCTTTTTGACAAGACGCGAATGAGCGCCATCTATAACTATTATTTATAAAAAATCCGTTTATTGCATGGGAATGTAAGTTTAAGTTTTTCAACTGTATTCATCTGTCAACAAAAATCATTAAACAATACACCGAGGGCTTATAAACAGTTTGGTTTACATATATGATAATATTTGTCATTAAATTAAAACAACAAGGTGTTCGTAACGGTGCTCCCTAAACGTTTTAAATTCAAACAGACAGTGTAAGCGCAATCACCGGGCTCCCACGCACTCTGAATAAGAAATATGAGCTGAACGGATACTGCTATTATCAAAACATTATTACAACACTCGAAACGACCCCACGACTAAAAATTAAACAACAATTGCCTTTAATATTCGCTCTTCTGTACCGACTACCCTCGACTGGTATTATAAAAAATCTGTCAATCTGCCGTAGATCAATCATCCTTGCTGAATAGTTCGGGGGGTGCGAGACACGCTTCTCGACCGCAATCAAACTTCGCAGATAATAAAAGGTAGTCTATATTTACGTAAACGCATTCATTTGATGTCCAATATTATGCGTGGGCGCATCCGACATTGATTTCTTTTTGTTCGGCCTCGTTTACTCTTTTGTGTTTAGTACTTGAATGCGTACAAGTAGGCGTTTTGATGTGGACTATATACGAGTATAGGAGGCTTTTGAAAAAAACCTAAAAAGAACAATTTCGTTGGTGTCGAACAAGTACAGAACTAGACAATATTACCAACCCTATTCTTTTATTAATTGTCAGCTTTTTGCTTTGCCTGCATGCCAAAACAACCCCTCGTATACGTTTGCTTTTTTCTGCCAATAATTCTAGCTTTATCAAAACCTTTTAACAAATGTTCACTCAATTGTTGCATGACAGTGTGAAATGGACCTTCCATGGAACAAGACTCGGCACTCTGCTGGCCACCAGTACAGCGATGCGCAGGCGGCGATGTGCGCGGGCGCGTCCACGTGCGCGCACGCTTCGGCGCTCCCACGTGCCCACGCGCATCGCACGCGCCAGGTACAACTAACGCGCGACGCGTGCCCAAGATAACGTGAAGTTGTAAAGGTAGGGAAATAACAGGTATGGTAACCAAGGTAAAATTGTTCTTGAATATTTTAAAATTAAAAACTTTGGTAGACACACTTAATAGATATTAACCTGAATATTTATGATGATTAGATTTATTCCAAAATATTTTTGCCCAACAGAAATAAACACCTTTACTTACATTACTTTACAACATATGAAGACCCTCAGAAGCTCTAATAAGGGTTTGTCTACAAACACCCATCGATTAAGAACGGGACTTATTTGTAGCAATTTAAGCTGGATTTTAAGTGATTTCGTAGAAAAGTAAAAAAAAAAAAACTTTAACCTATAGGGACGCCAATTGTAATATTAAAAAATAATATTATTTATGTATGTATGGTGTACTCCAAATAAAAATATAATTTTCATGCTCGATTTTTATTGATACCTTCCCGCTTGAAGATTAAAAGTCTCAAGCTCCCGCAGGTAAGTCTATCTTTGGCATAGTTTTGTGTGCACTCCAGGCGCCCGAATTTTTTACCTCAACTTATATTTTTATTTGGAGTACACCATACATACATAAATAATATTATTTTTTAATATTACAATTTATAGGGTGATTGGTAATTTAGTAACCGAAACCAGTATCGGAACTATGCTACGAAATAAAAACCGCGAAAAAGTTCGCTTACATAAAAGTCATAATACGAGTAATGTATCTTCGGCATTGTTGACTCTACAAGAATTCGTAGCAGTTCGTAGCGCTTTCGTAGCCGTCTACGAAAAATTAAGATTTCCCAAAACGAAGCGGAAGAGTCTAATTTCTTGGTGTGAACTGCATAATCAGTATAGAATAGGGCATACCAGGCCTACTGATTCGACACTATCCGACATTCTCCACTTCACCCATATTTTCAATGAGTGTTCACCCTTTGCTTATAAAAAAGCTAAAATACCTCAAAATACAATCTAATGAGTGTTTACGACACTCGTCGGTACCAGTAATCGCAGTGTCAGGCGTGCACTTTATCACCACAGCTAATCGAGTCGATTCGCGACCCCTGACGAGCGCCGTCTTATTGATGATCTGTCAATAGAAATCAATGGCTTTTTGTGAGTAAAGGCTTAGGCATTAGTTGTAAATGGATTTGAATTAAACACCACCACATAATATTTTCTATTTTTGTTTAAACAACAATTTTAATGATGTAGATGATTAGACGTCCGTCCAAACGTGCCTTTATATTCAGAATTTATAGATACACAGCTTTGTTAATACAAGCTTAATAATAAGTAACGTTCGTTAAAATCACATTAAATTCCAGCATTTTGTATATTGTAAACAAATAATCGGCTAAATACATCAATAGTTTGCCACAATAGATGATGGCTGCATGGTCGCGTGCCCACCGTTCGGACACTCCATTGATACCACCAGCTAAATGGCCACCGATGGGACTACAATAGTATCAGCTTGTTTCCGCATCCGACTGACCACAGGGAGCCTGATTGATCATTGAATATGAAGAATATACCTTTAATTTTACTAATCCGGAAATGAAACTTTCTATAGCAGTTCCCCACTTTCACATTATTTTTAATTCACACTTTTTACCGTAACGACAAAGCCGATTTATTAGAGAATGGTTTTGTAATATCTGTCGATAAATATAGGAAGGTAATTTGCAGATGCGTTGAATATGAAACGTCGGCAATAACCGTACATCTCGGATGTACAAATATTGTTCTAATAACAATAAACATAAAGTATTCGCGGCGGCGCGGTGGCGCACGCGCAACCCTTTCCCACCGCTCTAATTTTACTAATGCGTTCGACTAACAGAGGGGCAGTAAGTATTAGGTTTAATAAATGCATTAAAACTGTGTTTAACCTTCGAATTTACAAATTACTTTTGGATTACGTTTCTAATTTGTTCTAACTGAAATGGGTCGGTTGTGGTCACCTGGTTGAAGAAATAAATTGGTCAATGCTGAAAATATATATTTTTCGTAAGAAGTCCGTTTGCCTACATTGCATATATTCAAAATTAATCTAATCTTTACACGAATATTTCGCATCTAAACCAGCAATGAGCCAAATATAAGTCCTGGAACACATTTAATTAATGCCTAATTAAACAGACACGCGCTGAGAATCTTTCTAAGACCATCGCAACTGACAATAGCAATGAAATCCGTTCACATGGTGTCCGCTGTCACAATCGTCGCTAATTGCGCATAATGAGTGGAGCAACAAACGCAATATGTTTTTTGCTATTATTTATGTGTATGAGCCCTTACCCTCCGCAGTTCGCGGGTTGAAATAAAATTTAATGGTCCGCCGGTTACGTTTAGCTGTAAGCGTCCAATGCTATGTGAAATATCGGATTTCCGGAGTTTGAAGGAATATCAGATTATCATTTAGAGGATTTTATAGGGTTGTATTTTCCTGTGATGACTCATAAGTAGAGATTTCGGTATTTTTTTGTTAACAGTAATTTCTTTATATCATTGAAACAATGCTTAACCACTGACTGCGTGACAGCATAGGCAGGGTTATTTAAATTCAGGAAACTCAAATTAATACGTATTTCGGTAAATAAGATCTTTTACTATTTGGATCACAAGAGGGCTTTCTCTCTGATCTACTACATACAGGGTGTAAACGAACCCTTCACGTAGCCGTTAACCAAGTATTATGAACATCAAACTAAGTACCCCTACGCAAACATTATTGCTGGGAAACGACTTTATTTTTAGTCAAAAATCACATTTTACGGTATAACTTCATGTACTACTCTTAAAACATTGTGCTAGTGGATGCTTTGAATAGTAAACGGGTCATAGAAGTGATAGGGTAGTTAACCAAAAATAATCTAATTAGTCCGTCATTTAGAGTAAGTACCAAAAAATATTGGGCACGTATTTTTTCTTTTTTCACGTAAACAAACAATGAAGACGATACAGTGCTTTGAAAACTCGTGTGACGTCATACTCTAAGACTTTAGTATGACATTTTTTTTTTTAGCGGTCAGTGATGTCACCAACCCCCACTCAAATCTTTAAAGCGCTTTATCTTCGTCAATTTTTATTGTTTTGATAAAACAAAAAATACATATCCATTATTTTTCGATAATCTAACAGACGGACTAATTAGAAACACATTTTTTGAAGTCAGTTAACATACCTATTTAAGTAAAGTTGTAACCTGAAAACAGCTGTGAAAAATTTAGGACTTTGATATAATCGGTAACTCTGTAACTACCCCGGTTCCCAGGTTTGGTCTAGAACAAACAAAATATCGCAGGGGCAGGGACAACAAATGCTTTTTGACTGCGTTAAGGGTACTTTTACACCATTTATATAATATGTCAATGTCAATGTCAAGTCATCACCTCGTCCAACGCCCAGTATTTAAGGCGCTAACAGCACCGAAACTATTGCCAACCACATCTTATTTCTTTTAATAAAATCACAGCAAATTTGGTATTTGATGTGAATTTATTAAAAGAAATAATCAAAACTAGCATGATAGTGTTTTGGATTTACAAATTTGATGTGATTTTAGAGTAAAAGTTGAGTTAAAAGTAAGACTATACTAAATATATAAACTAAACTAACCTAAAAACAAACTAACTATAAAAGGGCATCGAAAAAAATAAAATAAGATGTTGTTTGCGCTAGTTCCATTGCTGTTAGTGCCTTAATATGTATGTTCATTATAGACACTGCATACCAATTTTAATAATCATGAATCATTCGCTCCAAAATCAATCCTATAAACCGCTTTCCCACGGTAAGCCACAAATGAACATCAATTAATTAAACCCACCAATCAAGGTTCCCACGTTATGATATCTGGAAATCACGCAACATCTTTATTCGTTTATTAGATTATATTCCCCCATTGCCTCCCTATTGTTTTTGGGGTTGGCGTGAAATGGGCCGACCGGTGAGACCATAATTACTTTCGTAATGTTGCCACTCGTCAAAAAATTAAACTTTCGAGGGGTTGCATACTCTGTAATTTATTTATTAAGTTAGATAGATAGTGATGCATAGAATTGGTGCTTATTACGTTAATATGTATTCAAAACTATAGCAGAAACGGTTATTTTTTTACATTTTCCTCCGAACAATCACTGTCTCTACGGAAACCTTTTCAAGTGAGTTTAAAATTCGAGCCCTACAATAAATATTGGCTTGAGAGGCGCCACGGCGCCCTCACCTTCCGTCTGACGCAGGTCCTCACCGGACACGGTTGTTTCGGGAGGTACCTGCACCGAATCAGGCGGGAGGAAACGCCCGGATGCCACCATTGCGAGGATCGGCCGGAGGACACGGTGGAGCACACAGTGGAGGTGTGCCCCGCTTGGGCGGAGCCCCGCCGTGTTCTCGTAGCGGCGATCGGCGGCGGCGACCTCTCGCGCCCGGCCCTGGTGCAAGCCATGGTCCGGGGCGAGGAGGAATGGGACGCCGTCGCCTCCTTCTGCGAAGCAGTGATGCTGGCGAAGGAGGTGGCGGAACGCGAGAGGGAGAGAACCTCTCGTCCCAGCCGCCGCGGGAGGCGCTCCGGGCGTCGGGGGTCCCGCGATGACCTCCGGCCACCGTAGACGCGGGCCTGTGGACGGTGAGTGATGGGCTAACTCGCCGTCCGTCCGTCTCACGACGAAAACAGGCCGTGTCGACGGCGCGTTCGTGTTCCACGCGCGCCTCAAAGAGATGTCAGCAACATGGGAGGGGCCCGAAAGGGCCGACGCCTGTCGGGGCTGCGGGTAGTCCTCTGGTTATCGCGGCCTCGACATAGAGGGCGAAGAAGGAACATGGGTGGTTTTTAGTCAGTAGAAGTCTGACACTCCCTTTCGCTCTGCCCAAGAGCGGGAGGGGTTATTCGATGATTTTACACCCACCAAAAAAAAAAAAAAAAAAAAGCCCTACAATAAATATCAATTTTATGGTATTATCACACAATACGAACAATGTATCTAACGTGCTGCAATTAGTATAATACCACCATATATCAATCTCTCCCATAGAAACGTTCGCATAATTATGCGGAAATGTCGCGACGAGCCCATGTTTATGCTAAATAAACTGTATTTGTAAAATTCAAATGAATCTACAAATTGCTCGGGGTGCATACAATACAGGAAATATTCATACATTTTTGCGAATGTGGAACTCAATAATATGAATGATCTTTATAAAATTTAAAGTTCGACGCCACTGGTTTCTGAGGTTCACAATTACCCTTAGTTTTATAAAAAGGCATTGACTCGATAGTTTAAGCAGAGTTTTTTTTAAGCCACGCCCACAATTTTTCCGATATCTTAGTGTCATTCTTAAAGGACGGTGATACAACGAACTACCAAGTAAGTAACATAGTCCAGGATCCGCGGGCCATTTTTGCACTTGGTTACGATCAAGCTAATTTTCCGTAAGCTAAGTTTCCATTATGATGAGACTCCCAAAAATTTCCTGTACGAAAATTCTCGAATTCTCGATTGTGGTAGGTAATAGGGGTAGAAAGAGAAGCGCGATGACGCGACGCTCGTTACTTCTTACAAACCATAAGATAATTAATAACTTAAAAATAAGTTGAGTAGCCAAAAATATAAAACAACCAAGTTTTGTATTTAAATATGATACATTATTGTTATAAATTTTACCAACGAACGTTAATAAGTAATGCAGATATTTTTGTTGGAAGATCATTTAGAGGTTGGTTTACAATTTTTTGTATCGCTTAACTTTACAATAACGTATTTTGAATACAACAGGGTTCTCAGAAATATGTTCGAGATTAATATATATTTTTTTCGCCATGTCAAACTGTATAAATTTGTTTAAAAAATTGTTCGAGTCAAGCATATTTGGCTCTTGTCAGCGTCTTAACTAATGAGACTTTCGGGCTGCGGCTACCGAAATTTTATCAATTTATTTAATCATGAAACGCTTTCTACCATCCATTTTGCATCTTTATTTATAAATAATTTCATTCTTTCTACACACTTTTTATTTAGCATGATCGTACCATAATCTAACTAGTCTCTATAAAAGCTTAATTATCAAATCCCCTGGATGGATGCCGTAACTCAAGGCTTGCACAGGGTTTGCCAAGGCTAACCTGAGAGGTACCCCATAAAAAAAAACCGTAGAACGCACAAGCGGCAATTTTATCCATATTTTAAACAAAATAAAAGATGCAATCGACCAGCTCACTAACATAACCCATAAAACAGAAACAGTTGTCATAGTCGCGTGCTGCATGTTAAAAAGCAGCAGCTATCGGCAGCGAGGCGGGGCGTCGCCATGACTGCCGACTGCCGACCGGCGCGCGCGCACCCGCATCCTCAGATAACGGGCGACAATAAATTAACTAACGCACACCTACTACCTTTCACAACTATGAGTTTTCACCTTGTGTCTTTATCGTTCACAATAAACGTTATAGCCTAAGTTAATAAAATCATCAATTTATTTTTAGTGCGAAATTAATGAGCTAGGAAAAACCTACACCTTTTGTCACCAGGCATTTTAGCTAAATACACCAACACACTTGATACTACTGATGTTGTTCACTTTGCCCTGGGGGCAACATCAATTCATAATAGCAAAAAAAAAGTAAACCAGAGATCAGTTTTAAAATATGTCATTTTGATTATTCAATACTAGTTTATAGCACACACCGAAAGGATGATTCCTCAAAATATGAAACCAATTGACGTTCATATTCAATAGCTCACGCACAAGACACAATCAATTCAAACGCAGCCGGCCAAGCTGAAGCATTGCAAAGTCAAAAATATTGCGCATTTTCACCAACGCATTAGTTCCACTCTACACAAAACGACACAGAGGTCAATCACCATGCATTTGTTGTATGACAGCTATCCGCGGGGGCGTGCTATTTGTAGTAACTTCCAAATAGTTATTTGATTAACTCGCTTTCATGTGTCTGTGTTCGTCAGTATGCGCGATTGTCTGCGGATTTTGTTTAATTTGATCCTTTGTTTGAACACCGTTTGTGTGGAAAGGCTTATGGGATGGGTAGTGTGGGGCACAATGCAGATATGGAGATCCGTTATCAATGGCCGCAAAGGGTTATCTGTGACGTCACGAACAGATCGCTACGTGTAGTTGATTCGGTTTATCTGCCTGGACCGTATTCGCGATAATAGGATGAATTCGTATCTACCTGGAAGCGTAGATGTACCATAGCATTCTGATAGGATTCAATTAATTTTATCGAATAATTACTTCGCTTGTGAAGTGGTGGAAAAGCATGTTCATAGTCCGGAAAAGCTATATTTTTTTGCATCCTGATTCACATAGCCACAGAGACTTCATTTATGATGATTCGTTTGTGAGAACTCACAGCATACAACTTCATCTGCTGCTGTAAACAACATATACCTAAAACAATGAAACTCAACTCCCTCTATACGAGGAAAACTTTAAATCGAATGAAAACGCGTGTGAAAATGTATCGCGACGACACATGTCGCGATGTCGCTTTGATCACTGTTGACAGTGCGCTGTGTCGCTAATTCCGTGTTTGTACACTCCCCGGCTGGCGAACTCTCATACCAGCCTCCACTGGTAAATATACTGCACATTTACAATTTACTTTTGTTTGAAAAATATAGAACTACACGTAACTGTGCGTTTTAAAGCGCAACATTATTTATTTACAGATATGCTGTCTTATAGATATCAATAATACAACTAAATAAAGAAAAAAGTATTTTCATGTATTCAATACTTTTTCAGTGCGAACACAATGTAAGTGCGTACATAGTTGGGTATAAAGAGTGTAAAAATACCCCTAACTTTTATCCCCATCAATTTTTTTTTATTATTCTGGGAAGCATATCCTGGGAAGCACAACCACTGGATGGTTGTTACGGCGAGATTTGAAGACAAAGTTTCAATATTTTTTATGAATATTGCCACTGGTGAAAACTGCATAGGAGGTAGGTATTCATGTTCCTTTACCTTAGAAAAAATTTCAACGAAATTAAATCACTTATCACAAATTCGTAACTTTAGTTTAATTTTTCTCTAACCAACATAAAATCAATCAGTATCATCCGCATCAAACTAGTGAAGATGATCTGTGAAAGTGATTCACCTCTAGCTTCAGTTCAGTTTCAGCAAACATATACTGAAGTAAAACATACCTAAGCAGTACTAAGTTCCTACATTAACTTTGAAACAAACCGTGCTTCTGACTTGTTATGCTTGCTTGCCAAGTACCACGTTAATTCAGGTTAAATCTTCGGCGCACAATCTTAGCCGAGATTAGTCATCGGCGCGGGAGATATTGTAGTGCACAAGTGTGTACGCACTGTGTACCTACACAGTACACTCTCTGTTCCTTTACTCTTATAGTCTGTTGGGGCGGCAATCTGACATGAGACTTAACGTACTCTCCAAGGCACGGGGTATCATACCGTGACCTTCCAACCTCCAAACTACTACTGGGAAATGTAATCTTCAATTTCGCTGAAAATTTAAATCGCTCTGTCCCAATCGGGCCTGTTAAATGCCAATGGATGGATGTCGCATGTTTGATCTGTCCCAATAATAAACTTCTTCTAGTTCTAGGCCGGAACTGTACCCAATTTTGCAAATTGGCTACTTCCTTAGGGCTGGGAACGCAAATTGTTCGCAGACTAGAGTCTACTTACTCAGGGGCGTCAATTGGAACCGAGGCGATAACTAGAGGGGACTCTCTCTGCACCAATCAAAAACCGACACTTGTGTTGTTGATTTAATCCTGTTGTAGAACGAATGCATTGAGAATCAGCACTGAAAATGATCCGCAACTTCGTAATTATTCAAAGAAGTTCTACCAAGGAAAACAAGAAGTACCGACCAACAGAGATTACATTATAGGTAATGGAGCTGCAGAGATTACCTGAACACAAATGTTTGAGCTTTTTATTCAATTTAATCTGTGTGTGCTTGCCATGGATAGAGCTTTACTCTATCCACGGCAAGCACTAACGAAAGTCACAACGGCATACCGATCTTAGTAACAAGATAAACGGATAAACCAGTCCCAACATGTCCCAGTTCTCAATCTTAAGTCTGTAAAATCACCCTGAAGTTTCGCCGGTTTAAGCCCTAACAGAGATTCCGAAAGAATTAACGGCAAAGCAATCTTAAAATCCCCAGGATTTAATCCATTTAACCGACGTCTGCGAGAACAAAAGGCAGATTAAAATGACGACAGACAATTTGGGTTAATCTGATCAATTGTTTATGATCAGATTAACCCAAATTGTCTGTCGTTTATTGCCACCGTTACACTTAATACCGTAAATAATAAACAAAAGTTCGTGGAAAAAATAAAAAAATGGCTGAAATTAAATTAAGGATCTTTATTTTGCAAGATGTTTGTTTTGAATTTTTCGACTACTTAGTACTTTTTAGTTGATATTGTTTTATGCGATTATAACATAAAATATAATATACACACTTCAACAAAAACTAGGAATATTTTATATAGTTTTTAATATAGGTATCCACAATAAAAAGGGAAAATGATTCCAGTAGGTTATCTCATGTATATATTAAAACTTTTAATTATTTTCCTCCCTTACCCCTTTCAACAAGTTTTCCACAGGTTCATAAGAACACCACAATAATCCATCAAAATCTACACCGCTACACGGCAATGACTATAAAAATGCTACAGGTGTGCTCCTAGCTTTCGCTTGTTAAGCTAGCTTTCCGGGCCAGTACTTACACAGTAAAAGTTTTGCTATATCATGTTCTTTTTCAAAGTCAACTATTATTTCATGTTGCAAAGATTAAGGTTTTTTTTGAGCTGTTACTTAATTAACAGTTTCTAAAAACGTAAAGCAGAAAGCGTATTAACAGAAGCTTATGTCACTTTGTCGCCGGGCAGTTAGATGGCAAAAACAAAGGATTTAACTAATACAACTAAGGTACCCCGCTCTACAAACTATCCGTCTATTTAATTCTTACAAAACGTAGCCGCAATTTTTTTTACAAGTATATTTATTAAGAAACGGAGAGGCGAAACAATACAACTTTTTTTGATGTAGATATCGACCGAGGTTCTCCAGATTACTAGAAACAACAGATAGCATAACATCACGCCTGTTATCCACGAAAGGTGAGGCTGAGCTATAACTAATAGTACGCCTATATGTCGCCAGTTATGTTAATTTCTATGGAGCAAGCTTATTGCCATCAGCCGGGCACAAACAAAGACTCCAAGTACTAGCAAATTCATATCTGTAGCAGACACTTCCATTATTTTTATTATTTACTTGAGGACCTGGCAGACGTCGTCCTACCCGGACAGCAGCGGATCCGATCCGCCATTTATTGAATTCATTTGTTACAAAAATGTGATAAGTAAATGAAGAACCGGTGGACCGATTTTGTGCAAACTTCACATAAACCATCTACTAAATAGTCCGAACAAAGCCTAAACATTTGATTTGGATAGGTCGACACGTTCTTGAGTTATAAAATTACAACTAAAAGTGGAATTGATTTTTACTTTAAATTGATTTATCTTTATTCCAGAAAGGTAAGTAAGTCATAAGCTAAGCCCCACAAAACCGTTGCAATGGTTTGACTGTGGGGTCGATGAGTCTGAGACATACTTCAATGTGCTTAAAACTAAATATTATTTAAAGTTACACCAAACTTATGTAAAACTTAAAAGATTTCTATATATTTTCCAGTATTTAAAATTTTTTACAATACGGCGACTCTTTCACACAAAAACACATAAACATTTTTTTGCAACACAACAATAACAGCTAGAAAGCAGCTTTCCCATGCGCACGCGTCGATCGTAACGTGCGCCCGCATGGAGCACCCTGCCTCATTTTATTGTAGGAACGCTCCACATATTGAGCACTTGCCTTATACAATATCGTGTTCTGTAATAATTATACTTCTGCAGCTGCAATTGAAAATGCGTTAAGGCTATTTTACATTTTGCCACGTAGGAGGGTTTTCTTTGTCGGGTTTCGTTACGAAAATCTTTGTATGGAAATTGCAATGGATCGAAAGTAGCAAGGTATAATGGGCTCGATGTATTTCTCTTAATTGTACTTATACCTAGTTTTCTTTCTTGTCATTGTGCTCCACACTCTTTTATGCTACTTGTAGAAAATGTCCCACGAGTGGCTATCATAGTGTCCATCAATTAACTGTCAAATGGTTCCATTTTGTACTAAACCATAACCAATTTGACAGTTAATCCATGGACAATATGTTAGTAACTGTCATCTAAAAGATACGCAATAGCCTTGCTGGACAGGAGTGGCCATGGCTGACCTGAAAGTCTTCGAATAGACTCCGGACACAGGTTGACCTTAGCAAGGAAAACCTGTTCAGTTGGAGATTCCTGAATGACCCTGCCCTGGTGTGAATGTGGTGTTGCCCCACAAAAGATAGGACACTTGATATTGTGCCCTGCCTGTTCTTTTGCTTGCACATTATAGGAGCTGATGGATGCTACTGATAGTGCCAAACTCGTCGCCTAATTTTGGGCTGACACAATTTAAATTGAGATATAGTGTATTAGTAGGTATAATTATTTTACTTTATAGTACTCTTATCTACTTTACTCTTTTTACCCGACTGCACGGAAAGGGTTACGTTTTTCGTTATACCTACTAAACAACGAAAGAGAATGAAAAAGGTGTCATACGCTAATGTTGTGCATCTATATTTCCATTTTGTTAACAGACTTAGCAATAGATACATTGTAAAACAGCTGTGCTTCAATTTTAGGCAAGCAAGTAGGTGTATTCCATTCTACTCTATTAATGTCATGTTTTTCTTTCAGATCTCAAAGAAATTAAATTAAATTGTAGGTGCCTGTACACTGCGTATGGTATCAAGAAGGCAGTATCTCCGGTGACTCTACAATACTCTACACCTCGCAATGAAGTAATAATCGTGGCAAAAATGAGAGTTACACAAAAAATCATTTCCTGCCGTAGTCTCGAATCCGCACTCTTAAAAATCCTTCGGTTGGGTAAAATTTTTATCAAACCTAATCTTAATCTCGAGTTTCATGGTGCGGAATAAAAGCAATGAAAAAGATTTATCAAATTCCAAAATGATCTATTTTGATAGGTTAGAGAAAACTAGTGGGTAGTTTTCTGTAACCTGGCATCATTGTAGCTGAATTATTATCCTTGGGTAAAATTTGAATTAAGTACAAACAATTTATCCAAATTTTTGCGAAAAATCCACTACACACTTAGATATCGTTGCGCAATAAGTATGCGTCATGGTTGTTCACGTAACCTTATATTTTCACGACTGTAAAATACTGACGTACGTAGGGATAAGTACTTATTTTACAAAATAACCACCTCGCATTCATACTCAACATTCTACAAAAACGTTACTTACATTACTACTACAGATAACGATATTCTAAAAATGGCAGCGCACTGAAAATTCCCATTTTACCTGAAAAATAGAAATGTAACATTTTGGAAAACCGTCATTGGTGTTCAAGCTTGTAACCTGATTGGTCGGGAGGCGGTGTCATGATATCGGGGCTTGTTGATTGGTTGTTTGTGGTCCCCACCTCGCGGTGTGGTGGGGCCCATCATCCCTATGTTTATTTTTGTTGTTCAACTTAGTGGGCTATAAGCTTTCATCGTGTGTAGATGTGTTGTTCAACTTTTATTGATATTCGCGACAAATCGTTGACGTGTGCAGTGGCTATATGGACTGTGATTGTTGTTTAGAACTGGACAAAATACCTGCATTGTGATTGTGAAGCATTTGCATCTTTTCGGAGATGGTTATCCTGTAAGTAGCTGTTTATTGTTAACTATTTAATGTAAATTAGTGTACTTAGATCTTTTTGTATCGTGTTAAAGTCCTATCTCGCCAGAAATCGGTGAACCAGTGAAGACAGTACCATCGAGATATTTACTCGAAACTTAATATAAGTACTTACTGCCGTACTCAGAGATATTTAATGATTACTTAAGTCGTCACTTAGTAAAGGTTTGACATATTTTTGTGGTACAAAACTGTCGAAGCCATTACTAAGTGGTGGCCTAAGTAATCATTAAAGCTCTCTGAGTGCGGCAGTTAGGTAATAATATTTTTAATAGATAAAGTCATTTTTATTAAAACCCAGGTTTATTGGTTTTTTTGGTTTGACGGCTAGTTCAGTCGAAGTACTTCCTTATATACCTAGTACCTATATAACGTTACAAACAAGATCTAAGTAGGACTTATAGGCGTGTTTTTAGGGTTCCGTAGCCGAATCGTTTTACACCTAGCTAGTAAATTGCCAGCACACTTAGGGATCCTGTATCTAAAGCTCGCACTTACAGTAATACTTATAAAAAAGTACGTAGAAATATTAATATTCATTGTTTAGATAATACTAATATTTCTACGTACTAATAAAATATTAGGTACTGACATTTCAAGCAAAAATAATTACCTAAGTGTTTTACCGAAGTGTTTGACCTACATAGGTCATCGATAGTACCTAATAGGTTTTATAATAATATACTGAATAGCTTATTTTTTTATCGGCACCTGCTTCAAAACGTAGGTACCCATCCAAAAAGCCCGCTTTGCATTTTGCAACGGATTCGCCAACTATGAAAAGTAGAGCAAAGTGTGTTTAGAAAAAAGCTATTATCTAAACCATCCTATAAGTTATTAAATCAGGATTACTATTACTAAGATTACTATGCGGAAACCCATGAAATTAAAACTGTTGCGCAAAATATTTAGAGCTAATTCAGCGGGAAAACAAATATTTCGCGAATCTAAAGATATCTAACATAACATCTAAACTATTCTGCCAAACAGTCAAAATATAGTTTTGGATTAGTTTTTGTTTATTAACAATCAAACAGAATTAGGTATGATTCCCTTGACTACTTACTTTAAAAAACGAAAATATAACCCTTGTCCTTTCTAAAATAAATGTTCTTAGGTGGGTAGATACGTGGATTTCCATTAAAGCTCGTGGTGATGAAATAAATTAAACAAACTAATTCGCCTGACTGGATTAGAACCCACGACTCACTGTTCGTAAGTCGGGGCCGCCACCACTGGGCCACCACTGCTCTCGAAGCGTGACTGCTGAGCGTATGTTTCTAGATTCGATTCCCGGATCGGGCAAATTCTTATTGTGTAATAATAATAATAAAATACTTTACTTTTTTAAAACAACATTTTTTGTGACTGGATCTTCCTTTAAGGCCGATAGTACGTGTGATAGGAGATTCCGCTCTTCCATATCAAGTCGTGATATACAAATAGCAAAAACATATAATTATTATGCAAAAACTTAAAAATTAAAATCACAATAACTTCTTTCTAAAAATAGTACGTTTCCATCAAGAATTTCTCTATAGCTGCCACGTAGTCTGAATTTGTGCGTGGTTGATGGCAATAAGCATAGGCACGCCCTCTAATACATAGGAGTTTAACATAACGTATTAGGTACAGCTCTGCCTAACCCTTCGGGGATAACAGGCGTGATGTTATGTTATGTTCAGCTTTTAGAAATGAACAGCCCCATCACTAACCACTTTTACATCATTGTAATCCTAAACCTGCACCTAAATTACTTACAAACCATGAACAGTAATAAGTGCGGCAGAAATTAATCAAATAAAAAATCGAAATCAAAACTCATTTATTCAAAGTAGGCAGATAATCAGCACTATTCGAACGACAGAATTTAAATCTTCCAAATCATGACTAGATCAAACCACCAGCATTTAATAAACACCATAAAATCTTTTGTTATATACGTCCTTGGCGAAATAATTATGTAGTCACTAAAGCCACACATGCTGATACCAACCGCGTAATGCAATCAAACGACCTTAGTGCTAGTTTTTTATGATATAAACTTTAAGCCATACAATTTCTTATAATCTAACCAGTGGTTTTAAACCAACAACCAACCCATAAATAAATCAACTAAATATCAACCAAACCCAGTATTTCGAGTTAAACCAAGCCAGCGCTCAAAAGAAAAACGTTAAACAATACAATCGTTTACTTTCGTAAAATTCTATCACACAACAAACGACGTGTACGATTAATAAAACACGCTAAATAACCAGATGAATATAAATTAATAAAAACTTTTAAAATAAATAAAACGAGACTAAGGAAATGAATTAATATTGAGGAGCAACAATCATGTTCATGGCTGAACCTTAACACCAATGTTTAGTAACCAATACTTAAGTAATACAAATATGCCTAATTTTTGCCCAAATATTATGTTTTTATCGGAATACGAAAATTTTGAAGAACCCTTCAGCTATTTGTGAAATACTAAAAAACAGATAACCAAATCAATTCAGTTAAAATTAGCAATGTTTATCGACTTATCTTTTACTTAGTTTAAATAAATAAAAATAAATAATAATATTCCACAACTATCACACAACGCCATCTAGTCCCAAGCTAAGCAGAGCTTGTGTTATGGGTACTAGACAACTGATAAACATACTTATATATTTCTAAATACATACATAGGTATTATAGATAAATTACACCCAGACACAGAACAAATGATGATGATGATGATGAATGGTTTACTTAGTTACTTCTTTATCTACTTACTAGTACCTGAAATAATGTAACGTACCTATCGTATAACGAGAGAGTAACATAATAATACTAGCACTTAGCCCGCGACTTCGTCCACGTGGAAATTCTATACTAACGCCTTCCTGGAGGACCACTCTATCCATTAGTAAAATCAGCATTAAAATCAGTGCAGTAGTTTTTGAGTTTTTTGCGAACAGAAATACAGACAGACAGACAGACGCGGCGTAGGACTTTGTTTTATAATACCTAGTGATTTAAGCCATCTGTACCTGCTGTAGCTTTAATTGTTTAGACGGAAAGAACAAGCAGTTACCGGACTGTTAAAATGTGTACTTGTGTTTGCCTTTTTTTTTGTGGGTGGGAAATCATCAAATAACTCCTCCCTCTCTTGGGCAGAGCGAAAGGGAGTGACAGACTTCTACTGACTAAAAACCACCCATGTTCCTTCTTAGCCCTTTATGTCGAGGCCGCGGTATCTCTTAAAACAACGCGCAGCCCCGACGGGACAGCGATTGCCCTTAGGGCGCTGTCACTTAGTCTATAAGTTTTAAACTTCGCCTGGATGCCTCAAGGTATGCACAGGATAGATATGGTTAAGCAGAAGCTACCATGCCATGCAGAATAAAAAGCTCCTCATAATAATTCGACTTGTGTTTGCCTCTGTTCTACAAATGTACCTAAATATTTGAATTTAAACTTTTTCAGCAGTCTCTACCCAGACCAAAGAGAACGTTGTTCAAAATAAGATGTCATAATAATCTAAGTAACGTAAGAACTTATTAATAGCCTAAATAAGAAGAAGAAGACAACAATAAAAAAGCCTAATAGCCTAAACCTTCAAGGTTTACAGCCGTGATGTTAGATAATATGTTATGTAAGTAAAATACCTAAATAAAATAACAGGTACTATTTAAACATAAAATAAAACTGACCATAATAAATAAACATGACATAACATAAAATAAACTCGAAGGCAAACTGGTTAGGGTTGGGGAAGGTGCTGGCCATACTGGAGGGAGTCAATTGAATCTAATTGAAACTCATTGAAACTGTGACGTTGCTTTGTTGACGCATTAAGCCGATAGTTTGTTTTGAATAGGCGAAAATACTGAGTTCGATTTGTGTGGTGGTTGTCTTGTTAAACCTATTGGTTGAGTCTCCTATCGAGTTTCCAAATTAAAGTTTTTTTTAACCTCTTGAACGTTAGAGCGTAACCAAATTGGCGTCCCGTCCCACACCTATCCAACATTCAGCGAATCACACGTTTCTACAAAAAAAAATAGTTTCCAATATCTTAGTGATTGAAATAATCATTGGTTTTCGTCTTATATTTTTAAGATAAAATATCACTCGAAACGTCACTCTTTTATAATAATGTAATCTGAGACTTTTTCGTAATAAACTATAGTTAAACTGCAGTTTGCGACAGTGGCGTGTTGGCCACGATTTTAGCGCTCAAAAGATAAATGAATTTTGCAGATACAGACAAACTCTAGGTTTCTCTCTTTTATTTTTGGAGAATCATTGGTTTTCCGTAGTTTCTTGCAAAATTAATTTTGTTTAGTTTGTCGTGATGATCAAATCAAAACCACTGGATTTAAAACGACGATCTCAATTCGTCTTCCATCTTGTAAAAATGCAGATAATCTAAAAATATGTTCAAAGACTCGTCTTTATTTACTTACTCCTTCGTAAGTGGATATCTACACAAAGTTATTTGCCCAATTAAGGCGCGGCCGCCCCTTCAGACGATGTAATTCTGAAGCAATTGGCTCAACGAGTGCTTACGAGGGGGAACCGAGCTTTCTCCGCAATTTGGATGTTTGCTTTTTATTCTGTAAGGAACTTGAACAAAAGACTATAAATATTTAGATAGGTAATGTACCTGTGTATTGTACGTAGGTGTTTGTACCTTTATTTCAGATTAGGGTTTGATAGTGATAGCTTTAGGTCTACCTAATTATAAAAACTTTTACGTATTGGACTAATGACTTAAACGTATTACTTCTATCAAAGCACATGTTCACAGCATAATGAGGTATAAAGCTTAGGATGGGTATCTAATAAGTAACTCAAACTAAGCTGTAGGGGTCTTTATGGTCACAGACGCAGTTACTATTATATGGAAGGTCCATTTTAGGAATTTTAACGCAATTCATATTATTTTCCTAAAGTGCTCGTGATCTGCTAAAATGACAATTTTAGACCCCCTGTTAAACTATATCTACTGCTACCAAAATATTCTACAACCTTCTATTCTTCCAACAGCACCAGCAACCGCGAAATGTCAGAGGGCCAAACACCCGACTGGGACATAAACGACGCGGTGGTCCCGCGCGTGGCTGCTTTCGACACATTCGGAGAGTGGTCTGATGGTCACGTACGCCGCGTTTACCCTCCAGGGTGTGAGGAAGCAAGACGCCACGCCTCAGGCTGGGCCATGAGAAACACCAACAACCACAACGTACACATACTCAAGAAGAGCTGTTTAGGAGTGCTAGTATGCTCACAAAGATGCCGCTTACCTGATGGCTCCCGAGTGCATTTAAGGCCAGCGATTTGTGATAAGGCGCGGAAAAAGCAGCAAGGTAATGGAATTGGAGGTATATTTTAACTACCTAATCACTATTTACTGTAACCGCTTATTACACACATTTTATCGCTATAGACATAGTGTTTAAATTAAATCCAAAAATGCCTCAACCGGAAATAAATTTCAAGTCAATGTCGTAGTATGATGCTTTTGAATGGGTTTGGTAAGGCAGTATGTTAAGGACAAGCCCCCGTTTACCATATTTTTTCTCATGATCATACAGATTAACTTGCAAACTGATTAAATAGAACTCTCCCTAATGTTATTTTCCTTCAACAGGCAAACCATGTCCAAACCGACTTTGCAGCGGCGGGCGTCTAGAAGTTCTACCGTGTCGAGGGCATTGCGGTTACCCCGTCACTCACTTCTGGCGACATACAGAACACGCAATCTTCTTCCAAGCGAAAGGTGCTCATGATCATCCAAGGCCTGAAGCTAAAGGAGCTAGCGAAGTACGAAGGTCCCTCGGAGCTGGTAGAAGAGTGCGAGGCTTAGCTTTACTGCTGGCGAGAGAAGCGGCTATAGCAGACAAAATATTGACGAAACCTGATAAGCAAATGCCGCAGAAAGTGTGCAATCCACATCCGCAACCCCCGCCTCTTATACCGGATAACCAAAGAGGTGAGTTTAAATTGTTTAATCGATATACTGCTCTGTCAAGAAAGTAACGGAAAAGATCAATAATACACAAAATGTTTGTTATTCATCCGAATTTATTTGATCACCTTCAAAGTATGCTCCTTCAGAAACGATACACTTATGTCAACGAATAATCCAATCACCAAAACATTTTTTAAACGCTGTTTCCGGAATTGAGTTCAGTTCTCGCCACGAATTCTTTTTTATGTCTTTTACCGATTGAAAACGGGTGCCACGAAGTGGTAATTTAAGTTTAGGAAAAATAAATAAGTCGGCTAGAGCCATATCCAGAACTGAATATGGTGGTTGCTCGATGGTATTTGTTGAGTGTTTGGTCAAAAATTCGTTCACAATGACTCTCATGCGATTGAGTTTTTGGAGAAAATTCAGATCTTTTGGGGCTAGCCGAGCGGAAACGTGTTTCATACCTAAATGATTAGTTAAGATGGTAAGTACCCGACGGATCGACTCGTGAGATACAGAAAGTTCGGCGGCTATCTCTCTCAAAGTTGAATGAGGATTTTCAGTCACTATTTCCTTCACTTTTGCGATGTTAACTTCAGTTGCAGACGTTGATGGCCTATCAAAGCGAGGCAAATCTTCCATCACATCTCGACCGCTTTTGAACGTTTTGTACCTCATAAGCACGTATTTTTGATTAAGTCGATTCACTGTAAGCCTTCTGTAACATTTTCAGTGACTCCGAACACTTGACCATAATGAAATTCGCTTTAGGCACTGTATTTAATATAAATAATAGATGCAACTCAAATTTCGCGCCAAAATGGAAAACAGCGTAAGATCCCTTGCTATCCCTTATCCCATATATTACTTTTATATGATAGTGCGAAAATGAAAGAAAGTAATGTACTGAAACTACTGTATTGACCGAAAGGTATTAAAAGTAAAATAAGCCTAAGGAACTGATGGTGGAAATAAATGAACGAGAACGCCTGGCTGTCTTGAAAGCGCAACGCGAACTGAACTAAGTACAATGAGTTGAAATGATTAAGCGTGGCGTAAACTGCTGAATTACAGACCCGTAATAAGCGTAGCGTAAACTGCTGAATTGCGTACAATTGTGGCAATCTAACAATACCAAAAAAACCAAAAATTTTAATTTGGTGGGTACCAAATTAAAATTTTTGGTTTTTTTTAAACAAATCATCCATTCCCGATACTTTTTTGACTGAATGTACCTACTGATTTTAATGTTTTTTTTATCAATAAATCGATCCCTAAATGTTTCCTGATGTTTATGCATGCTTGTCATCATAATCATTCTCCTGCCCTTATCCCAATTTATTTGGAGTCAGCGTAGCAGGTCTTGTTCCTCCATACTTCGCTATACTCGTCAGAGTTGACGAATATACTGCTGAGAAGCAGTCACCATCTTTCTAGCAATAACATCCTTCACAAAGTCCATTCAAAGTTTCTTTCATGGTTGACATCACCATTCTTTTAATTTTTATGCACCAATGCGATTCATCCAACTGGTATTCTGGCTGGACCAAATAGTTTAAACAAATTCATTGATTAAGTAATTAATTTCTCAGTATCAATAATGTTCTTTTTGTCCTGACAGTTCAACTGACGTGCACCTGTGGACCATTCGAGTGTTCGTGTCGGTGGCGTCCCGAGCAGACAGCAGAAGCCTACGCCAGCGCGGCGTGGACGCCCCAAGAGCCGCAATACCAAGCCTACGCACCCCCCGCACCACCCGGACCTCCCCTGCAGCAGCAACAACACTACGACCCGACCGCATTACCAGCCGACGACATCTTCCACCCTGAAGAAATCTTCCAACTCGACCAACCCATCAGACTCGACTTCCCATTAGAAGAACACACCTTAGAATCTCCACCGACCTTCGCCGACCTCAATAGCGAAAATTCCAGGCCCGAGGAAGCGTACTGGTTGGACTGGCAACGAGCTGCGGGCGGCTCAGAGTCCAGTGAGACCCCCTCCCCGGAACTGTTCGGTGGATACCAGCAGACTGAACCTTACTGCGAACAGCAAGCATACATTCCCCAAGCGTATTACCCTGAGGAGGCGCAACAGTACTATCCTGCTGAAAGTAGAACTTCTCCTGTAATGGACATGCAGGAGCAAAGGTTCTACAGGTACGGACAGGATTGTACGCAAACTAACTTAGATATGCAGAATTGGAACTATTCAGACTGCGCATTCACCAATAACGACATGTCTGAATGTAAACAGTACTTCGATGTCCAGCACCAACAAGCCGCGAACGCTTTCAGTGGCCTCTTATAATAATGTTCCTGTACATAGTTTTGTAAATTGTAAATATTTTTACTGTAACCTAGTCTAAGTTGTTAATTTTGTCTCTAAGATACAAATATAGATTTATTATAAGCTTTATGTTCCTACACTGGTTTTAAGGAAACTTATCTCCTTCATTTGAAATGTGAGAAAATAAAAAACAGTTTGTATAAAACGGTCTATTTATTGTATGTAGGTATATAAAAATTACATTAAAATTGTCAATTTTACATTTTTAATTTCTAACAATAAAATTGGTCACTACAAAATAGTCCATAAAGCGATCGCACGATTTTATTATGCATTTGCAGAACATTCCGAAAACCTTCATAATGACACCACGTTACACGACACCATAATTTAGACGACACACGTCCGCAACCCAAGCCTAATTCATTGCAAATGAGCTTATTCGTGTCCAGCACAAATGAAGCTACGCGACATACCACTGATCCACCACGACGACCACAAGCAGTTCTCTTGTAACTTCATAAACCGATAAACTTCACTTTCCATTACGAATTTTGGCTGATACCGAAATATCATAACTTAATTAAATTCGACACAATTATGGGTACCTTTAACGATATCTCAAACAAGTATTTACAAACGATTCCGATCATATTGCAGTGTATTGCAATATCCGGGCTGATATTGCACAATAACGGGCACAACGCAACCGGGACTCTACCCCACACAATGTGCACCCCGCATGTTGCAAGACTCGCGAACAAGTCAACTACGTTACTGTGTCTTCTATTCTCAACACAAGTTATTACAGTACATATTGAGAATCAATATAACTGAAAATGTATCCATTGATATGAATGTTTACACTAAATACTATATGAAAAGAAATGTTTAATGTGGTCATAAATATTTTAAAATTCTTTATATTGCTAATGGAGCCGAATTTGTTCGAACGGTTTTACATGTACAAATATACGTACAGCTAAATTTTCGCATTAATTTTACACTTAATAATAGGCCCCTAACTTATTAATTACTCGAAATGTTGTGATTCGCACATGTAAACCGTTCGGCGAGGGGTCGAGGAGAGCACAGCATGCACTATCACAGCAGTCGGCATTCCGCCGCTAGGAGCCTCTAACCGTATTTCCATCTAACGTAGCATGGAAGTAGGACTAGAGACACCGGTAGCCCCACGTCGGGCGCCACTTATAATAAGGCCACAAACAAATTTAACTTGAAGCATGTCTTCTCATTTTATACAATAACACCATAATTTGCGCTTCGAACGAATCTAGTTTAGTGTTAGAAAGGCCAAAACAACAATTGGACGCAAGTGTATGTGCTTCACTATTCATAATTTATTTAATTCTTCTCTCGTCCTCCCATCAGGAGTGTAGGACAAACTAATCACTGTCAGCTCGAGTGAACTCACTCTAGCGAAACTATAAATATCATAAGTATGTAAGCTACAATGTGAATTCGGTAAGGGTTCAGAGCTCAAATAGGGGCGAGATCGAGTGTTTAAAGCATTAACATCGCTGAAGCCTATCGACAAATTGTAAGAAGAATTCCTAAGAGGAACGACTGCCCTACTAAATAATCACTATGACTTAGTATCAAGATAGTACTTATAAAGGTAGGAGAATCTTAAGGAGAATGTGACTCTAACCATATTAGACACGTATCTAGCTATTAGACATAATATAATGCACTTCGTCGATTTGTGAACAAAGCGCTGAGTCAAGCGCAGAAATCAAGTACACAGCGATACCACATATATTATTTTTTGTGCTACAATATAACTTGATAATCACCAATAACACTATACTACAATAAAATTGCTAACATGGTTTGGTATTAAATAAGAAAATAAATGATTCTATTTGAAAAATAAGAGGGTTTAAAGGAACTAAAATATAACACAACACAACGTAGAGATAATAAGAAATATAAAAAATACGAATACATTCGCAACATAAGATCACGTAAAGCTTCAAACACGACTAAATGAATTTGTACTATTGAGAAGAAATCACTGCCTAATTGAGATACGAACTTCAATAGAGGGATACGGAGACGGTAATTTCTACGTTATATTCTAAATAGACATAGAATATAGGATAGAGAGGGAAATACGGAGAGCTCGCGACATGTGTACGCGACAGACGCGACCGGGAGGATGGAAGCAGTACCTTGGAAGACTACCGACCGGCCGCTAAAAAACACGCATGGTCTTCGAACGACGAGTACATCACTACCGCGTCGAATGAAGTTGCGCACATAGATGGATACAGCAAACTCGACGCGCACGCACACGGAGTAGTAAATAAATGGAGTGCTTGTACTCTTTCCCTTGCTATTATTCCTTTTTTCTGTCAGTAGCGTGTGGGAAAAGAGGTTGTAATCAGCGTATGATTTCAGCCGTGTCGCACGGCGAGGTTCTTTATAGAAGCGTTGTTTGTGCATTTAAGCCGCAAGCAATCTCCTTTCTAGCCATATCGGCCTCAAGCCTGGCCAGATGAGGCTATTTAGTATGTGAGTGTAAAACTCATTTTCTCATTGTCACTCCATTAGTTTACTATGCGTTGCGAGATACTAGGTGGCTGTTGCTGCGGCAAGGTCGGTGTGTCAAGGTTCGGCCTCCTCAGCCAGCTCGGAGGTCCCCACGTCTCCGCGCGAGACCACGGCCACCGCGCTCACTGTCAGTTCTAAGGGTTCTGCTCCTACGCAACGACCTACGCTGCATTCCATGTCAGTACTGTAACAATAAAAATGTAGATTAATTAATTATTTATAACTAAAGTTTAATATATGCTAGCATTTTAATACGTGAGGCCGGCTCTCACCTAACGCCTATGACACGATTCACTAGTTTTTGCAAGATTTATAGGAATAATATCTCTTTTTACCCGACTGCGGCGAAGCCCAAAAGGAGGGTTATGTGTTTGACGTGTATGTATGTATGTATGTCCGTTTCTTTGTTCCCTCATAACTCCTAAACGGATGAAGGGATTTGAATGACATATAGTTGATTCGAAACGAATCGTCGTTAGATTCGTCTTGATGGCGCGAGTGTCTGGCTACATTAAAATTAAAAAACAAAGAAAAATTGCTGGTTTTTGGGGCCATATCGTGGATTTGAAAAAATAAAAAAAATCCATTACCATCGAGTAGGATATCAAAATGAAGGGTTTTAAAAGGAGATTACAAAAATGTATGACACTTATATGTTTAAAATAAATTCAAAGTCACAAATTCTATAAACAAACACAAAAGTTAAATTATCTGCGAAGTATTTTACACGACCAACGAAAGAACAAACACAAAATAACTAAAAAGTTAGAAATTAAAAAAAGTTGTAAAAACCTAGAAAACCCGACTGAAAAGACAGAAAAGCAAAAAACAAGCACATTTTATATTAAACAAAACTTGGAAGCAGGCGTCCATTCTATTTTCATTTCATGCCTGCTTCCAAGTTTTGTTTAATTTAAAATGTGCTTGTTTTTTGCTTTTCAGTCGGGTTTTTTAGATTTTTAATTATATTTATTATCTTCTCAAAAAGAAATTACCCACTAAACAGAAGCATAGTGAAGTGTTTTTTTTTACAAAATTAGTGATACTTTATCTTTCCAACATTAATTGATACTTTATCAATTTCTAATCCAACCAATCGAAGGATAAGATGCCAGGTACTCGTATCATCGTACAAAACTACTTACACTGCACTTATAGTAGAGAGATGCATCCTCGCATTCTGCCACTGCTCGCTAGCTTCGATAGAATCCAGCTGATCTTCAGAGTGCGTCTGCGCAGATGCAGCGGAGACAGGATCACTGCAGGATACCGGCGACTCCAGGTTGATCAGCGTTCCCGTCACCACTTCAGCCACTCGAGCGCTTTCCTCTGTCGCTGAACTGGTTGACTGGCTTGTGTCCACTGATTTCTGTGGCTCTGTTTAGAAAGGTAGATGAATATAGTTTTTTGTGGCAGTTTTTTTTTACCCGACTGCGTCGAAGCCCAAAAGGAGGGTTATTTTAAGGGGCAGTTATTGCCGGTATTAGTTGTTAATAATTAGGGGTTGTTAAAATACAGAGATATTTGAAGTATATAAATTGTGACATAGAATTGATTTGCTTTGATATACAGGGTGTTTGGAAGGGAGCTGTACATACGCCTAGGGTAGAAACTAGGGATAGTCTGCTACCTACCCCCGCCCATTATATTGACCTTGGCCTCAAGGTTTTTTTTTTAATTTATTATTATTTTTTATTTGACTTTTTGACTAAAACTACCTGTAGCTCAAAATCTATCCATGGGACCGGTCGGCTAATGGTCTTGTTTTAATCGTTAGAGTCTTAGGGTCCTGCAAAAAATTATTTTACACCAGAAAATTGTGGAGAAGAAAAGTTATGGGGCCTGAAGTACCGTAGTAAGGTAAAGAAATAATTTTAAATTAAAAAAAAACCTTGAGGCCAAGGTCAATATAATGGGCGGGGGTAGGTAGCAGACTATCCCTAGTTTCTACCCTAGGCGTATGTACAGCTCCCTTCCAAACACCCTGTATACTACTATATATAATGTTATTGTTGCAACATGCGGGTCGCCGCCGTAGAGAATTATTTCAACACAGAAAAAATATGTGAAAATTGATAATTGGCGTGTGTTTGTTTACCGTTCACTATCATGTAACTTTTCTCTATTGCGGCGATCCTTTAAATTTAAACCTACCATTTATCCGCGATTGATCTCCAGAGCGTCTTAAAACTACAATAAATGAACCAAAATGGCGATGAAGCAAAACAAATAAGCATGACGTGTGGCTCAGCAAGCTAATTAAAAACGTGAGAGATGAAGAGTAATAGGCAAAGACCTGGAGCATGCATGTAGGTCAACCATTTCTTGAGCGGGCGAGCGTCTGCGAACACCGGCAGCACGCCGCCCTTCATTGCATCTGCAACGCAACGCGCGTGCTCGGTTAGACACTCACAACGTACTATGGAGTGCGGGAAAGAGATAGCGCACTGTCTATAGCGCATCTCTTTCTCACACTGAAACAGTGTTGACCACAAAGACAAACAATGTAAACAATGAAAAAACATAAATATACTACTCGAAATGTTTGTACGTCGAGTTCAAAACACGCTTGTAGTGCCAGATGAATTTCGGCGAAGATGCATTGTAAATTCATAAACAATGCATATTTTTTTTCAAGTGTAAAATGATATTATTCTGTCAACATTGTACACTTTTTTATTGTACATCATTTTTGTTAAAATGAATTATACTATTCTGTTTTTATAATCAAACAATGATAACGACATCACAATTTCAAGCGTTTTGCATGTTTATTCGAATAACGAATTAACTCAGGCCACTCAGCTCCATTTCACTATTTGTGTACATTGTAAAAGCTGTTATGCAATATTTAAGCAGGTCTTGGAACATGAAAGGGAGTTTCAGAGGCACTGTGCTAGATTAAACCAATGGCACATTTGTTCTAACAATAGTTTAGTAAACTAAACAGCGTGGACAAGCGCAGGGGGAGAAGCAAACCACTACACATTGATGGTGCTAGCTTATACACCAGTGAGACACCTTAAAGCGTTATTTCCAATCTAATATAAATATTTTTCCAAGTGCCAGATTGAAAGCATTTATACCCAAATAAGGGTTATTTTAGGATCTACTTGTGCATGTGCGTATTCAGAAATAAAAATTACCCTCTGGTTTTTGACGTTTCTCAAGACATCTCGCTGTAAAATTTTGATAACATTGGATAAATGGACAGAAAGACGATCTTTGTTATTATAATATTGTCAGTAATAATAATATATAACGGAACATTTCAGTGTATAGTAATGTTTATGGTGTCTCACCGGCTCTGATTCAGGGTCTCTGATAGATTGTAGGTTTTTATAGTAACTAAAATAGGTTCTTTTTTTCTACCATATATTATATAATACTCACATGTGTACTAAAATATATCCTCAAAACACTTGGAATTTCAAGACTATACAAATGAACGCAAAAATACAATGAACACAAACTTTGACACGACTCGTGAGAAAGAAGATTCCAGAAAGACCAGGCTCCATTATTATTTGTTAAAAAATAAAACGTTTTAACAATAACTGCATATTTTTTAAATATTCTAGTTTTTTTTTCATAAGATATATTTACAGTAATATTATAAAGAGGAAATATTTGTTTGTAACGAATAGACTCCGAAACTACTGGACTGATTTGAAAAATTGTTTCACCGTTGGGAAGCTACATTATCCCCGGGTCACATAGGCTACTTTTTATCCCTGTATTCCCACGGGAACGGGAACTACGCGGGTGAAACCGCGTGACGTCCACTAGTGTAAAAATAAAATAAATATGTGTAAAAATGAACAAGAGAATTGTATATCTAGTCTATATAAAGTCCCTGTCTATGTACATTGTGGAAAAGGGGTGTAGTAGTAAGGGTACAGTGTGGGGTAGGTGAGGTACGTACCGCGCTGCCTGAGCTCGCAGCAGGGCGGGTGCGGCGCGGCGGCGCGCGGCAGACGCAGGCGCACGCGGTAGAACCGCGAGCCGCGCGGCATGCCGTAGCGGTTGCCGCTCTGTCACATAGTACATGCTACTTACTTACTAAACGACCAAATAATGTAAAATAGAGTAGAGTGTGACAGTCACTATTGTAACTTAATTATTAATTATGTATCTTGTGACTTTATGGGCAAGTTCAAATTGATCAAAAAGATGCGAGAGCAATTTACTAGATGCATTGAAAATAAGACCGTCGACCAGTGCAGCTAGTAAATTGCCAGGGATTTTTTAAGTGTTGCTGAACTGATACTCCCTTCCGCTCTTTGCTGATTTCACATCCGCAAAAAAAAAATGGATTTTTAGAAAATAACAATTGAATCGTTCGTGATAATGAAAACAACTTTTTTTACAGACTACCGAAATTGCATCTATTAGAAATTGAACAATAACCTTCGTTCCAACCATACCTTTTTGGCATAACAGTACTCCTTGGACTCGACCGCGGCGACTGCGTACAGTCGTCTCTCACTTTCGTTCTTAACCTGTATGCTCAGTTCTAAGGCGGGTAGGCAGTCACTGTGCACGAAATACATTATTGACGCTTCCTGAAAAGAAAAATGAAAATCAAAGTAAGTATTTATTTCAAGTAGGCCAGTTACAGGTCCTTTTGATTTGGCAACAAATAAAAAATAAAAAGAAGCTACAGTTCCAGTCAGAAGGAATAATAACTGAGCCCGTCGGGGCTGCGGGATGTTGTAAGAGATACCGCGGCCTCGACATAAAGAGCTAAGAAGAAACATGGGTGGTTTTTAGTCAGTAGAAGACTGACACTCCTTTTCGCTCTGCCCAAGAGCGGGAGGGGGTTATTTGATGATTTCCCACCCCCCCAAAAAAAAGGCATAATTTCTGTGAATGCTTCAACTACTGTAGTTAAAGCATTCACGGAAAAACAAAATTTGAAGCAAATCAGAACAATTGGACAAAGGAACAGTTTGGATGGATGCCCGCTTGATGGTATTAATGACGTGGCCGCGGGTTGTACACTAGTTATCGCGGCCTCGACATAGAGGGCTAAGAAGGAACATGGGTGGTTTTTAGTCAGTAGAAGTCTGACACTCCCTTTCGCTCTGCCCAAGAGCGGGAGGGGTTATTCGATGATTTTCCACCCGCCAAAAAAAAAATGGTATTAATGACGTTATGTGGGTTTACCTACTACAGGTTCGGCTCTGCCTACCCCCCTCCCCCAATAATCTTACTCACATCCAGTCTGTCCATTTGCTGCCCTCGCCAGCGACGTCCAAAGCCGATGTTTGTACCCTTTTTTTTTGGTCGGTGGAAAATCATCAAATACCCTCCCGCTCTTGGGCAGAGCGAAAGGAAGTGTCAGACTTCTACTGACTAAAAACCACCCATGTTCCTTCTTAGCCCTTTATGTCGAGGCCGCGGTATCTTTTAAAACAACGCGCAGCCCCGACGGGACAGCGATTGCCCTTAGGGCGCTGTCACTTAGTCTATAAGTTTTAAACTTCGCCTGGATGCCTCAAGGTATGCACAGGATAGATATGGTTAAGCAGAAGCTACCATGCCATGCAGAATAATAAGCTCTTCAAAATAATTAGGTGATGGTCTTGTCATGATTTCCAAATATCATTAACACTTAAAACGAGTCGGGGTCTAGTTCACTTTAGGGGTACAGTTAATCTGTGATAATGGTGCTTGTAACAGCCTCGAAATATCGGGAGCTTGGAATAAAAAAATAAACATGGTAAACGTCCCGATTTCAGTGTTAATGATAGGGTTAAGTGACCAAGTCAGTTTATTTAGTTCTGTGATTTACAAGGGTTACCTGCAGCACAGTATAGTTGAGATGTTGAGGGTCCCACATGACGAGTACGGTATGTCCGGGTAGACACGAGGACAGGGAAAGCGTGCCGGCCGAGAGACCGAAAGGCGTGTGGCAGCGACCGCGAGCCTTCGCCCTGTCTTCCTTCTTCGGCGACGATCTGTAACATAAGCGTATAATTATTATTATAAGCCTTCCCTCTATCCATTTTTCGCGATCTAATGCGATTGTAGACCAATCTTGATCCTTGACCAAATGAAGGAGTTCAGCTCATCCCACCATCTTCTTCTGGGCCTGCCGCGTTGTCGTTTCCTGCTTTTTGGTATCCACATGATAGATTATAATATCGATGTCAAATCTCTATAATCTTTGGTTTTCTTAGATTGATGAAAAAAAAAACTAGCAATAAAATTGTGGTCAATGAAAATTATTAACAGCGCCATCTATTGACGAAATGGACAATATGTCCGTAAAAGGTATTGAATGGACAAAATAAACATATTTATTAAACAAAATCAAAATATATTATTTCACATAAGCCTACATGTGCACTTATAAAACCTCGACAGTAAGGTACACGGTTAGGGTTGGTCGTTTCCTGTGGAGAAGAACCGGCAAGAAACTTCATGGCCTCGCTAATTTGATTTTTCTTGTTAGTGTATTGTTGGCCATGACATACGTAAGGGACAGCCCTAAGCAGACTGACGGGGTGAATTCAGTATATCATACTAAGATAGACCAGCGGGGCGAGCACGGGCGTACCCAAGACGTTGGTGACAAGACGTTATAAATTATGTCATGTCTTAGAATTTGTCTTAAATGCTAGCACGGGTACCACATGTGATATAATTTAAGACGCGACTTGTCTTTCTTGTTGCTGACTTCATAGTGTGACCTAGTATATTAAAAAAATAAAAATGTCTATGACCATCTGAATAGGCGACCAAATAAAATAATACGTATAAAAGAGCACAGTTCATACAACTTTTTAATTTTCTTGGGTACTAATTCATTTTTGACATAACACGTACGCGGCACGTCTTTCATTTTCTTTTTTTATTTATTATTTGATAACTTGCTACTAACTAAAAGTTTTGTTTTTCTTTTAAAAGTTTGATGTGATTTGTTTTGAAATATATTTGTCAGGCGGAAAATCCGTTGGAACTCCCTGTCTGGCAACTCGAACGGATTAGAGGAGTCCCGAATGTTTCTTCGGAATATTTTCCTACTTTGGACCTCTTGCCAGAACAAGGGGCCGGGCAAGAACATAATTATAATAATTTACTGCCATTTGATGCAGTAGTAAGCAGAAAAATATACTTATATTTTTAATTTACTTTTATCACCACCTCCGAACGAACGTGATATAAACGAGCATATTCATCTGTCAAAATGTGACATTTGTTACAAAATGGGTGCGCCCATATTAGCAAATAAGACATAGGAGTCCCAACTAAACGTCAAGAAGTTATATCACATATCAAGAAATTATCTTACGCCGCCGTGCTAGCATTTAAGACAAAACGGTTTTATCGCCCAAACTGTGATAAAATGTGTGACTCATGCCATGTCACTGTAGGCCGTGCTCGCCGGGAAGGGTGTCTAAAATGGCCGCTTTAGCAGAATCGTAAAATTCTTAAAATGGACTTTATAGTTATAGACATAAAGTCCATATTATGAATTTGAAATTTTTAACGCGATTCATACTAAGATTCTGCGTGGATTCTGAGAAAGCGGCCATTTTAGACCCGCAGTACAAGAAATTATTTCAGGAACGTTATGGGAATCCAATCAAGATCAAATAATTTGTAGCTAACGGCAAGCGCGACGACCAGGGGGGTCTAAAATGGCCACTGGGGGTCTAAAATGGCCACTTTAGCAGATCATAAAATAAATTGCGTTGAAAAGCGTCAAGTGGACCTTTAACTGCGTCTGGGTCCATTTTACACTTTTCAACGCAATTCATATTAAGATCTGTTAAAATGGCCATTTTGGGGCCCCCGTTCGATGAACTCTGTAGAGTGTAGCTAGGCAGGAAGTGAACAGTTGATTTCACGCATCGTTCGTTAGAGCATTCATTGTATAAATTGAGTGCTGCTTACAGAAAATGGATTGAAATAAAGGAATGGTAACTGAAAAATACGATTAATAAAAAATGAATACATTTCGGAGAAAAATTCCAGTGGAATAAATTCGAAATAAGCAGCCGAGTGCACCCTGTCAGTTTGCGGAGTCTCTTACATCCTGCACTGTGTGATTGGAATTATTTTTTATAAATACGTATTTTTGTAAAAACTCGACATTAAATACGACCCAAGGAACCCAAGCTGAACAATTCTGAAGAAAATATAGTACTTGATGCTCACCTGCCCTCACTATCATCTTCTCTGCTTTTCTCTTCTTCTGCTTTCTTTTCCAATTCTTTTTTCAAATCTTTTACTTGCTGCTTCAATACTGCGTTCTCGTTTTCAAGGGAAGCCAACTAGAATAAAAAAATAATATTTGAGTCAACTAGTTAGCTTTTTTGTTTTTGGGACAAGCCCGCCACACTATTCCCAAACCACTGTAACTCCTGTAAGCCAGAATCAACAGTGGCGACCACAAGAAAAGCGCCGAGACAATGAAGGTCGACGAAGTCCCAGAGAAACGATTTCTAAAATAATCAGAAAAGAATAGCGGAGGAGTAGGAAAAACATAATTTCCACTTCCCTCCATATCAGCAGGAGACAGAACAGAACAAGGCCAATAGGCACACGGGGACGTATACAACTGGGATAAGCCCAGTTGCCTAGCACCACGGATATTATTGTCATTAATATTACTAGGTCCTAAGTTGTGAGCTGTTATATTTGATTCCAATAATAGGTATGACAAAAATGCTTGAACGCACGGAAATTTGTTCTAGTTTCTACAAGGTCCGTATAGTAAATAACTCCTGTACACTATTTAACATAATATTAAGTTCATTCTTCCAAAGACTACAACTCCCATAAAATGTGATGTGCAGATTGTTCAAATTCGCGGTCAGATGTAGAACATTGACAACCCTTCTTCTTGCACAACTCTTCTCGAATTTCAGGCGATAATTTATTTTCGTAGAATATAACACAACATCACGCCTGTTATCCCCGAACACATTTCGCCAGTTTAGTTAAAGCTCCATGTACTAGGGGGCAAGCTTATCGCCATCAAACGTGCACAAATCCAGACAATTTTTTTTTTTTTCGGGGTTTGGGAAATCATCAAATAACCCCTCCCGGTCTTGGGCAGATCGAAAGGGAGTATCAGACTTCTACTGACTCAAAAACCACCCATGTTGCTTCTTAGCCCTATATGTCGATGCCGCGGTATCTCTTACAACATCCCGCAGCCCCAATGGGCATTAGACGGGAATCCAGACTCCTTGGATACACTGCCCATCCCGAAATCGAACCTCATGCCCAGAAGTCGCACTTGCCCCCCACAAGCTCAACGAGGAAGGTGAAGTAGTAAGGAAATGAGAGTTCGAACAATTAAGTTGTCGTTTATAATTTTTATCTGTCAGGTTTTTACCCGACTGCGGCGAAGCCCAAAAAGAGGGTTATGTGTTTGGCATGCATATATGCACATCCTCATAACTCCTAAACGGATGAAGGGATTTGAATAAAATATACGTCGCTAGATTCGACTTGATGGCACGAGTGTCACAAAAATTGCGGATTTTGGGGGCCAAATTGCGGATAAAAAAGAAAATCCATTACCATCGAGTAGGGTATCAAAATAAAGGTTTTTTTAATTCTTTAGTTAGCTTTAACTGTATTCTGTTACTGTGCTGCATTTGATATATCCAAACAAGCGAAACAAGTATAAGAACTAAAATCTCAAAACTACTTGCAAATGAAACATTAACAATTTACCAGCATATTATTTAAGCAAGGAATAACATCAAGATTACGCAAAAAAATATATACTTCATGGCATTAAATAATAAACCTTATTCTGTGTTTGAAAGTCAAAACACCTTGAAAATGTCCAAGAGTCTGTCGAAAGTTGTAAAACTTGATAGTTTAAAACACTTACAATAAGGTTTTAGTATTCAATATTATTCTTCTGCTTAGCGCAATTGGCTATTCAACTACTGTTAAAAAAACACGTTAATGTTATTTTATTTCAAAGAGCTAACAGAAATAACACGATGTGTGAAAAAAGTAATAAAATCGATCAAAAAAATGGCTTAGTTTTAACTGATTTTAAATGACGTGCTAGACAAAGACAGAAATGTGACGTCATATTTTATACCGCCATAGATAAGTAGTACAAATGGCCGTTTCGCGCGACAAGGATAGAAAGTGCCCCCACCAAAAATCTTAAGCCTAGCTACTCCATTTCTTGATCGATTATATTACTTTTTCACACATCGTGTTATTTCTGTTAGTTCTTTGAAATAACACCATTTTCGTGAATTTTTAACAGTAGTCAAATAGCCTATTCGCCCTAAAGCATACCTGTGTCTTAAGCAGCGCATCGAGGTCGTTAGTCTCCGGGTCCGTGAGTTGTTGTATAGTGTCGCGGTACTTGCCGCATTCCCGCACTAACGCGACCTCTCGCTCTCGCAGCGCGTCTATCTGTCTCTCTTTCTCAGACAGTAACCGGCGGGTGACGTCATTTGTCGACATTGACGATGAAAGCTATAAGCGAAAGGGAGGGTGAGAAAATAAAAGGGTTCGCTAATCTAGGTGTAGGGTGCAAAAAAAGCGCTATTTCTTATATCCTGTTCTACTGCCAAAAGCATGTTGAAACTTCTATAAAGTAACGCAATAATAAGTCCAAAATATGGCCACATCAAGTAATAAAACAAAGCGTCGACTCTATCTACACTAATATTATAAAGAGGAAAGATTTGTTTGTTTGTTTGTAACGAATAGGCTCCGAAAGTACTGGACCGATTTGAAAAAATCTTTCACCGTTGGGAAGCTACACTATCCCCGCATTACTTTTTATCCCTATATTCCCACGGGAACGGGAAACGCGGGTGAAAACACGTGACGTCCGCTAGTCACTCATAAGGCTGCCTGTCCACAGAAGCGGAGCGAGGCTGCGGAGCGGAGAAACGGTTAAATATTAACCAATAGGATTGCTTACTGGGACCGGAGTGAAGATTTTATGCAGTCTAATTGGTTAATTTTTCTCCGTTTCTCCGCTCCGCAGCCTCGCTCCGCTTCTGTGGACAGGCAGCCTAAAGGTGTGTCTCTGCCTAACTGGCATAAAAACATTTCTGTAATTTTTTTTTTTCAATAAAACACCTTTAACGTCCTCAAAAATCTAGCACTACAGTCCAAACAACAAGCTCCTCAAGCACATACCTGTCTCTCCGAGTCGTATTTCGTATTGACGGCCGCTATCTCAGTTTCCATCTTGGTCTTCCACTCCAGCTCAACCTTCGCAAGGGCCTCTCTCACAGCCTCTTCCTTCTCGACCTCAGCGTTCTCTTTAGTCTGCATAACGATCGCGTTGTGGCTGGATATCTCGATGACGTCAGTTCGCTCGATCTTCTCAAGACTCGACTCGGAAGGCGAACGGTCCATGTTTGTTAGAGCTACTAGGCGGAACCTGAAAAAACATGGGTGAAATGGTGATTCAGAAATTGGGGTTTGACTGTTTTTGAACGCAAAAGCGACACGCAAATTTTATTGGGTTTTTGTCTAGTAATATGAAATCTAGAATCGGCTTGACCTCTGTTAATTGAAGTGCTTTTACGTAACTGAAATGTTACAATTACGTTATGTTCAACCATAGTATTAATTATGTGTGTTTAGTTGTAGGTAAAAGTATCGTTGTTATTGATGGAAACGCACCAACAAGTTGTTACATGAAAATATAAATTTGTGTAAGGGAGCTACATCTGCCAACAAACTGAACAAACAGTTTGGCAGAAGTAATATATTTTGTAACACGGATGTGACCATAAATAAACGCTTTTTCATTTGAAAAAAAAAAGGTTCTGCTTGTTTAATAGCAACAAAATTCCCGTCGGGGCTGCGGGCTGTTCAGAAGTTACCGCGGCCTCGACATATAGGACAAAGAAGGAACCTGGGTGGTTTTTAGTCAGTAGAAGTCTGACAATCACTTTCGCTCTGCCCAAAAGCGGGAGGGGTTATTTGATGATTTTCCACACGCCAAAAAAAAAAGGATTCTTGGAAATTAATGACGTTTTATTGAGTTTGACTGCGTTACAACTACATATCCATCTGAAATTGCTACATAAAACATCGCCGTAGTATAAGCAAAAGAAGAAATACCAATAAACTAATCTAATTACCTTGATCGTAAGGACTCAATCTCAGCCTTATAATCCAGATGCATCTTCTCTTGCAAGTCTTTGATCTCCTTCTGTTTTTGCGCTTCAATATCTTCCAACTTCTTTTCGAATCCCTGTATCTCTTCTCTAGTCTTCTCAAGTAAATCTTTCGTCTCTTGGTGTTCTTTTTCTAATCTTTGTATCTCTTTCTGGTGTAAGTTTTTAATGTTTTCAGTGTCAGTTTTTACAGTGGCAATAGCTTCGTCTTTTTCGTTGAGAGCTGCTTTCATATCACTGAGTTCTAACTCGTGGTCTACAGTGAGCCTTTGTGTTTCCTCGCGGAACCTTATCGCACTCTCTACATTGCTCTTTTCCCACGCTTCTAATATCTCTATATACGTATTCGTCATAAATTTCTTCTGATCATTTACCTCATCTTTCAACTTAGTCAACTCTTCAACTAAGAATATTATATTTACTTTACAAACCGTAAATACTTTTACTAAAAACTCTTGCAGCCTTTCCATGTTTATTCTGTGTGTATCCATATTGTCCTAGAAATGAAAACAAAAACACTTTCAGAATATTGTGTAGGAAAAGTTTCTACGGAACGTCACAATCGTACGAATATGAAAAAAATCATAATGAAAGAATAGGTCATCATCTTTTCGCAACCATGTTGGGGTCGGCTTCCAGTCTGACCGGATGCAGGTGAGTACCAGAAATGATAAATTAAATAATACGCAAAATAATATGAACAGCTCATACGGGGCCGGTGAAGACAGGAGCAAATAAAAGAATAACTAAACGGCTACCACTCAAGTAAGAGCTCCGAACGCGATGTACAGTCGAACAGAGTTTAATTGTACAAGTGAAAACATCAATTTCGCCACTACACTTTTGGTGAATGAAAGATTTTAAAGACTTCACTATTCGACACACTCACAAAATTGTTGTATCGACAGGTGTCCTGAATGAAATACGCGTTTGAAAGAAACTGCGGCCTGTGAATGAGATCCCTGTTCTTGTGTAGAATAGCGCGGAGCTCTTACGCGCGATAGTGTCGCGGTCGCGATGTACACCTGTCGTTCGTCCCGGCCCCATTCCAAGCTCGACGGTAGCGACTCCTCGATGTAATAATCAGAGTTTTCGAACTCGTTTGATTTTGGGCTCTCCGCGGTTTCCAATATAACCGGTAGTTTTCGCACCTCGGTTACCGTCGATACGGCCAACGTTTCGGGAACGCAAAGAACGGAGATGTCGATTTTCTGTTTTTGTGTCGCACTCTGTCCGCCAAGCTTTTCGAAGTCGCTGGTTTCATTTACCGAGTCAAAATCTCTGTGGAGCGAGAAACAATTAAGTTAGTTTAAAAATACATTTTTTTTTAAAGGTAATTGTATTTTAAAGATCTGTAAAATACTTACTTATCCATATCCACTTGAATATCCATATCTTTGCATTTAAGTTCCGAAGCTCGTATTCTGAAATTCATACAAAAATATTTTTTAACAAGCTATCACATTATTTTTGAACGCAGTATCTAAGACATTTTTCAAATTTTGGGACACAAACTATATAAGAAAGAACGATCGCATTTTCATTTATCATTTCATGTTTTAGACCTTTTTATTGTAAATGGTCAGTTAAATATCAACTTAGAATGCGGTACTAAATGTGTTTCACATGGAGCGACTGCCTATCTAACCTTCTCAACCCAGGGTAATATAAACCTTTTGGTAAAAGTGGTTCTCAGACTTTCAACGACTTGGTTCGACAACAATGACCAGAGTGGCTCTGATTATTAAACCACAAGCTCCACAAGGTTACGATTTAATACTATTATTGGAATCAAATATAACAGCTCACAACTTAGGACCCAGTAATATTAATTACAATAACATCCGTGGTGCTAGGCAACTGGGCTTATCCCAGTTGTATACGTCCCTGTGTGCCTATTGACCTTGTTCTGTTCTGTCTCCTGCTGATATGGAGGGAAGTGGAAATAATGTTTTTCCTACTCCTCCGCTATTCTTTTCTGATTAATTTCGTTTCGTGATCCAAGACAGTTAAATCGTTTCTCTGGGACTTCGTCGAGCTTCATTGTCTCGGCGCTTTTCTTGTGATCGCCACTGTTGATTCTGGCTTTCAGAAGTTACAGTGGTTTGGGAATAGTGTGGCGGGCTTGACCCATTACAAAAAAGGTTACGAATTCAAGTAAAAACAAAATATCACACCTCTGTTGGAAAAACTGCACAGTAACATCCATATCATAATTAGGTATATCTGCACTAAGTCCTGGGAACGCGTTAGCTATGTACGCCACATCTGCCTCCGTGAGTTTGGGCAGGTTGGCGTCAAACGTTGGCGGCCCTTGTGTGGCAAACGTAGGCGGTAGTTCCGTCATACCAGGAAAGAGACTTCGCAGAAAGTGACCTTCAAAAACTGTGTTGAACTCTTGACGCCTGCTGATTTCTTCATCGTGTATTTTGAGCAGCTTTTCAGCTAAGTCCGTGGCCCACTGGAATGATAAAATGTTATTTTAGTTTGGAATAAAATAGCAGACAGTTGAGTATATTTTAGGAGCGGTTTTATAGTTGAAAACTTTTCTACAATTTTTCAATGCGCTTCAAATCCAATACAGTCAACTAAACTTTCTGTAGAATACTTTATTTAATTTGAGGATACCCGAGCGGGTTGCGGGTTGTTCGAAAGAGATACCACGGCCTCGGCACAAGGGCTAAGAAGGAACTTGGGTGATTTTTAGTCAGTACAAGTCTGACACTCCCTACCGCTCTGCCCAGAGCGGGAGAAGTCATTTGATGATTTCCCACACCCCAAAAAAAATACCTTCACACTAAATTAAGTATTCTATAGAAAGTTTTGTTGCTTACATAAATTACATTCCGCGTTTAATAACACTTCGTCTCAACATAAAATCTCGTCCGCTCGACGGACTTATGTGACTGCAAGGATCCAGCAGAATATCAGCATCGGTATATCCTCAGGTATGCCTGACACATTTTAAACTGGATTAATAATTGGCGCAATATTGCGACGCACACCGCATTTTGTTTACTGTATTTTTTGTTTTTATTCGAAGTATGTCATGGTGTTACTATATACTTCTTTGAGCACATTTTTAGGGTTCCGTAGCCGAAAAGCCCTTATAGATTCGACATGTCTGTCTGTCTGTATGTCACAGCCACTTTATTCGGAAACTATTAAGACTATACAGTTGAAGCTTGGTATTTATATACAAAAATAAGTGGTTTGGACGGTAATGTGGTGGTTTTGGGGCTCCCTCCCTTGGTGGCTCAGCTCCCGGAATATTCAGATAACCGTGATTGTAATGTCTTCTGTAAATTCCAGTATCTCCTTGCAAGGACTTCAGGATGTTTATTTACGGGCCAGTTGACACAATCGGGGAGTTTCAAGAAATACCTTAACTGCTGTAGGACCTTATCAATTAGAGTAGAAAGAACCCCCTGGTATTCTAGAGACATGTACAAAAAAATAGCGTTAAAGTCCATGTGAGATTTCTCGATTTCTGGGAGTGATGTTTGTGTTCTGGAGTAACCAATGTGGTCTCTTTGACTTTGTGTCCCAACAACTCTTTCAACTGAGATTCTAACTTGGAGTAACGGAAGAACCAGTAAAGGAGGCTGGCTCCTTTCCATGACTTCTCCGCCGAATCCATAAATGATTGGAGTTCGTCTATAGCTTGGGAGCACAAGTGCATATTAGTTGATACTCGTGCCGTGACCGCTATCAGTTTGGCCGATTATGGTCTTGTTTTCACTTTTTGTCATTCCTACACCGAACAGTAGCTTCGTCTATCTTGAGAATAATGTCTTGGTTACATAATGGGATAAAAGCAAGAAGAAGATGATCGAAGAATGTAGCTGAAAGTCGGTCTAAACACGCGTCTAATTTTACTGCCCTCGCCTTAGTTCACCGACAATATTTCTTTATATGGTTTTCCCTCATCTTTGACTTGACGTTTTTTATCTTTTACTTCAAGTTCTCATTTTTGACAGAAGCCCCTCTTATGACTGAGGATATGATTTTAACGTCGTTTGTGATGACGTATCTTTGACAGGTGTCGTAACTTGACTTATGTTGTATCTTTTACTTATGTCGTATCTTTAATTTATGTCGTATCTTTAATTTACGTCGTATCTTTTGCTCATGTCGGATCTTTGACTTATGTCGTATCTTTGCCTTATGTCGTATCTTTGACTTATGTTGTATCTTTCACTCATGTCGGATCTTTGACTTATGTCGTATCTTTGACTTGGGTCGTCTCTTTGACTTATATTGTATCTTTCACTTATGTCGTATCTTTCACTTATGTCGTATCTTTCACTCATGTCGGATCTTTGACTTATATCGTATCTATGACTCATTTTAGATCTTTGACTTGTGTCGTATCTTTGACTTATGTCGTATCATTCACTTATGTCGCATCATTCACTTATTTCGTATCTTTCAAAATCAAAATCAAATCAAAATCAAAATATTTTTTATTTCACATAGGCCTACATGGGCACTTATAAAACGTCGGTAAAAAGGGGCACGGTTCGGTGCATTGGTCGATTCCTAAGGAGAAGAACCGGCAAGAAACTCCAAAGGTTACTCTTTGACTTACGATCACACATTTTGCTAACGTAGTTGCGAGCTAAGGGCTATTTAAGTCTAAACACGCAATCTACACTAGATCGTCCAATTAACTTAATTTTACCGAGTCTCGAAATCCCAACAAACCTTAAGATGTGCCTGTGAGAAGGTCCGTCTCCTCGACACCTCGTGCACAGCCCTGATGAACACTTGTGGAGCTCGGTGTAGCTGCGCCACGATGCCGAAGTATCGCGACAGGCGGTTGAAGCATTGGAAGGACAGCATCGCGTGCGCATCCTGTACTGACATCGAGTTCTCGATCATTAGGACAGCCCTGGAAAGGGTAACGGGAGATTAGATGATGTCTTATGTCTGATTGATGTAGCCAGGCCGATCTTCAAAAGAATGTCAGGCAACAAGTCTGCTAAAATGACTTCGTGTTTGTGTGAGTTAATGTCGTTAACGAAACTGACGGTAGAAACTTATAGTATAGTCGTGTTATTCTCAGTACAGAAAACTCATAGAAGACTAGCTGTTGCCAGCGCACAGTGATCAATTCCTAAAAGTTAGGGTCTCATAATTATTTTTGGTCAATGCTGCAAAATTTCGATAAATATTTTTTTTTCTAACAAAATATTCAGGAAATGAACACAATTCAAACTTAGAAAAGTTAGTAAATATCAGAACATTATTTTGTATATTTTTTTTGTAATATTAATCTGCCATTTTTGGCTTTTTATATACCCATAAAAATTAAAAAGTACATATTATGTACCTTCCTATAAGGGCACCATTTTTTTCAATTCACAGTATTCTCTGAATACTTAGTTAACTTAACTTCAATAGAAGCGCAAAACATCGATAAATCAGTCTTGTTACACTCATTTAAAAAAAAAATATCGCATTGATGGGGATAACTACTGCATCCCAGAGTGAGGATAGTACTTCTCACATTTGAATCTAAATAAAAACTACTTACTCTAATCTCGCCTTCAAAATATGTGAGAGATAGTACTTCTCAAATTTGAATCTAAATAAAAACTACTTACTCTAATCTTGCCTTCAAAATATGTGAGAGTTCATCCTTCGACTTGGCGATGCGTCGTCTAATGTCGATGAGCATTTGATGTCCCTTCAGGAGCTTCTTCAGCTGACACCAGTGGGACTGGACTAGTGTGGGCAGGACGGATGGGTCGAATGCTGTGTTTAGACGCTCGCGGCACTAGGGAGCAAAGATGGTTGAATTGTTAGACAGTTTCTCAAAAAGAGGATCAGACTAACTCAAAAAAATATGTTTCAATGCGAGATTAGCTACTTTTACAATATTTTCATTCGACAACGTAAACACATCTATAATGACCGTGTATATATCGAATGCGTTTTAAAAATTTGTTAATTGCTTACAATATCATTGTTCCACATCATAACTACGCTGCAGTGTTAAGTTTATCGAGCCAGCGTTTCGAGCAACAATTTGCAAAGGCACCTGAATATCCTCAAAATAGACGTGAACAGGTACTATTTTACTAATACAGAATGAATATGTTACTTACATTTATTGTTTCTTTGACCTGGTTACCTGTCCATGCCTTTAATTAGATATAATCGAACAGTCTCCAGTCATTTAGGAACTGTAGATCGAGAGGCTAGGCCCGGGAGCTTTACCAGTTTGGGACTTACAGATCTTGTGAGCTAATTTCATGAAACCAATTCCGATAACCCTCAAACAAACCGTACACCTAATTCATAACAGATAGTATTTCAGACGACCTAAAGTAACTTCTACATTCTCCTAGAACAACCTTCATTCAATCAGCTCACCTGAATAAGCGACGCAGCCTGGTCGCGTTGGTCTCTCTCCAGCTTCTTCACATCATTCAAGAGCTGATCGAGGCCGTACAGCCTTTCTTCAATACCCTTGATATGCTTCAGGCCATGCATGTTGGCGTACTCCAGAATGTGGTACAGTTCCGCCTCACGCTCTTTCAGGGGATCTGCGTCGAGCTGTAGTAATAGTTTATTTTTTTAAAACGTTGCCCCACACTAGGAATTTCTCCTGTATCGTGGGTGCGTTCACAAACATTTAAAGTCACATACACAAATACCCAGACCCGAAACAACTATCTGTAGGTCATACAAATATTAGTTCCGTGCGGGGATCGAACCCGCGACACGCAGCGCAGCAGTCCATTGCCTGAGCCACTGCGCCAACCGTGTCTTCAGATTAGAGTACTGGATTCGCTCTAGGGAGAATATTTGTATTCTAGTTCTTATACTCTCTATATTAATAATAATAATAATAATAATATTCCACATCTATCACACAACGCCATCTAGTCCCAAGCTAAGCAGAGCTTGTGTTATGGGTACTAGACAACTCATAAACATACTTATATATTTCTAAATACATACATATTATAGATAAATTACACCCAGACACAGAACAAATGATCGTGCTCATCACACAAACATTTGTCCTGGGTGGGAATCGAACCCACGACCTCCGGCATAGCAGTTAGGGTCACTAACCACTAGACCAACAGGTCAGTCAATATATATATAATATTAAATATAATATTGAGCCAATATATATGATTATATAATAAATAAAAATAAAATATATGATTTATTATATATAATATTGAGCCAACATCAACTTTATTATTATTATTATTCATAGAAGCGTTAACTCAAAAACAAAGGCAAAACAAAAAAAAAACAACTGGCTGAAAAAAACAGGCCGAGTTGAGGTAGGTCAATAGAACATAACGAACGGGTACCTAGTATTTGCAGATATTTCTAGTGTGGTAAAGTTTTATAGTTTCAAGATCAAGTCGTGGTGGTAGTCGTAGATGTTCTAATGGGCGCAGCTCTGCCTAACCCTTCGGGGATTAGAGGCGTGATGTTATGTTATGTGTATGGTGTCTCACACGACATGTTTCGGCGCTTCAACCAATGTATGGTCGATGTGTCGGACAAATCGATACAATATCGGTATAAGTATGAATATTGTAGGTAGGTACAATTATGTGATAACATCCATCGGATCCATTACTACTGTGTAGTGTTTTACAATTTTAATGGCTTTACGAGAACGTACACAAGAAAATGTGTAACCTGAAAACGTACTTTGATAAAGATTTTATGCGCATTGATAAAAAATTTATACGCAATACTCATGAGCATTATGAATGAAAATTGCATTTATAAAATTCCCAAGGCTTTAGCATGAAAACCGCACGCACCGAATTACGCCAAATGTTATTTAGAACTTCATTTTATTTCTCACTTTCTGCCGATTGCAATAAGTGCCATATTCGGATGTATCTCACTCAAAGCAATATGTGCGTAAAGTAGATTTTCGTATCTCCACATCTTTTAATTATTCTCCTCAAATAATTTCAATATTTGTACTTACTAAAGCGAGTCCCTTCTGACAATAGTCAAGTATATCCTGCAAGGAGGCCTTATTTCCCTGTGCGAGGATCCAATGCAGTAGGGAAGGTTCGTCCTTGCTCTCATAAGACTGTTCCTTGAACGTCACTCCGTCATCAGACTCCTCAACAAGGGGTAATGGCCCCGAAGACGACGCCCCTTCGTTGCCTGATGATAGTTTTTGGTCGAACACTGTAAATATAATGAAGCACATTGAAGCCGTAAACTCCCGGGTTCTTAAGACCGATTCAATTGAATGTACAGGAAAACCACAAATGATTTGCGCTTCGGTAATCTTGTTGCTCCTGAATGATTACAAACGGCGATCGTAGGAGAGTAACATTGGTATATAATCGTGTAAATGTCGTCATAATAGCTAGTATGATAGTCAACGGTACGATTTACTAATCGACTTGATAGCCCTCACTAATACGTGAGGGCCATATAAATATAAGTATCAATTCTTGAGGCGGCGAACTAGAGAATTATGAATAATATAGACCGCAATCACTATAATCTCGATATGTTACCCTTCTCTATATTTTATGCAGGTTTGTGTAAGTGCCTATATTATGTAAGTACCTTCCTGTCTGACCTATCTTTACGACCCAATATGCTCCTAAAGGTATACTTGACCTGGTTAATAGCTTACTAACTGCGGTACTCAGAGATATTTAATGATTACTTAAGCCGTCACTTAGTAAAGATTTGACATACTTTTGTGTTTCAAAACTGTCAAAACCTTTACTAAGTGATGGCCTAAGTAATCATTAAAACTCTCTGAGTGCGGCAGTAAAAGATGTAACCACATTTTCCTTAAAGATTGAAATCTAGATGAAATACACAATATATTACATCATCCCGCCCGGAGTGAGTATTTTTTGTTTGGTTGATCGAAATAAGCTCTCTTATTTTCACGAGACTTAAAAAACTGGCGAAATGTGAGATCATTGCCAAAACCTACGAGGATAACAGGCGTGATGTTAGGTTATGTGCGTAATATTACAAACTAGCCTTTGCCTGCAGCTTCGCCCGCGTAAATGTCGGAAATATCTAAAATGACGATTTTCCATATAAAGTTTCATCCCTTTTTTCATCCCCTTGAGGGTTCAATTTTAAAAATTACTTCCTTAGTGGATGCCTACGTCAAAAGACAAATTAAATACGTGTGTTAGTAGCTAGCTCTATAAGAGTTTGGTCTATGCGTTGATCCTCAGTCAATCAGCTTTGCCTTTTATATAATAATATATAAGTACAATTATAAATCTAAACCATTCTAAGAATTATATATATGTAAAGAAGATAAATAAATAGACGACTTTCTTGCTCTCGAGAAGAGAAGTTTATCAGGTAACACATTGCGTGGTTCACGTGCGTGGCACATGCTTTAATAAATATACTAAATAACGATAATTTATTGTTGCTAGATTGGAGTAAATAAATAGAGATAATTAAACCGATAACTGACACAATGTAAACAAAACAATGAATCAAATGCTAATCTTTTCTGTACCACTCTACTGGGAAATTAGGAACGACTACGTGTTTCTTTTTCATAAGGTTAGACCATTTTAAAATGGGCTTCGTGTTCTAGAAAGATTTTTCAGGTCTTTATTTATATTATTATTCAAGTAAGTAAAAGAATCGCCACAAAAAAATAACAAGTTGTTGTACGAATGACCTTTAAATTTCATGTGGCCTGACACATATTTTGCATATTGAATAATCAATGATATTCACAACATTTCGATCACTGTTTTAGGCTGTGTCAAATTCGTGGATGTGCACGCGGGCAATTAATTTCACAACTCACAAGTCTCACAACAAAGATAAGCCAAAGCAATGCCTCAGATGGGTTATAGTTATAATTGGAATATGTTATCAGTCAGTGCCCTACCTATAAGCCTATAATATCAGCACAATAATCTCTTTATAATTATAGTAAAAAAAACCCTTCAAATCACATGGGTGACGTCACCACTGCCCATAATCGTTTCCGCTCAAACCTGTTTGCGTTAAAAAGTCATTATCTAAATATAGCTAGGTCGTCGTAGTAGCGACTCTGACATTGGACGCTAAATTAATTCTACTACTAGCCTACTAAAACTATCAACTGTATCGACCAATCAATTCCTTGTTGATAAACTTCTTGCGGTAATGCTGGTTCGGATGAATGAAGTAGAAACGACGAATCATTTGTCAAAGCTTTCCGTTAAAATATGGACGTAAAACAATTTCTTTTGAACGAGCAACATACCTGATTGCATTTTAAATTATGAACTCATTATACAAATAATGTGATAATAAACTTTGTAAATTAAACAGACATGAGCATGACTGATGTATTGTAACCACTTACCATCTTCATCGGACAGTTTGAACGCCTCAACTCCAAAATCTTGAACGGCCTTGTTTTCTGAACTATTGTCCAAAGGATGAGTGATCCTGTAGTGGGGACCCTCAAAGTCTGTGTCTTCAAATACATCAAAGGCCGAGAATCTGTGTGCCTCGGCATTTAATTGGAGTGGGGGCAGTATTGGGATCTTTCCTAGAGATTCTAAAACTTCGTTGAGCCTAGAAAATAAAATATTGAAGCACTTGAATTATTGATAGACCTCAGACTAGTAGCGTTTCATTCGGTGAGATTGGAGGTGTTCTCAGAAATAAATAATGTATCTAAAACGTTAACTCGCACGGAAAATCCCTTGTAAAGACAACTTTTGTATTACAAGGACGCTATCTGTATGTTCCCTTTGTTTCACAAACTAAACATCATTCCTTTAAAACTAAACTAACTAAGTAAACTCGTTTATGTTACGAAATATTTAGACACATGTGAAGATATTAAGCAAAAGTATTCAGTCATTGTTGTTTGTACTTTAAACACTTATCACGCGCAGTTATCTGCGAGGATCGTGCTTATCTTCAAAGTTTGGTCTAGACAGAATTATTTGTAAGAATAGGCAAAACAAAAGTGGGGCGCGCCGGTCAGGGTCACTGGAAATGCGACGATGCACGCCGAGGTCTAAATGTCACCCGAAAATACCTTTTCATTAGCATAACAACAAGTAATTTAAGGTTTTATTTGTGCATCGCAAAGACAGTAGCGTGTTGAACTGATAAAGACAAAGTAGCACATTCGTATGGGGTACGTGCGGTTGCACCGGACTAGACAAAGGCGACTAGAATCAATACCAAAGTGCTGCACTGTCCTATTACAGGCATGGCGCGCACGACTCTACCCTACAATTTATTCATAAAATTACAGCGCAGCACGGACGCCGTAGGTCAACCAAACACACTCGGGTATGAAACATGCACAATGAGTAATTATTACGCACGTATATGGCTATACGGCGTTAATCTTCACGAGGAATTCATGTTTGGTTTGTAGTGACATTTTTCTCCGCTTCCGATCGAGACGAATCCTTTTTTATACAATGTTCTTAACAAGAGATTTTTCCAATCTAACTCATTACCTACGTTAATACCGGAAAAGACGCAATACGTTCCAAGGTAAATACTTCTATGGGATAAATTAAAAGTGGGAGCCAATTTGTTATATTTCTTTTGTTGGCGATATATCTGTAACTGCTGTGTTAGTAAATAAATCAATATTGAACTTGCTGTGCATGAACTTGAACGGGTTGCCGTACTTGCTGTTTAATGGTTTTTGACACGAACGTGAGGTGCACATCGGTTGCAGTTACTACGTATAAATCCTGCTACCTATATCGATAGCATGACGTTTATAATGTTTTATGGAAGTTTTACAAAACTAAAAGCATAATTACACATTTGCTTAGCTGTTCTGAGTTCATTGTCTACATTTCTTTCTGCTGTAATTTGGAGATAAAATAATATGAATTCGGGTGAACTTATTTAGGAGAGAATTTCTTCCACAGACAATCGGCTGATCAATTTGTGATACTTAGGTATGGATATAGTAGAGGTGGCCCAATATTGGCGCCCCCGACTTACGAACAGTAGGTCGTGGGTTCGAACCTAGGCAGGCACATTATACTTTGTGTACCTAATTTATTTCATCACCGCTGCTTTCAAAACGGTGAAGAAAAACATCGTGAGGAAATGTCTTAGAACCAAAAAATTTTAAGACATGTGACATTTACCAATCCGCACTGGGCCCGCGTGGTAGATATAGTTCATTCCCTCTCAAAGAGAGGAGGCCTGTGTCCTAGCAGAGGGAACATTAATAGTCTGTTGATGATGATGATGATGGTATGGTATGCGTCTATTCATGGTATTTGTGGTAATGTCGAGACGGAAAGTGCAAAAAGCCCGTAAATAATATGTAGTTTATTAATGACTTACCCAGATAACTTTTCATGATACTCCTCCTTTTTTAGTCGATGTTTTTTAAATGAGTCTTTAAAATTTCGTGATCTCTCACAGAATTCGTTGAATATGTCTTCCAAGTTCGCGACCACGGCCGCCCAGCCCTGTTTCAAAAACGGAATCATCAAGTGAATGATAATAATTAGGTCGAGGTCGCACGCACCGATTACTTGAACTAGTTTAATTCATTTAAAATAAATTAAGTCATTCAAACGTAGGTAGGTATACCTATTGACACACTTACGGCATATTCACTAGTTATCTAAGTTCTTCGAGCACTTAATCGGACCTCTTTAACTTTTTGAAGTAATTTTGACTGAACCAATCGTGTCTCGATTGCGAGACTACTTCCGTGTTGTAAGTTAAATAGAGCATTATTATTCTTTATTTGTCTTTGTGACAATTATTTCAACAAAATGCAAAATAAAGTAAATACACCGTCAATGTGTACATAGCCTGGTTTATCTACCATGTGGCAGGTATATAGCGAGACTTATGAATGCAAGTAGATAGTTCAATCTGATGAACAAAAATTTGGTTTAGATACTGGCATTCAGATAGGAACTCTATTATACTTAATAGCACGAGAATTTGTAATCAGCGTAGTAGGTATTCGTATAGTTGGATTCGCTACTAAGATACGGTTAAAGTCCCTGGCATCAGTCGCTTCGCGCGTGCTAATTACGGAAGCTAGTTTATAAGGATTGTATCGCTTCCCAAACTTTAATAGAGTTTTACGAGTAACAATTTTTCGGTACATTTAAATACAATTCCGAGGTCAAACATAATTATTTATTTTATATTGTAAACCATCGAGTTTGTGTAGTAGAAAGATGTTTCTTGTTTCCATTATTATTTACAATAATAAATAAATAGAAACTTTTTTCTGCAATATGGTTTGGCCTTGATATAGTCTCAAGGCTAAATTGGCGTTAAACCATATGGCACATGGCACCAACTGCCTTAAACCGAAATAGTGTGCTCATAGCCAGGCTGACGTTGCCAAAACCATCGCCAAATTCGTTTTTGTAGCCACCGACACGCTAAGAAATAGAACATGCTAAAATAAAGTATATTTAGTACTTAGGTACATATAGGTATCACACTTAAATAGCCACTTACTTGATGTTGCAGATGCTGCTCATGCACAAGCTGATCGCAACTGCCGGACACCTCAAGCGCGAGGTCACTGAACTGCTGCGCAAGAGTCGCGCAAGATATCACAGTGTATACATTCGCCTGCAGAGAACAACACTTCTCTACCGCTGCCTTTAACTCCGCCACAGATTTACCATCGAAATTACTACGAAACTCGCTTGAAAACTCTCCAGTGCTTAACTCCACTATTGGGCTTAGATCACACACTAAAAATGACACAAAGGATTATTCATAAAGATGGTATGATAACACCAGGTGTTTGTAAATAACTTAGAAGAGGATGTTGTGAAGATAACATTGATAAATAAATAAACAATCTACGAGTATAAAATAAAGCTTTAATGTATCATGCTTTTTGGTAAGAACCTAAGCTGTGTCCCCTTTTTTATTTAAACATTAGTCCCATTATAAGTTACATTTAGGTTACATTTGTTAGAGGCCGCAATTTTATTAATTAGATATCTAGGGGGTTCAGTATAAAGTTATATCCAAGTTTGTGGGGTTGCAGCCCTTGTCCCATGGCCCATTTACCCATTAGTTGATATTTTTGTTGCACACAACAACTAAAAGTTACTTACCAAAAGTTGTAGATAATTTAGATAGTTTAGATATAGATTTATTTTCGTGGATTTTCACATAATAAATTTTTATTTTTGGGTCTTACTCTCTCGACTAAAAATTACGGGTCAAAAGTTGTAGATAATTTTATTTGCAACAAAAATGCTAACAAATTATTTTTGTGACAACCTATACTTATACAGGGTGGCCGGAACATTGACGTCCAAAAATAAAATTTCGGTCCCTCGTATCGTGGGGTATTCGAATCACCCCCATGTATGTTCCGCGACTTTTCATAGTTTTCGAGTTATGAATTTTTTTCTGAATGTTTGAAAATTTTCGACCTGACCAACCTAAAAAAATTCTAAAAAAAAAGTAGAGGGTTTTATCGAGTTTCTTTTTTTGCAACTGAATTTTCATAAGTAGTACTTTTATGCATAAAATAATCAGCTTCGTAACTGTGATGAAAGTTATGAAAATGTTGATCTAAAGTGAAAAATTTACGTTCGGTAAATTATGACTCAAATTTTCAACTTTAAATTAAAAATCTTAACAGGTGACTTCATAATTCCTAAGTAGGCTTCAAGAATGCGCCAGACTCTCAGCTTTCATAATCATAAAAAAAATGAAGTACTTAATAGGGCTACTTTGTTTAAAATCGGCCTTCAAAGACAGCGAGGTGGAAAAATTCTTAAAATTACCCATCTGAGTAATTATTTTTTTTTGGCTATTTTCTCGTTCCTAAGGTTAATTAATGATAAGAATACTGAAAACTAACCAACAAATAGTTTCAGAGTTGGGTAAGAAAAGTTTTACGTAAAAAGTGGTTTTGAATAAAACACAGATGATAATGTGAAAAAAGTACTTAATTTATTTTTAAAATTTACAAAAGGTTTTCAAAGTGGCCACCATCAGCAGCAATACACATTCTACACCTACGTAAGAAATTGTCTGGCAATCGTCTAAAAGCGTCTCTGTTCTCTCTCACAACACGTTCAGCTTCTGCAATCAACTGCCTCAGCTCTTGTTCACTTGAACAGTCTCGGGCGTATGCTATTTCCTTGTAATAGCCCCAAATAAAGAAATCGATGGGGTTGAGATCAGGTGAGCGTGGAGGCCACCTAATTGGTCCGCTGCGTCCGATCCATCTGTTGGGGTATGTTTCATCTAAGTAATTTCGGACCTGGGTTGCATAGTGACACGGGGCGCCGTCATTTTGCAACACCATGGTTCGTCTGAGTTCGAGATTCACATCTGCCAGCAACAATGGAAGTTCATTTTCCAAAAAGTTTTTGTATGTTTCTCCATCAAGTCTGGACGGCAGTTCAAACGGACCAATTAGTTCGCCATTGAGGATACCAGACCACAAGTTAACGCTGAAGCGATGTTGAAATGTCGAAGCTCTCACTTCGAGTGGATTTTCATTCGCCCACGTGTGGTAATTATGAATATTGAATATTCCGGATCGCTCAAATCGTGACTCATCTGACCATAAAACTTTATTGAAAAATCCAGGATCCTCTTGCTCTTTTCGTAACATGGTTTGGCAAAAATCAACGCGCAATTGGTGATCTGTAGGCAGTAAAGCTTGGACTCGTCGGATGTGGAACGCGTGGTATTCTTCATCGTGAAGAATGTCTTGGATAGAAGTCCTTGGGATGTTCAGAGCACGAGCCATACTTCTCGTACTCGTAGACGGATTTCGCTGAACTTCTTCCAGCACCATTTCTCTGCGATCCGGGTTAGCTCTAGGGATTCCTTCATGACTGCCGCGTCGACCAGGAATGCGGCCTGCCATCAAAGTGTTGTGCGTGTTAATAAAAACACGATGGTCGGGATATCGCTCAGGTTGCGGCCCACCACGACGTTGAAGTTGTTCGCGATACAGTCGCGCTGCTTCATGGCCGTTTCCTTGTGCAACTCCATAAAAATAATGCATTTCTGCATATTCACTTAACGTGTAACTCATTTTTTACACTTCCACGTAAAAAAAGTCCAAATCAGAATGCAAAACACAGTCCAATAAACGAGCAAAGTAGTCAAACAAGTAGGCAGCGGAGTCCGTGGGCAAAGCGAGTGTGGTAAAGACAAAATGGCGACACGCGTATAGCAGTAAACACAATGTGAGTACGACTGAGGTACTTGTTTCGCGTTGGCTTGTTGCGCGCCTTGCGTGAGAGAGATAGCAATAATTCGGTCTCTTTTCCTCTCGGTCCATTGTTATTGCAGGTAAAAGAGTTGCACCCTCGTTTACAACCCATAGTCCACGAGAACGGATCGCGCAAAATTCATTAAACTAACATTTAAAAAAATCTCCGTGTTTAAATCTTAGCTTTCCTGCAGTCATTTTTGGTTAGCAAATTTAAATAACCTTAGGAGCGAGAAAATGGAAAAAAAAAATTATTAATCAGGTAGCTAATTTTAAGAATTTTCCACCTCGCAGTCTTTGAAGGCCGATTAAGGCCAAAGTTAGCCCCATTAAGTCCTACGTTTTTTAATGATTATGAAAGCTGAGAGTCTGGCGCATTCTTGAAGCCTACTTGAGAACCATGAAGTCACCTGTTTAGATTTTTAATTTGAAGTTGAAAATTTAAGTCATAATTTACCGAACGTAAATTTTTCACTTTAGATCAACATTTTCATAACTTTCATCACAGTTACGAAGCTGATTATTTTATGCATAAAAGTACTACTTATGAAAATTCAGTTGCAAAAAAAGAAACTCGATAAAACCCTCTACTTTTTTTTTTAGAATTTTTTTAGGTTGGTCAGGTCGAAAATTTTCAAACATTCAGAAAAAAATTCATAACTCGAAAACTATGAAAAGTCGCGGAACATACATGGGGGTGATTCGAATACCCCACGATACGAGGGACCGAAATTTTATTTTTGGACGTCAATGTTCCGGCCACCCTGTATAGTTCGTCAACTAAACCATAAGTTTTATTTTATTATTATTTGACACAATATTACGATGATTGTTTTACTTTTTTTATTTAATTTTGTTAATTCAATTTTAATTTAATTTTATTTTATACTTACTTTTCAATCGATTTTATAATGTAGATTTATTGCTCACCTTATATTGTGAATGTTGTGCATGCCTTTATGTGATATATTTACACAGCACAGAAGACTTACGATTAATTGTGACAATCTTTGTAAATATTTCGTTGGCTTGCCTCAATAAATAAATAAATAAATAAAAACCATTAGAACCGCCCCTTTTTAAAGTTCCATAGTCAAAAGGTAAAAAAAGCGAAACCCTCATTTTATCATGTCTGTCTGTCCGTCCGTTCGTATGTCACAGCCATATTATTCGGAAACTATTTAGACTACCTACACAGTTGAAACTTGGTAGGTAGATGTATTCTGTAAAGCGCTTTACGATTTTTGTACAAATATAAAAAAAAACTTTAAACACTAAGGGAATGAAAAAGAAAAAGAACCCCTATTCATGGAACTGAAACTAAAAAAAAACTTTTTTCTATCAAACCTATTCGTGTGGGGTGCATATAGATTAGTATTGAGAAATGACATTGAGATTCTTAAAACCATTTTTTCTCAAAGTCGATCGTTTAAAAGATAGACACATCCAAGTTGAAAAATGACCCTCTAACTTTTAAACTAAGTGTGAAAAATCTAAAAAAAAATTAAGCTGTAGATCACAATAAAAACTTTGAACGATATATAATTAATAGTATTTGAGCTATAGCACATTGGGCCGCGGGTTGTACACTAGTTAACGCGGCCTCGACATAGAGGGCTAAGAAGGAACATGGGTGGTTTTTAGTCAGTAGAAGTCTGACACTCCCTTTCGCTCTGCCCAAGAGCGGGAGGGGTTATTCGATGATTTTCCACCCGACAAAAAAAAAGCTATAGCACATTTAAATAACCGCAAATATAACTTTGTCATTCATACACACTATGAAAAACAAACTTCTCCCATTTTTTTTTTCTGTTGTTATTACAATTTAAAGGGAAGCCCCCTTTAATGCCCCTCTACTACGATGGTACGGAAGGAACCCTTCATGTGGAAGTCGGATTTACTTGCACTTGGCAAGTTTTTTTCAAAGATGGCGGCCGTGGGACAAGGTTTGCAACTGCTGCATCTTAGATTTAACTTTAAACTGAACCCACCTTGATACTTAAAACATAAAATTGGGTCCACTAACAAAATGCAACCTAAATGTAACTTTTCAATGGACCAAAAATCCTAAGCTTAGGTAGTGTTTGTAATTTTGTATAACACTTACTGCGGTACTTAGAGATATTTAATGATTATTTAAGCCGTGGTTGAATGACAAAATTGTCAAAACCTTTATTTAGTGAAGGCCTAAGTTATCATTAAAGCTCTCTGAGTGCGGCAGTTAGAGAGGAAGTTTTAATTGCAAAAATAATAATGAACCAATTAGAAGACTTACTGGACTGTTTCAAATGGCTCTCCTTGACAGATGGTTTGCTGAACATGTATATAGGATTAGTGTCTGTTCCAGCACTGTACGAGGACACCATGTGGTCAGACTGTAGAACTTCGCCCCCGCTCACAAGGAGCACCAAGGAGTTTGCTGACACTTTGGTTTTCCTCTCTATTGCTAGTTTTAGTGAGGATACGCTAAAAATAATGGTTTTATTAGACTTGGCCACAATGGAAATGTAAATATTTGGAGATTTATAACTCCTCTCTACTCTACCCTATAAAGTTTAGGTTTCTGTTCACCTGCTCAATTTTATTTACTGAAACTCATATTCAGCAAAGGATAACTAAAAATACATATCTGTAACAAACCTATAATTTTCAGAATGAACAAAAATCGTCGTATTCTTTAAAAACCATCTCATCATCATCAGTGGGCCATATAGGACCCCACAGCGGCATTACTACACTATTGATATTTAGCGTAAACCCTTGTCTGCAGCTGACATATCTCTGAGCTTAGGTAGTACAGTCACGAGCAATAATATGTATACACTTGGTCAAGTTCCAACGCGAATTTCTGGTGAAATAACGATTGAAAGTTTGAAATATTAACTGCTTTATGATGATATGGGTTCCAAAATATTAGTTTAGTTTCGTAACATGAAAATGAAATCATTACAGTAGGCGAAAATTGCTTCTAAGGTTTGTTATGTGTATACCAGGGACGTAGCGTGCCCATAACTCGATTCCCTCAGGCTTCCCTTCGGGAAAATTACACTCTACGTAGTGGCTACTTTAGTAAAAATATTGAATATATCATTGAATTTAAAAATATTGAATATATCATTGAATTTAAAAATATTACAAAAATGCCATTATTTTTCATGTCCATTGCCGGGGTCCATTCTATTTTCATTTCATAATTTAATATTCAAATGATCCCCGCCTGCTTCCAAGTTTTGTTTAATTTAAAATGTGCTTGTTTTATACTTTTCAGTTTTTTCAGTCGGGTTTTTTAGTTTTTTTTAAACTAGGTACTTTTTTTATTTCCAACTTTTTAGTTCTTTTGTGTCTGTTCTTTCGTTGGTCGCGTAAAAATCTTCGCAGATGATTTGTCTTTTGTGTTTGTTACCCGACTGCGGCGAAGCCCAAAAGGAGGGTTATTTAAAAAATAATTTTATGATTTTTGTGACTTTGAATTTACTTTAAACATATAAGTGTCATATATTTTTGTAATCTTCTTTTAAAACCCTTCAATTTGATACCCTACTCGATGGTAATGGAATATTTTTTATTTTTTTAAATACGTTATAAGGCCCTCAAAATCGGGCCGCAGGTAGTCCACCGGTTATCGCGGCCTCGACATAGAGGGCGAAGAAGGAACATGGGTGGTTTTTAGTCGGTAGAAGTCTGACACTCCCATTCGCTCTGCCCAAGAGCGGGAGGGGTTATTCGATGATTTTACACCCACCAAAAACAAACAAAAAAAAAAAAAGGCCCATAAAAACCGCAAATTTCTTTTCTTTTTTAATTTTAATGAAACCAGTGACACTCGCGCCATCAAGACGAATATAACGACGTATATTTTATTCAAATCCCTTCATCCGTTTAGGAGTTATGAGGGAACAAAGAAACGGATATACATACATACACGTCAAACACATAACCCTCCTTTTGGGCTTCGCCGCAGTCGGGTAACAAACAACGCCAAATAAGCCGGTACTCGGGTGTCAGAATTCAGAACTAAAATTCGTATGAGCGCGCTTACGTGACCGCTGTCGCTCGCACACCGTTTAGTAGGTAACTCAGTAAGCCGAATATTACCAGGTTATGAAAAGGCAGGAATCGAGACTATGTAGGGGAGAAACGTTATAACTCGGTCATTTATGAACCGATTTTCAAAATTCTTTATTTTATTTGGAAGAATATACTCCCCAGGTGGTCCCATTATCTTCATGTCAGAATCTGGTGATGAAATCTCAAGGTTATCGAGAGCAACCCTCAAATTTTATAGGCAGGTATTACGTGTTACGTGTTTTTTAAATTATTCAATTATTCGCATCCGGCAGTCATCACCTAGTGTTGCCGATCTGATGATGAAAGGAAATTAACAGGTAGGAGTAGAAAAATAATTCTTAAACAAAATATTATCAGGACGTAGGTATGTATGGTTTTAATCTTTTAGGTTTTCTAGGTTAGCTGATAACGTACTCCTCAACGGTCCGAAATTCAAATTTAATATGGCACCGAAGATTTTTTTGGATTATTCGACATGAATGTCAATTTCGTGGTTTTTGGAGTCGGTGATATCGGAAATGAGGTCAAAACGAACGGGAAAAAAACTAAAATATATACTAAACCAACAAATAATAAAATAAAACGTTTTTTTTCTTCAGCTTGCCTTTTTGTATTATTGGCGGTTCGTCACTGGTGTATACATACTGGTGCTGCTGACTGTACAAGTCTATTTAAAAAGATGACTAGATTTTTTGCTATGAGTAAGATAAAATAAGTGGATGACTTGTAAAATTGTTAAGCACAAAGAGTAGAAAAACAAAAAGTCAATGAATTACTAATTCAAATTATTTATGTTTAAACTTATTCAGATAGAATTTGGTTGTTGTTCAAATATGTAAGTGAAGACCATTTGAAGATCTGTATGTAATGAATTAATGAATCATCATAAATTCCACCGTTTCTCCGTCCTGAGGACCAGCAGAGGCTAGCTCTTAGGAAGCTCACTGTGTAGGTCATCGACATGTTGGACAAATCATTATGCTACCTATAATTTATTTTGTGTTACTAGCCTAGCTTTTTCAGAGCTATGTTGGGGTCCAGTTCCAGTTTAACTGGATGCAGCTGAATAACAGTATTCTACATGGAGTGACTGCCTATTCCTCCACACCACAACCCAAATAAATAACATTTTTCATACTTACTTCTGCAACGTGAGGCTCATGTCGTATGTGGTCATTTGACCAGCATCCACATGGAAAACATACAGCATGGTGGCAGTATATTATGAACCTTCACAATTAAAATAAATCACACCTTCGTGTAACTAACGCTTGCATCTGTCTTGTGTATCCATGGACACTATAAATTAAAATGATGAATACATTAAGTTTAATTGCAGATTAATTACAATTTTGAGGCCTGGTTTGACATGACTGCTATCTTTGAGGATTACACACATCATGAATGGTTAAATTACGAATGAAAATCAGCTAGACAAACAGAAACTGATAAAAGATAGTGATCAAAAACAGTATGAATACAACAAAAGGCTACTTGTGCTTACCCCATAAAAGCATAATTTCCTGTTTTCCAGCTGAATATTGATATTAGAGCAAATATTTTCTACTATGTAATCTTTGTCTATCCCTATCACACCTGTGTTTTATATTTTTCCAAATATATATTTTTTAATAACCCCACAGCTGGGACTGCGGCTTTCTATCTATGAGGGGGAATAGGCTATAAACCACCACGCAGACCCAGTTCAGTTTGGTAGATGTAACATGTTTTCAAATTTTTGGTTCTAGGAGCATGTCCTAGAACCAACCAGTTTCCACATGATATTTTCCTTCAGCATTTTGAGATCAGCTGTGACTAAATAAATTCAGGAATTAATGCGCCTGCTTGTGTTCAAACCCACGATTTACTATTTGTAACTAGAGGCATGATAGGGGGTGGATAAAAGATCATTTAACATACACTATATTTGCTCTAGTTTTATTTTTCCAGAAGAAATAAGACTATGTTTGTATGAGCTAAGTACTGCTGCTAGCCTTTCCTCTTAATGTTTATCACACAAACAAAGGTTGATTACGCTTCACTATGGCTTCACAATGGAGAGAACAATTGTCAAGTCAAAACTAAAGCGTTTATTTATATAACATACATATCTATTTGGCACTTTTAAATTGTCAATAAAACAGTCAATAACTATTTACCTAATTTAATAGATTACAATAATATTTAATTTTACATAAAACAATAATTTATTGACTCAATTGTCATGGTTACTGAACAAATGGTACTTTATTGAATAGATTCATTCGCTACTTATTTAGGAAGCTTTAAATTCAAAAACTTTCACTGGATATATCATACATTTTCACCCATTTAAACATCATCTCATTAGAGATTAACTTGTATGTTCTATCTTTTGTTGGTAAACTGATAACACCATAATAAACAATAACAGCATTAAGGACCTAAACAAAATTAAAAGCATGGTATTTTCATATATATATATATATATATATTGTTATTAAAAGGATTAAAAATGTGCAAACTGAAAATAGTTTTCAACATCTACTTATAATGAATTACTTATGCAGAGTTAATTAGCAATGTAGGGCCTTTGAAATAAATATACCCAATATTTTTTACCTAATGGCATTTTTTTTTAAACATCAAAAAAAGACTACGCGTAATATATATTTATTAGACAAGCCTAAAATAAACAACAACGTCACAGCACGGACTATCTGCACAATCGGTAAATTTGTTAACTTTACATAATATTCGGCATTGAAACAATTACAATGCCTGATGCAATATAAAACACATTAACGGCGCAACAGACTGGAGTAACTAAGTAAACCAGTTCAGTTTTTTCGTTTGTAAAAAAATTTGAACAACAAAGATTTTTAGCACTTACGCAGTCCAGAAGTCTTGCAAATACTCCTAAAGCATTGCTAAGCATTCAAACAGAATCCATTAGCACGCATTTCTATTCATCACGGCAAATAATAAACAAACACGTAAAGCGAAATTACACGAGTAAGATAGGCTGTTTATAATTTTAGCTCTCGAAAATGTAAAAACACCACCATTGCTCAATTCAATAATCACTCAGCTGACATGACAGCGCACACTACATACTCACAACAAAAACATTGAACTATGTAACGTTAGTGTTGTCCCTATCATACTTATTACAACTTTACATACTCGTCTCTGTTTCATGCTCAACAATCTAAATACATCTTTGTGGTATAAATTCTAAGTTTTGAAATGTCAATCACAAACGGAAGTTTCTTAGTGTTACTAGAGCAAAATAAATAAAAGACAAATTAGAGCATTCTACCTGAAAAGTAGCCAATAAATACCAAGTAAAGTATTCAAGCCACTTCTGAAGTTCTGACAGAAAGAAATTAATAAGCAAAACACTGGTTAGTCAAGGTCATCGCCAGGGGTTTGGACAAACAAACTTAGGTTTCTTGGTCTGAGGGTATGGAAGATAGGGCACGCCACGATAGTGGCGGTAAGGCCCCTCTTTGAGGAGTGGCTAGCCCTCACCTTCCGTCTGAAGCAGGTCCTCACCGGACACGGTTGTTTTGGGAGGTACCTGCACCGAATCAGGCGGAAACGCCCGGATGCCACCATTGTGAGGATCGACACAACGGCGGCGACCTCTCGCGCCCGACCCTGGTGCAAGCTATGGTCCGGGGCGAGGAGGAATGGGACGCCGTCGCCTCCTTCTGCGAAGCAGCGATGCTAGCGAAGGAGGTGGGGGAACGCGAGAAGGAGAGGACCTCTCGTCCCAGCCGCCGCGGGAGACGCTCCGGGCGTCGGGGGCCACGTGACGACTTCCGGCCACCGTAGACGCGGGCCTGTGGACGGAGAGTGATGGGCTAGCTCGCTGTGCGTCCAGGCCGTGTCGCCGGCGCGTTCGTGTTCCATGCGCGCCTCAAAGAGGTGTCAGAAACATGGGAGGGGCCCAAGTTACCGCGGCCTCGACACATAGGGCTAAGAAGAAAGATGGGTGGATTTTATTCAGTAGAAGTCTGACACTCCCTTTCGCTCTGCCCAAAGCGGGAGGGGGTAATTTGATGATTTTCCACCCACCGAAAAAAAAAATGGTATGGAAGATTTAGGCAGCTAACTGGTAACAATTTAACTTTGTCGCGTTCTGCTATAAACTAATTTAATTTTTAACCGACTTCCCAAAAAGGAGGAGGTTGTCAATTCGATTGGTATTTTTTCATGTTTTCCGTTCCATTCGAACCATTTCCACCCTGAGGCAGGTCGTCTAGTAGTGCCACCTAGCTACCAGATATGAAACTATTTGTTTATTGTTCAGTTGTTAATCATATAATATATAAGATAGATGGCGCCAATCTGTTGGATTCTATTCCATCACGATAGTGACTTCCCATTTTTTTTGCAAGCTCTCCGAATTTTTGACACACGGAGTTAGGCATGACGCACACGTTTTAATCAAGCATGACATAGCCGGAATGACTGCAGGCATGACGAGCATGACCATAGGCATGATGATAAGAATCACGTCGAAAAGCAACTTTTATTGATTTTATCCGATATCCAGCACAACACAAATATATCAAATTAAATTAGTTGTTTTGAGGTACTATAGTAATCTTATATAGGTTACATTACACAACATCACACCACTCCCCGAAGGTTTAGGCAGAGCTGGTGTAGGTAGGTACCTATTTAATAGGTACCACATTTATAATAGCCAGTTATTTTTAAGTTTCATGCACAAATGCAGACTGGCTGCTGCTGAAAAATTCCCGATGGAAAATTCCATTAACAATTTGCCGTTACTTTATAGGGGACTTAAATAATCATATCTGGGGAAATGTGGGTGTGTAGTGTGCTATTAGGTACCTACCTACCAGGGGCGTAGCTACCGCCGTATCTGCCGTATCAATTATACGGGGTCCACGGGGCCCCCGACGTGCCTAAGTAAAAATTTATAAAAACTTTTAATTTATACTTTATTTCAGAAATGACATAAGACAAAAAAAAGACAATTTTGCTTTCCCGCGTAGTGCGTGCATTCTAAAGTTATCATCAGCTAACTAGGCAAGGGAAAAATAGGCAAGGGGAGTGTAATATATATTTAATTTGAATTGTTTGTAAACATTTTGGAAAACTGACAGATAGATAATTATGATGAATAATTTATTTCTTTTTTTTTCTTTTGTGAGAAATTTTTACCCTTCTTAAGGGCCCCCAGTAGAAGTCAGACCTGCCTGAAGTCAGCCAAGACGAAATTGAGGCGGCTCTTAAACAGCTTAAAAATGGAAAAGCCCCTGGTGAGGATGGGATCACGACCGAGCTCCTGAAAGCGGGTGGACGTCCTGTACTGAAGAAGCTTCAGGAGCTCTTTAACTCTGTCCTGTTCTCTGGGAGAACTCCGAAAGCGTGGCAAAGGAGCGTGGTCGTTCTTTTCTTTAAGAAGGGTGATAAGACTCTTTTAAAGAACTACAGACCTATTTCGCTTCTTAGCCACGTATATAAGCTGTTTTCAAGAGTCGTCACAAATCGTCTGGCGCGAAGACTCGACGAGTTTCAGCCACCGGAGCAGGCCGGGTTTCGAGGAGGATACAGTACCGTGGACCACATTCACACAGTGCGGCAAATTATACAGAAGTCCGAAGAGTATAATCGGCCCCTGTGCTGTGCGTTTGTGGACTATGAGAAGGCTTTTGACTCTATCGAGACCTGGTCTGTTTTGGAGTCTATGCAGCGATCCCAAGTCGACTGGCGATATATCCAAGTGCTGAGATGTCTTTATGAAAGCGCGACAATGACCGTCCAAACTCAGAACCAGCAAACTAAACATATCCTACTACGTAGAGGGGTAAGACAAGGGGACGTAATCTCCCCGAAATTGTTCACCAACGCGTTAGAGGATATGTTTAAGACGCTGGACTGGGAAGGACGCGGCATTAATATCAACGGCGAGTACATCTCACACTTGAGATTTGCAGATGACATCGTCATACTAGCCGAATCGCTGTACGACTTGCAGCAGATGCTGGACAGCCTAGTTGATTCTTCTGCGCGCATCGGTCTCCGGATGAACTTGGACAAAACCAAGGTTATGTTCAACGAACACATTACTCCGGAGCCGGTGGCTATCAATGGCGGTGCTCTCGAAGTTGTTCAAGAATACGTTTACCTCGGGCAAACTTTGCAGTTTGGTAAGAACAACTTTGAGAGGGAGGCTAGCAGAAGAATTCAGCTGGGCTGGGCGGCGTTTGGGAAACTTCGTCGAGTCTTCTCGTCGCGTATTCCCCAGAGCCTTAAGACTAAAGTCTTTAATCAGTGCGTCCTACCTGTTATGACTTACGGAGCCGAGACGTGGACACTCACGGTACGGCTGGTCCATCAGTTCAAGGTCGCTCAGCGAGCTATGGAAAGAGCTATGCTTGGAGTTTCTCTGAGGGATCGAATCCGGAATGAGGTGATCCGGCAGAGAACTAAAGTTGTCGACATAGCTCACAGAATAAGCAAGTTGAAGTGGCAATGGGCCGGCCATATCTGTCGCAGAACCGATAACCGTTGGGGTAGACGTGTTCTTGAGTGGAGACCGCGAATTGGCAAACGTAAGGTGGGACGCCCTCAGGCTAGGTGGAGCGACGATCTTCGCAGGGTGGCTGGTAGCAGCTGGATGAGAGTTGCCGAGGACAGAGAAAAGTGGCGTGCAATTGGAGAGGCCTATGTCCAGCAGTGGACTGCTATAGGCTGATGATGTTGAAGGGCCCCCAAACAATTTTTTTATACGGGGGCCAAGGCACGCTACGCCACTGCTACCTACACCTCTGCCTTCGAGAAATACAGGCGTGATATTATGTAGTATCTTACATAGGAAATTAAAGAAAAATATATATTTCAGTACCATACTGTTTATTTCGGCATAAAAGTTTTTTACATAACAATGATGAATGAAAGAATGTTTAAGTAGTGCTGTAAATAAGCCCCAAGTATAATTTTATTATACAGATCTATAATGCAAGTCAATTCAAAGGTTGATCACCTTTACAAAAGGTCATCGTTTTATTATGCATTACATTGGCACAAAGTCCTTTTCAATAAATAATTATGAATAAAACCAATATTAGAAATAGATCAATAACAATACACTTGTGATAAAATAAATTACATATTTTTAACAATATTACTGTACAAACATGTATAAGTGGGCACTTAAAAATTGAATGCAATACTTATAATGATAAGGCTACTAAAATCCAAATAAGCATTTGATAAAGTTTCATAGCAAGCTCTTACAATTTCACTATTCTTAGCAAAACAACCACCTTGGATATTCTAAAATAATGAAATATTGAAAATAAATGTTGTCATAAATGCTTTAAATTCCTAAAGGAATACTATGCAGAAGTCATACAAATGCACATGCTTTAAATACAAATAAAAAACAACTTTGAACACACTAGTGAAACTGAGAATATGTGAAATCCCATGATAAACCTTCTTATAAAAACTTTTGTTCATAAAAATATAAAATAACCAACTTCCTAACTTATTGTTAAAATGTAGACTTTTATAAAAATATAATTTATACATCACAAAAATAAAGTTGTAGCTACCTTGTAACCTTTAAGGAGATACTCTTCTCACTAAAATTAAACTTTACAGTTGTAATTACAGAAACATATTAATTTTTATTGGTGTAAAAATATTTGTCAATAATTAATATCATTAGTCAGTAGCATAATATACATAAATTATCATAACCATCTTTTAATTGCATTTTAAATAGTATATCAAATTAATTTCCTTTTTATCACAATTTTTAATATGAGTGATAGCCTGACCCCTGCTTATCTTCAAATTATTTCTTTAAAGGTAACTCATGCACGAGTTTCACGTGATTATCACAGCTTACATTTATTTGTCACAAGTTAATATCAGGTAGTTTACAGAAGTGGATAAGGCACTCACACAACTATTGTCATAAAGTTAAAATGGTCCCCTTAATTTATTATACTATCATGCAAAAACTAAAAACATTAATGAACAATGATGGTTTGTTTAAAATATACTTTCCAAAGATAACAATATAAATCTGTAAAAGGTACAGTAGGAATGCAAAATTTAAATAAATAACAACTAATTGTGATTTAAATCGGAATGTAACTTAACTGTATCTGTAACTAATTGTTAAAACATTATTATGCAAATTATAATAATTATCAAAAACCACAAAAGCAAACCACCACCATCAGCTATAATAACCAGGCTCTAATTAAATTTAAGATAGTGTTGGTTTCTGCCATTTATATGAGCCGGTGTACTTAAAGTCATATGAAGCAAGTTTGCTATCTGCTTCGGGAGGGCCTCGTGATCCGTAAACATATGGAACAGGTTTAATATGTTTCTCTTCCAGTTCTTTGAGAACAGGTGTGAAAATACGCCAAGCCTCCTTCAATTCGTCACTACGTACAAAATGCATTTGTGTTCCAGTAAATACATCCAGAATAAGTCTCTCATATGCATCAGGGACATCAGCTTCCCTGTAGCGCATACTATATGTCAGATCCAATTCAGTTTCCACAAGGTCGAATTTCATTCCAGGTGATTTGCTCATTAGTTTCAAATATAAAGCCTCACCAGGCTGAACACGTATTACCAGTTCATTTCTCTTTGCATGTCCATTAAAGATGTCACCAGGAACATCTTTGTACTGAATTCTCACTTCTGCTTTTCTCTCATTTAGAGCCTTTCCACAGCGAAGGATGAAAGGCACACCTTGCCATCTTGCATTATTAATCTGAAGTGCAGCAAGTGCATAGGTTGGTGTCGCAGAATCCTTTGGTACAGTTGGGTCCTGTAGATATCCCACTGCTTCCTCACCTTTGCCCTCAGGATTACCCACATACTGTCCAACCAGAATATCATCCACCTTTATAGGCTTAATGTGGCGCAGAACTTTTACTTTTTCATCTCTGATGTCATTTGGATTCAAAGTAACAGGTTTCTCCATAGCAACAAGTGACAAAATTTGAAGAAGGTGATTCTGCATGACATCACGAATAATACCAAAATCGTCAAAATAACCTCCTCGGCCTTCAGTACCAAATGGTTCCTTAAAAGAGATTAGTACAGATGCAATATTCTCCCTATTCCATGAAGGGCTGAATATTTGGTTAGCAAACCTGATGGTCATGAGGTTTTGGACCATCTCTTTTCCGAGGTAGTGGTCAATTCTGTAAATCTGTTCTTCTTTGAACAAGCCAGCCAGGTGACAGCTCAATTTGTCCGAACTTTCATCATCTCGACCAAAAGGTTTTTCAATGATAACTCTAGTGAAACCCTTAATGGATACACAAGCATTTCGTATATTTACTGTTACATCTTCAAAAACAGTTGGTGGTACAGCTAGGTAAAATATTCTGTTAGCAGTTGGACCCTTTTCATTCTTGCTAATTAGTTGGTTCAGCATTTCATAGTCAATTCTTTTGTCATAGGAACCCGCTAAATACTCGTTATGCTCCCAAAATTCCTTCAATTTCTCTTCTTCACCAGGACGAACTTTTAAATACTTTTTGCATTTCTCTTTTACTTCTGCGATTGTTTGTTTCGTACGAGCATAACCAACAAACCTGGTGTGACGAGGTAAAAGATTGTCTCTATATAAATACCATATAGTTGGATAAATCTTCTTTCTTGCGAGATCTCCCGACGCTCCACATAATATGAAAGTGTGGGGATACTGAAAATCAGTTTTGTTTTCCATGTTATCGTAGGTTATTCACTTGCAAAAACTATAATATCGTCTGTTGAACAAAATACGTAGAGGTAACGTATTAATGAAGCACTTAATATCGATGTCGTCGTAGTGATAAAAAAAATAGTTACAATGCAAAAAGTACACTAAACATTTACGCCGGGAAACTCAACAGAGTAAACTTGTAATTTTGTCAGCAAAGTATTTATACAAAACTTTTTCCAATTTCAAACTTACACAGGTGCAAGGTCGATTGTAGCATTTCGCAATCTGATTGGTTTATAAGTAAACAACCTACTTTTTAAACCAATAGAACATATAACACACGTTTGTTTTCATAGTGACAATGAGAACTGACCTTAATAAATGACATTAACTTGACATTGAAAAATTAAAAAGTGCGTTCCGATATGACCATAGATAAACTATAAAAGACACATTGTATAAAATAATTATAAGCAGCATTATTTTGTGGCAAAACTATGTAACAAACTTGCTGAGCCCAAAATCATAAATCTTTCTGTGAAATGAAAGCATTTTGAGTTTAATTTTTTCATCTAATTAATTAAAACTTAAACCCTTAAGTCATAAATCTTTCTGTGAAATCAAAGCATTTTGAGTTTCAATTTTTCATCTAATTCATTAAAACTTTTTAATTTAGAATGATCGTTAGATGACATATTAGTAGTTTCTATGGCGTCATATAAAATAAAAAACTACAAAAATTCGTTCGGAAGTTTTGAATTTATCTATTTCATTAAAATTTCCGAACGAATTTCGACTGTGACGTGACGCGTTGTTTTATGTCACTGAGAATTAATTGAAATTGGGTTAATGGTGAATTCTATAAATATTAGTTAATGTTATCGCCTTTTTTGATAGCAGTAAAGTATTATAACTAGTGTGTTTCATAATACATCTAAAGACATTGATGTGTAGCAAGGGGGTGTATTATTTCATCTTTATATAGGTATATTTAGTTCAACGACCTTGTTACTGACAGGTTCATCGTTAGCCACTGAACTGTTCTATGAAAGTGGTATATCGTAAACGACAGATACATTTAACCAGATGATGGAGCCCGCGAGAGATTCAGGTAAGAAACTAACAGTATATTCTAAGAAAGTTTGGTTATGCCAAATTATAGACTATTTACAGTATCCATGTCGTATTTAGGACACTGTGGGCCTTGTTTTACATGATAAACAACTGTTCCAGTAGGAATGACTAGTTTATTCTTATTGCAGGCTACCAGTGAGTGTATTATTTGTTTCATGTAGTGTCTTTAGTTTACATTTGGCACAAGCCATTGATTATACTTGAGATAAGTGTTGGGTGTTGTTGTGATTGAGGCACAGTATAATAAAGCAGACACACAACTAATGTTCTCAGCTTGAAACTGAATGAGCAGTGATGGAAGAGATTTATTATGATGTAGACATTGAATACTGTTTAACTAATATACTGTTTATTACTAGATTTCTTTAAAAAAATTAAGTTCCTTATCCCTCTGGCCCAATTATGCCATGATAAAAGTGATTACCTATGCATAAACCAGTAGTATAGCAATAGAAGTGTTCTCTAAGAAAACATGTTGTGTCAACCCTAAATAAATTGGGATAAGGGCAGGAGAACGATGAAATATTGAATCCTCAACAAAAACAACTTTTAATTATTTACTTTTATATTACAAAAGTTGAAAAGTTGTAAGGTATGAGTATCCAAATACAATAGTGTATTTGGATACTTATATATACCTTACAACTTTTCTTACTTTACAACTACTATGGAATTACAAGCCATGGAACTTTATTTTAGGGCCAGCTTCCAGTATAACCGGTCATAGGTGAACTAAAGAAACACTTTATTTATTTTTAATCTCTATATGTATTAGTTTTTTAAAATAGTCAATTTGATCCACCAGAAAATAGTGAGAAATACATTCTGTATTCCTGACTACTTTGTAGTTGACCATTTATATAACTTTACCTGAGAGATCAATTAAAATATTGGAAATATATATTCAAGCCTGAATCAACTGTTTGTATAATTACAGTGACATAATTTAAAAAAAGATTTGATACAATAAGCAATCATAATTATAATATTTTATTACTAACACCATCATCATCCTAAATGTGAAGTTAGTGTCCTTTCACTGTGCTAGATGGCGCTTATGAATTAGTTCCAAGTGATGTTGCTAGATGGCGTTGCAAGCATGAATATGAATTATTATACAAACAACTTAGCTTTGTAAGTTTACAAACCAACTAAGGGCCGGTTTTTCAATCGCTGGTTAAATTTTATCTGATGAATAAGTTTGTCATATTGACAGTTTTTGTATAGACAATCTGTCAAAACATCACATTTATTGCTCAGGTAAAAGTTAACTGGCGATTGAAAAACTGGCTGGTATTTAAAATCGTAACCTTATGAAAATATATTTTACCCTTACTATACCTACCCATACATATTTTACCCTACCCTTTCTTAAATATAGATGCTTTAGAAAAAAATATATTTACAATTTTCAGCTTTTGTATAGCAGCCAGTCTGTGAATTGGTCTCTCACAAATAATTAATTGTGAATCTACAAAATTAAAATAAGTTTATAAAAAGAGTAAATAAGTGAACTTTTTTTCTAATTTCGATATTCCTGTGACAGGTATTCCTGTTACTGATTAACAATTCGTAAAAATAATCGGTTTTGATACCAAGTACCAAGTAATACGAGAAAAACAGTCCATATTTCTTTGTTGCTCTTTTTTAAGGTTTGTTTTTGTCATCTAATCCCTTATTATAAGATTAAAGCGACTTTAGCCAACATGTCGATTCTCCAAAATATTTTATTCAAAAACTGACTTCCTAAAAAATACTAAATCGTCGAAAATAATTCACTTCACAAATAAAGTCACTGAAGTCGGTGACTTTATTTGTGTCATTTAAAGTTACATAACACTCATTCAAACCAGTATTGATGGAGCAGTTTTTTGAAGGCTCTAAAAAATATCAACTTCGACTGTTTCTTTCTATACATCCTGAGTGCGGGGGACTTCGAACGGATGGCGTCGGGCCACGCTTGTTCATGCATCTGGTCATCCACAGACCAACTTCAGCCACTGCTGGGCATAAGCCTCTCGTTGTTTGTGCCAAGGTCCACGTTTTTGTGCCAGTCTCATCCAAGATATTCCCGCGACAGCAACAATGTCGCCTGCCCATCTCGCTGCCGGACGACCAACACTTCTTTTTGCAGTCCTTTGATGCCACTCGGCTACAGCGCCTGCAGCTTTACTCCACCTGTTTTATTTTTTTGCGAGGTGAAAAATCTTCAAATGACTCCTCCCGCTTTGGGCGGGGCGGAAGGCAGTGTCAGACTACTACTGATTAAAAACCACTCATGTTCTTTCCGTTTCTTCTTAGCCCTTTGTGTCCGGGGCCGCGGTATCTCTTTCGAACAACCCGCAGCCCCGTCAGGCGTCGGCCCTTGCTGGCCCCTGCAATGTTGCTGTAACCTCTTTGAACACGAACGCCCTGTCGACACGCCCTGCCATCGTCATAAGACGGACCGACGGTGAGCTAACCCTTTACTCACCGTTCACGGGCCCCCGCCTACAGTCGCCGGGAATCACCCTGCGACTCCCGAAGCTTTACTCCACGTGCCATCACCTCCACACTCTGTGCGAAGTCTCGTTGAGATTTCAAGATTACAAAAAACTATTTAGATGTGACTGTGACGGATGATAGAACTTATCATGAACTGCTATGTGGTTTTCTAAGTGTTACATTAAAATTACAGAATGCTTGGTTGACGTATGTGTGAAGGGTTACTTTACACCCTGTATATAGACTAGTGACCCGCCCCGGCTTCGCACGGGTGCAAAAAGATACTAAAACCTTCCTCTTGATTCACTCTATCAATTAAAAAAAACCGCATCAAAATCCGTTGCGTAGTTTTAAAGATTTAAGCATACATAGGGATATAGGGACAGAGAAAGTGACATTGTTTTATACTATGTAGTGATAGTGATACAGGGTGTAAATTACCCTTCACACATACGTCTACCAAGCATTCTATACATCAAAGTACCCCTTTTTTTTTTTTTTTTTTGGTGGGTGTAAAATCATCGAATAACCCCTCCCGCTCTTGGGCAGAGCGAAAGGGAGTGTCAGACTTCTACTGACTAAAAACCACCCATGTTCCTTCTTCGCCCTCTATGTCGAGGCTGCGATAACCGTTGGACTACCCGCGGCCCCGACAGGCATCAAAGTACCCCTGCGCAAAATTTTTTGCTGGGAAACGACTTTTTTTTTAAGGTCAAAAATCACATTTTACGGTAAAACTCAATGTAGCACTATTAAAACATTGTGCTAGTGGATGCTTTGAATAGTAAGCGGGTCATGGAGGTAATTTAAGTAAAGTTATAACCTGAAAAACTAGTATTTTCAAAAACAACTGTACAAAATTTGGAACTTTGACCCCCAATATCTCCGTAACTAGGGGGTTCCCAGCAATGGTCTAGAACCAAAAAAAAATATCACAGTGGCCCCACCACTGTGATATTTTTTTCAACAAATGCCCTTCGTTCGCGTTAAGGGTACCTTAACACCCTTTACAGATGATCATTTTTCGTTCATGTGTGTTCGCGAATAACTTCGTCGTTTATGAACCAATTTTGATACATAAAAATATTGGAAAGGAGATATTTCAAGGGTGGTACCATGATATGGAAACCAGGACATGGTGATAGGATCCCAGAGAAATCGAGGACAACTATTAAATTTCATAGGCACGTATTACGTGAAAATAAGGGAATAAAAAAGGGAATCTTGAAGGTTCAGGTTAAGGGTTAGGTTTCTTGGTTGAATGTTAAATGCTTAGTAAATATTTCTATAGCATATTACAACTAAAAATAAAAAAACCTTTTTGGCAAAAAAAAAAACAACAGACTTCAAAAACACCAAAAGGTGAAAAATTAACTTCATTCATTTTTCACTTTTGGTGTTTTTTTTTGCAAAAAAGTTTTTCTTCATCATTTAGAGAGCAGTGTTAATGTGCAGTTATCGTCCATCGGCAAAGACAAACTCGTTAGTTCGCTCGCAGTCATGATTTAAGTACCTGCATGCTGATCACCGTAGATATCGTGGATCGATTCGGGTGGCCTTTACGCTCTTTTGAAGGTAATCGACTTGCAATACCAACTTCAACTTTAATCCCAGCATAGGGGCCTTCAACTCCCTTCGTTCTATACTCGGTGTATTAACAACAAGACATACACACCATCATATTGATAAATTTACTTGGTGACTTTCTTTGTCTGCTCCCTCAAGGAATATAATCGTAATGTGACGTAGGTAGGGCGGACGCCCGTCGGCCGCGGGTTGTTCGAAAGAGATACCGCAGCCTCGGCACAAGGGCTAAGAAGGAAAATGGGTGGTTTGTAGTCAGTAGAAGTCTGACACTCCCTTCCGCTCTGCCCAAGAGTAGGAGATTTCCCACCCCAAAAAAAAAAAACGCTTAGGTACCAACATTATATGTATTAAAAATGCAAAACTACCTGTACGCAATGTCTGCGGCTCTGTTGCTTTTAATCCTGGCAAAAAATAAAACACACTACAGTCAGCCTGAAATCTGGGCAGTCGGATCAGACACCACCTTGCTGATGGCTATTTATAATATTAGTAAAAAAAAAAGAAATTATCCTCATTTTCCTCTGATTAGCCAGAACTATTTAGGATTGCAGCATTTATTTTCTTCTAATATCTTAGTAGTCATCTGTCCAGCCTTAGGGTGAGGGCAAACGAGCGTTATTTTGTGAGTCGTGAGTCGCAGAATTTTGGTCGCAGAAATTGTTTGTGTTGTGTGAGTCGGCAGGCAACTCATTTTGCGTCGCCGTGTGAATCAAATAGGACTTTTGTATGAAACCTATTGCAGAAGAATTTCTGCAACAGAAATTCTGTGACTCAGGACTCACAAAATTACGCTCTTTTGGCCTCACCCTTAACATCTTTCACACATCCTCCGCTTTTTACCCGACTGCAGCGAAGCCCAAGGGTTTTAAAAGAAGATTACAAAAATATATGACACTTATATTTTTAAAATAAATGCAAAGTCACAAATCCTATAAACAAACACAAAAGTTAAATCATCTGCGAAGAGTTTTACGCGACCAACGAAAGAACAAACACAAAATAACTAAAATGTTGTAAATAAAAAATAGTTAAAAAACTAAAAAAAACCGGACTGAAAAAACTGAAAAGCAAAAAACAAGTAGGTACATTTTAAAATTAAACAAAACTTGGAAGCAGGCGGGGTTTATTTGAATATTCTTCTTTCACGACATTTCCCTTAATTAAAAATATACTTAACACTTAAATATCTCATAGAAATCCTGCTATACCGAAGGGGACTTCTAAATTCTAGTTGGATATCTTAATACTTTCTAACAGTATAATTTTATTATTTACTGTCTATTTACCTGATTTGGCAATCAGTTATATTATCTGTCGAGGTCACATTGGCACTGATATATTTGTTATGTTTCAATGATAACAAAGATAATAACAATTCATTTTGTCAGTTCTTGGAAAAAGTTGGACCTGACCCGAACATTCAACACTCCTGTACATCATTTTTTTATCCTACTGCAAACAAAAGACTTTTGAGTAACGGCTACTTGTTAAAAAAAACAAATGTTTGTGTAGATAAAATATTTCTCAATATAGGTAGGTGCTTACAGCGTCAACTTCATTATCCATTCATTGGGGTCCCGCAGGGTGGCGCTCTATAACCAATGGCTAAATATTCTAGAAACACTTCGGATATCGAATTTAAATGCCCCTTTAGTTACTTACGTATTAACGGCCTCATTATAACCGACAACAGACGGTTTGAACCTCATTACTTGGTCTAGATCTTTTTCGAAACAATAATAATGTTAGACATAAATTATTACGTTAGACAATTTTTTTTTTCTGTATCTGGAAAAGGGCGTTGGAATCTGCGCTACAGTTTATACTTTTGCAGTTTCTATCGTTTTATTTGTTTTATAATGTCTAGTGTTATTGTTCCTAAATAAACTTATTATTATTTTATGTTTTTTTTTACCTAACGTACAAAAAAACCAAACCACATATGTTCTTTAAAAATCCTGCTTTCCGTGCGCCAAATCTGTAGTCGAACCATCAAATAAATTTAAATTGTTATAGGTATAGGAAGTTCAAACTATAAGATTTATTCTGGTAAAGATTAAAATAATCAGGATCAAAAGGATTCTGAATGCAATTCTAAGTAACTCTAATGAAGAGCTGAGATGGCTGTAATAAATTATACAGCGACCTTATTTTACAATACCGTGAAAAGCAGTAAATTGCGACACTAATGTCACTAATAACTAGAAATAACTCAATAAAAAGTTTTATTTAACTTCGGTTGAAACTAGCTCTGCTTGTATGCATTGGATAAAACTCAATCAATCACCAAAATGTGTTCTTATTCCAAAAGAAGTTCAAGTTTCAAAATGAAATGAAGTAATTTTCTATGAACGAAATTTTCTTGAAAAGAAACAAACCAAATATTTATTGAAAATTCATTACCATTTTCCAATAGAAGATAAATATATCTGACGATAACCACAAAGACATAATAATCGCCTTGATAAATCAATCAATGACGCCGGGAAATTATTTACGTCGTAATATCCTATTGAAAACTTTTTCAATAGGATATTAAACGTAACTATGTAGATTGAGATGAATGTTTTTAAGGGATCGGAATTAGGACCAACCCATGAGTAATTTGGTGCTTATGACGATAATTAAGGAACTTCGAACGTGGGATAGAAAATTCTTGAACGAAAATTGTGTTACTTTCGAAACAACATAATCAAGTATTACTTTTATTATTGTGTAGGTATCCTATATAAATTCAATCTTTTGCAGAATAATCTGCAGACCAACTTGTACTTAAATGGTCCATCATCATTACCCGAGGGTTTTTAAAGACAAAAACCAGTAACGACAAATTGGTACCTACTTGGAAGCAAAAAGTTTTAACGAGTTTGATATCTTATATAAACTGAGAAGAATTCCAAAAAAAACAAACAAATCCCACTGTGTCAATCAAACTGGTAAATTTATAAGCTAAGTTAATTAAAACTCGTATGATATAATCCGTTAAACCTATTATAAGCAACAAGATCAAATTGCATCAATTTATATCCAAGTAATAACGTGCGATAGTCTATAGTCCAATAGGTTAATAGACTAGTGAACAAGACAGATCCAAGGAAAGGAAAGGTCGTGTAGTCTGGCTGGTCACATTGCATGGTGCGGTTCGAAGGACTAAAGCACGTGCGATGCGGCGCGACAGGCAGCGCGGGCGGGTGGCAGGGCGAGGGGTGCGCAGTCGTGTGCAGTGGACCACTCGACGTCGCACAAGGTCAAGGAGAATGATTAACAACGAAAATACAGCAAAACAAACGGTGGCGATGCGGGGTACGAGCGGGGACGCGACGCGCCAGTCAGAGCAGCGACGCCGCCCGCATCGGCCGCGAGAACGGCGCCGCTCGCGACACATACGAAAATCGATGCACGATCCGTACCCGGCATTTACCATTAATTAACTACCGTAATTTCAATATTAATCTTTGATCATAGTCGTCATGACGGGTTCCGCGCGCATTTGCCACCCATGTTTGTGATGTGTCACTCGTGTTGACGATTTAGGGTTGTCTCACGATTTTCAACTTTGGAAATAGGAGCGCTCTTGGATCCCTTGCAACTACACAGCCGTAATTCATGTCTTCGTCTGCTGGTGTTGCTATGATTATGTATGCGTTATTATTTGCACATTTATTTGCAAATCTTGTGTGAAGATAACCAGTTATTCAACTTTCATTATTACCTACCTACTTAGTAGTTAACCAATTATTAAAATACTATAATTTTATGACTTACTAAATTCTCGTCTCTATCCTTCTTAAAGTTTACTCCTGGTCCCAGTAATTTTATAATTTAAAAAAACATGTGCCAGGAGCAAATTCTCATCATGCTTTCGAAATACATCAGCACTTGTTAAGATTTTGCAACTTTCAAAACCGAAAAGCACTGTTAATTAATGCTTATTTGAAGTTACTAAAACAGTTCCCCAATTATGATTGAAGTTAAAATCAACAACGTTAATATACGCAATATAAACTTGTGATGTTTTAATGCCCTTATGTCTTTATCTGACACGACTCGTAAAGAGCACTGCAAGGTTGCAAGTGTATTGACTCTAGTGTTTTGAATAAATTTATCTCTGTGCTCTATTACTCTAGCCGCTGCATTTCCATTCGCGTATTCCCCATTTTCATATCGAGATAAGACAGAACTTTCCTCGTTTGATAGTTTGACGTCAGGATGATGTAACCGAGTACCGAAAGCGTGCCAAAGCAGACCGTGATGAGATCGGAACCTCGTCAGTTTCGTGATCGCCCTAGGCTTAGCAGAGACATCTTTTTGCCTTCCAACAACACAATACTTAATTAATTCTCTAAAAGGCATTTAATGCGTATCGTATTATAAAGTATTTCAGATATTTCCGTCGTTATTCCCTAGATTGGACAGTACTGGCTACTGCTCGTAAATAATTAATTCGATTTTTCATCTCGAATCACCTGGACATAAAATTCTGATTCGTGCAAAATTGTCTCCTATCAGCTTTGTTTCTTACGAAAATCAACTTGGCTCTTGAAAAATAACCATGATTGTGAAAATTCAAATATTTTACTATCGTTTCTGGAACTTGTAATACTAGTAACAGGCCCTAAGTTTCTGATAACCTTAACGATCTATAAAATTAAATATTGTACGACTAATTCTAGGAAACTTCGACGCAAACCGACATGACAATTGTAAAATTACTAGGTACCAGTAACTGAAGCAGAACGTATGATGTTTGTCATCATAAATAATTTGCTCATATTACCCATAGCTATAATGAATTAATTGCCCCTATAACTGCTAACCCTGTACCTACCATTGTTTGTATTTAGCTTTCACATTTACTGGAATTCTTTCAAATCCTTTTTTATTTGTCTTCTTCTAGAAAATTTTTTTTTTAGTGCGAAATTCACAGTAACTTAAGTTTGAACAGTATTTCAAAATTTCAATCAAGTTTGATATTTTGTCATCTGTGTATATTTACCTCAAACAAACTAATCTACTGCTAAGCTGCAATTATATTATTAGTTCGTTTATTACTGCGTTTCTGAAGTTGGGCTTCAGTGGTTAGGTTAGTTACTTAATTTTTCTTAACTTCATGTAAAGCCAAGCCAGAGGCTAATAAATGGGCGGCATACAAACTTTGGCATTAACCATACCGAAAAGAAAAAAGTGGTTAGTACGCTAAAATGTCATGAAAAAGTAACATATCTGCTGCATCTTTTATTCAAGTCCAATTTATATTATTTTCATTCGAGATAATATTTGGCATGTCGTAATATGCACTTATAACGACTAAAGAGGCACGGTTATTATTTTTATAGCTGTTATCCAAGACAAATACAAGACAAGTTGTATCATTGTCAAGGTCTTCTACTCTATTTGAATTCATCGCCGCCCTCGTGGTATTTCACATATGGAATACTAATACGTTGCATTATGTTTTTTTAACACAGTTCTATCTTCTTTCCGTATTTAATCTATTTACCTTTGATTAATACATTTTAAGGAAAACATTATAACACTAACTTTTGGCGATATCATTGACAATGTTTTTGTTATTGAGAGCCTCTAAAGCTGTTATTTCTACAATAGTTCAAGACCGCTTTTCCTTTATTTGCCTGCTTCTCAATACGGTCGTACGCTTGTTTATTTTGGCTATTTTTTCTGTCTTCATTAATTTACTCGTCAGCATTATACTTTTACATCAACTACTTTCGCTCTTCAACGGATAAGGCATGTAAAATTAAATATAATCTATTAGAATGTTTACAAACAACTTATCCGCGTCTTTCTTTACCTATCGAAGGTTAAAATTTGAGATTCGATCTTCACTGTTTATCAGAATTACAAAACAACCGAATTAAGTGGATTCGTCGATAGCCATTGAACCGCTTATTAAAATATTTTCGAATTTATTAGAGCTTGTTAAGGAGTGTTTAGTTTATTGTTGTTGCGTGTACCTAATCGCGGGCGCGAGTGGCGTCACGTCACGCCGCGGGAAGTGTTACTCTCTGGCTTGGTCACGGCCAAGGTCTCGGTCGACACAACGCTTGGCGTCATTATGTAACGCTCCGGTAAATGATGAAACGATCTACTTCTCATTATTTTTAATACAAACATATGATAAAAAGTATTGATCGTTTTTTTGTGGCGAGTCTCTTACTTTCTTTTATACAGGTGGGAAATTCAATTTGACGATAAATGTTTTGTATTTTTAGGAGCTCTTTGATAAAATAAGTAAAATTTAAGTGCGATCGAAGTACAACCAATAACAAATACCATGTTGAATTACTATGTTTGCACTATAAGATCTTTGTTGTACTGTGGTCAGGAACAGCAACAGCTCAATATTTTACGTGATGGTGACATAACAAATAAGCTTACGTGAATCACTTAAACTGTACGAAGAGCTCCATGTAAAAGCAACATTTTACATGGAACTCTTCACCCTATTCAATATCTAAGTATGTCATGGATAAGGTAAAACTGAAGCAATCCATGCCAATTTTGAGAGGGTATTCCTGAAAAAGTTGCGCACCAAAGAATACAACAAAGATGAATGGAATTCCCAACATAAAATCTTTTGGCGATAACTAATCACTTAACGCTACCATACCACCTGCATGTTTGATAGCTGTTTATCTACGTTAAAAATCCATTCGAAATCAAATCACGTGTCAATTAGTATACCCCCTACAGGTTGGCAATAATCATTATAATTACCACGTAGTCTCACAATGAACGCATCTCTTTGTTAAAAATGAGCATTGTTTTGTTGTTGGAGTTCCGGTTGGTCTCAACGCGTTGCGCGTCTACCGGCTCGCCCAGTGCAGACTGGCCAGCAGAGGCATCGCTCAGCGATCTTGTGCACGAACAAAAAACACCTGTAGTCGTCAGCGAATCGCCAAGGTCGCAGGCCCCCGCGACGCGCTTCTCTCTGCGTTCCGTTTACCCATATCTCGCGGCGAATGCACGCGCGCCGCCCCCGCGCCTTGACTCACCATACACCCGCACGCCGCGCGTCGCACGTCTGCTACTCTACGGGTCAAATCTAGGACGCTATTTAACTTCGCTTTTTACGTATTGTATTACTTGTCTCGTAAAATCTGTTAGTATCGCTTAATGACCATTATACGACCACCTATTTCTTTTAATGATCAATTTTTAGCAAGATTATTTCTCACAAAGATTATTTCTGACGAGTAACTGTATTTTGCCTGAGAATGCTACAAACCTTACTAGTTAATTAAAATGTTGAGGATTCAAGTCAGAGAGTTTAATAAGGAGTTGCGCGTGCGTTGAAATTGTCAGAGTCGAAGTAAAGCTATTGTCAATGTTAATTGTGGCTGACGAGTGAGTGTCAAGTCAAGGTCGGAGCAGATCGATAGCGGCGCTGGAGGGGGGCAGGCATACTTCCATCTCCACATACTCCACATGCACGTTCGCACGCACTTCATCGTCATGCGGACCAAAGAAAGTGTAGGAAAGTGGAAACATTCCTTGATAGCGCGACAATCTGCTCTACGCTCACTGAGCGCTGCGTAATTCTTACTTATCGAGTGGTTACATCTCTTAATCTGGTACAGAAAAAATATTTTCTCGACTGTTATTCAAATCTTCGTTCTCTTTCCACTTTCATAATATTGTTATCGCTAAGACTATAAATAATAATGTCGTTACAATATGTAATATTTCCTTTGTGAAGTTTATTACCGGTAGTGTTGGTGTCCGCTTAGTCATTGTCGGAGCGATTCCCTTTGTGTGGCCCATCAATCCCGACAATATCATAATGGCTCAATTCATCCATTTCGTGGCTGAAGGTGACGGTGTAGCGTTTTACTAAAGCCTTTGTCGCATTGTCCATGGCGTGTTTTCCTTTGGCTGGTTTTTGTATTGATTTGTTGCCTTGTTTAACACGCTCTATGTATAGCTTATGCACACTTACGTAGATTAATTTACGAAAGAATCCTTTTTTTCTCACGACAGGCTATCAATTACATAGCTCCAGGGTCGTCAAGGATACGGCTTGATTGACAGGTTCGGGTAATGTAGTAGTTCTATGATATAGATGCTTCCCTACACCCTAAACCGAGCGTAAATGGATATGGATGAATTCACGCCTGGCTGAGATCTTTTGAATTGAGCGTGAATTTTATCCAACTCCTACGCGGCACGCCGTAAATAAGATAGATATTCTTTGCGCGCTTTCAATTTTGCTTTTCGGTTTTCAAAGGATTTATTATAATATCAATTTTGTTTTGTATTTGAGTTTCAAAATCATATATTCTTCGGTAAAATTTTCTGACAGCCTGTGCTGTGTTTACTTTCTTTATAACGAATGATTATAGGGTTTATTTGTTCATCTATCTATATTGATCACGATTATTCGTTTACTGAGCGTCGCAGTATGTGGTCCAGATGTAATCTAATATCTCGTTATTATCTTATTTATTTTTCTCAGCCAAACCCTTACGATGTACGACGTTACTCTAACTTTTTTTTATCGCAATATGTAAGTATAGCGCACATTACAATTTTGGTACTTGATATTTTTAAACGATTTCAAACTCCTGTTTGGAATCATTTAAAATCTCTATATTTTGTCTACAAAAGTTTTATTTAGTTCAACTTCATTTTTTACTTAACTTATTTTATTGGCAATTTATTTTTCCTGTCCTATGTTGGGCAAAACTAGCCTGGTTTTCTCTTCGTTTTCGTTTTCTCTGTTCCCTTTTCTGCTAAATCTTCTAGCAAATCAGTCGTCTCTATTTCTGTATTTAGCACAAACCCTCGACTTCCTCCCTCCATTCTAGATAATTCTCTTCGACTACATGATCACCATAGTTTTTTTAAGCATGACCACAATGATCCTTACCACCTGGTACTAAAAATATTAATATAAATTGTGCAATATTCAAGCGTCAAGGTGTTACCTACACATTGTTTGGTTTAGGACCGGAAAACTTTTTGTCGTCAATCTATGATGAACGCCCTCAACACGTGCAGCGGACGTCCCTATACGCACAGCCCCAAGGCCGCATATGCCATACAAACAAACATTTGGCCATGTTTTGAATTATACTCTTTCATGCTCAACATTTTAAACGCGACGCGACGCTTGAGTGTGTCTTTGGTTATCAGTTAGGATGCTTTGAACATACGGTTTGACAATATTGATATTGAAAGCTTTACAAGGGGAGCGACGCGCGCCGCTTGACCGAGTCCATGAAAAAAACTGTAAAGAAATATTTGATTGTACGAACAATTGATCAAATGAATAAGTACCATTAAATCGCGCTAGGTTTTACTTAGTGACATAGCGATTTTTATATGGTAGAGGCTATCGCAGGGAGTTCGGTCTATGAGTGACGTAAAACTTAATTACAGAAACGCGCCGCAGCCACGATCACGAAGGCCGACTGCTAACAACTACAATTATTTAGATGATTCCATTCTAACATAATATAACCATAACATTTTAGATTATCTAGTTCAATTCGGAATCATTTGCAGCTCTAAAGGCAAAAAATGTGATTATAGCAACTCGTTTTCGACATAAAATCAGATTTATTCACGTATGATTGTATGCGGACCTTGAGCACGTCGGGTGAGACCTTCACGCCGGTAACCGCGCGGAAGTTGACGGGTACATTTTTTGTCAAATTCGAGCTTGTTGAATTTTAGTGCGCATTAGTCACTAGCTAAGCATCAGCGCCGAAGCTCGTGGCGCATTGTTGACGAGTTGCATTGCGATATCGTCGCGTCGGGTGCAATAACAGTCGCTATCACAATGTCACTACGACGTCTGCTTTGTCCCCGGTCGCGGCTCTGATGCTTTTTTCCGTAGCTCCGGTGGCGCACGCTCACACAATTGCACGTATTATTTAGAAGCCTAGCGTCATTACCATAATTCGTGGGTTTGATCTTCCACAGCGTAAATTGATCGTGACCGTCGTACCTCGCGCTAAGTTGTTCGTCGTAACTCCGTGCAGTTTAATTCTGAACGTTGCTGAAGTGCAGTGGGTTTATAGTGATGTGAGGATGCTTGTGCGTGGCCATGTCCGTGGCGAAGAAAGACAAGCCGACTATGTCGGTAACAGCACTTATCAACTGGGCCAGGCCCTTGCCGCCGGGCCAGCCGCAGCAGCCGATGACGCCGACGTCCCCCGGAAGCATGCTTCAACCGATGATGGGTCCACCGTCTAACATACCGACTGTCGACTGCTCACTCGATATTCAATGTAAATATCAAATTATGTAATTGGCAACGGAAAATTTTGGTTCTCAGAGCAGAAAGTTTTCCGTAGCATTCTTGATTTTGTGTCATCATGACATTTATGTGCATAAATCTATTATAATAATTTACCATCATGGGCAGGTTCTATTTTGTGACGATTATTAAGTACGTCAGCCTAGGAAAAAATAGTCTTATTTTGAAGTCATTTAGTTGTTTTGGCAATTAATGCCTTTGCAGTAGTTATAAAATGTGTGCTAAATATGTAAATTAAGACTAAACATACACCTGAGCCATTTTCAAGGTTTGCGGTTTAGAAGCCTTTGTTCCATAACTATCAATGGCTACAGTTGCTCGATATATTGTGTTGTGATATGAATAAGAAACTACTTTATACCTATCGGCTTGATAGCAGCGTCATATAAACGAGTTATTCATTACCATAAAGCAAGTTAAAAACAGACGATTTTCTTATAACGATTCATGATCCTTGTTGTCAGTTTATTTATATAGATGACAATATAATTCATCATACGAAGGTTAAGAACGTTAGCGAATCGGAACTGCGATTACATCTTCACTCAGCAATTAAATAAGTACAATATAATGGTATAGAATAGAATGATTGAATGTTATACTTAAGTTATAATGAGAGTAATTGATGTTCCTTTGCTGAACTTGAAATCGACGAAGGGATTTCATTAGCTTCAGGTGGCTACATTTTTATACAGTACCTATAAAGTACCTACGCAGGATAAAAAAAAAATGGCCAAGTGCAAGTCGGACTTGCACATGAACGGTTCCGTATCATCGCAGTAGGGAAGCTCCCTTTAATTACTTAGTATTATTTCTTGTTAAAGCGCCAACAGAAAAACATAAAGGTTGTAAAAGTACCCTTAACGCAAACGAAGGGCACTTGTTCTCCCCACCACTGCGATTTTTGTAAATACTAGTTTTTCAGGTTATAACTTTACTTAAATTAGCTCCATGACCCGTTTACTATTCAAAGCATCCACTAGCACAATGTTTTAAGAGTGCTACATTGAGTTTTACCGTAAAATGTGATTTTAGACCCCTTAAAAAAAGTCGTTTCCCAACAAAAATGTTGTGTAGGGGTACTTAGTTTGATGTACAAAATGCTTGGTTGACGTATGTGTGAAGGGTTAATTTACACCCTGTATATTGTGATATGTTGGTTTTTCATAGTGTTTGTATGAATGACAAATGTTATATTAGCGATTTTTTAAAATGTGCTATATCTCAAAAACTATTAACTGTAAGTATTTCGTTCAAACCAATTTTGGTTGAAAGTTTACGTTGCGATCTACAGTATATTTTTTATTTTAGTTTTTTCTCTCGTAGTGTAGAAGTTAGAGGGGACACACACATTTTACCACTTTGGAAGTGTCTATCTTCCAAACGATTGCTTTGAGAAAAAATGGTTCTAAAAATCTCAATGTAATTTTAATAGACCTAATTTTTATAGACACCCCATCGATTTAATGGAAAAAGATTTTTTTAGTTACTGTTCCACGAATGGGGGGACCCCCCTTAATCTTATATTATAAACCTATATATATTTTTCGTATAAAAATCGTAAAGCGGTTCACAGAATACATCTACCTACCAAGTTTCAACTGCGTAGTCTTAATCGTTTCCGAATAAAATGGCTGTGACATAAGGACGGACAGACCGACAGACGGACAGACATGACGAATATATAAGTTTTCCGTTTTTTACCATCCGGCTAAGGAACCCTGAAAAGACCTGTGTTCATTTCAATGTCATGATACGACTGTAATACACTTCCGTTCTATTGTAATTTGGTTTCAATTAGTAAGTAGATAGTGCGAAATCATACTATACAAATGTATTTTTTGCGCTTCTGTTCACACTTCATGGCCCATATAAAACTTTACGTATTTGTCACAATTAGCGCGCACCGTTGATAAAAAATAACGTAAAGTATCAAGAACATTAAAGTTTTTGCTTGCTCTATAATTCGTGATTTTTCGTCAGAAACCTTGTGATGAAAACTACTTAGTATTCGTTTTTTTTTGCAGCAGGAGCTCGTATCGTAGGTAAATAATAGCAACCGTTAGGGTCGATCTTCAGGTTAAGCCTTACTTGCCTGGGTTGGCGCGTGGATGAGTGTCCACCGAGTTTCTACCATACCACGTAAAGCACGTTATGTCGTTGCTCCCCATCGTCATCGTCATTTGTACATCTTTGGCAGTCGTTATAGGTATAGAAGGCCATTTTTTTTTATGGGACAAGCCTGCCTCACTATTTCCAAACCACTGTAACTTCTGTAAGCCAGAATCAACAGTGGCGACCACAAGAAAAGCGCCGAGACAATGAAGCTCGACGAAGTACCAGAGAAATGATTTGACTGTCTTGGATCCCGCAACGAAATTAATCCGAAAAGAATAGCGGAGGAGTAGGAAAAACAGAAAGACAGAAGGCTAGTGGGCCAAAACTCTGGCAACTAGTCTTACCAAGGGGTATCGTATTACTCTGTACTAACTGGGTTGTGGTGATACTGGTTTTCAACTGCATCCGATTAGAATGGAAACTGACCCCAACGTACACAGTCGGGAAAAGGATAGGCAGATGATGATCTTAGTATAAGCATTTCTTAGTTATCTCTTTTTACCCGACTGCGGCGAAGCCCAACAGGAGGCGTATGACTGTGTTTAGCGTGTATGTATGTAGGTATGTCTGTGTCTTTGTTCCCTCATAACTCTTAGACGGATAAAGAATAAAATATACGTCGTTAGATTCGCCTTGATGGCGCGAGTGTCACTGGCTACATTAAAATTAAGAAACAAAGAAAACTTGCAGATTTTGGGGGCCATATCGCGGATTAAAAAAAAATATTAAAAAAAAAACAATTGAGTAGGGTATCAAAATGAAGGGTTTTAAAAAGATATTACAAAAACATATGACACTTATATTTTAAAAGAAATACAAAGTCACAAATCCTATAAATAAACACAAAAGTTAAATTCAATCATCTGCGATGAATTTTACGCGACCAACGAAAGAACAAACACAAAAGAACTAAAAAGTTGGAAAAAAATGTACTTTATTAATAAACTAAAAAACCCGACTGAAAAATACTGAAAAGCAAACAATAAGCACATTTTAAATTAAGGTGGAAGCTCTCATCTGGCCCGCGAAATTCTAATTTTCTTACGTTTTTGGCAATTTGCAGGCCAGTGCTTGGTTGTATGTTTATGAAAATTTGATTTGCGACTGTAAGACGTATGAAGTTACCGAATTATAACCATCAAAATTATCAATACAACCCTCCAAGTTCATTTTCATGTCAAGATTGATTTTTGCATGTAAAAGTCATTCTTTAGTAATTTAGTCGTCGTTCTTTAGTAGTTAGTAATTTTGATGGTTATAATTCGGTAACTTCATACGTCTTACAGTCGCAAATAAAATTTTCATAAACATACAACCAAGCACTGGCCTGCAAATTGCCAAAAACGTAAGAAAATTAGAATTTCGCGGGCCAGATGTGAGCTTCCACCTTAAACAAAACTTGGAAGCAGCAGGGCTATTGCGTATCTTTTAAATGACAGTAGCTATCATATTGTCTATGGATTAATTGTCAAATTGGTTATGGTTTAGTACAAAATGGAACCATTTGACAGTAATTGATAGGCACTATAGGTTAGCCACTGTCATGTAAAAGATACGCAATAGCCCTGCAGGCGGGGTTCATTTGAATATTAAATTATGAAATGAATGATTTTTTACATTGTTCTTAAACTTCCAGAGCGTGCTGTCGTAGGATTTGAAGTGGTCCAAAAGTTTTAATCAAGTATCGTATTATTTTCGAATAATTTACAATCTCCGTTAAACTCCTCCTGAGTAGAGGGATATTAAATCCGTATATTTGTTTTTCTCACATGTAACACCGAGTTTTCGCTTGGTAGGCGCGCGTGTCACTATAATCTTTCTTTTTCACTGATTTTCGTTAATTACGAAGATTAACATGAAATTATACGATAGATCTCGTTTCGCGAGAGTGAAAATTGTTATACGCGCCACAATTATATTTCTTTGAAATAAAACTCAATTACAAACCTAATTTCAGTTGTCGTCGACTTTTATATGAGCTAACTATATAATAACAGTTTGTGTATTAGATTAAATGAAACTTATTTAGACTTTAAAATAAGATTTAGCTTTAAAATGATTGCGTAGTTTCAGTCTGGTTATTCTGAGACGTAATCACTTTGAAGAAATGAAGTTTTATGACACAATTAAAGAATTAACTTAATTTTATTTAAATGCTGCCTTAGAAACATTTAAAGGTAGGTTTTGCTTGCGTCTCTGGATTTAATAGATTTGACAAATTGCAGTCCACCATTATAAATAATAAACCGGAATTAGTCTAGGACTACAGAAAATCTATATTTCTAGATTGGTCGATACTTTTATAGACCTCATGGCTTAATTGTAACAGCCGCTCTGGTCGATCTTTACGTCAAACCTTGCTTACCTAGTTTGGTCCGTGGATTGGTTACCAGTTACCACCGAATTTCCCCCGTGCCTCTGAAAGCACGTTAGGCCGTTGGTCCCGGTCGTGTCATTGTCAGATCTTTGGCAGTGACTTGAAAGCCTGACAACCAGCCTTACCAAAGGGTATAATATTACCCCATACTAACTGGGTTGTGGAGGTCAGCTACATCTTATCAGACTGGAAGCCCTACTTGGGAAAAAGCTAGGCAGATGATGATAATGGTCGTTATTTTAATGGTACGTCTGCTGAGAAGTCATCATCATCATCAACAGCCTATTAATGTTCCCACTGCTGGGACACAGGCCTCCTCTCTCTTTGAAAGGGAATAGTCTATAATCTACCACGCGGGCCCAGTGCGGATTGGTAGATGTCACGTCTTCGAATGTTTGGGTCTAAGCCATGCCGGTTTCCTCACGATGTTTTCCTTCACCGTTTTGAGAGCAGCGGTGACGAAATAAATTACACAAAGTAATGTGCCTGCGGGTTTGAACCCACGACCTACTATTCGTAAGTCGGGGCCGCTACCACTGGGCCACTGCTGCTCTCATGAGAATTATACTTACAAATTGGAATGTTTAGTAATGGGAAATAAGTTTCTGAAATTATTATTATTTTCACGATGAAAGAGCAATCACTTAAAGGATTTCCTCAAAGGTCTTGAACTGGTACTTCAAAAGTAACGCTTCAAAGGCTGATAGCTATATAAGAAAACCTCTAAGAGGGGACTAATTTTAGAAATTAATGAAACATTTGCTGTGTATGTTCGCAAATGTTTCATTAATTTCTAAACAAACCCGCCACACAGCAAAAACTAACTTTACAGATAAAGTAACATCATACAAACAATAGTACATTGTTATCCAAGGGGTGAAAGTTACCCGGCCCTGGTGCAAGCCATGGTCCGGGGCGAGGAGGAATGGGACGCCGTCGCCTCCTTCTGCGAAGCAGTGATGCTAGCGAAGGAGGTGGCGAAATCTGGTTATCGCGGCCTCGACATAGAGGGCGAAGAAGGAACATGGGTGGTTTTTAGTCAGTAGAAGTCTGACACTCCCTTTCGCTCTGCCCAAGAGCGGGAGGGGTTATTCGATGATTTTACACCCACCAAAAAAAAAAAAAAAAAGGGGTGGAAGTTACTTATCTAGTCCGGCGCCAATAGTTCGAGGGACTAAATAAGTAATTTACCCGAGGTAAACCCTGTGCTTTTCATTAGGAATACGAGGAAAGTAAAAATAAGAACAATAAAAAATTAGGTTTAAAAACTAAAACCCTTGACTACAAATAGGTAGGTACCATTTGACAGCGTTGAGGAAAATATTTTTCACGCCATTTTTTAGTTTATTTTTAAGTTAGTTACTCTACGAATAGTACTATCAAAAGGTTAAACCTTATACATTAGTTCAGTAAATACATCGAGTCTTCCATCTCTTAACTCTTGTTTTTATACGGATAAAGGTCCAAGCGCCCTATTCACAGGTAGAAATTGACACAAGAAGAAGTGAGTGATTGAAGTGTTTTCTTGACACAGGCACACTACCTATGTTATGTCTTCCATTAGTGTAGGCGCGATACGTTTCAACTCAGAAGCCATTCATAAAGCCCTTTGTTATGGACCTTGAATGTTCCTTTATATTGTTAAAGTTACATCTATTGTGATTTAAATGTCAAACACCATATTTTAGACTACTTTTACAATTTTGTATACAATCAATATGGAAGCATCAGTCTACTACAGTATTCGGTCGTTATTCTTTTCAATAATTATGCAGTTAGTGTAGCTGTTTCTTGAATAAACTCAAATTCTTTATTGCATTCATGTGTTTAAAAGTTGTTAAAATAAATTTGGTTCCAACATGAAACCCGGTTGGTTAGGGCACGGCAACATAAATTAGGTAATTATGCCAAGTTTTATGGAGAAGGAGGGCCTCTTTATGATGAACTCCTTCAAAAAACGGGAGCACAGGAAATGGACCTGGCAGCCCCGATGGAATCTAGCGAAATACCCAAAGCTAGACTCTACACCGAAGACATCCCGGATGTCAGCCTGTACGAGATTAGGATGGCTCTGAAACAGCTTAAAACAACAAGGCACCGGGTGATGACGGAATTACGGCCCAACTTCTGAAAGCGGGTGGCAAACCGGTCCTTAAGGCTCTACAGGGGTTGTTTAATTTCGTCATACTCGAAGGGAAAACGCCACAGGCTTGGTGCAGGCGTGTGGTGGTGCAGTTCTTAAAAAAAAAAAAAGTTTAAAAACTAAAACCGGACTACGAATAAAAACGCGGTCTTAAAAGTATTAAACAAGAAAAATCGTCTAGTAAGTAGATAATTTGATAAATTATAGAGGACAGTCGTAGTCGCATACCACTGATACCTGATGCTTCTTCATGCGTTCTCATTGATTTCTATAAATTGTATTGTTAAAATTTATATAGCCTATGTCGCCCGGGCTATTATTACGAATCTATTGACACCTCATTTATTAAAATACGTTCAATAGTCTAGGCGCTACGGTGGAACATACAAACATACATACACACATAGACTGCCAAAATCATTACCCTTCCTTTTGGCTTCGCCGTAGTCGCGTAAAAAGGGTGACAATGCACGATTGAAGAACTATAGGCCCATCTCACTTCTAAGCCACATGGCTTGTTGTTCAAGTAACAAGTTGTTTTCAAGAGTCATCACGAATCGTCTTGCACGCAGGTTTGACGATTTCCAGCCTCCCGAACAAGCCGGATTCCGAAAAGGATTTAGTACCGTAGACCACTTACATACGCTGCGACAGGTTATACAGAAGACCGAAAAGTACAACCTGCCTCTCTGTTTAGCGTTTGTGGACTACGAGAAAGCCTTCGATTCGATGATGGGCTGTACTGCAGTCTCTCCAACGGTGCCAAATCGACTACCGGCACATCGAGGTGTTGAAGTGTTTGTACAAAAACGCCACCATGTCAGTTCGACTTCAGGGCCAGACGTTGGAACCTACCCTTCTGCAGCGCGGTGTGATACAGGGAGACGTCATATCTCCGAATCTGTTCACCGCTGCACTGGAGAGGACTTGGAATCAACGTCAACGGCGAGTACATTACTCACCTTCGGTTGCCGACGATATAGTGGTCATGGCTGAGACCATGGAAGACCTCAGTACAATGCTCGATAACCTCAGAAAAGCTTCCGAAAGAGTGGGTCTTAAAATGAACATGGACAAAACCAAGGTTATGTTGAATGTTCTTGTAACACCCACTACTATCAAGATCGTGGGCTCTGGACAAACGGTCCAGTTAGGTAGGTCTAACTTTGAGAAAGCGGTCAATCGTCGAATCCAACTCGGCTGGGCAGCGTTCGGGAAGTTGCGCGTTATCTTCTCGTCCAACTTACCACTGTGTCTCAAGACGAAAGTCTATGACCAGTGTGTGTTGCCAGTGATTACATACAGGACCGAAACGTGGTCGCTTACAATGGGCCTCATCAGAAAGCACAAAGTCACCCTAAGGGCAATTGAGAAGGCTATGCTCGGAGTTTCCTTGCGTGATTGAATCAGAAATGAGGACATCCGCATGACAACCAAGGTACTGACGTAGCCCGAAGAATCGCTAGACTTAAGTGGCAATGGGCAGGGCACATTGCTCGCAGAACGGATGGCCGATGGGGCCGAAAAGTTCTGGAGTGGCGACTGCGAACCGGAAGACGTTGCTTTGGAAGGCCTCCCACTAGGTGAACCGATGACCTGATGAAGGTTGCGGACCCGCTGGATGCGAGACGCACGGGACCGGTCAATGTGGCGACACCTGGGGAGCAGTGGACGTCTTTTGGCTGAATTGATGATGATGATGAATTTATTTTATTACTACCTACAATTGTTTTTATTTTCCCATAATGTAAAACCGGTTTGGTTTTACATTCTGGGAAAATAAAAACTGGCGAGATTTTGATGGGTGGTAGGTAGGTGGTAGTTAGGTTCTTTAATTTAGTACAAAAATAAAATGTAAAAAATCTGTAATATAGTGATACGTGTAATATTGAAAAAAACTTTCTAAAAAGGATTAACTTTTCGAATTTTTTCATCAGGTATATTGCAATTGAATGCGATTTTGACTAGACAATTCATTTTCACTAGACATTCTTTGTCTCAGATTGTTTTAAAAATCTTAAATGCGGGGCCACCACCTCTTTTATTTTTGGGGGGGTGTGAGAGCAGAGCGAAGAGGCTGTTGAACCCATGTTCTTTCTTAGCCCTTTATGTCGAAACCGCGGTATTTCTTACAACATCACGCAGCCCTGACGGGCGTCGGCCCTTGCGGGCCCCTTCCACACCATCACCCCACCCTTCACTCCATCACCTTTCGTTTCTTTGGTCTTTTAGGAGTCGTAATACTATTCATATTACCGAAAAAGTTTCTAACATCTTAAGATTTAAAGCCAAAAGTTCCATGAGAAATAAATTGCCTTTGAATATTATTATTTGCATCTGTAAAATGTTTATTTCAAGATTGTCAAGGATATTTTTTTCCTCGTAGGGGTCGTATGCTATTATAATTTGTAATGTTAGATGTCCATTAACATAAGTGGTTTACTCATGATTTCGTCACATAGACAAACAACATCATGCCAATGCAAAATACCTTGATTTTTGTAAGCCATAAAAACTAATTTTTTGGGTACAATAGTAATAAAAAAATAAGTTAAAAATAAAAGCAGGCGGGGTTCATTTGCATATTAAATTATGAAATGATAATAGAATGGACCCAGCCTGCTTCCAAGTTTTGTTTAATTAAAATGTGCTTGTTTTTTGCTTTTCAGTTTTTTCAGTCGGGTTTTTTAGTTTTTTAACTACTTCTTAATTTTCTTGTTTAATACTTTTAAGACCGCGGTTTTATTAGTCTGCGATTTTATTAGTAGTCGGGTTTTAGTTTTTAACGTATTTTTTTATTTGAATTTTATTTTTGTGTGTTTCATCAATAAATACGTAGGTAATAATATGTTACTTTCATAATGTAATATTCCACTTAAAGTTGTTTGTTGTTATTTACATAATACTAGTAAATAACACAGACTAGACCGCGAGAACAGTTTGCCCGCAATCTAAACGTATAAGTTGACTTGATTTACAATGATATAATATACATATTTGTGATGTAGGTACTCGCCAAGATCTTTCATTTGATACCAAACATGTTATAATTATCTCAATTTAATTTTTTTCGAGCTTAGAATTAGACATTTAAATTCCGTCATAATAGACATTTTAATTTAGTTTCCGTTCGATTTGTTAAATTTTATATAGCCTATGCCCTCGAACTATTCTTACGAATCTATTGACACCTCATTTATTAAAATACGTTCAGTAGTCTAGGCGCTACGGTGGAACATACAAACATACACACATACGATTCGCCGTAGTCGGGTAAAAGTAACTATATTTGAAAATGTAAACAAGATTATAAGACTCAAGCTGTAGTCTTAAATATGTGACGAAAACAATAACAAAGATTTATTTATAGACGCCATTTTAGTCGAGAGGCAAACCCAAGAAAATGTTAATACAAAAAAAAAACTTCGCCCAAACTTATACTGCCTTTGCAAATTGGAATCTAAGAGATCGGAAATGACGTATCAGGTGATTTCTTGTTTCTGAAGGTGACGTAAGCCATGATACGATGGACAGACGTACCTACACAAGAAACGGATGTATTACCAGTGAACCGACCGATGCAACCGGCTCACTCATAAAGATAACGTTTGTTTTTAACAATCTGCATTCAAGTCCATCACCCATGTTGCATTTTATGCATTAAGATGGTCAAAAACATAGATAGATTTAATAAGTACTTGTAGTAAACTGTTTTATTGCCTTTTTTTTTTGGTGGGTGGAAAATCATCTTGCAAATAACCCCTCCAGCTCGTGGGCAGAACGAAAGGGAGTGTCAGACTTCTACTGACTAAAAACTACCCATGTTCCTTCTTAGCCCTATAAAGGATGTAAAATTACCCTTAACGCAAACGTAGGGCACTTGTTCACCCCACCACTGCGAACATTTTTTTGTTCTAGACCATACCACCCTAGTTACGGAGATATTGGAGGCCAAAGTTCCAAATTTTTCACAGCTGTTTTTGTAAATACTAGTTTTTCAGGATATAACTTTACTTAAATTACCTTCATGACCCGTGTACTATTCAAAGCATCCATTAGCACAATGTTTTAAGAGTGCTACATTGAGTTTTACCGTAAAATGTGATTTTTGACCCCAAAAAAAAAACGTATCCCAGCAAAAATTTTTGCGTAGGGGTACTTAGTTTGATGTACAGAATGCTTGATTTACGTTTTTGTGAAGGGTTAATTTACCTGTATGTCAAGGCCGCGGTATCTCGACAACATCCCGCAGCCCCGACGGGCCTGTTTTATTGCCTCAAATTGGTTATTTGCTTAGCTCTATTGTTTAATGATGATTGAGACGAGTTTTTTCAATTACTAAATGTTAAAACTTTAAACTGTAGCTTAGTTTGTTCTGTTGTATGTTCAAACACAGATATTTTACATTGTGCACAAGGGGATATGCGCATTACAAATAAAGCATTGCGCTTACATACTAATTACCTAGTGATGTCACATTTAAAAATAAAACTATGATAGGTGAGGAGTGTACCTACTGATTGTTATTAATAACTAAATTCAAGAAAAAACAAAGCCAGGTTTAATGACCTACCTACAATGCAATCGGGTGCATAATTGTGGGGTAAAAAACAATGATATATTAAAATTATAGATACGTTGTCCGACCTTAAAAATGATAACATGAAATGAAGCCAATTGGCCACATCGCGCTTAGTTCCGCACCAACCTCTCGCGCGACGCTACGTTTGTTCTTAATTTAAATCGTGTGTGTAAACCTGCGCAAAACATAAATAAAACTGGCTTCAACAGGCATCCCGCTGTACGGTGTCATATTTTCTTTCCCTTTCTTTACGCGTAAAAGTAGTTTTATAATACTTTTGCCGTTTTGAAGCGACGCCATGTTAGTTCATGACGTGTCTATAATATAATACGTCATTGGTATAAAAGCAAAAACGCCACTGTCCAAAAAAATTCTTTTGGCCATTGGCGTTTTTGTTTTTGATTTTATATCTCACAATTATCAAATTATTAATCAACCATACATGAATTAAATTTTGGATTTCTCTATTTACCTGGCATGATAAAGCATTTCGTATTATGCGAATATTCACTATTTCATAGAGAAGCACGTTTTTTGTGGCATATCGAGCCAGCTAAAATATTTTTTTATTATTCTCAGTAATAGCATATAATTAGGTTTAGTAAGAAGTTAATAACCTTAACTTCTTACTAAACCTAATTAGTCCGTCAGATAGATTTCCAAAAAATATTAAACACATAATTTTTCTTTTTTCACATAAAGAAAAAATGACGATACGTGCTTCGAAAACTCGTGAACTCCTCGAAAATGTCACATGTCAGTATTTTTTTTACCTACAAATGACGTCACAACCCCTCTACTCATGATCTCTGACGCGTTTAATCTAAAAACACGTACTTATCCAATATTTTTCGAAAATCTAACTGACGGACTAATTATAGAATCATATTTTTTGGACTCAGTCCGATCCGATCATTCGTTGTGGTCAGTCAGATTTTGATAAATTTATTGCTATATTATTGCTAACTAGTAACACAAGACCAGAAAACGAAAGTATTCCAAATGACTTAATGAACCTTCGAGATATAATTCAGATTGGTAAGGCAGTCATATAAGGAACAAACCACTCCAAAACATGTGCAAAGATTTCTTATGTGATATCGATTTGGAAGTTTTAAAACAATGGTAACTCGTTTACAAGGCGCACGACTAACGAAGCATGTTCAGTGAATAGTTTAGATATTATGGCATTTAACTTGGAACAAACGAAAATACAAAATTTACATTCTACGAACACGTTTGCACACGAGAATTGCGTCACGATATGCTTTTAAACCAAACTTCCAATGCTTTTATCAGTTGTTGAAACACCTGGACATTTTCAATCATCGCTTGCCAGAATCATTCGGTAAAATGTGCCCACTTCCTTGACGATACAATTCGAAAAATACATTTTATAGAAATACAAAGCCAAGTTCTGAAATCAAAAGATTTTCTACGGCGCAGTAAAATGAGGGTGGTGGCTGTGTATGTTTATTTTCTTTTTTGTCTGCTGCAGAAGCCCTCGGACTAATGAACCGGTTTTGTTGGTTTTTGGAACAACTGCCATCCGTACTTTTTGTTTTCCGGAGAATTTGTTTGGTGCTGCATTATGTTTTTGAAAATACTTCTAAGCATCTCGCCTATAATACCGAGTTTGAATATTGTTATCGTTTCGTGTCACAATATGCTTTAAGATTATCATTTATTTTGTAACATTGATTTGTAATACACACTTAGTTATTTATTACAAATATTCGCTAGAATTAGAATCTAATTGATAGGGATTTGGTAGTGGCTAGTAATCAATTTTTAATTCTGTAAACAAGTAAACCTTTCTAAAGATTTAATCCTAACTTCTGTTACTGGCAGGTCAAAAGAAAAATGTATTGACGCCATCGCTTGGCGTCAGCAATTAAGATTTTCATTATCGAAGCTGTTCAAATGTTGATTACACTTTTTTATTGCAGGGCTGAACTTGGAGGGCGGTTTTATGTCGCCGATGTCACCGCCGGAGATGAAGCCAGACACGGCGATGCTAGACGGGCTGCGAGACGACTCCACCCCGCCACCCGCTTTCAAAAACTACCCCCCGAACCACCCCCTGAGTGGTTCGAAACACCTCTGTTCTATATGTGGAGACCGAGCGTCGGGCAAACATTATGGAGTATACAGGTACTTACATCATCATTTTAATGTCTTTTAGAACTTTCGTATATTTTCGTAATGAAGTTACTTTGTTATGCAGAGACGCTTTTGCCTCGCATAAACATCCAAAAAGTAATTTGTGTGCCATACGTGATGTTATTATCGATATAAATTAAGTTACTTCTGAGGTGTTAACTTCGATCTCGATTTTCTAACATAACCCTCCTCCCTCGGGCCAGATGTTCGATAAACAAGAGTTTGGCTGTGAAGTTTTTGCTCAAGTTTTTTGCCACTCCCATATGCAATATACATTGGTCAGACACGTTTGTAACTTATATAGAAGGGTCAGAAGCTAGGGATCTATCTAAATTTTCTAACGTCCTTTTTAAACATAAAGTCTTCGTCTTTCTATTATGTATATCCAATTTAGATAGTGTGGAGTGTGTGCCCTCGTAAATTATTAGATTTATGTAAAATAGTTCATTCATAATCTTCGTCAGCTGTCTTGTCTCCCTGACAGACTTAGTAGCGAGATGAGATGTTTCACAATAATAGACGAAAACCGTGTGTAAATATAAAATAGCCCTGAATATGTTTTGGCAAAATACACGCTCACCTTTCATTATTGTTTTTTAAATGCGACGGAGTTATTAATACGAATCAAATTAAGGGGTTTATCTGCTGAATCGCTAGACGCTCGGGGAAAGTAAAATGGTGGATCGTTATAATTTTTTTTTTCTCTTTTCAAGTCTGTCTGAACCGGTATTAGATTACTCTTGGGAAACCTAGACTTAGAATGAGTCGAATAGAATTAAATGTCAATCAATTCGTCTCGCATTCAGTTATGGTCCGTGATGGGCTATGGATCTTTATTATTTTAATTAAAAATGCAAAATGGCTGGTGATTGTGATTTTTTATTACAATTGAATAAACTTGATTTTACATCACGTGTCTGTATAAGGCATGTACGGAATATGGTGAATGTTATATAGTTATAAAAGAAGACGGCTTTATGAGACGTGTTGTAGTTTTAATAGGCAATTTAAGATTAGGAGGTATTTCGCTAATGAGGAGGCATTAAGCAACAAAAATATTTTACTACTTACATGTATTTCCACATTGAATAATTAGCGAAGGTCTCTCCAAAGATCAGTTAAGACATGATTAAAATAACAGAGATAGATAAGTAGTATAATTTACAGCAGAAAATGACTGACCCTACGATTGACACACATTAACACACGCTTTTTTACCCGACTACGGCGAAGCCGAAAGGAAAGCTAATGATTTTGGCAGTCTATGTATGTTTTTCCCATGACGGTAGGCAGAAACCACGCCAACAGCTACGATTACCTACAATTGATTGTAGTGTGAAATCAAGAGACGCCGTGGTCGCCAGTAAACGCAATTTAATTAAAGTTATGGGAACAATTACAAAGATAATACTTAATAACTAGGTGCTATTGGTTCGTTAGTAAGTATATAACATGGTACCCAGTTTATTTGTTATGTTGATATAATATAAGTAGCTGGAGAAGCCGACGTCTAGACAGCTACGCTTGTGTTGTGTCTGTATACTTGTAGGAAAGAACGTTTGTGTGTAAACCCACCCGTAGCTTAGATACAACATTTATTGGTTGCGTGTAAAATGAATATTATGTTACGGCATGCGCAAAATTAAAGATTTTACACCTTCTTATTATTATTATTCCCTAACGTTTTAATTGAAGTTGGCGTGGGAGTGTTCTTTGTTCGTTTATTCGATTCAAAAAACACTTTAAAAGTGTTTTCTTTTTGTTTTTTTTTTTTGTGTATTTTCGTTAGTAAATATCTATTTTAATGTTTTTTTCTAATGGGACTTTGTATTGTTAGGTACTGTTTTTAATTTTGCCCCTCACTAGGAATTTCTCCTGTATCGCGGGAGCGTTCACAAACATTTAAACTCACATTAACAAATACCTAGACCCGGAAAGACTTATGTAGGTCATACACATATTTGGTCCGTGCGGGGAACGAACCCGCGACACGTAGCGCAGCAGTCCATTGCTAAAGCCACTGCGCCAACCGTGCCGTCAAAACTATTCACTAAGTATATAATATACTCGCTCAGTTAGACATTATCGAAACGATTTACAATTCTATAGATCGGGAACCGCGTGTCTATTCAGAAGACATTTTTCACCTTGATATTTTTTATGTTGATTTAAAAATCACGCATCGGAGGGCAGGTAGTCATTTCATGAATTCATGGCTTTTACAACACATACCGAGTCAATATAGGTAGAAATCATTAACGTTGTGTGGTGCGGCTTACACTATTTCACTCAAATATCTTGAGTTTTCAAACGCAGGATATTTGAGTGATCGAAGACATTTGTGTCATCTACCAATCCGCACTCGCCCATTCCCTCTCAAAGAGACGAGGCCTGTGTCCTAGCTGTGGGAACATTAATAGGCTGTTGATGATGATGTTGATGATGACTCCGTGACATGGCTACTGGCTTATTTCCCATTGAGTAGTTACGAGTATTATGCCTTGTGACTGTGACTGTAGTTTCGCTTTCGCTTTTCTGACACTCGAAACTGCCTGGTCAGGGCCCTGTTTAATAAACATTACAATTCTACAAATGTAGACAACTGACATATTTGTACAATTTTATTACAAGTGCTGTTCAATAAACCTTACTTAATAATTCTTACAAATATGTAAGAATTCTACAAGTAAAAAAAAAATACAAATTGTACAATTGTATTTAGGAGTCAAAACAGTATCCTGAGGGTCCTAGCTGCGGCGCCCTGGTATGCTCGCAACACAGAAATACATGAACACCTGGAAATTCCAACAATTCTAGAAGAAGCGAAGCGCTATCTAGAGAAATACAAAGATAGATTGACCAACCATCCTAATCCCCTTTCACGATCACTATTGATGCCAAATTATGCTAAGAGACTCAAAAAAGCTGATATTGTGCTGCCTGATTAAGCAGAGTTTGGACACTGGTCCTGATTCTGCAAAAATATGATTCATCTTTCCACACATCTAATCATAGTCAGTGATGACTGATAGCAGACTAGAAGGGGAAAAAAAATTGTATTATTGTAAATGGTGTTTAATAAACGTTTACAATTCTAAACAACCCCTGTAGATGATGACAGTTTTGTAACTACTTTGTAATTGTAAGTTACAATTTACATAAAATTTAAGTTTTGTTGAAGATTCTTCAATCGATTTTCGAAAATCTTAAACTTTTAGAAGTTTGTTTAACTTATTTCATAATAAATAAGTAAATTTGCTGAGTAGGTATAAACTGCATTTCTCATAATATTGTATTTTAAGATCATTTCATAACTTCGTTCTCAAATATTCGACGGTAGTAGTATCCGAAATTTTTCGTTAATAATCGTTAATTCTGACACTTCAAAAGTAAAGTTAACCCTTTTACGAAAAACTCACCGTTGCCCTTCACATAAATAATCATCATCACTACTGTCATGAGAACCATTTTTAAAGTATAACAATAAAATTTCTTCACTTATTTAATTGAGGTACAAAATTGTAAGTTTCTGACACACGGTGAGTCCACCTGTCTTTATTTTTCTACGACTCACAAATGATGTAAACTTTTAATTACAACATATGCGTTCAATAAAACAGTTTTCTTTATAAATTTGTAAATTGTCTCCTGTAAAGAGAAAATGTTTATTACACAGAAATATGTAAGTTTGTAGCTACAAGTCTACATATTTGTTAGTTTTACACCATTGCTAAATTGTATTCTTTATTAAACAGAAACTTGTAGAATTGTAACTTGTAACTTAAAATTACAATTTGTAAGTTTTTTAAACAGGGCCCTGATTGAATTAAATGTCTTGAGTCAGAGTATATCATCCTGCAATTTCTTAACACGCTGAACGTAGAACATCTCTTTTAGGACGGGTGGCAATCAATCCTGTCATTCTTCACCACTATCGTAACCATACTACGATAAGTAACCAGTGGTCAAAGTTTTAAACATGCATCGGTATCAAAAGTATAATGTTAATCCAGGTCATAGTTTATACCCGTGCCAAAACTCCATCCATTCATGAATTCAAGTGTGATCGCGTAACATACAAACATCCAAACTTTAACATTTCACTTTCTTATTTTATTAGTAGGAGAGGATGTTTACGTATATTTTTAATCTACTTAAATCTTCTGGTTGATCCGCCCTTGTGACAAAAACAACCCCTAATCCCCTGCCAGTCCTAAGCGAAGGGAAGGCGTTATCAACGAATTAATCTCGACAAATTCCTGATATCGAGAAAATTCTCACATTTGTTTATTTTCGCGTCGTATAAATAATTATACGGCTACGATGGGATGTTACATAGAGTATAGAGTGTAAATTTGTTCGTTGGCACGTGTTTTCGAGCATGTACACATAGATGTATGCTGCTATTTTTGTACCGAAGCTTTTTTTGTGAAATACATTATTAGGGGTACTACATAATAATGTTACTGATTTATCTGGTTTGTTATGATTGTGTGTGACCTGCTTGTCGTCTTAATTAATTATGTTATAATGTGGGCGTGGGAGGAGGCTTTCAGCAATCCCTAGATTAGGTTATGACAGGAACTTTGTTATTAAAGGTTATAACTAAGACAAGACAGGACTAAAACTACATAACATCACGCCTGTATTCCCTGAAGAGTTTGGCAGAGGTGTACTTATTAGTACATCCACATGTCACCAGTTATGTTTAAGTCGCATGTAATAGGGGGCGACCCTATTGTCATCAACCGGGTACAAATCCCAGAATCCCTCTGGCTGTTACTGGGAAATTACTGAAAACCCAATAACACCTGCGAACAGGAAATCGAACTCGTGACCTCATGCAAAGCAGTCGCAATTACGACCGACGAGGAAACCCTAATAAATAAATAAATGTTTATTGAGTCTCAAATCAATCGGTCAATGATGATATTTATAATGGTGGCGTGTGTGGGAGGCTTTCAGCGGTCCCTATTAGATAAGGCTATGACAGGACCCGTCAAGGCTGCGGGTTGTTCGAGAGAGATACCGCGGTCTCGGCACAAAGGGCTAAGAAGGAACATGGGTGGTTTTTAGCCAGTAGAAATCTGACACACCCAACCGACCGGGTCTGCTAGTCTCTTTCAAATAAATATATACGAAATAAACTAGTTCCTTACATTCTGAACAAACATTACATAAGCGAAGTACGAGTAGCTCACTTAATAAATACACCATGGATCCGCATTTACATAGGAAACATAAATTATTCTGTTCTACAGGGCAAAAGGAAGCCGTAGTACGATCGAATTAATTCTTACATGATAATACGAGTTATTCTAAGCTGTCTAGGGTACTTGTTGTCCACGATGCGCAAGGGTTCAGCAGGGCTATTGCGTATCTTTTAAATGTCAGTGGCTGCTAACATATAGTGTCCATCAATTAACTGTCAAATGGTTCCATTTTGTACTAAACCATAACCAATTTGACAGTTAATCCATGGACAAGATAGCCACTGACATTTAAAAGATACGCAATAGCCCTGCTGGTGGGCTACCATGAAACCTTAAACCAGGATTATTTTAATCTTAAAAAGTTAAAAAGAGATGGCGCTAGGCACCCTGTATAGCTCTGCATGTCGCTATCACCAAATGACACCGGCTCTGCGCGGAGTGGAAGGGTGTCCGACGACTTGTACTGACTAAAACCCACCCATGTTCCTTCTTAGCCCTTTGTGTTCCGAGGCTGCGGTATCTCTTTCGAACAGTCCCGCAGCCCCGTTAGGTTTCGTCCCTTGCAAATAGGTATGAGTCCCCTCCCCTTCCAATTTGCTGACATATCTTTGAGGCGCGCGTCATAGTACATACGGACGGTGAGTTAGCCCATTACTTATCGTCCACAGGCCAGCGGTCGCTTTTGCACTGGAATAAGATTAAAACAATGTTTTAAGACGTCATCGTAAACCCACTGTTCACAGTCCGTTGCGCAGTATCGACCGACGCTATGTAAATGATGTTAACGTAAAACGCAATGAAATGTGAAACTACTCTCACTTTAATGGGTTTTCATTAGGTGAGTGCCGAAGTTTTTCTGGAATTCACGATGATTTGAATACTACAAAAGAAGACTAAATAAGTAAATCGGGAACTCGAAATAAAAAAGAAAACATGGTACATATCTTGTTTTCGGTATTTATAATAATGGGCAAAGAAGACTGTCAAAACTTTTGAAGGTGTTTACTGGAAATTGCGGTCGCAGTTCCGGACACCGGATATTCAGACACATACAAGGTGTAAACGGACCCCTCAATAAACGGGAATCAAGCATTCTGTTTATCAAACTGAAAAACTCCACTCAAAAATTATCCCAGAATATAGAAGTCTTTTGATCAACAAATACCCTGTATAAAAAGTAAGCTAGACAGCGTCAATACAAAGGAACATTTGATTTGTTAGCAAAACTCCGCAGTGATGTTAGAAGATTAGATTGGTGGCGTCGATTATGAAATTTAATGTAATAAATTTTGATTTGCAGTGCCCTTTTTTTGTGGGTCGCGAAATCGTCAAATAACCATCTCCCGCTCTTGGGTAGGGCGGAAGGAAGTGTCAGACTTTTTCTGATTAAACACCACCCATAAGTTCCTTCTTAGCCCTTGATTAACTTGATTTGAAATCTAATAAAAGGCTTGTGTTTAAACGCCTACCAGAAAAGAAACTATTACTGCCTGCCAGAATGGATAAATGCTCACTATGTGTTTCATAAAGTATTGTATTGGTATTGTGGAAATTAACCTATTTTCCTTTTTATTTTATGCCATAAAGATTTATAAACGCCTTTAAAGTTAAATTCAGACCAAATATTTTATATTATCGATGTAGCATGAATTCTGTTTTAGTCGACGGCTTCTGTTTCAGTCGGCGGCTACTTCTGGGTGGTTTAAAAAAAAAACCACAAAGGGGATGGAGGGACCTATTCGCTCGCTCACTCGACCCCGCCATCCCCTTCTAACCTAACCTGTCCGAGTCGGGGTGCCCTGAGTCCAGAGCTCGCTTCGCTCGCTTTTACGCCCAATATTTTGTGATTTGGTAGGCAACAAGAATATAAATATGAAATACAACATGTACAATGATATATGTTATTCTAACGGGTATATAATTATTTTGGAACTTAAAACGTTGCTCTTTAGGTTTTTTAAGTTAACATTTTTTTTCGATGAGTATTTAAATTGTAGCCCTAATAAAATAATCCTGAAATCATATTTTTAAAGCTTTTTTTAATCAAAACTCATCGTTTCTGCAGAATTTCGCTACTTAATTACCTTATTTTGACCTTTTATAATAATATCTGTAGGTTCAATTAATTATCTAAGTAAGTATCATGTATTATGCATGTTCATGGTTGTTATTCATCGAAAGCCCACTCGTTAAATGCCAACACACATTTTGTTGTCTATCGCTTCAGACTCACAATACACGCACAAGCCTTTACCCTGTTGACATTTACTTAATTGCTATAAACCCTTCAATTAGTGAAAGTATTTCGCTTGTTTTATTTTCGTATCAAATAAACGACAGCACTGATAAAAGTAATTATCGATTCGTAGTACACTTTTAATACTTACCTAAACACGATTGTAAATCGAATTAAATGACCTTCAAAACTTTCAAGTTCGATTTAATCGTACGCCATTTTGTTTATTAGTAGGTACCTATCGCTAATACATCGTTGCTTGAAAACACACGTTACACCTACAAACAGCCAAATATAAAATATTCCTAATTATACACCATTAATTAGTCCATAAAACTAAATTATAGCATAATAACATTGACATATTAATCGCCGATATATCACGAGGGTTTCATCGGTTTTAAAACAATAACTTGAGCTATAAAGGGTGTTCTTTTGAAATTCTAAAGTAGGTACACCTACCTGTTTAATTTATTAGCGTGCGTGCTCGCCACGAGTTGATTTAAAGCTCTAACATACAAGATTTAAAGCTATGTTTGTAAACTTTGAAGAAACAGGACAATGGCATGGGCTGGGCACGCCTGCGACTGCGACCACGCTCTCGGACCATTGATACAGCTAAACGTAGTAACTAGGTAAAACACAAACACAGGTTTACAATTCTCTTCACACATAGAGACTCATAAATATAGAGTGAGGAACGCGCGAAAAATTTCATGTATCCGTTCGATTTCACGTTAGCATCTAGAATTTCTAAATTCTAGGAATAATTTTCGTGTGTCTTGTATTTATATTCCTAAAATCAATATCCCATTATGTGGTAAGGTAAAAAGAAAGTGGTGTTCGTCATGACTGGACGAAGTTGCGAAACATACGTCGGTGTCGGAGGCTCGAAACGCAATCATGTCATTAACGCCGGTTGAGAGAATTACATGCGTCACTATTACCGCTTGTTCCTTTTGACCCGAATGTTATTGATTTTACTCGTGTTTTTTACTTCATTGCACAACCCACCGAGTAATGCACAGTTCTACATAGAAAATATGAGTAACCTTTGTGCAAGATAGTGCATAAAGATTTGTAAACAGATTGTTGATTTGTCTCATTGGTCTAGTGGCCGCAAATAAGACTGCTGACCACGAGGTTCGATTCCCGGGTAAGGCAGTGTTATTGAGGGCACGCCACGATAGTGGCGGTAAGTCCCCTCTTTGAGGAGTGGCTTGAGAGGCGCCACGGCGCCCTCACCTTCCGTCTGACGCAGGTCCTCACCGGACACGGTTGTTTCGGGAGGTACCTGCACCGAATCAGGCGGGAGGAAACGCCCGGATGCCACCATTGCGAGGATCGGCCGGAGGACACGGTGGAGCACACAGTGGAGGTGTGCCCCGCTTGGGCGGAGCCCCGCCGTGTTCTCGTAGCGGCGATCGGCGGCGGCGACCTCTCGCGCCCGGCCCTGGTGCAAGCCATGGTCCGGGGCGAGGAGGAATGGGACGCCGTCGCCTCCTTCTGCGAAGCAGTGATGCTAGCGAAGGAGGTGGCGGAACGCGAGAGGGAGAGAACCTCTCGTCCCAGCCGCCGCGGGAGGCGCTCCGGGCGTCGGGGGTCCCGCGATGACCTCCGGCCACCGTAGACGCGGGCCTGTGGACGGTGAGTGATGGGCTAACTCGCCGTCCGTCCGTCTCACGACGAAAACAGGCCGTGTCGACGGCGCGTTCGTGTTCCACGCGCGCCTCAAAGAGATGTCAGCAACATGGGAGGGGCCCGAAAGGGCCGACGCCTGTCGGGGCCGCGGGTAGTCCAACGGTTATCGCGGCCTCGACATAGAGGGCGAAGAAGGAACATGGGTGGTTTTTAGTCAGTAGAAGTCTGACACTCCCTTTCGCTCTGCCCAAGAGCGGGAGGGGTTATTCGATGATTTTACACCCACCAAAAAAAAAAAAAAAAAAAAAAAAAAAAGGCAGTGTTATTGGGTTTTCATCAGGAATTTCTTAATAATAATTTAATAATTTATTTATTTATTTCAAAAAATGGAATTGCAAAGTTTACAGATATTGCATTTAGGTATACACTTTTAGGTTCAATTTCACAATAAAAAAAATAGCACCCGCGGAGTCTGGATTTGCATCCGGAATAATCCGGATAGCAATAATATAGGCTCGCCCCCTATTATACAGGGTGTAAATGAACCCTTCACACATACGTCAACTAAGCATCAAACTGAGTACCCCTACGCAAAAATTTCTGCTGGGAAACGACTTTTTTTTTCGGGGTTAAAAATCACATTTTACGGTAAAACTCAATTCAAATTCATTAACATTAACTCAATTCAAATTCATTATAGTAAAGGGACATGGAGGTAATTTAAGTAAAGTTTTAACCTGAAAAATTAGAATTTACAAAAACATGGTATGGTATGTTCTAGAACCAAAAAATGATCGCAGTGGTGGGGAGAACAAATGCCCTTCGTTTGCGTTAACGGTACTTTTACACCCTTATATGGGTGGTATCTAATGGTGAAAGGTTTTTTTGTTTTTTAGTTTATTTGTTACAAACATACACACATACAAAAATACTAATCTTTCCTCTTTATAATATTAGTGTAGACTTTATCATAACTGGTTGGAGTGTTTTGCAAAATCTGAGTGTATTAGATACACCTCAGCCTTATCCTTCGGGATAAAAGTCACGATATTGTTATGTTATGTAGTAGTTCTTGCTGGCATTGTAGAAACTATATATGTTAAGGAGGACCGTATTTGGCAAGATCTACATCGAGGAGAACTTTATCTTCTTTAAACTTTATTTCTGTTCAAATCACATAAGCGGATGCAGGTCTTACATTTTATGATAACAGGTGATGTCATATCGTATTTTTGTGATGGTTGTCCTTTCCAAAAGTGATGTAAGCTGGCAGCTATAAGAAGTTTCTGTGTTCGTTGCTGGATATGCGTAGTTGTTTCTTACTTCTTCATTTTTATTGCTTCTTAAGCCGACTTTTATGTCGCTCGTGAGCCGATGCATCCTTCGTTTTATTTGATTATCAGCATATTCCTCAAGCAGACCGTTCTAAATGTAATTTTATTAAAGTAACGATCGTAAATTCGAGTTACTCATTTGGACTCATCCTGTCTCATATTTCAGGGAGAAAGTTACGACAAATAACATTCTACCAATAAGTTTTCTCATTTTCATCACTTCAGCTCAACACCTAGGGATATCGAAATTATGAGGGATAATATGATCGAGTGGCCGCCGATGTCATCCTTTATTCCCTAAGGAGCTGTCGGAATTATCCCACGCAGAAAATAACATATTTTCCTAGCACCACTATTATTACGTAATACGGGGTCCTGTTAGTATTAATGGGAAAGATGAAGTTCATTTATTTATGTTATGCGACTAACACCAATTGAATGAAGTGAATTTGAAATAGACCACAATGTGCTAAATTGATTCGTGATGCATGCTCCGCGTCTCTGTGATAAAGAGGCGAATACACTGGGAGCATTCTTATTCAGAGCGCGGCTTGAGAAAACGAGTTTAAATCTTGTGGAATAAGGCTTATAAGGCTTTAAAGTGGCCTATTTTCGGTGGATTACAATATGAAACGGTTTTCCTTATAAGTAGCTGTTTATGCTATGTCAGAGGCTAAAGTTGCTGTAGCTCTTATCAATTGTCAGCATAGGACAATGAACAGTCTATTAGATATAAGGATTCGGTAATTGCTTTGGCAATCATAGAAACTTCTACCATAATAATACTTTCCTCGAAGGTTTCTATAATTAAACTTCTCATTCTTAATTCAGTAGGTAGTATCCATATCGACAAACGATTATGCCGTTTCAAAGCTCTTTATTTATTCAGAAGCGGATTTTCCAAGCTGTCTACGGCTCAATCTATTTATATCTGTAGGTAGTACAAGAAATGATATCGATCAATGCTTTAAACATGCAATGGTCACTAGTGTGTCTACAGTCTACACATAGCCAATTAGTAATTATGTCCTGTTTACTAGTTGTATCTCTGCGAATGGTAATTAGTTCTCGTTTTAGTAGTGGTTTGGTTCGATACTCCCGAATTATTTTATCGTCTGTGTCCGCATAAAAGGTGATATATCATCATTAACTGATATTAGTCTCTGTTGAATATAGTGCAACATATAAATTATTCTTATCTCTAATTATTCTTCTAATTATTCTTATCATTCTCATTTACAAATAGTTTTTATTCAGTATCATACCAAAGCCAGCACACAATGAATTACATTTCTTTCAGTTGTTTGCAGATACGAGTATATCTAGCATTGTTTTTCAATTTTATGGTAATTTCCACATGTTTTGTATACTTATGTGTGCTCATTCAAATGTTTCTTGACTCGAATGAAACTATGTTTTAAGTAGCTTTAGTTGGAGAGAAATCGATCACTTGTAAAGGTAGGTAGTTTAAATAAATAATAGAGGCTGGCAATTAGAGCTGCACGCTAGGTACGTTAACTTTTTAGGTTAGACCTTACTTGTCAATCATGGCCCCTTAGTAGTTTTATTTCCAAGTATGACTTACAAATTAAAATCGAGTTGGTAAAAAGAACTAAATAATAATGGGTCACAGTAAACATCTAACCTTCTTGTTTCAGTTGTGAAGGCTGCAAAGGTTTCTTCAAAAGAACAGTAAGAAAAGACCTGACATATGCATGTCGTGAAGAACGCAACTGTATCATAGACAAACGACAGAGGAACAGGTGCCAGTACTGCAGGTACCAGAAATGTCTCGCGTGTGGCATGAAGAGGGAGGCGGTACAAGAGGAGAGGCAAAGGGCCGCCAGAGGGGCGGAGGATGCACATCCAAGCAGCTCAGTGCAAGTACAGGTAACACGTGGTGTCACTTTATATCGTAGATGTTTGACAGTGCTGTTACAGGCTGGAGAGTCTGACAACCAGTTTTTCGAAGGTATATATTGTTGTGGAGGCAATTAATCATGTCGGTCTATGTTAAATACTAATATTCAGCTGTATTTGGTTAGACTAGAAGCCAACCTTAACAGATTTGAAAAACAATAGACGGATGATTAAACGACATGGTCCCTGAATAGGCTCTGCCATAACGTGGGTGTCGAATGAAAGGCGTTAATCAACTTTGCTAATAGAAAGTTACCTGTCATCAATTCGTCACCAAAGAAATTAATGTGTCCGATAAACAAAGGCATTTAGCACATTATTATCATCATCATAAAGTTGTAGCTGATATGAAAGTCTGATAAATTAGGAATGTGGATTCCTTTGTGTCTGAAAGTCAAACGAAACAAATTCCGTAGTTCGGCTAAGCTAGGCCATCTAAATTATACGCTGAAATTGCTCCTCTGATCCCCATATATAGAAACTACAATGTCAACGTCATTAAAACTCCACGGAATGCGAAAATCGAAAAGTAAATTAGCTTATTGCTCAACAGACTGATGTTTGCAAGAAACCGTCGTAATTAGCCCCTCGGATACTATCCGTGCCCTTTACTTACATAAGTAGGTATAGTGAATATTTACAACAGAAATGATATTTTGATTGTGAACTAACGATGCCGAGACGTATAAATAATTTTGCACTCGATGACTCCACTCCCATCTTGTTTAAGTTGAATTTAACGAAAAGTTACTACGTTGAACGTTTACTCGTGCACATAAATGTCATTATAACTTTGAAACCAAACCAATTTTAATGGGACAAAGTATGGAAAAAGGTTTCATGCCTAGCTTCACTCCGATATTAATAATCGTTCGAACTCGTAATTTTTTCGATTTGAGGATAAATACGGTCGTAAATGTTACCATGTTGTATGGACATAAAAATTAGTAATAAATTATTTCTTTAACATGAAGTTCGCTTTTGATTAGTGTTGGAACATGAAAATGAAATACAAACCCATAAGATATAAGCCCAACTTGTAGGATCACCCGTGCTTAATTATATACTATAAAAAACTTTTCCTCGACGTAATTAATTTATTTACTGACAATTTTTTTTGTGCTAGGTATTATGAGTCGTTAGCATTACTAATCAGGCTACTCGTAACACAAAAATAGAAACTCAAATGTCTGCTCAGTCTTTACAAGAAATATTAAATTTTCGCCTGTCCCTCGCGGCTCCAATTAGTGTAGTTAAGTCAGAAGCTGGTAGTACAGTAGCTTACCTGCATCGAGCAGTAAAGTAATATCGTGGTAGTCATTAAAAAGAAAATGGCCAGTGTGCAAACAACGCGACTAGTGATGCGCCGCGACTGATTTCTTTGTGTATAGCGAGTTGCCAGTATTTTCCAATATCGATTCGTTGCGTTTCATAGAGTTCTGATGAATGTGATCGTTGAACGGTTTGTAGATTATAATGGATGAATTAAATTCTTGAGTTTGTTTAATGAAAGCTTTTACGCGAGATTATATCATACATTCTATGGATATAAGTGCAGAATCCAATGACCGTAGTGCCTTGCATGGGTTCTAGTACCTATTTAGTTTTAGGTTTGTTTTATTGTTGTAAACTGCGGAGTTAAGTTTCTAAGACAATAGTAAAACAGGATTGGTATAATTAAACAAAACTAATGATCAAACCGGTTTGGAATAGTATTTTATCTTAATCTGCGTTGTTTAAATATTTCAAAGTAACTTTATACTTACACAGTTAAATTAGATATGTTGTATAAGTCCTCGAGATTCCACTGAATTATGTATGGCATACAAAATAATAGGATAGATATATATAAACAAAAAGTACTTTCAGTACCTACAGGCTACGTAATTATTAAATTATATTCTATAAATCATTGTAGACGACCACAAATTACAAAGTAAACGGACCCTTATTAAACGGATAGAAATAAATTGAAATTTAACCGCGTAATTTCTAGGTAGTCGGCGTGGCTCTTTCTGATGACGCATTCACTAATTAGATACTTTCAGTATTTAGTAAGGAATCAACATTCAGACTAATTAAATATTAATTTAAACTCTACGAATGGACAAGAGCGGTATTAGGCGTACTTAGTTCCACAAGCCTTTTCAAAGCAAATAAACAAATAGTAACATTTTCTTTATTTATGATTCATAAAGGCGAAATTGGTATACCAATGAATCTTAAAGGGATGTTAGTCTAATAATTTGTTATTTTTTATGGAGTATCCTCTGACAGCGTTTGAACGCCATTTAAATGAGCTGATTGCGATCAGTTGGTGCCTTTTTTCAAAGCCACTTTCGTTTACGCCTCATAATCTTCAACTTATTTTAATCTAAAGCTTTATGAACATCTAGTCTTTGCTCTCAGGAGTTATCAATCGAGCGGTTGCTAGAGATGGAGTCGCTGGTGGCTGACCCCAGTGAAGAGTTCCAGTTCCTCCGCGTCGGACCCGATAGCAACGTGCCACCTAAGTTCCGCGCCCCTGTCTCAAGCCTTTGTCAGATAGGTAAGCACCTATATAACATTGAATACTCTAGATTTCGATTTTTTTTGTTTTTAATCTTCGAAAAATCTTCGTATATAAGGTCCAGGTTTCAGTGGTCCGAATTTTGGAAAACACAGGGTTGGAAGGATCTAATTCGACTGGAATGGATAGAGCTTTATATAGTTTTAGTAATAACTTGTAACTAGTTTTGTCATTCCATCGATAAACGAAGGCTTTTAGGCTCTTTTGAACCGTTACCGTTCTAATTGAAACCGAGCGGCCTTGAATCCTAAAATCTATCAAAGGAACTTCGTGTTACTGAAACCCTAAACAAAAGCTGGAAGGAAAACACACTACAAACATAGAAATCAATAAACAATACATGACGAATTAACTTGAAGTTTGATTGTTATTTAGTGTGATTATTCCTTAAACCTCGGTCAAATGTCGGTCAATATTCTCTGTTTAGCACTATTTGCGATTCGTCATGATGTTGCAGTTTAAGTTTTATGATGTATGCAAACGATCTAAGACACGGCGACTGCCATTAAAGGTTATAAGATTGTAAATTAGCTATTATGTATGTGAGTAAAGACAAAAAACAGTCAAGATTTCATTTAGTGGTTTAATCTTTTCAATAATGGATTTTGGAAGACTGCTTTACAACTACCTACGCCTCAACCACTACTTCATCAGCAAACATTGTGATAGCTCGGCTAATTTGTGTGAAATAAAATACAATTTGTAGCTTATACCAATCATGAAAAATCTTCTAATTAGTGAAAAACAATTAAAATTGGATCATTAGTTCCAAAGATTACCCTCTACATAATAGAAACAAATTTTACCTTTTTATACTATAAATATAGATTGTAAATTCACATAGGTGTCAGCCGCAGGCCAAGTTGTACGTACTCCGTGGTGGCAACAACAGTATAAGATGGCCTTTTATTTTATAGAATATCCATTCTACGCTAGGCCAGCTTAAGTTCGATGAGTTACCAACTAACCACCGACCGACTGAACCTTACTTCTGTGGCCTCCGGGAATCTCGCCTTTTACCACTTAAAACCAAGTTAAATATAATATAATATCACTTAAACTCACTTCTTTCCCAAATCAACGACGTATCATGCCAATAGAGATTAAAACGCAGAAATAAAAATTCCACCCAACATAAAAACTCAGGTATGTTGAAATGTATTTATGTACATAAATACATTATTACAATGACATACATAATTCCGAACTGGTTTAAAAATGGCGTCACAATTTGTGTCTACAAAATATATTTATATGTTGCTTGAATTATTACAATACGACGTTTGTACCAGCATTCTTTCATTTAATTATGTGGGTAAATTAAGCCGGGGTCTGTAATATTATGTAGGTCGTTGTGTTAAATTCTATTCATAATAGGGCAGACCCCAAATACTTAAAAAATAGCAAGATTCTTAGTAGAGAAATCTACATAAGTAGTTATTTACACATCTTTTCTACTAAGCGTGTCGATGGCAATCTTAATTGTGTTGGCCAAAAACTGAGCCACTAGTTTGGCGCTTTCGGTAGCGTCCATCAGTTCCTGTAATTAACAAACAACAGCACACGCAGGACACTATAGGCAGTCCTTATCATTTGTGGAACTGCACCACATTTACTTCCACACACACACCACACATACACACACCACACCACATACACACACACACACCACACCACACCACACCACACCACACACACACACCACACACACCACAGACACACACACCACATTCCACACACATTTACTTTAATTTCCAACTTAGCAGGTTTTCCTTGCTTCGACCAACCAGGGTCATCATTCTCTTGGTCTTATCCTGGGTCCGGGGTCTATTTAAAAATAGGTTTACATTTAAAATCAGTAGGTCTTTTTTTTTTTTTTTTTTGGTGGGTGTAAAATCATCGAATAACCCCTCCCGCTCTTGGGCAGAGCGAAAGGGAGTGTCAGACTTCTACTGACTAAAAACCACCCATGTTCCTTCTTCGCCCTCTATGTCGAGGCCGCGATAACCAGAGGACTACCCGCGGCCCAAATCAGTAGGTCTTAGGCCACTTTAGCAGATCATAATAATAATAATATGAATTGCGTTAAAACGCGTAAAATTGACCGTTTATAATAATAGTCTGTGACTATTTAACGAATTTTAACGCAATTCATATTAGTTTTCTATAATGATCTATTTTCCTAAATTGTCACAGACGCAGTTACTGTTATGATAGGTCCATTTTACGCTTTTTAACAAAATTCATGCTATGATCTGCTAAAGTGGCCATTTTAAACACCACTTGTTTAACTTTCTATCTGGTATTATGGACCTTAAGAAATCTTTCGTTTTACATTGATTAATGCGATTACAATGGCTGTCTCCAACACCATACATTAATTCACAATTATTTGCAGCTGTTTATCCTTGTCAATTTGAGCTAACAAAAAACTGAGGACGAAGTTTGTTAAAAAAATAGTTTGTTATTCAAGATTCTTGGAATATTAAAACGTTAACTTGCTCATGGTTAAGTGATTTGCGTAGTTTTAAAGTCACATTTTTCTTTGTGTATTGTATTACGAAACCTGTAGGCGATGTAGGTGGCAATATTGAACTACAGATTAGCCATTGGCGTGGCTAATTAATGGACCTTTGGGGGGCATGAGGAACAGGGTGTAAAGTTCCTCATCCCCCATAGAAATGGGAGGATCCTCCGACCAGACTGGTGTTGTGTCTGGTGAGCTAACTGCCCGACATAACGTAAGTCGGTATTTTCTATATACGCTAACTAGTGACCCGCCCCGGCTTCGCAAGGTTGCAAAAAAGATACTAAAACCTTTCTCTTGAATCACTCTATCTATTAAAAACCGCATCAGAATCCGTTGCGTAGTTTTAAAGATTTAAGCATACAAAGGGATATAGGGACAGAAAAAGCGACTTAGTTTTATACTGTATAGTGATGTCGCGGATAACTTTGATAGCGCGCGATGCAGGATTTTGCCTAATTAGTTCGCATGGGTTGCGATAGATGTCGCTGTCGCCACAGACCCATTATACTTTAACATCACGCGTGTCATTCTCTAAGGGTTAGGCAGAGGTGTACTCATTGGTACACCAGCAACATCTCGCCAGTTACGTTTAATACTCATGTAACAGGAAAGATATCCGGGTACTAATCCAGATTCCGTGGCTGTTACTGAGATAAAGTGTTATTGGGTTTTTCCATCAGGAAGATGGAAAAACCCAATAACACTTTGCCCGACCCGGGTATCAAAGCAAGGACCTCATGCTCAGCTGTTGCGTTGCGACCTTTAGACCAACGAGGCAGTTAGTTAGTATTGTGAGGAGTTATTAATCAAAATACATAATTTGTAAACAAAGTTGTCATACGTTTGGAATTATCGAAGAAAACTCAATTTTTCCAATTTAATCCATAAACCATGAAAGTGAATGTTGGAAATTCCGAATGAATGCGTATTGATATTTCTTTGAAATGCCACCCTGTATGTAAACGTAAAAATACGGAGCCCATAATTAATTCCTATATAAAACAAGCAAGGAAGGAATATTTTCCTCAACGCGAGGTAAATCGATACTTCGGATAAAAGGATTTCTTTTATCCTTATAATTTCTTTCAACATGTACCTATCGTATTAGTATGAAGCGTTATTGCTCCTAATTTTATTTACTAGGCATTAAAAATATTGTGTTTCTTACCTGAAACAAATATGCGTTTTTGAAAAAAATCCTTTAAATCACACATTTAAAGTCCTAGTTTGTTCTAGTCATTCTGTTTTTTTTTAATCTTAGTTTGTTTTGAATCCTGACCTATTCCATATCATGACACTTTCTCCTATCACTTTTTAAGCCAACAATAGGTAATCTTATCTCAAAATGGAACAAGACAACTGCTTTTTTATCGCACGATAACTTATCAAGTACACTAAAGTGACAATCACATTAGTGTGATTGTCACTTTAGTGTACTTATAAAGGCGAAAGTTTGTGAGTGAGTGTGTATGTTTCTTACTTCTTCACGCAAAAACTACTGAACGGATTTACATACAATTTCATACACAGATAGTTTATAACCTAGATTAACACATAGGATAATTTTTATCCCGATTTTATCTTCCCGTGGGATAATTTTCGAGTTGTAGCGGGTGAAGCCGCTGGCAACAGCTAGTATTAAATAAAGCGAGAAAAGACTCAAAATACATTTATAATTAACAGGTACATTTATATAAATTTATTTATTTCACATACACTCATCTCACGGCCTTTTCCCATGGGGGTATGCAGAAACCACAGTACGCCACCTGCTACGATCCTTACATACTCGTTTTGCCTCGTCCACATTCATACATCTGGTCACACACGCACGCGTTACGAGTACCACGAACCTGTCCTTTCTGAACAAAAGATGAAGTTGCAGTCCAACCACAAGCTTAATATTTGTAAAAAGGACTGTAGATGAAATACAGGGTGTACATTAACCCTTCACACATACGTCAACCAAGCATTCTGTATATCAAACTAAGTGTACGCAAACATTTTTGCTGGGAAACGACTTTTTTTTTGTGGTCAAAAAATCACATTCTCCGGTAAAACTCAATGTAGCACACTTAAAACATTGTGCTAATCGATGTTTTGAATAGTAAACTGGTCATGGAGGTAATTTAAGTAAAGTTATAACCTGAAAAACTAGTACATAAAAAACAGCTGTGCAAAATTTAGAACTTTGACCCCAAATATCTCTGTAACTAGGGGGTTCCCAGGTATGGTCTAGAAACTAAAAATAATCGCAGTGGTGGTGAGAACAAATGCCCTTCGTTTGCATTATGGGTACTTTTACACCCTTTATTGTTTTCGCATTCATTAAAACCATATATGTTGTTAGTAAAAGTCTTAACCCAATGTAAGTAAATCCACACTATATCTAAAAAATTAAAATGATCTAATGTGTGCAATCGTATCCAGTAAGCTAGCATGGGGCTGTTCAACCTATCACAGAATTATACTCAGGATGCTGTGGCAGCTAGCACGTATTCTACCGAGAATAGACGCGCATCGTTTCCATGAAAACCACGCTTTTTTTCGCTCTTCCGGGATGCCATATCCCGGAAGAGCGAAAAAAAGCGTGGTAGACCAAACAGCATTCATAATACAGCCGACAGCATCCAAATCATATACTAAAGTTCACATAGTATATAGCTGTATTCTCTTGTGTTTTTGTACGTACCTCAACATATTTACTGGGAATCCCTTTTCCTTGTTGCTTGTCCTACCTATAATTTGCGTGGGTACAAATTCAATTAAGCCGTAATTCTCTTTTAATTTATTGCGAATTGATCCTAACTTTGTTTCCATACAAAATTTATGGCGAACAGAACGTGCTTATTTAGTGCAATCAAGATTGTTTGTCTCGGGGGTCACAGTATATAGATATATGCTTTATTGATAACCGTTCCTGAAATAACTTTTATATTATAGACTGGCGTGGTATGTGCATGAGATGAGGACGGATGAATCGCATTTGACTAAAAGAGGGATGCATACAATGTTGATCGAGGGAGAGGGAGAGGAAGCCCAAAGAAAAGATGGATTGACTGTGTGAGGAATGATATGAAGGAAAAAACCTGACTAAACAAAACTTGGAAGCTGGCAGGCTCCATTTTATTTTCATTTCATAATTTAATATTCAAATGAACCTCGCCTGCTTCCAAGTTTAGTTTAATTTAAAATGTGCTTGTTTTTTTGATTTTCAGTATTTTCAAGTACTTTTTTTATTCCCTACTTTTTAGTTAGTTTGTGTTTGTTCTTTCGTAGGTCCCGTGAAATTCTTCGCAGATGATTTAACTTTTTTATAGGATTTGTGATTTTGAATTTCTTTGAAACATATAAGTTTTATACATTTTTGTAATCTCCTTTTAAAACCCTTCATTTTGATATCCTACTCCTACGTAATAGAAAAAATAAGACTTTTTTAACTCCGCGTTATGGCCCCAAAATCTGCAATTTTTCTTTGTTTTTTTTTTTAATTTATTGTAACCAGTGACACTCGCGCCATCAAGACGAATCTAACGACGTATATTTTATTCAAATCCTTTCATTCGTTTAGGAGTTATGAGGGAACAAAGAAACGGACATACATGCATAAAAACATACATACACGTCAAACACATAACCCTCCTTTTGGGCTTCGCCGCAGTCGGGTAAAAAGGACTAAATTATATCGTGAATATTGACAGGGGAGAATGCATGGAAGAAAAAACGTGTTGTGCCAACCCTAAATACAAGGCAGAGATAATGCTGATATTATTATTTCCGAACAAAACAATTCGGTTTGCGTTTCAGATTACATTATAATGTACAAGGATGAGTTTCCTTATTTGTAAGTAGATACGTCCGATAGAATTGTGGTAGGTATCAATGATGTTGGCCATCAATCAACGTCGACGGGAATGCGATAACATCTACTTGTAGACATTACTTGCGTATTGATCTGCGAATGAGGTGCGGTCTTGTAAGTTTGCAATACTTTGGTAGGTCTTAGATGATGTTTTTTAGTGCATTGCTAGAATGTTAATAAACAATGAAGTTTGTATTTGTGTTTATTGATGCAAGAATGCCGTTTTATTCAAATAGTCACTCAAGATACCTTTATGAACTGAGACGGTTGTCTTTTATTGGTAATTTTAATTATTATTACTCAGTAAATAAACATTTGTTATTGCCGCGAATCCCATTTTATTTAACATACACTGAACGAGAAATTGCAAAAAAAGTTAGAAAATTCGAATTTCGCGTGCTACCTTGTCGCCTCCACTTTAACGAAACCGAAGGCATTTTGTTCGTCTCGTCATTGCGTTTTTTTATGTTTTAGCTAGCCCATACATGGGAACTTTCTAGTTAGCGAGTGGAAATCAAAGATACAGCTTTTTTGCAAGTCTTGTTTAAAAAAAAATACAATATTTAGTGGTATAGCTTTTTTTTAAATTCCTCCACGCCCCGTACTATGAAATGCATCCATCAGCACAATGGTAAAAGCACTAACTACCGTACTATACGACCGTAAAATGTAATAATACACCCCAAGAAAAAAATAATTTACCAGCATTAATTTTGGCGCAGAATAACTTTGTTTTATGTACAGAATTCTTGGTTGACGGTTTCGTGAAGGGTCACCGGTTAATGTGGCGACAATTGGCGGAATCAATCTCGGCTAAAATGATGATGATGATACAAATGTGTGACAACATCTCATTCTATTTTTCTAGGTAACAAACAGATAGCGGCTCTGGTGGTGTGGGCGCGCGACATTCCTCACTTCGGTCAGCTGGAGTTAGAGGACCAGATGCTACTCATCAAGGGATCCTGGAACGAACTGTTGCTGTTCGCCATTGCATGGCGGTCGATGGAGGTTTGTACTGGTTTTCGTAAGGGGAAGTATTTTCCGGTCTTGTGGACTGATGATGTAAAAAGTGAAGCAGATGATGGGGGAGGGGTGTGCTACGTGAGCAATTTGCAGATCTTACAATAAGTGCTATGAATTAACAAGTGTAACTATTCCTCCGGTTGTGAACTGCGGTAGGCTTCAAAATGTTTCATTCATTCTTAAAAAAAAATCTTTGAAATGCACGTGTTCCGGAGACATTTGTATGCATCTGCGTTTAGAAGTAGGTACCTACACCACTTTTTTTTTTAAACAGAAAGTTCTAAAACTAAAGGAACTTTGGCCTTCATTTAAAAATTGCAATAAAATTATGCTTACTTACAAAAGCAGTAACAGTTATTTCTTTTCTTGTGCTAATTCTAAAGTGTTTCCTTTGTAAATATTCCAGTACTTGACTGAGGAACGTGACGGAGTAGACGGCACCGGCAACAGGACAACATCGCCGCCACAACTTATGTGCCTCATGCCTGGTATGTACACTCTTACTACATAACATAACGCTTGTAAGCCCCGAAGGGTTAGGCAGATTTGTACCTGTTAGTACACCTACATTTCGCCAGAAATGTTTTAGTTCCATGTAATAGGGGGTGAGCCTATTGCCATCAATAGGGATGTCTGTTTGATTATCGAAAAATATTGAATACTTACGTATTTTTTGTTTTATCAAATCAATAAAAATTTACGAAGTTAAAACGCCTCAAAGATTTGAGTGGGGGGTTGTGACGTTACTGACCGCTAAAGAATGTCATACTAATGTCTCAGAAAATGACGTCATGCGAGTTTTTAAAGCACTGTATCGTCTTCATTGTTTGTTTACGTGAAAAAAGAAAAAATACGTGTCCAATATTTCTTGGAATTCTATCTGACGGACTAATTAGATTTTTTTTTTGTTAACTTCCCGATTGGGCACAATCGCTGCCACTGGAATGGCTGACCCACTTACTATTTCTAAAATTAGCTAGTTACGCAAAAGCAAAAAAATAGAAAAAACGGCGGAATTTTGTAACGGTAGGTCTAGGTTCCTAGTGTTACTTCTTGCCGATCCTAAATACTTTGGTAATGGGTAGGGAAATTAATAATTCGAAGACATGTTACATCTACCAGCCCAACCAGGGCCAGCGTCGTGGATAATAGCCCATTCTCTCGCATAGAGAGGAGGCCTGTGTCCCAGCAGTTAAGACATTATAAGCTGATTAGGCTTGTAAAAGTAGGGAGCTGATGGTGTTTAGTAAAGGTACGTCCTCAACAAACATGCATAGTCTAAACATTCGCAGCAAGTCGGTAAACTGCCAAACAGTCACCAAGTAAATAAAACGTGCATAAAAATTAACAAGCTTTGACTTCCTTGCCAAGTGGGGAAATACATTTTACATACAAACATAACCTGAGTGAGTGAACGTTCAACATTCATATTGTTAGTGAACTGAGGCTTAAAACATTCTCTTTAATATGTATTTATCTTGATGTTTTGTAAGTCATACTTTTGCTATATAATTTTGTTCCTGAACTAGGTATTGCCAGCGACTATCGTACGCGTAAAATTAGCATCGAATCAGATTTTGTTACCAGGGTTTTTTTTATGGAAACCTAATTATTTTTTAAACTAAAAGATTTTTTTTCTTTTTTTTGTGGGTTGTGCGAAATCATCAAATAACCCCTCCCGCTCTTGGGCATAGCGAAAGCGAGTGTCAGACTTCTACTGACTAAAAACCACCCATGTTCCTTCTTAGCTCATTATGTCGAGGCCGCGGTATCGTTTACTACAACCCGCAGCTCCGGTAGTCGTCGGCCCTTGGAAGGGACCCTCCATGTTGCTGACATCTCTTTGGGGACCCTTACTTACTCCTTATAACATCAGCTATCTGCCCGTAAAAGTCCCATCAAAATCGATTGAGCCGTTTCGAGATTAGCCAGAATAAAGAATCAGACAAAAAAATTACTAACACGAGCAACAGTCACTTAAATTTTATTTAGATTTAAGCAGACAACACTGTGGTCTGCCTAATGGTTTTGATAACACTTACAATTAAACTAATATAGCACCTTTCAGTCACGTGATGTATAATTTTTCCAACAATTAGTATTTTTAATTTAGTCTTCATTTTTTAAAGGTTAGTGACTTAGAGAACACGATTCTATGCATAATCAAGCTTACGAAAATAAATACATATTTATATTATTACATAACTGAATATTAATGTTTAATTACCAGTGGTACATGCTGACACGCCAGTTTTTTTTTGTTAAAACCTTGAATTTCTAGTTTTTCTTTTAAGGTCACAATAGCAATCGCAATATCCTGGATTTTGTATTATTTAAAGTGTGATTATATATATATATATATATTAGTGATTATGTAAACTAGTGTAGATTAACTTCTATCGTAAGTGAACAAAACTGCTAACCTTGCTGCTAACAAAGGAACAAGCTTCTGTCTCCGAATCCCCTTTTTTCAGCATAAGTCGAGGGTCTCATCATTTTCCTGCACTAATGTTATTTGAGGTCGGCGCAACACGTGTTTTTCTTCCATTCTGCCCTCTCAGTTGTCACGCTTGCATTTATTATTTTTTCCTTCATATCATTCCTCACACACTCCATCAACCTTTTCTTTGGTCCCTCTCCCTCTCTATCCATCTACATTTATATTCATCACTCACTTTCACTTGGAAATGTAATTTTTATTCTTAAAGTGGAAGCTCACATCTGGCCCGCGAAATTCTAATTTTCTTACGTTTTTGGCAATTTGCAGGCCAGTGCTTGGTTGTATGTTTATGAAAATTTGATTTGCGACTGTAAGACGTATGAAGTTACCGAATTATAACCATCAAAATTACTAACTACTAAAGAACGACGACTAAATTACTAAAGAATGACTTTTACATGCAAAAATCAATCTTGACATGAAAATGAACTTGGAGGGTTGTATTGATAATTTTGATGGTTATAATTCGGTAACTTCATACGTCTTACAGTCGCAAATCAAATTTTCATAAACATACAACCAAGCACTGGCCTGCAAATTGCCAAAAACGTAAGAAAAATTAGAATTTCGCGGGCCAGATGTGAGCTTCCACCTTAAGTCGTCGTTTGACTATGGGATGTAATATATATTACATCTTGAGCTATAAAATTACATCCCGCGTTTGAGATGTAATATATATTATAGCACAGTGTGAACGGTCGCGTACAAAATGTATGACGAGCGATAAAATAATTATTATATCTCAACATGTAATCACACGTTTGTGAGTGTATGTTTGTTACTTCTTCACGCAAAAACTAATTCACGGATTTGGATGAAATTTGGTACACAGATAGTTTATAACCTGGATTAACAAATATGATAGTTTTTATCCCGATTTTATATTACAGTGGGTTGTAGTGGGTGAAGGTGTTGGCAACAGCTAGTAAAATAATATATCCCATTGTCAAAATAATATATCCCATTGTCAAAAGCCGACTTGAGAATAAAAATTTCATTTCCAAGTTTTGTAACTTGTTATCACTCTTTACACGTTATGGTACGTATTTATGCATTAAATATCAATTTTAAAACTCGCAAATTCTGGTTTACTCTCGTACTTTTTTATATTCTCACATATAGTAGTAACCCGACTGTCTTTTTTGCTTTTGTGTTTTTTTTTCATAATTATATGTTAGTTTATAAGGTACTCACAGACGTCGTGCGGCTTAACCCGCGTAGTTTCTGTTCCCTTGTCAATATAGGGATAAAAAGTAGCCTATGTCATCCGGGGATAGTGTAGCTTCCCAACGATGAAACAAATTTTAAATCGGTCCAGTAGTTTTTAAGTTTACTTTCCTCTTTACAATATCAGTATAGTAACCTGAAATAAATGATGCGACTGTTATTTTCTTAACAATTCTGGTTTTCTTATGTTCCAGGCATGACCCTCCATCGCAACTCGGCACTGCAAGCAGGCGTTGGTCAGATCTTCGACCGCGTACTCTCAGAGCTATCTCTGAAGATGCGCACTCTTCGCGTGGACCAGGCTGAGTACGTCGCGCTCAAGGCGATCGTACTGCTTAACCCTGGTAAGACTTACCTTGATGATGTACAATGTGTTTAGATGAATGTTGTGTAATTTGTGATTAAGGTGGTGGGTGCTAATACGTTGGTACCGAGGAAGATAAAATAAAACTGCAGGTTAGTAAAATTCACGTCTGTATTGGACCAGTCACAGATGGAAAGGAAGGGTGTTGCCAAAGTTAACATTTTAATGTTGGTGTTGCAATACTATTAATTCAAATCTAAAGCTAAAATCTCCAACAAATGTAGTTTATGAACGAGATCACTATAGGAACTGATGAGCGTTACCGAAAGCGCCAAATTAGTAACCCAATTCTGGGCCGACACAATTTAGATTGCCATCGACACGCTAAGAAGAGAAGAACGAGATCTATAAACGTTACGTAGGAGGTGCTCTAGCTAATCATTGTTCCTGTTCCACACAAATGACTAAGTACAAGAGTAAGATATAGACTAGAATACGTCTTTACTGTTTATAGATCTCTCACAGTCTAGAGCGGTGTTATTTTGAAAATACCAGCCATTTTTTTTTAAAAAAAAACGTCGCCCCTCTCTAGGAATTTCTCCTGTATCGTGGGTGCGTTCATAAACATTTAAACTCACATTCACAAATACCCAGACCCGGAACAACTTTCTGTAGGTCATACATATATTTGTTCCGTGCGGGGATCGAACCCGCGACACGCAGCACAGCAGTCCATTGCTTGAGCCACTGCGCCAACCGTGCCGTCATTTGTACAGATACATACTATGTTATGATATGCTCGCTGAACATTTATTGTGTGACAAGGTAACAGTGACTAAACTTATCTTGTTGTCATACTAGAGATGACTGATAGTTCAATGACGTGATGAGATGAAAATAGAGCGGTCATTAAGTATAACTTAATGGCCGCTCCATTTTTATACTAAACCGAAAACTAAACACTTTACACTCACATTTACGTGTGATAAAACAATAAGTAAACATGTTAAAACTACTCTCGTTTATTTTTTCAGATGTGAAAGGACTGAAAAACAGACAAGAAGTCGAAGTATTACGAGAAAAGGTAATTTGCATACATTGTGTTTGAAAAACACCTGACCACAGATATATTTGAATATTTTGAATACATTTTAATGTTCACTGCAGCGTTATTTTCGCGACGCTCAATGTCCGAATGTAATTATTACAATGAATTCGCGTTTGTCATATCACATTTGACCTCTTTTGCATTTGAAAGCGACGGACATTGAATTCTAAATTAGCATTTGTTGCAAACACGTGGAGTGATATTAAAAGAGGTTACTGCAGCCTAAGTTATGTGTATAAACTGTGTAGTAAACAGTTTTATTACATATTCAACAGACTTCTACAGTGTAACTGTAATATAGGGCTCTGAGCGGCAAATATGCTCAGTATTTTATTGAAAAGCATGAAGAATGTCTTAGATGCGTGTTTGTGTGAGTTTGACATTAACGTTGGCTTGTGATTTCCAGATGTTCTCGTGCCTGGACGAGTATTGTCGCCGGTCGCGTGGCTCGGAAGAGGGTCGCTTCGCGGCGTTGTTGCTACGTCTGCCCGCACTGCGCTCCATCTCACTGAAGAGCTTCGAACACCTGTTCTTCTTCCACCTGGTGGCTGACACCAGCATAGGCGGGTACATACGTGACGCACTGCGCAACCACGCGCCGCCCATCGACACCAACATGATGTAACTAGCGCAGACAACACCTGGAGGCTTCACGTGCGAGGAAGAGATCTATATACATCTGGGTAGGAACCCAGCGTGAGCTAGCGACAACGCTCGAGACTGGAGATATGAGCAGCTAGATAACAAGTCCTGTATTTCATTCAATTATAACATTATACCAGCAACCATTTGCCGGTCAAAGGTTCGAGGTTAAAAGTTCTGGTTTCGGCCATTTAATTAAGGTCTGTTATATGGAAAATTAGTTTTAGACGTCGAGTAGGCGTGTCGAAGTGGTTTCGAGGTTTCAGATTATAATCTTGATACCTCACGATAAATGTACGTGCGTGTGACCGCTGCACGACCTCTGGGCCGATGTAGGAGTTTATCAAATAAACGGTACCGTATAAAATTGTTGCTGTTATTATAGGAACTTTGTTAACGTGATCAAGATCGTGACGTTTCCGCAGTATAAACTGATAACTTCGTTAAAAATTGGAGAAAGGCCTTTATTTTAAAAGTCGGAGACGACATTGTGTCTTAGAAAACATTCTAGCTAAGCTGCTATGTAATATACAGTGTAGTTTGTATCATAGATCGAATAGTTGGTTACGTCCTCTGCTAATAAGTACCTGGGTTATAAATAGCCCTTATTCTAGGCCCTTTATGTTCTGTTCACCTATTGAGTTCGTAAGTTTGTCTAACGACCGAACGTTGTATGAGGTGCGGGTCACGCAACATCAGCGCGTCGTGTGTGTACATGCAGTACATGTAGAACGTCGAGCGATACATCGCGAACAACACGTTAGGTAGTGTAAATGGGGCCGCCTCTTTTATTACGTAGAATATGATTAACGTAAATTAGTCATTCATTTATTAGGGAATTTTAATCGTCAGGTAGGTGTCCATAGCGAATTAATATAACATTAGACTAATTAATGTGTAGTTTTAACATTTACCAAATCTCTCTTCAGAGCACGTACATTTATGAATACGTATTGATGAAAGTGTAAACTGAGCCAGTGATAAAAATCATGTTGATTCGTAAAAACGAAACTAAAAGAATAAATTTACAAAATTATGCTTCATATATTTCCCATATATACATGTTGGTGCTTTAACATGCATTATTTACATATTATGCATATCAAATATGCATAGTAAACCTTAAAATTAATGTTACTTGATAAATCCTTATTTTCATTACGATTAGCATAGAAAGTTATAAAAACTGTAAATAAATCTTTGCATGTACAATGTAGTTTTATTATGTTTAGACAAGTAATTTATATTGCATATTAATATATATACCTCACCAGTCGTGGGTGGTGGGACTAAGCGGATAAAATGGCCTACACACTACATTTGTAAACAATAATATGTATTTCAAACTGGCCACTATATTTTTGTACCTTGTGTGTCGCGCATTTTTAAATTCAGTAACAAAATTAACCAGTATTATAACATTCAAGAATAATGAAGACTAAAATATCGAAGTTGTAGATATGATAGCACGGAATCTGGACGATTCTTTCTGAAAAGCAGGTTTAGGCAGAAAGGTGTTAAAATTAATGTTTCATAAGTGTTAAAAATATTATAGAAAACTTATATTGTGATTAATCGCTGGATGTAGCAGACAGCTCAATTTACTAGAAAGTTCTTCATCCGGTCTATTCGATCCACTGTCGTAGAACCGTGTCTAGGTGACGGATTTCACGTTTACTAGCTTGTTGGCGTTAAACCAGTATTTCTGTTATAATGTTGAGCAATGATATTATTATATGGATGGGTTTGAATTATATGATGGAGATGTTGCAGCGGTTGTGAGATGATTTATAATGATGTTCACTAATTATCTGACTAATTTTAAGTTATATTTTTTGTATAGACATACATAGCTTTAAGATTCATAAATGGTGATTAAAATTATTATCACAATAATGATGTTTTTTTTTTTAATTGAAATTCAATCATATCCCGTATTCCTTACGCGTCAAGGTAGCGCTATATTTATCACTGCCTCTGCGTGATCGAGTGGTTGGTGTGGTGGTGGCGTTTGTCTTGTGACCCGGTGGTCGTGTGTTCGATTCCCACTTTTTCCAGTTTGGCTAGGCCATTGCAGGCTTGAATCACCTGATTATCAAATAAAAAGATAATTCCGTTCGGAAGGCACGTATGACCAAGCCGATGGTCCCGGTCGTTAAACCATGTCAGAGGCACTTTGTTTTTTTTGTAGGGTGGAAAAATATGAAATGGCTCCACCCGCTCTGGGCAGAGCGGTAGGGAGTGTCAGACTTCTACTGGCTAAAAACCACCCATGTTTCTTCTAAGCCCTATATGTAGAAACTCGGACACTATAATAGGATGTATGGGGTTTTTAGACCTTACTATAAGAAGATTTATTTGTTGTATGTTTTTGAAACGCTCAAAAATTAACGTGAAGTTGGTTACACGATTATTAACCGACTCAGTGCCACCATCATTTTCATGCATACTTTAGCCAGGTCCCGAACATTGGACGACGACGCGCCAGACGCGTCATGGGCCGGCTTGAAGGATGACACACCTAGCGCGTCATCGGCCTCCTGTAATGTTTTATGCGCTTTTTCTCCGTTATCTTGCGGCGATCTGCTAAAAGAAAGAGTTCTTTGTGTGCTTCGATTCCTAATTGTTGATATTCAAAGGAAATATAGCATCACAAGGTAGGATTTACTTATTTCATTAAAATGTTACAGGAGTCGTAAACATTTTTGCAAATTAACTTGTAGTACGTCATTTGTTTGTATTAATAAACGTATTATTTGTAGATAATCAACAAAGAGACGATTTTTTTCCTGGATGTAGGCAGGCATTATACACTGATCAAGATAACAATAAAGAAAATGATATTTGTCCTGAAAGTAGTCAATCGATTTTGCTATTTCAAAGAAGCGTAAATTGGGGCTCATTTTACCACTTTGGAAGCCTGCCAAACGATTGGCTGTGACAAAAATGGTTTTAGGAACCTCGTCATTTTTAAATACCTATCTAGAAACACCCCGCACGTACAGGTGTGATTTTTCTTTTCATTTCCATGTATGAAGAGCCCTTTATTCTTATATTTTTATTTATATTTGTATAAAAATCGCGAAGCGGTTCACAAATACATCTACCTACTAAGTGACAACTGTGTAGTCCGAATAGTTTTGGACAAAGTGGCTGTGACATATAGACAGACAGACATATGGGTTTCTTTGCTATTTGGCTACGGAACCCTAATAAAAGTATTTATATTATAATACTACAGGCAACCGTATTCACGCCGGTGTTCCTTATACCTCGTATATTTAACAAACTGTTTTCAAAGGTTTGCTATCCCTTGCATTGAATGCTGAAATTTACAGGAACGAAAGTTCATAATTCGTTAACATTTGTTTGTATTTCATGTTTCCTACTGTCATGGAAACTACGTATTCGATCGCTAAAGTACGACCAACCTAATACTGAACAATTTTGTTTTTATCTTCCTAACGAGTAAAGATAGAATGTCTAAAATTCCTGGCGTTATAAGCGTCTACCACGGGTATTTTTTACAGCTGTTGTATTTGGCAATAAATATAACGGTTTGCTTGCAAATCCGTTTTTTTCTGATTTTTTAAACCATTTAATTACATTGGATTACGTCAACAAAATCAAAAAGTAATGATTAAAAAAAAACGAATTTGGGACTCTTATTAGTATTTTTTTCATACTTCTGCGTTGAGCCATTTCCTAGATCTGGGATATCCTGAAACGTTACCGCAGCAAAATCTTGAATAACTCTTCAGAACCAAAGCACACCCAAATTTTGCTATTTACACACATTTACTACGCAACAAGAGCTATCTATTCATGTAGGTACTTTGTTTCGGGCTTAAACGATTTTGCTGCGGTATCGTTTATAACACTTTTTTTATTTAGCCCGTATTGTCTTACTCCTGAGCAAAGGCCTCCCCCCATTCCTTCCACTTCTTACGATGGTGTGCTTCATCTTGCCAGTTGGTGAGAAAGCCATCCAAGGCGTCCCGCCATTAACTCGCCGTCCGTCCGTCTCACGACGAAAACAGGCCGTGTCGACGGCGCGTTCGTGTTCCACGCGCGCCTCAAAGAGATGTCAGCAACATGGGAGGGGCCCGAAAGGGCCGACGCCTGTCGGGGCCGCGGGTAGTCCTCTGGTTATCGCGGCCTCGACATAGAGGGCGAAGAAGGAACATGGGTGGTTTTTAGTCAGTAGAAGTCTGACACTCCCTTTCGCTCTGCCCAAGAGCGGGAGGGGTTATTCGATGATTTTACACCCACCAAAAAAAAAAAAAAAAAAAAAAAAAAAGGCGTCCCGCCATCTTCTCCTCGGTCTACCGCGACCCCGTCTAGCTGTGTTAGGGCTCCATTCTTGCGATATTCGGGCCCACAGCTGCGGCGGCATCCGGCAGACATGGCCCGCCCAGTCCCATTTCAGTCTTGCAGCTTTATAAGCTACGTCGCTACGTCTGCAATTTGCGTTCTGGAGCGCAGTGTGGTGTTTTTAATGCGGTCAGTTAATTTTATTATAGTTAGTTTTGTTATAACATTACCCCAGCAAAATTTTGTTATCTCAAATAACTTTAAAACTACTATTCACACAAATTTTGTGCTACTAGTAAACAAATTGCGCCTTAAGACATTTTTTTTAAAGTCTCAACTCTTTAGCACAAAATTTTGCTGGGGTAACGCACACCATTGAATCGGACATGGCTCGGAATGTTTTGGCCCTTTTTTATTTTCTTTTTTTGGGGGTTGGAATATCTTCAAATAACCCCGCCCGCTCTTGGGCAGAGCGAAAGGGAGTGTTAGACTTCTAATGATTAAAAACCACCCATGTTCCTTCTTAGCCCTTGTGCCGAAGCCACGGTATCTCTTTGGAACAATCCGCAGCCTCGACGGAAATGTTTAGCCATAAGTTGGAACCTAAATTCTTGAAATAAGCAAGTAATAGTTTCAAGTTTATCCAAACTCACCGCAATATTTTGTCTTATAGTAAAGGTTACACTCCATACTCTTTTGCACTTCTGGAGTCTGACAAAATAAGTGTAAACACATTTTTTTTGTATACGTATTTTATTTTATAAAGGTCTTAAAATGCAAAATGTTATAAAATGGGTTTCTTATGAATATTATTCTTAGTATACAAGAGACACAGCCAAGCAGTACAAGAAACAACAGTACATTGTTGCATTGCTAATAGCGTATTATTATATTGAGATTAAAATAGATTTGTATTGATATTATTATAATTGTCAGTCAGCATCAGAAGTAGATGGGCACTGACACACTACTCAAAGTTTCAATGCATGTTTTTAATAAAAAAACTTGTTAGAAATTGCTCGTTTTTCTAAATGTCAAGCTGACCGTACACAATGCACCGAGTGTTGTACTTAGTTGTTGAAATGCGAAACTTCCATCGAGTCGAACGTTTCCAATATCACGCCCATTCTGTGAAAAAAATAAACATTTTGTAGTAAAAATTATGGATCCTTCACACTAGTTCTACTGAACAGTCCTACGGTAGAACTATTGGGAATTATTTTTACGACTACCTACGATTCAAGGTGGTACAAAATCTACGAACTAGCAGGAACAAAAAGTCCCAGTTCTACCGGTTCTATTACGACGGTACGATCGTCGGCTGTTTCGTACAAGTTGCAGAACCAAAACTGTAATGGAAATGAGGTTGACGCAGATTTGGGCAAGCCGCTCCGTATTGCAAAAAAATCCTGTATTGCTTTCGCACATTTACTGGCTGGTATTGTTTTTTTTTGTATAGAAGTGGAATGCGATCTGTAAATCTTCAAAGCGCTTACAAATAAATAGTTACAGGCCGTTAACAGATACCCGTTTGACGTTGGTTTAAACTTTAAAGAGTATGACTTACTTTTCAAAGGCAACTTTCATCTCGTTAACTTTGGAGGGATTGCATACGACCGCCAGTTTGCCCTTTGTCGTGTCGAACAGTGTTGGCAGCCACTTCGCCGCCGCCGCGTGTGCGTCCTCGGGCGTTACCGCTGCTATCGCTTGCACTAGGTCGCTAAAACAAACAAATTATTAAAAAAAAACATACATACACACGAAAAGAGAACCTCCTCCTTTATGGAAGTCGGTTAAAAACTCAATCATGTCACATTCATAATAATGTACGCAACACCACACTGCGCTCCAAAACACAAAATACTGGCTTTGCTCAAAAAGCAGTTAACCTGAAGTTTGACAGTAGAGCCTTTTTAGCACTAAAACGCTTATCCAGTCATGATGAGTAAAGTCAACCTACTTGTTGTACGTAGGAGCAACTCGGTACAGATAGTACATGAGGGATTGTTTGACGACGTCGGCGGGACACTTCTCGTTCTCCACCACTTCAAATACAGCCGTACTCCTTGCAGAGTCGAACAGATCGTCGTCGAACTTGGTGTCGGCCAAGTATTCTTCCTGTAATGGTATAAAGAATCATTTTAGCAATGAAGTTAAGACTGACACGTCCAAGTAATATGGAGAGATCGACCGAATCGAAGATTTTGACGACACGGTTGGTGCAGTGGCTGAGTGATTGGACTGCTGCGCTGCGTGTCGCGGGTTCGATTCCCGCACGGAACAAATATTTGTATGGCCTACAGATAGTTGTTTCGGGTCTGGGTATTTGTGTATGTGAGTTTGAATGTTTGTGAACGCACCCACGATACAGAAGAAATTCCTAGTGGGGCAACGTATAAAAAAAAAAGAAAAAAATAATCGGTCTGATCGGATTCATTCACGGAATGGTCCGACCAGGGGCCCTCTTAGTGTCGAGGGCCCCCGATGAAAAAAATCATAAACACTTCTCACAAACTATAATTATTATTATACCTACTCAAATTATCTTGACGAAACGTAAAAAATATTTTAAACTAGTATCGGTCGCTCTTTGATGATGACTTCACCGGTCGCTGTATAGAAAGCCTCAATTTTTGAGCTCCCATTTCCAGGATTTTTTAAATTTCCTAGCTCTTCATTTAAAACTTAACTTTTGAGAGCCATGATCGCAATTAAACAGTTTTTTCTCACTTTGCTGGTTCACACATTCTCCTTGCCAGCGTAAGCATGGCAATTTTCTTTTTGCAAAAATCGTTTGTGGTTTTCTTTACTTTTTGGGTTTTGCCGCACTCGGGTTCAAAGCTCCTAAAATACACACATCAAAAGAGTCTAGGGATCAAGCATTTTTATGCGGATTTCTTGAGATTGAGATGTGGCTTTGTAATAAATTTATGATTTTATAAATTTATATGGATCCTTTTTGGTGCATTTCATAATTTGAATCAGGAACTGTGAATCAAATTCGAGTAAAAGATGAAAATCAGCTGTCAATATTTTCCCTATAAAAACATACAACGCATTGAAGACATTATTAGTGCTACTGTTTCCCTACTACTGATTAAAACCAACGTTATTATGGAGCGGCGACGTCATTTAAGCAGGGAAGAAATGCTCAGAGCCGTGGGAATGATAGAAGCTGGTTCCCGGCAACGTACTGTGGCTTTAGCTCTGAATACAAGTCAGAGTGTTATCAGTCGACTTTGGACACGTTACCGAAGCACTGGTACCGTGGCTGAGCGCCATGGAGGACGGTATCGCTGCACCACACGGAGACAAGACCGATACATTCAAATCTTAACTCGAAGAGCTCCAACAATAACCGCCATGATGTTAGCCGTGAGGCTTCATCACTCTTCAGGGAATTTAATTAGCGACCAAACAGTCAGAAACCGCTTGCATGAAGTGAACCTTCATTCCCGAAGACCGCTACGGGTACCACCTATAGCAATGCACAATCGTAGGATTCGATATCAATGGGCTCTTGAACACAGAAATTGGGCAGAAGAACAATGGCGTTTCGTGTGCTTTTCTGATGAGTCTCGTTTTGGTATGAGACCGGATACAAGACGTATACGACACTGGAGAACCCCTGGACGCCAACAGCGATTAAAATCCTGCCAGGAAGTCCATCCTTATAGTGGTGGAACCATCATGGTATGGGCGGGTATTTGGATCGGCGGAAGAACTGAGTTAATTTGGATCAGAGGCAAACCTCAACGCTCAAATTTATGCTGAGACGATTGTATCAGACGTCATCGTTCTTCTACAAGTGCAAATCGGTCCCTTATTTCAGTTAATGCATGATAATGCACGACCGCACACCGCAAGAGTTGTAAGACAGACTCTCGCCGCAGCTAACATCAATGTCCTGCCCTGGCCTGCTCAGTCGCCAGACTTGAACCCGATTGAGCATGCATGGGATATGCTACAGAGAAGAGCTCTGCCGAATATGGAGGGTATCCAGTCGCAAGAAGACCTTTTTTTGTTGTTGCAACGAACATGGGAGGCCATTCCACAGCGTGATTTGGATGAACTCATTTTGAGTATGCCAAACCGATGTTCTTGTGTTGTTAGTGTTCGCGGTAGAAACACGGATTATTAATTGTTTAAGTTACCCAATAAAATTTTAAAGAAAACTGTTATTTCAGTCTTTTTTTCGAACTTTAATGTTAGTGGTTCAAATGTCAAAAATCCCTTTATTAGGAAAATGGCAAATTTCTTTATTAATGCAAAGGTGACTTGGTTTATCGTTACTGTGACAAACGAAAACACTTTATTTGATGAATCCTTAAAGAAAATTTTAATTAATATCAATCAGGAGAAAAGTTATTGCAAAAATATATGTTGATCCCTAGACACTTTTGATGTGTGTAGTTTGATACGGGGCCCTACTAGGACAAGCTACACCGCCGGTTTATTTCAGAAGCAAACGCTCTTGGAACCATTTCAGATACCGTTTGTACGGATTTAACTAGGTTCCGACGTATCTGAAGGTAGAACTGAATTATAAGGGCCTTTACTTAGTAGTTGTGTGCAAGTAAAAAAGGATTGTTGAAATAAAAGTAGTCTACTTACCAAAATTCTCTTTGATTGGGCGTATGCTGAGATCCCGTTAGAAGCTCGGTAGAGCGAGAATATCAGTCTACCTTCATTCTTAGACATGCGTATCGAGTAGCCGTAGGACAGGCCGCTACCGCGGAGCAGACGCCACATGGGACCCTGAGGCAAAATAGTTTTTGTCACGTTACGGTTAAGGCAGGATTTGAAGGTCGCCAGCAGCCTAACGATTGCAACAGATGTGGCTTTTTTCTAATGCTTTTGGTATTTTCGTAGACGAATACACGTAGCAGGTAATCGAGCTGAAACAAAGCGATTGGGTGGTAATCGCTTTGTTTCAGCTCGATTACCTGCTACGTGTACGCGGGGGTCTCATGTATTTGAGGAAGACTGACTCGATCTATACAATTCGGTGATATTACTTGTTTTGTAACCTCGCAGTCACAGCATATTACAGAGAAATTCAATTATTATGCCTTATATCATCATAAGGTCGCTGCACCTTCCATCATCAATTTCTTGCCGTTATCCCAATTTGACCGCCATGTCAAAAAATCAAAATCTTGCCCTCAGCGCCAAGCTAAGAATTCATCCTTAAATACCTACAAAATAGTAGTGAGTTCGGAATGTGTACTTCTACAATGATCTGTGTCAAAATTTCGGCGTATTTATTATCATTTACCCACAATTAAAAACATCAATCGATAAAATCAAGTCAATACAACCACAGGACTATTTTCAATCACTTTTTTGTCGCCATAAGATGACTGTGGCATGCCTGGCACGGATTGTTTACATTTGCTCGCCTCTGCACTGAGGTGTGCAAGCGTTATTTATTAATAATATCGAAATAATAACAGAGATTTTGTTTTTATGGTTTCGTATTTATACCCACGACGGAACGGAGTACTAGTATACGTTTGAGGTGAGAGGTTGTTTGTTTGTATTTTGTGTGTGCAAACCTTTATCTTCACAACGGTTTGTCCGATTTGAATTTATGCGCATTTTCTGTAAAATATTTATATTTTGCAACGGGTTTTGGATAGGTAATAATATGGTGATTACTTACTCAATATAAACTTCTAAATCAACGTTAGTATTTAATTTTTTTCTTTTCCGTTTTTAATTTTGTAGAATAACTTAACTATAACGTAGGTTACCGTTCAGGTCGATATTCTTGTTATATTGCTTGTTAGCTACATCACTACTTGTCGTCCTATGGAGACTGTGGCGTGGAGGGAACTATGTTTTCCGAACTTTAACATCGGCATTTGTTTTCGTCATCATAAGTAAATATTTATGAAATATTAGAAAATAATGTCAATTCATATAAATAAGAATGAGTCAGCTTTATTTACGTTTAAAAGTTTGTCGTTTAGTCGCGACAGTGGCGTGCTGAGTACTTTTTGGCTTATCGTCGACACTTGATTGTGGCGGTCAATAGGTTAATTAATAAATAACACATTTTTCTTTATTGTTCGAAACCCTTACAAAAATTACATAATTATGGAACTTATCAGGTGCAGCGACAATAAACTATATTTCAGGGCCCGTTTTGAGTGAGTAAACGCTGGTTTTTAAAATAGTTCAAGCTCATACCTCCAACTGCGTGAAGTAGTTGAGTGCGACCATAAGCGGCGCGATGTCTTGAGTGTCGTGTCCTAGCGGGCCCGGGCTGAATTGTGCCACGCCGCACGTTTCGAACCCGGCTATACCCAACAAGAATCCGGCGCTCAAGCTCGCCATCAGCTCCGCATCCCAGAATACACGAGGTCTATGAACATTCAGACACGTTTCTGTTAACTTTGTGTTACTTGAGTACTGTCAATGGAATGTTCCTTGGCTAAAAAAAATGATGCTGTTTGCTGTGATTCTATTAACAAATATGGATGTAATCTTAGGATAAATCTGAAATTAATGATTTTTTATTATCCCCTATACTTATTTTTTAAGAAATTCAGCACATTTTTAAGGGCAGGGCTCCAAGAAAGGAATCTAAAGTCGGAAGGAAAGTCCTAACAATAGTCCAGGAGTACCGCTCTCTGTATCAAGCCCTTGATCCAGCTGCCTAACGAGAGCCTCATCAGGTGTTGGTCGAGGCTATTAGCAATTAAGCCATTGGCTGAAACGACTATCGGCACAATGATCGCTGAGTTCACATCCCATAAGTCGACAGCCTCGCGAGCCAAGTCAAGATACTTGATTTGCTTATCTTTCTCGGCTTTCACGAGGTTCTCATCATGCGGGACCGTTATGTCAACTATAATTGCGCGCCGCTCTGATCGATCCCTGCACTATATTTGGTTTATTAGCTATAAATTGTCCTGTCAATGATGATGGATTGATCCCAGTACAGTGAGATATTGCCATTTTCGAGAACTCACATACGATTCCACATGGTTGTAATTTAGAGCATGTTGCTGATGGATATTCTTGGCTTGTGTTTATGCAAGCACTCTCCGTTAGCCAGACGAGAACTCTCGGAGATAATGTGACGGATTGAATTAATTAGCCCGTCAGTAAGATTAATCATCATCATCATCAGCCTATAATGTTCCCACTGCAGGGACTCAGGCCTCCTCTCTACGAGAGGGATGGGCTATGATCCACTACGCGGGCCCAGTGCGGATAGGTAGATGTCACATGTCTTCGACTTTTGATTCTAAGACATGCCGGTTTCCTCACGATGTTTTCCTTCACCGTTTTGAGAGCAGCGGTAATGAAATAAATTAAACAAAGTAATGCGCCTGCCTGGATTCGAACCCACGTCCTACTGTTCGTAAGTCGGGGCCGACACCACTGGGCCACCGCTGCTCTCAGTAAGATTATCGAAATATATTCGATACGTGCTATTGGTTCAATCAAATTAATTAAAATTGACGAAGATAAAGCGCGTCAAAGATCGTGAGTCTTGTTTTTTAGGGGTTTGTGACATCACACTCGTTTTCGAAACACTGTATCGTCTTATTTTTTTGTTTAAGTGAAAAAAGAAAAATACCTATGTACCAAGAATAATTAGATTTTTCGTGCCCTATTGTAGATTTTGACAGTCGTTAACCAACTCATGGCCCATGCCACAACTGGCGCGTCACATCGAAATTACTTAAAACAATCCACAATAAAAGAAACTACTAATATTTTAAGTGTTATATAAGAACTTATCATCATTACAGAAGATACATGCAGCAACATCTATTGAAAAAAAAAATATATTATAGCTGAGCCATACAGTATATTTGTCTAGAAGCCGCTTCTTTGAAAAATACATTGCATAAATATACAACATGTAACGTAATTAACGCACACCCTTAAACACCCCAATTAGAATATCAAGTTAAAATCATAATAATACACTGAATTTTTAATTTAACATGTATATGCATTGTTATTTACTAAATTAGTTTTATCAATTCTTGGAGAACTTTTTGGTCATAAGGTTTATTTTCTTTATTTTGTATTGAATGATGGAATTTGTATGTAAAAGTCTTATTACTTTGACTTACGGTCCATTTTAATTTGTTTTGACTGTACAGGGTTAATATGACAATTTTAATTATTTTTGGGATAAAAAATTACCTATATTAAAAATGCTATAAATTGATTCAGTAAACGATTCTGAACAAACTATTTTCAGGATGTGCGTTAATTAAGTTACATGTTGTATAAAGTCTGTTCTATCGTTTTCCATGCATTATATTTTAGCAGCTTATCTTTGTGCTCGATAGATGATGATGTTCATTTCACACCATTTTCTGAATAAAATTAAGAGAATTACTTATTACCGCTAAAAGTGGCCACTTTTATCTTTAATCAGTAATTCTCTTAATTTATATTTTATCAAGTAATTTTAAAAATACTACAGGTTATTTACTAGCATGGTAAAGGTCGCGCCACGTAAGATGAATGCTAGCAAGCTGCGCATTAGGCGATTTATCGGTCTATTTGGTGGTATGAGGTAGGGGCGGGGGGGGGGGGGGCAAACGGACCAATAGCGTACCGGTTAAAAAGGGGTGCAATTTTGGCGGTACGCTATTGGTCTGACTTTCTTAAAATACTATCGCAAACAAAAGTTTTACGAAATGGTTTTACATAACAATTGAGAAAAAATACACACATCAAAAGTGTCTAGGGATCAACATATATTTTTGCAATAACTTTTCTCCTGATTGATATTAATTAAAATTTTCTTTAAGGATTCATCAAATAAAGTGTTTTCGTTTGTCACAGTAACGATAAACCAAGTCACCTTTGCATTAATAAAGAAATTTGCCATTTTCCTAATAAAGGGATTTTTGACATTTGAACCACTAACATTAAAGTTCGAAAAAAAGACTGAAATAACAGTTTTCTTTAAAATTTTATTGGGTAACTTAAACAATTAATAATCCGTGTTTCTACCGCGAACACTAACAACACAAGAACATCGGTTTGGCATACTCAAAATGAGTTCATCCAAATCACGCTGTGGAATGGCCGCCCATGTTCGTTGCAACAACAAAAAAAGGTCTTCTTGCGACTGGATACCCTCCATATTCGGCAGAGCTCTTCTCTGTAGCATATCCCATGCATGCTCAATCGGGTTCAAGTCTGGCGACTGAGCAGGCCAGGGCAGGACATTGATGTTAGCTGCGGCGAGAGTCTGTCTTACAACTCTTGCGGTGTGCGGTCGTGCATTATCATGCATTAACTGAAATAAGGGACCGATTTGCACTTGTAAAGGAACGATGGCGTCTGATACAATCGTCTCAGCATAAATTTGAGCGTTGAGGTTGCCTCTGATCCAAATCAACTCAGTTCTTCCGCCGATCCAAATACCCGCCCATACCATGATGGTTCCACCACTATAAGGATGGACTTCCTGACAGGATTTTAATCGCTGTTGGCGTCCAGGGGTTCTCCAGTGTCGTATACGTCTTGTATCCGGTCTCATACCAAAACGAGACTCATCAGAAAAGCACACGAAACGCCATTGTTCTTCTGCCCAATTTCTGTGTTCAAGAGCCCATTGATATCGAATCCTACGATAATGCAATAGGTGGTACCCGTAGCGGTCTTCGGGAATGAAGGTTCACTTCATGCAAGCGGTTTCTGACTGTTTGGTCGCTAATTAAGTTCCCTGAAGAGTGATAAAGCCTCACGGCTAACATCATGGCGGTTATTGTTGGAGCTCTTCGAGTTAAGATTTGAATGTATCGGTCTTGTCTCCGTGTGGTGCAGCGATACCGTCCTCCATGGCGCTCAGCCACGGTACCAGTGCTTCGGTAACGTGTCCAAAGTCGACTGATAACACTCTGACTTGTATTCAGAGCTAAAGCCACAGTACGTTGCCGGGAACCAGCTTCTATCATTCCCACGGCTCTGAGCATTTCTTCCCTGCTTAAATGACGTCGCCGCTCCATAATAACGTTGGTTTTAATCAGTAGTAGGGAAACAGTAGCACTAATAATGTCTTTAATGCGTTGTATGTTTTTATAGGGAAAATATTGACAGCTGATTTTCATCTTTTACTCGAATTTGATTCACAGTTCCTGATTCAAATTATGAAATGCACCAAAAAGGATCCATATAAATTTATAAAATCATAAATTTATTACAAAGCCACATCTCAATCTCAAGAAATCCGCATAAAAATGCTTGATCCCTAGACACTTTTGATGTGTGTATTTATGACGTAAATTGTTTTTTGAAGAGACCTGATAATTATATTATTGATAATATGCATCGAACGGGCGCAGAGGCGACAAAATGTTGCGAATCTACAATAAGAACAATTGTGTTTTTAATTGAACACATTTACAATACAACATACACACACAAAACGTGTTTTAATTCCATTTAATGATATTTTATTTAATATATTTTTCGATGTCAACCTACTAATAAGCAGTATAGTTCGAAAATAAAACAATAGGCCTAGTAGTTTTGTGCGCGAGTATACCCATGCGCAAACACACCAACCGCTTTCCCCTCATCGTTCTTTTTATGTGGCGCCTATCCTATATTATTACGTGGCGCAATACTATTCACTCACTGACTTATCACATGTCTTCATTTTTAAGGTGGGTAGGTAGGTCGTAGGTAGGAAAAAGGGTATTGCAGCGCATGCCGGCTACAGCTAGTCTACAAATAATACGTGGCACAGCTGAGCCGTGCCACGTCGGTCTACTCGTACCCCGTGCGCATAGCCAGCACGAACCCGCCGCCCCAGCCTGACAGCAGATCCGCGTCCAAGTATAGCTGAGGTCTACGAACATTCAGACACGTTTCTGTTAACATTGTGTTACTTATGTGCTGTCAATAGGGATGATTCCTCTCTAAAAAAAATTACGCTGTTCAGCCCGTCAGTCAGATTATTATCGAAAAATATTACGTGCATTTTGTTTAATCAAATTAATAAAAATTGATGAAGATAAAACGAGTCAAAGATCGTGGGTGGGGGCTCGTGACGTCACACGAGTTTTCGAAACACTGTACTGTCTTAATTTTTTGTTTAACCCATCGCACGATAGTTTATAGACACAATTAAAAAACCATTGTTTCATGTACATATTATGCTCTACTTTTGAAACGCGAGAGATTAAGTGAAAAATGAAAACATGTTTTCAAATATTTTTTGGAAATCTATCTGACGGACTAATTCGTTTTTTTTTGTCAACTACCCCCCTAATGTACATTTTTGACAGTCTTTGACGTATTGAACGCCACGGTCAGGTGTAGCCGACAAATGGAAACGTGCCCAATAATAATAATAATAATAATAATAATAATATTCCACAACTATCACACAACGCCATCTAGTCCCAAGCTAAGCAGAGCTTGTGTTATGGGTACTAGACAACTGATAAACATACTTATATATTTCTAAATACATACATATTATAGATAAATTACACGTTTGTATGTAATGTAATACCAATGTTCCAGCGTCGTCTAAAGACGACTAGAAAACGTAATTGTACCTAATTGTAACCGCTATTTTGATACGAAATAGTGTTAAATAAAAGAGTGATATTAACTGCGGTACTCAGAGATATTTATTGAAAACTTAACCCGTCACTTAGTAAAGGTTTGACATACTTTTGTAAGACAAAATTGTCAAAACCTTTACTAAGTGATGGCCTAAGTAACCATTAAAGCTCTCTGAGTGCGGCAGTAAGATTGATACTTTAGTCAGTGGCGCGGTAGTCTGACAACCAGTACCAACTTCTACAAGGTATCGGATTACCCAGTACTTACTGGATTGTGGAGGTCAACTAGGCGGCAGTCGCTCCATGTAAATTAATGGTATTCAGCGACAACCGGCTAGACTGGAAAATAACCCCAAGATAGCTGTGAAAAGGCTAAACAGATGTTGAAGTACAAAATGAAGAAAGATAACAATAGAACAACTCTTTTTTTTTTACAGTTTTTGCAAGTCCAGAAGGCCCCGGCAAGTGACAATGCCGTCAAATCGTTGTGCTGGCAATATCAAAAAAAAAGGAAAGGCCTTCTTCAGGTTAGGTCAAATTGTTAGTAATAGCATTACACTCGGGTGCCTAGAAACCGACTAAATACTCTAAAACAAGGTGTGACAACAAGGAATTATTCAAGTTAACTCTCAGAACGAACAATTAAAGAAGACATTCCGTTAATAACTTACGCAACAGGTGTAATCTCATTCTCCCCACCAAACCTCTTCCACGGTTCAGTACTCAGCTTATATCTTTCAAAGTCAGTTGATAGATGGAGCCACACATTCTGCATGATACTCTTGAAAGTGCTCCTGGCCTCCGCAATGGCTGCTTCCGCGGAATCCCCTCCAGCATTGAGCTGTTCAATGAGGTTCTTAAGGAACTTCTGCTGACGAAGAACGGTGCACCAGTGCTGGTTGCTGTTTTTTGCGTAGACTGAGTCGCGAAGAGTGTCGTACATCATCTGGTCGCCATTTCTTCTTACCTAAAAGAAATTGTTTTTTTTTTTTAAATTTTAATGGATGTCCCATAAAACTGGTCAGGAATTGAATGAAAAGTGAAGTAAATTAACTTTTTTTTTGCTACAAAGTACCTGCTATATTTTTTAACTTAGACGTTACATAAAGGTTGGTCCCCGATATCAAAGTACTAATGTTGCAACATAATACACAATATTGAAGACAAAAGATATTAAGCGGGCAACATGGAGTTTATTGTCGGTTTTTGTCCATAGGAAAGAACCAACAAGATTTTGTTGGTTTACTAATGTTTGCCATAATTTTATATAAGTACCATACTTTATTTAGAAATAACGATTCAGTTGCCTTAAGAGCTGGATACGCCACTGACATTTCACCCTCCCGCAACCGATTTATTGGCCGCCAGAGGGGTAGTAGCTACGGGATTTGCGAGTTGCGATTACGTAAAAAAAGATCCATATAACGAATTATGAAAGTTATTGGCAAAAATACGCTGAAGGTTCCATCGGCATGACTTTATAATTATAATATATTGATGTAACAAAAATCTGTGATCATGTAACATAGCGTTAGTTGATTGAGGACTTTTCTATTACTTTGCCTAAAGAAGATAAAGTATGGACTCTTTTTTTGTTTTCGTTGGACGGGAAGTCATCAAATGACCCCTCCCGCTCTAGGTGGAGTGGAAGGGAGTGTCAAACTTCTGCTGACTAAAAACTACCCATGTTCCTTCTCAGCCCTTTGTGTTCTGAGACAGCGGTATCTCTTTCGAACAGTTCCGCAGCCCCGCCAGGGGAGTATCGGGCCTGAGACAAACAAGGAACTGTTTATTGTATATTTACCTGAGCGGCATCATTGATGAGTCTCTGAGCGAATACCAGGAGTCTTTCTTTTGTGATCTCCGGCGCATATAAGATCTCGTACAGGTGATTTACTACCTCTTCATAATCTTTAGGTTCGCACTAAAACGAAAATAAAATTGTAAGTTAAATTATTATTGACTGCAGAAGAATAGTCCCCCAGTTATCTTATTTCTATTATTACTTATTACATAAAAGTTACATAACAAAGACGGGAATTATCGATTTTTATAACCAAAATAAACAGTTGACGATTGAGTAGATCCGGGTAATTGACAACATTTCATATTTTTAACTTATGAGTATTATTAAGTAATATAAAAGCAAATCCAAAACTAGGACACCCATATTTTTTTGTTTTTCGAAATTATGTTCTTTTCATTCATAATTTTAAGTTTCAAATTCGGCGCGTTCTAAAAAGACGTAAGCGCCAAATGACGTCATTCTTACGGTGGAATGGCGATATAACCTTTGCTTTACTGTGACACGAAAAAAAAATTGAAAAGTGTCACACTTGTCTTGTCGTTGTCACTTTGGCAGCTTGTCCTATTCGTTGGCGCAGGCTGGTACAAAACAATATTTTGATTCCTCTATTGGCGTATGTATTTTATGAAAAATGTAAACTTCAGTGACATTCAACATTGACAAATTGACGTCTTGTTTGACATTATTGTTTTCATAAAAAATATTGAATGCTTAGGCAAAGATAACTACATCATTCTGCCGTATATATGACGTCATCACATGTTTTTTGGTTTTCATTTTTTTTCTCAGAAACAAAGGAATAAAAAAATAAATAAAATACATGTATGAACTCAGGATACGAAAATAAACAAATGGTATTTTTATTTTAAGGTGGTGTCAGTTTTGAAATGTTGTGAATTTGAGAGTACCTTTGGAAGTATGTAGTTCAGAGTTCATGTAAAACAGAACATTATATTTTTATTTTCACATTTTTTTAGCATATTTGTTTTCATTGTTCATTCACATAACACGAATCTTCCAACTAATCTAATTTCAAATCATCATCACTCTCCTGCCGTTATCCCAATTTATTTGGGGTCGGTGCAAAATGTCTTCTTCATCCAAACTACAACTTAATTTACACTAACATAACGTTGATAATAATTTGAATGAAAAAAAAAAATAGCGTGAACAAAAAGAGCCACTTACCCTTGTCTCAACATGCACAAAGTTGCCAAAACTGCCGACGGTAAAGTTGCCAGAACGATCAAACCCGATGTTGTTGCTGAACATGACAGTCAGCTGCTCCGTAGCCGAGATGACTTCTTCATGGGGCACCAGAGTGTCGCCACGGTGCACCGCGTATTCTGCCAGACCGTTCATGTGTAGAGGGAGCCACTTGCGAATCGACTCGTCGACTGACGTTGTGTCGAAGATTAGGTTTATCTGTATGATGAAAGAACAACAATAAAATTGTAAGAAATACTTATTAAGCATTCATACAGACTTTCCCAGAAGGTATAAATTAAACGAAGAAGCCGCAATAATATGCTATTTTAGTAAGTCAGTTAATAATAGTACTAATGTTTTTCGTCGTTCTACGCTTCGTGGTGAGTGGAAGGGTTTGTCAGACTCGTAGCTGACTAAATAACCCTTTTTTTCCCCCTCCCGCTCTTGGGCAGAGCGAAAAGGAGTGTCAGACTTCTACTGAGTAAAAACCACCCATGTTCCTTCTTAGCCCTATATGTCAAGGCCGCGGTATCTCTTACAACACCCCCCTATTATTATTATTATTAATAGCACCACAGTTGTCGACATAGCTCACAGAATAAGTAAGCTGAAGTGGCAGTGGGCCGGCCATATTAGCCGCAGAACCGACGACCGTTGGAGTAGACGTGTTCTGATGATGATGACATTACTAATGATGAAATAAATTCCATACAACAGCTGGCCTATTTATAAAATACTCACATAAACGAAATTGGTCCTCAGACTATGCACTCTGACGTAGACAGGCATTTCCTTGAGATCGAAGTGAGGGCATGGCTCGCCGTCTGAGCTCCAGGACTGGATGTTGTGGCTCTTAAACTTGCAGGGCGGCACTGGTACTGATGTTATTTCACTCGCGGGTGGAAGGCGCTGACAAAAGTATACAAAATATAAGTGATTTTTGGAAGTAGGAGTGGACGGTCTTGGATGTCGCGAGCAAATAGGCTTGTTCTGGGTAAACTCGCTCCATCGTCGACCCTTAGGGCAAGGTTTAGGTCAAGAGTAAGCAGAAATCAAATAAAAAAAAAAATAACTATGCGAAAATGTTACAACTTTAAGTTTTGGAAAAAAAAATATTTATAGCCAGGAATCAAAACAGTGAATTTCGAAAATAAAAAGTTGGATTATAGGGTAGTTGACAAAAAAAAAAACTAAATAGTCATCAGATAGATTTCCAACAAATATTGGACACGTATTTTTTCTTTTTCACATAAACAATAAATGAAGATGATGCAGGAAAAAATATGGTTGGTTGGTTGGTGGTGGCATATTTTTTCCTGCATTTGTATGAAAAACTTCTCAGAAGTGGGTACCCAATTAATGCAAGTGTACATAAACAATGTTTTATTTAGTATTCATTTACTTTGAGTTATGGTAAGTACAGCAATGATGACTGTACCTGATTATGTCACTGATAATTAATTGTAATTATTCATGATCCTAGATCCTTGTACCCAGATTATGTTTGAGTCATATTTAATAGCATGGCAGTGATTATAGAACAAAGTCTGCACTGCATAATTGCACGCGGGAAAACTGTTGGCAGTCAATTAACCTGTCCCGTGTTCTTTTGAGTCTTTGGACTTAAAATTGTTTAAAATCACTAATGCGTAGTCATGTATTCATGAAATTAAATCATTAATTTCTTTGCAATCGTAGTTAATAGCTACATGGATATTCTTTTATAATAAAGTTCGCTTGAGAGGGTGTAAAAGCACCCTTAACGCAAACGAAAGGCGCTCGTTTTCCCCACCACTGCGATAATTTTTTGGTTCTAGACTATACCTGGGAACCCCCTAGTTACGGAGATATTGGGGGTCAAAGTTCCAAATTTTGCACAGCTGATTTTGTAAATACTAGTTTTTCAGGTTAAAACTTTACTTAAATTACCTCCATGACCCGTTTACTTTTCAATGTTTTAAGAGTCCTACATTGAGTTTAGCCGTCAAATGTGATTTTTGACCCCAGTCTGATACAGAGTATGCTAATAAGTCTGTTGTTACCGCATAGAAATCCTTGGCTTCTTGTAACTGCTTCGCCTTCTCAGCCAGTCCAGCTTCACCAAGTTGTTCTCTTTGTTCTTCTACACGTTTACTTTCGTCTTTCGTCATTCTGGATTCGGACAAAAAAAGCCATTAGTAATTATACTTTTAAGTTCGTTGTTTTACGAAGTTTCGAGAATATTCCTAAACCTTCAATAATACCTTCCATTTATGATGTAACGAACATAGTTGTCTATTCTTTATGTTTAAATCGTCATTTCAAGAAAAACTGCTGTTTAATTGTCTGTTCGCGGAATTGTCATTACGTTCGTAACTGCAAACATATGACCACATCCTAAACTTACTTTTTTTCTAGCCTAACACTAGGCTCGCCCATGATGGTGACGAACTCCTCAGTGAAGTACTTCTGCAGCACAGCGAACCAGTAGTCTGCAGATTCCTCCAGCAAAGCTAGCAGGTCATGTTGAGGGTTCATTCGGGCGATAAACTAGAACCAAGAGGTTAAGTATGAAAATTGAAAACGATTTGGCGGCACGGTTCGAGCAGTGGCTCAGCGATTAGACTGCTGGTTCGATCCCCACACGGAATAAATATTTGTATAGCCTACAGATAGTTGTTTCAGGTCTGGGTGTTTGGTTTGTGTTTGTGAGTTTACGCACCCACGGTACAGGAGAAATTCCAAGTGTGGGGCAACGTTTAAACAAATATATGTATATCATACCATTTTTATTGTACCTATGCTAAACGAATGAATAAATGATTTATGACTTAACAATGAAAAGTCTAATAGAGCAACATGATAATAATATGATGTTGCGGGCAACATTGTCGTAAAACAGAAATACCTTTGCGAAAAGTGTAAATAAATGAATCCCATTTTTTTCCGCTTACAGCTCTTAAAACGCACTTCAATCAAAATATTATAGCTGTATCCACAAGAACACTGCCGACTAACTGTCTTGCAGTTTGGCAGAAGATTTGAAAATACCCATTCATATAACTTTTGTTAAAAAAAAAAAACAAAAGTAAGAACAATACAAACACGTGACAAGGGTTAACATAATTGCTATTCATAACTGGGTATTTCACCAAAAAAATCTAATTAGTCCGTTTGTTAGATTATCGAAAAATATTGGATACGTGTTTGTTGTTTTATTAAATTAATAAAAATTGACAAAAAAAAACGTATCAAGGATGTGGGGGCTTTTGACGTCACTTTGTGAGTAAAAAAGTACTAACCTTGTGACGTCACAAACCTTGACACGACTTTTCGAAGCACTGTAGTCTTTTTTTGACGGACTAATTTTTAAAAAAAAAAAATTTATTGCTGATAGGCTCGCGTTTGACCACTATCTGACCTGATGTTAAGTGACGATGTGGTCGAAGATGTAGCACGCTGACCTAGAAGTAACCTATTCACTCTTGAAAATTGTTTTGAAAATTTGTTTTCTTTTGTGAAATATAGTTTGTTTCCCAAACAATACATTTGTGAAGCCCTATAAACGAACTTTAGGACATTAATTCTTTTAACCTTTTCAACGCCACGCTATAGGCGACAATTGAAAATGTGCCCAACACACCATTATCGTGTAAAGACTACAGCCTTGATGAACTGTCTTGACTGAGAAAAACTCTAATAAACTAATCTGATATAATTTTATAATGTAATTTGCCTAATTAATATTATTATCAACGCAGCAAGACCATATATTTTATTTAATTATTATGATTTTTGTTTCTGCCATTGATGTAATTATATGTTATTAATGCATGTATCAGAAATATTTGAACAAATGATAAGTCGATTATAGTGAGACTGTATGTATGTACCTATATTATGGCAAATAAATAAATTTCATTTCATTAAATCCGCCTGTGTACCACTATTGTACATGAAGTTTAAATTAATTATTTATTTAAAAATTAATTTAATTTTCTTTTGGCAACTGAATTTTTATCTAAGCGAAAACTTGATGATGGATAAAAAATTGTGAAAATGGGCATTCATAAAATTAAATAATACAAATCAGATGCTATTTAAAATTGTTTGTGTGATAAATAAATTTCCTTAAACCAGCTAATATTTTACATCAAATTTATTGTGCGACTTTTAAAAGTGAGTTTATTTAAAAATAAACTCGAAAATGACATGCAGATTTTTTTTTGTAGCTGCTTTTCAACCGACTTCCTCGACTCGAGCGACTGTAAGTCTTTATTTGTTACGTCATAACTCCATCATTTATGAACTGATTTTCAAAATGATTAGAATGATGTAATCTCAGGGAAACGAAGGCAAACTGCAAATTGTATAGCCACGTACTTATTAAGTGTTATTTTTAAAGCTATTCAAGTATATCTGGTAGTCATCATCTTATGTTGATGAAGTGACGATGGATGGTATTATTCCGGTTAGGCGTTTAAGGATAATTCATAAAGGCTCAGTAAGTTGTATAAAAAAAGGGAGGGGGGTTGAAATGGGTGTAATGTGAGTCTCACGTGAATATCACGGGGGTTACACCGAAAATGTACCCCCCATTTTCGGTCATTTTTGTCTAGGACGCTCCGTTTGACGCACTCGAGATATGTATTTCAATTTTTTGAATACCGATACCTCCGAAACGGTGCATCGAAGGACCACATGATTCTCAGAACCTAAATGGTGTGTATTGCAAAGGTAAACCCGATACTGCAATAAAACTAAGAATGAAAAAAAATTGTTACCACAACATTAATTTAACCATAATTATTTTATTAGACGCCCAGTCATGATTTTAGTCGCCGAGTCATTATTTATGCACTTCGTCTAATATTTCCACTGACTTGTTCAGCATATTTGTTAGCTTAACGGACCTGCCAGTTTTTAGTTTTTATAACAACCTTATTTAATATAATATTCGCAAAAATAATTAATAGCTGCCAAGTTATTTTACTAGTTGCAAACACTTAGTCTTAGTCGAATAATATGCCTTTATAATATTTAGTACGTAAGTTACATCCACGTGTTAGTTGTATTAATTTTACGTAGACCGTAACTAAGAATCAATCAGAAATAGTTTTTGTTTGACATTTTAGAACACATTATTGTGCATCATTAAAACTCGAGATTGAATACATAACTGGCTTTTCTCATTTATTTTGTAATACACAAACAAATAGTTAACAGTTTTATGTGCCACATGATATTATTGAACATAGAAATTAATCTGCGATTGTTTCCATTTTTTGAATAGCAACTGTTTCTTCGTTTATGGGGTTTCATCTTTAATTAATACAGCTTTTCAGTCAAATCTGTATTATAAAAATGAATCCATATATCCCTTGGTCACGCCATCACGCGGCGGGACCGATTTCACATTTTTTTTTTTATGTGTTTGACCTGACATTAATGTCCGGAGGTTTTTATTACAGAAAAAAAAACAATAATAATTGTAGGTAGTAGTAGGTAGGTGGTAGGCAGGTAGTAGGTAGGAAAAAGGGCATTGCAAGGCATGCGGGGGTCAGCTAGGCGCAAATAAAATCTGCCTAGCCTTTTTCCTAATATGTTGGGGTCGGATTCCAGTCTAACCGGATGCAATTGATTACCAGTATAGGGTAGTTAACAAAAAGAAAATCTAATTAGTCCGTCAGATAGATTTCCAAAAAATATTGGACACGTATCATTTCTTTTTACACGTAAACAAACAATGAAGACGATACAGTGGGTTGAAAACTCGAGTGACGTAATTGTTTGAGACAATAGTATGACATTTTTTAGTGATCTCAAATCTTTGACGCGTTTTATCTTCGTAATTTTTGAATGATTTGATAAAACAAAAATACGTATCCAATATTTTTCGATAACCTAACAGACAGACTAAATAGAATCATATTTTTAAGCCAGTAAACATCCCTATTGCTGATTTAATTTAAGAGCAGTAGTAGCCCAGTGGTGGCGGCACTGACTTACGAACAGTGAGTCGTGGGTTTGAACCCAGTCAGGCGCATTACTTTGTACAATTTATTTCACCACCACTGCTCTCAAAACGGTGAAGGTAAACATCGTGAGGAAATGTCTTAGAACCAAAAATTCGAAGACATGTGACATCTACCAATCCGCACTGGGCCCGCGTGGTAGTTCTGTCCCTATCCTAGAGATGAGGCCTGAGTCCCTGCAGTGGGAACATTAATGTTATTACTGATTTTATGTATGATACCTTTTGGTAAGACAGGTGATCAGACTTTCACTGACTTCCTAATACCAAGATGTAAAAATGACAGGCGGGACCAAAGGCTTAACGTGCTTTCCGAGGCACGGAGGTAACTATGAAGTGATGACTCCTAAAAGCGAATACTTGAAAAATCACGAAACACGTAATAAGCGCCTATGAAATTTGAGGGTTGCACTCAATTTATCTGGGATGCCATCATCAGATCCTGATTTCCTTATCATGGTACCAACCACCCTTGGGATATCTCTTTTCCAACAAAAAAAAAATTGTATGTCGGTTCAGGCGTCTTCGAGTAATCGCTTAATATACATAAAGAAAGTATCCGACGAATTCAAAACCTTCTTATTTGTAAAGTCGGTTAATGAGATTTATTTTCTATCATCAGGTCAACCTAATAGCCTGAAAGAATACAACTATCGGCCCATAAGCACGTTTAATTTTAAAGGATTTTTTTTTTTTTTTTATTGTAGATAGGCTCGCGTTTGACCACTATCTCACCTATCTCAATTTTCTTTCAATTTTAACTCCTAACCGTTGATCAGTTGTACCTTCCAACATCAGCGCAGCCACATCTAATTATAATTATCAGACGAAAATTCTTGAACAGCTTCAGAAAATATATGGAAAACGTTATGTGTGCCTATAAAATATGAGGGTGGGTTGCCCTCGATTTCTCAGGGGTCCCATCATCAGATTCTGACTTGGTGACTCCCATAGTCACCACCTCGGGAGTATACCCTTTAAAAGACAAAAAGAATTTTGAACATCGGTCCACAATTGGCCATGACTTGATTTTTTTTTATTTTCTTTTTATTTTTTTTTTACAAAATATAGACCATTTCAAGGAACTAATTTGCTTATTTTATTTTTTTAGGGGTTGTACATTTTTTTAGGATTTTTTAAATTCGAGGTGCTCTCAATATCACTATGAGGCTGTTTGTAGTGCGGTGTTGTGCCACAGACAAATTAAAAAAGAATACAATGTCAATCTAAATCTAGTGACATATCCTTGACAGTTGAGATTGATACAGTGATTCAAGAGGAAGGTTTTTAAGTATAATACATGCATAATATAGTAGAGAAAAACACCTGTGCGAAGCCGGGGCGGGTCGCTAGTATATAATAAGTTCATTGATGACAAGAGATAAACCAATCTTATATAAATCAAAACAATGTTAGAGAATACTTACATTAGAGCCTTTGCTCCTCGTATTTCCGCTATATTGTGTTGAGTGGACAACATCATATACTCAACAATCATAGCATTATTGACCGTAGGTATGTTACGGGAATCCGCCTTAGTATAATTTAAAGAAGCCATTACAACAATTCACAATATTTCACAAAAACAAACTTCAACAAAGCTGGCTAAACATAACTTACAAAATGTTGACATTGACAGCCTCGCAACCGAATGTTTTTTTTTTCACGAATGATAGAATGACAAAGGAATGTTCTATTATGCTTTGTTGGAGGGTCTGAAAGGTCAAATGAAAGTCATTCGTTAAAACACCTATAACTTTTGAAATAGTATGTATTTTTCAAATCTGGTAACAGGCATGAATTCACCTAAGCTAACCCTCGAAATGGTTTTAAGACAGCGCTTGAAAAAAAAAATTAGGCATGCCCAATTGATGGAGATATTCGCGGACATACATAAAAAAAATACATACACACGAATAGAGAACATCCTCCTTTTCGGAAGTCGGTTAAAAATATTTAAATCGAAGTTGAATTGTACGAGTGGGCCTACCTACTTTTACAATTCGACTTCGATCAGAAAAAGAAAAAAAAAGGAGAATGGGCAAAATCGTACGGCACTTGGTCTATCAGCGGCCAGGAACATTTTATTTTTTTTTGGTTTAATATCACCCTACAATAACGGGTTCAAGAAGTTTTATATCTGTAGTGTCATTATTAATGGAACTAAATACATTTTTATTTTAGATATGTAAGCCTGTGATTTAGCGTATTAATTACTAAGATTTAGTCTTAAAAATAAGGAAATAAAATAAAATGACTTGTTTACTTCAATACATTTATTTTACATACATTTACATACATAAACTCACGCCCTTTTCCCATGGGGGTAGGCAGAAACCACAGAACGCCACTTGCTACGATCCTTACATACTCCTTTTGCCTCGTCCACATTCATACATTTAATGTACAATAATAGCACTGAGTTCTGATGCCGGTAATAAAATATCCTCGTCTTGATGTCTAGCCCATGCCAGATACCACACTACACACATAACGTGTGCGCAACAACCGATTGTGCGCCTTCGACTCAAACAACTGCAATAATAATGAGCAATTGCTTCTCTATTTTGTCTTTGTCGGTTAATTACAATATAAGAATAATATATTCTGGACCTTACATGTCTAGATTGTATTCGCACACGTAATAACCAAATATCTTCTTCTTCAATAAAATCTCTGAGCTGACTTATTTGTCGCTCCCGGTATACTTCGATATTGTATAAGCCTTCAATTAAGTGTTCAGCGTAGTAGCTGCGAGCCAACTTGATTTGGTATGTGCCAAGTGCAAACAGAATTAGGTCTTCTTCAGAAAAAACCGGAAAGTCTTCAAAAATAGGTTGGTCGCTGCTGAGTCTTTCAAATGATGCCCTCTGTCTATTTATGTTATGACGGATAACATAGTCCGCTAAGAGGTTCGGTATTTCAAAACGTTCATTAATTATATTTACGAACGATGATGCATGAATACTATCTTGTATTGGTGTTTGGAACGCATTGATGAGTGCCGCTGCGTTTTGAAAGTCCTCAAACATGTGACTTAAGGCGCGATTAAAATATTCTTGCCTAAACAATTTGAAATCTCGCTTGAACCTGCCATTTATAACTTCCACTACCCAGCGGCATAGAGTTACCAGCCTAGTTATATTGGCCTGTTCAGTAGTAAGCTGGTCTGCACCGCGGTCTTTGGTTTCTGGCATATAGGCACTGTAGTTGCATCGCTCCAAATCGCCACAGACGTCTCTAAACCCACGATCTAAAATGAATATGTCGCCAGCCCGGTAAAACCAGTGAAATGTGCCTTCTTCGTCATTTATAATTCTTTCCAAAATACTGGCATCTGAGTCGGTAGCAGCATAGGGCCCGCAAACATCAATTATATGCCCATCGGAACACACCATTAAGAACGGTTTTAATAGATTTTCGTATTTGTGTAGACTGTAGGTCTGTCGCTGGAACGAAAAGTTGGAGCTCTTCTGTATATAAATATATGTTCCATCCATGATTGTTACTGCCTTCCTTTCTTCTGGAGAAGACTCGGGATTTCCAAATAACGCGTTTGGTACAATAAGATTACGGTCAGCGACCATTCTTCTATTTAAATGGTCGAGTCCCAGGTGTCGTGGCTTAAAATCCAGAGATATAGCATCACGCGCGGTTTTTAAATGCCTTTCTAGAGTCCTTCTACTTATGTTAAAGAGCGTGGCTAATCTCTCGTTGCTATCACCAGTTCGCAACTTCATTAAATAAATGGCTAGTTTTGTTTTGGCGTTTGACTCAGACAAAGAAGGCGTTTGTTCCAAGATTGTATTGAATTGATCTCTGCTAACGCCCAATCGAATATGAATCTCATTAGGATCCATATTTAAGTCAAGAATATTTTTATTTAAAACAGCTTTTTTAAAAAGCTCTAGTATTTGCACAAAATGAGAGCTGTTAAAATCATGTCTGAGATTTGGACTATCAATGAGCTCTTCCCAATCATTTGATGTTAAATGTGCATCACATATTCTGGCACTGTCTGGTATGAATAAGTTAGAATGTAACATAAGAGTAATCCTTACATTCTCAGGCATTCGACGACGTGAAACACTACGGCATCTGTCAAACATACAGTTTGCCGAGGTGCTAGGCACTCGTGAATATTCTTCCACTTGAAGAACACATTCGTGCGGGGCAGGGTTATTGTTTGGCTGCACAGCCCGTTGAGCTCGTTGCCAACAGGGTCGACAAACGTATTCTCGGCCGTTGTATTCAACCTGAAAAGGAAAATAGTTTATAACATAGTATTTAAAACTCACAGCAGTTTCAGTTAAATCATGTGTTGTATAGTAGAACATGCCGAGCTCTTTTTCAACGTGACGAATGAGTCATGCTCATACGCATTGTTAATGAGTGGTTGGCCTCTATTATATTTCGAAGCTAGATAACGTTGGCTCTGTTTCCATATGCACCATGTGTGTAAAAGAGAGAGAAGATGTGTTTTGACTATAACTTAAGTATTGTTAGAAAAGAACCATACGCTTAAGGAAATAACATAATTCACTAAAAGGACGTACATAAAAATACAATCAAAACTGTAACGTGGACTTTCAATAAAGAGCCCACACTTCATCCAACGATGTGTCGCATATGCACATCGTGACACAATATTATGAGGCCATCACCGCTATAGGGTGCGTACATACGGGTAAAAACAACCAAAAAATAGTCTAAAAATACTTACTTGCTGTGGAGCTATAGCTTCAATAATATATTGAGCATTGGCAGCATTTTCCTCAAAAAGAGCATGGGTTATTTCTAACCTTCTTCTATTAACCACTGATCGATTGCACAAAACACATATAGGTCGATTTTCTGCCATTTTTCAATAATGTTCCGTTGGCGTACACAAGTCCAGAGTCCAAGTACACAAGCACAAACGTACAGAAGTTCAGAGTTAATAGCCAGGTTATCAGGTTAGGAAGAAACACAGTCCAGAGGGTAGCCAGGGTCAAAACGTTTGAAAAAGAATCCGTAGATGAGCTTGTAAACGGTATGCTGACAACGTTTTGAAATACTTTTGAAGACATAAACTAATGTTAATAAGTATTTTATAAAATGGGTTTGCACATTTTCTTGCACTTATTATCTAAGTATTTTACCTATATGTATTTTTTTTTCTAAATGAGCTGCAATGTTACGTTCATAGTAAAAGTTAGTCCTTAGTAATAGTACTTTCATTTAATACCTATTTCGTTGTTGGCCGCTCATAGACCATTTTGCTCTTTCTCCTTTGCAATATTTACAAACAAGAAAAAATGTTGATCAAAATTAATTGTGTATCAAAATGTGGTAATCGGCGTAAAACCTCGGAAATAATTATATTTACGTAGAACACGGGAGCGTCTGTAATACAAAGCGATACGGCCTTCCTTTGGGATTGCCCGATTCGTACTGGCGCGATATAGTTTGTGCGGTCGATAATATAGTTAACTTTGGATTCAATTTACGAAATGAAATTATGATTTATTTATAAAATAAAATTACTGCTATTAGGATATTACCTTAAAAATAATGTGTAATTTTTAAATTTTCTTTAAAGTGATTCTAAGGTATAGAAAAAAATCTTATTTGGCTAGACATTTTGTAAAAATTGCGATGTTTTAACATATTTTTTTTTGCTATATTTTGTATTGAAGTCGAAAATGTGATGAATAGTGCCGCTAGTACACCATATGGTGATGCTATTTATATTTATTTTAATGTTCAGAATCGTTTGTAGTGTTATGTTCGGCTCGAGCGGTATTTTTGCGGAAAAGGTCTTTTGAATATGGGTGATTGCCATTGATATAACATTATTTTGAAAATTCTTGAATGACTTGTGCCAGAAAAAGAACGTCTCTTATAATAACCAAAAGGAAGCTACAAATTCTTCATAGATTTCCCACACGAAAAGATCAAAATTGTTCAAAATGAGATGATTTCGTGCATGGGGCCATAAGTATAGTTATTTACGAAAATATGCAAAAATTGTATAATTAATTTTTACGGTTAAATACTGTTTTTCATTTATATAAATAATCGTTTTGCGTGACAAATTGTGAGCCATTGCTCACGTAAATTAAAAAACTAAACAAAACTTGGAAGCAGGCGGGGTCCATTCTATTTTCACTTCATAATTTAATATTCAAATAAACCCCGCCTGCTTCCAAGTTTTGTTTAATTTAAAATGTTTTTGTTTTTAGTTTTATCAGTCGGGTTTTTTATTTTTCTAACTAATTTTTTTTACAAATTTTTTGTGTTGGTTTTTTCGTTGGTCGCGTTAAATTTGTTTTTCAACGACGTATATTTTATTCAAATCCCTTCACCCGTTTAGGAGTTATGAGGGAACAAAGAAACAGACATACATACATACACATAACCCTCCTTTTGGGCCTCGCCGCAGTCGGGTAATAAAACACTACAGTACTTACATGATCTTCATTCTGGGAGTATAAGACATCACCAATACATCTAAAGGCCACAGCATGATGTGGGTCAGACTCCAGGCCAGCGATGGATTCTCTCAGCTGTTTGCGTAGCAGTCTGTTCAAGCGCTCCATATCCAGTTTTTCTTCGCCCAGCCATACTGACCGTAGGCATTTCAGTGCTTCGTCGCGAGCCACCTCTTGCGTAAACATTGGAACATTGTCGAGCTGGATTTTGATGAGGGATGATATGTTTTCAGTTATATTGTAGGAGACCTGTGGGATATTGTATTTGAGATTAACTATGTTATCGAGACACGTTCAAGGAGCTTAAAATAAGGTTAAGAAAATGCAACTGACATTATGGGCTCTGAGATTATAAGGTAGGTAAATAAAATATTACGTTTGAGCGTATAAATAATGAAGATAGGCTAAATTACGCCTACACTTCCACTCCCGACTCCCGCTCTGGGCGGAGCAGAAGGGAATGTTAGACTTCTAGTGACTAAAAACTACCCATTTTCCTTCTTAACCCTTTGTGTCCGGGGCCGCGGTATCTATTTCGAACAACCCGCAGCCCCGATAGGCGTCGGCTCTGCAATGTTGCTGATATCTCTTTGAGGCACGCGTGGAATACGAACGCGCCGTCGACACGGCCTGTCATCATCATAGGGCGGACGGACGGCAAGCTAACCTATTTCTCACCGTCCAAGGCCCGCGTCTACGGTGGCCGGAAGCCATCACGTGGCCGTGAACGATCGGAGCGTCTTCCGCGGCGGCTGGGACGAGAGGTTCTCTCCCTCTCACGTTCCGCCACCTCTTTCGCTAGCATTACTGCTTCGCTGCTTAGAAGGAGGCGACGGCGTCCTATTCCCTACATTCGCCCCAGACCATGGGTTGAACCATGGCCGGAATTACGCCATACGGTACACGGAGAACTTTGTAGCTGACCATGATACATACTCGAAAATAAATCTGGAGAGTCTTTTAAAAAAACTTCTGGAATGCCTTTAAAAACAGATGACTAAACGTCAAATCGCATGGAGTTTAGCGTCTTCACAATTTTGTTTGGAAATTTTAAAAAAATCCTCTAAATCTATTTCTTCTTCTTCTAGAAAGTTACAGAAACTCAGCCTTACATCTCCAGCCAAGGCATTTTTCCTCTCGACCAGGCGCCGTTGCAGCGGCGCCGCAGCGGTGTCGCACAGGTAACGCAGAAGAATCGCACACGCCGTAAGATCTTTCAGCCCTGACTTTTCTGTCAGAAGGGGACCGCGCCACCCGAATAAAACCTATGGGAACGTCATGTAGCATAAAAATAAGGGGTAGTTAACAAAAAAAAATCGAATAGGGATGTTTAGTGACTTTAAAAAAATATGATTCTAATTAGTCCGTCTGTTAGATTATCGAAAAATATCGGATACGTATTTTTTGTTTTATCAAATCAATAAAAATTGACGAAGATAAAACGCGTCAAAGATTTGAGTGGGGGTTGGTCATTAGTCATTTATTCTTAACAAAAAACATTTGTGTCGAATATATTTGTGGTGACGTCACTGACCGGTAATGAATGTCATACTAATGTCTTAGAGTATGACGTCACACGAGTTTTCAAAGCACTGTATCGTCTTCATTGTTTGTTTATGTGAAAAAAGAAAAAATACGTGTCCAATATTTTTTGGAAATCTATCTGACGGACTAATTAGTTTTTTTTTTGTTAACTACCTTCAAAAAATATTGGACACATTTTTTTCACGTAATAGGTTCCTATTTTTTTTTGCCAGGAAACATCCCTATTAGCTTGTTTTATTTCCACTGCTGAGACCCGGGCCGTTTCACAAGGGAGCCCTAAACCAACACGGCCCGTGTAGTTGACTTGGTGGTATTGTGTGTTATTCGGTGTCGGATGACTTTGAATTTTTAGAGGATTATTTTATTAATGGCTCTGTTTATACATAAACAAGGTGGACGGGAGATCGACGCACAAACGGTTATCGCCATAATTTCGTACCGCCTCACATACATATTTCGCATAGATAATTTAAAAAAACTGTTTCTAGGTCAACAACAAAATATATGGACCGGATTTTTTTTTAAGTTAACGTTGAAGAATTTCTAAGTTTTTGTGTTAGGAATGAAGTGTTGAATAAGTGGCGCCACGTAAAATGAACGCTGAGGGTCAAGCTACGCATTAGGCGATTTATCGGTCTATTTGGTGGTATAAAGTAGGGGGGGGGGAAGACGGACCAATAGTGTATCGGAAAAAATGCGATGCATTTTTGGCGGTACGCTATTGGTTCCGTCGTTCTCAAAATACTTTACTTTCGCGTTCAAAAGTTTTACGAAATGGTTTTACGTAACAATTGAGAAAAATGATTTATGACGTAAATTGTTTTTTGAAGAGAGAGGCTGATAATAATATTATTATCAGCCTCTCTCTTTAAGTAAGACGAATTGTGTTTTTACTTGAACACATTTACAATACACACACACAAAACGTGTTTTAATTCCATTTAATGATATTTTATTTAATATATTTTTCTATGTCAACTAATAAGCAATACAGTTCGAAAATAAAACAATAGGTCTAGTAGTTTTATGCGCGAGCATACCCATGCGCGAACACACCCCGCTTTCCTTTCATCGTTCATTTTATGTGGCGCCTACTCTAATCGTCTGTCGGTCTATGTCCGTTTCAGCCTGTATACAATAATCCATGTTCATGAAAAAAATAGATTATTAATAATTTTATTTACTAATAGAAAAATGTTTAAGCAACCTAATATGGCTATACCAGCTACTCGTAAAAACATCAGCGATTACCTGTTTTGTTCAATAATGGCATTATGTATTTGAAATCAAAACATTTTTAGGGTAAAAACTTTATACACTATACTATAGGCATAGGCACATTTATGATGTAATTAGGCTGCTTCTAATGAAACAAATAGTAATAACCCAAAATACCAACATAGTATTTTCCTTTAGTCTGTAACATAATTTATTCTTCCTTTTGTTTTTTTACTGGAATTTGACCACTGTCAGATAATAATGGGTTTTTGGTCTCGTACAAAAAAAAATAGTTTAATTAATGTAATTTTATCCGCTTCGTCACGTGTGAGTCCAATAAATGTATATATTTCTTCTCTACCAGGGATGTTATGGATATAAAATTTTTGATCCGGATACGGAAACGGATGCAGGAATAGTATTATACCGGTTTCAGATATAAAATGATAACGGATTATTTGCTAGTCTCGGATAAAACCCGCCAATTTGTAAATCCAACTAAACCTATTTTGTAAAAATAGGTTTATAATAATTAAGACTCCGCTTTTATCCGAAAGTTTATTTCGGTTTCGGTTACGGAGCTTTATAACATCCCTTGAGTCTACATACCAAAACTCCAACCATGTCGGTGACTTTTGACTTTCGTCGAGTTCACGATACATACCTGACCACAATCTATGGTGTCTGCGGGCCACTGCACCTTGTACTCGCCGTAATTTGGCCTTGGGGGGATGGTCTGCCAAGGTTTGACCCATTCGTCGGGGGAAGTACTTTCTTTCTGTGTACAAAAAATATTATTCTGTATTACCTTTTTTAAGTCTTGATTAGCTTTACATTTAGAACTTCTTAGAACTATTTAATAAATCTGGAATGTAACAAGAAGTTTGCAAAATAAAGTGAGTGCAACTTATTTTACTGGTATTAAATACCCGACATAGTAAGGGATTTCCCTTACTATGTCGGGTATTTAATACTAGGCTGGTGATGACGATGACCGATCTTTAAAAACTTCTAATCTCGTTGTAATCTCATCATCAACCTTTCATCAACTTCATCCGTATTTTACATGGACGGACTGGCTATACCAATGGCTTGGTAAGGCTGATTATAAAACTTTCTTAATCACTGATTTACTTGTAACGATTGTCAAAGATTTACAAATAACAGCTGCTGCAAGATTCTGCTGTTGGGAGACTGCTTAACGCCCTGTCCAAGGGTCAGAGACAAGAGCTTAAGATCAACCCGAGCGGCTGTAATTATGTAACCACAAGCTCCTCGTTTTATAATCTCTTTGATACAAAAAAAAACATCTCGCCTGTAGGGTCCTACTTGAGGGCCGCGGGTTGTACACTAGTTATCGCGGCCTCGACATAGAGGGCTAAGAAGGAACATGGGTGGTTTTTAGTCAATATATAGAAGTCTGACACTCCCTTTCAATCTGCCCAAGAACGGGAGGGGTTATTCGATGATTTTCGACCCGCCAAAAAAAAAAAGGTCCTACTTGAAGAGGAAGACAGGAGTGCATGTTTAATCACTTAAATAGTCCCACATTATAGATAATTTCGTTATGTTAAACATTAGGTACGTGTGAAATATGCGGTGTGTATTCGAAGCCTCATTTAATAGGGGTCCGACTACAAAGTCTGTAACCAGTTAGAAATTCATTGGTATCAGGCTGTTACTGCAAAAAAAATCTAAAGAGAAGATATTTTACGTCATTGCCTGATCTATGAACCGAACTCAGCACGTTTTCTGTTAGAAATCGCAATATTTTATAATCTGTGACAAGTTGGCAGCCCGCCCTTATCTATGATTTATACTCTGTGCGTGTCTCTGACTCTCTGTCGTCGTAACAAAAATGTAGCTCTGAAGATTATGAATAAAAAAATTGATTAAACCCAATATAAGAAGTCGTTTATTATTAAAAGGTTATGGGCACCACGAACGCTTTGCCGCAATTGTCTGCGGAAAACTTCAATAACTGGAAATTCAGAGTAAGATGCCTATTAGAAGAAAAGCAATTGTTGAGCACGTTGGACGAGGACGACCAAAATGTCGACAAGAAAAGTGACTCGCGTGCCAAATCACTCATTGTACAATGCATCACCGACAAACACTTGGATTTGATAAAAGATGCAACAACAACAAAAGAAATGTTTGCCACATTGTGCTCTATTTTCGAGCGAAAATCCATGGTAAGTCGAATACATCTAAGGAAAAAGTTATTAACCCTAAAACTACAAAGCAATGAGAAATTAGAGGAGTATTTTTTGAAATTTGAGTCTATCATTAGAGAACTTGAAAACGCAGATAAAAAACTTGATGAGGAAGAAAAAATTACTTACCTTTTGTTAGGACTCACTGAAAATTATAGCACTGTGGTAACCGCACTGGAAACAATGAATGAGAAGTTGTCACTAGATTTTGTTAAAGCGAGATTGCTGGATGAAGAACTAAAGAACACAAAACCAAATGAGCAAACTGACAACATAGCATTCAAGTCTAGTACAATAATATGCTATAAATGTAAAAAAGAAGGACACAAAAGCTACGAATGTTATTCAAATAGTGGAAGAACAATGAATAGAAATTACAGAGGAAGAGGTTATAAAGGACGTAGCCGAGGCAGAGTGTACCATCAGAACCAAAGTCATGCTGTAACTACAGAGACGGATCAACGGGAATTTTCTTTTCTATCAAGAACTGACAATCATTGTAAATTAGTCGGAGGAAATGATCAGAATATAGAGTGGATTATAGATTCTGGATGTACAGAACATCTTATTCAAGCTAAATATGAAAAATACATGAGCGATATTGATACACTACAACAAGAAATAAAGATATATATTGCAAATGGAGATTATGTGACAGCCAAGAAGCAAGGAACAATAAAATTGATGTGTAATGGACATAAGTTAACTTTGAGTGCTCTTATAATAGATAATTTATCATTCAACCTTATCTCAGTTAAAAAGATAGTGCAAAATAATTGTAATGTTCAGTTTAATCAACATGAAGTCAAAATACGCAAGAATAATTCAAAAGATTGTATTACAGGGTCTTGTAAAGGAAAACTATTTATCTTAAAAGCATCTTTATCTTCAGAACATAATTTGTGTGGTCTTAGTTCAGATTCTTTATGGCACAATAGATTAGGACATGTTAACAGGTACAGTCTAAAACTTATGCAGCTTCCTGTCTCTAAGAAGCAATGTGGACCATGTATGATTGGTAAGTCAACTCGTCAGCCATTTCCGCACAATCCGGAGAGGAGGTCATCCTGTATTGGTGAACTTCTTCATACTGATGTAGCCGGACCTGCAAACATAAAAGGGATCAATGAAGAACTATACTATCAGGTAATTGTTGATGACTATTCACATTTTGTAGTAGTTTATTTACTCAAAAGTAAAGATGAAGCCACTCACAACTTAATTAGATATATAAAAAATATTGAGAATCAGAAAAACACTAAAGTGAAACGAATTAGATGTGACAATGGTGGTGAATTTAAAAATAAAACAATAAAATCTTTTTGTATGGAGAAAGGAATAAACATTGAATATACTCACCCCTATTCACCCCAACAAAATGGAGTTTCTGAGAGAATGAATAGGACTTTGTATAATAAAGCAAGAACACAGATGATAGAAACAAATCTTCCAAAATACTTATGGGGAGAGGCCATAGTAGCTTCAGCATATCAATTAAATAGATGTCCCTCATCAGCTATTAATTTCCAGATACCAGCAGAAGTGATGTTTGGTTTTTTAGATTTGAGTAGACTGCGTGTTTTCGGAAGCAAAGCATGGGCTATTCAACTACCGAGAGGAAACAAATTTGATAAGAGAGCTCATGAAATGAGAATGGTAGGATATGCACCCAATGGCTATCGACTGTGGAATCCAAAAGAAAACAAAATTGAAATATCAAGAGACGTAAGATTTGATGAGGAAGATATCAAGCACAAACCAATAAATGAAGAAACAAAGAAGGAACACAGATATACTTATGATGATAAAAATGAAAATGACATTATAGGTTGTGATACATATGAAAATATTGGAAAAGACTCAAATACTAGATGTGACACAATAGAACAAAAAGATAAATCTAACAAAAACCAACAAAGAGGTAATACTGAAAGTAATTCACAGGCAAGACCACAAAGAACAATTAAAAGACCAAACTACTTAGAAGACTATGAAACTAACTATGATAATGGTAATGAAACTTACTATGAAAGTATTGAATCTAACATAGCATACTGTTTAAATAGCTATATTGACAATGAACCGATTACCTACAATGACGCAGTTAAAAATTCAGAATGGACAGAAGCAATAGAAAAAGAACTAGATGCTCACAAAAAACTACAAACATGGGAAACCTCTATATTACCAGATGGACATAAAGCTATTGACACTAGATGGATTTTTAAGAAAAAGTCTGATGGAACAAAGAAAGCCAGATTAGTAGCTAAAGGCTATCAAGAAAACAATACCTATGATGTTTATTCACCAGTTGCAAGAATGTCTACTGTGAGACTAGTAATAAGTATATCACTACAAGAAAATAAACCAATAAGACAGATGGATATACCTACAGCTTTTCTCAATGGAAATTTGGAAAAAGAAATATTTATAAAATACCCAGAAGGAGTTAAAGAAGAAAAAGGAAAAGTATTGAAACTAAGAAAAGCACTTTACGGATTAAAAGGAGCGCCACGGTGTTGGAATGAAAGAGTACACAATTTTTTTATTGAAAATAACTTTGAGCAATCAAAGCATGATGTTTGTCTATACTTTAAGCCTGGAACTTGGGCACTAATTTTTGTTGACGATTTCCTATTGATGGGTAATTTTGAAGAAATAAAAGAAAAACTACAGATAGTATTCAAAGCAAAGGATTTAGGAGACATAAAAGAATATTTAGGAATGGAAATACACAAAAGCAAAGATACTGTATGCATAAAACAAGAAAAACTGATAAGAAAAATATTGAAGAAATTTGGAATGGAAGATAGCAAAGTAGCAAAAACACCTATGGAGAAAGAACCTATAACTACAGAGGAGGAAGAAATAGTAAATGTACCCTACAGGGAATTAATAGGAAGCCTTACTTACCTTTCAGTCACAAGTAGACCTGATATCACTTACGCCACTTCTTTCTTGAGTAGATACCTGGACAAGCCTACATCACAGCATTGGAAAGCAGCAAAGAGGATCTTAAGGTACCTTAAAAACACTATTAATAAGGGACTTACTTACTTTAGAACTGACAAACCGATACAGCTGATAACATATACAGATGCAGACTGGGGAAGTGATAAAACTGACCGCAGAAGTGTAAGTGGATCTGCAACTTATTTTGGTAAAAATTTAATATCTTGGTCATCAAAGAAGCAATGTACTGTCTCTTTATCATCTGCAGAGGCAGAGTACATAGCAGCAACTTCAGCCACAACAGAGCTCATCTATCTCAAAGGTATCTTGAATAATTTTTACAGTCATAATTTTGAACCTTTACTTTTAATAGACAATCAGAGTGCCATAAAAATAATAACTAATAGAGAAAATGGAAAAAGAACTAAACACATTGACATTAAATATCACTTTATTAAAGATGCAGTTAGGATCTATAAAATTAATATTACATATGTACCAACTGAACACAATGTATCAGATATATTTACAAAACCACTATGTGAGATTAAGCATAACTATTTTTCATCTAAATTGAATATTGTGTAATAATTTAAAATTATAAACTTAAAATGAAGCCTACCATAGTAAAAATACTTATAATTCTTGGTTGGTGTTATGTAACTTAAAAGCATGTAATAGTTTTAAGTAATATGTAATTTGTATTAGTAATTGTTTGCAATGTTACAAATATGATTTTAACATTGAAGGGGGGTGTTAGAAATCGCAATATTTTATAATCTGTGACAAGTTGGCAGCCCGCCCTTATCTATGATTTATACTCTGTGCGTGTCTCTGACTCTCTGTCGTCGTAACAAAAATGTAGCTCTGAAGAATAAGAATAAAAAAATTGATTAAACCCAATATAAGAAGTCGTTTATTATTAAAATTTTCGACTGTCTTACGTACTTACAACTGACGAAGAAGTCGGTAATCGAGGTAATCGATTTAATTATAAATTGCCTTAAAAGACAGAGACCATGACATAAGCATTGAATCATTTAATGCAGTCTGCGTGTCTAGGCATTAGATCAAATAATACCTGTGTGACCTAGTCGATTCAATAAGTGCAACTCGACATTGTTCTACCTATAAAGGTGTGAATACAAGAGATGTGAGTACTTTGGATGCAGCAATTGGTTCAATTGGATAAGGATTTTATTTAGCTCTTCCTGTGCAAATAGAATGTGCACCCAAGGCATGCAAGAATGGGGCCGCGGGTAGTCCTCTGGTTATCGCGGCCTCGACATAGAGGGCGAAGAAGGAACATGGGTGGTTTTTAGTCAGTAGAAGTCTGACACTCCCTTTCGCTCTGCCCAAGAGCGGGAGGGGTTATTCGATGATTTTACACCCACAAAAAAAAAAAAAAAAAGGCATGCAAGAATCTGTGGGATGTTCGAAAGAGATACCGCGGCCTCGGCACAAGGGCTAAGAAGGAACATGGGTGGTCTTTAGTCAGTAGAAGTCTGACACTCCTTTTCGCTCTGCCCAAGAGCGGGAGGGGTTAATTTGATGATTTTCCACCGGCCAAAAAAAAAGGCGCGAATTGAGCGTATGGGTGGGATAACAGGCTAGCAACATCGAGATGTTGCTGATAACGGAGCCTTCATGTAGAATCAAACTCGAACAGTTTCGTAATCCGCCTCGGATAGTTAAGGTTTTGCTGATTCAGGAAATCTAGTGAATAGGTATAGGAATGGAAGATGCAAAAACGAGAGTTAGGAAATGTTATGGGCCTACCACACGCTCAAGCTTCACCATACTTTTGCCTGCACAATTACACGGTGCACACAGTACATCGCGCGTGTGGTTGGTAATGGTAATACATTATTACAAACACACGCGCGATAATCGCGCAATCGCGCAGGCAAGACTGGTGAAGCCTGTGCGTGTGGTAGGCGCATTAGTTCCCCTTGTACAAATAAGGCCCCTAGCCATGACGCTTACAGGAACGTTGGTTGGTGGCGAAGAGTGGGCGATGAACTGAAATATAGCTCGAAAGAAATTGACTTCTGACGAAAAAGGAAGAGAGTTGATGATTAATAAGAGAATCAGTCTTTTTTACTACATTGGATGTCTGACTTTTGTCTTAACAATCGGGAGTTGTTTTGAAGTTGGGTAAAAGCCAAAGAAAAGTATTGTGCATTCATTGATTATTTTTGTGTAGTTTAGAAGTTGTTGCCAAGGTTAAACGGACAGGGGCTAGGCGGCTTGTTTAAACATAAGTATTGATATTATTGATCTGACCTGAGTACATTTAACTAGCTGTAATTTAAATTCATATCATTATCATTATGCACGAATTGTAGTTTGCGTAGAGCAAACGTTAATCATGCAAAATGTTGATTTACAACAAGAAGTAGGCCACAAAAACTAATTTTTAAGCAGTATTTTTTTACTATTATGTATTTTAACACTAGACATAGGGACAACGTCGCATAGTGGGGCGATCATCGAGGTCCAAACAAAGAACTTTAGAAAGGAAATTAAATAAAAAGTTTTTAACAAAAAATAAAACCGACTTCGACCAAAAATAAAACACAAAATAATGAAAAATAAACTTTAGAAGAAAAATTTGTATCCGAAGTCGGTGACTTTTGTTTGTTTGATTTAATTTTTTTGCCAATGTTTAAAGGCGTTGATTATTATTATTACTGTTTATTGAGAGTAGGCACATTACATAGTACTACTAGGAGCACGAGAAAACCATTCTTTGTCATAGAGTAGCGTTTCATTGCGATTCGAAGCGACTTTCTCGTGCGCATAATAATAATCAACCTGGGAACGATTATTTGGATACAATTTAGCGCCTATGCACGTAATAAATCTTTTGTTAATGAAGTAATCATTTGTCGATCTTTACCTTTACATATCTCGGTAACGTTACACTTTGGGGTACCGCGTAACCGTGTTTCAAGACATTTTTGGTCATCTAAATGAAAAAAAAACTTACTACTTTCATCGTGGACTGCGATTTCGAAAAAAAATCCAAAATGGCGGGCAGGTATATGCCACATCGGTTCTATCCCCGTTCTCAAATCTTTGTTTGCTAATCTTATGATACGAATAATTAAATGGCAGCATGGCATTCCAATAACAAAGGTTGCAGTGCTTTTTATATTTTTAATGGGACAAGCCCGCCTCACTATTCCCAAACCACTGTAACTTCTGTAAGCCAGAATCAACAGTGGCGACCACAAGAAAAGCGCCGAGACAATGAAGCTCGACGAAGTCCCAGAGAAATGATTTGACTGTCTTGGATCCCGCAACGAAATTAATCAGAAAAGAATAGCGGAGGAGTAGGAAAAACAGAAATTTCCACTTCCCTCCATATCAGCAGGAGACTGCAGAAAAGAACAAGGCCAATAGGCACACAGGGATGTATACAACTGGGATAAGCCCAGTTGCCTAGCACCACGGATATTGTTGTCATTAATATTACTGGGTCCTAAGTTGTGAGCTGTTATATTTGATTCCAATAAAAATGCTTGAACGCACGGAAATTTGTTCTAGTTTCTACAAGGTCCGTATAGTAAATAACTCCGGATGTAACCTGTACACTATCCAACATACTATTACGTTCATTCTGCCAAAGACTACACTCTGGTTCTATGCTCTGGCTGTGGTTGCAGTGCTGCAATCACAGCCTAAATCTAGAGCCAGAGGCTTCGACTTCTTCAGAATATTGTGGTGTTTTTTTTTAAAACTTGGATTCTCCCATACAAATAAATTAAGGACATCTGGCATGTTTAAAAAAATCTGTATTTCGAAGCCAAAAAAGGCGCGAACGAAGTCACGTTTGGAAAATGTACGAGGAAAATTATTTTTATTCCACTCTACGAGTGTAATTACCTACTCACATACCTGTTGAGTAAATGATGTTGTTTCTTACCTTAGCGATGATGTCATCTTCGACCGTAGCTAGGACTGCAAACACATCTTCAGCTTCTATCAGACCTGTCAGTATGATTGTCAGGTTCTCCGGACGGTAGAATTTCTTGTGAAAGTCTCTCACCTGTTAAGAGCAGTCTTATTTAGCATGGTTTTTTATATAAGTCGCCAAGTAGTCGGGAAAGTAGGCTATCGAATCAATATTTGTAGTTGGCAAAAAATGCAGACTAGTCATCTAAAGTTAAATGAAATAGTAATTTTTATGGTAATATTTCTACATTTTAATGACTAACAGTTTTTTATAAGATATATTATAGTAATCGGATCTCTTACTTTGGTAGTCAGAATTGAACTTATGTCAAAATAAATAAAATTTAACAGAGAAACTAATTTGTCATTTTATGGTGTACTCAATGAGAGCAGCTCAGCTGTACAAGAAACACCAAAGACATTGCTGATGTGCTTGTACGCCTCCGACAGCAATGCAATCTGCCTTATTGCAATAGAATAGTCAACCAAAGAAATAATCCATCTCTATTTTTCTTCCCCTTAGAATCATATAGGAATTAGAAATTAGTTTCTATATTTTTGTCATCATTTTAAAAATGAGAGCAGCCGTGGCCCAGTGGTGGCGGCCCCGACTTACGAACGGTAGGTCGTGGGTTCGAACCCAGTCAGGCACATTACTTTGCGTAATTTATTATATCATCGCTGCTCTCAAAACGGTGAAGGAAAACATCGTGAGGAAACCGGCATGTCTTAGAACCAAAAAATTCGAAGACATGTGACATCTAACAATCCGCACTGGGCCCGCGTGGTAGATTATAGCCCATTCCCAAAGAGAGGAGGCCTGTGTCCCAGCACTGGGAACATTAATAGGCTGATGATGATGGTGTTGATTAAAAATAAATGAGTACATAAGACAAAGTCTGAAAGTGGTCCCGTGGCTAAAAAGTTGTGTGGTAATCGGTTATCTTGTGAGGAAAGGGCGGAAGTATAAATGAAGATGGCTGCTGAAATGACGAGTAACAGAGAAGTGTGAAAGATGAAGCTATGCTGAACCCAACTTCTTTCTTTTAAAAAAAAACGTTGCCCCACACTAGGAATTTCTCCTGTATTGTGGGTGCGTTCACAAACATTTAAACTCATATACACAAATACACACGAAACAACTATCTGTAGGCCATACAAAGATTTGTTCCGTGTGCGAACCCTTGACACGCAGCACAGCAGTCTAATAGCTCAGCCACTGTGCAAAATAAAAAACAATGCAAAATAAAATGGAATAAGGGGGTTCTGTTTGCAATTTGACATGTAAGCTAATCAACGTTGGTGAACCTATATTAATAAACAAATAAATAACTTACTTTCGTAATATCAGTAGATGTCCTAAGGTTCTTCATAATTCCACCAGTTTCAGCTGAATAACCATTGTTCGGATACATTGCACGCAATAATGCTAGCTCAGTCCTATAACAAATGTTTAGTCGTTTAGGCCAGTTGTTTTAGTTCAGTTTTGAATTATGTCAATTCTTTGGAATTTTTAAAGTACTAAACTTGTTATCAGACTTTTATCCTTACCTACTGAATGCACTATTCTCCCTTCCTTGCATTTCACAATACACAACACCAGCGTCCTTTCCTTCCTCATCAACATGGTGGACCTCCGTGATGAAACCTTCATCAGTGAGAGTTGGTCGCAGTATATGGTCCAGATATATGGGGATCAGTGTCAACATGCCAGCATCACCAGCGGTATACACAGTATAACAAGTGTGATCAGTATCGGTCCATGCATTTGTACCATGAGCCATACAACGGTTGGCCAGTAAATCCAGGATACCTTTGTATGGGTACCGCTCAGATCCAAGGAAGACGAGATGCTCCAATGTGTGGGGCAGACCATCATCATCGTGGGCCTCAGTTGCTAAAGGAAAATAAGAGCAAAAGTATTTATAAATATTGTGGTTGATAATTTGAACTGTTGTTGAGTGTAATCTTTTGAACTACGGACCTGATCACAAAATTGCTTTCACAAATGGTAAACTACATTATCCTAGAATGTCGTGGGATATATTTATAACGTTCTCGTGGGGTAATTTCCTAACGTTACGCGAGCGAAGCCGCAGGGAATAGCTAGTATAGTATTAGAGTTCTTAGGATATGATCTGTTATCATTGTTTACACTTGGGATTAGATTTTCGTATTTGTTCCGTGAAATAACGTCATCCAACTGTGTCGCATTTAGAAGTCCACGTCGTGGATAACTTCGAAGCAGAAAGTAGTAGAATGAAAATAAAACTATTGATAAGTTAATAAAAATAATAAAAGTATAGTTGTAAGTTACGATATTTTGCGGTTCTCATGTAATAGAAATTTATGAATACCTTACCCAGACAAAAGAAACCGTTGACCAGAGGTCCCTCAACTCCTGCTATGATGACGGTGATACCGGTCTTCTCCGACACATATTTGTTCACAGGAATCACGTCCGATGCTTTGGTCGACGATACCAATTTGAAGTGAGACATTCTGAATTTATGCCGCACTTGATTATATTCTAAATGTTGTATGAAATAGGAAACCTATTGACAATATTCACCGGCAGCCGGCCTAAAGTGAACTGTAATCTCTTTGAGTGTAATATATCAAAATCAATGTATGCAGGCAATGATCCGGTGATTGAAATAAAATCAAAGAGGGCTATCTATCTATGTCAATATAATCAAAACTGTCCGTTTGTCAGATCGAATTGGAATGTCAATGTCAGCGTCAGCGCCTGGTAGTGATGTACAATGTATCGGTAACAGTTCACCGTTCCAGTTCCAATTTTGGACTATAGCACTGTCTTTCTATTTTTGCTCTTTCATTACATTTTTCATTGACTTCATAACAACAAATGTAACGAAGAAACCAATTTGTGAATTATTGTGGTAATAGTCGAATTAATCAATACACAGAGTTCTAGGCATTTGTTTGACTGTTCGACCATTTATTGTGATACTACCGCCTATACCATTTGAAACATCACTAGAGAAAGTGGTCTCATTAATTTCATTCATTCATAATGACTCAGCTACCACAGACATAATATGAATATGAATTGTCTATAGTGTGTGAGAGAGCGTCACACTATGCCTACGATTGTAAGTCCAAATCCATTGCTTTTTAAGTATTAAACAACCGATTAAACCGAAATAAAACGGAATGAAACTTCATTGGATTCGTACCTATCTTAATAATATATTGTGTGTTGATTGTAAGTACTTACATAAACCAAACAAATAAGTGGGTAAGTATTGACAATATTCAAAACGATTACATTACCGAGCATTGGACACACAATCAGTATTATATAGTGCTCTGTGCACACAATACCAACCATAGCATTCTTATCTTCTATGGTAAATCATTCAAGGTTACCCGCGAAATTCGGTTTTTCTTTACATTTTTTTACAACTTGATATCAGAAATTTAATGTGACTTTAAGGTGGAAGCTCACATCTGGCCCGCGAAATTCTAATTTTCTTACGTTTTTGGCAATTTGCAGGCCAGTGCTTGGTTGTATGTTTATGAAAATTTGATTTGCGACTGTAAGACGTATGAAGTTACCGAATTATAACCATCAAAATTACTAACTACTAAAGAACGACGACTAAATTACTAAAGAATGACTTTTACATGCAAAAATCAATCTTGACATGAAAATGAACTTGGAGGGTTGTATTGATAATTTTGATGGTTATAATTCGGTAACTTCATACGTCTTACAGTCGCAACACAGACCAATTAGCTTAGTCGCAAATCAAATTTTCATAAACATACAACCAAGCACTGGCCTGCAAATTGCCAAAAACGTAAGAAAATTAGAATTTCGCGGGCCAGATGTGAGCTTCCACCTTAATGCACTTTACTGATAGTTCAAGATCCCAGGGCCAACAAACGTCACGTATTTTCTGACGAAGGAAATAATCGCCCAAGAACGTATGCCTACCTGCTAGCTTACATAAACGGCCAATTTTCAGGTATCTGGTAATCAAGGTACCTACATAAAAAAATTAGATACCTCACGTATTTTCTCCAAGCTGATTTTTACCCGACTACGGCGAAGCCAAAAGGAAGGGTAATGATTTTGTATGTTCTACCCTAGCGGCTAGACTACTGAAGGTATTTTAATAAATGAGGTGTCAATAGATTCGTAAGAATAGCCCTGGTGACATAGGCTATATTTATGGGTATTTTGCCTGAAATAAAACACTATTTTTATTTTATTTTACATTCCTTTTCAGAACGGAATTTAAATGTCAAATTCTAAACTCGAAAAATTGAAATAATCATAACATGTTTGGTATTAAATGAAAGGTCTTGGCGAGTACATCACAAATATGTATATTATTATAGTTGAGGTCAACACATACGTTTAGATTGCGGTCAAACAGTTCTCGCGTTCTATATAGTCTGTGTTATTTACTTGTATTATTATGTAAATAACAAACCAACATTAGGTAGAATATTACATTATAAAAGTATTATTAATATGTACTAGCTGTACCCGGCATGCGTTGCAATGCCCTTTTACCTACCTGCCTACTACCCTACCTACTACCCTACCTACTACCCTACCTACTACCCTACCTACTACCCTACCTACTACCCTACCTACTACCCTACCTACTACCCTACCTACTACCCTACCTACTACCCTACCTACTACCCTACCTACTACCCTACCTACTACCCTACCTACTACCCTACCTACTACCCTACCTACTACCCTACCTACTACCCTACCTACTACCCTACCTACTACCCTACCTACTACCCTACCTACTACCCTACCTACTACCCTACCTACTACCCTACCTACTACCCTACCTACTACCCTACTACTACCCTACCTACTACCCTACCTACTACCCTACCTACTACCCTACCTACTACCCTACCTACTACCCTACCTACTACCCTACCTACTACCCTACCTACTACCCTACCTACTACCCTACCTACTACCCTACCTACCTTCCTACTACTTTCTCACCGTTTAAACCTTCCCTGGACTACCACAAATAATTCAAAACCAAAATGAGCCAAATCGGTCCAGACGTTCTCGTGTTTTAGCGAGACAATTCATTTATATATATATATGTATATAGAATTATTGAATAACACATAAAAATAAAATTCAAATAAAAATAGGATTGATGTTTTTTTCTCATTTCGCGAATTCCCAGTTTGGTCCCTCAGTTCACACGCACATGAAAATTGTCCGTCTAAGCAAGCTAGCAGGTAGGCATGCGTTCTTAGTACCTACTAACACTACTCAATCGTCTACATTTCATTCATCAGAAAATAAGTCGTGACGTCTGGTGGGCCTGGGATCTTACACTATGAGTATTAAATGATACAAATCACCAATACAACCCTATCAGTTTATATAACTTCCTTGAATGCCTTTTTCATCAAATATAATCTTAATAATCTTTATTTATCAAAAAACATACAGAGTTTGAAATACAGTTTGATATTTCGATTAGAAATACATTAATAGTTTATGTTGCAAAAATTCTGTACAATAATAATACTCTACCTCTTAAGCTAGGGTAAACCTGTATTTTAAGAGGTAGTTTACGGTCTATATCAACAAAAACTTATTCTCAAGTGGACTGTGTCATTCTGCTGTATGCTATAAAAGAGTAGAATTGTATGTTGTGTGTGAGTGGTGTGTGTAAGTGTGGGTTTAGATGTGTGTGTGAGTGTAGGTGTGGGTTTAGGTGTGTGTGTGAGTGTAGGTGTGTGTGAGAGTGTATTATACAAGATAGGTGAGTAAAGACTCCGTGTAAGAGTAATCCTTAAGAAGCAGCCACTCTGTTAGTTTAGATTTTAGTGCATGTGAGTTTAAATTTATAATATTGAGATGTTTGTTAATTTTTTTGTAGATATGAGTGCTTAGTATAAAATATTGATGTTTTGCGAAGGAGGTCTTGTGTTGGATATTTGGTGGAAGGAACGTGCGTTTGTTTGTGATAGGAGGAGGAATGCCTGCGTGTTTTCTAAGAGTGGATTTAAGCACATAAAGCTGACGAACCGTAAGTACTTTACAGTCAGAGAACAATTCAGTTGTTGGATATCGATATGGCTTTTTCGTCATGACTTTAAGTATAGCTCGCTGTGCTCTTTCCACCCTCAGAAATCTAGTCTTAGCAGCACCGCCCCATGCAACTATGCAATAACCAATGACTGATTGGCATAGTGCAAGGTACACCATATTCAGAGTTTTCAGGTCGGCGGATACTCTAAGAGACTTAAATATATGTATCAGACGTAAAATTCTGGTTGTGACGGCGTCAATTTGTTGGTCCCATCTCAGTCCTTCGTCTATGTGTACTCCAAGGTATTTAACGCTTTCGGATCTAGCAAGCGGAGGACAAGTGCAGGGGGTGGACGGGTTTGTGCAGGAATGGGGAGTTATACTAAAGGAAGAAGGTGGTTTAGTGATACGTCGTATAGCAAAGGGAATATAAGTAGTTTTTTGTAGGTTTAATGTAAGAAGGTTCGAGTTTAACCACATCATAACCTTAGCCATGGCCACCTCCGCATTTGCTTTCACAATGTCCCAAGTAATTCCGTCTACAAGGACTGCTGTGTCGTCCGCGTAAGCGTAAATTCTACCATTTGGGAGACGCAGTCTGCAAAGGTCATTCACGTAGATCAGAAATAGGGTCGTGGAAAGAATTCCACCCTGGGGAACACCATAGGACACGAGAAACTCATCACTTACGTGAGAATCAATTTTAATGCATTGCTTACGGTTTTTTAGGTAGTCCTTAAATATTTCCAGTGGCATTCCACGCACACCTATGTTTTCCAACTTCCTGATAAGTTTGGGAACAGAGACTGTGTCAAAGGCCTTCGAAAGGTCCAGGAATATACCTAGACTTTTCGATTTCTTATCTAGATTAGAGGCAACCTGTTGCGTGAAATCCAGTACTGCATCATCTGTAGATAGACTTGTCCGAAATCCGTATTGATTATTAGCAATGAGTTGGTGTTTATCAAGAAATTTTCGTAGAGAGTTATTGAGAATTTTTTCAAGAACTTTAGATAGTGCAGGCAGGACCGATATCGGTCTGTAGTTGTTTACACAGTCTCTCTTCCCTCCCTTGTATATTGGAAGGACCACAGCTTTTTTAAAAGCCTCCGGAAAGACACCCTCCTGTAGGCAACGATTAAAAAGATAAGTAATTGGTGGAACCAGTACATGTCGACAGCTTTTCAAAATATGCGATGATATGCCGTCCCAGCCAACTGCACAGTCGGAACGTAGTTGCATGATTAAGGACTCAACATCAGCTTCGTCCACTTCTAAGATGGTAAGAGAGTTCAAGGGTGAGTTTCGGGTGTCCCCAGGTGATGGTTGGCCACCAGTCGGTGATGATGCAGTGTCATTCATTATTTTTGAGGCCAAGTCTTTGCCAATATTGGCAAAAAATTGGCCCACCTCATTAATCGCCGATTCTGGGCTGTCCCGAATTGTGAGTAGCTCCACTGGGCTACGTTTTGTTTTATGTGTATTGGTTATTTCTTTTATTGTTTTCCATAGGGCTTTGGGATTACTTTTGGCTTTTTCAAGCTGGCCGGTTTCATAAGACTTTTTTAGTTTCCTGAGTAAGTTATTGCAAAAGTTACGATATCGAGAATATGTAGTTTTTAGAATAATATTATCTGGTGATTTTTTAGAATTTATGTGCATTTTATCTCTATTTTTAATACATTTTAAAAGACCAGGGGTTATCCAGGGTTTGATGATTTTCTTTTGTCTTGGAATTTTAACTAGTTTTGAGTGTTTTGATATCACTAATTTTATAATACTGATGAATTTATTCATTGCCTCGTTTATGTTCTCGATCTCATATATCACCGTAAAATCCACAAAGTCTAACTCCTCCACAATAGCTTTGTGGTTTAGGGTGGTAGTTACAAATAATTTGTGGGAGGCATTAGCATTCTTTAAATTTAACAGTAGTGGTTTGTGGTCTGTTACGTGTGCTTCCATAACTAGTGTAGTCGTAGTTAGACAAGATTTCAAAAATACATGGTCCAAACAGTTCTCGTCTCGAGTGGGGAATAAGTGTGTTGGCATAAGACCATGAGATGCATTTAGCGTGAGATAGTCCAGGGTTCGTTCATTCATATTATTTGGTCTTATGTCAATGTTTAGATCACCCACAAGAGCGATATTAGGGCATATAGATTTAATACCGTCGTAAACATTTATGAGACTGGTTGTGAAATTATCAAAATTCTCCCTCGAGTTTAATGAGGGCGACCGATAGATCGCTACCACCGATATTCCTTTGTCTAGGTGACACACTAAACAGTTTCCACCCGCAAAGTCTGGCTCAGACACTATGGTTTGTAAGCTTGATTTTGTGTAAATAATTATTCCGTCATTTTGGTTACAGTTTTTGTTTGTAAGATGTGACTCATAGCCATCCAAAAGTGGTACATTTTTAATTTTACTGAGCCAGCACTCTGTTAGCACAATAATATCGATATCCACATTTAAACGATTTAACAGTACTTCTAGTTGTGGAAAATTTTTGTTTACACTACGGATATTTAAATGCAAAAGATTTATATTATTTCCAGCTGTATCTATATAATTAAGACATTCTTCTGGATTGCAGACAAAGGAATTTCCCTGGGTTATTTGATCAAGGTCATTATTGACGTTAGTTAAGTTAGCCATTAAGAGAAGAAAAATAACAACAATAAAAATAATTTGCAAAAACCGGTAAGAGTCCAGGGTGTTTAAGAGGCCTGATGGGTTTTAAATAATAAAATAATGGGATTGGAGCCTTTAAGTGGTTGCATGTGTATGTGTGAGTAATTCTAAGAGTGTGTGAAATGTTATTGCAGACAGTGTTTTGATGTGTGTTGTGTGATTGTAAAAGGTAGGCGTAAGTGTGAGTAAACAAGCAGATAACTACTTGCAGGAAATAGAAAAAATATTTTTGTTTGAGTGACATAAATATCCTGCATGTTTGTAGTCAGAAGTTTAGTTTAGGTAGATTAGCATTGAGGTCTTGAATACATTTTTCTGAGTTTATCAAAATTTGCTTGTCACCTACTTGCTTTCGGAGGAAAATATTTCCGTTGCTAATCCAGCAGAAGCTATATTGCTTATCCTTTGCAAATTGACGCGCCAAGTAGAACAGCTTCTTCGAACTGGCGGACAGTCGTTCTTCGACGTAGACCGCTTGGCGTTTGCCTGGGACACCAATCAATTCCGTGTTGAGTTTATCTTCTTTAGATGTTTTAGTTTTGTTGTATGATCGGATAGCCATCAGTAGGTTTTGTTTGGTATGTACAGTTTTAAACTCTGCTACAACCGGACGTGATGTTTGGCTAGGTTTACCGGGTTGACGATACACATCACGGATTTCGGATTGAGATATAGGTGATCCAACAAGCTGGCTGATGGTGCAGATGGTATTTGATAATTTTCCTGTAGTTTCATTATCTAGTTGAGGAATATTTCTTATTTCGACACATGATGAGCGTGTGTTATGCTGCAGATCTCTTATTTTATTCTCAAGTGTTTCTATGTAGCTTCTCTGTTCCTTCCTCTCTTTCTTTAAGTCTTCCACTTCTTTTTTCATTTCTTCAAATTTTTCGTTGAAGAGTTGCATTGACTTTTCGATCTCGGCATTTGTCTTACGAATCTGCGTGTTCGACTTTTGGATATCGCAATTTTGAGCTTTAATCTCAATTACGTCCTGCATTAATTTTTGTATCAAAGTCGTTTGTGACTCCAGCATCTTAGTCACACGGGTGTCTTGATCATTTCTCCATAAACTGAGCAGATCAGTTAGTTCCTGTTTATTTAAAGCAGGCTCAATTTCTTGAGAGTTCTCTCTTCTTGCTCGTTTGCCTCTGCTTGTGACATATTCACTCATGTCGATTGCCGCATTTATGTCGGGTTCTGATTGACTCTGACAATGGCTTTGCAATTTTGGTGGTGAAGTGCGCTGAACGCCTGCCATTTCGCAACAAGTATTCGCCGTAGATGTAGTTTGGAGTTACTTGTAAAATGTGTCAAATTAATAGAATAGATTAAACACTCGCCGGTGCACGGTGTAATACTTCGGTGTCGTAGCCGATGTCAAATCCGTAGCTTTACTCGTAGCACGCTCGTAGCACTCACGTAGCACTGGCCGCACGCAGTCGCCGCCCGTAGAAGGCCCGATGACGTCAGCCTCGCGTAGCACACCGGTATTTCGTCGCTTGCTGCTACGGGCTCGATGGCGCAGTGGTCAGGCGCACGGGTCGGGTGGCCCCACCGTGCGAGGTCGCAGGTTCAAATCTCACCAATCAGTGCCACTTTTTCAAATGGTGTTGGAGACGGCAATGTCAAAAAGCTATTTATCTCTTTCAAGGACCGCCTACTGGGCGTGAACTTTGGGTTAAAACAGTTAAAGAGTGACAAGGAATTGCAAAAATCTTAACGCGGCCAATCACAGATTTTAGCGACACAATTTCGAAACGAAAGTTGACACACGTCCACTTGTCACAACGTCCGTCGACCCCAAATAGTCGCTCAATGGAAATAAATCAACCTATGAGGATTGTATTCATGATTTTAATTATTATTTCTCTAAAACATAACGCTCTTTTTTTTGGGGCAGTCGTGTAATAAATATATACGCATTAGGTACATGCGCGAATCATATTTTAACCAACATAAAACAAACAAACCTGACACTAACCTGCAAATTGCAGAAAACGTAAGAAAAATTTAATTTTGCGGACTTCCCTGAAAGTCACCATGATGGTTAAACACTAGACTGTTTTTTTTTTAATTAGCCTGGTGTGTCCCACTGCTAGGTAAAGGCCTGCCCCATTTCTTTCCAGCTCGCCCTGTGTTGTGCCTTCTCTATATGTCAAAAATCAATAATGTTATCTTAATACTTATTATCAGCACGAAAGGCTTTGATAAGAGCCTCTTATCTGATTCTTTCGTACCGATTGTTTTGCGTCGAGTTGAATTTATTCTGCCTCGTAATTACTGCTGTTTCGACTTTTAATTCGTTCTTTATAATTTGAAGCGTTTACGTTTCTTTCGTAAATTTGTTTTGAGATATCAATTGGAGTCCTGTTTTAGTAATAAGTGAGAAAATTGGCTGTATTTTAATTTTAGGCTCTTGGTAAAACTCCTGAAGAATGTCTACACCAGATTTAAGTCAGATAAACGACCCTCTCTCTCGCCAGTGTGTTAATTGCTCCGTACGTTTGGCGCCTGATCTTCCTAGACATCAAATCGAAGAATTAACTGAACCAAAGCTTAAAGTTCTGAAATACTTGGTAACACCTAGACTGGTAAGTTAATTTATGCACACTTACAATATTTACATTATGAGTATTTATGAGCATTGAGAATGCATAAGTTTCTTTTTCACCAGACTGTGGCGAAGCCCAAAAGGAGGGTTATGTGTTTTTACCCGACTGTGGCGAAGCCCAAAAGGAGGGTTATGTGTTTGGCGTGTAGGTATGTATGTATGTTTGTTCCCTCATAACTCCTAAACGATTGAAGGGATTTGAATAAAACAAACGTCGTTAGATTCGTCTTGATGGCGCGTGTGTCATTAAAAAACAAAGAAATTTGCGGATTTAGGAGGCCATATGGCAGATTTCAAAAAACAAAAAAATGTTATTACCATCGAGTAGGGTATCAAAATGAAGGGTTTTAAAAGGAGATTACAAAAATGTATGACACTTTATATGTTTGAAAGAATTTCAAAGTCACAAAACCTATAAACAAACACAACAGTTAAATCATCAGCAAAAAAATTTACGCGACGAACGAAAGAACAAACACAAAATAACAAAAATTTGGAAATAAAAAAAAGTTGTTAAAAATCTAAAAAACCCGACTGAAAAAACTGAAAAGCAAAAAACAAGCACCCACATTTTAAATTATACAAAACTTGGAAGCAGGCGGGGTCCATTTGAATTTTAAATTATGAAATGAAAATAGAATGGAACCCGCCTGCTTCCAAGTTTGTTTAATTATTAAAAAAATTAAAAGAATATTTAAAAATCTTATACTTAGCGGTTCATAGAATACTTACATCTACTTACCTACCAAGTTTCAACTGCGTAGTTTAAAAGTTTCGTAAAAGTGACTGTGCCATACAGACTGGCGCGGGCGGACAGACATGACGAATCTATAAGTGTCCCGTTTTATGCCATTTGGCTACGGAACCCTGAAAATGGCTCAGAAATTATTAAAATATCATTCAAACCCACCAATACCTACCTCAAATAAACCTATAATATATACCTCTTGTATATGTCTTGTGGTAATCATAATGGATTTACAATACAATCTAAATTATTTATTTATAGTGCATTTATTTCAGTACCAGCAGATGTCACGCGGTTTCACCTGCGTAGTTCCCGTTCCCGTGGGAATACAGGAATAGAAGGTAGCCTATGTCACCCGGGGATAGTGTATAAGCTTCTCAACGGTGAAAGAATTTTTAAAATCGGTCCAGTAGTTTCGGAGCCTATTCGTTACAAACTAACAAAAAAATCTTTCCTCTTTATAATATTAGTGTAGATAAGGTGATCTGTGAGAAAACCCAGACTGTTGCAATGAGCCCATGAATCTATTTAGGAATTCATTGTTTTTTTTCATCATTTCAGATAATCCCTGATGACATCATTTGTGTGGATTGTTTTGAATTGTTAGAAAACTGGACATCATCAAAAACAAAATCACATGCGTCTCCTGCCCCTAGATACCGCGAGTTATGTTTTGCGTGTGGCATGCCAATTACAAGTCGCTTAGCTCACAATATGGCTCAAGAATGTCGCGTTCTAAAGAAGAACAGACCAGAAAATAAAGAAACGAAACCCTAAAGCCGGTTATTGACTATGGGATGTAATATTATATTACATCTTGAGCTATGTATTACATCCCGCGTTTGAGATGTAATATATATTATAACACAGTGTGAACAGTCACGTACAAAATGTATGACGAGCGATAAAATATTACATCTCAAGATGTAATACATATCCCATAGTCTAAAGCCGGCTTAAATGTTTTAATCTTGGCAGAACTACTTAAATGTAAACTAATCATCTTTTTAATATTTCTTATTTTCAGACGGGAGAAAAATACAAAGTTAGCGTTGGTAGTGTTATGGTGAAACCTTCAAGGTAACCAGTGACTATTTGATAAAAAAAGGCATTGAAGGAAGTAATATGAACTGAGAGGGTTGTATTAGTGATTTTAAGCATTATTACTCTGTAAAGTCACATTTGTTACGGTTGCAAATCCTATTTTATTTAACATACGACCTGACACGGCAGGCACTAACCGGCAAATTGCAAAAAACATAAGGAAATTCGCTAAGCTAGAAACTGATAACTAGACTATGTCATCGGGATTATGTTGTTAAAATAATCAACCAAGCAGTGGCTTATTTTCCTGTTATAAGCCGTTGCCCTCGGGCGGCTTTTCGAACTCCCCTTACGTATATTTCGGTCTGCCGCCTACTACCTCGAAAATGTAGAAACAAGCACTATATTCTTCAAACCAGTCGCTAAAATTTTTTGGCTCGCTTCGCTCGCTCGTACCGCAAGGTTTTCCTTCTCTTTACGATGATATAGCTTTATTGCGTAGGTATTAAGACTATGTGGTTTACATCTTTAAAAGGTAACCCAAACCAGTATTTTTGTACGTATACGAAGAATAAAAAATTATGAAATACTGTTTATTGTTGTTTATTTTTAAAGTAAGCACCCGTAGAATCGCTTACTTTAATATAACCTGCTCTGGAATGTTGCTCCCCCTCGCTGCGGTAATGGTACGACATTTTCAGGTTTAATTTTTTTTTAATATAGTGACATAACGTTTGGTAGAGGAGCTCGTGGCTTAATAATAACTACCACTCGGGCCGATTTTCAGGCAAAGCGGCGCTTGCTTAGGTGGTTCTGTGGATGGGTGACCATGACCACCACATACCGAGTTTCCTGTATGCCTCGGAAAGAACGTTAAGCTGTTGGTTCCCGCTGCCATATTTAGATCTTTGGTAGTCGTTACATAGTGACCTGAGAGTCTGACATCCAGTTATACCAAAGGGTAACGCATTACCTAGTATTAACTGGGTTTTGGGTAGTCAGATAGGCAATCGCTCCTTTTAAAATACTGGTATTCAGTTGCATCTGGTTATTCTGAAAGCCACATACACTCACAGGCACAATTAACCGCCCACCCTGTATTTCTTTTAATTTACAGAAATCATCAAATCTAGACTACATTTTATGATGGGTAGATACGTTGAAAGCTACCAATAAATAATAAGGTCAAAAAAAAAAAACGAAAACCTCGAATGTCGTTAATTAAAGAATGCATACCAAAAATGATTTTGTGATAATTTGAGATAATATAAACATGACAATTTGTGAATTTGTTAAAAGTGGCCCAAATAAAAAAAAAAAAATAATGGTTATTGGTCACCCGGGGATAGTGTAGCTTCCCTAAGGTGAATGCATTTTTCAAATCGGTCCAGTAGTTTCGGAGCCTATTCGTTCATAAGTACTTGCAAACAAACAAATCTTTCCTCTTTATAATGTAAGTGTAGATGAACGGTGCAAAAGGTATGACATGGTCTTGGATACTCGTAACTTCCTCCACGAATCTTGAAGCAGTTACACGGCATCTATTGAACACTACAAGATCAGTACGAACCTCGTAATAAATACCTCCCCAAACCATTACGGACCCTTCTAGGTAACCTACGGTTTCGGTAAACCTTTCAGTTTGGCGCCTGTAAACGTGCTGACGTCCATCTGAACCTTTTAAGTCTATTCTGCTCTCATCTAAGATTAAGGTAAGTCCTTACATTCCTACACAGTTCAGTCAGCATATTTTCGCGTGTTGTTGGAGCAGTTGTGGCGCGCTAACTGAACGACAAGCCTTTTTTTTTTTTTTTTGGCGGGTGTAAAATCATCGAATAACCCCTTCCGCTCTTGGGCAGAGCGAAAGGGAGTGTCAGACTTCTACTGACTAAAAACCACCCATGTTCCTTCTTCGCCCACTATGTCGAGGCCGCGATAACCTGTGGACAACCCGCGGCCCCGACGGGCGTCGGCCCTTTCGGGCCCCTCCCATGTTGCTGACATCTCTTTGAGGCGCGCGTGGAACACGAACGCGCCATCGACACGGCCTGTTTTCGTCGTAAGACGGACGGACGGCGAGTTAGCCCATCACTCACCGTCCTCAGGCCCGCGTCTACGGTGGCGGGAGGTCATCGCGAGACCCCCGACGCCCGGAGCGCCTCCCGCGGCGGCTGGGACGAGAGGTTCTCTCCCTCTCACGCTCCGCCACCTCCTTCGCTAGCATTACTGCTTAGCAGAAGGCGGCGACGGCGTCCCATTCCTCCTCGCCCCGGACCATGGCTTGCACCAGGGCCGGGCGCGAGAGGTCACCGCCGGCGATCGCCGCTACGAGAAAATGGCGGGGCTCCGCCAAAGCGGGGCACACCTCCACTGTGTGCTCCACCGTGTCCTCCAGCCGATCCTCACAATGGTGGCATCCGGGCGTTTCCCTCCCGCCTGATTCGGTGCAGGTACCTCCCGAAACAGCCGTGTCCGGTAAGGACCTGCGTCAGACGGAAGGTGAGGGCACCGTGGCGCCTCTCTAGCCACTCCTCAAAGAGGGGACTTACCGCCACTATCGTGGCGTGCCCTGCACGGGGTTGCGACAGTCGCTGTCTCCATGTCGCCATGAGATCGCACCGGAGGTCTGTCCGCCGCGCAGCAATTTGCCGCGGCAGCGGAGTGACCCCCCGGCGCAGCGCCTCCGCGCGCCATTGATGCAGGCGCGCAAGGACTATCGCCTCCAGATCCCACGGCGGCAATCCGGCAAGGAGGTTCGCCGCTTCGCGGGAGATCGTGCGGTACCCCCGTACCATCCTCACGGCCATGACCTTTTGGGGCACGTTCAGGTAGTGGGCGACCCGCTTCCTCAAAGCAGGCGCCCACACCGGGGCCCCGTAAAGGGCCATGGACCGCACGATCCCCGCATAGAGCCTCCGGCAGGAGGCGTTTGGCCCCCCCAGATTGGGCAAGAGCCACCTAAGGGCAGCCCCGGCCCGCTCCAGTCTGGGAGCCAAACGTCGGAAATGCTCCACGAAGTTCCACCGGCTGTCGAGGACGAGTCCTAGGTACTTCAAAGTACACTCGACGCCGATGGGAACCCCTCCCACCATTAACTGGGATCCCGACGGCAGCGCATTCCCACGTCCATAGAAGCCCATGGCCTCCGACTTGTGAAGCGCCACCTCGAGACCCAGCTGCCGGATCCTCTCTACGACTATCGCAACCCCGCATGTCAAATTGTCGGCCGCCGCCTCGTACGACCCACCCTGTGCTATCCGTACGAGCACCAGCGTATCGTCCGCGTAGCAGACTACGCTGACGCCGCTAGGGAGGTCGGCACGCAGCACCCAGTCGTAACCGATGTTCCACAAGGGCGGCCCCAGCACCGATCCCTGTGGAACACCGCACGACATCTCTCGCCGGTTCCATTGTCCGTCTTGACCAGGGTAGAGGACAGCCCTGTCTGTCAGATAGTCCCCGACCACACGACGAAGGTAGGTCGGCACCCGGTGATACCGGAGTGCCTCCCTAATGCAGCTCCAGGGTGTGGTGTTGTAGGCGTTGGCGATGTCGAGAGACACCGCCAAGACCACACCGCCCCGACAGACCGCAACCCCCGTCGTAAGGGCTCTCACGTGCATGATGGCGTCCACCGTCGAGCGCCTCTTGCGGAAACCAAACTGGTGTTCCGCGAGATCCGGACCCATTCCCTCCAGGTGCTCGGCGAAAAGCCCTCATAGTACTTTCTGTCAGTCTTCTTTTATACTTAATGGTACGTTCATTCTCATTGAAATTTCTCACCTCAAAAAAAGGCATACGAGCTTCAGTAGCGGTGCAAAAGCGATTTCTCAACACGTTGCTGACAACCAAGCGGTAGTCTCGAGTTGAAGTACATCGATGTCGGCCTTAACCTGGCCTGCCGGTGTATGAACCTGTCTCCTAAAATCTTCTGATGGCATCCCGTACCGTGGTTTCAGGTACACCGTGTGTACGTGACGTTGGCTGTATCCAGTGTCAACTAAAGCCACTGCCCAGTTGCATCGATTGTCATTTTTTACAGTCACAAACAATAAGCGAACACCGGAACACTACAAACTTAAATTAAACAATATAAAAAAAAACAGGAAATGTTAAGACAGTAATAAAACGGCAACAACATCAATTAACAACTAAATTCCAAAAACCCGTCGTTGACACAAATTAAGAATACGAAATAATGGTACAAGTGTTTAATTTATTGTTACAGTAGCCACTTGATAAAAAACAAAACAGTAGATAAGCCATAGTTAATGTAAACAAACAGGGTTATTTGATGATTTCGCACCCCCACCCACCCCAAAAAGGAACTATCTTAGTAATTATGTACAACTAGCTGTTGCCAGCGGCTTCACCCGCTTCAACCCGCGGGAATATAAAATCGGGATAAAACTATCCTATTTGTTAATCCAGGTTATAAACTATCGGTGTACCAAATGTCATCTAAATCCGTGCAGTAGTTTTTGCGTCATGAAGTAACAAACATACACACTCACACACTCACAAACTTTCGCCTTTATAATATTAGTTTGATTTAAAATTATTACTCTGATGTCGTTCCTTTTGTTTTGAGGTCTGCGAAATGCCAGAGGCAGTGCACCGCCTTGGGAGCCCCAACAAACCTCTGAATGCGTTGTTACACTGAATTCCAAGCATAGTGTAATTGCTCCACAGGTTGCATGTGTATGTTTAATCTCAGGGCCATTAGGATTTCGTGTTGAACGGAGATTTTATGACTGGTTTCGTTTTTAGGTTATTGGGGGTAGTAGTCCAAGGTTACAAGGTAATATTCTGAAAATGGCCAAATGGCCTAGACCTAATCAACATTTACAAGGGTGCCGTAGACCTCGTAGCAACCCGCGTGTAGACCTCATAGTAACTGCTACACCAGCTACCCAAATTTTTGAAGACATATAGAAATTCTGAAGCCAAATTAAAAATCCTTACTACCAATAATATACCCAGTTAATGCAAGGACGTAGCTACAGCTGTATCAGCTATAAATGATACGGGGCCCCGGACGACAGGGGCCCCGAACATGTGTAAGCAAAAATTCGTAAAATGATTTCCACAATCTTACTTAAACTCATAAGGCCGTACATCCCGGCAAAAAAATCAGTTCATAAAATTGTGCCCAACGTGCATAAAGAAGTTTCACTTCAAATATTACGAAAGTCAAAAAGGGCAAAACTTGACCCTTTCGTTTGGGCACCACAACAAAGTTTGAACAGGGCCCGTCTAAGGTAGGTACGCTACGCCACTGCTTGAATGTCATTATTACCGTTTTAACTACTTATTTAGTTACCTACATCGGTAAAAACTTAACATTCGTAGAGCAAGAGCAATTTTGAGCCTAGACGTGTATGTAGGTAGGTTCTCCAAAGAACGGCACGCCTATGGTTAGTTGATAGCAATCAGCACATCCTCAACATAATGCGTGATGAATTTATTTAACTTTAGGGGTGCCTGGCAGGGGGTTGCAACTGTCAGAAGTGTCTGGCAATGGATGAAGAGATTTCTTAAATTATCCCCAAGACCATTTAAAAAAAAATGAGATTTAGACTTTAACGAATTTCAGGTACTATCTATACACCTTTACCTGCCAAAAGAAACAGTGCAAACTCTATAGTCGCATACCAACTTTCAGCTTTTATAAAATAACGAAGGTATGGCCGTCGTGGGCTCTTTGGCTGTATGTCGTATGCAGATATCTCAAATGTTTTCACAATAGTATGATGTCAGCTGCTAGAGTAATCATGTATTACTTTAACGCAAAATAAATAATACATGTGGGAATTACTTTAGTAATGATTGTGAAGTCATTTATAAATGACTAGCGGATGTCACGCGGTTTCATCCGCGTGGTTCCCGTTCCCGTTTGAATACAGGGATAAAAAGTAGTCTATTTTAAAATATACGTCGTTAGAATCGTCTTGGTGGCGCAAGTGTCACTGGCTACATTAAAATTAAAAATAAAGAAATTTGCGGATTTTGGGGGTACTGTTGCGGATTTCTCGAAAAAAAAATCCATTACCATCGAGTAGGGTATCAAAATGAAGGGTTTTAAAAGGAGATTACACTTATTTAAAATAAATTCAAAGTCACAAAGTACTTAATGTTTTTTCTTCTGCTCTGTCAGGTCCATTACTTGGTGCAATTTATTTCATCACCAATGTCGTAGAACCAAAAGTTCGAAGACATTTGACATCTGATCTACCAATCCACACTGGGCCCGCGTGGTGGACTAAAGCCCATTCCCTCTTATAGAGAGAAGACCTGTGTCCCAGCAGTGGGAACATTATAGGCTGATGATAACAGTTTTAGGTAGGCAAGAAGGCAACAAAACGATGAATCCTTACTGACAGACTCTGTCAGCTCAGATATCCACAATAGTCATGAACTTCCTAGATGTGTACTAAAAATCTACCTTGTACTACTTATTCGTATACATTACACTGTTATGTAGGTTAATGATTTATCTAAAAATAAACAAATTCGTCTACCCCTAGCCCTTGACCATTTTTCCAGGAGGGGTTGTTTAGATTTAGGCCAGATAAATGTTCATGATTGTATCGTGTGTAAAATATAGTTTTTACACGATAATACTGTTTTCAGAAGAAAGGGCTATAAAAGATTAGGGTCAATAGCATAGAACTTGTAAACAAGATACCTAATTGATTTATATAAACACTATCTAAAGTTGTGGACTGATAATAAGTTTGCTTGTTGTTGTTGCTTGGTGCTGTGTGTAGGTAATCATAACGTTACTGAGTGCGGCAGTAAGTAAATTATGCTATATAGAAGGTCTAAGGTAGAAAATTTTGAATGTGTGTTCATTCATGTCATTGTCAATGTTCCATAGACGAATTGATAAAACAGAACCCAGATTCGCCCTGTCCGTAGTGTCACAGCTGTACTCTGAACTTTTTGGCATTAGAACCTACATAATTCAAATTTAACTCATCATCAGCCTGTTGCAATCCACTGCTGCATAATTATAGGCCTTGTTAATCTTGCGCCACTCAACTCGATTTTCGGCACCTCTCATCCAGTTGTTACACTCTGCGAAGCTCATCGCTCCACCGAGCCTGAGGGCGTTCCACCTTACGCATCCGATTCGCGGTCTCCACTCAAGAACACGTCTACTCCAACATCATCGGTTCTGCGGCTAATATGGCCGGCCCACTGCCACTTCAGCTTGCTTATTCTGTGAGCTATGTCGACAACTCTGGTCCTCTGTCTGTCAGTCTGTCAGCCTGTCAGTCTGTCAGTCTGTCAGTGAGTCTGCCTGTCTATCAATCTGTCTGTCAGGCTGTCTGTCAGTCAGTCTGTCAGTCTGTCTGTCAGTCTGTCAGCCTGTCAGTCTGTCAGTCTGTCAGTCAGTCTGTCAGTGAGTCTGCCTGTCTATCAATCTGTCTGTCAGGCTGTCTGTCAGTCTGTCTGTCAGTCCGTCTGTCAGTCTGTCTGTCAGTCTGTCGGTCTGTCAGTCTGTCAGTCTGTCTGTCTGTCTGTCAGTCTGTCAGTCTGTCAGTCTGACAGTCTGTCAGTCTGTCAGTCTGACAGTCTGTCAGTCTGTCAGTCTGTCAGTCAGTCTGTCAGTCTGTCAGTCTGTCAGCCTGTCAGTCTGTCAGTCTGTCAGTAACAAAGGGCTGAAGCTTCATGGGTGGTTGTTAGTCAGTAGAAGTCTGACACTCCCTGCCCGCTCTGCCGAGAGCGGGCAGTCATTTGATGATTTCCTACCCAGTACAAAAAAAGGGTAAAACACGCACGCTGGGGCCGCAGGTTCTTCGAAAGAGATACCGCGGCCTCGGCACAAAGGGCTAAGAAGGAACATGGGTGGTTTTTACTCAGTAGAAGTCTGACACTCCCTACCCGCTTTGCCCAGAGCGGGAGGAGTCATTTGATGATTTACCACTCTCCAATAAAGAAAGGGTGAAACACGCTTGCTTAGAAGAAACCAATTCAATCTAACTGTGAAGAGAGAGGAGAGAGATCCAGATTATAATCATCAGGGGACAGGAACGCCAGCAGTGAGTTCCACAGACCGTCGATTTGGTATGATCATTAATTTATGAAATAATGTTACAAAACCTAGATTACATAAAACGCAACAGAAATAAAATTCTGCCAATGTCACAAGTCGATATAATTATGTAACTTCGAGTTACGCAGATTTTGGAATGGAAGCCACATTACATTGATTCAAAATTATACATAATTCATTGTTTGTTAGTGTTCTCTGCTCTAGTTACTCTTAAAGCAATGCGTAGAAATGTACTTAGATTAATCTGGGGGGTATTATTTAATAGACGTTACTTTTGTTGTGTAAATACGTAAATAAAATAAGATAGGTATATACATACTGTAATGATAATTTATTCGTTATTTTTGTTTAAGTAACGCACAAGGTGAATGTCAGTCATGCATTATATGCACATAACTGGAATTTTAATACATACGCTACTACCATGAATTTTTTCACATGCCCATAAACAACCCGTATAGGTGGTTTAGGTTGGCACACTTGGGTCTAACAAAAATTTGCACTTTAAAGCTTAATATTTCACAAACGAATCCCTTAATTCGATGAACTGTTTGAGCAAACTCGCAATGTTTTTAAAGAGCTATCCAGTAATGCAAGTAAAAAAAAATCATCACCACTTTAATGTGTTCTGGAAATTAGGTAGGTACCCTAAAAAATATAATTTTCAGTATTTTATTTTAGCACTTTTGGCGTAACTCATTTATTACATTATTCATGCCAAATTACAGTTTTCTAGTACTAAGAGTGTTTGAGATATAGTACGGACGGACGGACATGGCGAAACTATAAAGGTTCCATATTGACTACGGAACCCCAAAAACTGCAGACAAAACTCACTCCGCGTATCCAACCACGATACCGTGGAAGAGGGGAAGCAAGACCAAATATTTGTTAGGCACTGCTTCGTTGGTCTAGTGGCTGAATGCGGACTGCTGAGCATTAAGTCCTGGGTTCGACAGAATTGGGAATCCAATTCTGTCGAACCCAGGACTTAATGCTCGGACTGAATGGGTCGGAGAAAAGTGGTATTGGGTTTTCCCATCAGGAGTTTCTTCTAAGCAGCCAAGGAGTCTGGATTTGTGCCCAGTTGAAAGAAATAGGCTCACCCCCTATAACACACAACACAATGTCAAATCATTACTAACTGCGGTACTCAAAGAGCTTTAATGATTATTTAAGCCGTTCCTTAGTAAAGGTTTGACATACTTTTTTATGACAAAACTGTCAAAACCTTTTCTTAGTGATGGCCTAAGTAACCATTAAAGCTCTCTGAGTGCGGCAGTATGTGACGGCTTAAGTAATCACTAAATATCTCTGAGTAGCGCAGTTGGTGTTATTAGGCACGGTCAGGTGTAATATGTGCACTATCGACACGAAGATCTCTACTACTTATATGTTTAATAACGTTAGTTTTTAAAGTTAGTCGTAAAAGCAATAACATTACCCCAACAAAAACCACAAACATAAAACCAACTCATGTCATTACAGAAATGAGCCACCGCAATCAAACATCCATCATGTTTTGTCCATAATTATTAATGCGTGCGAGGGAGGTTTTTCCAACGTGCTGATTTGTTGAGGAGCTTGTGCTAGATAATAACAGCCGCTCGAATCAATCTAAAGGTTAAGCCGCGTTTGCCTAGGTTGGTTTGTGGATGAACACTCTTTAATAATCAGTTTTCTTCGTGCATCAAAAGGCTATTGATCCCGGTTGTCGGTTGTAGGATTTGGACAGTCGAAAGTCTGAAAACCGGTCTTACCGAGGGGTATCCATAGGTACTAGCTAGTACTAACATCGACTGCCTATCTGACCTCCACAACTGATCAAATCACACTTGTACAGGGAGGACAGGAGGGTTGTCCTAGTCTTCGTCAAAGCGAGTGAGAGGAAATGTGTTGTAAATCAGTACCAGAATTGTTCGTTACACTTCTCGTCTTGTAAAAGTGGAAAAGGTATATCAGCGAGAAGAGAAGATGTCTCATATTATTATTTGATAAGGCATCCAACCAAGAAGCAGAGTATAGATGGGAAGAGGCGTGAGCATCTGGCCTATAGTGTTGAGTAGCCTTTTCACAGATCTCTACGTCGGTCTAGCCAGTACGCATCAGTGGTTACACCCTAGCTTTTAAAACATTACTTACTCGTCTCTTCAGAAGAACAGACGTCAGTACATCAAACTACCTGACAATGTCAACAAATGGCTTTCCCAATCAACTTTGAACCTTCAGGTTCAGCGATAAGGTTAAAAATCTATATCTACTGCAGCTGGCGTCTGTATATCTGTTTCCGTTTGCAATCCGCTGAACCGTCTGCACTGGCCTTAATGTTATAGAGACTTTCTAGCCGGCAGTGATGTGCGTTTGTCTCATGTTTGTGCTTTTTCCCGTTTCTTCAATGGAGAAACGCTATCCTATCTGTCTGTGTCCCACGGTGAAGGCACTATTACAGTATCATACTGTAAAGCGGTTAAGCCCAGCTTCCACAAAAGGTTAATGAGCGCGATATAGCTGAGTGGAACGGTGTCCAGGGTGTTTCACCAAAGTAAGAGAACCGATGATGGCACGTAGCCCATTTTTTACGGTGTGTTAATTATTAAAACCTTCATGTCCTAGAAGCAAACATTCCAAAAATGTGACATACGCCCACGCGGGACCTGCCTGTGTCACCAACCGACACTAGGCCCGCGTGGTGGTTCACGGCCCACTTGCTCTTTTACAGAGAGGGGGAGGTTTTAGTCCCGGTAGTGCAAAATCGAATATGCTTGTTTTGCAAGGAAGAGCAAGAAACGGTACTATTTGATTTTGGATTGGTTTTCGAATGGAGTCCCTGCTCAACTATGCGCTTGGTTATGGAACGAGTTCCTACCATGACAAGCGGCGTACTCTTCTCCACCTTCTAGACAGTTCATATAACTTCATATTTAGTGCCCATATGTAGTAAAAAAAGTTACTTTATTTTGTCTCTATCATTTGCTCTTAATTCGTGGCTTTCTTCTACGAAGTATTGCGAAGCCCTGCATCGCTAGCATTGGAAGCCAGCTTTAATACTTTGTCACAATCACCGGTACCCTGGTAAGTCACTGTTGGAGTACTACCAGCAGTTGCTACGTTTCCGTGCGCGTGATAGTGCCGGTCGCTCAGTCCGCGAGTGCCCGTGAATACCCGCGTTCACAAAGTCGCTAGCCCGCGTCGCGATCGCTTGCGTATCATTGTCGAGCTCTTGAACTATCGTAACCTCGGTACGAGTCGGTAAAAGTTGTAAATTAAAAAAGTTTTCGTAACTAATAATTTTGCGTAAGATTTGTGTGGACTATTCATATACATCGTTCCGGATAAGTGCTGAGATATTTTTTGTTGTTGGATTGGAGTGGTAAGTGAAATTATTTAAATTATGTTTCGCCCCTGTAGGGGCACGTACTAGCAATTATTATTATTTAATATACCCATTTAAAATTGTCTTGAATGAATGCCAAGGTTAAATAAGTGCATATTTAAATTCAGTACGTTATAGGTACATTTATTAGCATTATTCTTCTTCACATTTAAATCTCTACTTACCGCCTCATTTCAATTTATTTTAGGGCATAGTAAATGTGAGTCCTTGTAAAAATTACTTTGTTTCATGAAATTATAATGTTTCAAAATCAGTCATGGACTCTTTGAATATTCTTATTTCCTCCCTCACGTGCATCTAAGCAATATTTAATACGGATGCAATCTAAGTATGGTAATACTTAACTATTCAATTGAATTTCAGTTCAAATGTACCTAGGTAATTAAAAACAGCTGTAAAATGATAACAAATGTAGGTACGTAAATGCAAGCATGAAGATTTCATAGATTTTCGAAAAATTCTTATTCATTAATTATTCAATAATGAGAGGAGTATAAATAGATATGGTCCACGTAATATATTATATTATTTTAATTTTATGTAAACATAGGCAAATAAAGAAGGTAAAAGACAGTGTCTTTTGAATCGAATAATTGCAGAATAACGTACTTCAAATAAACGCTGAACAAAATATTTGAATTTAATTTCAGCACCTTGTATAAAATTCGCAGTCAGTTTTACCTTCCTATTGGTTGAAGCTGAAACTTCCGTAAAGTTATGGCGACGATGCGTAACTTAAAATCTCCTTAAAATATCCTTTATAATTAGGTAGATAATTGGCCATTATTTCTTTATCATATGGCTAATGCCTAACCTTGTAAATAATTGATAGAATTCGTAGGAGTACCTAGGCAAAGAAAAGTATATATTTTATTAAGCCATAATACGCTAGTAATCTATCGCGAAAACAATGTTATCACGTCTCAGATTACATATTATCATGTTAATTACGCAAGTAGGTCTCTATCAACAGATAATTGAATAATTATCTTAATAATTATTTGCAAAAATGTCTTGTTACCACGTTTTACCCCCAGTATCTATAGATTTACTAATAAGACATCCTACATCAAATCTATGGATTACCACATTACGCTAATATTTTTTTACTTATCTTAAAATACTTTATGCAAATCTTTTTGCGTAATGATGTTTTTTCTTTTTGAATAGAATACGATGAATAAATAAAATATTGTAAATATTAATCAATTCTGTTTGACTACTCAGACAGAATTGATTAATATTACAATATTTAAGTAACTAAATGGTTATTATTTATTAAAAAAAGATTATGTAATTATGCATTTAATTAATGACGACCGAAGGGTATTATATTTATTTAAAGTTCAAAATACCTAATTCACCAGGTAAATATTACTACCTAGACACAACTTTTGACATGTGACATTTTGTTCTCAATTAAATTAAATGACAGTCAAAATTACAGTTTTAATTCACGAATCTTGAATGTACCAATGAAGCTTCCACTTTAAACAAAGAAGCTTCAACTAAAGCGCTGCGTTTTTGACGTCACGTTTTTTCTCTTTACATAATCTTCCACCTGACTGTAGACTTGATGAAGGCGAACTTTTAATTTGCACAAAAAATATCTCAGAACCACCTAACCTCTTGGTTTTTAACCTGTAATTATTGTGGTGTGTGGGGTTATTCCGTGGATAACTGACGGAGGATAAGATGAGGCATGAAAAGTGCATTCCCCTGAGATATTTATAGATGGACGCACTTAACTCGTGACGTCTTTTAAACTCGAAATACATTTGTGCATGCAAAAACAAAAAAAAGATGAGAGCCTACGTCAAATACTGAGAGCCTAGTACGAACGCGTGGTGTGACGTATGTTGATTTTTTAATCTAAAATACAATTTATTAACCTATAGCATTTTAGTTTAATTGTTAGCAGAAAGGTATCTACAACCAGTATCGTCCACAGATATGAATTAATTCTTAAAATAATTTTGAAAATATTCATACTAGCTACCGCGGCTTTGCTCGCATGGAGTTCGATAACTGCCATATCCCACGGGATCACACTACCGGAATAAAAAGTATTCTGTCTGTATTAATCCAGCCCTATAACCGTCTGTGTTTTATTTTTAAAATTGCGATACGTTTTCACCGCTCGCTTGTGCTAGGGCCTCAGTACCTTGCCAGGGCAGCGGAATTTGTTCGAAAGAGTCACCACAGCCCTCGAACGCAAAGGGCGCAAAAAAGAACACGGATGGGTTTTAGTCAGTAAGAGTCTGACACTCCCTTCTGCTCCGCCCAGAGCTGGAAAGAGTCGTTTGATGACTTCGTTCGTATATTAAAAAATATAATGGGCCTTAGTAGGTACCTACTTATTTTTGCTTTATTTTAATAAAAGTGAATCAACTTATATACTTTTGTAAGTCGTCCTAGAGGCATGATGACCCACAAGAATATCTATAGTCATCGTTTAACTGTCAGCTTTCTGGCGGTCAATGAACCTTTTGATAGTAACAAAAGACTTGAAAATACATATTATGTATTCAACAGTGTAGGTCGACTACCTAATTTACTAAGTAATACTGCCTCGTCGGGATTGTGGTCGCAAGCGCGACTGTTATGCAAGATGTTCTGGTACGATTCCCGGGTCGGGGAAAGTGTTATTGGGTTTTTCCACCAGGAAAATCGTAGTACTTAGCTGCCACGGAAGCTGGATTTGTGCCCAATGGGTTCATCTCCTATTTATTTTATGGGACGAAAAAAAAAAATAGGTTTAGGTATTATTATGTTCTCCTCTGTCTAACCCTTTTGGGATTACATACTGGTGTGATAGTAATATTATTAACTTTCTCAGGTAATTGGCATCTTAGTTTTATGAGGTAAAAGAGAATGTACACTTTTCAACTGAAAGAATCAATGTAGGATCGTGGGATAAACTTTTATGAAAGTTATGATGATAAGTCTGGTCTATTGTATTGTGCCAATATTATTTATGTTGTGAATAGCCGTAATTTCAGTGCAGTTTACCTTGAATAGCGGTGTGAATGCACCAGTTCATACATTCTTTTGTTTTTGTCTTCCCATACCAAAGTTTATTTTTCTTTCTACATTATACTTATTTGAGTACTGAGTTTTGATAACAATAGGGATGATTACTGACTTAAAAAATATAATTCTAATTAGTCTTTTAGATCATCGAAAAATATTGGATACGTATTTTTGTTTCATCAAATCAATAATAAAAAAATTGGTTTAAAAACTAAAACTCGACTACGAATAAAAACGCAGACTACTAAAACCGGGGTCTTAAAAGTTTTAAACAAGAAAAATCGTCTAGTAAGTCGATAATTTGATAAATTATAGAGGACAGCCGTAGTCCTCGTAGATTCGTGATCGTAACTGTACCTACTTATAAATATTAAGTTAATTACTTATCAACTTATTAATATTGCAAAAATATAAGTTAAACGCCTAGGTTTAGCTTAATGTTCTTTAAAAATTACAAGGTAACCATCGATCAGGTTTTATGATAATGTTCACTAAATTATAGAACTACCAGTGTACGTCATATATTAATGATGATGACGTCTACGACTTTTTTTAAGCTTTTGGATTTTATGATTGGGTGTGTTTCTCACGTAGGCCAAATCAATTACGAATTAGGTCTAACAATCTCGTTGATATTCAGGATAGTACAGACGCTGGCACATACAGTAAATTCTCTCAATGTGTTCTTTAATAGATTTTCATCTTGGAGCTCGTGGCTTAATAATAACTCCCACTCGGGTCGATCTTAAGGTAAAGCTGCGCTTGCCTAGGTTAATCTGTGGATGGGTGACCTCCCGTTACATACTGAGTTTACTCCGTGCCTCGGAAAGCACACTAAGCTGTTGGTCCCGGCTGCCATGTATAGATCTTTGGCAGTCGTTACAGGTGGAGTGACCTGAAAGTCTAGTATCATATTACCCATTATTCCCTGGGATGTGGAGGTCAGATAGACAGTCGCTCCATGTAAAATATTAGTGTGGTGGCGACAGCGACATCCATCGCAACGCATGCGAACTAATGGCAAATTCTGCATCGCGCTATCAAAGTTATCCGCGACGTTAGCCTTTATAGAAAACCCCGACTTATATATGTCGGGCAGTTAACCTACCAGACACACAACACCCGTCAAAATCAAAATCAAAATCAAAACTCAATTATTCAAACTAGGCTGATAATCAGCACTTTTCGAACGTCAAAATTTACTTTACTTTACTTATGAAGAGACAGCCCCCCAAAACGCCCCCCCCTTCGACACTTCCTAGTGTTTTTGCTGGAAAGAAGAAGTGGCGGAACAAACTCCCCAGCAACACATCTGTCTGTTAGGTTGGTTAGAAGAACCAGACTCGATACAATAGTAAGTAAAAAAGTATATAATATAGGTAATAATAATAAAAAAAGACATAACATATCAGTAAACTAATCTTGGAGAAAGAACATAAATAACAAACATTGTCTTGTGTTCAACTCAGCGACCAACTGTTCATTTAAGTAGTCGTTAATGGAATAGTAAGCTTTTAAACAAAGATTAGTCTGGTCGGAGGATCCTCCCTATTCTATAGGGGATGAGGAAATTTACACCCTGTTCCTTATACCCCTAAACTAATATTCAGTTGTATCCAGTTAGACTGGAAGCCGACCTCGACATAGTTGGGAAAAAGCCAGTCAGATGATGATGATCTCTAAAATGTAGCTTACTGTGCTGGCGACTGTACCTTTCTATCTTACAAACGTTCTAAGATTTGCGTATCAAATACATTTCGTGTTGGTTTACCTATTTTGTCCCAGTGCTGGACGAAGGCGTCCGCTTTTCCATTGCAACTCTCTCGGTGTTTTACCCTTTCTGGCCAATTAGTCAGGAACGAGTCTAAATCGTCACGCCAGCTTTCCTTGGGTCTGCCTGCCTCGATAACGACGACCATCTTCAGGAATACATGTAAGCATCATTCACATTACCTACAAAACATTAATGAAGTGTCCAGTTGTCCACTATCTTAGATAAAAAATCATCAATCAAAGTAAGGATTTCAATAAAGAATATTATCTGTTGTCACGTGGTATTTAATGATATCGTTGATAAGTATGAATTGCATTAATTATTGATAACATTTTTTACTTAAATCCCTTGGCGCTTCTGATTTACAGTTGGTCAATGACAATCTGTAAAATATTGAAGATTAAAAAGAGTGATGTCCTACTTTTTCTCGGCTTCACCTGCTACAACTCGAAAAATATATAAAATGGGGATAGAAACTATCCTATGTGTTAATCCAGTCATAAACTGTCTGTGTATCAAAATTTATCCAAATCCGTTCAGTGGTTTTTTTGTAAAGAAGTAACAAAAATACAAACAAACTTTTGCCTTTATAATATTAGTGTGATATGATGTGATTACGAAGATTTGACATACAAACCCTTCACTAAAGTGTCGAAATCTTTACTAAGTGACGTCTTTAGTAATCATTAAATATCTCTGAGTACGGCAGTAAGAATAAGATCAAAATCTATGAGGAACAATGTTGCAAAATATATCAAATCCATTTTCCTGGCTTCCTCATCTGGAATTCATGAGAAACTTATGACAGGATTTTCGCGAGGATCATATTCGCAAAAATCGATCAATATAATTGATCAAAACACATTTTTACATAAAAATACATAATAAACGGTCACGTTTCCTTATGTCACCAAATTATATATATATATATATTTTTAAAACTTGATGCCGTCCTGTTACTTGATCGATATGAAACTTGTTTTCACAAGTACAGGAACCAAAAAACATGTTTGAAAATGGCAATTTAGAAACACATCAAAAAGAATTTTGAATGCGAAATAAATGTTGTGATTTTCAATACACTGGTGAGCCATTAAGTGGAATTTCGTATATCATTAGATAACTAATCTGCGTAATTAATGTAATTTATGAATTATGTCCTGCTTAATTATTATAATAATATTTGGTATCCACATTAGGTAACTCTATTCAAACGATAATACGTGACGACGAATAAACTAGACCTTTGGTATTGATAAGACGCTTTTACATACTACTACCGTAAGAGTTGTTTATGGTATTTAGATTGTGTAAATATTTATCTATCAGAATATTTTTATTTTATTATATTTTCTGATTGCGCAAGAGTAATGTTTCATCTTGATAAATGCATTTCCAACGACTCTCATTATCAATAACTTCCCAATAAAAATATAATATTGCTACATTATGTGCAGTTATTTCAACAATTTGACATTAGAAAAACTGATAGAAATGTGTGATTTCACACCAAAAAACCAGTTAGCCGTGACAAAATAGCTAGAGATAAAATTACATCGATGTTGTTTCGAAACTTTCCAATGCAGTTTCAGTCTGGCTATTTTTTTGACTATTCTCGACTCTCGAAGTCTCGACCATAACAGCTTGGCCCAGGTCTAGTGGTCGAAAGCGCTGCTATTGGTCAGGAAATGTTTTCTTGTCTTTCTCCATCAGAAATTTCTCAACAACACCCTAGAGTCTTTTGCGACTAGTTGAGCTCACCCCCCTCAAACATAACTGGCGAATTGCGGCTGTAGGCTACAGCCATAATCCCGCTAGTTACAACGTATAGCATAGGTAGACCTACATCTCTGCCTAACCCTTCAGGTATTACAGGTGTGGTGTTATGTTAGAAATCTCATAAGAATGCTGCTTAGTGGCTGACAGGACATTAATATAAAGGATAGACATTAATATGTTAATGCAAAACCAGCAAAACATAGTGACGTTATTTACAAATGGACGTTCTGTCATTAGATTCCATGAAATATTTAGTTACTTATTTTTATTTTTGCTTACGTCTGTACTGTTTTTGTCTTTTTGTTTTGTTAATTTATTTCTTGTTTTTGCTGCTGTTGGCATAATTTTTTATCTGAATGGTGCTGCTGGCTTTCCAGAGCCGAACTCAGGCGGCTAGAGAATAAAACTTACTTCGAGTAAACTGTATTAACTGGGTTTAATGAACATGCTCGGATACAAAGATTTACTATCTTACGTTTAGTGCTCTATCATCATATCTGATATGATGATAGAGCACTATATATGACATTTAGTTATTAATAATTAAGTTTCGTTTTATTTGTTCAAATGTGCCTAAAATACAAGGACTTAGTGAGTGTATCTAGTTATCTACCCTAAGAAACTATGTAAGTACCTACTTTAGTTGTAACTACACTAATTGTTTTACTGGTATACTGTAACTAAGATGTTCAATAAAAATCTATTCTATTCTATTCTATATTCTATCTATAAATCTCTTCGACATAATATTTTCAACTGGCTGATTATTTTATTTCCAAGTAGCCAGCAGATCAGGCTACCCGAAAAGTTTTTCCAACAAACCTTGCGGGCAAAACTGAGAAATTCAATGAAAGAACAAATACACATCGTGTGTACGAGGCAGCTTCCCTTTGTTGACACCTAGTCGTACGTATTTTTTTATTCAACACACTTGCTCATAAAATGGCTCTAATTTCACTGCAGTTAGGCACATAATGACAACTGTAATCAAACTGTGACTTTTTCATTGCTATTATTCACAAGTGAGTGACAGGTTTTTTTTTATTGGTCGAGTTGCTATGTTCTTAAAAAGTTTTGATACAAAAAAGATCGTGTTCAATAGTCCAAATAAATTAATGTACCTGTTGATCTGCTTCTGGAGGGAGGTGGGCTGGTTGGAGTAATCGGCCACCATGGCTCACGCACAATGGTACACTTTAAGGACTAAGTGCGGAAACCTGAACCCCATAAAAAAGAAGAAGAACAAGATGTACCTTTTGCTTACTTAAAATAATAAAAAAGCATTTGATAACTAAAAAATCGTAATAATAAAATTATTTCGCATAAAAATGAGTGACGAGTTAGGATTTCAAACCGGGCTACCATATTCCAGTATTAGGCGAACAAGCGGCAACGTGTTAAATAATTTTATTTTATTGCTTTAACGATGAAGTTAAAAATCTTTAAAAGTGAATTGATGAGATTGACTGATAATTTAACGCAGCACCAGCTGTACCTGGCATGGTCTAGGACGCGGAAAATAACAATTAAATGGATGCTATGCTATGATGAAACACGAGCACATTTGTACGTGCATGCAATGTTTGTGGCTAGTGTGAAAATAAAAAGTAATGCTAATGATGTCACAGACATATTCATTAAATGTTTTTGTTTTTTCTTGTGACATTTGAATGCCAGCTGGCTCCAACAAAGTATTTCGCACTTGTAAGCTAACCGTTGTTGGTGTCCTTGATGGCTCGACTATTAGACAAAGAGGATGCTAAATAACTAACTAATAGGGATGTTTACCGACTAAAAAAATATGATTCTAATTAGTCCGTCAATTAGACTATCGAAAAATATTGGATACGTATTTTTTGTTTTATCCAATCAATACAAAAATTACGAAGATAAAACGCGTCAAAGATTTGGTTGGGTGGGGGTTTGTGACGTCATTGACCGGTAAAAAACGCCATACTAATGGCTTAGAATATGACGTCATACGAGTTTTCAAAGCACTGTATCGTCTTAATTTTGATTACGTGAAAAAAGAAAAAATACGTGTCCAATATTTTTTGGGAATCTATCAATGACGTATTATACATATATAGACACGTCATGAACTAACATGGCGGCGCCGCGGCGGCGCTTCAAAACGGCGAAAATATTATTTATCTACTTTTAAGCGTAAAGAAAGGGAAAGAAAATATGACACCGTACAGCGGAATGCCTGTTATCTTTATGTTTCGCGCAGGTTTACACACACGATTTAAATTAAGAACAAACGTATTAGCATCGCGCGAGAGGTTGGTGCGAAACTAAGCGCGATGTGGCCAATTGGCTTCATTTCATGTTGTGATTTTTGAGGGAGGACAACGTATCTATAGCTTTAATACCTATATCATTGGAATCTATCTGACGGGCTAATTAGATTTGTTTTGTTACCCTATTAGACAGGTAAATTGGGGACTAGGAAAATTATGTGTGTATGAGTATGGGGTATTTGGAAATTATTAATTACGAGTTCTACCGGGATTGTAAATGTTCTAATCCAGTTTATAGATCTGAATAGCTACCGTTCCACAAGCCACAAATAGGCCTAAGAAAAGATGGTTAGATTGTGTGAGGAATGATTTAAAAGAGAAAACAGTTAATAATGCCGTGACGTCTGTAAGGTAAGAATGGAAGAAGAAAATGTGTTTTGTTGAACACAAATAGAATAGGTCAAGGGCATGAAGACTAGCATTATTGTCTTATTGATGACAACCATTCTAAAAAAATTAAACTGTCAATACTACACAAACTTCCGTCAATAAAATTAAAAATGCAAATGAACTCGACGATGGGAAATTGATTTATGAACATAAAAATGACCGTCTTGTCATTGGGTAGCTAATTACTGCTGTGGGTACCGTTGATTACGCGACATAAAACATCCAAGGCTAGGATATTATGTGCTTGGCACAGTGATTGGATGGTGTATAGCTATATAGGGTTCCCAGATCGAATCTATGATACTATTGATAGATTGGTGATACGAAAAATTGGGAAATTTTAAGAAAATTCCGAATCGGGTTGATATGATTCTAATTAGTTCGTCTGTTAGATTATCGAAAAATATTGGATACTACGTATTTTGTGTTTTATCAAATCAATAAAAATTGACACAGATTAGTTTTTTATCCATAAAATAAAAAAAGAAATTCCGAAAGTTTAAGAATTCTGTACAGATTTCCTCAGCCAACAGATAGAAAGAGACATAATACATGGAAAAACGGAAGAGTGCCTTCCTTCTCGGTCCTGCCTTGCAGTGGGATACATCAGGTACAAAAGAAATACAAATTCTCTCTGCATTCCCTAAAATGAGCTAAAATTACGAATATGTCCGAAAAAAACCGGCCGTGGCAGCCCTATGTGTAATGGTTAGTCCACATGAGACCCCCATTACGTTTGCCATAATCGTACTGCAATGCTAATGTTTATTAAACAATGGATGCGTAGTGAGAACAGCACGATTGTGAGCGACTGTACTTAAATGTTTACGATTGTTAGCGCATTTTCTTTGAAAATTAGTTTTGCGTTATTACCTATATTGAGCACATAGAGAAGCTAAGCGTCAATTTCCGATTCCATTCGTCAAAAATACTCCAAAATTTTCTCTAATGCTAGGTTTTAAAGAGACGTCTAATAAACCAATGTCTATTTATTTGTTTAATTGTGGAACACGAACAGTTCAGTTAATGAAAACGCTCAGAAAAGATCTTGCCTTAAGATTTTAGGCACCTGCTTGGGCCGTTTAGTTCAAAGCGTTATATCGCTGCATTTAAATATAAACAGTCAGTTTAGTGATAAATAATATATTTTAAATATGACAACAGCAATGGTTCCCTGTCGTCTCCTAGCTAGCCTTCACTTGTCTCACTATAAAGTACAAAAGAAAAGAGTATTTACAACTACGCAAACTCTTTGAAATGCGGTAGTGGAAATCAGAAACTTGATTCGCCACAAGATTTTCAGGGAGAACAAAATATTATATTAACACATAACGTACCATCACGCCTGTAATCCCAGAAGTAGAGCCTGCGACTACTGAACCAAGACAGTCAGTTTTATAATCATCATCATCATCATTTCAGTGATGACGTCCCCTGCTGGACATAGGCTTCCGCCAGGTGTCGCCACATTGACCATTGATTGAGTAGAATCTTACCTGGCTGAAATGACCATCTACACTGCTTATTAGATGAAAAATAGTCAATACTTTTCTATTATTATTTGCCTATCAATGCCACAAAGCAGGAAGTTTATGAACATCAAGGAGCATACCTAACATAATAAGATCGAATAAAAAATAATAATCCTCACGAGACCTATTTCTCATTGTTCTTATATCTTTTGTTATGCCTCCTAATTAATTATTTCCCATAGACTTGTATATAAGTTTTGCATTATAAAACTTCCACGTACTTAGTTTATCATTTAAAAGTTTCCTTTAATTAGACTAGGTAATAAAACCCGTATCACAAAAGTCCTGAATATCAATTGCCTTGCATTTATTTTTATTACCATCGTAAAAAGTTAAGAAAAATATTCTTATTACTGTTGCTATTTGCATTTAAAAATGTCTTTTGCTTTTATTAATTCTATGCAAACTTATAATAGTAGCTTTTCATGTCTGTGTTCTTGTTGTTGTTTTTTAATGAAGAACAAAAATCAGCTTCTTTATGGGTCTTTAGTTCACACTAATTTATAAAGGCATTTTGATGAGATGGAAAATGTTAAAAACTGTGCCAAGTAGGGTAGAGCCATGGTCGAGTCGTTATTTTATAAATAACTAGCGGACGTCACGCGGGTTCACCCGCGTAGTTTCCGTTCCCGTGGGAATACAGGGATAAAAAGTAGCTCATGTCGCCCGGGGTTAGTGTAGCTTCCCAACGGTGAAAGAATTTTTCAGATCCGTCCAGTAGTTTCGGAGCCTATTCGTTACAAACAAACAAACAAATCTTTCCTCTTTATAATATTAGTGTAGAAAAATACAGTGTTAGATTACCAACGTTTGCGTATGAATCACAAGCATTTTCACGGTATGTTAATCACATTGTGCTGTGGTAACGTAAAATCTCCGAGTGCGAGCCATGAATAATTACTTTGTCTTTGCGAAATTTCTTGGCTCACTAGAAATAATTTCGCATTCATCTGCAATTGAAACATCGTTGTTCCTTCAAGACAACGTAAGTTGTGTTTTGACATAGGTAGGTATCCACCCACGTAATTAATTACGTTACGCACGCACACGAGCACATGCAGTTATTATACATGGTGCAAAGAACACCGACACTAAAATAATTGCAATTGCTCTTTGGAGGAAACAGCTGTTTTTTTTTAACTACTGATGAAATTTTAATGTGTTGAGGTTCAGAATGCACTGAGTACGTGGTCTGTTTTCGTGTCGGTACCCTTTTACACCTTGTATAATAATATAATAAATTGCCGATAAGAAAATATGTCATTTTCGAGAAGATCTCGATCGAGACTGTCAAAGCAAAGTCATTTATGGTGGTCAGTCAAAAAATCAAAATTCATTCAACTAGGCTGATAATCAGCACTTTACGAACGTCAAAATTTACTTTACTTATTTGCAAGAGACAGTCCCCCAAAACGCCCACCCTTCGACACCTCCTAGTGATTTTGCTGGGAAGAAGAAGTGGCGGAACAAACTCCCCAGCAACACATCTGTCTGTTAGGTTAGAAGAACCAGACTCGATACAATAGCAAGGTGTAAGTTAATATGGGGCTGCGGGTTGTTGTGAGAAATACCGCGGCCTCATAAAGGGCTAAGAAGGAACATGGGTGGTTTTTAGTCAGTAGAAGTCTGACACTCCCTTTCGCTCTGCCCAAGAGCGGGAGCGGTTATTTGATGATTCCCCCCCCCCCCCCAAAAAGGTGTAGGTAAGTTAATATTACGATTGACTACAAACAGAGTGAGACAGCCAGAGTGGCTTGAAACTCTGAAAAGCAGTCTTACCAAGTGGTATCGTAGTTGTGGAGATTAGATAGGCAGCCGGTTTATGTAAAATGCTGGAATTTAGCTGCATTCCATCAAACCGAAAACCGACCCCGATAAAAGGCTAGATACCTGTTCATTAATAAGAATATACAAATAAAATCTGGTGATAAACTGATAATATTAGGACCCTAATAGACTTGCAACACGTGTCATGGCCAACGGACGTGCGTCTGAATTGAGAAATGGTTGTCATCAGTCGTCTCCTGTCATAAATTGACCGCGTTATCTCGGTATTATCATTGTGTACCTACTATGGTACCTACTTGGTAGGTGCTGGATCCTATAGCAGACTAATGCTGTGGGTATCTAAGAATTATTTTCGTAGAAAATACCATCAAGAGGAGTATCAAGTTTCAGTGAGTAGACATGTCTGCAATTGTGACATTTTCATAGATAGATCTCGGTAAGATAACGAGTTATAAAGAAGCATGGAAAAAGACCAGCTGCGCCGACTCCAAATAAATTGGGATAGAGGCAGGAAAGCATTAAGTACCTAATGCAATTTTTAGTAAAGCATGAGCTCGGAGAAGGGTAATTCAGAAAGCTGCAGAACTGCTATTCAGGACCACTTTATTTATTACTAGCGGACGTCACGCGGTTTCACCCGCGTAGTTCCCGTTCCCGTTGGAATACAGGGACAAAAAGTAGCCTATGTCACCCGGGCATAGTGTAGCTTCCCAACGGTGAAAGAACGGTCCAGTAGTTTCGGAGCCTACTAGTTACAAACAAACAAACAAATCTTTCCTCTTTAGAATATTAGTGGATTTCTAAAAAAAGCAGTACAGAACGTGTCAATTTTGTACATGAAGTAGGAAACCACGCATTTTACGTTTCTAAGGATTCAAAAATAATGTTCCGGGTTTAATCTAGTTAAGTCCCAGATCTCACGATTACCTTTTTGTAGTATCATGTGATTATACCTAATTGTACTATACGTGCGCTTGCACAGAGGGACTGTGCAAGCGCACGTATGATAATTGTATAATAATGTACGTCTACGAGCTATGCATTTACGTATATGAACACTGAGTAGGTACCAATTAACATGGATATGTAAAGTTAACTTTTTCAGAGACTTGGATAAACGTAAATATCGCCGTAACTATGTGATTATTTATCTGTGTATGGCTGAAACAATGATAAAATGTACATACATTATGGTACAAGTGTTTAATGTTGGTGATTACCGAATAAGATATTATGAGCGCGCATCTAACAATAGCGATCGGCTATAGACTAAAAGAATAAGGTTTCTTTTTTTTTTGGCTTTACGCGGATAGCATTTTAGCCACGTACAAAATGTGAAATTCAAAGTTTTCTTTATTACAGAGAAAACAAAAGTTTTATTTCAGTGAAAAAAAAAAAAAAATATTTGTTCCAAAAAAGCAGTTAGGTACATGAAAGTTTTATTTATTAAAAACGTACAAGTTGAAATTAATTATCTATTTAAATTCAAAGTTACATGAAATGAGCAAGCAATAGGTACATTAATTAATTTGTACCTACTATTGAACGCGATCTTTTTTGTATCGAAACTTTTTTAAGAATAAAGCAACTTTCAACGCAACTAATAAAAAAAATAGATACATACACGCCAAACACATAACCCTCCTTTTGGGCTTCGCGGCAGTCGGATAAATAAACCTATAACTCACTTGTGAATAATAGCAATGAAAAAGTCACAGTTTGATTACAGGCCTAAACGCAGTCAATTTAAGCCATTTTATGAGCAAGTGTGTTAAAAAAACCTTTACTCTCCTACGTAAATAAGCAAAAACACTACAACCGATGTGTACATGCGCAGTAGATGAACTATAGAGCAAAAAGAACGGGGTTTTAACACACCAATTTCTGTATGACTGTCCCAGTCACTCTTGCACACAATTATTTGTAATGATAACTTCTTTTGGTTATAGCCATATAGCCTTATAGGTAAGATGTAAGTGCCTAAAGTTAAGTGATTAATAACTAGAGGTTACGTAGATATAATTTATTTGATGTTAGTAACAAAAGAAACAAAACTTCTAGAGACTTCAAAAATTTGTTCTAATGTACCTAACAAATTACAAATTGTAACAATTTTTTTCAAAAATATTCAAAAATGTACTACTTATTTTATATGGACAAGATCGGACAAATGCCCCTTTCAACTAGACAAATTCACCAACTTCGTAACGCGATATTTATGTAAAATACTATCATTTTCGGTGTTGCTACACCACACAACGTTGCAACACCCACGAGTCTGTTGGCTGAACACGATAGGCCCCTTCGCCTACCGTGACGTAATGGCGGTAACGAAATACTATGTCATTACGAAAAACGCATCTATGGTTTAAAATCAGAAAAATCAACACCTTTTCCTTCTTTACGTGTCAATAAAATCAAATTGTGTTATACCACAGCACGTGTATGTAGCCATCTGCACAGCTCTATAATTTGTTTCGAGTAAATCTTGAAAGGTGCAAACAGATAAACAGAAAACATATAAAAGAAAAAAAAATTAAACGAAATAAAAAACAGGTCCGACACGGACAGTTCAGCCTCATTTGTCTTCTTTAAAGATCATATTTAAGATAGGAAAGCTGGGCTTCTCAAACATCTTAATAATATTTGCAGTCGCTTTTCTGAAAAACAGACTTGCATAAGTACATAAATAAGGAAAAACAGATACCTACGTCATTCAAGGCCCTTTGCACATACAATAAATCTTCAATCAACACATTAAGAGAGTAAATAATTATCCCTTTCTGTCAGCCTTAATTTTTTATGCCAAGTAACCCAACCTTTTCAAAGAAATAATAAAAATAAAATTTATCTCTGATTAAATTTCAAGAGCAGGTCTTTAAGCATACAGACGAATATAAATTAGGTTTTAAATTAACAGCTATGGATGGAGGGGCAAATGAATGACAAAGATATATGAGTTTAATTCCATGTCACTTTAGAGAAAAAGGAATGAAAGAAGCTGATTTTGTTATTTTTTTTTAACTATCTTGTTTGTTGAGAGCAGTGGTGGCCCAGTGGTTGCGGCCCCGACTTACGAACAGTTAGTCGTGGGTTCGAACCCAGGCAGGCGTATTATTTAATCACAACTGCTCTCAAAACGGTGAAGGATAACATCGTGAGGAAACCGGCATATCTTAGAACCAAAAATTCGAAGATATGTGACATCTATCAATCCGCACTGAGCCTGCGTGGTGGCCCATAATATCCTTCTCCTAGAGAGGAGGCCTGAGTACCTGCAGTGGGAACATGTAGATTGATGATGATGATGATCGTGTTTGTTTAAAAAAGTCTGACTGATGGTGAGCAAGGCATCGATCAACTTTTGAATCTGACTGCAATGTACAGATCTACCTACTCTCAAAACCAGACAGATTAAAAGTTTCAGTAGAAGAAGAAAGTTGAATACCAAAGCCTGTTCTAGTAATCGGATTACAATATTTACAATAGATGATCTAGATAACTTAGAGACACGTGCTCGCGTACCTAATCGTGACTTGAAAGTTGATAAAAAAGAGTTATCGATACTTTTACATAATAATTTCATTTATTTTGATATTAGGGGCTATCGCACCTACATCACTCCTTGGTCTTGTGGTCACAACCCCTTCTGCTGAACAAATGAATGAGGACTTGTTTTCCATTTTCAAGTCAGGCAAACTTTTTTTTCATCATTAATGTAGCACTAATGTAATGTAAGTCTGGATTTATGTCTGGTTGATGATAAGGTGTGGTGAGCTTGCACCTCTAGTCCTCTACCTATTTATTATTATGTATACCTACCTATACTAATAAAAGGCGTGATATTATGTTATGTACTTGAAATAAGTCGTAACGTACCATACACACATTAAAGTATCATAGAGGCCATTTCGATTTTACAGTCTAGTTTTCTCGGTTTCAATCTTTAAAGTTTGAAGTAACACTAATACCGATCTTAGTGCAAGGTTTTATACCCATCCGAATATATAGTAATATAATGAACTGATCCGGGTACACAGTCAATGATATCGTAAAGTCTATAAATTCATATTAAACCTTCTGTTTAACCAGTCGACTAATCCAGTTGTTACCTAAAGCCACGCAAGAACTTAAAATGTTATGGAGAACAGCGAATGTCAGTCACTCGGTGAATGGATAGCGGTGTCATGACTTTTAAGTGTTATTTTATGTGTGGTGTAACAAATTGCTATTAGATAGGTAAGTACCTTATAAAAAAATATCACGCCTGTAATCACCACTGTTTCAAGGGCAGAGGTGTCCCAAATAGTACACTCACTATTTTACTTCCTAAGGTTCGTAATGTGTTTGAAATACGTACCTAAATAATTTTCTGTATAAATAATATATTTCGCGTAATAAGACAGAAGTGAAAAGCTTGGCTTTTTCTTCGAATTCAGCGAAGAGAAAATGTTAACTTATCTTTTAATTTTGCAACCAATTAAAATAAACATTTATGACAATAATGAGCACATGTATTTTACTCACATTAACAAGTTAATTTCTGGAGAAAGTGTCAACATAAACTCGGCACTTAAAGTAAGTAATAGGTAACTAAAGATGTAGTGAAAAGAGAGGTTTCTATCAAGTTCAAAGGCCTTAACCATGACACATAAATTGCCATCGGCTGTCAACAAAGGCATGTAGCAACAGCTGGGACCTGTCCCGCATATCAACTAACCTGAGGTTAAAGAATGTGACTAATCCGAGTTTTGCAACTGACCATAATGAAGGTGTATTGACGGTCAATATCACTGACAAAGCTATAACCGTCGAGAATTCAAAATGATGATGTTTATTTGCATAGGTATTTAGTACCTACTAATAGGGGATCACAAAAAAAACTAATTAGTCCGTCAGATAGATTTCCAAAAAATATTAGACACGTATTTTTTCTTTTTTCACATAAATAAAAAATTAAGGCGATACAGTGCTTCGAAAACTCGTAAACTCCTCGAAAATGTCAAATGTTACTTAGTACATTTTTTAACTACAAATGACGTCACAACCCCCCCACTCATGATCTTTGACGCGTCTTATCTACGTTAATTTTTTTTAATTTTAAAAAACAAAAAACACGTTTCCAATATTTTTTGATAAGCTAACTGACGGACTAATTAGAATCAAATTTTTTTGACTCTGTCCTATATTGGGTAGTTGAGGTCAGATGAGCAGTCGCTCCATGTAAAATACTGGTACTCAGCTGTAACCGGATAGACTGAAAGTACTGAAAGCTGACCCCAACATAGTTTCCAAAAGGCTATGCAGATAATGATGAACCTTAGGAACATTTCAATGGTACATTTAGGAGCCACCGCGTCCCGAGTCTATCGATGGTTTTCCCAACATCAAAAAAAAAATGGTAGGTATTACTATTGAAAACGTGCTGTAGTGTACTACGTCATTAAGACAGCGGCCATCTTTTTTTTTGTGTACAATAATACAAATAATAGTTATAGTCAGCGTAAATCTCCGGTTCATCACACTTAACAAATTGCTACAATAATAAGGATAAAAAGAAGAATACAAAGCTCCATGCATTAAATAAAATGAACTAAGCGCAATCATTCATTCCGTATTATGATTGTATGAATCACTGCAAGCTTTCTCTCGTAAGCTCGCGAAATTGTACTTTCTCATTTCTCATACACAACAATATTGACAGCGTCTGCTACTTTCAGAGCAAATATAATTTAATTAGCCGCCATGTCACGGTTTTTGTTAAAAGCCTTTTTATTACACTGTATAATTTGCTTAAAATTCTTATACTTTTAGTGTTCATCAAAGCAAAATTTTTGGATAATTTTCGCCTACGTGTATATCTAAACAAATAAATAAAGTTTAAGTGCCTGTTTGTTATTTTAAACATGAGAGCATTTTATTGATGAGAGCTTAAACTTATTACATAAATACATTTAATGTTGTCGGTCTGTCAGTCTGTTGGTCCGGCTAATCTCCGAAACAGCTAGGCTGAAAAGTAAACAGTGGCACGGGTTCGCGGCAGACAACGAAAGAAATGGCGGGACGAACTTGATGTCTTCCTTGAGAATCAGATAGAAGTTAGGTACACGGAATCGAGATCGTTGGAAGCAATGGAGGGAGGCCTTTGCCCTGCAGTGGGACAATATCTAATGTAAGGCGTAAATAAGGTTTCTTTTATTTTAAGTAAATGAAAAGGGTTCAATACAAAATAAAATAGCACTCTTTTTATATATATACAGGGTGTAAATCAACCCATCACACAGCCGTCAACCAAGCATTCTGTACATCAAACTAAGTATCCCTATTACGCAAAAATGCTGGGAAACGACTTTTTTTTTTGGGGTCATTAATCACATTTTACGAGAAAACTCCAAGTAGCACTCTTAAAACATTGTGCTAGTGAATGCTTTAAATAATAAATGGATCATGGAGGTAATTTAAGTAAAGTTATAACCAGTATTTACAAAAACTTCTGTGAAAAATTTAGAACTTTGACCCCAAATATCTCCGTAACTAGGGGGTTCCTCGGTACTTATGGTCTAGAACAAATAATGTTCGCAGTGGTGGGGAGAACAAGTACCCTTCGTTTGCGTGAAGGGTACTTTTACACCCTTAATATATCGAGGCCGCGGTAACTTGTGAACAACCCGCAGCCCCGACGGCACCCGCAGCCCCGACGGGACCCGTAGCCCCGACGGGAAAATAGCACCTTTGAAATCCGATTCCAGTAGGGAAGGTACTCGTAATATTTTTATGATAATAATTTCACCCGAACGAAGTTCGAGGGCAAGAGCTAGTATTCAATATTTAAATAACGAAACTAACATCTTTAGTAATAAACTAATGATTGTAAGAAAAGTTAAAAGAGCCTTTATTTATTTTAACACTTTTAGTAATTATTTTTGTGTTAAATATTTACGCTTTATGTTCCTTCACAGTATCCCCAAACTTGTGAGAAAAACACATATTTATAACTGTTGAAGATTAGTTCAAGGAAATATTTTCCATATAGACAAAGTACCTACATACATAAATTAACGTTTTAACAACAAGGGACTAATTAATGTCTTATTTGCTTACAAAACGATGTGCAAAATTATTCAGTGTGAAATGTAAGACATACACTGACCAATTAGGGTCATTGATCATTTGTAATTAACTACATACACATCGACAGTTGTTGACATGAAGCAATTACTAAGTACTATAAAAGAAACCTTGATGTACGAGGTAAGGTGTCCGCTGAAAATGGAAGAAGACACCTTATAGTACAACTTAATTTAAACGTATATAGTTTATATAGCGCCACTGCAGCAACATAGTACAAAGAGTACTACAGCGCCATCTAAGTCAAAAGTGTCTGTCTCACTATTTATTTACTAATTTAAGGTGGAAGCTCACATCTGGCCCGCGAAATTCTAATTTTCTTACGTTTTTGGCAATTTGCAGGCCAGTGCTTGGTTGTATGTTTATGAAAATTTGATTTGCGACTGTAAGACGTATGAAGTTACCGAATTATAACCATCAAAATTATCAATACAACCCTCCAAGTTCATTTTCATGTCAAGATTGATTTTTGCATGTAAAAGTCATTCTTTAGTAATTTAGTCGTCGTTCTTTAGTAGTTAGTAATTTTGATGGTTATAATTCGGTAACTTTATACGTCTTACAGTCGCCAGTCGTAGTCGTCAACAGTAGCCTATGTCGGAATTGTTGCAATTATAAGTAAATAATAGATAATGAGGCATTAGTGAAGCTAAACATATAAGAATACTGTTTGAGTTGCGTTTGTATTATTATGAAAATAATATTTTTGAAGCCCTGGACATCAATATGTAGGACTACTTTGCTGGAATGGAAAAGCAGTTTTTCGTGTGTGTTGTAAACACAGTTATATGAACTCAGATGAGGAAATGCTAAAAGAAGACAGGACTTTATTATCGAAAATGTTCAAAACAACTTAACTATCAAATTATAGCTTATGGAAAATGATTAATTGGGGTATTTTTAGAAGGTTACTATTATCACAACTTTTATACATATCATTAATTCATAGAATCTGTTGCTATGTCAAGCGAGGATTACTTATGAAAACATTTTTACATCATTTTAAATACCAAAACGATATTTCTATCTACTGGTATAAGTAGAAACACTGGAAAGGCAACTTTTGCAAAAGTTCAAGGTTTAAAATATAGTTCGAAATGTTTATTTAATGTTGCTTTTGAGATTCCAATGTGATGTGGCGTTAAAACTGGTCGTAGCGACTTGCCCCTCTAAATTGTCAAAACTTGGAAGCAGGCGGGGTCCATTTAAATCTAAAATTACGAAATTAGAATGGACCCCGCGTGCTTCCAAGTTTTGTTTAATTTAAAATGTGCTTGTTTTTTCAGTTTTTTCAGTCGGGTTTTTAGTTTTTAACTACTTTTTTATATCCATCTTTTTAGTTAGTCACGTACAAATACTTCGCAGACGATTTCCGTTTTTTTTTAGATTTTTCACTATGAATTTCTTTTAAACATATTTGTATATTATTGTAACCTCTTAAAGCCCTTCATTTTAATACCCTACTCGATGGCATTAGAAAAAATAAATATTTTCTAATCAAGACGAATCTAACAACGTATATTTTATTATGATTCGTTCATCCGTTAAGGAGTTATGAGGGAACAAAGAAACTGACATACATACAGGTCAAACACATAACCCTCTTTTTGGGCTTCTCCGCAGTCGAGTAAAAACGTAATACTCAAAGTGTAAAGATTCGGGACCTCAAAGAAGCCAAGATAGACAAAATTTCTTCTAGACCCATAGATCGAAAAATAAGGTTCTTTCGAATCCGCAACACATCACAGAAGAAATACACACACCACAGACATGTCTACATCATCAGAAGGAATGATCACCCAAAAAAGTTCTTTTTTCACCACAGTTTACCTACACACATCAAAAGTGTCTAGGGATCAAGCATTTTTATGCGGATTTCTTGAGATTGAGATGTGGCTTTGTAATAAATTTATGATTTTATAAATTTATATGGATCCTTTTTGGTGCATTTCATAATTTGAATCAGGAACTGTGAATCAAATTCGAGTAAAAGATGAAAATCAGCTGTCAATATTTTCCCTATAAAAACATACAACGCATTGAAGACATTATTAGTGCTACTGTTTCCCTACTACTGATTAAAACCAACGTTATTATGGAGCGGCGACGTCATTTAAGCAGGGAAGAAATGCTCAGAGCCGTGGGAATGATAGAAGCTGGTTCCCGGCAACGTACTGTGGCTTTAGCTCTGAATACAAGTCAGAGTGTTATCAGTCGACTTTGGACACGTTACCGAAGCACTGGTACCGTGGCTGAGCGCCATGGAGGACGGTATCGCTGCACCACACGGAGACAAGACCGATACATTCAAATCTTAACTCGAAGAGCTCCAACAATAACCGCCATGATGTTAGCCGTGAGGCTTCATCACTCTTCAGGGAACTTAATTAGCGACCAAACAGTCAGAAACCGCTTGCATGAAGTGAACCTTCATTCCCGAAGACCGCTACGGGTACCACCTATAGCAATGCACAATCGTAGGATTCGATATCAATGGGCTCTTGAACACAGAAATTGGGCAGAAGAACAATGGCGTTTCGTGTGCTTTTCTGATGAGTCTCGTTTTGGTATGAGACCGGATACAAGACGTATACGACACTGGAGAACCCCTGGACGCCAACAGCGATTAAAATCCTGCCAGGAAGTCCATCCTTATAGTGGTGGAACCATCATGGTATGGGCGGGTATTTGGATCGGCGGAAGAACTGAGTTGATTTGGATCAGAGGCAACCTCAACGCTCAAATTTATGCTGAGACGATTGTATCAGACGTCATCGTTCCTCTACAAGTGCAAATCGGTCCCTTATTTCAGTTAATGCATGATAATGCACGACCGCACACCGCAAGAGTTGTAAGACAGACTCTCGCCGCAGCTAACATCAATGTCCTGCCCTGGCCTGCTCAGTCGCCAGACTTGAACCCGATTGAGCATGCATGGGATATGCTACAGAGAAGAGCTCTGCCGAATATGGAGGGTATCCAGTCGCAAGAAGACCTTTTTTTGTTGTTGCAACGAACATGGGCGGCCATTCCACAGCGTGATTTGGATGAACTCATTTTGAGTATGCCAAACCGATGTTCTTGTGTTGTTAGTGTTCGCGGTAGAAACACGGATTATTAATTGTTTAAGTTACCCAATAAAATTTTAAAGAAAACTGTTATTTCAGTCTTTTTTTCGAACTTTAATGTTAGTGGTTCAAATGTCAAAAATCCCTTTATTAGGAAAATGGCAAATTTCTTTATTAATGCAAAGGTGACTTGGTTTATCGTTACTGTGACAAACGAAAACACTTTATTTGATGAATCCTTAAAGAAAATTTTAATTAATATCAATCAGGAGAAAAGTTATTGCAAAAATATATGTTGATCCCTAGACACTTTTGATGTGTGTATTTGTCTTTACATAGAAAGTCGCTACCGCTACTCCTTAAGCCGAGGCGGGTCCCTAGTTTTTAATAAGAAAATTGACTGTGGTCAACCCTGAGCTTAGCCGGCTGTACTTATAGTAGTACACCACGAGCTAGTTAGGTACCTAGTCTCCCAAAACCATCATCTACTGTGTTTATAGTGTAACATTTTGCTGAAAGCACACAATGGATATTTACAGAACACAGGATCTGTCTGCAAACAATAGATATTTACAGTTATTCGTAGGCCCACTGTTTGCAAATCATGTTTACCTAGTAATCCTAGTATACACATGTTGGGAATAGAAAGAAAACATACCTCCTCACGCCTGTAATCCGCGAAGAGTTAGGCAACTATGTAATCATTCGTACATTATTTCGCGGTGGCCTGTTCTTCATATTTCGGCCTATATATCTATAAACGTCATGTGAAATCTTTAATTGTATACCTACATCAGTAATGCACAAACAATGCAAACGTGATTTCCCGTACGAATCTATCAGTATCAAGTACATGTAGATTACAAAAGATAACATTGAATTGGATTCGGTTTCGCTTTCCTCGAGCTAAGCTACCCATTATGTGTTTATCAAAGGTCGTTGGCACTTACTTTCATTTGTAAGTGACGTTCCCATTGACTGCGCGTACGTGCTATCATCTTTGAAAGGCATTTGCCAACAGCATACGAGGAGACAAGAGGTCAAGAGACTATTGTTTTCAAAGCATTTTAAATTTTATTTAACGATTTTCAATTGACATTAACTTTTCATAAGATTCGATACTTTTTGAATAATCCAATATTTTTATTGCTGAGCGAATGTATCTTTCGTTACTTAGGTACTGATTGATTACAGTAAGTTTCATACATCGTTTGCCAAATTCAACGGACTGAAAGGAGCCTTCAATTCCTGTTTCTTCAGCCTCGATAATAACTCATCCTTGGTTCCATGGATTTATTTTGAAGAGTCAAAAAATTCAACATTTCATCCATTTATACCAAACATTGTCTTCTAAATGCAACGTGACCACCCAGCCAATAGGAACGTTGTCCAAATTAAGCTTGCAAAAAAAACAACACTGAACAAAGAAGCTTCTAAAATAGTAACTTGAGTTTGTTTAGGATAATTGCTTAAATTATGAACAATCATCGTCAAGGTCTGTGACATAATTAGTATGCTTCATAAAACTCTAGCTAGGTACTCAACAAATATCTGGCTATTTGATCTGACAACAGCCGGTTCATAATATACGCAGTCTAGAAACGTAAATCTTGCTGCTTTTGAAGCAATATTGATTTTTGATTTGAAAATGTTTTTGAAGGGAAGGAGTCTAAACTAACCCCTATTTGATGATTTCCAACCGACAAAAAAAAGGTGAATATTAATGTAGGTATTTTGTATATAATTACAAGGACACTTACTTCTGGTTCTTGTGATACTTATACTTGCGCAGGAGTCAGGAATCACTTGTCAATAAACATTTTTCATTACTCATACTCTGAAAGTAGGTCATAACATGCCTGCGGAGCGGGTTGAAAGTACCTTTTCGGCCCTAGGGTGAATCGCTTTCAGCTGACAGCTGTCAAATTATTAAAAAAAACTTGGTCTATTTCACATTTTTATTGAACCATGTTCCAACTTTTTATACAGCCACTCAATTACAGCTCGATTTAAAATTAAAATAACACAAAGTTCTTATGAATAAAATTATAATAAGACTTTAATATAGTTTAGGTTTAACTATTTCTCTAAAATTATATAGATTTGCCAAAACCACCAAATCTTTGCCATTTTTTTTAATGATGAACATAAAAAATACTGGCTGTTCCTATAGCTGGACGACCAGAGAACAAAACAAACACAAAATAAGCGGGAAAGAGACAACATCCGATCAACATTAATTTTTTCTCTATTTAGTAATTTATGTTCATATTTTCCTCGTATTCGTAATGAAAAGCACAGTGTTTACCTCGGGTAAATTGCTTATTTAGTCCCTCGAACTATTAGCGCCCTCACTACGTTACGGGCGCCAAACCCCGTCTCGGGACTAAATAAGTAAGTTCCACCCCTTTTTTTTTTTTTTTTTTTTTGGTGGGTGTAAAATCATCGAATAACCCCTCCCGCTCTTGGGCAGAGCGAAAGGGAGTGTCAGACTTCTACTGACTAAAAACCACCCATGTTCCTTCTTCGCCCTCTATGTCGAGGCCGCGATAACCGTTGGACTACCCGCGGCCCAAGTTCCACCCCTTGGGTAACAATGTACTATTACATTCTTTATATTTTTAGTTACAGTAAAATCTTGTTAAAGAGATAGGAGGTAAGGTATATATACATATATAATGCCCGCAGCCATAACGCTCAAAATGCAAAAATTATTTATGTCTCAAGAATTCAACTAAACTCGTGGCAGACATAATGTCAACAAAATTGTTCCAAAAAATATTATGTGCTTTTATAAACCCATTGAAATGTTGTATTCATTGACAATGTGTTATTGTATTGAAAAAAAAAACAAGTTACTTTGACTTCCGTGTTTAAAGATACAGTTTTCATAGTAAAAACCGAAGTTGTAGGTATTTGTCTTTTACATTTTCACGTTAATTTTAAAATCACGTTTTCATTCCTAAACTGAGTTTCGAACAAAAAGCTGTATGAAGGCAAGAACCTGCAAAACATAATTATCATCTAATTGAAGGTTTTTGATGAATATTAACACAAGTGCATAAATGGATGATTACGATAAGTTTTTACTAACAGTTTTTGTAGAATTTACTTGGATCGATTTGGACAAGACTAGCGACCAGTCCACATTGGCCTAGGATCAAAGCAACTGGAAGTCATGGGGAGAGAGAGGCTCTTGCCCAGCACTAGGATGATGCAGGCTAACAGTATCAGTATCTACCTACCTTTTTCAACCAACCCTGCCCAAACCCAGTTTGTAGTTCGCAGTTTGACAAAAATCACCTCCGCTAGTACACAAGGTCCGTGCAATCATCTCATGATTCTTGAATGGATGTCAGTGTGAACAACGATGACAGTACCATTGTAGTTGAAGGTAGGATACAATGGGTTTTGGAGGATAGCCAGTGATTTATTGCGGGCCTTTTCCTCCTAATAAAATAGGACTATTATAATATAAGTATGAGATGAGATTTCGGTTGGCGTGATATGGGTTATAATCATGATGCAGGGCAATAAGGAAAATGCCGTGACTCCGTGAGAAAAGTTTTTGAGAATGAATGAAGACCAAAGAAATGCTGGATTAACTGTGTGAACTATGATATACTTAAAGGGTGTAAAAGTACCCTTAACGCAAACGAAGAGCACTTATTCTACCCACTACTGCTATCATTTTTTTGTTCTAGATCATACCTGGGAACCTCTTAGTTCTCCCTTAGTTTAGTTCACAGCTGTTTTTGTAAATAACAGTTTTTCAGGCTATAACTTTACTTAAATTACTTCCATGACCCGTTTACTATTTAAAGCATCCACTAGCACAATGTTTTAAGAGTGCGACATTGAGTTTTACCGTAAAATGTGATTTTTGACCCCAAAAAGAAAGTTGTTTCCCAGCAAACATTTTTGCCTAGGTTTACTTAGTTTGATGATGTGTAAAGGGTTAATTTACCCCCTGTATACTAGAAAGGAGGTTTATGTGATAACAAGTAATAAGTTTGGCAGAACAGTAAGGCATGCTCCACCGACCTTAAATAAATAGGTATTATTATTACGTATGAAACGCACACAATAAAATTGACATTTACCGATATTTGCGTGATGTAAGAACGAATTACTTTTGCCGTGTGTACAAAATAAAATCAAATAATTTATTTGCAATGAAAGTAGATTATATTAAAATACGGAGTGAGCCATGTACATAACAGCACAAAAGCAGCTGTAGGTACAAAAGCATGAGACTGGAGAATCAAGAATAAAAAATAACGAGAGAAGATCTACACCATTAGATAATCTTCTGTTAAACTGTTAGCAAAAAATAAGCCACCCAAGAAGGTGGTAGCGGAAATATGTAATGATACACAATTCAATAATATTTGATAACGCAGTTATCGTGTCCTTTACATAGGCTAGCAATATTTGCGTTTTACTTAGCTAAAACCTTGGATAAATATAAATGACAATAAATATTCTGATTTAAGCCGATGTCATAATTTCTTAGTTCTATATGCATCTCTTTTTTTCTATTGTGGAAATATTACTATGCGACTTTACCGTCGAAATACCTGATCGATCGGTAGCATACATATTGCGTAATTCACGTATATATTATTATAATATTACAGTAAATATTTGAACCTACTATGCCTTAGTTTTTGGAAAAACCGGGGGAAATAACCCGGAGATGTGTGTCTTACATTTTAGTCCAAGGTTTTTTTGGTTCATCGATGAATAGACCTAATAAAACTCAATAATATTGATGATGATGATGATGATGCATTGATGCATTGATGCCTATTATCACGATGTTTTGTACTAGCCTGCTAGGTTTCTCCTCGCATACCTCTCTATCATGTGTGATCTCTGGCCACGTTAGCCCCCTAAACATGATCACCTTCGCAGAGCTCGACCTCGACGACGCTGTCCTTCCTCAGGCGTCCAGTGTGTGACGATATGTGCCCATCTCTCCGGGTCCACTCGTGCTACCATCAGCCTGGCTGTTTTTTCTCCAACATCAGCTATTTAAGTTATTGAGCGCAAGGTGGTGTTTCTAACTAACGCATATTTCTGCGGTCAATTGACGACATTATAAATCAAATAATTTAATTCGATTTAGTAACCGTAACAAATATAAACTTGAGTGCTACGGCGTAGCATGTGCTACGAATACAGAATACTTAAACTTGCAAAAAATATGAATAGCCTTTCATATGAATGCAAATAATAGAAAGCAATACGAAATAATATGATGGTCAGTAGCTGAACATTAATAAACGTGCGCAAGAGTTTATCTCAAAACAATGGTACAATCGTGATGGCAGCCACAGGAACACTGATAATAAAACATTATATGGCTCTGATTTGCAACACATATCCGAATTTGTGTGAAGTATGAAGCAACCTTTGTTATTGTTTTATTTCCGTCTGCAAATTACTAACATGGCGGTCAACAATTAATCTCAAAATTAATTACTAGTTGATTAGTAAGTTTAGTAAGTAAACATCTTTGAAAGGCCATAGTTTGGTCCCTTTAAGGTTTATAGAGCTGCAGTTGGGCTTTTATTGTTGCAAATCTAATTAAACTTCATGCAAATTATGAATGTTAGTTAAAAAATACATAGTTTGCAGTGCAAATTTTGATTCACATCACCATAACTGATCAAAAAGTGTAAAAAGAACTACTTATAATGGGTTTACGTTTAATTAATAACCCTGTTTTCTATGTGAAGGTGATGACTGTAATAGAAGATAACTCTGTACTACCTGATCACTATCCAGTTGATGTCTGCCGATAAGAAATACGATAAAATACTCGGTATTACATAAATAACAGATAAAGATCATTAGGTAATACTATTCGGTGCAACGTGCGTGATAATTAGCTAAATAGACATTGATAGTAGCGATGGTAATATTTGTAATAGAACAATTTACCTGTAAGTATATAGAATTGTAATGAAGTTGCGAGAATTAATTATTGGATTTGATATGAAGATAACGTAATAAGTGTGCGCACATGAATAATTAGAACTGGGTACTAAAATATTACAAATAAATAATAATGTTCTGCCTCGGCCTCGTTGATCAAGTGGTTGCAAGTGCAAGTGAAGAGCATGAGGTCATAATGTCATATAGATTCGATCCCCAGATTAGTCAAGCGTTAATTGGGTGATCCTTTAATAATTTCTTGGTTGCAACCAGGAATTCATGTGTTTGTGCCCAGTTGTCAACTCCTACTTTACAAAATGTGGGTATTCTATAGGGTACATTTGTGCGTAACCTTTCGGGGATTGCAAGCGTGATGTTATGTTATATTTAAGTTGGTTTACCATCTTGTGGATAGTCGTGTTAAGGGATTGTAAAGAAATAAAACTGCAGTCGTACATTCCTAAATGTCGATCACTATAATGCCGTTGTCATCTCGCCATTTCAACAAGCTTAAGGAAACAAGGTCGAACAGGATTGCATTTAAAATATGCACACAAGCAAATTAGAATAAATATTAATGTGGTAAATTATATTACTCATTAAAATATAATAGGTCAGGAGTTCACTTGTGCAATGCAAATACATGACACGTAAATTATGTGAGCGTGCTTTGATTTCTGTGTTTTATTATTAAGTATGAATGTTAATTAAAACATTAATAAGCTAAAAGCGTGCACTCATTTTAACACGCTTTTATAAACGTCACCAGTTTCTAACAATACAAAAATCTTATAAATTAAATAAAGACCCGGACTTTCAGGTTTTCGATTGAGCTGAAATTTCCCATGCATTGCGATGACAATGCATGATTAGCTAAATGGCGGAATTCCAAATTCAATATGGCGGACTCCCAAAGATGGCGGACTGTTTTTTTAAACATTCATATGATACGGGAATGAAATGAAAGGGTTTTGCTGAGACGAATGCAAGAGTTTTTTTTTAAGTATAAGATTATTTGAATTTAAATGCTTATGATACTGGCCCTGGTGGATGGACAGATGCTTTTTTGAAGCAGCTTTCACCGAGCGTTCTTCTCTACGGAAGACTTACACAATCTCAGCAATGAGAGAATGGACCAAGATGTGACATTTATGAAATCATCTAAACATCAATCGTGTGAAAGAAAGGTGTTGCACATAATGTGTTGCATCACATTCTATGATACAATTATTCTCGTAATTATAGATTCATGTGACGTACGTGACAGTCTGATAATGCACCGGCATTTAAATAGCGATAAATCTAATATTGAAATCGTTACATTGACTTAACCGCGACTAAAAGTGATTGCTGTTTCCTTGGCTAGATTTCGTGATAGCGGTTTCTCACTCTTATTAGGTATAGGAATTTTCATGTAGATCTTCTCTGTGTAAACTTTTATTTTCGCTTTACTTAAATTCGGTAAGAGTACATTAAACAATTAAATCTTTACAACATGCACCTCTGATATTTCGGATTCATACTTGCTCGGAAGGACACCTGCATCGATAGTGAATTCGTGAGGGAACCAGCATGTACAGTCACGAGCAATAATATATATACACTTGGCCAAATTTAAACGCGAATTTCTGGTGAAAGAACGATTGCAACTTTGAAATATGAACTACTTTACGACACGCAGCGCAACAGTCCATTGCTTGAGCCTTTGCGCCAACCGTGCCGTCATTACTTACTGAGTAAAGGCGTTCCTTTATCTTTAATCGTATCAACAGAAGAAACACCCTTACCTTACATTGGATCAAATGATTACAATTACAAGTAATTGATGTTAAAATTTATTTGTTTCAGGTGCTATAATCTACAAGACCAGCGACGATATGGCCTTAGTAAATTTATAAAAAATTAGATAGTGAATTCAATAAAAATTAAAAATGTCGAACGGCGAGGTGGTTGTCGACAGCAATATGAACAAAACAGACATTGGCAGTCACAAGTTCGAGGTAAGAATTAGAACTATAACCTTCTTTATTTTTAACAGTTAGTTGCTATTATTATTATTTATTCCGAAATGGTAAGTAAACTTATAAACTAAGCCCCAAAATACCGTTGTAATGGTTTGGTCGGAGAGGGCACGCCACGATAGTGGCGGTAAGTCCCCTCTTTGAGGAGTGGCTTGAGAGGCGCCACGGCGCCCTCACCTTCCGTCTGACGCAGGTCCTCACCGGACACGGTTGTTTCGGGAGGTACCTGCACCGAATCAGGCGGGAGGAAACGCCCGGATGCCACCATTGCGAGGATCGGCCGGAGGACACGGTGGAGCACACAGTGGAGGTGTGCCCCGCTTGGGCGGAGCCCCGCCGTGTTCTCGTAGCGGCGATCGGCGGCGGCGACCTCTCGCGCCCGGCCCTGGTGCAAGCCATGGTCCGGGGCGAGGAGGAATGGGACGCCGTCGCCTCCTTCTGCGAAGCAGTGATGCTGGCGAAGGAGGTGGCGGAACGCGAGAGGGAGAGAACCTCTCGTCCCAGCCGCCGCGGGAGGCGCTCCGGGCGTCGGGGGTCCCGCGATGACCTCCGGCCACCGTAGACGCGGGCCTGTGGACGGTGAGTGATGGGCTAACTCGCCGTCCGTCCGTCTCACGACGAAAACAGGCCGTGTCGACGGCGCGTTCGTGTTCCACGCGCGCCTCAAAGAGATGTCAGCAACATGGGAGGGGCCCGAAAGGGCCGACGCCTGTCGGGGCCGCGGGTAGTCCTCTGGTTATCGCGGCCTCGACATAGAGGGCGAAGAAGGAACATGGGTGGTTTTTAGTCAGTAGAAGTCTGACACTCCCTTTCGCTCTGCCCAAGAGCGGGAGGGGTGATTCGATGATTTTACACCCACCAAAAAAAAAAAAAAAAAAAAAAAATGGTTTGGTCGGAGAATCTCTACATACTCATAGGTACTTAAACGTACTCAAAATTAAATAATTCTAACTGACACTTAACCTAATCTAAACAGTATGTTTTTAATTTACTTCTAATGTTTTTTATTTGTTTCACTACTTAAGTAAGAAAGCTCTCATTTTGAAAACGTATTTCTGCCCTACCAAATGACTCACTGAACCAACCCCACGGGGGTACCCTTAGTAAACGTTCATTTAATTAAAATTAGTTTGTAAACCCTGGCTGGGGACCTTAAATTCATAGAGCATATGAGATGACCTGCGAGCGGACCTACCTATAAAAAAAAAGATCATAGCGCTTGCAACAGTGCCGAAATATCGGGAACTCATAACTCATACATATGCACACATGGTAAATGTTCAGCTTTTAGTGTTATGATGATGATGATGGACGAAAGTGATGATACAATTACAGACTTTTTGTATTTTTTTACGACACTGACAGGCATTTGTGTTACATTTTTTAAATTTCTTTTGGATCGTCTAAAAAGGATGGTAAAAGAAAACAGTCCCGCTACGACTATCGCAAATTTTTTGACTAATTTGCATAAAATTTATCTGTAGACTTGTGGTCTAAACTAAAGAAAACAAAACTCTATAAGGTGCAGGTAGAAAATATCGCAGAATTTAAATACTAGTTTTGTGAGATAGTCGTGTGTTTCCTTGAAACTGATCAAATTACTTGTTCTGTGGTTTTCTTTCAACAAAACATCAAGGTAGATTGTAGATTGTATATTGTAGACTTTGTAACAACAAAACTCACGTATTCTGTAACTTCTTGTGTGTACCTGTATAACTATGGAATCGTTGATGATATTCAACGGTATTTTTTTTTGTAAAAAAGGGAATCCTAACTAATTGTTTTGCGTTATTAATAATATTTGTTGTTATTTAAAACGACAAATTTACTATGTTAGGTATATAAAAATCACACGATGATTAAGATTGCCCTCTTTTTGGCTTCCTGTCATGTCATTCGGGGAAAAGAAAGCCTCTAGGCTCCACCTACAGATAGTTGTTTCGGGTCTGGGTATTTGTGTATGTGAGTTTAAATGTTTGTGAACGCACCCACGATACAGGAAAAAATCCTAGTGTGGGGCAACGTTTTTTTAAAAAAAAGAAAGAAATGCTTTTTCATATCTCCAACTCTACCGTTGAGTTCATAATGGTTACAAAAAAATAATACAAATGACAAATCATTAGACATACACAATACATAATTAGTAAGGCACTATAAAACGCATTACATCAATTTTGGTACAGGCAGACACAGACTATCACATCACGCTACTGTACTATAATCTGTCGTTTATGACTTTCTTTAATAGATTTTCAATTTTATCGCTTTAACATGAGGTTCAAGGTTGATTGGGGGAAGCTGACAGTTTTGAATAGCTTGTTGTGCTGGCAGTTGTACCATAGAGTTGAAACAGGAAAACCATTTAAATATCACACGAAGCATTCGTATTCTTTTCATAACACGGATTTGTGGCGAGTTTCTTAGTAAAAACCAGTGTCTGACGTCCATGGTTGTACCTATTGTTATATTCGCTAGCAAAAACCGACTTATATTTGGTGTATAAAAAAGTTGGTGAACTTTGACTGTTTTGAATATTGATAGAGGGAGAGGCAGAGGAAAACCACAGAAAAGATGGATGGAATGTGTGAGGAATGATACGAAAGAAAACTGGGCAAGTGCAAGTCAGACTAATCTAACAGACGGACTAATTAGATTTTTTTGGTGAAATACCCTATTATATTAACAATAATATAAAGGGTGTAAAAGTACCCTCAAAGCAAACGAAGAGCACTTATTCTTCCCACTACTGCGATATTTTTTTTTGTTCTAGACCATACCTGGGGAACCCCAAATTACGGAGATATTGGGGGTCAAAGTTCCAAATATTGCACAGCTGTTTTTGTAAATACTAGTTTTTCGTGGTTAAAACTTTACTTAAATAACCTTCATGACCCGTTTACTATTCAAAGCATCCACTAGCACAATGTTTTAAGAGTGCTACATTGAGTTTTACCCTAAAATGAGATATTGTGATTTTTGACCCCAAAAAAAAAGTCGTTTCCCAGCAAAAATTTTTGCGTAGGGGTAGGTACTTTATAGTTTGATGTACAGAATGCTTGGTTGACGTATGAGGGAAGGGTTACTTTACACCCTGTACACTGGAAATGTATATTAATGTGTTGCGGTGTGTACTGTACCTACCTAGGTACACATCTAAATAATATGGACATTCGAGATAATTTTAAAAACACATTTTCTACTCTGCTCTCTCCATTCTGGCTATAAAACTAATGATCTAATTAAATCTGTAAGACCAATTAGGTAATTAAAAATTATACTTCAGTTTTCATATTCCACCACATTTATAGCACATTGTCTCGATAACAAATGTGAGAGCTAATTCTTTCATTATGTATACGAGTGTACTGGCATACTTCATTAGTTTTTATCTTGCTTTCATCAGTGATATTACTTTTCTTGCTTACAATATTTATTATGGTTTCTTGTCATGTCTCAGTCACAGACTTTAGGTTAGATTGACCGCAAAGCTCAATTAAGAACTGTTAATTTTAAACACATTTGACAATGAGTTTTTTTGTTATACATCTGGGCCGATTTTAATTAAATACAAGATGAAGTTACAAGATAGCAATTAGATACAAGAGCAACAGTGGCCCAGGCAGGCACATTACTTTGTGTAATTTATTTCATCACCGCTGCTCTCAAAACGGTGAAGGAAAACATCGTGAGGAAACCGTCATATCTTAGAACCAAAAATTCGAACATATGTGACATCTACTAATACGCACTGGGCCCGCGTGGTGGATTATAGTCCATCCCACTCCTAGAGAGGGGGCCTGAGTCCCTGTAGTGGGAACAATATAGGCTGATGATGATGATGATGATTGTATATTTAACAGTAAGAGATATTACCTATAGTAATTCTCACTTTAATAATATAATGTAAGGTAATCTAAACCAACATTATAGAGAGGAAAGATTAGATTTTCGTTTGTTATGATTTAACTCAAAAATTACTCTGACGACTTTGAAAATTCTTTCAACATTAGAAAGCTAAATGAAAAAATATTACTATGTTAGATGGATAGTCGATCTATGGAGGAAGGTTGTAAGCTATATTATTGTGACGCAGACGAAGTTGCGTGGGTCAGCTAGTAATAAATAAACTTAATATACCTACGTTAAAGGCATTAATACGTAAGTACCTTAATAAAACAGATTCTGTGAATTCTGTCAAAAGAGCATAAAATGCAACACTCTCCTTTCTTAAAATCGATAAAGGTAGGAATAAATTAAACAAGTAAATAACACATTAATTACATACAAAAAATGGTCTCTTTAGGTTAAGCCGTGCTTGTCTAGGTTGGTCTGTGGATGGGTTACCACCCATTACATATCAAGTTTCCTCCATGCCTCGGGAACCACATTGGCTGTTGGTCCGGCTGCCATAAAGGGTGTAAAAGTACAGATGTTTGGCAGTTGTTACAGGTAGTCAGTGATCTGAAAGTCTGACAACCAATCTTACCAAAAGGTATCGTATTAATATTATCGATCCTAACTGGGTATTGGAGGTTAAATAGACAGTCGCTCCATGCAAAATGCTGGTATTCAGCCGCATCCGGATAGGATAAAAGCCGACCCCAACATAGTTGGGAAAAGGCTAGGCAGATGATGATAATAATTATGTTACACTGAGGTACAACGCTGGGGTTTTCAGCTTCGGTTAAGTTTTATAGACTTCAAGGCTTCGATCGTCGTAAGCAATTGAGTCTTGGCAAAAACAATGTTCAATTATTTTATATTGGTTTTTGAAATGATTCTTTAGGTAGGTTATTCATGGGGGTCGTTATGCGGTTTACCATATTAAAAATCTACCACTCTTGCTAAATCGACGGATGAATTGTGCATTGTTCACTTATAATCTGTTTTTTAGATAACGTTCAAGTAGTGTCAAAAGTGAAGATCAGAACACGTCTTTGTTTTTTTCGCCATGTACTTAAGTGATTAAAATTAAATATTAAGCCATCAACCAGACAGCAATGCTGAATTTAAAGAAATGCCTGATGGAAAAGCCCATTATCACTTTGCGACCGACGGGACAGTTTTTTTTTTGTTGACGTTCTCTGTGCTATATATATTCAAACGAATAACTTATCTCAATTGTCACACACACAGGTAAAGATAAACAAATATTATTGAAGTTTGATTTGTCTCAACATTATACATTCCGGACTGATGATGACGTAGTGAGGGCGCTAATAGTTCGAGGGACTAAATGAGTAATTTACCCGAGGTAAACACTGTGCTTTTCATTACGAATACGAGGAAAGTAAAGAACATAAATTATTAGCTAAAGAAAAATGAGTTTTGATCGGATTGTTGCTTACCCGCTTATTATTATTTTACCCAAATCCAAAAGGAAGGGTAATTATTTTGGCGGTTTATGTATGTATGTATGTAAGTATGTATGTATGTATGTTTGTATGTTCCACCGTAGCGCCTAGACTACTGGATGTATTTTAATAAATGAGGTGTCAATCGATTCGTAAGAATAGCCCGGGTGACATAGGCTATATAAATTTTAACAATTCTTTTTATGTTGGAATTTAAATGTGAAATTCTAAGCTCGAAAAAAAAAGTTGAGATAATCATAACATGTTTAGTATCAAATGAGAGGTCTTGGCGAGCACATTACAAATATGTATAGATTATATTATAGTTTTAGTCAACATACACGTTTAGAATGCGGTCAAAAAGTTGTCGCGGTCTAGTCGCTATTACTCGTACTATTTAAATAGCAAACCAACATTCAGTAGAATTTTACATCATTCAAGTAATATACTAGATAACGGATTTATTAAGGTGGAAGCTCACATCTGGCCCGCGAAATTCTAATTTTCTTACGTTTTTGGCAATTTGCAGGCCAGTGCTTGGTTGTATGTTTATGAAAATTTGATTTGCGACTGTAAGACGTATGAAGTTACCGAATTATAACCATCAAAATTACTAACTACTAAAGAACGACGACTAAATTACTAAAGAATGACTTTTACATGCAAAAATCAATCTTGACATGAAAATGAACTTGGAGGGTTGTATTGATAATTTTGATGGTTATAATTCGGTAACTTCATACGTCTTACAGTCGCAAATCAAATTTTCATAAACATACAACCAAGCACTGGCCTGCAAATTGCCAAAAACGTAAGAAAATTAGAATTTCGCGGGCCAGATGTGAGCTTCCACCTTAAATAACACTAAAATAAAATTCAAATAAAAATATAAGTTAAAAACTAAAACCCGACTACAAACCGCGGTCTTAAAAGTAGTAAATAATTCTTGTCTGATATTCATATATTGAATTTATATATTTCTATTTAAATATAAGTAAACTAAAAGACTTATTTACTACTTTTAAGTCCGCTGTTTGTAGTCGGGTTTTAGTTTTTAACTTATATTTTTTTGTCCTCTGATCGTCCAGCTAAGCCAGAGTTTTTCATGTTCATCATTAAAAAAATGGCAAAGATTTTGACGAAATCTATGTTAATTTTGAGAAATAGTTAAAACTAAATTATATTAAAGTCATAATATAATTATATTCTTAAGGTAACTTTATGTTATCTTAATTTTAAACGGCGCTGTAATTTAGTGGCTGTATTAAAAGTTGGAATATGTATCTTTGGGGGGCACGAGGAACAGGGTGTAAAGTTCCTCATCCCCCATAGAAAAGGGAGGATCCTCCGACCAGACGGGTGTTGTGTCTGGTGGGCTAACTGCCCAACATCTGTAAGTCGGGATTTTCTATATAGGCTAATGTGGCGGATAACTTTGATAGCGCGATGCAGAATTGTCAATGTTAGTTCGCATCTGTTGCGATAGATGGCGCTGTCGCCACATATCAATAAAAATGTGAAAATAGACCGAGACTTTTTTTTTAATTTGACAGCTGCTTGTCAGTTGAAAGCGATTCTTCCTAGGGCTGAAAAGTAGTACTTTCAACCCGCTTCGCAGGCACGTTATGACCTACTTTCAGAGTATGAGTAATGAAAAAACTCTTTTCGACTCGTTCAAGCCCATCCCTAAGCTACAACACTAGTCCAGTACTTTTGCCACAAGACCAATAACGACCATTCATCTTAATCTAATTAGCACCAAAATCATTGCAAAGTCCAATTCAATAATCCGCTGATAACTTGTCAATCTTATCATTGTTCGAGCTTATCAACGGCACAGTCAAGAACAATTTGTTTAACCGATAACTCTCGAGTCTGTGCCTATCGGTTGAGTAGGCACGTCGTTTAAACGCATTTTATTTTTCAGTTGAAAAACGGAGACGCTGACATAGAAAAAGGGAGGAGTAAGGTGTCTAGAACATCCAGTTTACCTTGGACTAAGCTGGCTATGGGGACCTTTGCGGTGGGCGTGCTGGTCGGCGCGTGCGCAATCACCTGGATATTCCAGGACTGGAAGGCTAGTCTCCTAGTACTGGCTATCCTGTGTGTGGTGTACCTCATAGCGTTCTATTGGAGATGGATCTATGTCGCCCTTATGACTGCTCACAGAGATTTCTCGTAAGTTCTTGGTGATCATTTGTTTTTGTCAAATGTTTGTATGGTTAAAATATTGTGGCATCAATGCGACTAAACTGTGACTAAACCCTGCGAGTCAATTGACTCGCAGGGTTTAGTCACACAAAGTTGGGAGTTTTTATATTATTATCGAAAGTAAAGTACGAGTTATTTACGAGAATGGAGAATTCGTATAGACTTAGGTAGGTACTCTATACGATTAAGAAGAAGAAAAATATAGGTAATTGACGAATTCCGACCTTAACATTTTTTATTTGAGTTTTTAGTTAAAATTAGATAAAGGAGACGTAAAATAACTGACATCAAGTGTAATAGAAAATTGACTACCAACATAGTCCGCCTATTCGAATCGCAACTGTTGAAACGAACTTGTCCCGGCAACCAACCATTCAATTTTATTTCACAGTGCTCTATACTGCTACATCAAAATCCTGAGGCTAACGAAGAACTTCACGAACAAGAACTGGTCCATGCCTGACATCTTCCATCAGATGGTGGTCAAGCATCCGAACAAGGCCTGCTTCCTGTTCGAAGATGAAACGTGGACATTCCAACAGGTAAATACAATATAAATCAGTGTAACATTAAATGTAGGAAACTTCTATACGGTTTGATTGCATATGAAATCCCATAGAAGTATTATGAAACGATTAGAAAATTTTATTCCGTAGTAGGTACTTTACTATACCGATGACCTGGTGAAGGTTGCGGGGACCCGCTGGATGCGAGATGCACGGGACCGGTCAATGTGGCGACACTTAGGGGAGGCCTATGTCCAGCAGTAGACGTCTTTCGGCTGAAATGATAATGATGATGACTTTAATATATTGTAAATGTCGTTACATGAATAATTAATTGTTATAGTTTTAGTTATTGTGCCTCGTTGTTCTTGTTGGTTGCAAGCGCGACTGCTGAGTTAGAAGTCCTAAGTCCGATTCCTGGGTCGGACAAAGTGCTATTGGGTCTTTCCATCAGAAATCACTCATGCAGTAGCCGCAACAGAGGTGTGCCCGGTAGATGGCAATAAGATCACCCCCTAATCTATGACATAGGACTTAAACATAACTGGTGATGTGGGTGTACCTATCGGTACACCTCTGCTTATGCCTTTGGGGATTTCAGGCGAGATCTGTAATTACTCGTAATAAAATCTACATTCTGCCCTGCTTTATCATCATCATCAGCCTATATTGTTCCCTCTGAAGGGACTTAGGCCTCCTCTCTAGTGGAGGGATAGGCTATAATCCACCACGCGGGTCCAGTGCGAATTAGCAGATGTCACATATCTTCGAATTGTTGGTTCTAAGATATGTGACATATAACGATGTTTTCCTTCACCGTTTTGAGAGCAGTGGTGATGAAATAAATTACACGAAGTAATGCGCCTGTCTTTGTTCGAACCCACGAACAACTTTTCGTGACCACTGACCACTGAGCCACCACTGCTCTCCATACATAATGTGTAAATAATTATATAGTTTAGTGTAATTCCTAGAAAAGAGGGCTATTTGATGGAGTTTTGACTTAAGTGCGTGGCGTATAGAGAATACAGTTTCGAATTGTTGTTAATCGACTTTCATAATCGTCCGTACATAGAGGATGTCAACATAAGTCGAGACACTACATAACATTCTGCAGGAAGTTTACCTATGTGTGTAATGTTGTAACACTCTTTAGCGACTTGCTGTGACAAAGTGTTATGTGAAATAGTATGTAATAGTGAGGTCTTGTTTGTAGTAGTAAATACACACATATTATGTAGAATATGTTGTGATCTTTGTACTTATACAGAGGATGTTCATATTTGGGGACGAATAATAATTCCTTCCGCGTGTAGTAACTTTAAGTAAGACGAAAGGTAGGTATGTTTTGGGCCATACCGTAACTAGAAAGTTACGGAGATATAAAAAGGAGGTCAAAGGTCCTTATTAAATCGTATTTTTGAAGCTCCATAGGGCCTGAACAATTTTTAAAATCGTTTTGTTTAGGTACTACAATGTTTGATTTAATATAAGTACCTACTCGTAATATTACTTTGTCCTAGAAATCTCAAAAAATACTTATTTACGTGTCTTGGAAATGTAATAGGTATGCATATAAAGTGTTTACATTTTTGGCATATAAAAACAACTAGTTTTTTGGTTTTTGTCGCAGATGGATAGAGCTAGTCTTATTTATTTTAAAACTGGCAATTTCCTGTTATGCAAATACTACACATAGGTAGGTACCTACATGCAATCATTCTAGATCTGATAAGTAGGTACAATTTTTGAATCAACACAAGAATATAACGATTATTAATTAGGAACGCAGGACTGAGTTAATATAGGCCAACAGCATTTGATAACAAAAAAAAACCAAAAACGAATGCTAATGTGATCCAAAAACACTGCTGCTTGCGTGTCGTGATTGAGAACACACTGCTATACTTATTTTGACATCAATTTCCGTCATTTGACATTTTAACAGCTTCCGCCGGAAAGCAATAAGTGCCTTGAACGCAATTATCACTTTCATTAGTTTGATCTCAATCAAAATGGGAGCAGTCAGGTTACTTACCTGAAATTTCACACGCCGTTTCTTTCAAGTGTGGTTTCCGGTGAAAAGAGGTCATCCCCTTTTAGTTAGTTATAGCATTGCAGCTAGAGTAACATATTTCTAGTAGAAAGTCAATACTTACCGTAGGTACCTACAATTCAATAAAACGTAACAATCCAGTCATAATTTCCATCTGTGTAGGTGGAATATAGGAATAATCCATGACATAAACCCTTTTTTTTTGTGGGGTGGGAAATCATCAAATAGGACCTCCCGCTCTTGGGCAGAGCGAAAGGGAGTGTCGGACTTCTACTGACTAAAAACCACCCATGTTCCTTCTTGGCCCTATATGTCAAGGCCGTGGTATCTCTTACAACATCCCGCTGCCCCGACGGGCGTCGGCTCTTGCGATGTTGCTGACATCTCTTTGAGGCGCGCGTGGAACACGAACGCTCCGTCGACACAGCCTGTCGTCGTCATAAGACGGACGGACGGCGAGCTAGCCCATTACTCACCGTCCACAGGCCCGCGTATGACATAAACCCTCAGACTCAAAAACAATAACTTCATCTCCTATAATTTCCAGGTGGAAGAATTCAGCTTACGAACCTCAGCAGTTCTTAAAGGGAAAGGAGTCAAGCGCGGAGATGTAGTAGCTGTAATGATCGGCAACTATCCTGAGATGCCGTCAATCTGGCTGGGAGCTACCAGAATCGGAGCTGTGTGTCCGCTCATCAACACCAACCAGACTGGCAACACCCTGTTGCATTCTATCAACATCGCCAAGTGTAATGTTGTTATTTACAGCGATGAATTTGAAGCAGGTTCGTTTACTTCTATATTGTCTTTAGTACCTAGTTGGCCATAGTTCTCCCAATAGTACTCCACTGAGTTCGACCGTATTGCTTCGGTATTATGTGACTTCGATCTTCACAACAACAACACACATAAATGATGGTTTTGTCAATGTCACAGCTTTAATTACAAACCTTTTCTCGATTTGCAGTCTCCACCTTTATGTATAGATTAGATAGATTTCATGTATGTATAATGTTACATAATATTAAAATTGGTGGAACTGGTAAAACTGGTTAAATTATTTTTCAAATTCCGTGAAGTCATCCATAATTCATAGTAGTGTCTACTTATTAGGTATTTAAAATTTAGTTTTGCAGCTGACAAAGTAGAAGATAAATTAGGACATCATTTAGTTAATACATATTAAAAAGCTATCGTCACTTACGACTACAAGGAAAGTCTTACAATTTTGTTGTTAAAGCTACCCCAATATATTATAATTATTATCGAAACATTCTACAAGAACATTCTCCGTTACAGCATTCCAGGATATATCAAAAGAACTGAACCCATCCATCAAGCTTTTCAAATTTGTCCGCCGCCCCCTCAATACTTCACCCAATGCCGTGAAGCCTGTGACCACTGAAGATGACTTCACGTCAATGTTGGAGAGCACCAACCCTTTCCCCTGGTCACCATCCGACGGTGAAGGTTTCAATGGAAAGCTGCTGTACATCTACACTTCTGGAACTACTGGATTACCGAAGGCAGCTGTTATTTCTTCTTCACGGTAAGTTTGCTTTATCGCACGTAAAACACGTTTGATGATTTTCTTGACTGCGGTAGGTCTTTGACAGCCTTTATGGCTAGTTAGAAGCCGACAAACAACCTTTCCATGCTATGGAGGACAAATAGAGGTTCGGTATAACATTTTTTGCAATCTTCTTTTCTAGACTTGCCATGCGTTTAAAGCCAAATTAAAATCTAATCTTTGTTTAAAAGCTTACTATTTCATTAACTACTACTTAAATGATAAGAATAGTTGGTCGCTGAGTTGAACACAAGACAATGTTTGTTATTTATGTTCTTTCTCCAAGATTAGTTTACTGATATGTTTATCTGTAGTCATTAACTTGCACCTTACTATTGTATCGGTTCTGGTTTTTCTAACCAACCTAACAGACAGATGTGTTGCTGGAAAGTTTGTTCCGCCACTTCTTCTTTCCAGCTAAAACACTAGGAAGTGTCGAAGGGTGGGCGTTTTGGGGACTGTCTCTTGTAAATAAGTTAAATAAAGTGAATTTTGACGTTCGAAAAGTGCTGGTTATCAGCCTACTTAGTAAATGAGTTTGATTTTGATTTTGAAAAGAAAATCTGATAATTAGCTCTGGTTAGACTAGAAGCCGACCCCAACATAGTTGGTGTGACGTTGAAGGTAAGTAAGGGTATACCATAAACCGTTAATTGGTTATGTAAATCAAATCGTGCCCGCATATATTATTATTCACAAATTAAACGGCAGACGAGGCCACCTTACCGTCGAAATTAATTAAATCATGCATATTTAAATGCAATTAATATAGGCCTTCAAATCAATCTACCCATGGCTATGTCAAAATATTAATAAGTAATTTTTAATAATTTCCAGAATGGTGTTCATGGCTTCTGGCGTTCACTACCTTGGCGGTTTGCGAACAAATGATGTCATCTACTGTCCGATGCCCTTATACCACTCCGCTGGTGGCTGCATCACGATGGGTCAATCCTTCATCTTCGGCTGCACCGTGGCTCTTAGGACAAAGTTCTCAGCATCCAACTACTTCCCCGACTGCATAAAGTACAATGCCACGGTGAGTGAAAGCTTGGAGAAAGTGCAGTGCACTAATGTGCTACATTGTACCTGGGATGTAGAGAAATCAAAACTTATGCGCTTGCGCCGGCTGATCGTTAAAAATGATTTGCTTTGTAGTTGAAGTGAAAGCGTGGAAGATGATGTTTGATTTAAGCTTAAGCTTAACGGTGTATGTGGTTTAAACAGCCTTGCCAGACCGGTATCTCGATCGATTTAAAGAAATGTTGCTCCACTGCAGGCTTAGCTGTCACGGTCAATGATTGTTATGACATTCGTTTTTGTAATAGTAACGCAACTTCCGAAAAATTCCCAACTAGTTTATTCTGCCGAAGAATTGCTTAATCAAAACCTTAGAGTACCTTGAATTACGGAACTGTCTTATTTGGAGCAATTTTGCTGGGGTTCCAAATGCGCTTTTGCCCATAATAAAATAGTCAAATCCTTCAAGCACATCAAATGGAACATCAGTGTGAAAAATTGTTGTAACTTGTCCACATTCATGGATATATCAATGAGACTACCTCTAAGTTTGGCAGCTAGTTCGCCTAGGGGCAGTTCTTATTTCCTTTGGCTAATTTGTTTATTTTATTTTCCAGGCTGCCCATTACATCGGTGAAATGTGTCGGTATGTGCTGACGACGCCGCCAGCAGCAGCAGACAGGCAACACAAAGTCAGAACAGTTTACGGCAACGGAATGAGGCCAGCGGTAAGACTTTTTTTTCTTAAAACCGACCTGTAATCGGCCAACTGTTAGAAAAACATATATAAGTCACTCACGCTTTTTCAGAAAGGTAGTCTCGTCTTTTCTTTAATGTTAACTGAAATTGTTTTCAGTTCTCATAGTCTGCGTTTGGTTTCAGATTTGGCCCGAATTCGTCAAACGTTTCAACATAAAGAAAGTGGTTGAATTCTACGGTGCTACGGAAGGAAATGCAAATATAGGTGCGAAATATGAAAAACGAACGGAATAGTTTACGAAATATTTATCAGGACAAGTATCAAATAAAGTATTGTCTTTGTTTCAGTCAACATCAACAACAAAGAAGGAGCCATCGGTTTCGTGTCTAGAATAATACCAGCAGTTTATCCTATTGCCATTCTCAAAGTAGACCCTGAAACTGGAGAGCCTATAAGAAACAGTAAAGGATTATGTCAGGTAAGAATTTCCCTGAAAAACCTTGGTAGGTCTAACACATAAATGTTGCTTTGATATGCAGCTGTAACTTCAGAACCTTTCGACCACATTAGCCATCCTTTCGGGGATTAAATAATTGAATTGAATTGGTCTTAGCAAAATGTGGCAACACAAGTTAAATTCATATTTCTCCACTTACAGTTGGCGCAACCCAACGAGCCGGGAGTGTTCATAGGAAAGATTAAAGCGGACAATCCTTCAAGAGCATTCCTCGGTTATGTAGACAAAGCTGCATCTGATAAGAAGATTGTAAGAGATGTATTCACATTCGGAGACTCGGCGTTTATTTCGGGTCAGTATGCACTTTTCTACCTATATTTATTGGGTGGGTGGTATAAGGTACTTACTTCTTCCTTTGACATTTTTGTGATTAACAATATCTATAATTACAACCGAGGAACCGTATTACAGATAATTACCATAATTTGTTTGTGTCCAAAAACAAACCCAAAGTTGAAGGTCCACCAAAAGACTCCAGTGGCATCATCTTGTAATAATATGATATTTGGAGCTATATCGCAGAATATCGATTGGTTAAAGTCAACTTTAAGTCTTGATTGCTAACTTTCGTAAAGACGCCATAACAATTTTGCCACCAAATTCTGAAGCTGAAATGAGAAATATCAATCTTGTTGCAGGTGACATTCTAACGGCAGACGAGTTCGGGTACCTATACTTCATGGACAGAACAGGTGACACGTTCAGGTGGCGCGGAGAGAACGTGTCCACAACTGAGGTCGAGTCTTCAATCTCCAGGGTCGCAGACCAGAGGGATGCTGTCGTTTACGGCGTTGAGGTCAGTTCAATTTTATTTTCTCTAGTCGTTACTTGTTCATAGACAGGCCAGTATTTTCCGAAGTCCTTCCGGATACTCTATTCTCGCGCTGCCTCGAACTAGCTAGTGTATACCATAAGTAGTTATTACCGCAGCAACAAATATTCGGCGTGAGGACCAAAAGTGCACCCTCCAAGAGACTTCTGGTAGAGAAACTGAACGACTACCGTGAAGTACAACATCGTATCTTTGTTGCCACGACAATGGTGTGTCCTCCTTTCCATTCAATCGTTTAATCAGAATAATCTGCAAAATCAGTAGCATCATCATCACATCAGCCAAAAAACTTGTCCTTCTCGTATCCAGTGAATTTCTGCAACCTGCATCAGTCATCTCTCTAATCGGACTCTATTTCGTTACAGATACCCAATACTGATGGGCGAGCGGGCATGTGCGGCATTGTAGACCCACAAGGGACTTTAGACTTGGACAAACTGGCGAAAGACATTTCCAAAGACTTACCTAAGTACGCGAGGCCTGTATTCGTGAGGATTATGACTAGCGTAGACATGACTGGTAAGTTTTGCATTTCGTACTAAATATATGCAGTGTGAACAAATCTAAGTAGGGGCGGGCTCAGAATGATGGAACTTACACGAGGTAAGCGTTCGTACGTTCGATAGCACTTCCACTCTGTATACATTGTCAGTTTACTTGCTGTTTGATCCCTCTGATCTAGTTTGCACCACTGTTGAAATCACAGTAACCTTTACTTCTTTTCACTATAAAGTTGCTATTGAGTTGGTACACTTGGTACAACTCACAAGCCTTTGAAAATCGCAGAGAGCAGTCAGTAGCGAAACAAAAGTGTATATATTGCCAATATGATTTCTGTTACTGTCTGAGCCCCACAAATCCAGATTTAGATACAATTCATTTATTTATGTTTCAATTTTGTTCACAGGAACATTCAAAATGAGGAAAGTTGACTTGCAAAAGGAAGGCTACGATCCGTCACAAGTGAAAGATACACTATATTACGCAGATCCAAAAACAGGCAAATATATGCCTTTAGGTAACGAAGAGTACGAGAAAATTCAATCAGGACAAATAAGATTGTGATTTCGTTTTCTCAAAATATTACTTTTACTGTCTCATTGGTCTAGTGGTCGTAAGCGCTACTGCTGAATATGAGGTTTTAGGTTCAATTCCTTGTAGGACGGGCAAAGTGTTTTTGGGTTTCTCTATGAGGAATTTCTCGGTTGCAGCCCAAAGTTTGAATTTGTCCCCGATTGATACCTAAAGGCTCGCCTCGTATTATAAAGGACTTAACATCTTAAACATACGTGTATGTATGTCTATAAGTGACATTATGTGAGTGTACTTTAGGTACAATTCTGCCTTCGGATATTACAGGCGGGGTGTTAATTATACTTTTACGTGGAGACATTTTTTTTTATAACAAATATTAAGTGATACTGTTAGGTGCAATTACTTGTGGCGTTATAACTAATAATTAATACGTTGCATTAGTAGAATAATTTTAGTTTTTTTGTAATTGACGTTATGTCTGTGCCTGTATATTATCATTATTAATAGATAGGATTACTTCACTGTAAATCTGTGGGTAGTTATTTAATCCCTACCTGCCTTGTAGATGTAATGCGGCTGTTGTTTTATAAAATAAGTATTCAGCACAAAACATTATTATATTATGAACCCGAGTATCATGTGAAATCATGTCTACTAAATAACATTTTTATAAAATATCAGGTATGTCCATGTGTCCATCACAACGCTAATCAAGCGAAAAATGCGTCCTTTCATCAGCTCAATTTAATTGTAAATGACAACTTAGTGCTTCAATCGTTGTAAATTATTTAATTTTAAGTTAATTTATTAAGTTACTGTATTTTAACTATTTTATATTTCCTGTGAAACGAGTAGATCTTAGAAATATGTTTTTATTAAGTATAAATATGTACCTAGCATGTACCTAGTGTACCCATGTTTTTGTACTTAGTCTAAGTACCTATGTTTTATGGACAAACGGTGTAAATAATATTTTTTTTGAAATCATGCTGCTCTTTTATTTATACTGACCCACTTTGCTTATTATGTGTTCAATTTAAATCCACACAATCCACTAAAGTAATAAGAAGTTTATGAAAATATTGAATAAGGACACCTGCGCCGTGTTCTTTAACATGAACAAATCGTTTGACTTTGTTGATAATGATATTATGCTCCAAAAAGCATTATGCATCCACGGTATTCACGGTATAGCATACAAATTGTTACAAAATTATTCTCAAAAATCGACATCAATATGATAATTGATTAAACTCGCTTACCTATCTAAATTAGAATATGATAGAGTCAGAGTTCCACAGGGTAGCATGTGAAGGCCGCCTGTATTTCTACTCTTCCTCAACGACATCATCAGGTCGTTCCACAGAAACCAAATACTACGTTTGATTAAATGACTAGAAAGATATTTTTTTTTATTATTTATATTTATGGCACTACAACGACTTACTCACTAAGAACATACTTATAATTACATCACAAACAGTTTTAAACATAGTAAATTCGTCACTTGCAGAAGTGCACAGCACTCACAGAATAATAAATACTTATAGATAGGCACAACTTGACTGATTCTATTGTTACGACGGTCATTCAGAATCTTCAAGAAACTTCACTAATAACTGTGTAGTACCTAGAAAAGTCAAGTACATTCTTTTAGTTTAGGTACCTACTTCCATTCTGTAGGTATAGTTACATTGTTTTGCCAAGGTCAGCGTTCGGCTGGCGTCGGTGTCACTAGCCATTGTAATTTCGACCGTATGCCGTCGGCGTAAAGTAGTTCTTCTTTGTTGGTTCTTTTATCTTTAAGTTTATTTTTTTGTTAATGTTTTTGTGAATGCTTTATGGAATAACAGGGAATTTTCTCGAGTTTCTTCTGTGTGTTTGGGTATAAAAGGACCGACAGAGGTCGGAGGAGTCAGTCTACTTTTAAAGCGAGACAACGGCAGGTTCGAAGAGATATCTAGTACGATAGAGTGTTCAGTAGTTTTTTGCGATTGTGTATTAGTGTTTTGTGAGTAATCAAGTTAATTCGTGTGTTCGTACTACTAATCACATCCCACATGTCGACAACCTGGCGAACCAGGTCTACATATATTGAATTGTTTGTTTCTCGGCTACGTTTCCACGATGTTCTCGTCATGGGGGACGGTTATGTCAACAATTATAGCCCAACGCTCCAAACGATCTACCTCCACAATCTTGTTTATTATATCTATGTTCACAATGTTAGGTTTATTACCAACAATGGTCCTGCCAGTGGCGGGATGTCGATCCCAAAACATTGGTTACCATTGCCGAGAACTAGCTGGGTCGGGCGTATATTTATAGTATGGCACTTCTGATACCACAAGCTTGTAAGTAAATGTTTGTACTTCAAAGCAAATAATGCTAGTGGATTATCCTCACAGTGAGGTAGAGTCTAATGTCTATGCAAGTACCTACCAAATCTCCGTTAGCCAGACAAGAACACTCAGAAATAATATGTAGTATCGATTTTCCCGCACGAATGCATGCCCAGCATAGTAACCAACCGAGCAATCTTTCACAATAACATACATTATGTAGGTATATTACATACATAACATCACGCCTGTAATCCCCGAAGGGTTAGCCAGAGTTGTACGTAATAGTACAGTTACACCCATATTTCGCTAGTTACGTTAAAGTCCTAAGTAGTATGTTTAAGTCCTATGTAATATAGGGCGTGGCTACTAGGTACTGAGAAATTATTTTTTGTCATAAACCCATCAATAACAATTTGTCCGACCTAGGAATCGAATCCGTCCTGGATTAAATTCTCTCACAACATAACTATTATTATTATATACTAGCGGACGTCACGCGGTTTCACCCACGTATTGCCCGTTCCCGAGGGAAAACAGGGATAAAAAGTAGCCTATCTCACCCGCGGGATAGTGCAGCTTCCCAACGGTGAAATAATTTTTCAAATCGGTTCAGTAGTTTCGGAGCCTATTCGTTACAAATAAACAAATCTTTCCTCTTTATAATATTAGTGTAGACAAGTAACTGCTCTAATAGGAACATAGTGAGGCCTTTGCATGTGGGTGGGATGAAAATGCTAAAGGGGAATGTTTGGTGTTACGCGAATGGATGAAATAAGAAAGATCCAAGTACCTACCTATATGAGAGGAAGTCTGAAAGTGACGCCAGTGACTGAAAAGTTGTGCGGTACCTTGTGTTGCGCAGGAAATGAGGAAAAAGTCGTGAGAAAAGTTTTCAGTATTATAAATGTTGAGGGATGTAAGAGTACAAAAGCCCAAAGAAATGATGAGTATGTTTGCCCTGGCTGGAAGGTTTACACTCAAAGCACCCACAGTAAATTGTAGTGAAGCAGTCGACAACCTCATAGGTTAAAATATGAACATGAATATGACGAGTAATAGAACAACTAAGAATGACAGAAGAAGACAGCAGGCCGCGCCGACCCCAAATGTAGTGGGATCAGGTTAAGTCTTAACTTGATCCAAACACATTTACTGGGTTATGAGAATGATGAGGAACGTAGGTAATGATAGTGAGGCTATGTTCATCATCATCATCAATAGCCTATTAATGTTCCCACAGCTGCGACACAGGCCTCCTCTCTTTGAGAGAGATAATATATATGTTATGTTAATGTTTGTATGTTCTTAAGAGAGCAGTTATAGCCAGTAGTAAAGTAAGTTTATGATATAACTATAGCTGTTGCCCGCGACTTCGTTCGCGTGGAATATTTTTTTAGTTCTTTTTTTATAAAAAGTATCCAATGTTACTTCTAATACCTCGAAGAAAATGTGGACAAAGTTTCATGATGATCGGTTAAGTAGTTTTCGTGTGAAAGCGTAACAAACAAACTTACATTCACATTTATAATAATAGTAAGGGACGATAAAGATAGTATTTCGGTATCGGATTTTACTTAAGCCAGTAGGTAGGCCTACTGGCTTAAGTAAAATCATTAAATAACCCGCTCTTGGGCCGAGCGAAAGGGAGTGTCCGACTTCTTTTGACTAAAACCACTTATGTTGCACGAGGCCGCCGTATCTTTGTGAACAACCCGCAGCCCTGACGGGACCGCAGCCCCGACGGCGACGGGGTACCTACCCTTACGTGCCTAACCAATTTTACTATAAGTTTCTCATACCAGATTATTGATAACTATGTGGTTTTTTTTCGAGGGTAGGAAATCTTCAAATAACCAAATGACTCTTCCCGCTTTGGGCAGAGTGGAGTGTCAGACTTCTACTGACTAAAAACCTCCCATGTTCCTTCATAGCCTTTTGTGTTCTGGGTCGCGGTACCTTTTTCGAATAACCCGCAGCCCAAACTATGAGGATCTTTACTGGTATATCATGTAATTCCTTACTGGTATAACCTACCAGTATCGAAAAAGTTATGTGATTTTGATTTTTAAACCGTAAATCATTGTATTTAGAAAGTGATCTAAATTGCTGCTAATATCGTCTTCAGAAAAAACTTTACCCTTTCCTTGCAGTCGGGCTGAGTCGGGTAAAGAGCCTGTCACTAATGTGCGTAAACTAAACGGAAAATGGGCAAATCATTTCTACAATTATCAAAGCTAATGTACCTCTTAATATGACTTTATTATAATATTATTGCTCTATAATAAGTATGTTTAGCCGTATTTCCAATAAAATAATTTAAATATTTATTGAAGATTCTCATTACGCTGTGGTTAACAAAACGCAACTGTCAGTCAATATTAGTCTCTCTACAATTTTTCTCTATGGCAACGATTGATAAAAATAAAAATCAGGTTTTTTGTAAATTTTACAAGAATTTAAGTACGAAAAATTAATAGCGGCTGGGCCTAACAAAACTTGTTTACAACTGTAAAGTGCGTTAAATTATGGACAAGTTCAATGATTACAATTATTGTGTCGCTTTCTTGTGGCAATAAACTGAGTAGATAGCAAAAATAGAACTCTTGTTTACGCCTTGAGAGAGGTTCTCGCAAACAGTGCGAGTGAATGAATTAAAGCCGGTCAACGAGCGCACAGCGCGCCACAGCCACAGTGGGTCGCCGAACAGCAGTTAGACGCGTTTCGTTGCGAAAGGCGGTCGTGATGGTGCTCGTGTTTGTCGCTGCGGCGGCTGCCTGTGCCGCCGTTTGGCTCTCCCAAGGATTCCTCTGTATGTTTGTGGCTGTTTTAACTCTCTGTGCAGTTTACCTCCTTGCATTCCAAACACATTGGTGTTACATCGCGCTAAGGACTGCTCCAAGAGATCTCAGGTGAGGGTTCTAAATTGGCACGTCATCGCATCCCATTTATATTCGATATCGTTACAGAAATTACACTAAATCATTTACCTACCTACTAATAAGTTAAAATACCATTCATTTATGTAAGACACAACTTTTTCAAAAAGTTTTATGTCAACACCATGACTTGTAGGCTTAAGTATTAACATTTATTTATTTGATAATTTTAGGGCCTTATTATCATATATAAAGATCCTATGGATAACAAGGAAGTTCAGCAGCCAAAACTTGACTTTACCAGATGTTTTCCACGATGTTGTGAAGAGGCATCCTGATAAACCATGTTTCTTGTTCCAAGATGAAGTCTGGTCCTTCAAAGAGGTTTGTAACACTTTTGAATAATTTCTAGTCAAATAGTCACCTAAAAAACTATCCAAGAAGTACCTAGCAAATAAATTGTAACCCACAAGCAACAAGTCTTGCTATTTTCCTGTCCATCATTACAAATTCACTAGCTGTACACACACAGGACATATTACAACATAGTAGAAATCAAACCTAAGTAATCTATCTGTGTTATACATGCATGGAATGAACTTGTAAAACAGAAAATGATGTTTAAATTGAGAAGAAAGTAAGCCTTTTGAAATTACTGATGCATTATAAAAGAGAAAGTCTTAAACTGTATACACATGTCTTTTGCCTTTTTGTAATAAGTCTTTTGAACAATCTACGTATTAAGCTGAGTGTAGGGTCAAATTTTCAATATTCAACAGTATATTGTCTTTCATTTTGTAATGTAATTCATTACTTACAGAATATTAAATTCAAATAGTTTCATGTTGAAGTGGAATCATTATTTCAACAAATTTCCATAAAATGAAGTAGAATTGCATCAAAAAGCACATACATTTTACCTATCTCATTTGCCAAACAATGAAATAAGCAAAAAATCAATTAATGCTACATTCAGGTGACAGTATGTCCTTCAGTAAACTGTAATTAATTCAGAAATATTACTAATTAGCCATTGTTTAAATTCGGGTTAATTTATTACTTTTGGTAAGATGTTAAGGGGATAATTTAGTCACTTGTCACACTTTAGACTTTATTTTTTACTTATTTTAAGTCATTGATCTGATTACAAAGGAAAATTATAATTTTTGGCATAAATTAAATTGATTGAGTTAATTTGTTAACCCAATCTGTTTTTTTTAAATTGTCTACTATCAGTATGTGCTTATGAAAGTCTACTATATATTAGAGATATCTAGAGTTTGTTGAAATCAACAATGTATCAGAGATTGCAAGCCCGAGATAACATTGAACACAGCAGATAATTCATAATTCTTAAGAGAACAACTATTTCTCTTATCAATTGTGATGCATCTGCTGAATAAGTTTTGTGATCAGTTTAAACTATATTTAATACTAGCTGTTGCCAGCAACTTCACCCACTTCAACTCGAAAATTATCCCATGGAAAGATAAAATCGGGATAAAAACTATCCTGTGTGTTCATCCAGGCTATGTGTGTACCAAATTTTATTCAAATCCATTCAGTAGTTTTTGCATGAAAAAGTAACGAACATACACACTCACACATACAAACTTTCGCCAGTCATGTTGAATGCCCATGTAACGCCCACTCCTATCAAGATCGGAGACTCTACACTCAAAGTTGTTGATAAGTATGCGGACACAAGTAAAACAACGGACGGCTTGTAGCACACTGGTTTATTTGGACAAGCGACATGGCTTATATAGGCGTGGATCATGGATGCAACCACCCTCATATATAACATTCCTCCCCATAGCTTGACAACATAAACATAATAAGATGTATCTAGTAAAATTGTTTATAATCCACCCTAGGTACAGTTCGCAGTTTTGTTCCGTCACTCATTTGCCTTTTTGACCCCACAGGGGTCTCGCCTGACCTCGCCTCCACGAGAGTTTCATCATGAGTCCCGTCTGATGCCTCATGGAATTCGTCGTTTTCGTCCTTTGATTTGCGGGTCATTGTTTCTGTTGCCACTATTTCACCTGTCTCACTATTCTCCTCCCCTCCTGTGTCTGACGTCTTATCATCCACTGTGAGTGTTGGGTTTGGTGGTGAAGTTCCTAGTGGTGTGACGTCTTCAATTTCAATGGGGCAATCCTCTATCCCGTGAGAAACTGTTGCTGTACCTTTGTATGCTATTAATTGATTTTTGTGTTTTTTAATTTTACACGAAGTTATACAATCTTTAACTATATATATTACTTTTCCGTATCTTTTAATTACTACACCTTTATTCCATGACCCTTGCTTATTTATGTTGGTTTTTTTATACAAAACATAGTCCCCAACCTTAAAATCTTTGCTAACCTTGTTGTCGTTTAACACCTTAGACTGCAAACACTGTTTGTTTTCGACGGTTCGAGTGAGAGTGACTGACGACGGCGAAGGTGGGTTTGGATTGATTAAATCTAATCGCGATCGCAGCTTATGTCCGAACACCAACTGGGCAGGTGAACAGCCCGTTGCCGAATGAACGGAATTCCGATAATCAAATAGATATTTAAATAACTTATTATTCAATGCCTTGGTATTGTTATTATTGCATAACAGACAGGATTTAATTCCCTTCTTCACTACCTTTACGTAGCTTTCTGCCTGCCCGTTACTGGCCGGGTGATAAGCTGGTGACGTCACATGCGATATTCCGTTAGATGTACAAAACATTTTGAATTCTGTAGAAGTAAACTGCGGGCCATTATCACTGACTATGGTGTGTGGTAACCCAAATCTGGCCATGTATTCATATAATTTATTAATGAGCGAACAGGACGTCGTACCTGTCCCCATATCATAGGCTTCTACCCACTTTGAATACGCATCTACAATTACTAAAAACGAACGATTATGTATTGGGCCGAGAAAGTCAATGTGAATACGATAGAACGCTTGCAGTGGTTGTGGCCATAACGCTAGCGGTGCTCGCGCTGGTAACTGTCTCAACTGTAAACAAACCTCACAGTCCGCTATCATTTTTTCTACCGCATTATCTATCCCCGGAAACCAAAATCTACCGCGCGCTTCAGCTTTCGTTTTCACGATTCCTAAATGTGATTTATGAAGTTCCGATAATAATTTAATTCTAAGTGTTTCGGGTACTACTACTTTATGTCCTCGCATAATACATCCGTTTTCATAAGACAGTTGAGTTTTACATAAAAAATAAGGTTTCATTGATATATCTGATAACCGCTCAGGCCATCCCTTAACAATATATGATAAGACCCTTTTTAATATGGCATCCTTAATAGTTTCGTTATGAATTTCACTACTCGTAACCGGTAAACTGCCATCGATAACGAAGTTAACATAGGACGCGCGATCTTCTACCGGTACTAAACTATCGTCGGCTTCGTAGCCGCACCCCCCGCTTAGCGTCGTTAACTCGTGGTCTGGCAGACTGGCGCGCGACAAGTAATCTGCGCTGTTATCATTGCTGCGTATGTATTCAATGGAGTAATTATAACCACTTAGAAACATCGCGTAACGCTGCAGTCTATTTGCAGAAACTTCTGGTATTCCACGATATGGACCGAAAATAGATAAAAGAGGCTTGTGGTCTGTGCGAAGTACAAATGGAATGGCCCTCCCGTATAAATATTGGTGGAATCGTCGCACCCCGAATATAATTGCCGTAGCCTCTTTTTGAAGTTGAGAATACCTCTTCTCTGCGGAATTTAGTGTACGAGAGGCAAATGAAACTGGGCGTTCCACCCCGTCAGTACCTATCTGCGATAAAATAGCACCTAACCCACTGGGCGATGCGTCCACCGTTAAAATAATTTTTGCATTTTGATTAAAATGCGCTAGAACCTGGTTTGAGGCTAAACGTTGCTTGATTGCATTGAATGCTTGGTCATGTATGACCTCCCATTTCCATTTACTGCCTTTTTGCAACAATGAGTAAAGCGGGCCTAATATTGATGATGCGTTAGGGACGAAGTTCCTATAATAATTGACTAATCCTAAAAAAGATTGTAACTTATTTACGTTTGTCGGTGTAGGTGCCTCAACGATTGCTTGAACCTTTTGTTTTGATTTACTTAAGCCATTCTTATCTATAGTATAACCTAAATATTCTATTTGGTTCTCAAAAAACACACACTTGTCTTTACGAAGTGTTAGACCTGCGTCTTGCAGTCTTTGTAACACTGCGCTCAACCTCTCTAAGTGTTGCTCTTTTGTATCTCCCGTTATACATATGTCGTCGAGCATGCACATAACACCGTCCAACCCTGATAATAAACACTCCATTGCCCGTTGAAAAATAGCCGGGGCACTGGAGAGACCAAAAACTAGCCGCGTATACACAAACAACCCACGGTGGGTATTTATGCAAGTTAATTTCTGAGATGCCTCGTCTAAGACAAATTGCGAATAAGCTTGCGTTAAATCTAACTTGCTAAACTGCTGTCCCCCATGTAATTTTGTAAACAGTTCGTGTGCCGTCGGTATCGGATACTGTTCGATAACTAGCTGCTTGTTTACGCTTACCGAATAGTCTACACACAACCTAATTGAACCGTCTCGCTTTAATATAGGGACAATAGGCGATGCGTAATCGGAGTGTTGAACTGGCTTAAGTACTCCTATACGTACCAAACGATCGAGTTCGTTGTTTATTTTATCTTTAAGTGCAAACGCTATGGGCCGGGCTTTGAAAAAAACCGGTTTCGCGTCCTCTTTCAATTGTAATTTGACCTTATATTTAGTAAATACTCCCAGTTCGTCGGAGAAAACAGATGGATGCTTAAGTTTCAACTGTTCGGCGATATTATTTGACTGACAATAATTTATTTGTAACATTTGTAATTTAAACAAACAAATAAAATCTCTGCCTAAAATTGGTGGTCCACCATCACGTATCACTCGCACATTAACTATGTGTGTTTTATTCAAATAGGTTATTGGCAATTGTAATGTTCCTAGACAGTTGATAACATGACCTGTGTACGTAAATAACCGATCTGATGTTGATATTAACCGAAAGAATTGAAAATGTTTTTTGTAAACCTTCTCGGAAATCGCTGTGACTGCTGATCCGGTATCAACTTCGAACTTTAGCTTTGTATTTTGTATCGAAACTATTATCGTCATTGGTTCGCCGCTACGTGAACATATTTTTGTTCTCCTACCGTCATCGTCACTTTCGCTCGAACCGCCTTTTCCTACGTAATTTATTTTTTTACACATTCTACGTAGGTGACCTTTTACGTTGCACTTTTTACATGTATAGTTAGCAAATCGACACTGAGACGTTTGATGATTTTTATAACCGCACACGGAGCACTTTTCTTTGTTAGCACTGGGTTCGTTTGTGGCCGCGATCTTGAACAGCCCTTCGCTAGATGCTGGCGCCTGCGCCGACGCCGACGATGATGCGGCTGCTCCCTTGCGTGCACTGCGCACGCTCTCCGCCAAATCCATTGCTTTAGCCAGTGTCAAGTCTTGAAGGTCACGCGCAAACAGCTTGTCCTTCTCCGCTCCCGGCAGCATACCCATAACAAAACGGTCACGCAGCGCCTCTTCTACATTCAGAAATCCACAATGTATAGTGAGGCCACGTAGCCTCGCAGCCCATTGTGAAAATGTTTCTTCCAGACCTTGAGTAGCAGCATAGAAATTATACCGCTCACCAAATCCGCATTTCTTTGGTGTGAAATGCCTGTCGAGAAGTATGAGTATGTCTTCGTATGGCGTCTGCGTCAGCTCCTTCGGTAAAGCCAAATCGGCCGCCAGTTTGTAGGTGCTGTCTGTGAGTGCACTTAACAATATCGCCCGTCTTTTCACTCCCTTTGGATCCTGTACACTGTCAACGTCGTTCGCAATGTACCATTGTAACAATCGCTGTTTATAGTTTTGCCACGTATGTACGTTGTGGTCAAAACTCGACAAGATTCCGAAATGAGACATTGTATTTTACTTTTCTAAGTCGCGGGTAAGTTCTCGTCGCCACTGATAAGTATGCGGACACAAGTAAAACAACGGACGGCTTGTAGCACACTGGTTTATTTGGACAAGCGACATGGCTTATATAGGCGTGGATCATGGATGCAACCACCCTCATATATAACAGTTGTAGACGATTATGTCTACCTGGGACAAACAGTCCAGTTAGGTAGGTCCAACTTTGAGAAAGAGATCAATTGTTGAATCCGACTTGGCTGGGCAGCGTTTGGGAAGCTGAGTAGTATCTTCTCGTCCAACTTACCGCAGAGTCTCAAGACGAAGTCTATAACGAGTGTGTATGATAACATACGGGACCGAAACGTGGTCGCTAAAAATGGGCCTTACCAGAAAGCTTAAAGTCACCCAAAGGGCAATGGAGAGGGCTATGCTCGGAGTTTCCTTGCATGATCAAATTAGAAATGAAGATATCCGCATGAGAACCTAGGTTACCGACGTAGCCCGAAGAATTGCCAGACTTAAGTGGCAATGGGCAGGCCACATTGCTTGCAGAACTGATGGCCGATGGGGCCGAAAAGTTCTGGAAAGGCGACCGCGAACCGAAAGACGTTGCGTTGGAAGGCCTCCCACTAGTTGGGCCGATGACCTGGTGAAGGTTTCGGGGATCCGCTGGATGCGAGACGTAAAGACGGGACCGGTCAATGTGGCGATACTTAGGGAAGGCCTATGTCCAGCAGTGGACGTCTTTAGGCTGAAATGATGATGATGCGGTCCTCGTGGGTACCGTGAATGAGGGCTACTCCTTCCTATAGAACGGTGGTGTTTTACCCAGCAGTGGGAATAATCATCAACATATTTCTGCCCTTGTCTCATATTACGTGGAGTCAGGACAACACGTCTTTTTCTTCAATTTTCCCTTGTCAATCGTCACACTATCATCTACTCCTTTTTCCTTCATATCCTCAGACAATACATCTTTTCTTTGGCCTTTCTCTCTCCATCCGTCAATATTATAGTCACCACTCAGCCTCATGTGATTTGTCCCAGTCGGAATCAATCATCAAATAACTCCTCCCGCTCTGGGCAGTGACTTCTACTTACTAAAAACCACCAATGCTCCTTCGTAGCCCTTTGTGCCGACGCCGCGGTATCTCTTTCGAACAACCCGCAGCCCCGACGGGAATTTAATAGACTCCATACTTCCTGTTTATTCTCGTGAAGTACTTTATATCATCATTAGTACAAAGGTGTAAAGTTCGAAATCACACAACAAAGTGTTTTGCTTTAGTCATGTTGCTAAATATAGGTTGTATCCGAAACGGCTGCTACTTACGAGCTGTAAATTGTAGGTTAGAGCCCATTCAGACACTTTGCTGCTCAAAATGAAGAAGGATGTCAATGTGAGAAAATTCGAAGACGTGACGTACCACTAGGTCTGCGTGGTAAACTACAGTGCCCACCCTCTTTCAGAGGGACCTGCATCCCAACAGTGGGAATACATATTGGCTCGTTAGTACCTAGTGCTCGCAATCGCGACTGCTGAGCATCCTGGGGCCGATTCCCGGGTCGGGCAAAGTGTTATTGGGTTTTTTCCATCATGAACTCCTCAGTAGGAGCCACGGAGTCCGGTTTCGCCTTCTATTACATATGAAAGGAACTGGCTATTTGACTACTGTTAAAAATTCACGAAAATGTAATGAAATCGATCAGGCTTAGTTTTAACTGATTTTAAATGACGTGTTAGACAAAGTCAGCCCTATAGAAACGTGACGTCATATTTCATACCGCCATAGTTATGTAGTGCAAATGGCCGTTTCGCAGCGACAAAGATAGAAAGTGCCCCCACCAAAAACCTCAAAAGCAACTACAACTGTAACTACTCCATTTTTTTATCGATATTATTTCTGGTTGTTCTTTGAAATAACATAACATTTTCGTAAATTTTTAACAGTAGTCAAGTAACCAATTGGTGAAATGTGGCTGTTGTATTCCTGCAGAATACCTCTGTTTATTCTCTGGGGTATTTACGGCGTGATGTTATGTTTATGCTAAAGATCATATTTTTTTGTTTAAGGTGGAAGATTACAGCTTGCGGGTATCAGCTGTATTAAAGACCCAGGGTATAAAGAAGGGAAACATTGTTGGGTTGTTAGTTAACAACTGCCCCCAGCAACCTGCTCTATGGATGGGCATAGCCCGCCTTGGGGCTATCACCCCGCTCATAAACACGAACCAGCGAGGAAAGGCTCTCGTACATTCCATTAATGTCGCTAAATGTGACGCCTTGATTTTCTCCGAGGAATATCTACCTGGTAAGTCACTTAAACAGGTTTTAGTTTAAAGTGCTAAAAGGCAATGACACCTTTCAACGCTAGCCTCACTTTTGTTTCGTTAAAATATAGTTGAAGTAGGAGTTTTAGTTACAAATGGTTTGTATGCAAGGCGACCAAACAAGCTAAACTGACCAGTTTATGCAGATCTCTCATTGTACGGGTAATCGACAAAGCGAGGTCATGATATACTGGCAATGAATAAGTTCGATGCCGTCGTGTGTACACAGTACCTAGTACTCTGCATTGTAAATTTCTATAGCTACCTATACAAATTGATCGTTGGATCAAATGATTCCTACAAATTACAGTACAATGGTTTAACGTGTAACTTTGTACCTTTCATAGATCGTATACCTCGCGTCTCTTAATGTCACACTAGATATAAAAATATACTAAAAATTCCGTAGGTCCAAAAACAAATTACTTGTTTTTAAAGTTCTTTCGCCTATCATTTCAAACTGACCTGTGAAATTCTATCGAAGTGTGAAATGAAAATAAAGCGAATTTGACTTTGATCATACTTTTTTTTGAAATTTCTTTTTTTTTCCATTTATGCATTTTATGTATTTTTCCATGGGACTTAAACATAGTTGTCCCACTGAGTTTAGTCGCACAAGGTGGACCGATGACCTGGTGAAGGTTGCGGGGACCCGCTGTATGCGAGACGCACGGGACCGGTCAATGTGGCGACACCTGGGGGAGGCCTATGTCCAGCAGTGGACGTCTTTTGGCTAAAATGATGAATGATGAAACATAGTTGGTGAAATGTACAGTACAATTACGCTGATCCCTTCGGATTGTTGAATAGTGTACAGGTTACCTACATGCGGAGTTATTTTCTATACGGACCTTGTAGAAACTAGAACAAATTTCCGTGCGTTCAAGCATTTTTGTCATACCTATTATTGGAATCAAATATAACAGCTCACAACTTAGGACCCAGTAATATTAATTAAATAATATCCGTGGTGCCAGGCAACTGGGCTTATCCCAGTTGTATACGTCCCTGTGTGCCTGTTGGCCTTGTTCTGTTCTGTCTCCTGCTGATATGGAGGGAAGTGGAAATTGTGTTTTTCCTACTCCTCCGCTATTCTTTTCTGATTAATTTCATTGCGGGATCCAAGACAGTTAAATCGTTTCTCTGGGACTTCGTTGAGCTTCATTGTCTCGGCGCTTTTCTTGTGGTCGCCACTGTTGATTCTGGCTTACAGAAGTTACAGTGGTTTGGGAATAGTGTGGCGGGCTTAATCCCTTCGGATAAATAGGCCTGATATTATGCATGTTTGTTACCCATTTAACAGACACATATGATTTAGTACTACACATTTCCATTAATATTTTATCTGCTACTTGTTAACAAATGAACCTTGAACCTGCTTCTAATTATCTAGCCGAGAAAACGATTGTTTATTTCAGTCTATACTTCTTCATCTCCTTATCATATTGATGAGTTTACCGACTCATACCTACTAAACTATTGACCCGTCAAAGTCTATATTATGCTATGTGTAAGTACGTAAAATTATAGTAAACTGAATTAGGTTGCCGATTAACGTGAAAATTGAATTATTTAAAGGGGTTTGAACTTTTTTGTATGCAAGCTGGCATATAGATTTTTTTTTTAGAATTAGGGCCCGAGGTGAAATCTGTATGTATGGGTAGAGGACACCTAGACGAACGACCATGTCATGGAACATGGTCCCCAAAGTGTCACGTTATCAAGATATTTGAAAGTAAAAATCGACATATGAGTACAATGACCACATAATAAATTGATCTTTTACATGTGTATAGGCGTTGATTAATATCATTACTGTTTATTGAAAGAGATTAGGTACACTACATAGGTACTACTAGGAGCACGAGAAAGCTATTCTTTGACATAACACAGCCTTTCATTGCGATGCAAAGCGATTTTCTCGAGCACATAATAATAATCAACCTGGGAACGATTATTGGGACTATTTAACGCCTATACACGTAATAAAACTTTTTTTAATGATTTTCGTTGTACTCATTTGTCAATCCTTTAAATATATCGGTAACGTGACACTTTAGGGTATCGTGTTACTGGACATTTTTTGTTCGTGTATATGTCCTCTATTTTATTTTATTTTATTCTCTTTGGGAAACTTACAGCGAATACAGACAATGTACTTAATCAATAAACATTTGAAGGCCAATTACAGGTTTCCACAGTTAAAACACGAAAACAAAGAAATAAACAATAAAAGGTAACAATAAACAAACAAAGTAACACGATCGAAGAATATAAACTAAAAGCCACACAAACAGTTAATCAACAACAATCGACAAAACCTTCTTCGAGAACCACTTTATCCATTTGTGAAAACACCATGAAAATGGGTTCAGTAGTATTTGAGTTTATCACGAACAGTCAGACGCGGCAGAGACTTTGTTTTTTAATATGTAGTGATACATATTAAAAAACAAAGTCTAATAAAAAGTAAATTTATCTGACGGAGTAATTCGATTTTTTTGGTGAAATACCCTATTATTAATTGTGGTAACTGTTCATGACTCTTTAGTCGTTCCCTTATCTCAGAAAGATTATTTTCGTTCAGGAACTCGCAACATCATATTATCTTACTCTTCCATACATTGTCTATTCTCTGTCAGTTGACATCCTAAGTACTAAATTCCCACTTTAAGTTAACTCAGGATATTGTTGGTACCGCAAAGATGATTACGACTAGGAAGTAGGAACCACACATTGTAGAACAGTTTACCTTAACAAGAGCAAAGTATGATTGATTACCAGAACATTCTGAATCATCATCGTTGACCTAGTTATACACATTTGAGAGGCAAGTAGTCTTAGGGGCCTTGGATTCCGGACTTAGGTCGGAATAACAAGGAATAGATCGTGATTTTGAATCCTCAACTTTTAATGTCTTGAACCCTATTATGTGTATGAATAGAAATATGAACGGAGACGATACGATCTGTAGTTTCTACTTACGCCCGCCAGGAGAAAGTCGTGAGTTTATGATTGCTAAACGCTAGCATGACAGTTTAAACTAATTCGTGACTGATTCGCTTAAGCAGGCAAAGCATAGGGAGATCTAGAAGAGAATGGGGAAGGCTTTTGCTCAGCATTGGGGTAGAATAGGCTAAGTAAGTTAAAATATGTACTACGCAAAATGTGATGGGGTCAGAACTACTCATCACAAAAACCCAAAGAAAATAACACAAATAATGTACTACCTAAGTGCTAAAGGCCACCGTCGTAAAGTAAATATGTTCATTAATAAATAATTTACTATTTCAAAACAATAGTTAGGAATAATAACTTTTGACTTCATAATAATAGGTGATACTTACATAGCAAAATTCCATTTTTGTAATATTCTTATGCTAATGGTACGATACTAGCATTTGTTAACACACTTTTTTGTCTCAGCCTCATAAATAGTAGCATAAATTAGTTTCTAGTAAGTTGATTTGTTCAAGGCAGCTTTTTTCTGCATTTGATGCTCAAGTGGATGAAATACAGAATCACATAGAAATAGCTAGCGAAACTCAAGAAACAGCGACGATGGCAATATCTTAACACGACAGAACAATTTCTAAACTGGCTTTTTTCTGCATTTGATGCTCAAATGGATAAAATACAGAATCACATAGAAATAGCTAGCGAAACTCAAGAAAAAGCGACCATGGCAATATCTTAACACGACAGAACAATTTCTAAACACGTTATAAACGCATTTTCGAAATGTACTATTTAAAAAAAATACTTTGTATGGAAAATTACAAATCAGACTTTATATTTTTCGAAAATGTTTCTACATATTTCGGTCAGTCGGTTCAGTCAATTCGAAAAATAAGGACTGTAAATATAATAAATACATAAATATAGAAATCAGTATGAAATGCCGTACGGCGTATACACTCTTATATATCCATCACATCACGACTGTAAACAAATGGTATTCGTTTTTTTTTACGGTCGTGTAGTCTTCTCTTGAACTTAATCTTGCCCTGAGGACCGAGATGAAGTCGACGATGGAACGAGCTAACACAAAAAAGCCTTTACAACTGTAAAGTTTTGCTAGCGAATTGAATTAGCCATAATACACTATTTATACACAGTTTTCTCATATCATCTTTCTACAATTTTCCAGCTATACAGGATGTAGCCAAAGAGCTGAATCCCACTTTGAAGCTGTTCAAATTCTGTCAGCGGCCTATAAACACTTCAAACCCGAAGGTAGACGTCGCTGGTGAGGGTATCTCGGACTTCACCAATTTGGTGGAGACCACACCCCCTGCACCTTGGACTCTGGCAGACGCTGAAGGCTTCCAAGGAAAATTGTTGTATATCTACACATCTGGAACTACAGGACTACCTAAAGCTGCTGTTATTTCTAATGCTAGGTAAGAACTTGAGAACGAGGCTGGAATGAGTATCTAGAGTATCCTACATTGACCGATACAGTAAGAAATGTTAACACATTGCATTCCGTTTTCTGTCGAAACTTGCTACTTGAATTGCTTGAACTTAGTTTACTGAATCCGTCAGTGTATCCCTCAAAATGTAGTTTTTTGTTACGTATTTTTGCATAAGGCTTCGCTATCTTGCGTTTTATGTTACAAATGATTACAGATTAAAACACTAAAGCTCTCGAAAAACGCGTTCCAATGTTTTTTTTTTCAGATTTGTCTTTATGGCAACTGGTCTCCACTACATGGGTTTGGAAGGTAACGATGTGTACTACTGTCCCCTACCCCTCTACCACACCGCGGGGGGAGTGATAAGCGTCGGCCAATCACTGATAATGGGCTGCACAGTGGCGCTAACACCTAAATTCTCCGCTTCAAAATACTTCCCGGACTGCGTCAAATATCAAGCGACGGTATGTACTTTTTTTCAAACTTACATAAACACGCAGAACGCTGGCTACCGGCGCTAATCTGCTGGCGTTTTTCGAAACCGATCGGTGGAGGCAGTCTCCTTTGTGCCGAACCAGCACCGATAAGCGTTTTTCCTCTACGCGTATACGCCCTTAGAGACAATAAGCCATGTCAGATTTCTATCTGATTTGATATACAAGGTGTCTCAAAAGAAAGTTCACATTTAAATCTTTTTTTAAAAGAAAAGTCTTAGCTTTATTGAAAAAATGTTTATTTTATATTGAAGTACACTGTTTGGGAATTTATATTTTAAAAATAACATCGTCCAAATGTAAACCGTTGCGCTCTCGGCATTCATTTAGTCGGGCACTAAAATTGCCTATGACAGCTCGGCAGGTAGTCTCCGTGATGGCTGCCATTTCATGACGGATATTTTCTTTTAATTGTGCCAGGGAAGTCGGTTTATTAGCGTAAACTTTTGATTTGACATAACCCCACAGGAAAAAATCCATAGGCGTTAAATCGGGACTCCGTGGAGGCCAATTTATGTCACCTCGCCTGGAGATTAATTTGTTCGGAAAAATTTCTCGAACTCGAGGCAGAGATCTGTTGGACGTGTGTGAAGTTGCTCCATCCTGCTGGAACCATGTTCTTTGGTTGTAACCAGGAAAGTTTTGCAGTTGGGGTACGAAAAACTCGTCTAACATCTCCACATAACGCTCTGAATTCACTGTGAGTGTGCGTCCCCTTCCATCTTCAAAAAAGTAAGGGCCGATAATTCCTCGCGCCGACATCGCTGCCCATACGGTGACTTTGGGTGAATGTAGCGGTTTCTGATGTTTTTGTTTTGGGTTGGTTGCACTCCAGTAACGACAATTTTGCTTGTTTACATGCCCATTCAGGTGAAAATGGGCTTCATCGGAAAACAAGATGTTGGTGAACGTTGGAAAGCGCTCAATCATCTGATTTACAAAGGCAAGCCTCTGACCAGCATCTTGAGGCTTCAGTTCTTGCACTAACTGAATTTTGTACGGGTGCAGCTTTAAATCTTTGTGTAAAATGCGGCATAATGAAGATCTGTGCACATTTAAAGCAACAGCACGCTTCCGAATCGAGAGGTTTGGATCATCTCGAATAGACTGAGTAACACTGTCCACGTTTTCGGCTGTTCTTGATGTTCTTGGTCGCCCAGATTTTGGTTTCTCCAGAGTTGACCCAGTCTCTTCAAACTTCTCAACCCATTTTGCAATGAGACAAGTGCTAGGCGCATCATTTAAGTGACGAATATGTCGAATACTGCAGAATTTTCTACGCGCTACAGTCGCCGAATTACCGTTTTTGTAAAACTCACGTACGCACAACGCACGGTCCGCACCAGAGAAACGCTCCATAGCGACTAAATTCCCAAGAGCCAGACTACCGACTGACATACCCCCCGCGCCCCTCAGAATAGTTGCTTTCGCGTAATAAGATAAGCAAATGTGAACTTACTTTTGAGACACCTTGTATTTATGTAGTGAGCTTCTATGAGATGAAATATTCCATTAGAAGCTACTCGACGGTATGTGAATAGAATTTTTGGTTGTTAAATAAAATAACGCAAGAAGCGTGCATTTATTCTAATCTATTGTTCTATAAACATTGTATATTTGGCTATAAAACTCGTCTGCTCGACAACAGTAAACAGCGCGATGAATATAATAATATGTCGAACTGTCATAAGGATTGTAAGTGGGTTTAGATATAATTATGTATAGGCAATATCATCATACGATTCTATTAACTATACAACAAGTTTACAAGGTCACTAAGCAAGCTTATCTACATAATTGACATTACTATTGTACATACGGTGGAACATCAAGCTATACATGACCAATATAACAAGGCCTCGATTTATATAGATTTCGTGTACAATGAGAGATGCACGTATACCTATAGCGCTTAATTATTTGTGGCTTCGCATGGCTGCCGATGTGCAAGCAATTTAATGTGAATATTTTAATGTATATCATCATGTAATCAGTCAAGCATTATTATTGTAAGAATTAAATTATATAGTACTTACAAAAAATCGAAACAGTTCAAAGTCCAGCCTCTATAGCAAACTTAACTAAACTGTATTTATTTTATTCTTTCTTTGTTTGTCTCGTGGAGGCAAACACGACTGAGTGTAGAGTCCTGGTTTCGATTCCCGGATCGGGCAAAAAGTGCTATTGGGTTTTTCATTATCAATCATCGGTCGTGTCGGATTGCCATCCCATCGGTCTAATAGAGTAAATGAACAGAGAGATGCACCTGGGCTAATCTCCGCAAAAACTGACCACCGTGACCGATAATGGTCAGGAGGGCTATATATAACTATGTCAATGAAATCTTGTTTTACATGAACATACTCTGAACACAAGGTCTTTCCATGATGAGTCTGGAAAAGTTGTTACTTGGTTGTACAAGACATAAAGTGTACCCGTCGAGGCTGCGGGTTGCCTTGCGGTCTGTTAGGACTGATCCCTATATTGTACTCTCATAATGAACAAATATCAAAATAACCTTTTCCCATAATGACTGATTTTCTAAATGTGTTTGTTTAGGAATGTCGGAAATAAAACTGTCAAATTCATGTACAGTCAGTAACACTTTCTTTTTAAAATTATTTAACGAAAGTTTTATTCTCTTCTAAAAACAAAACAATATTTATAATCTTAATTAAGGTCAATAGATTTATGATTAATGTATTCTCTTTTTTATAGTTGCAATATTTTTAAAGAAACTGATTTCCATCGGTTGCAATTCATTCAACTGTTTTTACCCGACTACAGCGAAGCCCAAAAGGAGGGTTATGTGTTTGACCTGTATAAATGTTTGTTTCTTTATTCCCTCATAACTCCTAAACGGATATAAATGGATTTGGAAAAAAATCGTTGTTAGATTTGTCTTGGTGGCTCGAGTGTCACTAGCTACATTAAAATTGAAAAACAAAGAAAAATAGTTGATTTTGCGTGCCATAACGTGGAAATGGAAAAAAAACATACATTTCCATCGAGTAGGGTATCAAAATTAAGGAAGGGTTATAAAAGGAAATTTCAAAAATATAAACAACTTAAATGTTTAAAAGAAATTGAACATGACAAATAGTATAAAAAGGAAATAATCGTATTTAATGCAAAGAAGTTAAATCTTTCTTTTTTTAAATAACATTGCCCCGCACTAGCAACTACTCATGTACCGTGGGTGCGTTCACAGACATTTAAAGTCACATACACAATTACCTACCCAGACCCGGAACAATAGTATCTGATAGGTCATACAAATATTTGTTCCGTGCGGGGATCGAACCCGCGACACGCAGCGCAGCAGTCCATTGCCTGAACCACTGCGCTAACCGTGTCGTCGCCGCCGAAGTATTTTAAGTGATTAACTGAAAAACTGAAAATAAAAAAGTAGTTAAAAAACTAAAAAAAAAACCGACGGAAAAGCAAAAAACAAGCATATTTTAAATTAAACATAACTTGGAAGCAGTTGGGGTCTATTCTATTTTTATCATTTTACATTCAAATGGACCCCGCCTGCTGGCGCAGTAGTTCGTGCTCCGCCAGAGTTCGCGGGTTCGAGTCCCACAGGCTTTTTCTGAACTCTTTGTGCACTTGAAGGAAAACATCATGAAAAAACAGGTAAATAGGATTTTTACTTTGATTTATTATTACGAATGTACCTTTTCTGTCAGACGATAAGAGTTTCCGACATTCTAAAACAAAGACATTTAGAAAATCAGTAATTTTGGGAAAAGGTTATTTTGATATTTGTTCATTATGAGATCAGTACAATATAGGAATAGACCGCAAGGTTACACTAGTCACCGCGGCCTCGACATATAGGGCTAAGAAGGAACATGGGTGGTTTTTAGTCAGTAGAAGTCTGACACTCACTTTCGCTCTGCCCAAGAGCGGGAGGGGTTATTTGATGATTTCCCACCCCCCAAAAAAAAAGGTATTTCCATGTAAAACAAGATTTAGCCATAGCATTAAATTTCTTATAGCGTTCACATTCTTTCCTAATATTGATTTATTTTACAACAAAGTTCCATTCAGCAATGTCTATTCATCCCACAGGCTGCCCACTACATCGGCGAGATGTGTCGCTACATCCTAGCCACGCCTCCTTCGCCAGCTGATACACAACACAAAGTACGAATCATATACGGCAACGGGCTGAGACCACAGGCAAGTAGACCTACCTTATAAAACAGTTCCTTGACTCAATTAAAAGGTATTTCACCAAGAAAAACTAATTAGTCCGTCAGATAGGTTATCAAAAAATAATGGACACTATTTTTTTCTTTTTACACGTAAACAAAATATGAAGACGATACAGTGCTTCGAAAAGTCGTGTCAAGTCGTGTGACGTCACAAGGTTAGTATTTTTTTACCCAGACAGTGACGTCACAAGCAACCTTTTAGGATCTTTGACGCGTTTTGTTTTCGTGAATTTTTAGGGTTCCGTTGTCAATATAGAACCCTTATAGTTTCGCCATGTCCATCTGTCTGTCTGACCGTCCGTTCGCACTATATCTCAAAGACTTTTAGTACCTATAAGAAAGCTGTAATTTAGCATGAATATACAAATGAGTTACGACAGAGTGTTAGACGCGTATACATTAAAGTGGAGTTGGTTTTTTTCTCGTAAACACTATTGTGTGGGATGTCGTTGGATAGGTCTATAAAAAATATTGCGAGTTTGCTCAAACACTTTTTCGATTAAGGGATTCGTTTGTGAAATATTAAGCTTTAAAGTGCATTTTTTTGTTTGAGTCGAGTCTGGCAACCTAAACTACCTATACTGCTTGTGTTTGGGTGTGTGAAAAAAATCGTGGTAGTAGCATAATACAGGGTTATTTGTAAAACACCGTTAACCTCTCAGGACTAAGTTGCTAACATCATAATCAACAACTTTTGTTCTATGACTTTTAAAAATTCATCTGTTTTTTGTAAATGTATTATGTTTTGTAAAAAGTCATAGAACAAAAGTTGTTGTTTATGATGATAGTAATACAGTCTTGCAAGGTTAACGGTGTTTTAGAAATAACCCTGTATATAACCAAAATAAACGAAACACTATCATAGCGAAGTAGGCTTTACAAGTTTACGAGTAAAAGTCGACCAACTTATAAAATGTACTTGTATGAAATATTTTCCTAAACATATTGTTTCGGACCGCAGGTCTCAAAATTGCAAATGTAAGTTTGTTTTATTTTTACAATAAAAATCATCGTTCGGAAGCAGATAGCCAGGGTGGTTAATCAGTTTAGTAAGTTCACATATTTTGATGGGCAAGTACGGAACCCTACATTGAGCGTGGTCCGCCATGCACCTGGCCGGTTTTTTAAATTAATTTGATAAAACAAAAAACACGTATCCAATATTTTTCGATAGTGTAACAGACGAACCAATTAGGTTTTTTTGGTGAAATATCCTATAGTGTCAATTAGTAGCTTTTTTAACATAACCAAATGATTTTTGTGTGACGGTTAAGCGATGCTCTAAGAATATAGATTAGTCCCTAAAATTATGCATACTATACAAATTCTGTTGCAATCTTGCAACCACAGGTAGTGCAAAACCCATTGTTTATGCATGATGAATGTTTAATTGCGGCAATTTACGACTGTTAACAGATTATAATATCAAGATATACCTACTAAAACTCATATGCTTAATAAGGCTAAGATTTAAAACATAATTTATTCAGCTGCGAAAAACATGCAAGATACATTGGTATCTCTCGTAAACTCAATATCAGTAATATCCAGTTTTTGTGATAAACCAATTTATTATTCAGACTAACATCTTCAACGTGAAAGAATATAGTAGATCTATTAGGAAGTGTATTCATGAACCCACAAAAAATATAAAGGAGACATCGTAAAAAAGACACAATAATATCTTCGTAATACATATATTATGGTTATTTCAAAGAAAAACGAAGTTTTTTTTTTGTAATTAAGTTTTTATCAAAAATAAAATGTATACCTACGTAATACGTAATGCGTACCTAATTGAATTTGTAAGAAGGGTGAATAGTACACAAATAACTGTACACTTGTAACCTTTTAAAGATATAGGTACAAACAAGGGTCAGTCAATGTCCTATATCATTAAAGTAATTCAATGAGAATTAATTAAAATTAAACTTGCGGTCAGACGGGCCTAAAGCGTGCACGTTGCGTGTTCGGGTGGGTCTGATTCGGCACTACCATCCACACTTGGGTTGATGACAGCGCTTCCCCTCCTCGTTTGCATGAAACTCTCTCTCTCTCTTTCTCTGTGTTCCCTTTCACATTTAATACCTCTGCTTTCAAAGCAAGAGTGAACAGGGATGTTCTGGAACCCTCGTTCCATCATAGCCCTCATCCATTCGCTTTCCATCAGGCGTGATCGAGGTAAAGAGCAGGGCCGCCCGTTTACTCGTAGCAATAGCAAACTATTCGGCGACATTCTGGTGGACAAATAGGTATACTATGTATATTCAATTTTCGCCGACCCGAGTAAGTAGAGAGCAGGGAGGAAAATGTGTATAAAATATCAAATTATAATTAGTGCATTGAACTTTGACCAAGGTCAAGACAAGTGTTATTTACGTTTAATATACAATACACAAATGACGCAGGTTTTTATTTTAGTTTATTAACCATTAACCGATGTAAATATGAATTTAGGTAGGGACTTTATGTCTTTGTTCTTTTATAGACTGATTAAGAATACTTCATAATAAACAATTAGTTCTTTCTTTGACAATGAGTTTGCAATTTGATGCAGTTCGTTATAAACGAAATGATTATGGTAAGAATTATTTGATTTTGCACAGTATTGTGGGAATAGAGATTATTTAATTAGTTTATTATTTTTTTCTACAAATCTTGCACATTGTTAAATATTTTTTACAAAAATACAAAATAAACATATAAAAATATAAAAAATGTTGCCCACCCGGTAACGAGAACAGGGTCCAAGCTACCGGCCGGTCAAGGCTCCAAAGCAAGAACCTCCTAACAATACGAGCCGTGTCCAGGAGTACAGTTTTCTGTTTCAAGCCCTTGATTCAGCTGCCTAACGAGAGCCTCCTCAGGTGTTGGTCGAGGCTCTTGGCAATTGGCATCTGGAAACAGTATTTTTCCAGATGGACTTAGTTGTACCGCTTATTATGCTTCTCTTTCATCACTGTTGTCGATGTTTTTTCTTTGACAGTATTTATTAAAAGTTTTATTTATAGTTTGTTTAAATATTTCCAGATCTGGAAAGACTTCGTTACAAGGTTCAACATTGAATCTGTGACAGAGTTCTACGGAGCGACAGAAGGGAATGCCAATATTGGTAAGCATAGTAAATATTATAATATTCTTCTTCCATACTTCTCTATAATGAAAGCCAATCATTATAGAGAAGTATGGAAGAAGAATACATAAAGGCAGGAGATGATGATCTTTGACTTTCTTTGAATAGCTAATCTTTGCAGTTTTCCAAAGCTATTTTAGTTTTTTAAATCGACCACTACATATTAGTGATTGACTGCCCCGATAGTGTAGTGGTCGCAAGCGACTGCTAAGCATGAGCTCCTGAGATCGAATCCCGGGTTACGCAAAGTGATATTAGGTTGTTCCATCAGGAATATCTCAGCACCCACGGAGCCTGGAATTGTGGCCGATTGATGGCCTTTTTGGGGGGGGGGAATCATCAAATAACCCCTCCCGCTCTTGGGCAGAGCGAAAGGGAGTGTCAGCCTTCTACTGAGTAAAAACCACCCATGTTCCTTCTTAGCCCTATATGTCAAGGCCGCGGTATCTCTTACAACATCCCGCAGCCCTTTCAGCCGATTGATGGCCTCAAAACATAACTTGCGAAATGCGGTCCACCTCTGCCTATCAGGTAAATAACGACTCAAAATATTGATTATAGCTAACGTTGACGGAACGCCGGGTGCCATCGGTTTTGTGTCACGAATCTTCCCGAAAGTCTACCCTATCGCCATCATTAAAGTGAACCAGGAGACTGGAGAGCCCATTCGGAACGCGCGGGGACTTTGTCAGGTAACACATTTTGTATTTACGTACCTACTTAAATAAAAGCCGCTAAGCTAAAGTGGGGCTGGACTGGCCATGTCTACCGTATGCCAGACGAGCTGTGGGTCAAAATAACCACGTTGTGGAGCCCTGACAGTGACTCAGTCAGAAGGCGACTTGGTTGACCTCCCGGGTTATGGCGTGACGAGCTGGACATAAGCAACGACCAGTGGTCCACATTGACCCTGGATCAAAAGTTTTGGAGGTCATGGGGGGAGGTCTTTGCCTAGTATTGGGATGACACAGGCTAACAGTAACTTAAATAGATTGAATAGTAATTGGTTCGTAGTAAGCATATTCTTATCGTTACGGTACCACAATTTATTACCTTGTTTTCCCACGATACTAGAGGCTCGCGTCACAACTAACAAGTAGCCTTTAAGAAATAAATTGTTCAGATATGCTAAAGACTACTCACTACCAAAAAAAAAATCATGGTGCCAGGCTTTTGGAGTTAAACAAAAACCTGCCATGTGGTGACAAAATTGTGTCACTCTGTCTGTACTTTCATGTGATCTTAAGGTACGAGGTTGCTGCAAGATTGCTGACCAAGAATGTTAGCATGTCGACTTTAACCATAGAAACTTTTTGTTAAATGTTTCCGCAGCTTTTTTTTTTATTCAATTTTTTTTCACAAATGATCAACAGCTAGCAGATCCTAACGAACCAGGCGTGTTCATCGGCAAGATACAAGCGAGCAATCCAGCGCGCCAGTACCTCGGATACGTAGACAAGGCTGCTTCGGACAAGAAAGTGGTCAAGAATGTGTTCCAGTTCGGTGACGCCGCCTTTATATCGGGTAAGTGTGTTCTAAACTCGTGCTATTGTACTATATCGGTTCGTAACCCAGCTCGCCAGTATCGCCAGATCAATAAATCGTCCAAAGATGTGTTCAGTCAAAATCTAAATATTTTTATTTCACATAAAAAAAATATTTATTTATTTATCATCTTACATCTACCATTACAGGGCAACCCCAATGCGATAAATAACTAACTTAATTGTTACTTATAACTAATATCTAGAACTAATAACAAATAGAGCATTACTTGTGAATTCACTCAGAGAACAACAGAATAAGCCCGTCTCGCTGGCTATGACGTTAAGCGTTCGGAGTGTACGCGTCAGCGGCGCCTCCTGCAAAAGGTTGGTCCGAAAACGCGGCTCCACTAACAGTCGTGGCTGTCGTCGTCGCCACACGTACCTGTCCGGAACACACAGACTCACTTTGCTTAAAATATCAGCATTATTAAATATTTTGATTGACTCTAGTCTCCAGTCCACTGCTAACCTTCGACACTAGATACTTCTGCATTCAGCAGAACGGTTTTTTTTTAAATTCATCTGAACGTCAAAAAAGGCGACCCATCACACACATAAAGGAACATCGTACCTCTCCGTAATGCTCATCATTGGCCCAGTTCGGATCCATCCTTATGTGAAAAATATATATTTGGTTAATTCAACTTTCTTCCTTCTAGGAGACATCCTGGTAGCTGATGAGCTAGGCTACCTATACTTCCGCGACCGAACAGGCGACACGTTCCGGTGGCGTGGAGAGAACGTCTCCACGACGGAGGTGGAAGCTGCCATCTCTAGGGTCGCTGATCATAGGGACGCTGTCGTTTATGGAGTACTGGTGAGGACTTGTAACTTATTTTGTGATGTTACACAAAAGATGGGGCACTTAATATCGTGGTCTGTCCTGGAGGTCGAAAATGGCCAGTTTAGCAGATCGCAGACGCAGTTATTATTATGAGTAGTCTATTTTACGAATTTTAACGCAATTCATATTATGATCTGCTGAAGAAGCCATTTTAGACCCACTGTTGATTGTTCAATACTGGAACAGGTGAGCGGTACTGATGGTGCCAAACTATTTTAATCAAGGTCCCAAAGAAAAACTAATGCGCAAAGCAGTATGAGTTTTTTTTGGGTCCTCAATATAAAAAACGTCCTCGGTATCCGCATAGCATAATTATTATATTGTTTGTTGTACAACTTTTATATCAAAGTAGTTTATGATATAAAGAATGAGTTTTATCATAAAGAAAACCCCAGATGTTTTAAGCCTTGATGAAATGAGTGAAATCGAATCGAGTAATGATTCGGCCAATGATACTGAGCCGAGATAAAATCCTAATATTAGTTACAAAAAAATAAAAGCCGCTTATCCGATCGTAGTCTTCTGTGAGACAACCTTGTTTTTGCAACTCTACAAACCGATTTTGATACGGTTTTTATTCATCAAAGTATTTATCCCGGTAGTTTTATGTGTATTTTTGACAAATATTTTTATGGCCTACAGATAGTTGTTTTGTGTCATCATCATCATCAACAGCCTATTAATGTTCCCACTGCTGGGACACACGCCTCCTCTCTCTTTGAGAGGGAATGGGCTATAATCTACCACGCGGGCCTAGTGTGGATTGGTATTGGATGTTTGGTTCTAAGCCATGCCGGTTTCCTCACGATGTTTTCCTTCACCGTTTTGAGAGCAGCAGTGATGAAATAAATTACAGAAAGTAAAGTGCCTGCCTGGGTTCGAACCCACGACCTACTATTCGTAAGTCGGAGCCGCCACCACTGGGCCACCGCTGTTTTGTGTTTGTGAGTTTAAATGTTTGTAAACGCACCCACGATACAGGAGAAATTTCTAGTGTGGGACAACATTTACATAAAAACAAAGAAGCTTATAAAAAAAAAATATAAATGAAAAAATTCCAACGTTTGATCAACCATGCGAAGCAGGGGCGGGTCGTTAGTGAATAATATTGACCATCCAAGATTTCATCACTCCACATTTGTAACGTAAATGAAAAACTACGCGTTGCCAAGAATTACATAAGTGAGCCTTCATTGAGTCATTGTCTATCAACATTGTAGTATTTACTCTCGTATTTACTAATTATAACATTGCCTCGTATGTGTCGTAGTAAACAGGACCTTCTTGGTTCGGCCCAAGTGTCGGGCAAGGCGTAAGGCGTCTTACCTTGTTTGTGGCAAACGCGACTGCTAAGCAAGAGGTCCCGAGGTCGATTCCCAGTTCAGGCATATTGTTTTTGGGTTTTTCTATCAGGAATTGCTCACGGCCAGTATCAGTAAACACATGGGCGCCATCACCAGGGTGCAAAGCCAGGGGGGGGTCCCTGAAGGAAAAAATTGTTTTTTTTTTTATTAAGTTACTATGTGAATAAAAACATTAGGCGTCCCGCTACGCAGGCTCTTTAATCCGTTTTTCCATTGATAAATTGGGGCTTTTTGTATAGATCGACAAAGTTACTCCTTGAATCTTATTTTTTTTTTTTTTTTAAACGTTGCCTCACACTAGGAATTTCTCCTGTATCGTGGGTGCGTTCACAAACATTTAAATTCACATACACAAATACCCAAACCCGAAACAACTATCTGTAGGCCAGACAAATATTTGTTCCGTGCGGGGATCGAACCCGCGACACGCAGCGCAGCAGTCCATTGAAAAATAAAAATATCCAAGGGTAGTTAACAAAAAAATCTAATTAGTCCGTCAGATAGATTTCCAAAAAATATTGGACACGTATTTTTTCTTTTTTCACGTAAAGAAACAACGAAGACAATACAGTGCTTTAAAAACTCGTGTGACGTCATTTTCTAAGACATTAGTATGACATTAATTACCGGTGAGTGACGTCACAACACCCCACTCAAATCTTTGACGCGTTTTATCTTCGTCAATTTTTATTGATTTGATAAAACTAAAAATACGTATCCAATATTTTTCGATAATCTATAAGACGGACTAATTTGAATCATATTGTTTTAAGTCAGTAAAAACCCGTATTCGAGCTTTTCATAAATCTAAAAGTGCACCTGTCTAGAAAAAAATCTGCCGGCGCCCATGAGTAACTGTAACATAACTTGCGAAATGTGGATCACCTACGAGGACACTTCTGTCTAAACACATCTGATTACAAGCGTGATGTTATGTTTATTGTATTTTTTTGTTTATAGGTGCCAAATACGGAGGGGAGAGCGGGCATGTGCGGTATAGTGGACGTGGACGGAACATTGGACCTGGACAAACTGGCGCGGGACCTCGGCACCGACCTGCCGGTGTATGCCAGACCTGTGTTCCTTAGGGTCATGGAAAGCTTAGATATGACTGGTTAGTTAACAGTTTTACAAGCCTTTTGTGTTGGTAATTGGTGGCTGGCTGTCATTTGTATTAAGGGTGTAAAAGTACCCTTAACGCAAACGTAGGGCGCTTGTTCTCCCCACCACTGCGATATTTTTGTTGTTCTAGACCATACCTGGGAACCCCCTAGTTACGGAGATATTAGGGGTCAAAGTTCCAAATTTTGCATAGCTGTGTTTGTAAATACTAGTTTTTCAAGTTATAACTTTACTTAAACTACCTCCATGACGCTTTTACTACTCAAAGCATCCACTAGCAATGTCGTAAGAGTGCTACATTGAGTTTTACCGTAAAATGAGATTTTTGACCCAAAAAAAAAAAGTCGTTTCCCACCAAAATTATTTGCGTGGGGGTTCTTAGTTTGATGTACAGAATGCTTGGTTGACGTATGTGTGAAGGGTTAATTTACACCCTGTACATTTGACAGTCGTCACAGGTAGTCACTGACTCGAAAATCTGGCAACCAGTTGAGCAGCCTTACTAAAGGGTATCGTATTACCTCGTATTAACTGGTTTGTGGCAAATGAATGGGGTAGTTGACAAAAAAATGTAATTAGTCCGTCAGATAGATTTCCAAAAAATATTCGACACGTATTTTTTTCTTTTTTCACGTAAACAATAAATGACGACGTCACAAACAGATTTTTCGATAATCTAACAGATGAGACGAACTAAATAATCATTTTAGTCACTCAACTACCCTATTCAAGAAATGTAAATGTCAAGGCAAACGAAGACTAAATATTAATAAGCTGGGTTGTAGAGGTCATAATAATTAAGAGACAAAATAGAATTTCATAAAGCATAATTTTTTCCTACCAAACCCAACAAAAATGCCAAACATTATTCTGCCTATATAGTTTGAAAAGATAATTAATTAATTATGTCAAACAGACAATTTGTAATAATAGTATAAGGCTGCTAATTGTCGTTTTTAATGGTCTCAACCCTCATAAGGCGCAGTTCATCATCATCATCATCAACAGCTTATTAATGTTCCCACTGCTGGGACACAGGCCTCCTCTCTTTTTGAGAGGGAATGGGCTATAATCTAACACGAGGGCCCAGTGCGGATTGGTAGATGTCTTCGAATTTTTGGTTCTAAGATTTTCACGATGTTTTCCTTCACCGCTTTGAGAGCAGCGGTGATGAAATAAATTACACGAAGTAATGTGCCTGCCTGGGTTCGAACCCACGACCTACTTTTCGTAAGTCGGGGCCGCCACTAATGGGCCAATGTTTCTCCAAGTCGCAGTTAATGAAGTATAACTAAACAATTTTTTGCCCACAGGTACATTTAAAATGAAGAAGACTGATCTGCAAAAGGATGGTTTTGATCCCAAACTGGCCAAAAAAGACAAACTATACTACTTAGATCTAAAACAAGGCCGGTACGTACCACTGGGGGTCGAGGAGTATGATAAAATCAATAATGGACAAATTAGGCTGTGATCTGTTTTAAAATCTGTGTTGTTATCGTTATAATTAGTAATTCAAATGGCAGGTTATGTCTTGAAAACTAAGCTGTTTTAGCTGTTAAACCTACGTCTGCATATAATGTTCGAATCTAAGGTCTAAGACAAAGTTTTATAGTAAATTGAGGCTCAGCGCAGACCAAAACATATATCTTAAGGCTCAAACATGCTTAGCTTGTTTGGCATGGGGACTCGCCAAGAACTATATTGTCTGTGTCAATGTTTATACAACTTTGCACTCTATGCCACTGATAATAAAATTAATTAAAATATGTCAGCAATTAATCGCTCTAGGCCTGCGCTGAGCATAAGCCGTTCTTCCTTTAAATATATATAAAAAACGTAAACGTTCTCTTTTCTCTTGCATTTACGCCTAAACTAAAAAGGAATTGTGAACGTTGTTAGTAATAACAGAATTTTAGTAAAGCAATCTGCAATTCTCTTGCTAAAAGTATGTATCATTTTTTTTATATGTAAACTACATAGCTACCGATACGTCCTTCTTTACAAACATTCAAGTGTTAAGTACATACACCGCGCAGTGTTACTTTTTACACATTTAAATGTTAATTATCGCTACCATCTTAATAGTGTGCAGGGTAATGTCATATGTAGTTTAACTTCAAAATGAAGCATTTTTTTAAGTCTGTGAAGTTATTTTTAGCTGAATCCTGAACCCCGCAGCGACTATACAATAAAACAGAATTGTCACTGATTGTCTATGACTGTAAACACGGGGACACGTGCCGATATGTAGGGCCCGTAAGCATCTAGCGTAGACGTTCATCGAACATAATTATGCTCCACAAATATCTGTCTCAGCACGATACATTAACGTTAGCGACGCTAGCGCGTCTACACAGCGTCACTGCGACGCTAAAGCTGCGTCCACGCAGCGTCATTGTCTACGCAACGTCAACACGACGCTATGGAACGTCTGTTATGAAGCTACTTTACACACTGTCGTACCCTTAAGCAGTTATGTCTGTAACATGATATGCAATTAAACTTGGCTTGCTCTTTCTGTGCTCGTGCAATATAAAAAATCATGTGTATCTAATAACTATCTATTTTTGTAATTACCTATATAAATGTAATCATACATTTTAGAGGTATTCGAAAGTGTGCTTTTACGAAAAATTAGGATGGTTATAACTTTGGCAATTTGGTATTAGTAAATGTTATAGCAATAATAATCTAGAATACGTCAAGGTGTGTAACGGGCGTGGTCATAATGAGGGAGTGAGATTCATATTCTCTGTCCTACTCGCACATTTTATGACCAAGTTTTGGCGTTACTTATTGTATGTCATGATCTAAAGGAGGTGGGAATCTAAGAATTTATTAAAAGTAACATTTTTAAAGGACTGATGTGGTAGGCTTGTGTATAGATATATAATTGTATTTACTCTCAGATTTTTATTATCATCAATTGAAAATCTAAGTGTTCCGTAATTTATTTGTTACAAAACCTATTTTAATGCGAGCAGTGTTGCTTATAAAAGAAATACTTTTCATTGTGATATCCCTGATTTCTGTATTCTATCTGGTATATAAGACAAAACAAGGTCAATTGATTGTTATTAATATTATCATAGTTACTTTTAGTCTCTTAGCCAACGTGATACCTCAAACGTCTTCGAAAAGGTAGTTTGTTCAAAGGATTCTATTAGTTAGCTCAAAATCAACGCTTTGTAAAAAGTATTGTACTTAATAAAAAGACGTTATTTCTGGTGTGGGAATTTATATTAATTAATTCGTTATCTGTTATATCAAAATATAGTTAGGTTAGTCTAAGAGCCGACGCATTGTTAATGATAAACAAGAATTCTCATTTATATTATATTATTTATCTGTTTTTATAAAAAAAAAATGTAACTTAAACGTACCATACTTGCCTCGATAATAATATAATTTTTTTATTTATTAATATTTTATATTTTCAAGTTATTCCAGTCTTGTAATAAGACAGGTAAAATTATGTTTGTTCCTTGTAATTTTCGATACATAAAATTAGATTGTAAGATTATTTAACGGTATGGGATATGTTGAAAAAACTACATTAAATGTATATTTTCTTACACTAGTGTTTTTAATTAATTAGATGTTTTTTTGTAACCCGATATAATAAGCTGAACGGAATTTTACATGTACAGTCACCAACACATCAAGTTAAACTGTAACATTTTCCCATTCAACCTTGAACCTGTTTTTGGAATGTTCAAAATCTATTAAAGGACGAATTGTAGTATCTTTATGTACCTGCGTACTGCACGACCACGACTCCACGACCTAACTTTCATTTCAAAAATCGTGATCGTGACCACGTAGTGCGCGAGGTCCCTTACATATTGTAGTTACAGCGTTATCAGTTACTAAACCCACGTCCCAAGCAAAGTGAACGTCGTCGGTCATTCATTTTGTACGCCGAACCCAAACATGTGTTCGTACCGCCAGAGGGCGCTTTCCAGTTTTGCTAATAAATAAGTGTCATGAAAGCGACGTTCGAGTATTCGCGGAACCGATCGCTCGAAGGACACTTGGTAAAACTCCTTCAAGATTTCAACGCTGTATCATGAGATGGTCGTTTGTTTACAAATAAACGAAATACGATTATGGAAAAATATCTCAGAACAGAAAGAACATTCTGTTCTGTGGAAAATATCATGTGCTCGACTTGGGGATTGGTCTTTAGAGATAACGACATCAAATTATTACAAGGAAGGCAGAAATTAGTTGCAGACCCCAGCACATGAAGCTACTTACAAACAATTCTCAATTTTCTTAGATTTTCGACTTTACTTTTTCACAAGGACAGAAATTTTACAGGTGTGAATGGGGCGACCGCGCATCAGCATAAGAAAGCATGTAGCCGCTCAACCAACCTACACGTTTTTACGAAAGTTATACGTTTTTACACGACTGCGGCGAGGCCCAAAAAGAGGGTGATAAATCTGAAAAGCAAAAAACATGCACATTTCAAATTAATCAAAAATTGGAAGCAGGCCCATTCTATTTGAATTCTTTCTTTTCAGTCTTTTTAAGCTGGATGTTTTAGTTTTTTAACTAGGTACTTATTTTTTATCAATCACTGATAATTTGGGAAGCAATGAAGTTACAACAAACCTAAATGTTCCCACCTCGTAATTTTCTAATCAGTTTCCGATACCTAATAAGAATTTCCTTCCTCCTTCTATCGTGGTTAACGTGGCCATAAACGTAGTTATCTAATGAATAATAATAAATTCCGATCGTGTGCATTGTCCTGTGAACCTTTGCACCGTGGAGCACCTGTCACGTGCTGGCTTCACCTAACGGCGCAACGTGGAACCACTCAGCCGTGTGAACCAACCGTGCTTGCTTTTTATTCCACCGTGATTGACAATGATAAAATATGGAGATAACTTTTAGCGCTAATGAAAGCAGTTATCTGAGGTTATTATACCTGTTTTGGTAAGATTGGCTGCCTATGTCTTTTTAAATTTTTCTATGACGTTATAAAAAAGATTCAAATTCGGAATGTGAAATATTTATCAAACAATGTAAAACGTCAACTCGTCGCTCCTAATACCAATCGTGAAAAATTCTGTAACTGCCGTATCTCTATCGTTATTATTTTATTTTATACACAAGTTCAGATGAGTGAACCGGGGTGGGTGACAAAGCGCGCCTACCGTTCGGGGATCAGCTGTTGTCGGCGCATGTGCAGCTGGCGCGAGGGGGGCTGGGGGCCGGCGCTCCGCCATTGACGCGGCACTCGGCACTCGCACCGCACCGCTCCGCGTCCTTCCCGCATTTATACGAAACTGTTCGGTGTCGATGGACGCGCGCGTCCCCGGTGCGTAGTGCTCGCGCATCGTACTCACACGTACTGTTTATCTGTTACCGGTGTATAGTTAGCTGCTGTGTGCCCTACTGGGCCGATCGCCAGCATGGACGCTATACTGGCAGCGCTCGTCGCTCTCATGGCACTGGCCGCCGCGATGGCCGCCGTGCTCAGTACACTCTCTAAGGCGGCGATATTCGTCATCCTCGCCATAGCGCCCTGCGTCTACCGATACAGGAGGCACATTTACGTGTTTATCAAGACCCTTCCTAGGGACTCCAAGTAAGTACCCTTGTATTTATTATTGTCTATCCCTAGTCATAAACGAAAGTATGTATGGAAACACCTGCATTAACAACCACTGCGTCAAAAACTAATCGGTTTTCGTGTCCAAGGAGACCTACGTTAAACGTATTTTTAAATCATGTAAAAAAAATTCAATGCTGACGAATCGAAGTAATTATTTCCCTTTATAAAATCGGTTAAACACACTGCGCCAGTGGGTAATGAATAATAACAACAATAGAGTGGTCAGACGTTAGGCCTTATTTATATTTCATACATAATCTATTAAACTGGGATTCATATTTAACTAAAGGTTTACCTCGTGTTCTGGGGTAATGCGGCAAATATATCGCGCTAATAGGTCTCGCTATTTTGCGCCTGAATTTCCTCGCGTTTTCAATTTTCTCGTTTTGGGAATGTTGTTATTTTAAATGTTTATATTTTCGGATGGTGGAAATGGCTACACATTATATTATTACTGATAAGTTGATGCTTTAAAGGATGTAAGTCTTGCACCACGAGGACTGCTGACGTCCTTTGAATAATTAATTGATTGTTAGTCTTAACGTAGCACGGCCAAATAAGTCTGTTGTCATACGTTGAAGGCTCTGTCCTAAAGTAACTTTATTGAGTATTTAAATATCATGGTAATACTACCATGACTGTATCTAGTATCTACCTACACGCTGCTACGATTTATTTGTCCTATGGTGTGATCAGACTAGATATTGATAAAGTGATAAAAATGATAATACGTACTATCGGTGCATTGTGAGATCGAGAGATTTACACACAATTTTATTATTTTTATTTGGAGAGTTCCGTTACAGTCATCGCCCTGCAGTCACTTTGTTACTAAAATATATTTCTAAAATGAATCATTGTTATTATTGTGAGTCCTGATACATTTTAATTTACATTCCTGTATCGCACGCATTCGCATAAATTGCTTTCATACGTTACGTGTCGACACAGGCGATACTACGTTATTTTGCTTTGACCTAGGTCTGTTTTATTACATAATTACTTATCGATCCTCATATTTTCATTAGACTTGGCGTGTTCTTGCTATAATACATCTTAGATAACACACGTTACATACGAAAGGATGTGTTAATAACATTTGTTACTTACTGAATATCGTTGATTTAATTCCTTATTTGTTAAGAGACTACTGCTTGTTTTCACGAACATCAAGGGACATTTTAATGATGCACAATTGCATATTGAACGGTCGACTAACCGCCGAAAATTCAAACTTCGGTACACCTATGTAAATTCAGGTACGACTTATATTTATAACTACTAACGTTACTTTACCACGGGTTTTTGTTAACAAAAAGCCTGAAAACTCGATGTCAATATCAGACATGTCAAAGATATCAATCCCATACGTTTCTGACATTTTAATTAAGTACTACCCACGTGTGCCTACAATGTGCTTTGTTGTGGTCAACTCAGTTAACAGAAACAAGTGTTTCGATTTCATCTGAAATATTGGTCCTCTGGGCCTTTCAGGCCTGGCCTTGAATATTGTTTTCGTTTCGATGGTAATTGCTTTGTCAATCATGTCTATTTTTATCAAAATCTGGCAGATAGGTACAGAACTGCACATGGGTACATAATTGAAAACATAATTTTTCAATAAAAATAAATAAATAATACATTTTTACTAAAATAATGTCCATGTTTTCTGCAAATCCACATTTGAGCCACATCTGCCGCATGCCAGATGAGCTATGGGCTAAACTAACAACACAATGGGTCCCAAACAGCAGCAAACGGCAACGCGGCAGGAAGACGATGGCGAGCCGAACTCGACTCTTTTTGCAGGGATTGGCAAACAACTTCACTGGATAGGGATAAGTGGAAGGAGGGAAGGGAGGCCTTTGCCCTGCAGTGGGACACAAATGGCTAATAATAAGGAGACTTCGCGATTTCTTGACCCTCAAATAATTTTCCATTTTCCCTTACTTACATGATTGAAACTGATGGCTACGCTGTGTAACCCTGCCTCCACTAGGTAACACAGTAAAGCTATCTACTAAGTGTATTATCAATTGTGTGTGTACCTACTAACTTATTTATTGGTATACTTAGTAGGTACATACGTGAAGTATGTCTGGTATTTATCATTCATGTTTATTTCCTTTGCGAGTAGTGCTTGATATTGATACCACGTGATGTTTCACGCTATACCAGCGCAAATATAGCAGCTTGTAAAGTTTGTTTAATGTACAATGTGTATAGTATAGCAGGTGCAACCATTAACAATACTATTAGGAACAAGTTATGTAAAACAAATATTAACATACTTACGAGAAAACATAATCTGTAATAATGTTTTTACTTTCATCTAACTGCGATGGCTTCGATCCAAAAACTAGGAGAGATATGTTTCTGCTTGAGTAAATAAAAACGTATAAATAACAATAATGTGAATTTACGAGCGACTTCGTGACTCCAGAATTCCGTACTCAGTTTTATAAAGGGTTTTAATCAAAACGTAGCCCGAGGCTTTACACCCGCGTATTACGAAACTTTTTTGCTGAAATCTGAAAAAAAAAAAACTGCTGAAAAGAATCTACATTATTTAGTTAGGTATTCACATATTTTAACTTATTAAGTCAAGTTTTTTGAGTACAAGATTTCTGAATTTTTCTGTAGCTTTGCTTTGTTTACAAACTAGACGGTAACAAAAAAACATGAGCGTTATAGAACTTACATGGAAAATGGTGGCTGGCTCTGAATTATTTATAGGTAGTCAGCTTTCATGTATGTCATTAAAATGACGACGACGTGGTAGTCTTAGCAACAGCTAAGATGCTATAGTTTTAGTCACGATATGTCGCGTTAAAATTTTTTTCGGAGTCTACAAAAACCATGTCAAAACAGGGAACCTTCATCAAATTATGGTGTTATGCCTCCTATAATGTTCCCACTGCAGGGGCATTCGAGCTTCCTCTCTAGAAGAGGGATGGGATATTATCCACCTCGTGGGCTCAGTGCGGGTTATTAGATGTCACAAATTTCTGGAGAAGCGCCACGGCGCCCTCACGTTCCGTCTGACGCAGGTCCTCACCGTACACAGTTGTTTCGGGAGGTACCTGCACCGAATCAGGCGAGGGGAAACGCCCGGATGTCACAACTGAGGATCGACCGGAGGACACGGTGCAGCACACCGTGGAAGTCTGCCCCAAAAAGTGGTCCTCAGTTCGATTTCCGGGTCGAGTTTTTCCCTAAGCAATTTCTCAATAGCAGCCACGGAGTCTGGATCTGTCTGTGCCCTGTTGACGGCGATAGGCTCACTCCCTATTACACATAACTCAAACATAACTGGCATAAAGTGGGTGTTCTGACAGGTACACCTCTGACTAACTGTTCGGGGATTTCAAGCGTGATGTTATATAATGTAATCCTTTTGGTTAAGTGTTCTCTAATGAAAAGTAACATTGTTCGCTGTAATAAATCTACCTACTTATTTTTTCTTGAAGTCCGTTATTGTTATCAAGGTCTCATTAAACCTGTCGTTATAGTATTTCCTTCCCTGATTATACGTTATATTCTAGTACTAACAGTTTAACTATTTACCGAGAACTGTCCGTGGTTAGAAGACACGTGAATTGTATTGTCACGTTTTCGACTGCAGCGCGAAAACACAGACATTACCAGTTTTTTTTTGTACTACTAGTAATAAGCACACATTTATAGGAATGTAGTATAATACTGGTGATATCCGATGGCCTAATGAGGCTTCTTTGATATTTATAGCTTTCGACTTTTACTGCCACACTCAGAGATCTTTAATGATTACTTAGGCCGGCACTTAGTAAATATTTGACATACTTTTGTATGACAAAACTGTCAAAACCTTTACTAAGTGATGGCCTAAGTAATCATTAAGGCTCTCTAAGTGCGGCAGTTAGATATTAATAATGAGCCGTTTGGCATTGAACTAGCCGTAGGGCGATAGAAGACATCAAACACCGCGGTATTGATCGATTTTCAAACGATAGATAGGTAGAATTAATTTACGTAAAATGTTGGAAACTTTTGTATTTCTGCTCGTTTTCAATTGATAGAGATTACATTAGACAGACTTTGGACTTGGAACGCGGCGTTACACGATGCTCAACTATTTATTGTTTGCACAAAAGGAAGGTTTCCTAGCAAAAAAAATGTGATTCTAATTAATCCGTCTGTTAGATTATCGAAAAATATTGGATACATATTTTATGTTTTATCAAATCAATAAAAATTGACGATGATAAAACGAGTCAAAGATTTGAGTGGGTGGTTTGTGATGTCACTACCCGATAAAAAATGCCATACTTATGTCTTAAAATATGACGTCACACGAGTCTTCAAAGTATTGTATCGTCTTCATTGTTTGTTTACATAACAAAAGAAAAAATACCTACGAAAATCTATCTGACGGACAACTTATTTTTTTTTGTTAACTACCATATTAAAAATCGCCAATAAATCGTCTTCTATAACTTCACTCCTATTATGAAATGACTTGGTCACTGACATAAAACTACAGTACATTATACGATCCAAACAATACTAGATCCGGCTTCCTTTGTCCGATTTAATTCCGTTCTAGTGCGTAAACTACCATAGAAATAGTTCTACGACTCCTGGCCGTGTTTTCACGGGTTCGGATCGGAAATCGCTCTAAGTTCTTCTAAAGTAAACTCGAAAGTTCGAAACTTATACAGTTAACATGGTAAAAATACCGTTTTCAAGCCAGGAAACACGAAACATTTTCATAATAATTATTTTCTCCAGAATATCTGATCCTTTGACCAACAATTCAACACAATAACATTTATTTATTCAAAAGCTTTCAAGTAGAACCTGCATTATTAATGGAAACAAAGATGTGCGGTTCTTTTGCGGAATATTATGAAAATACTTTTCCATTTTATGTTGACAATACTTACTTATTTACTTTACGACGGAATATATTCTGACGTGTGCCAGTTTTGCCTTATCCTTAATAAAATCACACTAATATTACAAAGGAGAAAGTTGAGTGTATGAGTGTGTATGTTTGTTACTTCTTCACGTCTAAACGGCTCTAGCGATTTTAATAAAATTTGGTATGGAGTTAGCTGACACTCTGGATTAACACATAGGATAGTTTTTATTCCGATTGTATCTTCCCCTAGGATGATTTTCGAGTTGTAGCGGGCGAAGCCGCTGGCAACAGCTAGTATTATCTAAACGCAAAAGTAACTCTGTCTGTCTGTAAATTTGGAAAACAGATTACCGCCTGAAAAAGAACATAGTCTACTTTTTACTGTGAAAAAAGGGTTTAAAGGGGGTTACTTTTGGTCGCTATAATCGACATGCACGAGGATGAAGCCGCGGGCATCACCTAGTTAACAATAACTAAATGTAGACTCGACTAGGAGTGGACAAATGGACCATTGTTAGTTTTGTAAACTTTAGAACCCTACAAATTCACGCAAAAAGTTAATTATGATCGAGTGCCTTCGCAATAGACGTCTGTATGACTCTGTAGCACACGTGTAGACGTAAAGTGCTACGCGACTGCTACGGCTACGCTTACTACAAGCCCCGTAGACGTCGGCGTAGCAGTAGGTATAGCGTAGACGTCGTGCAAACGCTGCTATCAGTTTGAATAAAAGATTAATATAGGCTCCGATGAGGAAAAAATACTACTAAACATAAGAAATATTTATTAAGTTTTCTGTCTGACTGAAACTGAAATTATTTTGGTTAAAGCGGAATTAACTTCTAGAACAAAAACGGTTAATATTCTATTAATATTAATGTTGTACGATAGTAGATTGTGGTTCAAAGTCCATTTTTATAGCAGTTCAATGTTTAATATTCAATACAGGCCCGCCCGTATTGAAGTTTCAGTGTTATTTAGGTAAATTGTACCTATGTGATGGAGGTCAGGTGGTTATTTTCAGAATTTTTAATCTATTGTTTTTCTATTCAAAGTAGAATCTTACAAATAGAGATACCTACTGATGATTATAGTTTGTTAAAAAAAATATAGCCATAAAATATAATCTTTTATCATGATTAGGTACTTGATAATGTTTTTTGTCTGTAATGTAAAATTGTACATTATTATTTTTAAAGCTATGAGAGGTTTATTGAACTTGAATAAAGTTGCAATTTATGTGACCTTACATAATATAACTGTAATAATAATTACCCATTGTTTGTAAATGTACTATCAACAATGAGTATCTACTCATGCCATATACTTTTAATCTGAGCAAAGCCCTCCTTTTTCTACATCCTTCATTATACTCTGCTAGCTTTTGCCCGTTGCTTCTCCCGTGTAGAGGTCTGAAGTATCCCACGGGAATTAACTTACCATAAAAAAAATCTAATATCCTAAACTAGGTCTACATGGATGCCAAAAATTAACGAAATTCAATTAGCTAAGGCTAGAAACGGTAACAGACTGAGTTACTTGTGCATTTATTACATTAAAGGGTGAATGAGTTTAGCAGTCAAGCTCGTCCCTCCGTACCTTTGATTTATTCATCTTATATTTGTAACCATCCTGGTTTACCCATCCGCTGTATTCGTCCCTGTTCAAGGCCACGTTATCGCTCTTTCAGGGCTGTGGCGCTGGTTAAAACGAAATGCGTAAGTACAACATTTGATGTCACTACATTGGTTTTTTACCAATTCCCATGATGAACGGTACTGCAACTACCTATTGTTTACGTGTACTGTCTGCTTCACGGATACTTGCCAATCATAGTAAACGGCTCCGATATATTTTCAAGGAACACCATCTTCTTGCCCTTGACCCGTATTACTTGGGGTAGGTGCGACCGTCACGGCACCATTAACTGGCTTGTCTCTCTTATCATTCTTTTCACAGTTCATCCATCGTTTATTTGGTGTTCCTCTCCATCGCCATCCACTATCATAACAACCACATGCACATACCGAAAAATACAATATTGTTGGTAGTAAAGTACCTAATTGAAAAAGGCATGTTTTTAAATCGATGTCTGTATATTCCTTTTTTTCGAACAATTACAAAGTTAAACCAAAAATACTGACTTGCACACTGAATAAATCAAATTCATTAATCGTATTTGCATAAATGTTTGACTACTGAAAAAATTAACCTAACATAACCTACCTATTCTAACCTCAATGATTTAGCAAGTTAGTATTGTTGATAAACGATTCGTATTTTTTCGATGTACGAACCACATTTTTGGTGTGAATTCGTTATAAAAGGTCATCTCGTTTTGTGTGCTACAACTACAAATGTACTACAAAAAAAAACTAAAATATTTTTTTTTGTAGCAAGTACATTTGTAGTTAATCACATGGTTTTTTTGCACAGCATTCATTTTTCTGGTATGCATTCATTTAATTATGGGAGTTACCTAGTGTGCTAAAAAATTATACAGATATGCATTTAAAAATACCCCATAATATCCCAAACACCAACCCTGGCTTTGTGACCTACATTATTGTTTGGGAGGATCGATGGCACAAACCGCCGCGCAGTCTATGATATGATGGCTACTGGTAAGCTCTTGCCGGACTATTGCAAATGGGATACGATTGCGTCACACCATCCGCCTGTAGGCCTTGCTTGTTACGTGCAAAGATCTCGGGAACTTCGCAGTGTTTTTGGTCTTACAATGAAGGACGTTTGCAGAGCACTGAATAATAGATAGAGACGGTGTTACGACGGCGATATTCTAAGAACCAGACATAATTAAAAACGGCCTTTTCTTTCTTATTGCTTTAACTCACTTGTTTTTACTGCTAAATATTAGAACAGGTTATTCATGAATGAATAGATTATTCATTTGAATTTTAAGCTCTTTCTAGACTCCCTTGCGGCTATGTAGAATCCTACACATACAATCCGTTTACGTTAAACCTTAATTTAGCAGCATGCGTGCCAAACCCTTATTAATTCCAACATATACATTATCTGCGTGCCTGTATTAGTGACCATAATTATTAAAGTAGGGTTTTACACTTTCACTTGTAAAAGCAAAGGCACATTGTCATTATGGCACTCAGTCTCGTTCCAGGTACCAAAATGAGCAACAATTTAGATCTTGGCGACCGTCCATTGCATGACATTTGGGCCCTAACAAAAGTAAAAAGCAATACAATGTAGGAAGACACGTACCTATTTATCAAAGGGAGAAAATCAAGCCAACAATTTTACCGTGGAAACTTGTCTAACAAAGTTGAGAAAGCGTCGTTCGTCTGAAAACTGTACCTACATAGATCACAGGTCAGTTTTCCGACGATGCTTTTTCTATGTGACCTAGCTTTGATAAAAGAAAAGACAGGATCACATATATTTTTCTTTCTTGATAAGAGTGCTAATACCTATTCAGTTGCATTGCATCCGGTTAGACTAAAAGCAGACCCCAACATAATACCGGCCAATATTATTGAACTAAGTACATAATATTCTCAGTGTGCGTGCTGCAGTACGCGAATCTCTTCCTGCTCGCATGAGCCTTGTACCACATCTATTTATAATTGAATATCGTTTCGGACGTTCGCTAAGGACTAACAAAGACCGTTATACGACGTATTGTGCTAGGTTAGGTTAGGAAGTCTAATATTATGCATGGACTAGTGAGATAAGTAAATTTCCTAGCCTTTATTTGATTGAACAAAGGCGAGGAGATCTAGGTACTGGTAAGTATTACTTGCGCTTTAGTAGCCACGCCAATTAATTATTTAGGCCAAATTGTAATTAAGATTAATTAATAACCACAACTACATACAAAATCATAAATAAGCACTTGATTTGAACTTCCTGAAATTATGTTCAAGTTATGAATCAAGATCTCTGCAGTGGGAACAATATAAGGCTGATGAATGATGATGAATCAAGTAGGTACATAAATTCAATGTATTTCCAGAGATACCGGTTTATAAATGAACTAAAAAATGTTCGAAAAGTAGGGTAACATAACATAACATCACGCCTTGCAATCCCCGAAGGATTAGGCAGTGGCATGGGTGCATTTCTCCAGTTATATTAAAGCCCCATGTAACAGGGGGCGGGCCTACTTAAATCTACCCTCTCCATATATAGGTATATGGTAACTTATTTTACCTATGTATCATTTTGATGGCCGAAAACACGCGACCTTTTAGCAGCTATCGGTCTCTCGTATCATCTCAAGCATTGTTTACCCACGCATTCGTCCGTGTGGCTATTTTCGGCTTGAACTTTAGACGAAGTACGTGTATACACTGTGATTAGGCGAAACAAATCTTACACACGCGTTTTCATACATGAAAACGTTGCTGTAAGTTAACTGAATAACGCATATTCAATTGACTGTTTATACTAATAGGGATGTTTACTGACTTAAAAAAATGTGATTCTAATTAGTCCGTCTGTTAGATTATCGAAAAATATTGGATACGTATTTTATGTTTTATCAAATCAATAAAATTTGACGCAGATAAAACGCGTCAAAGATGTGAGTGGCGGTTGGTGACATCACTGACCGCTAAAAATGACATAGGGTCATTGCGCCGGTTAGCGACCAGTTAGCTGGGTTGCCCACATTAGACAGACATAAAAAAACCACACGCAAAATAGAACATGTTAATGTGAATGTGTCCCAAATATAATCTAGTTTGGATACAAAACATAAAATAACATACATTAATACAAAAAAAAATATAAAATGCTGAAAAAGTGAAAATATAGCGAAAACGTCGGTTTACGACCACTTTTATCAGTTTGTGACCACCAGTGAGCCGGTTTGCGACCGCTATTTTAATATGAAAAATATGCCATTAAAACAATTATAATCATTTTAAAAATATTTTAATTATTACCTCTTAGTAAAAACAAATATGGTAATCAGTTGGTTCTTCTTATAATAAAAAAATAACAATCTTACATATCGTAGGAACTTAGTCATAGTTGTAATAGAATTAACAATCATTAGTCAAACAATATCTTAAATAATTAATAGTAACATTTAAAAATAATCAAAATCAATATTTTCTAGTCATCTGGTTTAATATTATTTTAGTGTCTTCTTGTCGGATATCATCGAGAGCTTTTTTCAGGACTTTTTCAGTGTACTGGGCTATCTTTTCCTATTTTTTTTGTTGTTGATCTGAATTATTTGGGAGCTCCATCTAAAATAAAAATAATATAAAATATTTTATTGTTGTTTTTATCACTAATTTTGTTTGATATGATAATGTTGTTTGTTTTTTTCTCATACCAAATGATGGTGGCCGCAAACCAATGTCTTTATTTCGATTATTTTGGTTTATGACCACCTGTTAGCAGTTTAGCACCCAACTTTGTACGTAAATTAAGCAAAGTTATTTCAAAGAAATTGGTGGTCGTAAACCAAAGAACGACAAAGTGAAGCTTTTACAATGCTCATTCAAAATTGTAACAGTCTTGTTTGAAGCATTAGGATCATATTAATCAAAACAAAATAATGCGATTCTCGTCGGTTTGCGACCATGTGGTCGCTATCTAACGTTTTTGATAAATATGCATTTCGGTTACCGACCACTTGATTTTATCTTAATAATAAGTTTAAAAAGCAAAGTACAACTAAATAATTACCAAAACTTAACGGTTGTACAATTTAACATCTAACTTTTGTGTAAAACATGAAATAAGTCATAAAACTTACCTTTGACCTATTGCAGTGCTATTCTCTAAAAGACAATTTCATGGCTGTAACGCGCCGTGCTATTTTTTTTCCAACTTGCGGTACATCTACTCACCACTGAATCAAGACGCGCATTGAGCAATATTTTTTCGGCTCTCCATTTGTTTCAAACTGTGTAAATTCTTATTTCCTAATTATTTCTAAAGCACGTTAGATTTATTTTTTATTTATGTTACCTCTACAAATACTATTATCTTGATTTAAAGAATCTTAGTACGTCAAATGGTCGCCTACTGAAGGTGGTCGCGAAACCGGCGCAACGATCCTACTAATGTCTAAGAGTATGTCGTCACACGAGTTTTCAAAGCACTGATACAGTGCTTTGAAAACTCATTGTTTGTTTACGTGAAAAAAGAAAAAATACGTACCTATCGAATATTTTTCGATAATCTAACAGACTGACCAATTAGAATCACATTTTTTTAAGTCAGTAAACATCAATATTGGGCAAAGAGCAATCTTATGATAGTAGATCACTCGGATTTATACAATTTGTAAAATCAGAAGTGAAATAAGCCTACTCGGTCTATACTTAGGTCTGATATATTAACGTTTGCGGTGTTTTAACAGTGTAAAATTCCAACCGCTTCAATTCACTGCAGCCGCGAGCGTTAACACACAGGAGTTTCAGCCCTAATTGTCGGAACAAAGGAGTTTTTGTTCAACTGAAAAATAAACTTGAAATGGAGTATTTTTAACGAATATGAAACAAACCGGATCCCCGTTCCGATATTTTAAGATAAAAAAAAATTGTTTTAAACACATGCAAAGACTATTGCGTTTAAATTTTGTGCTGATAAAACACCAGTGAGCAAATATTGTTATCAGTTTAGTTAATTATTTAGGTACATACTACATAGTGTTATCTTTACACTGATCGTCAGCCATTGCAGACATCTTAATTAGCATTAGATTTTTCATAATCGTTTCCGAAAGCAATTACCTGATATTCTTTAACGTTTATTTTATTGAGTTTAATTAACCACCTGTTCGTTATCATTAATATCAATTCATTCATTAAGTTGAATTTAAGATTAAACACTTACTTTTAGATACAAGCAGGTACAGTCACGATCATTAATATGATTGTATACACGCTACAAAATTCAAAGCCGATTTTCTCGTGAAACAACAGTTTCTACTTCAAGATAAAGCCTATTTCGGAATAGTACTTATGAGTTCGAAAATGCCATGTCCGTAACCACACTAACCACATAAGACAACAATCAATACAGCAGGAGAAACCCATTTTTATAAGTTAACTAGACAAGAGACATGAACCTTGTCAGTTATCAGCACCATTGTAAGAGTAACCTCCACAGGGCACTGAGGGCAGTACACACACTGTTGCCATTCGCCTGACAAACTGCCGGTTGTTGGAGCGTATCACTAGTTATTTGATATGCAAAACAAACAGGATAATATGGCTATATTACTGGTCAACAAATAGTCTAGCACGCGACTAGGCTAGAATATTCATAAATTATTAATACTGGTAAGCCTTAGCGCCATTATGTGCGGAAATAAAGTATTGTAAGCGAAATGGGCAGTTTATTGAATTTACTATAATGCCCTTCATAATGTCAGATCAAGAAATAATTTAGAAAACTTTAGTGGCAAGACATATTGTGTTCTGCATTTAGCGAAATGGTTTATGAAAAATTCCGCAAAGTCCGTGCCAATCGTTGCCTAATGCCTTTATTGCCTTGCCCAAGGAAAGCGGGTAAGGCCACTAGTTTCGGGAATATGTGTCTTGAAATGGCTGGGATTCATATTAAACGATGCAAGATCAGGCAATACCCAAGATAGTAAGTAATTCATACGATTTGTTATTGAAATCGCTCTTTATGCGATATCAGCATCCTTTTTACCCTTTGTTTTATTGTCTTGTACAAATATATGCGCACCGCACTCAAGTACAAAGGTATGTCTGGTAATGCTTTCAGATAGTGAATTTCTGTTATTTATTTTCACTTATTTAATTATATATAAACAAGGTCATAAGTAATTGGATGTTCTTTTATGTTTGTCATTTTTAATAATTTAGGCAGCTATAACGACTACACCAGTAATCATTACCTACGGGATCAAAGGTAGCAATTGTCATATTTCATACTAAAGAAGCCTTATTAGTCAGATTTTCGTGTATCCGGTTTGACTTAAGCTCTTTTTCAGCAAAATATATCTATAATCATGTAACATAGGTGAGGCAAGGCTTTCGCCAACCCGCTAAAATAAATGGACGTGTCAGTTAAAATCTCGCACTGAATTTCAGTTTGCCATGCCGGTTGCGCGAACGTTAAAAGAAAATTTGGCATTCTCCATTGGCCAAGCTCTGTATACGCAATGCTGTAGATTCTCCGTTACATAATTTACCAGAGTATCCTGTGATACTGCCTCTGGCGATATGTTCTCGGAAACTTTGTTATTGCGAGATTCTGAGAACTACTTACCTATACATTCAATTGAATAAGGGTACTTTGCCATATTTCCAGTGGGTAGCAGATTTGTAGGCATGATATTCCTGGAAATCTATTTATAGGTTATCCCAACTCTCCCTGTTTCATTCGTTTCCCAACCATTGTCTAATAATCAATAACCACAGAGCGATGGAGTAGATATGTATTATTGTATTTGAATTACATTACTTTCTTTCGTCAAACATAAACACTTCAGAAAAGTGTCATTGCTCTAGAAATTACGAAATTTTATTCGATGACGGATACCAGAACAGAGAAAACGTAGAAACATGCTCTACTTGTTCAACCACGTTGACATTGTAGACACTAGATACCTCCGCGCTGATAAAAAGTGATGAAATGATACGATTTTGTTGGTTTTGTTTTGTGTCTTTGGAGACAGTTTCCAACTTTACATTGTATCTTTTATCAGTCGAGCTATTTGTTTATTATGTGTATTTCATTAAATTCATTAAACTGATTTGGTAAGTTAGGTTTTCGGCAGCGCGTGCATTTTAGTTTTAGTTCCTAGATCTGAGACAGATGTTAAACTTTAAAAAATAAGTAGGTATAATATTGCACACCATTTGTGTACATAAAATTGTTTTCACTAAAAATATTACATTGGTAAAAGTAGTAAATTACCGATGAGTATAGGTACAATAGGTAGCGCGTGAAAAGGGGTACCTACGCATCAAAATCCCGAATTTTAAAATACTGATGGACGAAATCCCGAAAATTGAAACGCCGAATAGTTGTTTTGTCGAAAGTTTAAAATCCCGAAAGTTACTCGTATTTTGTTTATCAACAGAACTCATTTATCCAAACTAGACTGATAATCAGCACTTTTCGAACGTCAAAATTTACTTTACTACTTATTTGCAAGAGACAGTCCCCCAAAACACCCCCTCTTCGACACTTCCTAGTGTTTTAGTTTGAAACACCGAAATTTTAAATATCAAAAACCAGACAGAAACCCTAACCCTAGAAGATCGACCTCAGGGACACCCCGAGGTTCAGTTAGTTAATAGAAATAGGAGCACCGCGCAGCGGGGCACCGGCGGGGCTTTCGTGCTTTCGGGCACTTGAATATCGGTATTTTGTGTTTCGATTCTACATGTGCTATTTTGTGAAGTTCACGTTAGGATCTACAAAGTGATGTTTTTTAAGCTGTAATGTTAGAGCGACTATCGGCGTTTAAAACTTTCGGTATTTTGAATTTCGGTGTTTTGGACGTCGGTATTTGAATCGTATGTATAATGAACTTGCGGGATTTTGATACGTACCATCTTAAGTCGAATAATCTTCGGAGTAGGAAATAAAATGGTAAGACAAAGAACAAAATTGCTGACGGATTAGTCATAACAGCGATTCTAAAGTCATCGAACCTGCACTTTTAAGACCACGTTCGGAACTTCCATACCGTTAAAGGAAATGAGCGTGACCGTACGTAATAAGTAGGTAAACGGTATGAAATAAATAAGTATAATAGAACATTAACTAGTAAGACGAATGCCTCCACGGTTTGAAGACACAAGGTGAATGTCTCACAAATCTGTTGGCACTTACATTTACATAAAATATCGATACAAAATCATGCTTCACGATTTAAACGGCACGTTTCAAAGTCGTAAAGTTTTAGGACCTAATATTCACTTACCGGTTTTAGGTGAGTACTTACATAATGCTAATAATTAAATAGCTACCTAATTGAAATAGTGCTGTGACTTTTTAGAATACTTGACTGAAAGCGCGTGAGTATTTCTCATTAACCTCGTTATGGCTTCTAAGGAAGCCCATGGGCTTCCTTAGAAGCCATAAGCCTAAGAAAACCTAGGGAAAAACTGCAGTCTTTCCCTAGGTTTTTTCATTTAAACTACGCTAACGCATTAGGAATTAAGCCAGCTAAGTTCCTAGTGTTTATGATAAAATAAATTAATAAATTTTGCATACACAGGCTACACAACCAAGCCTTTTATTTTTTTTTATTATTTCTTTCTTTTCCATAACTTTATTGGGAATGCCGTCCGAATATGGTTTAGGAAAAACAATTTTTTATCAGCTGAGGGCAATCTCAGGGACAGTTCTATGGGGGTGATTAAAACCAATTCATACACTGCCTTTTATGGTTGTCGAATGAATAATTTATTGTTTCCGAAAGAATTATATCTAATAAACATGATCGTAAAAACATAAATATTTGCTTCCTAAATACATTATAGATCAGTCACGTTGTTTTAACATATCTAAAAAGATTTCTAAGGTTGTTGTGTACGAAGGTCGCTTTGTAGTCATTTAATTATAGGATTACGAACACGTCAAGCTTGTCGCGTGACTGAGGCAAGCTCCGCAGCCGCAGTGCTGTTTATGGCTTCCTCAATATTAGCGTTTCTAGCTCGCCTGTGGATTGTACGCTACCATGCACAATGTTTTCGTAGCCAAGCTCTGTGTGCTTACCGGGCACGGTATCTACAACCATTTTCTGTTAATATGGATCAAACGTAGCTTCTATCGTTGTTATTAGAAAACACCCCTATTGTACCGTACGTCAATATCAAGTTATTATATCATAGGTACGTGCTTATGGATAGATATCATATCATTATAATTCACCCGTGGAAACTACTACGTATATTATTGTTTTATTTTATTACCTACCCATAGTTTCATGCCAAAACTGTTCATCGTTTTGCAATATTAAATTATGTTGCAATGTGTCACGTGCAAGCAACCCGCTATCTCTTCCGATTTCCGATTCACGCACATGGCGTAGGTATTGTATTGTAAACGCGCCGACGCCGTAGCCGACAGCCGTCTGCGCCGTATAATAAACACGAGCGTCTGAAGCGCGTTCGAAACCCGTTTGAAACGTGCAGAAACGGTTGCAAATATTCACGATCGTCCCGTGTGCTTAGCTTACACGGTTGCGTTCAAATCTCGTTTGAAGCGCGTATACGCCGCCGCGCCGTGTGCTAGGGGCCTTACTCATGTGATCATGTGACTCACAATAACTCACATATTATGTGAGTTAATGTGAGTCACTGTGAGTGTCGAACGGAACTGAATGGTGTCGTATGAAAATTTAATGATGGGAACATTGGCCATGAGTGGAAACTACGGACGACTTTGAAACAATCGATCTTAACCATTAACTGTCTGAGATCCAACATCTGGAGCTATTAAAGTCCTGGACTGATTTGTAGCTAGGTAGTGTACGATCGTTTTGAAACTAATTGTAGCATTACTGACCCAACGATATTACTTTTCTACGAAAAAGCTAGATTGACGTGGGTATGCCGCGTAGGTAGTAAGTTAGTAAGTATCGGGTTTTAACATCTAGGTACAGAAAAATATATACTACCTACTTACGTATGGTTTGAACTCCTGAGAGTTCAGATAGCCTATTCAACATCCGCTGTTGTTAGCCTTGATTAGTTTTTTGTTATTTTTGACAACCGGCAGATTGTTGATGTGGTAACATAACATCAGCCCTCATCACCTATTTTGTTAATCAGATATTTTTTGATCCTACGTATCTTTTGCAAACCGCAGGTTTTTCATAGTATTCCATGTGTAAACAAAGGTATCTAATAATAATCACGATAAGATATTTATTAGATAATCTTTTGTTACTTTGGTAATGGAATCAAAGTCCACTAAGCGTTTGATGAATAAAAGATCGAAGTCCAAATACCTACTAAGTAGGTACTTGGACTTCGATCTTCATTATTTTAATTAGCTGATGTAGGTAGGTATCTCTAACTTCTTTATTACCTAATATTCTTATAGGTAGTTACAGTATGTCGATTCTGTAACATTCAGACAACAACTCGCATCTAACTCACTGGCTAATTCCAGACCGATAATAGGTATTTTATCCGCTGAAACATCTACCACCAGCTTTTGGGATTGGGACTGCTGTCCATGAAATCCTCGGTTCTATTCCCAGGGTGGGGCAAGGTGTTATTTCAGGTGAAACATCAGGATTTCTCTGTAGCAGCCACGTAATCTGGATTTGTGCCCGTTTGATGGCTATAGGCTGACCCCTTATTACATGGGACTTAAACATAATAAGGTAGTTAACAAAAAAAAAAAAATTATTCCGTCAGATAGATTTCCAAAAAATATTGGACACGTATTTTTTCTTTTTTCACAAACAATGAAGGCTCTCAATGAAACTCGTGTGACGTCATTTTCTGAGGCATTAGTATGACATTCTTTAGCAGTCAGTGACGTCACAACCCCCCCACTCAAATCTTTGACGCGTTTTATCTTCGTCCATTTTTATTGATTTGATGAAACAAAAAATACGTATCCAATATTTTTGGATAATCTAACAGACGTACTAATTAGAATCATATTTTTTGAAGTCAGTAAACATCCCTATTGGCGAAATGTGAGTGTACTAATTGGGTACCTACACTTCTGCCTTAGCTCTCGGGAATTACAGGCGTGATGTTATGTTACGTTAGTTCATAACAGCTAAAGCCTTCAAATACACTACGAAACCGCATAGGAACTACGCACTACCCTGACTGAACTTGAGGTGCTCGTTCTCCCCATCGCGGCGTCGGGGCTGCGAGTTGTTCACAAGTTACCGCGGCCTCGACATACCTATAGGTCGAAGAAGGAACACGGGAGGTATTTAGTCAGTAGAAGTCCGACACTCCCTTTCGCTCTGCCCAAGAGCGGGAGGGATTATTTGATGATTTTCCACCCGCCAAAAAAAAAAGGTGCTCGATCGTTCTTCATACCTCAAAAACTTAAAGATATTCGTTTCTCCCACAGATTCCTATGGCGCTACGCCAATGGCATGATCCGGTCGAAGCGATGGGGGCGCCACGACGCTACTGTGGCACAGCTGTTCACCCAGCGAGCCCTGAAGAACCGCAACGCGCCGTGCTTCTATGTCGTCGGTGACCGTGACTGGACCTTCGGCGAGGTGAGCTTTACTAATAATTTTACTGGTCATCATTTGACTAGCCTTTTCGCAACTATTTTGGGGTCAGCTTTCAGTCTACCAGTATTTTCCTAGCTGACCTCTACAACCCAGTAGGTTCATTATCACGAATTCTGAATCAAAACCCGTCTTAAGAACGGACTTATTGGCGAAAGTAAAAGAGCTTGTTTGTCTGGGAATATACCACCACCATAATCGGGTAGGAAGGTTCCATCCGATGATGGGTTAGGCTTACCTTTTGGTGGTGGCGTTACAGCGTTGCTTGCCTTGTTCAGGTTAATGGTGTATGGCTATAGTGGCACAGGAGACATGATAGCTTTTGTCTCCTGGAAACCTCTAAGCTAAAATTACCACAAATCATAAATGAGCGACCTGTTTTAATAACATCAGATTAAACTAAAAGGCTTTATAAAGCGGGCCTAAGAGGTAGTATGGGCTCAAAGCTGACGTTTATCGTCTGATGTTGCCGTCTTCTAAGTGAAGTAGTAATCTGCTAGTTCTGAACACGACGTAAATCGTTCAAAGCGAGTCAGTCTCCGTGAAATTACTGTGACGTCAAGAGGCGGTTCACCTTTATCTATCCACAAAATAATATTTACATAATTTGATATTTACTTAATTCAAAGTCAAAGAACCATATTATTCTCAATTATAATTGCAAATTGCCATAAATCCGTAATGCAGAACTTGTTATGACCTTCACCTTTGATCGGACGTTATTACGTCGTTGTTAGATTCTAGTATCTATGTTTTTTAAGTCAACACCGCTTGTTTACCTTTAATTTTATAACGCAAGTTATCATAACTAAACGAAGTTGTACACTACTTGAATTTTCGAGCAACTATTCAAAATGTCGCAACTTGTAAATACATAATTGGTAAAAATGCCAAAGAAACTTCTCCTAGAGTAGTCTTCACGGTGATTAGGTAGCTACCTTGGTGTAAACTACTTAGTTAAGTGTGAATCACACATCTGTAACAGTAGTTTACGTTAGTGTTGGTCTCCCACTATTTTTGCTCTGACCATAGATGTAGTAATGTTACTTCATTTAGCTACATATAATCTACAACTACAAGACAACTTTCAGGCTAAACTTACTACAATTACAAATAGGGAAGCCTGGGAGGATGGATGGATGTGAGGTACTCCTAGATAAACACTTTGAAGGCTTTTTGTCCTGTTTGGCCCATTACGTAAGACAATTAGGAACTTTACCGAACTCCACACTGGCGAAACCTCGGGCATATTTTAGTAACGAATATTTTTTACCCACAGATGGCCGACAACTCCAACAAAGTTGCTCGCGTCATGCAAGAGCACCTGGGCCTGAAGCGTGGCGACGTGGTCTGCGTGTTCATGCCCAACTGTGGGGAGTACGTGTGGACGTGGCTGGGTATGGCGAAGGTCGGCGCCGTGTCCGCGCTCATCAACAGCAACCTGCGCCACAAGCCGCTGCTGCACTGCATCCAAGTTGCCAAGGCTAAGGCTGTGGTGTTCTCTAATCATCTTGCTGAAGGTGATCAATTTTCAATCAGACATCCTTACACACATAATTTTTATACTCACACCTTTTCCCATAGGGGTTTGGCAGAAATTACACAATATACCACCTATTACGATCCTTACACAACGTGCCCTTTAGCTTTGTCCATGCTCAAACATGTGACTCAATTTTATCAACAAAAGGGTACCTACCTAGTTAACAAAAAAAAAATATGTGCGTGGGTAAGGATTTCCAAAAGAGACACGACACGTATTTTTTTCTTTTTTTACGTAGGTAAACAAACAATGAAGACTATAAAGTGCTTTGAAAACTCGTGTGACATCATATTCTAAGACATTATTTATTGCTGAGTGACGTCACAAACCCCCACTCGAATCTTTGACGCGTTTTATCTTCGTCATTTTTTATTGATTTGATAAAACAAAAAATACGTTTGCAATATTTATCGACAATCTAACTGACGGACTAATTAGAATCATATTTTTATTAGTCAGGAAACATATTTATTCAATATTCAAACCGTCCACATGTTTATTCGACTTCTTTCGGTGGAGTGATAATTGCTTCCGCAAACACTGTCGTTCACTTCCGACGCATTTCATCGACCTTCACATGATCCCGATGATCATTCACTTTGTAGATAGGATATCTTATACTTTCCGGCCCGTGTTGCCTAAGTAAATCGTATCAGGTAACATTGATCTCTTTAGCTAAGTAATAGGCAACTGCTCACTACTCTATTTCGGTAACATTTGGTTCGAACAATACCTCTCTTTGAATTATTGAGAAGACACGATGTTTTGTTAAGCTAACTTAACACTCACTCAATGGGGCAGAGACGAGTTTTGATTGACAGAAGTATCTTTTGTCCGTCTAAAATTCTAAATGTAGGTATTGTAAACTTTCCGTACCACGGCTTATTACGTGCCTAATGATAAATAATAATACAAGTGTTTAGGTGAACTTTGGACACACGATTATGTAGTAGGAAAATTAATGAATAGCAGGATTTTTGGAGACAGGTCATTTGTATTACATAAGTCATGATATCATGAATCTTTGACTGAACCTATTTGTTAAGTAGGTACATACTTACCTACTAAGTGTCACAGGAAAACCATAATCGTGTCAGTTGGTCAATAAATAATGCGTCAGTAATGAAAGGGTTTATTAAAATTACTAACAACATTTTTTTGTTTCGTACGCCATTTGCACAATCAAATGATTGAGGCTTTAAATCATTTAATTGTGCATCCATAATTTTAGGGTGAATAAACAGGTAACAGGGACATCGACGCACAAACGATTACCATGTATTCTGAACATCACTCTCCCCCCACCCTCACAGAGTCTCCATACATATTGACCGTGTAGATATTGCAGTTTTTTTTTTTAAATAGCTGTTTATTTTTATTGCCATTGGAAAATTTCTATGCCATGTAATATTTTAGTAAACTATGCTTAAGCTGCTAACAAGAGTTATCAGTATTTATTGCTATAGAAAATTAACATGCTCTTGAACGCAGTTTAAACTTGTTGATCGCGTTCAATTTCACCCTTTAACGACTCAGACCCACCACCCACCATTAGCTCGTTACTGTTCGACAAAATCTCGTTACGTACGACCCTCTCCGTATATTTTTGACAGAAATCCGGTAATAATGCAGTTATGGAACAACCCGATGCCACCCTCACAAATTCTCGTTCAAATCGGCTGCCTATTGTACCTCCTGCCAATTAGGTCTTTGTGTTAGAATTTGCAGATGACGCCGCAATTTAATTATTATACCTTAACTGCGGTACTCAGAGATATTTAATGATTACTTAAGCCGTCACTTAGTAAAGATTTGACATACGTTTGTATGGCAAAACTGTCAAAACCTTTAGTAAGTGATGGCCTAAGTAAACATTAAAGGTCTCTGAGTACAGCAGTTAGTATTTTTAAAAGGAAGGTGCTACTTCTGAGCATGTGGTCCTAGGTTCGATTCAAAGGTCAGGTCGGGCAAAGTGTTATTGGGTTTATCCCATCAGCAATTTCTCAGTAGCAGCCGCGGATTTTGGGTTTTTACCCTGTTAATGACAATAAGCTTGCTCCTATTGCATTGTGCTAAAACTTAACTAGCTGTGTTCACAGGTCTCTAAACTCTAACACCTCTGCTTTATCCGTCGGCGTTTACAGATGTGTTTTTTGCAACTTACAACTAACATTATATATTAGCTGGTCTTAAGAGCTGGATATAAGCCACTGAAATTTCACCCTCCCGCAACCGATTTATTGGGCGCCAGAGGGGTAGTAGCTACGGGATTTAGCGATTATGTAAAACAAACCATATAAAGAAATAAGACAGTTATCGTCAATAATAAGAACCTATGATTGATACGAGTAGTTAAGGAGAAAAATGGTAGTTACTTAAAAATAACAGAGGCTACTTTGCATTTATATATGATGTTTAAATTTAATTTTTAGGTTTTTTGAAGTTATGAGGACATGCTCTAGATTGTGTAGATTACTACGAGTAGGTATGTATTTTTATGAAAAAAAAAACCGCCGATTCCCGTATATCCACGCCTTAACGTAATTCGTTAGTGTGGCTATCAATTAACAGAAAACTAAATATACACGTGTCTTACAAATTAATCGACAACAAAAAACAAATATTAAACAATGTTAATGTATGTACCTATATATTGTATATTCAAAGTCCAATTTTCTTTGTCTTCCTACACGAACAAAAAAACTGTTTCTGGTTCCAAAAAACGTATTTAATCGACGAATCAGAAGCCTCTTGGGATTTTTTGTACGCCGTCGCTATTAAGATTTCGGGAGGCTGACCGTATTTTTTGTGTGATTTCTAACAACGTAATGGTAGTTAATGATCGACAAAAATCTACCGTCATACGCATATATTATCCTAATTTCATGTATGGACAGGTAGTATAAAGCTGCATACACACAGAGGTTGCTTTTTGAAGATCATCGTTTTGCAACTTAATTAGTTTTTACATTACACTCAACTTTATACTCGTATAACTTTTACGGCGTTAGTTATAGCTTTTTACTCGTTATAATTGACTAATTACTAACCTTGCTCTACGAATGTAACTTCAGTGTGGATGCAGCCTTTTGCATGTTAGACTTACATAGCCTGAAATGTCTCTAACATAGAAATATTTCACCAAGGATTTCGTAGTCGAAGTAGGAATAGGAAGTAGGAATGGTTACGAGGATGCATTGCCGAACTCTAAAGCTATTTATTTAGATGCAAAAACACAAGGAAAATGTAACTTAGTCAATTGATTGGCATTTGATTGGCCTGTTGGTCTAGTGGTTAGTGACCCTAACTGCTATGCCGGAGGTCGTGGGTTCGATTTCCACCCAGGACAAATGTTTGTGTGATGAGCACGATCATTTGTTCTGTGTCTGGGTGTAATTTATCTATAATATGTATGTATTTAGAAATATATAAGTATGTTTATCAGTTGTCTAGTACCCATAACACAAGCTCTGCTTAGCTTGGGACTAGATGGCGTTGTGTGATAGTTGTGGAATATTATTATTATTATAATTAGAAAACAGGAAAAAATTCAACCTTTAACCCTGCTGACTTATTATTATTACTATCGAGATTCTCATCACGTTTTAAACCGATAACTTTCCTCCACCAGCAATATCCGAGATCCGCGAGCAGCTGCCACAAGACCTGAAGCTGTTCCAGCTGTATGGTACCTGCTCCCCCGGGGTGCTGGACCTGGGCGCCGAGATGGACAGGCATCCGGCGGAGTACCCCATAGTGACGGACAAGCCGCGGTACAAGGACACGTTGCTCTACATCTACACCTCTGGCACCACCGGCATGCCCAAGGCTGCTGTACTGCCCAACTCTAAGTAAGAATTGTTTTAATAAACTAGGTATACCAGTCAAAGACGAAATTGTACTAACATGGCTCCGTGCGTTACCTAAATATCTCGCTCGATGGTCTAGTCGGCGCCAGCATCATCAGCCTAACCTTTCCCAACTGTGTCGGGGTCGGCTTCCAGTCTAACTGGATGCCGCATAATACCAGTATTTTACATTGAGCGTCTGCCTATCTGATTTCCACAAGTACAAGGCAATAGCCGCTTACTGACTGAGCGCGCAGCCTCGCGAGGCATGCGCGCGAGGCAAGTCATGCGGTCGGTCAGGACGTGCCACGCTCGAGGTCATCATCATCATCAACAGCCTATTAATGTTCCCACTGCTGAGACACAGGCCTCCTCTCTCTTTGAGAGGGAATGGTCTATAATCTACCACACAGGTCCAGTGCGGGTTGGTAGATGTCACATGTCTTCGAATGTTTTGGTTCTAAGCCATGCCGGTTTCCTCCACGATGTTTTCCTTCACCGTTTTGAAAGATAAATATATAAATTACACAAAGTAATGTGCCTGCCTGGGTTCGAACCCACGACCTACAGTTCATAAGTCGGGGCTGCCACTACTGGGCCACCGCTGCTCTCCTCGCTCGAGGTAAACAATGAAAAAAATAAATGATCGTGTCGCGCGGCATACGCCCGAGGCTGCCTCGCGAGGCTGCGCGGTCAGTCAGTATGCAGCTAATAATAATGATACCCCTCGGTATGACCGGTTGCCAGACTTACGAGCCACCAACTACCTGTTAAGAGTGTCAAAGAATGAATCTACAAATGACAGTCAGCTTAGCGTGGTTTTCGAGACACGGAGGAGACACGATTTGTAATGGCTAGGGGGTCACCCATCCACAGACTGACCTAGGCAAGCTCAGCAAAACCTGAAGATCTCATACTATCAATAGAAATCTAGATTTTGTCGCACTGTGTCAAACGATTTTGAGCGTGTTTTATGCGACATGGTAAGTAACCATCTACTCTCTTTAGGTACCTCCTGGTGGTGGTAGCGACGGTGCACATGCTGGGACTGAAAAGCTCGGACCGCATGTACAACCCGCTGCCGCTGTACCACACGGCGGGCGGGCTGGTGGGCACGGGCGCCGCGCTCATCGACGGCATCCCCTCCGTGCTGCGCGCCAAGTTCTCTGCCTCCAACTACTGGACCGACTGCATCAAGTATGACTGCACGGTGAGTGGAACTGTTACTGAAGAGCTCGGACCGCATGTACAACCCGCTGCCGCTGTACCACACGGCGGGCGGGCTGGTGGGCACGGGCGCCGCGCTCATCGACGGCATCCCCTCCGTGCTGCGCGCCAAGTTCTCTGCCTCCAACTACTGGACCGACTGCATCAAGTATGACTGCACGGTGAGTGGAACTGTTACTGAAGAGCTCGGACCGCATGTACAACCCGCTGCCGCTGTACCACACGGCGGGCGGGCTGGTGGGCACGGGCGCCGCGCTCATCGACGGCATCCCCTCCGTGCTGCGCGCCAAGTTCTCTGCCTCCAACTACTGGACCGACTGCATCAAGTATGACTGCACGGTGAGTGGAACTGTTACTGAAGAGCTCGGACCGCATGTACAACCCGCTGCCGCTGTACCACACGGCGGGCGGGCTGGTGGGCACGGGCGCCGCGCTCATCGACGGCATCCCCTCCGTGCTGCGCGCCAAGTTCTCTGCCTCCAACTACTGGACCGACTGCATCAAGTATGACTGCACGGTGAGTGGAACTGTTACTGAAGAGCTCGGACCACATGTACAACCCGCGGCCGCTATACCACTTCACTGCACCAAGACCTCGGGACCTATTACCATCTCTTATAACGAGAAAGACCTTTTGAATGGTAGGCGGCCCCCTGGACTTAGCGGGTGTTCAAATATTAAACATTTTAACCTATATTTAAGCACTAGTGGAACACACATGCTATTTCCCTGTAAGAGAGAGTGGAGTGGTCGTATGGTAAATTACGACCAATAACGCACACACAGTGTGGGTTTATCATAAAGGGGTTCGTCAAGGGAATATAAATTCTACTATCTAGCCACATATTGGGTTATGAGAAATGAGTAACTAGATCAAGTAAAAAGCCTAGTTAGTTAAACATCTGATCTGTGCCACAGTTATTCCAAACAGTCACAAAGATCTGGTACTTCGACGATCTCCATACTTATCATGGAGGGTCAATGAAGGCAGATGTGTTTTTTGTTGTCCAGCTCTTTTTGGGCAGACTTGTGTTTTGTACACAGACTCTTTTCAATGTTGTTATGTGTGAAGACTTGCAACTAGCCATCATAATATTCTACATTACTCTTTTTGTTACCTGTTTTGTTTATCTGTAAGTCTTCCAAAGATCATAAAAATATTGATTATAATTATGAGTATATCAAAATATTTCGGTTGCAGGTAGCGCAGTACATAGGCGAGATGTGCCGCTACCTGTTAGCGCAGCCGGCGCGCGCTACTGACGCACAACATCGCGTGCGCATCATGGTGGGCAACGGGATGCGCTCTGCCATCTGGCAGGAGATCGTCGACAGGTACGCACATGGCAGACAGACAGGGTTTTCCTAGTCAGGGCTATCATCTACAAACCTTTCAGTGGCTTCGTGTGGAACCCAGCAAACATGAGATATATTTCTGGACGGTATATAAAGCCAAGTCAAAGACTCATGGACCCATTCGTCTATACTAATCTAACCGAAGAGCATCCAACAACTCGCCTCAACTTATGCTTATTATGTAGTTCCTCGAAGATTAAGATTCAACTTCAGACATCAATGACCGTTAATTTTCACTAATATTAAATTAACACCCTAAAATAAAAAGAGGGCCAATGTTGGGTAATCATTTATTAATCAACTTCCTGCTTTACAAGTTATAACTGTTGCCAATTATCGAAACTAATACAGGGGTGTCAATGACAATTGCTTACAGCATCTTAACCTTTATACAAAGTATTAGCACTTTGTCCGCCGCAATTAATATAGACTAATTAATTACTGTCCTATCTAGGTTCAAAGTGCCCCAGATAAACGAGATATACGGAGCGACGGAGGGCAACGCCAACATAAGTAAGTGACAGTTTATTCATACAAACAAACACACAAGAAACACATTTACACACAATGTGCAGTGTGGCGGCGACACATTTAACTTTGTAATTGTGACATTCGGGGTCATGTACTATTTCGATAATATTATAATTTATTGCTTAATGCTTCCTTTAACACGTTTAATGAATGAGCTCGCTTGGAAATTGGATTATATTTACGAAGCGTTTTTTCGGAATGACTAACATATTTTTTAAATGGAATTTCACTTACCCGAACGTCTTTTTTTTTTGGAGGGTGGGTAGTCATCAAATAACTCCTCCTGCTCTTGAGCAGAGCGAAAGGGAGTGTCAGACTTCTACTGACTAAAAACCACCCATGTTCCTTCTTAGCCCTTTATGTCGAGGCCGCGGTATCTCTTGCGAACGACCCGCAGCTCCGACGGACTACCGTACATACCTCATCACTGACGAGCTTTTTTCAACTATGCTAGGGTCGGCTTCCAGTCCAGTTAGACTGACAGAAGCTGACTGCTGACTGAGCTGACTGGTAACATATTGGTACCTAATTCAACTGAATTAGGTACTAATATGTTAGGTATATGAAGTGACTGTCTATCAGACCTTCGCAACCGACTCGACTTTTGGCTTCCGACTAAACGTAACAACTGTCAATGATCTACAAAAATGACAGCCAGGACCAACGGCTTAACATGCTTTCCGAGGCACGAAGGAAACTCGGTATGTAATGACGGTCACCCATCCACGGACCATCCTCACAAGCATGGTTAGCCAAGAGCTCCTACTGATATTTATTTTCTTCTTTCAAGTAAATGTTGAAAAATTTACCCTAAGTTACGCGATATAAAACTCACATTTTAAGGTTGATGCGAAGAGGTAGCTCGCGAAATTAAAATTTTCTTAAGTTTTTTGCTATTTCCCGGTCAGTGTCAAGTCGTATGTTAAATAAAATGGGATTCGCGGCAGTACCTAACAAATGTCTATTTACTGAGTATAATAATGATTAAAATCACCAATACAACCGTCTCAGTTCGTATAAATCTCAAGAGTGACTACAGGCATTATTTATTTAACATACGACTTGACACTGACCGGCAAATTGCAAAAATCGAAAGATTATTCGAATTTCGCGGTCTAACTTGTCGCCTTCACCATAATGGTTTACTGTAAGTCGAGTTGGAGTGGAGTCTGTTACAAGTCTGTTATGAGCGAAGTCTTTTGACCTGCCCTCCACAACCCAGTAACTGGGTATTACGATACCTCTTCTTCAGACAGGTTGAGGGATGGAGGACGTATTAAAGTTCTTAGGGATTGAGTACGTCGCCGGTCGCCGAGAGAAACTCGAGTGCGAAATTTAGTTCATAATAGTATTTGTGATCTTCTCATGACATGCAGGGCTATTGCGTATCTTTTAAATGTCAGTGGCTATCATGTTGTCCAGTGTTGTGAGTTTAAATGTTTGTGAACGCACCCACGATACAGGAGAAATTCCTAGTGTGGGGCAACGTTTTATAAAAAAAAAAAAAAAAAAAAAAAATCTAAAAGATACGCAATAGCCCTACAGCAGGGCTATTGCGTATCTTTTAAATCACAGTGGCTATCATATTGTCTATGGATTAACTGTCACATTGGTTATGGTTTAGTACAAAATAGAACCATTTGACAGTAATTGAAAGGCACTATAGGTTAGCCACTGTCATTTAAAAGATACGCAATAGCCCTGCTGGACACGACTACATCGAACCTTAACCTTAACTCAGTATTTATTTATTTATTTATTTATTTATTAGGGACAAAAAAACAGTTACATGTTAAGTTTAACAATTATGATTTGATTTTATTTACATTTTATATGCATGTACTAAACAAAATAGTACATATTAAATATGAATTATGAATGTCATCTATCATAATAACTATACATGTAATAATTTAGTATTTCCTTATTCCTGTAATTGTAATAATAGTGTTCATGTTACGGAGGTATCTAATTCTACTTAATTATTATTTATTTATGCTTCATAATATGTCTAGATTGTACTCTGATCGTAGTAAAAAATTGCTAAGTATGTGTCAAGCTCGTTAAAATATAGTAAGTATATATTCTATGACAATAAATACCTAGAATAATTCTATTTAAATTTGCAGTAAACGTAGACAACACGGTGGGCGCGGTGGGTTTCCTGCCCAAGTTGGTCCCGACGTGCTTGCACCCCATAGCGCTGGTGCGAGCTGACGAGACCGGCTCGCTGGTGCGTGGTCCCGACGGGTACTGCATACGCTGCAAGCCTAGTCAGTATACATCATAAATATCCTACTAATATTATAAACGCGAAAGTTTTTAAGTATGTATGTGTGTATGTATGGATGTTTGTTACTCTTCCACGCAAAAACTACTGAACGGATTTGGATAAAATTTGGTACACAGATAGTTTATATTCTCTCTCTCTCTTTTATCTTCTCGTGGGATAACTTTCGTTTCGAGTTGTAGCGGGCGAAGCCGCTGGCTACACCTAGTACATTATACTCTTTTTTTGTTTGTTTTGCAGGGTATGGAAATCATTAAATGACTCCTCCCGCTCTAGACTTAGCGGAAGGGAGTGTCAAACGTCTACTGACTAAAAACCACCCATGTTCCTTCAATAGCCTTTTGTCACAGCTTTTGTGTCCGGAGCCGCGGTATCTCTTTCAAAAAATTCACAGCAGTCAGTATAATTCTCTACTACTAATAACGATTACATCGATGGTCTAGTCAAGTCAAGATAATTCATTGGGATCCAAGACAGTTCAGTTGTTTGTCTTGGACTTCGTTGAGTTGAGTTTCATTGTCTCATTTTATTTTTGTAATTTTGCGACTGAGCCATGACGCTTTTCTGGTACGATACTGCTGACAAATGTATTTTTTTTAATGGGACAAGCCCGCCTCACTATTCCCAAACCACTGTAACTTCTGTAAGCCAGAATCAACAGTGGCGACCACAAGAAAAGCGCCGAGACAATGAAGCTCGACGAAGTCCCAGAGAAATGATTTGACTGTCTTGGATCCCGCAACGAAATTAATCAGAAAAGAATATAATGACAAATGTATTGTTGGGTTTTTAATACGGAATTTCTCAGCAGTATAGCTGCCCGAAGTACTGATTTGTGCCTAATTAATGGAAATAGGATTTCTCCCTATTACATGGTTCGGTAAAAGTTGTTACCCGAGATTGTTTTCAACAAATCAATGTTTTTTTTTAAATAAGACTCATTCCCATTGGCGTCTGTCGTGTCGTCCCTGACCTACTAATCTACACGCCACTATTTAGGTCATATTTTGTTAGGGAAGGAAGTTTGTAATAAAAATGTGTGAGGAGTTTCCGCTTTGGATGCATTCTGTTTAATGATCACTCAGCTGATTTGATGAGTGTAGTGTTATAACGATATTGTTTTGTATTTCAGACGAGCCGGGTATGTTCATCGGACTGATTGCGCAGGGCAACGCCTCCAGAGAGTACTATGGATACGTCGATAAGGTACTACTTAAACTATAATACCTAGTGAACCATTAGGCCCAATTTTAAGTATGTCAATATTTGTGTTTTTTTGGGCTTTACGTATGAAGACATACTATAATAGGCTAATTATCCAGATTAGTATCGTGTTGCTGAAACTGCGTAATCATATAGCTGCTTTAGTTCGGTGCTCTGTACTTTGGTAGTTGGAGCGCAGTCTGAGAGGATAATTGATGAATGAGCCAGTCACAACACCCGTCTGGTCGGAGGATCCTCCCTTTTCTATGGGGGATGAGGAGCTTTACACCCTGTTCCTCATGCGCACAAACTCGAAGGATGCGCTGACGAGCACGTCGACAAAGGAGGGAAAGTTCGTTGTAGTCCCTCCTAGATTCGCTTTTTCTTGACCCTTTCATCCGTTAAATTCAAAATCAAAATCAATATATTTTTAATTTCACATGCGCCTGCCTACATGAGCACTTATAAAACGTCGATAAAAAGGTGCACGGTTCGGTGCATTGGTCGATTTTTAGGGAGAAGAACCGGCAAGAAACTCCAGAGGTTACTCGTTTTAATGTTTAAAAATCATCTGGGTTAACAATAACGTATAATACACACATGAATGTTAGTTTAGCTTTCTCTACCAACCTTTTCCATCAATTCTCAGGACGACAGCAACAAGAAGCTAGTCCGCGACGTGTTCTGCAAGGGCGACGCTGCGTTCGTGTCGGGCGACATCTTGGTATCGGACGAGCTCGGCTACCTTTACTTCCGCGACCGCACCGGCGACACGTACAAGTGGAAGGGAGAGAACGTCGCCACGGCTGAGGTCGAGAACGCTATGTCGCCTGCGCTGCAGCAGAAGGCTTGTGTTGTCTATGGAGTCTCTGTAAGTAAAACCCTCTATCGACTTTATAGAGTTAAGATAAATAATAATAATAAATATTTTTTGTTGAGCAGCGGTGGCCCGGTGGTGGCGGCCCCGACTTACGAACAGTAGGTCGTGGGTTCGAACCCAGACGGTGGTGAACAGCGGTGATGAAATAAATTACACATTACTGTAATTTATTTCATCACCGCTGCTATCAAAACGGTGAAGGAAAACATCGTGGGGAAACCGTGTGAAAAGGTGACATCTACCAATCGGCACTGGGCCCGCGTGGTAGATTATAGCACATTCTCACTCAAAGAGAACATGGGAACATGAATAGGCTGTTGATGATAATGATTTATTTTCGGGTATCATATCCAAAAATATATGTAATATATGGGCAAAGTTTTGAAATGTACAAATGTTTTTAAAATATTTCGCTAAAACCGAACTAACTGCTTCGTTGGTCTAGTGATCGCAAGAACGACTGCTGTGCAGGAGGTCCGGGGTTCGATTCCCAGCAGGGCTATTGCGTTTTTTTTTAATTGTCTGCAGTGGCTATCACAGTGTCCATCAATTAACTGTCAAATGGTTCCATTTTGTACTTAACCATAACCAATTTGACAGTTAATCCATGGATAATATGATAGCCACTGGCATTTAAACGATACGCAATAGCCCAGCAGGTCGAGCAAAGTTTTGGGATTTTCATTAGGAATTTCTGAGTAAGTAGCAGCCACAGAGTTTAGCTTTGTACCCGGTTGATGGCTATAGGGTCGCCCCTTAATACATCGGACTTACACATAACTGGCGTTTGGGTGTACTATGGAAAGGTACCTACATCTCTGCCTAACCCTTTAGCGATAATCAACCTACATTTGGTCACATTCTTTCTGATGGTCTGGAAAATCATGGCGTTGGTAGTTTCAAAATTTTAACCGGTTTGGGTGAGAGATAAATAATTACTAAAGCGCAAGATTTATCTAAAGTATCGAGTTTCTATGAGTATTGCTTAAATTAACATCTGTCGACTAAATTGGCAGTCCGCGTCCAAATTTTTTTTTGTTGCCTGTCTAACAATCCCGATATCCCCAGATCCCGATGACAGAAGGTCGCGCAGGAATGGCGTGTATCGCAGACCCGGAGCGTTCCCTGCCGCTGCAGCGACTGGCGCGCGATCTGGACGACTCACTGCCGAGCTACGCAAGACCGCTCTTCCTCAGGCTCATCAACGATATTGAGATTACTGGTCAGTACACAAATACACTTCGCAACAGTTTAAAAAACCACTTCACGAGGTGAAAATGGCCTGTAGCAGCTGGCATCAACGTCCATACGCCGTGCGTGCGAGGCCCAGCAAAACAGGCGTCCAGCTTCTTGCTTAAATAGTCCCGACGCCTGCCGGGAATGCGGGTTGTTTGAAAGAGATCCCGCGGCCCCGGAAAACAAAGTGCTAAGATAGACCATGGGTGGTTTATGAACCGACTTCCCAAAAAGAAGGAAGTTAACCCTTCACACATACGTAAACCAAGCATTCTGTACATCAAACTAAGTACCCCTACGCAATTTTTTTTGCTAGGAAACGACTTCTTTTTTGGGGTCAAAAATCTCATTTTACGGTAAAACTCAATGTAGCACTCTTAAAACATTGTGCTAGTGGATGCTTTGAATAGTAAACGGGTCATAGAGGTAATTTAAGTAAAGTTATAACCAGAAAAAACTAGTACTTATTTACAAAAACAGCTGTGCTGCTTTGACCCCCAATATCTCCGTAACTAGGGGGTTCGCAGGTACGGACCTGGGAACCCCCTAGTTACGGAGATATTGGGGGTTCCCAGTTCCGTACCTGCGAACCCCCTATGGTCTAGAATCTAGAACTAAAAATTGGTCGCTGTGGTAGGGAGAACAAGTGCCCTTCGTTTGCGTTAAGGGTACTTTTACACCCTATATATATTTTTTGTTAAACTCGACATATACAATATACACTGCTTCGTCGGTCTAGTGGTTGCCATTGCGACTGCTGCGTATGAGATCCTGTAGTAACCAAGGCAAGTTGGCAAAACCGCCCCAGGGCAGCGGCAGGGTGACTCTTCACACATACGTCAACCAAGCATTCTGTACATCAAACTAAGTACCCCTACGCAATTTTTTTGCTGGGAAACGACTTTTTTTTTGGGATCAAAAATCACATTTTACGTTAAAACTCAATGTAGCACTCCTCAAACATTGGCTAGTGGATGCTTTGAATAGTAAACGGGTCATCGAGATAATTTTAATAAAGTTAAAACCTGAAAAACTAGTATTTACAAAAACAGCAAAATTTGGGACTTTGACCCCTAATATCTCCGTAACTAGGGGGTTCCCAGGTATGGTCTAAAACCAAAAAATGATCGCAGTGGTGGGGAGAACAAGTGTTATTTGGTTGCGTTAAGGGTACTTTTACACCCTTTATAGTAAGGAAGATACGCCACTACTTGGTTGCCCATATTTTTACAACATAGTCACGATGACAATAGTAATGATGAGTTCTGATAACGCCGCGCGTGGCGTGGCGTGGTGTGGCGCGCGTGACGCTGCCGCTTGACTCCACTGCCGCCCCCTGAAACGCGCCGCCTTGGGCCATAGAATAAATAAAATAATAATTCACCACGCGGGCCAGTGCGGGTTGGTAGATATCACATGCCTTCAAATCTTCAAAACTCCATAATGGGGACTCCATAGCTAGTGGCGATTGCCGCCTCTAGGACCGCTGCGCCCGGGTGCAATGCATACTCTGCACTATAGGTAAAGACGCCTCTGCATATAATCTGCCTGTGACTAGTTAATTAGACAATGGTAAACATTTCTTTTAACGTCAATATAATAATCTAAAATATATTAAAAGTTGACATTTTGATATTGGGTATAACAATTTTTGGTATTTTCATGTTTGACATTCAAATATGTACCCGAAACAATAGGAATGATTAATGACTTCAAAAAAATATGATTCTAATTAGAACGTCTGTTAGATTATCGAAAAATATTGGATACGTATTTTTTGTTTTAAAAAACAATAAAAAACGACGAAGATAAAACGCGTTAATGATTTGAGTGGTGGTTTGTGACATCAATCGCCGGTAAAAAACGTCATACTAATGTCTTAGAATATGACGTCATACGAGTTTTCAAAACACTGTAACGTATCGTCTTCATTGTTTGATAACGTAAAAAATAAAAAAAACGTGTCCTTTTATTTTTTGGATATCTATCTGACAGACTAATTAGTTTTTTTTTATAACTACCCTTTTCCAATACGAACACGCGAACGACTAAAAATAAATACTTGTGACTAACTCGCCAGTACATGATTCGAATAGCTCTCTCTGGTTGGTGCAAATGGCCGGTCTCAGACGTCTTCACGCTATTTTCACGATAAAAGAATATGATGTATTATTTTACATGCTAATAAATGATATTGTCGCTTGAATTGTATTTATAATTATAAATTCCGTGGCTTTTTTAGTTAGTAAATTAGGTGGCTATGTAGGTATAAATAAGACAACTTACGATAATTGATGATCTTTATTTGATGCTTTCTGTAAGATATTTAGTTGGCATTGTAAAAAAGACGAATTAGTTTTTTAGAGGCTATCTCATTTTCCCGTAGCTTGAATATTAAATTAGAAGTTTGATCACGTGCTAATAAAAAAATGTGTGTCTCGACAGTTTCCCTTTTTTTAATATTTTTTTGTAAACTTTGTATGGATAAGGGGTTGGAGGGGGGGGGGGGTAAATATGTTATCATCGTGAGAAAAGAGGATAAAGGACTGTTTTACCTGGTTTCAAGAATAGAATTGCGTACTCTTAAATCACTCTTGATAATACTAACTAATTAAATTGGGTCTCTAGTCGCGTGATGTTGACCTACAAAAGCTAAAGTGCATTTCCATGTTGACTTTAGGTCGATTGTTGATACACAGTTATCTCACCCCCACATAATGTTCTACTTACATTGTGATTAGATAACATATAGCAGAGGTCGGTCATTATGCACATCGGATGTTGGTAAATAAAACAACGACATTGTTTAGATTGTACATTCGCGAGCATTCATTATTATTTGTTGATTAATCTTATTTTTGACTTTATGGCCTTCAATCCAAACCAAATTTTCATCATTTTCATTTTTTTTTAATTTTTTTTTTTTTAATTTTCCTTCAATCCTATTTTTTTCTTTTGGGGTGAAATATCACATTTTACGGTAAAACGCAATGAAGCACTCTTAAAAAAATGTGGTAGTGGATGCTTTGAATAGTAAACGGGTCATGAAGGTAATTTAAGTAATGTTATACCTAACCTTAAAAACTAGTATTAAGTAGGCTTTGTTAAGTGTAGGTTTACACCCTTTGTATGGTGACTGGTATTTATAGTGACCGATACTTAAGCACGTGAATACTATACGGACCCAAAACTAAAATCGAAAAAAAAAAAATCTCTGTTCAGTAGGTACATTTTGACCAGTTTGGTCACTAACAGTCAGCCTCTATATACAGAAACTGTCGATTCAGGAAACACGGGTTTGAATTGTCCTTTGTGTGTACATATTTGTGCTCTGTACGCATGATGTAGCACTGAGATTGGCTACGTTGGCGTACCAATTACACAATATACGTGCTACCAGGTACGGAGCTGAGAAAGAAACATGAAAACCAAAAAAATCTCTTTATCTCCAATATGTATCTGTTTTAAAAATAAAATCCCTTTTTTTTTAACGATATTTTTTCCGTTTCCAGGCACGTTCAAGCTGAAGAAGCTGCATTACCAGAAGGAGGGCTTCGACCCCGACGTGATCAAGGACCCGCTGTACTTCCGCTCGGGACACGAATTCGTGCCCATCACGCCGCAGCTATACACCGACATCTGCACCGGCAAGCTCAAGCTGTAGGCACACACACCTAGCACACAAGTACAGGCCAGGACGGGAGACGCACATCTAGGGGCATCTGGCCATCTGCCTAGCAGGCAAACGAAGTTGCCAGAAATAACCAGCCTAGTCTTTTTCCTTGGGTCGGCTGCCAGTCTAACTATATGCAGATACCAGTATTTTGATGTACAGTAAAGTATATTCTGTCCATCTATATTATATAAGAAGTGACTGAACAACTGAGTACAAGGAGTAACTGGTGTAAGGCCGAGGTCTACTTTTTATTCACTGTTTAAGAGCACTTTGGCTGAACGTCTCGGTCAAAATACCGAGGCCAAGATATAGATGAGAACTTATCTCACCCAAAAGACAAGCTGGTAAATCTCGGCCTTTATTTGAACAGTCAGCTTGTCAGTCCTAAAAGTAATATTATGCTCGATTTTGTCAAAGCTTTTTCTAGTACCTACCTACCTCTTCCGTTGCTTTATCCTCGTTCAATATTGCTGAAACGATAATTGTGAACGAATCTTCCGTCCTGCCTGTACTCTGCGTGGGTCAATTGAAACTAAATCGTAATGTGAAGGAACAAATATTCGGTACCGCTCAAACCAACACGTTGGTAAATGTGATACACGAACTGTCGAAATTTTTCTGTAATATTAATCACCCTTGATGGGACGATGAGAGAATTACCTGCAAAGGCAGCATAGGTTTAGCTAGACCGAAATCACAGATTTTTGCGCACTGTAAACGCCGGCAGTATTTCGTTTTATCCAGCTAATTAATTAGCAATTTTAGGTAAAATTTACATTAAAGTGAAAACTTCGTAAATTATTGTTCAAAACATTTTGTAGGTAAGGCAATGGTGGGCGGGGAGTGTGAACTGTGAAGACACTAGTTAAATTTTCATGTGTAACTTTGAAAGGGATGTGAGAATACCAATAGGCTTATTTTTTTAATTATTGTAACTATCTGTCGAGCCTCGTTTTAAACAGGTGTGACGTGTAGTAATTGTCGGTGTCGTTACGTGGTGTCATCGTGCCGTCTTGTAACGGCAGAGTGTGGACACCTCGAAGGTACGTACTAGAGGCGGCCATTATCTAGCGAGTTACTGCTTACTCGCACTAGGAAAGTGACTGCAGTCCGTAACAGGGGGTCTACTCCCTAAGCACGAAACCCGTAGTTCCGGCCAAAGACATAGACATAGATTTAGTTAGGTACCCAAACTAAAAGAAGATTGATTGGAACGTTTATTGTCCATACTCCGGGTGTATGTTCAAAACTCCAATGTCACGAATCCGAATATTATAGGGACTATAGGGAGTAGGGTTCATTTCAAAAGTTCTTAATTCTTTCGAATGGGCCCGTATTTTAGTTGACGGACTCGGAGAGTATCTCCCTGAAGCGACGATGTTATCACCACAGCCGCCTCTAGTCGCTGCTGTCACGTTGTTTCCATGCTCTGTACTTGTAAAACTTCAACAAGTCGATAATAATAAATTGTTTATGAATAGAGGGGGGTAGACACTAGCTGTTGTTTAAAGATTTCACACTTGGAAACTCAATAATAAAATAGTTTTATGATTCAAGTCTCGAAAACCTATCCTCCGGCTTTTTCCTTTAAAGCAAAATCATTATACACAAAATCATTCTAGCATTAATTATTGATACAATTTATGTCAAAAAGTAAAAAAAACTGTAAGAAAAACATTTAAATATGTAATGTAGCGTATTAGATGACATTCCACCATCTAGTCACATAAGGTGTTCTATTCATTTATCTTTAAAAAAAAATGTATGAGTTCCTATGTATTGTTTTTGGGCACTTTGAAGTCTTATTATTAGCTAAGCAGATACCAAATAATATAACTCCATGGCAATTAATCGCGATACGGACTTTGTATTTAGATTTTTGTGCCTTGAAACGAAAATCGCTGCACAGTAGTGTAGACTAGGAAAACTTTGCAGTTTTATCCTAAACAAAATTATTATGTAAGTTGTAAATAATATAATAAATGATTAAACGTCTATGATGGTTTTATTTGACTCCTCCGGGAGTACCTCCTCCTCCGGCCTTGACTTCTACACACAAGAAACGTGACATTTCATAATGGAAAACTTGATTAGGCTAACACTACTACAAAACTCGCTACTTATATCAAATCTGTACTAATCCCACTAAACACAAAACTTGTAAAAAAAGCCAAGCCACGCAACTCGTTCTTTTACCGTAAAATGTAGTGAGATCCATATACTACCAACTCGGTTTTTTTACAAGTTTTGTTTTTATTGGGATCTCATTTCTTTTTGTAGCGTATCTCATTCTATCTATTTCGTTTAATGAATCAACAATACATAGGTTTATTCGAACTTGGAGCAAGTCTTTTCATCTATTTGAAGTACCTACTGCTAAAGTAAACCTACTCGACAAGCTGAATCAAACGAGTAAAAACTTGACAAGGTCAAGTCGTTTTATAACGGAATTCCTATGGCCAGCTTCAAGCTCCATCTACAGACCTTGGAAACCATCTAAAGACAAAGTACCTACTCGTCAAGACGAATCTAACGAGCCTAAACTAGATGGGTTATGTCGTTCTATAACCGAGTTCATATGGCCACCTTCCAGCTCCATCATCAGAACTATTCAGAACCCTGAACATCATATAAAGACAAACTACTCGACAAGACAAATAAAACGAGTCCAAACTTGATAGGGTTATGACATTCTAAAATGGAGATCTTCCTATGGCCAACTTCCAGCTCGATCATCAGATAAGTTCCATGTCATCATAATATTGCATGGATAGGCAAAAAAATATATTTTTGTGTTGGATTGTCCATGACGGAGATATGCGCGGACATAGGTACCTACAGTAAAAAAACTGACACGAATAGAGAACCTCCTCCCTTTTAGAAGTCGGGTAGTAGAAAAATCTAAACAGTCGGCAAAGAAGGAAAGTCGGAAACGCCGCCGATCAGCTGATCGACTTTAGTAGAATAATAATGGTACTGCACTAGCATATCGTATACATGGTGTGGAAAAGTGGTGGTCAGTGGTGTGACAAACGAGAAAAAAAGATCGAGTCGGCAACGTATTTATCGAGGAACGCTACAACCAAAAGGAGCGGAGCAATAACGAAAAGAGTGCAAGAAAGGAGCCTCCCCGAGCGACGTATCAATGAGACACTATACGTCCGACGCACCCTGGGCAGTCAGCGAGTCCCCACGCTGGCTGGCTAATCCTTTCACCACGATGGTAATCCAAAGTCCACTTACAAAACCGGCTTTGTGCGTATTCTCGGTTAACATCGAAGGGTTCTCATAGGACAAATCGGAAATTCTCTCCGATGTCTACCGCAAAACTCACTGCGACATTCTTTGCGACCAGGAGACCCACCGAGCTGAAACGCAAAGTTGGCCACACATCGATGGACTATACGCTTATCGCCGAGATCTGGCACCGGACGCACGGTAACGCAGTGTTTGCTGCTCCCGTCGTAAGCATACTATCTACCAAGTGCTCAAACGAGAATGATATAGAGATTATCACCTTAGATGTTGGCAGCTGCACCATCAGTTCTGTTTATAAGCCACCTGGTACCACATTTCATTTCACTCCCCCAGAGAACTTTAGCAACCTACCAATAAGAGTTTAACAGCCGTAGCACCACTGGGGCTACAATTGCACGGATGCTAGCGGAGATGCAGTCGAAGAATGGGCTGAAACTAGCGACTTGCGCTAATTCACGATGCAAAACAACCGGGTTCATTTAACAGTGGCCGCTGGAAACGCGGATCGATACAACCCAGATCTTATCTTCGCTAGTTCCTCTATAAGCGTGCCCACCCTTGCCACGCACCCAGCACAGACTAATAATGTGCTGCATCAGTTTCCCCTTCAGGCGCCGTTTTAACTACACAAAGGCCGACTGGAAGTCCTACGCACGTTCGATTGATGAAGATCTCTTGAATGTCGCGCCAACCCCACGAAATTACGACAAATTCGTTGATATCGTGACCACTACTTCTCAAAGACACATCCCAAGGGGTTGCAGGACTTCTTATATTCCAGGGCTGTCAACAGACTCTCGTAAACTACTGAGCCGATATGAGTCTATGTATCAAACTGAAAGTACATTCCTCTGGTAAATATTAGGTAACCATAAGATATATTACATTCATTATCAGATTCACCCGCCATTCTGACTGTCAGGAACTGCGGCACACTTTATTATTTGTAATTGTTCATGTTTTATGGAGGTACATTGCTGGTACATTCCTTTTATATATAACATATTAATTTCTGACTGAGAACAGCGGTGGCGGCTTCAACTTACGAACAGTAAGTACGAACCCAGACAGGCACATTACTTTGTGTAATTTATTTCATCACCACTGCTCTCAAAAACGGTGAAGGAAAACATCGTGAGGAAACCGGCATATCCTAGAATCAAAAATTCGAAGACTTGTGTCAGCTACCAATCCGCACTGGGCCGATTATAGCCCATTCCCTTTCGAAGAGTGGAGGCCTGTGTCCCAGCAGAGGGAACATTAATAGGCTGATGATGATGATGATGATATTAATTTCTGCAACAATACACCCGTCATTCTGACCCACACAATATTTTTGAAGTTAGGTATAAAAAAAACTAGCAAAAAGGGGATGTAAATGTATATTGAGTGATCTTTTTGTTTGGATGGTGGAAAATCATCAAATGACTCCTCTCGCTCTGGGCGGAGCGGAAGGGAGTGTCCACCAATGTGCCTTTTTAGCCCTTTGTGTCTCCGGGGTCGTGGTATTTCTTTCGAACAACCCACAGCCGCGGGTGTCGCCGTTTGCGGGCCCCTGCAATATTGCTAACATCTCTGATTGAGTGATCCTCTCTTCAATTTAAGACAATTCAATTAGAAATCTGATTCTTTTAATTTAACGAGTATAAAGACGTACGACGACGAACGACGACGACGACGACGATGTACGTGTATAATTAAAAAAAAAAACATATTACTTATTGTAACTTTATTCAAATTTACAATAACAACACAAATATATGTTTGAAATTAAACAAAAAATAACAAATCAAAATATAAAATCTTGCTGTCAGGCAACAAATTTATTATGGGTATTTATTAAATTCCGTGATTTGTTTAAATAAAAACTGTTAAAATAGGCGAAAAATAAAGTTTTCTATAACATCAAAATGAATAAACTCTTTATAGTAATATTCAAACAAGCTAATACTAGACAATGTACATTATATCGACAGATCCTGAGAACATCACATATCTACATACATTACAAGTGCCTTCAATTGACAGTGCTGCTGCTCGTTAATTAATAGGAATGCTTTAATTTACAAACAGTGAACTATCATGTACTTCATACGAACTACTAACCATTTGTGTAAACTTTTTTATCTTACTTAGCAACAAAAACCATTTTTCTATATCCCCGAACTGCCATTCATATTACAGTGTTTGCATACTTTATCCAAACAGCCAAACCAGCGCTTTTCTTTAATAATAATTCTTACAAAAGTGAAAAACGGGTAGACCCGAGTGATCCACCTAGTGTTATGAGCTGCCGCGGTGCATTCATCCTTGATATTATTAAATTTTACACAAAATTACTGAGCAACTGCTAATATTGCTATGACTGCTGTTCAACAGGGTAGTAGGGTAGGCCAAAACACTGAAGATACAAAAACTTTTTAAATGAGACCTGTCAAGATTTATGTTTGGAACCATCATCGTAATCGGGATATAATATTCAACTTTCTCATACAACATTTTAATAGCGACTCGAACTCAAATTGTCACACATTAGAGCCGAGGTGATATTGCTAAGTTTCATGTTCACATCCTTAAATTTATCCCAGGTTTATTTCTTTTTCTTATGACATAGCGATCTTTTTAGAAACTAGTATCTTTGTTTTATAGTTTGTATCTTCAACGTCTCCCTATTTACTTGAAAAAAGCTAAGTTAAATGTAGTTACAAAGGGGCAGTGCGTTGTAGTTTACTTGAATATATTCCTTTACATATATTTATAATTTTCTCTAAATTATTCAGACCATAATTATAATACAACTTGATGAAGCAATGTACCATTGACTCAACAACATATAAATGTATAGTTTTGCATGATTCTTTTGGCGCGTGGCCATAGTCAGAACTTATGCATCGTCGACATCGGTGATGGAAAAAATAGTAAGAAAACCTGGACTTATAATTTATTGCCAACCCGTCTTGAGCAAGCGTCATGGTGATCAATGCTCGTGCCATCTCTGTATGGTAAAAGACCTTTGTCCAGCAGTGGGACAGTCATTTTTTACTGCTATTATTATCTATTCCCAACAGCGCCCTCTGTCAACGTAAATCGAGCGCCAAAAAAAACATGCAACACTGTATAAATTCTCCTGTCACAAATTATCGCTAAATAATTGAAAAAAAAAAACAATACGCATACAAAAAATAATCATTTACATCATAAATATAATACAATGAATTCTCTAAATAATGACTAGCAACTATTAAGGCAACTTTAATAAAATTTCCACAATGTATATTACAATAATGTTGTTCAAAAATACCATAAGATTACATATAATACTTACGATTACGTGTAATAAGACATTTGCTTATTCGGTTATTATCTAATACCAAGAAGAAGATTTCATAACCTAGAACCTAAAAAAAACTCTCGGCGAAGAACATGTCAAGATGCAGAAATATGTATAGTCTTAGCTTAGCTGCAACCGGGCATATGAATTATATGTAACACCTGAAGAGCAACTTAAATGGTCGCCATTTTATGGGATATCAAGCTGTGATAATCCTTGTCATAATTATGTTTAGTGATTAGAATAAGAACATTATTAAAAATACTAGCAACAACTTTTCATAATAAATCTCTGTGATTGATTGTGATATGAAATAAGAATTTATTTAATTTTCCCATTTCACGAAGTTCTGTAGTTGTTGCAATTTGGACCTTATGTTTAACGTCTCAAGCAATATGATAGGGCTTTGTGAAATAGGTTTACCATACCAAATGCCTGAATTAAACTGTTTCTCGTATCTGTAGCTCGCTTCAATCAATTTTAATAAACATGTGATTACCTACTCCTAAAAAAATATAATCATAACCGAAGGTACTTTTTTTTTAATTCGCTAATCGCCAACTAAAAATAAAGGAATAAGGAATAACAAAATAAATAATCGAGAACTATGATACTAATATTTAAATAATCTATTTTACATTAAAAATACTCGAGAATTAGTTCATAAAATAAATTAAGAGACTATTTGTATATTGAAATTCTAAAATAACACATGACAGGTTTAATTAACATCGTGTGTGGCCAATTCCTATTCTTGTTAGTATTATTAATCTTCAATAGTGATTATTAACAATGCACTTGATCAACGTAAGGGCAATGTGCTCTCATACATACCTATTGTTGTAATACAATTGACCGCCATCTTAATAAACAGTCCTTGGAACAAAAACGCATGGGAATCGATATCACCTTTTGAAGTAACGACCATTATTATAATATCTGAATTCGGAGGTGTTCTCGCCCTCAATAAAAAACCTAATTAAGTTACAATCATTTGCGAGCCCTGCTTTTACAAAAAAAAAAAAATAGATTTCGAGCACTAGATTAAAAAATAATATAAATAATCATAAAAGATTCAATATTCAACTACAAGTAGTGTATCTAACCGATAATCTGTATCTAAACTGTGTGCTTCTGCGATAAATTCTGATTAACGACAATTTATTTGAAATTGTGTCTGCATCTCGGTAAGTAAAGCACACCTTACTGAATCAATTACAGCTGCATTTAAACAGGCTTTTTATTTGATTAAAACATACTTAACAACTTTGTCAATTTCCACGAGAAACGCAACATTAACAAAATAATAAAACAGAAGCGCTGCTTACAAAGGACTACTAACAGATACAATTCACATAAATACATACAAAATAATACTGAATTTGGCTACATTGCGTGTTACTTGCTCATTGTCACAGACAAAAGCTAGCCACCTAATACCATACAGGTTACATACGGTTCTATGATCATTTCACACGTTCCTATGGCCCGTTTATACCGATCAGGTATTGAGGGAGGGGAACCAAGCGGCGAGGCCGGTGCGGGGCGGGAGGGCAGCCCGTAGGAGTGCTTCTTCGTGAGCTGAGAGGCGTAGGAGGGCGGCAAGTGCGCGGGTCAGTTGTCTTGCTTCTAACTCACGTGCGGTTAGGAAACGAAGCACCACGTGTTTTAAATACCTGGAATAGATAATGACGTTTGTTATAATTATTAGTAATTTGGCAACACAGGGGAACACGATATTTTTTGATTATTAGTCGCGATTACTGAGTCAGTAATCACGATTAATGATAAAAAAATTGTCCAAGCGAATGGTTAATGAAAGTAAATTTACAAGTCAGAATTTCAAGGAGAAGTAGCAGTTTGCCGAATTTATTTTATTGTTTATGCAGGGCTGGGCAACATACATGCTCTGCTTTAATTGAAATACAAATTACAAAATACAGTATCGCAAGTAATTAAAATACAAAATATGTTTAAGTAAGGTATTTGAAATATAAAATACAGATTTTTAGCTGTTTTTAATTGAAATACAAGTTACATAATTACAAAAAAAAAATAACCGCCTTCAGAAACCATCAAAAAAAAAAAGTGTAAAGTAACTTTCTTTCGGAAGTCGGTGGCAAAAATGAATTAAAACAAAATAACCAACTTAAAAGTTTTTATTATAACCTTTTTAGTTCAAAAATTAAACCCAATTTTTTGTCAGATACCTAATATTGTTACACGTGCACTAGAATTAGAATATTAATAGAAATCTTTGTCTACTTCACACTCACGATCGCTAAATGAAGGTTAAATGTATTTTAATGTTAAAATGTATTTTGAAGCCCCAAGTATTTGAAATACTACTATTACAAAATTCTTCGTCGTCAAGTATTTGAAATACGAATTACAAATTACATTTTAAAGAAGTAATTGAAATTCAAATACCAAATACGTATTTGTATTTTAATTACAAGTAATTCAAATACTGCCCAACCCTGTTTGTATGTTAACAAAAATGTCGAATTAACATTTTTAATTCCACACATTTTTGTATACTATTAAAACAATTTAAATGACCCAACCCAAAAATCTCTTATAACATGTGAAATGAAATGGTGAAATGTAGATATACCATGCACGTCTGCCTATTGCAGAAAAAAATAAAGGCGTGATAATGACCTCACCTTCTACTAATATCTTGTTCTTCGGCGGAAGTGAGATCAGACTTACTGCTCTGTAGTTCACGTTGTAACGTCTTTTTCATATCTGATATTCTGTTGTCCAATGTTTTAATTTTCTGAAAACATATTAAAAAGTGTTTTATTTTTATGCTAATGTAATATGCTACTACTCGTTGGGTCGACAATATCATCAAAGTAGCGGGAAACATCTGGATAAAGGATGTACAGAACCATCTAGGTAGTGTAGCACACAAAAGTAGAGGGCCCAGTGGTGGCGAGACCAACGTGTCTCGTGGGTTCGTTACTTTGTGTAATTTATTTCATCACCACTGGTCTCAAAACGGTGAAGGAAAACCTCGTGAGGAAACCGACATGTCTTAGAACCATTCAATTCGAAGACATGTGACATTACCAACCCGCACTGGACCCGCGTGGTGGATTATAGACCATCCCCCCTTATTGAGTCCCTGCAGTGCGAATATTCTAGGCCGATTTTGGTGGATGATACACAACCGTGGTCGATTCCTGGCTGATGATGAATACTACAAAACAGTTATAAAGACTGTTTTGTACTGCAGGTTACAGGCACAAGATAACCGCTGCAAATCCAATCTGCCTAGATGGGGTTTAATCGACCCATCTCGAAGACAAAGCCAATATGGAGCCTCAATACACAGGATATGCCACACCTTCTCTCCTGGCTGTCGTGTACAAAGGCTTGAAAGAGGCCTTTGACAGAACTCTCCAGTTCAGTACAAAATCTGAGTCATCGATTCGAAAAGTAAGGACTTACGACTAGATAAAATAATGATAATAATTTGTGTAAGTTGCATAAAGTAAGATGGATCTGTTCCGGACGTAAAAACAAAATACATCAGTAGTCAATTAAAGAGCAATTTACTTGTTTGTTCAAAAGATTCAAAATATTGCACTTTCCTAGAATGCCTGTCCCAAAAAATCGCAAGCATTTATTTTTGACGTTATACTAATACATGGTTCCAAAACGTGATTATTTTTCCTAGTTAATTGTGTTTTTTTTCCTTAGGTACTTTTTCGTGACGTTCGAGCACGCGTTCAAGACTTATAATCTATTGCACTATTATCAATATTATTACATCAGCTGAATACCAGTATTTTACATGGAACAACTGCCTATCAGACCTTCATAATCCAGTTAGTACTGGAAAATATACGATATCCCTTGGTAAGACTGGTTGTCAGACTATTGGGCTACTGACTATCTGTAACCACTGTCATATATACCCAAATGACAGCCGGTACTTATGGCTTAACGTGCTTTCTGAGGCACTGAGGAATCTCTCTGGGGGTGGTCACCCATCCACGGACCTACCTAGGCAAGCGTGGCAAGCGTGGCTACATAAAGATCGACCCGAACCGCTATTATTATTCAGGTGTCGGTTATTGGTAGTAAAATGGGGGATTTCCATGTCTTTAATGACACTCATGACTGGCTTTTTTATTATTCTCTTCAAAATAGGGTAGTTTCCTTTTTCACGTAAACAAACAATGAAGACGATACAGTGCTTTGAAAACTCGTGTGACGTCATATTCTAAGACATTTGTATGGCATTTTTTACCGGTGAGTGACGTCACAAACCCCCACTCAAATCTTTGACGCGTTTTATCTTCGTCAATTTTTATTGATTTGATAAAACAAAAAATACGTATCTAATATTTTTCGATAATCTAACAGACGGACTGATTAGAATCACATTTTTTCTAGTCAGTATTTCACGGTTTTATGCTACCAAAACAAAATCCTGATCCATGGCTTACCTTATTTTTATCACAGATTTCTATCTCTAAGTCTTGTATAGTCTTTTTGAGTGCAGTCTCGTTTTCTATTAATTCGTTAATCTTCTTCTTTAGTTGTTCTATTTCTTGTTTGCGCACCACTTCGGTCTCTTTTATTAACATACATGCCGCTTGATTCTGAAATTAATAAAGCCAATGTCAGTTCATTTGTTCTAGTCAAACTTACAAGAGGTACTATTAGGTGTCATTAATGATAAACGATACATAAATAATATTAATAAGAGTCTATAGGTGAAGATTTGTGATTGGCTTTCAGGTGACTATGGTTTCTTTTTTTTTTCTTTGTGTTTATTAAGCCGTAAGACCTCCATTTACTGAATAACTAACATCATCATTGTCCTGCCCTTATCCTAATTCATTTGGGGTCGGCGTAGAATGTTTTTTCTTCCAAACTTCTTACTAGGTGTTGCCAGCGGCTTTGCCCGCTACTCCGTTCGGTACTTTTTGCGTGAAAGAGTAACAAACATCCATCCATCCATCCATACATACATACTTACAAACTTTCGCGTTTATAATATTAGTAGGATTACTCTTCATCTCATCACACACATCCTTTCTTGGCAAATCATCCTTTACACAGTTTATCTATCGTGTCTTCCATTCATTTATACATACATTTATACTTAAAACTCTCCGCACGACATTTTCCTCATAATGATACACGACATACAAGTATGGAATAAGCAATTATCTCAATTTAGTAAATTACTACATATTTTAAAACTTACTCCTCCGCAGCGATAAACTCAAAAACTACTACACCGATTTTCATGCTGTTCCCACCAATGGATAGTGGTTCTCAAGGAAGATTTTGGTATATAATTAGATGCAGGCGACGCCGCGGGCATCAGCTAGTATTACATTATATGGAGAGCAGTGGCTAGCCAATATCATTATGATAATGTTACGAGCTGGGTATGGGATAAATAAAAGCACTACCAATTGAACACACGAAATAACTTTATTACTCGCAAAACACTTGTAAACAATCGCAAATCACAACTGAACACTTTAGCGCACTTGATATCTCTTCGAACCATTCGTTGTCTCGCTTAAAAGTAGACTGACCCGCTGCGACCTCTCTCGGTCCTTTTATACCACTAACAAACAAAAGATATTCGAGAAAATTCGCTACTATTCCATAAAGCATCCAGAAAAATACATTAACAAAAAAATAAACTTAAAGATAAATTAACCAACAAAGAAGAAGTTACTTTACGCCGTAGGCATACGATCGAAATTAAAATGCAAGTACCGCGACGACGGGCGGCGGACTAACTACCTACAGAATAGAATTAGGTACCTACTAGAATTCACGCGTACTTCTCAGTTATTAAGCGAGGTTTCTTGAAGATTCTAGATGCCCGGCGTAACACTGCCCCCTCCTTAGACATGCTCGTCCCGAGCATCATTAGTCCCGTGATATCGCGCTAATCGGTCTACATGCACAACCTTAGGCGCACCTCGTGGACCCTTCTGTATTCGGTAGGTGACATCGTTGATCCTGGTCACAACTCGGTATGGTCCATCCCATTTTGCTTGCAATTTCGGGGACTTTCCCTTGCTCCGCACTGGGTTATGCAACCACACCAGAGAACTTTCATCGAAACCCCTACTGTTTGCCTTCCGATCATAACGGGTCTTCATCTTCTCAGACATCTGTTGTCCGGATTGTCTGATATGCTCATACACATCATTTAACTTGTTACGCAGGTCATTTGCGTAATCCGTTACACTGCGTGGGACATCAGGGGGAGTTCCGGTGATTAAATCTGCAGGCAACCGTAATTCTCTTCCAAAGTTCGCGAAGGCTGGAGTTACAGTCGTACTTTCGTGAACTGCACTCCGATAGGACAGAAGAAACGGCTGTATGTGCTTGTCCCAATCCTTTTGCCTGCTTTCCACAACTTTTGCCAGATATCTCTCCAACGTCTGGTTGAATCGTTCCACCATTCCATCAGATTGTGGGTGGTAAGAGGTGGTTCTGGTTTTGTGTGTACCCATCAATCGACAAGTCTCCTGAAAAACTTGCGATTCAAAATTATATAATAAATAAATAATAAATAAATCGCTGTGAATTTCTAAGGGTACTCCAAAACGACAGAAGACTTCCTGAACCAATTTATCTGCGACTGTTGTGGCTTCTTGGTTAGGAATGGCGAAGACTTCTGGCCACTTGGTGAAGTAGTCCATGACAACCATGAAGTACTTGTTTCCGCTATCACTTTCTGGAAATGGTCCTGCTACGTCCAGTGCTATCCGCTCCCAGGGGGCTCCAACGTTGTACACTTTTAATGCACCTCTGCTTCGTGTGTGGGGCCCCTTCACAGCCGCACAGCTGGTACATTTGCGACACCAGTCCTCCACATCATCTCGACAGTGGATCTAGTAAAAGCGCTCTCTGATCTTCAGTAGAGTCCTTTTTACCCCCATATGTCCTCCTGAGCATCCATCATGGTACAACCGTAAAACATCCGGTACCTTAGCTTTAGGCACAACCATTTGCAGATGACAGCTGTCTCCTCGAGCGTTTTCCCATTTACGGCACAACACTCCATCCTGTATCACCAAGCTGTTCCATTGTGCCCAATAACTCTTAGTGATAGAACTCATCGCAGCCACATCACTCCACTTGGGCTTCGGAGCACCAGCTTTGATTCAACCGAAGATCGGTTTGATATCAGAGTCATTTTGCTGAGCCTTCTGTATGGTTTCCTTCCATTCGTCGCTGAGATCTGTTCTTAGCCTCCTCACAGACACAACTCCCTTAGTTTCTTGCCTGGACCTCTGCATACAGTCTTCACGCCAAGGTCTTACCGGTACGTCTTCGTCACCGCGAGTTCTCCACTGTTGCTGGGCAGTCATATCAGTCAACTTTTCCTGCTGTGATCGATCTTCCCTCAGTGTGCGTCGCTTTTTACAGTTTGGCCGTAGGTGACCACTTTCCCCACAAGTGTAGCACCTAGGACTGTACTTTTGCGGACGCTGGCGTACAGGTGTAACCATAACTTGCTTCGGACAGCTTGAGCCAACATGATCCCTTTCTTTACCGGTGTAGCAGCTGGGACTGTACCCATGCAGACGGTCGCATGTAGGTGATGCCACAACTTCTCTGATATGCTGCGTACGGTGGTCCTGCCTCACTGTCTCCACTTCTAAAGCATGGGCCAAGGCGTCTTTCAGCGTCTCGTGGTGACCAAGTCTCACAGCAGCTCTAACTTCCAAGTCGCGTATTCCATCTACAAACGCCTGAACCAGATTTCCATCAATAAGTGCAGGGGCGGACTGGTATGCTTTGCGAACCAGCTTTTCAACTTCCAGGGCCCACTGCTGTAGGTTCTCGGCACTACGTTGAACACGATCCTTTAATTTGGCACGAAAGACGTGCTCCAGGTGCGCGTCGCCGTATCTAGACTCTAACGCCTCCAGCAGCTGTTCGTAGGTCACATCCTTGCCGAGTGCCTCAAGAATGGTAAGGGCCTGGTCTCGGAGACCCAAGGTGAGCGCTGTCATGGCTTGCGCTTTGGTCCACCCATTCGCCTTCATAACGGCCTCAAATTGGATTTTATAGGCTGACCACGAAGATGTTCCGTCGAATGGCGGCACTTTAAACCCGCGCACCGAAGGTGCAGCAATCACTGACGTCACAACCCCATCTCCAACCTTAATTTCACTTAAGGCCTTCTTCACATCGGCGATCTGAATTTCGGCCTTTGCGATACGGTTGTCGTGCCGCTGTACCTACTCCTTCATCACGCTCAGCTCCTTGCCAACTGATGCGTGAAGATCCTTTATCAGGAGCATCTGTTCTTCTTGGCGCCGGGCCTGTTCCTCTTGACGGCGAGCCTGTTCTTCCTTGTCCCGTTGCATCTGTTCCTGCAACTGACGAGCCTGCTCCTCTTGACGACGAGCCTGCTCCTCTTGACGACGAGCCTGCTCCTCTTGACGACGAGCCTGCTCCTCTTGACGACGAGCCTGCTCCTCTTGACGACGAGCCTGCTCCTCTTGACGACGAGCCTGCTCCTCTTGACGACGAGCCTGTTCCTCCTTGTCCCGTTGCATCTGTTCCTGCAACTGACGAGCCTGCTCCTCTTGACGACGAGCCTGCTCCTCCTGACGGCGAGCCTGGTCTTGCAGCAGCGCCATTAAGGCAGACAAGTCAAGCGCCGCTAATGCCTGGGTAGCTCCGGATGGGCCAGCGACTGGCTCTGACGTAGCCTCGACACCGCCCGGTGTCTGTGTCGGGGAGTCTCCAAATCGCCTTTGGTCCATACCTTGTTGTCGCTGACTCCTCGTACGGATACTATCCGTGTCGTCCTTGGGTAGGATCGGCATTATTTATCCCTCACTTCTGACACCAAATTGTTACGAGCTGGGTATGGGATAAATAAAAGCACTACCAATTGAACACACGAAATAACTTTATTACTCGCAAAACACTTGTAAACAATCGCAAATCACAACTGAACACTTTAGCGCACTTGATATCTCTTCGAACCATTCGTTGTCTCGCTTAAAAGTAGACTGACCCGCTGCGACCTCTCTCGGTCCTTTTATACCACTAACAAACAAAAGATATTCGAGAAAATTCGCTACTATTCCATAAAGCATCCAGAAAAATACATTAACAAAAAAATAAACTTAAAGATAAATTAACCAACAAAGAAGAAGTTACTTTACGCCGTAGTCATACGATCGAAATTAAAATGCAAGTACCGCGACGACGGGCGGCGGACTAACTACCTACAGAATAGAATTAGGTACCTACTAGAATTCACGCGTACTTCTCAGTTATTAAGCGAGGTTTCTTGAAGATTCTAGATGCTCGGCGTAACAATAAATTTCTATAATGCAACATTTGTGAAAAATCCATCAGCACCTACGTAAGGTGCTGATGACATCTTCACAAATAATACAACAAATTGAAAAGCATAACAGGTGAATAATAATTTGGGTACGACCGCTGTATTAGTAATATATTTAGTTGGAATATCATTACTTTATCTTATCGTTCCAAACCGCCTTTATTTTATATATTATGTTTTAAAATGATGTGGTGAGTGTGCTGAATTCTTTCACATACTTCGCCAATTATTAGTGAGGTATTTTATTTAATAGCAGTCATCGCCAGGAAACTTGTTTTCGTTTAGAAATATAAATCGATCGATGATCTCCATAACAGTATACAGAATTAATAAGTGAAACAAGTATTTCACATAATGACGACACATTCCTGCATTTACTTGTTTCTCTTATGGCTTAAATAACTGTTTTCTTTAAATTTAAATACAACAGTTTTAAGTCAAGTCTGCAGACATAATAATATAACTTAACCAATTTATAATGTGTGATGTAATTACTGACCACCACGCGACTGTTGCTAGTCTGTAATAAATCAGAATGTACTTAGGCTGCGGTTCCACTGAGGCGGAGCGGAGACGAGCTGTGCCAATCACATGGCTTGAAATCCACATCTGTCTGGAGAGATGTGGATTTCAAGTGATGTGATTGGTGAATCGCGGCACAGCTCGTCTCCGCTCTGCTCTGCTCCGCCTAAGTGGAGCCGCGGCCTTACTCGTACTAGCTGTGGCAGCTGCTGTACAAGTGTGATTAAAGTATCTGTGTGCTATTCTAGACTATAATCTATCTCTGTGTCAAATTACACCCAGATCCATTTAACTATTCGTGATTTAGTAACAAACATTCATCCATCCATCCAAACTTTTGCATTTATAATATAGATAATTGGTATAGATTACCTCTTTATGTTGAGCGATGAGTCCCTCCAGCTCCGTGATCTTACTCTTCAGGTCCACTATCTCGCCCTCATGGTAGCGCACGTTACATTGACTCATCTCTATAGTCTGAGACATGTGCGCATTCCGTAGTAATGCTTCATCTTTCTCTCTTTTTTCTCTGAAATAGGTGTACATCGTTTATCATCTATAGTACCTTTAAATTTGAACTCAATTTAATGTTACCAACAGATCTGTATCGTGTGGTTAATTCCGTACCCTGGTGTCAGAATTTGTATGCCACCCAAAGGCCTCTGACTTGGCTTCGAATTCGTCCTCCTAATGCGGAAGTCATTGAGGCGGAGCTCTATAAAGGTTACAAAGTGGCGAAGACCGCCCTCCTCGAGGCTCGTCGGTGGGCCAAGGATCAGGCCCGCGAGGAGATGCTGGTGACTCTCAACAGAGATACGTGGGGGCTCCTTATAAGATGGTGCGGAATCAACTCCGCACCCGGCTCCGCTGACGGAGTATCCGGCCTGCCTCGCTCTCGGGGCGGTGTGGTTTTTTTTTTAAACGTTGTCACACTAGGAATTTCTCCTGTATCGTGGGTGCGTTCACAAACATTTAAACTCACCTATACAAATACCCAGACTCGAAACGAATATCTGTAGGCCATACAAATATTAGTTCCGTGCGGGGATCGAACCCGCGACACGCAGCGCAGCAGTCCAATTGCTCAGCCACTACACCAACCGTGCCATCTTGGCGGTATCTCTCGACATCGCCAACGCCATGCCCTGGAGCATTAGGGAGTAACCGCGGTATAACCGGTATAACCGCCTTCCTTCGTCGTGTAGTCGGGGACTATTTGATAGACAGGGTACATACATACATCTACCCTGGTCAGTCAAGACTGACAATGGAACTGGCAAGACATGTCGTGCGGTGTTTCACAGGGATCAGTTCTGGGGCCGCCCATGTGGTACATCGGTTACGACTGGGTGCTGAGCGCCGACCTCTGCTACGCTGACGATACGCTGGTGCTGGCACAGGGGGGGTCGCACGAGGCGACGGCCGAAAACATGACACGCGGTTGCTATAGTCGCTGGGTAGTAGCTGGGTCTCGAGATGGCACATACACAAGTCGGAGGCCATGTGCTTCTTTGGACGCAGGAATGTGCTACCATCGGGATCCCGGCTAACGAGGGGTTCCTATCGGAGTCGAGTCTACTTTGAAGTACCTAGGACTCGTCCTCGACAGCCGGTGGAACTTTGTGGAGCATTTCCGGAGGGGGATTTCAGACTGGAGGGGGCCGGAGCTGCCTTCAGGTGGCTCTATGCGGGGATCGTGCGATAAATGGCCCTTTACGGGTCCCGGTGTGGGCGCGTTCTATGATGAAGCGGGCCGCCCACTACCTGAACGTGCCCCAAAAGATGATGGCCGTAAGGCTAGTCCGGGGGTACCGCGCGAAACTCCATGCCGGATTGCCGCCATGGGATCTGGAGGCGATAATCCTCGCGCCTGCATGAATGGCGCGCGGATGCGCTACACCGAGGGGTCACTAACTGTTTCGATAGTGGAAATCGCGTTATAGATTAAAATGGACCTGTCAAACTGCGGTGATGGCAAGTGGTATAATGTTATGCTTAAAGTTATTCTTAAATAGCTGGCTTCCAAGGACTGGAAAACAAAATTCTCGCCGTCCAGAGACAAAATAAACCCACGACATTGTTGTCATCGCGAATAAAATGATGAGGCTGACACAGGAACGTAGAGATCAGCACAAACAAAGAGAAGCATATACCAAACCAAAGTAGGGCTGTAGATGATATTTGGTAACGAGTAACCATGTATAATTTTTTTGATTATTATTCTTCGGCTGCCCTCTCTAAGTGAATAATCAATCACCACTCTCGACGTAATTTCTTAGCATAGCTAACTTTTAGCAGTTAATAACAACACACAGCATTAACAAATCAATATGTTAAGAGTCATAATTACAAAAACGCACGCTCAGACGCTGTTTACCTATTTTTTAAAAGGAATTCAATTACGTGTGAAATAATAATACAAAAACCTCTTTAAAATACGTTTTTTTTTTTCGAATACATGGCATTGTTGATTGTAGACAGTCACCTGATCGACAAATAAGTCAAGTGACCTTCAATTTAAAAATTGGTTACGCTATAACGTGCCATACATGTGCCAATACAATTCAAGGTAATTAAAAAAACTGCAGTTTACATAACGATAACAGCTGCCACGAGAGGCATTTAAGAATTGTCAAACTCATTTGATATTGTTGTAACCATTTAATTGAGAAAATTAGAAGTAGATATGGTACTACACAGTTTTCAACTTTATAGCTAAAGCATTAGTTTAAAATTGATTGGGAAAATTTGACAGTTATTAAATTAAATTAGGTAGTTTGATGTGCTGGAGTTTGTACCTAAGACTGCTGTGGCCAACTTCTGTACATCTATCGCAGTCTCTTAATGATATTTAATGCTTTGTAAAGCAAAGAAATCGATCAGAACAATTTTTCTCACAAACCAATTTCAGCATCCAAAACTCTACTCGAAATATACCGTTCTGTGTAGTTTGGGCATAAATTGCCAGTTTCCAAGTATGAGCTCTGTGTTTGTGAACGTCAGATATATTGGCAGTCTGGCCTTCTGAATGTAAATAAACAAAGTTTTCCTGATTGGACTCTAACTTAGGAAGGTTATATGCAGAGACTTCATATTATATCTATGGTGGTGAGAGCAGCGGTGGCCGAGTGGTGGCGGCCCCAACTTATGAACAGGAAGTCGTGGGTTCGAATCCAGGCAGGCGCATTAGTTTGTGTAATTTATTTCTTCACCGCTGCTCTCAAAATGGCGAAAGAAAACATCGTGAGGAAACCGGTAAGTCTTAGAACAAAAAAAAATGAGGACGTGTGACATCTACTAACCCGCACTGGGCCCGCGTGGTGGATATAGCCCATACCTCTCCTAGAGGAGGCCTGAGTCCCTGTAGTAGGAACAATATGGGCTGATGATGAGATCTATGGTATTACAAGTACACTTACTTGTCTTGTTGGTGGGTGTACTAGCAGGTACGCCTCTGCCTGACCGTTCGAAGATTACAGGCGTGATGTTATATTATATATGTTGGTTTACTTACTTGTCAAACTTCCTCTGTATATCCAAGAAGTCGTGTTGCATATCCGTGACCATGGAGTTGAGGTGATTAACCTCTGCCTTGCTCTCGTCATACAGCAGGTTTGATTTGTCCACCTTCTCCCTGAGGATCTTCACAAGAGTCCTCTCATTCTCCAGTGCCTCCGTCAACTCTCTGTTCTCCTGCGTCAGAGTTTCTATACGGCTTTCGAAATCCATTGTCTTATCCTGAAATATGTTCCTTGTTTTATACCAATAGAATGTCAAGCTAAACTAGCTCTTGTTTTTAAAACCCAAGAAATTATTAAAACTGAATCTATTGTTGATATAATAAAACTCAAAATATATTGATAACAATAAACAATTACGCTTGTATGTATGAACTACTGTTTAACAGTCCAAACAAAAACTAAAGCGACATAAAGTACCAAATGATTTTCCTCGTTTATACAAGTTTTTCAACCTCATTAGGTAGTTTACCATAGTGTTATAAATCGTGTTGACATTATCTGCCGTGTGATTACCTATATGATAACTTTATCACGTGATAACTTCGTAAACATGTTTACTTTTCCTGAACTATGCTCCACTACATCATTCTTTAAAAGTAGAGAAATTTACAAATTCTGTATATGATTTCTTAAACTAAAAGATTTGTTGTTTAAATAATTGTTTGGTTTACTTGTATGTGTGTAATAAATGATGACTGTTTTGATGAGTCATCAACTAATTTATTATGAAACCTATACATACTAAACGAAGTGTAAACACAATAAGTATTTATATCCGCACTGTATTTGTTCCAATCTTTATATAAACGCAGCCAACTGCACTGAATGAACACGCTTAGGTACTGTTTTATCAAAAGTTTATTCTGTAAGCAACAGAGCGATTTCTAAACACTGTTTTTTACTATTTTTAACCTCAGTTCAAACCTATAATCGAGTACTTTCTAAAAACCGTTCACACGACCGCTCGCCTCGAGAGACAACAAGTCACTAAGGAAAGGACCTGAGTGTAGTGAGTGTAAACATTCGCCAACAATACCGGTTCCGTTGCAACATAGTAAACTGTATTTTTACCTGCGTCCGATACTTACACCACCGAACCGCGAAAACTCATTAGAAATTGTCGCAATCACAATGTCAGTTCAATCACATGCTTTGCTCTAAACTGTTATACTTTATTAGCTGTCATATACCTAATATCACTAGCCTACGAAACTGATATGGAAGTTTAATGTTAATTTTGGCAAAGCAACTGTTATTTTTAGTATGCACGAAACTTGAATATTTGGCTCTAACGTTTATGTAGCAGATTAGATATAAATACTTTATGTATCAAACCACTCAATGAATATTACTATTTTTATCTCAACTCATCTCATATCAAGCAGGAAGGTTAAGACCCCGATCCAAGATTAGATTAGCATTTAGTAACATGCACACACCAAACTAGCTGTTAGCCAAGCAACACCCATGCAAAATTAGGGAAAAAAATCAAAAGAAACTTTAAAATTTGATAAAAAATAAATTTATTTATACAAATACGTGCATCACATCAAAACAAAATTTAACAATGTGTAAATATAATTTTATAATTTTTGTACTTTTTATGTATATAAAGTTTTTCTAAACTACTTACTCGGAATGGATATGTATCACTTATATCAATATGTATACTATGGTATGTTTCGAGTGTATGAACCGTTTCAGTTAACAATAGGTGTACCATTACCTGTGCAAAGTGTATGACTAACCATATTGGGACGTTTTGGTCGTGTGACAAAAGATCACGTGTGTACATAATCAATTTATCGACGCGACAGACTCGATAACAAAACAAAAAGATATTGATACTAACCCGCATTGTGAAGCAAGCGAAGTGCTAATAAACCTTTGTGAGATGGACAATTGCGATTCAATATAATAGACACATTTATAAACATTATCTTATGGATGCGAATTCCGTTGTCAATTCACATACAAAACTTTGACCTCAGTTCCTGAATGTCAACTATATCTGTCATCAAGTCTCATGTCACTGGTTGCTGTGATTTCATCATTTGGTTAAGCAAGTGGGCCCAGTTGTATTGGAGAAATAGGTGTCGTTAGATCATAGACACTTAGCAAGGCGCATTTATCAATGACTTAGGGCTCGTTTACGAAAACGCGGGGAGTCGTGCGGCGCGTGCAGACGGTACGTCGCGTGCTTTTTTATTCATTTACTGAGAGGCGGCTCCACCGCGACGAAAGCTGCAGTTTAAACTAACGAGCGAAAAATCGCTTCTCGTAAAATCGCCTTTTGAAATCGTTAACGTTTTCTTACATCGCCATGTGCTTGATTTATAAACGCACAACGCGCCGCGCGACGCCCCGCGTCTCCGTAAATGAGGCCAAGGCTGTCTCCGAATGGCATCAGTAGCAAATGAAATGTGGGTCGTCCGGAAACGAGATACGCAGACGACATAGTTGCCATCGAGGGGAAAACCTGGATGAGGCTGGCACAGGGCATGGCTTCCGTAGACGTATTCCGTATTCCGTGTAGACGGGCTAGCTCACCGTCCGTCAGTAAAGTGCTAGCTCGCCGTTATGACGACGACAGGCGGTGTCGACGGCACATTCGCGTTCCACGCGCGCCTCAAAGAGATGTCAGCAACATGGAAGGCGCCTGCAAGGGCCAACGTCCGCCGGGGCTGCGAGTTGTTCAAAAGTTACCGCGGCCTCGACGTAATTATAGGGCTAAGAAAGAACATGGGTGGTTTTTAGTCAGTAGAAGTCTGACACACTCTACCGCTCTGCCCAGAACGAAAGGAATTATTCAATGATTTCCCAACCTACAAAAAAAAAGGTTGGTCGTGGAGATGGGCACAAGACAAGAGAGACCTAGTATTAGGTGAAGTCAGGCTGTGGTTGATGATGATGAATCATGGATTCAATGCCTTCATTATGAGGAAAGGCTAGCAGCGTTGAGCCCATACAAACGTATTCCCCCGATTTCTACCTGGATAATAAAACTAGAGCGAATATTGTTATGTTTTTAGTATATAAAAAGTATATTCCATGTTCAACATTATCCAGGGCGGAACAGACATCGACTCAAAAACACTTACCACGTACTGAGTAAACCATTCCGAAAACCACATTGAATTTTTTCATCACCTTCCATAGGCTGATTGATTATGCTAATCACTTAACATGAGATTTGACAGCAGATTTACCAATGTCTCCTAAAACTCAGTATCTTTGATAATCGCAAATTGCCCATGATTTAGCTGCATAGTAAAGTGAGCCAAACAACAAACTCTCCCCCTCAATCACAGAACAATTAGATCTAGAAGCTACCATTCACAATTCAAATATTGCTTTATCATTGGTCAAATAAGTTTTGCACCAATTTGCGCTCTAACTTCACAGGTTTAAGGGCCTTTTGAGGTGTACTTTACAGTTGTACGTGCGCGAACCTTGCTATTCGGTTCATTTTTAACCTATTTACTAAGTGCACAAGGGTGAAAAAAGATAAATAAGATCGAACGCCAATGATCGAGACTTTTCGTCAGAGCACAGCTCAGTAAATTACAATATTTCATCAAAATTATTCTCTTTCTTACAATTGGTGCAACACTTTTACCAACGAAGCTAAGCTGCCCGATAACAAAATAGTAAACTTGGAATAACCTTATTATTATTTACACAGAAAACATCGTAAATAAACACTAAGTTCGTATGTAAATGATAAAAAAACTAATAACTAGTGATATAATAATTCGATATAGGAACATAGGAATTAAGGCAATTCCCCACGATACAGTATTTGCAGTGAGACAATATAAAACTTTTACTTACGAGATCCTAAATTGATCACTGCAAAAACTGAAACGTGTGCATTTAATTTTTATTAACTTGTTTCACTGTTATTTTTAAAACATAAATTAATGTACACTCAAATAAAAGTACTATGGACCCTCAAGTAATAACAGTAAACAAATCATTGAAATAAAATCTCTATAATTTCTTTCATACACACAAAGCTAGCAAGCTAGGCCAAGAGTGCAATTTTTATAATTATATTAATATAAAACCTTATACTGACTGTTAGATTAGTACATTTTTGTAACAGTGAGTACAAAGTTTTACCAGAAAAATATAAAAATACGACACAAAGGTTCCAGACTAAGTCTTAAGAAATAAAATATCTAAATGCAAACGATATAATCTATATACGACAACATATATTATATTCTAACTGTACATGTATTGACGCAATACTATATTACTGTAAACATGAATAAATGATGGAATAATTCGTAACATTTTACTGGATTTCTGACTTAACAGTTAAAATACATAATAAACTAATTACGCGCAAGTGCAGCTTTAAACACTATATCTATTTCAGTTTATAAGAGGAATTTTAAATGTATCTCAAACGATATTTGCAGATTTAAGTTCAATATCAGGAAAAGACCTAGTAGGCTGTATATCGTGGAAATACTATGTCTCAAAAACAGCCTCAATATTATCCATAATATTTATGAGGATAAGGGTGAAACCGCATTTACTATATATGCACTGTTCAGCATTTTCTTGTATCTTTTTTCCTTTCTGCCACTAACTGCGGTACTCAGAGATATTTAATGATTACTTAAGCTGTCCCTAAGAAAAGGTTTAACAACCTTTGTATGACAAAACTATGAAAACCTTTACTAAGTGATGGGCTAAGTAACCATTAAATTTCTCTGAGTACGGCAGTTAGAGTTGCTACATTCTAAAATGAGAGGTCTAAATCGCACGTTAAAGAGCTGCCGACGCGAATAAATGGTGATGCTTGTGACTGGTCTTCTCGATCCACTAAATTAAGCATATACGTGACAGAATGAGATAGAGATGCTGGAAAACACTGACGATATAAACGTGTTTACTACCTCTTCTGCTATTACGAACTATTAAGCGGACCTACAAGTTCATGTGTACAGCACTAGTAATACGTCATAACACGCACTGTAGGCGTAAGTACAGTATATTCACCTCCCATGTCATAATTGGTAAACAAACATTGTAAAAAAGTCACGTATTTTCGTATAATCAAACACTTAAAAGTGTCAGTTTCTTGATCTTTACGACAAACACATAATTTATGACCGCATTCATTATGTATCAATAAAAGTACTCTATTTGATTTTTAATGCCAGGCTCGGCGCCGAAGGATGACATTGCAATAATGCAATACTATTTCTGCTTTAATTTCGCAGCCGCATAGCGTTAATCAAAACGAGCTTCATTTCAAATCTCATTTTTTTCAATATTTTTAACTTAGTTCGTTACTTTACATGTGGACGGATGAAGCAGAAGAAAAAAGTGGCGAGAATAATAATAATGTAAGCTGAATTAATGTAAGCAGTGGTGGCCACCCCGACATACGAACAGTTGGTCGTGGGTTCGAACCCAGGCATGTGCATTACTTTGTGTAATTTATTTAATCACCACTGCTCTCAAAACGGTGAAGGAAAACATCGTCGGCATATCTTGAACCGAAAATTCGAAGATATGTGACATCTACCAATCCGCACTTGGCCTGCGTGGTGGATTATAGCCCATCCCACTCCTAGAGAGGAGGCCTGAGTCCCTGCAGTGGGAACAATATAGGTTGATGATAATGAAGCTGAATTTGGCAACCAAAAGACCTGTCTAGCAATATAAGTCCTTCGGATGAATCATCATCTGACTAGCGTTTTCCCAACCATATTGGGGTGGGCTTCCAGTCTTACCAGATTCGGCTGAAAACCAGTATTTTACACGGAGCGACTGACTAAATACATCTACGTCTTTCGGCTGAATACTTATTACATTTCTGGACATTAGAAACATAATGTCCGTTGTACAAATATAGAGTTTTGCACATCCGACCTTATGCTTCGAAGCATAGGATTTGTTTACTAAATACGACAACTATAAAGGGTGTAAAAGTACCCTTAACGAAGCCGAAAGGCACGTTACGAAGATATTGGGGGTCAAACTCCAAAATTTTTAGAGCTGTTTTTTCTAAATACTAGTTTTTCAGGTTAAAACATTACTTAAATAGGGTAGTTAACAAAAATAAATCTAATTAGTCCGTCAGATAGATATCAAAAAAAATTTTGGACACGAATTTTTCTTTTTTCACGCAAACAAACAATGAAGACGATACAGTGCTTTGAAAACTAGTGTGACGTCATTTTCTAAGACATTAGTATGACATTCTTTACCGGTGAACTCAAATCTTTGGCACGTTTTATCTTCGTAAATTTTTATTGTTTTGATAAAACAAAAAATACGTATCCAATATTTTTCGATAATCTAAATGACGGGACTAATTAGAATCATATTTGTTTAAGTCAGCAAACATCCCTATTACCTCCATGACCTGGTTAAAATTCAAAGTATCCACTAGCACAATGTCATAACAGTGCTTCTTTGAGTTTTTATTAGATTTTTCACCCCAAAGAAAAATCGTTTCCAAGCAATATTTTTTGCTTTGGAGTACTTAGTTTGATGTACATAATGCTTGGTTCAGGGTTCGTTTACACCTTGTAGGGTAGACTACATAGGTTATGCTCGACTAGAGTGACTATATGGTGTAGAGGCTGGGACTCACGGCCGCGACGTCTGCGGCGCTGCGGAGCGACTTCACCTCGAGCGCCAGTGTGTGCACCTCGCCGTTGAGCCGCGCCACCTGCTCGACAGATTAGCACTAGCTTGCTGACTAGACCAACGGTATACCGAGGAAGACGACACAGTGGTACAAAAGACATGAAAGACAGTGATAGACAAAGTTTTTTGAAGAGGGCACAGATAATATAATAGTACCAGGGTAAAAAGAAAACTAATAATTTGAAGCCCTCACAAATACTACACTTGGTAAATTCTGTTTTTTAATGATCAAATTTAGAATAATATTATGAATTCTTGTAACAATCAAGTTCAACACGTAAGTTCGGCTTTGTAAAACTTTCACTGTTTGTTATGAGTTAATAACTTCATGTCGTCAAAATCAAGTAAGACACTAAACTTATTTAGATAGGGTAGTTAACAAGAAAAATCTAATTAGTCCGTCAGATAGATTCCCAAAAAATATGGGACACGTATTTTTTATTTTTTCACGTAAACAAACAATGAAGACGATACAGTGCTTTGAAAACTCGTGTGATGTCATATTCTAAGACACTAGTATGCCATTTTTTACCGGCCTGTGACGTCGCAAACCCCTACTCAAATCTTTGACGCGTTTTATCTTCGTAATTTTTTATTGATTTGATAAAACAAAAAATACGTATCCAATATTTTTCGATAATCTAACAGACATACTAATTTGAATCACATTGTTTTTAGTCAGTAAACATCTCTATTGAATTATTGTCAGTTTATCATCGTCATCAAAAAATAAATTAGGATAATGGCTATCCTAATTTATTTGGGGTCAGCGCGGCACGTTTCCTTCTTCCATACTTCCCTCTTACTCGTCATCAGTAAGTTAGTTATTTTAGTATAATAAATAAGGCATGCAAATAAGTCATTAACGTCTCAGTTAGGTCAACATGCAAGAAATTTTAGGTAGACGTCACATGCCTAATCCAGAGATAAGAGCTAGAAGACCAATAAACAATGGAGTTGGTAGACACAGGACACTTATAATCAAATACTCTGGCGATATAACGTACGAAACAGGGATAATACACGAACTGGTTACCTTAGCCTCGCTGTTGACAAGATTCTGTTTGGTTTTCTCCAGCTCGGCGGCTGCAATTTGCAGTTTATCTTGCATCTCTCTCTTTTCAATCTCTACTCGTCTCCTCTCTGAGCCTTCCTCTCCCGCCTGCCGCGACAGTCGCGCCACCTATGTGGTATACTTGTAACTTAGTATGGTAGACATATTTATGATTTTTCTATGTTAATACATTGCATAAATATACTGTCTCTTCTGGTGATGCTTAAAAATTAAAATGTCTACCTACCTTAGAATTCGTAGATTATGATGTAGCTAGATTTGAAATTAACAAAGTATTTAGACTTTTTGTTAATATACAGAATTCCGTACCAACCTAAATATGTATAACATTAGGCGCTATAAAAATATGTATGATTAGTATTAAGTAGCTCTTAAACTTACTTAATATAAATCGGGTAACAATAATTCGATGCTGAAAAAAAGGCTATAAAAAATAAATGAATGTATCTCAACAATATGTATTTACATATAAATTACAAAACGTAAGTTAACTGTAAGATGCAATTATTAGCTTCAGACAGAAATAATTAAAACAGCGGTCATTAGATGATGTGTAAGTAATGTATCATGCTTCATGCACACGCCTTTCACATGCACTTATACAGGCGATAAATACAAATTATATATTATGCCCACATGGCTTATGCACACGGATTCAATCATAAAGGCACAAAAAACGTCCGCTTATAAAAAGATGGCACAATAACGTCGGTAACAAGACCCAGAAGATTTTTCGTAGTTAATCTAAAAATAATATCTAATTTCTGAGCTACATGTAAACGTAACACTAATGACGAAAGAAATGCAAGTCGGCGGGTTATATAAAACGTATTTATTAACTCTACTGAATAGCTTAAACTCTATTTATAGCCAGCCTCTGAAAACATGAAACATATTATCCTAAGTATGAGCAGTTATTAGAAACCAACCCTAAGTATGGTTAAAGTACCTACTATTACATTATGATAAAAATTTTAATCATAATGCAAATAACGACACCTAAAAGGGCAGAAAATAATATAACCTTAAGTGCTAACAAAAATATAAAGTGACGTATTTTATTGAAACACAAAAGTAACGACTTCAACGTGACGATACAGTGTTCAACTTTTTTATAAGATTGTACCTGTGTCTCCAATGAAGCTATCTGCCCGCTCCAGGATGTCTTGACGTCAGCGAGCGCCATCTTGGCTTCCTGCAGCTGTCGCGTGAGCACGGCTCGCTCGCGGCACACGCGGTCGTAGTCCGCACAACCAGTAGGAGTTACCTCGCGTTTGTCTAGGTTGGAGAAAGGTCATCAGTACTTTAATAGGGGATCGGACAAAAAAATAATAATTAGTCCGTCAGATAGATTTTCAAAAAATATTGGACACGTTTTTTTTCTTTTTTCACATAAACAAAAAATTAAGATACAATGCTTCGAAAACTCGTGAATTCCTCGAAAACGTCACATGGTAGTACATTTTTCACCAACAAATGACGTCACAACCCCCACTCACGATCTTTGACGCGTCTTATCTTCGTCAATTTTTATTAATTTGATTAAACAAAAAACACGTATCCAATATTTTTCGATAATCTAACTGGCATTATAATTAGAATTATAATTTTTTACCCAGTCCGATCCCTTATTATAAGTAAGTTACAGATGTATTTGTTGGGCCACTTATGGTTAGCAAACAGGCCTCGTGGAAGGCGATGGTCGGCATGGTCAACAGTGCAAGTGTTGTAAAAGAATACCGGAGTGGTTTTTAGTCAGCCAAGAGTCTGACAGACACCCCCACTTGTCTCAGGGCGGAAGACCACTCACCCCGGAACAAAAAATTAACTCAAGGTTGGCAATAATGCCCGTCGGGGCTGCGGATGCCCGTCGGGGATGCGGGTGCCCGTCGGGGCTGCGGGTTGTTCACAAGTTACCGCGGCCTCGACATATAGGGCTAAAAAGGAACATGGGTGGCTTTTAGTCAGTAGAAGTCTAACACTCCCTTTCGCTCTGCCCAAGAGCGGGAGGGGTTATTTGATGATTTTAAAAAGGTTGGCAATAATTATTTAAAACCTCCAGTAACGTCAGTTAACAGAAAACTGAAGTTACTGTGTTTTTAGTTCCGAGGGTAGTTTAGAAGTAGTGAGAGCCATTTTTGGTTATCTGAATGGCTAATGATATCAAACATTAGTGAATGATATGACTGCATTGCATTGCCTCATTAGTCTGGCTATCGCAAGCATAAGTAGGTACTGAAAAAAAATATCCAGTTTTCATTAGGTACTTCACTAACAGCCAGTTATTGACAATAGGCACGCCTTCTATAACTTAAAACTTTGTAAACTAATGTAAACTGGCGAAATATTTTATCGACGCCGAATCGTTATTAAATAAATATGTTTTCTTTCTTTCTTTATGAGCCGGTTAGAAAGACATTTATGTGCAAGTAGAAATATATTTTTTTTAAGTCAGTAAACATACCTATTGTAGGTACCAGATTTCATGCAAATGAACACTATTGAATGAATATTACACCCACTCCTATCAAGATCGGAGACTCTACACTCGAAGTTGTAGACGATTATGTCTACCTGGGACAAACGGTCCAGTTAGGTAGGTCCAACTTTGAGAAAGAGGTCAATCGCCGAATCCGACTCGGCTGGGCAGCGTTTGGGAAGCTGAGTAGTATCTTCTCGTCCAACTTACCACAGTGTCTCAAGACGAAAGTCTATGACCAGTGTGTGTTGCCAGTGATTACATACGGGACCGAAACGTGGTCGCTCACAATGGGCCTCATCAGAAAGCTCAAAGTCACCCAAAGGGCAATGGAGAGAGCTATGCTCGGAGTTACTTTGCGTGATAGAATCAAAAATGAGGACATCCGCATGAGAACCAAGGTTACCGACATAGCCCGAAGAATTGCCAAACTTAAGTGACAGTGGGCAGGGCACATTGCTCGCAGAACGGATGGCCGATGGGGTCGAAAAGTTCTGGAGTGGCGACCGCGAACTGGAAGACGTTGCGTTGGAAGGCCTCCCACTAGGTGGACCGATGACCTGGTGAAGGTTGCGGGGATCCGCTGGATGCGAGACGCACGGGACCGGTCAATGTGGCGACACTTAGGGGAGGCCTATGTCCAGCAGTGGACGTCTCTCGGCTGAAATGATGATGATGATGATGATGAATGAATATTTGAGTACAGTTACCATCATCAGCCATGTGATGGTGTGGGTTGTCGGGCGGCAGCGCGGCGCTCACGACAGCTAGCCGATCGGCCAGCTCAGCAGCACGCGCCTCTGCTGTACTGAGCGCACCGCTCAGCTCAGCTCGCTCACGTGCCCACTCGCGACGACATTGTTCTAGCTCCTCCTGTCAGTCAATGTAAGAAAGGTTAAGAGAACCTTAAGTCAGTTCAGATTTGTAATAAAGTACTTGTTTAAAATGTAACATGTGACAGAATAGTGCTAAAATAAAGTTTTATTTAATAATTTTATAAATTCTTTATCTGCTTTTATCATAACAAAACAATGTAGTAGTAATGTAGTAGTATGTAGATAACTGTGTGCAGGGAACCTAATGATAAAAATGTTGATTTCCATTCAAACTTTCAACCCCTTAGGTTTTTCCAAAATCTATAATCCTGTGCTCAGCTTCATTGCACTTAGCAACTGTTGTAGAAAATTGCATGCTTTGAGAGTTATGAGTCTAATCAAGTAGATATTTTATAAAGAGATAATATTAGCAACAAATATTCTCCACAAACAATTTGTTGCTTTAAAAATTTTTAAAGCAACATTTTTCGCCATGGTCCCCACATGTATATTCATAAAGTTTAAGTACTCTACACAGGATGTTACACTTAGTTTGATAGATAAGCCTGTATGTAAAACGCATACACAGAGTGGTGCTGCAGGAAGTTCCTGTATCTAATGCATCTAGTGTCATTAGGTTGGTACTTAACTAGCAAATTGCCATTAGCTATGAATGCACTTGTGCAATTCTATTAGCGCTTTTTACTTAAGGTATGCAACATATTATTAACGAAAGCGATTAGTGCAAAAAAACACATCAGCTGTTAGCTTTCTATACACTGTTAATGAGGTCCAACGACATTGTGAGAGTTGCGGGCAACCGGTGGATGCAAACGGCAGGCTGCTGTTCTGTATGGCATTCTATGGGGAAGGTCTTTGTCCAGCAGTGGACATCTTATGGCTGATGATGATGATGATGATGATTGAATAAAAGGCAAAGTACTTCAGTAACCTAAGTACTCACCTCCAGATCGTTAGCAATACTCAAGGGGCCACTGGGGAGTTAGGGTGAATCGAATAATAACACGCGTAAGCAAAATACGCGCTTATGACGTGGAGTTGCGGACACCAGTTCAATTCTTTAGATCTTCCTAAAAGACAGTCAAATCTACTCACATTCAAGGCATCAAGCCTGTCCTGAGCCCGCTCAGCGGCCGATAGCTGCGTCTTCAGTTCAGTCACCAGTCTCTTGGCTGTGTCTCTCTCTGTAGTTGCTTTAGCTGCCTCTGCCTGCGATATGCGAGCTACTGCTTGTGCAGCGGCCGCCTCCTCGCCTGTAAATTTAATTTGCTCACCTTTAAAAAAGGTCACACCTCACTGGTGAATATTCTAAAACGACATTGTTTTAATAAATTTGTTCTGCCTCCAAAAAACAGTGATGAGACCAGAGATCATACTCATGCACACATACACACACAATTATCGGTACACACCCCTCTCCCTTCCCACACACATAAACACTCACACATTTTTGATTAATACTAATATGCATTTAATAATAATATGGTAAATCTTGTAAATTTCAGTTTTGACCAGATAGTTATAGCCAGATAGTTTTAAGAGACTTCTAATTCAATTACTGTATTTGCTGTTACACACAACATCAAATTTTAATAAACACACCTCTCACTATTGTATCAAGTATCTATTACCTACAAACTTGAATAAAAAGTATTGGTTAATATCTGACCTTGCACAGAGGCGAGTGAAAGCTTCAGTTCTTCAATCTTTTGTTCCCAAAAGGCGTCTCTCTCTCGCAGCTTGGCTTCTAACTGTGCAGAGTATTGTTGTTGTAGTACAGCTTGGTCTATCCGTCCGCCAGTGCGTTCCGCAAGGTATGACTCCATTTGTGGGGATATTGACTAGAATGAAACAAGGTGAATTGTATTAGTGTTTTTTAAGATGGTTAACAATTGCACAACATTCGTTATTCAAACAAAAGATGCAGTTTTGTAGTTCTTTATAGTTTGATTTTGACTATGGGATGTAGTTTATATTACATCCCGTGTTTGCCGTTCACACTGTAAGATATATATTATAGCACAATAATGTGTATGTGTACAGTCACATACAAAATGTATGACGAGCGATAAGATTTAATAATATCCCATAGTCAAAAGACGGCTTTACACTATGTTTAAATACAACTATAATTATTAATCATTATAATTAATTAGAATGAAGGTGACTGATGATATGACACATAGTAGAGAAGTATGGAAGAAGACCTGCAGATAATGATAATACTAATCTCATTACATTCTTAGAATTAGGGGTGTTATTTACATAATTGTGGAACAATATCCTTACAAAATATAACAATCATTATTAGCATATAACTTACATCTGATGTAGAATCTCCATGCCCACCAGAACTGGAAGGACTAGCTGTAGACTAAAAGTGAAATAAATTAAAATGGATTGTAAGACTTTTCCAGTTTTTATAATGTACTTGCTAATGCATTTCCACATTTTAAAAATATTTTGTGTGTAACAGTAGCGATTCATCAGTGAGATTTAAGTAATTAAACGGTGCAATACATTTTTTTGACATTGAAGTACTTAATTAATTAGTTCGGTGATTAGTAGTAAATACTTACAGAGTCGTCCCTTAACGATAATCTTCCTAAGAAAGCGCCGTTTCGCCAGCTACTCGTTATTTTACTTATGTCACTACCAGTTTCTTCCTTTATCTTACTCTTCAAGCTCGCGAACATTGTAGCTTGAAAGTGATGCTACAAAAAAACAATCAAAATAAAATGTAACAACTCGTTTTCCAATGTAAATGACCATGATAACGCTCGGTAACTTACCTGTTTCGAGTTTAATTTAGTGTAATACTATTCTACGTCAAGTTGAAGTTACATAGATGTAATCACAAAACAATATTTATCGTAGTTATACGTATAATGTTTGAACAGAACATTATTGCTTCGCAAGATTAAATACCAGAACAACTAAAACACAGAAAACGTTCGCACAAAAAGTCTACTGTCACACTGAAAATACAATGACAAGTCTTATTTGACAGTGAACTGACAACTGACTAATCGCTAGTGATGCACAAAGTCTACAGTCCCGTTTGAGTTTAAAATATAATTAGTCGATTTTTAGTTCTACTTGTGTCATTAGTTTAAATAATGCCTCTTTGCAAGCAGGTATATCCCGTCGCAACTCCAATCGCCAAACCAAGATAGAGATACGAATTGCCGAATCGAAATCGATTCAAAGCATTTGTGAATAAGGGGTTGGGGCTGTCTTAATAAACTAGTCGACTTCTGTTCTGTGTGGTCGACGAGTTTTAATATTGGGTCACAATTAATTAATCGACTAGTATAATTGCGCAATTGATTTTAAGACATTGAGCAGAAGAACAAGAGAATGTTGCTAGAACCAAAGTCAAATTACTTCTTGATTCCTAAATATCCTTTTAATGGTCATCATTGTACCTTTTTCGTAGCATTTATTTTGTAATAAATAACCGGTGTTCCAGTTGCTCCACTCTCTACCACTTCATGAAACGTGCCCTGCCCTCCCCCCATTCACGCTTTACTTATACCCGAAACCACAATTTGTTTAAATATTTATTGTAACTTTATGCACATCATGTAAAAAAACAATGTACAGATCTCTGTACATTGTTTTTTTACATTATGTGCATAAAGCTACCCATCTGGGTAAGTAGGCCTAATCTGTAGGCCATAAAAAAAATGTGTTCTGTGCGGCCTGCGGAGATCGAACCCACGACACCCAATGCAGCAGTCAATTGCATAACGGCTGCGCCACCCTTGCCGTTAAGGCAAAGCGTGCTAAGAAATAACAGTTGGGCTGAAAAGTAAGTAGGCTAGCATAGAAAAAATCTTTTTTTGTTAGAATTTTATTTTATTATTTAATATAGTTGCCTGCGAGGACGATACAACGATTATAGCGGTCATACAATTTTCGATACCATTTTTATACTACGACTAGCTGACCCACGCAACTTCGTCTGCGTTACAATATATAGCTTAAAACCTCGTTCGATAAATCTACTATCCAACATAGAAATATTTTACAATTCGCGTGTTCAACCGAATCTGACTCTTCAGCATAAAAATTTTATTCGTCCGCGTGTATTTTGAAAATATGATAGTAATTTTTGAGTTTAATCTTATCAAACAAAAAATCTAATTTTTCTCTCTATAATATTAGCATAGATTACCGTATATTTTATTATTAAAGTGAGAATTACTATAGGTATCTCTATATTTGCATAACTTAAACCATGTTCGCAGCGCACGTAACGGAAGCTCTCAATAAGCAATATCTTTTCCCGCTCCTGAGTTTATCGCGTTCAAACAATCAAATTCTTCACCTATAAAATATTAGTATAGACTAGCTTACCCACGCAACTTCGACTGCGTCATAATAATATATGTATAGCTTATCTACAACCTTCCTCGATAGATCGACTATCCAAAATAGTAATATTTTTTCAAATAGCTTTCTATTGTTGAAAGAATTTTCAAAGTCGTCAGTCATTTTTGAGTTAAATTGTAACAAACAAAAAATCTAATCTTTCCTCTCTATAGGTAATATTAGTTTAGATTAGATTATAAATAGATTATAAATTATTAAAGTGAGAATTACTATAGGTACCTACCTATCTCTTACTGTTAAATATACATGAATCATCATCATCAGCCTATATTGTTCCCAGTGCAGGGACTCAAGCCTCTCTCTAGGAGTGGGATGGGATATTACACCACGCGGGCCCAGTGCGGATTGAAAGATGTCACATATCTTCGAATTTTTGGTTCTAAGATATGCTGCCGGTTTCCTCACGATGTTTTCCTTCACCGCTTTGAGAGCAGTAGTGATGAAATAAATTACGAACAAACTGTTCGTAAGTCGGGCCACCACCACTGGGCCACCACTGCTCACAAAACAATATACAATAACACCTTGTAAATATTATAGTGCAATAAATATTTTGAATTTCCCGGAGGCCAGAATCTCCACGTATCTTATACATTGGGACGCGAGGCCCGGCGGACCGCGTAATTATTTCGTCGCGCGGATATTTTTACATTGCGATATCCTTAAAATATATTATTAAAGTGAGAATTATTATAGGTACATATCATCATCATCAGTCTATATTGTTCCCACTGCAGGGAATCAGGCCACCTGTCTAGGAGTGGGATGGGTTGTAATCCACCACGCGGGCCCAGTGTGGATTGGTAGATGTCACATATCTTCGAATTTTAGGTTCTAAGATATGCTGGTTTCTTTATGCTGTTTTCCTTCGTCGTTTTCAGAACAGTGGTGATGTAATAAATTACAAAAAGTAATGCACCTGCCTGGGTTCGAACCCACGACCAACTGTTCGTAAGTCGGGGCCGCCACCACTGGGCCACCACTACTCACAAAACAACATACAATAACACCTTGTAAATAATTTGTTTTTGAATTTACCGAGGTCAGAATCTCCACGTATCCAGGCGCGGATCCACCGTTGTGGGCACTATGGGCATGCCCACAACCCTAAAAGACTACTGACGTCAGACTTTCTCAGTCACGGGGGTCATGACAACCAAGATCTTCAGAAAATAGTTTTTTTTTGGAAATTTGATAATTTTTTAACTTTCTGCACAACAGAAACCAACCATTCTAAGGCAGCAAACAAATAATGTAAGCGCGCTATTCCATTCTGCCCTTTTTATTAAGGTATTTATAAGTTGATGTTTACTTTGGTGTCATTTCTATATGAATAAACAAAAGAACCCAATATATGGGTCGGAGGCGGGATGCTTAAATTTTGAAGTTCCCTTCTCTCACTCCTGCGTTCTGTTATCTCCTGTATCAAGATCGGGTTTAAGGGTTTCTGCCTTGGAACCTAATCCTTTCGAGGGCCGGCCTGCTCCACATGCTCTTGTGTTGTCTTCATCTTGACATTTGAAATTATAACTCATCTCGGGGAACCTACTTCCTCACTTTCTCCCGAAACCGAAGTGATTAACCTATTAAAACCTATTCCTATTCGAGGCAGAATGCTAAAAAATTTCGCGCTCGCGAATACATCCTGTCTCGTTTCTACAATTGTTACCGGAATGCTTTATGTTCTCAATCCTGTATGAATGAAAATAATCTAATTCTTCCGAGGTCGTGACAATTTTTCGAGCTCGCTTTCGCAATTTTTTTTCAGTGGTTCTTAGTAACTCCTGACAAGACACAATTTCAGAGGGTAACAAAACCTCTTACATTCAAACTGGGTGCTATCTTTTAGGAGCTCACTACGCGTATTCTTGAATCCTGCCTAATCTCAACATACAAAACCTAAAGACTCAAAGCTGTTACAAACGGTTATGAAATGGGGAACTAAAGATGCACCCCCCCCTCCCTCCCCCAAATAATCCTATTGGCGCCCATGAACGTTTTGTTTCAGAAAACTTTCGATTTCCAAAAGTAGTTTTATAGTGATTAGCTCATCCCCTCCACCCGTTCTAACCAAATTCCTGGCTACCCTTTGTGACCTCCCTCCAAATTCGTAGGCTAGGACCGCGCCTGATTGAGGTCGATAGGTCGATGAAATTATATCAATCAATTACCTTTATAAATAATAAAAAAACAATTAATCATACTTAATTCGGAACGTAGCGATGTACTTCTCATCGTCTTTTATAGATGATAATTATTTATTATACACGTCATGTCATTTTAACGATCATGAGCGAGTTCATACTCCAACTCGCACTTGGCCGAATTTCGGATGACTGTGCCCACACACAACCTTTTTTGAGGGCTAGATGCCTAGATCCGTGCCTGCACGTATCTACAACGGGACGCGAGGGCCAACGGACCGCGTAATTATTTTGTCGCGTGGACATTTTAACATTGCGAATTATCTTCTATACTCATCTATACTAATATTATAACCTATAGTAATTCTCACTTTAATAATATAATCGTATTCTTGAGTTTCTTGAGTTCAAATAGAGTGAAATTTGAAATATACCGTGTTTATACAATGCCTAATTGGTTACTAAAAATACAAATACAGGCTTCTAGTTTTATCCACAACGAAGTTATAGGAGGTCGAAAATGGCCTGACTGGTTCGAGAAAAGGATGGTACGGCCGTGCCGCTTTATTGCTCGACTTGACGGGGGCACTACCGTGCCCCCAGATTATAATTCAAACATTAAATATTATTTTTTAAATAAATAAAATAAAAAATATCATTGTTATTGATTCATGTGCCTAATAAAAAATAACTTATGATCACAAACAGCTCAGATAAAATAAATGTGAGTTTTTTTTCATTGATCCCCTCAGTTGGCTCTCAGTTCAAGTGGTGCGACCTCAAATTCTTTTTTAGGTCGCCGCGCCGTAATGAAACGCGTAGGTATGGGGTCACGGTCGCTTTCAAGGATGCCCTCCACTCTGTTATAAAAGTTATTAGATTGTTTGTTTCAGTTAAGTAATAAAGATACAGGAAAGATCTTGTGATGTTTTCTATTTATTGGAGAGAAATTGATTTGATATTTGCTTGTTTAGGTAATCTCTGTGAACTAGTGGTTGGAAGCGCAACTGTTGAGTGTAAGGTCCTGAGGGTTTCATTCCCAGGTCAGGCCAAAAGTTATTGGAACGAAGTTCCTTATCGCGCGTTGTGAAAGGGGGCTAGACGGAAAAAATTCTTACGAAAAGTTGTCACGACACTTTTTGCTATAGTAAGCTATTGTAAGCTGTGCGGCGTCGCATGTTTCTCTGTCTGTCTCTCTCTCTCTTTAGAAAGCAAGCCAGATATTTTATATTTTAAATTTATATAAAAAATAATAATATATTAAAAAATATAATATATTTTTTATTATTATTAATTCTTTTGGTCATTCTTGTGCTGTTTGCGATAGACTTTAACTTCGTTCCATCCAGTTTTTTTATTTTTGTATCAGACATTTCTCAGTAGCCAGTAGGTACTTACGACACATATTCGTTGGCACAGCTCTCACAGAATTAGTAAGTTGAAGTGGCAATGGCCCGGCCATATTAGCCGTAGAACCGATGAACGCCGAGGTAGACGTGTTCTTGAGTGGAGACCGCGAATCGGCAAGCGTAAGGTATGACGACACGATCTTTGCAGGGTGGCTGGTACAACTGGAGCAACTGGATGACTTTGACTGGGAATCGAGTTGAGGGGCGTGTGATTGAGGAGGCTTATGACCAGCAGTGGACTGCTGTAGTTGATGATGAAGCAGCCGCGGAATCTGGATTTGTGCCTAGTTGATTTATTAAATATGGTAGTAGATGTTTTAGGTTGACCTGTTTAGTATCTACCCTTCGAGAATACAGGTGTGACGTTGTTATTGTTAGTTTTTTACTTGTCAAATCAAATAATTTATTGTTTTGCAAACTAGGGTAGTATGGTCAATGTGCTTAGTAACTTTCGATGCCAAGCACTCAGCATAATGGGTCGAACAATAATTTGTATGTGTGCCCAATAGATGACTTGACAATAGGGATGTTGACTTCGCGCCAAAGATTTGAGTGGGGTTTGTGACGTCACTCACCGGTAAGAAATGTCATCGGTACTAATGTCTTAGAATATGACGTCACACGGGTTTTCAAAGCATTGTATCGTCTTCATTGTTTGTTTACGTGGACAAAAGAAACAATGTGTCCAATATATTTTGGAAATCGATCTGACGGACTAATTACATTTTTTTTTGCTTACGGGTAGTTAACAAAAAAATTTAGGTAACTAGTCCATCAGATTCATTTCCAAAAAATATTACGGGCATATAAAGAAAAAAATATATTTTGTATTGGCAGCGGAAATGATAAGTTATTATTTTTGCTACATAGGCCTCTCCAGAGTTTGTTCTTTCAAGTAGCAATATTTTAGATACCATTAGTAAAAGGTATTCTGTACCATTCACACTTATGTCCTTTGACATAAGGTTGAAAACGTTAATCTGTTGGATGTAGAATCTTTGTAATTTCTGGGAAATACACTGTGTTGTTTGTACTTAGCATTCTGTAAACTTAACCTAGAACATTGGAAAGAGGAATGACGTTTGTGTATATTATGTACTCGTATCTTCTAAGCATTAGGTAGTTGATGTGTTATGTCATTGTATTTTCATGTTATAAGTAAATGTAGGTAGCATGATTCAAATTGTTATAACCTCTATGTCAATGGCATAATGTTCATTATGTATTTTTTTCAAACTTTATTGTATGCCGAGGAATTTAATTATAGGATTTTAGGTGTGTGGGTAAAAAGAAAGACACAGATCACATATTCAGTTGTTTATTATCTATACTGTACTCAAAATTGATCCGAAGATCACATCACATAGTAATTTCATAAATAATATTACAATGTCATGTACTTTCTGTGATTGTTCGTGAATAAAAAAATGTTCACAATATTATCAATACTTTGTTCACTGGACCGGTTTACCTTTCAAGTAGATTGTAGGTACATACTACATAATACAATACCATTATTTTAGGTACTCAAACAACTTACAGTGTATTTGATGAGAGATATAATAATCAATTATTGTGTTGCAGTTCATTTTTTTGTCAATATATTTACAGTTTTACATTTTTTTTTGTGATTTACAAATAAATTCTTGAATATTAATTAGGTCATCATTATTCCATTTGGATTTATAATAACAGTACTTTATAGTTAAAAATATCACAAAAATGAAATATATTATGTGTAAGACACACGCAACATTAAAAATACAACAAAAGAAAAATATAAAATCCACTAGAAACCTTGGGCCAGAAGAGTCCCTTCTAAACAGGAAGGATACTTTCGATGTTCTATATTTCATAACGGCAATTTGATACCATAATTATTATTATCACACTAATTAATTATAAAAGTAATCGATTGTCTTACAATAAATGCGTCAGATCATAAAATTTTGATTATAAAAATTATAGGCAACAAAATAATTCATGAAACGATAAATTCCAACAAAAAATAAATGACAACTTATATATTTAAGACTCATAGTGCCGTATTGATAAAAGTGAACTGTTCACTTAGCCACTAGCACGGGACTGATAATAACAATCAACATAAACACAAACGCAACGAGTTACTAATGAGTTTGACTCCGCATCCGATATTCACCTTTTATCGATATGGCATTCCACTTACGTTACGACAATAAATATAACACGCTTACACATTAATCACTTCTTTAATTCCGACGCTAGGAATTATTTCATAATATATACCTAAAAATATAATCACGGCACAAGTATCCCTCCGACTAAATTACTAACGTAGTGTCACTTTTATCAGGATTTAGAATCAAATATGTATTATGTATCTTAAATATTTCATTATTAATATATCATTATCAAAATATCCACTAAATGGGAGGAATAAATCAAATTATTAATATTTATTCTAACATTAATCGCATGACTGATCAACAAAAAAGGATATGGACTAGGAATAATATTAGGCATTAGGCTTCCATGCCCTCGGGACGCGCGCGCCGGCCGCGGATGCGTGGCACTCGCACGCACGTGCGACTTGCGACACGACGGCGAGTGCGACGCGCACACGTGCGACTGCGCCACGTGTTAGGAACGCGCGACTCGGCGCGCGCGCACCCGCCTCTCTCTCTATCCGCATATCACCTCTACATACATACGACGAGATAAATTTGATCAAAACGTTAATACTGTTGTGTTGAAAACAATATAGGTAGCTATTTCTTTATGCTGAACTCACCGAGAGGTAATCGGACTCGATCGTCGGTAATATTTTGTGCATCGATAGACGGGAATCGACCGGTAAAAGAATGATTATCTAGCAAAATCTATCTGGAATAAAAGCCGACGTTCTATCCTAGAATTTAGGTAAATAGCTTGGAAGTATGCCTTCTTCGTTTTAATATTGTCCGATGACGTTCATTGTATTATGAATTTGTGTCCTATCACTCTACGAGTGTCGCGATCTATGCTAATGTGTGAGCTGGGCGACGGCGACGGCGCGGCGTCGTGGGACGTGGGATGTGCTGCGAACGGGATGGCTCCTAAGGGAAGAACGACGTACCGACTTGTCGCACGAGCGACGCGCTACTTGCGCACGCGCCGCTCGACACACGCGAATTGTGCTCCGGCGTCAAAACTTTCAGTGCCGAGGGAGAGAAGCGGCTACTCTATTGGTGTTTCATTACTGACTCACTTAATCTAATCTAGTGTAAAACTTGTCATCTAGAAAAAAATAATTTTATAACATACGTAAAAAAGTAACATAATTCTCACAAAAATGCTCACGTTAGGAGTGGGGTGATGCAACTTTAGACACATAGTCGCCGGCTCGAAGGCCGACAACTCGGTGCGCTACGCACCACCCATACATTACATCGCTTGCTTATATACAACAAAGTTTTCGTGCGACGCCCAATGGCGACCGCACCGATCTTTACAGGAACTCATATCGTATCTTAAAAAAAAATATACAATAGTAATCAAACATTTGAAACCTCACTAACTACTATTCGACGATCTCGGTACGATCTCGATAAAATTACTCAAACGGCTCCGGCGTCTCGAAATCTATTCATATCACAATCGCATGACCGTGCCTGAGAATCATATCCCGCTACTTATGTACACACTCTTTCCCGAAGACTAACGCACTCCAGGCGAGGACGGGGCGCGGCGCGAGTGCGCTCGCGGCCCGCCCCGGCCGCTAACACTAACCGATACTCTAAGATATCACCACCTCAGCCGCGGGAGCGACAGTAGGATACTTGCCGAACCTGCCTTTCCCGAGTGTGCCAGAGGCGCGATCGATATGGATAACGCGGGGCGCGGGCGGTGCGGGGATGGGAGGGTCTCGTGGTGGGGGAGGGGTGGGTGGGGAGGGTGCGGCGGTGGACGGGTGGCGGGGCAGGTTAGGGGGGGCGCAGCGCGGGCGGCAGCTGCACGGGGATGTGGTAGTAGCGGCAGGCGGCGCGGCGGCACGTGCCGGCGGCGGCGTCGCGACACACCACCACGCGGCACCCCACCACCTGCAGCCCGCACCCTGCAACACACGCAGCCTCACGTTAGCGCGTCACACAACAGAGCGACCGCACGCACGACACAGTCAAACACACATGAAATGGGGGGTAAGGTGATACATGGTCAGACAAAGGTCACAATTCTATAGACAACTAATTATGGTCACCTTAAGACCATCTACATGACGTTATGTCGCTACACAGGGTCTATGTACAAAGTCTACATAGTATATGAATAGAAAAACAAATACTAGTGAACACTACATCACTGAACTAAGGTTTCAACATAGTACAAGAGTGTAAATGTACCCAAAAACTCAAATATCTAAACTAAGTTGGTTATATGTAGTTCAGTCTACGGATAGTTTTCTACTTTCAAGAAAAACTACGCTATTGATGAAATAGAATAAAATGTGGTGATCATGCAGATATACAAGGAGAGGGGGAAGGGGACATTTCTATCCATGATCTGAAAACTTGACACATTGTTGTCAATTAGCATTAGTTACACAATTAACATTTATTTATTGGGTTCTGAATTTGTGAAATAGAAAAGAGTGAATAATAGATTGGAGCTGGATGCTTACCTTCACGAATATGAACAAATCTGCAGGTAGGTCTTGTACATCCTTGGCGATTAAAATCTTGGCACACCGGGAGGGTGTCCAGTAACTGAAAATATAACAATGTACACATTAGTATTTATTGTCCGTTACTCAATTTAATATTCATACAAAACGATGGTCCCACAATGCTCGTGCTCTTTGACACAACATTATTTATTCCTTGATTACTTTTTAGGCTTCTAATTTCTTGCATATTGTGACTGAACAGTATTAAAATTATTCGTTGGTTTTTCGTTGTCTTTTCGTGCAAATTATTTCTATTTGCAAATATCAGGAGAAAGTGTTCTCTATTGTCTTTTTTCTAGACATGTTTGTTTATCATTTAACACGTTTGCCCAACTACTTTCACATGTCAAACTATTGTATAAAAAACTATTTTATGTATACCAGAAGTGTCACTTAAATATTTGCATTGTGGAACAACTGTATGTATGTTTCTTATAACTATAATCTACTTCATAAACAGTCGATAATTATTTAAAGATATAAAAATAATTACAAACTACTCTTATTTATGTTTTTGTGTAAATATGTAAGAGTGTGTCAAGGAACCGACGGTTTATGAATTCGTTATGTTAATAGTGTTAATTCTAAAATCTAGTTCATCACTGTTTGGACATTCATACATCTGACACGGATCATTATCCTCATTGCACAGCCGTCTGAAAAATAACGCTGAAATAGTTTTTGTAATATCAAAGAGCAAAGTATCACAAATGGTCCATCACAGTAACCTAGCACATTGTATTGAATTAAGGTTCCCTACTCGTGTTAGCTAGTCTCAAATGATCAATATATATTCGTATATGGAAAAAGTTTATGCGTGTGTAGTTTCTCAGAGGCTACATAAAATTAACACAAAACGGGACACACGGAAGGCGAAAATTGCTCGAAATCAAATCTTGTTGCTGCTTCAATATTACAAGAACTGTACAAGATTCGTTGCACAATATGATTGGAGCTTCCAAGCATTCTTTTACTAACGTGCGCGATGATATAATATCATGTGTGTCACCTTTATATTGTAGTACTGCCGAGATAATAGTATGCAACATTAAACAGAATAGTAAATGAAGAGCCCACTGCTGGAGTTATTCTCGTGAACGAGCTTCCATAACCGTCAGAGAGTATTGTTAAAGTACGCTGCACTATGCACATAGGTATGAATATATAATATCTAAATGGCATGCAGAACGCTTGAAGTATAATCATTATTGCGCAGCCAATCTTATTTAAGCGTGACTATATTTTACAAAAAAGCTAAAGCATGATGCTAGACAACTTTACCAGGGCGAGGGCGTACTAGAGGTTTGTAGCGTCCAAAGTGTACCCATAAATACCAACTGTTGCTATAATAAAGCTAAAAGAGGCTGTGTGGGGAGAGTTACGGCATGTGTCTGCTCGGCTGTGATGAATTTAGATCTCCCGATGTTCTCAGTAGAGGAACAGAGGACGTCATGCTTATCGGTACGTCGGCATGGTTATAATGTAAATAGACAAATTAAATTTATACCTTTAGCTTACATGACAGTTCTGGACGTGACATGTTAGTGGTAGTACAAACTGCAACATAATGACCATTAGAGAGTGCGGTTACTGTACGACAAACAAAAGAAAACCAAGTATATTATTACATCTACGTGAACACTTTAACAAGCGTCAGAGAGGCCTCAACAAGTCGAAAGCGAGGAATTGAAGCCGCAACGGCGAAGCATTTTAAGCATAATAAGAAAATTCGAAGTGAGAAAATTCAAAAGATTACATACATTAGGAACGTTTCAGGCACACTGTGCCCTTCTCTATACATCAACACATATTTAAATCACTTCGAAGTTTCTTCTTTCACTATCGTCACGTCAACTACCAACTACGCATAAAAAATAATTGTTTACAAAAAGCATTTAAAATGAGTGTACAAAAACCCCCTTAGTAGCAGTTGATAGTTGATATTGGCCATAAGTGAATTCCACAGGGAACTAAACAGTTGACTAGGCATTGAAACAATTATTATATTACAATATTTACATGTTATTTAGTAAATTAGGCAAGTTTAAAGTTTTTATTATTAAAATGGCCAACTGTTTAGTAGGTCGTAAAATGGCTTCGTTAAATTTTCAATTAATAAAGTGACCCTTTACTGAAACTGCCGAGTTCATTAGATATTAGAAGCATATTTGGAAAAGAAGAATTTAGCATTTGAAGTTAATATTGCATTTGCAATTCCATGCGAGTGTCAAAGCGGCGTGTTTCAGTATAGGCTCCAAACAGGAAATAACTTATACTGAGGATATTATAGTAAGCTGATTGTATCTTACCGGGTGTAAGCAAGGCAATACTGTCGAGTGACTTCTTCCACATTTGAAAGCAAGTATGTCTCACTATACAAAAACTAAAAATTATCAAGAAGTAAGTTGTAGCATCAACTGTTCATACAATATTATAATCGATACAGTTACAGCACAATGACTAGATGGTTTGATGATGACATTGACATGGCTCGGCTGACTAGCGATCCGTCGCCGGCCGTCCCCGTACCTCCACTGTACTGTCGAGCCGGTTTATCAAATAGTCACCGAATACATAGTGTCCTGCCTGCCACCTGTATCAGCAGGAAACGAACTTCTGTCAGTGGAGACAATGCATAGTAATGATGTGAACAATTAGTCGGATTCCATATAGTCTTCGTTCGATGCGTGTACTCAGATTTATTAAGAAAGCTCAATTCACCAAGCGCACCTTGTCCCGCTGTTGTGAATGGCCCGCTTTAGTGGTGATGGTGTTTGTTTGTTCGTTGCTCATTGTTAACAAGCGTCTGGATGCCTACTAAGCCCGCGAGAAGCGTCACAAACTAGAACTAAATAGGTACGTCTACAGAAGCCGAGTGAAGAAGCAAGCTCTGAAGTTCTATGCGGAGTCCAAAGTTGGTAGATTTACTTCTTTACTTTTTGATAATTCAATCGAGAGGTGATGGGTATAGGCGTGTGTAACAAGGATATCAAACATTCATATCTGTGTGAAATAAATGTATATTTTCGTTTATTCATTACTAAATTATGTTAGGCCAATACATTTTACTATAACACACAATTACAACAACAACAATAGATTTTTAGCAGGATTTCATTCAAAACAGTAGGTAATGATCAATATATCGACTTGGAGCTTCTGAACAGAACATAATAAGCGGTACACAAAGAGGTGTAGGAGGTGATATGCGTTCGATAGCGTACTGGTTAGAGCGAGGCGAGTGGTCGTGAGAGCGCGGGACTGCGCGGGACTTCGCGGGACTCTGCGGGATATAGCGCGGGGAGCGCGGGATACTGTGCCATGAAACAAGAGGACTGCTCTTTGCGAACTAATCTAATCATTAATGTGTTAACGTTAAGCCCGCATCACACGGCACTTGCTTCGCTGATTACTGAACGTGGAGACGCCACCAAATACTAAATACAATTAATTACATAATAAGTACGTTCATCGCTGATTAACAGTCAACGAACATTTAGCACAGTTGATTCACTGATCAAACCTGCTTGTCACTGGATTATGTGCCTTATGGCAGCATATAATATAACTGGGTAGTAGTCAATTTTATAGTGGTACAATTTGATTATTTTGGTGCCACTTATTAGTCATTTTTATTTAGAGTTGCGTGTGGTGTCTCAGCTTGCGCAATTACGTCAACAAGTCATGTGTCGGTGAGCGGGCGGGCTGTGTCTACGTTAACGCAAGCGCATGCGGTGTGGCGTCGCGTTGGTGCGCGGTGCGGTGTGCGGTGCGGCACGCGGCACACGTTACCTGTCCGCGCTCGTCGGTGTACACCACGTACGGCGCGTTCGGGGGCGCACAACCTTTCCGTCCCGACACAAAAAGCGACATAAGATTGCAATGCGGACGCAGCCGAAGCGTCATTCGGAAGGCATGTAACAGAAAGCGTTTAAAATAAATAGAAGGGAGGTGCGACCGAAAGAAAACTGCGGGAGTAACGCTCGTCACCCCCGCGCCACTACTGATGAACACGCCGGCACACTTAGCGCACACAGGAGCCACTAGAATAATGAGAATAATACCTGATGAGCCAAACGTATAGGGTGGTGGATTCTATTCCATGCGAAAATTAGAAGGCGGCTGTGTTAGGTGCGGGCCTGCTGCTGCAAGCCGGTAACCACTAGTAGGTACGGGATCGACACATCGGCCAAAGCGCACCCGTGCGGAGCTCCTTCGAGAACAAGCGTGTACGTAGCGGGATCGACGGACCAAGCGCTCAACTCTCAGTACGACGATAGGTACTCACGATAAACGACGATCGACAAGAGGTAATAAAAAAACGTACAGTCATGCATCTCAAGCGTTATTATTACCGGGATCGTAGATACGAGAAATATACACGCATAGGGTAATAACGGTAAGTGAGTAGAGATACAGTAGTATATATATATAGCGTAAAACTACCGAGACATCCGCGAGGGCGACGCCGCTCGCTTCGTCCTTACAATAATACAATACAAATGTGACAACACGCCTAGCGCTAACAGCCCCGACAGGCCGGGGCAACACTCGGCCACACATACGAGTCTCTACGCGGAGACCCCGCTCCCGCGCCCCGCCGACCGCGCTCGAGCCTAGAGCGCTCTATGTCGTCTTCATCTTTTTGTAGGGGTTCACTGCCGCCGCAGCCGCAGCCGCCGCCGCCGCCGCCGTCGTGGGCTGCGCGGGCGGCGGCATGGCGTACATGAAGGGCTGCTGGTAGTACGGCACGGGCATGGGCGGCGCCGGCCAGCCGCGCGGCATCATCATGTGCGGCGCGCGCTGCATGAGCCCCGCGTGGTGCTGCATGCCGGCGCGGGCCTTCAGCGCCTGCTGCGTGTACGCCGCGGCCGCCTGCGCCATGGCCGAGTGCTGCGCCGCGAACGCGAGCGCGGCTACGTAGTTCTTCTGTGCCACTTCCTTAGCCATAGCGGCCGGGTCTGGGGTGCCCGCGTCCCCCACTGGAGGCGAGGGGGGAGGTGCGGGCGCGGGCGCAGGCGGCGGCTGCGGGGTGGACGAGACGGGCGCGGGCGCGGACGCGGTCGGCATCGGCGCGGAGCCACTGGACTGCACGCTCGCGGTCGGCGGGGCAGACGTGGCGGGTGCGGGGTACTCACATGATACGGGCACGAACGGCTGCTGAAGCTGCATCAGCTGCTGGTAGGTCGTCGCCGGCTGGTACACGGGTACGCCCGCTTTGTCGGCGGCGGGTCGCTTGTACGGCACCACGCCAGGGAAGGCCTGCGGAAAGTAAAGTAGTACATGAGTGTCAAGTTGAGCGGTGGCGGACGCAGCAGACGCGTCACAATTAACAATAAGATACTTACGAAGTTATCGTAGTAGAAGGATCCGACGCTTTTCATGTCCATCTGAAACGAGAAACAGACGGTTGAACGGAGGGCTCCGGACGGAGGGCTCGGTGCGGGCGGCGGCGGCGCGGCGCGAGGGGCGGGGGTGAGCCCTGGCGCCGCGCCGCTGGGCCCGCGGCGGGAGGGAGAGGCGCGCGGAGGGATCGTGCGGGCGGGAGGGGGAGCGGAGGAGAAGCGTGCAAAGCTGGCGTTGTACCGGTGGCGGCTCGAGCTCGGCGGGCGCCGGCCGTTTCTTGCCCGGCTCCGATGTCGCGCTCGCCGTGGGCTGCTGGGCTGCGGCGGCCGTCTACGTGAAGCGAAGCGTCGCAGGACGGGACAGAAACAATAACGATGTAGTAGATGCACAGAATACACCTAAAGCTCGGCGTAAGGTGATATTATGCGATAGATAATAAAAAAAAAATAAAAGTGAAGCGTGAGTGCGACGGAAGCGTGGCGCGAGCGGGCGCGAACTGAACAGAACAAAGCTCTGCGAACGTAAGCGGCGTCGCGGCGAGCGAGACCAAGCGGAAGAACAGAAGCGAGCGCGAGCGAGCGAGGCGAGAGCGTGCAGCCTGGTGGCGTACCGCGCCGCGCGCCTGCGCCTTAAGGTGCGCCTGCAGGTGCAGGGGAGGGTGGAAATAGCGGCAGGGGTCGCGGACGCAGCGGCCCTTGACGGCGTCCATGCACACCGTGACACAGCCGTCGTCGTGCGCGGCCACGGGCGGCGGCGGGTGCGCGAAGCGACACTCGGACTCGGCGCGCTTGCACGCGCCGCGCTGGAACTCCCGGCACACCTGCACCACCACACACCAGCCATGTCCGCCGCTCGCGCCCCGCGCTCTTCTACCCTCTGCCTATTCTCACGTCTCACCTACTGCGCGCCGCGCACACACCACAAGATGCAAGCACGTTGCTATGCGTCAAGTGTGTTTGCTATTCAATTATATTCATTAGGACGCGGTCGCGACTTTTAGATAGATATAGCGCGTGAACAAAGGTCTGTAGGTCTATGTGTGACAATATGTATTTAGTTTTGTCACCTCATACAATTTAATTGTATCATTGACCTCGACCGGACGCCGCTTTATGATTTGTTAACTAATCTGGGGTCTATCTAATACTTTTCTAATCTAACGATTTACGCATCCGTCGCATCTTCAAATTAATTTAGTTGGGTAAATTGCCAATTGCCTATTTCTTGCCTAAAGTATTTGATGTGAAGCGTTCGGTACGTCTACACTGTAAGCGCAAATCGACACTTATTAGCCGGTGGTAAACGATAGCTCGTCTAATTCACCTATTTGGCAGATATGAGCGTGCGCAACATAGCCGAGTTCGTGCCGACAGTGTAGGTCCTTCACCAGAGGGAGAAAGCGAGTGCTGCTCGCGAAGCAAACGGGCGCACCGGGCCAGTGCGCCCGCGCGCCACAGACACACGGGGACGGGCTACGGCATATCGGCCCAAAAAATTCTGCCGGGACCGACATACTCTTAATCCGCTGCACTCAATAATCATTCGACATTTTACTCCTAGTTTCACTTTGAAAACAATTGGACAACAGGTCAATAGACATTAACTGCAAATGATTAAATATGGGTCGGTCCCGGCATTATTAAGTGGCATTACATCACAATGGGGAAGCACTACTCGAGTGTAGACGTTAAGAGGATTGAGAGTGTATTATTTATAACGATGTATGCTTACCTCTAAGCGGTCGGTGCGCGGCAGCTTCTGCTGCAGCACGGGCTGCTGCATGACGCCGAGCGGCGAGGCGGCGGCGCCCGAGGGGTCGTGGCCCAGCACGGCCGGCACCAGCTGCGGCGCGTAGTACTGCGCGTACGTGGAGCCCACGCCCGGCACGCCTGACAGGTACGGCGACGTCGCCTGCACACCACACCAACACTAACACTCAGTATACTTGTACATTTACTCATCCGGTAGCAACGATGTTAGTTTCTTATTATCAAAATACGCAATACTTATAACTTATAGAACGCATCTTAAAGCCCACTTTATGCTTGCTTCGAATACAACACTTATTATTTACAAAAGCGGAACACCTACAAACATCAAGAATTAAAAGAAAAATAAAATCCAGAAAACTGTTAGCCAAACAAGCAATCGCATGCAATCGTAAATACAGATAGAAATATTAAATAAAGCATACGGTTTATCCAGTCTAGCTACCCACCGGCCACCAGAGACAGAAGGATGGGATATACTAGGAGGGGGTGAATTAGGGGTAAATCCTTGGTTAAGAGTGCATTACGGTGCTGGAGGTGTGCCTATCATGTGTGTGGAAGAGAAGAGGCGCAGGATGCGAGGGGCCGGTGGTGTTCCTGCGCTCGGCGGCGGCGGCTATTACCTGCGGGGCGAGCAGCGCCAGACTGATCGGGTCCAGCCCGGCGAGGTGGCTGGCAGCCGCGCCCGCGCCGCCCACGCCGCCCACCTCGACACAAAACCACACAAACACGCTACTCATCGTGCGAGGCCAGGTCTGCGCCCGCGACACCGCCATACCGCCTCCACCTCACTCCTCGCACCGACTCACGGCGCCGTCGTATTGGCTGGACATGCTAAGTAATCTCCGACTACGAGATGCAAGAAGTAAATTCGAAAGAAAGAGTAAGATGCGGCATGCGACGGCGCCGAGGCGGTGCGAAGAAGAAGGTCGAGGAGTGTGTCGGGCCGCGTAGTTAGCGACAGTGTAAACAGTGAGGAGGACGATGTCCGGTGATTTAATTTGCATTACCGCGTATACCCAGATCATACACATGTGAGTAAGTTTGGAGAATAGTCATGCCACTTAAGGAACGATTCGTACAAACATGCTCAAGCAGTGGGGAGCGATCGGCCTCTGCGGCAAAGTTTAAGTTGTGCCTGAAAATTAGTAGACTATCTATATTCTAAAATAAATATACAGATTACTCGTGACTTTGTTTATCAGGTTCACGCACTCGAAGCGAAACTTTAAATTAAAGCCAGAACTAGTTGCAGAAACGGCTGTGCCGTCTTCAAGAAAGTACATTACCATTAACTTTCAACGTGCACATGGTTAAGTTTCCCAGAAAACTTCACGAGGGAATCGAGTTAATTTACTTACGAATGAAAATATTATCAATGAGCAGGACCTATGTATAACATATTGTTTGGTAAATATCTAACAAGTTAGGGACACATTTACGAGGCACAACTTAAACTCGATACGTTATAAAGTCTACGTGTTTCAATAATAAGAACGCTTATAATAATAATAATAAAAATACAGAGTAGCGAGTAACACCGAAAGCTGCGTGTTGCGTGCATACTGAATACCTACATTAGTGTGGAGGTCCGATCGCTCGAAGCTTCGGTAGTAGGAGGGAGCGTAGCTTGGGTGACTCACCACAGCTGGGACTTGGCCAGGCAGCACCTGGCCGGGCGTGAGGCCCATCTGCTGCATTAGTGCGTTCTTGAGTGCTAGGTGATTTCTTCCGTTGATTAGCAACTGATCCTTCAGATGTTGCGGTGGATGGAAGTATTTGCAAGGTGGTTTCTCACGGTTACACCGACCCTGGAATCGACAAATATTCAATTTTAACATGCGGATAACCTCACTAACACATTAATGTAAGGTTAACCTATAAGTAGTAGTATATATAAAGGTGCCTCGCCCTATAGATATGTATCTGTATCGTAATGTTTGGTTACGTTCACATTCGAGGGCGACGACGACGCCATTATGGCACGTAAGTGGAAAATGCAATAGATATGAGAGCTATACGGCGCAGGTAACCGACATTTCTGGGCTTTGAGAATAGACGAAAATGGCGGACCTCATTCGATATCATTCCGATAAGCAATATGTGTAGCGGGGCGGCGGGCGACCGCGGTTTCGGCTCAATATCGGCCGAATGTGCGGAAATCCCTCCATGCATCACAATTGCCGTGAGCCGGGCACGTAGCCACCAGAAATCCTCCACTCGATTTTTCCTTATAACCGCGTCTTAGGTGGTGTCAAATATTTCTGAGGCGTGTCGGGGGCGGCTCGCTCCTCGCTCCGCTCATTTTCGACGTCAATGAGGCGCGAGATAATTGCCTTTCGGAATCGAAGCCCTCCGCCGCACCCGTCTATGATGATTTATTTACATCCGTGTAATTAACTGTCGCACTACGTGACGGGAAGAGCTTCGCGGACGTTTTATCGTCGCACGCCGAGCCTCCTGCACCATATTTTATTCAGTGAAAAAACGGAAAAGCGCTTATCGCAGTTCCAAAGAAATGCGTATACAAACAAACGCCATCTGAATATTCAGTACTCTACTAGGGGACTCCCTTGCTGATAATGTCCGCGAAACAGCTTTGGAGTGATTTACTGAGTAACTTTTGTAAAGCATGCCCGATGATATCACTACGCCTTTGCCGACGGCTTTATAAACATAAAAACATTGCGAAGTGTGAATCTTCGTCTGCAGCTGAATCAGATGCAGACATGTTCCGAATTTTCTCAGTTATTAAACTTCGGCGATGCGTGCTGCAACTAGCTAGTGGAAGCAGTCGGCTGCATTTAGATTAACTTGTTACTGGCAGGCATAATGTTAGTTGGACGGTCCTCTCACAGTTTAAGCTCGGGATAAAGTTATTATTTCCTGTTACTCCGTGCCGTCTACTTTAGCCGAGTTTCGATTCGAACCAACCCGTTTGTGAAACTTGAATGGGTGATCACGTTTCATCATTACTATGATAACTCTGTTGGGTTTATCAAACTTCTATTTATTGGCTGCCATAGTTTGGGAAGCGTTAGATAAGTTAATTGATGAAAGCATTGAGTTGATTTCAGTCTGTTGAATGTTTTCCTTGTTCATTGTGAATAAAGTATGATTAATGTTTGCGTCTAACGTGTGATGGTTTGATATGTGTCTGAGCCTAAATTGGCGGACTATCTATGCGTACTAAGGGATACTCACATAAATAATGTGAGTATCGGCGAGTGCAAGCCGCTGCAGGTGTATCGGCGCGGCGATTAGCGTGACGGATGCCCGCGCGGATACAAATGGCCGGCCGCCTCAGACGGATGACCGCGCCACGCTCGCCCGCCAAACGCATTACGACCCATTAATTGCTCTTCGATCACTACGCCTCTACATTTGTCCGTTTAACTTCCCCTTTGTTCATTTATTTTGTGCTTTAGCCATGTTTGTGAAATGGCCATAAACAACAGGCTTTTTGTCCCAAAAAAATCTAGAAAAACATTGTTCCATATTGAGAAAAACGAAAAATAAGCCAATATAAGTAAGACTTGTTTATATGAAGCTCCGAAAATTAAACAAAAACTTTCAATATGGCCTATTTGTTCGGGAAGGGCAACGCGAGGGTCGAACGAGCGCAGGGTGGGCAATAACCGCCCAAAAACTAATAACATTTTTGTGTGATAGTAGAGGAGCAAACCGAGCGCGCTACCCTCGCCGTGTCCTTTATAACATAACAATGCGCACTTGCAATACAATAAGGGGTTAGCCGAGAGTCAGTTTCATCACTGCCTTCCTTCCTGGAGATAAAGAAACAACGTTCGAGCGGAAAGGAATGTACCGAGTGTGCAGAGTGTCGAACCCAAACGACACGAATCCAGAGATGAATATACCTCATTGTGACTTGGCACTGGTGCCCGATTAAAGCGAAAACGACATCAATGAAGCGAGACGCTCGTGTCTCGTTAAGGTGAGAGCAGTAAGGCGGCAGAGTGCTCTCGGGAACTATGACGTGAATAACGAACAACCCTCGAAAGTAACGGCGTCCGCCGGCAGTCGGCACGCGCCACACCTTGTTACTCCATCGGGCCAGCCGCTGCCAAATGCTACCTCTTCCATTTTCAAGCCCGGAAACTATATCAAGAGTTTATTACTGGATAATCTGAATCTCAGTTTGCCGACCTCGCTCATTAGGGAAGTTATGAATGACCTCATTGGCTTGGACTATGATGTGTGTTTGCCAACTGACTATTCCGAGGACTGGAATCTAAACAGGTAGGTTTGAATTCAACGAAGAGTATTACACAATACCCTTTTCAGCGGAAATACAACTATTTACAAAATGTCAGCCACGTGACTACAATAAAGCAAAAATTCATTGAGGCGTTTCATTGTCCGTATTAGTGTGCAGTTCAATGCAAATGTCTTAATCAAAACAGCAATCAGCGAACAGGACATGAAGAATGCGCCCGTCAGACGAGGCGTGCGGTCGTTAATCGATTAGAACGTTCGATCACGATTGATGTATCGGTGACATGGCGTGGACGCGCGACGATGCGTGCTCAGGCGTACGCACAAGCCGATCTCGACTCGTCTATTTTACTATTGGGCGAGCGGACACGCGTCGGGATAAATCGACACACGAGGAAAACAATGAGGTAACGAGCCGATGAATGACACGCTCCCGTCGCGAAACGGCTCGGACTCCACTTGTACGCACGTAAGTGGGTGCCAGAAATATTTGGGGACAGACGGGAATAGAACCGGCCGATGAGACGTGCCAACTCCTGCATCGAGTAGGCAGCAAGCGCACGCGACACGTGGCCCACACATATTGCTGGAGGTTTCACATTCACGAGATGTTTTCAACTTCTACGTTGACACTTTTAACTTTATTGCGGATAGATTGTACTAAAATCAGATCGATGCGATGACAGATATTAAGTACTTTTTTAAGGTTGGTTGCCTAGCAGAATGTAAGTCGAGATTTAGTCAAGATTTGTTTATTTTTCTTTTATACTTCGTACTTTTTATGTTTATAGAGCTTCACTTTTTCTTTCCAAGACTTGTACCAAACTATTTATCTCTCTAACTTCAATGAAATAGAAGTTAATGGAAAATCTAATATTCTTTACTCTGATCTAGTCACTGTGCTTGAAAGGAAATATTATGAAAATCACTTTCGTAACGCTGTTGTGCGATTGGCAGTTGGGTTAATAAAGTCTAATATATAATATATATTTTGTAGTGACAGAAGACAATCTAGATTTTGAATCGGGGTCGGATGTCCCAACGGGAAGAGGTTATTAAAAGGTTCATAAGCTCGAATCGAGTGATAGAGGTAGGAAACACGATCACGAGTAGACTAAGATCCGGCGCCGGATGCCGCAAATAATTTTTTCGACAAGCCAGAACGAGGGAAAGGTGAAATCTAATTTGCAAAATTTTGTGGTCGGGAAGGGAATTAGGTAAGCAAAGTCAATTCTGAAAGTAAGTAGAATTTGAATTTAAAATGATTTATAGAGGCACAGGGGAGTGGCTAATGAGGCGTCATGCGAGAGGGGCGCGTGTTTACGCTTGGCGCTGAGCGCGTATTTTTTATCGCGGCCTTTGGGCGGCGCCGCCCGCGTAAAGCTGACGTAACAACGAACACGCCTACCAGACGAAATAATTAGCCAACATTATCTAATTGACTTCAAATAATCATGCATTAATGTTGATTAGAATTTAAATCTATTTTACTCATTTGAATATCAAATAAGGAATTATCACGCATTGGTGTTGATTACTGCTGATAGTTCTCGCCTGGTCAACAATATAGCATGTAATGTATTCAATCCTAAGTGGTTAGGTAACCTATAAGCTCATTGTACTAAGTTGTTTTTTTTTTAAGAAACGCTAACTCATCCCGAACGGCTAAGAATTAGAACCTCCATGAAAAGTTATTTCTGAGAAGATAATTTAGCAGAAAACTTTTTGTTATTTAAGTGTTCACAGGAGCTAAAGAACTGATTTACTTTTGGGCAGATTGTACACAACTTCTATCTTTTCTGAGCTACCCGTTAGTAGTGAGTTAATGTAATTAGCACTCATACTTATTTAAATATTACGGTTATATGTGCACGTGGAGTAGACTCCCTCGACGAAAAAAAAACTTGGTAGGAGCCTTAAAGTAAGAATTATTCAGTCCGGTGAAGTTCCCAACAAGTTTGCATGGCGGTGCCGTAGCTTAACGATAAAATATGCATTCGTGCACGGAGTTATCTCGGCCACTTTTGCCGTTGCCCGCGGCGAGCGCCAGCCGCACGGTCACTCCTTGTTTATCCCGGCTTTAATATTAGTTTGGTTTTAAACGGTAATGTCGAAGCTTAGGGTTCCAAATTGCCATAAAAGTTAAATGTGTAAACAGAATTGTGCAATCAAATATTAGCAAATAAATGTTCAGTAAGGGGTAGTGTCGTAGGTGTTCCGGCGGCGGCCACGGGGACCTCGGGGTGCGAGATTAATGCAACGGAAGCAGGCGCGACCTCTCCAGGTGTTTCATTAAATTGCGCGGCGCCTCGGCCGGCTCGTACAGCCATTATGAACGCTGCAAGCTCGAGGGCCATTCGCTTTAAGAACGCCCGCGCCACTTTGTAACAGCCTTAATGAATCTTGTTACTTATAGGCTTGCGTAAATTGCCTGTTTTACTAACGTGGCGTGGGGTGAAAAAACATTAGGTCAGTGAACGCTTTCGTGAGAAATGCCTTTAGCGCTCGCTGAGAGGTTTTGTGTTTCATGGAGCGGCCGAGCTTTTGAGATGTTATTAGCTGACGGAAAGTCGTAATGTCTGCAAAGTCTGCATTAGAAACAGTTTCAAAGAACCGCAACGATCGTTTAGGAGCCAAAACTTACAAACACGGAAGATTATAAATAATTAAACACGCTTATTTTTAGAACGGATACTAATGGACAAAGCAACCTAACTATAATATTTTATATAGACTGACAGAAAATAAGTCAAGTAAGAGGCAAATAATAGGAACAATGTGTTGAGACTTTAGTTCCATTTATAACTGTGCCAATTTCTAAAGACGAACCGTCTACCACCTACGCGAATCTTTAATGTCTGCCATAATTAACTTATTTATGTTAATGATAATATTTTCCGTACCCATTTTTATTTCTGCGTCAAAGAAAACAACATTTTGACATGAATGTGTGTTAAAACATTGCAGGTGTATTATGTATAACAGCAAAGTAGTGAACATTTGTAACGAATGACTCAGAGTTTCAGTGTGAGGTGGGTAAACAGGCGGACCGTGTGCACGTGTTTCACGTGCAATCTAGTGAACTAAGCGGCACAAGCTGAAGCGACGCGACGCGACGATACGGGGCCGCCTGCCGCCTCGCACCGACTAACCAGTTTAACCCTACTGCTGCAGTAATTAGTCTAAGCAGCTAGACGGAGCGCGTGATTTCAAGTACTGGTACTCTCTTTGACTTTCTTGCTTATTCAGGGGGGTAACACTCGCCCGGATTCCGGATCTCACCGGTCCAATCCGGCTAAATTAAGACACGTTCGATGCCGCCTAAAGCAGGCTTAGACTGGTCTGTCTAACCTCTCAATGACAATTACGTCATCAGATGCTTCTAGATCTAGACTAGACGGTCTAAAGATAATGAGATCGTTTTAAAACAAATTACAAGATGTTCCGAGACACAATAGAACTAGTTTTGAACACAAGAAGATTTTGACTTTCAACATCGGTTAGGTATCTGTTATAGTTACAGACAACAATAGTTGTATCACAACAAAGGTTTCTAGGACGTTTCCGTAACGGTATTTTCTCTGCTTTTGTACTGAAGTTAATAGAAAACGTTGAGCGATATCGGGTTCTTTTCAAAAGACCTTGGCGTCGGCGAATAGGATAGTTAGTGTCTATCTTGTATCTACCACTATGCAGCTTATTTTGTTCAGTTCAGCTAGCCTTGAGGTATTCATTTATATGTTGTTTTGTTGCTAATGCTACGCTTGATTGCAACAGTTATCTACATTTTGTTAAGCAAAAAGATCTCTTGAAATGTTTGATTTAAAGTACTTAATTTACTTAGGTATAAACATTTCAAAACAATTATCTCGCAATTTACGTTTAATTGCCGGAAATGTAATTAGTTACAAAATAATTAATATTAACTCACATAGCGTTAATTATTTAGGCAGATTCAACAGATTGTTATCGTTTAGTGAATTATTAGATTTTATCGTCCGACTTTGTTACTTTGATGAAAAGTAGACCTTAATAATAATCCTGAGTTTTGAATTAATTGAAACATTATAGTCGTGAAAAGCGACTGTTTAAGTACTTGACATAGAAATAAAATATTCATTGAACTGAAAAAGTAGCACGCACAGTAATCTGGTAGCCTAGAAAAATACGCGATCATTATGTGATCGAAGTTGACAAGTTGCCATGTCAACGAATGTCATGCCTCGTTTACATTAGCGTCAGCGACTCGTATTCGTAACTGTCTTCGCAATTGAACTCGCATGAGGCTACTGTTTATATTAGCCGTTCTATATCATTTGCTACATCCGGTACGGATTGTAAATCATAACAATTTTAATTGTTTCTTAAAGATTTTAAAGGATTTTTAAATGAATAGATACATTCTGAATTATGAAGGTGTTCTATGAAATTATTCAACATAGTATATTCTATAGGTATGGCTCGAATTACTGGATAATGTAAATTAGATATTACAATAACCAGCTGCGAACTTACTAACAGACACGTCCAAGCTTATCACTAAAGCGAGACAATCAGATTAAACCTAATAATAGATCGTTCCATGTCATGTGAACAATATAAAAGATTATTTCCTTTCAATCACATCCTGTAAAGATTTATAAATAGAAATAACCCAGCAAAGAAAATCACAACCATGGAAGAGATAAAAGGCGATAAACGCGAAGCGAACTAACTACAAAATAAAGAGCCTTTACTACGTACGATAAGGGAAGTTTAAGAGGAGTTTTCGGGCTCGGGTCGCACCGATAAATTGGGCGGCACTTAATTATGATCTGGAGCGGCATCTTGCAGGCGGCTAATGTCCCGGACTCGTTTAATGCGAGAACTTGTAGTCTCGGCTCCGGCGGGCGTGATAAATCTCCATCTGTGCCCTGTGCCCGACCCCTACCTTCAACGTGCCGCGACTCGACACACACCCGTCTAGAGACCGTCCAAGAACCACGAAATATAACTTACTACTTACTTTAAAATATTTATGTAGCTTTGTATGTTCGGTTTGTGCCCATGTGAAACACCTTTATAATTTAGCAATCATTTTTTTAACAAAAAATAACAAATAAAGAAATATAAAGATAATTCCAAATGAATTCAACTTTTCCTTATGCTAGAGGTCTCCGGCAATGAAACGAGCAACACAATCTCTTTCCGAGAAAAGCGTAGCAAGTGCTACGCGAGTGCTACGAGCGCGTAGAACAAAGGGAAGCTACAATAATGTCACGCGGAAGCAACAATCTGACCGTAGTTGGTGTGAAAAATATTTCTATAGTGTCTTTTGTCGTGAATAGCTGGTAGTTTGCGTAAGACTTAAAGACTGAACTTACTAGAGGCACCTGGTAAAATAAACATCTGTTCATAACTTAAAATAAACCGAACCTTAAGGAAAAACTTGAGGATAAATGTTCTATCTAACTACACAAGTGTTAACTCGATGTCTAACATTAGTTAACACTTCAAGGTTTTAATATCCAGGTGTACCCGGCCTAAAGTGTTTCCAAGTAGGTATCTCATTCGTAAACAATGTTCGCGGAGAGCGTGCGTATTTCATCTACTAAAGCCTTCAAAGCCAGTAAATATGTAGGCATAAATCAATTTTCTAAACAGAGTGAAATTATTAACCGCAATGATTTACGATGTAAAACGAAACTTTGTTCCGTTTACATTGCCCTTTTATGTTGCGAATGTGGGTGATATAGGGAATTATTGTGTACGGACGGGTACATTAGGAAGAGTGGCACTGTGTTATTGCATCGTGTAGCGTTAATGTCGCGAGGTTGCCGGGTGGCGGCGCGACGCGGCACGACACGATATGGGGCGGCAGGGCACAGTCGGCGCCGCATTATCTAGGTATAATTAAAGCGGGCAAGACGGCGGCGAGACGTTACGCCCGTCCTAACGACTTTTATGGCGTATGTAACATTGCCGGCACATAAAATAAATGTGCTGCCTCCAGCACCCCGATATAGCACAGTATTCCCAGATTAATCGCCAAAATGTTTGCTCACACGCTATACGAATGCCGTTATTTAGACTATACCTCTACATAATGAGGTAAATATTAGAAAATGTTTTCTTTTTCCCTCACTGACGCTAACGTAGAGTCATGATGGCTCTCCAAGTGTCGGATGAAAGTATTTCCTGAAGTTTATTTGTTAAAGTTTTTGCAATATAAGTTTCTATTTGGAAAGGGTTCAAGAGCTTTTTTGTAGAACGGAGGGCACAAAATACTGAGTATAAAAAGGTTGTTTACTGAAAACGTCGAAGGTCATTCATGTCGACTGCTCGTGTATTTGTACACGGCTGCGAGAGTGGATTTGTTTTTTTCTCTCTCAAGTGTGTATTTAACGCACACCCTTATAATTTGTGTATTGTAATATCGTCGTCTTGGGATGTTTGTATGTCGGTGAATATTAGGGTATACGAGGTGACCACACAGTCAAGGTTTCCATGGCGTCCGCATCCAGAGGCGTCATTTAAATCTTTATATGTCCACATTAGCTTTATAGGCGACGGGGAGCTTTCTCCAACGCTAGCGGCGCCTGAGTGCACTTTTATTGAGGATGAAATACCGTAATTGCCACTCGGCGCCAAGCCGTGACTGACGAGTTTTGTACGTGCTAATTGTGCCAACTCATCTATAAGGTCGCATGACCGCCGCCGAAAGGTCAAAACATACTTTACTTACTTCCTAATGGGGTCTACGTTAAATTAACTCTTGAGCGGGGGAATTGATGTTTGTTTTGATTAAGTTATTATATTGGAAGTGCTTTAATATTTCAGTGGTCGTTTCACACGAGTAACGATATTCGTATATCACCGGGCACCGTAAGTCTACGCGATATTGGATAAAACATAAAAGGAAAATATTCAAAACAATAACCTCTTTTCATATCTCAATCCCCGAGCAGCTATAATCCTGACAAATGACGGTCTTTGGAGTGTAGTCGGCACCACAGGCCGCATTGACAAAACTCCAAATAAACTGACACCGACACATAAATAAGCATATTCGATGTTTTATTGAGTGGAGGAAATACGAAGGAAATAGTTTCCTGGGTCATTACGCGGGTCATCAATCAAGTGTGGCCCTGCAGCGCTTAGATTTGGAAATTGTAGGACGTGGATCGATTTGTGTGACGGTCGATTTCCGATGGTTGTGTCGTCGTGGGCGCAGGCTACCCAGGTTAGGTTGTTATCGGCTGGTACGTGTCGGGCGAGCTTCGCGTGGTCGTAAACGGCAATAAAGGGCGAAGCCGTGAGGACGGTTGCGGGTGTCGGTATGCAATGAAGTCGAATGCACGATATCTGCATTGTGGGGCGGCGTCGCGGCGCCGGCGGGTCTGGGCGTCGCGGCGGCGGCGCATACATCAGGCACGCGACCGCCGCCCGCCCCCCATACCGCCGCTTCACCCCTCGCCAATTATCATAGTTTTGTTCCTATTTTTTGCCGCATTAATGGTTGTTTTCAGACAAACGCCCTGATTGTTCGTGCTGCATTGCGATTACACAATAGGTACATTAGGTGTCCACTTTTCCCAAACTTTTACGAATTAGCGAGGTGCAACCACAGATTTTATGTTTTCTTTTGAATTTATCTGCTACAGCACAATATTGCGTTTCTTACGAAAGATTCCTGTCTACCTTCTAGCTCAAGAGTTTTCCACTACACTGCACTGAACAAAGTATGTCACATATCGTATTTTCGGCTGTAAAAGCCTTTAACAGAGAATGTTCTAAGTATAAGTTTCAGACATTACATTACTCGTCAGCAACCCGATTGAGGTCAGTCAATAACAAATCCACGAGTTTTAAAGAACACAATAATGCAAAATACTATTATAGTTTAAAATGTTGAAACTTGCAAGGTATCGCACAATATGGCACAAACTCATTCTTACTAGAGTTAGTATAATGTCCACATGGGGCATACGTATCATTACGTATGCAGTGAGTCAACCGGCGGTCGCGGTGTCAGGCAGGTAGAGTGCAGGCACATTGCGCTGCACCGGCACTCCCCATTATCCTATGCAAATCCGGATTTCCCAAATATCGTGCTCTGCCGCGGGCCACCTCGCTATCGCGGCTATTAATAACCCGCCGTGTTACAAATACGAGCCTCGGAGCTGAGCCGTTTAGTCCGTCGACGAAATACACTAGCCGTATGTTACTTCATACGCTTCCTACGCTCGCTCACGACTCCGCGCTAATATTAAGTAGCGCTGCACCGTATTTTCCAATTTTGATTAAATCCTTTTTCCAATTACGGAGCTCCGCGTAGGCGTTTGTTTTTATGATCGCTTTAGGATACGAATTTATGAGAACAATTTATACCGTACTTGCATTATGGTTAGAAAAAATAATTAACTTTAAGGAAACAGCCAACAATATTTTATAACGATATTGTTGTAAAAAACAGCACAATATAAACTCGCGTTAGTAACACTTCCCTTATATAAAACACACAGTTGGGATTTGGATACGTAATACTTACGAGTTAATTTGTAAATGAGGAAACTGTCTTGGTACGTCGGTAATACGTGTTCTCGCGCTGTTCTACCTTTTACTTTGTTACGAGGCGCTACTGTAATAATTTCGCAAAATAACTTTGTATACTTCAGGGGAAGTTCGTTTAATATTCCTCTAGGTAAAGTGTTTATCGCGCTAATCTCGTAAAACAGGTTAGTCGAATGAGGGGTGCAGATCATCGCGCCGAGGTCAGAGGATGGGGTCAGGTCGGCGCGGGTCAGCCGTTGAAAATAATCCCTTACCGTTGGGGCGAATTAAGTATAATTCGTTCGATATAAGTAGGTTGCTATCGAGATATGGTGGGTTCTTATAATTGAATCGTTAAAAACAATTATCTACTTTGTGGTGCGTCTGGGGGCGAGAAAATGAGGAGAAAAAGAATGGAGCAAACAGCTTGCACTCGTTCCTTGCAAGTTTTTTGAAGAGTTGCTGGATAATTAGATTAGATGCCGTTGGGGCCGCCCGACGCGCACACCAGCACGAGGGTTTTCTTATTAACTCCGCGTACACGTTAACGTCGGAATTTATATCGACAGTGGCCAATTAGTGAAAATTTTCTGCTTTTCAATTGAATTTCAAGACAAAGATAACGGATAAAGTTTCAATGACGAATTGAATTATTGCACTTGATGATTAATATATGGGGTAACTTTGTACTGTTGACACCTTCGTAAAGCAACACAGTAAATAAAAACAACAATGAAGTAGGTATATAGAACCGAATGTATGCTCACCTAATGAATTTCCTAATATTGCAGAAACGTCGGGTATGCGCGAGCACACAAGTCGTCCACACTGTAAGGATGTATTCCACGGAATGGACAGCGACGACGTCCACCTACCTCACAATTTAATTAAATATGGCTTCAGATTAACTCGGTGAGGCTTCATACACACTATACTGTTTCATATTTTCCACCCCTCGATAACGGAATCCCCCTACGCTTCATCTACCCTGTTGACGATATCACGTCATTATATACATACGCATACGTACTTTTTACCGGATACAGACATTTTTCTCCATAAAATTATATCACAGCATTCTAATAAGATTACCTGAAACAAAAAGATTACACAATTAGTCGGATCACGCGATTTGTTTACGCCAAAGTCAATTAGGGCAAACAATGTCGCTAATAATAACAATGGGAGCAGGAGTGACGAACCAAAGTTACTTGGCTGTACAGTCTTGACTTTGATAATAATGGGTTTGGTTGAGAGCCGCGGGTAGGGGGTGCAAGGGTGCGGGGTAGCGCGCGGTGCAGGGGGGGTGAACGGGCCGCGATTGTATCCGATGATAAACATCGGCCGCCTGCCGCGCCATCCAAGAGTCGGCGCGCTAATTAAACAACAACGGAGAAAATTAATTTGATTGTTTCGGAACTACGCCTCTTTGTTACGGCCCACCGACGGTTTACCTAGGAAAAGTGCTCGGCTGATGCCTCTCGACGTCGCGATGGAGACGATTTTTCTCTGTAACACCATTTATATTGTGTACAGAGTATGGCAGGCGAGCGCGCGCCAGACCCGGGTCACAAACAAGAACAGACTGAAGTTGACTGTTTGACACCTAATGGAAGGCTTCCAAGTGCAGTCAGATCGATGATACTTTGTTAAAAACGTTATGACGTCATGTTCAAGTTTAATTTATCTACAAAATAGTTAACTTTGGCTTTGATCAATTGGTGTTTTGGCAAAGTTTATGGCCGTTTCCTAAATTTAGATTTACCGAAAGTTGAACTTTCAGGAAATTGTCCAAATTGCTCTACAATATTGAATTTGCAAATCCGCAGCTACAAGGTTAATTGACGTAAAAGTCAGTATCGTGGTAGACATGTGTGACAAATGAGGAGTGCGTGATGTGACGTCGGCGGCGCGACATGCGAGGCGTTCGGCGCCGCTTGTTCCGGCCGCGGATCAGGTACCGCGGAGTCGCGGTGTCGTCTTACATTACGCACACCCCAGCTAACATTACACCACGAGGCCTTCCTCGTCCTTATTAATGACACGCGGTAATTAATTAAACCTCCACGCTCAGATATTCTAGTCACTAACATATGTTAACAAGATCCGATACCCCCACTGAGCGTAACAAGATCATTATATTATACCAGAGACGAAATAATACAGTTATTGTCATCTACACTACTGTAAATGAATAATTTATAGGGTTAACGCAGAGTTCGGAGCTTCGGGTGTCAATTAAGTAAAGTATTTACGAAACGCCCTCTCAATAAATAAGTTAGGGAATAGAATTCGGAAAATTAATCGTGTATAGGCACGGGGGCTCGGACAAAAACTTTAATGCGTGCTTGGAAACCTTTCGGTGTGAAAATGTGGAATTACATGCGGTATCCGAGTCGGCCGGCTCGTTCCTGAGCGTGTGAATTATTTACGCGCCGCCGAATGCGGGCAGAGCGACGCCGCCCCGCACATAGATTGGCGACGACTAACTTTAAGTTGATCCACAAATAAGTTGATTCGATTTAATTTGACCAAAGGGTAATGTTGCTGAACAAATTAGTGAACTTTATAATATCTAAATATACATGGGAACAACAGTTGAATGTTTATTCTAATAAGTTTAGCACTACATTTTCATTTATGTTTATCGCTCTACTAGTATAAGAATTGGATAAGTTGCAAAATTATTCATGGAGAAATGAAATCGTTGTAACGGGATATGACTCAATTTTCATAACTTTTTTTATGTAAATTTTACAACTTTGTAGACAAAGACTTATTTTATCATTAAATATTTTATTTAGGATCAATAACAACAAAGACAAAATTTCGATTTATTCTTTTGGGAGCTTCGACAGATCAATCAGTAGTTCCTCTATTTCATTTTCAATGACAGTGTTGACATAAAAGAAACAAATTCTTACACGTAAACTAAGTAAAAATTAAATGTGATTAGTTTAAGAGTGCATGAAATGTAATGTCCGAAGGGTAGAGGCCGTATTCGGTCCGGGGAGCGACTCATTAAAGGATGCGCGGTTCATCTCTTTCAAACCGGACAAAAACGGGCCGCTGTCCGTTACGGTGTGGCTCGCAATTAAACACGACGACCGTTCATTGGAAAAGCGCTGAACAAGCGAACAATACAACAGCTATCTAATTACTTTGTGCCTCCAAGCCGCCTGTTGTCTCTACAATGTAACGTCACTGTGAAGTTGTTAGTGGTTTTTGCCAAACGTACACATCCCATGTGAACTTTCTAATAGCTCGGCGATCCTTACACTACTCTGGCGAAATTAATTAGTAAACTTATTGACAAAAAAAACTTTATTTAAACACGAATAAGAGCTACCTACATATTTATTGACGAATTATGACGCTTCTTGATTACTAAATGTAAATGTGACACTAAAGTCGATGAAACGTCGTTATTATTAAGTCCTTTCGGGTCATTAATTGGAGCCGAAGTGGGGTTTAATACAATCGAAATCAAATTAAGTACATTCAGTTGCGGTGGAGTCGGGTTCAGTTGATTCAGCGGTATGACCAACACGTGCGGCGAGACCGTTTTGGCGCCGCAATAAGAATAAGAACTAACTTCTATCTCGTCGTGCATCGTTTTATAAAGCTTTTATGTAGATAGTGAACATGTGGGCATTGTTTCTTTATCGTTCTCCGAGTAAATATTAAAACAGATAGCATTTAAAATTAAAATCAAATGTTGTTGTTGTGAATATCACGGCAACACGGCTGCGACATAATAAAGTCGAGACTAGCGATTATTCCGCTTGATGTGCACCCGACGAAACTTAATGCCGGCCGCCGACGCGGCTCCACTGAAACGACCCATTAATATGCAAAACAAAACTTGCAATTAATTGGGCCTTAAAAGTTAAATCGTCACTACAGGCGAAAATTGTTCTTGTGAATCAAGATTTATCGCTGAAAACGTGACGGAGTTTGTCGGTGATTCAGTGGGATCGTAAGAGGGACTCGACAGCGACTGGCAGACTACACGAATGTAGTCGCGAACAGTGCAGCGCGACATCAAGTAGTCGCTCTCTTGACGTAAGACTGGAAGGGTCGTCCTGGTGGGGGTTATGAGGTAAAGCGGCGCGTAGTTACACGTCGGGAATGGATGGTCGAATTAATTGAAATATAGCGTCGCGCCGGTGTGCGGTCGTGCGGTGGCGGATTGGGGGATTAAAGTTGCAGCAGTTCAGCGCTGGAGCAGGTGCGGCACGCGCGGGCCAGGCGGGAGGGGAGGGAGGCACTGCGGCGAGGGCCATCGGCTTGCCGAACACGAAGCCGAAGCGTTGAAAAATTGCGCTGAACGTCTTGGAGCGCCCCCCACAGCGGAGGCGCGCTACATACAAATAAGTCAGGGCTGTTCGTGTCGCCGCTTCGCAGCCGACGTCGACGCCGCTATCTCTACTTGGCATCGCTCTGCCGCGTAATCGACGAAAACTTCATAATTTATCACGAACGAGGCCAAAGTTACAAGTATCGATGTTGCTTTTTTTGATAATAATACAATTGAAAATAAAAAAGGAAACCTCACCAGAGGTGATGGTCCTAAAGTATTTTGACCTTTATGAAAAAAGCTTTTATGAAAGGAGTTAATAGATAAATCGAGACAGGTAAAAGAAGAAAGAAACATACATAAAGTACATTATCTACATTCAAAAGTCTGAAACAATAATTCGTCTACACCGCAAATGATATCTGAAAGTCTCCGTCCCGACTACGGAAAGGTCGAAGTAGAAAATATTGCTGCAAAGCTAAGCGCAACTTTTGCAATGACTCAGCGATCTCGCGACGTCGCAAGGCACCCGGTATCTACTCGAAATATCAAAATAAGATTATTTTATTTTGTGTCTGCTCTTATCGAGCAGCAAAGAGGATATCGTTTATCTGAAGTGATCGGTGATCGACTGAAACTTTAGGATTTTCTAGTGAGATATAAATAGAAGTAAAATAACATTCCGAATAATCGGGCCTAAATCCGTAAGTGAGGGTATAAGCGAAAGCTAAACTTTATTAAAGGTCCGACAGCGTCAAGGACCGGGGCGGCCGACCTTCATAAAACAAACTTTATGACAAACAATAACATTTATTACATAGTTGAGTATTAATGCGCACTCCATTTACAGCTGAGCGGGCGCCGTCGCGGCGCCCCTGCATTGTTGGTCGCGCCGCAAACATCTTTTTAGGTTCAATAACTCTCCCCACGATACGGGACTCCTTGCTTATGAAACGTGAATAATCCTAATCTAGTACGCTTTTACAGCGCTTGCCTTTGTAGGCGGTCTCTACTCATCGTAAAGGAAGTACAGCAATCTAAACTCTTATGGATCGCTATTTAGAACGTGTTTACAACACTTTTACAATCATACTTCAACATTGCAACACGTTGAGAAGCTCATGTCTGCTTATAGACGCAATAAAGGAAAGCGACATTTAATAAAAACACAAAGCGTCCTAAAGCAAGGAGTGGACAGCGACGCGCGGCGGGTTGTTCTTGTTCTATAAAGACTGAAATAAAATTTTATATAGGACATTATACGTGACAAACGACGTGAACGACACGAATATCCTCTCTCCAGTTCGTTTTGGGTTGCTATTCTTATTTTACGCAATCGTGGCCGACGTTTCGTCGAGAGTAAACAGTAATATACAGCGAAACCACTATAAGCAATTAACTAGTTACATTTCACGAACTAATATCACAAGCAATAACCATTGCTCCTTGCAGCTACTAGCAATAAATGTCAAGAACTCTTTGTTCATTAAAATGAACGTGTTTACCCGCTATTCGAGTGAGTCTGAGTGCAAAATACTGGTTGTACATGTACAATACAGTCAATTATAACAGGATAAATGATCGTATATTACAGTATGTGTATAGCGGCAGATAAGAATTTAATGTGTCATGGATTCGGTGGCCACTAGACAGGGGGTTTGTACAAAGCCAGTGGAGGACATGTGTCAACCGAGAGCTCTGCACAGGGAACGTTTTTATGCCGCTGCCGAGAATATCGTGCGGGTGAACGACACGATTTAGGCAAATCTCAATTTTCCGACCATCGAAATGTACCTACAGGCTTTTGGACTTCACTTTTTGTTTGATAGTAAGGCTTAAAAGCTTGGCATTTCTAACAATCGGTATTGTATTTAAAAGTAACAAAAATATATCTATTTGTTTAATATAAAACAGAATAGTAAGTATATTTAAGTGTATTCAGATTTCCCTATTGTCATTCCTTCTGAATCATTCATGACGATCAACCAGACGAGTATCGGATATTTATGACCGAGTTTTATTTATTTTTGTAGTTCTGATATTATTCAGAGGACGATCACAGCTTTCGCGTGTAGCACGTCATTAAACCGTTATATGATGTAGTGTCGTGAACGATTTGAAAATTCCTTTGAAAAGAAAAAAAAAAACGAACGAAAACTCTCTACATTGTTTATGGTTAGTGTGCCCGTGCAGAAGGCAACATGAAACGCACGTGTTCGGTACATTGCAGCATCAGTCGGTGTATAATGTGTAGGTACGCGTAATCGCGATGGCTGGCTGGCGGTACTTGTCGATGCTCATTTGCGTATCTAAGTGGGCCCGCGGAGGCCATTAGCCCACGATCGAAGGCGTCATTACTCGCGTAGTGGCGCGCGATAAGGACAGACCGCCACTACACCCTTAACGACACCGCCTGCGGTGGAAGTGGACAGCTATGTACCTTCCACCCTTCAGATTGCTATTAGAAAAAGAATTTAAGCAAATGTTACGGAAAATTGGGTCAAATTTTATGCTAAAAGCTTCTGGTTAATTGAAGTTTTATAAGAATTTACGATTTAGTATATTATTTCATTTTTCCCTTTTTTTATCCCAGTTCGCAAAACGTAAGTACTTAAAATATATTCAGCAAAAATATGAGTTAAAGAGGTGGGTCCTTAAAACGCACAAGTTTCTGTTACTTACTCATTTTTTGTTACCAAGTCTAACGAGTGGTGCAAGACGGGCTCCATTTTGTCAGACATATTGTATCGCAATCTCGGTGGAAGGTGTCTGAATGCTAAACACTCGGTTTATGATAACAATAGAAGTTCAGAACACGACAACATCGTTCCGGTGTTATCGCTATTAGCGAGAGTTACGTACAGCTTATGGTACAAGTGTAACTACTTACATACTATTAGGCGAGGCATGTGATTTCATAAATGGTCGTGAAACGCCAGAGTGCGGAGTTTCCTCGTAGATTTTAACGAGATTGCCCGTAGTCGCCGGTGCCTGTAGCATCGAACTTGCGGCGAGAACCCTCCAACACAAGTTTACAACTTATTAAAGAAGATCTCTCCGAATTGATATTAAAATCCGGGGAAATACTTTCCGTTTCTTACTTTTTACGAAGAATCCCAAACTTCTTACATTAAATATGTATTTTTATTGCAGGTAAAGATATTCTTCAGTAGAACAGCAAAATCATATTTGAGATCTAATTTCTTCGTAACTTTATCAGCATTCAACTTTTTTAGTATTCAAAGCGTTACTGGTTAGCGGTCTTCCTGAAGCTGGTAACAGAATTTAGAACTTAGATGCAAAATAAATTAAATTCCAACACCTTCAAAATTTCCGTAATGCTCGTCCACTGACCGCCTTGAAGAATCTGATTATACAAATTTATCCCTTTCTCATAATTGTCTCAAGACTAGGCAAGTCACGTTTCGCTTAGAGGAAGGCGAGAAGGCCCTCGTTTATAATCAACGTCAAGATAGTATTATCAGAAGATTGGTGGAAAATTGTGTACACAGAGGATTTAACAATAGAGGCTTGGGTGTTTATGATAGGCTTATCTGTGTGTGAGGTCGCGCGGGTGACTAATGTGTGAATAAAATATAATCCGGAGTGGCGGGCGATAGTGATCGATTCGGCGGCGGCGGCGGCTGGACGCGGAGGTGAGCTGCGAGGGCTGGCTGCCGCTGATCCGATCCATGTATTATTCAGGCGGCGAGGAGAGGAGCCGCGGCCCGCGGCCGGCTCATTACAATACGCCTATACGAGCGAGCCGGACAACTTCTGCGATGGCAGACAACGCGACCGATTAAAATTTCATCCCTCTTTGTTCGGGCTCAGAGATAACGGATCGATGTGCCGCCACTAATGCCCCTGCATGCTCCGCGCCAATCTAAATTCAATTTATCGATTCATTGTCTACCTATACGCATCTAGCAAACTTTGATAAAGATAGCAAAGGTGAAATTGTTGTAGTGCCTAATTTGTCTGTAGTAAACAATACTCGGTTCAGTTAATATTAAGTAAACAAACGTTGCAACAGGATATTACGTTTGTTATTCTGAAAACGTGTGCCTATAATATTGGGAGTGCAGCAGATAGCATAGAGATTAGAGAGTATACTATGAAAACAAAGCATGGTGTTTGCTCACAGGGTTTATCAAATCCAACGATGAAATTGAAACGCTTGACACGAATATCGGCTTGTTTGATTAAGTTAAATGTTTTGTTACACCGTACGCTGGCAGACTAGAACATTTATTTATAGCACAACATTCTTGAATAGCATAATCGAATGCACACTTAACATGCGTAACTACATCGCTGTAAATTATAATGCAATTGAGAGCTTTTGTCTGCAACGCATGCAATTCAGAGGTTAATGTGTAGATTTATTGTGATTTGCAATAAGGAATCTTTAGCTCATTGCTAGCGTTGAAAACAGCCGGAAAGATTCCCGTTTCTTCCCAATGCCGTTGTATTTTAACCCGACTTCAAAAAAAAGAAGGAAGTTCCCATTCGAATGTTTATATATATATTTTTTTGTTTGTTCGGGCATATCTCCGTCAAGTGTGGATCGATTTTCAAAATTATTTTTAAAATTATTTATTTTTGTTCGATAGGGTATACTCCCGAGGTGGTCCTATTGTCACCAAATCATGATCTGATAATGGGATCCCTGAGAAATCGAGAGCAACCCTCAAATTTTATAGGCACATATGATCTTTTTCATATATTTTCAAAAGCTGTTCAAGTATTTGCGTCTGATCATCATAATATCATGTGGATTCGCTGGTGATGATGGAAGGTACAACTCTTCAACGGTTAGGAGATGAAAGAAAATTCTTTCAAAATTATACTTACTTATGGAGCGATAATTGTATTCTTGCTGATGATGGAAAGTATAGTTAACTCCTTTACGGTTAGGAGTTGGAGGATAATTCCTTAATAACATATCATTATAGGGACGCATATAATATGGTTGCATTATTTGTGTGATAGTTGTGGAATATTATTATTAAAAAAAAAAAAATATATTATGGAAGGTACTACTCCTCAACGGTTAGGAGTTTAAAGCAATAATAAGGGAATCTTGAAGGTTAAGGGTAAGGTTTCTTGGTTGAATGTTAAATGCATAGTAAATATTTGTGTGTTGTGTGAAAAATAAAAAAAACTTGTTTGCAAAAAAAACCGACATCTGAAACTGAATTTTTTCTTAAGTTTATTTTACACTTTTTGTAATTTTGTTTTTTGAAGTCGTTTTTTTTTGCAAAAAAGTTTTTAATGTAACTTTCGAAAGTTTTAAGAACATTGGCCAGTATAACGTTCACGTTCTTTTCGAATAATAAGAAAAAAAAAAAGGAAAAATAGGGAAAGATTCGAAAGAAACGGGAATCTTTCATGTTTTAAAACAACACAATATATACCTACCTATATAAAATTTATTCAATGTTTTTCTTATTAGATTTTTTTTTGTATCACGGGGTGTTATACAGGGGGGGGAGTTTGGTAATTCTTTGCCTTGACGCTCCGTTTTCGAGACACATTCATATTTTTTCTTTTTTAATCGACTGCCGTAGTGGCGAATTTCGATAAAACTTTTTTTTTTAATTTTCATAACAAAGGAAGCGAAATATTCGAAAGATTCCTGTTTCTTTCCGAAAGATTAATTAAAGTGAATATTTCAATGCAACATTCAATAGATTCCCGTATTTTCCGAAAGATTCGTACTGTTAATTTTTCACCGTAACATTTGAAAAATACGGAAAAAATCAAATTGAAACTTTCGGCATTTTTAACGATACTTATTGCGCGATAGATGTTCTGTCACAGACAGAGTGGCAGAGTCGTAGACGTAAGGCGCTATACGTAATTGTCAAAGAACGGGATTATTTATTTTGTATTATATGACTATGCTGGAATAGAGTTGTTTAACTGTCCAATTTTTAGAGAAAATCTTAGTGCACTAACATTGATAGAGGAGTTCCCATTGAAGGATATTTGCGGAGAACTCCATTCTTACCAATTATCGAGCGGCAGGCCAGCTTCGCTTTGCTGCCGACCGAGACTGCAAAATAAAGCCGAAGTGCAACGTCCCGGAAGCTTTTATTTTTTCCCGACCACTTGGTTCCCTTAAAACGGGTAATTAATAAATTTAACAAACAGGACATTCTCGCTACAACCTTCAGCCATCTGAATAACGCACGGACGTCTTTGCAACATAACTCACGTATCTAAAATAAAAAGGCGACAAAGAAGGCCATTTGTTTTGGTATTACGCTATCGGGGCGCGCACGGTGTGGGCTACAAGTATAGCCAGTGAGCGTGGACGCTTCTTTGCGCATTCCATTTTGCAAACAGACGCCTCACAACGTGAACAGTCGAAACTGTGAAAAATAGCTGCAATTCGTGTCGGATATTTAGGTGCAGACAAGGGCCGTTAGTCTTTTCAATCGCATGTTTACAGGGTGAATTTTCTAAACTAAGAAATTGACCTAAGTTACTTTAAAGATTAATTTGAGAAAATAAATCAGACTTGCTTTGTATTCCCGTCACATCCGACAGCGGAGCCTTAGAAGCTATTACAGTGGCCGTAATGAGATTTAGAGCGCTCATATAAAGTTATTTATGTGCAGAGTGCGGCTACTGTGAACCATAGCAGGGAGTGGAGACAGTATGGCTCAAAAGCTCTATAAAGAGCAGCTTCATTAAAGTACAATCACATGGTACGAGTTCATTATGCGAGAATTAAGTCTCATTGATGTATCATAAAGAAGAATGAGTATCGTTGGATGTGTGTCAAAGAGGTGAGCTATGCTATAGTGCGTTGATGTGTGGCATGCAGGGTGGGGCGGCCCTTTTGTGATCATCCATCAAACTTGTCCTGTATAGTAAGCTAAAATGATTGAGCTTATTATGTGGCGGTGAAACACACAGACATTTCCTTTTGAGGAAAAAGGAAAATATGACTCATTTGAGAAAACCGTGACGTGATATATTTCATGAAAACCGAATCTGTTTCTAGTACGTGAACATTAGGTAAATCTTGCGTTTACTGATATTTCAATATCTTACGAGACACCCGGTGAACAATAAAAACATGAGAATGTCTGATCATTGAAAGAACAGCGACCTTGGGTCTCACGATACCTAATTAAAAGTAAAAAAGAAATGGGTGAATGGCTTAGGTGTTCGGAGCATTGGTGTCCCAGCTCGGTTATGTGAAGTCAGTCAACATTACATCAAATAGCTGAAAGTATCGCTGACACGCACGCCTCGTTCTGACAATGGCCAGCGCCATTGCCCTATTATTTATTATTATTTTTATTCGAGGAGGTGAATGATCGATAGTGTAGAGGGCTCGCGGAAACGGACTTCTTTGTTCGGCCAGATTAATCACACGCACTAGCCATGATGGAAAGGACTGGAGATATTAATTAAAACGGCCGATCAGTAAAGCTGCACCAACTATATAGGGAGACTATTAGCCTTTGTATATTGTCTAAAAGTACAACAAAAGCTGCCTACGTATTTTGAATGAATGATTATTCGAAAAACTTGTGTCGTTCGAACAAAAATATAGCTTTATGCGCCCTATACTTATTGTGCTGTCAGATAAGAAGGAACTATTCAAAATTGTGGAACTGCGCACTATAAAGGATCATTAAAGCTCAGTTCACGTACGGACTACAATTTATTCCCCGGGCAATTTAAGGAAAATTTCGTGGCAGTTTTACCTTCTCGCATGGGAAGAGGAAGAGCAAAATCGGAATGTATTTTAGACGCCGTATGACGCCATGCTGAGTTGGCATTTGGGTGGCTCCGCACGCGCCTACTCGATACCGACGACGACGTGGCGTTTTTACAAATACAGATTATATATTATTATTTATGTGTTTCGGTTCAGAAAGGGTTTTGAGTAAGGTTATGTGATGCACCCTACGCAATGGAAGCGATTATTCAAATCGTTTCAAATGTGTAGTTACTTTGTGATTTAATCCTTTGCGTAGTGCGAGTGCGACATCGGTTACGGCGTCGGCGGGGCGGACGAAGCGCCGGCGGGTGCGGTAACGCGATATCGCAAACAAACGCTTGGACACCGCGCCTCGCGATGTCAATTAAGCTAATTAAACACACAGCGGGGGAGAGAGGACGCTCGCCCGTTACCCGCACCCTTCCACAATGTCCTCAACTGACGCATCATTTTAACAACAAAAGCTATTCCTCACAGAAGCGGAAAACAATGGTCCAACTATACAGATGAGCGAGTCGGCGCTTGTTAGAATATAAACAGCACGTTTGTATTAAGAACCAGAGAAAGGTAATAGTCGCGGGAATCTACGAGGAGTACTCTATAATTAGTAACGATCTGCAAATGTTCTCCATCAACAGAACTTAACTTTATTTAGGTGAAGTTTACAATGCAAACGACGACAAAATATGCAAACACAATGAGAAATGCTCCGCGTTAGTGGTAAGTAATTACTCGCCGATGAAATTATGGAAATGAGCGGTGAAAAGACAAATAATAGAATGAGTGCTAACAAGAGATAAGACACGGCTTAATTAATAAAGTTGGCGCGCTTGTCTTGGGGAGGCGCGCCGGAGACGCCCGCGATTCTGGATCCGAATCGGATAATCGCATTCGGCTAATTGAGCGTTAGATTGACGCTATCGGGCCAGAGAAAACCAGCGGCGTTCCGTGCACTCCGCCGGCTCTTTGATCCACTCGCTAATACGAACAAATCATAAGATCAGGCTACAAAAGAAACTTCGTGGTGAGAAAACGTCGAGAAATAAAAACTGCGATACTTCAACAGATAAAAGTGGAATGAGATCGAGTCGAAGACAGTGGTCGTCTAAGTAGGCCGAGGAAAATGACAAAGGGTTGCAAGCGTGCGTCATATTTGGGAAAGTTTTAACGAGAGGGGGCGCTGAAGGGGGTTGCTTGCGTGTCACGCGAGCTTCCATCAGAGTACTTTGAACTGTCATCGTTTGTCGACAGAACGTACCTATAACAATTAAAATATTTTTATGTTCCAAACTAAGTAACTCAAACCTTTTTCTTATTCAGTATATTTTACGGAAAAGATGTTTTGGAATAAGACGAATAGTAATCGCCGCATTTTCGCCGCGTCTGGCTTTGTTGTATGTAAATATTGCAAGACTTCAAAGAAAATGTATGAAACCGAGCGTGGAAGACAATGCACGTGTTATTGAATGGTCTCCAGTCAAGGTCAGTAACTTTCGTTGCTTACACAGGTGCGAGGCGAGCGCGCCAGACGATGTATGCGAACGTACGTGCGTGTCAGACATGAAACGGTCATTTAGAATAGAACTCGACCTACGACGATTCCAGTGTATGCGACTCTTTGCTAAAGCTTGCAATTCGTGCTTACTACTGTTTACAAGCTAATATTTCTCATATCGCACTAGTTTTCTCATACAGTTTAGCCTGTTTACAAATCGCGATAAAGTTCATAAACAGCAGCCCTATTCCATTCCAGACGGAAATGCGAGCCAAATTTAATCAGAAATTAAACAAGTTATGTTTCAACATGTAACTGATACATTGTGGTAAACGATGTCTAATTAATTCATGTTTGACTTTATTATGTTTACATTGTCAGTTTCAATTTACGCATGATGGCTTTCAGCGTACCTTCAGCACAATTTTGGTTGTTAATTTAAAAAAACATTGAAGTCACAGTAAAGGTCCTTATTAAACGGGAGTCTTTTTTAGGGGCGACAGAGTGACTAAGTATATTATAAAAAGTGTATTTACACTCGACCTCACGCGGTGGACGAAGAAACTTTCGTTTCGGGCGCTTTATGGGCGGAAAAATTGAGAAAAGTTGGAGCGTAACGGCCGGTGGCGAAGAGGAATAGGGAGTCCGGGTGACGGCGAGTTTAATATAATATGTAAATCGAACGGCTACACCGCGACCTCACGGTCGGAAGATACACGCCGAACTCATATCGCCTGGACTTATTACATGGGGAGTCGTAAATTATCGTGCAAAAGGCAAAGCAGCAGTTTTACGCTGGAGCGCTGCGGATGAGGCTGCAAAAGCGGTAGAAGAGCGAGGAAGGGTTACGAGCCTATGAATGCAAATGAGCGTCGTCGCGCGGGTGGAGGTCGGTTTATCGGCAGACATTTACATAAAACCGTAGAAGCCGACTGGTGAGCACACTTACCCGCCTATTGCTATGATCATATGCTGATTATAAGTACCCGACACGATGGATAATACCTTTATAATTCACCCGAATTTCACACTACTCTATGGACCTAAATCTATGTCGAACGAAGCCAAACGTATGTGGCCAACAAAGTTACTAATGAGGCGTTAAATATTTAATGAAGAAATTAACGCACAATGAATGCGAACAAATAATAGTTTATTAGTAATCAAAGGCAACTTCTTAGTCATCCATTACGAATTCATTGTAACTATTTATGTGGACGTGACTTATTTACATTTGTTACTACATAAGTGGATACGCACGTGTCTTTTTAATGCCTACGATACCCAATTCTAATGCAGATGTCTCTATTCGTGCCATTCATGTAACGAGGTCATGCTAGTCTGACAGAAAACATTTTAGCCAGCTATTCCTGCATAGATGTAGGAAACGTTAGTGAGTTTAAACACAGATGAGTTTATGCGCTGTTTATTCCCTGCCGTCACTATCTACGCTCGAGATCAGCTCGTAAAACCGTCGGGTTCGAGCGTTGTTTTATTATCGGTCCCGGCTGGTGTAATACTGCACAATGACGCTGCTCTACAATCTGCCGCCATTCATTAAGTCCTCTGACCGAATGTAATCTGAAACTGTGACCAATTTCGAACTAGATACTCATGTATGAATATGTATAAAATCTAAGCGACGGCTCAACCGGTTCAAGCAAATTTTGAAAGGAAGTCTTTTAATCTTGCCAACATGTCTGAAATGGTGGACAGGCGACCCGAAAGTTTCCTGTTGAGATGTTTACAAGGCTTCCAACTCTACAAAAACAACGATACATCAAAAGTGAGTTACAAGTTAACTGGCGCTATCCGCCGCGGCCCACGGCCAAATTTCGATTTAAGCTGACACGGGTACAGCCCGACCGCGCCTGGGTTCTCCTTGTTGACTTACCTACGACACTTTTCAAGTTGCTCACTCAATAGAAGTGACCTCCTCAAACTATACCTCCCTGTCCTTCATAAAATAACGCGGCATAATGACGCTTTACAATCCTTTTCTATTATTTAGTTACTATAAAGGTGAGCAGCGAATCATACGAGTCGTAAATTCATGCTAGTCAACAAGTAGGGCAGCGAAAGACATGGAGGGAGGAGCATTATGAGAGCACAGACGAAGGGCGGAGCTTCTTGAAAAACCAGTAGCGTGTCCACAACACATAGGAGACTTAACGGTCTTTCTGTTGTTGCTAGGAGATTACTACCAGATGTTTGTTTGTTCGTTACTTACCATCGGGAAACCATTCGTGAAGTCCTTAATGTCCGTTGAGCTTTTATGATGTGGAAACTTCAAAGCGATGAAGTTTACACACTGCGATTTGTTGAGAAAAGTAGATGTTTAAATTTTACGCAGATAGACGAGCCCCGCGAAGACAATAAAGAACATAAAGTGTACAGTTTAAAACTTTTGGCGAGGCGAAACACTCCGGCGCGACGCTTTGAAAGTTGCAAGACGAAGCCGGCGGCGCGCGGCGCGGCGGAGGCGCGCAACACCTCACCACCGCGATCCCGCTGTCAAACTAAGAAATATTGCCGTACCGAAGTAGATCCCACAGTTTTGTCCATCCAACTCGCAAAAAGCGTTTAAACTAGCCAAGCCGATGATAGCCACGCTGGCCTAGGGATATCTTTGTTTTTTGTTGTTGTCCCAGATGTTGCACTATTCAACAACAATATTATATAGTGAAATGTTGGGATTACAATGTTGGGAGTGGAAGTCGTGTGCAAATTGTGCATGTAGCTCAGTCTGTTTACAAAGTAGTTACTACGTTGTTGGGAGCAGACAATTACCTATCAAAATACAAGAGGCGGTAATTTTAAGAGCGTCGGTACTTTAGATCAGCACAGTAAGCCTGTGATCGCATCACAGCCCCCGCGTCCCGCCCCTCCGGCGCCCACTAATCCTATTCCCGCGACAAATTAATATGCTCATCGGCAGCCGCGTCACTAGATTACAGCGCGTTCATAGCGCGATTGTATTTTAAGTGTATTATCCAATTTGGTGGATATTGTGCGTGTGGTAATCCGCGGTCGTGGAACACACGCGAACGTTTAGTCGGGAGTCGCGGGGAACCCTACAACGCAGCATTATCGCACGCCAGGCTGAAGCGAGCTAGCGCACTTAATAGATTTTGTTGGTGCTGCATCCGACGCGGTCAGCCTATTGCAAACAAACGGGATTATCGCCTAAATATGAGTTTAGTGCGATAACGAAACGAGTATAGTTGTGTGTGAATACGGCTGTATCATTCTGTGTAGCGTTTCAGCCGTGTAAATCCAAGTGTTGATGATTTCGGTAAAGTTCGACGAATCCTTTGAACGTCTTCGTTAGAGATCGTAGCTAGGTCCTGCCAGTCCTCTTGTGTTGAAGAGCCCTCGAGAGAGGTTCTGAGTGTCTCATTATCTTGGATAGGATAACTTTAATATAAGCAAAAGTTAAGACTACCCAGATTCAAGTAAGTTTACAACCCCCACTTGCTGTAGGTGTATGCACAATTTACAGCACACTAAAAATAACAAAGCTTGCTGTTATAAAAACTTCTCTTACACGTGTACTATTATATGAGCTCTTTCCAGATACGAGCGGGTGAGCCAAAAATGGCGAAAATAATTAAAATCGGCGCAAACCATTAAAAGCGCAGTTTATAATAGGAGAGTGCACCGTGAAGTGTCCTTCATGTAGGTAGTTAAAGAGTTGGAGGAGCGCACTTGAGCACGAGGACGCACTGTAGCGGCGTCACCTCGCGACTAACGAACCTGCCGACAAAAACTCGGCTCTACTCTACTTTCCCGCGATAATTCCGACGGTGAAACACTCGCTTTGTACTTAAAAAAATCTCATCGAGTTAATTGTGTGCAAACTTGGGGCGCTGAATAATTGATAAATTACTCCGACCTGTGGAATTATTTTTAATTACGATGTTTGTGGGGTAGGTACACGACGGTATTAAATTCCGGAGTATTTAAGTAATAGGAGTTGATTAAATACTGACAAGTTTGTGGTCTCCAATAAATTCGAACAACTTAAATAAAAAGAACGCTTTTTATGAAGTATAGCCAATGTAAAACATTAAAATGATCAGAAGACAGACAGGGCAATGAACCAATTAGTCTACACTTATCGGCAGTACTTGATGTCTTTCGCCAAAAACTACTAAACAGAAAAAGGTAGAACAATTTAAAGAGCTATTCATTTTACGTTGTTCCACAAGAACCGTAGAAGACAATAATGATCCATAGCACGCGATCCGGGCAGGGTCCAGATTTTAATATCGAGATTGCGAAACGATCGCGATGTCATTAAACTGGTTTCATTTATAATTAGAATTCTAAACGTTCAATACAAAAAGTTACCTGAGGCTAAGAGTTTGTATCACAGGATCAGCAGGGCTATTGCGTATCTTTTAAATGACAGTGGCTATCATATTGTCTATGGATTAATTGTCAAATTGGTTATGGTTTAGTACAAAATCGAACCATTTGACAGTAATTGATAGGCACTATAGGTTAGCCACTGTCATGTAAAAGATACGCAATAGCCCTGCTGGTGCCTCTTAGAGTAGATGCTCAAAAAAAGTTAAAAACATGATGTTCAAATCTCAATAACACTCAAGAAAGCTGCCGTGACCCGGCTAGCGTTCGGAACAGAACTTCAGTTCATAAAAGGTGAAGAAAAAAGGGCAACGAAAACTGTAGTAGAAGTGTTGCTAAATAATGAATGCTCACCACTTAACAAGAATGGTGGAGCGGGCACGACTGTCAGCCGGCACTCATCCTCGCTCGCGCTAATTGAGTGGGGCATCTCACGACGCTACACGACAACGCCACGGAATGTAAACACCATCGTAAAAACGACACTGTCACATTATTTCGGGTGCTTCATCAACGACTTCCTCGTGTAGCGCGATTTAATCAAACGATTCAAAGTAAATTTTCAAACTACGTTTCACGTACCTACAGCAGTTTATCTAGTTTATGTTTTCCGGAAACACGATGTTGGAAGGAACGATCAATGGACGATAGCAGATATTTTGCAGGAAATTGTAAATACGATCTAGCGGGTATGTGTGGTTATGTTGAAAAAACTAACCACAGCGATCAGTTTCTTTTAGACCGTTTTTACTGCCCTTCTGCGTCACCACGTGACATTTATTATAGATAATGTGGGGGTATTACGTATCGTGGCTAGTTAGTTTGTAGTGAGGTGTGATCTGCGGCAATACATCACGAGCCGTCGGGAGATATATGGGCGTTGTCGTCTATCGGTCGCTGGTCGCCCGTGAACGGTAACACATTGTCCGATGCTCCACGTCCCGCTTTTTGCAACATAAATAATGGCACAGCTCTTGTACCATGAAAAAGCTGCCGAGCAAGCGGTAAGTATATAGGGATGTTTATTCTTCAGTGATCTGATGCTTATTATTTATAAGTTTAGAAGAAAACATTTTCCGTTCACAAGTAACATGGGACAATGGCAGTCAGAAGATTATTTTAGCTATTTTAAAGATACAACTTTTGAATATTACTCTAGCACCAAGTTCAATGATATCAAATTAAACGCAATAAATGGTTCTGCCATTGCAACCTTCGCCTGCGACCTTCGAAGGGCGAAGGCAGTGCATCGATTTTCAGTGTCTAACAATAGTTCGGTCGATCGAAATGGAATGGATAACGTAGATTTTATGTAGTGAAAAGTTTATGTGATATGAAATAAAACGAATGTTTCAATCGCGAACAGTTATTTCGAATTGGAATACATAAACGAGGAATATCAAGTTCTGAAAGCCGCTATCGTAACTAATTAAATTGAAAATAGAGCTAATCTGGGTCGCGTTTCAATAGTAAAACCGACAGTTCGCCACGTTCAACTGTGTACATACGAGTGATAAGTTGGTACAGGCGCTAATCCGACTTATCTCACACGACTGGCCATTGCATCGATTCTGAATGTACATAACATAAAGTTCTTTGTGAATACACAAGTTGTTAAATATGGGATTAGAGAAAAGACTGCGTCTGGCTTGGAGTGGCCACAGCGCACGGTGCGAAACGAAACCGGTTAAACTTGTTTATTTTGCACGCATTCCAGGCGGGCAGGCGGGAGCGAGCGAGAGGCATCCCGGACGGATCAGGAACTCGATTCCTAAGGCGCGCTGGCCTTGAATCCCAACTCTTCGTAGTGGCTGGTAAAAATATTGTGAAGTTGTGTAACGTGTGTGCCAGGAGATGTAAACTAACTACCTTACTTTAGAATCTGCGTCATTCGCAAAGAACTGCTGGTGATTTATGTACCGTTAATGGGGTTTTCCTTTCATGGATTGGCTCGTCTAAACAATCACCATGTGTTTCTTAAATTACTTGAAGATGTGTAGCAACAACGTGTTCAATTTGCGTTCTTATTAAAATAACGATCGACTTGAATAATCGTTAGATTCCGTGTTGACGTCTTGCGGTTGCTTCCTGAGTTCCAAATATTTCTGAATCATCAAAGCTGGTTTGGATTTTCCTATATTTTCACCCTTTCTTAGGTTTGTAGCGGAATTATTCAATCTTACGTCCTTAGCAACCAAGTATGGTTTGGAGTGCAGATGTGCGCTCTACATCTTTTATATCTCATAACTTGTAAAGCAGGTTTCGGAACTCTCGACCAATAATGTCACTGCACTTCGTAGAAAGTTTTTTTTTTTTAATTCTTTTAGGTATAAACCGGGAACATACTCTTTGACGAGTTTATGAGTCATTTTGAATGAATCATTTATTTATAGACGGCGTGTCATTAGCGTAGGCTTTGTTTATGTCGCGGCGAGTGAATCTATTTACGAGAAGCACGTCATCAGATACACGATCAGACCGGACATGAATTGGCAATGAATGCATTCATTATAATTAATAACTAGGAATTATGGGAGGACTTATTTGCGTACAATAATTAAGGGGGAGTTCCTAAGCCGACAATCCTCTTTCCTGTGAAATCCATACAGGTTTCGTGTCACGTCCGCGATGAGAACTCACTTTAATTGGCAAATAATACGTAGGCCAATTAAGGATGCTAAGTTGGATGGAGGCGCGCGTGACGCGACTAGTAAACGTATTCAATTATGCAAACGTAGTCGTGAAAGAACAGCCCGAAGTCCCCGTCTTCTTCTCTTTTATTGACCGTTGGGAACGGGCTGACAAACTGCACTTTGACTCACTTCCCCGAATTATGTAACATTTATAGTCACGTGTAATTCTCGTGCTCTCGACTCGACTTTCACACCTTTCACTAACTCGTGAGCAAAAAATTTATATTACTTATATTCGAACACACTTTCTCTTCATATAACGACTGCGCCGACGAGGGTTTACATGTACACACATACAAATACAGGGTTCGTTTTTAATAAAACATTCGATATTGCACAAGGTAGTGAAACGGCGAGATAGCGACGCCACTGGAGCATCTGAGAGTCGCGACGACGACGCTCGCCCCGGGGACATCGCAATTGTCATGTAAAGCGTCGTCGGGGCTAAAGCGTGGCACATCGAGCCCGCGCCTCGCCTCCGGCTGAAAATGCACTTTTGCGAAGCGATTGCCTGTCGATCTAAGTTATTCAGCGAAACGGTGAGTAGCGACCTAAGTATGGATAACGATCTGCTCCGACAGTGTTAAGCCCCCAGACACTCAGATTTATCGCATACTGTATCGAGAGATGGATTATAGAATAGTCTAACAATCCATACTAATAGCCTAAAATACCGTAAACTACGTAAACATAAAGTAAGTAATAGCAACTAAAACCTCGTCACGACTGTCGTGACGATTAATTGAAAGGTTTGTTGACTCTGTGTACTTGAACGTCTAGTAGCCGATACAATCGCGGTAAAAGTATTGAAGAAAGAGATGCTTGATGCGATTCATTGTTCTGGTCGCGGCTATGTATCGAAATGGTTTCGCCGATTCGTGACCAATCACTTAGTACGGCGGGCCAATCTTATACATACTTTCATATTTTGTTGTACGAGTAAGTGTCCCAATTTGGGTGTTCAATCAAGAAGCTTTTATAGATTAAAGAGTCCATATTTCGTATTTATCAATCGATACGATAGATGGGTAATTTTCGGAACACATACTTTAAGTCCCGTACATGAAAGAGACATATTAACCTCAAAAATTCGGAAAGAAAAGTTTCAGCACCTATGGCGCCAAAAGTAATCAAAATCAACAGCGTAAAGCTGATTACTGTCATGCGAGTATGATTTAGGATGGTAACTTGTCGAATGCGATACAGAAACCTCGGAGCGGCATAATTTATTGGCCCACGTAACTTTACACTATATTTATGGCTGTACCAACTTAGCAAATAGTATCCTTATAGGGCGAGTGGGGGACCGCATGATCGTTCTGATTGTCCGATACAGTTACTGTAAACTGGAGTCGTTCAATATTGCCGTAAAGGGCCAGACTAGACTTTCGCTATAGCGTAATAGTCTCGCACTGGCGGCGCGGGCGGCGGGTGACGTAACCATGCGTCCGGCGCGGCGGCGCGCGGCGTCGAATTGGGCACGTTGTGTACGTGAATCGTGATGCAAGCGAGGTGCCAAGGTCGAGGCTGATACTCGGCATGCAAATGAGCGCAGATAAGTCGCGCTCATTACACCCTACACCCAACGCCAGGGCCTCGAGCATCATTACGAGCCTTGTCGGAGCTGCCTTTATTTTATTACGCGGATGTGTCGAGAAAGGAGGTTAATGTCGTCGAATTACACGCATTGTTTCACCTAGCCATTGCCATGGAAACAACGGATGTTGCGAGCCTATTTTGCTTACGATTACACCCGGGCGAAAAATTACTGCTGAGTCATGTTTACAGGCTGTGTTCGCTTTCTTTTACTGAGAAAAAGCATTTCGGAGTTTACTAGTTCTGGATTTAATTTACATACATTGTTCAATGTTTGTCAGCAGGACTCAGAGTGGTTCCTGATACAGAAGTATACTGTCTTACACAAGGAAGAACATCAAAGAGTGATATCAATAGAATGGACTGAACCGAAGAAAATAACTTTAGAGCTATTTACGTGATTTTCCACGTTGGTGGTAGAGACGTGTCTCTCGGGCCTCACCGTTTAATTAAAGGGCGGCGGGGTGAGGGAACCGAGGGCATAATGGCGGCGCAATATCGGATGGAAATGCGCGGCATGTAGGAATGCGCCGCGCGCCGCCCCTCATTCGCGAACGATTCGTGGTATTTTTTATTGACGACTCTGGAAATGCTATAAGTAGTGGGAATAGTCCATTTGATCTCCATTCTACTAAAATCTTGCCCGGAAATGACCTCCTCTAATGAATTTAGGGGTAATTTCTACTATAGTGTTTATACAATTTAAGAGCATTATAGAATGATGTTAACTGAAAGTGGAATGAAAGTTTATAACGGTGGGAATACCATCTAAAAATATACTTTACCTAATGGACACGGCACGACAGTATTTTTCATCCGCGCGCTCGGTGGAAAGATTAAATTTAGAGAGTGACGTTTTTAGAAAGCACAAATTCAGCGGAAATCGCCGAAAAATGATTTTCAGCGTTTTTAACTGGTCAAATGTTGAAACATTTGGAGATGAAAAATGCATGGATTGCAAAATAAATTACTACTACTAAGTTATTATTAGGCTCATTTGAAATTAATGTTGTAATATCGAGTTGTTGGCTAAGTGCATGAAATGCGCATGAAGCCAGGCCGAGTGCAATTTGAACGGCGAGTGGCGAAATCTGAGAGCGAACGGAACGTGACACCCCACTTATCACGCAACGAGAAAGTTGGACATCTTATTAAATCTGTTATTTATAACTGCATTAAGCCTCTAGATTCCGGTATTCATAAAAGAATAAAAGAATCGCCAGTCTTAGCACAACACACGTTCCACACGGTTGGAGATTTTTGATTGCTCCATTTGCTCCGAGATTTGATTCTTTTCTTTTAGTTTTCTCGCTACACTTATGACGTACTTGGCAAGATTTGGCAGACATGAAAAAAACTGAATGCATAAACATACGCCCATAAGTCAAGCGAAAAGCTGGTACAATTAAAACGAGAACGACAATTTATGCAGCAATTATTTGAAGCATGCTGGCGTTCAATCCAGGTCAGATTAAGTGATTTTTAAAAACTAATGCAAACGATAGCACGCGAAGAGTGCGCCCACAACGCTCACTGCTGCACTAACTTAATGAACGCTGAACGCTCGCTCGCAAAACGCAACCCTGCCCGATGGATCGTACATTTAGAGGTCCTAAATTGAGCTCCATAAATACTTTTAATGAAATGTCTTCATTAGTGTTCATTATCTCTCTCGCTATTTAAGGATTTATTACGTTAACTTATTAAGATTTTCTGTCTGACTAGTCAAGCCGCCGCCATGTCTAATGAATAAACATTTGATAGATAATGGCATTTGAAATGCATCGAGACCTGGATGATGTCCAATTAGGCGCTAAATATCGTTCAGACGATAAATGTCTTTATCAGAACCCGTTTGATCGTTTCTGTAAATATACATCCTTTTCCAATTACAGATTCTAAGTGAACCACGTAGGCAGTAAACATTCCATAGCTAATTTCTCGTCATTGCGGTCTCAGAGGCAGGACGGACGGAGTGGACAGACATACGTATACCTATATCTATAATGAATCACGTAACGGTGCCTGCTATTCTAACAGAGCCCGCCGTCTCGGCCACGTCTACTTACCTATCTACACTGCGTGAAGGTTCACGAACAATCTCCAGTCTGAGATTGGTGACCTTGTTTATAAATCAGTGTACAAAATGGACTTCTAGGTTAATTATGAGACTATTTTATTTCGCTTTATAATTACATACATTATGATAGCATCTCTGAGTGTGATTTATCTTCTAATTACACGTTGTACAGGGTAATAGTCGTCATGATTGGTATTTCAGATACTAATTATTATGTGCTGGATGAGATATACGGCTTCGTAAGAAATATTGCGAAGTTCGTTTGAGCTATATTCTCTCTTGCTAGCTTGTTTAGTGCAATCCGGTGTTTAGCAGTCCATAAAGTTATCCGACATATGAAACAAGTCCAGCGTGGCGAACAACGCTAGCCAGTTGAGATTACTGGAGCTTTGGAGCTTTTAAATGCCCCCAATGCTCTGAATGTTCAGCAGCGAAACACTTGGTGGGCGAGTTTTGAAAACCTCTCCAGTATGCCCAAAGCAATAGCTTTTGCTCCAGATTTGTTAGCAGTAGTTTTGCTCATTTGCGAAACGGCCGAGTAGAGGTGATCGAAGTTTATCAAAGGATTCTTGCATCCATTATAAAAAACGTTTATAAAAGGCAATGAATTCCCTTTGGATATCGGTAAATTCGCTGAAAGATCAATTCGAATGAGTTCCAAAAATAAAAATATAGGTCAGCGGGAAAATTTCACAATATCGTACATTTACAGAGTAGGTACCTACTAATTGTTGGAAGCGATTCATACTTTCCAAGAACTGAGGGCAGGGATTTCAGCGCGGTAGGTACCTACTTCGCTAATTTCGTACTGTGCGCGTTGTGTAATAATATCTTGTTTGTGTTTAACTGGAGGCCCGGAGTGATAATCATCGGCGCGTTACATAAATTTCTTTACACCGGGATATAAAGTTGCGTAGATTTAATTTGAGTTTTCCAAGTGGAAGTATTTCGTCTTCAGCAGCGGGTTTGCTTACAATTCAGTTGTGCGATGAAAGCGAGCGAGTGGGTGGACGAGTTGGTTGTGTACTTCTATTTCGAGTGTTGAGCGAGGAGTGGCGGCATGGCGGCGACGGCCGGTGCATCTATCACTCCCACGTATGGCAACCATAATGCAGACTGTGCGAACAGACCACCTGAACCCACACACACTTTCACTGATGCCCTTTACAAAGTAGGTATATTATTATGCGTGCAGATATTTCACAGAGTGTGTTGGCTTTCTGATTATGGTTATTTAAACAAAGGCTTTGCTACAAATGGTGTTAATACATTGAGCTACAGTGCTATACAGTTTCTTTTTTTAAATGAGTTTAATTAATACGTAGCTCCAAAAATGGTTGCTAACTCGGTAAGTAATTAAGCTCTATAAATGTGAAATAATCGTTAAATAAATTGTAATTAAAACTAATCTTAAATAAAATCTTAAATTAAATCTTTCCAAGATACAGGTTCTTTACCTAGTTTGGAAGTCAGGCGTCCATGTAGTTTTCTGCAGCCTTTTTTGTATAGAATCCCCGATGATGAAATTTGTATTAGGCTATATTTTAATTGAGACCAATAAACGATTAAACGATTAAACGAATCTCAATGTTACAAAGTTACAACACGCCAAGGATATCACGCCATTTAACGAGTCTAGAGTGTAATATAATTGTATTATAAAAACTGTTAAGAGAATGACTTAGCCAACCGTAACAGAATTGTTGACTTAGATGAAGTCACTGTCTCGTTGGTTTCGCAAGACGACAGCGACAACGTATCGATGCATGACATAAGCCAGTTCTATTAAATAAATTGATGCAAGCACGCTACATATTTACCTACCTAACACTAAAAATACCGACATGAATTTTAAAAGTAGTATGTCTCCGCTAACGCCTACGTCATGAGTCGCGGTCAGTGTTTCATGGTCGTTTTAATGTCAGTAAATTGAGAGTCGGAGGTGATGCGATGAGACGTTCGCGAATCCGGTTTGACAATACGACGCATCGGTCGCCAGGTAGATATCAGCGGCGCCGCGTGGGTGAGGTTAAGTGAATAAGGCAATAAGCTCGGTTTAATCAACACAACACGTAGCCTAATCAAATATGACCCCCTCGTCATATCGCGTAATTGAAGGCTTAATCACGGGAGACGTTTCGCGAAAGGCGCGGCGGCGGCGGCGCGGGACTGGGATGAGTCGCGGGTTTGTTTGATCAACCCACGATTACGAACGTACTGACGACGCGGTGACAACTTTTGTGGGATAACATTCGGTTTGTTTAATGAAATACTTACACATCTTAGAGTTGAAAAGTTGATTCGGACCAAATTAATCATAAATATTTAAACAATGTGAACAGTAATCGTCACAGAATGCAACCCTGTGGTACTCCAGGAAAAGCACCTAAATAGTTTTATATTTGATATTCTTCCTGAACTCAAATAAAATATACGTAAAAATATAATTTGCATTCCTACTCTTTAATAACATAAAACAGAAAATTAGCATCATACAGACGCTAGTTTTCTCCCAAAATGATCTCTAGGCCGTAATCTGATGCCTGCCAAAATGCAATGTGTGAATCCCGATATTCAAACCAAAATTGCTTTAGCACACCTAGTACTCGACCGCTTTATTAGCTTTCTCGCAACAGACACAACACCTTTATTACATCAAGGGAAAATCGAATAACAACACCGTTTCAGGTTTCAGTGATGAAAGAACGAAGTTTTCGCTTTACCCGATTAGGCGAGCGGCGGCGGTCCAGTGGACGGCGGGGCGGCTGCTCAAAGAGCCAGCACTAGTGCGCCACACAAAGCCGTTGTTTACTTTTTCGTTCCCCCAGTTAAATATCTGGACGCTCCATCGCCGGTCAACAGTATAAGCGGCGTTCTCCGTCGTCGTCGAGATGCTTTTTATCGTGCAGATTAGCGGCGGAGCGACGACGTACGATGCACTATTTCGCATTCTACGGGGATTATTTAAAGTTTCATTGAGCTACAGCTCCGTCCAAATGCGGTTTTATCTCTAAGCGTGGATAGAAGCTGTTTAGGGTTGAAATGCGCGCACATAGGCAATCTTTCCAGCGTTATTAAATTATATTTCATATTATTTTCAGTTCGGTTGGAAAAATGAAGTGTTGCAGAATTCTCGGACAAACAAAGTCTATGAAACTATTATGCCTCTGTTTAAGGGACTCTCACCTATCTTTCGAGTTTGTCAATTTTGAGCACAATCACAAACAATAGTGCACGTTTTCCAGTTCAGATAGATGAGTCGCTCGATTTTATTATCGTCTACAAAGAAAAGCCCGAGATTACCGGTTAATAAGGTAATGGCATCGAAGCGAGAGCATTGTGGAGTGCAGACAGTGTGGAGGCGACGGCGCGATACCACGATACCACCAGGGCGCACAAAGCCCGCACAATGTACGACGGCTCATTGTTTAGAGTCTCGGACTAAACATCATGGCCGCCTTAAGCGAATTACCTACTGCAGCCACACACATGTAACATGATGTATACTACACGACGTAGACACTAGATAGCTAGCCGTGATATATGGCGGGGAAGACTGCACTGCAAGGATTTCTTTTAGGATTAAACACAGATTTTGTAAATTTTTGATGTATTATTTTTGGAAGACTAATTAGCCTGATTGCTATGGTATCTTTTCCAATACGAATTAATTGTTGGAAGGTAAAATTTGAAATTAGGATTTAGTCGAATCGAGAATGAGAATTAATAAGAAATAGATTGATTGGCATGAACTAGACGATCGATTCCGAAAATAATGTTACTAACAAAAATAAAAAGAGATCTAAACCAAATTCAGCTGCATACAGACTGTCTGAATTTCTCCGTGGCAATAAAATGTACGATATAAAAACACTACTGCTGCTAGCAAAAACCGGCTCATCTTTTTACCACCCACATGGAGCTAGCCAGCATCAACGATGTATCCTAGCCGTAATGTTAGAAGCATGACCATATTGAATAGCGCACGCGGGATGGCAGACGTGGAAATCTTTACCAGGCGCATTGGCTTGCTCTCGCTCCCAGTGCGTTTTATCTCTTGATCGCGTTATTCAACCAAGCATCAAAAGAAAATACGAAGGTAAATAAGTATTAAGAAATGAGAAAACGCCTTCTATTTATCTGTTTTGATTTGTTAAGCAAACGGTTTGTTGAATTCTAAATAATGAATAACGTTTCAGGAGAGCTAATGAAATTTCTGTTCGCGAGGAAAATACTGAGAGTGATAACGAGCTACGTATATTTAGCCAAATAAACGGACGGTGTTATTTGGAGAGTCGAACCAGTGGACATAATCGCGATAAGGTTCACCGGCCCGAGGCGATGCAGCCGCGCGCGTCCGAGGTTCGTGTTTACATGTCAGTTTTAATTTTTATCGCCCTCCATTCGCCCGAAATACCAACCTACCTACCCGTTATCACGTCATTCTACAGTGTTGATAACGCTATAGCACGTAATAGCCGAGCAAACTTGCCGATAAACCGTTTTATTTGGTGCAAATCGATGTAAAATATTCATGTTTTCTCTGACATTAATTATTATTGTGCTAACGAACATAATGTAATTCTAACCTGCTGTTCATTTGAATACGCGGAATATTACAAAACTGGCGAACATAACGCAGCATTGGATATTAAGTTCCACAGATAATGAGTCGTTATCGTTATGCTCGCCTCTTAAAACAGCAGCTATGTAACTATGTAGTATGTACATAATACATTTTTGTATTATGGAGAGAACAAGTTAAGACTGCGAGTCATCGTCCTGCTCATTATGTTAGCGCTATGCCAATTCCCATACAATAGCAGACGAACGACGGCGGCGGGGGTGACGTCACGTCAAGCTAGCCTTGGGATTGAGGTCGGCGAGCGGAATAGAGGCGGCGAAATGTCGCCTTGAGGGGTTGTTTCTTGTTCGACTGGAAAATCACAGCTGCATAAGTTTTTGAAGTACCTAGTTACTGTAAGCTATGTCCGATTCCTGCCAAAAATGATAAAAAAATATATGACAACTCACCTTGATACTGTCGTAGCAGGCGGTGACTCTTCCATTCTGCACCTCCACGGTAGCTGGGGGATGCGCAAACTTGCATTCGGTGTCGGGTCGCGAGCACTTATTCCGTTGGAATTCGCGGCACACTTCAAGCTGCAGCCAACGTGAGTCCTTGCCGTTTAAGAGGTTATTCATGTTCACCATGGTGGCCATTGCTGCCATAAAATTCAGGGGCGGTAGATGCGCGCGCAGTTACGCAGAGCGAGTGCGGCGCATAGGCGGCGGGGAGCGAGCGCGCCCGCGCGCTCTCAGCAGGCACTGGTCACACGGAGCGAGAGACGGCTGATGCTGCACTGGCTTGCGATCGCGCACCCTCACTACACAACGACACACACGCACGGGACGCAGTTCCGCGGAGATTCACGCGCGTTACCACGTTAGGTACCTACTTACTAGTTGATTAATCTTACAATTAAGTTAGAATTAAAGACACCGACGATGCAAGCTTATTTAGGCGAGTATTAAAATATTATTATCACACGCGTTCTTATCGATGTAGACGGTTGAGTTTAGTAGAGGGCGAGCGGTGCTTGGTGCGCGAGCATGGCGGCGGCCGGTGCGGGTCTGGGCAGGCGACGGTGGGGCGCGTAAAAAGCTAGATTAGCGGCTCGGCGGTCAGCGAGCAAGCCGGTGCGGTGCGGGGCTCAACTCTGCGAACAACAAAACACACTGGTTACTCTCCGGGCGTTTCGCCCCGGAGCCAAGCACAAGCGGCTACCGGGTTAGCAAGCGCGCGCGGCGGCCGCCCTCAGGCCCGCGCGGGCGACGGCCCCGCGCTGCCGAGGTGCATGCGCACATCTCGACCAGCGCGGCGTCCTCACCGGCAGCAGATTTTAGGCTAACATTATTTCAGGTCTCGTTCTGTCGTTTGTTATTTGCCAGCCACATGATGCATTGTGAATACTATCAGAGGTGCGCAAGAGTAATTAGCAGTTATCAATTTGGATGCTGGCTATTTAGGCCCTAGGTGTACATCCATACCGTAGAACGTCGCCTCCAACTTGCTACCCCATCATCATCCTACTTACTAGTTGTAAACTTCAAAGACGTGAAGACACAATTTATTATTACAATGGGAATTTTATATGCAAATGATACCCAGTTAGGTAGATTATAAAGGTCATAATTATAATTTTTGGTTCGGCATTGACTAAGTATGTTACAGAATATTAAAATAAACAAATATGTACCGCAATGACAATCATTCTTAATTTTTCCTTATAAGCCCATCTGTCTCATTAACTTTGTCTATAAATATGTAAATTAAAGCGTAGATACCGCATAATGAAATAGAGATAATCAATTCAAGGTGCCTTTACTTTTTCCCAATCACATATGTTTTTGAATTTCATTATCATACTGTAGCAGTATGATTCCATTGCTAAAAATTTTGCAACAAACAAAACACATCCGTTATCCGCCTCAGTATTTATTGGCAACAAAATCCAAAACGTTTGAACAGCGGAAGAGCAGCTTTTTGACGTCAATCTCATCAGAATAAAACTATGAAAAGATGTAAAAGTGTTTCCACGGCGGCAACGCCAATAAGTGTCAGGGGAATCATCGCACAGAAAAATTCTTTGAGTGGGCGCCGCCACTAGACACGTGTTAACGTAACGGTCTGAGGCCGGGAACAGGGAAAAACTCGTGAAACCAAATCCTATCGTAATGCGCTATTTAAAGCATAACCTGGTTGAAAATAGCTCGGTGTGCGGCAACGCAACGTCGCGCTCTTCACCGTGCATAAATCTTCAAATTTTATTTTCAAAGTGGATGCATCAGAACCGTTTTCACGTGTGGTATGGATGCGCTTCGAACGAGCCAACACATTTTCCTAGCCATTCACGTTTGTTTTGATTTCTTTCTTAAACTAGGACGCTTCTTTTAACGACTATCGGCCGAATACTGAAACGCTACTCAATTTTAAGTTGCCCTTATATCTCGTTCTGTCTCTGTTACTTCAGCATAGAGCGACCGAGACAGCACTAGATTTGAGGGTTACTTATATTTGAGTGGCGTTTCAGTATTCGGCCGTAACAGTTTCAAATGATTTTATTATAGCATATTGTTGAAATGGTACCAATTGCTCTGTAAATTAGCCGGCGTGAAATTAGATTGTACTGTGTAACAAGGAAACAGGTAACAATGATTACGGAGTGCTGTGGTTGACCAAATCTAGTTACGTCGGGGTTCACGATAGTAATGGTCATTTGCGTCCGTTGTGGTTTACATTAATCAATAACTTTCGGTAATTTTAATTGGCAATGTGTCCTTGGATGATATGCTTTAAGTGAAACTAGGGAATAAGAAAAATTCAAAGATAAGAGAAGTTACTTGTGTATGGTACGCTAGTACCTTGATGTATAGATAGTAGAACCTTGATATTTCTGTTCTAATCAAACATGAAAACGTAAAGTTCGTTTAATGTTGCAAATAAACATATCGTTAGTCATTCTGCTACATGACTTCGACATTAATAAATGCAAACCTTTGAAGATGTATAGTTTTCCGCCGTCATGATTGCAACCTATCAAGTCCAACCCCTTGGAAACGCACACAAAGCAAATGGACGTCCTTTTATTTTCCACATTTAAACTAGAAATTGAGAATGGTGGTTTCAAATGATATCGGCGGCCGATTCTTTTCACGTCGGCGCCGATCTCTGGGAGATTCCTTCGGTGCTCGACACGCACGGGGAAGACATTCAATAACCCAGTGAAAAGATTACCAAGAGCAATCAGACGGAAGCGAATCTAAATAAGAATCTCGTGAGAGCGGTCGGGGACAGGGTGGGCGCAGGAGGGGGAAAAACAGTCGAGCGGGCCTTTGTGAGATCGCCGATTCGATCAAGTTACCATCGAGGGTATCATGTAGATTTAATAGTTAGGTAGCGGAAAAATTCGGCGGGGTATTTAAATTTTAATTTACGTTTTGTCACGAATGGCAACCAGACCATTTGCCCGCATCCACGGTCTCGACCGGGACTCGAACCTGGGTCTCCCACCGCCAGGGAGGGCGCTCTGACCACTGAGCTATCAAGACAATAAGAATGCGAACATCTCGCCTGGAAACCCTAACGAAAATTTTACTAGAGGTACAACGTTTCTTAACAGGAAATATTTCATGAAGAATAATGTAACTTCGAACTGTAATAAATCAATTTAACGTCGTTGAGCAAGAAATTCTTCTGCTCTTCATTTAAATGGTAAAATACTTTGGTATTTATTCATTTTTGAGAATATTTTTGGAATTTCCGGATAATGTTACCCAACCGCACTTTTCATTTATTTCAATAGACACCATTTTCAGTAACGACCAAATGTTGCAAGCATAAAAGTGAACGCTTAAATATTATTTCTCGACGGCTTTATAATTTGCGATTGAATTGGGTTCAACAGAAATCGGGGTAAGGTCGACCATACGCGTGGTGCAGCTGTTTGAAAGGTACCGCTTAATTCTTTACCTTCACCGATAAATGGTTGTAGTACTTTATTTTTTGTGCATTACGTGACGCGATTGTATAAAGCAAGATTGTAGCACGTATTTTGTCATTGCTGTATACTTTCAGGTAAGTAACATTTAAATGTGACGTTCTAATAAGCGTGTAGTTATTTTGCCAAATTAAAACTGGTATGAAGTCGAGAATAATGCTATCAACCTCTAATTTTTGTTAATTATTTATTAGCCTATTTAATTTCTATAGATCCTGGATATAACGCCATCGCGTTTGTGAAATTGCATACGATATGCCATTAACTGATATTATAACTTCAAAGCTGAACCTTTGCAGAAAAAGGGGAATTTCAGGGAAAGAAAAAGAAAAAAAAGAAAGCCTGTTTTCCTAAAACGTATTTAAAAGTCCTCGTAATTTTGGTATTTTCGAAGAGTTCAAACGTACCCAAGAAAGTAACAGGAAGCAAGAACTCGAAATCTACTGCTATTAGCCAGTTTTCATTCGTACTGTCCACAACACGAAATTCCAAGGAAAGGTTGCTCCATTCTTGGAATTGGTAATATCTGGAAATTCGTTTCTGAGAAAAAAACATACGGTCGAACGAACTGATCCGTGCGATGAAACTTGGACCAACAAAGTAACAAAACAGATAAGGGAAAACTATACAATTTGGGGTATATTCAAAAGAAGAAATAATGATTTGCCTTATTTCGTTATGTATATTGAAACAACGGTGGTGGAGCGTGTTGTCCTCTTTCCTTATCGTTGGCGGCTAGACTTATCGCTGCCGGAGATGGCAGTAATCAACTAGAGCGTTCAGTTGAACGATAAAAAGTTGCCCAGACAGCAAGGCCGACGGACAATGGTAATACCGCCGTAGAACAGGGCAGACATGATCGCAATGTGACCTTGGATTGTGGTGTTGCGGTTCGCCGCAGACGCAGTCGCAAAAACCACCACCGTGTTTACCTTCGACATGCTTGATCGGAGTTCAGTCTCGCTAAATACACTCTCAGCTTAAGCATTATGCATCTGGATTTACATACAATCGATTTGAATCATTTCACTGTTTGCTACGTGCGGCCAAATTGGATTCATCGCTTGATTTTGGACTTTGCCAAATAATTTACTTCCATTTTCCTTAATAGCAAAGTATATGGTATCCCTAAATACTGATATGGTGTGACTAAAATGGATTTCAATGAATTATTTTTTTATTTGCAAGGCGTTATTGGAGGCAGGTTTTAATTTTTCACATGCGAAATTTCCATCAATCTACATTGCGATTTGTAATAACGTTCAAGGGCAAAATTTTCTGCCTCCTAAAATGCAATTTTAAGTCGTAAATCTTGTGACGATGGTTGAAAATTAAATGGTTTTGTTTAGTTTCGCATGTGTTCGGTTGCGTCAAAGTGATGTCACCGTTTGTTATACCTCGCATGGCTCCATATTCGTTGGTCAGTGAGTACAGTTGTTGACTCACATCGTTAAGGAAAAAAGTGTTATCAATTACTTAGAAGGATGTTTACAGAAGTTAATTTTATGACTGAAATGCAAACTGGAATATTACAGCAGTTCAACTAGAACTGCTGTAATTTGGCGTTGGTAGCTGCTAGTTTGAGCATTTGAGCTAAAGATAAATTGTTGATTGTTGTTATTTTGAGATGTTCTCAACCAAACCCATGAGTTCAGAGGAAAAATGTGCTAATTGGAATTTAAATCTGCTATTTTTGAATGCACTCAAACTTATCAATCACAAAATCATGTTAAATTCCATAGGAAGTAAGATTGTCATCACAATTTAATAGAAATTCTATGCAGCTCCAAGTAAATGGTTTGTTGAACACGTAGGTGAACCATGGTAGCCAAAACAAAGGCTATTGTTTACCGTGTGCGAGGCAAAGCAGATCACAACTAGCGCTACTTTCGCATTCGGGACGTGCACGAGGCACATTTAGCAGTCTCAGGGGACGTCGGCGGACTGGTAATTAGCGAGAGAGGCGAAAAATTTGCGACGGCTTAAATTTACGAGGCGCAAATTACACGATTCCGGCGCTATCGTTGCTGCACGCCCGTTAATGTGCACGCCTTATCGAACGTGGAGCGAGGGCCTGCCGACCTGCCACCGCTCTCACACTCTACAGATCGTATCGACCCCACAATACACCAATACTAATCACACCATGATTATTCATTATATGGAGTTACACTCAGTAACATTTTGAGTTAAAATAGGATTTGGATGCTTAACGTTTGGGAGCAGCTTACGCAGTTTGCCAGATAGTAGAAGATTTTGCTAGTGATTAATTGTGAAAAGTGGTGGGTGGATTTAATGCGACTTTCGAAACCACAGTCCGTAAATTGCATACTACTCGTTTAATATTTGACCCGCGTCCGATATGAATTTACTAATGCAATGATGCGGACTGTGGTGTTAAGGATAAAATGATGAAAAAATGATTCACACTGCTCTAAAACGTTGTACAGAGACAGCAGCAGAATATTACAGATAGACTTAGATAAAGGGATTGCCAAAAAAAAGCAACATAGACCGGAGGAAGATCAGACACAAATGAAAATTTCTGCACTGTGAACAGCCAACTCTTAAATGAAAGATGATGCAATGTTAGAATGAAAAGCCGTTATAGATCCAAGAAACACAGATGAATGTTAACAAGGAATTATTGGGACCAAAAGTGATTGATCCAGCCTGTTTATTTCTTGGTAAGTAGGATTTATTCTTGTAACATTAAATAGGAAACCCATATTTTAAAAGCTGCCGCTAAAAACTCGGAACTTACAGGAATAAAAAATGAAATAGAGATTTGAGAGGATTTTTTGCATTTAGACGACTATTTCGACGTCTGAATTTCCAAAACTAAATATGGTTTAAAAACTTCCATAACCTCAGTGCAAACAAAGGACAATTATCAATGGATATATTATTTGGTCATGTAATTCAGTTAGACCGGTTTAATTTTACCCAGATAAGATAATTTTACTGATAAGAGTAAGCTTATCGCGGACGATTTAGGTTTTGTTCAATTCTTCTTTACCCGCCTAACTCATTGTATCCTTGAAATCGTAATTAAATGTCAGAGTTTCCGTCTTTGGCCAATTTGCAAAAATCCCATTCAGTTGTGAAACGAGTTTTGTGTCGGTCTGTAATAAATTCAATTCGGTTTCATTTCTTGAAAGGACAAAATGTAGATGATGGCTTGTAGGTATGTCATGTCACAATTGGTATTTAATTTATTTTACAAGCCTTTGTCACTTTTGGGCAGTTTAGTCTCTGAGACATTTTTTACTTTGTTGCCTTCTTTATAAGTAAAAGCATACCGTCTTCGTTCTGGAAAGCCGTAACCAGATATTCGAATAATTCTGTATACCTATTTCGGACACATTTCAGTGTTCAAATCTGGTGTGATCATTTTTATTTTAAGCTACAGAGCTTAAAATAAAAATGATTTTAGCTCTTAATACAGATTAAGAGCTAAAATGGGGCAATAATAATAATAATGCAGAGCGAGCCCCTATTGACACACGTTTTTATTGTTGAGCAGGTAGCAGAGCCAGCTGTTACCCTCGAAGTAAAGCGTTTCAAACAAACCATTCCACGTTTAAACGAATAAAGCCCTGCTATTTTCAAAATTAACATGCTCATAACTCTTTTTTCAGTTTTTGAATCACAATTTAGACTTCGTAACCTAATTTACAACTTTTTTGCATACTTGGTTACATATTCCGTCTCATATCATTGCTTAATCATCTTTTCTGTAAACAGTTACGACTGTAACGGATAAGTTTTGATTGTCATTATCATCTTTATCACTCCAAATGACATCACCGGTTTAATTTGCAGTTTTAAAAGAATAAACATCGACGCATGCTCTTATCATTTCATGGAAAATCACTTTCAATGTAAGTTTTTGGTCGAAATGTGGAACATTTTTATGAACTATTTCTATTATCTTCGAATCAACGCTGTGTTGTGTTGTTTTAGAGATAAGATAAAACCTACGTAATTTCTCGCAAAGATATGATAAAAAACAGAACTTGCTTGTTTTGGCTTATCTCACAATTCAGAAAAAAGAGGATTTCTCTCTGATTTACTAGATTTTAAGTTAATGAATATGAAGTTTAGTGAAGATAAAAAAACGTTTTCACATAGAAAATTTAAAAATCTTTTTTAACAATTAATCCTAAGATTAAAGAATTTTAATATGAAGACAACCATACAAGTAGAAGTTCTGGATGAACTTTACATCAACTTACACAAGAAATACTTACATGTATTTTAGAAAAGCAACATAAACCATTTTAAATGATGAAATATTAGTTACAGACCCTACGAAAGAAATAACCAAATGCACTATTAGAAGAAATTGAATGATGAAGTAGTATAGCTCCATCAGGGATTAGGGGAGGCTACTTAGCGTAACTTTTACATTATGGGAAATATCGATGAAAGCTTTGACTTGGGTTTATCGTGCGTGTAGCGCAGGCCGCTCTGCACCTAGCAGGTTTGAACCAAGGCGAAAGCTCTCATGCGGCGGAGCGAGCGGACCCAGCAGCATTGCCCACTAGTAACATACCGCTCGCTCCTACTCTTGGAAACTTTTCCGTCGAATTTCGGAAATCGTCGGCGGTTTAACTCCAACCACTCCAAACAAAGACAAACACTAACGAGGCAGACGAAACACGGTTACCAAAAACACACTAGCCTTATATTCACAAACTTTCACGATATACACTTTGTCGCGAGTTCCGAATTTCGACGAGATTATACCGCATTTAAAAGAATGAGCGTAACACTTACATGATGAGGGATAAACAAGCCGGGTAAGGGAGTGTAAAATGTCCGTAAGTTAAAACATAGCAAGTTGCACGTAAGTTAGGAGAAACGTTTCGCCGGTAGCGTAGAGGTCGCGGTTCGCGGCCACAGCGGGGCGGCACGCGTCGTGTTCGGAGCACGAGTGCGGTGCACGGAGCAGCGCGAATCACACAAGCACAAGCGGAGTCGGCGGGCGACTGACGGGAGGCAAGTGGCGCGGCGCGGGGGCTGCCGTGCGCGCGCACCCCGCGCCGCTACCCCGCCGCGCGCCCCGCACCCCGCGACCGACGCCAGCCGGCCGCCTTATCACACCGCGCGGCGCGCCGCTTCCTTTCTCCTCATGCAGTTGCGAGCTTTTCGCCACTGCCACACTTCCGCCCGCCCCGTCGATTGTGTAGAGTTTTAGCCGGTCAATGTGTTGCACCGATTATTTCCACTTCTTGAGCACGAGACATTCTTTTTAACGACGCTCATGTATGAAAACATTTTTGTTTCGCTTTGGCTCTGAAGTTGTAAGCCGACGTGGTAATAGGCCAACATTGGCCAGTGGCGTGTATCACCACAATTTGGGGTAAAACATAGGGTGAACTTTATTCAAAAGCACATTGAAGCCGCATGGACAAATGTGCGGATTCACCTTTTCGGAATCCAAATTCGCTGAGATTGCCAAAATACAAAACGGAGAACAAAGGACTTGATTGCAAGTTTGCAACATGTACGGTAAGTTTAAGTTGTCCATGGCGGGTTTTTCGAGGGAGAAGGGTACGGTGTGTGCAAGCGAGCTAGCAACAGACTCCGGCGCAGGCGAAGAGCGGCGAAAGTGCGCCGCGGAACGAGTTTGCGTGGCGCGTGACCTGCCCGAGGACACGCTTGCCTCCCCTCGCCCTCGCAAACTAACGTGCACTCTAATGCAACACATCTCATGCCAATGTTGTTTAATTGTCATAACTCGGATCGAATGTATTCCACAAAGCGGACGGAATTCGTTCCAAAAACGCATATACAATATCCAGGTGGCTTATGCAAATACACAATACCTATATCTTTCAAATAATTTCAGGTAAGTAAGTGGATTCGGACCGATATTCCTAAGCAAAGTTTCAAGCAAAATTTAACATGAAGATTCTATGTATGTATATCTTACCGAAGGATTAAGGATAGCTTTCATATTATGGTGCTTAAGTTCCTCACTGAGTGCATAGTTGCGCACCCCTATGTGTACCGATTGACATTATTTGTTGATTACCTAGGTCCTTCTATGAGCATCAAGCTCAATCTGCTGCTGTTCTGCTAGTCTATCTTGACAGTCTAAACCAAATTTATTCATTTATGTATGATGACTGCTGAATTGATGATATAAGTTGTCATCATCATCATCTATCTTACCTTTTCCTGACTATTGAGGTCCAGTTTTTAAGTCTTACCAGACAATTGCCGACTGTAAGCAAACTGTGTTACTGTCTGTTGTAAGTAGTAACAGTTAAAATGAATGATTAAATGTTAGTCATTAGGCCAGCTTCTCACATATGTGTCAAGAGCTCGTCTCGGTGCTGGTTGTCTGGCTTTCTGGCTGGTTGGCTGGGCGATCCGGCGGGCGTGAGCGTGCAGCGGAGCGGGCGCAGGCGGCGGCAGTCACGAATGCGACGTGTGCTAGTTTTTGTGCCGCGCACGCCACCAAGCGTGACGTCTAAAAGCTCGTTTATACGCTTCTTATACCCATTTGACTCGAAATATCCAGCCGTTTTTTACCGACTATCATCTTAATAATGCAGAGCTGCAAATCATTTGTTATAAAACCGTGGTCAATGCCCGAGGCAAGGCCAGATTGTTGTTACCTTCAATTCTACTTTTAATTCGCTGTATTTTGAAATAAGTTCTGAATAAAGCCAAGTGCCTAACTTCGGTCTGAACTTGCCGAGCCGCTTGAATCGCCGACCCATCTACTGTGTTTGTTTTGTAACTTTGAATGTGTCTTGAATCCGCAAATACTTAAATATTGGATTAATCAAAGAGTGGATTAGTTTAATTAGAAAATATTTCGATAATACACCACTTTGATCTTACTGTGTATGTTCTTAAATGTTTTGTAGTCATATAATAGGTTGAAAGAGATGCAGATGGATCATTAAGTCTCATTTTATCATGCAATTAGTTGGTAGTAATGGTATTAAAACTATATCAGATTGAGTACCCTATATCGCGTTCGTGGAAGAGCACGTTCTGAATTTTTATTGCACATTATCTTGGTTGGTGGCGGTTTGTTTCTTTATACTTCACCTAGTCGCAAGCTTATTGCGCTTCATAAAGTAAGAAAGCACGCGTCGGTCATACATTCTTCTCGGATGAAAGACGGGAAATAAGCACGGCAGTGCGGTGCTAATTAGTTGTTTTTAAACAATTTTTTCACCGTCTAATGAGTGAGCAATGATACCGACAGCTGTTCCGTCGTGCCGCCCGCCTGCTCACAATGCGTGCAAGCCGTCGTCGTCCAATGCTGACACGCGACCAAAATGTTACCACCGTGCTTTTCCAACGGTTACACTTCTTTTAAAATATTAACATTTTATTAAATTTAACTTTATATATTTTTTACCAAAAACAGCTAATACACTCACTGAAATGTTTGTTCTAAGATATAATATAAATATTACAGACACTGCAAAATCCCGAGCAATTTTATAAACAGATGCGACTGTAGTTCAATCAAATTGCAGCTAAGTGAAGAGGCTGGAAGATGCGCTCCGTTGGCAAAATTCGGTACCGAGACAAGCGACGGAGTTCAATGACCTACCGTTCATCTCGCGTTCGCAAAAAATGCACTGCCCCGTCCCACGCCGAACGCAGTTCTCACACACATAAAAATATAAGTTCGTTGTTTAAGAACACGTACCAAGAACGCGGTTACCAATCGGCGCACGTGTAATCGTACACCGCACCTCTCTCCTTGTTCGGATACTCGAGAACATTTCGAGAACAATGTTTATTGACTGCATGATGCTAGCTGGTCATGGCGGATACCTTCTCCGTATGTAGCTAAGTGCAGCAGTTAAGATGATTGGACATGACTTAACAGTAACCGAAGCAAGCAAAAAAAGTAGAGAGGCTACTTAGAATCCGAATATTATAATCCCGTTACTTCAAAAATGTATGTCGCTGAAGGTTACTTAGACGCCAAGAGGCCAATTGTTGGACAATAATAAATTAGTGGGGGTGCGCCCACACTGCTCATCTCCACATCAGTTTACCGCGCACGCGCCGAGTTTCCTGTACCATTCACATCATCACCATTTGAGCACCCACAAACACGATTGTCCTTTCCTTTTGTGACTTCATAAAGACAATATTTATCATATTTAAACATACGGTGGACATGACATCATTCTAAGAATAATCCATTCATATAGGTAACGTTGAATCACGCAACAAATTTGAACATAAATAAAACGCATAGGCAGGTACGAATTCACTCATTCTAAGGGAAGCAACAACATCGATAGCTTTCATGTAGGTAATGAGTAAAAGGTAGGTTACCTTTTTACGAATCATGAATTCGGCCCCCACGCTCGTTTCAAACTAGTGCAATTTGTTTAGAGAGGCGTCCTTCGGCTTCTCGACATCGGCGTCGAGCCAACGACCGTCCCAAAAACTAAATTCAGGCTTCCGATTAAATTGACCTTGAAACAACGTCGGAAAAACTTGGAACGTCTATACGAGCAGAACAATACCACTTAAGTGATAAGAGAAGAGAGTGCGCACGATGTGTAATTCGCGGGGGTACCGTTTCAAACGCGATTTCGCCAACAAAGAGGCTCCAATTCTCGGTCGACTGCCTGCCGCCGTGTATCCACACACCAATTAAGCTAAATTAAATATACGAAGAATTTAGAAACTGGTTAGCTTCCTTGATGCGCGACGTAGTAATTGGCTAACCCCCGCTAGGAGCACGGACGCATCACTTGTGATTTATTGATTGTTTTTTTCTTCTGGCACATTTGCAGCCAGATGAACAATTACACTTCCATAGAAATTATTATCTAGATATTGTCTAGTCGCGTTTTTGTTTCATCGGCCTGTATACTAAACTAATTGGGAAGTGATTCTATTAGCAATTAAAGTAAATTGACTTTGGCGCTGTACATTTATTGGAAGAAATAGTAGTAGATTTCGAGTTTTAAAAGCGATTTTACCCCTCATCTTGATAAAATGTCTAAAACTGAACCATCATGCTAAACTATTTACGAATTCCGGTGTATAACGGAATTTCATATTAAAAAAATATTGATTTTTAAACAATTCATGCAAAACCACTGGTGGTCTTATATGGTATAGATTCACAAGATACTACTTGCCATGTAATATTCGCGCAAACGAGGTCTCGGGGGTTGCTGATGTTCTAAATGATGTCAATCAACCGATTTAACTTGACAAATATCAAAATGATGCTATACTAGGAGCTGTGAATACAGTAAAGATTCATAATGAAGGATCCCTCGGTGCGTAGGAAGCGAATTCTCTTTGTACAATTGACATATTTTTGATTAAACGTATATATAGAAAAGGGTTGGTGTGCTGGTAAGTGGATTGTAGATGACTTCTTAGCGCCGGGGTACCATCGTTTAATTAAAAGCGGCGGAGCGAAGTCGCGCTCCTGAGCCTGTCTGGAAGGCTCCGCGCTCACGCCTGTTTGATGACTCCGCATAAACGTTAATTAACTCGCTCCATCCGACTTAACATTGCTACTCTGTTGCCTGCCTACAGCCTACATTGATCTGTTCACCAAATTCAACTGCACACAAATTGTGACTACTCCAGGAAATACGTTCTTGTCTTAAAATCACACTAGCTTCCATATTGTTGCCTCTATTCCTGTACGTCTTGTTTCCAAGCACTGTTTTGTGTAGCTGAAACGGAAAATGGACAGCTCTTTTGGTAACCGAAGCTGTGATTTCCTCGTTTTCGTATTTCGATGTACGTTTACCCATCTTTAGATGATTCGCGGACTGAAATGGGTTCCGGATCAGTGACGTAGGCACGGAAATGAAAAACTTCTATTGGCTGATATTTGATGCTGTTATAGTGGCCGACGCGGACGTGAAAATGCCTCAGGTGTTTTGCTGTTACTCAATAGCTCTATAATTTCCGTTCAGGCTTTTCCACATAAAATGTATCTATGAAATGACGCAAGTTTTATTCGGCTTATATTAATATTCATCATACCTAGAAGAAAATTAAAACTTGCTGCCACTTAAGATTACTCTTCATTTTATAATTGGTTAGTTTATTTTTGATAATTGAAATGTATTGTATATTTATGAATGCACGGTTTATTTATGTAAAGAAGTAATTAGTTTGAAGTTATACATAAGATTCTTTTTGAGGAATTGCAAACGAGTTGTGTGTTGTGATTCTTGCATGCAGTTCACTAAAGCACAGAAGCATTGTCGACATTATAAAAGACAATACATATTATGTGCACAGTGTGAGTGGAGTGTAAGAGCGGTCTCTGAGTAGCTAGTTATTACCCGAATTATTCGCTAAGTAATAAGAAACGCAGCGAGCGGCGCTGGCGCGGAGAGCGCACTGTGCTAAGTGGCTTTTAAGGTCGCTTACCTCATCTCACCGCCTCTAGTGAGACTATCTGACTGTTCATGCACGAATTTAGTTCGATAGATCTTTGTTTATTTGATCTTATAACACCTTGTTGAGTTTACGAAACAGTATTTATGTTTTTCGTCTCCCGACGAGCCTGCAAGTGCACTGCGCTAAAAGAAATATCTCGTCGAGAACGTTGTTTTGCATAACAGCGAACAAAATTACCAGTACTGAGTTTTTTATAAAATTTTACAAAAAAAGCCGTTGAGTCATAACATTAAAAATATATAAGCACAAAAGATCCTTTGTGTTGCAAAACGCCAATCATCGCGTAGGTATCTTAAAACCTATCATAGACGCAAAATTGAGATTTGAGAAACATGAAATTGACACGGGGATTAAATACTTTGATCCAAACGATTATTTATTAGAGAAGATCTTTCAAATAACAGTTTGAAAACATTAATGCACATTATATCGCTAATTCGCTACGCCCGTCGAGGCTGCAGGTTGTTCGAAAGAGATACCGGGGCCTCGGCACAAGGGCTAAGAAGGAACATGGGTGGTTTTTAGTCAGTAGAAGTCTGACATTATCTTCCGCTCTGACCAAGAGCGGGAGGGGTAATTTGATGATTTCCCACGCCAAAAAAAAACATTATAGCGCGAACTAGAATAAATATTATCCATAAAATAATTCTAAGTTTAGTTTCATAGCTAAAGTTGAATTAGAACTGACATCATAAGATTTGAATTTTTTATAAGGCAGTGATTAACAAAAACAAACAAAAAATGAATCTTCTTAGTGCGTATCAGTCGCCACAAGCCGACAGACACGACATCATCGAATGACTCAAAATATATGTAGTTACTGCGGACACTGTAAATATGGGCATGCCTGCCAAATCTGAAACCAGGATTGCCGTATATGTAAGACTAGACGCGAATGTAATCAAGCATATTAGACGTCCAATTGTTAACATTTAAGCCCATTGAATATCGATCAAATGAGGTGGGATACAACAAAAACTAGGAGCTTACCGGAGCGATTATTCTGAATTTATGTACATGTAAAGCAAGTATTAGGTTTTGCTGTAGTTTTTGTTGTCTAAAATAATTCCACGGAGACTGCTTTAGTTGCTCGATTGTTTCCGGATAGGGACTAGTTAGAAGCATTGCGCTGTGTGCGATGTGTTTCAACTCGGCTGCCGCAACTCACGCAACGTAAATAATGGCGTCTCATTGTGGGCCATTATTAATGAATCTGCCACCCCGCGCTCCCTACACCGCACCCGCCCGAAAGCCAAAATAACAGGTGCGTCTAACCCCATTCGCACAATCTATTTTCGATGTCTTATAGCCGTGCAGAGAAACGCTCGATGCGTTCTCCTGCTCTAAATATTCATACCAAATGCCAGATATTGAGATTTGTTTGGGCGTCATCTGCTCGACATCGTCGTCTCTAAATAAGCGCGGTCTCGTGTTGGCTTTACGAAGTTTCATTAGCCGTCTGGGAATACTTACTTATGGTATCATGTTGCTTGAATTGTGTGCGGAATTTCCACCTACCATGAAAGGAGTTTTAGCAAAATAAGGCTCATTAAACGGGCTTGTGAATAACAAGAACTTGAGACGGAGACTGATCTATAGATCTAAATAAATTCCAATAAACGAATACTTGTTTTAACAGCGAACTTATGCTAAGTTAGCTAATAAAGCTGAATCCATACAATGCAGTTCTTGCGTAAATACCGAAAAGATTCTCTCTAAAGACTCAATGTATCATGTAAGCGGATGGGACAAAGTTCCCTGGGACATGTTAGTTGTCACGGGGTTGGATGTACGAGGCCTTCTCACTGTCGCTCTATTATTTACTCCACAGAAAACTGCTTTTCATATCACAAGCAGCGGCCCGCAGCGGAGTCGCACAAAGATGGCTCCCTCGCTCCCAACATGGCATAAATGCACTTACTTTATGAATGACGTAATCGTAATATTGTTCCGAGCTTGGATTTGTGTTCATGTTTCTCTGCAATCAGCTTTGTGTAATGGTTGTGGAACTTGACTATTTCCATTAAATAGTCGAGCGGTTATTTACTTGGAAGCAGACAAAAACCCGCTTGAAAGATTAGCGTGACGAATGAACGGGCGATAAGGCTAGACAAACTTAAAACGTAGCTTCATTTATCATAGACATCTATACGTGAATCGCGATTGTGTTTTGTTGTTCGTGTGTCAGATTTAGATTAAGAAAGGACACGCAGATCGCTGCGAGGCTAGCCGGCAGACAAGTGCGAGGTCGTAGTTGAATACTTTAGCCGAAACTGTGTTTACATCTTATGGAGCAAATTGCGTGAATCACAAGAGTGACGTAATGGAGGAAGTTACCACTTGGCTGAATCCAACCTACGCGCTCCCGCCAGCTCGACCGCACCGTCATAATGTTTCAAAAATATTGCTTTGATCCGGCACCATTATTACTTAAACTGGTTAGATCTTCGCAATGGAAGATTAACTTAATAATTCTGGTCAGTAAATTTTCGCAATTTGTTCCAAAAGGAATAAAAGAGGCTTATTTAAAAAAATAAAATGAGAGTAATGTTTGGTTTATGGCGTTCTGAACCCTGATTTTGTTGTGCTCAAATTGGAAAAAATGTAATGGTACATCTTCCTTCATGTATCAGCCTAATCTCATACGACACGTGCGTGTTCGCTACGTGAACACGGTGAATTAAATAAAATAAACTTTATTTGCATCTGTCAATAGTCCAGGTGATTTCGGCGGAGCATCCATCATCGGTCGATGTTTAGATCACCGCGTGTGTAAATTAGCATAATGGTGCTGGAGGCGATGACGTCACGTATCTAATTTGATTACACCAGGGCAAGGCCGGTGTGGTTAGCAGTTTGCAGCGAGTGCGCAACTTGAACGTACCACACAAGTTTTTAGAAACGGTAATGTACCTATGTAGTAACCTTTAGTGCAGTACCGCTAACTAAATAATAAATGTTTTTGCGTCATAACACGATCACGTCGAAACTGCACTTCAAAGCGTTTAGAACTTGAAACTTTAACAAAGGATGCCTTTCAAAATCTAGTCACGGTGAGTGTTGCGCCGGCGATGAACCAGGCTCTCATTTAACAATCATAACAATTATTTTGTCTGTAACTCCAGCGGTAAGGCAAAGTTTGCCTATCGATCTTGTTAGTATTCAGATCAACTGATGGTTTTATTCCAAAACATTTTGGATTATGATAAACGAGTTTTACCCAAGGTAAAAATAGCCCAAGTAAGTAACATAAATGCATGTTAAACCGGCCTTGCTCTTAAATATAATATAACGTAACAACACGCCTTCAAGACGTGATGTTATGTTAATATTTTCCTTAAGGGTTAGGCAGAAGCGAACCCAACAAGTACATTCACATGTAAGTCCCATGTAATATGGGGAATGCCTAATAGCCACCAGCCGGGCACAACTCATGACTCCGCGGCTGCTAAAAAACCCAATATCACTTTGGCCAACCCGGGAATAGAATCCAGGCCCTAAGCAGTTGCGCTTGCGACCACGAATCTAACGAGGCAGTCTTAAATATATTTTTATTCAAAACATTTATTTTTGAAGTTAATCGCAAAAACATCGCGGAATGAATTGCGAACAAAGAAACTCTCACTTTAAATAGCTGCTAAAATTCCGTTACAAATTCTCACATTTCCTCGAATTCAGCCGGCGCTCGTGTGGATCATTTGAATTATAAAGTGAGAAGCGAGTGCATGCACAGTGCATAAGATACCTTGGCTCTTATGTAAATGAGGGTGAAGCTGCAGCCTAAGTAAGGGCGCGTTTACACCTGCAGGTCGCGACCCATCGCGCCGATCGACCCGTTCATAGTTCAATCACAGGGGTAGACGGTCAACTACTTTTTTTTAACTCGTTTAAGACGAATATATTATTGAAATTAAACAAGCGTTCTAGCCCTTTTTTTACAACGGTCTGTGGATCAAGTTGACCATTGCAATCGGATGTAAAATAATATGTTTTTTTCAACGAAGTCTGGTCGGTCAGACGATCACCGATTATTTCAGATGTTAGTCTTTACAGAAGTGAAGAATACGTACCCCAGTTTGGTTTAATTTCGCGAAGATTTTCCCAGATTTCAGTAGTAATAAATTCGGTTGTTTCGTCTGAGACGTAGATGAAACAGCATTTAATTGTAAGTAAGCCAAACAAAACAACAAGACGGATCCCAATAAAGCACTCTAAACCAACAGATAGAGGAATAAGTTTAACTCTTACAACGATCCTGTGACCGTTACTCAAAACTTTGGGCCGGCTTTGTTCAAAACACAAAACTAATTTATTCGTATCTCGGCGTACCATTCCCCGTACTAAATAATCGAAGAGCAAATTATAAATGCGTATTAACGGTCAAGTCGTAGTTCAAAGATTAGGGGCAGAGGGCAACCCTTTACTAGTATCGCCGGTAAGGTGAAGATTCAAATTATATCGGATCACTGGAGTGGTTCGGTGCATGCTCAGGCAATATTTGATATTTTATTAAAAGCCGTCGTTCCCTTTGTATTTACCTGTTATTATGTTTACCGACAAATACTGGTCGTGCTCTTTTTGTGAACATAGTGAGATTACTTCAGTTTTATAACGGATTTAATCTGTGGAGTGCATGTGTTATTAAAATGGATTTGTTCCTTCAAACGTTAACTGAACAAGTCCGTTTTGCTAACGGACTTGTTCAGTTAACGTTTATCTATTTGGTTTAAATTGCCGAAAATTTAAAGAGATGTTGAATTTCATTATTTGCAGATTTCATTATTTTGGTTACGGTAAAGTCGAGCAAAAAAAAAAAAAAAAATAAATAAATTACGCGTTTGTATTTTTGTTGGTGGTGAAGTGGTGACGTCACGCGCCGTCAAGTCTGCTCTATTTGGGTTGAACCCCGCGGTCAGTCACGGAAGTGCAAACCCTTATCGCAGATCGACACACAAGTGGTATCGGCAGTCGTCAAGGGCGGCGGCGACGGCGGCGGTTCGGCGCTAGTCGCCGCCGAGCGTCGCGTGCGGCGCCCGTAATGGATATTGATGGCTATGGCGCGACTAATTACCCCCACCCCCACCTTCCCGCCATGCCTGCTTAAGCTCTTTTTTTTCATGGTGACAACGAGCGATACAACACGGTTTAACCGCCGCTCATCAATCTCCACGAACCTATCTCGTTCGACCACACGAAATGAATCGAGCGATCGCTGTCTCGGGATGACATCATCCGCGTGCGTACAGATTAGATTTTGGCTCGTGGGAGTGACGCCGATGTGCGTCCAAACAATATCACAATCGAATTAGAAGCCGGCTTGGTCTGGGCGGTATCAATCACCGTGGGCGGGCCGCGCGACATTGGACTTCAATTAGGCGGGCGGCGCGTGTGATTGCTCTCACTCCTCTACACGTTAAAGGGTTACTTGACCCACTTATTAGCCTCGACGTACGGTCCCCGCAAACCGGAAACACGGAAATAAAGAAGTGATTCAATATTTATTCGCGCTTATAGTCGTTTCTATGTTATTAGTATATTAAAAAGAACTACTAAGATATAAATTGGATTAGTATTAACCGTTCGTTTTTACAATTAGCATTTAAAAGTTAACGACTCTTATAAAAAGAAGCTTTATGAATACGAAAATTAAATATTATCGTATTCAGCTATCATGCTAACACAGAATGTGGGTACATTATGAAACTATGTACAAATTAAAGCGGCAACCGTGACGGGAGAGCAGATTAAAATAATGATCTCTTATTAAAATAGTTAATTAACTTAAACGAGTTAGAACATGCACTTGCAGAATCTTTTACCTATCAGTTATTTTTTGAAGTTAACAAGCATGAGCGTAACGATGTGACATACAAGTGCAAAATAACAGGTTTGCTAGAACTCAGTTCTGCGTAGCGGTTGACACCGTCTCGTACTGCGATTGACCACAAATAGGTCGCAGATTGAATAACACTGCACCGACCTGTGCAGGTTTCTAAATATGTACAAAGCGATATTATTATAACCGCAGAGTATTTCGCAACTGTGATATCAACTCCGGTGGGTAAGGTAAGCGACACGGCGCGCGGTGGGTGCAAGCGCCCAAACTTTGTGGCAGACACACTGTTTTGATATTACGCAAGATCCAGTTCATGCAATTTTGACATATTCAAATTTGCATTTATGAATGTCATTCATGCTGGGAATAGTTTTAACATAACATCACATTTGTAATCCCCGTAAGGTTAGATTAGAAGTGGACCTAATAGAGTACCTAATGGTACACCCATGATTCGCAGTTTATGTTTAGGTCCCGTGAAATAAGAAATGAGCCTATTGCCATCAACTGGGCACAAATTCAGACACCCTGGCTGATCAAAATCAAAATCAAAAGTCATTTATAAAAATTAAGCTGATAATCAGCACTTTTCGAACGTTTGATACTGAGAACTTCCTGATGGAAAAACCCAATCTCATTTGCCCGTCTTGGTAATCGAATCTAGAACCTTATGCTCATCAATCGAGCTAACGAAAACTAGACCAACGAGGCAGCTTCATGCATCCATTTTAATAATTGCATTGCGAAACTGTGGAAATATAACATCAAATGGCTTTGATGCAATTATTGTGTTTAACTTGCAGCAACTGTAATAGCTTGACTTGTGGAGTATAGTCACAAAATTGTAGTTTGTTACAACCATTTTTATTTATAGTTATTGGTGCAGTTTCATTAATGAAAATAAGTTATTTTCTAATTCAGTTGTCTGCAGTAATTCGGTGTAAATTTATTGGTGCATTATCATTGGCATGGGAACTTCGATAGTCAATTGATCGTGTTGTAACTTTCACACACTAGTAGTGCAATGACTTACCAATATTTAGTGCACTATCGACCAATGACTTGAATCTGGCAAATAATTTCATCAGCCTTATAATGTGCCCACTGCTGGGACGCTAACCATACTCGTAATTTAATCATCATTCTCTTGCCCATATCCCAATTAATTTGGGGTCGGTGCAGCATGTCTCTTTCTTCCATACTCGTTATTTCATCAGACACATCCTAACTTTTTATTTTTTGGGGTTGTGAAATGTTCAAATAACCCCTCCTGCTCTTGGGCAGAGCGAAAGAAATATCAGACTTCTACTGACTAAAAACCATCCATGTACCTTCTTAGCCCTTTATGTCGAGGCCGTGGTATCTCTTACAGCATCCCGCAGCTCCGACGGGCGTCAGCCCTTGCGGGATTCTTCCATGCTGACATCTCTTTGAAGCGCGCGTGGTACACGAACGCGTCGTCGACACGGCCTGTCGTCGTCATAAGACGGACGGACGGCGAGCTAGCCCACTACTCACACCGTCTACAGGCCTGCGTCTACGGTGGCCGGAAGCCGTCACGTGGCCTCCGACACCACACACATCCTTTCTTCCTATTTCATCATTTACACAGTCCATCCATCGTTTCTTTAGTCTAGCCATAATCGTACTAGTTTTGCTTAATTTCCTTCCGCAGAATTCTGTGACTGATCAAACAATATCATTAAAAGGTTAACGAGTTACTGACATCAATAATCAAGAGAAACTGAGAAGCATTTACACGTGATAATGTGATGACAAACAATCTCACAGAAACTCAACAAAAGTCTACCAAGTTCTGGCTCTTTTCTCCAAGTAGGTTATCTTCATAACATTTCTTTCAAGTTTGCTGTTTCATGAATATTAATATTGCGAACACATTATTGGATATAAATAGGTCTATAAATAACAGGGTAGAACGGTTGATTTATTAACTGTTTGATAACAAGCAGTAAGAGTCACTCGCCATCAATCAATCAAGTTGTCAGTACCACTATGTAAATGACTGGATGTGCAATATCCATCACTATTGGATGGATGTATGGAAATTGTTACTAGGTTTATGATGAACCTTCTAGAACAGAACATAACATCATGCACTTATTATAATGTAATTGATATTATTGTTGGACTCAGTCGTTTAAAAAACAAACCAGGTGGTCCAAGTAGCAGACGATTCTACAGATAAACAATAAAACAACATTAAAGTTACAGGCGTAGTTCCTATCGCAAGTAATTTAGTCCGTAATGTATCTTAATAACTCGAGAACAATAGTAAGGTAATCTCGCACATCCGAGTTTTATTCCACATTTGGCCTTCTGGCTGTGTTGTTTTTACATAAATTCATCATTTTATCATGTTTACAGCTCTTAAAACGGTGTCGATTATAATTATGCAGCCTACAAGAAATATTAAAATGTTAATTTTATCGAGGCTGGCACAGGGTACTTGTTGCTATGCTAGCCATTCTCACTATCTATCATTCACAGTATACTCTCTCTGCGGAGGACGCTCTCCTCAGACTCTGACATTAATTGACATTTACCTGAAAGGCGATGGAGTTTGCGTGTTAATTGATAGATCTCGGCAGTGAATCCCGAGGCTGGAATAATCTGTGAAACTTCGATCCTATCCTATTCTATGTGTAGCAAAACCGCAGTAACTTTTCTGAATAGTTCTCAATACCTGCAATGCTGCAGATTTGTTTCGGCTACTTTTTTACCAATGCCAATTATATCTTTGAGGTGTCATTCTGGGTCGATGATAAGAGGGACGCTAAGGTCGTTCGTGATAAACGAATTTGATTAAGAATTTAACGTGCTCAAGATTAGAGCAGACTTTTTAATCAGTTGAAAACACGACTTCATTTTTACGAGTTTCGTCTTAGCAGTTCTTTTTTAATTGCCTCTCGACGCGCCCGGGCATTGTAATGCGCTATTTAATGATGCTTCAAAATGTAAAATGCATTGCTGCACCATCTTTGTTTTAGTGCTTCTTATTAAAAAGATCACGCTAAGTGCTCGTGATCTTTTGAACTTAATTTTGGTGTGAATTAAAACAAGTAATAATTCGCTACAGCCTGGGTACATTACTATTGAAATTCGGTTTTAAGGACCAATCGAAAATTGAATTACACGTACAAAACAAGGTAGACTTTACTGTACCAAATGAAAACGAAGTGTCGAACATAGTCGGTAATGGTCATTGTAATCAGTTACAACAAATCAAAATCGAGACGCATTTGAATTACTTACTTTATCTGACGCAACGCGGTGTTTTGTTCCGGTTCAGAATCGACATTGAATAAAATTCGATACGCCGACAGTCGAGAACAGCTAGAAAAAACATGGGCAATCTAAATTTTGTAGTCAAATGACAATTTATATAAAAAAAAGGAAATTGCTTTTAATATAACAATACACTAACAGTCAATGTTGTTGAGCTAGGCAATTAAAAATACTGGAAAATGTTTGCCAATTGGATATCATAAACTAGGCATCGATTACTGCCAAAAAAAAAAACGAAAACTAGTCTAATAAATCCATCACGGTAAAAAAACAATGTATAACGGAGGGTGTAATCCATCACCTGCGTGTATTAAAAAAAAAACAGGTGGGCAATTCAAAAATTGTTCGCAGTATAACAAGGGTTTTGTCGCCTACGCACATCCGTTTATTTCAATGAAATAATGTCATAATATTACACGCAAAGAAAAACGAATTTCGAATTACGCATGCAGGGTTTATGGGGTTGTGCTGGCACTTAATTAGAATATCAATAATTTGTACCGGCGCGACGGTGTTTACCAACTGACCCTGCCTTTGTAATCTTAATAACCCGACACTCAGCAATAAAAAGTGGTCCGTAATAATATTCGCATTACAATTCTGTTCCCAGTTCAGTGCTAGCTGTCAATAACGCAAGACTCAATTAATGGTTGCGTTATTAATTGCGTAAGTGGCGAATATTTTATCTGTGTGACAGAATTCTGCTCTAAAAACCAACGCGTTAAACTAGCCTGGTATTAAAATTGGAGTGGATAAACTGGTTTTGAGCTTTGGTTTTTAGCAGTAGATCATAAAGATAGTCTGGGCATAAAATTCCCTGGCTTCCTGAGTCTTGGGCGCCGGCGCAGGACGACCGCGACCGCGGCGACCATGCGGGCACTTGCAACAATGAGTTCACACAACCGGTTGCAGGACCGTTACAGATGAGCCACCGGCGACTTCGCCGTCGCCTGTGAATATGCATGAGCCAAGATTTGACCTCGGGTTATTAGACCGCGCTCTCGGAGCGTGGGACCGCTCAGGTATAACAATCGACATTTGACATTTGCGTGACACTCGTCGAATGACTTCCCGAAGTTCACATCAAATAATTGTATCTTGAATTGATGTTACTGCAGAATGATTGTTATTTGTTGTTTAATATGGTCTTGTTGTGTTCTAATTCTAATGGTTATTTTAATGTTTATTTATAATTTATTTCCTCAATGGACTTGCGACGATTTCCGTAATATAAATTAGTGATGGATGCCATAACAAACGGAACGTCGATATAATTATTTAGAACAAAAGCCTAGTTGATGAAATTATTTCTCGAGTTCTTATTTGACAGGTTTACCTCGTAAATAAATAAAATATCCACAGAGCATTTCGGATAAGGCGAAGTGCAAATCAAATGTAAGATGGGTAGTCAGAGCGTGAACGGGACGTGGCCATCAATCAGGCGAGAGGCCGCGGGTCAGGCTCCGCACCCCGACCACCTGTCGCGCCCGCGCCCGCCAGCTCACACCAATTGCTAATCAGTCACTAAGTTACGCCAAATCTCAGCCTGACAGGGGGACCTCGCATCGCCGCCGTGCGGGTAATGCTATTTTGACGAACAAGGGCATTAGCCGCCGCGACAACGTGTTTTGTCACCAACAGTTTTCAAGCAGATCGACCCCTCTAAAAGAGTTGCGAGATTTTTGCATTTATCTTTAATGATCAACTTGGGCGGACGCAATTGAAGTTATAAAACTTCTTTAGCGGCGTTATGCAGTTTTTTTGGGATGAGTAAAAAATGACAAAAAAAAATAATAATGTCTATTTGATTTTTCTGTGATAAACTTTCTAATGTAAAATACTTAAATGAAGTGTTGTTTTTTTATCTTTATATGCATATATATTTCTTCTGTGCTTGTGTTTAGAAGCCAGTCTCATAGACTTAACTGCGAGATGCCATTACAAAAAAAAGAGAGCGCAATAAATGAATATTGTATTTAACCACATAAATGATAGTATTTTTATGCTGATAAATAAAGCAATTTGTGCGAAATGATTCCCTAACCATTCCAAAATATTCAAAAATGCACAACGTAAAAAAACGTTAACGTTCAAGTAATCACTTCTACCGGCACTCCCGGAGTGCAACCCGTTGTTTTTATTTCTGGATCCGCTACAAAAATTCTAAAAAATAAAAATAGATAATTGGACCGTTACAGCCTTTTAAACGTCCTTCTATCGGAGAATTTCTTTCTAATACCGCGTAATAAAAGTAATCTCATGGACCTTTCACCCGTTGAACAAAAGAATTATTGCTCATCGAAAGAGCGGGAATTCTCGAGTAAAATAGCAGACATTTTTGAAATAGCGGTAGCTTGTCATTTGAAGCGTCGGTATCGGAGTCCGGCGAGCGGCGAGCCGCGGCGATCGCTGTAAATTTCATCGCAATAGTGAATGTACACGCGAGACTAAAAATAAACATGGCGGCCACAACGGGCGTAGTCAGGCGATACTGAGATAACTGCTCCAGCGTGTATCGCCGACAACAGATCCGGCGCGGCGCCACTGTGTTGTGACATGCGAATTCGCTTCACACAACATTTATTGTTTAATTAGTTGAGTTAAATTTAGTAAACTGCCGTCTTTTGAGTGGGCGCCAAAGTTTTATTTTAAAGACAGTTTCGAGTTAGCTATTTTTTCAGGTTTACTACAAAATTTAAAAGTATTTACCTACAAAATGTCCGATTGAAAGAAGTTTGAAAATAAACGCTGGCTAACTCAATATTGGAAATGAATCGAAACTGTGATTTATATCTATGGAACAGAGTTTTAATAGCTTTAAAAGTTTTCACAGAAATAATTTATGGGATTGCAGAGCGGCTTGAAATCAGGCACGCAGAAAAAACAAATCTGAATCCTGAAAAAGTTTTCAATCTCTTTCATACGAGGCCAATGTGTTTAAAGAGTTCTCTAAGAATAGTTGGTTTTTTTTTACCAACTAAAGTTACAGAGGCTTACTGAAAAACTCCAGGAAAGTTGATGAAAAACATCCTGTTTCAGTAATATTTCGTTATCTGATATTTGACTGCAAAGCGTTTGTCATCGCACGTTGAACTGGAAACTAAATCTTAAGCGAACCATGAGATATAGCGGTGAGAGAAATGCTACAAAAATGTTATGCTAACGTCGTATACGTCCCGGAAACAAATGGACAAGAAAATTCTCGCATCCGTAAAGGAAATTTGTATGCAGAGTTTCAAGAAAATTGTTTCATCTGCAAAGCAGCAAAAGTGTGACAGGCAGAAACAAACTCGATTGAAGAGAGGAACGGACCTATACCGTCCGTGGGATTCCTCTCGGCCAGATCACGTTTGTGGAACAAAAGGAGCGCGCGGCGAGCCGACACAGGCAAAACGAGCAAAAAAGCTTGCGTTCAAATGGAGCTTTTCATACTTAACCAACTCCGTGCACTTATAGAGTGCCCCAAATGACGCAAGCGTCTCAAACTCAAAGTCTTGAGTATTTGTGTTTACGCATGCGATTTGCGAACATATTTCAGTAAGTACTGGAAACATTCAAAAAGTTTTAAGGAAGCTAACCGAGAATACCTTCGGCAAAACGGAACGAACAACCGCCAACTCAAAATGTGCAATGTGACAACTCCATGGAGCATTAAGAAGACATTAGGGGTGGGGTTAGAGCGACGACAGAGGGCGCATTATTTAGCAATTTATCACGTATCCGATAGCAAAGGAATATGAACTTTCTGTAACTGTTGCTTGTTTATTATTTTAATAGTTTCTTACGTAAGTTAATTTTTCAACATGTATACTCAGAATTTACATGCTGTTTCCTGAAACGTAACGAATAGTCAAATAGAATGTTTGTGATATACATTAGAAAGCAAACATTATAGCTGTCACTTTCGCTTGTCGGGTTACAATGACTCGCTTGAAATCACCGCATGAACCTTTCATCGCGCGTCACTACGAGCTTTCAAAAAGCTTTCAGTGGTCGATCGCGCTCACTATGATTATCACCGTTGCCAATATACGTTCTGCGATTGGAGTTATGGCAAATATATGAATAAATGTGAAATGTTGAAAATTGCTGTTGTATAAGTTGACGCAATGTCTACCACGTTAACCTCTCAATTTGTATGGGTAACTGTGGCTCGCCACAAAGTGCGGTTGCCAAGCGCCCGCACCGGAAAATTTGGCGGAAACCGATCGACATCGCGGCTCAAAACTATGCATTTTAAGTCAAATCAATCGATACGCGGTCGGACGCACACGTGTGCTAGTTGTTTATGTGCCACAAAAACCACAAAGTTTTGCGAGACTGCCAAATGTGGAAGTACATACTTCGCATGAAGTGGCTTTTAGGGTTTCCCATGAGAGGAGTTAGCTTAAGTTAGTGGACGAATGGGGCACAACTCACGCGGCGTCATTATCGTTACAGTTCAGTGGTCGGCGCCAATTTGAGCGGGTGTGTAACGAGCACTGCGCCCACACTGGTCCCAGGACTTGCTTAATTGAGGTCTCCACACACTCAATTTCTTTATATAAAACTTCAAATGTTATTCTAATATTATAACCCTTCACAATGGTCTACTGACGTCTATAACGAATTCGCGATGAGGTTGTTAAATTAGGGGGACGAAAAAGCCAGAAGTCCCGAAGCCTGAAGATAAGTAAAAATAAACCTTTTATTCGTGTTTAAACCCTACTAAAGCTAAATTTGCATTGAACAACAAAATGACTGAATGTAGTAACGTATACAAAACTATCGTCGAGGTTGATGGAGGTAGATGGCCCGTGGTGGAGCCGGGTACCGGAGCGTGCCTGCTCCCGCACCCATAAATATTTTACGGTGCACTCCTTTATGGTATTGTGATTAGATTGTCGCGCTGCTTGTGCCACGCGAATCTATGGTATATCGAATTTGGAATAAAGTGAACGCGTGTCTCGAGTATTTCGCGTGTGTAATGGAATTTTGCCAAGAACTACATGTGTTGCGGGATTCACAAGCTTTGCTAGTTTTATTTTGTTGTTTCATTAAATTATTACAGGTGTCACTTTTATGACCAGACGTAGCCAAATAGGAAGGCTTATGATATCAGCTGCAACAATGTATATTTATGGTTTCATGTCTTTAAGGACCAAAGTTTTCTTATATTAGTGAAGGACTTCATCCCTTCTGTATTTAACTTTTTGAAAGTGAAAATAATTTTAAAATGCGAATCTCGAGTTAGTATCATAAATCCTATTTTATTGAATCATAAATCTGTTACACGACTTCAGCAACTGGCGATTACACTCGATGCAATATTCACAACGCTCCTCAAACAGAGAGGTACCTATAAATATTTTGACAAGGCTGTGTTATATTTTCGTTTGAATATCGGTATAATAAATATGAAAGAGCGCAAGGTGGGTTAGATAGATTGGTGTAAGTGTTCGATGTTCGATCTAGGAGAACCGGGGCGCAGGCGAACATGATGTCTACACGGTGTCGGAGAAGGGGAAGTGGTAAGGTCGCCTTACGCCGTTTGAAAGTGAGATGCGAGGCGCCAGGAGAGCAACAAATTAAGTCCCCGCGGGGAGCGGCGCCGCCCACGCCCGCGTTGAGAGCCGCCCGCGATAACGTCTCGCCGAAGGGAAAACTTGAATATTTCCAACGAATTACGTAACCAAATTCGCTGAATAAAAGTTCGCGTACGTGGCCCGACAACCGGCAAAGTATTATTGAAGTTCTCTTTACATTCTAATTAGGAGTTTAGAAGCGTTTAATTGTAGAATATGTCGCCTTCGAGAATCCATTACGCGTGGAAGTTTATTGAATACAGTAATTGTACAAGTGTCTGCTATCAATTTTGTTTGTAAGCGACTTCAGTGCCCTTGTAACGTTATAAATATGTTAGCACGTGTGTTGTGTTTATCTTTAACGAATATAACACACTATATAACTTAAAAAGGCAGAAGCTTTGTCAACAACTATAGACCCATTTCGGTTTTAACTGCTCTTTCTAAGGTTCTGGAAAGAATTCTTAGTAACCGGGTTTAAGGACTTCTTAAATAGATACATCATAGCAGACAATCAGTATGGTTTCCGTCTCGGTATCTCGACTGAAGAGGCAGTACTTGATTTGACGCAGTTGGTTGCTGGGAATCTCGATAGGAAAACCAAATGTCTGGTAATATTTCTAGATCTTTCGAAGGCATTCGACACAGTTTCTGTTTCTATACTTATTACCAAATTAGAGGTACTTGGTGTCAGAGGTATAGCATTGCAAATTTTTAAAGATTATCTGAACAACCGCACCCAAAGAATCAAAATTGATAATCACTTCAGTGACGAAGAAACGTTATCCTACGGAGTGCCCCAAGGTAGCATTGTGGGTCCAATTTTATTTCAAATTTATGTTAATGACTTATGCAGAATGTCCCTCTCCAACTCGACGATCTTTGTATATGCCGATGACACCGTGGTAATAGTTGACAGGTCAACATGGGATAGTGTTAAACGTAACGCAGAATTGGCACTACGTGAAATAATTAAATAGCTTAACCTAAATCTACTTACCCTCAACTGTAACAAAACATTATATATTCCATTCGCCATCCGTCAGAACACTGCACCGGACCACACCTTTGCGATAAGTGCGCACACTTGCTCACAACTATCATCTTCATGCCAAAGTCTAACACTCATGCGTACAGATCACATCAAATACCTCGGTGTTCAAATAGATTTAGGTTACGCTGGAATAAACACATTGATGCCTTAACTTCGAGAACGCTGAGACTGATACATTTCTTTAAGACACTGAGAGCCTCTGCAAACCTTGATACCCTCAAAATGGTGTTCTATGCTCTGTGTCAGTCCGTTCTTAGGTACTGCATCAGTGTATGGGGCGGTGCAGCCAAAACAACTTTTCTTATCAATATTAAAAGTGATGCTACGAAAACCCTATCGCTATCGAACTACTCAACTGTACTCAGATAGTAAGGTATTAACAGTTCGTCAGCTCTTCGTGTTGCAATCTGTTCTGAGAAGCCACACCAGTGTCCCACCATCTGATCCCAACAAACGAACCAATATTCCTCCAGGTACACAACACAAAACCGTTTTTGCCAAACACCAATTTTTCACATTAAGCTCACTAATCTGTAAGAAAATTCATAAACAACGAAATATTGTAGATTGCAATAATATTAAATTAAAAGCTAAGGTGATGGAATGGATACTTCAACAGCACTACACACAAACTGAATCACTGCTAATATACATTGCCTAATATTGCATTATTTTTGCTCTTATTGCCTAACATACACCACCACACACTCACTATTATCATACAACAACTCACCTCACACACACACATCATTTACACAACCCCACACACATTAACCACATAGGTTTACATATTTGGTTTTTACATAGGTTTTAAATTGTTATTTTAGACTAACTTTCATTTTCTTTTCCTTTTTTCTAAAAATATAATGTTTAAAAGAAAATATTCATAGTTAACACAAACAATAAGTTGGCACGCGTTGGCAATAAGTTGTCCGCAGTTGCATGCATCCATATTTTTAAGTAACCTCACAGCTGAACACTGTCTCTTTAGATACAGGTTATCCTAGTTTGAGAGGCAGGGTTCATTATATCTGTATACAGACTCCTGCAGCGTAGTAAGCATCTTGTTAATTAGTGTATATAATGTACTTGTTTCTTTGTGTCAATAAATATTTTTATTATTATAATTGAGTAACGAAATAAACGTAATTAAAATAAAATAAAATTGGAAAAACAAGCAAATATGGTGATCATGAAATAGTCATATTCATGTAAAATATTGTATGTAATTCCGACGGTTAAACCAGAAAAGGTTTGTGCTTCGTTAATCTTCTTGTTTCCGAATTATCACGAACTTTGTGCCACAGAGTAACAAATACAAGGTGTTAGTGTTAGAAAGTAATGTAATGGAATTCTTCCTGAATTTATTTTAGACTGTACTTTTCTTAATATAATGGCAATTGCTAGGTACATATTTTTGCTCATGATAACTATACCTATATGGATTACGAACTCGCAAGAGTACAGACATATGATGAAAATATTTTACTTTATTGGCCAATATTCCCTTATTTTATATTACGTTATTCGAAAATGTTATAGTCGTTTCACGAGAGAAATAAAACTCTTACCGCAACATAAACTTTATCACATAAAGTCATAAATATTTTGTACCAATATCACTTCCCCCGTCTGAGGTGTGGCATTGGCGTTCGCTTCTAAATGTGAACTTTTAAGTTTATTGGTATCAAAAACTTTTTATTTTTTATTCAGCGCACATTTATTTCAGTAGCATTTCGACCTGCACGATCGATGCACAGGTACAAATTCTGTATTTAATTATGAAACCGTTGTAAAAGTACAAAATAGCAAGCCGTTATTCACTGCGAGTGCCTGCAGTTGAAACGACACTGCAGGATTAACGAGCAGATTAAACAAGCGAGAAATAATAGACGCACGATACAGTTAATGACGGACCAATAAAAAAGAAGGAAGAAATCTGCCAATAGCAAAGCTTAAGCGAGGGTATAAAATTAAATGGGTAGAAGGCGTTTTTACAAGTTTATCGAGCGTTCCACATCGGGCAGACGTCTAATGGGCTCGCAGGCGCCGCGCACGCTGCCTGTCTGTCTCGGCGGCCAGTGACGTGCCCGCCCGCCAGACCGTATGAAACCGACATTTAGACCTTACCAATTTCCGATCGATAGCCGACTAGGAAAACGTTTCACTTATGATATGTCACGGTATATTACACTACACTCATGATGCTGAAGCGATAATAGATTAAACAGTTCCTTATGAACAAGTGACTGTAGCGAGAACAAAAAGGTCCGAATGGGGGCTACTTACACAGAACGCCGCGGTTGGCTGCTCCCTCGCTCCGCTTTTAATGCGGATTTATCGACTCAAATTAATCGTGTAAGTAGAGAGCCGGCCGAGGAAAGTTGCGTGAAACGCGATAAAGGACCTCTATTCGTTCGAAAAGCTGTTCATTGCGACTTAACTAAATTGACCAACGTTTGCTATAAACCTGCTTGAGTGATCTTATTGAAGAGGATCTATTACAAAGAAGTGTTGAATGACTGGATTCAATATTTTCAACCGCAGTCACGGGGGTAGCTTATAGAGTCAGCAAGCTCAAGTGGCATTGAGTGCGCTTGTCATATCTGTCGAAGGACCGATGCCCGCCGGAGTGGACAAGACTTTGCTAGAGGACTGTGAATCGGCAAATACAGCGTCAGACAGACACCCTTCAGCCAGATTTATCCATAACATGAACAAGGTAGATGTAGCTAGTGGAAAAACAGAAATCAGTATTATAGTAAATTTCAGGAAACCCAATACAGAGACAGGTTAGGAAGCGGCATATAGCGAAAATCAAATTAATTGAAAAGATTAATTTCATAAAACCAAGAAATACAAATATCACTAAAATGATAAAAGATTATATTCAGATTCAATGTTAAAAAATTAACTTAAAAAGCTCTTATCAGAACCACACTGACAAACGTGAGTACCTACATGAATCTCCCCAACAATATGATAAAAGCATGTTTAGTAAACAGCGAGTAGCGTGGCGATGCGGTTTCGGGTGCGATGTCGAACGCGACTGGGTCTCCGGAACGACACGTCAGCCCACAATCTCATTTGTGCTTCCCACTACAACGAGCGACACGTAGGAAATGAGATGCGATTAGCTTACCCAGCCGGCGAACATTTGCTCTGTACATCGGCACAACATTCACATAAATTTAAAATAGCTGTGACAACAAACCCGTAAGGAAATATTGCCTGTTTATCAGCACAGGTACACCTACTTTACATTTAACATGTTTGAAGCGAGATTTTAACTTTATAAGGCACACAATCGCCCTAATCGAGCCGTTTCACTTACACATTCAACTGCAGTATGTTACCATTGTGCGCTCTCTTGACTTTTGATAAATGATCCGATTAAAATGAGATTGCTGATAGTCTCTTTTTAGTTATATTACGGTTCTATATACCTGATCTTGAGAAATGGAAGACTGAATGCTGACGATGGGATTCGAAACGATAGATATTACAAATGGTTATTATTCTAAATGCTTCGATTCAAGTACTTGTATTTGCAAGATCTACCAGTATCTTTGACATGGTAAGCTCAAGCTGAAACTTAAAGCACCATAAATAGAATGCTTAGGAAGTCGCTGTTTGTTGCCAAAAGAAAACACTGCAATATGTTACAATCATCAGATCCGTCGCAAGTAATTCACAAAAGATATAAGCGAAATGGTTTCCACCAACTTTTGGAATAGAAAATTCTCAAGGAATAGCTGTGTGTTCTTCGACGGGGAGTGGGAGTGATTCCGAGCCGCTTACACTGGCACCCGCTCCGGGACTGCATAATACATTGCGGAGAATGCACCGCAGTTTGATCCCTTTCTAGACAAGGTAAGTACGACTGTACCCCGAGTGGAAAGTTCTCTTGATGTTACCTCCACTTTTCTACCAAGTAAGGACATGAGCTAGTATGGGGCTTTACGGTTTCAACGTAAATTGACAAAGTTTTGAGTATGACATCTCTTTGTCTTCTTACAAAGGAATATCGACCATGTTCAATTATTTATGACTAATTGTTCTTACAACTTTGCGAGTGCAAAGTTCGAGCGAAGGTATTAAAGGGATACGTACAAACTTGTGTGGGAATAATGAAGGCATTTAAGGTACATTGTCGAGACATTGTCAATAAGGCACCTTCAGGAGTTAGTAAAATACTGTGTTATTAGTCCAATATTGGGTAAAGTTCGTAGCAGCAAAACAATCTTTTGCTTCGGTCGTTAAAGAATTTAGTTCCCGGCCATGTCCACGCTAGCTCTACGGCTCGTAAAAGTTTGGTGTGTGGATAATAAATATGCTGTTTTTACCCGAAGAGACTCCTAAAACGAGCTGTTGTTTGTTCACGTAAGCGCTGCATCTATTATTAAAAACATTTTTACGACGATGCTTTTAAAATCTTTAGATGAATTACATGCTTATTAAAGTTTAACTTATTCAATAAATTAAAATTGTATGTATTTATTTACCGAAATGTCAATTTGTGCTGAACAATACTGAGAGAGACAAGGACTTCGAATTATAGCTGTCAAGTAACAAACAGTTAATTTGGTTTCTGTTCCATTATAAATTACAAAGTAGCTTCACAATATTTAATTAAAACATGAGATAAAATATTGCGATGACATAATTTTCTTGAAATAAGTCTGTTTCGTTATTAAATCTCAATATTTGTTTATTTTTACACCATATCTTAAAGTAATTCGTGCAACTATATTTCATACACATATTATCAGAAAAAGAAAAACACCCTGAATTTTACAGACTCTAAAGAATAGAGGTTTGAAACACGTTATTCAGTAAGCACAGTTCTTTCTCTACAGTTCTGTAGGCTTCACGGAGAGGCAATCTGGCATTTATTAATGTGGATCGGCCTGGCAGACCCAGACAATGGCGCGCATGTTTCTCCGAAATTGTGAACCGAAGTAGTGGACCTGGACTTCGTTGCACGTAAAAAAACCTTAGGTAAACGACGGCCCACATAAGTAATTCAGAAGGTACGAATAAACAAAACAACTAAGTAGTGTTCTTTCATGCATATCTGAGTACTTTTGTACCCACATTTATCTATTTAAAAGTTAGTTAAATGTAACGACACGCGTAGTTTTCCAATCTTATTTAACAAAGGACAGAGTTTTTTATGTGGAGTCGTGCAAGGTTAACCGGTGTTTCCTCGTTTGACAAAAACTTTATGTTCAAAATCTGTCTCAATCAAGGCAATACTTTTATTGAATTGCCGTCTGGTTACCTTGACAGATTAATTTATTGATTCTAGTTTCCGTTGACATTTTGATAGCATCAGGTCCGAAACATACGTGTGTGACATATTTTTTGTGTTGTAAATACGAGGAAATGTTTTATTGAACAGATTACTGGTGTATCAATAGATACAGAAGGTGCGGTTGTTTGATTTTCGAAATTTAAGAGTATAATAATTAAGAAGAATAATTTCTCACCATCTTGCAAGAGATATAAGACAGAAGATATACTAATGACGAGAGACGATCGTGAAATGAAAGTTTCATTTTTAAAAAACTCCTTGAAAATATTGAGAAAACTTGAACCATTTTGCTGAGCAAAAGTTACGAAAGATAAGCGAGTAAGATCTTGGTATTTTGCCAAGAGAGTAATCATGAAAAATATGACAGAGAAACAGTACGATATTAAAATACGAAATAAATTCTCAGCTAGACAAAATATTACAAAAGGATAGCGAAGTAGTAGGGCTGATTTATTACGAGCAAGGTAGGTATGCGATTGATTTGTCATTGCGGTAGATACGTTCTAGAGGACTAAAGATTTTAGCGTTAGGTAGATAATGTTTGACTTACTTTGAAGAGAGCTCCTTTACAATGATATATGACTCCGGGCAAAAATCTGAAACAAAGAACACTACCATTATTAAGTTGAACTGGACTTTACACGTGCGTGCTTATATTTTATTTTTACAGTTTTTTGTAAAATAACAGATATAGTACAAGTTTAAGGTGAGCTATAACCGGATAAGATAAATTCCTATACTGATATCATTCTAAGAACAAATTGGCGGTTGAATATAAAACTAAACCAATTAAAAGTTTTCCAATACGCCTTGTAAATTATACCAATGTTAAACTCGCAATAGCCGCTCCACACGGCTTCTTGCTGACTTCTCCTAAAATTGAAGTTTTGGAGCGTTCGCGACGCACTCGGCCTGATTTATACACACACACAAACATACTGAAGATACAACCATATTTTATGTGCAGCGGAAAGCATGTTAAGTAATCTGTGATGCAGTGCGTGACTTTCAATTCGTTCTTTATTTTCTTTCGACCGTCTGGCTGTTTTAATTCGGTTCTTGCTGGATAATGATACGATGTAAAGTTTCAAGATTTGTATTTCTTTCAAGATATATGTGCTGACCGTCCGTTCCGGTGAATAACAGAAAAGTTGCATAGATATAATGTAGTTTTACGTTTATATTGCAAATTCCCAAGTCGAGAGGTAAAACAATAAATCTGTAGGGGCCCCTGTAGTGTTTGCTGTGCAATCACGGCGCTATTCTAGTTACATAATTCCCTTTTGCAGCGCACAACGAAAAAGCTCCACATAAAAACTCCATTACTGGGCGGCATTCGTTTCGCCATGACACAATACGCGTTAACCGACAAAATGAGAGCATCGTAGCTAGTTACGGTAATAAAAGCTGTTATTATGAATCGCAGCGATGGGTGCGCGGTCGGTGGCGGGGCCAGGTAAACACTGTTATTTGCATTACACGCCCCGGCCCTTGGCTAGGATTTGTGACATCCGCCGGTAAGCTCAGCGAGCGCTCTCCCGCGGCAACTCTAATTATTGTTGAATTCATTACGGAAACGGCGACATGTACAAGATTGGATTTTGTGCAAATATCTTTACAAGGTACATTACCTTGCCTCAGTATGCGATCGCTATCTTATTGCTGAGTGTAATAGTTAGCTAGCGAAGCGAACACTACGACCGCGTCGGTGAGATACTGTACCGTAAGAGGAAAAGCTTCACATTCACATTTATTAACTAATTAACGCGATGAAACGGTAGCTGCGTCTCAGAACGATAGTTTATTTTAATTTACACGACTGAAGAGGCAGGCACATACTTACATGCAAGTTAAAATAATAGGTGAAAGGAAACAAAACGTGTGTTAATAAGTAAAAGTCTGTATTAGGTCTGGAGAGATAGGACTAATAAGAGGTAGGGGGCGCGGGGGAGGTGAGGAAGCTTGTTGAGCGTGGAGGCGGCCGCAAGTGTGCAAGTTTCACGCTTGCGGCGGCAACGTGTAACGCGTCTTTTTACAGAACGTCTGAAACGGCGAGCGGAATTCAAAAGCTTGAGCTAGTTCCGTGGTGGCGCGACAGTTCCGAGACAAAGGCCCTACACATCTACAAAAGCGTGCCCCGCAATTGAATTTTCCGACATTCCATACGCGAGATTTTTGCGAAGCTTACATGAAAGTCTTTGAAAGTTTATTGTTTAAATCAACACGTGAACAGTAAGTAGATAGCAGCAGTTTATGTCCCTCGTTGTAGCTCAGAATTATAGTTTGAGCTTGTTGGTATGTATCTCTTGTGACCTATGGCTCGTGATAGGGGGATCACCGCTGAGCTAGCGTTGCCCAGACAACAATAGAGAAACTTTACACGACACACTGAACATGAGGACTTGGCTTTTGCTATTACGGTTAGCATTTATGCTGGTAATGAGGAAGCTGTGTTTTAGAGCTGTTAACTGCCTGTAAAGTAACTGTTAAAGTAAACTACGACTATCAAAACGATCCGAGAAGAAATTTTAATGGACCGTGTTAATTTTCAGAGTAATTGGCAGGTCGTGCTCAAGATGAAGTAACATCCATTAACTTGTTCCTGTTACAATAATATTTGCTCACTTGAATGTGTTGATGAGTTACAGATCACTGATGTTATTGAATGATAAAGCAGTTCTTTGACTGGTTGCATTTATTAAAGTTATCTCTCGTCCCACTAAGTTACACTCCGGATGAAAACTTACTGGTGTTGTTTTTAACTGCTATGAACTTATGAAGCTTTAAGCTTAATTTCAAGACAAACAAGATAAATATTAATGCTCACAAAGTTACGGCTGAAAACTTTCAGTAGTGTTATTAAAACAATATTTTCGAAGAACATGTTGCAAAATACCTACTTAATATGCGAGTTAGTCGGTTTATTAGCATAGATGGGAGTAGCAAACTTTTGTATTTTCACAAAAAAAAAAAACTTTAAAACAAGAACTTTATTAGTAAAGTTCTATAACGCGCTTACAAAACTCAATCGAAGTGCGCGGCACGTCGTACGTAAAACTCTACGAAAGTATGACTATGACAAAAGCACGTGCGCACCCGAACCTTCGAAACTTCCCGAAGGACACCGCGACGTTATTTAGGGGCGTTTCTGAAAGGCAAGGTGTGTCGTCTCGGGCCCAAGGGAATTCACTACGCTTTAAAGCTGGTAATTTGATGTGAGTCTTTCGAGATTTTTCCATCTTCCCGGGTCGTTCGGGGAGCGGGCGGATTAGGCCACGCACGGCATGGGCGAGGGCGGCGACGCGCCAGATTAATGTCGCGAGCTTTGCGCCAAATTTAAAATGTCACGTTCCATTTTTCCAGCCAACAGAGTCCGTCAGCGACCCGAACAGTTAATACTTCCGATTGCACGCATTCCTTACGCAGTAATAAATGGACACGCGGCCGGAATAAAAAGTAACATGCTCAGACGCTCCATTACTTACAATATATTATGTACAGACGTTTATTTATAAGTAAATATAAGTTACAAGTACTGCTCAATAAAGTTATTTCAGCTTAACTTAACAAAATAAGCAATCTTGTAGATGACGACGTGATAAGACTAGAGACTGAATAGTCGTCCTTGAGACAAATAAAGAAGAAAAAACTGTCAGGGGTCAATGATTCCTATGTGTGTCTGCAGCACACACACGCACAGTACGCACACGTATTATCTAAAGTGTAGTCAACATGGAAACAGGGCGTAGGAAAAAAAGGCAAAGTCGTAAAACTGGCGCCCACCAATCGCCAAATAAGGCCAGCGAGGCACCGGCGAGCCGCGCGGAGTCGTCCTTGACTCCCGGCCAAATGACATAAGTTGGCCCATGGGCGCGGATTCTTGACTAATCGATAAACAAGACGGAATGGATGAAGAACCCAAACGTCGAATCGCCGCACCACGCTAAGCCATTAACTTGCCGACTAATTTGGTCACGATTCCATAAAACTGTTAAATCAAACGCAAACAGCGTAGACAATAACAACAAGGTCAATTTAACATGCAGTCCAAAAATTTGCAGCACTTCGTTGTCCTTTTCGATATACAAGGCGTCTATGATCTCACTTTGCTTTTTTTTTTGGCGGGTGGAAAATAATCAAATAACCCCTCCCGCTCTTGGGCAGAGCGAAAGGGAGTGTCAGACTTCTACTGACTAAAAACCACCCATGTTCCTTCTCAGCCCTATGTGTCTAGGCCGCGGTAACACAACTTGTGTACAACCCGCAGTCCATCTCACTTAGCTTCAAGTGCGGATTTATGGTAACACTAGCTGTTGCCAGCGGCTTCACCCGATACAACTCGAAAATTATCCCACGGGAAGATAAAATCGGGATAAAAACTATCCTATTTGTTAATCCAGGTTATAAACTATCGTATTACCTAGTATTAACTGGGTTGTGGAGGTCAGATAGGCAGTCGCTCCATGTAAAATACTGGTATTCAGCTGCATCCGGTTAGACTGGAAGCCGACCCCAATATAGTTGGGAAAAGGCTAGGCAGATGATGAAACTATCTGTGTACCAAATTTCATCCAAATCCGTGTAGTAGTTTTTGCGTGAAGAAGTAACAAACATACACACTCACAAACTTTCGCCTTTATAATACATATTAGTGTGATGCTGTCTTACATCTATCACTAAAGAAGGGCGCAGTTACATTTTATAATACGAGTATCTTCCATAATAGTCTGGCGGCACATAAGTCGGAAACTTTTCCAATTTTCATATTCCGCCAGAAGTCAACATTCATAAAGAGCCTGAATTTTAATAATTTCACATTTATAGTATATAGAGTGCGTGTCCGTAGCAGCCATAAAATGTGCGTGCGGCTGAAAATTGATGCGTAGGGATATGGTGTAAATTTTGAGCTTATTATCGTAGCCTTGAATTTTGATAGGTCTAATGGGGTATAGCTTGATACACTTTTCACACGATCACAGCTTAGTTTGTTTTACTGTCTGAAGCATTCATAAAAAGCGTAGCTAAATGAGTTAGAGAATAAGAAATCTTGAACATTGCCTGTTTGAACGCGACGAACCGACGCGACGCCACGGATAAGTTCGTTACTGTCGTGTTGAGCTTGATCGCCACAATAAAAAAAAACAAAAATACCAAGTTGGCCCATCTGTTTGTCTACAAAGTTTTTAATGCTCGATTATTTAGTTAACTATTATGACCCTGCCACAATGTAGCTAAACAAGGTCGTACCTACTGTGGAAGCTACGTTACGAAAACCGATGCCTAATGAAAAATAGCGTGATCCTACATAATTGCAGGTATAATGAAATTCCTGGGGTGTTATGTAGGGGCTCTACAAAGTAAGATAACTTGCAACAGGCAAAGCCAATGGCAGGATTAGCATGCAGAGCGGCTGGCGCAGAAGGCTGGCCTGGTGTCAAGTTCACTGGCGAGCCCACGTAGCCACGTGCTCGTCCCCCGTCAACAAGGTGACTGACTTTACCATACTACATTCATACGACATGTATGGCGAGTAATTACATGTCTATGTCTCTGTAATGTCATGTCGGCCAATGACTTTTATAATATCTAATCTTGTTACACGGATATATGCTAGACACAGGCTTTGTCGATCATTGAGATTTGCAATTTGCTGAAAATTTGTCTGGGCCTAATCGTTTGTGATCTTTTTGATTTAGTCAAAAAGTAAGGCAGTAAGATTATTCTAGTACTTCCAATGACGTCAATTACACAAATCTCAAGTAAATGATAAGTATCTCTATATTATTCAGGCTTCTTGTTTTATATTACCATTACGTATGACGCAAATACATCCTATTTATCCAGAAAGAACATAAAGTGATGATCATATATATTAACTACAGTTATTCTCATTACAAAGCCATTCAGTAAATAACTTGAACAACATGATAAACATGAAGCTTTTACATTTTTTATAGTTTCCTCTCCTCTGCATTGGTTGAACCATAATTCGCGTAATTCATTCCGATCGTTCCACATTATCAGATATTCACAGAAGAGCGAGTCAATTTAGTAAAGTGACGATGCAAGCTAGTCAGAGTATAAGAGCTTTCCCCGGCACCAAATCAATGATTCATCGATCAATAATTGAACAAAGCGCATTAGTGAGGCGATCGCTAAACGTCCACTTCGCCGGTGAGTAAACACCGCGCGGTGAGCACGAAGGCGTAATCCGTAGGGCGGCAGCGGCACTTAGGACGCGCCACAAGCTCCGCACTCTAATTGCACACCAACTAATCTGTTTGCGTTTCTAACGCATCGAATTACCTATTCCATTCTATAGATTTTGAGTCCCGGTCTCGGTTTCGAGATTCCTCCGTGTCTCGGAAAGCACGTTAAGCCGTTGGACCCGGCTGTCGTTTGTAGGTCTTTGACAGTCGTGACAGGCAGACAGTGGCCCGAAAGTCTGACCACCAGCCTTATCAAAGGGTATCACATTACCCAGTAATAACTGGGTTGTGGAGGTCAGATAGACTGCCGCTGTTTAATATACCGGTATTCAAATGCATCTGGTAAGACTGGAAGCCGACCCAAACGTAGTTGGGAAAAGGCTAGGCAGATGATGATGAGATTTCCCCCTCATAGAGCAGCATCATACTGAGTGGTCACCTTATTGTCAGAATCACTAGATGCAGATACTAAGTGCGTAGGTAAATACTGAGTATTTATGTTCCGTGTGGACTGTGGAGTTATTAATTTTAGTTATTCGTTTTTTTGGACGTGTCAGCCACATTTTTATTTCTCCAAAGTCACGACTGAAATTGCAACATAAAAACAATAACATCAGACGTGCGTGATGTAACCTGTCAGAATTCACGGCGTATAAAATGCGAATAAAATGAAAAGTTCAGAATTACCATTATCATTTGATGCGCTTGATAAAGTCATGTTCAAGCGCGTTGCGCCCGCGCAACTGCAATCTTCACGGTGCGGACATTGCACCTATGACATCATCGGTGGATAAAATGGATGTAGTAAAAAATCTAGATTGAGATATTTTCAAGAGATGTTCATTGAGCTTTGAGAATAAAGATAGATGAAGAAATTAGTAATATTATACGATTCAAATTCTATTCTTGACGAGTTCACAACAGGTACACAACTTCGAACAAACATTTAACTTTGTGTGGAAATCCATAAAGCCAATAACTACTATACTTGAACTAGAATAGAACAAAAACATTGATGCCAAAAATGTAACGGATGTTAACGCGAAGATATCTAATGAAACAAATAAAAATACAAAACATAATACACTGAAGTCTGAAGGAGAAAAACTCAATAACTTGGAATTATCATTGACAACATATACAATACACTTCCTCCAATACAAGGAAAAAGTAAGGGGTACTTGAGTAAAGTACAATACGTGCCCTACTCGAGCGAAGGTTCCAAGAGTGTTCACATTGTTGGTGATTTCTTCGAGCCGAGGTGAAGGGCTCGCTCCTTAAAAGGTACACATTCGATTTTAAATATCACCAATATTTAATTTAGAATGACGCCTGTATCCGCCTCACTGCCTCTATATGAAAAGATTATTTTTCAACGATCTAATGATTGTATATTTTTGGGACTCCTGGAATTACCTTTTTTAAAAAATCTAATAAAAAAAAAAAAAAAAAAAAAAAAAATCTAATAAAAAAAAAAAAAAAACAATCAAATATCTAATAATCTTTTTTAAATTTCTCGCACAAGTTACCAAAACGATATTTTTTGTTGATTACTTATTAGGCTTTTTCCACAGCAATCGATTATGTTCTGGATCATTACATTGATTTATTGAAATTTTTGTTTGACAATAAAAATTATATATTATTATATTATTAAATTAATTTAAATTAATTTATTTATTTAATTTTATTTAATTATATATTATTATTATTATTTATTTTAAAATCATTCTACCGAAACTATTGAATTATTATTCTTGTTATGTGAATTTGGATTCCTATGCACTGTTAGGTGCTAGTAGCAGTTTTCTTAGAGTTTCTGACAAATGTATGTTATTGACTTTTATATATCTGTTAAAAATCAAAACATCCTGGTCACAGAATAACTACATGCCTACATATAGCCCTCAGTATTGTAGGCCCTATCTAAACTGAGCATCGCATTTGGAGTATCTAAATATTTAGCAAGCGCTTTACAGCAAAATACTAACAACAGTTCGTTAAAATAATGTAAATATTTCCGTAAGACAGTCTCGAGAAACAAGAGGGTAGTATAACTAGTGTTGATTCACAAACGATTGAATTTGTAGTGCTTCATACTGCCTCGACGACAACGGCGTCTTACTCACCAAGCTTTAGTTGAATCACACAGAAAATAATGGAAGATTTATCTAAAGGTTTATTTGAAAGAACAAAAAAAAATATTACAAACGTGTTAATGTCTACTGTAACATAAAGAAGATAATGCCTATATTTTTGACGGATACGAACAACAAGTCCACTCACAATAAAGTGCCAAATATTTGGACCTACTATAAAATTACACGTGATTTCAGATTAAATGTGTCGTGTATTTACTAACAAATATTTGTTTTAGGTTAAATTTCGAGTTCAAGGAGGAAATTTTAGTTATTTGAAGAAGATATATGGGCAATCGTCATGCCGATGAATTCTGTCTGCAAATTTTAAAACGGCATTGTGTGTAATGTTGCGTGTCGCCTGACAATGTATCTATAAATATTTATTGATAGATTTATTCCTCAAGTTGCTAAGCCTCGTACACACAGCGCTGATTTTGAGCCCGAGGACGAAATTACACGCTGAGTAATCGGGTGAGTCTGCTGTTCGTCTCGCTTGATGATTTCGTTTTATGGGCGCTATTTTTTGGTTGTGTTCAAGTGACTGATTCCCTCTATTTAAGTACCTCAGTAATTTATATTTGTCGCCATGCAATGCATTCGAACGGACAGTACTGATTACACAGCATGAGCAATGCCCTATTATATGCTAAGTTGGGTTTATTGTGCTAGTGCTACAGTTTGCGTTGAATCCGTTTAAAAATAATATTATAAATCAAGTAGAATATTCGAATGAATCGCCTACACAGGATTTGTTTAATGGAGCTATAGCAATAACTCTATTGCAATGGAAAATGTTCGAGCTGACGAATTGCATCGCGCGTCGCTTGGCCTTCGGATCCGTAATAGCCAAAAGTATGACTCAGTGGATTGCTGCAACGCAGACCTCGCTGTACTGCTGTAGTCGGACAGTAGTCTTTTCTCAGAACACATCAACACACGTTTATATATACAAAATAATTCACTATTTCCAGACTAGATGTTTGGTTACTACAACAGCATTGAGCACTCATTAGCTAACATATTTTATAATGAACAAATGCAATTGCCGAGAGTACGTAAAACTTTCTCCTGGCATTATAGCATATACGCAAGTGTTCTGAACGGGAATGACTTTTACATTAGATAAATTAGAGGCAGCTAACAATGGCGGCCGCTAACTAGAAAGTGAATCGAGCTGGTCCCGAGAATGGTCTTTCCGATCGTATCGATCTTGGGTTCGTTACCCCGTTCATTATTCTCTCAATCACAATAAGACCATTTTACTTTAAGTAAAGATGTATCTCACGCTATTAAAGTCGGTCCATCCGCATTGGTAAAAAACATAAGTAATGAATGCCACCGATGGTGAAAATTATAATGTATTCAAAAGGTACATCAGAAATAAATCTGATCCGACCTTTTACATTTCCTAAAATAAGAAAGGTCAACGTTCACATTCCGGACACTGTCTTTTAATTCAAAGACTTCTTCTTTTATGGCTTTTGCCGCAACATGCAATAAATTAGCCCTTTACGGAAAAATGGACATCTGCTCCTCTGGAAAAAATCCCTCCTTGGAAGTAAAAGGACAAAATTTACGATCCGTGTAACCGTGGGTAGTCGGACCTCGCCCACGAGTCGCATGCAAATGGCTCCATTGGAGCGGAGTAGCGTAGCTGCTAGGCACCAAGGAAGATTAAAATCGAAACACCTCGCGACCCTCGGTCGGCCAACTTGCCGGCTTGCTTCGCGCTCCTTTCGCGACACCAGCTAACTTGTGCCAGTTTTGCTTTTCAAATATTATCGCTTCGAAAGATCAACTAATTGAAGCCGTGCAATTTTTCTTATTAAATGCATTTACACTCGATTAATAAATGGAAATAGTGTGCATGTGTAAAGTCAGAATTTGAAATTATCTAATTTAAATCTAAAACAGTGTTTCTGATTCAACGCTACGAATAATGTACAAATATAGAATTTTTCAGTGTACCCCACATTAGTGTCTCTGCATCGTGGTATATCGAAGCTAGAGGTGCGTTATTCGCTACCAACTTTACATTTAATTCTATAGTATTTTCATATTATGACACATACTGCCGCACTCAGAGAGCTTTAATGATTACTTAGGCCATCACTTAGTAATGGTTTTGACAGTTTTGTCATACAAAAATATGTGAAACCTTTACGAAGTGACGGCTTAAGTAATCATTAAATATCTCTGAGTACCGCAGTAAGACCTGCTTGCACAACAAATCACTAAATACGTTCTACGCTAAACGAATTTAAAACTTCGCTCTATTTCTTACAATGCTTTGAAGATGATCGAGATTGACTGATGAATTGAAATGGTTCAGTGTCAAACGTTTTTTTTTTTGTCATTTGCTGTGCAAGTAAGCCTCAGATAAATTAAATATTTCATTTACGAACAAAGTTTACTAAAACAAAAAACAATAGCAGGAAAACTATAAAAAAACATTTCATTATGTTTTTCCTTCTTTTTGTGAAATGAAATTATTTAGTACCTATTGGCTAAAACTATGTTGTTAATCGTGATATTGTTATAATAAACTTTAGTATAAATAGGAATTGCATGAAAGTAATAAAGGCAACAAATTCAGTAGTCGTGTCGCCCACGCGGCAGACTTTGGGCGCCATCACACATGACATAGTTACTCGCATATATACGTAGTCATACAACTTGGATGTTGCGTATATACTCATCTTAATGTAAATTAGTATTATTCACAGGTAACCGTTATCAAGCATGCTTTATGAAATTGCTAAATTGAATTATACAAGCGTTGCATAGGTAATCTTTATCATCTGGTTACAATCGATATGCTACCTTGACGAACGTTGCACAACGTTTATTAGACCAGAACCAAGGAATTCAACTTCACCTTGCTATATAAGCCGGGCTGAAAATATCAAGTTTCTAAACATGAATCTTTTTAGTGCAAAGCAAAATATTACATTGCAACACATTCTTTGCATTATTACGTGTTTAACTGAACTGAAACGAGGTTGAAAAGAACTGTTTTATATCAATATACCTAAGTGGTATGCAAATTAAAACGATGTTTAATTAAAGAATGTAATACATGAAGACCAAGAACCAGACAGATCCATTACCGGATTACACGTGATCTATAGATTTTTATAAATAAAATGAGCTTCCTGTAGTCAAAAATATATATGTAATCTTTTATTTTTATACATAAGTATAAAATTCGAGACCAAGAAGAAGAGAGAATAACGAATTGATTTGATATTATACACAAATAGAATATGTGTAAATAGAAATATATCTAACTAGCTGATGCGTTGCAATGCCCTTTTACCTACCTGCCTACTACCCCACCTACTACCCTACCTACTACCCTACCTACTACCCTACCTACTACCCTGCCTACCTTCCTACTACTTTCTCACCGTTTAAACCTTCCCTGGACTACCACAAATAATTCAAAAGCAAAATGAGCCAAATCGGTCCAGCCGTTCTCGAGTTTTAGCGAGACTAACGAACAGCAATTCATTTTTATATATATATAGAAGATAATGATAGTGGTGGGTGTTCTATTGTGATAATTTATAAATATAATCTATTATGGAATTGGTGATTCAAATTGTTATTATTATTAGAACCATAAAAACATAGCTAAAAGCATTACTGAAATCAAGCATGGCCTTGATTCAATACACTAAACAGGTTAGTCTTAACCTAAGTAACCTAACTAGGTAGAACTGTATATTTGACTGTTATTTTTTTTTTGTTTTTTCTGTCTGTTTTTTTGACTGGCCTGTTGGTCTAGTGGTTAGTGACCTTAACTGCTATGCCGGAGGTCGTGGTTTCGATTCCCACCCAGGACAAATGTTTGTGTGATGAGCACGATCATTTGTTCTGTGTCTGGGTGTAATTTATCTATAATATGTATGTTTTTAGAAATATATAAGTATGTTTATCAGTTGTCTAGTACCCATAACACAAGCTCTGCTTAGCTTGGGACTAGATGGCGTTGTGTGATAGTTGTGGAATACTATTATTATTATTATTATTTAAACTTGTTTTAATGCCCCTTCCTCCTAAAACTGAATATCAACAACTGGGACATTTCCTTTTCATTATTTTCCTCCTATATTATCCCTAATGCTATTTGAAACCGCGGCTGCTGTTTTAAAGCGGTCAGATAAACTCAAAACGTGTATGCTTCGTGGTTTACTTTACGACATTTATAGCAATTGTATACTTGTTTTATAGCATAGTGTGTATTAGTCTGAAGTGGAAAGTGGAGCAGTATTGCACTTTCTCTTGCCAGAAAGCCAAGTGCGCATAAGCCGTGCAAATCACATTGTACTTACACTAACAAACACAACAATGAGCGGCCATCTGACTGTTCTTTATACTTTTTACCTGTCAAATTATCTAATCAGCAGAACATGACGAAAATTCAAAATTAGTCATGCAGCATGCGACGGACACATTACAAATGGTGCTGAAACAATTACACATCACAGAGACAGTTCAGGTCTGACGGCCAAAGATGAAGAACAAAGTGTAGAACGAGCTATATTGTGTATTTTGAGTTGACTGACAAGCAATCAAACGCGGAGAACTTAACGTGCTTGCAAAACTGCCTTGCTCGTTATGTCAGTACTACCTGAATGTTGTCTGTCTGCACTGTACATGCACAAATGAAGTACAGTACGATCAAATTATCTTGGCAGGTCTGAACATAGGCTCTGCGAACTTTGCGCATGTATACTCGCGAAGAAAACTGTTATTGCCAGATAAACACATACGATCAGAAAATACCTAATACAGTCAGAAAATACAAATGAAATAAATATCAAAACACTTTTAGATACCTAGTCTACATTTTTAACTCCATTTTCTTTTTCCCCTTTCATATACTGAGTTAAATCGTAAATATTTTTTCTCGCCTGGCGATTTAAAACACTACTATACTTTGGTGGCATATTTGACGAAATAAGTGCCCACTAACTTTTCTAACAAATAATAAAAAATAACAGTAATATTAAAAACAACAAACAAAAACACAACGAAAACTTTTCTAATCGAATGTGCTCAAGACAGAGATAGCAACACAAACACTAAAGAAATGCTGTCGTGTGACTGAGATATAATACCTCGTACCGAATATTGCCGAACTTGCACGAAGGTCACGAAGTTAACAAAAAGAGATGTGCATGTGCATGTGCAATGGGTGTCGTTTAATCGATTATTCTTAGAATCGATTGAAATTAAGTAATAAAAAGATGTTTCTATTCAATTTTATATTGAGGTTTTAAATATTCGTAAACATTCGTTATTCAAGAAGTCTGTAATAGATTTCTAAAATATAAGTAAATCATGTCTTTTAACAGAGAAAACATAATGTTACCATACATTTTTTATGTAATAAAGACGAAAACTCAATTATTAATGATTAAATTCACTTTATTAGTTAATGTATTCACTTAAATATCTTCTAAACACTAATAATAACGTATTCCAAATAAAACTAATCGATTACGATATTTGATCGTATAAAGGATTGATTGTGTTTATGTAAGGTGCATCTCTAGCCTAGACTACCGCCCCCCGAACTTCACCTCATGTCACCATTTGGTTCCTAATAAATGTTACTGCGCAGCGTTCTGCACGAAGTTCGGACTTGCCAAGATAATTTGTTCGAACTGTAATACTGTGACTACATGTCTGGTTACGTAACCGGTATAAATATAAGTGCGCAGTGCAAGTTTCAACAAATCGATATGGCACTACAATCAACACACGTGACTGCTAAATTAAGCTGAACCAACATATATAAACGCACTCGACTGTCCCAGTAACAAATAAGTATTTTAACAAGTTGCAATTTTATTGAAAACGTGCTAATAGCAGTGGATATAGCAGATATCCACAAAGATTCTAAATCAGTAACACGTTACTAAAAATTTGAAAATTCTAATAAAAAGAGATTATAAGAAAGATTGGCTAACTTTGTTAAATCAAATGTTATGTAAGCGTTTTATAACAGTGCGGATTTAACAGACGGAGTATATGAAACGTGCAGAGTTGGCGGGCGATGTGGCCATGCGGCGGGGGCGGCGAAACCGGCGCTCAAACCAGTTTGCGAAAGAGCCCTTCTGTCGAAGTCGGTCGTCATGCCGCCGCACGCCGAGGGCCGGTGCATTAGTCGGGTCATCTGCTTATGCACCGCATTAAAACCACGATTTCATAAGTTTAAACGCAGTGGGTACCTTTTATAGAGCCATTTATGTAGTGCTCCGCCTTTCTTTTTGAATAATTTGTTACTAGGACCGCAGCTTTTAGTATTCAAAAGTTATTTTGAAGACCAATTTTAGTATCTATAGAAATGATAGCAGTACAATCTTTTTTTTGCGAGACCCGAGACTAATCCGAAGCGATGTTCCAAAATAAGATATGCTCACTGTCTGCATGTTTTACAAATACAAGAATACACATCCGCAAGCTTATATTATTTACAGAGCTTTATCTGAAATTGCAAACAATGACTACTGCAGGTCAATGTATAATACAGTCCCAACTTCAGCGACTCAATGCTTCCGAGACAAACTTGGACACATTTCCATGGAAGCATACTAAACCGAACCGAAAGTTATTCGAAGGATGGAACAGACGGAGAATTTAAGCAATTAACATTTTCTCAAAATGTATGCATTATCATTAGTGTACAAGTATAGTTGTTGCAAGCAGTATTGCAAGTCCAAATGTGGCAGGCAGGCAGGCTCAATGGCATTATTTCACAACGCAACCAGTTTTGTGCATGCGATGTGGCGCACCGCACACAGAAAAACAGTCTTATTGCTCTAAGTATTTGTTATGATGCCGGTGTTTTATGTTGCAGGAAATGAGCTCATACTGTCGGTGAGATGTTTTTCCAGTTTTAGTCCGGTATGGTAATAGAAAAATAGACACATTCAAGCATTCTTTACAACATTGAAAGCGAAATTAAAATTTATGGCGCAAAAGCTCACCAAAGCTTTTAATTAATTCACATTATTAATAACAGTTCTTTTGTGGCAGACAAAGGAAATGAGAGAGAAACGTTTAATGCCTAAAACACAAAATGTGCATCATTGTATTCCGTATAATGGAACGCCAGTAAAACTGTTATTAGTCGTTTACTGTTAGTGTCCATTCGAATTAGATTTAACTTGGATCGTGTTAATGATTTTTGTGTTTTCAGATCTCTTTATTATACGTGTAGTAACATTTTATTCATTTGTAACGTTTATTTTGTGCTTGACCCTCGTGACATTTTTTAAATCCATTTTCAGTTATTTGATATTTCGTCAAGCCAATAATTTGCAATTTACAACACAAACTACACATAACAACCGTGAAACCGAAATGTTTTAAAGGTGGATAACTTCATTTGAATACAATAAAATTGAACTCCTTGGCATGATCGTAAAAACGCAAGAGTTTATGAATAGCACACTGTTCCAGTATGACTGTCTGAATAACGTCTAGGTACTTTCGAAATGGTCATTGGCGGATACGGCGTTATAATATCACTGAATCACCTTGCGTGGGTCAAGGTGGCTGGCGAAGTGAATGTAAAATTGTGATTGTTATCTACGCTTATCCAATGTGTTGTAGGCAGCAACGGACACTTTCAAATTTACAATATATTGCATACAATAACATAAATGCATGTCTATATGTCTCACTGCCATTTATCATTGGCTCCATCGACCTATTAAAAATAGACCGGTATGCAACGGTACTTAAAGTGGTTGTCTAAAACTAGATTCCATTTTAAATATCAGCAGATAAAATGTTAGTGGGCGTTTGGCATTGAATATTAAATTAAACCGATTCTAAATAGCTACAAAATTTTAAGACAAAGCCAAAAGCGCAACGTAAGACGGTTCATGTTAAACCTAAAATTAGTTGAGAGCGTCCATGCAAATGCATGACGGGTGACGTAGGACTCCTGATGAATGCAGATGTCTATTAAATCTCTTTGAACAGACTAGTGTTACGGTAGCTAGAAAATCTCATTGTGTACATAGGTACGCTTTCAAGTAAATCTAGATAAGCAAAGACTCAGATTCACGAGCAAACGAGCGCACTCTGCTCGAATAAAGTGACGTAAAGACTGACGCGATCAACTTAAGCACAAAGCAAACCACAATCGGAACTGGAGCAATCAAGATACACAAACGCGTACACAGTACACAAACAGTGCTTAATTTAACAAACTTCATGAAAGGATACAATGAGTCAAGCAAATATTTACTTTTACTTGTAATTGAGCTCGACGGTTAATAGTCATTATAGTTATAAAATTGTTAACATAGGTCACTTAATAAATTAAACAAACAGATAGGCGATGTCTGTGAAGTAATCAATCATAGTTCCGATGCAATTTTTAAAACGTCAGCGTCATAACAAAAAGAGGGTTGGACTATTTGACACAATCAGTTCCTGAATTCCTAGAAAGAACCATTAGTATAGTTATTGTGCTTTTCAAACTCACATCATTAAGGCTAGTGCATAATTTTTTTCATCAGATTTGCGGTCGGTCAGTGCTCTCTACCCCACTTTATTTTGCTGCAAAGAAATAATAGGTTGAGAGTGCTTTCCCTAACAACCCCTTGATAGGAAATTGACGATTTTACGTTGCGATATCGCGTTAAAATTAACCCTTCGACGGATATGACTCATTATGCGACTACCAGGAAATGTCATTAAATTTTCACGATGGCGCTTTATGTTACCCACGCCGCTGGTTTCGCCAGTTCATGCATATTTATCAAAATAATGTTGCCGATTGAAAAGCTGCATATAAACACGCACTGCAGAATGATGTCGGAGTCTGTCGAATTGGAGTTTACTGCTGTGGTTACGAAGGTGTACATTTGCACGGTCGTCCAGGTTGCACTTCGAAGGGCGGTCGTTGTCCGGTAGTCATTAGCGAACGCACCCTCCGCGAAGGGTTGCAGGGAGTTCCGCGAAGGGTTGCAGGGAGTTCCGCGAATCGTGTGCCGTGCGGCGGTGAGTCAGGCCACGATGGCGACGGGAAAATACCGATCGCCCACTCGATAACCACTTTCGATACAGCACGATTGCATTTCTTGCACAATATCGACCTGGCCAAATTACTTATTACAATGTTCGTGCGGATAAAATCACTGGCCTATTAAAGCCGCTATTGCAATTTTAGTACATGAAAGGTTGTCGCAATGAAATTTTTTCAACAGGTTTTTTACATTGCATCATAGCTTAACTAAAAATAACGTACTTTTACAAAGACAGCACATAAATTGATCACGACTGAATTTCAGGATAGATGAACGCTAGTAAACTTGAAACTAAGTAAGTACAGGTACAGAGGTACAAACGTGTTTGTGAATTTATTTTAGCTTGATTGCAGCCTGGTCTAATTACTGAATAATTGAAGTTATTTTCATAACCATAGAGCGACCCTTGTCTTCATAAATGTCTATTTTCTGCCTCAGCTGTAACTCGACAAACTGTCTAGACACGTGATCAAAATAATACAGTCTATTTGTGAGGCTGTATACAAACTGAGAGTTACGTGGTTCTGTCACACTAAAAGTGAAATTAGAACTTTCTCTAGCTCGCGATGCAGGAACAAACTAGCGTCGGTGGTGGGCAGGTCTCGGGAGAATAGCTAGTGGTACACGTCCACGCCAGGTGGCGCTCGTTGCCGGCGAATTTACATAATTGGCGAAAAAATAAAACGTCACCATACCATACAACAATTTTTTCATTGTGTCAGAGCTCCCAAGGGTCTGAATAAAACAGAGGCTCGGGACGGCCGAGTTGGCGCTAATTTCGCCCGACAACGTATCGCCAGTCGAGCGATGACACAGTTACTATACACACACATTACTCATGCATATGTGTATATGACAGCGGTTTGCACATTTTGCTAAATTATATTCTTCGATTATGCGTTTTTCAATGACAAAATTATACTCAACTCATAATAATATAATGGCACTTGTGTATATGGGTGAATGTTAGGTCAAGCGAATAGACGGCAGACTAAAGAGCACATCTGCTAGGCAGATGCCGAAGTCAGGGTGACTATGAGATTATTGAGGCATTCTAAGTGCGCCAATTTGGCTCCAGTTAATTCCAGTAGAACGATAAATGATCATAAATTATGGATTTTGTAATTTATTAACTAATTGTAAAATCTGGAACATGTACACGTGTTTTTCCACTGTTCTTCGCTAGTTGAAATAGCCGGTTTTCACAGTGAGCAACATTTGCAATTTAAATAAACACTTCTCTTCTCCAACTTACATATTAAGCGATTAGTTTTCTCGTTTAATAAAACTGCAGGAAAATGTTTCCTTCTTGCTTTGATTCAAAAACTCCTTGTTGGTAACTTAGCAAATAGGCGCTCAAGGACTGAATAACAAACTTTTCTCATCCAATTTGTCGCACCTCATACTTTTATTCTCGGGAATGTGCCTTTCAGCCTTATTACTCTGCAATATAGACCGAAAAGTAAGAAAATTGCTTGATCCGTAGCATTGTAAAAGTCACCCGCTCTCGTAAAACTCCCACATATTTCACGACAAATAAACTTCTCATCCTATGAAATTTTCTTCTCGGGAGCAGTTCACTGCAGGTAATATTTCAAAACATGTGTCATTCATAACTTTCGCCTTCGCAATGTCTGTCGATGGAGCTCGGGCGAAAAGGTCTCAATAATAAATTTTTCGTGAGCCCGCTCCGTTATCCCCCGCGAGCGAACCCAGGTACGTTTTACGGCCGCGCAAGGGAAAATAAACGAAAAATAAAATAAAAGTCAAAATGGTCCACATAAAACTATTTGCCCGAATATACAGGGTGAATTTTTCAAGTGGGCTTGGATGGCCAAATCTGAAACTGTGAGGAATAGTGAAAAATACTCAAAGGAGTCTCGAGCCCGATTTTGATGAAACTAAAAACCGCAATATTGGACTTGGGAAAAATCCATATTCCTAGCCAGGAATCGAAGCTGATGATTTTAAATTAATGTCTGATTGATGTCTCGGTAAAAAGGAAACATATTATTCTCCATATTGTCGAAATAAATTTAATTACAGCTTTTTAAAAACGTTTGGATTCCAGATTCAAATAAATCTAATAATTAATTAATTTATCGATTTCTTTCTACGTTCTTGTTTTTTTGTATGAAAATATATGATTTCGATACTGTCTGTAACTTGGTTTCAGCATTTAATTACGACTTTCTTCAGTAGATCTATAAATATCTTCAATTCTAAAATAACAAGCAAAACGCAAATCTTAATATGATAGCTTATCTCGAAGTTTGTAACGGCGTGGTTAGAACTAAGTTAGTGATTTATAGTATCGTTAAAGCATTAGAGAGTTTTATGGTACATACGGACATTACTGCGACAACAATGAGGACTGCTACCTCATAAAATACCAAACAACTTTTGTAACTACCCCGTTGTCGTCGGTTGTATGAAATTTCAATCACGTCACAATACGACTACTGTGTTATTACGTAGTCTGTTACGGATATAATGTAGCCATTCAAAGATTATTATTCTATCCATTGTTACATTGGCAATAAGTTAGTATTACTACGTTCGGGACTTTATCAGAGTTTACACAAAGGATAGAATTGAATATCAATACGTTTTACTATTCTTGTATGAATTTCTTATCTGCCACTTGGCTGTTATGAAATTGGTAGGCAGGACCACTTGAGCTATGAATAGGTAATGGGCATAGATAATAATATCATATTTAAACTTTTTACAAGATTCAAGAAACTTTACGAGACGACCAGACGTTCAAAGAACACCTAATAGTAATATTATTATATTTATTAATAAAACACAATTCATTTGTTTAAAAAACTTCCTGCGCTTGTAATAAAGCAAATTGTACGAGTATGTATACATGATCATGTATTGAGGAAAGCGTTTACGCAATACATTTATATATAACTAATGGATAACGGCGTCTAGCAATTATTGCTTTATGCAAATCTGCATGCATTTGTAGAATAGAACTGGTATTGTGCAATATTATCATTATCATAAATGTGTAATGTCTGTCTGGCTATCTATCCGAGGAAGCTTTACTTGTCAATACTGCATGTATACTTTTTTGTTTTAATCAACTTTTTATGAAAATTTATTCTCATTAGTGGGGTAAAAAAAGAGACACGGATAAGACCTGTGTTAGTGAAAGTCATAAAATAAGATTTCTCATTTACGTAGTTTTGAAGGGATTTGAAACACTGAAGAGGAGTATCCTGACTGAGTAAATCTTGATAAGGAAGGACGAAATTGCGGTCAAACCTACAAAGAGCCTCGATCTGATGGGAATGGGGACAGGGAGTGAGGGGGGCGTTAAGTAGATGCTGTAAACAAACTTTTAGTTACAAATAAATTCCACCAATGGCGTGTAGTGTCGCGTGATAAAGAGCATTATGGTGTCGGGCACGTCACGGCAAGCTCCGTCGGCCGACCCGCTTCGCACTTGATAAACTACCTCATATTGCCACCAGTTTTCCACTTACAAGCATTGTGTCAACGCATTAACAGACATAAATCCATACTCCATGCGTATATTTTAATATGAAAGCAACTCCGTTCGTCTGTTATTTTTTTACGTCTGATAGGTTGAAGGGATTACATCTAGACTAGACGTTTACTTGGCCTATGCTCAGTTAAATGGACCAACGAACTCGAAAAGGTGACAGGATGACACTGGATGCCGAAGACGAAAGAGGTGTTAATTTTATTTTGTTCTAGCAGCGACCTGCAATAGGCCGAGTTGATGATCTAGGTTCGGACAAAGGATACTTCTCATCCCAGTAGTACGTTCTCATAGGACAATTTCTCACATAAGCGAGGACGAAATCGCGGGCAATACAAACATCAAGCCTGTAGTGTTCAAAGGGTTAGACAGAGGTGTACCTTACATTTCGATAGTTATAGTCTCATATTTAATAGGAAGCGAGACTATCGCCATCAACCGGGCAAAAATGCAGACTCAGTGATAGAAAGAAAGAAAGAAAGAAAAAGTATTTTGGTTTCACACAGGACAGAACAAATTGACAAAAAAATTAAAATTAAAAGACAAAATTAAACATAAGAGAAAGACTTAAAATTATGACACTTACTGCCGCACTCAGAGAGCTTTAATGATTACTTAGGCTACCACTTAGTAAAGGTTTTGACAGTTTTATCATACAAAAGGATGTCAAACCTTTACTAAGTGACGGCTTAATTAATCATTAAATATCTCTGAGTACGGCAGTTAGTTTAAATTAGTCCCGTACGAAGCCAAAAGATCACTATCTCAGCATGGTGCTGTAACATCTATGACAAATGTCACAGCGCCGCTGGTATTCTGATAGGGCCCAAAAGAAATACATAACACTTTGCTCGATCCGGAAATCGAAACCAAAAACCTAGTGCTCAGCAGTCAGATCAGTTCAGTTATAGAAATATACATGCAATATTAAATCTGCTCGTCAATCGAGCTCACTGCCATAGTAAGGCTCGAACTACACTATGATGCTATTTAAGCTCGGTATTAATCTGTCACTCCCAAGTCCAAATATAAACTCGAGTATTGTCACTGACGGTCTATCTTTTGTTGACTGTTTCGGTGATTTTGTTTTGTTTCGATCAACTTTAATTTATACACAAGTTTTAATGAATTGATTTTGATTAATTGGTGCTTTGGTAGTTTATATTATCATTCGTAGATCTAGGTATTTGTATGACTCAGCAAAGTACCAATACTTGCTTACGTTATATGTATAAATCTCGTGTGAACCTATTTACATGTAGCACGTTTTTTATTTTACTAGCCGTAAAACATTGAACAACTAGTTATGTATCGAGGAGTTTACCTATACAGGGTGTAAATTAACCCTGCACACATACGTCAACCAAGCATTCTGTACATCAAACTACTTAGTTAGATGTACAGAATGCTTGGTTGACGTATTGGTATGACGGTTGATCAATGTTTTACGGCTAGTAAATAAAGCCCGATGGAATCACAAACCCCTACGCAAACATTTTTCCTGGGAAACTTTTTTTTGGGTCAAAAATCACATTTTACAGTAAAACTCAATGTAGCACTCTTAAAACATTGTGCTAGTGGATGCTTTGAATAGTAAACGGGTCATGGAGGTAATTTAAGTAAAGTAATAACCTGAAAAACTAGTATTGACAAAAACAGCTGTGAAAAATGTGGAACCCAGGTATGGTCCGGAACCAAAAAATGATTGCAGTGGTAGGGAAAACAAGTGCCTTTCGTTTGCGTTAAGGGTACTTTTACACCCTTTATAAATTAAGATATTGTAAAAATCAGTCATAATAATAATAAGTGAACTCAGCGGTCATTGTGCGGATAGTCGTTTCAGCCAATGGCTTAATTGCCAAGAGCCTCGACCAACATCTGAGGAGGCTCTCGTTAGGCAGCTGGATCAGGGGCTTGATACAGAGAGCGGTACTCCTGGATACGGCTCGCATTGTTAGGAAGTTCCTTTCTCTGGAGCCCTGACTTCCGGTAGCTTGGACCCTGTTCCCGATACCGGTGGGCTACTATTTTTTATATTATTTTGTATAGAAATATTTAAAAATATTATTTATATGTATAAAGTTAAATAATGAATAATAATAAAATTTATTTATTTATTTCAGACACAGTCCATAAATGATACATGTATTAAAATGACAAACAACTCAAACATTACAATTAAATAATCAATAAAAAATTAAAAAATTAAAATTCATAAAACTTGGTACTTTAGTTTTGATACTGATTTTTTTTTAGCATCGTTGAAAATATTTAAAGAGAGAGTCAACAACCCTTTGCTATAAAAATATTGATAACAAAGACATCTTAATAAAATGTATGTATATAATTATGTTCACACTGGTAGAGCTGTTGAAACTGGTATTCAACTTCATTGTAAAACATCTTATTTTAACCCGACAGTAGGATACGAGTCATGTGTTTCTTTTTTCATTAAATAATTATACGCTACTATATCTACTGCCAGCGACTTCAACCGCTACAACTTAAAAATTACCCCACGGGAAGATTTTATCGGGATAAAAACTATCCTATGTGTTAATCCAGATTATAAACTATCTGTGTACCAAATTTTATCTAAATCTGCTCAGTCGTTTTAGCGTGAGGAAGTAACAAACATACACACTCAAAAAAAAGAAAGCATGTTAAGTTGGTAGATCTTTGGCAGTGGTTACAGGTAATAAGTGGCCTGAAAGTCTGACCACCAGTCTTACTACCCAGTCCCAGAATTAACAGCGTTGTGGAGGTGAGATAGGCAGTCGCTCTTTGTTAAAATAATGGTTTTAAGCTGCATTTGGTTCGACTGGAATCCGACTCCAACATATTGAGAAAAGGCTAGCCAGATGATGAGTTTAACGACATCACACTTCACATCACACTAATATTATAAAGGCGAAAGTTTGTGAGTGTATGAGTGTGTATGTTTGTTACTTTTTCACGTAAAAACTACTGAACGGATTTGGATAAAATTTAGTACACAGATACTTCATAACCTGGATTAACACATAGGATAGTTTTTGTCCCGATTTTATCTTCCCGTGGGATAATTTTTGAGTTGTAGCGGTTGAAGCCGCTGACAACTGCAGCTAGTAATAAGTAAAAAATAAAATTTCACTATAAAATGTATCTTGATACGTTAATTCGTATAATATACGATACGGTCGACGGCCCTTTTTAGGGACAAGAATTTTCTCCCACATGACGTCTTGCGGTTTTTCACTTTTCTATGTTACGGTCACGCGCATACACAAGATTTCACTTTTTCTATTGTGTTAAGAGAATCTTTTTGTATTTAATTGTAGTTGCTACTTGACATAGGTAATTGTTGAATGGGTAACTAAGATATACTTGACTGACACCAGTAACTTTGTTTAAGTAAGTAACTAGATAATTAAAAATCATCATCATCATCTGCCGAGCAGTTTTTCAACCGCGAGTTTGTGTTGGAAGTATATCGCTAGCCATCTATAGAATTTACTTCAGATTCAAATGTGAAAGCTGTGTTCGTTCTGTTTGTCACTCAGCAACGATTTTTCCTATGAAACAACGTCATGTGTTATTTTATAATAATTTATTAAATATTTCACTTCTTTCCAACTGTGTTTATCACTTCACTCTGCATTACAAGTAATAGTTTGAATTCAGATTCCAATATTACCGGGTACAGCTGAATACCAGTATTTCACATGGAGCGACTCCACAACTTGATAATTAAGAATATTATCACATAAACCAAATTCACACCCTTTCATAATTACTATAATTTTAGTAAATATTTTCTAACAGCAATGAGTAAGAAGGGTTGATATAATTTGATTTCGAATAGGATTTGGTACTTGCGGATTCTACCTCAAACGGCATCCTCTGAATTAACGTCTGTCTGTTTATCCTATGTCACAACATTTTACGTAATGATTACTGGGACCCAAGTCCCTTCAGAGACAGTACCATTGTTCTCATTTCACAATTTATTGTAATTTGTACGCGGTTCAGGCTTTTACACGCGCGTTGTGTCCCGTATAATTATTTGTTTTACTTTTAATTTAACAGGTGCCAGCTAATTGTGTTAATTTTGTCTGATTTTACAGTAATTAGTGTGTTTTGTGTAAATCTTAGGAGTTTTACACACAGTCGCAATTTAGCAATGCTAGTCCATTCGGAATGTACATAGATACGGCAGTGCAATTGTGGACAATATGTGACGTTGAACAGTGTCGGTGTCGGAGGGCAGGTCGGAAGCTCGCTGGCGCTCCACTGAAAGCAGGCAGACGTCAGCGCACCGTGAGTGACACGTCCTTCCGCCACAGAGCTTTCTATACGTAGTCACCGCCACTATCCAGTTACGCCATGTTTGTGCTCCAGCCTGTCAAACAGCTGTAAAAATCTGCTCGAATCTCGTGCAAACAAAATGGAAAACTCGATGGAATAATACTTATTAACATTGCCTTTTTATTGTATAGTATAACTCCTTATCCTCGGTAAAACGAAAGCACAATATTATAGCTATATTAGACATGTATCCGTATAAAATGAAAGTCGTGTCGCGAGTCCTACGCTCTAATAAATATGGAGCTCGAATGCGACCCTAATCGGGAAGGCAAAATGGCAACAATGCAAACAGGCGCGGTATCAAATTGTCGAGCATGCAAACACATTAAAGGGCGCCGAGTAAACGGCGCTTAATGATTATCTATACATTGGTTTCGTACAGTAAAAAACAAACGTGGTGAAGGTAAATAAATGAGATATATTTCATTGTTCTTTGTTTTAGGAGGGCCGAGCGGCAGCTGGACGCCGGGAAATGTCGCTTATCTGACGCCGCACCTTTTGTTGGTAGGCGTTGACCTAATTCGAGTGGCACTCTGCCGTGGCGGCGATGTCAACAGCTTCTTCATTCAGCTCATATATTACCGAACTGACTAGATTCAATGAAATATTAGTAATCCTAATCATTTAATCCTGTATGATTCGAGAGATCGCAATGTTATTGTTATTTGTGGGTGCCGCTGGTGGCTCTGTCTCTGACCCGGTATCACACCGAAGGCATGCTTTCTTAAGAATTTAAGGTTTAGCGGTAAACTTTAGTTTAATTGCACCATAAGAGTATACAAACAACGCTAATTTGTGGCTTTACACGAAAGGTTAGTATTGTGCGCATTTGCAAACGGTGCGGCACATTCACGCGATTAAAACGGCAAGTTTCTGCCGAGGCCGATCGCCGGAGCGATAGGTCGCGGGGTCAAAAATAGCGAGGGCCGTACCTGGTGCCACCCCGCGCCGTTCAATGTCAACTTTCAATCACAGCGGGCGGAAGGAAGAGGCCGAACCGAGCTCGTGCGCCGTAGCCACGACGCGCGGTGCCCGCACTCCACCGCAATTATTGCTTTGCCCTTTTTTATGACGACACCGCGCCTCCCTTGTTTCCTCAACGTTTACATTCTGTCAAGTTAAGCCTCTTGTCGCCGAGTACCGACTGTCAAAGTCCTGACACCCCGCCACTATTATCCGCGGTCGACTCCGCCTCTCTAACTCCATTGAACGAGCTGTGGTCAATAATTACCACAAATTGATGTCCGAATTACTGTACAATGTTGACCACAATATTCCTCAGTCACAGACTGATAAATAAAATGTGTTGGACAAGACAAATAAATGATCGTCCAAAAAGTTACAACTGTGTGAGACAGTAAATTTTAAAACAAAAACTAGTTTGCTCTTATTGAAGTTGTAATTTTGCAGTTTAGAGTATAAACTGGAAAATAAATAAAACTTTTATTACTTTTTGCTCCAACCTTTTTGCCCTCTTTGTTTACATCGCAGCGAGCAAAGCCTCTCCGTGCCAACAGTCGCTTTGTCAAGCGTCGAGTGACATTAGCTCGACCCACTGCCAGATAATTTGGAAACCAAATAAAATAATTCCCGCCTCTGTTTGTTTCCGTAAAACACTGATGAAACTGAAAATCTTTATAGACAATTAATAGAATAGGTTTGGTAAGTGGCTAAGTAAGAAGTTCGAGTCGATTCTTCATTTTATTCAGCAGTCTTACTTTACGTCGCACAAAGATTATGATCAGATACGGTGCCAAATAATCTGGTCCGCAAAACAAAGGTATCTTAATGGCGTGTGGGTGGGTTGAATCTGTTATGAGAACTTTACTTCTTAGGAACATCTTCATCAATATGTCAATTAGTGTTCACAATGAGTGACCCAACACAGGTGTCTCATGCCCGAGCCGTTTGCCAGCCCATTAAGCAAATAACGAGTCCGCAGGATAAACTTGGAGGCAGTAAAGTTTATTAATGGCTCGATTACAAGCTCGACCCGAGGTGGAAAGAAGTGCTATCAATCAGTCAGGTGCGCGACGGTAGAGGCACCTACCCCCTCAGTAACGCTAATAAAAAAATTCCGACGCCCCTGTTTGTTGCTCCAGAAAGGGGTGAAGATGAATATCCTAAGCGCTAGATCGGTTGGTTTCCATTGCGATAACAACGAATTCTTATGAATTTGTAATTATGTAAAGGTGGGCGACAATGCTAGGGTGCGTAGAGAGGAACGTAGTTGAAAAACACATTCAGAATTAAGTCATATTGAAACGTTACACGAACAAGACGTTCTGAAATTAAAAAAATCTGTGCAACCGGGAAGTTAGCAGAAGAATATAATGTTGATATTGTTTGTAATAGATACAACGACAGACGTAAAGTGGTGGCTGAGCGGCCAAACTACAGAGGCAGTAGAGCGCGGCTAGCCGCTGTCCGAATGGCTCAATTACAGTTAATTCGCAACGCACACTCATTCAGAGCGAGGTGCATGCATGTGCAGCGTCCGCATTAATGTATGTAAATGCATGCGACCGCCCGCCGACGCTCACAATATTGCGACATTAAACGGAATATGGCCGACGAGACGGACATTTTCGACAAAAGTCGACATTTGCAAACGTTATTCAGCTACCTACTCATCTGTATTTAACAGCATTTTCGAATACCTAGGCCGCCGCCATTAGCTACCGTGTTATAAGGATCAGGATTTGTGAAATTGCGAGGAATATTTCAAAGTATCGTTAATTTATGGAGGATTGATTATTCTGCTGGTGTTGGTTTGGCAACCTTAATTATGAAAGTTAAGGACATAAACAAGTCAAGTTCAGGTTTTAAGCTTTGGAGCTTAAACTTTCGAATTGGATTGAACATTAACTAATTGTGAATCAGAGAAATACTTATTAAAAGTGCAGGCAAAGTCATTTTTACTTGTTATACTTTTCACACACTTCATCTGATCTGCAGGCATCCGCCTGAAGATCAGAAAGGCATATTGGATTGAAAGGCGATTTGATTTTAAGATTCCAATTTCCAATACCTCCTAATGTTTCTGTTCTCCTGGTAGTTTGTGGAACTTTACTAAAATTATTATCGATTATTTTTATTATACACCCCATCACTAGCAGCTACCAAATCTTAGGTGCTCAGATGCTCTAAACTTAGGTGCTCTAAAATCGGTGCTCAGATGGGAACACCTCTCTTTACATGCCGTGAAAAAATATCTCGCAAGCATGCTGGTTTCCTTACGACGTTTTCGTTCAGTGAAGCAAGTGATATTTTTTGGATTCGAACTCGATATATATGACTTGGCAGTCCGACGCTCATACCATTAGGATATCACTGCTGTCTACTGTTATTGGTATCTAATTAAAAAGCTTTTATTTTTTTGTAATATCTGCAAGATAAGTATATCTACGAAATCTAGTCTAACATTTTATGTGAAAGTTATTTTCACATATAAATTCTGAATCACTGCCAAAAATCGGTTACATAATATTTTCTAGTGACCATCTACCTGTCTTTGTGAATACCTCTGTATCGGAAACATTTATAAACTCAGACAAGCAAGTGTTTTTTTTAAAGGCTTCAATAGCGTTTGCCTGAATGATGAAGTTTTAATTTGATAAACAATTAGTGATTTTTATTTTTATTTAAATAGCGGGCGTGTTAAGTTATCGTTACTTCACTATATAATAATTATGTTATAAAACAAAGTCCTCCGCTGCGTCTGTCTGTTCGCGACAAAATTGAAAAACTCCTGCAACGATTTTCATGCTTTTTTCACCAATGCATAGAGTGGTTTTTGAGGAAGGTTTGAGTGTATAATTTGACAAGTTCAACAAGTTCAAGTATAAAACAAAGTCCTCCGTCTCGTCTGTCTGTCTGTTCGCGACAAACTCAAAAACAACGGTACTGAATTTCATGCTGTTTTCACCAAAGGATAAAGTGGTTTTCAAGGAAGGTTTGAGTATATAATTGGTTAAGTTCCGACATCCACGCGGGTGAAGCCGCGGGCATCAGCCAGTATTTAAACGCGAAAGTTTGCAAGTATGGATGGATGTTTGTTACACTTTTACGCAAAAACTACCGAACGGATTTGGATACAATTTGGTACACAGATAGTTTATAGCCTGGATTAACACATAGGGTGGTTTTTATCTCGATTTTATCTTCCCGTGGGAATTTTTCCGAGTTGTAGCGGGCAAAGCCGCTGGCAGCAGCTAGTATTTTTTAAAAGTTTTAATACTTCTTATTGATTTTTTTTTTTTGAGGTTGGGAAATCATCTGACTCCTCTCGCTCTGAGCCAAGCGGCAAAGAGGGTCGGACTTGTAAGGACAAAAAACCACTTCCTTCTTAGCCCTTTGTGTCCGGGGCCGCGGTATCTCTTTCGAACTATCAATAACATTTTTCTGGCACCAAACCCTGAGTGGGCGAGGTCGACTCGCACACGACTAGTTTTCGAAAAAAATACCTACTAGTGTTTTTGTGACTGTTCCGTTGGTGTAGTGGTTCCAAACGCGACTCCTGAGCATAAGCTCCTAGGTACACACGGCTCCAAATAAAATAAAGCAATAGGTACATATCTAGTATAACATAATCTCGCTTGCTCGCTTCGCTCGCTTTGTATGAGCTTACTGTAAGCTTAATTTGGTAGCATAGCATGACAGGTCGCCGTGCGTAGTTTTTTCCAGTATTTTCTTAGTAGAAGCCCCGGTGCCTGCATTTGTGCCTGGATGGCAATAGGCTCGACCCCTATTACATGGGACTCTAACATAACTGGAGAAATATGGGTTCACTATTAGGTAAGTACAGTACGTAGTTCTGTACCCAGCATTACCTCTTGCCCTCTTCTTCTTTATACGAGGGGTCAGGTAATGCTCGGTACAGACTGTACGTCTGACCCAAACCTTTCGGACAATAGTATTATTGTGTTAGTATTTGAACCGCACATCAGTGGTAAAAATTTGACAGTGTATTTATATCGTTGCAATAAGGTCGTTTTTCGTAATGTAATTGTTAATAATCCACATTACGTTATTTTTTTTATAATCTAGGTACCTACCTACCTATTCAAATGAACTTAAAGTGTCTGTTTGTAATTTCAAAATAACAGTTTTTGAATGCATAATTATTAAAGTAATACGGTACCTACTTAGAATATGTTCTATGTTCTGTTGTTATGTTCTTCTTTCTTTCTGGTCATTTGTTACGACTAATGTCGGAAACGGGCAAAGGCTCGACTGATTTTGATGGGACTTTTATATTCTTTTTATTATATTAGAAAAAAAGATAAATGTTCCAAGGAAAAGAAAATTCTTAAAATTGTGAACAAAATCCGATTCTAATAGGGAAGTAAATCAAGTTAGGAAACAATTTCATTTATCCAGAACAAATTCATGAAGAGCATTTTATTATTCAGAATCAGAATCGTGCGCGTGAGTCGGACGAAAAAGGAAGCAAACAGCAACGTCATCCTACTTTGAGACAGCCATTGTTATCCTAATTATTCCTAACCCTACTTTTTGGTACCTATACCTACAGTAGGTAGTTGTTTAGGTTTCTTTGTTTTTGGTTAATTGGACTAGATGTCCTTTTTACGTTTACCATGTCTATTTTTTGACATTTGCGGGCCTTTACATAACCCTAAAGCCTATTAAGTACCTATGTAAGCACTTTATTGTACTATTTACAATTGGTATTGAAACTACTATTTATTTACCTATCTACAGAAACAATGTTTGCAAAGCACGTGGTTGTGGTAGGCATAGAACAACTGAACAAGTTATTTACAATAAGCAGTTGGTAACAAAGGAAACATGTTTCAAAAATAATAACACACAGGCGGTCGTAATGTGTATAAAAACCAATTTAGTGGATGTTTTATTTTATGTGTTTATCAGTGAAGATGTTTTACATAGAGCAATTTTATTTTGTTCGCAATTTCCACCAAGCAACGCCCCCTGTGGGAACTCGATGGCATTGTTTTATCAAGCAAGTAGGTATTGTCATGGTGATTCACTTTATAGTCAACATTTCACCGAATTTAGGCAATATGCTTCATTAAATACAGAATTTATACATAATTCATATCCGTATATCAAAATTTCAGAGCCAAATCGCATCTAACACGTTTTATTGCAAACAACATATTTTAGCTCATTAATGAAAGAACTGCTGGAGTCTCACCGAAATCATCAATACGGAACATAAACATAAAGTTGAACGATTACACTGAATGGAAACTTTATACCCACATCCGATTCTTTTATAAAGACTCTTATCCAGCTCTACAATTCACATAAAAAGCTAAACGACTGAAATTGAGCATCGTACGTGATGTCAGAGAGGTTATGTTCGCGACAAACAAAAATATTAAGGCGTTTACCTCTTTCTTTCCGTTGTCCGGGGCCTGATACCACAGTATTATTGCACAGTTTCATTCACAATAACGTAATAATATAAATTTTAGTTAAAAAATCGGTTTGCATCACAGAAATAACAAAATAAAACGGAAAACATTGAAAGCGGACAAGAAGCGCGACACGAAACGGCAAGCTAAGCAGCAGCTGACTACGAGCAACGGCCTGACGTGACTTTGCATCGGCGTTCAAGGTTTGTTGATTTTATTCGGAATGAACCGACCTCTTTGGGGCAAAATGTAACTTTGTACCTTTTGTTATTTTAAATCAATGAAAGTGTGTTTATATTTTCTATAGCCTCAGTTTCTATTAAATAGATAAATGTTTACGTATATTTTTATGTGGACAACTATTACGACCTGTATGTTTTTTTTTTCAATACTGTCTGTATTTGTAATAGGTACTCAAAACATACAATTAAAAAAATATATACCCAAACTAATAATCTTGCATCGTCGTCTGCACGTCATTACAAGGTTTATCGTATGGATGCGCAACGTGGAGGAGTGGAGTGGGCGCGCAAGGCGCGTCGCCAGTGTTGCCCTCTAGCGGGCATATTGTGAATTATCGATTCTCTGCGTGCCGCCATCCGCCATTGGCTCTGCTCGGTAATTGGTTTATGTGCCCGTTCGTAACATGAATTCAAATTTAGCGCGCGCTGGGGCTCTCGAATGAACAGAGGCGAGTGTTTGTACAGGGGAAATTACCCGTTTCAGATAATAAAATCTAGTAAAATACTATTCAAACTTTATTTTACTCTCGACCTGATGTTTCCAGCCAATAAAATATGCATGTATCCCCACGGATAAAAATTTTAAGCCAGTTTTTACCCACAGAATGAAAGTGTCGTGAAAGTTTACCTTTTTTTATTTGTATTGCCAACTTATTAATGCTTGAGTATTATACCGGCTACTATTATTTTTTTGTAAACTTTCAGCCTATTTTTTGCTAGTTTATATAATGCAGAAACTATACGTTTCCATAATTTTAAAAACATTTTATAACAACGAAGAAACTTTTTGTTGAGTGGTGTTTACTACTCCTGGGTCGGTGAGAAATACGCCCCTTCCTGTGCCATAGAAGTTACCAGGTACAAAAAAAAAGAGAATAAATGCTGAATGAATTACTTAGAGCAGGTTGATTTGTAAGGAGCGCCGCGTACTGGCGCTAAATTGGGGCGAGGTGGCACGGAACAGATATTTATGCACGTTAATAAGACCAGGGTACAGACAAAGCCTACTGCGGGCCCGTAAGGAAGCTGTGTATTAAAGTTATTACTTATTATGTTATTACGTGTAGTAACGGATCATTGTTTTGTTACTTGAGGAAGTGGGAGTTGGTTGAATAGTTGTTTGAGTTAGTACCTACTAGTAAAAATATCAAGTCCTAAAAAAAGTTTTCAGATCTCAAACCAAGAAAAAAAGATAGACGGCGCGCCGCGAACACAAAAGTGAAGCCACAAAAACCACGCTACTACAAGTAAAAATGTGTATGTTTACTTATAGTAGCGTGGTTTTTGTGGCTTCACTGTTGGTGTTCGCGGCGCGCCGTCTATCTTTTTTTCTTGGTCTGAGAGACAGATTTACAAATTAACAATAAGGTAGCCAGTTTTTTTTTTGTTTGTAATTGAGACAAAAAACTTTATTATAAAGTCAGTAGTTAGATACCTACTCTACTATGGGTTTTTGGCACGCAATTCGGATAAGATTTTATTAGAGGGTAGGTAGGTATGTAGGTACATAGGTCAGCGTATGATCACTGCTGTGCGATTGACTGTACAGCTATTTACTCTGTTGAAACGGGCATACAGTTTGTGCTTATTTGTAATACATACCAATATCATTATATAGGTACCTATCAGTTTCCTTAACACTCAACGATTTTTTATTAAAATTAAAATACCTACCTTGTTTAGGGATAACACCTCTTTCCAAATAAACGAAGTAAATAAAAGGGGAATAAAAATTTGGTAGCCGTAAAAATAATTTCAAATTTTTTATGCAAACGGTCTTGTAAAGATTACGCGAAAAAATAAAACAAAGGGTCTGACATTTAAAGTCTTAGAGAATAAAGGAAAGAGTGAGTGTACGGAACCTTCGGTGTGATATCGACCCGCGGGTTCAGTTACTGATTAATTGTCCAAAGTTCTAAGTGTTTTATGTTTTAAACAAAATTGGTTTTAGGAAATATAAAGATATTTATAGAGATATCTACAAATAGGTACATATACTCAGTCTTTAAGGGCTAGTCCTAAACATTATGATTAATTGACTTAAAAATAAAAATAAATATTTGTGTACTACTGCCTCGTTGGTCTAGTGGACAGAAGCGCGACTGCTGAGCGTTAGTGGGTTTTCCATTACGAATTTATCAGTAGCAGTCACAAACTCTGGATTTGTGCTCGATGGAAGGTAATAATAGGCTCGGTCCTATTACTTGGAATTGAAACGTAACTGGTGAAATGCGGGTGTACTAGGTAGGTACACCACTGCCTCACCCTTCGAGATTTATAGGCGTGATGTTACGTTTATTTTATGTTATTTGTCCATTTTTTTTTAAGTCGTGGTTTCGTTTTGAAACGGCAAAAGGAAAATAAAATAAGTTCGCAGACGCGATCGCATGTTTTGTAGTTGTAGTTTCAAGAATTATGACAAATTGTCGATGATTTAATCAATTATAATTATTTATAATACATAAATTCACCTGACACAGTTTTCAAACAATAATTTGAACCGGTACTTTATTGTTAGTCTTATTTTTTTATTTTTAGGTACCTACCTATGTTAGATCTATTTGTTAGGTTGTGAACTGACTAATTTTGTCAGTCGATTTTGTACTTAACCCTCAACATTTTGTTGTACTATAATAATTTGGAGATTTGACAGTTTGTGGTAATATGCTTCGCTGGCCTGCTTGACACCTACCTAGATACTCGATATTAATACCACAGATTACCCATACTTCAAATTTACTATGTCATTCTGTCGGTCTGTTTGTTTGTCTGTCTGTGTGGCTATTTGTCTGTCACCTTTTCACGCCGGTGAAATGCGATGCAACCGGTAAACCAAGACCTGGGTTGGAAGTGAGACTTAGGATTTTAGTATTTTATCCCAATACTAGCGGACGTCACGCGCTTTCACCCGCGTAGTTCCCGTTCCCGTGGGAATACAGGGATAAAAAGAAGCCTATATGTCACCCGGGGATAGTGTAGCTTCCCATCAACAGTGAAATAATTTTTCAAATCGGTCCAGTAGTTTCGGAGCCTATTCGTTACAAACAAACAAACAAATCTTTCTTCTTTATAATATTAGTGTAGATTAGCACGTTTCCGTTTGTTAGATAATATTTAACCTCAACGCCTCGCGCGAAAATTAAAGCATTTATAAAAGAAAAAACATCAAATGTTGTCAATAGTGTAAATAAATGTACAGGTGCATTTAATTTATTGGAAGTAAATAAGAAAATTATTATTTGGTATTGAAAACAAAAATATATTAAAAATGAAATCAGCAAAACGGATAATGCCAAAGGGGCCCCAGCTCAGCACAATGCCAATTGGCACCACAGGGTTTACCTGCCACCTAATTGTGCTAATAGGGTGTTTCCTGACTAAGAAAAATATGATTCTAATTAGTCCGTATGTTAGATTATCGAAAAATATTGGATAAGTAGGTACGTATTTTTTGTTTTATCAAATCAATAAAAATTGCCGAAGATAAAACGCGTCAAAGATTTAAGTGTGGGTTGGTGACGTCACTCACCGCTAAAAAATGCCATACTAATGTCTTTGAATGACGTCACATGAGTTTACAAAGCACTGTATCGTCTTCATTTTTTAACTACCCTATTGTATTGACATTTAAAATATGTGCTTTTTTCAAACTAGCAATTTGATGTGTCACTCCACTACATGTGTGGTAACGTAACGAAACATGCCCGAAAACGTAAAAAATATCCATGACGTCAACATTATGCTTGTTGACCAGGAAGGGGGACACAACAAAAGGTTTTGACTTTATTTAAATCTAATAACCGAAGTAATGTTTTCAAAAGGGGTGAAGGGGAACTCGGCGCCAGGCTGAGACTTGCAGATTGCAGACATATACACGTTTTGTTTCGTTGAATCTCCCACAAATATATTGAAAGGCAAAGGAACAATGCAGATCAGGTATTCGCCACGTCCGACCTGTGGCCTGCACCAACTTTTTTAATAAATAGTGGAACTTAAGCAGACAATAAATGGAAAGAAGTTCACTACTATTCAAGGAATTGCTTTATGCCTTGCTAACAATCTTTGAATAATTTATTTCCTGCAAGTTTTAATTCTCTTCGTCTTTATTTAATAGGTATTCCATATTAAATACTTAGGTACTCTACCGCATTGACCTAGCCACTATCCCACTATGAAGCTAGTAGAATAAGTAAAGTTTCCTATTCTTATATAAACCAGATTATCACCTTACTTGCAAAATGCGTTTAGTTGAGGAAACATTATTTAAATGAAGAAATCCGGAGTGAAAAAGTTAGGGGAAGTCTTCGCGTTCGCATGCATCGCGTGCCCCGATACACCGAGCGTACAGAACTTTTGCACTTTACAAAATGCAAAAGAACTTCATAACATTCACTATACAACCGCAGACATCTATTTATGCAGTGTCTTTTTATTTTATACACAAATTAATGGTCCAAACGAAACATTCGCTACTCATCACTAATTCTGCAAACGGTGTCGTACGATCATTACAGCGAGACCGGAGTTTCGAGTTGCAGTTTTCGCGAATTAGAGCAAATAAGATAGAGGTAGTAAATTTATTTTGCCGGAGGGTTCGTAGTTGTGAATTTTGCACGGGACGGTGCATTATGCGGCGCACGTAGCCCGCTGTCTGCACGCGGGCACAACGCGGGCAGAACGCGGGCGCGAGTGCGGGCGCGGGCGCGGCTGCGGCGGCACAATATTCAGTCGGCAATCGTGCCGCCCACGCTCTCGTTCTCTTCTATCACCGAGTCTCATTTATTATTGAAAAGCTCGCTACACTGAAACAGTCGTAAGTGAACCTGACTTCTCAGAGCGTTCCCTTTATGACAAATCGATACTAGACACACGACACGATACGAGAAACTTTGAGATAACAATTTGCAGACTATTATCAAAGACAGCTAAAAACTCCGACTGAAAATGTTTAATCCGAAAAGCAATCTCCAAAGAGGCAATAGGAAGAGGATTCCGTGCATATTTATTGCCGGTCTCTAAACCGTTTCTCGGGTAATTCGGTACAAGCAAAGCGACATTATTTTTGTAGTAATTTTGGCGAATGTCCTTTAAAATATTCAGAGTGCTGTAGCTGAGCCCATTAACGTGCCCGGGCGCAATTCGGAGCGGGGACTCGTCCGCAAATGGCGGCGATATCATTAACTTGACCCCCGCAACTATCCGTCGCCCCGCAAGTTTTTCCCAATATTACACAGGAGAGGTATTCGCGACGAGGCAACACGACGTATATACGGTACCCCACAACATTTGTTTAGGCGTATATACGTAGCATACGTCTTAAATACTAGGTAAACGTAATTCAGAGAGTCAGCTAACACCGGTGGTGTTGCAAAGCGTTTCTTCGATTTAAAAAGGGTTCGCATTAATGCTGTCTTAATTGCTTTTAATTATTGAAGGTATTTTCTACTAGCCTCATTTATGTGTGTAAAATAATAACGGTTTTATACGAAGACCTGCATTATAAACATGGATCACCTTTGACATTTAGAGACAGCTGCCCACTTCTGTGTACTGCATGAATGTCAAACGTGATGAGGTTAGTGTTCAAATATTCTAGGAAGTAGGTACTTTGGTAATGTCACTTCCTCTCTGAAACTATAATATAGAATACTGTTTATTGTACATAGGCAAACGAAACCTAAGTCAGTATTACTATTTGTCATTATAGTCAACCACAACATATCATTTTCAGAACATCAATATTTTTGCAGCGTTTTGAAGCAAAAATTAATAATGGCTTATCAAAGCAAATTATAGAATATACTTAAGTAGGTACGTGTCAGGGAAGATTTTCACAAGGAAACGGAAACTTCCTCTGGCTCCCGTCTACACAAAATATGTGGTGCCATACGAAGATAGGTACGGAATTCCTAACTAAACTTGTGCGAGGGGATTTCTCAGCTAAAGAAATAACGTTGAAAACTCACTGGCTCCCGAAGTCCCGACCTATACGAGACTGCGATCAAAGAGTATAGCGAAGATACGATGCGATATGTATTTTTTGCTCTTTCTTTTATTTTGTTAGGGATGTGCAGAATGCGTTCTAAGCGATTGATTTTGAGGAATTATTTTAGGTTATTGTTCTCGTATGGTCTGTTGAGTTTTTAATAAGATACCTAACCGATTCGATCGATTGTTTGATCTTCACAGGGTGACTGGCAGCAATTAGATATGATTTGGCGAAAATCGAACTAGTGGCGTGCAATTGCAGAGGCCTACATCCAGCAGTGGATTACTGTAGGCTGATACTGATGGTAACCTAACCGATTCCTACAATTGATCATAATAATAATTTATAATCATCTGGTGTTATAGGAAGTTTTCCGAAAAAGTTTACGTAATTTTAAATCAAAGGTAGATTGGTTGATAATACTTTGCTTGGCATTAAGTCCGCATTTTATTGTTTTTCAGGCCATTGACTACTTGTAACTACTGTCTAAGATCTGCAAATGACAGCCATGACCAACTGCTTAACGTGCTTTCCGAATCATGGAGAAAATTCGGTATGTAATGGGTGGTAACCCATCCACAGACCAACCCAGGTAAGCGGGCCTTAATGTTAACTTAAAATGTTATTATATAGCCACGAGTTCCTCAATCATCTTTCATATCATGTAAACCCTAAATGTGCAGTCAAAAGAAAGGCCAGTCTTTCTCGCAGAACAAATTATAAGTCTCCCACTGAGTTACCGTGTAAATTTAAATTTTCAAACTTTTACTTTAAAATGAGCTCGCTCTATTAGAAATGTGGAATGGCTACATAAAATTGCACCCGTGACCAGTTATAACACTGGACTATGTTCACAAAAAATACGAGCTGACGACTTATATAATGTTCATTTGTAAATGGAATGCAAAGCCGGCAAGAAAGTATTTCGTATGGAAGAACAAAGAAAGGAAATTAGAATAATATCTTTCTACATATTGTTTAACATTAATGCTATTCGTAACATTGTATTTCCTCGGTCGATTAATTTTACGACACTTGAACAGAAATCGCTGAACCTTTTCTAATGACTTTGAAACGATTCGAGGAACTTACGGAGCCAATGTTTGAAAGTTCCTCATCTCTACATATGGTGGAGAATTTTTTTTTTGTCTCGAATATTGTGCCAGCAAAATATTTTCGATCAGTCAATTTGCTCCTCTTGACCGTTTTCGGTCACGGCCATCGGCGGAGTGGGAGACATTGTAGTGCATAAATATGTGCGCAGGCTCAGCTGGACTATCTTTTCCTTCTCATTGTCCGATGGGAAATTAAACACACGACCGCAGGGAGATCAGGCGCAAGACCAAAGGCTTAACGTGCTTTCCGAACCCCGGAGGTATATATTATCGCCAACTTCGAAACTACGTACTGAGATCAGATCAACAGCCTATTAATGTTCCCACTGATGAGACACAGACCTCCTCTCTTTGAGAGGAAGTGGGCTATAATCTACCACGCGGGTCCAGTGCGGATTGGTAGCTGTCACATGTCTTCGGAATTTTTGGTTCTAAGACATGCCGGTTTCCTCACGATGTTTTCCTTCACCGTTTTTAGACCAGCGGTGATGAAATAAATTACACAAAGTAATGTGCCTGCCTGGGTTTGAACTCAGCTCAACAGTAGGTCATGACCTACTGTTCGTAAGTCGGGGCCGCCTGCACTGTGCCACCGCTGCTCTCTACGCACTGTGTTTTTTTTTATGGAAATTCGATAATCAATAGCACCCTTACCCGACTCAGGAATCAAAAACAGAACCTTACGATTAACAGTCAAGCTTGCGACCATCAGACCAACGGTACAGTGACCATTGGATCAGTCAATAAAACGCCTCGGACAGTCATGATGCACCGCCCGCTGGTAGATGCTAACATCCACCGCCCCTCCCATCATCTCTCACCCCTGCTTAACCTTCATTGTAAGGAGAAATTGTATTTGCCAGCAGGGGCTCGCAGTCTTAATATGAAAATATGGTTCACTACAAAGAATCTTACATTTAATTTGCATTAGTGTGTTCAACATTTATTAAATAACTTCTAGATATTCTGTTATTGCATGACTCGGTAAGTCCACTGTAAACTTACTAAAGATTAATTTAATGAAGTTGTATTATAAACCCCGTCGGGGCTGCGGGATGTTGTAAGAGATACCGCGGCCTCGACATTAAGGGCAAAGAAGGAACATGGGTGGTTTTTAGTCAGTAGAAGTCTGACAATCCCTTTCGCTCTACCCAAGAGCGGGAGGGGTTATTCGATGATTTTCCACCCACCATAAAAAAATATGTATTATAAAGTCACTGTTCTTAGAATCTACATATTTATGATGCAAACTGATTCTGTCTAATATAAAAGGTTTTTTTTTATCTCTCTCGAATTCGTCTTGCTTTTTATCTAATTAATTTACCCTCGAAGTTTATTTTATTATTTTAAACTTATCATGTTTTATTGCTTTTAGTGTTATTGAGTAATAATTTCTTTTCGCACGAATTCATAATTTATTCGGAATATTCGATGTTTTTATATTTTGTAAGTCTCTTTGATTTATTCAATTTCCAGATCACCCAAAGTGTGATAGATTTTCCATCAGAATTTCTCAGTAGCGGCCCGAAGCCTAGATTTGGGCCTGGTTAGTGGTGATAGACAATAGATAATAGGTCTATATTGTTTATGAAGTTTATTCTGTTGTTAGTTACTAGCGACTGACTCATACCTATTTATTCGTTGTAAAATATCGAAATCTATCGCTCTAAAGGGTGTAAAAGTAGGTACCCTAAACGCAAACGAAGGGCACTGCGATATTTTTTTGCTCTAGACCATACCTGGAAACCATACCCACTAGTTACGAAAGTTTAAAGTTCTCAATTTTTAACAGCTGTTTTTGTAAATAATGTACTAGTTTTTCAGGTTATAATACTTTACTTAAATTACCTCCATGACCCGTTTACTATTCAAAACATCCACGAACACAATGTTTTAAGAGTGCTACATTGAGTTTTACCGTAAAATGTGATTTTTAACCAAAATAAAAAAAAAAAGTTTTCCAGCAGAATTTTTTGCGTAGGGGTACTTAGCTTGATGTACGGAATGCTTGGTTAACGGGTGTGTGAAGGGAATTTATACCCTGTATTTGTACTTATAAACATCACCATCTTAAATAAAAGAATCTGTTTTGCACCATTATTTTGTTTCATACTTAACATTTATCCGGACAAACCTATTGAGGTTTTTGTGATGTTTTTGTGTTTAAATTTTGTTTTTATCTTTAATTAATAAACAATAAAAAAAAATACACAAGTTGGTACACTCACAACAAAGCAATTTGCCTCTGCATTTATTATGCACGGTAAAAAGGGAATGGACTGTGCTACTCCTGGGAATAGCATGGTCCAGTTTAGACCCGGAACCATATATCCGGATTTTAGAAACCATAAATTTGATTGAATGGTTCTTTCTTGTCGTGTAGTTAGTGCTTAACTTGGTGTTAGAGTTATCAAGCTGCCCTTTGGCCTCTGACCTGGCTTAAAATATCGTCAAGAAATATCTCTTGGGCATGCTGGAACACAATTTCCTTCACAAAAGCAAGTGATAATTATACAATACACACTACACACATGAATCCGAAATATCATAGGTGCGTGTCTTGGGTTCTGTCTATGCTATACTACTAACAATTGGTTGCTGGAAACATATAAGATGAGTCTTTGAAACTGAACGCAATCAACACAGCCATGTGAACCGGGCAGAACTGTCAGTTTGCGTCTCGTATTGTAGTTATATTTCTGAAATATTCGATTAAGCCCAACCAGTCTAAAGTCATTCTGAATTCAAATTATAATTGCCTTCATATTAGCGGACAGTGTTACTTCCTGAAATACCCCTCAGTTATTGGGTCATCCTATTATTAAGGGCTAAAATTAAAGTTGTATTTCAAACTCCCAATCCGCAGGGATGGGTTAATCACATTCTGCCACGCGTAATAACAAGTTTAACAGCTTGCCTGAAAATACAATCTCGCGTTTTCAAGGATCCAGGTGAATCGACGTAACGGGTCGTGAGCTTAGAACTCTAAAGCACGTTATATATTAGTCTGAACAGTTTAAAGTTTGTGGGCTCGCAAATAAGCGAGGGGTCCCGTTCGCAAGTTGGTCCGCCCGCGCTAAATTAGAGATTGTCAACTCGACTCAAGTAACCTGTTGACACTGCGTTAAGTCACGATTTGAGAGGCCTGTTTGTTGTGGACACAACTTGTATCGCCGCCTTCATAACGGGCTATCCTTAGTCATGTTGGAACAGCTTTTATCGACGTCCCGAACCTTGATAGAATGTTCTCTACCGCCATAAGTGGACCGTATTTTCAAGCATGGACTCCAATATCAAATTTGGTTTCGAATACGAGCAAAATTTTATCTGATCTTAATATTGTTGTATTCTGGAGTTCTGTTTGTATTGCTTTCTAAAATATATAGTTCTATAACAGTGGAGTATCGTGATACATGCAAATAATTTGGAAAAGTCTGCATCCTGATGTCGTTCCGTCGGCTGGGACTACCCTGGCGCGCCGGTGCGATGCCAGTTTAGTTCGAAATTTCATTCTTCTCGGACACATATCTCGACTTCGCCCGGGAATCTACTTTACATTTCTCATCCTAATGGCCATTGAGAGAAAATTGGAAAAGAACTTTTCGCGTTTCTATTCTAAGAATCAGGTTCAATAGAAGCATTTCAGGAAAGTATCAATGCGATTTCAGATAAATAGACAACAGACAAGAGAACAATGCGTATGGAGGAGGCGGGATACGCGGCGTATCGAGACAAGATCAAATTGATGTACGATATTTATTTTGGTTTCACATTTTATTTAAATGCTGCAGAACATTAAAGTGCAATACATACGACACAGCCGCCTATAATATCTTTCATCTTTGTGATTCTTTCAGCTGAGCGAAATTCAATTTGCATTACCAGACCTGATTTGTAGAATATGAGTCACAGCTATAAATAATTACGGACCTGCAGGTAAAATAAAGAATAGTAGGGTTTGCAATGTTTTCCTGGAATGCGTCGAGCGGGGCGAGGGCGGCGGGTAGTAATGTGTGGCAAACACCCTCCTGAGGGTTCAACCTCATGGCTGATGCCTATGGTGCCGATGACCCCTATCGATTCGCCCATTTCTACGAACGCGTAATTGCAAATTGTGGACAAGTTCTTGTACAATACTGGACTCCCCAACACTCTCGGTCATTTCTTGGAAATTTTGAACCCTTATAAAATTTATAATTCAGCGTGATTATAGTGTCTAGAATATGAGGACCTACAGCAAAGAGAATACAATATTAATTTATGGTTTATCGTGGAAGTCGGCACCCCTTCCCTGTTGTCAGTTGCACACATATTGTGTGCAACTCATGATTCATAATCATAACAGTTATTTACCTAAGGTATCCTTTCGCACTCCTGTAATCTGTCTCAAAATGCCAATACTCAGAATAAAAGAGTGGATTATCAGATAGTAGTAGATTTATTAATATTATTAAAATAGTTTTTTTTTCCTGGATAGAGTTAGCAGATTATCTGATTTAGATTTCAAATTCTCAAAAGCTTCATTTCCAGTTACTACTAAGTACTTTTAACATTTTTTCCTTTACTCTAGTTTCTCAAATAATCGAAGGTATACGTAGAACGATCCGCTGGGGAGTTCTCGCCGCCTCCTCGCGAGGTTCACGGCAGTGGTTTCCAATTCGCGGTCCGCACACTCCCGCCTTTAATTTACTGCGGTGCTAACCACGCGGCCCGCAGTTTGTATTCATTACCCACCTTAGTACCACCTCGCTGCAAGATTTAATGCTTCCAACAATCACTGCACTCATTTGCCACAATTCAAACATTTATTTAATTTATTCTCGCCGCGTGCTCTTTGCTGAGCTCGCATAATGCCCCAGATATCTACCGTATTATTGAAATTAATAGGTGATTATAAGTTGATAAAGTTTTCCATGTGCAAATATTTCTTTAACCATTGTAAAACTCCCATGAAGGCAGCCAAGTTTTTCTAAGACTATAAATCTAAGTAAATTGGAATTATGATGTTGTTATAAACAACTACATACCTACTATCTTAACTTTCCAGAGATAAATAAGCAACAAAAGTTCTAATAACAGCGTTGAACTCCATGTAAAGATGCTATAAATTATACTGACAAGCTGACTGGTGTTCGTAGTCGGCAAGCAAATTAGGTGGTCCAGAGTAAACGAGTTATGGCGAAGTTGTGGGCACCGGGCTCCGCTCTGGGACCGGCCAGTAACTAGGACTAAAATGTTCGCGATGCCAGCCTAGCAACTGGAGTAAAGTAGCATTAACTACTGACGCGGCAATCAAGTGCGTTTAGCTTGCCAGTTGCCACTTGATTAATAACTGTATCTGTTGCTAGTTTGTAAGTAAGACTAGTAGCTTTATTAAGAGTTTGTGCCGTGATTTACGTGGGTTTAACTAAGAGATACGGGCAAGGCAAGAAATGCTTGCTATTTATAAGTAAACAGTCTGATATTTTATCCGAAATGTTATATGTAAACACAATAAACTTTCCGAGTAGACTCGGTCTAATGATATAACTCAGATGTTCGGCAATTCAATGACCGAATTTTCCTCATGCATTATCTGATATAGGAAAAAACACTCTGTGGAGTCGCGAGGCAGGAGAAACATTTCAAGATCCGCCCTGTGGCGTGCCGCTAACACTCCTTATAAATACTGCTAAGCCCCTGGCTTTTGTGGCTAATCTTTCGCGTGAAGATCGCCATTATACCGCTATTTATTATTTTTACCCGTATTTTCTTTTTCTAAAGTCAAGTCGAAACGTGCTTGATATTCTTGAAGGATTTTTACGCTACTCATTCCTCGCAAAGTGCTGCTGAAAGAATTAAATATGCTCCTTTCAGTGGCGTGCTCTCCGCAATGAAGTATTTCATACGGTTTTGAATTTTAAATTATGGTAATTTAGACGCGGAATTTTAACCGACCGACGCGTTTACCAAATTATATTTGCGTTTAATAATATTTACTATATTTTAATTTTTATACTGTCTGATTCGGGAAGTGAGATGGGGGTACAAATTTGAATGTAATGTAGAAAGGTTTTCATTAAGTTTGCTTAAAAGAAAAACTACTTTCCATTTTTTCAGCATAGTACTTACCAGCAAACTATTTCACCAGAATACCAGTGCTGCGACTTTTTTTTTAATTTTAAACGGCACCTTAAGGGTAGTTTAACCTTGAACAGGACTAATTTATGTGTTTCTTTTATTTTGTTTTTTATGGTTGCTCTACATTTTTGTTTCATTGTTAATTTAACCATTTTTTTATCTGTCCTGTGCGAGATAAATAAAAACATCTACTTCCTTTCCATAGTTAAGTATTTAAATAATTTTCCTAGACCAAAAACAAGACCACGTATAAGATGAATGGGGAAGGTACCTGCGTTCAATTAGTGGTGAAAATCACCACTAAGACAGCGCGTGATTGCAGGGTCGCCCTTCCTCAACATAAACAAATTAACTACGACAAATCGTAACAACTTAATCCCAACAAACATGTTATAGAGCAGAACACTTATTGCTCGAACACAATATTACGAAGTGGTGACACTTTCATTACGGTGGAGAAGACCCCATATGCACGTACATTTTGATTAGCTTCCGTGAGTAAGAACAAAAGCTGCGTTAAATGAAGCAGTATGTGTCTGCGAGGCAGGCTCGGTGTCGTAACCGACGAAGTTATGACAAAGTGTGGCGCGGTGGAGGCGCCGAGCGGGCCGCCATGCCACCGCGCCGCGCCGGTCCCGCTCGCTGCCTGCTAGAGCGCACAACTCTTAAATTAGCGCGAACTTAGACCACTTAGCTTCTTCAAGTTTTGTTTGTAGACGCCATAAATATTGTATGTAACGAACGCGATACAATACCAGCCGTCGACTGCTCGCTGCATTGTTCGCGAATCAAAGCGGCCTTTGTTGCCTAACAGTTGACTCGAATTTTCTCGTTGTTCGCTTTGCTTTATCGGGGGGAAGCGATGAAAAACTACCACAAATCTCAACGAAACGCTTTCCGATTTGATTCTGTTTGATCACGAAGTTTCGTCGTTAAAGTGGAGTTAGTTAAACCGTTTTTTAAACCATGGAAAATTGAGGCATTTTAATGATTTTGGTTCTACCTCCTTACTGTCAAAATATTCATGAAAGCTATTTAAGTATTCAGTTATGATCTCTGAATACTTGATTATGAGGATTGATTCAGTATCCCCGAAACTGTATTTAGTCATCGTACTGGAATAGCAATAGGAGTGCGTAGTCGTATTGAATGGTCGCGGATGGCCAATAATTCGATTTCGCGGTTATTTTAGCTCATGTAGGCTGCGTAGGACGCAGGTGGCCGTTCCAACTATTCTGATCAAACTGAGCAATTCAATGTACCCGACGCACCGAACACAACTCGTATGGTGCATAGTGTAATTAACCTGAAATATATTGTTTGAATCATTTTATAGTCGATTTTCCTCCGAATTCCCTCGAGCCTATTCCTAAACAGACCTATTGAGGTGAAATAAAAATTTAGAAGCAGGGGCCCAAATTGTCATGCAAATGTCTGCTTATGTATTCGTCTTTTTAAATTGGTTTTACTTCGGAAATGGAAATTATTGTCTAACTTTCGAGTAAAGACAAGACAAATCTTTGTTAGTCGAATGAGGTCTTATTTAATTTGAATAGGTTAGCTATTGACGGTGGCTTTTTTCAAGAACGAGAGAACTTTTCTTTTTTTTTTTCTTTGTTTGTTGATAAGTAACGAAAGGAGAGTGGACCCATGTCCTCAATGGTCGCGTGAGTCACTTTTGAGGAACTGACTCCATATCACTCGATGTTGTTCCATCTTTTGATCAGAATATAAGGACAAGTGAGTGATTCAGGTGAATTAGCACGTGGTGCCAAATTATGTTTAGTGTCTCATTCAATAGCCTTCAGTATATTATGTTTTGAATCCTTATAATTAATACGAGTGAAAGTATGGTTAAGTAACAGACATGTGCCAATATAGATGTTAATAATAACACCAGCGTTATTAAGCCAGTTTCACACAACACGAGTTCGACCTTTCACTGACACATTACTCGATCATCTTGCAACACCTATTGTTCCCGTACGGCTGACGAATAACCGTTGTAAGCCGATGTAAATTCCTTGTTGTCGCTCCGATCCAAGATTTCCAGATTTAACAGTGTTGCAGCAAAGCATATTTCAGTTAGACGGTACAGGTGTGCCGTTGGCTGCAACTTCGATTAATTCCCATAACGAGGCAGGTCCATCACGCGCGCGCTCGTTTGTCTCTGGCCCAGCTATAAATACATCAGCGTACTTGCAATTTAATCCGTTCTGTTCCGCTCCCGTGAAGTACTGCTTTCTCCCTCGCACACTACCATCCTGCATGTTTCGGTCAGCGAAAGTTGTTGCAATTAATCTCTTACGTAGGTGGAAGCCACGCTAACAATTGTCTAAATTAGAACATGTATCTTGTTTAAAACTAAACTCCCACTTTGTTTGCTCCCAGAGATAATACTTACCTACTTAACCTACTTTGTCGATGTTTTGTCTGATAATGCCCCTATTTTACACATCAATTCATTGGCTAGATAGCTACAATAAGGCCGAGTCCATGTTCAGAGTAGCAACAGTTCGTAGAAAATTTAACAAATTTGCGTACAAAGCGCAAAGCACTGGCGGGATCGTCTTTGTATGCAAATATTATTACAGGAGTCTATTGAAGGACCACACCGAACTCACCTATTGAGCCGAAGTGGGTCCGCGCTACACGGCTACTGGGACTGTAATAAGACCCGTCCAAGAACCTCCGACATTACGCAGGAATTCACGAGAATGTGAGTGTATCACTCCCTGAAGAATGGGAACAGGATAGCCTCCATCCTGAACAACATGCGCTAATAACCGAACTGAGCCAATTAGGAATACTATTACCGGTGATGGTCCACCGAGCAATAGCTCAATCGAATTGCAGACTTGAACAATTCATAGGCAAATCTGCTCTAAGCGTGTTAACATGGCTCCGGGGTTATTGCGGTCTGCCGATCCATGTGTCTAAACAGTGAACACCATACTGTACTTGAGACTTATGTACCGTCTACATCAATAGACCTAACATGGTATCGCAATTCTGACTACGCATGTATTATTTACACATAATCACCGCATGATTAAACTACTTGAAAGGATCAATTAGCGCACTGCCTGACCGTTTAGCTTTTCAATAGAGAGCCAATTATTGCAATACCTATCAACATGTATCGGTATTGTTATAAATCTATCTGATTTAGCGTTTCGATTAGTTGAATGCCAGGGTGGGCGTTGGGTTGTTCTATTTTTCGGTTGGTCGTACTGCGTGCATCGCATAGTGATACATTGTTGAGTTACGCATGTAATTAGAGGTGACGATGTTTGGCGTGCGCTCTGTGGCATAGGTCGGCGCGCGCACGCTGCAACTGGCGGCTCTCAATCATTCGCGTCACGTGTGTCACCGGCCCATCCCGCACTCGAAACTCTACTCTAATAGTACCCGATATAACACATTATAAAAATTCGCAACTGAAAGTAGAGCGTCCCGCGCTACGCTTGCAGTCTCTTCTTTGTATTCGAGTCGTTCCATTCATAGAGATAACGGCTTGCTCCGAGGCGACAACGGGAAACAATTACGCTATTACAAAAGGCCTTAAGGATTCTAATTACGAGTGGATCCTTTCATCCGTAAACCCGGATCGGGTACGAAGCCGTCCCATTATCGCGTGCCATAAACATTTCTGGATTTCATATCCGCGGCACGGCTGGGACCGCCTCGCTTATTACCTCCGCGCGGAAAAGAATAACATCGTTTTGGCACTTTTGACGCGAATTCCGGATGCCTACGTTCATATTGTGCGCCGTTAATATTCTCCGCGACGCGTCCGACCTTTTTTATTTGTATCTAAAATTGAACATTTTGTCGCGACAACGAGCGCATGCGACGCTCCCCTCCGCCGAAGGAGCGATAAAAATACAGAGTCGGAGTGTTTGAGGCAATCGGCAGCACTAACGACCGCCAGCGAGCGGTTAATTCATGTACACCTGTACTGAATGAGCCGCAGGACTCTTTAGCGCCTACACTTGCCTTGACAGCAGACTGCGGATAAACTGACATCGGCGGAGTATTAGAGGTCTTGAAACTGCGAGACCGATTTAAGATTTATACAGCGTCCCTTGATCTTAGGAAAGATATTTTAAAATGAAATGAAACGATTTTACTATAAAAGTCTTAAAAGTACACCAAGATATCATCAGCCGCTATTAACTCTCCATCTTATCATAAAGCACTAAAAGCACCAATTCGTTCATAAAAGCTGTAAAAGAAAAAATAGTTGGTTATTTCTTTATAGCTGATTGAAAGAAGTTGCTCCTTTAGTTTGAATGGAATCTGGGGAGAGAAGGATTATAAAAAAAAATCTTCGTTGAGTGAAATGGCCCTATCAAAACAAGAACCGTCGGCCGAGCGATGAAAAAGTGAAGTTAGCAAAACAACAAACAACGAACCCGCCTGTCTGCGGCATTTCGTGGCCACCTTTGCAATTTACGGCACTGTCATTACTCAAAGTTTTGAAAAAATTCAACCGCGAAAATTAGAAAAAAGAGGATTTCTCCTCAATATGATCTTGCGAATCTGCTGAAGTCGGTTGCCTTTATGCTGAAGTAGCAAACTCCCTAAGATAAGGGGAGGAGCGGACAAATTGTAATAATTGCGAGACGAGATAAGAAGTGACACCAGAAAACAAATGAAGGCGGGCGGCACCGACGGTGTCTGCGAAGGGCGCGGGGGGCAGGTCGGGGTGAGGGGATGCGTGACGTCACCACGCGCTGAGCTGCTAACTGCCGAGTCGGAGCCACCCCATGCCAGCCAAACACTAACGGCCATGTGTGACTTTACATTCACTACATTTACATAAGTTGCCGCTTCACTGGTTCATAGTGAATCACTTGTTTTTCAGGCGATTACATAAATTACACAGTGATTTGGTTAAAATTGCACAGAGCATAAGAAAATTATCACAGTAATTATAATGGGAATTTATTTGTTAATTTTATTTTATGTACCCACAAAATAATTATTTAATACAACGGATTTGAATTTAAACCGAGGGCCGGGACGAATCCCGCGGGATCCCGAGGGCACACCTCGGCCCGTCGTCACCGCTCGCCAAATTAAAATGATAAATCAAAATACGTCAGGCGGCTGGGAGCACAAATGCTGTAAAACGAACTAAGGTATTTGCGAAACTTGTTTAAACTTCTATCCTTGAAGCAAATTAGATATTTCTTTGTTTCTATTTAACCTTTTCAGCTTTCCAGCTTGTATGAATACATGTAAGAAGTACCTAAGCTGAGTTTCAAACTGCTCTGAAGGGGTTAGTTGAGAATGTTGTGAGCGTTCCAAGCACCAATAACGCGTTTGTTTAAAAATATGTGATGTTCACTACTACGCTCTATAAGCAGTCTCCAAGGAGACACTTCAATAAGTGTATTTTTCTCTTGGGATACGAAAAATGTATCAACTGCAATCAATAAGTAGGTTTTTTAGTTTTCTTTTACTGAAAACAACACCACCTTAGAATTTTTTCTATCTTCAAATGTATATTTCAACCCTCAAAATTTTATCTTATTTTCCACACGTTTCTGTATTATACGAAACAGGCAAAACTCTTTAAATTTTTTATTTTAAATGTACGCCAGCGCTTTCTCTCCATTTTACTTTTGGCGTTCTTATTAAAAGAAAAGACTAAAAATTGGTGCGATTTAATCATTCCATTCAGAAACCTGCCGGGAAAGATAATGCTGAAATTATTCTGTAACAACTGTAATGAATAACAATGAATATTTCATTTGTACTGAACACTGGGTTGTTAATAAGAATTAAACTGATCGGCGACACCAACAGTTAGTAACCAAGTAGAGATATATATTTTTCTTCTGTACGTGTGTTTGTCACTGAACTCCTCCTAAACGGCTGAACCGCCTTTAATGAAAATTTTCGTATGTCTTCAAGTGGATTCGAGAATGGTATAGATTTACCATTGGACCTGGTAGGTGGCGCTGCTGTCCAGGCAGGACGACATCTGCCAGGTCCGTTAGAATATACATACATATATAATTATGTCTGTAAGTCTTTATCTAGCTACGTCGGAATTGGCTTCTGATCTAATCGGATAATGCATCAATAATATTTAGCATAGAGTGACTGCATACCTGACCTCCACAATCTGTATGCTGGATAATACAATACCCCTAGGTAAGACTGGTTGACAGGGTTTCTGGCTCATAAGGCATGTCAAAGACCCGCAAATGATAGCCGGGACAGAAATCATAACATGCTTTCTGAGGCACCGACTAGTGTCGGTCATCATCATCATCATCATCATCATTCTCCTGCCCTTATCCCAACTTATTTGGGGCCGCAACATGTCTTTTTCTTCCATACTTCTCTATGTCTCGTCATGTCAGTAGTCACCTCCTTCCTAGCCATATCATCCTTCACACAGTTCATCACCGACTGGTCTCAGTATGCATCTAATAATTGATGACCTATCCACAGATAGACCTTGGAAAGTGTTAGTTCACCTCGACAAATTCGGTTAAAAAGTAATTATAGCTGATTCGTTGCGGCACCCAAATGGCCTTTGTTGAATGCGAGACGCACGAGACCGGCCAATGTGACGACACTTTGAGGAGGCCTAAGTCTAGCAGAGGACGTCTTTCGGCTGAAATGACAATCACAGTGAGCTTCTCTGCTTCCACCCATTCTACGAAAAAATCTCTTCAGAATAATTAAGATAGGTACAGGTTGCTATGTGTCGGTCAAAAATTGAGAAGAAGAGGAACAACAACAACAAAAGTAATGCGAGAAAACATTATCAAGACGGCAATAGTGTGAATAAACTCGGCGAAGTTATTCATGTACAAATCTCCTATTCTGAAATGTAAACGTACTTATTCGTTGTGTACGTTCTGGTATAAAGTGGAAGGTTCTGTTTTGTGAAATTCGGCCCGCATTGGAATGAAAAGTTAGATGAAAGTTTCCGTGATACAAGGAAATGTGCATATTCTTGAACTAGTTCATACATATGGTTTATATTGAAGTGGCAGGAGTAACGAATGCAAACAGTTCGTAATAGGATACTAGAACTTGCAAATATTTTAATATGTTCTTGAAAACTTTCTTGTTGTTAATTGGCTTGCTGCCTAATGAATAACTGAGCGTTAGTGCTTGTATTAATCTTACTAAATTAATGACTTTGCAAGTTCCACTTTTGACAAGCAAGGTTGTTGCATTCATACCTATTAATAATCTAGACGCGAAAGCAACTGTCTGTCTGTTATCTTCTAACGCCTTAACGACTGAATGGATTTGGATGAAAGGAGATTGGCAAACGCGCATAGTAAGACAGGCTCAGTTTGTGAACAGGACGGCGAACAAGAGTAACTTTTGAATGAAATCACACGATGAAGGGACAGTTTTCAATATATTTTACTTCTAAACTTACTGTCATCCAAATGATTAATTAATATTATATGTCACCTACTAAAAATAACACACGCACTGCATCATATTTCAGTACATTTAAATATTTGTTGAACATAAATGCGGCGTTGGTAACATGCTAAAACTAATTGTGTGGTAAATCGGAATGATGCTGCAATTTGTCAAATGACTGGAGCCGAGAATATGTGTACTCACTATGTAGGTACCTATGTATGGTCATCTGGTGCGTGTATTGATTTAATCGATGAAAAATAATGTACAGCTACTGTGACGCTGACTGCCCGTATAGCATTTTAATTATCGTAAAGATGTATTGGTTTGGTTTTGTGGCGCTCAAATAGTGAAAGGCGCAGCTTTGGAAAGCCACCCACATGGTTGAGAGCGGACCTGGAGAAGGGCGCGGGAATCTGCTGGATTTGACAAGATGATCGGGTAATATGGTGGCATTTAGTGGAGGTTTGTCTCCAGCAGTAGAATTTTTTTTCGAGACTGATAATTGTGATATGGTTTTAAGCTAACGTAATTACTGAGACGTTACATTTCTACTGTTCTAGATAAAAATAATATTTATGTAAAGCTTATCGTTTTTATTTTACTGTTCTGAATTTGTAAGGTTTCTCTACTTTTTTTAGTGTTTTAATATTATAAGGATGAATCGTTCGGATTAGAAACGAGTTTGTTACTTTTTTTTTCTTTTGGTCTGGCGAACATTAAAGGTTCATGGCTGGTTCATGCTGGCCACCAGCAACCACAACTTTGTGCTTCCGGAAACCGTCGAAATTAACCACAAGTAGATATCACAAGCTACTATTGTTCTGCGGATGTGGTGTGCCTTTTCTGCCTTGTCTGAAGAGTACTATATACGAGTAAAACCTTAATTATATAATATTTGTATTAAAAATATTTGAATGCTTTATGTGTGTAGCAAAGGTGAGTGCGGTTATTTACCATTCCATCATCAATGATAGTTAGGTAGAAAGATAATTAATTTTGAGAATTAATTACTAGTACAAATATGTACTCTAAATTTCAGGCAGGAACTACACACATTTGTGGGCTAACATTGATTAATTAGTATGTAGGTGAATGTAAACAACATTATTTGCTCCTTACATATCTGTTATGAAACATGCCTCTATGTGTAAGTGCCCGTATCTGAATATTTATTACTTATTTCAAGCCTAACTGGGTTCACAAAGAATGTCTCCATACAAGATTCTCTTTTCAGATAAACGCGTCATGTGTAGTGTACCCGGTTATCGAAAACCGTTTGTAAGATACCCATAATGTTTTATTAAATGTCATCCGCAATATAATGAGGTGCGAGGGATCCGACATCTGCGCGAGAGGCGCTACAGAAATATGTGCGAAGTGTTATAGAGTGCCGTTGTAAGTCAATGAAGCGGCAAATGGGGTGCTCTCGCCTCTCCGGCGGCAGCGGGGCACACTCTAATAAATAAAATTATGCCTCAGAAATTACAAGAATACGCGTGCCGCCAGCGATCCCGCGAGATTGGATGCTGGAGATTTTCATCGATATCCTCCAATAATGAATCTAATATGTAGTAAGCTGAGGACGCGGGACGCTATGACTGTGTCGTGTCGCCGCGAAAAAATGAGATTGCCTCTTCGGCGATATCGGTCGCTGCAAATGGCCACGATTTACCGCTGTTTGGCATTGACTAAATGTCAGATATTATAGCTTGTGAAAGAGAATATTGTAATAAATTAGCGGTAAAATATATTAATTTGTGTAAGACCTTGGGTCTGATGATGAAGATGAGTCTGGAAGAGTTGTTACTTGGTTGTACAAGACATAAAGTGTAAATAATGCGTGGCCCACCATGGCGGATTAGCTTTGATTGTAAATATAAAAGTTTAGTTGACTGAAACTCTATATTGGAACTGAACACATTCAGTGGAATTCTTTCGGCAGTCAGTGCACGTGCAACGTTAGACGTCCGCGTCGAATGGAATCGAATTTCAGAAGAGTTTTAAAATGTTCTCACTCAGAATCATTTTGTATGCGTATTGTAAGGGGCTTAAATTTTATGTTCATGATACTGATGGTTATGCTAAGGTCTATCTAGCTAATAACAGCAGCAAGAGTTGATTTTCAACGGTAAGTTTATCGCAGCTTGCCCTTGAAAATCAAGGATGCCAAGGATGTATGACAAATCCTATGGTTTTATAATCAATTGGTCTCGGCTGTCACACCAACAGTCATTGGGAATAGTCAGAAGTCCGAAAATCTAACAACCAGGTGCCATGCCATAGCGTAGAGTTTTTCTAGGGATCATGAAAGGCTCACTAGCTCCCATGATCTCCGTTGCAAGTCTAGAATGGGAACACCGTAACTGAGTTTTTAGTCAGTTAGAGTCTGACAAACCATAATAAAGTGCAGCGTTTTTCCCAAAGACTGGGTTGTGCATGGTCAGATAGGCAGTCGCTCCATTTAAAAAAAAAATACGTTTGGTTGAACAAGAAAATGATCCAAACACAGTTGAAACGACTAAGCAGATGATGATACTGAACGTTCTATGACTCCCTGACAATAAAGCAATTATACAGTCAAGTACATAACACCTTAACATAGCATGTAGCACATTCATGAGTACCCATTGTGCAGCGATGACGCGGAACAATTCCCGCCTCTACACTAATGACGCGTCTTATATCGTAGCAGTAAATCAAATTGCCCTTACTACACACATTAGCAGGGAACTGCGAATTGCCTTTAAAAGGCCCATATTGATTGAGTAACTTGAAGCGGTTAAGTTAACCTAATTCCGCTAAGTCTTTCTATTTATAGTAATTCCCGGATTTAACGATTAATACAATGGAATCCGCAGCTTCAGCAATAGTATCAATTCAACAGTTCGAATATCAGGAATGCGCAAATATTGTAAGTAGACTTTGAATGTAGAGGGCTTTAAGAGTAAAGGACGACAAAAGAAACGATGGATGGACTGTGTGAAGGATGATATGGCTAGAAAGGAGATATGCTGGAGAATGATAACGACGATAAGAAGTTTAGGATGATCTATCAATTAAGTCTTAAGTAAATTATAGAAGCAACAAATAAATGGAACCATCCTTATAAATCACCTCCTTAGATCAGTGGAATCGTTGGCTGAATCTAAACTAAGACCAAGAAACATAGCAGTGCTACGTTTTATCAGAGGGGATTGTCTCCAACGCTATAATAAATAATATTATATCGGAGAATTATGTGGAAGCAACCCTTACGGCGGCGGTGTGTCGCCGTGTGTCGCCCGGCTACCCTCACCCGCACTGTATTTAAGTGATATTGCTTATACACTTACCATTAAGGCTATACGTTTCGACTAAATTAAGACCAATTTGCACAGGTTTTGCACGAATATGGGAATTTAATTTATGAGCAGTATGACGAATGTAATTTGAGTGAGCGCGTAATCAACGACTTTAATTCAATTCCACTAGAAGTGAGGATGCTCTGTGTTTTAATGGTTCGCGAGGGATACCTTGAGTGTAATAGCTTCGATAAGTCATCAACGATTCTTTTCTCAATCTATTCCAATGTTGACAGACACAAATCAGTTTTTGGTAATCGATGTATTTAATGTTTCTCGTTAACATTTAGAGTAGACAAATGCTGGCGACATAATTTATTCATTTATTCCGTCCTCACTTCAGTTAGCGGCGGATGATATTAAAAAAAGATTTTGAATAAAAGCCGTTTGATGTGGTGGTTGAGCTGAGTGCCGTCGCGGAGTGAGGAGAGAGAGCGTAGCGAGCAGCAATAGCTCACCAATCGTGGTGCGATGATCTCAAGCCCGCACCTAACCCCGCATCATTCACGATAATGGCGGGGCCTATGTCTCGACCGTAAATGTAAATCGCTCTAATTTATACGCGCGATAACGTCGCCGCACTGCTGTTAACTGTAATTATATTACCAAGCGAGGACGTGTTGATCAAAACCCCTGATTAAATGCCCGTGATGCGAACCGGGAAAAATTCTGCCGGGCCGTCGCCCTCGTGGAAATGAACTCGCGAAAACATTATATTTTATTCGAATATTTATTAAGAATTAATCTTCAATGACTATGAATTAAAGGGATTCCGGTGGTCGGCGTTCATTTGATTGGATTACGAAATCCCTTCTTGTTTTTTTTTCGAATTAATATTAATATCCTGTTATTTTATGAATTCCAATAAAAATAAGAAGTAGGTAGTCAACCGAGCAAGGCTCTTTATTTTTTACTAAAAAATATTTTTTTATTCGTTTATATTTCAGCAAAACTGTACCTAGTTGTTCTATTATCCTGTTATTGATATGCCAGCCAGAAACATTCCTAATATAATGCTGGCACACAGAGACAATGCCCCAATGGGCAATCTATTTGAGTAATTATCCGCTAAGGGCCATTGTCGGCCATCTTGTCCGGGTGGAATGAGGCTTGTTCGCTGAATGCCTGCTGTTATGTACCTAGTCCTACATGCTTTTGGCGATCAGATCGACAGTGCCCCCGAGTGTCTTCAATGACAATACAAACACTTTATTGTCCTCAGTTTGCGTAATTCATGACCCCAATGCACTCGAATGTAACTGTATTTTCCGTTCGAGGAATAATAAATGTAAAAGCAAAACGGTTGTATTCGGACTTAAACAGTTTTGAATTCAAACGATAGCGTTTCCGCGGCATGCTTACAGTTTACTTGAAAAGATAAGACCGTTGAAGATTTTTATGACACCTGAAATCGGAACAAAAATAGGTAGGTATAGATTTTTTATCCCTATTTTTTTTAATTTTTAACGTGTTAGAGATTAAACATAAGTGTAGAGGTTGTGCAAGTTGCGGCATCTCATAGAGTTGTCAGTAAATGGAGCTCACTAGGGTTGGTGTCTGCCAGGGTTGCGGAATTTGTTCCAAAGAGTTACCCCGGCCTGGAACGCTAGGGGCATACGAAGGAACACGGATGGGTTTTAGTCAGTAAGAGTCTGACACTCCATCCTGCTCAGGAGTTAGTTGCTGATTTTCAAAGGGTGTGCCTATGTTATGATAGTGAAGGAGGTAGGTCACTTCACTCCCGATTGTATAAGCTAATAACATGACACTTTAATATGACATATTAAGTTTTCCTAGCGCATCGTAACAATGTTAGAGGCAAAACTGTTTACGCTGTAGATTATAAAAGACGCATCGTCTAGCATAACAATGTTAGCTAATTTTCTTGAAAAAAAAAATAGATGTTGTTGCAAAAATATACCTGAAGAATGTTTCAATAAAGAATGACGTGTTTAAGACTTCCAAAAAGAAGGTAAGCTTTACCAAAGCTATCGTATCATCAAGTACTAGCTGGGTAATTAAGGTCAGAAAGGTAGTCGCTCCATGTACAATACGGCTGCATTCGGTTAGACTAGAAGCCGACCCCAATGTAGTTGGGAATAGGCTAGGTAGATGACGATGAAGGAGGTTTGATATAGTTAGCAATTGTATTACCTTCCATCCTTCAAAGAGTAGATTATAAGTAATACCCTGCGCAAGTATACTTACATTATGCCACTTAACGAAATATTCAAGGCAAACAGTGCCGAACATTAAGCGTAAAATAACTTCTTATTACACTTAAAAAGCAAACGAAAGAAACAGGCGAGAAATGAAACATGGGACGATGTTTAATTATAACACTAGATAAGTTAACAATCTCGGAACCAAAGTCTGACTGCGGCTTATCTGACGCCAAATGTTTCAAAGGAACTTTTAACGAGTTTAAAGTTGGGCCAAGTGTAGTGCACCCGCAGCGCTTCCGTAGCTTAAGATTAATTAAACAATTGCACGATGGCTCCTTGAAAACACTCCGACATGTCTCGGCCTGTCGTCGCCAACCTTGCCAAATTAAACTCATAAATCAAAATCCGACAGAAATGTAATAATGAAGAACTAACTTCGGTTACCAGTCGCACTCGCACGAAGCGACACTCTTGCGAAATAATTCTTTTCGCTCCTAGAAATAAAAGTAACATGTGATTTAGTACCACACTTATGGGAACGTTTTATTTTTTAGCCTTCCCTTTCCTACTCCTAGGCAAAGGCCTTCCTCAATTCCTTCTAAGACCTTTTCCTGTGCCACCTCGAACCAGGCCTTATGGTACGCGTATAGATCGTCACGCCACCTCTTTCTTGGTCGGCCTCGGCGGCGCCGTCCGTCTTCGGGCAAACATCGTGTGGAGGCTTTTGCCCAGCGGTCATCGTGCATGCGGCTGACGTGACCCGCACAATCCCATTTTAACCTAGCAGTCTTCTTACACTTCTTACTAAAGGCCTCCAAAACGGGCATAGTGGACGGTCCAATATGCTCGTTTTGGAGGTCGTTGACACCAATATTACAATATTTATTGGAAAGTAAAATACACGTGCAATCATCTTGCGCATAACTGATGCAAATTGCAAGTGTCAGCATGCTACTATCGGACGAAATCATTTTCAGTTTGTAATAAAAGTAATAAACCGGAATATTCAATTGGATGACGCATACAATTCGATTATTTGTTCAGTACAATTCTCCTAGTGAAGCTGAAATTTACAGCGGGGAGAAGGTGAGTACCAATGTAGTACGTAGTACCTACCGCGGCTTCGGTATCGTTCAGGGCGGATCGTAACTCACCCGCAATTTATGTGCGTGCGCCGGTGACGCGTTAAAAGATTAGTCGCTTGCCACCGAAGCTGAGTGTACTTTGTTACTCATGTTTACATAACGTCACACTGTTTTGAAACTTTGTCACTTACACACTTCTTTCATAAAAAAATTGTCTACTATGTCTAGTCCAGTCACATTTTTGTGAGTTGTTTTGAAAACCGTGCGAACTCGTTATCGTATTAATCTTTTTGGCAATGCACACTGAAACGTGTCGTAGTTCTTTGCTAATCCACACGTTTTTCCGACCTCTCTACTAACGCTAAACTTTATCCTGTAAATAAAGTACGTAAATATTTCAAGAAGTGCCGTGTACGCCGAGTCAAAAAGCGGCAAGTGCATTTGACTCACTCGAAAGCAAAACAGTGAAACTTTATAGTATCTAAATCACTTGTTTAAAAATGAACGCCCGGAACAACGGACGTGGGAAGTCGGGCCAAAGTTTACGACTATGAAGCAATTCGGCGTACGTACCAGCATTGAATTTGTTTCCGTCTGATTCCGCCTCGGCTATTGCATAGTTCACTAGTGGCGGAATACAGAATCAACTCCCGCCACATTGAAACCGTAACGAATGATTTGCGATGTACCTAACAGCGATAATCATGTTTACTATTCGCATACTAGAGTGGGCTTTGTGCTCGTGAAATTGCTTGTTCGGAATTAGTAGTCTGATGGGAAAATTAGGTTCCACTTTGAAAATCGGCACACGGAAAATGTCCGCAGAAGAAAGGACGCAAGCGGTGTCAGACGGCAAAGACACAGAATAACATTCTTCCATAAAAGCACATGGTCTGGAAACGAAATCGATATCTGTTATAAAACAAATCCCATGTTCAGTCCATTCTTATTTATACTAAATACAGAAAACACAAGGCTATAAAAGCGGTTGTGATGTATCGGACACAATATTCTGGTGCCCAAGTGCCCGTAGATCGGCGATAAAAGCTGCAATTGTTTTCATTTGACAACATGTTTGTGTTCCGTTTGACAAATGGCTTGTAAGATCGTAGCGACGTAAGACTTTTACTGAGCTCTGCTGTGCTTGCCACGAATATATTGAGTGTCACTCATTTAGCGGGAAAACGGAATATTTCGGGACGTGTTTACTTTTTTTAAACCAAAGACCACACAACAACATGCTGTAGACCCAGTTTCTATTTTAATATGTTTGACAGTAACGCGCGTATCTACTTATTTTATTTAGACGTGTGATTATAACGGTTTATCTCCATGAATAAAACGCAAGATTTCGTAAGTGTTATGAAGAACATAATTCTGCTCTCAGAGATTTTAATCACTTTGTATGTTATACCTAAGATAAAAGCACCTGTCTGTTGTTAATTTCGAAGAAAACCCTACACTGTGCACTTGAAATGTATTATTATTATAAACAAACGCGTCTAGCGTAACTTTGGTATGATTTAAATATCGAAACCCAGGGTTGCAGAGCGCGTAATGAAACAAGCCAGATGTACAAAACATAGAATGTTCTTTATGGGACACGCTTTCGCTATTTACCATGTATCCAATTTGAGTAGACCTGTCAAAATGTACCATGTTTTTGCTACTTGGATGTTATGGCGAAGAAAAGGGGAGAGCGGTAGGTCAGGGTACAGTGGTGGTACGGGTCGGCTTGTTCGTAGGCGCCAGCGGGTTTAGGCTCGCCCCGCGCCTATTGTATGCGATTGTGTCACAACAAGCCTCCATATTATATTCACAAAACAGAATATCCTCGGCACATTTCAATAAAAAAATAATAAGCAAATCCGAAAAATCACAGATAAAAAATGTTCAAAACAAATTCTAAGCTCTTTGACAGGCTTTGCAGTATGTAGGTAATATAATAAAAAAAAATAGATAGGTAGGTAGGTACGAATGATATAGCTTATTGGGTTCATTTTAGCATGGAAATTAACTAATTAACTAACACACGACTTCTAAATATCTAATTAATAAGTTGGTTTTGTTCTAAATTGACGCATACTAAAATAATAAGTCATGAATTCCAAATTCAATTATTGAAAGCCAAAATATTAGACACAAAAGTGACAATATTACGACCAACGCTTGTTCTATTTGAAGCAATTCATCGCCAACTACTCCGTCGTCGGCTAATAATATGTGGGCGTCTAACAAACACCTTCCATTAGTGACAGATTAAAACAAGTCGTTTAATTAATATTTAAATGTAACTTATCAATTTAATTGTTTACAATATCTCTTTATTAACAGGCAACCGTAATAGGCTTAAGTTTACATTGGAAAACAATCAAATATCGACTCAAGGCTCACCATTAGGCAATTTGCAAATAACACGAGAGATTTGCTCACACTGAATAACAATTGATGAGGTATTCACAGAATTCCTACATGAAATGATTAAGCAATAATTGCGTCCTAAATTTTTATAGGTTATATCGATAGAATGGCTGTGGTCGAATTCATTACCCTATGGGTTCTCGGTGGGGTGAGTGGGGGTGAGACGGGACTTCATGGCGTCAGGGGTGGGCGACGGGAATGTAATATCAGTAGAGTAGTGATATTGCGGTTTCTAGTTCGCGAGATACTGCCGTGGAGTCGCTTGGCTGCTGATATAATTGTGCGGACAGTTAGAAATAAGTATTTTGTTGTAAATACTTGACTTTTTGATTTCAGCTAGTTTTTTTCTTTGATGTTGGATTGAATCTTCTTGGTTACTGTCTTTCAGCTGTGAAAAGATTCTTATCATATTTTCGCAATTAGATTAAGTACAATGTCCATGGAAACTGTGGTAGAATTCATACAGGAATCAGCAACTGCATTACCGTATCTTAATATAGTTCAACTTATAAACCTAGTAGCCTTTACTTCATTTCGGTCCCACTATACAAAAATATAAAATATTGCCGAAAAATTCGCACCGCAATTGACTCTAAAACGTAACGGGTGATCATAAAACTAGCTTCATAAATATTCACGTAATCCCGCAATTTGAAACCATACGAATTCACATATTTAACTCAGTTTAAATAATCCTCTGTATAACTAATAACGCAGTTTTATACAATTAATAATTCAGAATGACGCGCGTACAAATGAAAAAACAGAAATATAAATATGTTTTGGTTTTCACTAGTCCAGTCTGTTGCGTTAGTTTTTATAAATAAACTCAAGGTGTTGACGCAATGTTTTCACATTTTTATATTATAACGAATACTTCATCGAATGTAAGAATTCCGGGGGTTTCATAACTAGTTCAAATTTATTATTGATGGTCTTGAAGTCAAACTGTGCCAACTGAATCGAATGCAGCATAATTTGCTCTCATTATAGCGTCTTTAGGTGTCTCTTAGCACGCGTCCTAAGCAAAGCGACAGACGTGCGAAGATTGTCGTATGTCACTGTTTGGTTCGGAAAATCGCTGGCATTTGTTGGCACGAACAAGAGTTCGTCTTCGCTTAAAAAAAAACGTGTTCGCGCGACGATTATCTTAGTTAGGACGTGGCCGTAATTGAAACTGATGATAAAAATCATGTACAGACGCCACCACATCAACCTGTAAAATTTTCCCAATCAAACTTGAACCTAATGTTTTAGCAATAAATATGAAAATCTATTAAAGAAATTTGACAGATTATAGAAGCTTGATTTACTATGTATGATAATGACTACGTATTAATAATTTAATTCTGAAAAGTGTCCAGTTTTCTGAAGAAACTACTGGTGTCTAAGTGGAAAAGAAGATTTTCTTGTAACCCGATTAGCCGTCTCTTCTAAGTACGTTTAAATTTAACCGTTGTATCTTTTTAACCTTTTGTGTGACTGAACTTCTTCGCAAGTTAGTTAGGTAATTGGTTACTAGGGATGTTACTTCTAGTACAGATTAAAGGAAGTATTTTTCAGGAACTGAAATCTGGTTGTGGATGCAGTGGCTACTGAAATAACGTCATGATTAAATGAGAAAACTTGAAATCAAAATTGTTCAAAACTAACAGTTAAGATTAAGTATAAGGAAAAAATACAAGATAAACAAAGGATAGAAATATTAAAAAATGTGTTTATTTCTATACAGGTTAGTTATTTTATAGGAATTGATTCTTAACAATTTTGGTAAGGTAACAAATGACGAAACCAGGAATGCTTTCTAAATCAAAATCAAAGCATTTATTTGAAGTAGGTCAGTTAATTAAAACTTATTCATTTAATCTAAACTTGTTTATTTTTTGTGTTTGGTTGGCTTACAGCTAACTATACAAAAAACGTATATTGATCGACAAGCCAATTACAAGCCTCCACAGTTGGCAGTCAACTAGCTAACTTCTTGCTTACATCTCAATCATTTTACAAGTAAAGGCGACTGCACGCATTTCCCTGTGCTCACGCAAAACTAATGCCAAGTGGGTCGGGTTGCAGTGCGGCACACGCTTGGCAGGACCACTGCAAGGTCCATCACAGTAATTATTTGTCTGCTTTATGTATAAGTACTACTCTATTCTTTAATTATCTAAGTAAGCTAGGGATAGGTAACCCTTGAATCTATAGGATTCAAAAGATCCTAAGTAAATTGGTTTTAAAAACTGGTATAATTTTGTGGCTGGGAGATCACATATTTATTAACACTTGTAACGGGACCGTGTTTTCTTTTATTTCCGAAATATCTGACTCTCGAAACAAATACAAATCATTGTAAATATCCCGTCACAAGAATTAATAATAATATTAGTGACCACGCCAGTTTAAAACCTTAGATTATATTTTTATTGTTAACTGATAGTAACTGTAAAATGCAAATATAGCAACGATGAAACATAAGTTAAGCTAGGGGATTTTTTAACAAAAGACACAACGCATACATCAACAAATAACTGTCAACAGAATAACAATTTAATTTGATAACTATGTAATTTTAATTTCATCTGACGGTCAGAAATCAGTAGGCAGTCCGGCGCGGTTACACAGAGTTATCGAGTATGCGGGCGCAGGAAGCTAATTACTGATAAACAAGTCGATGGTCGCCTCCCTATTGACAGTTTGACTTATGAGCCTAATCGACATTCGGACGTCGTAACCACTCACGTTCGGCCCAACTCTCGTTCGAAATAACACCGAAGCCGTGTTCATTTCAACTAAAAATAACCTTGTTGTTTAACAGTCAATTTGCGTTTAAACAGACGTTACGACTATTATTTTATTGTTTTCATAACAAACTAACTGAGGATTACAATCAATTTTCATTGAATTAATACCCGGCTGGTTTGAGGACATAAAATAAGAACAAAAGATTACATTTTCATATTCATAAACGTCAGTTACGAAACAAATTCCGCAACTGATACTCGTATTTCCCGGCTTGGCCGATAAAAGCTACGTACAATTGCCTCGATTTTGTTCTCTTTTATTCTAAGTTTTATTATTTTAAAGTATTTTAATTAAAACTGACATTGTTTTGAGGGAGAAGATTATGACAAGCCGGCAGCTTGACGCAGACAAAAAGATTTTGCGGAATCCGCTTCGCCCGACGAAGGGCTGGTAAGGGTCAGAATTATTCAAGTTTATTCTTTGGATGATTTTAAAAATTTAACGATGCCAAATTGTCGTAAAGTTGCAGGAGTATTAGAATTAAAACGTTTTGCGCTTACAATAAATCTTTAAGAGCCCGTCGTCTAGGCGGAATGTCGAGTTTTGTAAATAACGATAAACGATGTCATTAATATTAATAACGTTTTATGTTTGGCTTTTTGTAGTCACTTGTAATTCATGATCTATATTTGTTATGTAGTTTTTTTTTATATTTGATCAATACTGTCATTTGTAGGCAACGAACCGCATGATACTCATTTACATGAAAGTATCTACAATTGAAAATTTGGTTTAAGTTAATTCAAATTCATAAGTCATTTTGAGTAAAACACATTCCTTAGCTCACAAGTGTTTATCCGCTACAACTCGAAAATTACCCCACAGGAAGATACAATCTGGTTAAAAACTATCCTATATGTTAATCCAGGTTATAAACTATCTGTACTAAATTATATCCAAATCCGTTCAGTAGTTTGAGCGTAAAAGAGTAAGAAACATTCTCACAAACTTTTGCATTTATAATACTAGTAGGATTTTTTGTCCGCTTAAAAACAGCAAGAAAGTTAAATTCCTTTCATGTTTCAGTAATATCAAAACTGAGTCTAGACAAAGAGTAATTAACATTTTAAAAATAATGAATAGGTACGTAAATAGTTAATAATAAATTTCCACCCACGGTGAAAAGCAGTGTTAATTTAAATTAAATTGTTTAAATGCGATTAAAATGAAAGACACACGAACTGTCAACCCTGTAACATCCGACACTTCCGCAACTGACAAGCGTCGGGTATTGTTTCGTACAGCAGAGCATTGGATCTATCCATTTCATTGTAGGGTTAAGTTTCCTACCCGCCATTTGTTTCGAATACTTGACTTATTTTCTACACGTATTTTCTTGTTTACTCGTAACGTAGACCTTGTTTGATCAGGGGTAATCTTTGATAAATGTTTCTAGGCTAATACGTAGGTAGGAGTAATATGGCTTGGAGGTATTACGCTTGTGATTTATTTTTATTAGAGGGTATTAAATGATTTGTAAGCTAGTCTAATAAAAAGGGATAAGTGTAAGTAGTGTGACAGGACGATCCGCGCCAGCCGCCGCCCGCCTCGCTCCGCTTAGCTCCGCCTCGCTCCGCCAGATCATTGTTATTTATCTCGGTGCCTCCCCGCTTTTATTTCGTCCCTGTCCGCCTCGGTTTATTTGTCTTCGGGATCTGAGGGTACATTAACGTATTTTTCTTCTCTATTAGGGAGACGGTCGTCGGCTCACCTTCAAACTTTGTACCGAGATCCACGAAATCCGAAACCCAACGTTTGTTTACTTGTTTTTTATTTCCAAGATAAGTCAAATAAAAGTTGACGATTGATTGTATTGTAGGAGAGCTCGTAATCACAAGGAACAGAGGAAGTTTTGATGCGTTAAACCGAGAGTTAGGCTAGTTTACGGCGCGCGGCGGTTCGCGGGGGGGCTATCAATGCGACTCAGTCGAACAAAACTACCCAAGTTTGATATTTAAGTTACGATCGCGTGATTAATATTTTTATATGTCCGTGTTCAGTTGTAAATGTGTGGCCATTAGGTTTATTTATATGTACACACCGCATTACAGTTTCTTTGGAACACACACTGATTCATGTTGTAATAAATAGGTACACTATTTCAAGACGTCCTTCGCACGATTTCTGAGCGCCCGTTAACATGACTGGAAATTACCCGTGCTGATATTAACCCAGAATCCGCTCCATTTACATAATACACTTTTTTCCCGAACGGCTTTTATTTAATGACTCACTATCTGCACATTTGCGTATCTCAACAGACCGTAACAAAGGAGCCATCTCAGTGATAAAGTCTAGAATAGGTGAATTAAGCACAAAAGCTCCATTAGCCGCCTAGCTGTTTCAAAATTAAATTATCTCGAGCAATAGCAGGCTAGGGAGTTACGAGCAAATTGCCAGAAAGAATAAATCCATTCTCGCGAATCGGTTGCATGAAAATTGCAACAGCAGGCAATAGCGGCGCGCCAGCCAAGCGCACAATTATAACGAGACGGTATAAATCAGAATGAGTTGTGGCATGTTATTAGGGCTATTCCACCACGAAATAGGAAGACGAAAGCGAGCTCGATGAAACTCGTAAACTGAACCGAGATGTTGCTTGCTCATTTTCAACAGATTTTTTGTCGAATGGAAATCTGTATTTTTATTTCCGACGCCACCGTCAAGTAACTCGGTGCCCAAACATGGGAACAAGCTTTTTGTAAATTCAAATGAATCGAGAACATAACACTTAGATTTTATTGTTTCCTCGAACAAAGCATTAGAATCGCATTAGGAACAGAGCTCGAAGATGTCTTGAAAAACGTATCTTTGAATTTACCTCTCATATCGATTGTCAGCGTTTTATTTTGTTTGCTTATTATGTAAGAGCGTGGAAACCTGAGGACGAGGGTTTTACAATATTTTTCTGTTAGATTCTCATTTGATATTCTCCGTTAAAAAGGATCAAAAGCTTCGAGAGGTAACGGCTGCTACCGAGAAATAGTTCCTATGCTCGTGAATACAAATAGATGCTTAAGAGGACTTACCTTTCGCAAATTATCTCCTGGCTACAAGGCGGCAACGTAACCTGAAAACAAAATTTTATAGTCAGCTTATTTAGTTTTCGTAGAACGGGGGACTCTTCACATCAGGGGATTGGAGACAATGTCGTAGAATATGATAATCATCATCGATATGTCGGGTGGGAAATACTTTCATAAAAAAATATTTTTATCTCAATAATTGGGGTCAGGTGAAACAAGCAATTGAAATAAGAAAGCTAATATACAGGGTGTAAATTAACCCTTCACACATATGTCAACCAAGCATTCTGTATATCAAACAAAGTACCCCTACGCAAAAGTTTTTGCTGGGAACGATTTTTTTTTTTGGGTCAAAATTCACATTTTACGGTTAAACTCAATGTAGCACTCTTAAAACATTGTGCTAGTGGACGCTTTTAATAGTAAACGGGTCATGGAGCTAATTTAAGTAAAGTTATAACCTGAAAAACTAGTATTTACAAAAACAGCTGTGCAAAATTTGGAACTTTGACCCCCAATATCTCCGTAACCAGGCGGTTCCCAGGTATGGTCTAAATCAAAAAAATATCGCAGTGGTGGGGAGAACAAATGCCCTTCGTTTGCGTTAAAGGTACTTTTACACCCTATATAGTTATTTTCAGTCTAGGATTATTAAGATAAATATAGCTTAGGATATCTAAGAAAATACTTAAGTATTTCATTGTATTCTCTAACAAATCAGAAAGGCTTTCAAACAAAACAAGTCCTATAAATAAATGATTGCTTACGCCATCAGGAATTCTTCGAACAAAAATATAAATAGGACCAGCGGGATTGCACTGCTGTTGTTGTTGAGTCAATAAGTAATAATATCTTGAGACTTATTTGTCATACAAGTTAATAAGTCCCGAGTCTTAGCGGAGGAAAACCAAAGTAAATGATGAGATAGTTTGATATTTTAGCGTTCTCCACAGGGAGAATGTAAATGGAACAGTGAAATGGAAATTGACATTTTTGGAATCCCACTGTGGATGGAAATTTTAAATTGAGTTGGGATCGTCTGTTGAAAACACGGTCATCATAATAATTATAACTGTAGTAATATAATATTCTCGGCTGGCAATACCGGCTGGATGGATTTTTACCCAATGTTGTGGAAAAACTGATGATGATTTGTGTTTAATTTAAATTTAAAGTTACGTCTCAAATCAAATTATTAAGCCCAATTAGCATAAGTAAACCATAATATGCTGACCCAAACAACAATATACATTACCAACAAACAAATGAAACAATAAGTTCTTATTGCAACATTTGTACGGTAGTTTACGAAACCATAAAATATGATAAGCATCGGGCAATGAGATTCAGACGGTATCCTATTTATTTGTATTTACGAGCAAATCGAGCCTTGACCCGCCGCCCGAGACCTGAGTCTACTCAGAAAACAACTTTTGCCAGATAAACACACAGCCGAATTCTTTAGATGTGTCACCGCCGTGATTTAGTGCTCAATATGAACAGAGGCAGACGAGAGTCGATTATGAGGGAGAGATTCAAGCGTGTAATCACGGATAGTCGTGTTTAATAAGAGCGGTTTGTCGATGCGACGGTGCATCGGAGTTGGATGCGGGCGTATTGCCGGTCGCCGGCGGTAAACATCGCTCGCTGGGGCGGCATAGCAGGGTGGAGGCGGCGGCAGCTGCTAGACCGAGTCGCCTGCATGCGACGCGCAATATCCCTCTTACAAAATAAAGGAATTCCCCGCGACAATCGTTCGCCTTCTTTACCCTCACCCGAGAAATACAAACGCACGCCTTCGAATGACTTTACAAAAATTTGCATGGCACCAGCCTTTTTTTTCTATATATTTTCACGTTCAGAAAAGCAATTTTTGTACGTCGCCCGCGATACGGAACGCGGGAAATTGCACTCGTTCCTCGGTGAACGGAGAGAACAGTAGGAATGGAGTGGCACAGAGTATTGTGCCGAATAGAGGCGACCGATTGGTTTCGACTAGCTTTATTGGCCGGTACACTTCTGGAACTTTGATTATGTCTATACACAACTGTTTTCTACTTTTAACTATGAGTTAGCTTCCGTTATTGCGCCTTCGCCGTCGCCGTTTGCTTTCAAGTATTGGGAAATTTAAGAGAGTTTCAGTTGAAAGTTAAACTTTTAGTACCTTCATACGATTTGAGAGCTTTCGCGGCGTAGGTTTTCGTTATCAAACAATATTTAAAAACATATAAGCGTATGTTTTATCCTTGACATAATATCCACGCAAATGCTCCACTACACGTATCACTAGCAAGGGAAACTAGATTAAGCCAAGCTTTGCTATAATTTAGATCCACGAAAGAGTTTTGCTGCACTGGGAGTTATCCACGATGTTGTTTGATTCAATTAGACCGACAGCCGCGATCCACAGTGTCACGCTACAAAATTATCTTAATTACCAGCCTCAGAACAACAAAGTAACAGCTAGTAAACTGCAAAATACCAAACAAAATTATTGTTTGGTCGAGCAAGAACATTGATTTCCATTTATTTATTACGATTGCGAACTGTGAGCCTTTTTATTTGGGCTGTGTTAACAAGCTCCGAGAGTTAATAAGTATTGTTAAGGACTTAAATTGTTGTGATGAAAAAGGAAAACAATGAGTTTTAACATGCGAGGGAATCCTTTATTTACTTCGTGACGTAATAAAAGTAGAGAGATTGCGCAGAGACTGGTGAGATGATACCATTGGTGTCTCTACTTTTCAGTTTTCAGTCATTTGGTGAATGGCCTCGAGCATGTTTTTGTACCTATTCGATCTTGTTCACGTTAACTTTAATTTGTACTGAAACTCAAATACGCTGTCTAGAGGCAAAGCTAAGGAACACAATGAATTAACAAATTGAACTTTATTTTTGAACAATCGAGTAGGTTTTGTCAGTGATAAAATCTCGAACTGTGCCTAGTTCGAGTAGCAGCGGAGAGCAGAAATGAGCGACAAGACCTATTTAATTTGCGGTTTTATAATGTCTGTTATCTACACTAATATTATAAAGAGGAAAGATTTGTTTGTTTGTTTGTAACAAATAGGCTCCGAAACTACTGGACCGATTTGAAAAATTATTTCACCGTTGGGAAGCTACACTATCCCCGGATGACATAGGCTTTTTATCTCTGTATTCCCACGGGAACGGGCACTACGCGGGTGAAACCGCGTGACGTCCGCTAGTAATATATATATAATACTACATTGTTGTAGGTATTCTAATAAATACCCGTATATCTGAAAAATTCAAACGAAATAAAAATGTAAACGAATTTTGTAATGACTATTATTGAAATATTTACCGTAACAATATACCTACACATTAAGATTGATTCATACTAACTGCGGTACTCATTATTATAGCTCTCTGAGTGCGGCAGTAAGTGTGTTGTTTTTCAGTAAAGCAACGTACATACTTAACGTACAACGTACTTTCAATGTTTACTGGCCACTTTTATGAAACTAGAGTAAAAATAGAACGATTGACATTATTATGTTGGTATTTCACGAGGATCATAATGTAAATAATTATAATTCTCAACAGAAATAATTTTGATGTAAACAATTTATTTTCGTTACAAAATTACAGCATCGAGTGGTTTATATTTTTGTATCATTCCCAATGCCAACGTTCTGTGAGTTGATTTTAGTAACCAGGTGTTATATAAATGTGTAGTTTCACGAAATAACATGGATGTACGTACTTAAGATGGCCGTGCCGGTAATTTAGAGCGACAGTGTTAAATGGTTCGTAATATTTTGTTTATTCAACGTAATTATAACAGATAGGTCGCCGTGCGTATCTCCCGTGGAATCGTGACGAGGTCGATTCGCGGTTCAGGGTGACTGATGACAAATTAGTAATTTGTAATGAGTATTTCTGCGTTAATTTGTATGTAGCGTCACGCTCACCAGTTTTGTAACGAACTGAATTTCCAACGGTTAAAGCAATTGGTTTATTGCTGTTATTTTCAACTTATTTTTTCCAGAGTTGAATATCAACTAGCGAAGTGTGTGTGTAGGTACTTATTAGCTACAACACCCCAATGCAAGCGTGTCTACAGGGTGTAAATTAACCTTTCACATATACGTCAACCAAGCATTCTGTACATCAAACTAAGTACCCCTATGCAAAATTTTTTGCTGGGAAACGATTTTTTTTTGGGGTCAAAAATCTCATTTTACTGTAAAACTCAATGTAGCACTCTTAAAACATTGTGCTAGTGGATGCTTTGAATAGTAAAAGGGTCATGGAGGTAATTTATGCAAAGTTATAACCTGAAAAACTAGTATTTACAAAAACAGCTGTGCAAAATGTAGAACTTTGACCCTCAATATCTCCGTAACTAGGAGGTTCCCGGGTATGGTCTAAAACAAAAAAAATGATCGCAGTGGTGGGGAAAACAAGTGCGCTTCGTTTGCGTTAAGGGTACTTTTACACCCTTTATGTGTAAGAATCTAACACTCATATAAAACAACATTAAAAGTGTTCCCAATTTCACGTGTCTTATCAAAAACTCGACTTTAACAAATACTAAATAAAGGCAGCGAAAAAGCATTCCCAACAGAATTTTAAAACTTAAAACAATCAGTCTCCATACCTTGAAATAAGTCATCAATATCCATTCCACCTGTAACGTTCCCTCCAACTCCCTGTACTCTTCATATTTTTCAGTTGTCAGTCAAAACTTTTGAGTGACAACTGAAAAATATGAATCAAAAGTGAAGTTTAGTCGACGGGCGTATCCGTCAGTTAGTAAATCTATGGCAGAGGTATTATTAGTAATGATTTACGAGCATGTTGCCGCGTTTCGACAGACACCCGTTAATGACGCCGGTCGACGAAGTGCACTCAATTTTATTTATTGGCTTTCTTGAGAGTCATTTTAAACTGGCAACACACGGGGTGCGATGTGAAAACTGTTTGCTGCGGTTTGTTTGGGAATACGGAACGTTTCAGAGTGTGAGTACGTTCTTTCATTGAGGTTTTGCGGCTTTCATTGGTGATTTGAAGTTATTTTTGCAATGTTTACTGATTTACAGAGTTTTTTTTTTCTAAAGCATCGCTCTTTTCTAATTGGTTTCATTTGAAGATTGTGTTTGGCATTAGCAATTCTGAGGTTTCAACTAGTTTATTAGCTTGTTATGGTTAGAAACTATTCGAGACCTATTAAAGACCGATAAATGAATTAGGTTATTAACTCACTAGTTTTAAGGGTACTTGTGTGCATACTCGTCGAGATAAAAAAATATTTATGATTGTTTTTAACATATGACAGACTTTATGCCCGACCTTAAATATTAGCAACAAACTAACATTAGTTCTTGTAAACGGGTGTTTAACATGTAGCTTCATTTAAGCTACAACATGCTAGTGTGGTATAATAAAATCTCATACAGTTAAACGTTGTCCGTAATTCACAATAATGCAACGTCATCTTCATAAAACCCCTATTTTGTACTGAATGACGTTTGTAACGACTGTTATAATGATTTCTTGATGCCGGAAATTATGTTTCATTATGGTCTCATTCAATGACCATTATGTGTGTAATAGGTTGTTAAAAGAACTTATTAATTTGAGGAAATGTAAGTAACGGTGTTTTTTAATGTCTCTGTGAGAATGTACGGTAAAGTTAGATTTCTTGTTGGATTTCTTATTCAGGATCTATTGATGTTTAGTCTTATCATCGTCAAGAAAAAATATGAAGAAAAAAATATTTATTATAAAAAATTGAGGGTTACGAAATTGCAAATGAATTTTGCTGTCATGAAACATACTTAGGACGTTTTCTGTTCTAATTACAATTAAAGGAAGGTTGGAAGTCAATAAAAAATACTGCGGTCTTATCTTTACTTCTTCTGTATTTATATTATTATAAAGAGAAAAAAATTGTATTTTAGTATGTAACGAATAAATATTTGACTGACCTGTTGGTCTAGTGGTTAGTGACCCTAACTGCCATGCCGGAGGTCGTGGGTTCGATTCCCACCCAGGACAAATGTTTGTGTGATGAGCACGATCATTTGTTCTGTGTCTGGGTGTAATTTATCTATAACTAGCGACCCGCCCCGGCTTCGCACGGGTGCAATGCTGATACTAAATTAAATACACTACAGAAAAACTATGAACGTTGTATATAAAAACATAGCGGCCCGCTCCGACTTTGCACGGGCATAAAATATATATGCCTATGTCACTCAATGAAAACATGATTAAAATCGACCCAGTATTTTTGATTCATTCATTACTGCCCTTGGCCTGCACGCATTCAATTTGGAGTAAAACAATTCCTCTTTCCCTATACTTACTATGAAGATTTCCTGCTATCTTTGGAATATCTAAATTCATACAATTTTTATTACATTACACATTTTTACTTATGATATTTATTCTATTCTTTTCTTTTTTTTTACTGAAATAACTTAAACTATACGATTTTAATGAAATCAACTTAAAATACGATTTTAATTAAATTAAAAACACCTAAAAAATAATTTGCCATGCGTTTGACTAAAATCAAAAGATAATCTACAATCATCAAGAACAAAAGATAGCTATATTCTATTAAGTTTTTTTTCTGAACTTACTTAAGATTTTTGAAAATAATTTCCTTATTATTAAATTAATTGATTATTATTTATCGTAACTTATAATTATTAACTGATACGTTGTCGCTCTGAAAAGCACGTTTTTATCAAGTACTGTTATTTTCCTCGCTAGAGAGCTCCGATAATAAACGCGTCCGATTGCTGCTAAATTCAAAGTGCTATAGGGAGAACCGCGGCCTCCGACGCGCTATTTTAAATTTGTAATATCTCCGAAAATATTTGTTTAATTTACATGCTGTAAGGAACCATATTGATCTATATTAATTGCACACTGTATTTAAGGTACTTAATTCGATAAGGATTAATGCCGTATTGCTTAAAATAGCTTCGTAAATAAGCCATTTATTCACGTAAAAAGTAAACAATAAAAATGGTTAATGTGGGTTATCCCTAAAATATAAACATATACCATCGCGGACTTTTTTGTAGACCTTTTTATGGTGTACAATACTGTAGTACATTAATTTGATCTAACTCGTAGGGTTTAGGCAGCGTTTTTTCTAAATTGCTAAATAAGCCCAAAAAAATAGGTTAATTTACGACATCACGTTAGAAACCTCTAAAATTAGCAATGTTGCCTTAGTATATGATGCATGTATTATACATATAAACCTTCCTCTTGAATCACTCTATCTATTGGAAAAAACCGCATCAAAATCCGTTGCGTAGTTTTAAAGATTTAAGCGCACATAGGGATATAGGGACAGAAAAGGCGACTTTGTTTTATACTATGTAGTGATAGTGATATGTATGTATTTAGAAATATATAAGTATGTTTATCAGTTGTCTAGTACCCATAACACAAGCTCTGCTTAGCTTGGGACTAGATGGCGTTGTGTGATAGTTGTGGAATATTATTATTATTTCCTTTATTTATTTATTCACATAAAATTTACATTTATCTATAATATGTATGTATTTAGAAATATATAAGTATGTTTATCAGTTGTCTAGTACCCATAACACAAGCTCTGCTTAGCTTGGGACTAGATGGCGTTGTGTGATAGTTGTGGAATATTATTATTATTTCCTTTATTTATTTATTCACATAAAATTTACATTTTTAAATATTTCATATAAAACTCATAAAAAAACATTTAAAAATATAAAAAATAGTCGTCCACCGGTGACGGGAGCAGGGTCCAAGCTACCGGTGGTTAGGGCTCCAGAGACAGGAACCTCCTCACAATGCGAGCCGTATCGAGGAGTACTGCCTTCTGAATCAGGCTCTTGATCCAACCGCCGAGCGAAAGTTTGGACAGGTGGTCGTCCAGACTCTTGGCTATAAGGCCATTGGCCGTTACGACTATCGGCACAATGATAGCCGAGTTCACATGCCACATATCGACAACCTCGTGTGCTAAATCAAGATATTTTATTTGTTTTTCTTTTTCAGCTTTCACGAGGTTCTCGTCATGTGGAATGGTAACATCGATTATCATTGCGCGGCGCGCTGATCGGTCCATCACCACTATATCAGGCTTATTGACAACAATAGTCCTGTCAGTGATGATAGACTGATCCCAGTATAACGTTACATGGTCATTTTCGAGAACTGGGTCGGGCACATACTTGTAGTACGGTACCTCCGACTCCACAAGTTTATATTTCAAGGCAAGTTGCTGGTGAATAATCCTAGCTACTTGATTGTGTCTGTGCAAGTACTCGCCGTTAGCTAGACGAGAACAACCAGAAATAATATGTCTGATGGACTCACCCGGACGATGGCATGCCCGACACACGTCAACCGTCCCATCCTTCATAATATATTTCCGGTAGTTGTTCGTCAACATAACTTCGTCCATAATCGCACAGACGAAACCTTCAGTTTCCCCAAAGAGGTCGCCAAAACGTAGCCAGGACACGGACGCTAGAAAATCTACATCGGGCCCATGAAGAGCCCGGTAGAAGCGCCCGTGAAGCTCCTTGCTTTGCCATACTACCTTGCGGTCATCAGCAGTAAGTACCACAGGTTTGCGCCAGTTCTCGTTAGCCATGGACAGCGGGGTGAGTCCCTTGTCCACTGCGACCACATCTCGGTGCATACCCACATCGGTTTTTAAAAAATATTCTCTGAGACTGCATACCTCGCGGTTGTGGAAGGTCTTCGCGTTTAAAAAGCCTCGACCCCCGCACTTCCGCGGGATATACAGTCTCATCACCGATGATCGTGGGTGATGCATCCGATTTGCGGTCAGCAATGTACGAACTCTCCTATCTAATGCGTCAAGTTCGGTCTGAGTCCATTTGAGTATGCCGAAAGAGTACATTAAAACCGGCATGACCCAACCGTTGAAGGCGCGCACCTTATTCCCACCTGAAAGAAGGCTACTTAAAACCTTCTTCAGGCGTCCGAAGAAGCGCTCCTTCAACGATTGCTTCATGTCAGCTACGTTAATGCCTAACGCTTCCGACATACCCAAATATTTATAGCTTTCGGTCGAGGAAAGGGATCTGAGGTGTATGGAATCCGAAAGCTGAATTCCCTCGGATTCCATAATCTCTCCTCTCTTTACATACATGACTGCACATTTGTCCACACCAAATTCCATCCTGATGGCGCTACTAAAAGAATCAGTTAGTTTCAGTAACTCCATCAGTCGCAATTTGTTGGGGGCAAAGAGTTTCAGATCATCCATGTAAAGAAGGTGAGATATCACCTGACCATCTCTCCTCAACCGGTAGCCTAGACCTGAATCCTCCAGTAATGTGCTGAGAGGATTCAGGGCCAAGCAGAACCAAAGCGGGCTCAGACTGTCGCCCTGGAATATTCCCCGCTTGATCCATACAGGTTCATCGTTCCCCTGAATCTGTTGACATCCCGGATATCGAAGGACAGTCTTCCATTGCCCCATACACGACTCAAGGAAGGCGCGTAGAGTTGCGTCTATCTTGTACAACTCCAGCACCCTCATGAGCCATGTATGTGGCACCGAGTCGTAAGCCTTCTTATAGTCTATCCAGCATGTCGACAGATCCTTGCGGGCCCGACGAACCTGTTGGCTAATGGCCATGTCGATGAGGAGTAGCTCCTTAGTACCGCGGGACCCGTTCCTACATCCATTCTGAGAGGCAGACATAATAGAGTTTTTCTCAATGTGTTTACTGATTTTCGCTCTCAAAATGGATGTAAGAAGTTTATAGACCGTCGACAAACGTTTATTATTATTATTAATAAATTTTGAAACTACTGGACCGATTTGAATCATTATTTCACAGTTGGGCACCTACACCGGGTGATATAGGCTATACTATACTTTTTATCCTTGTATTCCCTCGGGAACGGGAACGACACGGGTGAAACCGTGACGTCTGCTAGTATATTATAAAGAATCTACGGAACTACTGATCCGTTTCCGAAAATTCTTTCACTAACAAGAAGCTACATTATCCTCGAGTATTAAAAGCTACATTATTATAGTAATTTCTGTACACAACGGGAGAGAAACCACGAGCAAAAACTATACGAGTACATACATTATATTGATCGGATTAAAGGGTAAATAATATAAACACGCGCGATGACCGGTAATCGAGTACTAATGGTTCAACAAATATTAATTGATGAAGTAAGGTTGAAATTATTATTCTTCAGCATTGTATGATTTCACCGAACACAAATATTGACTGGAGCATAACATCATCACGCTTATACTCCCAGAAGGTTTAGGCGTATAAGGTGTACCTAATAGTCTTACAAACAAATTTCGCCGGTCATGTTTAAGTACCATAGGAGGGTCCTAGGAAGCGAGCCTATTGTTATCACCCGGGCACACTGTCTGCTTCTGAAAACACCCTGATGGAAAAACCCAATAACACAACTTTGCTCGATCCGAAAATCGAAGTGAGGACCTCAAGCTCAGTAGTTGCGACCGCGTATGCCAGTTATGACCAGTTATACGTCATTCACCAGAAGAATATTATAAATCAGAAAAACACTTAGCTACACGTTATTATTTCACAGTAAATTATGAACAACATCAATTTTTCAAATGTCTACGGATCCGTCCGTGGAAGTCGATCGACTTCCATTAATTTAGATGATGGATGTCAAGTGTGCCACAAGTTTATGTTGTAAATCAATCACGAATAAATCACGGTCTTGATGGCTACTTATTTTTATTAATACTTCAGGTTCATGAATCCCTAAAGGGTCTGTGTGTCGAGAAAAATAGTTACAATTATCGTTGTGGGCTGAGTCTTTGCTGCAGAAGAAAAATTAAAACAGATGGAGGGGAAATCGAACTTCTTGTTAGATTTACTGCGGTACTCAGAGATATTTAATGATTACTTAAGCCGTCACTTCTTAAAGATTTCCTTTACTAAGTGATGGCCTAAGTAAACATTAAAAATCTCTGAGTGCGGCAGTTAGTACTTAGTTTCGAATAACTATAAGGTTTGTTGCTAACCTGCCGGGGCTGCGGGTATTTCGAAAAAGATACTGCGGCCCCGGACATAAAGGGCTAAGAAGGAACATAAGTGGATTTTAGTCAGTAGAAGTCTGACACTACCTGCCGCTCCGCCCAGAGCGGGAGGAGTCATTTGATGATTTACCAACTTCCAAAAAAAAAACTTTTCAGTTCCATGTTAATAACTAGCTCGAAGGCTGTCTAATTCAAATATGACAGGACAGAACATGTTTGCCGCATGACGCATGCCGGACAAACTGTTGGCCAAAATAGCAAAAAACTGGTGCCCTGAGACAGCTATGGGTCGCGGCAGGCCACGAAGGAGATGGCGGGCCCAACTTGACAGGTTCCGACCGAGCTGGAAGAGTGAAGGGTTCGTGAGAAAAGTGAAGGGTCGAGGCCTTTGCCAAGGAGTAGGACAGTGCAGAAATATTTGTTGAAAAATAAGGGGTGTACATAAATAATAAACATTTTTGTCGTAACTTTTGGATCAGCCAAACAAACGTTTGTTCTTGTTTGCTTCGATAGTGTAATCAGCTTTTATGTATTTACCTTCTTCTGCGATATACATGGAAAATTGTTTTCTTCGCGAAATAATTTAAGAGAATTCGCTTGTCCTTTTATACACAGGTTCTGAAAAGGTCCACGTAGTCATACTTCTGGCTCACAAACATAAAGTTGCTGAATCTCTCCATTCAAGAACAACATAAAACATTCTTTGAGTTCGTGTGGTAATTCCGAGGACTAGAAAACGCAAGGGCGTCCTTTTTTAAGAAGGCTGTAAAAGAACAAATTGGCGGTTCCATATTGTTCGCAGTAAGACACTATACGACTATGCTATGTTAAAAGACTCATAAGACGAGGGGCCTACAAATCATAATAAATTCGGGGAACTTATTAAGTCAGCCGCCAACAAACAATGGAGCGAGTTATTGGCGATATACCCTCGTTTTATCTAACGCCTCCTCCCCCCCACTTACCACCTCACAAATGTCCCACCTCCAGGGCCAACAAGTGAAGCAATCTACGTTTTATCGGAAAAAGCTCACACTGAAAAAATACTTTTGTTGAATATACTAAATTCTCAGTATTTTTTGCAAAAGCCAAGTGTTAATATAGGTCCTACACAAATTTTTGTTGATTTTACTAAACCCAAATAGTTAAACATTTACAAAACTGGTATGGTATCAATAACTCATTAGAATTGTAATAACGTTATTTTTACTACGTATCCGAATCGGTTAGACTTACAAACAAGTTTCGTAAAATCGATCGATTATACGAAACGAGTCATGTAATATTCACCTTCATTATTTAATATAATTTAAGGATATTTTGTATTTTTTATCAAACCTGTCTCGTATATTTTACCCTCTAATTAATTAAACATACGATACTAGTCTTGCAAAATTTACTCATTCTATATCGTAGACTTAACGAGTTATCTTAGTATTTTATTGCTAAATCGGCTTCGTATATTTTACCCTTCAGCTTTTGTAGACTTTAAGATACTAGTCTTGTAATATTCAAAAATTCTCTTTCGTATAATTTACGTGTCATATTTAGTATTATTCAGTAAAGTTGTTTAGTATATTTTACAACATTATTTACCTAAAATGTACGACACTAGTCTTGCAATATTTACTCATTCTGTTTCGTAAACTTAACGAGTTAACTTTAGTGTTTTTTTGCTAAATCGGCTTGGTATATTTTACCCTTCAGCTTTTGTAGACTATGCGATACTAGTCATGTAATATTCACTCATTCCGTTTCGTATAATTTAAGGGTTTTTTTTTAGTATTTTTGAATAAACCTGTTTTGTATACTTTACTGGTCATGTTATGTATTTTTACTAAATAAGTATCGTTTATATTATCATAATTGTATCGTTCTACGAAACTGGCTTTGCTAGGTTTACTCATTTACTTTCGTATATTGTGCAACTTTACTTCGGTTGAATCTACAAACAAATTTTAACAATATTGCTTTCGCAATATTTTCCTACACACAAAATTGTCATGATACTTACTTTGATGTTTTAGTTGTTTTTAAATTTCTTAGAATAACGTCATGTGAAACAAAATCGTTTCGTAGGAAGGTTACTCTAAAAGATTTAGAGACAACTTAAACCTGTAAGTAAATCAATCATGAAAACAAATACATAAAGCTTTTATAGAAATAGTAAAATATTATGTAAAATACAATATCAAAGAAATCCAGATAAGTGCAATATTACTGGGTAAACACAAAAACAAAATACCGAGTAGAACGTTCCAAAGTAAAGTCGTAAACGAAAGTAGATGCTAGGTCAAAATAAATATAGCAAATATATAACACAGGACCCCTCAAAAGTACACAAAAAATAATAAAATTTGGTGAAATTATCATAATTATACAAAAGAATGAATGATTAAATATTACAATTCCAAGATTTGGTCAGAAAGGGGACTAAAATAACAACAGAATGTAAAAAAAATAAGAACATTTTATTTAAAAAACAGGAACAATCGACATAGTTACTTATCTAAGTTATATTATGTAAGTACCAACTTAATTTTACAATTCACATTTTAATAAAAAAATATAAATTTCTTAAAATTCGAAACCACTGTTTATTAAGTTAGAGGATGCATTATTCCTAAGTTAATCTTAAACTATGATATATTTATAAATGTAAACAATACAAAAACAGTTTATCTAAACAAACAACAGGAACAATTATTGATACTTATCTAAGTTATATAATGTAAGTAGCTACCTACCAACTTAGTTCTACAGTTCACATTAAGTATAATAAATAAATTACAAAACAATAAATTTCTTAATTCGAAAACGCTGTCTATAGTCTAGTGCAATTAGAGAAAAAATACTCAAAACGTAGAACAAAATTTGATTTTCATGGGACTTTTTTTAGTGAGTTCCTAGAGTGGAGAAGAAAGTTAAAAAAAAAAATTCGCCGCTCGTGACTTTTTTTAATTCTATAATTTCCTTTTCGACGGCAGGGAAATAACACGTAGATAGCACAATAAATTTAAAGATAAACAGAAAGCACGCCCTGAAACGAATGTTTACTTCTGTGTGACGTCACCAATATTTAACAAGTAGGTATCTTTAAATATTTTTCTAGTTGTTATACCTCATTAGATAGCTAATAAAATGAGGATTTAGACATTAATTTGCACATTGAGTTTCATTGCAGTATTTGGAAAAAAATGCTTAGACAATTTTTTGACATTTCTTATTGAATTTTAAGTTACTACAGTTATGAAAGTGGTCTTCGTTAATATTTTCTTGTCCAGTTATCTGTGAAAAAGCATCAGTTACCAATTCTTTTTACCAAAAGGAATCTTAAAATTCTACATTTTTAGAAATAATTGCAGAAAAAGGAAATTTAAAAAAAAAAAAAATACTTGAAATATGCATTACGTCAACAACAATATACAAAGAAACGGACCAAATCAGCGTTTAATGGATGCACGCAGGTCACAATATTACGCAACAATATGTATTCGTTATTCGTAAACGAAAACAAAAAAAAATCGAAAGAAAATAAAAATAAAAGTCGCGGGCGGGAATTTTTTTTTAACTTTCTTCTCCACTCCTAGAACTCAATAAAAAAAGTCCCATGAAAGTTTGACCACTATCAACTTCGCTCCATCTTTATGTCTAATTGCACTCGACTATTATTAGGACATAGGATGCATTCTTCCCAAGTCAAGAAATATTGAAAATTGGTCTAAAATCCCGACCAATAGAGGGTCCCAAACGATCATTACACAAACATACATTGGTACATGAATGAGCATTAACTTTTAAATTATTACACAAAATATTGCGAGAACATATTTGCCCATTACCCTTTACACTATGACAAAAGAAATTCCAAGAACATTTTTGAGCATTCTCTTTTAAATTATCAAAATAGGCATTACCCTTTATTTTAACACATTTAGTTTTGGAAGACACTTATTACTAGAATTAGGAAATAAAGATTGTGGAGTAATATTATTATTAGCCCTTCGTATGGGACACGAAACACAGTTATCACTTTTACACGCACTATTATTGTTATTGTTTTGAATAGAGTAAATAGAGTCAGACTCGCGAGATTGAAACAAAAACTTTGACCACTAGAATGTTTATTATTCTCACCTGGACCAGGACTCTGCAACGCCTGTACCTAACTTACGGCAATGCTCCATGGAGTGGCCGAACTTCCTGCAGTAAGCGCAGGTAGGCCGTAGCCTCCTTGTGGAGTCCTACTTGGGTGGAAAAGGCGCGGGGGACGCCGCTGGAACAAGCGTGAGCGAAGCGGGCGGGACCTGCACCGCGGCGCGGGCAGCTGGCGCACCGTAGATATGCGTACGTGCGAGGCCGCTAACGTGCGCGCGTGCCCGGCTGTTGTCACGACCGTTATCACTCGAGGCGGTTTGTGTAGCCGGCGTTGATGTTGGCGGCGGTTGTGTTCGTCGCTCACTCGCCGTGTGCTTCATGACAGTTTTCTCGCCGAAGAATCTTCTACCATTCGTGCCAGGCGGAGTAAACCATAGAAGTTATTGCACTCTTCTCGTCGTAAACTTTTCCTAATTGTACTATGTAGGAGACCGTAGGTCTACTTGAACTGATTCTGTTATGTCACCCTTAGGCAAGCGTGCGAAAAGGGCGCGAACGCGAATAAGTCGGTGTTTTCAATGTCCTGCAGCGTGGCAAATATATCCGATGAGGCGGTCGGCTATAATCACTTATCAAGTTATCCTCGGCTTCTCGCCATGAAGACACGGAGTATTTTATGCCTTGGAAGGAAGGTCTTAGATTGGAAGTAAAATTTATTCACGTATTGACACGGTCACAATTATTATTTACAAGAGTTCGGAATGTTATTTGTGAACGACAGGTCTAGATGCGTGGCGTCGCGAATACACTTGCGCGGGAAACTAGAGATTATGCGCATGCGGTACAATACAAGTGCTTTGCGCATAGGCAGCAGCGGACTGGCGAGCGCCGCGCACCGCTCGCAACGGCCACGTGGGAAAGAGATCGCTCGGGCACGCGACTGCGGGACGCTCTCATTGGTCGCGTCGTTGGGCTTTGGGTTGCTACAACTTTTAATAAAATGTTCCTTTTTAGTTTTTCTACATCTGTCATTTAAATCGTTACCCCTATAGTCAAATAATTGTATTCGGTCATGAAGTGTATTTAAATTAAACAATTTTATAGTTTCAGTGTAATGCAAAATAATATGAGCAAGGTCATAGTGAAAAACACCTTCGAAAATGTAATGCATAATATCGACACATAAGTTATCCAGTACGTGGTAAAACCGATGTTATTAAATACACATGCTCTTTTAATCCTGTCATTGTTACATTATTAAGTCACGAATCACGGGCATAATTTTCTTGATTTCTCAGCTTGATTTGCTTGATCTTGTTTGCATTGTTTTCTCAGTAATATTTTATTACCTTTACGATATGTAAAGGTACGATAAAAACTGCTAGAATATGATTTGGCAAAACCTAGAACAGTGTTATTAAGTCCCAAATTGTCACCAATGACCATTGCAAGTATAAATATATTCTGAATGTTCCTTCTGGTGTTTCTATTTCAAAAACACTTTCTTCTAAATATTTTAACTCTGTAATAAGTTTGTGAAATACTTCGTAGTTCTACGTACGTTTTTAAAGACATGAAGATGTGAATGTGAAAGTGTATAAAACGAATGTTTTGCTATACAATTTATTTAAATTATTCAATAACATCAGGCATATTAAATTTATACATACTGGGTGGAAGGTTCACAACGAAAACGGTTACCATGTATTCAGTACATCATTCTGAAGTAAACGTTATATTACACTTACGGGATATCTTCCGTGATCATTATTTGTTTTGAGCTCTAGATATTTCGACGTTGTTGCTAACGCCATGATCGCGGGCTGACTGGAGAATGCGGGAATATAACTAAAAACATATTGATGTTTGAAAAAGCGATACAAAATATCGAAAAAGTATTAAATTATACGTAAAATAGGATTTGAATCTGGTCACCCCGGGAGAGAGTTTACTGCCTACACGCATCGCGTTCCGTCCCTTCCCCTTACACCCCGCGTCCGACAAAACAAGCGTTGGTAAAACTGACAATAGTACGGTTTGATTTTACGAAATAAGTTTTGTAAAAGTACTTTGTACGTATTATGTATTTCATTTATTTATTTTGCGTTCCATATGGTTAAAGGGCGGACCCTGTATGGGCACAGCAACGTAGGAGAGATCAATGATAGACCATTCTGACACTATTGAATAGCAGACTCGAGGCCCAGGTTATTTGACTTATTAGTTTTTTTGTCGTTGGGGAACCTTGCCCTAAAAGGTAGGTACAGTAGGTTGTTAGATTTTGTTTTGTTTTGATGCCTATCCATACCCTACTGGTAAGACTACTACTACCCTTGCTCACGAGCTCTACAGCTCACAGAGCCACTTAAATAGTTAAATAGCGTCGCAATCGCAAAAACTTATCGCAAAAAAAATTATGAAGTGCGTCAACTCAACCCGAACCGTTAGAGAGAGACAAAATACCTTTGCTGACTTCTCAAAAATCTGAAGAGCTACAATTCTTAGATCATTTTTAAAAGTAGGTACCTACCTACTCACAATTATTGTTTAGGCCCCGTAAGCCATGTAAATTTGTTTTTCGGGGACTTGGCTGCTTAATAGGTAGTGTATTTTTTCACTTCATCATCATCATTTTAGCCGAAAGACGTCCACTGCTGGACATAGGCCTCCCCTAAGTGTCGCCACATTGACCGGTCCCGTGCGTCTCGCATCCAGCGGATCCCCGCAATCTTCACCAGGTCATCGGTCCATCTAGTGGGAGGCCTTCCAACGCAACGAAATTTTTTTCAGTTATGTAGGTACATGAAAACTTAATTAGGTTCTATTTTACTAAACATTCGTGAAAAATTACTTAGTTAATGGTACAAACCGCATCAAAATCCATTGCGTGATTTAGGAGTTAGTTGATTTAGAAACATCGTCAATGTTCAGATGTTCAGAGCTCTCAACCAGTGAACGAAAACATCACGAGGAAATGTTACCTACCTACCTATTCTAACTGCGACGATGTGCCCGCAACCTGTGACGTATGGAATACCAACTACTGCAAAATGTATGTAGTTGGACGTACTTCTGACAACCACTACAGCCTCAAATAATCTTGAGTTGGTACTTGGCCTTGGTACTAAGAGACCTGTTTGGATTAGGATGGCTACTTTTTATCCCGAAGAACGAGCCCAAAACGTTAAAACGCCTAAAATGCTGATGTTAGCAGACAAAACTAACACGTATGCGCAGCCGCGGGAAGCCGCTAGGTCTGCAATAGTTATACATAGATTAACATCCAAATCATGTAGGTATATTAAATTGCCTTTGGCAAAATCAACATACAAGATCGTTAATTGTACATAGCACTTTAATAGCGAAGCATGTGCCATCTAATGTTACTTTTAGGAACCGTCTTACAAAACTAGAAAGTGTTTTTTACGGAAGTATAATGTCAATTTGTTTATTAATTCGACATCAAGGTATAGTTCATTATACTAAATCGTGGATGTTGAATTGCGTATAGCAAAATCAACACCAAAGATCGTTAATTGTACATAGAACTTTATTAGCGAAGCATGAGGCATCTAATGTTACTTTCAGGAACCTTCTTACAAGACTAGAAAGTGTTTTTTACGAAAGTAAAATGTCAAATTGTTTAATAATTGAACATCAAGTTATAGTTGAATATACTAAATCGTGGACGTTAAATTGCATTTAGCAAAAACAACATCCAAGATCGTTAATTTTACATAGAACTTTAGTAGCGAAGCATGCGCCATCTAATGTTACTTTTAGGAAGCTTCTTATAAAACGAGAATGTGTTTTTAACGAAAGTAAAATGTCAAATTGTTTAACAATTCAACATAAAATTATAGTTGAATATACTAAATCGTGGGTGTTGAATTGCGTATAGTAAAATAAACATCCAAGATCATTAATTTTACATGGAACTATAGTAGCGAAGCATACTTTTCTTGACAATGCTCCTGGCAACCATTTTACAAAACATAATTTTGTGTATTTAACACATAAATCTCTTAATTTTACTAAACAATAGATAGGTTAATGTTAACCTTTGATAGTTTAGTGAAATGAACAACGAGTATTTGTGAAATCAACGAGGAATTAGGTTGATTTTACTAATTGAAGCCTCAAACTACTCCTCTTTCGTAAATTTAACAATTCCATTTTTTCAGTGCAGGGAATCAAGAATATACCAATTAACAGAGGCAAAGAGTTAACAACAACAGATGTTTAATAGCTCGAGGTAGCTCTCAATAATGGCTGCCGAGAACGAATTTGCCTTTAGCTCTCGCTTATTTACTGATACTGTAGGAACGAATCACTTTCCATTTTTAATTCGGAATAGTGGTTTTTGTGGCTAATCGATTTTATACCATGATATTATTTTTCAAACATGTTTTTCTTAAAAAAATATAATGTTGTGAGGAAAGTTTTGAGTTTGAATGTGGATGGGTTTGAGAGTAGAGAAAGACTAAAGAAACGATGGATAGACTGTGTAAAGGATGATATGGCAAGAACGGAGTTGTTTCGTGAGATGACGAGTATTAGGGAAGTTTGTATGAAAGAAGATGACATGCAGCCCCGAGCCGCCGACTTCAAATGAATTGGGATAAGAGCAAGAGATTGATGAAATTTTCTTAAAAAGCCGTTAAATATTCGACCTTCGTAAAACTACAAGTATGTATGCCTCTAAGAAAGCTTCCATTCTTTAGTTGTTTTTAATGCACAATCGGGAATAGGAATGTTTACGGACTTAAAAAAAAATGATTTTAATTAAACCGTCTTTTAGATTATCGAAAAATATTGGATACGTATTTTTTGTTTTATCAAATCAATAAATGTTGACGAAGATAAAACGCGTCAAAGATTTGAGTGGGGGGTTGTGACGTCACTCACCGGTAAAGAATGTCATACTAATGTCTAAGAAAATGACATCACATGAGTTTTCAAAGCAGTGTATCGTCTTCATTGTTTGTTTACGTGAAAAAAGAAAAAATACGTGTCCAATATTTTTTGGAAATCTATCTGACGGAATAATTAGTTTTTTTTTGTTAACTACCCCATTGTTAATATTCTCCGTAAAATTACAAGTAAGTTCAATGGAGCCTATATAAAAGCTACTTCCCTTTAGTTGTGTTTTTTTAATGCACAATCTGCATTTGTTGATATTTCTAAAATTATTACACAACAGGTGTATTTTTGTGACATGGAGTGTCCTCTTGGCTCAGTGTTGGCAGGTGTGAGTCATAATGACGTAGTACTACACCACCTGACCAAATGAAGGGAACACAACACACAACTGTAAATCATTAGTCATCAATAACGTCTACACATGAATCGTGAAGGATGACTACAAGAATTCAAACGTCCATTAAAGTTCCGCTCTACTTAAGATGTTTCTGTTCACCGAGAAGTAAATTACTAATAACCGTCAAACAAATTAATTGTAAAATGATCGTAGTTTTAAGCAGACATTAATGTCACATTAAAATAACAACTTTCCGGCCGTTAATGTGACCAGTGCTCACCGGTGACATTACATTTACTAGCAGTGATGTTTTAATTTATATCATCATATGTTACTATTATGCTGTCCACCGACAGAGCTCTTTGCCAGCGCAATTATGTATTGGTTGCTAAATTAGTAGAGCATTAAATTATTAATAAAGGTGACATAGTTGACTGTTGATTTGGTAAACATTAGTAGGTACGCAGGCCGCGGCAAAGTGGCACAGTAATTGACTCTATTTTCAATCTACATACACAAGCATCCCTGTGTTGTGATACACACAACATATCTGCTATAAATAAGCCAGTATGCAGTAATATTTGCAAGACTGCAAGTACCAACAAAGACGGAAACGATAATTAATCTTAGTGTAACAAGAATCCGAGCGAGTGCAAGGAATTACGATTAAACGCTCTAGTTAATTAATACGCCACCCAAACCCGTCGCTCAAGCGAGTTAGTGCGAGCCGGTAATGCGCCTAACATCTCGCTGTTCCAAAACAAGAACAAACCATTAAAACTAAGTGAACGAAATCGGATTCAATCTAACAAAATAGCAGCAATTACAATCCCAAACTATATGCCGTAGGATGTAATGGCCGCCCTTCGATAACATATATATAGAAGGCTCCGTACGACTTCGCCAATAATAGTCCAAATATCGTTCAATAATGGGACACGAGCAGATGAAAGTGTTGGGCAAACAATAATGGGCAAAGACAGACCGGGCACGTACACCGAGTCGCAGAATTAATCAGTTAGTCACACTTGCGTCGAACTCAGGAAGAGTCGATTAGGAGGGTACCTTGAGGATTATTGAGACATTGCGGCGCATGCCAGCTGCGGCCGCCCAACCGCCCAACTTGCCGATATTGCCGCCGCGGCCAGGGCTGCCCCAACTTGTTTTCAACTGCCCAAGAATTCCCAGCTCCGACGAGAAACTCCGATGTTCGATCATACTTATTGGAAAAAGGGTTCTCGTTTTCTCATAATGTTGCCATCGTTGTAGGTACCAGTATTAGGATATTTCACTTGTTATATTTTGGAATGATGCCATGTTCCACTTTATGGGCTGGGGTTATTTATACGTGCAAAAGTTGTAGGATTTCATAATACTATATCATCCGTTTGTTTCTATTTTCCTCTATGATAATTCGGGTTATCGCGGGTATGTGGAGGGTTGTGTTAGGCGAGGCATTTTAATTAACAAAGCTATGTTCCCCTGCGGCTCGAATAGTGCGGATGGAAAAAATTAAATTACTTTCATATTTGGCATACATACGCGAGTTTAAATGATAGTTCGTTATCTTCTCGGTGACGAGGTTATTTAGTTATAAGCTGAGCTGGGATACGACTCGAATCTAGTTCACGTATTCACGTATCGAGTAAATTTTATTTGAATTCGTCAGCCGGCTGGGACCCTCGCTACGCATACTATTATAACTACAGTTTTATAGTCTTGTTAATGGTAACAGTACAATAGCTTCTGCCTAGCACACAACAACCATTTTACTTTCAGTAATACTACCTACTGAACTAAAAGAGCAAAACTACTTATAAAGAATTTTCTTTTATCTCTTGAGGGTTTACTTTACTGTTTTTAATAGACTAGGACTAACCTGTAAGTTTTTTCATAGTTTTACCACTCAAGAGTCACTGTCGCTGGTACACAGCGAAATTAAGAATCTTAGAGTAATATCTACTTAAATTATATTCATCCACAAATTCAAAATAGCTACCTTAATGTGTACGTTATGCATACAGATATTATAATGAAGTTAATGAACAGTGTACCCTGATTGACAATCTGATGACTCGATTATTATATTCAGACCGGGAGGGTTGTTGAGCCGAAACTCATCAAATAGGTCCAACACTTGAATATAAAGCCTTAAGTGGTCGGGGGTGGTTGGACGACCGACTAATGCACAAAGCGGGTTTCTCTGCTATGGTGATTGTACAAAACAGATTGTGGATTCACTGTTCCTAGTCGGCTTTGCACCAGAATAACAATTGTGGCTGAGGCTTCATCGATATTCCTGCACGATTGATAATGAGGATTCGTTGCATGAGTGCCTTTTTTAATGACAAGTTTACGTGTAAACATATATGAAATGTGTGAGATACCTTCAAAGAGCTTAAATTAAATAAAAGTATCTTTTGATGTGTGTTTGTTAAAACCAATTGCACGGCACAGTTGGTTCGATCCCCGCATGGAACAAATATTTTTATGTCCTACAGATAGTTGTTTTGGGTCTGGGTGTATTTGTGTATTGAGTTTAAATGTTTGTAAACGCACCCACACAGGAGAAGTTCCGAGAGTGGGGCAACGTTTAATAAAAAAACAAAAATATTACAGAAATAATTATGAACTGTGAGAAGGATGATATGGCTAGAAAGGAAGTGACTTCTGAGATGACGAGCAATAGAGAAGTATTGAAGAAGATTCAAAACCAAGGTTACCGACGTAGCCCGAAGAATCGCTAGACTTACGTGGCAATGGGCAGGCCACATTGCTTGCAGAACGGATGGCGGATGGGGCCGTAGAGTTCAGGAGTGGCGATTGCGAACCAGATGACATTGCGTTGGAAGGCCTCCCACTTGGTGGACCGATGACCTGGTGAAGGTTGCGGGGACCCGCTGGATGCGAAACGCACGGGATGTGGCTACACCTGGGGGAGGCCTATGTCCAGCAGTGGACGTCTTTTAGCTGAAATGATGATGATGGAAGAAGAAGTCGTGCTGCACTGACCCCAAATAAATTAGGATATGGGCAGGAAAATGACGGTGATAAGTTTTGATTTATAATTTTATATTTATTATATTTTAGTCTATACAGCTAGTTATTCAGAGGTGTCAACAAAAGCATTCAGCATACTTAAAAGTTTTTAAAGATTCGAATTTACGACAACACCATCAATAAATGAAGCAGTCGTTGCCTTTCGTTAATAGCACTTAATGTACTTCTTCACAATTGATATTTTAATTCGATTTTAATGTCAATATTTATCTCTCATAACCTTGTTCTACAAGGCTCTTCAGTTAACAATAAAGTCACTGTGCTCGTAAAACGACCGGTTAGAAGACGTCGAGTCCCGTCTGTAACTATTTTTCTACGTTTTATGTGTTCCGTGTCACACGACAGGGATTCGGATTTCGGATTTGGATCGGGAGGTTGCCGTTTCAGATATGAAATATTTTGAATTTTTCACAAGTAAGTATTAGAATCTTATAACTGAATCTGACAACTGACGGCTCGGCGGGCAAAACAAACCCAATGTTACAACTTCTCAAAAAAAAAAATATCTTTAAAACTAAAATCAAAAACCCTTTTAATCTCAGTAATTACTTTAAAATACTCGTAAACAATCATTTTCATAATAATAATTTAGACTCCGCTTTTATCCGAAACATCTACCTATGTCTGTTTCGGTTACGGAAACGGTTTTCTTTTTATAATTTCGGATATCCGATAGTTTCGGTTACGGTTACGGAGCTATATAACATCTCTGTCATACGACACGCGACACGGATACGGCAGATTCGTCGGCCGAGTCGGGTTAGCTGTCAGTCACAGCAACTTGATTGGATTTCGATATTGGCACCAATAGTTCGCCGGTGTACGGACAGGTGAAACGATGAAATAAAACATTTGGAACGAGTCTTTAGAATTTTTTGTTTGTCACAGATTTTATCTTTGTGGTTTTTTTTTTACTGGAAAGTGCCAAAAAAACTGTGTTTGAGAGATTTCAGACATAGAAATAGTATGTTTTGGTGATTGATTATTGATTCGACTATAAAATATAATAACATGCTGAATAAGGGTAAATAGCAAGGCAAGGGACAGATCGTTGGGCTGGGGTTGTTCACGACACGACATATAGGGCTAAAAAGTAACATGGGTGGTTTTTAGTCAGTAGAAGTCTGACACTCCCTTTCGCTCTGCCCAAGAGCGGGAGGGGTTATTTGATAATATGATTTTCCAACTGCCAAAAAAAAAAGGGACAGCTCGTTGTGGAGAACATTTGGGGAGGGCTATGCCAAAGAGCAAAACAATCACGAGGTTATCTTCATGCGGGACCGTTATGTCAACAATCATTGCGTGGCACTCTGATCGATCCACCACCACTATATCAGGCTTATTGGCTACAATAGTCCTGTCAGTGATGATGGATTGATCCCAATACAATGTGATATTGCCATTTTTTGATGGATTTTTTGGTGGATTCCACAATTATTATTATTTTTATAAATAACTGTGGTGTAAGTACATTAAAACTAATTCCATCTTTCCATTCCAGAAATATAATTGCGATCAAAAGCACAAACAGTCGGTTAAACACTTAAAACTAATTGCTCTGAACCAAAGAATACGTCTAAAATAAACGCCGACTTTATCCAACACGACTCCAGTTCTAAATTAAGACCTAGATTGGTTGCAAAATCTCCGCCGGATCGTAAGTCTAGGGTCTATTTTGTGGTAGACGAATACAGCTTAAAGCGAAGTGCCCAACTATAATTAACTAATTAATGACGTCATTCAAAGTTTCAGTGAGTGCTGCCCAAACTGAACTTTACGATTATTTTGGGAGTGAATCATAAATGTAGCAGAGTCGTTATTGCTTCCTAAAATTTGTGATGGAGACATAATGGTCTGATTGGAGAAGCGATCGTTTTAGAAAGGGATTGTGACATTGTGAGACAGTTATTTGTCGCAACTTGAATTAGGTACTAGACGTGCACTTAAAAAGCTCGATATTGTTCGTGATGTTTGAAGAATTTAACTCGTCTTGATTCGAGGTGAAGAATTTTGTAAGTAATTCGGGATTGTATTTCAGAAAGTTAAAGTAGGTACTTAAAATAAATAGTAACATGCAACAAAAGCCTAGGTTAAGTAAATGACACACTGCCTTTTCATTCGCGTACCAAGACAGGCCCAACCGAAACTATACTTTATTCTGCATTTAATAGCTTTCATTTCTGACATCGACGCCTGAACCAGACTGGAATATAATCGATGCAGTGTTGTGTGAAATAGTATCATGGAAAGGTATCAATACCGAGGGCTCGTACTAAGTGCTCGAGACATTACCAGCTTAACGCGTTAATATATTGAACAGCTCGTTTGCAAGGTAATGCGCAAACGCCACCAGTTTGTATCAGCTGGCGACTTGTTAAGAGCTGATGCACGTGGTTCAGGCAAATTTTCCTTTAGCATGAAGGTGAATCTTTTATGTCCAGCTACTTCGAATTTTGGCAACACATTTTCTCTAAGTGTACTGCACGTTAGTACTTGCAGTCATCAGAAATTTAGCATGCTGCAAGCAACATTCTAATAAATATTCCCAATAATAAACTGGAAAATATTTCGGTGTTCATTATAAGTTGGCGCTCCCACGGGAAATCTAAGAGTAAGAGTTTGGAATCCAGGGTCGTAAGTTCTGTTTAGAAGTTAATGTCTTAGGGACTGTTGAACTTTTCGAACCCTAAAAAGTGATCAGTAAAGTCCATCGACTGAGGTGACTCGGTGACCTTTTATTTAACGCCACAAATTGAGGGTTTGATTGCAGAAATGCTACGTAAAGCCAGGAACTTGTGCTAACATGGAGCAACTGATTCTACACTCGCTAATAAGCGTACAACTGGTGCCTTTAAGCCAAGTGGAAGTCCCAGAAAGTCGTTGGCGAGAAGCCAAGAAAACATTAAGACGAAGAAGTCGACAACAATTACGTAGCTTGTTTAATTTGATTGAGGAGATATCATCTTCTAAGATGTCGGGTCAGACCGTCAGACCATCAGGCGCGGCACCGGCCATGGTAACACGCGGGGTCCGAGACCTGGTTACAATTACCGATGTATTATTTATCAGACGGCAAAGCGGGGGCTTCGTCCGGAAAAAGGAATTGATTTCTGCATAATTTAACAGCGAAAACACCTCCCTGAGATCTCTCTCTAGTACTAAAAACAAAACATTCGTTTGTATTTTACTACGTTCTTCGGAATAAATGCATTTTTTATGTTCATATACGCACTCCTTACGAAATGAAGGCGAGGCGATGTGGCGTTTGCTACGAGATTTTTTTGATCCTCTGGTTTCATTAACCAAATATTTTATTATTTTACACAGCGTGGAATGAAGAATGCTTAATTCCCTTTGACAGACCATGTCTAATATTTTATTCAAAAGAAGGTTTTCGTTAACATAATAATTAAATGTGCTTTACGAATATAAAGTCTTAATCAAAGTCTCGTAAATAGCACAACTTTTCATAGTATTCTCGACTCGATAGACATTATGCATATTAAATGGCTGCGTCTAAAAGGGATCTCGAGACCAACAAATAGGAAAATAATAATTTGTGGAATAATTTTGTATTTGAAACATCTATTGAATATTGTGGCTAATTAAATCTTTCAGGTTGGACATATTTTATACTTGAGATGGTTTACAGCCCACACTCCACCGCTCCTGTCATTTGAATCTATGAATTATAAATTATACGTACAAAATTCATTAGACCCTAATAATATCTCGAATGAGTTATTAATATGAGATGCAGTCCAGAAGCTACAGTGTTAAACTGGCCGTATGCACCTGCAGCGTCTAGCAGTAATAGCATCAGATTGATTAGCGGTGTGCGCACAACAAACACGGTGCGGGCGGCTTTGTTGTCGGAGCCGGCTGAGTCAGATTCTTGTAGGTAATTAACCGTTGCTATAAATTAGTGCGGCGGGCGTCGTCCGGTGGGCCTCATTGCGGATGCGACGCACGGCCCGGACGACCGGCGACCGGCGAGCGACCGGCGGCCGGTCCAAGGATGCGGCGTCCAAACATTGTCACTGCACCGCAACTGCAGCTGTGTTCACTAGTTAGTGGCCCACAACACTACGTGTTGAAATATTGCCATTGTTACCGCTAACTAAGGAGGCGACACTTCATCGATATTCGATTACGTCATAACTTCTCATCGATATCATTCTGTGGATGTTCTTGTCTTTTATGGGATGACAAGTTTATTGTACAGTTACGACTTTTGAAATACCTAATGGGGCGACAGAGTTTTTTAAGTAGATTTGGTTTTGCGCTCATTTTCCCAGACAATGAGAAAAACAAATGTATTTTTAAGACAGTTCCCACTTATTTTATGAGTATTTTTTGTTGATGTTTGAGCAAAAAACTGAATAGTTGAAACAAACAACTAGTTGTTTACGAGTTTTCGAAGTCCATAACATTGGAGAAATAAATTTTATCACACATCCGGCAATTGCTGAAGTATCGAGGCAAAACTCTGGAAAAACTAATAAATTAAGTATGTATATGGGATTTTTTATAGAAACTCGAACTCTTGACGACTCTCAGAACCCATTATATTAAAGGCATCGTTATTGAGAATCTATCTATAAATTGATAAAAGGTTTAATTACTAAGTAGTCTACGTACATTAACCAAACCAAAAAGAGCTTGCTATGAAAATGGGTGAATCAAAGGCGGTGTAAATTTGACCTTTTCTTTTGGAGGGTCTAAAATCATCAAATGACTTTTCCAGGGAGTGTCAGACTTCTACTGACTAAAACAAAAAAACAACCTGCAGCCCCGACGGGGTGCAAATTAGACCTTAAAAACGCTAGATTACATAATTATCTGGGAGAAAATTATACGAGTATATTGAATGGCTTTGTTACAATAATATTATGCAAGTCCTGTGTTAGTTAACATAAAACATATTGGTAATGCATGTCACCGCGCCCTCACTATGTAGTTGGCTTGAGGTAATCGCTGCAGCTCACGTATCTGATGGAGTTTCCAAGCTTCCAAACTAGTTGGACTGTTGTCGGAAACTTCCGACGATGCTCGGCGCAAGGTGCATGTTCAACCTGTTCCGATAAGGAGGAGGATTCGACCTTAAATCCTAACACGCGCCCCGATCTGTCTAGGTTAGCAAAATATCCACTCCTGTCTTCTCAATTAAAACTTTGTCCATACAATGTAGACTCGATGAAGATGTTGAAGGATGTCAGCGCTCATATCCGACGTTCATTAATTATCAACTGAATTAGTGAGGGCGTCACGCTCGGAGACGTTGTTTTATTCAATGTCTTGAGACAACCTATATGGTAGACCATTACCTAATTGAAGGCTGGCTCGTCGCGGCACCTCAGCCAAAGTGTTATTGCAAATGCGAGTCACGACACGGCGTGAACTTGTTGTCGCGGGGCAGTGGGGTGCGGAGTGTGGGCTGCGGGGCGAGGGGTAGGTGTCACGTGACGAGGAGCTGCGGCGTCCCAAACGTTGTCGAGGCCATGAGACTTATGAGGATTACGGGAAAATGTGTATTCGATGACATTTTTCGGGGCCGTAGAAAAAGATGAAATATAAGGAATTCTAAACGTGACCGGAATATTGTAGAAGGCGTCGCCTATTACCGGTCTATGCGTTCTTTTCGCGGTCGGGCGGTCGGCGCGGCGCGCGGCGATCGGGACGGGTGGCGGACGGGTACCGATGAAACCGAGCGTGACGTTCCATTCCTGATATAAAAATGTAAGTATGAAAAAGCTTTGTTAAACGCGACTTGACTTCGGCGAAGTGGCAAAGTTTGAAGTGGAAAACTTTTCATGGAAAAATCTTTGCAGAAAACGATTAAATTTTAAGGCTATTTGTACTGTTTTAAGCGTGTCCGAGGACGAAATGTCTCGTTTAATTTATGTTACTCATTATATTTAGTAAGGAATCCCCTCCGCATCAATTCGGCCAATTGGCCGCAATTATGTAAATGTAGAGCTAATAAAAGCTTAATCGTATAACTTGCCTACACTCGTGATGATATTATTCAATATAATGCAGAGTGCAGACCTCGTAGTCTTTGGAGACGATTATTTTAATGAAATAATTGAATGAGTGGAGTACGGTGGACAGTGGACGCTGGCGGAATGTAGAGCAGGCGGCCTCTGCCGTTCCGCCGTGATTACATTTGGCTTCCAAAATACTTCGGCCTTAGTGCGGTAAAGCTGAAACTTGTTAACACATAAAACCTTGTCTCATCAAAACCTTAAATTGGATTAATCGAAAATCAATAGATAAGATTATCGAGACAAAGACACGAGACTCGGTCGAAAGGCGTCGTAAGAGAAGATTCTTACACCAAGATAAGGAAAACAAGGCTTGTTTGTGGAGCACAATGCTCCCAGGGAACATTTAGTGCGGACTTGGACCCTCGTTACAATCAGCGCTGAATTATTTACCAAGGCCCAGCTTACTGGACCGAATTGATTTCTGCATAATTTACACGAAAGGAAATGTTAAAACCAAAACATAAAAACGACGATAAACCGCTGCTCACGTAAACGTATGACAATGTCGAATTGAGTTTAAAAATGTAAAATGTTTTTGGTGGGAGTGAGGCGAATCATCGGCCGTCTGCAGATAACTATTAGATAGTTGAATCAAGAATGAGGGAGGCAAAAATAAAATCAGTACAGGTGGTATTAGGATTCAGTGCACGTAGCGTATCGGAGGTTTCGGCGGCGAGGCTGCGGCGGCGGCTGCCGCAGTGCGCCGCGGGTCCGTACCGCACCGCACCGCGCCGACCACCGACAGATAGCTATTCGTGCCTGTTCTAAGACAATTACCGCTACGTAAACGGAAAATTGTTCAAGAGCTCTCTCAAACGTGTTTTCTAATCTTCGAGAACGGGATTGAAGGGGGAAAGAGATGCCACTTTCACATTTTTAACGTTCCAACGAGATTATTCGTTCTGTTACAGGATCGTTCCGCTCCTGAAAGGATAAAACGAAACCCTTATCATACCGTGAGAGTTGTTAATGTAAATATTACAGAAATAGCGTTTTTATACGCGGTGAACTCAAATTGACCGGTTTTTATTGTGAGAGCCTTTTGAATAAAAGATTTTATAATAGCTCTGTTCTGTATTACGGTACCTCGTTCTCATAATACTGGTATCACATAATTTGTGCAAAACAATGAAAGCGCGCGCTGTGCGAACAATTAATATCCAACACAATATTTTCCCAAAGTTTCACTTCCGAAACTACATCCTCTGCCGTTTGGAACAAAGTGACTCCTCTCTGCAGACTATTTTACGGGTCATAAACTGCGAGAGGGACAGACAGAAACTCGACCTTAATGCCTTTAAAAATATTCACCTTCATCGATATGCGTAGGTAGGTACATGGCGTTTGCATATTTGCAGTATATTTTTACGGACGTAGGGATGCAGTAATGTGTTAAGAATGAGGTTGTGTTGACTCCTCGTCTAGAAAGTTACAACGACACGGAGGAGCGAGTTCTTAAGTCTTGTTAGCACGTGGAGTCTCTGTGTTGTCACGGCGTAATCGCGACTCAGAGATCGCGGTGTATCTGGCGCGAGGGAAAGATTTACACGTCTTCGCAAACACGCTAATTGATTAAATATAATAATCGTTTACGATATCGATATCACGAATATTATCGAGAAGTAAATTAACTCGGTGCTGGTGTGTGTAATACTGTAATCCTATTTGTGTAATACAGTGTCTGTTTGTGTAATTCATCGCGTTGAATGTCTGACTATGGGCCATTAACAATAAATCCCGTTGTTTGTGCCGTCCCTGGTTGGCTGCGCGTCTGCTAGGGCCCCACACCCCTTCTGACGTTAATCAGCTTCCTCCGCAGAAATCTAGATTATACGTCTGTCTAGATAGAACACTACTTTTATTTCTGAGGCGAGGTCAACGTGAGCACAATCCGACTTCAAGTGTCCGTGGTTGTTATTAGATTTGCTTCGAAACTATTTTTAAAAACGGTTCCTCGTCGACGATTTTATTTAGGAGAAATATGAATCGTTCTGTCGGTCCTCGTTATTTTCTTGAGACAAATGCTGGAATGTATTTATTTCAGTTTATATGTACTAAAAAGAGATCATATAGAGAGAGCAGCGGTGGCCCAGTGGTGGTGGCCCCAACTTACGAACGGTGGGTCGTGGGTTTGAACCCAGGCAGGCACATTACTTTGTGTAATTTATTTCATCACAGCTGCTCGCTGACTTCGAACCTTACGAGGTCTTGGAACCAAAACATTCGAAGACATTGTGACATCTACCAATCCGCACTGGGCCCTCGTGGTAGATTATAGCCCATTCCCTCTCAAAGAGAGGAGGCTTATGTCCCAGTAATGGAAACATTAATAGGCTGTTGATGAAGATGATGACATGTACTATAAAGAGGTAAAAGTTTGTATGTAGGGGGTAATTAATGATTCAATTCAGCAGTATTTCGATGCCCTTTTATAGTTTCATGTTAGTTTATTTTATAGTTTTTAATTAATGTACATAGTTTGGCAGAAATAAAATATTCAACAAACATATTTTACTGTTAGAAAGCTACATTATTCGTGGATGCTACTTATAGGCTAAAAATTATATTTATATCGTGCATAATAACCGAGCTATTAAAAATTTTGCAGACAGACTCGCGGGCGATGTGCTAGTATTTAGTAAAGTAAACTATTCACTGAAGTTATGAGCTTAAACACCGATCGTAAATGTAATTAGTTCTGCTAAAAGTTAAGTTTTAAGTTTTATTAAAAACTTGTTATATACTAATTCCGTCTAAAATGTTGGTATGAGAGAGAGAGCGGAACATAAACTTTAACTCGGAAAAACACAGACAGCCACAAGCTAAATTCAACTTGTAGGAAAAAAGCAGCTAAAACTGAAAACAAAACGTTAACTCGGTTCCGTAGCTGGAAATCTCCGGGGAGCTGTTTTTAAGCTGCACGAAACATAAATTTTACAGCTCGTTTAGTTTAGCTCATTATTTCATTACTCGTATTATCTGCTACGAAGTTCTCTCAGTACTACGCTACATGAAGACTGATAGTTCGTGCTGATATGGTTTTAATAACTGTAATGTATTACTTAACGCTTCTCTACGTCTTTGACTTTAAGATTTCATATGAAAAGGTGGTGCTCGCACTACCTTTTTATGTAAAATCTTGAAGTAAAGTAATGTAATGTGTAGCTTTTTGAAACAGGATCTTACTTTCGCACTCAGAGCTTTAATGATTACTTAGGCTATTACTTAGATAAAGGTTTTGAAAGTTTTGTCATACAAAAGTACTCGTATGTCAAATCTTTACTAAATGACATCACAAGTATATCTCTGAGTACCGCAATTAATGTCGTAATGGGTAATTATGACAGTTTAAAAAAAATATAGATAGTTGCGCATTTATATCTAGTGTTTGGAATATTTGACATAACATAACATCACGCCTGTAGTCCCCGAAGGGATAGGCAGAGGTGTACCTAGCAAGTACAGCCACATAACGCCAGTTATGTTGAAGCCCTAAGTAATAAGAGGCGAGACAATAGGGTATTTCACTAAAAAAATCTAATTAGTCCGTGAGATAGATTTCCAAAAAAGAATGGACACGTACTTTTTCTTTTTTCACGTAAGCAAAAGATGAAGAAACAGTGCTTCGAAAAGTCGTGTCAAATCATGTGACGTCACAGGTTAGTACTTTTTTTACCCACAAAGTGATTTCAAAAGCCCCCCACTCATGATCTTTGACACGTTTTATTTTCGTCAATTTTTATTCATCATCATCATCATTTCAGCCCGTAATCACCCACAGTTTTGTATAGGCCTCCCCTTTACTCCGCTACTCTTCTCTGTTCTGTGCGTTTCTCATCCATCCGTATCCCGAGCTCCTGACGATGTCATCCACCCAACGTTATCTGCTATCGTGCAATTTTTATTAATTTGATACCACAAAAAACACGTATCCAATATTTTTCGATAATCTAACAGACGGACTAATTAGATTTTTTGGGTGAAATACCCTATTGCCATTAACCAGACATATGCAGAACCCGTGGTTGCGACTGAGAAATTCGTGATGGAAAAACCAATTTATAACACTTTACTTAACCTAAGAATCGTACCCGCCCTGGAGCTCATGCGCACCAACGAGACAGTAATACACAGTTAGACAGTAATACACAATTAGACAGTAATACACAATTAGACAGTAATACACAGTCAGACAGTTAACTTTTATTGCCTCACATTTCCACATTATAGTTTCCACAGATACCTTTTTACGGTTCCGTACCATTTTTTTTTTGGTTGGTGGAAAATAATCAAATAACGCCTTCCGCTCCTGGGTAGAGTGAAAGGGAGTGTCAGACTTCTACTAACTAAAAACCACCCATGTTCCTTCTTAGCCCTTTACGTCAAGGCTGCGGTAACTTGTGAACAACTCGCAGCCCCGATGGATCAGTCGTGTGTCTGTCTGTCTGTTTGTTTGTCCGACCATTCCCCCTCCCTTAACTCCGAAAATACTGAGCCCCAAATTTTGAAAAATTTCATAATTTAGTTCAACACTTATAGATTACAGGAAAACCTATAAAAAGTCTATGGTGCCAGAAAAAACATGGAAAATCTCTCAATATCTACTAAAATGTTACGGAACCCGTCATGTGCAAGTACGACTTGCACATGGCCAGTTATTTTTATTAAAAAACCGACCGTTCAATTTTAATTAAGACGGCACTAGTAATGGGTAAAGCAAAGTAATTGCACCGTCGTTCTAACAAATCTCTCCGGCAACGATATCTCGTCTCTTATAATAAGGCTATTTCCATAAAAGCTGAATGGTTTACATACAGGCATGAGCCACGTGTCATGGCACAACCCCGTATCATTGTATGGAAAGCGTCTTGACATTCGAGTCACGTTTAATATTTCTTATTTCCTTTGTCTCATTTGTCCTCGACACAGAATTACATCAAGCCTTGTATCTGAGTGTTTTTTGTTCCAATTCCTTGGATGGAATTTTTTACTCGACATCTCTATAAAATATAATGCTCCAACACATATGGCACCATTTCTGATACTCCTAGTTGTTATTTTCGTCGTTTTTCTTCAAATGCCTCAAACAAACAGTACGCCCTCTTAGTTTCCTTGTGGCCCCATTTGGTACGACAATTGGGCAAGTTAAACGCGGCCTGGAAAAAAAGGCTTACTTAAACTAAATAGGCTCCCCTAGTTTACCCAGCAAATATCGGTGTCTGACGGGAATTCTTGATGGCGACTGGACCAGTAACGTCTTTACTTTATCTAGATTAGATAAATCTCGTCCAACGCAAATATCTACTACGCTTTTAGGTCGCCGATGGCTATGTACTATTATAAGCATATAATGTTTAAAAGCGTAAACAAAGACATGAAACATTTTAATCCATGATATGTGGATGTATGCAGAGGTGAAAGTTTCCCTCTCTTGGACACAGATCATAAGTTATAAAACCTTTTAGACGCAGGTGAAGGCGCAGCATTAAAAATCTCATTTAGTGGATACAGGCATGGCCGGTGGGGTCGCGGCGGCCCCAGCGCTCCCTCTGGCCCTATAACCAAAGGAGTCATTCGTACGCATACATGTAATATGAGTAAACGCTTTGTACAATTCACCGGTATTGCTTCCATTTGATATTGGATAGCAATTTATTTATCATACATATTGCGGCTGGGAACGGGCACCGAATCTCGCTGTAAAGGCGTCTTTCTTTCTGCGGAGAATCAGGAATCGAATACGTGTGGGGAATTCGGTACCTGACTGTGTCGTTTAACTATGTTGATAGCAATACACATTTTAAACATATGTAGGTCAATTGATTTTATCGTCTGAAAACTTTTGCATTGGATTCACAGGGGACCGTGTTTGTTATTCCCGACAACGTTCGGTAAATTGTATTTTTCATTTATTAAGTCAAGCCGTTTTTGTAGAGAATGCTGTGAAATGCAGGTTGAGAATTGGTGAGCTTTAAAAAAGAATTGCGCCAGGCCATTTTCATTCATGTATGATTTTAATTAGGCTTATAAAGTATGTCGTTGAATTGAGGTTTATTAATTAAGCAATTTAAGTTGGTTGTTTGTGATACTAAAATGTTACAATGTTTATGGTCGTGGGTAAATTCTCCTATTCTCTTTGAGCCTTAATTTGTTGTCAAATGATCGTTGATCACAGTTTCACTAAATATAATGTTGTGAATACATCTCTAGCAAATATTAATATTATAACTACACGTAACAGCTAATGTAAACATCGATCCAGAGTTATCGAATATTCGACCTACAAAGCATTCAGCAATAAGTTAAAACAATGACCATTTAAAGTAACGTTGCGAAGACCTTTGAAAAAAAATGTAAATTGAAAATCATAAATCTTGGCCCACATTTAGCTAAAATTACTTCTGGCCGCAACCGTTTTAGGTTGTACTCGTATTAAAATACCAAAAAAAACCATTTAGAGGCGGCAGTAGGGACTTTATCAGAGCGACTCCATCATCACAATAACTCGTTCAATAAGTGCGCCACAACATTGGTAATATGGTTTAATTTAGAAGGATGCAAATGTCGCGACGACGGCCACGCTCCACCGAACGCGATATTGCGCCTCCGTGGCACTCCCCGGGACCTCCCCCATCCTTACACCTCGCCACACTTCCTCACCTCGACTATCTTCACTTTTAATCGCTCCCCTGAGAATTTATTAAAAACCGTGCTCGATTTTACGCCAACTGCAAGCACAAAATACAACGTATTTAGCTCCGATACAGATCAAAACAGATCTATCCGAACATTTGTCTACATACGCTCTCGCAGACAATTTTAGGGTAATCGAAAGTACTCAATTCATAAATCTCTGTTAAGACGTAAAGCATAGGTGTAGCGGAACGTAATAATTTAAAGAGTTAGCCGTTGAAAACGTCGGTGGAGTTGTAAAAACTTCATTCTGCGAATTCCGTACATTTCTAGGGTGGAGTTGTAGGTTTAAGTTGACTATTTATGCCGTGCGAGTGTTCACAGTGTTAACCAAGAAGGAGACCTCGTGAGTGTCGCATAGATCACGCGGGACGTGGCGTATCGCCGCATGTGCACCCAGACACGTCTGACGTGCACGCGTCCTGACTCCCTGTATCGCCGTTAATAAATAATAAGCTCCCTAAGTGTACTGCGACCAGCGGACACGCTCGCATCTCTCATGTAAGCATAGCATAGCAGACTTGCATACGTAGGTACCTATCTAAATGCATCGACTGTTTCAGCTTTGTCTAGCGAAATTCGTATCTACCTAAGAAATGGAAAAGCAATGCACAAACTAATAGAACCCACAAGCTCATCACACAGGAAGGCAGTTTTCTTCGTTTCGGACTCGAATTGCAAGCTAAGAATTGTTTTCCTAAGACGCCCGAAGAAAAACAAAGGCTAGGTGCGGTAAATACCAACCCCTTTGAAAACTCATTCGTCTGTCGAACGTTTAACTTAGAATTCCTAGTTCGGGGCCATTTACATTCTGAAATGTGAAAAGTCATGGCGAACGAATGCGAGCTTCGTATCTTGGGATTTTCTAACTTCACGTGCTTTTCCGTATATTTCCTGCACGGTTCTCCCCCCGGCCCGAATTAGTCCCGGGTTCGTTAAGGAACTAATCGGCTCATTGTGCAGGAACTGCACTCTGACCTCGTTCGATCTGCAGCGATATCTATCGCTATCGACGTAGATGAAAATTTAATTTCTTATTCTACCGTGAATTTTGCTTGGAATGAGATACTCCTAATGCTTGATGCTGCACAGGTGGCGGAAATGTGCTTTGTACGTCATAAAAAGTTCTCGATCGGTACAATGTTCAATTAGGTAATGTCTTCGATTAGCTGGAACATTTACGGCACATGTGTGTGAGACTGTCTGCTACATTCTGCAGATCATGTTTTGTAATTATTGAAAGAACCGTTGGAACTTGATTATCTCCATCACATCGTCTAATGAAATTAGTCATTTTAGCTTATTCAGTAGATGAAAACTGGTATTTGCTTCTAGAGATTTAGAATGATAATACAGATACAAGACACCCATCGAGACGTGGGCCAATGAGATTTTTAAATGACAAAATCTCGCCAAGTTTTACAGAAGTGTCCGTGAAACAGTCTTTAACCGCGTGCCTATTTTAAAAAGTATTAAATTTTATGTAATTTGAAACAAAGCCGGGTGTAGCGTGCTTTCACGTCACCGACGACGTTATAATACGATCGTAGAAGGAGGTTTTGGCGCGCAGTTAGTAATAAAAACTTTTGTAATTACACTCATTTAGGGCAAGGAACCCGTCGTTGACGTGGTGTCGTGCCAAAAACGGCAATTATTTTTATAACACCACCCCGAGCAAGTTCTCTCTCTGATTCTTTCGTGCCCGTTGACACATACACTTCGTGGTTCGGGAGACGGTACGGTATATAGCCGCGCATTTTTGGAACGCTAATGTGCGGTTTGACTCAAATTTCACGCTGTCTCTCGCCCTGTTTTAGCGATGATTATAATGCTTTTTATGTAAAAATTAAGAAGACATTGTTCTAACTTACATGCACTTCAAAATAAAGTTAACAAATATGTATCTTCAACCGAGCATATTTTCACGCAGGGGAGTAAAAACAAACATGGACAATTATAAAAAATAATGCTTATAAAACAAATGAGTAATTTCGCAAAACATGTGCAGCAACTTTTAAAATTACGTAAACATTCCGTTTCCGCCGCGGTTTGAACAATGAACATGGGAAGCTTATTAAACAAACCAAATAACAAAACAAGGGAGAAAAATACTGAAAAACAAGAATCACAATTTGTAAATAATTTGTTCAGTAAAATTATAATCCGCGTCCGGACATGGGGGGCCGTGTCAGGCGGTGACAAGCGACGACTTGGCAAGGAACCGCTCGTAAAAACTTTTCTAATTATGTACATTTTGTATCTAAGAACCTCGGGTACTCCACCACATTATATTTTCTAGTTAATTTGCGGATCTGGTGTGAACTCGGAGTCGTATTATGGGTGAGCCGCTGTTCGCGCGCCGTCGTCTGATCTCCGGTGTTACTTACACAAGCCAGCAAACTTAAATGGAAACACTGATTCGTTATAAGATAAACCTTAGATGTGTGTTTATACCTACAATCTACACGTTGTAAATGCTCAACTGGTTTTTTGATAACATCAAAAAATAAATAATATTTCACCGTTGTCTCGGAAATTATTTTCCTACCTCTACTGAACATCGTGTGGTGTTCAGATCAATATCATGTTTGAAACGTTGGAAAAATTTCCATAAATATTAAATTGTAATGGGATCGCCAATTGGCAGGAGAAAATATGTTGAGAAAGAATGTATTTCCTGTTTTAAATAGGCCAGGGAAGTATGAAGGCAAGGGAAGTATAAGGCACATCTAGGCAGACCATTCAGTTGGGGTTAGTACGTACCAAATATACTTATGCAATGGATTTTAGGAGCCAAGTTTCCATGATTTAAGTAGGGGAACGTGGGGGGACACCGGATAGTTAAGAAAAAGACACAATCACCTAATTATTATTTATTAAGGTAATCAATGTCATAAATGGTATGCCTCATTTTTTTTTAGGTGGATGGATCATCAAACAACCCCTCCCGCTCTTGGGCAGAGCGAAAGGGACTGTCAGACTTCTACTGAAACTGAAAAATCACTCATGTTCCTTCTTTACTCTTTATGTCGAGGCCGCGGTATCTCTTACAACATCGCGCAGCGCCGACGGGTAATAGTACATTATGATATAAGTGCGGTAAGTTGAAAATTACAGCCGAGGCGATATTGCTTGCCCGAGCCGTAGGCGAGGGCTAAAAGAAAGCAGAGGCTGTAATTATCAAAGCGCACGTATGTCATACGACGTTTTATAACATATTTGCGAGGAAATAAATAAAACTCGGACTTTCTTAAACGAATAAATCTTTAATTAAAGCAGTTATGAAAATTTGAGCAATTAGTAAAATTGATTATTATTTCTTAACAAATAAGCGATGCGATTTTTTTTCAGGCATAGGCACAAAACAGCCAGTATTATTAATAAAAGTAAATTAATATTTTTGTTTTTGCTACAGATATTAATGGTTGTAATTTATTGTCGAAATTAATAAAATTAAAGAATTAAATGTTTATTTATTATATTTTATCTCCCAAAGTTAATTTTATTCATAAAATGTTGACCACTTTTCTGAAATAAAAACTCTTTGCTAAGATTTAAAAAAGTAGGTACCGTTCGTTTTGACGGAGCATCTTTCTAAACCGTGCGATTTACATTACATTACCGCACAAGTACGTAATGAGATACATTACGATATTGAAATTGGTGAAAACCCTTTACGAGCAAATGTGTTATAAATAGTATTACCCATCGGCCTTAGGTATAACTTTGGCAAAAAATATTTGATGCTGGAATGTCTCCTGTCTAGGAGACATTCCAAGCTCTCGTGGGTGCGTGTAAAATTATTGTGTATAGTTATTTTATTAATCAACGAATAGGCATGTTTACAGACTAAAAAAAAGTCCGTCTGTTAGATTATCGAAAAACATTTGATAAGTATTTTTTGTTTTAAAATTGACGAAGATAAAACGTGTCAAAGATTTGAGTAAAAAACGTCATTTAAGTGTCTCTAGGATATGACGTCACACGAGTTTTCAAAGCACTGTATCGTCTTCATTGTTTGTTTACGTGAAAAAAGAAATAATACGTGTCCAATATTTGTTGGAAATCTATCTGACGGACTAATTAGTTTTTTTTTGTTAGCTACCCTATTAACATTTACAGAACCCGTTGATAACGAAAAGGTGATAGGTCTTTCTATATATCTTCAATAACAAAATGATTGATCACAGAACCGTATTGCAAGTGTGATGAATATGATTTATTACCGCTTGAACTCTCTATATTCCATTGTTCCGTATCAAACCTAGTTCGGTTCGTTCCCAGTTTTCAACAATAGAAGTTTACGACCCACTATGACTTTAATACTAAAACTGAAATCAATAAACTCTTCTTATGCAACTTATGTTAAAGTTTCAAGACTTGTTACAAGTTACGACACTTGAGCAGTTACTTTTGCGCAAGAGTAAAAGTAAAGTTGACAGATACTGGCATTAGTTGTGTAATCTTGTTTCCTGGTTTACTAATGAAAGAAATTATAGTTATCATGGATAGCATCTTGTGGGGATTCGTTATGATGTCTGTAACCATGGGTTGGAACGTGTCATTTTCTTGTGCGATATTATTATGGTATTTATCTGTTTGCTTTGCAGTTTAACAAACTTATCTGAGTAGGTGGGAAAATACAAAACTAAAATAAAAGTACCAAGATTGACAAGTCAATGAAATTTTTTATGACATGCAACGCACTCAAACACTTTGAACTGTACACTTGTGTGGTCATACTGTAGGTACTGACTGTTTTAGTTTTGTCTTAAATATAAAATTGAGTAGGATTATATTCATGATGGGATGTTTGAAGGCTTTATATTTCACTAGCACTTCGTGCACTTGTAAATTATAATTATACTTAAAACCATCCTCGAGAAACACTCTATTCATTAGTGAAAACAGCATGAAAATCGGTGCAGAAGTTTTTGAGTTTATTGGGAATAGACAAACAGACGCGGCGGAGGACTATTTTTATAATATGAAGTGATGTAGAAGAAGAGAGTACAGTTAAGCCAGAAAAGATGTATGCACTATTACCACCGGGGAAGGTCTATTTTGTTATGTGTTCTATTTGAAAATGAAAAACTTCGATGTTTCCCTTTGTGTAATATTTGTAATGAATCAGTTCAATTTTTGTCGATGACTGGGTACTGAGCAGGTATGTGGGTGTTGGTTAGGCCTCATATCTATAGTAAAAGATATTCCATTTCGCATATACCCTAGAAATAATGCCTTGAAATAAGGCCTTGAACTTTAGGAAAGGGGTGAGCAACAGAAGACTGGGTAATTGCCTTTCGAGAAAGATATAGGCAATTAACGAATAACATTCTAGAATCTGTGTAGGGGTGCCAAATAAAAGATCATTAAAGAGTTAGACCACAGATAATAAAGTGACACATCGCAAAAACGACATAATATATTTCTTGGCATGCATTCTGTTTAGTGGTGTTCAAAGTTTCTTTAAGGCAATCACTTGCTTAATGCTTAATGATTTATATTTTAAGCAAGCTTTTTTAAACGCGTAGGCATATCATGATGCCACTCACCGCGCTTGCTTTAAGTCAAGTGACTTAAAGCAAGCGCGGTGAGTGGCAGCATGCTATAAAAGAATATTACATCGCGTTTATGAATTACGATAAAACAGAACCGTTAAAAATACAATGAACTTTCCTTCATACTTTTCAGGCTTAGGACTGTCTATAATTGAACAAATGTTATTATGAAATAAAGTAAGTTAGTATTTAAAGCAATTATAGGCGTATTAACACTAAAAAAGCAAGAAGCAAAACTGTAACTATATTACGTATTTATTTACGTGAGCCGCCCGAGATCGCAAAATCGTCCGCGGTGCTTATAACGATTACGCACACAACCGACCGGAATCTAGCGATTCCGTTTGCATGCGACGACTGCCCGGCGCCCGCCCCGCCCGGCCCCTGCTTAATGTTTATTCATTGCTTGTTGCTTTTCGCGCGACCGACAGAGACAGAGAGTGCGATGTAAAAGCAATAATCAAATAGCAACTTGTGGGAGCCACGATAGCATTTGCTTTATGATATGTGTATTAAGCACGGTGCTTTATTTTGCTATATGATATATTAACCACCACTAATTCTGTTGAGTTGTGCTTACGGAAAGATCTAGTAAAATAAGCGATTTTTGAGGTCATGCTTTATTTTGAACTAGCAACCCGATCCGGATTTGCCAGGTTTTTACTTGCAACTTAAAAAAATCAATAAAAAAAATCCTAGTTTAAGTTTAACATTAAGTAATTATTTTGCAGTTGGTAAAAAATATATCAGAATTCGAAGAAATAATTCGATTAGTATCGCGGTCAGACACGAAAAGCAACTTTGATTTCTTATAAAACGAATAAGGAAATGGTTCTCTCTCATAATTTTTTGTAACTTTTCTCTTAAATGAAACCATATAACGTAAATTATGGTAACTATACTCAACTCTTTCGGATTGAATGAAAATACCAAACAATAACATAGAACATTCATAGTAGAATCCCTAAATCCGACCGAGTCCAGTTGTGTCGTATATTTTTTTCGTAACACAACACAATATAGTACTAACGTAATCCTCCATGTTCATACACAAATTTAAAGCACAAAATTTCGAAAAAAGCTTCGTACAATGAATGTTTTGGAAAAAAATGTTAAAAGACAAATAGATGTCGGCGTAAAATAGCTCACCTCCGAGTCCTCACGAGTGGAGAGGCGTACCCTATGGACAAAGAGGTCCGTAACGCGTCCGCTGTAAACACGGAGTGGCCTGTAATCTGTTACTTTACGGAGCACTTGTTTTGGTCCACGCGATTCCCGGGAATATTTTTACAACTCGAACCGGACGACCCATCCCACCGAACGATGCTGCGTCTGCATAAAACTCCAGGAAATTTTACGTGTTTCGACACAATGATTATGAAACACTCGTAAACTTGAACTAGGATTTTTCCCGTCGAGCTCCAAGGATACATTTTCTCGGCGACTATTCTCCAGTTTCTCCGGCAGATTCGAAGTTCTCACAAAGAAAATTAAAACGAAACGCTATTATGAGTTGTTTACGGGTATGCATAAATACAAATGAATGGCCCTAAAGCATCGCGGTTAAGACTGTAGTGAGAAAGTTTTGCAATTATTGTAATTACGAGCGAGAAGCATCCACCGTCGACACAACGTCATATTTCCTACTTAATCGTGCCGAGTTGCCGGCATTATTATAAATAAATCAATTTATTAAGTTCGCTAGGCACCGCATTACTCACGCTATAATGTTTCAACGTTAACTAACACCCATATTTATAGTGCCGACCCAAGTCCATTTTTGAACTTCGGTTGACAGCCGCTGTCATGATAACAGGGAGACATCGCCCATCAAATCAATCCTAGATTTTTTTGGCCGCAATTGGCGGATCTTCTAAAAAGATACTTTTACAGTGTACGTATGTTATCTCCTACACCAGCCATCCTTATCAAATCCATAGTTGCATTCTGCTTTAATCAATGCTAAAATAAAAAAAAATACATAGGTATTTTGTCACTGTAATCAATGTTAAAGATGTCTATAAAGTCATTCTCTATTGAAAAGTGTAAGTTTATGCCAAATTATAAACGAACTTTAGCTGTCAATATGTCTAATGAGTTAGAATGTATTCGTGTGTCAAGTCCGACTCAAGTTCAGTCCACGACTATTAATACCAGTGTAGTACCTCACGGATCTGTAATAATAATTATGACTTATTTAACTAAGGCAGTTAAATTTATTTTAAAGATCTGCTTTAACACTGAGAGAATTACATTAAATGTGACTTACGTGCTTGCTGAGTATTTTAATAATTAGTTTACTCAAATGTGTTTTCTATGTAAAACCAGTAGGTTGGGTAGGTACATTTGTACTCGGCTTTGTGAGGGGCAAACTTAATTCTGTCAGGCGTACGTCAAGAGAATACGTACAGTGAGTTTTTCAGGGTAATTTTCAGTCTACTTGCAACTGTGTTTGTTACAAATAAACATAATAACCTACTTTAAAGGCTCGTAGAGAATAATTTTTAGCTTTAAAAACTCTATCTACTCATCATCTGTCTAGCCTACCTGTTCCGACTGCCAAAGATCTACATTGGTCAGCCAGGACCAACGGCTTACATTTCGAGAAGAAAACTTGTATGTAATGATGGGTGGTCACCCATCTACGGACCACCCTAGGCAAGCACGGCTTAACTAACCTAAAGATCGCTCTGAGCCGCAGTTACTATTAAGCCAAGAGCTTCTCGTTTCAAGTAGATACGACTTAAGTTTCGACTTATATTTTCACGTGAATGTACTGAGGGCATTGTCTGAAATGTTGGACGTTTATTTTGCAACCTGTCATGAAAGGATTTAATTGGGCTTTAAAATAAAATGAACTTTCACTGTGAAAATTGATCGTTCAGTTAAATGATTCTGTGTTTTCGATACATGACAACAACATTGCCATATAATTTTATATGCATGTAGGTAAGCAATGATTGACTTAAATTAGCTCACAAATATTGTCCCGGCTTCGCACGGGGGACCATTTATTTTTGAACTTGTAATACATTCTCTGTCACTCCGGGACGATGTAATTTTTGTAATCGGTCCTATAGTTTTTGAGTTTATTCGTTACAAGCATACAGATCTTTCCTCTTAGATATTAGTGATATTAGTGTAGATAAATCAATATTAAAATGTCATCTCATCACAAGCAAGTCGACCTTTACATGGGGCAATAGCACCAGTACGTGGGTAGTCACACAAAGTATAGTCATTCAATCCGTGCGATCAATCTCGAACGCATTTAAAACTTTTGCGCATAAATGGATGCACTTAACGTATTAAATTCGTTGACAATGAGTAACGGGGCGGGCTGGCACAAACTGTAAAATATTCATCTTAAAAAAGTGACAGTTAAATCTCCCCCCGTAATATGAGTAACGGCTTATTTGGGTGCAAATCGAGGTGCGGTCGTACTTCAAATGGTCCCGATGAGCGACGCAATCACTTAGAGTATGGTCTCCACTTAACTACCCTGTTACATGTTTACAGTTTGCAGGATGAGAGACAACTATACTATTTTCAGATTACTGTTATGCTCGGGATTGTAATATTTAGAATGTTGGTTTTCTACCTGCAAATATACTGTCTGACGCAGTGACTATGTGGACTCTACTTTAGGGTCCGTCTACATTGATTTAAACTAGATTACAGTGTTCCCTTTCTGTGTTGTTTTATTTTAGCACTGTTAGTTTAGTGGTGTCCCAAGACACGTACCTCCGATTATTATTATTGTATGGTATAATAGGGTAGTTAACAAAAAAAAATCTAATTAGTCCGTCAGATAGATTCCCAATCAGGCGGGAGGAAACGCCCGGATGCCACCATTGTGAGGATCGGCCGGAGGACACGGTGGAGCACACAGTGGAGGTGTGCCCCGCTTGGGCGGAGCCCCGCCGTGTTCTCGTAGCGGCGATCGGCGGCGGCGACCTCTCGCGCCCGGCCCTGGTGCAAGCCATGGTCCGGGGCGAGGAGGAATGGGACGCCGTCGCCTCCTTCTGCGAAGCAGTGATGCTAGCGAAGGAGGTGGCCGAACGCGAGAGGGAGAGAACCTCTCGTCCCAGCCACCGCGGGAGGCGCTCCGGGCGTCGGGGGTCTCGCGATGACCTCCGGCCACCGTAGACGCGGGCCTGTGGACGGTGAGTGATGGGCTAACTCGTCGTCCGTCCGTCTTACGACGAAAACAGGCCTGTCGACTCAAAGAGATGTCAGCAACATGGGAGGGGCCCGAAAGGGCCGACGCCCGTCGGGGCCGCGGGTTGTACACTAGTTATCGCGGCCTCGACATAGAGGGCTAAGCCTTCTCAACATGGGTGGTTTTTAGTCAGTAGAAGTCTGACACTCTGGAAGGGGTTATTCGATGATTTCCCACCCGCCAAAAAAAAAAAGATAGATTTCCAAAAAATATTGGACACGTATTTTTTCGTTCTTCACGTAAAACAACAATGATGACGATACAGTGCTTTGAAAAATCGTGTGACATATGGCATTTTTTACCGTTCATTGACGTCACGAACCCCCACTCAAATCTTTGACGCGTTTTATCTGCGACATTTTTTATTGATTTGATAAAACAAAAATACGTATCCAATATTTTTCGATAATCTAACAGACGGACTAATAATCACATTTTTTTTAGTCAGTAAACATCCTTATTATCACTTGTTTCGGTGATGGAAAATATCGTGAGAAAACCAATATGCTTGGGAGGTATTTCTCAAATGTATGTAAAGCAAAGTCTGGCGCCCATGAGCGACATAAAAAAAGAAGAGGAAAAAAGTATTTTTTCTCTTTTCGTAATTATGGAAGAAAACAGACACACCGACACAAAAACGCTACTTTAATGAACACAATAAAATTAACTAGTGCGGAATAAACGAATGCAGACAGTTTATCTCCTTATATAAAAGTGCCATTGTAACACACCTACGTCAGATAATCATGCTAATGTAAATACGAAGTGAAGGGGCAGTCTCATAACAGATACTATCTCCACGCTTTAAAAAAATATATTTTTTTATCTCTTATAAGGGTGAGTGCAGACCGTAGATCGATGCGCTGTTCATCGACTTTTTTCACCACTAATCACAGAGCGATGATTAATCAACGCGGCCGCGGGCATATTTAACGTAGCACTTTAATGATCCGTTTGTCGGATGTTTGCATTTGTTTCTAAGCAGAGCACGTGCCGCGGACGGGTTTATGCCGGTAGTTTTACGATAATTTACAAGTTCAATGATTTTTTTGCGGCGCTGTTAACTGATGGGAACTGCTTTGTTAACAGATCGAGAGAGGGTTAAGGGATCCTCTAATGAACGTAATTACAAGCTTTCATACCAATCAGACGCCTCTCAAGGCGTAATTTAATGTTTATTTCAAAAATAAACAGTCGTTATAAACGAGACTTTGATTGAAATTCAATGATTACATACCTTTTGATTGCTCAGTTTCAATATTCACAGAATAATGTACAACTTGTTGTGATTGAATGTCGATCAACCGCTGAAATTACCTGGAACAATACAAAACAATCATGAATATTTGCCAAAAATTTACAAAGTACAGAAATAATTACAGTACTGAATAACACCATTCACAGCGGAGTGATGAAAGAAAAACATGGGGGAGGGTTTGTGCTTTTATTGAAACCAATCTCACCACTTGCCTCGACTGACTGCGCCCCGAGCTGAATGCGCTTAATTGCTTCGTCATTCAGATGATCGCTGCTTTACCGGCTTTTCTTGTTGACTGTACTTGTAGGCACTCGCTTTGTGCACGCGGCCTTACGTCGCCTGACATATGCTATTGTCTCGCACAGTTTCGCAACTCGCTTTTATGACGGCAACAAGTTTCAGCTTGCATTGTAAACTACCCTTTAATGGTAATTGTGCAATTTCATCATTCACTACTAGAACTAGTATTTTTGCAACCACGTACTAATTTAGCACAATAATCGCATCATATTTCGTTACTAAATCAACTCGTTTTAATTAGTCTCGTGTACGCGATGTGCTTACAAACAGAAACATTGTGAAAAGTTTTCATCACGATCTTAACTCAAACAAGTAATTTAAAGTGATGGAAAAAAATTAATGGATTAATTAACTGGGGACGCCGAGCCGATTTTTTATTTGATGAGATCTACGCCTATTTTGTTCGTTAAGAATTTTCATTTATTCAATTAGACTTTCAAATAGTTTGAATTACATTAGTTGCTCTCGTTATAATTATGTTTTATTTACAACTCGCCTAGTTGATTTAACTTTCTAAACAGTTTCCTCGGTTAGTAGAATTTTATACGAACAACGCGACATTGTTTACCAACGCGCACTTCATTTCTTAGGGACAATATTGATGGATCATGGAACCTACATAAAAGCGGCTATCTACACGGTTTTTTTCGTAGTAAGAGTGCTTTGCCCTGGGATATTGGATTTTGTTTTTTTGTTGCGATACGTGGCAGTTATTTGCTTTCACGTCGCTCAAAATCAAAGCCAAGAGAAAACGCTGGGCAAGAGAGCTCACCAAAAGAGTACACGCAGGTGCTCTTTTTGGTCAAACTGTATATTCCCTTGCATTATTTACAAAACCAACTTTTTCAGAATATTTAAAAATAAAACATGTAGATTTTAGGTGGCCATGTTCATTGGCGTATGATTTATTTGCCAATATTTACAGAGAGAAGTCCAGAGCACTTGTGTACGCAAACATGGGTGACAGCCGTCGCTTTGCGTCGCGCGTCGCCGTCGGTCATAACACCATCTGTACTCCGCTCGGCAACCATTCATATTTTCATTTTCATTTCAAAAATCACAAGAAAGTGAACGCTCAAGGAAAAAAGACAAAATGAAAGGAGAGTCTATGTTTTAATGGGTTAATTAGCCGACGATCCTCCGGTCGGAGCTTTAATTAAAATGAAAAATTTTCGTGACTAGACTGAGAGAATTAATTGCTCCCTTTCGTGAAACTATTCAGGTGGGAAGAGACTAAATAAAGAGGCCGCTTTGTTCAACTAAATATCAAAACCTGTGCGACTGTTATTTTATACAGCTTAGAGTGAATTACGTTTCATAATATCAACTAGCTGATGCCAACGGCGTCGCCCGCGTGGATATTATATACTCTAAAACCTTCCTCGAGAACCATTCTATCGCAAACAGACACAGACGTGGTGGAGGACTTTGTTTTATAATATGTGATGATTTCACAAAGGGACAGTTATAGTTCATAACATATAAGGTTTCCGATCATTTCCATTTGGGCTCGGGAGCAGTAGACAGTGTATGTTCCATGATTGATTACACGACAAAACGTCCTGTTTACTTATGTTCAATTAGAGGGGCATACAGCTCGTTAATTATAAACTTTTTCGCTTAATGCGGCCGGCCCAAAAATATTCAGATCGTTAGTTAAAAAAAAAGTTGCCTTCCATCACGTCACGAACGACGTAAATTGTTTATTCCAAGATAATGGATCGCTTTAATTCTGTAAACCGATATTTAATTATGGTCGCGAGTGTATCAGTGCCGTAATCGGGTTCCGTAGTTCCCGCTGTAAAGTTATGCACAACACAAGTTGCATGCGGAATACTGAATACCAACGAGACATAAATCCAAGCGTGTCTACTTGCGTATTAACAAATTGCGTTCTTAAACCGCAATAAACTATGTAAATACGAAATTTAAATTACAAACACCAATGCGACAGTGTTGGGGTCGCTCGTCGCTGTGGCAGTGTGGTAGGTGGTACGTCCGTAGGTGGTGGTGGTTACAAGTAGAATGTTGGCTGTTGGTGCGCGTGGTGGACTGGTGCGATAGCGAGTGTCGCCCGGGTGAGTTATGTGTCGCGGCTCGCGTTAATTGTCGCTGACGATGCGGCGAGCCATAGGGTGGTGCCTCACCCGACTTACCTACTGTACTTTACCCTGCAATGACGAGGCTTGCTACTAAAGTTATGACGACCATTAAAACCACAATTAAAATTTTCCAGGACGAGCAATTTTAACTCTCATTATCAGTAGACGCATGCGTTTTGGGCTTTTGGCACTTGAAATCTGATATTCAACCAATCGATAAATATTTAGTTCATCTGTTTTTCCATCTTAGCTACATTAATTACAAAGTTGGCGTCAGCATTTTGGATTTAAAACCGTAAACCGCGTAGAACAGGCACAGTGCCAAAGTAGTCGCAAAAAATGCATTTTGCAAAAACAGAATGTAGTGTACGCTCTGCACTTACAGTAGGAGTTAACACAAATCGGTTTTTATTTAGCTCGACGATATTTCACAAGGTTTGCGCTAAATTGTCACGGGTTTAAAAAGGTGGCGGTTGTCCGCGTAGCGGGTAACAAATCGTTTTAATTTGCGCTCAAGTCGAGCGACTTGTCGCCCTGTTGCCATCGCGACTATTGTCACCGATTTGTCTTCAAATGTTATTATAACTTAAGTCCTGTCTGATTTCTTTTTTATTTTATTTCTTTGATATTAACGTGGGTTTTATGAGGTGTCTGGTTGGGTACTCATTTCGTGAAAACATTTTTTGATGAGTGAAAAATATATTGCTCGAACCTTTTGATGTATTCAATTGTTTTCTTTATATTTTTGATATTTAGTGTCTGATCTTTTGAAGGTGTCAGACGCCATTTTCGTGTTCAATGACTCATCGATCCTCTTATCAAAGTTGCTCTACGTTTCTGTTTGCTTAGGATTGGAGAATATCGCAAGATAAACCTCTATTAAATTCCATTAGATAGTCTAACACTATTTACAATAATTGGTTGTTGTAAGATACCGCAATTTCTGTGCTAAGAGGACCCCAATCAGTTTACTGCTAAATGACTAAAGTTTTAACAATGTATTTAGACGAATGAGTATTAACCTGTCAGTGGGCGCCCGCACCGGGCCGCCTCATAATACCACGATGGATTAAATTAAGTAGGTATTACAGGAAATCTTTTAAACTTCCTCACTCACTCCGGTTGGCCGTTTAACTGGCGTTTAGCGGTCAGTTGTACCTAATTAGTGCCGTTTGTGTTACAAAGGCGAGTGTCTAATGCAGTAGATTAGAACGTTATTATTAGCAGTTTGCGTGAACCAAAAGCGCATAGAGCAAGTCACATCCAAACTTCACGCCGCAAATAGGTATCCCAGTGTATACAGCGTTGTTTTGGAAACATTAACTAACTTGAGAGTACGCCAAAAACGGAAACATTTTAACGTTCGCCGACGCCGCGCCGCCGTATTGTCACTGTTGTTCCTATTACACGCCAAAAAAGTTGGGCCGTTATTATATCCCTAAAATAAAGCCCGCCACAGTCAACACAAAAATAATTTAATCGAACGGAACGTTTCTAACAAATATTTGCGATGAAAACCTCAATGGTTGTAACGTTTCGGCTTCATCGGCCAGCACTTGACGTGAGCAAATAAAAATGTTTTATTGCTTTTAAACTTCCATTTGTCCGTCGCTTCGCAGCCAAATCGCTGCGGTTTAGGCGCATTACTCGCGTACCTATAGCTGCTAGCTCGTAAAACTGGTTCGATGGCTATCTTGTTTGCTTTTATCCTTATAGAAAATTTCGTGCATCCCAGTGAATGCATCGACGAGCCTTCCAATATCAGGCGGATTATTTACTGAAGAACGTTGTAAACTTTTTCGTTGCGTCCATGATTCCCTACCTAGCATGGGCAGCGTAGGGTTGGGATTCGCATGGCGGGTAAAAGAATTTGTATTTTGCCTAAATATCGGTAACGGATTGGCGTGGCTATACGTGGTAAGATAAGGGTACGAGTTGCATAGTGATACAGTGAATGGATTACTGGCTGGGGTCTGCTTTGTGCGCTTCAAGGGACGCTGGTAATGTTATTATTTTGGACAAAAAGTCCCAACGATACGTACACGCTCATTGAGCGAGTGTTTTGGAGATGCTTGTAAAGATAATTTTTATTTTTAATTTAACATTGCCAAGCTGGCATACAGCCCGTTTCACAGTAAGTGCTTGCCATACGTCATAGTCAACAGTGGCCTTTATAATGTTATTGAATATTATTATGGAGTAGTCTTGTGGTATAAACTGAAGCGATGGTGGGCGTTTAAGTAAACTGAATTTTGTGTAGCTTTAAAGATTTTCTATAAGTGTTAGAATTACAATAGAATTGAACCCTGTTTAGAATTTTCGCGTGCGATTTTTTGTGAAAGAATTACTGAATAACTTGTGAAACATCTGTCGATTACAGTTAAATGATTCACTAATGTCGGATTCTACATTGACTTATTTGAGCCAAGTCAACTGTTTCCATTACTCTGAACCGATCACTAAATAATCTTTGTTAGAACAAAATATTTCGGACGAGACATTTTTGACACAGAACAAAAGCCAACCGCCACAATTCAGCGTTCATCTAAACGCAGTTCATTATACAGGGTAATTATTCAGCCTCGTCAGGTGTTTGCTCGCTAAGTATTTACGTCAAAAGGTCAATACTGGTCAATATTGATGTTGGGCGACAGTGAACTGGTCTAAATTCGCGTGTTTGCCTGCGATATTGGTCGCTGTATGCATGGCCGACGACCAGACTGTCTGACAGCCTTGTAATGGATTGTTTACCTCGCCGCGGACGCCCGCCACCCCCGTCGATCACTGACACCGACCTAATTACATGTAAATAAATACAGGCCTGCCTGATCTGATCCGCTCGGCTCTGCTACATTTGTTGTCTACCGATTGATCTTACGTGCTCTTTTTTTGACGTCGATTTGGGTTAACGCTGATTAAAATTATGGTGGATTTGGACGTTTGGGTGAATTAACTTGAGTTGCTCTTAATACCCCAATATTTGTTAATTGGAAAATACTTATATTGGTATCAAAAGTACCACGCCAGTAAACACTGGGAAGACATTACAATTAAGTAAGTTGAAAAAGAAAACTGCGAAACTCTACTTTCAAATGCTATCAGAATGCCAAAGAACCAATATGGCAAATCGAAATGCATAAAGTATCAATATCATAATTATAGCTTAGCAATACATAGGGGGAGCAGCGAGGTGGCTCATGATATAGGAGTGAGAATCCCACGGGCGCAGTAAAGTGGCTGGCTCGGTTTGCGAATTGCGATATCGGCGGCCGAGTGCGTGGTACATCGTACACCTGGGTCACGCAACTGCCCGATATTATTCAGCTCGGTACTAAACCCCACCCTACCCTGAATACCAAGCCTAATGCAAGCACCCGCCCTAAATATTGTAGCTCACAAAAATTATGACGCACAAAATATAACTTTCATTTTATTCTTGAAAAATCTGAGCGTGAATTTCATACTCTCCAAAAACATTAAAGCTTGATTTATTTAAAACGAAGGTGTTACGATTATTACTACAGACTAACAGAGAACTTTAACCGTCTCTCAAAAAAGAAATCGTAAGAGACATAAAAAGTTTTCTAATCGTCTCGTACTACAATAGAGTGCGAGAACTTCACTTATGCTTATTAAATTTTCTCTATTGACAAGAAAATGTAAAACGGGTTGCCACAAGGCGACATGGAGCAAGGCTCAGCCGCGCGGCACATTGGCTCGACACAAAATATTGTGGAGCCGGGTAAACGCGCCGCTCTAACTTCCAATACAATATAAATTGCACTTTGAAAATGGCCTGTACTTCAAAGTGTGCATACGATTCGATACTTTAATACTGTAAGCGAGAGCATGTTTCGGGTCGCGTGTCCCGCCGCCGCGCCGCCCGCGCCGACTAGTGCCATAATACCGGTAATGTGGTGTCGCCTTTCTGTGGCGAGATAAGGGTACGCGACATTGACTATTCAAAGGGTTGCGGTCTTCAAAATTTGCGCTCAATAAGTCCAAAATACCTGCGCTCCACCTTTGAGTTGACGCGCTGTAGCGCTGCCGAGCGACGTTTTAGCTTTAAACGTTTCGTTTTGAGTTTATTTATCGATAATATTTTAATCATGAGTCATTCGGATCTGCTGTAAACGCGGCTGCAAGCGTTGCTCGTTAGAGCATTATTGTAAGCTCCATAATGTGACCCATTTTGTTTTGTTTGTTTATTTGCAACTGTTCGCCGGAAATATTTATGTATGAGCAACTCTTTATTATAACTATATATCTCTCTCCACTGTTGGTTTACGACAAAACACGATCATTATTCCCTTCTTCATAGAAGGTGAATTCAGGTCGAATCTTCTAAATGAAATTAATTCACTCTCCTCGACAATCTGTGGTTCAATCTCAAAATTAAATTGATAAATTATTGAGTTGGCTTTCGCTCAATCAAAGCGTCTTTCACGTGTTTCAAGGTATCAATATTTACTTAGTTAAGAGTGCCCCACTGAATAAAGCTATTAATTAAAATTCAACCATATTAAAAGGTATTAAGTGGAATTATCAGATTTCATCAATTGGGTCGACAAGGCAATAAAACAATTTCATTATTTATGATGGTTCTTGGAGAAATATGCTTAATTTTTGTTTGAGACGACTGAAAAATCATTCCTTATTTTATATTATTTTCCTTCCATCCGTCCCTTGCAAGTTTTTATTTAAATATATGCCTTAGTTTAAATAAAGAGTCAAATAGCACCACACATCCCAGTTTCTTTACTTTATTTTTCAACAATAACTCAGGCCAACCAAAACACCTAGGAAGGTAATTAGATAAGTACGTACGCTTATATATATTCCACACGTGTCGGGCGAGGTGGCTTATTTATTTGCAATTTGTAGGATATCGCCTACTACGTAGTACCTTAATGAGGCAATAACAATAAATAAAGACCCAAAAGTTTTCTCAGGCCTCCGCCCTCCGCCCTCTGCCCTCCGTGGTCCCTCCGAAGAAACCGCCTGAAACTCATACGTAGCTGGAAAATGCTATAATTATTTAGCAGGGCCCCGTTCGCGCATTATGTCGGTAATTTGCAGGGGTGAATACGATTTAGAAAATTTTATCTTATTACATACTTATATGGTGGGATGTGTTTGTTTTGATTTATGTTATAAACTATCTACATTCCCTTTGAATAGAAGCTTTTATTTTATTTCAAGTTATTTTGTAGCCTATAACAATTATGTCTTATTTAACCCCGAGGTTGACTGGTAGAGAATGCCTTGTGGTATTAAGTCCACCTTTGTACCACTATTGTACAAATAGTTTAAATAAATAAACAAGATTTTCAAAACATGACTTAGTGGAAGGAATTACACGAAACCTTTAATCTTTCGCCATTTTTTTTCATGGTACTGAGAAATCTCGACTGCATCTAGCTTACGTTTCAAATGTAACGTGTAAAACTGATTCTGTTATCATAACTACAAAATAAACTAATTTCATTCCAAAAAACCGCTCTAAAATAACTAATAAACATTGCCATTGATTGCCATCGATCTATCTCGACCCGACTTTAAAAGCTAAACTCAGTCGCGCTAGTTCACCGGCAGCAAATAAAAAAGCGAGTGAATTCAGAGGTGAAAAACAAGTGAACTATGACACGATCTGTGCCTCAGTTGAATGACGTCACCTGGTCGTCTGGTACAAATCACTGCAGTATTCCGAAAGGGCATATAGGCATTTGTAGTCGAATTCACACCCCTTTAGAACGGTGTGTCCGAATCCGTGGCTATGTGTAGCTACACAAAGTACAAATCATTGTATTACTCCTAGCTCCTACATACGTGTAGGTACTTAGAGGTAGGTATGTGCGAACAACGTTGTCGTGGTCCTGGGACGTTCATGTAAAATCAATGTGTACTGTGCAGGTGTTCTGGCATTCCCAGGGGCACAGTAAAGTCTCCCGGTCCGCCTTGCGGTTCCGCACATAGTAACACGGGCGGTAGTATCTTGCGATGTAGTTTATTGTACGGTTTGACTTAGAAGGGGACTTTCTTGTGGCTTTACATTCCTAGCTACTCCATAAAGTAGTTATGTCCTTCATCAATGATTTATAGTAAGAACCATATCCTGGTTCTTTAGGCACTTAGGTTCACGTCACCGTCGTTGCCAGGAGAGTCAAGTTGGGTAACTTTTCTGGAATAGATTTTCGAAATTGTAGTGAAAAAAATGGTTTTAAACTGAAATGGTCACTATTAGATTTGGGTTCCCGATATTTCAGTGCGCTGAAATATCAGGAACTCAAAACAAATAGTAAACATGGAACATATCCTGTTTTCAGTGTAAAATATATATTATAAAACAATTATATATTTAAATACTCTAAAATGAAGAAAATAAACATTAAATTAAACTGAAGTCATCAATGTACGTCTATTTCATTTTACAATAATATAAAGCTTGTCGGGAGATTAACCTGTGTTTTTCATGGGTTTATTTAATTTAAAAGTTTAAATAAAACTGGTTATTGAATACATAGGTTTTTAATAATCAGTTGAATTTATTATTTACTCGACGTATTTCGAAACAAGAATTCTTGTTGTAATGTACGTTCCAAATCATTTTGAAATTCAAATAAAGAAACCTTAAAATTTAGGGTTTCTCCGATTTAGGACCTAAATCGGATAAACGAATTTATTTTTCTATTACTATAAGCATTAGGCATCTATGAATAATGCATTCGCAATCAGACTCAAATGAATGAATAACGGCTTAAAGTGGCCATAGAGAGTAGATAGATTAAAAGAAAGCAAATAGAGAAAAAATGAAGGCAGTTCTAAGACTAAAAATAGCAAAATTAAATATATTTTACCCTTCTAGAAAAACGAGCATATTCCCAGCACAAAAGTCGGAGTATTAGTTTTTTCGCACCACCCTTTCATCCCAGGGAAATGTTGCGATAAATATCAATAGGTATTCTCCTGGTATAGCGTCATCCCGGACAAAGCTTTATGCACGTCAACTGCGTTCATCCGCCACTCCTCGAAAAGGCCTTTATGACGACACGATAATATGATGTCTATAGGGATACATATAGGCCACCGTTTATGGAGCACATTATGCAAATAACGTGAACATTATTTCATATTTTGTTTGCCGGCGGTGTCGCGACCCCGACCGCACTGTATACAGGCATTTCATTACGAATACATTGACAAGCGACGCATTAACGATTCATATATCACAATAATGCACAAAAACACGCCGTTATTTAACAAATTACAAAGTTATTTACTGCGCGGCTTTAATTCGGCTAATTAAATTATTTTGGGACATCAGATATGGTTACAGTGTTTTTATTGTGTTTACGTTCGGATTGAGAATGCGTAGGGCCTTACACAGGTAGACGTACTAAAGTACCACTTTAGGGCGTGGCAGACGGCAGACACTCACGAAAGTGAGTTTTCTCTTTAAGTTAAATGAACCGCACAAAGTTCGATTGTAACACCTAGAGTACGTTACATATTAACAGTGTTTTCAGAAAGTTTTATGCTTCGCCGAGTACAAAGAACTCTGTGTGTACGTGCAGATAGAGGCGGCAATGATATAGTGTCGGGCATGCGGCCGTTCCCTCAGGAACGATAAACCCTTCCCGGAGCTTCCCGTCTACTCTTCTTTATGGGGAGGCCGGAATGGCCAGCCCACGTGAACAGGTAGCTAGATTGTGAAAGTATTTTTAGAACATCTTGTCGGTCGTCGGGTGTTTTTCCTTTGTTATCAAATGTGAGACATTGGAAGTGAATTTTCGGTTATGGCCGCTCCTAATGTATCCGTAAGGTTTAGGAGCTCACAGTTGTTCGCTTTTATGGTGTGAGGATAAAGAATATATTGTACGGATAACGTTTATTAAGTCGCGTGTAAAGGTCAAATAGGTGTTTGTTGATCCCGTAGATAAGGGTTAAATTAAATTCCTAATTGGAGTGAAAATAGTTGTTTTTTACTTGCGAAGGTTTATTTCGACATTTTGAGAAATTCTTTGTGTTTTCATTGTGAATATATTCGTTTGACGGTTCCCGGGAGAGAATTTACGTGAAGTCCGGGTTAAAAACAATTACCGTAAGTGTACCGTGCCGTGCACGAGCCGGACTAGGTATATTGGTAACTGTATGGAACAAAATCTCATTACTGGCTCTGTGGAGTTAATGAATTATTAAAGCTGATTTAAGCCACATCGGTTAGTAGCGCAGCGGAAAAAATATCAGACATCCATTTGTTATTTCCATTTGAAACGGCGCAGGTTTTTATCGCATGTTGTGGCAAACGTTGCTTGTTTGATATCTTCCTAGCTTTATTTGCAAATCGCGTGTCACGAGTACACGTTTACACTCGTAATACTTACTTGTTGAATTACCTTTGTTCAAGTAGAATTTCGTTTGAAATGAATGTTTTATTTTTTACTGGTATTGGAAACCCTCGTATATTGTCGTGTTCCCTGTCCCTAGGTGTACGTGTTGAAGTATTTTCTTTATTCGGAAATAGCTAGCAGTAGAATTGTGAGAAGGAAAGTGGTCGACGATATAAACGTGAACATTTATATCGGCTTGAGACTGTACGGACTGGCGGTACTAAACATTGCTACGTGGAAGTGAGCTGATGTCGCAAAGGGTTCCGTACCTACACAGGTAATACTTCAAAGGATATACAACAACGATAGTAATATCTACATGGGGTCACGTGTTATTTACTTACACGGATAGGGTCACAATATGAGAAAAATATTTTTAGGTAAGGTCTACTTTCAAGACTAAATAAAGGGATGACGCGGTACCTTTTATTTTTTAGAAACAAATAAGTATAACTAACAGAATGATATTTTTTCTAAAAATACAGGGTTCATGTTACTAACTAAGTAAATACACTGCGAACTTCATACATTCCCGCATAATAGTTTATTCAAAAACCCAAGAAAAAAAGCGCCATGTAGTATTTGATTGGCGGTATGCAGTTGGCATGGCTCATGAATCCGTAATGAGGATGTAGGGAGCTGCATTTTGCAGTGTCCACTTGCCTTGGACCCCTGGCACCCTGGTACATTTGCGCTGTTTTAAATAGCTAGTTCTACTGAATATATACTCGGAATTTGTTACTTCTGCCACTTTACTTTGCGGTGTCTCCGAGAACGCTGTGTACTATGAATATGAATACTGTGAGTTTTGCTGTTTTATATTTTTGTTAGTTGTGTTGTATTATACTACTGCAGTTTGTGTGGTATTATACCACTAAGGAGCAGTATTAAATTTGTAGAGTGCCTTTTTACATTACATACATACATTATAATGCCGTGAGCATTCTCAGTCCTTTTTGTCGTTTTTATGGAGGTAATAGACAGACCAGGGTGCTTACTCTGGAATATAATTCCGATAGATCGACATTGGTCAAACGTCACTAAACTCAGTGAGTCCTGCCAATCCCTGACGTTTGACTGACAATTCCAAAATCGATCTATCGGAATTATATTCGAGAGTAAGCACCCAGGACGAAAATTTGCCAAGATCCTTAGATTTTTTACAACGTAAAAAAATCTAAAACAGAATAGCAGATGAATTGATGTTGGCTTATTTTTAAACAAAATCCACCCTGAGTCAGATATGTAACCATAATATTGATGTATAAATTAATTTATGTTTGCAAGGTTTTTGGATAAAAATAGATCACTTTTTTTTAAAAAAAAAAACGTCGCCCAACACTAGTAATTTCTCCTGTATCGTGGGTGCGTTCACAAACATTTAAACTCACATACACAAATACCCTTAGACTTTGTGCTATCCGCGGGTAGAGAAGACTAGGTGTACACTGAAACATTACCTATTTATATACCTACGAGTATATCTTGTCATTATCTTCCTGCCCTTCTCCCATGTTATTTGGTGTCGTAGCACCTCGTTGTTTTCTTCCATTCTTCCATCTCAATCACAACGCGCAAAACGCAATCGGTGTTTTCTGCGATCTCTCTAAAGCTTTTGATTGCGTACATCACGACACGCTTTATGCAACTGCGTTATTACGGTGTTCAAAATAAGGCTCTAAATGTTACAGATTCGTATTTACAAAATAGATTCCAACGTGTAGACTTGCGCGAAATCTTCTGGGCTACCGGTTCGGCTAGGTGTATCTCAATGTTCAATACTGGGTCAGTTTTTATTCCTGGTTTATATTAATGATCTACCATATCATTTAAAGGGTTTTTGTGACGTTGTACTATTTGCAGATGATACCCCTCTTATATTTAAAGTACATAGGAATAGACACGATTTTAATGACGTAAACAGCACGCTATCAATGGCCACGAATTGGTTCACAACAAACAACCATGTTCTTAATGCCAAGAAAACGAAAATAGTTAAGTTCACTTTACCCAATGTTACAAATCTAGGTCCCAACATTATCCTTGCCAATCAGGAGCTGGAAACTGCCGACTCTGCTGTATTTTTAGGCATAACAGTAGATTCAAAATTACAATGGGGTTTACATATATCAAGCCTAGTGGGAAGGCTAAGTTCAGCCGCATACGCCGTCAGAAAAGTAAAACAATTCACTGACATTGATACAGCACGGTTAGTCTACTTTAGTTATTTTCACAGCGTTATGTCCTACGGTATTCTGCTGTGGGGCAAAGCTGCTGATATTTAAAATATATTTGTTCTGCAGATGCGAGCAGTTCGTGCAATTTGTCAGCTGGGTGCCCAAGTTTCTCTTAGCGATTTTTTCAAGGAGATTGGTATTCTCACGGTTGCTTCTCAGTTCATCTTTGCCAACATTTTATATATTAAAACAAAATATCCACCTGTACACTAAAAACAGTAATATTCACAAATTTAACACTGGAAATAAGCATAAACTACGCGCTCCTTTTCACCGGCTTCACATAGTTCATAATTCATTCGTCGGGCTCGGTATAACATTTTTAAAAAACTGCCACCTTCTTTTCTAGACTTACCATTTCATACGTTTAAAGCCAAAGTAAAATCTAATCTTTGTTTAAAAGCTAACTATTCTATTAACAACTACTTAAATAAGAATAGTTGGTCGTTGTGTTGAACACAAGACAATGTCTGTTATTTATGTTTTTTCTCCAAGATTAGTTTACTGATATGTTGTCTTTTTTATTATTATTATTATATACTTTTCAATTATTAATTTGTGTCTGTAGTCAATAACTTGCACCTTAATAATGTATCGATTTTGGTTCTTCTAACCAACCTAACAGACAGATGTGTTGCTGGGGAGTTTGTTCCGCCACTTCTTCATTCTAGCTAAAACACTAGGAAGTGTCGAAGGGTGGGCGTTTTGGGGGACTGTCTCTTTTAAATAAGTGAAGTAAATTTTGATGTTCGTAAAGTGCTGATTATCAGCCTAGTTTGAATAAATGAGTTTTGATTTTGATTTTGACGCTATCATTTTCTATTTTTTTTCTCCATAATATTATAACTCACACAATCCATCCATCTTTTCTTTGGTCTTCATCCCTTCCCTCTCCTTCCATCAACATTTATAATCACATGCAATCCAACCTTACTCATCACATACCACGGCGGTCGATTTCTTTTCGATTCTATTTGTACATAAATAATACAAAAACGTCACATCCTTTTTCTCATTGTGTTTGTCCTTTACCTCTATAATGGGCCAATTACAAACCAACATTACTAAGCGCTTACCCGAAATTCCATGACACAAAATTGTGCTAAAAATACCTTAATCAATTTTGGTTAAATTTTAAACGCACACTTGCACACTACATCATATTCCATGAAGAGAATATTTTGATCGGCGCAATTTTATGAATGTGGTGATCTGAACGATCAATTTGCATCGTAATTAGGAGTTTGCTCTGTTTTAACACAAATTAGCTTAACCGAATAGCCGGTTATATTCTGAAAGCAAACACATGCGTCCTTTTATAGACCATTGTTATACTGGATTAAGAGTTTGACAAATATATAATTTGAGCGTTGTTTTTATACGGTTTTCTTTACAAGTTGTCGTTATTTGGTATTAATTTGAGTACTTTCAGTGTACTTGTTGTGTAACCAAGAAACCATATTTATTGGAAATCACTATTTTTTCATAATTCGGAACAATTCACGAACGCACTTATAAACCAAGAACGTGTTCCCTCCCTGTCTTTATCTAGTGCTTCTCTTTTCTCAAAGCTTGTGTTAAAATTCATAATTATGATTCCGTTTGTCTCACTTAAGTACGACGAGTGCTTTAATAAAGTTTAATTTTATGAATCTGAAATATCAGAATGTGGGTGTAGGTACTATTAGGTTACACCTCTGAATAACCCCGCGGGAATAGCAGGCGTGATGTTATGTATTTTAAAATGTAATTTTATAATTTCACTATTTCATGAACCTGGTTATATGGCTACCAATATAAAGCGCATGATTGTGTATAAATTGATACATTATCTAATTAGCGGCCACGTCACTAAACTGTGGTTATTGTCACTAACGCGTCGAATTTGGGCATTATTATATCGAATACATGCAATGGTACGTAAAGGCACTAAAGGCAATAAGTAATAGTTCTTTGCAAAACTACTAATGTAGCGATATGCCTAAAGATCGGGTCATCATCATCATTTCAGCCGAAAGACGTCCACTGCTGGACATAGGCCTCCCCTAAGTGTCGCCACATTGACCGGTCCCGTGCGTCTCGCATCCAGCGGATCCCCGTAACCTTCACCAGGTCATCGGTCCACCTAGTAGGAGGCCTTCCAACGCAACGTCTTCCAGTTCGCGGTCGCCACTCCAGAACTTTCCGACCCCATCGGCCATCCGTTCTGCGAGCAATGTGCCCTGCCCACTGCCACTTAAGTTTGGCAATTCTTCGGGCTATGTCGGTAACCTTGGTTCTCATGCGGATGTCCTCATTTTTTATTCGATCACGCAAAGAAACTCCGAGCATAGCTCTCTCCATTGCCCTTTGGGTGACTTTGAGCTTTCTATGAGGCCCATTGTGAGCGACCACGTTTCGGTCCCGTATGTAATCAAGTGCAACACACACTGGTCATAGACTTAAAAAAAAAGTCAAAGATCGGGTATTTTAACAAAATAAAACTACTATTTATAGTACCAGGTCAAGCAGCCACGGAGAAAAACTTAATAATATTATATCAACTACAGACTCTGTGTACCCAGTTGATGGCAATAGGCTCGGCCTTATTACATGGGACTAAACTAAAATTGGTGAAATATGAATGTACTATTAAAAGGTACACTTCTACGTTAAGTCATACGTTTTGTTGAAAACATAATATAAAAATCCCTTTATAGTTTCACCATACTCTGAAAACCTATCGCATTAAGAAAATGCCAGACGATAGTACAGTCGAACAAGCTAATAAGTATACAGCCAGCTACCTTGTATTTACTTTTAAGATTATAGAGATACATTTAGAGACTGAAGACAATCAATACAGCGTTTGACATCAGTCGCCTAATGCGACACGCTTTGTAAAAAAAAAATTAATTAATATTTTCAGTGTACTAGAATTATAAAAAATCTCTACCTGTATACTTATTAGCTTGTTGAACTGTACGAGAGCACATTGCACCCATAGGTACACCATGGGGATTCTTACACCGACCGACCTCTCCTATCGATAACACTTAATTCCATATTCTCCTTCAAATTAATTTACGTTACAAAAGCCATCCAATAACCAACAAACAAATAAAAAAGGACTTGAAAGGTAAATTTCTCCTTTGCAGTTTATTCATCGACATAATATTAAGATGAGCCGGGAGAGCTTGTAGTTGTAAGCCTGACATGAAAATAGCTTGAAAATAAGTAATCTCTTGGGGCGATCATGCTTTGTTAAGTATCTAGATAATGACGATTTTTTTTTGTTGGGAAGAGGAATGGTATTATAATTGTCTACTTTCCTGTCGGTTTATGTAAGCAGCATTTTATTAAAAATTTGTTCTACAAAATGAGACAGGAACTCTTAGATCGATAGACAAACTGTAGACAAAGCCTTGGAATACACAGATTGATTGTATTGATTGTTATTCTTTTTTTGCTGGCCTGCTCTGTCCCATTTTTTTCACATCAGACCTACAAGGGCAGTTTTATAAAACGACGAGAAAATGTGCGCAATTCGGTTTGGTCGTTTCCTATGAAGTCTATGTCAATAACATATGCACGGCAGTTTTGGATACAAATCAATCAATCATCCCGTAAAACGAAAACTCCCCTTTAAATTAACCCCTCAACCAGAAAAGGACTTACAAGTATGCCATTTTCTCCAGTGAAAGGCCAAAGTATAAGGCTGAATAGTGCGTCTCCTTCGCGGACTGATCCGAGAGAAGCCGGATGTCAACATTTGCTCATGCGATTTCACCCCCGGGGCCGGCCGGGAAATGACATGCGCCTTTTATTCCCGGGATCCCGGCCACTCTTTACTGCGCCGAGATGCAATTCCATGCAAAATTTCAAAGACACAGCCCCCAGTGAGATGAAGTAGCGACTTTGTAAGCTTCAACTGTGTCCTTTTAATTTTTAAATTAGGTTGTCGGCTTATTTCCTTGTTTCTATTTTTGTAAATTCATCTGGAGAATACTGGCTGATTTTTTAAACGGTTGATTTTTATGTATATTGCAACATTCTGTGTAAATTTGACAGTTTAGGTACGTTTTAGTTTGGTTGTTCGGGAAATTCGAAAGGACTAAAACAACTATAGATTTGTGCCCTGTTTCTTGCTATGGAACTACACCACGTACTTACTTTACCTATAAAAGTAGAAAGTATTCTACTTGAACCTGTGCTACGTACCTAATATTAGGTTCTCACTGAAGACAAACGTGCTTTCATATTAAAAACTCTAAGATTAAAAAATCGTGAATTCCAAACACGCTAGTAATATCTTTCTAGTACCAAGAAACTACCAGTTTTACAACCGTAGCTATTTGTTCCCCGTTGAAGTATGATGGGAACAAAAGGGTATTAAAACTAAAACTTCTATAAAAGCTGGTTTACCTGAACACGGAGAACGGCTTAGCATAAAATATTATTTTATATTGAAAACATGTGCTTGAGTTGAGGTACTACAGTTTTAAAACTAAGTATTATATTCACTGAATCGATCAGTAAACAGTCTGTTACGACCAATAAAATCTAAGATAGGTACTATAAAACTGTGATTCCATGCCTCATCATATTTCACTCCTATAAGCAAAACAGGCATGTGTCCTGACTAAAAATATATAATTCGGTTTAGTAGAATTATATTTTTTTGAAAAAAATTTCGAAAAATATTGGATAGGTGTTTTTTGTTTTATCAAATTAATGAAAAATCAAGTCATCAATCAGTCAAAGATCAAAGTGATAAAAAAAATACAGCAATGTAACGTGTTTTCGACGCAGTGCTGTGTCGTCTTAATTTTTTGTTTACGTGAAAAAAGAAAAATATGTGTCCAATATTTTTTGGAAATCTATCTGACGGACTAATTAGTTTTTTTTTGTTAACTACGAGTACCTTATTGCCAAGTTGGACATGTTACCTTTGTGCCACAGTAAACTAACTAGTTAGTTGATATATTTACAAAAACTGCTAATTTTGTATTACAAATTACTACGGTGAAAATAAAAAATACACAAGATTTTATATGTTTTGGACAAACAAAACTATATCTTGATGCAATTGGATCATGAATTAGTTCGCTTTGAGCCATCTATCGCATCTTTTATCGAGTACCTACCTAACTTTTCATCAGGGACGCAGAATCTGCCGCTATATGAACCGATGGAACTGTGTAACATCAATAAGCCTGAGCAAAATCCCTCCCTAGCAGATAGCCAGTAATAAAACGTGTAACTCACAGTCTCTCATTGAAATAACAGCATCACTATGCACTTTGACGTGACGTATCGCCGGACAGTTGTCCAGAATCGAGTCCGACTTTATTTGACGCCACTGAAAATCGTGATGCACATTTTCGCGGGGAGAGTGGGGGATAGAGGAAAATGCGCGTCACTAGCCGAGGGGAGCAGAAATCACGACAGCAAACATTGACTTTTACTCTTTCACTCACTTAGCCTAACTCTCCCCGCTGCGCTGCAAATCACTCCACTAGAAACGACGGGGAAGTTTTAAATTCTGAAATTTCTTTAAATAATTTAAAGCCGTCGGCTATGAATCGACTTAGTGAGTTATTGAACAGTTCGCGAACCCTTAATTGGGTTCATGTGTAACCTTTGTTCGATAGTTAGTTGAATAACTAGCTATATATGTAACTTGTAGCCACGTACCTGTCTATGAATTGATAGCTAGAAATGTACTCGTAGTAATTGAATGGGTAATTGCTGGTTCAGAGTATAAGACACAATAGGAAGGAATTGATATTTGAGAAGCTGTTTGCTATCTAAATGGCTTCGTGGAGGTCGATGGATAGATATCGAAGGTCAGCCAATGTTGCCATAGTGAAGGGTGAGTTCGTTGTTCTATGGTTTTTCTATCTATGTAAAAAACTCGTGGACTTGGCGAGTGATGGAAAAATCAAACGATTTTCCACGACAAAGTTTCAATGTTGTGTAATTATGTGTCACTAATGTTTCCAAATTTAATGAAGATTAGGTTCAGCAAAAGTCAAACTAAAATAAAACGCCTTACCTAAACAAAGCCCATGTCAAACCCAAAACTTAAAAAAACGAGACATACACCACTATCTCCAATCACACGATCGTCTGCCTTTCAAACCAGCATAACTCGAAATTAAGCACTTATTAGCCACCTGGCTACGGATCCCCCACTTATTCAAATATCGAAGTCAGCGATCTAATAGGTGGGGGGAGGGGAATTACTCCTCTTGAATTACGGCGTGCATTTAATCTTTTCAGACATTCTCAAATACTTGCTCATTAACCTGTGTAGCCACTTCAGACATCCCCGATTTGTTACCTTGGATGTGCCGATAGAATGAAAGAAAGCGCAGATTTGCGAACACACCACCTTATTTATCCTTCTTTTATTAACTTCTGGAATATTTTAAAAGGTGAAATGGAGTTGTTTCTTTTTGAGAGTCATTCACAGGTTTGAGATTCTGAGAACTGTGGGTATTTATGACTTTGTGAGCTTACGCAGGTATTATGAGCTGGACTTTCTAATGCATTTAAAAACTGTTGATGATATTTTGCTGGTTTACGTCACACTTATTGATAAAGACAGTGACAGGAATACGTTGGGGCTAGGGCACTGACACCTGTCAGTGTCAAATGTGACATGTGTGTGTTTGTATGTGTAGGTACACGAATTCAATTTAGAAAATAATATTGATCGCATTCAGTGTCCGTGAAATCCATTTGAATGCAGATAGCCCCATAACGTCTCCCCAGTGTTATATTAGTGCACCAGGTACACTTATACCTACATACAGTGTGAAGGGAGGTGCTATGGTGCAAAAATGCCCATGCGATGACGTCATAGACAGACGTGGCTAACGAACAAGGCCAACTAGCGACATCGGACCGTCATTGTCGGTTTATTGTTTACTCTTTGAACTGGGATTAAAAGAAATATTCACAGTGGTGAACTTACGAGTTGAATGTCTTCGGTTCGAATCCAGGGAGGTATCGCGTTTTGAGTTCGATTTAATTAAAAAAGGTGAAGTAGATTAGCGGAAATTAGAATGTCTTAGATTCTTATCCAATACATGTTACAGCTATCAAGACACACTGGGCCGGGTGGTGTATTAAAGCCTGCTGCAGTATTTGTTACAGGTAGTCAGTGCCTCGAAGGTCAGACTACCAGTCATACGAAGGGGTGTCGTACGGTACCGGTACCCGTACGTGGCTTTTGGAGCTCAAGTAGGCAGTCGCTTCAAGTAAAATACTGGTATTCAGCTGCATCCAGCTAGACTTGAAGCCGACCCCAATTAGTTGGAAAAGGCTAGGCAGAAGATTGAACATAGAACAGGCCTCTCATTTCATAAAAGATGGTTGTATACAGGGCGCCACGCCATCGCCATGATAATTTATCGTAAACGTCATACATCCGATGCAAAATGTGCTAACTTGCGCACTTCTCAGTTACATCAATGTTTCAAAATACAAAGTAAACAATGACAACTCTATATTCGTGGCATTGTTGTTGGTATTGCACATACAACAGTTTCGTGCGAGTAATACAGTTATGTACAAAGAAAACTTAAGACATATATTAGCAGCTTATTGTTCCGCTGTAGTTAGAAGATACAACTGTCAGAAGTGGTTTTATAATAAAACTTATTACTTGTTTGCTGTATTTTGGTATTATTGTAATGTTTAAGCATTTTTCAGGTCAAAGTTACAAATAACTTTCTTAAAGTGCATTTTTTATTTTCATAGAGCAGAGGTGGTCTAGTGGTGGTGATTCGAAATTAAACTCAGACAGACGCATTACTTTGTGTAATTTATTTTATCACCACTACTCTCAAAATGAAAACGAAAATCTTGAGGAAATCACTTCCTAGAACCTATAGTTCGAAAACATGTGACATCTACCGGCCCGTACTGGGAGTGGTGGATTATGGCCCATTCCCCCTATAGAGAGGATGCCAGTGTCCCAGCAGTGGGAACATAACAGGCTGATAATGTAATAAATCCACTCCCACATCACTTCACTTCCTACTCCTCCGCTATTCTTTTCTGATTAATTTCGTTGCGGGATCCAAGACAGTTAAATAGTTTCTCTGGGACTTCGTCGAGCTTCATTGTATCAGCGCTTTTCTTGTGGTCGCCACTGTTGATTCTGGCTTACAGGAGTTACAGTGGTTTGGGAATAGTGTGGCGGGCTGGTCCAATAAAAAAAAATAGTTTATTCGTAAAACAAGTTAAGGTTTGAATAACATTTTTGTGATTGAGTTTGGAAAGATGAATTTACTTTTTACAAGTATTTCTTACTCATGTCCTTTAATTGAGTTCCAGCCGTGGGCACATTTTATACTGATTACTTTAGGCTTATCATATAAATAGCCCTGATATACGTAGTTTTCCATAAAGCAAGTAGATTAGCCAATGATGACCTTAACACGTCCAGTTAGAACCTTCCCATATAAAAATAACTGTATATTTTTTAAAGGAAAACAAAAGTCTTCAAATCATTGCATGCTACGTATGACTAACTCAAACAATTTCGCCAATACAAACAAAATACAAAATTGAAAAACTTCCTTATTGTTTTTGTAACTGGCTATTTGAGTAAAACGCAACTGTCGCAAAGTACGGCTACTGAGCATATGGTTCAGGGTTCGATTCTTGGGTATTTTCTTCAAAAAATCCGATAGAACGAAGTCTAAATGTTTGCTCTTGTTGACGATAATAGGCTCGACCGCTGTTACATTGGGATTTTAACATCACTGGCGAAATATGGTTTTACTTTAGTGTACACTTCTACCTAATCCTTCGGGGATAACAAGAGTGAAGCTTATCTATAAAAACAAATGAATTTGAAGTGTCTGTTTTTAGTAATTCTTGTCTGTTTGCTCCGGCTAATCTCCGAAACGGCAGGACGGATTTTGACGGGACTTTTACTCAAAAATAGCTGATGTTGTGAGGAGTAACTACGGCTACTTTTATATTAGAAAATTAATCAGGATTCTTTGTAAAAACATTAAAACCCATGAAATAGGGGATCGGACCGAGTCAAAAAAATATGATTCTAATTAGTCCGTCAGTTAGATTATCGAAAAATATTGGATACGTGTTTTTTGTTTTATTAAATTAATAAAGATAAAACGCGTCAAAGATCATGAGTGGTTGTCAAATCATTTGTAGGTGAAAAATGTACTAACATGTGACGTTTTCGAGGCATTCACGAGAGTAAGCACTATATCGTCTTAATTTTTTGTTTGTGTGAAAAAATACGTGTCCAATATTTTTTAGAAATGTATCTGACTACTATTTTTTTTCGTCCGATCCTCTATTGTTATCAAAATCAATTCAAATTGTGTAGCAATATTATATTGGGCAACAGCTAGTCTGCAATATAAGAAAAGAACTTTCCAAAAAACATTCCATTACAGTAAACAAATTATAGTTAGAAGCGGTGTTAAGAATAGCTTTAGTACACTCGTGAGTGCCACGCGTGTATTTTATGTTTCTTTACTACGATAATGGCAGGAACGTCTTGAAATTAGTTTCGTTACAAGACAGTTACTGTTACTAGTCTTTGTTAGTACGATTTAGTTCATTTGGAGTCCATTTTAATGGGGTTTCTCTGTGTTTAATTATAATGGAGATGATGGTTTCTGAAAGTCTATTTTATTTCATCTGGTTTTGTTTAATTTTAACTTATAAACAACAACAACCTCGATATTTTACAAAGTCAACAAGATAATCAATCGTTAAGATTAATCTCTCATTTATCCAGCAAACAAGTAAACGACCGAAAATCTGATTCGGAGCCTCGTGATGTTCCTGCCTTCCAACTTATCGACCGACCCAACACTGCGACAAAGCCGAGAGGTACGGATGTCTAGCAAAACAATAAATATTTGAATATTTTAACGCCGAATTCTGATAAAGGGATGTAAATGACTAGCTTGTCCAATTTGCATTGAACAGATTAACGTCATAATCGTGCGATTCAATCAGCGATCCCGGGAACACTCTGGACAGGGGACAGGGGGTGATGGCAGGGGGTGAAGGGGGCACCAATGATATTTAACGTGGATACTAATAACTTCAGATAAAATGCTAATTTTGTGTTCATTCGATTAAGGAAAAGAAGATAGGCGCGACTGTTGTGATGTTTTGATTTCCTCCCCTGATTGCGCTTATTCGTAATACAACATCTTTGATTCGCGAGATTAGGCAGAGGACCTAAGGCCTCATTTACGGAAACGAGGGGCGTCGCGCGGCGCGTTGTGCGTTTTTAATTCAAGCACATGGCAATGTATGAAAACGGTAACGATTTCAACGAGAAGATTTTTCGCTCGTTAGCTTCAAATGCAGCGTTTGTTGTGGACCCGCCTCTCAGTAAATAAATAAAAAACACCCGCCGAGCCTTCAGCACGCGCCGCGCGACGCGCCGCGTCTCCGTAAACAAGCCCACATTGCGCCAGTTATGTTAAAGTTCCATGAATTAGGGGGCGACTCTTTTGCCATGGACCGGGCACAAATAAAGACTCCATGCCGGTAACTGAGAAGTTTCTGATGTGAAAACTTAATAATACTGAACCACGAGGCAGTCAGTACCTATTAATTGTTGTAAGTCATACATGATTATCGTTAAACAATTTTAATTTCGACAATCGCGCTGCCAGTCAGTCAGTCACTAGGCTGTGGAGGTCACAGGCATTCGCATTATGTAAATAAATAAATAAAATAAAAAATAAAATAAGCCTTTATTGCTGTTAACATATTTGAGAAAACATTACATAAAATAAAATTATAACAATAGAGGTGAGAAAACTAGTAATTAACTTAAACTAAAACATATTCTCGACAATCGGCTTATCTCCCCTCTTAACAGCTTGTCTTTCGACAAAGGCCTCCTCTAAGGATTTCCACTTGTTCCTGTCCTTTGCTGTACGTGTCCATTCTGGCCCAGCTACTTGTTTCAGATCATCTTCCCATCTCTTTGGCTGCCTTCCTCTACTTCTTCTGCTTTCTCTAGGGTACCATTCCGTTATTAATCTGGTCCATTTCTCTTTCTTTTCTCTCAACATATGTCCCGTCCAACGCCATTTCAATTTTCTGCATACTGATTGCACTTTTCTAAATTTAGTCTTCCCTTTGATCTTTTTTAATTGTATTTTATCCCTTCTTCTTACCCCCAATGCGCTTCTCTCTATCCCATTCTGACATATATTTAACTTATTTTGTTGTTGTTCAGTTAAGGCCCAAGTTTGGCATCCGTATGTAAGACATGGAAGTATGCAAGTTATGTAAATAAGGTCCCATTAAATAGATGGACAAATAACACACTGTTCAGTACGTCTAACCAAAGATATTTAAGCAAAAATAACACCATCACTTTAAGTGAATTTTCGTTAGCATATAGAAGTATTTAATACGTTTTTCTTTTTTTACCATTGTCCTTATTAAAGTGATCTGAATTATTTGTAAAAGTTTGTCCATCTATTTTAAAGGGACCTTTATATTTATTTATTGATATTCAATTTGGTTAAACTTGCAGCTGACACCCAATATCGACAGAAAACTTCTTATTTCAACCATATATTGTGAATAACACAACATCCCAAGTATCGCTTTCTCGACCCACCTCAATCTCAACGAATTACTAATCACCACTTAATTCTTATAACAGATAATATTTATGAAAAAAAAAATCCCTGAACTCGATCGCCCTTTCAGGGGCACCAATCCGATCCGAGTGAACGCTTGTCATATTGATTCAGAAACATAAGTGAGTGTTTTCGGAAGCTACGATAACACGAAACGTGACTGCGGAACCCGACGACGGACCAGCCGTGTGGACCTTTATACTTTACACTCACAGAACCCTGTAAGGACCTGCCTACCCCTACATCCCCTGGCTGACTTACAACAGTGTTTCAGTTTATTGTCATTTGGTTCGGAGTAAGCCGTTCGATTCGAAACCGATTTTCGATGTAGTCGGCTTGAAACAGCGAAATAAATTGAATATGTCAGATGCATGATATGGAATTGCATTATTTTGCTTATGGGCAAAGTTTTGGAATGTACAAATGTTTTATGTAGAACTAGTTGTTCCCAGCGGCTTCACCCGCTACAACTCGAAAATTATCCCACGGAAAGATACAATCTGGACAAAAACTCTCCTATGTGTTAATCTAGGGTGTCAGCTAACTCCATACCAAATTTTATTAAAATCGCTCCAGCCGTTTAGACGTGAAGAAGTAACAAACATACACACTCACAAACTTTAGCCTTTATAATATACTAGTAATATATTATTAGTGTGATGTGATGCCAGGCAAGTTAGGTGATCAAGCAAGGTGAAACGGGATAACGCTCAAATGGTGACTACTTTGCTTAGTTAATTTTGCTCGTTACACTCATTAAAACAAAATATTACATTCACACTATCAGACTCATAAACCTGGCGTTGACTAAAACATTGTACATACAGAGAAAATATACCGTGTTGCTATAAAATGTCTATTTATTATCAAAACTTTTCTTTACGCATAAATAAATTTCCCACAATAAGTTTCCCGCCGGTGTCAAGACATTAAATTTATGATCCACGAAATCCTGGCTCTAAATTCGTAACCAAAGTTAGTGTTCGAAGCAATAATGTAACGGTAACTTAACACCGAAACTTTAAAAAAGGAACGTATGTACAATAAATAAGAAAAGTAAAAAAAAAAGTGACAGTTAAGAGGTACACTTTTTGGAAGTTCGTGAAGTAAAAAGGCGAGCTTTTGGAATTATAACTAGATTAATGTTCGGTGACTGAAACTACCCTGGTAAAACTTTGAAACTAAGTGGGAACAGAGTTTTGTATTATTTTTAACGAACCGAAGCGCCTTCGGAATTCATTAGCTTGGAAAGTATTGAGGAAAAGTCTATGCAATATGTGCCGACGGACCTCGACGGCGGCCAAGCGCAGCTCTATAACTATAGACGCCACGACTTACATTTTCTTTTTTTTAATCATTTTTCTTCAACCCGCATATACTCGTACCTGCCCTCCCTCACTTTTAAACTAACACAAAGTAACGAACTTTAACTCTTAACAGAACATTTATTTCCAAAAAGGAAAACATATAACCTAAGTACACAATAAAACAAGAAACTTTTTTGCTGAAGTATGATTTCTAGGAAGTTTTAAAAGTTATTATTTGCGTCTAATATCGCTGTTATAAGGAATTTGAAGGAGCAAGAGTTTCGAAATATATTGTGTACTTATAGTCGTTACGATTTATGTGATGTAAGCTAAAACCTACTGTTAAGTACGTACATACGTAATAACGTAAGTAGATAGTTACTTTGTACGACGAGTAAACTAAATATATTCTAACATGAATCTGTAACAGTACAAACAAGCCATAAAAGGGGGCTAGGGGGGGGGGGATATAAAGAAGATATAATGCTAACGCAGAGCCATTGTCTGTTGTCTACTTACGCTAGCACATCAAGTTACCCGAAACTGCCAAATTATCACAATCGGACATGAACGTAATAGGTATTCAAATCAATAAAAATTGACGAAGATAAAACGCGTCAAAGATCTGAGTGGGGTTTTCAAAGCACTGTATCGTCTTCATGGTTTGGTTACGTGAAAAAAGAAAAAATACGTGTCCAATATTTTTTGGAAATCTGTCTGACGGACTAACTAATTAGATTTTTTTGCGAACTACCCTATTCTGGACTCTACTGTGAAATTTCTAACGGAAAAACCTAATAACACTGCCAGATTGGGAATCGAACCGAGGTCTTCATGCTAAGCAGAAGCGCTTACGACCACTAGATGAACGAGGCAGTCTTTAAAGAAAAAACACAAATATTTAAACGTTAATCCCTCCCTGTTAACTTCATTCAAGCGCCAAGATTCAAGTAGCACTGTATGTAGGTAAGTGCGACTAATCTTAATCTTATTCCACTAATCCTAATGACTGCAGCAGCACTTCAAAGTTATCTCCTGTAATATCGCGAAACTTCCCTCAGCAAACAATCCCCGCAATACTCACTCACTACGTGTTAGTTATCATATCTTTAAACAATTGTTGTATTGTGATCAAGTTGGGAACTGATATAGAAGTTAAACACAAGTTTGCATAATGTTCTTGTGCCGAGTTAGGCGGAGAATGGAATCACTGCTCATTAGGCAAATCGGATGGCGTTAGCTCAACCTATTAGCACAGTCAATGTTTGGCCAACCCATCACCCCGTCTCGTCACTCCATAAACTGCGATAAACCATCTTTCAATTATCTTTTGCACGTTGATTGACTTTCAACTTTAATTTCGGCAAGGAATTTAATTAAAACCAAGCCAACATTATATTATATCGTAAACCGTTTCAGATCTTTGATGAGCTTAGTGGGTATTTAATTTGTAATCAGTAGGTATCTAAGTCTCGTTACGAATAAATACCAGCTTAAGCGCTTAACGTTTACACAGAATATTTGCGAACAAACTTCTGTGTTAGATAGAGTCGATTCTTGAAAGAGAACTTTACTGAATTATAAGCGAACTTTAATAGCGGACACGAAGGTAAAATGTTTTATTTTAAATAACCATCAAAAGCGAACGTTTTTCCGCGACTTTATGAAACGTTTCAGTAGATTTATGAATAAAACCTTTCAGGGCGGATGCGAGGCCACAATGTAATTTAGGTCGTGTAAGGAATAGAGCCGCAGCCTCCAAAATTAGACCGTTATCATTCCACGGCTGTCGCCGCTGAGATCACCAGTTATATGAGCCAATACACCGAATAGAATAAATTTGCTTTATACAGACAGTTGACCTTCATAACCGATATTGTTGCCTTTATACAAGAAAATATTTTGGAAATTCTCGACGTCCGCCCTCCGCACTCGGGTCTTGTGGAGTTTCTTTTTTCTTAAGTTATTTGCGCTGCAAAGCCGAAGCTACGAGTATATGAGAAAATTGGAAAAACCTTTAAAGGAATTGAGAGTCCAGGGAAGCGTAGATTTATTAGACGTCGATTATTATTATAATGGGATGTACTTTAAGATTATTTTCAACAAATTAATATGTAGTCCACTATTTTTAAAGCTTCCTATGGTTGATGATTAAAATAATTCCAGTAATGTTTTCCTAGAAGCAAGACTGAAATGCAAAACCTCATCGCAGCTTTCTAGGAACTGTATAGCGAATGAAACTCATCCGCACACACTGGCGATGATACCGCACGTCAGTGGCACGGTACGGTACCGGCACAGCGGGGGCCTTTGTCTCGACCTGCCCTTTTGTGAGAAATTCCAATTAATACGTTATACTTTTATGAGAAAAAAAAACATGTATCGATTCACACTCTGAAATTGGAACAATACCGCACACCACTATTGTGTACCTGTCAAACGTTTTCGGCTCAGAACCCATATTTGAAGCGACGGTTTGAACTTTCAGGAGTTTAAAATGTACCGTGTTGGTCAGGGAAGACTGCTAGCATTACAGTACATTGCGCTCATTGGCCGATTTCATGTGTAATTCATGTGCTACACGACGCATTCCAAATGTAATCCTACACGCGAACTACCCACGGTACATTTTTCGCTTAGATTCTTCATTAAATTACTGAAGATTCAGTCAAATAGATGTACATAATAACCAGTTTCCAAGTTTCCATTGTATTTTAAGGAGCTTAGACAGAAAAGGATGTTAAATATGAAATCAATTGGAACGGACTTTTCCATTAATAAAGGAACTCGGGAAGAAAGGACGCTGTGTCCTCTCTAATTAGAAGTCGCGAGTCGAATTTTCAATGCGTCTACCGCCGCTTTACTAATGGTAAACTGAAATAAAAGTTTATATTTACTGTGCGTGGCTTCTTTCTTTGAATGAATATTTATACTTTTTCTCTTCACTTTATTCACCTCAAAGCCAACACCGCACCGGGTGAAGTTTTTACGGGTATACTTTTTATGGCGGAATTTTTCTTTGACTTTTCTTGATGTTCAGACTGCGCTGATATGTTCGGGGATATGTTGCTCTCGGATACATTATTTTTATTATCTGCTGCTGTATTTACATATGAATGTATGTAGATGTAGGTACATATAATTTGTCTATGTTTACATTCAGCAGTTTCAGTACAAAACAAAATAAAATGGAGGCCAAGTTAATTTGTTAAGGGAGGCTGTGTATTAGCATGTGGGTGTGAAGGAAGCGACGCGGCCACGTGCGTCACATCTCGTGCCGCCACGTCGCCTCGCCAGCGGGGAATCATTTGTTAGAACAGCAATAAAGCGGAGGATTAGCAGCCGTCAGGAGGCGACAAACTTCCCAATAAGCCGCCGCCTTCCGGTACACCGCGACTCGCTTTACAAGAGTAATGATGCTTAATTTTAATGACGCGTCGCCGACCAGCGCGGTGCGGGCCCGCCCACGCTCCCCGCCGCGCGCCGCCGTCGCCCGCGACGCGCACCGCCCGGCCGCGCGTGACCCGACTGCACAACTAACACTGATATTGGAAGACTCAACGACGACGACCGAAAGTCTGACGATAAATTTAGTTATTACTTGTGAAAATAGACGGAAGGAGATCGCTAACTTGTCCTCGTGAGAAGATAATGGATCATTGTGGGGGATGTTTTTAGTTACTTTGCGAAAAAGGTCTCGTTAAAAGCCCCGTTATGTGGGGAGTTTTCGAATTGTATCCCGGAGTTTCCCGTTTAAACCAGAATTGACGATACAAATTTTGTTTTAGTGGTAAAAGTTTAGATTATATTTAGATCCCTTCAACTAATCCGCCGTTTTATCACGCAAGTTCTTCTCGTTGTAAGTCTATCATCGTCTTAGGAAACGATATTTTTGAAAAGAAATTCGAAACTTGTGCTATTAGGGAGGAACGCTTTTAAAAACATTGTTCGACACTCTGAAATTTAATTATTTCGAAAAGGAAATTTAATTATGGCCTCATTAATTTAATAATAATTCGCCAATTACACAGCAGGCGGCAGGTCAACAAATCAAACGATGCGAGGTAACGTTCATATGTTAACAAAGTCAGATAATGTTTGTCATCGAATATGTACCAATTTATTGAATCGGAACGTTGGGAATGAACATTTCGGGTGTGCAAACAGCAGACCATATAAAATTAAAGACAGCCGACGGCGACACGCAGTGACTCGCGGCTCGTCCATCCATCCATCCGAGCGTCCACGCTCAAAACTCGATGAATATTGTTTACAAATGCACCGCATCCATAACGAAAATGTTTGGTTGATAACATCCAACTGATGTATTGATACTTTTCAATATTTCAACACGACGTAAATGGTTCTCGTGTTGTTAACTAGTTGGGAATATTTGATTTGATTTCATAAATCATTTTGTATGTGATATTGTCACGGTGATTGATACATTGTGTATTTTTTTTCAATTACTTAGCTTGTTTTATTTTTTCTTTTAAATAATGCGAGACACCGACGCGAAAACGTTTACTTCGTATTCAGTACATCATTCTGAGGGCCACATAATATATGGACATAATATTTCAGCGACAAAAAAAATACAGTTCTCCTTTACATTTTGCCTTTGTGGGTATTGCAGTTTTGTTGGAAACAGATGTTTTTTTAATAACTGATAAATAAATCCTATCTAGGAGAGCTCAGAATGATGTATTGAATAGGTAGTACCAGTTTTTGCGTTGGTGTCATTTCCACCCTGTATACCTTTTCCTGAAAGGTCATATTCATATAATTTTAGTAAGCAACTATTATGATGAGATCTAAAACAGACATTGCTTGTAAAGTTTGATTTGCTTCATTGCATAAAATTGGTCCACATCTGTGTATCATAGTGTCACGACACCGCCAACATTATCTCAAGGCACCTGCAGTGAAACGAGTGTAGTCGACGGCAGTAAACGGTGGAAGGCAGGTAATAATATTTCCCACGGCAGCAAATTGAATAAACACATCACCGTGCGCCTTAAACGACGAAAAGACAACTCCAATAACGGCGGGCACCGTAAGCGATAAATATCCTGCTATCTACCGCCGCCACGCTCAACATATTTATGCTATCCTAGTCAGCTTTACTAGCTCGCTTAAGATATTTGTTTTTCTCGGAATAATACAATTACAACAATGTTTTTGTTACGCATTAAATCCTCCAAGTTTCTTTTACAAACTGCCTTTGTGCCTTCTGTTGATTTGATGAGATTGCCACGGATTTGGGTCAATGTGTTTATTATGCTTCAAATCATAAATCAAATATCTTTTCACTTGTGGAATTAAAAATATAGGTACTGTTTTTTGTTAAAATTAATAAAATTTAAATAATAAACAGACACGAAATAATAAACTCATCATAAAACCATTTGACGTAGGCACGCACAGATGTAAGTACGTAAGTAATATACCAACATACGCTAAAAAAAGAGATTCCCCTTCGAGAGAATTCGTGCTAAAACTGACAAACACGCAGGAGGGCTCCTAATTTTCATATCGAAAAAAAAACCAAAATGGCGTCGTTGTACACATGTTGTTGCGTGAATTTCTCTTAGGGTCACGTATTGGCATCGTCTAATACAATTTGTTCGGAGACGCGCGGTGCCCGCGGAATGCAAATACACGCGCGAGTCCCGCGACACTTCATAACACATGACGATTATTCGCAATTTGTTGTCGGGACATGGGCGAAATAGAAAATATTTATGTGCCTCACATTATGTATAAACGGCACGTTTTCTAAAAATATTAGGTACTTTTATCTTCATTTTTTTTCAAACATATTTTCCCAGTAAGTTTTTCACGGGAAACTCTATATGAAAAATGCCTGAAATCCTTCCGTAATCAAGATGGAAAAGCCTTACACTTTGAAACGAAAATATTCTGGTAGGCTTGATAAAGGTCAAAGAAATTCAGTTACTTTCCGGAACAAAAACTCGTCATGCTCAATCCGTAAAATAAAACCTCATCATTACCTTGTGCCGCTAATTTAATCACAAACAACTTTCTATATTTAGAGAGACAACGTCACCAATCTTCGGTAAAGAAAAACAATTTCCCTTTGGGTTTTTGATGTTTCTCTCGAATTATTAAGTCTTGGCGGTGTCCGCCCGAAAAGCAAACACATGAATTATAGCCATGAATACAGCAAAGTAGCGCGATGTGCACGGGCCATGGATTATCGGAATTTATGTGGCAGTGTGTGACGCACCTCCCGCTTGTTCGGCGCGAAGAAAAATATTGTGGTCTGAGAGCTTAAATATTGATGGATTTATGGACGCTCTTAAAATTATGACAGGCTCGAGCCACCGGCAACTTTATTGAGTCTTATCTCGGCACTAGATTTATTGGTCTCTGCATCAAGTTTAGGGGAATCATTTTGTTGTTTTCACTTACGAGAGAATAAGAAAGTCTCCTCTCAAGGGTAGGTTATGTGCTTTAGATCTGTTACGGAACTCGTACTGAAACAACAAGTGCACTGAAACTGAAATAGTTTTATAGCAGCGAATGTTTTGTCATGGATCTGTGCAAATCTGTGTGTTTCGTAATGTTAGTTTATATTATTTGTCCCTGTATGTGTGTCTTTGTGGCTTGTACACGCGGTATACAACAAAATCTTCGATATACAAGATTCAGCCGAGGTATTTGACGTTACGCCAGTCTTGTTTCAGATATTCATATAAGACACAACAATATATTTCCCCAGCAGGTAATAGTGAAATGTGATTGTGTAAATCTCAAAACGGCTCCTGTGAACTTATTGTCAGTATAGAAAACGTACCGACGACGTCGAGCGAGCTATTGTACATTCATACGTCTGACGAGCAACAAAAGAAAATATTTTCTGAAAGAGTACTCCCAAACTAAATCATTTGAAGCAAGAGTATAAGTTGCGAGTAGCAGACAGATGGCACAACTTGAGGTGCGAATAAAGTTTGAGTGGAAAAACTTATTCCTCCGCGAATCGTCAGCGGGGCGTAGTCTGTGCCCCCGGGACACCTTTAACAATTTGTAAGTTATTTATTGCTGCCAAGAAATATCATTAACCCTTTTAAATTTAACAGCTTTACACAAACTTTTGTTTGCCACAGGTTCACCAAGGGGTGCACTTAGTTTGTAGGAAGTGATTCCGCTGTCAACATGTTTGCGACACTACTATAAATTACAATAGCACCATCTGCCCCAAAACTAATATAACTTTTCCAACTATTTGTTACATTCTAAATATTTCTGAGTAATCGGCAAGTTGGCTCGTTCCAAACAAAGTTGGCGGGGTTATTTCAACTAAACTAAACTATTACTTATGAAAACTGAGTTAACATGCAAATCTTCGTCCATTCCAAGAGGATCTTGCTTACGTAAGCGCTGTTTAATACTTCGCGCATACTTATACTTTTCTTTCTTTTAAAGTCCTTCCAAAATTAAGATTTTACGACACAAAAATGGTAACCGGGTGCTGAGGTTGCTCATCTCAGTGTTATCCGACTTCTGCAGTGTTATAAGTAGTGGTAGTTTGTAGAGTTATGTGTGCGTGGTCGGGTTCAGATGAGGTAGTTTTTTAATATTATCATTTTCCGACCTATTGGCATCAGCCATTCGGCTTTTAAGAACTAGTCGTGTGCATTTTCCAGTCTGTTCATGCATGAAATGATGGCGTGTTTATGACTGCATAGTAAAGAGTTTTCAGTGGCTATAACGTTATCACAATTGAGAGGTAAATAGTAAAAGAAATTCCTAATAATAGGGTAGTTAACAAAAAAAATCGAATTAGTCCGTGTTTTAGATTATCGAAAAATTTTCAATACGTATTTTTTCTTTTTTCACGTGAGCAAACAATGAAGACGATACAGTGCTATGAAAACTTGTGCGACGTCATTTTCCAAGACATTGATAAGAGATTCTTTACCAGTGAGTGACGTCACAACCCCCCACTCAAATCTTTGACGCGTTTTATCTTCGTAATTTTTAGGGTTCCGTAGCCAAATGGAAAAAAACGGAACCCTTATAGATTCGTCATGTCTGTCTGTCTGTCTGTCTGTCTGTCCGTCTGTCCGTCTGTCCGTCCGTATGTCACAGCCATTTTATTCCGAGACTATAAGGATTACACAGTTGAAATTTGGCAGGTAGATGTATTCTGTAAACCGCTTTTTGATTTTTATATAAAAAAAAATATATAAGATTAAGACCCCGGGCTCTCCATACATGGAATTGAAACTAAAAAAACTTTTTTCATCAATCCTACACATGAGGGGTATCTATGGATAGGTCTTCAAAAATGACATTGAGTTTCTTAAAATATTTTTTTCTCAAAGTCAATCGTTTCAAAGATAGACACATCCAAAGTGGTAAAATGTGTCCCCCCCCCCCTCTAACTTTTAAAGTAAGAGAGTGACAATTCTAAAAAAAATATATAATGTAGATCTCAACAAAAACTACAAACCAAAATTGGTTTGAACGAGATCTAGTAAGTATTTTTTTTTTAATACGTCGTTTTTTTTTTTAATTGTAAATCGCAATTTACCGTTCATTCAATCAACTCAATTACAAAAATTATGTTAACATTATGTTACTTGCTGCTACGGAACCCTTCATGGGCGAGTCTGACTCGCACTTGGCCGGTTTTTTTTATTGATTTGATAAAACAAAAAATACGTATCCAATATTTTTCGCTAATCTAACAGACGGACTAATTAGAATCATATTTTTTTAAGTCAGTAAACATATTGAGAGGTAAAAGAATTTCCTAATAATTATTAGAGATTTAGCTGCTTATTTTTTTTAATCTATGTCGCATGTGACAAAAAGAGTGATATAAATGTTCGTGGATGGTGAGGGAAAGGAAGATCTGAGTACCGTCATACGTTAAGCCGTTGGTCCCGGCTATCAGAGATCTTTAGAAAAGAATAATTTATTTTAAGTAATAAATATTTGGCAGTCGTTACAGATAATCAGTGGCCTGAAGTAAGTCTATCAACCAGCCCTTAGTAAGGGGGTATCGTATTACTAACTGTGTTGTGGAGGTTAGGTAGGCAGTCGCTCTGTGTGAACACTGGTATTCAGTTGCATCCCGTTAGACTGGAAGCCGACGTAACATGGTTGGGTTAAAGGTCCGCAGACGATGATGCAGTTCTACGTGGTGGAGATAAATCTTAAGCAACAATCAATACCATTTTAAATCATCTTTGCTCAAAAATGCCGTGATGTCCGACTTCAGCCCAACGTATGTCCAAAAATTGTTCAATTGGGTGTTTCACCAAAAAAATCTAATCAGCCCGTCAGATAGAATTCCAAAAAATAATGGACACGTCTTTTTTCTTTTTTTTATATAAACAAAAGATGAAGACGATACAGTGCCAAGTCGTGTCAAGCCGTGTGACGTCACAAGGTTAGTACTTTTTTACCCACACATGATATTTTCGTATTTTTTTATTAATTTGATTAAACAAAAAACACGTTTAAAATATTTTTCGTTAATCTAAAAGACGGACTAATCAGAATTTTTTGGTGAAATATCCTATTCTAATTGCCCATGTAAGTAGACCCTAATTTAGTCAAACAGAGCCGATCTCTTATAAAACCCGTCCGTATTTTCTGGAGCCATTACCATGTTTTTTTTCTTAGCTAGCCTTAATGAATGCAAGGACTAATTTCTGTGAGTACCATAAGTCTAGTACTTACACTCATAAGTTCTCGTGTGATATTTCACTTTTGCTTAGTTTTGCAGCTTTACTTTGCTGGTTTTAATTATGTGCTTTGCTTCCCTTGATGTTTTTGGCAAACGAAATAATTTGGAGAAAGGTTTTTTGGTGCCATTGTGTGTGTTTTTTATCAAAAATACGAATACCAAAGAAATGTTGGATGGACTGTGTTAAGAATGATGGTGAGAAAGGAGGTAACTCATGAGATGACGAGAAACAGAGAAGTATGGAAGAATGATGATGTATGTATCATCATCATCATCATCATCATTTCAGCCAAAAGACGTCCACTGCTGGACATAGGCCTCACCCAGGTGTCGCCACATTGACCGGTCCCGTGCGTCTCGCATCCAGTGGGACCCCGCAACCATCACTAGGCCCCCCTAGTCGGAGGCCTTCCAACGCAACGTCTTCCGGTTCGCGGCCGCCACTGCACAACTTTTCGGCCCCATTGACCATCCGTTCTGCGAGCAATGTGCCCTGCCCATTGCCACTTAAGTCTGGCGATTCTTTGGGCTACGTCGGTAACCTTGGTTCTTGGCGGATGTATTTATACAGTATGTACATTTTACTAACCCATCACACAGCCGTCAACCAATTCAACTAAAAACCCAATTGGCTGTTCCCGTGCGTCTCTCATCCAGCGGATTCCCACAACCTTCACCAGGTCATCGGTTGACCTAATGAGAGCCTTCCAACATAACATCTTCCGGTTCGCTGCATATAAAGGGTATAAAAGTACCCTTAACGCAAAACGAAGGGCACTTGTTCTCCCCACTACTGCGATCATTTTTTTTTTCTAGACCATACCTGGAACCCCCTAGTTACGGATATATTGTGGGTCAAAGTTCCAAATTTTGCACAGCTGTTTTTGTAAATACTAGTTTTTCAGGTTTTAACTTTACTTAAATTACCTCCATGACCCGTTTACTATTCAAAGCATCCACTAGCACAATGCACAATTTTAATAGTGCTACATTGAGTTTTACCGTAAAATGTAATTTTTGATCCCAAAAAAAAAAGTCGTTTCCCAGCAAAAATTTTTGCATAGGGTACTTAGTTAAATGTACAGAATGCTTGGTTGACGTATGTGTGAAGGGTTAATTTACACCCTGTATAATTTTAGAGTTTTCTATGGTTCCTAGGTTACCACGAAATATAGCACTTCCTAATAGTTCATTACATCATAAATTTTACAAGAAATATTAAACTTAAGTGGGGTAGCTCACGCTACGTATACAGCGCTGGTTAAATTCATGGGTTGGGTAATGCACGCCATGCCATAGCTCAACATGCAATGCACCATAGGACTATATAGTGACTTGCTAAATAGCTGCATTTTTAAGTAGATGCTAATAACAAATGTCACGATTGCAGTAAACATTGGGATCAGGTATAGGCAAGGAGGGGGAGTATTACACCTCACTCCCCCTACGGACTTGAGGACGCCCTCAGACGCGGTCCGGCATTAAACGGGGATCGTGGAACGCGCACTAGTATACTTTCCCCAAGATCTCCGATGCAAGTGTGGGAAGGAAATACTCCAGTGTTTCCAGTGCTTCCTTGACTGGTTGTTTCCTTGATTGATTTATAATTAGAGTCTGATATATTCCTCCACTTGCCTCAGGACGCTGAATATGCATGAGAATGTTGCACACCGGAACAAGAATAACTGGTCAAGTTCAAGCACATGAAGGGTTCCATACCATTATAGTAGAGAAACCCCTTTATTTTTTGATAAAACGGCAACAGAAAAACATATTTTGTGATAAGTTCGTTTTAGATAGATATCTCAAAAACTACTGACTATACTCGTATGTTGTTCAAACAAATTTTAGTTGAAAGTTTAGATTTTTAATATTTTTAAGTTTACAAGTTAAAGGAGCACACACATTTTACCACTTTGGAAGTATTTAACTTTCAAACGATTGACTTACGGAACCCAAAAAGAGATTGGGGTGTTGAGCCGATATCTAGCCGAGTGGACGAGACGAACTGCACAAGTGATCCAGCACCTCGGTCAAAGGTAGATGAAAAACACCATGTAGTTTTAATCCTGTCAGGGCGGAGGAACTCCAAGAAAATTTTGACAGGAAAAAAAAATACAGTCTTCGGATACACATACATAAATTCACGCTCTTTTCCAATGGACCCCCATTGGAAAACACTACAGGCAGAAACGACAGAACGCCACCTGCTACGATCTTTACTGCATACTCCTTCTGCCTCGTCCACATTGGGCACCTGGTCATACACGCACGCCAATCAATCAATACACTCTTATATTACGAATTTTTATTCTTTCGTGTATTTTTTGTGTTTATTTGATGTCAAACAAGTAAAAACAGAAGAATTATAGGCGCGTTCCATGACAGAAGACAAATTCTTATTTTAGAGGGTGGGAAATCATCTCCCGCTCTGGGCGGAGTGGAAGGGAGTGTCAGACTTCTACTGACTAAAAACCATCTATGTTCCTTCTAAGACCTTTTTTTTTTGGCGGGTGGAAAATCATCGAATAACCCCTACCGCTGTTGGGCAGAGCGAAAGGGAGTGTCAGACTTCTACTGACTAAAAACTACCTATGTTCCTTCGAAGACCTTTTTTTTTTGGCGGGTGGGAAATCATCGAATAACCCCTCCCGCTCTTGGGCAGAGCGAAAGGGAGTATCAGACTTCTACTGACTAAAAACCACCCATGTTCCTTCTTAGCCCTCTATGTCGAGGCCGCGATAACTAGTGTACAACCCGCGGCCACCCTTCTAAGCCCTTCGGTAACGTATCACTTTCGAACAACCCGCAGACCACGACAAAGTCTCGTATGGGGAATTGAAATAGGCATGTAATAAATAGCAATTTATCGCAAATATATAAACTTTCCTACCGTAACATTCGATATTTATTTAACTAGTCTAACCCGGAAATCGCACCCCGATCCCATCGCTCGGTAAGTTCCGGAGAACTTATTGTTACCATTCATTATAATTGGCATTTTGTAGATAGTCATGCTGTGGAAATTAACGCAATTTTATTAGCAGTGCTTTCTTTATGAGCAGCCGTAATAGTAAAGTGTGTTCCAGTTATTATCAAAAGCCTACTAAACTATTAGTTTGTTATAAATAAGTGTAAGTTTAAATAATATTTAGTTTTAACTAGAACCTCATTGACCCCACAATCAAATCATTGAAACGGTTTTGTGGGACTTTGTTTATAAGTTACTTACTTTTTAAGAATGAAGATAAATCAAAAAAATGCCTCATATTATGTTATGTTTGTTGGTGGTCAAACTCAAACTCAAACTCAAAGCATTTATTTCAATTAAACCTTTATAGGCACTTTTGAATGTCAGAAGAACAATTCATAAAAACAAATCTACGAGTGCAATACGTCATTCCGAAAGCCACCACGCCGAATCACACGCCGCCGAATGCAGCCGGTCAGCCTCGTCGGTCTATTGAGCATGGGGTCCTCAGCGCGATTTCCGGGTCAGGCAAAGTGTTGTTGAGTTTTTCTATAACTGGCAAGATGTAGTTATACCATAAATAGTATAAAATGATTTTATTTTTTTTATTTTTATTTATTTCCAACTTACATCTATCATTACAGGGTAACCCCAATCCGATAAATGCGCCATAATGACTTAATTCTTACTTATTATCTACGTAAAAACTAAAATCTATAACTAATGACAAATATTAAATAAATATTAAACTGCACTCTGTCCTTTATTAAAAATTACTCGTATATAATAATATAATTTACGGGGCTGCCCCATGCTAAGAGTATTACTGAATAATTTCCTACGTAAAACTAATTGACCCAATTAACTAGAAGTACGTCGAGAACCTTGGGGGAGGCTCTGTGGCTGTTTTTTACTGTATGCAGCCATCTAAAAAGTTGAGCCATTTACAGGTAAACGAAAATTACATCTATCGATAAAATATAGAGAATCGAGAATTACATCTATCCTACTAATATTATAAACGCGAAAGTTTGTAAGTATTTTTGTCGTTCCCACGTTCATATTGCAATGGTTTCGGGTACATATTTGAATGTCAAGCATGAAAATACCTGTCAACTTTTAATACACTTTAGACTAATAGATGAGTATTTACGTTATAAATACCTACTAGTTACAGAAATACTAGGCAGATTGTATGATTAGTCATTGTACACTGAGGGAAATAGGTTAGGTTAGATTAAAACTGTGACCAAACGCGATCGCGACGCGAGCGGAGCCGTGGTAGCGGCCGGCGAGCGCTACTTCCGAATTGCTCGCAGAAATGTTTTCACCATTGTCTGATTATCCGATGAAAATAAGTTTTTTTTTAAGATTCTGTCGATAACTTTTGTAGCACAAAATGTAAATTTTATAAATATCGACATTAGGACATTTAGGACATTTGATACTTATACTGAGCTTCGATATTTAAGCCGGACGATGTCACGACAGTAGTTTTCACGTATTATTAGTGGCCATTATTTACTAACGATGAATTAATTGGGAATGAGTTACATTTTAAACATACTGATTTAAAAAATTAGAAGCTATAAAATATCTTTTCTGATGTCAAATGATATTATATCTTGTCAATTAATATTTTAGAATTTTACTGTTTGAATGCATGTTACAAATTTAGATGCTAAAAAATAACCATCACGCTGATTTTTATTTAGAGTGGCTCAGATAGAAGATAACTAGTGGCTAAGATAGTATTATTTAGAGGCTCGTTAATATTGTGGCTGACTTTGTCATTTAAAGGGCCATGTATTTTTAGAGGCGAATAATGCTATTTAAATAAGCCGGTTTAATTAGCACCCAATAAATAATTTATAAAAAGATCGACTATGTTGTTAAATAAGGATATAGTTAGGATATCCCACAAAAGATCAGCATAATGTTATCGAAGAATCTGTGAGAAGCTGTGAGAATTCAATAGATGAATGAGCACTTGAGCAGTGAGCAGCTTCCACAGATTACATACAAACGCAGTCAGTACCTAATGGACGTCTTAAGACCTATCCTACAAACCTAATTCACTTTACTCACTTTGTGCTGTTAAATAAACGCTCTTTTACTACAGACTTTCTCATTTCCTATACTAACAGATAAATATAATAAATGCAAATATAAAACTTAACATTTCTTAGCTAAAGTGCTATTTAAAGTAACTCGTTTAACTGAGGTGAAGTCTGCTCACAAAATAGGTTTAACGTCGACCACGACCGATTTGATTAAGTTAAATTTCTGACAACTTTTGAACGGTACTTGTTAAGAAGTACAATTGTAAATTTAAAAATTTTAAACTGTGAACTAATTTATTTTTGCCGCTGACAAGTTGACGGACGTATTTAAGGGGATTAGCTACGTTTGTTCGGTTTTTAACTCTGTTTAAACTTATGATTTTAAGGAATAATAATAGTGGTCGTTCCGGAGAATAGACAACAGTCCTCAGTGGAGAATAGACAACAGCACGGTTGATATTATGGTACACAAGTGCACTCTGAGACGGCTTTTCTACAAGACGGAGAAAGATCAGACGCAGGACAAACAGGTGATGAAAGCATGAAATTATTTGTTTGATATTTTGTACCCTATCACAATATTAGCGGACATCACGCGGCTTTACCCGCGTAGTACCCGTTCCCGTGGGAATACAGGGATAAAAAGTAGCCTATGTCACCCGGGGATAGTGTAAGCTACACTATCCCCGGGTGCCATAGGCGACTTTTGGGGTACCAACGGTGAAAGAATTTTTCGAATCAGTCCAGTAGTTTCGGAGCCTATTCGTTACAAACAAACAAACAGCTCTTTCCTCTTTATCATATTAGTGTAGATTTAACCTAAAGGTTGACTGAGAGAATGCCTTGTGGCATTAAGTCCGCCTATGTGTCACTGTTGTACGTAAAGTTTAGGGAAATAAATAAATGATTTTACGAAATACAGGGTGGAAAACATATCGAGGCACATACGCTTACAGAATTAATTAATTCAGAACATCTAGGCTATTATTTAATCATATTCCTAATTCCGTAAAAGAGGAACCAGTAACAACTTTCAAGAAGAAGCTAACTGCACTACTAATGAATATTGTTACTACTCCGTATTGGATTTTTTGCCGATAAGTTCTAGTTGTTTATGGCTGATGACGAACAGCATCAATATTTGCATGCCAAAATGGTAGAATGTGCAAGCATTGTTTAAAATGAACCACCACCCCTTATTGTAAAATGTACACATTGTGAGCAAACAAACGAATTTCCTTTTTACCCGACTGCGGCGAAGCCCAAAAAGGGTTATCTATTATATTCTATTCATCATTCCGGCCGATGAAAAATTTGTACAGAGTTTTATAATGATGTAATAAATACGTTGTTAGCGTTTGTGCGTCGGTGTCCTTACCTCCCTGTATAGCACTTCTTATTCGTTTTGTTAAACAAGATCATGAACTACGAGTAAACATACTTGTATTACGTAACCATAGGATTACATCCATAGTCCAGAAAATATCTAGGTCAAAACCTTTCAAGATACCGAAGATATTTCTATAAGTTATTTACTTACCTCGTTTCACCCAGCGTAGTATCAACAGAAAGACAGATTTTACGCCTTACCTGAAAGCAAAAGAAAATCCTGTAAGTATTTTATTATGAAAACTCTCAATGATTTACAAAATAAACACGCATAGGTAACTTTTGACATTTATTGTACAGATAACGTTTGAACATTTGATCAAATTGAGTTTATTAAGGAAAATAAAGAAAGTAAAAATCTTTTTACACGATGAGGAAAAGTGGGGTTAGAAAACTGGAAACTGAAAACATATAAACAGTATTAACTTCAGTCTTGTGAATATTAGATTCCTCGTATTCAAGATCATGGCCAGTTAATAGGATTCACCATTTTTGCTATTTTAGAAACCATTTATAACGGAAGTCAGAAAAATATCTTCTTAAGTGGCTTTTACAGGATTAAGACTGAAAGCTTTCACCCCACCTTAGGAAATCGCGTCTATTTTTACCCGACTGCGGCGAAGCCCAAAAGGAGGGTTATTGTCAAAGGCTTAGCCAGAGGCATTAACACATCCTCTGCATTCTTCCTGCTTGATTATCAAATTAATTAAAACATAACGAAATGTTAATCATGTCTAATTAAAAAATCATAACGACACCTTTCTTTATCAATAAGATAAAACTACCCCCGACATAGCCAAACTTGTGAGCAATCTTCCGCAAAGTGGAATCTTGGCCCAAGATCATCAGACCAGGTGACGGATGGCCGCAGACACGCAGTCATGACTCCGGGACTATGATGGATGTGGCAGACCTTAGTCCCGGAGTCCCGGAGACGTGTTGGCTTATTACGAACAATAACGTACTTCTCAAACAAAATCTCCGTGTGTGACGTTCCATTATTTTATTAGATTAATGTTTATGTTCAACGAGACAGGAGATTTTTGTAGTTTTTCTGAATGGGATCTTGTTTCAGTAATAGTCTGTTTAGAAGAAATATGAATAGGTAACTTATTTGGACATCTGTTTTTGACTAATGCAATTTAAATAAACGAAGTCTAAGTACTCTGAACTTGGACTGCGGGATGTTGTAAGAGATACCGCGGCCTTGACATAAATGGCTAAGAAGAAACATTGGTGGTTTTTAGTCAGTAGAAGTCTGACACTCCCTTTCGCTCTGCCCAAGAGCGGGAGGGGTTATTTGTACTCTGAACTTCGTTATCATCTGGAAACGTGCCCAGAAGTCTGGCAGCATTGCCACGTTGAATGGCAATGCTAATTCTTTTGCCATAGAAATCGCCAGACCTCTGGTCATGCGTATTGTCAACCAGTCGGCGACAAAATTTCCTTAAGAAATTGGGTGGTTTCAGTACCACTTTAAACATAATATACAAAAAGTATTCGCAAAGAACTAGTGATTCATCATAATCTTAAACATAAACGTTCTAAACTTTTATTTTAACTAAACGGTGGTGCCAAAGTATTCATTTAGGTCTACTTAATTATTTCACGATTAACAAACTCAAAGTTTAACACAAGTTCAACCGGTGTCTTTTCAACAATCAACATGATATTAAACTCACTATTATTCAAGTTATGATAGTAAGCTACAACGGATAAAATGGATTGTCGGAGTTAAAAGTTTAGCTTCGGCGTCAAGTTTTAGGCCTGTGGCGGGCCTCCGACGACTAGCGATAATGGCGCGTCACTCATCCGCAACTGGATGCTACAGATTTACATTCACGTGATTTATGACTTCTTCATAGACAGGGGAAAAAATATACAGGAAAATATACGGAGGGAGCGGCGGCGGCGTCTCCACCACTTGCTGGAGCGGCGCCGAATTGAAAATACTCCTTCCAAGAATTTAGCAATCGCTACAATAGAATATTGCGAATGTTTTGATATACTCAATTGGAAGTAAATCGTCAAAGAGGATGACGCTTCCTTTTCTTCGCTTTATTTATTCCAACAATTGCGTTTCAGAGCTTATAACTTTCCGTATTTAGAATTATATTAACCTAAATACCATGTGCGTGCATGGGTAGCGGAATTAATCTTTGTGTGCGTCCCTTTTACGCATTCTAATAATTTACTTCGGGTTGTAGTACATATTTAGGTTTGAAAGATGGGCAATTTGGACGATTAATGGCGTAGAATCCAGAGGTCCGGTATCGATATTCAAAAATTGCCGCAGGCTTGCGTTTTACATCAAGCGGTATTCCGATAATGTGCGTAATAAAAAAAATGTACCATCGTCGTGGATAGGTACTTGTGACTGAGTTTGAATCCGCAAACTGATGCAAAATAAAGTTTTGGTCACAGATTATCTGCAACTCCATTTGTAAAAGGATTTACAAAGTGTTTGTATTTTTCGTTCATATCTCGTGGAAACTCAGACGTGAATATAGAGAGAGGATCGCGAGATATGCTTCACGAACAAAATAGAAAAAGGATATTGAATCGGTAAGAAAATGCCGTAACTTAAGAAAATGTCACCCTCTATCAAGCTCGACGTGTTGCTTGTGTCGACCCGTGTTCTGATATTGTAACCGACAACATATTCTAAAGATTTTCCAAAAACCACGCTACATTTTTTCAAAAATTAACACCACATTATTTTCGTTCCAGCTTCATTTTCATACCGATATTTTTCGGGAAAAACTCCGGATCTTTCGCAAAACAAATGTAAAAAGGTCATCCTTTTATCTCACAATTTGCAATTTGAATACGCAGACAAATTAATCCCGCAAAAAATTAACCAAAAGAATACAAAACCGCTGCGCGGGAACAACGGTCTGCTCCGAAATATGCGACAGAGGATATCATTACATTCTACGGCTACTGCTTACACACGGTCCCGCAGTCCCGCTGCTAACCTGACTTTATCACGTTTTACTTTTCGGTTCCAAGTAGTGGCTTCCACAAAAGATGTAGAGGAAATAATTTAATTTAAAAGTAGCGGGACAGTCCGGGACAGTTAGGTTGCCGGATCCTAAATAACAACGTCTCCCGACGTGTGCGTACTCCTTGATATTCCATGCGCGAACTTCAATTTCAAAGGTGGCGTTTGTTATTCCTCAACAATGAAAATCACGCAACGCATTCAGACAAAAACAAGGAATCTTCAGTAACTAATTTTCGTTTCCAGTCTCCAGTGAATACCCGAGGACGTGTGGAAAATATCTGAGGTTTTCTGACGTGTTTTGGCTCGTTGGGAGATAATAACCTGTCTTGTTTCCCGTCGTGCTCGTCAGCGTCTGTCCGGGTTGCGGGCGCGGCACGGGTGGGACGCCAGTACGACGTTTTGTCACTAACGCATCATTTGTACTGTTTACCAGACCGTTATTGGGCTTGTTTTTGGCAAACTCGCAGCGTATTGCGCCGCCCTGCGCCTCTAAGCCTGAAATGAAAGACCGTTTCGGTTCAGCCCCGAGAATTGGTTGCCTTCATTAAGGGTCTCTGTTTGCGCGTCTGGCGAAACACTGTTATTTAAACTAATTAACAGAGTATTGTGAAGTGATAGAGAGAAAATAACGAACATTAATCTTCACTACCACCCTTTTATTAAGAACGTAATGCTTTCATCTGGTTTCAAATTGGCTTTGTACGCCGTTGTTTCGATTAATTCGGAGCGAACTATTGTCACTGCGGGCTTTACGTTGACGTGAACTTAATTCACCTGTAATGGCTGAGTAACTGAAATAAATAAGGCTAGCTAATTTTATTTTGTTGTTCAATTTGTGATGAAACTGCGGCCCGGCCCGTCGCCGCGCGCCCCCCACAGCCAAATGTATATTAATGTGCCACCCGAACCACAACACTAATATTGTTTTCTTTTTATGTCCACGACCTCGAAAGCTTTTACTAGTGTCAACTATTACGCTTGTTTTACGGTTTGAAGTAATGTCATTGTATAGACGAAGGAACAAAGGAGACTGACATTGGCGGAATACTCCGTAAAAATAAGAGTTTACTCAAAGGTTCCGACGAGAAAATCTCGCCTAACGACTGAATATCGTGAGCAAGAAATGTCACGATCCGCGCTGTGAGCTGTGAGACTCAGACTCAGGTTTATGATAATTTTATTTTAGGTACCTTGAGATTTTATTACTGTACAGGATATGCATTGTGGGAAATAAGATATTATAATCCTTAAGATATGAGGCTTGTGAACTGAATTTAGTACGTAAGGACCTACAGAATAAATACGGAACAGAAGGCACGAGTTGCCAATGGGGACTGACCGCAGTTCAAGTCGCTAATTAGTAATTCCTTATTTAAAGGAATCGCCGCAATACGGAATCAAAATTCAACTTCGTTAATTCGGGGAAAATGATCCGTGAATTATATAAAAAAAAAAAACAAAGCAGATGAGGCGGTAATACCTTGAGCCCTGGGTCCGTCGGTCCAGTGATGACGTAAGAATTTTATTACCTCCCGTAGCCCTCCGCAGACCGCACTCTCCCGCCACTGGTTCCGTTTCAAGAGGATTAACTTGTAATCCCACGGGAGGACCAATATCATTCATTAGAATGCTATTCCCAGCTTTATTACGTCTGACACAATGTTTTCGTCGGCATTTGAAAATGGTTTTAAATTACTTTTTAACTGTGATTCATTCGCAAAATATTGAGTGGACACTCGGTATTTTCGGACCTTCCATTTATTAAAAATCGAAATTTATGTGTACCGTTATAAATAGAAGGTTTTAAACAAAGAGAATCTGCAAGAGTTAAGTTAAATTAATTCAAAAAATGAAAATGTCTGGGACAGTTAGACATAACAAAGAAAATTGTATTGTGTTAATCGCCATCTCTAATTATAAAATAAATAGCCCGATGTTGTACCCTAGCCCTAGTTCGGCCTAGGCAAGCAATTTAAAAGACAACTCAAACACTGGCTTCTATTTTTATTCCAGTCTTCCAACTTCCACTATCCGCTTTAACTTTATTTAAAAGACATTTTAAAATTCGAACTCCAGTAGCTTCTAGTATCGAATTTATCGGCTTTTAAAAGATTTTTTCGAATACTGTATGCAACTGTTTAGAATGTTGCTCCATTGAAATACTATTTCGAGAATACATTCTCGATTCGAATTTTAAACAAACTATTTTCTACATAACATGGCCGTAATCACTGACAGCTGTCACTGTCAATACGTAACAAGCTCACACATTAGAAGTCTTACAGACAGTTCAATTAACAGGCGGGGTGTATTCACGTAGTGCGTAGGCACAAGGACAATGTCGAGGCAGGCCGATCCGCGATGAGCCGTGGTATTAAATCTAGATTACCGTTTGGCGTTTCCGCTCGGCTGGATAATCAACGGGACTATATTAAAGCTATCAGTCACGTGACGCATGACAAGCTACGCGTGTTGTCACGCGGATCGTTCGCATATCAAACGTAAATTGTGGGATAGTGTCGTGACAATTACACATTTTCATGGGTTAAAGGATCGTACCACTCCGCTGTACATTGGGAAGCTATTGTTTGTATTGATTCAATAATGTGGTTTGTATTTCAAAATTTTGTATAACTTTACGTGATGTTTTTGAAGATTAAAAGTGCTTTATTTTTCTAATATTATTACCGATTAAATTGTTGAGTACACGTTTGTGTTGATAATTGTTGGTTACGCCATATGGAATCACGAAAGTAAACGCCTAACCATTTTTTTTATGTGCGGTGGAAGATTATTAAATATCCCTATACCAATCTACGTTAACTGTAGAACAATTCTCGATCATTAGTTCACGACAACGACCGCATTACTAACTTTACGATGACATCGGCGCGATCGATGGAATTAATTCAACCTCAAATTACAATATCTTATAAAACATGGGGAATTGCGTCGCATTTTTTCCGTGCGTCGTTTAATCCAAATCGAATATTTGAGTTAAGCGAGCACCATAAAATATGATTAGTGGTTATGTGGGGTCCGGCGCTGGCGACACCAACGGCAAATATGGCCGGCCGGCCTAGGCAAACACGAACGGACCGCCGCGGGCCGAATACGCACCATTCACAAATATTGTTTCCCCTGATCTTCATGTTTCTGACAGTTGATGGCAGAATATGTTTGATTTATCGGCTACAGTGAAATCAAAAGGGAAACAACAGGCAAATTAGCAGGGAATTTTCACTCTCGCTTACTCAATTCATACATAGAATTTGTTAAAAATAGCCTGTGTAAGCTTCTAAAAATGGGTAACCCATTTGTTTTGAATACCCTAAAGTCCAAATTATAACAATCGTCTCAAATACGCAGAAAATAACAATGTAAGCACAGTCATAATCTTATACTATGTACTTACTTACGTACTACAAGTTCTAGTTAAGCCCCACGTGTACGCACTTACGCGTACCTATATAACCTCTATTCATAATGATTATGGCAAATAATATCTTTTGTGAGCGGAACACTATCAGGTTTTATGTCATAATTATGGCGGGACGGTGCCCGGGGCGAATGGCGACCGGGCAACCGGGCATCCGGGCCGCTCGCCCGGGCGGCGCGGCGGGCCCGCCAATGTGTTTTCATCCGACACTGCGTAAAGGCGATTTTTACAAATGGCGCGACTACCCAACGCCTGCATTAATTGGATGCATTGACCGCGATGCTGTCCGGATGAAAATATTTACGTTCTCCGCAAAATATATTGGAATATTTCCAGGTGAACGGTGACGGCTCTATTATGTGAGTACGTAGTTGGGGAATCAGGCAGATCATGCGAAAACCAATCGCTGTGGAAGTTTGGCCTGATACATAAGCGCGGCAGTTTGTAATCCACACGGCTTGACTGGGTAGCTGTATGAAGGGAGATAATTAAGCAATACGATCGGTGCTTAGCGCGACACTACATCTAAATTTAGAGATAATGGCGTCATACAATTATGTTCGAGTGTATGACGCTTGATCTGTTGTGTTAACCGCTACTGTAGACTGTCGCGTATCGATTGCTCATTAATGGAGCGAAGTTAACCACTGATTTGTTTATTAGATGCTGAATCTAATCAATAGCTAAATCTATATTAATGAGGATTTTAAATATTTTAATATGGGCAAGTTGCTCTAATTCATAACTAGCTAAGTATATTAGCAACCTAAACGCGATCACCCTCTGATCTCTCGCACTTAACTGATTAACTATGATGAATAGTATCACAGAAAGGAGGCTTTACATGGCTTCCTGGAAGCAATAATAATTAATTAGCCAGTTAATTAGTGCGGCTGCAGTTGGTGTAAATCAAGCGGTGGCCGCCGGCGTGATTTCTGCATTGTTATGGTGTTCACTGCGTCTTATACCCATGCGAAGTTTGAAGGTATAATAAAAAACTGGCTGGTATTAAAGAGTAAGTAAAAATAGAAATATTCTCTACAGCTGTTTTGCTGAAAACATTTGTTTAGTCAAAGGTTTTAAGTGCCTCCTTTTTGTGCGCAAATTGTTTAAGAAATGATTGTTAGTAAAATAGTTGAGTTAATGCTCAACCAAACTGTTTTGTATAGTACTTTCCTTTTTTTTTGTAGGTGAGTTTTGATTCCGTAATATGTTATTAATACATTGGAATAGACACATCAGTAACGTTTATTTAAAAGTTGCCCCCACACTAGGAATTTCTACTGTATCGTGGGTGCGTTTACAAACACTTAAATTCACATACACAAACACAATCAGACCCGAAACAACTATCTGTAGCCCATACAAATATTTGTTCCGTGCGGGGATCCAACCCGTGACACAGTGCAGCAGTCCAATAGCTCAGCCACTGCGCCAACCATGCCGTCAGCACATTAGTTATTTTGATAAGGTAATCCTTCAAGTTTGAAAGAATTACTTTTTATTTATCTAAACAAAGACGAAGACTTTTTTATTTATTAAACTTAGTTTTTATGTATGTTTTTTTGACATTCGACGTGTATCAAACAATGCTGAAAAAACCAACAAATTTTACGATTTCTTAATCCTATTATCAATACAAGTTCCCTCTCACAACATTTCCATACAAAATTACTTGACTTAATTGTCGAAACAATATTGTTTGTATCAATTCACCCGCTGAAGTGGCTCTTTGTGCGCCAGTGGCTGTTGAAACCTCCCCTGTTTTAAACACAATGCTACCGAGAGCCGGTGCAAGCGGCTTATTTACCTAAACGAAGGCCTATTAGAGCTTTGCTCAACCCGAGAACTGGAATTCTATGTTTAGAGGAAGATGCGTTACTGTATTTTGTGGTGGACCGAGTTCCGTGTTTAGGCTCGACACAAATCGCTGTGGAAATATCTCGTAGAATTTTGTGAACGTAATTCCGCTATAGGAACAACTTACATTGCTTTACTTACTATTTAAAATTCTAGCTGAGGCTCGTGAACTTTAACCGCGTGTTTTTTTTTGTAAAATAATAATAATATAATAATATTCCACAACTATCACACAACGCCATCTAGTCCCAAGCTAAGCAGAGTTTGTGTTATGGGTACTAGACTACTGATAAACATACTTATATATTTCTAAATACATACATATTATAGATAAATTACACCCAGACACAGAACAAATGATCGTGCTCATCACACAAACATTTGTCCTGGGTGGGAATCGAACCCACGACCTCCGGCATAGCAGTTAGGGTCACTAACCACTAGACCAACAGGCCAGGCAAAATACCTACTAAAGTTTCTATAATATTGTAATTCAATCAGGATTCATATACACGTGGCGCCATCTATTATTATCATAGGAAGGCTATTTATTGTTTTTGCTTTCTGCTTTCAACAGTGCTTTTTTTCGGGATGAAAAGGCAGGTATGCTATCAGCGGATTGTTCGAAAGAGATACCGCGGCCTCGAACGCAAAGGGCTTAGAAGGAACATTGGTGGTTTTTAGTCAGCAGAAGTCTGAAACTCCCTACCGCTCCGCCCAGAGCGGGACGAGTTATTTGATAATACGCACACCAAAAAAAAAGTACAAACCAAAGTGTGTCCGTTTCTGTACACCTGAAAACGTAAATGCAAAATTTCAGGACGATTGGTTTTGACGTTTATACGTGACAATGGTACCACATAACTAAGTTTCGCATTTATTATATTATAGTTCTTATAAACACACGTTACATTACATATGCACAAGACTAGGAATATACTTAACTTCAATACATTATTTAAAAATGCATCGGCTATTAATATACAATTTAACACGTCAGACGATTGCCTACCATCCGACTTTTACTCGAAAGAGGTTCACGGTTTTGAAGCCAAAAAATTATATGAAAAACTATATTTATTGACGTTTCGAGTATATATTTTTCTTATGTACCGGAAGTAAGTACTTAAGAAAAATATACTCCCCCATGTTCAACAAAGGAAGATAAATAAAAAACTTTCAGACAATTAAGCGTCACTTATCAAACTAAACACCTACATTACACTAGATCAGTTGTTCTGAATAAATCCGTGGAAGTTTTGAAAACAAGCGAATGTTGTGAATAACTGTGAACAGCGCCGGTGTATAGAATCTACAGCGAGATATCTATGAGATTCCGCTTCCTTGAGGCACTGGGACATAACCTATCGTACACACGGACGTTTAGTTCGTACAACATTTTAGAAATTATTGCAAAGAGGTTAGCGTCACTTGAGATGGGTTTAGAAAAAAATAAGTACTAGCGTCGAAAACTTTGAGGCCGTCGGACATGTTAGGAAATCCGTCCATAAAAAAAACTAAACTTCAACTTCTATCTGTCATTCTCCATCTTATAATTGCCATGTGTTTTTGTTAAAATTTTTATAAATAAACAATTTGTACAATAGTTTCAAAATAAGCCCATTCAAAATGTGCAAGAAATTCGCGAAGCATAAACCCAATACCGCATACATTTGACCGAACACCGTTTGACCTATTTATTGTTCACACATATCACCCGTGTGTCCCAGCAGTTCCCTGCACAGAAACTATGTTTATTACTAAACAGTAACCACCAACTTGTGTACCTACCCGGCGAGAATTTAGCCGAAATACTAACTACAAATGGCATACGGAACGTATTTTCAGATGTGTTTGGCTTGCTTAAGCAATTAATGTGGATGGAGGTATTCTGGCTGGTTTATTATAGTTATTTGTTTGTTTTTGGCGATTAGTAAAAGAAGGGTTACGCTTACGAGAAACTACTGGTTAATAATCATAAGCTGCTGAGGTTCTTCTTCAGGTTCAGCTCAGGTTGTGCTTGCCATGGTTAGTCCGCGGATGGGTGACCACTTATTACATACCGAGTTTCCTCCGTGTTTTGGAAAGCATAATTATTAAGCCATCGCCGTCGGCCCCACCCGCTTTTGTAGATATTTGATGGCAAAAAACGGAACCCTTATAGATTCGTCATGTCTGTCTGTCCGTCCGTATGTCACAGCCACTGTATTCGGAAACTATAAAGACCACTCAGTTAAACCTTGGTAGGTAGATGTTTTCTGTGTACCGCTTTACGATTATTATACAAAAATAGAAAATAAAGCGTTAATGGAGGTGTACCCATACATGGAACTGAAACTAAAAAACTTTTTTCATCAGTCGGTTGTCGGGGCTGCGGCATGTTGTAAGAAATACCGCGGCCTTAACATAAAGGGCTAAGAAGGAAAATGGGTGGTTTTTAGTCAGTACAAGTCTGACACTCCCTTTCGCTCTGCCCAAGAGCGGGAGGGGTTAATTGATGATTTCCCAAGCCCAAAAAAAAAAGTTGTCAATAGATAGTTGTTAGATGGTAGTTTAGAAATGACTTTGAGGTTTCTAAAACTATTATTTCTAAAGTGGTGTATAATGTGTGAATTACTTCTTAAAGCTGTATAAAAAATCTTAATGTTGTTTTTGGTAGACAGAGCCATACTTCCACTATAATTTTTACCAATACTTTTTTTTTAGAAATAGGTCGATAGCAACTTAATATCTTTGCAGCAGCGAAATATAACAAAAAAATATTCCAAGGTTCACAAAAATCAACGAAAGTGAATTTTCTTAAATATTTTAATACCCGAGACTCGATCGCAAGATTTTTTTTACCACAATCTTCATTGGAGCTAGCTGATAAAAACATCGAAACGTTATTAAATAAAATTGTGGAGGCCTTTAAAAAATATACTTCGAAATTAAACTAAGGTATGATATATCATCATCACTAATCTAGTAACTTTTCAAGACATTAAAGAAAAATGTTTATACTATGAATAAAATAAAATTATCATAATTTCATCTCATCTACCTTAAGACAACTCGGCAGATGAACGAAGCAGACTGTGTGACAAACATCACCAAATCTTAGAACAGACTGGTCGTCTTCATCTTTTGTTTAAGTGAAAAAATAAAAAAAATACCTGTCCATTATTTTTTGATTCGATTTTTTTGGTGAAAGAAAGAAAGAAAATGTATTTATTGGATTCACACAGGACAGAACAAATTGACAAAAAAAAACAAAAATTAAAAAAGAAAACGAATACCCTATTAGGACAATCAATCAATAGTCTAAGGGTAAGGTTGATTCCAATACCCCCCACTGATCCCCAACAAAATAAATCTCAGAACATTTTAGTTAATAAGTATGACGACAAGAGTCTATAGTCCGCTCCTCAATTTTCTGGATTATTAGTGATATATAGCGTTTCGATACGAGCTAATGACTGCCGCCGGATACTATGCCACTAGGGGTTAACTGGTATTTCTAGTGATTTATTGACACCAGTGTTTCGTGTGGAAATCTTCCGATATTTTATTAAGTAATAACTGATTTTCTGAATCGGTGATGTCTGAATGAATGTTGTCGAAAAAATTTGAAATGGGAAGTACAATTTAAGTTTTACAATTGCTGCAATACTGGTTGGTTTTATTTTAAGAAAATGAAAGCTGAAACAATAGGGATAGGGAGGGTAACAATAGGGAGGGTTTACTGACTTAAAAAATATGACCCTAATTAGTCCGTCTGTTAGATTATCGAAAAATATTGGATACGTATTTTTTGTTTTATGAAATAAATAAAAATTGACGAAGATAAAACGCGTCAAAGATTTGAGTGGGGGGTTGTGACGTCACTGACCGCTAAAGAATGTCATACTAATGTTTAAGAAAATGACTTCACAAGAGTTTTCAAAGCACTGTATCGTCTTATTTGTTTGTTTACGTGAAAACAGAAAAAATACGTGTCCAATATTTTTTGGAAATCTATCTGACGGCAAAATTAGTTTTTTTTTTGTTAGCTACCCTATTATTTGGAACCTGTTTTTGAAAACCAGGAATTATATACAAAAATAACATCACGCTTGTTATCCCCGAAAGGTTAAGCAGAGGTTTACCTAAAAGTACCCCCACATTTTGCTACATTTAAGTCCCACGTAATAGGGGTCGAGGTTATTTCCAGGCACAAATACAAACTCCGTGGATGTTTTTGAAAAACTTCTGACTGAAAAACACAATATCACTTAGCTTGACCCGGGAATCGAATCAAGGACTATATGCTCAGCAGTCGCGTTTTCGACCACTAGACCAGACAACTATAAATTTATTATTGTTATTTACAAAGTCCAATACTGTTATAGATGTACCAACTTAATCCTGTATTTCAGTCCCTATTTGTCGAATGAACAGTAAGGTATTAAACCTTAATAAGATTAAGCTAAGGCACATTATTACTTAAAAATAAAATATGAAACCCACGACTCGTGGTCAGAACATTAACTTATAAGCTCATTACAAAAGACAAGCAGGTACTCCGAAGATAAAAGATAAAGAAAGCTCCTCTTAAACATTTCATCAGAAAACGTCGAAATTTAATTATCTAATTAACATTACTTGGGACGACATCGGGCGAATAAAGTCAGTGGGGGTGAATTACGACAAATTTCTTTTTAAAGAGATTCCTCTCAGAGATCACAATAATGAGAGCTTTGATTATTTCCTACCTGACTTTTTATTTCGTTTGTTCACTTTTATATTACAGGTGTTGTAGAAACCTGAAATTGTGGCATTGTCTGTACACTTTTGATATTTATTTTATTTACTAGTTTAACCAATGACATATTATTTATAGACACATCATGAACTCACATCGCGGCGCTTAAAAACGGCGAAAATATTAGATAACTACTTATACGCGTAACGAAAGGGAAAGAAAATATGACACCATGCAGCAGGATGCCTGTTGATGCCTGTTTTCTTTATGTTTTGCACAGGTTTACAGACACGATTTTTGAGGGCGGACAACGTATCTAATATATCATTGAGTTTAACAATGACAATTAAATTCGTTTTTTTTTTTGACCAGATGCTAAGTGCTGTCATACACAACGCGGCCACGCTGCCACTGCTGCCAGTCTCTTGGGCACTTTACCTGCTGACAGCGTTGAGGAAGAGTTTTGCGACGCCCTTGTATAGTTAAGTAGTTTGTTTCTTACTTCTTCTTCTACTTTATACTAGCTTGTGGCTCACCGGCTTACCGGGAGAAGAAGTATCCTATGTGTTAATCGAGGTTTTAAATTATCTGTGTTCTAAATTTCATCCACATCCATTTAGTAGTTTTATCGTGAAAGAGTAACAAACTTCCATCCATCCATACATACGCACAAACTTGCGCAGTCATATAATAAGTAATTAATCAAGATTTGAATTAGTTAATTTTGACTTTGTGTAATCTACTCAGTTTCGGTCTTAAATTCACTGACAAGGCCGCTGAATCTAGAAGCTTATAACATTGTACAAGAGTTATTTATAAAAGGTTAAAAAAAACCCTTAACGAAGCCAAAAGGTACTTGTTTCTCCTTGGCACTGCGATGAAAAATATTTATTTATTTAAACATCATGTACAAAATTGTACAGCAGTGGTTCATAAGGTCGGTCTAATTATCAGAATTCGTAAGTCAATTTGAGCAAAAATTACACGAACAACAAAATTACAGGATCAAACAATCGTATAGGTTTTGAGTTTGAGTTTGATATTTTACAAATATTTTTTTGTAACTTATGGAAATATAATAAAAAATGGCGATGATAACAGATGGCGCAGAAAAATGGTATTTTTGGAGATACGAATTCTGTTTTTTTTTTTTTTTTAATCCGACAGTATGCGGAATTAATACTACAGTCAACCTTTGGGTGAAAAAAGCGTAGACAGCTCCAGGAAATCCTATAGAGTAGATCCCACACGGCGTGCAAAACAAATTGCATTTAAATACAGGTTAAAGTTCCATCAATCAAGGTTTCAAATAAGTAAGCCTATTACACAAATGAATGGGTTTAGTATCAAAGCCCGCTGATCTAAAATACGGCAGAGTTACATTGGCGGGTTTTGGAAGCCTGACGAATATACCTAAGCATAGTTACGAGCACTAATTTGTACACACTAAGCAACTTTAAAAAGAGGTTTTCACCTATTATGTTGGTTTTATCTTTATAATTTTATAAATACAGTATTTTGGAACCCATGCTGTTATGAAATAGGTCTTATCTTAAAGTCATAATAATTATTCCATGATTTAATCGCTTTAGAAGTTTGCTAAGTGTGGACATACTCGTATTAGTGCTCGAGACTATACAGTGTCCGGTTGCGGGTTACATTATTTACGGTAGGTAATGTCGATCAATCTTTTTCACGAGTGTTTCTATTTATAGTGAAAGGTAAAACTTTCCGATCCCTGTATAATACCTAGGAACACTTATTTTCGGTCTCGAGGTGTATCGAGGTCAGGGTTGAACAACCTATTGCTGATTTGAAAGTTTTGATGGATGTAGGTATATAATTTTATGGGTGTTGATAGTTGGCGACTGGATTACAGATAGAAACCACATACCTACCAAGTAACGTCTATCTATACAGGGTGTAACTATACCCTTCACACATACGTCAACCAAGCATTCTGTACATCAAACTAACCCATACGCAAATTTTTTTGCTGAGAAACGACGTTTTTTTTGGGTCAAAAATCTAATTTTACGGTAAAACTCAATGTAACACTCTTAAAACATTGTGCTAGTGGATACTTTGAATAGTAAAAGGGTCATGGAGGTAATATAAGTAAAGTTATAACCTGAAAAACTAGTATTTACAAAAACAGCTGTGCAAAATTTGGAACTTTGACCCCCAATATCTCCGTAACTAGAGGGTTCTCAGGTATGGTCTAGAACAAAACAAATATCGCAGTGGTGGGAAGAACCAGTGCCCTTTGTTTGAGTTAAGGGTACTTTTACACCCTTTATGTAGGTAGATCTTGGTCACAATCCAGCAAACTATCAAAACATAAGTGAAACGAATTAAGTTTTTTTATAGATTTACAGGAAAGAAAAAGAAAAGTTTTAATTTGTGTTTTTTCTAAACAAACAAAATTAATAACGCTTAAATGGCCTCAGGCTTTAGATTTTATACGAATTGATTGGCAAACATCCATGAGTAAGACGTATTTAACGGTCAAGCTGGAAAAATGTCACCAAAAATGTACCAAAACAGCTAAGTCACTCATTTCATAGCGAAGAAAAATATTCTAGGTAAACCGATAAAGTGAGTGAAATATAACTTTTCGCCCAATAAAACACCCTGAGGGCAGTCAGTTGCTCTGACCCCATGAATTTTAAACCTGATTACTTAGCTAAGAGCGGTTGACATTTGGAGTGCTCCTAACTACTCCCATGTGGGATTTTTACCGCGTTTTTTATTTCACTTAGACGAGTATGTACATTTTAACCCTGTTACGTATGGTAATAGCGGAGAAAAGTTTGTGCTGAGCTGAAATCTACTTAAAAGCGAGACAATAAGGTTCTTTGCGAGCTGTCGGGATGCGTGGATCGATGAGCAGCATATAGGTCCGCGTAAATATGTTTGCCTTTCCTATGTTTTTCTTGGAATATTTAGAAGCAAAATGAGATCACCTGGTCTATTAAAGATATTCAAAAACAAACTCAAAACATTTATTTCAAACTAGCAGTTGCCTGCGGCTTCGCCCGCTACAACTCGAAAATTATCCCACGGGAAGATAAAATCGGGATGAAAACTAACCTAGGTGTTAATCCAGGTTATAAACCAAATTTGATCCAAATCCGTTCAGTAGTTTTTGTGTGAAAGAGTAACAAGTATACACACTCACAAACTTTCGCCTTTATAATATTAGTGTGATATACCCAAAACTTAAATAAGCTACGTACAGTCTAGCAACAGGCATAATAACTGTAAAAGGACTGTAGTTACTCATTTCGAAGCCTCATGGCGAAGAATGACCATGAAACTCCATGGACACTTTTCAAATTAAGTTAGAAGCAAAAGAAAGAAGAATCATAAATTAAGATATTGCTGGGTGGCTACAATATTGTTGCTTCTACATGTGAGCTCAATATAGAAATAGAAAAACTCATAACATCACGGCTGTACTCGCAGAAGGGTTAGACAGAGGCGTACTAAATAGTAGGTATACTCACATATCGCCAGTAATGTTTAAATCCCTTACAATTGCAAGCCTGTTGCCATCAACCGGACACAAATCTAGACTCCGAGGTTGCTATTGTGAAATTATTTATGGAAAAACCTCATTGTAACACTTTGCGTGACTTTTTTTTTTTTTTTTTTTGTGGGTGTAAAATCATCGAATAACCCCTCCCGCTCTTGGGCAGAGCGAAAGGGAGTTAAATTGGGACAAGCCCGCCTCACTATTCCCAAACCACTGTAACTTCTGTAAGCCAGAATCAACAGTGGCGACCACAAGAAAAGCGCCGAGACAATGAAGCTCGACGAAGTCCCAGAGAAATGATTTGACTGTCTTGGATCCCGCAACGAAATTAATCAGAAAAGAATAGCGGAGGAGTAGGAAAAGCAGAAATTTCCACTTCCCTCCATATCAGCAGGAGACAGAAAAGAACACGGCCAATAGGCACACAGGGACGCATACAACTGGGATAAGCCCAGTTGCCTAGCACCACGGATATTGTTGTCATTAATATTACTGGGTCCTAAGTTGTGAGCTGTTATATCTGATTCCAATAATAGGTATGACAAAAATGCTTGAACGCACGGAAATTTGTTCTAGTTTCTACAAGGTCCGTATAGTAAATAACTCCGGATGTAACCTGTACACTATCCAACATAATATTGCGTTCATTCTGCCAAAGACTACACTCCCATAAAATGTGATGTGCAGATTGTTCATATTCGCAGTCAGATGTAGAACATTGACAAAAAGGCGACGCAACAAGCTTGAAGGAAAATAATTTACTCTTAAAGTTACCATGACCTGTGAGAAATTGGGCAACACAGTGATCCACCTCCAGCCATGTCCTGGCCAGCCGCTCACGAACGGATGGAAAGAACTGGTGGAGGTGTCGGCCTTTGATGGAATTATCCCACCTACATTGCCATTCTGACAAAAGATCCTCCCAGACGTCAGTCTGTGGTTTAAGTAATCTAGCTATTTTAGTACGGTCACGTTGTGTTAAAAAGTCTGCGTCCGCGGTCTCTCGTGCGCAATAGTACATTGAAGCACGGCGCTGCACTTCGAGATCGACTGGAAGTACCCCTGCCAGTACCGGTAAGGCTTCAGTACTAACCGTCCTATACGCTTTACACAAGAAAATCAAGGCCAACCGCTGGCTTTGAAGTAATTTACGTCGTGCCGCTCCTATGGTGGCCCTATCGGCCCAAACTGGTGCCCCGTAGCACATACACCCCAAGTAAGTAGCCCCATAGATCGTCTTCAGAGTTACAAATGATAAACCCCACGTAGATTTAGATATTCTCGTTAGGGCATAAAAGTTCTTTTTAGCTTTTTCACCGACGGTTTTTATATGTTCAATGAATGAAAAATTCCTCTCTAAGACAAACCCAAGGTAGCACACGGACTCCTTCTTTTTCACGGGAACGTTATTAAATTTTATACTGGGGCATGATTTAAGATTACCTTTTAAAAGAAGTTGATAAGTTTTATGTGGTGCAAAGGTCAGACGGTTACGATCACCCCACTGGGATATTAATTTTAGGCAAGTGTCAGCCAAATTTTCGAGTCCAGCCCGAGTACTTGACTGAATGAGCAGCAGGCCGTCGTCCGCGTAACCGGTTAATGAACAGCCGCATGGAAGTGGAATCGCGAGGAAGTCATCAAAGCCTACGTTCCATACATACGGACCCATAACCGAACCCTGAGGGCATCCCATGGTGAGGGACTTTGACATAGAATGATGTCCGAGTTTGAGTTTCGCGGAACCATTTAAGAAGTACGAGTATACAAGATTGTATATGTTTTTAGGGCAACCACGAATTTTCAGTTTAAGGAGTAGCATCGGCCACCATGCGTTATCAAAAGCCCCAGAAATATCTAGAAAGATCCCAACTACGTACTTATGTTCGGATGTATTGACAATTTTCCGGACAGAAAGTGCCGCGTCTACGGTAGATTTTCCCACGGTAAAACCGAATTGGTTGTTGTGAAATTTCGGTCCGTCTGGTAGTAAACGTGGAACGATAAGACGCTCCAGGAGTTTCCCCAAAGATGGTAGTAGTGTTATAGGGCGGTAAGACTTAGGGTCGTCCGGTGGCCTGTCGCCACTTTTCGGAATTATTCGTATAAAGCCGCGTCGCCATATACGAGGAAAAACGCCTTCTGCAATGCAACGGTTGTAAACACTTAAAATTGCGTCGGCCGCTGTTTTACATGCTTCTATTATCATCCGATTAGATATTTTATCTTCACCTGACGATTTGTTAAGTGGGAGTTTCTTGACAACTTTAATTAATTCGTCAATGGTTGGAAGGTCTGACGCAGGTGATTCAGGTGGCACAGCCGCCCACGCCCTGATCTGCTTGTGGTAATCATTGTCATTATCAGGCAAATCATCAGGTATCAAAGTATTTAATAGAGCTTCGGTTGTCTCCTCAATACCGGTGGTGTGTTTGTTGTTTACTTTAATGTTTTCGACGAACGCAAGATCCACTGATCGGTTTGCTTTGAACTCGTGATACAATGGAGACCACGGACCTTCGTGTTCCACGCGCGCCTCAAAGAGATGTCAGCAACATGGGAGGGGCCCGAAAACGCCGACGCCTGTCGGGGCCGCGGGTAGTCCAACGGTTATCGCGGCCTCGACATATAGGGCTAAGAAGGAACATGGGTGGTTTTTAGTCAGTAGAAGTCTGACACTCCCTTTCGCTCTACCCAAGAGCGGGAGGGGTTATTTGATGATTCCCCCCCCCCCCCAAAATCTACTTAGAGTGTTTTAAAAGCATAATTAAAATCTTGAGGATAAGATTCACACGACTTGCTTCTAATTCCAGGTAAAGACAAAACCAACTAAGCCAAGCCAAGTAAATACTCACATAAATATTTTTATAAGTGAATATTATACGCAGGCTAAAGAAACCTCTTATGTTTTTTTAAGAATTCTTATGAGGGAAATAAATAAATGTTACGCGTTTTCTCATAAAGTTAATTTACTCAGAATTCTGTTCAGATATAATGTGGTAATTGAATTGTTCTTGTGGTCTTCAAAGTATCTTTGTAGATACTATGTTCTAAGAACTTGACAGGATCGTGGTAGCTTATGAAGCGTCTGGCATAAGCTGTCATCTCAAGAATACTAAAATTCCATCAAAATATTACCAACATATTCTCTTATGTCTAATAAATTATTTAAGCGTATCTTCGAAATCACTGCAATGTCATACGCTGAATTTTGTGGGAAAATCAGGACTGCGAAAATGGAATATTAAATCAATGGCACGCATTGTTATAGTGAGATCATGGTTTTATCCTCCAGCGGTCCAGCGGGATGGTGTTAGAAAGAAACTACATTTATTTGACACATGTCACAAGTGCACAAAATGCTTAAAAAAATATGACACTGTGTGCCTCACGGCTGCGCCAAATAGGCCCAGTTCAGCAAAAATGCCGGGGAATTAGTACCCGACGCTGGTTTTGAAATGGACCCGGATAGTAACTTATGTATAAATCCGGTACGCCTTTGTGCAATGTGAATCTAGATTAAAGCTTTAAATTCGAAAAGGTATATTTTAAACTCTTTGAGATTCTGCTACTTACACCTCTGTGCGTAGCTAGAATAAATTATTCGCTTCTTTTACATAATTAGTGTACTTTAATTACCCTGTCCAAGAGATATTTAAAAGAGAATATCAAGCGTAAAGAGGGAATTAAGGAAAGGAGCATTTTTCTTTGTCCTCTTTGCTCAGATTAACAAGTAGCGCCATCTCTTAGTGGAAGAGGAACTAAATAAAAAAAACCACAGATATGATCCTAATTTACTAACTCCAAATCTTACGTAGTAAGTACAATTGTTATAGGCGACGGTGATGTTTTAAAACTTTTTATGAAAATTATTTGGATTTTATATTTTGATATAGGCCTGTTTACTGGTTTCATACCTTTGCTTCTCCTTCAACCTGGCAAAGCAAAGCGCTAAAATAAGTAAATTAACTCACTATGAGTTCTTGACAAAAATACTTTTCGTTGTATTATTTTGTGTTTAACGTTTGACATTGAAGTTTTTCAATTTGAAAAACGTATATTACACGTGGGTATTTGTTACTGCAGTTGTCGGCTCCATAACAACCTCACTTGCGGCTCAGGCATGAATTTCACCTCTAATGCAACAAAAAAGTTTGCCTACTTATATCTAAATGTAATATTTTCAAGTTCTGTATAAACCATAAAAAATACACAGATATTTGAATAATAGGTACCTGTACACACTTATGAAGTACGCTCGTATGCTCAAATTAAATTAATAATAATATGCTTTACTGAACTTTATTATAAATTTTACTGAATCTGACAGCTTTAATTGCATAAACAAGTTAGTTAATAACTCTGCAATTTTATCCAATTTCGTTTACTAATTTATCAGTAGATAGTTATTTTCGGTACTTACGTTTAAACTTTTCAGACAAGTTGTGGGTAATACAAGACCTTGTTTCAGTTCTACATCTCTAATATAATTTTAGTTATTTTCTACTTGATTTGTTAAACTTCGTAAACAGGCTTTAATTTTCAAGATCAGATCAGAGATTTATATTTTTGATTGTCAATTAAATTATTGTAAAATCTTTCCTCTTTATAATAATAAGTGTTTATTAGAAAAAAGGTAACAAGAAAATTGTGTTTATTTGGCAAAAATACCTTAATTATTTTACCCAAAGCTTCCAGATTTCTAACAACGGATTAAAAATGTACCTATAACTACAACAAACTATCCATACACATTTAACCCCATGTAATACTTACATTCGAAGTCAAACAAGGCCACAAAACACAATAGAAGCAAAAATCAATAACAAAGCAATTTCAAAATGCTTAACGACTAATGGATATCATATCAACAATGTTTACCATCTACTGATGGCTGATTACATGGCTTATGAGTGCCGGTATCCACGCCCGGGTGGTCGTAATCAAGCCCGGATAAACAAACAAACAACCGGGTAACCGGGCGATACTACCCGGCTTCCGGAAATTAACTTATGCGACCGTGGCAGTTGCAGCAGATGCTTTTTTCTGTTGCATTTTGTAAAGTGAGCATTGGTCTTAAATGATTTGTTACACTTGGATAATGGTTCGTTGCATATTAGCATAACACCACCTAGTTAAAATAACATAACATTACGCCTGTTATCCAGTTCCAATGCAGAGATGTACCTAATACCACCTAACCTACATAAACAATTCACCAGTTATTTAACTGTCAGTCTTTGATAACTTCAACACTTTTGCGAGAATTTGAAACATGAACCCAGCGTATTATTCAGAATTTCCCTGTAATCTACGTTTGTTCGATGCTTTAAATTGTCGGAAAATCCTATGAAAACTAAAACGAGCGTGCGGTTTTTTATAGATAGTATACACAGATTTATTGATTAGCTATTTTCGTTCTTTTACATATTTCAATATTTTTCAAAATTTATCACCAGATACCAATAGGGTAGTTAACTAAAAAAATCTAATTAGTCCGTCAGATAGATTTACAAAAAATATTGGACACGTAGTTTTTCTTTTTTTACGTAAGCAAACAATGAAGACGACACACGAGTTTTCAAAGCACTGTATCAGTGCTTTGAAAACTCGTGTGACGTCATATTCTGAGACATTACTATGACATTTTTTTGCGATTAGAGATTTTTGATGCATTTTATCTTCGTAAATTTTTATTGATTTGATAAAACAAAAAATACGTATCCAATACTTTTTGATAATACTAAGGACTAATTAGAATCATATTTTTTTAAGTCAATCAACATCATTATGGGCTAGCAATCTGTTCGATGCTAATACAATCTTAACGTATGACGCTGCTCGTGTCCGATACGAGGCGCCACTTGTCACGTCAGACATGAACTGTGGAAGCTATGGTCCATACGTGTGTATGTGTGTACCGTAACACGCTCATACATTAGTGCCAGACATTCAACATATGTCAAATTGTCCAGTGGTAGACGTCTCGCAATTTATATGATGACGATGACAGTTTAGCGGGCGAAAATGATCTCAGTTTTGCTCAAAAATGATCCTTTTTACTTCTTGGCAGCCGTTTTGGATAAAAGATTTAAAAACGCAAAGAAAATTAAAATAGATATTTAGGAATTATATGTAAAACAAAGGAGTAAATGGCGCCATGGCGTTTGACAGGAGACCCCAAAGAAGAATGGCACGAGAGTAAGAAGAAAATGATGTTTAAAGATTAGAATAGGTATTATTAGGATATCAACTTACGTGATACAGAAGATCACGGGAAGACCGAGAGGTCAGATATCGGTCTAAATGGGAGCAGACAGTGGAAGAGAAAGTCGCTTTCGTATACAGGGTGTAAATCGACCCTTCACACAGCCGTCAACTAAGCATTCTGTACATCAAACTAAGTACCCCTACGCAAAAATGTTTGCTGGGAAACGACTTTTTTTTTGAGGTCAATAATCACAGTTTACGGTAAAACTCAATGTAGCTCTCTTAAAACATTGCGCTAGTGGATGCTTTAAATAGTAAACGGGTCATAGAGGTAATTTAAGTAATGTTAAATACTGAAAAACTTGTATAAATTACAAAAACAGCTGGGAAAAATGTGGAACTTTGACCCCCAATATCTCCGTAACTTGGGGGTTCCCAGGTATGGTCTAAAACAAAAAAAATATCGCAGTGGTAGGGAGAACAAGTAGGGTAGGTAATTTTAAACCCTATATATAATCGATCGCAAACAAATGACATAAAAGCATGAACTCAATGTTAGTAAAGCATCACCAGAATATAGAAAAATCTGGCCTAGTGCAAGTCGGACTTCACATGAAGGGTTCCGTACCATTGTAGTAGATATCGAGAGATTTTCCATGTTATTTTAGCACCATAAACTTCTTATAGGTTTTCCAGAAACTTAAGAGTGTTGAACTAACTTCAGTATTTTTTTCAAAATTTTAGGCGGGTTTTAAGGGGGGTGTGAATGGTCAGACAAAAAGACATCTATATGTCTTTCTGTCTGACCATTCACACCACCATTCACACACGAGTGATCCTAAGGTTACGTTTTTTCTTTTGAAGTAGGTACGGAACTCTAATAAGTACACCTTTTTGGTGGTTTAAGGTGGTTTACGTTTGCCGTAAAAAATTACAATAGTTAAGCCAAATAATTTATCAAAGAATCAAGCAAAAATCCCCAAAACTTAACAAGACAAACTGTATGCAAAGAGCCTTCGTGATTTTATACTGCACGTAAAAAGCATCAACTTCTTGTTCGATTTACGGCAGCTCCGTAGAACATTTTCTAATCAACATTCAAGTAGCGAAGTATAAGGCGGTGTCCCCATAAATTACGTTTCAAGTATGTGTAGAGCCTTTATGAAAAATGTTTTCGTAACGCGGTTTGCCAGTGGATACTTGCGGAAACTCCGCCGGCGCGACCGTGCATACGCGGCTTTATGCAAACAAAATATATTGGCCCTTTGATATGTTAGCTTCTTAACTTTACTATTAGTTTCTCGTTGAGTTATTAAATTGGCTCCGTTGGCGTTGGCGTGTGTCCCGGATTAGCTGTAGTAGGTACTATCGTTGTTTCTGATATCTATTAGCTGGCAGGTATTAAAATGCAGTTTGAGTGAAGAAAATTCGTATAACTATGTCAGAGTAAATATTTGCCCTCGTTGTTAAACCAAATATTTTGCTTTTGTTTGACACGCATGTCATGCATACCTGTTATTTGCATGGTTACTGAAATACTCATTTTAAATGTTATTTTATTTGAATTGTAAGTGACAATGCTGTTGCAGTGTGCTAAATAAATAAATAACACATTATTTTCTGTGGCTATTCAGTTATCAATTTTAATATTTAAAATAAAAAATTGAATAAATTTTGACCTGTGATTTGTTCTACCAAAAGTAAGTTAAAAGAACATAAAGGAAGCACACCGATGTCACAAAGTATTTTTAAATTGCCCTAATTAATATAGTAATAGCTTGCGTGTTTACCAAATTCAACTTTAACCCACTTTTTATCCAAAGCTTTTAACCCGCAAAGGATATCGAGAAGTCATAAAACGGCCACAAATATTTTTCAAATAAATTTCAAGTTCTATATCAATCATAATCCGATTGAAAGGAGAGGATTTAGACCCGGGACACCATAAGCAATAAAGCACTACACGTCAGATCGAGAGCCATACGATTCCAATCCGCTTTCAAGCCAGAGACAAAGGGAAACTTCGATGAAATTGGAACATCAGACTTGATTCGACGCATTCACGGAAAAACCTTTTGATATCTAGGTTAATCAACTGAATAGATCAGCCTGATTTAATTTATCTTTGTCGAATAGCATTTGTTAAAGTAAAATGTAGAATAACAATTCCAATTTTTTTGAAACGAAATCAATGCGGATAAAACGTCGATATGTCGTGAATATTTTAAGTCCAGCGTTCAATAGCGTAAATCCGTAAGCGTAATTCAAACTGTCGTTTTGCGCGCGTGTAGCCGTGCCTAATCCCGGTCGGACGGGTACAAACGACATCGTCAGGTGATATCAGTTGCAGCTGCGACGTGCTCGCTCCCAGATTCACTTACGGATTGATGGCAATGCAACGCGATATATACTCTAAGCTACAAATCACCAAACCATTCCGTTCGACTCGCACAAAAGAATATCAAAGATGCATGCTTTATTACCTCGAAATACACTTGTATCGAGCATATTTGACGCGAGTGGTATGAATATATCGAAGTCATGAAAATAACTGCATTTTTGAAAAACTTCATATCGGTTTTTACGTTGAAATCGTGCCTACACTGTATCATGCATAGCATTCACTTTTGTTTAGCGTACGGTTGTGACGACCATAAAAATAAAGAGGAAAAAATCCTTTAGTTTATGCTCTCGACACACGATAGTTACGCTCCAAATGATATTGTTCAACGTTTTTCTTTTTCATATGTAGAGGTTTGTTTTACATTGTATTCATATTATTTTCAATTACCTTCGCTGTGTTATTTGTTCTGCGAACATTATGTTGTTTGATAAACTCACTACACAGAACACAACGATATTGAAAAATGGAATTGTTCAACAAATAAAAAAGAATGAGGTACCGGATTAAATACTTGTATATTTTTGTAAGAACAAAGACTTTTTATTACAACAAAAAGTTCACATGAAAAAGAGAACGGTCATAAAATCACATTTATGACACGTTAAGAATTTATATTCACCAATAATAAAGTTTAATTTAAGCTGAGTTGTCATGGAGGCGCCAAAACTGGCTCATTTTCCGGGAGTGCGTTAAGCATGTAGGTCATAAAGGCGGGACAGAGCGCCGCCACTGACGGCTCTCATCAAGCCCTCGATATTTCACTGAACATTACAAACGTGAGGGACGACTGATGTTAATTGGATGCGCAGGCCGCAGCAGGCACGGCTATGAAATATAAAACAGGCAGTTTCCAGGTGACTGCGACTGCATTATCCTGCTGCAGATGTAACGTGTCAAGCCTAGTTACCGTGTAGTAACTGGTTTAACGGTTTGCGGGAATTTTGTTTGGTAGATTAAGGTTGGGGAAAAGTAAACTCCAAGTTTTGTTACGAAGTCAAAATGCTCTTGCATTTATTGAGTCGTTGGCGTACTACAAGGAGTCGTCAAGGGTTGTTTTGTTTTGAATCAAATCTCTTGACTTAGCTCGCGAGGTTTCTCGACATGTGGGGGTGAACTTAGCAAACATTGTCTCGATACTCGTTTTAGCCAATGCAATGGCTTAATTGCCATGACGGCGACTAATACCTGAGGAGGCTCTCATTACGCAGCTGGATCTTGATCCAGCGGTAGTTGATGAAAGCGGTAGTCCTGGATGTGATTCGTATTGTTAGGAATTTCCTCTCTCTGGAACCCTAACCACTGGTAACAAAGACCCTGTTCCCGATACCGGCGGGAAAAATTTTTGAAATGTTGTTTTCTTAATATTTTGTTAAGGGATCTTATCATGGGGTTTAGGTTTCCGCACTTAGTCCTTGAAGTGAACCATTGTGCGTGTGTTAAGGGATAATTATTGTTCACCTACATTAAAAATATTATAATTTGTGATAAAATTAATAGAGGATGATTATTATAAATTGTTGACATACGTCTACATTTTAAAAGAGGAAGTAACCCTAACATGGTTTCTATTCCCATCCTGCCCATAATCATATGCCGCTACTTTATTTGGTCCATTTCCTCTTGAACACGATCCAATTCAGATCATTTCAACTGAAAATCCTGTCCATTTTTCACTCTTTTATTACTGCATACATTTTCTGCATTATGTATTTCAATTTTCTAACAGATAAACCGGGACTTCATCAAAGCGGTGGGCGTGACGGTAAAAACGCAGCGACTCAAACAGCAACGTTACCCACACACAATACAAAATATTGCTATTTTTGTAGCACATTCGCACACAATACGTTTGAAACGGACTGTGTAATAACGCCCCATCAAAATTTCTACGGTACACTTGCCTAGCCGATCAGAAAAATTCACTCGACTCGACTCAGCTCGACTCGGTACTAGTGTCGTAATCCGCGTGCCCCGCTATGTGTGAAATTGAAATTAAAATTCTATTAAAGCGGAACGATTGGAATAGAACACGACGTAGGTATCCTATTTTTATACAGCACTGATAAATTGATTATGTGATTGGACTGGCTCAGTGGGACAGTAAGGAACAGGGCTGTTCCATTTAAACGTACCTCTTTTATTATGCTATGCTATAGCAAGCGATGTGATAGGCGCCATCTTTTGATACTGGCAAGTTGGTAGTTAAAATGAAGTTGGAAATTAATACCCTTATAATTTTACCATTTTCGAAACTTCGCTATTAGTTATTGTGGTATTATGTTATGGACAACTTTTAAAAAGTTTGCAATGCTTCTTCGAGGAAATATTTTGCAATAGTTGGTACCTCGAAGGTAAAAGTTTTGCGACGTGTTTATTTTATAACTATTAATAAAACGTTGCTATGGAAACTTTTTGCGTACGCTCACTCTTTTGCGTTCAATATGAGTCACCTTGAGTTTTATTAGTTACTAAGCCATGATTTATTACCAAGCTTTGCTGGTAAATACTTTTCAATTTATAGGGCTTCTAACTTCATTACATTATCTACCTATAAGACGTTTATTTTCTTTCCAAATAATTATTTACAATCAGCTGCGAAAGAAATATATCTAAAATTAATCTTTTTCAATGTGTCAAGTTGAAAACTGTAACTGTAAGAAGGTAGATCTCCAATAAAGCGTGGGTCGCATTTAATACGGTGCGTGGGTGGAATGTATGAATATTGTCCCTACGAAATTTTCCACATTGAGGTTTTACACTGCCGCGTTTCAGGCTCCACAATATTGCGCATGAGTTGATGTTCACTTGTTTTTTCTTTAATGTTTTTAAGATATCAGTAGTAACCTTTTAAACGAAATTAATTTAAAAAATAAAGTTGTCTTTGAAAGTTTTTTGCTGAAAGCAAATCGCTTAATCTGAAGTAATTTCAAACCACTTTCAGCGTTTTTTTCTAAAGAAGCAAAAACGTTAATTTCCTACATAGTAGGCCACACCTGCGAGTGCGATATCACGTAATTTACTAGGGACGTTAGCTCGCTCAATTGGACTCCATGACGAGAAATTCTCAGATGTAAGAACATAGTCTGTTCCACGCTTACGTACAGATTTATTGACATCGCGATAAACTTCTCTGTGGAGCACCATTCGTCGATTAAATGACGTCACAGGCTCAGTTTAGGGTCTTAACTGTCCTTTTGTTATTGTATTCATAGTACGGTCTCATATCTCGTTGCGTAGGTGTTGAGGGGCGATGTAGTTAGCATGGCTCGTATGTATAGGACAGCCAGACGCAATATGTCCGTGATAATGTATGGGAGTGCGAACGGGTGCGTCTATGAATTCGTGTGTTTCCATTGTTCATGCGTTATCGAAAACTGCCAAGACGACGGTGTAGTATTGTTCGGGGTTTTCTTTGCCCCGAAACTTACATCGAATCAAGAACTTGGACTGTTACTAAACAAACGAATTATTTAACGCGGCAAGTAATTGTGCTGGCATCCAAGTGTCGGATAACCTTAATGTTTTTGTTCCCTTTCTAAAACGGCCTCGAAAATCTTGTGTCGAGCGGAGATAACGGAAGAGGACAAAACTTTTATCATACTTTATTTTTCACTTCAGTTCCCTTGTGGGCCAGGCCGAAGTAACTGGCGTCCAACTACTGCAAATATTATAAAAATACACTTTATGAAAAAATACAAAAAGAAACGGCGTGAACTTGGTTTGTTTTTTTAAAAAAAACTGCCCAAGTGCAATTCGGACTTCCGCATGAATGGTTCCGTTGAGAGATTTTCTGATGATGAGAATTTTAGCAACATAGACTTCACATAGGTTTTTCTGTAATCTATAAGTGCTGAACTAATTTCTGTATTTTTTTTTGTATTTTAGGTTCAGTCGTTTCGGAGATAAGGGAATGGTCGGACAGGCAGGGAGACACACGAGTGATCCTATAAGGGTTCCGCTTTTTCCTTTTGAGGTACGGAACCCTAAAAAAATAATGTTATTCAGGTTCAGTTATTTTTAAACAGGTACCTAAATGACAAATGTATGTTTGTAGCCGCTATCGCGACTGTATGGGATCGGTTCGACTTCCAGTTTTGGCAAAATATTGTTAAGTATTCCATCGGAGAATTTCTTACTTGAAGCCCGGATTCAGGACTTGTGCTCAGTTCATGATAAATAATAGACATTGTAAATATAAATAACTGAAGAAAATAAGTTTATACAGAGAAGTTACATATTGCTCCGAGTAAACCGGCTTAATTATGTGATGATATTATAAGAAACACGGATAAAAAAAAGCTTCCTTTTCCAATTTTTAAACGAACACTAACAAAAATCCAACGACAAAACTTCAACAGTTCGTGTAAATTACCTTTACGCAAACCTTTGAAATAATATTTCAACTGAAAGTCTGAAATTCGAGCTAAGAAAACACAATAAGTCTTATCGCGATGCGTGGCCCGGTGAAATATAACACTCGCTTGTATTTTCACTCGACTTAGTCCAACATTTGTTTGCTTAGGATAGATTATACGCGGAGTAATTGACGGATCAAAGTTATCCCATTACAGACAATTGATTTTCTTTCAAAATTATTTTGTTGGATAGATTTGGAGGAGTTATATGGAGAGGCTCGGCTTTATATGGTGGTGGACGGGAGTACGAAACCAGCATTCTCATCAACATCTACCTAGCCTTTGTATCGAGCATACTGGGGACGGCTTTCAGTGTTATATACCAGTATTTTAAATAAACAAATACAATACAAGTATTTTATTGGAACAAAAAATGTTATAACAATTTTTGTGTACGTTAATGCTGCGTTAGTTTAGTAACTGTGTCGCAGTTATTAGCGCCCACCCCTGGAACGAAAGGCAACAGAAGTTCCAAAACAATAATTTTGGTGTTTATAAGTAGGTAGAAACTAGTATAATAATAAAACTAAAAATAAACATCTATTAAAACCGACTGCTTATCTGAACTCCTTCCTAGTTAATACTGGATCATATGATGCCTCCTTGTTCAGACTGGTGGTTAGACTTTTAGACCACTACGGGCTACATGTTACGATTGCCGAAAATCTACAAATGATCACTGGAATCAACGGCTTAACGTACTTTCCAAGGCACGAAGCAAACTCGGTATGTAATGGTTGGTCACCCATCCACAGACCAACCTAGGCAAGCACGACTTATCCTGAAGATGGATCCGAGCGTCTTGTATTATGGAGCAATGAGATCCTTTTTTTTTTTGGGGGTGGGAAATTATCAAATAACCCCTCCCGCTCTTGGGCAGAGCGAAAGGGAGTGTCAGACTTCTACTGAATAAAAAGCACCCATGTTCCTTCTTAGCCCTTTAAGTCAAGGCCGCGGTATCTCTTACAACATCCCGCAGCTCCGATGGGAGCAACGAGATCCTCGCAGGCACTTTAATAGGGTACTTCACCAAAAAAATCGAATTAGTCCGTCTGTTAGATTATCAAAAAAAAAAACAAATAACGTGTTTTATTAAATTAATAAAAATTTACGAAAATAAAACGTGTCAAAGATCATGAGGGGACTTTTGAAGTCACTTTGTGGGTAAAAAAGTACTAACCTTGTGACGTCACACGACTTGACGTGACTTTTCGAAGCACTGTATCGTCTTTATCTTTTGTTTAAGTGAAGGAAGAAAAAATACCGTGTCCATAATTTTTTGAAAATCTATCTGACGGACTTATTAGATTTTTGTGGTGAAATTCCCTATTTTGGTGAATGATTTCAGCAGTAATGCTTTCAAAGCAGTGAAGGATACATCATGAAGAAACCTATATGTCCTAATTTCAGAAATGGAAGACATGTGACATCTCCCAACCTTCACCGCGTGGACGTTCACGTCACATCTGACCTACAGATAGGAGCTTTGTGTTCCACAAGTGGGAATATTAAATGCCTCTTAAGAGTACCTGACTTCGATTGCTGGATCGGGCAAAATTTGTTTGTCAGTAGCAGTTACGGATCACGGATTTGTGCAATACGAGCCTATTGCACAAATACTTGATCCGTTACTACTCCTGTGGAACTTCTTTAACCATGAGGGGATTACATGAGTGCCCACATTACAATGTTATCAAAAGCAGAAAGCAAGATGGCTTTCAAAAGAAAAGTCCGGAAATACTTTTTGAAATCTTAATGAATTGTTCTAAATCTAGTTACTAGTCTTAGTACGTAATTATTATAAGGTTTCTTGTATTTGTATGTATTAAAATATCTATTAGTTTATTTAATTCTATCTGTATATTTATGTATTATTAAGCACCAATTTATGTATTATGTTTACAAAATGGTATTATCCTTATTTTTATTGTTTTTGTACTCTACCACAGTGCTGTGCTTTTTAACCCAAAGGTTGACTGGTAGGCATTTGTGGCATAAAGTCCACCTATGTACCACTCTTGTACATGAAGATTAAATAAATAAATAAAAATGTTCAATCAAACTGATTCTTGATTGAAGAGAGCAGAAATTACTGCCTTTGGATGTTTGACTTTTAAGTTAGCGCTATTCGAACCCATGTGATATCCACCAAGGCCCTTTAGGCCGCTTTATCAGAATCCACGCAGAACCTTAGTATGAATCACGTTAAAATTTCAAATTCCTAAAATGGATTTAATGTCTATAGGTAACTATAAGGTCCATTTTAAGAATTTTAAATTTTTAACATGATTCATATTACGATTCTGCTAAGGCGGCCATTTTAGATACCCTTGTCTCGCATGGTGGATGACCGTACGGTGCACTACCAGTCGTAAAGAGGAGGCCTGTGTCTCAGCAGTGGTAACAGTAAACAATGCCTGATAATACTGGTTTCATAAAATCAAAAAGCATATAATTCCATCTTTATTTAAAGAGTTGTTCAATTCAAAAGTGATAAGGAAAATAAGGTGTCTTCATTTCGTATATCTTCCTTTATATATAGGATTTTGTCATATCGTTTTTTGGGTAAAATAATTTTGAGAAATATTCTTCATTTTAACGGTATTATGTACATCTTGTTTAACATTGGATTCGACTTACTTTTCCCGTCGGTATAAAGTTTGGTGAGGTTTTTTTAATGTAAAATCTTCTTACCGTAAATTGTGTTCTACATTTTCCTACAACGTATCTCCAGGTTCTGCTTTTTGAAAGTTAGTAATTTTGTTTTCATAATCGTATTTGGTTATAGAGAACAAGAAACGAAAGTTATGTAGCCATTGTCCAAATAAATATTAGTTGTTATAAATTAAAACTATTGCCTCTTATTTTTGTCCCATAGACCAATCAACTCGATAATATTAGGAACAAACACAGGAATTATACGACCGCGATATTTCAATAAAATTAACTTATTTTCTCAGTTATGTATATGAGGTAGACGGGCTGGCGCCCCGGCTGGATTACGGAGGATTTGGCGCGGAACGGTGCCTACCTGTTAATATCTACATACTTGTTAAATTACCTTGTCAATTCATATGACGGGTGATACTGCCTACTTACGCCTACGCACTGCTACGCGTGTACGTAGCCGTAGCGGAGTTCATTGCTACGCCGTTGCTACGCTTTCGTAGCACTTCATTGATACAAATGAGACGGTTTGAATTATGAAAGTTAAGAGTTAAAAACCTCATACAGTATTTAAAATAAAATGAATACTAAGCTGCGCAGATAAATGTGGTGTAAAATAGCTTTAATAAAATAGACATAATTCGAATGTGAATTGCCCCACATTTTATCCGTGCGGTATCTAATGTTCCCGTCCCGCACAACTTCACTGATGTAATGGGCTGTGGAAACGAAATGTGTGTGGCCCGCAAATGTGTCATCTAAATCAAAAAGTTCGCTTAAAACCCTCGCACCAATTAATTTCTAGTACATAAAATAAAAATACTCTTTAAGTATCCGTAGACTAATTCAAACTTTGGAGTTTATCAAAGAGATGAGCCAGTTTTTCATATTAAGTATCAAGAGAGCTGTCGTAAATACAGAAATTAGCGCGAGTATCGTCGTCAGAGCGGTGTGTAAACATGAAAACTTTGAAAGTGGCGCGCCGTTGTGCCGCCGTCGTGGCACGGCCCGGCGACGGCACGGCGACGGCGGCCAATCTCACCCGCCGTGTAAGTTCCCGGCTTATATTAGCTTATCGCATCAACTCGTGCTATTAGTTTCGTAACAACTTTTATTCTACCTCCGTCAAATTATATCTTTAATATTTAGCGAGCACAAGCTTTTCGGGGTATATTTTCTCATTAGCCAACTAAATATATACCATAAAATCTAAAGCGTAGTGTTCGCTTTATATAAATGTGGTGCGACGAACTGTGGCGTTAGGCGTCCTTATTAATTGCAGCGGTCACGCTGCACTGCAGGCGCCGCCTGATTAATGAATATGAGACTTTATATCTTCGCAAGCAAAGGTTAAAATTACACGTGAATACCGTGTGTATCGGTGGTTTATTATTAAGCCGTAGATTTAACGCAAAAAAACGTAGGGCTCAAAACGGGATTATTTTTGATGTCAGAAATAATTCTGGTCTCAGAACTTGCATGTAAGTTACACAAATGGTAATGAATACAACGAACAAAGCGTTGTTGTTGGTGTCGGCGGGTGATGGCGCGCCGCTGTCGGCTCGGGTGGTCGGGAGGTCGGGTGGTCGGGTGGTCGAACATGGCGTCATATTATGTTATTTACGCGCCCGCAGAGGACAACCTTTTAATGGGGCGATAACAGACCACCCGAGACCGGCGCGTTGCTGTTAAATCTCATGCTCATAAATACGTTATGTAAACCCACCCTAATAATTAGTGGCGGTTTCGGCGTGTAGTTAAGTTTTATGAAGCCGGCGGAGGCTGCGAGTTCCACAACAAAAATGTTCCTTAATTTGTCTGCTGCGTTCCGGCGATCAACTGGAAATGGTTATGTTTATTCAGAGAATCTTGTACCCACGAGTACCTACCCTTTTTTATTTTTCCGCCGTTTTAATGCGATTGGGTTTCCGTAGCACCGCCGCAACGTGTAACCGAGATCACATTGAATATGTATAGTTCAGTCTGATTTCACGGCAACCTTCGCTTTCGATACCCTCGGCTCCACTGAATACTGACGAGATCAATTTAATAAAACAAATATATCTACTTCATCATATCCCACAAATAGCGGTTCACGAAACTTATTATTGCTTAGTTTTATGATGTCAGTGTTTTCATGAAAATAATATTACGTCGTCGAAAGTAAATAGAATAATTCCCGACTTACAATAAAGTTATTTTCATAACAGAGTGACGTACTTTCTGCTTCTTTTGACAGATCCCGGTAACAATTCTGTACTTACCTTAAGCCAATTTAACAGGTTTAACATAGATTTCGTGGTAATCGGATAACCTGCATCCATGAACGTGTTGATGTTTCATACGTTTAAGATATAAATACATAGATTTACATGTTTAAATGGTAAACAATGAAGTTAAACGTCTTGTGTACAAACTGCGCGCCACATGATCGTAGCGGAAAAGTCAGTGACAGGCGTCAACAAGACGGCGTGTTGTTAGGGCGCCGGAGGGGGCCGGGGCCCGGGCGCCGGGAGGACCGGCGAACACAGTACCTTGCTAGGGCGCCGGGCTGCACGCCTGCACTCCTGCTCTTCACTGCTTCCCCACTTTTACTTTCCAAAAGTTTTCAACTAGTTAGTTCACAAACTTGATCGTCGAGTTCAGTTCAGTGACAGAGTATGAGGAGTTCTGGCGGAAGCTAGCGTTGACAGCCGTGGGGATAGGGTGAAGCGCGTGCTGCACGTACACAGGTTACAACGAGTACAGCGACGAAGCGAGATCCGGAGTCATGCGGTCAGCCAAAAGGACACAAACCTACTGGCGAGCTGGGTGTATCGGCTCTGCGGCCGGGGGCGGCGGGCGGCGGGGCCGCGCCATTGGCCCGCCGGGGCACGCCTCCGACGTCGCCGGTGACGCCGTCGCCGCCGCCGCGTCGCCTCAGCACCGCCGACCCGACTCGACCCGACCCGACCCTAGGCCATACACTCCACAGTTCCTTACCACTCTAGGTATCTTAACTTACACTTCAAACTTTTCAACCGACGATTTGCAAATCTAAACTTCATATTTTCGAATTACACTGCGGATATAACAATAGTTCTTTTTTCGAAACTAGTTTGTAAAATAGCACATACCTGCATGCAATGGTTTCGCTGCAAATCACCCCGTGCACTGTCAGCGACGAAAAACAACTGCGTAATCGGGTCATCCGGCACTCACCACACAACACAACACACTAACGAACCGGTCAACTTGACAATTAATCAACTTAATCACCGTTTACCATAATCGCGATAATTAAATAAGTTTGTGTAGGTTAAAAATAAGTTGCGTCGGCGCCGCGTGCACGCATAGTGATTAGCTGTTGTGTTAATTTGCACCTACCCTCGCAGAACACATTTGTCAAATAATTACCTTCTATTTTTTATTAATATCCGATAGTTGTTTCATTTTACGTAAACTGAAAGTAAAATAATGGATTTCTTTTCCCGCCTCATTTGAAATGTAAGCGTATTTGCGCATCTGCTTAAAATTGCGCAGCGAAATTTCTGCGTGTTTCGACTGCCGTTAAAATTAAAAATCATACCTAATATCTTTATCATGATTTGGCTTGAGGGTTATAGGTAAAAAGGATTGCATTGGTAAACATGCTTCTTCTTCTTCTTAGGCGGTTGTGTTGCTAGACTTGTCTTTTTAACATTTGACTTTTTCAAAATGTTTAATGGCTTATTTGTGTTCACCATGTGTAATTAAAAAAACAACATTAACTTTAAGTTATCTGTATCGGAATACTTCAAAACTCTCCCGCGCAAACAGAAATTATTAGATTATTAATTATTATTAGCGTACGGAAATTAACACTCAAGTGCATTCGTAAATGGCTTTTTTAGCCATTTTGTAAAACTTATGTTCAAATTACCGCCAGTATAATCCGTGGGTGTGTAGTGTGTCAAAATAATCTGTGACGTACTTAAGTGTACTTAACACTTGATTTAACCATGTATAAACTAGAATCTAAAATAGATAGTTATAAACTTTTAACCTTAATGGATGATTAGGATGTTTACCTACTGACTTAAAAACATGTGATTCTAATTAGTCCGTCTGTTAGATTATCGAAAAATATTGGATACGTATTGTTTGTTTTATCAAATCAATAAAAATTGACGAAGATAAAACGCGTCAAAGATTTGAGTGGGGGTTGGTGTTTCACTGACCGGTAAAAAAAATCATACTAGTGTCTTAGAGTATGACGCCACACGAGTTTTCAAAGCACTGTATCGTTTTCATTGTTTGTTTACGTGAAAAAGAAAAAAATACGTGTCCAATATTTTTTGGACATCTGATCTATCTGACGGACTAATTAGTTTTTTTTTTTGTTAACTGCCCATTATTATTTGTTGGAAGAATACGTTTTTATTGTTTATTTACGTCAATTTTTTGGGTTTGACACTCAGATTGTTAATAATTTGGTAACTAACTAATGAAATAATTTCCCTATATATAGTGCAGGTTTATTTGAACAAAAACTGTCATCCTCTGTCTAGCCTTTTGCCAGATTATGTTGGGGTCGGGTTCCACGCTAATCAAGAATTTTACGTGGATGTATTGCCTATCTTAACTCAACATCCCAGCTACTGGGAAATACAAAACCCTTCGGTAGGACTGGATTTCTTAAAAAAAAACCGTCATGTCGCGTGACTTTTCTAAGCACAGTATCGTCTTAATTTATTGTTTACGTGAAAAAAAAAATACGATTCCAATATTTTTTGGAAATCTATCTGACGGACTAATTAAATTTTTTTTGTCAACTACCCTACTATGTTGGGGTGGGCTTCTAGTCTAACCAGGTGGGACTAGATACATGTATTTTGCATGAAACGACTGCCTGACTAACCTCCACAACACAGTTAGTACTGGGATAAAAGTTAGGCAAATGATAATATCAAGGAAAAATCTTGTGGTCGGATGATCAACACTTATTCTTCTGGAGACGGTTGCTGTAAGAAGTAACTAGAAACTGTTGTGATGTTGCCAATATGCAACCGTTCAATAATTCATGATATGATGAAGCAGTAAGTTTTACAGTTTTAGAGGGAATTATAAAACAAGCGAATATAATAACTTATATTTATGTATGAATTTGAGTAAGCGAAAAATCAAATAAACTAACGACGAATGTTGACCAATAATAAAATCCAGCACGAGCTTACAAAAAGTGGGTTGTCATTTCAGATATAAAAATTCTGACTGTACGACCAAATTACTAAGTCACCGACTAGAAATACAGAAAGGGCAACTAACATAGTTTTACATAACGATACGATACGATATTTAAAATAAACAATTTCAATTCAAAATCCTTGTGTTTTATTTTCACACACACAATCTTAGTCACTCATACAAACAGGGCGGTTAGGGAAGCGAGCGAACTGAGATCCGCTACTAGGAAAACTTAGATGCAAGAGCGAGCCAAGCGAGCTCGGGACTTGGGGTACCCCGACTCGGACAGGTTAGGTTACAAGGGGATGGTGTGAGTGAGCGAGTAAAGCGAGCGAATAGACCCCGCCATCCTGCCTGCTTGAAGAGCTTGTGGCTTAATAATAACCCTATTTGATCTATCTTCAGGTTAAACCTAGCTTGCCTAGGTTGATGCGTGGATGGGTGACCACCACTTACCTATAAAGTTTCTTTTGTGCCTCGGAAAGCACGTTCAGTCGTTGATCTTGGCTGTCATTTGAAGATCTTTAAATGGTTTAAGTGGCCTGAAAGTCTGACAACCAGGCTAACCAAACGGTACGCGGGCAGGGTAAGGGTACTGAGTAATAACTCCGTGCTAACTGGGTTCTGGAGGTCAGATAGGCTGACGATCCATGTAAAATACTGGTAAACAGCTGCATCCGTTTGACTGCAAAACAGATGATGGGTCTAACCTCCTTCCAACATATATTAAATATAAAATGTGCTAGTTTTTGGCTTTTCGGTTTTTTTTTGTTTGTCTCTTAATTCCTTTTTTATTACAACTTTTCCACAATAGAAATTGGCGACACGGTAATGATATGGTTTTGTATTAAAGTTTCTATCTAAGTATTCTGTCTTTTTTCGAGACGCAAAGTACAAGTAACCCTATTTATAACAAAACCTGCGTAAAGATAGGTCATAATTATATTGAGCTCAAACCTGTAAACACGCTGTTAAAACTTATAATTTAGATACACTACTTTAAGTAAAGTAAACGCAGAAGGCTCACACGTAGTCACGTAGTTTTCGCGTGTTTTATATTTAACAAAATTTATTAATTAACCCAATTAGCATTTTCACACACGCTACGCCAAGTACCAACAAGTACCAGTAGGCACTCGCTCAGTGAATACACAATGTATTCAGGCTTTATAAGTACATCTTGCAGTCTTTACATAGTCTTCGACAAAGACCTATTAATAGGGGTGAAACGCTGAAGAAATTCAAACGAGCGTGGAGGCTGTAACTATGCAGCTCACGTGCACTCCCAACGTACATACGGACACTGTAACGAGGTAGGCAGAAGTCTAGGTTCAGAGGAGTATTTGTTTTAACACGCTTTTAGTAGGTTCACCTGTAACAAATAACTAATAAACTACGTAGAGATTCCATTTACACTACTTAGAGGTATTTTTCTACATTTAGATACCGTAGAATTACTCTCGCCGCGTAGGGATTCCTTGCTGCGAGCTTTTTTTCAAATTTTTGAAGTTGAATTTGACCCACTTCCCGGTTTCCGAATGAGCTGGAAATTTTATACAAGTTGAGTTTGAATGACAATGCATGGTTAGCTAAGTGACGTCATTCTAAATTCAATATGGTGGACTCCCAAACATAGTAGGGGGGGACTAGTTAAATATGCATGTCACACATCCATCTAAATACAAGAAACTCGTAGGTGGAAAGATGTGTAGGTAATCATTTGATAAAAATCGTTGGCAGACTGAAGAAATACTTTTGGATAGAAAGAAAAATTAGACATACATTAAAATTGGTCCCGCACGAGGCCAAAAGGTTAAGTAAAAATCGAATTACCCACGATACAGGAGAAATTCCTACTGTGGGGCAACGTTTTTTTTTTAAAACAAAACAAACAATTAGTCCGTCAAAATATATACATTTTCTTTTTTCACGTAAACAAAAAATGAAGACGATACAGTGCTTCGAAAACTCGTGTGACGTCAAATCGCACTACAATTTTACCGCGTAGTGACTTCTAAAGCCCCCCACTCATGGTCTTTGACGCGTTTTATTTTCGTGATTTTTTATTAATTTGATAAAATAGAAACACGTATCCAATATTTTTCGAATATCTAACTGTCAGACTAAACAGAATCATTCATACTTTTTTTGCCAGGAAACGTTCCTATTATCTTGAAGCACAACTTACTAGAAAAACTGTAATTTCCCATACAATATTTTCTAATATTTACATAGCAGGATTATTAAAATGAGTGTTACACATTGTTCTTGTATCGTTTTGCCTCACTTTCATTGTGTTCCTAAACCCATCAGGGAAACAATAGAGGCTGGGCAGAGAACAAAGAATGCCCAGTCGAAAGGTAATTCTCGACATTACAGCTATTCAAAAAATAAATAGCGAAGATTAGACCCGCAGTTAGAGTGGTGTTGCTAATAATTATTGTTTTGTTGCTGTTTTCGTGTTATTAACTTACTAAAGACGTAGTTATTTTAAGTAGGTAATCCTATCCTACTTCCTAATAATATAACTGCGGTACTAAGAGATATTTAATGATTACTTATGCCGGCCGACACTTAGTAACAGTTGGACATACTTTTGTATGACAAAACTGTCAAAGCCTTTACTAAGTGATGGCCTAAGTAATAATTAAAGCTCTCTGAGTGCAGCAGTTAATATCATAAATGCGAAAGTTTGTGAGTATGGGTGGATGGATGTTTGTCAGTCTTTCACGCAAAAACTACTGAACGGATGTGGATGAAATTTAGAATACAGATAGTTTATTTCCAACGCATATTTTTCTTAATTTGATAAATCAAAAAACGCGTTTCCAATTTTTTTATCTAACAGACAGAATAATTAGATTTTTTTGGTGAAATACCCTATTCCAGCGCATCAAGCTCCTTTTGAACGAAGCCCTTTTTATCTTCATAAAGCCGTGACGTCATTGACAGATTTCACCGTACAGAAACAAAATACACCATGTAATAAAAACTACAATATTTATTGCGTACATATAATGGAAACAGAGAAAGTATAATAAAATCCGTACAATAAAAAACAGTAATATACCAATTTAGTTACTATCTATCCGTGACTAGGATTTTGTAGCTGTCTATAAACTAGGAAACATCAAAACACCTATAAATGGTACCATAAATATTGTAAAGGTCTGTAAAATATTAATTACTGTTGCTTATTTTATCTCCATTGTTCGCAAATGCGACTGGTAAGCATGGGGACCTTTTGTTGGTGTTTGGAAATCATTAAATGACTCCTCCCGTTCTGGGTAGAGTGGTATGGAGTGTCAGACTTCTACTGACAAAAAACCACTCATGTTCCTTCTTAGCCCTTTGTGTCGAGACCGTGGTATCTCTTTTAATCAACCCGCAAAACCGACGGGAGCATGAGGTCCTGGGTCCTGGGCCGTGGAATTGTGCCCGTTTGATGGCAATAGGCTCGCACCCTATTACATGGGACTTAGATATAACTGGTGTACTATTAAAGACACCTCTGCTTTACTCTTTGGGGATTACAGTCGGTGTGATATTATGTTTATAAAATGTAACCAGTCTTCAAAAAATATCTAGAGGAAAAATGTTTGGATGCTGAAACGATTGACGAAAAATGAAACTGTGTTAGCATACTTTTAAGAAGTCACAAAGTCTTACAATAAGATTTATTTATACACCTGCAAACCTACACACAAATCTTATAAACAAACACAAAAGTTAAATCATCTGCAAAGAATTTTACGCGACCAAAGAAAAAACAAACACAAAAGAACTAAAAAGTTGGAAAAAAAAACAAAACTTGGAAGCAGGCGGGGTCCATTTTATTTTCATTTCATAATTTAATATTCAAATGAACCCCGCCTGCTTCCAAGTTTTGTTTAATTTAAAACGTGCTGGTTTTTTCTTTTCAGTTTTTTTCAGTCGGGTTTTTTAGTTTTTTTAACTACTTTTTTATCGAACAGTAAGTATGGTCAGCTTCTTGTTAATTTAGACTAGCTTTATCGAGTAAGAAACCAGATGCTGTATCAATAGGGTAGTTAACAAAAAAAATCTAATTAGTCCGTCAGATAGATTTCTAAAAAATATTGGACACGTATTTTTTCTTTTACGTATAGAAACAATGAAGACGATACAGTTCTCTGAAAACTCGTGTGACGTCATTTTCTGAGACATTAGCATGACATTCTTCAGAGGTCAGTGACGTCACAACCCCCCACGACGCGTTTTATCTTCGTCATTTTTTATTGATTTGATAAAACAAAAATACGTATCCAATATTTTTCGGTAATCTAACAGACGGACTAATTAGAATCATATTTTTTTAAGTCAGTAAACATTCCTATTGTGGCACTCACAGATATACCTAGATAACGCAAGTATCACGCGCTCCGTACGAGAACCAAGTGGGCCATTTCATAACTTCACGCCTGTAATGGCCGAAGGGTTAGGCAGAGTTGTATGTACTTAACATCCATATTTCGCCAATCATGTTTAGGACCCATGTTATTGGGGGTGGGCATAATGTCATCAACCGGGCACAAATCCAGACTCACTAACTGCCATCGATAGATAGAACACTTGGCCAGACCTGCAGGGGTATTGCGTATCTTTTACATGACAGTGGCTAACCTATAGTGCCTATCAAATACTGTCAAATGATTCCATTTTGTACTAAACCATAAAAAAATTGACAGTTAATCCATTAACAATGTGATAGCCACTTTTTTTTTTGGGTGGGGGGATATCATCAAATAACCCCTCGCGCTCTTGGGCAGACCGAGAGGGAGTGTCAGACTTCTACTGACTAAAAACCACTCATGTTCCTTCTTAGACATATAGGGATATGTCAAGGCCGCGGTATCTCTTACAACATCCCGCAGCCATATGATAGCCACTGACATTGAAAAGATACGCAATAGCCCTGCTGGAAATCAATCGACCTACGAGACATTCGGACAGTTTAACTTTTATAAAAGCGATGTTTACTAATTTTAAAAAATATGATTCTAATTAGTCCGTCTGTTAAATTATCGAAAAATGTTGAATGCGTATTTTTTGTTTTATCAAATCAATAAAAAATTGTGACGTCACTCACCGGTGAGAAATGTCATTCTAATGTCTTAGAATATGCGGCTCACACGAGTGTTTGTTTACGTGAAAAAAGAAAAATATGTGTCCAATATTTTTCGGAAATCTATCGACTTAAGTACTAATTATATAATTTTTGATAACTACCCTATTATTATACAAATATTTTTCTTAAATTATTTAAATAATATCAAATTATTCCCTAATCAATTTTTAAAACTAAAATATTCAATCTATCATAAGTAACAACACATTTTTCCTAAACGGTTGAACTTCTGTTTTCGATTTACTCATAAGTTGGTGAGTTCGCTGAAGTCTGTGAGTTCAGGTCATTGTGATGTACCCGCAGTGCGCCCAAATCGATGTAATTTGTATAAAAACGCTACATTCTAACACGGACCATTTTTGTACAATTTTATTTTACTTTCAGAACTTGGCAATTTGAAAACGATGAATATTATTTTTTAATGGCTACAGTCTTAGAATAAATTGTGCAGTTTTTAAAGCAACTCGTTTCATATTTAGCTTTGTCAGGTCCAATTTATGAGGCTTTTTAGGCATCAGTTGCAATCATCACTGGACTAGCGACTGCTGTTTGGAATAAAATGTTGTATCCGTACAACATTTTATTCCAAACAGCGCTCAGTCTCAATTTTTGTAGTTAATGTGCCAAACTAAAGAATCAAGCCGCGTATGATGGCAGTTTAACAACAAAAATATGTAATGAAATAAAATTAAGGTGCCTCAGAAAGCTGGCCTGTGCACGGTGAGTAATGGGCAAGCCCGCCGTCCGTCCGTTTTGTGACGTCTTGTGTCGATGGCGCGCGTCTCAGAGAACCACAGATGCAATATCGTTGTTAAACCTATCAGCTAAAAAAATCAATGTGACAAAGGCCCTATTTCACGATATCCTACTTACCCAAATACATTAAAAAATGTAACAGACTTTTAAAATTGTCTGACAAGTTAACTGACACCTAATCGTAGGGGGTGAAACAAGGGCCGCGGGTTGTTCAGAAGTTACCGCGGCCTCGACATATAGGGCTAAGAAGGAACATGGGTGGTTTTAGTCAGTAGAAGTCCGACACTCCCTTTCGCTCTGCCCAGGAGCGGGAGGGGTTATTTGATTGTTTTCGAGCCGCCAAAAAAAAGGGGATGAAACAAGACTTTAAAATTTAATCTTACTAGCTGTACCCGCTACAACACGAAAATTATCCCACGGGAAGATAAAATCGCGATAAAAATCCTATGTGTTCATCCAGGTTATCAGATAACTCCATAACAAATTTTATTGAAATCGCTCCAACCGTTTAGACGTGAAGAAGTAACAAACATACACACTCACACACTCACAAAATTTCGCCTTTATAAAATTATACTAGCTGTTGCCAGCGGCTTTACCCGCTACAACTCGAAAATTATCCCACGTGAAGATAAAATCGGGATAAAAATACCTATGTGTTAATCCAGGTTATAAACTATCTGTGTACCAAATTTTTTCCAAATCCGTTCAGTTGTTTTTACGTGAAGAAGTAACAAACATGCACACTCACACATTCACAAACTTTCGCCTTTATAATAATGTGTGATAAGTGTGATTCGCGTTTAACAATAAATTTATTTTCATCTTTTTGTCGTTTCTTCAGCCTTTTAAGAGGCTATAGTTACATCCATACGAGGATTGACTTTCGACTAGACAACTCTTAAAAATAAAATTAACTTATCCCAGTAATAGTCCAACCTCGTACAATATTTCTTAATAAAAGTTTCCCTTTGAAATGAATAGGGTATTAACAAAAAGTTCCTACTTAAGACTACCCAAATTGTGTTCAACACTGGAGCGGGCAGTATGGCCCAGTTAACTTAAACAACAGAAAGAAACTGCCTTACTTTCTTTTACCTCAATTATAACAAAAGGTTAATTATGAAATGTACTTATTTTTAGCTTGGTGAGGCTAATTTTACATCTGTAATGACTCCTTTAGCCTTAATGTCTGTTGTATAAATAATATCTAAGTATTATATCTGATGGCTTATTTGGCTGTATCTAAATACTGGCAAACTGCTGGTTTCTCAGGGTCGCAGATCTTATAAGAGTAGGTATCGAGTCCTGGCTTAGATGGTACGGACATGTTATGTACCATATCGTGATGAACAGGCTAGCAACAAGAGAAGGAGAGGTACCGCAAACCACCTGGATGACAAATCTCGGTATCGAGGACATGCAAGATCTTGGCCTTACGGATGACGATGGTTTCCAGCGAAGCGAATGGTGCGAAAAGATTAAGCAAGCTGACCCCGCTTAACGGAAGAGGTGCAAATTTTGAAGCTCTTGGCATTCGTACGTTTTTCACGGGTGACCACTGAAAACCAGCGCTGTGCTGTGGGCGACCATAACACAGCACCATGCTGAGTGGCAACCTACTTGTCGCAGTCACAACGTGCAACATTTTCTTTTTTGTAATCCCTGCTTGTTGTATTTTTTTATATCTGTTAAGCGTTGTTTGTGTAATGTTTTTTTCCTGTATACTCGGTATGTTTCTGCGACAAATAAATAAATTTTCTTTCTTTCTTTCTTTCAAAGTAGAAGTGATAGATGTAGTATTAATTTATGTATAACTAGCTGTTGCCAGTGGCTTCACCCGCTACAACTCGAAAATTATCCCACGGGAAGATAAAATCGGGATAAAAACTATCCTTTGTGTTAATCTAGGTTATAAACTATCTGTGTACCAAATTTTATCTAAATCCATTCAGTAATTTTTGCGTGAACAAACATACACACTCACACAATCACAAACTTTCACCTTTATAATACACTCGAGAACAATGAATCCGGGTCACTTAAAGAATCCTAAAAATCTCGGAAACTAAAAATGCTAGGTTAATGCAATAAATTGTATTTAATAGACAATGTAATACTCCTTAAATGAAGGTATTAAAACTTCTTAGTTATTGTAAAGTTATATCATAAAAAAATCAAATTTGAAAAAGGGCCACTTTCGAAGATGGAACTACGAAATTACAGCATTTGGTTTTGCTTTTGTTTGTAATCTGTCATTTATGTGGGTACATAAACCATGTTGATAGTGCTCTATATTCATTATTCAAGCTGAAATTATGTCGCTTGCGCCTGAAAAATGCACCAGAATACTTACAATGCTGGAAACCGGCCGGAGTCAGCGCGATACAGCCAGGACTGTCGGTGTGTCGCTGTCAACAGTACAAAGAGTTCTCCGACGTTACGAAGAAACTGGTTCTAACCTACGCAGACCAGGAACGGGCAGAACCAGGTGTACCACAGCACGAGAAGACCGATACTTGGTGAACACCATGCTTCGAAATCGCTTTCTCACAGGAACTGAACTCACAAATCAGTTTCGACGCCTCGGAGGAAGTAACCCAAGTGCATGGACAGTAAGACGTCGGCTTGCTGAATCTAACTTAAAACCCCTTAGACCTGCAAACGGCCCTAAACTGGAGCGTCGGCATCGTATTTCAAGACTAAGATATGCCCAGAGCCACGTAAATTGGAGTATTGAAGATTGGTCAAAAGTTATGTTCTCCGACGAATCAAAATTTATGCTCTCGAGCACGATGGAAGACACAGAGTGTATCGAAGACCAGGGGAAAGATTCAAGCAAGCATGCATCGAAGAAAAAGTAGCCTACGGTGGTGGGTCTGTACTTGTGTGGGCCGGAATTTCTTCTGAAAGTCGCACAGAGCTGGTGATCATAGAAAACGGCTCTTTAATTAGCGTAAGATATGTGGAAGAAATCCTCAATGATCACGTTGGTCCATTTATGGTCAATTTAGGTGAGGATGCTATATTTATGCATGACAATGCCCGACCTCATACAGGTAGGATTGTGAATGACTACCTTCAAGAGATGAACATTACTCGTATGGAGTGGCCAGCGCGCAGCCCGGATATCAACCCGATCGAGCATGCTTGGGACGAGCTAGGCAGATGCGTAAAACAACGAAACCCTCCCCCAATCACGCTTCGTGAGCTCAAAATTGCTCTCACAGAGGAATGGGAGAATATTCCCCAAAATCGTATAAGGAACTTGGTGTACAGCATGCCAAACCGCGTAAACGCAGTAATGGAAGCACGAGGAGGCAATACGAAGTATTAAAATTCAAGAAAATCGTAATAAAGTTCAAAAATTTCATGTTTCCTATTTTTGTTTTAAGGAGAGATCAGCAGTTTTTTCTTTATGTAATTTTGTGTTAATAAAATGTATGGTGACTCATATTTTTTTTACTTTCATTTAAGGAGTATTTCATTGTCTATTAAATACAATTTATTGCATTAACCTATCATTTTTAGTTTCCGAGATTTTTAACATTCTTTAAGTGACCCGGATTCATTGCTCTCGAGTGTATTAGTGTTTTAAACTAATTACCACCTGTGTTGTGTGACCGAGCATCACTTGAAGTCGGCTTGACTGATATAGCAGGTTTTTGTCGTTGTATCCATGATTGAAAAGGCAAGGTTTGTTTGAAATAAAATAGGTACCTACTGTAATTTTCTTCATTAGTAAGTTATACATCAAAATTATTAACATCCGATCCTGGATATCTTCAAGTTTTAACGCAACCTTCACCGGAGATAGCAATTCTTCTTTCTTATTTGTTTTCTTAATGAATGTGTGTGTGCTTAGTTTAAAAAAGGTAAAGTAATGATTACTGTACTATGCCTTTGAGAATAAAAGACAACGATAAAATATAAGAATTAAGAAATACCTTTTAATTAAATGGACTAACTCATTAGGTGATTGGTCTGGCAATGAAAAAGTTTCGGGTTTAAATTCGATGAGGCAAAGGGACTTTGTATAATTTTGTTATCATTTTAATTATTATTTTATACTTATCTAGAATTAGATACCTACTTACCTACCAATTTTAAAATTAGTAGTTTTTCCAGGTTAATTAGCTGAGCTTATATTTTGGATGTCTCCGGCGATCCCTTTGGTACCTAATAAGATTTTTTTACTCAAGTAAGTACACTGGAATTTTAAGCAAACGGCTTCACTTAAACTTTGTACGTGATAGCTAGAATCTAAGTCCCAAGCTTCTTTGTTAAATCTTGACCTAACATTTTTAGGAACGTACGTACATTTTCTTTAGAAAGATGTTCGGTATGCCAAATTTTCAAAACGTAGATTTTAGATTTCAATTAAAGACCATGATTATAAAAAGATGGTCACTCTTTGTTAAATTAACAATGAAATTTCATTATACTCGGTCACTAGAATTTCGTCGCAATTCGTATGGGCTCGCTGACTACTTCGTCAAACTATGACGACGTGCGCTGACGTCATGGTACAAACCCAAGTCAAAACAATGAAGTCTTTTTGGAGTTTTCTTTAGTTTATTCTTAACGAATTCAATGTTTAGGCAGTTCAACATTTTAAAACTTAAGACGTTAGCACGTACTGACACTGTATGCTGTCATTCTGCTCCTATCATTATTTAAATTGTATCTATCATTTCATGCAGGGTCTAAGAGCATCCATCTTTTCGCTATGGACTCATTGAATACCATTTCTGGTGACATTAATACGGTGTCGGCTTATCAAACAATTTTAACCTTCACATTGGGTTGCATCTCGTGGAGGAGCTCGTGGCTTAATAAGAACTGCCACTCGGGTCGATCTTTAGGTTAAGCTGCGCTTGCCTAGGTCGATCGGTGGATGGGTGACCGCCCATTACATACCGAGTTTCCTCCGTGCCTCGGAAAGCCGTAAAGCTGTTGGTCCCGGGTGCCATATATAGATCTTTGGCAGTCGTTACGGGTAGTCAGTGACCTGAAAGTCTGACATCCAGTCTTACCAAAGGGTATCGTATTACCTAGTATTAACTGGGTTGTGGAGGTCAGATAGGCAGTCGCTCCATGTAAAATACTGGTATTCAGCTGCATCCGGTTAGACAGAAAGCCGACCCCAATATAGTTGGGAAAAGGCTAGGCAGATGATGACATTGGGTTGCATCTAAATTAAAAGTATCGGAGATTGTTGAGCCTACCTGTGTCCACCTTTTGACGTCATACGAATTGGATGGACCTATACCTAAATACGGATCGTGAGGCATGTGACCTACATGTCCCATTTCGTAGAAATGCCGAAGTAGCAGCTGGCAAAGCTCAGAGGTATAGAATCACTATTGAATAGAGCTATATGTATATATGACCGAATAGCTATGGAGCTATTTGGCTTACTGCATAAGATTTTGCCAAGTCAGTCATGAAACTGAATTGCAGAGCTCAGAACTAAGAATAGGCTTCTCAGATTCAGAGAATTAAGGCTCAGTTGCATCACAAATAATTATATATACGTTTGAAGATAAGCCGATAAGGTGATTTTATGTGTGTGTACGGTCAGAAGGTTTGGCAAAGTAAAAAGCGTGTTCTCAGTTGAAGGTTTACTGAACGACTAACACAAAGATTACAATATACAGTGCAGTGGTTGAGGGCTTAGAGTTAACTTACGAGCTACGTCATACATGACCTAAGACTAAAGATGTATAGGTAATTTGCCTACGCGCTACACGTAGGTACTTAAAAATTGAATCTGACTAAGTTTTGAATATGCTAAACACATTTAGTGTATTAAGGTGAAAAGTACCCTAAAACCTTAAAAAGAATCGGGACTACAAATTGGGTTCATATCTGTCTAATCATAAATTAATATAGTTAAGCTCAAAGCTGCAATATTCAACAGCAAAAAATATATTTTGAACGGCATTCTGAAGATATTGAAATCGAGTCGAAGTTGAAGCATGTACCCTCTTTTAAAAATATTGACTGTTTTGATACAGCCGGATGATGCCAAATATTGAACTTGAGGTAGGTACAACCTTCAAAGGAAGCCAATCGAAAACAACATTTAAGTAGAAGATGTACCTACACAAACTAGGCTCCATTTCAAACAAAAAGCCAACCACATAAACAAGCGATAATTATAATTAAAACAACAAACAAATCTATAAAACGCGCGTTAGGGTGAGTTCAGACATGCGACGAAGCCACGACAACGTAAAACAGTCTTGTCATTATCAGGAGCGAACAATATGAATCGGCCAGTTGATGAACTGTTGAGCATGTGATCGTGGGTTTGATTCCCGTGTCGAGGAAAGTTTTTTTGGGTTTTTCCATCAGGAATATCTCAGTGGTAGCCTCGTAGTATGGATTTGTGCCTGATTGATGGCAATAGGGTTGCCCCCTTTTACATGGTACTTAAACATAACTGGCAAAATGTGATTGTTTATTTTTGGGGGTGGAAAATCACCAAATAACCCCTCCCGCTCTTGGGTAGAGCGAAAGGAAGTGTCAGACTTCTACTGACTAAAAACACTCATGTTCCTACTTAGCCTTTTATGTCGAGGCCGCGGTATCTCTTGCGAACAACCCGCCGCCCCGACGGGTGCCTAACCCTTGAATCCCTGGCTAATCCTTTTGGTATTCATTTACAGGCGTGATGTTATGATTTTATTATTGTAGGTACATTTTAACGAAGGTAGATCCTCTAACTAGACAAAGCCCTGCACTATGGCTTCATTTCAAACAAAAATTCAACCCGATAAACAAATCTATAAAACGCGCGTTCGTTTAAACACGCGACAATGCCAGGACAACGAACGCTCTTGCCATTATCAGGAGCCGACAATATGGATCGGCCTGTAAGCGACATAGCACCGGCCGTGCTCACCTAGACATAGCTTGCTAGATAGAATACATTCATTACCCTCACCCCTGTGACCTCTGAGGGGGCAGGCAGATTTGTTGTTGTTTAACAGGGGGTGCATTAGAGTGGCTAGGGAATATAGTGTGCTATAATGCTTTGTCAGTACTAAAAACTTCATGGCAAATGGCTTATTGTGTGGCGTGTATCGAAGTCTGTCTCGCTGGCGTAGTGATCGCAAGCGCGATTGCTAGACATAAAGGGTTCGATTTTCGGATCGGGATAAGTTTTATTGGGTTTTTCCATCTGGATTTTTTTCAGTAGCAGTCACTGAGTCTGGATTTGTACTCAGTTGATGGCAATAGGCCCTGCCGCTATTACATGACTTAACCATAACTGGAATGTGCGTGTACTAATGAGTACACCTCTGCGATACCCTCCGGGGATTACAGGCGTGATGTTATGCTTGTACGTACTCGCTGTCGACTCACTATGCTCTAGTCACTAAGGAAGCTTTCTGTCTGTGTGTCTTTTTTTTGTTAAAAATAAAACGTTGCCCCACACTAGGAATTTCTTCTGTATCGTGGGTGCGTTCACAAACATTTAAACTCACATACACAAATACCCAGACCCGGAACAACTATCTGTAGGTCATACAAATATTTGTTCCGTGCGGGGATCGAACCCGCGACACGCAGTGCAGCAGTGCAGTCCATTGCATGAGCCACTGCGCCAACTTGGATAGTTCTTTGAGATATACCTTTGGTGTCTCCGTCGATGATGTGCACTTCAGTGTTACGGTGTTCGTCCCTTCTGACCCGTTCTGTGGGAACTAACTACCATAAATATATCAAAATAATTTCTCTTTTTATTATTATTACTTTATTAGGCATTTGGCGGGAAGCCTTTGCATTGCAGTGGGTCCCTTTTCCACTTATCCCTATCAAATGATGTATTTTGCCAATCCCTGCGAAAAGAGTCCAGTTCCTCTCGCCATCTTCTTCTGGGCCTGCCGCGATGCCATTTGCTGCTGTTAAGAACCCATTGTGTGGTTAAGCTAGCCCATAGCTCCTCCGTCATGCGGCAGATGTGGCCAGCCCAGTTCCATTTAAGCTTGGCAGCCGTGTGACCTATACGTCGGCAATTTGAGTTTTGGAACGCAGTATCGAGTACCTTATTAGGTCACTAATCTTAAAATAAGGTAAATGAAAACATTAATTATCTTCACTCTTGTGACCTATGTTGGGTAAGCAGTTTATGGTTGTGAGAGAGGAAAAAGGAAACGATGAATATTGTCGAGAATATCACCCGTGCTGGGCGACCGCGGGCGGGACCAGAGATATTTTTTAAAGGCAGGAAATTGATGAATGCTTGGCCAGTACCTATTTAAAAGTTCTGGAAACTAAATGAGATATAGTGTGTTGAGATATATCTTAGGATCCTAGCACACAGCGTATTTAAAAACGCAGACGACCTGCGTTTCAGGAACGCGCGTTATCTTCGCCGCAGATTTTGCGTTTATGTATTCGAAACTCGTTTGAAGTGCGTACAAAGGGTTGCAGTTCATGGCAGTTGAGTTGCAGCCCCATGTACTTATGTTACAAGGTTGCGTTCAAATCTCGCGCGTATACTCGCGTCATCTGCGCGCCGTTGACGCGTTTAAAATACGCCGTGTGCTAGGCGCATTAAAGTAAGGTAAGTGACATAGTGCCGGTCGTGTTCACCTAGACATGGTCTGCTAGATAGAAAACATTCATTACCCTCACCCCTGTGACCTCTAAGGGGTAGACATATTTGTTGTGTTTAGCTACAGTTTACTAAGGGTAGCTGGGAATTAGTATAATGCGTAGTTAGTTCTAGAAACTTTATGGAAAGTTAATGAGGTAGTGTTATTAATGAATCTTGAAGTTTATTTTACTAATAAACTTAAGAGGAAAGACTAGCAGCGTTTAGACTACACAAACGTGTGCACAACCCTTTTTTTTTTTTGGGGGGTGGGAAATCATCAAATAACCTCCCGCTCTTGGGCAAAATGTGATTGTTTATTTTTGGGGGTGGAAAATCACCAAATAACCGGAATAATAATAATAAGAATAACCCGCTCTTGGATAGAGCGAAAGGAAGTGTCAGACTTCTACTGACTAAGAACCACCCATGTTCCTTCTTAGCCCTTTATGTCGAGGCCGCGGTATCACTTACAACATCCCGCAGCCCCTCGTATACACAACCCTGGTTACCAAGGTTTACCAAGTAAAAAAAGAAGCTTTTTACCATGTAATAAAGAAATAAACACAGAGACATGTCACTCTGTGTTTCTGTTTTATTAAATTGTCTCACTCTATCCATTGGTGAAAACAACATGAAAATCGGTGCACTGGTTTTTGAGTTTATCGCGAAAAGACAGACAGACAGACGCGGCGGCGGACTTAGTTTTATAGTATGTAGTGACATGAAAAATTCATTAATAGCAAATTACATTGTCGCTGAGTGTCAAAAACCATATACTTATTATAGAAAAGAACGTACCCGTGGACCAATGTTTAACCAAAACGCGAGCAAACCCGCTAACAAAATGTAGTTTCTTAGAAAGACAAGAGTTTTTCTGCAACGAATATTTTCTCAACTTTAACTGCACTCATCGCCCCGTACTAATAGTGTACACGTTTGCGCAATCCCGCGCAACTGTGCACAATCTACGTCACGTCCGGACGGTACGGCGTCTTAATATTATTTCCACGGCGTATTATGTCCCACCTCTAGCGTTCTGACGTCAGCAGGAGACTCGATCGTCGATTCATTAAGGTTAATGTCACCGGCGATCGCCTGATCGGTTACGGAAAAGCTTTGGGATAACAAGGGTTCTTGTGCAGCTTGCTTTAGTAATTTGTGAGTGTTGACAGGAATTATTTGGTTTTAAATATTGTTATAACGAAGCTGTTATTATCTAGATATTATTACCAGCAGTCACTCGGATCAATCTTCAGATTAAGCCATTCTTCCCTAGCTTGGTCCGTGGATGGGTGACCACCAATTACATATAAAGTTTCCATCCCGCAATGTAATTCACGTAAAGCAGTCCATCTTTGATAGTCGGAACAAGGTGTATCAACTGGAAGCTGAGCTCAACATAGTTTGGACAATGCTAGGCAGATGACATACTTTTTGAAGTAGAACCCCTGAAGTGTATAGTAAGGATTATTACGTTTCAGACCTCTCAACTCAAACTCAAATTCAAAGCATTTATTTTAATTAAACCTTTATAGGCACTTTTGAATGTCAGAAGAACAATAAATTCATAAAAACAAAACTACGAGTGCAATACGTCATTCCGAAAGCCAAAACGCCGAATCACACGCCGCCGAATGCCAACAACAACGATCACCGCGAGCACGAGAGCACGCAGCGACGCACACTGCTACAACGAATGCACGAGACTCCGAATCACGAAACAACGAATGCACGCCGCAACGTGCAACCGCCGCTCCGCAACCCGGAGCCCCACGCACCCGCCGCCACCTTAATTTAGATTGGATGTTTAAGTGTTTAGTTTACTAAATAATTAGGTTTTCTGTTGTCTATAATAACTGAAGGTAATAACTGAACATCTACAAGCCATTAGAAACTCGGACAAGAGTTTTTCAGAAGTTAAGAATATAATCTTTCATTTGTCAGAAAATTTTAATAGTTTTTTAATAGTTTCGTTTCAGAAATCACAACACGACAACGAAGTCGTATTTTTTAAAACAGAGCGATAAACAAATGTCTACAAACAAAACAAGAACTTTACATTAGCAAGCGTTAAACATTTTAAATTCTAAAATAAGTCGTCACAGGCTTATTCTTTGTGAAACTATTGCCATAGGGCATAACTCGCGGCTGTCTCGAGCTATGATATATTATACAGACTGTTAAGTGGCATGCAAAATGTATTTATACATTGTACTTCCTTACGCCATTATGGCATAGTTCCAAGTAAAACAATCTTCCGTTGGGCGGCGATAACGGCAATAGCAATCATTTTAATACATGACACCGTAATAAAAGTTAAATAAACTGTTTTTTTTTGACAATATTCACGACTGCATACATAAAATTATGACAGCTGAAAGGATCATTAACTTAATACATTTGTGTTTTGATTTTTATACTGATAAGTTGCGTTTTTATTGCGCCTTCTATTTACATTTGATGCAAATTCATAAAATTGAAGTGCTTCGAAGGAGTTTTAATAAGGGATTTTTGAACAATATATTGCAGAAATGGCCAGCTGTGTTGTAGCTATTATGCACAGAATTTCAGCTGTGCCATCCAGTGGTAACATAATAGGCTGATTATGATGATATCACTGTGATATCAATATAACTCTATGTTAAAGCAGCAATTTTCAGGAAGTGAATAAACTGAAAATCAACCTTCAGATAGCTGAAAATAGGTTGAAAATAGTACTTTACGAAACGTATATGTCAATTTATTAAATGCCACTTTGATTGTTACTATGGGTTTAAAAAAATTCAAAAAGAAAAAGTCAGAAGACTAATTTTACCAAGGGGCCTTTGGTAAAATTGGTCTTCCGACTTTTTATTTTTGAATTTTTAAACCTTCAGATAGCTGAAAATAGGTTGATAATAGTACTTTACGAAACGTATATGTCCATTTATTACACCACTTTGATTGTAATAATGGGTTTAAAAAAACCAAAAAGAAAAAGTGGCCCTTAGTAAAATTGGTCTTCCGACTTTTTATTTTTGAATTTTTTCTCCCACCCAGTTATATAAAAATAAAACTTTTCCTCTTATTTTTATACAATGTGGAGCAGGACGATTGACATTCCTCTAAACCACGTAAAGAAAGGCATGCTCTTGACCCGTATACAAAAAATCAATCAAATCCAATGACTACTTTAGCCACAGGAAATTATTTTTCATTTTCTTATTTTTCAACATGATGTAGATCGGAGTCCGTAATAATAGGTAAACATTGTAAGGTCAGGAACCTGTGCAAAAACCTACGATTCTATTCTCAACGTCTCAATACGCTTGAAAGACAGAGAAAGGTGTCATACGATCCCACTCTGACGCGCCCCGCACACTCCCACAAAATACTACAATTATAAAGAAAAAGTAATATTACTTACGCAAATGTAAAAAAATGAAAAAAATGTAAAAAAAATGCATAGAAAATTGCGAGTGTGTGTGTGAGCGGAATTTTTTTCGGCAAAAAGTCCTTGACTCGGTAACTATGTCAGTCAGTGCATAGCGGCGCCCTTTGAGGAGAGCACACGCCTACTTTTTTTATCACAAGACGAGCCGCGCGCGCATTGTCGTGATTTTATGAAAAGTTTGTTGTTATTGTGATTAAAGACGATTTATGATATTTGGATTAGTGCATAGGTTACTGTGACTTATTGGTGTTAGTGTAATATTAGTTATTTAGGCATTTATTAGGTAGCTAGTTTTGTGATTTAGGTTAAGTTAGTAAGTTTTTTAGTTTAATTATGCCTCAAATAAGGTTTTAAGTGATTAATTATTCAATCAGTGATCTTTTATTAATTAACAACTCGCAACTTAGTGAGTTTATGCCGCTGATTTGTTGTTCTCCGATAAAAAGTACCTACGCCCAACATCGCCGCCGCTCGCTGCACCCCGCGCACTAGGTCAGTGACTTTTCGTAGTTAAAGCGTGTTTACTTTTTATGCAGTTGATTCTGCTATTTATTTTGTTTGAAAATTGCAATTTTGAAATTTTCCACTAACTACTAATCTTCGTGTTTTAAAATGTTTCGATGGACTAGTACAGTGCTAGTTTTAATTTAATGTCGTAGTTCCAGATCCACATTGTATAACTGGGTTGTGGAGGTCAGTTTTACAAATATAGCCATTATTATTAATATTACGCATGTGTGTGTATAATATTCCAATAAATTGTGCTATATTATAGTGCCTCAGCTGTTGTAGTCTCCGTTATTAGTTTAAGTCGACTAACTACCAAGTCGTGCTTATTGCTTCGAGAGATACTAACTTTTTATTACGAGTATTTCTTTAATATTTCACCACAATATTCGGCTTTTATTTTTTGTACCAGTATGAGCAATAAAGAGAACTAACATAGCGCCTGGGATCCCCGAAGGGTTAGGCAGAGGTGTAGGTTTCTAATACTAGATACGCCAGTTATAGAGCTCGCTTGGCTCGCTCTAGAGCTGAGAAGGAACATGGGTGTTTTTTTGTCAGTAGAAGTCTGACACTCCCTTTCGATCTGCCAAAGAGCGATAGGTACGGCTATTTGATGATTTTCCACCAACCAAAAAAAAAGAGGGTAGCCGTTGGCAGGCTGTCATTTGTTGGTTTTTGACAGTCTTTACTAACAGGTAGAAGCCCGTAAAAAGAGTAGGCAGATGCGTTAATATTATTTACATTATATTATGTGTCAGATCACGCACAATACAGGGTTCCGTAGTTGCCCATCAAAATATGTGAACTTACTAAACTGATTATCCACCCTGCCTACCTGCCTCCGAACGATGATTTTTATTGTAAAAATAAAACAAGCTTACATTTGCAGTTTTGAGACCTAACCCAATATGTATAGGAAAATATTTCATACAAGTACATTTTATAAGTTGGTCGACTATTAATCGTAAAATTGTAAAGCCTACTTAGTTGTGCTAGTTTTCCTTTTATTTTCGTTATTTAAGCTACTACCATGAATTTTTACACACGCCCAAAAACAACTCGTATAGGTGGTTTAGGTTGGCACACTTGAGTCTAACAAAAAATGGCACTTTTAAGCTTAATATTTCAAAGACGGATCTCTCAATCGAAAAACTGTTTAGGCTTACTCGCAATATTTTTAAAGTCCTATCCAACGACATCCCACAAAATAGACTTCGCAAGAAAAAAAAAATCATCCGCACTTTAATTTGTACCTAAAAAAATTTTTCAATATTTTACTTGAGCACTTTGTCGGCGTAACGCCGTAAGCTGTAATAAGGTATGAATATACAAATCACAATCAGTACTAATAGTAGGACGGATAGACAGACAGACGGACATGGCGAAACTATAACGGTCCATATTGACTACGGAACCCTAAGAATATAAGTACTTTTGATAGGTTATATTTCCTCCCTATTTATCCCATCACAAGTATCTTCGTATTACTTTCTGGGAAGCCCCGGCAACTTAACTGTATAGATTTAAGATGATAAACACATTTTTATTTTTAATATTTTTTTTTTATATTTATACAAGTTCATACCGCTAAAACCCCTTTCTTTAAACTATCTTCTAGTAATTAATTTAATTATTTAATCCCTTCAAAACCACTTTAAGATACAACTCTTTGTTTACCTGTGTATTTTCATTCGCAACCAAGTAACCAAGGTACTTATCTACCTATTGCATCTTACTTACTTCACGTCGTCTTTAAATGAAACACTTTTACAAATTTCTGAAAGTATTTCCTAGAATACAGAAATAAAACTAAGAGCTTGGATGTAGGTACAGACAACGACACACCTAACCATACATATCCAGTAAAACCTGACCTCGCTTTAGCTTTCCTTAGTATCTCTGAGAGATCAGCTTAATTTGGTTTCATAGCTTGATTGTATGTCGTGCGTCGTAAGTCATAAGTCATTTAAACATTTGTTAACACAGGTACAATAAATAGTTGTTATATAAAAAAATATACAAGTTCGCTATGTTATACCCTTTTTTTTTGCGGGTGTAAAATCATCAAATAACCCCTCCCGCTCTTGGGCAGAGCGAAAGGGAGTGTCAGACTTCTACTGACTAAAAACCACCCATGTTCCTTCTTCGCCCTCTATGTCGAGGCCGCGATAACCAGAGGACTACCCGCAGCCCACTATGTTATACCCTGAGGTGTACAAATATTCTTATAAGTCATTGACTTTTAAATGTATAATGTGTCGTACCTGTTATAAAAGGCATATGTTTGTAGTGAATAAACTCAAAAAGAAGTGGCTATGATTATTACAAGTTTTAACCTTAAGCGAAACCCAAAAGTAGGGGTTATTTAATAACCCCTTCTTTTGGGCTTCGCCGTAGTTGGGTGAAAATAAATGTCCATCTGTGCGGACCCGGACCAATAATAAAAGACATCACTGACCACCGCAAGTATTAAACTAATACAAGTTAATTACATATAACTTCAATTCGGTATATCGTGGTATCAATCAATAAATAGGGAAATATAATGTGCACAACATTAGAGCCTACCTATACCTTTGTGGCACATTGAAGGGAGTTGTTCCAAGAACATCTAAAGTCTTAATGTTGAGGAGAGTGAATTTAGGTTCGTAATTTTTCATTCCAAGTACCTGGAATTCCAAATTCATGTCATTTTCTGGCATATTCATATTCGTATATTTATTCATTGGTAAGTCTCCAGCTGAATTCACAGGAAATACTTTGTTTGATATTAGTTGTCGATATTAGTTATACCTACAAAACTAAGTAACACATAAGTTAGAATTATTTAATACGCATTTATCGCATTAGAATATCCTGTAATAGTCAAGGGAGATTCCATTTCTCGCTTTTACCTGCAAGTCTATAAAAAAACAAGTTCTGGAAGGTCTGCTCTTTAATTTAAAACCAAGAAAACCGAAAGTCACACAAAGAAACCACTTAAACAACAGAAGAAGTTAGATATAGTACTAAAGCTAGCTCATATTGTGCCTCTGCTAGGTAAAGGCGTCGATTAATTCCCTGCAACGGTTATAAATCTGTGCAACTTCTTTCCAATTCTCAAGGAAGACGTCCAGTTCCACCCGCCATCTCCTTTGCGGTTAGCCGCGACCCCGAACATCATCATCATCTTAACCTTATTCCAATTAATTTGGGGCTGGCGAGACGCAGCATGTCATCTTATTCTTCTTTTCGTGTCAATTCTACTTCCATATTATACAGTTTGGACGTAGGTAGCCACGTTTATTGCAGCGGCAGAGGCGCGGTTCAGGTCTCCAAGAGTGCATGTGTGAGAACATCTGGGACACTCCAGCAGGTGGGGCATTGTTTGATCCGAAGCGCCGCTCTCGGTCTTTGTCAGGTTATGTTTGCAGAGGCTCACTTGGCTGCGCAATCGATTTAGTTCCATACTTCTCTATTACTTGATATCTCATCAGACAACTCCTGTCTTGCCAAATCATTCTGTACACAGTCCATCCACGGTATCATTGGTCTTCTCATGAACCCAAAGACGAAAAAGATAAAAACTAACAAAAACTATCTTCAAAAAAAAAACGACACAACTCCCATGACACGTTAATGCGCTATACACCTACCAATAAGAGGTCACTTATTGACAGCATCAAAAGAGGTCGAAGATTCATATAAAATAAATTGCCTCACAGTTGATAGCCGGGGGTCAATGAGCCATGACATTGACGAGGGTGCTTCGGCGCAACCAATATGCACGAATACCATCTCGAACCGTGTTTGACACGCTTGGTTTCAGGTGAATACAGCGATTACATGAGTTCAACTTACACTTGTGACTGTGTAAGCGAGTTCAGTGATCATCTTTTGAAATTGTGAAAAGGATGACATAATACCAATGCAAGGCACGATACCGTTATTTTAATTAGGCGACTTTCAAGAAAAAAACGGAAGTAAAACTGGTCTAGTGGTCGCAAGCACAACTGTTGGGCGAAGTAATAACTGATGGAAAAGCCCACACATACACTGTGTAGGTTTTACCAGGCAGAGTCTGGTTTTTGCTATTAGTTTGATGCCAATAGGCTGGCCCCCTATAATTGACTTAAACTTAACTGGTGAATGTGGGTGTGTTATAAGGTACACCTCACTCACACTCATCATCAGCCTTTAATGTTCCCACTGCAGGGACTTAGGCCTCTTCTCTAGGAGTGGGAATCGGCTATAATCCGCCACGCGAACCCAGTGCGGTTTGGTAGATGTCACACCCTCTGACTTACGCTTCAGGAATTACAGGCATTATGGCATGTTAATCTGGCTTAAATAAAAGCGTACTAAAGAGTGATTCCATCAGTGAAATACATTATATTACAATTAATATGTTTAACTGCTTACATTTAGTTATGGTTAAGTATTAATGAAAACGAGCCATTGACTTAGCTTTTATTTGTAAAATATATTGTATTTTTTATTTGTGTTTACTAACATATAGTTTATAAGTTCCAATTGTTACTAACCATAATGGATATATATTATTTAATTGTTGTTTTGTGTGCCTACTAACAAAGTTTATAAGTTCTAACTGTTACTAACCATAATGGATCATTGATGTCTGAAATTAAATTAAATAAATAAAAAAAAAGGGAACAAAAAGCCTTATATTTCATTGTTCGTAAAAGTAATCAAAATCCATTCTAAGGTGAAACCTATTTGTCGGGGCCGCGGGTTGTACACTAGTTATCGCGGCCTCGACATAGAGGGCGAAGAAGGAACATGGGTAGTTTTTAATCAGTAGAAGTCTGACACTCCCTTTCGCTCTGTGGGCTTTTGGGAGAGCGGGAGGGGTTATCCGATGATTTTCCACCCGATAAAAAAAAGGTGAAACCTATTTTTACAAAACTTACTTTTAAGATGACAGTGATTTTAGTTTTCCATTACTTTTATCCCCACTCACCGAACTTATACTTACCTGTTTCCAGAAACCAGAGAATAAAAAACAATTGCCATGAAAAACACGTCCACCGCTAACAACAAGGTTAAAAAAATAAATAAATCTTAACTTTTTACCTACCACACAAACAAAGAATGCTCCAACGTTTAATGAAATCATTGGAAACTGTTCAGGAAATTGTCGGGACCCATCGGCACGTAGGAAACCTTGTGATGCAGTTCTATATGAAATTTCTAGATATTCCCAAATAATACCCATTGACATTGACAAGGGTTGACTGGTGCTCCCACCCTTAAAAATATCCGACTGCAAGTTTTTCACTTATTTTAATACTACCTATTGCCCGCGACCTTTCGTCCGCGTGAGTATGTTAAAAAAATATTAGATCTGTATAAATCGGACTTTGTTAACCATTTAAGGGCTTTGTGTTTCCCGTCGGGGCTGCGGGTTGTTCGAAAGGGCTAAGAAGGAACGTGGGTGGTTTTTACTTTTGGTCAGTAGAAGTCTGGCACTCCCTACCGCTCTGCCCAGAGCGGTAGGAGTCATTTGATGATTACACACCCACCCAAAAAAAGAGTTTTGTGTTTTTGAACAGAACTCTAATCAGCTCTTTATTACATCAGCTATCTGCCAGTAAAAGTCCCGTCTTATTGGACATGCCGTTCCGGACATTGGCCGAAATAAAGAGACAAGAAAAGTAGTTAAAAAACTAAAAAACACGACTGAAAAAACTCAAAAGCAAAAAATAAGCACATTTTAAATTAAACAAAACTTGGAAGCAGGCGGGGTTAATTTGAATATTAAATTATGAAATGAAAATAGAATGGACCCCGCCTGCTTCCAAGTTTGGTTTTTTAGTTTTCTAACTACTTTTTTTATTTCCAACTTTTTAGTTCTTTTGTGTTTTTTCTTTCCTTGGTTGGTTGAAAGTCTTCGCAGATGATTTAACTTTTGTGTTTGTTTATAGGTTTTGTGACTTTGAAGTTCTTTTAAACATGTGTCATATATTTTTGTAATCTCCTTTTAAAACCCTTCATTTTGAAATCCTACTCGATGGTAATGGTTTTTTTTTTAATCCGCGATATGGCTCCCGAAATCCGCAAATTTCATTGTTTGTTAATTTTAATGCAGCCAGTCACACTCGCGCCATCAAGATTCGTCTTGATAACGACGTATATTTTATTCAAATCCCTTCATCCGTTTAGGAGTTATGAGGGACCAAAGAAAAGGACATACATAAATACACGCCAAACACATAACCCTCCTTTTGGGCTTCGCCGCAGTCGGGTAAAAAGACAGAAAACTACAAGTCTTTTGGTTAAGTACCGTATAATATTATACTTTTATATGTATTCATTAAAAAGCTGTAATTTTAAAATTACAAACAGACACTTCAATTTAATTTATTTATGTAGATTAAATTGATTTTAGTCAAACAGCCTTAATTCCTATGTTTTATTTATTGTTCACACTATAAAATATCATGTCGTTTGAATTGGAAATAGGCTCTATGGCGAATATTGTCAGCAATCGCACGGAGTTTTTGTTCATAAAATGACTATTTTATTCGATGCTGAATATTTCAATCACTTGGCATTGTAAAAGCGGTTGTGGCGAAGTGAAAATATTAAAGCTTAAAAAAACACGCTTTAAAGTGACGTCATACTATTTCTCATATTTTCTCAGATAGCCTTTTATCTGATAATAATATTATGGTATCATATTAAAAATAACTAGTCGACCATCTTTGATTTTTATTTAGAGTCACGTAATTTTTCTGACCATGCATTGTCATTCAAACTATTCATGTATGTAAAATTTCAGCTCAATTGAAAACAGGGAAGTGGGTTTAATTTAACTTCTAAGATTTGTTTACATAAGTAGGTTGTTCCTAGTGAAGCTAATTAAAGCGTGTTAAAATAATTGACACTGACATCTGACATGGTTAGGTTTCTCAGTACCAATATGTTATTCGAACAGTGTAAGGTTTCGTGGAATCTTGCAATGAATTGAGCTAGACAACCCGTTACCCGGATACTCATGTGTATGTCTATTCAGAGCTAGGCCAATAAACCTATTAACTTTGATCCCTCAATCACAGTTAGAGTGTACCTAGTCCAAATAGAAATGCTAGCATTTCACTTAAAATTTTGTGTTTGATTCACATAACATGACGCCTGTAATCCCTGGAGGATTCAGCAGAGGTGTACCTATTAGTACACCCAAATTTCGCCAGTTATGTTTAAGTCTCATGTAATAGGGAGCGAGCCTATTGCCATCAATTATTGTGCAAAGATCGTGGCTATTAGGTACCAACTGAAAATTCCGCCGGGCCTTCCCTCCGTGCTTTGTGGGTGCGCCATAATCTATCTTGCAGACCTTAAAGCCTTTGGCCAAAACTCTCAAGCCCTAAGACTATGTACTTATTAATATATAAAAATCAATGCCACTTTTCGTTGTAATTTTATAACTCAAGAACGGGCTCACCTATACAAACCAAATGTTTAGGCTTTATTCGGACTATTTAGTAGATGGTTTTTGTGAAGTTTGCACAAAATCGGTCGAGCGGTTCTTCATTTATCACATTTTTTGTAACTAATGAATTCAATAAATGGCGGATCATTTTGTTAATCGGGATTTCGCTGTCTTGGACCCGGTAGGTGGCGCTGCTGTCCGGCCAGTACGACGTCTGCCAGGTCCACTAGTATGTTATAAAAACAAGTATTCGTAATACCATGCTACTTAGGAAGTCAATTAGGTCTAATAGACACGTTATCAATCTACGGTGACACGCCGATAGGCCTTTATTACGAAGGGCTCTTTCGACTTGGATGGGTAATGACGTTATTACGAGTATATAGGTTTTCCATAGGATGGAAATTATTTCGTAGGTATATAATCAGAGTTGGTTGAAGATGTTGAATTGAGAATGTAGCTGGCGGGACAAAGGCACTCGTATTACAGAGTAATTAGTTGATTGAGTTAAACACTACGACTAATTAACCTATATAAAACGGGAATCAATAGAGTTCCAATTAAAAAAACATATACATGTTCCAAGAACACAAACTTGTTTTGACGTTTCAAAGCCTTTAATATCTCGCAGAATACCTACATACAAGGTGTAAATTACCCTTCACACATACGTCAACCAAGCATTCTGTACATCAAACTAAGTACACCTATGCAAAAAATTTTGCTGGGAAACGACTTATTTTTTGGGGTCATAAATCTCATTTTACGGTAAAACTCGATATAGCACTCTTAAAACATTGTGCTAGCGGATGCTTTGAATAGTAAAAGGGTCATGGAGGTAATTTAAGTAAATTTATAACTTGAAAAACTAGTATTTACAAAAACATCTGTGCAAAATTTGGAACTTGGATTTGGAAAATGCAAACTAACAACAACTCCTCTGATATACTGCACTGACTTCTTTAATCCCATTGGTATACTTCCTCCCACCTGTTTACCTGCGGAAACCGTAAATGATGAAAGCATTCTGTGCGCGCAAGTTCCTAGGAAATGTCTAAGCTTCATTCTGCTTAACAATGAAAATGTTTCCCTGAAAATTAATATTTAATTTTATAATTCTCTCGCTTTTCAATTTTCACATCTGCACTCTATTTTACAGATTCGTGGGAATTATTTATTAAGTAACAATAGGGATGTATCCTGACAAAAAAAATATGATTCTAATTATTCCGTCTGTTAGATTATCGAAAAATATTGGACACGTATTTTTTGTTTTATCAAATCAAAAACAAAATACGAAGATAAAACGCGTCAAAGATGTGAGTGGGGGTTTGTGACGTCACTCAAAGGTAAAAAAATGTCATACTAATGTCTTAGAATATGACGTCACACTAATCGGCAGGTCTAAACATTATAAAATCAATTTCATATTCAAACTGTTGATATTACCTGGTAAACAAAAGTAATTGGAGGTCGCACTTCCATGCAGCACCTCGTTTACACACAACACAAATTATCATACATCATATTACACATTATAAAGACGTGGGCTCGCAACAAAACATGTTAACAAGTTGCACATATTATGAAACAAAGCCGCGCTCACTTTGTTGTAACGCGAAACTTTTGTCTATCCGGGACAGGGTAGAATTTTCATTAAAATCTTCTTTAGCGCCCTTACATAAAAGAGCAATTTTTTCTAGTAGGAAAATCTCGATGCAGCCGCATTAACGCTTTTATTTGCTCTCTTATTCGAAAAAAAAACTTATTATTCCACTTCTCTCACCCGGGGAATTACATTATTCTCTTGCATTTCTATTTATAGAAAGCATTTCAAATCTACCTTCTCTATGGTACGTTCAGATAGTGTTGTGTTTATGTTCGAGTTTAAAATCCGTTTACCGAGTTCGAAATTAGTTTTTGTTGATGTTCGTTTCATTGATCTGGAAGCAGTAAGCTCGGATGGGTTTTTGTCGTTTAACCTTAGGAGAATTTACCAAGATTTTCTTCTTATTTTCCGACGTCTTCATGTTATTCTTAAAGAGCTTTTGTTCCGGGAGCAGGGATCGATCACAGTTCCCTTTGAGTTTACGATTGGTTTTAAACTGATAATTGGTTTTCAACAAGCTGATTCTTTCTTTATTTTAAACGTTTATTTAGGCGAAGATTAAAGTAATGTCTCAACAAACTAATCAGTTCTATTTCATCTTTGAAGTGTTATAATAAACTGCGCTCTTAATCCTTGGGCTTATAACCCTTTATTAACCTCCGAGCTAATAAGGACATAAACGTTAATGTCGGCAGTATAAAGCTAAAGGCTATAAACAGTCATAGGCATGACAGATGGCTGGGAAGATAATTCAGAAAATAGGTAATGAAGTTAAATTCAAATAAATTAACAAGATGTGCTCGTAGATATGGTGTCACAAGTTTATTTTTGTTAATGTTTATAGGTTCCTAGGGTAACAGCAGCTTGGGTCCAACTTCAAGTTAAGACACGCTTACCTGGGTTAATCCATGAATGACGACCATACATTACATACCGAGTTTCCTCAATGCTTCGAAAAGCTTGCTAAGCCGTTGGTCCCAGTCGCCATTTCGTCAGTTACTGGTAGTGGCCTGAAAGTCTGACAACCAGTCTTATAAGGGGTATCGTGTTACCTAGTAGTAACTGGAATGTGGAGGTCAGATAAACAGTCGCTATAAAGGGTGTAAAAGTACCCTTAACGCAAATGAAAGGCACTTGTTCTCCCCACCACTGCGATAATTTTTTTTTTCAAGACCATACCTGGGAACCCCTTAGTTTCGGAGGTATTGGGGGTCAAAGTTCCAAATTTTGCACAGCTGTTTTTGTAAATACTGGTTTTTCAGGCTATAACTTTACTTAAATTACCTCCATGACCCGTTTACTATTCAAAGCATTCACTAGCACAATGTTTTAAAAGTGCTACATTGAGTTTTTTTTGTAAAAAGTCGTTTCCCAGCAAAAATTTGCTGAAACAGAATGCTTGGTTGACGTATGTGTGAAGGGTTAATTAATACCCTGTATGTAAAATACTGGTATTCAGTGGCCTCTTGTTAGGCTGGACGCCGATTCCAAAATAGTTGGGAAAGGCCAAGCACATTACGATGTCCATGTTCCTATCCCAGTTTTGTAGTTACTTCTACCGAATAAACATACAAACCAGTTTACTTTTTTATCTGAAATATGAAAACATAGCTAATACTCGTATTCATAAACTACCTTCTCTAAAACAGCGGAACAAACTGTAACAGATACTGCTTATCCAGATTTATTACTGAAATAAAAAAATAGGAGGCGAAATGGTCTAAATTAAAAAGCAATGCCTTGTCGAGACAGAGCGAGCGGAAACAAAGAACCGGGAATTCATCAAGCTCTTTTGAGCCCCCAGCATTGTGGTGCAGTATTCACAATCCATTGGCGGAAAGAAAATCTTCGAGAGGATCGCCACTCTTTGACACTCGATGCAAAAAAAGAAAAACCGCAAGATATACCCTACTTCATTACTTTGTACGCTATCCACATAAAAGTATTGAGGAATTTTGAAACCGAGCGACTTGTTGAACGTGGATGCTTTTGAATAGATTATGCGGAGTTAATTAAATGATTTTTCCGCAGTGAATGGTAATATCGCTCATATTTGAGGTTTATTCTTGGTTTTTGAATTACGTGGGGCATTGTTTGATTTCAATGCGGTTACCGTCGCGGTACTTTCAATTGGTAAATGCTTTTGTGATTTCTGATGTTTTAAATGCAACTTTATGATTTTATAACACTAACTACCGCACTCAGAGAGCTTTAGTGATTGCTTTGGCCATCACTTAGTAAAGGTTTTGACAGTTTTGTCATACAAAACTATGTCAAATCTTTACTCAGTGACGGCTAAAGTAATCATTTAATATCTCTGAGTACCGCAGTAAGCTCAGACAAATAATGTCTGAATTCCCTGACATTTATTTCATCGGTCTAGCCTTTTTCCATCTAAGTTAGGGTCGGCTTCAAGTTTTACCGGATTCAGTTGAATACTAGTAATTTACTTGGAGCGACTGCCTATCTGATCTCCACAACCCATATAGTGCTGGGTATTGCGATATACCTTTGTAAGAGTGGTTGTCAGACTTTCCAGCCACTGACTACCTGTAGCGACTGTTGGAGTAGTGGCTCAAGCAGTTGACTGCTGCGCTGCGTGTCGCGAGTTCGATCCACGCACGGAACAAACATTTTTAAAAAAAAGAAAAAAAGTGCTTTCCCATGCACAGAGGAAACTCGGTATGTAATGGACTGTCGCCCATCTACGGACCATACTATGCAAGCGGGGCTTAAGCTTAAGCGCTTAAGCTTAGCAGCTGTTGTTACTTGGCTAAAAGCTCCTCATAAGTTTATTTATTTAAAAAAGTTGATATAATAGATTTCTGACTAGTTAAAGTCAGTTTAACAGTTTTCGAGAATCAGTGTTACATTTTCGTTGCTTTGCTACGCCGTAGCTGACCATTCGCAATTCTACGCAAGCAAAAGCAACTAATTTAAAAACAAAATCCAAGATACCTACATTTCTTATCTCCAGTACCTAAAACAAGACGTAAAACAATTCAGTATTCAGAATACGCTTCCCATAGATACAATGTATCTGTCCATTACGGTATTAGCATTGGAATTCTGTCGATACGTACGTACCGTCCGCTCACGTACTGCAACTATGGATGGACTGGCCGGTCCCCTGTGACTCCTGAACAAGATTGATGTATTTGGGAGATAGTGTCTCATGTTTAGGATAAACTACGTGCACTTGTTTCTGTTCTGTTCCGAATTAACAACATAACAAGGTATAAATATGGCAGATGTGACTGAAATTATCGGGAGGATACAACCTACTAGGATTTACAAGGACTTTAACGGTCTCCTGCTTCTTTATCGTGCGGTAAGTGCCTTTGATTTTTTGAAGGTGGAAAATCATCAAATGACTCCTCCCGCTCTGGGCGGAGCGGTAGAGAGTGTCAGACTTCTACTAACTAAAAATCACCTATGTTTCTTCGTAGCCCTTTGTATCCGAGGCCGCGGTATCTCTTTCAAACAACCCGCAGTAACGAAAGCCCTCGGCCATTGCAGGGCTCTGCAATGTTGCTGACAGGCGCGCGTGGAACACGAACGCGCCGTCGACACGGCCTGTTATCGTCATAGGACGGACGAAAGGTGAGCTAGACTATTACTCACCGTCCACAGGTCCGCGCCTACAGTGGTGTGGCTTACCACACCACTTTAGTCACTTACTTATGCCTAATGTGGTGTCAGGGTTTTTAGGCCGCCCACGGGTCTCTGATTTTTATTTCAATGCATGAAATTTCTGAAAAACATGCTGGTTTCCCTACGATTCGGTTTTTTAATTATATTTTTTTGTGATTCGCACACGAATTCAAAAAATCAGAGGTGCTTGTCTTGGGTTCGAAAAGAGGCCTAGACTTAATTGTCCAAAGGTCACAACACTAGTTCAACCCTGCTTCATCATCGACATCGGTAATGTTCTTCAAAAAGATCTGGTGCGTAAAACTTGCAAATGGCGTGATTGAAGTATGACTAGATGTATGAACGAAGACGAAGCGACGAAGGAAGGATCAAGGCAAGTGGAGATCCATAGAATAATGTCTGCCCAACCTCACGGGTAAAAGGACTGAGTATATTCATACACGCATGGTCCAAACTGGTGATGATGCCAAAAGCACCGGGGATGGTATACTGTATGTAAGTGTGCCCAGCGCCTCCACAAGTTCATATAAAAACGATTAAGCTGGATTTACACTTTGGCAACACCGGACCTTCTTAGTTTTATAGGTAATTAATTTTAGTAGGTTATTGTCGGCTTTGAGGTTATTAATTGGGATTTAAAGTTGAGTATCATAAAGTTAACAAGCCCTTGTTGACCTTTTTTGGTTTGTGAACTAACTAGGGTATTTGTATTTTGTAAAGAATCATGCTGATGTTTATGTTGTTTTTAAAAAAATAGTTTACTGTTTTATTTCGCTGCCTGTTGAAGAATACCTTCACTAAAATATGAAGTGAGTAGACAGCTAAGATGTTTTACTTGACTAAGGCTGCTACTTTAAGGATAGCGTAAAGCGGGAGCGAAACGTCTATGAGGATAAAGTTAAAATAAATGTTTTCTTTGGGATAACTGAAAACCTCAATCATAGAAAACAGTAATTAGATTACAAACAATACATAAGTAAGAATAAGCTAGTGGGTACCTAATAAACAATGTATCTTTGAACATATCATCATCATTTTCTTCTGGACCCCTAATAAAATCAGTGATGTCTTCAGACACCTCCACCCAATCCATTCTGAGAGAGACCGAAATCGGGTAGAACATGTATTCAGTTTTAGTTCTGTGGGTCTAAAATGGCCACTTTAGCAGATCATGGTAGGATCGTGATATGCATGATGCGTTAAAATTCGTAAAATGGTCACAGATGCATTTACTCCATATTACGATCCATATTATGATTCATATTATGATCCATATTACGGTCCATATTATGATTCATATTATGATCTGCTAAAATCGCCATTGTGGATCCCTTGCTGATTTTCAAGCCGACAATTTCTAACTTTTGTTTCGAATTCTCCAATCTGCTCCAGATATTAGGTCCATCTTTACCAACCAGAACAATGAGGTCAGCAAACAGCATGCACCTAGTCCGTTCCTGTATGTCTAAGTAAAAATATGGCAACGTTTGAATTTAACTTGTTAGACATTTAATCAGACAAATTGCTCTTATATAATTAAGTAATTATTCCACAGGATCGTAAATTTTAATGGTCTTACAACATAACACTTACTTACCAATATAATTATGTACGAAACTATACAATATCAAGGAAGTGTGGATCGTTAAATTCTGCGTTAAAATAACTTACGGAATCAGCATTATTAGTAAATTTTCATGACGTTTAATTAGATAAGATAGAAATCATGTCAAAGACTATTTTATAAAACCATAAAATAGTCTCATTCTCAACAGTTTCAAAATCACAATTGTTCTAGAGATTGGCCTCAACAAACAGATAGGTGGACAGACGTGCTAGAAACTTTAGTCTATGATGTGCACTGAACTTATACTTTGTTCCCAACTCATAAAGAATTGGTGCAGCTGTTTTAAAACAGAGTCCATTCTTACTAAATAACATGCTCCTATGTAGATATATACTACGTTAGACACTACAGCTCCTTAATAAAATTTGTATATATAAGTCCACTAGCTCATGAATACAGAATGCACAGTTATATAATCAAAACCGCATTTTGAATATAAACTTGAATTTGCAAACTTGGTTCGTGAAGAGAAAAATTTCGCAAGAAAAATGTCTAAAACACGACGTTATTATAAGAGTCATGAAAGCCGAAAATAATAAAAAGGGAGGTTTTTTATCAAAGGTAATGAAATTCCACGTGTTGATGGACCACATCAATTTATTATGTGTTCTGTGTGAGGCGTGCATCGGCCGGAAGTCGGGGTTCCTGTGACGTCACTTCCTTTGTTTCGCACCACTCTCGGATTATGTTAATGTTGTCTCTGAGACATTTGTCTTTGTGTAATGCTGCTCAGCTTCTCTGGCTGGAACCTTATTACTTTCCGATGCTGTTCACCTACATACTTTATTGTTATTTACGATTATTTGCTCTCCTCTCCGTCTAACAAGTCGCTATGAATTATTATTATGGAATCCTTTTAAAAATAAATTCCTTGTACGTAAACGCTGAAGTTTGCTCGGTACATAGAGAAAAGTTTGATGCTGAAAAATATTATTTTAAAGATCAACATTTGCATTAACGCTTTAGAGTTTACTTTAGGGTAGAAAATATCTTTTTGTTTGATTAATTTTATATCTTTTGCTAAATGTAGGTCCCTGTGTGCTTGCTGGAAGTGGTCATTGTGATTCTATAATTGATAGGTTTTTGACTAAATTCAGTAATAGGTACTAGTTACATCTAAATGCAAGAATATGCTAGAAAGCACCATATCATAAACCGGTCCGTAACCGGCAATCTATTCTTACTATAACATTGTAAAAATCAATTTATTTTTACTTTAAATATTTAAAATAATGCTTATATCGGTCATTGTGGACTTGTGTTTTTTATTGAGTTGAGTTTCAACAATTTCAAGGGTTTTAGGTTAAAGACAAGCATTGGTCGTCCGTCAGCAAAGGTGAACAATTGCAATCGCGGGTAAAAGCAATAGGGTACAATAGTATACCAAAAAAAAAAATTTGTCCGTCAGATAGATTTTCAAAAACTAATGGACACGTATATTTTTCTTTTTTCACTAAAACAAAAGATGAAGACGATACACTGCTTCGAAAAGTCGAGTCAAGTCGTGTAATGTCACAAGGTAGTACGTTTTTACCCACAAAGTGACGTCAAAAGCCCCCACTCATGATCTTTGACACGTTATAATTTCGTCAATTTTTATTAATTTGATAAAACTAAACCTACGTATCCAATAATTTTGATAATCTAACAGACGGACTAATCATATTTTTAGGTGAAATACTCTATTGCTTTTACCCGCGATTGCGATTGTCCACCCTTGCTGACGGACGACCAATCATAATGCTTGTCTTTCCATTCCTTGAACGAAATCGGTCCCAGCATCACCACACCTGTTTTAGTATATTCCTAAGGTACCCTTAATAACCTAAAAGTGCCGTTTGAATTATTTAAGCAACCAAGAAACACCTGCTGTTAAAATCCCCACACTACACAGAAATAAAATAGCAACATAATTATGACTGACAAAGCATCAATATACCTACCTTCCATTTATATAATAGTACCTAAACATATTTAATATCTTGCATGTGAGGTAGCAAACTTGGTAGTTACGAACACAATAGTATTCATGTACAAGGCGGTCTATTCTTAGAAGACGGGTGTGTGTTTATTGCATAGATAGAGAGCTTTACAGCATGTTCGGATATTGAGCGTGTCATTTTTGCACGTGTAGCACAAAGTAAAGGATATTATGATATTATTTTATGTTGTTAATCTATAAAGGAGCTGTTGAAGAGAATTTGCACTCCCAAAAGTTTTTTTTTTCATAAACAACTGTTTCATGAACACAAAGCAGTGGGCGCTGTCGAAAAAACAAACTGGTAGTACTCGTATTATTTCTTATATATATTTGAAGAAACTTATTTGAACGATTTTGAAAAATGTAATAATTAAGTTTTAGGTCTGATAATGATGATGAAGGCCTTCCAACCGATTTCGGCCACAGTGGCTGGATTGGATGGCTTCCTAGGTTGATTGTCGAGAGCTTTGTTGTGGTGCTTCATACTAAAATCGATATGTGATCCATATTATGATCCGTATTATGATCCATATTATGATCCGTATTACGATCCATTTTATGATCCATATTACCTATGATCCATATTATGATCCATATTATGATCCATATTCTGATCCATATTATGATCCATATTATGATCCATATTATGATCCGTATTATGATCCGTATTATGAACCGTATTATGAACCGTTTTATGATCCATATATATCTGATATTGTGGCTGACCCAACAATTTCTAAGAAACTGTGGACAATAGCTGGGAACTGGTGCCCCGACACAGTGAGACGGGGTCGCGGCAGGCCACGAAGTAGATGGCTGTATGAACTAGATAAGTTCCGTCAAAACTGGAAGGAGTCTTTCTTCCACTTTCAGGAGAAGTGGAAGGAATGGAGTTAGGGAGGTTCTAAGCCTGCTCTGCCCCACTCTGGGCCTTTGGATTTGGCGCCCAAAAAAAAAAAATCTGGGCCCCTTAATCACAACGCTTCGATTCGGTTTCGATTTTGAAAAGTCGTATGTCTATCTTTTTTTGGCATTATGAAACTGAGCGAGATAGACATAAGAAATGTTCGATTCGGTTTCGGTTCGATTGTTTGTGAATAGCTTTGCTGGAGTGCTGGCAGAAGTAAAAACTTGAAAATTTACGTTGTGCATTTTTGAAATTTTTCAATGGTTAGGGAATAGTTCAGCATAAAAGTACTATCAATTATGTGGTTAAATACAATATTCATTTATTGCGCTCTCGTACACAAACAAAATAATTTATATTACATAAAAAATTACACTTCAGAACTATTACAATTATTTTACATTAAAAAGTTTATGTCTCAGATTGACTTAAAGGTCCCTGTAACCAGGCCATTAAAACACAAAAAAAAATATGTCTCAGAAAAACTTGACATTTATTTTTTTTGACATTTAACACACACGCACATTGCTTCGGCTCTAAAATTACTACAATTTTTGAAAACTGGACAATCCCCTCTTTGTAGTACTTAATTACCACCTTAGTAAAAGCAGTAATATAACCCTTCGATAAAGCAATGCAAACACGGCACAGTACAGTTCAGCGACTCCCGAAGTTCCCCGAAGTGGGGCCGCATTGGCGTGCAGTTTGCGCATAAGTGGGCCCAGCGTCGGCGCCACTTACACGCTTGTTGTGTCACCAACACTGTTTTCCTATGAAAAATTGGGCAGAGGTGTATTGCTGTATTTACGAGTTTATCCCATGTGACAGAAGGCGATCATGTTGCTATCAACCGGGCACGGAGTCAGACTCTGAGGCTGCTGTTGAAAAATTCCAATAACATTTTGCTCGACCTGGAAAATTGACCCAAGAACGATATAAAGATACGCGTCAGTAGCGCTTACGACAGCAAGACCAACGTAAATATTTGAATATATTGGCACCTGGAGGATTCCATTGAAATGGGAGGATCCCCGACCAGATAGAGTTGCATCTGGTAGCTGCCTGCCCTGCCTGGAATTCTTATTATTATTTTTTTATTTATTTCAACAAAGGTACATGAGTGAGTTTAATACGAATCTTCTGCCAAACAGCAGGACAGTTTGTCGGCAGTGTTCTCGTGAATACAGCTCTTAGTTAAAATAACATTAAGTACTACATACATCATAAAGTTAAAGTTACGGGAAACACATAGTTTTGTTATTTTCGTAATTCTAACGCCTGATACTTTACATAATTAGAATATATAAACATGGCTGTTTTGTACATTCTAATGTAGTAAATGTCACGATTTTTAGTTGTGCAACCTTACAGAAATCCTTGGCAAATATCGATTTTGCATTGTTACTAAAACTTATAAGCACATCATCCACATAGACGACGAAGAATTATGCACATACTAAAGGATAACTCATAAAGTATCAAAACAAAGTTAATAAAAAAAATCAATTTTCTGTATCGGTTCTTAAGTACGTGTAATTTTGACGGTCTTCGAGTAATCGGTGTATATACATAAAAAAATATTCCGACGAATTGAAAGTCTTCTTTTTTTTAAGTGGTTAATGAGATTTACCTTCTATCATCAGGTCAACCTAATAGCCTGAAGGAATACAACTATCGGTTCATAAGTACGTGTAATTTTGATGGAATATTCTTTTAACTCCTAACCGTTGAGGAGTTGTTAGCTTCCATCATCAGCGCAGCCACATGAGGTTATGATTGTCAGACGCAAATACTTGAACAGTTTCAGAAAATATATGGAAATTGTAATGGTTGCCTATAAAATTTGAGGGTTGCCCTCGATTTTTCTAAGATCTCATCTACAGATCCTGACTTCCTGACCATCTCGGGAGTTTACTCTTTCGAATACAAAAAGAATTTTTGAAAATCGGTTCATTAATGACGGAGATATCTGATAACAAACATGCAAAAAAAACATACAGACGAATTGAGAACCTCCTCCTTTTTGGAAGTCGGTTAAAAACAACAAGCAACGCAAATGTTCTACCAAATGAAGAAAGAATCACATCAATCGTTCCAGTAGTCACAGAGAATTTGGGCACCAGGTTGATTCGATTGACAGTTTCGGCTCGTCTGATGTGCTGGCAGGCATCTGTAGTTCTGTTCATAAAAAAATGCTGGCCGATTACATAATCTCTATTTTTAGAAGACGCGGTTATTAAATCTGCTTACGCCTTATGAGGGTGACAATGACGTCAGATATACTGCGTAGTTCGTATGTGACGTTGTAGTTCGTAGGGTGATATCATCATCAGCTACAGTTACTCATCGTTCCACCACTGAATACTGAACTCTATTCCATTTTGTCATTTGAATGTACATAACAACCAAATAGAAACCCTATGTGTGCCTTGCAATCACCTAAATTTAATAAAAAAAACTATTAAATAAACTAACGAAAAACTATAAAAGGGCATAGAAAAACTACTCCTCAACGTTGTCAGCCGGTGATATGCCCAAGAGACTGGTGGCATTGCCACGTTGTATTTTAACACTTAGCCAGCCCACGGGTCGCAGGAAATGTCAGCTAGGCGGTTCGAATTTTTAATTAATTAAATACAATATTTTTGTACTCAAAGTTGCAGTCTCTTTGGTAGCTCTAGGAATTTGTACTCACAGGCTCACAAAATAAATGCTTGCAGTACAATATCAAACAAACAAACGAAATTGAGCTTAATGTCAAAGAGAAAACGAAGCTGTATGTACCTATTTCCCATCAACACCTCAATGGGGTAATTCCCTACAATTTTATGCATGTCTCATTCAAGCTGCTCACCGATGGGGCACTGGAGACGACCCCAAGTGGTCCCACCGCACCCGGCCTCGTACGAGGACATGTCGAGATGGAGTATTGAATATGAACTATGCAAGTTCTTAATCCGACGCTTAAGGACCCAATTGAAGCCCTTTTGTAGAGACAAGACACTATGTGTACTGATCTTTAGTCCTGTCCCGAGTTACGAGATGAAAACGGAAATCTCCTGGAAGCTTAACGTCTACTTGTCCTAGCGCCATATTTGTTTTAAAATATATATACACAACACTGTATAATAAAACTTGTGTACAACAGCTAACTTAACCTTGAATTGAGGTTTCTTACAGCAAACCATACCTACTACTACCAAAATGTATTTTTTTTAACTTGATCTAAAGTAGCTATACATAATTACAATTATGGAAAATAAAGGCCAATTAACTTTGTATTCTAAATCAATGAATCAGAGTATTAGTAATTTTTGAAACAAAAATTACAGTTCACTCACAATTTGAGTTTGTAAAATAGTCACAAAGTATAGCCTGCATACACACCGCACTGCTTACACCATGTAAAATGAAACATGGTTGGCCGCCTGCTGAAAAATAAACACCAGATAAACATTGTTTCCTTTACTCCCAAATCAAGCAGATTTACTGTAATATCCAAACCTGATTACAGTACGTAGACACGTTAACAGCCTATGCAATTTCCCCCTCGGCGTACATCGCTCGTTTGTTGATATTCAACTTTTGTATAAGCCAGCAAACATTATGGCGTAGTGTGATAGCGACCAAAATTTATTTCAGATACGTGAGCCTATATTGTCATATGGTATTGGGAAAATCCAATTGTGTCAACACGAGTCGTCTGGGGTAAGTTTGTAGAATTGAATTGGTCGGCAGGTAAACGGTTATCGCAGGTAATAATAGCGCTCCGAATTTGTCCGTAGTTACACGCCGTCTACACTACAATTAGGGGCCGTTAGGCGCTGGCTGGCGCCGGCCTGCCTCCCTGCCTACTCGCTAGTACACCATATTACCGCGATGGACAAATAGCAGCTATTGTTTAAAAAGGGTTGTTTTACACGGAAAACTGTCGCATCGATTGTGGCGCGTTCGTTGACGTAGATGTCTGACAACTTTACCCGATAATCATGGTTTAATGTCTCCATAAATCGACGGTGCTTTGCATGTTTAAATGACACGCTGTTAATGCTTGTTTATAGGTATTTCCTCAGTGGACTACGAGAATATTATAGTGGTAATAAATATGTTTACACGATTTTTATGAGGAAATGGTTTAAATCACTACCGCAAACATTATATCTTTACATTTGTGTAGGTATTGGTATTCATATATGTTACTCTAGTTAATAGAATAAACGACAATCAATTATCATAATCAATCAATTATACAGCATCAAAAACGCACCTACCAATAAAATCACTCTGATTATATTTCAGTAAACACGGCGCGTATTCAGCCGTAATGCCCGTGCAGTAACATTTATCAATCAATTTATTGTCCAATTACATGGGACATATTTCTCTAAAAGTTACATTGCAACATTTACAACCAATGTCTCTGATACGTACGACCCATTAAAAGCCTATATATAAGCGAATAAAATTCACATGTATGGCTGTAAACGGCGCGATCGTAAAATTCACTGCACTCACTTTGTGGCGCACTGGAAATTTATTTAAAAGCTTTGACACGCAGTTAGGATGATGTAGAGCTACTTAAACATAATTAGGTTTCAGAATAGAATCACATGGAGTTACGTTGGAAATGGAAAGCTGGATTTTCTTTAACAAAACATTGCAATCACCCCCTCTATGTTTGATTCAAGAGGCAGCAACGACCCCCTGTTAACACCCGTACCCCTTGAGAAAAATACATACATAATTTATTACGAGAGCTGCCTAAATTTTTATGACGTTGTAAAGTTATCGTACCTAAACTATTTTCAGCACAAAATAATGTAAAACTACTGTTGTTAAGCTATAAGCAATGACCGAAAACTTTACTGTCGCATAAAATTACCATTTCGCTGAAGATACATGGTATTCTTTGAAATAGCAGAACTTAGTACATGAGTAAACGTTTTGAAATATATTATAAACTTAAACTACTTAATATAATATAAAGGGTCTTTAAATCCTAAGGCAACATTCGTAAAATAATTAATTATTATTTCAGTATTTTAACGTACGTTATTGACGCTACAAAGGTCATATTGTCATTTGTCGCAGGCAACGTACAAAATCAGGAATTTCATCTTTATTTGGTTCTTTATTTTTAATGCCTGAGTTATTGACAATTGACCTCAAACATGGGGCAAAAAAAGCTTTTGTCCTCTAAATACCATGTAACCCAATCTATATAAATTGCAAGTTAATAGGCTTCTTATGGGTTAAGTCGTCCCATCGTCAACCTCATCTCTGTCCTCAGGACAAGATTAAAGTCAAGAAGAGGCCCATTAAAAAAAATCTGTCCACGTGCATGTCGGACTTGTACATGAAGCCTCTTTTAATTTGTATTATTTCTTGTTAAAGGGGGCGTCAGAAAAACATATAATTTTGTGATGAGTTTGTTTTTCATAGTATTTGTATGAATGACAAAATTATATTTGTGATTTTTTAAATGTGTAGTACTTTTAAAAAATCACAAATATAATTTTGTAAACTATTTACTATATATCGTTCAAACTAATTTTGGTTAAAGGTTGAAACTTTACGTGGCGATCTATTTTTATATATATTTTTCTTAGATTTTTAACTCTCGTAGGAAGACACATTTTACCACTTTGGAAGTGTCTATCTTCCAAACGATTTCATTTGAGAAAAAATGGTAATAGGAACCTCTATGTCATCTTTAAAGACCTGTCTATAGATAGACACGGACACGTATAGTTTTGATGAAAAAAGCTTTTTTTGTTTCAGTTCCATGTATGGGGAAACCCCCCCTTTTTTTGGCGGGTGGTAAATCATCAATTAACCCCTTCCGCTCTGGGGCCGAGCGAAAGGGAGTGTCCGACTTCTACTGACTAAAAACCACCCATGTTCCTTCTTAGCCCTTTTTGTCGATGCTGCGGTATCTCTAACAACATCCCGCAGCCCCGACGGGCGTCGGCCCTTACGGGCCCCTCCCATGTTGCTGACATCTCTTTGAGGTGCGAAATACTTCCGTTGTCGCTTACTTAATTGGAACACGAACGCGCCGTCGACACGGCCTGTCGTCATCATAAGACGTACGGACGGAGAGCTAGCCCATCATTCACCGTCTACAGGCCCGCGTCTACGGTGGCCACAAGCCATCACGTGGCCCCCGACTCCCGGAGCACCTCCCGCGGCGGCTGGGACGAGAAGTTCTCTCCTCCTCGCGTTCCGCCTCCTCCTTCGCTAGCATCACTGCTTCGCAGAAGGAACCCCCCTTAATCTTATTTTTTTTTTTTTTTGTATAAAAATCTTAAAGCTGTTCACAGAAAACATCTACTTACCAAGTTTCAACTGTGCAGTCTTAATCGTTTCCGAATAAAGTGGCTGTGACATACTGTCGGACAAACGGACATACAAACATGACGAATCTATTATGCCATTCGGCTACGGAGCCCTAAAAAGTACCTACATCGATACCTTATCCTTCAGTGAAAACCAGAATCAACAGCGGCCAACACACGAAAAGCACCGAAATCATTTTTTTTTTAGGTTAAAAAGGTTCCCCAGGAATTTCTCCTGTATCGTGGGTGCGTTCACAAACATTTAAACTCACATACACAAATACCCAGACCCGGAACAACTATCTGTAGGTCATACAAATATTTGTTCCGTGCGGGGATCGAACCCGCGACACGCAGCGCAGCAGTCCCTTGCTTGAGCCACTGCGCCAACCGTGCCGTCAAATTAATGATGTTATGTTTCAACAAAATTGTATAGGTGCATTGTTCTACAGAATGATTAGTTTTGTAATGCCACGCCACATTTGTTAGAAACTGCTCCGAAATTCTCAGCTCTATCACTAAAATGATAAGCTGTGCCAGTTAGCCATTCACAAATAACATATTTCGCCACTTCCCTGCAACATTATTTAGTATGGAAATCATTATTAAATTTGCGTATAAACGCGTCCGTGTGGGAATGTGTGTGTGTGTACAGTCACTTTACTGTACTCACACATTCGCACACAGAACAATTTATGGTAATTGTTCCAAAAAAACTATTACATCTATTTTATTCAATGGTGTCGCACCATTTGGTGTCGTAATAAATTTAAATACTTTGATCGTGCACGTTTTACTGGATAATACAAATGTAATGTAGGTTTAAACGAAACGAAATTGTGTTATTTAGTATCTGAAACTGAACTGCATTTTGTCATTGATAGACTTGTGGTGTGAGTGTGTGACCGTCGGACTGCCAAGTCATAGGTCAGCAGTTCAAACCGAACACACGCACGTCTGATTTTCGAGTGAGATATTTCTTGATGTTAAGCCAAGTCCGAAGGTGGCCAAAAAACCTTGACAACCATGTTAGACAATAATAACACATTACATTTTTTATTTCTTGTAGCCACGGTTCCCGGCATCCGAGGAGACAATTCACCAGGATCCGTGTTAAAAATCGGACAATCCCCAATAAAGAGGTGCCTACTGCTATAACAAAGCACTGTGCAGAAAAAATGCACCTCTTATAGATACATTGATATCACACAAACATCGCATATAAACTCATATCTACTTTGGGGTGAGTCATACTTAATGAAACAGTATTTTTCCCAATCCCTTTCGTACGCACGAGCCTCAATTAGCGATTTTATCGCCACGCTGAGATTATTTCTCTATACCTACATCGGATCCTGGTCTCCTGGGTCTCGATTAAGCTCCAAAAAAATGCTACTACAAGGAAAGTTAGTGAAGGATTTTTCCACAGTTTCGTCAGCAAGCAATTTAAAGCCGTGTTCCCTTGCTTAAGATGCATTGGCTCATTCCAAACACAGGATTTAACGTTGGTTCGAGAGGCCGACACGACGAGTAAATGCGGCAATTCGTAAGCGACTCGTCCCACAACACGCATTAACACTAAATGACATCCACGAAAAATCTTCGCGAAGCGCTCAGATAAGAAATAGGGAATAAAAAAGATTTTCCCGCCTTTTACACTGTTTTATTTGATTCCTGTCAAAATAGGAACAATAGTTTCGTTTCGTTTCCCCTTGAGGCACCCGCTGACAGAATCTCGAGAGTGGGCAAATTATTTTGTTGTAATTTGAATTTATGTTTGTTTTGTTCTTCGCTGTACCTTTTCTAACAAACCTGAAGACGGATAAGTACCTACCTAATATTAAGCTAAAAATATTAGGTGGGCACAAGTGCGAGTGCTGTGCGTGTGGTCCTGGATTCGATTCAAGAGAAAAATGTTATGAGGTTTTTCATCAGTAATTTCTCAGTAGGAACCATGGAGTCTGGTCCGGTTGCTGGCAATAGGCTCACCCCCTTTTGCATGGGACTTAAACACAACTGGCGAAATGTAGGTGTACTAATGGCCTAACCTAACCCTACGGGAATTACAAGCGTGATGTTATGTTATCAGTAAAATTCGAAATCAGTCAGATAACTTTCCGACGTAACAATCAGTAACCTCAGATTTTAAGGCGAATCAAGCAATTAAATTTAATGAACGCATTTCAATTCACCCCACATAAAGTGGCACGTACAATGAACAAAAGGTGAGTGAATTCAGCTGTGTGATCTATAAAATATCAAAAGTTCAACGTAGAGTTAAATTGCTTAAAGCATTATATGAGTCAATGTCTGGCGCCGCGGACGCGTATTTACGAATTCTGGTTCGGCGCTATTACCTTCGGTGGCGCAGAAGTGTTTCATTTTCAATAAAGATATATTATAACATCACTGGACCGGTCGTTAAGAATAAGTACTTCAAATGTAGTACTTTGATTCAAAACCTAAATCCCTTATCACATGGGACTTAGCAAAATGTGGGTGTACTATTAGGCACAATTCTACCTAACCCTTCGAGGATTACATGCTTGGTATGACAGAGATAAGTTGTGTTGCGTACGTAAAAAGAGCTTATAAATTTGTAAATAGGGTATTTCACCAAAAAAATGTAATTAGTCCGTCTGTTAGATTATCGAAAAGTATTAGATACGTGTTTTTTATTTGATCAAATTAATATAAATTGACGAAAATAAGTGGGGTCTTTTGACGTCACTTTGTGGGTAAAAAAGTACTAACCTTGTAACACACGACTTGACGCGACTTTTCGAAGCACTGTACCGTCTTCATCTTTTTTTTAAGTGAAAAAAGATAAAATACGTGACCATTATTTTTTGAAAATCTATCTGACATACTTATTAATTTTTTTTGGTGAAATACCTTATTATATTATTTTTGAATCTCCAGAAATCCTACACTATCTCAGTCAAGTTGAAGTAGACTTTTAAAATACGCGCTGAGGCCGTTGAGCGGTGACTTCATGCAGACGAAATTCTGGGAAAACGCTTTTTTGCCGTGGGCTGTGGGAAATAACAGACAATTATTGTACAATGACTTTTTACTTCGTACGATTTTTCGCTTTATCTACAAATTGATATCGGAGAAACGTTTGTACAGCTCTTAGCTGTGTTTCTATGTTTTTATTATGAATTTCAAGTTGTTTGCGAGAATCTTTATAACGTGATGTCGTTAGAAAATATATCATCGAGAAAAAAATATCTTAGCTTGCGTATTAAGCATTATAGGAATATGGTCGAATGTAATTACTGTTCTATAAATAAGTGTGCTAATTACACACGACACTCTGTTCTTATATTTATTATCATGTTGTTATTAATTTCAGTGATTTTTCAGTAGTATTAAAATTTGTTATTAAACAAAACATGTAGTGCTTAATTAAGGCAATCGCTGCGCGCTACGCCGTTGCTACGCGCTACAGCTACGGCTACGAACTCGCGTAGGCTTTGTTAACAATGCTTTTGGTAATACACGCTTCATAAATCACAATTACGGGGCAAAAAAACAACAATGTGCTATTTTTTATGAACTTATAATCAAGGTGACATATTGGAAATGTATATATTTATAATTCAATAACAAGGCACAAAGTGAACGGAATATCCGACTGTATAACTGGCAGCAGTAAGTTTGCATAAGCTGCAGTCTACCGTTATTATCTATGCAGTGTTAGGACGCAGGGGGCACCTGAGACTGCACGCTAATTCCGAGCTCAGCCTCTCCTTACGACCGATAGCTGTACGCTTGAACACGTCCGCCAGATAATTGCTGCATACGCAATTAGGGTAACGCTATTACCGTAATGAAATTCCCACCTGTTTTATATGCGGCGCCAACGAGTTATAACCGCGATGACTAATTAAAGCAACAAAAGGTCAATAAACATGACTCACTGAATCGTTTTCAGTCGCGATGAACGATTCATGAACACGTTATTTTGAATGGGACATTGTTAAACGATACGGAAAAATCACACAAATTGAACATTTAGGACGTAAGCCGGCAGACACACTAAAACAAACAAGATCGCAAAGCCCGGTCGTGTCAACACGGGGCGGTAACGTGGAAATTATACGGTACAAATAACATCATTAGAAAGCGCGACTTTATACGGGTGTCTGCACGATAGCCGCGTCGTGCGAGCGGGACCTCCTCGGCGTCAGGGAGATGCTGGTGTTATCGGCCTCAAGAGCACCGCCAATCAATACAAATTGCTTGCTGTTGAAGTAGACGTTACCCAATCGATCGTCTGTGTGTAACGACTTTCGCAATACCACATTTTATAGAGCTTGTCGCTGATTCGTCACTATTTCGAGTTTTCATGAACTGCCGTGACCTGCTTCTACCCGTCCATGACCGGTAACAATTAGGAGAACCTCCGCCGGTGCAAGTCGCGCGGATATAAAACTTTATGTACGCATATAAATTCGGATGTCGAGACATGTTTTATTGTACAGTCGTAAAATTTGGGGTCGGAAAAGACCGACATATTTAATAAATACGAACAAGGTCGTAAAGTTGAATGCAAACCTCTTCGTGGCATCGATAATATCATCGAACTATTTCTGATGTTCATCAGTACTTGTTTACCGATCGATTCTGGGGAAGTCCGAGTTTCGGCGATGGCACTGTCTTTATTGTTCACGTAAATGAATTTAGGAAGATTGTGGAAAGGAATTGTAAGAAACTCTTGCATTTCTAAAAGCGCTATCTCTTTGTTGTGAATTTATCTGGAAACATTCGGCTTCCCCATACAAGTTCACAAAATGGCTCCAACAATAACGTGAATCCGCTTAACATTCGCCCGGCCGCCCCGGGGAGGCGCGGGATTCCCGGTGACGCGCCTTAAACGTGGGAATACGCCTACGTTACCTATCGCTTCACTTATTTACCGAATACAACTCTAATAAATTTAATAAAGGGGAAGGAAACGTGTGACAGATGCACGAGCCACCCGCAAAAAAGATCTGTCGGGACGTTCCGTATATGTTATAAATATCAAATATTTTTTTTTTGCATTTATCGCTTCCAATACTCATAAAAAGTAATAAAAAACGCCACCTTAGCAGCTGTAAATTTCCTAAAGAGCACAACATCTACAGGTAGTTGGCAGACTTCCAATCTTACCTGAACCTAGATGTGTTCTACATCAAACTATGTGTCATGGCAAAAAGTTTAATGAGCTTCATTTATACAGGAGGGGTGAAATAGTGCAGCTAGCTGGCTGAATCTAAAATTCAAACGTTAAAAATAAAAAAATATATAGCCGCATAAATACAAAAAAAGAACGGCAAGTTGGCCGACAGTGAGGCAGGACGGTAATCCGGCTGTCGCCGGCAAGTATCGATGGACGGATTAAAACACCATTTTTACTGACGGTTAAATCCTTTGCCGAGTATCATTTTCATGTTTTCAATTATAGCACCGATACTGCGATTTTGCGGTTTTGATGTTTTTATTTATTCAGATAGATAGCATTTGTACATTTGAAACTTATTTGAGTAAAGATTTTAAAAGTCAAGAGGTTTTTCATACTTATTTATTTATTTGAACTTCATGTACAAAAGTGGTACATAGGCGGACTTAATGCCACAAGGACAACATTATGATAGGGAATCAAATAATATCTATGGAAATAAAGACAACTCCTTGATTTAGAAAATGTAAATATTAATACTTCTACACTTATGCAAATATAATCACAATAAATAATTTAAAAAATAGCAAAATATATAAAACGAGAACCCTAACAATAATTACTATGTCTCGACTTCTGATTGAAAGTTTTTTAGTCTGCTGACTTAAATAGCTTATACAAACTTTTCTTTTTAAAAGTGAATATATTTTAAGCATTTTCTCCATTTATAGATTTAACTATAACTAGAAACCACATGAGAACCAAGGTTACCGTCATAGCCCGAAGAATTGCCAAACTTAAGTGGCAGTGGGCAGGGCACATTGTTCGCAGAACGGATGGCCGATGGGGTCGGAAAGTTGTGGAGTGGCGACCGCGAACCGGAAGACGTTACGTTGGAAGGCCTCCCACTGAGTGGACCGATGACCTGGTGAAGGTTGCGGGGATCCGCTAGATGCGAGACGCACGGGACCGGTCAATGTGGCGACACTTAGGGGAGGCCTATGTCCAGCAGTGGACGTCTTTCGGCTGAAATGATGATGATGATGAGAAATGTGATACCGTCAAGGAAAATATTCAATTGATAATCCAAAAAATCATTTGAGACGGGCTACATTGTGGAACACGACTAGGAAATCGATGGTAGGCAGGTCTATAAAACTATAAATAATAAATATTCGCGGTCATAAAATTTTATGTTGTTAGGAGGGTTGTGGAGGAGTGAGTGGCTTCATGGTGAACATCAATTGTTTCGCGAGCAGGCACGCCGCGCCGCAGACGGCACAATACATAAATTTAGCATACTGCTACACTGCTCTCGTAAGCAAAAAAACAGAACCCCAAAAAAAAAAAATTGCGTCTGATAGCAGTCAGTCATTTTAGACATTTTGCTTTAGACTGACTAATCAAAATAACTGAAACATATTCTAACATTTACCGAACGAACAAAACGATGGGTGACTACGAGAGATGATATGGCTAGAATGTATACCTCCATTCTATGGCTATTGGAATGATTAGTATTAGAGAAGTATTCAAGAAGAAGACATGCTGGATCGACCCCAAATAAATTGGGATAAAAGCAGGAGAAGGACGATTATAATGTTTCAGAAAGTATAGGAAAAAACTGCATATCTCACTATCACTTACTTTTCTCGCACTCAATAAGGAAACCCGAACATTGTAACATATTTTATGTTTTCACGAAACATAGGTTTCTTGAGTTACCGCCTTTTGCCTTACGGAGGCAGTAACGAATTCACGATAAAATATAAAGAAGAAAATGTGTTTATTACTCCACTACACAATAACCTACTTACGCAAACATATTATGTAATAGTGTGAGTCTTGGCAAATAAAATGTTACTACTATTAGTTTTATGCTATTTTCACTGTTCACTTTGTTGTATGCTGCATTTGCTGGATTTTTCTACGACATGATTAGAATAGAATAGAATAGAATAGAATATGTATTTATTCGTTAGTGGACAGCAGCAACACAAAAGAGCAGCACATACATAAACAAATAGCAACAAACAGCTTAACAATTAATTAAACAGCTCAACTGCGCTGAGCATGCCCATAACGAAAGGGTAACCAACTCAGCATATGCTGGGTGTAAAACACTCAGCGCTGGTTTTCAGTAGGCCCCCCGCAGTGACACACGGATGAGGGTAGTAGGTAGTAAATAAATAATTTTATTCTATTAAATGGGCATTTGAAAGTGTGTAATAAATAAATAATATAAAATAAATATTTTTCTCACAGAGGATAACATAGTTATATTAGTAGTAATAGAACACGAAGATACCTGCTAAATAAATAAGTACTTATCCGAAAACGAAACACAGTTTATTCATTATTGGCATGACGCACTTCGGGCCGGCCGATGCACGATGCAGCATCGACCTAACTAAGCATTTTTAAATTGCAATACCACAACGACATTTCAGTGAGAGTGCGACTACTGCCTAGTTAATATTATTTATATGATTGAATAAGAGTTGATGATACTTAGTTTTACCTCGCTTCCTAAGCGATGAATATCACGAAAGTAGCGCTTTTTAAGATACACGACCTCCTTAGAAGACGGTGCGTCAGACAAGAGATTAAAAATGTGGAGAAAGAAACATCCCATCCCTCCACATTTCAATAAACCGGAAGAACACCTGCCGCCCGGGTATGTAGGGGCCAATTCGGAAATGTTTTACCTGTTTGCGAGCCAAGGTTGGCCGCTGTCCCATCGGGGCTGCGGGATGTTAAAAAGAGATACCGCGGCCTCGGCACAAAGGGGAACTAAGAAGGGGCACTAAGAAGGAATATGGTTGGTTTTTTGTCAGTAGAAGTCTGATACTCCCTTCCGCTTTGGCCAGAGCGGGAGGAGTCGTTTGACGATTTCACACACCCCAAAAAAAAGAAAAGGTTGGCCGCTGTGCATATAATCTAGCCAAATGGGGTATGCTCGATCAATCCAAACTTTTCAGTATGGAGCCCCTCTGCACGATATACGCCACCTTCTGTCCTGCCCATCCAGCACAACCACTTGCACCTTTCAAGATTTAGTAGAAACCACAGGTCTATCTTCAAAGCATGCAGAAGCTAGTCTCAACAAAGGAGCCAAACACTAGAATAAATCAATATGCTCAGCGCATGTACCCTCACTTCTAATGCCTCTTAGCTTCGTAATACTGTCAATAAGTCCCGGTCTCTCGTGACTTACATGCATAATATGAATATTAATCGTGTACGAGCATTCCTTTCATTCGATTTATGAGTATTATGTCACTAGGTAACTTAACTTGTACAATATCTATGATAGCTATAGATTAATTTAATTTAATTGTTAGTTTTGTGTATAGCGTCGTATTGCATGATTTCGTAATGTTGCTATAATTAATATGAAATAAATAAATAAATATTTAACTGCCTCGTTGGTCTAGTGGGTGCAAACGCGACTGCGGAGAATGAGGTCTTGGGTTCTTGGGATTCGAACCCGGACGGGTAAAGTGTCTGGATTGTCTGGATTTGTGCCTTATAAAGTGTGTAAAAGCACCCTTAACGCAAACGAAAGGCACTTGTTCTGCCCACCACTGCGATAATATTTTTGTTCTAGACTACCTGTGAACGCCCTAGTTACAGATATATTGGGGGTCAAAGTTCCAAATTTTGCACAGCTGTTTTTGTAAATACTAGTTTTTCAGGTTATAACTTTACTTAAATTACCTTCGTGACCCTTTTACTATTCAAAGCATCCACTAGCACAATGTTTCAAGAGTGCTACATTGAGTTTTACCGTAAGAGAATTTTAACCCCAAAAAAAAAAAAGTTGTTTCCCAGCAAATTTTTTTGCGTAGGGGTACTTAGTTTGATGTACCTACAGAATGATTGGTTGACGTATGTGTGAAGGGTTAATTTACACCCTGTATATGGCAGTAGGTTCGCCTCCCATTACATAGGACTTAGACCATATCTGGCGAAATTTGGTTTAACTAAGAGACACACGTCTGCCTAACCCATCTGGGATTACAGGAGTGATGTATGTTTCAAACTTCGTCGGCAATAAAGCACAAATTAGTTTAAAATAACATACAAATTATGAATAAAATCTCCTTTAGATATGGACTGTTTTTTTTACTTGTTTCCTTTCTCGACAAGATTTAAGAAAAAGAAAACCGTAATCTATATGGTTACCTGTCAATCCATCTAATAATGTCATTCTTGACTATTCTCATAACAGTCACTGGTAACAACACCCCTGTGGCGTTGGGGTCGCCAACTAGTTAGGGAGAGCACGACAAAATATGATCAGTTCTAGATCATATATTGAAAATAACTGCTGTAAATGTAATACAATTTGCCATTACGATGTTGCAATCGATACTGTAGTATTATGTGATGGGATGGTGCCACAGAGTACCTATCTACAGAGGCACATCGCCCAAAAGACAGTATGTACTTGAGAACTGTCAGAATTCTTGTCATACTAGCTAGGAGTTGTCAACGGTTTCTGAAGAATCCAAAAGAACGGAAACGATATCATAAAAATTAAAAAAAATGCGTGTCAGCTCTAATGCGTAATTGGAGTGCCTAGTCTTTGAACCAAAAATTCGAAGAACTCTAATCTGGACTAGGCCTGAGTGGTGGCCTAGCCCTTTTCCTCTCATAGAGAGGAATTGTCCCAGCAGTGGGAACATTACAGGCTTATTCTTAAAGGGTGTAAAAGCACCCTTAACGCAAACGAAGGGCACTTGTTCTCCCCACCATAATTTTTTTGTTCTAGACCATACCTGGGAACCCCTTAGTTACGGAGATATTGGGAGTCAAAGTTCCAAATTTATCACAGCTGTTTTTGTAAATACTAGTTTTTCAGGTAATAACTTTACTTAAATTACCTCCATGACCAGTTTATTATCAAACGCATCCACTAGCACAATGTTTTTAGAGTGCTACTTTGAGTTTTACCGTAAAATGTGAGTTTTGACCCAAAAAAAAAAGGTCGTTCCCCAGCAAAAACTTTTTCGTAGGGGTACTTAGTTTGATGTACAGAATGCTTGGTTGACGGCTGTGTTATGGGTTGATTTACACCCTCTATATGCTACTCCAAGCAACTATTTGGATCAATCTTACCACTGCACTGTTGCACTTGTACAACACCTTCATTGATCGACCGTAAGAAGTCAATATCGGTAGTCTGTGGTAGTTACATACTCCAGGTATTGGTATAGTAGTTGTGTGCCCTTGTACATTGACATTTAGTGCAGACTGAAGCATGGTTTACGAGCCATGAGCCACGCGTCCCTACCGACCTGACTAACGTACTTTTACTATGATTACAATTTAAAAATATTGAGCTACATGGCGAACGGGAGCGAAGGGTTGGGGTTTTTGTTTCATAGATTACTATTTTATTGTTTGTGGGATTTTTGGACAGTTTATGTCGGCTGTTGTTTTTTAGAGGCGGACTTTAAATTGAAATAAAATTCTGTCTAAAAATGTGTTCTTTATGCCCATGAAATTGACTTTATTGATTAATAATTTTATGACATTTATAAATATGAGTATGTTTTGGGGTCACCGCGTCTCTCGCGTACATGGTTGTTTATTTTTAGTTTGCATATTTTTTTTTCTTTAGTAGTTAGTCCATAGCAATAATATACCATCTCGTAGATTTTGCTTTTAATTATTAAAACAAAAGAATGTTGAGATTAATTTTCTGTGTACGTATTTCGCTTTTCGAATAATGTTAACCGAACAAAACACCCAAAAACCCTATAAAGTTAAACTAGAACACATTAAACAAAGTTTAACATAGAATCTGATTGAAAAAAAAGGGAATTAAAATTACATTAAAATAGTTTATGAATATTGTATTTCTGAATGTATTTTTTTCAAAAAATTTTTGAACGTTCACAAAAAAAAACTACAAATTGAATGCTGCCTTGATAACCTCCACCTTTTAATGTTGGTAAAAAAAATTAAAGAAGAAAACCAGAAAGTTCTTCTTAGCTCGGTCATAAAAAAACAACTTTCCAAGGGTACCATGATGACGTAAGTCAATGGATTTTTATAATACACCAGTCCTTTGCCCCACGGAGTTTGAAGGCAACTTTAGGTCTCCCATGGGAGTCCTGCAACTTATAGGGATAAAGAATATCCTATTATGTTAATCCGGGGAACTGGAGGCACCTTTACACAAAAAAGGTCCAATGTATCTACGCACTTTTAAGAGGGATCTGTAAAGGATTTTCCGGGGCGATAATAACATATAAAAATAACATTAAAGTTTTATCTATTTCCTTGTTTCTCTGGCAGTAGCTGTAGGTTTTATAGTAGTGGATTGATTTTAATATGTTAGATAATAAAAATGCCTCAAGGAGCTCCTGGCTTAGTAATAGCAGCCGCTCAGGTCGATGTTCAGGTTAAGCTGGGCTTGCCTGAGTAAGTTTGTGGATGGGTGACCACCCGTTACAAACTGAGTCTCCTCGGTACCTCGGAAAGCGCGTCAAGTCGTTGGTCTCGGCTGCCATTTTTGCACATCTTTGACAGGCGAAAAATTTAATCAGTGACCGAAAAGTCTGACAACCAGTACAGTCAGGGTTGTGGCGGACAGATAGACAGCCGCTCCATGCAAAATGATGACGATGACGGCACGGTTGGTATTGGTACAGTGGCTGAGCGATTGGACTGCTGCGCTGCGTGTCGCGGATTCGATCCCCGCACGGAACAAATAATTGTATGACTTACAGATAGTTGTTTTGGGTCTGGTTTTCGGGTTGTATTTATGAGTTTAATTGTTTGTGAACACACCCACGATACAGGAGAAATTCCTAGTGTGGGGCAACGTTTTATATAAGTATAGAAAAATACTGACATTTAGCTGCATCCAAATATACTGGAATTTGAGCCCACTGTGGGAAAAGGCGAGGCAGATGCTGAGGTAATAATTTAACCTATCACTGACCCACTGATGGCCAAAAGCCTCTTCACATACAGAGAAGGCACAAGAATTGGCCAAGATGCTTGTTTATTATGGGTCGGCGATTTTAGACTTATATCAATGACGAGACGACGTTTCTTTACGGTGCACAGTGTATTTATCACCAATGTCTGTAATGTCCAAGGCAAAACTTAGAAAGGTTAGTAAAAACAGTTTAGATAAAGTATTGTAAGATTTTTATTTCCATGAAACTCAAATTTTATCATACCTTTATAATATTCAATACTAGCTGATAGTCGCGGCTTCATCCGCGTGAAGTTTGGTCAAATTATATACTGGAACCTTCCTCGAGAACCAGTCTATCCATTGCTAATAACAACATGAAAATCGGGTGCGTTAGTTTTTGGGTTAATTGCGAACAGACAGACGCGGCGAGGACTTTGTTTTATAACACGTACATAGTGCGCATTTTCTTTTATTATTTTCAGGAACACCTCTGCGTAACCCTGTGGGGATAACAAGACGTGATGTTATGTTTCTTACCGTATTGCGAAATTCCTGTATGATATGTTTTATTCCATAGCCAGTAAATGCGGATTTTACCTTTTGCTCGACGCAATGGTACTTGTATGTCAAAAGTGTATGGTGGGTCCAAGTACCTAATAATAAATGACCAAGGTTGGCCATAAACCCGCTTGGCCATCGTAACGCCATCGCGGACGCGTTGCCAACTTTATAAGGGACCGGAACACATTAACACCGATCATATTTAGCCCACAGAGGCTACCTGAAATAAAGCAGAAAAATGTTCCGTGTTTTCATGGTTGTTTTGGTTTTAGCCCCTTTTATTTGCTGTACAGTTTTTATTGTGCTGATTTCTGTTCCATCTCGTAAAAGAACAGGAGAAATATTCCGAGTTGATGGGTAATCTTCAGTAATTGGAGAGGCGGCAGTAGAAGAAGATTGTATTGTGGACTATATCCATATATTTAACACTAGCTGATGCCCTCGGCTTCGCCTGCGTGAATGTTGGTTAAATTATATACAAAAACCTTCCTTAAGAACCACTCTATCCATCGGTGGAAACCGCATTAAAATCGGAGCAGCAGTTTTTGAGTTTATCGCGAACAGACAGACAGACGCGGCAGAGGACTTTGTTTTATAATATTGTTATGTTTCAGTCTCAGAGTTTATTGCCATCAACTGGGCACAAATTCAGACCCTACTGAGGAAAGAAGATCATCAATAAATTAGCACGACCTGGTTATCGGACCCAGAATCTAGAACTCCATCGAATAACCTAATGCACTGCAGTCTAGACTGACTAGACCAACAGGCAGTCTTTGCAAAATATTATTCTCATCTTATCACAAACATTTAGACGTATTTCCAAAGTTATCTGGGGGCACAGCAGTGCCCCCGCCAAGTCCAGCAATGGGCGCCAGCAAGCGGCACGGCCGTACCATCCTTTTCTCGAACCAGTTCAAGCCATTTTCGACCTCCTATAACTTCGTTAAGGATAAGAATAAAAGCATAATTTTTTTTTAGATTGACTTAGTTAATCTATTTATTTTTATTCATTTGAAAAAAAATCGTTGCCCCACGCTAGGAATTTAAATTTTCTCTTGTATCGTGGGTGCGTTCACAAACATTTATACTCACATAGACAAATACCCAGACCTGGAACAACTATCTGTAGGTCATACAAATATTTGTTCCGTGCGGGGATCGAACCCGCGACACGCAGCGCAGCAGTCCATTGCTTGAGCCACTGCGCCAACCGTGCCGTATTTAAGACATTAAATATTTTTAAGTAGGGACTGAATAAATTAACTGATTTGGTATTACATGAATCTCACTACTTTTTACGGTGGAAGAACTGTTTTGCGCGACTTGGCTTTTTATCCAAGTTTTGTTTTTAGTGGGATTTTCCGTTTTCATCTATATATGAAAACACGAACAAGTCAAATCAATCACGTCCCAAATAAGACAACAAAGATCTCATAGAAGACATGCAACATTGAATGTCGACTCCTTAAACCAACACCACCCTAAGAGCAACACCCACCCAAGTTTATTAACAGAGAAAGTTATTAAACCCCCAATAGATATAAACAACTTACCTCCAAAGAGTAAATACACTTTGTACTGCTCAATACTATTCGAAATTGAGTCGGTAGATATTGACTTCAGAGTGCAAGTTTCAATCAGTCTCCGAACCCTCAAATAGTCAGTAGTAAATCAAAATATTTTCCCAGAGCACCTTGAACGTATTCTAATACCGAACCTCCGGCTCCCATCTCAGGCATATGAATGTTTATCTCAGAGATATTTTTTCAACCTTTTTATTTTCTCCCGTCCCTCTGAATAAATAAGGCGAGCCGGCGCCTCTGCACTAATTGAAGGCGAATTGCTCCACCCCAAGATATTGGCCTTCTTTACCAGCATCACTTACATTATTACTAGATTTGAATTGGTAATTAATTGCCTCTCCAGACGACACTCTAGCCGTCAGACGCCAACACACATTAAATTTTATTTTTAAAGTGAAAATTTAATTTAAAAACATCTACAGTAGCTTGTTACCTGTGAAATATGTTATAACTGGGTGAAAACTTGTTCCCGCCTGAACTCATGTGGGATCTAAGTCATAAATTTGGAAAAAGTTGAAAACAAAAGTCGCCCAATGCACTTCCCGTTTGCATCTGCTGCTATTGCGAGAATAAAAAGAGCTTTTCTGTTTTACCATTCTCTGATTGCTTTCGGGATTTTATTTTTTTGTCCGTATCTAATAGAAAATATTTTACTATCAACTCTTTGTTGTTTGTATTTGTTGAACAAGATGTTACAATATGAAAATAATTTTCCATAAGTATTTTTTTTTTGATATATAGTAAGTTCATACTGCCTTTGCATTGTATTTGAATAGTTGTTGTATAGAACGGCGCGGCGGCGGTTCTAATCTATTTTAAATTTCATTTGTTGCCGCTAATCGAATGTCCTCAGCACACATTTAACTCAGCGTAGCATGCCTACGCAGCTACGACTTTCGTAGCGCAGACTAAACACAAAGACAAACGTCTGGCGAAAATTACTCACTTTATTAAAAACACGTTAGCAGATCGGATTTGCTAAAAGAAATCAGAAACAAAACGCCAATTAACAAAGAAAATAGTGAAACATCCGAATGGATGGTCGATTACGGGCCGGAGCGACACGGCGGCGCCGGGTTTAAAACTCCAGCTAATTAAATGGATGAAAACGAAACTCGAATGTTTTCATTCCATTTACAGTTTCTATGCTCCCCTCTCTCCCCTTTTGCCGACCGACGAACGGTCATATGCAAACTGTATTACGATATTTCAAATGTGACAGTTTTAAAAAAGGTCACAGTGCGTTTTAATTTCGTGATTTCTGATGGCATTCGAGTTTTGTTTTGAACTAAGTGGTTTTTATTCGAATAGGTTTTTGATATAAGGTGGAAGGTACAATAAAATGTTCTTTGTTGTAGGGATTAATTTTGGGTGAACATTTATAAAATGATTTTTGTTACTTATTTTCATGAAATCGATAGTTCGCAACACTTCATCGTTTATTCGTATAATAAACATTCACCGCTATTTTTATATAATAACATTTATTTATTATTTCTATGAACTCATTACATTCTAGACGCAAGAAAACACCATTAATTCGTCAACACTTTTATAAGAACCTATTATCCTCAGAAAAACATCTATAAAATATTTATGTGCCCAACAAAAAGCTCAACTTTGTATAACCCAGACGAGTTTAATTTACCGACAAAATCTGTCCTACTGTGCTCAATCTTGCACATAAAATTATCGTATTGGAAATCGGAAAATGTAAAATGCACTGCAAAATGTTAATACAGCAAAAATAATCCAGTTAATGTGGCTCGATCGAGGATAACACCATCCAGCGCTGAGTTCGAAAAGTCATTTGTACGATTATCTGTCTCGTGGAGCACATCAGGCCCGGCATTGTATGTAAATTGAATTAATGACGGTGCACTTGAAGCCCTCTTTACTTTATGAATCGCTGTGGGAAAACGGTTCAAAATGCACGTAGGTTTTATTTATACGAGAATTTCTGCCAAATGATATTTTGTCTCCTCGCTTCGTAAACTTTCAGATGAAACTAGTTTCAGGGATTGATACTAAAATTGAATGGTGGTCACTAATTTTTGGAATTGGGTTCGGTAAAGTAAATTACTATTACAATTTTACCGAAGTATAATCGAATGGTTGCGTTTAATTTAGTGCGTCAAATGTGGCTTTGTACTAATAGGTATTTTGCTATCTAAGTAGTGACTTACAGAATATGATTCTCCTGTATTGTCTGTTGCGGAAAACAAACGTGTTAGAAATTGATTAGCTGTTTATAATTTCCATTTCTGTACTTTCTTTTCATCTTGTAACACGGTACTCACATAGTGTACTATATCAACATATGTGATTTAATCAAGGTTTTGTAACAATATTCTGATTTTAAAGAGTGTCTACGTAGTTTCTTGCCTGTTCTCCTCCATAGAAATCTACGCAATAGACAACTATAGTACTTTCATGGCTTTTGACTGGGACCGGCACTTGATAAAAGCTTTTTTACCCGACTGCGGCGAAGCCCAAAAGGAGGGTTATGTCTTTGGTGTGTATGTATGTATGTCCGTTTCTTTGTTCCCTCATAACTCCTAAACGGATGAAGGGATTTGAATGAAATATACACCGTTAGATTCGTCTTGATAGCGCGAGTGTCACTGGCTACATTAAAATTAATGGTTTTGGGGGCCAAATCGTGGATTTGAAAAATAAAAAAAAACCATTACCATCGAGTAGGGTATCAAAATGAAGGGTTTTAAAAGGAGATTACAAAAATACATGACACTTATATGTTTAAAATAAATTCAAAGTCACAAATTCTGTAAACAAACACAAAAGTTAACTCATCTGCGAAGTATTTTACGCGACCAACGAAAAAACAAACACTTAAGAACTAAAAAGTTAGAAATAAAAAAAATAGTTATAAAACTAAAAACCCCGACTGAAAAGACTGAAAAGCAAAAAACGAGCACATTTTAAATTAAACAAAACTTGGAAGCAGGCGGAGTTCATTTGAATTTTAAATTATGAAATGAAAATATAATGGACCACGCCTGCTTCCAAGTTTTGTTTAATTTAAAATGTGCTTGTTTTTTGCTTTTCAGTCTTTTCAGTCGGGGTTTTTAGTTTTTTAACTACTTTTTTTTGTTCCAACAATAGGGTAGTTAACAAAAAAATCTATTTAGTCCGTCAGATAGATTTCCAAAAAATATTGGACACGTATTTTTAATTTTTTCACGTAAACAAACAATGAAGACGATACATTGCTTTGAAAACTCGTGTGACCTCATTCTCTAAGACATTAGTATGACATTCTTTAGCGGTCAGTGACGTCACAACCCCCCACTCAAAGCTTTGACGCGTTTTATCTTCGTCATTTTTTATTGATTTGATAAAACAAAAAATTCGTATCCAATATTTTTCGATAATCTAACAGACGGACTAATTAGAATAATATTTTTTTTGAGTCAGTAAACATCCCTATTCAAGGTGCCTGAAACTGGCCTACTTTAAATAAATGCTTTGATTTTGTACGGCCAGCTATCAGTTTGTGCATAGGTGTGAGTGTGTTCAGTAGCTAACATGCTTATGTAGTCCGAACTACAAATAATACAATGTAAGCAACATCAATATTTCCACAAAACCCCAATCTCAAAAACCACCGAAATACCACGAAAACTAACAACAAAAATATTCTCTTCAATTATCCCAATAAAATAACAAGAAGATAAAAGGAAGCACTAAGAAAAGTATATAAGAAGAACGCACTCAAAAACCGACCAGTGTATTATCCCGGTTATTACCGAGATGTAAGATATGGTCAGCAAAGTGTTTTGCCTCCGGGGAGGGTACCTCACTAAATTCCTCCACTTTACGGTCCGAGGTAGCCATTAAGATTATGAAATTATGAAGCCGGCCACTTGCCGAGATTTGCTTCGTACGGTCACACTTAACTTGGCTGATTTAATTCAACCACACTGAATTGTTGGGTTTCAATTGTTTACTTTGTAATTAAACTAGTGTTTGAGAGGGTTTATTTAGTATGTCCGGGTTATATTGAGATATTGAAGGAGTGTAATAAATTGTTTTAGGGCTTGAGTAGATCTTAATAGTTTGTTAGTATTAATCCGTTAAGGGAGCTTCATAATAATAGACGTTTGATAGAAAATGCGATGCTTAAATTCATGTGTATACTTGATCGTTTTTGGATATTGTGATGTTTAGTAAGTTTCACAAATATACGTATTTTATCAACCTTTTTTTATTAACGTTTTCACAAAATAGAGATAGCTAAACTACCCACAGTCGTATATCGCCAATTATAACAAAAGTAAACAGTGACTGACCTGAATGTACTAAAGCAGATTTAATTGACATCACATCGTATTGATTTCACCATGAAACGCGATTCTCGTTACACAAATAAAGCTCCGATTAGCCTGAAAGCCCCCATCTGACTATTTATAGCCTAGAATATTCGAGATACCTATGCAATCACTTTAATTAAATTATGTTTTCCCTTTTCCTCAAAGATACAAATTCCCAAAAGGTTAAAGAGCTACACAGAAGTTCGACATGACTATTATTTTTTATGCTAATACATACGTAATGTGTTCCCGACCCGAAACATAAAATGAGTGAGGTAGAACCCTAATCTTCTAATTCAGTATGCGGACAGGGCAAAACAGCGAGTTTAAATAATAAAAAAAAATGTCCCACTTAGAAATAAAAGCCGAATCTAGGCCACGGCTAATTCTATGCTTGAGTCCCATCGCAAATTGTAATTTTCTCTTACCCTTTTAACAGCAATTTATTTCATGATAAGAATCTTTTTTAGTCCTTGCAAAAAGGAATCTTTGTCGGAATCGAACATTCCTTGGGTTGATTACTAAGAGCCCAGGAGGCCAGATTTCATGAAGCCAATTGCCATTCACGCGTAGGCGAAACTGATCGCTGGGGTGATATTATTTAAATGTAATCTTTTTTCGATACTTTTTAACCGTTTATCTTAGTTACTTTTAGTTAAAGTAAAGCATGCTACACTTTAGAGATAAAGTAGGTTGCATACTAGATTAGAGCAAGATATATTGGAAAAATAAAGAAATGTGCCAGTATTCTTATTGTATTGCCTTTTCGTGTGTTAAATGTAGAAGAAAACGTGTTGTAATCGAATCACGGGAAAGTAAAGGAAAACATAGTTCGCGCACGAATAGCGGGAATCAATTGGGAGAAGTGGATTGGAGCTGGTGGTCGATAGGCCAACTGCCCCCTTAACATTAATGTACTGTTAAAGAACCTTTGTGGCTTTACTGTAGCGACTTATTGTTATAACAAAGTTATAACAATAAGTCGCTACAGTGGCTACAGTGGCAGTGCGCAGTGGCTCAAGCAGTTGACTGCCGCGCATCGTATCGCGGGATCGATCCCGCACGGAACAAATATTTGTATGGCCTACAGATAGTTGTTTCGGGTCTGGGTATTCCTAGTGAGGGGCAAAGATTAAAAAAAAAAACAAAAACAAATTTAACAATCTTTCATAATACAAACTATAATCAGGAGTTATGACGAGCATTATAGAAGAATAAAACACAGAAGAAAATGACATAATCTCCATGTTTCGTAGTTCCGAAATAAATTGGGTTAAAGGACCTACCCTAATCCCAATTTATTATTATATAATAATATATAATTTATAATACCTGGTAGGTAATGATGATGATGATGATGATATTTATTTATTTATTGGCCTATCTACAATTGTTACACTGTTTATCCTTATAATACAAACAATAAGATACAAGCATAATGTACAATATGGTCACATAAAACATAAACATTACAATAATCGTGCAGAAGTAACACTTTTAACAACAGTGGGTAGCTTTAGGAATATCTACAGTAAACAATGACGTATTGACAGTAAATACAAAGATGACAGAAGTTAAAAACATTAAAAAAGTTAGTTTTGATGGAATTTGTGAAGTGTTGTGGAAAAAATATCTATTGAGTCATCGCAATTATATTATTTAGAAGTCTGCGAATTCTAGGAATAGGGAAGTTGAAACCTGATACAGTTTTTTGGAATAGGGGACGTAATAGTTTCATAGGGTGACGCGGATAGTTGTGGGGTAGATTAAAATTAAACTTGCTTAACAACTGCGGGCATCTATTTTACTCTGAAGTATTTTAAAAAGAAAAATTAAATCAATATTATTTCTTAATTTTTCGAGTGAAGTCATGCTGAATTTTTGAAGACGTTTTGCATAGACTTTTTTGTTTAATCCCGCAGAATAAGCAAGATGGTTTATTTTTTTTCTAGATTCTCTCAAACCTAAGACTATTTGTGTTGCATAGTGGGTAACACAAAACCGAGTGTCTTTGAATCTTTTTATTAATATTGTCCATGTGAGTAATAAATGTTAAATTACGATCAAGAAGGACTCCCAAATCTCTGATTTCATTAACTTTACTGAGGTTCATACCATTCATGCTGTAATTAAAATCATTGAAGTTAGCTTCGCGTGTAAACGTAATTGAGAACATTTTTCAACATTAAGTTGCATAATATTATCCTTTAATAAAAACTAACAAGGTACAGAACACACAAAAGAAATAAAACCAACTCTGAACATTTAAATATCCCAATTACTTTGATTTATCCTTTATTTTCATCCAGAATTTTAACACTGTGTTTAAAAACTTCTAGTTTCTTTTTTTCCCTATTCCTTCAAATACCAATTCTCCCTCAAGTTGGCATGAAGCGACCAAGTCAATTTATTTTACATGCTAATATCATTATGTTCCGTCAAACTCAAAGGTGAAACTTCAAAGATTTTCTAATAAACTTTGTTGGAAGCGTTCCATTCATAGATTATCGCGGGCTGTACAGAGAAATTATGAGGCAAAAGTTACAAAATAACCAAAAAAAAGTTGACTTTCAAAACGGCTTATTTTACATCGACTTCACGTAGTTTAATAGTAAAATATGTGGAACAGTCATTTATTTAGGGTGAGGACACATTAAAGGATTTTTTTGCTTATAAATTTACGTTAAGACATAATTATACGAGTAAGTACCGTGTTTTTATGGTTAACGCCATTCCTATTTTTTATGAAAATTGCAATTCTCCTACAATGAGGTGAGGTCATTATGTGATTTTATATAATAAATAAAAAATATAAGGTTGGCTACAGAAATGAAGTTCATTTGCCGGTTGAAGTTTTTTCGTCATGCTGACTGTCGTTTTTCGCTAAATTTAGACATTTTTTAATCATTATAATTTGCTAAAGAACATAATTTTGGGTATTTCAATGTGAGTATTATCCCGTGAGTAAATAATAATCATATAAAATAATCGTTTCATAAATTTAAGTTGATCTAATTGAAAGTAAAAGCTTTGGAAATCATTCAATTCAAGAAGAAAAACCCAATGTACATTGGGTTTTCCGTCTTTTTAATAATTTACAGAAATAGCTTGGGCGGAAACAATCAGTGTTAAATTCACCCCTATCCAGGAAACAGTATTTTTCCACGAACTGCAGATGCATACCACGCCTATGTTTCCCGAAGGGGACACTGCATTGTAATTACTCTACCAATATCTGATAATTCCATCAATTAAGTCTCCATTTAATCGAAAGGCTGTTTTCGCAAAAACGTATCAAGCTTGTGACAATGCACTCTGGTAGGTTGAACAAAGATTTAACCGTCACTTAGCAGTGATTTAGCGGTGCTGGCCTGTACATAGCCTTAAGTAAATTGGTCGCGTGCCGGCCGCGCGGCGCCGCCGGTGTCAACGCCATTGCAAGCCGCCGCGACGCACTGCGGCACAGCACTCAATTCACTGCCTTCCTCGTTCGTCTTTATTAAGACTTATGCATCGGGTAATTATTCCGCTGCTCTATTAAACCAATACTGTTTTAGCAACTTTTTCGGTTACGCTACTAGAGATTTTGCCAAGTTCCAGATGTGAACTCGGCGCCCACTTACGCTTGCAACTTCGTACGGAGTCCGGTTGTTTTGGTTTTGTTAATTTACTTGGTTTAGCTGAAAATAAAATTGGTCCGGACTCCGGACAAGTAAGTGAAAAACTTTTAAAGGATGCTTCAGTTCGTGGTTACGTAAAAACGTGATACATATTAACCTAATCAGTTGGCGATGTAAGCAGTGATAACGATCTCGAGCCCTATCTATGACTTCGAACCCTACACGTACATACACCTTTGAAAGTGTTAGCAACTAAAACTCAATTTCATAGCAAAAGCTTTTACGCAATGGCTCAAAAACTATATAATAAGAAGTTACCAGGACAGGTTATTTCAAGTACAAATATTAACGAATTTAAAAGAAAATTGTTCGATCTCTTAATTAGCAAGGTGTATTATTCTGTTGATGAGTTTTTAAATGACAAATTTTAAATCGAATCTGTTGTTATGTGATTATTATTGTATTGACAAATTAATTTATGACATTATTATTTTCGAAACTGTTTTTATGTTGTGATTTTAAGACATAAATGAATTTTTGACATTATTAGTTTTCGATTTTGTTTTTATTTTGTGTTATTGACTGATTTAATGAATTTGTGACGTTATTATTTTTCGAATCTGTTTTTGTGTTATGTGACTATTACCGTATTAATGAATTTGTGACATTATTATTTCTATTTTATATTCCGGGTACTTTACATAATTTGGTATTTTATGAATAATCTTTTTTTATTAATGTAAGCATGATTTTATGATTTATTATTTTGATTATTGTGATAGTACGTACTTTTAAATCTCTTTTATAACAAACCAGGTATATTTTGTATGCCATTTGGCGGGACTCGGCTTGGGTTTAATTTTATTTTAACATCTTCTGTACCCTGTGTTCACAAAATAAATGAATTTGAATTTTTATTTGATTTTTCGGATTCATGTTCGTACTAGTGGATGCCTTTCTTTCTTCTTTCCTTCATTCCCCGCTTTCAACCCCTTTTTTTTTTGTCGGGTTGAAATCCATTGAATAACCCCTCCCGCTCTTGCGCAGAGCGAAAGGGAGTGTCAGACTTCTACTGACTAAAAACCACCCATGTTCCTTCTTAGCCCTCTATGTCGAGGCCGCGATAACTAGTGTACAACCCGCGGCCCCGACCCTTTTAACCCCTTAAAAAAATCTTTTTCGCGTTAAAGAGTAGCCTCTGTCAGGCTGTACACTATCTGTGTGCCAAATTTTATTTATATCGGTTCAGTAGTTTTGGCATTAAAGCGCGACAGACAGACAGACAGAGTTACTTCCGCATTTATAATATTATAAATGCGTAAGGATTGTAAAATTATCAGTTGCTTCAGTTAGGCATAACTCATACTACTGATACTTTTTTTTTGGGTTTGGGAAATCATCAAATAAACCCTCCCGCTCTTTGGTAGAGCGAAAGGGAGTGTCAGACTTCTACTGACTAAAAACACCGATGTTCCTTTTTAGCCCTATATGTCAAGGCCGCGGTATCTCTTACAGCATTCTGCAGCCCCGACGGGCGTCGGCCCTTGCGCCCCTTCCATGTTCCTGACATCTCTTTGAGGCGCGCGTGGAACACGAACGCGCCGTCGACACGGCCTGTCGTCGTCGTAAGACGGACGGACGGCGAGCTAGCCCATCACTCACTGTCCACAGACCCGCGTCTACGGAGGCAGAAGCAGTCACGTGGCCCCCGACGCCCGGAGCTTTTCCCGCGGCTGCTGAGACGTGAGGTTCTCTCACTCTCACGTTCCGACACCTCCTTCGCTAACATCACTGCTTCGCAGAAGGAGGCGACGGCGTCCCATTCCTCCTCGCCCCGAACTATGGCTTGCACTAGGGCCGGACGCGAGAGGTCGCCGCCGCCGATCGCCGCTACGAGAACACGGCGGAGCTCAGTCCAAGCGGGGCAGACCTCCACGGTGTGCTCCACCGTGTCTTCCGGCCGATCCTCACAGTGATGACACCCGGGCCTTTTCTCCCGCCTGATTCGGTGCAGGTACCTCCCGAAACAACCGTGTCCGGTGAGGTCCTGTTTCAAACGGAAGGAGAGGGCTCTGTGGCGCCCTCTCCAGCCACTCCTCAAAGAGGGGACTTACCGCCGCTATCATGGCGTGCCCTGCACGGGGTTTCGACAGTCGCTCTCTTCATGTCGCCATGAGATCACACCGGAGGTCTGTCCGCCGCGCAGCAATTTACCGCGGCAACGGGGTGACTGACTCCCCGGTGCAGCGCCTCCGCACGCCATTCATGCAGGCGCGCGAGGACTATCGCCTCCAGATCCTATGGCGGCAATCCGGCAAGGAGGTTCGCCGCCTCGCGGGAGATCGTGCGGTACCCACGGACTAGCCTTACGAGGAAAGATACCTGAAGTGATGTTTGTCCACAGCATGTAAAGCATATTATATGATTAAGTAATATAAGATGAAGAAGAAGTTTGGCGACGTTTTCGTTTATTTTTTTCAAACCAAAACAAATTGAGTGCGAAAATAACATTTACATTTCGCTAAGTGTTTATTTATTAAGGCAGAAGCGACGGTAGGTGAAGGAATGAATCCTAATCGTGTGTTGGTTTAGGATACGGTAATGGATCTTTGTTCCCATATATATTTCTACCCAGTAATACTGGATCCATACACAGTAACAAATCAAAGAAAATGCTTTGCAAGTCATGTGTTCGCCTTCCCACGGTCGTTATAAGTGTCGTTTAATATTTCAGTGTGCGTACAATGCTGTGCAATGCGCATTTTGCAAAGTAAATCCCGAGAATTCAGTAAAAAAAGCATATCGTGAAAGGAAACCTTCGATAGGAACTCCTACTGTATTAAGTAGGTGAGAACCTCCTCCTGTAAGAATGAACAGTGGGCTGTACAGTAAAGAATAAAAGAATAAAGTAGGTATTATATAAAATGGAATAGTAAGTTATTGTCTTACATTCTAGACAAGAAGGCATGAAATAAACCAACTTTTGTTGTAAATCAGAACTCTAGTAATATATATATATCTGACTGACTGAATATACTAAAATAATCATTGTAACAAAGATACACAAATCTCGAATAAAGAATTCCCGCGAACGGTTGACTTATGTTTATCAATTTAGACGTGTTCAAAGAAGCGATGTCGCACACTGCCAACGTATTATATTATAATGGCGAACGTTATGCCCTTATTCATTACATTCTTTGCACGTAAAAAATAAAACCTCCTCACATTCTTGACAGCTTTGTATGAGAAAGTAACGTAGCTAACTTATATGGAAGTCAGAGGCCCCTCTACGACCCAAACAAATTATTAATGTACAAAAAAGACTTGTGCCTAAGCTAAGTAACTTCACTGAAGTACGTGATTTGAAAGATTTTTTTATCTCGTTCCCAAAATGAGAATTCAAACAGGGAAAACAATTGTTTCCACAACGCGTTGCGTTGTTTAGAACATTCGCCTCGGGTTACAGCAATCGTCTAAACTAATAAACATCTGTTTTTATTACGGGTAAAAGCCTTGAGAAATGTATAAATCTTTTTGTAATAAATTCTATTACGGTTATATTATACCGAAATTTTATTGAGATATCGCCCGTAGGTTCCAGTCAAAGTTCTTCATTATGTAGGGTAATTACTTTATTGTAGATTAGTTTTTCAGCATATTTACCTAACATTGAGTACGACGGTATTTTTCTTGAAAACAAATTGAATAAATTAACATCATTTTCAGCTCAGTATGCTAATATACAGACGGACGTCGATATACATTAGTTATCAGCGGGCGACATCTTATTTTCTGCAGCCCCAAGTTATAATAACCTAACTAAATGACAGGCGGCGGGGATACTTAGCAAAACCATCAGGTATCTGTTTCTCATAAAGCCTACTCTCATTTTCGTTATGATGTTAATAAAAAGAAATGGAAAAGTTGTTCGTGTGCGCGTCAAATGAAAAAGTTATAGCACGTGATGATACTGCAAAGACTGCGGAGCCACCTGGCGGTACACCAAACTAATTACAAACTCCCTAACTTCCTCAAACACTAAAATATTCTCCTAAAAACGTCACCTCCCGACGTACTCGAATAGAATAATAAATTTTACTTTCTGTGTCTCTTAGAATTAGTGCCTAATGCACATCTCTCACTCCTTTAGCGGAATATTTTACGCCAGGTTCACTAAAAAATACTTGAAGTTTTAGTTTAAATATTTTTGTAACCTTTTTACAAATTATGTAGAAGTTATTCAATATTTATTTAAATAAGATTTTAAGCATATAAATGTTGTCAAAAAATAGTAACACGTTTGTTACAAATTAACTGAAAAATACTGTATGCTTTGAAATATTTGTGTAACCTTTTTAACAAATAATGTAAAAGTCATTCAACATTTATTTAAGTAAGATTTCAAGCATATAATTGTTGTCAAAAAGAAGGAAACATTAAAATTTGTTAAAAATTTAATCAGGCTTTAATTGGCCTTTAATTTTTTATCGAAACTTTGGAAAATACATTATAATAGTTGCGTTAGGTTTTCAATTACAAACACTGATAATTACTATCAACACTTTTAACGATAAAGTACAATTTTGTTATAAGCGACTTTTAAAAGCTTTTTTTTCGGTTCTTCATAATTTAAGAATAAGACCAATCGTCATCGGACACTGCCAAATACTTCATTAGACAATGATACGGACATGAGCGAGTAGATTTTTGGATATTATCTAATCTTAACGCAATGATGATTCATTGCGTTAACAGTGCCACTATATTTATTTGTTATTTTTGAGAAACTGCATCGTTCAGAATAATATTAGGTGAAAGGTTATGTCTAACTTTATTAAATTTTTCTGCACCGTCTTTCGTGTCGTCAAGCTATATGAACACTGTTAAATGCTTGCACTGACTCGACAGTTCTTGTATCGTCCATAAGACTTACCTATTTCTTGACTTTAAAAGAAGACAAAGACTGTTTTTAAAAGAGACAGTGATCTCAGAGTTTGTTTCGGCTGTTTCTTCAAAACAGATCCTCTAGTCGGCAAAACATAATGTGACGTTTGAAGGTGTTTTATAAAACCATTTCCCACAGATAAATATGATTTACAATAATTATTTTTAGATACCTCACCGTCTAGGCACCGATTTTCTAAAAGAAAATGATAGCAGTAACTCAACAAATAATTTAAGTAAACACCAATTCTTCAGGGTGTAATCAAAGATACTATAATTCTGTAATGAGCCCTTATTCGCCATGATATGTCTTAGGGTAAAGTTTATGTTGCACGTTACGCGTTATCCTGAGGGACTTGGGAAAACTCGACCCTTACTATAGCGTCTAGAGGAACATATTTATGTTGATTCTATTTAGAGGCATGTTGCGATAATATATTTTGCAATTTAGTGCGGATGGTGTTTAAGAAAAAATGAAACAAATACACTGCTTTTTCACAGCTATTTCGTAGTACAGTCCGTTGGTAATAATTTAACCTGCTGGCAAAAACTTTAGACTATTGAATCTGTTGAACTGTATATTGTATCTTTCTAATTTCACATGCAGCAAGGAGACATCACCCACGAAATCAATCCTAGAATTTCTTGGCCGCAATTAGCGTAGAAAGGTACTTACTCCGTATATGTACCTACATTGCCTCCTACACCAGCCATCCTTGTGATTCACACAGTAAAAATACATAACACATAATTTACATAATCATTGTTAAAGATGTCTATAATGTCATTGTGTAATGAAAATTAGGAGTTAGTGTCAAATTTTAAACAAACTGTAACTGTCAGAATGTCTATTGGGGCGGAATCTAGGCGTGTCAAATCCGACTCTAGTTCAGTCCACGACTAAAACTACCGGTGTTAGTCTTAATTTAGGTTTGGGGTCTCCTAAAACAGTTATTTCTTATACATAAAAGGAGGCCTCTTATGTTTAAATATTGTAGAAGTTTTTATAGTTACTGAAATCAAAATTAATTATTATATTATTAGTAATTTTTGTTGTAAATATATTTTGTTTGTATTAGTTTTGGATTTATATTTAATGTTATTAATAATTTGTGAATTATATACACAGCAATTGGAATTAGTCGTAAAAACTTAACAATATTCAATTAAGTGAATTAATTTTAAAGTCACTTGTCAACCTCAGGATTAGTCAGGATCCTCTTCAATAAACGAACCCTCAAAATCGATTACACATTTCATAATCCCCATAAATATGAAAAAGTAATTATATTAACCACGACAGTTAACCTCTTAAGAACCATCCCGTGGTCCGTTTAGTATGTGCCAGTACTCGACTCGTCCACTCGAACAACGTTGTCAACATTATTACCCCCAGGATTGAACACGCTATAAAACTGGAATGACTTTTAAAACCCGCTACGTTCTCGTATCGGTTTATTGAAATAATATTACCTTTGTAGTTATGTGCTTGTGTTTATGAAGTCGTTGGGGTGATATTGTAGTGGTCGGATTAGATTTTGTTTTAAAGGAGTTTTTAATTAACTCCTTTGGTACTAAGTCGTTGCAGGAAAACAAAGAATGCTAATAAAGTTAGTTTATATTGTAAGGTACACTGATCTACAGAAAAAGAAGAGAGGAAATGAAAAAACAAAGAAAGAAAGGAGAAATAGGTAAAAGTATACGCAAGTTTATTAAAGTCGTAAGTCCAGCAGTAATACAACGAAGGTTAAAAAAAGTACCTATATATCCGAAGACGGTCTGTTCGGTGAGTAATAGGATCCCATCAGCATGTGTGTCCCTAAAAAGACAAATTAAATTATATTTAATTGGAACTTTTGGAGTTATGAGTTACCTTATTTTTTATTATATTGTTAGAAGAACCACAACGTTGGCAAAAAGGCTGTAGTCTAAACTCGGGTCACGTCAGCCGAGTGCACGAGTTCACACGGCTCCACAAATTCCGGTAGAAGAAGGTGGCGAGATGATCTGTACGCATACCGCGATGGCTAATTCGAGGATGTACAGGAAAAGAGCTTTCAGTTTAGTATCTGAGACTGTCAAATGTTATATTTCACCTATTGTTAGATTTCATGTACTAATAATAATAATAATAATAAAAACGTTTATTCATCTCCACAAATTACAGTTATGATTGATTTATAAGTTGACAAGTAGTCTGGCAGAAAGTTGTAATTTGTGGGAGATCTGGAGTCTAAACTAAGCCTAGGCCTGTAATATAGAACTCCAGGCCCCCCATCACATCATAAATAGTTATTGTCAACATGAAAATAATGCGAAATTGGTGACGGTATGTACATGTATGTATGTGTGTGTGTAGAAAAGTGCATGTGTGTGTGGATGTATGTGTGTATATATAATATAAGTATATATTCATTAATTGGACGAATAACCATTTTAGGAATAATTTAAAAAATTGGACTATTATCTTACCTACAAGTATATGTGCGTAAATATGAACTACCTATCCCACTTACTTTACAGTTTAACTTCATCAACCATTTGATAATTTTCCTTTTACATTCAACTTTACTGCAATTTGCTATATTTGTAAGTTTGTTTAATTTATTATACAATTCACTTCCACGGAAAGGGAAGAATCTTTGCGCGAAGGTAGTTCCAACCGCAGTTGTTTCACATACTGCAAAGTTTCTCCTGGATAGGCCTATGCGTTTTCTCCTTTTTAGGGTTCCGTACCTCAAAAGGTAAAAACGGAACCCTTATAGGATCACTTTGTTGTCCGTCTGTCTGTCTGTCTGTCTGTCTGTCTGTCAAGACCTTTTTTCTCAGGAACGCGTGGAGGTATCAAGCTGAAATTCATATCAAATACTCAAGTCTATGGTCTCTTGGAGCTGTGAAAAAATCAAACTTCTAAGTCAACGCGATCAAAAGATACTCCCGTTTATGCCGCAAATTTTCGACACTCGCAAGGGAATCAAAACCTACAGGGTACTTCCCGTGAACTCAGAATCTTGAAATTTGGTACGAAGCAACGTCTTATAACACAGATAAAGGAAAAATTGCGAAAAGCATAAATTTTTAGTTACATCATATAATAAAAATATTTTTAAGTTGAAATTTTCACTGAATGTGTCTCTCTGTTGCTGCTATAACAAAAAAAAAATAAAAAGCGACTCCCCTACTACGATGGTACGGAACCCTTCATGTGCGAGTAGGACTCGCACTTGGCCGGTTTTTTTTCGGATATATTTGAGTGTTGGAGTAGTGAGGTAAGCAATATGTACAGCTGACGTACAGTTAGCACCTGTGCTTCCTCATAAAGTGTTACGGTGCTAAAAAGACGTGGTTTCGATAAGCTAACTTTTAGTATCAACCTTTGGGCTCTTTCTACTGTTATTAATTTTGTTTTCACCCAAGTGGTGATGCAGTAGCCAATGATAGATTGCACTAGAGCCTCGTATACCATCCTCATCGTTTCTTTGTCTGCTACGTCACGGAGTCCCTTAAAAATATAAGTGAGCTTCCGTATTCTTTTGGATAGAAGGTCGATGTGGTTTTCAAAAGTTAGATTTGAGTCAATTTCAACTCCAAGGTACTTAATACTTTTTGTAGGATTAATATTCGGACAATTACAATTAGGAGTTGGAGGGAAATTACATTTATGTGCACGGATATTATAAGTACGGCGGTTGACAAATTCAATTAAATTGCGAATACTGTATAAAATGTATTTGGTTTTATCTTCATTTAAGGTGAGGGAGTTTGAGAATAGCCAGTGGCACACAGTATTAAATCCATTTTGCGCGAGACTAAAAAGCTCATTCCACGAGTCAGCGAAAAAAGTTAGGGCAGTATCGTCTGCATAGGCGGAAATGCGGCAATTTTTGATCTTAAGGGAACAGAGCTCGTTTATATAGCAGAGAAAAAGCGTGGGACCCAATATACTACCCTGTGGAACCCCGAATTCAACTGACAGTTCGTCACTAATTTGCTCCCCAATTTTGACCAATTGAGTTCTATTACTTAAATAATCCGTGAGTAAGTCTAGTGGAACACCTCGAATGCCAAGATCTTCCAGTTTTTGCACAAGGCGGGGTACAGAAACAGTGTCAAAGGCTTTTGCCAGGTCGAGAAATATGGTCAAACATTTATTTTTACTATCTAATTTATTTACTAGAAGGTTAACGAGATCAAGTACTGCGTTGTCAGTTGAGCGGCCGGCTCTGAAACCGTATTGTGTATCAGAAAACAGGTTGTGTACTTCTAGATATTTTGTAAGCCTTTTGTTGATTATGCGTTCAAAAATCTTTGATAACGTCGTTAGAATCGCAATTGGTCTATAATTGTTGACGCTGCCTCTGTCTCCCGCCTTATGTATCGGATGTACCACAGCTCTTTTTAATGCGAGGGGAAATACTCCCGAATCAAAGCAGTACTAAAGTTTCTTTAGTCGTGTTAGATACGAGAGTAGGTACGTATGCGGAACAGAAAGGATACACGTCAATGAAACTCGCTAGGTCGTTGCACACTGTTTAATGGTTTGCTTTTCGATAGAAGGTAAGTTCCAGGGGTGCGGGGCGGGGCGGGTCGCAGCCCGCTCGCCTGCGTAGCTATATAGATATCAGCTACATATGTAACAAGTCTGTATACAGGGTGTAAATTGACCATTCACGCAGCCGTCAACCAAGCATTCTGTACATCAAACTAAGTACCCCTACACTGCTGGTTTGGGGGGGTATGAGTAACTGGGTGTTTAGTTCCTCATCCCTAATAGAAGGGAGGATCCTCCGACCAGACGGTTGTTGTGTCTAGTGACTAACTAACCAACATACGTCAGTCGGGGTTTTCTATATAGGCTAATGTCACGGATAACTTTGATAGCGCGATGTAGGAATTGCCAATTAGTTCGCAAGTGTTGCGATAGATGTCGCTGTCGCCACACTGGGAAACTATTTTTATTTTGGGGTCAAAAATCATATGTTAAAACTCAATGTAGCACTCTTAAAGCATTGTGGATGTTTTGAATAGTAAACGGGTCATGGAGCTAATTTAAGTAAAGTTATAACCTGATAAACTAGTATTTACAAAAATAGCAAAATTTTTAACTTTGACCCCCAATATCTCCGTAACTAGTCCCAGGTATGGTTTAGAACAAAAAAAATATCACAGTGGTGGGTAGAACTAGTGTCCTTCGGTTGCGTTAAGGGTACTTTTACACCCTTTATTGTTAGTAAACCAGTATAGTATTCCGCGAGTTATGTATAGAGGTAACTAACTCATTGCGGTTAATGTGGTGGTCGTAACAAATTAATCTATCTGAGGTAGTAGTTAGTCGGGCCTGTAACATGTAGCCATATGGAGAGTTCGTGTAGTCTGTGGGGTCGCTCAGATTGATCGTTTTAACCTTGTGTTTATTTCTTGTTTTAATTTTCAATTATATTATAATAGTCAAGTTATTCATCTATACATGTAATACATAAACATAAATAATATTTAAAGTGTCTTTTTATAATTTTACTAATGGATATGAAATTATAGTATTTTTTGTCTGTCTGTCTGTTTGTTACAACTCATCTTTGAAACGGCTAGATCGGTGTTTGCAGAAAAAAATCGGGTAACAAAGCATTTTAAATTAATACTTAACTTACTAATACTTTATTTTTATTATTATTTTAATTTTAATTAAATTCCTCGGTGACGAAGCCGCTGGCAACAGGAAGTTTAAAAATAAAGTATAGCCAATTTTTGACTTTAAGTCTGAAATTGGCTATCGACCCTGAACTAACCTGTTGACCTTTGTCCTGCAGTGGGACATAAGAAAGAAGAAAGAAAGAATAAACAAATATTTGTCACAGAAACAAGAACATACAAGGAGACACAAAGAGAGAAAAAAAAACAATACAACACACATAACAAACAGAAAGAAATAAAATAAGCATGGATAAAAAAAAAATGGTTAACAGCTTGTACTGCGTGACTGTGACAAACAGGTTACGTGATTTATAGTTATTTGATTATTTTCCAACCACCAAAAGTATAAAAAACTAGCTGATCCGCGCAACTTCGTCTGCGTCACAATTATATATAATTACAACCCTCCTCGATAGATCGACTATACAACATAGTAATATTTATTCAATTAGCTTTCTAATGTTTAAAGAATTTTCAAAGTCCTCTGAGTAATTTTTGAGTTAAATCGTAACAAACAAAAAAAACAATCTTTCCTCTCTATAATATTAGATAGAACCTTAGATTACAATCTTTAAGTGAGAATTACTATAAGTAGGTATATACCTATCTCTTGCTGTTAAATACTGCACAATCATCATCAGCCTATATTGTTCCCACTGCAGGGACTCAGGCCTCCTCTCTAAGAGTGGTATGAAATAAATAACTTAAAGTAATGCGCCTGCCTGGGTTCGAACCCACAACCAACTGTTCGTAAGTCGGGGCCACCACCACTGGTCCACCACTGCTGCCAAAACAATATACAATAACACCTTGTAAATATTCTGGTGCAACAAATATTTTGAATTTGAATTTGAATTTCCTGAAGGCCAGAATCTCCACGTATCTACATCGGGACGCGATTGCCGGCGGACCGCGTAATTATTTTGTCACGCGGACATTTTAACATTGCAATATCTTCTAAGAAATTTGTTCAAACTATCTAAAGTAAAAGGAACAAATATTCTATATTAGATTTTCGTTCCAACAAACACATTTATTTAGATATAGATTAATACCATATGGGTTAAATAAGCTTTGCAAAAAATAATTCTATTTAACTTAACATTTCAATAGTAAAAAATGGTTACAGTGAGTCAATCTTAATAGATAGATATATGCTGTCTCGGACTTTTTTTAGAACTTCTAAAGAGAAACATTTCTTTTGTTTAATTGCATAACTGAAACCATTTTCGCAGCGCACGCAACGGAAGCTCTCAAAAAGGATTATCGTTTCCCGTTTTTGCAACATTTTTCATTTGTGCTCCACTTTCATTGGTTGTAGCGTGATGTTATATAGTCTAAAGCCTTCCTCAATAAATGGACTTTTAAACACGAAAAGTATTTTTCAATTCTAACCTGTAGATCCTGAGATCGTAGCGTTCAAACAAACAAATAAACTCTTCAGATTTATAATATTAGTATTATATTAGTAAGAGTACCTATAGATAGAGTAGTATTAATATTAGTAAGAGTTGGTTGAGAACAAGTAAGTAGGTAAATAGGTACATGCTTCAAATAGTGACATTAACAGTAGGAACGGATACAAGCTAAGTGAAGACAAATAAGATTGGAAAGACGATCTAGTTTAATATGTAAACAATCTATAGGGAAAAACTCGTAAATAAATGTGAACTTGAGTGTTAACTTTGCCACAAAATAAGTGTCATTGTCCTCACTTTTATGGCCTTGTTTTTCGAGTTGACTCAACACGTTTTTTTCTTCCATTATTCCCTGTCAAATGTAACGCTATCATTTATAATAATATAATAATAATATTCCACAACTATCACACCACGCCATCTAGTCCCAAGCTAAGCAGAGCTTGTGTTATGGGTACTAGACAACTGATAAACATACTTATATATTTCTAAATACATACATATTATAGATAAATTACACCCAGACACAGAACAAATGATCGTGCTCATCACACAAACATTTGTCCTGGGTGGGAATCGAACCCACGACCTCCGGCATAGCAGTTAGGGTCACTAACCACTAGACCAACAGGCCAGTCAAAACACAGTCAAAACACATTTACACATTTTCTTATCGTTCCTCACACGATCGATCCGATTTTCTTTGATTTACCTCAGTTTTCTTTAAAATTTAAGATTAGACAACAAGTGACAATAAAATTCAAAACAAATAAAGATTTATTTATAATAAAGTAGGAACAAAAACAAACATTTGATATAGATAATCAAATCTTTCCTTTTCGTTCAGATAACCTAAAAACTTCGGAAAACAATATCCCAAAACAACCCTTATCAAGCAGACCGGAATGCATAACCTAGCGGACGCACATAGCATTTTCCCGGTTAGATAAAATTTTCACAGCACAATTTATTGGGCGGAACGTCTTATTTATCTTCTAAAGCATCGACCAAAGAGAACGGAGAAATCTCTTAATGGTCATGAACTTTGAAAGTATGAGTCCGGAGCCACCCTAGAGAGCTATGATTCAGAGCCAGGATATCATTGCGTCAGATAATCTGATGCTGGTTATAACACATCTATATTTAGATTAAGTGAAGCGTGGGTGGGTGATTCCTTAGTAAATCCTATCTTAGTTTTTATGAAGGCGATAGGAAAAGTTACGGCGTAAATGAAATGGTGCGTCATGGGACACTATCAATGTAAATTGGGACGTTTTTCCAATGAGAGTATATTTTTATTAAGTACTCGTAAACTTATTGAGGACTGCGTGTAGCACAAAACCCAACTAGAATAATTATAAACGCGAATGTAATTTGTTTTATTTTATTACTTTTTCACGCCTAAGTCACTGAACTGATCGTCTAGAAATTTTATAAATCCGTTGTCCGGTTAAACGGACATAGGGTTTATTCAGAAAAATATTACTGTTATCGAGAAAATAAAAAAAATTACGTTACTATGATAGATAATAGATGAATTCTATTATTACATAATCTTTAAAATTTCAAATTAACGCGAGTGAAGCCGCGGGCAGTTTTGGTCACTGAACATGTTTATTATCATAGAAAAAAAAAATTGTTCTATCGTTTAAAGTTTTCTCCATAACAAACAGACGTTCTCGTGTTAATTATAATTAATGTAAGTACATCTTTACTTGAAACATAAACTCGGTGAAAGTTTCGGCAGTAATCAGACCGTATACGAGTCAAGTTGCCTAGAACAATTAATTAAAAGCACGAAATGATGATAGTACGAAAACTGTAGTTATAAAGTAGAATGATAAGTCGAAACACAAACGTAGGTAACGGTTAAATAATGTAACAGATTAAAACTTTCTGTAGATTCAAGAAAGTCTTAAAGGAATCGTCACTTAATTATTAAGTGATAAGTAAGCCTAGCATGAACGTGAGATAAGCAAAATTAACGTGAATTCGAACGATTATGTTTTATTTCTTTCCATGGGGCAAAAAACACAAATATTCTATATTAAATTTCCGTTCTAAAAAACCCATTTATTTAGATATAGATTAATACCATATGGGTTAAATAAGCTTCGCACAAAATAGCTCTATTGAACCTAACATTTCAATGGTAAAAAATGGTTACAGTGAGTTAATCTTAAGGGTATCATTTAAGCTATCACCAATTTAATTAGTTTTGTGTTTCTTAAATAATAGGGTTTGTCCTTAAAATAGTAGATCTGTCACCAAAATGTAGTCACCAAACAATGCAAAATCAGTTCCACAATAAATCACCTAAAATCCTGAGATATAAGGTCTAGTACCAAATAAATGTTTTTGTATGTATTATAATAGGTGTGTCCTAATAAGTATTTAAGCAAACTAATTTAAAGAGATCACCAATAAATCATAATAATATATTATGTCACCAGAAAATTTCATTAAGTTTCAAAAAAACTTAACTTTCCGTCAGCAGGTCGAAGGAGCCCCGCTGCACGGGGCTCCTATTTCTGTCTGCAGGGATTAAAGGAACCTAACTAACCGAACCTCGGGGTGACCTTGACGTCGACCCTCTAGGGTTAGGGTTTCTGTCAGCATTATTTGGTGACAGATCTACCATTCTGAGCACAGAGCTATTATTTAAGTAACAAAACTGTTATTATAAGAACGAAGTTTATATTCATGTAATGCAATATAATTTTATTGGTTATCGATCTCTTATTTTACACATATATTAACATTAATTTGATAATTCATACCTGGGAACAATTTTTGTTTATCTGAGAACGAAAATATTTCGTGGCGATAGATCTATTTATTAGGTGATACAACTTGATGACAAATATAAATTTTGGTGATAGAAAATATAGTTCCCTAATCTTAATAGATAGATATATGCTGTTCCGGACTTTTTTGTAGAACTTTTAACGAGAAACATTTCTTTTCTACATCATATTTACATAACTTAAACCATTTTCGCAGCGCACGCAACGGAAGCCTTCAATAAGGAATATCGCTTCCCGTTTGTGCAACATTTTTCATTTATGCTCCACTCCTTTTGGTCCTAGCATGATGTTATATAGCCTAAAGTCTTTCTCGATAAATGGACTATTCAACACAAAAATAATTATTCAATTCCAACCCGATCCTGAGATCTTAGCGTTCAAACAAACAAACAAACAAACTCTTCAGCTTCATAATATTAGTATGGATAAGTAAGCCTAGCATGAACGTGAGATAAGCAAAATTAACGTGAATTCGAACGATTAAGTTTTATTTCTTTCCATGGGTGATCCATATCCGGCAAACAAATAACTATAAAACCATGGAGTTTTTTGTCGGTTCTTCTTCATAGGAAACGACTCGACAACATCGACGTTTTAAAACGTCGATGTGAAATGAAATAAGTACTTAGATTTTGGATTTTGCTTGCATGCTTACCGCATGAACTAAAACCATCACCTGGCTAGTTCTCAACTGTGTTGGGGTCGACATCCACTGTAACCGGATACAGCTGAATACCAGGAGGACATGGAGCGACCACCTATCTGACCTCCACAACTCAGTACAGAGTAATATGATACCCCTTGGTTAGACACGCATGAACTAAAATGCTATGGGATACCTAATTGCATTTTTGTTACAAAGAACGATCGCATCAACGATACGTTTACTACGCGCGTTCGTGCCAACTCCATAGATTGAAGCCTAAAATAATTCGCTAAGGGAATTGCTTTTCATAAAGTTCCTCATAATGTCGAAAGGTGACGACATGTCAAAAGTGAGTGCTCTCTGTGGTGCGCTAAAAATTCTACGTGACGTGTCAAAGGTCACGCAAACAAGAATAAGAAAAGAATAAAACTTCACACGATGTCAAAGGTCGAAAAATAATGAGTAAATTCATCTTCAGACCTTCCGGAAAATAGAATATATAATCAACCTTCTTATTTCCAGGATATTGATAAAGATTCTACTTCATTCTACCCTAGGTATCAACATAAATACAGAAACTTGTGAAAGAGCTTGTTTAGACAAGTCGCTATGTGCCTAGCTTGATCTTTTGAAATCGGAGGGGTAGTTTTGAACATTACCTCCTACATCCAAACTATACCTCTTTATTAGAAAAAAGTTCGAGGTCAAAGCCCCCTTTTTGTCGACGTTTTATAAGTGCCCATGTAGGCCTATGTGAAATAAAAATATTTTGATTTTGATTGATTTAAAAGGTCACATAAACGGGTTTTTCGCGATTTTCAGCAAAAAGGTAAGTTTTATAATAAAATTTAACTTATCATAAATCATTTCAACACAGAAATAAAAATCTACAAAGTATTTATCGAAAACCGGTTTTGTTTCTATCTGTTTACTTTTATAAAAATGTATAATAGGTATAGGGTTCCATGAGAACACTTAGTAGGAGTCTAGGAGGACGCAATATGGAAGCTCCTCAGCCTCCATAGCAGTTATTGACCACTCGTATAGTCAATTGACGCTAAAAAGCAATATCCTGCCTCAAGTGTTTGTTTTCTATCTTTATACTGCTCTATAATAATTATTTGTACCTATCAACTTTTCTTGTCAATATGAACAAATAGATAAATCATTTATTTCGTTTAAAACTGAAGAAAACATACAACTATAACAATTATATAAAAATCCTACGCTTTTTAATTGTCATTTTGGAAAACTAGTAAAAAAAAGGGTTCTCTGTTTGAAGCGGATATAATTAGATAGTAGTAGAAATCGGTCCTCTCTTTGAAGATTAGCCGGAACAAAAAGAGAGACAAACAAACAAATTAATTTTTATTTTTTGTGACACAATATTACGAACAAGCACTTTTTTTTTATTATTTGAATAGATAACAAGTACAATTTCAAGTTATTATTTTCATAAAGTCTTATAATAGTAAAATAAACAATTGTAATGTTTTTGTGGATTCCTGTTCCTCATTTCTTGATGGCGTTGCACATACCAACATAAAACACATTTATTTTATGTAACAACCATTAATTTTACAGAGTTAAATATGATATGTTATCAAAAAACGTGTTTGTAAAATTCAAAATTCATTTGGAAGAATTGTGTGATCGTAATTAACAACAAATAATTGGGTCATTATTCATAATGACTCACGCCGAATAATATCAAAATATCAGAGAGGCATGGTTCATATTTTAAATAAATAAACCAGATAATAATCGTGCATACTTTATTTAATAATATTTTATTAAAGTCTGTTTACCACAATATTAATTACTTGAATACCTACTTTGATGAAATATTATAAAATTATTGGAATCCATACAAATACTTATTATAAATGCACGCATTTATAAATAGGCTGCTTTGATGGCTGAAGAGATTGAATTCATACCTGACCATGATATGGGTTAGGACTTAGGATATAATGGATTATTAGGAATTCAATTTGTTTTGTCCTGTGCGAAATCAATAAATACTTTTTCTTTTTTTACTAGATCGCAGTACAGAGTACGGTCCTGTGGGATATTTCCCGTCCGAAAGCCGCGAAACCGCGAGCAAAACGTTTTTATGTAATCAGATTCAGATTCATGTTTCGTAACTGTAAAATTGAATAACCAGCATTTAAGCTCTCAAATCATCTACCGTGTTTACTCCACAATTTATTAATACAGACAATTATTTATTTAGCAAGTCATCAGTTTCCCGAATTATTCATAACGCCTGTCCATTATAAACACCACTTAGTCAATTAAAGAGACGAACCGCATAAATTAAGCGTTTACGTTCCTTCTCAAAGTGTTTAGCATTGCTAAAGAGTCACTAATGTTCGTTTATGGTATGATGAGAAACCATAAAACGATATTGCAGTTTGATAGGCTGCCGCCGGGCGTACGAATGTGGCTGCGGATTGCCTCTTAAATGCATTATTACTTATCTACTCCCGTCGAGAGACATCTACCGCTACGATACAATTAGTACAATTCGTTTCTCAATAAGTGCCTATAAACTCACAGGAAAGCAATGTCCGTTAGCGTTTAAGTGGTAAAGTTTGAGCAAAAGAGATAAACACAAAAATATCGGACGCTGCATTCATTTACTACGTAGGCAACCTAGAGCTCATATATTACTTGATAAAGATCTCGATTAAGAGATTTAGTTTCATGCTTAAGTGGCTAAATGAAAATGGAGGTATAATAAAGTAATATAAAAAAGCAGATTTAAGGCAAAAGTCTCAGTATAAATCTTGGAAAACAAGCTCTTAATTTCTCTCAGCGTTGCTTCACACACGTACCATAAATGGTTGTTTCTGGCAATTTCATGTAATCCGTTAACTGGCCATTTACGAGACACAATAGATAAACTAACAAGGCTGTAAAGGACCAATAGACATTGTATGTAGATATAGTAATAGTAACAGAACTACAGCAATTAGCAAAGTGGAGGAGATAGCACGTTAAGCTCCCTCGCAACTATATGTAGGGCTTTTATGAAGTTGTGTAAAGACGCCGTTGGTACAAGGTCATTATGTGGTGTGATGGGTGCAAAACTAATTCATTTTAATCTACAGAAGTGTTTTCTTTGTGCCCCTATGATGGCTCTTTCCTTGAAATCACTATCACTAAAACTACATAGTACTTATACCTACAACAAAGTCGCTTCTCGCTGTCTGTCCCTATGTATGCTTAGATCTTTTAAACTAAGCAACGGATTTTGATGCGGGTTTTTTAATAGATAGAGTGATTCAAGAGGAAGGTTTTAGTACTTTATTACACCTGTGCAAATTCGGGGCGGGTTACTAGTTTTCTATAAATTTTCATAGTGTCTTTTCGACTCAGTGTGGCAAAGTTGTGGTAGAATATGAAACTGTTGAAAGGCACAGTTAATACAATAGATCACAAAATGGGATATTTGAATTTCACAAGCATATGTAATATGATTTAACGAAAATTTACATTCCTCTAAATATTACACAACGACCTATTTAAGTAAGAAAGTACGAAATTAAATGCAAATAAAGTGGCGTGCAATTAGAGAGGCCTAACAATGGTATTTTTCGGGGCTGTGGGTTGTTCGAAAGAGATACCGTGGCCTCAAGTTCCTTCTATGCCCTTTGTGCTAACTACCAGTCTCCCTTACACCCTGTATTAGGCTGATGATGATCAAAGAATCCAATGACTTCACAAACTGAATCATTTGCTCGAATGTTATACCTACATACATCCACAATTCTAGATGCTTGAATGCGACGAGTGAATACCAAGTTTCACGAAACACTCGCACGTACTGGACAATCGCCGATCGACATTCCCCAGAACTGTATTCCAATCTGTCTAATGTCACACACAGCCACGCTCTTTTGTTTGTTCCCTAAAATTCCCCTAACTTTGTGCTTGCATACAAAATAAAGCCTGTTTAAGCCGTGCATACAAGGATTACCTACCTATGTCTGTCTGTATTTTTACACATCTTATTATAAACAAAAGCTTCTATCTGTCTGTATGTGTAACGACGTTTTTTTTTTCAATTTTCTAATCTGGTTTTCACTATGATTTATGAATACTTTAATATTAAACTTATATTAATGCACAAACGGTTATCACTTTTAAGTACAATATTCCCCCCACAGATAGAAGTTAATCATCGGTGTGTTTTTTTAAAACTGTTTTATTTAAATAATATGGAATATTTCTAATATTCTGATAACAAGTTGTGCGTCCTTTCAGGGAAGAAAGTATACCGAAACTAGAACTGTCAAAACCGAGGGAAGAGTTTCGGATCGCAGAACTGGTCAATAATATCACAATTAATTATAGGCTTTCCAATCAAATGTGATTTTAACACATCTACCATGTGATTAATGGACAGCAAACATCAGCATACAAATGAAATGCATTAGCGCTGTTGTCCATTTAGTCTCCGTCCTTAATATCTAAACTATACAATCACGGACTTGTAATCACGGAAAATTAAAGCCCAAATACAGTGTGCATAAACTGGCGAACGTGTAGCTATTTTAACAAGCTTATCGCACGGATTAATACTAAACGAGCTATATTAGTTCAAGCGTTGGATTTTAAACATAAACCAACATTTTGAATACCGTTTTGTTCGCGAAACAGTTTTTAGTCGAGTGCGTGATGTAATTCTCCCTACGTTCGTCCGGACAAAAATTGGATAAACCGAACATTTATAGTATAGCTCAGTGACTGTTTGTGCGTCCATCGTTTTTGTTTTTCACACAAATTGTTGTTACATTTTAATACAATTTAAATCAAGTTGGAAACATCAACGTAAAATTTTGTTAAAATGGCCACGAAACTAACTAAAGATATTAAGCCATACAATAAGAAACTTTAGATGACAGCTGTTCAGTGGTGAGATTTAACTTTAATAAGTATTTTGATTTATATTAAACCACTTACATTATAAAAGTAATTTAAAATGTTCCCAGAGGAAAATTCGAAGGAACGTCTCACCCTCGCTATCTCGCGAAGTAATGCCCAATAAACTTTTAAAATATATGACACGTAAAGCCCACTAGTTAAAAAGAGGAGAGGGACCCGACAGATCACCAATGTACCTGCGTATACCCAGTAACCCACGTCCAAATGAACAGTCTTGCGCCTAACTGGAAAACAACAAATAATTTAAGCTTAAAATTTACAATACCCGAAATACAGAATAGTATTGTGTTCTATTTTAAATTTTCATAATTGTAGGATTGTAGGTTTTACTGTTTCTCGTAACAATTAATTAGCTTTGTTGAACAAACATATTTAATTAAAGTTCCATTTGTAGTATTACCTGAAAACAAACAATAATTAATAACATACTTGGCGATACGAAAAAAGGTTTTGAATAAACTAAACGAGGTTTGGGGTCGCGGGCGAAAGTTTGTATCGGGCCCTTCATTTACATTTCAATCGGCATTACCTATATGTTGGTTAGGGCTCCGCGCCCCGCGGTATGTCCTAAACATTTTATTTCATTCCATGCACGTAAAATATAATATCCCTACCCACACTCAGATGTACGCGTTGTGAGCAAATATCTAAATGTAATTTCCATGAGTTGTCCCCGCAATGTTTTCCCAGAAAATATTAACATGGAAGGCAAGGGGCTGAATCTCTCCTAAGTAAGTTGCAAAAAATGTACGTGATTTTACTTCAAAGTCCCTTTTGTCTTTATGGAGGGAAGGCATAAAAGTACAGGCACGGGAATGGCACATACGAAAAAATTACGTAGCGTAATGATGATGTGCCCGCACTTTCCTTGAAAACAAAATATTTTTTCTTTACAGTGACAGAAATGTATTCAACGAGTTTTACTGTCGCCTATACCAACGTCCTACACTCTCAGAGAAAAACAAAGACACAACGTTACTAACTTACTTTTACGAATTATAAAAAATGTGCGCGTCTATTTTTACTCTGAGAAAACATTCGCGATGGTAGCATAAAGATTTCTTGTTGTACGTTATTAAGTTTTCTTTAATAAAATGAAAATATAGATAGGTAAGTATAAGTACCTATTGTAGTCTCTGATTGTCTAGTTACTGAACTCTGTTTGTAAAGGAATTCAGTTTAAAAATAGTAATATCATTATGCTGAACAACTATAATTTAACAATATTATTTTCCAGCTGTCTATGTACAACCTGAGTAATTTTCTTGAAAACTTTACTTTTTATTTCAAAGATATTATATGAAACAATATTCTGAAACTTATATAACTATCGAAAATAAAGTAAGACATGCTAATAACATGGCAGTTCAAATAATTTATTTGTTTTACACAAGCAAACTCCACTACTAACGCCATCTATTTCGGCCAGGTGAAACTAAACTCTGGTCGCTCACTCAAGTAAAGTTTACGAAGCAATTTATTATGAGTCGAAACACTAACTTAGTCGAGTGAATTAGAAAAACTACTAGCCATAATGTGGTTAGTACGATATACCTCCACACTTTGATGATGGCATTAAGGGTAATAAAAGAAAAGTGCGATTGCCTGCGACCGCGGGAGGTCGTTCGGATCACTCCGGGAGGCTTGAGCACAGGAGATTGTCTAATGCTGTTACTCAAATAAGTGCTAATGCACTCAATTTTATTAAAACAATATGTTTACCGAACAATACAAAGGTACCGCCGGCGTTCATATTAAGTGAACCGTGCGGCCTTCCTTTATGTGTAATTGTGATTACAGTGTTGCTGAATACTATTTTTACATGAAACTGGATGTTCTGAAATGTATAAGGTTATTTTATATTAAAATTATTTACCTTTGTCACTGCCTGTGTGCTTTCGAGGTAGTTAAAAACATAACTTTTATAGTTTCCATTTGTATTTAAATTTTACAAAAATATACACCACATTCTCCATCCTTTAAGTAAGTAATACTAATTGCAATAATCTTTGATATACATTTGCAACAAAACTCCTTTGAGATATCAATTCTTCTAGAGAAAATGCATGCAATCACAATGCAATATCCTCCGCTACTAATATCGTACTGCAACGAACAACATCCCAAGTGTGGAAACCATGTCATTACACCTCTCAGATGATTCCTATGAGAGACTTACTTTCTATGGTAAACTATTTACAGTAGAATTACTGTACTTATTACGGACACTAAGTATGAAAACCAATCAGTAAAGTGTAGTGATTATGGCCATTCAGTTTTATAAGCAGTCATTGTATTGGCCTAAGGGATAACCAGCTGGTGGATATCAGCAGAGTAATAATAGTGTGAATAAAGTAATATTATTAAACTATTATAATTTATGCCCGGTTTCGCCTGCCTGGAGATTGATAATTGTCTAGGTTATAAACTATCTGGGTGCCAAATTCTATTCAAATCCGTTTAATGTTTGTATGAAAGAATTACAAACATCCATCCATCCGTCCTCACAAACTTTCAAATTTTAATAGCAATTTTAATTGCTTTTATTTTAACTCTTTATATCTCGGACAGTACTTTCATACCAGTCTACAAGCTTGACTTTGCCTAATAATCATGATAACTGTATATTCCTGATGTTTGGGTTTCTGAAGAGGCTGGTAACCTTGTGGATTTGCCGTATTGTTGATTGGAACTTAACACGCCACTAATTTTTACAATTGCTTACCGAGTTAAAAAAATGTGATTCTAATAAGCCCGTCTGTTAGATTATGGAAAAATATTGGATACATATTTTTTGTTTTATCAAATCAATAAAAATTTACGGAGATGAAACGCGTCAAAGATTTGAGTGGGGGTTTGTTACGTCACTGACCGGTAAAAAATGCCATACTAATGTCGTAGAATATGACGTCGTTTTAACATAATAACTTTTTATGTAGGTAGTGCTACACCGTGGCTTAATATCCGACTTAAAGACGGGTGAAGCTACGGGTAAAAGCTTATAAATTTCTAGATAGATATAAACTTTTCTATATATACTCATTATCCACCAAGCCTTTTGGGGTCGTCTTACAGTCTTACCGGATACAGCTGAATACCAGAATTTTAGGTACATGGAGCGACTACCTATCTGACCTTCATAACCCAGTCAGTACTGGGTAATTACCCCTTAGTAAAAGGCTGAAAGTTTTCGGGTCACTGACTACCTGTTAAGACTGTCAATAAAGACAGTACAGGAATGTCGCCATTTTAAATTAAAACAGCCGGTGCGTACGGTAGGTGCAATATCGCCGTTTATTGTAATCCATTGGCTCGACAGGGTCAACCGTATGGCAGCAGGCCACAAATGCAGTAAGCCGTGTTTAAGTTTACGAGCCGCGCGTATCTTCGCTTTACGACGTCGGCGACTGTTGCTGTCGTGGCGGTAGATCATCGCTAGATGAGACTCCAAACCATCGAAGACATATGTTATAACTTATAAATCCCGAAGGGTAAGGAATAGGTCCAATTCCTGAAGTTCAGTAAAAAAACCTGCCAAAAATACGAAATAGAATTATCGGACGATAAAAAGGCAGTTGTGTGAAAGGGAGGACAATAACGCGCCTATGTGGGAGTGCCTTCATACTGTACACTTATTTATTTGACTTTTTGGTATCTAGCAGGAAAGGCAACCAACAGCAGTGTCTACATCAAATAGACGGGCAAGCTAGCCTGAGCTGACATTAGCTATTTTTGGCTATATTAATCACCAAGCCACGAGTGATCGTTACAAATGAAAAAGCCTGGGGAGGCTTATGCGCCAAAAGACGAGTTGATTAACGAATTAAATTTTGTATCATTCATAATATTTTATTGTTTTTAGTAGAGCAATGGTATAAGTAAACTAAATCTTCTACGAAAACCGTGATGACTTTAGCAAGTTTTTGAGATACCGCAATAGCTAAGCACTATTTTTGACATAACATACCTACTAGCTGTTGCATTCTGCTGGAGCTCGTGGCCTAATAGGAGGAGCTCGTGGCTTAATAAGAACTGCCACTCGGGTCGATCTTTAGGTTAAGCTGCGCTTGCCTAGGTCGATCTGTGGATGGGTGACCGCCCATTACATACCGAGTTTCCTCCGTGCCTCGGAAAGCACGTTAAGCTGTTGGTCCCGGGTGCCATATATAGATCTTTGGCAGTCGTTACGGGTAGTCAGTGACCTGAAAGTCTGACATCCAGTCTTACCAAAGGGTATCGTATTACCTAGTATGAACTGGGTTGTGGAGGTCAGATAGGCAGTCGCTCCATGTAAAATACTGGTATTCAGCTGCATCTGGTTAGACTGGAAGCCGACCCCAATATAGTTGGGAAAAGGCTAGGCAGATGGATACTAGCTGTTGCATTCGACATTTTAATATATTATGTGTATGAGAAACAAAAGCATTCTATATACTACAATCTATCTCTGTGCAAGAAATCATCCAGATCCGTTAAGCCTGGTTGGATCCGTTAAGTTCTGGTGTGATTGAATAACAAACATACTGCATACTAAGATTATGGTTATTTTTCTGAAAAGCACAGTGATCTTGTTAATTTTAAACTTTAACGTAGGTACACAGTTTCCTCAAGGTTTGTCTGAAGCAAGTCTTTGAAAAATTTAAAAGAATTCCTGATTGAGCACGGCTGGTTCACACTTTCGCAACAAATTCTTCGGCTAGATTAAAATATTTTTAATGCAGTACGCTATTCCCTGCTGTTCGTTCTTGAGGAATTTACTGGAAAGAAACTTGTTATTTGTAAATTTACACTGTGAGGTAGAATGGGTTTTCCGGTAACCTTCATAACCCTGAACAATAGTTTTGTTAATATAATGTTACAACAGCCTGCTCACAGCGTGCCACCCTAGCCAGCCAATGACAGCTAACCATAACCATGCCACTCTAGCAAACCATAGCCTTGCCACTCTAGCATACCATAGCCATGCCACTCTAGCATACCATAGCCATGCCACTCTAGCCAGCCAATGACGGGCAACGACTCGCGAGCCAATCACAGTCAAGCGAAGACACCGCCATAACTACCGGATGCCTCCGGTGGGGATATCAGTCTATATAATGCCCTGTAAGCTCAGTTTCGAGGTCTTGTCGCGCTCGATTGTGAAACCTGTAAGTCGAGACTCTGCCCGAATAAAATAATTAATCAGTTCCTGTCTATTTTTTTACCACTGTCGTTACAGTCAGAAGTGGTATCGAATAAAAAAAACCTGCGAACAAACGATGCTCTGCTACATTTAAAAGTCAACGGTCACCTACTGTGGAGGACGAGGTCTGAAAATTCAAACGAAGAACGTTGATGCACACCGCCTGCAAGGAAAATATTGTCTCCAATCCCAGTATCACATGGCATAAATTGAAAAAGCAGGCCACAATCTGGATGGAACACGAAGCGCCTAACCTCAGTATCGCATCTTTCATTCCATAATTTGACCTTGAAAACGAAGACTGCGGCCAGTAACCACCTGTGAGACACTTTGAGTTACAAGAAGTATCCATCTCTCTGCCAGCAACGGTTCTACGGTAAATTAAGACTACCTAAAGATTGTCAACAGCAACCAAGGACATGGAAGGAAGGAACCGTCCTACTTCACGCTGAGAGCTGCCAGGAACCATGCATAAATGACAAGGTCAGTAAACATGCCAATATTTGCCAAATTAGCCAAATGCCATTAGCCAAATATATAAGCCAAATGTGTTTTACCATGGAGTGCCCCATGAGTTGATAATTATGCGAATCGTAGACAAAATAATTTGGTAAACCCGATAAGTAAATCTAATCATAGTCAGTTAATTTGTATAATATTATCCCGGTACAAAAATGTTTTATGAGTAGGTACTACTTGTGTACTAAGGAGTTAAGAACTTAAGATGTACATATTTAGTTCAAGTGCGCATTAGATTATCCAATTCAACAATTCCAAAGTAAATCATGTAGATCAGATACTTATAAATAGCTACAATAATTTTATTAAACTATTATCAGAGATATAGATAGCATTCCTTGGCGATCTCTTGCTACCGCCAACCGATATTCAAACAGTTTTAGACTTATTGGATAAAGTTCTTGACAAATTGAAAACGAGGAACTTAATATTAAATAAGAGGAACTGCTAATTTGTACATATTTCTTAATTAGGGTATAAAACATCATGACGTGATGGCATTCAACCAGGTGAATTTAAGTTGATCGTCTTAATTTCTCATCCCGAGTAATGTAAACGAAGTGCGTCAGTTTATTCTATCTAGTTCTACCTAGTTACTAAAGAAAGTCCATTCATAACTTAGCAATAATAGCTCGCCCGTATAACAAACTTACAAAAAAAAAAAAGTATGATGTGGGTATGAGGCAAGTCACATAAATCTTGTTATGGAAAAAAAAATGTTATAGGTCGGTATTAGTGATTATGTAGGTACGATCCTAGTTTCCAACAGAAATTCACACGTATTGCAGGTATTGCACGTATCTTTTATAAAGTAGATTGACGGTAGTTTGCGCCCTGTCTTTTAGTTTAGTCGCGTTACAAGTCAGATAGAGTGTTGATGATTTTGGGCTTGAATCCCTTGCAGTGATAAAATTGTTGCCAAGATTTCGTATTATGACGTGTTATGTAAAAATGTCCATGTAATTCGGACTGTACTGCAGTACGCGATACAATGACTAATCATGATCTTATGCCATGTATTGCCCGATATTACTTTTCACTATGGTGACCGATGAGCCAAAGCCCAAGCAAGCTAAAACGAAAAGCCAAAGTCAAAGTCTATGCCTATCTTAGGTAAGTAGATCGTTCGATAGATGCCGTTTATTGTGTACCATTTAGACGTGAACGATTTGTTCAGTACTGTGCAATGACAAGATGAAAAGCCGAAAAGTAGTATTGTTTTACTGCGAAGTGGATGTACACAGATTGGATGAACAGATGTGGATGTACAGATACCTATAGTGAGTAATTGTGTAATCGTTGATGGTAGGCTATAACGTAAACAAACCTTTAGGGTACCAGATTAGTTGTGTGAGTTGTGACAAACTTCGCGCGATGGAAAATATTACAAAATGCATCATGACAATAACAAGGAGTAAAACGAAGTTCTGAATTTTATAAATATCAACAAAATTTGTGATTTCCAAAAATAACCCGATTTATAAGTAAATATTATTATATGTAAAGGAGATAATGTAGGAAAGAGGGTTAATGACATCCAATTCTAAATCTAACTTAGCTCTGATAATACATGACAGTAGCAAGCTTAATTTTAATTTTAAAAGGCTGATAAAACTGATGTCCTTAAACGAGGCTGCGCCTGTGGGTATCTTGGGGGCCAGAGTTGCATTAACTTAACTTTAGTACTTAATAGCTTTAAACACATAAAATTAAATTGGAAAAATAGAAAAACGTATTCTTGTGTAGTGTGTATAAGTAATGAAGTTTTGCCATCGACACGCTAAGAATTATGTGTGTGAGTATGTACATGTATGTGTGCGTGCGTCTTAATGGTATGATGTAATTAACTTAAATTGTTTCTTCCGTTTCTTCAAACGATAGTTTGGCAAAACAGTTTATTTATATTTTCTTACATGAAAAATGTTTCATGTTTTTAATGTCGCAGATAATATGGAGTTCTTATAATACTGTTAATATTACAACCGGGTACCTATATGACTTACGATTTATCCCAGATCGGGTTGCTCCAGGCAACCAGGGCAATCTAGGCGCGGTAGGGTTATCTCAGAAATGGGACGTAACTTAGATACAAGGTGAAAAATGATAATTCAAATTCAAACTCTTTAATTCAGACAAGTGTCCATAGTGTTAGTAACAACAAAATAACTTAACGACTAGGGTTAGTAAACTTAGTAATAAGGCAAAAAAAAAAGGAAAGGAAATATGAGAAACAAATATAGTGAATATAGTGAGAATATAGTGTGATTTACAAAAAAAAACTATGATTATGTACTTTGGCGCCAGGCGATGACTACTGGCGGCAGCAAGGTTTAATGCTTTTAACATGACGCATGTAATACCCAATGGGTTAGGCAGAGGTATACTCATGAGTACACACACATTTCGCTAGTAAATTGAAATTAATTAAAAAGTGTTTATTCATGGTTACATCCGTGTTACAAGGTATATTACTTCTGCCATACTGTAAAACAGTTATATTGAATTTAAATGTAACAACTTGTTAGTACGTTTCCATCACTAACAACGACACTTTTACCTACAACTAAACACATTTATTGAACACAAAAGTTGACTATAACGTAATGCTATAACATTTAAGTTGCGTTAAAACACTTCAATTAATAGCGGTGAAGCCGAAAACATAAGCTAGTATGGCATAAATATCTACTTATACAACAATAAATAATCATAAATGGAATCTACACATCTCTTGTAATAAGGTTTTTACATAGGTGTTAAAAACAAACTTCCCTAATTTATTTTTAAGACATTTTCGTGGTACAGCTATTTTCTAAATCGAAAGGTATTTCGTTAAAAATTGTTGGTAGGTACTAAGCATTTCCTACATCTTTGTCCATAATAATTAGTACAAGTGGGTACCTACTACAAATCTTCTTATGCATTTATTCCTTTTACTTCAGCTTAAAGTCCCATGCTATAGGGGGCGACCCAGGTTAACTCTTGTTCGTTAGAAGATTGGTTTTCTGGCCCACATTAACTGATATTGAGGAGTTAGGTAATGATTGACATAAACTAAGAAGTGTGAAAGGTCATATTATATGATACAACGGGTTTACAGGTTGAGTATCCGCTGTAACATATCGTAGCAGTGCTTTTGTCTGATAGCACCAGTAGTGTGAAAGAACAATTGAAAACCGAAGATTTCATAAATCTCCTGAGAGGTCTATTGCCCCATTTTAACTTGGTTTTTCTGAGCTGACTTGTAATCACTGTTTTCTTGTTTCCATTGCGGGAGCAATTGTTCCAGGACGGCCGAATGTTACAACAGCCTGCTCACAGCGTGCCACCCTAGCCAGCCAATGACAGCTAACCATAACCATGCCACTCTAGCAAACCATAGCCTTGCCACTCTAGCATACCATAGCCATGCCACTCTAGCATACCATAGCCATGCCACTCTAGCCAGCCAATGACGGGCAACGACTCGCGAGCCAATCACAGTCAAGCGAAGACACCGCCATAACTACCGGATGCCTCCGGTGGGGATATCAGTCTATATAATGCCCTGTAAGCTCAGTTTCGAGGTCTTGTCGCGCTCGATTGTGAAACCTGTAAGTCGAGACTCTGCCCGAATAAAATAATTAATCAGTTCCTGTCTATTTTTTTACCACTGTCGTTACAATAAATAAATTAAATTAAATTAATTTTTTTGAGAGTGGGAAATCAACAAATGTCTCCTCTCGCTCTGGGCAGAGCGGCAGGGAGTGTCAGACTTCTTCTGACTAAAAATAACCCATGTACCATCTTAGCCCTTTGTATCGACGCCGCGCCCCGTCAGGGATCCCTCATTTCTAAGTCCGATTTTCTACCATATAAACAGCAATATAGTCAGGACTATATAAAATACTATCTTGTTCCACTCACTAACAGTGGTACTCAGAGAAATTTAATGATTACTTAAGCCGTCCCTTAGTAAAGTTTTGACATACTTTTGTATGAAAAACTGACGAAGCTTTACTAAGTGATGGCCTAAGTAATCATTAAAGCTCTCTGAGTGCGACAGTAAGCTACTTTTATGACAAATTCTACGAACAAAAATATAAAATTAAGTGCTCCTCAGCCTTAATTTATGTACTTAAAATGGTGCTATTCAGCGGGTCTGGTTAGCCTGCAAGCCGACTCCAACATAGTTGGGAGGTTAGCCAGATGAACAATGTTTGACCGACATACCAGCGCTGGAACTAAAAAACTAATGGAGTACTACTTTAAGCACGGCCAGAGATTAATTCTTGTCCTATGTGTTCCTGAATATATTAATTTTGTGACATTTAAATTTTTTGCCCTGTCTTAACTTCTTGATTTCTAAGCAAAAGGGCCTGGGTTCGATTCCAAGGTATAGGCAAATTGTTATTGGCCTTTTCAGTTTTATGTTTGGAAACATGCAATTTCTAGGATGATGAACGATGTACTTACCACCAAACCACTTAACCAAAAAACGTGATCAGTCAAGTCTTAATAATGCTATCAATGTTTATTAGGTAAAAAGCAGTAGTTTTCCGATTTAATTTAAAACTTTCATCATTTTCATGACTCGAAACTGCGACAAATAAAACGAAACGTTTGACTTTTTTGCCGTTTTTTTTTGCAGTTATATAATGCCATACTGTTGTATGACAATCACGTCTGATTTTACTCTCGAGATACTGAAGCCTTGACACAGACAATAAGCACCGTCTTGAGCCTCATCTAGGGAGACTACATCGTTGTGACGTCAGAGCTCCTAGGAATGCTGACGCCGTACTAGCTTCGTACTTTCGTAATGGCTAAACAACATGTTTGCCCCGGCTTTCTTTATGCGGTCTCAGAAAAAAATACTTTATAAACCCTTTACCTTCATTTGTATCATAAAAATTCATACATTATGTTACCCAAAATTGATCAGTCAGCTTAATTTATTTTCCCGAAACCGCCTTTCAATGTTTAACGCTCGTAATTAACAGAATACTTTTCCCTATCATACTTAATTATCATATTGAAAATCATTGAATTATTAAATGGAACTACTTAATAATTCATCGCAACTCTCAAACAGAAAACATTATTAACTAAATAAATTTCGAGCGAAACTTAATTGTGCAAAAATACGACGCAGCGAAGGAGCGCCGGCTAACTGGATTATCGGGACGGTATACCCTCGGACAAAAGTGATCGTACCCTCCCCTCACAGAAGCTTCGTTTAAAGAAGTAATTACATGAACAGCAAGTTTGGACGATCTTGCGGTGACGTCATTAGTATGCGACGCACGTTACGCCCGACAGAGGCGATAACGCAAATTCGTTTGGCCGAACATCTCGCTAATAGAGTTTCACTAATTTATAAGACCGTTAAGCCGCAGCTTGGCCGGACCTGCGTAAAACTGTCCGCGGTGAACGTAAAAAGGATTTCATGGTAGACCCTGCTACATATTTGATGGAACTCAATCTTTCGCCGCGCCCTCGAGGTAAGCACACTTAATTATGAACAACTCCTGTGGAATTATACGAATTGTTGACTCGCGTGCTCTCAGTTAAGATGCTGTTTTCTTTTTGTGTTTCGTTTATTTAATTGAACTCGAGTCTTAAACATGTTTATTTTTCGTTTAAATGGTAGGTACGACAAGTTCCACGTACCTATAATTATCTAGATGGCAGATGCTCCAACTTCCAAATAAAAGAAAATGTTTCGAACTTTAAAAATCTAAATGAACAACATTTGTTTTTAAACATAAAAAGCTCAAATGCGAGAGCAGAATAGTAAAATGTAAAAAAGATTTGGTTATTTTTTGCAGTCTCATGTGGATTATGATAGACCTTCTTAATTAAAATCTCGATGTACTTATAAGCCACAAGCCGGGCCCGCACCTGGGGAGCTCTAAATTACATAGATGCAGTACTAGCTACCTCCGACGAGACGATAAAAAATATCCATATAACAAACAAAGGATATACGTCTTACATACTGCGCCATAACATACTGAACGTTTGCGTTGCTTGAGTATTCAGGAGCTACGACTGAGCAAATGTTTTTATTTGATGAAACATGCCCTTAGTTAGAAGGTTTTTTAAATAAGAGTTCGTTATTCATTTAGATAATACTAGACGGCACGGTTGGCACAGTGGCTAAGCGATTGGACTGCTGCGCTGCTTGTCGCGGATTCGATCCCCGCACAGAACAAATATTTATATGGCCTGCAGATAGTTGTTCGGGGTCTGGGTATTTGTGTATGTGAGTCTAAATGTTTGTAAACGCACCCACGATACAGGAGAAATTCCTAGTGTGGGGCAAAGAGCAAAAAAAAATCATATTATAAGATAGTTTATAGAAATCTAAACTTTAATAAAACAATAACAGACAAATCACCGTAGATTCTTTATAATTAACTAGGTATTATTTATCATAACAAGGACAAAGTGCTATCTCTTAGCTAGTCCTCAAGCCGTCTTAATAAACTAAAACGACCTCTCTTTTGACATCAATTCCCCAAAATGGCCGTCTCAGAGTCAGATTAAAATAATGATGTCTCAGTAAAGCGTTACGTGCCAGTAAATATTCATAATTTATTTAGAAACATGAGGGTCTTGCAAGCCCGCGCAGTTCACTCCACTCCACCGACGCTACATCGTCTCAGGCACTTTATGTTAAGAAAATTTCATTTTATAAGCCCTGTGTTCCCCAAAATGTAGGTCTAATTCGCTTAGGCGACGTTTTGTTGTGAATTTTAAGAAATTATTTTAAATAAACATTTTTATTTCGTAAGAAAGAAAGTCTCGGATGTGATTAACTTTGCGGATTTTCTTCCGAGTTTGCTCTGAAGCCATCAAAGTCAAATAAAACTTTCGTTTCTTGCTTATATTAGAATTAGTTTCTGATCGGATTTCGGTGGTGTCTGAGGAATTCATGGCTAAAGTTACGTGGCTTGTCTAAATGTATTGGGAACCAATCCGGCATAACAGTGTCTATTGTTTTATTTAACTTAGGATTGAGAGATAAGTTAGAAAGAACGAAAGTGACAAAGTAATTAACTTAAAATCAGAACTAACTGTTGAAGTCACAAATCATCAAAGTCACATACGCTACGATTTATATTCTCAGTGTTTCACCACGTTATACTGGGTGGGGCTAGTCCACCCCTCATAATTATTATCGGCAATATTTTGTCTTTACAAAGTATAATAGGCAATATGGTTCAATCTGCAAAACGAGGACGCAGCATCCGGCTGAAACGACAGCAGGTCCCAGGGAGCGCTCTAACTTGGATTTATATCGTGCAGGAAGCTCCGTTAAAAGTGGGCCGGAAATCGCATCAAGACGCCTTTGCGGCCACTCGCCGACCGCCCGCTGAGAAAATTTATACTCGAACATACTTCAACACGCAGACGAGTAATTCAGAATATAAAACACGTTTATTCTGTACATTTATTGGAGTGTTTCTTACACCCACGAGTGTAGCGACACGCTCCGAATTCCGCCCCAACGCGCAACGGCTGCGACCCGGCCTCACCTTTAACCCTTTATTCCAATAGTTCGATTTACCTGTCTCCCGATGGTTATACTTCCCTCTAATACGGCGGCCGATCTAAATTCATATGACCGGGAAAACATTTTTGTCCGGAATACTTTCCCCGCCTGCTCCAAACCACGGCTGCGACTGCGACCGCCTCTGTTCGTTTGAGACACAATTGCGCGTGTTTGCATTTTTATCTACTTGTTTTCGTGGGGTGAATATGAATGCAGTCTTTGTTTGGACTATGCAAAGGTAAATATTAATATTGCATTTGTATTGTCTCCGATGGAGCATATTTTCGGGCTTTGACGTCGCATATAAGCAACCAATTATGTAGTATCATATTTATCGTATATTGTTTTTCCTGAGTTAATACAAATAAGTCGGGTTCGCGTTTTAAATCCCATGTTATTTCGTATTATTTATTCAGCTTCATACAGATATTCGTGGCCTTTCATTTTATTTATTCACATTGAGCTTGTGTACGTGTTAAGCAAGTTTATTGTGGGTTCATATTTAATAATAAAAAGTTAGAATATTCGAGTAGGTACTATGTTACTTAGACTCAATGTTTTACTCTGTGACTTTATATTCCTAGCGTCAATTTCTTAGCATCACATTGTTATTGTATAAAGTAAAGAGTACTTCCTGTCACTTCCCGGAAGTGGCGTAAGCAACTACTTGTATATAATGAGATGATACTAGTAATACCACTCACTTGCCTTTATAAATTTATTCACCTTACTTTAGCTAAGAAAGAGAATATTCTTCACAAATAAAACGCCAGTACAATGAAGCCCAGTTTAGACTTCAGTTGTCATATTTATCATTCATTAAAACCGTATTGTTCTTTACGATTTCTTATGATAACTATGACACAAATATACATGAGACAAACAAAAAAATTTATAATAAGCATCATCGTTACTAAATCACGTACAAACACCAGAAAATCTGTAAAGCCATACTTTTAACAAACTTCCAATAAAAAAGATGTACAAACGGCACTGAATTTTTCAGCCCGTCTGTGTTTCTAAGGTAGAAAACAGCTTAAACAGTAGAACAGTGAAGTGCGATATAGTGGTGGGTCATAAAATCGTAGTAGTCTGTAATTAACACGTACCACGTCATAAGGAAAGAGTATCGCACTCACTATGAGCCGTCCGTCTAGTCGTATTCTTGTCAAAGAGTAGCTACAGAAAGGAATAGATGTGGCTTTGTTCTTTGCTGATTTTGTAACAAAGATTTTGTATGCGAGTATGAATGAATCATTCTGCTTGATAAGTACTACTTATTTCTTAGAATGTTAGATAACAGTAGATGAGAGCTGTGTGTTTTAATACAAATTACCTGACGGACACTACTGTAATCAATGTCATCGACACGTTAAGAAGAAGAATACAAATCAGCATTTTCACTTTTACTGCTAAAATAAAAATGGAATGCAATGGAGAACAACATACTGCTTTTGCAATGCTTACTTATTTATCCTCGCCACAAAGTCCATTTCACCCAGCTCTTCAGCACTTTGTGTCACAAAGCTCACTCTAAACTAGTAGAACAAAGTAGTGTCGCATCTCCGTGAGTAGTGATCACATTGGCAGAACGAGCCACGTCACGTTCCGCAGCGCTCGTCTCATGCAAGTAATCATAATATCATAAAACTTTTGCACTTCGCCGAAAACCTCGCAGATCTTCCCCGACATGACTTCTCTAAGGGTAATCAGAACTTAATGAAAAGTGCGCCCGGCCGTCAGACGAGACGTTACCCAAAATTTTAGGGGTCACGTAAAATATTAAAGCGACGAAATGAAGTGGCCAGAGATTCATTGCTTTCCTTGTTTTTATTATTCGTAAATAAGACGGCCCCCAACACGTTTGTGTGTTCATAACATAAAACTGTGCAGCAGTAAACTTGCTTCTACAGAACGGCTCCACTCGTAAATGTTGCTTAACTAGCAACAAATGGTCCCATATATGGGTATTTATTCAAGTTTTTGGGGTATGAAAAAGTATCCTAAAAACAACATTCACGAAAAATTAAACTGCTTTATATAAAGTTTTTGTGTTTAGTTTTAATATTTAATATTTAATATAAATAAAACCTGAAAAACGGTAGAAACCTTCCAACCATATTCCAGATGTTAATAAATATTAAGCTTACCAGTCAAAATACTGTCCCCAAAAATTGGCAGTACTTATTGTAAAACCGGCCAAGTGCCTGTCAGACCACGCACAATGTAGGGTTCCGTAGTTGCCCATCAAAAGATGTGAACTTACTAAACTGATTAACTAACCTGCCGAACGATGTTTTTTGTTGTAAAAAAAAAACAAACTTACATTTGCAGTTTTGAGACCTGCGCTCCCATACATTATGTATGGGAAAATATTTCATACAAGTAAATTTTATAAGTTGGTCGACTATTACTCGTAAATTTGTAAAGCCTACTTAGCTGTGATAGTTTTCCTTTTATTTTTTTTTTATGCTACTACCATGAATTTTTAACACAACCCGTATAGGTGGTTTAGGTTGGCATACTTGAGTCTAACAAAAATTTTCTTAGCTTAATATTTCACAAACGAATTCCTTAATCGATAAACGTTTGAGCAAACTTACAATGTTTTTAAAGACCTATCCAACGACATCCCACACAATGGACATTGAAAGAAAAAAACAATCATCCTCACTTTAACGTGTACTGGAGATATCGTAAAAAAAAAATTATATTTTTACGATTTTTTTTTATATATATATATATATATATTTTAATATTTTACTTTAGCACTTTGTCGGCGTACCTCATTTATATATTCATGCCAAATTACACCTTCCTAGTACTAAGAGTCTTTGAGATATAGTGCGGACGGACGGACGGACAGACAGACAGATAGACGGAACCCTACAAAATATTGTCTTAACTATTCGGTATACAAATAACTTTACAGGCTAACGTTTTGCATCCTGCACCTTGTATTCTATATAATTCCTATAAACATACGTGTAATTTTAAATACACGACGCCATTAAAACAACAGCATCCACACGATTTATTTTCCACCCAGTACTCACGACCCGTCAATAAAGATCTATTTACCATGTTTCTAATAACATACATCGGCAGTGAAATTCATGTAAAGCTCGCGGTGTAACGTTGCTGTAACGTGTTACCGGATAAAGGTGAGGAGAGAAGAAAATACTTCGAAGTAAATATACGAAATATTTGCATGGAGCCGCCTAGGGCTGGGACAATATTTTGTCGATTGCTGGAGAATATTGTTCGATAAAATGTAGGTTTGGGAATAACATCTTTGACTGTCTCGTGGGTCTAGTGTTCACAAGCATGGCGTTCGATTTCCGGGTCTGGCAAAGTGTTATTGACTTTTTTCACAAGGAATACTCAGTAGCAGCCACGGAGTCTTGATCTGTGCCCGGTTAATGGCAATAGACTCGCTCCCTTTTACATGGGACCTAAAAACCTAACTGGCTAATTAATGTGGGTACCATTAGGACACTCCCTTTCGCTCTGCCCAAGACCGGGAGGGGTTATTTGATGATTTCCCACCCCCAAAACAAAAAAGTGCAAACACCAATGAAACTGAACACGATAGGCACATTTAGGCTGCTTTGCAGCTATGCAGCTATGCTGAGAGGATGTAATAGCTAAGCTGTGAAACTATGTGACCGTTTCCACTGATACTAAGCTTTGTAGCGGTGCGAGTAAGATGTGCTACAAAGTAGCTGCGCTGTAGGTACTCTGCTCTGTACATAACCACACTACTACTCGCGACGACTCATAGCACGCATCCATAGCACACATCCATAACACGCATTCTTCCATATAAAAAAACATATCTTAGTTGAATCCATTTCCACCAGTGCTAAGCTATGTGCACTAATGAATATGATTGGTGGATATCAAACGCATTCATAGCAACGTAGCATAGCACATCTCTGGTGGAGAAGGCACCCTTAAACTGCGTTGAAAAGTGTTTAGTGTCATTAACGCCATTGGCACTGATTGCCTATAAAGCCTATCAGCCTATAAAATATACGGGTTGCACATAAAAGAAACATCTAACTAATGTGGCCTTTATGACACAAATCTAATGCATACAAAAGCGTTGAAAATAGTTCACTAGTTTTTGTTATTTAACAACAATAAATAACCTTCAAAATACAGTTTTGAATCACAAAAAATAAACATTTTCAAATATCAACAACAAATATTGCTACGCTTTGACGTCGTAGGCCGCCTACGCCGCTACGAGGCCGTAGCACTCCGATTCAATTAAACACCTACGCAGCTACAAATAGACTCTGCGTATTGATCCATCTTGTATGCAGTGCGCTCGTGTAAGTCATAAATATTGTAGATGCAATATAGTGATGGTTAATTAAAAGAATACTAATTAAGGAGTCAACAAGAGCTAAACTGCATCGCGCGGCCGCAGTGCGTATGTGGCGCTGCAGTCGCGAGGCACAGAAGAAAGAGGACTATAGCCAACAATGGTTGATTCCGGGTTGAAATGATAATGATGATACTATGCCGGTGTCCTCGTGATGTTTTTTTCGTCATTTAATGGCAAGTATCATATTTTCATTTAAAAATATGATATGATATTTTACTGGCCAGTCTTTACTGGCAATATTTGTAGTTCTTTCTTATCAGAATAAAAAACAAGCCATTGTAGTCCGTATCAACTTGATATATCTTATGTATGGTAATAAGACTAGCTCGTATAGCAATAACCTATTTCTGCGCCTAAGTAATAAGAACTTGTTAGCGTAGTCTCTGAGTATAATTTATTTATCTTTCTTATGAGCTAGAAAAAGGAGAAGATTTATTTAGGTTAAATACCACCAAGGAGGGTATGTTTCTATATTATACAGGGTGTTAAGTTAAACGAGGGACATATTATTGATCCTTCAATATTCGATTCTGGAGGGTATTCAGTATTCGATTCTCGTCCTAAAATTATGTAAAAAAACTTTATGGAACCTTAATTTGTGAGGTAAACGACTCTCTAGATCTCACTTTATTAGACGTTTCCGTTTCGTCATTGTAGTCTTAAAATATGAAGGGATACTGGATTATACCTAAAATTCAAAATTCAAATTCAAATTATTTATTAAAAACCAAGTACATACCAAAAGTCATTGATCCGAGCACATTTTCTGTGATAAACGCAAGGGTGGCGAGAATTTTCCGAAATATTTGGTATGGTTTTGTCTGTTATTTATCAGTGTTTTTTTATTAGTATCATGTAAGCATGCCCAATATGTCCCTCGTTTAACCTCCTAACATACTGTATAATGAGTGTTTAACGTAGTTTAAGATACTCTTGGAACATTATAGGCTGATGATGATGATGATGATGATGAAGTTACTCTTACTGTAGCAATCGCGACTGCCAAGCATGATGTATTGGGTTCGGTTTCCGGGTCAGGCAAAGTATTATTGGGTTTTTCCGTCAGGGATCTCTTAGTCCTTCTAAGAGATCCCTGATGGAAAAAGTGTTACTGGCTTGAAGAGATCTATCGACGGAATTTGGATTTGTGTTGACAGCATTAGATTATTACATAAACATAACTGGCTAAATGTGAGTGTACTATGTGACCTTACAGTTTTTTGGCTCCTACCAGGAAAATATAACGGGATTAACACATCAAGCTGCCATTGGGTACGAATACCCGTGGGTAAACGTAGTGTTGTGCAAGTCTGTAGGATGAAGTATACAGATGTTTTGATAGAGAGTTAAGTGTAATATGAGGTAAACGACTACGGGATATTGTCCAATAGCCCTCGTAGAGAACCAATCTCCAACCTTCGCTGTGCCCAAGTGGGTTAACACATCCAAGAGGCCGAAAGGGTGCCAATTATCTTTCGATAACGGAATGTGTGTGTGTATGTGGAAAGAATACCTAGATAATGATAAGGTGTAGAAGAGTTGAGTAAGGATTGAGATGGGTGAAAAGATGAAAATAATAAAATGCTTACCAAATAAACTCACTTGAGGAAGTGTATTTTTGAATTTTGAGAGAGATGCAGAATGCCTAGAAATCATTTAAGAGAGGGGTGGGTTAGTATAAAGTTGGGCGTCAGACTGTAACGTTATATTTGTCGGCACGGTTGGAGCAGTGGCTGAGCGATTGGACTGTTGCGCTGAGTGTCGCGGGTTCGATTCCCGCACGGAACAAATATTTGTATGGCCTACAGATATTTGTTTCGGGTCTGGGTGTATTTGTGTATATGAAGTTTAAATGTTTGTAAACGCACCCACGATACAGGAGAAATTCATAGTTAGGGGCAACGTTTAAAAAAAAAAAAAACTGGTAGGAGCCAGAAAACTGTAAGGTCACACAGTACTCACCTAAATAACTTTCAGTCTGGAGGGGGGGGACTATTAAAAGATATAGTCAAGGGGACCAGTTATAGGAATTTATTATTTAGAACTAACCTAACATAATAGGGCCTACCTACACGGAGCTAGAAGTTAAACCCTCACTAGGCTAGGAGAAGCTGGTGAACAAAAATGAAGATGAATATACGATGAAATGGAGAAAAGACGGCCCTCTCGGCTATAGTAGTGGCCGAGTGACGTCAGGTTTCAGTCTTCCTTCGATAGGACTGGTCGAGGTATAATTAGGCTTCGCCTTCCATCCTTCAGGCTGTAGTAGTGGGTCGAGGGACGCCAGGCTTCATCATCGCAGCAGAGAAGGTAGTCGCCGTCAATCTTCCTCTCAGAGGGCCGGAGGATGTCAGTTTTCTTAGATGGAAAGGGAGGGTGGAGGATCGTTACTCCTATAACCCGGGTAACAGATCCTAAGCCATGGCGGATAAGCGGAACTTATAATCCTCAGAGGAGGAAAACTTCCTCTAATCACTCTTATAATATTTAAGACTTGTGATGCCTTTCAGCTCCAGACGCAGACTGCCAATTCCACCACCTGGCTCTTCTCATCTCCAGATGATTGACATTTTATATAATTTTGAAAGAATTTCTAAAACATTTATTATTACAAAGAAAAATTAATGAGGTCGATGTGATTTACATAGCTCCTGCAACACATTAAAAATAAAACAAGGCCTGTCACTAACTGACATTACAAAGGTAAACAAAGATTCAATAGAAATAAAAATCTACAGAAAAATTTAAATAACATGAATTACAAAGTAAAACTATTCTAAGCCTCCAGGAAATGAGCATGAAGCTACCTAGGGAGGACGAATGTTTCAATTTTCAGGTTAATAATGTCAAAATATTTAAATAAAAACTCATGTAATAAAAATACACACATTACAACTATTAGCTACACTTCTACTTAACCCTTCGGGAATTACAAGCGTGATGTTATGATAGATAATCTTACATCAACGATAGACTAAAATAGCTACTGTGTTAGAAGCAAATTGATCGATCCTGACTAGAAACTGCTTTATAGTTCCGCGAATGAAAACATAACATGATAAAAACAACATTTTTTAATATGAGGCGAGAGTGAGTTTTAGAATATAGCATTAAGATTTTCTAGGTAGATAATTTAAAAACAAAAATACGGGAAATCGTTGTTATTTTCATGAGTAAAATTTTAAGCTTGCTTAGCTCCTCTTTAAAAGAAGAAATGGGTTGTAATCATAGACATATTATGTAGATAGATCTTGATAACTCAAGAGCATCTACACCGCCTGACCGGCTTTCGCATTTTATGCTTAACGTGGCGATTGTCGCAGCCAGCTAATTTGTTTAAAACAACTGCGTTACAACTCAAGAACAGATTCTAGAAATTGAAAGAACTTAACATATTAGGTAACTTGTTTGTATGGTAATTAAATAGTGCAATAAAAATGACACACTTCTGTGGCTGTTTGAAAGAGAGTTGGAAAGGAATGAGGCAGGCCTTTGCCCGGTAGTGGGACAGGGTAGGCTAATGAAAAAAGAACAGTGGCTTGAATTAATCACGTGGACTGGTTTGTAAGATGTCTTAAAATGTGTTTAACTTTTTGATTCAAGACATTCCAGTTTCCTGCACTGTTTCGAAAAAAATGGTGATGAAAGAATTCGTAAAGACTTTTTTTTTTCGGGGTGGGAAATCATTAAATAACCCCTCCCGCTCTTGGGGAGACCGAAAGGGAATGTCAGACTTCTACTGACTAATAACCACCCATGTTCCTTCTTAGCCCTTTATGTCGAGGTCGCGGTATCTCTTAAACATCCCGCATCCCAATTCATACAGCTTTGAGCTATGAGGAAATCATGAAATTTATCGACGAAAACCCTTGAAATATTCCCATCCCTGCGGCTTGATTTGACAGCGTTAACACTGCGCTGCTTTATTTATTCGTCGGTGTAAAATTGAAGCAAAAAAATTGGAATTATCCCTTTATCATGTTATTATTTGATGTTTGACTCCCGCCCCGTATACTAAGGGCAATTCAGTCGAAAAATGTGTATTGTCGCGCTCTGACGGAATCATTTGTCGGATTTGTAACGGTTCTGCATTTAAACGGCAATTTACTTTGAATTCTTGTGTCATTGGTTTGGGTTTGAATGTTGATATTGAAAAGATTTTCATGTAAAGTCTACGTTTGGTTTAATTTTTTGTATCATAAGTTGGAGTGAATAAAGTATTAAGGCCCTAGTTAATGGGATTAATCTAGCCATTTTAAAAGATGTATTATAAAATTAAAAAAAAAATTAATCGCCGAAACAAAATATCCTCTAAAGAAAACATTAAAATTTATCTCTCGGCCTTTTATAACTTTATTATAAGAACCTTTTAATGTTTTAGGTAGTTATATTAAAAAAGATACAACAGAGTATAAAAGAGCTGATGCCCTTGAAACGCCTGAACTTCATAAATTGCAGTTAAGAATCAACTCAATCGAGAGACTGTTTTAAGCTTTCGTGGTGCAACTATTACTCTGACTTACGGAATATTTTCCGTGATTATACTTTGACATGATATTTCGAATGACATCCTGCAATCATGGCGTTTGCAGCAGCGTCGAAATATAGAGAGCCCTTAATAAGGGATAATCATGGCATATACACCGTAAGTGACAGTTTAATTAAGTAGGAACCGTATAATTTTAAACCGAAAATCTCAGACTACATAGTAACTAGATCCAGGATATTTTACGATTTGTCTCGTCGAGTACGTCTAATTAGTGCCTTAACGCGTGTTGACTGAAGTTCGTACATAAACTGACACATACAACACTAGTTACCTCGGTTTTACGTCGCTTTTGTTATCTCTTCAATATACGTTTTATGATAATGGTTATGAATAAAGTCTACTCGACTTTGTTTGGAATTTTAATAAAGTCAATGAGGTTTTTAGACATGGTTTATAAATACTGAATTTACGAAACGCCTACGGCCACTACGTAACACCTACGCCGAGTAATATGGCGATATGGTGACGCTTGCTACGCGAAATATACCAAATGCCTACGCCTGGTACGCGGAGTCTACGAGTCGCCTACTCCTGCTATGCGGAGTCGAAGAAACACCTACGCCCGCTACGCGGTGTCTACAAAATGCCTACGCCTGCTACGCGGTGTCTACAAAATGCCTACGCCTGCTACACGGAACCTACGAAATGTCTGCGTCTGCTACGCGGATTTTACTAAACGCCTAGACCTGCTATCCGGAGTCTAAGGAACACCTACCCACGCTTCGCGGTGTCCACGAAATGCCTACACCTGCTACCCGGAGTCTATGAAACTCCATTGCACATTACGCGAAGTCGTCGAAATAGCGACGAAGCCTACGAATTGACTACGGCCAGCAGTGAGTCCACGAATTGTTCACAATTTGTAGAACAGCCTACGCAGCATGCGTGCAGTTTACGTAATGCTCGTGGAGCTTACTCTACAGAGTCATCGTTTCTCATCGTTGATTATTTTGTTTGCACAACAAACAATAAAAAACCAACTACTTCATGAGACGTTAATTTGATCAACCTTTCAACAATGCTTTCAAGGAATGAAAGATATCGGAGTAAGATACTCCAGAATGACAGATCTGAAAGTAAGAAACTAGCGAGCGGATATAGAGTGCTCTAGACAAACGCGATGTTATCGGGACGAGTGGATCCCGACTGGGGCGCCTTTCACTCTTTTATATAAGTTTCGTAGATATTCCGAATATCTCAAGGGTCGGCTGGTCTTTTAAAATATCTTAAAGGAGTATTTTTAAAGAAATAAGTTTTATTATGGAGTTGCCTTTTGCTATTAACTGAGAGGACGTAGGCAGGTATGTCTTTGAGCGTTTAATGAAAGATTACGTCAACAATTACGATAAAATACAAACAACTATACGTTCATAATTTCAGTCAGTTGCTATGTAGCACTAATTATCAAAATATCAATCATTTAAACATCTCAAAACTTGAATCGTTTTGACAAGACGAATAAACCTGAATTTTTACAATTTCTCTCACCTACTAAAGTCTAGGATAACCAACTTAGGATTACTCTAAGTCAGTCTAAGTAGATGGTTTGCCTTTACCCAAAGATGTTGGTGTCAGTTAACCAGATGCAGCTGAATACCAGTATTTCACAAGGGGAACATGGGTGGTTTTTAGTCAGTAAAAGTCTGACACTCCCTTTCGTTCTACCCAAGAGCGGGGGTGAGAGTTAGGGGGTGGAAAATCATCAAATAACCCCTGTTATTTGATGATTTACCACCCCAAAAAAAAAATATTAGAACATCTTACGTTATCATAATTTTATGGTTTTAAATAGCGCTGCATGCTCCTCTTTATGTATTCTCAACAGTACGACAAACTTTATTAACAGCACCATATTGTATGCAGTAGACATAAATAAAATGTAAATCAAAGGCATTAAACGACGTAGTATAGTGATCGTAAATAGCTGACAATTGTGCCTCACGTATTCAATTAGCAGAGTACGTGATGGTGGAAAACGTGAAAATATAAAGGATTTTAATAATCACAGAAGAAATTAATGTTTCTGCAGTACGCGCGTAAATGGACGCTTGCGATGAAATATGTGCTGGCAATTTCGTTATTGTGATTCGTGTATTAACAATACCTACTGTAGACTTTGATCCGTGTTCGAATCTGAACCAAGGGATTTTATCTGGTGCTCGTGTAACCCTTTATTCTGTGATGTTAAGTATTGCAAAGTAATAATTATCATCATTTAGTACTTTTACTTAGCAAGGTCTGTTTTTCCTGTTGACAGACTTGCGCATTTTCTACGGCTCAGCAGAGCATCAAGATTTCCATAATTATGTTTAAGTTTTTTAACAGCAAATTCATCATATCATCTGCCTAGCCTTTTTCAATTAAACTCAAATTCAACCAGACAACCAGCTGCGGCTGAATATCAATATTATACACTAAACGACTGCCTTTCTGACCTCCACAACCCAGATAATACTGGGTAAGAATGTATTATAACAATAAATCTTCCGGAAAAAAACTTTGATCTTCTTCATTGTCGTTTAGAATAGCAAAGTGGCCACACAAACAGTGACAAAAAGCCACTTTTATTTATAACACTAGCTGATGCCCGCGGCTTTGCCCGCCTGGGTGTCGGTCAAATAATATACTAAAACCTTTCTCGAAAACCACTCTATTCATTGCATGTGTGAAAACAAAATGAAAATCAGTGCAGTCGTTTTTGACTTTATCGCGAACAGACAGACAGACAGATGCGGCGGAGGTAGAGGCAGTATATCTTATAATATGTAGTGATGTCATATCACGACACTACTACATTTTGTAAGACATACTTACACAACAGTGTAAGATAGAAATAATAAGTAGGTACTGTGTACCTACAATGAAAAACCAAGGCAATGACTAAGAATGAAAATGCCTACAGTTTTAAAATTAATAATTAAATTCCAATCACGCCACAGTTAGAAGTGTAATGTTGGAATCTTATTTCATTTTAATTCGCCAAATTCATATGATTGTATTAACAAGTCTTACAACAACCCGAAGCCCATGTTAACAAGTCTCGTTTAACAAACGGAAACGTTTAGGTAAAAAAGATGTGATATAGTGTAAACAAATAATTATAATGGATGTAATTTACTTTAATTACACATTTACCATTATGTATTTCTAATAGTAAGGATATGTTGAAATACTGGGGCGTTGGGGTCCGAGTGCTCAACTAATATTTAAGGAAATTGCCAAGCGGTTGGTCGACTCTTCATGTGACCAGAGGGCTGGCCTATTCTTTGGCCAAAGAATAAGCATTGCCATCCAACGTTCCCGGGAATGCTGCCAGCCTTCTGGGCACTTTTCCTGTTGACAGCAATGTGGACGAATTTTTTGACGACCTGTAATTCTTCTCTTATTGATATTTGTATATAATTTAATATAATTTTAGTTCTGTAAATTGTAGTTTGTAGATATTGTAAATAAATACTCTTAATAGCAAGGATTGAAACACTTTACGTCAATACCAGTCACAATGACAAGTCATAGGTCTCTTGTTCGAACCCAGACACGTCACCTCTGATTTTTCGGTTTCATGTACGTATTGTGCTAGGTTCTCACGGCCCGTGGTATTGCGGACGGGCGCGGACCAGCTCGCAAGTGAATAAGAGCGATGATTTTTACAGATGATATTTACAGATTCATTTTAAAATGCAAAGTGAAACAGAACGTCTGTTTCACTTTGCATTTTAAAATGAATCTGTAAGGTCTACACAGACCGAAACGCACCATTGAAAGAGTCCTGTCTATGTGCGGTGCCGTCTGTGGTCGTCGGCTGTGCGTGATGATGCGCAGAATCACGCACCGTGGAAGCTTTGTACGTAGAGTAAACCTCAAAGTAAAGAATGAAAACCTCGTGCCCGAGAGATATTTCTCGATGGCTTGTAAAGCCAAATCAGAGTCTAGCGGATGGTATAAAACCTTTAACACCTGGTAAGTCACTAAGCACACCCGTCGGGGCTTCAGGTTACAAGAGCTAAGAAGGAACATTGGTGGTTTTTAGTCAGTACAAATCTGACACTCTCTTTCTCTCTGCCCAAGAGTGGGACGGGTTATTTGATGATTTTCCAACCACTAAAAAAAAAAGACCCATTTATTTCTGAGTTAAGATTTAAAATAATACCACCATACACGCCTTTACACCACCACACACGCCTTTACACTACCACACACGCCTTTACACCACCACTCACGCCTGCACACCACCACACACGCCTATACACCACCACACACGCCTATACACCACCACACATCCGTATTCACCACCACACACACCTTTACACCACCACACACGCATTTACACCACCACACAAGCCTTTGAATAACAATGGCTCAGTTACAGGAACTGCGCCATAGTAAGTCAAAGGCGTGTTCTAAGAGAGAAAGCCAGAGAATTAATCACCGCACTTGCTCTAGGCGGAAAAAAATATAAGATAGTTTATGATTTCAGCACTATATTTCCAAAAAATCGCCAACTGGCTTCGTGCTTAAAATCTAATAACTAGTGTAACAAAAACACACATACTACCTGCCACGCCAAGTATCGTCTACCCCATCCTCACAGACAGAGACCCGTCACAAACTTCGGCCAACCACTGTTGGGATACGCACTCATTTGCGTTATACCCATAACAATAAGGCCAGGTAACGATGCCTTAAAACTGAAACACAATACACGTGCCAGAGAAAATGGCGATTATAAACAAAAGCCTAATTAACGCGTTCGTTTAATATCACGCTATTATATTACGAATATCGGGTATACAAATTTGTTAGCCGGCTTTATTTACTTAACTGTCATGGTACTTAATGATACGGTGTTAGGGTGACATCCAAGTTTACGATGTTTGGAGAGTAAGTGAGGATCCTTGGTAAATCAGTTCACTAAACAGGTGCATAGCTCAGAGGGAGGACTAGACTTGCTTCTTCTACTTGACTCCCTCCTCCCCTCTCTCCTTCCTTTTCTCCTTTCTTTCATACTCGACTTGTTTTTTCTACCTAACCGAGTGTATTACGTTACTATACTCGATTAATTCAAAATACTTTCTCAGAATCTGGATGAGAAATATTCTCAATTATTATTGTGTAATTGGTCATAGCAAACTTTCGAAGTTCCCTTACTTCGCGATAATGAACATTCTGAATACAGTACTTCGTAGTAGCAAACATTCGGAGTAACGAACATCGGAGTGACGAACATTCTGAATACAGTTCTCTTAGTAGCAAACTTTCGGAGTAACGTACATCGGAGTAACGAACATTCTGAATACCGTACTTCGTCATAGCATACATTCTGACTTACGTAATTCGGACTCACAAACTTTCTGTATACCGTACATCGGTGTTTCGAACTTCGGAGTAACGTAATACAGTCAGCCTAACCGAATTCAGCTGAATACTAACATTTTGCATTGAGCGACTGCCTATCTGATCTCTAAAACCCAGTTAGTACAAGGTTATACTTGGTTAGACGGATTGTCAAACTTTCTGATCATTGACTACTTGTAACGACTGTCAATGATCTCCAAATGGTACCAACTGTTACTCTGATTGGCATTGTTAATCTAATTGGCATAATCTTATGTCCGTTTATATTTTAATTTTGTATTATTTTGGCCATGTTGACATTTTTATATTTGCATTGTATGTAATTCTAATGCCAGGCCAATTGTTTTCATTCTGAGTATAATTTGTTAACCTAATATTTGCATGACTATGTGACGGTAAAATATGTAGAACACTATTATAAAAAAAATAACATCTACTTATGTACAACCCATGTTTGCAAAAGAAATAAATGATTTGATTTTTATGACAGCCGGGACCAACTGCTTAGCGTACTTTCCGCATTACTGCATATGCTTTCATATTATTATGCATTCAGTAAAAAGACAAACAGACACGACATATTATTTATTTGGATAGAATACAATTTATAACGTATGTTCGTCCCATTGTTATCAAACTCTGCTTGTATTTTTAAGCTAAATCATGAAAGTGTAGTCGAGACAGTTTGACAGTTTCATAAAAGTAGAGCCTTATTCCAAGCTCGTTTCATTGCTTTATGAAATTTGTAAGTCTATTATTAGCTGTTACTTATACAGGAAGTAATCATCTGCTTGTTTTATTTTAGATGTAGATCATACCAATAACGGTGAAAGAAAACATCGTGAGGGTTCATATGAGTTGTACACTAGTTATCGCGGCCTCGACATAGAGGGCTAAGAAGGAACATGGGTGGTTTTTAGTCAGTAGAAGTCTGACACTCCCTTTCGCTCTGCCCAAGAGCGGGAGGGGTTATTCGATGATTTTACACCCGCCAAAAAAAAAAAAACATCTACCAAAGCCGCACTGGGCACACTTAGAGAGGCGGCCGGAGTCCCTGCAGTGGGAACATTATAGGCTGATTATGATGATGATGAGACCATACCTACTCGTATGTATGTATTTGATTGTCTACCTGGCTTCAAATTCAAATTAAGTGCAATCACTTAGGATTTATTTGAGAAGGAAGCTCGTGGCTTAATAATATAAGGCACTCGGATCAAATTCTGACAACCACTCTTAGCTAGGGATTTCGTAATATTTATTTATAATATTAAACTTTATGCACAAAAATTGTACAGAGGCGGACTTAATGCCATGAACATTTTTTACCAGTCTACCTTAGGGTGATGCAGAGACAATACATAGTAGGTGCAAAACAGAATATTTTTTTTTAGAAAAGATATACAGGGTGTAAATCAACCCTTCACACATACGTCAACCAAGCATTCTGTACATCAAACTAAGTGCCCCTACACAAAAACTTTTGCTGGGAAACGATTTTTTTTTGGAGTCAAAAATTTCATTTTACAGTAAAACTCAATGTAGCACTCTTTAAACATTGTGCTAGTGGATGCTTTGAATAGTTAAAGGGTCATGGAGGTAATTTAAGTAAAGTTACAATTTGAAAAACTAGTATTTACAAAAACAGCTGTGCAAAATTTGGAACTTTGACCCCCAATATCTCCGTAACTAAAAAATTATTGCAGTGGTGGGGAGAACCGTGTGTGTGTGCCCTTCGTTTGCGTTAAGGGTACTTTTACACCCTTTATAACAAAAATATAAGAACATACATCAAATATACAACATTTTGAAAGATAAGTAAGAAAAACTTTAACAACTTAATTTTGAGACGAAACTGCAAACTTCTTGTGAATGTATTCACTAGCTTTTATTTTGAATCCCCAGTGCTTACTGATTGTGCATATTGTATATTGATTGTGTGGAGTGCATCCGGTTAGACTGAAATCCGAACCCAACATAGTTTGAAAACGATTAGGCTGATGATAACGATGACTTAGAACTGACTATTTGACAGTTGAAAATTCACGAAGATGTTATTTCAAAGAACTGACAGAAGTATCACGATATATGTAAAAAGTAATAAAATCGATTCGTGCGACAAGGATAGAAAGTGCCGCCACCAAAAACTTGTAAAGCTACTCCGTATTTTGATTGATATTATTATTTTTTCCACACATCGTGTTATTTCTGTAAAATCAAAATCAAAATATTTTTATTTTATATACATGGGCACTTATAAAACGTCGACAAAAAGGTACAATGTTAATTCTTTGAAATAACATAACATTTTCGTGAATTTTTAACAGTAGTCAAATAGTCAATTCATTTGAACTTCTACGAAGGTCGATTTTATATATAAATTCGTGGTATTTTCCGATAAAGACAATTTGCCAAGAATTAAAACGTCAGAACATTCTCTTACGTTCTAGGAAACTTTCACCTTGTTACGACATTCGACATTCACTAAACAACACCGCGGTGAAGGTCACAGCATCCCTAGAGAAAATAAAATTCCATTCCTTCTATCATATCTCATCGTTGAAATATTGAACAGCGTAAATAGCTGCCATTAAGCTGAAAGTACTGAGACACAGTCGAAAATGTCTCGTAATTCTTAAACTAGTGTAATCTTATTATAGGGTTGAGATGAAAAACCCAGCCATAATTTCAGCATAATGCAATAAAGCAGTTCTTAGTTGTTACTCTGAAAACAATTTAAACTGAGTTATTCCTCTTTGCTGGCAATAAGTCGGGGCCTTACATGGCGTATAATGGTATGACACGACAAACAGCTTTAAGTGTGTAAAATATGGCACGTGACGTCAGCCAAGCGCAGTATGAGGGAGTTTATAGCGGAGCCTAGCCTCCCAGCCTAGCCTGCTAGGTCCGGAAGCGAACCCACGACCCCTCCCGACCGCCCGCCGCCGACGCGCTACGCGTCTACGCGCTCTCAAATATTTTTATGTGCACTTACGCATGCATTCTTCCCCGACTAGGAAATTTATTGTAACGACTCGGACGCCTATTAAATTTTGGATTTTATTTTGCTTACCCAAATCCTTAGTTGTTTACTTGAATTTTTAATATTTTAGACAAAAAATATTTTTAAACTTTTCTCTAAAAATATGTTTATCAATTCCACAAATGCGAAAGTACAAGTAAGAGTAAGTTAGTCGGTTACCTTTACCTTTTAATTGAGAGAATGACTGATTAAGGATAAAAGTGGCCTTTTTTGGCGGTAATAAGTAATTTTCTTAATTTATCAAGTCTAGAATCATGAAAAGTGATTTTAAAAATACTACAGGTTATAGCATGATAGTGTTTTGTTTTTTCAAATTTGATGTGATTTTAGAGTAAAAGAAATAGGTGCTAGTTTCGGTGCTGTTAGCGCTTTTACTTTTAGCTTTAGCATTAGCTAAATGAATGTCGATGAAATTCGGCATCCACTTGACCTAAGTTACATACTGCTGGACACATGTGCACATGGTTACATGCTGCAGATATAATTTTCATCATCATCATCCACAGCCCGGATTTACATACTGCTGGGTATAATGCCTCTCTTCTAATGACAATCTCCACGTTCCTGTGCCAGTCTCTCTAGGTCGTCCGACGGCGATTTGGGCAGACGATATAATTGCCATCGAGGGAAAACCTGGATACTTTTCATCCCAATAGTATATTCCTGAGAGATAATTGCCGTCCTCAAAGCTGGCAAAAGCTAGTAATATATAATGGCGCATAAAGTAGCCAGTCACTGAACATGTTATGAGTTTTAAATCAGTCCCCCGCGGCCCGCCAGCGCTGGCGTCAAGTCGTTTCGGCTAATAACTGTCTATGCATAAATAACAGCTAAGTAATGAACCGTACTAAAATTACCCATATGAAACAGACACATCATTATGGAACAAAGACTTCTGAAGCCGCTCTTCAAGTTAGACGAAGAATGTCTCTTCTTATTTCCAAATGTTCAGATAAAACATATTTATAATCCTACTTCAATCCAGTGTCTTTTTCTACTCATTTTAATACCAAAGTCGAATTATCAATTCAAAATAGTCTTCAAAAAATAGAATATTAGGTTTTTCGAAAAAATCCAGCCATTTTCATTTTTCAGTTTTATTCATCACACTTCACACTAATATTATAAAGGCGAAAGTTTGTGAGTATGTATGTTTGTTACTTCTTCACGCAAAAACTACTGAACGGATTTAGATAAAATTTGGTACACCGATAGTTTATAACCTGGATTAACACATAGGATAGTTATTATCCCGATTTTATTTTACCGCGGGATAATTTTCGAGTTGTAGCGGGTGAAACCGCTGGCAACAGCTAGTACTCAATATTTTTTTGATTTTACATGTAACATTCAGTGGTTAACTTATAACTAGATCATAAATAATATGGACAGGGTCCATATGGCACAGTAAAATTAGCGAGTTAGGAGAGAAGAATGTTTTCGGTATTCATTTAGTTTAATTTTCTTAATCATTACATGTAGCGTGACCGAACAAATCCCGTCAAATGGCAATCTATAGAATACAAAAAACTGACTATATGTTTCGAGTATATACAATTGTTAATTAAATGACTAGTTGTTATGTAAGTGGAACGGTGATCAACTTTTTTTATGTTTTACCAACGAGTTACATTATTACAATTTAACGTCTTCAAAATTCATACTACTGCAATGTACATGGTCCTGAAACGTACACTCAATAATTACAAGTAACCACAGCTTACAACAATTTATTGTTGATATAAGAGACTATACAGAAGCAACAATGAAATACATACTTTCGTTAATCAAAATTTTCTATCTAAAACTCAATTTTAAAAACCAAAAAAGTAGAATCTTGTTGGTATTTCAAACATTACCAATTGCTCACTCTATCGATCAACAAGGAAAATAGCAGTGCCACGAAACAAAGTCATCAACGCAAATGTCCAGAACTTAATTGTCATAAAGATATATTGTATTAACTGTATTAAGTTACACAATTACTATCGCGCGATATAGCGGTATGAACGGCGAGCAGGAGATTGGATGACGCACAACTCAATTGTTATCAGACTCATGGAAATCGATGAAAGTATCCGGTAGTGACGTCACCGCATGTCACGGATACCCGCGTCACCATCCTCCCACTGTAATTACGGACAGCTGCCAAAAACACTGGAATAGCACCGAATAGCACACTGTATCATACCACACAATGCACTTTTATTGGCAAAACTGACCCATTTTATAAAAACAGCAGTTCACAAAGCTTTCAAAGATATTTTAACCATGTTTGTTACAACGCTGCTCTAGATTTCGGGATAAAATTAGGGATACAATGTTTTTTAAAGTTAAGCTCAGGGTTACGTAAACTTTAGGAAGAATTTTGTACACAATGTTGGCGAGAAAGTAGGTAGAGTACCCAAAAGTACAAAAAATATGTTGTTCCTTGCGTAACATACTTGATCAACTATTTTGTGGGATAAAATGAAGAATTTATAGTATGTATTGTATAAGAGAAATCTTAAATTAAACTTTAAGGTTACCGCGACCCTACGCAAAATTGTAAACGTTTAAAAAACGCATTAGCGTGCGTGCTATGCTGATCATAATGCGACTTCTAATGCAAGGTACAACAGTTCCTGTCGGGGCTGCGAGTCCCGTCGGGGCTGCGGGTGGTTCCCGTCGGGGCTGCGGTTCTCGTCGGGGCTGCGGGTTGTTCCCATCGGGGCTGCGGGTTGTTCGAAAGAGATACCGCGGCCTCGGCATAAGGGCTAATAAGAAACGTGGAGGGTTTTTAGTCAGTAGAAGTCTAACACTTCCTACCGCTCTGCCCAGAGCGGACGGACACGTTTGATGATTTCCCAGCTCCAAAAAAAAGGTACTAACAGTTGGTTTGTTCTTCTTCGACAGGTCGTAATAATTCTTAGGGTATTTCACCAAAAAAATCAAATTAACCGTCAGATGGTATTTCAAAAAATAATGGACATGTATTTTTTCTTTTTTAACTTAAACAAAAGATGAAGACGAAACAGTGCTTCGAAAAGTCGTGTCAGGTCGTATGACGTCACAAGGTTACTACTTTTTTACTAACAAAGTGCCGTCAAAAGCCCCCACTCATGAGTTCGAGTTTGAGTTTGAGACGGACTAATAAGATTTTTTTTGGTGAAATACCCTATTAAATAATCTTCTTCACTGCCGTATCGACAGCCTCAGCAATGACTTCAATCAGGTCGCTCAAAGTGCAGGTGGAATTGCACAAAGAGCAAGACAGGGTGTGGAGCATGGTTTCGTGAGGTCCGTAACCGTTGTCTTGTGAATGACAAATGTGGTGTGTGTGTGTATTTAACTACAAGCACTCCTGAAGATCTTCTAGAACCTCAAATAAATTAAATTATAATGAAAAAACACTCCTTGCTTGTTAAAAAAAAGCCAACTTCATTTGCAAGAAGGGAAGTCAATGGTCTCGAAGGCCAGACACGGCGGCGCTAGTCTCCGACACGACCCGCCGACATTACGCTATCATTTGTCGAACTTACCCAATGTTCTCGATTGCTTCTCTAACATCACTTTCAACTAGAACCCGAAAACTTGAAACAGTTTAGGAAACGATACTTACAAAGTTATTTTTGGGTATAATCTACAATTATTATTTACATTTATAATTATTAAAAAATGTGCAAGTTTCAAAAGGGAAGAATTGCAGGGCGTCAAAAAGTTTGTCGGCATCACTGTCACTAAAAAATGTGCCCAGAAGGCTGCCATGGCAGCATTGCCACGTTGAATATATGCTTGGCTGATTGTTTGGTTAAAATGGGAATAATTGAGATTTTAAGACTGGTTAAACCACTCATAAAGCTCATCGAAGAGAATGCAATTCGGCGCACGAATTCGATTTATGGGCACTTAGCTGGTAGGTCGTAGCACACCTAAACATTATGTGCGCATATCTACACATGATGTGCGTGTAAAAAGATACGACTATCGTAAAAACCCCACTGAAAATAATTTGAGCGATGCTAGTCGCTTTTCGCGAGACATTCGGTGGTAGGACCCGCATAAAAGTTGAACATCAGACAGCCTAATGGATTAGAAGAATTGCCTCCAATCGTAAAGCTCGCCTTAAACATTGGTAGAGCCTAGAGAAACAATGAAGACTGTAATCTGTATTGTCGTCGGTATAGTATGTAATATATGAATATGTTGGTACTTGTGAGAAAATATTGTGTGTTCGTGTCTGGTCACTTGTGGGACCTAATATTGTTTTGGCATTTTCGAAAGTGGAAGTCGCGGCTACCATGTTAACTTCGGGGCAACAGCCGATGATTATGTTATTAGCTTTGAAGACTCCCATCAAATCATCATCATCTCATCTGCCTAACCTACTGCCAAGTATGTTGGGGTTGGCTTCAAATCTAACCGGATGACGCTGAATACTTACCAGTATTCTACATGAAGCGACTGCCTATCTGACCTCCACAATCCAGTTAACACTAGGTAATACGATACCCTTTGGTAAGACTGGTTGTCAGACTTTCAGGTCACTGACAACCTGTAACGACTGCCAAAGATCTTTATATGGCAGCCGGAACCAATAGTTTAACGTGCTTTACTCCCATCAAATAATACCGTGTATTTTCGAACCTGAATACTATAAATAACACCTTAAACAGGATATATACGTAGGGGTACTTGGTTTGAAGTACAGAATGCTTGGTTGATGTATATGTGAGGGGTTAATTTATACCCTGTATATACAAATATATTATAAATCATTTATGTACCAGAAATTTATAAATAAGACAATAAACCAAAAACAAAATGCAGGTAACAAACTTGCTCATAACAGACTATGCCAACAATGCCACATCCAGTAAAAATCAAACGACGACGTCCATGTTGTTGTGTTTTGTTAAACCCATGTTCGAGTTAAGGTTATTATTTATCTGTGTACCCACATAATCTGAGCGCTCTAATTATTAATTCTAATTTTAGTGTGTTTCTCAGTAAGTGAATTATCTATGTAATTCTTATGAGAAATAAAGTTATTCTTAAACCTATATATAGGGACATTCGGGTACTCGAAACAAAAAGTAAACATGGTATGCATCCCGTTTTCAGTGTTAATGATAGTGACCATGTCAGTTTAAAAACTTCTAACAGAATACTGAATATTAATTTCAGTTTTCTTGGTAGCAGTTTGCAGTACACGTAGCAAACATAAGCGGCGTGGCAATGGGTCAGCTGTCAGTCTTCCCACGCAAGTTGTAATAGGTAATTGAACAATTACGGAAGTTCTTAGGCGCCCGCCGCCGGCCCGGCTATGTGGCTACTGGATATTTACGTGCAAAACGTTGCAATGCGCCCCTTGTTACTTTGTAGTTGGAAAGTCATAGTTTAAATTTATGCTTTTTGTAATTGCGACTTTGATTAGGGCATATGGTTAGGTATTTACATATTAATGAAGAACTCAATCGTTAGTTCCACGTTCTGCTCTGTAAAAAATGATTACAATTCTGAATTATTGATCTCATCATCTTCGTCTGTCTACCGTTATTGTATACAGGATGCAACTAGTAAATATGTCAAAATTTCTCTTGTATTGCCTCAGACTATGAAACTGAACAACTTTTATTCTATGACTTTCGGTAAATCGTAACTTTTTTTAAGTTTTAACATACGTTGGAGGTCTTTCGTTTATTCTTGGATTATGATTCCGTGACCATCATCTACAATATTTAAATAGCATTGTCTCAATGCACTGACACTGATAATAAGCATATGAGTGTATACGTTTTCACGCCATCTAAGTGCAACAAGAATACATACATTCAACGTCAAAAATCTTTCGAAAAATTTTGCTTTTAAAATAAGTTTGAGTGTCAGACGACAAGTGACTTTTTTGATCTGGGTCATTCGTTGGCAAGTGCGTCCCAGTCGATTTATTTCCACTTTTACTGCAATGGCAGTGGTCCAACTCCACAATCTAGTCGCGTGTTCTACAAGCGAAACACGTTTTTCAAAAAGCACTACCTTGTTCCTAGGAGCACTAGTAGGAGAGAAGAGTGCTCAGCTTTTATCTCTTATTCTGTCTACTCAATTAATTCGACGGAGACATTTAACGTCTACACACACGTGACTCAGGCTGAACTCCAGAATATATTTACCAATATTCTTCCTTCCTTACCCACTTTTTTTTGGGGTGTGGGAAATCATCAAATGACTCCTCCCACTCTGGGCAGAGCGGTAGGTAGTGTCAGACTTCTACTGACTAAAAACCACCCATGTTACTTCTTAGCCCTTTATGTCGAGGCCGCAGTATCTCTCGCGATTGCGAACAACCCGCAGCCCCGACGGAACCTTTTTACCCACTTAGCTCTAAAGTTTGTAGAATACGAACGCCCAGTTTATAGAATTTCATATTCTCACGGAACCAAGAAAACTGTGTACTGCCCTGATCACTCGAACGCTCAATCTATATCGAGTTTTAGTTAAATTTTGCAGAACTTCGTAACATCGTTCGTTCGTTCGTTTCGTTCATTTTTCGTTCTATCTGTATATTTATGTATTAGTATGCACCAATTTATGTATTAGGTTTACAAAATGGTAAGTATTATCCTTATTTTTATTGTTTTTGAACTCTACTACAGTGCTGTCCTTTTTAACCCAAAGGTGACTGGTGCTTAATGCCTTGTGGCATTAAGTCCGCCTATGTACCACTCTTGTACATGAAGTTTAAATAAATAAATAAATCACATTACTGAACAAACAAAAGGAAACTTGATCTAGAGTACTGGAATAGCCAAGAGCAATAACGTTTTTTGTTTTCACTACTGTTTCAAATATATTATAAACATTTTATATATAAATAAGAAGGACGAGAACATCCTTACTTACAGTTCTTGGCACGTCTGCGAGAAAATAAGAAAATGCCCACCCAGTGGAGACGCCTTAGCGCCCGATTTATGCGTGGGACACAAAATAGGATTTAGATAAAATAAGACGTTACTGGGCTTCACAATAACACAATGTACTTGTGCTTTGGCTCAAATCCGTAATTTACATGCCACTTAAAATACGATATTATCTTTTGTATTATACCCAATGTGTTCCGAAAAGCCCGTATTGACCAATAATGTGACCCTCATTATTTTATATGGCTACAGCGATTTTGTAATAGAAAAATACCAGAATATTACGTTTTTGATATCATTTGTCCTGTTATTGTGGAATTAATGTCGATTGAATTGGCCAATTTCACGTCTACGAGATCCTTTTAGTATTGCTTTCCGTACGATAACTTAGGTGAAATCCAAAGACTCTCTCCGTAATTAAATTACCTAATCAGAGTCTAACATTCTCTAGCAAAGCAAGACTTATATATCATAGAAATAAATCGTACATTATTTGAAGCCCTATTCAAAGAACTTCAATTAAAATAAAATGTTCAATCGACAACAAATTTCCAGTACTTGAAGAATATTATTACAAGTAAATGTAGTGAAAACTATCGGAGACAATAAAGTTCGTGTTCATAAGAAGGTTCTCGGTGGAAGCGAGCTCATCGGGCGAAACTAATGACATTTTATTTCTCTGGAGAAATGCATTAATTTCATTTGTTAGCCCATCGACGCCGGAACACGACCGTTCTTCTTCACTTTGCGAGAAAGTGGATTTTCTATAACATAGGATAACCTATTAGTGCCCGGAGAATCTCAATTAAGTTATTGTATTTCTGTAAGTTTAATCCTCGCCTTGGAGTATCTTATTAATTTATTTTAACACAGAGTTCTAGTCTCGAGTTTTTATATTGTAGTTGGTTTATGTATCGTTGTTGGGGGAAAGTACGACTATTTTTGAGTTTGCGGGAATTGTCAATGTAAAAGTTTTCTGAATAAAGTGTGAGGACAGGGGTGAACGTGAGGCCGGGGTCATAAAGTGTAACTTTAACGATGTGAATATCTTGAATTGATCTGGCTCAGTGCGAGCTGAGTTGTCAGTAGTGAGGTGAGAGCGAGCGGAGCGGCGAGCGGTGTGAGCACGCCGCCCACCCCTCAGGCCGCATGACTCCGCCGGCTTGAATTATAGAAAAGCGGCGCGACATTTGCCAAGAAGCCGACGCGCCACGCCTTCGCGGTCTCAACACTCTGAATAAGTAATTTTTACCGTCTGCGCAGTTTTACAAACAAATTAACGGCTTAATGTTGTTATTTTAATAAAAGTTTCCTGTTAAGTTTCTCTCGAGTTCCATTTTTACGACTCCCGCCATCGCTGTTGTGGGATTGTTTATGTTTTCAAATATAAGCGTTAAGTTATTCACCTGAATGTACTGCGATACATCAAACGTATACAAATTAATAAGTATTTAGTGTATGATCTGAGCGTGAGGCGTAGGCAGCCCGGAGTGCGCGCCGCCCTCCTCACTTAAAACTGCTTATTCTAATTTATGACTCGGAGTATTGCACTGCTTATTACTTCCGTTGCAGTTTCGGGGACCGGAAGTACATTTTATGGCGTTGTAAACCATGAGCGTCTTAGCATAATTGCTGTGTAACATTAAATTAGTTTACCCATCAATTACGTCTTTATGCTAATATGGTGGCGAGACTTACGCCTTTAGAAATTAATTTCGCATTTTGTTGAGCACGTACGGAGTTGCGAAACTCATTACTGAAACATAACTATTAATATCAAAACCGCACTGAATGTGCGAAAAACGCTCACATTTATAAAAGGACGGGATATTTGTGTGAAAATTATCGCGTAATACAGATTTAGGTGGCGAAATGAAATTCTAATGCAAATGTTAATTGTCGCCGCAACAGATGGGAGCGACGCGCCGACGACGGCGACGCGCGGCCAATTGTCGCGCCAAACATTCGTAATTTAAAAAGCAAAATGAAATAAACCGCTCGGTCGCAGTACATAAATTTCATGTTTGCTTCGGCCGGCGAACTGGCAGCGGATATTAATCAGCGGATATTGAAATATGTTGTTTTTTGGGCCGATTGATAAACGGCCCGTAGCTCTGCCGCCGGATTAAACATTGACGTTGCTTGCTCAATTATTACTGCATTTTCATCAATGTTTGGTGTTTCTATCGCACCTTTTATCCTATTCGCTTGGGTTGCAATCATACTAGAAGATTAATCATCATAATTAACAATTAAAGCAATTACTACCAACAGAAAGCTTTATTAAATAAATAACTACTCGTACAACGATATACATACAGAGCAGGGAATTAAGCTAAACCAACAATTTTCATTAAATATGAAGGAGGGGCGCGGGCGGCGCGGAATGCATGTTGTCGCAGCGAACGTCTGCGCTCTAAGATTTATGATGCGACCAACAGGCGAATATTGAAAATCTAGAGCACTCATGAAACCACTGGATACACTATAAATGGAGTCACTACGGCACAAATAATGATCCCTCCTATGTTATAAATAGTCGCCAAATTTTGATGTTTTTCTCCTACCTAGAACATTTCTAGGAATAAGATCGTGATATATGATCTAGTTTCATTATTCAGGCAGTCTTACTGACGCTAACTTATGATGATATATGTTTATAGCCGGTTTATATTAGCAGAAGTTCGAAATAATATCTTATTAGCATCAGTAAGTAATTAATCAGGCTACGTTCAGTGTCAATCTACACAAAAATAAACCTTACTCCTGTTTGCTTTAATTATAAAATCTATGTTATCTTAATCTGTCTAAACTTATATTTTTTAAGGTTCCGTAGTCAACCTGTCTGTCTGACCGTCCGTCCGTCCGCACTATCGCTCAGGGACTCTTAGTACTAGAAAGCTGTAATTTTGCATGAATATACAGATGAGTTACACCGACAAAGTGATAAAATGAAATATAGAAAAATATTTTTTTTTATCCTCAGTACACCTAAAAGAGGGGATAATTTATTTTTCTTGCGAAGCCAACAGTGTCGCTGGATAGGTCTTTAAAAACGATTGTGAGTTTGCTTGAACACTTTTTTCGGTTAAGGGATTCGTTTGTGAAATAGCTTTAGAGTGCAAATTTTTGTAAGACTCAAGTGTGGCTACCTAAAATTCGTGGTAGCATATATAACGAAAATAAAAGGAAAACTATCACAGCTAAGTAGGCTTTACAAGTTTACGAGTAATAGTCGACCAACTTATAAAATGTACTTGTATGAAATAAAACTGAAAATGTAAGTTTATTTTAGTTTTACAATAAAAATCATCTTTCAGAGGCTGGTTGGCAGGGTGTTTAATCAGTTTAGTAAGTTAACATAATAATATTTTGATGAGCAACTACGGAACCCTACATTGTGCGTGGTCTGACATGTACTTGGCCGGTTTATTTTTTCTTTACTAGCCTACGTTGTGTGTAACACTTGGACAAAGGCGTCTCCTTTCTCCGTTCATACCTCTATACTATCCAGTGCAAACTTGGGCCATGAACTTATCTATTACGCCTTTTGAAACCAATTATTGATATACTGGCTAAGCCCCGTGACCTTCATTCTAAATTATTTATTATAAAAATACTACTAAGTTTTCTATATTAATATGTTTTAATCATGATTTGAAAGTCACGTGGCGCCATCTATCACAATAAAAAACGTTATTGTTTTAATTCTCGGGAACAGTACTTTTTATTGGTATGAACGAACGTAGAATTCCTTTGTATTCTACGTCCGTTTCTGTACACCTGACAATGTATGTACAAAATTTCAGTATGTTTGTTTCAGTGGTTTAGGAGTGAAAAGGTAACAAACAAGCTTACTTTCGGATTTATAATATTACTAGCTGTTGTCCGCGACTTTATTTGCGTGAATTTTTTTTTATCTCTTTTTTCATAAAAAGTATCCTATGTTACTTCTACCAAACAACACACACTTTGTGTACAAAGTTTCATGATGATCGGTTTAGTAGTTATTGCGTGAAAGAGTAATAAAAAAACTTACATTTACATTTATAATTTTATTAGTAGGGATTATTAATTATTATTATTATTACTAGCATATGCTCGCGGCTTCGCCCCTTGGAGTTCGGTAATTGTTCCAAGACATCGTATTAACAGGATAAAAGTATCCTATGTGTTAATCCAAAATATAATCTTGTGCGAAATGTCGTCCAAATTCGGTCAGCATTTTTTGCGTGAAAGAGCAACAAACATCCATTCCTTCATCCTCACTTTTGCATTCATAATAGGTAGTAGCAGGATATAAGCTAGGATTATTTACTTTTTAGCAGTAAACCTAAAGTTCTTATGACCTTTGGTAGAAACAGATTTGTCCATTTCCGAAGTCTATTTAAATATTTTAAAACATTTTATTTCAAATATCCTAAGATTTAAAGCAACGACATACAGTACACACATACACTACGTTACAGGTTACATTAATATACGTTACGTTACGGTTTGTCATCATTTGTGATTTCCATTTCAGTTAGATACCGCCGGGGCGTCGCAGAAACACAATATCTCATTTACTTATGATTTATTCTCCAATAGACTTTTTCATTTACCGTCTTCATTGAGATGCTATGAGTGTCATTGAATTATTGTATAGTCTGCTTCTAATGCTGGGTGTGTTATGAGCCTATTTATTGCCTGTCATGCCTTTACGTAGGTGTAGGAGCTCTTAGCTAGATAATAACAACGTTTTTTTTTTATTGGCGGGTGGAAAATCATCAAATAACCCCTCCCACTCTTGGTCAGAGCGAAAGGGAGTGTCAGACTTCTATTGACTAAAAACCACCCATGTTCCTTCTTAGCCCTATATGTCGAGGTAACTTGTGAACAACCCGCAGCCTCGACGGGAGATAATAACAGCCTTTCGTATCAATCTTCAGGTTAGGCCGCGCATGCCTTGGTTGGTCTGAGGTTTGTTGACCATAACGAGTTTCCTCCCAGTCTTTTTCGTTCCTTGGTCTCGGCTGTCATTAGCAGAGGTTTGATACTCTTAATAGGTAGTCAGTGTCCCGAAGGTGTGACAAACCAGTCTCTCTAAGGGGTATTATATTAAATATTTTCGTAGCAGCAATTGGCGACGGCGCCATGTCGCGTCCGGCCCTGGTGGATTCCTCAGGGGCAACCGATAATCTGCATTTGTGGCTTTATTATAAGGTGTTTAAATGTTAGTGAATAATAGGTACACACCCGCCCTACGCTTTAAGATTACAGCATAACGTAGATATGTGTATGTTTACTTGAGCTGAATTACTTGAGTAACTCATAAATATGACTTGACTAAGAAAATCTACTTAATTCTACCCTATTTCCTCATTTTAAACGTACCTACCTACTTAGATACTTTAAAAGGAACGGACGGAAATACCTACACGTTTTCTCGAAAACATTTAACGTTGCAGCTGGCTGTTTTCTTCGCGGGACTTTTCATAGGCACCACAGAGTAAGTAAGAGGCCCTTTTGTCGAGTACCTTCGCCCCATAGTGCGCTCAGTATCGCATCATTAATCTCTGTGCAAACACTCTGCGCCGTGCTGCCGCCGCCGCCGAGCCGCTCCCTTCCCCTCCCAGCCCATCGTACACTGCACTAGCAATACGTCTTATTAAAAAAGAATACCAAATATTTTCACTTGGCTTTGGCTTCTTCGAAAAAGAGATACCGCGGCCTCGGACACAGCGCCCAGAGCGGGAGGAGTCATTTGATGATTTTCCTTCCAAAAAAAAAGTCTCCATAGGATTTTCCCAGAGAAGCCAACCTCAAAGGTTGACCTGCAAGATGACCTATCAAAAAATATATATTTTTCACTCACACATACAACCCTCAAGGTAAGCACTAAGGTCGCTCTTCAAGAATTTCCCTGTAACGTGACTTGAAAATATTAAAAAACTACACGAACAACTCCAAGGACTTCAAACTTTTTTCTTAATTTACTTTAACTCAATTTATTCAGAGAAAATTGAACTTTCAATGCTACTCTGTTTAAACTACTTTATATTCCACCAACAGCTACACTTTCGCGGAAATCTTGTTCTTATTTCCGATTGGATTCAAATCCAAGTCACTACTTTTTGGGATTTAGCTAGGTTTAGCTTTTTGTATTGCTGTATGGTTAAAAGCGCTGAGTAAACCTCCAGTGCACCATTGACCTACGTTCAAGTTGGAATTCGAGCGAAAAATAAGATTATTCCCGAATATTTTTACACGTACACAGTTATAATAGACTTTCAACATTGAAAGAAGTGTTGTTCATCAACAATTCTGTATTACTAGGGGGATGAAAAAGGGCAAAGCCAAGGCATGAAAAATGTAAAAAGATAACATTCATTCACTCTGGGAATTGTAAAACTTTTAGTGCTGTATTCTGTGTCGAATGCATTACCATTAAAGCTACAAAGTTGTGCAAAAGGTTCCGTATCCGAGATTAAAACGCCTCCACAACAAACTACCCACTGCGCCGAGGGGTGAAGTCACACACGATAGCTAAAATACTTATTTCAAATATCGAGAGTAAAACATAAATGGCAATAACACTTTTTCACAAAACAGTTACGTATTTATTTGTCCATTTCGGCAACACAGTGAAGTTTCCATTTTGTCCGCGGCATCACGTACGTGACAAACGGCTCGTCTTAGGGATCGCCAAATATCGTTTAGTACGTGCGAGGAGAAAACCAACTCGCTGGGTAAATAAAATAAATCAAATATATAAGTAACAGTCTGTTCCTAAACTGAAATAATTCCCATCTCACTATTTTATTTTTATGAACAGAAAATAACATTTGTTCCGGTATCTAAAAACAAAATTGACTATCGAACTATCGAAAGTTAAATAGTTGTAAGTCCGACGTCCGGAATGGAAAAGATTAATATCTGGCGAGCCACGTTCGTGGCCGTTCGCTACGAGTGTACAAGTTATGTGTCGAACTTGACTGTAGGAAAATTCCCTTGTACTTTTAATAAAACCAACAACAAGCAAGCGAGAATTGTTTTTCCAATGAAACACGTGCAATTTCCACGAGTAATAATAATACTTGAGGTCAATAGATTTCATTTTCATTTGCCGTGTAAGTCCTTACGTATTGTGACTTTCCTGCCGTAACTGTACCACACGCGACTTTGGCAATAACACGTCCTAGGCGTATATCTTTACTTTACTTCCCCACATCTAAGGGCTCGTAATTTTTATCACATTCCACCCACATTTTTAGGCATAAAATGGCAGAGTAATTCGTGACTGGTAAATAACATTATGTACATGACATTAGCGTGTCCCGGCTAACAGTAATATCATCATGTTCTTTTGTGTCGCGTCGTACGCTAGCCCCATATAAATAAGGTGCTTATCCAGTTTTTCAAAGACGACTCATGTTAACACGTGTTTGCAAGTTGGGGCGAAGTTCAGGCCGGGGCTTCGGTTCGGACTGCCGGCCCAAATGAAATTTGCCCCACTGACACCGGCCAACTGGGGAGATAAGAATGTAAGTGCCTAGCAGGTGTGCTTTATTGTTTTAAGCGAAACTTGCTGCCTGGAATTATCTTTTGTTACAATCTATTGTCTGGGTGACCAATATTATAGGGGTTCTTGCCAATATCTTGTTGATAGTAGTTCTATCTATATAAGTTTGATATTTGGACAAAATACTTTATTAGCTATTTTTTTTATCTTATTTTTGTACTTTTAGAAAAAAGACCAGTAACATCTGTTGATCTAATAAAAAATATTAAATCTTTCTTGCCTTTTTTTGTAAAGAGGAATTCGAATAATTTCTCAAAACATGCTTATCCATAATAATGCACAGGCGGAACCTAAAAGTAGGTATATTTTTTTGACATAATTTACATATCTACTTCTTGTTTGTTGCACTTAATAGGAGCTCTCTATTGCTAGCTCTAAGTCGCAAATTCAACGACATGCTGAAACTTAACCATTTTTCATAAAAGTCACACAATTTTCTCCATACCGTATCCCATTTTCTATCGGAACATTGTAGATACACTTCCGTCGTGGTAAATACGCGTTACCCAACGCCGCGCCTCCTCCCGCGAAAATTCACTCTACACGCCTCCGTCAGACGCGAATGTTTTTATTGTTTTAAATGCGTACGTTATTTTTCGCAGAGCAACCGAGCGTCTTCAACGAGATATTCTGTACGAAGTTATTCTGCTGTACGTGGTTCAATTACGGAAAACGGGAAACTAACGTATCTTTTTGCTCCTTAAATCTTGCGTTGTTCGTACTCGACGATGTTTTATTTCATCTTTATCTTTAGAACCTTGTTCAAGAATAAAGTTACAAGTTTGCACCAATAACATTTTCTCGCTCAAAATATGAAATCCCCAATTCTAACTTGTAAATGCAAAAGTAAAGTTGCCTGTTACTTTTTCACGCTTAGAACACAGAACCGATCATCCTAAAATTTTACAGATACGTGGCCAGGTATACTTTAACGGATATGGTACTTTTCATTCCAAAATAATTACAGTTACCGAGGAGAACAACAATTACGTTCGTTCGTTTCGATGACGACGCGTGTCATGATTGAATTGTATTACTTATTATAGAAACTTTAGAACTGGGCTACAAGTTTTTTTTTACTGAGACTATAGTGTCGATAGACCGGTACATTTCATCCTCCTAACTTTGTAATTACATACAAGCAGAGCACAACCCGAATTGATATTCAAATTCTAAATTAACGCGAGTGAAACCGCAGACAAAGGGAAAGCTCGTGAAATTGTAGATATCGTTATCTAGACCTATTCAAATATCGCACGCATACTTATTCTAATCCCTCACACCTTGTCCTTACGCAGTCGTCTCATGCATGTTTTTTCTTAGGAATGTAATAGCTGATATTTATAAATAAGTATCCCGGGCCCTGTAGGTAGGCAATAAATATTAAAGCTGCAAACAGGCGGTACGGATTAAACGGCAGGGCACGTCCTTGGCAAACTTTCGATTCCAATTCGGTGTCAGTCGATATTAAATTAAAAGCACCCACGCATTCCTCCCGCGTGTTTTTCCTGTCCATTTGCAAGGACCGTGTAGATCTCACATCGCGCTAACCTTCCGTCGCTGACATGTTCAACGTTGTATGGATACGACACGAAACACATGCAAAACGTAATTCACTTAAGATTTTATCAGCTCGGCCCTGTGTCGCCGAATCTCTTGCGAACACGAAAGCTGTCTAGACTCACCGTGCCTACTCTTCTATAGAATTTTTCATCTAGCATGTCCACATTATTATAATGGGTCGAGGGCGCAAATTTCTAGGCAAGCGAGTGAATGGCGGCGCATACTTGAGTGATGGCGGACTTTTTTATTTGAATCGTGTGCGAATGCGACCGGCCGAATGCCCAGACGCGTTGTTGCGACACATTACTTACGTAGACGAGCCCGAGACAGGGTGCTGGCTTTCAATAAATTATAGCAAATATTTTCAGGAGCAGGTGCTAGGCGTACGTGAAGGATTTCTTTATGACTAAAATGAAAAAAGGACGCATAAGTTAACTCGGGCTTTCATACTTGCACACATTCTTATCTAACTTAAAATACCCTTAACATAAGTAATCTAAATGTACAAGCACAAAATGAACGAAAATATAAAGTTTTCCTAAAGAAACCCCCGCACACCAAATGTGTGCAATTCACATACATGTTTTATTTAAAGAAGAACGCATTTTTACAGACCCTTACACGGCGTGGCTGAAGGAACATGACAGTACAAGGTCGCGTGACCGTCTCCTGAATTTTAATGTTATTCTCCCTTTGATAGTCGTAAAAATGATTTCTCAAGATTGCCGCCAACCCTGCTCGTCCCCACCGTACCTTACGCGTGCATTCATATAAAAGTAAACATATATTATTTTATATATTTCACAGACCCAACAAAATCAGTTTATCGCACAAAATAACAAGAACCCTTTGCAGCAAAAAAAACTTAATGAAAGTAATGTAAGTAGAAAATTCCTACACGCCTATAATGGCAACACCTGTTTATTAAAATAAGAATGTTACCAGCATAAAATATTGCTACAATTGTACGAAATTTTCTCCCTTGCGGATCCTATTTTCTGGTGGTGCCTTCTTCACATTTTCGTTAATAGATGTGTCACTAAATTTGCGTTTTCAATTCGGCGTCGGTCGCTATGGCGCATGGCGTCGGATGGGGCGGCGCCGGTGGTTTCAATCAAAACAGGCACGCACTCCTCCACATCCTCACCAACTTCGCCTTTTAGAATAAGAATTGTCTTTTTCACAGTACTCCGCGGTGACGGACAAACAAGTAAGGAAAGTGCTTTCTCTCTCGCCGCATCTCTGGGTAAATTACCTTCTGTTTTGCGGACTTTTAAGTGAAATAAATCAAGTCAATGTGTAATGGCATAAAACTGAGGATATATTGATGTTTATTTAATAAGTTTTTTTTTTCAGTAATAGCTAAGTTTGCACAATTGACTGATCTGAAATGAAAATCTCGTAAAACTCCCAACTAAAATTAAGCGCGGCACGAGTTAAAAGACAACTTCCCAACGGTTGAAGCGGCCCTATAAATTCCGACAATCTGCCACGATGTTCTAATTAATAGCATAATTCCAACAATAGTATCGGAAGCGTTTCCACACTAAGAGGCCGGGCCGAACGCTCGGGGCCGTGCCCACCCGCCATGAAATTAAAGCCGACTCGCGCCGAACGAATGATTGAATAATAAACGAAAGAATTCGCGTCCTGCCCTTGTATTACGTATTCATAACGACTGGTCCCGTGGACGCGATGCTGCGCTGGAGCGTACCGTCACGCGCCCCACACATGTACCTACGACTATCTAATGCTGGTTTCATGCTTCTACACCATACGGACTACAATTTTGATGCAATAACACATACCAGTGCTGACCAGAGTACAGAAGGCTGCTTACTTCAAAAGTATAGAACTCTCTTTTTACCGAGATCAAATTAGTCAGTAATGTGACTCCGGTAAACGCAGTAGCCAGTTCAAGATGAATGAGACTTAAGCATTTATGTTACTAGAACTCATCAATTTGTTGGAAACATTTAATTTTTTTTTTACTTCAGGGTAGGTCATAATGATAAATATGTTTCCCTTACGTACAACCGTCATAGGTTTTCAAAAAGGAGTAAATGATGGCGTAACGGTTGACAGACCATGCAAGAAAAAAATGTGTTGCACCGACTCCAAGTAATATGGAACAAGGGCAGAACACAAGCTCAAAAGACAGGTAAATAAAAAAAAATATATAAAGGGTGTAAAAGTACCCTTAACGCAAACGAAAGGCACTTGTTCTCCCCACCACTGCGATCATTTTTTGGTTCTAGACCATACCTGGGAACCCCCTAGTTACTGAGATATTGGGGGTCAAAGTTCCAAATTTTGCACAGCTGTTTTTATAAATACTAGTTTTTGGTTAGGTTATAACTGTACTTAAATTACCTCCATGACCCGTTTACTATTCAAAGCATCCACTAGCACAATGTTTTAAGAGTGCTTCATTGAGATTTACCGTAAAATGTGATTTTTGACCTCAAAAAAAAAGTCGTTTCCCAGCAAAAATTTTTGCGTAGGGGTACTTAGTTTGATGTACAGAATGCTTGGTTGAAGTATGTGTGAAGGGTTAATTTACACCCTGTATATACATTATTATTATTATAGCTAGCCTATATTGTCCCACTGCTGAGCAAAGGCCTCCCTCCATTTCTTCTAACGGCCACGATTCTTTGCAACTTCTCTCCAATAGGGTATTACATCAAAAAAATGTAATCAGTCCTTCTGATAGATTTTCAAAAACTAATAGACACGTATTTTTTCTTTTTTCCCTTAAACAAAAAATGAAGACGATACAGTGCTTCGAAAAGTCGCGTCAAGTCGTGTGACGTCTCAAGGCTAGTACTTTTTTTACCCACAAAGTGCCGCCACTCAAGATCTTTGACACGTGTTAATTTCGTCAAATTTTATTAAATTGATAAAACAAAAAACACGTATCCAATATTTTTCGATAATCTAACAGACGGACTAATAAGATTTTTTTGGTGAAATGACCTATTCTCAAGGAAGACATCCAGTTCGTCCCGCCATCTCCTTCGTGGTTTGCCACGACCTCGCGTCTCTGTTTCAGGGCACTATATAATATAAATAAATTTGTGTTTTTTTTTTTGTATTTAAATAAAATATAATATTGTTTCGTAGAACAGTGTGTCACGACAAATATGCTGGACGTAAACCCTCGTGTACGGCGACAGGGTACGGCGACCACCGCGAATATTAATCTTCTTTTGTCTCCCAACCTTCCGTCTATCCATTTATCAGAGCAAAGTATTTTTATGAACTAATTGAACTCACAAACGTGGCTGAAATATTATGCTCGCTTTAAGTTATAAACAAGGGAAGCAAATATTTCGCTATTTTATAGTGAAGCTAGTATGAAAATAATGCTGCTTTTATGCTAAAAATAAAATAAGGTTAAAAAATCAATGGGCTTGAAATGGAACAATGTTTGTTAGTTTACGGTGAATGACTATCAAGTCAAGGAGAGAGGATCTCGTGGTTTTGGGTTAAGTTGTGCTTGCCTAGGTTGGTCCGTGGATGGGTGACCGAGTTTCCTCCGTGCCTCGGAAAGCACGTTAAGCCATTGGTTCCGGCTGTCATTTGTAGATTTTTAACAGTCAGACAGGTATAAGTGGCCTGCTGGTCTGAAAACCAGTCTTTCCAACGAGTATCGTCTTATGCAGTAGGTACTGAGTTGTGGAGGTCAGATAGGCAGTCGCTCCATGGCATCTGCTTATCATGAATACCAGTATTTACAACTAAAATGCTAGTTTTCAGCTGCATTGGGTTAGACTTGAAGACGACCCCAACATACTTGGGAAATGGCTAGGCAGATGATGATGACCTTCAAGAGATTATCCGCCTTAGGCCTTTTTTTTTTGGCTTGTGGAAAATCATCAAATAACCCCTCCCGATCTTGGGCAGAGTGAAAGGGAGCGTCAGAATTCTACTGACTAAAAACCACCCATGTTCCTTCTGAGCCCTATATGTTGAGGCCGCGGTAACTTGTGAACAACCCGCAGCCCCGACGGGGTCCGCCTTAGGCCTTGAATATAATATTTTTACTGCTCTCATTGCAATTTATTCAGTTGCGATGCAGCTTGTCTTCTTCTTGTAAACTTCTTTAATAACCCTCATTTCATTAGTCGCGATTAAAACCAGAATAGTATAAGATAATATTGTATTTTTGACACAACATCTAGCTGCTTTAGTCTTAAAACTGGGGACATCGCACGCAAGTCCAAATACTCTGTAGCTTTAAAAAGCCCCGTTAACCTCTTACAGGGTAACTTTGGCAAGCCTTCAAGGATCTACAGAATTTTCTAGAAAGGTTCAGTCGTGCTAATTGTACACATGCCAAATGGCTGCCGGCCGCACATATTAGATTACTAATAGAAGACATAACTTTGTTACATAAACTTAATGGTTTCAGCAAATGGAAAATTTATATTTCAAGTTTAGAGTGTGTTATGGGACGTAACGTAATGCGCTTGAGCCGCTTGTATTCTTATAACTTGTGTGGAAGTATTGGACTCATCCAACTGTCTCGTGAAATCCTAATGATGAAAGTCCGCTGCAGTTACGCTGAAAAAGCGGAACGGTGGGTGGATTACCAGTTATGTTTTATTTTCGTATTTCTTGCAATATTTATTAGTTTATGTTATTTTTATATGTGTATTAGTATTAATATAAGTATATATATATTTTAATTGATATAGTTTTTTTTTTTTTCTAGTTAGTTTGTAGCCTACCACAATGTTGTCTTGTTTGACCCTAAGGTTGACAGGTAGAGAATGCCTTGTGGCATTAAGTCCGCCTATGTATCACTATTGTGCATAAAGTTTAAATAAATAAATAAATAAAAAGATGAGGGTGTGGGCTGTAATCCGAAAGTGAAATAAATATAAATTAATATATTTTATAATGTTTTAATGAATATAAAGAAAATCACACCTTTTCACAGCAACACAGCACCGTAATATGGACAGAAAGAGAATGTACAAAAACAATTTAAATTTGAAATAATAAAGAAAAAGTATAAAACACCAAAGAGTACGTAACATACGCCTTAATGTGAGATGTGATCAAGGGGTCTAAAATGGCCACTTTAGTAAATTATAATATAATTTCCGTTAAAAAGCGTAAAATAGACCTTTCATAGTGACTGCGTCTGAAAATAGATCATAATAGGAAAATAATATGAATTGCGTTAAAATTCGTAAAATGGTCACAGACGCAGTTACTATTATGAAATACCATTTTACGCTTTTTAACACAATTCATTTATGATCTGATAAAGTGACCATTTTAGACCCGTTGAGGTTCCTTGTATTTCTGATATATCTGCTGACCTCTTATCCACATGTTCTAATTGTTAAAATGATTTGTTGACCACATAGGTAGAAAAAGTAATAAAATAGATTTGCACTACACACTCGTTTGTTTGTTTAGTACTTTGCTAGATAGATACACATATCTGAATACACACGTGAATAAATATTGTATTCGCAAAAATATTAATATAATTTGGTAGGTAGGTATAGGTAGTTCGCTGGATTCATCACACTAATATTATAAAGGCGAAAGTTTGTGAGTGTGTATGTTTGTTGCCATTTTAGAACCCCAGACTTGTAGACTAGGCCGCGGGTTGTACACTAGTTTTCGCGGCCTCGACATAGAGGGCTAAGAAGGAACGTGGGTGGTTTTTAGTCAGTATAACTCAGATATTTGTAATGTGACAGATTCCATGATAAAACATTGTTTATGAAGTTTCACGCGAGAGGTACACGAAAACCTTTTTCATAATAAAACTCATCATTGGCCACAAATGTTGTGGGATCTGTGGGATGTTTTGTTTTGTGCCAACAGAGCCTTTTCGGGCGGTCATGTCTTGGTTTACATCAATCACTGACACGGGTACCTATGTTGTACCCTATCCAAACAATTGTGTTGCCATGACTCATCGAAATAAAGATGGTGTAGTGGATTGGTGACAACACGTGTAACTTTGTGACTACTAAGCCCTATTTAGAATGATATAACATCATGTCTTTGATCCCCGGAGGGTAAGTCAGAGGTGTACTTATAATTGAACACACATTTCGCCATATACAAAATTCATATATAAAAATTAATAAAAAAAAAACTTCAGTAGGACAAAAATTTCCAATTCCCTCCATATCAGCAGGAGACAGAACAGAACAAGGCCAATAGGCACACAGGGACGTATACAACTGAAATAATCCCAGTTGCCTAGCACCACGGATATTGTTGTCATTAATATCACTATTTATTTATTAGGATGCTCTCCTGTCGCTATCAACTGGGCAGAAAACCAGACTCTATGGCTGCTTCAAAGAAATTCCTAAACGTAAAACCCATTAACACTACGTCCGTCCGTTAGTGTCATCTCGCAGTTCAGTCATAGGAGCTACTGCTAAACCGGGCCCCTGCCTTAAGTTTATGGCCTCCAGCCAGGGGCAAATAACTTGGAGACTAAGTGACAAATCGCTAAGCCCCTATGGGATACGGACCTCAACTTAGGACGTCACCGTCTAATGAGATGACGAGTAACATTATAGAAGTTTAGAAGAAGTAGCCGCCTCTACATGCTCCGCCGACTTCAAAATAATTGCGATAAGGATAACGATGATGAACCGACAGAAATAGGAAACAGTTTGAAAGTGACTGTCAGATATCAAATAACTTAATTAAAACAAAAATGGTTGTTGAAAAGGTAGCCAAAATCCTTCTTCAAGTTAAACTACGTTGTAAACATAGGCAGTGAAAAAAATGTCCCAATCAATCATGAATTTATTAAGAAAACGGTATACCTACTTTTATAACCGGATCTAACTCACATCGATAGTCAAACAAGAAGAATAATACGTATCTATATTTATAGTAATACGTACATATAATATATGAACGGAGTGCCTGAAATTATGTGTACACCATTTGCTTATAACATAACAAAACCTTTATTAATTTTCAGAATATCCTATACCTTTTTTTGTGAGGCTGATAAATCATCAAATGACTTCTCCCACTCTGGGCAGAGCGGTAGATAGTGTCAGAATTCTACTGACTAAAAACCACCCATGTTTCTTCTTAGCCCTTTGTGTCGAGGCCGTAGTATCTCTTTCGAACAACATGCAGCCCGACGGGATATATACCTTTCAGACTTACACACATTTTCATATAATACAGTTTGTATCAGTAAATAGAACCTAGAAACTATAATAATAAAACTTAACTTGTTTTCAACTCACTATTCCTATCATGACTTCATAAGTAATGCCTGTTATCAGTTTCTCATAACTGAAAACTTCTGATGATGACATACATTATTTATTTAACCAGTTACACGTGTCGAATATCACACGAGGAAGAGCAAAAATATTCAAGAAATTGACATTTAAACATACAGGGTGTAAATTAACCCTTCACACACCCGTGAACCAAGCGTTTTGTACATCAAACTAAGTAACTCTACGCAAAAAAAATGCTGGGAAACGACTTTTTTTAGGGCCAAAAATCACATTTTACGGTAAAACTCAATGTTGCACTCTTGAAACATTGTGCTAGTGGGTGCTTTGAATATTAAAGGGGCCATATAAGTAATTTAAGTAAAGTTATAACCTAAAAAACTGGTATTTACAAAAACAGCTGTGAAAAATTTGGAACTTTGACCCCCAATATCTCCTTAACTAGGGGGTTCCCAGGTATGGTCTAGAATAAAAAAAATATCGCAGTGGTGGGGAGAATAAGTGCTCTACTTTTACACCCTTAATAAACATCACACCTATAATTAAAGGTTACGCAGAGATGTAGGTGCGTACTAAGTCACACATTTATCTACATAGTTTTGCTTAAGTCACAAATTGGACTCTGCTACAAAGAAATCACTGATGAAAAAACTCAATACCGCTTTGCCCGACCTAGCAGTTGAACCCACAGCCATATTCAGCACTCGTGAACCGCCAAAAACTCCGAAATAATTTCAAAAAGACCTGAAAGATATTATTCCCAATGGATTATCATATTACTTCTATTAATGTCTCTTTTATACAGACAGAGTGCCTGCTAATGGAGTTTAAGGTTTAAAATAAAACGAAATAAACAAAACGCGCTGACCTTTTCCAGTTCTATTTTCGAATCTCGCTGACGTTTGGCATTAAACGTTCGCCTACCTTCGATTAATAAACTTTATAAATAGTTCCACATGACATCAAGCCTGTTATTCCCGTAGGGTTTGGCAGAAGTATGCTCATTTGAACACCCACATTTCTCCAGTAATGTTTTAGTCATATTTCATCATCAGCTTCAACATCCAGACTCCATGGCTTTTAAAGAGAAGTTCCTAATGGAAACACCCACTAACACTTTGCACGACCTGTGTCCAACTCCTCATTCATTCAGCAGTCGCATAAATAATTCCAATTTGAAGAGAAAATTGCATGTGGGCATGAAAAATCGAAGGTTCGTTCATGAACTATACCTACGTGACTAAAGGGAAAACAAAGTTCACCTGACTTGATCAACTCGATACCCTTTCAAAACTGAGTCGTAAAGCCGTTAAACCAGTATAACAGGCCGATACAAATATCCGTATGTTCCGCACTAAACGTATCCAAATCCCACAGGGTCCGACCACAGGGCAACTTAACCCGAAATTAAATCAAAGAGGGGCTTAACCAATCAAGCCGAGTGGTATCATTGAATCGGCAAAGGAACACTAAAATTACTTCTTGATGCGGAGAAACGAAGATTCATCGTAAAAGTGGTGGTTGTGGGTTGGGGGTGAAGGGGTAGGTGCGGGGGGTGTCTGAACGGTTTTCCGTGTTTGAGAGAGGTCCGCGTGGCGATTACGGGGGCACGTAACAGAACACTGGCCCGTCGCTCTCGGCCGGCCGCCCCGCACCTAATGCTGCGTTTTAAACATGAAAAACCGTTCCGGTAATGCTGTAAATGTTAACTTCGAGATTTATCCTCCTTTGTATTTAACGGCTTCTTGTCTTAGAAACTCAAATGATTGTGGTGGAGGTGATTGTCGACAGGTGGAGCTGAGCTGTTAAAACGTACGTGAGCTGTCTGGGTTAATTTAAAAATGTGGTTTAGCTTACTCATGCGTATTATCTGCAGTCGTATTAACTTCATCTAACGCAGGAGTTTAACCATAAGCGTTCCAGTTACGCCACTCTCAATATTACAGAATTTAAAAAAAAATATATTTTAACTAATCTGCCCAAGCACTTTAAATTGTGATAAGTATACCCAGGTAGCAATATCTGGACTTATCACAATACTACTTTTAATCAGTCATTTAATTGTTCAAACAATTAACACAAGACGCATAGACCATCGAAAGGTAAACACACCAAAAAACCGAGTTGACTGATAAAATGAATATTATAGAAATTAAAACGGCTCCCAATTTAATAATTTACAGGCGAGCCCTTGGAGGGAACATTACAAAAAGACAAAGAGGCCGCAATTTACGCGCGTAGCGGTGTATCTAGCACCTGGGTCATGTCTCCTTTTACTTTATTCCGTAAAGATTAAGTCCCCCGAATTTTCCCGAATTTCCCCGAATACATGGCGCCCGCAGTGAAGTGAGTCATTTAGCCCCTGTTTACTAGATTAGGGGATTTTTTACACCGCACAGCTTTCTACGCCACCCCTCCTGGTGAGATGTGTCATACATACTACGTCTATATGCGTATTTTATGGTACATCTTGAAATAATAGGGACGGATTTTAGGATATTAGATTTATGCCGCAGGGAAAATATTTTCGTCGTAAATTCTCACAAATCCTGAATGATTACAGTTTAGTAAAAGTTCGGTTTCATTAGTTCATTATGAAAGTAGGGATTTAATTTTGAATGTTTCAATAGCGACCGGTACCTGTTGAACAAACGATGAAATTAGGTATTCGTAAAGATAGCTGTTTGCGTAGACCGACATTAGAAAGCGACCCTACTCTAATCCAGGTAGGCTAAATTAGACACAGAGTGGGGCCCTCATCAAGATATAATCAAGATAAAAAAGAGCTACCACCGTCTGCCTAGCATATTTCCAAACCCTATGTTAAGGTCGGCTTTCTGTGATAACGGATGCAGCTGAACACCAGTATTTTCATCATCATTATCATCAGCCAATTATGTTCCCACTGCAGGGACTCAGGCCGCCTCTCTAGGAGAGAGATGGGCTATAATCCACCAAACGAGCCCAGTGCGGCTTGGTAAATGTCACATGTCTTCGAAATTTTGGTTAGACATGCCGGTTTCGTCACGATGTTTTCCTTCACCGTTTTGAGATGATAAAATAAATTACACAAAGTGATGTGCCTGGGCTCGAAACCGAGACTTACTGTTAGTAAGTCGGAGCCGCCACCACTGGGCCACCGCTGCTCCACCACCTGTATTTTACATGGAGCGAATGCCTACAAAACTGTCTGTCAGACCTTCAGGCCACTGACTACCTGTAACGACTGTCCAATTCTACAAACGACTGCCGAGACCAGACCGGGGCTTAACGTGCTTGCCGTGCCACATAGGAAACTCGGTATTTCATCCACCTGAAGATCTACCCTAGCGGTTGTTCTTATTGAGTCACAAGCTCCTCAAAAAGTTCAAGAGAACTATTAAGTGACTGAATAAAGCGGCAGCAAGTATTAGTATTCGCTCCACACCTCGGAATATATACGAAATACAAAATACTCTTCAATTGTGCAATAAGTCAAAACGTCCAATAGATTCTCCCGAAATTTACCTTTCTCGGCACAAACGAGAAAGGCGATCGTAAAACCACCCCACATTTGTACCTACGCAAGGTCACTCACGAATATACGTATCTCTTGGAATTGAAAAATACATGTACTTCTTCTTTGCCTTGTGTATTTTCTCAGTCACTTTTTTGTGTTTGGCAATTCATCTAACAATAGGGGATCGAAAAAAAAAACTTATTAGTCCGTCAGATTGATTTCCAAAAAAACTTGAACACTTATTTTTTTCTTTTTTCACCTAAACAAAAAATGAAGACGATACAGTGTGCTTCGAAAACTCGTGAACTCGTCGAAAACGTCACATGTCAGTACATTTTTTACCTACAAATGACGTCACAAACCCCAACTCATGGTCTTTGACGCGTTTTATCTTCGTCAATTTTTATTTATTTGATAGAACAAAAAACACGTATCCAATATTTTTCGATAATCTGTGCTGCTTTTTTCATAATCTATAATAATATTAGGTAAAATTTGTTTCTAAGTTTGTATTTGATAGAAGTATATATTATTCCTGGATGCTATAATAGTACATTACTGCCGCGGTCTATAATGACTACTTTGCTGGTCGCGCTGATGATGGCCGACAGCGCAGCGTAGCGCAGCTCCAGGCCGACACAGCGCGGTCAGCGTGCAGCACTTGATGGACGAGCTGAGATAAAGGCCGAGACCGTAGGCCGAGGCCTTTACAGCGAGGACAGCAAGGGCTGCAATGATGGCCAAGCTGAAAGGCCTAGAGCGTAGCTAGGCTAGCTCGAGGCAATCATAGCGTGACCAGCGAAGCAGTCATTGTGGGCCAAGGTTTGTATAGTGCTTTACTCAAAAATGCAAGTACCTAATCTAAATAAAACCAGCAAGTAATTTAAATAAAAAATATATTAATTAACTAGACTTTTAATTAAAATGACAATTATGAAAAGTACAGTTACTAAAATTCAACACCGACTTTCCCGGTTTGATATTACTGATAGTTTGCGATAATTCTAATGCGGTGTTTGACTGCTGGATTATTTCTTCATTTATTACTTCATTTAAATCTTTTTTTTTTTTACCTTTAGACGTACAAACAGCTGTGTTTTAAATAAAATCTTTTTGGAATTGATTTTTTAAAACGTTGAAACGTCAAAATAGCGGCCGGCAAAACATTGCCGGCCTGTTAGAGCGGCCAGCAAAACTTTGCCGGCCGCTCCTTGAAACAGACCGGCAAGGTCGACTTTGCTCAAACAAGTTTGTCAAAATAATGACAACATTACATGCATTTTTCAGTAAATTATATTTAAATCATAGTCATTAGTCGAGCTATCACAAAAGTAAAGTGCTAGTATAATTTCATTTTTCATAACAAAACAATAATATATATTATTGTTTTGTTATGAAAAATTCAGCTTATCCATCTTATCGCTCATAGCATTCTTCCGTGCAAACTCTTTCAGCAAAAAATTAAGCTAGGCTTTCGGGGTCAAGAAACTGGTTTTCTCTGTTACATCGAATGGCAGATCGTTTATCAATATCAGCGTGGAGTTTCAGAGAAAATAACAAAACATCTAATTGGCCATACCCAGACGTCTTCTAAGTATACTAGATAAAAAATAACAAGAGCCAATAGATATCAGTTTTTATTTATTTGAAGATAACAATCAGTGGAAGGTATTTTCAAGAGCGTGGAGTATGAGTGTTTCTAGATTATCATAGACTATTAAGAATAGTCTTTAAGTTATCTAGTACATCGAGGATTTACAGCTAAAACCAAACAAAGAAGAAAACCATATTCAACAGAAAGCCAATTTATTACAAATCCTCACGTATAGGCTTATTATAATAATACAATTTATGGTGTGAGCACAAAACAAAACAAAACACACCGTTTTATTTAAAGTAAATAGCATAATACTTAGGTCACAATATAAAACATGACTGAATCCATCTTCTATCTCTCTAATAATTATGAGTATAATTTTTTGAAGGAAAATACTGAACTTCAAGTGGTTAAGAAGTCTCTTGTAAGCGAACTAAAATGATGAAAATTTCTACTTGTCGGATCAATTTTCATCCGCAGTCTCCGAACAAACGTAACACCAAATATCCAATCTAATAAACATGAGAATCTTCGACATCGCCCACAGAGTACGTATAGGTGACGTATCAGAATCACGAACACGTCCAACACGAACTTTATTTGTAAATGAACACAATTCAACAGTCACGCATTTCTCATCTCAATTACATCGAAGTTACCCCAGCGTCGGCCGTACGTCGTAGAGACGTAGTCGTGGCGATGGCGCGCCGTGGTGCAAACAAATCAGCAGATAAATAGGGTATCCGCAGAACAATGCAGTGTCAACACAAGATGGAATATAAAAGCGCGCGAAGTGACGGCCCGTACTTGCACCCCGTTTACATGTCACGACTGGTAGGAAGATTGTTTGGAAATTGCAGTTTTTGTTATTTTATATGCGGAAATACTGGAATAGAGTTTCTTTTTGAGTTTGATGGGTGGGAAATGTATGTGCGTTTTTGTTCCCTGTTCCTACCTACCGAGGTAGTTTCTTTTTTTGGCAAAGCTGAACTTAGGCGCACAGAACATATTGGAAACAATTTGACTTGCTAAAGTACTACTACTACTATTGTTTTTCTACTTGATTTACAAATATCACTTTGTAGAATCAAATTGTCTAAAATTGTATCCACACATATTTCGATTTAATTGAATATTTTGTTTTTAAACGAATATTTTGGGATAATCATATTATCACCACAAAATGTGTAAAGCCCAACTCCTAAGATGATAAATCATATCAGCCTAATTCTATACGTTATCAATTAGCATGTTTATTTGACCAAAACTTACAAAAATATTTAAATATTTTTTTTGTAACATCACAAAATACCTTCTACCGAAATTGACCCAGTATTTTCCGCCTAAAATAAAATAAAAAAATACAGTCAACCTTTAAACCGCTCATAAAAAAGGTTTAAAGCCTCCGAATAAAAAATTAACCCAACCAAGGAGTTGAAATGTCGTGTATAAATATTCAGAGAGTCGAAACTGTCGTGAGTTGTAAAAGGGGCTTTAGATCAGCGTGCCCCAAATCCAATCAGCTATTGAATTAACCCGGTCCGTGTGACGAGAATACGGATTCGCCCTATCCTCACGTCAAATGTTTATCTTTCATCTGGCAGAGCGTTAATGTAAGTACGAGTACAGCGTGTAATGGCAGGGCGAAGCTCATCGCCCTATACAAGTGCTGAGCGGGCCCTGATCGAGGATTATACGCACACGATCGTCACCCGATCATGCCCGATTACTATCGCCGATATTTGAAATGTTTATTTTCCTCATTTATTAGACAAAGATAACGTTTTCTACTGTTTTTCGGTATTGTGGTTTTTTGGGGGCCCTTTTCAAATGGCAAAGAATGGAATCCTCGACTTGTCTGTCTGTCTGTCTGTTTACACTTTCAAGCACACATCATCACAGACATTTTCCTCCGAAAATGTAGGTACCACATAAATGAAATTAGGATTGTTTTCTATGAACCGCTACACATATATGTGAAACTATGAAAAAAAACAGAAGTGGTATTTCATACCTGTAACAAAGGATTGAAAAAGGAATTATAACTTTGGGCACGGGGCACGTTTACGGGGCGTCGGGTGGCGCTTTTTGCGTTTTTAGTTCAAGTACATGGCGATGTCTGAAAACGGTAGAGATTCCAAACGACAATTTTACGAGAAACGATTTTTCGCTCATTACTTTAAAATGCAGAGTTTGTTGCGGTGCGGGTCCACCGCAACAAACTCTGCATTTCCTCTCAGTAAATGAATAAAAAAGCTGCGACGCGCCTTCTGAACGCGCCGCGCGACGCCCCGCGTCTCCGTAAACGAACCCTTAGTGTTGCTACTGACCTGGCGATTCTGGGTGCGATTCCCAGGTCAGGCAAGAAGTGTTATCGGGTTTTTCTTTCAGGATTTTGCCAGCAGTGCCCGTTGATCGTCGATTGAATAGCCTCGCATGGGTCTTAAAATAACTGGCAAAATGTGCGGGTGTACTACTTGAGTACACCTCTGCCTAACTATTCGGGGAATTAGGGGGAGGGGGGTTACCCGTCGGGGCTTCTGGTAGTTCGGTTCGCAAGAATTACCGCGGCCTTGACATAAAAGGCTAAGAAGGAACATGGGTGGTTTTTAGTAAGTAGAAGTCTGACACTGCCTTTCGCTCTACCCAAGAGTGGGAGGGTTTATTTGATGATTTCCCACCACACAAAAGGGGTTAACTAGGTAGGTAGCTTAGCTGAGCATGTAGTAGGTAGGTGGAGGCAGTATGAAGAAGGAAAAAGTACATTGCAACGCATATACAATGGTACACCTAATCTACACTAATATAATAAAGAAAAAAGATTTGTTTTTTAAACGACAACAGGTAGTTGTTGACGATGTAAATAGCGCGATTTCGAAAGTGGTGCATTGGTAACAATTTGCTTCTTAATGAAAAAAAAACCAAATGCATTGGGTTTACACTACCTTACGTTAGGCAGGTGAAAACTCGTGTGTTGGTAAAGGGCGAAGAGTTGAATCCTGAAGATAGCACGGTGTTCTTGGGCTTAACTTTAGACGCTAAGCTTCAGTGGGGGCCTCATATAGATAAATTGTCGAAAAAGCTGAGCTCAGCAGCATACGCAGTTAGAAAAATTCGTAATTTAACCGATGTAGAGACAGCCCGTTTAGTGTACTTTAGTTATTTTCATAGCGTAATGTCGTACGGCATTCTATTGTGGGGGAATGCCGCTGATATTCAGACCATTTTTGTTTAGATCTATTTATAACTTGAGTCCGAGACACTCTCTCAGAGAAAAATTTAAGGAAATTAATGTAATGACTGTTCCCTCTCAGTATATTTATGAAAATCTTTTGTGTGCTCACAAAAATACAAAGTTGTTTGAAATATAGTGATATTCACAATATAAATACAAGAAATAGAGATAAATATATTGTACCCACAACAAGGCTCAAGAAAATAGGTGGATCATTTAGATGCCAATGTATTCGCTTTTATAATAAACTACCAAGTCACATTCAAAATTTAAGCCTTAATCAATTCAAATCCTTTATAAAACATAAACTTTGCCAGAAAGGATTTTATACTGTTAAAGATTATATAGAGGACAAAAAAGCTTGGGATTGAACTGCTCCAATTTGAATTGACTTTATACATATTCATTTTATTTTTTTACAATTTGACATTTTGTTTTTTTTATACACTGACATTGTTTACTTTTTCAAGTATGATATTTTTTTTTTGACTAATATTTACTTGTTAATTTTTTTTTTTTTTGTGTGTGTTTTTTTTTTGTTTTTTGACATTTAATAATGTAAAATGATTATTTAATATAATAAATATTTCAAAAATTTATATTGTGAATGTGAGGACCATGTGGGTCTTTCTTAAATTTTAACGATTGTCTGGCAGTTTGCACCCAAATGTCCTTTCTTTGGTATTGTTCGTCGTGACGTTGAGCTCCTTGAGTTATAAGTCGAGCTCCACGATAACTGACAAATGTTTGCACTGACTGGACGGGTCCACTCAAATCTGTGTGGTGCTTTCTTCAAAAGACCATCTCAGACATTAATCTGCATGGTCTTCATGTGTGTATTATACCTTATTGTTAACCCAAACGATTTTAAAAGATTAAAAGATTAACCTTTGGAGTTTCTTGCCGGTTCTTCTCCTTAGGAATCGACCAATGCACCGAACCGTGCCCCCTTTTTACCGACGTTTTATAAGTGCCCATGTAGGCCTATGTGAAATAAAAATATTTTGATTTTGATTGATTTTGATTTTGTTTGTTTGTTTGTAACGAATAGGCTCCGGAACTACTGGACCGATTTAAAAAATTCTTTCACCGATGGGAAGCTACACTATCCCCAGGTGAGATAGGGTACTTTTTATCCCCGTATTCTCACGGGAACGGGAACTACGCGGGTGAAACCGCGTGACGTCCGCTAGTAATGTAACATTTTGTTTTTGTTAGGTTTTTCCATCGAACAAACAGGAAAAAAACATTCGGAATGCGCACCAAAGTTGAATTAGGTCACAAGTCATAACCTATTATAGTTTTTCCTTAACTTAAATTATTAGTATAAATGGGACTCTGGAATGTCCTCCCACAACAGTTGAGTAGCACCTGAAGTAAACATGAAACTCTTTATCATGTTCGTGTTTGTCGCGTTATTGGTCTCGGTGTGTTCGGCACAACCTGTCGACAACCCAGCTACCGATCAACCAGAAACTCCAACACTTCTTCGGTTCAAAAGACAGGCTATTGTAAAAGGCTACTGTCCACCGGGTTACGTCGTATATCACGGTTTTTGCCTTCTTGAGTAAGTAGAAATATTGTTTTTAAATATTTAACTACTATTTACTGCCGCTTGGGTCGATCTTAAGGCTAAGCTGTGCTGGCCTAGGTTGGTCTGTGGATGGGTGACCGCCCATCACATGTAGTGTTTCCTCCGTGCCTCTGCTAAGCCACGCCAGGATTTTTTAATAATTCTTTTAATACAAATTAATCTCCTTACTTTGGGATAGCGCCATATCGAAAAAAATCGTTTGTCTTATAGGAATCCTTCGACATTTCAGTAGTCTAACAACCCTTAGTTTGTAAAGGCAGTAGAAAGATATTATAAGGCAAGATTTTAATGATTAAATTGACTGTTTTCTTCCATTTCTGTGTTTCTGTAGTCTAGATTAACCTTTCACATTTTATTAATTAAATAGCTGATACATCCGGTCAATTACCACCATGACGGCAACGTGGGGACACTCCGGTGTGGTGGTCCTGAACCCTAAGTTGAAGTTATTACTAACTAGCTGATGCCCGCGTGGATGGCGGTTAAATTTTATACTAAAACCTTTCTCAAGAACCACTCTAATTCATTGGTGAAAACAGCATGAAAATCGATGCAGTAGTTTTTGAGTTTATCACGAACAGACAGACAGACGCGGACTTTGTTTTATTTTTTAATATGTATTGATGACGATATTCAGTTATTTACGTTCGCTCAAACATAAGCATCTTTGTGATATCGTTTATTTCTTTCTTACAGAGATGATTTTGAAGGCTAACGTCAAAGGTAAGAGAAGGCGCACAGACGGCTACAGCACTTAAGAACTCCAGATGTATTTAAATGTTTACTAAATCAAGCCAACAAAGAATACTTTTTATTATTTTCGACTTTATCCTAATAAATATATGTACAAATACCTAAGCTTTTTGATTTACTGAAAAGTACTACATTAATTTCCGGAAAAATAATATAGTAGTTTATTTAAGAGGCTTCTCCTGAGTAGTGGTCGTAAGACAAATAATTTTAAGAAAAATCTCTCCCGAAAATTGGTTTGAATAAGATTTGATGTTTAATTTTTGAGATTTTCATGAAACGCCGCCTGTAACTTTATATTACACTGTCATACTGCGAAACACAATTTTGATATTACTGTTGTTAATTGTTGACCTATGAATGAGTGTTAAATATTGTTATTATTTTTAACTGACTGTTTGTAACTGACCTGGCGATCCTGGTTCCAGGTCAGGCAAGAAATGTTAGGGTAAGTCCCTTCTTTGAGACGGTTGTTTCGGGAGGTACAAACCGTATCAGGCGGGAGAAAACGCCCGGATGCCACCATTGTGAGGATCGGCCGGAGGACACGGTGGAGCACACCGTGTAGGTGTGCCCCGTTTGGGCGGAGAACCCGCCGTGTTCTCGTAGCGGCGATTGGCGGCGGCAACCTCTCGCATCCGGCCCTGGTGCAAGCCATGGTCCGGAGCGAGGAGGAATGAGACGCCGTCGCCTCCTTTTGCGAAACAGTGATACTAGCGAAGGAGATGGCGGAATGCGACAGGGAGAGAACCTCTCGTCCCAGCCGCCGCGGGAGGCGCTCCGGACGTCGGGGGCCACTTGGTGGCTTCCGGCCACCGCAGATGCGGTCCTGTGGACGGTGAGTAATGGGCTAGCTCGCCGTCCGTCCGTCTTATGACTTATGTTCCACTTGCGCTTCAAAGAGATGTTAGCAACATGGGAGGGGCCCGTAAGGGCCGACGCCCGTCGGGGATGCGGGATGTAGTAAGAGTTACCGCGGCCTCGATATAAAGTAGAAGTCTGACACTCCCTTTCGCTCTGCCCAAGAACAGGAGGGGTTATTTGAAGATTTTCCACCCGCCAAATAAAAAAAAAGGCAAGAAATGTTATTTTTAGTTCAGTTTAAGTAGATTTTCTTTCAGGAATTTGCTAGCAGTACTCGTTAATGGTAATAGGCTCGCCCCATATTACATGCGTCTTAAAAATAACTGGCAAAATGTGTGTGTGTACGGTACTACTTGGGTACACCTCTGCCTAACACTTAGGGGAATTAGTTAGGTAGTATGTAGGTGGAGGTATTACTAAGAAGGAGAAAATGCATTGCAACGCATACTGCTGGTAATGAATATAATATTTTGTTTTGATTCAGCAGGGTTTTTCCATCGGACAAACAGGATAAAATCATTCGAAATGCGCACTCAAATTGTAGTAGTCATAATCTATTATAGTTTTTCCTTAACTTAATTAATTGGTATAAATGGGACTCTGGAATGTCCACCCACAACAGTCAAGTAGTACCTAGACCTGAAGTAAACATGAAACTCTTCATCATGTTCTTGGTTGTCGCGTTATTGGCCACGTTGTGTTCGGCGCAACTTGTCGACAAGCCAGCAACCGATCAACCAGAAACTCCAACACTTCTTCGATTCAAGAGACATGGTATTGTACAACGCTACTGTCCGCCGGGTTACGTTAGATATGACAGTTTTTGCTTCCCTGAGTAAGTAGAAATATTTTATTTTTATATTTAACCACCATTAACTAACACTCGAGTCGATCTTTAGGTTAAGCCGTGCTTGCCTAGGTAGTTGACATTTCTTTAATTGATTTAGTTTTTCAGCCACTGACTTCAGGAGCTGCTTTTTCTTCAGAAGTCTATTTTTATTTATTTTTTGATGTTTTTTCCCTTTTTATGGGCTTTTGAAGTCATATTTTGTTTTGCAAAACAGCTTTGTTATTATTCCATTTTTAGTTCATTATACAATAAAAATATTTACTATGCATCGAACATTCAACCAAGAAACCTAACCTAACCTTTTGATTCCCTTATTATTGCTTTCAACTCCTAACCGTTGAGGAGTAGTGCATTCCATAATCAGCTTACCTAAATGACCTGAAAGAATATAACCATAATATTTTATTAAAGAATTATCCTCCAACTCGTTACCGTTAAGGACTTACCTTTCATCATCAGCCCATCAACATGAAGTGATGATTGCTAGAAGCGAATACTTGACTAGCTTTAGAAAAAGCACGAAAGACGTTATTAGGTGCCTATAAAATTTGCGGTTTGCCCTCGATTCCTCTGAGATTCCATCACCAGATCCTGATTTCTTTATCAAAAAAAATCAAATCGGTTCAGCCGTCTTTGAGTAATTGGTGAATACTGATACTGATACTGTTAGCCTGTATCATCCCACTGCAGGACAAAGGCCTCTACACATGACTTCCAGTTAACCAGTAGCTCTTCCAGGCATTTTCAGTACGTCTTGTGCAACTGGAAAGGAACTAACTGGCCCAAGTAGGTGTATTCATGGACATATTGCAATTCTTCACCATTCACGCTGATCTTATGCTTAGTGGTGTTTGACATCAGTTTGGTCTTCGACATGTTCATCGCCAGTCCAAGCTCAAGGCTTGCATCACTGAGTTGGTTTAACATTAGCTCTAGTTCTGCCCCTGTGGAGGAGAATACGACAATTTCGTCAGCGAAGCGAAGGTTAATTTGTTAACCGAGCCCCTCTTGATTTCGATACCGCTTCTATCTTTTACGCCTTTTATTATGTGGTATGTATGTATGGTAATGATGGTCAGGTTGTCTGTAGCATAATTGAAGCTGTGCTGTTTTTGTACACGTTACGGAGTAGATTGGTGTAGGTGGTATCAACTTCCTGGTTATGGAGAGCGTCAAATATAGCATCGTGAGTCAGCTGCTATTGAATGCTTTCGAGTAATCAATGTAGGCAAGATATATGGGGATATTGAGCTCTTGATATTTTTCTATTATTTATTGCGTGCAAATGGTCAGTAGTGGAGAGGCCTGATCGAAAGCCAGCTTGTTGAGGAGGTTGGTGTTTTTCTAGTTGAAGTGAGATACGGGTGTCTGTGATTTTTTTGAAGGCCTTGTAGAGATGAGATACAAGACTGATTGGTCGATAGTAATTGTTAAGGTACTTATCTCCCTTTTTATGCAGCAGTATTATATTGAAGTGGCAGAAACTATCCAGGAATATGCCTGTTTTAAGAATTGAATTAAAGATATAAGTTATTGTAGGAAGAAGAACAGGTTCGCCTATTTTCAGAATTTCGGTACTAATACCATCCTCACCGGGAACCCTGTTGTATTTCATTTTACTTAGTGCGGTGTGGACTTCATAACCAGTGATTGGAGGGATGGTATCTGTGTAACCTATTAAGCATTGTATATTCACGGTATATTTCAAATTTCATTCTATTTGACCCAGTAGTTTTTAAGAATTATAACTAATCAAATTTCCTTAGTTTTGCCACTCACTCACTCACTCACTCACTAACTGCCTGACCGATCATCAAAAGTCTAAGTCTAGCAGACATAGAAGCTTCAAATTTAGAATACAATTAGTGTCTAGTGTATAAATCATGAAAAAACTAAAAATAAATGCAATTTCTATCTGGTTTTTGGAAACACCAACTGCATAAATAACTTTGTAATCCCCTATAAATATATATGATTACAAAGTTAAAGTTACATTTTCAGTAAATGAATTTTACGAGTTAAATTTAACACACCTCCTATTTTATGATTGATCTGAAATTTTGCACGTATATGTATATCGCCTATCAATGCAATATTATGATGACATGGAACTGATCTAATAAGAGCTGGAAGTGGGCCATAGGACTCCATTTTAGAATGTCATAACCCTAAACATCATCTAAAGACAAACTAAAGATAGTGTCTTATTCATAATTCTTTTAACATAAATCTCCTTAATTTCGGGCATGCAATATCGAAAAAAATCGTTTGAAAAAAACGGATTTTTAAGAAACCTCCGACATTTCAGTAGTCTAAAAACCCTAAGTTTGTAAAGGCAGTAGAAAGATATTGTAAGACAAGATTGTGATAACTTAATTGATTGTTTTGTAATATACTTACTTACACATTTCTGTGTATCTAACTATCGAGATTAGCATTTTGTATTTAATAAACTAGCGGATGTCACGCGGTTTCACCCGCTTAGTTCCCGTTCCCGTGGGAATACAGGGATAAAAAGTAGCCTATGTTACCCGGGAATAGTGTTGCTTCCCAACGGTGAAAGAATTTTTCAAATCGGTTCAGTAGTTTTTAAGTTTATTCGTTACAAACATACACACACACAAAAAAATATTATTAAAATACAAATCTTTCCTCTTTATAATATTAGTTTAGATCTAGATGATCACGTTCAGTAATTTACGTTCGCTCAAACAAGCATCTTTGTAATATCGTTAATTTATTTCTTACAGAGATTATTTTGAAGTCTAGCGTCGAGGGTTCGAGATAAGGCGCTCAGACGACTACAGCAAATAATAAGAACTGCAGATGTATTTGAACCTGCGTACCAAATCAAGCCAACAATTTTTTTTGGCTTGATTTGGTAAGCAAATAAAAAAATAAACAAAAATATGAAAAATAAATAATAATAAATATATGGTTTTTGATTTACTACAGAGGTAGTACATGAAGTTTTCGTAAAACCGATATAGGTATTTATTTAAGTGGCTTCTCCTGCGTGGTGGTTAAAAGACGAAGCTTTTTAGGAAAAATATCTCTCGAGAACTTTCTTCCAGGATATAAAGTAACTTATCTATGAACGCTCGTCTAAATACATTCCACTGTTGTGAGATTTTGCTACACAAAGCTGTGCCGTAGTAGGTATCAGTGAACGGTAATAATGTTGGTGCAGTTTTAATGTTTGTGCTACCGAGTGAGTTAGACCAATCGAAGAAAACGTTTCAATTTTCAAATCATATCACATTTTTTGGACGAATTATAAAAAAATAGAATAACTCCTAAGTTATCTCGTGAAATAAAAGAATACAACATTATATTTGCGATAGACATACCTTCGGAGTCATTTAGGCGTTTTATCTCCAATAAGCTAAAGTACCGCTATCATAATAAGTGATCTAGGTTATAAACAAGGTTTTATTATGTTTGTTTGTCTCGCTCACCGTATTTCTCAATATTTTACGTAGCGACATCTTCGTATATCTCGAATCTAATAACGGGGCTCTCTTGGAGGCAAAACATACATATTTTCCGGGGTTCGACTAAACACAGCGACCTCTGGCGGACAATATTTTGCTCGGCTCCCGCGATATCGGTTTATTCAAATGCTCCCTGTCCGACCCGGGCTCAAAGAATCAACCTGCATAATATTATACATATTGAAATTCTTCCACCCCTGAACATCTACAGTATATTATTCTATGAATAAGTTTATTGTACGCAGATGTGCGAAATGCCTACTTTACCAATAACACTGTACACTACCACACTGCTTTGTGTCGCAAAACTTCATCTCGTTGGACTATAGTAATAGAAGAGGATGGGTAAAGCCATTAAGTACCTAGTTCCCACACTTCGAAGAGCGAATTATAAAAAGTAAGAACGAAGAAAGAGCAATTAGTGAGAACTTCAATAAAGCGAACGAAGCAATCTTATTAGATAAGTGCTACGTGCAAATTGATAAATAACAAAAAATAATACATTGTCGAGACTGGAGAGCGTACCGACTCTCAGAAATAATTCAATGATTCCTATCAGATACCCCTCTCTCCTCTGGGAAATTCTGTTTATTATGATTTGGCCGAGGTCGACAGAGGACGGGTGGCGTGGCCACTGGCATACAATCCTGATTATAACATACACACCACATCAAAGCCCACCAAGTCCCGACTACTTCAAAAGCAAAATTTTATTGGTAGCATTTACATTTTTATTGGTATGCTAGGACACCGCCTGCCGGCTTCGTCCTGAAACGTAAGTGATTTTGAATTTTCTGATGTGTATTTTATTATCTGATTTTATGTGTGCTCAATATGACTACAGATTACCATAGGAAAAACATTACGGTCACGTATCTTAAGGCGTTCTTTATGTAAATGGGTTACATACTCCTTACACAAAGAATACTCTTGTTATCCTTTGGCTCATTCTAAACATATTAACAATGTGTAATAAACTGTGTTTTAAAATTTAACATCAATTTGCTTAATAAGTGAATTGTTCCTTTTCCTTTTGTTATATTATACAATAGGTGAGCAATAGCAGCGTTTTATTTTTACTAATTTGTTTCCATTGTACTCGACTTTCAGATTATTACATCGTGAAATTAATTCGGATGAATACACAAACAGATTTATCAATATTTGTTCGTTCTAGAAACGTTTCCATGAGAACAAACTGACACAGAAAAACGTAGATTTTAGTAGACATTGAGAAGAATAAAAGATAAAAATCTTTATGGGAAACCATTAGGTAAGAAAACCATTGTTTGTGCTATCTATAGGCCATGTTTGGGCGGTTCGTGATTGATTCCACTGTAATTTCCATACGCGTGCTCTGCTCATATTAGCCACTTTATACACCCACCAGCTAAAACGACCTCTCTTTCCCCTACAGTTTCTTATGAACAAGCAGCCGAGAGGGGTAAACTGTTGTGTATTCTAAGCTCAAGTTTAGCTGGCCACCTTTTCTAGGACTATACAATTGAATGGCGGGGCGACCTCGCGGCGCCTGCCGAGTCACGCACATATATTTTTTCAAAGCCTTAAATTCTATTGCCATTTATTATACTGATGGCACGTAGCTATTAATAAAGTATTAGAGATCTAGCAAAGATCTTTTAAAATGGAAGTAGCTTTTATCCGCGTCGGTATACACGCAATCTTAACGACTGTCAGTTTAGTTATGGCAGTCGATACATTAGTCATATTTATTTAATGGTAAGAATCTTCTAGCGAGAAATCTTTGTTTCTCTTTGCTTACTTCTTATCAACATAATATCATCATCATTTATTTGGGGTCGGTGCAGGGTGTCTTCTTCCATCCCACAAAAGATCGACTTTAAATATTCTCCATCTTCAAAAATATTGACTCACAAGCAAAACCAAAATTTCCCCAACATAATAGGGTAGTTAACCAAAAAAATCTAATTGGTCCGTCAGATAGATTTCCAAAAAATATTGGACACGTATTTTTTCTGTTTTGATGTAAGCTTACAATGAAGACGATACAGCGTTTTGAAAACTCGTGTGACGTCTTATTCTAAGACATTAGTATGACATTTTTAGCGGTTAGTGACGTCACAAACCCCCACTCAAATCTTTGACGCGTTTTATCTTCGTCAATTTTTATTGATTTGATAAAACAAAAAATACGTATCCAATATTTTTCGATAATCTTACAGACGGACTAATTAGAACCATATTATTTTAAGTCAGTAAACATCCCTATTGTTTTAAAAAACCAAACACTTGTTTCATTAAGACCAACAAAGCTAATTCGCCCCTACCTTAATCTACTCGACGCGAGGAAATAAAAATATGATATTTCCACTTTGAGTAATCAACGTGATATATGGGTTGGTGGTACGTGCTCCTGAGACCCAGACCTAACGACTGACGGACAATTAAAACGGACATTCTCCCCATATACGCATGTACTAGGGAATTGCCGCAAATGCAGTTTGGGACAAGCGGCATTTCAACAAGTATTGTGCGGTATTTTACAACTTTTGTTTGTTTTAAAAAGTGGTGTCAATAGCATGAAATGAAAGTCTGTATTTGATTTTAGTCATCATCAGCCTATAATGTTCCCACTGCAGGGACTCAGGCCTCCTCTAATGGAGAGGATGGGATATAATCCACCACGCGGGCCCAGTGCGGGTTGGTAGATGCCACGTGTCTTCGAATTTTTTGGTTCTAAGACATGCCTGTTTCGTCACGATTACACAAAGTAATGCGCCTGCCTGGATTCAAACCCAGGTCCTACTGTTCGGAAGTCGGGGCCGACACCACTGAGCCACCGCTGCTCTCCCTTCTCTCTTTGATTTTAGTGCAACGTTTTAAAAACAAAAAAAAACACTACTGTCTCGTTGGTCTTGTTGTCGCAAGTGCTACTGTAAAGCATGAGGTCGCTTGTTCGATTCCCGGGTCGGGCAAAGTATTGCTGGGTTTTCCACCAGGAATTTCTCAGTGGCTACTACGGAGCCTGGATTTGTGCTCGGTTGATGGCAAAAGGCACGCCCTATTACACTTAAACATCTCTGGCGAAATGTGGGCATTACATTAGGTACACCTCTGCCTGACCCTTCATGATTATAGGCATGATGTTATGTAGGTACCTTTGTGTTTAAATCAAAACAAAATATTGTCGTAAGTATTGACTGTACACTTTTAATAAAAGTCACAATATATCAAACGCTATCCACACATCCACAATAGCTACATTACAATAAATTCAAAGAAGGTAATAGTGAGCACATAAATAATAATACACGTACATAAGCCGAGGCCGAGGCACGAGGCGCGTTCCGTCGTGTGGCAACACTAATAACCGGCGTCGGGTGACAGCAAGCTGCCGACAGATATTGTCGTCAATTTGTTAGGGCTGCTCTCCTCGGTGCTGCTTAGGATTCGGCCGACGCCCGACCCGCGCCCGGCCTTATGAACACACCACCAATAAGAACAACAAAGTTGAGATGTCAGCCGATTAGCCGCAAGTCACGTTATCATCCCCTGTTTTCCTTCAAGTAAATATATTTTGTGAGCGAACATTCTGTCTGAACAAATTCGTAACTCGTTGACGTTGTTGTGATATCAAACTATACTCGTTCACTAGATTAAACTGTCCAAAAATAAAAACGATAAATGAATTTGTTAGTCAACGGAACACACACCGGCTCTCTCTATTTCCAATATAGCAATAGATACTTTAATTACACCGACCCGCGATGAACTAAATTGCACAACTTTGTTCGTTTCTTATTAATGTACTTCGCCGCCATAACATATTTTGTTCTTAGTCTATAATAGTTCGCAATTAGTGACAGATCGCTAACCCCTCGCCTACAAGCTCCATTAAACCCTCCACTTGCTTCCGGGCGAAATCCAATTGAGACTTTGTTATTCTTTTACTGTGAAAGAGGGAAATTGTTGCGAAAATCCTGATAGAGCCTTCTTTCTTACCTGCTACTTTGTTGTTAGTCATTGAAATTCAGGCATCAATGTTGTCACCTTTTTAGTAATGTCGTTAGCTAAGTTTGCTCAGCAACATGGTGAAGAAACCCGAATAGTTTTAACACGTAGATGCATTAGGTATTCTACAGTCTACTCCATACTAGGCGTCAGGCGGCGCGGCGGAGCTCGGCAGCAGGGGGTAGTAAGCCTTATTTGAGCCAAGCGCGCGTGACGTGAAACTGGAAACTCGACTTGTATGTCGCGTCGCGTCTTGTCGCCCGAATTCTCATCAAATCATCCCACGACAATGTCGTTGCAAATCCCAACACGGGATCAAAAGATATTAGAGCTAAATTGAACCGAAGCAGTGATGATACCTAATTGCATATGTTTGTCACAGTACGTATACATTTCATACGCGTTCGGAATGTTTTAGTGGGGTGCTTGAACCGTAAGACGTGGATTTGATAAATTTTCTTTTCAAAGTTAGTCATTTTTATTTTAGGAAGAAATCATGCAAATATAATATAATCTACATCCTGTTGGCTAATCTAATAAATTCCCTAGTTATACATAACGATAACGCTTTCAAATTAGCTACATAAAAATGCTAATAACTCCCCGATTCAGAATTTATTAGCCTCTTAAAATCGCTAATACAGAAAAGTCGTTGCGACACCTGTTAGAAGGCAAGTTTAAATTATCTCTACAGATAAAAAGTGACTAGATAATACAATGAGATCCTTCGAAGGCGGCTGCTGTCCTCGCGAATCATTAATTTTAATTCGTACCCCGTGACGACGGTCTCTCTAATGAATTATTGGGAATCGCTGGAGTGCCCCCCTTCCACCCTTGGACTTCCTACAGTTTCTCTTCGGGACTTAGCATAATGTGAAAAAATGTTACGCGGCCCTGCTGCATACTAATTGCTTGTTGTGTCGCTCTCTTTAAGTAATATTCAGAACTTACCGACCGGAACTTCGGCGGCGCGAGACCAGATTAACAACTTTTACCCCTGATCGATCACTTAACATTGGCCTTTTATAAGCTTCGATTTGAAACCGCTTTTGTTCGCATCGCCCGTTAAATTATTGAAAGGATCATCCAAATATAAGCTCACTGTTTTCGTGGGGAAAGGACTTCACAAAGAGTAGCTGCTTGTCATGCACTAAATCTTTGGATATTTTAATGGGTTCTCATTCTTATTCTGACTAACGTTACGGGGGATGGCCATTGGGAATGATTACCGCATACCAATGATAATACGTTTCGAAACTTATTTTTCAGTTTTTCTTGAAGGAGTGATTACTTTCTATTTCTTGAAAGGTAAGTAAAACATATTTAAAGAGATGCGCAAGGCTCGGGGGGGTGCGTACGTGCGAACGTTGTCATTCGTGCCCGCCAACTAGGGACTGAGAAACTTGTATTTTTTAAACTTTTGCCTTCCCGTAAGCTGGAGCAGGAAAGTTACAATTGTATTCCCCCTTTGCTCCCTTCAATATGTGACCTGCTTATTTATTGGAGAGGCGTCGGCGGAGTTCTCAGACAATATGTCGCGAGCCACCCGAGCAGACGCACGCGGAACGAGCGACTTAAACAAAACACAATTGAACCCGACAGAGAAAGTGAACTATTTGATTTATAATAACTTTTAGTTGTGCTTCCGCTTTTAAGGTCGCATATTGGAAGTATTTGTCATAAGTTAGCGCACAGTATTTAAGTTAGATGGATGTTTATAGAGTGGTAGGTCGGTTCATGCGGGAGACTGCCGTTAGTATTCAGAGCGCAGCCGTCATTAGCCGAGCCAGACGTTGGATTTCCCAGAAGCAGCTCGAATGCACCCCGTGCTGCTGAATAATGATGCCATCGGACCAACTCAATTTCGCGTTCAAATTACGCGATATTTTTCAATATAGGGACCTATTGTTCAGTTTTACGAAAAACAGGCTTACTAGTACACAAATGTCGAAAATAAATACATTTAAACATGATCGCAGGCCGTCCACATTGTCGTTCATGTCGTGTTGGAGCGACACGGAAAAAGTCGAAGTAATCCAACCGATAAATGGCAAGTAAATCCATGGAAACCGAAATGCCTTATGCATTTAACTTTCGCCGTTGTTTTACGGAATGCTGAAATTTAAATACAGAATCCATTTTGTGTTCAAATGAGTTTTCGGAATAGCCAATTAGTTGTTAGCGCCCGGCCGCCCTCGTTCGCTTTCATTAGGCTATATAGTTTCCCAAATATCTGAGCCCCTCAGAGATATATCTTTCGGTTGCTTTTCCATTTTCTTCTAACAGTTCGCTTATGCGAGAAGCGAGGAGCAACTCAGTTGTAAAATTTTACTAGTGTTTTGCGGTTTATTCGCGGGAGCCGGCTCCTACAAGCCGACGATATTTTTATTTAAAACATAATCAAATGTCGGATTTCGAAACAACAACAAGGCTGTTTAACTTTAATTATTAATTTTTAAAATGTCATAAAATCTACTCTTGTCTAATCCCTTGAAAATTCTGTGTGTGCCTGTAGTGGTTTTAAACCAATGCAGGCTGGAAATGACACCGAGGATTAAACGGTTACCACGTATTCAATATAGCATGGTAAACCATGTGGAGGATATGTTTTAGAAACCTTTCCAGTATGTTTATTTTTATGCGCCATACAACTGGATGCCTTCATGCTGTGACTAGTATGCCAACCTAGCAAGAATACCCATATTTTTTTGGGGGGTGTGAAATCATCAAATAACCCCTCCCGCTCTTGGGCAGAGCGAAAAGGAGTGTTAGACTTGTCTGACTAAAAAGCACCCATGTTCCTTCTTAGCCCTTGTGCCGAGTCCATAGTATCTCCTTCGAACAACCCGCAGCCCCGACGGGAGCAAGAATACCCCTGCTCATTCAACATTAACAGTAAAATCCCGAAATTTATACGACTAGATAAACAACATAAAGTGTTTACTGGTTCTAAACACAAAACCATTGCACATTTAATCAACAATTCAAGATATTGCTAATTCACAAACCCCTTCTGTTAACAAAATTAATCGCAATCAAAAACGCACCAAGTGCCGCGGCGGAGTATTTATTCGAAAGCAACTCTTTATAACGTGCAATTCCTTTCTTATTTCATAACGCAATCTTCTCGGCTTCTTATCTAACAACGAACATATCTCGCCCCCGCTCTCGAGGAAAATCGTCCAATATAAAATCGGTTTAATTTGCGCTTTTCGCACTCAATGGGATGGAATAATATCGGGCAATTTGGTTACCGCTGGCATAAATATGGCGGGCCGCGCAGTAATTGTAACGCGGGCAATTCGCGCCTCGTAACGACCTAGAGGAGAAAACTTCGCCCGTTTGAACTGCTCTCGGCCGACGCACCGCCGCCGAGCGCCTCCCCACAGCTCCCGGCCACCGGCGCACGCGCACACTACACAGCTCGTGACCTACATACGACTCCAACTTGCTCCACGAACAACCATTAATGACCCAAAACTTACAATAATTATGTCTTGTACGAATTGATGAAGAAAACTTTTGAGGCAGAACAGCTTGATAAATTTTCTGCCTTAAAAACGTACGTTCCTCTAGGTAGGTTAACTCTGAAATCTGTCTGTATAAAATCTTAGCTACATACCTACTTCAAACAAAAATACGACCTCACCAAAAGTCGCATAACTACGGACTACGTAAATCGTGGAATCCTTTATCTGATTTCAGAGAACCATGAGTAACAACAAAAAGGAGCAATCTTCTCGTTCCGCATGGCGGGGTCGGGACGCGATCCGCGCGCCACGCCGCGGCACAATGCCGGACCACAGAATGATTACTATTACGAAAACAGATCCTGTTGATATAATACCAACACAAAAGTAATTACCAGTGCCTACAGAGCTCTTCTTTGCTCCTTTGCCTAACGTAATAGAATAACGAATGTCATTTTCTTTTACTCTGACCCTTCCGCGGTTCGCGCGGGGAATGCAAAATTCTCGAAATTAGAGTGAATAAACCTGCGTTGTAATTAAAGTCGGGTGCGGGGTTTGCTGGGAGCGTTGGCCGCCCATCTTTCTTGGCTGGCCTACGAATTAAGCAGCGAATTGCTTTAGTAATTCCAAGTATATATTCCTCGCTCTCAGTTAAATGTAAATCACTTTTACTGTCCCGATTTTTACCACTTAACTCCCTAATCTTCTAATATCTACCTTCTTTTATTTAGTATGGAAATGCGAAATGTTAAGTCGATTCCCTGTAACTCGATATCGGTATTAAATTACAAGAGCTCGGGTATTTAAATCAACAGACAGATCGGCTTTGATTTCGTCAGGAAAAACACAAAGAAAAAGTGGAAATTTCACATTTCATTTGGTCTTCATCTGGTTTAGATGTCAGTTTAACATTTTTTTGGTCATGTTTGATCAATTTCAGTGTAAGTTCTGTATCAAATTAATAAATATTAACGTGAATGTTGTGAACGGTGGGTCTGCATTCAGTGAGAGTACTTGGGCGTCGGTCGGCGGCGACAATCAAGTGACGCAACAGTTAAACTAGGAACAGCCCTCGACTACTTCCGCCCGCCCAGTGCCGCCCGCCCAGCGCCGCAGCCGCTCAAACTCGAGCAAACACTCGTCAATTGCCTTAGTGATGTTTATAAGAGAATTACAAAACTATCGATACAATGGAAAATAGTTCACGTGAAATCTTTTGTAATCTTAATGTTTTTAAAACGACTTAATCTCTCTCTCTAGGGACATTTACATTACAAATCAAAGCTCTTCTAAAACTTTAGTACGCATTTGACAACAGATTTATTGATAAGAATGTTTTTCGCGTCGTTTCGAATGGCAATAACATTTAAATTCGTTTCGAGAAAACACTAATATCAATTCAATTCCATTATCGCGCCTCGATATCGATATTAAAGAAGATAGAAAAAAAAACATCGACACGACCGCTAGCCCTATCGCCAGCCAGTCCGATGGTAACAGTTTGCAGAACGGCTGATTGCTTTGATAATCGCCGCCTGAGACGTCACTAATGACGCAAGAACATTGTCTCGACAACCTCCACAAGAACGGCCTGTTACTATAAGATACATTATTACTACAGTTATTCTAAACGTTGCCAACACAGCAGTTTCTTAATAAATTAACCTAATTATACGAACACAGCCTTGAAGTGCTCTGAACTAGTTATAATGCAGTTAAGCTGTTAACTGTGACCATTTTATTATTTAACTGCCATAAATCTAATTTTCATGTTTGCAATGGCCTCTAAAGAATTCAGGCCAGCATGGAAATAAAACTATTATAAATGGCACCTTGAAAACATTTGTTATACAATTATAACCATACTAACAGACCGGGTAATGGCTGCCACATATATTCCACAGCATACCAATCCGTGATTTAATGGATTGGATCTATACAAAAGTTCAAATACAGAGCTACGAACAATACTTAGAAAACTTCGGAATATTGTCCAACTTTGCAAATATTTACGTAAATAACTAAAACCCCATCATTGTTCATTTTATTTACATTTAAAATACGAATTTTTCCACTTGGCAGAATTTTATAAAAGCTTTCTCAAGAGAAGACCTGCATATATAGAGTGTGTAATATATTGCATTGTGACCAACGTCTAGTACTTACACAAACACAATGCAAAATAAGTTAGCAATGAAATTCAGTTGTGAAGCGGCGACAGCATGAACTACTAGCTAAACTACATTTGCCAACTCAGTAACACGAGCAATCGAAAAATAGAAAGTTCCACTGGCTGGCTAGGATCGCGACTAACTGAGTAACTGGCATTCTTCGAGAACTTTAGGTGAGACTTGCTTCTCCGAGAAATTTATTCAGTTTGGTTTGTTTACCCAATCCTATTGTTCTACAAAAACCTTCTCCGGAACCTCGCATTGGATTTACTTTCTGTGTTAAATGTCGCAGAAAAATTTATTCATACAACTCATTGTCAGGTCTGGAGAAGTTCTCAGACTTAGGGTTTAAATAATGGTTCATTCGCACCGCTTTGAAGTATCTTCACTCCTCAGTCAAGTTGCAGAGTTGAATGAGGTAAACAATAATAAAATCTTGTGTTTAATGCCATGATAAAGTCTCGTCTGGGTTGCAAAAGTATACCCCCGGTGAAGTAGTAAATGTCAAATTAGATCTTCAAGCATAGGTTTAATGAACCTCTAATAATAAAATCACTTAACCAACTAAAACCATTTGTGAAAAATATAAAAACAAAACAAAGAAAAAGAAAATTTGCAGATCAAACAAAATAATCGATAAATCCCGAATAAAAGTTGTCAGATTTATTAGCAAAACAAAAGTTCGTCTCTCCCATCAGTACAATATTTGGAATGTTGGATTCTCAAACTGAAACAATATCTTAGGTTGGTCGTTTAAAGCGATATATTCGGAAGTGGCACTTAACGCCGCAGAATAAACTGTTGGCGGAGTCGTGTAAACACGGAAATTCCATCCTGCAGGCGGTTTACACGGCCGAGGTCATTCAAGTTTCATTACCAATAGCTCGGAGCTCATAACTTATTCAGTTAGGGGCAGGTAACGTGCTTTAACATTCAATTTGCAGGCAGAAGAAACGTTATGGTCGGTAAATGTCGCGGCAGTGGCGATGGCGGGGGACTCCACAATGTCATTGTACGTGCTGGTTCCTTGCGATAACGAAGCGGGCTCGTCGCCCGATGTATGGGGCTCATTTAATATGAATTGTTTATTTTGACCTAAGTATGCTTTTAGTTTGTGAAACGTTTTCTGTTTCCTTCCTTATTGGTAGCAATAATAATAATAATCTTCCTTCCAAATTATGCTATCAAAGGGAAACTTATACTAACATTGCTTTTCATGTGATATCGGTAATACTCCACATATAGGAAGGTAACTGCTCCACCCAAATTCCGAGCAGCTTATTGCCTGTAGGTGTAGTTTTATGGCGAACATTGTAACCACTATATAAACACACACCTCCAAGAGTTACGCCCACCCACAGCACTTAGGTAATAAAACCAAGAAAGTAGTTTTAAGGAAGCCCGCGACAGCCATTGTAGCCCCATATTACCCGCAGCAAAACCCTCCTTATTACACGAGACAAACAAGTTATTCGTTTCAAATTGAAAACTTTCCACCCCACTAGCCATGCTGGGGCTGTGGCCCATAAATTCCCGCCAATTTTGTTTTATTTCGCGATGCAGGCACGGTAATAAAAGTAAGCTGGACGTGAGACAAAGCCTCTAGCCGGGATTACGCGGCCATCGCAATGGATCACTGCAGCCTTTGATATGGTGTCTAAACATCACCTGACTAACTGGACACGCCCACGTCATTTGCCGATGTGGATACAAAAAGGCTTTATGATACGACCGACAGCCTTGTTCCCGAAAACAGAAATCCCTCTTAAAACTCGTCGCACTTTGAAAAACATATCCATAAAACTATACTCCAAGTTTACGACCGAATACATAAAAATATGTACCTTAACCTCGGCTCGGCGAAATTTGGCTAGAGAGAACACTTTTTCTAAGCAAATAAAATCTTGTACCTTCATACTTTCGTAGATTCAATATTAAAGGACTCTGCGAACGAACTGAGTAAAATATCAATAAAATATTTCCGATAACATGAATACTAAATGTTTGAACTAAAAAATGCTGTAGTGACGGCTGGTTGAGTACATAGAGTTCTGAATAGGCAGGTGCACAGTTCTGGAGTTCCTCCAATCTCATCTGTCGTAGTTGGCAATGCACCGAGAGGCCGCATGTGCGATCTTTGCTCCAAGCTCATTGTTGCGTTCCTCTCGATATGGAACGTGTCTTGTAAGCACGAATCTAAACTGGATAAGTAAAAAAATATGCGTGTATTCTATTTTTAAAACATTCTTTTTTATTTTCTCTTCTTGGTTCGAAGGTTATTTCAAAACATTGCTAGTCGTTTTTCTGTCTGGTGAAAGGAAATCTACTACAATAAAAATCTACAGAGTTTTACAGCGCAACAAATACCGAAGCCTTAATGAAGTGTGTCCGCTCGTACCACAAGCTGCGCTTTAAGAAGTGCCAGGTGAAAGCAAGCTCTTTTTATAGCGACTAAAATAAAATCGCCACGCGTAAGTAAGGAGGAGTCCCAATGGATGCAACCACAACAATGACAACATAAACACAAAAACATTCCTTAACCCAAAGCTCTAAAGTCGGTATTCACTCCAACCTCGAACTGTCTGTGAACAAAACAATGCCTGGTTTACGGATAGGATTGCAAACAGTTGCTGTGTCCAACGGTTATGATCCGTCGTTTCAGCAACACGCCAAATTTAGTCCCGTCATAAAAATAAAAAGCAAAGTAGTCTGGATAACACATGCTCTGAAGATTATCTGTACGACATACTGTGCCAGGTCTTGAATAATTCAGTCCTCAGTTCTGTTCAAGAATGATGATAAAATGAAGTTATAAAAAAAGAGTAAATAATGTCCCACTAGAAATCAATATGAGGTAGAAAACAACGCGTAAAACAATAAACCCTGAAATAGTTAATGTGCCAAGAAGGAGCGTGGGAGCCAATTAATTTTTGCTGAGACCTCGGTTTATGTTTTCCCGGATAAATAAGGAGATTTAGCGGCGACGCCCAGAGCCGCCTCATAAAATGGCTTGCTCGTAACCGGCCGTGGCCAGTCCCCTAACTAACGATTCTCGATAATGTTACAATAACTCTGGATTTTATACTGCAACCAACCCATACAAATAACAACTTCAATATAGGAACAACTTATAAGATCGTTTTAAACAAGATTTTAGTATAAAGTAACAGAAGCGCTTCAAAACTTGTTATGCAGATATAAATATAATATTTCAACTGCCAAATATTTTTTCACGATACCATATAAAAGTTTTTCAATACAAACATCATAAACAAAGTTACGAGCCACGGTACATTTGATGGTGCATGAAATTGCACCGTACATACAAGAGTCATTCGAATGCATTTTATCTTCGTAGAGTAGGCGAGGAGGCCGGGCGATGACTAAATAATGACCAGGATAACGCAGTTTTATTGCCAGCTCCGTGTTGCGAATATATAAATGAACCCTCGAGGGAGTGTTAAAGACGCCGCCAAAGAACTCCTGTCGAAACAAGTCGGGCTCAGAGAAATGGCGCAGTAAACCACCCCATCCGCTGAGACGTCATTTTGCTCTTTGTACGAAACTGCTGTTTGGAACACAAAAAACATAATAAGAATTGTATATTTGTACCAACGAGCCAATTTTCAGCACAAATCGCTGTTGGCTAAATAAAGTTTGTTGATAAATTGTCTTTTCTTCTGCTAATTTTATTGTATTGTAGAAAAACGTCCAATTTATGTATCCGTCGATGTGTGTTGTATGTATACGTATTTTTCATATGCGCCTTTGGTTGAGATAGTAAACATATTTTTTATGAAAATGTTAACTTAAAAAATACGCAGCTTTTATACGTCATGTGAAAAGCTTCTCCGGTAAAAGTTAAAGATTTTCCTCCTTTGGTCTGCCAGTTCAGGAATATCTCTTCAAAACTTCTCTTTGTACATGAAAAGAATTATATTGGCATTAGAACAAAAAAAAACCTAGATAGCCCAGGCTTAAAACTAGTGAAGAACACAAGGAAACAAATGGCAAGTGAGCACGAAAATTAGTTTATTTTATGTATTTAATTATGCCAGTTGTGTTCACGGCTCCAGTTCAAATTGTGATTTCACGGTGTTAAAATATTAAAACTTTAATTGTATTCCGGCGCCCGACTCCATAGCCGTAAAGAAGTCGGCTAGGCGCTCCGTTGATACACTATTAATGCAATTGTTCGAAAACAGCGCGGGGCAATAAAATTTAGCCTTCAGGTAGAATATTCCGCCCCACTTCGCAGCCGTAGCCATAATTTTTCGCATTGCGGATTTCAGGTAAATGTGTTTCATTACTTCATTTTACGTTTTTACGACTAATGAGATTGTTTTAAAGGAGCAGAGATTGCATGCAGATAAATAAATTCAATTAATTTTAATTAAATGTAAAATCGATTTCTTAGTCTTCTCTCGTCGTCTGTTTATCGTGTGGTTAGTGCCAAACCTAGTGTCAGAGCTTCTATATCGTCCATGGTCCAGGCCTCAAAGTGAAGTCTGACTTGGCTTTACATGGTGTCGAAAATTATCTCTCAAGCACGCTGGTTTCCTCACGATGTGATACATGGATCCGAAAAATTTGAAGTTTGGGTTCGAACTCGAGACCTATGATTTGGCAGTTTGACGGTCACACCATTAGGCAATCACTGCTATTATAATTTTTTGATGTAGATATTAAGCTAATCACTATAAAGTAAACAGTAATGTGAATACTAATATTTAAACTCCAATAAATATATTATAGTATTCAGTAGGCAATAATGCACAACATACTCCTGTTGAAAAACTCACTGCAATGTACTGCTCACTAGTTATATGCTAAAGAAAATAGGGTAGTTAATAAAAAAAAATCGAATTAGTCCGTCAGATAGATTTCCAAAAACTAGTGGACAAGTATTTCTTTCTTTTTTCACGTAAACAAACAAACAATTAAAAGCACTGTATCGACAGTGCTTTTAAAACTCGTGTGATGTTATATGCTAAGGCATTATTACCGGTGAGTGACGTCACAAACCCCCACTCAAATATTTGACGAGTTTTATCTTCGTAAATTTTTATTGATTTGATAAAACAAAAAATGTGTATCCTATATTTTTCGATAATCTAACAGACGGGCTAATTAGAATCATATTTTTTTAGTCAGTTAGTAAACATCCCTACCTACCAGTGTCGTATCACTATGCTGTTGCTGCTTATTGAGTCTCATGGTTTGCCACTATCATTTTCTCAGAAGCAGGCCTAGAAGCACCGTAACAACCCGGAGTTTGGAAATTGATGATGCATCATAAGACACGGGAAGCACGTAAGCCTTTGGCTCTGAGCCTTATGCGGCCGCCACACACTCGTCGAGTGGCATGGGAAGTAGCGTGGAAAGGAGGCAGTGACATATAGTATAGTGTGGCAACTTCACTCGTCATGCCCCACGTCATGCTCCTCGTCCTCCCATCGCTCCCTATTTTGTCGGATTTTGTTTTTGAAGAAGAGACGCGATTAATTGAGCGAGTAGAGCAGAGCAACATCGCGGCAAATAGCGGTAGCGCGAGGAGCATAGCGATGAGCAGCGCAAGGAGCATAGTGTGGCGGCCGCATTATATCTCTCCGGTCGAGTCTGATTGCCATGCCATATTACTATGGAAGTAATGTTTCTATGTTTACAGGCAACTGCACTGTATGACTTTAATATCTCAAGCATGATTGTTTACCGCCCAAATTACAATTATACCTGCTTAGCAATTAATCATGATCCTTCCTACTTCCTGAAAATACATATAATAAAGGCGAAAGTTTGCAAGTATGGATGGATGTTTGTTACTCTTTTACACAAAAAACTACTGAACGGATTTGAATGTAATTTGGTATACACATAGTTTATTATAGCGGCACGGTTGATGCAGTGGCTTTAGTAGCGGGTTCGGTCCCCGCACGGAACATATATTTGTATGGCCTACAGATAGTTGTTTCGGGTCTGGGTATTTGTGTATGTGGGTTTAAATGCTTTTGAACGCACCCACGATACAGGAGAAATTCCAAGTGTGGGGCAACGTTTAAAAAAGAAACCTGGATTAACACAGATAGTTTTTATGCCGATCTTATCTTCCCGTGGGATAATTTTCGAGTTGTAGTAGGCGAAGTCGCTAGCAACAGGTAGTTTCAAATAGTGCTCGCTTGACATCACGCTTATTTTCATCCTGGCGTATTTTTCAAGCCTGACATACTACCACCACCCACCACCTACCAGACCCAGACTGACCCAGTACCTAACGGGTTATGGTGGTCGTATAGGCTAGTAACTCCATGTACTATACTGGTATTCAGCTGAATCCGGTTAGACTGGAAGCCGACCCCAACATAGTTGAAAAAGGCAGATGATGTTGATATCTTTAATAACTCCAAATAAGCTCCATCTAGACATCAAAGACTGAAGCTACCTCGGCATCAACAAACATGCACACGTTAAAAGGCCGGTATAAAAATAAAAATAAAACATTCGTCTATTTTCGGAAAATGTTTTCCCATCGGCACAGATATTTTTATTTTTCAGTATAGTTGAAGCTACAGCTTTATTTCGTTCGCTTTTACAACTAAAAATAGCCGTGTTAAATTGTGTGTTTTTTTCTGGATATGTACATAATCTGTGACGGAAAGTATTATATTTGATTTATCATTAAGTCGAGTTTTAATTAAAAAATATTGTCTTTAGCTTTCAAACCAAAAAAAAATAAGGAGGTGTCGACAAACTTTAATTAGGCAACTTATGAACATAACACGTTTTATATAAATATATAAACTTAGAACAGGGTTTGAACTTTTTTGAATAGAAGCTGGCATATCGACCGACCGCCATTTTGTTTTTTTTTAGAAATCACGGCCTACGATGAAATTGGTATGTTTGGGTAGAGGATACCTCGATAAACAAAAATGTCATGTAACATGGTACCCCAAAGTGTCACGTTAACGAGATATTTGAAGGTAAACATCGACATATGAGTACAATGGCCACTTAAGTATAAATTTTACCTTTTACAGGCGTTATCACTGTTTACTGAAAGAAAGTAGTTATATTACTAGAAGCACGAGAAAACTATTCTTTTAGATAACATCGTCTCATTGCGATGAGAATCGATTTACTCGTGCGCATAATTCGCGCATACTCGTGAATACAACTTAACGTCTAAACCCGTAATAAGTCTATTTTTAATGATTGTCGTTGTACTCATATGTCGATCTTTACCTTCAAATATCTCGGTAACGTGACACTTTGGGGTACTTACCGTGTTACTGGACCTTTTTTGTTCGTATATAATATATGCCCTCTATTCATACATACCACTTTAATCGTGCGCCACGATTATGAAAAAAAAACAAACTGGCGAGCAGGTTGATATACCACATCGGTTCTATCCCCTTTCCTCCACATCAAAAAACCTCTTTATTTCAACTAAAATGACGAAGGATTTTTAAAGGAGGAGGTTCTCATTTCGTCGGATCTTTTTTTTTTATGTAGATGGCTGGACCGATTTTTTTCTTTTATTTGAAAGGGTATTTTCTTTTATTTTATACTTCACAGGTGGTCCCATAATCATTAAGTCAATCTGATAATGGGATTCTGGAGAAATCTTCAATTTTTATAGGCCAACTTGAAGTGATTCGAGTAGTTTTTGGAAGAGTACCATCTTCAAGTGATCCCATTTCAATGTAGTGAAGATTTGATGAAGACTCCTCAATAAATGGTAGGAAGTGAACTGGGTTTGCTGAAATCTCATGTCTGTCTATTGTTTACACCTGTTTATAACATAACATCACGCCGATACGCTGTGACTCTGTAGCGTTTTATTTTTCACTAAAAAGTGAAAAATAAAACCGACTTCAACAAAAAATAAAATAAAAATAAGTGACAAATAACCCTTAGAAAAAAAATCAGTTTCTGAAGTCGGTGAATTTCGTTTGTTTGATTTTGTTTTTTGCCACCGACTTCAGAAACTGATCTTTAAAAAGGTTTTGTAAACAATAAAACCTACATATTTCATACCAAGTTGCTCTCACCTCTGAAGTAACATTCTAAATTAAATTATCAGGAATTTACAATTTCGTGTCCTCAGTAAATCCTTGAAGGCCATTTTTGTCTAGAACATAATAATAAAAGGCAACGAGAACCATTAATGTCTACAGCATTTCAGTAGACATTATCAGTAAGATATTTAATGTCAGTTTCAGAGCTATCGGACACCAAAATGTCCGAAAATTGTAGACTTGAGTTATTATCGCTTGACCATAACTTGATATTTTAAATTGAAACTCTATTTGCAGATAAAAAAATCCTGTAAGTAATTAGTTTTATTTATAGTTTTTTTATGTTTTCATCTAAGTATTTTTATTTTTTTAGAGTAAAAAAATATTAACACAAACAATTCGTTTACGGAATTCACTTTCAATTTCAAAATGAAATAAACACATGATGAAAATAATGCATTTATTTAATATGTGTATTTAGTTTAACATTTACATTATTCACTTTACTTCGGACGATATACATTTATTTATTGATACAATAATACTTATTTACAAAAAGGATAACACTAAATAACACTGTAACAATATACGTCCCATAAAATAATGACTGAAATTACCATAATAACATAAAGTATAATACATTTTCGAATAACGTTTTATCACATTTCTCGTACATATCGTAAAATTTCTATTGCGACGCTTTGGCTATATCTTATTTATATCCTGCAAGAGTTCTGCTCCCGTTTTGCTGTTTTCAATAAATCTTAAGTAACAATTTTTAGAGCATTTATTTTTCTCTATCCATAAAATCTTTCTTTGGATGGATCTACTACGCTATGAAATTAAGTTTTACTCCTGTACTCTATGAATTAAAATAAACAACAATTGCTCAACTTTTCTCATATATTTACAAAGATTTTATTCTTTTATTGTTCTTTGTTATTTAAGTTACAACTATTTTCAACTTAACATTTAATCGTATTGTGATAACATTAAAATATTTCTATTGTGATCTAGTTAACAATCCCGAGTACAAGGATTCAATGGTATCTGTATCAGTCGATCAGAAAATTTCAAATAAAATTCTTCAAGATTCTGACAATATTTTTAACACTTCATCAAAATTTGTTCATATATTTTTGAGCAAGGTTGCCACATTCAAACACACATATTCCCCGGTCGTGTGATGTCAGGAGGTTAGTTCTGTTCCTTTAGCAGGAATGTCAAGTGTATCAGTTGTGTTATCAGGTGGGGATTCATTCGCAGTACCAAGTAGTTCTTCTCACTTTCTTATCAACTATTCCTAATCTCTTGCACTCTCCGGGAACGCCTCGAAGAGAATTATCTGGAATTAACAAATAAGTTTATTAATTTACATCAACGTATACATGAGATGCAAGACATACACAAGAGGAACTGTTTTTTAGAATAAATAAAACCCAGCAACTGCCACCAAAAAAGAAACCAAACCCGAAGTAAACTATAATAACAATCCACGATGAACAAACTATAGCCAAAAGATAGGTAAGCTAAGTGAGAAAAGATGTCAGTTTTATTTCTAGGCTCAAAGGGATGTCGGCTAGAGTAAGCTCTATACTGGACCACTCTTAGACCTATAAATATTTGGAGTCGATAGCTTAGGCCGTTCAATAATTCAAGTGTTAAGAAATGTCGAATTTGGGTCCTAGGATTTACGGTAGAGGGAAAATGGGTTAGTATTGACCTCAGGTATTCTAAATCTCTCTTAAATACAAGGATTACTGGTCTACTGGGTTGAAATCTCTACAAAAAAATCGATTCAGAATTGGTATTTTTTTATTTATGTACAAGATGTGCGCCACTAGTTATCGCGGCAACGGCATAGAGGGCTAAGGAGGAACATGGGTGGTTTTTAGTCAGTAGAAGTCTGACACTCCCTTTCGCTCTGCCCAAGAGCGGGAGGGGTTATTGGATGATATTCAATCCGCCAAAAAAAAAAAAAATCGGTTTCAGGTTGTGAAAAATGAAGATTTTTCATACAAACTATCAGCCTCTAAGTATTTAAAGAAAATCATTTTAAAGTATCCTTCCTTATTGCGCATCTTCTTTACAAAAACATGTCTTGTTCAAAATTCCATCTTTCTAGGCAAAATAATTAGGGTAGAATTTTCATGGTATAAGATCAAAGTACCCTACTGTGGGTTGTTCGAAAGAGATACAGCGGCCCCGGATACAAAGGGCTAAGAGTGAACATGGGTGGTTTTTAGTCAGTAGAAGTCTGACACTCCCTCCGCTCCGCCCAGAGCGGGAGGAGTCATTTAATGATTCCCCCTCCAAAAACAAAAGTTACCACACACTACCATCTAGGTCTACGTAATCCATATACCTACTATCCCTCATACTACTGACTACACTACTAAAACTAAACTAAATATTGCTCTGAATATGTACGAGGAAGCTCAACTAACTGTAAGACCAAATTGTACAATTACTTATTGCAAATAAATAATTATGATTATCTTTATTTTAGTTTTAGTTATTAAAAACAATAAATATTATAAAACTTTGCTCTTTTTGGGTAGCAAAAGACCAAGGTTGTATCTCCTTAATATTGATGTTTACTGACTTAAAAAAATATGATTCTAATTAGTCCGTCTGTTAGATTATCGAAATCGTTTGTTTTATACAATAAAAAAAAAATGACGAAGATAAAACGCGTCAAAGATTTGAATGGGAGGTTGTGACGTCACTGACCGTTAAAGAATGTCATACTAATGTCTCAGAAAATGACGTCACATGAGTTTTCAAAGCACTGTATCGTCGTCATTGTTTGTTTACGTGAAAAAAGAAAAAATACGTGTCCAATATTTTTTGGAAATCTATCTGACGGACTCATTAGAATTGTTTGTAAACTACCCTATAAGCTCATATTATATAAGGTTATATTATATAAGGCTATATCTAGGTACAGTTGATAAGGGTTCTACCATAAATCCAGTATTTTGCCAACGATTATTTCAGATTAATATTTTCACTATATAGTTTCGCATCTTCCCACCACAAAAGCGAAGGCAAAAAAAAGGAAAGCTCAGCGGAAAGAAGGTGTAATGCTTGGAAGCGTGCCTAAACTTTACTGACCTACAAAGCAATTCATTGGTGCAACTTGACGAGAACGTAACCTTCTAACAGACCTGCGGGTGAGATGGTACTAAGTGTAAGTGAAGTGCAACACATCTTGCCGGGGCTGCGGGTTGTTCGCAAGAGATACTGCGGGCCCGGCCACAGAGGAACATGGGTGCTTTTTAGTCAGTAGAAGTCTGACACTCCTTTCCGCTCTGCCCAAAGCGGGAGGAGTCATTTGATGATTTCTCACCCTCCAAAAAAAAGTGTTGCTACACATTATGTTCGGGTCGGCACAGCCGGTCGGCAAATATCTACTGAGACCTAAACATTTAGCTATCCGAAAATGATAAATTTTCCCAATCAATCTTGAACTTAATACTTTGATGAATCTATAACCCGAATAAAATATGATACAGCGAATTTGGATACTGAACCGAATTTTCTAGTCAGAACGAGCCGAATCTAGGTTAAATTTGTGCTACTGGTTGGTGTTCTTGTTCGGGAAATACTACCGAATCGAATGTGCCGAACCGAACAAAATAGTTGCACCTCAAACAGTACCCGAACATTAATATGACATTTCGGGCCAGGTCACGAGCACCAATATGTATACATGAAACAAATTTTAAAAGTGACCTTCTCTAGTGTTGATTAACTTTTGGTGTCTGCTAAGTGTACATAGTTTTGCTCGTGACTGTACAGTAAAGTGTTATTTACAACATATACAAATACGAGAACATTCTAAAACTTCTAAATTCTAGAAGGATTTGAACGTGTGCTTTGTCACAAAAACATTATTATCCTTATTGTGGTTTAGCATCTATAGCTGCATGCGATGCGTCATTTGACTTTTTTGTCAAGATGACGCTATAGTCACATTCTAAGACGACAACAAACAATACACACATTTTATTTAAGTTTACACTATTTCGTCATCTTTCAATGAGATTCTATCTATTTGTGTGTCGTTGACACAGCTCAAATATCATCACATAATTGTCTTCGGGTATATCTAATCAATCACATCAAAACTGGGTAACACGGATCAAATATACACAGGTTGGATTACAGTTATTAACTTGGTGTACTACAAATCCATACTGATTTCTTATGGAAGTACTTATAAGACCTGACAGTGCTGACACACTTATTGCGATATGCAAAACCATGTCTAGCACGTAGAACCATTATGTTCTATATAATGGTTCTACATACAAACAATTCACGAAGCCAAAAGATACTTATTCACCTCGACTTTTTTTGTTCTGAGCAGTAACTAGGGACACTTTTAGTTACGAAGATATTGGAAGGCAAGTTTCTAACATATTCACAAAGTTATTTTTTTGTTTTATTAATAACTTTTCTTTAAATACCTCCATTGCCCCTGTAATATTCTATGTAAATAATATAGTAACTTTTCAAGTAACTGCGTCTGTGACCATTTTATAAAATTAAATTCAATTCATATTATTTCGCTATTATGATCTATTTTTCTAAATGGTCACAGGCGCAGTTACTATTATGAAAGGTATATTTTACGAGTTTTATCGCAATTCATATTATGATCTGCTTAATGTGCCATTTTAGACGGCCTGCACAATGTTTTGAGTGCATTATTGAGTTCTACCTTAAACAGCCATATTTAATACCAAACAAAAAATTGCTTCTCAGCAATAAATGTTACGAAGAATTACCCCTTGTATGTACACATGTGTATGTTATGTGGAAGTTGTAATGTCACATAATATTTGTCAAAATCCATGACACAGTAAATTGATCACTATTTTTGGTTAAGCTTGTATTATCTAACTATCTAAGACTAATTAGAGGTCCAAAGTCCGATGTGCAAAACTCGTTATCGCGTTACAAAGACATGTTGTTAGTAAAAATGTGTTTGTCCTTACATTTGTCATTATCGTTTCTGTCTGATTCCACTGAATCCTCGCTGTTCATGGACACCATCGATATTCTTTTGTTTCTTTGCTGCAGTAGAAGTTCTGGAAATGGAAAATATTTTGATATTAGAATGTGAATTTTTTTTTTTTTTTTTTTTTTTCCTGGCTTCGCACGGTTTGTGCATTTAGCCAATGTCAGGTTATTTAATTTATTGTAGGAGACAAAGGTAGGGAAACTGGAATTTATTAAAATTATTCATTATTTAAAACGGAATTTGGGATTTAGGATCAGTAATATTACTAACTATATTGAAAATGTATGATGAGATTCAAAAATATATTACAATTTAATATTATTAATGGAGATGAATGAAGCTATACATTTATATACAGGTAAACTATTTGTACATAATAAAGAAAGAACTGAAGTAGGAAAAGGAATACGGAGAGATAATAGATCACTGAAAAAGGATGAACGGTCATACAGGGGACAGGAGAAAAGAATGTGGTTCATGTCGCCCACATCTGTGCCAAAGGAACAACTGGGATCACTTATAATTTTAAGTTTGGCAAGATGAGCAGGAGAGCAGACGTGACCAATTCTCATTCGTATGAGAACGGAGGTCTCCATCTTGCCAAACTTAGCCCTGCCAAACCACGGTTTTTCCGAAACATCGGGGTGGATGAAAGAAAAATACCGACCCTTTTGTCTACTACTGATTTCCCAGGCCTGCTTCCAGGTGTCCAAGAGAAAAGTTTTAGGTAAGTTCACAATATCATAGTTGAAATTTATGTATGGAACAATGTCCCCACACTGCACCGCTTCACCAGCGAGAGAATTCGCCACTTCATTGCCCTCGATTCCAACATGGGCTGGAACCCACGCGAAATGCAAGGCATTGCCTTCAGTTAAAGTTCTGTACGCAAATTCTCTTATCAAAGAAATTATCGGAGACTGGGATTTATGTATCAGTGGAGATTTGTTGATGGCTAGAAGAGCACTTTGACAATCTGAAAAAATTATAACGTTCTTAAGCTTAAAAACCCGACTATATTCAATAGCTTTTAAAATACCAAAACATTCTCCTGTGAACACGGAAGTCTCCGGAGGAAGTTTAATTTTTTGAACAATGTTGTATTGTGAGTGGTACGTGCCAATTCCGACACAACCCGTCGGAGAACGCTTGGAAGCATCCGTAAAAATGTGGTGATATTCCGAGTGTTCGGATAGAAAATTGTTGAAACTTAGATGACAAACGGGGTCAGATTTACTAGTACAGTGAAATTTTATTATGGGATTGAAATGTAAACTGTCATAACTATTGCTAAATATGGGAAGTTTGTTTGAACGGTGAATTGGAGAAGATAGAGAAAGGTATTTTTTATAGCTTATAACCAAACAAGGAGCAGGTTTATGGGACCAGTAATCTGAAGAATCAATCAGCGACACTAAAGTGTTCAGTTTAGAAATGAGAGGATGAGTTGAGAACTGAATAATTCTGAACAAGTAATTATCAGAAAGGAACTGTCTTCTAAGATATAAAGGAGCTTCCCCGCATTCAACCTGTAAGGCATTTATGGGACTCGACTTCATAGCACCCGCAATAATTCGTAATGCTTTAGACTGGACACGGTCCAATTTTTTAAAAGCCGTAACACTGCCCGGTTCAAGAATAAATAACCCATAATCTAATGTGCTTCTAATTATAGCATTGTATATTAATTTTAAAGAAAAAGGATGTGCACCCCACCACACACCTGACAAACATCTAAGCATGTTTAAATGATTTTCGCATTTACTAACAATAAAATCGCAATGGGGAACACTGCTTAATTTAGAGTCTAAAATTACACCCAAATATCGGAAATTGTCTTTGACTGGAATAGGTGTATCTTTGTAGTAAAGATTAACTCTGGGAATGTTTCTCTTCCGGGTGAAGAAAACAGCCGCGCTTTTAGATGTTGATAACTCCAAACCGTTTACATGTAACCATGAATCCAAAGCACCTAGAGCAGAATTAATAGAACAACTAGCTTGCTCAATAGACTGACTTGTAGCATATAATAATAAATCATCGGCATATTGAAGAACTTTCACAGGATTAGGCAAGGACGAGTCTAAATCAAAAGTGTAAATATTGTATAAAAGGGGGCTGAGCACAGAACCTTGTGGGAGACCTCTCCATACAGTATGCGATACCTCACGATCCCCTATTATCATGTTAACAGAGCGTTCAGTCAGGATATTAATGATGAAATTCAACAAGTTCATTGGAACTTGTAAGGCTTTTAATTTATTTTGTAAAACTGATAATACAACATTATCATAAGCTGAATTAATGTCAAGGAAAACCGCGACTGTGGATTGATTATTAGAAAATGAAATCCGAATATCCGATGTTAAAATGCTTAAACAGTCACTGGTACTTCTACCTTTTCTAAAGCCATATTGTGATTCTGCCAGGAGACCTTTACTTTCAACAAACCATTCTAGGCGATTTTTAATTAAGTGTTCTGCTAATTTTATCAGAATTGACGACAAAACAATGGGACGGTATGAAGAAACATCAGAAGGAGTTTTATTTGGTTTAAGGAATGGCAACACCATTTGACGTTTCCATTCTACAGGAACGTTTCCTGTAACCATAATAGAATTAATGAGCTTTAGGTAGTAATTGAGAACGTCGTCATTTAAATGAGAAAAGAAGGAATATGGTATGCCATCAATGCCTGGGGCTGAATCCTGCGTTTTACTAATAACAACCTTCAATTCAGTGAGAGTGAAGGGACGATCTAGCGACGAATGAATATTTTGGGTATTGGGTATGAAAGCTAGGTTAGCCTCGGGAACCCATGGAGGAGCTAATTTATTTAAAAATTCGCTGGCTAACGAATCAGGGATAGGAGAATGGTTATTATAGATGGATCTAAATCTACGAATGTTGCGCCAGACAATCGTAGGGTGAGTATTCGGTGAAATAGTTATACAAAAGTTACGCCAAGATTCAAATTTTTTCTTTTTAAATAGTTTGCGGGTTTCTAAAATTATGCTAGTAAGAATTTCAAAGTTAATATCTGACATTTCAACGTTATAATTATATTCAGCCTCTTTACGTTTCTTAATCCTTTCTGTGCACTCTGAATCCCACCAGGGAGGCGACGGAATTGAACTAATATTATTCTTTTTTACAGGAAAAACCTCATCCGCCGCTGCAATTAATAAGCGTGCTAAAGCTTCAGCACAACTGTTTTCATCACCATCAGAAATAACTGGCAAAGAACAAAGCTTTCTGTCAACAATGTCCTTAAATTTGTCCCAGTCACTACTATTACCATGGGGTAATTTATGTTTTAGATTTGATCTCCTAATTGGTGCATTTGGTTTACAAAGAGGATAAGAGATGACTATTGGAAAATGGTCACTACCAAAGGTAGAGGACAGAGTGTACCAAGTTAGGGAAGACGCAAGGTTAGGAGAACAGATAGTAAGGTCAATTGCGCTTTGGTTTTGGTTAGGATCAGAACGTCGAGTGGGTGCTCCTGAATTCAAGATGCATAAGTTATGAACATCTATTATATCGAGTAATTCATCCCCATAACTATTCGAAATTGAACAACCCCATGATTGGTGATGGCAATTAAAGTCCCCCAGTATTAAGAATGGTTTTGGTAGAGAAGAAAGGAGATTATTCATCTCTTGAAGTACAGAAGAAGAAGGGTGAGGAATGTATATAGAGACAAAACAAGTATTATACACTTTTATAGCTACAATTGAAATTTCCTCATTATGAGGTGGTAATGTAATTAAGGAAAAAGGGATAGAATTCTTAATAAGTATAGCTACTCCACCATACCCATCAGATCTATCCTCTCTAATGGTCAAATAACCATTGATTTTAAAAATATGATGAGCTTTGAGCCATGTCTCTGCTAAAGCAAAGACAATAGGTTCAAATTTATTTAACAAATATATAATATCACTCTTTTTGTTTATTAGACTGCGGCAGTTCCACTGGATTATTTTGGATGTGTGGTCCATTATGAATGAATTGAGGTACATTAAAAGAAGAGGCAACGTTGGACGGTGAAATGTTGAACTGAGAGAGAAGACTGTGTAATGCAGAAAGAAAATCATTTATAGAAAAATTTACATCTTTATCTGAAATATTGTTATTATTGGAAAAAGCACAACCATCTGATGGTTGAGGAATATTAAAATCTTTAATAATAGCATTGTGAGCTTCTTTATTATATCCTGGTACAGATTTAGGAGGGGAACGTGGTTTGAAGAAGACAGTCTTTTTATAACTTGGTGACGTTTTATTAGGTAAAGACGTTGATGGAGTATCATGCAAGTTTTTGGATGGTGGAGCCATGAGTGTGTCTGCGTAAGATTTTGATATTGGAGGATGTATTTTTGCTGCTTCAGCATATGATACAGCGCTTTGTGCCATATATGTTTTAATTAATTTTTGCCTAGAAAATTCTGGGCAAGACTTATTTGTTGCAAAATGGTACCCAGAACAAAGACAGCAAGATGCATTTTCTGGGGCAGTTTCACAACTATCCCCAGTATGTCCTTGACCACATTTATAACATTTAGGCTTCGACCTACACTGGAGTTTTGTGTGCCCAAAACGACAGCAGTTGAAGCACTGAACTGTGGGGAAAATATACAATTCTACAGGTAATGCATTATAACACATAAAAATTCTTTTTGGTAAAATCTGTCCATCGAAAGTAACCACAATCGATTGGGAAGGTTTCCATATGGTACTGCCATCCACGACAGTTTTAAAATTAAGGCGCCTCACCTTTAAAATGGGCCCGCAGCCAATTGGTACAGAAATATTCTCAATGATTTCCTCCGGAGACCATTCCGCAGGAACTCCACGCACTAAGCCCATTCTGGTTACATTATAAGTGGGTATGTAAGCTTTATAATCATATTTCGCAAGACTACTACTATTAATAAACGAATTTGCGTCCAAGAAATTGGAAAATGAAATACTAATTCTATTACGCCCGATTTTTTTGACACTGCCATTAATAATGTTATGGAAGGCATTTATTTTTAAAAACTTCCCAAATGTGATGGGATGCAGTGTGGTTCCATCATTTTCCGAAATAGAACTTTTAGAAACGTGAATTATAAATGGCGCGATGTCCGACTTTTCGTAAACTTTACGCCCAATTTGAGCGGGAACTGAAGGCGCTGGAGTAATCGGTACTAAGTTGGTGGGTGCGTTTATGGTAGAGGTAGTAACTATAGAAGATATTTGTTCCGCGCTTATGGTGGAGTCTACTACACAACCACAACCCGAAGATTCGGATCCATGGCCTTTGCGGGTACGACGACGTTTATTACAGTGCTTACAGACATGCACGCGAGTTCTTTTTAAAGATTTGGTCGTAGACGACCCATCGGTATCCATACCCGATTCATTTGAAATGGTTATATAGCTGCCTACCGGGGGGACAAAGTCCCCCGGATCAGGCGGATCATTCATTGTCACCACCTATCTATATTAGTAAAAAAACTTACCCCTACCGAAGAATATACCTACACAACTAAATTAAGATTAAATATAAAGAAACTACGACACTAAAACTACGATTACTGATACTATTATATAATTAAAAATATTTTTTATGAAAGATCAAAAAGGACGCGTCCACCAAGTTAGAAGTTTCCCGCGCTTCGAATGTGAATTGATGTATAGCAATAATTAGAGGTTTTTTTTTTTTTTTTTTTTTTGTTTTTGGCGTTGCACTATTCGTGCTTATTGCCACTGACAATTAATTAGAGGTTATAAACAAGTAGTTTTAATATCTTAGTATGCACGCTTTTTGAACATCGTGAGGAAACCGGCATATCTTAGAACTAAAAAATCGAAGATATGTGACATCTACCAAACCGCACTGGGCCCGCGTGGTGGATTATAAGCCCATCCCTCACCTAGAGAGGAGGCCTGAGTCCCTGCAGTGGGAACAATATAGGCTAATGCTGATGATGCTGATAATTATGCACGCTTTTAACGTTGTATCTCTTGCTACGTCGATCTTACATCTTATCCTAGGTAATATTATAAACGCGAAAGTTTGTAAGTATGGATGTTTGTTACTCTTTCACGCAAAAACTCCCGAACGAATTTGGATAAAATTTGGTATACAGATAGTTTATAGCCTGGATTAACACATATGATAGTTTTTATCCCGATTTTATCTTTCCGTGGGATAATTTTCAAGTTGTAGCGGGCGAAGCCGCTGGCAACACCTAGTAATGTATAATCTCAACATGCAAGAAGTTACCAACATTCCGATTAATAAAAACATAAGTCTGTTTTGATAAGGAAATAGGTTCCAAAGATAGAACACAAATTACATAACCCGGAAAATGCCACCGAATGTTCATGATTATAAGAAACAAATACGCAGGCTAAATAGCACAAAACATTACAATTTATGACGACGACAACGTTTATAAATTTTTGATCTCCAAACTTCCTCCAATGAGACATTAATGACATCTCGTTTGTCAAAACAAAACTGAAGCGATTGTCGACATTTAAATAATTTAGATGAATCTTATTTAAATAACTTCCCTTCTTTACCTTAAAGTTCGGCGTAACAAAGTATAATAAAAATAGATTTTGATAATGGAGAATGAAGGTCGGGATGGAACAATTTCATTCGTCAATAATATCTAAACTATGTACATTATCTACAATAGGTATATCTATTGACCGAAAGCACTAGATTACACATCAATGGCATATCTCAGATAATTTATCGGCATGTCATGAGTTTCTAAATTGTGTAAATGTACTATTTACCACGTTAACGAGTTGTGTTATCATTATCATTAAGGATAATGTGACAAAAATGTTCGGCATAACACAAACATTTGAATTCGGAAGTCCCCTGGTTTCCACAGAGTGAACCAGTGAATACGGCCACGATATACGAGTTGTAAATATCGTAGGTTGGAATCCTGACAGGTTACAGTCCAGCAAAAATCGTTTGAAGCGAGAAACGACACGACCTTATGTAAACGAGTTACCGACTATAAACATTCACAGGAAAATAGACACTAAAGTATCCATGCAATTATGCAGGTGACTGTACTTTATTTCATGCAAATAATTTCGACACCATCGTCATCTTCTTATTATTGCCCATTCTACTTGGGGTCGACGCAATACAGTCACACACACAACACGGTCAGACGTCAAGGCATTATTTACTCTTTTCTCTTTGAAATTATTTCGTCACTATTGCTCTCTATTTCATCATTCGAACGCATGTGACATCCCTAAACCGCAAGGCCTGCGACGTAGATCACGGCATTACAGATTAGGGAGAGGGAAAGCCTCTCATGAACAGGAGAGACATCCCAATGGTAGGAACATGAAGGAGCCGTTTATAAATATACCATTCATCCATACTATATGGTACACGAAACTGAAGAGAAATATTTACTACCGTTTATAGTGGTATGATCAAATTCAGTAGGTTATTTTAATACTGTTATGGTGGTTGCTTCCTGTCCTCCGTTACTTTTAATCCCTGTGAAGATCAATACCTATATAAAGAAAGTAATAATCTATTCTTAACAAAGAACACAATATTGCTCTTATAAACGCGGTCAAGTGGAGCAAATACAGGAAGATAAAAAAAAAATAATAATAATAATATTCCACAACTATCACACAACGCCATCTAGTCCCAAGCTAAGCAGAGCTTGTGTTATGGGTACTAGACAACTGATAAACATACTTATATATTTCTAAATACATACATATTATAGATAAATTACACCCAGACACAGAACAAATGATCGTGCTCATCACACAAACATTTGTCCTGGGTGGGAATCGAACCCACGACCTCCGGCATAGCAGTTAGGGTCACTAACCACTAGACCAACAGGCCAGTCAGATGGCAGATGTACTTTATTAGCCTTCAAATTAGCGTCATATTCACAAGTATCGATACAACAACAGTTTTAGAATGTGATTTATAATAAGGCACCGCTGCTATCTGAGTTGAGCCATACCTGACTGCGTTAGCAAAGCTGATAACAATGCAGATAAAGCCTACGATTCCGCGAAAATGTTCATACCCCATTCAGAACAATATTACGATACCTTTAATACAATTGACGGTTGTTGAGTAAATATGCATGATTACTGGGAATAGCCTTTGTCGACGCCTTGGACAGGTCGTTGATCGATGGACCGACGGAAGATCGACATAAAATTGTGATACAAAGAGAAAAATAGTTATCAGAAATATTTATATTATGATTGAATCCGCGCAGGATGTTTTAATTTGTGACCGGTATTCGATTACTATGCTACATAAACGGCATGATACTTCAAATTATAAATAAATATCGAGCAAAATTCAATCCACGTTTGAATACTATAAACAGGCAATAACAAGCATCCATCCTTTTAAAATATCATCATGTAAAATCAAATTCAGAATCGGAAATCTATAGTGATTTGTTGCGGCTAATTCCTAAACAATAGCAGAACCAGAGTACACAAACATTCCATTTATCACTAGAAATCTGTAAGGAATTGCGAGAACTAGCTGTCTTGTTGTTAAACCGAAATTCAATATTAGCGGACATCGACCGGAGGAGAGGCAGCTCAAACTACACTATCATCAACAAACTCCACTGTTAGACAATAATAGAACTCGATCGAATGGCCGTCACCTCCGCCGATAGTTTAGATAATATTCACGTAATGACGCAAAATAAACTCAGACAAGACGACAATAAAACCTCACTGTCTCGGTCACAGCACACATGATCCGCATATACATCAAGTCGCCCCGTCCGATGCTATTAGATGCTACGAGTATAGACAAAAGCCCATTGTGCATTTGAGGAAATCGCAATTGTCGCTAAATAGCTCTGAGTAACAAAGAAACGCGTTACCAGAAAGATTTAAACACCAGTTTACGCTTATCGGTGTAATCTCAGCGAGAAATGTGGCATTGTAACAGCGAGAGTTCAAAACGATCGTACTTTCGTCGCAGCATTCCCTTGTGATACTCCAATCTAATTATCCGTTAGGAAAGGTTGTTCAAGTTAGATAATACAGACGTTCTTCAAAGAGAAATAAACGAACGAACACAAGGATCGTAGGAACTTGTGAAACGTTCTGTTATGTGTACAACCAATACTTAAATTTGTTTTGCGTAAAGCAGAAACAGAGCGATCGTTGCATATTCGTTTGCATTTACAAAACAACGGTGTCAAAGAAAAACGTTGAGTTCCTGGCGTTCCCACAGACGAGACGCAACACAGTGCACATGCAACTTGCCAGCGAGTGTCCAATAAAAAAGTGTGTCGTCGACCCCGCGTGCGTCAGCCTGTGATAAAGGACCCCGCTCCTTCCGTCACGTATAATACGGGGAGCAGATGATGATCAATTAAAAAGTTTGTACGCATTAACTATACTGGAATTAGTTTCGTTCAGCGTGCGTGCCACATGGACTCAACGAATTTCTTTGTGAGAAATGGGCTCTGAGTGAACGTTAATGTAACTTATCTTAATGTAGCATTTATTATGTTGTGTGACTAAAAACGAATGTTCAATGAGATGTCAGTACAGTAATTTCAATCGCTACAACATTTATGATCACATTAATAGATACTCGTATCTTAAAATCACGTGAACGTAAGATGCACGTCGATGGCGGGATGGGTTACCGAACTAATAAAAAATAAGCTTCCTCGGTCAATAATTTAAAGTTGGTTTTATTACCAATTGCTTGAGTAGATATAAATACTTTCTACTGGCAGAAACATGCAGGGAGTGTCCTTATACATAGACAGTGTAACGTTACACTGACGTACGCAATGTTTGTAAGGTGATATAATTCTATCGAATTAGGACGGGCTCGCTTTGTCACACCCTCGCCTTGCATGACGCTACACTCATCTTTGCAATGTTTACTACGGGGCTTGTTTTGTTTTCGCGGCCAACTTTCATAAACTAGGTACAATAGTGAAGTATAAAAGACAAGTACGAGTACTTTATGAGTAGTCGTTACCACAGCCACATCATGACATGATTTTCGAACCAAGCAACGTAGTATAAGAGACAATCAATGTAATTTGAATGTTATACATAGTTCGTCATGCAATAACGGTACTGAAAATTGCATCATTAGTCAGTCCATTGTTTCAACGCTGTGCCCTTATCGACGTGGTCTGATATTGATGTTCGTATCGTTGCTAATCGTTGAACAACATCTACATTTTAACCAATGCTGATAAATTGGCCCAAACAATGCTACGTTATCTAGATGGGTAAAATGATATTTCAGCCGTATTATTGTAAGTGTTGATAGAGATAAAACAAGGCCTAGTTACCGCAGTATGCATACATATAACTCTATTATCTAACTAACTATGTTGTTAAAAACTAATCTCTTTTCGAAATTAGATCAACTTGGATATCTTCATCTTTTAAAAGTTTCTCTCGGGAAACCTTTTCTTTCCTTCCTCGTATCGTTTAACCATCGTATTTAATTACTAAGTCCAGTTCAACTTATGGCAACTGGATCCGCTCTTGCTAATACAAACACAACCAGTTCTTTCATTCACGTCAGCGAGGTTATGATTTCAACGCAAAACCAGATTCTCACAGTAAGCCTTATAACGTTATGAGTCCAACGACATTTGACACTGCTTGTGTCTTTGATTCAAGTATCATTAGAAATTGATTTATTTTCTACACCATTAATAAGAGTATGCTTTGGGTATACACTTATTTCTGTCCCGTTCTTTAGAGTTCCAGCAAACCGCGAATAACAACCGCTGCTATGATTATGAAATAAGATAAAAATAGGGTTCTTGAGGGTGAAATAGGGTTCACCTTTTTTCTGCATGGCTTGCTCCCATAGCAGCGAGGTAATGCCTTCGACCCACGCGTTCCTGATGACAGGGTCACTGGTCTCCAACTTGTAAGACTTCAGGTTCCTCTTCTTGTACCAAATCGTGAACTTGTGTTGGTCGTGCTCCTTAGCTGTTATCCCCAAGTCATCGACGGGAATGTCGTCCTTATATATGAAGTACTCCACTCTAGGTTGCTGTAAATATAAAATTGAATATTTAACAAATTGTTTTGTTTGCGTAATATTTTAACTTAATTGGGTTTGTCTTTGAAACAAAAATAGTTACGACCCTGATCATTAACTGACAACCAAAATTTAAAATTAATTGCTATCACAAAACCAAATTAGAAATGAAATATACAAAAGGACACGCAACCAAAATGGAATTCACGAAACGGGCCGAATTTAATATATTGTTTTTAATGATATTTTATTCAAATGCAAACTGATATCAAGAGCAGAATATCAATGTCAAGTTTATTTTTACATAAAATGTAAATGAAAGTCACCGAATCTTTGGACAAAAGGTCACATTAGCTTTGGTTGATTGTTACTAGAAACTAGAAAGGCATTAATGGTAATATTGGTAGCGGACGTACAATGGGACGGTCTCCCAGTATTACGTGTTTCCTGTACCATCAAACAGCTGAAAGCGACGATGCGTGGTAAATTAGTCGTTCCGTAGCATTGGCAAGGTCATTTAACTCTCGCCACTACAATTGCTATTGTGTACACAACTTCATTACAAAAATATCTCACAATTTGCTTTTGTCCGTCCTCTAGCTCCTAACGTACATTTTTGTTTAAAGAAGTGTCGATAAAGTCCGTGACAATGACCGACTACGTACTCATTCAACATGTCATGGTCACAGAACCCGCAAACCTTTACTGTAAATTTGTGTAGAATCTCTGCAGTGTAAAAAAATATTTAAACTTCATGAGATAAGACTAAAATACACACATCAAAAGTGTCTAGGGATCAACATATATTTTTGCAATAACTTTTCTCCTGATTGATATTAATTAAAATTTTCTTTAAGGATTCATCAAATAAAGTGTTTTCGTTTGTCACAGTAACGATAAACCAAGTCACCTTTGCATTAATAAAGAAATTTGCCATTTTCCTAATAAAGGGATTTTTGACATTTGAACCACTAACATTAAAGTTCGAAAAAAAGACTGAAATAACAGTTTTCTTTAAAATTTTATTGGGTAACTTAAACAATTAATAATCCGTGTTTCTACCGCGAACACTAACAACACAAGAACATCGGTTTGGCATACTCAAAATGAGTTCATCCAAATCACGCTGTGGAATGGCCGCCCATGTTCGTTGCAACAACAAAAAAAGGTGTTCTTGCGACTGGATACCCTCCATATTCGGCAGAGCTCTTCTCTGTAGCATATCCCATGCATGCTCAATCGGGTTCAAGTCTGGCGACTGAGCAGGCCAGGGCAGGACATTGATGTTAGCTGCGGCGAGAGTCTGTCTTACAACTCTTGCGGTGTGCGGTCGTGCATTATCATGCATTAACTGAAATAAGGGACCGATTTGCACTTGTAGAGGAACGATGACGTCTGATACAATCGTCTCAGCATAAATTTGAGCGTTGAGGTTGCCTCTGATCCAAATCAACTCAGTTCTTCCGCCGATCCAAATACCCGCCCATACCATGATGGTTCCACCACTATAAGGATGGACTTCCTGGCAGGATTTTAATCGCTGTTGGCGTCCAGGGGTTCTCCAGTGTCGTATACGTCTTGTATCCGGTCTCATACCAAAACGAGACTCATCAGAAAAGCACACGAAACGCCATTGTTCTTCTGCCCAATTTCTGTGTTCAAGAGCCCATTGATATCGAATCCTACGATTGTGCATTGCTATAGGTGGTACCCGTAGCGGTCTTCGGGAATGAAGGTTCACTTCATGCAAGCGGTTTCTGACTGTTTGGTCGCTAATTAAGTTCCCTGAAGAGTGATGAAGCCTCACGGCTAACATCATGGCGGTTATTGTTGGAGCTCTTCGAGTTAAGATTTGAATGTATCGGTCTTGTCTCCGTGTGGTGCAGCGATACCGTCCTCCATGGCGCTCAGCCACGGTACCAGTGCTTCGGTAACGTGTCCAAAGTCGACTGATAACACTCTGACTTGTATTCAGAGCTAAAGCCACAGTACGTTGCCGGGAACCAGCTTCTATCATTCCCACGGCTCTGAGCATTTCATCCCTGCTTAAATGACGTCGCCGCTCCATAATAACGTTGGTTTTAATCAGTAGTAGGGAAACAGTAGCACTAATAATGTCTTCAATGCGTTGTATGTTTTTATAGGGAAAATATTGACAGCTGATTTTCATCTTTTACTCGAATTTGATTCACAGTTCCTGATTCAAATTATGAAATGCACCAAAAAGGATCCATATAAATTTATAAAATCATAAATTTATTACAAAGCCACATCTCAATCTCAAGAAATCCGCATAAAAATGCTTGATCCCTAGACACTTTTGATGTGTGTATTTGCGTTGTTATTCAGAATACAATCCTTTGTTATTATTATAACTTCAAGACACTCGACAATTATACAAACTTGTATCAAAACTATGAAGCTGTACGCGAATTGTGAATGATGGAATACAGATAATTCCGTCGGCGACGACGCCAGTACGTCGCGTCTGCGTCATAAACACTTCGTAACTTCCGACGCACAATATCTCATTATGATGCAAGAACAGCGGCAGCGAATGGTATCAAATTAAAAGTAAAAATAAAAAAACAATAACTGCTTGTAATACAGACTGAAACAAGCAATAGGTGAATGTAATCCTCTTTAGTATACGACTTGAAATTCGCAGCGTTCAAGCCAATACTTGGCAAGTCATCTTTCTTTGAAACGTCAACCCTTGACTGATTTCTAAACGGCTTCAAAGGCATCTCGGACTAAGTTGAGTATTGAATAAAGCGCTTTCAACGTTTGTGTAAAGGAATTTAATTCTGCCAATACTGAAATTTATTGTATTTTAGTGAAAACTTGCATAAACGACAGCTATTGAAAACTGAATACATGTGGAAAAATAGATTTATCTCTAAACTGAAATCATTTAATCATGAGTAAAAATGATCAATCGTTCATTATTTCTTCACAAAATATTTGGTTGAAGAGCGCCACTAACGTAAGCGCTTCATACGTCAAGATATTACAATCTAATTTAAAGGTTAATCCATTTATCTTCATTGATACGGATACTACCATTTTAGACTTAGTCATTTCAATATCAATCGAGCATCTATACCAAATATACTTAGTCACAACCGGTGTATTTTCCCTAAAACCAGGGCACATTGAAATAATGTACTTGAAGAGCAATAAAAAGTCCCAACCGATACAGAATTACCATTTAGTTTGTCATGACATAGCTACCTTATCATATCACAGCCAACAGTGGGTACAGACGAGTGTAATTATAATAATTTTATTGTTACATTTGATAACATGTGATTCATTTGCATTAATTAGTCATCAAAACAATGTTTAATTTGATCATCAAGTTTTTTTAAATAATTTTATCCGTTGTGGTCTATGTCCATATTTCGAAATCGTACAGCGTTCTCTGAAAATCATTTACACAGTAGCTCGGTTGCTTGGTCAAGTTAATCATTCCCAAAATTTGTTATAAAAGATACCAGAGTACACCAAGACGTACACGGTTCGGTATGAGTTTGGGAGACATGACCTGCTTAGGGTATTGAGGTTGAACAGACTTGAAGCCACATTCCATAAAATTCTAGCTCAAACAATTTGCAATAGTGCGAAAAGTCTGTTTAGGTTCATGGCCCGGATATGAACATTTCAATAAATCAGTACAGAACAATTTCCCTAAATAAATATTAAAAAGACGCCAGAGTATTCGGCATTAACATTAAAATCCGTCCGTACGAATGTATACGCTCTGTTAGTTAATAAATGTTCATTGCTCGTATTGTCAAGCTCATTACAGAGTTGTAATTATCTCCTGTCATCAAAGAAAAGGAAAGTTCGTTGTTCAGACAAATGCCTCTAATGTCAATATTCCTTTTATACATTGTTGCTTTATCAAAATACTGTCGATTTTACCTTTGTACTTGTAGGGTATAAGTATTTATCTAAGAATCTAACTAAGAATCTAGGCATTGAATTTATAGACAAGAACTAATGTAAAAATAAATATCTTCAATCCTTTGTGTATACGGATCTTGAACTATAGGATAAAGTAGTATAGTATCTATATATTTCCTAAAGACGTATTAGTAAACATTGTTTATGCCAAAAAATATAGGTCAAGTATGATTAAGTCGGAACCTTTTGATAACTTATGTGCTAAGATATACTCTGGACATTCGTTGTTAAATTAATTTCATAATGACGTTGTTTTGATAACAAAGAAATACAAAGTTAAAATGTGAGGGAAAATATGAAAGGCACCTCTGAAAACGAAAAATAAACGTAAATAATAAAAAATAAATTAAGTTGCAAACATTTCAAACTTTTCTCTTAATGGGAGAAAAGAACAAGTATTAAAGATCTATTTTATTTTGAAACTACTGTTTTGAAACAAAGTTTTTGTCTGCGAAATAGAGGTGGGGCAGCCGATTGTTTAAAACAGAAATTCAATCATAAAAACTGCAACTCAAGTTGCACAACGAATACGCGAAATGCGGAGTGTCTGTATTGCTAATTACTGTCAAGTACTACTCTACTTCATTTATTTACTGATAAAGAAGCGTCACCAAGCGGAAGTCTTGGGAATCACGACACATTATGTACTATAGCGTAACGTGCCAATCAAAATATTTACATTGTTATCGAAAGTAACTAGCAAAACATCCTTAAAATAATTGTCGTTTATAATATCGCGATAATTTTTAATTTCTGTTACAAAGGAAAAACCATACACGATACAGTCGACTTCATGATAATTTATTTTTATACGACGTTTATCGATTAGTGCTTACGTCTATCGCAAGTCAGTATCATAATTTACGATGCCCGCAAAGTTTTCTTTAGGCACGGCTGTCGATCAATTCTGTTAGACGTATTTTCTAGTTAAAACAGACGATGGTAACCAACATTGTGTAATCAATTAAGTAGCTACTTAATTACTTAACTCAGTACCGACCTGGTAAAGTATTAATTGATTCCTTTTAGAGCAATTTTAATGTTGCCACATTTACATAATCGATGATTACCTTGTCTTTTGTTGTACAATGCGTTTTAAAGAAAAAGTTTCGTGTCTCCTTTATTACACTTATCAAGGTATTATTTGATTATGCTACAATGAATACTATTAGAGTTTTTTTTATTACAAATGGTTCATTTAATGCTGCGTTATCACTCTAATGACTTGAAACCTTAATAGTCTCTGCACCTAATGATTGCTAATAACTATGAGAATTCAGTAACGAGTAAGCAGGTATTCAACTAAATGAACATCAGCACTTTTTAAATAAAAATACTCAGACACCCAAAAATATAAAAAAATAAATAAAGAACGAGCTAGCCTGTCTGCGGTGTTTACCGTATGTTTGTTTGTGTGTACGTGTTTGTGTCTGTGTTGAACATAACAGTAGACACTGACCTTTCTGTACACCACAGTGATGAGCACGAGTTTGTCGAAGAGGAATATCCTCATTAGCTGTCGTCGGCGGCGCGCCGTGTCCATCGCATAGAACTCATTCTGGCGCAGCAGCCGTCCTTGGTTCAGCAGGTTCAAATACATCTGCAACAGGAACGATCAATAGTATCGCGAATCAAATTAAAGCCCTACCGGACGCAAATAGATTTCGGATAAAACCTACGGTGTAACGGTTGAAGGCCGTCATTTATTTATAGGTATGTTTCCGGATGGGAATAGCATGTGTACGATTTTGGAATTCTTTATTGTTAAATTACCTTATTCTTTAGTTTAGTTTTTTATCAGCACTTTAATTAAATGTTTAACAATCATGGATTGTTGGTAATAAGTAGATATTTATTTGTATAAATATTAAGTGGGTAGTCCTTGCAATGAGAAGCTAAAAATGAATGTCGCCTACATTATTGTGCCCTCAATTATTTACCTGGTTAATGCTGTTGTTGGAAGGTAAAAGCATTTATATGTAAGCAGTAAACTTCAGTCAGATAGAGTCAGATTATTATATTGCGGATGTTTCGTAAAATTCGTCACACTAATAATAAAATTATCTTTATCTTCTAACATAGCTATCTGAGATATGATAAAGTGAGATAACGAACATTGTCAGACGCCTGTGGTAAACAACGTGTATTCCTTTATGACTAACTAGCATTACTGTAGATATTATTTACGGATATCTGTATATCTACGTTTAATTTATTACCGATAATGTTTTACACGTCTCCATTATAATCGATAGGTGTTTCAAGTCGTAATGTTTTGAAAACAAACGTATATATTTCACTCACCGGACAGTCGGTAATGTTTTCAAGTGCCATGATTTCGTCGACCGCAGTTAGTACACATTCGACCATAGTCTTCGCTAGTTTCAAACTTTCCAGCGGTGTCTCGTCATTCTCCGAAGACTCTCCGTTGCTGCCGCCGGTCTCGTCACTGTCGACGCTCAGCTTAGATATCCTCGATTCCGTTTCACTGCGCTCGTTTTCATAATTTGTATAAGTTTTAACTAAATCCGCCAAGAACAGCTTGTATCTTGGTATTCTCTGCACTGGTTCCAGAAGATAACTTGACAGATCTAATCGATCACCTAATTCTAATTGTATTCCCTGAAACATAAACATTAGATTTATACAGCATTTGCAAATCGATTCGATCGATAGGCATAAATATAAACGTTTGCGGTTAAATCACATTATAGCATATGCATATAATTTAATAGCCTTTCACCGGCTTTCATGCGTAATTTGGGTCGAATGATATGTGATCGCGATCGAGGTGTGGGATAACTGGAGCAGAATTTTATCCGAACAAGTAGACTGAGAACGTTCACAGAAGGGAAATGGCGCGCGACAATTATAATAATAAAATACAAACTTTCACTCAACTTAGACGTTTATGTCGCAACATTTAGCTTTTTGGTCAAAGATAGAAGTTACATTATGAAAATTCTAATTTGAAAAATAACGCGAGGACCGAACGTCTAGTATTCGCCAACGTTGTGCGGACGGAGAGAATTAAATTCATTTGTATAATTAATGACTGTTTATACGTAACGGAATATTATTTTTTGAAGCAGCGGCGGTCGAGCAATGCCTATGAATGTGCAAGTATAACGGTAGCGCCGACAGTTAGCCGGTTGTTTAGCAGCGTGCGCCGCGCGCCGTCCAGCACCGTATGGCGAACACTTTACAGAAATGAGGAAACAGTTCTCAGCATCTATCGAGCACCGTGATGACTTCTGCGTGCATGCGGCCAACCGATAATGCTTCAATCAATTCAGTTTTTACGGTAATACATACCACCTACTTATAACTACGCTAACACTAGCTTCTAACCATAGGAGCACGTTGCATAGATAAGCAACATAGTTAGAATCTACTAAATGTGATTTAACTTAATTTTATAAATATCTGCCAGAATGTGGGAAGCTATGTTAGATAGGGTTTTATTTCATGAACAGGGAAATCCCGTGAACGGATAAATTGCGCATATCCTGAGTTTTATGATAACTTGTCACAAATGGCCAAATTACTTGGTTTGATTTCTTTAACATGAAAACAATACTCATTTATTCATCTGAAAGAACCTTAATGTTTCCGCTGTCAACGAAATTTCACCTTTTGTTGTAATTGAATGTCGCAAAAAAATAGCAAACAGTAAATTAAGCTTACCTGGAAAAACTGTTTGTGTTCGAACACCAGTCTCGTCGCTCTCTTATTATTCCTAGAGTACATTACGTACATATTGAACCTCTTTTCCTGGAAATAAAACAATGTGATTGCTGAGTAAATCTTTTCTCGTATTATTGATATAAAATTCGGTTTGAATCAATCAAACGTCACGTATATTAGCTGCGATCATTATTTTAGATTTCTCATGATACACACTCGGTACTTTAAGTGAAATTCTTATACTTTCTCCGAGAATAATTGAACTAAGTAAAACTATCGAGACTAGGGGCCAATGTGGCGATAAGCTGAGGAACTGTGAATAATCGTTCAACACGTTTATAGATATTGCTCGTCCATTTAAATATGAGCCGTGGTTATTCCAAGTTGCCGTGTTCTAGCCATTTCTATGAATCAAAACTGTGAAGAAAGACGATCTTATTACAGCGGAGAAGTGCCAGGGCTTCGAATCATGCGCTCCGCCAGTCCGTGACACCAATGTTTTTATAACGATTTGCTCTTAATCGGTCATTACGCTGTCTATTTACTCTAGTTAGGAAACATAATTATTTCAGGGTGAACATTGACGGCAATTCGTCAGTTTTAAAAATAGTGGTCATTAAAAAACAAAACAATACACGCTTAGCACGTACGGACAGTTACCATTGCGGACCATACATCAGCAACTGATATTTTTATCAAATACAAACTACGTGATCGCCTTGTCTTGTTAATGAAATACAACATATCTAGACCTACATTTATAAAATAAGGTTCAGAGATAAGCTAAAAAGAACCAATTTTTATCAGATATCTGATCAACACTTCACAGTTATCAGATTGAGACGAGACATTAAAATGTAAACAATAACAACACTTACGAATCTCCTAAAGCACTGTCCCAACTTTCTGAGATCATTTTCGCAGTCTCTTAAAGCTGGTAGGAACTCTTCAGAATGAAACCTGAATATCCTCTCGATGTTGCCGAAGATCTCAGGTTCCAGTGATCTGAAGGTGGGGGATAGTTCAGGCTTCCTCATGTTGGGTATGTAGTCGTCCACGACATGCCTTAATCGTTCAACGTAGACGTTCTCTGTGTGGACAAGTTCATTCACTCGTTCAGTTAGCCGTCTGAAAATAAAACATTGTTATTGAAGGGTGAACCATTGTAATTGATAATGATAACAATTTGTTCGTTTACACTCACTCCTTTGAAAGGGGATTTTAGTTTACAGCTGATAAGTAGTGAAAACCCTGAATGTTATGATAATAGGGTTTTTCCTAATACTGATTGAGAAATGTGCTAATTTAAATTGATTTAACTAATTGAGGTACTTGATGTTGTTGGCTTTATATTTTAGACATTATACCAAAATAATACCTCCTTGGGACCTGTTAAAAAAACATATGCAGGTCTGAACAAAATAGGTTTAAGTCGAAACCCAATTTTAAACGATTCAAACAAGGTCAGATTCTCTAAAAAAAATCTTGTAGGGATTTTGGTATGGTTAGCTGATACGCCTTTTTGATAGAACAAATACTGACTTGTATGGTAAGTTGTACTTACACACAATGTAAGTACAAATTGTAAACCGATTAGCCAACTCATCATAAGTGTTTATCATGATATAATATAGATATCTAGATATTTAATAAGTAGGTATATTTTCTATGCTATTAACTACAGTCATTATCGCCAAAGTACACATTACGACCTATATATTAAATATTTTAGGTGTGTACGCATTTAATTCATCAATACCTGTGGATGAATTAATGAATGATGTTTATTTCGTAGGTATGCCACCTTCATTGAATACGTGTATATTGTTTCTAAGGCAAATACTCTTCTATTAATGCACAATATACGCCGAAGTGAGTCTAAAAATATCTTTATCAAATTATTTATCAAGCAGGTCAAGATTGTTCCACTGTCTATAAGTACTTTAGGATATTGAGTGCAAATGATATAATGCATTTCTTCCTACACTAATGTCTTGTTTGCAAGATATTGCTTCGGACCAACGTAGCTGTCACTGATACAAATAATACAATCTAAATGTTTAAGCAATATTATATTACTCGATTTCGTAATTGCTGGTTGCCTTGAAATATTCAGCATAGAAAATGTATACATGTTGCAAATGCCTTGTTGGTGTTTGGTTATTAATTACGCAACATAAAATTAGTTTTTTTTTGGTGAGTAAGAACTTTTGTTCTGCTGCTTCCATAGTGACCTGAATTGAACAAGGACCTTTGATTCTGCTACATGCTTAATGCTTAGACCGACTGACAGTTAGATAGGAATTCATTTTGTCAAGCCAAATATCATCGAGTAGTAGTGACACTGGTGTAAACGTTTAGATGCACTCATCTCACGACCTTCATATTTGGGAATCCCCAACTATGAGGGGCAAACGATAAACTGAGTAAATATGAATTGAGCACAACAACAGTTGTTTGTACATTTGAACTGTGAACATTGTGTGAAGTCATCGTCAAAACAAACAAAACTTTATTTCAAAATAATAACCGACTTCAAAAACACCAAAAAGTTCAAAAGAAACTTCAGAAGAAACAAACAAATGTCACCGACTTCAGAAGTTGATTGTCGGTGAAAGTCGGTGACATTTCTTTGTTTGATTTAATTTTCAACCGATTTCCCAAAAACGAGGAGGTTTCTCAATTCGACTGTACATTTATATATATTTTTTCTTTTTTTATGTTTGTTTGCGGATATCTCGGTCCATCGATTTTTAAAATTCTTTTTGTGTTTGAAAGGGTATACTCCCGAAGTGTTCCCGTTGTCACCAAGTCAGGATCTAATGGATCCCATCATTAGATCCTGACTTGGTGACAACGGGACCACCTCGGAAGTATACACTTTAAATATTTGTATAGTATATCATCTACTTATCTATCTTTTGAAATTTATTTTTCAGTTTTTGGAGTTCTCACCAAGTCCTGGTTTCAATATCATGGTACCACCGTTGAAATATCTCCTTTCCAATAAAAGAAGAATCATCAAAATTGGTTCATAAAGGACGAAGTTATTGGCGAAATCAAAAATGAAATAAAAAAAATGTTCATAAAATGAAAAGTACTGGGCCAAAACATGTTAATTTTATAGGGGATCAAATGGCAACTGTTCCGCATTAAACTAAAAAAGAATCACGTAAACCGGATTATAAATCTCGGCGTAATCGGTGTACATACTTACATGGAAAAAAAAGATCCTACCAATCGCATTGAGAACCTCCTCGTTTTTTGGGAAGTCGGTTAAAAATAAAACGCAGTTTAGGTACTATTTTTGTATTTTTTTTCTGTACAGTTGAAAATTAGATAAATGTAATTTGATGGATAATCGGTTCAGGTTAATAACCCGAATTGACCGAGATATTTGATGGGCTTCTGATGGTCATGGTTAAGTAATTTTACTGAGTCGAGGGCCTTTAAAACGATTTGGGCTCAAATCTTATTAAATTAAAAAATTAAAAAAAAAGCTAAATTATCTTTTTCTTGTAACAAAATACTTCCATGAACTGTGTGTATACTAAGTAGAGTGTGGAATAACACACTCTATTTATAATAATGAAATTACCTAATAATGTTTTATCAAACACATTTTGTTACGTATGCAAAGTCGACATAAAGGGCTAAGGAGGAACTTGTGTGGTTTTTAGTCAGAAGAAGTCTGACTCTCCCTAACGCTCTGCCCAGAGTGAGAGGAGATATTTTTTGATTTCCCACACTCAAAAGAAAAAGGCAATAAAAAGCCCCGTCGGGGTTGCGGGTTTTTTGAAAGAGATACCGCGGCCTCTACACAAAGAGCTAAGAAGGAACATGGGTGACTTTTAGTCAGTAGAAGTCTGACAGTCCCTGCCCCTAATAATTTAAAAATATTGACATTGTCATCACTATATATTTATGAACTTGCGCTAGACATTAGAATAAATATAAATAATTACGAGACATTAAAAAGTTCCAGACTTGCCAGTACACTTCGTGCCATAAGCCACAGAACTGTTATGTTTGACAAGAATAATAATATTATAGTTGCCCAAAAATGTAAAGGAAGCAAAAAAAAATATTTCATTTAAACATAAATTAAAAATGTATTTGATTAATAAAGCCTACTATTCAATTTATGAAAAAAAAAAATGTAATTATAAAAAAAATAAGTAAATAAATAAAATTAAAAAAATTAATAATAAATGTAATTAATTAATTAATTTATAATGTTATGCTTATGTAATAATGACAATTGTTTACTATTATTGACATCCCTTTTTTCTCGTAATTTCTTTTGATGTATATTTAATTTTTTAGGATAGGATATGGTTTAAAGGTCTATTATTTGTATTTTTTCATCCATTTGTGTACCCATATTTCATGCAATAAATGATTTGATTTGATTTGATTTAACCCCAGAGCCCAGAGCGGGAGGAGTCATTTGATGATATACCAACCTCCAAAAAAAAAAGGTAATAAAAAGTCATCATCTGCCTGACCTTTTTCCAAAATTCTTAGAATCGGTTTCCAGTCTAACCGATCTTACCAGTATTTTACATGGAAAGACTACTTATCTGAAAGCAATAAAAAATGCTGTAATTAAAAAAAAAATTAGGAAGCCTCTACATGAAGTATTATGTTTACTTGCTGTAATCTATATCAAGGTCAGCACAATTAAATTTAATCAAGTTTTAACAATTCATTCCGCACATTTTTCCTTGTATTATCTTTTCGATTGTGGAATCGATTCTCAATGCAAATTGTTTCGATTGTTTCAAACGGCTAGGTCTTATTTAGAGATGTTATTTACACAATATTTCTGATCTGGCGTCAATGCAAAGATTGCGGTGCCCGTGGTATTGAATAACAAACAAATCGTTTGAATTCGATAACTCCGGAAATATGATCGAACTTTGTTAGTTTTTGAGTTTTTTCTATATATCTCTGTGGGGTTATACAAATTATATATAGATATTAATCTTAAGTTACTAAGTTACTTTTAATTTGTTCCAGGAATATTGTGACTGACTACCGAGTCTATGACTACCGACTACCGAGTATGACTACTATTAGTATGACTACTGACTACCGAGTCAGTCCTGGGCTCGATTCTCGGGTCCGGCAAAGTGTTATTGAGTTTTTCAATCTGTAATTTGTCAGTAGCAGCCATGGAGCATGGATTTGGCTGGGTTGGTGACTACGTGGCAATAAAATCATCCCCTATTACATGAGACTTCAACACAACTGGCGAAATGTGGCCCAAATATAGTTTTAAGGTTCTATTTACTCCCGTCGGGGCTGCGGGTTGTTGACAAATATACCGCGGCCTCGACATAAAGGGCAAAGATGAAACATTGGTGGTTTTTCGTCAATAGAAGTCTGACACTCCCTTTCGCTCTGCCCAAGAGCAAAAAAAGGTACTATTTACTAACACAAGCTGGATTATATTATATTATTATATTTGTGTTAGTCTGTAAGGGTTTAAAAGGGACAAAGTACTCTTAAAATAATTATATGTTATGTTATTTTGTTGTCAACCCTTCGTTGATTACTGATGTATGATGATGAAACTAATAGTTCAATATGGCCTTTCTTTAATAGCCGGTAATAGTAAACCAATTAAATAAATGAGTTTCGTCGTTATGAGAACTAAGAAAGCAGTCGAGTGTCCAATGCAACCAGATCTAGTGATGTATTTATTAGTTCACTTACGTATTGAAACTTGGCTACGACTGCAAGAGTGATTCAGTAATACAATAATACATATGTGTATATCCGTAACGAAGTCAAGAATAATGTTTCTGAAACAATTCCGAATAAAAAGGGATGTTTAATTATTTTTTGTTTGTAATAACAACATTACAGGAGTTATTCGTCTTACATATTTGTTATTGTTTCGCAAACCAATGTCTTAACAAATTATTTAAGTGAAGACTACGTATGAAAAATAAAACTCGTGCAAAGCGATGGCGAAATAGATAGTAGTGATAAGCATAGAATTAGCACTGGATGAATGAAATGGCGGCAGGTCACGGGAACAATATGCGACTCCCGCATTCCCCTTAAACTCAAGGGGAAGATTATAAAACCATGGTTAGACCTGCTGTCGTGTATGGATCAGAATGTTGGGCCACAAAAGGGGTAAATGAAAGGCAATTGCATGTGGCTGAGATGAGAATGCTAAGGGGAATGTGTGGTGTGACGCGAATGGATAAAAGAAGGAATAAGTACATAAGAGGAAGTCTGAAAGTGGCGCCGTTGAATGAAAAGTTGTGTGGTAATCGATTGGCGTGGTATGGACATGTGATGCGAAGGAATGAAGAAAGTGTTGTGAAGAAAATGTGGAGTATGAATTTAGATGGGTATAAGAGTAGAGGAAGACCAAAGAAACGATGGATGGACTGTGTGAGGGATGATATGGCTAGGAAGGAGGTGACTACTGACATGACGAGAAATAGAGAAATATGGAAGAAGAAGACATGTTGCGTCGACCCCAAATAAATTGGGATAAGGGCAGGAGAATGATGATACGTAAGAAAAATAAACGTTAAACCTATTTTTTTTCTACCTACACGGTTCTAAAGTTCTCTTCCTTATTAATAACATATTAATCTTATTTTATCTGTTATCGGGGGCATATTAATGATTGGGCATTAATCAGAAGATACATCACTAAACGCGTCTTGGAGAACCCCACAAAATGTTTTTATGACGTAACTGTCACCCGTTTGGAATACATAATCAATAGATAGTCATCGAGTCATCGTCAAATATTGGCGAAAGCAGCACTGACTCATTGATTTCACCAGTACTTAATATAAAAACGCATGTAACACCTATTTGTGCCTCAACCTTCTAATATTATCTGTGAAACGTATAAAAATATAAATAGATTCAAAGATATCTACGATTCATAAATTATCCTTGAAGTTTTTCCGCGATTCAATGTAAGGCAAGCAATCGAGACAACCACAATCTAGAAAAGTAACAAGTGAGCATCGTATTTGTATTCTTTACACTTAAATAAATAACACAAACAAACGTAAATACAAGAGCAACCTTGGCATCCACGCTGACGCTTGCGCATCTATACAAAAATATACGGTGTGACGTCACGAACCTGCCAAATTAGATGATGATGAATATTAACTAGTATTCGGTGGTAATCAGTTCGCCTTTTATAATGGAATGTGAAGCTACAGGGACAGTACTAAAATATTTAAAAAACCTTGGCAAGGATTGAAATAAAACTAAAAACAAAAACTGAATTCGAATATTCGTTACAATTCTGTCAGTTTTTGCGATAGATTTTACGTCAGGATTCTTTTAAATATGCGAGCTATTCGGAACTAGTGGTATTCAGTATATTCGTTCTAGAAAAAAGATAATAAATTACCTGCCTCAACTTTAATAGTTTTGTTTGGATATCAATTCGTGGAAATACGAAACGTCTCTAGGTCCAAATCAGTGTCAAAATTATTTTGAACATCTTGAGGAAATTAAATTAAATAAGCATAGTTACAGCCAATTTTGCTTATTGGATGACTAGCTGATGCGAGCGGCTTCGCCCGCGTGAATGTCAGAAACATAAAAAAAATACGATTTTCCATACAAACTTTGCACCCGCGTTTAAATTCAACCCCTAGGGGGGCCTAGGGGTTGAATTTAGTACTCTCCTACGTTATAAAAGAACCCCAGTACAAAATCTTCAACATTCTTATACGAGTTTAGGCCCTCCGTTGATATATCAGTCAGTCAGTCAGCTTCGCCTTTTATATAAATGTATTTATTTTTAAATATTGATTATTTATAGAAGGCTAGCATTATTATAGTTAGGCTCCTTTTTTTTTTTTTTTTTTTTGGTGGGTGTAAAATCATCGAATAACCCCTCCCGCTCTTGGGCAGAGCGAAAGGGAGTGTCAGACTTCTACTGACTAAAAACCACCCATGTTCCTTCTTCGCCCTCTATGTCGAGGCCGCGATAACCAGAGGACTACCCGCGGCCCCGACAGATAGTTAGGCTCCTTACAAGCTCTTTCAGCTTTTGTCCTCTGCTTGTTTGGACGGAAAGTATTCCACGAGATCGAATAATCGAGGTAAAAGAGTACCTATCCATATATGACCTAACCTAAGTCACGGTCAACTTGTTTCTCAAAATTCGTTGAAACTCGTTAAGGTGTATTTAAAGCCGTTTAGTCGTATTTTAGGTAACACACAGGGTTATTTTCAAATTTATAATATTTTTGGACAATATAGAAGTATATATTTACAATATGTTACCTTTACTAGATCATCATTTAGTACCAGAATGATAGAAACCCTGATTGAGTACTCGTAATTTTACCCGACTACGGCGAAGCCAAAAGGAAGGGTGATTTTGGCAGTCTATGTATGCCTAATTATGTATGCGCCTAAAGTACTAAACGGATTTTAATAAATGAGGTGTCAATAGAGAACGCCATGGAGGAACATCAGGTATCAGTGGCATGCGACTACGACTGTCCTTTATACTTAATAAATTTATTTACTACCTATTAAGTTATTTACTAAAATTTATTTAAGAATTATGTTCTACTTTTAAGACTGCGGTTTTATTTGTCTGCAATTTTATTCTTAGTCGGGTTTTAGTTTTTTAAACTATTTTTTCAGAAAAAGCCTTTCTACAAATATCAATTGGATAAAAAGAAAAGCTTGAATTGTGAAGATAGAACTAGCGATAGTAAAATCTTCAGTTTGGCGAAGAATAATGAGTATAAAAGATCATCTGAAATAAACAGAAACTGCCAATAAGAAGATGAGGAATGTGTATTAATAACCATTGTTTATCCATGTTTTGAAGTTACATTTGAATTAAACGTTTCAGAAATACCTACAATACACAATATGGTAAAATATATCCTTGTTATTATAATTGAGCACATGCCAAGGCTATATTATCTTTTAATACCATAAACAAGCAGGCATAATTTTTACCCGACTACGGCGAAGCCAAAAGGAAGGGTAATGATTTTGGCAGTCTATGTATGTATGTATGTTCCTATATACATTTTATAAAAAAAAATATAACGGAAATTAAATCATCGTCTTAATTAAATTAAATTATATGTCAGGAAAATTTTGTACGAAAATAATTCAACACAGGATAAACTATGTAGAACACATCAAACTTTCTGTGTGACCAAAAAAATAAGGCATACCTACCAGTTTTTCTAACTAACCATGAAGCATAAAAAACCGACTTAGGTATTAAGCCGGCTTTTGAGCTATATTATATCCCGCGTTTGAGATGAAATGTATATTATAGCACAGTGTGAACGGTCGCGTACAATATGTATGACGAGCGATAAAATATTATATCTCAAGATGTAATATACATACGAGTATATCCCATAGTCAAAAGTCAGCTTTAGGTTCGGTACAGACATTGATTGAATAAGACATTTGATATTCAAGTTATTTTGATTTTATAAAAGACTAGCGGACGTCACGCGGTTTCACCCGCGTAGTTCCCGTTCCCATGGGAATACAGGGATAAAAAGTAGCCTATGTTACCCAAGGATAGTGTAGAATTTTTCAAATCGGTCCAGTAGTTTCGGAGCCTATTCGTTGCAAACAAACAAACAAATATTTCCTCTTTATAATATTAGTGTAGAAGTGTAGATAAATATACATTTTAATTGTTATTTCTTGATGCCCCGTTAGGCAGCAGCGCGGGAGCAGCAGTTGCCCAGTGGTGGCGGCCTCGATTTACGAATAGTAAGTCGTGGGTCGAACCCAGGCAGGCGCATTGCATTATTTATTTCATCACCGCTGCTCTCAAAACGGTGAAAGAAAACATCGTTATGATACCAACATGTCTTAGAACCAAAAATCTACCAAACCGCAATAGGCCCGCGCGGTGGATTATAGCCCATCCCTCTCCTAGCGAGGAGGCCTGAGTCCCAGCAGTGGGAACATAATAGGCTGATGATGACGATGATGCCCCGTTGGAACAAGGTTCAACAGAAAAGTTAAGTAGACACGGCAACCAACCATCCTATACAAAACCAGTTCATGCGGAAGGATCTCTCATTGTACGGGAAATCTATGCAAAGCAAGGGCATGTTATACTAGAAATGTGTAGTTTGATGCGTCGAAGTGTGTTCGCCTTTTATAAAAAATAAAAATGGTTTTCCCGGAACTATGTTACCCTTTATTTCAGGGACTATCTACATTATTATCAACATCATCTATCGCTTTCACGCGGTTCTTTCCTACAACGTCATATCATTCGAGTTCCGGAACCCTTGAGATAAAATGAACCGATTTACTCAGTATACGAGCACCTATGATAAGTTAATACTTATCCTACTTATATATTCTATGTCATTTACTTAATCTTTAAGGAGGATCTAACATTCTTACACCTATGGTGAGGTTTCTTTAGTATATATTGGAAAATATGTATCTACAGGGTTACAAATAAATGCTTAGCTGAATAGAGAAGGCATTAATTTCCCTGTGAATGTATCATAGCTAGTGTAACAATATATTTACTTTATATTTTAACTACTAGGTTTGGACTGCCCCTTTCGTCTAGAGGTCGCAGGTGCGAGTGTTGAGATTGAGGCAGGGCCTCGTGCTCAGCATTAGTGCTTGCAACCACAACCGGTTCGATCACCGAGTCGAACAAAGTGATATTGGGTTTTTTCAACAGGAATTTCTCAGTACCAGTCATGGAGCCTGGATTTGAGCCAGGTTGATGGCAATAGGCTGATCCCTTATAACATGCAACTTATACATAACTGGCGACATTTCGGCAGTTATGTTGAAGTTTACTTTTGGGTACACTTCTCTCTAACCGTTCGGGAATTACAAGCGTGATGTTATGTTATGTTTATTTCTAGGTTCTCTTGTATTCGACCTTAAAATCCATTTCATTCCTAGTTTTAATAATGCTGTAAAATATGTATTTTAAATCGATACTACATTATTAAACGCCCTCGATTTCCATGTTTACAAATGGGTAACTTGTTCTTTCGATTCAATTTCGTTTCACAGCTGTATTTGGGTAGGTACACGTAAATGAAAACAATGCCAAACTTCATTAAAACGAGGCAGCAAATTGAATTAAGTACAGACCCGAGCGATAGGCAGAAGAACACTTTACTCGTAATTACAACGAAACTAAGCAAGCAAATCGCATATTTAACTTATCTTAATTACGAAATTCTTCTTTACATTTATAGGAACTACATATTTGTTTAATTTTAGTGCGGAAGCAGCATTTTAAGATATCAGGAAAACTTTGTTCATGTTTGTATATTTTGAAACTTACCCAGATTGTAATATGTGCTCGTGAACAGACAGAAGGAACATTTTCATGTGCCAATGAGCTTTTCAAAAAGGAATATTTCCGGAAAAAATATAAAATTCATGTGTCCACCTTTGCATTAATGGTCAAGACTTTTTTGAATACCGATCGATGGTATTTTATATTTCTTCTTTTATGGATTTACTATTTGAGAAAAAAAAATCAAATTGTAACGATTCGTATTCTAAAAAAAACTTGAAATATGGGTCATCTTATTGCTATAACTGACTGTTCAAACGTGAATTTGACCAAGTTTTCGGTTAGGTAACTAATATTTAACAGAAACACTAAGTCCACTCTTATTTCACAATAACGGTAAGCAAACTAGAATACAGTAAACCTATCTTCTATATTTTACTCCCACACAATTCACATGCACAATAGGTAAGCATTGGATGTAAATAATCATGTTTATAAACAATAGTACGGTTGCGTTTCGCTTGTAGTTATGATTCTAATAGGTACTGCTACAACGAATTTCTCAGCGAGAAGCCAGTCAATCGATGATCTAATACTATCTCCATAAACATAAACATACCTTGTTTACTGGTAACTTATAATAATTTATGTAATTGACAACTCAATGCTAAGAAAAACCAGTGTAATACCTACCTATGTAGGTACAATAATTGTACATTACACTGGTCTATGAAGAATTTGCATTGTTCATACTATGTAATAGAAACTATGAATTAACAAGAACCTATTGTAACTTTAAAAAAATATGTTTTAGCGTCATCATCATCATCACCAGCCTACAGCAGTCCACTTCTGGATATAGGGCCCTTCATTCACTCTCCAAGATTCTCGGAAAGATTCTCGACTAAAAAAGGTGTTTTTAGTTAGTCTTAGCACATTGTGTACGGGGCCGCGGTATGTCTTTCAAACAACCCGCAGAAACCCGACGCAAACACGCACCTTTTTTTTTCAGGTGGAAAATCATCAAATAACCCCTTCCGCTCTTGGGCAGAGCGAAAGGGAGTGTCAGAGTTCTACTGACTAAAAATCACCCATGTTCCTTCTTAGCCTTATATGTCGAGGCCGCGTTGTCTTTTACAACATCCCGCAGCCCCGACGGGAAGGGTAAGCAAACAATGAACTGTAAATTAATAATATTGATTGTGTAATGTACTAACACCGCTCATTGATTTGGTGTGGTTTTTTTACCGGCATGACTTTTAGAAATTTACAACATTGTTTTGAAACATAATACTCGTATTACGCCATGAGTTTTTGCCAAAAATAAACCACTGTGTCTTTGAAACAGCTACCTCTTATAGGCACTAAGGGATAAACATCGATCTAGTAATAAAAAGCTACTGCCTATAGAATGGGTATAAGGCTTTTCAGATGGTAATTTGAATACAGGGAATATGTGACCATAAATAATACCGTATATGCAAAAGTTACTCTCTAGGAAGTTTGTATGTCTATTACATTTTCGTCTCTGCATGAATTCGTCTCGGTACGAATTTAGATGAAATGCACACAGGTAGCTTATGACCTGTTGGACATAGGACATTTTATTCTAGTAGTACTTATGTTCTCACGGGATATTTCCCGACACCCACACGGGCGAAGGGCAAAGCTAGTTATCATTATAGCATCGCTGTGCATATTTTAAAATGAAATCATTAGATAGGTTCTATTTGTTGCACTTTAAACCTATCATGACTATGACAATAATTCGAGTTACCAGTAAACCTGCATATAATGTTTCCGATGACACAGTTCAGTCGAATTCCAGCAATCGTTATTTTGTTTTAAACATCAGGTAGGTAGTTATAGCATTCGTTCTTTTATATTGCAAGGAAGCCATCAACCCGGTAATGGTAGACATGTAGTTCAAGCTGGAAACAGTATGCCGTTATAATAATTATAGATGCTTGCATAATAATTAGGTATGCTTCGCTCAGAAACAACATGGAACGACCTTGCTACCTACGTTGACGACTGATTATCATGCTTCTCTTGACGTTTGTGAATCATGTGCAAAAATAGATCAATAATTTGATTATTTGTTATCTATATTAGTAGTTCCTTATAAATAAGATATTAAGTACCTCTAATTACTGCGATTCTATTCAGTAAATTGATTTTGTTTCGCAAACGTAAATAGCCGCCATGTTGTTTGTTTTTTTTAATCATATTGATCTCGAATGTTTTTATTCGGCCTCCGAGTAAAAAGTTTCAAACATGAATCAATGCCCTGTATCGAAAATAGTTTTTCTTGGTTTTTTTAATATCGTATGCCTTTTTTTATATTACTTGGTCGTTGACCGAATTTGTTTTATTCATCGATATAATCAACATATTATTTAAGTCCCACTGTAGAAATAAATCTAAATGTCATCATCGGGCAGTAAATACGTATAAGCCACCTGCCCACTTGCCTCGCACCATATGAATAAACATCAAGGTGAAACCTCATACTCGGTAACAAGACATAAGTACATGTGTGACTTCGTGCAATAAGCGTTCTAGTATCTTTTTACGTTTACCTACATTACCTACACCATGATAAACCTAAAACAAAATCAGTATTCATTCAACAAATCGAGCATTAAGGCTAAAACAAAGACGCACTAACCATACCAACACGCACTCAGAAGGGAAAAGATATCTTATCATTCCGTGACAAAGCCAGGCGGCGATATCGCAAATATTTTCCTCGATATCTTGTAAAAACTCGAGTGACCTCACCTGCGATATTTCTCCTTTTTCGATTCCACCGGCATCAATACCGGTTCCTTAGACTTGGAAATACACCATTCGTTCACTGCACTCACAGTAAGAAACTCTGAGTCCGGCGCATGGCACACCTCAGAGCCAAACTCGTCCGAGGACACAGTAATGCTATCGTACTTCTGGTACGGAACCATGTCGAAGGACGATATCGATTTAATACTAACATTGTCATAATTAACACGACCACCAAAGTCACCTGAAGAAACAGATAAATCATCCCCTCTTTCACTTAGTTCATCACTATTTTCTTCGTTTATCAACGTGTCCGTAGAATGATCGGTCGACAGAGTGTCCGCTGCGCCATCATCTAAGTTCACTACGTATTCTTTTCCATTACTCACATTATCACTTGAATCGCTACTACTATCAGAGCTATCATTCTCTGAAGATTCTTCAACGCAGTCGTGACTAGTTGATTCTTCCTCATTGTCCGATGGATCTGATCGTTTAAGTCTTAGCAACTTTTCTAGATCACTTTGCTTTACCCCGTAAGACCAATGCCTCTCGCCGGGGTGCCCTTGACCTGCATTAGATTTCTTCCTAATGACAGGTGGCTGCCGTGTTCGCCTTGTGACGACAGGTGACGAGTTCGGCGTAGTAAAGGAAAACCGTTTTTCCCTCAACGTGACTTCTTCCGGAACAGGTGATTTCGACTCCGGTGGAGGTGAAGGTGGTGGCGATGGTGGTAGTGAAGGTGGTGGTGAAGCTGGTGGTGAAGGTGAAACAGCATCCTTAAATTGATCCGGAGGTGGGGGGGCAGGTCTGTGAGGCACAAGCACGTCTCCTGATTTCCTATCTGAGATAAAACCTGATGAACTAGATTCAAAACTACGTTCCGATGCATTGGATAATATGGAATTCACTGATACGTTTGAGTTTCTGTCTTGAGACTTTGTCACTGGACTCAAATGCTGAAAATGGGATTGAATAGGATTAGCTACACTTGTCAAACTTCCCAAAGGTGATTTGCACTTGTCTAGCGACTCTTTCGAGCCACCGAAGTTGGTTAAATTGGTCCTTTCAAAGCGGAGAATCATATCTCTAACACTTGATCTATCTTTTCTCATGATAACACTGTCTTCGTCGGAAGCATTTCCGGAAGACGACTGGAGCTCGTAGTCGAGCCGGCTGCAATACTCTTCTTGTGTCATGGCGTGGTGGATGCAAACACAAGGTAACACAAGCCGCGAGCGCGGGCTAGCGGGCACATATCAAACCGTCCGCGGTGCGCAGCTCGGACACGCGCGCGCTACTGATAACCAAACACGACTGACAGCGGCGCGCGCGCCACACCGCCCACCGCTTTCATAAACCACCAATGCGTACACAATACACTGCCAGCTGGGAACGGAACGCACAGTTTCACTTATACTGGTCGAATTTTAATGTACCTTAGAAAATTATCTTTGTTTGGCCCTTCTGCGCTAGTAAAACAAATAAGCGACACAACGTTTGGATCATAATTTATTTATCGTCTGGAATAATATGAGCTCGCGATTCAGCGACGAAAAACATTTTCAAGTAACATGACTGTAAGTATATTATCTCTGATTGGCAGATTAATAAAAAAACTGTCACTAACGATTATTTTATAGACACGTCTGACTTATTAAATGGAACAAAATCAGTTATGTCAAATTCTACATTTAACTTCGAGGTATCGGTTGTTTTTTGCCGATTGCCAATCGAAGTCAACAAGCAATAGTCTGGGTTACCAAACTCAGTGGTGCTAACTCGTATTAATTAAGGTTTCGAGCCTCAAGCCAAGGTTAACTCAGCCGCCTACAACGAAAAGTAGTCTACCTACATAATAATTGGAGAATTAAATCTGTCAGTGCAATTAACGCTTTTGTATTTTTATTTACTTAGCTTTAAATTTTAATTTTTTTTAGAGCCTGTATTTTCTAACAATTCTAAAGCAATTATAAGGTTGAAAACTCGTGTTTCAGATATTACATTCAGTCCATTTTAAACGGTATGATTTACACTTGTCCGAATCGCGTGTTTGAACAAGCTACCTGCTTCCGAAGCATGATATGTGCTTATAAAATGCATCGTTCAATTATAACTGAGACCGTTATTATTATTGCATGTTTTCTAGATTAATATCTACGGAGAAAACATGATTGACATGCCACCATGAAACGTAAATGGATTGACCTATTTTGGCAGTTTTTACTAAACAATGATATGTATGCTATCGTTCTTAGCATGTTTTATTAATTAAATAGATATTATTATTACTGCTAATACGAGTATATCAATGAAAGTTCCTTGACATTTACATTAAAGAAGTCTCAGTTTGCAACAGAATCAAAGTAGTGGCTTACTTATAACTTTCTACTCAGATCTGTTTTGTAAGATTTAAACTAATAATTACCTTAAATATCTAAGAAATAAAACAAACTTTTCGAATTAAAAATAATTATAATTAATTGTTTATTTGTAAAACAAACACGTACCTACATCAAAATAAAAAGTTACACTATTTAGTTCATTTTCATTAATCAAAGTCTAATTTCCTGAAGGATCCTTCCACTCCGAACAAGTTTGAGGAGTTCTTTGGAGTGCCAGGCCTCTTAGACTCGTCGGAGCGAGCCACCTCTTGTTTCAAGAACCAGTCGCCATAACTCTCTACCTTAGCTTTCCAGTGATCTGCGAAAATTACATTATTGAGTGAGTTTCTAGTCGCTGTTGCAACACAAGTTGTCTACACATGTCATTTATTAGATACTTAGTGCCATATGTTTTGCAGGTAATCGTGATTTCATACAACTTACTGCGTTACAACGCAACGTTACCTTCTAATCATCACACTAATATTATAAAGGCGAAAGTTTGTGAGTGTGTATGTTTGTTACTTCTTCACGCAAAAACTACTGCACGGATTCAGATAAAATTTGGTACACAGATAGTTAATAACCTGGATTAACAAATAGGATAGTTTCTATCCCGATTTTATATTCCCGTGGCTTGTAGCGGGTGAAGCCGCTGGCAACAGCTAGTTCGTTATTATTTAAAGTTTTGTACTTTGACAGTAGTGACCTGTCAGAAGTCCGAAAATCTGACAAACAGTTCTATTCTGTGGTACCGTTGTTCGTTGGCAGAATTTCAGTTATAGGGTGGGAGCAATATTTGTCAGTCTCTTTAAAAAAACATTCGGTTGGACTGGAAGCCGACCTTAATATATTTGGGATAAAACTAGGCAGATAATCTTGATGATATTGAAGTTTTGTTAGTTATATAACCCACCAGTTAATTCTTCCAAGTTTCCGTCGGTACCACCATATTCAACTGGGAGCACAGACTTTGGTAGTATTTTATACATGGACGCATAGTTTTGGTTATGGACACGAATCTGAAAACAAAACCAAGATGTTACTACTTACCCTCCTTTGTTGAGTCTGTTTCAAAGAATCGGTTCTTGTTTTACATTGAAAATATTTGATGAGAAATGGAATGGTTTCATAAATAACAATACCAAGAAATGTGAGTAATTCAAATGGTAATTTCCTTACTCTCTTTTTCAATTTTTCTGGTAAAAGTTGTTTGAAAATTGTGAATGCCGTTTCGAATCCTGCCGGTGTGTTCAAGATGTGGTTTCCTTTTACACGTACTGGGAGACCCTTCTCGAAGCATGATATGACCTTCTTGGCTAAGGCTGGGGTCCATTGACTTAGTACACTTATACCTACATCCTTCATATCCACTACTACAACCTGAAATAAATAGTTGATTACACAATGGATCGTATTCTTCCTTTATTAGCAATAGAACCATCTTTTGGAGGCAATTTTTCCTTAATATAGATCAACATTCCTTGTTCAGTTCTTATTTTGGAAAAAAGAAGGCCTCGACACGACCCTTGTAATCACATTCTGACCGGAATGTCGGTAAAGTGATCCTACCTCGCCAGCTACTGAGAAATTGTCATCTTCAAGCATTAATATCTCGGTCACCATAAGAGCCACCTTAATTAAGTCAGCCAGGTGATACTTAGAGGGGTCGAACACCCCTAGCCTCATTAAACATATTCGTGGGGCATCATCTCCTGTACAAGTCCTCAGAGGCAGGAAGGCTCTGAAAGTAAATGAAAAATAAATGTTTAATTATGTAACAGACTCAAAATACTGCAAGAATATAAATTAATTCGCAGAAAAATAAAAGTAGAACACTGGAGCCGTTTCCAAAACCACATTTTAGTCGAAAGTACGAGCTTGTTGCTACTTCCACTTTCCTCATTTAGTCAGCATTGATTAGACGCTGGGGTAAAAATATTTTCTTACCCGAGTTTAAGTATTTCTTGAACCTTCGTCCCGCTGGGATCTCTGTTTGCAAAAAACTCTGGTACAATAGTTTTTAAGGTGTAATACATATCCAACTTCTCTTTCGCTCTTTCGAGACTGTATTTTCCACCGCGCAAAAATCCTGTTATCCATTGATCCGCTGAAAATAAATTAGTTCTTACAGCTATTGCCTATTCAAGACTTTTTTTCATATTCGATTTTTTTATTATTTGATACTTGTAAAGTGCCTCTAACTGCGCAATTTTATACTTGGAAACACGATAAACTTGCAGACAAGACATACAGCGACATCTATTCGACACAGTGTAAAACTAATTATGAAGGTAGCGTACACACAGAACCCAGACTCGGTTGTCGTTTTGTGATATGCACATTGCTGTTAGTTCGTGCAGTGTTGCTAAGATAGATGTCGCTACTACATAAATAACAAACATATTTATTTACGTTTATTATTCTTTTACAAAAAACATGGTTAATAAGAATATACTAGACGCGAGTTATTTTGTGAAATTGCACAAAAAGTAACACTAACACGAAAATTTTCTTGGTATAGTGTTACTTTTTGTGTAATTACACAAAATAATTGTACATTACTTACTTAGTTGTACAGATTTCAGATGTGGCTGTTTTCTAAGCCATTCTCTTATGGCGAAGAGGTCGCCCTGAACCCTTCGGGGGTCCTCATTGACTTCTTTGGCCGCTTTCTTCGCGAGAGGTGCTGGCAGTGGCCGCACAGTCATTTTCTATCCTTAATATCTTATCGGACCTAAATAACAAATTATACTTACTTATTATTATAATTAAGCTCAAATCCTGGTAAAACTAATACTTCCCGAGCTATCTTAAAGATTCATCATATCTGATGGATGATTCATATACTGCCACTACTGTGCGGCTCACTGGATCGACTTCTGTTCAAGGCCATTATTTGTGTATAATCGATCTATGATTTTACCGTGAAAGATGAGTAGTTTAACTCAATCCTCATATGCAAATTATAACAGAACTACCACTGCGCCTACTGTAGAATACCAGATGCATTCTGCTAAATGTTTTTTTTAAGGATGGGAATTCATCAAATTCTGCTCTGGGCGGAGCAGAAGGGAATGTCAGACTCTTACTAACTAAAACTCAACCGAGTTCCTCCTAATACTGTTTGCATTCCAGGGCCTGCAGTCTGTACAAAGATAGCGATCGCTTTACGACAAAATTCGGTCGCAAAGCTATAACGATGCGGATTTAAGTTGGTAGCTAATACCGGCGGGTCGCGTCCGGCTCACGTCCACCTTAAATCCGCATCGTTATAGCTTTGCGACCGAATTTTGTCGTAAAGCGATCGCTATCTTTGTCGAGACTGCAGGCCCAGGGCCGCGGTGACTCTTTCGAACAAATTCGCAACCCTGGCACTAGCTCTCTTCAGTGAACATCGGTATCTGATCTACGTTTATGTAATACAAAGGTTTCTATTTCGAATGTATCTTTAGCCTTACCTTAATTTCAATTGAAATGCAAATACGAAACTAAGCGGAATTGGTAATTGGAATTACTTTATTTTAACGAACCTGCAACCTGCTTTGTATATTTTATCTAAGTGGGTAATAAGAGCATCAGATGGACTAATGTAATGTGATGAGTAACCAAATAACTACAATACTTAAGTACAGGAAGTATGTGAGTGTACTAATTAGCTAACCGTTTATACTCCTAATTAGCAACATTTTATATAGTTTGTTAATGTGTACAGAATAGAATAGAATAGAATAATCTTTCATTTGCTCACAGTGTGGGTACCTATACATTTACAATAAGATGGTTACAATCATTTTAAGAATCCTGGTACATTCTACCATTTTGGCATGAAAATATTGATGCTGTTCTGTCTAACTCTACACTTTATAGTGATTTTATTCTCACTTTTTAATGGTATTACGTACAGGGTAAAAGAAACATCGGCACAAAATGGGTTACTGAGTTCAACCTATGAATCTATGCTAATTTTCATAAATTGTAACTAAGTATGTTATTATCCTGTTAAAAATATATATGTTAACCTAGTGTTATTTTTTTTTCTCAGCCGTCGACGTCGTCTGGGAAGGCTACGAGACGTCTAAAGCGCGTAAAAACGCGTAGCAGTGCGTATTGGCACGTATGATCTACGGCGTAGAGGCACCTAGTAGCTTGTATAAGGCTTGTCGTACAGGCGCGTAGTGGTGCATACATACAGAGAATTGTAGGTATGTACTTCTACAGTAACAAGCAATAGTACGCATACACTCGGCAAAGTTCAAACGCGAATTTCTCGTAAAATAACGAGTACAACTTGAAATTATGACCTATTTCATGATAATATGGGTTCCAAAATATTAGTTTCGTTACGTTACATAAATATTTAATCAATACAGTAAGCGACAATTGTACAGTGTATACATTTCGATGCTGCTGACTGTACATGTACCTACATTCACGTAGTCTCAAAGTGAAAATTTAGTTTTGATGTGTTATATTAACAAAATTGATTCTGATATCCGACGTAGTCACTATACTTATTTATTTGGGCTTGATTAAAATAAGAACAAAAACGATGGAAAATGTTTACTTTGGCTACATTATACCAATAGACAAATATAAACGGATCCGGTTAGTGCTTAAATTTTACGAATTCAAACCACCAATTAAGAGGAACTTTAATAAGAAAAAAATATTGGCTAGAGTAACAACATTTACCCAAAGAAGTAATAATAATAATAATAATATTCCACAACTATCACACAACGCCATCTAGTCCCAAGCTAAGCAGAGCTTGTGTTATGGGTACTAGACAACTGATAAACATACTTATATATTTCTAAATACATACATATTATAGATAAATTACACCCAGACACAGAACAAATGATCGTGCTCATCACACAAACATTTGTCCTGGGTGGGAATCGAACCCACGACCTCCGGCATAGCAGTTAGGGTCACTAACCACTAGACCAACAGGTCAGTCAAAGAAAGAAAGAAAGTGCCTTTTAACTTAAACTTGCGGTCAGTGGGTCATCTTAAGGGTGAATTTTCTACTAAATTTATTAGACAAGTTTAAAGATCATCTTGTTAAATCGACAGTAAATATTGATTTCACAAAAATAGATGTATTGTCTTCCATATCGCAACTTACCTTCTTACTTGTTATACTTGTTCAATTTATTTTGTCAGTAAATCTTTAAAAAAAAACACTGATTTTGAACAACACCTCTCAACCAAATGTTTGCCCTTGCCCTACCCTACAACAACGACTACTCCATAATGCTTGCAATGAGAGCATGATACTTTTGTTATAACTCGATCAGTGATTGATTAGATAACATGATAGTCTTATTAAAGTAATAACAATACGAGATTAGTAACACCTGCGCCGGAAAAGACACCTAATTTGTTAATTTAGGTAGTTTGTTAATCGGTTAATTAGGTAGCTACAAAGGTAAATGATAATTTCAGCCCATCAAAACGTTTCTGGTACCAGAACAATCCGACACATAGCAACTATTTGAATAAAGGTAAGATGTGGCATTTTAGTATCTTATACAGTCAGCAGCAGCAATGTGTATACACTTAGCAACGTTTAGAAGAAATTTCCGCCTACTGTATTGATTAAATTATTATGTTACATAACTATACACAATTTTAAAACCCACATTATCATAAAGAAGTTCATATCTAAAAGTTGCAATCGTTATTTCACAAAATATTCGCGTTTAAACTTTGCCAAGTGTTTAAATATTATTGCTCGTGACTGTACACCGTGTACAGGCTGATTATTGCCAGTGTCGTGTACAGTACACGACACTGGCAATAATCAGCCTATAATGTTCGATTTATGAAATACCTAGTATTCTTTTGTTATGCATCTTGGTACTACTCATAACGTTTTGTTGGTCTACAAGCAGCAATAAAGACAACGAGCCACAAGCTTTTACGAGTAGAACGGTGCCATTTAAAAACGGTAGCATTTTTTAAAGTTGTTGTTTTTTTTTGACAAATAACGGTTTGCACTTTGAGATAAGACCTATTTCGTAAAACTCCTTACATAACTTCCAAAACGCTTTATTCGTGAAAACGTCTATCAACACAGTCACAGAAAATCACTTTTAAAAATTATTTTGTGAAAACAATTAGGTATATGGATTAACGTCATTTTAATATATTTTTCCACACACTTGCTCATAAAATGGCTCTAATTTCACCTCAATTAGGCACTTAATGACACCTGTAAATAAAACTGTGACTTTTTCATTGCTATTATTCACAAGTGAGATAAAGGGCTATTTTATTTTATTGGTTGAGTTGCTTTGTTCTTAAAAAAGTTTCGATACAAAAAATATCGTGTTCAATAGTACAAATAAGTTAATGTACCCATTACTTGCTCATTTTATGCAACTTCGAATTTAAATAGGTAAATTCAACTTTTTCGTTTTTTAATAAATAAAACTTTCTCAATGGCGCCTCAGCGGTAATCACCGACATTACACACTTGTACCATATTGTACTAATATTCATATTAAATTTGTATACCTACCCTAGGTGCTTTTTACGTAGAGATATAAGTATTTTAATACAAGGCGAACTGGATGTCCTTGAGAATTGGAAGGAAGTTGCAAAGAATCGCGACCGTTGGAAGGAATGGAGCTAGGTATGGGCTTGATATAATAATAATATATTTTTAATACCCATTTGCAAAAACAAAAGAAAAACATTCTATTCCATTATTTTCGATGCATTTCGATGCCTTTTGTTTTGTCACCTTATATTTACATAACAATCGCACACCTTCTCAAAATATATAGGTATAAAGCTAGTCATTATTCATCCCAATGAAGTAAACAAGCTAGATCTAAATGTGTATCTTTATATCAACAATGGAAACTACAAAAACATACTAATGATATCATGATGCCTCGTGGTATTACACAATAATTGGTATTGGCCGGTATTATCGGCCGAATATACACAACAAATACATTTTATTTTGTGTTGACATAAATGTTTTTAAGTATCAACAAAGACATAAGGAAAACACGATATTCTGACGTTTCCTCTCATGTTAGGTACTATGTCGTGGTGATATGAGAATATTAATTTAAAATTATAGTGATTTAAACAGTTCTTACCAATACGTAACTTCTCATTTTGGTTTTTCCTAAACAAAGGTTATTTTGTAACCTATTTAGGAGAGCAGATCAGATTAAGAACGAGATAATCTTTATGCTTGTGATTTATCTTATACTTTGTCATGTAATCTAGTCTTAGTTGTCCATAATCTTTATTATTATTTAAAAAATCTAATATGTATAAATTTGAGAACAAACTTAGCACCACTTGCGTTTGTTGCCAGAGAATTAAACAGCTTGAATTTTTATTAACGACTGTTTATTTCTATAATCACGCATTACAGAGTAATGATAGGTATTGAGAAAAGATAATTACGTATATTGTGGATAATAAGAGTGATTCATTATACTAAATTAATATTTTAATCACATAAACTGTCTTAATCAAGCAACGATTTTAATACACTGCGATACCTATCAACATATTAAGAAACACTCATTATTATAAATACCTACAAGTAATCTAAAAGTACTGTAAAAAAACGAGTATTAGACTTACCTCAATGTAACGGTTTTATCAACTCCACAGCAGTCAGTGTATGAGTGAAAACTGATAGCCTAGTTCCAAAATATCTTCGTACAGGAAACAAGATGCATTTTACCGCCTACGAATCAGTACCGAATGCCGAACGGTTCGCGCCTGATCTCACTCACGTACTTGTAAAATGTAACAAGCGCAGTATCTCAATGACATTGAGTTTGCTCGCTCTATTCCCAACTTTGTGTGAACTTGTGTGTAGCTACAATTCAACACAGTCTTTCACACCTCGTCTTGAAAACGGAAACTTGCACGTTTTCGTTTACATGCAAATGTAGTAATTATGGTGTATTTTAGTCTTGAATACGCTGGCTAATAAATGAACATTGCAATAATGTATCGTTACACACTGCAGTAAATATCAAGGTGTCACTTTATGTTCGGTGCAATAAAGATATACATCTCATACTTCCCATTATCGACATCTGCTTATAGTAAAAAAAAAAACTTTACATTGTACGGTTAAATTAAATGAAACACATATCGACCCTCTACTACGCTTGATAACTAGATAATTGAACTAACTAATGATGGATAATTGCAGTTTACTTTAAGTAGAAACACAAAACAGAATCTTTATAATAGTTATATACAGGATCAGCAAAACATCATTATGAATAGATGTCTGATCATCAGTATAATATGTACATCTATAATATAGACATCGTGTCAACTTTTTATGAAAGATATTCACTGACACTTTACACAGATACACACAGACACTTTTAAAAAGTAAACATTTAAAAGGACATACATTTTTGAAGTTACATAATTAAATTAAGATTTCATTGGTCATCGTTCTATGATCTATAAGATCAGTGACGATAAAGAAAGAACACGGGTATGAATATTTGTTCTTTCAGCGAACGAGAGAAGTGAATAAACCCATTCCTGAAGTGGCCTTCTCTGCGACAGCTTTATGTCTGCAATATCGTGTTGTGACGCAGTTCTGACGTTCATACGTCTTCTATACGATGATTGATCGGTGTCCTGTCTCTGAGAATAACGTGTTTCTTGTTCTTTACTTTCAATTAGAAAATAACTATAATATTATTTGAGAAGCATGTGTTGTAGATAAATTTATTTAGGTCCTTAATTATTATACAATAAAGCAATGATTTGCAAAACCCACTAACTACGATAATGGTAATTAGCGGGACACCATCACTCAGGTCATCACCATCCAGGCCTCCTCTCTAGGAGAGGTCTCTCTCAGGTCACCCAGATCGAAAGAATTGAAATTGAAGCCTAATCCCCCAAACTAAAATTATCTTTTTATGTTCGTATAACCCAGAAGGTTCAATTTCCGCGTCGAGCAAATTGTAATTGGATTTTCCAATCGGAAATGTCTCAGTTGCAGCCACGAAGTCCGGAATTATGTCCGGATGATGCCAATAGGCTCGCCCCCAATTACATGGGACTTAAAAACATAAATATTGAAATGTGGGTGTACCTATACACCCGTACCGGAGCGATGTTATGATGGCGAATAAAATATAAACACCAAAATTCATGAAGCAAGCAAGGTTTAATAAAAATAGTTTTACTTAGTAACAGTAACATTACGGATGTACCACGGTTGACTCAGTCGATATCAAGTTTCCTGAAGGATCCATCTTCCATGAAGTCTATGGTGACAGGAGGCCCAGTTCGTTTGGACTCGTCTGTACCTAACTGTTCCTCAACCTTCATCCAGTCATGGTACTCCTTGAATTTTGAAATCCAGTATTCTGAAAGTTATTTAGAATCTTTTAAAAGTTGCATCTTATCGTAACACGTTCAGTCGAAGCAAGAGGTTGTGTGTGTTAAAGACTTGTAATCGCATAGCCGGGCAACTGGCCTTAGGGTTTACACATATACCCTAAAACAAATTATATTAGCAACAACTTACCGGTAAGTTCTTCAACAGTAGGCCCTGTTCCACCGTATTCAGGAGGAACTATTTCTTTTGGGATATCTTCCATCATCTCTTCTTGTTTTTTGTGAACCTTCAACTGAAAATACAAACAAACATTCTATGTACCTAATCATATTACTAAGACATAACAAATCTATAGAGCGTAAAATTATTCGTTACTGAAAACATTATTTTAAATTCAGCCTAGACAGTTATTGGAATAACAAAAAGGTTGCCATCCAAATTACAAAACACACGCTGATCATTCACGAAAAAATAATACACACCATTTAAGTAAAAAAAAAAGAAAACATTAATGGCATCTCATAATACTTTAGACTTCTCATGGCCAGTCCATTGCATTTAAAAGCAAAAAAAGGTCGCACATCTTTGCATAAAAATAAATCAAAACACAGATATAATAAATTACAATAAATTCGTTTTTTTTTTCTTTTATACTTTTTAAATATACTTCTGGTAACTAACAATGATTAATTATTTTGTAAAAATAAAAAACATTTCTTTGTCAAACAAATGTTATCCGTACTTAAATTTAAAGAACAATATTTACCCGTTGTTTAGCTTTTTCATTTAAAAATCCTGAGATGAGTGTAAATATTTTTTCAACTCCGGACGGTAGGTTAATGTGGTGACTGCCTTTTAATCGGAGAGGCATGGAATCCTGAAAAAGTCAAAAAGAACTTTATTAAAATACTGTCACTAGATCTCTAATTGATATTTCAGATCAGGCTAGCTGGGAGCTATAAGTTAAGAAGCCTAAAAATGTAAATTGTTACAACAGCCTGCTCACAGCGTGCCACCCTAGCCAGCCAATGACAGCTAACCATAACCATGCCACTCTAGCAAACCATAGCCTTGCCACTCTAGCATACCATAGCCATGCCACTCTAGCATACCATAGCCATGCCACTCTAGCCAGCCAATGACGGGCAACGACTCGCGAGCCAATCACAGTCAAGCGAAGACACCGCCATAACTACCGGATGCCTCCGGTGGGGATATCAGTCTATATAATGCCCTGTAAGCTCAGTTTCGAGGTCTTGTCGCGCTCGATTGTGAAACCTGTAAGTCGAGACTCTGTCCGAATAAAATAATGAATCAGTTCCTGTCTATTCTTTACCACTGTCGTAACAGTCAGAAGTGGGATCGAATAAAAAAAAAACCTACGATAAAACGACTCTCTGCTACTTAAAAGTCAACGGTCACCTACTGTGGAGGACGAGGTCAAAAATTCAAACGAAGAACGTACGTCGATGCACACCGCCTGCAAGGAAAATATTGTCTCCCATCCCAGTATCACAAGGCACAAATTGAAAAAGCGGGTGACAATCTGGATGGAACACGAAGCGACTACCCTCAGTATCGCATCGTTCATTCCATAATTTGACCTTGAAAAAGAAGACTGCGGCCAGTAACCACCTGTGAGACACTTTGAGTTACAAGAAGTATCCATCTCTCTGCCAGCAACGGTTCTACGGTAAATTAAGACTACCTAAAGGTTGTCAACAGCAACCAAGGACATGGAAGGAAGGAACCGACCTACTTCACGCTGAGAGCTGCCAGGAACCATGCATAAATAACAAGGTCAGTAAACATGCCAATATTTGCCAAATTAGCCAAATGCCATTAGCCAAATATATAAGCCAAATGTGTTTTACCATGGAGTGCCCCATGAGTTGATAATTATGCGAATCGTAGACAAAATAATTTGGTAAGCCCGATAAGTAAATCTAATCATAGTCAGTTAATCTGTATAATATTATCCCGGTACGAAAAAAATATGTTTTACGAGTAGGTACTAGTTGTGTACTAAAGAGTTGAGAACTTAAAATGTACATATTTAGTTCAAGTGCGCATTAGATTATCCAACAATAACAATTCCAAAGTAAATCATGTAGATCAGATACTTATAAATAGCTACAATAATTTTATTAAACTATTATCAGAGATATAGATAGCATTCCTGGGCGATCTCTTGCTACCGCCAGCCGATATTCAAACAGTTTTAGACTTATTGGATAAAGTTCTTGACAGATTGAAAACGAGGAACTTAAAATTAAATATGAGGAACTGCTAATTTTTACATATTTCTTAATTAGGGTATAAAACATCATGACGCGATGGCATTCAACCAGGTGAATTTAAGTTGATCGTCTTAATTTCTCATCCCGAGTAATGTAAACGAAGTGCGTCAGTTTATTCTATCTAGTTCTATCTAGTTACTAAAGAAAGTCCATTCATAACTTAGCAATAATAGCTCGCCCGTTTATCAAACTTAAAAAAAAAGTACGATGTGGGTATGAGGCAAGTCACATAAATCTTGTTATGAAAAAAAAAAAAAAATGTTATAGGTCGGTATTAGTGATTATGTAGGTACGATCCTAGTTTTCCAACAGAAATTCACACGTATTGCAGGTATTGCACGTATCTTTTATAAAGTAGATTGACGGTAGTTTGCGCCCTGTCTTTTAGTTTAGTCGCGTTACAAGTCAGATAGAGTGTTTATCATGATTTTGGGCTTGAATCCCTTGCAGTGATAAAATTGTTGCTAAGATTTCGTATTATGACGTGTTATGTAAAAATGTCCATGTAATTCGGACTGTACTGCAGTACGCGATACAATGACTAATCATGGTCTTATGCCATGTATTGCCCAATATTACTTTTCACTATGGTGACCGATGAGCCAAAGCCCAAGCAAGGTAAAACGAAAAGCCAAAGTCAAAGTCTATGCCTATCTTAGGTAAGTAGATCGTTCGATAGATGCCGTTTATTGTGTACCATTTAGACGTGAACGATTTGTTCAGTACTGTGCAATGACAAGATGAAAAGCCGAAAAGTAGTATTGTTTTACTGCGAAGTGGATGTACAGATACCTATAGTGAGTAATTGTGTAATCGTTGATGGTAGGCTATAACGTAAACAAACCTTTACGGTGCCAGATTAGTTGTGTGAGTTGTGTCAAACTTCGCGCGATGGAAGATATTACAAAATGCATCATGACAATAACAAGGAGTAAAACGAAGTTCTGAATTTTATAAATATCAACAAAATTTCTGATTTCCAAAAATAACCCGATTTATAAGTAAATATTATTATGTGACGTCATGTTTACATTGTGCGTACTGTAAAGGGGATAATGTAGGAAAGAGGGTTAACGACATCCAATTCTAAATCTAACTTAGCTCTGATAATACATGACAGTAGCAAGCTAAATTTTAATTTTAAAATGGTGATAAAACTGATGTCCTGAAACGAGGCTGCGCCTGTGGGTGGGTATCTTGGGGGCCAGAGTTGCATTAACTTAACATTAGTACTTAAAAGCTTTAAACACATAAAATTAATATATTGGAAAAATAGAAAAACGTATTCTTGTGTATTGGTGTGTATAAGTAATGAAGTTTTGCCATCGACACGCTAAGAATTATGTGTGTGAGTATGTACATGTATGTATGCGTGCGTCTTAATGGTATGATGTAATTAACTTAAATTGTTTCTTCCGTTTCTTCAAACGATAGTTTGGCAAAACAGTTTATTTATATTTTCTTACATGAAAAATGTTTCATGTTTTTAATGTCGCAGATAATATGGAGTTCTTATAATACTGTTAATATTACAACCGGGTACCTATAAGCCTTACGATTTATCCCAGATCGGGTTGCTCCAGGCAACCAGGGCAATCTAGGCGCGGTAGGGTTATCTCAGAAATGGGACGTAACTTAGATACAAGGTGAAAAATGATAATTCAAATTAAAACTCTTTAATTCAGACAAGTGTCCATAGTGTTAGTAACAACAAAATAACTTAACGACTAGGGTTAGTAAACTTAGTGTTATGGCAAAAGAAAAAAAAAAAAAGGAAAGGAAATATGTTAATAGTGTGATTTACAAAAAAAAAAACTATGATTATGTAACTTTGGCGCCAGGCGATGACTACTGGCGGCAACAAGGTTTAATGTTTTTAACATCACGCATGTAATACCCAATGGGTTAGGCAGAGGTACTTATACTCATGAGTACACACACATTTCGCCAGTAAATTGAAATGAATTAAAAAGTGTTTATTCATGGTTACATCCGTGCTACATGGTATATTACTTCTGTCATACTGTAAAACAGTGATATTTAATTTAAATGTAACAAATTGTTGGTACGTTTCCATCAATAACAACGTCACTTTTACCTACAACTAAACACATTTATTGAACACAAAAGTTGACTATAACGTAATGCTATAACATTTAAGTTGCGTTAAAACACTTTAATTAATAGCGGTGAAGCCGAAAACATAAGCTAGTATGGCATAAATATATACTTATACAACAATAAATAATCATAAATGGAATCTACACATCTCTTGTAATGAGGTTTTTACATAGGTGTTAAAAACAAACTTCCCTAATTTATTTTAAAAGACATTTTCGTGGTACAGCTATTTTCTTAATCGTAAGGTATGTCGTTAAAAATTGTTGGTACTAAGCATTTCTTACATCTTTGTCCATAATAATTAGTACAAGTGGGTACCTACTACAAATCTTCTTATGCATTTATTCCTTTTACTTCAGCTTAAAGTCCCATGCTATAGGGGGCGACCCAGGTTAACTCTTGTTCGTTAGAAGATTGGTTTTCTGGCCCACATTAACTGATATTGAGGAGTTAGGTAATGATTGACATAAACTAAGAAGTGTGAAAGGTCATATTATATGATACAACGGGTTTACAGGTTGAGTATCCGCTGTAACATATCGTAGCAGTGCTTTTGTCTGATAGCACCAGTAGTGTGAAAGAACAATTGAAAACCGAAGATTTCATAAATCTCCTGAGAGGTCTATTGCCCCATTTTAACTTGGTTTTTCTGAGCTGACTTGTAATCACTGTTTTCTTGTTTCCATTGCGGGAGCAATTGTTCCAGGACGGCCGAATGTTACAACAGCCTGCTCACAGCGTGCCACCCTAGCCAGCCAATGACAGCTAACCATAACCATGCCACTCTAGCAAACCATAGCCTTGCCACTCTAGCATACCATAGCCATGCCACTCTAGCATACCATAGCCATGCCACTCTAGCCAGCCAATGACGGGCAACGACTCGCGAGCCAATCACAGTCAAGCGAAGACACCGCCATAACTACCGGATGCCTCCGGTGGGGATATCAGTCTATATAATGCCCTGTAAGCTCAGTTTCGAGGTCTTGTCGCGCTCGATTGTGAAACCTGTAAGTCGAGACTCTGTCCGAATAAAATAATGAATCAGTTCCTGTCTATTCTTTACCACTGTCGTAACAAAATACTAGATTAATTTTGTGATATTGGGCAGTTCAGCCTACAGCAGGCTACTGAACGCCCTTTCAATTTCAACTACCTACTTAACTTGATTCGAAACTACTCTAATCTCAACTACATAAGTCAGCCACCCTGCGTAGATCACCGCTCCTACTAGACTGAGGGCATCCCACCTTAAGTAAGCAAGCAAGCAGCATTTATCTATCTTTATATATGTGTTTGTCACTGAACTCCCCCTAGACGGCTAGACCGATTTGGATGAAATTATTTGTGTGTGTTCCGTGGATCAAGAATGGTTTAGATTCACAATTGGAGCCGGTCGGTGGCGCTGCTGTCCGGTCAGGACGACGTCTGCCAGATCCGCTACTATCTAATAAAGTATACTCTGAAATTAAACTTTATTCCAAGTAGACATGCTACCTCTTCTGATGAGATGACGAAAAATAGAGAAATATGGAAGAAGAAGGCATGTGGCTGACCCCAAATGAATAGGGGATCGGACAGAGTCAAAAAAATATGATCATAATTAGTCCGTCAGTTACCTTATCGAAAAAAATTGGATACGTGTTTTTTGTTTTCTCAAATTAATAAAAATTGACGAAGATAAGACGCGTCAAAGATCATGAGTGGGGGGTTGTGACGTCATTTGTAGTTAAAAAATGTACTAACATGTGACGTTTTCGAGGGGTTTACGAATTTTCGAAGCACTGTATCGTCTTAATTTTTTGTTTATGTGAAAAAAGAAAAAATACGTGTCCTATATTTTTTGGAAATCTATCTGACGGACTTATTAGTTTTTTTTGTCCGATCCCCTATTATGATAATGGCAAGCAAATCATGATGACATATACAGCTTGTCTAATTTCTAGTTAAACAGCATCATACGTACTTGGCTTACAGCGACCATTTTCTTCAACATTGACGGTGTGGCTTGTACAAAATGCGACATTGTAACACCCGAGTAGTCTGTCACAATCTTTGTGCCCAACACGCAGGCGATATCGTCTTCTACCACCATAATCTGAAAAACGTGATGCAACTTGTTATTATATGTTCAGAACATAAATTTGCTCGTTACAGAACTGATGGACGCTACAGAAAAAAAAAAAAATTGGGACAAGCCCGCCACACTATTCCCAAACCACTGTAACTCCTATGTAAGCCAGAATCAACAGTGGCGACCACAAGAAGATCGCCGAAACAATGAAGCCCAACGAAGTTGTATATTTAACGAAGTTATTTATTTTTTGTATAGTATTTAACTGTCTTGCAACGAAATTAATCAGAAAAGAATAGCGGAGGAGTAGGAAAAACATAACGCTACTGAATGCACCAAACTTGTATTCAAATCCTGGAGCGATTCATTTGTTTCAGCTATATTGCAATCGATCATTATCATCAGCCTATATTGTTCCCACTGCAGGGACTCAGGCCTCCTCTCTCGGAGAGGGATAGGTTATAATCCACCACACGGGCTTAGTGCGGGTTGGCAGATGTCACTGATGATGATGTTTTCCTTCACCGTTTTGAGAGCAGGGGTGATGAAATAAATTACACAAAGCAATGTGCTTGCCTGGGTTCGACACCACCGGCTGCGGGATGTTGTAAGAGATACCGCGGCCTCGACATAAAGGGCTAAGAAGGAACATGGGTGGTTTTTAGTCAGTAGAAGTCTGACACTCCCTTTCGCTCTGTCTAAGAGCGGGAGGGGAAATGGGAAGAAAGGAAGTGTCTTATGAGATGTCGAGTAATGGGGAAGTATGGAAAACATGTTAAGCCGACACCAAATGATTTGGAACAAGGGCAGGAGAATTTTGATGATGATGATGACGTTCAGGTATGAAAATGTTGAGTTCCCACCTGAATTGTGGTTGGTGTAATATTAAAAGTATTATTAACTACTTAAATTTTACCAACAAAAAGCATATGAGGAAAAAAAAAAAAAGTTCAGGAGTAATTTAGTTTACAACATCAGGTAGCGTTTACGCAGATATACGTAATTATTATCTAACAAACCGTCATCATCTGCCTTAGGCCTCATTTACGGAGACGCTTGGCGTCGCGCGGCGCGTTTGCGTTTTTAATCCAAGCACATGGCGATGTATGAAAACGGTAACGATTTCAAACGGCGATTTTACGAGAAGCGATTTTTCGCTCCTTAGTTTAAAATGCAGCGTTTGTTGCGGTGGACCCGCCTCTCAGTAAATGAATAAACTAAAAAAGCTGAAAAGCAAAAAACAAGCACATTTAAAATTAAACAAAACTTTGAAGCAGGCGGGGTCCATTCTATTTTCATTTCTTAATTTAATATTGAAATGAACCCCGTCTGCTTCCAAGTTTTAAAATGAAAAATGATATAAGGAACCTAAAGATGATTTTAAAATACCTATTCAACGACACCCCACTTGACATAGTTCATCGGCTTTTTTTTTAATTTTGACAATATGGCGTCTGGTTGTCGCTGTGGTTAATACTGTCATGTCTTTAATGACACAAGTTAAAAACGAATCGATTGACGTAAGAATTATCAAAATCGGCCTACGCATTTGGACTCTTGAACGCCACATAGAAACAAACATACATACATAGACTGATAAACATATTACCCTTCTTTGCGTCGCGCAGTCGGGTAAATAGCACGCGACGAGCCTACTGCCCGCGCCGCGTCTCCGTAAACAAGCCCTAACCTTTTCTAACTAAGCTAGGGTCGGTTTCTAATCTTAAAGGATGCAGCTGAATACAACACAGATAGTACTGGGTAATGTGATACCCTTTGGCAAGACTAGTTTTCAGACTTTCGGGCCTGGACTTTGGCCTTGTTCTTTTCTGTCTCCTGCTGATATGGAGGGAAGTGGAAATTTCTGTTTTTCCTACTCCTCCGCTATTCTTTTCTGATTAATTTCGTTGCGGGATCCAAGACATTTAAATCATTTCTCTGGGACTTCGTCGAACTTCATTGTCTCGGCGCTTTTCTTGTGGTCGCCACTGTTGATTCTGGCTTACAGAAGTTACAGTGGTTTAGGAATAGTGAGGCGGGCCTCTCCCATTTAAAAAAAAAATTAAAAAAGACTTTCGGGCCTCAGAATACCTGTCAAAGTTCTACAAATACAACCGGGACTTGAGGGTTAACGTGCTTTCCGAAGAGGCTACTTGGCATGCAATTGTAACAAACCGTATGACCTTGATATAAAAAAATATTCATAAAAACAAAGTAGGTACTTAGTTACTAATCGTGAACTTGTTGATTAGATTCACAGCTATCTTATATGCATTACAGATTGTATTGTTATATTTAACCTTTTTATATTCAACGCTTTCCTGCTAGGCAGTTATACATGGTAAAATATATATGTATATAATTCAGGAAATATCTACTAGCTTGTGCCAGCGGCTTCGCCCGCGTGGAGTTCGATAATTGTCCCACGGGATCATACTACCGGAATAGGGAGTATTCTATGTGTTAGGTTATAAACTACCCAGGTTACTAACCAGGTTATAAACTATCTGTGTTATAAATTTTACACACATCCGTTCAGTAGTTTTTGCGTGAAAGAGTAACAAACATCCTCACAAACTTTCGCATTTATAATGTTAGTAGGAAGGATGAAGGATCTGAGCCTGGGTCCATGGTAAGGCTATTAGGCTCACCTCTATTACATGGGAATTAAATATAATTGTGTAATTTAAAGTACACCTCCGCCTACCCCTTTGGGGATTCCAAGCGAGATGTTAAGTTGTGTTATCTAGTCTTCGGCTGGAATCATAGATTTAAGCAAGAAGATTGGAGATATGAGTATGCTTGATAAACAAACAATCAAGGAACTGGACGCGTCAGTGTTTCAGTTGTAATTAGTGCTAATTTAATTAACACTAATTACTCAATTAGAGCAAACACTTGTATCATTTATCAGCCATAAAGTGGGCCTCTCAAACACTAACATTTAAAGAATGTTTATATTTTATGATCAGAGCTTTATGATGAAGGATTGCGGAAGTTATTAATCTCGGAACAATTCCTTTACCTTCAATGATACGTTTGAGACAAAATCATGCAGCATAAATTTATTTGAAACTTTCAGACGAAAAACGACTCGAATTCGACTCTTTTGTTTGAAATTCTGCAGACTATCAAGGCCCATTGCTGTAGCGTCATAATTGTTCATATTTATTGGAGGTAGGCATTTTCATGTTCTGCATATTATGATCTCTGGTACCATAATAAGGTAATGGTTTTAAAAACTGGCGTCTTCCTGACCATGTTGCTAGTTGTTTGCTTAGGGTCGCCGCAACACGTTTTTTTGTTTCGAATAGAAAAATGAGAAGTTAAATCGTTCTAATACAGGGTGTAAAGTAACCCTTTTCACATACGTCAACCAAGCATTCTATACATCCTACTAACGACTTTTTTTTGGGGTTAAATTCTCAGTTTATGGTAAAACTCAATGTAGCACTCTGAAAGGATGTGCTAGTGGATGCTTTGAATAGTATAAGGGTCAAGAAGGTAATTTAAGTAAAGTTTTAACCAGAAAAACTAGTATTTAAAAAAACAGCTGTGCAAAATTTGGAACTTTGACCCCCAATATTTCCGTTCCTAGGTATGGTCTAGAACAAAAAATGATCGCAGTGGTGGGGAGAATAAGTTCCTTATAAATAAGCCCTTTGTTTGCGTTAAGGGTACTTTTACACTCTTTTATGAAGAACATTTTTTCAGTTTTTCTTTTTCGTTGTTGTGATTAACTTTCAGTCCAACCGGATGAAGCTCATTCAGAAAATCTTCCTAATTACCTGCAGGGCTATTGCGTATCTTTTTAAATGTCAGTGGCTATCATGTGTCCATCAATTAACTGTCAAATGGTTAGTTTATTGTACCAAAACCTTAACCATTGAAAGTTAATCGATGAACACTATGATAGCCACTGACATGCATAGCCCTGCTGTACTCCTGTATGCTGTACTCGGGGGTGCAATCATAATTACCTGTACTAAATAATACAGCATGCACATGAGGTCTCCCACGCTGTTAGTGGACGGGTCAAATCTGCCTGCCCGGATGAGGATCACTCGGGGATACAGCTTGCCTTTCGGATTCGGTAGAATCAAAACTGTTCTGAAAAAGTAAGAAAACCATAATGAAAATTTAAGTATTTGACAAAGCTGCTTATCAAGCAACTTAAAACAAGCCTTTCTTTGAAGGTGCATTCTTTTCGCAATTTGAAGAATGTCTTTGACGGCACGGTTGGTGCAGTGGTTGAGGTAATTGGTTGCTACGTTGCGTGTCGCGGGTATGAATCCCGAACGGAGCAAATATTTATATGACCTACATATAGTTGTTACGGGTCTGGATATTTGTGGATTTGAGTTAAATGCTTGAAGTGCTAGTGTGGGGGCTAAAAAAATGTCGATATGGCTTAAAGACGTTTCTTATTAAATTAGACTTTAAGCACACGGCAATTAAGAAAAGTTTGAACCAGCCTGCGTACGGGGGGATATTGATTCCCATAATACGCTGTTAGTTCCTAGACCATAGGTCAGAACAATAAAAACATTAACAGATATGATATGAACAGGTCATTAACTATAGGATTTTTTTTAAATCTTTGTCATTAGGAATTTCTCCTGTATCTTTGGTGCTTTCAAAAACCATTTAAACACACGTACTTAGGCCATACAAATAACAATTAAATAAAAATGTTCCGTGCGGGAATCGAACACACGACACCCAGCGCAACAGCTAATCGCTCAGACTCTATGTTAACCGCACGGTTTTACAAAGTCATGTCAAAAACATCGTATTGAAAGAAATGTTAACTATCTGTGTCCCTTACCCTAGTCTGAAAAATTCGATAAACTTAGGATCTGTCGGTTTTATCCTCAAGGTAATGTCAGGAGCCGTGGTTCTGAGAGTGTAGTACAAGTCCAGCTTCTTCTTCACTCGTTCTAGACTGAACTTGCAACCTCGTAGTAACGCTATGAGCCACTGATCATCTAAAAGTTAAAGTCAGTGTTTGTTTAGTTACTGTTTGCCTTGATTTTTTTAACTTACTAACTTGTAACTAATTTCACGCAATTTTTTTCACCTCATTTAATAATCAAAGCAATTTTTTTTATAAATTAAGAAAAACTCGCGAGAAAATAAAGACAACCAAACATTAAAGGAGACAAACATAATGTTTTTATTATTATTATCTCACACATTGTATTAAATTGTTTATATAAAATAAACAGTTTGATAAAATGTAGGGTTGAGATTAAATAGATTAATTAATAGAGGGCAATACGGTTAATAAGCTCATACTAAAAAACAAAGAAAATCAATGTATAAAATGACGTAACCTATGAAACAAATACCTACAGGTTGATTGATAATACGTGATCACGATAAATAGATAATTGTAATAACATGCTATTACGTAGTTTTAGTACAGGTAACCTGAGCAAACTCTGATAAGCAATCTGTTACCGTGACAATTAATTACATTTACAAAAGGGACTAAACATCCTTCGTTATCTGTTGAAACGCACAGATTTTATGAAAAGCATGCTATCTTTTCTTTTGCAAAGTTATTAACACTTTCAGTGGCAAGCACTCAGCATATGGGTCGAATAAAAATTCGTTTGTGAGCCCCCAACCTGCCTCCGGGTCACGTTGTATCTAACTTGCGCACACGCAGCGTACAAATATAAATGGATAATTTAAACTTACCAATTAAATGGAAAGTTTTAATTAGAGCAGCCTGTAGTCACACTTCAACCTTTGAGTCTGATATTCAAGATAAGCCCCTCAACAATTAAACAAAATTTCTCTACCACGTTGTCTAACAGACAACTGCAATGTTCAAACAATGACGAATTTAATGTATAGGGAAATATGGAATTGGTCATTTCAAATGTTGGTGTACAAACACGGACGCCACCACATCAAGCTACTATTTAATCTGTCAGATATCTTTGATATTATCTTTAATAGATTTCCAACTTTATCGCACCAGGTTCAAGCATGATTGGGGAAATTGTACAGTTTCGGGGACAGTAGCTTGATGTGCTGGCGTCTGCACCTGCTTTAGACCTTTTCTGACAATTCAGGAGTGATAAAAGATTATCAGACCAAGGAGTCGACTAACAAAACAGTGGACGTAATCGATATCCCTGTTTCGGGAAATTCTGGCACTATGTTTTCAGAAAACTTTAAAACTGGCCCAGGATATAATTATATCTTAAGTCAAGTCAGGACAAGAAATCAACTAGATGGATCACGATTCTCACAGAGGACAGAGGGACGGAGAACAAAGAGGATAGTATTGTAATATATTCATTCAATAGGTACCTGTTCTTGCTTTCAGGTGAGGCTGTTTCGAAATCCATTCCTTGAGATGTTTCAAATCATTAGGAATCTGTTTCGGGTTTTCGTTCAACTCCGCTTTGGCAATTTTTGCCAGTTCCGGAGTCAATTCACGAATCATTTTTGGTTATATTAGATCTGTAAAAAACAATTTAGTTTTATTATAAATCCAGTCGTTTAAATATTTGCTAAAACAACACTCAGTGATGACGAGAAAGATCAATAAATGCACTTTATATTTTACAAAAACTGTTGATCTATAGAAAGTTATCAATTAAATTGGTACTGTTTTTGTAGATTCAAAATAAGCAATTTAAACTGACTAAACAGACAAAAACATGTCCTAATACTTACATTCGTGCACCAATAATAAGTGAGGTAAGACCCACCTGTGGTATCGCGCTCTGTCGGCGTATCGACTAACTGATAACTGGGCTGTTATCGCAGTCGTGTTGTGACACCGCGCCGACTGCCAATATTATCCAATCATGCGGCAAGCACAATCAATGGCCCATTTTCTCCATTATATCAAGAAAATTTGGCTTTGGATTGACATAACCTTCATATTGTAGAACAATTTACCCTATTCTTTATCACCTGTTCTCTTTCCACGATTATTTTGACGGATGAGTCGACATAATTCACAATATTATAATAAGCACATCATAATGAGCACCTAAAAACACCACACATTTCGCCACGTGAATAAATACCACATATTCTATCACTAGCAAAGCCCTATATTGTTCTTCAACTGTTCATAATCCATTCACATTTTAGTTGTTTTGCATATCGTTATAATTTTGCATCTACCTTCATTTTCGTTACTACAGTCTACTCACTTGGCTTTCTCCATCATGACCCTTGTTTTTTGGCGGGTGGAAAATCATCGAATAACCCTTCCCGCTCTTGGGCAGACCGAAAGTGAGTCTCAGACTTCTACTGACTAAAAACCAGCCATGTTCCTTCTTAGCCCTTTATGTCGAGGCCGCGGTATCTCTTACTACATCCCGCAGCCCCGACGGACTCTCCATTTACGATCCTGACGTACGTTTTAACTTTTAAAACCGGATAAATACTTACGTTTAAATTATTATGACTTTTGTTCATATTATGACAAACCCGGAAACTATAATTTGCCTTGAGACTTACACAATCACTTAAGCACTAAAATAAACAGAAACAATACAAAACAAGTGCACTTTTAAAACATTTATATTATATTTTAACACGAATTTACTAAAAACTATCTAGACGATAGACGATCTTCGAGTGCCTAATGCTCAATTAGTGAGATCTCTGTAAACATAATAATTCCATCCATTTCATCTAATGCTAACCTAAGATAAAGATATAGATGACCTTACTGTAATCTGCCCCGTAATCATAATAATCATAATGTACGCTGTACTTTTATTGCTTAGTTTCACACACTGACAAACACCCACGCATTTTCATTATGTACCTACTTCCAATAGTCCTACATGTATCTAGTTATAATCTACTCTAGAATTGTGAAATATTCTAATCTCGGTGAGGGGGGCCATGTATCCGGTTTATTTTCCTGACATCCAGAAACCATTGTACCTCCAATATTTGTAACATCTGTGTACTGTAATTGTACTTTGTGTGAAAACTAAAAAATCTAATCACCACTACAACTTAACAGGTGCTTACATAAGGTAATTGTTATGAAAATATTCTAATAGAAAACGAGATAATTCTACGTGGAGAAGCAAAACCGAGCAGCTTCTTCTTCTCATACTATAATATTTTGATCATCACACGAATTTTATCCAGTACAATCCGGGCAGGTTCTCTGGCCCTGCAGTGGGAACCTTACAATCTGTGTGAGAAAGATTCGCTTCTACAAAGTACCAATATTATTAATGTTTCTATAACTATAATTAACTTAGTGAGATGTGCTGCTACTAATCCACGTCAAGTTGTCTAAAGGATCCCTGAACCCCGAACATGCTTTCTGCAGTTTTAGGCTTGCCTGGCCGCTTTGATTCATCAGTTCCATATTTCATATCTTCCTCGTACCAGTCTCCGTACTCATCAAGTTTTTTCGACCAGTAATCTATTAAAATAGATATATTTTTCAACAAATATACCGATGACATTTTAAAAATGCTGTTCTTATGCTTTTATAATTAACCAACTGAATTAGCTTCAAATTAAAAAAGTTATTTATATTCAAAGGTACTTTCAATATTAAATTACTCAAAATCGAAGCCAGCCTGTATAATAAATAAAGGGATCTTACCTATGATTTCCTGTTTGGTACCTCCTTCTCCTCCGTACTCTTTCGGCAATATCGCTGGTGGCACATACTTGTGAAGGACTGTCAAATCCTTGCTATGCAAATGCAGCTGAAAAATATTCACGATAAAAGGGCATTCTTTAGATACTCATAGGTTATAATAATAATAATAACTAATTACTGACTTTTTTCTGCATTTTCTCATTTAGAAGTTTAACAATAACATTGAATAGTTTTTCAAATGCTGGTACGGTATTTATGTAGTGTAAACTTTTCAGTCTTAGCGGTGAAGCGTCCTGAAATTTAAATCTGTAATTAAAGCGTGTTATTACAATAAGTTTATCCAATGATTTTATTTTAAACATTGATCCACACTAGGAATTTCTCCTGTATCGTGGATGCGTTTACAAACATTGAAACTCATATACACAAACACACCCAGACCCGAAACAACTATCTGTTGGCCATACAAATTATATAATTCCATACAAATCGAACCCGCGACAAGCAACGCAGCAGTCCAATCGCTCAGCCACTGCGTCAACTAGCAATGGCCAAGTTAAATATTAGGTACTGAAGGTTTCAATCTGTAGGTGACCGCGACACAGGGGCGTAGCTAGCGCCGTATCTGCCGTATCAATTATACGGGGCCCCCGACGTGCGTAGAAAAAACAATTAAAACTTCCCATTTTTTTTATACTTCAGAAATGACAAAAGTAAAAAAGAGAATTAGAAAAAGTGACAGATAATTATGATGAATATTATGCAACATTTTTTTTCTTTTGTGCAAATAAATTTTTATACGGGGCCCCGCAAAGGCACGCTACGCCACTGGCGCGACACCTCAAATCTTGGCGACACGGTGCTCGGTGTATGGTGGTTCTCACATTTACACCGCCAGACCAGCGATGTCCTGTGAGAACCGCTTATCTCTGAAAATGGCTAGCGATAATACCATCTACGGAACCATTTCCTTACAATAATATAGAAATCAACCCGTATTGCTGCGGGTTACGGTTGCAGACGCCTTGGATTTGTATCTTTGATCAACTTGGCTATACAAATGATGTTGTCTATGAAAAACGTTTCGTAGAAATGTTACCTGTCCCGCTAGCACCAACTTCTTCAGCACCGTCGGTGTAAGTTGCATGAAATGACTCATAGTTATCCCTTCAAGATCGATTATATTGATACAGCCGCTTACCACGAAAGAGTCGTCTTCCAAATACTTAATCTGTAAAATATGAACAACTTACAAGACTCAAGGTTAAAAAATACAATAATGTTATAAGTGTGTAGTTCATAGAATTAAAATTAAACAAAACACACACAAACCTGTTGAAAACAATGGCCAAACGAGAAGAAATCTTCAGGCGAAATCTTGTTAGGATCATAGAGACTTGGTTTTACTAATACTACCCTTGGATCCAGGGGAGATGCTAGTTTCGGCAACACTAACCCAGCCCTAAAACAAAATAAGTTAAAACCGAAGACATAACCTAAAATTAATCAGTAAACCATTATATTATTCTACTAACCCAGTTTGCAGCAAATATTTAAAATTCTGATGACCAGGTCTGAAACTGAAGAACTCCGGTGACAAGGTTCTCAATGAGTAGTACAGATCTAGCTTCTCTTTGGCTCGTTCTAAGCTATGTTTACAACCCCTCAGAAAAGCAGCTAGCCACTGGTCATCTACAAGAAAAATTGGCACAATATTATAATCGTAATCTTATTATTTCGACAACTAAACCTGCGAAGTGAAAACTGTTAGGTAATAAATAGTACATTGTTACCCAAGGGGTGGAAGTTCCTTAATTAGTCCCGAGACGGGGAGTTCGAGGGACTAAATAAGTAATTTACCCGAGGTAAACACTGCGCTTTTCATTACGAATACGAGGAAAATAAGAACATAAATTATTAAATAAACAAAAAATGAGTGTTGATCGGATGTTGTCGCTTTCCCGCTTATTTTGTTTTTTTTTGTCCTCTGGTCGTCCAGCTATACAGCCAGTATTTTTCATGTTCATCATTAATAAAATGGCAAAGATTTTGTCAAAATCTGTCATTTTAGAGAGTTTTAGAGATTTTTTTTTTAATAATTTGACAGCTGTCAGTAGAAAGCGATTCTCCCTAGGACTGAAAAGTAGTACTTTCAACCCGCTCCTCAGGCATGTTATGACCTACTTTCAGAGTATGAGTAGTGAAAAAGTTTTTTTTTTTATTTGATGTTGATAATTCAAATCAAGGTATTCACCGGGCAATAATGAAATGGATGAGGCAATGCTGGTTGATTTGCACCTTTTTTTAGGGGGAAAATCGTTCTAGAGGAATCTTTGGGGAATTGAAATCTTCGGAAGAAGCAGTACCATATTACTGCCCAGCTAGAGCTTAGGGCAATAATAATGTCTTACATTACATTAGGTTTGTAGGACATTATAATAACATTTTAGACCAGATGGTGTAAAAAATGTTTATGTTAGTCTGGGCAGTCATTCTAATTCTGGGCCAAATCATCTCCCCATAACTTTAATTTATTTCCTACTACCAAATATGCAGAATGTCATAATCAAACATACCTGTTCTAGCCCTTTTTTTTTGGTGGGTGGAAAATCATCAAATAACCCCTCCCGCTCTTGGCTCTTGGGCAGAGCGAAAGGGAGTGTCTTCTAGACTTCTACTGACTAAAAACCACCCATGATCCTATATGTCGAGGCCGCGGTAACTAAAGTACAACCCGCAGCCGCGACGGGCAACTTAGGCAACTTAGAATCGCTTTTTATGTTATAATCAAACATACCTGTTCTAGCCCTCAAATGAGGTTGTTTACTGATCCACTCTTTCAAGTAGCTTATTCCATCCTCAAGTTTCTTCGGAGACTCATTCAGTTCCACTTCAGCCTTCAGCTTCAAGTCAGGATTCAACGGTCTCACCAACATTATAAAAAAGTGCTTAGACGCGAACTTTACAAATGCTATCAACAACGCTAAGAGCTATAAAAAGTCACGAAATTCAAGGATTGCGTGGCGCGCAGCGTGCGAACTTTTAAAACTTTTGTATTTATTTTTAAAATAACAAGGTCAGAAAAAAAAAATGCGCGACCGCTCTGTCTCAGAGTATGGACATAATAAACAAAATGACACATCTACTACAGTAATATAAGAAATAAGTTTATCGTATGCGGACCTTTCCGTGGTTATTTTTAACTTAGAAGCATTAATTAGCTCCTATGTGTATAACTCAGGGCGTAAAAGTAGTCGTACAGCAACACTATGAATAAGGTACATCTAGTATACTTATTATTTGTAATAGTTTTCTAAAGAGCAGTGGTGGCCCAGTGGTTGCGGCCCGACGAACAGTAAGTCGTGCAGGCGCATTAGTTGTATGTAATTTATTTCATCACCACTGCTCTCACAACGGTGAAGGAAAACATCGTGATGAAACTGGCATCTCGAACCAAAAAAATCGAAGACATGTGACATCTACCAACATGCACTGGGCACGCGTGGTAGATTAGAGCCCATCCCTCTCCTAAAGAGGAGGTCTGAGTCCCTGCAATGGGAACATAATGGGATGATATTCGTAGTAGTAATTAATACTTTGATATATTTATAAACTGCTCCATTGGAATGGTTGCAAGTGTGATTGCTGAGCGTGGTGACCTGATTTCGATTACCTGATCAAGCTAAGTTTTGTTTGAGATTTCTATCTGATATATCTCAGTAGCAGTATGGAGTTATTATTATTATTATTTACTTGACCATCGCATCGCATTCGCTAATGTTAAGTAGGTCATGCTAATATGGTCACTAAGTAAGTATAAGATGTTGTTAGGTTAGCTAATTACGTAGTAACTTAAGATGGAAGGTCCCTTAAGTAGGGACTGAATAAATTAACTGACTTGGTATTACATGGATCTCACTACTTTTTACGGTAGAAGAACTGAGTTGCGCGACTTGACTTTTTTACAAGTTTTGTTTTTAGTGGGATCTCATTTCTTTTTGTAGATACCTATGGGTATAAAAAACATAAATAGGTATCACACTAATATTATAAAGGCGAAAGTTTGTGAGTGTGTATGTTTGTTACTTCTTCACGCAAAAACTACTGAACGGATTTGGATGAAATTTGGTACACAGATCGTTTACCTATAACCTGGATTAACAAATAGGATAGTTTTTATCCCGATTTTATATTCCCGTGTGGGTTGTAGCGGGTGAAGCCGCTGGCAACAGCTAGTAAGGCATAAAAACTTGTACATTTTGATGGCAAGAGAAATAAGAAGGTGTGACACGCTTTTAGATCTTATGAGAAATTAATTATTTTTGACTTTTTAGTTCATTTTAATAACAAATAATAAAGTTTGTTTAAAAAAAAATGTTATTATTTTTAACTTTTTAGTATTGGCCATTCCGGATTTACGGCGACGTAGTCCGTAGCGCTAAGCGGCGTTTTCCTTAGTCTGTAGTTCGAACATACGTGACGTTTTGTGCACCTCAAGTTTAATGTCATTTATATTTAATTTAAATCACATATTCAAATTAGTTATACTATTTCTGTTAAATTATTTCTAACGTCTCTCATTCTATTTCGTTTAATGAATTAACAATACTTGGTTTATTTAAACTTGGAGCAGTCTCATTCATGGATTTGAAGCACTGCTAAAATACTCAACAAGACAAATTAGACCAGTCGGGTTATGACGTTCTAAAATGGAGTTTATATGACCACCTTCCAGCTCCATCATCATATCAGCTCCATGTCATCATAATATTGCATTGTTAGGCAGTAGGTATAGGTACATATATTATATGCAAAATTTCCGTTACCGTTCCCCCAGATTTTGTGATGTCATATTTTTGAAAGCCGTTTCGTTTATATCAATCGTACGTAACCCTTGAAAAGTGAAAGTTTAACATCAGCTATTGATAAAATTATGCAGTAATTTTCCCTCTTATTTAAAGGAACTTATTATAATAACATAAACGGTCTTTTAAAGTGGGTGAATTATTTTCTAAAGAATTTACTACGTGTTCATACAATACACTTTATTCAATCTATAAGTTCCTAAAGGATAAGAAAATCATACAACTTCGATGAAAACAATTTTTTTTTTTATTATTTCATTACAAAATATTCAAAAATGTTTAATCGACCTGAAGTTGTCTAAAGGAACCTTCTACTCCGAACATATCCTCAGCAGTCTTGGGCTTGCCAACTCGCTTTGATTCGTCTGTGCCGTATTTTAAGTCCTCATCCAGCCAAGAACTGTACTCCTTCACCTTATTCCTCCAGTGTTCTGAAAATAATCACAGACTGATTTTGCACGGATAAAAAATATATCGTGATTAAAACCTCAAAAGAGTTTGCAGTATAAGAACTGTCCAGTAACAAAGAGTTTAAAAATGGAAGACTTTAATAGCGAAAAGAAACAAAATAAAAAACTTTAATAGCGAAAAGAAACAAAATAACTTCAAAAATAAAACTTTAATGGCGTTTGTGTGTTTTTTTCACTGTGAGTGTCCAGATGGTTATGACATTTATCATCCTTCTTAGTATATTAATAATGAGCAATTTTTAGGAATAGCCAAAAGCGGTCACCAGAAGTGGTCGTATTTGATCCAATGCTACAATTTTCTTATTGGTAACGTCAACAAATGAATGGAAGTTTTTTTATTTCATCCAAGTACAATGTTTTTTTTTTCATAACAAAAAGTTAAATAAGTACAATGATCTTTAATTTGTATAGACGCAGTGTGAAGGGCCCGCTCATAAATGTGCATGATTATAGAAGCAGATAAAAGTAACAACACACGAAGAACAAAAAATATTTTCAGCTCAGCTTTTATATTTTAAATGAGATATTTGTGATTTTTTAAAAATAATTAAATCTTTAATAATGTTCATTTTCTTCAATATTATGTAGCAAAAGTGCTGCTTGTGCAAAATATCATTGGATATTTTTTTTCGGTTTTATAACTTTGTTTTCAATTAATGCAAGTCTTTCATTTTACCGGAAAATAAAGCCAAAAGGAAGGGTTTTGATTTTAGCAATATGTATGTGCATATTCCCAGAGTTGCGGAATTTGTTCCAAGGTTATGGAATTTGAAAAAGAAGGAACATGGATGGTGACATTAGTCTGACTGACACTCCTTTTGCTCCACCTAGAGCAGGAGGAGTCATTTGATGATCTCTCGTCGTTATAAAAAAATATATGTTAATGAGATTACCTATAATTTCCTGCTGTGTGCCAGCGCTGCCTCCATACTCGGCAGGCAGAACCTCCTTAGGGATGTATTTATACATTGCTTCGTAATTCTTGTTATGGACGTACAGCTGCAAAAATAAAACACAAATATTATTATTACTGGCTCTATTGACATAAATCATAATTATTTTTAACACTTTAAATTAATTAAAGGTAATGTGAGTGTGAATGTAATGTAATGCATCGAAAATGGGCAGAGCGTTATTGCGTTCTCCCTTCACGAATTTCTCAGTAGTGGCAGAGTTTTAATTTGAGCCTGGACTTATGGTTAAAGAGTCGCCACATATTATATGGGATTAAAACATAACTGTATGTAATGTATGTACTTCATAACAGATTTACAGTGACAAGCACAATTATGTATTTACTTAACATTATTTAGAAGCAATTTTCGCCTACTGTATTGATTTCATTTTCATGTAACATAACGAAACTAATATTTTGGAACCCATATTATCATAAAGCATATCTCAATCAAGTTGCAATCGTTGTTCCACGATAAATTCCCGTTAGAACGTAAACAAGTGTTTACGTATTCGTGTATACGTTCGTGACTGTATCTTTATTTAACATGATGTGATGTAACTTAATATTATATTTAGTGTGAAAACTTACTCTCGTTCTGTTCTTCTCATTAAGCAACGCTTTAACTGCATTGAAAACGGTTTCAAAACCGGGTGGAGTGTTCAAGTAATGTGTCCCTTTCATACGCATTGGCGACGCATCCTGAAAAGTAAAGCAAGTTAGTTCTAACGACAAGTCTTCAAAGGTGTTAGCTTATTGATACAGGATAAGATGTTTTTTGGAACACGCCACGCTATTCCCAAACCACTGCGACTCCTTAAAACCAGAATCAACAGCGGCGACCACCAGAAAAACGCTAAGACAAAGAAGCATTAAGAAGTCTTAAAAAAACAATTTAACTGTCTTCGATCCCGCAATAAAAATAATCAGATACAAACATAGGAATAGAAAAATCATTATTAAAGATACAGTTTCTCTGGTGAGTACCAAAAAAATCAATCTATTTCAAGGATGTTTTTTGGTTGTGCATTGTTTTACAGCAAATCTTTTCATAGAATTTCGTTTCATATATTCGTTGTCCCTTATTAGCATTTCATAGAATAATCAATACGCAGAATACTTACTTTGAAGAATTTTAAACCATTGATTTTTGTTTCAAATAAAGTTACAATTTAGAATTTTCATATCATAGAATAACAAATCAAATATTCTATATACTGTTTATTTAATATAAAACTTTTTCAACGAATAATATTTAATCGAGTGATAGTTTCTAAACATTGCTAGTCATTTTAACTAGTGGTAAATAAATAAATAAATCATAACCATAAACTTTAAAATCTGATCCGTTTTAACATTTTTTTTTTAATTATTTATAAATCTATTTTTCTATTTATAATTCTGACATTTGTAATAGTAGACAGCCTTCAAAACTGTCAGAGTGCTACGGCCGGGGAGTGCTACGAGTACATCGAAATTTAAAGTAATAAATTTCGATGTACTCGTAGCACTCCCCGGCCGCTGCCGCGGCACCAATCGCTTCGCTCGCTCGGCTCGCGCGAAGCTGGTCACAGTTCTAACCTAACCTAACCAATTTGTTTGGAGTGCCCTAAATCGTGCTAGTATCATAGTTCGACGTTAAAATATGTACCCAATTACCCATATTTATTTATAAATAGTAAATCGTCTATATTTTACATTTTCGTTGAAATAAAATACCATTGAAAAATACACCGAACAAACAATATTAATTTTAAAAAAGAATCTACTGTGTGATAAGTTTATGAAATAAAAATGTGATTTTAAAATTCATTGAATTGTATTTCTGTAAAACATGTTTTATTCAAGTAAATAGTACCTATTTGAAATAATAATATTCGAAGCAAAAATACATGAACCAAATATTATATGAAACATTTTCTGAGAAACGAAATTCTTTAAGAAACTTCTGTCTGCGACACATTAAAAAAAACGTAATGTACCCTACATTACGTTTTTTTTAATGTGCGAGCGCCCTCACAAATAATGCGGCTATTGTAATAACCCGCCCGCACTTCGTTCTAAGCCCGACCAATATAGGGAGGACCAATATAATATAATAATCTTCAAATAACCCCTCCCACTCTTGAGCAGAGCGAGAGGAGTGTCAGACTTCTACTGACTAAAAACCACCCATGTTCTTTCTTAGCCCTTTATGACGAGGCCGTGGTATCTCTAACAACAACCCGCAGCCAAAGTGTTAGGCCTAAATTTCAGAAAAGGGAATACGCCTTTGCTACATGTAAAAGCTAAAGCCTTACCTGTCCCAGCGTGACCATCTTCTTTATGGTGACTGGCGTCATCTGCATGAAGTGTCCTATCGTTACTCCTTCTAAATCTATGACGCTCTGCCCACCAACGACTGTGGCATTGTCGTCATTATTTAAGATTATCTGAAAAAGAGCACATTTGGTTCCTTTAATTTTTTTACGGAATGGTAAACGGGCTGACAAAATTGCTAACAATAATATAATTGCCAAAAATCATTCACCTGAGTCTTTAACAATCTATTCGGGTTATAACTTTCTATGCTAACTTTAGATAACCTTTATTTGTTTATTAACTGTGGAAGACTTACCTACATCTTAGATAATAAAAAGAGTAATGATCAAAAAATGTGAGACTGACAACCAATTTAAAGTCGTCACATCTAAAAACAGATTTTAAAGAAAGACTGTGAGCAGCACAATACAGCTACAAAACACAGGATAACATTCAATCATCACCATCATCATCATCATCAACAGCCTATTAATGTTCTCACTGCTGGGACACAGGCCTCCTCTCTTTTTGAGAGGGAAAGGGCTATAATCTACCACGCGGGCCCAGTGCGTATCGGTAGATGTCACATGTCTTCGATTTTATTGGTTCTAAAATTTGCCGGTTTCCTCACGATGTTTTCCTTCACCGTTTTGAGAGTACCGGTGATGAAATAAATTACACAAAGTAATGTGCCTGCCTGGGTTCGAACCCACGACGTCCGCTGCTCTCATAATATCATCTCTTAACATTCAAGCTTAAACTTAATTCACATTTTATATGTCACATTCAAAACATTAGCAAAAACCTGAACAAAAACAACTTTAATTTAAAAACGCTAAGGCTCCTTCACTTTATGGCCGAGGACACACAAGTTATGACAGCATCAAAATCATCCTGTTTACACATGTTATGAAAGTTTCTACTTGCACGCACTATAAGTAAATTAATTTTGCCTATAATTCATAGAGGTAAATGCAGATAAATGCATGTTCCATTGCTTGAACTTCCGGGAATATTAAAATTGGATAGAGAACACTTGGAGAGCCGCATTATGAAACCTAGTGCTTTAGGTGCTTCAGCGACTTTGACATCGACATGAGTTCCAAACGTAAGCTTAGAATCGTGATATACCCCCAGATCTTGGATGCAGTTCGTTTTAGGTAGTAATTGATTACCGAACACACGATGAAGGTACAATTGAGCGCTTTCGAGAATATGTTAGAACCGAACATTTATCAGGATTGACAACTTGACATCAAGCTTACTCCTACGACAATATGCCTCCAGAAGACGTAAATCATCCTTTTTTTTTTTTTTTTTTTTTTTTGGTGGGTGTAAAATCATCGAATAACCCCTCCCGCTCTTGGGCAGAGCGAAAGGGAGTGTCAGACTTCTACTGACTAAAAACCACCCATGTTCCTTCTTCGCCCTCTATGTCGAGGCCGCGATAACCAGAGGACTACCCGCGGCCCCGACAGGCGTCGGCCCTTTCGGGCCCCTCCCATGTTGCTGACATCTCTTTGAGGCGCGCGTGGAACACGAACGCGCCGTCGACACGGCCTGTTTTCGTCGTGAGACGGACGGACGGCGAGTTAGCCCATCACTCACCGTCCACAGGCCCGCGTCTACGGTGGCCGGAGGTCATCGCGGGACCCCCGACGCCCGGAGCGCCTCCCGCGGCGGCTGGGACGAGAGGTTCTCTCCCTCTCGCGTTCCGCCACCTCCTTCGCCAGCATCACTGCTTCGCAGAAGGAGGCGACGGCGTCCCATTCCTCCTCGCCCCGGACCATGGCTTGCACCAGGGCCGGGCGCGAGAGGTCGCCGCCGCCGATCGCCGCTACGAGAACACGGCGGGGCTCCGCCCAAGCGGGGCACACCTCCACTGTGTGCTCCACCGTGTCCTCCGGCCGATCCTCGCAATGGTGGCATCCGGGCGTTTCCTCCCGCCTGATTCGGTGCAGGTACCTCCCGAAACATCCGTGTCCGGTGAGGACCTGCGTCAGACGGAAGGTGAGGGCGCCGTGGCGCCTCTCAAGCCACTCCTCAAAGAGGGGACTTACCGCCACTATCGTGGCGTGCCCTGCACGGGGTTGCGACAGTCGCTGTCTCCATGCCGCCATGAGATCGCACCGGAGGTCTGTCCGCCGCGCAGCAATTTGCCGCGGCAGCGGAGTGACCCCCCGGCGCAGCGCCTCCGCGCGCCATTGATGCAGGCGCGCGAGGACTATCGCCTCCAGATCCCACGGCGGCAATCCGGCAAGGAGGTTCGCCGCTTCGCGGGAGATCGTGCGGTACCCCCGTACCGTCCTCACGGCCATGACCTTTTGGGGCACGTTCAGGTAGTGGGCGGCCCGCTTCCTCAGAGCAGGCGCCCACACCGGTGCCCCGTAAAGGGCCATGGACCGCACGATCCCCGCGTAGAGCCTCCGGCAGGAGGCGTTTGGCCCCCCCAGATTGGGCAAGAGCCACCTAAAGGCAGCCCCGGCCCGCTCCAGTCTGGGAGCCAAACGTCGGAAATGCTCCACGAAGTTCCACCGGCTGTCGAGGACGAGTCCTAGGTACTTCAAAGTACACTCGACGCCGATGGGAACCCCTCCCACCATTAACTGGGATCCCGACGGCAGCGCATTCCCACGTCCATGGAAGCCCATGGCCTCCGACTTGTGAAGCGCCACCTCGAGACCCAGCTGCCGGATCCTCTCTACGACTATCGCAACCCCGCGTGTCAAATTGTCGGCCGCCGCCTCGTACGACCCACCCTGAGCTAGCACCAGCGTATCGTCCGCGTAGCAGACCACGCTGACGCCGCTAGGGAGGTCGGCGCGCAGCACCCAGTCGTAACCGATGTTCCACAAGGGCGGCCCCAGAACCGATCCCTGTGGAACACCGCACGACATCTCTCGCCGGTTCCACTGTCAGTCTTGACCAGGGTAGATGACAGCCCTATCTGTCAAATAGTCCCCGACCACACGACGAAGGTAGGTCGGCACCCGGTGATACCGGAGTGCCTCCCTAATGCAGCTCCAGGGCATAGTGTTAAAGGCATTGGCGATGTCGAGAGACACCGCCAAGACCACACCGCCCCGAGAGACCGCAGCCCCCGTCGTGAGGGCTCTCACGCGCATGATGGCGTCCACCGTCGAGCGCCTCTTGCGGAAACCAAACTGGTGTTCCGCAAGATCCGGACCCATTCCCTCCAGGTGCTCGGCGAGGCGGTTTGCAATTACTCTTTCAAAGAGCTTGCCCACCTCGTCGAGCAGCACAATGGGCCGGTATGCGGACGGCGAGTCCGCCGGGCGCCCCGGCTTCTGGATGAGGACCAGCTTCCCCGTCTTCCAACGAAGCGGGAACTGGCCTCTTTCCATGCATGCGCTTAAGAACCCCTCTAGTCGGGGCCCAAGAGCCTCTGAGGCCAGGACCCAGGCTTTGCCAGGCAAGCCATCGGGTCCCGGGGCGGTATTTTTGGCACTCAGCCTACGTACCGCCGCTCTCAGGTCTACCCCAGTCACCTCCGGAATGTCGTCATCGGTTCCTGAATGGTCCGTTTCCGGCATCGCGGATGGCGGAGCCATTGGCGGGGGAGGATGCTCCCCTCGCGAAGGGAAAGACGTAAATCATCCTTAAGTGCAATCACATGCGCATGTGATGATATTTTGGCATGGATTTTCATATCGTCACGACAGTTTGGATGCAGTTTGGTTAGAGTTGATGTCGTTTATAAAAACAATGGAAAGTAATGGGCTGAGTAATGAACCAAGGGGGACTCCACCGGGGACAGGCACCCAATTAGACATGTAATTGTTTAATACTACTGCTTGGTACCTGTTCTTCTGATAAAAAGAAAACTATCTCAATAAATCGCCTCGTATTCCGATACTATATAATTTGGATAGTAAAACCTCATGGTCAATCCGATCAAAAGCCTTACTGTAATAAGTATACATCAACCTGCTTACTACTATCTGCTACCACTATCCATGGCGTCAGTAATAAAATCATTGAGCAAAATTAAGTTTTAGTGACAGTAGACCTCATTCAGAAAAACAAAACAAGATCACAGTGATTGATCGCTGCATACTCATTACATCTACACAAGCAAATGCTATTTCAAAATAACATATTTTTATTGAACGCCTATGATAGTATATACGGTACTTACAACAAAAATAATTTATCTAATTCACATGAATCTAATTGAAATCAATTAAGTGCATACCCCAACCAAGATGTTGGTAGCGGACATAATATCCAAAATGTGGTACTTGTCAGGGTCATACAACGCCATTTTCATGATGGTTGTCTGTGGTGCGTCAGGTCCTGGTGCCTTTGGAAGTATTGTGATCACTCTAAAAAAAACAATGCATGTTATGAATATCTGGAAACGAACTTGGAATGAGGTGCGACACACAATATGGTACCCAAAGATCGTGAAATAAATAATAACAGACATCCTTGCACAGGTGAACACACGGAAGACGGAATAAGGAGCATTTAGATGACATCGACGTCGAAGATAAGCTGTAGCAATTCCAAATAAATGGGTATAACGACAGCTGGATAGTTGAAAATAAAAGCTGACACACTACCCAAGACTCAGGATCTCTTCAAAAATGGGATCGGTGTGCTTGATCCGGAACAGTTCAGGTGCTGTAGTGCGGAGGGAGTAGAAGAGGTCTAGCTTCTCTTTCGTCCTCTCCAAACTGAACTTGCAACCGCGGAGGAAGGCCACCAGCCATTGATCATCTGGAAATTACGATTAAATAAAATTAAAAAATCAATCAATCAAATCAAAATCATTTATTTCAAGTAGGCCAATTACAGGCTCTTTTGAATAGTCGAACAAATACTAAATTTTAATAAGTTAAAAAACTAAGCTATAGTCCCACTCACAAGGCATAATAACTGTCAGTGTACTGTAGTTGCCGATTCCAAAGCTTTGATCTCATGAGAAGAATGGCAAGAAACTTCATGGACACTCTTTTAAATCATAATATTGTTACAAAACTTTGGTTACATCATTCATATTGAGATTGGCATATTATCATGTGAGAACGATGTAGCAAGATGTGCCTGATAAGGTCGACAGTACAGCTAAAACGACGATTCAAAAATAATATAATAATTCAAACAAGCCGTGGATGCTAAGAGGTGACCAGTCACAACTGACAGCACCCGTTCACGAGCATGACGCATTTTTGCAAAAAAAACAGACTTCAAAAACACAATAACGTGAAAAACAACTTAGGAAAAAAAATCAGCTTCTGAAGTACGGACGTTTGTTTGTTTGATTTCGTTTTTTTGACACCTTTTTTGTGTTTTTCATTTTTGTGTTTTTGAAGTCGGTATTTTTTTTTGCAAAAATGTTTTTTTTTATTTTTTCACTTTTAGTTATAATATGAAACTCAAACTCAAACTCAAAGCATTTATTTCAATTAAACCATTACTGGCACTTTTGAATGTCATAAGAACAATTCATAAAACAAAACTACGAAAAACTACAAGTGCAATACGTCATTCCGAAAGCCACCACGCCGAACCACACGCCGCCGAATGCCCGCAACGACGAACACTGCAAGCAAAAAAGCACGCAGCGACGCACACTGCAACAACGGATGCACGAGACCTCGAATCACGGAACAACGAATGCACGCCGCAACGCGCAACCGCCCGCCCCGCGACTCGGAGCCCCGCGCACCCGCCACCACGGCACGCGCCGCCGCGCGCCCCCGCAGCCACAGCACTCGCTATCCTATACAATAGTACATTATGGTACAAGTGTCTAATGTTGGTGATTACCGCTGTAGACCCATAGAGACCCGAGCCGTTAGGTGAGGGTCTTAAGAGAGCCGAGGACGGTAATCATCAATACACACGTTTATTATAAGACGTTTTTCAACACACTTGTGAAGAAAATAATACTAAAATACCATTTTCAACAGTGAAAACGAGTTGAGAAAACTTTTACGTGATGGCGGGAAAAAATAATCATAGGCGCGCATCTAACAATCGCGAACGGTCATAGACTACAAGAATGAGATTTCTTTTTTTTTGTTTATGCGGATAGCGTTTTAGCCACGTACAAAATGGCGACTTCAAACTTTTAAAAGTTATATTTGAGTTTCGAAGTTGCGTGAAATTATGAAGTGAGCAAGAAATAGGTACATTAATTTATTTAGACTATTGAACACGATTTTTTTTGTATCGAAACTTTTTTAAGAACAAAGCAACTCAACCAATAAAAAAACCTATAATTCACTTGTGAATAATAAATGAAAAAGTCACAGTTTGATTACAGGTGTCATGTGCCTAATTGCAGTGAAATTATAGCCATTTTATGAGCAAGTGTGTTGAAAAAATATTTACTATGCATTTAACATTCAACCAAAAAACCTAACCCATAAAACCTTCAAGATTCCCTCATTATTGTTTTCGACTCCTAACCGTTGAAAGGTAGTACCTTCCTGAATCAGTTCACCTAGATAACTTGAAAGAATACAACCTTCAACTCCTAACCATTGTGAAGTTATACTTTCCATCACCAGCTCATAAACATGAAGTGATAACTGCTAGCTGTGAATACTTAAAAAGCTTTAGAAAAAGCACAAAACACATAATAAGTGCCTATACAATTTTGAGAGTCTGCCCTCGGTTTCTCTGGGATGCCATCATCAGATCCTGATTTTCTTGTCATGGTCCTTTTCAACAAAAAAAGAATTTTCAATATCGGTTCTGGCGTCTTCAAGTAATCGGTGAAAATACATAAAAAGATTCCAACGAATTGAGAACCTTTTTTTTTAAAGTCGGTAAGTGAGATTTTCGGTCTATCATCATGTCAACCTGATAGCCTAAAAGAATACAACTATCGGTCCATATCGGTATAATTTTCAAGGATTTTTCTTTCACCTCCTAAGCATTGAAGAGACTTTCCATCATCAGCGCAGCCACATGAGATTATGACTATCAGACGCAAATATGTACTTCAGAAAATATATAGAAAACGTTGTGTGCCCATAAAATTTGTAGCTTGCTCGCGACTTCTCAGGGATCCCATCGTCAGATCCTGACTTGGTTAAAATGTGACCACTTCGGGACTATAATTTTGAAAATTGGTCCCCAATTGATAGTGATATACGCGGACATCTAAATTAACCCTTCACGCAGCCGTCAACCAAGCATTCTGTACGTCAAACGAAAAGTGGGGTACTTTTCGTTTGATGTACAGAATGCTGGGAAACGACTTTTTTTTTGGGGTCAAAAATTACATTTTACGGTAGAACTCAATGTAGCACTCTTGAAACATTCAACTAGTGGATGCTTTGAATAGTAAACGGGTAATGGAGGTAATTTAAGTAAAGTTACAACCTGAAAAACTAGTATTTCCAGAAAAAGCTGTTAAAAATTTAGAACTTTGACCCACAATATCTCCGTAACTAGGAGGTTCCCAGGTATGGTCTAAAACAAAAAAATTATTGCAGTGGTGGGGACAACAAGTGCCCTTCGTTTGCGTTAAGGGTACTTTAACACCCTTTATAAAAAAAACAACAGGAGTGCGGCAGAACTGAAAACTTGAACATTAACGTTGTGCATTTTTGAATATTTTGGAATGGTTAGGGAATAATTTCGCAAAATTTGCATTATTTATCAGCATAAAAGTACTATAATTTATGTGGCTTAGATACAATATTCATTTATTGCACTCTCGTACACAAACATGACAATTTATATTACATAAAAAATTAACACTTCAGAACTATTACAATAGGGATGTTTACTGACTTAAAAAGTCCGTATGTTAGATTATCAAAACTTAATGGATACGTATTTTTTGTTTTATCAAATCAATAAAAATTCACGAAGATAAAACGCGTCAAAGATTTGAGTGGGGGGTTGTGAAGTCACTCACCGCTAAAGAATGTCATACTAATGTCTTAGGGAATGACGTCACTCGAGTTTTCAAAGCACTGTGTCGTCTTCATTGTTTGTTTACGTGAAAAAAGAAAAAATCGTGTCCAATATTTTTTGGATATCTATCTGACGAACTAAATAGATTTTTTTTGTTAACTAGCTTATTATTTTACATTAAAAAGTTTATGTCTCAGAAAATCAACTTGACATTTTATTTCTTTGACATTTGAGACACACGCACATTCGCGCAAGCGCCCTACGCTCCTACGGTCAGGAGACGTGACCATCTGTCGCTGTCCTGATCCACCCTGATCTGAGTTTAACATTATTTTCCCTTATGTACCGAAAAAAAGTGCACAACGCCGCTAAAGAAGTTTTTACTCTTTTTACTACAAAATACATACACACGAATAGAGAACCTCCTCCTTTTTGGAAGTCAGTTAATAAGTATACTTTTTTTATTTATCTAGCATTTAACGTCCCACTGCTGGGCAAACGGCTTCCTCAATTTTTTCCAAGAGCTCATGTCAAGTAGGTGTTCATGTGATTAAGTGTTTTCAATAGACTTAAGTGAAAAACTAAACTTTTCAATAATATTTAGTGAATTAAAAGTTCTCGGTCAGAAAATACTGTCACAAACCTTAATAATATTAAACCATGTACAATAAATGTAAACGAATTATCTGATAGAACTTGACTGCTAATAACAAACCATCACCAACAACCAACTAAAGATATCGCAGTATCGTACGGCAATTTTTGGTGACACGAAATTGATAAAAGTTTTTGTGTGACTTAACTATTAAATAATCATACATTTCCTTATAATCGCCTCTAAAAATAAGCCGATTACGAACGATAAACGTTACTTTAGACTTTACTACAAGTGTGATGCATTATTATATTACTCATTAGTTACAAAACAATTTCATTTCGACATTGTTTTCATGCAACTGCTGTCGTTTTCAACTTGGTATCGGTGCAACACGTTTGTGTGTTTCTAATCTCCCCGTGTCAGACGTCACGGCATCATTCATTAAAATAAAGAACAAAACAGTCTGTAGCGTTCCAACAGTTGGGACACACGCCTTCTCTTGCATGGAGAACTGGGCCAGGACAGATTATGTTACTTTTTGGTACGCCATTAGTTACCATTATTAGTTTAGCAATTGAGCCGTCATCCCAAAGTAAAAAATATAGGGCTTATGATGATTAAAAATAAAAATAATTTCAGGTCTAATATTTATTCTTCTTTCTTTATCATGTGGTTAGAGCCTAACATGGTGTTAGAGTTTTTATGCAACCCATTGGGTCTCTTTTTTTTTGGCGGGTGGAAAATCATCAAATAACCCCTCCCGCTCTTGGGCAGAGCGAAAGGGAGTGTTAGACTTCTACTGACTAAAAACCTTCCTTCTTAGCCCTTTAAGTCGAGGCCGCGGTAACTAGTGTACAACCCGCAGCCCCGACGGGCACCCATTGGATCTCTTGACTTGGCTTTACATTGACTTGGTTTTACATTATATGTCGTCACAAAATATATACAAGACGATAAGTCACTGTTCAAATTTTTCGGGGCATGATACCCATTCACTAACACCATTTTTGAAAAAAATCGATACGTGAAATTTTCATATGCCTTTGCATGCCTGTGAGGTATTTTCTGACGATGTTTTCCTCTACCGAAGCAAGCGATGCTTATAAAATACGCACAAGAATCTGAAATATTTATTTACACAGCACACTCACAAAATATTTCCACTTCACTTAATCAAACCCCAAGAAACAATGTGACTTCCAGTTTGACACTCATCAGCAATTGTTTTCATCAGAATTATTACGTTTTTCTATAACCCTCCAAATTGGACAAATAAATAAAAAAGTAAATAAGAAATAACAATTTTCTATTTATCAATTGTTTCCTTAATGTAATCGTCACATCATTCATAGGAACATTGTCACAGTACGCACCAGTCCTAGCATTGAGATGGGGCTGCTTAGCTATCCAGTCCTTGATACTCTGCAGGTCAGCTGCCAGCCTCTTCGGGTCCTCGTTTAACTCCACACGAGCCTTCTCCGCAAGAGCGGGCGTCAACGGCCTCACACTCATTTTGATACAAGCGTCCTGTCTCACAAATAACCTATACCACTCTAAAATGATAAAATATCAACATACTGATAATTTTGAATGGTTTTTGATTAGTTATCTACCGTTTAATCCGCCAAGTATTATATTTATTGTGGTTTTCATAACTTTTTCAGGTTTTACGTTACTTTCGTCTAATCTTGACGGCACGGTTGGCGCAGTGGCTGAGCGATTGGACTGCTGCGCTGCGTGCCGCGGACTCGATCCCCGCACGGAACAAATATTTGTCTGGCCTACAGATAGTTGTTTCGGGTCTGGGTATTTGTGTATGTGAGTTTAAATGTTTGTGAACGCACCCACGATACAGGAGACATTCCTAGTGTGGTTTTAAAAAAAAAAAAAAACTGATAAGTACATAAAACAGTTTTTTTTTTAACTAGCTTTTGATCCAGGGTGTACCCATATGTATATACAGGGTGTACCCATATGCATATAAAGGGTGAAAATTAACCCTTCACACAAACGTAAACCAAGCATTCTGGAGGCCAATTCTCGATTTTCGCCACTTATCTCGAGTTCGAGATCGTAAGTCTATCTCTATGTCTATTAAAAATATCTCTATCTCTACCAAAAAATGTCGAATCGAGCAGAATTCCGTATTCTCAGTCAAAATAGAAATAAATGTCACGAAAATGTCGAGTCGAGTGAAGATAATGTTACCATTATGAAGAATCGCACGTTCTATTTTAGGTAGCTATGAGTTAATGAATGATTTTGTTTTAAAACGCTGACTAAACCTACTTATTTAAGTATAAAACGAAACGTTTAGTGTGTTTCAAGATTTTCGTACTTATGCTCTTCGTGAAATAAAGAAAACAAATTGACTGTTGTCTGTCAGTGTCAGAATTTGCGCCTTTTTGCGGTTCCTTCAAAACGTTTGTTATGTTTACATGTACTGTGTTTACATCATTATTGGGTGCTGTTTTACATTTTAAAAGTTTTATTTTAACATGGAGGGGAAAAATCAAACTAGGCAAGGGCACAAATCAAAGAGTATAAATCAAATTTCCAGTAGGTATGAGATGCCAAACCGTATTTTATTTAAAAATTAAAGAAAAGAAAACACAGTGTACAATCCAAAACTCAACTAATTCACTCAGAAATGACGTATCTACAATCGACATGACATCTCTACTGCTCAGAAGCACTCGACATGAACTCTAACGTTAGCTTTCGACAAATGTCGAATTCGACATCCCCAGAATAGCAACTTTTAAAATTTGTCGAAAAAATGACGTCATTAGAAATTTTTGTCGAGTTCGACACCATCTCTAAAATCGAGAATTGGCCCCCTGTACATCAAACTAAGTACCCCTACGCAAAATTTTTTGCTGGGAAACGACTTTCCTTTTGGGGTCGAAAATCACATTTTACGGTAAAACTCAATGAAGCACTCTTAAAACATTGTGCTAGGAGATGCTTTGAATAGTAAACGGGTCATAGAGGTAATTTAAGTAGGTAAAGTTATAACCTGAAAAACTAGTATTTACAAAAACAGCTGTGAAAAATTTGGAACTTTGACCCCCAATATCTCCGTAACTAAGGGGTTCCCAGGGATGGTCTAAAACAAAAAAAATATCGCAGTGGTGGGGAGAACAAGTGCCCTTCGTTTGCGTTAAGGGTACTTATACACCCTTTATGTACTGAGATCGAACGATAGTATCTCCTAATGATTGTTCTTTTCAACCCCCTAACCCGACCTGGGTTACCTTCCAATTTACCAAGCTCCGAATTCAAATTCCGTTCAGTCGTTACGGCATGAACAGTTTCTTGAATAAATCCGTTCAAATCATAAGAGTCAACTTCGGTGAAAAACAATATTTTTTATTATTTAAGTACAAAAATATTTCAAAATGTTCAATCGACCTGAAGTTGTCTAAAAGAACCTTCTACTCCAAACATATCCTCAGCAGTCTTGGGTTTGCCAACTCGTTTTGATTCGTCTGTGCCGTAGTTAAAGTCTTCTTCCAGCCAGGCACTGTACTCCTTCACCTTATTCCTCCAGTGATCTGGAAATTATCAAATTCTATACTACAAAGAATTTTAAGAGTTGAAGCCCAAGTGTGTGGGCTTGTGTTATCAGCAAATCAGTACTTGCCATGAAATATCGCAAAGTTGTGGGCTGTCTTTATTAATTGTCATCAACACAGTAAGAGAAAGACACCATGATAGTGTCATTATAATAGGTGGCATTTTTTGGGGTTCCGTAGTAAACGAGGAACTCTAATTTAGAATTAGCAAGAGGCGGTCGTGTAGATCCTTTCTCGGGCTCTTGGTATACCTATTAGTTTGTAATAAATGCGCTTCTTTAATTGTACCTGCAGGGCTATTGCGTATCTTTTAAATGACAGTGGCTAACCTATAGTGCCTATCAATTACTGTCAAATGGTTCCATTTTGTACTAAACCATAACTAATTTGACAGTTAATCCATAGACAATATGATAGCCACTGTCATTTAAAAGATACGCAATAGCCCTGCTGATAACAAAACCAAAAGGAAGGGTTTTGACTAGCAGTATGTATATATTTGAGTTTATGATTACTTACCTATAATTTCCTGCTGTGTGCCAGCGGTGCCTCCATACTCGGCAGGCAGAACCTCCTTAGGGATGTATTTATACATTGCTTCGTAATTCTTGTTATGGACGTACAGCTGCACAAAAATAACATGGAAATAAATATTACTAGCTCTAGAGACAAAAATCATAATTATTTAAAACACTTTTAAATAACTGAAGGTAATGTGAGCATGAGGTCTTGGGTCAAGTTTGAGCATCACAAATGGGCAAAGCGGTATTGTGTTTTACCATTAGGAGTTTTTTTAGTTGTGGCTGGGTCTGAATATGAGCCTAGACTTAAGGCAAAAGGGTCGCCACATATTGCCAATTCAACTTATCAACGTTTAGAAGCAATTTTCGTCTACTGTATTGATTTCATTTTCATATTACGTAAGGTAACTAATATTTTGGAACCCATGTTATCGTAAAGTAGGTCATAATATCTCCTCGTATCCTACAAATAAGGGCGTAACGAACCAAAGGGATTTTTTTTTTTGATTGCATAATTGCATTCTGCTCATCATACCACATGTAACCAGTACGACAAAACAATTTAAAACGGTACAGGTCATGAAGTAATTATAGTTTTCTCAAAAGCCACAATTTTAAGCATTCCGTTTTCAACGACGAATGAAGCCACAATCGTTTCATGCACCCTCTTTTATCGCGAGTAGTAAAGAGCTGGTTACACGCCACTGATATTTAACCCTCCCGCAACCGATTTATTGGGCGCCACAGGGGTAGTAGCTAAGCGATTTGCGAGTAGCGATTAAGTACAAAAAATCCATATAATGAATTAAGAAAGTTATCGGCAAAAATAAAGCCTGGAAGCCGACCCCAATATAGTTGGGAAAAGGCTAGGCAGATGATGATGATCGGCAAAAATAAACCGAAGGTCCTCTCGGCATGACTTTTGATGGCAATAAAATAGTATATTATGCAACTAGTGAATAAAGGACGGATTTAAAGCGAGGGCCGTAGATGAGTCACGAGCAAGTGAAGGATCCTACTGATTGAATCACGAGCGCAGCGAGTGGATTCAACTGTTAGAATCCTGAACGACGCGAGTTATTCATGGCCCTCGATATAAATTCGTACTTTACTCAGGAGTTGCATACTATACTTTATAATACCATGACTACGAGAAAAGACATAATTTAAGCGAAAATAGAAATTTAATCAAGAAATAAGAATTGTTACATTAATTGAAATGGACATTAAAATTAGAGCAATGACTGAAATTAAACACCAAAATAGTGAATAAAAACAAAACAGTGAATAAAAGGCCTTTTTATTCACTGTTTTGCGTGAATAAAATAAGCTTTTTAGAGTAGGTAGGTATGGTATAAAGAACCTATGATTGATAGTTTAGGAGAAAAATGGTAGTTACAAAAACAGAGGCTATTTTGCATAATATTTATGTAAGATGTTTAAATTTAATTTTTAGTTTTTTTTTTTAATGACCTGCTCCAGATTGTGTAGATTAAAAGATTTTTATTTGAAAAAAAATCCGGTTGCGGAAAAAAAAGGTTCTAATGTATCCTAAAAAAGGCCAATTCTCGTATATCCACGCCTGAAGTTGCGCGGGCCGGGCGCGGACAGCATGCTAACGCCGCGCGCCGTTCGGCCACTAGTCGGTGGAATGCGGATTTTTTTTAATCAAAATATTTTATCCTCAAAGGATGTTAATAAAGTAATTTTAATTACACATTAAATTGTTCATTTTGGGTACATTGAAAAACACCCTATTGGTAATTGTGGCCGTGTTCTATAGACTGGCTAATATGCGTTAACAAAGAAGACACAATACCTTAATTACGTTTGTGTCTTCTTCTACTCTACGGCCTCAAACATTTCCGGGGAGAAAAGCATAACGTAACTTACGAGTATTACTCAAGTCTAACCCTATTTTGCTTTAACACTACAGAGTATAAGGATATACACAAAAATGTGTCTCTTGAAAAGTGGCTATTTTGCCGATACGCCCTTATTCGTGGGATACGACGATTCAAATAAACTTTGCCAATTATATTATTGACTGCATATAACAGGTGTGATGTTAATATTACGTTATTGTGAATACTCACTCTGGTTCTGTTCTTCTCACTAAGCAACGCTTTGACTGCATTGAAAACGGTTTCAAAACCGGGTGGAGTGTTCAAGTAATGTGTCCCTTTCATACGCATTGGCGACGCATCCTGAAAAGTAAAGAAAGTTAGTTCTAACGACCAAAATAACTAAAAAGCTCACTGCGTGCTTGCATAAATATACAGGATCTCTGGTACCAACGAATCGAGACTGTTTTGCGAATATTCACCTTTCGGTACCCACCAACACGTTCTCGTTGAAAGTGAAAATTCGCTGTTGCTTCATCAAAAATCCTGCCTTACCTGCCCCAGCGTGACCATCTTCTTCATGGTGACTGGCGTCATCTGCATGAAGTGTGCTATCGTCACTCCTTCAAAATCTAAGATGCTTTGCCCACCAACCACTGTAGCGTTGTCGTCATCCATCAAGACTATCTGAAAAAGTACACATTTGTTTCGATTTATTTTTTTACAGAATGGACAAACGGACTCTAAGGCCTCATTTACGGACGCAGGCGTCGAGCGGTGCGTTGTGCATTTTTAATTCAAGCACATGGCGATGTATGAAAACGATAACGATTTCAAACGACGATTTTACGAGAAGCGATTTTTCGCCCGTTAGTTTAAATTGCAGCATTTATTGCGGTGGATCCGCCTCTCAATAAATGAATAAAATAGCACGTGACTAGCCTTCTGCACGCGCCGTGCGAGCCCCGCGTCTCCGCAAACGATCCCTAAGTACTGAGACCTAATACATTCAAGAAAATTAAAACTAATTATTATATATGTGTGTGTATGTTATTGTTTATGTAGTGGGAACAATATAGGCTGATGTTGATGATGATGATCATATATGTAGAAGTTAACAAATAGAAATATTTAAAATGAAATAATGAATGAATTTATTATTTATTTATTTATTTATTTGAACTTTATGTACAATAGTGATACATAGGCGGACTTAATGCCACAAGGCATTCTCTACCAGTCAACCTTAGGGTAAAAAAAGACAACATTGTGGTAGGCTACAAAATAACTTAAAAAAAAACAATATAAATTAAAATATGTACACATATATATACTTATACTAATACACACATAAAAATAATATAAACTAATAAATATTGTAACAAATACCAAAATAAAACATAACTGGTAATTACCATGACTCGAGTTGTAGTAATTGAGCGCTATTAGGTCTGATTTAAATAGTGGCTACGTACTTTCCTTTTAAAAGTGAATTTGCTTTCAGCTTTTTTAATTCCCAGGGGTAGCGTGTTCCAGAGTTTTATAGAAGAGATAGCGTAAGAGTTTGACAAAAAACAGGTGCGGTGTGAAGGAATTTGGAGAATGAGATTTTTGGAAGCTCGAAGACGATTATTATTTTTTCGATTATTATTTTTTTAACGAAATCTGCTTGTTTATTTGTTAGCATAATGTCCAGTAGGGCTATTGCGTATCTTTTAAATGACAGTGGCTATCATAATTATCTATGGATTAACTGTCAAATTGGTTATGTACTAAACAGTACAAAATGGAACCATTTGACAGTAATTGATAGGCACTATAGGTTAGCCACTGTCATTTAAAAGTTACGCAATAGCCCTGCAGATCTTGCAAGTGAATTTCAAACAAGTTCCCCCGAATCGATTGAATTTGTTTTTTTTTTTTCTGGTGACAATATCTACATTTTTAAGACAGATATATCTTAACAGCCAGGATCGTCTCCAACAATTCATAGCGCGGCTACGAATAGTTTTCATAAAAGCTTCTCACGATACTTTCTACAAAGCTTATTTTTAGACAGATTTTTTTGTTTTTGTAATAATGTAACGCGGACGAAACTCGCGAGCAAAACATTCAAGTGCATACCCTCATCAACACGTTGGTAGCGGACATAATGTCCAACATGTGGTACTTGTCAGGGTCATACAATGCCATTTTGATTATGGATGTCTGTGGAGCGTCAGGTCCTGGTGCTTTAGGAAGTATTGTGACCACTCTGAAAAAAAACAATACATGTTATGAATATTTGTGAACGAACTTGGATGAGACTTAAAGTAGGGAGACCACCAAGTTAGTTAGTAGTTTGCGTTTAAAAGTTCATCATCTGTCTAGCCGTTTCCGAACTATGTTGGGGTTGGCTTCAAGTCTATAACCGGATGCAACCAGTATTTTACATGGAGCAAGTAGCGACTGCCTATCTGACCACCACAACCCCGTTAATACTGGGTATTGCGATACCCTTTAGTAAGACTGGTTGTCAGACTTTTAACGTCACTATATAAATGGCAACCGAGACCAACAGCTTTACGTGCATTCTGAGGCACGGAGGCAACTCGGTATCCAGTGAGTAACCCATCCGCAGTCCAACCTAGACAAACGCGGCTTAATCTAAAGATGGAACCGAGTGGCGTTGGTTGCGTTTAAAAGGTGCCACACACAATATGGTACCTGAAGGACCGTGTACATACACCTATTACATACCGAGTTTTCTCCGTGCCTCTGAAAGCACGATAAGCCGTTGGACCCGGCTGTCATTCATAAATCTTTGAAGTCTGACAACCGGTCTTACCAAAGGGTATCGTATTACCCAGTATAAGCGGGTTTGTGGAGGCCAGATACGCAGTCGTTCCAAGTAAAGTACTGAGATTCAGAAGCATTCGGTTAGGCTGGAAGTCGACCGCAACAAACTTGGAAAAAGTCTAGGCTGAGATGATGATGTTACACCATATGTTACACGAATGTGAGTGTCGCATGCCCAAGCTGATATACAGTACAGAAGACGGAAGAAGGAGCATTGAGATGTCCGAGCTGATAAGTTGTGGCGGTTCCAAAAAAATGGGTATAATGGCAGGATACTCGTACTACATATTTTATATAGAATAAAAGGCCTGACATATTACCCTAGATTCAAAATCTCTTCAAACATTGGATCGGTGTGCTTGATCCGGAACAGTTCAGGTGCTGTAGTGCGAAGGGAGTAGTAGAGGTCTAGCTTCTCTTTTGTCCTCTCCAAGCTGTACTTGCACCCACGGAGGAAGGCCACCAGCCATTGATCATCTGGAAATGACGTTTGGATAAATATGGCCAAAAATTAGGTGGCGTTGTTTTCGAATGTCGCCACGCTCCTAAAGATACACAGTATTCATTTTCGTTTAGATCCATTGTTTGGCAAAGGCCTTCCAAAATATCCATATTAATTATCTTCAAATCTATTCAAAAAATAAAATAAAAATAAAGTTATAAAAGTAAGTAATAAAAACTTTTTTAAATTTTAACTTTGAATAATACTTAATGAATTTAAACGAATTAGTATCTGATGCTAAAAACAAACCTTACTCAATCAAAGATTACCTACTACAATTAAACAATCATTCATTTCCTTATGATTGCGCCAAAAGTAAGCCGATTACGAACGATAAACTTAACATTAGACGCATAATAGCAAGCAGACTTGATTGTACGTTTGTGAACTACTGCTGCAGGGTTTCGGACAGGCCTGTCACCTTGCAGCTCAATTTGTGTCACAATTTGTTCTGTTTTTGTCTTTGAAGTGTATTAGTAAGTAACACAGTTTGTAAGCACCTTGTTACTAACACTACGAGTCTTGCTGCTTAAATTAAAAGGTTATATAAGAAACTACATCAAGTTATATCATCCAATGTTCTTATCATTGTCACAGTACGCACCAGTCCTAGCATTGAGGTGGGGCTGCTTGGCTATCCATTCCTTGATGCTCTGCAGGTCAGCTGCCAGCCTCTTCGGGTCCTCGTTTAACTCCACACGAGCCTTCTCTGCAAGAACGGGCGTCAACGGCCTCACACTCATTTTGAAACAAGCGTCCTGTCTCACAAAGAACCTATACCACTCTAAAATGATAAAATATCGACACAGTGATAATTGTACATGGTATTTGATTAGTTATCTAACGTATAATCCACCAGGCAATATATTTGTTGTGTGTCTCACAACATTGTCAGGTTTTGCTTGCCTCTGTCTAATCTGCTAAGTACATAATATGGTTTTATTAAACTATGTTATGTCCGAGGGTGTTCCAATGGGTCGTGGGGCTTTCAGGACAGGGACCGCGGTCCAAGATTCCCCCTTCAATAATAATTATTATGTTTCAGTAGTATTTTGGGACCACAAATAAAATAAACAAACTTATCCCTTTTAAAAGTACAGTCAACCAAAAAACATAGAAGTTAGACCAAAAAACTATTTTTATAAGACAATAAAATATTTTCAATATACTTCCTCGAAAACTTGTTCGACATCCAACGTATTTTCCGCAACCAAGGGCGGGAAAAAAAGGCACCACGGATAAATATACCACATACTAAGTGCAAATCGATTAAAATATAGGAAATTAAAAAGAAAAAACGTAACTGACTATCGATTTGGCGATGTACGTTTTTATATCTCGTCACAGTGGTTTGCGTCTTTACGTAAATATTTTTAGAATATTTAAATTGTGTTTATAAATAGAATATTAATAAACATAACAAATATTGACTTTTATGGACAAATTCAGACGTCATTTTTTGGCAAAAAATGTGTTAGAACATTTTTTGACGCTTTCGAGGAGTTCACGAGTTTTCGAAGCACTGTATGACTACGACTATCCTTTATAATAATGTTATTTATTATTAAGTTAGTCTGCGATTTTTTGCGTAGTCGGGTTTTAGTTTATAAAACTTTTTTTTTTTGAATTTTGTTTTTGTGTTATTTAATAAATACTTAATAAGTAATGTATAACTTTCATAATGTAAAATTCTACGATGGACCACTTTAAAAAAAAAGAAGTTCTCAATTCACCGGAATCTTTTTTATGTATATTCACCGATTACTCGAAGACCGAACCTGATATTGGAAATTCTTTTTTTGTTGTAAAGGAAATGTCTCAAGGGGGGTACCATGATAAGGAAATAAGGATCTGATTATGACTTCGTAGAGAAATTGAGGGCAACCCTCAAAATTTATAGGCATTTATTACGTGTTTCGTGCTTTTTCTAAAGCTTTTTAAGTATTCGCATCTAGCAGTCATCACTTCATGTTGATGAGCTGATGATGGGAGGTCTGACTCCTCAACGGTTAGAAGTTGGAGGATAATCTATATACCTACATAAAATTCTTTGTCCTGAATGACTGACGGATCAACGCACAGCCTAAACCGCTGATCGTAGAGACTTGAAACTTGGAGAATGTGTTCTTTGTATGATTGCTTGTTCTTTTGCGATTCCTTGGTCCAATCTACTTAAAATTTTGCGAAAACCTTTTTTAACAGAATTGACGGAAGACCTGTTTCGTATTTTATTGATATTTAGGTTAGGGGGCTTACCGCCACTTTCGTGGCGTGTCCTATGTCAGAAGCCCATGTTGAGGCTGTTAAAAAACTCTGACTCTAGGGCGTGTGGGGTCGTTAGACCTTACAGCCTACCCGATAAGATGCGAATAAATTATTTGATTTGATAAGAAAATCATACAACTTCGGTTAAAAACATTTTTTTTTTATTATTTCAGTACAAAAATATTTTAAAATGTTCAATCGACCTGAAGTTGTCTAAAAGAACCTTCTACTCCAAACATATCCTCAGCAGTCTTGGGTTTGCCAACTCGCTTAGATTCGTCTGTGCCGAAATTAAAGTCTTCTTCCAGCCAGGCACTGTACTCCTTCACCTTATTTCTCCAATGTTCTGAAAATGATAATAGACCTATTCTTTACTACGAATCATATCGAGTGATTAAAACCTCAAAAGGCTGTTCAGTAACAAAGTGTTTTAAGAGTGGAAATCCAATTTTAAAAATAAATCTTTAATTGTGGGTTTTTTCCCGCTAACAGCCTAGGTGACTGTGACATTTATCATTATATCAGTACTTCTTGCCATCAAAGTATCATTATTATTTAAAGAGGGGTTTTGATTGAAGCAGTATGTATGTATTTAAGTTTATGATTACCTATGATTTCCTGCTTTGTGCCAGCGCTGCCTCCATACTCGGCAGGCAGAACCTCCTTAGGGATGTATTTATACATTGCTTCGTAATTCTTGTTATGGACGTACAGCTGCAAAAATAAATTAATGCAACAATCTATTACAAGCTCTATAGACATAAATCATAATGATTTAAAACACTTTTAATTAACTGAAGGTAATGTGAGCATGAGGTCTTCGGTCAAGATCGAGCATCACAAATGGGCAAAGCGTTATTGTATTTTCCCATCAGGAGTTTTCTCAATAGTGGCTGAGTCTGAAGTTAGACTTATTGCAAAAGGGTGGCCACATATTATGACATGGGATTTAAACATCTAGTGCTATGGGTATACTTCATTATAGATGTACAGTCACGAGCACCAAATATACACTTATCAAAACGTTTAGACACAATTTTGGCCTAATGTATTGATTTCATTTACTATACAGTAAATGTTACATCATGAAACTAATATTTTGGAAATCATAATTATTATCATAAAGTAGGTCGTATTTTAAAGTTGCAATCGTTGTTTCACGAGAAATTTGCGTTTGAGCTTTGCGAAGTATTTAAATATTATTGCTTGTGACTGTATGATGTTATTTTATATTGAGAACTTACTCTGGTCCTGTTCTTCTCATTAAGCAACCCTTTGACTGCATTGAAAACTGTTTCAAAACCTGGTGGAGTGTTCAAATAATGTGTCCCTTTCATACGCATCGGCGACGCATCCTGAAAATTATTGTTAAGCACGTTAGTTCTAACGACCAAAAAACTTATTTTAAATTGCATGGAAAGCTTACTACCAATTAATCGAGACAGTTTTGCGATTATGTATTTTTCTTTGCGTCCAACCGATCTGTTCCGACTTATTGGAAGCTGTAGCCCAAAGCGAGAAGGCTTAACTTTTAAAAGTGTAAATTCGCTTTTGCTTTCTCAAAAAACTAAAACCGTACCTGTCCCAGCGTGACCATCTTTTTCATGTTGACTGGCGTCATCTGCATGAAGTGTCCCATTGTTACTCCTTCTAAATCTACGATGCTCTGCCCACCAACGACTGTGGCGTGATCGTCATCATTCAAGACTATCTGAAAAAGTACAAATTTCTTTCGCTTTATTTTTTACCAAGGGTCTCTAGTACTGAGACTTTGGAAATTCAAGAAAATTAAAACTAATTATTACTTATAAGTTAACTAATATAAATTGTAATTTTAGTTCACAAAATCTGATTCCGAAATGGGGAAGTAATATTATAAGGTTCTATTTAGCTTGCCGTGTTAGTGTGTTTTTTTTATATAATTTTTATTTTTAAATCATTGTTTATAAAAAATATTGGCCCAATCTTGCAAGTGAATTTCAAACCAATTCCCCCAACCGATAATTGAATGCACCTTTGGTTCTGGTGACAATACTTTTTTATGACAGACATAGCTTAACCTTAAACAAAATTGAAAACTAAAATACCGTTTTTATTATTATTATTAAACAGGATCGTCTCTTCACAAGGAAATTTCAACGGTTCATAGAGCGAACACACGCGACAAGCTTTTGTCAAAATTATTATTTTTCGAATTTATATACTTAAAGTTTATTTTAACTTTATAAGTGCACTTTATCATAAAAATAAAACTATTAATTAAAAATTCTTCTTATAAATATAGCTAAAAACGTAATTAATTTCATACCCTCATCAAGACGTTAGTAGCGGACATTATGTCCATTATGTTATATTTGTCAGGGTCGAACGCCGCCATTTTGAAGATGCCTGTCTGTGGAGCCTCAGGTCCTGGTGCCTTAGGGAGTAATGTGAACACTCTGAAAACAGAATCAATGCACGTTATGAATATTTGAGAACGAACCTGGATACCTATACACAATTTAAAAGTAGAGGGTCTACCAAGGAAACGACAGATAGTTTGCCTTTAAGAGGTGCCACACACAACATGGTACCTACCCGAAGCACATGAGTAGAAATATGGAACAGAGGCAAAGCTTCTTAAGAACGTAAAAAATTGTTAAGTACCTACGTGTTTTGGTAGGGTTGTCACAATAAACAAAACATTTGTTAAATATTTTTTATTATTCAGCCGGGACGAAGGCACTTAAGAAGCCGATTCCTGCAGGCTTCCCTTCGGGAAAATTACACTATACGTAGTGTCTACATTAGTCAAATATTAACTACATTAAAGCATTAAAAATATTACAAAAAAAATAGACTTGATTCAATTGATCAGATATTAAAATAATTCTGACTTCCCTGCACAATTTTTAGATACGATTATTCGACATGACATTGAGAACGAAATAGACGAAGAGTTAGAAAACTATAATTGAACGAAAATGACCAAGTTCTTTGTTTTGGATACCGTTGATTTGATGAAGTGCTCCAATTCTATTGATTCTGATATCATAACACAGATTAACTTTCAAGGACATACAGTCCACGCAAACACTGCAAATTTTTTCTTGCGATCCCACTTTGTCTACCTTCGCTTTTAACGCAGAGAGCAAACGTTCGTCTACTTGAGTGCCTTTTGGCATAACTAACCTGTGTAAGGTGACCAAAGAAGGTAAACAAAATGTATTTGTAAGAATTCTATATGCTGCTGGACCGGAGCAACAAAAATTTTGTGTAACAAATTTGAAAGCCAGACTGCTGGTTTCCACTATAACCTGCCTTCTCATCTATTTGCCATTTCATAATTTAAGACATACTCTTAGTCAAAAACTTATCGCACAATTTTAAAAAGTCTCCTTTAGTTATATTATCTAAATTCGTTTTTATCTTTGTTTCGGCTTCTCGAATTTCCAGTGCTAGTTTTCTTTTTCTTGGAGTGTCTGCTGCAAGGTGAAGAGCCGTTTGCACCGATCTATTTGTACAGATTTTCGTATTGGATTCTGTTTGGGTGCTACGCGATGTATGAGCTTCCAAAATAGTTATTTTATTTAAAAAGGTATATGAATTTGATAGTATTTCACTAGTGGGCAAAAGTTGGATATCCTGATTTTCTTGTACGGATACATTCTCAAATTGTTTTAAATTCGCACAAGTATTTGATGGCAAATTAACCGTTGGGAAAACATTTTCTTGTATAGAGCTCGAGCTTGCACCTTCATTGGACGGCAATTTGAGTGTCGGAAAAGCATAATCAAACAAATATTTAACAGTTCCATTTTTAGAAAACTTAATGCAGTTTCTTTCGAAGTGATCCTCACATATTCTGTATTGTTGCCTCTTTTTATTATCAACAAGTTTTAGAATCAGATCTTCGCGCCCGACAGCTTTGAGCCAATCATGTTGCCTGGAACAAAAATAAAATGACACTGCAAACTGAACACGATTATACAACAAATATATGGCGAGCACGCGGCTTGCTATGCACGCCAGGAAAAACTTTTGTAGTCTGCGTACCAGGAGGTATGCTTGATTTAAGACGCTTTAGATGCACACTATTGTACAGCTTTGGGTACACAGTTGTTGATACATAACAAACGTAATATCTATTTTATATAAATTATAATAGACGAGAGAAAAAGATTCGTGACCACTGCAAGTTAGCTGTAAGATGGATAAGGGAAACGGAAGTGTCACAGTGTGGTCACTACAAAATATTACTACATTTTTATGTTATCGCTAACAGTATAATTATTTGAAAGATTACAATAATCTTTTTTTACCCAACTACGGCGAAGCCAAAAAGAAGGGTAATGATTTTGGCAGTCTATGTAAGTTTGTATGTTCCACCATAGTGCCTAAACTGCTGAACGGATTTTTAACGGACACCAAAAAGGAGAAGGTTTTCAATTCGTCGGAAAGTTCTTTTGTATTCCCCCGATTACTCGAAGATGGCTGAACCGATTTGGATGTTTTTATTTTGTTTGGATGAGTATAAGTACTTCCCAGGTGGTTCCATATCCCATCATCAGATCCTAACTTGATGATAGTCAGGATCTGATGATGGGATCCTGGAGAAACAGAGAGAACGCTTCAAATTTTATAGGCACTCTTAAAGCGATTTGGGTAGTTTTTGGAAGCGTACTTTTTCGGAGTGGTCAAAATTCAATTAGGTGAACGGCACTCCTCGATAAGTGATTGCAAATGGACTGGGATTGCCGAAATCTCATGTTTGTCTATTGTTTACACCAGTTCATAACATAACATCACGCCGGTACGCTATAAAGGGGTAAGCACATGTGAACGACTAAAAAGTGAAAAATAAAACTTTTTAACAATAAAACAAACCCGACTCCTACAAAAATTTAAACGTAAATAAGTGAAAAACTTTAGAAGAAAAAATCAGCTTACTGAGAATCAGATGGTGGCACAAAAACCGAATTCAAACTAAAGTCATCGACTTCAGAAGCTGATTTTTGCTTCTAAAGTCTATTTTTCACTTTTTTTTTTTTTTTTTGTTGGAGTAGGTGTTGTTTTGAACACATAGGCTATTTAAATTTTATCCAATATTTTATCACGGAATTTAAATGTCAGATTATAACCTCGAAAAAGAAATTTAGATAATCACAATTAATTATGGCAACCACTTTTTGTCACTGAAGTTACGGTAACATACAACATTTCTCCTCAATCACACATCGGGAAGTGGTTTAATTCTAACTTGCAATATTCGTAAGACCAATAAATTATTTAGAAAAATAGAAAGCAATCGGCGTCCAGAAGGGTAGAGAAGTTTTCGAAAAACAGAAGTAAACAGGTAAAAACGTTAGGGAGCACGTTCGATTAAGGTGAATCCTTCAGGGTAGAACGCGAAATTCGAATACCTACCTATTTAATTCAATTTATCAGTCAGTGTCAGGATGTATGTTAAATAGAATAGGATTCGCGACCGTAACAAATGTGACTTTACTTTATTTTTATTATTATTTTTTTTTATTTTTTCGATACTGCTCCGGCAACTACGATCACATGGGAGCGCTTCACATAAACCCCCTAGGCCACACGCCGTGTCACCCACAGTGACAAAATCTTCAAATTCAGTTAAGTAAATTCTAAACTAAAACCCATAAAAGTTGAAAAAGTAATAATCAAAATGTTTACTTACCTATTGTACTCTTTGGGATAGGTAAAGTAAGATGTAGTTTTATTTTTCCTATTATTATTCATACATATGATGAGTACAATAAACAACCATTATTAATAATTAAGTACCACATTCGTTTGTTGATGTGGCGTCTTCAGCAAATGACAATTTGAGAAAATGTCATTTTGCTAAATTCTAATATGTCATTAATTTCGAATTCGTTTTTACATTCAAAGTATTCAAACTGGCCACTAACAAAACAAACAAAGTACATCGCACTGACCCTGAGATTGTACACTGCCTGTACGCGACAAACGGCCAGTGGTCGCGCACACATGCCCCGCGTTGTATGAAGCTTAACTACGTTCCATATTTCTACTTATGTGTCCGAAGATCCTAAACTAAATAATAACAGCCACTTGGGTCGATCTCTAAGTTAAGCCGTGCTTGCTTAGGCTGGTCAGTGCAAAGGTGACCATTACATACCAAGTTTCCTCTGTGCCTCGGAAAGCAAGATAAGCCGTTGAACCCGTCTGTTATTAGTCGATCTTTGACAGTCTGTGCAGGTGGTCAGTAGGCAATAAGTCTGACAACCAGTCTTACCAAAGGGAATCGTATTACCTAGTACTAGCAGGGTTGTGGAGACCAGATAGCAGTCGTTCCAAGTAAAATACTGGTATTCAGCTGCATTTGGTTAGACTGGCAGCCACCCGCAACGAACTTGGGAAAAGCCTTGGCAGATATACGGAAGTCGGAAGAAGGAGAATTACGAGACGAGTACGAGACGTCGGAGCAGATAAGCTCCAAATGAAGGGGTATAATGACAGGATAGTGGAATAAAAGGCCTGACACATTAGACATTACCCTAGACTCAAAATCTCTTCAAAAATGGGATCAGTGTGCTTGATCCGGAACAGTTCAGGTGCGGTAGTGCGGAGGGAGTAGTAGAGGTCCAGTTTCTCTTTCGTCCTCTCCAAACTGAACTTGCAACCGCGGAGGAAGGCCACCAGCCATTGATCATCTGGAAATTACGTTTAAAGTTGCTGTAGTAAAGGTAAACGAATTACGTGTCTGATAAAACCTGACTGCTGAAAGCAAATCTTAGTCAACTAAAGATATCGCAGTTATCTAACGACAATTTGATAAATAATGTATTTGTATGACTTATCAATGAAATAATCATTCATTTCCTTATAATGGCGTCTAAAAATAAGCCAATTGCGAATGATTAACTTAACTTTAGACGTATTATACACGTATAAGACATGTTTTTGACATAGAAGGATGCGTGCTATAGATGTGTGCTATGGATGCGTGCTATGGGTCGTCGCGAGTCTGATATAAAAACATATAAAAAAAAACATATCTTTATTGAATCCGTTTCCACCAGTGCCAGTGCTAAGCTATGTGCACCGATGAATATGATTGGTGGATATCAAACGCATCCATAGCAACGTAGCATAGCACATCTCTGGTGGAAGAGCACCGATATATTACTTTACTCTATGGCACCCTTAAAGTGTAATGCAGTATTAGTTACAATACATTTAATCATAGCTATCATCATCTTGCCGTTTTCGCATTCCACTTACGTTAGGCGAAATGCGATTATAAGTTTGTTAACACGGAATGTCAGACGTCACGGCATCATTAACACCAACACATTTCATGATTATCGCGAATAAAAAAAAAATTATGTATACTTCCCAAAGCTATGGGTCAGAAACCGTAATATTTATTATTGTTAGTTAATATGCCATTAGAAAGCTCGAAAGATCTCTCTCTCTCTCTCCTTCTCTCTCTCTCTCTCCTTCTCTCTCTCTCTCCCTCTCTCTCTCCCTCTCTCTCTGATATAATAAGTGTGGGCAATAGAATCGTGATCCGAAACCAAAACCTGCAATAGATCCCAAGGAAACATAATCAAAACTCAGTCCCAATATTTTTTCTTCGTTCTTTATCGTGAGGTTATTGCCTACACCACTTTTTTTTTAGCGTCTGCCAAGTCGAGCAATAAAGCGGCACGGCCGTACCATCCTTTTTACAAATTTATAAGAAACTACATCACGGTAAATATCATCCAATGTTCCAATCACTGTCACAGTACGCACCAGTCCTAGCATTGAGATGGGGCTGCTTAGCTATCCAGTCCTTGATACTCTGCAGGTCAGCTGCCAGCCTCTTCGGGTCCTCGTTTAACTCCACACGAGCTTTCTCCGCAAGAGCGGGCGTCAACGGCCTCACACTCATTTTGATACAAGCGTCCTGTCTCACAAATAACCTATACCACTCTAAAATGATAAAATATCGACATAGTGATAATTGTACATGGTATTTGATTAGTTATCTACCGTTTAATCCAGCAGGCAATATATTTGTTGTGTGTTTCATAACATTATCAGTTTTGGCGTTGCCTTTGTCTAATCTGCTACGTACCTATTTAATATGTTTTTTTTTTAAACTATCTGTTGTCCAAGGCTTATCCGTGGGGTTCGAAAATCATCCCACAGTAACATAATACCTAGACCAATATGCCCAAACTTCTACCCCAACTCTACTTTCAAGTTTATCAAGCGTCGAAATCTATTCTGTATTTTTCTGAACTCACACAAATCATCCAGACCAGGAACTACCATACTACAAATATTTACTTCGTACGGGAATAGAACCCGCGACACGCAGCGTAGCATTCAACCACCTAGCAACAGACAAACAGCAAACGTGTCTGCAGAAATAACAGACAACTTTCCATTTTTCATAGTATGGATATATGGATTATTCAAAGATAAGTACTAAGATTGTTTTCAAGCTTGCGGTAAGTGGAAGTACCATTAAAAGTTCACAGCTAAACAACAGAAAATTAGTCTGACAGTAATTTTTTTAGAATAATTTTGTTTGGGTACTAGAATCAATAACTGAATCACAGACAGACGATGCAATATTATTTAAATGTAGGTAGGAAGTAGTTTTGCTTTTAATAACTGAATACCGTCGTTATCAAGTTAGAGTTCAATCTAATCGATATCGTGAACTTCACACTACGAAAACGAATTCAAATTGTTAATCATTATTTTTGTACAGTTGCCACAAAATAATTTCAGAAAATATAAACATAATTCTTCTGCCCATATCCCAATTTATTTGGGGTTAGCCTAGCACAGCGAACTAATGATACACAATATTTTGGGCACACGCCCACCTTCGAATTTATAACCATATTTTCATCTATACGAGTAATTTTATCGGAGATGAATAACATAAGAAACCGTTTGGTAGAGGAGTCCAATTCAACATGCAATCTGCTAAAAGTAACCTCTTACAACTCTTAAAACTTAAAAGTTACTTACGAGTATCATCTAATCAGCAGCAACAACAGTATCAAGGTAAAATTAAAATTGAAACTTCATCATCATATAATCAGCCCGGAGTTACCCACTGCTGAACACAGGCCTCCCTTTTTTCTGACACACTTCCCGGTTCTGTGCGCACCTTATCCACGTGTTTCAGGCGACTTTGAAATAAACTTGATTGACCGAAACCTTGACCTTTGAACAGCGGTGGCCCAGTGTTGGCAGCCCCGACTTACGAACAGTAGGTCGTAGGTTCGAACCCAGGCAGGCACATTATTTTGTGTAATTTATTTCATCACCGCTGCTATCAAAACGGTGAAGGAAAACATAGTGAGGAAACCGGCATGTCTTAGAACCAAAAAAATCGAAGACATGTGACATCTACCAATCCACACTGGGCCCGCGTTTATAGCCCATTCCCTCTCAAAGAGAGGAGGCCTGTGTCCCAGCAGTGGGAACATTAATAGGCTGTTGATGATGATGATGACCAAAACCTTGCATGATGTAAGATTGTTATCATTTTCATAATAAAACTTATTTCTTGTTTACGAAATACATTTCGTATTCGCTAGGTAGACCTACATAAAAATTGTCATCTTTCCTATCGTTTTACAGCTCAAGCTAGATAAATGTGAAGTGGTGATAGCACGAATGGCGATGTCCTCTATCGATTCATAAATAACACGGCTTACTAGCCGCACACGAATTATTATAACAGAAATTATTTTATAACCTGTTGAAAAACCAATGGTAGGTACATCCCGAGCCAAGAATAGTGCTGAAAGTAGTATTTTATTGGTAGCTTAATATTTCTATAAATTTTAATAATAGCATAACATCATCCCTGTTTTCTCCGATGGGTCACCCAGAGGTAGGTACCTAATAATATAAGTACACCCATATTTCGCCCACAGGTGGCGAGCGTATTGTCATCAACCGGGGACAAATCCAGACTCCATGGCTGCCAGTGAGAAATTCCTGAAAGAAAAACCCAATAACACTTTGACCGATCTGAGAATAGAACCCAGTACCTCATGCACGGTTGCGCTTACGACCACTAGACCACTGAGCCAGTCCGAGTTGGAGTGTTGGAAGTGTTATAAATAGTGGTTGGAACAATAAATCTTGTTTATCATCCGTAGGCACTCAGCTCATCTACACTATATTATAAAGAGGAAAGATTTGTATTTTTGTGTGTGTGTACGTTTGTAATGAATAAACTCAAAAACTACGGCGCCGATTTCAAAAATTCTTTCACCATTAGAAAGCTGACATTGACCCTGAGTAACATAGGCTATACTTTTTATCCCTGTATTCCCAAGGGAACGGGAACTACGCGGGTGAAACCGCGTGACATCCGCTAGTCATAACATAAATTGGCCATACATAACCATTTCCCTAATTCCTCAGCAGATGTCTTTATGCAAAAATAAGAGTTCGATTATCCGCTTGTGAGGAATTTAAATACCTAATTGATGATCCATCAGATTGTTCCGATAGGATTAGGCCATCAACCTACGTGCTTAGATGAGCGCCTAACCATAATGTGGATGTTTGGGAAATACATATTATATTCTAGCGGACGTCACGCGGTTTCACCCGCGTAGTTCCCGTTCATGTGGGAATACTGGGATGAAAAGTAGCCTATGTCACCCGGGGATAGTGTAGCTTCCCAACGATGAAAGAATTTTTCAAATCGGTCCAGTAGTTTCGGAGCCTATTCATTACAAACAAACAAACAAATCTTTCCTCTTTATAATATTAGTGTAGATATATCTTATCAAACATAACTCTCTTCTCAAAGTCTAGACAAAGTGATTTATGTCCGCGATAATAAAAACTGTACGATATGGGTTCTATCTCATACATATTTATTTTTACTTTTCCATCATTATCAGCAAATTAACATAATAGCTACCAAAAGCATATAATATTCCGGTTTAAAGGCAAAAAAATAATACAAAAATACGTAGATCTTTGTGTTTTAGAGCTACTTATCTTATGAAAAGGTGCATTTAAAGATAAAGATCATGTGCATAGCGACAGCTTCTAAATGAGCTGCTCTACCTACAACTTATCAAGGTATGATAAGTTGTAGACAATGTGAAGCCTTAGGTACTTGAAGCAGTCTTAAATTGCATTCAGAATGACAGATAATCAGACTCTTCAAGATAGTGACTGATAGCACAATAATTCACAGCTCTGCAGGACTATTGCGTATCTTTTAAATGTCAGTGGCTTGTATTATATTGTCTTGCTAGCCCTGCTGGTTGACTTTAGAATAATCTGGATTTAGCGGTTAAAAGTCACACAAGTACCTACACACGCAAAATGTCACTTGGATCCATCAGGTCCCTTTGCTACCCTTTTCGCAGCGACTGGCTGAAGGACTTTACACTCAAGGCTTCGGTTAAGCAGAATCCAGCCTCATTGGTTGACCTACGAAATGCCATAACGAAAAAAAAAAAACAAAATGTCTCTGTCAAGTCACAGTATTGATGACCCACGCGTTGGAAATCCGGGTTTAGAAACTTGAAGTTGGAGCTGTCAAAAGTTAGAATTTTTAGCTTTGACGGTTTTTTATCTATTTCTAAGAAATGGTTGCCTAAGTAATTATTTAAACTTGACCTAAGATACAAGTGTTAGTACGGCCATAGATTTTATAAACTGTTACGTTTCTTATGTTCTTCATTCACCGATTTATAGCTCATTTCTGATTCGTTACCGAATAGTTTATTTTTCATCTCCATTATTAATAGTTTCTATTTCGAAATCTGTTTGTTGGCTCACCGTAAATAGTACAAGCAATAATCACCAAACCACAATTGTTTACATCGAATATTTTTTTACGTTTGCTCGAATTGTTTACACTAACTCATTCAGGAGTCAAGACTAGTCCAAACATTTAATTGTTTGAAAATATAATACTTTTTTGTTTGAGCATAGCAACAATGTGTATCGGTTGTTTTACCAATCTTTTTATTTCTGTAAAAGATCTAGATTCTATGTAGTTATATGTTGAACAACGTGTTGACTGGTTCTCTTCTCTGGCCACGTTTGTACCACCCACGCTGCAACTAACAAATCGCATCGCAATTCTTTTCAGTCTAGTAATAAATATTAATTTTAACATTATTTACACATTTAATAATATTTTACTGATAAAAATCTATACCACCTCTCATAACATATTCAATAATAAATTAAACACACCAATTGTTTTAAACAACACATTTATTTTTGTGTATTTACAATTATTATAAATTATCTACAACCCTGTTACATTATTTTTTTATAAACACTATGTTACTGACCAAATCAGATTTCAGGAAAACTTAGTTTAGTCCAGTTGTCTCTGACAATGGGGGCTACACAGTGCCATTCCATTGATGATAATGATTATAGTTAAGTCTAAGGATTAGATTAACTAGCTACCGAAAAGTGTAAGTCAATCCCAATAAGCCACTCATGTTCCTTCCGAGGCCGCGGTATCTCTTTCAAACAACATGCAGCCCCGACGAGACTTATCAAACGCCTTTTTTTTAGGGTTGGGAAATCATCAAATAACCCCTCCCGCTCTTGGGCAGAGCGAAAGGGAGTGTCAGACTTCTACTGACTAAAAACCACCCATGTTCCTTCTTAGCCCTATATCTCAAGGCCGCGGTATCACTTACAGCATTCCGCAGCCCCTTAACCCCCTCTGTTTTATATTTCGTTTCGAAATACAGTTATCTAGTAACTAAGTGAATTATTTTCTAGATGACTGCAAAAGTGTAATACGTTAACGTTATGCCATTGTGGTCGATGCACTATAATCACCACAATAATTTTCCATTGCGGTCTTTTGCTATCCGTTATGGTTATTTTTTATGTCAGTGGATCGAATCGAATGGAAATTTATTTTCACATCTAAAGCAGCACATTTCAACTTTACAAACAATCGTAAAAACTTCAAAATCAGATTTGGTCAGTACCATTAACATTTTTTTTAAATTACTGGATATATTGATTTTATGACACAATTGTTTCTTAGTAAACAACGTCAATAAGTTATCTTTGTCAAGACTAAAAAGATCACAGAAATACTGTATGGCCTGATAATTACAGTAACATGACAATAAATAGATAATACTACAGTGACATTTTATGTTTTACTTTTTCATTACTAATATAAATTGTGTGAGATCTTCTTATAAGTGGCATAGCCAACAAATTAATGAAATAGGATTAAAGTAAAAATCAGATTGTACAAATTAAGTATTGCATGAATCGTTTTTAATGAAATTAAATGTAGACTTATTGTTTAAACCTCACTCACTAGATGGCGCTACAAGATTCATATTCAATCAGTGTTCAAGAAACAAAAATCAAATATTAAAATGAAGCCATAATATTTATTTCTAGATTGATTAAGATAAAGGAAAATACTATGACATACTCAAAATCACAAACATTATTTGCCATTGACGGCGACCTAGCTTACTTCTTAATACTAACATTTGAACTAGAAAGCATTGGAAATGTAATGCATAAACTTATAAATAAATATTTACACTTTTCTAATTAAGCCTCTGGGTGCACTTATGTACTCACTGAGGCATGTACATTACTTAGGTTAGGTTAGATTTATTTCTAATTCCTATGTTTCGCCAATTGTTCACATAAATGCACACACAGGAAGGTTTCAATTCAACACTGACCAAAGCCAAAGAAATAACTGATAAAATGTAATTGAAAGAAGTGGTGTTCCTACATAAACATTTTCTACCAGTAGGGCAAAATAGGAAAGATACATTTTTAGACTTGAATCTTATTTACAAAGGCATTTTATTACGTAGATACAATATAGGACAAATTAATATCTACCTTTAATATTGAATATGAACGAACATTTGTCTCATGTAGGTACTAAGTTAAATTATACATTTACGAAAATTAGTGTCTTCAATATTAGCTTTAACTTAAATTCCATACCTATTTGATGTTCCTATTTTCTGTTTACCTTTGAAAATAGTGCATGACTCAACACCGGAATGATTTCTTCGCCGTGATTGTTCAATCTTTTCGTTTTTGTTATTAATCCTTTGCCTACATACTCAGGAATTTTTAGACCAATTGGCTCCAGCCAGTCGCTGTCTTAACACAATTAAACAATCAAATAGGTTATTCATTAAATACAAATTCGCTCTACTCTACTCAAATACGGACGGTTTCCTATCGACTCTGCAAACACAACGGCGCTCTTGGCCTCAATAACTAAAAAGATACCTACACTTAACTTAAGATGTTAAATATAATATGAAAAAATACTTGGTATAAGTAGTTTCATAAATATGATTAGGTGACCTGTTCTCCACCTCGCTTGTGTTGCGATATTTATCTATTAACTTATTTAAACCGCTGTCGTACGTTTGCGGGATCAAAAGTTGGCGAACAGCTTGAGTTCATCGGAGTCCAGCGAGCGCACCGCCTTCCAGTCTGTCTCGGGGTACTCGTCGAAATTCGAGGTGTCTCCCTCATACGACACCGCTGGCATGATGGGTGGCTGTGGACAACACAAACACAGTTCAACCAACTATAACAACAACATATACTTCGTTAAATTACCTGTTGTGCCTATTTAGTATCGTTTCCTGTACAATGTAAATCGGGCCATAAATAAGCATTCAAGGAGTAACAACGTATAGTATTGAAATTAGGTAACGTAAACCCCGTGAATCTCTGTCGGCCTTGCGACCTAATTTAAATCAGTTCTTAAATCGTGCTTCGATGGTATTGCGCAAAAGTATATTGAACTCGGACTCTTTTATATTGTTCCACTTAACACAAAAGTCTTCCTCATTATATTCTTCCGTCAGTATTTTCCAAACAGTGTTCAATTTTGTACTTCACTATGTGGGCGCTTGTTATTTTCCAGGCCTCTTCGATCCAGTTTGAATCTGATAATATCGTGGGAACGTAAACACGTTATTGATGAACTAATATATACCTGAAGCTTCTTCATGAACACGTCAGCCCAGTCTATGTGCTTGAACCATCTGTGCCGTTTGACGTCTTCGGTACCGCACTGTAAATGAAACAAATATTGCATTAACAAGAATAAATATACAAAGAAAACGTGTACAAAGATCATCAGACAACTCAACCGTAAATTACTGAAATGTGTACGAGTATCAGTGAAAGATCAATCAATCATACCAGCGGTATTGACTATGAGCATAATGCGCATTAGTGGGTGGCCGGAATTAGAGCAACTTTGTTATTATTGGCGTTCGCGACGTTCTTCTAGGGTAAGACATCGTAAATTTTCAGTTTTAGAGTTTAGCTCAGCATATCGAGCTTAATTTATTATTGTACGGTGATGCCAAGCGGGCCAATCGCTTTAATACCAGCAGGGAATTGTCCCATAACTCCTCTAAACCTGAGGCAATTACGTTATTACTCCAATATAATAAAGTGTATTGATGGAAAGGTCGCCCCTAACATTACCCGCTTTCCCCTGCTTTCATATTACCTACGTTTTGTAATAAGTATCATTATTGCTTCCATAGACCTTGTGCTATTATCTGCAATGTTACCGGATAAGAAAGGTGTTGTAAATCAATACACTTGTTGCGTCTTGTTGTGATCTCGTGATTTCTTTGACCTAAACCTACTTTCTCCTTTTAGCGCATCCTTGACCTAATATATAAAGGTTCCTTGTGAGTCTATTCATAGTTTCATTAAGTAGTCTAACGTAGCAAAAATTATCATTGCTGATACCCATTGAACTATGAACACCCATGATAAACATGAAATAATAAATTATACATTCAAAACAAATGCTCGACTTATTATAATCGATTGATAGCTAAACCGTGTTACAACTAACTAGGACTCTAGGCATATGACTAGATTATCATAGGCAATCGTTAAGTAGGCCACGAAAAGTGTGTGCCAAAATTATTATGGTATCGGATCAGAAAACATATTTAGTTCGCGCAAGTCACAGCGGCTAACAAGGCACCCAGTTTTCTAGCGCATCGTGAGACATCGGCAATGTGTCGCGTTGTGTCGTATTTGCGTCAGTGGCAGGCAGCGGCTTTTGAAGTCGCCGGCCACACCTGACTGATGGCTTTCTAAACATCTCGGCGACAACGCGGCAAAAAGCTCGGTGAAAACAACCAACCACTAACTGCAACCGTTTAAAAATACATTCTCAGCGTGATAGCGCGACACTTTATTGGCCACGCCGCATCCCGATTTCTCGCTTTAGCCATGACCACATAGGCACGGCCGAGAAAGGGATATTTATATCATAAGACTAGTGTACTATAAAGAATTGATATGGGCTTTCTTTACAACAAACTGCGCATTTTTTTTTTCTCGCATTGTTTAGGCTCTGTCTGTCATGGAACTATTATTATGTTTATGTAGTTCAGTTCAATCAAAGCAATAACGGTAGGAACGTTTATTTTCCCATTATCACTAATACAACCGCAGTTTATCGTAAAACTGTTGTTATATTATTACACTTACTTTAATACAAAATAAAACAACAGTAAACAATGATTCTGGTCAAGTGCCTAGAACTCATTTTAAATTATTTCTGTTTCAATTCTTTTTATTCAATGATTTTCATTTGACTTTTGAGGAGTTTCCAAATTTTTAATCCCCTCTTCAAGTGTATTATGCAATAAGAATTCAGATTTATTCTGATCGAAGCTCATTGATCTAGCACTTATGTCACTTTTTCATAAAATCCGTTTTACGTAAGTATTTAAACTAAAAAGTCGTGAAGAAAATTGAATCGAAACATCTAAAAACTTGAGCATATTAAAAAATCTTTAACATTTAAAGTGTCAAGAGTTAGATTAGAAGATAAATATGGAAACAGCTTGGAGTACAGCCAACTTCAAAAGTTAAATAAATTTTCTTTTGGACACAATCCACTCGATTTAAAGTGCACGAAAGAAAAAAAATTTAAAAGTAGAAACGAAACATACGATTCCGCAATGTGGAAATTTTATTTAATTTACAGGAATAGGTGATTACTTGTTTTGAGGATCTTATTATGTTGTCACGTCCGAGATGAAACAACAAATGAATGGCCTACGCAATGCTCTGTTTGACATCTGTTATATCAAAAATGTACTCGTGCGCAGTCCATCGCGTGTTTAATCCAAAACTATTGCCGAAACGGGTCAAGCGCAAGGCTGAGGTATTTTGAGTTTGCGTAAGCGTAAAGCCGACCCGCGTCTTTGCAACAAAATCTGTAGTTTATAGCTGTTATACTCGTGTATATGTCATGTATCATATGCACAACGGTCTCTATTAAATAAGTACATAATTGTAACACTGACACTCATCAAAATTAAACGCGAAATTGAGCTTATATATATGTTGAACATTGAAGTCAACATTAAGTACTTAAATATTTTTAAATCCGACAGATAACAGAAATAAAACTTTTAATAAAAAACAAAACTTCCTAAAAAATTCTTAACAAAATTTCGTCACCAGCCAAAACAAATTAAATTGATGGCGGAATTAAGTCACTATAACATAAAGTACGTACAAATGACGTTTTTAATTATTTTACTAATAAAACCTTCCACGAGTAATGTTAATAGTTCCATTTAAATCGAAAAAATGTGATGCATTTCAATTTGGTAAGTAAACAAAACATAGTAAGTGGTCATTAATTTTTGAGTATCATAAATTCGTAACCCCACTTGCACACACACGTGACAAAAGTTGTAACAAATAATCTTGTCGCAATAAAAACTTTTTTCAATGAAAAGTGAAAATAGAACGCGCGGACGGGAATTTTCCTCCGGAGAAAAGAATTACAAAACACTAATCTGAGCTTAAATGTTTTTAAAACAATTGTTTTATTGTTGGTTGCAACTTGTTGCTATTGCAAGAGATAGACTAAAAGGCAAATAGAGTGCATATTTCGATGAATACCTTCATATTTCCCAGCCTCTTGGTCCTGTCCTGCACGAGCAGCTTCTTGATGATGTCTTTGGCGACAGGATCCAGGTGCCGAGGCCACTCCACACGACCGTTCAGGATCTTCTCGTAGATCCCGAATGGGTTGTCGTCGTAAAACGGCGGGTAACCCACTAACATTTCGTAAATGAGCACGCCTGAAAACGAAACACATAAATGTTATTAATAAAAGCAATAAATAACACCACCGAAATAATTTTATAGATGATCAATTACAACGTATTTTACACGGATATAAATACCCCTAATGCTAATAATTGCAATGTGAGGATCGTAAAATCAATTCTCACGAAATAATCAACGTCAAAATCGTTAACTAATGTTCCAATTAATTGACTTGGCTATACATTACGCGCATTAGGATATGTGCGCCAAAGCTAACTTGTCAATTTTACAACGCTTCCAATAATTAGCAATTAGTCAAAAATACAATGAGCTTAACGAACATAACCTAACCAATATTTGAAAGTGGTGGTTCGCAGCACAAAATACAAAACGTTACGCCAACAACAAACGACTTCAGTAATTAGCACTGAAAATATTGCCACTTATATTAAAATAGACTACCTACAATGAGTTGAACTAAAACTCACTTTAGCTCTGGTATGTTTAGACTACTCAGAAACTTGATATTGGAAAATTGTGGAGCAGTAGCGAGGTGGCAAGTATATTTAGTATTATTGTAGTAAGGTATGATGCCAAGCACGGACACGACGAGATACAAGCAACGTATGCCATTATAAATAATGTAAGTATATAAATTGGCAAGAAGGCACTGTACCTAAATGGAGGCGACATCAGTAAATCAACAGAATACTAAAATACAGCGACGATGTACACAATTCACAGTAACGCCACAAGCTGTGCTTATAATATATATATAAACAAACAATAACAATATGTCGGGAGACACATTACGAGATGCATAACAAGTATCAACTGAAAATACAAACAATAAATTACTGTAAACATAATAAAGTACCGACGTGCTTGTGTTTGACAAATATAGTAGAGCCATCAATGTCAATTAGGGTGGAAACAAGAGCTTAATTACTTTAATTATGAGCACTAAGATTAATTCTCATTTTACACATAGTCTATGTTAGATCATTATCTGTTACTTTAAATGGATGTCCCTTCTAAAACACTTCATTGAGACTTAGGACACTCTAAATTGCGCACATGTAAACAATGAAAAATAAAATAAATTTTGTAGAGTGACAAGTATTTCCGTGAGACTTGAAATTGTATCTATTATTCTATCATAAGATTTATTATTGTTTTTGACAATTATGAATTCAAAATTCTACGAGTTTCATAAAAATAATTAATAATAATAAAGTCTTTCCTCGAAAACAAAGAGTTTGATCGCGTGTCTAGCGTCCGTTTTTGCTTTACATTGTATTGCCGCAATGTCATTTATGACGAAGAAAATACTATATTTGTTTTCTGAAAGGCAATTCGGTAGGAAGCACATATAATTATTTCCGTGATTTACACAAAATGATACCGTTATCACGACTAACAAAATTGTTTGTACTCACCCAAGGCCCACCAATCCACGGCTTTATTATGTCCTTTGCTCTGTATGATCTCTGGCGCCAGATACTCAGGTGTGCCACACAACGTCCAGGTTCTATCTGTCAACTTCTTCGCAAAACCGAAGTCTGTTATTTTCAAATGTCCATCTCTGGCCAGGAGTAAGTTTTCTGGCTTCAAATCTCGGTACACGATGTTCCTGGCGTGGAGGTATTCCAGCGCTGACACGATTTCTGATGCGTAGAAGTTGCCTGCAAAGATAACGTTGTAAAATGCATTGATTTTTTTATGACTTCGACCTATAAAACTAAACGAGGCAACCTCGTTTTGTATCGGGACGTTAAACGAGTTCAACAATTAACATTTTACCGTATATTTTGTGGAAACGATAACTATAAGACGTTTTTTTATTGCGGCTTGAGGAAATTGGTCGTCATAAAGATCGAGGAATAAGAAAACTTAGCGCGCACCTTACTTTCCCTTACCAGCTACCGAGGGAAAACAATAATTACTTGTCCGCATTTACGTTAAACATTAACAGCTTTAAACAGACGCGAATTAGTATATGTGTATTATTGTGTATGTTGCTTACATTCTTTAAAAACTAAATATAGCGCTAAACATCATTCCACGTTCCAAATTATGCATTCATTCGAATGTTTACGTTTGGCGGTGTCGGTCACTGCAGTTGCACATAATTCCACATCTGCCACAATACTTTCTCCAATCTACAACGATTAGGTTTTTTCCGTGTTATTCGTATGGATATTCATATCTATGAGCGAAGCTATTGTTTTCTCCTATTCACGATATTTACGAGATTCCGAACGCTAAATGTTTTATAGTTCCGTTTTATTGACTAATTAAATTCTTCTGCTATCTCTATTGTAACTTTTAATTCGGCTTTTACTTTGGAGTTACCAAAGTAAAAGCCGAATTAAAAGTTATGTTTTGTTGATTGTTCAAATATAAAACGGTCTCTTATGTGTAAATAACGTTATACAAGATCAACGTGCAATCACTCCATCTTTGTGTAGGAGTGTAAATAAGCATGATAATAAACAAATGTAAAACAAGGTAACATAAAAACATTTTCATTAACCTCACTCTTACAAAGAATAACATTGCCCTAATCATAATAAATATGACCAGTTTTTTTTATTATTATTTCAGCAATTTATTTAATTATCCGCCGGATGTACAATGGCAAAATTATTTATTTAGTGTAGAAATCAACTTAATTTATGTAACAGCCATGAGCGTTTGTTAAAAATGAGATATTTATTTAAATATAAGCGACAGCAGCTTTTTCTAGTTTAACAATAAAAATAATAGAGACCGGATACTTATCAAGTTTAAAAATATAACATTTGAATAGGCGCCACTATCAGAAGCTACATTTTTATTAGTTTTAAACAGGCTTGTAACAATAGATCAAGTACATCAGATAAGTTTACGACTGGTGGATTACATCTCTTGGCAATAGGTAAGTAATGAATTCTCATTTTTATTTGTCTTTTGACTTTCAAAATCTATATCCTCACTTTCACTAACTATTGCAAAATCGAATCAGATTCAAAATGCAAATTCCAAAACATGTGATTGCTACATTATATATGCATACGTAAGAGTATATAAACATGTTAAATTGTATCCAGGATTAGCCAAATCACGTTTATTTTTATCATGTGTAAAGTCAATGCCAGCTGGAAGAGGCGCGTCGTCACTTCGTTCACGTACCGTGTGGGCAACTGGGCACTCGCCTGCACGAAAACTGACGATACTCATTTATTGCAACACACGATTAACACGCATTTCTTCAAATACAGAGCAATTCGTACTTCGATATTCGGCTGCGACTTGCTATTTGCATTTCTTACAAGTGATGCATGTCAGTAAGGTGTTCAATATCTGACTTCTGTGGGTATTTTATAACATAACTAGTTGACCCATGCATGATTCCTCGATAGATAGACTATCCAACATAGTAATAATTTTTCAATTAGCTTTCTAATGTTGAAAGAATTTTCAAAGTATTTTTTTGTAGAAATTTTGAAGAGGAACATTTCTTCCAATCATGATATTTGCATAACTTTAACCATTTTCGCAGCGCACGCAACGGAAGCTCTCAATAAGGAATATCGTTTACCGTTTTTGCAACATTTTTCACTTATGCTCGACTCCTATTGGTCGAAGCGTGATGTTATATAGCCTTAAGCCTTCCTCGATAAATGGACTATCCAACACAAAAATATTTTTTCAATGCAACCAGTAGATCCTGAGATCTTAGCGTTCAAACAAACAAACAAACTCTTCAGCTTTATAATAATAGTATAGATTATCCTGCGCATGTCCTTACGTGCGAGTGTCTCCATCACGACTGTGATCACGATATCAGTTACTAATAGGTAGTTTATAGTATCATATGTTTTGTTTAGGTATGTATTTTGTATTCTGATGCATGCTCTAAGCTGTTGTTGTTTTTTTTACTTGTTGCGACGCCAGCAATGTGGGCGACATGATGCCACGCGGAAGCTTGTCTGTCTTATAAGTCTTTGTGACCACCGCATGACATCACACCATGACTAACTTCCAAACAATACTCATCTAATAAACCCATTAACCCAATACTGTGTTATCTCGACAAAAAATACTGCTCTATGTTTTAAAATAATAAAAGTTCTCTTCGTTTCTCGTAAACTTTGACTAATTCAGAATTTCAGACCAACCATCACTTAGGCAGGCCACCTCAAATTATAGAGTGAAAAGCAAGTTTACTCTTTCATTGAAATACAATTTAGTTCACAGTTGGATTTTGCTGGCAGAGTCCTCATTCTGTCAATCGTCCCAAATGCTTTTTAAGTTGACTTCTAAAAGCTTTTAATTTCCCTTTCCAAATAATCCTTTTCATCCACATTGCAGACGTCAGTCTGTTTTTCAAGTGCACTTTATTCGTCTATCTGTCGACACTCATCAATATACCTACGACTTTACCTGTCAGATCGATGCTTTATGTAACGTATTTATAACTTTTATATCTAAAACTGCTTTCCAAATTTAATCAGTGAAACTAATCTCCGCCAGAGTTTGAGAGTTAGTTTTATGCGTTCTGTCGGAAACTCTGTTATACATTATAAATATTTGTCAATATCAAATAAACAAATACGGAGAAAGTATACAGTTGCACAACGTAATTATTTATACATGTGGTTCGCGCAGGAGCGCAAGCGCAGGCGCGGCGCGGGCGGCGGCGCGGGCGTCGGGATGTCTGGCTCAGCAGTACTTAGCAGTCGCCAAATGGCGCAGACATTTTTGTTGTAAGGCCGCTATATATCCCAACGTCATCGCTATATAAACCGACACCCATGAGAGATGGGCCGAGCTACCTTCAGACCACACGGCACCCAGCACGTAGTATTATTATTTAATCTACGACTGAAGCCCGTCAGTTACTCGCTCCCTCCTCGCGTCACTGAACCCACATGAGCCCCTATTTCTGTCTTGTCTTTTCTCCAGAAATACGAGGCGGTCGTTTGCTGTGAATTTTTTTGTTTTTGCAATTCTGTTTCTCTACACAATATATATATATATATATATATATATATATATATATCTATTTACGCTGCTCATTACGTCAATTTAAAAAAAAAACGAGATAATTACGCGGCATCCGATGTCTACCAATAGTCTTGTCCCAAACAAACAAATCAACCCTAACCTAACCTACAATTAATAACGTTCAGGCAATATTTAACGTGTGAAACCTCACAACAAACCGTCATATCATATCCATCTTTAATTTTCTGGGCCTCGCTCAAAAATCTTTTACGATTAGTAAAGAAAGGCTCAATGTTTTCTCCTTGTTTGTTTGATTTTGGATGTTTATTACCTTGATTAGAAACCCAAGTCCTAAACAAGCACATGTCGACATCATCTTCCACAAATGGTTTTCTGACCGTTAAATTCGTAAAAAAGTATAATGATAAAATCAACGAACAGAAATCGACTTCTTTGAAAGTTGTAATTCCAAATTAAAAACATACGTTAGATAAACGTGCAGCGTGCAAAACTACGAGAGCATAAACCCCTATCTATTCTAATTTTACAATCCTTACTCACATCAAATACTCCATTTCTTTATCAAATCGTACAATTATGCAACTCAACGTTATGCAACTTTGTGTAGCTATAATGCTAATCATTATAAAATATTAAATGTAGTACTAAAAAACATCTGTCGCCTTTTTTATTTACAGCTGTACTTAGTTTATGTAAAAGACGGCAGCGTTTCAGTAACTGTCTTCAAATGATTGTGGCACAAAGTAACGTGTTTCTTTGTTTGAAATTCAGCTTTATTGTCTCTAAGTATAGGTATAATATGGAGGATGGACTGATCAGTTGTTTGATAAAATCCACCGAGTGTCCTCGTCTTCGGACATCGTGGGTGATTGCAGAGCATCGTGCGCACAAATCGTACGGCTCGGTAGCATGGTACGGCTGCCTGCGTTGTGTTGGCGTGCTTCCAACCGTTATTTATTTATTCCGCTCCAGTTTATTTATTTACAACGATTAATAAGCAAAATTGTTACTGATTTTTGTTTTAAATCTAGTCATCAAAGGAAAAGTTGTGACAACTGAAGATAATGTGGTTTGGCATAGATTTCGTAGTTTTAATCATATGGTATGTAAACGTTCATTTGTTGAGGGATTAACATTAAGAGGTCATGGTCGTTGAAATAGTATTTCAGTAATCAAGAGTGTTCTTACCGATACTGTTGCTGAACCTGCCAGCATTCCTCAGGTAGGAGAAGAGTTCCCCGCCGCACACGTAGTCGAACAGCATGTAGATGCAGGAGTCGTCATGCGTCCACCACCGCCTGCAAGTCACCACTTACATCATCATCATCATACGACACGAAGGCTAAGCTCAAGGAAACTGGAAGTCCATAGTTGTGACAACTTAGATTAGTCTTCTGTGAGCTAATTACAGTTACAGGTGCGTGCCAGATACTAACTCTACTACACGGCCGTATAGTAAAAGGAGTTTCGAATAAACAAACCGATACGATATTAGAAGACGTAAATAGAAACCAAGTTTCTACAAAAGAAAAGTTATTTACGTTTCTTATATTCCCTGTTGTGTTTTTTTCCAGAAGCAGTTGGGAAACCCTAGTAAACAACAACGTCATTTCAAAAATAGTATAGCTACGCTGTATATAAATAGGTACACAATTTGCGTAAATTCATAAATCATGGGTTACTGATCAACAGCGACATGGTGATAGTTGCCAGATCGTCATCAAATGATATTTGTCGGCTCGCAAAACTCGCGTTTGGCGCTAATTCACCACCCACCAGCACTCTCTCCACAAATTAGATTATACCAAAATCAATACAGGTGTTACTAGCACATTTTAACAGGTTATTGGGTTAAATGGATCCAACACGGAAAGAGCTCGAGAGTCGAACAAAGAAGTTATGTAGGCCAATCTTAATAGCACCTTAAATTCACTAACAAAATTATGGAAATGAATTAACTTGACTACAATGGCTACAACTGCAAATGAGACAGCAGAATTACTATAGGTTTGTTTAGTATTGGTAGGCTATTCGCTGGAAGGCGGAACGCCAGGAATGAAAACAGGAGTAAGTAATGACATTGGCTCAATGCCGACATTTGGCGCTCACATAATTGACATGCGTCACATGCACCCATGCACGTTTAATTAAATGTCCCAGTGTACTCCAATGGTAAACATCGTTGTTATGATCCCGCGAAAATAATGATACCCTTTAGACACGTCGCACAAGTCTAGACGCTTTGGATAACCACCAAGAATACAATTTGCATCACATGATTGACGGGTACTTGAAGATCTTCACTTTGTAAGTAATGTACTTACAGATTTACTATGAAGGGATGATTTATTTCGGCGAGGATGTTCTTTTCGTTCATGACGTGGTCCACTTGCTTTAGACGGATGACGTCGGCCATGGATAATATCTTCATAGCCAGATATTCATCAGCAGCTTTGTCACGACACAGGCACACGCGACCGAATGTACCAGTACCTAGAACAAAAGAATATAGAACGTTATTTCGTTGTAGTCTTACAAACTGTAAATATTTACTTGTTTTGGTATCCTACGAGTACGTCGTTTGTAAACACTCTCATAATTACTGCAATTCAACTACAACATTCATAATATCCAGCAATTGCAAGAGCACGTCTGAATACAATACAATAACAGAGTCAACGTGTTTATCGAGCTTTGCATTGAAATATATATTGCACGGTTATCATTCTGCTACATTGGGAAATCATTGAAAACACGAACGAATCGTAACTGTTTTGATGAAAACAATTCCAAGTAACAATGATATAAATATAAATAAATGATTCACTAACGGAGATTCCCGACTCAATTATATGAGTAGTGATAAGTGCAAACATGATGTTTCTAAATGATTTAAATACCTTCATGGTAGAGCGTAAACAAATTGAGAAATAAATTACATATAAACAAAATTCACTCATCGAAAATGTATTTGAATGTTTTCTGTCTGTCTTTCGATGTTCAGTTAGTCATACGTTTTTTTCTACCACTGCAGAAGATAGGATATTTTAGATGGTCCTTGAAGGCTTGATCCACGAAACTAACATATTGCGTTGTGAGACCTTGAAATAAAAGCTCAAGTTCGTTGATCATTCAGAGGTTCGTTATAGAAATGTCTACACAAATATAAATAGAGAACGAAAATAAAACTGAAAGTAGGTGGTTCTAAAATTCTATGGAGATTTAACGAAAAACCTGGACAGAGGTTGTGCCATAATTAGGTGTAGGTACTCACTATGTCTCCGGAACAAGTGAACCATTAATTGACCCTTGTCGTGCTCTATCTAGTAATTGATCTAATTAGTGCACGTAAACTATCAATTACTGTTGCTTCTTTGATATCATTTATTGAGGAGTTCCGTTGCCTATCTCTGAAGTACTTCATCAGATGTTCACCAAATTAAAAAGTCTTGATTTTCAAGTCTGCAATAATTTTTGAGGTCTCTCTATTTCTCCAGGATTCTATTATGATTATGATTATTTATCAGACCCTGACTTGGTGATCATAGGACCACCTTTCAAACAAAACAAATAAAAACTTCGAGTAATCGGGGAACATACATAAAAAAAATATATAAATCATCTGCCTAGCCTTTTCCCAACTATATTGGGGTCGGCTTTCAGTCTAACCGGATGCAGCTGAATACCAGTATTTTACATGGAGCGACTGCCTATCTGACCTCCACAACCCAGTTAATACTAGGTAATACGATACCCTTTGGTAAGACTGGATGTCAGACTTTCAGGTCACTGACTACCCGTAACGACTGCCAAAGATCTATATATGGCACGGAGGAAACTCGGTATGTAATGGGCGGTCACCCATCCACAGATCGACCTAGGCAAGCGCAGCTTAACCTTAAAATCGACCCGAGTGGCAGTTCTTATTAAGCCACGACCTCCTCAAAAAATATATATATATCGCCTACGAATTGAGAACCTACTCCTTTTTAAAGTCGGTTAAAAGTCAAACCTCGTGCTCAACACTCGACCACTAACTAGAGCAACAAGCCAGTCTTACTCTATTACATAATATGTATATACTTATTTAGGTAGGTATATGATTACATCATACACCGGGCTTTAACTAGCTTATATACTTTGCACCTTACGTGTAGGGCTTCGCTTCGATTTCTAAGAATTTCGATGTACCCAAGTACACGTAAGGTCGAGTTCATTATTCCGTATACTTCCCAAGGACTTTTCTATGTGTCATTGAAGGTCATTCCTATACATGGTGAATAATAGTATGAACAACAAATAACCTCTATGGTGAAGTTTGTGAGTCACAAAAAGTTACCGCATAATTATGATTAGATATAAAATAATTACAGATTATTGTAAATTTGTAACGAACTCTGTTTTTGTTCAGTTCGCGAGTGTTGTTGAAAGTTTCCGTCTATATTAACGTGAAAACCGCATAATAATAAACATATTTATTTAACAAGTAACGTTTACTTAACAGACGGTCATAACAAACGCAATGTTACGGTTACTATAACGTTTCGTCTTTATGGAAACTTCAACGTCTGTCTAAGCTACAAATCAAGGTTCTTAGGTTCATTTCTTAAATCCTATCTCGCTTATTACAAAATCGTGCTATAATTTAATTATTTTATTAATCGACTTCTAAAACTAAGAGGAGGTTATTTGTTACACCTATATAATTATTTTTTTATGTATGTACACCGATTACGGTCTCCTTAATGATTACTGGGCTGATATACGAGATTCTATGCATTTGATAGAGAAAGCACGCCCGGTAGTCCTCGATAAAATGTTTTCACTTTGCTTGAATAGTTTATGAGTTAGCTCCTTAGATAGTTTATGAGTTAGCTCCTTAGATAGTTTATGAGTTAGCTCCTTAGATAGTTTTTGAGTTAGCTCCTTAGATAGTTTTTTTTTTCTTTTCCTATGTTACTTATGTTATGTTTCCTATGTAACGTCAAACCACACCAAAATAAATTAACGAGGATGATGTTGATGAATGTTGTTGATGTGTTGTCATTTCATAACAAGGGTTACAATACAACCAAAAAGGGTAAAATAAAAACATTTTTACAAAATATGAGTATACCAACTCCATTACTTTCAGTGTTTTTTTGCTCTTTTTTTTTGTATTCCTAGATACTCGCACCGTAAGTTTTACTCACTAATGACAAAAGTGTGTGTGCTTTACCTACCTGCAACAGCGTAATCATAGCAATATTTCGTGCAAAAATAAAATACGCAAACAATTTCAGTAGTCAACCATCTCAAAACTTGTAATAGGTTAAAAAGATTATCATAAATTACATTTCTTACTCCATGCGTGACTGATGTACTCGTAAGGTTTCATCGAAAAGTTTTATATTAATATCTCGTTAAATATCCATGTGCGCGTAACATGCGATAGAATTCAATATCAAAGTCACTGAACAACACCAGCAAGGCTAAGAACAATAAGTTGTTGAACCTACGCGATCGTAAAACAACTTAGTTAATTGTGATCTTTGTTGATACCTGCATATTTGGATTAACCTTTTAAATATCCTCATGATCATCGGTTACAGCATTTTATAATACATAGTACTGGGGGTCTAAAATGGCCACTTCAGCAGATCATAATATGAATTGCGTTAAAAGCGTAAAATGGATCTGTCATAATATGTAGTAACAGTCTCTGTGACCATTTTATCGATTATACCCAATTCATATTATTTTCCTATTATGATCTATTTTCTTAAATGGCAGTTTATACAATACAAAGTTCATTTTACGTATTTAACGCAATTCATATTATGATCTGGTATAGTGGCCATTTTAGACGCCCTGGTATTGTCATTGTTGCATGTCTTTCGTAATCCGTCGAGTATTTAACTCTCTTTATTCCTACTCTTCTCTATATTCTAGATGTTATCTTGTGTGTGTGTGTGTGTTATGCTGTGCCGACCCCAAATAAATGTATTAGGGGTCGGAACAGCATGTCTTCTGCTATACATACTTCTCTAACAGTAAAAATCATACACAGGGAAAAGCAGGAGAATACAATTCGTAACATCAGCTTATTATCCCTTTCAAAAACACATAGAGGCTAAAATTACGTTTACTTTTTAGTTATCAGACAAGTTTGTCTCATATTAAACAGTAACTAATATTGATCTACAAACGATATTATAATAATATTTCTTTTTAACACCTTGAGCCAACTCACTTGTTATTTAACATCTATTTATGAATCGTTATATCTTAGACTGAAGTTACCTCTGTATTTTTTAATAATTACTTCGTTATTTATCGATTTTCACAAAATATAGGGTGGAAAACTTTGTATTTAAGTCTGATATATATAGTTGGCGATCCGTAACATCAATTCTCCCTCCTACCGTAGCAGAATGATTTCAAACGCCTAAAAAAATGGTTTAACATAACTTATTAAATAGCTAATGCAAGTAGACAAAAGTATACCATAAATATAAAGGTCGAATAGATTACAATAAGTTTAATATCCACCGTGTAACTCTGACATAAAATACCCTGTTTCCGCGAAGGGCACTTGAAAGCTTTAAACATGAGTCGAGATGAAAATAGGATGGCGTTGTAAATGGGTTACGGTATCCATCCATCGGAACCAAAGTATCCTATTTGTGTTAGAAGGCCGCCCTAATATCTTAAATTAGGGCTTTAATTTGCGTAACACTAGTTACAGCAGCGTGGTGTGACGCAGCATCTTTCAATTTCCACGCACTTTATTTTCTGCTGTCTCTTGTGTAAAGTTCGGACGAGCCAACTGCTCGGAAAATAGCAACAGAGGCCATAAAATAATCGTCGGCTTGGAGGAAACACGGGTAACCCCCTGCATCAAAATGTGCCGTAAATATTCATATTTAGGTTTTAAATATTGATTTAGTTGTTGCTTCATTGAATATGTTTGGTGAGCGATTTTGATTATAGCGGATGCTCTTTTGTTTAAAAGAAATCGCAAAAGATGACTCTTCTGAATAAATTCATAACAGCCAGATAAAATCTTATCATTTGTATGCGTCTTTCTTCTTATCTTTTATCGACGTGTTTGTCTAAACTTGAATTCTATTATCACGACTCATCACATTACAGGGTGCGCCAGTGTGTGACGAAGGTATACAGAATGAACACAAATATATTCTTACTTATATTAATTGTGAAGATGAGGTTATCGCACCGTGGAATGACTTCTCCGAAAGGGATGATTCAGTTACCAGAATAAAATCATACGTTTCTTTCATATATATAATACTTGTCTCGTATGGAATCTAATCTTGAAGAAAGACGGATTAGATTTGGCTTCAATAATCTCATCGGAAGCCTTTAAGCAGTAGGTACATCAGTCTTGTTCTCTTGACATTGCATTGTGAAGGAGATTTTCAATGTTTTAGAAAGAAATATAAAGTGGGTAGTGGTAGATTTGATCCCGGCTATAATTTGTTGATCTTTGACAGTCGTAATAGGTAGTCAATGTTCCGCAAGTCTGACCACCGGTCTTACCAAGGGGTATCGTTTTACCCAGTATTAACTGGGTTGTGGAAGTCAGATAGGCAGTCGCTGCATATAAAATACTGCTTTTTACCTGAATCCGGTTAGACTGTGAGCCGACCGCAACTTAGTTACGAAAAGGCTAGACAAATGATTATGATCAATGGTTGATATCGAACTTGAGACCTTGGACTTGAGAGAACTTTGAAGCCTAACCCTTAAAATAATTTTGAAAACATCGCCCAGCGGACGTTTTGCATGGTTGTTGTCGGTCAGTTCAAAGACTAAACCTTTTAGTTTTTTTTCCACAAAAACTGAAAGTATTACTCCTATAGCCGTCAATACTTTTTACATCTCCTTATCTTCCGAATCTGAGAACAATAGGTACTTGTTTCATATAAATATTGAATACTTCTTGTGATTGCAAGTGACACGAGTAACATCGTACATTTGTGACGCACGAAAACAAGAAACCGCAAAACAAAATATTAAGTATTTATTTTTATTTTCCACTACTTAGGTTACCATGTTGATTATTACATTATAGTATAGTAGTGTTATTGTTTTACATTAAGCAGACATGTAATTAGTGTGTACAGTAACGAGGAATAATATGTAAACACTTGGCAAAGTTCTAAAGCGAAAATCTAGTGAAGTAACGATTGCAACTTTGAGATATAACCTACTACTGAAGACAATAATAGTTGCAAAATACAGGGTGTAAACGAACCCTTCACGTAGCCGTCAACCAAGCATTTTATACATCAAACTAAGTACACCTACGCAAAAAAAAATTGCTGGGGAATGAGTTTCTTTTTTATTTTACGGTAAAACTAAACGTAGCATTCTTAAAACTTTGTGTATGCCTTGTATACTAACCGTAAACATATAACCTGAAAAACTAGTAGCTGTGAAAAAATTGGCAGTTTGACCCCCCAATACCTCCGTAACTAGGGGGTTCCCAGTTGTGGAACGAGAGTCGTTTTGGTTTTAGAAGGGGAGAACAATTAGTGCCTTTCGGCTTCGTTAAGGTTACTTTTACGCCCTTTATAGTAGTCTCGTTACCATGAAAATAAAGCCAGTAGACGAAAATTGCTAGTAAACATTGTTATGTGTATGATATACTTGCGGATGTCACGCGGTTTCGACCGCGTAGTTCCCATTCCCGTGGGAATACAGGGATAAAAGGGGTAGTCTATGTTACTCAGGGTGAATGTAGCTTTCCAATGGAGAAAGAATTTTTGAAACCGACGCAGTAGTTTTTTAATTTATTCATTACAAACTATAATCTATATAATATTAGTGTAGATTGGTGCTGCTGACTGTACCTATTCTAGACGAAGTAGAGTAGATTAAATAATTATATACTAAGAGAGATAAGATTATGTGATGTTCATGCCAATGTTAATTACTGCAAAATACCACAATAATTAATCTACTAAGAAAGTGTTAATCCAAAATGATATGCATAGTTTTATATTTAATTATCAAAGCCAGACGATAGAAAACATGTTTCACCATTTGCGATTCTCGTAATTTGGAATATCACTGATCCGCTTTAAACACCACTTTCACCACAATTTCGTTTATATTTGATTTATTTGCGATATAAATAACATGGTGTCTGGGCATGTCACTTAAAATCCGGCTTCTTACGCCCGGTTCGCGACCTCAAGCAATGCATCTTGCGACGCGACACACGCTTGTTTTATTATTATTACTAGCTTTTGTTTATCTTGCACTGTTTGTATGTATGAAAGTTGATCGCTTCAAAATCTGCAGACCATTTTTCGACCACTTTATGTTATCCGATTAAGCTAAAATTTTGAATACACCTTTGGGTTCTGGTGACAATACACTTTTATGACATGATGACTTGAACCTGCACCCTGCAGCCATCATCGTCTCCTCGCGAGAGAACCCCTCAGTTGTTAATCATGGTCACGAAACGTGAGCGATGAAATTTAAGTTTATCTATCAAAATTTAACATATACGCGTGGGATACTCTAAGCGATTTCTATCGTTTATTTTCTCTAAAGTTAACTGAACATGGAGCTCGTGGTCCAGTGGTAGGGGATAACCGACCATAATGCTAATATTAATGTTAAGTATAATATTTTTTTAAAATATTGATCAGCCTTGAGCTTAGGGTAATTTAGGTACAGTCACTTTGTATTCATTAGCTCTACCTAACTAATAATTCAGACAATGCTCCTTGTTTCATAGAGAATCTTGAAAACAAAATACAATACTTGGGTGCTCACTATCTTTGTCTATAAAGTGTAGAATTATGGTAAAATATTTCTTATCTCTGTATATCATAAACGTAGTGAATGGACACGATTAGCATACAATCACAGTCGAGCTTCTAACGGTCCATCCGATGAGAAAATACACGCACATTTCAAGATTCGGCAACGTGTATGAAATATTTATAATTTTATATTTTTGTTCTGACCCCTCCTACGCTGCCCTTTGAGAATATATTCCAACAAATTTATTTTTTCAAGGCTCCATCCTTATGGAGCCTTGAAAAAATAAATTTATATAGCCTTCTATATGATGAAAACTTCAGTTTCAGATTCTGCTCCATTCATGTTTATTAAGAATAAATTATTTTATGTCTTATTAAATACATAGTGATTTATAATCAAAGACAAATGTACCCTAAAGTAAATACCTAATTATTTCTTCATATAATTTTTAAATAGATGTCGTCGATACAAAAGCTCTGACAACACGGGAAGATCTCGTCAAAGTGAATATGATATTTCTTGGCACCAATGCTCTCCTCCGCTTACTGTTAAGTGAGACTGTCTGTAAATCTACAACAACTATCAAATTTCGCTTGTAGACATGGCCACACATGAAGGTATACATACCGAGTATAACCTGACCTTGCTTTGTATGAGCTTTCCGTACAATGACAGATCAGTATAATTTTGTTTTCCAGGGTTTGATTGGTCGTCGTCCGTATCATAACATTCTCAAAAATAAATCCAAACATGCAAATCTTAATAGTAAACTTTAAGTACGAAAGCAAACACACTTCAAGTATAACCAAAGTGACCTTTACGTTACGCAAGAGATTTCTTTCACAAATCCATGACGAGTGACGTTTTAGATCTGTGTATCAGTGAAGGGCGCTGCGATTAATTTATTCGTTCACAGCTGAACCGGCGCGGGCGCACTCGCCTGACCACTTTCACTGCGCCTGCGCATAACGCACGAGACTGATGGAGATGGATGGAGTGATGGCTTTTACGTCACTATGACAACCTCTATCTATACCCTAAGTACTTGCTAAATAGAAAATGCATTTCATCTTTTCTGCTATAAATACAGGGTTACTGGTAACTCGACGTATTCCTTGCAGGACATCATAGTAGCTGTAAAAATGCAATAAATTTGGCACCAAATGTTCCCCCGAAATTAAGTAGTTTTAAGTTATTTAGATTTGTCTTAAGTACTGAATCAAAAACGATTTTCGTAATGTAGACCATGACTTTGTATTACGTTTTTTACTTTTTTAGGCAACTGATACGACAAGGATATTTTCTAGTAATCTGTACATCTAGCGTAGTATTTTTTTGCCCCATACAATTATTTTAAGAAGTAAAGGTAAGATTTACCAAAATATTTTTTTTTTGATTAACGATCAAAGGTCTGTAACGGCATCAACTATGATAATAACTTAAATTTCTTTTTTCTGTAAATTTTGCCATTACTTCTTAAAAAATTGTACGGCCCAAAAAAATAATAATACTGCGACAGATGTAATGTGTGTAATTCCTCTTACTTTGGCCCTAATGACATCACATCGATCGGTTACAGGTGTGATGTTATGTTATAATTAAAACTTTTTATGCCAACACAACCCATGCGACAAGCTTCAATCTATACGATCTGCTGATTGGAGCACTGATTTCAGAAAATAAAATCTCAGCAAAAAAGCGGAACTTGGCTTCGGCACACAACAGGAGCAACATAAAAATAGAAGTGATGTCTTCATCATAAACTTGATCGAGTAATTGAAATATTAGATTTTATTACAAAAATAACATTGATGGGTGACATTTATGTAATACAAAATGTACCTACCGACCTACGCAGTGCGTTCATCCGACAATAAGTTCTAGAGATTACGCAATCGAAGATAGACATGATACAGGTGTCGAGATGCTGATAAATATTACGTCTAACCGAAAACATGGGACGGTTTTGGCAATGAAAACTACTACAACAAATTCGTAATAATTTTGATACATATCACATGTTTGTAGAGAACAGGAAGCAAGAACGTTTCCGTAGCGTAATGTACCGTACGCGTAAGAGCATCATCTAGTTCTTATATGCCCTCCACTTTCACTCGTGGATGCAAGCGTCATTTATCAATATAGTTCTCTCTATTTGAGCTGTCAACATAAACATTAATTAGCAGTTATAATCAAACAATTTTACATGTTATTAACTACTAATGGACCACTTGGCGCCCAACAAACGACCCTACGCTTGACCTTTATGCACTTTCTAATATTTAAATCAGATTATAATTTACAATGATTTTCTCTTCGTGTGACGTGATGACGTCCAAATTAATTGACATAACGTCACCAGTAAAACTGGTAGAGTTGAGTGCGCAAGCGCAGCGGCCCGATATCTTCAACTGACCAATAATACTGCCACATAACTCACATTTTACTGCCATTCTGAAATTGTAGTTTATCATTTCAAAGTTATGAACTGTTTCTAGAAAAGTTTTACTATGGCAACAGCTGCCGTATATCAAGTTCTCTTGTTTTAATTTAAATAATAATAATCGCAATTCAGCATCTGACCATTCCTTTACATTTTGCCGTTGTGGGAGTGGATAACCCACGAGTGGTAAATATAGCAGACATTTTTAATACATCGTTAACTAAACAAATTACGACTGGGTACCTTGTCAATAAAAAGTTTGAAAGGGGCCGGCCGGTGGTCTAAAGGTTGTGTGGTAATCAAATCAAATCAAATCAAAAGTCATTTATTCAAATTAGGCTGATAATCAGCACTTTTCGAACGTCAAAATTTACTTTACTCTACTTATTTACAAGAGACAGTCCCCCAAAACGCCCACCCTTCGGCACTTCCTAGTGTTTAGCTGGAAAGAAGAAGTGACGGAACAAAGAACAAATCGGTTGACGTGGTATGCGCATGAGGAAAATGTCGTGAGGAAAGTTTTGGGTATGAATGTGGATGTATTGTGGGAAAGATGATATGGCAAGTATATACGAGTATGTGCCTGATGAAATAACGAATACTTAAGAGAAAAATATAGAAGTACTAGCGGACGTCACGCGGTTTCACCCGCGTAGTTCCCGTTCCCGTGGGAATACAGGCATAAAAAGTAGCCTATGTCACCCGGGGATAGTGTAGCTTCCCAATGGTGAAAGAATTTTTCAAATCGGTCCAGTAGTTTCGGAGCCTATTCGTTACAAACAAACAAACAGATCTTTCCTCTTTAAATAACATATTCACATAAAGAGTAAACATAGAAAGAATTTCACATAGATCACATAAACTGGCCTGTTGGTCACATAACCTGGGCTGACTGGCCTGTTGGTCTAGTGGTTAGTGACCCTAACTGCTATGCCGGAGGTCGTGGGTTCGATTCCCACCCAGGACAAATGTTTGTGTGATGAGCACGATCATTTGTTCTGTGTCTGGGTGTAATTTATCTATAATATGTATGTATTTAGAAATATATAAGTATGTTTATCAGTTGTCTAGTACCCATAACACAAGCTCTGCTTAGCTTGGGACTAGATGGCGTTGTGTGATAGTTGTGGAATATTATTATTATTATTATTATTATAAAAAGTAAACTTTCGGCACTCTCCGGGTATCTGCGTAACATTGTTCGTTGTATTCCACCAAAACTGCGGTATACTATTTACAACTCCCTAGTAAAGCCTCATCTACTTATCTTAATCGAAATTTGGGGCAGTGCTGCTAAAACAAAATTATCTGAACTTCAAATTACCCAAAATAAAATCATAAAAATACTATTTAACTACCCATATCTAACATCTACCAGCAAAATTCATCAAGACACAAAAATAATGAACACAAAACAACTTTACATTTACAACACATGCATTTTCATCAGAAATATTCTTAACAAAAGCGTTCACTCAAACTTAACACTCACTCAATATAAACAAGTTAGTCAACGCAATACACGGCGAGCAAGCTTGCTAGTTTTACCGAAAACAAGAACTAACTATGGCAAAAAATGCTAACTTTTGAAGGAGCACAGCTTTATAACAAATTACCGTCTTGTATAAAAATGTACACTCTTTCAATGCATTCAAAACTCAACTTAGCCAGCACATAATTGCGGATCGATCACTTCTGGAGAAATAAATGCATTGGAAGGGTAACTATTAAGTTGTAATACTGATGACGAACTTATTGTAATCTATATTTTTAGTATTGTTCTCAAGTAAGCGACTTATGTTTTTATTGAGAATAAAGTTTCTTTAAACCGAAACCGAATCTTAGTGTAGAAAATTCATGCTGCGCCGATCCTAAATAAATTGTGATAGGGGCAGGAGACTTAAGACGAAGAACCTTATACGTTCCCACTAGATATTATTTCTCAAATCTTTATACATTTTTAAAAAACAAGTCAAATAGCATTACCCTTCCCCTATACCGTAATATTCTGTATATATGTATGATTATATATTATATGTACCTATATATTCATAATATTAATGTTTTAATTTTTTTTTGATTGGCCTGTTGGTCTAGTGGTTAGTGACCCTAACTGCTATGCCGGAGGTCGTGGGTTCGATTCCCACCCAGGACAAATGTTTGTGTGATGAGCACGATCATTTGTTCTGTGTCTGGGTGTAATTTATCTATAATATGTGTGTATTTAGAAATATATAAGTATGTTTATCAGTTGTCCATAACACAAGCTCTGCTTAGCTTGGGACTAGATGGCGTTGTGTGATAGTTGTGGAATATTATTATTATTATTAAATGTTTATTTTTATTTGTGTTTTTTTTTTATGTGTGAACTAATTTTAATTAAAATTTTCCTGTTTGTCTTTTCTACACACTGTGTCTACTTGTCTAATCCAATTTTCCTCTCGCAGGTCTGCTGGAAGAAATTTCTTTTGAAATAAGCAGTAAAAAAAGGGAAGCACAAAGGTGCTGCCCTTTTTTTAAATTTTTATCCTTGTTTTGTATTTTGTGTGTACATAAATAAATATTTTAGCACCTAACTTATTTCAACACTCCCTTTTGTAAAGTTACTTACCTACTCTACTAGCATTGGTACACTAATTTTATTTAAACCAATCACTCATCAGGTCAACCAACTCTAAGGACGTATCTGCTTACATAAGCAGCCGATATTTTATCATCGCTAAAGTTTACTGCTCGTAAAACGTTCAATGAAGTATCGCAGTTTTACACTCGTTGTAAACCTGAATATTAAAATATTATACGCAAATATTGAGTTGATCGGTCAAAATATTTCGGTTTACGTTACGGCCATAATAATAATTTTTATTTGGGAATGAGCCTTGCTCCAATTTCGAATAAGTGCATCGTTACCATCGTTCTTTGCGTGGGCTAATTTTAACTTTTCCTGAAAACTTTTCCTCATCAAATGGTTCGTTAATTAGCTACGTTATTAAAAACGAAAATAGAAGAGACCGTCGGGAAAAACGATTAAAAATATAATAAAAGTATATCTATGCGTAAACAGCCAGTAACATTCAGTGCTATTTTTCAAAAAGTTTACAATAAATAAGAAAGTAATATAAAATGTAGTGACATGCCAAATTCTAGCAATTAACTCTGTCAGGCGTGTACGTTGACAAGTGTCTGGGAAAAAACACTTATCTACTCGTATTTCTTTCTGTTTGTGCTTTCCTAGTCTGTCATGGTCGGGCTCGTTTAGTCACAAATGACGCAAATGTCTCAACAAATTGATTGTAAACGTATGTCCTCTGCCAACCGCCTCATGGCTTTCTAATGTAAAAGAAGACGTTTGAAGTTCAAACATCTCCTCAACACTTTGTTCTTTATTAGTTCTTTGCCCTCATCTCCTTAAATTCGATTAATTGTTTTTAACAGAGACACACACAACGACTATAATTATAGAAACAACAAGCTTCTATTTATATTTCAGTTTAATAATGTTATTTATTACTGAAATTTAGTCATAAAAACCTAGACATAGTATCGTAATAAAATAAAAAGTAAAGTTTTAAAAACAAAATAAAAATATAAAGACGATAACACTGATATTTAGTATAATAATAAAATTAACATTCATGCTCTAAACTTGCTTGTTTAACTCCTCAGACGGGTTCACGCCTCCCCGAAATATTGTTATATTGAATAAATCATTGGCGAAGAGAACGGGAGGCGAGGTGTTTTCCACAAGCTGTGACGTCAGAGCACAGCTGTCCCTCCCGTCGCGACAAGAACTTGACACACACACTATTATTTATAATCTTAAACGCTTTTATCAGTATTAATCTTCCGTTGGTAGCGGTCGCTGGTGGGTGACGTGATGACGTCCTACCAGACCTGCCCACTGGCTATGACCTTCACACGAAGGTAACATAAAAACATCTGCATAAAAACCAAGTTCAGCGCTGTTATGTAAAGTTGCAATGAGATTGGTTAGCCATGCAACAACTTCACAATTACATTTAAGAACTACAGAATCCTTATAAACAACTGCATCAGTATTGTAACGCTACATCCGTGAGACCTATTTGTTCAGATAAACAATTTAAAATGACACACATACGAATTTCACTGAAAAGTAACTTCGTCCATTCTATTTGCATGTGTTTTTTGAGAAAAGTAAATACTAAACTATGTCAGCTGCTAATCAGTTCACGCGTGTTAAAAAAGTAGACTGAAGCAATGATGTGGTAGATATACGTAACTACATAAGTACTACTAAGATACATTCAATAATTACATAACTAGTATGATTAATTACAGTTACAAATAGCAGGTGCCTGCTTGCATGGCTATGCTTCTTTTAACTGAAAAGGCAGAGGGCACAGATTAAGTGCTATTATAAACATGAGGTAAACGGGTAAGCCCACTAGGTAGTAACAGAAGCCATTGTGTATAAACAAGCAAGCAAAGCTATCGATATAACTATATTCATAAGAGTTGACTGCGGAGCGTTATATGTCGCTAATGGTCCGCAAACAAATCGTTATAGACAATAATACTAATGTCATTTTTCCGATTCAAAGTCTGCCTACTATTGTTCAATAAGCTCTTTGACTAAACAACTTGTTTGATCTGAGAATGTGGTTTTGAAATGGGTTGCCGGTTGAGTCATCCCTGCAGCTGTTAGTGTCTCAACCACCAAGTTATTTATTTTTAGTTAGTCTCCCATAAAGCGAGTCCTGACACCAAAATGGGACAACGCTCTCCAGTGTTACAAGAAAAGCTAAATATAACACCGTGATATTATTCTGGTAAATCAGGAAAGTAACAAAAAAATCAGGTTGATATACTTTAAAAAAATAATTTATTTTTCTCGTTAAGTGGTCAACACCAACCATATTGCACGTTCTGAGAAACGACGCTGTCATTAGTCACACTCAGGTCGTTATAAGTACTGTTTTATTAGAATACGGTCGATTTACTAAACCATAACTCTTGGTATATGTTGGTTATATACTTCTTCTTCATAAGTCGGTCCCTCATTACTGAGGATCGTGGTGACTGGAACCCCTTCAAACGGACAATCTGCCTTCATCTACTCCGGTCCAAGGTTGTCATCACCACCTGCTGAAATTTGCTTGAGGAAATAGCCACTTTTACTTGGTCGGACCACGGTGTTGGCGACCGGCCTCGTGCTCGCTTGCCTTCTATATTGCCAACAATGACCAGTTTTTCAAGGGTGCTATCTCCTCTTCGCATTATGTGGCCGAAATAGGACAAAATACGCTGTAGGCAAACTGTAGACAAACGAGTCTTGATATCCAGTTGGGAAAGGATAGACACATTTGTGCGTTTGGCTGTCCATGGAATTCGGAGCATCCGCCTCCAGCACTGCATTTCGATTGCGTCTATCGTCTATGGTTCTCTTGTTTGGATTGTCCACGTCTCAACTCCATAGAGTAAAATCGGGAAAACCAGTGTTCTGACCAAACGGGCCTTCGTTTTAAAACTTATACCACGATGTTCTATATGTTTTGGCGTGTCATAGCATCTTTAGCCATGGCTATACGCCGTTTTATTTCTGGGACGCACCTTCCTTACTTATATTAGAGCCCAGATAAAAGAAACTGTCCACAACATCGATGCCTTGGATGTGATAGGAGCCCGATAGGTTTCCCGCACGATTTATCACCATAAGCTTGGTTTTATGCTTATTTATTGCAAGCCCTAATTTGCTACTTTCCACCTCCAATCAATCATATGTACCTATGGTTATATACATTATGCTATCATATTATAGAGTCGGTCTACCTTATGTCAAGGATGAAAGTAAAAGTTGTGATTTTTGGACGAAACCCAAACTGTCACCGGTTCCATTACTTTAATTTATGAATGAACGCACTAAACGTTACCCGGGGAAGTGCTAAGATTTTCTTTATGCCACGCACTCGACTTTTTACGCGGAAAAGGCGTAGACACTACACATTGGGTACGACGAGTCTGTGGCAAATCACACGACGGAAGCCAAGTGTCACGTCGCAGTCGCCCTACACCAAACATACACGCGTAGGTGGCCAAAAGAAATATTCATACGACGTGTAATTTTTACAAGTTTCAACGTTGATGGATATATTATAATTATGTAGTCATAATATAGGTCGTTGACTTGAGGAAATTATAATGTATTCTAAAACAAACATACATTATAAACATACCCTAAATCTAACTTTACCTACCTATATAAATAACTGAATAAATTACAATGATTAAATAAACCGATAAAGGTACTGACAATTACTGGAACTAATAATTTAGTGACCTAAGAATAGATAACAATTCTCAGCGAAGGTTAAAACACGACCGGAGTTCGTACGTTCGCGTTTCAATCGCTAGATTCTGAAAGTCGCGAATACTCAGACGCGCACAGGAGCCAAATAGAATTGACGTAGATTACACACAGATTTTCCGCCATCATCGTTAGCATTATTTAATTAACGAAACGTATTTTTAGGACTAGTTTACGGGGCAGATTGGGCTTGTAATTAATAATAAAGATGCTTGAAAAATATTCCTATAGAGTGGCCAATTTAGTGTAAAACAAAATGTACCTATATAGGTAATTTGTAAATTAATCCTCCCTACCAGTCTTGCTACCTATTCTTACATTACCGATACAGTACATGGAGTACATTAAACAGTCCATATCTTAAGTATTTGCCAAACGGTAACATTACAAGTTTAATAAACAGATGCATTCGCGAGGTAAGTATTACGTTCGATGACATAAGAGCTACGATCATTCTGTAAACTAGTTTAGCGAATTCAATCCGCCTTGGGCATACTCACTACAATGTAGCTAGAACATTATACATAATATTTGAGACTCGTGTTAAGAACTTACGACTAGGCAATAAAATCTTAGTCGATCACTTAAGGGGCCCTGTACGAAATCATCTCATTTTGAACAATTTTAATCGCTCCGTGTGGGAAATCTATGAAGAATTTGAAGTTTTCTTTTGGTTATTATAAGAGACGAGTTCTTTTTCTGGCACAACTCTTTCTAGAATTTTTAAAATAATGTTTATATCAATGGCAATCACCCATATTCAAAAGCCCTTTTCCGCAAAAATATCGATCGAGTTATTTTTGGCTTCGCTGAACATACTCGTAACACTACAAGCGATATGGTGCACTAGTGGCACTATTTATCACATTTTCGACTTCAATACTCTTTAGGCTCTAAACGCGATAGAGCTTGCGCCGTCGATTTTGTAGTTAACTTTGGATTCAATTTACGAAATGAAATAATAGTTTATTTATAAAATAAAATTACGATTCTATTAGAAGATTACTTTAAAAATAATGAGTAATTTTTAAATTTTCTTTGAAGTGATTCTAAGGTATAGAAAAAAATCCTGTTTGTGTAGACATTTTGTAAAAATTGCGATGTTTTAACATTTTTTTTCTGCTATATTTTGTATTGAAGTCGAAAATGTGATAAATAGTGCCACTAGTACACCATATGGTGATGCTATTTATATTTTTTTAATGTTCAGAATCGCTTGTAGTGTTATGTTCAGCGAAGCCAAACATAACTCGATCGATATTTTTGCGGAAAAGGGCTTTTGAATATGGGTGATTGCCATTGATATAAACATTATTTTAAAAATTCTAGAAAGAGTTGTGCCAGAAAAAGAACTCGTCTCTTATATTAACCAAAAGAAACCTTCATATTCTTCATAGATTTCCCACACGGAGCGATTAAAATTGTTCAAAATGAGATGATTTCGTACACGGCCCCTTAAAGCTTCGTATTATTAATTTAATCTTATTGGATATAGGTTATTTATTTTACTATAGAACTTCTTGATGTACTAATAATGCGGCTGATTAAGCGTCAAATAAGTAAAATATTTGCACATTTTTATACAAACTTCTATAATTATCGGTTTATTCATCACCAATATCATTGCGGTCTCGTAATTTCCTTGTGTTTGCAACCGTTACCGATCCTTGAATAAAACAATTGAAGTCACTGCTCCGAGTTACCAATCCGTTGTGATTGTTGTAGAAACCGGAACTTCACAATATTTTACATTGCGAAGGCGAACAACGCGACACGTATGTACACATAGATAATGTTACATATTTAATATTTGTTTTTCATTTTACAGCGGTTTTCGTGAGGGTCAGAAATGGAAAGAAAATGTGAAAATCCGGTAGTTTAACTTTAAACTGGATGTTGGATAATAGGTTGTGTAACCCAATGCAGACAGGTAGATATTTATCTATTAACAGTGTAACAACGTTTACTCTGAAGTGTAAAAAAGTTTACAAATCCAATGGGTAAAAATGTCGTATGAATGAAAATTATTTTATTTTATATATGTTACATAAAACCGTATTGCAATCGAAATCGTACACACAACACCTCAGTCACACTTACCCACACTTTCCACAGAACGCAGTAGTTTTAATTTATAAAAAAATAATTTAATATAATATGCTGAAAACTACTCCCACTACCCTCCGATAAAACTCATTTTACAATTTAATGTACTTTTTATAGGGAAACAAAGCCCGTTCGTGACAAAGGTAAAGGTTTTAACATAAATTTTGAAGCGTGTTCCCTGAATCGCGTGCGCGCCGGTATCACGACAAATATTAATCACCACAGCATACATATGAACTATACGTTTTTAAACGGTAGACTACGTCAAATTTATCATTGTTTGTAATAAAGAAATTATGTTGGCAATGAAACAGACATCTTGGGGACTTTAACTACATCTATTTCTTGTTTTGTTTTGCAAAAAAACATGCGTAGATATTTTCGCTTCTACAAAACGAGCAATGTATTTAATTGTCTTCTAAATAGAAGACAATAAACCTCAAATAAATATTTGAGGTTTAGGTAATATCATAGGAAACGTCAGATTATTGTGTTGATAGACCCATCAAAGTAGTCAGCAGGTTCTAAAAACCTTTGATAAAGACTTTATACAAGAAAATAGCGTTTTAACCGAGGCAACAATTGTTATGCTAATTTCTTGCAGGTAAGCAATGAATATTTAATACGTGTGGACATAATAGGTATTTTATATTCATGGGGGGCGGGTTCAAATGATTCAACTTCAATGGTCTTTGATCGCGATGCACGTAATCTCTAATGACGGTTCCTGCTCTACTGTACGTCTGTACAAACGCTTCTTGTTACTTTGTACGCAGATCTACCGGAATCGGATGTTGCTCACTAACGGTTTTGTTCAGCATCTTTTTATTCTCCTAGTCTACACAAAGGTTAGTTATACTATGCATCAAAGACTTGCAAATCTTTGATGGTTTTAGACGATATTGTAGTTTGTTATTGTATTTTTTTTTATCAATTAGGTGGAAAAGCGTTAACAAATAAATCGAGGACGTCGATAAAAATCTCTGCACAAATCAGATTAGGATTATTTTTGTGTTTATTTATGGAATCTTTGTAAATGCCGACAGATTTTAATCTAACTAGGTAGGTACGTGTTTCAGTTTAAAATTGGTACGACGCGACGTAAGTAAAACAAAACAAGCCTAGTCTAGGTTTAGCCCCGCATGTGGCGTTCTAATTTATTTATTAATCATCAAAACAGCGTAAAAGAAAGCGGAAGTTATGAAAAACTCCACGATTTGTTTACGTGATACGTTCTGCCTGTAAGTACCTTCCTGTAACAATGTTGGTGTAGCCGTAGCGTATGTAGATTTCAGAGGTATGTACTAACTAGACAAAAGATTCTATACTCCCATAGCTAACGTTAGAAGTAATATCCGCAAAACATTGTAGATCTGTTTTCACTTAACTTCCTAACGGACGCCACGTTTTGGCAGCATCCGATACAATAATCTTTCAAAACAAAGGTTAATACAATATTAGAATATCACTCATTGAAATAATAATCTAAATATCGTAAAAGTGATCTGGTTATAATGTAACTGGCCATGTGATGTGGCCATTGACGCACGGTCAATTACTCCATCATCGGGAAACCTTTCAAGATGGACGTCAGACGTTGACGTCGACGAAGCTGAAGAAAGTTTCAAATATTGTAAAAATAAACGTTTTACGTGATTGACATGTCAATGTCAAATTGAATCTAATATTCTCAAATATTGTGCGATTTTTCTTGAAACAAAAGAATTTGGAGTTGTGTTTCCGTAGTATAGAAAACTCCTAGGAAGATAACTGAAAAATATCGGGAAAAGTAGAAATCCCAAAGGTTAATTTTTTTTTGCATTTGAACGTTGTAACAACTTTCAGTTACAACAATTATATTTTATCGCTCACAAGCAAATCGAAAATAGTTAAGTTAAAATTAGAATACGGAAAGCGTTAACCCGTGACTTTGCCAACAATGGGTTAACCTCGCAATGTTCCTACAATTACCATTAAGTAAAGTAATTATTACTCAGTGGTTAATATCTATAGGGTTAACACGAATTCTACAGTTCTTACGGAAATACATATATACCTAAGACAGATTTTTATTCAGACTTTGTAGCTAGTTTCCAAATATGCAATTTGTAAGCAATAAGTAGTTATTCACAACAAGTACAAATTCATTCGTTTATAGCACATTTGCTCGTAAAGGGCCTCTTATTTCACCAATTTCAATATCGTAATGTATGTCATTACGTACTTGTGCGTAATCGTAAAGTAAAACGCACGAGTTTCTTTCTAATAAGGTAACACGTACGGTTTATCATGCTCCGTCTAAAACCAACGGTACTTTTTTAAATCTTAAGAAAAAAAAGCAAAGAAAGCAAATCAAAAAGTTTTTATGTCAGAAAAGTGGTCAATATTTTATGAATAAAATTAACTTTGGGAGATAAAATGTAAAAAATAAACATTTAATTCTTTAATTTAATTCATTTTGACAGTAAATTACATCTGTAACAGAAACAAAAAAATATTAATTTACTTTATTAGTAATACTGGCTGTTTTGTGCCTATGCCTGAAAAAAAAAGCGCGAACGCGCGCGCATCGCTTATTTGTTATGAAGTAATAATCAATTTTACTAATTGCTCAAATTTTGATAGCTGCTTTAATTAAAGATTTATTCGTTTAAGAAAGTCCGAGTTTTATTTATTTCCTCGCAAATGTGTTATAAAACGTCGTATGACATACGTGCGCTTTGATAATTACAGCACTTATATCATAATGTACTATTATAACACATTTGCTCGTAAAGGGTCTCTTATTTCACCAATTTCAATATCGTAATGTATCTCATTACGTACTTGTGCGGTAATGTAATGTAAATCGCACGGTTTAGAAAGATGCTCCGTCAAAACGAACGGTACCTACTTTTTTAAATCTTAGCAAAGAGTTTTTATTTCAGAAAAGTGAACATTTTATGAATAAAATTAACTTTGGGAGATCAAAATATAATAAATAAACATTTAATTCTTTAATTTAATTAATTTCGACAATAAATTACAACCATTAATATCTGTAGCAAAAACAAAAATATTAATTTACTTTTATTAATAATACTGGCTGTTTTGTGCCTATGCCTGAAAAAAAATCGCATCGCTTATTTGTTAAGAAATAATAATCAATTTTACTAATTGCTCAAATTTTCATAACTGCTTTAATTAAAGATTTATTCGTTTAAGAAAGTCCGAGTTTTATTTATTTCCTCGCAAATATGTTATAAAACGTCGTATGACATACGTGCGCTTTGATAATTACAGCCTCTGCTTTCTTTTAGCCCTCGCCTACGGCTCGGGCAAGCAATATCGCCTCGGCTGTAATTTTCAACTTACCGCACTTATATCATAATGAACTATTATCTACACTAATATTATAAAGAGGAAATATTTGTTTGTTTGTTTGTAACGAATAGGCTCCGAAACTACTACACCGATTTGAAAAATTCTTTCACCGTTGGGGAGCTACACCACACACTATCCCCGGGTGACATGGGCTACTTTTTATCCCTGTATTCCCACGGGAACGGGAACTACGCGGATGAAACCGCGTGACGTCCGCTAGTGTCATACATAAATAAACATTCGTAAATATTTCTTCACTTCAAACCTAAAATAAGTTGTTAGTATTTTTGTTTCAGAATCCATACTAAGGTCGGTTTTAAGAGTTGGTAGTATCAATTTTTTTACCCCTTGAACGTCTATTATTGGCATCTATGACGTCCGTTATGCTTATGATGTATGACTGATATATAACGTAACTCAAATAAACTCATACCATAACCGTTCCAAGAAAAACAGAATTACACTACACTGACGATCTTGATGGAACGCGTAATGTTTATAAGTAAATATTATATGAAATTCATATTTTATGGCATTGTTTAATGGCACCCAACAGATCAAAGAGATTTATCTCGTAACACAACAGGTTAATAACGTAAAGGGTAAATAAATAATAAAACCTATAGATAACATTATTTAGTAGGTAGTATTTGTGTTTTAATTAGCCATAGTATCAGTCATAAAACAGCTATTAAATCTAGAAATTTCATGTAATGTTTTCCTGAAATCCATTAAGAACGGAGATTGGTACGGACCCGGAAATTATTATAATCGTGGGGAGATACAACTCATTAACTGTACAAATTAGTTAGTAGAAATGTTTTGAAATAGCACTTGATCTCTATAGTTTGAGCCTTATTTTATTTCTCTTACTTTTTTTTAAGCTTATTTTTTTTACGGGATTTTTATCCACACTGTCTTACCTAATGCAAGCAATGCAATGCAATATTGGATTGAATTACCTAACTGTTGTATTCGGCATAGCTGTGTGCCACCAACGTGTCCCATTGTTTATAAGAGCTGTTTAACCTGTTGCGACACCTAAGCGTTAAGTTGTAGTCGTAACTCGTAATGAACTACTGACAATGCTAGCACACCACACAAAGAAACCGAGAGTGAAGTAAATCACTAGTACGAAACGTCACTTTCAAATTAGGAGTTAAAATTACAGCACATGTGCCGTAATCTTCAATTATGAGGCAAATTACTCTACTTACTGAACGAAACTAGACACGTGTGAATGTTACACACATAAAGACAAACAAATAATATTTTAATAAGTGAAAAATACGACTCTTTCGATTCTCACGTCGCCTTTGACGTTTTATTAAATTGTCAAAACAGCAAATGAACGTTTCCGAGAAGCGTGGGAGTGTTCCAATGTGTTACTGGAAGTAGGTCGCCTTCACCGGAAAAAAGGAATTTTTTTTACTGCACGTTATCGGTTATAGGTATTTATTAATATTAGGTTTTTTGGGTCATCTATTAGTTACACGAGGATAATATCTATATGAATCACAAACTATCGAAAAATAACTATCGACTAATCTTGTTTCCTCAAAATCTGATTTATTCCGTTACTTAATGGAACCCTATAGTTTCGCTGTTTATTGCTACGAGGCCAGAATAACAAATCAAATCAGCGAAGCATGCCAGTCACATTGTAAGATACAGGAATCGGTAGTTGTGAAATCTGTCGGCAATCAAGTTTCCGCTAACAAATACTTACTTCGCCTTAAATTGCTTGCGCCTGCGCTTCTCCACTTTCGAGTTTGTTGACTCTAGAGAACATTTCACTTTTTTCGTGTCTCTCAGCGGGTTCTTTGGTGTGCCGAAAATCTTATCGATTACGTAGTGTTGCATAAACAAACCTGTCTTCGGTCGATTGAATGTTATGTTTTATGTATTTTTTTGTACTTTATTTTGGTTCGACGCACTTAACATAATATTTTAATCCAAAATAAGATGAAAGCAAACATTAAATTGTTTCTATAGGTAGTTGTTTGTAATCCAGAGTGGATTAAAAATAAGTGTGTTTATAATATCTTATGTGTCAGTCAGTGTGTCAGAGATCTAATTTCTCGTAACGCTAATACATTTTATGAAAGTCGAAGTCTTTTTTATCGGTTTAGATGATACAGGTAGACACTAACAAAATAAAGCAAATAATCTACCTAGTAACCAACATACACACATACGTTACATAACAAAAACGAAATCCTGTTACGCTGTGATTTCGCTAATGAAAAGTAATTATAATCGCAGCCATTTAAAATGAAGCGAGGCTATCAGGCAGCTGGTGCGCATACCCATTGTTTGTAATTCCGAATAGGTATTGTATTAGTTATTTCTAGCGAATTTTTACTGTGTAACCGATAAGCACAATGTCACGGTTGGTCTATGCGACTCGTGAAGTCATGTGTGTGATGGAGAAAGTATACGTCGTTCAAGCGGGGTGCACGACCATACTACCTGCACGCACTATTGTGACAAGACATAATATGTCGAAGAATCTCCCCTAGTGTATATTTGAGACATATAGGTATCTGGCACGTGTAAGAGTTTCGTCTGCTGGACTTACTCCAGCAGCTAAACAGTCGGACATCGGTCTCGGTCTGGTATCTTACGAAAGCTACCTACGCAATTAGACTGTTTACATAGGCTTTTCTTCTAAGGTAAGAAAGACGTGAACAATAAAGCAAAACAACAAGTTAATAACCCATAAACGTCTCACCTCTGATCTCTTGATGACCGACTAATCTTTTTACAAGCTTATATCTGGTTTTATAACGAGTGTCGAATTTGCACTGATCTAACGAATATTTTTAGAGTACTATTCATAGAAAACTGAATACCAGTAGGCTTAAAATAATATATTCATTTTTTATATTGCTATTTCGTCAATATCTGCGTGGGATATGAATTGGAAAACTACTAGGTTGCAAAGAAAAGTGGATTAACAGTAACAAACAACACACATGTAATGAATTGATTCTATGAAGGCTAGTTATCAGTGTTAAGAGATGGGAGCCGTTACGAGTGTCCTCGCCGACCTCGCCCGCATCCCAGTTTACATGAATATTAATAATTATGACAGCTTAATAACGACACGATGGAAAACGGTCAAGGGCAGTGCATCCATGCGCCATACCTTGGCGCTTTCGTGACAGCTGGTTACATGCATTATTCAGAGAGGTTTATGGCTAAAGAAACGTCAATTTAAGAACATGTCTGTGTTTTCACGAAGCATAATATCTTAGAAAGCTGTATTTCTAGAGATTCATGGTCGTAAGGTTAATAAACAAAGAGAGAACTAAAGATCTGATGATAGACTCATCCGCACGTTTTATTGTAGGAACGGATGCCGTTCGGCCGGCTCGAATTGTTTACTACAATCAACAAAATAAAGTAGTCTAAATTATTTATAGAACTACGATCCGTCAGTAATTTTTTACCACCGATTTTATGGATTCAGGTGCATATAAATTGATGTTGATAATGATTTTCCTCGGTGTTGTTTATTGTTCCAGCAGAATATTTTTGTTACTACGTAAAATTGCTAGACTCGGCACGGAAATGCTTTTGGAACTGCGATGGTCTGTAACACTGCTAGACTAGAACAGACCACTATTAAGTATTTCAAGCGGCTGACCATGCATTGTTGTTGTTTCACGAAAGCTCATAAACTTCATGTCTTGTCACGTTAAGTGTTTAGTTTGTCAGCAATCAGTGGGAACATTAAGGCGCATGCGTGGTGTGACCGGTTCCACTTCCGTCTGGACCTGCGTCTGCGCACCTCTCCAACTGCCTCATTGTTCTTAACAACTTTCTTTTCTTAATTTAACTTCACGCACAAGTACATACTTTCAATTGTGCACGAGTGCACTATGGAGTATGGGAACGGCTCGTTTCGCAGATTTCACGGCTGTAACATGTAGGTAGTTGATGCCTTTTGTTTTACCTACCGATCACGTTTTGACAAGCGAATGGAGATATCATCACTCCATTATATCAGCACGGGTTAAATCGTATTGTTTAACTTATCTTAAATTCATCGCTCGCATTAAAATTTGTAACCTCATGAGCATGGAAAAAATGTCATGAAAGGTATTAATTAAATAATTGATAATTATATTATCTGGTAAACATTATAGGCACGCGACACACTAACCCACATATCTGGTAGTAATCACGCGTGACAAACACAATCGTTCGCGTGCGTAAACATAAGCAACAAATGAATTCTTTTGTCTGTGCTTATTCGTTACAATTACTAACCGTCTCGCAACGTTGCATTAATATAAACAATATCACTGATGGTTACATCCTCTCTGCTTTCAATAAGCTAAATATTTTTATGCATGATTCTGTAACCATTGGGTCTTATTCATTATCTTCTTCTTGTTTTATCATTATCTTGCAAGTCTACACTAATACCTATTATAAAAAGGAAAGATTTGTTTGTTTGTTTGTAACGAATAGGCTCCAAAACAACTGGATCGTTTTGAAAAAATCTTTCACCGTTGGGAAGCTACACTATCCCCAGGTGACATAGGCTACTTTTTATCCCTGTATTCCCACGGGAACGGTAACTACGCGGGCGAAACCGCGTGACGTCTGCTAGTATTTAATAAAGTAAGTAGGTAAAACTACCAATAACTTTTATTGAGATCCTGGTATTCGACATCATATTTTTGTTGTGGTAGTTGTATTTCAAACTCTAGATAAGTAATTTGTGGCATGGCGGACGAAACGGCGCGGGCGCGTGATGGAGTCGTTAGCACGGTAACTGGAGCACCGAATGGCACCGCGAGGATAATGCACAAACTAGATCCGTGCGCCCAGTACCTCTAGCTGAGAGACTTTCGTGCTCTGTTTCACCTCCACAATTAACTGTCAGCCACGCTATGCTAACATATTTTAGGTATGTGAGGCATACGACACCTTAGTCGTTCCAATTTCTTTGTAGAATAGAGAATAATATGAAACCTTGTAGAAACATGACCGTTACGAATAAGACTGTAATCTTTTATTAATAGTTTAGGCAGAAATGTAACCTACTAAACGCTCAAATCACAATTGACCGATTTCGATTACTATATAGGCCGTGATAAAACGAGAGGTTACAATTCCATCTCGCGACCAATCGCTACAGCATGTAACTTAGACTTTCGATACAGAATGCATGGAACTCAGTCCTCCGCCCGATTCTAATTAAGCCATTCCTAAATCACCCTTGATGTTCAATTAACCAGTCCAAATAGTTATGCACCATTCCGATCTTTAGACCGTACATGTTTTTCACACTTGTAATTATACCGCTTGGACTCCTGCCCGCCCCGTAATAACAAGCGTATAATTGTACAATAACACAACGACACAACTACTATATTTATTTCTTCATAATCGTGTTCTATTTATATCACGTCTTTTTAGAATACGTGTTTAAGTTCCTGACTTTCAGGAGTTTTCTCTAACTTTTCTCGTAACCACCGAACGTCATCATCATCACTCTCAGATGTATTTGGGGTCGGCGTAGTATGACTTCTTCTTCCATACTATAATGAGGATTAATAAATCCAAAATCGCACTCTTAATTAGCCCTCACCCGATGCAAAACATACAGCCTCTTCCCACCTCCCACACTTCACCGCCGCGATCTTGGGTCAAAAAACATAAAACAAAAAGCACATACTTACTTATCCGATTTGATAATCTAAAAGACTGATCATAATTTTTTTGGTCAAGAAACATCCCTATAGGTACATTATATTCAATCATTTCCAAGATGCGGTGTTCGCCAGGCGTTAAGGGGTTAGGATAATATTACTGCATGAGCGCTCTTAGATACTTATTTGGTAAGTACAACATGTAATTTTCAGCGGCGTAAATAGACTTCTCTCTTTTTATAGCGGTTGTTAATGGATTTTTCCAATAGATTTGATCGACAGCAACATCTAAGAGTGCGCTAATAACAACTAGCACATATTTCTGTCAACAATCCGGACACGATTATTGATGGCTCTACATGCCAACACGATCAGTGGATTCCATTCCTTCAACAGTTCCTTACAATGATCTATTAAAAACTCCACATGTTCGGTTGGGCTTTATTCTTAATCTTCAGTGGGACTCCTGAACCTCAATTGCGCGCTGATATCGACCGCGATCGAAGGATTTAACAGGAATTCGTTACATTACCTCCACAAGGATTCGAAAATTCGTCTGTTCATATACACTTAGTACAAGTAGTAACTTAGACTACTTATATTTTTTAAATGAAACCTTTGAAATTATTAGATATCAACATCCGATTCAAATAGGGATGTAATCTTTTTTAATAATTTCGCGAAACGAGGAACGCGAGTGAGTTATGCAATAGGGATGTTTACTGACTCAAAAAAATAATTTCAAATTAGTCCGTAAGTTAAATTATCGAAAAATATTGGATACGTATTTTTTGTTTTATCAAATCAATAAAAAATGACGAAGATAAAACGCGTCAAAGATGTGAGTGGGGGTTGGTGAAGTCATTGACCGCTAAAAAATGTCATACTAATGTCTTAAAGAATGACGTCACACGAGTTTTCAAAGCACTATATCGGCTTCATTGATTGTTGACGTGAAAAAAGAAAAAATACGTGTCCAATATTTTTTGGTAGGTAATCTAAATGACGGACTAATTAGTATTTTTTTTGTTAACTACCCTATTATACCGCTGGATTTTTCAAACCCATCATCTTTTCTTTCTCTCTTCATATCGATGTTACATCTAAGTAGGTAGAGGTACTTATAATTTTACTGTTTGTACCTAATAAGTAGCCAGTTTTATTGCCGCGTCAGAGGCATTGTTTTCTCTGTTCTTAGCTGGGTGATAGCACGTGCTTAGGTAAATCAGCCTAGTGCTATTGCATCGTGTTTAAACTTTTCATGCACAGTACCACACATCTCGTCCGATATGAGTGCAATACAAATCTTTAGTCTTCATTCAGAATACTAATGAGATTTTGAACATGTGTAATGTTATCGCGTCTCTAAACTTTCCCTGATATTGGTAGTTTCCATTTCATTTGACTATTGATGCAAGTCATACTGCCGCACTCAGAGAGCTTTAATTATTACTTAGGCTGTCACTTAGTAATGGTTTTTGATAGTTTTGTCATACAAAAATATGTCAAACCTTTAGTAAGTGACGGCTTAAGTAATCATTAAATATCTCTGAGTACGGCAGTTAGCTTAACAAATGGTGAGTTATTGTAAGATATTTTGATTGCGGATTTTGAACTTTATTAGGTGTGTCTTTAATATGTAACTGGGTCAACAAGTAGGCAGCAATTTTAGCATTATCATTTATCATTCATATCCCAGCTATTAGGTACACCAATCTGCACTGACTTATTCAAACTAGTAATTTGTGATTTCCTGTAGTTACTTGTGGGTATATTATTATAAACTAAGCACTTGTGCACTCGGTTAACTTAGGTGTGTACATTTGTTTTAATATTGCTTTACCGTTTCATGTAATCTTGGTATGTTTATGGGTCGTTACGAATGTTAGATTACAATTATAATTTAACTACCGTAAACTGAGGTATATTATACTCTTTTGCTTTTCAAGCTGTATAGTCTGTTGAAACAGATTGTACTGTAAACATACATAGCATCACACTTTGTAATCCCCGACGGGTTAGGTAGCATTGTGCGAAAGAAAACGCAGAAATAACCATTAGCCAATCATTCATTCATCAAACATTACGTTATTGTTGTAAATTGTGTGTTTTTACCATATTTCATACAAATAAAGAATCTTGAAACTTGGTACCGTACGGGCATCGAAATGTATAACTTTCACAGGAAGCTATTTCTGTCAAATAAACACAAACAATGCTATCTGAACCACGTAATAAAATATAATATGCACAGAAAACAGTAAATATCAATAGGACCCCGTTCCGCATCCTACCGGGTCACGGGTGGCCCAGCCTTGGCCTATATTCCACTCTCCTAGAATTAGGTCGAGGCGTTATCACCTGCATACACATTATACAAGCCGATAATGATATCAAGAATAACATGCTCATTATGTCCTTGATCCATTTATTTTTGTTTTCGCATGTTTATAGAAAAACAAATTAAATGCTCATCAGCTTAAAATATGAAAAATATTAATAAAATGTCAGTAGTTTATACCTAGTACCTAGTAACTATGTAGTTCTCGACAAATTCAGAGTTTTCGTCGCCTGTCGTTGTCCCTTATACTTTATGGGCCTCAGAAAAATAATAGGTATTCGTAGAAGAAAACTTCATCAATTTCAGCGAGACAAGTACAAGAAACGCGCAGATACGTTTAATATGCACGATTTCCATGCCACGATCCATCACGGGCTGACGTACTGATATGAAAAGAGCTTTCAATATACCTACATACACACTCTTGAAGCTGGTAAAAGAAACGACATAGTAAAAATCCTGTTCTCGTCCATTTTGCTAATCATAAATTACGACGAACATTTTTATAGTGGACAAGAAAATAATCTTATGACATCTTTTTTGAAATACAACTACATGGTCAGACAATAAAACAGCATTTTGATTAATCGCGCAGAGCAGAAGTGGTCTTAATCCACAGAAAAAAAGATTTTTTCCGAAGAATTGTATTGTTCTGACGAAATAAGACATTTAAAACTGTCCGAAGATATACACCTACCGACTTAAAGACGTAATATTAGTGTGTTTACGTTACGCTATTATGTCATTCGACGTTACTTTTATTTTTACCCGACTACGGCAAAGCCAAAAGGAAGGGTAATGTTTTTTATTTCAATGTAAATAATCAAACGGCAAATAATCGTCGAGCTGCATGATAGATGGTTGAACCTGTTCGTGAATTGTATCCCAATGTTTTATTAAAACATGGTAAAACATGAAGTCGGTTATAAAGGGCTAATAGCTTCATTCTATTAAAACAATACAATAACTAGGCTTGATAATAAAGTTTTCCCCTCGGAACTTCATGCTAACTTTCCTTTTAGCGCAGTTTCAGGAGAAACCTACCTTCAGAGCAAATGGAACACAGCACATGAGCACAGCGTCCGCTTATATGGAACTTAATGTGCGTTATCTCAACATTTTATTGTAAAGGATGTAAAAGTACCCACGCAAACGAAAGACACTTGTTCTCCCCACCACTGCGTTTTTTTTTGTTTTAGACCATACCTGGGAACCGCCTAGTTACGGAGATATTGGGGATCAAAGTTCCTAAATTTTCACAGCAGTTTTGGCAAATACTAGTTTTTCTGGTTATAACTTTACTTAAATTAAGTACATTCATGACCCGTTTAGGTACTATTCAAAGCATCCATTAGCACGTTTTAAGAGAGCTACATTGAGTTTAACCGTAAAATGAGATTTTTGACCCCAAAAAAAATGCGTAGGGGTACTTAGTTTGATGTACAGAATGCTTAGTTTACGTTTGTGTGAGGGGTTAATTTACACTCTGTATAACGAACCTACTAATGTAAACAGTCTTCTAGTATAATTTTATTTAAAAAATGCATTAACCATTTTGTAATATAACTTTAGAAAAATATCCAGCTAGAGTTGGTAGAAAATGTTTAGAGAAAGCTAGAATAAAACAGCAAATGTGAAAATAATGTAATGATAGGAGAAATTATTTTATGGAGTCCTTAAATCTGTGCCACTAAACTCGTGGGAAAGACGTACTTACGTAGATGTTTAATAAAACTTATCGCATTCATATATTAGCAAAAGTTTAATCATCTCTCTTAATAACCGCGTTTCTCCACAAATCATTACAAATGACAGACAGCTAAGACAGCTCCCATAATAACGACGGACAACCTAACGATAGAAAATAACTGATGGTTTTGAATAACACGCCAACTGTAATTTGTTAAAAGTTATGACAATTACAAATGGCCAATAATAAGTTCCATATTTACTGATTTTCACGGAAAAGAAAAATATATTTTCCAGCGAACGACATTTTCATATTTATCTAACTCATGTGGGCAGAGACGGGCAATGATTCATATACCTAACTTTTACTATATCGGAGGGTTTTAAGTGACGATGACTATCTTATAAAATTAGCTAAATGTGAGTCTTTACTATTTATAGTTCAGGAGTCAAAGAAAACTTACAAGTTTGTTTAGTTTGCCTACGGACTCCTGGACTACAAAGTGCGTCTTTTGTGAAAATCAATGAAATCGCAGTAAACTGAAGGCTGGCATATTATCTGATGCTGGATCGATCATGTTTATCTAGCGGCGTCGTCAGTGTAAAGACGGTAGATACTCTCCTGCTAAGATAAGAATAAATCTTTTAAAAAAATTGGCGCTTTTTTTTCAAATAATAAGTAGGTATCTTTGTCACTTACCAATAGTTTTCAAAATCTGAAGGTCTTCCAGTTCGTACTCCTTCTCTTCTTCGGTGTACTCGGACTCCGTGGTGGTGGAGTCCTGCTCCTCAGTGGACGAGGCCACGGACAGGGACCGCACGTCAGAACTCAGCTCCGAGCTGCAGTCCCGCACCAGTTTCGCACTAGCCATCATCATCTTCAATAGTTCCTCACAATCGAAGTACCAAAGTCAAAGTCTCTGTTACGAGCTCCTCAGTCCAAATATTTGTTTTCCGAAAAACATAAACATCGCAGTTTTATTTTAATTTTTTAGTTAAATCCGCTTAACAATATTTTTTATTATGTGTATTTTTATTCAATAAAATATTTGGTTATATTTTCTATGTTAATTTAAAGAAAATATTAAACGAAATGTATGTTATCGTGTAGATACGCGCGACACCGGTGAACAGTCGGCAAGGCGTTCCGTACGCTCAGCGGTTTATGTGTAACTGGCGGCGGCGGGCCGACCTCGCTGCCTCGCTCGCTTCACCGCCGAGCCGAACGAGACGCGAGACGAGACGGCCACGATAAAATAAACGCTGACAAACTCTTGTTTCTGCAAAGTTGCCGACAAAGTCAACGATGCTCTTCGCATACAATAATATTCTAAATGATCGAGTACCATTTGGCCTGCAAACAATAAGAAGCCTTGGACGTAAATAAAATTAACATGTCTAAATATGTTCCTTTCTTCAACTCAACATAACACCTCAATAAATAACTCTGTATTTCTCCATATTTCTTTATGTCTATTTCTGCAGTCGCTTTGTTTTAATCCTGGCTCTCGACGTAACAACACAATTTAGAGGAGAGTGAGACTTCAAATTTCGTGAAATTTAAACAGCAAAGTTCACTGTCTGTCGAGATAGGTCAGTGTTATAGGTACGTGACCGACTTACAGTTGCTCCATGTTAAAAAACTTAAAATGGTTTTTATACGACATCGGATGAATCTGACAAGAAGAAACAAACAATTTCATTAGTGTAGCGGCTTCAGAAATACTAAGGAAGCTCATGTATCGGATTCAACGTTAGTCATCGTTTTTTCATTTGATACGATTAAGCTTAAAAGTCGCAATGCGAACTAATGATGACTCACGAGTTTAACTAAGCTCTTTCACAACACTCAGCAACACTTTCTGTGAACTAAGTGTTAGGTAGGTTCGTAGGACAAATATAATTAAAATGCAATTTATTTAAAAAGTTTATTTGCAACAAGCATATCACAATCATACAAGATATACAAGGAAGTTAAATAATAATATCACTGTAGAATCCGATATAAAGTTTCCGATATTACCTAAGAATAAATAAACTACAGCTATTTAAATTACAAGGTTCTTTTCACATAAAATAATTGCCACATTTCAATACACGTTTATAATAGTTATATTATATTTTAAATGGCAATCGAGACTAACATTTTAAAATTATAAATTTTCCGATGCAGTCGATATCAAAACGATGACTTGAACTTGTTTCAAGTCAACATTATATATAATAGCATAAAAACAAGCTGGTGTGATGCTAGTAAAAACATTTGTTGACCGATTGCAAAAACATTACCCTACTTGGGCTTTGTCGCAATCTGGTAAAAAATTCTAAGATAAAATATTTCCGTTCAATTGAGGTGCATTTCCACTGAAGACGAGACGAAAGACGTCATGTGACGAAAACAGTGTAAACACCGCTTTTTTTTTGGGTGGTGCGAAATCATCTAATAACCCCTACCGCTCTTGGGCAGAGCGAAAGGGAGTGTCAGACTTCTACTGACTAAAAACCACCCATGTTCCTTCTTAGCCCTCTATGTCGAGGCCGCGGTATCTCTAACAACATCCCGCAGCCGTGGAAACGCCCCTTAATAAATCTTACCCAATAACTTTGACCCCTACCGAGTCCTTATACACACGACGCCAATAAAAAGCTCCATAGCATTGTAATCCAGTATACGTACAAACACTGTAGGGAATGTTATAAAATTGATTGTATAATCCGATTATTGGCATCGGGTTCGAGAATAAAGCTACGAGACGGGGAAACCTACGTCACATTACAAAATAATATTTACACAGAGGAAGGGTTAAAAATTGAAGAGATGAGTTACTGATGACGCATTTACATTATTTACTAATCGTTTTAAAGTGAAAATGATGCAGTCAGTGAAAAATTGTTCATTTCACACCACCTTTATCAAAGTTAAATTGTGTGTTACTTGCAAGTGCGTCATGTAGTGTAGAGACAGTCGATAACTACGCAAAGCTTTGACGCACATTTAACCGATTAAGAAGAAATGATGTAAATGCGACAAAAACGCGCAGAACGTTAAGAAAAATTTTCGTGTTTACAAGAGTTCCTTCAGACTATAACAATAACCTTTCAAAGCTTGGAACAAAAAAACTAAGACTTAATTTATACATTTATGAAGATTATTACACATAACAAAAATAAAATTTACTTTATTTATGTGCTTTCACATAATACAAAAATCTTTATACAACAATATTTGTAAACTAATGGATACAACCCAAGAAGTTATAATTATAACAAGTGCAATAGGGTACTTAACAAAAAAATCTAATTAGTCCGTCAGATGGATATCCAAAAAATATTGCACACGTATTTTTTCTTTTTTCATGTAAACAAACAATGAAGATGATACAGTGCTTTGAAAAATCGTGTGTCGTCATTTTCTGAGACATTAGTATGACATTCTTTAGCGGTCAGTAACGTCACAACCTCCCACTCAAATCTTTGACGAGTTGTATCTTCGTCAACTTTTATTGGTTTGATAAAACAAAAAATACGTATCCAATATTTTCCGAAAATCTAACAAACGGACTAATTAGAATCATATTTTTTTAACTCAGTAAACACCCTATTTGCGACTCATAACTGGTTTGTAGTGAAGCAGAATAAAACTTATGGCTATTTTAAAATAACTATAACAAAATCTTGCATAGAATAGATAAAACAAGGTTAAAACGTCAAAAATATTAATTATCTTAAATTAAGCTATAGGTACGCATATTATTATATTACATTGAATATTACAGATATATTACATAATTTATTAGTTTTCTAGCTCGCGGCTATGTAGTCTTAATGGATACTCTTTTGTTCTTCTCACCGCAAACGTAGATAATGTTATGATATTGACACATTATTGCAAGGTTTCACTAAAACGAGGAGATAGGTACCTACATGCATACCTACCTTGTATTATGTATATAGTTATTATTTTAGGTGTCAGTGACCTTCTTATTATTTTGTATTTCCTTTTCTAATGGTCTCGATTTTTTTACAATCTTTAACAATCATTTAATCTTCACTTCATTCCAAATTTTGATAGTTTTGTGTGTAACTACTTAATCTAGTTATTCTTACAGCGTTTTCTAACTTATGTTGAGAAAATGCGATACTTCGTCTCGATAAGTTTCTACTTTCATGACTCACTTATGTCGGTCACAAACAACACAATCGTTCATAAAGATAACGTCAGTCGTTTGATTATTTGGACACAAAACATCGAAAGCCATTCATCCCTACTCAAAGTTACTGGGTGTCAAAAAAATTTCGTCAGGAACTTATTTAGAGATTAGAATTAGCTTTCACAGGTCATCCACATGCGATTATCAACTTATTCAAATCAGGCGATGAACAAAAAACTTCTAGTTTTCTTTCTAAGATCCTGTGATAAGTAATAAGTAATTATTTTGCTCGTCAAAGCAATCCTATGCATAACCACGACTAAATTCCTAATTTGTGTTTGACAACAATTTTTTCATGATCTCATTCTTCGTATTGGTAAAAAATAAAGTTTGATTTGAACTTCTAATGCAATACCTTTATTTTCCTTTATTTAGACTCATAAGTTTTTACACAATACGTTTTTATTTTCTTTGGTTTTTCAACATATTAGACACTGTCGAAACGGTGAGCTATTTCGCCTCATGATTTTTTATGTTAGTCAAATCTAACCAATTAATTGTGGGTCTTAATATTAGTTCTCTGTTAGGCTCTTATTTTCTTTTTAGATTAGTTCTGCATTTTTTGATAGCGATACATTACTTTTAAGATAGTGTTGACATGGGATTCAAACTGAAATAATTCTCGCGTCATCTTGATTTTCAATATTTGATAAAAAAAAAAACATCTGATAGGCGGGCCTTTTGTAAGGTTAATAATGTTGAGATTCCACCGGTACAATGTGTCGCACAAATGTTAAACATGGAAACGAACAACGGGAAAAGAAAAAAAGCCGCCGGGTTCTAATCGTATATACCAACGACAGTTTGCTGCTTTCATTTATCTTGATTTGTAATATAAAGCTTACTCCTACAGTTATTGTATAAATTACTTGCATTCATTTCGATAACAGTTGCAGTAGGCGTGCTACATACTCTTTCCCTTCAGCACAATCGATTCGGCAGTGTTGTTTTATTGATGTTGAGCAGCAGAGCCGACCCGAAACTGTTTCAACACATATTGCTTTGTTTCGGCTCGTTCCGATCGGCCCGTCATTCGTCATTTACCTTTGATGGAAACAAAACAAACTTGACTTGAATTTCAGATGTAAATAATATTAAATTCGATTTTGCCGACCCGAACCAGTAAGTAGTACTGCATATCTTATAAATAGTCTTATTGGCAGAGTGACCCCAGGCCCAAGCATCCGAAAGAAAGAAGAAGAAATCTGACATGATTTATTGCCTTTACATCAATTTTACCGAAGAAACTTCATAAGGCTTCTAGAAACCAGGGGTATAGTACCGACAAGCTTATTTAGCCCGGTGACCGCCACTACCAGAGAACCAGTACAAATAACAAATCTTTTCTCTTTTCATAGTGATCACGTTAATTACAATTACACCAGGTTAGATAACTTTGTGGCTCTATACTATAACGCAGTATAGATGTTTTGAAATTATCTGCGAAAATTGTATTGAAAAACAATATTAGAAGCAGCGTTAGTTCCGTATATGTCCACGCGCCAAAAGATTCACTTGTACAACTATAAACAGTGGTAACAAAAGAGTATCATACGTTGATGATCAAGATGAGGCCGGCGTGCATGGCGAGCGCTAGCTTGTGGTGCAGGTGGAAGGTGGGACAGAACTGCATGGCCGCCACGTCCGACAGCGGGAAGCGCTCGGGGTATACGTCGCGAGGCGTCGCTGATAACTTTTGCTGTGTTGTCTGTTGAACAAAACACTTTGTTATTCCTCAAACTTCAGTGATCATTAACACTGAAAACGTAATATTTACCTAACATGTTTACTTTTTGTTCAAGCTAACATTATTTCGGCGCTGTTACAAGCATCATGATCATCACGGATAAACTGAAGTTATTGCGGATGGACGTAAATATCGGAAGCTCAAAACAAAAAGTAAAATATCCCGTTTTTAATCTTAATGATAGTGTTAGTGACCAGTGAGCAGGGGCGTGCGCCCTATATAGGCTCTTAGGCTTAGCCTACCTTACCAACTAAACATTTCTTATAACTAATTAACGATGCAATAAAATAACACTATGTACAAATTAATCATAAAAAAGTTCAAACTCCTGTTAAAATACTAATAGCAATTTTTCGCGTCCTACTAAAACTCATTGACAAGGATTACGATTAGTACGAATCTTATAGACAAACACTCGACTTGTCTAAAACCCATTCATAATTGTATGCACACCGCGTCACATCGGTACGTATGGCCGTGTCTATGAACCGCACACATACATAGATTTTCGCAATTTTAACGCAGCAGCTCCTACGACTGTAGCTGAGTGGGCTGTGATTGGCTGCAACAACACAACCAATCTATAACCCGCGAAGTTCAAAATTTGCATTTTTTTGCAATTTGTAGGCCAGTGCTAGGTTGTATGTTGAATAAAATATGACATACGTCTTAAAACCGGGAATCATATTTTAATGAACATACAACCTAGCACTGGCCTGTAAATTGCAAAAACGTAAGGAAATTTTAATTTCGTGCTTCGCGAACTTCGGGCTTCCGCGCATAGAGCGCAGCACCTGTTTAGTTCGATGTTCGCAATATTGTCAACTTGTCACCTCATTCATTGGATTTCGTATAATCCTGCAAAAAATATTGACCGCTGTTGTGAACAAACTCGATATGAAAATGATGCAATTTTATTTGCTAATATTTTTCTATCGACAATAATAACCTAGAAATTATTTTTTACGTAAATAAGAGGAAGACATTACTGTTTCATTGTTGTGACAAGCAATATATAATGCGATTTTGTTTTGAAACCGATAACGTACAGTTAACGTTATTAACAGTAGTGTAAATATTAATTTTGTTGTGTATTACTTGTTTATTCACGTAACAAATAACAATGGTATTTACTTGTGAAGTTTGTGCTGATAATGTGATGTGTTTATTACATGAAAAGGTAATAAGTGTTCTCAATTATCGGTCAGTGGGTCGTCTTAGGGGCGGATCGTATAATGATAAGATTCAAGTTGTATCTAAAGGTAGACATGTACCCGAATTACGAAAATTTATCCAAAATCTTGCAAGTTACGTGTTCTGTAACTATCACCCACTCACTTGGATGAGATATTTGAGGTGGCCGAATCTTTCTTCTGTTTGCATCGTCATTAGAAAATCGTGAGTTAAACCTTGAATAATGTGGTGAGTTTTTGAATGGTATTTAAAAGTTTTGTTTTTACAGGCTTACTTTTATTTATTTTTTTGTGTCATTTATTCGTAGCCTACCCATCGTGGGGGACCACTGCACGCCACTGCCAGTGAGTCAGTTTAAAAACTTATTACTTCTTTGATAATAATGCCAGCCTGTATTTTCTTCACTATCCAGTTTACTCTTCTAAGATTTTGCATGAGTTTTAGTCAAGGTTTATTACGAAGATTTACGTGCTACAGAAAGCAAGACTTTGATTAATGGTGGCTGCAACTGTAAAACGAATGGCGCTAGCATACTACGTGGTTGAAAAGTCTGTTAATGTCATTTAATATTTCAAAATAGCTTGACCTTATTGACTTAATTGGGTCTAAACTATGGTCACGCCATCTACAATGAGCTTTGGCAGGTTCGGGGGAACCTTTACGCAAGATTATTTCGTTTTTTTTTAAATCTTTTGCCTTTTTCACTCAGACTTTTACGTCAGACGGATTGTTTGGCTAAAACCCAAATGGAATATTTAATAACAACTTTCAGTTTATATAAAGAAGCGAATAAACTAGAGCAAAACTTTTTAGCACTATCCTTAATCAAATTCTGCAGATTTTTAAACTTCAACGTTATTGACAAGTCAATCAGTAAAATAAAATAAAAAGTTGGCAAAGACGAAGAAATATTTTAGGCCAATTGGGCCAACGACTAATGAATTACAGTTCAATCACATTAAATTACAATTTGCTACCCGCAAACTGCGCATTATTTTCCGTAATTTTGTTTTTTAATTCAGTCTAATTGCAATTGTAGTAGCCAAGACACAAATACGTCAACAGAGATCACTACCCTAGATATTTTGTTTTTTTTTTTTAAATTAAATCTGGCCGAACTTTACCACTGGAACAAAAGGGGCGCATTTATAGATACTTACTGCATTTTAGAAGCAGCGGTGGGTTCGAACCCAGGCAGGCGCATTACTTTGTGTAATTTATTTCATCACCGCTGCTCTCAAAACGGTGAAGGAAGACATCGTGAGGAAACCGGCATGTCTTAGATTAGAACCAAAAAAATACATTGACCAACCAGCACTGGGCCCGTGTGCCATCCCTCTCCTAGAGAGTAGGCCTAAGTATCTGCAGTGGGAACGAAGTATCAGAAGTGGGATGGGAATTATAGGCTGACGATTGATGATGATGATGATGATGATAGCGGTGCCATTTCCCTCATATCTCTACCCTTATCTTATCCCCTTTACTAACGGGGACAGTAATATCATTTAGATAAGTATGTAAAGTGGGCCTTTATTTTGGTTCGTGGGAAATCAGACTTCAACCGACTAAAAACCACCCCCATGTTCCTTCTTAGCCCTTTGTGGAGAGGCCGCAGTATCTCTTTCGAACAACCCGTAGCTACGACGGGCGTCGGCCCTTGCGGGGCCTCTTCAATGTCGCTGACATCACCGTGAGGCGCGCATGGAAAACGCACGCGCTATCGACACAGCCTGTCGTCGTCATAAGACGGACGGACGGGAAGCCCATTACTCACCGTCCACAGGCCCGCGCCTATCGGTGGCCGGAAGCCATCACGTGGCCCCCGATGCCCGGAGCGTCTCCCGCGGTGGCTGGATATAACGACATGATCGTAATGATGTAAAGTGGGCCTTACCCGATCCCTGGCAGTGATGTGCTTGAACTCGATGCCGTATTTCTTGACCGCGTCGCTGTAGGTGATTGGCTCCACGATCATACCGAGCTCGTCGTTCTGTCGCTTCCGTTTGCCTCCGAGAGGAATCATCATGATTCTGCCTATGACCTGTTTAATAATAAAAATGTTTAGCACACCCACTTTATGTTGCTAACAAAATATCAAATCAAGTAAATTTAACACTTTGTTTACATGGTTTTGAAATGTAATCAAATTAGCATAATTGGATTAGATTATTGAAGATATGGGTCAGCCAGTTGTATCCGGAATGAGGCGCGAATCTAGAGTAATCTGTATTATTTGTTTAGTTTTCTTTTTTATTGATTGAATAAAGGTTTTAAGGGACCACCGTCACTGATACTGACAGGGTGTATTCAGTTCCTTATTTCGAATTCTATTTTACCTGAAAATTTTGTAAATAATAATCCGTTTTTTTGCAACTATGTTGGGGTCGGCTACCCGTCTTACCGGATGCAGCTGAACACCAGTATTTTACATGGAGCGACTGCCTATCTGACCTCCACAACCTAGTTAATACTAGGTAATACGATACCCTTTTGTGTCGTGGCCGCGGTATCTCTTTTGAACAACCAGCAGTATTATTCATTTAGATAGGTATGTAAAGTGAGCCTTTTTTTGGTTTTTGGGAAATCATCCATGACTCCTCCCCCTCTAGGCAGAGCGGTAGAAAGTGTCCGACTTCTACCGACTAAAAACCACCCATGTTCCTTCTTAGCCCTTTGTGGCGAGGCCGCGGTGTCTCTTTCGAACAACCCGTAGCCCCGACGGGCTTTGTCCCTTGGAGGCCCCTTCAATGCTGCTGACATCTCTTTGAGGCGCGCGTGGAACACGAACGCGCCATCGACACGGCCCGTCGTCGTCACACACGTCGACAGACCGCGAGCTAGCCTACTACTCACCGTCCACAGGCCGCGACTAAGGGGTGGCTGGAAGCCATGTAATACGATACCCTTAGGTAAGGCTGGTTGTCAGACTTTCAGGTCACTGACTACCTGTAACGACTGCCAAAGATCTATATATGGCAGCCGGGAACCAACTGCTTAACGTGCTATCCGTGGCACAGAGGAAACTCGGTATTGTAATGGGCGGTCACCCATCCACAAACTAACCTAGACAAGCGTGGTTAATCTAAAGATTGACCCGAGTGACAGTATTAGCAGTTATTATTAAGCACTCCATTTTATGTATATAATAAGGCTACAATAAAAAACCAACAATGAATGTTGAAATACTGTATCGCATTCGTTAAAGTATTTCAATATTCATTGTTGGTTTTCCTGTTACTTAATTGTGAAATCAGCTGCATAGCTACCGAGCTCATCGAACGCGTCGTTGCGCTTGACGTTCAGTACAAGCGTTATGGCACAGTAACAATACATTGTGTATGAGGAAATAAAACAATTCAAATTATCTCAATGCCCATAACCTTCATGAAATAATTTCTTATACCGGGTATCTTAGTATGTTATCCTGAATTCACCTCAGCAGTTTGCGAAGGGCTGTCTCTTACAACCTGTATATTTTTTTCCTCAGTCGGAAACAAACATACAAAAAAGAACATACAAACGAATTAAGAACCTCCTCCTTTTTGGAAGTCGGTTGAAAAAAGTAGTAGTCAGCATAGATGGCAGCGTACCTGTTTGTGCATGTCGGGGAAGGCAGGATGCACCCGCAGCAGCCTGAGCAGCGGCGGCGCGGCCGTGCACACGCGCGCGCACCACGCGCAGCCCGCCGCGCCGCACGCCCCGCCCACGCGCCGCCCGCCGCCCCACCACTCCAACTCGTTGATGGACTGGGTCACTGGGTAACACAATTATGTTATTTCCTTACTTTTTTAAAATAAATAAATACTTTTCTTTCCTTTATTTTTATGAATTGAAAAATTTGCATATCATTAGGCCTTTGCCCAGCTGTGGGATGACACAGGTTAACAGATTACATTCACTTTTCTTATCAACCAAATTCCACTCGATCAAGTTAATCAACTTCAACCAATCGATAGGTTTTGCATTATTTTTTGACAAATCAGTTTTGACGATCGTGTGTAACTTAAAGTATTTTTTTAAGCTTTTGTGATTATATTCGTCAATTTAGGCCATAAAGAGGATCGCTGAACCATGAGCAAAATTCTAAACATATTTAAAAGAACTAACACAAGCAAACACAGGCAATAACAATAAATAAACCCTGTTTAATCAAATGTACAGTCACCAAAAAAGATAAGTATCTTAGGCACCTAACATCAAATTAATACTTTTAAACAATGTTATAAGTGTGTGTTAAGCCTTGCTTTTGACATGCTTTCTAAGTGTATCCTAAGTTTTTTAGGCTATTTAAACATTACACAGGACACTTATAACATTTGTACAAGCTATTTGAATCTAGATGCCTGGCTACTTATCTCTTTTAGCGACATACAAAAAACAGGGTACAAGAAAATATATACTAAAGTGGTCTACATGCAAATAGCAGGGTATAATAAAATTCATCGTTAAGTCGTAATCAGTGAATTCGAAACAAAGAAGGAGAGAAAGCTGAAACGACGTTGACCTTTAATCTCGTAAAAACCAATCAGGGTGAGCACGTTGAATGCATCCAACTCTTTGTGGTAAAATAAATGGCTCACCTAAACAATCATCGCCAGCCAAGAGCGCAGCGGGCCAGTGCGGCGGGTACAGCACCTTGGCGGCGGCCACGTGCGACTGCAGCGGCCCGGCGCTGGCGCCGCCCGCGCTGCCCGCGCACACCACGGCCCCCGCCAGCGCACCGGCGCCTGCGCCGCGAGGGTACATGTCCACATCTGCTCACACACAATAATCTCACATACTGGTAACTTAGAGCGTATGCTGAGCAGGTGCCCGCAGTCAAAATATCCTTAAAAACCCATCAACTACACCCAATACAGACAAGCGAGCTTGCACATGCGCCCGAAAAAATCTCAATAAAGTATAAAAATTGACTTATCTCCCAAAATATAAATCTTTAGCAAGGGAAAGTATGTATTTGCTATGGCGGGTCCAGAACCAGTCACCCTATATATTCCATTTTTTTTAAGTATGTTTGAGCTATAGTGAGGACAGACGTACGGACATGGGAAAAATATAAGGGTCCCTTGTTGACTACGAAAATGCGGGATGCAAAACTTTGGAGATAGCCTGTATGCACGTGTGTGATGACGACATGATCTCACTTCAACATGCTCAGTTTAGCAAGACAGGCCCACCCACTGCAAGCCTTAAATCAATCCATGACTGTTACAAACATACCTTTTCTAATGTAATACCAGTACTAGTGCCAAGTAATCACAATGAACGAGTACTGAAGTGAAAATTATCGATTACGGGATCGACCATAACGAGCCATAAGTCTCGGAATGCAGCCATTACATTGAGGTGTAAAATTCACCGACATAAAATTTATTTATTGCTCAGTACGTGCCAAAGTACTACTCACCCTCGATACAGGAATTTTGTACACGTTCGTCGTGATAGGGATAGAACACAGTTCGATCGTTTTCTGTGGTCTTCAGCAGTGGCGATTCACTGTTTAAATCATAGTAGGCCGTGGTTCCATTCGCGTAGCCGACGACTACGTTAGAATGGCCTTTTTGCTAAAATAATAATGGTCTTATTATATTTGTAATTGTGTTAAGGTAAATACTTATTCATCATCAATTCGTCACACTACAAGACAATGTTTTGGGAATTTAAAATAGTGAGTGTCCGCAGTAAATAGGATTAAAGTACAAAATATAGTCTACTCACCATAGACCACTTGATTGCTGTAGCCTGATAAACTTTTCTACTCTCAGTACTAGTCAACCGCAGCTCCGCAACCGGCTTCAGTTTATAAAAAGGCTTTTCTCTGCAAACAACATTTAAGCTTAGTTTACAATATTCAAAGAATGAATCAATAATGACATGGTAAAAAATTGTCTTTACTTTTCTACTAAAGATGTTGGATAAGGTACTACGAAGATATAAGCCAGTCCGTTGGAACAGGCTGCAGCCATCAAGCCCATTCTGTGTACTTGTCCTGATGCAGGCTTGAGGGTGAATGGGTCCCTCGCACCAGAAGGGCACCAGTCAACAGCCCATACGGTGCCGAAGTCGTGTGCTATTCCCAGCGCGAACTTTGGCGTAGTCCTGGAAATAATAATTTTATTAGTACTTTAAGAAGGGTAGCATAAGTGCGAAGTATTGTCAACATATGACACATTTGTCCTGAAGTATATAAGAGAAGACAGCAAACTAAAAAAAAACTTGTTGCTAGTACTGTGGCTTGTTTATTTTTTTTAAATATACAGAAATGTATTGACATCACTAAGAATAGAATATCCCATGAGCCTTGAGTAAAAGTGAGTCCTTGAAATAAAAGAGATGAAGACGTTATTCGCCTCGTTTCATTGTGACTCGGTATCGCGTCGATCTATTTGCATAAATCACTGCCTGAGAGACTCCAGCCGATTTCATAAATTCATAAAAAACTAGGGGATTTTGACTACTTTTGCGGTCGCCTCGAAATATTTTTAGATAGTTTTGACTATTTCTAAAGTACCTAGTCACAGGGTCTCGTGACAGGTACTTTAGAAATAGTCAAAACTATCTACAGTCCAGTCGCAGGCATAACTGCGACTGGACTGTAGTTAGACATTCCAAAGTTATTTATTAAGTTATAAATATTATGGAAAAGCACGGGCAAGAAACACCATAAGTACTACAAACTTCATACCCCAATACTTATGTCCATACTAATGTCTGTTATGCCAAATATCATTAGCCGTGTACCGACCGAGCGCGCAGCCTCGCGAGGCATGCGTGCGAGGCAATTCATGCGGTCGGTCAGGACGTGCCTCGTCCAAGGCTGCGCGCTCAGTCAGTACACGGCTATCATCGTATAAACAGTGTAGTTACGTAATCAAGTCCCCGCACTCCCACATCTGCAGGAGGCCGGGCCCTGCGTGCGTGTCGTGCCAGGCGTGGCGGGGCGCGTCGTGCAGTGCGTGCGTCACCGCGCACAGCTGTGTCGGCTCGCGCGCCGCACGGCTGGCGTCCGTGGCAGGAGGCACCCACGACATGCACTGGATACTAGCGCCCAAGAACAGTACTATCGTATCTGGAAACAATAATCTTTATTATCACCACATATTATAAAACAAAATCCTTAGCCGCGTCTGTCTGTCTGTAATCGTATGTTCGCGATAAACTCAAAAACTTATGCGCGGATTTTCATGTGGTTTGGAAACCAATCGATAGAGTGGTTGTCGGCGAAAGTTTTAATATATAATTTGACCGACATCAATGCGGGCGAAACCGCGGGCATCAGCTAGTTCCATAGTATAAAACAAAGTAGCTCCCGCTGTCTGCATTGGTTGCGTAGTTTAGAAGATCTAAGCGATCTTCTAAACTACGCAACCAGTTTCAATGCAGTTTTTGAAACGATTTTTTTTGGGCTGAAAAATCACATTTTACGGTAAATCTCAATGTAGCACTCAGAATGTACTAGTGGATGCTTTGAATAATAAATGGGTCATGAAGGTAATTTAAGTAAAGGGATAACCTCAAAATCTAATATAAAAACAGCTTTAAACATTTGAAAAATCTCCGTAATTAGGGGGTTCCCAGATAAGGTCTACAACAAAAAAATATCGAAGCGACGGGGAGAACACGTTCCCTTCGGCTTCGTTAAAAGTACCAACACCCTTTATAGATAGACAGTCACAAGTATGTACACCATTTCACTGTATAGATTATGAGACAGCCGCACATACTATTCCGGTCTATTTATAGAATGAATCAGTATCAAAGCATACATAAAAATATCGATTAAATCAACACCTCTACTATTCGCAACCAAAACAGATAAAACTCAGCATCACCTTTTGCTCTGCTCGATTGTAATCGATTGAACGTCACCCAGTCCTGGTTTTCATCAAATCTAATTTTACAAGACTCTTCGATAGGCGGCATGTAGTTGACCACCTCATCCTCAGGTACTTCTTCAATTTCACAACTATGCCACAGCGGATACAAATCTTCGTCCGTTAGATACGTGGTAATACTGGAAAAGGACAAGGAAAACATTTTATTTATTATTATTATTTTATTTTTGCACTATTACAATTTTTTTTTGGGTCTGCTACTTACAATTCTTCAGTGCTCCTTCTCATGTAAGTGTTTGGATTATTAACTTCGTATGGTAATCGACATATTTTGCTTGAATCTGAAAATAAATCACGTCAAAATTACTAGGCATGACAAAGTTAAATGAAGGCAACGGGAAACGCATATGACCACGGTAAGTTTGAAAAATCGTGACATCTTCGAGTTTGTATTAACGAGTATCATCTATACAACACCTTACTACAACCGAGGCAGGTAAAAATATTTTTTTTTTTATTTCATTGAGGAATATTCCGTGTAAAAGAAAGGCGAGTGTCAACAACGCGAGAGTTATACGTATTACTTACTCGAATCTGAGTACTTCTTCCTCCTACAGCTAAGGGCCTCCTCACGCGCTTCTTGTTCCTCGTCAGACACGTTAGAATCGATGTCAGACTCGTCAGATTCATCAGACTCTTCACTGTCTAACTGCACTGACTCGTCCGAGTCAGACGCATCACTCAAACTGTTTACTACGCACACGTGGTTTTCAAATTCCTTCTCAATTTCAGAATTAAAGCCACATTTTGCACAGTTGTACCCCTAAAGAATAAAGCACAATCGTTTTAGAAACAAACCAAATATAGAATGTGAAAAAACTGCATGGAAATATAGGAATGCAATCCAGTTTAAAAGATAGAATGTTTATATATAAAGTGTTTAATCAACTTACATCACTGAAATGTTTTTTATACTTTTCGATAACATTCTTCGCCCTAAAAAGATAAGAACAACTACATTAGAAATATACCAATAAAATTCTTGAAAGATGAAGCTGCGCTGTCAAATAATATTTGTCTGAAGTAACGACGTAAAAACCGGGGTTTAATTGATTAGTAATCTCAGCTGAGTGTTTAACAGTAATGTGTGTGAAAGAGAAAATGGTGGAGTGTATGTTGCTTATATTAAGACTATAGGACTGTCAAGACGGTTAAAAAAATATTTTAAAAACTAATGTGTTGGAGTCGGCTTCCAGTCACACCAGATCTAGCCTAAATACCAGTATTTTACATGGGGCGACTGCCTATTTGACCTCCACAACCCAGGTAATACGATACACCATGGCCCCTTGGCTTTGAAAATTAGTTCAAGCAGACGTCTTACTGCCGCACTCAAAGATATTTAATTACTTAAACCGTCACTTAGTAAAAATTAAAAACCTTCACTGTGTCAAAATCTTTACTTAAGTAATCATTAAACGTCTCTGGAGTGCGGCAGTTGAACTGGTTTTGAATTTTCCATACAAATAAAAAAAACATACTTTTCAGCTGCCTTCCTGCGGCCCGACTGTATGACAACCTCCCCGAAGTCCTCCTCCTCTTGCTTCAGCGCTTTCTCCTTGGCAACCTTCAGCTTACGCTCCAACGCGTACTCCTTCTCCCTATGCATGGTCATGTGCTGGCTCTTGTATATTTTCAAGTACTTATTGTTACATAAGTCACACACGCTCTTGTATATTTCCGTTTCCTGAAATTATTTATAAGGATGTTCAATTTTTTACTAGGCTCAAAGTTGAATTATTTCTTGCCATTTCTTTATTAATATTTAATACCGTATATTTTTTTGTATATCTCACCTGTTCAGTTTTCCCGCAGACGATGATGTGGGCATAAAACCCAACATAGGATACCCTGCTTATTTTACACACTTTACAAACTAATTTATTATTAGCTTGTTGATACTCTTTCAAATAACTTTCAACTGCATACGGATTATTTATTTCCTGAAAAATATAAAAAATGATGATCATATTTTTTGCTCATTTGGTTTGACCCGAAGGTAGATAGGATGGGTATCAAAATGTATTGCATTTCATTGATGATGATTAAGACTTACAATAGGGTTGTCGCCAACCACCCAGGCGATGTTGTAATGTTCTATCATAGCGTGAGCCCGCCAGTATTTGGGTTCCATAGTGACATTACAGACAGCACATTCCACAATATCTAAAGAAAACAAAATTTAATCATTACTTTGTATTACAAATTATTTAATAAATAATATTTTTATTGCCGTCTTTTTTTTATTGGAGTGTGGGAAATCATCAAATGACTCCTCCCGCTCTGGACAGAGCGGTAGGGACTGTCACACTTCTAGTGACTAAGAACCACTCATGTTCCTTCTTGGCCTTTTGTGTCGAAGCCGCGGTATCCCTTTCGAGCAACCCGCAGCCCCGACGGGGTTATTGATGTCCTTACTAGCACCGTGTTTTAATAGCACCTGCAAATTACAACTCTAGGGCATGCAAAAGTCTAGAATCATGAACTGAAAGTTTTTGCCAGTTTGTATATAATAAATAAAAACTTCTAACCTTGACTCATCAATGCGAGGGGAAGTTTCAAGGTGTCCACTACCCCCTCGCACATCTCTACGTGAAGCAAATAGGACTTCACATACTTCCGCTTAACGCCGCACTTCATACACATCAGGCCTCCCACTACTTTAGAAACATCATTCAAATGCCTTTGTATCGCTATAGGATCTTCGAGGTTCTGAAATTGTGAATTTTAATTAGGTGCTAGTTTTTTGTCTATTACCAAAATTCATAACACGGAATCAGGCACGTAATAATTTATGTCTACACCACTATTTAGCGTAAAAACGTCAACTAAGGCATCTCCAAACAGGGTTACAAGGACAGTGTGAGCCCTCCTTGAGTTTTGGCCACCTTCCACGCCACTTCCATCTAAAGACAGAAGAAAATTCCCTGCTCCCCAAATTATATTATGACTTCATACTTACAAGTTTAGGTTGGCCTTCCGCCCAAGCCAAGTACTCATGCTTGTTTTCTATGTGTTGGATCCAGTTTTCACTTTCAACGTTCTCCCCACACACTGCGCACTTGAAAATCTCTTTAATGCTGTTGTTGATTAGTGTTTCGACCCAGCTCGAGAGTGACGTATCAAATTTCTCGGTAGAAGCCTGTAAAATAAATGTAATAATTAATTAAACATAAACTCAAATCTTTTTTCTTTGGGATCGCACGATCGATGATGATCAGTACATACTGTCTTCGCTTAGTCCTCGTTGTATACATGCGTGTATAACCAGATGTAGGTATGCTACATCTGGTTATACACGCATGTGTAAGGAGCTCTTAGGTTTTTTTTTCTTACTAAAATTATTTAGAATACCCACTAATTTTCTTTTTTTAATAATTTCAAGTCAGAGACGAGGTCGACGATGATGATCTTACCCAGAAGAAGCCTATTTACTCGCGACTTAAATAGATTGCGGTTATATGAACTCGGGAAAACCGACGCAGGCAGGGAGGTCAACTCCTTGGCTGTGCGCATAATAAAAAAAGATTACTACTAATATACTTACGGTAGGCCCAGTGCATTCTTTTATATGTTGTTGATACGTTTTGGGGTACTTCATTCTCTTCTCACATTTGTTACAAACCAGCCCGCCGCACTGCCTAGAAACTTCAAGGAGGTGCATTTTCACCGCCAAATCGTCTTGTAAGTCCTGAAATATTTTGTGTTATAAATGAGTAAACGCATTTCATTTTTTTCAATCAATGATTCAGAAAAAAGTAGCAACCCATATTTTTAAATTAATAATAATTTAAAAAATATGGGTTGATTTATTTAATCAAACAAAAAACTACTTACTTTTATTGCTTCACAGTTCAAGGGTTATATAATATATGAAATATCCAATAATTTACCAATGGTGTCGCTCCATCATGCCAAGCCAAGTATTCGTGTTCCTTGCGAATATGGTGAATCCATTCCGAGATAGGTACCTCTTCACTACAAACTCCACATTTGACGATCTTCCTTCCTTTCTGGTCTATTAGAGGCACGTCAAACCATCCATCAGAAGACTGAGCTGTAGTGTTCAAACTATTATCATGGCTCTAAAAAAACAAAAAAATATATTTAGTTTTATGGTGACATTATATTTACACATACGAATCATGGTGAAACGGGTGAAATCGATAAGCGTTACTTATTGTTTGATTTAGTGTATAAACGCTCCCCTCTGTTTTTTACTTCTTTTTTCTTCCATTCTGCCCTGTCAGTCGTCACGCTATAATTTATTCGGTTTTCCTTCATATCATTCCTTACACACTCCATATCTTTTCTTTGGTCTTCCTCTCCCTCTCCATCCAGCTACATTTATATTCATCACTCTTTTACTCACATGCGATTCATCACTCCTCATCACATGCCCATAGTGGTATGGGTATGACAGTCGATTCCCTTTTAACTTTTCTGTAACTGGCGCAACTTTTAAACTTCCTCTAATGTACTCGTTCGTTACTTTATCCATTCTTGTCACACCACACATCCACCTCAACATTCTCATCTCCGCTACATGCAACAGTGCGACAGTGATAGGAATAATGCTTAGCCAAAGATTTTGTAAAGTAACGTTTATAGACTATTGAGTCATGATAAGAACCGTTGTTCGCTTTTCTAGGGTAATTTACCTGTATGTATGAGGAGTTAAGAACCCCGTTTGTGCCATCACACGTTTCAACATGAGTCAGGTACACTTTCACGCGTTTGCGCAGCAAGCCACATTTGTGACAAGTTAATCCCCCATTCTGTCTGATGAATTGCTGCAAATGATTCCACACCACTTCTTCTTCTTGCAAATCCTGAAATATACAAGTTATAATTATGTTATTCTTACGTTTTCAAAGATTAAACGGTCTGATTATATAGATACGCTGAGTAGAAACAACTCCTACGAATAATCAAAGTAGGTTGTAGTAGGCTTTCCGAATCGTATACTCTTTTCTTGCTAAAATAAAACCAACAATCTAAAGAGGAGTTGAACGATTTTTTGTATGAAGCGACTTCCGTCTTTTTTTTTTTTTTTTTTAAATAGCATAATTTCAAGTACTGGTACCATTACAAACAGACAAAATTTCCCAAAGCGTCCCGTTTAAATGGTAGGCGTTGGGCAGGCCAACTAATTCACAGTCCTTTTTTGAGTTCCGAAATTAATCCAAGATTGAGAGAGAGAGAGAGAGAGGGAGAGAGAAAGATAGAGAGAGAGAGAGAGAAAGACAGTGGGACCGAACGTTTCAGGCAACCCTAAATAAATACTTACCAACGGTGTATCTCCTTCTTGCCAGGCTAAATAATTGTGTTCTCTGGATATGTGATCGATCCAACCCGAGTGTGGAACCTCTTCCCCACAGACACCACACTTCACAGATGTAGACACAGCTAATTGTTCTTCAGGAACAGTTGAAGAGTTCAAGTCGACGCTCGCTGTGGACTCATCCAAGCATACCTGGAACAGAATATGTATTATAGTGATAACATGACCTTATTTCCAATGTAGTTTTGAAATAATTTCAAGTTTACTCTAGCGTTATATTACATGAACACTCGTGGAACGAAATGGTTGACGACGACGCTCGACTTACGCCGAATGCCGCTGTGACTCTGTGAGTAGCCTCATACAAGTCTTCACATAACCTTATGACACAATTAAAAAGCCATTGTTTTATGTGCATATGGTGTTCGTAAGGCGCGCGAGGAGTTAATGACACGAAAATGTAATGTTACTTGAAAGAACCAACAAAAATAACATGATAATTATGTGAAAAGAAGTCGATCGAACAAAATGGCTTAGTTTTCACTGATTGTAAATGGCGTGCTAGACAAAGACAGCGCTACAGACATCTGACGTCATATTTCATACCGCCATAGTTACATCACGGTTACGTAGTACAAATGACCGTTTCGCGCGACAAGCATAGCGCCCCCACCGAAACTCTCTTGATTTTTTGATCGGTTTTATAACTTTTTTCACACATCGTGTTTTTTCTGTTAGTTTGAAATAATAATAATAATAATATTCCACTACTATCACACAACGCCATCTAGTTCCAAGCTAAGCAGAGCTTGTGTTATGGGTACTAGACAACTGATAAACATACTTATATATTTCTAAATACATACATATTATAGATAAATTACACCCAGACACAGAATAAATGATCGTGCTCATCACACAAACATTTGTCCTGGGTGGGAATCGAACCCACGACCTCCGGCATAGCAGTTAGGGTCACTAACCACTAGACCAACAGGCCTGGCAAACAACAAACAAAAATAACATAGCATTTACGTGAATTTTTAACAGTAGTCAGATAGCCAATTAAACTCATACTACCTTTACTGCAAAATACTATTTGTACTAACCCTAATGCCGTCACAACTTTTGATGTGCGCCTGGTAAGTCTTGACTCGACTACGTTGCAACCCGCACTTGTAACAAATCAAACTTCCATTCAGCCTGATTATATTCTGCAGGTGCTGCCAAACTTCTGATTGATTGTCCAAATTCTGAAAAGAGTAACGAAATAATTATTACTAAAAGACTAGCTTATGTCCGCAGATCGACCGCGTGGTGTTCGATAATTGTCCCACGGGATCTTCCTACCGGGATAAAAAGTATCCCATGTGTTAATTCAGGCTGAAAACTATCAGTGCTAAATTTCATACAAATCCGAGTCGCAGGTTTTCGTAGAAGAGTAACAAACACCCATCTATCCTCACAAAAGACAATGACCAAAACTCGTACCAAGAATTTTTAAGTTTCAAGATCAAAATGTTATAATAATTATTTTCATAGTTTTTTACGACATTATGCGGCTGGGATTTGATTTTTGAATCGGGAATTTAATTTAAAGTGTAAAAGTATGAATTTTGTTTTACTCCCTATACATGGCGTTCACACAACCAAACAAATCTGTTACTTGATTTTGACCGTTCGGCTGACTTCATATCGTAGCGGTTTCCCTACAATATCTGCTTGCCTGGTCACAGATTAGTACAGATACTTCACTCAGTAGAAAATTTTCAATACCTACGATAATTGCCTACTCCCTCGCGTCAACAACCACTGTATGCTAAAATGCGCCTAAATGCTCAAGCGTACAGCAGTGATTGCTTCGCACCGCGCGATTCCACAGTAATCGCAGGGCTGCCTCTTCGATAAAATTAAATAACCATAACTTTTTATCTATGTTATTGAGAACTGTGAATATGTTCTGACTTTTATGTGGCAGTTAAAAATTTTATCATTTATAAAATATTTAACCAACTTAAAAAAAAGGAGGTGATCAGACATACAGGCCAAACTGAGATGTTTGACTTTGCAATGTTTTATGAACATTATTGCAGTTGTTAGTTTAGCAGTTTATATTCGAATGTTTTCTTTCGAAGAGTGCATCTTCTGTACCTTGTACTATTAATTATTCTGTGGTATAACGTTTCTATGTAACAAAATTATGTAAATCTGTGTCTGAAAGGCAGGCTAATGCTTAGTATACACCGTTACATTTTGATCGTTTTAATTCCTTGAACGGGTGGTTTAACTTACAAAATACTATTCATCAACAGCTTGCACAGCATTCTATCTCTTAAAATAAAAAAAATTGGAAGTGATAACGTAATATTCGCAAAATGCATGAAACCAGTAGTAGCACACGAGTTAGTTACCTACGCGTACGCCGCGTCGTCGTCAGTGCGTACCTAACTACCTACCTTCGAGCTTAGGTTAATGAACCCGATCAGCTTAGGTTACTGAGTCGCTCATCTGGTGTTCACGTAAACAAATGAAATGATTCCAAATTTTCCTTCATACCTTTACGGGCTTAGGACCGTCATAATTGTTTTGTGCCTAGGTGTCGGAACATACCTAATAAAATTAAAAGAATTACTTAGGTATGCTAAAAGCGGTAGGTACATGTAAAAATAAGTTCTAACAGGCGCAGAGTTATGGCGTATTTAAAAATGTGGAATCAAAATTACTTACAACGATTAAAAAGAAGAGTTCTGTTACAAAACTAATAATTAATCACTTCTACACTTCACGATAGCGTAATAATAATTGTTCAAAATGCATACCATTCCTTTCGATACATAATCTTGCACGTTTAATTAAATTGTTTTTTAATTTCAATAATGTGTCTCTGTCACTTTTTAAAACATCGAACGCGTCCACTATCGCACTTTTTATTTGTTCACGAGTTTGATTTTGGTTTCTGTACACCAATCGTTTCACCTCACTCCACAAATAAAAATCCAGCGGGGTAAGGTCCGGGCTCCTTGCTGGCCAAGCAACTGGACCACCCCGTCCAATCCAGTGATCTCCAAACACGGAATTTAGGTGATTACGTACATTACGCTCGTAATGTGCTGGACATCCGTCATGTTTCACACCGTCTTAGAGAAACTAAATTATTTAAATGACATGGTCTTGTGCTGCCCTTAGCGCGCGGGGTGCGCGGGGCGCGCGCCTTTTGCATTGCCAATCAAATAAGGTTTGGGGGCGGGGTTTGCTCTAGCATTGGCTAATTTTTGTGAGTCCACGTTGACTGCGCTTACGCATCATTGTTGTTAGTATCGAATAGTGCCTACTAATGGTTCGCATTGTTTTTTCACTAATGCGAGAATTAATTCGAGTTTAAAAGAAAAAAACCTTTTTTATTTTATTTTGTCTTGACAAATCGATAGTGCTTCATGCACCGGATTGACCCTCTACGGGATTAAAACGATCAAAATGTAACGGTGTATACCTATTAAACTGTCAAATTCTAAGTGGATACCGGTGTCCGCACACCTACTGTCTTTTAATTATGTATCTAATGACGGTATGTGAATGGAAAAACATGTAAACGACAAAAACTAGTAATAATTTATCACTTACCTTTCTTCATTGACAGGTAAATGGAAAAATGTTAGGTGTTTATCCCTTCTTTTGCGTGATTTACACCCATCTACAGCACATAAGGCACCACACGGCATCGTAATACGCGTACGAACGAACAGCACTATTAAAATTGAACGGCGTGCGCGCGCTTCGCTTGCGAAAACCGCACTGAATTTGATCCGCCGGCGGACCGAGACCGCTCGGCTGGGCGGTAGGCACTTATAGCGCGCAAGTACATGGGGTGACGGAGGCCTGGCCTGGTTTTGTGGTTATTTTGGATTTTATAAAATTACTCCGAAACTTGGATTTAGTTTACAAAAACAACTTTTGTAGGAGTTAATATGATAAATGTAGACAATAAAAAACACAGTTTGATGTTGATGCAGTTTGGTACGGGATTCCATATATCCATGAACATGATCCTTTCGTATATATAGTATTAGTAAGACATCGAGCGTTGAATTCCAACAGGCATAGCTTTAGAAAGAGCTTGTAACAACAGTATGACTAAATAATAGAGAAAATGCTCCACTGTTTTAAGAAACTCATTATGCAATTTTTTCGCCCTGATACTGCTCCTTTGTATTTTGGAAAACATTGAAGACAGGCCTATTTTTTTTAAATGCCCCAAACTGGGAATTTCTCCAGTATCGTGGGTAATCGGGGTCCAGTATCGTGGGTCCAGTATCGTCGCCAAGTAGGCCTTACAAATATTTGTTCCGTGCGGGGATCGAACCCGCGACAAGCAGCGCAGCAGTCCAATCACTCAGCCACTGCGCCAACTGTAAAAACTATAAAGTTCCTAACGCTGGTAAAAACGCTCCACTCTGTGATAAGGAATACTTACCAAAGTTTCTTGTCCTTCCTTCCAGGCCAAATAATCGTGGAAACTTCCTATATGTTCAAGCCACTTAGAAGACGGCATATTTCTCTGGCACACACCACATGTTACATTCTCATCGAGAGGAGTTCTTGACTTGCGTGTAGGCTTATCCGTCTTTTTGTCCGGATTTGAAATCTAATTAATCAAAATACATCAATTTTTAAGTTTTTTTAAAAAACTAACAAAATAATAAGTAAGAATAATCTAAACCTAAAAAAGTATCTCCTGAATCTATACCTAAAAATAACCTTTCCAGACCTTTCGTTAGTAAAGAAATATTAAAGTTGAAGTAACATAAGAGGTGGTGGTACAGCCTCAGCTAGATTCCAAAAATGATAATAGGGAGATCTCCATATTCTCAGTACAAAGTAAGATAAATAAATTACCTTCTTTCGTATACAGTATTTGATGTGTTCCATGAATCGGCTAAACTTCTTTATTTGCATGGTGCATAAACTGCACTCCAGCATGCTTTCAATCTTTAATCTTTCTTTTAGCTTATTACATAGTTCAGGGTCGTCCAAATTCTGTAACAGTAAGCAAGAATTATTATCGATTCTTGAGATAGTCACTAATTGAAATTGGGAAAGAATCTGAAGTGTTTCGTTGCGTTAGTTATTTCGATGCGTCTTTTACATTTATGCACGTTTTTATGAGCACTAAGTGACATCTAAATGAATGTCAAATTATAATTATTGTACAATAGTAGATTGTATGACAAGGGAGCAAAATAATATTTTTACGGCGAGGGCGCTATTTTGAATCCAGAGCGAAGCGAAGGATTCTAAAATAGAATCCTGAACGTAGCGAGGGATTCAAAGTACATCGCCTGAGGGAAAAATATTTTTGCTCTTGAGTCATATACTCTACTTTTCATCTCCTTCTATGAGAAAATAAATAAGAGACACTTTTAAGTAAATAATGAATAAGTTTAATTTAAAAAAAAAAAACATGAATGTAAATGGTCAATTAATTATTCAAGAAAGTTTCAACATTTTGTCCGGAAAATAGGTACTTTCGATTTCTTTGGTATGTGTCCTTCAGACAGTCTCTTCAGATAAGCTACTAATTTTGAGTAGCTATCAATTTTAATATCTTTATTGATATTTACTGTAGATTTAAGCATGGAGTATACACTCCAAAGAGTAGAAGGCTGTTTTGTTTTAGATAATTCTTGAAAATAGGCCAAAAATATACTTTCCGAAAATGTCTTCGCTCCTAAGGTATCTATTTTCCATAGTATGAAATTGTCATGGGCCTTTACATATTTCTCCCGGGATTTCGTAGGTATTAAGTTTTGTATGACTTTGTTGGCTTCTATTTTTATTGTTTCAGGAGTTAATGCACTATCACTTTCAGAATTAGACGTAGAACTAATTTTTTTTGCAAAATACAATAAAGTCCGTACCGATTACAAGACAGGAACAGGGAAGTTATTCTCGCTTTTTTTTAGTTACCGCGCCACCTCGCACCGTACACCCAACACTTACAGCCAGAAATCTAAACAATTTGCGTTCGATGTCAATGAACGATTCATGTTCCAAATTTAAATCTCATTACTGCCCGCTAAAAAGTCTTGAAGAGAAAAGAGCTACTTTGCTCCCACTTAAAGAGGAACAAAACGACACTTTTCGAATAGAAGGGATGAAAACGGAATTTAAAATGTCAGTGATGAGCTGAACCAAATCAAATCCAATTTAGGTGTATTTCTTAAGCGTCTCCTAACGTTAGAGCAAACAGGCATGAGTAATATTGCTAGTCCGAATGGGCTAGACCTGGCAGACTTAAAAGTTTATCGTAGATGGCACAATCACAGCTAGGTCTCAATCTGACCAATGAAGTCAAGCTATTCAAAATATAAAACAAAATGACATTACCAGATTTTCAACCAATGACTATGCTTGAAACCAGCTATGCTAGCACCAGTGGATTGTCCTGTCGTTTAGTCACGAGACCAAATGCGCAAACTGGTATGCCCGGGGCGTCCTAAACGTACAACTCACGCATTTTCCACTAACAATGTTACCCAGTAATATTAATGACAATAATATCCGTGGTGCTAGGCAACCTGGGCTTATCCCAGTTGTATACGTCCCTGTGTGCCTATTGGCCTTGTTCAGTTCTGTCTCCTGCTGATATGGAGGGAAGTGAAAAATATGTTTTTCCTACTCCTCCGCTATTCTTTTCTGATTAATTTCGTTGCGGGATCCAAGACAGTTAAATCATTTCTCTGGGACTTCGTCGGGCTTCATTGTCTCGGCGCTTTTTTTGTGGTCGCCACTGTTGATTCTGGCTTACAGGAGTTACAGTGGTTTGGGAATAGTGTGGCGGGCTTGTCCCAATTAACAATGTTACCAACTATTATTCTATCTTACTATCTAAAAGCTAGTAGAATAATTACACACTTACGATAGAACCACCCACCGGCCATGCTATTAAGTGATGCTGATCGGCAACATGGCTTTCCCATTCTGCTCCAGAAAATATATTATTACAAACTGCACACTTGACACTTTTCTTATATGAAGGCTCATAGCCAGGTGTCGTTTTTCCTGACAACCTGCGTTTCTGAAAAAGGAATAAATACTTTACAGAGAATCTGCAGAAGTTTTTTTTTTAATAATAAGATTTATAACTGCAACATACTGTAACAGTTTTATTATTTGATTGTGGTGAATCCAAATGTATTTCCTTTTTAGAGAATTTATTTTCATTGTTAGAAGATTGTCTATGTTGATAGGGTTTGTCTTTAGCGCCACTTTCATCTTTGGATGCCTGAAAAAACAAAAATAAAATCTCGTTATAAATTATATCCTACCAGTTATGTATGTAACTATTGAAAAGCAAGTACCTATTGTAATTTTCGTATCTATCAATATTTTTTTAATTTGCACATTTAAAATAAATAGTTCTCTAAAAACGATTAAGTACCCATTCAAATTTTTTTTAAGTGTGTTGTCAGATAAAACAGTGTTTGAATGTTTCTCGGTATCCAAATGAACACCCGTTTAAAAAAGCACTGTGTTGTATTGTGAACGCTCAGCTGAGCGCCGACCGCTTACATTCCAACACAGTGTAGTATTTAGGTGCAGTGCAAAGCTACCGTTTCATCTGATGAAGATGACCAGTTAAACTAACTAAAAATAATCGTTTACACACCTTGTTTAAAACGTTACTTATCTCTAACAACTCTGTTTTTGGTGGTGAAGAGGGCTGAAATTAAATAAAAAAAACAATTAACATAACACAGAAAGGGTTAGTCCAAGTCCCATGCAGAGATATTGAAGCAGAGACTTAATTTATTTATGTTATTTTACAAATTAAGTTATAAATTAAAAAATACTCTAAAAGTACTCCTATGCCCACGCTACTGTTAACAGCAACTTTTCATCCGAATAAGAATAGCTGATTCATACAAAAAACGTCAATTTCGACTTGGCGATAGTTCTCCTTACATTCTGTATAAGGTAGATTGTATACTTACTGCCAATTTACATTGCGAAGGGCTGTTGCCATTACTTATATGCTTACTGCCTGCAGCATTGTTATTATCATTAATGTCAGTATTCAAAGCATTTTCTATACTTATTATGGTATCGCTATTTTTGGATTCAGCTGTATCAACCATATCATCGTCAATGGTTTCTAAAATAACATCAGAATTTGAATTATTATTTAAATGAACTTCATCTTGGGTTTTTGATGCAATACCATCTACTTTCAAAGCTACTTCATTCAACACAGGCACTTGTGGACTGTCGCCAGAACAAGCATCTTGGAATACATCTATTACATAATTATGCCCTATTAGCTCTGAGTCGTCTACATCTTCAGAAAACTCACTTTGAAATAAATTCCAACAAACATTATGAGCTTCTATATTTTCTTCAGTCTTCTCCTCTTGTTCTAATCCACTTTCACTATTACTTACAACGGCCTCATCACTGTATATGGCAAATATTACATCTAATTCACAATTTGCAGCATGATGGTGCCAGAAATGTATATGTTCATATAAGTTATCGCAATCATAGTAAGTTAAATTGCCAAAATCATTGCATAAACAAAATTCCTGCGTTTCACATGCCGTCGTAATGTTAACAGCATTAAGATCCAGATCCAATTCACCAACTGTATCACTTGTTTCATTTTTATGTAAAATAAGGGTAGATAATTTCGGCGCTTTCGGAGGATTACGCCTAGCGTAAGTTTTAATAACTTTGCACTCACCCGTGTGTTCTCTATCTACTTCTTTTCCACCAGGTTTTTCAACTCCCTGAATACATAATTTAGATTCAATTGTACTTTTATTCGAATTGATTGCTTCCTTTTTAGCATCATTTCTAAGAGCTGTTTTTGTTTTCTTTTTATCTGTATAAATGTGAGAAAATTTCCGTAAATATGCAGCTATCTCCTTAACCTTATCTACTTTTATATCTGCAACAGTACTTGAAAGTTTTTTACTTGCATTTAAAATTCTAGCCAACTCATCATGTTCTAATGTTTTATCTTCTATATTTTCAGAACTTTTGTGTTCTATTAATTTTTTCACTCCAGTATCGCTATCAAGGGTATTTCTCGATGTACTATTTTGATTGATATTACATTTTTGTTTTATATTTTCATTCACTACACTGTGAAGCTCAACACCAGTTGCTCCTGGTAATGAAATATTTTCTTCTTTTTTATCTTTATTACATTTGTGCTTGCTTTCTGCGGAAGGAAGATTTTCGTTGAAATCAACTGCAGGTTCAGTACATCCATTAAATTTCCCCTTCCATGTCGTAACACTTTCATCTACTTCAATAGCCACAACTTCTTCATTTCTATTAAATACATTATCAGGTGTAAAATTTGCTGATATACCATCATCTGCTGAAGTTTTATTTTGTCCATTTAATGCACAGTCATTCATTAACTCGTTCATGTTATATCCATTGAAATCTGTACTCTCATCATCATTTGATTCCCAGGAAAGGGTTCTGTTCTTACTGATGTCTTTTTCAACTACATTTGATGTAATATCAGTTCTTGGTTCTTCAACTTTCTTTGAAACTACAAGACTTAACACAGCAGTATCCTCTATTTGTTCATTACTAGCCATATATTTTAAATTACTTTGATTTGCTGTTTCTCCATTTTCTAATTCCCTTGGATGTAATATCTCAGTATTTTCTAAAGGCACTGTAGAATTTGGTTCCAAAATATTTAGTGGTCCAGAGTTTACTATTCCAATATCTCTTTTAGTATCAATTATAGACTGTACTGTCACTGGCTTAATATTTTTAGCATTTAAAGATTGCAATCTTTTTATTTCTTTAAGTTGTGATAGTGGAATTGTTTCTTCAGAGAAAATGTCTATTCTAGAAGCCTCTGGTATAGGAATATCATTAGTATTATCATTCAAAAATCCACAAAAATCTCTGTCTGTTGCAGTTGAATTTGAATCAACATTGTTTTTACTTGTACCATTTTTTAATTTACTTAGTTCCTCATCATCAAAAGTCATTTTAAAGTCCACTCCTTTTTTATTATTTCCATCAAAAGACATGCATGGGTATTCTTGATCAATATTTGCCTGATATGTTTGTTCTCCATTCAGAGTAGTAAAGTTATTTTGATCTACATTGAGATTGCCTTCCTGAATGGCATTAGAGTCACAGAGTAGTTTTGTTTCAATGCTATCTGAGGGATCAATAACAATGTCTTCTGGTTCTACCAAGTCTGTCAAGGTAACAGCATCATCAGTGATGATTTTATTTGAAACTTCGACTTCACCAAGAATTGCATTTTCAATGGTAGAGACAAATGTAGGACTCAAGAAAACAGATTTCTTCATCAAGCTAGCAGTTTCCAAAATTGACGTATCAGATGGTTTCTGACTACAGTTTAATGCCGGAATATTTTCAATCTGTTCATTTTTTTTTATTGGTGTACCTGAAAAAAAATGTTTCAACTTAAAATAAAAGTAGGTATGTAGGCACAAAATGATTCCATGTTTAGTCCCCATTTATACCGTTTTGGCCCCAAATTACTTAAAACAATATAGTTTTGTTTTTGGAATTCAAATTCACAAATAGGTATTTTTGTTGTTTGTATTAAATACCCAAATTTCACTATATTATTTGGTAATTGTACATAATATAAGTAAGCATGTTCGGAACCTATAATCCACCTAAGAATCCACCTGGAAAAGAGTTGTAGCAAACATCACTCGCAGCTAACTTCCGAGCCACTATATTTTTTGAAACCGAACTATAGTGGTAGAATATGTTTCTTAAATAAAGTAATTACAGAAGATTACTCAATACTATCGGTTACCATTGACTTGGAGGTGACTGCTGAGATAACAAATAATAGAGAAGTATGGAAGAAGAAGCAATGCAGTTGCAAGTTGTTACCCCATTTAAATTGGGCTAAGGGTGATGAGATGGAGAATGATGATGATGACGATCAATGGGTCACTATGAAGATAACAAATAAAAACACTGGCCAAGTGCAAGTCGGACTTGCACATGAAGGGTTCCGTACCATGAATTCTTATAGGTTTTAACTAATTTCTGTAATTTTTCAGTATTTTAGGCTCAGTATTTTCGGAGATAAGGGCCCGAGAATGGTCGGACAGACACACAAGTGATCCTATTAGGGTTCCGTTTTTCCTTTTGAAGTACGGAACCCTAAAATAGGAAAAATTGGATACTTACTTGGCGAACCATTCACATCAGGAATTACTTGGCTATTTATATTTCCAATGCTAATGCCAAGTTTTTTTAAAAGATCTGGAGGTAGCACAAATACTTCATGTTTATCCTTGCTAGATTTCATCTTTTTAGGATGTTTACTATGGAGACTTTTAGTATCCATTTTTATAATTATATTTTAAATAGATTATTGTCATTTGGACATGCCATTCCTAAAATAAATAATTTAAAGTATTTAAACAGGTAGTTATTATGTTGCATAAGTTCACATGGTAGGTAGGTATTATAGGTAGGTACCTACTTAAGTTACAGGAATAAACTTTGGTACCTAAGAATTACCTTAACTTTACCTGGCTTATACTTCAAAGAAAAACCGTATAAACAAAATCAGAAAAGGTAATAGGTACTTAAGCTAACAAAACTCCAGATTCTAAACAATAAAAAATCGTTCTGAAAAAACACACTCATAGTTAAATTGCACAATTATCAGTAATTTTACATCAAATATTCATGTTATAAAAGGAAAATACTAACTAAAAAATGCAAAAACAAATTAACTAAATAGGAAAAACTAAACACAGGAACCCAGAATCGAACCGTGGGCACCAAAATCAATGATCACACGTGTTCTCAACTACGCTAAAGGAACCGCTTTGCACAATGTTGTAATTTGCGTTGCCTTCCTATTTCAGTAATTTGGCCCGAAAAAAAAATAATAGAAGTGATTTTAGACATCAATGAAATAAAATTTAATACGAGTACTTAGGCAACTTACGAATCTTGCGACACTCCTGGATAGGTACACAGCCTACACGTTAAAGAAAATTCTTGACATTACATTTTCTATCAACAATTCAACACGGTACGTTGCGAAAAGTATTTAGAATCCGACGGGCACTAATACGCCAACCAGTTATCAATGATCGCAATTCGCTTCCGTTATTTGTATGAAATTACAGCAGACACAGCACGGCATAAAACGAAAACGAATTCACATGAAAATTGAAAATCGTTGAGGTTATGATCGCTCATCTGAAGTTTACGTATTTACAAAAATATGCTTGAAATATGAGGTCTGTTAAAGCCATACAAATAGGGTTGAGTTTTCATATAAATTATTAAAACTAGCCGAAAAACAAACGTGGTCGTAGATGTGCGAAACCTTAGCACATTAAGCAACAGATGGCGCTTTTGCCAAACTTCGCCATGCCTCCCAAACTTTGCAAGCAAAGAGCAATTTCTAGTTGAGCTTCTAGTCTTTTTAGCTTAAAAAAAACATACAATTGGAATTAAAATATTTCGGAGCTATAAACTGAAACTTATTACCAAAGAGCATGTAATTTTACTTATTACACACGTATCGTACACGTTTGCCCATGACCTATTCTTACAGAGCTGTTGTACATCATACACTGTGGGACTAGAGTCGCCATCCGTGCGGGTTTCCCCGGATTTGTCCTAGTTTAGAGGTCGTCCGGGGAGCGTCCGGGCGAGGTTTAATTTGTAGTCCGGGCTTAAAAATTTACGTTTTTGATCAAAAGTATGATTTTTATTTGTAAATTTAATTTTATTTTATTATGTTTAATATTTTAATAAAGTTTTGTTTTCAACAGAGTGTTTTAATAATAAAAAAATCTAACTGATTAGTAAAACCATTTGTCACAAACTGCAATAATTCTGTTTTGTTAGGTACATGTACGGTCAGCAGCACCAATATATTGTATACACTTAGCAACGTTTAGAACCAATTTTTGCTTACTGTATTGATTAAATATTTATGTTACGTAACGAAACTAATATTTTGGGACCCATATTATCATAAAGTAGGTCATATCTCAAGTTGCACTTATTATTTTACAAGAAATTTGCGTTTGAACTTTGCCGAGTGTATACATACTATTGCTCGTGACTGTACAGAGTATAACCTGCCTCTCTGTTTAGTGTTTGTGGACTACAAGAAAGCCTTCGATTCCTTCGAGACTGGGCTGTACTGCAGTCTCTTCAAATGTCAGTCCGACTTCAGGACCAGACCTCGGAACCTATCCTTCTGCAACGCGGTGTGAGACAAGGAGACGTCATAATCTCCAAAACTGTTCACTGCTGCACTGAAGGATGTCTTCAAGGTTCTGGATTGGAGCGGTCTTGGCGTCAACGTCAATGGCGAGTACGGCACTCAAATTCGGTTGGCCGACGATATAGTGGTCATGGATGCGATCATGGAGGACCTCAGTACAATGCTTGATGACCTGAGTGAAGCTTCCAGAAGAGTGGGTCTTAAAATGAACATGAAAAAAACTAAAGTTATGTAGAATTTCCATGTAACACGCACTCGTATCAAGATCGGAGACTCTACACTTGAAGTTGTGAACGATTATGTCTACCTAAAACAAACGCTACAGTTGGGTAGGTCTCACTTCCAGAAAGAGGTCAATTTGTTGAATCCAGCTTGGCTGGGCAGCGTTCGGGAAGTTGCGCGGTATCTTATAGTCCAACTTACCGTAGTGTCTCAAGACGAAAGTCTACGACTAGTGTGTGCTGCCAGTGATTTCATACGGGTCCAAAACGTGGTCACTCACAATGGGCCTCATTAGAAAGCTCAAAGTCACCCAAAGGGCTATGCTCGGAGTCTCCTTGCGGGATCGCATCAGAAATGAAGACATCTGCAAGAGAACCATGGTTACCGACATGTCCCGAAGAATTACCAAACTTATGTGACAGTGGCCAGGTAACATGGCTCGCAGGACGGATGGCCGATGGGGCCAAAAACTTCTGGAATGGCGACCGTGAACCAGAAGACGTTGCGTTGGAAGGCCTCAATAAGTGAGTGAACCGATGACCCGGTAAAGGTTGTGGGGACCCGCTAGATGCAAGACTCTCGAGACTAGTCAATGTAGCGACACCTGGAGGAGGCCTATGTCCAGCAGTGGACGTCTTTTGGCTGAAATGATGATAATGATGATGTACATTTAAAATGATGATTAAATAAGACTAAAGTTAATTTTAACGAAAAGGTAAGTAATTTATGACATTTTCAACATGCTGGTTCAAACATTGAGATAGAAAAAAATATGGAGACGCCGCGATATTCTATAGATACATTTGCTTATACAAATATGAGTGAAATAGGATACAGAATGTGAAATATCGTTTTGTTTCGTTCTTTCTCGCAGTCTCGCAGTTTTCGTATTTGGTGAAAGAGACAACAATATTTCAGTTGTTGCTCATAATGGCAAATTTGATTTTACGACTTTACGAGTTACACAATACATGTTAGATAGTAGGTAGGTGACCATATTATTATTTGCGACGAGTTTTGTGGTAGTTCTGCTGTCAAATGGTTGTTTACTTTTTGTTGTGTGCGATTTGTGAGAAAATTACGAGAAGTTTTTTTACCTTTAAAACTGCATGTTTTTGTTGGAAAACAGCAATTCAATATGCCTGCGTGTTGTATTGTGAAGTGCGGTGCAAAAAAGAAGGAAAATCAACCTCAATTGTCTTTACACAGGTTAGTAGCCGGTTTTCATGCAATAGTATTTAGGAGTAATACACTTTCGATGAAAAAATGTTATGTGATCATTAATTTATTGCTAAACTGTTTATATTTGGGTTTATTTCCGTCCCAGAGACCTTTTTGTTAGTTCATAATTTCATTCGTTTGTTTATAAACATGAATAGTGTTGTACCGTTGCCGTAATAGTTTTTGATATTTCGCTGTGCTGAAACGATATCTTTTCGAGTGACCGTGCCAGGTCCGGCCCGTGGTTCACAGAACCGAGATCCGAAAATAAGATAATTATCAGCGAAATTCGCAACTTAACCGATGTAGAGACAGCCCGATTTCTGTACTTCAGTTATTTTCATAGCGTAATGTCGTTCGGCATTTTTTTGAGGGTGAATACCGCCAATATTCAGACTATCTTCGTTTTGCAGAAACGGGTGGTTAGATCAATTTATAAATTGAATTCGAGACTCTCTCGTAAAAAAATGTTTAAGTAAATTAATTTAATGACTGTTCCTTCTCAGTATATTAAAAAAAAAATATGTATACTCACAAAAATACAATGGTGTTTATTAAATATAGTGATATTCACAATACAAATTAATGCAAGAAATAAGCATATTGTACCCACAACAAGGCTGAAGAAAATAGGTGAATCGTTTAGATGCCAATGTATTCGTTTTAATAAACTACCAAGGCACATTTTAAATGTAAGCCTTACTAAATTCAAATCTTTTATAAAAACGTAAACTTTGCCAGAAAGTTTTTAATTCTGGATTATATAGAGGACAAAAAAGCTTGGGATTGAACTGCTCCCATTTGAAATTAAATGGACTTTTTACTTATTTCATTTTCCTTTGACAATGACATTATTTGTTTTTGATGAACCTTGATAAATATTTTATTATTTTTATATTGTGAATGTGAGGACCATGAGGGTCTTTCTTTTTTTCAGTTTGAGCTCTATAAGCGACCCACCCAAACGTCCTTTCGGTGGTATTGTTCTTCGTGGCGTTAAGCTCCTTGAGTTACAAGTCGAGTTTCACGATAACTGATAAATGCTTGAAACTGCCTGGATGGTTCCACTCAAATCTGTGTGGTGCTTTCTTCAAAAGGCCATCTCAGACACTCATCTGCATAGTCTTCATCTGTGTACACTAAGATTATTTCTGGACTTTTTTAAGAGACTATGACCTTTTAGTTTGTTTCGGAAGTTTCTTCTCAGAGTAGTTAGGTACGAGACACCGACCCCATCTAGTTTTATTAGAAAAGTGATTTGTAAAAACTTATTTGCAAAATAAACATCATTTATTATATGATTTAATAAAAATCATTCTTATTTTATCTTACTCCACCAATCAGTAAAAAACATAATCCTCTTCCTATTAGAAGAATTTGTTTTTCACTAGGATCTGGATATCCACCAGAATCTGCAGACCAGCAGGGCTATTGCGTATCTTTTAAATGTCTGCATAATGCCCATACACTATGATAGCCACTGACATTTAAAAAGATACGCAATAGCCGTATAGATATAACCGAAAGTGCAAACGTAAAAAGCATTCTTTAATAATTGTGTTATTATTCTCAGGTATCAGAAGCTTAGTAAATTTACTTATGTTTTTTTGTTACAACGGACTGTTAAATATAATTCAACCGTGTTCTAATAATACTCGTAATACTACTAAGTAGTACTAGCCCTAGATAGCTAACGTTCCTAAACTTCTATGATAAGCTAACCATTCGATTTTTTGACGAACATTTTTAAAAACTGTGTTTAATTTTTTTTTTATATTTTAATCAGTTTTATTATATTTATAGGAAATATGGGATATAAATTAAAGATAATTATACAAAAACTAAAATTTATTTAACTTTTAGGTATTAAATTACAAATCTTAAACGGCACATGTTTTTTTGAGATCAATAAAGCACTAAATCTTAAAATGACTAATTTAGGAATAATATTGTTTTTAATTCCTATAATTTTTTTATATTATTATTAAAAAAGCTTTAAATTAACTATAGGTATCCAATAACATACGTTTTTTTTGTACAAGTTGGGTAAAAGTCAACTGTATGCTCGTCACTAATTGGAACTCGGATACTATTGAAATGATTCTTTGTCATGCGCTTTTTCTTGTAAAAAATCGAAATTGCACCTTTTTCTTTTCCTCGTTGAGGCATTTTCTAATCTCAGAGGACATCTTGGACCAGATTGCTCAGATATTTGACTTTTAACTTCAACACTCCAGCATCGGTCCTCTGCAAACCTTCCTCACATATTTCATCAATCATCATCATCCGCATAGCCTTTTACCAACTCTGTTGGGGTCGGTTTATACTTTATATCAGTCATAAAAGAAATCAAATAAAACAAGGAGCTTGTGGCTAAACAATAACGGCCAATCGGGGTCAATCTTCAGGTTAAGCAGCGTTTGCTTAGGTTAGTCCGTGGATGGGTGACTACACACTACTTATCGAGTTTCCTCCGTGCCTCTGAAAGCACATAAAGCCTTTGGTCCATCTTTGACAATCGTTTCAGGCCCGAAAGTCTGACAACCCACCTTACCAAGGGGTATCATTTTACCTAATACTAATTGGGTTGTGGAGGTCAGATAAGTAGTCGTTCCATGTAAAATACTGGTATGCAGCTGCATGCGGTCAGCCTGAAAGCCGACCCCAACATTATTGGGAAAAGAATTCATCACTATCAACGATATAAATAAAAAACGGCAAAAATCAGCACTTTGTACAGGTTAAAAAGTTACGCATAAGCTAACCATTCGTCAAAATGACGAGTATTCAGTAGGTATCTCAAAACCTAAAGTACTTACCGGCTAAACGCGACCACTACGCGATGCAGTCTAGCGGTCACCAAGTTGATGCGAAACCGCGACTGTGTAGATAAAACAATTAGAAAGGGAGAGGGTGAAATGTATTTGATGCTCGTCATTTTGACGAACGTTAGCTTTCTAGGGCTAGTATCGATACTCGTTACAGTAATACCATGTTCCATGATTGACACAACCCTAGCATTGGCAGCCATTATAAGTTCCGTTCTAGGTTGGTATGCACCTTTTTTTTGTAGGTAATTCCAGTCTATACTTTTTATATGTCTATGGGTTCAACGAACCGTAAATATGTGGATGGTAATCTAATCTGTGGCAAAGTACTTGTCAAATCTAATAAGTGTCAACTTAAACGTCAATCAAATTTATCAAATCATGTGGTACACATGACATGATATTATTTGTGATATTATTATCCCTTTAAGCGTCAAACGGTCATTGATGTGAAAATTGTTAATTCAGAAGTTATCACTTGGTTATAATTCTTCCACGTTATCATCAAAATTATTTATTAGGCTAAAAAACATCCTTGGCTTATGCGAGCTTGGTACTTTTTTGAAAATAAAATACCAATATCCTTTTGAGTTCTCAGTAGGTACACATTTAGATTCGAATTTGAAAATGGGTGCGAAATCGTTAGCATTATCATTTCACGTAAAGGCAGAATGTAATGTATCCAGAGCCCGAGCTGGTTTGATGAAATTACCCCATTATGAAGTAAAAACGCCAGTTTTCATGCCTGTTGGAACACAGGTGAGTTTGCTTATATTTGCTGTTTAATACAACTGTATTTTCCTCCCATAAGACGATCCACTGACCAACAAACATATCAGTCAGAAGATATTCGGTGCCGCACCTGTAATATTTTTTTCTATTATTTCTAAAGCATTCATTTGTAATAATATGGTGAAAACTTTTTAGGGAACAATGAAGGGTTTATTACCTGACCAGCTTGAAAGCCTGGATTGTGAAATAATTTTAGGCAACACTTATCATTTAGGTAACCGTCCAGGTACAGATGTTTTGACAAAAGCTGGAGGGCTTCATAATTTTATGGGATGGAACAGAGCGCTTCTTACTGATTCAGGAGGTTTTCAAATGGTCTCACTTTTAAAATTAGCTGAAATTACTGAAGAAGGTGTTAAATTTAAATCTCCATATGATGATTCTGAAATCATGTTAACTCCAGAGAAATCAATTGAAATTCAAAATTGCATAGGTATGCCACTAAAGTATATTTTTTTATTTGATAATTTTTATTCTGATCATTTATGTTCTGTTTATTTTAATCAAGTATTATTTATCAAATTCCAGGTGCTGACATCATCATGCAACTGGATGATGTGGTTCAAACAACATTCCAGGACTATGACCGCATCAAGGAGGCCACAGAAAGGACAAGTAGGTGGCTGGACCGCTGCCTGGCAGCTCATCAGAGACCTACAGAGCAGAGCATATTCCCCATAGTTCAAGGATTGCTGAATAAGGAACTAAGAGAACAAAGTGCAAATGAGCATATGACCAAGGATGTAAATGGATTTGCCATTGGCGGCTTGAGGTTAATTTTTTAAATGAATTGTTACATTTATGTTTTCTTTGGACAAATATTCTTCTTGCTCATATCTCTTGTAACCATAAAAAAGGTTAGGTAAAAAATTAGGGTCATATTCAGTTGTCCCATACATTCATGTTTTACGTCAAAATGTTGTAAAAAGCTGATTACTTTCCACAATTTCTTAATACGTTTCTGGAAACGAATTATTTCTAATGTCCCAACTTTTTTATGGTTATATAAAACTTCATTTTTTTGTATACTTGGAATCTGGATATTATTTGAACAACATTAAAATAATAAGCAGTATTTCATTGTTTTAGTGGAGGTGAAGCTAAAGATGATTTTTGGCCAATGGTCAGTCTGGGCACAGGGATACTTGATAAACATAGACCAAGATACTTGATGGGTGTTGGCCTGGCAATAGATCTTGTTGTCTGTGTTGCCCTTGGAGTTGATATGTTTGACTGTGTCTTCCCAACTCGTACTGCAGTAAGTTCAATGAACGGAGAAAACATTTTGATAAAAATTATACTGATTTAAAATTTCCAAACTCTGCTCTAACTCTAATCATAACTTATCTTACATGATTTTCCAGAGATTTGGCTGTGCTCTTGTTTCAAATGGCCAGTTGAATTTGAAACAAAAAGTTTATGAAACTGATTTGAATCCCCTAGACAAGGACTGCTCATGCTCAACATGTCAAAACTACACAAGAGCTTATTTACACAGCATAGTGACCGTGGAAACAGTAGCTTGTCACCTCATATCTGTGCATAACATTGCTTATCAGGTACTGTAGTTCTTTCTTCCATATAATCATCATCATCATCTTACTGTCCTTATCCCAATCCAACTTTGTTCATCTAATAATAGTGAAAAAAAAATATAAGTGTCATCATCATTCAAATGATATTTTGTTACACAAGTAAGTTACCCTTCCTTATTATCATTATACTCTTTGAAGTTACCCCAACTTTTCTAAAAAGATAACATCTGTCTAGCTAATTATTTTAAAGATAAGTTAATGTTATACATTTTCATATTTACAGATGAACCTAATGAGGAACATGAGGGAAAATATTGAAAATGGAACATTCACTGAGTTTGTGCAAAAGTTTGTTAGTGAGTATTATGTAGATTGTGAGTACCCAACATGGGTTGTTGAATCATTAGGTTCAGTTGGAATAAATGTTGTTAAAAACTGAAAGTCTTTGTTTTGTTGTATCTCTTTGTACTTCTACTATTAATAGTGTGGGGTGACTATCAATCTAGCTCTTGAAAAATTGTACAGTAGAATCCCAAATATCCTAATTCCATTCCCAATCTTCACAGGTCTAATTACCTTATTTTGATAACATAATGTTTAAATGACGTAACAATGTGAAACACTATTTTTATATATATCATTCTACTGTATGTGTGTATGTCACTGAACTCCTCCTAAACAGCTGGACTGAATTTGGATGAAACTTTGTGGGGATATTTCAATGGGTTCGGATGTTTTGAAAACACAATAAGACCCAGTAGGTGGCGCTGCTGACCGGACAGGACATCTGCTAGGTCCACTAGTCTATAGTAGTGGTGTTCAAAGTTGCTTTAAGGCAATCACTTGCTGGGCCTGTGGACGGTGAGTGATGGGCTAACTCGCCGTCCGTCCGTCTCACGACGAAAACAGGCCGTGTCGACGGCGCGTTCGTGTTCCACGCGCGCCTCAAAGAGATGTCAGCAACATGGGAGGGGCCCGAAAGGGCCGACGCCTGTCGGGGCCGCGGGTAGTCCAACGGTTATCGCGGCCTCGACATAGAGGGCGAAGAAGGAACATGGGTGGTTTTTAGTCAGTAGAAGTCTGACACTCCCTTTCGCTCTGCCCAAGAGCGGGAGGGGTTATTCGATGATTTTACACCCACCAAAAAAAAAAAAAAAAAAAGGCAATCACTTGCTTAATGCTTTATATTTTAAGCTAGCTTTTTTATATGCTTTATTAAAGCACGTGATTTTTAAACGCGTAGGCATATCATGATGCCACTCACCGCGCTTGCTTTAAGTCAAGTGACTTAAAGCAAGCGCGGTGAGTGGCAGCATGCATGAGTGCGATGTAAAAGCAATAAGCAAATAGCAACTTGTGAGAGCCACAATAGCATTTGCTTTATGTTGTGTATTAAGCACGGTGCTTTATTTTGCTATAGGATATATTAACCACCACTAGTCTATAGTAAAAAGCTATTAATATTGCTTGATTTTACTTTGAAAACCAATTATATGGAATACCCCTGGTTTCATTGATTCAGATAATCAGGATTCTACTGTTGTGGGGTTTCTAAAATACTTTTTATTTTGTTATTTGGTATTTTATATAACAGGGTACTATAAACCCAGTCTAAACAAATCTATATACTTATGAATGGTGTAAAGGTTTTATTGTTTTTACATAAAGTCATCTGAATCATTTCCGTCATAATTAGTGGACATGTTTTCGGATTTCATTAAAGTGGAATAACTTCTTAACTCAGCTTCCTCCTTCTTTTTCTTTTCTTCTTCTTTTTCCTTCTCTTTCTTGTCTCTTAGCAGTTTCTTCTTGTCTTCTCGTTCTAGCCTGTCTCTAGTTTCCCTTTCTATTCTCAAGTCTGGGAAAGATTCTTTTTTAGTTTTATTTAGCCTGTTAATAATATCATTGCATCTTTTGGCTACTCTCACTTTTCTGACATCTTTTTCTTTATGAAATGCTACTTGTCCAGCCTGGAAAATAGAAGAATATGGAGTAATTACATCATAGCAGTAGGGTAATATAACTAGCCGACTAACATTGCTTGAACTCTGTAAATGAACTAAAAAAAAAAAGTTTAAATTAAAACCCGACTACGAACAAAAACGCAGACTAATAATAGGTCTTTACCTATGAAATTGCCGTTTTGTATGAAAAAATTTAAATGAATATTTTTTCATGTATTTTTTATTTGTATTAATAGAAGTAATCACCCATGCAATCAATGCATCTTTGCCAACGCAGTGGCAGTTTATTGATGCCCTTCTTAAAGAAATCAGCTAGTCGGGAGGCAACAAATTCTTCAAAGGCATTTTGTACTGCCTCTCGGGTATTGAATTTTTTTCCCGCCAAGAAGTTATCCAAATTCTGGAAAAGTAGTAGTCTGTAGGCGCAAGGTCTGGTGAGTAAGGCGGATGACGGAGAGCTTCCAACCCCAGTTCTTGCAACTTGGAGACCGTCTGCTGTGCAGTATGAGGTCGCGCGTTGTCGTGCAGGAGCAGCGGAGACGAGCGATTGACCAATGCTGGTAGGAGATGTGCCAGCCATCATTGTGTTCAGTTCTTCACAGTACACATCTGCAGTAATGCTCACCCCGTTTGGTAAGAAGCTGTGATGAATCACACCGGCGCTAGACCACCAAACAGTGACCATCACTTTTCTAGGGGTAAGTTTTCGTTTAGGGCATTGTTTAGGTGCTGAACCAGGATCCAACCAACTTGCTGAGCGCTTGCGGTTATCAAACAGAAAAAGAAAAAGCTCCGTAAACGTCGTTGATGTTGCGTGCCGCTTGTGCCGCGTTGCTGCCACGACGGTACTCATATTCCATAATTACTCGAATTTTTAACGTATCCATGATGACGAAAAAGATTGAAATGCGATGAAAATGTAAAACTAATCAATAAACAAATGACTACTTTTGGAAAAAAAATACCATGTTTGTAAAATAAAAATTAATTTGAAATTAGAATTCTTAGCCAAACAAAAATTATTTTGATTTGAAATGGCCAGTACTGCAGAACGGCAATTTCATAGGTAAAGACTTAATAAAACCGCGGTCTTAAAAGTAGAAAACAAGAAAAATCGTCTAGTAAGTAGATAATTTGATAATTATTTTAGAGTACAGTTACTATACTATATACTTAAACTATATCTATTTATATAAAAATGAATTGCTGTTCGTTAGTCTCGCTAAAACTCGAGAACGGCTGGTGAGAAAGTAGTAGAAAGGTAGGTAGGGTAGTAGATAGGGTAGTATTCAGGTAGGTAAAAGGGCATTGCAACGCATGCCGGGTACAGCTAGTATAATATACATATTTGTAATTTACTCGCAAAGACCTTTCATTTGATACCAAACAAGTTATGATTATCTCAATTGAATTTTTTGTGAGCTTAGAATTTGACATTTAAATTCTGTCTTAAAGAATTGTTAAAATTTATATAACCTAGCTATGTCACCCGGGCTATTCTTTCAGTAGTCTAGGCGCTACGGTGGAACATACATAGTATACATACATAGACTGCCAAAATCATTACCCTTCCTTTTAGCTTTGCCGTAGTCAGGTAAAAATAGCTTAATGAAATGTATGAAAAATATGAGTAAACTACATTTTGAGTATTGTCATTAAAAACCTAGTGATTTTGCTTAGCTGAAGTCATTTGACATACATAATTCAATAAGAACAGAACTTTTTGCAATAATTACCTCCATTCCTGCCGTTTTCTTCAGATTTGACCACATTGTATAGACAATATCTATATCATTCATTTTGTTACCCATTATAGAATTTGCTTTGACTAACTGGCACGCATCATCCAAAACGGAGTTGGGTATAGCATCAATAGTTTGACCCTGAAAGTTAAATAAGGTTTGAATACAACTACAATACTGAACACCATTGAAAGTAGCACGGTGACTAGTAATATAGTGACCAATTTATGTTGGCCTAACTGGTCAAAATGTACAGTCACAAACAATATACATGACAAACAAACAGACAATGTTCAGACGAGAATTTCTCGTGTTATAAGGATTGTGACTTTGAGATGTGACCTACTTTATGATGATATGGTTTCCAAATTTCGTTTAGTAACATGAAAATTAAATTTTTGCAGTAGGCTTCTAAACATTGCAAGTGTATTGGTGCTGCTCACTGTACTGAATAGCTGATAATTTTTATGGGATTTCAGGTATGGCTCCATAGTAAAAGTGGTTTGTTATCATGAATACAATGACATATTTAAGTATTACCCATCACACTATAGTTGCAAAAAAATTCTTACCGGAGCTAGACGAAGATATACATGAGCTGATGATACTTTATCAACATGGAACCACACGTCTTCAGGCCATCCCCACTTTATCAAGTCTTCATCTGCAAATGGTATTTGGTTTGAGGACAGGATACAGTGTAATAAACAATGCTGCAATTGTGATAAAATGTGATATCATATTGATCTCAACATCCATAGGCATTATTTCAGGGCATTATCAGCCATCCCAACTAGGTATGTGAAGGGCCACTTGATGCACATACTGTTAGACAGCATAGCAGTGCTACTGGCCCTAAACAACCACAGGCAATTCTGGGTTAATATATTATGAGTGCCATCAAGGCTTGAAAAAGGTTGGTAATCTCAATAACATCACCATACAATGGCTTAGAGGTCACAGTGCTTCACCAGGCAAAGATTCAACGCACTAACTCACTAGAATCAAGCATGGCATCTGTGGGACCAGAACCCACTGTGCCAGTCCCTTTCGTGTATCTAGGCACACTGGTAAGGAACCACACCACAAACTGCAGCTAAACCGTGGTGAGTGCAGGCAGGCCAAGCTGCCATGGATCACTAGGGAATAAGTGCAAAATTTAAATCCCTAACATACACCGAATTCATAGAGATATTGAAATGTTCCTTACTTTCATGTTTATCAGCACCCATGAACAGGGTTACAGGTGGAGCTACCACGCTACTAGTAAAGTAAAACACCATTTTTGCGTTTTCTGTAGTCCAATCTATAAAGCAACGTAGCGGTTCACGTTTATTCTAAAATTTACAACCAAGGCACCACCAGCACCACACCACAATTTTCTTTTATTTGTCAGTCTGTCATTCTGTTATGGTGACACAGTGACAGAGTGACACTTCCACTTGACAATTTGACAATACTTTTTTTTTTGGATAATAATGACTTGGTTCCTTGGACCTTTTAGTCAAGTCTTATTTGACAATACCAATAGCAAAAATGAACTGTGAACGATTGCATAATTTTAATTATTTAATTGCTATTGAAAAAATAAAATAGAGATGATCGTTTATTGTTTTTGTATTTGCTGACACAGAAGTCTCCATGCCCAGGCACCACCCGTGGGGGTTTCCTTTTTTCCTTTCCTTTACAGGAACTTTTCTAAATCATAGCGAGGACCAACTATTTATAGATCTCGGCCTAACCAGTATATTAATCTATGGGCCTAACTGTAAGCGCAGCCGGCACTAGTCTCACATATATTACTTTACTCTATGCGTCTCACTCTGAAAGTCTGAACTAGTCCAAGCATAGCTGAAAATCAACCACTATGCGTTAACCAGCATACAAATCTATGGATATCAAAAGGTTTTTTTTGTTGTAAATCTAAATAATTTTTGTTTATTTTTTTTGTCTTTTTCAACGTACCTAAATCCAACCCTGGTGACAGGTCTAACAAAGATTGACATTTAATTAACAATGACTTTTCTTTCTATCAGACGTGACGTGAACGACGAACGTGAAGATAAACAATCAAAAATGATCAATAGTCGTGACAAAAAGTATTGTATTTTACTTATACTTATTTAGTAAAACCAATCTAAAAAAAAACAAGTTAAAAATGGGTAGCCCAGAACGGGAATTATGTCCACCACCATCAGAGGAAGACGAACTAACTCTACCTAGAGCGAGTATCAATAAAATGATAAAAGAGTTGGTCCCTTCCGTACGTGTTGCCTTTGAGTCTCGGGAATTGATTCTAAACTGCTGCACGGAATTTATTCATCTGTTGAGTTCAGAGGCTAACGAAGTTTGTAATCAGAGCAACAAAAAAACAATCAATGCAGAACATGTACTCACAGGTGAGTTATCTTTGCTTCCAAAATTGGTTATTTTTACAACGTCGTCGTATCGTCTTTACGTCTACAATTAAGATTTTTAGAACTGGGTTACCCCAGGCCTTAGAATCCGCTCAAATACCTATTTTTGTTGCAGCACTGGACAGATTAGGTTTTAGTGACTATACTCTTGAAGCGGAGGCTGTATTGAAAGATTGCAAAGCTGTTGCTGCAAAGAGAAGACGTCAAAGCACAAGACTTGAGAATCTTGGTATACCTGAAGAAGAATTGTTAAGACAGCAACAAGAACTTTTTGCTAAGGTAACTAACTAGCTATTCTCAGTTTTAAATGTAAAACTTGCACTTGAATCGAGTTTTACTAGCTCATTACAACATTCTAGATTCTGTAGGAGAACTGTGTACTGACATGTTTTATGAAATTTAAAAGTTATTTGAATTGTCTTTTTGATCCATCAAAAAATCATAGGTATCCTTTCAGAGCTGTGATTTTAATTTAAGAAACACTACAGTTCATGATAAATTTTCTAACTATACAATTACCAAAAGCCAAAAACCTTTCTTGTAAGTATAGATAATCTGTAATTATTCTATTTTAGGCAAGAGAAGAACAAGCAAAGCAAGAGCAACAACAGTGGCTATTGTTGCAGCAACAAGGGTTAGTGGGTGCCGAGGGAGCTCCACAGCCATATGTGCCGCCTCCCCCAGGACCCAGGATTGATGATGAAGAGGATGATGATTACTCATAGATCTATTAATAACATAATTGTAAATTATCCATTAGATTTTCCTGTAAATGGTAAATTGAGGATAATATGGTTTTTTGATTGGTGAATAAAAATGTATTTTGTGTTGTATTTAATACAAATAAAAAATAAGACCAATAAAACTTCGTTTATTGTTTTATTAGCCAATAATGTCTCACTTTATCTTTAACTAGGTAAAGACATCCACTCTTTCTTTCCAAGTATCTACTCTTTTTACCATGATCATCATCTTTCGATCATTCATCACACCAGCCATTGCAGAAAAACTTTTTGTAACTTATTAAAAACCAACCACTATTTTGAGACTCTGTGACTGTCAAAATATTAACTTGTCAACAACAAAACTGTTTTGGCTTGAAATAGCTGTAAATTTTCAAAATAATGTTATCAACAAAATGAGTAGTGATTCTAATCAAAAATACAAAATACCAAAACAAAATACTTTAGCAACTACAAATCCAGGAACATCAGTATGTAGCAGTTGTTCTAAAACCGTTACATGGTGCCTTGATTAATATAGAAAACCTGTTGTCTATGTAACTTTTAGTAATATTAAATTTGAAACACTTAAGCGGGTTATCGCGCGTCGCCACGGCCTCACCTCCATTATGACTTACATAATTCTCAATCATCATAAGGTTGTTTGTAGCAACAAACGTAGTGAATAAGACCATTAGAAAATAAGCCAGTTCTCACACTTCTCACCCCCCTTGTTAAAAGAAAACAAAACGAGTCAGACTTAGATTAAAGGGATTTTTTCTACTTATCGAGAGTTGTTCATTTCAGAAATATTCTTAGAAGTGACTGTTGGTCGAAAGCCTACATTACAGTTGTGTTACAGAGACCAAGATATAGAAGAAATGAACCTGTGACGAAAATCACAGTTCAACCCCTATGTGCACTGCTAGCTAAAGACTCAGAATGGGTTGACATATTGCAGACATCTCAAGCAGGAGAATCCGTAAGATCTTCTGCCAATGTGTCTGACGATGAAGAAGTATTACAACTAGTAAGTAATTATCTAATCTCATAATTACAAATGTTCTTATCGTGTGGGCAGTAAGGTCTAACAACCCCACACACCCTAGGGTCAGGGTTTCTAAACCGCCCAAGGGCATATCTGACATGGTTTGCCAACCACCATTTGGCGGCCGGGACCACCGGCTTATATCTACGTGCCTTCCGAAGCACAGAATCATCTTTTTATCGGACAATCAGGTGATTCAAGACTGCAATGTACTAGCCAAACTGGAAACGACTTTACAAAGTATTCCCATGGGAGTCGAACCGCCTAAACCACTCTATCACGGAGGCACTTTACAAATAAACCAACAAAACTTTTGTAAAAACAACTTACCAATTACTTTTAGGTAGAATGTGAAGATGGGCCGCAGATGAAACCACTGGCTATTATGTTTCCGGGGTTACTTGACAAAGACCCTGCGACACTGCAGGGCATGCTGACCAAGGTCATGTCAACTACTGAAGTAACAAGACATTTAGTGGACCTTGGGCAAAAAGCAAATTTTAAGTTCATGAAAAAAGCAGATCGTTTGATTCCGCCTAATAAGGTACCTACCCCACAATTGGGTTGTTACTTGTTTTGTTTGTATACAAGAAGAACTGAGCTCGATCGGATGGGAGGTCCGAAGTAGGTACCTCTCACTGATAGGTTGCTATAAGATCCATAACCACCAACGATAACATGCGAGAATTAAGCCATATTTGTTGCTACCTAGCCAGATATACATATAGAAAGATTGGTAACGACGTGTCTATCCAAAGATGAGATCTATTGCCACTTTGCCACAACCCTATAGCAACTGTCTGTCGGGTAGTAGCCCACCAGACACAACTCTACCAGTCCTCCCTTTTCAATCGGATGACGGGCTGGTTGACTGCAAACCCTGTCTGACATACATACCCATAAATATTAATAAGTAGTGTTAAGGATGATATTGGTCGCGCCGCGTAAGATGAACGCTGGAGGTCAAGCTGCGCATTAGGCGATTTATCGGTCTGTTTGGTCGTATGAGGTAGGGGCGGGGCCCCAGACGGAATAGCGTACCGGAAAAAATGCGATGCATTTTTGGCGATACGCTATTGGTCCGTCGTTCTCAAAATACTATGGCACACAAGTTTTACGAAATGGTTTTACGTAACAATTGAGAAAAATGATTTATGACGTAAATTGTTTTTTGAAGAGAGAGGCTGATAATAAAATCTATTTAAAGGGTGTTTGGAAGGGAGCTGTACATTCGCCTAGGGTAGAAACTAGGGATAGTCTGCTACCTACCCCCGCCCATTATATTGACCTTGGCCTCAAGGTTTTTTTTTAATTTATTATTATTTTTTATTTGACTTTTTTATGATTTTTTGACTAAAACTACCTGTAGCTCAAAATCTATCCATGGGACCGGTCGGCTAATGGTCTTGTTTTAATCGTTAGAGTCTTAGGGTCCTGCAAAAAATTTATTTTACACCAGAAAATTGTGGAGAAGAAAAGTTATGGGGCCTGAAGTACCGTAGTAAGGTAAAGAAATAATTTTAAATTAAAAAAAAACCTTGAGGCCAAGGTCAATATAATGGGCGGGGGTAGGTAGCAGACTATCCCTAGTTTCTACCCTAGGCGTATGTACAGCTCCCTTCCAAACACCCTGTATATAAAAGAAAGTCGTGTTAGTTACTTCACTTATAACTCAAGAACGGCTGAACCGATTTAGCTGAAAATTGGCAGGGAGGTAGTTTAGAGCCAGGAGAAGGACATAGGATAGTTTTTGTTCTTTTTTTTTTGGGTAAGTAGATAGTTAGGTTGTAGGTAGGTAGATAGGTAGGTAGGTAGTATTTAGGTAGGTAGTAGGTAGGTAGTAGGTAGGTAGTAGGTAGGTAGTAGGTAGGTAGTAGGTAGGTAGTAGGTAGGTAGTAGGTAGGTAGTAGGTAGGTAGTAGGTAGGTAGTAGGTAGGTAGTAGGTAGGTAGTAGGTAGGTAGTAGGTAGGTAGTAGGTAGGTAGTAGGTAGGTAGTAGGTAGGTAGTAGGTAGGTAGTAGGTAGGTAGTAGGTAGGTAGTAGGTAGGTAGTAGGTAGGTAGTAGGTAGGTAGTAGGTAGGTAGTAGGTAGGTAGTAGGTAGGTAGTAGGTAGGTAGTAGGTAGGTAGTAGGTAGGTAGTAGGTAGGTAGTAGGTAGGTAGTAGGTAGGTAGTAGGTAGGTAGTAGGTAGGTAGTAGGTAGGTAGTAGGTAGGTAGTAGGTAGGTAGTAGGTAGGTAGTAGGTAGGTAGTAGGTAGGTAGTAGGTAGGTAGTAGGTAGGTAGTAGGTAGGTAGTAGGTAGGTAGTAGGTAGGTAGTAGGTAGGTAGTAGGTAGGTAGTAGGTAGGTAGTAGGTAGGTAGTAGGTAGGTAGTAGGTAGGTAGTAGGTAGGTAGTAGGTAGGTAGTAGGTAGGTAGTAGGTAGGTAGTAGGTAGGTAGTAGGTAGGTAGTAGGTAGGTAGTAGGTAGGTAGTAGGTAGGTAGTAGGTAGGTAGTAGGTAGGTAGTAGGTAGGTAGTAGGTAGGTAGTAGGTAGGTAGTAGGTAGGTAGTAGGTAGGTAGTAGGTAGGTAGTAGGTAGGTAGTAGGTAGGTAGTAGGTAGGTAGTAGGTAGGTAGTAGGTAGGTAGTAGGTAGGTAGTAGGTAGGTAGTAGGTAGGTAGTAGGTAGGTAGTAGGTAGGTAGTAGGTAGGTAGTAGGTAGGTAGTAGGTAGGTAGTAGGTAGGTAGTAGGTAGGTAGTAGGTAGGTAGTAGGTAGGTAGTAGGTAGGTAGTAGGTAGGTAGTAGGTAGGTAGTAGGTAGGTAGTAGGTAGGTAGTAGGTAGGTAGTAGGTAGGTAGTAGGTAGGTAGTAGGTAGGTAGTAGGTAGGTAGTAGGTAGGTAGTAGGTAGGTAGTAGGTAGGTAGTAGGTAGGTAGTAGGTAGGTAGTAGGTAGGTAGTAGGTAGGTAGTAGGTAGGTAGTAGGTAGGTAGTAGGTAGGTAGTAGGTAGGTAGTAGGTAGGTAGTAGGTAGGTAGTAGGTAGGTAGTAGGTAGGTAGTAGGTAGGTAGTAGGTAGGTAGTAGGTAGGTAGTAGGTAGGTAGTAGGTAGGTAGTAGGTAGGTAGTAGGTAGGTAGTAGGTAGGTAGTAGGTAGGTAGTAGGTAGGTAGTAGGTAGGTAGTAGGTAGGTAGTAGGTAGGTAGTAGGTAGGTAGTAGGTAGGTAGTAGGTAGGTAGTAGGTAGGTAGTAGGTAGGTAGTAGGTAGGTAGTAGGTAGGTAGTAGGTAGGTAGTAGGTAGGTAGTAGGTAGGTAGTAGGTAGGTAGTAGGTAGGTAGTAGGTAGGTAGTAGGTAGGTAGTAGGTAGGTAGTAGGTAGGTAGTAGGTAGGTAGTAGGTAGGTAGTAGGTAGGTAGTAGGTAGGTAGTAGGTAGGTAGTAGGTAGGTAGTAGGTAGGTAGTAGGTAGGTAGTAGGTAGGTAGTAGGTAGGTAGTAGGTAGGTAGTAGGTAGGTAGTAGGTAGGTAGTAGGTAGGTAGTAGGTAGGTAGTAGGTAGGTAGTAGGTAGGTAGTAGGTAGGTAGTAGGTAGGTAGTAGGTAGGTAGTAGGTAGGTAGTAGGTAGGTAGTAGGTAGGTAGTAGGTAGGTAGTAGGTAGGTAGTAGGTAGGTAGTAGGTAGGTAGTAGGTAGGTAGTAGGTAGGTAGTAGGTAGGTAGTAGGTAGGTAGTAGGTAGGTAGTAGGTAGGTAGTAGGTAGGTAGTAGGTAGGTAGTAGGTAGGTAGTAGGTAGGTAGTAGGTAGGTAGTAGGTAGGTAGTAGGTAGGTAGTAGGTAGGTAGTAGGTAGGTAGTAGGTAGGTAGTAGGTAGGTAGTAGGTAGGTAGTAGGTAGGTAGTAGGTAGGTAGTAGGTAGGTAGTAGGTAGGTAGTAGGTAGGTAGTAGGTAGGTAGTAGGTAGGTAGTAGGTAGGTAGTAGGTAGGTAGTAGGTAGGTAGTAGGTAGGTAGTAGGTAGGTAGTAGGTAGGTAGTAGGTAGGTCGTAGGTAGGTAGTAGGTAGGTAGTAGGTAGGTAGGTAGGTATGTATTTAGTAGGTAGGTAGGTAAGTAGTAGGTAGGTAGTAGGCAGGTAGTAGGTAGGAAAAAGGGCATTGCAAGGCATGCGGGTTCAGCTAGTTATTGATAATTTAAAACAATGCATCGAACGGGCGCAGAGGCAACAAAATGTCCCGCGTCGGGGCCGCGGGTTGTACACTAGTTATCGCGGCCTCGTACATAAAGGGCTAAGAAGGAACATGGGTGGTTTTTAGTCAGTAGAAGTCTGACACTTCCTTTCGCTCTGCCCAAGAGCGGGAGGGGTTATTCGATGATTTTCCACCCGCCAAAAAAAAAAAGGCAACAAAATGTTGCGAGTGTACAGTAAGAATTGTGTTTTTGATGTTTTAATTGAACACATTTACAACACCCACACACAAAACGTGTTTATCCATTTAATGATATTTTATTTAATATATTATTCGATGTCAACCTATATAATAATAGGCAATATAGTTCCAAAATAAAACAAAAGGCTTAGTAGTTTTGTGCGCGAACACCCCCCCCCCCCGCTTTCCCCTCATCGTTATTTTTATGTGGCGACAACTATACATTTATTTACTTATTTATTTGGCTTACCAACGAGTTTGTACATTAATCTTTTGTCTTATCCATAATGAGATGGAGGCCGCTTTTTCTAAATAAATCCCTATGCTCCATCAGTTTTATTCTTTAATATTATATTGTTGTTTACAGCAATGGATGGAAAGTTTGACTGAAAACAGCAATTCATATGGTTCTATAAACTCTGGGCCACTTAGCAACTGTAAGTAATTTTAAAAATTTTCCTGTAATAACAACAAACAATAATAAATATTATTTACTCAATTTTTCCGACTTTCTCTAACAATTTTATTTATCTGTAAAGGTATGTATGTTCTAACATAATTATCTAAAAAGGTGTATCAAGTGATTATGAAGCCGACAGTGAAATTACGCTTCTGCGCTGTGATATGCGGGGCTCTATAAATTTTCTCATTCGTTCTTCTAAATCTTAGTAGACACATGAAGGTATATTAGACCTACAATATTATGAATATAGGTGCAAGTGCAAAGACTCATTGTCTAGCATGACCAAGTTCATTCCATTGCAATCATATTTTGCGTTACCATGGGAATGTGAGTGCATGGTAAACCTAACTCGGATCGAGTGATCTCGCTTGGGGTGATAAGTAACCGACTTTCTGAGCACACATCGCGCAGTGTAACTTGCTGTTGCTTCGTCACCGTAGATAAACTGACAAGATTTATGTAAGGTGTATTTATCTGCATAATAAGGCCACGTTGTAGAAGCGATCCGCGTACCTACGTATCGCGCTTTCAGAGTGCATGAGTCGGTACTCTACTCATGCACTCTAATTCGCTCTATTAGTATTATCAGAGAATATAAGAATTAAATATAGATTAATATCAGTGTGTTCTCACCCTTATTTAAGAGTCGATTCTTAACACAATAACACACATTCACTTGAATGACTAAGTACGAACATACAAGACACCAGGCGCGGATCTAGCCCTCAAAAAGGTTGTGGGCACAGTCATCCGAAAATCGGCCAAGTGCGAGTTGGAGTATGAACTCGCTCATGATGGATATAGCGACTTTGGGATATGGTGTTTATTTGGGAGTTTCATTTTTAGTTTCCCGAAAAGAGCTCAGAGTCTTTAAATTTTGTATGTTCACATAAGGCAGGATTCAAGAATCAGAGTAATAAGCTCCTTAAAGTTAGCATCCAGTATGAAATTAAGAAGTCTTCTTAGTGTCTGAATTTATGCCTTGTCAGGAGTTACTGAGACAGCCCATCCATGATACTGTCCAGCCTGACGGAATGGAGGACCCATCCCAGGCTGTAAATTCATTTCAGGACAGTATTCTCAACCAAGAAACAACTGAAATTACACAAGAATATTTAGAAGTGGTACAACCGGAGATTTATGACAGTCATGATTCTTACTCAATAATGTTCTCAGATAGTATAGGAAGAGGTGTAGGTAAATTAATAAGTAATAGACCTGAGTTTTTCCCATCAAAATCATTGTATGCCAGGGTCAACATACCAACAGATAGTGGCCTCAGTAACTAAAAATGTTAATAATATAAATACTGATATAACTATATTTGTAGGAAATAGTTCAAAAATTAAAACAGAAGACCTCACAAACTTTGTAACTGAGTTGTTAAGGTTGAAGTGTCGGAAAATAATATTGTGTGCTTTTCCATACATTAAAAAATTGTCAAACAGGAAAAATAATTATACAAGGTGTTGATTTGCATCCTCGTCAAATTTCAGGAGGTTGTCATAAAAGACATAAATAATCAATTGAAGTACGGTAGCGGGTAATAACTAATAAGCGCTGCTTTTTTTTTGTTGTTGAAATTTAACAGTATTTCAGAATTAAACCCTTAATTCAATACAAATAAAACAGAATCACCCGACTGCGCACACAGCTACAATGCAGCTGAGCTGTGTGCGTGTGTGACGACGTCTGTACCTACGAAATGCAAGCCGCGTGCGCTCGAGCGCGACCGAGCCATGACCGGTAGCAATCATTTTACCTAATTTTATTTCGAAAACCACCTACATTATTGTCATAAATTTCGCTTAATAACTAACTCATTTTTGAGCATCATTGGAATACGGATTAATCTTACTAATGACAGTAATACTAGTCGCCAAAGAAAAGTTCACTGACCTGATATCAGATGATTAATAAAATGTTAGTTTTGCTTTATCCTTCAACCTAAAGTTTTCGTAGTGATTTTGTTTTTATTTGTGGATTAACTCATTTTTGAGCATCATTGGAATACGGAAATCTTACTAATGACAGTAATACTAGTGCGCCAAAGAAAAGTTCACTGACCTGATATCAGATGATTAATAAAACGTTAGTTTTGCTTTATCCTTCAACCTAAAGTTTTCGTAGTGATTTTGTTTTTATTTGTGGATTAAATTGGTTGATTTGAAATTTTCTTTCCTACTTAACGGGTTTAGGACCGGCAATAATACCTACCTTAGTTGGTGTACCGATCCACTAAGTCTAAAAATGTTTTCTACGTTTGATGGAAATGGAAAGACGTGCTAATTAAGTGTATGTACCTACGTGGTGATACTTTCGACTCTTAGGTATTATTGGCGTAGTTAAAAATTTGAAATCAAATTATTTACACTAATAAAATTGATTAAGCTAACAACGTATTTACAAAATGTACAAATAAATAAATTACCTACTTAAGTTACCCGGAGGTATTGTTCAAAGTGGCCACCATCACGCTCCTCGCACAATCGAGCACGACGTAGCTGGTTTTCCTTCACCTTACGTAACACTAACACATTCGTTTTTATTTTAAAGTGTCGAAAGCACTAATGATCCTTGCACGTAATTCTGTTACACTTGTCACTTCCTCCGTGTAAACCCAACATATCCTCGACAACGTGACGCAACAGCTCCAGGTATTTGGCACTGTTGAGGTACCCATCAATGAAGTAGGGTCCAAGCACATGTTCCCCTATTATGCCAGCCCACACATTCAGTCCAAACCGCACTTGGAACGCATGCCGTTTGGTTACGTGCGGGTTATGGTAGCGGTGAGCCCACCAATGTTCGTTATGAACATTGTAGACGCCAACTCGAGTAAATAAACACTCGTCCGTCCACAGGATGTTGGCGTCTTGGTGTTCCAGCAACCAGCGACAAAATGTAATCCGCACGGCATTATCACCTGAGTGAATGTCTTGTGCCTTGCGGTAGTGGAACGGGTGTTGCAGTTCACGCTTCAGTAGGCGCCACACTGTGGTGTGGTGCACTCCAAAGTGTTGACTAGCCTCCCGCGTGCTTGCCCGTGGGTCTCGCTGGAAGTACTCCAGGATATCTTCTTGCAAGGCGACAGGCAGGCCTACGCTGCCGCGAGCTTGAGCATGCAGGGGAACGTCAAACTGCCGATGATCCCTCAGTCTTTGCGTAGCAGCCAGCATGACGCTCTGTGATGGAGGTTCCCGATCGGGAAACATTTCGGTGAACATCTGGATGGCTCGTCGTAGGCTGTCTCCACTGATGGCATACAGACGGACCATCTCCACCAACTCGACATTTGAATAGTTGTCCGTCATCTTGCACTTTGTACCTACGTCTCAACGATGTACCGAGAAGCGAAATTCGCAAAGCACCCGCACGCTTCGGCGACATCAAACACACTGTTAGTTCCAGAGCCGCGGGGGCGCGGCTAGGAGCGTGCGCGCACCGTGATTGGGGTAGGATTGACTACCTACGAATTTATTGAATGAACGTTGCGTATGCGTTGTGTATGTATTGTTTGCTTTTGTTTGTGTGTAAAAGCGCGGTTATAGGGCTAGTAACAGACAGGCCGCGTTTAAATACGGCTGGTTTACACTTACGGATTTCCGCACATAAGAAAAATAAATAAAAAAATACCTACCCATTTTATTGTTGATTTGGGTCGAGAATCATTAGCATAATTACGTCCTTGAATTTGACTAGGATGCAAATCAACACCTTGTATTCACATGCTAAACAGGCATGTTCATTTCTTAGTTGGTCACTATAGTGACAGACTGATATACTTTGATACCAACAGTTTTGTTGATAGACTTAAGTTGACACGGGGTAATGTGTATCTACCTATTAGTTGTAGACACAAAATAGCTAGGCTATTAGTTTATAATATTCACTCAGACATAAGTAGTATGTCGATGCATAGTTCTATAATTGACACGGCCAATATTAGTAATTATACTAATAATTCTTTTTACAATGTTTTAAATTTTTCTTTGGACAATCCTTGTGTAACTTTAGACGATTCTCGAGTGGGATCCAATAGTAGTAAGATTTCATTGCCTGTTAGCATGGGAGTCTTGGAACACACTCCAGATAATTTAAACTAGTTAGTAAGACAACAGAAGATACTAGTACCATTAATGTTATACCAAACCCTAACATTGTACCTTCTGGCTCTCAAAGACCTAAATGTAAAAAAGGGGCTAAGCAGAATGACTTACAATTGTTTCATCAAAATATTCAAGGTTTCTCTTCAAAGCAACTTGAAATTGAATTGTTTTTAGAAAGAACAAAGTTTGAAATTGTTTGTTTTACTGAGCATTGGTTAAGAGATTATGAGATGCTAATTAATTACGCAAACTACAGTGTGGGCAGTTGTTTTAACCGTAAATCTAAGATTCGTGGGGGTTCATTAATCTTAATTAAAAATTGTATTAAATTTAAAACTCGTAGTGATATTGTTGATCTATCGGTTGAATATAATATAGAGCTGTCTTGTGTTGAGCTCGATAAGCATATTATAGTGTGCGTTTACAGACCCCCAAATTATCAAAACTATTCTATATTTGAGTCAGTAATGGAAGATGCTTTAGCAAAACTTGCAACTAGTCATAAATCTCTAGTTATCTGTGGTGATTTTAATGTAAATATTTTAGACAAAAACTCTAATACCAGTAGATTTTTACATCTTTTTAAATCATTCAATCTGTTAAACGTGTTTTCAGAACCAACCCGAATTACTACAAATTCTGCTACATGTATTGATAATGTTTTTTGTGGTTGTGAATACTTGGATAAATCCATTGTAAATTACCTGCCTTCGGATCACAGCGGTCAATCCGTGGTTTTCGAGTCCTACATACCAGTACAAAAACTCCAAATAAAATCTAGGCAAATAACACCTAGCAATTTAAATAAGTTTAATGATAATTTAATTAGAAATTTAGGCATTCCAAGCCAGATTATTGACAATGTAAATCTATTTTATGAGGAATTCTTTTCGGTGATTCACACAGAGTTCAATAATACAATAAAAATGAAAACTAAATCTACACACATCAAAAGTGTCTAGGGATCAAGCATTTTTATGCGGATTTCTTGAGATTGAGATGTGGCTTTGTAATAAATTTATGATTTTATAAATTTATATGGATCCTTTTTGGTGCATTTCATAATTTGAATCAGGAACTGTGAATCAAATTCGAGTAAAAGATGAAAATCAGCTGTCAATATTTTCCCTATAAAAACATACAACGCATTGAAGACATTATTAGTGCTACTGTTTCCCTACTACTGATTAAAACCAACGTTATTATGGAGCGGCGACGTCATTTAAGCAGGGAAGAAATGCTCAGAGCCGTGGGAATGATAGAAGCTGGTTCCCGGCAACGTACTGTGGCTTTAGCTCTGAATACAAGTCAGAGTGTTATCAGTCGACTTTGGACACGTTACCCAAGGCACTGGTACCGTGGCTGAGCGCCATGGAGGACGGTATCGCTGCACCACACGGAGACAAGACCGATACATTCAAATCTTAACTCGAAGAGCTCCAACAATAACCGCCATGATGTTAGCCGTGAGGCTTCATCAGTCTTCAGGGAACTTAATTAGCGACCAAACAGTCAGAAACCGCTTGCATGAAGTGAACCTTCATTCCCGAAGACCGCTACGGATACCACCTATAGCAATGCACAATCGTAGGATTCGATATCAATGGGCTCTTGAACACAGAAATTGGGCAGAAGAACAATGGCGTTTCGTGTGCTTTTCTGATGAGTCTCGTTTTGGTATGAGACCGGATACAAGACGTATACGACACCGGATAACCCCTGGACGCCAACAGCGATTAAAATCCTGCCAGGAAGTCCATCCTTATAGTGGTGGAACCATCATGGTATGGGCGGGTATTTGGATCGGCGGAAGAACTGAGTTGATTTGGATCAGAGGCAACCTCAACGCTCAAATTTATGCTGAGACGATTGTATCAGACGTCATCGTTCCTCTACAAGTGCAAATCGGTCCCTTATTTCAGTTAATGCATGATAATGCACGACCGCACACCGCAAGAGTTGTAAGACAGACTCTCGCCGCAGCTAACATCAATGTCCTGCCCTGGCCTGCTCAGTCGCCAGACTTGAACCCGATTGAGCATGCATGGGATATGCTACAGAGAAGAGCTCTGCCGAATATGGAGGGTATCCAGTCGCAAGAAGACCTTTTTTTGTTGTTGCAACGAACATGGGCGGCCATTCCACAGCGTGATTTGGATGAACTCATTTTGAGTATGCCAAACCGATGTTCTTGTGTTGTTAGTGTTCGCGGTAGAAACACGGATTATTAATTGTTTAAGTTACCCAATAAAATTTTAAAGAAAACTGTTATTTCAGTCTTTTTTTCGAACTTTAATGTTAGTGGTTCAAATGTCAAAAATCCCTTTATTAGGAAAATGGCAAATTTCTTTATTAATGCAAAGGTGACTTGGTTTATCGTTACTGTGACAAACGAAAACACTTTATTTGATAAATCCTTAAAGAAAATTTTAATTAATATCAATCAGGAGAAAAGTTATTGCAAAAATATATGTTGATCCCTAGACACTTTTGATGTGTGTATTTGCCCTAAATTTATGTTCAGTGACTGGGCAACGAAGGGCATTAGGAAAAGTAGGGAGCGATTGTTTGAGCTGTACGGTCTTAGGCCTTGCATTAACTCAGAAACTTTTAATAAATATGTTGCAACTTACTCTAAAATCTTTAAAAACGCTTGCAAAGTAGCTAAAGCCTTATTCATTAGCAACAAGATTAAATCGGCCGATAATAAAATAAAGACAGTTTGGAAAATTATCAATAGTGAAACAAATAGAAGTAAAAAATATAATAATGATATCAGTCTAGAGACTTCACGTGGCCTTTTAAGTTCTAAAAACGAAGTTGCTCAGGAATTTGTGGATTTTTTCACTAGTATCCCACTTAAAACTACTGAAACCTTAAATTCGTCACCCCTGCTTTCTATTGAGTTATTAAGAGCGAACGTTTCAGCCTGTCCGGTTGAGTTTCAATTTAAACATATAAACCCCATAGCAGTCATTAAAGCTTTTAAGGAAATTAAAGTCAAATTAACAGAAGATCTATGGGGACTGTCGATTAAAGTTTGTCAAGCTATTATTGAGACTGTAGCTCCGTACTTAGCCTTAATATTTAATTTGTGTGTGGACCAGGGAGTCTTCCCAAACCTTATGAAATACAGCAAGGTAATACCACTTTTTAAATCCGGTGACAGTAAAGACACCAATAACTATAGACCCGTATCCGTTTTGCCCGTTTTTAGCAAGGTGTTTGAAAAGGTAATGCTTAATCAAATGCTCATCCACTTTAACACCAATAAAATCTTACATGAGAAACAGTATGGTTTCACCAAAGAACGTTGTACAACTGACGCCGGTGTCACCTTATTAAAACATATATTTACTGCGTGGGAAGAGTCACAAGATGCCATAGGGATCTTCTGTGACCTCTCGAAAGCATTTGATTGTGTCAACCACGAAACCCTTCTCATAAAGCTTGAACATTACGGTTTAGGGAAACTTGCGCTCAGTTTAATGAAATCGTATTTAAACGATAGACATCAGCAAGTACAAATAAATGGTGTCAATTCAAAAGGCTTAAAAGTAAGTATGGGTGTGCCACAAGGTTCGATATTAGGTCCCTTTCTCTTTTTAGTCTATATTAATGATCTACCCCATTTATTTAAAAACCAACCTGAAATGGTATTGTTTGCCGACGATACTTCTTTAATATTTAAGGTAAACAGACGTGCCACAAATCTTGATGACGTAAATAACGCCCTACTGCAGGTTCATAATTGGTTCACAGTTAATAATTTAGTATTAAATGGGAAAAAAACGAAATGCATAAGATTTGCTCTACCAAATGTCAAAAGTACTGATTGTGACATAATCTTGAATCAAGAGAAACTAGAATTTGTCGATGAAACTGTTTTCTTGGGGATAACGATTGACTTAAGACTACAGTGGGGTCCGCATTTAACATCTCTTGCAGGCCGGCTGAGTTCAGCAGCATATGCTGTTAGGAAAATCCGTCAATTTACTGACATAGATACCGCGAGACTAGTCTATTTTAGCTATTTTCATAGTGTTATGTCATACGGTATTTTACTATGGGGACGGGCTGCAGACATCGAATCTATATTTATTCTGCAGAAAAGAGCCATTAGAGCCATATATGGTCTACGAAGACGCGATTCTCTGAGAGAGCTGTTTAAGGAAATTAACATCATGACAGTACCTTGTCAATACATCTATGAAAACATCATGTACGTTAGAAAAAATCTGCATTTATTTAGCAAAAGAGGTGATAGACACCACTATAATACGAGAAATAGGGACGAATTAGTTCAGCCAGGTTTCAGGCTAGCTAATGTAGACTCATCTTTCATGGGGTACTGTTTAAAATGTTACAATAAAATACCCCCTCACATTCTTCAACTGAAGGAGGCCAAATTTAAATCTTGTATAAAACGCACACTATGTAGGCAAGCATACTATAAGTTAGGGGATTACATTGATGATAAAAATGCTTGGCTCAATGCTGGTCCTGCTCCACAACCATAGGGGCAAATAAATCGATTATCATGTGAAGTTATTGTGGAAGCTGCAGAAGATTGTTAAAATATCTTAATATTATATAATTGCATAGCACATGTGTGAGTACTATGTACTACTATAAAGCCACTTTTTACATTTAGTTATTATTATATTTTTTTTTGTGACTTTGTCCTAGTTGCTGAGAGAATGTCATGCTCACTCAAATGTCTCGCTGATAGTGGCGCGTGTGTCGGATCATTTAGCTCCCTTCAAAATGGTTGAGCTGAATGGTGCTGATCCATGCGTCATGTTCGTGAACGGGCGCTGTCAGTAGAGACTGGTCATCTCTTAGTTGCCATGGATATATATTTTTTATTTGTTTATTGTATCGGTTACTGGACGCTCTTAACTTGCACGTATTTTTATTTTTTTGTACTTTGTTCTCACTTAAGTGTAAGATCGCAGCATTAAAATTTAGGCTAGCTAAAGAGACTACTTTAGCTAGCACATTGTTCAACTGAATGAGACGCAATTAAAATCTTGTATAAACCGCACATTGTGTAGGCAAGCATATTATAAGTTAGGGGATTAAATTGATGATAAAAATGCTTGGCTTAATTCTGGGCCTGCTCCACAACCATTGATTACCTATCATGAGAAGTTATTGTAGAGGCTGCAGAAGATTGTAAGAATATCTTTGCATTGTATAGATTCAATATCTTAATATTATATAATTGCATGGCATTACATTTAGTTATTTTTTAGTGACGTTGCCCTGGTGTCTGAGAGTATGTCATGCTCACTTAAATGTCTCGCTGATGGTGGCGCATGTGTCGGATCATTAAATTCCCTTCAAAATGGTTGAGTTGAATGGTGCTGATCCAGGCGTCATGTTCGTGAACGGGCGCTGTCAGTGGAGACTGGTCATCTCTTAGTTGCCATGGTTTATTTATTTATTTTTATTTATTATATGTTTTTACTCTGGACGCTCTTAACTTGCACGTCTTGCTACATAGTTCTCACATAATATACCATCTCAACATGAATGATGTAATGTACCAAGATTTTGTAATAATATTCTGATTGAAAAGAGTGTCCATGGAGTTTCTTGCCCTTTCTTCTCCATAGAGATCTACGCTAGGGAATGGGCAACTACAGTACTTTCACAAGTTATTATGCCTTGTGTCTGTGACTGTAGCTTTAGAGTGCAATGCGTCGTTCCGGGGGTTACTGCGTCGAGTTGCGCGGCGCCGGATGTTTGCGGCGGCGAGTGCTGCGGGTGCGGCGGCGTGCGGCGGCGCGTGCCGTGGCGGCGGGTGCGCTGGGCTCCGGATTGCGGGGCGACGGTTGCGCATTGCATTCGTTGTTCCGTGATTCGGGGTCTCGTGCATTCGTTGTAGCGGTGTGCGTCGTTGCGTGCTTTCGTGCTCGCGGTGCTCGTTGTTGCTGGCATTCGGCGGCGTGTGATTCGGCGTGGTGGCTTTCGGAATGACGTATTGCACTCGTAGATTTGTTTTTATGAATTGTTCTTCTGACATTCAAAAGTGCCTATAAAGGTTTAATTGAAATAAATGCTTTGAGTTTGAGTTTGAGCCAATACAAAAAACATGCGAGAGCGCAGATTGCGAAAAATTTTCACGTCCTCAGACAAATTAGACTCTTTTCATTCATACAGGATTGAGAATAGAAGGTTTTCGGGCAATTTCTGTAAAAAGCAAACACGCAACGATGTAATCGCGAGCGCAGTGAGCTAAAAATTTTTTAGCATTCCGCCTCGCATCAACCTAGATCGCTTCGATTTCGGGGGAAGGTGAGGAGGTTCCCCGAGGTGAGTTAGAATTGCAAATGTCAACATGAAGACAACACAAGACTTAACAAGAGTGAGTGGAGCAAGCCAGCATTTGAAAGGATTCGGTTCCAAGGCGGTAGCCCCGGAATCCGCTCTCCATAATACGGAATGCAGGAGCGAGAGAAAGGACCTTAAAAATTTAAGCATTCCGCCTCCGACCAAAATGGAATAGCGAGCAAAGCGAGTTTACAATATTTGTTTGCTGCATTGGAATTATAGTTAGTTTCTGTTGTGCATTTTCTGAAGATTTTGAGGGGGTCATGATGACCCCTATGACCGGAAAAAGTGTGACGTAACAAATCTATTAGGGTTGTGGGCATGCCCATCATGCCCACAACGGTGGATCCGCGCCTGAAAGACACCACTTTTTAGGGTTCCGTAGTCAATATGGAACCCTTATAGTTTGCCATGTCCGTCTGTCCGTCCGCACTATATCTCAGAGACTCTTATTAATAGAAAGCTGTAATTTGGCATGAATATACAAATGAATTACGCCGACAAAGTGCTAAAGTAAAATATTGATATTTCCAGTACCTACACATTAAAGTTGGGGTGATTTTTTTATTCTAGCGAAGTCCATTGTGTGGGATGTCGCTAGAGAGGTCTTCAAAAAATATTGTAAGTTTTCTCAAACAGTTTCTCGATTAAGGGATTCGTTTGTGAAATATTAAGCTTTAAAGTGTACAATTTTGTTAGACTCAAGTGTGCCAACCTATAAGGGTTGTGTTTGGGCGTGTGAAAAAATTCAGGGTAGTTGCATATAATTATAACGAAAATAAAAGGAAAACTATCCCAGCTGGGCTTTACAAGTTTACGAGTAATAGTCGACCAACTTATAAAATGTACTTGTATGAAATATTTTTCTATAATGTATCCGCAGGTCTCAAAACTGCAAATGTAAGTTTGTTTTATTTTTACAATAAAAATCATCGTTCGGAGGTAGGTAGGCACTTAAGCAGGGTGGTTAATCAGTTTAGTAAGTTCACATATTCTGATGGGCCACTACGGAACCCTACATTGTGCGTGATTCGACATGCACTTGGCCAGTTTTATTAATATTGTACATTACAATTTTATATAACAAATACTATGTAAGTAAGAACAATGTTATTAATAAGATTATTATATGTAATAGGTATTTGAACTAGATATATAGGTATTATATTATCTATACTAATATTATAAAGCTGAAGAGTTTGTTTGTTTGAACGCTATAAACTCAGGATCTACTGATTGGAATTGAAAAAATATTTTTGTGTTGGATAGTCCATATAACGAGGAAGGCTTTAGGCTACATAGCATCACGCTACAACCAATAGGAGTTGAGCATAAATGAAAAATGTTGTAAAAACGGGAAACTATATTCTTTATTGAGGTCTTCCGTTGCGTGCGCTGCGAAAATGGTTTAAGTTATGCAAATATCTTAAATGAAGGAAAATATGTTCTTCTTTAAAAGTTTACAAAAAAGTTCGTGACAGCATAATCTATCTATTAAGTTTGACTCACTGTAACCATTTTTTACCATTGAAATGTTAGGTTCAATAGAGTTATTTTTTGCGAAGCTTATTTCACCCATATGATATTAATCTATATCTAAGTAAATGTGTTTGTTAGATAGAAAATAAAGAACATTGTGCCTTTTACTCTATGGTGTCTAAACAAATTTCTTAGAAGATATCGCAATATTAAAATGCCCGCGCGACAAAATAATAACGCGGTCCAACTGCCCACGCGTCCCAATGTAGATACGCGGAGATTCTGGCCTCCGGGAAATTCAAATTCAAAATATTTATTTCACCATAATATGTATTTACAAGGTGTTATTGTAATTGTTTTGTGAGCAGTGGTGGCCAAGTGGTGGCGGCCCCGACTTACGAACAGTTGGTCGTGGGTTCGAACCCAGGCAGGCAGGCGCATTACTTGGTGTAATTTATTTCATCACCACTGCTCTCGAAACGGTGAAGGAATACATTGTGAGGAAACCGGCATATATTAGAATAAAAAATTCGAAGATATTGACATCTACCAATCCGCACTGGGCCCGCGTGGTGTATTATTGCCCATCCCACTCCTAAAGAGGAGGCCTGAGTCCCTGCAGTGGGAACAATACAGGCTGATGATAATGATGATGATTGTATATTTAACAGTAAGAGATAGGTGCGAACCTATAGTGATTCTCACTTTAAAAATATAATCTAAGGTAATCTAAAATAATATTATAGAGAGGAAAGATTAGAATTTTTGTTTGTTACGATTTAACTTAAAATTACTCTGACGACTTTGAAAATTCTTTCAACATTAGACAGCTGATTGAATAGTACATTACTGCCGCGGTCTATAATGACTACTTTGCTGGTCGCGCTGATGATGGCCGACAGCGCAGCGTAGCGCAGCTCCAGGCCGACACAGCGCGGTCAGCGTGCAGCACTTGATGGACGAGCTGAGATAAAGGCCGAGACCGTAGGCCGAGGCCTTTACAGCGAGGACAGCAAGGGCTGCAATGATGGCCAAGCTGTAAGGCCTAGAGCGTAGCTAGGCTAGCTCGAGGCAATCATAGCGTGACCAGCGAAGCAGTCATTGTGGGCCAAGGTTTGTATAGTGCTTTACTCAAAAATGCAAGTACCTAATCTAAATAAAACCAGCAAGTAATTTAAATAAAAAATATATTAATTAACTAGACTTTTAATTAAAATGACAATTATGAAAAGTACAGTTACTAAAATTCAACACCGACTTTCCCGGTTTGATATTACTGATAGTTTGCGATAATTCTAATGCGGTGTTTGACTGCTGGATTATTTCTTCATTTATTACTTCATTTAAATCTTTTTTTTTTTACCTTTAGACGTACAAACAGCTGTGTTTTAAATAAAATCTTTTTGGAATTGATTTTTTAAAACGTTGAAACGTCAAAATAGCGGCCGGCAAAACATTGCCGGCCTGTTAGAGCGGCCAGCAAAACTTTGCCGGCCGCTCCTTGAAACAGACCGGCAAGGTCGACTTTGCTCAAACAAGTTTGTCAAAATAATGACAACATTACATGCATTTTTGAGTAAAAAATATTACTACGTTGGACAGTCGATCTATCGACGAAGGTTGTAAGCTATATAATAATATTATTGAGACGCAAGACGAAGTTGCGTGCGTCAGCTAGTTTGTTATAAATTGGGAAACAATTTATTTAAGAAGTTTGCCAGAAAAAGTTTTATTTTTGGAACTCATTTTACAGTCGAACATATTGTATTTTTTAAACGGTTTTAAAAAATACAATATGTCCGATTATTTAGCTCACCCCGTTTGTTTTATTTATTATTCTTGGGTCAAATTTAGTAATTCAAATTTCACCCTCTTCCTGTCAACCGATTAATCTGAAATTTTGTATACACTTTGGATTTTGGTGACAATACAATTATGTTTATTCATTATCATTATAAATTCAAGATGGCCGCCGCTACAAAATGGCGGATAACGGGTTTTATCAATCCCATCAATATGGGTATCAAATGAAAGGGCTCAACAAGCAGAATACAATATACTATAAAAAATTGAAATACAAGATGGCGGCCGCTACAAAATGGCGGAAATAGAAAATTATAATTATTTTTTTTTAACTACGTATAGAGGAGTTGGACTGCAATAAACTAACGGGCAAGAAACCTTGCAATAAATGAATTAAACAGAATGCGAAATAAAAAATAAAAACTAGAAAATAAAAATAGGTAAAAAAACTTTTTAAGTTAAACGGTTTTATGTTAAACATACATTGCAATGTTTAAGATAAATGTAAGTACTAAAAACCAAAAAATAATAAAATAGATACAGTCGTGGGAATTATAAACATATGCATAGACTAGACTAAAATAAAACCGTGGGGCACGTCAATTGTCTACAAATTATCGACTTAATGTGGGATAGAAGAATCGTTTAATTCGTCGTTAAAATAGGCAGTTGGCCCGCAGACGGTGAGGAAATTACTTACTATTTTCTTGCTCATGGAAATTCCAATAGTTATACACTCCATGTAAATAAAAGAGACGTGCCCCACGGTTTTATTTTAGTCTAGTCTATGCATATGTTTATAATAGGCATGACGAAAGATTTTGAAATCCTCTTCCGTAATGTGGGTACATCTTTTTTATTTACGAAAAAACCTTTATTTCAGTAATAAAGTAAAGTTTAACGAAGATATAAGCCATTTTTGAAAAAAAAATGAAATAGAGCGCGAAAACAGCTCGCAGTGTCATGGCGTCGGGTCTGACGTCACGCCTATGTAAACATGGAAATGTCAAAGCGCAGCTAGAGGAAACTAAAACAAACATTACCATAATTCGTGTGTTAAAAATGAATAACAAAGTTTATAAGTGGTGTGCGGTGCCTCAGTGTAAAAACACATCAATAGCAATAGTTTTAGCATTACATTGAATGCCAAAAATGTTGTCCTCTGGACCTGCATAGCTGACCCGGTGATTATGATAGTAGGTTGTTACTATGAGAAAAGATACTAGTACATGCTTTGTAGTTACAGAAATTTACTCCTTTTGTTGGTTATTAACTCAGTAGCAAACTTTTATTACAAGTTGCGAAGGAGCTAACCTCAAAAATAAACTGACAAGTTTATTGTAAAAATAACATATGAAAGTTAAAATAAACTAAACTCCTACAAGCTCAAAACGAGTTTGTTGTATTTTTATAGTGTTAGATACTTACAAAATTTACTTACAGGGAGGTTTTCACATTTCGGAACTCGGACGAGCAAAATTCTTTATTTGACCCAAGGAAATCGCCCAACATCAGTAAATCTATCCTGGGCAAATTTGAACTGTTTGCTTTTACAAAGCCTGATTCCATTGCTAAAGATGTTCACAAAGTATTGTAGTAACAAAAAAAATATCCAAATGCGTAATCAGCAACAAAACAACACAGTGAGCTAGTGACAGCTAGTGATGTTTACATTGGCGTGACGTAGTGCGCTATGATTGGTGTTTCAATCAAAATGGCCGATATCAGTATTTTAATCTTTTATTTTATTAAAAATCTTACTAATCTTAATTTTTTAAATAAAACTAAATCAGTGTTTTAAATCCTTCTCGTATGTAATTTCCCCTAATATCATTAAATCATTGATTCTTTGACTATGTCGTCACGCCTATTCCCACGACTGTATCTGTTTTATTATTTTTTGGTTTTTAGTACATTTATCTTAAACATTGCAATGTATGTTTAACATAAAACCGTTTAACTTAAAAAGTTTTTTTACCTATTTTTTTAATTTTTTATTATAAAAACGTTGTCCCACACTAGGAATTTCTCCTGTATCGTGGGTGCGTTCACAAACATTTAAACTCACATACACAAATACCCAGACCCGGAACAACTATCTGTAGGTCATACAAATATTTGTTCCGTGCGGGAATCGAACCCGCGACACGCAGCGCAGCAGTCCATTGCTTGAGCAACTGCGCCAACCGTGCCGTCAATGTGCTTTCTTTTCTAAGTAATCAATCTTAAATATAACCAATCTCTTTCGTGTCACCATTTTTTATTCATGATAATTAATAACGTGACTAAAGGGTCATCGACTTTGTCCCCAAGTTTTGGTACTCTGTGAAACAAATTCTTGCATTTGGCAATATCTGCGGGTCTAAAATGGCCGCTTTATCAGAATCCACGCAGAATCTTAGTATGAATCACGTTAAAATTTTAAATTCCTAAAATGGACTTAATGTCTATTACTATAAAGTCCATTTTAAGAATTTTAAATTTTTAACGTGATTCATATTACGATTCTGCTAAAGCGGACATTTTAGATACCCTGGTCTTTTATTATATTGGGTTCTTTTCTATTATTTCGGATCAATGGTTAAGACAAACTTTGAAAGAAGATCCATTTAGATCGTTCTTGAAAAGTTTAAAATCGTCGTCGTCAACAGTTACAGTAAAAAAAATCGAAAAGGTGATGCAAACTATCCACTAAATGACAAGCATTTTCATACCGCAAACTTCCAGCTGCATAATCAAATTTTAAAAAAATAATTAAAAATATGTATACTAGCGTTTAAAAGTATTTAAAGAAATTAACTTAATAACTAAGAACACATGAGCAAAAACATTATTTATTAAGAAATACATATTATAGGTACTGATCGATTCCGTCTATAATCAATTCTATTTACATCCTTTTCTATTGGATGAGCGTACATCCATAGGAACTAATTATAAAAAAAAAAACAACCGGGGCGTACGAAACCATCGCTATTATTTAGCTGCTCCTAAAATATTGACTGCGCTTAGTATTTCGAAGCGAAGTTAACACGTTGCCCCCGAGGCGGTTGCTATAATTAGACCTCTGTTTAAATATATACTTATTAGCATATTATTACGAATATTAAGCAGATAAGTCAAATAACAATAATATCTTAACTTGCCTGACCCCACCCACATCTTTTCGTAATGACTGCTTTTCCAGAAATAAGAAAATGTCGTCTATAAATGAGCTGACCACTTTTAAATTGTAAAATACATGTATGTACAATTGTATATAATAAGGCTATTTATTGCTATTATGCGATTTCAGAATTTGTTCTAAAGTTGTCTATTACTGTACCGCAGATACCAAACGGACGGCTCCACACAGGGGTTCGACGACAGCTTAGGCCTATTTGTCTGGGCTGCGGGATGTTGTAAGAGAAACCGCGGCCTTGGCATATAGGGCTAAGAAGGAACATGGGTGGTTTTTAGTCAGTAGAATTCTGACACTCCCTTTCGCTCTGCCCAAGAGCGGGAGGGATTATTTGATGATTTTCCACCCGCCAAAAAAAAGGCCTATTTGTCTGTATGGCATCAGGCATAGTGTAAAAATAGTAGTCCCACTCCTGACCACTATCATCATATGGAGCCGCCGCTAGCCGACTATTAACTTCTTAATTTATGCTATCGATACTATGATCAATTTCCGAATTCGCTATTCTTGACTTTGATTTATAAATTACTACCATATTACAAAAATACAATAAGTCTATATTTTGTTACAAAAAAAGAATATCACACTCGAGGTGCCACCCACAAACTACTTCCGACCACTTGAAGAAATCTCTGTGATATTTTAACATCTTAATTACTACAATGAGATATTTGCTGGAGTTTTTTATTGAGCAGTATTTGGTACATAGGCAAACAGGCACTGTTAATTTTCACATATTATTCTGTAAGGCTATGTTGGGCATAATTGAGTTAGATTGATGATTAATGACTAATAACTAAAAAAATCATTCATTATTTGATTGATTTAGTTTCAATCCTTAGTCATGATTTAATTTGTCACGACTAATTTTAAGATTGCTTCCCGTCAGTTTAAAGCGACGCTGACGTACCTAAATCTTTATATATTGATACGTCGGTCATCTAGAATCTTCGAGAAACCTCGCTAATAACTGTGAAGTACCGACAAGAGTCGAGTAAATTCTTTTAGTTACCTATTTCCATTGTGTAGGTAGTTAGTCCGCGCCCGGCGTCGGCGGTACTTGCCATTTTAATTTCGACCGTATGCCCACGGCATAAAGTAACTTCTTCTTTGTTGGTTATTTTATCTTTAAGTTTATTTTTTTGTTAATGTTTTTGTGGATGCTAGGAATAATAGGGAATTTTCTCGAATATATTTTGTGTGTTTGGGGTGTATAAGGACCGAGAGAGGACGAAGCGAGTCAGTCTACAATTAAGCGAGACAACGAAAGGTTAGAAGAGATAATTATCTAGTGCGATAAAGTGTTCAGTAGAGTTTTGCGATTGTGTGTAAGTGTTTTGCGAGTAAAAAAGTTATTTCGTGTGTTTGATTGGTAGTGTTTTTATTTATCCCATACCCAGCTCGTAATTTAATTTTACTGTAGGTACCCGTGTTGGTCACTGAACTCCTCCTAAACGGCTGGACCGATTTTGATGAAAATGCAGTTTGTATGTCTTTAAGTGGATTCGAGAATGGTTTAGATTCACAATTGGACCCGGTAGGTGGCGCTGCCATCCGGGCAGGACGACGTCTGCCAGGTACCCTAGTATATAAATAAATATTGAAATTTATACTTTTACTTAACAAGGGCAGAGAGAAACGTCGTGGCCGTGCTATTTTACAATAGATGAGATGGCATAAAGGGTGTTAAAGTACCCCTAACGAAGCCGAAAGGCATTTGTTCACCCCGTCACTGGGATTATTTTTTTGTTCCAGACCATACCTGGGAACCCCCTAGTTACAGATATATTGGTGGTCAAAGTTCCAATTTTTTAGCAGCTGTTTTTTTTATTCTTGTTTTTCAGGTTACAACCCTAAATAAAGTAAAAAACCTTAATTTTTTCAATTTAGTCACCAAACCAATCATAACTAATGATTACGACTAATTATTGATTTATTTAGTTATTATTATGATTTAATTTTTTAGTCATGACTAATTAGATGATTGAACATTTTAGTTGATATACCCAACACTGCCGTAAGGCAATATTAATAAAATATTAATATTATTAATATTCACTAATTTCATAAGTGGTTTTTTTATGGTTGGCTAGTTTATTGTACAAATATTCATATTTATTGTAAATAAGTGGTTAATTTAATGTCAATATAAGCGTAAATATTACTAGACAATCATTTACATCACACATAAATGAAACAAATGGAATCCTTTCGAGGGTATTATAAACTATAGTTCTAAGATTTTTTGTTTGGGATTATGTTCAAATCTGCTTGATTTCCATGGTAATAAGCTTACGCGAGCGCAAATCAGTGTTAACTATATTTTTGTAAGTGTAGGATATATCTACGTAAACTTTTAAACCTATAGTCAAATTAAAACGTATGCCGTGTGGTTATGTGAGACGAAATTCGCTTGGATAGATTATGTGAACTAACTTTTAGAAAACTGTGTGAGTATTCACCCGTATTCCTTATCATTTACAATGAAGCTCGACGAAGTCCGAGAGAAAAGATTTAACTGTCTTGGATCTCGCAACGAAATTAATCAGAAAAGAATAGCGGAGGAGTAGGAAAAACATAATTATTTCTTATCATTTGTGTTGCGTCCGTCTCTCGCTGGTTTGGACTCAGTGTGGACCTCGACAGAAGTGATAGGACTGCACCAGACTAACATTCTTATTTATACAGTCTTTGGATGATCTGGTTGTAACAAATAATTTAGTTGTTGTCATGTCATGTGCATTTATTTGCAGCATGTTTTTGAGTACCTACCTATGTATAATATTTTGTTAGGAAATTTCATTTACAAATTATTTTAGTTTCTGCCACAAATATTTGGATATGAAAATCTAAATAACACTCTTTTTTTGGGGCAGTCGTGTAAAAAGAGTGCCCCTTATTATTTCTAGCAAATCCTAAAAAGTTCTATGGATCAAGCAGTTTGCTGATATCGATTTTGGATTATATACTTAGCTTGCACTCACATTACATTATTAAAAAATACATTTTTTTTAAGCTTTTGAATGCTTATTCTAATGGTTAGTGTTAATACAATTACACCTACATTTTAACACAACCGTGAAAACCGTGAAAAGGTTTTTGTATCGTAAATTTTTCCTACAGTATTACAAATTATTTATATTCTGTTAAAAATGCTGCTCTAGGCGTAGGTCTAGAAATTAAATAAAAACAATTTTATGTTACTGTCAATGTATTCTTATTATCTCTATTTTAGCGTGTCATTATTTTGTCTAAGTAATGATGAGCCTCTGGTTGCCGAGTTGCCAGCATGTTGCAAACAAAATCTGAAGATTAATTAATGAAGTTACACACTTTACTGATTTCAACACATCAACAGTAACATGCTTGTATTAAAAACCATTCACTAATTCCAACTTAGTTTTTTTATAAAATTATCAACTGTACAAGTAACACATCAACTTCAAAGGAACATTTACACTACAAATTACCTATAATTAACATTAAAATCAATTATTATTATTGCATCATTATATTACAACACCATTTTTAGTAAATGTATTAAGTGAGCTAGAATTCACCATGATCAACACGAGAATACAACTTCTATCAGCTCATATGAAAAATTTAGGGGAGGAGGGACCGAGCAGGATCCGATTTAGTAAGTAGGACACCGCCGAGAACCGCGAGCGCCGCGGCGGCCACCAGGCGTCACGCGCGCGGCCGGGACGCCGCCGGGCCGGGCGCGCGACAGGCGCACCGTCATTGCGTCGGCTTCAGAGCTGCCATCTTGCGCCCGCGCGCTCGCGCTTCTTGCCGCGAAGTTGTGTACTCAAACCACAACACATTGGGTATCAGTGTTGTATCTCTTATCATCAATATCTCACACAGTTTCCTGAAAAAGAAACCATCAATATTTTTTTAATAAAATCATCAAAATAAAATTACATTAATGGTGATAAGTAGCACTTACAGAGAAACAAGCTGCGGAAATAGTGGGGTGAAAACTCTATGAACTATGCCAAACCATAAGGTTGCAAAAATGAATCCAACTATGCCTCCTACTACAACTTGTGATGTAGTGTGGTAGTGTAGATACACCCTTGCAATGCTCACTAGCAATGATAAGGCAATACAGCCACCCACAATTATCACCCTCCATAATGCTGATATTATACTGTTATTATTTATGTGGTGTAATCTGAAAATAAGTTATTAGAATTTAGTAAATTATTGAAATCATTTGAATTTATATAATGCATAAAATGTTTGTTCATAAAAACATAAATATTTTAATAAATTCACCAGGATACAAGAGGAAAAGTGTGTCAACTTACCTAATTAATACAAAATATAGAACATAAGTACTGAAGAACCAAATAAATTGAGCATGTGATGAGGGCATCCCATATTCATTGTACAGGTTTCCTCTTGAGAGTGGTCTGGCTTCACATACTATGTGCTTTAGTATTATATTTAATACTTCATTCACCAAAGTGCCAGTGAAAAAAGTTATCTAAAAAAAAGAAATAATATTATGTAAATTATAAGCAATATATTAGCATAAGAAGATGACTAATGTGTATACTCAATAGAAGTAACTTTGAATGGATAAACGTCATATTGATTAATTAAAATGTTATTCAATGTATATTTATTTATATGCAAACTTGGTGTGAATAATGTTTCTAATAGTATGACAAATAAATATTGCTTCTAGACTTAGGTAAATTGAAAAAGAAACCAAGTAAGAGCCAATATCAGAAGCATTGGGAACCATGAACTCATTTGAATGACATTACCAAGTTATAAAAACAAATACATATCTTGACTTACAGTGTGAAGATCTCGACGAAACAAAATAAGCGCAACAAACCCAGCGCCTATCCCAAATGGGGACAGGCTTATAAAGGCGAAGAACTTTCCAAGCCAGTCTCCTGTAAATAAAATATTACGTATCACAATAGGGGATCGGACTGAGTCAAAAAACAATGATTCTAATTAGTCCGTCAGTTAGATTATCGAAAAATATTGGATACGTGTTTTTTGTTTTATCAAATTAATCAAAATTGACGAAGATAAGATGTGGTTGTGATGTCATTTGTAGTTAAAAATGTACTATCATAAAACGTTTTCGAAGCACTGTATTGCCTTCAATTTTTGTTTATGTGAAAAAAGAAAAAATACGTCTCCAATATTTTTTGGAGACCTATCTGACGGACTAATTAGTTTTTTTTTTGTCCGATCCCCTATTTGTGCAAGAATAGCGAGAAATGAGACCGAGTTATTAAATGTTAAACTTACCTTTGGGATACTCGACCAAAGTGAGAGCCAGCGGTTGCCATTCAATTTCACCGTTATTATGCAAAACCTCACTCACAGAAAGAGTCTCATCCTCCATTTTCGCTTCATTTGCTAGAAAACTGAAAGAAGACAGGTTCGTATAAATCCTGTGTAAAGTTCTGATGATAAATAATAAAACCCAGACTCGAACTAACATCCACAACAAAGTCGACAGATAAACGACGTTAGTTCACGACACGAATCAAGGTTTTTGACAATTCACTGAGAACAATTTTTTTTTTTTTTTTCGTTCGCCTATTTAAAAGGCAGGCATCGATCTATAGACCATTCAGCCTATCACTGAGAACAATCAATCAAACTGATGACATAAACTTGTGTTGCCAATTTATATAGATTTGCTGTGAAGGTTGCATAGAGGTAGAAAGACTATCTAAGTTTGTCTGTAATTTAGGATCCTCACTTTGATCCTCACACACTATTCAAGTGGTTTCATGGAACTAATATGGAGGAGTTTGTGGTTTAATAATAACTGCCACTCGGGGGTCTATATTTAGGATAAGCTGCGCTTGCCTAGGTTGGTCTGTGGATGGGTGATCGCCCATTACATACCGAGTTTCCACCGTGCCTCGGAAAGCACGTTAAGCTGTAGGTCCCGGCTGCCATAATATATAGATCTTTGGCAGTCATTACAGGTAGTCAGTGAAAGTCTGACAACCAATCTTATCAAAGGGTATCTATTACCCAGTATTAACTGGGTTGTGGAGGTCAGAGGGGCAGTCGCTTCATGTAAGAAACTGGTACTTAGCCGCATCCGGTTAGACTGTAAGCCGATTAGCAAACCCCAAAGTAGTTGAGAAAAAGGCTAGGCAGATGATGATGATCATCACTAAGTACGGTTTTTTGACTTGCGTAAATACACAAGTATTAAATTTCATTTTTTTGGTTACATTTATTTTCATTTAATTTGAAATGTCTTTTAAATCATGTTAAAAACCACTGAGAACGTTTATAATCCGTTTGCATCTATAATTATTTCCTTTATTCATTTTCGTAAATATTAAATACATTTTTAAATATTTAATACAAAAAGGCATAAGTATAAAAAACATTTAAAAATATAAAATTGGCACCCAGCGGCATTGGGAACAGGGTCCGAACTACCAGTGGTCAGGGCTGTCAGGGCTCTTGAGAGAGGAACCACCTGACAATGTGCTCCGTGTCCACTGTCCAGAAGTACTGCCTCTGCCTTCTGAATCAAGCCCTAAGCGAGACCCTTCTTAGATGTTCGTCGAGGCTCTTGGCTTAGGTCATTGGCAGACAAGACTATCGGCACAATGACTGCTGAAATCACGTGCCACATGTCGACAACCTCGCGAGCCAGATCTAGATACTTGAATTGGTTATCTTTCTCTGCTTTCACGAGGTTCTCGTCATGCGGGACCGTTATATCAACGATCATTGCGCGACGCTCCGATCGATCTATCACCACAATGTCAGGCTTATTGGCAACAATAGTCCTTTTTTTTTTTTTTTTTGGTGCGTGTAAAATCACCGAATAACTCCTCCGGCTCTTGGGCAGAGCGAAAGGGAGTGTCAGACTTCTAATGACTAAAAACCACCCATGTTCCTTCTTCGCCCATAGTCCTGTCAGTGATGATAGACTGATCCCAGTACAACGTTACATGGTCTTTTTCGAGAACTGGATCGGGCACATACTTGTAGTACCTACAGTACCTCCGACTCCGAAGTTTATTTAGTAAAATTATTTTAAGGTCATTTAATTCATGTCAGACCATGTTTACGAAAGTAATCATAAATCTTTAAGTAGTTTTTTTAATGTGGATCCGAGGGTCGTCCTCAAGAAGTGTTATTATTTTTTTGACTGTATGGAGCCTCATTGAAGATTGACTGTTTACAATCGCTTTGAATGTTGTCAATTTAAAAAATTGGACGTTTAAAAATATTCCACTGCCTATTTTGTCTATGATTTTTGTTGCAATTTGTAGTCCGGCAACCCTGGAGTATTTCTTTTGTGAATTTCGTCGTGAAACTAAAGAGGGCTAAAATTCTTGAAAAATCGGAATTTACTTGAAAAATTACAAAATATAAAATGGCAGACTCGGACGTAGTGGACTTGGATTTAACAATCGATAATTTAGTTCCGAAAAGTCCTGAAAGGTAAATATTTATAAATGTTTGTGTGATTTCATGTGAAAAGATTCCCAAGACCTTCATGTTTTTTGACCATACAACATAGTTTAGTATCGAGAATTTCTCAAATTAATACCTAGGTGGGTGGCTCTATATGTAATCAAGTAGTCTAAAATCATTACAATAGGGGTGCCTTGACTTATGACCTACATAAAGTACAGTAGCCTGGTCATGTGTGTGGGAGTCCATGGATATGCATAATATAGCAAAACCACATTTTGCATTTATGACGCATATAAACACTAATAAAATTACTGAGGCAACTTTGATCTTCATCCAAACATTTCTAAGCTTGATTCCTGATTCTATCTTTACCATAGAATCATTTCCAAATCAGGATCAATCAGCTGTAAAAGTAAGCACATAATGTACAGTAATTAGTAATTAATAATACTCAGTTATTGTTTGACATGATGATACTAATGTTTTTCTTTGATCTCAACAATTTCCTTAGAGTGGCCGAAGAAAAGAAAGAAAGTGGGAATCATTTATATAAATTCAAAAATTACAAGGGTGCCTTGGCTATGTATGATGAAGCCATACAGCATTGTCCGGATAACGCAGCATACTATGGCAACAGATCTGCCTGCTACATGATGCTGGGCATGTACAAGAAAGCCCTAGATGATGCTCAGAAAGCTGTTTCTCTGGATTCAACATTTACAAAAGGATACATCCGCATAGCAAAATGTTGTATTGCTCTAGGTAATTATGTTTTACATTTTATTATGAAATCTTAGAATGCTTATTCATAATAATACGCAACTAAGGAACACAAAACAATGTGAAGTGTGATACACTATGGATTTTGATCTGTTGAGTGCTCTTCATTAGTTGTTGTGTTAGTTGAATTCCTACTGAGTTAATATTCATGCACAGCCTGAATTCACTCACTACTAGGCATAGGCCTCTCATTTTTGTACCATTTTCTAGATTTCTGTGTCAGGTTTTTCCCCAGTAGCCATAAAATCAACACACAGATTTCAATCTTGCATAAATGTTGTTATGTTTTGGCAGTATAACAGGGTTGTGTGGATCCACATTCTGGCATAGCGAAGGTTTCTGGTAGAGTTGTACTATTTGTTGTTGATATCACACCTTTGTGTAATCAGCATGGAATGGTGTTTATAAAAGTGACTTCATACTGCACTATTGATTCATTAGGTAGTGTTTATCAGACTAGGAAAGAACCTTACATACAAATGTTGTATGTACTGATTGATAAATTTACTTATCATATTTACATGATATGGATTGTGGTTTAGCCTTGTGGAACTCATGGCCAGTGTTTACTGGAACATAAATTACATTATTATTACATTACAACTTAAACAGCTGTTACTACATCCTTACAATTAAAATTGTAGAATTTCACAGAAGCTAATTATTTTTTCATTTTTTTATTTTATGAGCAAAGATAAAAAGTGTGTAGCCACTTGGTGCAAGTATTACACTATCAATTGAATTGATAACACACAAAGATTGTGTTGTTTATTTACTTTTATTTTTGCTTGCTTTTCCTCTTGTTAATTTATGTCTATCATTCAGTTATCTTACATTAAAAGTGAACCATCTGATAACAAAATTAATTTGAAGTAAAAACAAATTAATATTTCATGCATCCACTCTTGCTCATTAATTTTGAAGAACATTCACTTGAGTGACGCATTTTTATCAGTGATGGTATTCATGATGATTCTTTTTTCTTGATCATGGGGTTTAGGTTTCAGCACTAACTGCCGTACTCAGAAATACGAGTATTTAATGATTACTTAAGCCACTTAGTAAAGACGACACGGTTGGCGCAGTGGCTGAAGCAATGGACTGCTGCGCTGCGTGTCGCGGGTTCGATCCCCGCACGGAACAAATATTTGTATGGCCTACAGATAGTTGTTTCGGTTCTGGGTATTTGTGTGTGTGAGTTTAAATGTTTGTGAACGCACACACGATACAGGAGAAATTCCTAGTGTGGGGCAACGTTTTTTTAAAAAAAAAAAAAAGGTTTGACATACTTTTGTAACTGTCAAAACCTTTACTAAGAGATGGCCTAAGTAATCATTAAACTCTCTGAGTGTGGCAGTTAGTCCTTGAAGTGGGCCACAGAAAACGAATAAGGACTACTTAATGCAAACGAAAAGTAGCTGCCGTTTTTTTCCTCAAGCTAATTGTTTTTAAGTATAATTGAAACTACCAGGTGACCTATCGGGAGGTGATCAGGCGGTGCGGCGCGCGAGCGAGCTGGGTGGCGCGGACTGTGCGAGCAGCGAGCGACGCGCTCTCGAGACACTGCGCAAGCTGCACGAAGACGCTCAGCGCGCCATGGAGGCCAAAGACTACCGCCGCGTGGTCTTCTGCATGGACCGCTGTCTTGATTACAGCCCTTCTTGTACTAAGTACGTCATCATATATTATTTAGAACGACTTTCGTCCTCTTGAAAATGTGCGGAAAAATATTACTGCCCTATTTGGATCGGATTTTGTTTTTAATTTCAAGGGTTTTAATTTTTTTTTGCACGGAATCCGAATCTTCGTGTAAGTTATTCTTCCTAGCTGTAACCCAGTAAAAGTCCCGTCAAAATGTTTAAAAGTAGTAGTCAACTGAAAGATAATAGAAATCAAACCATTTATTTCAATAGTTCAGGTTCAGTTAGAAAGCTTAGCTTCTGACAATTTCTATGTATGTATATTTATATGTTTATAGCAGTGGATTTTCAAGCTCGCATAATGATTTTGCTGTTCTTGTTTTCCAGGGCGAAGCTCACAAAAGCGGGGTGTTTGGCAATGCTCGGTCGCTGTCAGGAAGCTCAAGAAATTGCCAACGACTCATTAAGATTCGACAGTTTCGATACCGAGGCTATTTACGTGCGTGGTCTGTGCCTGTATTTTGAGGTAAACATTTAAATTTTATTCAAATTATGCGTTGATTTTACGAAATAACAACTTTTAATTAACTAATGAAATATTTCATGTTAAAGGATAAAGACGAACAAGCATTCAAGCATTTCCAACAAGTTTTACGTCTTGCCCCAGATCATAAAAAAGCCATGGAAACTTACAAAAAAGCTAAACTGCTGAAGCAAAAGAAAGAAGAAGGTAGGACTTATTTTTCTTTTACTATTGCATCATTTAAAGCAATATTATTAATTTAATCAAAACATTAACAATTCAGATTAGCATACAATAAATATTATGTAAATCGTTAGGGTTTCATAGTTCCATTTCATGGTTATTACAGGCAATGAAGCATTCAAAATGGGCAGGTGGCAGCAAGCTCTGAGCCTCTACAATGAAGCTTTAACAATAGACAAGAACAACAAGATTGTGAACGCCAAGCTTTACTTCAACAAGGCCACAGTGTGCTCTAAGCTTAACCAAATAAAAGAAGCCGCTGAAGCCTGCTCAGCTGCTCTTGAATTGGACGAAAACTATGTGAAGGCGCTCCTTCGACGTGCTAAGTGTTACACAGAACTTGGTGACTTTGAGGAGGCTGTCAAAGATTACGAAAAACTCTATAAAATCGATAAGAGCAAGGAAAACAAGCAGTTGTTGCATGAAGCCAAAATAGCCCTTAAGAAATCAAAACGCAAAGACTACTACAAAATACTTGGTATTGACAAAAGTGCTTCTGAAGACGACATCAAAAAAGCTTACAGGTATTTTCTCATATCTATGCCTTGACGGTTGACCTATTATTCAGTATTAAAATAATGAGGAATGATGTTTATAAAAGTGAGTAAGAGTGAGAGCAGCGGTGGCCCAGTGGTGGCGGCCCCGACTTACGAACAGTAGGTCGTGGGTTCGAACCCAGGCAGGCACATTACTTTGTGTAATTTATTTCATCACCGCTGCTCTCAAAACGGTGAAGGAAAACATCGTGAGGAAACCGGCATGGCTTAGCACCAAACATTCGAAGACGTCATGTATTGTGACATCTACCAATCCGCACTGGGCCCGCGTGGTAGATTATAGCCCATTCCCTCTCAAAGAGCGAGGAGGTCTGTGTCCCAGCAGTGGGATCATTAATAGGCTGTTGAGTAACAATTAGAAATTGTACCAATACTGTGACGTAACAGGAAGCGTGCGCTGGTGCACCACCCGGACCGGCACGCGGGCGCGCCCGACACGGAGCGGCGCGAGCAGGAGCGCCGTTTCAAAGAGGTGGGCGAGGCCTACGGGGTGCTCAGTGACCCCAAGAAGCGTGCGCGCTACGACCACGGACAAGATCTTGACGATGACGGCTCCGGCATGGCAGGTTCGTACATGCTACACGTGATTTATTTATTTGACACTTTTGGTGATAAGCACCAGCATAATTAATGTCTGGAAAAAAAATTCGTTTACAAACCTTTTCCCACAAAACTGTCTGTCATTGCATTAGTAAAAATAATTAAATTGAGCTGGGCTGAAAATGAATCCGACTTGTCGGGTAAACACGACATACATGTAACATATTGATTTTAAATTATTATTTCTGATTGTGTTTTTTATTGCTTCCAGACATTGACCCGAACGTAGTATTCCAGACTTTCTTCAACCGTGGAGGACAACATTTTGAATTCAACTCGGGCGGTGGCTTCCCTGGAAGTGGAGCATTCAGTTTTCAGTTTGGTTAATTTTCTTATTTTTGATCCGTATAAACATAATTTTCGACAATCAAACAATGTTATGCATAAATTAATAAATTTACATTATGTGTACTTTATAGAATTAAAAGGAATAGTTCTAGCTAAACACATATACATCATTCCACATTAAAATATGTAAATGTTTTGAAAGAGTGCTTGATTTTGGCAAAAAAAATGGTTTTATTTCTTCCTAAATTCGAACAGTTAAAGAAATGTTCCGTTATTTACATGATTGCCATACAATATCACAACGAACTATGAACAAGTATGTTGTTGAGCACATAGAACTTATAACTGTGCATTATTGGTTGGTGTTGCGTTCAGAACTTTAGTACCTAATTATTATAATAATGACTGATTTGGTTAAGTAATTTTTCTGATGTTAGCCCCCACATGCGGAGTTGTGTGAACATGCTTTATGTAATTAATTAATTAATAAAACTAAAAAATAACTTACAACTAGGGATTTTTAATGGATTGTCCCCTGGTTGCCCGAAGGTGAGTAAAGAACTGAAATACAAAAAGACCAAAAAAAAATGTAAATTTTTATGATGTAATCCCCTTTTTGTTATTGCTGAAATCCCTGCCAAACATTGGTCTGCAAATTTTTGTAACCTCAATTGTCATGTGGTCCAAACTTTATCATCAAATCTTTCATCTCAATTATTAATTTGAATCGCTAATACATGATTGTTATATTTATGTACGTGTTAGTAGACACATGATATAAAGTTGCAAATAAAAATGATATATTTACGCATTACTGTACATAACAAAAATAAATATGAAAGAAAACTTTAAAACATAGGAGTTATTTTGTTTAATCGCTTGTTTAAGATAGGGTGTTGTGTTCAATCATGAAGTAGAAAAAACATAGTTGAATCTTAATTCTGAAAATAATTTTCAATAAAAGTATCAACATATAAATAGATAATAAAAATGTAATCAAGGGTTTTAACAGTAGTTTTAATCTAATACATGAAACTTGGTTACTTATTGCATGGAAATAAAAATCCTCTAACTGGGTGTCAATTTTTCTTTTTCATCCCCACCACGACTCTCCCGATATTGATTCTGATTTTAGGGCCGCGTGTAGGGAGTTATTATGCCGGCCGTCGGTTTCCGGATCAGAAATTCAGATTCGGAAAACTGAATGCTCTGCTTACAGACAAAATGTGTGTTCGTTACCCTAGCAAAATATTGTGCTCTAGAGATGAGACTATAAAAAAAAAATTGGGTGTCATGAGGAGGAATTTTTTTGGAAGAGATGGCGCATTGCACACGGAGAGTTCCGAAAAATGCGTCGCGGAGAATCGAAAGGAAAAGGTGTGATAGATAAGGATACATGGTGGTGGAATGAAGGTGTACAAAAGAGTTTAAAAGAAAAGGTGTGATAGATAAGGATACATGGTGGTGGAATGAAGGTGTACAAAAGAGTTTAAAAGAAAAGAAGGTTGCGTTTAAAGAATGGCAGGGTGTAGCAAACGGGAATGACAGTTTAAAAGATGAAAAGAAAGAGAATAGAAAAGAAGGCGGTAGCAGTTTCCAGGGCTAAGGCGCAGGATAAGTTGTACGACTCACTGGACAGTCCTAGAGGCCAGAAGGAGCTCTTCCGGGTTGCAAAAGCGAGAGAAAGGAGAACGAGAGATATAATTCACATTAAATGTATAAAACATGGCGCTGGTAAGGTTCTTTCAAAAGATGATGAAATAAAAGACAGATGGAAGTTTTATTTTGAAAAGTTAGTGAATGGCGAAAATGAATGGAACGGTGTGCTCAAAGAGGTACAAGTAAATATGGGATTAGTAAGAGAAATTAGTATGGATGAAGTAAGGAAGGCAGTTCATAGTATGAAAAGTGGAAAGGCCTTGGGCCCCGACGAAATACCAGTCGAAGTATGGAAGTGTTTAAAAGAAGACTGATGTATGTGGCTGACTTTATTCTTCAATAAATTGTTGCATGAAGGAGCAATTCCAGACGAGTGGTTCGCTAGTGCCCATTTTCAAAAATAAAGGTGATGTGCAAGACCGCAACAACTATCGGGGAATAAAGCTCATGTCACATAGTATGAAAGTATGGGAGAAAGTGATAGAGAAAAGAATAAGAGAGGAGAGCGAGATCACCCAAAATCAGTTTGGGTTTATGCCAGGTCGAGGAACAACGGACGCTACTTTTGCACTCCGCCAATTGTGCGAGAAGTACAGACGTGCACACAAGAACTTGCACATGGTGTTCATCGATTTGGTGAAAGCGTATGATAGGGTACCTCGGGATGTGTTGTGATGGGCCTTGAAAGAGAAAGGTATACCAGGGAAGTATGTAGAGTTAATTCGAGCTATGTACAGTCAATCTTGTACCTACTAATAGCAAAATTTGTGTGAATTCACAACGTTTCAAAACTGACACCACATTAAAATAAAAATACCATTTCTTTATTTTCGTATCCTGAGTTCATACATGTATTTTATATTATTTTTTGATTCCTTTATTTCTGAGAAAAAAAATGAAAACCAAAAAACATGTGATGACGTCATATATACGGCAGAATGATGTAGTTATCTTAGCCTAAGCATTCAATATTTTTTATGAAAGCAATAATGTCAAACAAGACGTCAATTTGTCAATGTTGAATGTCACTGAAGTTTACATTTTTCATAAAATTGAACAATATATTTTTCAAACTCGACACGCTTACTGTTAGTATTATCAACTTTTGATTGATATTTCCCCAATAAAATGGATCCCAAAGAAACATATACCTACGCCATTAAAGGAAGCAAAATATTGTTTTGTACCAGCCTGCGCCAACGAGAATGACAAGCTGCCAAAGTGACAGCGACAAGACAAGTGTGACACTTATAATTTTTTTTTGTCGTGTCACAGTTTACTGTGACACGACAAAAAAAGGTTATATCGCCATTCCCCCGTAAGAATGACGTCATTTGGCACTTATGTCTTTTTAGAACGCGCCGAATTTGAAACTTAAAATTATGAATGAAAAGGACATAATTTCGAAAAACAAAAAAATATGGGTGTCCTAGTTTTGGATTTGCTTTTATATTACTTAATAATACTCACAAGTTAAAAACATGAAATATTGTCAATTGTAGTTTTAGAGTTTTTTGAGAAAACAACATTTTGCTGGGGTAATGTTTTAAACGATACCGCAGCAAAATCTTTTTAAAAAAATCGTTTCAGCGCGGAACCAAATACATGAATAGATAGCTCTAGTTGCGTAGTAAATGTGTGTGAATAGCAAAATTTGTGTGTGCTATGGTTCTTAACTTATTCAAGATTTTGCTGCGGTCACGTTTCGTGATTTCCCAGATCTCGAGAACGGCTCAACGTAGAAGTTTGAAATCTGAATTTGTTTAATCGTTAGTTTTTGATTTGGTTGACGTGAACCAAAGTAATTAAATGGTTTCAAAAATCAGAAAAAATAGAATTTGCAAGCAAACCATTACATTTATAACCAAACAAACAGCTGTAAAATATGCCCGTGGTAGACGCTTATAACGTCAGGAATTTTAGATCGTGTAACTTTACACGTTATGGAGATAACAACAAAGTTCAATTATAGGTTAGTCGTCCTTGAGCGACCGAATACGCAGTTCCCATAACAACGAGAAACATGGCATACCATAGACAAATTTAAACAATTTATGAATCTTCGTTCCTGTGAATTTCAGCATTCAATTACGGCTACAACGAAAGTTCTATCGAAAAAAAAAATATTTCAGCAATTCTCTAATAACCCGACCATATTGAAAGGTCACGTAAAAGCGGCCGTACCATACGTACGCTCTTCTTCGCAAATAAGCAGCGCAGTATCTAATGTTTTGTACAGTTAAGGTGGAAGCTCACATCTGGCCCGCGAAATTCTAATTTTCTTACGTTTTTGGCAATTTGCAGGCCAGTGCTTGGTTGTATGTTTATGAAAATTTGATTTGCGACTGTAAGACGTATGAAGTTACCGAATTATAACCATCAAAATTATCAATACAACCCTCCAAGTTCATTTTCATGTCAAGATTGATTTTTGCATGTAAAAGTCATTCTTTAGTAATTTAGTCGTCGTTCTTTAGTAGTTAGTAATTTTGATGGTTATAATTCGGTAACTTCATACGTCTTACAGTCGCAAATCAAATTTTCATAAACATACAACCAAGCACTGGCCTGCAAATTGCCAAAAACGTAAGAAAATTAGAATTTCGCGGGCCAGATGTGAGCTTCCACCTTAAACAGAAAAACGTTATTCGAGAAGCCGAGTTTAAATATCTTTAAGTACAGGTACCATCCATTACCTATAAATTTCTACTAGTTTCACATTTTATAATTGAAAATCATAATGATTAATTATTGTTTTAAACAATTTCAATCATAATTCTGAATTATTTCAAGTCAAAGTAATTTTAAAAAGGTAATTAATAACCTGAGTAAATTATTTATAGTGTGATTTGAAATCAATACAAATATACAACGTGGAGACGATAATACGACAATAAATGAAAACACGGACCACACTAGTTTATAGGAATAATTGTAAACCATTAAAAAAATCCTAACACCAAAATTAAAAAAAAAATTCAAACAAACTAAATAGCTTAGAACTTGTAACAAAATAGAACGCCATTTAAAAACATGGGTTCACTAACCTCTGTTGTAGCGAGCGGCAACAGCGCGGTCGTGTAGCGACATGATCTTTTGGGTCAGTGGGTCGTCTTATGGGTAATAATCACTGAATCACAGATTCCTCATCTTTTTGCCCTTGTCCTATTTTATTCGGGGTCGGTGCAACACTGATTCACAGATTATTAACCGAATAATCAGGCACCTCTCGCCCACGTGTTATTTATTCATCACAATTAGGATCACTCACTGTTCAATCACTTACTAAGTAGGTACCTACTTATCTAAGTAAAATACACGAACACAATAAAAACTTCTTTCGCCTAAATTCGCACAGATCACTGAAATATTTAATTTAACTAGGATACCTAATTTTCGTTCGTGTTCTGTCACTAAAATAATGCGTCCAATTTCACACTTATTGTAATAACCGTTGTTAACTACCTACTTCAACGTCCCGGTCCCTGACACACGATGACACGAGTAACCGGTGGCGGGTAAGTACCTACATCAAGGTGGCGTATGTAACTAAATAGTATCCAGTTTAAAAAAAAAACAGATTTTCTAACATGATGACAAGCACTGTCCATTTAGTAAATATATTTCAGCAATATGAATTATCTTTTACAAATTCTTTAAAATGTTTACTGTTATATTTGAGATTTTGTCCCTCTAGTAATAAAGGAACCAAAGCCCAGATGCAAGGTGGGTTATGATCTGACAAGCGAGCGAAAGTGATGCAAATACTTTTGAAACGCAAAAGGAGAGATGGCAATAATGTGCTACTGCTCGGAATAAAACGACGTAAGTGTGTGCCAAAAAGAATTTTATAACACATTTGCTCGTAAAGGGTCTCTTATTTCACCAATTTCAATATCGTTGTCGCGACGTATGCCTTTATATGTTAGGATTCTATTATTCAAAGGAATCATATGATACCTGAGTATCAGGTTGATCTCTTCTGAGGGAGTAACCTTAGGCAGACGTAGCGAATGAGAAAAAAAATATTATTTCTAACTTGTACCTGGGTTTACTTTATCTGCTTCGCTTGTTTTATTATTCATGGAGACGGAGCAAGGAACGCAGAGCAACAGGACTTGAACATAGAGGGCCACTTCCACCATCTGTAGATAGATATCATCAATGATACTGACACTCCGATATTATGGACATATAATATTGATGGTATTTACTGAAACCAAATGTCAAATATTAGATCTGTTATTACATTGCTCAACAGCTGGAAACCGGTATGGTTTCCGCCCTTGGAAACTCACTTCCAAGGGCACTCAATAGGCGCGGAGTATTATCGCCACCTCATATCTTTCTAAGGGATTCAACAACTGAAGGTTACTTCCAAGGGATCCAACAGCTGGAAGACTGTATGTTTTAGCCCTTGGAAACTCACTTCCAAGGGCACTCAATAGGCGCGGAGTATTATCGCCACCTCATATCTTTCTAAGGGATTCAACAACTGAAGGTTCCTTCCAAGGGATCCAACAGCTGGAAGACTGTATGTTTTAGCCCTTGGAAACTCACTTCCAAGGGCACTCAATAGGCGCGGAGTATTATCGCCACCTCAATCCTTCCAAGGGATACAACAGTTGGAAGATATTATGTTTTAGCCCTTGAAAGCTCACTTCCAAGGGCACTCAATAGGCGCGGAGTATTATCGCCACCTCAATCCTTCCAAGAGATACAACAGTTGGAAGATATTATGTTTTAGCCCTTGAAAGCGCACTTCCAAGGGCACTCAATAGGCGCGGAGTATTATCGCCACCTCAATCCTTCCAAGAGATACAACAGTTGGAAGATATTATGTTTTAGCCCTTGGAAGCTCACTTCCAAGGGCACTCAATAGGCGCGGAGTATTATCGCCACCTCAATCCTTCCAAGAGATACAACAGTTGGAAGATATTATGTTTTAGCCCTTGAAAGCGCACTTCCAAGGGCACTCAATAGGCGCGGAGTATTATCGCCACCTCAATCTCCCTCCTCTAATCTTTATAGCACTAATTGAGATCTCAAGAAGCTTTATTATAATATGTAACTGTCTACAACATACAAGTTAGGTAAACACAAAGTTAAGTTTTCTAAGTAAACACTATTCATCAGTATTTATGTATTCTCAAGAAGGACAGTTCGGTTCAGTGAATAACATAGATAATAGTAAATCGTAAGATACTCAGCTTTCAATCCAGATATACCAACGGCTCCAAACCCGATACGAACTCTCCATGATAAACACGGCCTTTTACTAAACTTTAGCTAAACACACCAGAACAAATACTGGTTTTTTACCGCGGCATACTGATTTGACAGGCGATGCACCATCTATGTTGCCATAGCATAATATTGTTGTAATGTTGCTATGTCTGATTATTGTTGTATTTACATTCGCGGCTTATATCTTGTATAAGTCCGCGACACTCCCGGCCGGGAAATAATGTCAATAGATTTTGCGTCCACTCTCCGATCCTTTGCAGAGCTCTCATGGCCGCACCTCTTGTTTATTTTGGTACTTCTTTCTCGATTTTCTTATACTCATTATTCTTATCCTTATCAATCTTATCGTCATCTATTCTCCCGTTGACGTCTAGTGATTCTTCACTATGTACTGATATATCTCTAACGCAGTTGGTTGCGTCTCTTTGATCATTAAGTTTTACTGGTTTTCCTATATCTATCAAGAGAACATAGATATTGATGATCTTCTGAATCTTTGTTACCTATTTTTACTTTAGCTACTCTACGTTGTCCATCTATTCCCTTTTGAAGTGAGACTGTAGTTCCTACTTTCCAGGTTTCTCTATTTTTAGAATCACCTCGCAACTGGACGATCTGGCCCCCTGCTGGTGCGATTCTCGCAGTTACTCTTGGTTCTTGGTGTGAATGCTGGTTTCTCTCACGAAGACTTGGTAAATATCTATTTAGAAACATTTCTTTAAATTTTTGTAAAATTACTAAACCTTTCTTCCAACCTTTAATAAGATCGGTTTTGGTTACGGTATCTTCGTTGACAAAGTTTTCAGGTGAGCTTTCTACTGTTATACATTTTCTCATTGTATAAAAATCTGCTAATTTTTGAACGTGTTCTAGCTCTGCGTCTACGCTAGTGTATTTACAAATGCTTCAATTTCCTTTGAAACGGTAGTTAACTGACTGTGTCAGCATGTGTCTTCTCAATGTTCTTTTCAGACAATTTTTAACTATACCGATTAGCCTCTCGTAGAACCTTCTCGAACAACATGCAAGTTGGGGTATGAATTTCCACTGTATTTCTTTATCGATACAGTATTGTTTTGGCAGTATTTCTGACATAAGTTTGAAATGCGTGGCATTGTCTGATGTTATGAGTGTTGGAATGCCTCTGGATGCTATCATTCTCCTCAATGATAGTAGGCCTTCCTCTGCCGTTAGATCTTGAACGACTTCTAGGTGTATAGCTCTTACTGCTAGACAGGTGTAAAGGCAAATCCATCTTTTGGTTTCTCCGTTTTCTACTTTCACCAAAAATTGGTCCCATGTAGTCCACTCTAAAGAAAGTAAACGGTGTATTATAGTTTAGTGGTCTAATCTGCATTCATCAAACGAACGACCTTTGCAACGTAGGATGCCATCTTCGTGTTTGGCCAATCTCAAATGAGTTGCTATTTGAGATTATTGTTGATTATAGGTTAGTCTCCTCATCAATTGTATTCTTGTAACAAATATTTGGCTTGTAACTTTTTAATCGTTTCAAGCTTGGTTAACAATCTGCTCGTTTGAGCTTGCAAATTTCTTCCTCGTTCTCTCGGTTTGTTTATATTCTTTTCTGGTGTATCTTGACACTCTTTGTTAACATATCTTTCGACTCGAGCTTTCCTCGGGAGACCCTCCCGGGACAACAGGTTTATGGACTTTACCTCGCTTGTAGGTCAAGTTTCAGATCCTCGCGTCAGAAATTGAGACCCTACTAGCCACCTTTCTCTGTCTTCTTTTGTACTCACTGATCGTGTAGCGACGTCTGCAGGATCAATTTCGGATGGAACATATATGATAGCCATTTCTTTGTTTCTCTAAATTTCGTCAATTCTCAATCTTTATCAATGTTATTCTTAATTTTGGCAATAATTTGTCTGAAAGAACCCAGTCGATATCTATTTGACTGTTGATCCACAATATTTGTCGTCTTATTTCTAGTCTTAGAGAATCGATTACATATCTCATTAAACGGCTTCCAATTAACACTCCTAGTAATTCCAACCTAGGTATCTTTAGGTTTCCTGGTCCTTTGTTGGAACTATGCGAGACATGCCAATTACAAATGATATTTCACCTTTGGATACTATATAAATTACTGCAGCGCATGCTTGCGTAGATGAGTCTGACTACTCCCATAAGAAGCATCCGATACAAACTCAGAGTTTATGGTCTCTTTCAAAGTCAAGACACAATCTTGGTATACACACATGAAGACTATGCAGAATAGTGTCTGAGATGGTGTTTTGAAGAAAGCACCACCCAGACTTGAGTGGACCCGTCCAATCAGTGCAAGCATTTGTCAGTTATCGTGGAGCTCAAGTCACGACGAACAATACCAAAGAAAGGATATTTTTGCGGGTCAAAATAGTACTCAAAACTGCCAGATAATCTATCAATTAAAGAAAGATCCACATGGTCCTCACATTTACAGTATAAAATATTTATCATATTAAATATTCATGTCAAATTATTAAATGTCACAATCACAATACACAAAACTACATAAAAAAACAAGAAACAAAAAAAAACAAGCAATGCAAGTCACAGTTCTCTCTGGGTAATCCGCTATAACGTCTTGGTAATGCGATTTTAGAGATTTCACTAAGGTCGTTGTTGATTTCTTTCTAATATAGTAATACATATAGTAACAATTTGGTAACAATAGCTTTCTTAGTAAAATCTAGACAGAGACATGTCGTGGAAAAACACACAGTGACAGTGTATGTAAACGCCTTATTCAACATGCATATGCTTTGCGTAATCTGGCTAAGGAAGTAAATCAAAAAGATTTGGTTACGGCGTATCATGCATAATATGTTAAGTCTTTATTACGTTACGGTATCATATACAACTGTAATAGGCAACGGTGGGGCAACTCCACGAACATGGAAACAGTATACAGAGCACAAAAAGAGTGGGTGCGATATGCGGCATAAAAAGCACTGAAAGCTGCAAACCACTTTAATGAATACTTACATAACATTAACAGTACCCTGCCTATACATATGTGAGGTGGCAGTATTTGTCAAAACTAACTTGCGCTTATTTGAAAAACTACACAGCTCGCGACACACGTATAAAATAAGTGGTAGGCAACACAAAAAAGCGGTAGGTATACAATAAAAATCTGAAATCTACCATAAAACCACATATTTACAATAAATTACCAAGTGCTTTGTTAAGCATCAATGACATAACTCATTTATGTTGCTAATAAGTAAATCATACCACACAATAAATTAATATGTACTTGTCTGATAGGAATTTGGTTGCATGATATTAATTCAAATGAAATACAAAATAATTTATTTGTATTGTTAATATCTGTTGACTGTAATTATTTGACATTACATTTATTACTTTCACATTATATACTTTGACTATTGATTTGAAAATCGGCCATTACTTACTTATTATTTTGAATTTATGATATTTTTTAACGTAGTCTGAATTGATGACACTGTGAAATGAATTTGATTTCAATTTTCTTATTTTTTGATAATGGTAGTAAGTAATTGATATAATAGTATTTTATTTGGTTGAGAATGTGTTTAATTTTAAATATAAACGTTGCATATATAAATTTGGTACATCACAGTGAACTGCGCATTCACCTGAAATGCAATATCTATTAGCAGGTCCGGCTTAGTTAATTTCACGTCTAGCTCTGTTTGGAAATTTCCGTATAGTATCCAACAAAATTGGAATCCACTAGATACAGGTTAACTTTAATTTCAATCTTCTTAGTTTTCATAAAACTGTAATAGTGATTGTTACCTATAAGAATATCCACTTGGTTAGATTAAATATCGACAGCTAGTAATTCCTCTTGTTTCAATGGGATGGTTCCTGTTCTCTTTTGTAACATGCAGCGTTTCCAAAATCGTATCACGACCGTGCTGTTTATTAAAACGCGTAGCGTAACCGCCTTTGTAATTATTGTTTTGTTACGACAAACAATTTAAGAGAATCCCCCCTTTCTCTTAGACTTGCTCCAGAAGTATATGAGTTTATGTAACAAATTAAATCAAACCTTGTGATTTGATAAAAGTATATTTAATCTTACTTAATGTACTAGAAGAATGATGGTAGTACTCAAACTCAAATCATTTATTTCAATTAGACCAATATGTAGTAGTAGTGGCGAATCTTTCATACAACCTGAAGAACCCGACTTGCCCAACATAAGACATCAAATAAAAAATCATACGAAACATAATAATATATCAAATTCTGCATGCGCAAAACGAAACGTAATTCATGGTATTTCAGTCAGAAGAAACTGTAATTTAGAATTCGCGCGCGCGATTTTGTCATAATTTCGCGCCACGAAACTCTAGCTCGCTCTAACACCATTTTTATGAACAGATGATAACGGGCTACGGTCAGTGACCCAGTGGTAACGTGGGCAGGACTAGCCCTTTCTCTCATCACTCGTATGAAAATGAACAAAATATTTGATAGGATTTTTATCTACATTATTTGCCGATTTCTATTGAATTGAATGCTAGGCTGGCTAGGTTCTCCTTTTGAATGTGTGCGTGTAATTCAGCGTAAGTTAGAGAGTGTGTTCGCGGCATTCATGCGCCAGACCTGCGTATAGGTACCTACAGCAAATTCTAATAGAATTTAAAAAGGATTTCAAATTTACTTTGTGTTAAGATTATATTATCACGGGTAGCAAATGGGGTTTAAAATTTTGGTAAATTTTTGCCTAGGACGCTCTGTTCTTAATATATTTGTATTATTTAATCAAATCAGGATTTAAAAAATATATAATTTCCTTTTAAGTCGTCGCTCCATAGCCAAACAAGGCAAACTATTTTTTGTGTCTTTAATTATCAGTTGTTTAATTGGCTTTTGCCGTTTTACGCGGGCACGCAACTGCTATATGACACTTTTGAACGTCAAGAAAAGAAGCTACCCTCACAGTCACAAGGAATAACAACTTGAGAAACCACTGCGGTTACTCATTCCCTATCCCTAGCGCAGATCTCACTGGAGAGGAACGGGCAAGAACTTCCATGGAAACTCTCTTTAAAATGAACATCATTGTTATGAATCCTTGGTTACATCATCCATGCTGAGATAATACATAACATGTGCGACAATGAGGCAAGACGTACACATTATAAGCGTCCAGAGAAAGAGATTCAATCAACAATTTAAAATTAATGTAATTAAAATAAACCGAACAACTCTTTATACACTAGAGTAGTTAAGTGTATACCTTTTAATGTTAGCTTGTCAAAACAGTAAATTTATCATAATTATTACATATATAATTATTACATATATAATTATAACAATTACCCCAGTGTGTAAAGGCAATCATTTCCATTTATTTTCGAATTTATTTAAGTTTCCAAGAAACTTAAAGATCTTAAAAGTGTGTTCGCAAATGTAAAGGATACATGGTTTGAAGGTTTTTATATATTGAAATGTTAAGATTCAATTTAATTTGAATTCTGAAAGTATAGTTGACATGTTATAAATGTGTTTTCAGGTAATAATGTAGTAAGAACTTAACAAGTTCTACATATTTAATATTAAATGTGACTTAACTAATTTACTGTATATGGTATGGTTTCAGAAATCTTCAGGATCCTGTTATAAATAACAGATTGGACAGAGACAAGTTCCTTCCACAATGAACAAATTTATGTAATACACATAAAGTTTATATTAGGTACTGCTATAGTTGATTAACTAATGTATCTTTGTGACAAATTATCTCACATTATAATTACTATGCTATCAACTATTCTTTAGTAACTCGAATAGAATGTATCCAGATAATACAATATTATTAGAAGTTCTTAAGTGTGGTACTGAATAAACACTAGTAGGTACTCACTACCTCTTTTGAATCCAAGTGAGAAACATTTACTTTCACAAGATTTAGTCACTCAACATTTTAACTAAAATTATGTTAAGTCTCACTTTTAGTAGGTCCTTAGAAATCATGTAAAGTGTAAAATTTGCAGTTAGTTATAATAGTTAACAACCTTATTTAAGTACTTGGTGAACTTTCAAGTTACTTAATCATCAGAATTGATCAGAATTCTGCTAGTGTGAGTTACTTACTACAAGCACGTACAGTAAGTAAGTAGTCTCATTCGAAGAAACCGATTTATTACAGCGATTTCAACTACCAAATATTATTAAAAGTCTATTTACCTCGTAGTTGTTTATTATCTGTATTTTCGACTACACCGCGGATCGTTCTCGGTGCTGTCTTTTCCGATAGATAGGTAGGTATTGCGTCGCAATTATAGTAATCCTAGTTGGTCGATGGGTTTTCAATGGATTATAACTTGCAGATGACAATACTTCAGCAAGTATTCAAACTAATTTCGACGGTACTATGTCTAGGTCGTTCCAATCCAAACGTCAAAACTTTGCCGGCATTAGTGCGGGGGTAGTTAATTAGACAATCGGTTAACTTTTCATAATCAATTTCTCATTTATCGATTATATCAAAATTCCAGACTTACATAGAATTAAACAGTATCTCACTCTTAATTTTATGTCAGATAACAAGTTAATCATAATTTTATAAAGACATCAAGTTCATGTTGATCGAGAGAGAAAAAGCACAAATTATTCGAAACTTCAATCGATTCCTACGAGTCACGTATCAATATGCAAATTCAGTTCACTGTCGTACATCCTAAACTCTTAATCTCGATTAGATGCATCAATTGAATTTCTCTGTTTTTGAGCTTTGTTTACACCACAAATAAAATTAATTAAGAATTACTCAATTCTTGAGTGCGATATTGAATGCAGATAATTCCTCAAATTATCTGCAATTATCTGGAATTTTCATTCAATATTTGGCGAGTCAATTATTTTACGGTTCTATTTAAAATAATATTACAATACAATATTTTCTTTTGAACAATAGTTCATATTAATTGTACACATAGAGCCATCTAGTGATTCATTCGTAAAACTTTAGTTACAAACAAGTAATTTATTAACAAGATTACAATTTTAACATAATAGAATTACAGTTCGTCGTGGTGTCGGTGGCCTCCATTCAATCCCGTGTGCTCTGTATATATTAGTGCATACTGCAAATCTTTATTCACAACTTGTAGAGTGGTTTATATAGTTTGAAAAAGCTAATCGCTCTTCTCCACTGTTAGGGATAATAGTTGTGTCAATTCACTTCTCACTTGCTCATGGTGCTGCTGCCATGCATGCCATGCATTAGCCTATCTTGGCACTCATAATACTCTTAAAACCAGTTCATATCCCAGCATCTCCACCATGTCGCGACGTATGCCTTTATATGTTAGGATTCTATTATTCAAAGGAATCATATGATACCTGAGTATCAGGTTGATCATCTACGAAAACATAATGTATGTGAGAAAAAATCTGCATCTTTTTAGTAAAAGAGGTGACAGACACAATTATATTACTAGGAATAGGGACCAGTTAGTGCAGCCAGGCTTCAGACTCGCTAAGGTAGACTCATCTTTCATGGGGTACTGTTTGAGATGCTATAACAAAATTCCACAAAGCATTCTTGAACTGAATGAGACGAAATTTAAAACATGTATCAAACGCACACTATGCAAGCAAGCATATTACAAGTTAGACGATTATATCGCTGATAAAAATGCTTGGCTCAATGCCGGTCCTGCTCCACAAGGACAGGACGCTTAAATGAATAGCATTTAATAGGAAGAAGAAAGAAGAAGAAGATTGTACAACTATCTTTGCAATGTATAAATTCAATCTCTTTAGTATTATATAGTCGCATAGCGCATATTGTGTGAGTACTATGTACTAGAAAGCTGTCATTCTCTGGAAACCTACATTTATTTTTCTATTTTTTATTTGACTTGGATATGCCCTGGCGATTAAGAGTGTGTCATGCTCACTTAAATGTCTCGCTGATGGTGGCGGGTGTGTCGGGTCATTTCGTTCCCTTTAAAATGGTTGAGTGGAATGGTGGCTGATCCATGCGTCATGCTCGTGAACGGGTGCTGTCAGTTGTGACTGGTCACCTCTTAGTTGCCACGGCTTGTTTGAATTATTATATTATTTTTAAATCGTCGTTTTGGCTTTACTGTCGACACTTATCGTGCACAACTTGCTACATCGTTCTCACATGATAATATACCAATCTCGATATGAATGATGTAACCAAAGTTTTGTAACAATAATATGATTTAAAAGAGTGTCCATGAAGTTTCTTGCCATTCTTCTCATGAGACCAACGCTTTGGAATCGGCAACTACAGTACACTGACAGTTATTATGCCTTGTGAGTGGGACTGTAGCTTAGTTTATTAGCTTATTAAAATTTAGTATTTGTTCGACTATTCAAAAGAGCCTGTGACTGGCCAACTTGAAATAAATGATTTTGATTTGATTGATTTGATTTGATTTGATCTCTTCTGAGGGAGTAACCTTAGGCAGACGTAGCGAATGAGAAAAAAAATATTATTTCTAACTTGTACCTGGGTTTACTTTATCTGCTTCGCTTGTTTTATTATTCATGGAGACGGAGCAAGGAACGCAGAGCAACAGGACTTGAACATAGAGGGCCACTTCCACCATCTGTAGATAGATATCATCAATGATACTGACACTCCGATATTATGGACATATAATATTGATGGTATTTACTGAAACCAAATGTCAAATATTAGATCTGTTATTACATTGCTCAACAGCTGGAAACCGGTATGGTTTCCGCCCTTGGAAACTCACTTCCAAGGGCACTCAATAGGCGCGGAGTATTATCGCCACCTCATATCTTTCTAAGGGATTCAACAACTGAAGGTTACTTCCAAGGGATCCAACAGCTGGAAGACTGTATGTTTTAGCCCTTGGAAACTCACTTCCAAGGGCACTCAATAGGCGCGGAGTATTATCGCCACCTCATATCTTTCTAAGGGATTCAACAACTGAAGGTTCCTTCCAAGGGATCCAACAGCTGGAAGACTGTATGTTTTAGCCCTTGGAAACTCACTTCCAAGGGCACTCAATAGGCGCGGAGTATTATCGCCACCTCAATCCTTCCAAGGGATACAACAGTTGGAAGATATTATGTTTTAGCCCTTGAAAGCTCACTTCCAAGGGCACTCAATAGGCGCGGAGTATTATCGCCACCTCAATCCTTCCAAGAGATACAACAGTTGGAAGATATTATGTTTTAGCCCTTGAAAGCGCACTTCCAAGGGCACTCAATAGGCGCGGAGTATTATCGCCACCTCAATCCTTCCAAGAGATACAACAGTTGGAAGATATTATGTTTTAGCCCTTGGAAGCTCACTTCCAAGGGCACTCAATAGGCGCGGAGTATTATCGCCACCTCAATCCTTCCAAGAGATACAACAGTTGGAAGATATTATGTTTTAGCCCTTGAAAGCGCACTTCCAAGGGCACTCAATAGGCGCGGAGTATTATCGCCACCTCAATCTCCCTCCTCTAATCTTTATAGCACTAATTGAGATCTCAAGAAGCTTTATTATAATATGTAACTGTCTACAACATACAAGTTAGGTAAACACAAAGTTAAGTTTTCTAAGTAAACACTATTCATCAGTATTTATGTATTCTCAAGAAGGACAGTTCGGTTCAGTGAATAACATAGATAATAGTAAATCGTAAGATACTCAGCTTTCAATCCAGATATACCAACGGCTCCAAACCCGTAAGAACTCTCCATGATAAACACGGCCTTTTACTAAACTTTAGCTAAACACACCAGAACAAATACTGGTTTTTTACCGCGGCATACTGATTTGACAGGCGATGCACCATCTATGTTGCCATAGCATAATATTGTTGTAATGTTGCTATGTCTGATTATTGTTGTATTTACATTCGCGGCTTATATCTTGTATAAGTCCGCGACAATCGTAATGTATCTCATTACGTACTTGTGCGGTAATGTAATGTAAATCGCACGGTTTAGGAAGATGCTCTGTCAAAACGAACGGTACCTACTTTTTTAAATCTTAGCAAAGAGTTTTTATTTCAGAAAAGTGGTCAACATTTTATGAACAAAATTAACTTTGGGAGATAAAATATAATAAATAAACATTTAATTCTTTAATTTTATTAATTTCGACAATAAATTACAACCATTAATATCTGTAGCAAAAACAAAAATATTAATTTACTTTATTAATAATACTGGCTGTTTTGTGCCTATGCCTGAAAAAAAATCGCATCGCTTATTTGTTAAGAAATAATAATCAATTTTACTAATTGCTCAAATTTTCATAACTGCTTTAATTAAAGATTTATTCGTTTAAGAATGTCCGAGTTTTATTTGTTTCCTCGCAAATATGTTATAAAACGTCGTATGACATACGTGCGCTTTGATAATTACAGCCCCTGCTTTCTTTTAGCCTTCGCCTACGGCTCGGGCAAGCAATATCGCCTCGGCTGTAATTTTCAACTTACCGCACTTATATCATAATGTACTATTATACCATACCTACTCTAAAAAGCTTATTTTATTCACGCAAAACAGTGAATAAAAAGGCCTTTATTCACTGTTTTGTTTTTATTTACTATTTTGGTGTTTGAATTTGGAACACAAAAATATATCCGGTCTCTATTTCAATGCTTACACAAACTCCTTGCGCTAAGATTCGAAATTCAAAACTCTTTGGTGCAAATAAATTCTCGAGATTTGATTGGTCGATATTTGAGACAAGGAGTTTGGCATTAGATTAAAATATTGTTTCACAAGTTGACCACCCTAATGATAATAATAAGAAAATTACGCTTAATTTCAGTCATTGCTCTAATTTTAATGTCCATTTCAATTAATGTAACAATTCTTATTTCTTGATTAAATTTCTATTTTCGCTTAAATTATGTCTTTTCTCGTAGTCATGGTATAAAGTATAGTATGCAACTCCTGAATAAAGTACGAATTTATATCGAGGGCCATGAATCACTCGCTGCGTTCGTGATTCAATCATTAGAATCCTTCACTTGCTCGTGACCACCTCGTGACTCATCTACGGCCCTCGCTTTAAATCCGTCCTTTATTCACTAGTTGCATAATATACTATTCTCCATTTATAACAGAAAATATAAAATTAATTTAAAATTACTTTTAGCGAGCTTTGATATAATAATTCTCTACGTTTTAAGTAAATTCCATTGAATAATTCTTAAGCGTTAAACCGAAATGACGAAAAAAGTAAAAAAATTGATGATGATTTGCATTTTTTTTTGTATCGAGAAAAAATCATGGAATCGTGTATTCCTATTAGAGGATACTAGACCAAAGAGTCAAAAACCAGTCACTAAAAAGCCAAATCCCTATTCTACATACTCAACAAGTTCCACGAAATAGAATAACCACATAGCCCGACATTATATAAGTCGAGATTTTCTATAGGTGCTCATGTCGCGGATAACTTTAGATTGTGCGATGTAGGACATGTCACCACAACTTTAAAAGCTACAGAGCGTGCCAAAGAATGTTTATAGTAGGTACTACCTACTTAAACACAACACGCCTTCTGGTGCAGTCGGGTAAAAGTCCAGAATGGCATTTCTGAACCTATCTAAGCTAAATAATACAACTTGATAACATGTATTTTTTTATTTTCATTAAAAGAAAACTTTGTAAATTTAACTAACTTATTTGTGTGACTTTTTTCTGTATGCAGAAAACGCAAAATAGCATAATAATTATCTTTATTTGATTTCTTCTTTTTTATTTAGATTTAGCATCATCTTTTTGTCTTATTGCTTTATCGTTCGCAGCCCGTTTCGTTTGGGTTTTGCTTTGTATGCCTTCAAATCTGAAATTGATGACATTATTTTTAGTTATTATTAGGTAATAATATGTAAGCTTTAGGTGTGTGTAGGTAAAAATAAGGAATAAACAATTTTAAACGAAATTGAGAGACAAGCTTAGTTTGTGGGTCACCAAATCTAAGACACAAATGTTTTCTTAAGCGTATTATTTATTTTTGCATTCGTCGCTGAAACGCTTGACAATATTACAGGATTGAGTAAGCACAGGTTTACCCAAACCTGTAATCTGTAATTTCTACAAGCGTTTCAGCGACGGCTGGAGCTTCTATAATTTATCTATTGTACCCTCTGCTGAGACTTGGGCGAGGTTGCGAAGTAATCTACTAGGTCTACCACACGGACCTAGTGAAGTTGGACTATGCCACACACCACACAATATCTTCGACCGTGAGCATTCTTTCGTAAAGGTAAAGTGAAGCGATGGATGGATAAAAATTCATCATCATCATTTCAGCCGAAAGACGTCCACTGCTGGGCATAGGCCTCCCCTAAGTGTTGCCACATTGACCGGTCCCATGCGTCTCGCATCCAGCGGGTCCCCGCAACCTTCACCAGGTCATCGGTCCACCTAGTGGGAGGCCTTCCAACGCAACGTCTTCCGGTTCGCGGTCGCCACTTCAGAACTTTCCGGCCCCATCGGCCATCCGTTCTGCGAGCAATGTGCCCTGGCCACTGCCACTTAAGTTTGGAAATTCTTCGGGCTATGTCGGTAACCTTGCTTCTCATGCGGATTTCCTTATTTCTGATTCGATCACGCAAGGAAACTCCGAGCATAGCTCTCTCCATTGCCCTTTGGGTGACTTTGAGCTTTCTGATGTGGCCCATTGTGAGCGACCACGTTTCGGTCCCGTATGTAATCACTGGCAACACACACTGGTCTGACTGACTTTCGTCTTGAGACACTGTGCTATGTTGGACGAGAAGATATTACTCAGCTTCCCAAACGCTGCCCAGCCGAGTCAGATTCGACGATTGACCTCTTTCTCAAAGTTGGACCTACCTCACTGGACCGTTTGTCCCAGGTAGACAAAATTACTACAACATAAATGGGTAAAACCACTAAAGTGCTCACTTTTTCATTTTGAATGGTTTCTTTTTTTCGGGCTTAGGCGGTTGGTGATCAGTTTTGAAAGACAAGACATAACGCTTCACAACATCTACATTGACCGCCGTGTTTTCTGGATATATTCTCTTTTTCCATGCTTCGAGTTCTTCCATCCACATTCTTTGATACTCGTATGAGAGTAACCATCCGACACGTGATTTACCTTCCTGTAATTATCGCCATTGATTAGCTAATTAACGGTGGAGTGGTGTCAAAAGGCTTATCTGGGTCACCGTCGTCTGTCGTCGGGTGCAGCGAACGTTAACATGCATCGCGGAGTTGGCCTCGATAACGAGGGTGTAAATTAACCCTTCACACATACGTCAACCAAGCATTCTGTACATCAAACGGAGTACCCCGCCTCATCAAAAAAGTGCTCCAGTTGACTAAACTGCAGCTGGCTACGCACAGTGACGGCCGCTATCACTGGACATGATACTTTTAACAAGCAACTGCTCCTATAGGAGTTACAGATTGTCCTCCGTGTCGAGGCTGCATGGAGTAAGAAGAAACAGCAGCCCACGTGCTTACTGCACTGTCCGGGGTTGCCCCATTCAGGGCCAATACTTCGATGACCCAGGTACTCTCCGCGAGATTGCCAGTAACACCAAGGGGCTGCTGGCTTTTCTCGGGGAGCTGGGGTTGATCGAGTGATATTCCCACCCGTACGCAAAATACGCGTATTAGGCGTGGAGTTGCGGATATCAGCCCGTTGTAGGTAGTTTATATCGTCGGCTACTATGGCGTCAGTATTTTGTAGCCGTCGTCACTACTCGTCACCGAAGGATGGTGAATCTGCACAGTGCGCTGCTCGTGCGCCCCACTTCCATCCCACCGGCTCCTCCCCACGCCACCGCACGAAGAGCTGCCTGTTTCTGCAGAGCTTGCAAAATCTCGACATGTTCCTGGAGATTTCGCGGTAATTACGCTAGTGTAGTCGCGGGCATAACTACTCGCGCTGGGAAGCCCAATGCTTGAAACGGCACTGATTCGGGCTGATGACGGTTTTGTGACGGTGATGAGGAGGAATCGCCGTAAACGTACCACGTACCACCAACACGCAGAAATAAGATCCGACGAATTGAGAACCTCCTCCTTTCGGAAGTCGGTTAAAAAGGGTTAGATTCTTATAAAGGTACTAACCATAAACTTCCAGGGCTGAGGATTGTATTTGGGGAAATCCGAAGAAATTATGTTATGCGACGGTCGACACTGTGTCGTTTTTTCCCACTTAATACCGGCCACTCGACCCATTACGGTTTAAATTTATATGTCCATGTCTGCACTAAATAAAATCAAAATTACCGATTCAAATAAATAACTTTAAAATGTGACAATGAACGAAGCATGTCATTTTGACAGTGAAAATTGACTCAAGATTTTAAAAACGGAATGTCTTGCCTTGATACGGTAATTTTTTTGATAGTCTCATCTCTCTAGAGCATTTTGTTGCGGTAACGCACACGTAATCAAAATTAATCCCTGATGGTGGCCCTGGTGTAACTGACTCTGGCAGGGCCACCAAAAGCGATTTTAATTTAAAAAACACGAAAACTTTGTCGTTTATTTATCCAAATTTGTCACCAAATATCAGAATTCGTCGTTCACTGGTTCAAAAGATATAAGGGTTTATAGGTGGCCCTGCTGGAAAGAGTCTCCCCAGCAGGGCCAAATTTATATCTCAAAAACTAGAGCACCTAGCGAAGATGTGTTTTCTCCTATATTTTGTCGCCAATTTGTCCCCAAATTACAGATTTAGTCGAGACTAAGTTTAGGAGATATAATGGGTTCAATATTATAAGGTATAGTCCAAGAGCTACATCGAAGAGTTTACGAAAAATTGCTAAAAAAAAATATTTCTAATAATATTGTTACGAGCTGGGTATGGGATAAATAAAAGTACTACCAATTGAACACACGAAATAACTTTATTACTCGCAAAACACTAATAGACAATCGCAAAACACTACTGAACACTTTAGCGCACTTGAAATCTCTTCGAACCTTCCGTTGTCTCGCTTAAAAGTAGACTGACTGCTGCGTCCTCCCGGCCCTTTTATACCCTTTTTTTTTTTTAATTTGGTGGGTGTAAAATCATCGAATAACCCCTAACCGCTCTTGGGCAGAGCGAAAGGGAGTGTCAGACTTCTACTGACTAAAAACCACCCATGTTCCTTCTTCGCCCTCTATGTCGAGGCCGCGATAACCGTTGGACTACCCGCGGCCCCGACAGGCGTCGGCCCATTCGGGCCCCTCCCATGTTGCTGACATCTCTTTGAGGCGCGCGTGGAACACGAACGCGCCGTCGACACGGCCTGTTTTCGTCGTGAGACGGACGGACGGCGAGTTAGCCCATCACTCACCGTCCACAGGCCCGCGTCTACGGTGGCCGGAGGTCATCGCGGGACCCCCGACGCCCGGAGCGCCTCCCGCGGCGGCTGGGACGAGAGGTTCTCTCCCTCTCGCGTTCCGCCACCTCCTTCGCCAGCATCACTGCTTCGCAGAAGGAGGCGACGGCGTCCCATTCCTCCTCGCCCCGGACCATGGCTTGCACCAGGGCCGGGCGCGAGAGGTCGCCGCCGCCGATCGCCGCTACGAGAACACGGCGGGGCTCCGCCCAAGCGGGGCACACCTCCACTGTGTGCTCCACCGTGTCCTCCGGCCGATCCTCGCAATGGTGGCATCCGGGCGTTTCCTCCCGCCTGATTCGGTGCAGGTACCTCCCGAAACAACCGTGTCCGGTGAGGACCTGCGTCAGACGGAAGGTGAGGGCGCCGTGGCGCCTCTCAAGCCACTCCTCAAAGAGGGGACTTACCGCCACTATCGTGGCGTGCCCTGCACGGGGTTGCGACAGTCGCTGTCTCCATGCCGCCATGAGATCGCACCGGAGGTCTGTCCGCCGCGCAGCAATTTGCCGCGGCAGCGGAGTGACCCCCCGGCGCAGCGCCTCCGCGCGCCATTGATGCAGGCGCGCGAGGACTGTCGCCTCCAGATCCCACGGTGGCAATCCGGCAAGGAGGTTCGCCGCTTCGCGGGAGATCGTGCGGTACCCCCGTACCGTCCTTACGGCCATTACCTTTTGGGGCACGTTCAGGTAGTGGGCGGCCCGCTTCCTCAAAGCAGGCGCCCACACCGGCGCCCCGTAAAGGGCCATGGACCGCACGATCCCCGCGTAGAGCCTCCGGCAGGAGGCGTTTGGCCCCCCCAGATTGGGCAAGAGCCACCTAAAGGCAGCCCCGGCCCGCTCCAGTCTGGGAGCCAAACGTCGGAAGTGCTCCACGAAGTTCCACCGGCTGTCGAGGACGAGTCCTAGGTACTTCAAAGTACACTCGACGCCGATGGGAACCCCTCCCACCATTAACTGGGATCCCGACGGCAGCGCATTCCCACGTCCATGGAAGCCCATGGCCTCCGACTTGTGAAGCGCCACCTCGAGACCCAGCTGCCGGATCCTCTCTACGACAATCGCAACCCCGCGTGTCAAACTGTCGGCCGCCGCCTCGTACGACCCACCCTGAGCTAGCACCAGCGTATCGTCCGCATAGCAGACTACGCTGACGCCGCTAGGGAGGTCGGCGCGCAGCACCCGGTCGTAACCGATGTTCCACAAGGGCGGCCCCAGAACCGATCCCTGTGGAACACCGCACGACATCTCTCGCCGGTTCCACTGTCCGTCCTGACCAGGGTAGATGACAGCCCTGTCGGTCAAATAGTCCCCGACCACACGACGAAGGTAGGTCGGCACCCGGTGATACCGGAGTGCCTCCCTAATGCAGCTCCAGGGCATAGTGTTGAAGGCGTTGGCGATGTCGAGAGACACCGCCAAGACCACACCGCCCCGAGAGACCGCAGCCCCCGTCGTGAGGGTTCTCACGCGCATGATGGCGTCCACCGTCGAGCGCCTCTTGCGGAAACCAAACTGGTGTTCCGCAAGATCCGGACCCATTCCCTCCAGGTGCTCGGCGAGGCGGTTTGCAATTACTCTTTCAAAGAGCTTGCCCACCTCGTCGAGCAGCACAATGGGCCGGTATGCGGACGGCGAGTCCGCCGGGCGCCCCGGCTTCTGAATGAGGACCAGCTTCCCCGTCTTCCAACGAAGCGGGAACTGGCCTCTTTCCATGCATGCGCTTAAGAACCCCTCTAGTCGGGGCCCAAGAGCCTCTGAGGCCAGGACCCAGGCTTTGCCAGGCAAGCCATCGGGTCCCGGGGCGGTATTTTTGGCACTCAACCTACGTACCGCCGCTCTCAGGTCTACCCCAGTCACCTCCGGAATGTCGTCATCGGTTCCTGAATGGTCCGCTTCCGGCATCGCGGATGGCGGAGCCATTGGCGGGGGAGGATGCTCCCCTCGCGAAGGGAACAGAGCGCTCACCACGTCCTCCACGAGCTCAGGCCGGAGACTCTGCGTCAACGGGGGGGCCCGGGTGCGGAGTTGATTCCGCACCGTCTTGTAAGGGCGCCCCCACGGATCTCTGTTCAGAGTCTCCAGCATCTCCTCGCGGGCCTCGTTCTTGGCCCGCTTACAAGCCTCGCGGAGGGTGGCCTTCGCCGCCCTGTACCCCTCATACAGCTCCGCCTCAATGGCTTCCGCATTCGGAGGCCGGATGCGGCGCCTGCGATGCCTGGTGTACAGGTGCCGCGCCGCCATACACTGTTTACGCAGGTACGACAGCTCTTGCGACCACCAGTACACCTGACGCCGGGCGCTTCCTGGCCGGACTCGGGGCATTGCCATGTCGCATATCTCGGACATGGCCTCCTGGAACCAACCCGCCTCGGTGTTTACGTCGGCGGGCCTGACCGGTGATTGCACCCAGGCCCGCACGATCGAGGCTTCCAGGAGGAGCTCCCTGTCCAGCTGCCTCAGCGCCCAACGCGGACCACTCGGGGTCTGTGGGACCGGCGCACTCGGGGACTGGGCAGAGACCTCAAACCGGATATACCGGTGGTCGGAATGGGTCTCCACCCTCTCCATGACGCGCCAGTCGACGACACGCCGTGACAGAGCGGAGCTGGCGAACGAGATGTCCACCACCGACTCGCCCCGCATCCGCACGCACGTGGGTACAGAACCCCGGTTCAGGATGTCCAGGCCTGTTTCCAGAGCCCAGCACTCGACCATCCCACCCCGCACATCCGTGTAACGGGAACCCCAAGCCAAGCTCTTGGCGTTGAAGTCCCCGAGCACTAGTACGGGAAGGGAATAGCCTCCGATGACGACACTTAACTCCCTGAGGGAGTTTTGGAACTCGGCAAGAGTTCGGCTCGGAGAGAAGTAGACTCCCGCGACTACGATCTCCCCGAACCGTGCCGCTACGCACCCCTGACCCTTTCTGACCATCTCAAGGGTCGGGGTGCCGGCGGCGGCCGACGTAATAATGGCCACTGAGCCACTAAGGTCCTCCACCCAGTCTGGCCTGGGCGGGACAAAGTAGGGCTCAGCGACCACGGCGATGTTTATCGACCACTGCGCCATACTCTGGAGCAACAGATCCTGAGCGCAGGCGCAGTGGTTGATATTCGCCTGGAGGAGGCTTAATGGGGCCATTAATGACAGTCCATTTCAGCCCCCTCCGGGACCTCCTGTGGCACCACCGCAGCGGGAGTTGCGGTGGCGTCTTTGGCAGCAGCGGCGGCGGCGGCGGCGGCTGCGGCTTTGACGACGGTGGGGTTGGCGGTTGCGGAGGGCCCCTTCCCCTTGGCCTTGGCGGGTGGAGCGCAGGCCTTGCTCCCCGCCCGGTGCTCGGCCGGCTTCCCAGCCGCCGCACATGCATCGCAGTGCGGCGTGGCCAGGCAAGCCGCGGCCTTGTGACCGGGCTGACCGCAGCGGAAGCAAAGTTCGCTGCGGTCCACCTCCGAGGTGCAACGGCACCCTACATGGTGCCCCACGTGGCACCGGAAGCACCTCAGAGGTCTGGGCTCAAGCAGCTTGACCTGCACCCTCGACCAGCCAACCTTTAGGGTGTGGCCCTCCGCAATTTTCTTCGCCGCCGTCACAGGGCAGCTAACCGTTACAGTCAGCATGCCCTCGCGGTCCGGGCGTAGGGTGCCCGCCTTAACCAGCTCGGCGGAGCACCCCCCGGCCGCGGTGACGGCGGCCAACACCTCCTCCTCGGAGACCGAGTCGTCAAGGCCCAGGATGCGCAGAGTTGCGCACCTGATGGGCCTCGACACTCGGACCTCGTCCGCATTTAGGGACGCCCTGAGCTTCTCTGCCAGAGCGTCCGCGGACGAGGCGCTCGATTCCCCGGGAACCTCCATCATTCGAGCCCCTGTCGCGGTGACTCGAACACGGAGGCCCCCGGTGATCCCGAGCTCCTCGAGGTTCACCGTCGCCTTCAGTTTGGCGAGAACGTCGCGGTACAGCATGCCCTTACTAGCCGCGTCCGGCTGTAGCGTAATGACTACAGCCGCGGTTTTCGGGGCACGCAGCTTCGCCGCGGCGCTCCGCTTTTTACGCCGGCGCTTTCGGTCGGCCCGCCTGGCCTTTTGGGCCGCCTTACGCTCCTTTTGCTTCGCCCCGGCCACTAGCCAACCGTCCTCGGCCTCGGGAGGCTTTGGGGGCGAAGGGAGAGTGGGTGGCGGGTCCGCTTTTGGCACCGGCTCCTTTGCCGCTGCCGCCTTGCCCTTTTTTTGGGCAGGCGCCTTGCCCTTTTTCTGGGCAGGCGTCTTGCCCTTCAGATGGGGGGGTTCCGCCTTGCTCTTCTGCGGGGCCGCAGTCTTATTAGCCGGCGGCGGCGCTGGTTTCGCTGGAGCCGGCTTCCCAGAGGGCTTTGCAGCCCCGCCACTAGGCTGGCCAGACGGCCCCGCCTTGGGGTCGCCGGCCGCAGCGTCCGCAAAAGTGTCCTTTTATACCCTAAAGATACAAAAGATATTCGAGAAAATTCGCTACTATTCCATAAAGCATCCAGAAAAAACATTAACAAAAAATAAACTTAAAGATAAATTAACCAACAAAGAAGAAGTTACTTTACGTCGTAGGCATACGGTCGAAATTAAAATGCAAGTACCGTGCGGCATCAGGCGCGGTAGTTATGCTTACAGAATGGAATTAGGTACCTACTAGAATTCACGCGTACTTCTTAGTTATTAGCGAGGTTTCTCAAAGATTCTAGATGACCGGCGTAACAATATAATGGAATATATATTGTCTAATCTGTGTAAAAACAATTGCTAAGTCTTATATGAAAATCAATATTTATCATAAGGTTAGTACCGCTTATTCGATAATAGATGGCGTTGTGCAGTAACGTCACTTTGGTAAATCGCGGTGTTAAGATTCTCCTGTTTTGAACGACCTCCATGGTATTTTATATAATAAATTGTCTTACTCTGGACACCCCTGTTTTATTTCTGAGCGATATATTTTTGGGACGTTGTACAAGTGGTCCTTCGGAACCGGATAAAGGGTTGGTGTGCATTGTCCTTGTTGTTGTGGAGGAGTCAGGTTGCATGGTCAACCTGCGGCGAGTGTGACGTCAGCGCGGCCAGTGGTGAGCAGCATCGGCGGATCGTACAAGGTTGGCGCAAAGCGTATATTACGAGTAGTAGTCAACGGTCAGCCACGCTGGTGCTAACGAACAGTTGGCGTGGGCAGCAGCTGCAGTGCGGGGGGACAGTACCCCGCATATCATTGCGACGAGCTACGTTAAGTGTGCGGACAGTGAAGTGTTGTGATAAGAAGATAAATCTGTGAGTACTTTAAAAATATCAGACTAAATAATTTACACATTGAGACTTAACCAAAGCAAATTTAAACTAGTGAATTTAGATGAAAAATTTGGACTTAGAAAAATTAACGTGTGCATGAACTTAGAATAATTTCAATAAAAAGTGAACTACGGGGAACCTATGCCCGATTTTGCAGCGAAGAGTACTAAGTTCAAAGACTTGTGAGTTTTACGTGTTGTCCACAAACTTAGCCATAGCGTTCCAGAACAGTTTGCTTAAAGTACACTTGCAACATGGAAGCTTTGAGTAATCTACAGTTTAACTTACAGTCTACCATCAGTAAAGCAAGGGCTAATTTTAAGAAATCACCTAAGGAGCGAGTAACCAGTTCATACATAGAAACTAGATTAGAAAATTTAGAAGCTAACTGGTCAGCGTTTTCTGAAACTCATATGAAATTTGTTTCATCGGTTAAGTCTATTGAATTCGATAACTCGGATTACAACTTAAAAAACGTATATGAGACAACGGAAGAATTGTTTACTGATTATAAAGCAGAGCTGAAGGAAGCATTGAAGAAAATTAAATGTTCAGATAGTTTAGGTAAAGTGTCTGAATCTTCAACAAACCGTTCTAAAGAGATATGTTCTGTAAAACTGCCAAAGATTGAGTTGCCCATGTTTACCGGAAGTTATTCTGAGTGGATTAGTTTTAGAGACTTATTTAAATCCTTAATACACAATAATAATCTACTAGATGATGTTCAGAAACTGCATTATTTAAAATCACATTTGTCTGGAGAGGCTGAAAGTCTTTTACGGCACATTCCTATTACTAGTAGTAATTATGCAACCTGTTGGACTAAATTAGAGAACCGATTTAATAATAAAAAATATTTAGCAAATTGTATAATTAAACGTTTTATGAGTCAAAAAAATATTGTAACCGAATCCTCCAGCGCAGTTAAGGAATTATTAGATACTTCCAACGAATGTTTACATGCTTTGGAGAATTTAGGCATAATGGTTGATCATTGGGATATTATAGCTATTTATGTATTGAGCTTGAAACTAGACACTGAGTCACGTAAACAATGGGAATTAAAAATCAGTGATTGTTCAGATGACTTCCCTACAATGAATCAGTTCAGAAATTTCCTTGAACTAAGATTTAGGTCTTTGGAATTTTTAGACAACAAAGGTCAACGTCATCAGTCCAATCGTAATGTGCCAGTGAAGTCGCTTCATGTCTCTACTACATCGTGTATTTCTTGTCAGGATAACCATAAGCTTGCTAACTGTAAGAAATTCGCCGGTCTTGAAATAGAAAAGCGTCGTAATTTTGTCCAAACCAATGGTTTATGTTATAACTGTCTAGGGGCAAACCACTCAGTATATGCATGCCGCCAGTCCACCAGATGTCATATATGTAAAAAGAAGCATCATAGTCTTCTTCACCTTAAAGGCGTCTCCAAATCAGTTGCGGATAGTAATAAAACTGATCAAGACCCAGCAGAAAGCAGCGTTTCTGCTGGTATTACGTCAACCCAGAGTAATTCCACTAATGTTGTAAGTTGTTTTGCTAGTAGTCATAGCCAAATATTATTGGCCACTGCACTAATTGCAGCGGAATCCAAGAGTGGTACTGCTATAGTATTAAGATCTCTGTTAGACCAGGGATCTCAGGCTTCCTTTGTGACGGAGTCTGCAGTCCAGCTCTTGGGTCTTAAAAGAATACCAACTAAGGGCTCAATTTCAGGCATAGGTTGTGATCAAGGCCAATCGATGATTTCATTAAATTCGATGGTTCTCATTAAGGTTAAATCACGCGTTGACCCTACTTTTATTGTAACGGTTAAAGCTTATGTTTTAAGGAAGTTGACGACTATTTTACCGGAAAGGAAGGTTGTGTCAAATGTTTTGGCCACAATTTCGTCTTTGGCTTTAGCTGATCCTTCGTTCGATACTCCGAACAAGATTGATTTGCTCTTAGGTGCCGAAGTTTATGGCCAGATTTTGTTAGAAGGTTTAGTCAGAGGTCCACCTGGTCGGCTTATTGCACAAAATACGAGACTAGGATGGATCTTATCTGGTCAAGTAGGTGAACTCAACCAAAGCGAGACATGCCACAATACTATTGTCACATTACATTCTACTCACACAGATGAGAATACACTCCTTAAAAAATTCTGGGAGTTAGAATCTGTAGCTCTACCATGAGTTGTCATAGAAAACTTACTCGCTAACGTTGAACTCGCTAGCGTGCTAACGTGTATCAAATAGATTTCGATAATGCTTGCACCATGAGATTTACGGAGTCTTACGCAGGCGCTAATGTAAGCTCGATAGATTGTGTCGTCTAGCTAACTTCACTCTACTCATGTTTTGTTTCTTTCTTTCCCACTATTATGAGGAGAGATCGATATATACACAAATAAACCGACAAAATAGAAAAGTTGACGGTTATTAGACTACTTATAGTATTTAGTGGTTTTTGAATTTTTATTCCTTATAATACGTCACTGTCGTGTATTCAATTTGTAATTTTGTTTGTTGACATTGTGTCACAGAGCTGTGTTGTGTTGTTTAAGTTTACATTAGTAGATTCAAACAGATTATTTAAAACAATGAGGACCCTGTGCCCCAGCTTCAATTGTTGGTAGAGTTCATAGAAAGGTACGTTTCAACTTTCGTTCTCTTTGGTATCTTTAGTTCTATTGAAACTCGTTGTGTTGACATCAAATCCGTAACATTATTCATACATATGCACAAACCTTTAAAGTATTCTCTATAATGTTTAATAAACTTTCATTCATTTATATTTTGCAATTGGTGTCTAACATGAATTCTCATTTCGAAATCATTTCTCGAAATTCACGTTAATCACGTCGTTGGTCTTCAAATTCAGCGGCCATTAACATATTTCATACCAAATAAGCTTTGCAGACATTATTTTGACTGCATTAGACTCAAAAACGTACATAATTTTGTTGTAAACATATGTTTCACACGCCAAAATGCTAGTGAGCTACGTAACCACTATAGTAAGCGAATTATTCGATAGGTTCAGTGAAATTAGTGACTCATGGTACCGTTTTGTATGGTGACAGCTGAAAAACGTTAGAAACTATAGAATAGATTACGTTAGGTTTTTAACCTATCGACATCTATACCTCTACCATGAGTTTACACAGCCAAATCTCGCAAGCGTCTACGTAAATTATTTGTATGAAATATCGTACAGCGCCTCTAGCGGTCACGGAAAGAATTACAATCCGTAACATGAGCACTATAGATGACGATAGGTTAAAAACCTAACGTTATCTATTCTATAGTTACTAACGTTTTTCAGCTGTCACCATACAAAACGGTACCATGAGTCACTAATTTCACTGAACCTATCGAATAATTCGCTTACTATAGTGGTTACGTAGCTCACTAGCATTTTGGCGTGTGAAACATATGTTTACAACAAAATTATGTACGTTTTTGAGTCTAATGCAGTCAAAATAATATTTGCAAAGTTTATTTGGTATGAAATATGTTAGTGGCCGCTGAATTTGAAGACCAACGACGTGAATAACGTGAATTTCGAGAAATGATTTTCCAAAATGAGAATTCATGTTAGACACCAATTGCAAAATATAAATGAATGAAGGTTTATTAAACATTATAGACTCTTTAAAGAGTACTTTAATGGTTTGTGCATTATGTATGAATAATGTTACGGATTTGATGTCAACACAACGAGTTTCATTAGAACTAAAGGTACCATGCAGTTCTCTCAAAACAAAACACAATAATTTTGAAGAAAGTTGAAACATACCTTTCTATGAACTCTACCAACAATTGAAACTGAGGCACAGGGTCCTCATTGTTTTAAATAATCTGTTTGAATCTACTAATGTAAACTGTTAAACAACACAACACAGCTCTGTGACACAAGGTCAACAAAAAAAATTACAAATTGAATACACGACAGTGACATATTATAAGGAATAAAAATTCAAAAACCACTAAATACTATAAGTAGTCTAATAACCGTCAACTTTTCTATTTTGTCGGTTTATTTGTGTATATATCGATCTCTCCTCTTATTAGTGGGAAAGAAAGAAACAAAACATGAGTAGAGTGAAGTTAGCTAGACGACACAATCTATCGAGCTTACATTAGCGCCTGCGTAAGACTCCATAAATCTCATGGTGCAAGCATTATCGAAATCTATATGATACACGTTAGCACGCTAGCGAGTTCAACGTTAGCGAGTCAGTTTTCTATGACAACTCATGGTAGAGCTACTATAGTGCTCATGTTACGGATAGTAATTCTTTTCGTGACCGCTAGAGGCGCTGTACGATATTTCATACAAATAATTTACGTAGACGCTTGCGAGATTTGGCTGTGTAAACTCATGGTAGAGGTACTGAGCCCAAGAGCGATTACGATAAGGTTTACTTAACCTCGGAAGAACAGAAGTGCGAAGATATATTTAAGGCCACGACCAAACGAGACGAATCGGGTCGCTATATTGTGCAAATGCCTTTCAGGTCTAGCGATCCTGCTTGTAAAGATGGGGGATCGAAAGACATTGCTCTTAAACGCTTTTTAACCTTAGAAAAGCGATTTTTAAGGAATCCCGACTTCAAGGCTCAGTATTCAACTGTTATAAATGAGTATATAGCTCTTAATCATATGGATATAGTACAGGATAGGGACAAGAAAGGTTCCGTGTACTTACCGCATCATGCCGTCATTCGTAACGACAAAAGTACAACGAAGTTGCGCATCGTATTCGATGCATCATGTGTAGGTAGCAACGGGGTTTCTCTTAATCACGATTTAATGGTGGGTCCTCCTCTACAACCTGAGCTTCGTCATATCATCATGCGTTGGCGTCGTGAACCGATCTGCCTGGTAGCGGACATCGTCAAGATGTACAGACAGATTAAGGTATGCGATGATCACACAGATTTTCAGCGTATATTATGGCGTGAGAATACAGAGGACGAAATTCAGGTGTTACGTCATTTACGAGTAACGTTTGGAACATCATCGGCGCCTTACCTAGCAGTAAGATCATTGCAGCAGTTAGCGCAGGACGAAGGCGCTGAATTTCCTTTAGCGAAGAACCGTGTTGTTACAGATTTTTATATGGATGACCTGATGACGGGATGTGAAACCGTAGAGGAAGGAGTAGAAATATACAATCAGATATCGGAATTGCTTAAGCGTGGAGGTTTCCAGCTCCAAAAGTGGGCTAGTAACAACAGAGAGTTAATAAAAAGGATTGAAGACGGTGAACAAATGTCACAAAAACAAGGAAATATGGAACTAAAAACCGATGCAATTTCAAAAATATTAGGCTTAACGTGGGACAAGGACAATGATGAGTTCGTTTATACTATTCAACTTAATGCTGTAGATTTACCCGTGACAAAGCGTAAGGTTATTTCGGATATAGCGCGACTATTCGATACCCTCGGATGGTTAGCACCGACAATCATTACTGCGAAGGTGTTTATTCAGCGAATATGGATGACTGGGATCGAATGGGACGCAGAACTGCCTGCACCGTTGCTGAAAGAGTGGCTGGACTTCCGAAAGAACCTTTGTAACCTTATAAAGTTTCGTCTACCTCGTTGGATCAATTCTAGCAAGGAGAACAGGGTTCTAGAATTACATGGCTTTTCAGATGCGTCCAATGTAGCATACGCCGCGGTAGTATACGTTCGCATCATTGATAGAGATGGACATATTCACACAACCTTGGTGACTTCAAAAACCAAGGTTGCTCCTGTTAAGCAGGTATCAATCCCGCGATTAGAGCTTTGTGGAGCTGTCTTACTAGCAAAGCTGCTCCAAGAAGTCGCCTCAACTCTAGAAGTTCCCAAACAGCACTTATATGCGTGGACAGACTCATCCGTCGTTTTGGCATGGTTAAGCGGCCACCCTAGTCGGTGGAAAACGTTTATCGCGAATCGTGTTTCCGAGATACTCACTATTATGGATAGATGTCAGTGGTTCCATGTGTCGACGTCGGAAAATCCAGCGGATTGCGCATCTCGGGGAATAAGTCCTTCTGAGTGTAGCGATTCTCAACTCTGGAAAAGGGGTCCAGTATGGTTACAGAATGAAAAAATAGACTATAATAAAGGACATATACAAGAAACTACGCTAGAAGAAAGAAAAATAAAAATAAAATGTCATGCAACTGTAGAATTTGATGATAGTCTATTTACTAGATTCTCTAAGTTCGGGAGGTTGATACGTGTAATAGCTTACTGTAGACGATTTTTACGTATGAAGGAATCTGAAAGTAAAAACAATAAAATAACTACTTGGCTAACTACAAAGGAAATAAATGAAGCTGTACTTACCTGTATCAAACTCTGCCAACTTCAGTCCTTTGGAGAAGAAATAGAATCTGTGAAAAAAAACCGTAAATTAAATAAAGGTAGTAGACTTACCTCGCTGAGTCCTTTCCTTGACGATGACGGGATCTTTAGAGTTGGCGGTCGCCTGCACCGGGCTTCTATTGATGAGAATATGAAGCACCCCATCTTAATCCCTCATAAATCACACTTCACCAATCTTTTAATTGCGGAGGCTCACGAGAAAACTTTGCATGGCGGGCCGCAATTGATGCTCAATTACTTAAGATCCAAATACTGGATACTCAATGCAAGGACTCTCGTTAGGCAATATGTTCACAAGTGTGTAACTTGTATAAGACATTCGACAATAACACACCAACAAATGATGGGCCAGTTACCAAAGGCTAGGGTGTCTTCTCAGAAGCCCTTCCAATGCAGTGGCGTAGATTACGCAGGTCCAATCAGCATCCGAACCTCTAAAGGTCGTGGTCATCGCTCCACTAAGGGTTATATATGTTTATTTGTTTGCATGTCCACTCGGGCTATTCACCTGGAAGTTGTCAGTGACATGACTTCTCAGAGCTTTCTTGCGTCTTTTAAGCGTTTCGTAGCCAGACGTGGCAGAGTATTAGACTTGTGGAGTGATAATGGGACTACATTTGTTGGTAGTGCAAAAGAGTTACGACAGCTATTCAACGCTGAAAGATCAATGGTAGCTTCGGAAATAGCTGATTTCCTATCTATGAGTGGTACGACTTGGCATTTCATACCTCCCCATGCTCCAAACTTTGGAGGATTGTGGGAGGCGGGTGTCAAGTCCACGAAGCACCATTTGAAGAGAGTTATAGGCACCAGCACTTTGACATTTGAAGAAATGACAACTGTGCTGACTCAAATTGAGGCCTGCCTTAACTCGAGACCGATCTCTCAGCTGTCTGACAATCCAGAAGACTCGTGTCCTTTAACACCTGGCCATTTTCTCGTGGGTGAACCTCTTGTAACAGTACCTGATGTTAATTATGAAAATTCATCCACTAGTAATCTGAAGCGGTGGCATCTTACGCAAAAAATGCTACAAAATTTCTGGCGGAGGTGGTCATTAGAGTACTTAACTCAATTGCAACATCGATATAAATGGTCGGATTGTAAGCCTGAACCTGATATTGGAGACGTGGTCCTGGTGAAGGAGGATGGTCTTCCACCCGCTAAATGGCTTTACGGGGTTATTACAAATAAACATCCAGGTTTGGACAACATTACCCGAGTTGTAACCATACGGTGCAAAAATAATGAGCTAAAAAGACCTTAATCAAAATTAATTATTTTACCTGTCAGCACTTAGTTATTGTTATCATCTTATTAGTGAAGAATTAAGACCCTAGTTTTAAGACCCTTGTTTTAAGACCTTAGTTTTAAGATCCTAGTTAAGGCCCTATTTTATGGAGGATAGCCAAACATCAAAATCATTCATTTAAAGTAAATCATTATGTTAATTTTGATGGACAGAGCCGTCCATGGTGGGCGGAATGTCTAATCTGTGTAAAAACAATTGCTAAGTCTTATATGAAAATCAATATTTATCATAAGGTTAGTACCGCTTATTCGATAATAGATGGCGTTGTGCAGTAACGTCACTTTGGTAAATCGCGGTGTTAAGATTCTCCTGTTTTGAACGACCTCCATGGTATTTTATATAATAAATTGTCTTACTCTGGACACCCCTGTTTTATTTCTGAGCGATATATTTTTGGGACGTTGTACATATATAGTCTTATCGGTCTAATCCCTTAGAAATGTCCAAGAGAGATAAATTCTCAATTAAATACTTGTTTTTATGTTTTAAATTACTAGATTAGAGCTGGCTCTTGGTCTATTTGGTGTTAAGATGTACAGTCGCATGCAACTGCTTTACCAGTGTACAATGTTAAGCTGTAATTTACGTTAGAATAATAATAAAAACAAAATCGAACCCCTAGTTAAATGTTTAAAATAGGTGTGTACGTTGAAAACATAATTATTGTCAATAAGAATCAAATGTTATTTCATAAAAACAAATTTCCAAAAAGTTCGTTTGGTGTGTGTTGTTTATTTATGTATTTTGAGGTGATTGTGAGTGTTATGTTGTGGGTATGGACGAGTTGAGTTTTTATTTTATCTTAATTTCTGTTAGAATGATAAAACTTCTGTTGTCGAAATATAAAATGATTTATTAGGTAGGTACCTTATATTATTATATTTGTCGTCGCAAGCGATTTGAAAACGAAAACACATTCAAATTATTATTTCCACGTAAACCTACTCATTGATTTCCGAACGAAATGTTACTCGATTCTCATTGGTCGACGGTTCTGATTGGTTGATTGGTTTGTACTGTGAACGCCGTGAGTTGGCGCTTCAATTTCGAATGTGGACAGAGTCGATACGGAATTCTAGACAGGGATTGCTATACCTGACACGAGACTGACCAGCAGGGCTATTGCGTATCTTTTAAATGACAGTGGCTATCATAATGTCAATGGATTAACTGTCAAATTGGTTACATGGTTTATTACAAAATGGACCCATTTGACAGTTAATCAAGGCACACAGAGCAAAAATGATAATCAATAAATCTGTCAACAGAGATACGCAATAGCCCTGCACATCTTATGATCGAACCTGTCACGTCCACCGTACAAGTCTGAGTTTCTGTATTACGACTTATTGTAAATATCTCTGTGTTATAAAAGTATCTGTCTGTAAAACGAGTTAAACCTAAGTTTCATTGGTTTGCCCGAGTACCCAACTTTATCATGGAACCCGTACCAAGAAACCATAACGATGATAACCCTGCTATCGTTACGCACGCTCACGCCGCACAGAGATAAATTCTTAAAGGTTAGGGTTTTAAAATGATTTTTGGTCAATGTTTCGAAATTTCTAAAAATATTTTTTTTCAGACTTGCGGGTAAGTGATGCACATTACAGTTCCCGGTTCCCGTCAAATAACTTTGCCCCTCTGAAGTTAGCCATTAGCATAGATCGCGCAGGTGCAGTTACGTAGAAAAGTGTTTAAACACAATAAATATATAGTTTTAAAAGATAACGTAATTTTTATGAAAGAAAGAAAGAGGAAAAAACTAATACACAAAACTAAGTAACAATGTTAACAAGATAAAAAATTAAGGTGGAAGCTCACATCTGGCCCGCGAAATTCTAATTTTCTTACGTTTTTGGCAATTTGCAGGCCAGTGCTTGGTTGTATGTTTATGAAAATTTGATTTGCGACTGTAAGACGTATGAAGTTACCGAATTATAACCATCAAAATTACTAACTACTAAAGAACGACGACTAAATTACTAAAGAATGACTTTTACATGCAAAAATCAATCTTGACATGAAAATGAACTTGGAGGGTTGTATTGATAATTTTGATGGTTATAATTCGGTAACTTCATACGTCTTACAGTCGCAAATCAAATTTTCATAAACATACAACCAAGCACTGGCCTGCAAATTGCCAAAAACGTAAGAAAATTAGAATTTCGCGGGCCAGATGTGAGCTTCCACCTTAAAAACGCTTAAGTAATAACAAAACAAATAACAACATGAACAATAACGCAACACTTGTGGCATCGAATGTCTATCGTACGGAGCAAGCGGGACGCAAGCATGCATCAAAAGTAAACGAGTGAGTGAGACATAAAATCACCGCCCCCACGTCTCGCGCATGCGCAGTTGCAGTCAGGGGGATGCAACTGAAGTACAATATTTCCTGAGGTTTTTTCTTTAGAAATGCGCCATCTAGTGACGGATGCCCCGTAACTTGAGTATTTGTACTTCATTTTTATCACTAGATGTCACTGCACCTTAGACCTATATTTCATCGATTTAATAACAAATTTAAAAAAAAGTTTTGTGATTAGAAATATTAACAAATATTATAATTAAATAATTTCATTATTATTATATAAATTCTTTTAAATCTATGAGGATGTCTTTGTTAATCACATGCTTGAAACACTGACATAAATAAGCGGCAACCATAGAGTAAAGTAATATATCGGGTACTCAACGGCATAAATATGATTGACATGAAAAAAAAAAAGCGCGGGAAACGGTACAAACAAGGCGCCAAAATTGATATCGATTCAAATTAAATTGTTAATATTGTATTTCCTTTGTATATTTTGGGAAGAATTAGAAATATTAAATCTATAGTTAGTGTCAATAGTTGTAAATAGTTATTTGAAGATGGGGGGAAACAAGAAACGGAAAAAGGAGGAGCCCCCCGACGGACGAGCATCAGATAAGGATACTTCTTCTGACTCTGATGAAGACTGCAGCAAGAAGTACAGTATATTTAAAGTCCCAGGGTATTCAAGGAAGTATCCTGAAAACAGTAAAAAATCCGAGTACATCGTGTTCTTATCTCATCAGAATGAGAGCAAAACATTTACAGACAAGGATAGGCTGGCCATATCCCATGCCATACGGAAATATTGTGTGACTGGGATACTTCATTTGAGGTCAATAAATAAATATAAAATTGGTATCACTTTCGATCTCTCTAATAATGCAAATGTTTTCTTGCAAAATAAAAAACTTTTAGAAGAAATGGGCTTCAAAGCTACGATACCTGCTGTCGACACCGAAGTGACAGGGGTTCTTACCTCAGTCCCTACGGACTTATCTAATAAAAGAATTTTTGCGCTAATTGGAAGTTCCAGGAATGTAATACAGGTGAGGCGCTTCATGCGCAGAGTGCAGAGTCAGAGTGAGGGTGGTGCGGTCACGTATCAGCCCACTCAAACTGTCGCGGTGACTTTTGCGTCAACAGAGTTGCCTCAGTATGTTTATCTCGACTCTTGGAGGCATGAGGTAAGCGTATACGTTCCTCCTGTAAAACAGTGCCTTCAATGCATGAAGTTTGGTCATATTGCAAAATATTGTAAAAATGATTTAGTATGCTCTGTTTGTACATACAACCATAGTTTTAAGATATGCAAAGAAGACCCTAAAAACGCTAAATGTGCCAATTGTGGTGGTAACCATGTCGCCATTTCAAACACTTGTCCCCAAAAGAAACAAAAAATTGAGGAAAGTAAAATTAAATCCAGAGCCGTCAAGTATTCAGATTTATTCAATGAAAATTCATTTCCACAAATTACACACAAAAATATTGAAACTCAGATTATTAACCTAACTAAGTCAGATTTTTTCATGAATACTCTAACAAATGCAATAACAAAAATTATAGTAAGCCAAAAAAATAACCCCATAAATTCTACATCTATAAAAGAAATTCTTCAGCGCACATTCAGAAATAGTACTTCCTCTTAAAGCAATGGATCTTAATGTCATACATTGGAACGCACAAAGTATTTTAAGTAATAAGCTGTTATTAACCCGATTTCTTTATGATCATAATATACATGTAGCAATTATATCAGAAACTTGGTTGACACCTATTAAACATTTTAACATTAGAGGATACAGAATAGAAAGAAATGATATTGGTAACAAACATAATGGTGTAGCTATTTTAATTCACAATAGTATAGATTACAGAAACATAAATACATATTCTGACAATTCTTTACAAAATATTTGTGTAAGAATTAATGTAAATAATACAGAAATAAGTATTGTAAGTTTTTATTGTCCAACAAACTGCACTCCTTCTTTTAACAAACATAAGTTTGAATCTTTAATAAAATCAGTGCCTGAACCGATGATATTTGCTGGTGATTTCAATGCCCATCACACATCATGGGGATGTAATTCTACAAATCCAAGAGGTAGGGATATTTTAGAGATTATTGATGATAATAATTTAATTTTATTAAATACTGGTGAAGTGACAACAGTCGGTTCTTTGACATGGCGTCCAAATGCTTTAGATTTGTCCTTGGTGTCCCCATCACTGGCTCTTTCTTGTGATTGGTCTGTACATAATGATCCACTCGGCAGCTACCACCTTCCTGTAATTATTAAAGTTTTTGTAAATAATAGTAATTTAGCAAACACTAGTAGCAACACACATTTGCCCTTATATCCTAACTTTAAATTGGTTGATTGGAAGTTGTATGAACAAAATGTAGATTTAGAATTATCTAATTTTCAGGACCAAAACTTTGCTCCATTGGAAAATTATACTGCGTTTTGTAAAATTTTGCATTCTGCAATTGATAAGTGTCTTCCTTACAATACGACAGTTTCTTTTCATACTGATTCTTTCATGAATAACTCATCTCATAGGAATTTGGTTAAATACCCTCCTCTTCCTTGGTGGAATAAAAAATGCTCAGAAGCAGTTGAAAAATCTAAGTTGGCTTATATTAATTTTAAAAACAATCCTTCAGATGACACATTTATACAGTTTAAAAGATTACAAGCCCTCAAAAAACTTACTTTGAAAACAGAAAGATCAAATAGTTGGGTTGAACTTTGCAGCTCCTTTAATCGATGTACGCCTCTGTCGAGAATCTGGAAATATATGCGCAAATTTAATAAAACATATTCTTGCCACAATAATGATGATAGTTGGATTCAAGATTTTCTGCAAAAATATACCCCAGACTATGTAAATAGTAAATCAAATTTTCCTCTTGCAAGTGAGACAAATTCTGTAAATTTTCCTCTTGGAAGTGAGACAAATTCTGTAAATATCTTCTTAGTAAAACCATTTTTAATTCAGGAGCTCATGGCTGCTATCTATTCTAGAAAAGATAGTGCTTTTGGACTGGATGGTATTCCATATATTATGTTGAAAAAGCTTAGTGATAGAGGTTTGCACATTTTTCTCAAAATATTAAATAACCTGTGGTTGAACAACGATATACCTCACTCTTGGAAGTCTGACTGTTTGGTACCTATTTTGAAGCCCGATAAAATTCAGTCAAACCCTGATTCCTATCGACCTATTGCTCTTACATCATGTGTTGGTAAAATTTTTGAACAATTAATAAAACAAAGGTTGGAATTTTACATAGAACAAAACAATATTTTACCTGCTAATCAATTTGGTTTTCGTAGGGGAACATCGGCTCGTGAAAGTATTTGTCAGTTACAGCTTGATATACAAAATAGTTATATTAATAAGAATTGTTTAGTGTCAGTATTTTTTGATGTTGCTGGAGCTTTTAATAGTGTCAACATTGATGTACTCTGTTCTGAATTGCTTCTCATTGGAATTCCAAACAAAATAGTTCACTGGGTTCGTGAATTCTTGACTGAAAGGAAAGTTTATGTTAAGTATAATGATAAATTATATGGGCCAAGATTTGCTTCTGTTGGAGTTTGTCAAGGAGGAATACTTTCTCCATTAATATTCATTTTGTATATTCGTCGTTTGAATTTGATTCTGGGTTCTGAGGTCAAAAATCTTCAATTTGCTGATGATTTGGTTGTATATTTGTCTGGGAAAAATCTAACAAATATAACAAAAAGTCTAAATAAGGCTTTGGATGGATTATCTAAATACTTTTCTTATTTAAATCTAGATATAAATGCACTTAAGTCTAAACTAGTAGTCTTTGGCAAAGCTAGCAACTATAGTCCTTCTGTGTATTACAATCAAGTTTCTATTCCTATTTTTCATGAAGCTAAGTTTTTAGGTGTCACTTTTACTCATAATTTTTCATGGAAAAAATATGTTGAATTGGTAAGTTCAAGAGCTAACAGAGCTTTCAATATCTTGAAATCTTTATGTAGAACCTCCTGGGGTGCTGATCCAAAAATATTGTTGCTTTTGTACAAATCTCTGATCCGTAGTCATTTTGAATATGGTTATCTCTGTTTTGCTCGTGATAAAAGGATAGTAGATATCTTTGATAAAATACAAAATAAAAGTTTGAGACTTATTACTGGAGCATTTAAAAGCACTCCAATCAATGCAATGCAAGTTGAATGTAATCTTCCTCCATTAAGTATAAGATTCTCTTACTTGAAAGAAAGGTTTTTATTAAAACTGTATAGTAAAAATAATAATCACCTGTTTTCAAATTTGATACAATCTAGTACACCATCTATTTGTAACTCTCTTTATATACTTCAGGGTTTACCTCAATATGTAAATTTTCTTGAAACTCTGCAAATTCATAAGTCATCTCTTCTTCCATGTTATCAGGGGGATTTTAACAGCAAATTTCCTGCAATTGACATCATCATTGACCATAATTTATCTACCAAGGAAGATGTGCATAGTAAACTACTTGAGTTTACTGATTATAGATTTGTGTATACTGATGGGTCCAAAACTGAGTCTGCAGTCTCATTTGCTATTTACGATGGGCTATTGAATACTGGTATTGGTTATAAAATAAACTCAAACATAAGTATATTCACAGCCGAGGCTGTGGCTATTCTTGCTGCCTTAAAACACATTAAACATAAAAATGATGGATGTTGTGAATGGATAATAGTTAGTGACAGCATGAGTGTTCTTGAAAATCTCAAAAACAATAGGTTGAATGCTAATACAAACTATCTAATTTCATTAATAAAAGAGTCTTGGCTGCATTTGTCTTCTCATAATATTAAAGTTTTGTTCATGTGGGTCCCTTCACATGTTGGTGTGTTGGGAAATGAAAGGGCTGACATTTTAGCCAGAACTATAACAAATACTGATGATATCCATGATTCTAGTAGTTTCCTCAATATATCTGTTCCATGCACAGATATAGTCCCTCTGTTGAAAAAAAGGTCCACTGATATATGGAAAAGGCATTGGAACCACACAGTCCAAATTGAAAATAAAGGTTTATGGTATGCTGTTTATAATGTTCCCATAGGAACCATGCCGTGGTTCTGTAAAATCAATACTTACATGAACAGGAAGTTTTACTCCACCATACTCAGGCTTCGTTTTGGTCATTGTCGTCTAAATTATCATCTGTTTCGTCTGAAAATTGTGCATAGTCCTCTTTGTGATCATTGTAATTCCCAAGTTGAGCAATCTTTAGCTCACATTTTCTTTGATTGCTCATCTTTTGGCATCCAGCGCCTTGTGCTAATGGATGAGCTTATTGAAATATATGGTAGTCCAGATTTGGTACCGCGCTCCATCCAGGCTCTCCTTGTAAATAGTTCGACGTATTTGCATTTGTTTAATTTCATTAATAATACAGTTGGGCAAATTTAATTCTTCTTTAATTTCTTTTGTATATATATAGATACCTGTTTTGTGTATATAATATTTCGCAATACTTATTTCGTTTTGTACTGCTGAAAAAAAATGTTAGTGATAGGGTGAACTGATAAAATAGGACGTTGTTATGAGGTTAAGATAACCTCAAACCCCGTTCAATCAGATGGGGTTTAAAAAAAAAATATAAAGGACTTGACACATGGCTCTTACAAAAATAACTTTTTATTAAAAATAAATGATTGACTCTTATTTTGGATTTTACCTAAGATTTTGTTGAAAAAAAGTCTTACACATGGATTATAGTGAAATAAATATATAACACTGATGACTGAACTCGGATTTACTTTACTAAGGAAAAATAAGAAACTGATGACTTAACTTGGATTTACTTACTTATGGACAAATATCAAACTAATGACTACTACTGGATCATACTAATTATCAAAAAATAAACTGATGAATATAACTGAATTTACAAAAAAAATATAAACTAACTGATGACTAGGCAGCATGGTCTCTGACCCTAGCCTGTTCCTTATGGAACAAAAGGAAAAAAAAAAAAAAAATATGATTGACATTGACAGTCGACCATACTTTTAAACCGTTTTCCGTTTTCCGCGTCTATCGTTTTGGATTATTCTGTGTTATTTTCTGTTTTTTATTACGATTGTTGCGTGTTCCTGGACTCTGATACTGACTTGCTTCTGTGATTGACCTGGCTTCGTATTTTGGACCTGTGATCTACTGCATTTTCATTGACCCGGCTTTGTATTTTGGAACCTCGATCGACTGCTTTTACATTGACCCGGCACCGTATTTCGGACTAGAAAATGCGTCCAGTGGGTCGCCTTAGGGGCGGAATGCCATCAACGTCAAGATATAAGTGCTACTTTGATTGTGACAATGACGGTAAGTTCAAAACTTTATAATGCACGTAATTTATCTTTTGCTGATAGGCTGCACTTTATCCATTACTAGCTCTTCCCAGTGGTTTCACCCGCTCTTGCTCGGCTCCTAAGGGTTATAGCGTGATGATATACGCCCATACCCTTCCTCAATAAATGGGCTATCTAACACTGAAATAATTTTTCAAATCGGACCAGTAGTTCCTGAGATTAGCGCGTTCAAGCAAACAAACAAATATAATATTAGTATAGATTGTAATCCGTGCAATCTGTGGTCATCATAGTCCTTGAGTCACCAAGAACCTAAGATGGACTACCACACACACTCCTGACTGACCCTACACAAACCATTGAAACTAAACACATTAACTTTTTTAACCAAACAAATGACTTGAAATCTACGTTTAAGACAAAGCCCGCTCTAGACATAACTCCATATAACTTTCTCCTGGTTATTAAAACTATGATTTTATTTACTTCAATTGTGGTGTTCCTGTTCTAGTACTGCTAGACCTCGGCTATTATTTCTAGTGTTAGATTAATATTCAAGGATGGTATCACAGTACATTACTAAACTTTAAATTGTTCCTAGAAAGTAAATTTTTATTCATCTAATCCCCATAGTACCATGATTAGTCAGCCAGCGAATTTTAAATATGATGATGATGATATCTCTTATGGTATTTTAATGAGAGTGTGTTGTTTATTTATAAAAAACTTCTTGATTTCAGGTCCATTGCACCGATTTCCTAAACCTGAATACCCACATTTGGAAAAGTTTAACTCGTGGAAAGAAGTGCTAGATAAAGCTTTACAAGAGAAAGGCGACATCTACATTTATAACCAAATTCGATTTTGCGACAGACATTTTGAAGAATGTTACCGTTCAGCCAGTCACCGACTTACTCCAAATGCAATACCAACTCTAGGTACTATTTAGTCATCTTATGTTATTTAAATCTTAATAGAAACAAAAGCATATTTCTTTGCCTTTTTTTTTTTTTTTTTTTTTTTGGTGGGTGTAAAATCATCGAATAACCCCTCCCACTCTTGGGCAGAGCGAAAGGGAGTGTCAGACTTCTACTGACTAAAAACCACCCATGTTCCTTCTTCGCCCTCTATGTCGAGGCCGCGATAACCGTTGGACTACCCGCGGCCCCGACAGGATATTTCTTTGCCTTAGCTGTAATAACAAAATTGTTGCTCAAATATAATAAAATTTTCTACTGAATAATCTCATAATTAGAAGAGAGTAATCTTCTAAGAATTAAATGAATACTGTTATATATTCTACATAATTATACTGTAACTATAAATAATTTCATCCTTTTGCAGATTTATCTACATTACCAGTTGGCCAAACTCTTGAAGGTCCATCGGGACATGTTGAGGCAGACATGTCGAATTTATTACACATTTCGCAAGATAAACTTGCTGTCATTGAGCCATCCAGCTCTACCCACTATCCCAGTGATGTACAGAATGCAATACAGACAGCTGAACCCCTTAAAGGTAAATATTTTTATTGACAATTACTACCTTTGACTTGTAACATGCATTAGGTTTTTCATCAGAATTTCAATTTGACTGTAGGGACATAAAACTTCTTGCAGAGAGAGAGAGAGAGAGTGGGCATTGGTGAATGTCATATCACTTCCCATAAAATGTATTTACATGCCAGTTTGCTCTTTTGTTTGATGTTTAATTCACATTCCAAGAAAACTAAACGAAACTAAGATAATGTTATTTTTAATTAAATTATGATACATATATTTTACAATGATAATGACGTTTAAATACAAATAAACGTCTAAATCGAAACCATAAACATATGTGTGCTGGGTACCCCATTCTTTCTCTCGACACACACACCACACACGCACTCACACACATCATACACTTACTCACTACAAACACACACACACACACCTACACTTACTTACCTCACCACAGTTAAATTAAATGTTTTTCTTTTTGTGTTTCTTTTACATAGATTATATCACGTATACCCACGTGCTCCTGCACTGTCCGGGGGTTGCCCCATACAGGGCCAAATACTTCGGTGACCCAGGTACTCTCCGCGAGATTGCCAGTAACACCAAGGGGTTGCTGGCTTTTCTCGGGGAGCTGGGGTGGATCGAGTGATATTCCCACCCGCACGTAAAATACGCGCATTGAGCGTGGAGTTGCGGACACCAGCCCGTTATACTTATACTTATACTTATACATAGATTATATCCTGTTTTTCTTTTACACCATTTGCTTATTGTTGCAACGACCCGATTTCTTAAACTCTGGCGTTGTATTGTTTCTTACGGTGAATCACTGACTCCTGAGACACAGGCACATACACCTAGTTTAGGAGTCAGAGAATTAAAATTATTGTGACCTAGTTTATAAGCCTTATTTTGCTCTTTTTTTTTTTTGTTATTGTACTGTGATGGCTTTTGGTGAAATAAAGAATTTATTTATTTATTATGCTTTATGGACTTTAGGTGACCACTCATCACCATGGATGGTCAGGCTGTATTAGGAAGGACGATCCCTGTTGTAAATAATACTTTCAGTAGATGAACGGTCTGTAATGAAAATATCTACAAGCTGGTAAAACCAGTGGATTACGCCTTCATCATTAAAGACATCCTTTAAAATCTGGACATGTTACGGAAAGAATGTGAAGCATTTTGATATTGCTGTTATAAATCTTAACCGAAAATAACGTCTAACTTGTTTTGACGTAGAAAAGGCCCAAAAATGTATGGAGTCTGAATGATCTTCTTTAGATACATTTTTGTTTACCCAGAAAATATTTCTAAAGCTTGTATCTGCTGTTGTAGGGAAGTCTCCACTTTTTGTATCTGTTCCTCGAAGCCTACCTATTCCACTGGTCATAATCTAATTAAATAGAACAATATGATGTAACATAATTTTATCACAATTCTTATTAAACTTTGTGTAACTTATCTCAATTTAAATTACAGGTTCGAGAAAAAGAGGGACTTGTCAATATTTAAACCGACTCATCACCTCCAAAGAGAAAGAGATAATAAAGTTAAAACAGAAAGTAATAAAGTTAAAAAAGAAATATGGGGAACAAAATAACAAGAAACTCTCTGCAAGGAAAATTTCAACTTCAAAATCATTTTTGAAAGTGTTAAATAAAATGCCTGCAACAATAAAAACATTTACGTCCCTCCAAATGAAATGGAAAAAGAAACCACGAGGCAGGCGATTCACATTTGACGAAAAAATCATGGCATTGACCATTTACAAACAGAGTCAGAAAGCTTACGGCCTAATGCGAAAAATGTTTGTCTTGCCATCAAAGCGCAGCCTACAAAAAATTTTGAGTAAATTTGAAATGAAACCAGGCTTCAATCCTGATATATTTAAAAATTTAAAAGCTACAGTAGCAAAATTGCCGGCAGAAAAAAAGTTAGTCAATTTACTGTTTGATGAGGTATCATTGGCTCCGGGTGTTTTTTACAACCCTGCCCTAAAACAGATAACTGGTTTTGAAGATTTTGGGCACAGACAAACAAAAAAACTCGCAGATCATGCCTTGGTCTTTATGATCAAGGGTATTAAAAGCAAAGTGAAACAACCTTTATGCTTTTCATTTTGCCAAGGTGCCACGAGAAAGGACGATTTAAAGAAACTGATCAAAACAATAATAAAAGAAATCTCCAATACTGGATTGATAGTTATTGCCACTATATGTGACCAATCGGCCACAAATATTTCTGTAATAAAAAGTCTTCAAGAAGACACAAAACGTAAATATTTGCAAGAGGGTGATGAATATAGGACCCAAGCCTTCGAGTTTGAAGACCAAAAGGTCTTCCCATTATTTGATCCTCCACACCTTTTAAAGGGAATGAGAAATAATTTAATCACCAAACATTTGAAGTTTGTACAAGATGGGAAAACAAAGTATGCAAAGTGGGAACATTTGGAGATGCTGTTGAAGTTAGATGTCGGGGATAATGAAATTAGGCTTGTTAATAAATTAACAGAAAATCATGTTAATAAAGAGAAAATTCCAAAAATGAAAGTGAAGTATGCTGCACAAGTTTTCAGCCAAAGGGTATCATCAGCATTGAGATTCTTAGCAAGTAAGCATGCTTTTTTATTGTTCTCATTATTTTTCTATTTTCTATTAATTTACTAAATTAGATTTTTATTTTTTATTTACATGTTATTAACCATCTCCATTCTCCACAGAAACAAATATAAGTTAATTATTTTTATTTAAAATAATATTAGATTTCCTGTCTACATTTATTTATTTAATTTGGATTACCAATGCATACAACACACATCTCTTATGCTATAAATAATAATTAACAAGATACAATAATTATTAATAGTGATGTATACTGTATTATAGGCAACCACACTTACACATTATTGAGTATACAAACTCAGACTGTAAACAAAACAAAATAAGTTCAAAAATATTTAAAAACAAACAATTGACATGCTATTTCTCTCGATAAAATTCAAAATAAAACAAAATGAAAATACAATTCATATCTAATAATTCTATTGAAGTTAATATCTAAGATTGGCTATGTAAATATTTAAGATGCATAAGATATTGTTGGAATCTATACTAATATTATAAAGATGAAGAGTTCGTTTGTTTGCTTGAACACGCTAATCTCAGGAACTACTGGTCCGATTTGAAAAATTCTTTCAGGATTCGATAGCCCATTTATTGAGGAAGGCTATAGGCAATATATCATCACGCTATAACCCTTAGGAGCCGAGCAAGGGCGGGTGAAACCGCTGGGAAGAGCTAGTAACATTATAAATTGAAATGAAATAATAAATTACAATTATCATATTGAAATAAAAATTTGAGACATTATGAAACTACAAAATATAGTTTAATGTTGGTTTCTTACTAATTATATTTACACCCACAACTATTTACTGAACTAACTGATATAGAAGCACAGTAAATCGTTACCGCCACTTTAAAGTTTGTAAGTGTGTGCCTGTTCGACACAGCCGTGAGGCACACCGTTTAATTTTTTAATTTATTTTAGTTTTTTTATTGTGTGCCCCTAATCTGGGTTGAAAAAAATATTTTCTTTCTTTTTCTTTTTTCTTTATTTGTTGTCCACAATAGCAAAAAAGATTGATATGAACTGTATGCAAGTACTTATTTAATATATTGTTTCAGAACACAATCTTCTTCCGGCGGAGTGCGAAGAAACTGCTGATTTTCTACTCATCATGGACAAACTATTTAATTCTTTCAATGGACATTCATATACAGGTGATAAAAAACATTCCAAGGGGTGTTTAAAGAATAATTCTCCTCATTTTAGATTATGGACAGAGGTAGTTCCTATATTGGATTCAATGACTTTTAAAACTATTAAAAAAAAACGGGATGGGACAGAAGAAGTAAGATATGAAAAAGTGCCATCCCTTCAAAATTGGATCCACAATATTAAAACGTTTAAAGAAATGTGGGAGGTTTTAAAAATCAAATATAAAGTTACTAGCCTTTTAACCAGAAATTTCAATCAGGACCCTCTTGAAAATTTTTTTTGTAACATTATAAGTAATGGGATACGAAATGTTAATCCCTCGTGCCTACAATTTATTAATGCGTTCAAAACTTTGTTACTCAATAATTTAAATTCGCCCCATTCAGTAAGTGCCAACTGTGAAAAAGACGAAAATCAATCACTGCAATCTTTCAAAGATCTTCTTGCTGAAAAACATAACAATGAAATTGAATTGATTAGTAATGATATTCAAATTGATTCTTTAATTAATAGAATGAACCAAATTAAATGGAATGACTCGATTTTGCATGCCGAATCAAAAAAATATGTAGCAGGATACATTGTAAAAAAATCGAAATGTAAAGTATTCAAAAAATGTGGAACATGTACTAATGATTTATTAAGAAAGGAAATTGATTTTGAATCATTTAATTATGAAATAGATTATACGAAAAAATCCTTATTTAATGCATGTGATGATTTTATAAAATTATTAAATGAAATATATTATATGATTGTTGCATGTCACGTGTCTCAGAGATTCACCTGAAATAAAATTTCTGAAGGAAAAAATGAAATTTTACATCAATTGCCATTGTGATTTTAGTATAATTACTTGTATAGTTCATAAAAATAAATTAATTGATTTTATAATTAATCTGTCAATTAATTTAATCATTCACAGTTACACCGGGGTTAATAGAATAATTAACGGAAAAATAACAAATTTTGATGAAAATGATGAAATTGTTACAAGCATTTAAATATTGTAATACACATAAAAAAAGGAAATAAAAATATAGCCGATACCTATACTCTTTTTTTTATTATCTCCCATAATATTATTGACTAGACTAGAAGTTGGAAAACTGTACATTGAATTTAATTAAACAGTGATAGCAATGATGCTTTTCTAAATTCAATTTACAGTTTTTTAAGTTTCAAGATAAAAACAATTTTAGAGAACTCTTGAAAAGCGCCATCTACCCTAACCATACATGAAGTAACCACGACATCTTGCGACGGGGGCCCGTTAACTTTCACGCTAGTTAATTGTTTTGAACGAAGAGTTGCGTATCTATCTCAATATATATAGTGTATTATCTATGGTTGCAGTTTTGTTCGTAATATTGACTGCTGCGCAGCCACTTGTAGACAACTTCAGAGGGGCACAGTTATTTGACACGAACTATATTCTAAAACATGAACACTTTGCAGACAGTAGTTCAATAGATTTGTCATTTCAAAGTTGTCTCGAATGCTAAATTATTGTCATGCCCTGGTAACTTAGAATTTTTTTTCTTAATTGTGAAAAGTGCCATCTGTCATACTTGGAACTTTTTATGGCAGTGTTACCACTTTTAGTGGCTTGAAAAATTTGGTAATTTACACTAATTGTTAATTTTGCTATTTTTATTTAATTAGTCCTACTGCACCCTAAGTATGATTTAACAACCTAGTAGAATTTATTTATTCAATATTTTAAATAAAAAATATATTTTAAGTGATATTTTTACAATGATATCATCCTAAGAGTAGTTTTCTCCCACGAAACGTTAGCAACACAAAAGTCACAACACAAGAAAGAATTTTGAATTTACTGGTGTGTTTACATGCTCGTGTGCATTTTTCTTGTAAATTTTGGTGTTTTTGTGTTTTAGCGTCGAGTTCAGCTTTAGTTCCTCCGTAGGTATATTCCAGAAATACCGAAATTCCAGCTTAGACTGTACTTCGTGAAAGTGTTTGTGACATACCCTAAAGATAGGACCTCCATATGGAGTTTGGACCATAATATCTCTGTGTAGTGTTATTTTACATTTACCACAATGCCTCGAAACGTCTGCTGTGTTCCTGGGCGCCCAGTAGTAGCAGCAGATGGTAAGCGGCACTTGAATTATTTTATAATGTTTTCAAATTTGTCAATAAAAACATTGGATTGATTTTGCAGGAATTTTATCCATCAATCACAATTTAGGCGGTAATACGACAGTGGTCTTCATTAATTTACTTTCTAGCTAGATTTGGACAACCAACCCCGCTAACTACTTTGCTGAAATCTGCCTTTATGACGACCCACTGACCCTTTGCTGAATTGTATTTTTTTTCTTTGTAGGTACGCTCCTACTGCTCATATCAGCACCATACGTGCCAGAAAATTTACGTATTGGTATAAATTACGTATTGGTCAGTCCAAGTAAGATCATTTTACTTTATTTTCAGGTACACCTCTCCATTATTTTCCAAATCCCGAGAAAGAGGCTGTAAAGTTTCAGACTTGGATCAAGAGTATTGGAGGAGGTATGGCATGTCTGGATAGCAACATTGTCTATAAAACTCAAAGAATCTGTCGTCAACACTTTCAAGATGTGTTTTTGTAGCCAAAAAACAGGCTTTCTAAATTGGCCGTTCCATCTGTTCATTTAACCTCTGATGATGTATCAGGTGAGATAAGAATAATAGTAAACAACTTGTATCTTCCCTATATATAGATACTGAAAATAAGAAGTACCTAACATAAGGAACATTAAGCATGCTGTACAATTTTCTACTTTTGACGCTGATGGGAGTGGTGCAAATCCTACAGAAATCTCAAGTCCCTGACGTTATTTCATAATCATGTCCTCATGTGCCATCTATATTTAATTTTAGTTATGTTTAGGGTTTCGTGCCTCAAAAGGAACTCTTATTTATATGATCGCTTGGGTCTGTCTGTCCGTCTGTCACAGCCAATTTGCTTCGAATTGAATTGACAGATTAAGTTGAAATTTGTTAGACAGACATATGTATTTCTATGACTCAAACACAGACAATACGAATGTATTATGTAAATAAATGAGTTTTGGATATGGGGGCACTTTTAGGGAGCTTAACAGTTTTTTTTTAAAGTTTTGCAAACTGTACAGTGTGATATATTATCAAATGAAAAGGCTTATTGTGAGGATATCAAATATTTTTTTGTTATAATTTTAAGATAAACACTTTTAAAGATATTTAAAAAAAATATATTAAAATTTACCATTTCCCTCCCCTTATCTCCGAAATTACTGAGCCTAAATATTTTGAAAAATAAAAAATTTTGTTCCACACTTATAGATTACAGAAAAACCTATAAATCAAAATCATTTATTTCAAGTAGGCCAATTACTTTACCCTATTTATTAGGCTCTTTTGAATAGTCGAACAAATACTAAATTTTAATAAGCTAATAAACTAAGCTACAGTCCCACTCACAAGGCATAATACTGTCAGTGTACTGTAGTTGCCGATTCCAAAGTGTTGATTTCATGAGAAGAATGGCAAGAAACTTCATGGACACTCTTTTAAATCATAATATTGTTACAAAAATTCTTATAAGGTATGCATGGTGCTAAAATATAACATGTAAAAACATGTTTTTCAATTACAATGTTAAGTTTGGTTGATGGTATGGAACCCTTCATATAAGTCCGACTTGCACTTGGCCAGTTTAAATTGAAAGGAAGACATATTGTGTATTTATAATAATGTACAACATAATTATTTTTATTTATCTATGATGTACAATTTCTTTTAACTTTCTTTTCAGCACCAAGAGTGGGTCCATTCATTCCAGACAGCCAACCATCTACATCACATGAAGCCACATCATTGCATTCTAATGTGATACTGGATCCGAAATCAGCAAGAAATGTTAAAAATAAGCCATGTTGTTCAGGTATGTTATCAGAATTAACAATATTTATAGAATTTGGCTACAAAATAGCATTAAATATAATAGATTCAGCATAACCAAAACTTATTTTTCATTTGAATAATGCACCTGTGTGAACTTAGCCCGACTTAAAAAAATACTTTTTTTTCAGATTTTGCAACAGATTTGGGTTAGTAGTGGATAGAAGTGAAGCTATTTTCGTTTGTAGTAATACCAAAAAATAAAGTAAAATTCTATTTTCATTTCATTTCATAATTTATGTACCCGCCTGCTTCCAAGTTTTGTTTAATTTAAAATGTGCTTGTTGTTTGCTTCTCAGTTTTTTCAGTCGGGTTTTTTAGTTTTTTAACTACTTTTTTTTTCCAACCTTTTAGTTCTTTTTTTGTGTTTGTTCTTTCCTTGGTCGCGTAAAATTCTTCGCAGATGATTTAACTTTTGTGTTGGTTTAAGTACCTATAGGATTTGTCACTTTGAATTTCTTTTAAACATAAATGTGTTTATATTTTTGTAATCTCCTTTTAAAACCCTTCACTTTGATACCCTACTCGATGGTACTGGATTTTTTTAAATTCTTATGAATTCCGCGTAATGGCCCCCAAAATCAGCATTTTTTAATTTAGCCAGTGACACTTGCGCCATCAAGACGAATGTAACGACGTATATTTTATACAAATCCCTTCATCCTTTCAGGAGTTATGAGGGAACAAAGAAACAGACATACATACATACACGTTAAACACATATCCTTTTGGGCTTCGCCGCAGTCTGGTAAAAATGTCTTCACCCAAAATTCTGCTGTTTCTCATAAATAAACGTTAGTAGTGGTTAGGACGATCGTACAGGTTAGTAGTGAAGCTATTTTAGTTTTGCCAACATACATAAAAAAAACATACACACGAAAAGCCACCGTCGCGTCGTTCTCTTTTGGAAGTCGCTTAAAAATAAAACAAACTTACGTTTGCAATATTAAGACCTGTGCTTCCATACATGTTTAGGAAAATATTTTATACAAGATTTTTGGGAGAAGACATTTTTTTTTTTTGCATTACAAACGATAATAGCTTCACTACCAAACAGCCTCTATTCTAACTCTACGAGCCCCCTTATTCAACTCTAATATTTGTAGTAATCATCTTATCCATTACTAACGTTTAAGAAAAACAGCCGGGAAAAACAGATTTTGCAAATTTTGGCTGTTTATTTTTTGCCATTACCTACTACAAACGAATAAAATTGCACTACAATCCACTTTTAACATTTATCTATGAGAAACAGCCGGAAAAAACCGATCATTCGAATTTCGGGCAAATTTTTTTCTTGCCATTATTATCGAAAATAGCTTTACTACTAACCGAAATCTTTCGAAAATACTGAAAAAATCATTAAAAAAAAGTCGGGTGCCACTTTCACACAGGTGAATAATGCAAATTGATCAAACAGAACGTAAAGATTTTCTACATACTTACATTTCTGTACACAAGTGCAATTATAATTTAGAAATGGCTCAGATTACTTTATATTCTATAATTTTTATTTTCAGCGACTTTTATGCAATGGAAGCAAGAAAACGAAGTGAAGAAGATGGAACTGCAGCTTCGTCGTTGTCTAAAAGACAAACAAACCTACCACAAAAGATATTTGCTGGCAACAAAAATATCAAAATCGAGTGCTTTTGATATTTTAACAAAAAATATGTCCAGAGCAGCTAAAACGTTATTTAACATGCAGGTGAAAGAAAGTGGAAAAAAACCCAGAGGAAGAAGATTTACTCTTGATGAGAAAATACTAGCCTTGTCACTGTATAAGCCATCTCCCAAAGCTTACCGCCTGTTAAGCCAGCTCTGTGTTTTGCCAAGCCGTAGGACGCTGCAAAATATTCTACAGAAAGTAGATTTAGTACCAGGCATTAATGAAAATATTTTTCAGCATTTGAAAAAAAAAGGGTCTAGAATGCCAAACAAACACAAATTTTGTTCAATTTTATTTGACGAAATGTCAATAGCTCCAGCACTAAGCTACGACAAAGCACACGACAAAATAACTGGTTTTGTTGATACTGGCACAAAACGAGAACAAATATTCTCGGATCACGTGCTTGTGTTTATGGTGAGAGGCCTAATAAAAAAATATAAACAGCCAATAGCATACATTTTTTGCTCCGGTACAACGAAGACGGCAGATTTAAAATTTCAATTGAAACAAGTAATTGCTAAAGTTCAGACCACAGGCCTAAAAGTAGTAGCTACAATATGTGACCAAGGCTCTACAAACCTTGCTGCTGTTAACCAATTGATGCAGGAGACAAAACAAACTTATCTGAGAAAAACTGAAGAATTTAAAGAAGGGTTTTTTTGAAGTGACTGATCAGAAAATTGTTCCTATATATGATGCACCTCATCTGATAAAGGGCGTACGCAACAACTTACTAATTAAAAATTTAAAATTTACAAAGGACGGCAAAGTACGCGTGGCAAAATGGTCACATATTGAAAACTTATACCAAAGAAGTCCAACATTCAGGGGTGTAACGTTGGTCCATAAGCTGACTGCTCTGCATGTTGTGCCCTCTATGATACCCAAAATGAGGGTTAAATATTGCACTCAGGTGTTCAGCAAGTCTGTTGGTGTGACGCTTGGGTGTATGGCAGGTGTGTATGACTTAACATTATTATAATCACATACTACAGTTGTACATACAGTTATTATGACTTGTGAACGTGACTGTAGCTTCTTTTTATTTTGTATTTGTTTTGACCATTCAAAAGTGCCTCTAACTAACTGGCCTACACTTGAAATAAATGCTTTGATTTTGATTGATTCTGATTTTAAATTATATGAGTACAACATGAATATTTTATTTACAGAAAATGGTAACTTACCAGAGGACAGCGTGGACACTGCAGAATTAATAATGCTGATGGATGAACTGTTTGACTCGGTCAACGCAAATTTCCATAAAGAAGAAGGGAAAATATATAGATCGGCAGTAACGCCAAACTCGCCCCATTTTAAATTTTGGAACTCCACTTTGCCCATTTTAACTTCCATGAAATATATATTAATTAATGATAAAATTAATAAAGAAAAATCAGTGCCGTCTCTTACCAGCTGGGTGAAAACGATTGAGGGTTTTAAATCCGGCCGCGGGTTGTCCTCTGGTTATCGCGGCCTCGACATAGAGGGCGAAGAAGGAACGTGGGTGGTTTTTAGTCAATAGAAGTCTGACACTCCCTTTCGCTCTGCCCAAGAGCGGGAGGGATTATTCGATGATTTTACACCCACCAAAAAAAAAAAAAGGGTTTTAAATCCGTAACTAAATATTTGTGGTCGCAAGGAGTAAACTCCATACTCTTATGGAATATGAACCAAGACCCTCTCGAAAACTTTTTTGGTTACAACAACATAATGCCCAGCTCAACAGCATTTGAAAGAAATTGTGAAAAGGATGACAGTATTTGTCTGCAATCACTGAAGTCTTTTATAAATGAATCACCCAGTAATCACAAAGCTGATGATAGTAGTGAGATAAGGCAGGTAAATGAAAATCATTTAAATATGGAAATTATTAATACAAACACTTTATTACAAAGTCGTTCACGAGTCCATGTAGAGAAATGCGCGGCTATTGCATATTGCAGTGGATGGATGGCCACAAAAGCCAAAAAAAATAATATTAAATGTAAAAATAGTTGCATTGCTTAAAAAAAATATGGAAGATTTTCATAGTTTTGTTACAAAAAAAGAATATTGTGGCAAAAAATGGTTGTGCTATCCATCCCGGGCATTGTTTGATTACTTTGCCCAAGTCGAACACATCACTTTAGAGGTATTAAAAACTGATGCACTTTCAATACATAACTTGACTGGCCTGTTGGTCTAGTGGTTAGTGACCCTAACGGCTATGCCGGAGGTCGTGGGTTCGATTCCCACCCAGGACAAATGTTTGTGTGATGAGCACGAACATTTGTTCTGTGTCTGGGTGTAATTTATCTACAAGGTGTTGATTTGCATCCTAGTCAAATTCAAGGACGTAATTATGCTAATGATTCTCGACCCAAATCAACAATAAAATGGGTAGGTATTTTTTTATTTATTTTTCTTATTTGCGGAAATCCGTAAGTGTAAACCAGCCGTATTTAAACGCGGCCTGTCTGTTACTAGCCCTATAACCGCGCTTTTACACACAAACAAAAGCAAACAATACATGATACACAACGCATACGCAACGTTCATTCAATAAATTCGTAGGTAATCAATCCTACCCCAATCACGGTGCGCGCACGCTCCTAGCCGCGCCCCCGCGGCTCTGGAACTAACTAACAGTGTGTTTGATGTCGCCGAAGCGTGCGGGTGCTTTGCGAATTTCGCTTCTCGGTACATCGTTGAGACGTAGGTACAAAGTGCAAGATGACGGACAACTATTCAAATGTCGAGTTGGTGGAGATGGTCCGTCTGTATGCCATCAGGGGAGACAGCCTACGACGAGCCATCCAGATGTTCACCGAAATGTTTCCCGATCGGGAACCCCCATCTGGCTGGCTGCTACGCAAAGACTGCGGGATCATCGGCAGTTTGACGTTCCCCGGCATGCTCAAGCTCGCGGCAGCGTAGGCCTGCCTGTCGCCTTGCAAGAAGATATCCTGGAGTACTTCCAGCGAGACCCACGGGCAAGCACGCGGGAGGCTGGTCAACACTTTGGAGTGCACCACACCACAGTGTGGCGCCTACTGAAGCGTGAACTGCAACACCCGTTCCACTACCGCAAGGCACAAGACATTCACCCAGGTGATAATGCCGTGCGGATTACATTTTGTCGCTGGTTGCTGGAACACCAAGACGCCAACATCCTGTGGACGGACGAGTGTTTATTTACTCGAGTTGGCGTCTACAATGTTCATAACGAACATTGGTGGGCTCACCGCTACCATAACCCGCACGTAACCAAACGGCATGCGTTCCAAGTGCGGTTTGGACTGAATGTGTGGGCTGGCATAATAGGGGAACATGTGCTTGGACCCTACTTCATTGATGGGTACCTCAACAGTGCCAAATACCTGGAGCTGTTGCGTCACGTTGTCGAGGATATGTTGGGTTTACACGGAGGAAGTGACAAGTGTAACAGAATTACGTGCAAGGATCATTAGTGCTTTCGACACTTTAAAAACGAATGTGTTATTGTTACGTAAGGTGAAGGAAAACCAGCTACGTCGTGCTCGATTGTGCGAGGAGTGTGATGGTGGCCACTTTGAACAATACCTCCGGGTAACTTAAGTAGGTAATTTATTTATTTGTACATTTTGTAAATACGTTGTTAGCTTAATCAATTTTATTAGTGTAAATAAGTTGATTTCAGAATAGTCGACATCGGCTTCAATTGCCATTCGTTAATAATAGAATAGAATAGAAGTTGATTTCAAATTTTTAACTACGCCAATAATACCTAAGAGTCGAAAGTATCACCACGTAGGTACATACACTTAATTAGCACGTCTTTCCATTTCCATCAAACGTAGAAAACATTTTTAGACTTAGTGGATCGGTACACCAACTAAGGTACTTAGGTATTATTGCCGGTCCTAAGCCCGTTAAGTAGGAAAGAAAATTTCAAATCAACCAATTTAATCCACAAATAAAAACAAAATCACTACGAAAACTTTAGGTTGAAGGATAAAGCAAAACTAACATTTTATTAATCATCTGATATCAGGTCAGTGAACTTTTCTTTGGCGCACTAGTATTACTGTCATTAGTAAGATTTCCGTACCTATTCCAATGATGCTCAAAAATGAGTTAATCCACAAATAAAAACAAAATCACTAGGTACGAAAACTTTAGGTTGAAGGATAAAGCAAAACTAACGTTTTATTAATCATCTGATATCAGGTCAGTGAACTTTTCTTTGGCGACTAGTATTACTGTCATTAGTAAGATTAATCCGTATTCCAATGATGCTCTAAAATGAGTTAGTTATTAAGTGAAATTTATGACAATAATGTAGGTGGTTTTCGAAATAAAATTAGGTAAAATGATTGCTACCGGTCATGGCTCGGTCGCGCTCGAGCGCACGCGGCTTGCATTTCGTAGGTAAGACGTCGACACTCACGCACACAGCTCAGCTGCATTGTAGCTGTGTGCGTAGTCGGGTGATTCTGTTTTATTTGTATTGAATTAAGGGTTTAATTCTGAAATACTGTTAAATTTCAACAACAAAAAAAAGCAGCGCTTATTAGTTATTACCCGCTACCGTACTTCAATTGATTATTTAAGTCTTTTATGACAACCTCCTGAAATTTGACGAGGATGCAAATCAACACCTTGTATAATATGTATGTATTTAGAAATATATAAGTATGTTTATCAGTTGTCTAGTACCCATAACACAAGCTCTGCTTAGCTTGGGACTAGATGGCGTTGTGTGATAGTTGTGGAATATTATTATTATTATTATTATTATTATAAGTTTAATTGTAACCATACATGTCGATTTAAATTTTCTTACATGCAAAGAACATAAAAATATATTAAATAAAAGTGTTGTTCTTCATCATGAATTGGTGCAGAGAAGTCAGCAATGTACTCACTGGCAAGAGCTTTTATAATTTAATCAAAACAGATTGTACTGAAATGGACCGCATTATCCTTTGAGACCATTTTAATAAAAGAAAGGGTAGGAAACGAGAAAGACAAACAGGTGAATTGTTAGATGTTAAGAAAATAAATTATTTAAATAACATAATTTTGTTTTATTCTGTTCTCTACTTATTCCTTACTAAATATTATTTTATCAAATAGTGCTTGAATTATTAAATGTACTGATTTGACCGATTTGTGTAAGGTAATTGTCTACTTCATTTTGTGCAATAAAATATATAGGTATTTTATTGCTAATCGGTCCAAATCAGTACCTTGATAGTTCGTGAATTGAGAACAAGAACCTAAAGTTCGACGTAGCACGTAGGTATAGATATATTATTTAGTTCTCTGCTTGGCGTCCAGATGTCGCTCGCTAAGATCAAACTGACAGTTGCCAGTCTATCTCATGTATTCGGTACATTGGGCAGCTAACGTGTTAGTTAGGAAGGGTAAAAATTTCGCAAAAAAGAAAAATTATGTATGTAAGAAATATTTTTCACACTAATATTATTTGTCTAGCTAACATCTGAATAAAGCAATAATTTTATAAATATCTGCAAACATAAAAGATTAAAAAAAACGAAATATTGCCTGTTTTAGGTACCGTACCCATTTTTCATTTAAATTACACTTCAAAGTTAGTGTGCGTTTCGACCGCGCGGCCACGTTTTTTTTAAAAAAAACTGTACCAAGTTTATGTAAAAGTTTGTAAAAGTTGATTCCCAAAACCATAAATTTGTCAAAGGTATGGTTACAAAGTTATAAGGGTTTGAACGTGGCCGCGCCATCGAAACGCGGAGAACCGCGCGGCCACGGAGATCTTTAAAACTAAGCGTTGCAGAGACCTGCAATTTAGGTAAATAACAGATTCCAGATGTAAAAAATTTGTAAAAATATAGAAAAAAATCCTAGGTTTATATTTTAGGAGCTGTAACACTAAAACCCCATGGCCGCGCCATTGAAACGGTGAAAACCACGTTATCGCCGATATCTCGCTGAAAAAGCATCGTAGTGGTCTGGAGTTTCTTGTGATTCAAAGATTTGAATTTGTCAAATCATGTAAAAATACAAAAAAAAAACCCTAGGTTAATATTTTAGGTGCTATAAGACTAAAACGCCATGGCCGCGCCATTGAAACGGTGAAAAATACGTTATCGCTGATATCTCGCTGAAAAAGCATCGTAGAGGTCTGAAGTTTCTTGTAAAACCAAGATTTGAATTTATCAAATTTTTTAAAAATACACAAAATAATCCTAGCTTTGTATATCAGGAGCTGTAGTACGATATCGTTTAGAACCTTTGTTGTTTCGATAGGGTGACCATGACTTTGTGTTTACAGAAAACTTTCCACATAGTGCAATTCCCTAAAATATCCAAAACTAGGTTTACTAAAAAATGAAAAAGTATTACGACAGTAACTAGTATGTATTACTTACGTTGGTTATGAAGCATTAATTTGAAATCCAATCGTAAGGCGTAACAAAGTGCACTCTAAAAGAGATATCCTGTAGTCGCGCAGTCTCCGCCAAAAGCCTTTTGTTGCAGTCGTCGTTTTACTTTCAGTTAATTCGTAGGGACTACTCGTTGGTGTTTGTTTGGTGTTTTTATATTTTGGCATTCCTACGGACTTTGATTTGAGCACTGTTTCGGACATTTTTTTTTATCTTTGGAAAACTAAGTTCTGCTCTTACAATTTGGACTTTGTTACGCCTTACGATTGGATTTCAAATTAATGCTTCATAACCAAGGTAAGTAATACATACTAGTTACTGTCGTAATACTTTTTCATTTTTTAGTAAACCTAGTTTTGGAATTTTTAGGGAAATGCAATAGGTGGAAAGTTTTCTGTAAACACAAAGTCATGGTCACCCTATCGAAACAACAAAGGTTCTAAACGATATCGTACTACAGCTCCTGATATACAAAGCTAGGATTATTTTGTGTATTTTTAAAAAATTTGATAAATTCAAATCTTGGTTTTACAAGAAACTTCAGACCTCTACGATGCTTTTTCAGCGAGATATCGGCGATAACGTTATTTTCACCGTTTCGGCCATGGGGTTTTAGCCTTACTGCTCCTAAAAGTTGGAAGTAAGGCGCAACCTCGCTCTCGTAAAATATGTTTTTATGGTTTTTCGTGGTATGTTAAATAATCCATAAATATTAGAATCGTTGGGATTACTTGTTCCAGACAGAAGGTTACGGTTGGGACCGAGGGAGGGGCTTTTTAAAGTTCCGGCATCGCGTACTAACTTATTAAAGTTCGCACCAGTGATTCGAGCAATGCGAACACTGAATAGTGTGTCTCGGCGTTTGGACATATTTTCTTGTTCTTTGGCGGAATTCCAGAGGGTGACACTTAGTATGTTGTCCACTGTATAGCTGTATTCCTACACAGACCCGCTACTTGGGACTGGACTTTTAACAATTTATGACTACTTTTGTTGGCTTGGGTCTTACCTGTTAAAACAAATGTATGTGTTAATGAATAAATAAATAAATAAATAATAATAATAAAATATAAACCTAGAAATTTATTGTGTATTTTTCCAATTTTTGACAAATTCTAATCATTGTTTTACAAACAACTTCAGCCCTCTGCGATGCTTTTTCAGCGAGATATCGGCGATAACGTGGTTTTTTACCGTTTCAATGGCGCGGCCATGGGGTTTTAGTCTTACAGCTCCTAAAATATAAACCTAGGTCCTTTTTGGGTATTTCCAAAAGTTTTGACAAATTTAAATCTAGGTTTTACAAGAAACTTCAGACCTCTACGATGCTTTTTCAGCGAGATATCGGCGATAACGTATTTTTCACCGTTTCAATGGCGCGGCCATGGCGTTTTAGTCTTATAGCACCTAAAATATTAACCTATGGTTTTTTTTTGTATTTTTACATGATTTGACAAATTCAAAACTATGTTTTACAAGAAAATTCAGACCTCTACGACGCTTTTTCAGCGAGATATCAGCGATAACGTATTTTTCACCGTTTCAATGGCGCGGCCATGGCGTTTTAGTCTTATAGCACCTAAAATATAAACCTAGGGTTTTTTTTTGTATTTTTACATGATTTGACAAATTCAAATCTATAAATCACAAGAAACTCCAGACCACTACGATGCTTTTTCAGCGAGATATCGGCGATAACGTGGTTTTCACCGTTTCAATGGCGCGGCCATGGGGTTTTAGTGTTACAGCTCCTAAAATATAAACCTAGGATTTTTTTCTATATTTTTTACATCTGGAATCTGTTATTTACCTAAATTGCAGGTCTCTGCAACGCTTAGTTTTAAAGATCTCCGTGGCCGCGCGGTTCTCCGCGTTTCGATGGCGCGGCCACGTTCAAACCCTTATAACTTTGTAACCATACCTTTGACAAATTTATGGTTTTGGGAATCAACTTTTACATAAACTTGGTAGTTTTTTTTAAAAAAAAAACGTCGTGGCCGCGCGGTCGAAACGCACACCAAAGTTAAGAAAGTGGTAACAAGTACTTTTTTTAAATATCTAGTGGGCCAGGACCAAATAAATTAGGGCTGTGTAAGTAGCAGATGACCCCACCTATCCACCATTTTCTCGTATGTTCAACGTTCTGCCAAACACCCTGTATGTGAAGTTTATATCATAGTTCAGAAGCACCCCAGATCGTCACATGAAATTGACGACAAGTAGGTACTCCACTAGTGAACCACTGAACTGCGGGTCCTAAAATGGCCGCTTGTATCAGTCCACGCAGAATGTTAGTATGAATCACGCGTTAAAATTTCAAATTCTTAAAATGGATTTAATCTATAAAGTCCATTTTAAGATTTTTTTTTTTACATGATTTATATTACGATTCTGATAAAGCGGCCATTTTAGAGTAATCCATGCAGGCAAACTTCAAAATGGCTAACTTGCCAAAATAGAATTGACCAAGAAGGGATTGATGGTTTCAAAATAAAAGAGAGATGTGTTTTTTTTAGTTTTTATTTGATACATTAGTAGTATAATTAGATGATCCTAATTTCCACGTGTGTACCTGAAACAATTAAAAAAATATTAAAATTTAGCTTCATCATACAAACCATTCACAAGAGGATACCTATGTATGGTCACCTGCATTTATATAATTTAATCTGTGCCATGAGGCAACATTAAATGAGAGCATCACTATGTCCAGACAGTTTTGTAGTTTGTGTTACCACTAAAGTACCAGCAATAAAAATAGAATAATGATTAACAAACAAAGGATGACCAGTTGTCAGGAAAATATATTTCCTACCTAATCAACCTCCACTCAAAATAACCGACATTTGGGTTGTCTCAATATATTTGTAAGCTTTCTATTAGTCCTTGTTTTACAATATAATATCACAAGTGTGGAGCAAGCGTGCTAATATGCCCGCCAATTCTTTACGTTTGTCTCATTATGAGGTAACGACTGCCTAGGAGGGGTGACAATTATTATTTATCCAAAAGCTACTTTGCCAAAATAATACTTAACTAAGACTACAGCTGTCAGGATACACATAATTAAAGCTGGCTTTTGACCATATATATTACATCTTGAGATATAATATTTTATCACTTGTTATACATTTTGTATGTGACAGTTCACACTGTGCTATAAAATTATTACATCTCAAACTCGGGATGTATATAGCTCAAGATGTAATATACATATATTACATCCCATAGTCAAAAAACAGCCTAACGCCATCATTTGATTAGTTATCTAAGTAGTTTGATTAATTGGCCTTATTTAATACACAATATCAAAACCTGGCTGCACACATGCATTACTAATTATTTATTTCAATATGACCAAAGTGACACTATGTAGCACATGGTTTAATTCATATCCCTTTATGGGAACGCAAACCAGTGCCTAATTCTTTTTTATTTTATGCTATGATAACATAATATCTATGAACTTCCTAATCCTCCATCACTCATATTTGCAGTATTGTTAAAACAAACAATGCCCCTGATTATAGCTGGGAAAACTTGAACTACCAAGCTTAGAAACTCATCAATACAATGTAACCTTTAAGTTTTAGGAGTCAAACGCATTTCCGATTTTGTTACAGAAGGTATTGTATATCAGTTGTGCCAAATGTGGCACTAACGCTGAAGACTTTTCTTTTTTTGAAAAATTAACATTAATCTTTCTCAAATTTTTGGTGTTATGAATTAGAAATTGTACTGTTTCGCCAGTCTGGTAAAAATCATAGTAACTTAAGTTGGGATGCTGCTGCCTCACATACTATCTAGCACATGGTTATATTCCACCACCCATGGGCACATCAGAATATAAGTAATGCTTAAATAAATTCTAAGACTTCTCTGCCTAGACAATTGATAACCTCCAATTCCAAAGCATCACTCGTGTTTGCTAAGATTTTGGTCTGACAACAACTGACGCAGACCGAGATGAAGTCTAGCTGCTTAAAATAGTTGATAAAATACCATTTTTAAGTACGTCAAGAAGCATGGGAATACAAAATTATACCACACCCAATTCAAGGTTATAAAACTAATAATTATTTCTCAGTTATATCAATGAAATAATGGCATCTAGATGCAAGTACTGGGGGGCTGGGCAGTGTGAAACTTGGTATATAGAGGGCTCAGAACAAATAAATCTGAGATAGAGGGACACGATGTTCAAAATAATATACGTTACATGTACGAATGAGATTTAGAAGAACAATAACATTTATCACGACAAAATTAATGAGCGGTTGCCGGTTCGCGATTGAGATTATAATATATGTAACAACGGGCTAGAAAAATAAATTATTAAGACGTACCATTTTATTTGGACCTCGCACGCATCTTCCTCCTTTTACGCTTTAGCCTTCGCATGCGCTTCTTACGCCACTGAAACAATTAAAACACACCACAAATCAAAACGCGGTTCAGCCGAACATAACATGTTGCTAAAACAACTTGCTAGAACGTAATTTTACTACACAAATAGATATATACCTTTGCTCTCATGTTTAAGAAGGGAAAGGTTCAACTTTCCTCCTTCAAAAGGAGTTCGTGATTTTTAGTAAATTTCACGATGCAGATTATCGGTCTGCGTCCGAGACTCCGTAGAATGAAAAGAATGTCGACGTCGAAGTTGTGAAAGAAATTGACAAAGTTTTAGGTGTTGCCATCTTATAAAATGCTTTTTTAGATAAAGGGCTCCGAGACTATCAACGTTTTAGTTTGTTCAAACTGAAAATGATTATATTTTTATAAACCTTGCAAAGAAGTTATTCACTTCGTTTAGGTAAGACGACGACATGGCACCGATTGGAAACGAATAATTTGTCTCGTGCCGATTTTCCGTCAGCATTATTGAAGCGTAATAGAAGTTCATGATTAGCTCGCATGATCGGATCTCAAGTATGTTCAGTGTCTCTTCACATACAATGGCCACCACCTTTTCATCCTGTTTCACACCAAGTCATATGATCCAAAGTTCCGGTTAGAGGAACACCCTCAAGCCTGTGCAGCACATCGTCGGCAAGATACGCGGCTAGTTCCGTCGCGCGTGCCAATAACGGGCCGGCATCGGACTTCCCTCCTGTTGGCCATACTTGCCACGTGGGCTGAGCCGGGTGCGACGGTCAGCGTGAACAACAGCTGTCCAACAACCCTACACTTCCAGCGTGGCACCTCGCTGCGGTCATCGCCACGCCGGCTATCAGGGCGGTACAGTGCATCCCACAAGGGAGCCTTAGGAGTCTGTGTCCGTAGACCTTCCCACACCTTTCTTATCTAAAATATAGATTTTATGTTGACAAGGTTGCGTGGTTTTATTAAATAACCTGCGCCACGTATCCCATTTCCGTCACATGACTGCACACTGCACCAATTCTAAATTAATTAAAACATGCATGGTCCTACGGACGCTGGTCACGTCATCCCCCACCCCAACCCCAATTCTTCTTAATTCTTTCCGAGCAAACAAATTGAGCTCTCTTCGTTCGCAAAAGTCGGGTCCCGCGCGTGTGGTTCTTAGTGGGGACGCGGCTTTACACAGTCGATGGCACGCGGCATCCGTAAGCCGCGTAAAAAGAACGCTGGTGGTCAACCGGTCAAGCTGCGCGGGGCGGGGGGTGGAGGGGGGCTCGCGATTCATTTTTGCAGCCACAGTCACGGTCAGTCTGTCTCTACATCACGTTCGTTTTGAGAACTTTAAACGTTTAACGAAATGGTTTTACATACAAATTAAGAAAAATGATTTATGACATACCTGTATGTCATAAATCATTTTTCTCAATTTGTAATAATAACCGTATGTAAAAATAACCCTTCACACATCCGTGAATCATGCGTTCTGTACATCAAACTTAATAACCCTACTCAAAAAAGTTTGCTGAGAAACGACTTTTTTTTTTGGGGTCTAAAATCACATTTTACAGTAAAACTCAATGTTGCACTCTTGAAGTTGTTTGTTGCTGTTTTAGTGTTGTTCATAGTGGCGTTGAGCTCCTTGAGTTACAAGTCGAGTTTCACGATGACCGATATATGCTTGAAACTGCCTAGATGGGTTCACTCAAACCTGTGTAGTGCTTTCTTCAAAAGACCATCTCAGACACTAATCTACATAGTCTTCATGTGTGTACTCTAAGATTATGTCTGGAGTTTTTTAAGAGACACTACATTAATACGACGATGGCCACTGACATTTAAAAAGATACGGAATAGCCCTGCTGGTCTGTAGATTCTGGTGGGTATCCAGATCCTAGTGAAATACAAATTCTTTGAAAAGGAAGAGGATTATGTTTTCAATAGCAATGCAGATATAACCGAAAGTGCAAACGAAAGAAGCATACTTTAATAATTTTGTTATTATGTTCAGGTATCAGAAACTAAGTAAAATTGATGTTTTTTAGTTACAACGGTCTGTTAATATGATTCAACCGTGATATCTAATAATACTCGTATTACTCTTAAGTAGTACTAGTATCGATACTTGTTACAGTTATACTATTATGCTAGCCATTGCATTGGCAGCCATTATATGTTCCATTCTTGATGATCGTTGGGCTAGTGTGTATGCACCTTAAGAAGAAGAAACAAGAAAAAACCTAAATTAAAGAAGGAGGATTTGGAGATCTACAATCTATAAAACGACGAGAGATATAATCTTTATACGATGGCTTCTCGACATTCGACGGAATAGAACGATGAGAGAGTTCTACAGGCGTAAATTTTGCTACATTCCCGTGCGAATAGTAAGCCCGACTGAGAAGGAGCAGGTTACTAAGTGATCGTAGTTTCCATTATTTTATTAGAAATAAAATATAAAATAATGTACAACACGTAAACGCTTTAATAAATAAATGGAAAACTATTGTGCGTTTACGTCAGCAAAATAATAAAAATTATAACTTAGAGGTACCAACATCAAGAATTAATTTGATAGAAAATTGACATTTCGTCTGGCATAGGTACTCAACAAACTCAACATATTCGCGCCAAAATTATAACAAGTAACTAATTACAGTTTCAGTGCATAAATTGGTTCTTCCAAGATATTGACACGGTAAGTGCATCCAGATTAATGGTATCATTGATAAATACTCGCGTTAATTCAGTAATTATGTCGTTTTGCGTGGTTGAAACATAAATAAAACAGTGTTACCAACATAATCGATTTACATGGCGTGAAAGATGCTACGGAGTCATATCAATTTTATTGTAAGGCTTTGTCCGTATAAATATTGATTAGTTTTCTTATGAAATGCGTTGCCAAATAATTGAAAGTGTCGAATCTACAGTGCGGTAGTGACTAATATTCAAAATACGTTAAATTATGTTCTGCTCGTTAGCTGTCCTATCAGCAGCTACGTGTGCCCATACATTATTAATACAGTAACGGTGGATCCTGAAAATGGTTACGTCTAATAAACAACCCGATAAGAAAGTAGTGAAAATGGCTGAGCAGAATAGTGCTGGAATTGTACCTCAGAGAACATTACTTGGCGAAGTCAACGAACACATAACATGTCCTCTATGTAGGGGTTATTATATAGATGCAACTACGATTGTGGAATGTTTACACTCCTTTTGTAGAAGCTGTATCATCAAACATTTACGGGCGAAAAGTTACTGCCCAGTATGTGAAATGATGATCAATTCTGCCAAGCCAAACATTAAATTAGATAAAGCTCTTCAAGACATAGTTTATAAACTTGTACCAGGACTTTTTCAAAGAGAAATGGAGAGGCGACAACAGTTTTATTCATCAAGACCTGGCCCTGCTGCATCAGCTACCCCTGAACAGAGAGGTGAAGACACTGAAAGAATAATTTTCAGTCCAGAAGATGTGATATCCTTCTCCTTAGAATATGCTGATGCAACTGACACTGATAGTATATCTAGTAAATCATCTGACAGCAATGAACCACAATCTGTACCAGCAACACCAAGAAGATTTTTGCAATGCCCTGCTGTTGTTAACATAAGTCATCTTAAAAAGTTTTTAAGTATGAAATTTGATATTGACAGCACCCAATTTGCTATTGATATCTTGTACAAGAGAGTTCCTTTACCAGATTACTATACTTTGATGGACGTAGCTTACATATACAATTGGAAGAGGAATGAGCCAATGCGCTTTTTCTACCAAATAATAGATTACATAGCTATTCGAAACAGGCTTTTTGAAATCAATAGGAAAGGATCATCTTCTTGTCTTATAAGGGATAGAAAATCAAGTCCTGCTTCCAATGAAGATACAAATGCAAGCAGTCCAGCTCCTCATTTGAATGATCAAGGCTCTGAAGCTTCTTCTGGAACAGATAGTCCAATGCCCGATGATAATATAACCCAAGCAAGTGATATGTCTAAGAATAATGAAAAATCAGGGCAAGCAAGTAAAGATTTGAAAGCAACTGTGAATCCTGATAAAAATTCTGACACATCTTCTAAAAAAAGTGATGATGAAGTAGAAAAATCTCAATTTCTAAATTCTTTTGAGCTTACTGCAAAAAGTATGTTGCCACTTAAAACATCACCAGTAAAATCTTCTGATGAACAAACCACTTCTACTGATTCACTATCTAATAATCAACCTATTACTCCAAAAGTAGAAGACAAGATTGGGGAACCATCCAAAAGAAAATATCAGGCTACTCCACATACACCAGAGTTAAAGAAGCTAAAAATTGAACTGGAAAAGGCAAACATAAGTCACCTACTTTCTCCTGGTTCTCCTTGTGTTGCTAATGCAACTACAACAACTACTAGCCCAAACAGTAAAGCAATAAACACTCCAATAAAAGGCAAAGAGTTGGAAGGATCCTCTAAGAATTCCCAAATACCTCCAGTGGCATCTAATATACCTTCCCCCATGCCTCCTCCCACAAAAGATATAAAGCAACAAATGACAAGTGCGAAGCAGCAAATGACAGGTACGAAGCAGCCGGAAAGTCCTGGAGTCAAAAGGCCAGTCTCAGTGCCTCAAAATATATCTTCACCTAAACGCAAACTCACAAATGAGGTTCCTTCCACTACACATCCACAACCTGGAGTTATGAAACCTATTTCCCCTCTTAAACTACAAATACCAAAACCTGAACTTTCAGCCAATTCAAAGCCTCATGAAGTACAAAAGCCTCCAGTAAAAAAGATGCCTGATTTAAAGCCTAGTGTTCCAATGTCAAACAAAGGACAAACTGTTAATAAAGTAAGAATGGATCTATTAGCTAATAATAGTGACCCTACAATTGATAGAACTAAAATACTATCTCAGGTTAAATCCTCACTTGGTTCTCCAATATCAGGAACACAATCCCCTTCTGGTGATCCCTTAAAGTCTTTATTTGATTCTTGTAAAATTAATATACCATCATCATTATCTATTACACTTACTGATCAAAAGTTAGATACTCGACATCCTGGTGAAACAACCAATCCTGATCCCAAGAAAAGTATGGTAAACAAAAACCTAAATAGTGCTGCTAGTAACACTTCCCATAAAGTCCCAAGTCCACCAGTACATAACTATATAGAAATATTAAAATTACCAGACACTGATACAAAAAAACAAAAGCTGGAAAGTAATAATGAAACCAAGTCGGGACAAGCAAGTAAAACAGATAATATCTCAACCCCAACTAAATCAACTAAATCATCAGAAAGTACAGCTAAAGGTCCAGTTCCCAACTTGAAACCTATTTCTGATACTAAATTAGGAAAACAAAGTGGAAATTTTTCAGCTCCTATTACTTTTCAGCAAACATTTGAACAGCAGTTACAAAGCTTGCAATGTGATAAAAAATCTAAGTTGCCGAAAAACAAAGCGCAGGTTCCTAAGCTTATGCCTGCCACTCCAAAATCATTAAGTGCTGCTAACAAGTCCAGCAATCCTGTGAACAAGTCAAGTACCAATAACATGCCTGTATTGGAGACCAAACCAAGCACTGCTCTGGATTTATCTACTCCTCACAACAACCAAAATCAACAAGCACAGCACCAGCAGCAACAAACCTTTCATAAGGCATTCGAAACGATGCAGTCTATTGACAACTTGGCCAAGAAACAAAATCTTCCAACTAAGAGCATGCCTCTAACTATTCCGCAAAGTAATGTTTTCCCTACAAACAGACCTTTGACTTCAGGTGTCAGCCCATTAAGAATTCCTTCAACATCTAACATAAATCAATTAAAACTGGAGAAAGGTGGTCCAGGTGTATCACCAATGAACCACAGACAAGATATGGGTAGTGCCAAAGCAAATCCAAATAAGCCTGTCTGTGGAAGTCCCAATGTTCCATCTCAAGGCTCTCATATTGCTCCACATACACCTCCCAGTGCAGCTCAACCTTCCCCTAGGTCACAAACTCGTTCACCTAGTTCTTCTCCAAAATTAGTTATAGCAGAAGAAAAACAAGCAAGTAGTTCTGCTCCAGAACCAAACATAAATCAGTCAAACCAGATTACTAGCACTCAGATACCCAATTTGAATTCGGCAAATAATGATCTATCAAAACCATCACCAGGGTCATCAAAGCCTGGATTGAAACCTATACCTTCAACAGGAAAACTACCAGGGTTAAGACCGCCATTCATCCCAAATCAAAAACCAAATCCCACTATGAATGCGTCAGCAGATTATCGAATGTCTCAATCACAGCCACAGCTGATGCCTCATCACCATGTGCTACTGAGGCATCAAATGGAAGTAAATGCATGGCTAGAAGCCAAACGGCAAATAGACTTATTCAAAAGTATATCAAGTAACATGGCCCACCAGACTCAAAATGATTTCAACAATAAAGACAAACAATGATTATTATTTATTGTGTGTGTCTGTGGACACTGGTGAAACATTTTTGTAACTGGGGCAGGAATCCCTATTGAACTTATATTGTGAGTGACACATACATTTTTGTACTAATTCAATTATGGATAACACTATTGTTTGACAATACATGTTGCAGCACACTAAAATAGATATTGTGTTGATAATATTAAACTTCTATTGTGTCTTGTTTAGTGTCCGGCAAAGTGTTAAATTGTAAGTCCATTTAAAATAAGTTCAAACCTATTTTATTATTCAATAATTTTCTGTTTGTGTAGCCATAGGCATTATTTTGCATTTTTTCTTTATTTACAGGATACTGACTCATACTAAGCAGTTACCTACCTTGAATGTTGACCTTACATTGCTAAGTTATTTCATATGAACATGATACTTTATATGTGAATAATCTTCATTTTTTTAAACTCATGTGAAAAGGCATATCTTATAAATATGAACTTGATTGGTATATACTTTATTTTATACTGAAACATGTCCTTTATTTGCTTTTTCAAGTTAATGTGCAGCGCTGTGAAATTCCCACTTGATACACAAAGCTGTATTTACACAAAACATGTTTACTTTTGGAATCAGTAAGCTTATTAATCAAAACAAAGTTAAATTATAATGAGATCCACGTCAAGTTTTGTTTTTGATGGTAAGAAATTGAGGGATGAGAGACTCAGAACTGAGAAGAATGACAGAAGAAAAGGGAGGCCTATACCCAACAGTGGGTGATTGCGGACTTTTTTAAATAAATCAAATGTTGTATTGAAAGACACAAATCCATGCTTGAAAGGCAACAATTACCACGCAACATTGTGTGCATTTAGGATTCTTGTCTTAACTCTAAACTCCCTTGCTCCGACAATGTCTCTTGGTATTTTTTCCTTTCTTCAAGCGTTGAAATGTACAGTTTAAATCTTATTTGATAGTAACTTGAATGTTTGAACTTACTGTGAATTAAGTACTTATTGTTTATTGTGATGAATTTACGTTTATTGATCAATAATGAGAAGCAATAATGGTTATGTACCATTTAAAACAAGTTTTTAACTTATTTATTTTGTACACATAGATTCTATATGTAAATTTCAGACAATTAATATTTTTATATAACATGTGATCTGATAAGTTGTATGTTAAATTACGTTTATAATTTTGGGTCTTTTAAATGTTATTTTAATACAAATAAATTCTGGTGGTTAGTGAGCTTTGTTAATATTTACAAGAAGAGTTTTCAATAGTAGCTTAAATTTTAAGCACTTTCTTAAGACATGACAAACAATGAAAGTGTTAATTAGAGTATCATCAACAACAAAAGTTAACTCACAAAGAATTAGGAATAAAAGTGAAAATTAAACAAAATAAATAAATGTATTAGATTCAAATAATACTAACTCTGAGCAGCCTACATAAAATGCACAAAAGTGTATCCAGCTAGTTAATCAACATAACGATCTACAGTTTATGACATGTAAGACACATAATTATGTACCTACTCATAGTTTTGTATGTTGACCTTAAAGACCAGTAGGTAATGTGTTTTATGCTTGAAATGCTTAGAACAACATTATAAAAGCTTTTTGCAGAGTTCATGCAAGCCTTAAAATTTATGAGTACAACCACCTCTTAAAAATTTTGTAAGCAGGCTTGCAGATTTTTGTGACATAGGTGTTCAGGTCACATTCGCGAACTTTTACATGTTAGCTTCACTTTTTATACGCAAATTTGATCTTGAAATGAGTCTGATAGATAAGTGCCTGACCAATTCTTTAAACTATTAACTAAAAAAACTACTCATATTATTATTTCATGTCCAAATTGACTAGACAGCGATTTTGTTTTTAATCTTATTATTTTTAATATTAATCATATTCATAATGCTCTAAGTTATATACAAAAGGTGTGTTGGAAATGTAATTTAATTTGTAAAATAAAAATAAGATCCCAATTTGATTGTTTTTCTTAAGTCATAAATTACTCCCATAATCAAATCTATACTAATATTATAAAGCTGAAGAGTTTGTTTGTTTGTTTGAACGCGATGAACTCAGGAACCACAGGGCCTGCAGTCTCTACAAAGATAGCGATCGCTTTACGACAAAATTCGGTCGCAAAGCTATAACGATGCGGATTTAAGTTGGTAGCTAATACCGGCGGGTCGCGTCCGGCTCACGTCCACCTTAAGGTGGAAGCTCACATCTGGCCCGCGAAATTCTAATTTTCTTACGTTTTTGGCAATTTGCAGGCCAGTGCTTGGTTGTATGTTTATGAAAATTTGATTTGCGACTGTAAGACGTATGAAGTTACCGAATTATAACCATCAAAATTACTAACTACTAAAGAACGACGACTAAATTACTAAAGAATGACTTTTACATGCAAAATTCAATCTTGACATGAAAATGACTTGGAGGGTTGTATTGATAATTTTGATGGTTATAATTCGGTAACTTCATACGTCTTACAGTCGCAAATCAAATTTTCATAAACATACAACCAAGCACTGGCCTGCAAATTGCCAAAAACGTAAGAAAATTAGAATTTCGCGGGCCAGATGTGAGCTTCCACCTTAAATCCGCATCTTTATAGCTTTGCGACTGAATTTTGTCGTAAAGCGATCGCTATCTTTGTCCAGACTGCAGGCCCTGGTTGGGTTACTAAATAACAAAATATTTATTGCACCATAATGTTTACAAGGTATTATTGAATATTTAACAGTAAGAGATACCTATAGTAATTCTCACTTTAATAATTTAGTCTATGGTAATATAAACTAATGTTATAGAGAGGACAGATTAGATTTTTTATAATTCAAAAATTATTTTGCCGAATGAAAATTCTTTCAACATTAGAAAGCTAATTGAATAAATATTTCTATGTTGTATAGTCGATCTATCCAGGAAGGTTATAAGCTATACAGGGTGTACATTAACCCTTCACACAGCCGTTAACCAAGCATTATGTACATCAAACTAAGTACCCTTTTTTTTTTTTTTTTTTTTGGTGGGTGTAAAATCATCGAATAACCCCTCCCGCTCTTGGGCAGAGCGAAAGGGAGTGTCAGACTTCTACTGACTAAAAACCACCCATGTTCCTTCTTCGCCCTCTATGTCGAGGCCGCGATAACCGTTGGACTACCCGCGGCCCAAAACTAAGTACCCTTAAGCAACATTTTGTGCTGGGAAACGACTTTTTTTGGGGTCACATTTTACGATAAAACTCAATGTATAGGTACTTTTAAAACATTGTGCTAGTGGATGCTTTGAATAGTAAACGAATTATGGAGGTAAGTTAAGTAAAGTAAATTAAACAAAACTTGGAAGCAGGCGGGGTCCATTCTATTTTATAATATGCAAATGAACCCCGCCTGCTTCCAAGTTTTGTTTAATTTAAAATGTGCTTGTTTTTTACTTTTCAGTTTTTTCAGTCGGGTTTTTTAGTTTTTTAGCTAAGTAAGTACTTTTTTTTTATTTCCAACTTTTTAGTTCTTTTGTGTCTGTACTTTCGTTGGTCACGTAAACATCTTCGCTGATGATTTAACTTGTGTTTGTTTATATGATTTGTGACTTTTAAAACCCTTCAATTTGATTCTCTACTCGATGGTAATGGAACTTTTTATTTTTTGAAATACGCTATATGGCCCCCAAAATCCGCAAATTTCTTTTCTTTTTTAATTTTAATGTTGCCAGTGACACTCGCGCCATCAAGACGAATATTATATTTAAATCCCTTCATCCGTTTAGGAGTTATGAGGGAACAAAGAAACGGACATACATACATACACGCCAAACACATAACCCTCCTTTTGGGCTTCGCCGCAGTCGGGTAAAAACAGCAGCTGTGAAAAATTTGGAAGTTTGACCCCCAATATCTCCGTAACTAGGGGGTTCCCAGGTATGGTCTTCGTTTGCGTTTAGGGTAGGTATTTTACACACTTTATATTGTGACGCAGACGAAGTTGCATGGGTCAGCTAGTCCCTAATAAATTTTGCCATTTACGGTAATTGAGCGAATAGTATCGAACATAATGAAAATTGGACATAATTAGAGAGCATCGAGAAGAGAATCCTTATTTATTATAAGTATAGGTATAAGAGAATCGAATCGAAAATGAATTTCCAATTTAGAATTATTAAACATAGAACATCGAGAAAAGAATCTAATCGAAAATGAATTTGATTGAAATTGATTGTTTTTTATCAAAAGAACATCAAGAAAAGGTCAAAAATATTTACAAAACAAAATAAAAATATTTATTTGCTAAATAAAAAATGGTAGGTACCTACACACTCAGATCAAATACACAGAATGTTACAGTAAATTTGTTTCAGCATAATGATAAGGCAGAATATGCTCAACCAAAATCAAATAAATTAAATATTAATTAATTTTAAATGAATTAATTAATTTAAACAAATTCAATTTAATTATGGTAGTAGGTAACTTTAATCTATTTATTTGCAGATGGCTGGTGTCCAGGCAACTATTCCATTCAAGTCTCGTAAGAAGGTGTACCTGAACGATGAAGATGTCATCTCAAACGAAAATAAAGACATATTGAATATTAGGAAATCAAGCGAAAGGAAATTGAAAAGACATCATGGTGAACATGATTTTAAGAAAAATATTGATGACGGTAAAACTCTTGGGCAAAGTCCATTATTGTCTATCTCCTAAAATTATGCTACCTGTGTCAAATAGGGGATCAGACAAAAAAATAATTAGTCCGTCAGATAGATTTTCAAAAAATATTGGACACGTATTTCTTCTTTTTTCACATAAACAAAAAATGAAGACGATACAATGCTTCCAAAACTCGTGAATTCATACACACACATTTTTCACCAACAAATGACGTCACAACCCCCTTTTTTTTTTTTTTTTTTTTTTTGGTGGGTGTAAAATCATCGAATAACCCCTCCCGCTCTTGGGCAGAGCGAAAGGGAGTGTCAGACTTCTACTGACTAAAAACCACCCATGTTCCTTCTTCGCCCTCTATGTCGAGGCCGCGATAACCAGAGGACTACCCGCGGCCCCGACAGGCGTCGGCCCTTTCGGGCCCCTTCCATGTTGCTGACATCTCTTTGAGGCGCGCGTGGAACACGAACGCGCCGTCGACACGGCCTGTTTTCGTCGTGAGACGGACGGACGGCGAGTTAGCCCATCACTCACCGTCCACAGGCCCGCGTCTACGGTGGCCGGAGGTCATCGCGGGACCCCCGACGCCCGGAGCGCCTCCCGCGGCGGCTGGGACGAGAGGTTCTCTCCCTCTCGCGTTCCGCCACCTCCTTCGCCAGCATCACTGCTTCGCAGAAGGAGGCGACGGCGTCCCATTCCTCCTCGCCCCGGACCATGGCTTGCACCAGGGCCGGGCGCGAGAGGTCGCCGCCGCCGATCGCCGCTACGAGAACACGGCGGGGCTCCGCCCAAGCGGGGCACACCTCCACTGTGTGCTCCACCGTGTCCTCCGGCCGATCCTAACAATGGTGGCATCCGGGCGTTTCCTCCCGCCTGATTCGGTGCAGGTACCTCCCGAAACAACCGTGTCCGGTGAGGACCTGCGTCAGACGGAAGGTGAGGGCGCCGTGGCGCCTCTCAAGCCACTCCTCAAAGAGGGGACTTACCGCCACTATCGTGGCGTGCCCTGCAACGTCACAACCCCCCACTCACGATCTTTGACGCGTCTTATCTTCGTCAATTTTTATTAATTTGATAAAACAAAAAACACGTATCCAATATTTTTCGATAATCTAACTGACGGACTAATTAGAATCATATTTTTTTGACCCAGTCCGATCCCCTATTGTATGTATTTTTAACTGACATTATAGATACGTGTCTGTAGGACATTTGATTAGTTAATAACTTATTTAAATATGTTATTTTAATCAACTTGGTCGTTATTTTCAGATTGCACGCCTGTAAAGATTTCCAGAAAAAATACAGAAATGGACAGCAACATTTCAAGGAATAACAGGTACCTACTTATCAATTGAATATTTACTGCTTTTTAAAGACGTGCTATGAAACCTTAAAATTCCAAAGTTCTACAACCAATTACTGACATTTAGAAGATTTCTATAGCACCTTTAAATACCGTTTTACTAAAGTAAGATTCTGGTTTCAGTGAAGATGAGAACCTAAAGCCTCTCACAAGTCGAGAGAAAGAGATTGAATGGTTAGATAACTTTTTGACTGATCATCTTGAGAAGGAACAGTCTGGATCTCTGTATGTCTCAGGACAGCCAGGCACCGGAAAAACTGCAAGTTTATCGTACATTTTGAACCTACCTAAGGTATGTACCTACCTTCTTTACCGTTGTAACAGTTCAGATTCGAGCATTACGTACATCAGTAAGTAACGAGAACCCAACATTACAGTGCGCAACCTGTAACGATACAATTTGTAGAAATCACTAGCTTCTGTATATACTTATTCATATCTTCTATCTTGGATTGTTACATTGCACGCGAAAGCTTCAGTGAAGCAGTGCTTTTAAAAGATTTGTTAGCTACCATTTTTACCAATCATTCAACTGACAAGCTTCAGAGATTTAAAGCAGAATTGACCTTATTTTTTTTAAAGAAATTTCTAGTGTGTGCCCCACACTAGGAATTTCTCCTGTATCGTGGGTGCGTTCACAAACATTTAAACTCACATACACAAATACCCAGACCCGAAACAACTATCTGTAGGCCATACAAATATTTGTTCCGTGCGGGGATCGAACCCGCGACACGCAGCGCAGCAGTCCAATCGCTCAGCCACTGCACCAACCGTGCCGTCAATTTGAATTTTATTTTTATTTGAAACTAGCTGAACCCGGCATGCCTTGCAATGCCCTTTTTCCTACCAACTACCTGCCTACTACGTACCTACTACGTACCTACTACGTACCTACTACGTACCTACTACGTACCTACTACGTACCTACTACGTACCTACTACGTACCTACTACGTACCTACTACGTACCTACTACGTACCTACTACGTACCTACTACGTACCTACTACGTACCTACTACGTACCTACTACGTACCTACTACGTACCTACTACGTACCTACTACGTACCTACTACGTACCTACTACGTACCTACTACGTACCTACTACGTACCTACTACGTACCTACTACGTACCTACTACGTACCTACTACGTACCTACTACGTACCTACTACGTACCTACTACGTACCTACTACGTACCTACTACGTACCTACTACGTACCTACTACGTACCTACTACGTACCTACTACGTACCTACTACGTACCTACTACGTACCTACTACGTACCTACTACGTACCTACTACGTACCTACTACGTACCTACTACGTATCTACTACGTACCTACTACGTACCTACTACCTACCTACTACCTACTACCTACCTACTACCCAGGTACCTACCTACTACCTACCTACCTACTACCTACCTACCTACTACCTACCTAAATACTACCTACCTACCTACCTACTACCTATCTACCTACCTACAACCTAACTATCTACTTACCCAAAAAAAAAAGAACAAAAACTATCCTATGTCCGTCTCCTGGTTTTAAGCTAAGCGGTTCAGCCGTTCTTGACTTATAAATAGCGTAACTAACACGACTTTCTTTTATATATATAGATGTCGTTAAACTTAAACCCAAGCTAACTCCTTTGTGGCGCCGAAAATACTTACTTTGTTACAGTTTAGAGAAGGATACAAACAAGTATACATTAACTGCACAATGATGAAATCCGCAGCCAGCATTTATAGTAGAATTTGTAAGGAGCTTCAACTGCCAACATCTGGATCAACCGAAAAAGTTTGTTTTAATGCCATTGAAAAATATTTGAAAAAGAAGCATAAAATGATGTAAGTAACAAATTGTTATCCCCACGTCCTAGTTTTAGTAAAGAGAAACTAAAACACGACTTTAAATGCTAATATAATTGATTGCAGACTTTTAGTATTAGACGAGATAGACCAGTTGGATAGCAAGCGGCAAGCAGTTCTGTACACGATATTCGAATGGCCGGCGATGGCGCAGTCGCGCGTGGTGCTGGTGGGCATCGCCAACGCGCTGGACCTCACGGAGCGCTCGCTGCCTCGCCTGCAGGCGCGCTGCTCGCTCCGCCCAGAGACGCTACACTTCGCGCCCTACACCAAACAACAGATCGTCAATATATTCACTAATGTATTGGCCAATGAAGACAAGAGCAATGTGTTTTCTCCTGTCGCTTTACAAATGCTTGCAGGTAATTTGATTATCTGGGGGCACGGCAGTGCCCCCGCCAAGTCGAGCAATAAAGCGGCACGGCCGTACTATCCTTTTCTCGAACCAGTTCAGGCCATTTTCGACCTCCTAAAACTTCGTTGTGGATAAAACTAGTAGCCTGATTTTTTAGTAACCAATTAGGCATTGTATAAACACGGTATATTTAAAATTTCATTAAATTTGAACCAGTAGTTTAAGAATTATAACATTCCTTAGTTTTGTCACTCACTGACTGACTGACTGACTGACTGATTGACCGATCATCAAAAGTCTAAGGCACTTCTAGCAGACATAGAAGCTTCAAATTTAGAACACAATTAGTGTTTAGTATACACTAAACACTAATTGTGTTCTAAATTTGGACCATGGAACCATGGAAAAACTAAAAAATATACAATTTCAGTCTAGTTTTCTAGATAAACTAACTGCATAAATAACTTTGTAATCCCATATAATTGTATAGGATTACAAAGTTAAAGTTACATATTCAGTGAATGAATTTTACGAGCTAATAAATTAAACATACTTCCTAGTTTCTGATTGATCTGAAATTTTGCACGTATATGTATTTCGCCTATCAATGCAATATTATGATGATATGGAACTGATCTGATGATGGAGCTGGAAGTTGACCATAGGAACTCCATTTTAGAATATCATAACCCCATCGAGTTTGGACTCGTTTGATTCGTCTTGTCGAGTAGTTAGTCTTAAGATGGTGTCCAGGGTCTGTTGGCGGAGCTGGATGGCGGCCATAGGAATTCCGTTATAAAACGACATAGCCCTATCGAGTTTGGACTCGTTTGATTTGTCTTGTCGAGTAGTTTGTCTTTAGATGATGTTCAGGGTTCTGAATAGTTCTGATGATGGAGCTGGAAAGTGGCCATAGGAATTCCGTTATAAATCCACATAACCCCATCGAGTTTGAGCTCATTTGATTTGTCTTGATGAGTACTCTGTCATTAGTTGGTATTAACTCCGTTATAGAACGACATAACCCATCGATTTAAGACTCGTTTGATTCGTTTTGACGAGTACTTTGTCTTTGGATGGTCTCCAAGATCTGTTGATGGAGCTTGAAGGTGGCCATAGGAATTCCGTTATAAAACGACTTGATCTTGTCGAGTTTTTACTTTAGCAGTACTTTAAATCGATGAATAAGACTGCTTCAAATTCGAATAAACCTATGTATTGTTGATTCATTAAACGAAATAGATAGAATGAGAGACAAAGAAATGAGATCCCACCAAAAACAAAACTTGTAAAAAAAACCAAGCCGAGCAACTCACTTTTACTGTAAAAAGTAGTGAGATCCATGTAATACCAAGTCAGTTAATATATTTAATCCCTACTTAAAAACCTTTGCGGCCTTATTACAAAAGTGGCTAAACCTAGGTTTAACTTAGACTTGGTTTATCTCGCATGCCGTCTTACTTCAATAATATTCAAAAGAAAGTGACGGCATGCGAGATAAACCAAGTCTAAGTTAAACCCAGGTTTAACCACTTTTGTAATAAGGCTGTTGATGTTTTAAATACAAGATTGACTTGGCCACTGCATCACATTTTCCAATGCCATGGCGATTAGCTATTACAATGGCCTGTTTAACATTGGCGAATGGGATGCGATGGCCAAGTCAATCTTGTATTTAAAACATCAAAGGTTTTTAAGTAGGGATTAAATATATTAACTGACTTGGTATTACATGGATCTCACTACTTTTTACGGTAAAAGTGAGTTGCTCGGCTTGGCTTTTTTTACAAGTTTTGTTTTTGGTGGGTTATTTATTTACTAGGTGATGCCCGCGGTTTCGCCCGCGTCGATGTCGGTTTTATTTTTGCAAAAATGTATGTATGTCCTTTCACAGGCTCTAGACTATTTGTGTACCAATCATTTAAATCGATTCAGTTGTTTTGCCGTGAAAACGTGACAGACAGAGTTACTTTCGCATTTATAGTATTAGTAAGGATGACTTGATGCACAACTACAAAATTACTGAAGGAAGTACTGACTAGACGGACTTTATACCTAAGGCATTTTACCATTTTTTTCTCTTGGGCTATTCCGTCCCAAAGCTGAACAAAACCCTCCTAAGTCCTCCAAATAATCCATTCTTCATATTCCACCTGCTGTATAATTTAGTTTTCTAAGATTATAATTATAATAGTGTAGTATTAAAAATGCCTATTAAATGATTTCAGCTAAAATCTCAGCGATATCTGGTGACATGAGGAGAGCTTTAGACATAGGACGAAGAGTTATAGAGCTTGCGAGAAGGACTAAGTTTTCGGATAACCAGTCCATAGACAGCATGATGAAAGATTCGTCAGTAACTGTGGAACTGAAACAAGTACTGGAAGTACTTAATGATGTCTACGGCGGTTCGAGAAAGATCGAGTCGGACGTTGAAGATGGGTTCCCGCTGCAGCAGAAATTGATACTTTGTAGTATAATGTTAATGCTAACAAAAGGAAAGGTGAAAGAAGTCGTAATGGGGAAGCTGCATGATGTTTATAAAAAGTAAGCTTATGTCAAGTGTTTACAAGATTTCTATCTGCATGGTCTTCATATGACTTGAGGAAGGTTTTCTGTACCTACCTTCAGACCGATAAGATTTCTGAAAGCAAAGAGACTGTGCCTCTGAGTTTTTTCTGTGTTCTTCCCAGAATCTAAAATGTTTTCTTTTTTTATGTAGTAATTGATTCATTCATGATGCTTAGGTACTAGTATATGTGAGTAAGTTTTCGGTATCGCTCTCAGGGTGGCTCGTGCGCGCAACATCGCTCCGCTGGACATGTGCGAGCTGAGCGCGGCGTGCGCATTGCTGGAGTCGCGCGGTGCGCTGCGGGCGGGTGGCGGGGCGGGAGCGCGGGCGGGCGCACGGGCGCGGCGCGTGCGCCTGCAGTGGGACCACGCCGAACTTGCCGCCGCGCTCAGAGACAAGCCCTTACTATCCGCCATACTGGATGACGTCAATTGCCTGCCTTCCTAGCACCCACTTCTGACTCTCATTGAAGAAAACCTATTTTAGGTTAGTTACCTTGCATTTTTGTAGCCTTTCGATACGCCCAGTTTAGTTTGGGTTAGTTTTGTGTTTTTATTTGACTGATTTGCATATTTTTAGTGTTAATGCAAGTTTGTAGTTATATGATTTAAGCCAGATGAATTGTTTGCTATGGGCTTAAAATATTTGTTAAGTGTAATTGTTATGGACTCGATTGTCATTATCTGTTGCCCAATGACTAATGTCCTATTGACTATAATAAATGAAATACAATACTAGGCTGTGTTAAACATACTTTGATCAGGAAAACTGACATTCTGTATTAGATGTTAAGGGTTGTATTTTTAATTAAAATTCATATTTCGTCTCAATAGACTAGTTGCCTAGTATAATTCTCGATCTCGAGATCATAAAACACCACACTTTTTATTTGATAACTATGTATTTATTTTAGCAGTAGGTAGGAATACATATTAAATTCAAATAACAGACAAACGATTTATGCCAGTGCATGTAAGTATTTTATGGACGCGCCAATATCTAAGTTAAACACGCAGATGTGAAGAATATTTCAAATACAATTGATACATATTTGCACACTGATTTGATGAGTGTGCGTAATAAAACCCACATCTATAAATCAGGGTGTTTCACACGGTTTTACGATTCATTGCGTGTTTAATGCTTTAACTTTGATAAGTTTACATAAACTGATGTGGGTCACAGTGTTATATTCAAGTTCTTATGACTTATGGTGTGTTCTTTGTGCACTATGTACTTTTATACACTCAAAGGATACAAAGGGCAATAAATAACATCTTTGCACTATGTAGGTAATATTTATTTAGATTGCTTGACCTGTTTTTTTGGGCTCCGCTGTTTTTGTCATCTTGGTTTTAACTATCGGACGTCACACGGTTTTACCCGAATAGTTCCCGTTACCGTGGGAATAAAGGCATAAAAAGTAGCCTATGTCACCGGAGGATAGTATAGCTTCCCAACAATAAAAGATTTTATTAAATCGGTCCAGTAGTCTTTAAGTTTTTCGTTAAATACAAAAATACAAATCTTTCCTTTTTTTATAATATTAGTAAGTATAGATTAACTCCTTCTGTAATTAACCTACCGTTATTTTTGTTATCAAGACAAGACCTATGTTATGTTGTATTTTTGCTAAAATGCTAGCTAAACTGACAGACTCTAGAGTAATCCATGTTTATTGCTTAGAGCTGTTTCAGACTAGCGTATTGTTTTATAGCTCGTACCTACCAGTTTACGCGCATACACACGACCACATTACGCACTTCCAACAAGTAGCGCGTAGGTGTTGTGTTTATTACGGCGTGTTCCCTTGATTAAAATATCAGTTGTCTGCAAAAGTGACGACTTAGAGACCTCGCTTATTATGCAGCCACGACAAATTTAGCCGCATAAGCGACTTTGGGTGGAAGGTAGAAAGTTTGGTCCTACGACCGGACTTCCGACCTGTTTTGTTCAAGTCCTGTCAAACGACAAGTCGTGGTCGCGGCTAGAACTTGTACGAGCTTATAAGCGCGTCAACGCTCGTACGAGTCCCGCGTGTGACATACGACACGCATACGCGCCTACAAGCTCTAAAACGAGCTTATACGCGCTAAAAATACGTTAATCTGAAACCGCCCTTAGAATTATTGGTAAATGACACCACAAATTAGGTTGTATAGATGTGCAAATAATAAAACTTTCAAAATGTGACTCTTTGTCATTGTCATTAGGTTCAATTTTCAATGATTGAGATGCGCTCGTAAAATGCAGTTAATAAACTTCTTTGATGCCTTTTGTAAATTGCAGCTGTACAAGTAATATTTAACTTTCGCATTTACTTGATAGGATTGTAAAAGGCCAGATAAGTTGACATAAAACAGAGGAGGCCAATACTCAGCAGTGATGAGTGCCAGCTGCATTATTACTGGGTATGGTTAGAATTATATATATGTATTATGTATGTGTGATAATGTGTGTATGAGTATGTAGTACCTGATTTTGTTATTGCTTCATGTGCCTTCGTATTCATAAATTTTACTGCAATGTTACGCACCCAACTTTGTCAGAATAGCATATAGACAAACGAATGAGTATAGAATCTTCACATTCGAATTTGTATAACAAAAGGGGTGTTTACTGTCTAAAAAATGTGATTATAATTAGTCCGTCTGTTGATTATCGAAAAATATTGGATATGTATTTTTTGTTTTATGAAATCAATAAAAATTGACGAAGATAAAACGCGTCAAAGATTTGAGTGGGGGTTTGTGACGTCACTGATCGATAAAAAATGCCATACTAATGTATGACGACTAATGAATATGACGTCACACGAGTTTTCAGAGCACTGTATCGTCTTCATTGTTTGTTTACGTAAAAAAGGAAAAAATACGTCCAATATTTGTTGGAAATCTATCTGACGGACTAATTTGTTTTTTTTTTTGTTAATTACCCTATTGCAAAATCAGAATAAAATGTGCATTCCCAACTAGCACACAAGCTCTATAACAAGCCATACAGCGGCCGGTTAGAAGTTTTTAATAACGTCATAGCCCCTATGAATAAGTTCTATTATAGACGTACAAGCGGCTACAGCGCCGCTTACCCCCGAAAGTGGCCCAGATTATACGGCCTAAGGTTCTACAATAGCTCTACTATGGTCGTAAATATGTATTGGCATGGAGATACAAAGGTGCTATGCGAGCGGTAGTGTGCGCCTCATTATCTAAAATAAGTTCTTGTAGCGCGACTGTAGTGCTCACACCTTATTTAGGCGCGTCTGTAACTCAGAATTAGAGTTTACAGATCTGTATTAGATATACACTATACAGTAACGATATATTGGGGACATGAACAAAACATAATTTATATTTTAACAAAGACGTCTATTAGAAAGTGATTGGTGAAACGACTGAAAATAATTAAAAAATTAACAACAGTAGTATTAATTTTTCCTTTTATGCATGCAAATTACCAGTGCTAGTACCAGTTTATTGTAAATATGTACATATATACGTATATTTTAGCTAAAATTTTCACGCCCCTGCCATTTACGCAGTTGTTTGGATAAAAGTACATTTGATTAGATGGTGTGAATTTTGAATATAGTTTATATAAGATAGTTTAGCTTTCTAGGAAGTTTCGTTAGAATCCAAGGTGAGAAAGACTGACGTGAATTATACATATTATACATATTTGTAATATAAATAAATTATGAAAAGTCATGAGAATTGCTTGTATTAAAAACTATAATGGCATCTCGGTTACAACAGCATTTAGAATTTACTAGAACCATTCTTTCGATTAAACCGCTAGTATCGACCATTGCAGTCCTTTCGGTACAATAATTGTGGTATTGACACACTACATTACTTTTTTAGGTGTGCATGGGTAATTAATTATTTTAAGGTTTTAAAACGCACTATATTTTTCTGATGTAGATATAGCGTTTCAAAGGCAGTAAATAAGTAATATATTACAGCTTATTCATTTAGAAATATACAATCTAAAGCGCTTTAAAGGAAGCTTATAAGTCCATTTAAACACTTAACTATTAAAGCCCTCTATAAAACTTAGCAGTGTTTTAATAGATATTATTAACTCTGCTTTATTTCAAATGCTCGTACAATAACTCTATAACACGTGTTTGTAACCTCATTGGAATTATATTTTCTATTGTACGGCTATTGTACCAGATGCTTGTTTAAAAACTATTAAATACGCTAATAATAATAAACCCCTTGAACAGCTGTTTTAGAACATTCAGGTTGTAAAGAAGTCATATATGAGCAGCTTGTGTGCTAATTGGGTTCCATAAACAAGTTCTGGAATTGCTCAACGAATACATTTTCCTCAAAAGCTACCAAAACTTGATAAATGCCGAGATTGGATAACATCTGAATACTTTGAACTGATTATTTAGTCAGTAAACCCACATTTGGTTACTGGGTTGTTTAAACCAGTAGACACTAGACAGTTTTGTTACGTGACGAAAGTTTCCAATTACGTAATGTTATTATGTTTTGGGTTGAGTGTTTTCAATAAACTTTTTAATCTAATATCAATCATGTTAGTTGGTTTTTATACTCCCTCCCATTTTTAAACAAGACTATTCTATCATTTTTTACCATTCAACTATCTGTTTCATGTTCATGTTTTTATACCTAAGATTTATGTTTTGCTATCTCATATAATTTTAAGTGACATGTTTAGTATTTAATTATGTTTTATAACGAGAGATAAAGTTAAATTATTGATCTTGGTGTCAACTGTAATTATGAATTATGAATGCTGTGGTATAATTCAATAAAAATACTTAACACCATATTTTAATTCTTTTTATATTCGTGCAAAATAATACTTTTTACAATTTTTAAATACCTACCTACTTAGAGTGAAATAATTATAGTGTTTAAAGTAAGTGTGTAGCATGGAGGGGGATGGCGAAAGTAAATTAATACTGATAATACCAAGAAAGAGAAACGTTTTCTTTGTATCACTTTAAATTGGTTTCAGTTATTTAGCTCAAGCTAAAAGAATCCGCAACAACTGTTTTCTCAATAATTAAAATTCTGTCAGAAATACCCTTTTAAAAACGAAACTATTGAGTTCGTCTTTATTTCTTTTTATTTTTTAATAATAGAGTTGGCTCGAGAAGCTACAAAGCCACTTATTTGTGGCTCGAGAATTCCTTGTTCATATATTATTTCACTCTGTCGTATAGAGTACTATAGAATATGTGGTTATGGCTATCATTGAGTAAAATATCCAAATTGTGAACAATTTGTTGATTTAATAAATAACTTATTAATAGAAAGACACTTGGTTTTGTACAATGTCAGCCATCTAAAGTACTAGAAGGCGAGAGGGCGATTGGAGTCTCATAGGCGGAGGGCGGGGTTGCGCGAGCGCACGAAGTTGAGCAGCTCGTCGCTGTCCTCGCACACGAACGGCTTCACGTGGTGGCAGGCCACGTCGTGCCACTTGATACCGTCGTTGTAAAAGTTGTTCAGGATCGCCAGGCACGACTCGTCGTTACCCTGCACGATAAACGTCAATTTAGATTAAGTAAAAACAATATGCAAAAAATATATTCATGAATGTAGGAGTCTTTAGTCAACTGGAACCACTCGAAATGGACCCGCGGGATCAGTGTCAACCAAATCACATTTTAACTTGGTTGACGGGCCGCGGCTCCAGGTTACCAAAGACTCGTAGGCAGTAATACAAGCTTCAAGTTGGGTCTAATCTAAATTGCTAAGCCAAGTGTAACTGACCTGAGCGGCTTCACGGTTGTCAGGCTGGGGCTGTCCGTATCCGCCGGTGTACGACCAGTCGCCAGTGTTGCGCTGGGTAGTGGGTCCGATCTTACCGCCGGAGCCAGACCAGAACCAGCCGTTAACATTGGGAGGCTGCAGGTCAGTGCGGTCGCAGCCGGCGAAGTTGCATTTACGGCCCGAAGTCCAGATGTACCGGACGTTACCGCGTGCGATCCTTTGTTTCACGAATTCATTTTCCTATAACAATAAAATTTTCTGTGTTTTTAATTTGTAAAATCGCAAACATTATTTGGTTCGGCTATAATGATAGTTAATGAAGAATGATTAGTTTTCAAAACACTAGTTTTATGTACCTACCTATGTTCATTTTTAGGAACCATCATACAATATACAGAAATGCGTAAAAAATTAGGGTATAAAATATGCCCATAGGGTGAGACTAAATGCCAGCGACCTTGAACGAGTGGCTGGACCTTGCGTCACTCCCCGCGACCGCGAAACGCATCCCCGTGTAATGCACGCTCGTAATTTCGTAGGGTAACTATACGTTTCAAATAGTTAGGACTGTCCAGCCCGATTTCTTATGATCGATCACATGTGTTTTTACTCTTTAAAATAATTTTTAGAGGTATCTTCGGGATTTTTTTCTGTCGAGTAAAATTTGTTGTATTATGTTTTCAACACACTGTCACTAGCGTATTATCCTGAAGAATATCATATATTTTTCTGATTTTGTTTACTGCTGCGAATCATATACTTTAACGCATTATAAAACTCCCGTTTAGCTCCTGCTGTCACCTTAAAGTATCGTGGTATCGTTAACTGTTAATCAAACACATTATTTAACGAAGAATAATACGAGTTAGCTTTCACTTCAGATAGAGGTTTCTTAATGGGTATCATGCGTGAGATGTCCCTGTAATTATGATTAATTATGAGCTTAATTATCACGAAAATGCAATTATCTTTTTTTACATGGGTGAAGTATCCATATCTAGCAGACTGACTGAACCATGTTTCATACAAACCTAAGTGGTACCTATAACGGACTACGGTCAGCATCAATAGAGTAAAGAGAAAGACTTCAGTTTTAATGAGTAAAATATTCGTAAAAATCGGAAGTGATGAGGTTTATTGAAAAAAATAGAACAAAATGTAACAGCAACAACAACAGGTGTTAATCGAGTTTTGTTGCCGACTGTACCCACAGAAAGATAATACTTTTCGTTTTTGTTATTTTAGGCTTTATTTTTGTATGTAATGCGAAATGAAATGATTGAGCCACAGTACGACTGATAAATGATATAAATACAATAGTTATGTTATTTATGAGCGGTAACGCCCGCTGCACCACAAGAAGATGACAGGACCGCAGTGATAAAATGATAATTATAATATGTTTAGCGCTAAACGCATTATTTTAGTGATCTACTGGGGCAGGTAAACCTACTTAAGTCATAATTATATTATTCTCATAAAATTAAATCTCTAATTTATTTAATAACTTGTTGGGAAATCTCAAATTAGTCATAGATTGACTACCGCTCATCAAGAATGTTTAAATTCATGTAATTTTCCAACGACTGCTGAGTAATATATGCTAAAGCTTACAAAAAGCTATTTATTTTATACCATGCAAATCTGCTATTTGGTATGAGGTGCACGGATCCACCTACATATGTATTTACATAGAACCTTGGAACTAACAAGTGTCACGAACGCGATCGATGACCGATGAACAACACGACAAAGCCTGTTTCTGCCATAGTACAGTAATTTATGTTGCTGCATTTTCACCATGCATAAAACAATGGTGTTCTCTAGGTGGGTACACTGGGTACGTGGGTATTAAGGGTTACGATAGTAAGGCATGGTGTCATGTGTGTTAATGTTACGGCGGGAAGTCCACGTCCGTCGCGTACGTCCGGCACAAGAAGTGGGCAACACGGCTGCGGGAGGAATTTGTGCCACGTGCTACTTGTGGAGCCATCGCCTCCGCGCACTCGGCGACGCACTCGGCCGTTGCACCCCTTTCACGCGACGTCTTCAACGCTCTACAAATCGAATCAATCTATCCTAATGAATATTGATAAGCGCTTGATTATGACTCAATGGATGAAAGAACTTCAACTTATCTGCAACGATTCCGGATGCATCGAGTTCTGCAGAATTGTATGGATATTAGAAAAACTAAACGCCAGGAAAATGATTCAAAGGTTATTTGCCATGCTTTCATAACAATAGCGCGTTCTTTGCCACCTTTCAACCGACAGGAAGTGTTTAGAGAAAACTTGCGTATTTTCCATTGATGAGCTACCCGGATAGTCTTTAACAATAGATGCCTATAAATTAAAACAATGTGTTAAATGTTTGCATTAACGCATATTCGTTTTAATGCATTATTACAAAATTGTAGTCATAATTTCTATTGTTCTGTACTTCTCATGTGCGTAGACGCTTACCTTCACAGAATTCATTAGGATCAGATATCATTACACACTTATCTAGGTATTTCTTAATAATCTGGGTTATGTTTAAGTGCAATCCAAATGATGAAATGAAGCAATTCCACGATATGACCATTAAGTTTCATGCAACACCTACATCGCTGCCATCTGAGAGTTCAGCTGCTTTGTTCCCAAGATTTATCATTGTGAAATAAGATTTTGTATGATTTGATGTACCACCACTTTAATGATGAAATACAAATTGCTGTTCCAAATTAAATTAGCTACTCCTAAATACGTAATGTTTCGCCCATAAACAACTTGCAGGTGGTTGATAGCGGGTAGAAGACATATGATCACGATCGACCTAGTTGTTCGCGTTAAATGACCAGGTGGATAATGAAGATGATTATCTCAAGGTTCATCTACATTCGCTGGGATGTATAGGTAGGATTGTTCTAATCTTTGGCCCAGTCATGTGTGCGTACTTAATGGACTGTACTTTATTTAGCAATGGGTAGATAACCTTGAACATGTTACTAATAGGATGCCTGCTATTTTTTTTAACCTTTGGCTTCACCTTCGTCTCAGGTTGCTTGATTCATGTCGTGTAGCCGTAGTTTTTTTATTTGATTCTTAATATTATGGTCTCATTGGCATACCTGTGGAGTTTCCAGCGAGACTGCGTCCATGCAGTGGCGACGGCAGATGTTCCTCGCGTCGAGCCAGTCCACCTCCAGGTTGCGGGTCGGGGCATGCTCCCAACTGAAGAAGTAAGAGTGCAAGACTCCTCGAGCGTCTCGGTACGTTGAGTGACGGACTCCTATTAAAATAGAAATAACATTTGGTAAGTAGAGTTACATATAATTACTTTCATTTCTAACAGTAGTTCACAATGTACAGGCAAGTATTATCTGTAAGCTGCTCCTTCCCATTCATGAGAGCAAAACTGCGTATGAGGAAGAATGCAGATAAGTGTGCAGCATAAGTCACTGAACTACTAAGAACTTAGTACAAAAGCGTGTCACCTATTGAACAGTGGATGACGACAGATGTGGGTAGTTGTTAGGTACTTTGAATTTCGAAATGGTGTTTATCTAAAACGTCTTGTCGTTCACAAGTTTGCCGTTTGCACAACACCGCACGTTGTCCTGATTCACACAGCCATTGCAGTGAATCAATGTAAGTAGGATAGGAATTCAGACATGACGTCATGTCATTATTATCTAAAACTTTATTTTTGTAAACACTACATACGCATACAGATCAATAAACCGATTCTTAATTAAACGTGCCAACAAATTACTGAACTGATGTGATCTTTTTATTTTTTGGGCGGGTGGGAAATCATCGAATAACACCTCCCGCTCTTAGACAGAACGAAAGGGAGTGACAGACTTCTGCCGACTAAAAACCACCCATGTTCCTTCTTAGCCCTTGTGCCGAGGCCGCGGTATCTCTTTCGAACAACCTGCAGCCCAACTGATATGATCTGAGGTGCAAAATTAGCAATATAACGCATTATGTAGGAAAGTAATTTAATTAGTAGATTGATGAAATGTTGTAGGTAATAATTAGCACAATTTTGCCCAGAATAGGTTAATGAATACGTTATGTTGTTCGTTGGTATTAAAACTCTCGCTTTAATGCGAGACATTATCGTCCATAAAGTGTGCAATCAAATTGAACTCATCGTCATGTCGTTAAATGAAGCGATTCTTTCGTAACTAGAAAGTTCATTTATGTAATCTCACATTGTTAATTACCTACCAGATAACCACCAGATAATTCGCGTTAGTAATATTGACATATAGGTACCTATATTAACTCATTAAACGAACGGGTATTTTGTACCGGAACCATTTTGCGTATCATCCGTGAAGAACGTAATTTTAGGAATGTCACCTTACGTAACAGTGAATGGGTGAGCGTGGATAGATAAATTAAAAGTCATAGATCATTGGCAGATGTTTCCATAGTTGTTACTTCCCGTGGAAGTGCACTTATGTAAGTGTCTGTGAGTACGTACGTACTTCCCAAAGCTAAGTGAGATAGGAATGTGCTTATGTGATTATTGTTTATCTTTGAACCTACCTACGACGTGTGTACGGAACATGTAAAACGAGCATTATTATTTCGCATTTTTGAGGAGAGAAAGTTGTTAAAGAAACCAACGTCTAGCTATTCTCATTTTATGATTGCAAAATTATTCAAAAACAAATTATTATAAATGGCTGCTTATATATTCAAATTATGATGATTTCGGCCAACCAAATTGGTATTTTGAAAAAAACATTCGACTGATGCAATACATATTTAAATAAATCCTGGTAAAAAAGTCTACGAGCAAGCTTTTATGTGGGTACGGTACTTACGTCCTACTACGTAATACCTATGTGGCCACATAAAACAAACAAAGAATCTTTGTTCGCTTTGTGAGGGAGTCTGCCATGAATACATCGTTCGATTGTGATTGCCAGTGCGCTCCCAAATGACATCGCATGGGACGCGCCACGCCTTCCATGCGGGCTCTGAATTGCGAAATATCAACTGATTTCCCATATGGACAAACTGTTCGTGTACTCTAAAGGTTAGCAAATATAAAACAACAGGATATTTTTTAGTTTGTATCACCATACACACAGCGTAGAGCGTGCCTAACCACTTATCATCTCCTGAAACTCCTTTTATAGATTATCGAGGATGGTTAGTACTTACTGAGAGACCTAGAATCAACTAGCACCTACTGACCTAAGAATACTCTTTACATATTTGGAGAACCATTACTTTGAAGGTAAGCCACTACCTAGTTACTGCATGCGTTCGTATCATCATTCTGTAGTGTAGGTATTAAAAGTTAAAACATTCTGTGTTTGTGTGTTCAAACATTTCGTTAGTTTATTATGGAACACTTATTTACATTAGAAATACAATTTAGTGGTTATATTTTTATCGACATTTACCTAAGTAATTTTAATTACCTAAGCTTTTTCAGGTTATTTACTTAGGTCAGTATCGCATAGCACTCTATAAGATGGAATAGTTCGATATGCATAAGAAGATAATCTCTAACCTGCCTCTTTATCTACCTTTAGTTTACTAGTTCAATTGCTTGGTAACCAGTTGGAAAGCTCTTCACCTGTAGCGACTGTCTCGGGCATAAAGCTTTTATCCGATAACAGGAACCAGACTAGTTGATGTAACAACTTCAACTCTTTTTTAAACTGGGTTCTAAAAAAAACTGGTAAGTACCGTACCATCGTACTGGTGGTTCCGTACCATCTTAGTACGGAAGTCCACTTTAATTTGTTCACCTATTATGATTTGTTGTTATAGAGGCAACAGAAAAACACATCTTGTGCTAAATTTTTTGCCGAGAGTGAAGTTATTTATAGAATGCCACCTGCTACGATATCAGGTGGCATTATGTGGTTTCTGCCTACCCCCATGGGAAAAGGGCGTGAGTTTATGTACGTACATATGTAGTATATGTACCTTTGTTATAAAATTAAATACACAGCAATGCACTCGAAGGAACTGTTGTTGGTATATCGGCAATAAAAAACATTAAAAGAAGTGATGTGATTTAAAAGTTAAGGGTCATTGGCCCGAAATAATTCCTTCCAGTGTTCACACTGATCACTAATTCACTACGGTACTTTACATAATTAACATAAAAGCGATTGCAGGATTCGATAAACCGATAAAATTTATAGCGATTTTATCACTATCAAGGTTTTTCGGTTTATTTTACTGATTATGCATAAAGTCCCAAAGTGGTGGGATAAGCAAAGATCGGATAATAATAATGAATTCACCATAAAAAAATAATTAAGACGATTTATGTTATGATTGGAGTCATGCTGCATAGACCCCTACATTGTCTAACTAATGAAAAACAACTGTATAATAAAACCAAACGTGATGATTAGAAACATAACATTAAACTCGGTTATATTTAAAAAAATACAAAGGTCTAAGTAAAAATTATCTATGTTCTATTCGCAATTTTAAAATTCTTGGTAAAGTCGCGCCGCCGCGCCGCTTTACTTTTCAAGAAATACCATTAGCACTGAGCAAGAATGCGTTACTGTGGAGCGTGAGATGCAATGTGTGACCTACTTTGTTCATGATTTATACGCAGATACACATTCATCTTTTCAAAAAAGTTCATAGCGAAACCTCCAATCGTCAAAGTGTAATTGTATAGTAACGTACAAGTACGTAACTTAAACCTGAAAAGGGGTAATTTTAGGTACTAGGCAGATGCTCATTATTGCAACAACTGATATATGTGGGACCAATCCCGAAATCGCGAAAAAATGTGAACCTGTTTCGTTTCCAATATTGTGTAGAAGTTTACAAACATTTCCTGTAAGGTTAGTCCTGTAGTTGTAAAGATTCGTTCATAATTGTGGTTATAGTAGTGATCCCTTTTTAGGCTTTCAGTTATTTTAATTAGACCTCAGGTAAATTTAATGTTGATAATAATAAATAAACCACGCTAGACAAATCATAAGAATCAGTCTCGTTGTCGTACATATAATAATAAATGTCGACCTACTTAGGTGGCATCTTCTTATTATTATTTTGGACCTGTCAATATCTTCTATCTACTGCATTCTGTTTCACGTAGAAATGCGTAGGAGTTCAAATGGCATGTTCTAAATTTGCCGCCTGCTATCTGCGACGTGCTTTGATAAATAATGGACAATGGCACATGCTGCTTTAACTCTTTGATCCCCTTAATTAACCCGGCCGTCCATAGAATGCAACCGCAATAAAATAGATAAAGAGAACAACTTGTAGTGGCTACACCATACTATTACGATAGTAGAACATTCTGTAACTTATCGATGAGGTCCGATCTTGCAATTGACTCCGTGTAATTCGTAATCGTGTCCGTGTCAAAAGTCATAACCCCGTCGATTACGTAAGTGCTTCGTTTTGTTCAAGTCTGCGGTATACTTACTGTTTGCACAGCTCCTAGGGTCTGGTAGAGCAAGACGTCTTTGGGCGTCAGCAACGCAGAGTACGGCCATCAACGCGACGGCCGCCAGGCACACGTGCCGGCTCATCTGTATAGAGAAAAACAATCAGAAGTCAATTTCCATATTACAGATTCTTTGTCGTAATGTAGGAGTAGTTGAAAAAAGGCAATTGTGGTCGGCAAGACTGATGATGCGAGACGATGGCCCCGAGGTGTGGTCGCTGTGCGGACGATGTTACTCGGCCGCCGCGGCCGCTCCTCGTCGCCAAGTCCCCGACTCTCAGCTGGTAATACTGACACCGGTATCGGGCGCTCGTTTTGACGAAAGTGGTCACGGGTGAGCCCGTATTGCAAGTTCGCTTTCTTTTAGTTATGCAGAGCACGAATGCTCGAGGACAATCGATACGTGAGATGAATTTATTTTGTTGTATTTGTGAAAGCAAAACCCGCCTCGCTGACCTCCTTGCTGCGAGTTTAAATGTCTGCGTGAAAAGCTACTCAGTGCGAGAAATCGTCGATTTGGGACGCATTTTATGGTAACGGAAAGCCGCGTCGTACACTTCACGAAGCTTGTTTAAACATAAAAATGAAAACGTCTTGTTATGTAACTTCACAAGTTTTTGTTTGGCAAACATGAATCACTTTTTGTTAGACACCTGCCGTGGAGAAATTATTATGTAAAGAACTGTGTCTATTCTGGAAAAGAACTTTATTCAGCTTTTATTTATCACTTTGTAGTACTTAACAGACACTAATTTTAATCTATGTATAATATTTTCACTATAATTTTATCTCATTTTTCATAATTATATTCTGCGTAGTCATTCTTTGAAGTTTCTCAGATAATCATTATTCGGTTTGACTGAAAACTACACATTATGAGTTAAGACTAATATATCTCAATAAGTGTGAGCGGTTATCATGCCGTTCTACTTAAATAACAAACAAGAAGCGCGAAAAGCACGATTTGACTGCGAAAAATTTGAACTTTCTTCTGGGATAATCTATTGTTCAACATGTAAATGCTTTCGGGACTGTTTAAATAAAATAACCACTCACAACAATAAAAAATAAGATAATTTCACTTCAAAAATAATGATAGCGTCGATAAAGGCAGCGCGTACCTCTGAAATAATGTCGAACGGAGTAAGTTGATGATCCGCTTGCGTGCGGCTGAGCGGGGTGCGCGTGCGGCTGTCGGTACGCGGGGCACAGGTGTATAGTGCGGCGGTGTCGGAGGGACTGACGCAGCCGCAGCTCTCCTCTCTAATTAAGCCTCCGACATTCATTCACTTTCACTTCCAATACCAGAGAAGACCCACCCGCTACGCCGCACCTCTTCACCATACAGAACCTAAAGACCTTCTGGAGGTCGTAGCCGGATACGAGAGTGAGTTTACATAACAAATACTAGTACCGTATACAATTACAACTCAAATTAAATAAATTGCTTAGCTTTGAGTAAACTTGTGACCTCATTTAACAAAGCTTAGTTTGGCATTGTAGAGACTACTTACAAAACCTTCAAGCACAATCAGCTTAGTCGCACCATCACCATGATAGTCCTATCCAAAGACATGGTAGATTTAAATATTTTGATTAAACTGTTTATCAAAACTTAAAGTCTAACATGTTTTCTTGAAATAGTTAACCAAAAATAGATAAATGTAGAGAACGACTTCAATATTTTTATGTAAATAGTGAATGCAAAGCTAGATTTAATTTACCAAGATTCACTTCAAAAACGACCTTGTTCCCCAAAATTAAATGTGTTGTAACTTGTAACGTAGTTTGACCTTAAACCATCTTTAACATTTTAGAATGCTTATAGGATCCGCCAAGTCAGGCCAAGTGGTACTTACAACTTATCACAATATATTCACTTATTTTGAGATCAATAAAGCTAGCTAAATCTTAAAATGACTAATTTAGGAACAATTGTTTAGATATTTTTATTTGGTATTATTCATAAAAAAGCTTGAAATTAACTTTATGTATCAAATAACATTTTTTGGTACAAGTTAGGCAAAGTATAGTTGTGTAGTATGTTCGTCACAAACTGGAACTGCTACTATCGGAGTGATTCTTTGTCATGTGCCTTTTCTTGTAGCAAAATCGAAATTGTACCTTTTTCTTTTCCTCTTTGAAGCATTTTCTGATCTCAGAGGACTTTTTGGACCAGATTGCTCAGCAATTTGACTTTGAACTTCAACATTTCAGCATTGGTCCTCTGCAAAATTTTCTCACATATTTCATCAATCATCTTATTCCGCCTAGCCTTTTACCGACTGTGTTGGGGTCGGCTTATATTTTATCAGTCATAAAAGAAATCAAATAAAACAAGCAGCTTGTGGCTAAATAATAACAGCCACTCGGGTCGATCTTCAGGTTAAGCAGCGTTTGCTTAGGATGGGTGACCATCCATTACTTATCGAGTTTCCTCCGTGCCTCAGAAAGCACGTTAAGCCTTTGGTCCATCTTTGACAGTCGTTTCAGGCTCGAAAGTCTGAAAACCTATCCTAATATCCTTACCAAGGGGTATCATTTTATCTTATACTGATTGGGTTGTGGAGGTCAGATAAGTAGTTGTTCCATGCCAAATGTTGGTATTCAGCTGCATGCGGTGAGCCCGAAAGCGGACGCCAACATTACTGGGAAAAGGCTTCTTCACTATGAACGATATACCCGGCCAAGTGCATGTCGGACCACGCACAATGTAGGGTTCCGTAGTTACCCATCAAAATATGTGAACTTACTAAACTGATACCTGCGTCCGAACGATGATTTTTATTGTAAAAATAAAACAAACTTACATTTGCATTTTTGAGACCTGCGCTCCCATATTTATATGTATGTATTACTAGCGGACGTCACGCGGTTTCATCCGAGTAGCTCCCGTTCCCGTGGGAATACAGGGATATAAAGTAGCCAATGTCACCCGGGGATAGTATAGCTTCCCTACGGTGAAAGAATTTTTCAAATCGGTCCAGTATTTTCGGAGCCTATTCGTTACAAACAAACAAACAAATCTTTCCTCTTTATAATACTAGTGTAGATGTATAGGAAAATATTTCATTCAGGTACATTTTTGAAGTTGGTCGACTATTACTCGTAAACTTGTAAAGCCTGCTTAGCTGTGATAGTTTTCCTTTTATTTTCGTTATAAATATGCTACTACCATGAAAATTTTCACACGCCCAAACACAACCCATAAAGGTGGTTTAGGTTGGCACACGTGAGTAAATTTGCACTTTAAAGCATAATATTTCACAAACGAACCCCTAATCGAAAAAGTGTTTGAGCAAACTCGCAATATTTTTTAAAGACCTATCCAACGACATCCCACACAAAGGACTTCGCGAGAAAAAAAAACATCCCCACTTTAATGTTTAATTTATTTAAATTAACTTTTTTTACTGGGTATTTTTTTTTTCAAAATTTTACTTTAGCACTTTGTCGTCGTAACTCATTTGTATATTCATGCCAAATTACAGCTTTCTAGTACTAAGAGTCTTTGAGATATAGTGCGGACGGACGGACAGACAGACAGACAGACGGGCATGGCAAAACTATAAGGGAAGAGAGGAGGATATTGACTAAAAAACAGCAAAATTCAGCACTAAGTGCAGGTTCAATAGTTACGCATAAGCTTACCATTCGTCAAAATGACGAGTATGCATGCAGTAGGTATCTCATAATCTTATGCGGCCGCCACACTATGCTCCTCGCGCTGCTCATCGCTATGCTCCTCGCACTGACCCTATTTGCCGCGATGTTGCCCGCTCTGCCCACTCTACTCGCGCAATTAATCGCCACGCTCCTACATAAACGAAAACCGACAACATAGGGAGCGGTGGGCAAGACGAGGAAAATGACGTGCGGTATGACGAGTGAAGTGGCCACACTATGTCTCTGCCACTCGTCGAGTGTGTGGCGGCCGCATAAAGTACGTACCGGCTAAACGCGACCACTACGCGATGCAGTCTAGCGGTCACCAAGTTGATGCGAAATCGCGAGTGTGTAGATAAAACCATTAGAAAGGGAGAGGGTGAAATGTATTTGATGCTGATCATTTTGAAGAACGTTTGCTTTCTAGTTATAACAACCCGCAGCCCCGACGGGATCATTCTCCTGCCCTTATTCGCACCTACTATTCTTACATCCTACTAATATTATACTTAAATGCGAAAGTTTGTGTTACTCTTTCACGCTAAAATTACTGAACGGATGTGGATGAAATTTATAATACAGATAGTTTATAACCTGGATTAACGCATTCCTATACTTCTTTCTCTCGATTACTCGAAGGTGGCTGGATCAATTTCTTTTTTTTTTGTTTTGTTGAAAGGGTATACTTCCCAGGTAGTCCCAATGATCACCAAATCAGGATCTGATGATGGGATCCTGGAGAAATAGAGAGAACTCTTCAAATTTTTTAGGCACATTTGAAATGATTTGAATAGTTTTTGGAAGAGTACTTTCTCGGAGTGGTCCCACTTCAATTTGATGAAGATTTGATGAAGAATTTCGGAGATAGGCAACGGAACTCTTCAATAAATGATAGCTAATAGACTGGGATTGCTGAAATTCCATGTCTGTCTATTGATTTTCACCAGTTCATAACATAATACCACGCCCGGCCCGGTACGCTGTGAAGGGGTAAGCACATGTAAGTAAACCACTAAAACGTGAAAAATAAAACAAAAAAAAAGTGAAAATAAACCTTTGCAGAAAAATCAATTTCTGAAGTCAAAGTTAATTTTTCACTTTTTGGTGTTTTATTTTTTGTTGATGTCGATTTTATTTTTGTGTTAAAAAGCCTTCATAAAAAGCTTTTCGGCAAGTAAGAAGATACTTCCTAAAAAAATTAAGTTTTCAGAGAAAGCCTCAGAGATGAAGCTACCTACCTACTTACAAGAGTTACAAGGTAGGTGCTATTATTTAACTTTAATCAGTAATGTTATAAAGCTCCTTTAGTTACTGAAGAACCGGATAGATCCTTGATAAATTACCTCCGTTCTCATGCATGACTATGACGCACGCACGCCATTCACTGCACATCGCAAAATCAGCACGCTAAGCACTAAGCAAGCGGATAGGTGACCGCAAATCGAGTACTGTTTACCTTCTATAATAATCAAAAAGTAGATTTTATAGAACCAATGCAAGTCTAACGTTCAAACACGGCGTACACCTTCGTGAAAATAGAGCTTTGGTTGGGTTAGGTAGAATTCTTATTTGATAGGAAATCTTCGTAAAAGTTGGAGCATTGTTTTATAAGCTAACTTCGTACAAACGACAGCTTTGTTTGATAGCATAACATCGTAAAAATAAAATTTAAGAGTAACGCCATGAAGGAGCATCAGGCTGGTATCAGTGACATGCGACTACGACTGACCTCTATAATAATTTTACTTATATTTAAATAGAAATATATAAATTCAATTTAATATGAATATCAGACAAGAATTATTTACTACTTTTAAGACCGCGGTTTGTTTTAATTTTTAACTTAATTTTTTATTTGAATTTTATTTTAGTGTTATTTAATAAATCCGTTATAATACGAGTATATAACTTTAATGATGTAAAATTGCTATTTAAATAGTACGAGTAAATAGCAGACTAGACAGCGAGAACTCTTTGACCGCATTCTAAACGTGTATGTTGACTAAAACTACAATATAATATACATATTTGTAATGTGCTCGCCAAGTCCTCTCATTTGATACCAAACATGTTATGATTATCTCAATTTAATTTTTTTCGAGCTTAGAATTTGACATTTAAATCCCGTCATAAAAAGTATTGTTAAAATGTATATAGCCTATGTCACCCGCGCTATTTTTATGAATCTATTGACACCTAATTTATTAAAATACGTTCAGTAGTCTAGGCGCTACGGTGGAACATACAAACATACATACATGGACTGCCAAAATCATTACCCTTCCTTTTGGCTTTGCCGTAGTCGGGTAAAAACAACAGTCAACAAATTGTAGTATCGAAAACAGTAAACTCAAAATTAAGCATAGCAGGGTGATTATATCATCAACACCACACCTGAACTATACCCACTCTATAATATGACCACTATAAGTATTTTTTTTTATAAAGGGTGTAAAAGTACCCTTAACGCAAAGGAAGAGCAATTGCTCTCCCCATCACAGCGATCATTGTTTTGTTCTAGACCATACCTGGGAATGCCCCTAGTTACGGAGATGTTGGGGTTCAAAGTTCCAAATTTTGCACAGGTGTTTTTGTAAATACTAGTTTTTCAGGTTATAACTTTACTTAAATACCCCCATGACCCTTTTACTATTCAAAGCACCCACTAGCACAATGTTTTAAGGGTGCTACATTGAGTTTTAACGTGCTTAAAAATAAATTTTTGACCCCAAATAAAAAAAAGTCGTTTCCCAGCAAAAATATTTGCTTATGGGTACTTATAGTTTGATGTACAGAATGCTTAGTTGACGTATGTGTGAAGGGTTACTTTACACCTTGTATGAAACTAGCTGATGCCCGCGGCTTAACCCGCGTGTATGTCGGTCAAATATATACTAAAACCTTCCACGAGAACCACACTATCCATTGGTGAAAATGTTTTTTAGTTCGATGCAGTCGTTTCTTAGTTAACAGACAGACAGACGCGGCGGAAGACTTTGTTTTATAATATGTAGTGATAGTGATGGGCCTACTCTTGACCCCAATCTTGCCCTAAGGGCAAAGATGAGGTCGACGATGATGATCTTACCAAGAAGAAGCCTATTTACTCGCGACTTAAATAGATTGCGGTTATATGAACTCGGGAAAACCGACGCAGGCAGGGAGTTCCACTCCTTGGCTGTGCGCATAATAAAAGATTTAGGAAAGCGCTTCGTACGAATGTGTGGAACATCGACAAGGTATGGGTGATAACTTGCAATACGTCTAGATAAATAGATTCTCCCGATCGATGGAAGGAAACAGCTTGTGGAGTTCCTGCGCACATTCTCCGTAGTACAGCCTGTAGAAAACCGACAGACATGCGACTGTGGCTATGGGCCAGGCTATGCAGCTTGGCAAACAGCTTATCCTCACCAATTAGCCTCCTGACTCTGCGCTCTCGGAGTCAAGTGTGGCAAGTGTGTAAAATGATTTTGAGAATCGTCATTCGAATTAATAAGATATCGTATCTAGTAAATATACAATGTGCTCTGTATTCCACTCGTTCTTATTTTAGGAAGGAAGTATATAGACGTAGATCGTAAAACATTGTGAACTTGTGCGTGACCATTTTTATTATGCTGGAAAAAAACGTTACAGGTACTAGAAATAGGTTACCCATAAGTGTCTTTGAACGGAGTAGTACCTATAACTACACATGGTACACTTACTGTCTAGACACTGACCTGACCTTTTTTTTGGAGTGTTTGTTAATCATCAAATAAGACCTCCCGCTCTTGGGCAGATCGAAAGGGAGTGTCAGACTTCTACTGACTAAAAACCAGTGGCGTGCAGTGGTCCCCCACGATGTAGTTAGGCTACGTAGGTATTGTAGGTAGGCTACGAATAAATGACAGCAAAAAAAAAAAAAAAGTAAGCCTGTAAAAACAAAACTTTTAAATACCATTCAAAAACTCACCACATTATTCAAGGTTTAACTCACGATTTTCTAATGACGATGCAAACAGAACAAAGATTCGGCCACCTCAAATATCTCATCCAAGTGAGTTGGTGATAGTTACAGAACACGTAACTTGCAAGATTTTGGATAAATTTTCGTAATTCGGGTACATGTCTACCTTTAGATACAACTTGAATCTTATCATTATACGATCCGCCCCTAAGACGACCCACTGACCGATAATTGAGAACACTTATTACCTTTAACATGTAATAAACACACATTATCAGCACAAACTTCACAAGTAAATACCATTGTTATTTGTTACGTGAATAAACAAGTAATACACAACAAAATTAAAATTTACACTACTGTTAATAACGTTAACTGTACGTTTTCGGTTTCAAAACAAAATCGCATTATATATTGCTTGTCACAACAATGAAACAGTAATGTCTTCCTCTTACGTAAAAAATAATTTGTAGGTTATAATAACCTAGAAATTATTTTTTATAATATATAATAACCAGGTTATTGGGTTACCCAATAACCTGGTTCGTCGGTGGACGGAGTGACACCCCGGTGTAGCGCCTCCGCGCACCATTCACGCAGCGCAAGGACTATAATTGCCTCCAGATCCCTGATGGCGGCAATCCGGCAAGAAGGTTCGCCACCTCGCCGGAGATCGTGCGGTATCCCCGAACCAGTCTTACGGCTACCACCTTTTGGGGCTTGTTCAGGTAGTGGGCGGCTCACTTTCTCAAAGCACGCGCCCACACCGAGACCCCGTAAAGAGCCATGGACCGCACGATCATAGAGCCTCATGCGCGCGCAAGAGCAGAGCGATTGGCCCCTCAGATTGGGCAAGAGCCACCTGAAGGCAGCCCCGGCCCGACACTGACCTGACCTGTGACCTTAATGCAGCGCTAGATGGTTACACACTCAACTCGTGTTTTTGTCTATATTATTCAATAACGTTTACAAACGCTTTTGAAACTTTTTATGGTTATTAAAATCGTCAAGTAGGACCGAATACAGTTTTCAGCGAGCTATAATTATACACTATCTCATTTAGGCGCTATAATTTTTTGTCGGGTTTACAAAAACTCGTGTATGTTTGTTCTACAGGCTCACATCCAGTGGTTTTCGAGATGTCTATTTCAAACGCGCGGCCACCTCATAAAATGAAACTTTGCCAGGAATTAGTTATAATTTATACACATCTCTTTCAATCTGATGGAATGGTGGAGCGATTCAACCAGAACTTGGAGAGAAATCTGGCGTAAGTCGTGGAAAGCAGGCAAAGGGATTGGAACAAGCACATTTTATATTTATATTCATTGCATTTTCTTGTGAGTGCAGTTCACGCGTTTCGCGAACTTTGGAAGAGAACTATGGTTGCCTGCAGATTTAATCACTGGAACTCCCCCTGATGTCCCATGCAGTGTAACGGATTAAGCAAATTACCAGCGAAACAAGTTATATGATGTGTATGAACATACCAGATACCTCGGACAACAGATGTCTGAGAAGATTTTTTGTAAATATCTTCTTATATCAGAAAAATGCAGTTATTTACACATTTGTTCAAACTAGGTTTTTTTACCTATCGATCTGTACTTTAATTAAGCTGATGAAACGCCATTGTATTTTAGGCACATTGCCGTCTGCGCGGCCAACTAAAATCGACTCTTTATTGAACCTGTTCTCTAGTATTTTTTCGCATCGCATTCGCCAATGTTAAACAGGCCATTGTAATAGCTTATCGCCATGGCATTGGCCAATGTGATGCAGTGGCCAAGTCAATCTTGTATTTAAAACATCAAAGGTTTTTAAGTAGGGATTAAATATATTAACTGACTTGGTATTACATAGATCTCACTACTACTTTTTACAAGTTTTGTTTTTGGTGGGATCTCATTTCTTTGTCTCTCATTCTATCTATTTCGTTTAATGAATCAACAATACATAGGTTTATTCGAATTTGAAGCAGTCTTATTCATCGATTTAAAGTACTGCTAACTCGACAAGCTGAATCAAACGAGTAAATACTCGACAAGATCAAGTCGTTTTATAACGGAATTCCTATGGCCACCTTCAAGCTCCATCAACAGATCTTGGAGACCATCCAAAGACAAAGTACTCGTCAAAACGAATCAAACGAGTCTTAAATCGATGGGTTATGTCGTTCTATAACGGAGTTAATACCAACTAATGACCGAGTACTCATCAAGACAAATCAAATGAGCTCAAACTCGATGGGGTTATGTGGATTTATAACGGAATTCCTATGGCCACTTTCCAGCTCCATCATCAGAACTATTCAGAACCCTGAACATCATCTAAAGACAAACTACTCGACAAGACAAATCAAACGAGTCCAAACTCGATAGGGCTATGTCGTTTTATAACGGAATTCCTATGGCCGCCATCCAGCTCCACCAACAGACCCTGGACACCATCTTAATTTAAGACAAACTACTCGACAAGACGAATCAAACGAGTCCAAACTCGATGGGATTGTGATATTCTAAAATGGAGTTCCTATGGTCAACTTCCAGCTCCATCATCAGATCAGTTCCATATCATCATAATATTGCATTGATAGGCGATATACATATACGTGCAAAATTTCAGATCAATCAGAAACTAGGAAGTATGTTTAATTTAATAACTCGTAAAATTCATTCACTGAAAATGTAACTTTAACTTTGTAATCCTATACGATTACAAAGTTATTTATGCAGTTAGTTTATCTAGAAAACTAGACTGAAATTGTATACGTTTTTAGTTTTTCCATGGTTTATACACTAAACACTAAATGTGTTCTAAATTTGAAGCTTCTATGTCTGCTAGAAGTGCCTTAGACTTTTGATGATCGGTCAATCAGTCAGTCAGTCAGTCAGACAGTGAGTAAAAAAACTAAGGAACTTTGATTAGTTATAATTCTTAAACAACTGGTTCAAATAAATGAAATTTTAAATATACCGTGTTTATACAATGCCTAATTGGTCACTAAAAATTCAGTGTTCTAGTTTTGTCCACAACGAAGTTAAAGGAGGTCGAAAATGGCCTGAACTGGTTCGAGAAAAGGATAGTACGGCCGTGCCGCTTTATTGCTCGACTTGGCGGGGGCACTGCCGTGCCCCCAGATATAGGCGGCGCCAAATAACCGTGGACTAAAGGTCATTGATCTGACTTGTACCAAAAAATTGACAAAACTTCGTTTTGCGAATTTTTGGTTTGCTCCGGTTGAGTTTCATAATGCCAAACCCATATCCACAAAATACATAATATATTAAAACAATGATTTTCAAAATTTTGCGTCTTCCAGTTTTCGAGATATTGAATTTCTTGCTGAACTAACGTTTTCCAGAATCGTGTATATCGACAACATGTCCATTTCAACCTCGCCGCTACCTCATAAAATTGGATGAAACTTTGCCAGGAATTCGTTGTAATTTGTTACATAGTCGACGCCAAATAACCCTGGACTAAAGGTGGTTGACACCCGTCTACCAATGTACTCCAATATTTCAAAACGATACGAAAACATGTAAAGGAAGTATCGCTCACACGAAGTAAACAGACGTATCGCGGTAAGGGGCGTCTTTGACACGTTACACCGGGCATGCAAACCTTTTGGCCAAAACCATATTCAGTCGTAATTCAGTCGCTCAAAATTATTTTAGGCCATATTATAGGAATTTCTACTGTATCGTGGGTTCGTTTACAAACTTTTAAACTCACATATACAAACACCCGGACCCGGAATAACTATCTGTAGGAAATTTAAATATTTGTTGCATGCGGGGATCGAACCCGCGATACGCAGCGCAGCAGTCTAATCGCATAGCCACTGCTCCAACAGTGCCGTCAAATAAAAAAAAACTCGAATGACATTCGAGACGAAGGACGCGATAGGTACATAATTACAAAATTGTCCAAAGGTAGCGAACCCCTGACTCGCTCTGACACCTGACACCTGTCACACCCGGCGCAGAATATGGGGCTTATCCCAAAAGATTTAATTTTTTGGTAAGAATTCTAAAATTCAGTTACTTTTATTAATTGCATACTTCTATGAATATAATAAAAATAAATATAAAGCTAAATAAATAAATTTAATTATGGCATTTTCTTTTACTGAAATAGAAGTTAAAAACATAAGTAATCTCGAAAACGAAAAAAACACGAAAAATATTTTTGAAATACATAAACAATAGCAATTACATATCCCATAACCTGGAAATTATATAAAGCATAACTATTTATTTGTTTAATTACTTTTTGACGTTTTTTGTTTTTGCAGCAAATAAAGACCTTTCTTTTGATGCATCATTCATGATTATTCGTTTTTCTGCATTAATAAGTTTCCGTGTAAACACTGGCGATCACCACGGCGAGTGGCGGTCCTAGTGGCCAATTATTTTCGGTCATAGCGTCTTAGTTTTTTTTTGTGCAACAAATTCAGGAAAAGAAATAACCGTGGACTAAAGGTCATTGATCTGACTTGTACCAAAAAATTGACAAAACTTCGTTTTGCGAATTTTTGGTTTGCTCCGGTTGAGTTTCATAATACCAAACCCATTGTTTTAAATCATACTTTATAAATCAAAGTCACAAATAGATTAAAAAGGGGTTTGAACTTTTTTATAGGGAAGCTGGCATATATATCGACCCACCACTGTTTTGATTTTTTTAGAAATCACGACGCGAATGAAATTGGTATGTATAGGTAGACACCTAAACGAAAAAAAAAGTCATATAACGTAGTAGACTAACGTGGTAGTCTAATATCATGTGGATTCGCTGATGAAGATGGAAGGTATGACTCCTCAACGGTTAGGAGTTGAAAGAAAAATGTTTCATAATTATACGTAGTTATAGAGCGATAATTGTATTCTTTCAGGGTATTAGGTTGACCCTAAGCTAACCCATTGTCACCAAGTCAGGATCTGATGATGGGATCCCAGGAAAATCAAGACCAACCCTCAAATTTAATAGGCACTTAAGACGTTTTCCATACATTTTTTAAAGCTGTTTGAGTATTTGCCCTTGATCATCATAATATCATGTGGATTCACTGATGATAATGGAAGTTACAACTCCTCAACGGTTAGTAGTTCTAAATTCTTTCTTTTTTTAAGTCGCCCGTCGGGGCTGCGGCATGTTGTAAGAGATACCGCGGCCACGACATAAGGGGCTAAGAAGGAATATGGGTGGTTTTTAGTCAGTAGAAGTCTGACACTCCCTTTCGCTCTGCCCAAGAGCGGAAGGGGTTATTCGATGATTTTATACCCACCAAACAAAAATGCATAATTAACTATTCTTTTAGGTTATCTAGGTGAGCTGAATAGCTGATTATGGAAGGTACTACTCCTCAACAGTTAGGAGTTGAAAGCAATACTAAGGGAATGGGTTAGATTTCTTGGTTGAATGTTAAATGCATAGTAAATATTTGTATAGGATATTACAACTTTACTAAAAATAGAAAAATAAAAAATCAGCTTCTGAAGTCGGTGACATTTGTTTGTTTGATTTCGTTTTTTTTACCACCGACTTCAGAAGCTGTTTTTTTCTGAAGTTTATTTTTCATTTTTTGTAATGTTTTTTTAAGTCGGTTATGTTTTTTTATATAACGACCAAGTGCACCAATTTTGTATGTTTTGCACATTTATAGCACATTACTTTGTACTCACTAATTATTCGTTCCACTCCTATCACTCTAGCAACAACTTTCCTGCTGGGGGGGGGGGGGGGGGCACACGACTAACGCTGATTTTGTCGAGTTATCCGAATACAAAATGTATATAGGTAACAACCATTTATTTTCAAGGTGGATTTCCGAAATACTTAAGTAGGTAGGTATACATATAGGGTGTAAAAGTGCCCTTAACGCAAACGAAAGACACTTGTTCTCCCCACTGTGAACCCCCTAGTTACGGAGATATTGGGGGTCAAAGTTCCAAATTTTGCACTACAAAACACACACACTTTTACGCTACTAGTTTTTCAGGTTAAAACTTTACTTAAATTACCTCCATGACCCTTTTACTATTTAAATCATCCACTAGCACAATGTTTTAAGAGTGCTACAATGAGTTTTACCGTAAAATTAGATTTTTGACCCCAACAAAAAAAATTCGTTTCCCAACAAAAAAATTTGCGGGTAGGTACTTAGTTTGATGTACAGAATGGTTGGTTGACGTATGTGTGAAGGGTTAATTTACACCGTATAGGGGTCTGTATTTCATAATATTTAATAAACATTATAGTATACTAAAAACACGAGTAAACGTTCTTTGACAATCAATTTTTTTTCATTAAATTTATCTATTTATGAAATTAATTCAGTTCTTACATAAGGTCTATACAATCAAGAATTAATTTCAAAATTAACGGGACACTCCCGTAAACATAAATTTGCATAAACGCTGCATAACGGTCGGGCGGATCATGAGAAGAAAGAATGTGTAGATTGCGATTATGACTCGAGAATATCAAATAAATGTCGAAAATTATGTAGAATTTTATAGCACTTCCTCTTTTACCTCTATTTTAGTAGATAGTTGTATGTATACGTTGCGTAAGTTCTTGTGAATGCCTGCCAAAAAGAAACGAGTTGTAAAATTACTTTTTTAATCGTTGCATGTGATTGATGACGTTTTAAGTAAAGAGATTAAATACACCAAAAGCTTGTGTTTTTAATATTTTCAATCATTATAATTTAAAGAAATGTGTACTTATTTAAGTAACAATTCATATTTTGCAACTATCTACTTACTACTAACATGTGATTTACATGTATGCAACATCCAATGCATTTGTGCAATATACAAATGCAATAGCATCGGACGCGAGGTCGTGTTACTGAGTGTTTTGATATAACTAACTCTATGTGGTACGGCGAGTGAAAGTCAAATAAAACAAAGATAGTAAAATAATACGCTAAGTATAAAGGTATTATAAGAAATTATTTGTATTAAGTCGGTAGTGAGTGCGTTTGCAGTAACAGTCGTTTACTTGTTTCATTAAACCTGCTTACCTACGTAAATGCGTGAAGTTCATGATCAGCGAGGGAGATAGTATTTTTGGCATAATTATCCGAGTTTATGAGATAAATATGAATTTATCAGTTCCTGAATTAGGTACGTTCCGCGAGATTACCAGTAACACCAAGAGGTTGCTGACTTTTCTCGGGGAGCTGGGGTGGATCGAGTGATATTCCCACCCGCACGCAAAATACGCGCATTGGGCGTGGAGTTGCGGACACCAGCCCGTTATACTTAGGTACGTACCTACTTAAGTACAATTAAAATGACTTATTGTTGTGTAAGTTTTGACTAATTTGTTCACTTTAATTTGATGGCGATTGACTGCCGGACTGTTGGCTTTTGCGTTCTGGTTGCAGCTTCGATTATCGTACCTACGTTAAATACCGGAAGTAGCATTAATTAATGATTAAGCCAGACTTAGGCACCACATTTAAAGAACCACCGCTTTTGGGATGAAGACACCAACATTGAGTTTTTAGTAACTCGTTGCGAGAGAATTAGAATTAAGTGAGATTAGTGTGTGCAAAATAAGTTTTAAGAAAACAAGGAAGTTAAACAGGAGAAATCGTAGTGTTGGGCAACAAAAACCTTGCAAAAGCGTACCTTACCTGTCGCAGTACCTATATGTACTAATACGAGTACTTATGTACGTTAATATTTATCTACAGACATGCAAATGAATGAGCACAAGCATTCAAGTTTGCTGAGGTCTTAAACCTACATCCTGCGAAAAACAAGCAACGTGAGTACCGAAGTCCGTATATGTTTAGACTCTTGCTAAAACGCGAACCTATCATAGCATTCGCTACATTACATCTTGTAATTTAGAGGCTAAGTGAACAGTTTGCAGTCTTGCAAAATTCTCGAAACGTCCCCAGCGATATCCTCGGCTTAGATAATTACCCACGAGGTTATTATCGAAAGGCTTGGAGAAGATGAACGTCGAGAGGCATGTTGCGTAAGTTCGCCAGCGACCGCCCGCCGCCGTAGTCGGGCAAATGACCAAGCCGAGAGGTTATTGGTGCCCCTTGCCCCTTGCAGAGCTTGCATTCCACCTTTTACTAGCTATTTCTGTGAAACTAGATTTTAATATGTTCATATTATTCCGTTGTATCAGTATTTTACAAATTAATTACCTAATCATCAGTTATGTCATCGATGTTTTTAAGTATCTAATAAAGTAGATGTCTAAGAAAATCATTAAAAATAATCGATTATTGATAATCTTATCGAGATCGTGTTGTTTTTTTTCTGTTGCTACATTGGGCTATAAAGGGTGTAAAAGTAACGCAAACGAAGGGCACTTGTTCTCCCCACCACTGCGATATTTTTTTTGTTCTAGCCCATACCTGGGAACCCCCTAGTTACGGAGATATTGGGGGTCAAAGTTCTAAATTTTGCACAATTATTTTTGTAAATTTATACTAGTTTTTCAGGTTATAACTTTACTTAAATAGGGGATCGGACTGTGTCAAAAAATATGATTCTTATTAGTCTGTCAGTTAGATTTCCAAAAAATATTGGAAACGTATTTTTTATTTTTTCATATAAACAAAAAAAAAATGAAGTCAATGCAGTGCTTCGAAAACTCGTGAACTCTTCGAAAACGTCATATGATAGTACATTTTTACCTACAAATGACGTCACAACCACATCTTATCTTCGACAATTTTGATTAATTTGATAAAACAAAAAACACGTTTCCAATATTTTTCGATAATCTAACTGACGGACTAATTAGAATCATTGTTTTTTGACTCAGTCCGATCCCCTATTATCATGCCTTTGGGCACAACCCACTTTTTGTTAGCTAATTGTAATCCATTTCAGATTTTAAAATTCTGGCCGTGCGACTAAATTACTAAGTGAGCGACTACAGGAAGAGATATAACAAAGTTTTACAGAACGAAACGATACGATATTTACATAGTTCCCATTCATAACTCCTTTTTTTTTTGAGTATCAAATAACCCCTCCCGCTCTTGGGTAGAGCGAAAGGGAGGGTCAGACTTCTACTGACTAAAAACCACCCATGTTCCTTCTTAGCCCTCCCTATACGTCGAAGCCGCGGTATCTCTTACAACATCCCGCAGTCCCGACGGGCGTTGGCCATTGCGAGCCCCTTCCATGTTGCTGACAACTTTTCCGCGCGTCGCATCTAATTAGTTTTTTTTTGTCCGATCCCCTATTCAAGCACGGCTGCTGAGCATGAGCATATAAATTGAGTTTTTCCATTAAGAGTTTCTCAGTACAGCAGCTCCGGAGTCTGGATTTGTGATTTTCTTTGATGTTTGATTTGCGCCCCTCATACACCCATGTATTGGCGAAATGTGGGTTACTATTAGGTCTAACTCTGCCCAACCCTTCGGAGATTCAAGCGTGATGATACTATACAGAGGAGGTGGAGGTACTCAGGTACCTATACTGTACAAGTAAATAGACTGCTACACAATGATTTCAAAATAGCAGCACATAATAGTCATTAAGTATTACGAGTTTACGACCCGGAAATATTGCTGGTAACTATCGTCTATCGGCATTGAGTGACTAGTGACCACTTTAGGACGTAAAATGCAATAACCATGGAGGAGGTATGGTCAGTCGCCATGTACAGGCCCATCAGGCAGGGCCCACAATTAATTTAAAAGAGTTAGATAATACGTTATGCAAGTTTGGAAACAGATGTTTAATTTACTCATAAACCTAACACTTTCAAATCACTTTCGAAGAATCTAAGCAAACACGACAGCATAATAGCCAAGTTTCGGGTAGTCCACTGACAACGCGAGCTGCTGTGTGCAAAGCGTTGTAAGTATTATGTTAACGAGTCAGTACATAAGGAATGCTAGATAGATGCCTTCCGGTCCGGAGCGTCTTGACTGTTGATTCGATCGCGGGTTGTACCTAATTGCGAGTTGCTCGCTCGGCCCGTGCTCGGGGCGAACTTTCACAGGTAAATAAGTATGGTGTCATAAATATTCACTGCATGACGTCACGCAGGTATTTGTGCTGCCTTATGACAATATTTGTATTGTAGACCGGTATTACGTATGGTATATAACTGACACACATGTACTGTGTGTGACGTACACACACTCATATGTAAACAGAAACGGATAGACAGTTATGTTTTTTCGCAGGATTAGTGACTCTCTTTAATCTCATCATTAAAGATAGTGTAAAAACTAGTTGAATCTGTTAGTGTTGGAATGTTTTTATGTTTTAGGTAAATAATAAACTACAAAATAAGTACCTAATCAATGAATGAAAAGAATAGAACTTAATAACAAGTTTTTTTACTACCTACTGTGAAACGTAAGACTTTCCAACGTGCACTCAGAAATGCTCGTACTTGTCTATGTCTACGCATTCAATAAAAACAGTACAAAAGTAAAAACATACTACTCTTCGAGAATGTTCGAGGCATCATCAACCCTGTCTTATTGAGAAAATGAGAACCATATTTTTGTGGAGATCTGGATTCTTTGGGTCTTAAATGGCTACTTTAGCAGAACAAGACCGGTACATGAAGGGTGTAAAAGTACTCTTAACGCAAACGAAGGGCACTTCTTCTCCCCACCATAGACCATACGTGGTCATACACCCACTAGTTATGGAGTTGTTGGGGGTCAAAGTTTCAAATTTTGCACAGCTGTTTTTGTAAATACTAGTTTTTCAGGCTATAACTTTACTTAAATTGCCTCTGGCCCGTTTACTATTTAAAGCATCCACTAGCACAATGTTTTAAGAGTGCTACATTGAGATTTACCGTAAAATGTGATTTTTGACCCCAAAAAAAACAAAAAAAAAGTCGTTTTCCAGCATTTTTTTTGCGTAGGGTTACCCTGTATCTACGTCTGTGACCATTTTACGAACTTTAACCCAATTCATATTATTTTCCCATTATGATCTATTTTTAATCGACTTCCAAAAAGGAGGAGGTTCTCAATTCGTCTGTTTGTTTTTTTTGTATGTACCTATGTTTCCGGATATCTCATTAATTAACCGATTTTCAAAATTTTAACTGACTTAAAAAAAGAGGTTCTCCGATTACTCGAAGATGCCTGAACTGATATAGAACATTCAGATTTTGTTGGAAAGGAGATATCCCAAGGGATATTTATTATTACTCGTACATAAGGTAATCAGGATCTGATGATGGCATCCCAGATAAATCGAGGGCAACCTTAAAATTTTATAGGCACATAATACGTGTTTTGTGCTTTTTCTAATAGTAGATTATGCACCGAGGGGCTAAAGTTGCGTCTTATGTCACGGGCGTCATATTGAATCTCGAGCGCAATGAAGGATTCGGGATTTAACTCCCGAGCGCAGGGATCGAATCCCTGAATGCAGCGAGGGATTCAAGCTAGCCCAAGGCAAAGACACCTTTAGCCCAGAGGAGGATATACTCTACTTTTTACACCTACTGTGAGAAAATAATAGCCATAGTACGAAAAACAAAGTATTTATTAAATAAACCAACAGTAAGAATAACATATTTAGAACTCACTTTCATCACTCGACATTCTATAATACTTTTTTATTTATTCACAAAATCCACAGCAATTTTCTTAAAATAAATTAACTAATGTTCGGTGAAAATCATTTAAAATGACCATTGTGACAAAAATGAAACAAAAATGGAAATGTAACAAAAATGAAACACGTAACAAAAAATAACAAAAATGAAATATTAGGGCTCGGTTACAATATAGGTACATTATTATCTGACTTTTTTTTATTGATTAAGTAAATGGTGTTTCGCAATAAAACACTGTTTATTTCGTTTTTATCATTTGTTTTATTAATTAATTATGAGAAATCTATAAGGAAATTAGAATCTCTTAAAAACATTTTTTTTTTCCAGTGGCGACAATAAAAAGAGATCAACGTTACATGAGTTGCCTATCTTATCAGTTTAAGAATAGTCATATTGAGAATATTATTCTCAAATATAAAGTTATCAAACTAAAATAAATCAACAACGCAAAAATTAATGGACATTATTGTCAACAGTATTAATTAATAACATAAACATAACACTTGAAAAAAGGGCAAAATAAAAAAAAACTTCTACATTTTTTAACACAATCGTACGCTGCATCATAATTTTTTATAAAGTCAGTTCTGAGCCAGGTTATCAGGTTACTTTAAAAAAATAGGTATGAAAACTCAAAACTTAATTACAGTAAGTTTAAAATATCCAGACATTATATCCTACTATGTGTATGTGTCTATGTGTATGAACACAATGAAAAACACGATATTTGTGATAAATAATAATGAACTTATAATAAAAACAATATCATTAAAAAAACAACGTTAGACATTACTCACTTTCACTTGAACTAGAAATAGAAAAAAATGACTTTTTCTTTGATGATACTTAGTTAGAAGATGAACTACCAAGAATTTCAGGAAAATCTGCTTTAAGATTAAAAGAAGATACATTTTGTCTCATTGTGTGGTCATTTTCTGAATCGCACGTCCGTACAGTTCAAGCGTCGAGAAGCAAATGGACGTTTTACTTTTTTTTTTTTTTTTTCTAAATGGCATCTCGCAGTTCAGTCTAGGAGACTGTCTTCTGCTTAACCGGGCAAATCCCTGTGGGTGCCTTGAGTTTAAGGCCTCCAGCCAGGGCAAAAACTTACAAACTAAGTGACAAATCGCTAAGGGCACCCCCTGTGGGGTACGGACCTCGGCTTAGGACGTCACTGGGGGAGGGCAGCAAGGGGACAGGCTGGATCTGAGTGATGTTATTTAAGGGCTGGTTTAAAACTACTGGCTCAGCATCGCGGGCTGGCTCTGGCGAGGGTCGGGGGGGTGGACGTTCTACTGGCAGCGCCTTGTTTTTATAGGCGAGGCGAGGCGATGTGGGGTAGTTACTGACGTAACACGAGCATTCTCCTTACACGGCTTCTCCTGACGAGGTGTCGTCATCGACACAAACTCTTGGAGTGGCCCCGCTAGGACCCGCGATGGGAGAGGTCGGCACTTCAATCTCCACTTCACCCGCTGGCAGAAGTGACGGGTTGACCGCAGTAGAGGACTCTGTTTGTTCAGAGTCGTCATCAGTATCTTCATCTGAAAACAAGGTCTTGTTAGAAGCTACCCGAGCAATTTGTGTAAAAGCATTCAGCCTCTCACAAAGTTCCATTCATCTCCAGCCAACTAATTCATTCATCATTCTCTCAAATAGTACATAAGTTTGAATAGACACACACATCCATCTTCCTGTACGTGTCCAGCGCGCAAGTGGCGGTTTCCTTGCTGCCGTCTTGTTGACGGTGACCGCAACTGCGACCACGACCAGCGTACAGCTCTCGCCACCTGCAACATGGTCTGACAACCTGCAGACCCGCTTGACACGCAGACCGTATTCATACGTGCAAGCCGCTTAACACGCAGACCGTATTCATACGTGTAAGCCGACTCATACACTGACCGCAATCATGTGTACGAGCCCACTCGGTGCGCAGACCGTATTCATACGCACGAGTTCTCTCAACACGCAGACCGTATTCATACGTGTGAGAACACAAATTGACCACACATGGCCAAATTTATACTGCCACCGGAGTGACTAGCAACAGGTGCAACCACAACCGGCGACACACACGCGCCTGCTACCGGCGGCACCGCAGTACAGCACAGCAGCCAAAGCATCACTCCTGTCCCTAAATTCAAACAACAGAGATTTACTTACTCTCAAAGAACGCGGTGCACGTTTCCGGGCACCACTCGCCGCGCCATGGCACCATGTGCTGGGCAGCAGCCTGCGTAGTCTTTCCGTAGCTACCGCTGAGTAAACGCAGCGTATAGCGTCCACTAGGCAATGCTTCTACCACCTTATACGGACCACGCATTCCGGAGTCAAGTTTTCCTGTTGACTGGGAAAATTTTATTATGAACACGCAGTCGCCAACGTTAAATTGGCGAGGTGGACGTCGCCGTTGGTTGACCTCTTCGTCTTGTCTGGCTTGATTGCTCCTTAGGAGTTCGCGGACCCTTCCTCTGGTTACTTCACGTAGAGCCTCTCTATTTGGTGTCGATCCTTCGACAGCTATGTCGCGCACTAAAGCTCGAACCACCAATCAAAAGATTCAATGGTGATACTTGCGTAGTCTTCTGTCTTGTGATGTTTAACACCAGCTGAAGTTTCCACAACGTTTCTGACCAGGGTAAGTTCTTGTAGTTCGACTGGATACGTAACATGTTGCCTGGTGCATTTCTGGCGTTATGTAATGCAGGTTGCAACCGAGTTCATTTATCCAAGTCACAAACTCGCTTGACTCGAACATTCGTCTAAAAAATAACCCGCCAATCCTAAGAGTTGCCGCCCTTGCTTTACATTTTCAGGCGGTAAGGTGTTAACTAGGGCTTCCACTTTTCGTGGGCTCGGCCTAACCTGACCCTGACTAACTAACCTCCCCAGATATTCAACTTCAGAGACGAGAAACGAACATTTAGCCAAATTTATTGAAAAACCGGCCGAAGTAGGGTTCTGAGTACTTTGCGCAACAGTTCAATCCCTTCCGACACAGAATTACTTAGCAGAAGGACGTCATCGACGTAAACTAGCACGTTTCCCTCATTAAGATGAGTGCGTAAGGTGTCATTTATGATGCGCTGGTAAACTATCGGGGAATTGGCTAAGCCGTACGGCATCTTTACATACTCAAAGTGTTCTTCCGGCGTCACAAAACCAGTGAAGCGAACGCATTCCTCTTTAAGAGGAATTTGATGAAACCCTGTAGCCATATCAATATGGGCTATGTTAGGCATCTCTCTACGTGATCGAATCAGGAACACAGAGATCCGGAAGAAAACGAAATTGGTCGACATAGCCCATGTGATCGCTAGCCGAAAATGGAAGTGGGCGGGCCATATATGCCATAGACAGGACAACAGGTGGGGTAGTCGGGTGCTTGAGTGGAGGCCTAGAGTAGGGCATAGAAATGTGGGCAGGCAACCGATGCGTTGGACCGACGACCTTGTTCGAGTGGCGGGAAAGAACTGGATGCGAAAGGCGAAAAACCGGGAAGAATGGCGTGCACTGGAAGAGACCTACACTCAGCATTGGGTGGTGAAAGGTTGAAGAAGAAGAAGAAGAGAGCCATATCAAGGCTACGACATAAGGCTAATCAACTCCGTACCCTGAAGGGGCGTATTTACTTTGGCCTGATCTCCCCCACAAATGGCGTTGACATTTGCACTAATGTTATCGGATCGCGTGAGGTACTGCTCATCTTTAGTACGAATGTAAGTGATGCCTTCGCGGTTCAAAACATCAGTGCCAATTATGATAGGGGCGTTCATGAAGGGCGATGGAACTACTACTAAGTCCACTTCGACGGCAATGTCGCTGAATTCCACAGTGAATGTGACGTAAGATGTAGCGACTACTTCTATCTCACTCAAACCCTTCAACACACAACGTCTCGATTTTAGCTGATGCGTAAAATGTTTCAAAATATCTGCGGAAATGAGGGACACATCAAGGGCTCCGCTATCAATAAGGACATCTACGGGAATATCTATTATGGCGGTAGTCATGTCGTTGTTTTGTGCAATATTTGATCGATAAGAGCAAAGGTTGACATTACGCGGATTTCGTTGCTCGGTTTTAGCTTTGGTAAAGCATTTGTCCTCAGTAATATGTCCCGACTTCTTACAGAATGTACAAGAATTGCTCGAAGAAGGTTGTGTATTGGAGGACGTGTCTGGAGTCACGTTAGCAGGCTTCCTATTGGTCGCGTTTGCCTTATAGGCCTCTTACAATTGTGACTGAGATGACCAGTTTGATTGCAATTAAAGCATTTTGGGCCAGGACGGTGGTCTGATTTCATTTGACCTTGCCTTTTATGATTGTCGTTCCTTGAAGGTTTCGCGAAAATTGACAGGAATGAGACGATAGTGTCAGAAGTCAGGTTTGCGTTAGCAGCAGCTATTTGTTTTTCTTTTTCAGCTTTCACGAGATTCTCGTCATGCGGAATGGTAAAATCGATTATCATTGTGCGGCGTGCTGATCGGTCTATCACCAGTATGATTATTGGCAACAATAGTCCTGTTGGTGATGACAGACTGATCCCTGTACAACGTTACATGGTCTTTTTCGAGAACTGGGTCGGGCACAAACTTGTAGTACGGTACCTCCGAGTCCACAAGTTTATATTTCAAGGCTGGTGGTTTGCAAGGGTGGTGTTGCTGGTGAATAATCCTGGCTACTTTATTATGCCTGTGCAAGTACTCGCCGTTAGCCAGACGAGAACAACCAGAAATAATATGTCTGATGGACTCACCCGGACGCGTCGCATGCCCGACACACGTCAACCGTCCCATCCTTCATATTATATTTCCGGTAGTTGTTCGTCAACATAACTCCGTCCATAATCGCACAGACAAAACCTCCAGTTTCCCCAAAGAGGTCGCAGAAACATAACCAGGAAACGATGGCTAGAAAATCTACAATGGGGCCATGAAGAGCCCGTTAGAAGCGCCGCTTTGCCATACTACCTTGCGGTCATCAGCAGTAAGCACCACAGGTTTGCGCCAGTTCTCGTTAGCCATGGAGAGCGGGGTGAGTCCCTTGTCCACTGCGACCACACATCTCGGTGCATACCCACATCGGTTTTAAAAAAATATTATCTGAGACTGCACACCTCGCGGTTGTGCTTCCACAACTCTTCGCGTCTTTGCGTTTAAAGTTTAGAGACCGAAACAGGTGGAAATCTGAAGGTGCAAGATCAGGACCAATGTGAATGTAGTATGTGATGTGTCTTTCTCAGCCCTAAGTTGATTGTAAAATGTTTATGTTTTTATTGTTAAAACCACTGTTCGACACAAATGTAATTTGTTGAAGAATAAATAAATAAATCTGCCCAGAGTGGGAGGAGTCATTTGATGATTATACGTCATTGTTCACACTATCCAAAAATATCAAAATAAAACCTGAATTTTATTTGCAAAAGTAACTCGTTTGCCTGTTACCATTACAATAACCCGTATGTACATTTACGACACAAGGAAATTGTGAGATTACTCCCTTATAATAAAAAAAAAACAATGGCACGCGGGGTATAGCGATTGTTCTACTCGGTAATTACTTGGTTTATATACCGGTAAAACGGGGTGAATGGGGATGCAGGGGTGAATCGGAACGAAACTTTAAAATGGATTTTAACATTGAAATAATATAGTTTGTTGCCAGAAAAGATTGTAATGTGTTTACTGTTTTTTAATTAAAGATCAAGTGTCCTTGTTAGCAACAAACTATATTTTTTTTAAGTTCAAATCGATTTCAAAGTTTCGTCCCGATTCACCCCTGCATCCCCCATTCACCCCGTTTTACGGTACCTTATCATAATCATGAGTATAACCACGAACAAGGTAAGGCAATGCTTGTCAAAAATATTGCATTTCCTATTTATTATCCTACTTGAAATAAATGATTTTGATTGATTAAATTGTTCTATTTAATTTGGTTTTGTGTTTTTCCGCCTTTCTACCAAAATAAGTTCGATCGAAAATTAAAAATATTGAACTTCGCACGCCATTTGAATCACCCACCCATAGACATACATCCACCGGAACTCTCACCAGAATGACCACCGATTAAATTAACAAAAACAATCCCATTTAGGGTTGCTATACTAATAATCAGTTATTAAATAAGGCTGGGCACCTATGGTCTACTACTCTACTGACCAATACTGGGTATCGTGAGCAGTGTTTGCGTTACTGGTGTGGAGATATTCCTCTACAAATATCATCACATATGCAAGTATCGCATAAGTGAACACAACAATCCAGTCTGAGTACAGTTTAAAACAAATCTGAACTCAAATTCATAGGTTCGTTAGGCCCTACTGCCCACACGATAAGAAGACCACAAACTCATATGAATATTTTTCGTTAACTTTACATAGACCACAATCACTATACCGCCTATTTAGTGGGGAAAATGTGTTCTTAGGTTAACGAGCTTAAATTTCAACAAACCAATTTATTGTTACTATCGAACTATTGAGATATTAATTGATAATTTTAGAGTTATAAATGTTAATTAATCCAAATCAATGTAAGTTCATCAAGTTTTGTAAAATAGATTTGAGAAGGTCCATAGACTAAATCGATATTGCTAGTTACAGTTGCGTTGTCCGTAGTCTGCTGTAGTGTCGTAGGCTGAATGTAGATACGACCTTTGTGCTCGAAAAATTAAAAACCTTGTGCACATTAATCACAGCCTAGTCCTCATTCTTTCTTTCCTTTTTATCTTGGGGAAAATGGCTGATAATAAATTATATGAGATTTTGGGGGTTTCTAGGAGTGCAAGTGAATCTGAAATTAAAAGAGTAAGTATACGTTTGTAAGTTTCTCCAATGAACAGATCGCACATGTAATGTCATCTATTCGTTGCATGATTTCTGTCCATTGTTCTCTTCGTCGTCATTTTGGTATAATATCCTTACTCTTTCGTTTCAGAGCTATCATAAATTGGCAAAAGAATTCCATCCTGATAAAAATCCTGCTGCAGGAGATAAATTTAAAGAAATTAGCTATGCCTATGAAGTATTATCGGACACGAAGAAAAGACAAATTTATGACAAGTACGGGTTGAAAGGTTTACAAGAGGGAGGCCAGGGTGGTGGATTCCCTCCGGATGATCTGTTTGGACACTTCTTTGGTGATATATTCGGTATGGGAGGTGGCGGCGGCGGCGGCGGCAGCAGGGGTCGAGGACCCGCTCGTGGTGAAGATACCATGCATCCACTTAAGGTTTCATTAGAAGACATGTACATGGGTAAAACTACTAAGTTACAACTAAGTAAAAATATTATTTGTGGGCCTTGTAAAGGTATTGGTGGAAAGCCAGGATCTGTGGTGGTTTGCAAGGACTGTCACGGACAGGGTGTCAAAGTGTCTTATCAGCAAATTGCACCGCATATGACTCGTCAGTTCCAGTCTCGCTGCCCAACCTGCCATGGTCAAGGTGAGACCATTAATGAAAAAGATAAATGCCCAAAATGCAAAGGTAAGAAAGTTTTAAATGAAACAAAAATCCTGGAGGTGCATATTGAGAAAGGAATGCGGGAAAACCAGAAGATTTTCTTCAGAGGAGAGGGTGATCAACAGCCTGACACTCAACCCGGAGATGTGATTATTGTGCTCCAACAAAAACCTCATGATATATTCCAGAGAAATGGTGATGATCTTGTGATTAAACATGAAATTACATTGACTGAGGCATTGTGTGGATTTGAATTTGTTATAAAGCATTTAGATGGCAGGGATTTACTTGTAAGACATACTCCAGGAGAGGTAATCAAGCCTGGAGACCTCAAAGGCATACAAGGTGAAGGAATGCCTCAATTTAAAAATCCATTTGAGAAAGGTAATCTTTATATAAAGTTTGATGTTGTTTTCCCTCAAAACAACTTTGCTACTGAAGAGCAGTTGAAACAGATAGAAACTGTGTTGCCTCCCCGCCCAGCTTTTGTGATGCCTACTGGAGAAGATGTTGAGGAAGTTAATCTGATGGAGTACACAGCCAGTGAACGTGGCAGGGGCCGAGAGGAAGCCTATGCCAGTGATGATGAAGAACACATGCACACTGGGCCTGGTGTACAGTGTGCACACCAGTAGTTTAATTGTCCATTTTTATGGATTTTTACTCAAACCTCACACTATATAATTTTATCATAGGTTATTATGTAAATTAAACTAAGTAGGTATACACTATACTGTTATACTTAGTTCACAGAATGCTAGAATTATTTGACTTGCGTGCAGTGTATTGACTATTTGGAGTAACTGTATTCCTATGCCTCTAGTTAAATTTGCAGAATTCAAGGAAGTTGTAATCTTAACTTACCATGCATGTTGTGAGCCATGTCTAATGTACTGTAAAGATGGTGCAGTTAATTTGTTGTTAAAATTGGCTGTAGGCTTATGATATCCTAAAAACAAGTAGATTTTAGAAAGTAAAGTTCAGTTTCAAGTAATTATCGGCCTGTGTTACATCATAGGTCTAATTGCTATCATTTCTGGGTGGTGTTTAAATTGTATTGTTTGTTATTCACAAAACAAGCTAGGTAATTTTGAGTTTCTGAGGTAGTTTGAGTTGAAGCTGCTCTGAACTGCACTAGTTGGCTCAAACTTGGCACTAGAATAGTATTAATCCACTAATGGGTTATTGGATTCCATAATAATATGTATTATATGATATGAAAAATAAAATTTGGTGATACCTTATGGATATATTTTAATTATAAACTACAAATCAATTAAAATGCTTGAAAGAAGTGTATAATAGTTAAATATTATCTTCATTTATTGTCCACTTAACATTAACATGACAAGGCATCAAAATAATGAAATTTCTTTTTTAATGCTGATGATAACATAGTATGTAATCAGTACATGGAAATTAAGTTATGAAAATCATGTTTCAAGTCCAGATAGTAAGTCGATAGACTACTAAAAGGAGAATGTTAGATAGCACTTTTTTTTTTCAAAATGAATTTGGTAGAGGATAACAACTTGTGTATCATGGAAATGTGGCTTATAGCAAAATAAAGTTCAACATTGTGAAGGTTTTGTAAAAGTTTTTATTTATAAATTTACAATTTTCATTTTACCCATAACTATGTACCAAAACGTTAATGTAGTGTATTTACAGCACTAGAACAATAAATCCAGTCTGCTATGCATTACCTGAAAAAGAGATTGGTTTTTACTTTTAAGAGCCTGAAACATTTTGTGTACAGGTACTGAGTGGACAAAACGCTGTTATCTGCAAAACAAGTTTACACCTTTAACTCATTACCAAACCCCAGTATACATAGATAAACTATTTTGATATAACATTTACTAAAGTTCATACAATATTTAAAAAAAAAAAACAGGTTCTGTGACCCCCTAGGACCACGCCTGTATCACACATACAAATACTATTTAGACGAAACGCAGCAAACTAAGCTTACAGTGTAGATTAGGTACAGCGTTTAGCAAAAACATTCATCCAAAATTCAGGTTACCGGGAAGTGTAACATTAGACCGCACCAGTAGCAATAGCAAGCTTACATCGCATAGATAGATCACTTTAATTACGCTGTGTTACCATAAAACAATGTAACCTGGGTTGCAGTGTTTAGTCATAACGTAGCAGAATACAGGGTACCGAGTGTACCGACTATGAATAACGATTGATTTAACACCTATAAATTTTATTGTCCTGTGGATGTTGTGACTCAGTATTACGGAATGGTAAATGTGCGCGACTTCATAAAAATCGTGAGTTTATTGACCGATAAAGGATGACTTTTTTTCATCTGTATGCTACTTTTTCTTCCTGAATTGAAGATACTTGAATAATTTTGCAGTATCGTCATTGCTTTGGTGTTTTCAGGAGTTTCACTAATTTGGGTGTCACTGACTCTGGCAAGGCCACCATCAGGGATTTTAAATTTGAAAACATAAAAATGTTGTCGTTATTTTGTTCAAATTTGTCACCAAATATCAGAATTTGTCGTTCACTGGTTCAAAAGATACAAGGGTTTATAGGTGGCCCTGCTGGGGAAAACTAGAGCACTTAGTGAAGATCTGCTTTCTCCTATATTTTGTCGCATATTTGTCCAAATTTGTCACCAAGTTACAGATTTAGTCGGTGTGTAATTTAAATCGATCATGAGCGAGTTCATACTCCAACTCGCAATTGTCCGATTTAAGGGTGACTGTGCCCACAACCTTTTTTGAGGGCTGGATCCGCGCCTGTATGAGATTCATATTAATTAACAATATACAATACCTTCTTCATGTTTCTGGCCTCCTGGTAGTTCGTGAGACTACAACACTTATCCTTTTTAAACTATAACTCCTTTTCGTTTGAAAAGTAGATAAAAGAAAATCAGTTTCGAAAAATATATACTTTACTCTGTACGCGGGATCCCTTTCTACTTTTTTATTTGTTGTAGCCACGGATCCCGGGATCCGTGGAGACAATCCCCACTCTGCACTTAGTGTGTGATCAGTTGCGTAAAAACAGTAAAAACACAAAAAGTTGTCCTATCGTTAACACATGTGACTGGTTGGGAATTTATTCACAATTTTTCCCGACGTCTCACACTGTGACATACAGAGTGACTCTTTGGGAACAATTCAAATATTCCCATCCATTCAGTTTTTTAATTTTTGCTGTACTATAATTCATAAAGATATATAGGTACTTACTTTCTTTAATTAACGACTCTATTGATTCACAGTACTTTTTGAAGTCTTTCTTGCTTCTACAAAGTACATTTAAATTGATTTGACTTAATCCCAATTCACGTAGTTTATCTAGTCTCTGCTTTACTGTTTTTTGCGAAGCTGACAAAACCCTAGGTTTACTGGCAATGTCTTCCACATCAAAACCTTCAGTCTGGAGAAAGTCTAGAAAATTCTTCACCTAAAATGTCACAATTATAATAAATTGATGGGATGGTAGGAACATAGAATAGTTTCATCATGTTTTCTTACTTATTATGACAACCTTTGTTACACGAATGGTTTTCAGTGCGGGTATTTTCAAGCACATGTCTTGAACATTATCAACAGACACATTTAAGCGACCAGCAAGATATGTTTGTTTTGAGTTGCTATCACCCAGGATAGTTTTTGTTTCTTGTGAAATAGTTATAAACCTGAAAACAGAAATGAAACATGAGTAAAGGTTTCCATGAAATAATAACTATCAGATTATGTTTCATGAAGTCACCAGGAGAGTAGTTAGTCTGTGTGTGCGAAACTAGAAAATACACAGCAAAACCAAAAAAAAATCAGGGAGACAAAAAATTCTTAATCTTATATGCTGCAATAGATGCTCTATGTTGTTGTCCATATTAATTATTCACATTCATCATCATCCTTAGCTGATGTGACCTACTGCTGGGTATAGGCCTCTGGCATCTATTTTGTCGGCCCATCTCGACGCCGAACGACCCACATTTCTTTATCCCTTTCTCGGACGAGATTCGGCGACAGCCTCAGTCCACCTGTCATCACTGCGCCTTGCTAGGTGACCTGCCTAACTCCATTTGAGTTTCGTAACGCGATTTCCAACATCGATAACTGTTGTGCGTTTTCGGATTTCGACGTTATGAACTCGATCTACCAGATATATGCCTAGCATGTTCCATGTCTCGAAATAACTATTTTGACTAAAGTGAACCCTGCCCAAATATTGCGATAGGCTCTCAACTCTTCTCTCAACGCTATGTATGTCAATATTACATTGAACTTTGTTTTCGTATACCTACATTACCTACCTATTCAATATATCTTCAGAACATCTAACCATCCAAGGATATAGATTGTCAATACCCATATTTTTAAGTCTTAGTAGCCTCTCATGGATTGTCTTGTGATGATACTTCAGCACCCAAAGGTCCCTCAATATGCGATCAGCAGACACATCCATATCTGAAATCATATTTATAATTCTATATTTAAATGGTCATTTTTAGCAATATAATAATTGGGTACCAGATTTTATAGTTCGGATATTTAGCGTCAAGACCCGCAGATACGGACACGGATACGAATTATTAATTTCTCACTCATAAGATAGTTGATTTAGTATCTTTGAGTTATATAGGCACTATTGGTATAGTAATTTAGTAGCATTTTTGTAATATTTTTAATTCTATGATGTACTAAATATTTTTACTAAAGTAGACAGTAGAGTGTATTTTTCTCTGAAGGGAATCCGGCTCCCTAACGGTCACAAATTCAAATTCAATATGGCATCGACGAATTTTTTTGGATTATTCGACATGATTGTCAATTTCGTGGCTTTAGGCGTCGGTGATATCGAAAGTGAGGTTAAAACAAACAGAAAAAAAACTAAAATAAATAATACAAAAAACCCCATTTTTTTCTTCGGCTTGCCTTTTTGTATTTATTTATTCACTAGCTGTTGCCAGCGGCTTCACCCGCTACAACTCGAAAATTATCCCACGGATCATAAAATTGAGATAAAAACTATCTATAACTATCCTATATGTTAATCCAGGGTATAACCTATCTACATACCAAATTTCAACCAAATCGGTCCAGCCGTTTATGCGTGAAAGAGTAACAAACATTAACACATCCATTCTCACAAACTTTCACATTTATAATATTAGTAGGATTAACACATACCTACATTTATTTTAACAGGTTAGACCCAAGCTAACAAAAGTAGTCATAAATTGTTAAAAGTCCAGACCGGGCCTGGGTAGAAACACAGCTATACAGTGGACAACATACTAAGTGTCACCCTCTGGAATTCCATCAAAGAACAAGAAAATATTGTTACGAGCTAGGTATGGGATAAATAAAAACACTACCAATTGGAACACACGAACAATTAATATGTCCAAACGCCGAGACACATTATTCAGTGTTCGCATTGCTCGAATCACTGGTGCAAACTCTAATAAGTTAGTACGCGATGTCGGGACTTTAAAAAGCCCCTCCCTCGGTCCCAACCGTAGCCTTCTGTCTGGAACAAAAAGTAATCCCAACGATTCTAATATTTGTTGGATTATTTAACATACCACGAAAAACCATAAAAACTTATTGACGCTTCGTCACTGCAAGCCCCTGAATCTGCTCTTTATAATAACAGAATGCAAGAACGAGAGAAGGGACCTTAAAAAATTTAAGACTTAGCCTTAGACCAATATATTGGGTTCTTTTTGTTTATTCATACAGAGAAGACATCAAAAGTAAACGTCAACTTCTAAAGACCTAATAAAAAAGGGCAAAATGGAATAGCGAGCGAAGCGAGTTTACAATATTTGTAGCTTTAGAATAGTTAGTTTCTGTTATGCAGAAAGTTAATAGTTTATCAAATTAACAAAAAAAAAAATGCGATTTTCTGAAGATTGCCGAAGTGCCGAATTTCAATAAAATTTGTTTTTTTTTCAAACAGACAGACATGGGCACGGGTTCCATGTTGACTTGACTACGGAATCCTAAAAAGGCTGATTGAGTTCATTGAAATTAGCTTTTAGTAGTACCTACACGTTTTTCGATAATTTTCATGTAGGTACTTATATAATGAACGACTATCGCGCGTGTTTTAGTAGTTACAAAAGTAATTAATATTAATCGTGATTGCAACTACAATTTGTAGTTGTAGTAGTAGTTGACAATTTTTAACAACATTTTTCGATTATTTTATGTAGTTATGATTGCTAACTACTTTATGTAGTCGTAGTTAGTAATCAGTAGTTAGATTAGGTACATTTTGCCGATTACTGATGTTCAGTTCTTACCTATTAACACATCTAGTGATTTCTGAATCCAATCAAATGACAAGCTGTATATAAAAATTCGTTTAGCAAGTTTTTCACTTAACACTGATGGTGGCACCTGTAAAAACAACAAAAATTCAATATATAGACAGAGATACATATTCTGAAATCATAAAAAAGTTTAAAAAAATTTGTTTATATGTAAGTAAGTATGTATGTTATTACCCCGTCGGGGCCGCGGGTTGTACACTAGTTATTGCGGCCTCGACATAGAGGGCTAAGAAGGAACATGGGTGGTTTTTAGTCGGTAGAAGTCTGACACTCCCTTTCGCTCTGCCCAAGAGCGGGAGGGGTTATTCGATGATTTTCCACCCGACAAAAAAAAAAGTATGTATGTTATTAGTTAGTCCGGGATCCTCCGTCCATTTTGATGAGATCCCCAACTATTTCCTGAAATTTATTACTAACTGGTATTTATTTTGTTAAATCTGATACCTAATAATTACTTACATTATTCGAAAAAGTATTTGTCCTTCAAAATGTATGGTTTGATCAAAAAGACATGTATCGGTAACGAGGTCAACAAAAATTATTACTAACCAGCTGATTTCTTTTTTAAAAATAATTTAACAGGGTTGTACGATGTTTTACAGCAAATATTTTCATAGAATTTCATTTCACTTTTTTTTTTCTCTTTTTATCATTAAAATTTCATAGAAGAATCAATACGCAGAATACTTACTTTGAAGAATTTTAAGTCAATTCAATTTTTGTTTCAAATTAAGTTATAATTTAGAATGTCCATATCATAGAATAATAAATCAAATATTCTTTATTATTTTTCGGCGTTAAAATGTGTACCCAATATATTTATTATTTATAAAAATATACCGTCTATATTTACATTTTCGTTGAAATAAAATACCATGGCCAAATGCACCGAACAAATAATATAATATTCGTTAACAAATAATTCTACTGTTTGATTGGTGAAATAAAAAATTGTGAAAAAATTCATTATATTGTGTTTCTGTAAAACATGTTTCAATGAAACAATAGAATTCGAAACATAAACACAAGAACCAAATATTATATGAAACATTTTCTGAGAAACGAAATTCTTTGAAACTTCTGTCTGCGAAGTGCGAAACAAGGGGTAAGTACACCATTTTACAACATTGTACAGTTATTTGTCACACTGTTGTACAAATTGCGTAGTACAGTCGGTACTCAAAATTAATTGACCCCTTGAATACTAGCAAAAAACTTGATCGCGGAATACAAGGAGTACGTATTGCGTCAATCATGTTGGCTGAAAAACTAATGATAAACAGGATTACTAATCAAAATAACCAAGGTTAGGGTAGAGTAGTAAAACAAATATATTATTCTACCCGCGTGCATCAGTAAACCTGGTTCGAAACCAGGATAACTCTCTCTCGTCTCTAGACGTGAAGACTTGTAATTGGCTGTCAGATTATTTTACTGTTATTTATCACTATTGTATCTAGCTGTTAGTCTTCCAAAGTCTTTAAATAAAGGGTGTAAAAGTACCCTTAACGCAAACGAAGGGCACTTGTTCTCCCCACCACTGCGATATTTTTTTGGTTCTAGACCATACCTAGGAACCCCCTACTTACGGAGATATTGGGGGTCAAAGTTCCAAATTTTGCACAGTTGTTTTTGTAAAAAAACTTTACTTATATTACCTCCGTGACCCGCTTACTATTTAAAGCATCAACTAACACAATGTTGTAATGCTACATTGAGTTTTACCGTAAAATGTGATTTTTGAACCCCAAAAAAAAATTCGTTTCCCAGCAAATTTTTTTTTATTTTTTCATACATTAAGTATTTTTTATTTTTTATGTTAAACTTTTCTTGTATAATAATCATTAAAGTAAGACTATACTAAATATATAAACTAAACAAAAACTAACCTAAAAACAAACTAACTTTAAAAGGGCGTCTAAAAACTCCACCTCAACGCTCTTCAGCAGGTAAAGTGCCCAAGAGACTGGCGTTGACGTTGCCGCGTTATACAGTGTGATTCTTTATAATGTGCACATATCGAAATGGGGGAATCTATGCTTAATTTTATCGACGGAAAAATTATTAAAAAAAATCTAAATATTTTTTAATATTTTATATGGAATTTTTAAAAATTTTGTCTGCTACTGTGACCCCAGTGTAAACAAAACGGTGTAACTTTTAAACTAAATTATCTATCGCGATGAAACAAACTCCATAATGATTGGAAGCAATTTGAAAATTGTGGAAAAAAAACTACCCTCAATTGAAAATAAACACGTTTTTTGATCAAAAAAACTTTTTTTTTTCATAACTTTTTACATAAAATTGTTTCATCGCGATAGATAATTTAGTTTAAAAGTTACACCGTTTTGTTTACATTGGGGTCACAACAGCGGACAACATTTTTGAAAATTCCATAAAAAATATTAAAAAATATTTAATTTTTTTAAATATTTTTTCCATCGATAAAATTAAGCATAGATTCCCTCATTTCGATATGTGCACATTATAAAGAATCACACTGTATGGCAACACTTGAGCCAAAGAAAAAGCCAGCCCTTGGGTCAGAGGAAGCGTCAACAAGGCGTTTAGAAATATCCTTAAAAAGGCTGTAAGGACCCCACGGCCCTAGAGTTTCAACCCCAAACGGCTCGAAAATATAGTTTCCACAAAGGTTACTATATTTACTCCGTTCTTCGTTTTTTATCTGAAAAAACAAAATATCCAATATTTTTCGATAATAAATTTTTTTAGTCAGGAAACATCCCTATTTTTGTCGGATTAGTTAGTGAGACGAACCTGTTTCCCACAGCAGAGCGGTGGCCCAGTGGTGGCGGCCCCGACTTACGAACTGTAGGTCCATAGATAAATATACTTTTGTAGGTCGTGGTTTCGAACCCAGCCAGGCACATTACTTTGTGTAATTTATTTCGCTGCTGTCAAAATGGTGAAGGAAAACATCGTGAGGAAACCGGCATGTCTTAGAACCAAAAAAATCGAGGACATGTGACATCTATAAATCCGCACTGGGCCCGAACGGTAGATTATCCCATTCCCTCTCAAAGAAAGGAGGCCTGTGTCCCAGCAGTGGGAACATTAATAGGCTGTGGATGATGATGACCTGTTTTCTTGAAAGACATTGTTTAATTTGGACAGAGAACACACTAACCTATTATGTAATATTTTTGTCCTACAGTTAGTAATGAGAAAAATGGTCTTGTAGTATTAACAACTTCTGAGCGTAGGACCTGGATAACGTACCACACAATTTGTAGTACAATTTAACTGTTAAATTATTTATCAACAATCTAAAAAAATAAACATCTTGAAAGTAATCATTTTTGATGACCTCATTATCAATACATGTTGGAAGAGGGGGACTCTTTGATCAAACCATACATTTTGTAGGACATTTTGTTGAATTGATGATATTCATCTAAATTATTCGAAAAAGTATTTCTTTTTCGAATAATTTAGATGAATATCATCAATTCAACATATTTTATCCCTGCTACCCCTATTACGTACCACAATGGAGTTTTCGTTCAGGAAATTGTTGGGCGTCTCATCTAAATGAAGCTACTCACGGAAAACTAGCTTGATAGTAATCGAGTGCAAAAATGGACGGTGGATCCTGGACTAGTAGAGTAGTATAGAAAGTACGGTAATACCTTCAGGCGGGATGCAATGTAGTATAATCTATTTTGGCAGAATCCTTTATTTTTATCATCTTGTGTTGTTTTAAGTATATGATACAAAGTTCTAACTGGTAATTTATAAAAAGGTAAAGCATCTTCAGCTGATTGAAAATTTAAAGCTAAAACGATTTTTGCTTTGGAAGCATCAAAACCTAAAACAGAAAATAAATAATAGAAAGTTAATAAATGGTGTTTCTTTTTTAACCGACTTCACAAAAACGAGGAGGTCCTTTTGCTGTAAATAATAATATAACCATCTCACAGAAAGTAGAAAAATTTATCTACCACTGTTCTCTACAGCCCTTGTTCTAGTCTTATATGATGCTATTAAATTTAAAAAATCACTGTGCTGAAATAATATGCCTGTAGAAACTGCTGCATGATGTTTGTAAACATAATATGTCGAAAACGTTGGCCTTATCAACCTATAGAACACTGATATTAAAACCATTGTCAAAGATAGATAGATTACTAAGCGTAATACTCAAATTATGTAATTGTACATTTGGATAATATTCCAGAGAAGGAAATATGGAATAATTTAATTAACACCAAGAACAACAACAAGTTACGTTACTCAATGACGTTAACGCTTGTGACCACAGACTATACTATATAGAGAACAGCTTGTGACCACAGTGACAGAACATTAACTCACCGGTCTACGGGAGAGAGAGAGACCAGACCACAGAACTACAGAAGTTCACAGAACAAAAAGCGAATGACAGCACTGACACTTGACAGCTGTTTATTTTTTTAGATTGTAGTTCCTGACGGAACAGGCTAAGGTCTGAGACCATGCTTCCTAGTAGTGCCTAGTCATAGTAGAGTGCGCGCAAGATAAGTCTGCAGGCGCGTTACTGGCGGCGCTGGTGGCGTGCTTAATGTTGCCAGCTAACTAATCTTTTTTCCTTCATTTATTCAATACTAACTTTTTATTACTCAAAATTTAAAGTAATTCAAGTTTATTATTTAGAAGTTATTACCACTAACTTAAAAATATCTCTACCAGCACTTTTAATCACTTTAGGCATAATGATAGGGATTATTTACTTATAAAACGAATAAAAACACGGAACACTGTACACTCTCTTGACACCTGACATAAACCATAAACGACAAGATGGCGGCCAACGATTAGTTCCAATTTTGTCCGCGCGCAGACTTAAATTGCGCGCACTCTATATAGTCATCAGTTGACGGCTGTTTAGTTTTGACATTTCAAACTCTTTAATTTATGTCTTTATGTTCATTCATGGCAGTAAACGGACTGTTGTTCCTGTGTCGGAGTCTTCCAGTGAATTATTAAAAACTACTACAACTAATCCTTTCATGCAGAAAATTCTTAAAATAAACATGAGATGACATGGTTTTATTTGGCAGGTTTATCAGGCAGAAGGAAGGCTCAGTTTCGGCTGAGTAGGGGCAGGCCATGAATATTGTGATGGGTGTTGCGTAGTACGAATATGACGAGTCTTTGGAGTTCTGTCCAAGAACGGCTTGTCTCGGTTTATCTAATCTTGCTTTGATTAATTTATTACATAAGAAAAAGAGTAAGACTTTCATAAAAAATACATATATTATAAATAATTTCAAAACGTATTATACAAAGTTGATACGACAGAGAGGCTTTCCTTTAAACAGCATAAACTAGGTACCATTTTCAAGCTCTGTACCAAAAATCAATTAAATAATAGTTTAAACGCAAATTATTTTTTAAGTTTTTGCCCCGTTTGAACACGATGTATAGTTTTCGCTAAAAGATGGCAATGCAAACAAGGAAACAAAATAAATACACACACGTGCACTTTCACTACGACCGCGACAGTGATAATCATAGCAAAACATTCCGCGCGTAAAAGAAATAGTAAGGTCACCGTGTTGCGCCGCGCGCCGCCCGACCACTTTGACGCGACGCGCGCATGCGACGTTGCCAATTTGTTACCTAGGTATCTAAGGTCAGTTAAATTTATTTATAAAGAGTGTTTCCGTTTTACTCTGATTTGTAAGCTGTTAGGTTTATTTGAAAAAAAAACCTCATTTTTGGTGCTTTTTATTTTTGTACCGTATCGAATTAATACTAAACACGTATAGTATACGTAGTGTAATTTAATGCCCCTCTCTCATATCAACTCTGTATATTATTGCAATTAACAAGTCGGAAAATAAGAAAGAACATTGAAATTGCATGTTGTCTAAGCGGCCCAAGTAGAAGTGAAGCAACAACTGAGAAAGTACAGTCAGCCACGAAAGTACATTACCACTGATATCACTGAAGTTAACATTAAATTCTTTTTCAATATTTCGCTTTGATTGTTTATTTTTCACTTTTTTGTTTTTTAAAACATTGAAATGTATGTATGTATCGTAAGTCATAACTAGTTTTGGTGGGAGGGGTTCCCATGGGCGTCGAGTGTACTTTGAAGTACCTAGGACTCGTCCTCGACAGCCGGTGGAGGTTCGTGGAGCATTTCCGACGTTTGGCTCCCAGACTGGAGCGGGCCGCGGCTGCCATCAGGTGCAAATTGCTGCGCAGCGGACAGACCTCCGGTGCGATCTTATGGCGACTTGGAGACAGCGACTGTCGCAACATCGTGCAGGGCACGCCACGATATTAGCGATAAGTCCCCTCTTTGAGGAGTGGGAGAGGCGCCACGGCGCCCTCACCTTCTGTCTGACGCAGGTCCTAGCCGGACACGGTTGTTTCGGGAGGTACCTGCACCGAATCAGGCGGGAGGAAACGCCCGGATGACAATGGTGGCATTGTGAGAATCGGCCGGAGGACACGGTGGAGCACACCGTTGAGGTGTGCCCCACTTGGGCGGAGCCCCGCCGTGTTCTCGCAGCGGCGACCTCTCGCGTCCGGCCCTGGTGCAAGCCATGGTCCGGGGCGAGGAGGAATGGGACGCCGTCGCCTCCTTCAGCGAAGCAGTGATGCTAGCGAAGGAGGCGGCGGAACGCGAGACCTCTCGTCCCAGCCGTCGCGGGAGGCGCTCCGGGCGTCGGGAGCCACGTGATGACTTCCGGCCACCGTAGACGCGGGTCTGTGGACAGTGAGTGATGGACTAGCTCACTGTCCGTCCGTCTTATAACGACAACAGGCCGTGTCGAAGGGGCGTTCGTGTTCCACGCGCGCCTTAATGTGGCTGTGTGTAATGATATCCGTATAGCCTTACGTCATTATCAGATGAAACTCGCAACACGCCTCATCTACTTGAACCTGGCACCTAGAGTAAGAGGCCAGGAATCTTCATATTGTTTGAAAGTATTCTAAAAGAGATGTCAGCAACATGGAAGGAGCAAAGGGCCGACGCCCGTCGGGGCTGCGGAATGTTGTAAGAGATCCCGCACCCTTGACATATAGGGCTAAGAAGGAACATGGGTGGTTTTTAGTCAGTAAAAGTCTGACACTCCCTTTCGCTCTGCCCAAGAGCGGGAGGGGTTATTTGATGATTTCCCATCCCCAAAAAAAAAAAAAGTTATAACTAGTTTTAGTTATATATTACTTTTAACAAGCTTCGTAGTTTTTCTAGCAAGTGAAGTACCCAGGACATTACATTGAGGATTTCCTGCTACATAGATTTAAAAAACCAATAACACGAAACTAACGACGAACACTCCGTCGTCGTGATGGACTCCGTCGGTGATATTTATCGTGTTCCTCGCGGTGTCGAGATCTTTCACGTCTTCTATCACTGCTTTCAGAACGTCTTGATATATTTCTTTTGGAAACATCCGTTTCCGGTGATTCGGACCACCTCCATGATCGTACTGACAAACGAGGAGTTCTGAAAAAAAAATATGAGTTGTATCAAACACGCGACCAAGGTGGAAGGAATTGACTGCTGACACGATGAGTACTCGTAATAGAGAATATGGAAGCAGAAGACATACCGCACAGATGCCAAGTTAAGTAGGATAAGGGCATGACAATGACGATGAAAGAATATATACGCTTAGTTTCATATCTCAACTCACCTATCCTTCTCTTGAACGGTTTCTTTAGTATAATATCCATTATATAAATTATTTGGATTTCTAAAAACATGTAAAAAATTACAAGCACGACCTTTGGGGCAACGCTTTCGTAACTGGAGGCCTGTAAATAGTTTCACATTAATTAAACTCCACCTCAATATACACAAAGCAAAGCTTTTTTTCGCCTACCGCCACCGTCGAGGCCGGAGGTCATTCGCTAAGTGCTCTGTACAAATTATTCTAAAGTATTCATAATGTCGACCAAATCGTTAGAAACTATAATTTGTGAATTCTCAAACACTGTGCACTCATTGGAAAACAGAATAAGTTCACTAGAAAAGGTTGTTCTTGAACAAACTAAGTTAATACAAAAACTTATTGATGGAAGTGATGATTCCAGTTCTACGGCGAAGTCCACAAAAATTGGAGTGAATGTGGGTAAAAGCACTTTTAACGCTGTGCAACAGACCCAACGACCACTGCGTGGTGCTCGTGTTCGGGCTGAGACGGCAATCTCCGAGGGCGCTCGTAAACCAAAAGGAGCGCGCAACGCATCACCTGTCTCGCTCACAATGCCACTAGATGTGCCCCGGAATGCGTCATCGTGTGTTAGCGGCCCCCCTACTCCGTCGCCATCGCTGCCGTCAGAAACGTCACAACTTGACAGCATAAACATAACAGTGCTGCCGGTGAATCATGCGCAAGAAAATGATAACAACAACGAATCGGATTGGGTTGAAGTTAAACGGCAAAGATCACGGCGGACACCTAAGAATGTAACCCGTGGAACAGCTGCCCCGGGTTCGACTGTATGTGCGTTAGCTGCGGCGGAAAGGAAATCGTATCTGCATTTGTATTACGTCCAAATTGGTACCACAACTGATCAAGTGGTCGCTCACCTACGAAACATCTGTGCGAATGATAACTGCTCCGTAGAAGCATTAAACTCACGAGGCGATTACTCGTCGTTTAAATTAACGGTGCCAACCAAAAACGTCGATAATTATATGAAACCTGAGCACTGGGCGGAAGATGTCCATATTAAACCATGGAGGAGTGGATTTCGAAAGTCACAATAGCAAGAGGGTAAATAAGCAGGGAAAAACATATATTTTCTTTTATCAGAATGTACGTGGTCTGCGCTCTAAGCTGGACATTTGTAAGAAAGCGATATTAGTGGAATCAGCTGATTTATTTGCATTTACTGAGACTTTTTTAACGAGTAGTGTTTGTGACGCTGAATTATTTCCCTCGGGATATACAGTCCTGCGTCAGGACCGGGCTAATGATGTGGGATGGGGTGGAGTACTGCTCGCAGTTCGTAATCAGTACAAAGTGGAACAAATAGTTAATATTGACGGCTACTCAAGTGATATTGAGGTAGTCATTGGTTTAATAACTCTAAAGTTTAGTAAAATTATATGTTGTGTTGTGTACATTCCTCCAAGTTCTAATGATAGCAAGTACATTTCGACTTTTAGTGTGTTAGAGAATGTTGTTGCAAAGTTTGAAAAATGTGATGTTTTGATATTGGGGGATTTCAATTTAAATTCTTGTAGTGAATCGGTTGTTATGCAATATAAATATTTGTTATCCTTTTGTAAATTGCAGCAACACAATACCGTCTGTAATAAATTCGGTAAGATGTTAGATCTGGTTCTGAGCAGTTGGGACGTTGAGGCGATTGATGTGAGTGGTGACGTGGAGCCTGTTGTTCCTGCAGATGCATACCACCCGCCGTTATCTGTGACTGTGCGAAGTAAGTGTACTAGGCAGCCACGTGATCACATGGCTCGCGCACGTCTCCGTTCGGTTTGTGGCGACAACACTAAACCGTCAGAATGGAATTTCCGTAAAGCCGACTATCAATCTTTATATGCTGAGTTATATTCGATCAAATGGGATGATATATTTTTACTAGCGAACGTTGATGAAGCTGTTACTTTATTTTACAATAAGTTGTATGAAATTTTTGATAAATATGTGCCCAAGAAAACAAATAAAATCTATGATACTAAGTACCAATATCCGGTGTGGTTTACACCCGTCATTATTAAAACTTTAAAGGACAAACATTTCCATCTAAAAAAGTTTAAACAATTTCATTTAGAGTTCAATCAGGAATTATATAAATTCTACAGACAGCGAGCTAAGGAGTTAATCGATCAAACATACAATGAGTTTATCCGACGTTCGGAGGCGGATATAAAGAGGGATCCTAAAAGCTTTTGGACTTTTGTCAAAAGTCAGCAGGTTCATAGGCAGACGTGCACTGAGTTTGAGTATGATGGACGGGTTGTGATTGGAGAAGAAGCAGCAAATTCTTTTGCTAAGTACTTTAGTTCAGTGTTTTTACCGTGTGACCCCGTCCTAGCTGTAACTAATCCAGAGCTACAGGTAGCAGACACACTCTGTTCATCACGTATCGCTGTAGATGTGATTGACTCAGCCGACATATCAGTAGCAATTCGCCGCCTGAAAGCCCATTCATCTGCAGGGCCTGATGGAATTCCACCGTTTGTACTGAAGGACTGCTTGGAAATATTTAGAGAGCCGCTTCTTTTTATATATAACTTAGCCCTGCAAACAGCAACGTATCCGGCAGAGTGGAAAATCTCACGTGTCACCCCTGTACCCAAGGGTGGCTCCAGGTCAAAAGTAGAGAATTATAGGCCCATAGCCGTTCTGTCAGCTTTCGGCAAGGTGTTTGAGTCGATACTTAATCGGTACGTCACTGGACAGATCAGAACCCAACTAGCCGAGTGTCAGCATGGTTTTCGAGCCGGTAAGTCTACGGTTACAAACCACATCAACTTTGTTGACTATGCCGTCACCGAGATGGACAAAAATAAGCAGGTTGATGTGGCTTATTTCGACTTTAAAAAGGCTTTTGATCGAGTCCAAAATGACGTCCTATTAAAGAAACTGTCGGCCATAGGATTTACCCCAAGGTTGCTTCAACTCTTCTCGAGTTATCTCTCTGACCGTTTTCAGTATGTGCAAATTATTGGTCACAAATCCGACCCATACGCAACAACGTCCGGGGTAAGTCAGGGAAGCACCCTGGGGCCTACACAATTTATCGTTATGGCGAATGACCTGCCGAGGGTGGTCAGAACGGCAAGCTGTCTCATGTTTGCAGATGACCTGAAGCTATTTTTGGGTATTAATAGTGAGCAGGACTGTGATGCGTTACAGAGGGACATCGATATGGTGGTAAAGTGGAGTGAAGCAAACCACTTAGAATTCAACACTTCTAAGTGCAAAACAATTTCCTTCACCCGCTCGCGTGCGCCCATCCAGCATAACTACCACGTTTCGGGTGTCCCTCTAGAGCGTGTCTACGAAATAAAAGATCTAGGACTGACTTTAGATGTGAGCATGACATTCAATCAGCACATAATTAATATTTGTGTGAAGGCTTTCCAATCGCTTGGCTTTGTTATGAGGCAGGCAAATAAATTTAAAGATAGGAATGCTATACTAACATTATATTATTCTTTTGTACGTAGCAAATTGGAATATAATGCGCTGGTATGGGATCCCCATGAGCAAAAATACATGCTCATGATAGAACGGGTCCAACGGAAATTTGCTCGGTACCTGTATAAAAAAGTATATGGGTACTACCCATATTTGTATCCGTCTCTGTTTGTTGCGGGAATGGTGGGCATCAACACATTAGAAGTGAGACGTAAGTGTGCGCTGTTGATGCACTACTATCTACTACTTAATTATAAAATTGACGACGGGACTACTTTAGCTCGTTGTTCACTGTTTGCTCCGGACCGAATGCGACGGTCACGGGCCTGTGCCTCCCGAGGCTTGTTCTCTGCTCCCACTGTGCGTACCCAAACTGCTCGATATGCGCCCACAACCCAGGCGATGAATCTGCTAAACGCCCTGATTGCTCAGGAACCGGATCTAGATCTGTTTATGATTAGTAATAAAGCTATGCTTAATTATTGCATACGATTTTTAAGTTAGTGTGTGTGATGTTGACTTGCTGCACGCGTTGGTGCAAACTGTAAGTGTAGCAAGTACCTGCTTAAATAAATAAATAAATAAATAAGAGACTATATTAAAATCGGATTATCCGTTTGGGAGCTACGAATAACATGCTAAAACCAGACACATGAAACTTCTAACACTCATCTTTTTTACCCGACTACGGCGAAGTCAAAAGGAAGGGTAATGATTTTGGCAGTCAATGTACTGAACGGATTTTAATAAATGAGAAGTCAATAGATTTGTAAGAACAGCCCGGGTGACATAGGCTATATAAATTTTAACAATTACTTTTATGACGGAATTTAAATGTCAAATTCTAAGCGCGAAAAAATATAAATTGAGATAATCTTAGGATGTTTGGTATTAAATGAAAGGTTTTCATCACAAATATGTAAATTATATCATAGTTCAAGTCAACATATACGTTTAGATTGCGGTCAAACAGTTCTCGCGGTCTAGTCTGTGTTATTTACTCGTATTATATAAATATTAGGTACATTATGAAAGTAACATATTACTACGTATTTATTGAACGCACAAAAATAAAATTCAAATAAAAAAATAAGTTTAAAAACCTGCAATGGCAACTAGCAGCTGACTTCTGCATCAATGAGAATGCCATGATGAAGGAACATCAGGTATCAGTGGCATGCTACTACTGCTGTCCTCTATAATAATTATCAAATTATCTACTTACTAGACGATTGTTCTTGTTTTCTACTTTTAAGACCCTGGTTTTATTAGTCTGCGTTTTCATTTGTAGTCGGGTTTTAGTTTTTAAACTTATTTTTTTATTTGAAAGCATACCTGTTATCGGATAGGATATACCTGATATGGATTAGGCGGTGGTGTTCTTATGTAGCTACACTTACATTTCACCAGTTATGTAAAAGACTGGGCTAGTAAATTATAAAAAAAAAAATATAATGCAAGAAATTGTAGTTACCGCATATAGCATTTTTCCATGAATTTATAAGGCCAAACTGTAAGGAAAGTTGTCTGCCACCATACCAACGCGTGTGTAAAGCTCGATAGGCTGTTACAGCACAACGCAGCTCAGCAAATTCTATAAATGCATTTCCTCGGAGATGTTTTTCATAGTTATTACAGACCTATAACCAAATCAATTATTAAATGACTATGATTCGAAAAATTTATACGCAAATGAAATGTACATATTAAAACTTTTATACAGACCTTTCTTTGTTCATTAAAATATTGCCAATTGTGCGTAGTTGGCAAAAATCTGAAGTTTATTTAAGTAATAATATTATATTCATATAATTTAAAATAATCAATAATTTTCTTAAAAGCTCATACTAATACCTTAGCCACAGCATAATTTGAACCAAAAAACGTGAGCAGGCTCAAAAGACAATATAATTTAGGGGACTTGGTTTACTAATAAGAATAAAAGACAGTTTCTCAATGGAGGAACAGCTATCTCATGACAATAAACTCCCACAACAAATCTGTTAGGCCGATCACAAGATGTAAAATGGAAAAAAATATCATAAGATAATAATAGGTCTTTACCTATTAAATTGCCGTTTTGTATGAAAAAATTTAAACGAATTTTTTTCATGTATTTTTTATTTGTATTAATCGAAGTAATCACCCATGCAATCAATGCATCTTTGCCAATGCAGTGGCAGTTTATTGATGCCCTTCTCAAAGAAATCAGCTGGTCGGGAGGCAACAAATTCTTCAAAGGCATTTTGTACTGCCTCTCGGGTATTGAATTTGTGTGTCTGTTGAGCAGTGCAAGGCACGTCTCGACGCGTACTTCGCGCTGGCGATCATTGAGTTCGTGGGGCACCCAATTGTCAAGCTTTTTTACCTTGCCAATTTGACGCAAATGGACCAATATTGTTTTGACGCTAACGTCGAAAGCTGCTGCTAATTCAGCTGTAGATTGTGTATCATCAGCTTCCACAATCGCCTTTAATTCGTAATTGTCGACCAAAGTCTTCGGACGACCGCGAGGTTCATTTTTCAGGTCGAAATTTCCAGAACGGAAGCGAGCAAACCAATAACAGGTGGTGCGTTGGTTTGTTGTGTTAGCTCCGTAAACGTCGTTGAGGTTGCGTGCCGCTTGTGTCGCGTTGCTGCCACGACGGTACTCATATTCCATAATTACTCGAATTTTTAACGTATCCATGATGACGAAAAAGATTGAAATGCGATGAAAATGTAACACTAATCAATAAACAAATGACTACTTTTGGAAAAAAAACCATGTTTATAAAATAAAATTAATTTGAAATTAGAATTCTTAGCCAAACAAAAATTATTTTGATTTGAAATGGCCAGTACTGCAGAACGGCAATTTCATAGGTAAAGACCTAATATTTTACTCGTAACAAATATTTAAGAGGTTAAAAACCCAACACAAGCTTACACAAGATTTTTTTGTTTCACTGCCCTTATCTATTTTTGGCATAGCAAAAGCATGCAAGGTACATAGGGCTTTATGAAACAAGGTACAGTATACTTATTTGGTAAGGTATAATGTTGACTATTATCTCTACACTTAAATAGAACTCCCACAGATCACTGCAATGAAATGTCAAGATGGAACAGGGTTTTATTCTCATGCCATTACTCACCTTAAACTGTGTAATTCTTCCAAATTTTTCAAATTCAGATAGTACATCAAAGAAGAAGTCTTTGTATTCCTTATATGTATCACTGTCCTCAAATTCCAGCATAATATCTGTGTCATATTCATTGACATTTGAGTTACTTAACCCGAAGTGGTTATAAAAATTTGTTGCTATTATCACCTAAAATAAAAAGTTTGTTTTATTGATGAGTATGAATAGTGATGGTTGTGTTCATAGACTAATATAAACCTACAGGATGACCTATAATCAAAAATATGAAAAGGATATACTTTGCTGATGCCAGGGTATTGATGGTTTCTCGAACATAGATCACCAAATCGACAACATGCTGTTTTAGAGAAAAATGGACATAATTCAGCATTCTGTCTTGTCTCATGCATCACTTGCAGTTCAGCTGGAGGGTCATCTGAATCCCCAGATAAGAATAAATCTAAGTTATTCATGAAGATGTCTTGTTTTTTTTTCAGTTCCTCTTGAGCTGCTTTTATCCTCTCTTCCTCAATTTGTTTTTTCTTCTTTTCCAACTCCCACTCCTGTAATAATAATTAAAATGTAGTTTTTATACTATGGTAATAGTGTCTAGTGCTAGAACTTTAAGAAGTAAAAAAGTAAAATAAAATCATAACCAACATCAGGGTGATAAGCATTTGGGTAAGTAAGTATATCTATCAATATTTGATGAATAATAAAGAAATAATAATTAAATAATTTACTTCTTGCAGTATACAAATAAGATTGCAATGAGGTCTTACCAGATTCAGCTTAGCCTCTTGTTCAATGAGTTTTTGTTTAAATCTTTCCTTTTCTTCTAAAAGTTTTTTCCATTGTGCAATCGCAATTTTTTCAGCTTGAATCCATTTTTCGTTTTCCTCATCATTCTGTTTATTTATTTGTTCAAGTATAAAATTTCCCTCTATTTCTTGTTGTTCGATAAACCAATCAGTTAAGAAAATTTTATCTAAAATTCAATTCAATTTTTTAAATTAGTGAATTAATAAATTAATAAATTCACTAATTTAAATGAATTATCTGGTTGACATACCTCTTTCTTGAGCTTGGAATTTGCGAATTCGTTTTCTTCTCTCTTTTTTCGCAATTTTCCTCCATTCTGCATGTCTGAAAAGTAAGGATAATGTTATAAACATTATAGAGAAACAAACATTGTTTTTTACAGTTTACTACTTACCTTCCCATATTTATATTATAAAAACAATTAATCATAGGCCTCTCGAAAACGATTCTCAGCAGAAAAATCTGTATTCTCTTATTTCCGGCGATTTGGATGTTTAAAATTCTTAACACACAATTTTTAGGTATTAAATATTAATCCACTTGTTTACAATCGCTATTCCTGAATTCCTGATGTTAAATGTCATCTATACTTGACACTCTTGACAGTCTCAGATTATGTATGACAAAATCCATAGACATATAAAAGTATGGACTGGAAATTCCTACAAAAAAAAGGTGCATACCTACAACCTAGAATGGAACTTAAAATGGCTGCCAATGCTAGGGTTGTGTCAATCATGGAACATAGTATTACTGTAACGAGTGTCGATACTATTACTACTTATAGTATTACGAGTATTATTTGATATTACGGTTGAATTATATTTAACAGTCCGTTGTAACAAAAAAACATAAGTAAATTTACTTAGCTTCTGATACCTGAGAATAATAACACAATTATTAAAGAATGCTTTAACGTTTGCACTTTCGGTTATATCTGCAGGGCTATTGCGTATGGGTTTAAAGATTTATTTATTCTAAAAGAACATACATTGTTCACTTAACGAATAAATACATAAATAAGGTAACATGTAGTCCAGTAGCAGTTCAGAGATATATAGTGTACTATAATAGCCACTGACATTTAAAAATATACGCAATAGCCATGCTGCAGGGCTATTGCGTATCGTTTAAATGACAGTGGCTAACCTAAAGTACCTTTCAATTACTGTCAAATGGTTCCATTTTGTACTAAACCATAACCAATTTGACAGTTAATCAATAGACAATATGATAGCCACTGTCATTTAAAAGATACGCAATAGCCCTTCTGGTCTGTTGCTGTTTTTTGGTGTGATCATTATGATAAATGATGTTTATTTTGCAAATTTTAATAAGTTTTTACAGACACTTTTACAAGTCACTTTTCTAATAAAACTAGATGGGCTGGTGTCTCGTGACTTCTCTGAGAAGAAACTTCCGAAACAAACTCAGAGGTCATAGTCTCTTAAAAAAGGCCAGACATAATCTTAGAATAGTACACACATGAAGACTACGCAGATTAGTGTCTGAGATGGTCTTTTGAAGAAAGCACCACACAGATTTGAGTGGACCCATATAGGCAATTCCAAGCAAATTCAAAGTTTTTTTATTTCACATAGGCCAACATGGGCGCTTGTAAAACGTCGACATAAAAAAAGGGGCACGGTTCGGTGCATTGGTCGATTCCTAAGGAGAAGAACCGGCAAGAAACTCCAAAGGTTACTCTTTTAATCTTTTAAAATGGTTAACAATAAGTTTAAGGTCCAGACAGACTCTTGGGACACGCATGAAGGCTATGCAGATTAGTGTCTGAGATGGTCTGGAAGCATTTATAAGTTATCGTGTAACTTTTTTTTTTGGCGGGTGGAAAATCATCAAATAACCCGTCCCGCTCTTGGGCAGAGCGAAAGGTGTCAGACTTCTACTGACTAAAAACCACCCATGTTCTTTCTTAGCCCTCTATGTTGAGGCTGCGATAACTAGTGTACAACCCGCGGCCCCGACAGGCGTCGGTCCTTTCGGGCCCCTCCCATGTTGCTGACATCTCTTTGAGGCGCGCGTGGAACACGAAGGCGCCGTCGACACGGTCTGTTTTCGTCGTAAGACGGACGGACGGCGAGTTAGCCCATCACTCACCTTCCACAGGCCCGCGTCTACGGTGGCCGGAGGTCATCACGTGGCCCCCGACGCCCGGAGCGCCTTCCGCGGCGGCTGGGACGAGAGGTTCGCCCCCTCTCGCGTTCCGCCACCTCCTGCGCTAGTATCACTGCTTCGCAGAAAGAGGTGACCGCGTCCCATTCCTCCTCGCCCCGGACCATGGCTTGCACCAGGGCCGGGCGCGAGAGTAACTCAAGGAGCTCTACGCCACTACTCATTTGCCTGCTCGTTGGATAATTGAGTCGCACGTCAATCTTTAGATGGCGGCATATGGCCTTCATAGCCGTGTTCTTCTAAGTTGGGAATCACATCTGTTTTTTTTTGCTTGGTGGGAAATCATCATGACTCCGGGCGGGCCTTCAATGTTTATGAGAGGCGCGCGTGGAAAACGAACAAGCCGTCGACACGGCCTGTCGTCGTCATAATACGGAGGGACAGTGAAGTGAGCTAGCTCACCACACGCCCGCGCCTACGGTGGCCGGAAGCCATTACGTTGCTCCCGACAACAGGAGCGCTCTCGCGGCGGCTGGGCAGGAGGTACTCTCCCTCTCACGTTACGCCACCTCCTTCGCTATCATCACTGCATCTGAGGAGGAGGCGACCGCGCCCCAGTCTCTCTCGACCGGCGCGCGGCAACCCTAGAACCGATGCCTATGGAACACCGTACGACATCTCTCGCTGGTTCCATTCTCCGTCTTGACCGGGGTAGATGACAGCCTTGTCTGTTGGATAGTCCCCAACTACACGACGAAAGTAGGCCACCCGGTGATACCGGAGTGCATCCCTAATGCAGCTCCAGGGCATGGTGTTGAAGGCGTTAGCGATGTCAAGAGTCTCTTGCGGAAACCAAATTGGTGTTCCGCAAGATCCGGAACCATCCCCTGAAGGTGCTCGGCGAGGCGGTTTGCAATAACTCTTTCAAAGAGCTTGTCCACTTCGTCGAGCAGCACAATGGGCAGGTATGCGGACGGAGAGTCCGCAGTGTACCCCGGCTTCTGAAAGAGGACCAGCTTCCCCGTCTTCCAACGAAGTGGGAACTGGCCTCTTTCCACGCATGCGCTTAGAGGGGGGCTCCCTCCAGTTGGGGCCCAAGAGCCTCTTAGGCCAGGACCCAAGCTCTGCCAAGCAAGGCATCGGGTCCCTGGGCGGTATTTTTGGCCTTCAGCCTCCGTACCGCTACTCTCAATCCCAGTCATCTTTTCACTTTCTTAGTTTAAAAGTTAGAGGACGGGACACATTTTACCACTTTACAAGTGTCTATCTTTCAAAGACCTATCAATAGACACCCCAAACAAGCCGGTTTGATGAAAAAAAATTTTTTTATCTTCATCGGTGAATAACTTTTTTCAACTATCGTTCACACATTTACTGCCATACAATTAAATGATGTATTTTTACGCTCTTTCATTTGATACGTAGGTGAAAGTTGTACAAGGGTGTGGACGGGGTCCATACAAATTTTCCCATTGTTCTGGTAATGTTGTTTTAGATTATAGAGCTTTGTTATAGAGACATTATAGAGTTTACACACTTTAGTATTGTTTTATTAGAATGTAAGTTTCATTAGAGTGTATGTAAGTTAGGGTTAGGTATAAAGGGTGTAAAAGTACCCTTAACGCAAACGAAGGGCACTTGTTCTACGTCACGTTGTCACGCCACGATAGTGGTAAGTCCCCTCTTTGAGGAGTGGCTAGAGAGGCACCACGGCGCCCTCACCTTCCGTGACGCAGGTCCTCACCGGACACGGTTGTTTCGGGAGGTACCTGCACCGAAACAGGCGGGAGGAAACGCCCGGATGCCACCATTGTGAGGATCGGCCGGAGGACACGGTGGAGCACACAGTGGAGGTGTGCCCCACTTGGGCGGAGCCCCACCATGTTCTCGGAGCGGCGATCGGCGGCGGCGACCTCTCTCGTCCGGCCCTGGTGCAAGCCATGGTCCGGGACGAGGAGGAATGAAACGCCGTCGCCTCCTTCTGCGAAGCAGTGATGCTAGCGAAGGAGGTGGCGGAACGTGAGAGGCAGAGAACCTCTCGTCCCAGCCACCGCGGGAGACGCTCCGGGCGTCGGGGGCCACGTGATGGCTTCCGGCCACCGTAGACGCGGGCCTGTGGACGGTGAGCGATGGGCTAGCTCGCCGTCGGTCCGTCTTACGTCGACGACAATAGGGCTAAGAAGGAACATGAATGGTTTGTAGTCAGTAGAAGTCTGAGACTCCCTTTTGCTCTGCCCAAGAGCGAGAGGGATTATTTGACGATTTTCCACCCGCCAAAAAAAAAAGGGCACTTGGTCTCCCCACCACTGCGATATTTTTTTGTTCTAGACCATACCTGGGAAACCCCTAGTTACGGAGATATTGGGAGTCAAAGTTCTAAATTTTTACAGCTGTTTTTGTAAATACTAGTTTTTCAGGTTATAACATTACTTAAATTACCTCCATGACCCTTTTACTATTCAATTCAAAGCTGCATCCACTAGCACCATGTTTTATGAGTGCTACATTGATTTTTACCGTAAAATGAGATTTTTGACCCCGAAAAAAAAAAGACATTTCCCAGCAAAAATTATTGCGTAGGGGTACTTAGTTTGATGAACAGAATGCTTGGTTCATGTATGTGTGAAGGGTTAATTTACATCCTGTCTATGTGCATACAAAAATAAGTAAAATTAGGATACTAAATTAAAATGCTCATGTTTTAGTATCAAGATATTAGTACCATGTGCCTACTGCATCCTACCAATTTTATTAAATTTGTCTTTAACGTCATGAACCTTTCCCATTACAGTTTTTTTCATTGTTGCCAATGCAAAACCAGGAGCTGGGTGCTAGAAAGTTAAAAAATAATAATAACTGTCCCAAAAGTAAGTAGGTACAAACATTTTTGACACCTTTTTAGAAAGGGATGACATCCACTGTCGAGTAATCTCGCTCGAAACGCTTTTGAGTTGAACGTTCACATTCCAGGTACTATATAAAGTCCTTGGTCTGTCCTCACAGATTGAATAATAATAAACTTTGCGCAAAATACAACCTAGTTGGTAGTTAAGACTGTTTATGAGCCTTTTGGGGTTGAAATACTGGGGCATGGGGTCCGAGTGCCCACTGAATATTTTAGGAAATGGCTATGCAGTTTGTCGACTCTTCACGTAACCTGCAGGGCTATTGCGTATCTTCTAGATGACACTGGCTTTGTGATAGGGCAAATAATCAGCATTGCCATCCAACGCATTATCCAACGTGGGAATGCTGCCAGCCTTCTGGGCACTTTTCCTGTTGACAGCGGTGAGGACGATTTTTTTAGCGCCCTGTTATTCTTCCCTTTTTGATACTTGTATAAATTATTCTAATTTTAGTTCTGTAAAGTGTAGTTTGTAATTTTTTTTTTGTTTGCTGTCAATCTGTTAATTTAGTAGCAGTAAGAGTGAGGCGGTAAAGCCACACAGTCGCAGAGTACTTTTGTATATTATGCACACAGTGAGACGCCGCACGGCGCCGCAACGCATCGTGTGACATGGCATAGTGATTTGTATGTAGGATGACGTTGCGGCAGCGCCCCGGCGCCGCGGCGGCGCAGCCCACACCGTTAACGCATCGTGTGGCCTCGCTGTAACTGCCTGTTATAACATAAACCTACAACAATCTAAAACATAGCATCAAAAACTTTTCAACACCATCAACCGGCAATGTGCCTCAGAAACGGTTAGCATTACCACATTGTATGCAAGACTTAGCCCTTGACCAAGTTAAAACACAGCCCTTATGTCAGGAATTCAGTACCTAATGCGTCGACTGTAGTCGACGCATTAGGTAGGTACTGAATACTACTGGTACTATATTTTCGAGCTGCTAGTATAATATTGAAACCCTCAGGCCATGGAGTCCAAGTACACACAGCCATTTCAAGAACTAAACATACATGTTTAGTTCGCCTAAGACCTAAGATAACCCACTGACTATTATTTTCTTGTATAGTAGCCGCTTGAGATTTGTCTGTTTGCATTATGGAAGTAGTAATTACGTTATGAAACCTAATCGACCAAATAAAGTACGAGCTGAATTGACAATCCACTACATTAGGTGGGTAGTTAGAAATGCACACACATACCTACTTCGAAATACCGTGGACATTAGAAGTTGCTCCGCGCTCGTAAAAATGGAAAGCAACACGCACAAAATTAAAAAAATAATATATTGTAACAAGGAGGATGATTTTATTGAACTTTTGCGGTCTGGTTTAGATCCTAATTTGGAAGGCGGTTGGCCAATAAGATTAGCGGCCCGATATGCATGTACCACTATCGTAGAATCTCTGCTGCAATTTGGGGCAAATCCTCATTTATTGAGCGAATCTGGTGAGTAACTAGTACGTTTTATGATTTAACTATTGTTCCTATAAATACTTAAAATTACTTAGGACGCAAATTGTAAAGTTATTACTCCATACTGGCTATGTTAAGAGTGTAGACTTCTGACTAATGTAATTCGTTTATCGCTATCAGTACAAACAACGGTACACTATTTCGATACTAGCGTGGGTACCATAACGCCTAAATATCACGATTGTGATTTTAAGCAATGCTCGAAAACATAACTTAGCCTACTGGCAATATGCTCTAATTGAGGATGTATTAGAGTAGATAGGTACTCTAAACAGCTCTGCTTAACTATTTGGGGTATACAGGTTCGATGAAATGTTCAAAATACAGGTGCATCAACTTTACAACTAGCAGTATTTTCTGGGGAACATTGGAACACTGATAAGTGGACATCATTGCTATCGTGTTGCGATTCATCCCAACTAGCGGACGGTGCAGCTGTGGCAATTATTTTTAATAACGTCCCGGCATTGAAGAAGATTCTGGCAACTGGAAGATGTAATACTAACATTCCTACAACTTTAACAGGTATCTAGATACTTATTTTTACTAGGTTTCATAATATCTAAGTGTATGCTTGCTTTCTGCTTGTGTACGGTACCTCGACCCTATTCTATTACGGCCTGTGCTCCCGAACCCTATATTTTTTTTGGCGGGTGGAAAATTATCAAATAACCCCTCCCGCTCTTAGGCAGAGCGAAAGGGAGTGTCAGACTTCTACTAACTAAAAACCACCCATGTTCCTTCTTAGCCCTTTATGTCGAGGCCGCGGTATCTCTTACAACAACCCGCAGTCCCGACGGCGGCGTCGGCCCTTGCCCCTTCTATGTTGCTGATATCTCTTTGAGGCGCGCGTGGAACACGAACGCGCCGTCGACATGACCTGTCATCGTCATAGAACGGATGGGCGATTAGCTACCCCTTTACTCACCGTCCACAGGCCCGCGTCTACGGTGGTCGAAAACCGTCTCGTGGCCCCCGACGCCCGGGGCGTCTCCTGCGGCGGCTGGGACGAGAGGTTCTCTCCCTCTCACGTTCCGCCACCTCCTTCGCTATCATTACTGCTTCGCAGAAGGAGGCGACGGCGTCCCATTCCATCTCGCCCCGGACCATAGCTTGCACCAGAGCCGGACGCGAGAGGTCGCCGCCGACGATCGCCGCTAGGAGGACACGGCGGAGCTCGGCCCAAGCGGGGCAGACCGCCACGGTGTGCCCCACCGTGTCCCTCGACCAATCCTCAGAGTGGTGACTTCCGGGCATTTCCTCGTTCCTTTTAAAGGGTATGGTCCCTGTCTCTCCCTCCGCCTACTCGCTGCCCTCACAATCACGTCTGATGAGCAAACGTGAACCAGAGTGCAGCGAGTAGAGTTTCTTCCTCCGACAAGCACACCGCCCTAGAACCCGAACACTGTTCACGTCTCCGGGCGGTGCGCCCCTCGCGTCCCTCTTTGTCTGGTCTCTCACACTTGGACCTTTCCGGGATGAGTATATCTACCGGCAGACCTCCAAGGATCATTGAGACACACAAGCCCCACCATGACGGCAACGTGGGGACACTCCGGTGGGGTGGTCCTGAACCCTAAGTTGAAGTTATTACTAACTAGCTGATGCCCGCGTGGATGGCGGTTAAATTATATACTAAAACCTTTCTCAAGAACCACTCTAATCCATTGGTGAAAACAGCATGAAAATCGTGCAGTAGTTTTCGTTGAGTTTATCGCGAACAGACAGACAACCGCGGCGGAGGACTTTGTTTTATGATATGTAGCGACGAATGACATTGGACCACTATAGGTAAGTTACTATACTCTCGATCGAGTAGATTCATCAACTCATCTTCTTAACTTTTTAATGTTTCAGGTAAAACTTTGGAGCATTTAGCAAAAGGCTACAAATTAACTCATTTGATGAACCCACCTACTGTTCAAAATTATAATGAACATGTTACAACAAATATGTCACCAAGGATATCAAGACAGATAGACCGAACGGTAAATCAATTATGATTAGTATGGGTGGGTAATTTATGTAGGTATGTGAGTGGTAACAAATAGAGTACCTATTTGTTAATGGATGGACAGGGAGACGAGGAACTAAGAAAAGATGAATGGAATGTCGAGGTACATACAGGGGGTCAATGAGTGAAGTGAGTCGTCTCAGGGGCACAAAAGCAGTAGGTAAATTGAAGCAATGGGAGCAACAAGGGCGTTCGGCAGGCCCTTTTTGATAATAATGCATCAGATTATGCATTGTTCCGTTTAATTTCTTGTGGCAGAAACTCATTTTGATTCATTGATTCTACATGGCGTGGTAGATTTTTATTGAGAGGATTTCGCGACGCCGCCGTTCGACCTGTGACCACAGATTAGTGCTGTGACAACCTGTGATTGTTTATTGTAATGTTAAACATGTCCAAAAACACTGTGTTTAATGCAGATGATGATCTTCCTTAGTTTTTAGAAAACACAATCATTATTTATAAGTATACCTATTCCCCCAAAAAATTAAGGAAAAAAGAAGTTGCTAGAAGCAGGGCCGAGGAAATCCCGAAAAAAAAAACTCAAATAAAAAAATATATGTTTTAACTTTTAAATAATGGAACCAAATAAGTGATAGTCACAAAAATAATTATTTTAAGCACCCAAAGTTGTTATTTCTGCCTTTAAAACCTTTTTAAATATGAACGTCCAATTTATTTACGGGTAGGATGCAACAAGGGCGGATGAGAGAATGCCTTGTGACATTATTAATGTCACATTAAGTCCGCCTCGCCTATGTACCACTCTTGCACCCATAAAAAAATATCTAATATTTTGAAGTTTCTAACTATCATAAAATAATGATAATACTGAAATCTTATAGCTTACTCATATGGTACCCTTAATTTTCAAAGTGATAAAGATGTATCTTAATTTATTTAGAATTTATAATACCTACAAGTAAAACTTTAACTTCAATTATCTCAAAACTCACTTTTTCGTGTAACGCCCTTGTTGCACCCAATGCTTCAATTATAGGTTGACGGTTTATAAATAAATGGACTGAAAAAATAAATAAAATTTGAACTTTACAGGAGCCAGCCAGAGCCACATTATCTCCGTACCATGCACAAAGAAACTTATCACCGTCAGTAGCCAGATTTTTCCATCAAACAGCAAGTCAGACATCTTTATCGCCGTCAAGAAGAGGAGTTTTGTTGGTGTCGTCCCCTACAAGTGGCGCTAATAGGTAATTTTAGTAATCAAATTGAAAACTAGAAACTACAAAAAGAAATCATGGAAAGAGCATAGAATCATACTTTTTGTGTACCTTATACTTCCGTACCGACATACATTGTTTAGAAAGTGTAGTTTTCGTTTTCTGGACTGCCAAATCACTGGACCTAGACTTTCCTAAGGTACTCTTGGAATTTAGCTGATAGCATAAGTAGTTGGTAGGAAAGTAGGTATATATCTACTACTAGAATCCAGTAGGTGAGTATTTTATAAAAAATTACCGACTTAAATCCCTTGACTTTATTTAATTTCCTCTACGTTTATTCAATAATACCTACTTTTCTTACAATTAATTTTAACAATTGTTTTTCACACTGCTTCGATACATTGACAAATTATTATTTATTGCATTTTAACGATGACCAATAATAATCATTAAGAAATAAACACACACTGATTAAAATAGTTACTTTGTTTTATTATATTTTTACCGAATGGTCTAATTTTCATTAGGTGGCCTACCAACACGTGACATGACGTCGTGTTAACCCCCACAGGCAGGAGCCACGAAAGTCTAACAACTTTTAAAAAGACCGAAATCTAAATGTTTATTCCTAAACATTATGTAATCCACACATTCTTACATGAATAACAATGTATCATTTCAGTTCTTAAAATGAAGAACGTAAATGCATTCGATCTTCGGAAACCTTTGGTTTTCGGAAACTTGCATAGGTACTAACAACAAATTATCAAAGAATAAATTAACATATTATAATAAATAAGACTAAACGTAGCAGAACAAAGAACCGCGGGGACTATAATAAGGAGCAGTTTAATCTATCGACAACGTTAATCTAAATTATCATATAGGTATGTATTAAGATAATTTTAAATACGTCTGTAGACTCCAGATGGCTGTGTTGGTGTGCAAAGACTTACTGCTTGCGTTTCTGTTAGACTATCGTTAGGCACCTAAAACAAAAGACGTTTTTCAATAAATTAAACTATTTTCTCCCAATGGGGAATTGGGGAACAATAAAGGAAAATAAGTTCCGTATAGATGGCGCTACTGGTTTTGCCTTGTTTGAATAACACTGCTCTGTGCTGGCCAGCAAACAACCACAATTAAAATTTAGGACATTGCAGCGTGTTGTTACGAATATGTTGGATGATTTGAACCCTAAAGTTTTGGGTAATAGTAATTTAATTAAATACTTTCTAGAATATTCTAGATACTTACAATCAAGTTCTCATTTTCATGCGACACGTCTTGGATCTGAATTTTGAGTGGCGTACTCATAACATTGCTCATTTTGCTGTTGAGGCAGTTCAAAAATCTTGAGATTATTACTTTCTGAAGAAACAAAAGTATTTATGTACTATTTTGCTTTAGGTATAGGCAGATAAATAAACATTCAAGATGTAACCACATCTTAATACTTACTTCCAACGACTTAGGTGTCGGAGTTACAATAGGAAAATTTCTGATGACACACAGCTTTGGGTAAAGTAATGGCTCTCCGCGCCAGAACTGAATTGAGTAATACGAACATTCTTCTTCGGGTAGGCGGTATCCATGCTGTTAACATGACAAATTAAAGGAACACCTATTGACCTATTTAGTGCCTTAACATCGCCACATCGGATCATTTTAGTAAGTAGCAGATTAATGTAACCAGCGTGAATCAGTGATTCGAGATCCATCGCAACTGTGTAGGCGAAACTTGAAGATAGTGGCGAACGAGACAGCCAATGTGACATAACGCAACATTACGCCTGTATTCCCCGAAGGGCAGGCAGAGGTTTACCCAATATTTCACCCACATTTCGCCAGTTATGTTTAAGTCTCATGTAATGCTTGGCTATTGCAATACACGAGGTCCCGTGGCTACTACTGAGAAATTCCTGGTAGTCAAATCCAATAACACTGCCCGACCTGGGAATCTAACCCAAGACCTCGTGCACAGCACCACTAGACCAACGAGGCAGTAATTTAATATAAAACTGACTACAAATTCATGGTAAGTAGGGATCTAGGCGCGACACTGGTTGAAGTGACCAAAAAGAAAACTAATCTGAGAATTTCGGGACCAAAGCCTTCAAAGACTATAGGTACTTCCATCCCAATGGAAACAAAATCTTTAAAACTTACGATATTTTTCCAGTGGCGACGCAAATCTTTATAGGATTTAAATTTTGATATTCCGGGAAAATCGTTATGACTCTCTTCGATTATAGCCTTGTTTAAACTAGAAATGGCGTAGAGGTTTTTAAAATTAAGTTAAACCATATAAAATATAAATAGTACATTGTTATCCAAGGGGCGAAAATTGCTTATTTAGTTAGGAAATTATGAACATAAATTATAGGTACACCCACAGATATAGATAGACCTAGATAACGCAAGTATCACGATCTGTATGAAAACCAAGCGTGCCATTCTTTGACTACCTACCTATTACGACGTCACAAGCACGGAAAATCGGAAAATCAAATCGGTTCAAAGACGCGGCGTACGGTGCCCCCCCGCCTTTTGAACTAGCGCCGACGTCCGACTAGCGCTATACGCCGACGTAGTACTATTATGTCTTCTGTGACGCCGATACAGACTGTCGTTAATGGCCATACTGGCCACTAATATTGACTTTTAGATTCCAGAATTTCAGCTGCATTCGGAAATAGTTATCTATGATTGTATTGATACCTGGTAAAAAACGAATTGTATGGACCCCCCCCCCCCCTTCTTGACTCATTATAATGATGATCAGTAATAAGAATAACTAACAATCTATCTATATATATAAAAATGAATTGCTGTTCGTTAGTCTCGCTAAAACTCGAGAACGGCTGGACCGATTTGGCTAACATTGCAATGCATGCCGGGTATAGCTAGTTTAAAATAAAATGTACTCTAACCTTGGCAGTACTCTTATCCATTCCCCAGGCAAAAATTCTTCGTCTGATACTATTAAGTTTATTTTCACAGCATTTATTTCGATACTAATGTATAGGTCTGTAAGAAAAGCAGAACTAGAAACTTTGCGAATCAACTAAAAAACTGTAACAATAGGGGATCAGACTAAGTTAAAAAATATGATTCTCTTTAGTCCGTCAGTTAGATTATCGAAAAATATTGGATAAGTACATGTTTTTTGTTCTAACAAATTAATAAAAATTGACGAAGATAAAACGCGTCAAAGATCATGAGTCGGGGCTGGTGCGTCACGTGTAGGTAAAAAAATTATTGACATGTGACGTTTTTGAGGGGTTTACGGGTTTTCGAAGCACTGTAGCGTCTTTATTATTTGTTTAATAGGTGAAAAAATAAAAAATATGTTTTCAATGTTTTTTGGAAATCTATCTTGCGGACTAATTTGTTTTTTTTGTCCGATCCCCTATTTTATAAATGTGCGCAACAAATACAGAAGCTGGGCAACTAATTTTCTATAACATTAAAATTACTATTTTCGCCATTATTTTGCTGGCAACAACAAAGTCATATTCTATGAATTCTACCTACTCTCAAGTTACTCTTTATAACTTCAGCTATCTCCCAAGAAAATACCATCAAAATTAGTTCAGTCGTTTCAGAGACAAACGGCAGTCCGCCGGAACAGACAGACAAAACTGAATAGATTTTCTGTAATTGTATATTCTTTCGTATGCATTCAGCAAAAATCTGTTATTTTGACATTGCAAACAGACACTTCAATTTTATTGATTTGTAAAGATTACTAGTAGCCGCTGCGTAGTCACCGAAACAGTGCTAGAATTCGTACAATGAATATTGGACACTGTAACGACAGAACGCTCTTCAATCAATTCGATCTACTAGTCTACGAACAATTCTTTTTTATTTTGTAAATGCCATACCGCTAACTGAAACATTATATTTGACACCTTCTTGAGGACCCTTTGTGGTTAAAAAATCTCTATTATTTATGACATAATTATCTTCCAGTGTATTCCATATCGGTGCGATTCTTGCAGTCATAGTATAATGAAAACATTTTTGATATATTTCTGTGGTGGTCGATTTTATAACACCTTCCTTAAAAATGCAAGTCACATAAAATACCAATCTTGAAAAAATGCAAGTACCAAATTAACCATTGAGTAGGTAACCACAATAAAGCATTCACTGCAACTTACCTGCATTAGCGAAAATTTCAGAAATAGAGAGTTTAATTTGTCATAGTTATCTCCTGCCTTATTGAAAATTATATGAACTTGTTTTACATCCCTCTTGTCTGGGCAAGCCAAGATTGATGAATTAGAGAAGATTATCATTCTGAAAAATATTAGATTTAAGTAGGTATCATTAATTTAGTTTTCGAGTACGTTATTAAGATACAATGATAAATAAGTTTTTGAATATGTAGTACAGACCTGCATTTAAGTATTTTCCAATGGTAATCTGAGGGCGTCGATCTATCATGCTTATCACTAATATTTGCAATGGCTATAATGTAACCCAGATCATTTAAATCAGGATTTAATATTTTTACTCTCATCTTGCCAATATTTAAATAGTTCAATAAATGAAAAAAAATCTGCAGACTTAAAAAAAGGCGCCAATATTTTTTTTAAATTTATGTTACATAATGCCTAAGTGTTCGAATGAAATCGAACTAAGCTTGAAATAATTTGGATTAATAACTATGTGACTTTTTGAGTTTATGTATTGAATATGAATAAAATAGTTGATTTTCGACGCTATTAATAATACTTGACATTAAGGTGGATGGATGATTATTCTCACGGTCTGATTTTTAAATTTAAGCATACGAGGAAAACCCAAAGCCAACTTAATAGCGGTCCAGTGTAACATCACTACTTGTTTAGTTTATTTTGATCAAATATGTAGATTAGTATATTTTAATTTTACTCGAAATAAATCCCTTTGAATAAAAGTCAATCTTCAAGTTATTTTTTTATTCAAATTAAAATAATATTAGACATGGTTAACTAAATTCGGTAAATATCTTAGACAATTTTATTTAAAGTACATAATTATTATAAAAACGCCTGATCAAATACAACACATTTCAGCTTATTTAATTTTAGACATAATCTCAATCACAGAACTAATATTAGCGATTGTTCAACTGAAAAACAAAACGGCAATACTCACTTGCTATCCTATTATGAGTTTTAGGGCTAGACACTATAACAATTATTACAAGTGACATAGCTCAAATTTCATTATTTTCTAACCACCTATCTTAGGTAGCACTGTCTTACAAGATCATTATAAACATACAAAAATATTCAGTCATTCGTTTGATACAAAATTACACACAATCTAGTCTACCTGTTTTATTTTGAAGGAATATAAATTGTTTTTTTTTTGTTATCATTATTGTTTTATCTTACAATAATCATCATTTGCTTTGGCACCCTGGGAGGTGGGTAATAAATGAGAAATTTTAAAACAGTCAGGATTTTGTGGTTACCAATGTTAGTTTTGATTTTCAAACTGATCCCGAGCTTTGCGCAGCACTCCGTGAGTCTTGTGAATCTCTCTACAAATAGCACGTTGAACACTTCTCTTGCGTAAATTAGCGGCGTTCAGTTGCATCAGAGTTTCTGCGAGTGTCGCCTTGGTCCGTGCGAGCTTTTGCTTCAGTGTGACATTCTCTTCATACAATGAACCTGCAAAGAAATTGCATGTGCATTCAGTAAAGACAACATTTTGCTGTAACGGGAATACCCACCAGATGTGATACAATAGAAGTTAATAATTAATAAAAAAACTGTTACGAAATGTTTGGAGTAAAAGAGCATTCCTTTCCTCTCAATTATGATTTATTACATGCATATACGATATATTTGACGACACGGTTGGAGCAGTGGCTGAGCGATTGGACTGCTGCGCTGTGTGTCGCGGGTTCGATCCCCGCACGGAACAAATATTTGTATGGCCTACAGATAGTTGTTCCGGGTCTGGGTATTTGTGTATGTGAATTTAAATGTTTGTGAACGCCCCTACGATACAGGAGAAATTCCTAGTGGGCGACGTTTTTTTTTTAAATATATATATTTATATTTACTTTAGAAAACGGTATATGTATCTATAATAGTTCCAAAAACAAACTTTATTATAATTGGAAAAGATTGATTTTACGTGTCGTAGACAAGGCATAATGCCATAACAGCGTCATGTCATATTTTGTCACTGCTAGTGATGGTAAATTCCCGGGAACATTCTCCTTGTAAGAACTTTGCTGTTAAGTTCTCGAGAATATTCTTTTGGAAAGAAATTTACGAGAATTAAAAAAAAAAATGACTCCTTTGTATCGTTCTATACTTAAGAGTCATAGTTTTTAGTGCAATTTGAAAGTTTTACAAAGTCTAACGTAGTATTAATTATATTCTACAACTTAAATTCTCAGTAAATTCTCATGAGCAAGAACAATCCCGAGAATGTTTCCAAAATTCTCAGCACGTAAGTAGTGATGGTAAATTCACGAATATATAATGTCCACCGATATCTCCGTGAATTGCAGCCTGATTTTGAAAATTATTATTGTGTTTGTATACTCCCGAGGTGGTCCCATTGTCACCAAGTCAGGATCTTATGATGTGATCGCAGGAAGATCGAGGGCAACCCTCAAATCTTATAGGCACACATTACGTTTGCCGCATATTTTTTTAAAGCTGTTCAATTATATGCGAATGAGTGCATCCACATGAGATTATGATTATCAGACTAACCTAACCTAACCCTTTACCTTATTATTGCTTTTAACTCCTAACCGTTGAGGAATAGTACCTACCTACTATAATATCAGCTCACCTAGATAACCTAAAATAATACAAACCCGTAGTTCCCATAATATTTTAAAGAATTATCCTTCAACTCCAAACCCTTAAGGAGTTATGCCTTCCATCATCAGCTCATCAACATGAACTGATGACTGCAATATGCGAATATGTACTTGAATAGCTTTAGAAAAAACACAAAACACGTAATTAGTGCTGATAAAGTTTGAGGGTTGCCATCGACCTCTCTAAAATGCCATTAAAAAAAGAAACTTCCATATAGGTTTAGGTGTCTTCGAGTACCCGGTTAATATACATTAAAAAGAAGATTCCAACGAATTAAGAACCTCCTTTATTAAAGCAGGTAACTGAGATTGACCTTCTATCATCAGGTTAACCTAATAGCCTGAATAAATACAACTATCGGTCCATAAGAACGCATAATTTTGAAGGAATTTTCTTTTCCTACCTTCCATCATCAGCGCATCCACGTGAGATTATAATCATCAGACGCAAATACTTAAACAGCTTTAGAAAGTATACAAAAAACGTTATAAGACCCTATAAAATTTGAGGGTTGCCCTCGATTTCCCTGGGATCCCATCATCAGATCCTGACTTGGTGACAATATGACTACCGACGGAGTATACTCTTTCGAATACCAAAAGAATTTTGAAAATCGGTCAACAATTGACGGAGATATCGGTAAGAAAATTTTAAATTCTCGTAAATTCTCCGTCGGAAAGAATATTTCAGAATATTGCAGAATGTTCCTGATCCGAGAACATTCTCCGTGAGAGAATATTCTCTCGACCCATCACTAGTCACGGTATACGAAACGGTTTTTCTGCACGCGCACATCGAAAAATATTTTATTGGTTCTTGTTGCCCAGTTTTACAAATCATAGCAACATCGGAATTGTTTAAAATAAAGATAATAATATGACTGTAATACATACGAGGTGACAGAGCAACAGGTTCGTTTTGTTCTAAGCTTGACAGCCTATCACTATCGATACCTTGATCTGGTGAAGTAGGTCGCTCTTCTTCAGAGAGAAGACCTTCATGCACTATGGCTATTTTATTATTGGCATCTAAAGCCATTTTGCGGGTTACTTCTATCTCAAGTTGCGAGTTTACTTCCAATGCATTAGAAAGTTTTTCACGTGTCTCTTCGAGCTCTCTTTCAATACGTAGTCTGTCGTGTTGGGCGCGAGCTCTTTCCAACGCAGCTTGCGACGCTTGAACAGTAGCTTCGTCTGCAGCGCGCCTCAAGGCACGTTCCGTTTCCACAAATGTAGCCTCCAACTCTTGTCTTTCTGACCGCAATCTATCAGCAGTTTTTATCGAGTCGGAGAGCTTTTGCTCGATATCTTTAGCTCTAGATTCCAGGCTTGTGACCACATTCCTCAAATCATCTAAGGCTTGATTAGCGTTAGCTAAACTAGCTTTTTCAGTCATTAAGTTTTCTTTTAATTCATTGTTTTCTGTAACCAGATCATTGATTTGTTCCTTTGAAAACTCGAGTTTATTATTTAAATCGTTGTTTTCTTCCTCCAACTGTTCAGTTCGCTTAGTGAGATGGTTCAGTTCCTCAATGTAGGCGTCACTAGTAGGTTTATTATCTTCTGATCTTGATCCATACGATACACGTGCTCGTCTTGAGCGAAGTTTACTAATATCAGTACTAGATTCGCGTAGCCCGACGCCAGTGTCGCACAGTCCGACGCGGGCGAGCGACACATTTCTATCTGGCTCTGACCAGCATTCGGACTCCGATATGACATCTGCTTGAGGGAAATGTTTGAATAAAGCTTTTCTTTGCACCGAACATCTGTGATCATCGCTACATGCAACATGGTGACCAAACATCATAGTTAAATCCTCAATCCTCAGCGACTGTGATATATCCATATTACTCTCGTCCATGGTGAAGTCTTCTGGAGCCATAGATTCGTCCAACTCCAAACCAACAGGCAAGGCGAGACTTTGCTCTAATATACTTTCAGCCAACTTTTTCTTGTCCTCACCAAGAACACATCTGTAAAATAATAAAGTTTCATAGCAACAATGCACCTACTTCATTTCCAGACACTGTGGTGGCAACCCACCATCAGACACCTTGAATGAATTTCAAATTGTAATTGAGCTTACATTATGTTATAAAATCTGATTTTATTAATTGCTACTTGGGCTAGTTGTTTCAAAATATTTCTTCAGACAGTTTGATGGTTCCATGCCACTGCCAGAGGTGTCACAGTTGAACCTAATTTAAGACTTACTTGTGTGATAGTAATTTATCGAGGAAATAAGCCATTCCCTGCAATCTTTTAGTAAGCAGCTGTTGGAGGTTTCTGAAAACATGAAAAGTATGTTATTAGTATAATGGAAAAATAAATACTGTTAAACTTACGCGGTTACAGTACATAAACTATTGTTACCCCGCGTCCACATTCTGAATGTTCTCGAAATGTTTCTGCAAATCCCTGACTTTGCTTTCTAGGTCCTTGATATGTTCATCTTTACACTTCAGTATTTCCTCGTATTTCTCTAATTGTGAGTCGCTTACATGCGCGTAAACTAATTCCTTGTCCTGCATAGAAGAATATAATATTATTTTAAATTTGAAAAAAAAAAACTGACGAGCCTGTAACTTATTGATATCAACTGGGACTAATTCCAGACTCCGCAAAAATAAGAATAGCTGTAACTTACTAGCTTTATTTTTTTAATTTCTTTGTCTTGCTGTTGAATTTTTTTCATACATCCTTTTATCATTTGTAAAGCCTTTTTGTTTTCTCTGCGCAATTTGACAAGTTCGTCCTGCAAGAAGGTATTTCATGTAATCACATTGCATGATATATCTAATGCTTCAAATCGAACATAGGTCTACGGTCTACCACGCATTACGTTGTAGAACTTATGACCAGTGGAGAAAATATTATGATAAGGTTTCTGCGAACGTTCTCAGTTGCCCCAGATAAAGCCTTTTGTAAGCCACTAACCACGGCAAATAAACTAGACGAAAACTAGACTAGACGTACTGCAGGTTATTTATTACCCATACCTAGTCGCAGTTCCACACATTCGAACGAAGCGCTTTGCTAAATCTCTTATTATAAGCACAGCCAAGGAGTGAAACTTCCTGCTTGCATCGGCTTTCCCGAGTTCATATATCCCAATCTATTTAAGTCGCGAGTAAATAGGCTTCTTCTGAGTAAGCTCTTCCATCGTCGACCTCATCTCTGCCCTTAGAGCAAGTTTGAGGTCAAGAATAAGCCCATTTCTAATTTAAAAAAAAAAAGTAGATGTAACAGAAAATATTTACCAAGTCGTCGTTATTAACCGTAACAGCCAAATAGTCCCTGAAAACAATTTAAAATGTTAAAACCAGCACTTAAAATATAAATACAAAAAAATAATTAACCACTTAATTGTTGCTTACCCAGCCGATTCAGATTCTGCACATGTATCATCCACTGGTTCTTTTTTTTCAGTTTCCTTTAATTATGCAAATTTCAATAAATAATTATTTAAAGAAGTATCTAAGGCCTTAAATAGAAGTTAATCTCTAAGGGTCTGCGCACAACGCGTATATATGATTTTAATGTGTGATGAATTCCATTATGATGCTTGTGGATGTTCCAAAGTTAAAATATTTATAAATAATTAATAATTTGTAAATATTATTGGACCGCTGAAGTTTGCTGGCCGTTTCAGAGTTCTATCATGGGGTTTAGGTCCTATCTCTGTTTCAGAGTTAAAATGAAACTATTGATTTGACACTTTACCTGGTCCTGTGATGCAATTTCTTGTTTTATAATATTGCTGTTGTTCATGGATATTTCTACACTATCAGTTGATATGGAACCCTGAAAAATAAATTACAATTCTGTCAGGTTTTTCATATGAAATGGTAATCAAAAGCTAAACCATTTTTGCTTGGTATACACAGTTACCATACCTGTTGTTCTAAGACATCAATGGCTTCTGCAGCTGCTGCAAGTAGTTCTTGTTTATCACTTAGCTGTCTTCTCAATTCCTCAACTTCCACTTGAAGTCTTACATTGTGTTCCAAAAGACCCTTGAAAAACAATAGCATTTCTTATTATATGCATCTTATTTTAAGTAAGTAGCCACTTAAAAAAAGTTTTTTTTTTCAGAATTAATAATGTAAAGAAAATGCGATCTTATAAAATGTGTTAATTCAATACTACACCATAAGACCGACATCAGCCTTTTTTGTTATTTCTTTAAATGGAAATAGCTATCAGATATATAATATCACTAGGTCTAAACCTGATGCCATTGAAATGAAATTTGCCCTGCAGTGGGATGATACAGGCTAACAGTATCAGTATTAGGTCTAAACTTATTTTTTTTTTTATAAAAAGGTTTTTTGTTGCTAGTCATTAAGCTTCAGCCGTAACACTAACAGCATCCTGAACACTATAGCGAACAGGCGGGACAGACCCCACTACCACTAGTTTCTAAATTATTTGTAAACTAACCAAATCAATGAAGATCTAAAAAAATACAAATATATTAGATACGTACTTGAACAGCTGGTGGCGATCCAGTGCCCAATTTCTCTTCAAGGAAATATATCCTCAGTTTCAAATGAAAATTCTCTTTTCTTAAACCATTGAGTTGTTCTTCATACTGTTTCATGCTCACACCACTGGCGGCAGTTACATCTATCAACAGATTTATATTAATTTTAGCATGCTAGTTATGTACAGACGAGCAACGGCCCTGCCTCGCCAGGTTGTGAAGAGCCTCCTGTATAACTTTCATACATTTTGTTTAAACTATCATACACCACACGCGAGTCGTAGTGCACCTTTTAGGATTCAATAGCACAAAGAATAAAATAGAACTCTTATAATTTTGTCAAATATGTTTGTCTGTCTGTTTTACACAATTAGTCGAAACTCGGAACACATATCTAGTATTTTTATGTAAAGAATCTATGTAGGTACAATATTTCAAAACTGTATCATGAAAAATCATAAAGTTAAAAGCTTGTTCGCTCCCGCGCCGCTCTCGCCTTCATCGTCGTCTTGCGCTCATTGATATAATTTGGCAGTAGGTACAACGGCGATTGATAACATTTTCGCGTATGATGTCAATAGCAGTCACGCAGTGACTGTCCAACTTGTAACCTTCTTAAATATCTTTGGGACAAAATATAACTTGGGGTAAAATGCTAAGTATTCATTTTACGTTTTTTTTTTCTTTATATATTTAGGGACATTATAATCGCAATGCGTATATCAGTCCCATCATATCCTAAATATACATTAGTCATATGTGGGCCATGAACCTAAACAGACTCTTCGCATCATCACTATTTGGTTGAGCCAGGATTTTGTGGAATGTGCCTACTTCAAGCCTGTTCAACCTCAATACCCTAAACAGTTCATTTCTCCCACTTTTATCAGAAACAGTCCAATAAGTGGTGTAAGTCTTCAACAACTCCACACTCCGCACAATTAGGCGAGTTCATTTTTTTCATTAAGTGCGCAAACTTATTACATGGAATGTGTCGACTTAAATTACTGTTTATAAACCAGGGCATACGAAAAGGCTAACCCTGCGTGGTTTTTTAGATTCCCCTATCGCTTATCAAAATATTCCTTCCAATCAACATAACACTTCTTTTTAAATTGAGGTAAAAATTCAGAGTAAATATGCGATGGAATCCATTGCAATCTCAATGTAACACCTCTTGCATAAGTCGTAGCTCTTATCTTCTGTACCTCTACCATGAGTTTACACAGCCAAATCTCGCAAGCGTCTACGTAAATTATTTGTATGAAATATCGTACAGCGCCTCTAGCGGTCACGGAAAGAATTACAATCCGTAACATGAGCACTATAGATGACGATAGGTTAAAAACCTAACGTAAACTATTCTATAGTTACTAACGTTTTTCAGCTGTCACCATACAAAACGGTACCATGAGTCACTAATTTCACTGAACCTATCGAATAATTCGCTTACTATAGTGGTTACGTAGCTCACTAGCATTTTGGCGTGTGAAACATATGTTTACAACAAAATTATGTACGTTTTTGAGTCTAATGCAGTCAAAATAATGTCTGCAAAGCTTATTTGGTATGAAATATGTTAGTGGCCGCTGAATTTGAAGACCAACGACGTGATTAACGTGAATTTCGAGAAATGATTTCGAAATGAGAATTCATGTTAGACACCAATTGCAAAATATAAATGAATGAAAGTTTATAAAACATTATAGAGAGAACGAAAGTTGAAACATACCTTTCTATGAACTCTACCAACAATTGAAGCTGAGGCACAGGGTCCTCATTGTTTTAAATAATCTGTTTGAATCTACTAATGTAAACTTAAACAACACAACACAGCTCTGTGACACAATGTCAACAAACAAAATTACAAATTGAATACACGACAGTGACGTATTATAAGGAATAAAAATTAAAAAACCACTAAATACTATAAGTAGTCTAATAACCGTCAACTTTTCTATTTTGTCGGTTTATTTGTGTATATATCGATCTCTCCTCTTATTAGTGGGAAAGAAAGAAACAAAACATGAGTAGAGTGAAGTTAGCTAGACGACACAATCTATCGAGCTTACATTAGCGCCTGCGTAAGACTCCGTAAATCTCATGGTGCAAGCATTATCGAAATCTATTTGATACACGTTAGCACGCTAGCGAGTTCAACGTTAGCGAGTTAGTTTTCTATGACAACTCATGGTAGAGCTACTGTAGCTCCGTCGTATAGCCTGACAAGTTCATCCCACATGTCCTTTGCTGTGCTGAATCTCATCACCTTGTGCAGCATAACTTCATAAGCACTAATTCATCTATCTTATATAGAATAACATAAGCTAGCGATACACCGCTGTGGCCAGAGGCGCATCGAGCTAAATGTTGTAAGGAACTTTTGCTATCTGTGCAAATAACAATTTCTTTATTTTGGCTACTGTTACTAAACGTAAGTGCTTCAGAGATAGCAATAAGCTGCTCCATCCAACGTCATTATGGACGCATCCTTGTCTATTTTAAAGAAATTACTTTGGCAATTCAATGGTTCACTAGGCACATAAAAGGCTGCTCGATGATTATTCAGTTACTTATTCTGAACAAAATATATTTAGGTTCCGCATTAATTACTGAAAATATAATGTTTATGTATACAGCCATTTTGTTCGCAAGCTATTGGTACTATGTCCATAAAAAATGGAGGATGTCTTATCATTATTATGTACCGTTGTAAAATGACGTAGTAAAAAATCAAAAAATGGGTTAGAATTAGGGTTAAACTCCCCGAACAGACGGATGGAAAATACTAAGCATTCACGCGTGTAAGGTACCTATCGTTTGATTCCATAATTAATAACCCTTCTTCTGGAGTTCGCTGCAGTCGGGTAAAAAGATGATGATGTTTAGAAATGGCCTAGATGGGTTATGGGATCTTTTCGGTTACAAGCGCAAAAAAAATGGTATAGGTACTTAAACTGTATTTTTTTTTAAATGTTTATTTCTTTCTATGAAATTAAGTTATTTTTACGGTTGACAATATCAATACTGTGCACGCGCACTGATCCCGACTATGGGCACCAGTAACTGTGCGTGGTCCGACTCGCACTACCCGGTTTTTTGGTTAAATTGTTCTAGAAGAGCTAAACTCCCAAATTTAGTCTTACTCTTGAGTGTATCATGTCATACATACCATGTCCCTCAGAACAGGGTAACGCCATTTCTTGTAGTTTTCGCGGGCTGGTACTGCAAATAAATCAGAAATTTGTAGTGTATAAACGGAGAAAATAAATCACATCTATATTTAAAACTCCATTCAAAACTTTGATATCGTCATAGGGTACTCTATGAGAAAGGCATCATCTTGGTTATTTTGTATTTTAAAGTATGCGGTGGAATTTCAATTTGTAGGAAATGTAGTAAAAAGCAAATCTAACGACGTAGGATATTTTATCCAAATCCGTTCATCCGTTTAGAAGTAATTATGAATTATGATGAGGAAACAAAGAAACAGAAATACATACAGGTTAAACACTAACTCTCTTTTTGGGCTTCTCCGCAGTCGGGTAAAAAGATAGAAATGTTTTTTGACTGTGATAAAAAAGATGATGTTTTTATGTGCGTAGTATTTCAGTCAGTTCTTAGTTAGTTATTTTTGCAGCCGATAAAACCAGTCCTCCACATGCGTAAAGAATACGGAGCCCTTGCCTCTGCCACGCGCCAGGGTGACTGGACCAAGAGACATTTTGGAAGTTTGCTCAATACCAAGTTTTGGTACCTACCTAATTTATACTATTTGGTACAGTCCGCGACAGAAGTACCTAACTTAACACTACTTAAAGTTATAAGGAGGACCTCAAATAACAATTTTTAAATCATTAACTAAATCACAGGAGTCAGGATGTTTATACCCATGAATATGAACCTATTCAGGGACCAACTCTAAAACTCACAAAAAAATCTGCAGATTCTTTAATTTTTTTTTTTTTTTTTTTTTTAATAATAATATTCCACAACAGCTATCACACAACGCCATCTAGTCCCAAGCTAAGCAGAGCTTGTGTTATGGGTACTAGACAACTGATAGACATACTTATATATTTCTAAATACATACATATTATAGATAAATTACACCCAGACACAGAACAAATGATCGTGCTCATCACACAAACATTTGTCCTGGGTGGGAATCGAACCCACGACCTCCGGCATAGCAGTTAGGGTCACTAACCACTAGACCAACAGGCTAGTCAAAATCAAGTAATTTTGATCGAATAGGTATTGATATTTTATACTTATACTCAATGATATATTAAAACTATAGATACGTTATCCGCCCTCAAAAATGGCAACATGAAATGAAGCCAATTGGCCACATCGCGCTTAGTTGCGCACCAACCTCTCGCGCGACGCTACGTTTGTTTTTAATATAAATCGTGTGTGTAGGTAAACCTGTTCAAAACATAAAAAAAAACATGCCGTCGTGTGTTTTCTTACGATGTACAAATTATACTCCAAAAGTTATAGGTAAAAATGTGTCATTTCATGCGTAAGTTCACAAAACTACCTATTTTTATTTTATTTTGTTCGACGCCGCCGTGTAATGGCGGCCGGCGCATGTAGTTACGAGTAGTAGTCACGTGCCGATAGGGGAGGTTGGGACACTTCTATACTAGTGTTTTTTTTTTGTTAATAGAATAAGTGAATTATTAGTTAGTTTAAGGGAATAATAATAATATTTTTTTATTGCAGATCATGTCCATAGATTTTAAATTTAGTGTTTCACAATGTGGGCACGTATAAATGTTTTCAGGATGTTTGCGTCCTGTTTATCTGCAATGACCTGTAGGACGCTGTTAGTGCTACCCCGGACTCTGCTTAGTAAGGAAGCGAGCCGCTTGCGCATGATGGCATGAAAGCCATCTGGCCCTGGCCTCCACAAACATACCAGATGCACTACAAAACCGGGGCAACCCTAACAACATCCTAAATCCATTGTTATATTGAACACGTATTTTAAAGATTAATATTTGGATTACTTACAATATTTAATACAATATTTTAAAGATTAATATTTTTATTACTTTATTCGTAAAGTAGGTCATACGATAAATCAACTGAACTCAAGAAAATCGAATATCCTTTTTTCCCCATATGCCTCTGATAGATACGTCACTCATGCGCTTGACCAATGAGCAAGTAATTAGACTATTACTTATCCTGTGACGTAACTGAAGATGTATTTATCTCTCTCTAGCAACAGGCATCCCGCTGTACGGTGTCATATTTTCTTTCCCTTTCTTTACGCGTATAAGTAGTTATCTAATATTTTCGCCGTTTTTAAGCCCCGCGATGTTAGTACGTGACGTGTCGTGACGTCATTGCTTATACTAGCTGACCCACGCAACTTCGTCTGCGTCACAATAATAATTATACAACGTGGAGACGATGTGAAAACACGGCCCATACTAGTTCATATGAATAATTGTAAACCATTTAAAAAATCCTAACAACAAAATTAAAAAAAAAAAAAAAACATACAAACTAAATGGCTTAGAACTAGTAACAAAATAGAACGCCATTTAAAAACATGGGTTCACTAACCGCTGTTATAGCGAACGGCAACAGCGCATCGTCGTATCATCGTGTAGCGACGTGATCTTTTGGGTCAGTGGGTCGTCTTATGGGTAATAATCACTGAATCACAGATTCCTCATCTTTTTATTCGGGGATCTTCTTATCCCATTTTATTCGGGGTCGGTGCAACACTGATTCACAGATTATTAACCGAATAATCAGGCACCTCTCGCCCACGTGTTATTTATTAATCACAATCAGGATCACTCACTGTTCAATCACTTACTAAGTAGGGTCATTGCGCCGGTTAGCGACCAGTTAGCTGGGTTGCCCACATTAGATGTTAAAAAAAAATGTTATCCACACGCAAAATAAAACATGTTAATGTGAATGTGTCCCTAATAATCTAGTTTGGACACAAAACATAAAATAAAATACATTAATACAAAAAAATATATAAAATGCTGAAAAAGTGAAAATATAGCGAAAACGTCGGTTTACGACCACTTTTATCAGTTTGTGACCACCAGTGAGCCAGTTTGCGACCGCTATTTTAATATGAGAAATATGCCATTAAAACAATTATAATCATTTTAAAAATATTTTAATTTTTGCCTCTTAGTAAAAACAAATGTCTTCTTATAATAAAAAAATAACAATCTTACATATTATCGTAGGAACTTAGTCATAGTTGTAATAGAATTAACAATCATTAGTCAAACAATATCCTAAATAATTAATAGTAACATTTAAAAATAATCAAAATCAATATTTTCTAGTCATCTGGTTTAATAAATTATTTAAGTGTCTTCTTGTCGGTTATCATCGAGAGCTTTTTTCATGACTTTTTCAGTGTACGGGGCTATCTTTTCCTATTTTTTTTGTTGATCTGAATTATTTTTATCACCAATTTTGTTTGATATGATAATGTTGTTTGTTTTTTTCTCATACCAAATGATGGTAGCCGCAAACCAATGTCTTTATTTCGATTATTTTGGTTTACGACCACCTGTTAGCAGTTTAGCACCCAACTTTCTGCGTACATTAAGCAAAGTTCTTTCAAAGAAAGTGGTGGTCGTAAACCAAAGAACTACAAAGAGAAGCTTTTTCAATGCTACATTCAATATTGTAATAGTCTTGTTTGAAGCATTAGGATCATATTAATCAAAACAAAATAATGCAATTCTCGTCGGTTTGCGACCACGTGGTCGCTATCTAACGTTTTTGATAAATATGCATTTCGGTTACCGACCACTTGATTTTATCTTAATAATAAGTTTAAAAATAGCAAAGTAAAATAATTACCAAAACTTAACGGTTGTACAATTTAACATCTAACTTTTGTGTAAAACATGAAATAAGTCATAAAACTTACCTTTGAGCGCCGCGCGCCGTTCTATTTTTTTTCCAACTTGCGGTACATCTACTCACCGCTGAATCAAGACGCGCATTGAGCAATATTTTTTCGGCTCTGGGTTAACCCATTTGTTTCAAACTGTATAAATTCTTATTTGCTAATTATTTCTAAAGCACATTAGATTTATTTTTTATTTATGTTACCTCTACAAATCTTGATTTAAAGAATCTTAGTACGTCAAATGGTCGCCTACTGAAGGTGGTCGCGAAACCGGCGCAACGACCCTACCTACTTAGCTAAGTAAAATACACGAACACAATAAAAACTTATCGCCTAAATTCGCACAGTTCACTAAACTATTTAATTTAACTAGGATACCTATTAATTGTTCGTGTTCTGTTACTAAAATAATGCGTCCAATATCACACTTATTGTAATAACCGTTGTTAACTACCTACTTCAACGTCCCGGTCTCTGACACACGATGACACGAGTGGCCGGTGGTGGGTAGGTACCTACATGAAGGTGGCGTCGCGGCGCCCGGGTTCCGCTTGCACTCGTGCGCTTATAAAGCGATGACGCGTGCTACGTCACAGGACTGCTGCGACTGACTGAACGGTGACCGTGACCTAACTTCGTAGCGTAGTTCTTTGCAAGTTTGGACAAGAAAGTGAAGTATTAAACAAACAAAACTAGATATCTCTTTCGCACACACTAAATGTTTTATTAGTGACAGTGCATAGCAACTTCCGCATGCGTTATTTTTTATCTAAGTCTAATGACATGCGTTATGGTTCTTATTGTACAGGTTTAAGGTATAATTTGCAATAAATTAAGTGTTAAAACTAATTTGGCTAAAGTTTTTAAGTAGCAAGTTGGCAACCGCACCGATGCGGGGTCGTTAAACTGACAGTGCTTCCGTACTAACAGATACACATCATGTAGTAAATGTTAAAAATGAAAAATAATAATAATTCTAATGTTTTTTTGTATACACACTGGGAACATACTAAGGATACGTAGTTTAATCTATTATCGTATCATCGGTACCACCCTGTATAGCTTACAACCTTCCTCGATAGATGACTATCCAACATAGTAATATTTTTTCAATTAGTTTTATAATGTGGAAAGAATTTTCAAAGTCGTCAGAGTAATTTTTGAGTTGAATTGTAACAAACAAATAAATCTTATCTTTCCTCTCTATAATATTAGATTAGATTACCTTAGAATATATAATTAAAGTCAGAATTACTACAGGTACATAAATTATCATCATCATCAGCCTTATATTGGTCCCACTGTAGGGACTCAGGCCTTCTTTCTAAGAGAGGGATGGGATAATCCACCACGCGGGCCCAGTGCGGATTGGTAGATGTCACATATCTTCGAATTTTTGGTTCTAAGATTTGCCGGTTTCCTCACGATGTTTTCCTTCACCGTTTTCAGAGCAGTGGCACGTGATGAAATAAATTACTTACACAAAGTAATGCGCCTGACTGGGTTCGAACCCACAACCAAGTTTTCGTAAGTCGGGGCCGCCACCACTGCTTACAAAACAATATACAATAACACCTTGTAGATATTATGGTGCAATAAATATTTTGAATTTGAATTTCCCGGAGGCCAGAATCTCCACGTGTCTACATTGGGACGCGATGGCCGGCGCAGCGGTCCGCGTAATTATTCTGTCGCGCGGTCATTTTTACATTGCGATATCTTCTAAGATATTTGTTTAAACTATATAGAGTAAAAGGCAGCGACGGCGTGGACCATGCCTTATGCTGCAAGACGGGCGGCCTCATCACACGCAGACACAACGAGATAAGAGACCTTTTCTGTGAACTGTGCCAGCAAACCTGGGGCAATGTCACGAAGGAGCCAGTCATCTCTGAAGGCGACTCCGGACTGCGTGGAGACTTCGCCTGCCGCGGAGTGTGGATTGCCCAGAGGGAGGCGTTATTTGATGTCCGTGTCGTAGACACCGACGCTCCCTCTTACGCATCACGCCCAGTAGCAGCTGTCCTCCGCTCAGCCGAAGAAGAAAAGAAAAGGAAGTACTGCGGCCCATGCGAGACGCGTCATGCCACCTTCACCCCCCTGGTGACTTCTGTTGACGGAGTTTTTGCTCCACAAATGACTTCATTCATAGCACACCTCGCCGAAGCACTAGCGGACCGCTGGAGCCGGCCCCTTTCTGCAATAACAGGCTGGTTACGTGCGAGAATACATACAGCCATCATCAGAGCAAGTAGTATGTGCATTCGCGGCACCCGTCATAAATGTTAGCATCAAGATGAAGGGACCAAGTCTCCAATGTCTGTCAAACATATATGAAAAAATAATACCATTAATCTACCATTTCCTACCTTGACTATAATTTTAGCTACCTCATCAAATAAATAATAATTTTACAAAATGCTTGGTCCCTCCATCTTGACGTCAAGATGGAGGGACCAAACTGATGGAGTACTCCCTGGAATGTTCTACCTACCTAGAGTCGGTACCTTTAGTCTACCTTAATATTATTGATTTTGGTTGCCCGAAACATTTATTGTTTTAAAGATATTGATCATATAAGTTGGTCCCTCCATATTGACGATTCAATTATTTAATGCTACAGGTAAACGGGCGGTTTATTTTAGATCTTCGAAGGATAAATATTCAATACCTATTTAATACCTTCAAAGCATGCCATATTTCTTACTTTGAAGTTCTTTTTTCCGAGCCAAAAAAATAAAGAAATAAGAAGGTACAACGTACGAACGTTATTGTAGTAGTGTTAACAAAAGTGTTTATTTTTAAATAAGAATAGCACAAAATATCTAACTAATATAAAATGTGTAATGTAATTTAGTTTTGAAATATTAATATTTATTGGCTTAATTTAATTCTCGTAATATTCAATGTAGGTAAACACATAGAAAAACACTAAAGGTAGTTCTAAAACATAATCAATAAATTTCATTGTAGTGAAACTGTATGAGATTAAAAAAAGAAGGGCAAGAGAATGATATAATAATATAAATGGGACGTTGTGAATGGTCGTAATAAAATACATTTGTATTTTTATTCCAATTAACAAAATTACACATATACTAATCTACATAGATTATAACTGGGTGATGTCAAGTAAGAAATGATTCCACGCGAATGAAATCGCGGGTGGCCGCTAGTATGATGTACAATAAAATTATTTTACAGCGTAAATTAAACAATGTGGTATAACAAACGTCTGGCTTTTGAAGACTCTACTTTTCATATCATCATAACAATTCCATTTCCCTAGAACTCTTGGACAATTTGCCCTGTAGTGGCCAATGTATCCACATATTGGCGGGATGAAATCAATGACTGAAAGAATTCTGTAATATTTATCTCCTAATTTTAACTGATTAGGAATTTCGTGTAGGTTGATTTTTTCATCAGATGACAGCTCAAAAAATATTGTGTTTGTGAGATAGTAAATCTCTGTTATTATACCATTGCAACCGGTTATTTTACAGGGAGTCAAATTGTCACTCAAAATAGCTTCAGCAGAAGCATTTAGCGCTCCAATGCCTTGATTCTGAATGATGTTTAAATCTAACGGAATAAACCCACATGTCCTTCTAATGGTAGTACTAGGACAATCAGAGTTCGTGCAAGACCTGACAATCTGTGCACTATAAAATACATCATTGACAACATTTTCTAAGCAATATTGCATTCGCACTGTATTTGTTCATGCTTTCCCACAGGCGTTAATCTGAAATGTTTCTTAAGTATGGCATTACGCATTTTATAAATATCATCACATTTAATATCGGTACTCACAAGTTTTTTAATAAAATCAAAGAACATAATATTGTTATCTGTTTTATTAACAGTTACATTAAGCCGAAATCCATCTATTAATCCAATAGCTATTGATTGAGAAAAGGCATCGAAGGCACATGTGTTAATAGATGATAAGCCATCTACTACTTTTACTAATGAACCATTAATCAAAATGGGTATTTTTTTAAAGTGTGCTTGACTGTAATTTTTTTAGTATTGCCTTTGCCACGCCAATTCTCAACAAATGATGGATTTTCAGCAAAAATTGAATCCATTTCATTGTCTTTTTGTGACTTATATATTTTTTGTAATTTTGGTCTTATTCTTTTCTTAGCAAGAATAGTGTTGTCCGAATGTAAGTTGCTAAGAGCCAACTTAGTTTCTCCTGAGAGATATTGATTATGTTGTATTATAAAATCATCAACCCTCAACCTATGAGATTTGGTTTTCATGTTACATAAAAGTGTTTTTACGTTCTTAAAATAACATTCAACATTTGAAGAGGTAGCATTTACTATATCACTGCCATAATATTTTTTCATAACGTTAGACCACATAGGCAGTTGATTAATAAGTCTCAATAAGGTATCAATTAAAAAAATATAAATTGTCTGTATCATTGATTTCATCCATCAAATCATTAATAAGACTCTCTTTAGCAATGTGCTCTGTGAGCCATTTAATTCTTTCTTCGCCAGCATTTGTACATATTCCTTCTTTTTTATTTTTTTCTTCTTCCCGATCATTAAGTAAAATAGAAAAATCCGTGGACGTTTTATAATCAATTTCAGAACACAGAAATTTTGCTAAGCACAATGTGACCATATCTTTAGCTATTTGTTGCACTATTCTGTAATTTTCACTTTCTTTCATTTTCCAACAAATGAAAGAAAGTTTTAAGCATTTAATATAAAAAAAATTCACTCTTTGATCAACGTTTTTAAAGCATGACAAATTATACAATATTTTTACGAAATGACTTGTATCAATCCTCATATAGGTTTTCAAATTTGTATCAGCTTTTCCATTATTTAAAATTTCAAAAGATTTATCAAGGTATTCCTTGGTTGATTTACAACCAGTGAAGGCTTTTATTGACGCTCCTATAAGTGCTGAAGAATCATCGCAGATAACTTCATTTGGAGGTGGATTATTTTGGGACCAGGTTTCAAGCCATTTGACAATAGTATGCATGGTCTGACTTTCTGATATCATGTGAAATAGAGGTACGCTGCTCTGACCGGTGAATGTCTTCGTAACACAAACGTATAGGAATAGATGATTGTTTATCTTACTATCTGTAGAAGGCCCAAGATCTCTAAAAATACTTCCGGTTGCATCAAGACTCACTACAGTCCTATGATTCTTTTGATATTCTTTATAGTACTGTTCCTGATCAGCTAACCAATAATACACGATGAAATAGGGATGCAAACAAATAGATCTCAAAAGATTATTATAGGGTGCATTTTGTGCCATTAACCAAAGAGCCATCACAGGATTTTTGTCATAGAAATGCGATGCCTTCTCTTCATATTTTATCTGGCGCAGTGTCCCTAATTTAGGTATATGAGTTGGCTCACTATCATTAGTGTCCATTAAAGTATTTATTAAAGAGTTCCTTACAGATGCTTGTAATGGAGATAACTTTAATTTGCTTATTTTTATGTGTATAAAGTCAACCTTTTCAAAATCAAAAAATCAAAATCAAAATATTTTTTATTTTACATAGGCCTACATGGGCACTTATAAAACGTCGGTAGAAAGGGGCACGGTTCGGTGCATTGGTCGATTCCTAAGGAGAAGAACCGGCAAGAAACTCCAAAGGTTACTCTTTTAATCTTTTATGATTGATTTGATTTTTAACTGTGCAAGTACAATTAATAACTTTTTCTGTTGGCCAATTTATAAAAACTTCTATGGTAGCACCGCATTCTTTGCAAGAACCATAACACGACACAGATTCGTCCGGTTTTACATGTGTTGAGTTAAATCGCCAAGTGCAGGGCTTTTTTAGTTTTCTCCCATAATTCTTTTCTTAATAATTCAGCCCATTGGAAACATGGTAACGTCCACTTTTTCCGGTATTTCGATCTTGTGCCTGGGTCATTTCTCTTTACATACTTTTGGATAGGTTGTATTTTTTTCCAAGAATGTATATCCAAGTAAAACTGTATTTTTTCCTGACTTACTGTATCTTTTACGTGATTATTTTCGTTATTATTTTCAAAACTTTCAACATATTCAACAATTTTTTCTATACTATCCGGCTCTGAATCTTCAATATTTGTGTTAAAAAAGTAATTATAATTAGTTTTTAAAGATATGTACAAACTTTTTACAGACATTTTGTAGTTTAATTCCTTGCTGATATCCGCAAATATTTGATCACAAGGTGAAGGTAATTCAATGTTTTGTAATGCACTTCTGTACTTTAAAAACACAGTTTTCTGAATGTCTAGGGAAATCGCGCGCTTCCTTCCCCTTTTCATTATAAATGGGTAACTATTGTAACAACAACTACGTAAAAATGATAATGATGTCAATGTAGATGCACTCTGTTAGCCAGGACGCAGTTACTTTATCAAAACTTTTTTTTTCTGCAATCAGCTTCAGTACAATGGAATGCATCGATAATGTCTTAGAACTACTTTAATATTTATATGTGTTTACCTACATTGATTATTACGAACAATATAAGGGTTTTTTTTTTTTTTTTTGGTGGGTGTAAAATCATCGAATAACCCCTCCCGCTCTTGGGCAGAGCGAAAGGGAGTGTCTGACTTCTACTGACTAAAAACCACCCATGTTCCTTTTTCGCCCTCTATGTCGAGGCCGCGATAACCAGAGGACTACCCGCAGCCCCGACAGGCGTCGGCCCTTTCGGGCCCCTTCCATGTGCTGACATCTCTTTGAGGCGCGCGTGGAACAGGAACGCGCCGTCGACACGGCCTGTTTTCGTCGTGAGACGGACGGACGGCGAGTTAGCCCATCACTCACCGTCCACAGGCCCGCGTCTACGGTGGCCGGAGGTCATCGCGGGACCCCCGACGCACGGAGCGCCTCCCGCGGCGGCTGACAATATAAGGGTTTCTTGTTGCATACGGAACCCAAAAAATGAAATGAAAATTGACGAACAAACGTATTTTAAATCCCACTGCTAAGGGGGACATAACAGGCTGATCATAAAAAAAAAAAAAAAACGTATTTGGAAATAGTAAATACACAATAACCAATCCAACCAATGTAGGCAAATTATTTTTATTTAATTACCAAAACCAAACAATTTTTTACTATACCTACCTACTAAGATTCTTGGCATTCTATATCTAACCAACCATTAAAAAAAGAAACAATAATTTAAATTATATATTTGAACACCCCGTGTGCATTCTTGGTGGATTCCGAATTTAAATTTTGATTGGAAAAAAAGTCGGCGCGAATTTAGGCATAGACTAACTGTTATTTTTATTGTTGTGTCGGTTTTAATACTACAGTGTACAAACAACCATTCAGATTGCAAATAGAAAAGCATAATAATAAAAACTGCTTATTGTATTTTAAGCTAAAAACAATGTTATTATTTTATTTTTATCTATCTATTTCTTAAATTCCTTTTTAATTACTCGAGTTAGTCGAAATTTATAAAAAAAGAATCGTTTTCACACTTAACAATTGTTAAAAAAAAGAAAATGGACGTCATTGAGCAGTGGTAATGAATATTTTGTGTTATTTATTGGTCCCGTATTAGTAAATTATGCTAAGATCTGGGCATTTTTATGTTGTGTAGGTATCTTAATTTATTGATATTTGTCATCTTTTTTATCGAATCTATACGCGTCTACATAGACGCGTATAGATTCTAATAAATATCATTTGAAAAATAAATACGTAAACAAACACGATTGGAGCAAAACTTCGATTTAAAATATCAAAACTCATCATTACCTCTGCTTATCATCACTTGGTACATAGTATGAAAACAAAGTCGATTCTGCTGTCTGTCCCTATATTTGCTTCGATCTTTAAAATTAAGCAACGGATTTTGATGCGGTTTTTTTTACTTATCTAGCATTACTTTTTTTTACTATGCTAGCTAACCCCTTTAGGGGTTTAAACCGAACCAGTGTAGATTAATTTATGTGTCGACCCCCTAAAGGGGGCACGTACCTAACTTTGTGGTAAGCCCAATTATAGGTTAAAATAAAGAGATAAATTAATATTAAAGAATGGTTTCAGTCATTGATTTTATCCTGCAAATATGTGTAGACATTGGCCACTACAGGGCCAAGAGTTCTTGAGAAATGGCATCGTTATGATGATTATTATGTAAAGTAGAGTCTTCAAAAGCCAGAAGTTTGTTAAACCACATTATTTTATTTAAGCTATAAAATAAAATTGTACATCATACTAGCGGCCACCCGCGATTTCATTCGCGTGAAATCATTTCTTACTTGACATCACCCAGTTATAATCTATATACACACATCAAAAGTGTCTAGGGATCAACATATATTTTTGCAATAACTTTTCTCCTGATTGATATTAATTAAAATTTTCTTTAAGGATTCATCAAATAAAGTGTTTTCGTTTGTCACAGTAACGATAAACCAAGTCACCTTTGCATTAATAAAGAAATTTGCCATTTTCCTAATAAAGGGATTTTTGACATTTGAACCACTAACATTAAAGTTCGAAAAAAAGACTGAAATAACAGTTTTCTTTAAAATTTTATTGGGTAACTTAAACAATTAATAATCCGTGTTTCTACCGCGAACACTAACAACACAAGAACATCGGTTTGGCATACTCAAAATGAGTTCATCCAAATCACGCTGTGGAATGGCCGCCCATGTTCGTTGCAACAACAAAAAAAGGTCTTCTTGCGACTGGATACCCTCCATATTCGGCAGAGCTCTTCTCTGTATAGCATATCCCATGCATGCTCAATCGGGTTCAAGTCTGGCGACTGAGCAGGCCAGGGCAGGACATTGATGTTAGCTGCGGCGAGAGTCTGTCTTACAACTCTTGCGGTGTGCGGTCGTGCATTATCATGCATTAACTGAAATAAGGGACCGATTTGCACTTGTAGAGGAACGATGACGTCTGATACAATCGTCTCAGCATAAATTTGAGCGTTGAGGTTGCCTCTGATCCAAATCAACTCAGTTCTTCCGCCGATCCAAATACCCGCCCATACCATGATGGTTCCACCACTATAAGGATGGACTTCCTGGCAGGATTTTAATCGCTGTTGGCGTCCAGGGGTTCTCCAGTGTCGTATACGTCTTGTATCCGGTCTCATACCAAAACGAGACTCATCAGAAAAGCACACGAAACGCCATTGTTCTTCTGCCCAATTTCTGTGTTCAAGAGCCCATTGATATCGAATCCTACGATTGTGCATTGCTATAGGTGGTACCCGTAGCGGTCTTCGGGAATGAAGGTTCACTTCATGCAAGCGGTTTCTGACTGTTTGGTCGCTAATTAAGTTCCCTGAAGAGTGATGAAGCCTCACGGCTAACATCATGGCGGTTATTGTTGGAGCTCTTCGAGTTAAGATTTGAATGTATCGGTCTTGTCTCCGTGTGGTGCAGCGATACCGTCCTCCATGGCGCTCAGCCACGGTACCAGTGCTTCGGTAACGTGTCCAAAGTCGACTGATAACACTCTGACTTGTATTCAGAGCTAAAGCCACAGTACGTTGCCGGGAACCAGCTTCTATCATTCCCACGGCTCTGAGCATTTCTTCCCTGCTTAAATGACGTCGCCGCTCCATAATAACGTTGGTTTTAATCAGTAGTAGGGAAACAGTAGCACTAATAATGTCTTCAATGCGTTGTATGTTTTTATAGGGAAAATATTGACAGCTGATTTTCATCTTTTACTCGAATTTGATTCACAGTTCCTGATTCAAATTATGAAATGCACCAAAAAGGATCCATATAAATTTATAAAATCATAAATTTATTACAAAGCCACATCTCAATCTCAAGAAATCCGCATAAAAATGCTTGATCCCTAGACACTTTTGATGTGTGTACCTACTCGTAGATTAGTATATGTGTAATTTTGTTAATTGCAATAAATATAACTGGAATAAAAATACAAATGTATTTTATTACGACCATTCACAACGTCCCATTTATATTATTATATCATTCTCTTGCCCTTCTTTTTTTAATCTCATACAGTTTCACTACAATGAAATTTATTGATTATGTTTTAGAACTACCTTTAGTGTTTTTCTATGTGTTTACCTACATTGAATATTACGAGAATTAAATTAAGCCAATAAATATTAATATTTCAAAACTAAATTACATTACACATTTTATATTAGTTAGATATTTTGTGCTATTCTTATTTAAAAATAAACACTTTTGTTAACACTACTACAATAACGTTCGTACGTTGTACCTTCTTATTTCTTTATTTTTTTGGCTCGGAAAAAAGAACTTCAAAGTAAGAAATATGGCATGCTTTGAAGGTATTAAATAGGTATTGAATATTTATCCTTCGAAGATCTAAAATAAACCGCCCGTTTACCTGTAGCATTAAATAATTGAATCGTCAATATGGAGGGACCAACTTATATGATCAATATCTTTAAAACAATAAATGTTTCGGGCAACCAAAATCAATAATATTAAGGTAGACTAAAGGTACCGACTCTAGGTAGGTAGAACATTCCAGGGAGTACTCCATCAGTTTGGTCCCTCCATCTTGACGTCAAGATGGAGGGACCAAGCATTTTGTAAAATTATTATTTATTTGATGAGGTAGCTAAAATTATAGTCAAGGTAGGAAATGGTAGATTAATGGTATTATTTTTTCATATATGTTTGACAGACATTGGAGACTTGGTCCCTTCATCTTGATGCTAACTCATAAATGGCAACGGATAAACATCTACGAAGATGGTGCTGCTCTTCCCCACGTCTTGTCATAAACCTTTCCGTTAACCTGTCACTTCAACTATTATTAGTTTGTTTTTATTTTTTGTATATGTTATTTTTAGGTTAGTTGCTTGATAATAAAATTTTATTTAAATAAGTATATGTATAGAGTAAAAAGCACAAATATTCTTTATTAAATTTCCGTTCTAACAAACCCATTTATTTAGATATAGATTAATACCATATGGGTTAAATAAGCTTCGCAAAAAATAACTCTATTGACTGCAACAACTCTGTGGACTATCTAACACAAAAATATTTTTTCAATTCCAAACAGTAGATCCTGAGATCTTAGCGTTCAATCAAACAAACAAACTCTTCAGCTTTATAATATTAGTATAGATGAACGGTATGTCCTACCGTCAACGGCGTACAGATATTCTAATCATAATTGCATAATAATAATCGGTAAAAATTGTCAAACATTCAAAATTAATTAAAAACTATGAAAAAAAAAGAAAAATAAGTAATAATAATGTTCAACTCATAATTAAAATAATAATAAATTAACTAAACAGCAAACACTAAAATGCAAATAAGTTTAAACTATATAGAAATAAAATTACCTAGTTAATTAAAATTATAGTAGTCATTGATTCAATGTCATATTATAAACTCAAACTCAAACTCAAAAATCTATATAAAACACTAGCGGACGTCACGCGGTTTCACCCGCGTAGTTCCCGTTCCCGTGGGAATACAGGGTTAAAAATCCTATGTCACCCGGGGCTAGTGTAGCTTCCCAACGGTGCAAAAGAATTTTTTAAATCGGTCGAGTAGTTTCGGAGCCTATTCGTTACAAACAAATCTTTCCTCTTTTTATTATTAGTGTAGATTAGTGTAGATATGCAGATGAACTCAGTTTTTTACACATCATCTCTAATGTGTGCTTTTCAATTTAAGCTGAAATCGATGTTATCAAAATTTTAGGGTCAAAAAAAAAAATATTCGTCTCAAATTTTTTTTTTGCTTCCAACCATCTTTCTATGCACACTCACCAAAAAGAGGCCGACCAGCCGGTTTTCTGTCATTTAACCAAGTTTTATTTCTTTGTTTACGAAAAACTCTTACCAAATAGTACCATATTACCTAGTATTAACTGGGTTGTGGAAGTCAGATAGGCAGTCGTTCCATTTAAAATACTGGTCTTCAGCTGCATCCGGTTAGACTGGAAGCCGACCCCAACATAGTTGATGAATGATGATGTTTACGAAAAACTCATTTAGGACTTTAGTACTAAATGACCGTTCGATAGTGCATGTTGTGCAAGGCTGTGCGTGGTATAGCATCTATAGCGAGGTATCCATTATTTGATGCCTGGCGTGGCACAGTAAGTGCCCTGCATTATCTGACCCCTCTTGCAAAGAAAAGTTTCTTTCTTAGAGAGCTCAGATAAAGCAGGGCACTGACTGTACCAAATAGTATAAAATAGGTACTAAAACTTGGTTTTGCTCAAACTCCCAAAATCTCTCTTGGTCCAGTCACCCTGACGCAGAAGAACCCCGAACGAACCCTTCACTCGTCGTTGTGCAACACATGCTTGGCTTTTTATTTTTGTTATTTGTAGCGGCCGTACTTATGTTATTATGTACACAACAATAACTGGTGCTATTTTTGTACGATATATTCGTCACGGGGGTGGGTCCACCAACTCGCATTTATTTGTTTTTTTTTTGTTTATTTATTTTAACAGCGGTGCCGATGGCATCGCTGTGCATTACATGGCTCTTCGTACGATTAAGGGGAATATGTAGTTATGTTTTATATACAGTATACGTATGTACTCTTATTCTAACTATAATAAATACTTACCTAAAGGGAGACGATATTCCAGCTCCCTGTTTAGAGGTATGCATCCTGGGCAATGTTGCCATTTTATTTGAAGGAGAACTTGTTATATAACAACTACACTCCTTTAGATACACATTTCACATAATTATCAAACAATAACTATATGTAGGCACCGAACAGAGTAAACAGAACAAAACACGATGTTTAATGAACGCAAATCGACGACAACTGGAAATTATTTCTGTCGAATACCATTACGACAGATAACGATTGTTATTATGCGTATGAAACACGATTGCACATCAAAACACTAACAAGTGTAACAAAATAACTTAACAATATTGTAAATAAACAATGTCGTAATTAGTAAATCGCTTTGTATTAAATTTGACGTGGTACACGTTAGGTTACTGAATTTAGGACGAATGGGATACGGGACTTCGAGTGGGATTCGGGAAAGATCGCATATCATCGGGCGCGACTCGGTGAGCGTGCGTGTTACGCAGATAGCCAGCAATTTGGTACAAATTGAAGAGGGAATAGGAAAAAGAAAGAGATAGATGCTGCGTTGTTAGACAGAGAAAATGGACCGAAGGCGGATACTGTAGACAGAAATAGAAGTGGTGGCCATTAAGTATGCTCTGTTCCAAATTTTGAATTTATGCTATACTTCCTGCATCAGTGCGTTTTTTATAAAAAAAAGAAAGGTGACAATGTTTAATAAATATGAGAATATCACTAGAACATTAATTACTTGTATTAGTCATAAACTTATCAACTCCTACAAGAGTAATGATGATTTTTTTTCATTTAGATAGCGACTTTTTACTTATGACTTATCAGTATCACTATTCACTGCAGATATGGCGAAGCGCAGTGCCTTGTCTCAGGCAAAACATACAGCATGGCCCAACAATCAAGATCCAAATGGAAATTTTAGAAACTTTTCCAAGGCCATCCCTGCCCGTAACACGGCCATGACTCCGAATTATTTTTATGTATTTTCGGACCTAAACAGGTTTTATATTTTTGTGAAAATTTTACACCTGACTTCCCATATTATTTTATTTTTCTTCTGTCAATTTTCATGTTTTTTTGTGCTCATATTTCCATAAATATAGTTGTTTAATCGATAAAATAACTATCGCAAGGTATCATTTTGGACGACATTCCAGTGCCAGTGCATTCTGATATAAGTAATGGATACTTATCTGTATCCATTGCTTTAATTAATCATTCATGCATAATTAAGTTATGAGTGCAGCGGTGGCGGCCCCAACTTACGAGCGGTAAGTGGGTTCGAACCCAGGCAGGCACATTACTATTTTTTTGAGGGTGTGAAATCTGACTCCTCCCGCTCAGAGCAGTAGGGAGTGTCAGACTTATACTGACTAAAAACTACCCATGTTCCTTCTTAGCTCCTTGAGTCCGAGGCCGCACTACGGTACCTATCACTTTAGAACAACCCACCGGTCCTTTTAGCCCATTTTCACTGGCTTACCTTCGGGATAATTACACTCTACGTAAAGCCATTGGGCTTTCACCAAAAACCAGGAATGTTTAACTTTCCGAGTATGTGTTCTAGGTGGCTCTTCTGGAGAGTATGCTCCCCAGCAGAGCACAATCAATGTCTATTTTATCATTTCCTGATGGTACACATACAGCAATAATAATTTAAATACATTAAGTATGTTTGACCTACATCATTTTAAGATATAATTGATCGGTTTTTAACATGGTGGTTCCACGGCAGAGCAGGACACCAAAGTATAAGTATAAGTATAAGTATAACGGGCTGGTGACCGCAACTCCACGCTCAATGCGCGTATTTTACGTGCGGGTGGGAATATCACTCGATCCACCCCAGCTGCTGGACACCAAAAAATTAACCATACAATTATTTTTGACATTACAATTTTAAGAAATGTTCCTATCAATTTCTTTTATGTTAAAAACTTTTTCTGGGAGCATGATCATGCCCCTGCCAAGTCAAGCAATAAAGGGGCATGGCCGTACCATCCTTTTCTTGAACGGTTCAGGCCGTTTTCGACCTCCTATAACTTTGTTGTGGATAAAACTGCATCACATTGGCCAATGCCATGGCGATTAGCCATTAGAATGGCCTGTTTAACATTGGCGAAACGATGCAATGGAAAATGGCTATCTATTTATTTAAATAAATTAACTGACTTGGCACTACATGGATCTCACTACTTTTTATGGTAGAAGAACTGAGTTATGCATCTAGACTTATTTTACAAGTTCTGTTTTTAGTGGGTAAACTTGTCTGGTAATCCTTTTATCAGGAAAAATATGGAAAGCCAAAAATGAGGCATTAGGTTACAAAGGGTCATGTTTACTTTAATTATTTTTACTTACTAATCCGGTCATATTTACTTTTCCGCCCCTAAGACGACCCACTGACCTAAAAAAGTCCCTGTCTCCTCCTAAAAGAATCTTCTGATAAAAGAATTTAAATTAAAAGTTTAGCTACTCACATCTTAACACCAACTTCCGCAGGTATTATCTCAGCCATTTTATGATCAATGATTCAGTTCCTTTTATTTTATGTAGACAGACAAATTAAGTAATAAGAGCTGAAACAAAAATTGGATGATTGTTTAGTGCTTGCAAAAGCTTTCCAAAGTCGTGTATTGTAATCAAAAACATCATCGTACAACATGTAAGTGCTGCCCTTTGTGTTAGATAATAAAATGGTTTAAACACATTTGGTTCGTCGGTTGTAAGTACACTTCGATAAAGATAAACGCTGTTTTATTCGCACAATAAAGATTATTTACAGTAATCACCTATTTATTTCATTTATTCTATGTTATTCAATCGCTTCACTGTTCAAGTTGGTTCAAGTGTTCACTTTTCAAACAGACGAGACGTTACTTTACAATTTTTTTTTTTTTTTTGTTTTTTAATGACCTGGCTACAGGGACCTTTAAGTCAAGTCTTATTTTATTTTCCAAAACACTACACTATGTATCACATCACTTTTTAAATCGATTTAATCGTGTTTTTAATATATTTATATAGCGGTTTAAAAGTACTTTTATCTTTTAATAATTGGCACACGCAAAGCTGTTTGTAGATGGCGCTCTGAACGACTGTACTTATATAGATAGATACTCTGTGGTGGTACATTACATTGTTTATTTATGTCAGATTTTCGTACGTGATTTCGTTCAACAAAATACTGGTAAACAAATACAAAATGTTTTCACTGATGACTGTATCTCAACTTAAAGATGAGCTTCGAAGGAGGAATGCGTCAATTGCCGGAAAAAAGGCTGATTTGATTGAAAGGTAAGCATTTTAGATATTTGAGGTAAAATAACCTCAAAATAAATCATATTTATATGATTTCAGACTAAATCTATGATATCTTTACAGATTAAAGGCGTATGAGCGGAACCAAAACTTTGGTACGGATTGCGACATCCAGGATGATAACATGTATCAGTCTCCAGCCTCGGATCAATTCAAAGACATGAATGCGGATTCGTCACTTCCAAGTATTACCAAGCAAGAAATACAAGAATATTTTGAAAGGTACAATGCCAAGCCAAACGGGGAGCTTTTATACGAATCTCGCCATCTTATAACTGCCCGTTTTTGCTCGGACAGTGTTTACACATTTTTAAAAGGAGAATGCAAAGCTAGCATGAAAAAACTTGCTTACGTGGTTGATGTGAAATTAAGCTGTGAAGGTGTGGAAGAAAGCCATTGTGAATGTGCAGCAGGGAGTGGTATTCATGCATGTTGTAAACATGTAGCTGTCCTTTTGTGTGGTGTGCATGATATAGTGCAGAACAAAATGATTAAATTACACCAATCAAGTAAGTACACAAAAGCTGATGATGTTTAATAGACCCAAGAAATTATTTTATAACTCTCCGATTGCTGCTCAAAATTTACCCCACAAGAGATTAAAATCGTGTAATTATAATCCTTTACGAGAGGAAGATATAATGAATAACTACACAGATTATGTAAGTAATCTAGCCATAGGTTATGGGGAAAGTTCTATGCCTATTTTACAGACCCTACAACCCGCTAATCCTCATGGTATTGAATGGGACCACTACTCATGTTTAAAAGAGTCTCCACATGATGTACTTTTTTTTTTTTTTTTTTTTTTTTTCCTATCTTGCGATCGGCTTGATAAGCCCTTAACAGATATGTTGTGTGTTCATTGACATTAAAGAACTGTTCCTCCATTGAGAAACTGTCTCATATTATTAGTTGTGAACAAAGTCCCATATATGTTTTCTTTTGAGCCTTCTCAGGTTTACTGGTTCACATAATGCAGTGGCTAGGGTGTTAGTATGTGCCTTTATGCGTTCTTTGTATTTCTTCGCTCGGTGTTCTACTTCCTCCTTAACTGTTTTCATTTCAGTGTACTTGTGCAATTCACTCGTTCTGATGAAAAGTGGTGCATTGCATATGGTTTTGAGAGCTTTATTCTGACACCGTTGCAAGATTTCCACATTAGAAGTTTTTGCAGATCCCCATAGCTCAATGCCATATGTCCAAACTGGCTTGATTATGGTTTTATAGATGAGTATCTTATTCTCAATTGTGGTTTGCGATTTTCTGCCGATTAGCCAGTTTAGGTTTCTAAGCCGTATGTTTAACTCATCACGTTTTTTATGGATATGGGTTTTCCATGTTTGTTTCCTATCAAGATGCATGCCCAAATATTTTGCCGAGTCTTGATGAGGTAGAGTGTTGTTTCCGAGTTTAACCATTGGGCAGTTGTCTTTCCTCAAAGTAAAAGTGACATGCACTGACTTGCTGGGGCTGGCTTTTATGCGCCATTTTTTCATCCATTGGCTGACTTTGTCCAAGTGACTCTGTAGAATGAATGACGCTACGCTGGAGTTTTCATGATTACTTAGTGCAGCGGTGTCATCAGCAAAAGTGGCAGATAGTACATTGTCCGTTGAGGGTATATCTGCGGTGTACATAAGATACAGAGTAGGGCCCAGTATCGAGCCTTGCGGTACCCCGGCTTTTATATCTTGAAAGGCAGAGTAGGTATCATTGATTTTAACTCTAAATATTCTATCTTCCAAATAAGATTTCAAGAGCAGGTAAAAGTTATGTGGAAGCTGTTTCTTCATTTTGAAAAGTAAGCCTAAGTGCCAAACCTTGTCGAATGCCTGTTGTATGTCGAGAAAAACCGCAGAACAGTACTGTTTTTTCTCGAGCGCTTCTCTTATTTTGTTGACAACTCGGTGAATTTGTTCTATACTTGAATGACCAGTTCTGAAGCCAAACTGATATTGAGGGATCAGATCGTTTTCGTCAAGTATTCGTTTTAGTCTTCGTAAGATGATCTTCTCAAACAATTTACACAAAGTTGGTAGTAGACTAATTGGTCTGTAAGAAGACACAAGATGCGGGGGTTTACCAGGCTTTGGAATCATTCTTACCTCTGATATTTTCCATATCATTGGCACATGTCCAACCCTTATTATGCTATTGAAAAGGTATGTTATGCCAACTATAGCTTTTTTAGGAAGTTGTCGTAGTATTTCAGTTGTTATTAGGCAGAAGCCAGGTGCCTTGTTTAACTCTAGACTTTTTATTTCTCTTTGGACTTCGCGAGGTGAGCAGCTTTGTATTGGGAGACCTAGTTGCAGGTCAGTGTCTAGATAGTCTTGTATTTCCTTTTCAGTTTCTGTATCACCGCCATTTGGAGTAAAGACTTCATGCAAGAATTGTCCAAACACCTCAGCCCGTTCTTTGTCAGATTTAGCCCAGGAGTTGTTACTCTTTCTGATGGGATGTTGTGCAACTTGAGGGGCGACTCTACTACCTTTTACCATGTTCCAGAGTGAATACTCGTTTTTAGCTTGGGGGTTCAAGTTTGCTAATTTGTCTTGTAAGGTTTCTTCTTCAATGTCTTTGAGGTACTGCTTTAGGTTAGCAGCTGCTTTATTAAACGCCTTCTTGTCTTGGGGATGTCTACTACAGTGCCACACTCTTCTGAGTCGTCTCTTTTCCAAGATCATTGTTTTTATGGTCTTGGGTACATTCCTACTACCTTGTTTTTGTGTGGTATAAGTATCTGGAGTACATTTCCATGCGGCCGTTTGTATTAGATTTGTTAACGTTCCTGCATATTTTTCGATGCCGTCTTTTGTTTTAAGAGATACTTTCAAGTTGAGATTTTTGTCTATATAGTTCCTAAATTCATCCCAATCGGTTTTTTTGTTGTAGAGTCGCTCTTTCACGGGCCTTTCAATTATGGTGGCACTTATTGTGGCTATTACTGGTGTGTGGTCTGAACTACTGTCTAGACTACTTTCCACACTTAAGTATTGATTTGACAATCCTTTATACACAAAGAAGTCTAGAAGGTCTGGTGTTTTATTTGGGTCTGTAGGCCAGTACGAGGGTTCACCTGCACTTAATACGTATAGTTTGTTGTTGTCTATACTTCTTTTCATTTCTCGGCCTCTGGGTACGGTTAGTCGTGATCCCCAGTGAACATTTTTGGCGTTCCAGTCCCCTCCACAAATGAACCTGTGTCCCAGGGTTTTGAAGTACTTAGTAAATGCTTCTTCCTTTAAGGTGTGCTTTGGTGGACAGTAAACAGCAGATAGCGTCATGGATCCTCGTTTGTCTTGGACTGTTATTGTAGTTGCCTGTATTGGCTCTGTTTTGTAGTCCTGCAGAATTTCATGCTTAATATGTTTTTTGATAATTACAGCTGTGCCTGCATGAGCTGTTCCGTCTGGGTGGGGTGTTGAATATATGCTGTAGTTTTTTAATGTCATGTTGTTGTTTGGGGTTAAGTGTGCCTCAGATACAAGTAGTATGTCAATATTTTCATGTTCCAAGAATGTTTGAACGTCATATTTGTGTTTAATCAACCCGTTTGTGTTCCATGTTGCAACTTTGAGATTGGACATTTTAATGGACAAGTTTGGTGATTATTGTTGTAAGAAGGTTCATCATTGTTGACATTTGTTCTAATAATTTGTCTAGCTTTAGAGCTTGTTGTGTGAGTAGTATCTCCAAGTTATTATTATAATATGTTGTAGGTTGTTCTTTCACAGCATCTGCATAGGACTTATTAGTTTCTGTGGAATTTTTGATTGCATGTCTCCATTTCTCAAACATTTGAAATTGCTGTTTATGTGATTCGATGGTGATATTTTCCTGACTTACATTATTTGGTTTATTATGTGTGGTAGTGGTGTATGTCGGGATCTTTGTTGGCCTTTGTCTATTTGTTTTTCTAGAAAGTATTTCTTGATAAACTTCACACCCTTTATAGTTAGCAGGGTGTTCACCTTCACATAACGCACAAACAGCAGGATTGTTTCGATCTTTTTTTGGACAGTCTGAAGTTTTGTGATCTTGTGCACACTTCACGCAGCGGTATGGCCGCATGCAATAATTTTTAGAGTGCCCATATTGTTGGCATCGCTGGCACTGAACAATGCTTTTAGGTTTGCGGGGGTCTTCTATTTTGACTTTTTGGTTGAAAATATATTGGATGTTCTTGACCTCGCGATTGTGAATACTTTGTTTGACATTAACAAAGAAGGTCGAGGTTGGTCTTTTGTCCGAGCCATATCGAGCATTAATTATCTCACCAACAATTTCATTGTTGGAGGCTTCGACTGCTTCCCTTATAGCTTGATGAGGGGTAGTATGGTGTAGATATTTGATAACAAAGCGGTAGCACTTAGCGTCTTTTGGTGTGAACGTATGCCCAATAAGTCCATTTTCTCTTATGATGCTGATGGCTTTTTTGTAGGCTTCTGTTGTATTTATCATAACACGTATGGTGTTTTTGTTGACCATCCGGTAATTAAATTCAGGTGGGCTAATCACCGTCTCGAACAGTTTGGTTAATTCCTTGAGATCTTCTATCCCATACAATATGATCGGTGGAGGCTTACTAATATATTTGGGTTGGCCAGTTTCGTTCTCTTTCAGATCGATGGGTAAGCCTGCAAACCTGTTTTCTGTCTGAGTTGAAACAGGCGGGGGTGACAGCTCTGTGACTTTACGTTTTTTAGACGATGGCACACGTTGCCATGCGGGGGGCTGCTTTTCTATGGTCGACATTTGGGTATCAGTTTCGGCTGAATTGATTAGAGTTGTGCCTGGATTTAGCATTATAGGAACAGTGGCTGTAGTACATACTTTGGGCGTAGGCTCAGTGAGAGAGTTAGATCTCTGTCTGGTAAAAAGAGAAGGATGAAATATTTGTTGTGTCATGGCCTTTTTGCTGCTTGTGGCGGCGGTTGTGCGAGCTGGATTCTTTGGTGAAAGCGGTTCCTTAGTAGTATTTGTTTGACCAGGAGACTGAAGCTCCACTCCTGTCATATTTCTACTATTTTCGCTACTCATAGCAGATATTTCAGTTTCACAGTGGCAACACTTGTCCAAATGTCAGATGACATTTTGGCATGACGAGACAAATCAGCGCCAGTCATCTTAGTTAGCCAATCATGCGGCAGTATGACAGGGGGCACGTAAGAAATGTTACCATTACAAAAAAAACATATATTTTATGCCCTAGCAATATTGTAAACTTGTGACATATTTATGTGTTGCTTGACATAATAACAAAAACTGTTTCGAGGACATTCTTTTAATGGCGAAATTTTTATATTGTTATTTTATTAAAGTTTGAAGTATTCATAACTATTAATTTGGGTAGATTATATTAAATTGCTATTACAATTTGCATAAAACCTTGAGCAAGATTACTTGAATACGGTTTAACAAACCTTTGGGGAAGTAAAGGTTTTGCACAATGGCAACTAAATCAACGTAAATAAAATATTCCCTGAACAATTTCAAAACTGCCTGTTGCGTTTTTTCCTAATTCCTTGATATTCTTTACCTTGATATTTCGTTGTTTATATTTCCCTAAATCGAGTCGAGCTGCTGCTCCTCCGTTTAACAGGGATTAACTCAAGTCAAATATAGACTTGATTTCGAGATTGAGATTCTTAGAGCATTTAGAAGTTCAGTGCATCTTCTCTTTATACTATGTATTTGTATTTTTTTAGGTTTCCTTGCCTAGCCTTTGATGGCGGCTACTTCATTTTCTAAGAAATGAAGGAATATCAGAGAAAATGCTTCAAATGCGAGCGCTCGCCACGTGACGACCCGGGTGTAAAGTTATTCCGATTTCCTAAACCTGGAATACGGAATAGCCTTCGGTATGTACAATCTAAATCCGCCCCTAAGACGACCCACTGACCAATATTTTAGATAAAGTCACTTTAGCTGTACACTTAAAAGTACCTATTGCCTTTCTAATCAATCTCATCAATTCTTTTACAGTTGCGAGTTATGGGCGAAATATTGTTTGCCCAACGACGAGATTTCTACACAACTTTCAATTAAATTGAATGCTGAACACAGAATGCTGTGTGACAAACACTTTAATAGGATGTCCTTCGTCAACTTTTCAACTAAAAAGATGCAGTGCCAGAGGATATTAATTAAATTAAGGTAATTTATAAACATACTAGTATTTAAAGTTTTCATAAATTGAACAATTTTGATCAGACACACTAATAATTTACAGACAAGGTACTGTGTAAAGCCATCTTGTTTCCGCTGCAAAGAGTGATTGTGATATCATTATGTATAGCTCCATGATGTCATGATGGTATTAATACTTCATTTTTCGTTTAATCATAACAAACTGCAAACTGTAGGTAATAAAACATACCAAGTATCATGATACAAGTTATTATGACTTCATTCCACCCCATTTTTTTTTACTTCTAATTAAAAAAAACAAAGAAATTATGATTGAAATTTGTCCACCGATTCTAGAGTTTTAGCGAAACTAACACCGCACGATACAAACATTTTAAATTAACAGTCACAGCGAGATGTTTACAGAATAGTAATTAGATAGCATAAGGTCTTACTTTTTTATTTATCTTTTTTCTCAACCACTCACTTTTTATCTATCTGGTTCTTCTGTGACTGCAGATAGACTTGCTGTACTCATTAAAGAGGTAATAACGAAAACAAGTAAAAATACTAACAAACTATGTTTTTTTTTCAGACACATTGATACATACATAAATTTACACCTTTTTCCCATAGGGGTAGGCAGAAACTACAGAACGCCACCTACTACGATTCTTACATACTCCTTTTGCTTAATTTACGTCCATACAATACAAAAAAAGAAATATAATTATTATTTTCTATTTTTCAGGTTGTATATAATTGTTTTGATATTGGATTAATTATATCTGCATCTGTCTGTAACATGGATAGAGCTACTTCACAGAACCTTTGAAATTTAGGATCACTTAATTCCATCAATGTGTGATCTACCGCATCTACTAAAATGTTTTAGAAATTTGATCATGAAGTTATACACTTTGTGATCAAACTGGCAAAGGTATGAATAACAGTTTAATTAAATAAAATTGATTGTTTCAAAAGTTCTGCATTGTATATTAATTATATTTTCATTTACTTACAGGCATTGCTAAATGTTTGCATATCAAGAATTTTTATGAGCTGGATAATGCAAACCCAACTTCGTGTTTGCTCCTACTTTGCGGCAAGAACACTTAAACCCGAATATGAATACTCAAGTTTTAAGTCACTCTGTTGCAGCTGGAATGTATTGTAAAATATCTACAGGTAATCTAATCACTAATCTACATTAATATTGTATCACAACATCAAATGTAACTAACATGAATAAATAAAACACATCTTAACTGCCTCAATTATTCATCAAAATCGCAATTATGACCAAGATAACAAATTTTAATAATAATCTTTCAGGTGAACTAACAACGGAAGCTGCTGTCACAGCTACTCTCATGTGGCAAACATGGATAACATTTTTGATTGCCTTAACAGCAACACTCCAGACTAGAGAAAAGGGAAACAACATTCAACAAACCTTACTGGAAAAACAGCACACCTGAAATTATTTAGGAAATGAAATTGTTTTCCAATCATTGTAGTTAGTTGGATGTCGCTCTAAACCACCAGCTATTGAGGGTTGGGTGTGGATGATATATGCAGTAGTTTTTTTTTTTAAAGTTAACTGAACTATATCCCAGGCCTAGCCACGCGAAGATTGCAGCAAGACCCACTAGTTTTTTTTATTTTTTAAACTCTTAATATGTTATATCTCGAAACAATAAAACAGCACATTTTATTCAGTACATATACTCTTTTATAGAAAATTAATATTTTAAAGCATGTTTGATTTTTCAATATACAAATATAGAATGTGCTGTTTTATTGGAAAATTATCCTGTCAATCAATCACCCTTGAGGTCAGTAAATGTAATAATATACATAAGTTTTACTGTACTTTTCGTTGCAAATTGTAGTTGTAAGCACTGTTGCAATATTAAATTGGTGATTGGTGGTGGTATTCTATTCTATAAAATACATGGTGAGCTTATTGTAAAAAGTAGAAATCAGTACCTCTAGACATTGTAATGAATACATATTTTTTTTTTGCTTTTGCATATTGAATTATAGCATTTTCTGTTTACTATAATCCTAGTTGACACTAAAATACAAGTGTAAAATATACTCAGGATTATGTTTAGATGAGTCATATATTTATTATCTTTAACGTTTTGATTGTAAAATAGGTAGTGTTGTTATTGGTTTCACCATCTAGATTAATTATTTTAAATAGTATATTATTGTAATTTATACACACAAATAAGTAAAAAGTATGAACTAAAATTTGAATCTGAACTGATTCATGCAACTATATTTTTCTGTTAGACTTAATTCTGTTCTTGATGTTTGTTTATTGATGTTGGTTTGATTGTAATTGAACTTTTAAATAAACTTTGTTTAAATCATCTCCTTATTTTATTATTAAAACCTTTAAAAAACTTAAAAAACTAAAACCTGTAAGTACATATTTAGAATTGCCGCCACTAAAAGTTTATAGGGGGCGACCAATAGGTGGCATCTTAATCGCTTCTTGCCGCATTTTTTTTGTATGAAGTTGACATTCTTCTCCCGTAGGTGAGTATATGTTCTGTGAGACAAATTGTCAGGGAAAAGTAAATGGCTAAGTGGGTATCTGAAGAAACTTTGAAACAGATGATTGTCAGTTCCTAGTTTTGATCAGTTTTCTTCTTGAATCACTAGCACTTTTTGGTAACAACAATGTCACTTGTCCATCACTAACAAAAGTACTTTTTTATTGCATTTCCAAACACTGTTAAAGCAGTATTACACTCAAAATTACGAAAATTGCCGACAGCACTATTACGCGTGTTGACAGTTGTTTTGAAGTGATGTACTTTTAGAGAAAAAATACAAGAGCACAGGCTGATTCTCCAGAGTGGTATGAAAGGAGATCATGCAGAATCACAGCCAGCATGTTTTATACAGTGTGTCACAGTAAAACATACAGTGACTCCTTGATACAAAGAATTTTAGCACCTAAAGCTGTCCATACCAGAGCAGTAGTACATGGAAAAGTTCATGAACCCATAGCAATATCCCAATATGAAGAAAATTTTGGAATAATGGTAGAGAAATGTGGTTTATTTATATCAAGTAAATATCCTTTTTTAGCAGCTTCTCCGGATGGATTAATAGGACAAGAAACATTAATGGAGGTAAAATGCCCATATGCATCAAGAAACAGAACAGCCTTATTAATGAAGTGACTGTACCATACCTAGAAAAATGTAATGGACAGCTTTTTTTAAGAAAAACCCATCCATACTATGCTCAGGTTCAAGGACAGCTGCTTTGTACAGGGAGAAAGTACTGCAATTTTATTGTTTATACATTTAAAGATATGAAGGTAATTTTTATTAATAAAGATGATGTGTACATAAGTGAAATGTTAATTAATTTAATAAATTTCAACCTTCATCATTTGGAGCCTGCAATCCTTAAGAAATATATTAATAAAAACTATTTACAATTGATTAAAAAACAATAATAATGTAAAAAATTGTTTTATTTCACTTTCTCATAATACTTTCCCTAAAATTACAGCACATAAAACATAATGAAAAATATCTTAGTTGCAATAGGAACGTAGCTATGATCTAGCTCATTCTTTAATATTTTATAAGTTTTTGTTAATCCTATTATCCATTCAATATGGACCCTCTTATTAGCAAGCTCCCTGTCTTTGATTAGTGTGAGACCAGGTAACTGAGATTTCCCTTTTAAAAAAGTTGGTATTTTGACAGTCACATTTCTGTTTGCAAACATGTCTTGAATTGTGAATCCTCTGTCGGCAAGTATGCTGTCACCACTTTGGCATTTGGTCATAAGGTCACTTCGTTCAACTACTTGTCTATCACTTACTGATCCTGCATATGCATCAGAACAGTATGATAGCAGTCCGCCAGGTGTAGCACCAACTAATATTTTCAGCGTATTTGCATGTTTATAACTGCTCCATGAAGCTTGTTGTGATTTTGGCGATATATCTTGACGTTCTCAATATTTTAATACATGATTATTTTTAATTTTAATTATTTAATTATTCTAGTGACATTGTTATTTGCTAATGTTTGATTATTATTTGCCACAGTGAAATTACCAAAATTATGTTATATAAATTATTGTTGCAATTAATTGTACCTATAATAAATAATAATGTTGTGGTAGCTTTGACCAAGCTTTAAATTTGCATGCCATAAGGCGTAATATGGTTGAACTATTTTTAAATTTTAACAACTTTATGTAATTACCCATATTAGCAAATAAATGAATTTGAATTTTGAATTTGAATTTGAATTTGGGTTCTTTGGTTTTTGAACATTGATTTCAGTGCCATCCAAAATCACTCTGATATTGTTGTCATAAAGTTTAAAGCTTTCTGGCATAAAATACTGCACCATTTCTTTACTTGGCCTAATATTAATTTTTGTCCATATCTGATAAATAAAGTTAACCTATGTTATAAATATATTTGAAACAGAGGTAGGACTTACATTGAAAAATTTGCTAAGTTCAAAATTACACTTATTCTGCCTTAGCTTCATCATAGTTAAAAAGAACTGATTTTCTGTACTTAAATTTATGACATTACTGCCATAGTATTTAATTTTGTGAGCCATAGGACTAAGAGTAGAGTAAACAAAATAATTTTTTTTGTAGGATTCAAAACCAGTGTAGAACTTTATGGCTTCATCATCTTCTTTGTATTTACTTATTGATCCATACATATGCTCATGATCAACTTGAGTGTGTTTTGATAAAGATATAGTTATACTATGTGAACATTCTATAGGCATACAATGTGTGCTAGTGTCTATTGTTGTTACAATTTCTTCACAAGCTATTTCTGGCCTCAAATCACAGTCCTTTTCATATTCAGAGACAGCTTTGCTGGTTGAAGGTTGTGGCTCTTCATGAAATAGTTTCCTATGAATTCTTTTCTCCAGACAATGCTGTCGTTCAAGAGCTGCTGGATTTTCAGGTTTCACCTCAGTAAAACAAAATACAGATGGTACAGCTGTCTTCCTAAGAAACTTTGCTAGTGGTTCATAAACTGAAATAGAAAACAGGCACATTGTAGCTAATAAGTATTATCAAAACTTACAGTACAGTACTAAAGTTTAGTTTACAAATAATGTAGGTATCTTCCTTTTGGATGAATCAGAAAATTGGGCTCAATATAATAGTAAATCCCTAGCTGTTCTAGCTTACCTGTATAATTGCTTTTTCCAAAATAATCTTCTTGTTTGAAATGTGCGGCACACAATCGTGCAGTATTGCTTGCTTTAAAGTTTTGGATCCGCAAAGCAGATTCCCATTGTTTTCTTCGTGTAGCATCCTTAGGGAACAGATAAATCCCTTTATTTTTGCAGTTTAAAGCAGAACATTTAGGCATTTTATTCTAAAATAAATAACGTGTGAAATGTAAACAAACAAATCCATACAATTTGACAATCGTTCGTTATGTCAAATCAATGACAGCGGACAGTCAATCATGGTGCCACCTAGCGTGATAAAAATTTAGTTTTCCTCCCCATTGTTGAAGTGGCGGAGTATCCAATCGAGAACAAAAATCATTATAGGTTGAAATAGGATCATACAATAAATCATTAAATATTGTTTTGGAAATAGTTTTATACTAATAGGGGGATTAATGTGGTATTTATCTATTTGTAGTGAAATCTCTGTTATTGTTGGATAGCTGCCCATGGCATCATCATGCACAAACCACTCGCATATTGATGCGAGGCTAGCACTAATAAAGCTAACATCAATTGCAGAGGGATTTCGTCTCGGGTTGTTAACAGTTGTCTAACTACCATCATTTAAAATACATAAATCCAAGTCATTGTTATTTTACTTGGTGATTAAATAAAACTCATTATAAGTCACAAGAACGTGCGTCCTTTATTTCCGCCATCTTCGGTCGTGTCTCCCGCCCAGTGTTGCCACCTTATCCTAACATCCTCCTTCACAAGTCTTATAAAGTAGATAGTGATAACATAATTAAAAGAAAGAAAACTTATCCTAAGTTTACACTCTTAAGAACTCTTATCTAAATATAACTTGAATTAACTACTTTGAATACACTTCTAATATAATTTTAGAATTAAACAAAACAATCTAAGTTACCATTTTGTAGCTTAGTTTCAGTAGGTAATGATTAAACATTTTGAGTATCTAGATTAGCCACATTTAATCATCATATCTCTTAGGTCTATATACTTTGCGACCAACTCTAGTAACATAAACAGGACTATCTTCCAGCAAAGTATCATCTGACTGGGGTCCAGCATCCTCATCTACAGATCTAGAGGTTTCATATGATCCAATATTCCCATATGCACCAGCTATGGATGGTTCTTCAGATTCAGCATCCTCAAATTCCCCAGCTATGGAGGATTCTTCAGATGACAAGACTATTTCATGAACCGAGCTACTCTCTAATAGTTCTACATTTGACAAAGAATCATGACTACTTAATTCTATGTTTGACAAAGACTCTTGACTATCTATTTGTACATTTGACATGGATTGATCATGACTAATACTTGTATCTTGAATGTCACATTCACAACTTGGTTTAGGAAGACACATTCTGACATACATACTTGATAATGCAATTGGTATAGTTAAAGATTGATCTTGTTTTAATATTTGGTGCCTTTGATTTAGCAGAGTCCTTGTAGAAGCCTTAGACATTGAATCAACATTTCTAGACTTGACATGTAATATGTGACTACGATTTCTACGATATACCTTTCCATTGTTAGCTTCTACCAAATATGACCTTGGACAATTTTTTAGAACTTCTTTTATTACACCGGGCTCCCAATTACTATCAGGCATTTTCTTAAACATGATAATATCACCTTGATTTAATGCAGGTAGATTCTTAGCACCTTTATCATAGTAAAACTTATATTTTTGTTTATGTTTATTGATCCTTTCCTTTTGCCCTTCAAATTTTATAACTTTAGGCTTTAGCAACTCTTTTGACATGGGTAAGTTATATCTCAGTTTTCTGGACATCAATAATTCAGATGGAGATTTCATGTACTCTTTATCATTACACCTATAATGCAACAAAGCCAGATATGGATCTTTATTTTCATCATATGCTTTTTGCAATATCTTTTTAACAATTTTAACTGCTGACTCTGCTTGGCCATTTGACTGTGGAAAATTGGGACTAGAAGTGACATGATCTATGTCCCATTCTTGACAAAAACATTTAAATTCTTTTGATTCAAATGGTGGTCCATTATCTGTATACAATCTCAAAGGGATTCCATGTCGAGCAAATATTGATTTAAGTTGTAATATTACATTTTTTGCTGTAGAATCATTGTTTAGTTGAGCAAGTTCAATGTACTTTGAGTAGTAATCAACAATGACTAAATATTTTTTATTATTGAACTGCAATAAGTCAGCACCTAACTTTTCCCAAGGAAGAGATGGATCTTCTGCCAGCAATAATGGTTCTTTTGTATTGGCTGGTCTATATTTTAAACAAATTTGACAATTCTCTACCATTTGTTCAATTTCATTGTTCATACATGGCCAGAATATGACATTTCTTGCAAGAATTTTGCTCCTAGATATACCTGAATGGCTAGCATGAATCTGATGTAACATATCTTTACGCATTGACATTGGAATTATTATACTATTATTTTTGAAGACTATTCCATCAATAACATGAATTTCTGACCTATAATTCCAATAAGATCTTACAAGTGAGTCTGTTTTATTTTTGTGATCAGGCCACCCTTCATTAAAATATTTCGTAAGTAATTGCAAACATGTATCCTTATAAGTTTGTTCTTTAATTGTTACTAATTTAGACTCAGATATAGACAGTGCTGTTATAAACAAGTTTGCATGTATGGCTATTTCTTTATCAATTGCATGTTCCATAGATTCTGATAAAGCAGCTCTAGATAGTGTATCAGGAATGTATAATTTTGTGCCCGGAATGTATGTGACTTCTATATCATATAGCTGCAGTGCTAACATCATTCTTTGTAATCTGTTAGGTACTTGACTTAATGACTTATTGAATAAGGTGACTAAAGGCTTATGGTCAGTCTCTACTTTAACTTTGTGTCCATAAATGTAGTGATGAAATTTTTGACAGCCAAATAAAATAGCAAACAATTCTTTTTCAATCTGGGCATATCTTTTCTGACAATCAGTTAATGTTTTTGAAGCATAAGCTATAGGCTGACCTGACTGCTGTAATACTGCACCTAAAGCTGACTGTGAAGAATCAACACTCAGTGTCAGTGGCTTTTTATTATCATAGTGACGCAAAACTGGAGCAGATGTTAATGAGTTTTTTAGATTTTTAAAAGCCTTGTCATGGTTCTCATCCCATAACCATTGTGAGTCTTTTTTAAGAAGGTTTCTTAATACTTCTGTTTCTGAAGATAAATTTTTAATGTAACTCCCTAGGTAGTTAACCACACCTAAAAATCTTTGCAAGCTTTTTTGACAATCAGGTTTAGGCATTTCACAGATAGCTTTTATTTTATCATAGTCTGGTGACATTCCTTCAGCACTGAACACATGACCTAAAAATTTTATTTTTGTTTTTCCAATAATACATTTGTCTTTGTTAAATTTTAAATTAATAGATTCTGCCCTTTCTAATACTTTCTTCAAGGTTTCATTATGAGATTTCTCATCTGATCCATAAATGAGCAAGTCATCAACATAAATTATTAAGTTTGGTATATCAGAGAATGACTCTATAAGTATTTTGCTAAAAATTTCAGTGGAACAATTTAGACCATATGGCAGACGCAAATACTTATATCTCCCATATGGAGTGTTAAATGTACATAAATCAGAGCTAGCAGAGTCTAATGGGATCATCCAAAATCCTGAATAGGCATCCAAATGTGAATATATTTTGGCTCCATTTAGTCTACATCTTACATCTTCTAGAGAAGGTAATGGATAATGAGACCTTTGGATGGCCTTATTCAAGTTTCGAGGATCCAAACAAATCCTTAACTGTTTATTGGATTTTTCAACAATAACAATTGAGCTAACCCAACTAGTTGGTTTGGAGACTGGTTCAATCACTCCTAGTCCTGTCATCCGATCCAATTCCTCCTTTAGTCTTGCTTGAAGTGCATATGGTACTTTGCGCTGTGCATCTATCATTGGTTGTGCATCAGATCTCACAGTCAGGTGACACTTGCCCGGCAGACACCCCAGGCCCTGAAAAACATTTTGATGTTCATTTAATAATTGTTGTAAGACTGGTTGTTGTTTGTCACTATTATTTATTGTATATATTCTTTTAACAATACCTAATTCAGTACATGTATTTGCACCTAAGACTGGCTGACATGGTATGTTAACTACAATAAATTGAATCTCATATTGTTGATTATCCTTATGACATTTCAGAGTACAGCAACCTTTGACTGGTATTTTACTACCTCCATAAGCTACTAGATTAGCTGTAAAACTTTTAAGATCATTATCACATAATTTTAATTTATGAAATAAATCATATGACAAACAATTAGCTCTAGCACCAGTGTCTATTAAGAATGTTACATTTTGTTCATTTATTATAAAATCTATGAGCCAATCTTTCATATCTATGTGATTAATGAGACATTGTTCAGTATTTATGACACCCAGAAACAAATCATTGTTGGAGTCACAATTATTGGATACTAAAAACAGGTTACCTGTGTCCTCACTCTTGACTGCTTCAACTGTATTTATTTGTGTTTTACACAGTTGTGCAAAATGTCCCATTTTCTTGCATTTGTGACACTGCTTTCCTTTTGCTGGACATGTAAACTTGTGTACTTGCCCGCAGCGTGTACATTTTTGTGTTTTGGTCTTGGAAGACTTCTGAAATGCTGCAATTTCAACATCCCCACCCTCCAAGTATGAGGTATTGTTGTATGACATCTCTATTGATTTGTATATAGTAATCAATCTATCAAGTTCTATATCATTTTCCGCTAGAAGTCTTTGTCTTATTTGACTGTATTTTTTACTTAAATTGCATATAAATATGTCTCTTATTAGTGAGTCCTTTAGCTCCTTAAATTCACAACTAGCAGCTAACTTCTTCAATTTAGTCAAAAATACGTCCAAGGAGTCATCTCCTTGCTGTAGACTAAAAAATTTATGTCTTTCAATAGCCAAATTTTTCTTTGGTATAAAATACTTGTCAAACGCTGCTAGGACCGATTCATAACTCTGTCTTTCTTCTTCAGAGAAGCCGTTATAGACATCCAAGCATTGCTCGCCCATGAAGTGCAGTAAAATAGCAATTTTTCTGTCTTTACTCTCCTTGTCATACTTCATGGCGATTGAAAAGTTCTCAAAGATCTGCTTCCATTTTGTCCATGTAGCTACAGTGTCTGAGTTGTTGAGATCAATAGGCTTGATAATGTTAATTTGACCTTCCATGGTGCCCATTTTCACTTGGCGAAGTTAGCGGTCGAGCGAGTCTTGACTTGACTAGCACGTGGTAAACTAGCATGCAATACCTTTGTATCACGACGATTTTATGCAAACACTATTTTAATTGTTCACTTGTAAAGACTTTTCCGCTGCCACCATGTTATTTTACTTGGTGATTAAATAAAACTCATTATAAGTCACAAGAACGTGCGTCCTTTATTTCCGCCATCTTCGGTCGTGTCTCCCGCCCAGTGTTGCCACCTTATCCTAACAGTCATCAATGATATTACATAAATCCTGACCTCTACTCTTAGTGGATAGACAACCAAATGCAATGTGGTGCGCATTAAAGTCACCACTGACAAATATAGGCTTTGGAATGTCATTAATTATATTACGTAGTCTATTGATCCGTATATGTTCACTAGAAGGAGGATAATATACACATGCACAGTAGATAAGGACAGAGCAACAGTTTGAATGTCTTCATAAAATATAGTGTTTAAAACTTTTTATACGGTTTAATCAATATTGCTACACCATTATGTGTAATAATGGAATTTTTACTATAAATATTATATCCAGGTATTCTAAAACTATTGTCTTTAAACCATGTTTCGTTAAGTAAGCAAATGTCAATATTTTGTTTTTGTAAGAATTGAATCAATAAAGGTTTTTTACTATTAGCACTTTGAATGTTATAGGTACTGAGCAATACGTAGCTTAGACAGTGAGTGACCTGGATCCATTACTTTAGATTTTTAAGGAGTATTTCTGTAATACTATTTACAGTGGTAGGCGTATTATCTCCCTTATTACCCAGTTCCACCAACGTCTGTACCAGGGCGATAAGTACGTCGTTGTTGGCCACTATGTGGGCTTTGATGTCAACCCTAGGAGAGACATCTTTAGTTTTATTTACACTTTGTACAGACTTATTTACAGATACAGGTTTATTTACAGGTGTATATACAGGCTTATTTACAGATTTATTTACAGTGTCAAATGGTTTAATTTTTGGAGGTGGCAGAGGTGGGAATTGTGTATTGTCATTTGTTTGGTTTTTTGATGTAGCACTTGCATAAGTTATCTTATTTTTCCATAATCCAGATATTGCAAGATGAATTGCAACAGCAGATCTCTGTTGGTCTATCACATTCTTTATATAAATGCTCACCTCCACGAATGGAACATCTTTGTTTGCCATTACATAATTATCCTAGCAGAGTGGTTAAATTTAAAGCAACGGAAACATTGCTGTAATGGGGGTACATATTCAAAAACTCGGTACGAAAACAAATCATATTGTACATTATCTGGAAGTATATTCGATAGAAAAGTAATGCTAACTGTTTGTAGTGGTACTCGTCCTTGTCCTATCTTCTTTGTAAATCTTCTTATAGCTATTATTTCATAAATTGATGTTAGTTTGTGTAAAGTTCTTTGTTGTAAATGTTTGCTGGTACAAATCTGATTATACCTGTTTTTTCTATTTGCGCAGCCGGAATAAAGGCTTTCAATCCATGTTTGTTGAGAAAAGCGCTGTTGTTAATAAAGTTATTGGCCGTATTATATTGTTTGAATATTACTGCTATTTTATTTGCGTTTATTCTTTGTATAGCCGTAACCCCTTTTATTTCGCTAGAAAATATATGGTTGAGATATAGGGCTCTTATTGCCTAATCTATCCTTGTTGTCGGTATTTTCGACAAATACTTTAAAATCAAAATAATTGGCATTTTCTGGGTAAAGTCTTTTATAGTCTGGTTTAATATACGGAGAGTAGTCATGCTCACCGCCGCCGCCATCCATGTCCATGCCTGTCCCTCCGCCTTCGGCGTTAGGCCGAGGCCGTTAATGTAAGGTGGGCGGGTTATCCACGCCCCCCTCATTTCCTGTCATTTGCCCCGGTTTACCCACCTAGCGCTACTATTTTATTTCACTAAAACAAAAGACTAAGAAATATTTAAAAGATATTACAATTCCTAAACTTAATAAACCAAATCATTCCTCCCGGTCCTTGGTGGAATGACATTTGTGAAAAAAGTGTCATTGCCTCTTACAATGCATTGAAACTTTACAGAAGTGAACCTACTATGGAGAATTATTTAGATTATTTTGAAAAGATGCACTTAAGGTGAAAGCGTCAGGAAGTTCATATAATTCGAGGAACGACTTTTTCGAGGTCAAAGTCATTCCTCGAATTATATGAACTTGGAGGGTTGTATTGATGATTTTGATGATTATAATTCTGTAACTACATACGTCTTACAATCGCGTCCAACATTTCAATCAACATACAACCTAGCACTGGCCTGCAAATTGCAAAAAACGTAAGAAAATTTGAATTTCGCGGCTATCCTGACGCTTTCACCTTAATAAAGAACCATTTCGGAACAAAAAAGAATAGGTTGGGATGACTTATGTAACACTTTTAATAGAACTACTCCTAGTAAGATTTGGAATCTTCTCAAAATGTTCAAAGGTATAAGAGCTGGCAATAAATCATATAAAGATGAGTTTATTTCTCAATTCCTAGATAAATTATCGGATAATAGCAATTTAATTGATGACCCCTTACTGCATAGCATGACATATCGGGCATCAAGGATTTTTGTCACGTCATTTAAATTTGGTACATTATTTTCCTTCTTGCAACTCTTAAATCAAAAACCGGTAATATTATTTGACGTTTGTAAAAAAAATTGGTGTCCAGCACTAGTAGAAAAGAAGAAATGGCGGTTTGTTTCCTAACGGTCGACATGAGGTAAGTGGACTCTGCTTTTGGGGTATTTCTGCAGGGATTTTCACGATATAGGGGTACGATAATTATTTTGCATACAATAGGCATTTATTGAAAGACAATAGGCAAAAAAAAACTAGATTTGCATGAATGATTGCAAATATTTTTGTTGCCAAAGGTAGCACCCATAGGGATAGCATGCAGTCGCAGGAAAAATTGTTTGACAGATACCTATGGGATTGTATGCACAATGACAACAAAAATGAGAAAACCATTTATGGGATAGCATGCATTTCTGTCAATTTTAAGAAATATTATTTAACATTTGCATAACATTTTGGAGAAGCGGCTATGATATTTTTTTGTTTCCTTGGTTTGATTAGGCTTGCTCGCTTGTTTATTTTGCACCTTACGCTTGCTTCTTTCCCCAACAGTTTGTGAACAACAATGCCAAGACGGAAACAAGTGCATGTAGTCTACATTCCAGATGGGACTGAAGACGAAGAGCTTCTGATGAAGATCTTCATCAGAAGCTCTTCGTCTTCCGTATCTATGCGGAATGGCGAGATAATCGTGGATCGGACCCGTTATATTTGTCTGAGTCCGATGAAGATAGTGACGTAGATTCACAGTCAGATATTGAATTTGAAGCCCAAATTGACCAGCCTTCAACAAGGGAAAACTTCTATGAAGACAAAAGGGAAACTGGTCAGCGGCAGTATAGCGTTCCTTTTATTATGATAAAATAAAATGAAACATAAATTAGTAAATATATGGGTTTTTCTCATTTAATTTATCTTTCCCTTCACATATGCTAGTTATCACCAGCTTATACCAGAATTCTTCCTATATCCTGTAGTAGCCTACATAACAGGAGCATACGTGCAGCCGGCACGGAGCGCGGCCGCGTACTGAGACGTCAGACGTGCGCCTGCGCCGCCGCCTCGGGATCGTGCTATTCGGGTGCGCGCGCGCCGCCGCATCAGCGCGCCGACGACATACCTGCTCGGAGTCCAGTGTCGCACTGAGGTAAAAACATAATTGAGTTTTATTTCTAGTCAAACTCTAAACTGGTGACCCTGACGTAAGACCGCAAAGCATTCACCATGGCTGCGCCGAGTGATCAACCTCCTAAACTAACTCTGAGCCAGGAAGACGTCGAAACCATCTCAGTTAAAGCGCGTTTACCCCAGTTCTGGCAAGACAAACCCAGACTCTGGTTCGCACAATTCGAGACCATGCTCGCTAACCAAAAGCTCGGCGATGAAAACAAATTCGGCCTCGCCGTGGCACAATTGGAGAAAATAGACGTGGAACAAATAGGTGACATCATTTTGTCACCGCCTAATACGGGAAGATATGAACAACTAAAGACAAGGTTGCTATCAGTTTATGAAGAATCCGAGACCAAACAGCTTCAGAAACTCCTAAATGATGTTGAACTGGGCGATCAACGTCCTTCGCAGCTTCTTCGTCGAATGCGGGATCTAGCTCGAAACAAGATACCTGACGACACACTACGCATGCTATGGATGAGTCATTTACCATCATCGACGCGAGCTGTACTGGCGGTCAGCGAAGAATCAAAGCTAGATGCACTGGCAGCGATGGCAGACAAAATGGATGAGCAGACAAAGGAAGTAAATTCCGTTTGTTCCTGTGCTCACGCCATTAAGAAACCAGAACAACCATCAACATCATCGGACTCAAAAATCATCGAAATGATCGAGACGCTTTCAAAAGAGGTAGCTGCGTTGAAAATGGACCGATCACGAAGCCAGTACCGCCGTCGTCGTTACCCGGATTCACAGCGATCACGATCACGTTCGAAATCAACGAAACGAAGCTCGATCTGCTACTTCCATAGACAGTTCGGAAGGGAAGCCTACAGATGCCGCAGTCCGTGTAGTTTTGACAACAAGAAACCAGAGGAAAACTAAAAGAAGCTTCAGCTGCGACGGGAGTTGAAGTTAACGAAATATCTAAGTACCGTCTATTTATCAAAGATTTAACATCGGGATATCATTTTCTTATCGACACTGGAGCCAACGTTTCCGTATTGCCCGTACTAAGAACAGAAAAACGAAAACAGAAGCCAACAAATCACTTATATGCCGCCAATGGCTCATCAATACCTTCCTACGGCGAACGATCCATGGTGCTAGATATTGGACTGCGCCGACCATATCGAGGGAGCTTCGTGATTGCAGAAGTCAAGCGACCAATACTAGGAGCTGATTTTCTTCACAAAAATAGACTCACAGTCGACGTACATGGGAGAAGACTAATCGACAAAGAAACGAGTTTGTCCGTAACCGGCTACGTCACACCAAGTTCGTATCACAGCATCAATACGGTAGATGATCAACAGCCATACCACGACTGGCTCGCGTTGTATCCAGATATAACTCGTCCCAACCTGAAGCTTTGTCACAGCGAAGTGGAGCATCACATAGAAACAGCCGGCCCGCCAGTGTATGCCAAAGCAAGGCCGCTGCCACCCCACAAATACAAAGCAGCAAAGGAAGAATTCGAGGCAATGATCGAACAAGGGATTTGCAGACCATCAAACAGCCCTTGGGCTAGTCCGCTTCACCTGGTACTCAAGAAAGATGGCAAATATCGAGCCTGTGGAGACTATCGTCGACTCAACGCAGTGACCGTCCCTGACCGATACCCCATACCGAGACTCCACGACTTCACATACAATTTATTAGGGAAGAAATACTTCTCCATAATTGATTTGAAAAAGGCTTATTACCAAGTGAGAAACCGTGAAAAAGATATTGTGAAGACGGCCGTAATTACGCCATTCGGTTTATTTGAATTCACAAGGATGTGCTTCGGCCTACGAAACGCTGGGCAAACGTTTCAGCGTCACATCGACAACGTACTACGAGGGCTACCCGTTTTCCCTTTTGTCGACGACATTTTAGTCGCATCAGAGACAGAGCAAGAACACAGGAGAGACCTCGAAGAAGTGTTCAAGAGGCTGCATGAAAACGACCTACAACTAAATGTTGCCAAATGCATTTTTGGGCAGTCAACGCTCGATTTTTTGGGCTACACGATATCGCCCGAAGGAATTAAGCCAACAGGGGAAAAGACAAAGGCCATTACGTCATATCCCGTGCCAGAAACTATCCAACAATTACGCCGTTTCCTAGGTATGACGAATTTTTATAGAGGAAACATTCCTCACGCCGCTAACCACCAAAAGGAGCTCAACAGTTACTCAATACTCAATATACTCAATATCTTTATTGCTTTACCATAATGTGTACTTAGGTGGTATAGTATATAATTGAGATCATTATGGACCCTGTAGGGCACAGCAAAAGGGTAGGAGAGAGGAAGCCCTGTTTTAGGAGATCATGAATAACTATTATTGCTATATTATTTAATTTAATTTATTATTACTCGTATTTCTAAGTATTTTAATTGCATTATTATTTTTGTTATATTATTTTATTATTATATTACATTATTTATTACTATCATTTATTGTTATATTAATAATTACCATATCATACCATTTTTATTTTAGACATATCTAGAAATTGCGTGACTATCACTAATTTTTGTTATCAATTATTATTCTTATGTCATTTTTTATTATATTTGTAATTTCCTTAACATATACTTTAAACATTTACTCCTATTATTTATGTTTATCATTTAAATATTCATCTAAGGAATAATAGCATTTTTTTATTAATAAGTTTTTAAGTTTTGTTACAAATATATTGAACTTTTCTTCTTTCTTTATTATGTCTGGTAATTTATTGTATATCTATAAAGACATTACGTAGGGACTTGTGGAATGCATTTTTAGCCTGGATGTTGGTATGTTTAGCCTAGATCGGTGCCTAAGTGTGTACTGTGATTGGATGTCTTCGCGTTTTGTGTAGAACTCTTGATGCTTACGGACAAATTTACATATTTCTAGGATATAAATGCTGGGGAGGGTTAGAATATTATGTTTTAGAAAATAGGGTTTGCAGCTGTTAGTTTGATCAATATTTACCATGATTCTAACTAGTTTCTTTTGTAGGGTAAAGAGTGTCAGTGCATCTGTACTATTTCCCCAGAGGGTTACGCCGTAGTTAAGCCATGCATTGGCATACGCATAATATGTGGTGAGGGCAGTTTGTAGATCGGTGGTCTTTTTAATTTCTCGAAGAGCGTATGAGAATTTTGAAATTTTTGAACGGGTTTTTTGTATTTGTTTTTTCCAGTTGATATGTTTATCTATTGTAAGTCCAAGTAGTGTAAAGTCATCAACAGTTTCCAATTTTGAGCCGTTAAAGGTGAAATTTAAGTGTAGAGGAGCTTTTTGATAAGGGTGGAAAACCATTAATTTAGTTTTAGCATGATTAATTTCTAAATTATGACATAGTTATCTACATGACTCGAAGAAGAACGACAAAACTAAAATACAATGGAACGAGACAGCAATACAAGCCTTTAATAAGTGCAAAGAGGACATAAAAAACGCCGTCCTTTTGTCTTACCCATCATCAAGCTCACCCTTTGCTTTGATGACGGACGCATCTGAATCCTGTGCAGGAGCAGTACTTCAACAAAAAATAAAAGGGAAATGGAAACCAATCGGATTTTACTCGAAGAAATTCAACGACGCACAAAAGAAATACAGTACCTACGATCGAGAGCTACTATCCATCTACATGGCTGTACGATACTTTCGTCGAGTCGTTGAAGGCCGTGACGTAACCGTTTTCACGGACCACAAGCCACTCGTTAATGCACTGAACGCAATCAGCAAGAACGAAACACCGCGACGCGCGAGATACTTGGAATATATCGGCCAATTCATCACGACTATCCAACACATATCCGGAAAAGATAACGTAGTCGCTGATGCATTATCCAGAGTGGACACAATAACTTGCCCGACACCGATCAACTACGAGGAATTAGCAAAAGCACAAGCTCAAGATAACGAGTTAATACAAATGAAGAACAATGATCGCTGCGTTTTCAAGCGAATTAAACTACCTGGAAGTACAACAAAAATCAGCTGTGAGTTATCTACGGGATTACCTCGTCCTTACCTACCGGCGGCGTTCAGAAAACAAGCGTTCCAAGCAATTCACGAACTTAATCACCCAGGCGTAAGAGCGACCAAGCGACTTATTACAACGCGGTTCATCTGGCCATCAATGAAGAAAGATGTCAGTAATTGGTCAAGAGCGTGCGACCAATGTCAACGAGTCAAAGTACATCGCCACACCAAGGCACCGATGGCGAGTTATACGCACGTTGACCGATTGGAACATTTACACATCGATATAGTCGGACCACTGCCAATTTCTAACAACTGCAGGTACTTGCTGACGATGATAGACAGAGCAACCAAGTGGCCAGAAGCGTATCCCATCGACGAAATAACCGCAGAAAAAGTGGCAAATGCTCTGTACGAAAACTGGATAGCAAGATTTGGTTGCCCAGGAACGATAACAACAGACCGCGGCACACAGTTTGAATCCGAACTATTTAACAAACTAATGCATCGCATGGGCATTCATCGGACTCGTACCACTGCTTACCACCCGCAAGCCAACGGCTTGATTGAGCGCTGGCACCGTACGCTGAAGACTTCACTCGCTGCCAAACTATATTCAACTAGTTGGACATACGAACTACCAACCGTTCTACTGGGTCTGCGTGCAGCATTTAAAGCCGACATCGGAACAAGCAGCGCTGAACTACTGTACGGGCAAACACTACGACTACCAGGGGAATTTTACGGAGAAAAAACCAGTGCAATTAACACTCCATCACATTTCATGAGTCATCTCAGCGAGTCCTTGAAGAAAGCGCAGGTACAGAGGAAAAGCAATACTAATCGTGCTGTGTTCGTGCATGACGACCTATACAAATGCACACATGTATATATTCGCAACGACGCAGTCCGCAAGCCATTGACGCCTACCTACAGCGGACCACATAAAGTGATTAAGCGCTGCGAAAAATACTTCAATGTACAGTTACCAAACAGAATCGCAAACATATCAATAGACAGATTGAAGCCTGCTTACTACCTGAACACGGAGGAAGGAAAGGAAGACACGCCAGCGTACGCACACGTCACAAAATCAGGCAGAACATCAAAGCCACCTGTACGCTTCGCTGGCGGGGAGTAATGTAGTAGCCTACATAACAGGAGCATACGTGCAGCCGGCACGAAGCGCGGCCGCGTACTGAGACGTCAGACGTGCGCCTACGCCGCCGCCTCGGGACCGTGCTATTCGGGTGCGCACGCGCCGCCGCATCAGCGCGCCGACGACATACCTGCTCGGAGTCCAGTGTCGCACTGAGGTAAAAACATAATTGAGTTTTATTTCTAGTCAAACTCTAAATCCTTATATATAATAATATTAATATTACCTATACTTAAATTCTCATTTTGATCTTATATTCATATTTTGCCAGCTAATTCTGCATACAATGACATATTTGGCAAACTTAATAATATACCTAGAACTGCATATAATGCCATATTTGGCATTAAAAGTTTTTGGTAAATATTTTCAAAAATACCAGAGATAGATTTTTTTTATATTTTATGTGGGATGTCTTGGGGTCATAATACTTCACATATTTTTTTCGTCCCAATCAAAAAATCCATGCAGTAAGGGGTTAATAGCTTAGGCAATATTTCTGAATTAAATAATGATAATACAAATTAAAAAAAATTGTTAGATCCTTTTACATGGTCTGAATTTGAAATGAGCTTGATATCTCGGAAAGACACAACACCTGGTTTAGATGATTTTCCCTATAGAATTATTAAAAATGTAGATGAATCTGCACAAAAAATATTTCAAACTCAAACTCAAAGCATTTATTTCAATTAAACCATTACTGGCACTTTTGAATGTCATAAGAACAATTCATAAAACAAAACTACGAAAAACTACGAGTGCAATACGTCATTCCGAAAGCCACCACGCCGAACCACACGCCGCCGAATGCCCGCAACGACGAACACTGCAAGCAAAAAAAGCACGCAGCGACGCACACCGCAACAACGAATGCACGAGACCTCGAATCACGGAACAACGAATGCACGCCGCAACGTGCAACCGCCGCCCCGCGACCCGGAGCCCCGCGCACCAGCCACCACGGCACGCGCCGCCGCGCGCCCCCGCACCCACAGCACTCGCCGCTGGTAACATCCGGCGCCGCGCAACCCGACGCAGCAACCCCCGAAACAACGTATTGCACTCCTAAGCTACAGTCACAGTCACAAGGCATAATAACTTGTGAAAGTACTGTAGTTGCCAGTTCCCTAGCGTAGATCTCTATGGAGAAGAACGGGCAAGAAACTCCATGGACACTCTTTTAAATCAAAATATTGTTACAAAATCTTGCTACATTACATCATTCATGTTGAGATGGTATATTATGTGAGAACTATGTAGCAAGACGTGCAAGTTAAGAGCGTCCGGAGTAAAAAAGTATAATAAACAAATCAAAAAAAATATGTATATATTTATAAACCATGGCAACTAAGAGATGACCAGTCTCCACTGACAGCGCCCGTTCACGAACATGACGCATGGATCAGCACCATTCAACTTAACCATTTTGAAGGGAACTAAATGATCCGACACACGCGCCACCATCAGCGAGACATTTGAGTGAGCATGACATTCTCTCAGCCACCAGGGCATCGTCATTAAAAATAATATATCTAAATGTAAAAAGTGGCTTTATAGTACATAGTACTCACACATGTGCCATGCAATTATATAATATTAAGATATTGAATCTATACAATGCAAAGAAATAATTACAATCTTCTGCAGCCTCTACAATAATATTCTCCTATAATCTCTTCTTAATTCTCCTCTACAATATTCTAATAAAATATTTTTTTTTTTTTTTTTTTTTGGAATTTTATGACCTGGTAACTGGACCTTTAGGTCAAATCTTATTTTATTAACGAACACTGCACTATCACTTCGTTTTTAAATTGTTTTAATAGTATTTTTAATGTATTTATATATCGGTTTGTAAGTATTTTTGTCTTTTAATAACTCTTCAAGTGGCGGCGGGCGGGATAAAGTATTGCACTTAATATTCACATCACTAAGTTCACTAGCCAACACTAATCTGTCAAGCAAGAAGTTTTGACAGTCAAAAATAAGATGGTCCGTAGCATCTCTACTTAAGGTGAAAGCGTCAGGATAGCCGCGAAATTCAAATTTTCTTACGTTTTTTGCAATTTGCAGGCCAGTGCTAGGTTGTATGTTGATTGAAATGTTGGACGCGAGTGTAAGACGTATGTAGTTACAGAATTATAATCATCAAAATCATCAATACAACCCTCCAAGTTCATATAATTCGAGGAATGACTTTGACCTCGAAAAAGTCGTTCCTCGAAAAAACGTAAGAAAATTTGAATTTCGCGGCTATCCTGACGCTTTCACCTTAATCTGTGGATGGTCCATGGTTCCTTCTTGGTAATCACAATGCGGGCATGTATTGCTTGTAATAATGCCAAGTCTAGCAAGGTGTGACGGAGCAGTATTATGGCCAAAGCGCAATCTATTTATCGTAGTAATAAAGTCTCGGCTGGCTTCATTCAATCTATTGTACCAGGGTCTAACAGGTAATCTTTCTTGTATACTTCCATACCATTTTCCTTTGATGTCTTGGTCTTTCTTCCACATTTCTAACCATAACTTACATATATTTTCATTAATGCATTGCAGGAAGTCAGTCATAGGAATGTCCATTGCATTTCTAACATCAATAGCATTACTACCTTCGTAGGCGGTTTTATCAACAACTTCATTGCCAGAGATACCTCGATGAGAAGGTACCCACAAGAATACAATCTATATGTGCATAAGATAATATTGATAAATTATTTCTTTGATGAAATACAGAATATAATTTAACTTAAATGAAACTGTAAGGTTAGATAAGGCTTTTATCAAACTTAGTGAATCAGAAACAATCAAAAAGTATTTACAATTGCTAATTTGGCGAATATGTATTAATGCCTGATAAACCGCATATGCCTCTGCAGTGAATATAGTACATGTATTGTACAGAACAAAGCTTTGAGAGAATTTAGCATGTGGATCATTATTATATAGCAGCACGTACATAATCACTCCCCTTACTGCCATCAGTGTAAATAACATGATAATTCTTATTATCTGCCAGAAACTGTAACATATCTGAGTTATTATTAATGGTATTTTGTAATTCTTCAACGGGATGTGAAATACACTGATAAGAGAAAGAGTAACATGGCCATGGGTACTGTTTTCTAATACTAGTAAAACTGTTTTCTGTTTCCAGAAATATTTTGGTCAATGTTGGGGATCTACCATTCAAGAGATCCTCTCCTGTTGTTAGAGGCCCAAGAGTTCTACTTACAGGTAAAGTCTACATAAGGTACAATTTTGTTTATTATTTTTCTGTTATTTGCAGCAATTAATTTAAGACAGAATCTCTCAGCAAGTAGAATGCGTCTCAAAATTAAGGGCATAGTTTTAGTCTCCACTTCCATGGCCCTTATGGGAGTAGAGCACATTGCACCAGAAATTGTTCTCAAAGCCCTGTTCTGCCATAGATCTAGTTTATTTACATGAGTACTATTTATATACACTAGTGAACTATAATCAAAATGACTTCTAACTATACTTTTATACAAAATTGATAATATTTTCGGGTCTGCTCCCCATGAGACACCTGCAAGACATTTAATTACGTTTAAGCCTTTTAGAGCATTCCTTGATATGTATTTAATATGTTCCTCAAAAGTTAATTTTCTATCTATTACTATGCCTAAAAATTTCTTTGAATTTACTGGATTTATAGGTTCTCCGTTATAAACTACTTTTGAATTGGTGTTCTCATTTCCAAATATCATAACACTGCTTTTGGAGGGATTAATTTTTAAATGTAGCACATTATTGTAATAGTGAAATATTTGGGACAAGGCTCTGTTAATATTGTCAATTGCAATTTCTACATTATAATTACTACTGTACAAAACAATATCATCAGCAAACTGCAGAATATCTACATTACTATTAACAAATTTACATATTTCACTTGTGTATATATTATAAAACAAAGGAGATAGTGTAGCACCCTGCATTGTACCCCTAGATGCACATTTTGGACCATGCAATGTATTATTATGTCTTACATAGAGTGTTCTATTATTCAAAAAATTATAAATCCATTTACATAGTTGGCCAGGCACACCTAACCTAGACATAACTTGTACAAGTATAGCTGGATCCAGACTGTCAAAAGCACCTTGAACATCTAGAAACACACAAACAGTGTGTAACTTTCTATCCTTTGCATGTTTCAGGTCTGAAATTAAGGAAGTGAAGCTGTCTGCACAACTTCGCCCTCGACGAAATCCATATTGTACATGTGGAATGAAGCTGTTAGATTCCATATACCAATCCAAACGATTTTTAATCATGTTTTCAAATATTTTACCTAGACATGAAGACAGTGATATTGGTCTATAAGAGCTGGCAAGCTCTGAAGGTTTATCTGGTTTGAGTATCGGAATGACACATTGTGTTTTCCATGATTGTGGAATACATTTACAATGCCAAAGTAAATTCAGAATATTAAGAAACATTTTTTGTGCTGATTCATCTAAATTTTTAATAGTACAATAGGGGAGATCATCTAAACCAGGTGTAGTGTCTTTCCGAGATAACAAACTCATTTTAAATTCAGACCATGTAAAAGGATCTAGCAAAAATTTTGAATTTCGATTATCATTATTTAATTCGAAAATATTGCCTAAACTATTAACATTATTTAGATTGCTGTTGTCTGATAATTTATCTAGAAATTGAGAAATAAACTCATCTTTATATGATTTATTGCCAACTCTTATACCTTTAAACATTTTTAGAAGATTCCAAATCTTACTTATAGGAGTAGTTCTATTAAATGTGTTACATAAGTTATCCCAACCTATTCTTTTTTGTTCCGATATGGTTCTTTTTTTAAGTGCATCTTTTCTTTTATAATCTAAATAGTTCTCCATAGTAGGTTCACCTCTATATAGTTTCAATGCATTGTAAGAGGCAATTACACTTTTTTCACAAATGTCATTCCACCAAGGAGCTGGAGGTCTGCTTTTAAAATTATTTGGTTTATTAAATTTAGGAATTGTCATATCTTTTAAAGTACCCAATCGAGAACAAAAATCATTATAGCTTGAAATAGGATCATACAATTTTAGGACTAAATCATTGAATATTGTTTTAGAAATAGTTTTATACTTTTCCCAATCTGCTTTTTTATATATAAACCTATCAACAGGGGGATTAATATGATACTTATCTATATGAAGTGAAATCTCTGTTATTGTTGGGTAGTGATAGCTGCCCATGGCATCATCATGTACAGACCACTCGCATATTGATGCGAGGTTAGCACTAGTAAAGCTAACATCAATTGCAGACGGATTTCGTCTTGGGTTGTTAACAGTTGTAAAACTACCATCATTTAATATACATAAATCCAAGTCATCAATGATACTAAATAAATCATGACCTCTGCTCTTAGTGGATAGACAACCAAATGCAATGTGGTGTGCATTAAAGTCACCACTGACAAATATGGGCTTTGGAAGATCATTAACAATATTACGTAATCTATTGATCCGTATATGTCCACTAGAAGGAGGACAGTATACACAAAGAATAGTCAAGCTACCATGAACAGTAGATAAGGACAGAGCAACAGTTTGAATTTCTTCATAAAATCTAGTGTTTAAAACTTTGTACTTTAAATATGGCTTAATCAGTATTGCTACACCATTATGAGTATTTTTGGAATTTTTATTGTAAATATTATATCCAGGTATTCTAAAACTATTATCTTTAAACCATGTTTCGTTAAGTAAGCAAATGTCAATATTTTGTTTTTGTAAGAATTGGATCAATAAGGGTTTTTTACTATTAGCACTTTGAATGTTATACTGAGCAATACGTAGCTTAGACAATGTGTGACTTGGATCCATTACTTGAGATTTTTAAGTAGCGTTTCTTTAATACTATTTACGGTGGTAGGCGTATTATCTCCCTTATTACCCAGTTCCACCAACGTCTGTACCAGGGCCATAAGTACATCGTTGTTGGCAACTATTTGGGCTTTGATGTCTATTTTAGGAGGGAGATCTTTAGATTTATTAACATTATGTACAGTATTATTTACAGATGTAGACTTATTTACAGATGTATGTACAGACTTATTTACAAACCTATTTACAGACTTATTTACATTGTCAGTTGGTTTCATTTTTGGAGGTGGCAAAGGTGGAAATTCAATATTATCACTTGTGTGTTGTTTCGTCAATGTAGCACTTGCATAAGTAATCTTATTTTTCTTTTCTAAAATTTTATTTAACTTAATTGGACATAATCTAGAAATTGCAAGATGAGGCCCGCTGCAATTGCAACAGCAGATCTCTGTTGGTCTATCACATTCTTTATATAAATGTTCACCTCCACAAATGGAACATCTTTGTTTGCCATTGCATATCCTAGCAGAGTGGTTAAATTTAAAGCAACGGAAACATTGCTGTAATGGGGGTACATATTCAAAAACTCTGTATGAAAACAAATCATATTGTACATTGTCCGGAAGAATATTTGATAGAAAAGTAATGCTAACTGTTTGTAGTGGTACTCGCTCCTGTCCTACCTTCTTTGTGAATCTTCTTATAGCTATTATTTCATAAATTGATGATAATTTGGTGTATAGTTCTTTATTCGAAATGTTTGCTGGTACATATCTAATTATACCTGTTTTTTCTATTTGCGCAGCCGGAATAAATGCTTTCAAGCAATACTTGTTAAGAAAAGCGCTGTTGTTGATAAAGTTATTGGCCGTATTATACTGTTTAAATATTACTGCTATTTTATTTGCGTTTATTCTTTGTATAGCCGTCACTCCTTTTATTTCGCTGGAAAATATGTGATTGAGATAGATAGGACTTTTATTGCCTATTCTATCCTTATTGTTGGAAGCTTCAATAAACACTTTAAAGTCTACATAAGTGGCATTTTCTGGATATAGTCTTTTATAGTCAGGTTTTACATATGGTGAATAGTCAGAATGCTCACCGCCGCCGCCATCACCACAGTCTATCAAAGTCTCTTCGCCTCCGGGCTCAGGCCGGGGACGTTTATGTGAGGTGGGCGGGTTATCCCCGCCCCCCTCATTTCCCACCATTTTTATGGGTTTGTACACCTAGCACTATTGTTTTTACCTAACTTTTAAACAAAAAACTGTGAATATTTAATAAAAACGAAAATTGAAAAAAAATTTGACGCGCTCTTTTTTAAAGTTCCCGCCAGAATCTTAATAAAATATAAAATAAGGTAGTTAGATCGGATAGTCGATTTATCGAGAAAGGTTGTAAGCTACATTTATGTGACGCAGACGAAGTTGCGTGGGTCAGCTAGTAAAAAAAAAAAAAATGTACCATGGCAACTAATAGATGACCAGTCTCTACTGACAGCGCCCGTTCACGAACATGACGCACGGATCAGCACCATTCAGCTCAACCATTTTGAAGGGAGCTAAATGATCCGACACACACGCCACCATCAGCGAGACATTTGAGTGAGCATGACATTCTCTCAGCCACTAGGGCAAAGTCACTAAAAAAAAAATAACTAAATGTAAAAAGTGGCTTTATAGTACATAGTACTCACACATGTGCTATGCAATTATATAATATTAAGGTGAAAGCGTCAGGATAGCCGCGAAATTCAAATTTTCTTACGTTTTTGCAATTTGCAGGCCAGTTCATATAATTCGAGGAACGACTTAAAGTCATTCCTCGAATTATATGAACTTGGAGGGTTGTATTGATGATTTTGATGATTATAATTCTGTAACTACATACGTCTTACACTCGCGTCCAACATTTCAATTAACATACAACCTAGCACTGGCCTGCAAATTGCAAAAAACGTAAGAAAATTTGAATTTCGCGGCTATCCTGACGCTTTCACCTTAAGATATCGAATCTAAATAACGCAAAGATATTTTTACAATCTTCTCTAGCTTCTACAATTACTTCACATGATAATAGATTTATTTGCCCCTATGGTTGTGGAGCAGCAGTGCAAGTACGTAGGACTCGATTCGATAAATTTGACAGATAAACTCGATAAAATGAGTTTTTATCGAATCGAATCGATGTTGCAAGTACGTAACTTCTACTTTAGCGATCGGTAGATAAACTCTAAAATTTTAACGAATTTATCGAAAATGCAAGTACGAAACGACATTTTGACAGTTGAGATCGCCAATTTAAGCTGTCAAGCTCGGTAATTTATATATTTATTATATTATTATATTATTTTATTATTTATTATATTATTATTATTATTTATATTATTTATTTATATTTTTTTTTTATTTATTTTTTTTACCAGCATTGAGCCAAGCATTTTTATCATCAATGTAATCCCCCAACTTATAGTATGCTTGCCTACATAGTGTGCGTTTTATACAAGATTTAAATTTCGTCTCATTCAGTTGAAGAATGTGAGGGGGTATTTTATTGTAACATTTTAAACAGTACCCCATGAAAGATGTGTCTACTTTAGCTAGCCTGAAACCTGGAAAATTTCTTATTATAATATTCTTAATTTACTTTGGCATTGCAAATGTATTCCACAATCATGGAAAACACAATGTGTCATTCCGATACTCAAACCAGATAAACCTTCAGAGCTTGCCAACTCTTATAGACCAATATCACTGTCTTCATGTCTAGGTAAATTATTTGAAAACGTGATTAAAAATCGATTGGATTGGTATATGGAATCTAATGGCATCATTTCACATGTACAATAATTATGGATTTCGTTGAGGGCGAAGTTGTGCAGACAGCTTTACTTCCTTAATTTCAGACCTGAAACATGCAAAAGAGAGAAAGTTACAGACTGTTTGTGTATTTTTGGATGTTCAAGGTGCTTTTAATCAATAATCAAAGATGTTATCTATCTTCGATAAATACGATTTTACTTGTTTTCTAATGAAAAACGTATTTAATACATAGACATAATAAAAGAGTGGACTGGAAATACCTACAAAAAAAGGTGCATACCTACAACCAAGAATGGAACATAAAATGGCTGCCAATGCTAGGGTTGTGTCAATCAGGGAACATAGTATTACTGTAACAAGTATCGATACTAGTACTACTTAATAATAATACGAGTATTATTAGATATCACCGTTGAATTATATTTAACAGCCCGTTGTAACTAAAAAACATCAATAAATTTACTTAGCTTCTGATACCCGAGCATAATAACAAAATTAATAAAGAATGCTTTTTACGTTTGCACTTTCGGTTATATCTGCAGGGCTTTTGAAAACATAATCCTCTTCCTATTAGAAGAATTTGTTTTTCACTAGGATCAGGATACCCAGCCCACCAGAATCTACAGACCAGCAGGGCTATTGCATATCTTTTTAAATGTCAGTGGCTATCGTCGTATTAATGTGAGTGTCTCTTAAAAAAGTTCGGGCAAAAAAAAAAGTACCTAGTTAAAAAACTAATAAAATATTGATCATATTACCTAATTATTCATTTAAAGTTATTTAATGTCAAAATACACAAAACTGAATAAAAAACAAAGATAAAATATTTATTAAGTAAATATTCATCCCATCGGTGCTGCGGGTTGTTCACAAGTTACCGCAGCTTCGACATATAGGGCTAAGAAGGAATATGGGTGGTTTTTAGTCAGTAGAAGTCTGGCACTCCCTTTCGCTCTGCCCAAGAGCGGCAGGGGTTATTTGATGATTTTCCACCCGCCAAAAAAAGGTAATAATTCATCAAAAACAAATAATGTCATTGTCAAAGGAAAATAAAATAGGTATAAAGTCCATTTCATTTCAAATCAAATGCAGTTCAATCCCAAGCTTTTTGTCCTTAATTAAGGGTGTAAAAGTACCCTTAACGCAAACGAAGGACACTTGTTCTAGCCACATTCAAAATGTAAGCCTTAATAAACTAAAATCTTTTAAAAACGTAAACTTTGCCAGAAAGTTTTAAATGCTGGCTTATACAGGGTGTAAATGAACCCTTCACACATACGTCAACCAAGCATTCTGTACATCAAACTAAGTAGGTACCCCTACGCTAAACTTATTGCTGGGAAACGAAACTTTTTTTTTGGGGTTAAAAATTTTTGTTAGATCCTTTTACATGGTCTGAATTTGAAATGAGCTTGATATCTCGGAAAGACACAACACCTGGTTTAGATGATTTTCCCTATAGAATTATTAAAAATGCAGATGAATCTGCACAAAAAATATTTCTTAATATAATATTCTTAATTTACTTTGGAATTGCAAATGTATTCCACAATCATGGAAAACACAATGTGTCATTCCGATACTCAAACCAGATAAACCTTCAGAGCTTGCCAACTCTTATAGACCAATATCACTGTCTTCATGTCTAGGTAAATTATTTGAAAACGTGATTAAAAATCGATTGGATTGGTATATGGAATCTAATGGCATCATTCCACATGTACAATAATTATGGATTTCGTTGAGGGCGAAGTTGTGCAGACAGCTTTACTTCCTTAATTTCAGACCTGAAACATGCAAAAGAGAGAAAGTTACAGACTGTTTGTGTATTTTTGGATGTTCAAGGTGCTTTTAATCAATAATCAAAGATGTTATCTATCTTCGATAAATACGATTTTACTTGTTTTCTAACGAAAAACGTATTTAATACATAGACATAATAAAAGAGTGGACTGGAAATACCTACAAAAAAAGGTGCATACCTACAACCAAGAATGGAACATAAAATGGCTGCCAATGCTAGGGTTGTGTCAATCAGGGAACATAGTATTACTGTAACAAGTATCGATAATAGTACTACTTAATAATAATACGAGTATTATTAGATATCACCGTTGAATTATATTTAACAGCCCGTTGTAACTAAAAAACATCAATAAATTTACTTAGCTTCTGATACCTGAGCATAATAACAAAATTAATAAAGAATGCACCACCGCCCTATGGCTGAGACAAAACTTGCTTACTTTAAATACTACTAAGACCAATTACATGTGTTTTGCAATTGATAGTAGGAATCAACCTCGCCCCGGATATAGTCTTAAAATACACAACTGCCATAATTTTGACAACTGCAGTTGCCCCACTGTAACTAAGGTAAATACTGCAAAATACTTGGGGATCATGATTGACGAAAGACTTTCCTGGCACTCCCAGATTGAACTAGTTGCTAGCAGAATCAGGAAATTGATCTGGATCTTTAAAAACCTTAGACATTCTGCCAATGTTGAACTTCTGAAAAAAGTCTATGTTGCTTTGGCACAGTCAATCATGATTTACTGTATTCCGGTATGGGGGGGTGCATCAAAGGTTAAATTCTTGGAGGTAGAACGTGCTCAAAGGATACTTCTTAAAGTTATGTTATTTAAAAAACTTAGATTTCCAATCGTCTCTCTTTACTCTATTGCTGACCGGCTTAGTATGCGTCAATTGTATATTCTGCATGTCTTTTAAAAAAAACATAAGTCGCTTCCGGTAGATCCCAGAATCTTAGCAAAAAGACGAAATGACATAGTAGCTAAAACACGCAAGTTTAAAACATACTTCGCTAGACACCAATTTTCAAATCAATCTTCGCATTTATATAACTCCGTTAATAAAATTCTTAACGTATACACAAAAACTACCCAAGCATGTAAACAAATGGTGACAGAGTGGCTCAAATCTCTTGACTATGGAGATGTGGAAAACTTAATTGTTCATATTATTAGGTAGTCTTTATGTAAGGTGTATATTTTAGAGTATTTATATTTGTATAAGTAGTATGAATCTGTTTATATATTCTTACAAATACATACACACACCCACACACGGACACACATACACACACACACACACACACACACACTGGCGAACGCTCGCGGGTGTATACATACACTTAAAAATCGTGTTATTTTAATTTTAATGTAATCTAGTTAAGGGAGTCGGCTTCTCCTGCTACAGGTGTTTTTACACTTAAAAGGAGAAGTCAACCTCAATGATTGTAAACTGAATTCTGTTAACGAATAAAACATTTTTCATTTTCATTTTCATTTTCATGCTTTTTACGTTTGCACTTTCGGTTATATCTGCAGGGCTTTTGAAAACATAATCCTCTTCCTATTAGAAGAATTTGTTTTTCACTAGGATCAGGATACCCAGCCCACCAGAATCTACAGACCAGCAGGGCTATTGCATATCTTTTTAAATGTCAGTGGCTATCGTCGTATTAATGTGAGTGTCTCTTAAAAAAGTTCGGGAAAAAAAAAAGTAGTTAAAAAACTAAAAAACCCGACTGAAAAAACTGAAAAGCAAAAAATTTGTTTTTTTTAATTGAATGTAACCAGTGACACTCGCGCCATCAAGACAAATCTAACGACGTATATTTTATTCAAATCCCTTCATCCGTTTAGGAGTTATGAGGAAACAAAGAAACGGACATACATACACGCCAAACACATAAAGTTTTAAATGCTGGCTTATAAACAGGGTGTAAATGAACCCTTCACACATACGTCAACCAAGCATTCTGTACATCAAACTAAGTAGGTACCCCTACGCTATACTTATTGCTGGGAAACGAAACTTTTTTTTTGGGGTCAAAAGATCTCATTTTTCGGTAAAACTCATTGTAGCACTCTTAAAACATTGTGTTAGTGGATGCTTTGAATAGTAAAATGGTCATGGAGGTAATTTAAGTAAAGTTATAACCTGAAAAACTAGTATTTACAAAAAACAGCTGTGCAAAATTTGGAACTTTGACCCCCAGCGTCTTCGTAACTAGGGGTTTCCAGGTATGGTCTAGAACAAAAAAATGATCGCAGTGGTGGGGAGAACAAGTGCCCTTTGTTTGCGTAAAGGGTACTTTTACACCCTTTATAGAGGGCAAGAAATCTTGGGATTGAACTGCTCCCATTTGAATTGAAATTAAATGGACTTTTTACTTATTTTAACAATGACAATGACATTATTTGTTTTTGATGAATATTTACCTTCTTTTGGCTGGTGGAAAATCATCAAATAACCCCTCCCACTCTTGGGCAGAACGAAAGGGAGTGCCAAACTTCTACTGACTAAAAACCACCCATGTTCCTTCTTAGCCCTATATGTCGAGGCTGCGGTAAGTTGTGAACAACCCGCAGCCCCGACGGGATGAATATTTACTTTGATAAATATTTTATTTTTGTTTTTTATTTAGTTTTGTGTAATTTGACATTCAATAACTTTACATGAATAATTAATATGATATCTATTTTATTATTTTTAAATTGTAAAATGTGAGGACTATGCGGCTCTTTCGATTTTTCAGTTTGAGCACTTTAAGCGACCCTAAGCGACCCACCCAAAAGTCCTTTCTTTGGTATTGTTCGCAGTGGCGTTGAGCTTCTTGAGTTACAAGTCGAGTTTAACGATGACTGATAAATGCTTGAAACTGCCTAGATAGGTTCACTCAAATCTGCGTGGTGCTTCCTTCAAAAGACCACCTCAGACACTAATCTACATAGTCTTCATGTATGTACTCTAAGATTATGTCTGGACTTTTTTAAGAGACACTAACATTATTACGACGATTGCCACTGACATTTAAAAAGATACGCAATAGCCCTGCTGGTCTGTAGATTTTGGTGGGTATCCAGATCCTAGTAAAAACAAATTCTTCTACTAATAAGAGGATTATGTTTTCAATACCCCTGCAGATATAACCAAAAGTGCAAACTTAAAAGGCATTCTTTAGTAATTTTGTTATTATTCTCAGGTATCAGAAACAAGGTAAATTTATTTATGTTTTTTAGTTACAACGGGCTGTTAAATATAATTCAACCGTGATGTCTAATAATACTCGTATCACTATGAAGTAGTACTAGTACCGATACTCCCGGACTGGAATACCTACAAAAAAAGGTGCATACCTACAACCAAGAATGGAACAATACTTTTCATGTTTGTAAACAAACGAATTAAATTATGTATTAACAAAAAGGTTTCTGGGACGGAAAGCTACTAACCTGGGTAAAGACAATTGAGGTTGATTTTCCTTCCTTCTTGTACCACACTTCACAATATAACACGCGCCTGCATATTGGATTACTGTTTTGTAACGAAAACATTTGTTCTTCGTTGTTTGGGAATAGTATGGCGGGCTTGTCCCAAAAAAAAATAATAACGTAAACATGCAGTTTTCAAGGTAAACTCCTCGTAATTTTTTCACAAATCGCAATAAAACAAAAAGTAAACAACCATTTGACAGCAGAACTACCACGAAACTTGTCGCATAATATGAAATATTGTTGTCTCTTTCATCAAATGCGATAAATGCATTTGGAAGAACTAAACAAAACTATATTTCACATTATGTATTCTATTTCACTCATATTTGTAAAAGCAAAATGTATCCATAGAATATCGCGGCGTCTCCATGTTTTTTCTATCTCAATGCTGTGGACTGACGTAACTCCTGTTTCTGTCATCCAGATCCAAATTCCAATTTCTCATTCTCAGTTCTAAACAATATATTCTTACGATCATAATTTTGAGGTTATGAGTCGTATGTTTTAGAAAAACAAACCTATCATTTGTGAAGATAAATAATCTCCTCATCTGTTACATATTGCTATGGCAATTTCTTTTAAGGCCCGTTCTTTAATCAGAAGACTAGTGTTATCTGATTATCGGCCATCTATTCGCTTTTACTCCGATCAACCTGAGGAATCTAATGAGGAACAAAAAGAAATTGATCCTGCCAAGGATAGAACCAAATTAGTTCCCGTTGAAGTTGGCATAAGATATATGCAGAGTAATGCTTACCAGCAAACTTACGGCGAGAATACAGTTTGGGCCTTGTATCGGCGTAACCACAAAGGTGGTTTTGCCCCAAGGAAGACGAGAAAGTCCTGTGTCAGAAATGGTGTAATATCCACCGGCAATCCTTGCCCCATTTGCCGAGACGAATATTTAGTTTTGGATCACAGGAATACTCAACTTCTGGAACAGTTCATATCCGAGTACACTGGACAGGTACTTATATTGTCATCTATTAAAATCATTATCACTATCCACAGCCCAACTTACCCACTGCTGGGTATAGACTTTGCTTTGAATCTCGGGCAAATCTCCATCCTTAAAACACCTACATTTTGAACCCCTAAACTTGAGGTCTGTGTTCAAATTCTGAGTCAATCAATGTGACTAATGATCAATGTGACTATTTCCCGTTAATTGGTAGGTATCTAACAAAGTATTGTAAGCATTAATTACCAATAGTACTTTTAACCCTATTCTAGGCGCTGTGTACAATTTGATACAATGAACTTTATGAAAATCTAGGAACTTTGCAAGATAAAAACACACAAATTTTATTATATTTCGGTCAAATTATTTTCAAAAGCTGTTTAATTTAAATAGGTTATTTGCTACTTAAAAATGCAAATTTTGAGTACCAAACTGGATTGAAATCTAATTGACTGTCTGTTAATTAATTAACTGGTCTATTTAATTAACTGTAATTTACTGTTTTTTCTTAGTGTATCAGATATGATACACTGCCAGGTATGTATGTTTGCCCTGCACGGCCACCCAGAATTTGCTTTTTAGGTGTGCACCAATGCAATGTACTCACCTCTAGGAATATATGTACCTGTTTCTTTTTCAATGTACCTCTGTACTTATGATGATACTTTATTGCAAAAAAAGGGGGCCATGCCAGACAAACGTTTTCAGCACAGCCCTCGAGTAACTAGAGAAATATATAGCGTATTAAAAAGTTTCTGAAACTCAAGGTATGTGTCAATTGACATGTTATATGTACCGCAACAGATATTGTGAATTCGTAATAAAAAATAATAAATAGATGTGGACAAGGGGCAGCGCTGGAAAAAAAAAAGAAAATATCTAAGTAAAAGACAAAGTAACCTAGCCAAAAACTATTAAAACATAATTGATGTTTGGCAAGTAACATAAATGTAACGTATTGGTTCCTCATACAGCTTGCTAAATTAAAAAAAAAAATTAGTTCATTCAGCACGGCCCTCTATAGTTGCCTATATCTTTTACTAGCGGACGTCACGCGGTTTCACCCGCGTATTTCCCGTTCCCGTGGGAATACAGGGATAAAAAGTAGCCTATGTCACCCGGGGATAGTGTAGCTTCCCAACGGTGAAAGAATTTTTCAAATCGGTCCAGTAGTTTGGGAGCCGTTTCGTTACAAACAAACAAACAAATCTTTCCTCTTTATAATATTAGAATCTTTTATAAAGGGTGTAAAAGTACCCTTAACGCAAACGAAAGGCACTTGTTCTCCCACCACTACGATCATTTTTTTGTTCTATTCCATACCTGGGAGCCCCTAGTTACTATATTGGGGGTCAAAGTTCCAAATTTTGCACAGCTGTTTTTGTAACTACTAGATTTTCAGGTTAAAACTGTACATAAATTACCTCCATGACCCTTTTCCTAATCAAAGCATCCACTAGCACAATGTTTTAAGAGTGCTACATTGAGTTTTACCGTAAAATGTTATTTATATTTGACCCCAAAAAAAATGTTGTTTCCCAGCAAAAATTATTGCGTAGCGGTACTTGGTTTAATGTACAGATTGCTTGTTTGACGTATGTGGGAAGGGTTAATTTACACTGTAATATTAAAAAAATAAATATTATGTATGTATGTAAGAGTGTGAGCGAGTGATATTATTTATAAATGTGTGGTGTACTCCAAATAAAAATATAAGTTGAGGTAAAAAATTCGGGCGCCTGGAGTGCACACAAAACTATGCCAAAGATAGACTTACCTGCGGGAGCTTGAGACTTTTAATCTTCAAGCGGGAAGGTTTCAATAAAAATCGAGCATGAAAATTATAGAGCGATTTTATTACCCGAAGGCTGCTGGTAGAAATACACAAGAGAATTCCTTTCTATTATTAATAGCTAAAACTAAAATGAAACAATCTTTTAAGGCCTGTCATTATTGCACTTTATAAAATAGGTGATCTACGTTATGTATCACAAACCATACCAAATTCCGTCGATATGCATTTCCGCTGGGATGCCAAAGGCGGTCCAAGGTATATTTTGGTAGGGGCGAGCTTCTAAAATTTTAAGTAGTAGAAAAAAAACGCCTTGTGGCTGAAAACAAACATGAATAATCGTTAGCTGATATTCAGCGTTGGTAAAAACAATTGGCGACCGAGGTGGTTGCGACCAAAAACAATTAAACTCACCGTTTCTTCCAAAATATCAAAATGTGGTCATCAGTAGATGAATGAATCCAGACAAATAAGTACTTAATCAAGTTAAAAGATCCTGAAACAATTAAATATCGGAACTATTAGCGTCTGCTATCAATATAGCCATGACAACGCGGAACGGATCAAAATCACGAAAAAATTCACTTACCATAAAAAAATATGAGCTATCCAATTAGGATGCTGACAAGGGCAATCGGCTACCACATAATTGGGATTAGATGCCGCCCATCTGAAGTAATACTTCCAAGATTTATATCGGCGCTGAAATTACGCCATTCTGTCCAAAAGCTATAGGCAGGGGCTGGTCACTGCCATACTTGACCAGATTTCGCTAAAAACGTTTAGAAAAGCGCCATCTGCTATCGTCTGCGCAAAATATTTAGTACGTTTAATTGACAATAGATGGTTCTTTGATCAAAAAGTCAATTTCGAACAAATATCTCTATTAATAATGGAAGTCTTTAAATAATTTTTATGTATATTGATGAGTACCTATCAACTATCAACATTTTAATAATAATAAAAAAATACAATTTAATGATCAAAGGTTTTTCAATTGCTCTATAATTATTTTTTTGTCTGGCAATAACGGTGCCAACACTCAAAGATTTTTGAATTTGAATTTTCACAATGGCGAGTACCTACAATTTGCGTGTTTGTAGCTACTAGTTTTTGTCCAGTTTATGTGTTTTCTGCTGTTGACTTGCGTTAATTTGAGTTTTTACTCATCCGCTGTGGAGTGTTGTCGGTGAATTATTGAGTGAGTTGAGCTTTGCTCCTCTGTTTCATGTGTTCACCTAACTTGCGAAAAGACGCTATTACTTAGTATTATTTGCGGTATAGACGCTTTATTTTTGTGATATTTGCGAAATAGACGCTGTTATTGTGTTATTTGCGGTTATAGACCCTTGTGTGTGTGCAAAATCATGCCAAGGCGGTGCGAATTGGGATGTTCACACAACCCGGGTAAGTGCTTTCTACAAGTTTCTTTTACTTAATAAAATTATTGCTTCAAGTGTAACTTCATCGCTTAGGTTAACATCATCGCATAAGAAAAGCTAGGCTAGGCAGCAAGTTTAAATTTTTTCAATATCTCTGATGGGAGAAGGAAACTTTTGAAACTGACGATTATCAATCAATGAAATGAAGTAAAATGCTTTCGAAAAAACGACGAGTCAGTTACACAAAAATATATATACTGTTTGTGCTAGTATTGTGTGTGCTTGACTGGGTCAATACTTGTCTCTCTTTTTTAACTAGGTAACTATGATATCTTAGCTAATATCAACATACAAACTTCATGTTTTTGTTTTTTTTTTTCAGGTGTTACACACCATCAATTTCCACACCCAGAAAAGAATCCTGAAGTATTCAAAGCCTGGGTTAATATTGTTGGTGGGAAACTGGAGACTGCAGATGACATCAAATTTTACAGAAAGAGAGTCATCTGTGACATACATTTTGCCAACCAGTTTAAGAATCGCAACAACCGTTTAAATACACTAGCTGTTCCTACTCTACATCTTCATGGTAAGATTTGATATTTATTTTACTACTAGCTGACCAGACAGACGTTGTCCTATAACATTAGATCACAGTGCCACCTACTGAGTCCAAATTGCAGTTTAGAAGGAAATTATATCATAGTTCATCTATTGAGTAATGGTTAATTATGTTTCAATTAATACTGTAAATATGTTATGACACATAAAACCCATAATTCTACATAACATCATCGTGCCTGACTGTCCGAAATAAGCTTATAATAAAATTAAATAATTTGTCTTTATTATTTCCAGGCTTTCCAACACAAGCTGCTCATATGCCTGCTGTAATATCAACTGAACTCCCTACGCCTGAACATATATGGAATCTGCCTTCTACATCAAAGCAAATAACCACTGGTGTGTAAATGCTTGGCTACCTACTTTTTCAAATTATGTTTAATTAGCTGCTGCTATCATCTAGTTCTCTCTATTTCTAAAATTAAGTAAGTTACTACAATATCAGCTATCTGTCAGTGTATGTGAAAGTCCCGTTATCCCTCTGTCTGTTGAGCCCCACCCATCGGTGTGACGCCAACTACTAAGATGTAATTAAATCTATGGATTTATGCCTTCTTTCCGAAATAAACTTATTATAAATTTTAATCATTTGTTTATACTATTTCCAGGCTTTCCAACACAAGCTGCTCATATACCTGCTATAATACCAACTGAACTCCCTATGCCTGAACATATATGGAATCTACCTTCTACATCAAAGCAAATAGTCACTGGTGCGTTAATGCTTGGCTACCTACATTTTCAAATTATATTTAACTGGCTACCTTAGCTAAGTACCTTAGATGACTAAAATTATACTTTCATTTGCATATAGTAATAAGTAGCTGTTAGTTTGTCATTACAAACAGACAATTCATCTTGATTTATTGTAATGATATTTTTTTATTAACTCACACTAATAAAGTTTATTTAGCTGGAGTTGTAACACTGACACAAGGTTAATTATTTTTATTTCATTTTCAGCTGTGCCTCCCAATGCTGGTGTTATAGCAGCAGAACATAATTATTGCTGTAAAAAAGGTAGAAAACAAAGACAGAAACTTAAAGGAGACAAAAGTGAGTACCAATGTTGTTTATTCCAAAAAAAAATATTATTTCTGAATCACAAAACTCAATTTAACAAGTGTAAAAAGACACAACAAAGCCGAGAGCCACTCTAGTTGGGTAACTAAACTGACATTAACTTTGTTAGGTTGCTGCTAAAAACTTTTGCACAATGTGTCGTGAACAGGATACCGTCTTCACTTCTAAATTACACCCGTGCAAAATAAAAGATGTATGTAAAGTAGCATAAAGTTAACGATATTTTTTTTTTTTTTTTTCAGAAAAGCTGAAATATACTTCATCGCTGGAGAATCAATTAAAGATTTCAAGATTCCAAATGAAGAATATGAAAACCGAAATTAATCGATTACATAAGCGAAGTAGAAATTTGAAAGCAAGATTAGCCAGCGCTGATAAAATTAGCAAAAAAAATTGGTTCAAAAAAATGACAAGAAATATGACGACAGCTGCAAAAATATTTACCAATATGCAGTACACCCAAACCCACAAGAGAGCTCGTGGGCGAAGATTCACTTTGAACGAAAAAGTTTTGTCTCTCTCCATGTACAAAAAGAGTCCCAAAAGTTACACTCTTTTATATAAATATTTTACTTTGCCCTCTATAAAATCACTGAAAAGGCTTCTTGCAAAAGTCGAAATAGAGTCAGGGTTAAATAAGTCTTTATTCATAAAAATGAGAGAGACTGTGAAGGAATTAAGTCCAGAAGATCGCCTCTGCTGCTTAATTTTTGACGAAATGACAGTATCACCACAGATCCATTATGATGGATCAAAAGACAAATTAAAAGGATTCGCTTGGCGTAGTAAAAAAATTGCTGACCATGTTTTAGTTTACATGGTCAAAGGATTGAAAAGAAAATTTAAGCAGCCTGTTGCATACTATTTTACAAATTCTTTGAACAAAGGTGAATTAAAAGCCTTGACTATAAAGGTCATCAAATATGTGCAGGGTACAGGGCTTAATATTTTGTGCACAGTTTGTGATCAAAGTACTGTAAATGTGAGTGTGATTAATGAAATTGTTGAAGACACTCGAAAAAAATTCATAAAAGAAAAAAGGGAATGGAGACACGAAACAATGGAAGTAGGGAAATCTAAAATTATTCCGCTATTTGATGTCCCTCATTTATTGAAAGGGGTAAGAAACAATTTACTTACCAAAGATATGAAATATTTCGACTTTGAAGAAAAGGTTGAAAAGACAGTTAAATGGGAATATTATCAGAAAATTTATGAAGCGGACAAATCGTATGGCGAGTTAAAAATATGTCACAATTTGACTGACGAACATATTTATGTTGAAAAAATGAAAAAAATGAAGGTAAAAGACGCAGCCCAAATTTTTAGCCACAGTGTTGCTGTAGCTGCAGAACATTTATCAGCAAGAGGTGATATCCCAAATGAGTGCCGTCAAGTAATTAAATTTACCAAAATGATGGATAATCTATTTGATTCCTTAAATGCAAGCACTTTTAATATGATTAATGGAAAAATGTATAAATGTGGTGTAAGAAACAATTCTCCTCATCACGAATTATGGGTAAATGCCAAAAAGGTTTTAAGATCAGTGAAATTTATCAAAGTTAAAAAAGAAAAGGATAATAAAATAAGATTAATTGAAACCAGTTCCATACCATCAATAAAAAATTTTATACGCACTATTGAGGGCATGCAACAGTTGTGGAAAGTATTATCCCAAAAATATTTATTTGATTCAATGTTGACTAGAAACTTTAACCAGGACCCACTGGAAAATTTTTTTGGGAACATTAGAAGTTTCGGGGTGAGGAATACGGCACCTAACACTATTAGCTTTGAAGGTGCCTTTAAATCACTTCTTTTAAATAATTATAACTCACCCCATTCTCTAAAAGCTAACTGTGAAAATGATGACAATGACTGTCTTCAGACATTGAGTTTCTTTTTGGAAGACACCCAAGAAAACACTTCTAATGTGCCCAATAAAGAGGCACTACCATTTCAGCATGAAGAAAATGATGAAATTGTGGTGCCTTTTATAAATTTAAACACTGAGACTGCGGATGCTGGCCAGGCTAATTATGTATGTGGGTGGGTGCTGGCTAAATGTTTGAAAAAAGTTTCGAAATCATGTAGGCACTGCAGAAATGAAATAAATGGCGACAGTCAATTACAATCAAATGATTATACAGGGTGTTTGGAAGGGAGCTGTACATACGCCTAGGGTAGAAACTAGGGATAGTCTGCTACCTACCCCCGCCCATTATATTGACCTTGGCCTCAAGGTTTTTTTTTAATTTATTATTATTTTTTATTTGACTTTTTTATGATTTTTTGACTAAAACTACCTGTAGCTCAAAATCTATCCATGGGACCGGTCGGCTAATGGTCTTGTTTTAATCGTTAGAGTCTTAGGGTCCTGCAAAAAATTATTTTACACCAGAAAATTGTGGAGAAGAAAAGTTATGGGGCCTGAAGTACCGTAGTAAGGTAAAGAAATAATTTTAAATTAAAAAAAAACCTTGAGGCCAAGGTCAATATAATGGGCGGGGGTAGGTAGCAGACTATCCCTAGTTTCTACCCTAGGCGTATGTACAGCTCCCTTCCAAACACCCTGTATAAGGGCAAAAGAATATAAAAAAGGTAGTCATTGTCTGTTGTATCCCACTCAAGAAGCGGAAAAGGCTTTTAAAGAAATACAAAATATTTCGCTAGAAATTTTGAAGAATAATGTGCCAAAAACTAAACTTAAAGAAAAAATTAAAATGTTTTTGGACATATTTGTGAATTATCCTTTCACCTGCGAGATACACAAGATAGAGTTGAAAAATGTTTTTGAAAATACAACAATAAATGTCTTGGTTTATAGTTGGTGCCGCTCAATTAATCATATTTTATCTGGTAAAATCCAATACCGTGGTGAGGATGATGAAATTAAACTTTCAGCACAAATGTATTTCAATAAACATAAACATAAGTAAATAAATATGATTTTTATTTTATTCCAGGTTGCTTATTAAGTACTTTCCAAATGTACACACTTAATTTTGTTCTGTTCCGTTGTAGAAATCCGTGTTGTATTTCCATAAATCATTATTTGAGATGAATAACAAGTGTACATTTTGTAAAGTACTTAATAGACATGAACGACTACCCCTAGATTTAAATAGAATACCTACAATACTGGTGTGTATGTGTGTGCGAGGTAGGTATATACCTATACATGCAACCGATAGGTTTAGGCGGACGATACCAGATGGCGCTTCAAATATCGTTTGAAGGTTGCAGAAAAAAACGAAAAGTGACAAATGTCAAAGTCAACTTGACAGCCTCAAAAAGAAAAAGCCAGTGTGACCACTTCACGATTCTAAATCAACCAAAAAAGTGAATTATTATATGGCAACACCAAGGTGGTGCCTACAAATTAAATCAAACAATACGTATCATGTAACAGGCTTAAAAGACTCGTTACAACATCCTGTATAGTTTAGTTTAACTGGGCTTTTGTCCACACTTAACCTCTTGATTGTCGTATATTTTTTATATAGACATGTTTGTTTACGGAATTCGTCTTTCTGAATTATGTGTGACAGCTGTGAAGAATTTGGTACTTTGACCCCCAATATCTCTGTAACTAGGGGGTTCCCACCCAGGTATGGTCTAGAACAAAAAAAAAATGATCGCAGTGATGGGAAGAACAAGTGCCTTTCGTTTGCGTTAAGGGTACTTTTACACCCTTTTTATAAGATTCTAATATTATAAAGAGGAAAGATTTGTTTGTTTGTTTGTAACGAATAGGCTCCCAAACTACTGGATCGATTTGAGCGAAAGGGAGTGTCAGACTTCTACTGACTAAAAACCACCCATGTTCCTTCTTAGCCCTCTATGTCGAGCCCGCGATAACTAGTGTACCTACAACCCGCGGCCCCGACGGGCGTTGGCCCTTTCGGGCCCCTCCCTTGTTGCTGACATCTCTTTGAGGCGCGCGTGGAACACGAACGCGTCGTCGGCACGGCCTGTTTTCGTCGTAGGACGGACGGACGGCGAGTTAGCCCATCACTCACCGTCCACAGGCCCGCGTGCTACGGTGGCCGGAGGTCATCACGTGGCTTCCGACGCCCGGAGCGCCTCCCGCGGAGGCTGAGATGAGAGGTTCTCTCGTCTCAGCCTCCTTCGCTAGCATCACTGCTTCGCAGAACGACGGCGTCCCATTTCTCTTCGCCCCGGACCATGGCTTGCACCAGGGCCGGGTGCGAGAGGTCGTCGCCGCAGATCGCCGCTACGACAACACGGCGGGGCTCCGCCCAAGATGGGCACACCTCCACTGTGTGCTCCACCGTGTCCTCCGGCCGATCCTCACAATGGTGGCATCTGGGCGTTTTCTTCCGCCTGATTCGGTGCAGGTACCTCCCGAAACAACCGTGTCCGGTGAGGACCTGCGTCAGACGGAAGATGAAGGCGCCGTGGCGCCTCAACTAATTAGTCCGTCAGATAGATTTCCAAAAAATATTGGACACGTATTTTTTCTTTTTTCACATAAACAAAAAATTAAGATAATACAGTGCTTCGAAAACTCGTGAATTCTTAGAAAACGTCCTATGATAGTACATTTTTTACCTACAAATGACGGCACAACCACATCTTATCTTCGTCAATTTTGATTAATTTGATAAAAAAAAAGTATCCAATTTTTTTCGATAATCTAACTGACGGACTAATTAAAATCATATTTTTATGACTCAGTCCGATCCCCTATTATGCTATTTCACTTTCCATACTCTTATTTTTTTCATTGCCAGTTAGTCAGTGATTGCCACAAAAACTAGTGTGAGTATTTGTTCTCGTCATATTTTTCTATAAACTGTAATTTTTTTTTTCAGATACTTGATGCTTTCAAAACTGGACTTTGCCAAAAGAAACATAAGGAGTTACTAGTAGCCATCGAAAGAGCCTGGGACCATGGCCATCTCACTTACGATGTGCCATTCAGGGAATATGATTATACATTATACAATAAAAATATTAATTCTATTTAAATTTGTATAATAATAGTTTTAGTTTCATAAATATAGATATATAGTTAATTGAGCGTTTTAATTGCACAAATCTTTGGAAGCCCCAAAGATATCTTACGACAGTACCTATTTTAAAACTAGGATGTAATTGTTATTTGTTGTAAATAATTAATTTCTTACTCTAATTTAAAAATAAAGGCTTAGTTATTTTAAATCTGTTATATAATATGCCTGTAAACTCAGACCAAGAAAAAGTATAAAAAATAAACTTATGAGCTCGCTTCCATCAAGGTGAATCCTTCAAGGTTGGCCGCGAAATTCGAATTCTCTTACGTTTATTGCAATTTGCCGGTCACTGCCAGGTTGTATGTTAAATAAAATAGGGTTTTATTGGTAATTTTAATAATTATTGTTCAGTAAAGTCGCATTTGTTACGGTTGAAACGGTTAAATAAAATAAAATTTGCAACCGTAACAAATGTGACCCAATTGGATAATAATGATTAAAATCACCAATACAACCCTCTCAGTTCTTATAGGATCCTTGAATGCTTTTTCTATTCTGGATCATTCAGACTATTTCTAGCAGCAGAGGTCAGTCGTAGTCGCATGCCACCTTGCTAACGGCAACAGCAGCTGACTTATGTAATAATGAAAACACCTTGAAGGAGTATCAGGCTGGTATCAGTGGCATGCGACTACGGCGGTCCTCTATAATAAGTTTACTTATATTTAAATAGAAATATATAAATTCAATATATATCAGACAAGAATTATTTACTACTTTTAAGACCGCGGTCTGTAGTCGGGTTTTAGTTTTTAACTTAAATTTTTATTTTTATTAAAAGGAACCCCTGCCTCGTTGTAAACTTAAAGGTACTTACATCTAAATAATTCTAAGGGTTGTCTTTCCACATTATTTTCAAAACAATTTTCTTTAGGTAGTTTACCTAAAGATTAGGTGAGGTGCTCGTGGCTTAACAAGAACTGCTACTTGGGTCGATCTTTAGGGTAAGCTGCGCTTGCCTAGGTCGATCTGTGGATCCGTGACCGTCATTACATACCGAGTTTCCTCCGTGCCTCGGAAAGCACGTTAAGCTGTTGGTCCCGGGTGCAATATCTTTGGCAGTCGTTACGGGTAGTCAGTGACCTGAAAGTCTGACATCCGGTCTTACCAAAGGGTATCGTATTACCTAGTATTAACTGGGTTGTGGAGGTCAGATAGGCAGTCGCTCCATGTAAAATACTGGTATTCAGCTGCATCCGGTTAGACTGGAAGCCGACCCCAACATAGTTGGGAAAAGGCTAGGCAGATGAGATGATGAAGCAGATTTTGATTGATTGATTTTGTATGGCACACAAAATATCATTGTTACTAAATCTAATGTAATTTGTGTCCATGATAGGTAGATAGATGTACCTACCTATGCAAACCTATATGAATAGGGATAGGGGGCAAATATGGTAATATAATTATCATTATATTATGTACAATATCCCAAACACTAGTCAAGAATTCCTTGTTTTTTTGGAGTTAAGTAAAAGTGTCTATTAATTTTGATCTGTTTCTTTGAAGTAGCAGTTCCCTTATAAGTGCAGATTTTTCTCGTTCTAAAACTGTTATCCTCTCATTTTTTCTGTTGACCTCCTGAAAAAGAAAAATTATGGTTAAAACATAGCTGTGCTAGTTAAATGCATCTCATGGGATTTGTTAATCTGCCTGGCCAATTTCAATTTTTACATGGTTGGTGCAAAATATTTTCTTAGATCCTCTTCAGCTATCTGTCGCGTTATAATTATTCATAATCTCCCTCTCTCTTCACACTTCACACAATCCATTCAAATATATGTTTCGCCATTGGCCAACATCTAGCAACCATCCAGTGAACCGCACAGGCTCACACGGCGGCGACGTGTTTTGGGTAGGTACGTACCACATAATATAAAGTTATATACCTATGGATAAAATATTGTCTTCTCAATACATTCAATGATTCAGCATAGACCGTACGACTAGTTAAAATCAACTCGAGTATCGTAGTCCATTAATCGTGAATTCCTCGAAAACGTCACATGGTAGTACATTTTTCACCAACAAATGACGTCACAACCCACTCATTTTTATTAATTTGATAAAACAAAAAACACGTATCCAATTTTTTTTGATAAATAGGGTAGTTAATAAAAATAACTTAATTAGTCCGTCAGATAGATTTCCAACAAGTATTGGAAACATTTTTTCTTTTTTCACGTAAACAAACCATGAAGACGACACAGTGCTTTGAAAACTCGTATATGACGTCACATTCTAAGACAATAATATGACATTTTTACCGGTGATTGACGTCACAAGCCCCCACTCAAATATGACGCGTTTTATCTTTGTAATTTTTTATTGATTTGATGAAACAAAAAATACGAATCCAATATTTTTCGATAATCTAACAGACGGAACTAATTAAAATCATATTTTTTTAGTCGGGCAACATCCGTATTATGTAGGTGGGTCCATACCTCAGCCAGTATACGATTTTGTGATCGCAGTACTGCTGCATTGCTAGGCGTGGCAGAAGTTCCGGGCGCTGACAACGATGACGCGGGTAACGCTAAGTTCATATGAAGTGACAGCTGTCCATGCCGCCATCCGGCTGCTAGCGCTCCCAACTGTCGATTGAGTTCTAACACTCGTGCTTTTAATAGTTCAAGTCGCTCCTGATGTGCCTCGCTCCAGGGCTCCTGGAAGAAGAACAACTACTATTCAGCAGGGGTCGGGTAATGAGGGCCCTAAGTTCCTCCGAAAACGCCTTGATGTTGGACTTTGTCGCTGCGTCTTTATGAGGGTTCGTAGTTCGATTTCTGGATGAAGTGGAAGTTTAAATGTCTCTTCTACTTAACTCGGCCTTGTCTGATATTTTCTCTTATGTTTTGATGCTTAATAGAACTAGGGAAGTAATTTTTACCCGACTTCAAAAAGATGAGTTTATTAAATGTCCCTTTGAAAGAAATGTTGCTAGGCGTGGAAGCGGGCCATGTTATACCCCGGTCAATTTAGACATCCAAGGTTAAACTAATTCCCACCCGGCTGAAAATTGGTAGGATTGTTCAAAACACCATTACAAGTGAAATATAAAAAGTCCCCATCGATCCGACACCTAGAAAACAAAATATTCGAGATCAAAGGTCACATAACGGGGTTTTCACGATTTTCAGCAAAACGGTAAGTTTTATCAAAAAATTAAAAGACAAAATTAGCTCAGACAAAATTAAAGATTAGATAGTAATCTATAAAAATGTCTAAACACTTTAATTTCTAAGAGCTACCGTTTTTAAAGAATAACAATTTAAAACTGTTGAAAGAGTTGTAACCTAAGCACGTAGTTTATTTATATACATATATAATATACGTGTTGTACTTATACAATAGTACATTGTTACCCAAGGGATGGAAGTTACTTATTTAGTCCCGAGACGGGGTTTGGCGCCCGGAACGTAGTGAGGGCGCTAATAGTTCGAGGGACTAAATAAGTAATTTACCCGAGGTAAATACCGTGCTTTTCATTACGAATACAAGGAAAATAAGAACATAAATTATTAAATGCAAAAAAAATGAGTGTTGATCAGATGTTGTCGCTTTCCCGCTTATTTTGTTTTTTTTTTGTCCTCTGGTCGTCCAGCTATACAGCCAGTTTTTTCATGATCATCATTAAAAAAAATGGCAAAGATTTTGTCAAAATCTATGTCATTTTATAGAAATAGTTAATATAAATATAATAATAATATAATAATATAATATTCCACAACTATCACACAACGCCATCTAGTCCCAAGCTAAGCAGAGCTTGTGTTATGGGTACTAGACAACTGATAAACATACTTATATATTTCTAAATACATACATATTATAGATAAAAACAAAACTAAACTAAACTATAAGGTAAAACTAAACTATATTAAAGTCTTTTTTTTATATATATATACATATTTTTTAAACGTTGCCCCACACTAGGAATTTCTCCTGTATCGTGGGTGCGTTCACAAACAATTAAACTCACATACACAAATACCCAGACCCGGAACAACTATCTGTAGGTCATACATAAATATTTGTTCCGTGCGGGAATCGAACCCGCGACACGCAGCGCTGCAGTCCATTGCTTGATCCACTGCGCCAACCGTGCCGTCTAAATTATTATAATTTTATTCTTAATTAAGAACTTTGTGTAAAAAGTTGGAACATGGGTCAGTAACAAACACATAACCCTCCTTTTGGGCTTCGCCGCAGTCGGGTAAAAATGTGAAATAGACCAAGTTTTTTTTTAATAATTTGACAGCTATTAGTTAAAAGCGATTCTCCCTAGGGCTGAAAAATAGTACCTACTTTCAACCCGCTCCGCAGGCATGTTATGACCTACTTTCAGAGTATGAGTAATGAAAAGACGTTTACAACTCTTTCAATTTCTGAAAATCGCGAAAAAACCGTTTTTAACCATCTAAAGAAATGGATCATATTTAGAAGATATTACCTATGGATTGCGTTAAAATTCGTTAAATTATCACATGCTAAAATGGTCATTTTAGACCCCCTGAGTTCCCCTGACATCGCTTTATTTCTGAACGATGTAGTAGGTAGGTACTTACGATTAGAGTTCACTCTTGTTAGTTGATCTTTTTGTTGGGTAAACCTACTTACTCAGCTAACTACTTGTGCATCCAACGCACATCAGTGAAATAATCATGAAATTAATAATAAATAAATCCGTACAGTCAGCCGCACCAATATGTATAGCCTTATTAAAGTTAAGAAGCAATTTTCGCCTAGGTTTTGCATTGCACTGCATTGATTTCATTTTGCTTGTTACGTATGAAACTAATTGTTTTGGAACCCATATTATTATAAACTTTGCTAAGGATATAGGTACCTACCTACTTACATATTTTTGTTTAGGACTGCACGCAATCATTGCGAAATGTACAGTCATAAGCAAAAATATGGGACCCTGCCTTGTTGTTCCTACTTTATAAATTAAATAATGCCATTACCTATTGCTTCAATGTTAATTAATTTGTCTATGTCAGAACTTACTTAGGTATTTATAATTCATTCGAGAATGTTACACTGTAAGCAAAAAACTTGTTTGGCCATGACCCGAAAACTTGCTCAGGTAATGCTAAAGCTTGAAGCTAGCTAGGTAATAATATTTATGGTGGCTTCGGTAAATATTAAATAATGGTAAATACGATATCTTTTATTTTATCGTATTTATGAATTTGTAAGATTCATATTTAGTCATTTATATTCAAACCAAATCGGCAAAGGAAATAATAATAATGTTCTATTGTAAATGTTAGGACATACGAGATCTGAAGACAATGGCTATTCTTTAAGTTGTGTTCTCAGTTCGGTAATCACGATAAAAAAAAGAAATCTAAACTACCTACATTGAACATATTAATTACCACATATGCACCCATTCTGCCGGCGTATCGCATTTTTTCTTGAACCTCTGCTAATTGCTTTAAGTACCATTCTCGTGCTTTCTCTACTGCCGATAAGCCTTGCAGTAACACGTCCTTTTCCTGTTCTATCTGTTTCATGCGTTTCAAAAGATTGTAGTCCACACCGTTGTGTAATGTGTGACGGCGAGGTTCCCGCCGGCGAGAGACGCGACGTAATTGCGATTGCGTCTCGTTCGCTGATCTGCCGTCACCTAGACCTCTGCTCTGTTCTTCTACGGCTCGAGAAATTTCTTCAAAATCTATCTTGTCCACGGATATTTCTTCAGTGTCAAACACAGTTTCTTCTTCCGATTTGTAACTAGATTTTGATGTTTCATTTCTTTCTGAAGATTGTTTTTCAAGTCTTGGCGGCTTTGGGGGGCCAAAAACTCTCCGAGAGCCGTCATGCTTAGAAATAGACACCGTTCCAAGGAGACGAGGCTCCTGAACCAACACATCCTTACGTCCTATTAACTGAGGCATACTTATAGTTCTGTGCTGTGATGTACTTTCAGTGCTTTTTAAAACCAGCCAATCTCGATCTATGTTTTGTGTATCGTTTACATCCAATAACGGTGCAGACGGTGGTCGGTGGGTTTGAGAAACTATTTGACTATGTAAAACTGCGCTATCGACATCATCACTAAATCTATCCTCTTTACCAGAAGAGCCTTCAACTTGATTACGTAACAGGCATATCTTAAGACCGGTACAGAACCTTTCAAATGTAAGCAGGCCATCGTGAGACGCTACCTTCTGTAAGCTTTCGATGACCCCGCTGGGTAAACCTCGGGTTCGATCGTCTCTCCAACGATTTTCTATATCCGTAAGTTTTACATATCCGGTGTGTTTGTCGTCCATAATATCAAACAAAGTTCGCATCGCGGATACAAATTGTTTTGGTAAAGATTCCATATTTCTGGAAGAAGCGCGATTCATAATGTTACCTTTGGTCCCTAACTAGTTATTTAGGTAAATATTTCACATTTTAAAATTCACTTAGTCTTTGTCTGATTGTCACTGTATCACAACAAATAATAAATATTTCCAGAAGTGCATAAACTCAACGATACACTCAAGTACTGGAATCAACATTTACTATATTATTTAAAAAAATTGATATCGGTTTCTAATAAGTAGGTATACCGAATTATTACTAGTACTTTATTACATGTTAGGTACCTATATATGTAAATAGATACCTACGTAAAAACCGAAAACTATACAAAGGGTTCAAGGCAGTCACTTTAACGTATAGCGCACGGAGTACCATCACTGTCTGTTGTTTAGCCACATGAGGACAAAATCTGACCGTTTGTCAAACGGTACGTGTATGGTGGGCGAACCAATCGGCCGCTGGGAGGCGAATTTGCGAGAGATAGAATAGCCCACGAGTGCGAGCAGGAGAACCGGTCAGACGACATTTCGGTCACTTCGGCACCGAGCAGGCAGGTAAGCTGGCATAGGACAGCCAGCGTGTGTAGGTTTGTTGTTGTAGTCTGTACTTCATGGTGATATTATATCTGTTGGTTCAAACGTATCAAATTAGTTTGATTACAGTTGTTAGAATAACTAATAAATGTTGCCTACAAATTATAAAAAGGTGGAGCTAAGTAGATGTAGGCATTGGACCTACCTATGCATGTTTATATTAAGGTATGTATGTAGGTGTCTATCGAGGACACTGACCTAGTCTTCCGTATTTGCATATATATAAGCACTTACCTATTAAATAGGTAAGCGCTTTACTTATGTAGGTACCTACCGTACCTAACACACATGCTACTGCTTCTATGTTGTGATCACGAGTTGGAGAAATTGAAGACATTATCATCTTCTTGGTCTTGTTCCATGGTATTTGGCGTCGGCGAAACAAGTTTTTTTCTTATTCTCCCCTATTAATCGTAATGCTATCATTTACTCCTTTATTCTTAGAACACAAACATTTAGGTTCGCTCTGAGAGTTTCGTCTCAATGATGTGCCTGGCTCCCCAGGACTTATCAGTCTTTGATAGCGTATTGATAGTCAAACGGGTTACCGTTTGACTATCAATACGCTATCGCGCGAGGTAACTTGCAATTTAATAAAAAATGCCATTCATGTGCTCCCACTGCAAAATAAATAGTAGATACGATAATAATTGAAAACCCTCGATTTATTTAATCCCGTTGAATTTTTTTTTATGAAATGGTTATTGAATGGGATTAAATTAACGTAGGTACTTAATTGAGTCAAGTGCCGTGTGCGTTACCCTAGCAAAATGTTGTTGTAAAGAACTTTAAAACTAAAATTCACACAAATTTTGCTCTTGGTTAACAAATTTCTCCTAATGACACACTAATTTTCTTTCATAGTCTCATCAGTCATCTCTCTAGAACACAATATTTTGCTAGGGTAACGCACATTCAAGTGCCATGAATTTGTGAAATAAAAATTAAAATATGCTCGACTTCCATGTTTAAGCATATTTTAATTAATCTTAAAAGCTGAGGACTTAGATAATTTCAATTTTCATTGGTCAATATTCGAGTGTAGGTAATTAAGATTTTTGAGGTATTTTAGAAATTAGGCAACGACTTTGCTTAGTGCATTTACTTCAAAATAAACTATTCGATTGCTATGCTGGCACAGTCTAAAATGTAGTTAAATAAAGATAGAATACAATCCAATTTTGAATGACAGATAGAAGGAGTCCTATAAATAATATGTAAAATTACCGCAATGTCTGGACACCATTATATGTATACAATCTCGATACATCGAAAAAGAACGGCTTGGGTTGTCACACAAAAATTAAACAAAATATGTTTTTGTTTTTATTAATTTGGATATAATCATGGACTATTGACCTCAATAGGGTACGGTACTTAAGAAATAATTAGTCCGTCAGATAGATTTATTTCATAAATGTTTGCAGTCTCAGGTAAAGGGGATAATCTATTCAATCTATTGACATTTAACGAATATGAATACAAATTCAGATTCCGGGCTGCTACTGAGAAATTCCTGATGGAAAAACTCAAAGTAGGTACTTAGTCATTTGTTTGACTTTTACCGAATCTAAACCATGAAGGTATATTTTTTTGCGGTGTACTTTAATTAGAAAATTATTATTAATGATGATTTTGATATTTTATTTATTTTGTTATATCAGTTTCAATAATGAGAAATGCTAAACTATTTAAACGCTCACTAGAAACAAATCCGAGAACTAATTACAGATAATTCCTAACTGTTCAGCGATAATTCTTATTTTTTTTTTTAATATGTGGTTTGCGGTTCGCCGTTCCGAAAATTAATAAAAACAGCAAGCGAGCTCAAACGATTTTGGCACATCGGATAAATTACATTTTGTTTCAACAATTCAAATAGATAGAGAAGTTTTTTTTAACGACTTATGCATGATGCCTCAAAGTTGAGATCACTAAAAATGCAAGAGCGAGCGAAGTAAGCTCGAAAACTTTAGCCTCGGAAAAGTGACTGTTTCTCTTTCTATCATTCAAAAATAAAATAAAATTACTTTTACTACTAACGTTTTAAAGGATTGGGCAACGAAGACAACTCGACGTTAAGAGCGAGCTAGAGAAAATTTGCGGCAGGTTAGAAGAATATAGTGCATGTTTCGAGATTTTTTGGGCAGCAGACCGAAATATACGTACAGCTTGGCAAAAAAGAGTAGAAAATCCGGAGGGCGCCACTGTGCTGTTCATATGGCAACCCGTAGTGACCGTATAGCTTATCAACTTATCGTCTTGATACTTTTGTTACTATTTTTTTATACAGATAATTTATTAATTAAAATAAATAAGTATCATTTAATTGTTTGGTTCAATTAAATGTTACTTATTTATTTTAATTTGTTCTCCTCATGTAACTACCTAAAAATAAATATATGCTAGTAGAGTAGTACTGTTTTTTAAATTTTCTGGGATTAAAATAAGACAAATTGTAATTTATTCTAATATATTTTCCTCCAAATATTCCACCCCCTCCATGTCATCGGAGTCTTGGCTAGAGTTAGCCACATATTCATCTGAATCGTTCTCCGATTTAGAGGAACTACTCTCGTCCTCGAGGTTTATTATTATTCGCTCCATGTCTTCGTACATAGTCAGTTCCCGATCGTAATAATCTTTTTCAATTTTAATTATATGCTGGCATGAATTCTTCCAATCCTCCTCCGTAATTGATTGGAATGCGCGCTCAGCTGCTTCCTATAAAGACGAAACATTTGATTAAATCTCCATCAATATTAAAAGGAAAACGTCAATAAAACTTCTCTCAATATCATAGTTTAATAAGTGAAACTGTACCTTTATGTCGATCGAGCCTACATTATGGGCTGCAATTTTATGTTTCGCTATTCCCCAAATCAGCTCAATCGGATTCAGATCACAGTGGTAAGGTGGAAGTCTTACCACTGTATGTCCATGTTCTCCTAACAGCTCATCTATTTCAAATTTCGGCTCGGGCTTGTGCCGTTTGACGAGCATCAACAGCTGTGGCTTTTTCAACGTCTCATCAAATGGAATTTCATTTTCGTATAACCATTCCTTTATATCGGCTACTTTGGTACCAGAGGTAGGAGCTTTGTTCAATACTACGGAATGATACGGCGCATTATCCATTACCACGATAGATGCAGGCGGTAAATTTGGAATTAACTTTTCTTCAACCCATTTTTTAAAATTGGTTTTATTCATTTCAGAATCATGGTAGTCCGCACTTTTATTTGTTCCAGTAAACATGAGCAAAGCATTAGGAATAAACCCTTTTTCACTGCCAGCATGAACAATAATATAGCGTTTACCTTTTGAGACATTGTGCTTTACTCCACTTACATTAATCGACTGCCAGCACTTTTTTAATTTATACGATTGGTGAACGTAGCTTTCATCGAGGTAAACTATGGACTTTCTAAGCTCTTCGGGCAAATTTCTATTGCTGATAATTTTATTTAAGTACACTGCCCGTTTCGCTGCTATATACGGCCGTTCAATTAATGCAGTTCTTTCAGACTGACATCTTTTATATTTGAATCCTAGGGCGATAAGTATTTTCCGTAAATGCTCACGGCTTCCGTCATATCCCAAATCTTCTCTTACTACTGGTAGTAAGTTTCGTAAGGTTGGTACCTGAAAATAAAATAACTATGTAAAGATTTGAATAATAAATTATGACAGAAACATCCCAGTTGCAGTGTTGTGTCAAACGAAAGGACACTGCTATATAGTATGTATTACTTATTTAGTAAAATTTTAATACCAATATAATAATGATAAATGTACCTGTTTTCTCACAGTGTAAAAAAATTGCACTTTTTGTCTGATGGCACATAAGTCGAAGTTATCCAACTCTTTTTTGGGACAACCTTTTCTATGTTTTCCGGGTGTAGAAAATACGCATTTATTTCGATCTCCTTCCAGCACGACTCTTCTTATGGTGCTTACTGATTTACCTGAAGTGAATAAAAAAATATACATAAATAAATGCATACATAAATAAATCAGCTTCTATTATGTGATTTATATGAAATATTAATTTATATTGTTAATAAATAACAAATTAAAAGTAATAAATTTTTGGTACATGTATTCCTAATTCTAATGATATAACTTATATAGTTATTACCTTGAAATCACATTCAACAATAAAGTTAAGTAGAAATCGAATTTAAATTTACATATTGCACAAAGTCCGCCACTCAAGTATCAACATTAATCTGGCGCGCTATACCAAAGTAAAGTCAGACAGAATGTAAACATAACCTATGCGCTCGATGATTATTGTTCAAAATTCCACTTATTTCGTATGCAAGCAATTCAAAACAGAATGGGCTTCATCAATTGACACTTAATTCATCTGAAAACAACATAACAAACAGTTACATACCTGTCATTTCAGCGGTTCTTAGATAAACATCGTTGAGATCGGAGAGAATGGTTTTGGCCTCTTTTTCTGCCAAACATCGCCTATAAACCTTATAAATTATCGCTCTTCCAGCACTTCGGATGGTTTTATTCATTTTTTATTACTTTGACGTTGCTTTAATCACGTTTTTAGGGCACAATTTAGTTATTAGACTTGCGAACTTGTTTACACCGAACGTCATAAGTTTTTAAATGTTGCCTGCAATCAAAAAAATTAGTTCCGTTTCTAGACTTTTTTGCCAAGCGAAAGTTGCGGGTTGTTCTAAAGAGATACCGCGGCCTCGGCAAAAGGGCTAAGAAGTTACATGGGTGGTTTTTGAGTCAGTACAACTCACACTTCCTTGCGCTAAGCCCACGAGCGGGAGGGGTTATTTGATGATTTCCCGCCCACAAAAACAAAAAAGGCTAGTTCGAAAAGCCGCCCCTGGGCAGCGGCTTATAGTAAGGAAAACAGTTATAACTGAGACAGTTGTTAGTAACACTGACCGGCAAATTGCAAAAGACGTAAGAAAATTCGAATTTCGCAGGCTACTTTGTCGCATTTGGCTTGGCTTGTTGGCGTTTGTACGCATAATGCTACGTACACACCGGGCCAACAACGAATGATATTCAGCGCTGGATACCGCATCGAGCCAAAACATCGATCGTTGGCACTTGATAGCGGCTTGAACTAATTATTACTGCTAGTTTTATGTATATACCATAACGAGTTAGTAAGGACAAGAAAAAATAAACTAAAGTAGAGACGGTGGAGAACAACATATTTTAAGAATAGAAATCAGGGGCGTAGCTACCGCCGTATCAATTATACGGGGCTCCCACACGTCGTCGGGGGCCCTCGTGGACCAGGGGCAAAAGCAAACATTTACCATTTTTTTAATTTAAGAAATGACAAAAGTTAAATAAATAGTTTCTTTTTTTCTCGCGAAAAGCGTGCATTCTGAAGTCATCATCAGCTTTAAATGATTTAATAAATTAGTTTGCCGAAAAAAAGGCAAGGAGACTTTATATTGAAATTAAATTGTTTGTAAAAATTTTAGAAAAAGTGACAGATAGATATGGTGAATATTTTTTTTTTAATCTTATGTTTTTTTTTTTACTTTTGTGAGAAATCTTTACCCTTCGGCCCTCTCAAACAATTTTTTACGTGGCCACGCCAAGGCATGCTACGACACTGATAGAAATGTATTTTTTACTAAGTTAGACCATCTACAGGCTACGCTATGTCGTTCATTCGTTAGCCTTCGACGACCGACCCATAGATATTGGACTGGAAATACCTACAAAAAAAGGTGCATACCTACAACCAAGAAGTGAACATAATATGGCTGCCAATGCTAGGGTTGTGTCAATCATGGAACATAGTGTTACTGTAACGAGTATCGAAACTAGTACTACTTAATAGTATTACGAGTATTATTAGATATCACGGTTGAATCATATATTTAACAGTCCGTTGTAACAAAAAAACATGAGTAAAGGACATTGGGAACTTTACTATGGGAAAAATCCCCACGGCGGACTTCGATGAAACGTATGTTATTTGAAAGCTTTACGCCGGCAGGTATGTTTACTTAAAGCGCTATGTTGTGACATATGGGAATTCTGAGATATGATGAGTCTAAGTTGGAAATATTTTATCTAAAATGATTTGTTGAAAAAAACCATTACCATCGAGTAGGATATCAAAATGAAGGGTTTTAAAAGGAGATAACAATAATATATTACACTCATATGTTTAAAATAAATACAAAGTCACAAATCATATAAACAAACCGAAAAGTTAAATCATCTGCGAAGATTTTTACGCGACCAACGAAAGAACAGACCCAAAAGAACCTAAAAGTAGGAAATAAAAAAAAGTAGGTAAAAAACTAAAAAACTCGACTGAAAAAACTGAAAAGCAAACATCAAGCACATTTTATTCATTGGTTCATTTGAACATTAAATTATGAAATGAAATTAAAATAGAATGACCCCGCCTGCTTCCAAGTTTTGTTTAATTTAAAATGTGCTTGTTGTTTGCTTTTCAGTTTTTTCAGTCGGGTATTTTAGTTATTTAACTACTTTTTTGTAAAGTCAGTAAACATCCCTATTACGACGAAAGACTGCGAGTTGCGTATTGGCTGTTGGAGCGATGCGCGCAGGCAGCGAAATCGGTTTTCATGTTTTCACTTTGACGGGCCGCAGCGCGCATTATCATAGCTATTTGGCTTTGGCGTATTTTTGTGATGATATATATTACTATTTTAGGTGTAATGTGAAGTGTAAGTAAAAGTACTAACGTTTTGAACCCTGTTTTCTAAATGTGCCATAAGTTACGAAAAAAAAAATGCACGGCCATTATAGTGGGTAACAGTATCTATCATCTGTAGTAGGTTTCGTATGTGTCCGCTAATTTTCGAAAAGCGGGGCAAAAAGTTCCCAATGTCATTTACTTAGCTTCTGATACCTGAGAATAATAACACAATTATCAAAGAATGCTTTTTACGTTTGCAGTTTCGGTTATATCAGCAGGGCTATTGCGTATCTTTCTAAATGTCAGTGGCTATCATAGTGTATGGGCACTATGATAGCCACATTATGATATTTATGATAGCCAGATAGGAACATTTAAACAGATACGCAGAAAGAAAGAAAGAAAGAAAGAAAAAATGTTTATTTGTCACAGAAACATGCATACAGGAAATAAAACAATACACAAAAAAAAAGTAAAATACAACAAGCAGGGAAATTAAAAAAGAAAAAAATATAAATAATGCACGTCGTAACTGCGACAAGTAGGTTGCCACTCAGCATGGTGCTGTGCTATGGTCACCCACAGCACAGCGCTGGTTTTCAGTGGTCACCCGTAAAAAACGTACGAAAGCCAAGAGCTCTGCTGGTCTGTAGATTCTGGTAGGTATCAGATCTTAGTGAAAAACAAATTATTCTAATAGGAAGAGGATTAAGTTTTTATTATGATTAACATACTGACTGGTGGAGTAAAATAAAATAAGAATGATTTTTATAAGATAAGATAAGATAAGATAATTTTATTTGTCCAAAACATGAGTATACACACACATAGCATGCAAGATGTTACATCAAATTATAATTATGACAGTCATGTTTTGCCTGAACGGCGTACAAATATAAGACGTCGGACGCTACACAACATCAAGTGATTTTAAATTCGTTTACACAGCAAATATAGCTATTAACAATCCAATTTAGACCACATTTATACTAAAAGGTACAATATAATACAATCATAATAATAGTGTCGTAAGCTCATCATAGTAAATAATACAAATCAAAAAAATCTAATGTTAAAGCAATTATTAATAAAATTAGGATGTCTTAATACATGTCAAATTATTTTGTCAGTTAGAAATTCGTCAGTGCTGTAATAGACTTTCTCTAACAGATGGCTTTTTAGTCTATTTCTTAATTTTTCAGTGGATAATTCCCTCCAATGTTTTGGCAACTTATTATAAAGAATTGGCGCCATACAGAATACACTTTTACGCATAAGAGCTGTCCTGGATCTCGGGATACATAGCTTACTATTGTCACGTCTGTTTCGAACTACTTTATCTGACAATAAGGGGAATAGGTGTGGATTCGATTTGACAAACATAATTAAATCTGTTTATTGGTGTGATAAATGATGAATGATGTTTATTCTGCAAATAAGTTTTTACAAACACTTTTACAAGCCACTTTTCTAATAAAACTAGATGGGGCCTGTGTGTCGTACCTGACTACTCTGAGAATAAATTTCCGAAGCGAACTCAGAGAAAAGTCCAGACATAATCTTAGTATACACACATGAAGACTATGCAGATTAGTGTTTGAAATGGTCTTTTGAAGAAAGCTCCACACAGATTTTGGATCCATCCAGGCAGTTTCAAGCATATCAGTTTCTCAGTATTTATACAGGGTTATTTCTAAAACACCGGTAACCTTGCAAGACTGTATTACTATCATCATAAACAACAACTTTTGTTCTATGACTTTTTACAAAACATAACACATTTATTATACACCAAAAACAAAAGTTCAAGATCTCGTTGTCCTATCTAACACATTTCAACTCTGTATTTTGCTGTACCTACCTAAGCCTGTCGCGCACTGTCGTAACTCACTACGCTACGATTACTCCGCCGCCCTTACCCCGCTCGCCTCGCTATTGTACTATCGTTTTCTTTTGCTTCGCAGACTTGGTAACATTTAGAGCGTACAATTTAAATATTTTTATTTTTTTAAGTAAATCTGATGAACTTAAATATGATGAATTTTATTATATCAAAAGTTGTTGATTATGATGTTAGCAACTTAGTCCTGAGAGGTTAACGGTGTTTTACAAATAACGCTGTATATTCAGTACAGTATAAAAAAAATAGCATATCATTTATCGTGAAATTCGACTTGTAACTCAAGGAGCTCAACGCCACGACGTACAATACCAAAGAAAGACGTTTGGGTGGGTCGCTTATAGTGCTCAAACTGCTATAGCTATTTTCTTCAACCTTTTTGTGGGTACAATATGCTATTTCTTGTATTAATTTGTATTGTGAATATCACTAATATTCTTAAATATCTTTCTAACCGCCCGTTTCTGAAAACGAAGATGGTCTAAATACTGGCGGTATTCCCCCAAAACAAAATACGAAGGCCAACCATTAAAAGTTGACACTTACATGCCTTTTTGGGCACTGTTTCCAAAATTGGATGGGTTAACTGCAGTGGAGGCATCACAGTAGATGATTTTTGTATGTTGCTGGTTTCACAGAAAACAGATGACTTTTGGTGTTTTTTGTTGGATGTCTGAAATTAAATAAATAGAAAATAATATTTTTTTTTATTTAGGAGTAATCGGCCACCAAGGCTCATGCACAATGGTCCACCTCAAGGACTAAGTGCGGAAACCTAAACCCCATGATAGATAGAATAATATTTTGATATTCAATATACATACGATTTTTATTAATGTAACTAATATATCTATAATGTATTTCAGGTCAAATGACCAGGCTATTAATTCATCATTCTAATACACACCGAAAATATTGTAGGAACGGAGTTATCATGTAATCTCATTACATCTAATGTTCTGTTGAAACCACTTTCTTCAATGTGAAGTGAAGTGAACAGATATACCATTATTTTTGTCGAAGATTAATTTTTTCTTCACCAGTGGCCTCTAACCACCTTTTCCTTAATCCTTCGTTTTTAGGAATTCTACAAAAAAGGATTATATTTTTATCAATAAATCATTTGGTTAGAGTTGTTATAATTTGTAACTAAAATAAATAACAAAATGCTGATATCTTATTTTCGGATCTCGGTTCTGTGAACCACGGGCCGGATCTGGCACGGTCACTCGAACATATATCGTTTTGCCGCAGCGAAGGAACTAGTATCGGAAACTATAACGGCAACGGCACAACACTATTCATGTTTGTAATAGACATGTGCAAAACAGTGCACCACGAAGTGATGATATATGTCATTACATTTTGTCCCGAGTAATATTACATTACACCATCACTTCAAACATCACGCGTGAAGTTTTTACAAACGAAGAAAGGAAGAGGAACTAGTATCGGAAACTATTGCAACGGTACAACACTATTCATGTTTGTAAACAAACGAATGAAATTATGAATTAACAAAAAGGTCTCTCGGACAGAAATAAACCCAAATATTAACACTTTAGCAATAAATTAATGATCACAAATCGCATTAAAACAAAAAATATACAACAATTTTACAGCAGAACTACCACAAAACTCTTCGCATAAAATGGCGAAAACGTTGTACTATTGCGTAACTCGTAACATCAAATTTGGCCATTATGAGCAACAACTGAAATATTGTTGTCTCTTTCATCAAATACGATTACTGCACTAGAAAGAACGAAATAAAACGATATTTCACATTCTGTACCCTATTTCACTCATATTTGTTTAAGCAAATAATTTAAAGAATGCTACGGCGGGCGCCTCTATAGTCTTTCTACCTCTATGGTGAAAATGAATGACATCGACATGTCATGAGTTCATGACATAACGTCTGTCTGTCTCTTTTTCGATTTCCATTCCAATTTCATTCCAAAATCCAAAATATCAACCTTATTTTACTAAGAGAAGTTTTGTAAATATAAAAATAAATCTGTCATTATTACAGGAACACAGTTGTTAGCGTTGTTTACTAACAGGCGGGATAATTGTATCATATTTGGATAAACTACCGCTGTACCGTAATTAGTCACCGGAATAAATAAATAAAAATATGAGTAGTTCAGAAATTAAAAGTGATTTAAATGAGGTTAACGAATTAAATGGAAACGTAACTCAAGATAAAGTGCGTAAAGGATGGGTCAAATTCGACGACGAATCTCCAAAAACCACTGAAAATGAAACCCTTCCAAGTGATTTAGCCCCATCGGGAGCGAGTACTTCTGCACCTGCTGAATCTGCCGCTGTTCTAAAAACTGAAACAGTCCATATTAATTTGGAAAGAGGTGACAAGAATGTTGAGCCCATATCATTAGGGACACTGTCTAAAAACGTTGAGTTTGTCAATGTACGTCAAGGTTTCTGTAAGTATTGTGCATGTGACCAGAATATAATTACGGCAATAAGATCTAGACCTTAAACTTATAAATTAAATTTCTTATAGCTAATGGTGACATTATTGTCACTCTACTGCCTGTAAATACAAAATGGCCTTGGGTGACCGCAGCACACTTTCGACCAGAGCTTGTACCTGAGGAGTTAATGGCGCAAGGTTTAACTGTAAGTTGTCTATATTTAGATATGTTTAACTAATAACAGTTTGGGTTTTAGCATGATCAAAAAATTGTTTGTTTAATTTCAGCTCACAGTTGAGGAGTATGTCCATGCGATGGAACTGCTTATTAATGATGCTCGTTTTACATTGTACAACATATGCTACAAGCGTGTGCTTGTTTGTTGGATAACGCTTGCCTTCCTTGTGCTATTAGCACTTTTGTTTTCGGGCCTAACTGGTCTAATGTTATTTTCATTGGGGGTATTATGGCTGATCCTCAATGCAGCTGCAATATTTCTATGCATGTGGATAAAATTGAGATTATCAAAAGGACTGGAACAATGTCTGGCAAGAGTTAACAAACTGCTCAGTAAACATAAATTGATTCTAGCGCTTGATGATAGAGGAAAAATTTCATGTCATAAAGTAAACCTCTGTTTTATATACTTTGATGCTGGACCTTGTGTTGCCCACATACAACAGTTCATTGAAAGTGAAGAAGGTAAAACAATAATGCAAGGCTGGGAACAGAGACTTGATGTACCAACAAATGATATTGTGATTCAAGGATCCCAGTCAACCAGACTATCCAGGAAACAGGTATGTATTGCTTAACCATTTCATCAGAGTTCCAGTCATGAATACAAAAATATTCTGTTGAACACTGCAGTTTGTGTTGAACTGTAGCATTCAGCTTATATTTAAAATATTGGTGGTACACAAAATGGCTATCAGAAGTTGGCTGCATTTAGTTAAGTTAATTTTGCCATACCTAAGCATTCTAATGCATCCAATATCCAACACAATTTTACTAACACCACTTATTAAATGAAGTTAAAAAACATAACATGATTTGGGAACAGACTGTTACTGTAACATAAAAACATTTTATCTGATAGAGATAAAGATATTAACAAAGGGAAGAAATAGAGACTTCTCCAAATCTTTTTTATGGAAAGGTAAACACACAGTTACACATGTTTTATTTTGCCTATTAATATGCTAGTCAAACATGTTTCTTTTAATTTTTATTGAAGCTTATTTAATATTATTATGAAATCTTTATTCAATAACCCCAGGGGAAGTATATTAAATAAACAGCAATAGTGATATGCCAATTTCAAGCTGCTATAGAAATATTGAATAGGACTGACTCACAATATTAAATACAATAATTTTAGTGTGTTAAATTAAAAAAAACTTCAACATTTTATCTATTATTAAATATAATAAAAATCAATAAAATACAGCTATCAATGTGAGATTGTCATTGTGTTTGACCTATTCTTTTTTATTTCTCATAGTATGATCAATGGCAAAAGTTGAATAACACTACTTTTGCACAATTATCATGTGAATTATTGACACTAAAATCACTATGTTTTTGTTAATTTTGCATCTTTCAAAAAGTGTTAAGCAACTTTTCTTGCTGACCGTACTTAGTAAGGGAATGAGGATAAGGTAAAGGCTTACTGCGCTACTCATAGATATTTAATGATTACTTAAGCTGTCACTTAGTAAAGATTTGACACACTTTTGTATGTCAAACTGTCAAAACCTTTACTAAATTGTCACAAACGAACTAAACACATAGACGTGCTATACCATTTCATTAAAGATTTCATAAGTAAAAATCATATTAATGTGACTTATCTTCCAACGAGTATGATGGCAGCAGACGTTAACTAAACCTGTGATGGCTTATGTAATCATTAAAACTCTCTAAGTGCGGCAGTTGTTCATTTAAAAATGGGTATCATTTAAGCTAACGCCAATTTAATTGGTATTGTGTTTCTTAAGTAATAGGGTTTGTCCCCAAAATAGTAGATTTGTCACCAAAATGTAGTCACCAAACAATATAAAATCAATTCCACAATAAATCACCTAAAATCATGGAGATATTGGGTCTAGTAGCAAATAAATGTTTTTGTATGTGTTATAATAGTTTTGTCCTAATAAGTATTTCAGCAAACTAATTTAAAGAGATCACCAATATATCATAATAATATGTTATGTCACCAGAAAATTTTATAAAGTTCCAAAAAAAAAATAACTTTCCGTCAGAAGGTGGATGGAGGTGGGCTCCTATTTCTGTCTGGAGGGTTTAAAGGAACCTAACTAACCGAACCTCGGGGTGCCCCTGGCGTCGACTGTCTAGGGTTAGAGTTTTATTTGGTGACAGATCTACCATTCTGGGCACAAAACTATTACTTATGTAATAAACTATTATTATAAGAACGAAGTTTATATTCATCTAATGCACTACCATTTTGTTGGTAATCCATCTCTTATCTTACACATATATTAACATTTATTTGATAATTCATTTCTGGGAACACTTTTTGTTTATTTGAGAACGAAAATATTTCGTGGCGGTAGATCTATTTATTAGGTGATACAACTTGGTGACAAATATAAATTTTGGTGACAAGAAATATAGTCCTCTTTAAAAATCTTGTACTTTTGCATGTATCTGAATTAATAATTGGGGAAAAGGGTACATCTTTGCTTTGCTCCCATATTTCCAAACTGTAGTACATATTTATAAGTATTCCCCATATGTTAATTATTGATTTATTTCTCATAAAAGTGAAGGATCCAAGTAGGTAACAGTTTGCTTTAGCTTGTTTCAGTCAATTGAATATACATATTGACGTGGCAGTACAAACAAACTAAACACACTCCTTAAAGATTTCTTATTATGAATTATTTTAAATAAGGTAAAATCCTTGTATAATTATCTGATAACTAGAAAAAGTAGTTGTTATCAATGCAATTTAAAGTCACAAAGTAATTAGTAGTAACTAGTTTTTTTCTTTTTAATTAGTCAACAGTGACAACTAGTAGTCTGAAAACCGGTTTTGACTTAGTTACCCGACTGTGGAAAAGCCCAAAAAGAGAGTAGGTACTGTTTTTCATTTAGTCTATAAACACAGAATATTATTTTCTAATTCTGCACCAGAGTCATTGTGTGAGCAATAGCTATGTTGAATGAGAAACTACAGGTGTGGCCAATGTTAAACGTGTTAATTGACTTGTGGTTTCTGTAGGGTTCTGTAGCCGAATGGCAAAAAGCTAAACCCTTATAAATTCGTCATGTCTGTCTATCTGTCCATCCGTATGTACAGCCACTTTATTTTTTCTCAAAGTCAATCGTTTCAAATACCAAATACCTCCAAAGTGATAAAATGTGACGCCCCTATAACTTTTAAAGTTAGAGTGAGAAATCAAAAAAAAAAATATGCTGTAGATTACAATGAAGGATAATTCCCACTAGTTCTACTGCACAGTTCTACGATAGAACTAGTGGGATTTTTCCCACTAGTTCTACGATTTCGTACCACCTTGAATCGTAGAACTAGTGGGAAAAAAAAGTCAATGGAACTTTTCGTTCTCACTAGTTCTACGATATAAGGGTGTTACAAAATCGTAAAACCAGCGGGACTCAAGTTTCTCATTCGTTCTATCACGCAGTTTAGGATACAACTACGGCACAATACCAGGAGAATAGAAGTAGGCAGGAGGTATTGAAAACATTTTTTTGGAGATAAAGAAAAGGATAGGTAGTAAAGTCCCACAAACTACCAGGAGAACAGAAGTAGGATATAGATTATTCCTTTCTAATACCATGCACTTTTTTTATTGGAGATAGGAAACCAGGATAGTAAAGTCCCACAAACTACCAGGAGAATAGAAGTAGGCAGAAAACATTTTTTTTCTGGAGATGAAAAAAGGGATAGGTTGGTAATTTTTTTTATTTATCGAAAAGCGGTTTATAGAATACATAGTCTACCTACCAAGTTTCAACTGTGTAGTTTCGGAATAAAGTGGCTGTGACATACATACAGACGGACAGATAGACATGACGAATCTATAAGGGTTCTACTTTTTGCCATTCGGCTACCGAACCCTAAAAATGTATGAGAAAAAAAGCATGGTCCATTATATTCTATACTCGTCCGTAATAGTATAGTAAATGTTCGTTATTTAGTAAATTAACAAATAATGCCACAAGTACCGGGTGCTAAGTAAATAATTCTGAAAGTTAACAGTCCCATTTTGCACTGGTATGCTACTCATCTGTATACATAAGTGATTATTGTGAAAGTCCGCTCTTCGCACAATAACCAACACATCTGCTTTACATACAGCGCGCTGAAAATTATGCTTATAACTTTCTGAAAATTAAAAAAAACTTGATCCTTCCCTTTTTAAATAGCTTCGTTTATATTATGTAGTATGTACCTTAACTAACTTTAACACATAACTAACCTAGTTAGGTAGACACTTATGTAGTTATTGGTGGGTAAGCAAGGCATACGAATGTGCAGGGTATGGCAGAGCAAATGTACCTCCGGTACCTGCAGCGGTGGGGGAAAGACTTCCTGCGACGTCGGCTCGACTGGACTCTTGACGAGGAAGGCGGCAACCCCGCCGCCCCGCGGCATTTAACACAGGCGCTCTGCCCTTGTCAATATGTTGAGGAAGTATTGCGGAACAAAGAGCCCAGAGATACACGCGCTTGTTGTCCGCTCTGCAACGATTGGCTCAGGCGTCGCGGTCTTGATTGACCAGATGTCTGCACTTTTGGCAAGTCTTCAGATTTGTAATACATACGAAACCATTAATTAATTTTACTTACCTTTATTAATCTAATATTTGTTTCTCATCTTTCACAGGAAAGAGGGGCTCTTCTATATTTACGATATGCAGGTCGCTGGGGATCGCAGGCTGTTAAAAATCGACTTAACCTGAGCAGCCTCGTGCCTGGACGCCATGGTGATAAATATGTTTGTCCTTGTCAGTTCATAGAAGAGCACCTAAAGGTAAAACCTCCTGCAGGCATTGCAAAATATTTTACACTTCCTAACCAGAATGTTCAAGTTTATTAAGCAACTTCATAGTATTATTGAAATGTATTTGTCCATATTATTCTTATGCAACCTTTCCGTCCTTAATAGTAAGTAACATACCATTATAATTAGTTATAACTGCAGGCAGAGTACGACCTATAAATGAGCTGTCTGCTTACACATAAACATTAATGATATAGCATTACGTAGTTATTATTTCACATACTTAAAGAAAATCTATTTCTGAACTACCCTCGGATCTAATTACTGTATCTTTCTCACATATTTTAATATTAATTAGTAACTTGTCTATTGCTCATTCTCTGTCTACAGCAATAATTAAAAACGTACTTAAATACATATTAGTATTTTTTGTTGTTAAGATTAATTATGTAAGTATGTATATGATGCAGGTTAAAGGAAGATGATTGATATTAGCTCTCGTCGCTCATTTCAAATGAAACAATGTGTTTAAGGTCGACTGTATCGGGGTAGTAATTTTATTAGGCTTTTATATATGTATGTATATACTATGTTTAAGGGCTCGTTTACGGAGACGCGGCACGTGCAAAAGGCTCGTCGCGTGCTTTTTTATTCATTTACTGAGAGGTAGGTCCACCCCAACGAACGCTGCATTTTGAAAAATGGCTTCTCGTAAAATCGTCGTTTAAAATCGGTAACGTTTTCATACATCACCATGTGCTTCAATTAAAAACGCACAATGCGCCGCGCGACGCACCGCTTCTCCCTAAATGAGGCCTAACTCTTGTGTATACATAACTTAATTATTGGAAAAATAAACATTTGTATTATAAAACATTTAATATTATATAAGGAAGTTGACCTAATAACAAATAATTATATTCGTTAACAATTAAATAGCTGCCAAAGCAAATTTAGCGGCGAGAGCTCATTATTCAACCATACATGCTACCCACTTGGCTGAAGGTTCAGTGGGAAACTAAGATTTTAAAATTATATCATCGTCAATATTTCTGTCATTGCAGCTAATACGAATTAGAGAAATGATCAACTATGGCCTAGAATAGATACATTTATTAAAAATCAAGCAATCTCAAATAAAGAAAACCTCAAGGAATATACCTGATTTATGTCATGATATTATTTAGTTAATAATGTTTTAAAGATGAGTATTCATGTCGAGCGGCCATACAATTAAGCTTTTACTGTTGTACAGATCTAAGTAATTTTATTGGAGTATATTTTAGTTTCATAAAAATAATTTAGGGCTTTCTTAATATTAGTAATTAAGGATAGTATTTATTATAGTACTTCATTACTTCTTTTTAATTTACTCAGATTTAGTGCCTATTGCAGCAGTAAGTATCAATTTTAATGAATTTCGAATTTAAACCCTTTTGGTTAACAACTGCTGCTCAGCTTATTGTAAATTATTATGACCAGTCTGGAATGTACGAATAATTGTAAATTTTAAGAATATATTATTTGGAAACAATGGAATCACAATAACACAGACTAGTCACCTGCAGTAGCTAAACTGCACACATATTATCAGTGTGCTGTATCGATTCATAATATAACCAAAGCTCAAAGTGTGGAATTGTTTCAAAACGATTTATTTTCAAATGATTTTTTTTTTATCGAATCATTAATCATTTCAAAATAATATCGACTTATTTAAGATTAAAGAGTACCATAATTTTATTATAAAATATAATTAGATAATGTTACAAGCATTTGTATATTATACTAACTATTTTAAAAACAATACGCGTAATGTTCCATACATTCCCGTTTTAATAATGTATCTAAAAATAAGTACCTACATACTAAAGAGTTATAAAAATGTGTATGCCACCCACCTTATCTGAAATTTAGTGTTGCCAGGTAACATGGCGTTGTAAAAAATATGGAGCAATCATTGAAAGCACAACCTATAAGTATAATAGGGCTACCTCCATTTCAGAATTCAAAACCAATCCTGGATGACCTTGTTATTCGCAGTTACATTTTTGTTTTTTTTTAATACCTACGGACCTTGTATCTGGATATTACGAATATTATAAATTTTAATATCTACTATACATAGGTATTCCTAGCGCTGAATACTTAACAGAATAGTGGGTGGTAATATTAATAAAATAAGGCTGACATCTAAAGTTTTGCCTTTCGTACCTTTCTATAAAAATGTTCTTCAACTCCTGTATTTCTGTATCATACCATCATCATCTGCCTAGCCTTTCCGCAACTAGGTATTGGAGTCCGCAGTCTAACCGGATGCAACAGTCTAACAGGCAGTCGTTCCATGTAAAACACTTACATGGAACCACTGCCTATCTGACCTCCACAACCCAATTAGTACTAGGTAATGAGATACCCCTTGGTGAAACTGTTTGTCAGGCTCTCGGGCCACTGAATACCTGTAATAGTTGACTACAGCTATTTGCTAAAATGGGACATACAAGTGTGACATGGACATAATAAGTTGAGGGGCGCGGGCGTTTTTACCCGACTGCAAGGAAAGGGTTTTTGTGGTTTTATATTCATTAAAAATCCTCTGAGCTTCACTCGTCTTTTATGTGACGGGAGAGCTAACCGGAGCAATTCAGACATTTCTAAGTGTACTTAGACCGAAAGGCAAGAATTTAGAACTTTTCATTAAAAGTGTATGTACAGAATTTGAGAAATATAAAACTGTGAATGAAAAGGAGACGTTAGACATCCTTCTCATTACCGAATCTGGTAATAACATAAATATGTAAAAAATAAGAAAGTATTCGCATCGTTGTGATTAATGTAAACATATTCCGTCCTGAATATTAAACGTAACTAGAGGAACTTAGTTAGTCGTAAAAATCAGTATACATTTACTTACATTACATATTATTATTTTTATGTAACTACGTTGAATAATATAATATATAAATATTTTTTAATAGTTGTTTAATTTTTCGAATTTTTAATCATTCCTCCAAGTCAATATAATCAATAGAAAAACAGATAAACTAGTTTACCTAGGTAAGTAAATAAAAGAACTGCATATAATAAGATATTTATTTATCATTATAAATTACTTACAAGAAAAAAAATTAAATCTAATTAAAATAATTGTTTTTCTTAACGCCACTATAAAAATAATATTTAATTACAGAATTTCTTTTATGATGAATGGTGATAAGCAGGCGTTGCGAAGTGGATTGAGGTCGACTTCCAAGTGACTCCCGTTGATCCTCATTTCTGTTTTGTAGCATAAGCGATAAAATGAGTCACACAATCAGTCGAGAGTTCGGAATACTATCATTAAATTTATCTAATTTTCGGGACAAAAAGTGCTAAGAATTCATGTATAGGTGGGTATACATTACGATTTTTACTCACGTGTTTCCTAAAACTGGGTCAGAATGCTATAGGTAAGTTGTTTTGTTCAATACATGGTACTTTGGTGCCGTTCAAGTATTACGTAGGCACTATAGGGGGGCGGGGGGGGTATTTGCTTTACTTATTTTTGATGACGTGGGTGGTGGGGGGGGGAGTCTAGATGTTTACGTCAGCAGTAGTTGTTTACTTTTTTAAACATATGGCAACCCACACATTGTCTATGCTTGAAAACGAAACGCATTGTCAAAAAAGTTGGCTTTAAGGTGAAAGCGTCAGGATAGCCGCGAAATTCAAATTTTCTTACGTTTTTTGCAATTTGCAGGCCAGTGCTAGGTTGTATGTTGATTGAAATGTTGGACGCGAGTGTAAGACGTATGTAGTTACAGAATTATAATCATCAAAATCATCAATACAACCCTCCAAGTTCATATAATTCGAGGAATGACTTTGACCTCGAAAAAGTAATTCTGTAACTACATACGTCTTACACTCGCGTCCAACATTTCAATCAACATACAACCTAGCACTGGCCTGCAAATTGCAAAAAACGTAAGAAAATTTGAATTTCGCGGCTATCCTGACGCTTTCACCTTAATGAATATTTATTAATTTATTAAAATTTTATGCACAAGTAATAATACCGTACAAAGGCGGACTTAATGCCTTGGGCATTTTCTACCGGTCTACGTAATATGTACGTTTAAGTCCTTAAAAATAAACAGAAAAATGCATACAGGGTGTAAATTAACCCTTCACACGGCCGTCAACCATCAAACGTCAACCGTCTGCACATCAAACGAAGTACCCTACGCAAAAAATTTTGCTGTTAAACAACTTTTTTTTTTGTGGTCAAAAATCAAATTTTATAGTATAACTCAATGTAGCACTCTTAAAACATTGTGGTAGTGGATGCTTTGAATAGTAAACGGGTCATGGAGGTAATTTAAGTAAAGTTATAACCTGAAAAACTAGTATTTACAAAAACAGCTGTGAAAAATTTGGAACTTTGACCCCAACATCTCCGTAACTAGGGGATTCCCAGGTAAAAAAAAAATCATCGCAGTGGTGGGGAGAACAACCCTTCGTTTGCGTTAAGGGTACTTTTACACTCTTTATACTAAGCATGGGGGGGGAGAGGTGAGAGCTTTGATTACTTTTGCTGTCAAGGGGGAAGGAAGGGGGCGTAAATAATTGCAGTAAATCTGCTAACGTCATAATTGAACAGCCCCTTTGGGACTTACGCGGTTAAACCCAAACAACAAAAAACGGTTTGCAATAAAAAAAGCGACTTCCAAAAAAAAAACGCTAAAAATGTCTGCTTTCGGAAGTCGGTGGCAAAAGTCAATCAAACAAAGTCACCGACTTCCAAGACTTAAGTTAAGTATTTTAGACTTTTTTGGAAGTCGGTTTAAAAACAGTTATTTTTTTTTTTTTTTGAATTCCGCCTAATGGCCCCCAAAATCAGCATTACTTTCCTTTGTTTTTCATTTTTAATGTAGCCAGTGACACGCGCGCTATCAAGACGAATCTAACGACGTATATTCTATTCAAATCCCTTCATCCGTTCAAGAGTTATGAGGGAACAAAGAAACATACATACATACTCGTTACAACACATAACCCTCCTTTTGGACTTCACCGCAGTCGGCTAATAAAGCTACTTCCAAAAAAAGTACCTACACTATTAATAAAAGTCTACTACTCAACATCTGCCTAGCTTTTTCCCAATTACGTTGGGGTCGGCTTCCAGTCTAACCGGATGCAGCTGAATACCAGTATTTTACATGGAGCGGCTGCCTATCTCCACAACCCAGTTAATACTAGGTAAGTAATAATAATAAAATTGATAACTAATAATATTTAATAATATTTCTTATAATTATTGAACTTTGCAATAGCAGCAAGCTATACGAAACTGTAAGGCTATGTCCGCACAGACAGGTGGCTTGCTTAGCGCCTAGAGCCTAGCGACAGCAAGTCACCTAGCGAGTAGCTTAGTATAATATCAAACGTTCTAAAGATAGCATGTTTCCGAACGACCGCATTGCGCGCTCGCGCTTGATGTCTAGCTGGTAGCTTAGCGTGTGTCGAGGTAAGAAAAAAATGGATAAAATATTAATTACATCATTATTAAAAGAACCTCTGTGGGATCCAGCTAATGAACTAAGGAATTTGAATTGCACGTCCAGGTTTCTTCTGAACAAAATTTAATTCATAAAATACCTACCCATGCAAATTGAGAACGATTCGGCTTTGATTCATTACATAGACAATTACAAATAATTCAATTAAGAATTGTTTTTTTCCTTTTACTGTTTTTTTTTTTAAGTTTTTCGAGTAAATAAAAATAATATTATGTAAGTATTTAAAGTTTCACTTACCCCAATGTAACGACTAAACGTTCTTCGGCTCAATATGTTTTTTTATGATGAGTATCTAAATGAGTTAATTTTCCTTGAACCATATGGAGAAGTAGATCAAATGTTTCTCTGGTCAATGGTCATACGCAGATATTCGTAAAAAAACTCATCAAAATTACGCAATTGTTTATACAAAACGTTACAAGTCCCCATGACTTGATCGTGACTTATTTATGTCGTGAACCCAACATGAAGGATAAGGCCGTCGCACGGTGGGCTGAAAACAAGCTTTCATAGACTTAGGGATTCACGAAAATTGATGTGCAATTAAAAAAAAAATAATAACGGCTTTGCGATCTACCACTACAAGACAAATTCTTCTGCGATTTTTGTATATACCTTATATTTTTAAAGTTGTTACGATTTGAATTTATTTTAGTAAGTATGGAGAAATTTGATTTTATATGAATAACTTTTAATTCTCTAGAGTTCTCAAAAAACGGCTTTCGATATTCGATTGTGCTATTTTTTAGGCAAATTATCCGATGTATGGGATATATGCATAATATGCTTCGATTTTCTTCATTTTTGGAGAAATTGTTAATCATTCCCTTTACCACACTACCCTTGAGGGCTTTTTTATCAGTGGTGTCCACAGGGGGCCTAATCTACTCATATGCACACTCTCACTCATACACGCACTCACAAAATTATCACTTAGACAATTTCATCAGATTCAGATTCGTTCTCTAAATGTTCCACATTACCAAATTCTATATTTTCCCGCTCATCATCTTCAAATGTTGGAGACAACAGAAGCATGGCTTTCGCTTCTTCGAAGAATGGTTTGTGTTTCCGTATCATTTTATGACGTCTTGATGATGTAGGATCTGAACTAATTATTAAATTATTCAAAATATCCTCATTATTAGCTCTTTTGCAGAATTTTCTTGAATGGTGTTGGCGATAAAGTCTTTATTTCTAGATTCAGCCGCTTCTTCCGATAACTTTCCAATCGGAATTAATCCCAAGATTTTAATGATAGTTGCTCCATGAACAAGAACTTTATGCACACTGGAGGGCATGTGATACCACTCATATAAATCTACGTATAAGTTTATGGTGGCTTCCGTATATTCTTTAAACTTAACTGTGTCAATTTTATGACCTGAACATATTGTGACGAGCTGGGTATGGGATAAGTAAAATCACTAGCAATTGAACACACGAAATAACTTTAATACTCGCAAAACACTACTGAAAACTTTCATCGCACTAGATATCTCTTGGAACCTTCCGTTGTCTCGCTTCAAAGTAGACTTGTCTCGCTGCGTCATCTCTCGGTCCTTTTATACCACTAACAAACAAAAGATATTCGTAAAATTCGCTACTATTCCATAAAGCATCCAGAAAAAAACATTAACAAAAAATAAACTTAAAGATAAATTAACCAACAAAGAAGAAGTTACTTTACGCCGCCGTAGGCATACGGTCGAAATTACAATGCAAGTACCGCTGACGCCGGGCGCAGTAGTTACCTACAGAATGGAATTAGGTACCTACTAGAATTCACGCGTACTTCTCAGTTATTAAGCGAGGTTTCTCGAAGATTCTAGATGACCGGCGTAACAATATTGTTTCTAAAATGATTGAAAACCGTTTTATTAAGTTTTCATCGACACCAGTAATTGCAGCAGCAATCTCTGTTTATGAGAAAAATCTTCGAGCGGTATTCCCGTCATTAGTAGTTGCATGTCCTTGCTATACAACATCTATTAAAAGGCCTGTTTGATTTTTAAAAGCTTCCTGAATGCTTTTTTCTATGTTCCATCAAAACTTTGTTTTCACCTTTTGAAACCCATGTTTTGAAATTCAGGCTATGTGAAGAATGCATTCCATAAAACGTATCCATACCTATATGTAGCGATGATAAACCATAATTGTAAAAGTCGGTATCAATGTTTTTAGTCAATAACAAAGACAACTTATTCATTTCTGTAGGAACAGCTTTACATAATTATGTCGCATCGTTGAGCTGAAGTTTTACAGAGGATTGCAGATGTTGCTTTACCATCTATCATGGTAAGCAATAATGAATGTGAGACTTTTATTTCTCCAATTTCTGCTTCCTTCAATTCATTTATCTCCGTTTCAATTTCGGTTTTCTCTCTTAAAATCGTTGATTTATTCTCTTTTTCAAACTTGAAAAATAATGGACGACAGCAATATGCTGAATTTGGTGAGTCGTTTTCGCAGATAATTTGTTCCTCGGAAACAATTTTAAAAATACTTGAATCATCTGTCGAAGCACTGTCCTCTTTGTCATCCGTTGTCATTTTTTGCTTATAGTTTGCTTGATTCGAGGCACCGTCCATTCCCCATTGATTACTTTGAATATCCTTTTGGCGGCTGTATCTAATGGACGCTGAAATTTTATTCTAGCAGTTGTATCTGTTCAGGTGATATCATCCTTTGGCGGGTAGCATTCTTGTTTTGCATTTTTAACCTTGTAGGAAGGGAACATGTCGTAATTTTTCTCTTTGAAACTTTATCTTACAGTATTGTATTGCCCCTTTGTTAATTTAAGGGACAAAACAAGTCCCAAAGCTTCATCTGGAGTAAATTTAGGTTTTTCATTTTTACCTAAAAGACTATCTTTGGCTTTTTGCACACCCTGTGGATTTTTAAGTGGGTGTTCAAGGCTTTCAGCTATTCCTTGATTACCATCCAATATATGCATGAGATATTTCCTCTGTAGTCATAGTTGTATGAAAAGGTTCTGTATGTCTCGTTTTTTGCTAAGTCCCAATTCACAAAATGGTTTTCTTGGACTTACATTCGTTGACGTGGCAGTATGCACTTACAATTAAATCAGGCCAGTTTATTTCCGATGATAACCATTCGCTATTATTGTTGCTAAACAATTCCTCTTTGCTATGAGCATTTTGCAATCTCCTTTGCAGAATATAGCAATATTTTGCACAAAGCGCTTTATCGTTTTCATCACTTACTACTTATAAAACACTATTATTTTTAAAACTTCCACTTTCCTTTATTAGCACAACAATACTTATCAATATTTGACAACAAATCGAAAATTTTTACGTAATAAATAGTAATAGTATTCCGAAAATGTGAGATAGGATTGTGAATTTATTACGATGTGTAACAACGTACTGAGGATGGTTGTTTTTTAAATGTAACCGGGTCATTTTTTTACCTGCTATTCATCATCCAATCACATAATGACACGTCATCATTTTGCTGCGCTCAATAGACGACGCGCTAATGAGGGTCACCGTGCTATTGAGTATTGTTAAAAAACAAATGACGTCATAAGGGTGGTGTGACTGAGTATCGTGAAAAATAAAATAATGTCATAAAGTGGTGTAGAATGTTTACCAATAATTTGATTTTTTGCTATATTTCTGTAATACAATATTAAAACATGTCAGATTAAACCAAGAACGATTAATACGGCCACGCACAGAGGCGAAATATCACAAAAAGTTGGCAAAAATCCAAATTGCAGTTTTTTGAACGAGTTTTACAATAATAATTAAATGAATAAAAATAATATGAAAAAATAATATGAAATAATATGAATATGAATGAATAATAATAATTGAATGTTATAGAAGCGTTAACGGTAAAAAATACTCATAACATAGGATTGTAAATGATATGCAAAATAAATAAAAAAAACTATTTATTAATATAATCATCATGGATTAAACATGTTTCACTGGCACTTAAAGTTACACGCTTTTTTGGCGGTAATTTCCTTAACCCAGTAATGTATGGGTCTGAAGATACCATTAATCTGTTGAAAGTGTCTTCCATTGTTAATTTTCTCGAGAATTTTCTTGAATAGTTTTGTCTGTATTTTCTAAGATCTTTATTCCTACTTTCTTGAGCTAATATAAATCTCTTCAGAGTTTGATCCTGGAAAAAGAGAAAATAAATGTTAAATTATTAAAATTCTACCTTAGTACTAAAATTCATAAAGTTTGTTCAAGGTGCGCAAAAACGAGCATCTCATTGTAAATGTTTATAAAATAAGAATATGTAATGCTCAATTTAAAGTACATTTGAGGGCTTGACTCCACTGGATATGATACTTTTATACAAAGAGAAGTTTGATCACACTAAAAATTGCGGCAGATTTTACAAGAAATACGCAAAACCATAGAAATACAGCTAAAAAATAATGCTTTAACAGATATAATAATAGTTCCTTACCTCCAGGAGTAGAATCCATCATTACAACATTTAAATCCACCGAAAAACTTAATACAATTTACAGTTGAATTTAAAAAATAAATGAAACAAAACACGCCCGCTGCTTAACAAGTTGAACTTTGGACTAAGATACTAGGTAACAAAGAATCAAAGGGGACGGGTCGCTTACGGAGGTAACTACCCTGTTTTACTAAGAATGTTGTTTAAACAATAGAAACCAGTTAGCGTGAAATTTGTACATTTTAGTTTTTGCCAACTTTTTACGATATTTCGCCTGCGTGCCACGCAAAGAGATGGACCGTCGGGGCTGCGGGATGTTGTAAGAGATACCGCGGCATCCACATAAAGGGCTAAGAAGGAACGCTTCGCTCTGCCCAAGAGCGGGAGGGGTTATTTTATGATTTCCCACACCCAAAAAAAAGGATAAGGCCTTGAAATAGTATATTTTAAAGATGAATTTTCTGTAAATAGCAGTTTAAGAGCTATTTTTGAAAGTGACATCTCGTCCACCCACGACGCAAACCACCTCTCAGCCACCGTGTATCCTAGCAAGTAGCCAGATTGTAAGCGACTAAGCTCTAGGCGCTAAGCAAGCTACCTGTCTGTGCGGACGTAGCCTAAATTAGGTATACCTAGAAACTTGGTAAACAGATAGGTAGGTATCACTACATAGTATAAAACAAAGTCGCTTTCTCTGTCCCTATATCCCTATGTATGCTTAAATCTTTAAAACTACGCAACGGATTTTGATGCGGTTTTTTTTAATAGATAGAGTGATTCAAGAGGAAGGTTTTCGTATCTTTTTTGCACCCGTGCGAAGCCGGGGCGGGTCACTAGTTTGTAATAAGATATAAACGCGTTAAACTACGAACACTGACGAATCTTCTAACAAACCTCTTCTTCTAATCCTTCGCACAGACATGTTTACAAACAAAAAAATATGAATAGGAGAATAATTATAATACAGTGTGATTCTTTATAATGTGCACATATCGAAATGAGGGAATCTATGCTTAATTTTATCGATGGAAAAAATATTTAAAAAAATCTAAATATTTTTTAATATTTTTTATGGAATTTTCAAAAACGTTGTCCGCTGTTGTGACCCCAATGTAAACAAAACGGTGTAACTTTTAAACTTAATTATCTATCGCGATGAAACAATTTTATGTAAAAAGTTATGAAAAAAAAAAGTTTTTTTGATCAAAAAACGTGTTTATTTTCAATTGAGGGTAGTTTTTTTCCACAATTTTCATTTTACGAGGACGCCTAATTGCTTCCAATCATTATGGAGTTTGTTTCATCGCGATAGATAATTTAGTTTAAAAGTTACACCGTTTTGTTTACACTGGGGTCACAGTAGCAGACAAATTTTTTAAAAATTCCATATAAAATATTAAAAAATATTTAAGTAGATTTTTTTTAATAATTTTTCCGTCGATAAAATTAAGCATAGATTCCCCCATTTCGATATGTGCACATTATAAAGAATCACACTGTATAGTATATGCAGTAGTAGGGCCGTAGTAAAAACATACCTGCTAAAAAAAAACTGATTGTTTATTTTAAGAAAAAAAAACAAAATCTAAACAGAAATATCACTAAAACCTCAAATGATTACCTAAAATAATTACTTAGAGGAAGGGATTAGTTTACAATTACGAATAAAACAACATTTCTTGTATCACAGAAACAATAATTATATTTCAAAATAAAGTTTAAGAAAATATAAGGCGCGTGAAAGCCTGAGGAGTATCACTGAGATGTTCAATGCGTAGTAGGTATTATAGCTATATTATATTTTCTTATTAATAATAACATAAGTCATGGTTAATACTTTTAAGTTATAACATTTCTTTTGTAGTTGGCTTATTACAACAGTTCAATATGTCTAAAATCAAATTGCTTAGAATTGGCTATGATCGTTTTCATTCTATAATTTCCAGTAATTTCATTGAATAGCTTCCAACTAAGTTGAATTTGATAATATTATTATTAACAATGGGGAATTATAAAACGAGCGAATAAATAAAACTTAGCGACTGATGATGAGATACTGTTTTAAAATAACAACTAAACTAACGACAAATATTGACTAATAATAAAATCCAGAATGAGCTTACAAAAAGTGGGTTCTGATTACATAATCCATTTCAGATATTAAAATTCTAGCTGGCGACCAAATTACTAAGTGAGCGATTAGAAAAACAGAACGGGCAACTTAAATATTAAGATAGAGACGATTTTTCCAATTGAGGTTTTACATAACGATACGATATTTACATCATCGTTCATCATCATCATTTCAGCCAAAAGACGTCCACTGCTGGACATAGGCCTCCCCCAGGTGTCGCCACATTGACCGGTCCCGTGCGTCTCGCATCCAGCGGGTCCTCGCAACTTTCACCAGGTCATCGGTCCACCTAGTGGGAGGCCTTCCAACGCAACGTCTTCCGGTTCGCGGTCGCCACTCCAGAACTTTTCGGCCCCATCGGCCATCCGTTCTGCGAGCAATGTGCCCTGCCCATTGACACTTAAGTCTGGCGATTCTTCTTTATTTGGAAATCGCACAACGCAGACGTAGCGACTGTCGCAATGGAGATGATATGATCAACTTTTTTAGAGGAAAATTCTACGTTAAAAACGTGAAACTTCTTAAATATATTATATTAAATAGATATAATATATTTAAGAAGTTTACAGCATTGGAACATGAGAAGTTTGGGGAATATCTCTTATATTTATAACAGAAAGCGGTCATGATGTATTTCATGGTTATACAAGGATGTCTACTACAACTTTTGATTATATAGTCAATAAAATACATCACCGCATCACTACTTGTAACAGCAATATCTAAAACTAGTCAGTTTGATTGAGAACACCTCGTGCGCCGCGGCGATTCCCGCCGCGTACTTTGCTACCTGCTTGAGGAGTCGCCGCGGCAGGCGCCCCGCCCCGCACCTCTTTGAACAGCATCGTATATTGCCCGTGTGTGTTTACGGAGGCGGCGCGTGCAGCGGCAGATATCACTTCCAGCGCGCCGCGAGACGCCGCGCCGCCACGCGTGACGCCCCTAAGGCCTGAGAGATCATAATGATTTCAACTACCATGAATATTATGATAAAAAAATAATTTCGTTGTTGTTAACACAAAAATTCGTCCGAGCTGCAGATTTATTGAAACAATCTTTAAAATATGGGTATTTTTAATGAAAAATAATAATAATAATAAAAATCATTGATATGGCCATTAGCCAACAGGTTCGCCGTTCCCGAAAAGATCTGTCGACATGTTGGATAGACTATAAAAAGGCCTATGACTCGGTGCCACATACATGGCTCATGACCATCATCAACTCTAGCATCATGGCTCATGATGCTAGAGTTGTATAAAATTAATGCAACCCTGCGCACCTTCTTGATGTCGTGTATGAAGCAATGGAGGACAGTCCTTCGCATCCAGGATGTCGGCAAATCCACAGGAGAGAGCCGATAAGGATAGAGCGGGGTATATTTCAGGGCGACAGTTTGAGTCCTGTTTGGTTCTGCTTAGCCTTGAATCCTCTTAGCACGCTGCTGGAGGATTCAGGTCTTGGCTATCGGTTGAAGAGAGGTGGTCAGGTTATATCTCACCTCCTTTACATGGAAGACCTGAAACTCTTTGCCTTCAACGATTTGCATCTGATGGAGCTACTGAAGGTCACTGAAGCTTTCAGTTGCGCCATCAGGATGGAATTCGGTGTGGACAAATGTGCGGTCATGCATGTAAAGCGAGGGGAGATTGTTGAATCTGTAGGAACCCAGCTCACGGATTCCATAAATCTTAGATCCCTCTCAGCAACCGAAACCTATAAGTATTTGGGTATGTCGGAAGCGCTGGGCATCAACGTTGCCGACATGAACAATCGTTGAAGGAGTGCTTCTTAGGCCGCCTGAGAAAAGTATTTAATAGTCTTTCATCAGGCTGAAATAAGGTGCGTGCCTTCAACGGTTGGGTCATGCCGGTTTTGATGTACTCTTTTGGCATACTCAAATGGACTCAAACAGCTAGACGCCCTGGATAGGCGAGTCCGTACATTGTTGACGACATATTATCGAATGCATCACCCACGTTCTTCGGTTATGAGACTATATTTCCCAAGGAAGTGTGGAGGTCGAGGCTTTTTAAATGCTAAGGCTCCACAACCGTGAGATATGTAGTCTCAGGTAATATTTCCTGGAAGCCGACGTGGCGATGCATCGATATGTTGTTGCGGTTGACAAGGGCCTTAGCCCTTGCTCTCTTTTGCTAAAGAGAACTGGCACAAACCTGTAGTGCTTGACACTAACGACCGCATGGAGGTATGGCAGAGCAAGGAGCTTCACGGACGCTTTTTCCGGGCCCTTCACGGGCCCGATGTAGACTTCTTGGCGTCTGTAGCCTGGCTGCGTTCCGGGGAACTCTGCGGAGAAACCGAAGGTTTTGTCTGTGCAATTATGGACGAAGTTATGATGACGAACAACTACCGGAGATTTATTGTAAAGGACGGTACGGTTGATATATGTCGGGCATGCCACCGTCCGAGCGAATCAATCCGTCACATTTTCTCCGGATGTTCTCGTCTGGCTAACGGAAAATACTTGCATAGACATAACCTTGTAGCCAGGATTATCCATCAGCAACTTGCTCTAATATATCACAACCTTGTGGAATCGAAAGTGTCGTACTACAGGTATGTGCCCGATCCAGTTCTCGAAAATGGCAATATCACATTGTACTGGGATCAATCCATCATCACTGACAGGACTATTGTAGCCAATAAGCCTGATATAGTGGTGGTGGATCCATCAGAGCGGCGCGCAATGATTGTTGACATAACCGTCCCGCATGACGAGAACCTCGTGGAAGCCGACCAAAGATAAGCAAATCAAGTATCTTGACTTGGCTCGCGAGGTTGTCGACATGTGGGGTGAGGAATCAGCGATCATTGTGCCGATAGTCGTCACAGTAAATGGCTTAATTGCTAAGAGCCTCGACCAGCATCTAAGTAGCTCTCGTTAGGCAGCTGGATCAAGGGCTTGATGAAGAGAGCGTGCCGTGTCAAGGAGTACCCCTTGACACGGCTCGTATTGTTAGGAGGTTCCTTTCTCTGGAGCCCTGACCGCCGCGCGGTAGCTTGGACCCTGTTCCCGATACCGGTGGGCTACAATTTTTTTATATTTTTAAATGTTCTTTTATTGTTTATAGAGGAAATATTTAAAAATGTATGAAATTTGTATTTAAATGAATAAAGAAAATACATGATTAGTAATTTATTTTGACGGCACGGTTGGCACAGTGGCTAATCGATTGGATTGCTGCGCTACGTGTCGCGGGTTCGATCCCCGCATGGAACAAATATTTGTATGGCCTACAGATAGTTGTTCCGGGTCTGGGTATTTGTGTATGTGAGTTTAAATGTTTATCACGCGCACCCACGATACAAGAGAAATCCCTTGTGTGAGGCAACGTTTTTTAAAAAGAAGGTAGATGAGAATAGGTTTACTTTAAAATAAACTATTACAGATATATGAATAAAAGTTAGAGTCCGACCGAAGGTCAATCTCTGGCCGAAACCGAAACCGAAGAGTAAAAAGTTCAGTTATAGATTGGTTAAAAGTAATTAACATAATAAGTTTGTTAATTTTATGTACAACTTAATGAAATCCTACAAAAATATCTTGCAACTTGTTAAAAATAATAATAATTCAAAATGCCCACAACCTTCTGCCTTCGGCCTTCATCCAATCTTCAGCTGAAGGTGGTTCTTATGGCGGAAGTCCCGAAGCTTCCGTCGCACACTAATAAAAAGCTACGACGAACGTGTAATTTGGCATTTAACATATTTGAGCAAATGAATATCACTTGAACTGTGGTTTTTGGTGTTTTCTGACATTTTATTTTTCTTTTTTATTTGAAATAAGTAGTAGGTATTAATGCTTTCTTTTTTTATTGGGAGCCTGCGTGAAGTCTTGGGATGAATACGGATAGACATAGATATCTTTGAAGCTGTTGGGTTGATCTTTCACTTGGCACTCCTTATGAACGGGCTCAATAATATCTTTTTCTTCAAGTATTTGTTTATCAGGACATGCAAGCGACGCCAGTGATGTAGCAGTGGACTGGTTTTGAATTATTTCACGAACAGCAAGATCAAGGAATGGTTTCTTTTCTTCTTCCTCGTAAACGACACTGATCTCCGAGATGGAAGGCTTGGCATCATTTTCTTGAGCGAGGTTGTCCGCAGCGGCTTGCTGCATGAGGTCACGCTGCGACTCACGTGCTTCCATCAGGAATATGCTCTCCTGTTTATTGCCACAACACAATTAAAATAAAAGTGGAAAAATAATAGGTAGGCTTATACTGACTAAGTCGGCTAGGTGCGGATTTTATTTATAAGACGTCCTAGCCTTCTGCGACATCTATGATATGATAAGAGAGGATGCATTGGTCATAAGTCCCAGTAGCTAGTCTATTTCTAGTCACGGAAACCAAAATGGTTAGTAGTAGGTAGCAGGGACGTTGCGTGCCCACAACTCGATTCCGACCGGCTTCCCTTCGGGAAAATTACACTCTACGTAGAGTTTACTTTAGTAAAAATATTTATTACATCGTAGAATTAAAAATATTACAAAAATGCCAATATTTTTTTATGTCAACAAAGAAATCAACAGACAGCGCCAAATAAGCTGGTGCTCGGGTATCAGAATAAACTAAAATTCGTATGAGCGCACTCGCGTCTCCATGGTTGCTCGCAAACCGTTTAGTAGGGAACTCAGTAAGCCGAATATTATCGGGTTATGACAACACAGGAATCGAGACTATGTAGAAGAGAAACGTTATAACACCGTCATTTATGGATATTATTCGAAAGAATATACTCCCGAAGTGGTCCCGTTATCCACATGTCAGGATCTGATGATGGAATCTCAGGGTAATCGAGGGCATCCCTCAAATTTTATAGGCAGGTATTACGTGTTTTTTATAAAGTTATTCAAGTATTTGCATCTGGCAGTCATCACCTCATGCTGATGAGCTGATGATGAAAGGTATAACTCCTTAACGGTTAGGAGTAGGTAAATAATTCTTGAACATAATATTATGCGGACGTACATATTGTTTTATTCTTTCGGGTTATCTAGGTGAGCTGATTACGAACTCCTCAACGGTCAAAAATTCAAATTCAATATGGCACCGACGAATTTTTTTTGGATTATTCGACATGACTGTCAATTTTCTGGTTTTGGAGTCGCTGATTTCGAAAGTGATGTTAAAACAAACAGAGAAAAAAAAACTAAAATATATACAAAATAAATAGGCTTGCCCTTTTTGTATTATTGACGCTTCGTCACCTACTGGTTTTAGAAATAATTTTCCCAACCGCTTGTCTTGATTTCAATTTGATCAAGGCTTTGATGGATGACTAATATTGAAGAGACAATTTGCACGTTTATTTTAATTTTAAATCTATTTACTGATGGCGGCACCAATATCACTTTCATTGCTTATATTAATATAATAGTGTCTCAGAAACTTGGTCACTTTAAAAAAATATTTTTGTGTCATGACTTGTTCGTTTTAATATCGGCTATTGATTGATACAGGTTTTATGATGGGGTTGATCAAATCAAAGTTCTGCTGAAGATAACAACAGTGAAAGGACTTCAACTTTCAAAACTTATATCTCAGAAACGTCTACAGTGGTAGACATATTGTCACAAACCAAACCTGATATTGATGCCAGGTATCGATTAATGTAAGTTTTATTAGCGACCGCTCATTAAAAAAAATGTGATACAATATTCCTGCTTTATTATCAAACTTGTGTTATTGACATCATAAAAAGTGAGAATTTAATGTACTGAATACGTTGATTTAATTAGAAATATAAAAAAATATTCTTTAAATAAATTTGTTAAGTATAACATAATATAATTTAGGAGTCATTTGATTTATACCTAATTTATCAACTTAAGGTTTAAGTTAGAATTATTTAAATTTTGGTAAATTAAATAAGTTACTTATATTTTTTTTTAAATTTAATTACTAAATTAAGATTTAAGTAATATTTAATTTAATTTTATTAAATATATAATAATTTCGCATCGGTGTCCCTTCTACCCCATATAGATGTCAAAGCAATTAAAGACATGGTACAGCCATACAAATACACTATGCAAAGACTAAGGAACAATCTACATAATTCAAGAGAATATAAGTAGGTACGCGAAAATCATTGTCTTACTGCTATAAATAGATAATTAGTAATAATGAATTTATTTACCTTTATTTCTTTGGTGGTATATTGGTCTAGTTTATCATAAATAACTGCGTGAAGTCCCATGTCCTTTAGCTTCTTCACGACGCTTTTATTGTCGATATCATCACCCCAGCAGAATATGACCAAGCCAGCATTTGTTGCTAGTTGCACCTGTTGAAAAAGAGAAGTTACAATACCGCGTTTTTAGCAGCTTCTTCCATTTATACCCTGGTATAAAACACATTCAATATTCTATAGCACTCGACAATAGCATAGTTTTTGATCAGTGAAATAATTTTTGAATTCGGACGAGTAGTTTTAGAAATTAGGTGCCTCATACATATAAACTTTACCTCTTTATACAGTGTTAAACCAGGTTAAGTGAGTGGGACCTGCAAAGTCTGACTTATAGAGATATTCCACTTACGCAGTGTCTCAGATATCCAGGTATATGTAAATATATGTCTCATTTATAGAGGTGCGATTATTAAATAAAATAACATATTATACGACATTATACACATACATTAGAGACATTTTACGTGAGCTTAATACTTAATTTTTTAATTTTAATAAGGGAAGAAATTGGCACATTAAATTCGACACGGACTTCATGGCGGGTCTTCTCACTTTCATAAACGGATAATAACCAACTCATTGCACTTAAGTGCAGGTGCACTTGTTAGCATCTACTTTATTCGTCGTCATCAAGCAAAACTCGGAATTGAATCGAATAAAGAATCCATCGAGTTGTCGCAGCAGAACAAGAAAGCCGCAACTTTTGCTGTAGAAATTGGCAAATAGTTGCTCATCTAATGGGGGAGGTGTTATATCTGTGAGTGCCTTCCAGATACGTCGTCACGCTTACTGTGAATGGATTGCGCAACCCATCTTGGTGCACCCAACACAACCAACCATCAGATTCGGCGCGGGGCCTTTCGTCACATACATGGGTCGTTATCGTTAGGACAATCTTATAGTATTACTAAATATTAAGATTTAATTATAATCACTTTATTATTATTCATCTCTTTGGAAATTTTGGGTTTTCTTTGGATTCCTCCGCTGCCCATATACCTAATCATATTTTGAATTTGATTTTCTCGAAGGCCAGAATCTCCACGTATCTATCTCTAAAATTCTTAATCATTAGATTTTATTTTATTTTTTGAAAATTTAGACCATTTTGAGAAACTAATTTGAATATTTTGATGATTGGCTCAATAGTTAGAGGAAAGTCACCAAATATGGAATACTATTTTGTTTTTGGGATATAAAAAAAAAACTTCATATAAATTAAAACAGTTTAATGTTTTTACTAATCAGTCATACATTTATATGTATGATACAAATATATTAGTTATCAAATTAAAATCTAACATAAAAAACAAAATCACAAATGAGTAACCAAATATGGAATAGGTACCCATATATGGAATATAAGCATAAATCAACATAACAATAACAAAAATGGACATTAATATCTTTGAGATCAATTAAATAAATATAACATATTGTGATAAATAAAAGAAGTTACATAATTACTTGCAAAAGTCACAGATCCAAGTATCAAATCAAATATATATATAATAATATATATCAATAATATATATAATATATATATTATTGATATATAATATATATATATATTATAATATATATAATATATATCAATCAAATCAAACGACTGTCCATATTTGGATTTTTATACTAGTTCAAACTCTTCTAAATATTTTTTTAAGTCACAATATTTTGAAATTAAAAGATCACAAAATGGTGAAATAAACATAATACCGATATACTAAATAGTATAACACTTATGTATACAAACATATCAGCTGGTAATACTCATTTATTACTTACCTTTAAAAATTTCCGCACGACAACAAAACAAAACACGCCTGCCACAAGTGAAGTGTTCGCGCAACTGACTCGATGGTGTGAGTGCGATAGTTAGTAGACCGAATGGAATAGAAGATGGTCGAGTGTTGCGTTTCATACTTATAGTCTTAGAGAAATGAAGGTATTCCATATTAGGATACTATTTCATATTTGGTGACTTTCCTCTATTTAAAAAAAAATAATTAAATATTTTAAATTTTTAAGGTAGGTGACGTCATCAGTGACTTCAAAAGATTGTGCCGTTGCCTCATTAATACATAATTAAAAATTTATATCTGTCAACACGACGTCATCCATCTCACATCTGTCAATCAAAGTGTCAATAGTCGTCATACATAATCGAATATGTCTTATTTACAAATACAAGCTTTTTTTCGAAATTTCGACCGAAACAGTAAACAGAAAGTGGTTTTTGAAGGTGTTAGAATACGTAAACAATCGACGCGGTGACATTTTGTTCGTTTTCCTGAACCACAACGAGCGATAGTTTTGTTAACCCTAGAAAGATAATCTTATTATAGCAACTAGCGTAAAAGATAATCATACGTCTGTCAGACGTACCTTAGTTAATTAAGAGTTTTTTGCAAGCCTACGGAAGTATTACGAGGGCGGGTCAATAAGTCCGTGACTTTTTGAATTTCTGACGTCTTTACTGAAACAGCAACACTGCTCCTGTCAACAGGCATCTGTCAGTTGACTCCTGTCAAAATTTAAACTTGCTGCGTCAGTTAGTTTGTGTTTGACAGCTATTTTTATCAGACTACTCACTAATTTGAGGAGAAAATGGAAAAAAGTGAATTTCGTGTGCTTATTAAGCATTATTTCTTGCGAAAAAAAAACCATTACCGAGACCAAGGCTAAGCTTGATCCCGCGATGACCTCCGGCCACCGTAGACGCGGGCCTGTGGACGGTGAGTGATGGGCTAACTCGCCGTCCGTCCGTCTCACGACGAAAACAGGCCGTGTCGACGGCGCGTTCGTGTTCCACGCGCGCCTCAAAGAGATGTCAGCAACATGGGAGGGGCCCGAAAGGGCCGACGCCTGTCGGGGCTGCGGGTAGTCCTCTGGTTATCGCGGCCTCGACATAGAGGGCGAAGAAGGAACATGGGTGGTTTTTAGTCAGTAGAAGTCTGACACTCCCTTTCGCTCTGCCCAAAGAGCGGGAGGGGTTATTCGATGATTTTACACCCACCAAAAAAAAAAAAGGCTAAGCTTGATAAATACTATGGGGACTGCACCATCGATTTCAATGGTAAAAAAGTGGTTTACTGAATTTCGTTGTGGCCGTACAAGCACTGAAGATGCCGAACGTCCTGGACGCCCAGTTGAGGTCTCTACATCCGAAACAATCGAAAAAATTCATGATATGGTGTTGGCCGACCGAAGATTGAAAGTGCGAGAGATTGTGGAAGCCGTAGGAATCTCGCATGGCTTAGTGGTTTCAATATTGAATGATCACTTGGGCATGAGAAAGCTTTCTGCAAGATGGGTGCCGCGTTTGCTCACAGTCGACCACAAACGCAATCGTGTTACAACTTCACAGGAAGGTTTGGCGTTGTTTAATCGCAATATGGAGGAGTTTTTGCGCCGTTTTGTAACCGTGGACGAAACATGGATCCATCACAACACACCAGAGACCAAACAACAGTCAAAACAGTGGGTTTCTAAGGGTGAATCGGCGCCAAAGAAGGCCAAGGTGGGTTTGTCAGCCAATAAAGTTATGGCGACTGTTTTTTGGGATGCACGCGGGATAATCCATATTGACTACCTTCAAAAGGGAAGAACAATCAATGGGGAATATTATGTCAACTTATTGGACCGATTCAATGACGATTTGAAAAAAGACCGACCTCATTTGGCCAAGAAAAAACTTCTTTTCCACCAAGACAATGCAAGGGTGCACACATGTGCAGTTGCCATGGCAAAAATCCATGAATTGGGCTATGAATTGCTCCCTCATCCGCCCTATTCTCCAGATTTGGCTCCGAGCGACTACTTCTTGTTCCCAAACCTGAAGAAATGGCTTGGTGATAAAAGATTTGACTCCAATGATGAAGTCATCTCGCAAACAAAGGCCTATTTTGAGGACCTCAACAAATCATTTTTTTTGGAAGGGATAAAAAAATTGGAGAAGCGTTGGACAAAGTGTATAGAGCTCAAGGGAGACTACGTTGAAAAATAAAATTATGTTTTTATCAAAAAAATTGTGTTTTATTCCAAAAGTCACGGACTTATTGACCCGCCCTCGTGTCATGCCTTAAAGGTTGAAATAATTGTTTGTATTCTATTTAAATAAATAAAACGATAAAATAGCAATAATAAAGTTTAATTGACAAATTACAAACAAAAATCGTAAACTTCTTTACAAATTAACAAAAACTAAACTTGTCTTCTATAGGAACATATAAAATCACTTTCAGTCTTTATATTTTCATATTTTGTACTTCTACACATATATAAACGTTGTTCCTCTAGCTGATCGAACAATTTTGCCGAGGTTCTAACCTTTTTTTTTGGGGTGGGAAATCTTCAAATAACCCTTCCCGCTCTTGGTCAGAGCGAAAGGGAGTGTCAGACTTCTACTGACTTAAAACCACCCATGTTCCTTCATAACTCTATATGTTAAGGCCGCGGTATCTCTTACAACATCCTGCAGCCCAGACGGGCTGAGGTTCTACCCTTTTTTTCTTTTTTTTTGGCGGGTGAAAAATCATCAAATAACCCCTTCCGCTCTTGGGCAGAGCGAAAGGGAGTGTGAAACTTCTACTGACTAAAAACCACCCATGATCCTTCTTAGCCCTTTATGTCGAGGCGGCGGTATCTCTTACAACATCCCGAAGCCCCTGAAGTTCTACCCTGACTTCCGACTCTTGCCTGTGGCCCAACAATGCTTATTTTTAGCTCTGAGTGTGCGCTGAGAAGTAATAATTATGCGGCTATCAGAAGGCGCAGCTTGGTTGACAGTATACTCTGAATGGGCTTTAGCAAAATCTTCGGATTTTTCCACAGCTTCATCTATGAATTCGTCTTCAGTGTCACTCTGCACATCGTCTTCTATGAGGTTATCTTCGCATTCGCTTTCAGATTCTACTGACGATTCCTTTTCATTTTGATATAAAAGTTCTCAATATGAGAACTATCCAACACCCTTCGGTTTGCCATTATAATATAATAATAATGAATACCTGAAAATAATAATAAATAAGTGTATATAACAATAAACAATCAGTTCAAATGATTGCAAAAGTTGCATTAAAGATAATCATACGTCTCGCGGACGTACGACATAGGTATATCTTTAATTTGAACGTACTTACCGTAGTGCCACTGCTGCTTAGCGCGAGCTCCAGCTGCCGACTAAGTTGACGCGCGCAGCTAGCACGCTGCGATTAATAATAAAAAATGTACAACGAAATTTAATTTCGAGGCAATGATTCAAAACTGTACTGCCAAAGCTGACGTAATTTGAAGGGCAAACAAGGTCAATCGTATTTATTAAAAATATCAGTAAGATATGAATATTTTTCATGATTAATTTGTCCGTAATTATCAGTAACGCTATTCCTCGAAATGGTTTTTCAATTACAACATTTAAAAAAATATGAACAGTGCCCATTATTTTGAAGCGTGGACATTTTTACCCGACTGCGACGAAGCTCAAAAGGAGGGTTATGTGTTTGGCCTGAATGTATGTATGTTCGTTTCTTTGTTCCCTCATAACTTCTAAACGGACGAAAGGATTTGAATAAAATTTACGTCGTTAGATTCGTCTTGATGACGCGAGTGTCACTGGCTACATTAAAATTAAAAAAGAACAGAAATTTGCGGATTTAGGGGCCATTTAGCGTATTTCAAAAAATAAAAAAAATCCATTACGATCGAGTAGGGTATCAAAATGAAAGGTTTTAAAAGGAGATTACAAAAATATATGTTTAAAATAAATTCGAAGTCACAAATCATATAAACAAACACAAAAGTTAAATCATCTGCGAAGATTTTTGCGACCAACGAAAAAAACAGACACAAAAGAACTAAAAAGTTGGAAAAAAAAAATAGTTAATAAACTAAAAAACCCGACTGAAAAAAATGAAAAGTAAAAAACAAGCACATTTTAAATTAAACAAAACTTGGAAGCAGGCGGGGTTCATTTGAATATTAAATTATGAAATGAAAATAGAATGGACCCCGCCTGCTTCCAAGTTTCGTCATACAACCATAATATATTGGTAGAAACCTAACCCTTAAACTTCAAAATAACTTAGAAGTTGCCTTCAACTTAGAAGTTGAAAGCAATAATAAGAGAATTCAACGGTTAGGACCGTTGGTACGTAGTACCTTCGATCAGCTCACCTAGATTATCTGAAAGAATACAACCATATATACGTTCCCATAAAATTTTATTAAAGAACTATCCTCCAAATCCTAACCGTTACCTTCCATCATCAGCTCATCAACATGATGTGATGACTGCTAGATGCGAATACTTGAAAAGCTTTAGAAATGGCACGAAACACGTAATAAACGCGTTTAAAATTTGAGGGTTGCGCTCGATTTCTGAGATTCCATCACCAGATTCTGATTTCCTTCGTCATTCTCCATGGTACCACCCTTGAAATATCTCCTTTCCAACAATAAAAGATATTTCCATATCGGTTAAGGCGTCTTCGAGAAGGTAATCGGTAAATATACTTAAAAATGATTTCAAAGAATTGAGACCCTCCTTTTTAAAGTCGGTTAATGAGATTTACCTTCTATCATCAGGACAACATAATAGCCTTAAAGATTACAACTATCAGTACATAAGTATGTATAATCTGAAAGATATTTTTTTTTCGACTCCTAACCGTTGACGAATTGTACCTTCCATCATCATCCACTTGAGATTATGATTAAAATAAATAAATAAATAAAATAGCCTTTATTTGCCTTAACAAATAATTAATTTTCTTACAATACATGCATTAATAAATTGTTTAACATTATTCATATTATATTTTTCATACAGCATTTCATTAAACTTTGCATTTAACAATGCCTACATTAAATATTACATTTATATATTTCCTGATCATATTTATAACATGATTGTGATCTCTTTTTAGCGATACATTTCATTTCTTTATTCGATTTGTTTTTACTACATTTCATAAAGCATTTATTTATCATTCATTTACTACAATTTTACACATTTTATCTTACACTAGTACATTTTTTCATTCCTATTACAAAATATTTGATCTAGCAAGTAACATAATATCACATTTCTTATCGACAAAAAATTTAAATCAATAACATGGTTTAGTATTTTATTTTTAATAGTTTTAACATGTCTTTAGATGTTTCATTTCCTTTACATAACTAAAAATATCACGTTCATCATTTCATACAACAACATTTCGTTAAAGTTTAGTCAATTTAATTTAACATATTTTATTTTTAAATTCTGCATTTCACATTACATTTATAAACAGACATATTATTATTCTAATAGTAGGTTTTAGTTAAGGTCCCTTACGGGTATAGGCCTCCTCCACTTGCCTCTTTTTTCTGGTATTTACTTACATAATACATATATGCAATTTTTAGCATGTGAGAGGGTTGTAGTCTAGATCTCCCGCGGTGACCAGCCGTACTGGGAGATCGAGAGGGGGGACGTTAATTGTTTATTCAGTGTTTTGATTCGAATGGTGTGCTTTAGGAGAAGTTGGATCGGAAAAAGTCAGCGTAGGTTTCTTGATAACAAAATTGGTCATAATGTTGTTTTTATTTATCTTTGAAGGATGTTTTTTTAAATGATTCTCTTTAGTGGCAGAGTAAACTTCCATCTCTGGGGATTCTGAGAGGTTTCTTTTCTTATTTTGTGTCTTACGCTGTTCATCTTGTTGGTTTTTATTTTGAAGTATTATGAGTTTGTCATATTTTATAATCGCTTTTTTCCCTTGCTCGCTTGCTTTTTCTACTTCGCTTCGGAGTTCTTTGCGTTTTTTCAGGACATCTAATGGATAATCTTCTTTTATATAGTATGGTGTGGTTTCTAGTTTCTTTTTGTTTTTTTTGTATTTGTATTTTCATCCCCATAGTTAGCAAAGTTACTACAATAGGCCTTATTTTTTCGTTTTTTATTCCAAGTCTTCGCACGGATTCGATATAGTATTTTTCGCATTTGATGTTCAATATGTTGTTGATTATATTTAGCACTTTTTCCTCCAAATCTTGGTAGCAATTTTCTTGCTCTTCTACTCCAAAAAATATTAAGTTTTTTCTCCTCGTGAATCTCTCAAAATTGTTAATTGTTAATTTTTGTATTTCTAATTCTTGTTTAACTTGCTTGTTTTTGGTTTCTAAAGCTTTAAATTTCTCATTTATATTATTATTGATAGTGTTTTTGATGTCTTCTTTCATAGCTAGCATATCCACTTTTTGTTGGTTCATTTCCATTTGCATATGTATAAGCAAATCTTTTATTTCATCCATTTTTTTTTAAATAGCGCCCTCTATTGGTGTGTATTGAAGCAGATTCGCTTTCGATTATTGATTTATGATGTCGGTCGTACTAGCTAGTTCTTCGTAAATCTGTTAGGTGGCGCTCATCAATGTTTTAAAACAGATAAAAAAACCATTTCTTGATGTTGTTTGGCAGTAAATTTTTAGGTTATAGGTATTCAAATTGGTATTTTAGGTGGCTTAGCCACGCGTATCTGGCTTGACTTACTGTAGATGCTACGCCTTGTGGTTTTCAGGGAACCAACACTTAAGTCTTTTTTATTGTGCAGTTCAAAACACTGTTTAACTGTCAATTGTCTTTGTCTGTTATTCTCAGTTGTCACTTTCATCAGCGTTCCAATAGATTAATAAGTTCGTACTTTTAGTTGTTCAATTAGGATTTACTATTTGTTTACACTATTAACCTGGTTTTGCACTATATTTTAAGTCTTTGAGAGATAGCAGTTTAAATTTTGAAATACTCCGTAGCACTATGAAATGTCACTTTGCCGTTATAGTCACTTTTATCACGTTTTTGGAGTTTAAATACGATCAAAAGTTCTTATTTTTATTTGTTTAGTTGGATTTGCTATTCATTTACACTCTTACACTGGTTTTGCACCAAATTTTATCTTTTTATGATTTTTAATTCGATTAGAAACACAGAGCTGACGTTTACATTGGCACAGAAGCGCCCTCTCTCGAGATTATGATTATCAGACGCAAATAATTGAATAGCTTTAAAAAAAATATGGAAAACGTAATGTTTGCCTATAACATTTGAGGTTTGCCCTCGATCTTCCTGATATCCCATCATCAGATCCTGACTTGGTGACAACGAGACCACCTCGGGAGTATACCCTTACAAACCCAAAAATAATTTTGTTATTCAGGCTACAATTCACGGAGATATCGGTGGAGATATATATTCGGGAATTTACCATCAGTACTTACGTACTGAGAATTTATGGAAACTTTCTCGGAAATGTTTTTGCTCGGGAGAATTTACTGAGAATTTAAGTTGTAGAATATATTAATTTAACGTAGACTTTGTAAAACTTTCAAATACACTAAAAACTATTACTCTAAATATAGACGTATCGGTCTATATTTAGAGTTATTTAAAAGAATCATTTAATTTTGAAATTCTCGTAAATTTCCTTCCAAAAGAATATTCTCGAGAACTTAACAGCAAAGTTCTCACAAGAAGAATGTTCTCGGAAATTTACCATCACTAGTCGTCACCCGCGAGAAATAACGGGGATTTGAATAGTTGCTCTTTAAAAGACATTTTAAATTTATCTTACGTGGAGGAGCCAAACAATCAAAAACCTTTAACCACATTCTTAGAGGTGGATCCGAATAGGAACCAAACGAATGTTTCGTCAACATCAATTCAATTGGTAGGTGCTAATGAAAGAGCGGAAGTGCTTGTAGAGAATAAATTCTGTGCGCTTCGAAAGGATTTAGTCCCCGCACGAAAGCACAGATTTGCGATATTCGCGCAACTGAATCAAATATTAAATTCATGTTTATCTAGAGAAGTTATGGTTACACCTGTACGCCAGCGTCCGCAAAAGTACAGTCCTAGGTGCTACACTTGTGGGGATAGTAGTCATCTGCGGTCAAACTGTAAAAAGCAACGCACGACGAGAGATGAACATGATCAATCGCAGGAGCGAAAGGCGGCTGAAATAACTGCCCAGCACCAGTGGAGAACTCGCGGTAACGAAGACGTACTGCCTAGACCTTGGCGTGAAGACTATGCAGAGTTCCAGGCAAGAAACTAAGGAAGTTGAGTCTGTGAGGAGGCTAAGAACAGATCTTAGCGACGAATGGAAGGAAACCATACAGCAGGCTCAGCAAAATGACTCTGATATCAAACCGATCTTCGAGTGGATCAAAGCTGGTGCTCCGAAGCCCAAGTGGAGTGATGTGGCTGCGATGAGTTTCATCACGAAGAGTTATTGGGCACAATGGAACAGCTTGGTGATCCAGGATGGAGTGTTGTGCCGTAAATGGGAAAACGCTCGAGGGGACAGCTGTCATCTACAAATGGTTGTTCCTAAAGCTAAGGTACCGGATGTTTTACGGCTCTACTATGATGGATGCTCAGGAGAATATATGGAGGTAAAAAGGACTCTACTGAAGATCAGGGAGCGCATTTACTGGATTCATTGTCGAGATGATGTGGAGGACTGGTGTCGCAAATGTACCAGCTGTGCGGTTGTGAAGAGACCCCACACACGAAGCAGAGGTGCATTAAAAGTGTACAACGTTGGAGCTCCCTGGGAGCGGATAGCACTGGACGTTGCGGGACCATTTCCACAAAGTGACAGCGGAAACAAGTACTTCATGGTTGTCATGGACTACTCACAAAGTGGCCAGAAGTCTTCGCCATTCCTAACCAAGAAGCTACAACGGTCGCAGATAAATTGGTTCAGGAAGTCTTCTGTCGTTTTGGAGTACCTTTAGAAATTCACAGCGATCAAGGGAGGAATTTTGAATCGCAAGTTTTTCAGGAGACTTTCCGATTGATGGGTACACACAAAACTAAAACCACTTCTTACCGCCCACAATCTGATGGAATGGTGGAAAGATTCAACCAGACGTTGGAGAGATATCTGGCAAAAGTTGTGGAAAGCAGGCAAAGGTATTGGGACAAGCACATACAGCCGTTTCTTCTGTCCTATCGGAGTGCAGTTCACGAAAGTACGACTGTAACTCCAGCCTTCGCGAACTTTGGAAGGGAATTACGGTTGCCTGCAGATTTAATCACCGGAACTCCCCCAGATGTCCCACGCAGTGTAACGGATTACGCAAATGACCTGCGTAAAAAGTTAAATGATGTGTATGAGCATATCAGACAATCCGGACAGCAGATGTTTGACAAGATCGTTATGATCGGAAGGCAAACAGTAGGGGTTTCAATGAAAGTTCTCTGGTGTGGTTGCATAACCCAGTGCGGAGCAAGGGAAAGTCCCCGAAATTGCAAGCAAAATGGGATGGACCATACCGAGTTGTGACCAGGATCAACGATGTCACCTACCGAATACAGAAGGGTCCGCGAGGTGCGCCTAAGGTGGTGCATGTAGACCGATTGGCGCGATATCACGGGACTAATGATGCTTGGGACGAGCATGTCTAAGGAGGGGGCAGTGTTACGCCAGTCATCTAGAATCTTTGAGAAACCTCGCTAATAACTGAGAAGTACGCGTGAATTCTAGTAGTTACCTAATTCCATTCTGTAGGTATAACTACGGCGCCCGGCTTTAGCGGTACTTGCATTTTAATTTCCACCGTATACCTACGGCGTAAAGTAACTTCTTCTTTGTTGGTTATTTTATCTTAATGTTTTTCTGGATGCTTTATGGAATTATAGCGAACTTTCTAGAATATCTATTGTGTGTTTGGGGTATAAAAGGACCGAGAGAGGACGCAGCGGGACAGTCTACTTTTAAGCGAGACAACGGAAGGTTCGAAGAGATATCTAGTGCGATAAAGTGTTCAGTAGTGATTTGCGATTATTTATAAGTGTTTTGCGAGTAATAAAGTTTATTTATTTATTTAATTTGGCTCCTCAACAATGAGTACACTGTTACATTTACATTAAAAAAAACATTTCAAAATTAGATGTAAGTGCCCCATCACTTAAAGAAGAGCACTACATGCAACATAATATGCGCCTTAACAGCCAACACACGAGATAAAAAATGGAAATATAAATACAACATAGTGAAAATGACAAAATAATAATCGACCAAATAATCACAGAAATAATAAATAAAAACAATCAATCAAGTTATTTCGTGTGTTCAATTGGTAGTGCTTTTATTTATCCCATACCCAGCTCGTAACAGTATGCAAAGGCTCGCCTGCATGGCGATCACAGGCTGCATGAGGACAACTCCGATCGCAGCCCTCGAAGTCATACTGTGGCTTCCGCCGCTCCACCTTCATTCAGCAGGAAGCAACGGTTACAGCAGTGCGCTTCAATGCGCTATAATTCTGGAGTAAGAAGTATAAGCAACATACTGCGGCACTAGTGGGACTCCAAAGCGAGTTCGCTGGTAAGGAAACGTACAAGCGAACTCCATGCCAAGCTGTGGCAAGACCACGGCGAGTGCAAGCAGGCCAAGGAGGCGCTTCCCGCCATCGACGCCCGCCTCACCAAACAAGCGCTCCGGCGGCTGACTAAGCTGCAGCTACGCACAGTGACGGCCACCATCACTGGACACGGTACTTTTAACAAGCATCTATTTGTTATAGGTATCACAGATAGTCCTCTGTGTCGAGCCTGCATGGAGGAAGAAGAAACAGCAGCACACGTGCTCCTGCACAGTCCGGGGGTTACCAGGTTACAGGGCCAAGTACTTCGGTAACCCAGGTAATCTCCGCGAGATTGCCAGTAACGCCAAGGGGTTGCTGGCTTTTCTCGGGGAGCTGGGGTGGATCGAATAAGATTCCCACCCGTAAGTACGCAATAACGCGCTTTAGGCGTGGAGTTGCGGACACTAGCCCGATGCATCTAATCTAGTTCAAAAGACATTCGGGCGTTTTTTATGTTGAATTTTTTTCGACTGAAATAAAGTTCTTAGCACGAAAAAATATTATAGGTAGTATTCGAGTGATGCGTGTGCGAACAAATAGGCAAAACGACAAAAATATGAATAGAATAATTGGCAAAGATTGTCAGGGACGCGTGCGCTTCTAAACTGGCGGGCTGGCTCATTCCGATGTTGCTGACCTCAATTTAAAAACATACCTATACGAACGCGAAAATATTTTCATACTTATGCTAGGAAGACTTTGACTAAGATCAATTAAACCAAAAAGAATGAATACTAATACGGGCGTTACATTATCGAAAAATTTTGGATACGTGTTTTTTGTTTTATCAAATTAATAGAAATTGACGAAAATAAAACGCTTTTTGGATAAAAAAAGTACTAATCTTGTGACGTCACACGACTTGACACGACTATCTGACGGACTAATCAGATTTTTTTGGTCAAATACCTTATTGTGACGACGAGTAGTCACGTGAAGTGAACGAGTCGATTTATAAACAGATCAGATATGAATCGAGGTCACCTCTGTATTGTACACTGCAAATATGTTAGTATTGATCTGTAACCTGCTACCTAATCATATCTATACTTCGAGTATTGATAAAAACTCAAATCTTTGCATAATATACTCAGTTTAACAATAGCTCATTTTGTTCTTTTCTATTAGGAGATAAGATAAGTTTTACACTACCAAACCATACCTGTACTGTATTGTGCGAGTGACATGGCGAAAACATCGAGATTTAATTACGAGCTATGTCGATGTAAATAAATTAATAATGTTTTATACTTACAAACCTTCGAGAATAAAAACTGAATGATGGTACAGACTACATCTAAATCCATTGAGTAGTTTCGACGACCTGAGTGGTCACACGGACAGACATGAAAACCGAGTTAGTTTCATTACCTGAGAGGGATCCCTGAGCAAATCTTCAGTGTGTACAACAATCCCCAATATATCGGTACTGACTGCGCTTTGTACAGCTGCCGGAACGGAGGAACATCTCGGATCACGATATGGTTCATACTTTTTCGTAATGCCCTGAAAATAAAATTCCATTTATTCATTAGATTATTATTACTATATCTGACTGGCTTGATAGAAATCTCTTAACCCTAGACGTCGAAAAAACTAATTTTATAACGTTTTCCATCAGTCATTCCTGCTGCCCGGAGATCGATCATATAAAAATTCACAACATCCACTGTCATGCAGCTTGTTGCTGCTGCAATTATATAGGCAGAGTCAAATCAACCAAATATTTAGGTGTCATAATTGACCAGAACCTGTCTTTTAAGGAACATATCTCGTCACTCTCTAAAAAAATCCGTAAATTCATTTATATATTTAGATCCCTACGTGCCAGTGCCCCGAAGGACTTATGCAGAAAAGTTTACCTAGCACTTTGTCAATCGCTGCTGCAGTACTGTGTAGGCGTCTGGGGTAGCGCGGCCAAGTCCTATATGTTTGAACTCGAACGTGCTCAACGGGCTGTTCTTAAAGTTTTCCTTGGAAAACCGCGCCGTTATCCAACAGACAAACTATACAAAGAAGCAGGCGTCATGCGTGTCCGACAGCTTTATATCCAGAAGTCCCTTCTTAAACTGATTGCTGCGTCAGGGAGTAAATTCACGTACACCCAAAGAGGTAGGATAGGAGCTGATAGACTACCAATCCCAAGAGTTAGAACGGTTTTTGCTACACGATTTTCACTCTTTCTGCCTATTCGAGTCTTTAACATAGTCAACAAATGCACACTAAAGATCCCTGGTAATATACTCGAAGCCAAGATTATTATAAAGACATGGCTTCAGGACCTGACCTATGATGAGACAGAAAATCTCTTGTGCCCCTTGAAGTAACTAGCACTCAAACGACACTCATATGCCCCTAACAAACATACACTCACACACATGCACATACACACACACACACGCACGCACACTCTCGAAGACATACTTTGCCTCAATGATGCTATCATATTTGATGATGTTTATAATTACGCATGTTGATCTTTTCTTTAATTTATTTTGGTTCTTTTGTTTTGAATATTCATTTTATTGATTGTTATTCTTAATTAATTCTGAATGATTTATGACTTTTATTTATTTGATTGCAATCATGCTTACTGATGACTTTAATTTGATTTTTTTTTTTTTAATTACGCATGTTTGTTTTCTCTTTATTATTATTATTATTATTTAATGTTCATTTATTGACTGCAAGATTGATATTATTATTATTTCATTTTTCCATTACTATTATTATTTTCTTTATTTTTTATTGTTTATTTATAATTTCCAAATTTAACTGTTTCTTTTAACTTGTAGTGCTGTGTCACGCTGAGTCAGTTATTCAATATGCCTTTACTGTCTATATTGGGCCACCAAGATACAGGCTGTGCCTAGTTTGGGGCCCACGGCTTCTTCTAGTTTTGTACTATTCTAACTATGCTTACTGTTTTTGTTTTCTTGTTTGTATAATTTGTAACTTGTGTGTGTCAATAAATTGATTTATTTATTTATTTATTAATTTATTTATTTACTGCCCAAATTCAAATTGTCGTCATTTTCATCAATCATCATAATTTTTAGGGTTCCATAGTTAACAAGGAACCCTTACCATCTTATTATAAAATCTTCCATATGTACAAGGTTTAAACCAGAACTAAAAGATCTAGGTTTGTAACCGTACTAGCAAATCGTATTACAAATCGTAGACCAACAAAGGACTATTTGGGAGCCAGCAATGCTCAACATCAACAATGCACGGCACGAGAATGCGCGACATAGGAATGTACGTCATTGGAATTCAAAACACGTACATTCCGATGTCGCGCATTCTCGGCCTGAACCAAGATTGTCCGGCTTGATATTGTACAGCACGACAATGCACATACCAGCAATGCGCGACACTGGATTGCACAACACGGGTGTGTACGCCCTTGGAAAAGGAACCATCACAATGTCTCCAAATACTCGGCTGTACCTTGCTTGCCCGATCCAAGAATGTACGGCACGATAAATGGCGACATCGCGTGATTGGCCGATTGGTTGGCCAATCAGGTGACTCCGAATTTTGGGACTTGGATACTAGGTAGTGCTGTTCCGAAAGACGATTGTAAAAACGATGTCGAAAGGATCCATAGGTTAGGTTAGGTTAGAACTGTGACCAACTACGCGCGAGCCGAGCGAGCGAAGCGAGCGGTGCCGCGGCAGCGGCCGGCGAGCGGTACCTCGAAATTGGTCGCGAAATTCTTCTAAGTATGTTTGTTTTGGTTTCATTTGTCATGCTGTACATTAACAAGCCGGACAATCTTGGTCCAGGCCGAGAATGCGCGACATTGGAATGTACGTCATTGCAATTCAAAACATATCAAAGTCCCAAAATTCCGAGTCACCTGATTGGCCAACCAATCGGCCAATCACGCGATGTCGCCATTTAAAGTGCCGTACATTCTTGGGTCGGACAAGCAAGGTTAAACGATTGTATTTGAGTGTGTGAAAAAATTCACGGTCGTAGAATTATAACAAAACTAGCTGTTGCCAGCGGCTTCGCCCGCTACAACTCGAACATTATTCCACGGGAAGATACAATCGGGATAAAACTATCCTATGTGTTAATCCAGGGTGTCAGCTAACTCCATACCAAATTTTATTAAAATCCCTCCAGCAATTTACACGTGAAGAAGTAACAAACATACACACTCGCACACTCACAAACTTTCGCCTTTATTATATTAGTACTGAAGTGTGATAAAAAGGAACACTATTACGGCTAAGTAGACTTTACAAGTTTACGAGTAAAAGTCGACCAACTTATATTATTACTGTACTAGCAAAAAATATTTTCCTAATCATTATTATGTACTAGCTGTTGCCAGCGGCTTCACCCGCTACAACCCACGGGAATATAAAATCGGAATAAAAACTATCCTATTTGTTAATCCAAGTTATAAACTATCTGTGTACCAAATTTCATCCAAATCCGTGCAGTAGTTTTTGCGTGAAGAAGTAACAAACATACACACCCACAAACTCACAAACTTTCGCCTTTATAATATTAGTGATATGGGAGACACACACATGGTGTCTAAAACGGCCGCTTTAGCAGAATCGTAAAATTATTCATGTTAAAAATTTATGGAGAATGATGATGAGTTATAGACATTTTAAGAATTTGAAATTTTTAACGTGATTCATACTAAGATTCTGCGTGGATTCTGATAAACCCGCAGGTTTAAAAGCTACAAATGTAAGTTTGTTGTATTATTGCAATAAAAATCATCGTTCGAAGGCCAATCAGTTTAGTAAGTCCACATATTTTGATGGGCAACTACGGAACCCTACGTCGTCCGACATGTACTTGGCCGGTTTTTTTCTCTTACAGTATACTTACAATAGTTAAAAACATGACGGGATATTTATTTTGCTTCTTCTTGACCATGGTGCAAATATCTGGATTGAAACAGGAAAATACTATACGGCGTCCACCGCCATGCTTTAAGACCGTTTCTAAAACCTGAAAATAAGAATGTATAAATACATTTACCGTTTATTTATACCCGATTGCACCAGAAGGACGGTATTATTTTATTTGAAAACAAAAATTATCAAGACAATAAACTATTCTAATAACTAGTAAGTAAATAAATTAGTCCAATGTCAAAATAATAGGGTAGTTCACAAAAAAAAACAAATTAGTCCGTCATTTAGATTTCCAAAAAGTATTGGACACATAGTTTTTTCCTTTTTCACGTAAACAAAAATGAAGACGATACATTGCTTCGAAAACTCGTGTGACGTCATATTGTGGTATGTTTTTTACCAGAAAGTGACGTCAAGGGCTCATGATCTTTGACGCGTTTACATTTTCGCCAATTTTTATTAAATTGTTAAAACAAAAAACACGTATTCAATATTTTTCGATAATCTAACCGACGGCGACGGACTAAACAAAATCATATTTTTTTCAGTCAGGAGACATCCCTATTATTTGAGTCTTACCTTATCAACGTAAACATTCATATCAAAGGGGTTATTTAGTTCAAAAGTACCATCTTTCAACTCCATGGTCCACTTCAACTCAATGTTGAAACCAACATTTGGGTCAATTTTTTTCAGTGTTTCTTTTAAAGTAGGAAATGGTTGATGTTCCTCTAAGTCTTCATCGAAAAATAATGTTTCCCGTTTACGACCTTCAACTAAATGATAAACCTACAAATAGAATTAATTAAAATATCGATATTGCCACACTGATGTAGCTAGGTCAAAGCGACAACAGGACCGAAACTAGCGCCACCCACATTATTTCTTTTACTCTAAAATCTAATCAAATTTGAAAAAAATGCAAAACACTATCATGCTAGTAAATAACCTGTAGTATTTTTAAAATCACTTCATGGTTCTAGACTTGATAAATTAAGAGAATTACTTATTACCGCCAAAAGCGGCCACCTTTATCTTTAATCAGTAATTCTCTTACTGCCGCACTCAGAGAACTTTAATGATTACTTAGAACTTTAATGATTAATGATACGGAGAATGGAACCGCCGAGAGATGTCGTGCGGTGTTCCACAGGGATCGGTTATGGGGCCGCCCCTGTGGAACATCGGTTACGGCTGGGTGCTGCGGGCCGACCTCCCTAGCGGCGTCAGCGTCGTCTGTTACGCGGACGATACGCTGGTGCTGGCACAGGGTGGGTCGTACGAGGCGGCAGCTGACAATTTGACACGCGGGGTTGCGATATTCGTGGAGAGGATCCGGCAGCTTGGTGGCGCTTCACAAGTTGGAGGCTATGGGCTTCCATGGACGTGGGAATGCGCTGCCGTCGGGATCCCAGTTAATGGTGGGAGGGGTTCCCATCGGCGTCGAGTGTACTTTGAAGTACCTAGGACTCGTCCTCGACAGCCGGTAGAACTTCGTGGAGCACTTCCGACGTTTGGCTCCCAGACTGGAGCGGGCCGCGGCTGCCATCAGGTGGCTTCTGCCCAATCTGGGGGGGCCAAACGCCTCCTGTCGGAGGCTCTAAGCGGGGATCGTGCGGTCCATGGCCCTTTACGGGGCCCCGGTGTGGGCGCCTGCTTTGAGGAAGCGGGCCGCCCACTACCTGAACGTGCCCCAGAAGGCCATGGCCGTAAGGCTGGTACGGGGGTACCGCACGATCTCCCGCGAGGCGGCGAACCACCTTGCCGGATTGCCGCCATGGGATCTGGAGGCGATAGTCCTCGCGCGCCTGCATGAATGGCGCGGGGAGGCGCTACACCAGTAAAAGTAGTCAGTAAAAGTCTGACACTCCCTTTAGCTCTGCCCAAGAGCGGGAGGGGTTATTTGATGATTTCCCACCCCAAAAAAAAAAAGGCCATCACTTAGTAAAGGTTTTGACACTTTTGTCATACAATAGTATGTCAAATCTTTAATAAGTGACGGCTTAAGTAATCATTAAATATCTCTGAGTACCGCAGTTAATTTATCAAGTCTAGAATCATAAAAAAGTGATTTCCGTATAAAGGCGTAAAATTATATCCAAATAATCGTTCCCAGGTTGATTATTATTATGCGCTCGAGGAAATCGTTTCGCATCGCAATGGAACCATTTGGTACTTGCATGCTGCTTTAGTCAGAACAAAAACTGCATCATACCATAATCGAAGAAAATTAATTATAGTACAATTTAAGAATAATTTGATGGAATACCTTAAGTTTCTGTAAGTGTTCCAAAGTCAAATCCTTCACAGGTACTTCTAACATTTCCAATTTGTCTACTTCCTTCTTTCTCTTCAATGAAATACATACATAAAAATCGTGGTAAATAACTGGTACCATATCTTTGCTTAGCTGAACATCAAATTCTAGCATGTCTGCACCACTGGCAGCTGCTTTTTTAAGGGAAGCTATGGTATTTTCACGAATAGCATCTCCACTGAAAATTATAATAATTACTTATTTCAAGTTAATGCTACTTAACCTTTTAAATGCCACGGTTGTGTATAGCCGACAAATCAAAACGTGCCCAACAGGCCACCGACGTCTACAGCCGACAAAAACCGCATTTTTTTTTAAAGTTTGTTTAATACAGAATTAAGTTTAGAAACTAAAACCCAACTACGAATAAAATCACATACTAATAAAACTGCGGTCTTAAGGACGCTGTTACATTTTCGACGAACTCATATTTAGGTAACTAAATTCGCACAAAGCTAAGTCACACAACACATCACACGATTGTATACCTCATTTTAATAATCTTGATCCTTGTTTTTTTTTTTGGCGGGTGGAAAATCATCAAATAACCCCTCCCGCTCTTGGGCAGAGCGAAAGGGAGTGTCAGACTTCTACTGACTGAAAACCAACAATAAAATATTTACACTGCGTGCTAGTGCTGTGGCCTCTCATCTTAGAAGCTATTTGAACTATACAATAATATATTTCTGCCTCAATATTGTTAGCTATATATATACATTTATAACTAGTTGCAAGATATTTACAGTATTTTATAAGAATTACAGAATTGCTTTGTATAAATAAGTACCTAAGTTATTTGATTGAGTTGAAATGCCAAAATGGCGCCAACGATTATTGGAATGACATTTGAGTACTGTAGTCTAATAACGAGGTTTTAAAAGGTCCAAGGCGCCCTTTTAGCAGGACATTCTTTCTGAACCTTGAAAGTGTAAGGAGCTCTAAAATACCAGTGTAAGTACAGTGAATTTTATAATAAAAGTAAATGTTATGCTGTAGTTATTTATTCTGTCCTTATTTTGATGTACACCCAGTAAATAAATCATGCTTTAATCTGTTCAAATAAAAGCTATTATTTCCCTTTTGCTCTGGCTTGTCCTACAATATTAATTAGTAGGTACATTTCGCAAGTTATGTTTAAGTCCCATGTAATAGGGGGCGAGCCTAATGCCATCAACCGGTCGCAAATCCAGACTCAGTAGCTGCTACTGAGAAATACGTGACGGAAAACCCCAATTAAACTTTTTCCGACCTGGGAATTTATACCTCATTTTAATAATCTTGATCCTTGATATTTATTTTTTAATTTTATTGAAATTGAATCCGGTACTTAGATTACTTGGAACTTTGAAAACGCATTTGGTAATTGTTAATTATTACCGTCGTCATGATAAGTAGGTTAGTATTTTCAACCGACTTAAAAAAAAGATGGTGCTCTATTTGTATGTATCTGCGATTTTCTCAAAAACTACTGATCCGAAATTGATCGGGTTTTCGTTGATAAATGCATATTATGTATTCAAGCTTATTATATTAGGATCTGAGATCTTCGAAAGTAGATAATGGAACTCTTCAATAATATACACAGCAAATGGCTCGCCATCACTGTGATCGTATATTTTCACCATTTCATAACATAATATCACGCTTGATCGGGTTTAAGGGGAAACAGATGTACACCCAATATGGGGTACATACCAACCAAAGTTAAAGAATAAAAACAGTAGGTACCGACAGCGACTTCCGAAAAGAAAAAAACGCTACGTGAAATAAGTAGGTACTTAAAATGAAATATCTCCGGTCATGTAAAGGATTTAAAAAACGAACTGAGCGTTTTGCTATTGCATGGGACATATAAAATACTAGCTGTACCAGCGGCTTCACCCGCTACAGCTCTTAAGATTATCCCAAGGGGAGATTAAATCGGCATAAAAACTATCCTATGTGTTAATCCAGGTTATAAAATATCTGTGTACCAAATTTTATCTAAATCCTTTCAGTAGTTTTTGCGTGAAGAAGTAACAAACATACACTCTCAGACACTCACAAACGTTCACCTATAATATTAGTGTGATGTGACTAACTTAAATTAAATGGACTTAAATAAAAGGACTTCAAATTAGTTCAAATTCATTTTGTGTGTTATTCTCATAATATTACAAGGGTTGCAAAAGGGTTGCAAAGGGGGGTTAAAATTTTGGTAATTTTTCGTCTAGGACACTCCGTTTTCGAGATATTTGAATTTAACTTTTTTGGTACAATAATTTTAAACTCCCATAACTCAGAAACGGTGCATCGTAGGACCATGCTTTACGGACCCTAAATGGTGTACGTGGCCAAAATTAACGCGATACTGCAATAAAATTGGGCCCTATCCGTTCCACCCATCTACTTCCAATCCTCGTCGCTGACAGCTTGACCTGACCCATCCATTTCCAAACTTCACCGCCGACAGCTTGACCTTACCCATCCACTTCCAAACCTCTCCATCGACAAGTTGACCTGACCCATCAATTTGTCACAAACAAACCATCCATTTCTGAACCTTGTCAACAACTGCTTAACCACACCCACCCAAATCCCTGTCTTGCTCAACATAATTTCTAAATCACATTTTCTACTAATAAAAGTATGAACTTTTACCTCAGTCCTAAAAAGTATCAACTCCTTCCGATCACGGTAACCGACGACGCGGCGACGGTACGTACCTACACTGAATCTTTTATCGTATTTATTTTTTGCGAGAGAGCGATACACCCGTCCTTCCACGAGCGCTTCTGAACCGCGAGTGCAAAATGTATGAAGAAGTTGGCAAGTGTTTTTATTTTATCTAATAATTTTAAAAGGACTATAATTATGTACCGCAATTTATTATAATTTTGGAGATATAATATGCTGTAAATTTACCTAAAATAGTACCTATTCATACCCTACTTTTTTACATTTTCTGTGATTATCGTGATAGGAAAAACGTTTTTGTGCGAAAATTTTGTATGACGTCATACATTCTGCCAATCTGGAGACCAATAAATTAGGTACTTTAAAATGAAGACCATCATATCTTCATATTTTTGATTGCTTATGCCTTAAAATGGTACCTGAAAACCAATGTTATTTGTAGAAAAATTTAAAAGCGTCCTTAAAAGTAGTAAACAAGAAAAATCGTCTAGTAAAGTAAATATTTTGCATATTTCAATTTAACGTAATTATAAGTTAAATTATTATAGAGGTCAGTCGTAGTCGCATGCCACCTTGCTAATTGCAACTAGCAGCTGACTTCTGTATTGACAATAAGAACGCCATCAAGGAGCATCAGGTATCAGTGGCATGCGACTACGGCTGTCCTCTAAAGGGTGTAAAAGTACCCTTAACGCAAACGAAGGGCACTTGTTCCTCCCACAACTGCAATCATTTTTTTGTTCTAGACCATACCTGGGAAACCACTAGTTCCGGAGATATTGAGGGTCAAAGTTCCAAATTATTCACAGCTGTTTTTGTAAATACTAGTTTTTCAGGTTATAACTTTATTTAAATCCCTTCATGACCCGTTTACTATTCAAAGCATTCATTAGCACAATGTTTTAAGTGCTACATTGAGTTTTACCGTAAAATGTGATTTTTTTACCCCAAAAAAAAGTCGTTTCCCAGCAAAAGTTTTTGCGTATGGTTACATGTGTGAAGGGTTAATTTACACCCTGTATAGTATCCTGTTTAATAATTTTACTTAGAATACGTTAAATTGAAATATACAAATTATCTACTTACTAGACGATTTTTCTTGTTTTCTACTTTTAAGCCCGCGGTTTTATTAGTATGTGATTTTATTCGTAGTCTGGTTTTAGTTTTTAAACTTAATTTTTTATTGTTTTATCAAATTATTAAAAATTTTCGAAGATAAAACGCGTCAAAGATCATGAGTGGGGGGTTGTGACGTCATTTGTAGGTAAAAAATGTACTGACATATGACGTTTTCGAGGAGTTCACGAGTTTTCCAAGCACTGTATCGTCTCTATTTTTTGTTTATGTCAAAAAAGAAAAATTATGTGTTCAATATTTTTTGGAATTCTGTGTCAATGAGAACACCATGAAGTAGCATCAGGTATCAGTGGCATGTAACTACGGCTGTCCTCTATAATAATTATCACATTATCTACTTACTAGACAACAAAAAACAAACAAAAATAATAATAGCAAAAGGCAAATAATATTTGGTGGTTGGTTGGTTGGTGTTTGGTTTTGGTAGTTTATTTGGTAGTAATATTTTGCTTGATGTTGGTTTTTTATTTACGCAATACGAGTAATTTATAACAGACTAGACTGCGAGATCTGTTTGACTGCAATCTAAACGTATATGTTGGCTTGAACTATAATATAATATACATACTCGTATTTGTAATGTACTCGCCAAGACCTTTCATTTGATACCAAACATGTTATGATTATCTCAATTTATTTTTTTGCCCGACTGCGGCGAACCCCAAAAGGAGGGTTATGTGTTTGACGTGTATGTATGTATGTCCGTTTCTTTGTTCCCTCAAAACTCCTAAACGGATGAAGGGATTTGAATGAAATATACGTCGTTAGATTCGTCTTGATGGCGCGAGTGTCATAGGCTACATCAAAATTAAAAAACAAAGAAAAATTGCTGGTTTTAGGGGCAATATCGTGGATTTGAAAAAATAAAAAAAATCCTTTACCATCGAGTAGGGTATCAAAATGAAGGGTTTTAAAAGGAGATTACAAAAATATATGACACTTATATGTTTAAAATAAATTCAAAGTCACAAATTCTATAAACAAAAACAAAAGTTAAATTTTCTGCGAAGTATTTTACACGACCAACGAAAGAACAAACACAAAAGAACTAAAAAGTTAGAAATAAAAATAGTAGTTAAAAAACTAAAAAACCCGACTGAAAAGACTGAAAAGCAAATAACAAGCACATTTTAAATTAAACAAAACTTGGAAGCAGGCGGGGTTCATATTAATATTAAATTATGAAATGAAATGAAAATAGAATGGACCCCGCCTGCTTCCAAGTTTTGTTTAATTTAAAATGTGCTTGTTATTTGCTTTTCAGTCTTTTCAGTCGGGTTTTTTAGTTTTTTAACTACTTTTTTTTTTCGAGCTTAGAATTTGACATTTAAATTCCGTCATAAAAAGAATTGTTAAAATTATATAGCCTGATGTCAACCGGGCTATTCTTACGAATCTATTGACACCTCATTTATCAAAATACGTTCTGTAGTCTAGGCGCTACGGTGGAACAAACAAACAAACATGCATACATACATAGACTGCCAAAATCATTACCCTTCCTTTTGGCTTCGCCGTAGTCGGGTAAAAATAGTGGCTAATATTATAAAATCTTTACATATATAATTCTTCTGTACATGTGACTTGTCACTGAACCCCTCCTAAACGGCTGGACCGATTTTAATAAAAAATTTCGTATGTGTTCAAGTGGATTTGAGGATGGTTTAGATTTACAATTTGACCCGGTCGGTGGCGCTGCTGTCCGGGCAGGACGACGCGCGACGTCTGCCAGGTCCGCTAGTTAAATAATGATTTTGTAGATTTTTGTGCCTTGGTGTGGGAGGGGCTCAATGGGTTCACGCTCTGGCGTTCAAAAGGTTAATACAATAAGATTAGGCATTAATCCAATTTTATGTCATAACTACTTACACTTTTGTTTTAAAGCTAGCACCTAGTCCACGATGTCCAACTTCCAAACCAGTCCAAGATGGATTCCAATATTTAGCGAATGACTCCTTAAGGTTACAAAGCTGTACAGGCATAGGCTTCACAATTAAATAGCCAATATTTATTGTTCCTAAAGGGCGATGTTTCACATTGCATGTCACAGGCAGATCCATTTTACCTTCAGATGATTTAAACATATTTGGCAGCACATAAGTATAGCCCACATGGCATGGAGGATCATCAGGTACAGCACGACTGCTGGTGCAATAAAAATCCACAAGATATGCAAGGGATTTAATATCTGGAGCAGTCACATTTATTAGTAACACATCATCTGGTTTGTACTCTCTTCCGAACTGCTCCTGCGGCTTCATTCCACATACAGATGGATCATTATTAAGCGTAGAAACATCAATCAGCACTCCTGATGCTGCTCCCCCTATATCCATGCTATGGGATGAATCGTCAGCTTGCATTTCCATACCAAAAGATAATTTAACAGGTGTAACTTTTATGCTCATAATTCTTTTGGCAAGACAGCTCTTTAGCTTTAATGGATTATCCATGAATTGGAATTGCAGCAATGTTGTATATGTGAGCCAACCAGAAGATACCAACTGTTTACCATTAAGGTACCCATATGTTTCAACATAAGGGTGTAGTACTGTTTCTAGCAGAATGCGTGGTTGACAATGAGTTTCCCATTCATTAATGGTAATATCCTTAGGGTTAGCCTCATTCAGAATACATTTACCATAACGATACAATATGTCACAGGTGTTTGGAACTGTAATTGATTTCCACCACAAATCTGTACCTTCTTCATTGTCAAGCATCACAATTTTGTTAAATTGCCACTCACCAAGCTCAGGAATATTTCCGGTGATAAACATTGATTCTTTGGGTCCGACACCTGGAGCGCTTACCGTGAACTTCCACTGTTGGGACGTTATAACACCTACAGATTGTGGTTTTTTCTCTGCCATTTTTTTTGGCGGTTTGTATTTCGGTTTTTTCGGGTCCTCTAAAAAAAACCAGCGTTGCATCTTGTTATAAAACGTTTTTTGTTTTAAAGTATTGCAAACAATAGATTTAAGCATATGATAAAATACACACCAGAATATTAAAACACTAAATAAACATTATTTCCTAATCTATTTGGTCTTCCTTACTCGGTTTCGATCGATTAGCAGCGACCCGACCCAGACACTTCAGCGGTTCAACCAGCCAGCTTCACAATTTCACAAAGGTATTAAATAATTAATAAATGTCATCGCTCATCGGTAATTCGGTAATGTCATCATTTTTTTTCGGTTTTTGACGTTGTTTTACACTGGCACTGGACCAACCAAACACTGACTTAGTGACGTGACAGACTAGAGCAGAGTTGGATTTAGGTACGATGAAAAAGATGGTACAAAAATATACAAAGTTATCCTTTGTATTTTTTTGTACCATCTTTTTCATCGTACCACTACTATTTTTCACGTACTATTTTTAAAAATTATAGTACACTTTCTTTTTTTTTTTTAATTTCACTTATTAGGTATTGAATTTACTGCTCTTCTAAGTTTATCAGTTCTTGAATATTACTATTAGTTATTTATTTATTTGTGTTGCCAGTTTGTTTCGTATTTTAGTCTTGGTAAGGTTCACTTTACTGAATATTTGCATTTGCATGTGGAATTACTAAACAATCTAGGACAAATTTTGATATTTATTTAAACGGCCCTGATCTGTTGAGCAGATCTAACTAAAAACTCTTTGCATCTGCTAAAAAAATCTTTTTTACGAAATATTCATATGGTGTAAAACTAAGCATTCAAGAGCAAACTATAATAATAATAATAATATACCCCCACCACTGCGATATTTTTTTTGTTCTAGACCATACCTGAGAACCCCATAGTTACGGAGATATTGGGGGTCAAAGTTCCAAATTTAGCACAGCTGCTTTTGTAAATACTAGTTTTTAAGCATCCACTAGCACAATGTTTTAAGAGTGCTACATTGAGTTTTACCGTAAAATGAAATTTTTGACCCCAAAAAAAAAAGTTGTTTCCCAGCAAAAATTTTTGCGTAGGGGTACTTAGTTTGATGTACAGAATGCTTGGTTGACGTATGTGTAAAGGGTTGATTTACACCCTGTGTAGTACAATAGTCGAAATTATAGTATAAATACTATAATTATAGTACATTATCCAACCCTGGACTAGAGTGTCGTAATAAAGTGTCATGTCAAGTAGGTATGTCAACCAATCGTGTCAATTTGACAAACTGTCAGCCTGGCAAATGACGGACTACAAATAAGTACCTATAAAACAAAAAGGCTGGAATACACAAGCTTACGTAGTGATACAAAAGCATGCTAGTTTCGAGCAGCTGAGTGGCACATGAGTATTGAGAACGTGCACGACAGTAGCGCCATTTCGCAAACGCAACTTTAGGGGCATAATACCAATAGTTATAAGCACTTATATGGTATCGATGCCTCGCCGGGGCTGCAGGATGGTCGAAAGAGATACTGCGGCCTCGGCACAAAGGGCTAATAAGGAACATGGGTGGCTATTAGAGTGGGAGGAGTAATTTGATGATTTCCCACCAACCATAAAAAAGGGGCTTATTTCAAAATTGTGAACCACTATCATCACTACATTACAGCGAGAACACAAGTAAAATACACGCTAATTAAGTTCATCTCCAAACTATCAAAAATCACTTTTACAGCTATCACTCTATCGCTCACTCTTTTAACATCCACACACATTCTTCATTCTTCATTTCGCTTGTCTGTCAAATGGTTCCATTTTGTAGAATAGAATAGAATAAATTTATTTGCTTAAACATGTGTACACATACAGTAATAAAAAGTGCATGTAGGATGACATAGGTAAATATTCGTTCATACATGTTTGCCACATACTATGGCGTGCAAATACTTTGAATAATAATTTGTAATTTGTGATTTTAATTAGGTATATCATTTCAGTCGTCCAATACGATTACTTAGAAGTGAATTATAAAAAAATATTAAACACATAATGGCAAATTTCAAAATATAAGTACAGTCATGTCTAAAGTAAAAAAATCAAAATTATAATAAAAAAATAGTAAGCACATAATAATAAAAATCAATCAAAATTATAATAAAAAATAGTAAACACATAATAATAAAAGTCATTCAAAATTATAATAAAAAATAGTAAGCACAATAATAAATGTCAAAATGTAGGTACACAATCATGTCAAATTAGGTATTTAATAAAATTATAATTTAATCTATGTCACAGTAAATGGTTCTGCCAGAAATTCATCAATATTATAGTATGCTTTGTCAGTTAGAAATGATTTTAGTTGTTTCAACAATTGTACATTACTAAGCTCTCCAACTTTTAGGCAATTTATTATAAATAATGGGAGCCATGCAGAAAACACTTTTGCGCATAAGTGCCGTCCTACTCCTGTGCAAACACAGCTGATATTGATCACGCCTGTTTCTTGGGAATTTATCAGTCATTCGCGAAAATAAGTTACTGTTATTCCTAATAAACCTTACCATTTCCAGAATATAAAGGGAGGTCAGTGTCAATATTTTATAACGTAAGAAAAATGGCTTACAACTATCGGTGGTTTTTAACTTAAACATGGCTCTGAGACATCTCTTTTGTGCTTTGAATGCGGCTTCTTTATCAGTTGAGTTCCCCCAAAAGATAACCCCATATCTGAGAACAGATTCAGTCAACCCGTAGTAAGCAGTTAATAAGGCATCTATGTTGACTTTACGAGACAAAATGTACAGGGCAAATGCACTACTGCTTATTCTTTTAGTCAGGTCCTCTACATGCGCCCTCCAATTTAAACTTCTATCTATCGTTACTCCCAAAAACTTGGTTGTGTTAACTGTGTCAATTTTGTTATTATTGTATGTTACGTCAAGATTTGGAAGAGTCAATGTACGCTGGCTAAAATGCATAATTAAAGTCTTTGCAAGATTTATTTTTAAATTATTATTGTCCAACCATGCTACAGTTTCTTTTAATGCGTTATTTATGTCCTCTTTATAAAAATCTTTTTGATTAAGTACATCGAATAGTAATCGTACTGTCATCCGCAAACAGAGTCATAGGATACTTGATTGCCCTTGGAAAGTCATTAATATAATGTAAAAAGCGGTGGCCCTAGTATACTTCCTTGTGGAACTCCGTACATAACATTACGTTCCTCCGAAAGAAAGATTTCTTCTCTTTTGGTGCTTATATTTAGTTTGTTAATTTCTGTTATTTGTTTTCTGTCAACTAGGTACGATTTTAATAGTTCAAGGACATTACCTCTTATACCGTAAGCTTCCAGTTTTTTAAATAAAATATTATGTTGCACATAATCGAAAGCCTGTGTCATGTCACAAAATATCGCGCACACTGGATTGTTTTTATCCATATTTGTCATGACCGTGTGCAAAAAATCATAAATGGCCATGTTAATTGATTTGTTTTTTCTAAAACCTTTTTGTTCGTTGCACAGAGTATTATTTGCTTCTAGATATAAATTGAGTTCTTTAGAAATATACTTTTCAATTATTTTCGAAAAAATTGGTATCAATGCAATAGGTCTATAGTATTCCATTAAGGTGGAAGCTCACATCTGGCCCGCGAAATTCTAATTTTCTTACGTTTTTGGCAATTTGCAGGCCAGTGCTTGGTTGTATGTTTATGAAAATTTGATTTGCGACTGTAAGACGTATGAAGTTACCGAATTATAACCATCAAAATTACTAACTACTAAAGAACGACGACTAAATTACTAAAGAATGACTTTTACATGCAAAAATCAATCTTGACATGAAAATGAACTTGGAGGGTTGTATTGATAATTTTGATGGTTATAATTCGGTAACTTCATACGTCTTACAGTCGCAAATCAAATTTTCATAAACATACAACCAAGCACTGGCCTGCAAATTGCCAAAAACGTAAGAAAATTAGAATTTCGCGGGCCGGATGTGAGCTTCCACCTTAACTCTCTATCTTGTTTTTTGAATAATGGCTTAATAACCGTTTTTTTCAGGGCATCCGGAAAAATACCTTCGCTTATACACAGATTTATAATATAACTTAACGGACAACAAATTTCCTCGGACACTGCTTTCAGTATTTTTGTACAAATGCCATCGTAACCTACACTGTTTGTATTATTAAGAGCTAAGATTGTTTTTAAAACGTCACTTGGCAAACTTGGAGCCATGAACATAGAATCTTTTCTATTTAAAATATATTTTGTGACTCTGTCTCCCGAATTAATAAATGGCTTAATTTTATCAATATAATAATTATTAAATACATTAGAAATACATTTTGGATCCGTGATAATGTCATTATTGTTAACTCTAATTTTATTAATATTATTCTTTGGCATAATTAATTTAATTTGATTTATTGTTTGCCATGTGGTCTTGGATTTATTTGTAGAAGTTTTTATTTTATAATTATTTTGAGCTCGTTGAGTTAAATTTATAATTTTTTTGAATAGACATGAGTAATTTTTAAATTGTGTCTTATTATTCTGAGACGGTTTTGAGCGATATTGCCACAGTAGTTGTCGTTTTTTCTCGCTGCATTTTTTGATACCATGCGATACCCATTTTTGCTTTTTTTTGACATTTACCCAAACAACCGTTTCGGGGAAGCACTGTCTGTAAAGCATTAAAAAAATATCATAAAACGCGTTGAATGCTTCATTTGGGTCATTTGATTGAAATACATCTGAAAACGTTAGACTTCTCAGATGGCCCTTAAATTTCTTAATATTATCATTATGATAGTCACGTCTTCTTCTGCTCCATCGATTAATAGTACATACTGTGCTAATTGGGCATTTCAGTAACTGAGCTGTGTGATCTGACAATGCTAAATCCACTACTGACGCCTTACAGCGCCTATTAAAGTTATGCGCAAAATTGTCAATGCATGTTTTGCTCTTAAGACGAGTTGGTTGATAAAGCGCTAGTTTCAAGTTAAAGCTTAATAACATATTTTCGAATTCTATTGATTGGTTATTCCGTTTTAGTACATCGATATTAAAGTCCCCTGCCAAAACAATATTTTTACAATCCTTTTTCATTAAAATATTTAATATCCGCTCTATTTTACTAATACATTCATTGAAATTATTTATATTTGGTACTCTGTAAATGCAAACACATACTATTTTGTGAATTATCAGTTCAATGGCACAACATTCAAAGACACCACTTGTAGATATTTTTGCGATAGATGGCAACTCTCTCCATTTATGATCGGCCCTCACTACTATACAAGCTCCACCTCTTTTAGATTCTTTCCGACTGTAACAGGCTGCTAAACAGTAGTTGTTTAAATTCAGGTGTTTTTCATAGGTTTCCATCATAAAGTGCTCTGTAATGCAAAGGACATCCACACCTATGTTTTTATCACTTAATTCATTGAGACAGACTGTTAGAGAATCGCATTTAGTCAGCAAGCCTGCAATGTTTTGGTGCATGATGTATAGATGATTAGTCAAGAAAAAAATGGTCTTCTTTTGCATCAATGTCATTCAAATTGTGGTGTATGTCAACGTTTTGCATAATGTCCGTAATTAAGTCCAGTAAATCCTTAAAAATAGTGCGTAGTCCAAGTTTATTTATTTTGCCAGAGTATTTGTTAAACATGCTGCAGTCATATTCCAGATTCCAATTACTATCCAGAAGGAATGCGTGCTTATGCGTCAGTAAATCTAAGTATAAAAGATTGTTAAAAGTCTCCACTCGACAGTTGAATAAGCTCGTGTCAAATGGGTACTTATACGTAGGCAAACAAATAATTATGTTAGTGTGTTGCACAGCTTGAAGTACCTCACGTATATGAAAAGTAATGTCATAATAATCGTTAGTCCTCTTGAAGTCTTCGTCACCAAGGAATATAATGCAGAAGTCATTCATATTGTAATTTAATAACTTTGTATCCTGTTTGTACTAAACTATCTAAATTGACAGTTAATCGATGGACACTATATTATTTAAAAAGATACGCAATAGTCTGAAGCTGGTCGTGCACTGATTAGAATTGAGATAGAAATGGAATCCAAGCAAAAAACGATATTCCAAAGTAATCATCATCATCATCATTTCAGCCGAAAGACGTCCACTGCTGGACATAGGCCTCCCCTAAGTGTCGCCACATTGACCGGTCCCGTGCGTCTCGCATCCAGCGGATCCAAAGTAATACTGAGATAAAATGTATGCACTTTAAATATGGTTTAAACATAAGATCATGACAAAATTAACAAAAAAATGTTATAGGTACAATAAAAGTACTTAAAGTACAATACTTTACCTTCCCTATTTATATATTTTTTTAAATAGTCTTCTCAATTTTTTTATTACAACATTCCAAAATAATGCCTTATTTGTTGATGTACGTCCGCCATACGCTCAGTTACGCCTGAGGGCTTGTGGAGAAAGCCATGGTCCGGGGCGAGATGGAATGAGATGAGACGCCGTCGCCTCCTTCTGCGAAGCAGTGATGCTAGCGAAGGAGGTTGCGGAACGTGAAAGGGAGAGAACCTCTATCCCAGCTACCGCGGGAGACGCTCCGGGCGTCTGGGGCCACGTGACGGCTTCCGGCCACCGTAGACCTACGCGGGCTTGTGGACGGTGAGTAATGGGCTAGCTCGCCGTCCGTCCGCCGTGTCGACGTTCGTGTTCCACGCGCGCCCCAAAGAGATGTCGGCAACATGGAAGACGCCCGCTAGGGCCGACGCTCGTCGGAGCTGCGGGTTAGAAATAATGGGTCGTAGGAATAATGCAGGTTCCTACCCAATGAAGGGAAAAGCTCGCAGAAAAGAATCCCTACAAAAGGCGCGAGAGCAATTCTACGGTAAATGTGAAAAAAACACCTAGTTAATCTGAGTGGTGTACTGGTGTATGTTAAAGTTTAATAATTAGAGGCATAAATATCATAATATAACTTTAATAATATATTAGTAGAACAGACAAATAAAATTTTTATATCAGAAGTGACACCATCATTTTCTTTTTTTAGGAATGTCACTAGATACCATTAGAGGTTCCATAGCTTCACCTTCAATGAGTTTTGCTATAGAAACTCTAACATCTTCTCTTGAAGCTAGGGAACAACAGAGTCTCTAAACGTACACATGCACTCCAATCTGACGACAAAGCATAGTCAGTCTTGGCTTATACAGCGCCTTAGTAAACATGTCAGCAATTTGGTTTTCTGTACGTACCAATCTTTGCAATCATCATTGTCCCATCAGCTATGGCTTCTCGTATAAAGAAATGTCGTAGCTTGATATGCTTGGTTCTGGTATGGAACTCATATGGCGGATTCAGTGCAAGCTTGATGGCAGACTCGTTATCCACATGGAGAACAGGAGTCATCTTTGATTGTTCTATGTCTTCAATCAATCGTTTAAGCCATATTATTTATCTTGAAGCTTCGCTAACAGCTACAATTTCGGCTTCAGTGCTAGAGATCGCGACTGATGTCTGTAATTGACTTCTCCATGATATTGGACCTCCGTAAACACATACAAGTCCTGAAGTCGACCTTCCAGTATCAGGATCACCCCCATGATCCGCATCGCTGTAGCAGATCAGTTCCTTCTGCATGCCTTTTCTGTACGTAATGCAGTAATCTCGAGTACCATTCAAATACCGAAATATTCTTTTCACTCCTTGTGACATCTCTTTTTGTAGGAGCTTCCAAGTGTCTGGATGCAACACTAAGAGCGTAAGCTATGTCAAGCCTTGTGCCCACCATCAGATATGCAGGAGCTCCAAGGAACCGCTTCTCTATAAGGAAACGAATTGTCTCCTCCAGCATCTTCTCTCGATTCGGAATCTTTAAGTATAGGTGTAGCGGCAGCCTTACTATTCTCCATACAAAACTTTTCAAGTACCTTCTTGGTGTAGGCACCTTGATGTATTTTGATACAATCTTCCTCTTTTTTTATTTCAAGACCTAGGAAGTAGTAGGATGTTTTGTTACTTTGGACCTTTACATTAAATCGCTTATTTAAATTCTCAAGAAAAATATCAATTAGTGCCTGTGGCGTACCAGCAATCATGCCATCGTCAACATATAAAGCTAGAAGCAGCCTGCCTTCTGCCTTTTCATAGAGAATATACAAGGATCTTCTCCAGGTTGGAAGCCTTGTTCTAGAAGAAAGCTTTTGATGCAATTGTTCCAACACAACGGTGCTTGTTTAAGTCCGTACAAACTGCGTTTCAATTTGCATACTTTGCTAGTTCCATCGTTATATCCTTCTGGCTGTTTGACGTAAATTTCTTCATTTAAACTTCCATAAAGAAATGCGGTAGAAACATCAAATTGCGCTAGGAACATAGTATCTCGAGCAGCAATACTTAGTAGCGTCCTGATTGAGCTCATTTTTGCGACTGGACTAAATGTTTTTTTATAGTCAACGCCTTTCTTTTGAGAATAACCAACAGCTACTAGTCTGGCTTTATACTTCTCGATATAATTTCCATTCGCGTTTCGTTTAATCTTGTAAATCCATTTAGTGGAAATGGCTTTGCGTCCTTTGGGCAATGGCATTAAGTCCCATGTTTCGTTTTGTTCCAGGGAACTTACTTCATCATCCATGGCATTGCGCCATTTGTTTTTATCAACAGACTTCATCGCATCTTTAAACGTCTTTGGTTCTTCTTTTTCATTATCATAGACCTTTTCAACACAATGAAGAACAAATTCATCAAATCTATCAGGCGGTTTGATTGTTGAACGATCTCTTAAAGTCATTCTATGTGGAACTTGTTCTCGACGTTGATCACAATGAACGTCTTCTTGAGATGCTTCTTGAGTTTGAATATCTTCTCTTAATAAGTCATCTATTGACTCATTTTGTAGATCTGTATCACGATGCGGTAAAATAATTCCAGTTGATGAAGTGTCATCGACATCAGAGTCAGACTCAGCAGTATCAAAATTAACAGAGTCATTAATTGGACCAATCGGTACATTTGATTCATCAGTTTCTTGATCGTGTGCCAGCTGTGAATCTTCTTCTGGTATGATAGGCTGTGTTTCTGGTTTAATAGAGGGTATTGGTATAACAAAACTGTTTTTGTCTACCTTAGGTTTCTCTACTGCTGTCTGATCTATAGATTTTTCTATGAGAGGGCGTTCATCAAAAATCACGTCTCTCGATCTGATAAGCTTATGATTTTCTTTAGACCATATTCGATAGCCATCATCTCCATCGTATCCGATAAGTATGCCTTTTTTGGCTTTCTTACAAAGTTTCTTTCGTCTTTGTTTCGGTACGTGTGCATAACACGTCGATCCAATTATCCTCAAATGTTTGATGCCTGGTTTCTTTTTATAAAATAACTCGAAAGGTGACTTTCCTTCAACTGTTGTCGGTCCCGTTCGATTAAGAATGTAGACAGAAGTATTAATTAATTCCGCCCAAAGACCTTGTGGTATTTCATTATGAGCATGCATCATCGCTCTAGCAGTTTCTACTATAGTCCTATTATCTCGTTCCGAGCACCCATTCTGTTCTGGTGTATAAGGCATAGTGAAACGCTGTTTTATACCATTCTGTCGAAATGTATTGAGTACCTGCTCATTATCAAATTCTCCTCCATTATCGCTTAGGAACACTTGTACAACATGGCCAGCGGTTCTTATCACAGCTAGAAACTGTTTAAGTTTGCTGTGAACTTCGCTTTTGTTTTTCATGAAGTATACATGACGATACCGAGAGTAGTCATCTTTGAAAAGAACAAAGTATCGAAATTTGGAAATGGAGTGCATAAAAGGTCCACTTGACAAACATCAGAGTGAATGAGCTCTCCAGGCTTCGTCGCTCGTTCTCGTGTTCCGAATTTTAACCCGTGTGCTTTGCCGTTAATACAACCTTCACATAATTCTGTATTATAGTCCAATTTTATGTCAAATTCCTTTTCTATTATCTTCTTCACATGTTTTTTATTCTGGTGTCCTAAACGTTCATGATACAATTGTAACGATTGTGAATTTGTGACTATATTTACTTCTTGCTTTGGTGTGACAATTTTAACATTAAGTCTATAAAGCCCACCTAGCTTTCTTCGCTTACCGTTCACTATTTCTTTATCGTTTACTTTCAATGTACACGATTCTGTACGGGATTCGATTATACTATTGTGTAGTTTGTCTTGAGCAGCAAGAACTGAAAATAAATTTATTTGTAATGCTGGAATATACCATACATCTTTTAAAAGAAGCGATTCGACTCGTCCATTTACATCAGCATTGAGACGTATAGATCCTTTGCCTATAGCATTGATTGTCTGTCCAGATGCTGTAGTGACAGTGTGATTATTTTGAAAATATTCAAAGCTTTCAAATAAGTCAGACCTGTTTGTGACATGACTAGTTGCGCCATTGTCTATGTACCAACTATTTTTGTCTGCTTCTGTTGTATCTTCAACTGACAGAACTGTTAAATTCATATTGTTCACACTACTGGTCGAATTCTTTGGTGGTCTTCCATCGGAAATCCATTTATGACATTTCTTGATAATGTGACCGACCTGTCCGCAATATTTGCACTTTAATTCCTTTTTCTTAAAGTTGTTCTTACTCTTCTCAGATTTTACTACAAGAGCTTTCACATTATTATTACATTCTGCTTTATTTAGTAGCGCTCTTTCATATGCACATAACTGAATCGTCAGATTCTCAATGTTTCTATCCTGTTTTGCCATCAAGAGCCAACTTGACTTAAATGCAAAAAACTCTTCCGGAAGTGTATCCAGTATCTTGCAAATTACTAGAATTACTGGTAAATCGTTTCCTTCTAATTCAGTATTCAGGTCGTAGAACAAAGATTTTACTGCAGATATATGTGTGGTCATATCATGCTCAGGATCTTTTTGGTAGCTAAAGAACTTCATGCATAAGTCGTAGCTCTTATCTTCTGTAGCTCCGTCGTATAGCCTGACAAGTTCATCCCACATGTCCTTTGCTGTGCTGAATCTCATCACCTTGTGCAGCATAACTTCAGTCATATTTGCTGAAAGTACTAATTGTGCACTGTTATCTAACATTTCAAAATTGTTTGACTTCTTTTTAAATTTGTCTATTACTTCGGGTGTGGCCAATGCTCCTGGATGAGTAGGATTTTTAATTGTACCCTTTATAACATCCGTTGTACCTGGATAACTTTTAAGTAATCTAGTAATCATGAATTTCCACGTTTGCCAATTCTGTCCATCCAATTTGTTTATTTCGATCTTTGCCCCAGCTACAGACTGCATGATGGCGATCGTAAATTTTTCTTATCGTAGGTACAGTTCAACTTTCATGTAAAAAATTCAATTTACTTACTTTTATTTTTGCTATCCAGTATCCACCCATATAATTCAGCCTCAGGCAACTCAGCGCTCTGCTACCATGTTAAAGTTTAATAATTAGAGGCATAAATATCATAATATAACTTTAATAATATATTAGTAGAACAGACAAATAAAATTTTTATATCAGAAGTGACACCATCATTTTCTTTTTTTAGGAATGTCACTAGATTCCATTAGGAGTTCCATAGCTTCACCTTCAATGAGTTTTGCTATAGAAACTCTAACAGTGTTGTGTAAATAGTAGATAGACTAGGGTTGAAAATAATCAATCTTAATCTATTTTTTTTTCATTTTTTTTAGAAATCGTAAAGCGGTTCTCAGGATACACAAAGTAGGCGTGGCACGGCTGTGATAACTGCACGGTGTACCGCTAACTCTCAGATTTTCGATCCCTGTCGTGTTTTGACATCGAGTCGCTAGTCTCTCGCCCATTTAATTTTTCCTTAGAATGCCGTTTTGTTCCTAGAGTGCAAAACTGATACCAGAAGAAACAATCTTAAATACGGAAGTGTTTCCTATCTTCGATAAATACGATTTTATTTGTTTTCTAGTAAAAACGTATTTAATATCAATTTAATAAAAATGTGACAGAATGTCAAGTAAAAATCAACCATTTCCGATTTAAATAAAGTTTATTTTGGGTCGAATCTTGCTTGTTTTATTTTGAACAAGAATCTTTTTTGTTCCCGAAAGTTCCACGCTACTCAATTAGTGATGTGGTTAAGATGGGTTGGAGATTTGATCGATGGATATCGATAAAATAAAACAATGTTCTACTTAGGTACTGTTTAACATTTCAATACAAAGATTCATACACAAAAAATATTTTGAAAGGTGTACCTGTGTAACATTAAAGTTACATTACATATGTTTTGTAGCTAATACAGAATCAAACTTTTACTACGTAAAAAACTGACATGTGATAAATATTAACAACTCATGTTTTTTTTTTGTTTATTCGTCTTTACCACCGAAATATACCTGTTTAAAAAGTCGATATAAAATTAATTGGGTATCTATCGACATCGGTAATATAATAATAATAATAATAATAATATAATAACAGACCCGACATAACACTTGTAGACAAAGAAAACAAACACACATACATAATTGATATTGCAGTCCTACATAATTGATATTGCAGACTAATAATATTGCAGACTAATAACATACATAATTGATATTGCAGACTAATAACATACAAAAAACAATCTCAGAGAAAATCAGGAAATATACAGAGTTACAAGAGGAAATTAGGCGAGTTTGGAAAATGAATAGAGTCACTATAGTTCCAATTGTTATAAATATCAACCACAGGTGTTATCCCAAAACAAATATTTAACAGTTTTAGCGTACTCAATCTATCTAAATACACATATCTAACACTACAAAAAGCCGCCATACTGAACACTTGCCGAATAGTTAGAAATTTTTTACAATTAGACTTAGATAATAATTTTGCTGATATACAGAATAATTTGAATGCACAGACAAATAACTAGAATCTCGCCTTGGTTCACGCCCGTGAGATTCTTAAAATACCAGGTTTAACCTGAGAAAACGAAAGTTTAAAACCACAATAATAATAATAATAGACCGATCAGCGCGCCGCGCAATGACAATCGATGTTACAATTCCGCATGACGAGAACCTCGTGAAAGCTGAAAAAGATAAACAAATAAAATATCTGGATTTAGCACACGAGGTTGTCGATATGTGGCATGTGAACTCGGCCATCATTGTGCCGATAGTCGTAACGGCCAATGGCCTTATAGCCAAGAGTCTGGACGACCACCTGTCCAAACTCTCGCTTGGCGGTTGGATCAAGAACCTGATTCAGAAGGCAGTACTCCTCGATACGGCTCGCATTGTGAGGAGGTTCCTGTCTCTGGGGCCCTAACCACCAGTAGCTTGGACCCTGCTCCCGTCACCGGTGGACGACTATTTTTTATATTTTTAAATGATTTTTTATTAGTTTTGTATGAAATATTTAAAAATGTAAATTTTATGGATGAAAGTGAATAAAGGAGATAATAATAATAATAATAATTGGATAAAATAATATAATAATAGCTAGCAACACCAACGTCATACAATTTCTTCGTCCAATTTTATTTAATTTAAATATATGTATATTCTGTTTTATTTTCAAAGTTTGGGACCAACATTTTCATCATTATTTAAAATATTATCATAATTTCCATCACACTATATAGAATACAATAAAATGAGAGAAAAATCAAGGAAATACCATAGAAAAATAAATGACATATGTCAGCCCAAAATTGCCAAAATGAATCTGAAGAAAATTGTTAAAGTATGATCAAGATATGTTGACAAGATCTGCAGCTGCAGCAAGACGTGCACGCCCACCATCCCCGGACTCGTCGCACAGCTCCGCCTCGCCGCCGCCGGAACCCAGCCCCATCGTGAGTGCTGTGACACCGACCGTGGCAGTCGCGTCGAGCTCGAGCGACGAGTATTTCTCGCTGTCCCCGACACCACCACCTGCTCGGCGACGGAGAGGACGCCGGCCGCCGGACGGCTTAGGACCTCGAGGCCCACCGGCTTCTGATAGGGTCCCAGCTCCCGGCGGAAGTGTGCAGCGCATGCGATGGACGCAATCCATCAACGAGAACGTCATGCGCTCATACTATGGGGCTACAGAGGGAGGAAACAACCTGACCGCGTACCGTGTTCGGATGCTCTCTCTGTTTCAGGTACTTGAGCCGGCTGTCAACGTATCGGCACAACGACTGTCGGATCAGGTGCGAGTCATCCAGCGTAATCGTATGTTGGATGTACTTGATCGCTTGCGGACTGAAATGCAGAGTAACCATGTCATTGCTACGCCGTCGCAGGTTGTGGTACAACCACAGTCTACCACGCCACTTATTTGTGAAAACGACGTGAGTAGTGACATGGTTACTAACGTAAGTATCCAGTGCAGTGAGGAAATGAAGAGTACTTTGGAGGGTGCGATCAGAGAATATAAGTTCATGACACCCGAACTTAGACCACGCTTACCTCGTTTGCCCATGCATAACAGAAATAGGGCGCTGGTGGCTGTTCTGGATTCGCAGTTGTCAAGCTATTTTGATAACTGCGATAACCTCAGTGATGCTCATTCAATCCTCTATTGCGCGGCTGTAACGGCATGTCGTGTAGCTCATGTCAAATTTCCGGATGACAGAGCTACACGACCGAAACCAGCCGTACCGGCATGGCAGTATAGGATTGAACGACGCATTGCTGGGGCCAGGGCGTTCATCGGCAAACTAATCTGCTTCCGGGAGGGCAACAATCGCCCTCGAGTGATGCGCTTTGTGAGACGGGCGTTTACGGGGACTGATATCAGTCCTCAAGACTACATGTCCCGTGTCACAGAGCGCATCGACTTCTGGAAGCAGAAAGTGTATGCATGGGCAAACCGTATTCGTAGGTATAAGCGTCGGGTGGAACGGTACACTCTAAATCGCACCTTCCAAAGCGATGAAAGGTGGGTTTACAGAGCATGGGAGCGACCGGACCAAGGTGTGACTGACACGTGCCTACCGGATGATAACGCCATGTGTTCATTTTGGCGTAACATCTGGTCGGTACCTGTCAGTCATACCGAGGGTGAGTGGACTCGGGACGTCGAGCGAGCATGCGATCCAATAACAGAAATGGGGGCAATAACGATCAGCCCCCAAGATGTAGGTTGTGCAGTTCGTCCGTTGCCAAATTGGAAATCACCAGGGCCGGACGGACTGCACAACTTCTGGATTAAATGGTTCACAAGATCGCATGCTTGCTTGGCAACCCTATTCCAGTTAGCCTTAGAGTCAGGGTCGCTACCAGAGTTCCTGACGACTGGAATAACTCACCTGCTCCATAAATCGGGTAGTACTGCGGAACCCAAAAATTATAGACCGATTACGTGTCTTCCAACGGTCTATAAAGTTCTTACCTCCATTTTGAGAGCTAAAATAAATAAACATATTAACGAGAATTCTGTTATGTCTGCTTCTCAAAACGGATGTAAGAACGGGTCCCGTGGTACTAAGGAGTTACTCCTCATTGATATGGCCATTAGTCAACAGGTTCGCCGTTTCCGAAAGGATCTGTCGACATGTTGGATAGACTATAAGAAGGCCTATGACTCGGTGCCACATACATGGCTCATAAGGGTGCTAGAGTTGTATAAAATTGATAAAACCCTGCGCACCTTCCTGATGTCGTGTATGAGGCAATGGAGGACAGTCCTTCGCTATCCAGGATGTCGGCAAATCCATAGGAATAGTGAGCCGATAAGAGTAGAGCGGGGTATATTTCAGGGCGATAGTTTGAGTCCACTTTGGTTCTGCTTAGCCTTGAATCCTCTTAGCACGCTGCTGGAGGATTCAGGTCTAGGCTATCGGTTGAAAAGAGGTGGTCAGGTTATATCTCACCTCCTTTACATGGATGACCTGAAACTCTTTGCCCCCAACGATTTGCAACTGATGGAGCTATTGAAGGTCACTGAAACTTTCAGTAGCGCCATCAGGATGGAATTCGGTGTGGACAAATGTGCGGTCATGCATGTAAAGCGAGGGGGGATTGTGGAATCTGTGGGAACCCAGCTCACAGATTCCATAAATCTTAGATCCCTCTCAGCAACCGAAACCTATAAGTATTTGGGTATGTCGGAAGCACTGGGCATCAACGTTACCGACATGAAACAATCGTTGAAGGAGCGCTTCTTTGGCCGCCTGAGAAAAGTATTTAATAGTCTTTTATCAGGCGGAAATAAAGTGCGAGCCTTCAACGGTTGGGTCATGCCGGTTTTGATGTACTCTTTCGGTATACTCAAATGGACTCAAACAGAGCTAGACGCCCTGGATAGGCGGGTCCGTACATTGTTGACGGCATATCGAATGCATCACCCACGTTCTTCGGTTATGAGACTGTATATCCCACGGAAGTGTGGAGGTCGAGGCTTTTTAAATGCTAAGACTCTTCATAATCGTGAGATATGCAGTCTCAGGGAATTTTTCCTAGAAGCCGACGTGGGGATGCATCGAGATGTTGTAGCAGTGGACAGGGGCCTTACCGCGCTCTCCTTGGCTAAAGAGAATTGGCGCAAACCTGTAGTGCTTGACACTAACGACCGCATGGAGGTATGGCAGAGTAAGGAGCTTCACGGACGCTTTTTCCGGGCCCTACACGGGCCTGATGTAGACTTCCTAGCGTCCGTGGCCTGGCTACGTTCCGGGGAACTCTTCGGAGAAACCGAAGGTTTTGTCTGTGCAATTATGGACGAAGTTATGATGACGAATAATTACCGGAGATTTATTGTGAAGGACGGTACGGTTGACATATGTCGGGCATGCCACCGTCCGGGTGAATCAATCCATCACATTATCTCCGGGTGTTCTCGTCTGGCTAACGGAGAATATTTACATAGACACAACCTTGTAGCCAGGATTATCCATCAGCAACTTGCTCTGCAGTACAACCTTGTGGAATCAGAAGTGCCGTACTACAGGTATGTGCCCGACCCAGTTCTCGAAAATGGCCATATCACACTGTACTGGGATCAATCCATCATCACTGACAGGACTATTATAGCTAATAAACCTGATATAGTGGTGGTGGATCGATCAGAGCGGCGCGCAATGATCGTTGACATAACCGTCCCGCATGACGAGAACCTCGTGAAAGCCGAGAAAGATAAGCAAATCAAGTATCTTGACTTGGCTCGCGAGGTTGTCGACATGTGGGATGTGGACTTAGCGATCATTGTGCCGATAGTCGTTTCAGCCAATGGCTTAATAGCCAAGAGCCTCGACCAACACCTGAGGAGGCTCTCGTTAGGCAGCAGCCCGGCGAGCACGGCCTACAGTGACATGGCATGAGTCACACATTTTATCACAGTTTGGGCGCTGGTCTATTTTAGTTACTTTCATAGCCTAATGTCTTATAGCATTTTGATATGGGGACGAGCTGCAGACATTGAATCTATTTTTATTCTGCAAAAACGAGCCATCAGAGCAATGTATGGTCTTCGTAGGCACGATTCTCTGAGGGAACTGTGACGTCCACTAGTCACTGGGGTAAGCACAGTTGGTTTAATAAAACAATAGTTTTGGTTTATTCAAATAGCTCACGGGTGCGCGCCCGCTCGGTTTTTCATTGTCTGCTGCCCAGAGACAATCTTCACCGCGCGGACCTGCTTCCGTGTCTATGATCTTTAATCATCAATTCATCACACCTTTTCCTTTTTCACAAATGTTAATATTTCAGAATTTTTATACATACATATTTAAGTGAAAACTCAAAATTTAAACTCATATAAAACGCAATTGGAATTAGCATACCAAACGTATGAATTTTAAATTAAATCAATTAGTAACTTTCAACTAAACACTATTAAATAGTTTACACAGAGGTAAAACACAAAAGAAAATTATAAGTGGTCAATACGAACAGCAGGGCTATTGCGTATCTTTTAAATGACAGTGGCTAACTTAAAGTGCCTTTCAATTACTGTCAAATGGTTCCATTTTGTACTAAACCATAACCAATTTGACAGTTAATCCATAGACAATATGATAGCCACTGTCATTTAAAAGATACGCAATAGCCCTGCTGGATCGACAAAATAAATTATACTATTTGTTGTCTGAATCGCAATCGCTGGTATTATCAGAGTTAGGTGTGTTTTCTCCACACACCTGCCATTTACCTTCTACTCTTTTTAGATGGACAATATTCCTTCTCAATTCTTGTCCGGTGTTATCGTTTTTAATGCAATATTCAGAACCTCTAGAATTAACAACCGTATGTGGTGTAGGGTTAAAATTTGGAGTCAATTTGTTTTCTTGTATTAAGTTTTTTGTATATACTTTCTCGCCGATGTCTATTTCTGTGTTTTCTGCTTTTCGTTTCCTGTCCGCATAATCCTTTCCCTTTTCTTTCATCATTTTGTCCCTATCTCTAAACTCTGAAATACATGGTTGGTCAATATCAGTAATTGATGGTATTTTATCCCTAAACTGTCTGTTATAAAATAGTTCGGATGGTGTTTTTCCGGTAGTCGAGTGTGGCGTACTATTGTACATAATTAGATATTGTAGCAAATCATCATACCAGTCTGATTTTAGACTTTGACTTATCCGTAATCTCTTCAGAATATCGCGATTTTGGCGCTCGACTTCGCCATTTTGTTGAGGAGAGTAAGGTGTAGTGAAATTCATTTTGATATTTGATTCGCGACAATACGTTTTAAATTCGTCGCTAGTGAATTGTTTCCCATTGTCTGCAGTTATGTTTTGGGGAAAACCTAAGCGTGAAAATATTTCTTTAAGAACTTTTATTGTTTCTGTAGATGTTATGGTTTTCATTTGCTTCACTTCTTTGTATCTACTATAATAATCTACTATGACAAATAAATAATGACCACTAGGAAGTGGACCCAAAAAATCAACTGCAACATCTATCCAAGCTTCGGTTGGTAACTCTCGACGGGTCAGTGGCATTGGACGATTTGGAGTAGATACCAAAGTACACCCCTTACAACTTTTTACTGTTTTTTCAGCATCAGAATCTATTTTGGGTCACCATACTTTGGTACGTAGCCGTCCTTTCATCGCTCCAATGCCAGGATGCCCCTCGTGAGCTGCATCCAAAACTTGTTGGCGTAATTTAAGTGGGATTACAATCTTATTTCCTCGCAACAGAAGGTTATCATGATTCCATAGCTCTGTTTGAAAAATCCTATATATATTAATCCTAGGATCCCAAACATCAGATTGCAAGGCTTCCTTAACAAGTTGTATTTCATTATCTTGTAATGACTCCTCCTTAATAACATCCATCCCTATTGCACAAGGCCTTGCATACTGAATGATTTGGTGAATGTGATATTCATCGTCAAACGGCTGGATCTTATTTATTGTACATAACCGCGATAGACAATCAGCGATGTTTGTTTTTCCAGGTTTGTAAACTACCTTGAAATTGTATGCCTGGAGTCGCAACACCCAACGCTCGATCCTGGCACACGATTTTGATCTATTACCAAATATAACTTCCAGCGGCTTGTGATCAGTCACCAAATCAAAAGTTTCTTTGCCGTATAAGTACATTCTAAAGTGCTCTACAGCCCAAACCAGAGCCAGAGCTTCTTTTTCAGTCTGACAATAACGTTTCTCAACATCTGTAAGGCTTTTATTTCCATAAGCAATCACCCGTGGTCCACTACTATCAGTCTGAATGAGCACCGCTCCTAACCCAACCGGACTAGCATCTGCCATTACTGTGGTTTTATCTTTTGGATCATAATATCCAAGTGTATGAATACTACTCAAGGAATTTTTTAACACAAGGAACGCCTTTGTCTGTTCAGGACCCCAGTGTTGACTAATGTCAGCATTTTTTCCTAATTTCAGCGTTAAAAGCCTCCTTAGGGGTTCTGATTTAGTCGCCATATCTGGGATCCATTTGTTGATATAGTTTATCAGGCCTAAGAAACTTTGTATTTCTTCTACAGTCTTTGGCTCCCTAAAACTGTCCACAACCTTAACGTATTTGTCAAGGGGTTTAACCCCTTCCGACGATAATTCATGTCCCAAAAATTTTACGCTCTTGACATTAAATACGCATTTTTCCTGATTCAATAGAATGTTTTTTTCTTTAAGTATAATCAGGACATGTTTCAGCCTCGCATTGTGTTCCGTTTCATCTTTGCCATAAACGACAATGTCATCAATAAAGTTGACGACGCCTTCACAGGGAAGAAGAATTCTTTCTACAATTTTCTGAAAATGCTCTGGCGCACACGATATGCCAAACATGAGCCGCTTATATCGGTATAAACCTTGACTCGTTATAAAGGTTGTTATATCTCTCGAGTCCTCGCTGATTTCGACTTGGTGAAATGCGTCTTTAATGTCGAGCTTGGAAAAAACTCTTGCTTTATTAAATTTTGTTAATAGCTGATCCATTGTCGGTAATGGATGGTTTTCTCTCACGATAGCCTTGTTAGCGCATCGCATGTCTACGCATACCCTTACATCTCCGTCCGGTTTGAGGACGGGCACTATTGGTGAGACCCATCCCGAAGGTTTAGTAATAAGTTCTATTATATCTAATTTGACCAATTTGTCAATCTTTTTGTTGATCTTTTCTTCCAGGGGAATGGGTACTCGCCGACAGGGCTGGGCTACCGGTTTGATTGTTTTGTCTATTGAAATCTTAAGTTGCACGTCTTTAATTTTAGGAAAACTTGGTTCGCTTACCGAATTTACTCCTATACCGAGTTTGAGAACTTTCACGGAGATAGCGGTGTCTTTTCCTAACAGGTCTCGTGTGCCGTTTTTAACAACATAGAATTTTGCAGTTTGCCGTTGGTCGGCTACTTTAATATCTGTATCGAATGCTCCAATCACTGTCAGCGGTGTGCTGCTGCCATAAGCAACAAATGTTTTATCTGGGTTGGCAATTTGATTACTGATAGTAATTCCGCATTTTTTGAGATAACTCCAAGTTGTTTCGCTCAAAATGTTACACTTGCTGCCAGAATCAATAATCAAATCAACTTTGATACCTCCAATTAGACAACTTATCGCCGTGTCATCATCAAAATGAAAAATATAATCAACATTCGTTTTAACAGGATCCACCTTGATGCTTGGCTTATCGTCTTTCTTCGTCAAATTAGGCTTTTTGTTAGAAAATTTGTGTGTGTTTGGATTTTTCCTTTTAGAAGCTCTAGTTTTGCATTGGTTTCTAAAGTGTCCGATGAAACCACATTTCAGGCATTTCTTTAGTTTTGCGGGGCAATGGTCACTGTCTCCATTATGACTTAAACTACCACACCTTACGCATCCTTTGTTTTCAGAAGCTTGCTGTTTCGTGTCAATTTTATTGATACTTGAAGCCTGTGAGTTCTGACCATAATCGTTAAGTTGTCTTTCTACTGCTTCTAGAGCATTTGCTTCTGAAATAATTTTAACGAGACTAGCCGAGTCACCTAAAGTGAGAACTTTCTTTCTTAGATCCTTGGAACAACATTTCTCGACAATTTGATCAATTAAATTGTCTTCTTCGCAAGAGAACTTGCATTTGCTACTTTGGTGATGGAGTCGTATAAGGAATTTTTCGAATTTTTCACCTTGTTCTTGTTTTAAAAGTCTGAACAAATGTCTTTCGTATATTTTACTCTGACGAGGTAAAAAGTAGTCGTCCAGTTTTTTAAGAGCCGACTTGTAGACATCTAAATTAATTTCCTCTGTTACGTCTATCACTTTATCAGGAATATTATAGTATATTTCCTGAAGTGTCAAACCTCCCACATGTAGTAGTGTGGCCTTTTTTGTCTCTGGATCCGATATTTTTAATGCAACTAAAAATAATTGGAACCCCCTCTTCCATTTTTCCCATCGCAAACCTACGGACGCAGGATCGCCTTCGCAGTCAAAAGCATCCAAGGATTGTATATGGGACATTTTGGGACTTTTGGGAATCTAGAACAATTTGTTATTGTTAGTACCAACCGACAACAAGATGTGTCAGTTTACTATTTTATTTTTTTGTTAGTACCAACCGACAATAAAATGTGTCAGTTTACTAATTTATTTTTTTGTTAGTACCAACCGACAACAAGATGTGTCAGTTTACTAATTTTTGTTTTGGACTGCTGTAGGCTGATGATGATAATTGTGATTAAGACACGAGAGAGTGTTTTAACTAAACCAGTCGATCACCCGACTTACAACTTGTGATACTCCCACGTTCGCCACATTTGCTGTGCCCGACAGGGTCCATAATTGTGTCTAGAATTAATTTCCTTAACACCTGTTAATGTACATTATGGATTGCAATAAACAATTTGAATTTGAATTTGAATTTGAAAATTGTTAGTACCAACCGACAACAAGATAATGTGTCAGTTTACTTTTTTTTTTTTTGTTAGTACCAACCGACAACAAGGTGTGTCAGTTTACTAATTTTTTTTTTTTGTTAGTACCAACCGACAACAAGATGTGTCAATTTACTAATTTTTTGTTAGTACCAGTCGATCACCCGACTTACTACTTGTGATGGAAACACTTCCACTTTCGCATAGAAAATATAATTATTAGTACCAACTGCAGTATGCAGTTTACTACTTTGGCGTTGTTACTACCAGTCTAAACTAGACTTACTACTCCAGACTTTAAAGGTGATATCACGTTGCTCAATGCAGTGTTTACGTGCTCCATTATTAAAATTCAATATTGAACTTGAATAAAATGACAAGTTACCAATAATAACCCAGATCATAATACTACTTTAAACTTTCGTTTACGTTGTACACTACAACGATCTATGTCCTATCCGCTAGTGTTTCTGGCACCATTTTTTTTTTTTTTTTTTTACTGACTCCAGGACAAATAGTTCCCAAACAGACAAGTTGACGCCAAATTATGCCGACTCTACAAGTTATTCCTCTGTTTAAAAAAAAATTTGGTCTGTGATCCGAGCGTCAAAATATTTTTCGAAAACTTGGAATGCTTAATAATATAAAACATGGATTGTACTACGTCGTTTTATTATTATTTTATGTTGAAAAATAAATACATCATCCGATCCAATCCGCCCCTAAGATTAGCTCTACTTGAAATTTATATAAATTTCCCGCCATGCGTAACAAGAATTTGATTCGTCAAAGCATCTGTAATAATTTAAATGCAACATATCAGTAACATGCCACATAACGAGTCATTTCTTTCTTTTTGCCTATTGTAAATAAATAATAAACGCAGTTTTGTTATAATAAATTGCACGTAAACACCGCCTAGCATATCGGTCAAGCAAAGTATAACATTTTCCGATAATTCACTACTTTTGCTTTTTTTCCTATATTTGTTGTTGTATATTGCTGAACTCACCCACAAACTCGTCGCCAATTGTGACGTCCACTAGTCACTGGGGTAAGCACAGTTGGTTTAATAAAACAATAGTTTTGGTTTATTCAAATAGCTCACGGGTGCGCCCGCTCGGTTTTTCATTGTCTGCTGCCCAGAGACAATCTTCACCGCGCGGACCTGCTTCCGTGTCTATGATCTTTAATCATCAATTCATCACAGGAACTATTTAAGAACATTATCATTATGACGGTGCATTGTCAGTACATTTACGAAAACATAATGTACGTAAGAAAAAATCTGCATCTTTTAGTAAAAGAGGTGATAGACACAATTATATTACTAGGAATAGGGACCAGTTAGTTCAGCCAAGCTTCAGACTCGCTAAGGTAGACTCATCTTTCATGGGGTGCTGTTTGAGATGCTATATAACCAAAATTCCACAAAGCATTCTTGAACTGAATGAGACGAAATTTAAAACATGTATTGATATGAAACCTTCTAACTCCATCATAGACTATGTTGCCATAGTAATGTCAAACCGTATTGTGAAATAAAACCTAGATTTGCTTAGGTTTTGTCTTTATTCTGTATCATGTAGCAAACGCACACTATGCAAGCAAGCATATTACAAGTTAGACGATTATATCGCTGATAAAAATGCTTGGCTCAATGCCGGTCCTGCTCCACAAGGACAGGACGCTTAAATTGATAGCATTCAGTAGGAAGAAGAAAGTAGAAGAAGAAGATTGTACAACTATCTTTGCAATGTATAAATTCAATCTCTATAATATTATGTAGTCGCATAGCACATATTGTGTGAGTACTATGTACTAGAAAGCTGTCATTCTCTGGAAACCTACATTTATTTTCTATTTTTTATTTGACTTGGATATGCCCTGGCGATTGAGAGTGTGTCATGCTCACTTAAATGTCTCGCTTATGGTGGTGGGTGTGTCGGGTCAGTGGAATGGTGCTGATCCATGCGTCATGCTCGTGAACGGGTGCCGTCAGTTGAGACTGGTCACCTCTTAGCTGCCACGGCTTGTTTGAATTATTATATTATTTTTGAATCGTCGTTTTGGCTTTACTGTCGACACTTATCGTCGACACATGATAATATACCAATCTCAATATGAATGATGTAACCAAAGTTTTTAACAATATTATGATTTAAAAGAGTGTCCATGAAGTTTCTTGCCATTCTTCTCATGAGACCAACGCTTTGGAATCGGCAACTGTAAAGAGATACTATTCTCTAGAAGTAAAATATTAGGTAAAGAAGAAAATGGAAATTAAACAATGTGCTTTTTGCAATGCAATGATAAAAATATAATTGACAGATTAAAAGTCAGAGAATTTTAGAATCAAGTAAAAAGACAACAATTTCTTTTTCATAATGTCAAAGACAATCCTAAACAAAAAAGGTTATTCTAACACTGCCCCTTACTCGAGCAAACGCAAATACATTGCAAGAGTACAAAATCAAGAAATAAACAAGAAATAAATTTTGTTTAAAATATGAAACTTAAATAATCAACAAGTTAAGTTTTAAAATGAAACTAAGTCAAACCTAAGTTAAAATGAAACTATGTCAAAATGAAACTAAGTTAAAGTTCACAAAGAAATTATGTTTAATTCTAGGTAAGGCTTTGGTAAAAAGATCTGCTTCAAGTTCCGATGTCGGCTTATAAGCTAAACAGATTTCTTTACGGTTAACACATTCTTGTATAAAATGATGATGTACATCAATGTGTTTTGTTCTACGGAAACATTCGTTCTCAACCATCTTGAGAGTGCTACGGTTATCATTATAAATATGATATGATAGGCTCCTTAGGTCGTGACAGATTCCCGTGAAGCTGCATTAAAAAGTTTTTAATAAATTTTGCTTCCTTGACTGCGTTACCAAGAGCGTAGTATTCAGCCTCTGTACTCGAACAGGCAACGTTTTGCTGTTTATGGCTATGCCAATTGATTAAGCAATGTCCAAACTTGCTTATAAAACCTGAATATGATTTTCTATCAGTCGTATCCCCCGCCCAATCTGCGTCGGATGAAATTTTAACTATGTCGCTACCTCTCTTAAAATTAAGTCCATAGCTAATTGTACCTGATAGATACCGAAGTACACGTTTAGCAGCAAGCCAATGCGATTCATCATAACAAGTGTTATATTGGCTAAGTTTACTGCACGCAAATGCTATATCAGGACGAGTGCATACAGCGAGATACATTAAACTTCCAATGAGTTCCTGATATGGAAACCGCCGGTCAATTTTATCTGCTTTTTGCAGGTTGAAGTTGACCTCCATAGGAGTAGCCACCTTATGACAATCTTCCATGCCAAATTTAATTAGCACATTTTTAACATATTCTGACTGTGTCAACTAAGTTCCTTGCTCTCTGTTCCTGTCAACTTTCATACCCAATGCTTGTGTCACAGGCCCAAGCACTTTGATTTTAAAGTTAGAACTGAGCAATTCATATAACGCCATTTTTTGGTGTTTATTTAAACTAAATACGAAGAAATCGTCGACATAAAGCCCTATTATGATCTTGTCCTTGTAGAAGACACATTTTTCAGTCTTTAATTGTGTAAAACCATTGCTGACTAAAACTTTATGTACTTTTTCATTCCATGCTCTACTGGCTTGTTTGAGTCCATATAAGCTCTTCTTGAGTAAACATACTTTGTTCTGCTCCTCAATTGCAAATCCAGTAGGTTGTTCCATATAAATACGTTCATTAAGATCTCCATTAAGAAATGCTGTATTTACATCAACATGTTCAATGTCCATATTATTTTCAATTCCGATTGCAAATAATAAACGTAAAGTGCAATGTCTGACAACAGGTGCAAAAGTTTCTTCATAGTCAACACGATATTGCTGAGTGAAACCTTTTGCAACTAGACGAGCTTTAAATTTTTCAAAGTTGCCACTTGGATCGATTTTCTCCTTGAAAACCCATTTACATTTAATGATGTTTCCATCTTTAGGTCGATCTACAAGTTCCCAGACATCATGCGCCAAAAGTGAATTATATTCCTCTTGCATCGCTTTCATCCAATATTTAGATTTTTCACATTTAATAGCTTGATTAAATGTTTTCGGTTCACTTGTTGTTAACGCCGCTTGTTCAGTGAAATAGTTCATTTCATAATCTTTGAACCAAATTGGAGGACGCCGGTCTCGTACAGGCCTAGAATGGTCAGTAATTTCAAAATTTGATACATTCTGTTCAGTACCTTGTTGAATATCATTCATTCGAAGACTCGTAGATGACTAAGGTTCACTTTGGATCCAGTCCACAGCTCTTCAGGAGTAGTATTAGTCAAAGCAGCAGTTGGACTACGATTTTTTAAATAACTAGCAGTATTTACCGCTTCAGCCCAATATTTCTTCTCCAATTTAGCATCTTGCAACATGGCTCTCGCTTGTTCCATTAGAGTTCTATTTAAACGTTCTGCAACACCATTTTGTTGTGGTGTGTATGGAATAGTTGTCTCGTGAACAATACCGCATTGCTTAAAATAGTTTACGAAACTTTTATTACAATATTCCGTACCATTATCACTCCTGACACGCTTTATCTTTAGATCGGTTTGATTTTCAACCAATTTTTTAAATTCTATAAATGTATTTAAAACTGTTGTTTGATCTTTGCGATCTAAGAAATAAATAAAAGATTTTCGCGTAAAATCATCAGTAAAAGTAATAAAGTAACGACTACCACCCCAACTATTAATTGACATGGGTCCACATATATCCGTATGGATTAAATCTAATTTAGTCTCGCTCCTATGTGCCTGACCACGGGGAAACGATTTACTCTTTTGTTTTCCTTCATTGCAAGAATGACATGGAGTTAAATCCCCATTCGAGAAAGCAATACCGTGTGCCAAGGAATCACGAAGGGTTATCATACCTTTATAACTCAGATGTCCAAGGCGACGATGCCATATTTCCAGAGAAACAAATTTGGACATAAAAGCTTTACCTGCAGTGCGTTTACTAGGCTCTTGGCTATCCACGAATGCCGAATAACATTCCCGTTTTTGATCAATTTTGTAAATACCGTCCGTGTTAGTAGCTGTAACTTCACACGAACCAGTCACGGACATATTATCCTTCCTGTAAATATGACATTTGTTAGCATCAAATACTAATACAAATAGTCTTTTGCTGCGACCTTGCTAACAGACAAAAGATTAGCTGCTACATTTGGGACATATAAAACATCTTTAATATATTTTACAACATTATTTTGTAATGGCAAATTGACATCACCTACGCCTACACTATACAGTGTGATTCTTTATAATGTGCACATATCGAAATGGGGGAATCTATGCTTAATTTTATCGACGGAAAAATTATTTAAAAAAATCTAAATATTTTTTAATATTTTATATGGAATTTTTAAAAATTTTGTCTGCTACTGTGACCCCAGTGTAAACAAAACGGTGTAACTTTTAAACTAAATTATCTATCGCGATGAAACAAACTCCATAATGATTGGAAGCAATTAGGCGTCCTCGTAAAATGAAAATTGTGGAAAAAAACTACCCTCAATTGAAAATAAACACGTTTTTTGATCAAAAAAACTTTTTTTTTTCATAACTTTTTACATAAAATTGTTTCATCGCGATAGATAATTTAGTTTAAAAGTTACACCGTTTTGTTTACATTGGGGTCACAACAGCGGACAACATTTTTGAAAATTCCATAAAAAATATTAAAAAATATTTAGATTTTTTTAAATATTTTTTCCATCGATAAAATTAAGCATAGATTCCCTCATTTCGATATGTGCACATTATAAAGAATCACACTGTATATTTTTTCATTGTTGGCAGTATAAATTTCTGAATGAATGAATGAATGATTTATTTGCGAGAATATAGGTTTTTTACATAAGCTCTTGATTTACATAATAGATGGGTTTCACTATATTCGGCATTGCAGCCATACAAATATTTAGATTTACATCTTTTGGTTATACTAATGTAGCATGCATTATTCATTATTAATAAGCTATTAACCACATAAAAATACTAATAATCATTTAAATTTCAATTACTTAATAAAATTAAATACAGTTCTATTCATGTCAAATAATAATTAATTATGTTTAAAATAGCATTAAATAATTATGTCACGTCAATAAAAGAATAACGAAGTATTTCAATATTGTCAATATAAGTAATTTCAATATATCTAGATGTCATATTACAACATAGTTCATAAATTGTACATTTTGCATTCAAAATATTCATTGATGGAATAAAAACATCTCTCACACAACCAGCTATACTAACTAGGAGTATAATTGATCATCCAGTCCTTCCGATTAGTCATATGACTAGAGCAACCTGAATCTAAGATCCAGCTATGTTTATCACAAACATTACTGAACTAAGGCAGTCTCTGTAGAAAAAAGGCAATAATTTGTACTTCCCTTCTTAGTTAAATCATCAATCTTCTTTGAATTTTTTTTAACTTAGGACATTGGGTTTGATGTGTCCTTTCTGATGACAGTTATGACAGATTGGAATAAATTTATTTTTTACTAGAAGAATCTTGTCATTTTGTTCCAAATTCGAATTAGAAGATTCTCGCTTAAATTCATTTTGTATCAGCTGGCATTTCACAAAATCAGATGTGAGTTTGGTATTTGTGGCCTCCATTGCCATGATCAAGGTATCAAATTCAGTAGGTAATCCTATAAGCATTAATTCTGCTAACTCTTCGTCATCGACGACACAGCCAATATCAGCTAATTCATGCGTCAAGGAAATTATATTCCCTAAATATTGATCCATGCAATCACAATCAACGAATTTAATTTGGTACAGTTTTCTCTTCAAATTGAGTCTACGACTTATACCACTATTTTCGTATGCAGCCTTCAAATTTTTCCAAGCTTCCGCAGCTGTTGTAGCGAGTTTTACGTGGGGGTAACAAATGGGTTTAATATTTAAGCATATCTTTGCGTATGTCTTTTGATCTTATATGGCATCATAAGCTGCTGGTAGTGTTCCATTAGCGAAATTCCACAAACCATGGTCGATTAGTAACAATTTCATTTGAAATTTCCATGTACCGTAGTTGTTTACTCCTTCCAACTTTTCAATTACCATGTTTGATCCCGAACTAATTACTATGTTATTATTGTTCGACGAAGAAACATTTTCCGACGTTAAATTTTCCGTCGCCATATTTGTAAAAATATTTTTTACAAATAAATTACAATTCCTAATTAAAATTTTACTTTAAAAAACTGTTTAGTACTTACATGTGTACTACAGGCCCATAACCTGTAAAGAGATACTATTCTCTAGAAGTAAAATATTAGGTAAAGAAGAAAATGAAAATTAAACAATGTGCTTTTTGCAATGCAAAGATAAAAATATAATTGACAGATTAAAAGTCAGAGAATTTTAGAATCAAGTAAAAAGACAACAATTTCTTTTTCATAATGTCAAAGACAATCCTAAACAAAAAAGGTTATTCTAACAGCAACTACAGTACACTGACAGTTATTATGCCTTGTGAGTGGGACTGTAGCTTAGTTTATTAGCTTATTATTTAGTATTTGTTCGACTATTCAAAAGAGCCCTTTAACTGGCCTACTTGAAATAAATGATTTTGATTTGATTTGATTTGTTTGATTCCCAGGCCGGGTAAAGTGTAATGGTTTATTCGGAGGTCACGGAGCCAGGGCTAAAAAAACAACAAAACATAGCAAACAATGTTGGAGTTAAAATGCTGTTCATAAGTAAAATAACTGTAAACTAAATAATATGTAAATATGATTGATACTCTTAACTATAGGCCTAGACATGCAAATTAACAACGAAACTATAACTTACGTAGTTAATTGTTGTATCGTTGTTGTTTTTTTTGTTGTTGTTTATTGTTAGACATAGTCTATAAATCAGCACGAAACGTATGTTAATTGCATGAATGACTAAATTTTCAGGGAAGCCCGCTTTGTTATCGAGAACCAGCTGATGTTCTTAGCTTGTTGCGTAGGCCAGTTTACTTTCGAAAAGTGCGGCTCAAGACTTGTGAAGACGAGTTATGTGGAAAATCCAACTTCTAAAAAGGAGACAGTCATGTTTTCGGCCAGCACATCATCAAGCTACCAGAAAATTTCAAAATGAACCACATCAACACGGTCTAGGGATATTTCATACTCAATTAAATAACTCGAAAGGTCGCATTGGAATCTTTTATACACCGATTTGTTTGTAATTTAAATCAGACTATTTCCAAATTCAAATTTTATGAAAATTCTTTTGTGGTGGCATAAAAATGTCTTGATGCGTAGGAGAGGGAATTTTCATTTGTGCGAAATTTAGAAAACAATAGGAATTACGTTTAGTTAGTGCAGTTTTTTTTCATTTTTAAACGAAAGATAAAGTTAAAATTGAGGTATTGTAGCCATGCAACGCCAACATTTGACGAGGGCGGAGATGTTACGAGCTGTGGGAATGCTGGAAACTGGGTCTGTTCAGCGTAATGTTGCTGAGGCCATAGGGACCCACAAAAATGTAATTTCAAGATTGTGGACACGCTATCGTGCCACAGGTGAAGTAGCGGAGAGGCACCGGGGGCAAAGTCGCATCACTACCCCCAGACAAGACCGATTTTCGCAAATTACTGCGCGAGCTCAACCAAATGCAACGGCGACTCAATTGGTCCAAAGGCTGCGAGTGGGACACCAAGTGCTTGTGAGTGACCAAACTGTAAGAAGGCGACTGCATGAAAGCAATCTACGCTCTCGTAGACCACTCCGGGTCCCACCTTTACGGAGAGGCAATCGTGGACGACGATTAGAATGGGTTCGGAACCACGTGGACTGGGGCCGTGAGCAATGGTCCAATGTGCTGTTCACGGATGAATCCAGGTTCGGCTTCCATCCAGATTCACGAAGGACGCGTGTTTGGCGAGTTCCTGGACGATGGAGCCGTCTTCAGAACCCTCAGGAAGTTCACCCATACCAAGGAGGAACAATTATGGTTTGGGCAGGAATTCGTCTTGGAGAACGGACGGATCTCGTTTGGGTGCGGGGCAATATGACGGCAGAACGATACGTCCAACAGGTGCTGGGGCCCGTAACACAAATGGGGCAAGATTTCCTGCTCATGCACGACAATGCAGCTTGGTTACATACACACAATGTTAGGACCTTTTTTTTTTTTTTTTTTTTTTGGTGGGTGTAAAATCATCGAATAACCCCTCCCGCTCTTGGGCAGAGCGAAAGGGAGTGTCAGACTTCTACTGACTAAAAACCACCCATGTTCCTTCTTCGCCCTCTATGTCGAGGCCGCGATAACCGTTGGACTACCCGCGGCCCCGACAGGCGTCGGCCCTTTCGGGCCCCTCCCATGTTGCTGACATCTCTTTGAGGCGCGCGTGGAACACGAACGCGCCGTCGACACGGCCTGTTTTCGTCGTGAGACGGACGGACGGCGAGTTAGCCCATCACTCACCGTCCACAGGCCCGCGTCTACGGTGGCCGGAGGTCATCGCGGGACCCCCGACGCCCGGAGCGCCTCCCGCGGCGGCTGGGACGAGAGGTTCTCTCCCTCTCGCGTTCCGCCACCTCCTTCGCCAGCATCACTGCTTCGCAGAAGGAGGCGACGGCGTCCCACTCCTCCTCGCCCCGGACCATGGCTTGCACCAGGGCCGGGCGCGAGAGGTCGCCGCCGCCGATCGCCGCTACGAGAACACGGCGGGGCTCCGCCCAAGCGGGGCACACCTCCACTGTGTGCTCCACCGTGTCCTCCGGCCGATCCTCGCAATGGTGGCATCCGGGCGTTTCCTCCCGCCTGATTCGGTGCAGGTACCTCCCGAAACAACCGTGTCCGGTGAGGACCTGCGTCAGACGGAAGGTGAGGGCGCCGTGGCGCCTCTCAAGCCACTCCTCAAAGAGGGGACTTACCGCCACTATCGTGGCGTGCCCTACAATGTTAGGACCTTAGACTGGCCTGCTCATTGCAATCGCCAGTTCTAAATCCCATTGAGCATGCGTGGGATATGCTGCAAAGAAGAGCTCTGAAGGAAGTTCCTGAAAATCTGGCTACAGAAGATCAACTTTTTGCGCACCTCAGAGGGACATGGGACAATATTCGGCAGTAAGACATTGACAACCTTGTTCTGAGCATGCCGAATCGTTGTCCATGTGTTATGAACATCATGGGCGCTTTCTCAGACTACTAACTTCAAGTTTATAAACACAAATTAAATGATTTTTCTATTTTTTTCAGTTTTTACTCACTAATTAAAAGTTAATTCTTAAACGGTTTCCGTCTATGCTTCATTTTTTTTCCATAAAATCCTGAAATTTTAATCGAAGTACCTTAACCATTATTAAAAAATGGTAGAATATTAAATAACGTATGTAAGGGGATATTCTCGGTGAGAAGTAAGAACACACACGCACGGGCTCTGTAAATGAGTATATTGATACACACACAAAATCAGTCCTTATAGATAAATTAACGAACACGAAAACGGTATGTCGTCCGGCGCACGACGCAGCGTGCGCGGTACATTTACGTGTGAGTGCCAAGTGGGGCGGGGGCCGACTGCTTACGCGAGCGAGCGTTTTGGACGGGAAGCGAGTGAAGTATCTTTGTAGTGGCGAGAGTTCGCGCGATCTAACTTTGTCGCGGCGACGCGGGCGCAACACAACGCTACACACTCCCCCTCTAGTTCGAACATAGCGCCCTCGCGTTCGGGCTAGCAATCAAATCTACGCGGCCGACCGCGCTTGCGCTTCTCTCTAACCGGAGCCTCGATATCACCGATGAAAGGAGTCAAATCAGAGACATGGTAACGTCCCACGTGCTCACCTCTAGTAACTCCCTCCACTAGATAAGTAGTAGGGCTTACTACTTCACGGATGCGATAGGGGCCATCCCTCCGGGGTATAAATTTCGCAGACTGTCCAGGGCCGACATCATTCAACCCTTGCGTTTTCAACAAAACGAGATCACCTACCTTGTATTCTGGAGGGGCGCGTCTGCCTTCATCTGCGTACTTCTTCTGCAGAGACTGATTATGCTCGTGGACATCTCGGGCGTCGAGCAGCACCGTCGACAACTTTCGAAGGTAAGGAGTGATATTATGGACGAAATTATCACTGTCCACGATGGTCTTCATGTCTGCCACAACGTCCGATGGCGCGCGCAGCTCTCTCCCGAAGGTAAGAAAAGCTGGTGAAAATCCAGTGCTCGCTGTAACAGCGGAGTTCATCGCGAACCTTATGGCCGCGAGGTGAGTGTCCCACGATGCGTGGTCCTTTCCTACCAGTATCGCTAACTGTGGTTTAAGGTCACGGTTTTTTCGCTCAACGGGGTTCGCTTCTGGGTGATACAATGGCGTCAAAGACTGTTTGATACCCATCACATGACAGGCCTGCTGCATCACCTCAGCAACAAACTGAACTCCGTTGTCGCTGATCATCCTCCGCGGGACTCCATACCTCAGGAAGACATCAGATATTAAAATCTCAGAGCACTCCACGCTGGTGGCCTTCTCTAACGCAAATAGCTCGACCCAATGGGAGCACGTGTCCTCTAAGATTAAAATCCAACGGTTACCCTTCGAAGTCTTTGGTAGGGGCCCAAACAAGTCGACCGATACCACTTCGAATCGCCGGGTGGGTGCAGGCGTCTGGAGTAGTCCTGCAGGCTTCCTGTTGTCTATCTTGTAACGCTGGCAAGCTGCACAGCGTTTAATATAGTCTGTTACAAAAGACTTCATACCTGGCCAAAAGTACCGTGCTCTGATACGTAGTAGGGTACGTTCAACACCAAAGTGGCCTGCCGTGGGAGCGTCGTGGAACTCTACGAGGACGGCTTCTCTCTCGTGTTTAGGGACCACGAGGCAAGCGGACTCGGCGTCTTCCGATTCGGGTGCGCACCTGTATAATACGCTGTCAGACATCAGGTATCCTCTCTCTGACCACCCTCGCCCCCTGAAGGGATCGTCGGTAGTCTCTAGATCCTCGATGATACTCTTCAGTCCTGGGTCCTTGAGTTGGTTAGAACGCACATCCTCAGGTGTCCTATGTGGCATATCAACGGTCACTAAACATACCTCGCAACCAGCTGGGTTTTCCTCGCAACAAGCTGGGCGGCTTAGTGCATCTGCAATCACATTCACCTTTCCGGGAGTGTACTGTATCTGCAGGTTATAGGCCTGCAGGGTCATTGCCCATCTGGCAAGACGACCACTGGGAGACTTAAGGCTCATCAGCCAACGTAGCGGCTGATGGTCGGACTTAACCACTACTTCCGAGCCTTCCACGTAACCTCTGAACTTCGTGACCGCCCAGACGACGGCAAGAGCTTCGCGCTCGGTGGTGGTGTAGTTGCGCTCGGCTGGCAAGAGTAGGCGACTAGCGTACTCTATGGGCCTTTCGTCGGGGCCCTCCCCCTGCATCAAAACTGCGCCGAGACAGTAGCCACTGCTATCTGTCCGGAGGGAGAAAGGTTTGGACTCGTCAGCCTGGCGAAGAATGGGAGCGGTAACTAGGAGCTCCTTGATGCGCTCGAAAGCGGTCTGCTGCTCATCATGCCATCTCCAACTGCTGTTCTTCTTCAGCAAGTCAGACAAAGGCTTGGCGATTGTAGCGTAGTTCGGTACAAACCGTCGAAACCAGCTGGATGTGGCCAGGAAACCTTTGAGCTGCCTCTCGTTCTTCGGGGCAGGCATGTCAGCAATAGCCGAGGTTTTCTCTGGGTCTACTTGTAGACCTCCAGGAACGATTACGTGACCAAGGAATTTCACAGAGTCACGGGCGAAGCAGCTTTTCTTTCGATTGACTCGAAGGTCGAACTTCTCTAGTCTGTCGAAGACCGCTTCGAGATCTTCAATATGACCTTCGAAACTTGGCGACAAAATTATTAGATCGTCCAGATATCCAAGGATAGTCACAGCCCTACTGCCTTGGGGGTCTGGTGGGATATCGGAGCCGTCACTTACTTTGTGTCCTCGAATAGGTACACTCAGGTTTGACTTGAAACGATCTATTAATCTCTGAAACGTGGCGCCAGAGTTGCGAAGGCCCATCGGCATCCTCTTAAACCTATAGGTGCCGGAGGGTGTAACGAACGCGGTTTTGTCGCGGTCCTCTTCTGCGACACAAACCTGAAAGTAGCCGGAGTGGAGGTCTAGCGTCGTCATGTAGCTGGTCGTCTTCGCTGCATGGAGCACGTCTTCCATGCGCGGTAGCGGGTACCTGTCCGGTTCAGTCACGGCGTTGAGCTTACGGTAGTCCACACATAGGCGGACTCCGCCATCCTTCTTCGCGACTAAGACGACGTTGGCAGCCCACGGCGACTCGCACTCCTCTATTACATCTGCGTGCAGCAGCTTCTCAAGTTCACCGTCCAACAACTCTCTTTTCCCTTGCGACATCCTATAGGGTGGTGAAGCGGTCGGTTCCTGCTTCTCAGCAACCCGGATGTGATGAGTGGCGTAAGTTGTAGGAGGTCCTTGGGTGGCGAAGCGCTCAACTCTCTTAGTTATGAGCTGGTTGAGTTGCGTCCTTTGAGCAGGTAACAGCCTCGTCCCTTCATCCTCTCTCAGCGCCAAGCCGGTGGTATCAACCTGCATCAGCTCTGCATCGCTGGTGGACGTAAGGCTAAAAGACTGCACAAAAGTAAACTTCTGCCCGGGGAAATTGCTAAAATGCCAGCAGTTATGTTGGAGGTCCACTAATATACCTGCTCTGGCAATAAAATCCTGTCCTAGAAGCGTCCTATTATCCGCTTCCGGTATCACTAGAAAAGTGGTGGGGATAACGTGTCCCTGAATGTTGACTTTCGTATCACATGATAATAACTCACGTACCTGCTGCGTTCCATCGGCGAGGCCAAGGTTGCGACGTGTTTTTGTGAAATTGGTCCCGCTGTCCAATAATATTTTATAAAGTCCGGGACTAGCGAGACTCTCAGTAGCACCTGTATCCAGCACTGCAACACCTACTAAAGACGCAACTTCTATCTTGACCGTAGGGTGTGACAGGTTAGACTCACGGGTAACAGCGCTTTGGAAACTCACCTTATCAGCGGAGAGCGTACCTTTACACGTCGGACACTTCGAGCGTATTACTCCCTGTCGGCCGCAGCCGTAACAAGACAGCGGTGCATTATTATCCTGTTCACCAGATTTTATTTTAATTTTGCATTCATCTATCGAATGACCAAACCGTTTACAGAAAGCGCAGCGCGGTCGAACACGTTTCGTATCGGAATTCGTATCGTTACAAAATATATTCGAACTAGAGTCGGACACAGCGCGCGAAGGGTTACTTTGATTAACCGTCGCCGTCGGAGGGTTAATGTTTACATTTCGAGATTTCGCGGTACTTGCACTGTTATTACTGTTATTAGTGGTACTACTCACGTTATGAGACGGTATTAGTGATTTAGTATGACTTACCTCGCCTAGCGTCTCCTCAACATACCTTGCTCGCTCGAGTAGACAGTCGACACTACTTACACTATCGCGTGACACTCTTTTACGGAACTTACGGTGTAAAAGGCCGTAAACTACGTCTACTTGCATAACATCTGGTAGCTTATATGGTAAACGCGACACTTCTGCCCGCACTCGCGATATAAAGGAATCGACACTATCGTTATCACTTTGTTCGCGCGCGAATATTTCTCGGAGGATCCGGTGGGCGGGGCGCGGGGCGCCGTACATGAATCGAAGGCGGCGTACCGCGTCGTCCCAGGTCTCCACGGTAGATTTCACGCCTTGCCACCATACTGCGGCGTCTCCGGTCAGCAGCATAGGTAGACCTCGAAGGGCGTGTTCGTCGGATACACTTGCGCACTCTTTGTAGATGAGTACGCTCTCGACAAATGCTTCTAGGGCTTCGGTACTGCGGGCGGCTCCGTCGAAGCGGGCCGTGCACCGGGTAAAGTTGTTGTGCATACCGTGCATGCCATGCACAGTCGGTCCAGTGTGCGCAGCGGTGGGTTGAGTCGGTCCCGTAAGGTCGCTACTCGTTGACGTAGGCGTCGACGACGCGACGCTTCTCATGACGTTGGATAATAATCGTGAGAGCTGTTCTTCGGTTATGGAAATCATGTTACCACATGCCGTTGTCGGGATCGGTGTAGCTGTTACCGTGGTGTTCACGCTCGCGGGGTTAGCTACTGCGTGGATTTCCTCATCGCTACTGCAACTATCGTCTTTCTCCTCGTTTGCGTGCGCGCGGCGTGTTTTCGGCGGCATTTTCTCGACGGTAACACTCGGTTATGAACGCAAACGGTAAAAACGGTACTATAGTCCAGTAAATACGCAGATTACTCGATCCTTGGCTGGGTAGAACACTGTTTGCGTGGATTTTGTTCGCACTCGCGTCGGTTATTTTTCCATTTCGTAGGTATTTTCCGTACGGAGCACGTGCCACGAGTTGGGCGTCATTTGTAAGGGGATATTCTCGGTGAGAAGTAAGAACACACACGCACGGGCTCTGTAAATGAGTATATTGATACACACACAAAATCAGTCCTTATAGATAAATTAACGAACACGAAAACGGTATGTCGTCCGGCGCACGACGCAGCGTGCGCGGTACATTTACGTGTGAGTGCCAAGTGGGGCGGGGGCCGACTGCTTACGCGAGCGAGCGTTTTGGACGGGAAGCGAGTGAAGTATCTTTGTAGTGGCGAGAGTTCGCGCGATCTAACTTTGTCGCGGCGACGCGGGCGCAACACAACGCTACACGTATCTTTTAAATACATTTAAACACGTCATATAAATAATTAACACATTGATAGTAATTCGCTTTTTAAAAATATCCCTAGACCGTGTTGATGTGTGTAGATCATAATATGCATCATCATGGATCAGAATATGAATCATAATATGGATCATAAGATAGCGTGACAGAGAATTATTATTTTAAGGCAAGCCCAGCTTTTCCGCTTGTTTGAGAGATCCGCCACTGTAGGCCTATATTTCTCTACTTTTGACCTGGGGGTACAGGGTAACACGTGAGATTTTCCAGTCTACTGGATACGTTGCTTTTTGCAGGGCTTAGAGAACATAAAGACGTGGCTCTCTAAATATTTTCAAGCAGTCCTTCAGTACAAACGGTGGAATTCAATCAGGCCCTGCAGATGAATGGGCTTTCAGGCGGCGAATTGCTACTGATATGTCGGCTGAGTCAATCTTATTATACCGATACGTGAGGATTATTTGCAGCTGGGACGGAGTCGCACAGCGAAAACACTGAACTAGAGTACTTAGTTAAAGAATTTACTGGTTCCTCTCCAATCACAACCCGTCCATCATACGAAAACTCAGTGTACGTTTGTAAATGAGCCTGCTGACCTTTGACAAATGTTTAGACAGACGTGTACAACCCACCCCCATATTTCGCCAATAGTACCTACACCTACATTTCGTCGGTAGTGTTTTTTTTTTTAAATAGGGTGTGATTCTATTGCCTGAACCGGGCACAAATCCTCCAGCCTCCATGGCTGTTACTGATTAATTCCTGATGGAAAAACCCAATAACACTGACCGACCCTGGAATCGAACCCAGGACCTCATGCTCAAATGTCAACAGTCGCGCTTCAGACCACAAGACCAACGAGGCAGTAACAATAGTAACAGAAAAAAAACTGTTCCAAGTGCAAGTCGTACTTGCACATGAAGGGTTCCGTACCATTGTGGTAGGGAAGCCCCCTATTGTATTATTTCTTGTTTTGGCGATGACAGAAATACCTACTCATTGTGTGATAAGTTTGTTTTCATAGTGTTTGTATGAATGACAAAGTTATATTTGCGGTTTTTTAAATATCTCCTTCAAACCAATTTTAGTTGTAAGTATTCATTGCGATCTACAGCATGTTTTTTATTAGATTTTGCATTCTCTTAGTTAAAAAGCCCCTCCCCCCCCTTGGAGGCTTTGGAAGTGTCTATCTTCCAAACGATTGACTTTGAGAAAAAAATGGTTCTAGGAAGCTCAATGTCATTTTTAAAGACTCTTATCTTTAGACACCCCATACGAATAGGTTTAATGAAAATATATTTTTAGTTTCAGTTCCATGGTATCTTTATTTTTGTATAAAAATTGTACCTACAACGGTTCACAGAATACAATCTACCTACCAAGTTTAAACTGTGTAGTCTTAAGGTGGAAGCTCACATCTGGCCCGCGAAATTCTAATTTTCTTACGTTTTTGGCAATTTGCAGGCCAGTGCTTGGTTGTATGTTTATGAAAATTTGATTTGCGACTGTAAGACGTATGAAGTTACCGAATTATAACCATCAAAATTATCAATACAACCCTCCAAGTTCATTTTCATGTCAAGATTGATTTTTGCATGTAAAAGTCATTCTTTAGTAATTTAGTCGTCGTTCTTTAGTAGTTAGTAATTTTGATGGTTATAATTCGGTAACTTCATACGTCTTACAGTCGCAAATCAAATTTTCATAAACATACAACCAAGCACTGGCCTGCAAATTGCCAAAAACGTAAGAAAATTAGAATTTCGCGGGCCAGATGTGAGCTTCCACCTTAATATGTAGTTTCCAAATAAAGTGCCTGTGACCTGTGACGGACAGACATATGTATAAGGTTTCCGTTTTTTGCCGTTCGGCTACGGAACTCGAATACTATCTTCAACTACAGAACCTTAAAATATCAACAGATAGGGGATTTTCTTATCTTCGTTATTGTGAAATTAAATCAAACAAAAATATAATCAAATTAATGAATTTGTATTTCGTACAAACGCTTAAAAGTATTTTTACAAATATACATATTTTAAACAACTATTTCTTAGATATATCTACATTAACCAGTCTTTTTGAGTGTCTAACTCTAAGCAAAGGCGGTGTTTACATATTTACAGTACCAGTGGCCAGTAGGTATAAAGTTTAGAGTAGCTGATTCACTTTTCTACAACCCCAACACTTGCCACTGTTGCTTCAATGCTGCCCAGAAACTATAATAATGACTTATTTTTTTACAACAACGTTTAACAGTACGTAAGTATACTTAAAATGGACAATTGACGCCGGGATGTAAAAACGTACAATTATCACCTTGTCGACACGATCCTTTGCGCTGGAAATATATACAAACTGCTTTGCGACCACCACGAGCTCCACCCCTACCTCGTGGCGGGCCATCCCAACTTCCAGCGCCTTTACCTCGCCAATGTCCGCCAGCGCCACGGCCTCGAATAGCTCCTCGAAAATTGCCCATACCAGGGAAACCATCAGGCCCCGGTGGAGGCCCTTGGGGTCCCGTCATGTTGAACTCCATTGGGAACATATTAGGCTGCATATTAAAGCCTTCTGGTGGACCAGGAAACATCGGATTCGGTGCTCCGAACATTTCTGGAGACATCATCATTCCGTCCGGGGGCATCATCATTCCCGGAGGTAAGCTCCCGGGAGGAATACCACCTGGCGCCATGGGTCCTGGCATTCCGTTGCCCATCATATGCGGCGGGACTCCGCTTGGCCATTCCGCGGGACCCATATTACCACCTTGAAACCCAGGCACGCCTGGGAATTGTGGGTTTGGAAAAGCATTAGGAAATTGATTCATGTTCGGTGGGAACATATTAGGAACCGTCATAGTAGCCGATGTTGGAGGCGCATTGCCCTTGGGTTCAGGCCAAGGCATATTTCTAAAATCGCTTATGTTGTCCTGGTTTCCGGTAACATCATCTAAAGGTATTATTGTTGGTTCAGTATAGGGGTGAGTTTCAGGTTCAGGTTCAAATGCAGAGTCAGGTATCATTGATTTCGAGAAATAAAGAGGCTGCAACGTTCCTTTTTGACGTATTGCCTGAATGTCCTTTTCTTTGCTGTTCTTACCATGCTCTACCTGCACTTGTCCTTCGGCGTCCACAAGGATTAGTGGCCTCCAATTAGTCTTTTCTTCCATGACGTCATCATTACTGATATTCCTACCCTTCTGGAATGCGTCTCTTTCGTGGATCCTTTCTAAATTCTTCATATCAGTAAAGGTCTTCGTCACATTAACTCTTTCAGTTTCATCAAGTTCAAAGTACTGAATTTCTTCTAGTTCAGAGTCAGGTTTCCATTTAATACTTTTTTTAGGTCCTTTTCTTTTGTGGTAGCATAATACTCCTTTAAGTCCATTAATTGTTAAGGTATGAGGTTCTGTTGTATCCATTTTCTCTTCAATCTCATTCTTGATTTCATTATCTTCAGCCTCTTCACTGGTATCGGTTTCTTTTCCTGAAACCTTTTCTTTGTTCTCTTCTGTTTCAAGAGTATCCTGGTAAAATCTCGGTGGTACTGATTTGTTTTCACTAGTTGGACTGCTGATGTTAGTAGGTGTTTGTGGCGGCGAAGAATCGTTTCCAGAATTGCCATCCTTAGACCCACTCGTTCGCCGTTTCCTCTTCTTCGGATCTCTTTTGTTAGTGGCTGAAGCATTCAATGCATCCATGAACATATCACTTTCCAATAAAAGAACTGCTGTAACAAAAAAAAAACGTTGTTAAAAAAATAGAAACAGTCATTTTTTACGGTACAGTAAGGTAGGTAAACATTACATAATCATTTTGTGACAAGACTAAAATGTATAAATCACGGGTTCTAGTGAATTAAAAAAATACAGTCAGTAACGGCCTAAGGCCTAGCTACCAAACATTCTTGACACCTAACTATGGATAAGTAAGTATACGGATAGAGCTGGCAAATAAGTTATCGGCAAAATCTCATAGATTCATCCTGCACTTACGAACGAGAATATCTAACAGCCCATCACGGGTGATTGTCGCGTAAGCAGAGGCAGTTAGGATACCTATAGGATAATCCAATCAATTTGAAAAGCATGCGAAATGATACCCAGCTTGGTTGTCGTAGCCATACCTATAGGTAAGTACAGTCGAACAAGCTATTAAGTACACAGGTCGAGTTTTTTATAATTCTAGAACACTGAAAATATTGATTGCAATGTTGTTTTCTATAGTGTTTTGCATTAAGCTCGCTGATGTCAAACGCTGTATTAAATCAAATCAAAATATTTTTATTTCTCATAGGCCTCCATGGGCACTTATAAAACGTCGGTAAAAAGGGGCACGGTTCGGTGCATTGGTCGATTCCTAAGGAGAAGAACCGGCAAGAAACTCCAAAGGTTACTCTTTTAATCTTTTAAAATCGTTTGGGTTAACAATAAGGTATAATACACACATGAAGACCATGCAGATTAATGTCTGAGATGGTCTTTTGAAGAAAGCACCACACAGATTTGAGTGGACCCGTCCAGTCAGTGCAAGCATTTGTCAGTTATCGTGGAGCTCGACTTATTACTCAAGAAGCTCAACGTCACGACGAACAATACCAAAGAAAGGACATTTGGGTAGGTCACTTAAAGTACTCAAACTGCCAGACAATCACAACGTTTGACATCAGTCTCTAAATGTATCTGTATACTATTAAAACTAAATACAAGTTAGCGGGCTGTATACTTATTAGCTTGTTCGACTGTACCTACACCGTACTAGACAACATAATAGTTTGTATCACAGAAACTGAAAAAAAAACTACCAAGTAGGTAAATCAAAATAAAAACTGGCCATTGGATAGGTATAAATCCAACCAGTTAGCCACTGGTGCTAAATGCGCATCGTTTACTTTTAAATAGATACCTATCTGCCTATATTCCACTTTTGTAGGTACTTAACTGTGGGGTCGTTTTAATCTTATTCCAGTGTGGGAAAACGACAGAGTTATACATGCAGTTTAGCGCGTCATCTCTTTTCCACACTAGAGTAAGTAAACACAAATTTTGTTATCCTGTACCCATACCCACAAGAAATTAAGAAAATCTCTCGATTATCAATGCAAGTTCAAATGTGGTTTGTTGGAATGACGTCAATGGTGTGAACGTATAATCGTGGTCAGTGTAGCAACCTACCTAAATCTAGTTATGTAAAGATTTTTTAAAAAAGAAGACTAAGATAATAATAATAAAAGATATGATAGTAAGATTTTATAAAATTTAATCATTCAAAGACTTCTATTGAGAAGTCGTACCTATGAATGTTTTTTTGACTGGCGTGCACCTTTCACTGTTTTCCCAACCGCGGTTGGGAAAAAAGTAGGTTTAGTACCTTTTTTGTTTGAAAAACATTATTTTTCACATACACCTACATGGGAACGAATAAAACGTCGAGAAAAGCCTATATTTGGTTCGGGCTGGTCGTTTCCTATGGAGAAGAACCGGCAAGAAACTACACGGTAACTCTTGTACAATGATTTCGGTATGGGGAGGCAATGTAGACCCGACAATAAATCACACAACAAAAAAAACGACAGCAAGATAAAAAGTTAACAGAAGCTAGCAAGCATCTAGGAATCTAAAAGTCCTACTATGTTCAAACATTCACAAACAATCGGTTGCGGAGCGTATCTATACCTACCTAACTGGCAATCGTATAGTACGTACTAAGTTAGGTACTTGGCCCGTAACTGTTACAGAAAAGTTTATTGACCGATACCGAAAGTAGTCTCCGTTGGGGTTTTACGTAGGAATTAACAATGCTTTACCTACAAGGGGAAATACAGTATGATTTATTGGGAAGTAGTATCCTATTTCTAAGTAACTACCTAACTTAGCAGGACAAGACGACGACAACAACGGTTCACAAACCTTACCATCGTCTTGTCCTAAGTTATTCACAAGTTCTTTGGTAACTCAAACCCGTCCGCTAGGTACCTACTACTTGGGTTTCATAAATATGTAGGTCAACCCGTGTCTTTCGAAGGGATAATAAATAACCATGTCTGAACCGGTTTGCGACATAAAATGCGTACCTAATAGGTACTAAAGCTAATACTATTCTGTAAAAAGAAAAACCCTGTTATAACTTAACTGAATTGCTAATATTATCTCTCATTGAATCATACAACATAACGCCTGTAATCCCCAAAAGGTTGGGTAAAAGTGAACCCTTATATTACGCCTAATTGCCACATTGTTTATTCGATTTGGTTATTTTGATGATCGGACTAAGTAATTTGGTGTAGGAGCGCCCCCCGTCATTTGTCTGTGCGGTCGCGGTGGTGCGGTTAAGTTCGGTTAGCAATTAAGAAATTATATGTACGTAGGTACTTTGTGTTTGTCATCAAGTTTGTTTGGGTAATTTTGGATATCGCACACATTAGTAGGTACCATGGATTTAAAAGGTCAAGACTTTGTCAATGACATACGAACGAAACATCCATCTACCTTGTTAAATACCGTTTCTCTTCGGAAGACTAGATGGCCTTCATCTTCTTTGCTTGGTTACATTTTTACATCGGTAGCCGGACGCCCAGTAAACTGCATAGCTGTGGAAACAGTTTCCAAGTCGTAGCAGTACAGTCGGTTTTCGTAAGCAAATGTATCCACTTTATGTTCGGTTACGAAACTGGGTATAATTATCCACTTACACGTACCTATCAGGGAATGAATAAACCACTAGGAAACCCTATGTTAATATTGTTGGAGCTTATATTCAATAGGTAGCGTCTGTATTCTTTAAACGGGCGATCTATCGATTTGTGAATAAAATAATCTCTGTATTTTACGTAGTACCTATCCTTATTTTTACCGACTTCAAAAAAGAGGTTATCAGTTAGATTCGTTTTTGTATGGTACGCTTCGATATCTTGGACTATAATGGTTTGATTTTGATGATTATTTTTTGTTTAGAAGTCTTCGTCCGCAATTTAATTTGTTGAAGATCTGATGCTTATTCAGTGGTATACAATGCAACTCTTCAATAATACAGTCGCGATTACTGCAATCGTTTGCATATTACTTATGTATTAACGTTTCCATAATATAACTTCACGCCTGTATCTATGCTCTGAAAGGATACCCAGCATAGCTATTCACAAACCATCGATTTGAAACCGAATCGAACATATCGTAGGTATGTCTATATCGCTCACTTTCCTAATGCCAAAAAAGATAGACATCGACTTGTCGAAATCGAAACCGAATCGATGCGTTGTGAACAGTACGTACATACTGTATGTTCAGTTCCTTAGATCTGTTATTAGTGTAAAAATGAAATAGGTAGCAAGAATTTGGAGTGATTGATTATTTACTTTACTTATTTATTTCATTGTTTTTTGTCACCGACTTCCGAAAGAAAAGTAATTTTATACATTTTTAGTGTTTTTTTGCAAGTCGATTTTATTTTAGTAAACATTTTTTTATTTTACCTTTTTTAGTTGCGTTATACACAAATTCTTATCGTAAGTAAATCAATTTTATAATGTAACTAAGTAAGTAAGTATTAAGTTCTTAACTAATTACTGACCATCACGTCAACTGAACATAAGCCAAGAAAAAAATACTACTTAGGTACTGAACCGATTTTGATGAAATTTTAATGGGACCAAACAGAAAGACATATCCTTTAATATAAAAGAAAAGACTGATGAATGAGATTTACTAGAGTGTTGTCCTTGAAATAAACCAGTGAATGAAGGACTAGCGAGAAATGTTAGCATGCATGATCGTGATTGTTAGTAATGAGCGATGAAATGCAAGTGACTATAAAAGTGATGTTGATGGGGGATAGGAAGGCCAAAGAAAAGATTAATAGATTGTGTGAGGAATTTTACGAAAGAGAAAGGAGTAAATAACGCCACGAGGTCTGACAGGGGAGAAATGAAGAAGAAAACGTGTTTCTCTGACACCCAATAGAATCGGACAACGCCAGGCAGATGATTAAGATTTTTCCAACTGGGTTCTTAAATGTCGAAGTTATGAGGAAACGAATAAACAAAAAATACAACCAAATTGAGAACCACCTTTTGTTTGAAGTCGGTTAAAAATGGAAAATAGGTACAACCGATTTCACTGACCTTTGTTCCCGATTTTGCCAGTTTATTAAATCGGTGGAGTTCTGTTTTAAACTTGGTTCCGCAACAGGCAACCGTATCTCTAGGGTAATATTGACAGAGTCTATTGCCCGTTTATGGCAATTACAAAGGGACACCTAAATGCGTCAATAAAAGTGCTAGTTCTACGCTCGGCTAAGCAAATTTATTTACGAATTTAGGTTTGTAAAAGCTGACATAATAGGGTGTAAAAAAAAGCCGAAAGACACTTGTTTTCCACGTCATTGCGTATTTTTTTGTTTTGGGCCATCCTAAGAAATCCTGAGTTATGGAGATAATCGAGGTCTAAGATCCAAATTGTAACTCCATGGCTCTTGTACTATTAAACAATGTTTTTGAGTGCGTAACATTGAATCCGACGTCCGACAGCAATTTTTTTTGTTACTAAGTAGCAAAATTCGCGTGAATTGTAGTTAAAATATATTTTTCTGGGGTAATGTTTGAAACGTTACACTGGCAAAATTATTTTCAATTTTTTTTTTTTTAAAGTAACAAACCAAATAATACATGAATCTGTGATGAAGATATATTTTGTTGTCAAGAGCAAAATTTGTGTGTAGATTTAATTGTACACTTGTGCAACCTACTGGTTGCACAACGAACGCTACAGACAAAACATAACATCACACCCGATATTTGTTGGTGGGATGAGTTGTGATTGTGCGTTGAATATATTCGGTTTTTCCTTCCTGGGTGTCGTTTTCGTGATTTTCGGGGTCGGTGATAACAAAAATGAGGTAAAATCCAAGATTACGCACGCCAGAATTAAATATGTTCTGACTTGAAAGAGGAATTAGATAGCAAGAGAGTAGGTGACTGAGATGACGAGTAATAGAGAAGTATGGAAGAATAAGACATGCTGCGTCTACCCCAAATAAATTGAGATAAGGGCAGGAAAAAGATGATGCAGAACGTAAAATATCTTCGTGAAAAATTTGGTCACTTTCGCAAAACGTCGTTTTCTCAAAATATCATTTTCGCACAAAGTCACTTTCGCTTGTCGCAGGTGAGACCATAATATATTAACACTGCAGAATTGGGTGAAAATATACTAAAAGTCATCAATTACGTATTAGGTAACTTTTCTAATTTAATAATTTTAATAGCTAATCTTTGACTTTAATTGAATAATAATGAATAAGTAATATTTTTTTTTGCAAGTTTTTAATGAATAAACAGTAAGTAACATAATTTAAAACAATATGTACATAATTTGTATATTTTATTAAATGACTTACCCGATTCTGCAGTGATAGTATTAGGTTACTGTCGAGAAAAAATGGCTTGAATGACAGACAGTAAATGAGTAAGTATGAATTTGGAGTGGTTTAAGAGTAGAAGAATAAGGATATGGCAAGAAAGGAGGTGCCTGATGAGATGACGTCTAATAGAGAAGTACATGGGAAAAAGCATGCTGCGCCGACCTAAATGAATTGGGAGTAAGGCAAGAGAATGATGATGACGATAATGCCATTGTGCGAAAATGATTAAGAAATTTTTCACGATGTCATTTTTCGAAAGTGACATATATGACGTAATACGCGATAAAGAAAAGTCATTGACCTCTGCGTTCAAAATAAACAATGAATTTTCTATCGGGTATTTATCGATTCGACGATGGTTAGGTGTCTAGGGTTGAAATACCTTTGATCACCTACATAGCCGTCACGCTAAAACTATTCGTCGTCTATCATACATAGGACTAGTTAGCTAATTTGTAGGTACCTACATTTAGGTTAGTATTATCTTAGTAACTTACCTGAACGTTTTTAATCGTTACATAAGTGGATAGATAAGGTTCTAATTAATAAGAAATTGAATTAAAATTAAACAAAAAAAGAATGATGGATTTTTTGGGCACCATATTGCGGGGTTCGGTATTTTTTTCATCCATTCCTATCGAGTTTATCAAAAGTGATTACGTAAGTACATTTTGATATGGGTAGGGTCTAGGGAAAGCTTTTAATATCAGATAAGGCTAAATTCAAAACCAGCTCGGTTGTCAGGCGAGGTTTGTTAAGGCGCCGAAAACTACAGTAAATAACCCTCCTTTTGGGCTTCGCCGCAGTCGGGTAAAAATGTATCAAATGATACATTTCAATACTTCTTTCGCCAGGTTAAACGAGATGCAAAGGTATGAAGCCGTTAAACGGCTCTTTATTAAAAATAGAAAATCAAATATTTTTTTAAATAATAGAACATTATAAATGTTTATTTATTCTTAAAAGTTAATAATTGTTATAAGTAATCATGTTTATTAGTGATATTTTATTTATAAACACAATTTAAATATTAAAAATAAATATTCATGTAGACGCGATTAAAAAAAGCAATCACCGCCGCGCGCTGCCTTACGAATTTAACCAATTTGGACTTACGTTATCTGCGGAAACATTTTTCCGTTCTCAGTTGCGGTAAGTGAAAAAAACATCCACTAGCACAATGTGAGTGCTACATTGGGTTTTACAAAAAAAAAATAGGTAGTTGTTGTCACTGAAACACGTTATAATATTGATAATTTTGGAAGTAATGTGACTATATAGTGACACTCGCGCCACCAAACTGACCTAGCGTAAAATGTATCCTAATCGGTTGGATACATTTAGGAGGTACGTGTTGGGCATGCAGAACCGGGTCGGCCGGACCCATTGGAAAATCGGGTTTTCTCGGGTTTTACTATGGGACCGAAAACGTTCCTTTTGGGCTTCGCCGCAGTTGGGTAAAAAATAGAACAAAATAAACCTATAGGTAATTATTCCTATCGTGAAAGAACGAAAGAATCGTAAAACAAATAATATTGAGTTTGCAGCAAATGACTGCTTTTTAATTGGAGCAGTGGAGGTTATTTCACTAATTATAGGTATGCCACTGGAATAACTTTAGGTAGGTAGTTATAGGTAAATGTTAGTACATCTCCGACCCAAATCAAAACGCAGTTTTACATAAGCAGTAAATAAGTACGTAATCAAAACATAAGTTAAACGCGCAAGCGTCGAATAATAGATTGAGTTTTAAACCTACATAGGTAATTATAATAATGTTTAGCACGAGCATTCATCAGTCTTGATTTAAATTAAATTTACACAATTATTGTCCCTATCCACCTACATAAGTATATAAACAACAAGCTATCTAAGTACCTACCTACGCAAATCATCGTCTACTTTTAGTTAAAAATAATGTACCTAGTTAGGGACCGTCGCTTTTAGTCTTTTTTATAGGTACATGGGAGCAGAATATACATTCCGTGAAAATTTCATATTACGGATCCTATGATAACGGCCTGCTGACAGACACGGACGGACAGCAGATGCTTAGTAATCGGATCCAGTTGGTTACCCTTCGGGTACGGAACCCTATAAAACCAGACATCAAGTTCTAGTAACTTCAATTACGTATGTAGGTACCTACTTGACCTTTTACGTCAATAATGTATTTATATTTTGTGAGTGTGCTATTAGGTAAGTTGTGCCTAACCCTTCGGAAATTACACGCGTGATGTTATTAACCTTTATGCATCAATCGACCGATTGTGCTTCTTTATAAGAAAAATCGTAAATAAATTGATTACCTAGGTACCTACCTACATAAATACTTTCGTTAGCTTCTACTAAACAAAACAATTGTTGGATGCAGATCTCACCGAAAAGGATTTTTACGACGACTTAGCCCATTGCAGAAGGGAAACGTAGGTACCTACCTATCTGATTAGTAGAGTACCTACCTAATTAATGTGTATGTAACAAATTTTAATTTCCTCAATAATAATGGATAAATTTTAATCGCGTTGTTTACCTATTCAAATAAGGACCTGTAGAAACGTAGGTACCTACCTACTAGCTCTGTAGGTAATTAACGGACATTAGCGACATGGGTTTTACCAAAGAACGGGGATGTACTGATGATAAGCTGTGAGTAGGTAATTATGCGCCCAAATGAATATATTAACATGTCGTGGTTAGTTCAACTGGACTTAGGCAGCTCTAATGAGACCTAAGCTATAAGTAGGTACGTAGTGACATTAATGTGCGCTGTGCCTATCAAATTGTGCTCATCTCAGTTTCGATACGAACCGCGTTGAATTCTGCATAATACCAATAGTTATAGGTAGGTAGGTACCTACTAGGTGGTGGTAGGGATATATCGATAGCATTCGGTTTTTTTTCTATTTTATAAATATAGAAATTGCTAATTTCCATTGTTTGCAATTATTAAAATTTTATCAAATTAACACAAGCGTAAGCGTCTCGCTGAAGGTCTGGTCAATTTGGATTTAACTAATATTAAATAAAGCTGAATAGTAGGTATCAAAGTACAGACCATGTTGAACTCAAGTTTCCGAGCGAATCTAGGTAGTATTATTATTACGTAGTAGGTAAGTAGTTAGGTTATGTAAGTACCTACATTATGTAGGTACCTATGCAGTGTATGCTATATACTTATTATTTTTTTCGTGATCGCAGTTGAAGGTAAACTGGTGCGATTTTTCAAATTATTCTAAAGTAGGTAAGTACAATCTAAAGCATAAAAGAAACTGGACGAGCCTGGTCTGTACAACAATGGAAAATGTGGTTCAAGTTTATTAGGTACCCACAATGTAGGCCTCTATCTTTTAATATGAAGTCATTTTAATAGGAGGTTTTTTGAGAAAAATGGTGATAGTTATTGATCAACGCTTGTTGTAAAAAATATTGATTTGATCAGTAAATGAACGAAACATTACGTTTCGTGGGCACACCCACAGACGTACAAATAATAACCAACCACGTACTACCTACTCAGTTCAGAGAAACGATCGTTTTTTTTTTGTTTAGTTGGAGAGAAACCGCTGTCTTTTTATAACCGATGTCTACGCAGTCAAAATGCAGGGAAAACATTTTTTTACAGAGTAGGTACACTGCAAGGGTTCCGAATGATCTACTGAGTAGGTAGGTGGCAACCGTTTGTGTCTCAGTGTTCTCTACCCTGTATATTTCTAACTTAGAGATGTAGGTAGCAAATGAAAAGAAATTTTATAAATAGTTTGAAACGTCGTCATAATTAAAAGTAAGACTGCATTCATGTACCTAATACATAATTGTCCACATTTGTTTTTTCGACCAGTTCTCATGCAAGTTTCCTTTATCCCGAGCATAACTTCACGCCCGTCGTCGTAGTGGATAACAGGGTGAGTAGGTAGGCACCATAAATTATATTTAAGAAATAATGATGTACCTAGATTGTCTGTACCTTTCCCGCTTAGAGACCCAGAGGGGGTCTTACATGATAGAATCAATGACAAAGAAAGTTCAATATTAGGTATACCAATTTAGTAGCAGTATTTATCAGAAACAAAAATTTAAGAACACATGGAGTATCAGTATCCAGGAAATTAAATTTTTAATTCTGTGTTACTTAAATAGGTAAGATTAATAGGACAACTTTCACACGACATAGGTAGTAGGGGTAACTAAAAGTACTTCCTCAATGTGACTACTGATTTCGATGGGTACCATAAACAACTTTCCCCAATAGTTCTTTGTAGTGGTCTGCAGTATTCTGTGTAGCGGCAAGCTGGTTGGCCACTCACGGTTTGATGAAATAGCTGTTCTGTCGACCGCTGTACTTTGGTTGGTATCTTTTCAGTAATTGCCGTTCTTACTACTATTTTGATATAAGTTTTTGAATACCTACATATCGAAATTGGACCCGAATCTTAAAAAAATATGGTTTAGAATTAGGAGTCTATTGCCGTTACTTTCATTCAAGATTAGAAACATTTTGTGCGTTAACATTAGAAACAGCTATCTTGCTCGATTTTACAAACCAGTTTCTGTTAGAAGCTTCTCGTAAGTACATTTCTGGAAAATGGTTATATGTAAATAAAAGAAACAGGGTGGAATGACATTGTCGTACAATCGAAGCCTGCGTAGACTTTGGATGGCTACGTCGTAGAAAACCTTCATGTAACCATTTGTACGATTGTCGATACTATACGAGCCTATTTTGGTCATTAGTGCATAAGGGTTGAAGTCTTTTGACCCTAGTCTATAAAATGTGTAGATATTAAGTAGGTATTCCATGAAAAATAAAATCAGACTTCAACCTTTCTGTGACTTCAAAACATTTTACGTCATCTTCAAATGTACTGATTGATACATGATTTATATGCAAAAAACGATGTACTGGTCTGGTTAACTAAAGAAACAAGGTAGTGCCCTAACAGCTTTTCTCAATCATGTTGTATATTATAAAGGAACGTCGTCAGAATGGTCGAAAAATAATCTCATACAGTCGTTTCTTTAGTAGGTATAGGTTTACATTTCTCATGTAGAAATATTACGTCATTTTTGGATTACATGGATTGCTGAAGAATCACTCCTGGAGCACCAGTAGATTTCGTCAGCTCTGCGGCGAGTCCACGGTAGGTTCCAGGTAAATGTGCGCTGGTATTTTCACCTCACGAATAACTAAACAAATTTAGGTTATTAAATTTGAACTAAGCAGTAAACGGAAAGAGTCATGTATATTGATTTCAATATTTATTTGAAAAAAATACTTTACAGGTGGTAAAAACACTTTAGAACCCGTTAAGTTATACATTTTAGACTTACCACTGAAGATTAAGCAACCTAAACAATTGAAAACACTTGGTGACACAAATGGAAGAACTTGCCACCACGAATTCATATCTGGAAAAAAATAAACGATTAAAATTATGTCACTTAAGGTATAAACATTAGAATACTTACGTTTAGGTTTAGGAGGAATTAATTTGATTGCCCCCGGTTTTTCAACAGGTTCAATTATTGTTTTAGGCTTTTTCTCTGGAGGAGGCTCATTATGAACTGGAGACGGTCTTTTTGGTATTGATACTGTAGGTGGCAATACAGGCGTGGATTTTTTTGTTAATACTGCTGCACGAGAAGGTGGTGGTTTAACTTCCTCTTCTAGTCCATGTTTTCTGAACTTGGAATTGAAAGTTTTAACAGTTTTTGGTTTTGGCTCATCTGGTTTTCTGACTTCTATGGATATTGAAGGTTTTTCTTTTTTGGAATCACTCAATTTAGGTATTTTACCCAATTTATGAACAGACGGCGTTTTATCATCGGGCTTCTCTGATGAAGACTTGTTAAGAGAAGTATCCTTACTCTTTTCATTTTTATCTTCTTTTCCTTTATCTCTATTCTTATTTTTCTCAGATGACCTGGAACCCCGATCCTCTTTAGATCTACTACTGGAAGACGATAATTTATCGCTAGAGCTTTTACTACTGTCACTTTTTGTTTTTGAACTATGAGAAGAATGTCTATCCTTATCTTTTGACCGTTCTTTACTACTATTATGTCGGCTAGAACTGCTTTTGTGAGTTTTATGTTTCTCGCTTGAAGAATGTGATCTACTCGAATGTTTTGAACTACTCGACTTTGACCCACTACTACTACTACTTTTATCACTAGATTTATCTTTACTTTTACTTTTTGTTTTATCTTTAGATTTTTCCGAATCAGATACCCCTTCAGAAGTTTTACTATCGTTATCATCATCAACTTGCGATATGACTTGCTTTCCATCTTTTAAACTGATTTTTAATACCGGCAAAGTTTCAGGTTCGTCGTCTACTTCCTCTTTTATTTTAATATTACCTATATTGGTATCATTGTCGTTATTAAAAATAGCTTTATCAAATTTGGTGCGTTCTTCTCCATTTGTTTTAATTTCAGTTTTAATTTCAACATTGGATTCTGATTTTATCAAGGCATCTAAATCAGATTGCGCTTCCGATATTATTTGAGGTAAATCTGCAATCTGAACAGGAACTACTTGCTCGCCCTTAACAGTTTTTAACCATAGTTCTACTAACTTCGATGCTAGGGCTCTGATAACTGTAATGAAAGAAATTAAAATACGTTATTTACAAATAACAATAGAATATTTTAACTGATCCTTAGGAGTTAAAACAATCGCAGTCGGAATAATTTCATATAAAGCTTGCTACATACTTGTTCGGGTTAGCCTGGTGGCTAAAGTGTGTTTGATTTGGCCTCCCCGCCTGCGCCAAACTGAGCCGACCGAACATAAATATATATAGCTGACCCTAGCATTAAACTACTCGCATCCAATCGCCTTGCAAACATATATAGTTCAAAGGAAAGAAATATGATTGGAAAGTAACAAATATGATTATCTTACCGAAATGGTTATCGTCCTTTGACAATTCCTTTACAAGCTTCGGACAATTATTCGTTTTTAAACGGTCTACTTCAACAGGGCACAATAATAGCAACTCCAATAGCTCTTTTACAAGAGGCCAGTTTTTGGCGACTATGCTTTCGGTCAGCCACATGTGTACCAAAACCCAACCCCCGGAACCCATAAATAAACCCAGTAAATCAGTTTCTGTACATTTCAGTATTTGTATGTAAATACATTTGGATACCAATTTCTTCGAAAATTTTGTCATAAGGCTGAAACGAAAAAACATCAACATTTATTTTAACAAAAACATCTATATAATAAAATAAGTCCTAAGTTAGTCCGTAGTTAAAAAACTGCTGTAATAAGTTTGTTTGGTGACCATATTTTATTAGAATACCTACGGTAAATAACTAGTATCGTAAGGCGAGGTGGTTATCCTCGTAAGTCCCAACCGGCCTAATTCAATGACAAACATATTTTGGCATTCCATTAAATTACGGTCCAGTACCTAAAATTATGATCTGATTTTAACGTATTTTTTGGTCAAATTAATCCTGCCAGTAAAAATATTAACCTTGAACGACAAATTATTTCTACGTATTTTTGCAAGAAACAGTTACATTATATAAAGGAAATACCCCATAAAAATATTTAGCAAACAGGAAACACTTTTTACTATACTAAAGTTCTGGGCCGTAACTACTTGCATCTATTTTTAGTACACTGGGTCATACTCATAATGTATATCGACCTAAATTTTGGTTGGACTTGACGAGGTTATAAAGACGTGAGTTCTACACATTAAAACTTGTGAGGGTCTATGAAATATAAATCAATTCGAATATAGGTGAAAAACTTACCTAGCCAGCCTCTGGACTTCATCCCTGCTTTTGATCCCACCATTCGGTGACAGGAGCACACTCAGGCAGTTAAGTAATTGAATTGGATCTATACGCGGCTGTAACAAAGAGAATAAAGTTATTGCAGTTGTCCTTATTTGCGAAAATAGTACATTTCAACTATTATTATTCCTAGATTTGAAAAGAGTCCCTGGAATCCTTATCTGCATGTCAAGCGGATTTGTGAAAGTGTGCATGACCTAAATCCATGAAATGGATACGAAAGTTTGATGTGGTAGATCATGTACAGGCTAGGTACCTATCTATTACTCGGATATCATGCAGCCGATTGCAGCCAGTGACTTTCGTCAATCTATAAAGTGACTAAACGCACATAATTTAGTTATGTCGTTTAATATTTGATTTTCCTGTACATTTAACTGTCTATAAAAAAAATGGCAATTCGATATAATGAGCTTTGTCTAGGCGTGAAAACGGTAAAATGACATTATTTCTTTCAAATATAGTCCATCCAATCTTTCAATATTACCTAGCTAATGATAATTGAAGGGTGTGTGCTATTGCACCATTATCAGAAACAGCACTTATAAAACGAACGACGCGACGCCATTACGCAATTGGCCACGCTGTATCTTGTGCGTAATTAAGTAAGTATGTTCAAATTCCATTGTGTTAATCAGATCTGTCATAGTAAACAAAGCGACACATTTCAGTATAATATGTCCTCGCTTTGTTTAGATTTCCCGTACAATGAGAGATCCGCATAATCTGGATTACATATCACAACAACAATTGGTCGCCGAGCGAACGAGCATTATTTGTCGAGTAGTTACTTTTTCAAGGTGTGGTTTCTTCAACCGTAACAATGGAATTTATGTGGTCATGCATGAGACGCGTAGCACGTATAATAATGAGCAAAAAGAAAACAGGTTCGGCCGTTTGCAGAGCAAATAGGTTAGGTAGAGTTATAATTGAAGCGTACATAACCCATTGTATAAAACATCAGTTCTTTTCTATACATATTGAACGGGTCGGTCCACAAAGGCGACGAAGCAACGGCGGCGAAGGATAAGAAAAATAACGACTAACATATTTGCAGACAAGAATCCAAGTAATCCTTATCCCAGAGTGGTGTTTTTGCTTAATGACAAACAAAACGGCTTGTAATCACAATGTATTTTTTTAAGTACATCTGTATAAATACTAAAGAAAAAGATTTTACAGTTAAAATAACCTTAACCCATTCGCAGTGGAAAATACCTTATTATATTGAATGACCTATTTTTATTTGTAAACAGCATATATCAGAATTCAAAAAGGTGTAGTCATATTTCAGACTTATTAAACTGAACAAACTTCACGTTCCTTCGGGTCACCATCGTAATCGCAAACAAATAAACCGGCAAAGTGCGAGTCGGACTCGCGCACGAAGGGTTCCGTACAATTATCTACATATAAAACGGCGAAAAAATCACGTTTCTTGTAGCCCCCATAAAAAGTGAGTAGGTATATAACTCAATATTCTGTGAATATTTCAAGCATCTACTTATTGCCGTTATCAATATCGAGCAATAAATCACGTTTGTTGTATGGGACCCATTTAAATATTTATTGAGTTAACCGCGAACAGACAGACAGATAGATAGGCACACTCGTCGGAAGACTTTGTTTTATAATAATATACAGTGCTAGTGTTCAACACAATATTCATTGTTAATGAATAAATTCATATTGTTTTTTAGTAGGTATCTGTTGTTGTAGCGGCAACACAAATTCATTATCTGTGAAAATTTTAACTGTCTAACTATCACAGTTCATAAGATACAGTCTGGTGACAGACGGACAGACAACGCAGTGTTTGCGCCTACCACACGTTCATGCTTCACCAGTGTGCACCTTGTAATCGCGCAGGCAAGACTGTGGAACTGTGGTGAAGCCTGTGCGTGTGGTAGGCCCATTAGTTATAGGGTCCCGTTTTACCGGGTACGGAACCCTAAAAACCAGTTGAAGCAGACAGTCGAGTAGGTATTGAAGCTATGTAAAGGACAGCTAACTTTTTTAACGCGATTACAATGTGGGTCATGAAGAAAGTTTTTAAGTTTGATAGTCTGAATCACACCCTGAAAATAATGACCACACCTTTCTGATAAATGCTGGATTATTTGTCGAACGCCGATTCTGATAAATAATATAACAACGCTACTCCCATGTATCAAGGAGAGCTCATTGGCACGATAAAATATATTTATACAGTACAAGACTGTATGGCGTGAGCTAGTGACACGAAACAAAGAATGTATGATTTTATTTATTAGGTCACAAAACACTCGTGAGCTATGATGCTCTACTCAGGATTTCTTGTAATGCAATACTTTACCCAAGATGGTCAGTAGTCTACATCATGATAATGTGAACTAAACTACCACATACTACGGCACAGACGCAAGCATACTGCATAATGACGTAGTTACTTATAAGGCTGGTGATGATTGCAGCTTCGTGCACTAAAAGTATTAGGTAAATAATGTCGTATAAATATAATTTCTGAGAAAAATAATAATTATGTATCCCAAGCAGACTGGGACCAGACACACATAATATATTAGAACAAAAACTGATGATAGCTTCTGGCATTCAAGCCAGTAGGTAATTTCGATTGATTGATCTGTACCTACGGTTATTTTCGTAGAAGTGGTTTATAGATACGGGTATTGATTTCCTATTTTAATGAACGAGTTCAAATTCGTCTGTAGTATCATTGATTTGGTTTTTCGACGATGAATCAAAATGGACGCCGAACTGGACGGTCGCGATAAAGAGCGAGCGCTTACGTCACTACCTACTGCGTAAAAACCACATCACGTGATATTGTTCTAGAAGCATTCCTCGTAATTTTTCTTGTACTAGGTTTTTCATAGCTTAATTTCGTGGACTTGTGCATCATACTAATCATTGACAGATCAGCACGATATAATCCAAAGATTATTTTAAAAAGGTACCCCCTATGGTCAAAACTAGGTACATACTTCTGCGAATGTTTGCGATATAATTATGAAAAGGTACCCGAATTTGTTAAACTATTAAATTAGGTAGGTATGGATATTATATTATGTCAAAACTTACCATTATAATATTCTATATTACTTCAAAAATAACACGACACCCGATTGCACAATGGTATGCCGTGCCACGCCTTAGGCTCCAGGTACAACATGGCGTCTTGTCATTGTTAACTAAATTTTAATATTATTGCACAGAGAAACACTTATCGTCTAGTTCATAGGTTCATTAACAATGAAATTACACTATTTTTTTAAACATAAATTAAATAAATTGTCAATCACCGTAGTGACAAATGTGTTTATTCCGCTGCTTTTTCGTGATACTTCTGGAGATTTTGATATACAAATCATGTATTATTCCTAAATCTGATATATTATTTCAATAGTATCCTTCTAGAAAAGATTCTGGTCAAATTTATGGGAGATTACAGCACTTTCGAATCCGATGAGTTGGCAGAATTCCAAGCTAAGGCCAGCTAATACGTTCGTTCCGAGTAAACGGCTGGCAAGCAGAGAGCCGAGAGAACGCTTGAAGAATGAATCACAAATTGCAATTCGGAACGGAATTGAATGGATGAATGGTGTGAGCGGAAAAGGAAACTGAGTAATAGACAAAAAATGAATGAAAGATCGATAAATGATGTGTTATTGTTGCCATCGAAATAAATTATAAGACGTATCGTAAACGTGTGTTTAGTCGATTTCCACATTTAGGTCTTTAACACAGTGACGCGTGATTATTCGTTCGCGAATTCATTGCTTGTCACGGCAATTCATTACATATTTTTTTAATCCTGGAATTATTAAGTCATATAATGGCTTACGAAATTGATGCCATTACGGAAAAAAAATTGTTGAGGTTAGTACAGGAACGTGAAGATTGGCACACTCAAAGAGAGGCCTACAGAGTTTAGTCTGGCTGTGAATGATTTAATAATGCTCATATCGTCCTACTGTAGCTCCGTGCTTGACTCAAAGAAAAAGAGGATAACGTCGTTAGCTTAGTGTGGTGACCGATTACACCCAACCATAAAAAGGTTATAACTTCATACCTGCAATCCTCGTAAAATAAGGCAAAGGCATAACAGTTACTCTTGTATAAAATAATATAATTGTATCAGGCAGTGCAAGCAAATGACAGCGTTCACGATAGAACAAATTTAAAATACCAAATAAACATGATTACTATAGCATGTTGTTTTCTTATTTCTCTCTTGTTTATAAATTATCTTAACTGATAAAATAAATAAATAAATAAAATTGGACACTTGCGTCTTTCATTATTTATTTTAACATTAATTTGCATTGATGTGGAAAGGGCCTCACAATCACACACAAAGGGCCTGTAAGTAATCATCGAAGGGAAGAATCGAAGGTTGAGCAGAGGTGGACCTAATGTAGGGGTTAAGGTGGTAATACATTTGACCAGTTATGTACAAGTCCCCATATAATAAGAGGCGAGCCTATTTCCATCAATTGGGCACAGTTCCAGTTTACTCGCGTATGCTCCTAGGATATTATTTAAGGAAAAACCCAAAAACACTTTGCCTAATCTAGGAATAAAACCTCATGTTTAACAGTCGCGATTGCAACCAATCGACACAACGAGGCAGATAAAGATCTAATATTTCTATGGAAAATAATGTTATAGTGCTCTGTGAATCCTAGTTATTCTTACCTCTATGGTCTGTCAGATACTCTTTGTCAGAAGCCAAATATAATAAAATTACTCTTTGGTGATTTGGTCAGAAGAATCGAATCGTGATCGAATCTGTGGAAGTGTGGATGGGTAACGAATCGAAAGATATTACAGAAAAAATATTGATCTAAGTTAAAAATACGGTTTGTAGTCCAATTCAGATTAAGAAACTTCAGTGAAATTATAAGAAAATCTGTTTCACAGAACCCTGCTTACGTCGTAAACATGTGGAGTGATTCTCTGCTCATCGTATTTATTTCAATATGTACGGCATTTTTAGGCGAAGGTAAGTGTCTAGTAATATTGATAGTAGTAGTCATTTGCCGTAATTTTCTCTAAGCTCTGGAGCCTATAAAGTACTTCCAGTAATTATCAATGTTTTTTTTAATTATTTACAGGTCTTACATGGATACTGGTTTACAGGACAGAAAAGTACCAAAAACTAAAGGTTGAGGTGGAACGTCAAAGTAAAAAGCGTAAGTAGACGAACTAAATAGAAAAAAAATATGTTAAAATCGACTGCAATTAAATCTTAAATACCCATGATATTGATTAATAGTTGATAACACATATTTTATACCCTTGCAGTTGAAAAAAGAAAAGAAGCTCATGGAGACTCACTAGATAAACAACATAAGAAGAAAATTGAGAGGGAGGAAGAGAGATTAAAAAACAACAACAGAGACCTTTCTTTAGTTAAGATGAAATCTATGTTTGCCATTGGTTTTGCATTCACAGCCTTACTCAGCATGTTCAATAGCATGTAAGATAAGTATTTATTTGTTAAAGAATATTAATTGTACCACATTCTTGGGTAGGCTGTTTATGATAATTATGGCTAGAAAGCGAAAATGAAGTAAGCAAAGTATGGAAGTTTTTATTTTGTTTCTAAAGTATCAGAATCTTAAACTATTTTGTTAACTGGCCTCGGCTGCCATGTCATAAATGCAAATAAAATCAAGATGCCTGGGCAGAGGCTTCCTGTTGCATAATCATTGTGCTGATGGAGTTGAATGTCAGGTTGTTATGGATATTTGCCAGACAAACTTGGGTATACAGAAGCACCTAATCCCTATAAAGACTTAAAAAGCAATGCCAATAGTCAGCAGCCTGTTTAACCTATTTAACACCAAAGCGTAAACGCATTGCGTTCCTATATTACTGTGACACTATTTTGTATAAAACAGCACTTACAAAGTTTTAAAACATTGCGGTTTTTTGTTGGCTATAGACGTCGGTGGCATGTTGGGCACATTTTCATTTGTTAGCTATACACAAACGGTCATGGCAATCAAACGGTTAAAATATTTTGTTATCACAATGTAAAACACAATAAAAAAATAATTTAATTAATTTTGATTGATTTTTCTATGTAGAGTTACACTATAATCATCAAATTAATGTTTTAGATTTGATGGAAGAGTAGTGGCTAAACTGCCCTTCTACCCTATCTCATGGATACAAGGACTCAGTCACAGGAATTTGCCTGGAGATAACTACACAGACTGCTCCTTTATTTTCTTGTACATATTGTGTACAATGAGCATAAGGTAATTAAAACTATAATTATGTACTGATACTTATTATTTTGGTGTGCATTACCCTAGCAAAATGTTGTGCTCTAGAGAGATGAGACTATAAAAAAAAATTAGTGTGTCATGAGGAGAAATTTGTTTACTAATAGCAAAATTCGTGTGAATTGTAGTTTTAGAGTTATTTGAGAAAACAATATTTTGCTGGGGTAATGTTTTAAACAATACCGCAGCAAAATCTTTTTTCAAAAATCGTTACAGCCCCGAACCAAATACATGAATAGATAGCTCTAGTTGCGTAGTAAATGTGTGTGAATAGCAAAATTTGTGTGTGCTATGGTTCTGAAGTTGTTCAAGATTTTGCCGCGGTAATGTTTCGTGATTTCCCAGATCTCGAGAACGGCTCAACGTAGAAGTTTGATAAAAATACCAATAACAGAACTGAATTTGTTTAATTATTAGTTTTTGATTTGGTTGACGTGAACCAAAGTAATTAAATGGTTTCAAAAATCAGAAAAAATCGAATTTGCAAGCAAACCATTACACTTATAACCAAAAAAACAGCTGTAAAATATGCCCATGGTAGACGCTTATAACGTCAGGAATTTTAGATTGTGTAACTTTACACGATATTTGATAGATTTGGATAACAAAAAATTTGTTAAATTTTAGGTTGGTCGTACTTGAGCGACCGAATACGCAGTTCCCATAACAACGAGAAACATGGCATACCTTAAACAAATTTAAACAATTTATGAACCTTCGTTCCTGTAAATTTCAGCATTCAATTACGGCTACAACGAAAGTTCTATCGAAAACAAGAATATGGCAGCAATTCTCGAATAAAAAACTCGGCTTCTCGAATAACTTTTTTCTGTTTAACTGTACAAAATTAGTAGTATTTTTAAAAAGGTAATTAATAATCTGAGTAAATTATCTATAGTGTGATGTGCATTACTTTGTGTAATTTATTTCATCACCACTGCTCTCAAAATGGTGAAGGAAAACATCGTGAGGAAACCGGCATATCTTGGAACCAAAAATTCGAAGATATGTGACATCCGTACTGGGCCCACTTGGTGGATGATAGCCCATCCCTCTTCTAGAGAGGAGGCTTGAGTCCCTGCAGTGGGAACATTATAGGCTGATGATGATGAACTGTTATTTAGTGAACAAGAGCAACTAATTCCTCCAATATTAAAACATTTATTTCATTTGAATTATTTGAAACAAAAGTTTGAATATTTTGAGCCTGATGAACTACTTAAACTTTTTAATTACCTACTATGGATGAACTGTGACATTAATGGGTAAATTTATAAATAAAACTTTTAATTAAAATATCAATAAAACAAAACTTTACTGTGTATTTTTCTTGTACATTCATACAAACATAAAAATAAAAAATACATAATAATAAAACACCATGTTGCTAATTTAATCTAAATTGACTGCCCACAACTTTCCTGCAAAGAAATGTCCAAGTAGTTTGAAGGAAAAAAAAAGCCATCTTTACTTGCATTTTAAATGCATATTCTTGTTAAGTAATTTAAATTGATAGTATATTTTTTTATTTCTAGACAAAATATCCAGAAGCTTCTAGGATTTGCTCCATCTCGCGCTGCATCCAAACAAGGAGGAGCATTGTTTGGAGCACCTCCGGCCCAATTTAAGTAAAAGAACTGTTGTTTTAATAGAATAATAATGTGGTGAAAATAAGTGTGAAAAGTTTAATATATTTACTAGATAGACATTCAATTCTTTTCTTTTAATTAAGTAAATTACATTATATTTTTTAATATGCCTTAATTTTCAATTAACTCATACATTGGTATGTTCAGAAGCAGACAGCTTTCTCTAATGGAATTTTCACTATTAAAAACGGAATGGCAAACAAATCTGCAACCAACTCAGTATACGTTGAAATCAATTATTCGCTCATCTAAGAAGAATCTATCAAAACCAAATCTAGTCAAATCCACGGTTGTGTATTGACTGTCAATAATAAGTTCAGCAACCGACCTTCCAATGCCCGGTGCATGTTGACAGCCTGTTGACAAAAAATAATAATTTGAATTAAATGAATTATGGCATTTACCTATATTTGAATTATATAGTATCTAGTTTAGTGCACTAAGGCTTGCACATTATTTGGCCAGGCCTTGCTGCACACCATTGAAAAACTTCTATAACTTAAAATTTGCAATGCATAGGCAAACACCATGTAGTACGATGTAAGGTTGAAGTACAATGTAAAATTTTCTTTGTCTGGAGCTGCATTAAGTCCAGTATCTTTTTTTTTCCGGCATGACTTCTCACAGGTCAGCCTATGAGGCTGGCTTCTCCTTAACCTGACCATCTTGTGGATGCCTTGAGTGTAAGGCCTATTTGGGATGCCTTGAGCTTGAGTGGCCTACCGTCAAGGCGTAAAAACTTATAAGTTCAATACAAAAACTTTGTATAGATAAATAATACAAACCTAGTTTACCAAATCCAGCTGCAATATATAAGTTATTGTGGTATGGATGTGGTCCTAATACACCTGTGTTGTCAAACACATTGCAATCATATTTTTCAGTGCCAAACCTTTCTATCTGAAATAATGAAGAATGTCAATTCATAGATATGCCAGGGCATTGAGAAATCCAGTAATTTTTTGGAGGTTTTATGTTGGGACTTACAAATAGGCTTGGGATACACTGAGCTGTTTTGATGAGTGCTAAATCATAGCAGGCTGGAAACATTTGCTAGTGTACAAGACAGATCAGATACAATATAAATGGTGGACGAACCAGAGGTGAATGATGGGATTTACAATCCCCTTCAATGCTCAGAAGTGGATACAACTGGGGGGGGGGGGGCAATAGGCAGCTCTGGTTATAATGGCTAGGTATGATAAGCATGATTTTCTGATAATTCTAGTAACACTTCCAGAGATGTCAGGCATAATTCTCATCATTATGTCTTAAACATAAATGTAAGAGAAACCATGACTTATAACCTCTCCTCGGTTTTGCCCTTATGGACAGACTGTTTTGTTTGGAATAAGTGACGTTCTTTTTTATTCTCGAAAGGAAAAAACGGAACCCTTATAGGATCACTTTGTTGTCCGTCTGTCTGTCTGTCAAAACCCTTCTTCTCAGGAATGCGTGGAGATATCACGATGAAATTGATATCAAACACTCAGGTCTACTGTCTCTTAAAGCTGTAAAAAAATCAAACTTCTAAGCCAATGCAATCAAAAGATACACCCGTTTATGCAGCAAATTTTCGACACTCGCAAGGTAATCAAACCTACAGGGTACTTCCCGTGAACTCAGAATCTTGAAATTTGGTACGAAACAACGTCTTATAAGCTCAGATAAAGGAAAAATTGCGGAAACCGTAAATTTTTTATATCATATCATAAAAATATTTTTTTTTTGTTAGTCTGTATGGTTAAAATGTCCAACTTCTAAAATGTCCAATCTTTGAGAATGTAACTCATCACTGCGCTTTTAGAATACTTAGACAAACAATAAATAAAATATTCGAAGAATTAAAATATCTTTTATTTGTATATATATGTATACTGCACAATATACTCACCTTTGTAGTTTCACAGGTTGGAACACGGTTTAGTAATGATGGGCCAATAACTTTTTTAAAATAATCACTTTTTGAAATATTTTGTGTGTCATCATTTAGAAGTGGTAAATTCCCGCATATCATATCACTTTCTAAACCATTTCTCATTAACCATAGTCCAGTAGTATCCATAACTAGTGGAGTGTTCAGGCCTAATTGTGTTGCTAAATTTTTGATGGAATATATATCAGATTCCCTGAAAACAGAAAAAATAATCTATATAATGCAGTTAGTTTATCTGAGCACCAATGAAATTGAGCAGAGTTAAAGAGCTACCAGTCTCAATGTTGCACAACAATGATGACACTGGCTGATATGTCTACAACATACCTATATCAGAATGTTACGTTCAACAGTTAACAAGTATTGTTGTGATAATTCATATTACTTTTGCTATGTGGATTTTAGAACTCACCTTTTTTCTATTGGAAGAGGTATACCAAGAATTCCATCTCCTGTTCCAACTTTAGCCATACTTGCTATATGTCCAGAACTATCACCAGCTGCTAATACGCAAATAGCAAATTTGAGGGTATATTCTTCCTGATCTTCTGTTTTGTAAATAATTTTGTTTATTCTTTCATATCCTCCAGGGGTAACACCCTCCATGAGTACGTCTCTCTGTTTCTCTAATTCAAACCCTGTTACTTCAGCATTTACATAAGTGGTTCCAAGATCTTTTGACTTTTTAATTAATGCCCTTAATAATTCCCATGAATTAAAGTTTCCTTCACCTTCTATCGCCCTACATCCTATTAAATGTAAATGACACTATTAACAAGTTAAGATTTTTTTACAACCAAATATAAATAAACAGTTAGGAAGATTTACCAAGTTTGACATCCTCTGTGTTTAACCACGGATACAGGCTCTTTATTTCGGCTGCTGTTAACAGATTATTTCTTACACCAAGTTCATTTAACATTGTAACATTTTGCTCTAGTTTATGAGCATACTGTTCACTTGCTAAAGTTAGAGAACTGGTAGGAGTGTATTGAATGTCAACATCATATCCTAAGTGCTCCTGGATATTCCTCAAAAAATCAACTGAGTATTGAGATAGATAAACATTTTCAGGCAGGGAGAAATGCTGATTTAATGTACCTAAAGAAACAATATTTTGAGAATCTTTATACTGAAATTGAAAATAAATGCAAATTAGCCGCAAAAAAAACATTGCAATTACAATATCAAATAAATAATTGGATTGTACACTGCTTACCGTAAAATCTTTCTCTAGAACCACAACTGACAACCCATCAGCAGTTCTCTTTTTTAACCAATAGGCAACTGCTGATCCAATGAAACCGCCTCCAATAATAACTATATCAGCATGTTCTGGATACACCATAGATTTATCTTTTGAACTAAGAAATGAAGGCATATCGTTTGCTAGAACATTCAACGTTTTTGTAAAGGGGTTATTACTTTTTGCATAGTGTCGAACACCGAAAATTTTTTGGTTGCGGTAGACTACGCGGAGTAGTTTAGAACTCATCATAGTGATTTTTCAATATAGTGCGCTAATAATACAACTTTCATGCATAATGGTGATCAGGTTTTTTTGTATTTGCCTTTGCCTTAGATGCCGTACCTACTGCCGTCACGTCAGTCAAGTGTTTTCAATTTCACTGATTGTGTCACTACTCACTGCACTGATCCTTCATTTCATGCTTCCCTTCCTGCTAGTTTGACGTTTATTTGATAGCTGTCAGTCAGAGCCAATAAATGTCAATTCGAGCGAGAGCGTTCAATAAGTTAGCTACTTTCAGTTTTATTTTTTTATTCTATGTGTACATAAAAATTAATATAGAAATAATAAACTAAAAATGAAATTGGGGCAGGTAGAATGATGATACAAGGGCAGGAGAATGATGTGATTACAAAAATCTGTGACCGATAAAGAAGGAAGAGAAGAAGCATAGCATCATGGAAGAGGCATATAAGAAAAGAGTAGAATAACTAAAAACATATAGTTGGCGCCACATAAAATTAACGATGAAAGGAAAGCGGGGGGTGTGTTCGCGTTTGGGGCGCATACTCGCGCACAAAACTACTAGGTCCTATTGTTTTATTTTCGAACTATATTGCTTATTAGTAGGTTGACATCGAAAAATTGATTTAATAAAATATCATTGAATGGAATTAAAACACGTATTGAGTGTGTGTGTGTTGTAAATGTGTTCAATTAAAAACACAATTCTTCTTACTGTAGACTCAACATTTTGTTGCCTATGCGCCCGTTTGATGCATTGTTTTCAAATTATTTATTAATAACCAAGTACTTATAACATACCAATTTGAACGGTGATCCCCAAACTAGACGTTAGTCTGTATCTTGGGGATCAGAGTTGTACATATTCGTTTTGTCATTCAAAGGGGTCGTATCGTACACGGTGATTATTAACAAAATGAAACCAAAAATTATGACTAACACAAAAACAATAATTAAGAACGAAAATTAGTGCAAAAATAAAACAAAAATTAAAAATTATTCTGAAAAAGAAAACTCAGTCACAGTTTTCGTAAACAAGAATGAGCTTAATTTTGTGTGTGCGTGCGTGATTGTGTGTGTGTGTATATGTGTGTGTTGTATGTGTGTAAATCTGAGTGATGTCGATTTGAATAGTCTTACTACTTATATGTAGCTATTTGTAAATAATATTTTCTGTTTCGTCGTAGGAGAGAGTGAGGAGCCATTTTATTATTGCCTTTTTACACATGGATATTGTAAGGTCTATTATGTTGCAGTTCTTTTGGGCTTCGTTATATATGCGTGGATGTAAATAGTTTGAAGAACGTCTTGCCAAAAGAGAGTTTGCTTGGGGTATGGGTATCCTAAATGTACGTTTCGATGTTATCGCTGTGTAGTCTGGTCTAGATTTTGATTTTCTGTGTGTAAGAAGTACTGCATTTAAGATAAAAAGCTGACGGAATAAAGTAAAGGTTTCTTTAGCATTACTTTGATTACGGCTCTTTGTGCTCTTTGGGCTTCAATAAATACAGCCTTACCTGCTCCATCCCAGACAGAGATACCATATTGGAGGACGGACTGGCAGAATCCAAAGTAAACAGTACGTAGAATGGGAATGGGTGTGCAGTCGAAAACTTTCCAGACGAAATTTTTCCAGACGTATATGAGTTTCCTGACCCTACCGGGTAATGCGTGTATTTGTTGCTTAAAAGATAAGTTTTCGTCTACAGTGATTCCCAAATATTTCATGGACTGAATACGCTCAATCACAGTACACGAGCAACCCGCAGTTTGAAGGTTATGGGAGCAAGTATGAAGTGTGAGAGTTAGATTTAAGGGGGGTCTTGAAGTCTTGGTTTTAAAAAAAGTTATGTTCTTAAATTTTTTAACGTTCAAGGTTAGTAAATTCCTATCAAGAGCTTTAGCTATTGTGAGTAATCCCTCTTCGGCAATGCTGTGAAAATTGGGACCGGGTGGTCCCAATTTTCACCATGAAATATGACCGCTGTATCATCTGCGTAAGCTATTATTTCAGCGTTAGGAAGAGCAATATTCAATATGTCATTCATATAAAGTAGAAAAAGCGTTGTTCGTTCCGCACAGTGTAAATAGCCACATGTTCGGTTTGTGAAGCTTTGTCCAGGTTTCCTTGCATGTTACGTCTTTTAGGACGCATGATAACCACTCTTGTTGGTTGAAGACTGCGGCCTATCATGGAACGTACTTGTCGTGCATGTTGTAGACAGGATTTCGTGAGACACAAAGGAATTCGTCTTCTCCGTATGATGTACATTGGCGCATGTCTTGGTCTTCCATAGTTATATAAGAGTTCTTTAAAGCGTTGATTTTAAAGCTTAGAGTTGTAGTCGGTTAGGTGACTCAGTTCATGACGTAGGTGGCCCACAAATGTTTCACAAGGCGTGTAGGTACTCGTGTTCACGTAATCGTTGATCCGATCAGTTGCTTGCCAGTATGACGTTAAGTTATAGTAAACCAATAGATTCCATTCGTCGTGTATAAGTTGTATTGTCCCAGCTTCATCGAAATAAATCGGATAATTGCTCGGTATAGGTGTAACCTTCCAGTTATTCGTCGTTGGCGCTGATTGTGCAATTCCCGTCATCGCTAGTATGGATAGGAGAACAAGTGACAGCCACTTGTTTTCAGTTGTGCCTCCTGGTTTCTTAGTTTCGGAAGTAGGTGTCCTTTTCTCTTCCTCTTAGTTTAGTCTTGTTTCTTCTAGTTTCAGCGGTAATGGTGATAGCTTCGTTATTGGTCGTTTAAGTGAACCTTTTCCAGTTTTCAAGGTAACAACTCGTACTCGAGCATTGGCGCCTGGATGTAGTTCCTAGACTCTTTCTAAAGCCCAGCGCCCAGGAGGTAAATGTTCCTCTTTTACTATTACTAGGCTTCCTAGTTTGAGGTTTTGTTTTGGGTGTTGCCATTTGCTACGGGTTTGCACTTGATGTAGATATTCGTTCGACCAGCGCTTCCAGATGTGCACGTTCATTTGTTCAACAAGTTTCCATCTGTTTCTTAGGTCGTGCTCAGCAAAGTCTTGTTCCTCTTGTGGTAGTGACAGTAGGGGGCTGCCAATGAGGAAGTGGCCTGGCGTTACATCCTCTGTGAATGGGCACAGCGGACGAGAGTTTAGACAGGCTTCAATTTGATTAAGTAAAGTAGTGAATTGTTCGAAAGTAAGCCTCTGTTCCCCCAGTACTCGATGTAGGTGATATTTCATTGCTTTGACGGCAGCCTCCCACAGGCCTCCAGCTGTTGGCCAAAGTGGCGCGTTGAAATGCCACTCAATTAGTAAGTGGCTCATCTCATCGGTGAATTCAGAAGTCTTAAACGAATTGTGTTTTACAAATTCCTGTTGAAGTAGTTTGGCTGCTCCCACAAAATTCGTTCCGTTGCCGGAGAATGCGTGTCGAGGTGTACCCCTGCGGGCACACATCCTTTTGAATGCGACTAGGGAAGTTTGCGTAGTCAGGTCTCACACTAATTCCAAATGCACGGTTTGGTCACCATGCATATGAAGATTGCTATGTAAGCCTTGCAAGTTGTAACTCCTCTTCCTTTGTTGATTTTTGTAGCCAGATAGTAGTTCGGTTTCATCTTCATGCTTCTCTGTGTGGTGTGCCTTATGACACAATTTACACGTCTTTCTTGATTTGCATTGTTTTTTCTCCATGGCTGCATAGGCAGTTTTTGCAAATGAGCAAGTTGCGAACTGCGTCCTTCCGTTTGTTTATGTTCATCGCCAGGAATTGTTCGCAATTCATCAAAACGTGATTAGTTTTGCAAATTGGGCATGTTTTTGCTGTTGTGAAAAAGGCTTTTGGCGAGTTTTTTGACTTGTTAAAGTACGATGACCCCTGCGTTTTATTCTTGTAGCCGTTATTTCGGTTTTCTGACCCTTTATGCGGCTGTTTTTCCGATTTCCATGGTTTGCTTGATGGTGATAATTTTTGACTACTTCCTTGCAGAGCTTCCAGTGACATGAATTTTGATTCTAAAAACTTAAACTCGTTCAGGTCGGGATACTCCCGGGGATGTTTTATTTCCTTTATGTATTCGTTATTATGTATGCGTAGTTCTCAGCACTGATGCCAAGATGCTGAACAAGTTTCTCCGCTTCATCTTTGAGTTTTGTTTTTAGGTGTTGCATTTTTTTTACCTTCGAAAGCGTCGGATTGTTGTGTACACTTTCAGGGTAGAGGTCTCTGAAACTCATCTACTGGTTATAATTGCCATGAAAATCCGGTATTTGAATGTTTGGCGTAGATTTCTCGTAGTGCGCATTTTTCCATATGTTGTTTTGAAGTTGCCTTTTCAGCAGGGCTATTGCGTATCTTTTAAATGATAGTGGCTAACCTATAGTGCCTATCAATTACTGTCAAATGGTTCCATTTTGTACTAAACCATAACCAATTTGACAGTTAATCCATAGACAATATGTTAGCCACTGTCATTTAAAAGATACGCAATAGCCCTGCAGCAGGGCTATTGCGTAACTTTTAAATGACAGTGGCTTACCTATAGTGCCTATCAATTACTGTCAAATGGTTCCATTTTGTACTAAACCATAACCAATTTGACAGTTAATTCATAGACAATATGATAGCCACTGTCATTTAAAAGATACGCAATAGCCCTGCAGGTCATCATAATGGTTTTCCGCTCAATTGTATTTTCGCTGATAAATTGAGTTGTCATCTTGTAGATTGTAGTCTAACCCCAATTTGCTTTTTTTATTTTGCTCCCATTTCGTTTTCAGGGAGCTTAATTTGCCTTCCAATTCCCATTTTTCCATTGGTGTTGCCAATGCCATGGTGATCTTCTCCACAGTGCGTTCGAATGCTCTAGTTACAGTATTGTTGACGCAAAAGGTCTTGATGTTTCTCCGTTGACTCGCTTGTTCCCCGAGGAGGTATGTGGAATTGGATATCATCGAAAGCAAAATTCGATTGCCCCTTCCCTTGGTTAGGCGTCGCAGGTGGTTGCTCCGTCTTACTAGTAGAAGGAGAAGGTAGTTCAGACTTACGTTTCAGGTGAGACCCGCTTGTGGGAGGCCAATAGCACCGATTTGCTAACGTAACTGGGATACACCACGCTAAGCACTCTGCTGATGAGGATACACGACGACTCACAAAATGATATGCCGTGTCATCCGACTCGAAGGACCACTTTTATGTTTGGCTCAGAGTTAGTTTAGTTGTGAGTTGACGAAAACCACAGATTTCACCATAGTTTATTCGTAATGTTACACGATAGTTATGTTGGATGCTAATCCGCGGTTATAGCGCTACGGCAGCTATTGGTCAACTAATTTAAAAAGTATATGTAATTATGTGTTGATATGGACGGCACGGTTGGCGCAATGGACTGCTGCGCTGCTGTTCGATCCCCGCGCGGAACAAATATTTGTATGACCTACAGATAGTTGTTCCGGGTCTGGGTAAACTAAACTAGTAGCGAAAAGTAGGTCGCGGCGTTAGCAATTTACCTGTACGTGAACCGTACAATGTCTAAGATTTGAATTGTCATGAGTTTATAATGTGTATAATAAATTTCTTTTCATGGACATTTAAATAATTATGTATTTTAAGAAATTAAGAAAAAGATACAGTTCGTTCCCGTAAGATGGGGCATGAAAAAAAAATGGACTTGGCACTTGGCTCTTTACATTGAATAAAAATAATTGGACTTAACCCAAGATTTTGTGGACTAACAAATCTTAAAACAATAAAATTGAAATAAACTGACAACTTTAAACGGATTATCTTTACATGTAAAATAAGAAACTGATGTTTTTAACTGGATTTGATTACCTAAGGATAAATGCTGATGACTTAAACTGGAATTACTTATTTATGGATAAGTATGAAACTAATGAATTTTATTGGATTTGAAATTACAAACAAAACTGATGAATTGAACTGGATCTACCCTACTCAAGAAAAATACTTACTGATGACTAGGCAGAATGGTCTCAGACCTTATTTTAATTTAAATAAAAAAAAAAAACAGTAGTTGTCACCGTTGTCACTGTCAGACTTGTCAGTCAGTAGTTTGTCATGTCGTGGTGGTAACTGAACTGGTAGTAGTCGAAATAAAAACAAAACGATGGACTGGATCTTTGTGGCACGTGTTTTATTGTGATTTAAATATTGTATGAAAGAAGCTGTTATTAGTGTAGAGTATAGAAATATTACCTATTTATTATATTATAGTACAGGTTATTAAAAAAAATACAGAAAATCATGACTTTGATGTTTTATGCGGCGGACGAGTGTCGTTTCACGTGCGTTTTTACGGACCGAGTTTCAAAACATCTCAATTGGCTGAAGTGAAACGTAATTGCATGTAACATGTTGAAGAGTTGACTGTGTATCGGCTATAAACAATTTTATTATTGTTCTGTCTGCCTGTACTGTACAAAAGATTAAGATAGAGTCCTCGTAAACAATACACAAATGTTTAAATAGTTCAAATTGCACAAAAAGTATACAATTAATTCTCTGTCATTGAGAAAGATAATAGGTGTTATCGATGTAAATTTAATATAAATTAAAAAGAACAAATTACTAAGAATGGATTCAAAATATACTTCTGTTGGAGTGGGCAACAGCCTGAAATCTAATGGTCTCAAAAGAAAACATGCAGTTGAAAGCATAAAAGTTAAGAAGGTAAAATTATCTAATGATAATGTCATTAAAACAAGCAATATTAAAGTTGAAACAAATGTACATGAAAATGCTAAAGAAAATACAATTGTGAATGAAACTGTACAGGACTTGCAACAAGCAAGAAGGCAGTTGCCGGTGTATATGGTTAGAAACAGGTATGTGTATGTAGGTATTTGTATAACCTACCTTTGTATAACTCAAAATAATAAATTGTTTCTTGATAATGATTGTCAATTTTGAAAACTTGACAATAATTTAAAATTGTTTCATACTAAAGGTTAATCATCTCCAATACTCTTAACTTTTAATTTCCAGCAATTATTGATTGCAAACTTACAGCACTTATGTTAAAAAATATACTTTATCTGTATTTCAGACTTCTGGAAGAGATAAAAAAGAATGAGACTATGATACTAATTGGAGAAACAGGCAGTGGCAAAACAACACAGATTCCTCAATTAATCCATGAGCAGCGCCTTGAAGGTGCTGGTGCCATAGCAGTAACCCAGCCACGCAGGGTTGCCGCCATCACAATAGCTATGCGAGTAGCTTCCGAAATGAACACAGAAATTGGATCTATAGTTGGGTAAGAAAATGAGACTGACATACAAGTATGTGATTAATATTGCTTGTTACTTATCAATGTTACTACATTTTTACAGATACTCAGTAAGGTTTGAAGATGTTACAAGTCCAAGAACTAAAGTGAAGTATCTGACAGACGGTATGTTGCTCAGAGAGGCTATATTGGACCCTTTGCTCAAAAAGTATAATATAATTGTTTTGGACGAAGCTCATGAGCGTACTGTGAGTACTGATGTACTGTTTGGGATTGTCAAACTTGCACAGAAGGATAGAGCTGAAAAGAAATTAAATCCTCTGAAGGTAATAAAATCTATTGTTTTCCTAGCTGAGGCACTGTTGTTTAATTGGCCGTCATAAATACTTGTATTGTTGACCTGTTAATCAGATACTTACAAACCTTGTAAATCATCTTAATGTAAAACCTTATCATCTTTATATCAATAAGCTTTAGTAGGAACCGAGTTCTAATTCAGTTTTTACATTTGTTTCATCTGCAATTTTTTTTCTTCTTCCAGATAATAATCATGTCTGCTACTATGGACGTTGACTCCTTTAGAAAATACTTCCATAATTGTCCAGTGATATATTTGGAAGGCCGAACATATCCAGTTACCATCTATCATTCAAAGATGAAACAAGATGATTATCAGTATGCTGCTGTGTGCACTATATTTCAACTGCATGCTAATACCCCTGCAAAGTAAGGAATAATAATGATTTACAACACATTTAGAATAGGACATACTGTGGTCTTCAAGCTGGATAAAATATTAATTTTGGTGTTATATTTTCAGTCACGACTTCCTTGTATTTTTAACGGGGCAAGAAGAAATTGAGACGGTCATGTACAACATCAAGCAGATAGCAAAGGTAGATCTTGAAATAATTTTGTGAATTATTCAGCTACTATCTGAAATAAATAAGCTTTCTCCACAATATTATTACCATTGTATTTGCTTTCATGCTAGATCGAACATTCCAGGAAGCCACAGGTCCCCCTATTAGGGTATGTCCGCTGTACGCGGGGCTCCCTCCAGCGAAACAGCTGCAAGTGTGGCGTGATGCACCACCGGGTACTAGGAAGATCATATTAGCTACGAATATAGCGGAAGCTTCTGTCACCATACCTCGTATCAAGTGTGTCATCGACACTGGCGTTGTGAAAGAAAGGTGCGTGTATTAGTGAGTTATGTATAAAATCCTTGAACCTCCCAAGCTTCCAAAGCCTCGTGGTGTTAATCAAATCTCAAAACTGTAAATAGATTAAATAGGCGGTAATTAGATTTTTCACATGCATATATTTGTCTACACTAATATTATAAAGAGGAAAGATTTGTTTGTTTGTTTGTAACGAATAGGTTCCGAAACTACTGAACCGATTTGAAAAACTTTCACCGTTGGGAAGCTACACTGTCACCGGGTGACATAGGCTACTTTTTATCCCTATATTCCCATGGGAACGGGAACTACGCGGGTGAAACCGCGTGACGTCCGCTAGTGTTTTATACAAGTGTGCCGGGTATGTGTTTCAGGACGTGGTCGGGCGGCACGGGCGCGGAGCGGCTGGCGGTGCGCGCGAGCTCGCAGGCGGCTGGCTGGCAGCGCGCCGGCCGCGCGGGACGCACGCAGCCCGGCGCCGCATACCGCCTCTTCACCGCCGACGACTTCCGGTCGCGACCGTTGCACCATACGCCAGAGATACTCAGGTACAAGAGCCTTGTTCTGTTCTGTCTCCTACTGATATGGAGGGAATTGGAAATTATATATATTTTTCCTACTATAATCAGAAAAAAATAGCGGAGGGCTATTCTTTTCTGATTAATTTCGATGCGGGATCCAAGACAGTTAAATCGTTTCTCTGGGACTTCGTCGAGCTTCATTGTCTCGCCGTTTTTTTGTGGTCGCCACTGTTGATTCTGGCTTCGAGCTTCATTGTCTCGCCGTTTTTTGTGGTCGCCACTGTTGATTCTAGCTTACAGGAGTTACAGTAGTTTGGGAATAGTGTGGCGATCTTGTCCCATAAAAAAAAAAAAACCTCCAAAAAGTAGTAATATTCTGCGCTGAGTACAGACTCTCATAGATATACCATTGAAATGCTATGATTGTTGTTGATTAGTAATTCCGAGTTAGTCATTTGGTTCCGTTTGGGCCTGAGTTTTGAAAAGGGCTTTAGTAATCTAGTTGGGTTGGAGTATCTCCATGTGAGATGAGATCTGAATAATACGATTGCCTAGCTATTTTGTATCTTGAATGTCTTGGGATTTTTTTAAAGAAAATTCAATAACTGTGTTGGTGTTGAATTCCAGAATTGCATTCCACTTTACATGAAGCGAAGGCTTATTTGACTCCCACAAACCGGTTGGCACTAGCTATACAACTACATTACCCAGTACCAGCTGGGTTCTGGAGAGGTATCCCTCTTGGTGAGAGTGGTTGACTGACATTCGGGCCACTGATTATCTGTAACAACGGTTAAAGATCTACAAATGACAACCGGTCCCAAAGGTTTAACGTGCTTATCGACGAATGACGAATGAGTGACTTGGTATACAGGGTTAATTTTTGAAAAGGGCGTGCTTCTTGACCTTGTGTTAATTGGGATTTTTATTTCTAATACAGATGTCCATTAGCATCAACACTACTACTGTTGATAGCGACTGGAGCAGAACCCAGTACGTTCCCGCTGATCGATACGCCGCCACCTGATGCTGTCAAAGCTTCTCTAGCTTTGCTCAAAGAATTAGGTAAGTCTAACTCAAAGCAGTTAAGATCAGTCAATTAGATTAGACCTGTACAGGCACTTTTGAATATCAGAAAAACAAAGAATGCGAAGCTACACTTACATTGACAAGGCATAATAACTGAAGAAAGTACTGACTACTGTAGGCGCCCATTGTACCTCTATGGTAAAAGATGGCGACGAAACTCCGTGGACACTCTTTTTAATCGAAATGCAGTTACTATTTTTTTTAAATTTATTTAAAGGGGTTCGAACTGTTTTGTATGGGAGCTGGCATATCCACCCACCGCCATTTTGTTTTTTTAGAAATGACGGCCCACGATGAGATTGATATGTAAGGGTAGAGGACACCCCGACTGGAATGCATGGAGAGGGGCCAGTTCCCGCTTCGTTAGAAGACGGGGAAGCTGGTCCTCATCCAGAAGCCGGGGCGCCCTGCAGACTCGCCGTCCGCATACCGGCATCCACAAGAGGCGCTCGACGGTGGACGCCATCATGCGCGTTTGAGCCCTCACGACGGGGGTTGCGGTCTCTCGGGGCGGTGTGGTCTTTGCGGTGTCTTTCGACGTCGCCAACGCCTTCAACACCATGCCCTAGAGCTGCATTAGGGAGTTTCGTCGTTTGGTCGGGGACTATTTGACAGATAGGGCTGTCATCTACCCTGATCAAGACGGAGAATGGAACCGGCGAGAGATGTCGTGCGGTGTTCCGCAGGGATCGGTTCTGGGGCCGCCCCTGTGGAACATTGGTTACGACGGGTGCTGCCTAGCGGCGTCAGCGTCGTCTGTTACGCGGACGATACGCTGGTGCTGGCACAGGGTGGGTCGTACGAGGCGGCGGCCGACAATTTGAAACGCGGGGTTGCGATAGTCGTAGAGAGTATCCGGCAGCTGGGTCTCGAGGTAGCGCTTCACATGTCGGAGGCCATGGGCTTCCATGGACGTGGGAATGCGCGGGATCCCAGTTAATGATGGGAGGAGTTCCCATCGGCGTCGAGTGAACACCTAGGACCTAGGACTCGTCCTCGACAGCCGGTGGAACTTCGTGGAGCACTTTCGACGTTTGACTCCCAGACTGGAGCGGGTCGGGGCTGCCTTTGGGTGGCTCTTGCCCAATATGGGTGGGGGGGGGGGGGCAAACGCCTCCTGCCGGAGGCTCTATGAGGGAATCGTGCGGTCCATGGCCCTTTACGGGGCCCCGGTGTGGGCGCGGGCTCTGAGAAAGCGGGCCGCCCACTACCTGAACGCGCCCCAAAAGCTGATGGCCGTAAGGCTAGTCCGTGGGTACCGCACGATCTCCCGCGAGGAAAAGACGAACCTCCTTGCCGGATTGCCGCCATGGGATCTGGAAGCGATAGTCCTCGCGCGCCTGCACGAATGGCGCGCGGAGGCGCTGCACCGGGTAGTCACCCCGTTGCCGCGGCAAATTGCTGCGCGGCGGACAGACCTCCGGTGTGATCTCATGGCGACATGGAAAGAGCGACTTTCGCAACCCCGTGCAGGGCACGCTACGATAGCGGCGGTAAGTCCCCTCTTTGAGGAGTGGCTGGAGAGGCGCCACTGCGCCCTCACCTTTCGTTTGACGCAGGTCCTCACCGGACACGGTTGTTTCGGGAGGTTCCTGCACCGAATCAGGCGGAAGGAAACGCCCGGGTGTCATCACTGAGGATCGGCCGGAGGACACGGTGGAGCACACTGTAGAGGTCTCGCCCCTTTTGGGCTGAGCTCCGCTGTGTTCTCGTAGCGGCGATCGGCGGCGGCGACCTCTCGCGTCTGGCCCTGGTGCAAGGCATGGTCCGGGGCGAGGAGGAATGCGACGCCGTCGCCTCCTTCTGCGAAGCAGTGATGCTAGCGAAGGAGGTGGCGGAACGTGAGAGGGAGAGAATCTCACGTCTCAGCCGCCGCGGGAGACGCGTCGGGGGCACGTGATGGCTTCCGGCCACCGTAGACGCGGGCCTGTGGACGGTGAGTGATGGGTTAGCTCGCCGTCCGTCCGTCTTATGACGACGACAGGCCGTGATAAATTTTATCGTGCACATAATAATAATACACCTGGAAACGATTCATCATCATCATCATCATCATCATTTCAGCCGAAAGACGTCCACTGCTGGACATAGGCCTCCCCTAAGTGTCGCCACATTGACCGGTCCCGTGCGTCTCGCATCCAGCGGGTCCCCGCAACCTTCACCAGGTCATCGGTCCACCTAGTGGGAGGCCTTCCAACGCAACGTCTTCCGGTTCGCGGTCGCCACTCCAGAACTTTCCGGCCCCATCGGCCATCCGTTCTGCGAGCAATGTGCCCTGCCCACTGCCACTTAAGTTTGGCAATTCTTCGGGCTATGTCGGTAACCTTGGTTCTCATGCGGATTTCCTCATTTCTGATTCGATCACGCAAGGAAACTCCGAGCATAGCTCTCTCCATTGCCCTTTGGGTGACTTTGAACTTTCTGATGAGGCCCATATTGAGCGACCACGTTTCGGTCCCGTATGTAATCACTGGCAACACACACTGGTCATAGACTTTCGTCTTGAGACACTGTGGTAAGTTGGACGAGAAGATATTACTCAGCTTCCCAAACGCTACCCAGCCGAGTCGGATTCGACGATTGACCTCTTTCTCAAAGTTGGACCTACCTAACTGGACCGTTTGTCGCAGGTAGACATAATCGTCTACAACTTCGAGTAAACGAAACGATTACTTGGATGTAATTTAACGCCTATACCCGTAATTAATCTATTTTTAATGATTGTCGTTGTACACATTTGTCGATCTTTACCTTCAATCAAATATCTCGGTAACGTGACACTTGGGGGTACCGTATTACCAGTTATTTTTTGTTAGTCTATATGTCCTCTATCATACATACCACTGTTATCATGGACCGGGATTTCGAAAAAAAAAAACAAAATGGCGGGCAGGTTGATATGCCACATCGGTTGTGGGATACAACTTGAGTTACGTCATTGTGAGAACGTGTAGAAAGACATAAGTTAAGAGCGTTCAGAGTTTTGTAAAATATTTGTTTTTCTGTTACAGGTGCCATTGGCAGTGACGTGAACCCTAAACTGACCGTAATTGGGAAGAAGATGTCGACTTTCCCAATAGAGCCGAAGTATTCTAAGGTTTTGTTGAGTGCGCCGGAATATAACTGTTTGGACGAAGTACGTATGTCCTGAAATATTTTATGTTTATTGAGCTAACTATGGCCAAGCGCATTGACGGCACGAAGCTTATAGCTCACTCAGGCCCGTCAATGCCCCAGAGGCTTCTTATAATAACAGCTGTCTGCCAGTACAACTCCTGTCAAATCGGCCCAGCCGTTTCGGAGAAAAGCCGAAACAAAAAAACAGAAAGATTTTTTTTTTATTAGTTCTTTCTGCGCCTACTGAATGCATTCAGTAAAAAGCTGTTATTTTAAAATTACTAACAGACATTTCCATTTTATTTATTTGTACAGATTGTATTCTGTGATTCTAATATACATATTTGTTTGCTTTTTGTTCCAGGCGCTAAGTTTGATAGCAGTATTGTCTAGTGAAAACTTGTTCCACACTCCAATGCACAAGCGAGAAGAAGCTATAAAAGTGAAACAGAAGTTCTTGTCTCCTCTCGGAGATCACATCACTCTTCTTAACGTATTTAAAGCTTTTTGTAAAGCCCCCTTAAAAAAGGTTAGTTTCAACTTAATTTAATTTGATTAACCACTGCTTTGCATGACCACTTAAGACACAAACCAGTAAATTAAAACTTCATTACGGTAATCATTATATAACTTTTGCTGCTGAAGCAATTACCGGGTAAAATAGTAGGGATTTTATCATTCTATCAATAATATGTTTAAAGGAGAAGGTTTTTAGGGAAGTTGACAAAAATAAAAATGAATTAGTCCGTCGATAAATTTCCAAAAATGTTGGACACATAATATTTTTTTCTTTTTCACGTAAACGAACAATGAAGACGATACAGTGCTTTAATGACTCGTGTGACGTCATATTGCATGACATTATTTACTAGAAAGTGACGTCACAAGCTCCCCCACTCATCTTTGACGCGTTTTATCTTCGTTTCCGTATTAGGTCGATTTTTTGGTTTAACTTGTTTCACATTACATCAGCGTTTCTGCGACGAACATGTCATTTATGGACCTGTCAATGTAATGTAACTCAAAGTATTTTTTTATATGTAGTAAATTTTTCCAGCAATGGTGTAAAGAAAACTACCTGAATCACAAGAACTTGACGTATGCGTGCGATGTTCGACAACAGCTTCTTGCAATCTGCCAGAAGTTAAACATGACTGTCTCTAGTTGTGGGCAGGCTTACGACCAGGTACACATTGATGTTTTATTTAATAACTAACTGTTGCCCGCGACCTTAGTCCGCGTGGAATTTTCATTCAAAGTCAAAGTCAAAATATTTTATTACACATAGCCTACAAGGGCACTTGTAAAACGTCGACAAAAAAAAAGGTGCACGGTTCGATGCATTGGTCGATTCCTAAGGAGCAAAACCGGCAAGAATCTCTAAAGGTTACTCTTTAATCTTTTAAAATGGTTTGGGTTAACAATAAGTTCAAGGTCCAGACATAATCTTGGTATAATACACACATGAAGACCTCGATGGTCTTTTGAAAAAAGCACCACACAGATTTGAGTGGACCCGTTCAGTCAGTGCACGCGTTAACTATTAGTTGTCTATTTGAATCGCCCGGAACAAACAGACAGACAGAGACATTAAAAAAAAATCTAAATGTGTGCTGGGGCACATAGTAGAAGTGAAACTTCAACAGACAAGTGGAAAAACGAATCGCAACAAAATTGTAACTTGAAGTTTTACGGGCAGATTGTTAATGTACCTCTACTTGTTAAATTTGAAAAACTGCCCGTAAAACTTTAAGTTAAAATTTTGTTGCGTCATTTGCAACATTTTTCAATTATGCTCCACTCCTTTTGGTTGCAGCGTGATATTATATAACTTTTAACCTTCCTCGATAAATGGACTATCAATTCCAATCAATAGTTCCTGAGATATCTCCCTCCCAAGCGGCCGTAACGCTTTTGTGTGACGCGTCCGTGACGCTATTGTCACAAATTGTCACAAAAATCCAAATACCCCCGTCTATAAAGACATTTCAAAAATGTTATAAGTAACGCGAAGAGTGTGAATTAAAAAATAAAAAAATTGCTCGGTTTTGCTTTATTAGGCCGACCCAGTCATGTCTCACATTCAACTATTGTTTAAGTTTTCAGCAAATATACCCTGAGTACGCACGCTCATAAAACTCACCTTGAAGACTGTACCGGATTTGTTGTCACTTACTACTAAATATTGTGTTTGTCACATTTCAGTTACTGAAATGTCTGCTTTGTGGTCTATTCACAAACTGCGCGTGGCGCTGCGGCGGGGCAGGCGCGGGTGTGGCGGGGGCGGGGGGGGCGGGGCGCTACGTGACGGCGGCGGGCGCTGCGGCGGCGCTGCACCCGGCCAGTGCGCTGCACGTGGTCCGGCCCGCCCCGCCCGTGCTGCTGTACACCGAGCTACTGTCCACCACGCGCACGTACATGCTGACGGTGTCGGCCGTACAGCCGCAGTGGCTGCACCAAGTGGCGCCCGAGTACGCGCGCCGCTGCCGAGCCAACCGGTGACGACGGCCGTGATTCCATTTAACGAAGATTCTTTATTCTTTCATCTGCCGCTGTAGGACTCGGAAATATTTGCTGAAGCATAAGCGACATCTGTGGATTTAGAACCGTTTTGTATTACTGCTATGACTTTCGACGGGAATGACAAGCGTTTTTATAACAAGTTGCCAAATCGTTTCTCTGGGACTTCACCGAGCTTAATTGTCTCTGCGCTTTTCTTGTGGTCGCCACTGTTGATGCTGATTAACAAGAGCTTAAAAAATGCAAATCCTGGCGTTTTTGACTGTCCATCATCGTTTATCGCTGATAGAGGTCTCTGTGTCCAGGCCCTCTGAATGTCCATTATTTGTGTACAAGGCCGAATTAACTCCATTTCTAGAATAAAGAGTTATCGTTTTGCTGCCCTAGTTAATTTGGTTAAGAGATATGCTTAAGATGCATTTGTTTTATAGATTATTGTTTTGTAAAGTGTAATTTTGATTGTCGGTTTTAAATGGAGCAATGCAATTGAAATGGATCATGTGTGATCATGTACCAGAATCTTAACATTTAGTGTAAATACATAAGTGTGTGATATACAAGTAAGTGTTAAAAGATTTATTTTTGTTTTAAGACACGATGTTGAGAATAAAATATATATAAGAAATATAAACTTAATTGAGAGAGCTATCAATTTAATATGATTCTCTGTATGAAAATAGTACAACGTAATAAACTAATTTCAAACAATGTCTGTATCTGTGACAACATTACCTAGTTCTATCATGTAAGTCCACGTCCTCACGGGTTCTTTTAAACACAACTATTTTATACCTCGCACTGGATTTTCAACTTTCAGCGTGTTAAACCTAGTGTTGAGAATCTCTATGTGCACATAATTAGCGCGGTGAAAAAGCGGGGATAAGTGGCTACAACGTTGCGCTAAGACCACCGCGTCCTTGTGAACGTGTGCTTAATTATTGTTAGTTTATTACCTGGTGCTAAATACGAGGTTTAGAATGTAAGACCTTATTGTTAAAACATTAGGATTGTAACATACTTAATAAAGTTTTATTAAAATTAAGTGTTTCATTTGAAGTCGTTATGAATATTTTATAATACCTTTATTAGCCGGAAACTGTTTCCGGTTAAAAGTAAACCAGCATAACATCGCCTTTTCTTTGTTGCGTGGGTATTCATTAAATGACTCCTTCCGCTCTGGGCGGAGTGGGAAGGCTCTGAAGGGAGTGTCAGACTTCTACTGACTAAAAACTACCCATGCTCCTTAGCCCTTTGTGTTTCGGGGCCGCGGTATCTCTTTCGAATAACCCGCAGCCCCAATATAACATTGTCTTTATTCTTATTTTAAAGAAAGGTATGAGGAAAGTAATCTCCAGACCCACACCTGTTTGAAAAATTCTTTCACCATTTGAAAGGGACCAGAAGGTCTTAGCCTATTTATCATGTTATATGTTTACACATACAGATACTTGCTGCACTTAGTTTGCATCAAACCGTGCAGTGAGCCTACAAAATTAACAATATCATGCAGCAAGCACAATAAATATATTTATTAGTGTGCGTAACAGGCTTCTAGTTTTATCCTCAACGAAGTTATAGGAGGTCGAAAATGGCCTGAACTGGTTCGAGAAAAGGATGGTACGGCCGTGCCCCCAGATATTTGAATTTGTCAAAATTTAAAAAAATACTCAAATATTATCACATGTTTATATTTTAGGAGCTGTAAGACTAAAACCCCATGTCAGCGCCATTGAAACGGTGAAAAACACGTTAACGCCGATATATCACTGAAAAGGCATCGTGTCGTGGAGGTCTGATTATTTTTTGTAAAACATAGATTTTGAATTTGAATTTGTCATATCATGTAAAATACACAAAAATATCTTGGGTTTATATTTCATGTTTCGATAGAGTGACCATGACTTAGTGTTTACAGAAAACTTTCCAGTTTCCGCCTATTGTATTACGAGTATCTAGTATACTACTTAGGAAATTATAAAGCTACACAGCTTTTATTGTTCAAGTTCAAGTTCAAGTTCAAGTTATTTATTTCATAACAAAAATACATTTGTGTCGAAATATTTACACAGTAGGGACATAAAAAAAAGGAACATAAACAATTACAATATAAATAAATTAGTAAGTAACCTCGTCCCACAGCCATCCTAAGTTAAAACGTCTATCCTAATTAAACTAAGTTCACAGTCATACTCGGATTAATACAGAAACAAAGTCCCTAGCAAAATACATTTTATATCATGAAAAAAAAAAACTTTTAAGAAATATTCAGTAGAAAAAAAAAAGCAAGCAAAAATCTAAAACAAGTCAAAGAACAATCGATACAGTTATTTAATTTAATAACTATTTTTAAAACTTTGGTCATTGCAAAATTCGTCAATAGAATAATAGGCTTTCTTGATTAACAAAGCCCTGAGTTCATTTTTAAACATGTTCACATTCTGAATATTCTTTAATTCTGTTGGTAATTTGTTAAACAGATTGACAGATTGCACACGTGACGAGTGTTTGACAACATTGAGCTTTGCCTGCAGAATAGTAGGAAGATCTTTTCTGCGAGTTTTTATTCTAGTTTTCCTTTCATCGTCTGTTTCAAAGTCGTTTAAGTTTTTTAATAAGTGAGTAAGGAGAACCAAAACATAAAGACATGGCACCGTTAAAATCCTTAGCTTAATAAAATACTCCTTACATGATTCAGTCTGGTTTAGGCGAAGCATGGTTCTTAATGCTCGTTTTTGTATGGTAAAAGCTGCTTTATTATTATATTTGTAACTATTTCCCCAAAATTTAATGCTATATCTAAGTTTAGATTCAACTAGGGCAAAATAGACGGTACGAAGTTGGGCACCAGACAAAATATCCCTCAAAGATCTGATAGCATAACATGCACTACTTATTGAATTCGTAATTGAATTTAATTCTGACTTCCAATTTAGCAAAGAGTCAATTTGTACCCCTAAAAATTTCAAACTTTCTACTATATCAATTTTACTGCCCAAGGATTCTACGTCTATTGTAACTTTGTTCCTTACTGTAGATCTAAATATCATACATTTTGTCTTACTTACATTTAAATTAAGATTATTCATAGAGAACCAGCTTTCACAAGCAGCTAATAAAACATCTAATTTACATTTTAAGGTCTCCATATTGTCAGCAGCTATAACAGCACTCGTATCGTCAGCAAATATTATTAAGTCAGCATCTGGTAAAATGTTTTTAATGTATTCAGTTAGATCGTTAAGAAATATTATAAAGAAGATGGGGCCCAATACCGAACCCTGAGGAACACCTCTAGTTACTGTAAATAGTTTCGATTTATGAATTTCTTCCACACCTTCTTGAAGCGATTTAATTTCGACGTACTGTTTCCTATTATTCAAATAAGAAGCGAAAAGTTTCAAAACGTTTGCTCTGATACCGTAGTGCTCTAACTTATCCAATAGAATGCAATGTTCTACAGTATCAAACGCAGAACTTAGGTCTAGGAATAAGCCGGCAACTTTAAGTTTATTGTTCAGTTTATTTACTACGTTGTTAACTAACGAGTCTATTGCATCTAGTGTCCCTTTATTTTTTTGGTATCCAAACTGATTACGGTTTATTATTTTAAGATTACTCAAATGACTTACAAGCCTAGATTTGATTACTTTTTCAAAAAGTTTCGATAGAACCGGTAACAATGAAATGGGCCTGTAATTGCCTGGATCCGTTTTAGCACCTTTCTTAAGAAGTGGTATAACTCTGGCTAATTTAAATTGGTCAGGAAAGACGCCTTCATCGACGCAGTTATTTATTATTTCAGCTATTGGGTATGCCAGTATATCTATATTATCTTTGATTACATGCAGAGGTATTTCATCGTGTCCAAAGGACTTTTTAGCATCCATACCCTTTACCATTTTATAAATCTCTATCGGCATTACAGGATTAAAAACCATAGGCTTATCCACTCTGTCTGTATTCTCAGTTAAATGTCTCATAGCTAGTTCTGGATTACCAGTATTTATGCCTTTACTGTTGTCAAACTTATTTGCAAAAATGTAAGCAATGTCTGTTGGATTACAAATTATTTTATTATTATGTTTAAGTATTATATTATCATTTTCGAAATTATTATCAATTTTTTTCCGAGTCTTATTAACTATTTTCCAAATTTCTTTGCTAGGATTAACAGCTTTATTTATTTGATCAGATACTTCCTTTTTTTTTGCGTTCCTAATCCCCTTTTTATAAATTCTAAAATACTGTTCACGATATTGTAATAACGATATATCACACTCAGCTTTATTTATAAAATTTAGTAATCTCTTCATTTTGCTGGATATCCTTATACCTTTTGTTAGCCATTTAGATCGACCAGTTCTTTTTAAATTTATTTTAACTTTACGTTTTTTAAAAGTATTTGAATGTAGTTCTTAAAATTTTCGTATAAACGTGTTTGTACCTAAATTCCAGTCGCGCTCCAGTAGTTTTTGCCTGAATGCACTATTATTCTTTTCGTTATATAATCTACGCAATATGTATTTCGAACAGACGCATTGTGTGGAAGTTACTTTTTCCAGATACGCTGTACAAAAGAGGGCTGCGTGTCCATCCGCTAATCTATTGTGGTCAATGTCTGTACTACTAACATTTCCATCACAGGTGTTGGTTAATATATTATCGATACACGATTCGGAGTTATTTCGAACAAATGTAATTGAGTCAAATAAATATCTAAAATTATAGCATGTCAACAAAGAAGTAAACGAACATCTCTTTTTGTCATGTTTTGTCAAGTCGATATTAAAATCACCGCAGATAAAGCATATTTTTTTGACAAAGTACTGCAGTAATTGTTCCAATCTCTCTAGAAAATCGTCAAAGTTTTTATCTACTGGTGTTCCTTCAGTACAATTAAATGTCGTCCTAGGGTTAATCATTTCCACCCTCCGCGAGGCTTGTCGGCGGGCCAAGAATGAGGCCCGCGAGGAGATGCTGGAGACTCTCAACAGAGATCCGTGGGGGCGCCCTTACAAGATGGTGCGTAATCAACTCCGCACCCGGGCCCCCCCGTTGATGCAGAGTCTCCGGCCTGAGCTCGTGGAGGACGTGGTGAGCGCTCTGTTCCCTTCGCGAGGGGAGCATCCTCCCCCGCCAATGGCTCCGCCATCCGCGATGCCGGAAGCGGACCATTCAGGAACCGATAACGACATTCCGGAGGTGACTGGGGTAGACCTGAGAGCGGCGGTACGGAGGCTGAATGCCAAAAATACCGCCCCGGGACCCGATGGCTTGCCTGGCAAAGCCTAGGTCCTGGCCTCAGAGGCTCTTGGGCCCCGACTGGAGGGGTTTTTTAGCGCATGCATGGAAAGAGGCCAGTTCCCGCTTCGTTGGAAGACGGGGAAGGTGGTCCTCATCCAGAAGCCGGGGCGCCCTGCGGACTCGCCGTCCGCATACCGGCCCATTGTGCTGCTCGACGAGGTGGCCAAGCTCTTTGAAAGAGTAATTGCAAACCGCCTCGCCGAGCACCTGGAGGGAATGGGTCCGCCAGCCGCCGGTCATGGGTGAGGCGCTCGACGGTGGACGCCATCATGCGCGTGAGAGCCCTCACGACGGGGGCTGCGGTCTCTCGGGGCGGTGTGGTCTTGGCGGTGTCTCTCGACATCGCCAACGCCTTAACACTATGCCCTGGAGCTGCATTAGGGAGGCACTCCGGTATCACCGGGTGCCGACCTACCTTCGTCGTGTGGTCGGGGACTATTTGACAGACAGGGCTGTCATCTACCCTGGTCAAGACGGACAGTGGAACCGGCGAGAGATGTCGTGTGGTGTTCCACAGGGATCGGTTCTGGGGCCGCCCTTGTGGAACATCGGTTACGACTGGGTGCGGCGTGCCGACCTCCCTAGCGGCGTCAGCGTAGTCTGCTACGCGGACGATACGCTGGTGCTGGCTCAGGGTGGGTCGTACAAGGCGGCGGCCGACAATTTGACACGCGGGGTTGCGATAGTCGTAGAGAGGATCGGGCAGCTGGGTCTCGAGGTGGCGCTTCACAAGTCGGAGGCCATGGGCTTCCATGGACGTGGGAATGCGCTGCCGTCGGGATCCCAGTTAATGGTGGGTGGGGTTCCCATCGGCGTCGAGTGTACTTTGAAGTACCTAGGACTCGTCCTCGACAGCCGGTGGAACTTCGTAGAGCATTTCCGACGTTTGGCTCCCAGACTGGAGCGGGCCGGGGCTGCCTTTAGGTGGCTCTTGCCCAATCTGGGGGGACCAAACGCCTCCTGCCGGAGGCTTTATGCGGGGATCGTGCGGTCCATGGCCCTATACGGGGCCCCGGTGTGGGCGCCTGCTTTGAGGAAGCGGGCCTCCCACTACCTGAACATGCCCAAAAAGGTCATGGCCGTGAGGATGATACGGGGGTACCGCACGATCTCCCGCGAAGCGGCGAACCTCCTTGCCGGATTGCCGCTATGGGATCTAGAGATCCATTGATGCAGGCGCGCGAGGACTATTGTCCTCGCGCGCCTGCATCAATGCCGCGCGGAGGCGCTGCGCCGGGGTTTCACTCCGCTGCCGCGGCAAATTGCTGAGCGGCGGACAGACCTCCGGTGCGATCTCATGGCGACATGGAGACAGCGACTGTCGCAACCCCGTGCAGGACACGCCACGATAGTGGCGGTAAGTCCCCTCTTTGAGGAGTGGCTAGAGAGGCGCACGGCGCCCTCACCTTCCGTCTGACGCAGGTCCTCACCGGACACGGTTGTTTCGGGAGGTACCTGCACCGAATCAGGCGGGAGGAAACGCCCGGATTGTGAGGATCGGCCGGAGGACACGGTGGAGCACACAGTGGAGGTGTGCCCCGCTTGGGCGGAGCCCCGCCATGTTCTCGTAGCGGCGATCGGCGGCGGTGACCTCTCGCGCCCGGCCCTGGTGCAAGCCATGGTCCGGGGCGAGGAGGAATGGGACGCCGTCGCCTCCTTCTGCGAAGCAGTGATGCTAGCGAAGGAGGCGGCGGAACCCGAGAGGGAGAGAACCTCTCGTCCCAGCCGCCGCGGGAGGCGCTCCGGACGTCGGGGGTCTCGCGATGACCTCCGGCCACCGTAGACGCGGGCCTGTAGACGGTGAGTGATGGGCTAACTCGCCGTCCGTCCGTCTTACGACGAAAACAGGCCGTGTCGACGGCGCGTTCGTGTTCCACGCGCGCAACATGGGAGGGGCCCGAAAGGGCCGACGCCCGTCGGGGCCGTGGGTTGTCCACAGGTTATCGCGGCCTCGACATAGAGGGCGAAGAAGGAACATGGGTGGTTTTTAGTCAGTAGAAGTCTGACACTCCCTTTCGCTCTGCCCAAGAGCGGAAGGGGTTATTCGATGATTTTACACCCGCCAAAAAAAAAAAGTATTAATCATTTTGAGAATACTGCCGCAAAAAAGGAACAGATTCAAATATGGAAGCCCGAGTAAATGTAAATGACATAACGTGGTGTTAATTGTTTACTAAACAACAGTCTAAGGGTTGCTCAGAAACTAGCTTGCCGTCCGTCCGTCTTACGACGACGACAGGCCGTGTAGACGGCGCGATCGTGTTCCACGCGTGCCTCAAAGAGATGTCAGCAACATGGGAGGGGCCCGAAAGGGCCGACGCCCGTCGGGGCTGCGGGTTGTACACTAGTTATCGCGGCCTCGACATATAGGGCTAAGAAGGAACATGGGTGGTTTTTAATAAGTAGAAGTCTCACACTCCCTTTCGCTCTGCCCAAGAGCGGAAGGGGTAGTTTGATGATTTCCCAACCCAAAAAAAATATATGTACAGGGTGGAATTTTGTAATACCACCGAAATACCAATTGTAATACCACTGATTTTTTACATATCCCCACAAAAAACAAATCTAGCAGGCCATCTGATTGTGCCGTTTGTACCAATCCAGGTATTAAAATAGTTATTAATGTAGGCAGTAGTGATTCTGCTGGTCACTTGTTCTCCCCACCACTGCGTACATTTTTTTGTTCTATACCATACCTGGGAAACCCCTAGTTACGGAGATATTGGGGTTCATAATTCCAAATTTTACACAGCTGTTTTTGTAAATACTAGTTCTTTAGGTTATAACTTAATTTAAATTACCTCCATGACCCGTTTACTATTCAAAGAATCCACTAGCACTATGTTTTAAGAGTGCTACAGTTACAGTTACTAGTTTACAACTGAAAAAACTGAAAAGCAAAAAACAAGCACATTTTAAATTAAATAAAACTTGGAAGCAGGCGGAGTTCATTTGGATATTAAATTATGAAATGAAAGTAGAATGGACCCCGCCTGCTTCAAAGTTTTGTTTAATTTAAAATGTGCTAGTTTTTTCCTTTATGTTTTTTCAGTCGGGTTTTTTAGTTGTTAACTACTTTTTTTAAATTTCAGTGATTTAACTCGTATTCGGAATCTTAATTCTAAGAGGCTAACAAACCAGTTTTTAATTAAGTAAGGAGCGTGTCATTCCTACCACAGCAAGGCCCTGCTTTTCAAAACATTGTGGGTAAGTACCTATCACGTCGGACTTCGCTGCTCCATTTTGTAGATCTGATTTACATACTATCAGATCAGAATGTTGCAGTCAGATTGAAATGAGATCGTAAATGGGGGATTACTTTTATGGTCCCAGCTCCATATTCTTGAACGCTGTGTAAAAAGTTTCCATTCCAGCTTCTAATTAAAATAGCTCCCTGCCAAATTTAATTTCCTTGCGCACTTCTTTAAAATTTATTCTATAATAAGCACCAATGGAAGTCGTAAAAAGGATCCAAGAGAGAAGTGACGACATTCCTCTCATTAAAATGATTCCAGCTGGAAGCGGAACAATGTTAATTCGATAATTATGTAAATTCCCAGAAATAATTCATTAGAATTTATGACGTACAGTAGGTGCATACCTACTAAATGGAATCGGCTGCGCCTGAAGATGCCTATTTATTTTCAAGGAATTACAGAGAAATGGAGAAATAGATAGAGGGCTGTGATAAATAAAACCTTAAGAGTATCAATCCATCCTTGAATAAAATTTGCCTAAGCATGATTTAGTTTACGAAACTTCATTCAATTTACATATACATAACGAACGATTTAGACTTTTGTTGAACTTTGCGTCGTTGCTTTTGCACGTGGCTATTATGGCAGGATAATAGGGCAATTAAGTGTAAGGCTCTCAATATTACCGTAGACTAGTACTAATACAGCCGCATGAAATCGTCGTGTTACATCGATATCAAAACAGCCCATAGCTATAATAATGTATTTCTATCAAATAGCCTGGTGTTTGTTACTCCCATAGAAATATAAAAACTTGCACCTATATTACATCTCTGGTTACTCCGAATCATTGAAGCGCCACCAAATTATTCAATATTCCGTTCAGGCACCGTCATATAAGTTCACAGATCTAATTTTGCAAGTCAAACTGTGACACCCGTACTCACATACCTACTCGTACATTTACATGAGAAACAGAGTTTCCTAACTTCATACGTGTAAATGCCAAAGCTTTATTATTTACACCGCCTACACATTATATTATTTGTGTATTTCATTTATGTTCGTACAAAAGGGATTCGAATGAAACACAAAAAGAAGAAGAAGAAGAACTTTTTATGTCATAATATTATTTTGCATAACATAACAGAAACTTCATTTCACAGAAAATCCTTTGGCATACACTTATTTATCATACATTCAAAACCTACTGTGTTCTAAACTGATAATATTGTAAGACATCTTTTGGGTATTCATTTTATTAAATCTAATCATTTTATTTAATCTATTTGTTATATCGAATAAATTAAAATTCCCGCAGAGCCCTTGACTGATATTGATATTCCAGGTGGTTTGCACTTACCTTTAGTTTAAAAACAAAACTTTGTAGATACCTTCTCAGGCACTAGTCCCACCGCTGGCGATATACGAGCCGAATTAGCATCAAAAACGGCCAAGTGTAAGTCGAGCTCGCACACAAAGGGTTCTATAGTAGGTACCAAAAAATATAATTAGAATTTACAAATATGTATAAACTCACGTAAAAGTCTTGTAAAGTCCCATCTCATTGAAACCAGTTTTCATTGCAAGTTCTAATAACTTATCAACAGTTCACTTCAGGAAATAAGAACCTCGATTTAATACGTAACAATTACATACATAGAAAAACAACGTTTCAACACTCTCTTACTAGTATATGGAGGCCCGACGATATTTATCCATAATTTCGCATCGTTTAAGTCATCCCCTCGACAACTGTGTGGTGCCAACAGTGCCGGAATAAAATATCTGTGAAATTCGGACGGACATAGCGATAGACGGACAGGATGTCCACTCAAATCTGTGTGGTGCTTTCTTCAAAAGACCATCTCAGGCATTAATCTGCAGTCTTCATGTGTGTATTATACCAAGATTATGTCTGGAACTTATTGTAAACCCAAACGTTTTTTTTTTAAATCGTTTCCTCACACTAGGAATTTCTCCTGTATTGTGGGTGCGTTCACAAACATTTAAACTCACATACCCAAATACCCAGACCCGGAACAACTATCTGTAGGTCATACAAATATTTGTTCCGTGCGGGCATTGAACCCGCGACACGCAGCGCAGCAGTCTATTGCTTGAGCCACTGCGCTAACCATGCCGTCGAATTTTAAAAGATTAAAAGAGTAACCTTTGGAGTTTCTTGCCGGTTCTTCTCCTTAAGAATCGACCAATGCACCGAACCGTGCACCTTTTTGTCGACGTTTTTTAAGTGCCCATGTAGGCCTATGTGAAATAAAAGTATTTGATTTTTGTCGCATTTTTTAAACTAGTGGTTTATTTCACAAAGTTCTCGCCGGGTGTGAAGGTGTTAAGAGTCACCGACCAGCGTTTATAAAACTATTGTGCAGGCGTATCTCGTTTACTCACATCACATGGTAAGTACCTACCTAAAATCTTTGGAGGCACGTTTCTCGGTTTCTCCATAGGTAGCCGCTTCTTCGTCGACGTTGGCACAGTGCCTTGGTTACCTACCATTTATCAGAACTCATCATGAAACGTAAGAAAAATATCTTATATCAAAAAAGATTTTAGGTTACTCAGAAAGTTTGTCTTTTAAACTTAGGTTTTCAGTGACCATGTTAACGAGTTACCTATCATCATTTACCATCATTCCTGGGCCTTATCTCATTTTATTTGGGGTCTACACAGCCAGCATGTCTTTTTTTACATACTTCTCTATTATTTGTCATCTCAGCAGTGACCTTCTTTCTAGCCATATCATACTTCACACAGTTTCCTATCCTTTGGTCTTCCTCTCTTAAAGTAATCTAAATTCATACTCAACATTTTCCCCATTACTCCGCAACACAATGTCCATACCACGATAACTGATTCCTTTTATGTTGAACTATTAACTCTTCGCGCGCCTTACGTGTTCGTAAGGCGCGCGCCATCTGTACATAAAACAATGGCTTTTTAATTGTGTCAATAATAAGGCGCTCAAGTAGGTAAGTACGAGTATACAATATGAAGATGTTAATTTTACCTGATTAATAAAAAAATAATACGGCTGTCCTAATTATCTACTTAGTAGACGATTTTTCTTGTTTAATACTTTTAAGACCGCGCTTTTATTAGTCTGCGTTTTTATTCATAGTCGGGTTTTAGTTTTTAAACTACTTTTTTTATTTGAATTTTATTTTTGTGTGTTATTCAATAATTACGTATTAATATGTTACTTTCATAATGTAATATTCTACTAAATGTTGGTTTGTTATTTACATAATACGAGTACCTAAATAACACAAACTTGACCGCGAGAACTGTTTGACCGCAATCTAAACGTATATGTTGACTTGAACTACGAGTAGAATATAATATACACATTTGTGATGTACTCGCCAATACCTTTCATTTGATACCAAACATGTTATGATTATCTCTTGCTAGCTTTAGAATTTGACATTTAACTTCCGTCATAAAAAGAATTGTTAAAATTTATATAGCCTATGTCACCCGGGCTATTCTTACTATTGACACCTTATTTATTAAATTACGTTTGGTAGTCTAGGCGCTACGGTGGAACATACAAACATACATACATAGACTGCCAAAATCATTACCCTTCCATTTGGCTTCGCTGTAGTCGGGTGAAAAAGGAGAATATGAAGGATGAGAAGCATCGACATAATTTTACCGCCTGAAGTTAAGTAACACCTTCTACAGAGAGCCGTTTTTACTTACCCGACTGCGGCGAAGCCCAAAAAGAGGGTTATTTATATTTTTATATCAATTAATTATTAAAGAAATAATAATAACTTATATTACGATAGAGTCAAGCAGTTTAATGGATTAATTTCAACAGTGATGTACAAATGGCATTTACTTTTTTTAACAATACAAAGAAGCATGGAATAAAAACATGACCGAAAACCTGGACCATTAACGAAGTCAGTAGATACGTCCTTATGTATAGGTACATATATGTAAAACTTAAGTACCATTTGTAGGTGCAAATGCTGCGGTCCCATACCCGCTGCGGCTAATGGGACTTCAGAATGGATGCCGTCGTCGATAACGTTCTCCCTCGTGTCTGCTTTTTGTGTTTTTAGCTCTAATTGCCCAACTTTCTTGTAATAAATTACTTGGTTTTGATACGCCATCAATTATCACGGTGCGTTGAACCGAGCTGGTTATACGTATAAAACACCATTTCCAGGATTTAACTCCGCTGTTTGTGTATTTTCGGTTGTTAGCTTTTCCCTTTATTTTATTCCTGGTATTTTCCTCACTCGATTCTCTTTTTACCCGACTGTGGCGAAGCCCACAAGGAGGGTGATGTTTTTGATATTTATTAAGTTCTCACATAATCAGTTTATAATGTTTTCATACATCCCGCAGCATCCAGCTGCAATTCAGCACGCGGGCCAAGTGCGGGTTGGTAATGGTATTTAATTTGTCACTGATAGACTAACTTGATGTATGTCCCGATGTTTTCCTTCAACGTGTTGAGAGCAGTACTGATTGTGCTTAAATTGCCAAATAAAATTGGATTTCTGATAGGCACAAAACTGACGTAATTAATTCATGTTACGTTTACTCTTCTGTTTTATCAACATCAATATATAATAAACAGAATATGAGATGAGTCCGCGGCCACGTATTCGCGTCTGTATTGGCACTCGTGCGTAAAAGTACAAATTGTATTAAAGCTTTGGCGAGCAAATGGAGTAGGTATAGATATTTCCAGCGGTTACCTCTCGGAAGGGTCCGCGGTGTCTCGAGGGGCCGGGTTTGGACCGCGCTACTCCACAAGGATCTCGTTACGTGTATCGTTTCAATATATCTATATCTTTGAGCTTACTTTGTTGTTGTAGTACGTTCACATTTATACAGAGATTATTTGAAAATTAAAATCGTGCCTTCAAAAAAGGGTTGTAGAATATGGAGCACTTACCTACTCGATTTATTGTAAGAAGATTGTAAGGTACCTCTTTAGACGCGATGTTTTCCTGTTATCTATTTCCCCTAAAAGTGACTCTTTAATTTAATGAAGGTTGACGTTTATCGTCTGTTTTGTTTACGGAGTACAGAAACGTAAAAAAATCTCTAATTAAGTAGGTACATATTTACTTAATTTGTAATTTTATAAATATCAGAACAGAAGCGATCACAAAAAAAATAGATAAAATAACGAATTTGCACTGACCTTATTAGTGATGTTCAAAAAAGAAGTATGTGAGGAACATATGTTTGTAGCAGGTGGCATACTGTAGTTTCTGCCTACTTCCCATGGAATCAAGGCGTGCGTTTATGGTGACGTGTCGCGTGTTCACGATGTTATTAATGTTTTCAGCAGGACACTGCTCCCTGATCATCTGGTCCATTGCACCGATATGAGAAAAAACTTACGCTTTGACCTATTTTTTTACCGTCCATTGAGTTTTTGACAGTCTTCGGAGGCTTATTCTGATAGAGTATCTACAATATGCTTTTTAAATGTGTAGCCTATAATAATGATTACCAAATATGTAACATTATTGGTGAAAAGTAAAAAGGTGTGCTGCGACAACTCTCGAGGGAAGCAAACGAGTACGTAAATGGGTTTGAAAATATGTTAAGAAGTTAAAGCGCCGTTTCAACGCTTAGAACCCCGTAAATATGCGATATTTGTACAGAATATAAATAAAAAAGGGACTTCTTCGTTTTCGTGAGTTAGATCACTTAAGTTCAGTCGCACAGCTCATTCACTGACGTACCTAAATGTACCTGTAAAAAATTCCGTACGTAGATTAACGTAATGTTCGTGCATTAAAATGCAGATGTAAATAATAGGGTTTGTTTTTTAGTGCGGTTCTGTCAGCAGCAGCTTTAATTCGAGTTTAATTAAAATTTACCCGCTATAAATTACCTTCTTCCGGACAAGTTGCGTTTCACAAAACGCAAGCATATGCCATTTGTATTGTCTGTGGTCTAGTTTATGGGTTGCTATACGCAACATCACGTAACCAGTACTTTGTATACTTTGCATCGAGGCATTCTTAATATTTATTACTCCAACATTTATTTAGAAGACTATAAAACGTCAGTGTCGCGGCATATCGACACATCCCCAAGGGAAATAACAAAACAATTCGCAATGGAATGGTAAACGTATACACTACGTACCTACAAAACTGCCGACAAACTTGTGTCGAGAGACACCTTTTAAATGTGCGTCTCTAGTATGCACACGCCTCTTGCATAGTATGCAGAAATTCGTTTACAAGCTAAATGAAGTAGGTGTCGCCCTGTTCTGCCAATATATTCTTTGACATATCAGTTTTACCCGATACCTATATAAAGTTTAAGTGAATACTGTTGTAGCCAATAAGTAACGTACTCACAGGCTCATCTGTCCTTTTGTTACCATTTTCTGAAGTACCTACCTGCTATCTACGTACCGTACGTACGTAGCAGTGCATTGCGTAGCATTTTGAACAAAATATAAATCTAATAATAACAATTAATCAGAAAGAAAACAAAATAAACTCGCTACTTTCTTTTTTTAAATCATTTTCCCCAAATACTCGTTATTTTAAGTCTGCCTGCTAACCTTCTTAGCATTAATTTCTTTCTTCTCTGAAATCCTATTGTTTATAAAATCTCATTACAATTTGTTATAAGATAGTCCCCGCGGGTACGCTACGGCGCAAAGTAATCAAATCGTTACACATTTATATAGATATTTAAGATATATTTTAACCAATGACGCGAAAAATGGCAGCGCTTAGGTAGAGATACTCGTGAAAGTGCTTATTTGCATCCAGATGAGAGAGAATGAGGAAAAATTAAGTGTTGAAAATGAGGCGACCCAAATTGTTAATTTAATTGCGAATTCATTCAAATTAAAAGTACTTGGCATACGATTTCTTTCAGTGATACGTCTCGAGAAATGTATTGGTTCATTTTCGAACCTCCTGCTGGCTAAACCTGCATATTTTATCACGTCATGATAAAATACACCTTAACATAATTCTAATGAACGATACTGCTATAACTTGGTCAGAACAACTTGATCTCGAGCTGACAGCACAGAGCGTGTGACATACAACTACAAAGACACAACCAGTATAGTTCTATTAAAGGCTGTCATTGACAGATACACTTTATTGCAGTCCTCCGATATCAAAAGTCAGGAAGCGCAGTTTCTCGTGCACCGGTTCGTCTCGGTCAGTAAATCAGGCGACGCGACGGTCGTCAGCCACACGGTACAGGCGGCATCTGGCTCTCTGATTGGGCGCTTCCTTCCGAAGGCGCCACCGCACCAAGATACCGACACCAGCTGTTCACACCTGCATTATTGTGAATACACCTACTTTAGTATTGTTACCTTTTAGAAAACGTTTTATTAGACTTTCTACTCCATCAAGTAGTTCTACATATAAAAGGTCCGACCGTGGACCTTGTATATGTGGAACTAACAGCGTTTTGAACTAAAAACTTCAAAGAATAGTAATAATTTAATGCTTTTGTTTATCACCTTAAGGCTCGATAAATCAAAGTAAAAGAACCTGTTTTAGGGGAAAGCTCTTAAGGTATTCCCAAGTTCATAGATATCGCCCGGGTTCTTACTGTGGTTACCGCAAAGAGGCGTAACCTATCTATCTTGGTAGACAATGGGTTTATTTCTCTGTCGATCTAGATTTACGGGTGTACCTACAAGGTAGTGCCATCTGAAACCCATCGGAAGCTACAGTTTGCTTATCAGTCGCGTGGTGTCGATATGCCATGGACATGAAACAATCAAATAGTTCAGCGTGGCTTTGATTCAAGTTTGTATATGGATCATATTTGTAATAAATTATTATTATTCTTATGTAGTTTGCGACAAAGTTTAAATACCTAATTGCGTATTATCTGATACACACTTAATAAAACGTACGACGAACATGTGGCTTTCGGCTAAGCCTGCGAGTTATCGTCGTTACAGGACGTTCACTTGGCAGTTTACCAGATCCTATTCCATGTGAGCGGCAAGATCAGAAGTCATTACTATTGAAAATGCACGTGTAATCGAAATTGGATTGAGAACCTCTATTTACTAACCAAAAAACAAAACGCCGCAAATGAATAATTTTGCTTTTGTTGTTGTTGTAACCTCCTGTAAGTAGTAAAACCTAGCACAGCTATCTGGTGGAACAAACTAGCGGTGTAATGGATATCTACTGCAGTTTCCACACGTTTGGGTGAGTAGCAAAAAGTTTTCAGCACGTTGTTTTGTGTTTAGTATTTATTATTCTGTAGCACGGAAGTGCAATTCACATATCGTGCGAGCACGGTGTGCGCTGAGCACCGGGAAGCGGCCATAAACGGAGGCAGTTCGCCTTACATTATATTTACATCGCATCAGTCGCGAAGAATGTTTACACTTTAATAAAAATGTTCAAGAATGTTTACTCTCAAATTGCGGTGCTTGTAATGAATTATCGCGCCCCAAGGAACAAATAGGTAATTTACGCGTAGACCTACATTAACGTTATATAATAGCATAAACGGATTTACTCACAGGTGAAGGCATGAAGATATTATTGTCGCGGCGCGGTATGGCGGTGCGGCGGACGCAGGGCGCGGCGCGGGCGAGGAGACAATCTCGGCGATGGCTCATTCACTGCTGCAACGAGCCGAGCAGAGAATTGAATTGGAAGCAAATGTGCCGTACGGATACTGCCGTCGAATATAAACTGAACCACTCCCGAGTAAGCGGCTCTGATCATGAAATAAAGAAAGCCTCAGAAATAAATTTTCTAAACGCGGACCGATTTTAAATTGGATAATAAATATCGGAAGAGATCTTGGCGACTCAACTTAATTATCACCACATAGGAAATGAATGAGCTGGTAAGGAATGTTATTATATTTATGCTGGGGTAGACAGCCGAAGGAAAGGTATGTAATGAGAAGAGGGTGACTCAGTCGGCTGTCACTCCGACCTGTCAGCGCGCTGACTCGGCTTCATAATAAGATATCGCTTGTTTATGTACGTATGACTTTATATTATGTAATCTAAAGAGCTTACCTTGCATGTGTACTTTACTATTAGTATCGTTAAAGTTGACATTAGTTACATCTATTGCAGAAAGACTCTATTGAGACTCAATCTACAAAATTTACAAAACTAAAAGAAAAAGTAAGAAACCCCGATAACAGAACAAAGTCGACCCAAACTAAAAAAATAATAATACGTATACACGTCATAATTTAAAAATAAAATGACAGTGCAGTTTCAATTGTTTATTAGTGGACTTATTGTGTACATCAGCGGGATAGAAGGCAGTGGTCGCAGTATTCCGGAGAGCTTTAACAAACGGCTGCGTGAGCCGAGGAAGTGTTTGTGGCTGGCTTCATTTCCGTGCGTGCGTCCGCGGCTATGGCCCTATTTCCTCTACGCTGATAGTTCGTTTACGACCGCAGCTCCTTCGCAACTGCCTCTGCGTTTGTATAGAACCTTATGCAATGTTACAAAGGATGAAGTTTAACTGATTTTCAATATATATTACAGCTTCTTTCTAACTTTGGGATGGGAAATATTATCTCAACAAGGTTTACACAATGCTGATGAAAATATGATTATTTCTATACAACGATTATGTATTAGAATAGGCGTTGGAAGAAATACTCGTAAGCGAATATTGTTTTTATTTAGCTATACGTATTACCTAGACTCAACTGGTTTTAACCGACTTCCAAAAAGGAGGAGGTTCTCTATTCGTGTGTATGTATTTTTACGTTTGAAGTTCTAAACTACGCAATACCACAGACTACAACTACAGTATATAATATAATCAACATGTTACCTATGCCAGCCATAATGTCGTCACAAAAATAGGTTGTAAAAGATTTGAATGACATTTCAAATAATATGTTAGTATTGAATTCCAAGTCAAGGAAAGCCATTGAATTCGAATAATACCTATTTCAATATTCGTTCGTCTCCGATTTGCTCTATCTCATATAATCCAGTGTGGATTCCTATGAAGTCGGATATTTCATGACAAATGAACTCATATTTGAAATTCATTTGAATAAGAATATTTTGTGTATCTAATCGAAATACCTATAATAAGTAAACATGATCTATAATTATGTGATAACTTATAGTTCAGTGCGTGCTAACTGTATTGATATAAAAGAGTTTTTATAATTCTGTAACTGTATGTGTAAATGTTTTCATAAATGCCCTTGTAAAGTTTTTATAAACAAGCTATAGTCGTATAATGTTGACGTGGGTTATACGTCATCATTATACGACTATATGTCGTTTACAACTCAAAACAATCCAAACGGGCAATAATACTTCTACATTTACCTTTTGGAATGGGGACTAATGACTATGGCGGTCATTTGCTTTATCCACGTAATGAGCCCGTAAGCGTTCATAGTCCATTCTGAAAAGTAAGTAGTAAGACTTCATTCTAGGGATCTACATAAGCCTCCTCATATTTGTGGCGATTAACACCTCTTTGATTGTTAGTAACACCTCTATGGGATTTTGACACGAGCTCTGCTATGTCAATTTGTCAAGAACTGAAGAATTATTTTTCCTGTATTCTAATTAATTCAATTATCCTAATTTATTCTTTATTGAGAAGCCAATCGGCCAATTAAATTATATTGGCATGAAATTAAGGTTTTATTGAGTTCATATCGGCGGGAGCAGCTATCTCCCGCATTTGGTGACCCCGACGTGATGATGATCGTTTCCGGCTGACAAAGCAACATCAGGAGGTGAATTGTGACCAGTAGCTAGACAAGCAAGCTCCAACGCCGGGGCCGGAGTGCCACTTCCTATGTCAGTCGGTGATTTTTCAAACGAGAGCAGGAACCATATTTTGACGTTGATTTCGACGCTGCCGTCGCGCAACCAAAGTTAATAAAAATTTCATCGAAAATTTCATCGCGTTTCTGCAGAAGTTCAGATTACAATTTGCAGTTGGTACCTAACGACTGCAATCGCCGGAACAACTGCCCAAAGTGCATAATCGCTTTTTGGTGTGTTTTGAGTGCAAGTGTTTGTAACTTTCCCGCATCTTTGAATGAAGCTTAACATCAATTTAATATTACTCAGCTGATTGATCGAAAATTGATTTTGTAAAAATTTGTATATTTTGTTATTTGAATTTCTACCTACTGCTAACGTTAATTTCTTTTGGGTTTGGTACTGTAGTTATCAAAATTGATTTATTATTATTTGTTTGTTCTGCGGTGCTCGGGTGTGTGGTATTATTGCTACTAGGTTTGTACAGGTTTTGCATCATGGAGAATGAACAGCTTCAGGCACAACTTGAGCAACTAATGGCTGAAAATGCAGCATTACAAAAGCGGCTAGGCCAAAATGAGGTGGAGGCAAAGGTATGTAGGGTAGCAGTGAAATTACCTACATTTTGGGTTGACAAACCCGCAATTTGGTTTGCACAAGTGGAAGCCCAATTCCAAATTGCTAATATTGTTGGTGATACTACCAAATACAATTATGTAGTAGGTCACCTTGATCAAAGGCTGGCAGGTGAGGTCGAAGATTTAATAACCAATCCTCCAGCCGAAGGGAAATATGAAAAACTGAAAGAAGTCCTCATTCAACGACTTTCAACTTCCCAAGAGAAACGAGTTAGACAGCTTCTAAGTGATGAAGAGCTCGGTGACCGGAAACCATCACAATTTCTTCGTCACCTTCGCTCACTTGCCGGGACGTTTCTTTCAGATGATAGTATCATACGCCAACTTTGGTTGCGCCGTTTGCCTCAACAAGCTCAAGCAATACTAGCAGCACAGGCTGACCTCAATTTGGATAAAGTGTCGGAGTTAGCTGATAAAATCGTTGAGTTAGCCCCATCACCTGTTGTTTGTTGCACGTCGACAACTTCAACTTTTTCTTTGGCTACATTGGCTCAGAAATTGGAAGATGTGACTAGTCAAGTAGCTGCACTCTCGAGGCGGCAACACCGTCCCATTCGTGACCGGTCTGCATCTTCTGGCAGGTCGGCATCTTCCGATAGAGCAGCGAACAATTCCAAGCGATGTTGGTATCATAAGAGATGGGGTGTTAAAGCAACTAGATGTACTAGGCCATGTGATTGGGAGTCGGAAAACCCAAAAAGCAGTCAGTAGCGGCGGCAACTGATTGCGAAAACATCGGTCGCCGCCTTTTTGTCACAGACCATGTGACCAGCCGCCGGTTTCTAATTGACACTGGGTCAGACTTGTGTTGTTTTCCGCATCGCTGGTTATCGTCACGCAGGCAGCCTACTGATTATGAACTAAGTGCCGCTAATGGAAGCAGTATACAAACTTTTGGTACAGTAACCCTTAAATTAAATTTTGGTTTGCGCCGCGTTTTCACTTGGCAGTTCGTTATAGCCAACGTCAGCACAGCCATTATTGGTTCTGATTTTTTGGCATTTTATCATCTTTTACCCGACTGCCGAAATAAAAAATTGGTCGATGGCACCACTGGACTAACATCTGCTGCTTCTGCCGCTAGTTTTGATCAGCCCAGCGTACGAGCAGTAGCGTCTGGTAAGTCAATATTTACTCAGCTTCTAGCAGAGTTTCCAGATATCACTCGACCTCCCGGCCTCCCTAGAGTCATCAAGCACGACACAGTGCACTACATCAAGACCACAGACGGACCCCCTGTTTTCTGTCGACCTCGTCGTTTGGCGCCACAGAAATTGGTTGCGGCTAAAAAAGAATTCGAGGAAATGGTAAGATGCGGGACAGCTCGGCCGTCAAAAAGTGCTTGGTCTTCACCATTACATATGACCGTTAAAAAAGACAATTCCTGGCGCCCTTGCGGTGATTACCGCGCCTTGAACGCCAGGACCGTACCAGATCGATACCCGGTTCGGCATATCAATGATTACGCCCATAACCTATCTGGTGCCAAGATATTTAGCACACTGGACCTCGTTAAAGCTTATCATCAAATTCCGATTTTTGAAGAGGATATTGCCAAAACTTCCATCGTGACCCCGTTTGGCCTCTTCGAATTCCCGTATATGAGCTTTGGTTTAAGGAACGCTGGCCAAACCTTTCAGCGTTTCATCGATGAGGTCACACGGGGTCTCGAATTCTGTTTTCCTTACGTAGATGATATTCTCATATTTTCCAAAGACGAGTTTTCCCACCTTCAACACCTGCGTGTCCTTTTCAAACGCCTGCAAGACTACGGAGTGGTGATAAACCCTTCTAAGTGCGTCCTAGGTGTCAGCGAAGCCGTATTTTTGGGTTACCATGTCAGTGGTGATGGTACTCGCCCTCCTCAGGATCGAATTCAAACGTTGCTGGATTTTCCGCCACCTGAGACAGTACAAGGCATGCGCCGGTTTCTGGGTATGCTAAACTATTATCGTCGATTTGTGCCTCGTGCAGCGCAATTTCAGGCTCCTTTGATTGATGCATTGGTTTCAACTAACAGTAAAGGTGCAAAGCCATTCCCATGGTCACCTGAACTCTTGCAAAAATTTGATGCTTGTAAAAAGAGCCTCTCCAACGCAACACTGCTGCAACATCCAATCAGCAACGCAAAGTTGGGTTTATTTACTGACGCATCTAGCGTTCACATTGGGTCCTGCCTTCAGCAAAATCTAAACGGCCAGTGGTATCCACTTTCTTTTTTCAGCAAAAAGTTGACTCCGCAGCAAGCACAGTGGCCAGCTTATTACCGTGAATTGTTAGCGATCTATGAAAGCGTTCAACATTTTCGTTACATTTTAGAAGTTCAGCATGCAACAATTTTCACAGATCATAAGCCACTTTTGTACGCTTTTTTACAGCGACGTGAGAAACTTCCACCTCCACAACTTAACCAGCTATCATTCATTAGTCAATTCACGACCGACATCCAGTACATTAAGGGTGAAGACAATATCGTGGCCGACGCTATGTCACGCATTGACATAGACGCCATCACTTTGGACCAAGATTTTGAAGCTTTGGCTAAGTCGCAGGCATCAGACCAAGAACTTGCTAATTTATTGCAAGGTGGTTCTAGCCTAACACTCACCAAAATCAATACATCAGGGACCAACACTCCGGTTTACTGTGACATATCTACCGGTAAGCCACGTCTCTATTTGACCCCTTCCTTCCGCCGTACTGCTTTCAATAAATTGCACAATTTGAGCCACCCCGGTGTTCAAGCTACGACTCGTTTGGTGGCAGAGCGTTTTGTTTGGCCTTCGGTTAGAAAGGATTGCCGAGATTGGTCCCGATCTTGTGAAGCATGTCAGCGCAGTAAAATATCAAGACACAATTCTTCCCCTGTCGGTAATTTTGACATACCATCTGGTCGTTTCACGCATGTCCATATCGACATCGTTGGTCCTTTGCCCGTCTGTAACGAATATCGTTATTGTTTGACTGCAATAGATAGAGTGTCCAGATGGCCCGAGGTTTGGCCCATGCGATCCATTACCGCCGAGGAGGTAGCCGAGACTTTTACTAAAGAATGGGTACCTCGTTTTGGCGTTCCGTTGGTTATTACTACAGATCAGGGTTCTCAATTTGAGTCAGATTTGTTTCACCGATTACTGCAGCAATTCGGTACCAAGCGCATTAGAACCACTTCATATCATCCCTGCGCAAACGGGATGATCGAGCGAGTTCATCGGCAGCTCAAAGCAGCGTTAATGTGCTATAATGATTCTTGGGTGAGGTCCCTACCGATGGTTTTGTTAGGAATGCGTTCGGCGTTTAAAGAAGACCTCAAAGCCACGGTAGCGGAATTACTTTACGGAGAGCCTCTTAGGCTCCCTGGAGAATTTTTGGTGCCTCCTTTAGCATCTGGAAGATTTGAAAATCCTGGTGATTTCGTTGTTCAGCTGTGACACAAAATGTCATTGGTACGTCCATTGCCAGCTAGTCGACATGGTGAAACATCTTCATTTATATTCAGGGATTTGTCGACTGCGACTCATGTTTTCCTTAGAAACGATACCATCCGAAAAGCGTTGCAGCCACCCTATACTGGTCCATTCCAAGTCCTGGAGCGTTCGTGTGATGGGAAGACCTTTACTCTAATGTTAAAGGGCAACAAGACCGTCGTAAGCGTCGACAGACTCAAACCGGCTTTTATCGATAATTCTGATCTGCAAACGACCCACTCAATGCCATCGCCCGCATCGGCTGATTTTCCTCTTCGGCAAGCCGTAAAAGATAAGAAGTCGTCCAAGCCCTCAATTCCACAGCAGTCAGTAAAGATTCAGTTGCCAGTAAAGCAGTCCTATACCACACGCTCGGGTAGGCGCGTTAGATTTAAGAATTTAGATTAATTTCTTGTTTTTTTTTTTTTTTTTTTTTTATTATTGTGCCTTAGCTGTTGTAAGAATGATGTTAGTTATTTTAGCTTGGTTTTATTCTCTCCGTAGGGGGGTGGTGTGGCGATTAACACCTCTTTGATTGTTAGTAACACCTCTATGGGATTTTGACACGAGCTCTGCTATGTCAATTTGTCAAGAACTGAAGAATTATTTTTCCTGTATTCTAATTAATTCAATTATCCTAATTTATTCTTTATTGAGAAGCCAATCGGCCAATTAAATTATATTGGCATGAAATTAAGGTTTTATTGAGTTCATATCGGCGGGAGCAGCTATCTCCCGCATATTGTCTTAATCACTCTAATTAGGAAACGAAATGCTGATCTCAATCGAGGTTGTTTTTCTCTCAAAAGGAAGAAGACGTTGGTCGTCTAAAGATAGAACCGGTCGCCATTTACGGCCCCCATGAGAATTGGTGGCCAGTCCTTTACGGGTTCCGTAGATTATTTGGCCTTGGGTTATACACTGGATAGAGATTTATAGATGAGTATATCAATGGCGAAGGTTGCTTTATCATTTTTAGCTTCTCTGTCTATCATAAAATATTATGGAGGTCAATATTTAAAATAAAAAGGTTTTATTGTCAACCTTCTCCACATAAACATAATGTCTACTGTGACAAAAGATCTCTTTGATTTATCATCGTCTAATAGGGGCGCTCATTACAACCCCAGCATCATTACAAATCCCACGGTAGGCCCTTGTATCTCAATGGCTCGGAGCTCCGGGATACAGATAACAGCCGCGTCCTCGATACCTATGTGATTTGCAACCCTTCTTATTACATACAACATTAAAATATACATTTTTATGTATATCCCTAAACATTAACAAATCGGGTATTTTGAAGCACGAGTTGAGAATGATATTTAGACACTTTTATTGGTAATGAAACAAAAAAATACAGCGTTAAAATTACGTAATGTTGCGACAATGAGTTTAGTTAAATGCATAGGCATTCATGTTTTGCAGTTTCTCAGTGTCAGTAAAAAAGTTAAATAAAATTGATTAATATTATTTTAACCAACATGCGACAAAACCTTGATAACTCGTCTATAGATTTACAACATATCACTTAGGTATACTTGCTAGACTGTACTAGAGTTTCTCCAATTATTTTGAGAATATAAACGTTGGCGTGTTATCGTGTGCACGATAAGTTACAACAAATTGGTTCGTATTTGGATGGGTGAGCACTCACTGGTTTTGATAAACACTCATTTTTTATTCACATCGTTAGGCTTTTTTCGTATAGAGAATACAACTTACGTAGGTTATATGGTTGTAGTTATGTATTTTTCTTTAAAGGTTTAGGTAAGTCTAGTGTTAAAGGGAACTCTGACTGCAACAAATAAGGTTTAGTTTAAAACAAATTGGAAACGCGGACAAGGTTGAAAGCGTAAATGAGAGTGTCGTGGTCAGCAGATATACATATAAATGAGTTGGCTCACCCCGGACTGTCTTATCGGTTCATTGTCATCGCGACTCGGCGTGAATCTCTACGAATGACTAGATATTCCAACTCTTTATAGGGGTTCCCGCATGTATGCGGCATGTAAACCTCATCTGTGAAAAAACTTAACAAAAAAAAAACAAACTCAGAATGACGGCTTCACGGCTTCGAAGGCTCTGAATTTTTTATGTATTGCTAAACCGGGAAAATGCAAAGCTGTGACAGCTCTGTAATCATGTAGGAAGCGTACCAGATTCAGTATTCGGAAAAAATAAAAGAAAGCTATACGTTGAGGACGGACACAAAACACGCCCCGCAGCTATATTTTTGGACGAGTAGATCACTAAGGCCCTGATAGCGCTAGACAAAAGAATACTCACATACAATAAAGAAGTCAATGTAGAGATCTAAAGCGGACAACGGTTTGTTGAAAACCGCCTTTCCTTTGTGAACGGCTCTCTTTTATGCAAGTTACTATACCGTCTTCCGTTTAAGCAATGCCATTACCTCTCGATCGAATGTGAAGTATTCGCTTTAATGAATCCACTCGACTCGAGGAATTCTCCACTCGGTCCCTATTTGCAAGAAAAGAGTGCATTACCATCGTAAGCACAATAATGGTTCGTTAGATGGCCTACTTTTTGAAGGATCAATGGGTGCGTGCGTACTGGCATTTGTAAGATAAAGGCTCGCGTTCTATAAGCATTAAATAAACTTGACGCATAAACTGCTGTATTTAGTTAAGATAACGAGGCAGTTTCTTTAAGAACTTTTGAGTTATAAAGTTCTAGTCTAACTACTAACATAAACTGATAAGCTAACTGTTAGCTGTTTACTGATCAGCTAAATGGGTGATAGGCAGTGTATTTGCATTGCGCAAAAATTAAAGAAACGTTACATCAGCTATTGTAAGCTGCGCTGATCCAGTGAAATATGAAACATGTAGGGGAGCTGGCAGGCCGCCAACTGCTTGCATCACACTATAACAAAGGGTTTCATATCAGGAAATTGTTCCTAGAACAATAGCAGAAAATATAAGCCTGCTTGTATTACAAGCTCGAATATCCCGCACTTGAAAATATTATCGGAGACATCCGAGGTTGTTCATACGCTTATGAAAAGCATTCTTTGTAGAAGGTAAACGTTCTGTTGTCATACAATGCTAATGAATAGCATTCTTTATTTATTTTCCATTTTCAGAGTTCGCGTAAAATATCTCACAAAGGAATACCTGCACACCCTTGATTAATAAAAATACAACCCAAAAACAAGATATTTTTGAACACTAATATTTTATGCATTTCATTTTCAACCTTTTGATGTATTTACTTTGAAACTCCACGAACTTCATGCACATGGCAGTTATTAATACCGTTTTGTTTTTGTTCTATGTGTACAGTAAGTAATTGGTATTAATATTCTTTTGTGTTTATATTGCTTTGGGTATGAAATAAACAAATGTAGTGAAACGTGGGTTTTCCCTCGGGCAAATAGCATGAAGCAACTGAGGAAAACGACTTTTATTGGAGCTGGTAGGCGAAGGAATAACAAATAGTCAACACTTGTGCACTATTGCAATCTTTTAAGCTCTATAATGATAGTAACCGGTGCTACTATATAAAAGACGTCTTTTACTGATATTGCTTACAAAATAAAGAGCTCTCTGGTACTTGCAGGAACATATGTCCCTTTTAGAGCAGTGTTCCTTTGTTCATTACTGTCTTGAGACGACTAATTACACTAAAGTGCAATTTGCAATGGAACCTTAGTAAGAAAGAGCTAATTTTAGTTTGACGGTGTAAAATATGGCAGTGGAATTAGTGTAGGTCAGAGCGTCGTTTGTATTGAGTTAAGAGCGTCGCAATCCCGATGAAGCCGCCAGTTGGCCGGGGGCCATTCTGCCGACCGGATCTTTTTATTGCTTTTTACAATACCACAACAAATATCTGTTGAGGTCGTTATGTACTAGAAAATGTTCACTTTGGACACGAATCATTTAATGCACGAGCACATTGTGTTATAAACTATTGTTTAGTTTTGAAGATAAAATGGCATATACATACTTTTATAACTTTTCAATACTCATACTCTGAAAGTAGGTCATAACATGCCTGCGGAGCGGGTTGAAAGTACTACTTTCCAGCCCTAGGGAGAATCGCTTTCAACTGATAGCTGTCAAATTATTTAAAAAGACTAGGTCTATTTTCAGATTTTTATTGAACCATGTTCCAACTTTTTATACAGCCACTAAATTACAGCGCGATCTAAAATTAAAATAACATACAGGTAACTTAGAATATAATTTATTATAATAAGACTTTAAAATGTAATTTAAACTATTTCTCTGAAATAACATAGATTTCGGAAAAATCTTTGCATTTTTTTTAATGATTAACATGAAAAATACTGGCTGTATAGCTGGACGACCAGAGGACAAAAAAATACAAATAAGCGGGAAAGCGACAATGTGATCGACACTCATTTTTGCTTTAGTTATTAATTTATGTTCTTATTTTTACTTTCCTCGTATTCGTAATGAAAAGCACAGTGTTTACCTCGGGTAAATTACTTATTTAGTCCCTCGAACTATTAGCGCCCTCACTACGTTACGGGCGCCAAACCCCGTCTCGGGACTAAATAAGTAACTTTCTCCCCTCGGATAACAATGTACTATTTCACACTGCACTGAGATAAATTCAGTAAAAGGCTAAGTTAATATTTCTTGACGTAGCAGTCTTCGTATTAAAGTAATATTTCTGATTCGGACAGCAAGCTCGTTTGTATGTACCGTGGCATCTTGCGCTTTCTTGCTACGGCGTAGTCAAGTGCACGAGATGCTACGACAGCAGCGTAGCACTCGTAACAGACAACTTGTTTGCACAATTTATTGCTCCCCCGACTGGGGATATGTTGGACTGGTTGTTCCTGAGACAGCACCAGATGACGAGCGCTTTTATTTTATACCAACTTAGCTGTTAGTACTGATCTTTTGTGACCTACCAGGACATGTTGTATTTCATGACCGGAATGTCATTGTTTTTTTGTTTTGTGTGGCACTCGTGGGCAGCAGCTGAAAATCAGCGTCAGGTGGTGCACTTTGTGTCGCCATCTGGCATTGTGCTGATCTGTGGCCCTTTTGGCATTATTGGTTTTAATTATTTTGAATTTGTTTTGTTTATTTTTAAGGTATTTTTGCCAAATAAACAATATTTCCTTTCTTTCTTTCTCTCACGTCAACTTCAAATAGCCCCTTTGGCACGGTTTTCCCGTATCAACCCAACACCTTTGTTATTAATTTCCAGGAAAGTTATCTGTTTGACAGTATGGTTTTACACAATAGCTAGAATTCTGAAAAAAAAACATGAGCAAGTTATAAATCTGTGTATTCCAGCTTGAACACCGTATACACTTTGATAGGGAGGAGACGAAGCGTATTCGAGTATAACCGATGAACGTTTATGATAACATATCTGATTGCCATGTTTCATGAACCAAGTCTGGTTGCAGCGCGAATAAAATTGAATACGAAGATGAATATTGTAGTGAAGAATATATTTTTCATTAAAATTCACATATTAAAACATGTTTTAATAAATACCTAAACATTGGTACGTCTGTATTATACACGTAAGACGAGGCATTAACACTTTATTTTTCTTCACTTAACGATTAAAATTAAACGATTAAAAACAGCATTTTTATATATTATATAAACGTGGTGGTGTGTCATTTATTGCGAACCAAGTGTACAATGTGGTGTTGTATTTTGGTTAGAACTTATAACATAGCAGCCTTTTACAAGTATTGCAATCTACACATTATTAACCTGTCCTTATCTATATCTTCATTTTAGCATGCATTTAATATTACACAGAGTTATTTATTTTAAAGAAATTATAGTTATGTCAAAAATTGCCACCTTGTTAATGGCAACTAGCAGCTGACTTCTCATTGATACAAATCAATGAGAAATTAAATTAAGGCGTATTTTGAAATTAATTTAAGGTGTATTTTCTTGGAGGTGGCGGAACGCGAGAGGGAGAGAACCTCTCGTCCCAGCCGCCGCGGGAGGCGCTCCGGGCGTCGGGGGTCCCGCGATGATCTCCGGCCACCGTAGACGCGGGCCTGTGGACGGTGAGTGATGGGCTAACTCGCCGTCCGTCCGTCTCACGACGAAAACAGGCCGTGTCGACGGCGCGTTCGTGTTCCACGCGCGCCTCAAAGAGATGTCAGCAACGTGGGAGGGGCCCGAAAGGGCCGACGCCTGTCGGGGCCGCGGGTAGTCCAACGGTTATCGCGGCCTCGACATAGAGGGCGAAGAAGGAACATGGGTGGTTTTTAGTCAGTAGAAGTCTGACACTCCCTTTCGCTCTGCCCAAGAGCGGGAGGGGTTATTCGATGATTTTACACCCACCAAAAAAAAAAAAAAATCTTCTTAATCTTGTTTTCTCTTTTAAGACCGCGGTTTTATTAGTCTGCAATTTTTTGCGTAGTCGGGTTTATAGTTTTTTAACATTTTTTTTTTATTTGAATTTTATTAGAAAATCGTTAGTTAAATCTAATTACTCGACAGTGCAGTGCAGTGTAGTTACAAACTAACCTAATACGTATATGGCTACATCTTATAAAAATTATACAAATACTCGCAAATCTTAACATTTCACATATGCCGACGTATTTCGAATCGATTGGTTACTGTATAAGTCGATACAACATCAAAAGATGTACCACAAAAATAGATCCTGAAAGTTTCATTCCAGATTATACGTGTAAAATGCTAATAGTCTATCTGGCATTTGGAAAAGCTGGTAGCCAATCCAGGCATCGTTATAAATTTTACTTCGTTTGCAAACGGTGAACGGTGGGCGATTTTAATGGATGAATTTTTATTTTCGAATTTGTTAAAACTGGTCTCTTCAAATTGGCTTTAGCTTGTAGGTACTATGAATAACTGCGATTCAATTTATTTGAAATTGAAGTTAAAATCAATATCGATCAAATTATAAAACATTCATAATCTTCAACTTTAAATATGGCATGGACGATCGAGCTTGGGCTCAAGCTACTCTTCCCATTTGCATGGGAGGACTCCGGAAAATTTCTAGTATTAGTTTTCATATCCTCGGTCCACGGTGCTGAGAAATTATTCATAACTTCCACACTGATTGATTTTTATGTGCTGTGCCGATTTCTCTGTGGCTATCGATGCTTGGAAACTAGCTTACCGGAATTCTGACCAACCCGACAATTCATCTTCCTAGAGACGGTGCGATGAGCCGTTCCGCAGAGTATTTTAGGACACAGGTTAGGACATAAATTTGTTTACTGAGCACTACTGATACTTCTGCAGAGCGTGCGCGCTGGCTGGCTCTTGATCTTTGGCTTTATGCACTACCGTCGATGAACGTGCGCATTTTCTTAGACGACACCACTTTCTACTTCTTTTCGATTAGGAGCTCATTGTGGTTTTCCGGATATCTGTCACTGTGGGAAAGTTGTGAATAGCCTCGGATACAAAGGCTTGTCCTGCAGCAGAAGTACGCCAGCGCTCTTGTCACCGTTGGCGTTCCAGCTATATTAGACCCCACTGGCTTGGCACGCGACGTGGCTTTCAGTGTGGTATGTAACATAATTATGCCAATACTCTTGCGCAAATCCGTCTTCCTAGCTCAGCGTATTTTGCTGGCGCCACTGCGGCATACGAACCATTTAGGGATGATGCCCTCGGGCCAAGTGGTCCGAGTGCTCACAGCCTTTTCCAGGAAATATCCACACATTTAATTAACTGACGGTTCCTGTGATTCAAGGGCTGACTTTTACCTTGCCTAAGGATGACTATACAGCGTGGCAGTGCCAACAGTCTTTTGGACACATTACCGGTTGTAAGCGTTGAGGAGGAGTTTTTGATCAGGTCCTATGTTTTAGGTTGTTTGTAAGTTTAAGTTACTTTATTTACACATATATTTACACAAATAAAAAAAAATTATTGATAAATAACCAAATCTACTGCCAAAAGTGATTAATAAGCAATGATTTCATTCACACATCAAGTACAAGCATATTACGTGGTAGTTACGAATGAAACACCTTATTATTTCCCATAGCTGCCGTAAAGCGTGCACCTCAGGGATAACAGGGTGGAGGCAGCGCCTGCCGGCGTAATTTAAACATTACACTCCGATTAGCAACATATTACAACTAGTAAGCGAGAAGATTATTATAATCTCCTTACATAAACGTTTGTTGTTAACTGCTGCCTGATATGCGCAGAAGTGATTTTGTATCTTACATTAAGGCTGGTTTACACATCGTCATTAAGGATTGATTCTACTCAGGCTATTTTTGTTGATGATTTAATTAGAAAAAGGTATACTGTACTTACTTATTTTTATCATAATTTACCAGTTATCATGGAACCCAGCCGAATAAAACGGGTAAATAAGTGTCGTGGGCTAGTTGATGAGCTAAATAAATGTTAATTGCTAACTGCCTTATCAAAATATCAAATGTAGCACAAAGCAGGTACGACTTAATTCTCCCCAATATTACTTTTTCAGACTTGCTACATTATTAAACAAGTGATATAATTTCGTCTCCCATCCTTCCCTTATTTAATATTATATAAACCAGTTAATATTTTTGCTTTGTCATTGAGGATATTATAGTCCTTTCCTGCTCCGAAACAATAAAGAAACACGATATGAGCTGCATTGATTGTGGAACACACTTGTTTTTATTTGATAGAGCAGTGGGAAATACGGATGAAACTGTAATTTATAAAATCTATTTTATTTGTCTGCGCTGTTAAAATGTTTTACGGTTTATGATGTTTTTAGGACGTACTTTGTGATGATGTATAAACTTTTATGATTAATATTTTCAAAACAACGGTTTGTTATGGACCATCAAGAATTAGACCATCCGAGTCTAATGACGTCATATTTTTCATTCCACTCTGAAATAGTAGTCTATTAAAGTTTATATAAAATTATAACTTAGGCTCTCAGAACCTCATTCATTTTCTTTGTGTTCTCAGCGGACTGTAGTATTTAGTTTAATTAAACTTGAACGTCTATGCTCCTAATGACGTCAGATAGTAGAAGTGACGTTATCTCTTCATAACTTTGAGTTCGCGTGCATTTGGATTGCAAATGAGTTGATTTTGAATCAGAATGATTAAAATGTGCAAATATAAACTTTAAAGTCCGTTGTCTTTTTAATGAAAATAAATTTGATACCTCATTTTATCACACAAACGATGTAGATATTTAAATAGAAATCGTAAAATCTCTGCTCAAATAGTATACGTCCAGAAAATCGTTCTAGCCAAATATAGAGAACTCATCTAGCGGAATAAGAGTTGAAGGATAAAAGGACTTTGGCCAGTAACACGATCTGCTTGTTTGAGATTAAACTAACCCGAAACTGGATGCGCGTTAATGCTTCTAATGTGTGTGTGTGTGCGTGTCTTTGTGTATGGAGCATATTGGCTTAAGTGGTTTCAGGAAATCAAACCACTCGGTATCGATAGCTTAAATACGGGGAAAACTATTAGAAGGAAATGTAGGTTGTATTCATATATATATATCAATACGGATACAACACTTTCCAATTTTCATACAACTCCAGACATATTCACGACTGAGCCCTAGCTCCGGCGACGGTATACGGGAATTCGGTTTTCCAATAACATTTATACTCGGGTATGTAATAATAAAATGAAATGGAAATCAGTTACATACTGACCTCTTTGAAGGAGATTCGAACCAATTTTCTCAGAGAAAGATCGTGGAAGGTCAAGAAGTTGATTATATTATTGTCATACATACCGACACAGACTGATATATACCTATAGTTGTCTGGGTACAATAAATAACGAGCATGAATAGTTAATATGTCTCCGATTCGGGATCCTTTACAATTAGGGTACGTCAAAACACTGGACGGCTTTAGCTTTGTATTTTCCCAGTTGTCTGTACCGTTCATATTAAGCCCAGTGAACCAGAAAAGCTGTCAAGAAATCAAAAAGTAAGAACGATCATATTTTACTAGATGAAAGGAGTCGTGACTCGTAGTCGTTGTGTCGTGTGCATGAAGACAGCTTGGGGGAGGGGGCTAGGCAGAGCCTCCAGTTTATTCCTGTCCGCGTAGATATATAAGGGCGTTAGTCGTAATAAATGGTGACGTAAAGATTTAGCACGCGCGCTATAGTCGTTCATGTTGCGGAAAGATACAGGAACTAATGGTATTTAAAGATAGTATTGTGTGAAGCTCGCTTCCGGTACTATTCTATGATTTATGTTTTTATTGTCAGCTACGTAGGTATTCTATCTTTCGATTTTTTCTTTCGTGATTAGTTTGCTGGTATCTAAATTCCTACTACGAAAGATGTAAAATATGTTTTTTTAAGAATGTATAAAATACAACTCATATTTAACACCATCATTGAAAACATAATACAAAGCACCCACTTTCGATTGTATCGTAACGTGTCCATCGTAAACTTAACGTTTATGTTTTATATTTTCGGTAATGCCAAGGTGATTGTTAATATTAGTAAAAGTAATTTACTAGGCTATTCGCCGCCCAGCACAATGTCATCTCAGGCTGACCTCTCTACCAGCGTGCCTACTTTTACGGCCCACATAAAACTTTATAGGTTCTTACATCCACTTTATTATGTGTTAAATAATAAACTCGATTGTACTATTAGATCTTATCCATTTGTTTAATAAATCGAGTCGGCTAAACGGCCATCTTGATGTTTAATTAGGTCGAAGTTAAATTTGAGTCCAAGTAAAAATATTGTAATTGGCTCCCCAGTAAAAGTGATTGGCTGTTTTTCTGGGTCAGATTATACAGATTTTTTAAAAGATGGCGAGATCGTTTGCTTGGCCCTTGTGTAATTAAACGAGTCAACATAAATCTGAGCAAACGAGACACGGAAGAGTCCCCGGCCAGCCGTAACTCTGTTAGCGGAGCGCACTCCGCGAACGCCGCGCCCGTCGTGCTCGCTCGCAGCCACGTGCGCTCCGCCATCGTCGCCTTCATCCCTCCACGCAACGAAATAATTCTCAATAAAATCTTTCCACTTCGACGTAATATTTCTCTCGGATCTTCCCTTAAAAGGAAAGTAAGATGAGGGATTTTATTTAAGTTCTTTCTTTTTTATGCAGTCCCGGTATAATGGAAATGTATAAGTAGTTTAGTAAGGGTGGGTTGTAAAAGTGGAATTTACTACAGGGCGTGCATTATTTCTAGTTAGAGCGATGCTTACATCAGTGGGGAAAGGTAAAAGAAGACGGTAAACGATAAATTTAAGTGTTGCGACAGTAGAACAGATACGATCATTGTTTTCTTACCTTTGTAGCTTGTGTTAAGATTTCGAATGGTTGTTGTGCGGACAAGTCGGTGTTAAGGTGGCTCGTGGGGCCCCGGCCGAGGTGTCGCCACTCTGCAGCGAGATTACCCTCGGCGACGGTTAGCAGCGCCACTTTATCTGTGAGAACCTGCGCGCTGCACCAGCTCTTAACTGAATTCATGGAACTGGCTATAGATGTGATACACAAACAGAAAATATTTACAAACATTTCAAACGAGATGAAATAACCTTCATTGTATTTTTCAGAATATTGAAATGAGTAAGATTACAAAGAAAAACAAGAAATAATTACGCAAAGAAGGAGTGGCGTTGAGCTTCTCGTGGTCAGACCCGGTTTAAAGCCGGGAAAGAACAAATCTTGAGAAATTTCGTACCTCAAAAGGAAAAACAGAACCCTTATAGGATCACTCGTGTGTCGGTCTATCTGTCTGTAAGACACCCCCCTCCCTCGTTATCTCCGAAACTATTGAGCATAAGATTAAAACGAAAATAGTTCAATACTTATAGATTACAGGAAAATCCTTAAGAAGTAGATTGTGCTCAAATAACATGGAAAATCTCTCAATATCTACTACAACGTTACGGAACCCTTCATGTGCAAGTCGGACTTTTCAGTTTTTTGTTTAAATAGATTAATTTCCTTTTTTTTTGTGGGTTAGTAAATCATCAAATAATCTCTCCAGCACTTGTGCAGAGCGAAAGGGAGTGTCAGACTTCTACTAACTAAAAACCACCCATGTTCCTTCTTAGCCTTTTATGTCGAGGACGTGGTATCACTTGTGAACAATCCACAGCCGCGACGGGCAGATTAATTTACCTTCGAAACTCTTTCGAATTCGTTTACTGTTTTTGCCACTTACTGCCAAAATGAAACGGTCCGAAAAACCGAAGATAAAAAGTAAAATACTCTGAAGTTAAGAAGCTACTACTTTTTGAAGTTCATAAATACATATAAAAGCTCTTTGTTTCTCAAAAATATTCATGTTGATGTTTTGATTTAAGTAAAACAGGATTTGACTGAATTAATTTGCGAAAATACACTTGAGTCGTAATGGCTGTGAGTTCCATTGACTCGTTAGAAGTATATGAATACAAATGAAATGTCATTAATAAGGAATGCGATGATCAAAAGTCGTACGGAAAGTGTGTACATCTGACACGCAATCAAAACGGGAACGTAGTATGTTTAAATAGGTATTTTGTAAAATGTTTGTATGTTCATTCATACATTCACATTTAGTTTTGATTCTAAAATCGACGAAATTAATAAAATATTTACACTGCGTGCTCGTGCTGTGGCCTCTCATCTTAGAAGCTATTTGAACTATGCAATAATATATTTCTGCCTCAATATTAATTAGTTCACCCACATTTCGCCAGTTATGTTTAAGTCCCATGAAATAGGGGCGAGCCTAATGCCATCAACCGGGCGCAAATCCAAACTCAGTGGCTGCTACTGAGAAATACGTGATGAAAAACCCCAATTAAGTCCGACCTGGGAATTAAATCCGCATGCACAGCAGTCGCGCATGTGTACTAAAAAATCCAATTAGTCCGTCTGTTAGATTATCGAAAAATGTTGGATAAGTGTTTTTTGTTTTATTAAATTAATAAGAATTGGCGAAAATAAATCGTGTCAAAGATCATGAGTGGGGGCGGCTTTTGGCGTCACTTTGTAGGTAAAAACGTACTAACCTTGTGGCGTCACACGACATGACACAACTTTTCGAAACACTGTATCGTCTTCATCTTTTGTTTGCGTGAAAAAAGAAAAAAATATATGTCCATTATTTTTTGAAAATCTGTCTGACGAACTAATTACATTTTTTTGGTGAAATACCCAATTATTAACGTCAACACGCATACATATAAAGCTTCTTTCACATTAGCAGCTGTTATAGCGTCGCTATATCTTCCTGTCGGTGTGCCACAGACACGTACTTCCTCTATTCATCTTACTTACAGATCATCGCACTCTTCCCTACGACGGAATAAGCAGATGTCTAAATTACAGCTTTACGAGTATGTGATGGATAACTGGAACAGATAAGTAGTTTTTAAATAAGATATAGTTGAATAATATATTTTACTCAAAAATGCATGTAATGTTGTCATTATTTTGACAAACTTGTTTGAGCAAAGTCGACCTTGCCGGTCTGTTTCAAGGAGCGGCCGGCAAAGTTTTGCTGGCCGCTCTAACAGGCCGGCAATGTTTTGCCGGCCGCTATTTTGACGTTTCAACGTTTTAAAAAATCAATTCCAAAAAGATTTTATTTAAAACACAGCTGTTTGTACGTCTAAAGGTAAAAAAAAAAAAGATTTAAATGAAGTAATAAATGAAGAAATAATCCAGCAGTCAAACACCGCATTAGAATTATCGCAAACTATCAGTAATATCAAACCGGGAAAGTCGGTGTTGAATTTTAGTAACTGTACTTTTCATAATTGTCATTTTAATTAAAAGTCTAGTTAATTAATATATTTTTTATTTAAATTACTTGCTGGTTTTATTTAGATTAGGTACTTGCATTTTTGAGTAAAGCACTATACAAACCTTGGCCCACAATGACTGCTTCGCTGGTCACGCTATGATTGCCTCGAGCTAGCCTAGCTACGCTCTAGGCTTTCAGCTTGGCCATCATTGCAGCCCTTGCTGTCCTCGCTGTAAAGGCCTCGGCCTACGGTCTCGGCCTTTATCTCAGCTCGTCCATCAAGTGCTGCACGCTGACCGCGCTGTGTCGGCCTGGAGCTGCGCTACGCTGCGCTGTCGGCCATCATCAGCGCGACCAGCAAAGTAGTCATTATAGACCGCGGCAGTAATGTACTAATATATTGTTCGTGTATTTTATTGACTATTTTATTATTCCAAAATCTAAATTCCTAATTTAAGATTCAACAACCTGACTGAAATGGAAATATCATTTCTTCAAAAGGTTTTAACAAATATCCAGTATAAACACGCAAGCACGCACAAAAATGTTCACCCTCCGACACTTTTTTATTTTTATAAGAAATTCGTTCATGTAAAAATCTAAGTCTAAATCTTCGGTTTTAAAACTTTTATTCAGTCTCAGTTATACTCACCTACCATTCCTGCGTTGAAGGCCGCGATCCGTAGCCCGAAGCCCAGATTGGGGGTTGATTTCAAGAAAACACTGGATTTTCAGGAAAAACTATTTTTTTTTCTTCCTGCGTTGCCAACTATCACACTAATATTATAAAGGCGAAAGTTTGTGAGTGTGTGAGTGTTTATGTTTGTTACTTCTTAAAACAAACTACTAAACGGATTTGGATAAATTTTTGGTACACAGATAGTTTATAACCTGGATTAACACATAGGATAATTTTTATCCCGATTTTATCCTCCCTTGGGATAATTTTCGAAAATTATAAATTATTATAATTACAGCCAGCCAGGGCAACAGCTAGTTATTCCATAAAAAGCTAGCCCACGCGGTGCCGCTTCTCTGGACATATCGCAAGTGCGGCTAGCTTGCAAAAAAAACCCGTAAATTTGTTAAAATTTTCAAAAGGTTTTAACAAATATCCGGAATAAAATGCAAAAGAGGCGTAAGCAAAAGCTACTAATAATTTCTGAACCTAATGTTGGTAGACACGGCGCACGCAGCGTCCCGGCCGCTAAAACAGCGCAGATTACTGAGACTTATATTTACGATAAGCTAACTTGGATATTAGAATTATGCCATAATGTTTATTTAGGTCGCATTGTTACCTATTTTACAAAATTCCCATTGAACCCAACCCGAACGTTCGTGAGGTTTAAATTGTTCGGATAGGCCCTAAATAGGAGGGAGGTAATGAAACTTTGCTTTAATAATATTTTAAGGTTTAAATAAACGATAATAATAAAATAGTAGGGTAACTTTCCGATACCTGAGCATGTTGGTATTGCACCAGATCAGATACACAATAATGTAGATAATTACTGTTATATTTCGTAGGTGTTCCTTCCTTTTACGACACAGGAAGTTTGAACTTCTGACACGAGTGACACGAGAACCACTCAAGACAAGATTCGTACAAATATCAATCTAAATCGCTATGAGATCCCTCTGACTCTTTCCTTTGTGGTCCTATTTGGGAGAGTAGCTTATCTGTAGCATTTTCTTTCAATGTCCATTGGACATGGTACAGGCAGAAGGACTAATGTAAAGGCGCGGAATGACAAAAATGTATCCCTCGCTGTCGGACCTGCGTCACTCAAGATTTTCCCTCAGACCCTTTATTCGGGCCAACTTACAGAAAACACGCAAATCATCTTGGGGCACGTAGTGTTGTAATATATTGCAGAGATTGCGTAAATATTTCTTCGTCATTAAAACGTTTAACAAAACATGGCGGTTTGTCCCCGTCTGACTGATGGCGGGTATTTGTTCTGTTTGGAATTACTTACGTGTTGTTTCATAAATAAGTTAATTGATTATATTTATGTACAACGTGTTTTATCTAAATATTATTTGTATTACGTTTTTGTTTACTCTGTATTGTTTTTTTAACTAGTAACACGTTCCACTCGTCACGTCGTACTTTACGAGTATAATTCCACTGTTGCATGAATTAATAGACAAACATTAAATTAACAGAATGAGACAATTAGTTTCAGTTAAATTCCAATGTGCAGCATCGGCGTCCGGCGTGTTCGGCTAAGTTCAATAATTGTCAGCGTCAGACAATGTCATAAAGTCGGTGCTATTCTCATCACGTAGAGGTTATATGAGACATCGCCAGTCCAACCGCTACTGAAGAAGTTCGCCGCACGTCGATGGAACATGACTGTTTCTATTTCTGGAAATTTATCCAATCAAGGCGGAGTTGGTCATTAGTTTAGTTTCGTCCTGACAGCAGACGAGTTTATTACCGCCCTACATAGCTAAGCGTGAAGGTTAGGATGTCTTGACTGTACAAGTTATTGCAAGCTATTATTGGAAATACTGGGGCTTGACTTTAGAAGTGCTGAGTATCACCAGGTTGTATTTGTGGAACATCTGTTAAACATGAAGATAATTTCGTTCAAAAATTATCTTCATGTTTAACAGATGTTGATACTCTATTAGAATCAGAATTTTATTTATTTATAAGAATGCAGTTGTACATTGTATGGTGTTAGGTTTGTTAAAAGATTTCTTACATTCTGCGATATTATCTGGTGTACAAATATTATGTAAGTTTTACAGTTTTTAATTGATCTTAAGATAATATTTTAATGAATACCATGCCACTTTTATCATTTAGTTTCAACATTTTTTTAAAACTATGTACATTAATTAAAACTATTAAATAAACTAACAAGAAACTATAAAAGTTATGATGATATAGATATTGATTGCTTTATTTTCCCGTGAGTATGTGGTTTAGACAAGACTTTAGCTCAAAAACTGCCTTAATATTGAAAAGATTATACTACTCGCAAAAGATCAGTTTGAAAAAATATCTTTTTTAACTGGCCAATGTGAAATGCAAATGGTAATGTGGCTCGCGGGGAGCACTTTGAACCGATTTATAAAAGCGAGTGATTTGTGGAGCTATTGTTGGACCTGTGTTCGCCAGTGAACTGCAAACGGCTAGCGAATGCAGATGGAACATATTTATCAAGTGCACCTCTGTCTGCGATTTCATAAAGCGGCCGCTATCGAGAAAATGGATTTCTGTCAGAGACATCATGAACTACTTTTGGTGATGTTCCTGAATAAACATTACCTTATCAAATCGATTTTACGAAATGAGCGCAATAAAAGTTTTTGGTTTATTACTTTGCACAAAACATAATGGGGTGGTTGTTTGCCAAGCAAATAAAACGTTCAGGTAAAATACGAATGAATAAATTGAGCTGCGTCAGCAATCGGTAAGCGATAGAGTGTGGCGATATGTGGGCGATTCCGGAAAGAGGTCGGATGTCCATATTGAGAGAGCATGGCGCCTGCGGCCAACGAGGGGTTAATCAGTTCCTGTACCTCAGTAGCTCCGACTGGGATTACCAATTAATTGCACTACCAAGTGTTATTGATAAGATTATTGTTGATAGTAGTATTTTGTTGAGTGAAGTTGTACTTGAATGATAAATGATGTTTCTATTGCAATTAGGTTTATACAACAATTTCTTCCACAAGTCACTTTTTATAAAAACTAGGTCAGTGTTTCGTACCTGACTACTCTGAAAAGAAACTTGCGATACAAACTCAGTGGTCATAGTCTCTTTTAAGGTCTAGACATAATCTTGGTATACATTCATGAAGACTATGCAGATATACTGTCTGAGATGGTCTTTTGAAGAAATCACAGAAATCCAGTCAGTGCAAGCATTTGTCAGTTATCTATCGTGGAGCTTGACTTGTTACTCTAAAGAGCTCAACGTCACGACGAACAAACCAAAGAAAGAACATTTGGGTGGGTCGTTTATAGTACTCAAACTGTCGGACAATCAATCAAATTACAATTACCTACTCTTTGTATGTGAAAAATAAGTACAACATAACTTAGACTACATACATTTTCAAGGTTTAAAATTGTATGTATGTAATAGGTGCGCGGTTTATATTATTTTGTGGTGTAGACGATGCGTGACACTTTCCTATCGATATATCGAAGCCCGAGGCTGTGTCGTGAAGTGCAAAGCGGAATAGGATGTGATGTATCTACATGCTAATCTCCACGCTATAGTCTCCGCTTTGATGTGTGAAAATAACTTTGATATCAAATCACTGTAAAAGGACATTTTATCTTATATATTTTTGAGGGAATAATCAGTTCTGTTTTCTTGTATCGTGTACCTAAAAAGTAATTTCATTACAATATCTAATATTGTATTGGTACTCGATGTTTATCAGTGTCTATTACAATATGAAGAGCAAATATTTGTGGACTGTGTTTGGTATGAGTTTGGGAGAAATTAAGTACCTCTTTAGGGTATTGAGATTAAATAGACTTGAAGTAGGCACATTCCATTAAATTCTGGCTCAAACAAATAGCGATACTGCAAAGTTTCGGTTTAGGTTCAGGGCACCATGGGACTTATATAAGCATTGCGATTATAAATAAAAAAAGAAAAAGAGCATTTATTAGCATAGCGACAAACTTATTATACAAAATCCTGTTACAAATTTGTATATTTCTATATGACGCAACAAGTTATCCTTCTAAATCCATTAGCTTTAATGAAAGCATTAGGAGCAGAACATCGTGCGTTTGCAAATATGAACGAAATATGTCCATAACCATGAAACCGGGTCGGTGGGATGCCAGCCGCGTGACACGCATAGCGCTCCCCGGGCATAATCAGGCGGGCATCGAATCATTTGCGCGGCACTCACTTCATTTGCCAGTAATGACCGACATTGCCTCTCGACGCCGGCCATTGCTTCCCCAATATATTATCCGAATATTTCCAATCTAACCGCTTTAATGTACGCTTGAATCAACGAAAATACGTAGAATATTATACCTAATTTTAGGACGAAGAATAACTCTCATATTTGTGCACAAGAAAACAATCAGCTCTACTTATTATTCTTAATGAACGTTTTCATATACGAAACGATATGTCTATCGTTTCGTATATGAAAACGTTAGCAAGTACAGATCAAATAATTTTCTCGTGTTTCTGTCTGTCGGTATCGGACTCGACGACAATAAATGGAAAAAAATCGGGATGGATTGATTCCGGGTTGTGCGCGTTCCGTTTGTCACGCTATTTCATCGCCACAAGGAAGTCCTTGTTCCTGTTTTTTGTTATGTCTTTGTAGATACAGTTTTATTGCTGAATTTATCGGAATTATTATTTGTATTCATTATGTGCGACATAAAAGGTTCTGACGAAAATATATCGCGATACCAAAACCGCTTCCCTAACAGTGAGTTATGAGCATTTTTGTATCTTTACTACTTATAAATATTCTTTGGCGGATAAAATGAATGCCGTCACCATATTATCATCATTAATTCGATTCGTAATTAAGATCCCATTTAAGTATTTTATGGTTATTCGAACAATCCACAGAGTTTGAAGGAGGTAAGCCCATAATGAAATTTAATGATTCGGGAAAAGGGAATCTATCTGTTGCCGTGTGGGGTTTTCTTTTTGTGTTGTCGTCGATCACTCAACTAAATAACAATTTAAATAAATACAAATTAAACCATAGAGAATGTCGAGTATGTTGATGAAACAGTACCACATGGTTGCTTTAATAGTTTATCGAGGTTAAACTTGTGTTTCTTTCTAAAGTTCAAAGTTCAAACTAAGTAAGCACACTATAAGTACACTTCTATGTATAGACATCGTTCCTGAAACCCGTGTAAAGTACGAAGTCAATCTTTCCACTTTAGTTCGGCACTCTAGTTTCCGCACTTGAGTTTTATGCGTAGGCGTAGGTTCGCGGAAGGTACAGCCCGCGGCGAGGACGCGTTTGTAAAAAGATCTAGTGGCATCGTGCCTACGTATAATTACACAATTACGAGACATAATGAAATATACAAAATGTGCAGTCGTGTACGTTTTGTACGACAAAGTGTCACGTTGCTGGAAACCGCTTCAGACAAGTAATTAAAAAGCCTGTTTTAGAATGACAGCCTGATGGCACATTTCATTACTTTGCTTTCTCGATCCATGAATATATCTTTTGTTGTTTCTGTAGTAATTAAGTGTTTTCATAAGCCATATATTGTATACGTCGATGTTTACATGCTATGTTTAATAAAAAAAACACGTTGTCGAAAATATGTATTTATATTTCCATCAACATAATTTCCGGACAGTTGAAATATTCAGCTGTCTATCAACGTAGTGAATTGAATCTAAATATTGAATGTATCCACGTCGTGGTATGGGTATGTGCTGAGGAGAGATGAATCGCAAGTGACTAAAATAGTGATTAATGTAAATGTAGATGGAGGGAGAGGAAGACCAAAGAATAGATGGATGGAGTATGTGAGGAATATAATAAGAAAGAAAAAGGAATAAAAGAAAGCCGATGACTGACAGGGCAGAATGGTGAAATAAAAGTGTTTCGTCGACGTAGACGTCGAGGGAGGTGAGATGATTGAAAGTATTCATGTCGCAGATTTAACTACATATATAGTCGTGTTGTCACCCGCAGTTTTGTATACTCCAGCGGGGCTCTAACTTGTGAAATCCCAATACGGCAGTCCATCACGTCGGTTAACGAACTGTCTGTTCTAAAAAAGTTAAGTCTCTAAGGTGATCGTAAAAAACGCCTTACCCGAAATTTATCAGAAAAAAACAGAGCATCGCTTTCTATTTTGCTTAGTTACAGCATAAGCAGCTTCATAATATTAAAAACATTTTATTGGTATAGCTGTATATCAGCATCATGATACTGATAATACACTTATATGTATGTAGAATGCAGTTACAGCCAAACAGGGCAAGTTTGCGCGGTATTTAATCTATCTAGTGGCGCAATATATCGCGTTATCGGCGTATTTGTAACTTGTAAGCGTGGCTTCTTGGCGATGTTAATGTTAGGGAAATGTTTATTAGGTAACGCTTTAGGATATATCCGTGTGTATATATTTGGAATTACAACTGGATTAAGAACAAAAAAATATAAGTCTCAACTTATTGTGTTTTGTGGTTAATGAAGTAAACAATTGTTAATTTATTTTTTTTATTTTCATTAGTAATACAAGTTTCACTGTAACCAACATTCAAATACTAGTATAGTTTACTTAGGTTGCTTATTCTATTTTTGAAAAACAAAAGGTTATGGGTTGGGTATTACAAAATAAAATAATAAAAATGACTAAAAACACAAATGTAGATGTAGTAAATGACAGAGAAGGCGCTATCCCGGCACTTCTCAGCGAGTCGAGATGTAATGAGAATGAGACACATGATCATAAAAATTGCGAGGTTGTGTCTATAGTGTAGACGGCTATTTATACAAATACGTGTCTGCAAAGGTGTGTGTGAACAATGTGAATATAAGAAAGTGTACTCGCCCAGCTAAAGAATATAAATTACCAGGTGGGGAATGCTTATGTTTGTTTTAGGAGGCAATAATAGCGTAGCTGGCATGGTTTCAGCTCAGGTCGCGGGCCCACTGCATCGTAAATTATGCCAGCGTGCATTGAATACAATGAACTATTCCTGACTGTAGGCAACAGGTACTAAAAGGTATCCACTTAATGTACAACAGCATAAAATATTTATCATAATCTTGTTGTATGCACGGCTTCAACTATGCGACCGAAGGTTTGAGTTGCGAGGATTATTTTATAATGGCTCGTGGAACATATGCGAAGGTACATGTGTTCGTGGTTTTTACTGCACCAATAGTTCAACGATCCATTATTTCGAAGCTAAATTATATTTTGGTTTATTATTGGACGGGCTGGTAGGTTAGTCAGGGCTGTGCTCATTACAGACGCAATTGTTGTTAATTACAATTTAAATTGTTTATGAGTACAAGAAGTTCACTCCTTTGATGGACTTAGGTGTCACTTGTTTATTTAACTCATAGCTTCTCGTGATTCAATTAAGAGGAGTACAAATAGAATTTATGTAGAAAACGGAGTCGTCTGCTCGTTTTTCATTAATTGGACGTCTCTTGCCAAGCTTTAAACGATAACTTGTTTACTAAGACTTAAAATAACTGTTCACTAAGTACTGTTGATGAATGCCAACGATGAAGCATTGACCCTCACTTTATTGCCTTTGATTACAGTTTGAAGGTTTAACTAACTAATATTCAGGCTAGTTATGGTTCAATTAAAAGTGAATGGTGTGAAACTATTAGTTAGTGCCCAACTGTCAGTAATTAATTAAACATAATTCAATTGTCAGAGTTAATGCTTAAAATTGTCAAGGTAGCAAAGCGTGCCCGTTTGAAATTCAAGGAATTATGAGAGCGGCGGCGTTTAAGCGAAAAGTACTCTCCTTTGATCTTTGTCGAGTTGCCGTCTGCCACGACGCCTCCGCCAGCCGTGTTCTAACTTGATTCTGTTCTGATAACTTGTTTACTAAGACTTAAAATAACTGTTCACTAAGTACTGTTGATGAATGCCAACGATGAAGCATTGACCCTCACTTTATTGCCTTTGATTACAGTTTGAAGGTTTAACTAACTAATATTCAGGCTAGTTATGGTTCAATTAAAAGTGAATGGTGTGAAACTATTGGTTAGTGCCCAACTGTCAGTAATTAATTAAACATAATTCAATTGTCAGAGTTAATGCTTAAAATTGTCAAGGTAGCAAAGCGTGCCCGTTTGAAATTCAAGGAATTATGAGAGCGGCGGCGTTTAATCGAAAAGTACTCTCCTTTGATCTTTGTCGAGTTGCCGTCTGCCACGACGCCTCCGCCAGCCGTGTTCGTGCTCGAATGAATAGTGGCTTGGAATAAGCTCTCGAATGAGACGCCAGGCACCCTGAGCAAAGACCTGCCGGTGATTTCCTCCGCTATGTAAGATTAGCGACTCGATACTAATACGACTTTTTTGAATAATTTATGAAATCTACCTAATTAACAAAATTCAACCACTCTTCAAACTTTATATTGATAAAATTCATAAGTTAAAGTTTGTACTTATTCATAAAATACGAGCCTACATTAAAATGTATGAACTACGATTTGGATTGGGGTTTCGCACGAAGTTCGTGAATTATATAAGTAAATTTATGCGTATGTCAAAAAATTACGAGTAATGTCAGGTACATGGACAAATAAATCAGCGCAATAAATAAAGTTTTATCTGAATTATGAAAATATGAAGCCTTTGGGATTAGGGATTTATGAGTTTTTTTTAACCTCGAAGTTTACTCATCAGTGCTGGACCGGTGGAATGTATAGCTATTTAGTTTATGAGGTGTTGTGTATTTATTTAATCACTTTAGTTTGTTGGTAAATTAATAAATACACACTGGTCAACAATAGCCAATACTGCAGTGATAGTTGATATCAAATCGGTTGGTTATCTACTAATTGCACCAGCGTTTCACATCCCCAGGCACCACAATAATTGGTTCCAAGAATATCGCGCATGAATAGGCAGTGCGAGTGTGATATTCATGGGGAAACTATTAACTAATAACTGACCTAACCGGTGCAGTCATGTAACTCTCTGTAAGATAACCTTTAGGTTATTATAAATCAATAGAGAAATAAAACAAAAACCAACTCATCATTTTCTATGCCCCTTTTTACCGACGTTTTATAAGTGCCCATGTAGGCCTATGTGAAATAAAAATATTTTGATTTTGATTTGATTGATTTATAATAGTTTTGACCGGTCAAAAGTAGTTTTGACTGATTAACAGTTTTGACTGTGCCATATATGTATAACATCATGCATGTTTACCAAAGGGGTTTGGCAGAGGTGTACCTTATGTAAGTATGCTACATAATAAATGATTATAATTATGTTGAATTTCATACAACTTTATTATGTCCTTGGTCAGAACAGTTTCTGCAATATACTACTCTCCCTATCTTTACAAATAATACAACCACAGGTTTTACCTTTTACATTTTATCAGTTTCTTCATCAAATAAACAGGTCGTGTGAATATTAGGAGTAAAATAAGGATTTTAATGACGTTGTGTGAGTTTTGTGTTCCGTGACGTGATGGCTGTAAGGATTTTAATGACGTTGTGTGAGTTTTGTGTTCCGTGACGTGATGGCTGTAAGTATGTGCGAACGTTTGAAGCTTCGCCGCGGTCGTTGCGGTCGTTGAACACCGACTATGTTTGATCCCTTCTCTTGTTAGTGCAGCGCTGACTCAGCTATTGCTAAAACAGCTTTTCTAGGTTTTTTGTGAGCAACTCGTGATAATTGCAACCGAATGATTTTCAAACATAATTGAGAAAAGCAAATGGTGTTCACAAAAAAAAAATCATATTACTTAAATAAGCTTAATTTGCTATGAACGAAGAAAAAGGGACAAACCTCACTAATACGAGTACAGCAGGAACCAGTAAGGTTTGGTCATATTTGATGGTAAGATACAAACCATCCAACTAAACTACTTTCTGTATGGTACCGACATCGTGATCGCGAAAACTATCAGCTGTCCCATACAAAACTTTAATAACAACTCGATCTAAAGTAACAGTAGTCAATGGTGACTGCCCCGACTTACGAGCACTAAGTCAAGGGTTCAAACTCAGGCACATTAGTTTGTATAATTTATTTCATCACCACTGCTCTCAAAATGATGAAGGAAATTATCGTGATGATATCGTCATATCCTAGAATCGAAAATTCGAAAATATGTGACATCCACCAACCTGTGCTATGAAGCTTAACTATTACGTATTAATGTTTTAATAGGCAGTCAAAGAGCAGTGGTGGCCCAGTGGTGGCGGCCCCGGCTGAGAGCAGTGGAGGGCCAGTGGTGGCGGTCCCATCTACGAGCAGTGAGTCGTGGGTTCGAACATCGTCAGGCGCATTACTTTGTGTAATTTATTTCATCACCACTGCTCTAAAAACGGTGAAGGAAACCGGCATCTACCAATCCGCACTGGGCCCGCGTGGTAGATTATAGCCCATCCCTCTCCTAGAGATAAGGCCTGCGTCCCTGCAGTGGGAACATTACAGGCTGATGATGATGATGATGAGACAGTAAACAATTCCTTGTAGACACAGGTACTAAATCCCGTGTACGAGAAAATTATAGAAAAGCTTTAGTTCTAACACAATAACGCTATTAACAATGAGCCACACGACATCTTCTAGTGAGCAGTAATCCGCATTTCACTACAATACGTTTTGTTTACCTTAATAATATCAAAGTTCACTTCTATAGTTTTGAGTGAGATTATCTTACTCAAAAATTAATCATAACAGAATCCATTTTCTACATCGCTCCATCCTATAAGTGATCGATAAAAGAGGGTCAAACCTTTCTCTTAATTTGAAAGAAATCACATTTATTATTTGTACGACCATAAAAAGATAAATCGGAGGTATAAGACGATGGTATCGGTGTAATGCTGTCAACAAACAGTGTTGTCCGCTATCGCGCACGCATCTGTGTCGGCCAATCCCGGAGATTTATAGAGGCGAACAAACACTATAAAACTTACTTTATTATTCCATCAAATGTGCCGCTGACTCCTACACTCTCAGATTTCATATATCCAAACATGAGGCCTCATATTTAACACGGCAACTTTTATATTTTATTTTTAAGATATGAAAAATATGTCTAAAGGAAAGGTTCCTTCTCGAATGAAATACAAAGATTGGAGTATTAAATCTTGTGTAGCAACACGTAATAATTATCTTTGTTTGTATCTTCACTTAATTATCTTCAAAAAGCTGAAAACACCGCGTTTGTTTATTCTTTTAATAATGTTTTGTTCGGTCCGGAGCGTCGCGTAGCCGTATCGTAGCTAGCGTAGCCCTTGCTACAGTCAGTGTTGACGTAGCAAACATTTAGCGAGCTACGAGCCGCGGCTACCGCTACGGCTAGCGGCTACGCAGCCAGCCCACTCGCTCCTGCCGCGGTGATTACTTATACTTGCTACCTGCTTTTATTTTATTTTTGAAACGCAAATATTGTTTAATTTCCTACTTTATGAATGGATTGCGGAAAGCATTAGCTTTTATAATGGAGTATTCGATTTACTAATGCAGGAGGTGCTTAAGATATTTCTTCATCTGTTTTTGAAAAATTCAAATGTTTCCTTCGGTAAGTGGTTGGAAAAAAAAGTATCTAACAAAAGGTAAAATCAATACGATGGATTTATCGTTATTGGCAGGTACGGAGAAGCTATTATATTAATACGCAGTAAAAGCGTGAGCGGCAAGACGAGTGTGGACCTTCGTTCATTAATATTCATGGGGAAATTATTCCTTTCATTGTCTCCTACCTAACGAATTGAGATCCAGTAAAATAAACGTGTGGCGGTGAAATACTGGCAATTGCGTACTCATTGTGTTGTGTCAGCTCAAGAGCTTTGCCATCGAGCGATCGAGCGAATATTATAATTATTGTTGCGCTGCGCGCGACTGTTTTCTTTAAAATGTGTTTGTAGTGTAAACTCTCCCGGGTGCGATTATTTTTGCTCACAACACTCAAGTTTATCTTCAGAACGTTTTCTAAACCAGTTTTCTACAAAAAAGAGAAGGAAAAGTTGTGTGTGAAAGTTCTGTGTTCAGTTTTACATAAATGTAGGTAGTTAGTGGTAGGTGAGTTAGCTGCACGGGGAAAGCAACCCACATTTTAAGTTGGTTAACTGTTTACCAGAGCAGGAAAGTTTGAGGGATTAATTATGTATTCACGTTCTACCAGCTTATCACGTTACTGCATGGAGCTATCCGCACTTTGTTTACAACACAATACATGTCACACAGATTTATACTACGAGATCACGATAGTGTAAAAAGCGATCACACTTATTGACTGTACATCTCTTAGTTGCCATGGTTTATTTTATTTTTAAATTGTTTATTATATCTTTCAACTCTGGAGACTCATAACTTGTACATCTTTCTTCATCGTTCTCATGTATGATCTTAACATTAATGATGTTACTTAGATTTTGTGACAATATTTTGATTTCAAAAGTGTCCTTGTAGTTTCTTGTCTATTCTTCTCCATAGAGATCTACGCTTTGGAATAGACAACTACTTTTAGGTGATATAGTTTAGCTGCACTTTCTTTGTCTTTCTAATATTTACAAGTGTCTGTAATGGTTTAACTTAAATAAATGACTTGTTGTTATTAACACTTGTCATGGGATATTCACCATGTTTTATATATGCTTCGAGTTGTCGATATTTTGGTGCTAAACCACTATGATCACGGATAAACTAATGTTATTGCGGGTTCATGATTATTGACTTTTCCCAATTAAAGCACTTTGATACTCTTGATACAATTGTTGTTTGCAATTTATTCCCATATCTGCCTCTATAACAGCTAAAAACAAATAAACCTAAATCCAAAAATCCCACATGACAGTAACAAATTAAAGTAACAAAAAAGTTTAACAGGGGATATGATGAAACATAAATGTAATCAAAACAAAAAGTGTAGTTGATGGGAAAATGAAAAATGAATTCGGCCATCGTTTGGCGCTTAGCTGGAATATTGATGACGTCAAGTTGCCTGTTTGCCTGTTTGGTCGGTGGGATATAAAAAACAGAATATATTGAAACATTTGTTGTGGAACGTGTTGTTCGTAGAGAACGCGTCAGATGAGTCGGCAGCGCGCGTCGCATTCCGCGCTTGTGTCGATTCGTTTACATTTTTCCTCAGATTGCTTACAAACATTACGTCGGGACGTAAACATTCCACTTGAGAGGAGGCTGATTATTTCCAAAGGCATCACATTGTCTATCGCAGAGAGGAATGACAAACACGTTTTAAAAACAAACGGTAACAAGCTGTGATTCATGTAAGTAAATTGAAGAGGTGAACACTGGCATTTATTTGTTGCTTTTTCTAACAATTAGTGAATAAAGATAACATAACATTACGCCTGTAATGTCCAAAGGGTTGAGCAAAGTTGTCAGTTATATTTAAGTCGCGTCTAATAGGGTATAAGCCTATTGCCATCAACTCGGCACAAATCCGAACTCTGTGGTTGCTACTAAGAAATTCGAGATTGAAAAACCCGAAAATACTTTGACCCGGGAATCGAACCCAGGCCCTCTGGCCCTGCAGTCGCGCTTGCGGTCACTAGACTAATGGGGAATTCAAGATTCAAGATTCATTATTTGCATGAAATATGGCACAATATGGTCCTAAATATTAATAGAGAGGTTTCACTCTGGTTAAATACATGTTGTTTTATATTTCATCTAGCTTGTATCCAGTAGAATTTAGAAATATGATGTTCTACTGATGGTCATGAAAACAATATATAATATAATATACTATAAATCTTTATATACATATACACTTCTTTTGTACGTGTGTTTATCACTGAACTGCTCCTAAACGACTGGAACGATTTTGATGAAAATTTTTGTATGTGTTCAAGTGGATTCAACAATGGTTTAGATGTACAATTGGACCCGGTAGGTGGCGCTGCTGTCCGGGCAGGACGACGTCTGCCAGGTCTGCTTGTGTAGTATATTTATACAGTGTAATACAACACACTCAGAGTGTCTGTGTATTATTTTCTGCCAAAAAATCAGACTAGCGTAGTTGCTATTTACTTTAACTTTAAATTTAGCATGAAAATGGCGATGAACATGTTCAAGTTATTCTGAAAGTCGGCTACAATACAACATACAGAGTTGGTGCCAAAAACTTCCATATTTTGTTATTTCATTTCGTATGCGGTCACAAGTTTCGCGCTATGTTGTGTAAGAAAATAATTTTGAGGGTAGACTTTATTGAATAGGTAACACTGGAAACAATCGCAAATGTTAAAATAGAATTCTCCAATTGCTATCCAACGTGACAATGTTGCCAGGTTTTCTGGGTATTTTTCCCGTTGACAGCGAGACGGACGATTTTATTTGATGTCCTGAAATTCTTATACCCTTTTGATACTGGTATGTACATATTGTTACTATTATTATAAGACTGGCCTGTGTGTTGATCCTCAGTAAGTCAGCTTTTCCTTTTTAACCGACTTCCAAAAAGGAGGAGGTTTTCTATTGTCTGTTCATAGATAGTAAATTATGTTGGTTTATCGTGTAATTATTTAAAAAATAAATAACTATGGTTTAAAAGTTTCTGGGAACAATTTTTAGCCATTTTTCAATAGATATCAAAATAGAGTTCAGAATAATTAGTAGATGTAGGAGAGAACAAAACACGTAAAAAATTAATAGCTATTCAATGACGCGAATTGTTCGGTTTGTCTAATCAGTACGTTTTATTTAAAGTATAATTTATTAATGTGAGGTATTTATAAAGGTACGTCATGAGGGAATCAGAAAATGTAACGAGCCGCTACTTCCTTGTTTAGCTATTTAAAATTATGTAGAATGGACGGTATACTAAGCAAATATGGCCACCGATTCGCAGAGAAAATGTTGTAGCACATTTAATGTTGTTTTATTTTCTTACTAACTTTAGTGTTTTGAAATATAACGTACAAAGTTTAGAAAACATTCCGCTGAAACTTTACTACTGAAAAGTGCTATGTTATGTCAAATAAAAGGCTAGCCTTTATAGGTATAGGGGGATTAAAAAACACATACCTATACCTACCCAAAATAGAAGTGAGCGAAATTCTTTGTCGCTAAGTAGCGCGACAGGTGATAGCCTGATGGTTAGCCCGCGGCGGGAGGGAGGGGGGTGAGGGTTCGTTCCAGGAGTGTTTGCCTGGCAAACAGCGCGCGACTCGAGCACGCGGCAAATATCGCCCGAGCACTCGCTGCGTTACAGTTATGCTTACAGCGACTACGCAAATATTATACTCGTAAACTCACCTTTACGACATTTTAAATTAATACTCCCTTTTATAGAGAAACGTTAACCTGACCTTATTTTCCTTGTTTAGCAGAAACAGCACTTTAAAGGCTCATTTTGTATCAGTAAACACGTGTGCTGTACAATATACAAGTTTTGAGTACATAGTAACCAAAGAGCAAAAGTACACACAAAGACCTATTCGAAACAAAATCGCATAAAAAGAAATACAACTCAAATGGAGTGAAAAAATGAATGATGTTCGTGGACACTGAAATAGAGTCAGTGATGTGTGACGCTAGCAAGCGTGCATCGCTCGCGCGCCGCTAGTTAATATCCAATGCTGTTTATTGATCTGGAGTTGCCTAATGTGGCTTTTGTCATCCACTAAGCCGTAAACCTATTGAATCTGCGCTACAACTGCCTTTATTAAAAGTTTAGCCATTTATTGCCAAGTGCTAGCCACATTTCATTCCAAACAAAAATATTTTCGTGTGTTCCGAAACTTACGAAACAATACACACAGTTTTATTGCGTCTGCATTTGCATTTTATACCGTTGAAAAACACATTGGGTGAGATCCATTACTTGGATTAGTTTCATAGATTGATATAAAATGCGCATGGCAAATATACAGGTATCCTGGCGAGGTGCTAAAGCTTTTATGGTTATGTATTTACCGATAGCTATCGATTTCTCTAATGATCTGTGAAGCCTTCGAATCTCATCTACCTGAGAACGTTGGTCTTTACATTATAAACAGGAGTTTCATAATATTCAAGATTTGTTTGTCCAAGTCATAAATCAAATTGGAGACGATTTTCGCACCCGTAAACGTTGATGAAAATGGAAGGCAATTTCTGTCGTTAAGGTTTTCACGGTTATTTTCTTTTATGAGATTACCGAAGAAAGTCACGTCATTTTAAAGATAGGCTGGTAAATTAATTACTCTCTCATCTAGTTGGTCTTCCCATTTTATAAAGCTACAGGTGTGAAATAAGGCGAAATTTAGGTTTTTTTTCTCGTGAAAGCTTTAGGATGTTGCATTTTACGAAAGCGGCGTGCTTTACAAAAAAAAATATTATTTATTTATTGGGTAAAACTTAATTCGACCTTATTTTTAAAGACATTGTATGACTGAATACTAAAACAAAATATGTTTAAGGATGAAATAATGGAAAAAGTAAACAGTAAAAGAAAAACCAATAAAAGTTGTTTTATTGGCCGCCGACGAGCGAAACACCTGCCACGTAATGAGTTTTTAGTTATTTGAGGGTCTCATTGATTAAATTCGATAAACATTTTTATGCGAAAACAATTTGGGATGAAAAATGTCAAGGTAAATGTATCAATTGAAAAAAATAATAAAATAAGAGAACTTGTATTGATGTATGTGGGAGGATATTCTTACATACATTATCCTAGACGGCAGATGTCTGCTCGAATCTGCCTAGTCTTTTCCTCACTATGTTGGGGTCAGCTTCCAGTCTAACCGGTTGCAGTGGAATATCAATATTTTACGACTGTCAAATATTTACAAATATGAGCCGGGACCAACGGCTTAACGTGCTTTCCGAGGCACAGACAAAATTCTAACCAACCTAAGCAAGATTGGCTTAAACTGAACATTGATTCGTGCTCATGCGACAGTTATTATTTAGCTAGATGCTGATGACCTCTCTGTATTACTAATCGTGCGTTATATTGTTTTTTCACTTCTCTCTGTAGTAGGGTACGCTTTCCTTTGAGGGTAATATATATCCAGGGCAAGTACGACCCTGTAAAAAACCTAAATCCCTGTTGGACCGACCGTTTATATTTAAACTATTTAATAAACAAATAAAAGTTAGATAGATCATTCCAATAATAGATCCCTAGAGTGTTTCAAATCGCCAGAGTATATATTTCACCCTCCTAAACAAAATCCATTATGTATGATATTGCACGCATTTGCGATAAACATTTCGTTCTCGAAAACGTGAAAGAAGTGCTATCATTTTACGATTTTCATTTTTGTGGGTCGCATTGGAAAATATAAAGATGATGTTTAGCATCTCACCTTGTAAGTTCAGCCAGATGTTACATGTGTCGTCGAAAAGCGCGAAAGAGCGCGTGTGTGTACCTAGTGACCCTGGTCACGTCCACACCGGTGTTTGGGATAATGTTTGAACTATGATATCTATTTTAAGCACCTTTAGGTTGATATTTTTGTTTACTGTTTGTATATAGCAGGAGTAAAACCGAGGGTTGTCTTTTTTATCCAACTACGGTGAAGCCAAAAGGAAGGGTAATGATTTTGGCAGTCTATGTATGTATGTTTGTATGTTTCACCGTAGCGCCTAGACTACTACAAGTATTTTAATAAATGAGGTGTCAATAGATTCGTAAGAATAGCCCAGGTGACATGGGCTATATACATTTTTACGATTCTTTTTATGACGATATTTAAATGTCAAATTCTAAGCTCGAAAAAAATTTATTGAAATAATCATAACATGTTTGGTATCAAATGAAAGGTCTTGACGAGTACATCACAAATGTGTATATTATATTTCAAGTCTACATATACGTTTAGATTGCGGTTAAGCTGTTCTCGCGGTCTAGTCTGTGTTATTTACTCGTATTATGTAAATAACAAACCAACATTAAGTAGAATATTACATATGAAAGTAACATATTATTACGTATTTATTGAATAACACTCAAAAATAAAATTCAAATGAAAAAATAAGTTTTAAAACTAAAACCCGACTACGAATAAAAACGCAGACTAATAAAACCGCGGTCGGTAAAAGTATTAAACAATAAAAATCGTCTAGTAAGTGAATAATTTGATAATAATAATAGACCGCGGTTTTATTAGTCTGCGTTCGTAATCGTAGTCGGGTTTTAGTTTTTAAACTTCTATTTTAAATAATGTTACAGTTCTGTGTGCCAATGATATAGACGTACCTTTATAACATATATTTTATATAATCGTCCTCGAATAAGACGTTACCATTCAAAAATATGTAAGTATGTATAATTCATACGGCATAAACTTTATACTGCTTAGAAGATTGCTAATATAGAAAATGGCATGTTACTTTTAATAAATATAATTTTTTATTCGTTCGTTTATTTGACATCGTAAAGCTGAAACAAAGTAGCATCGCATCGCTGCAAAAACATAAAAACGCGTCACTTCTTATATCACTGTTTTGGTTTAATGAGAAACGCATGAATTATTCTCTAGCACATTTATAAATATTCCTATATGAGAATTGACGCAACCATATCCTCTTTTGTTAAGGGTTAAAATAGCGATTTAATGAGTCAACAGTCGACATATGGCGTGTCTAAATTAAATGACAATTGTGCCTCGTTTGTGCGCAGGTGGGTAACAGGTGTTCTGTTTAGCCGTATGAAAAATGAGCTCCATGATATTTCTCTAATTCAGTATTTTATTTCAACATTATGACAGAGTTTTGGTATGAATTTGAAACTGTTTACGTGTTGACACGTAGCGAAACATCATGTGTGTAAAGGGTGTTTATTTTAATCGAATGTTCCTGGCTGATATATCTTTCAGTAGAAAGAAATTTCATCTCATCAGAAAATTATGTATGTTTTTTTCACACTTTTTGTATTATCTGCTTTAGTATTTCAAATTTCTTCGCAAACGTTGGAACCAAATAGAAAATAAACTCTGTAACTGAAAATAATGATTCGACAATATAATGAATTTAAAATGTCTTTCAGAACAACTTGTTGTAAACGTCGTTCACTCTGTCTCTGTTCTTAGAGAGAACATTGAAACAAATACGTACAGCAAAGCTTAATTATTTCCTTGAATTGTAAATAAACTCTTAGCATAAAGTTCAGGGCTTCACAATTAATACCAAGGGCCGGAATGTCTGTCCGGTCTGTGAGATACTGTATAAAAGATTATCGAACAGAAGAAAACAGTGTTCATATTGCTGCGGCTCCAGGGTGTCCTTTCATCACGTTTTATGTACTGAATGAAAGTTTTTTCTGGTTTAGTGGAGGTTTTTGTCGGAGTAATGTGGAGGGCCGCGCCTCCCGCGTGCCTCCTCACTGCCCCGATGAATATTTTGTGATTTTTACGCGACAGCTGGCTGGGACATTTATTTGATCAAAACTTCTTGATTAGGAATGTTGCCTTCGAGTGAGATGTGTTATGATAACGTATTGATACTTCACTTCTTATGAATGCTGCGTCTTGAACTTTTTATAGTGTCGATCATATCTCAAGTGGGTGTCGTATGAAACAGTTATTGAGTGCTAGTTTTAAAGCATAATTACCGCCTCTCTGTTTCAATTAAAATGTGTTGAACTGTTTATGTGTAGTCAATACTCTGATGTACCAATCTGAAAGCAAGTTCAGGAATAAAATTTAAATTACGAACATAATACTGTCTTGAATACTGTCTGCACTTCTATTCTTCTTCTATCTCTAAACGTTAATCTCCCCCGCCACATCAACGTCATCGGATAGCGCTGCATTGTCGTTCGTTACTGACCTACGTCGCGCTCGACTGACGGATATTGGGGATACCCATCACACTAACCCGTATCGACTTATAGCCGAGGTTAGTGACGGCGGCTTCACGAGTGTATCGTGGACATCAACTCGTGTGATAGCGAAGTAATATAGCCTCCAATACTCACATCACTGATCAACAAAAATATTTTTGACATTCACTTCTTTGCAAATTTTTAGATTAAATTGCGTACCTGAAACTAGATTTACATTTTGCTAATAGAAACTCGAGGTTTACTCCTTCATTTGATCGCTAAACGAAATCTAGGGAACGCGTAGCTTCACGAGACTGATTTCTTGCTATCTGATTTAGTGTAACGGTGTACGGCGGTGGAGGGAGCGGTTATCGGGAGCTGATTGAGCGCGCAATAAATTCGGATTGCTTTCCTACGTGTACACCACCCCTATGACTCGCGGAACGCACTAATACGTAAATAACTATTTCTCTGCTACATTTACTTTATCAATACTGACGTAATTCCAAGATAGTCCTAAGTCATGGAGTATGAATAAATAACACAGACATAACTGTAACGTAATAAGTTATCTCAATAGAAACGTGACGCGGGGCCAAGCTTTTTGTGCCCCTGAAATTGATGGTGACACTTAATGCTAGAGCCGATGGGACAGTACAGTCTATGTTGCTGTTTTTCATTACTGAATAATGACTATCGTTTGTTGTTAAGCTCTCCATAGTATTTTAATGGTATTACATATTAAGCTTTGCTTTGAGAAGAGGAGAAGAGCGTAAATAAATTAAGCCAATTACCAACTTAAACACGAAAATGTAAGCGCGCGTTTGTTTCATGTAGTCAGTTCCTGCAAGTGGCGTGAGTCGCACGAGATTACGAGCTACGTACCAGGAGCACATAAAAGAAAATGGTTACCAACAGAAAGGTGGTAATGGAATTAACCGAGGTTGGGCGTGAGACTACATTTAGTACACATAAATATGATCGCCAACGTTTGTTGTTGTTTATTCTTTCAGGGCTCTCCTTACTTCGGGAAAGTAATTACGGTTCTTGTCGTCCCATCTAAGCTTAGTTTCCCCAACCACTTGAAAAATAAAATATAGCAAGAACCGACGGCGTGGCAAATATTCAGAGCACACATGGTGGTGCTCAATGCTATATTTGGTACACAGTAAACCTATATGTTTATGAGGCAGATAAAATAGAGGATATAATATCGTGCAGTCGACAAGTCGAACCGTCTGTGGTGTAAGTAGCTCGGGCGAGCTTGTGACTGAACCCTTTCCAGCACAAATCTTCTGTGTAATGTCAAAAATTGTTTAATTTGCGTCTCCTTAATAGTCGTGAGTGGTCATGACGATGTTTTTTTTTTTTAATAGAACTTAAATCTCAATCAGAAGGAGTTGTGCAAATGTCTGGACAGGTTGACAACAACTTTATAAAATATATTATCTAGTCAAAAATATAACATTCATGTATATTTAATTGGTTTGTAAACTTTCTCGGCTGCTGTTTACATTATTTTAAAGTTTTAGTTTGCACTTGACTATGAGGTGACTGTGGAGCAGACTCAAAAAATCAAGGCACGCGAGAGAAGCGGCGCGTAGTGTGCGTGCGTGGCGACGAGCGGAGGTAGCGTGGTGTGGGTGTGGGCGGCCCCGGCGGGCGCGGCAATGGACTGGGCCGGGGGTATCGATCCCCGCGGGGCGCGTGCGCCGAGCGCGCGGTGCGAGCCGAGCGAGTGACTGCCACCCGCGCAGTCCGCAGCCGGCCGCCAGCCCAGCGACTGCCGACACCGCGGGGACTCCGCGCCGCGCGAACCTTTCCTCGCAACGTTTGACATTCAGCGCGCGACAACACTCGCGCAACCTCAAATCGCCTCTCTCACAGGAATTGCTCTAGTGTTATCACTCGAAACTATTGAAAACTTATAGTTCCGACGACGTTAACTTACTATCTTGACTTTGAAATGAATCATTTCAAAAAGTGATGAACTTTATTTATTTACATACTTTAATAAATGTTTAAATTAAAATTAAAAAACAGCATTAACAGAAGATGTCTGAAAGCTAATTCAAAGTTAGTGTTGTGGTGCAAAGTATAAAAATGCGGTGCCTGATAATTTTTTGAAGTGATCGTGTTTGTGACTGAAAAAATAAAACAGACAGTGCGAGCGTTGCTCACGCATTCACGGGTCGTTAATTCGTTGGAAGAGGGAATCCGAAAAAAGAGGTCTCGCTTCCGTTCATCGAAGTGATAAAATTTATGACAAACGGTAAGAAGCGTGTAGTGATAAGGGTTGGGTGCGTTATCTGTGCGGCGCGCGCGTGTGTCGCTCGGACAGCGCCGGCGGTAATTACTGCTCCACCTCAGGAGCCGAACGTCTCGATTCATTATTCTTATCACACTACAATTACATATTGCCGCCGTTACTGTCCACTGATAACTAACCCTCCTGTAATTTAGTGTAAGTGGACACTATTTGATAGTTTCTTCTTAATTGGCACTTTAGGTTAGTAGATTTTTCTAGTATATTTCAGAGACACGGGATAAAAGGATTCCATCGGATAAAAGTTACAAACTCTTAATAACTTTATTGAAGCGGTATTAAGTAACACGACCTGATTGAAGAATTACCTCCAAGCGCTACAAAAAAAAAACGAAAGCTTGATTTCATTTGCTATTATATATTGTACATTTTCCTCAAGGTCTCTCCTACTCTACTCGAGTTTTCTGAAGGTAATTAGATAGATACTATTAAAAATATTTTATGAACATCAATAACCTCGAGGCCATCTTCTATAGATTTCTATCCTGTAATATTTCCCTACTATATTCTTTGTCTATTTTTTTTCTTGTCCTTAACATTGGTTTACTTTGCATCACCTTTTACATTAACCAGCTTAAACTATGGGTGGCTTCCAAAGGGCGTATCAAGGGGTACAAGAAAATAGCGACACCGATTTATAATGCCTGTAAATTACACATACAAACAGACACATTCTGCTGTAGTTGTAAGTACTGCCATTTGTCACATGTTAAGTATTTCCCAGCACATTTATTTTACACATATAGCTACAATAATTCTGCTTCATTTAGCTTTACTTTATACAGGAAAGACGAATGACTAAGGGAAAGGGGCTTGTTTCAATAACACACTCTAAAAAAACTGCCTGTAGAGAAACGTCACAGGTTCAGATTTCCGTGAAAATTTATGCGTGCGTCGTATGTCTTGGGGCAAGTGTCTCGGTGGTGGTGTGAGTGTCGGACATAGCGGACACTGTAGCCGCGGATTACACGACCGGTGTCGGCCATTCCTGAGCCGACCTTTTTAGACGTTACCTCTTTGTACGTGTCGTTCAGATTAATCGTGTTATGTTTGGTTTCTATAATTAACTGGTCAACGGTTTCTGGGGAAATAATTAGATCATTAAATTTTATTATATTCAATTAGATTGTTTTTCCTTAAATATAAACATTATTTGTATTAGAATACGAACAGTAATACTAATATGCACAAAAATATCAGTATTTCAACGAGCTTTCAGCTGAAATAAACACTACAAAATAAAGGTATAAAGCTGAAATGAACTCTAAATGAAAAGGCACAGAATTTAGCGTAGTGTAGGAAAGTATTGAGATCCATTCATGTGTAGTAAGTTACTACTATCGAACGATGACTCAAGCTGTGCGAGCTGCAAAAAAAGACAAATTGCCAACTCTACTGTCTGTACGCTCATGTTATTGATAGATAAATGGTCTTTAAAGCTATTATAAGTCTAGCAATTTCTCTAGAAAATCGAGATCTAAGGCATTTGTACATGTTCAGAGATCGGTATTTGTAAGAAACACAATAAACTTCAAGATATTTGGACCAAAAATCTATTTGAGAATTCTGTTTCGGTTGGAAAACTTCGAACAATAGGACGCACCAGCCATAGACATAAAATACCTCATTACTTTTTACAACTTCGAGAAATAAAGGAGAGGTCGCCCTGGGGAGCGGCAAGTTTTCATCAGTCGTGTTACTGAACAGTATCTGTTTGAAGACGTTCTTATCTTCAGACGAGACCCCGAGCATGTCCACAAAATAAATCGTGCGATGACGCCCGAGGTTCAATTTTGTGTGAAAATTACGAGTTTAGGTACGTATCTTCAGAAAATTTGGCCGAACAAATAGATAGCAGGCCGAGGGCAGACCGTGATTCGCGTCACGTCTCACGCGACCACAGGGTACTTTAAAAATTCGTTTCCCGACCTTCCGACAAGTTCGTATGCTGCGGTGTCGACCTTTTCTTAAAATGCTATGACCCCATCGTGTGGTGTAACAAATTAGGATTTTTTACTTTTACTGCATGCCACTCAATCCCATGTTTGCTTTTAAAAAGTAGCAAGCAAATAGGGCCGTGTATTTAGCTGGGAATGTACCTGAAGATCGTTCTTATTATATTTGTAATTTATGTCTATCTTGTCAAAGAAAACATAGTTGTTAAATGACATTCATTTTTGCAATAAAACTCACTTGTTTCAAAATATTGTAACTTCAAAATACTTACAAAAGAGTTTCAATCAACTTGCGTTTACGATTGTACCGATTGGACGATGGTTTGATTAAATCAGATGAAGTAGGGCAAGAGTACTATCTGTAGAGTCTAAAATGTTAAACTGCGGTCACCATGAGCCTACCCATTATAATTATTATGGAAATATTGACCTCAACTCAGCCCCTTTCTTCTATAAGAACACTTACACACCACTAAGGCACTTCACTAAGGCACTTCAGGTCTAAGAAGCCACACTAAGAGGAACGATTGTTATTGAGTTTTGATTAAGATTTTCTATTGCTATCTGCGGTTAGATAGTTATACGTACAAGTAGTCTTCTTCTTATAAATAAAAAAAAAATATAATCAAAACTCATTTATTCAAACTAGGCTGATAATTAGCACTTTTCGTACGTCAAAATTTACTTTACTTATTTACAAGAGACACGAGGTCCCCCCCCTTCGACACTTCCTATTGTTTTAGCTGGAAAGAAGAAGTGGCGGAACAAACTCCCCAGCATCACATCTGTCTGTTAGGTTGGTTAGAAGAACCAGACACGATACAATAGTAAGGTGCAAGTTAATGACTTAGCGTGTCGATAGCAATCTAAATTGTGTCGTCCCTGAGCTGAGCCACGAGTACGGCGCCTTCAGTAGCGACCATCAGTTCCTGTAACGAACCTACAGCAGGGGGTCTAAAATGGCCACTTTAGCAGATCCTAATATGAATTGCGTTAAAAAGCGTAAAATAGATCTATCTTAATAGTAATGCGTCTGTGGACATTTAGAAAAATAGATTATAATAGGGAAATAATATGAATTCTGTTTAAATTCGTAAAATGTTCACAGACCTGCGTCTGTGAACATTTTACTATGATAAAAAGTCCATTTTACGATTTTTAACGCAATTCATATTATGATCTGCTAAAGTGGCCATTTTAACCCCCCAGGACACGTAAGACTCGATATTAAGTGCCCCATCGTTTGTGGAATGTAGTATGTAGCTATCTATGTAGATTGTAGACTAATAGCACTCGGAACGTAATGCGGTAGTAATTAATTTGGGAACAGAAGAAAATTAAAAGGCTCTTAAAATGAAGCTGGAGTTCGACTGCCAGTTTTATTGTTAACTTAATTATTACAAAATCCGTGTCCACTTTTGAAGTCGCTATTAGTATTACGAGCTCGTCGTGTTGAGCATTCAATCTTCTCTCATGAGGTTTCGGTTCGTTATTTTATTCAGGTCGTGAATCGAACCGTAAGAAGGTGTTAAAGAGTGAATTGGCAAAAGGAGCGAATGAATGGAATATGCGAACAGGTCGGCGCGTTGGTTCCGATCGCCATTCGCTGCTGAATAATGAATGCGTCAGGGACGATAATGCTCACCGTGGCCCACCGCCGCGCCGCCCGCCGCCCGGAGACACATGTTACCTACCTACACCTGAATAGATCAAATCAATAGCTTCAATACACCATTCTTTTATATTGAAACACCCTAAACGCAACCTCAAAATCTATGTTTACTTTTTAAATATCGATACCAAAAAATAAAATGAAACAGTGAGGGATGATCTCAGTTATTTTATACGTGATTATGGTAATGTACGTAAATCGGAAACAAATCTGGTCTTACGGTAGATACATATTAAAATTATGTTAATTAATCCGTAAGCCGGAGAAATTCATAAATACGCTCTATTGCTAATTCTAAGACAAAGCGTCTTGTGATTGTGAGCAATGAAAATGCTAAAAATTTTGTGCTTAAACCAAGCGATCTGATAATCAGAATTTTACTCTTCTCTAAATCAACTACTAGCAAACCAAACTATAATTTCTTAAGTTTTTGAAACTACACTGAAGTTCAACTACTGGATATGGCATATTTTCTATCGTCAAATATTATGGCGTAGCATATAATAGAGATGATGTTCAAAGTTATCTAAATGGAGATAGTGACCACACACCATGGTTTATCAGTGTTTGAAACTGTACCCCAATTCAACTATTAAGGGATGTATTCTGGGGCTGCTGGTTGTTCGAAAGAGTAACCGCGGCCCCGGGCACAAAGGGCTAAGAAGGAACATGGGTGGTTTTTAGTCAGTACAAGTCTGACACTCCCTTCCGCTTTGTCCAGAGTGGGAAGAGTCATTTGATGACTTTCCAAAGTCCAAGAAAAAAAGACAGACGTCTTTTGTCATAAATACCGCCCTTGCAGCATTGTTTGGTACAGTATAGTAGAAAACTAATCAAAATTAGTGTTACGAATATGTATTAGTTTATTGTACGTATTGTTTTAAGTTAATGTCTGCCGTCCATTTGCATCAACAGGACCTCTAGCATTTTATACTGAGAGAATATAAACATCAATTGTATAATAAATCGATGTTGCGTACAGTAAGGCCGGATTCGACTAACTTTGTAATTTATATCTCATGAAATACAGCATCTATAATGTAAGAGAAATTATAACGTCAACGTGTATAACGTTGACGTCGTTATTCATCAATCTATTGTAAACATTATCCCGTTTGAATAGTTACATTGCTTGTACAGAATGAAGTGTACATCGCCGGTTTTCAATTACGTCTATGATGTCTAATGATTTAAAACTGTCAATGAAACTACAATTGTGAGACAGAAATAATCCGACAACGTTCCCTTGCGTCTAATTCGCAAGAACCTATTTTTAGCGCTGTCCTTCATAAAGGTCATGTATAAAAAGATGTTAAACGTGAGAGAAATATATAAAAGAATCCATTTTTACTTTTATTTGACGATAAGTTTACAAATATGATTGTGTGTAAGCACACATGTAAAAGTTCATAACTTCTGCTAAAAGTGACAATTTTTGTTGTAAATTTTCCTGTTTTTAGGTCAAACAAAGCATGTTACGAGAAGGTATCGTATTGAATAAAATATAAATATTTTTGGAACGTAAAAGTTTCACAGTATCTCGTCCTTGTGAATATTATGTAGCTATTCATTCAAGTCACGCGTGCCTCTGCTGTTTATTCACATTCGCATTGGTGTACCTAAATAATGGGGTAACTTTTCCAAGTCACCCCACTCCTGTAAGACACACTTCAATAACCTATTAACTCATATTTTCATTTGGAACTTGCTCGACTGCAGCTAACTTATTGTAAAGCTGAGCGAAATGGGATATGGAGCAAATAACTATAGAATATGATCCTATAGTTATTTTGAAAAATATATAAAATATATAGTCCATGAATCAATGTTCATAAGAAATGTCAACAAAAGAGCATGAATAAAATCCTAGGCTTTGTTAGTATTTGTATCAGTATTTATATACGTAGCGCTTCCGGTGTTTTACTCACTCATATTACAACCGCGGCTAGTATCCGAATACCTTAAAATTGTGTCCATAAAGATAAGAATTTTTGCGACTTCGTTTCGCTAGGCTCGAGGTTCCCTAAAAATTTATGATCACATTTCATGAGTTCGTAAGAGTTCTGTTGGTTTTTCTGAAAAAAATGTGATATCCGATGTCCTCATTTAAAGGAAGCTTTATAAATGGTCCGTAAAGTTGAACTAGTGCCATTAAATTCTGCTACGAGTGCTACGCTTTTTCGTAGCAAGTGCGTAGACCGCAATATAATCTTATAATTTGAAATAGGATGGTTTCGCCCGAAATTTATGTTCCTCACCTATGCCATTGTAGGTAATGTAATTTATTATACAATTTTGTTGACGCGCCTACTTTTACACAAACATTAAACTGCATTATTCATTGTTCTCAGAAATTATTCGTGGAGATTTTTGGTGAACAATAGAATTATGAAAATTTCCGTGAACCGCGGTTTTGTTAATGGGCCACTAAAAAGGGACGGGTTCTAATTGCTTTGAATAATGTAAGCATATACATAGGTATGGGATGGGTAGGTACTCAACGAGACCTCTCATTGAGCATGGAGCTGACCACTCGGTCAGCTAGCCTTTTGTTGCTTCGGATTTAATTAAGGGTTTGTTTTACAAAGTACTTATTGACAAAGGGCTGATTAATGAAAATATGCTTAAAAACATAACCCTCCTTCTGCCGCATTTGGGTAAAAACCGCAGCGTTACATTCCGTACAGCGACATTCACAGAGTACTTGCATGTAGGAAGTCTTAAGTACATAACAAGAGAGAGCTCTCTAGGTCGTCTTATGAATTATGGGTGGCATGCAGCGTCGCTTGCGTCGCGCGCTAATTGATTCCTGAATTTAACCCTCGCGTAACCTCGTTACTCCAAGTGAATGTGAAAGATGTCAGTTCATTCTCGCGGTAATGGAACTGTTCTTTAATCTTCTTTCATATGAACTAGCAACGTAATTTCCTTTGCATTTTCCTTTACATAAAATGTAATTTTCTTCGCTAATCCAGCAGCTAAAAGAAACCACTTGACACCCGTTCTTAAATAAATTTCGTTAAAAACAATTGTAATTGGACGCGCAACCAAGGTTAAGTAATGCGACAATCTGTGATTTATAAAGTCACATTAACATTTGACCTTGGGAGAGAGCGTTTGGAAAGTCAGCAGAATGAAATTTTTAATGGTCGCCTTTTATTGGTCGTGTTTACTAGTCTTATTTTAGATGTATTTTATCAATTAATTGTTGCCTTTCTTATATTAAAAGGATTGTATTGCACTAGGTACTAACATATCTGGTAATCACTTCAGTTTTTTTTTCACAAACATTAGTACTGTGAGACATAATATACGACGACATGGATAAAATAAGATGTAGATTCACGTACACCAATATGTATGAATAAAGGGTGTAAAAGTACCCTTAACGCAAACGAAAGGCACTTGTTCCCCCACCACTGCGATCATTTTTTTGTTTTAGATCATACCTGGGAACCCCTTAGTTACGGAGATATTGGGGGTCAAAGTTCCAAATTTTGCACAGCTGTTTTTTGTAAAAACCAGTTTTTCAGGTTATAACTTTACTTAAATTACTTCCATGGTCCCTTTAATATTCAAAGCACCCACTAGCACAATGTTTTAAAAGTGCTAAATTGAGTTTTACCGTAAAATAAAATTTTAACCACAAAAAAAAAAGTCGTTTCCCAGCAATTTTTTTTGCGTAGGGGTACTTAGTTTGATGTACAGAATGCTAGGTTGACGTATGTGTGAAGGGTTGATTTACACCCTGTATACAAGTAACTTTTTAAAGTGATTTTCTGTTGTTATGTTAGTATCGTTTCACGTTTTCATGAACATATCATTTTGGAAGCTATGGTTTTACGAAATAGGTTTTATCTCATAGTGCAATAATACTTATTCCCTTGAAAATAGCTTGAATCGGTAAGTGTACACTTAATTTAGCTCGTGACTGCACATCACACATACCCCATGATTATGTTTTAAGACATTTATTTCTCAAAAACAGAATATAATAATTCACTTAGAATGAGAAACATACAAATTAAACATGATTATGTATAATTGTACTTCAAATAAACGCACCTTCTAAGTATCAAAGTTCATCGCTTGTCGGTAAGATATTGTGATGCTAATCACGACGAGCAGAATCTACATAGCAACTACACATACAATATACCAACAATGTCTGACGGAAAGTTGTTCCATTGAGTTTAAAATCTCAACGTTTCGCGTAACTAAGACACGGCGAGACAAACTCGCGTGATACAGAAAACTCTTCCACGTCACCGCCTTCTGAAGAAATCACAGAGGAAGAGCATGAAATCATAACTAGATATTACAGAAGGACCAACATTAAATGTTATTTGGTGATCAGCGTACTGAGCTGTTCAGCTCACTTCCTTTATCACTGTTATTGCACATTAACACAATGCTTTAGCAAATCGATTTCAGCGGACATTGTCACTTCACTTTTGTTACTTCCTGGTTTAATTTCATAATATCAATCACTACCTTATTGGAATTGTTCAACATCTGAAGCTTGGGTAGCATTTATAAAGTCTCAGGTCTCAACACACCGCGGCACACAATGCCTTTCGTGGCACGGTGAAAATTTACATGTTCCGCGAACATCGTGCACTACGAATTCAATGCAATTTAGAAACGTACCTTCATCTCTCTTAGGTTGAACGAAAAAGTGGTCAGACTGAGAATATTGGACGATTTAGCTATTTAATTGTCATTGTTAATGAAATTGAAACGTGTCGTCTTTTTGTTAAGGACCAAAAATATATGAAATACATAGCAAAAAAACAAAGTATGGTGTCACCACCTCGCCGTAGCGTAACGCAACCGCTGTTTAAAGCTCCTTATTAAAAATACCGTTTTCTCTGCTTCAGGACCTTTGGCTATTATATCCATAGCAGAGCTGAGTCCCTTGAAGTGTTATGATTATTGCATCCGTACACATTATCCCATGAGGGGGAGCGGCGCTGGTTTAAAACATGAACCCTTGTTTTTGTGACGAGCTCATTCATTTGAAGCGGCAACCATTTTGTTTTGAGAAAATTTAGTCATTTCTATTTACTCAGCGGTTTTCCTGTTGTTCTTCCTTAATTTTGTCACAGCTTGATCATTTTTACGAAAAAAAATATAGCTTTATGTAACGACCCGTAGCGGGTGTGTTTTATTAAAATGGTTTATGGCATATCATTTTATGTTCCTTTGATTGCTTTGATCTTAGTACCTTGACAGATTATTTTTTAGTGTAATTTGATTGTTAGAAATGTGAATTTAATATACATGGATTAAGTGTATATTACGTTTAAATAGGTCATAAATAATATTCTCCAGTGTATTGCCATGTTTCCTTTATCGTGTTGCTAACTTTACCATGAATCTTTGCCATGAATGAAACATCTGAAACTTCTGAAAAGCGTCGCTATCTGTTGTTAAGCGTTTGTTGCATAAACTACGAATAGGTTGACAAGATACCCGCGACATTATGACGACGATTCTCACCAGAGGAGAGCGCACTAAAATATGAAAACAATTCACTTTGTCACTAAAATATAGTTATTCACAAATTAGTGTGCGAAGCGAGCAATTTAATTTGCGTTTCCCGGAGACTGTTGCCTTCGTCATAGTTTGATAAAGTTCTTCGGGAATTCTGTCTAAGTAGGCCAATTGATAATCAAGTTTTATTTGTTATGAGAGTCATTAGGAGAGGAAATCTTGTTAGAACAAATTTCGGGCGAAGTTTGTTTGGAAGCCTATGTGCGGGCTCTGGTAATTACTGACGGCGATGTTCATCTTTTACCTTTACCGCCCCTTATAACGCGTCGCGAGAAAATTGTTAATTGTTTATTGTATGTACACAATATACGTATAGACTTTGAGAGGTATTTTTTAAGGTAGGTGCTTGAATGTGTGAGTGTGTTGTGAGAGTTCAGCTATTCTAAGAACAAAAGGGTTTGTTGATGTAGGTATTGTATGTGAGGGGTTTATTTGTGTTTACTGCTCTTAAAAGCATTTTTGGTGAAAGGACGAGCGTAACAAGTAGAAAATATTACAAGTACACGTATTTATGTTTCGGGTCTGCGGTATACACTAAACGAGTGCTCCTGTTTATTGCTCCATAAAGTAACGTTTCATTCTGGAACCGTCCGAATATACTTTATTGGTCGTTGTAACTGATCGAGCACATCACTTTTACCTGTTTTGTTCGGTGACATAATCATGGTTAAATTTTTGAAAGCGCCATAAATTCTTTAATGTTCTTCATAAAGTTCGGTCATTCGTGTCAATTGTTTTATAGTTCTATTTTAAAGGTACAATAAAATGGATATTTCGGAATTGTTTTCTATCTGTCGCCAATTTGATGTAAAAATCATCATAGAATATAAATTGAGACTCTGAGAAATGGTTGGCAGTCGGTGTGTGTATGAATATGGGGTTTATATGACTAAATATTCGGGTGGTCCTGTTGTGGCGTGTCGTATGAGTCAATACGTATGCCGAGCAGTCATACGGTGGTGTAGAGCAAGCACATAAACGTTATTGGTAACGTACGATGTGGAGCGAGCGCGCCTGTAATGTGGTTTACTTTTGCAGGCGCACGTCCACGTGATGTTAAGTGATGAGTGCCGCACACGTACATCTACTCCACTCGATATTACCATATACAGTGTGTCGGAATGACTTCATGTTGGAATCAAATTATTTGACAAACGTATCGCAATACTATTCAGTAATCACTGTTACTGTCATGTGGCTTTCAAGAGCTGAAACATACAGTTTAAGTTGAAACCGTATGCTTTATTGAATCACTAGCTGTTGCCAGCGGCTTCACCTGCTACAACTCAAAAATTATCCCACGGGAAGTTAAAATCGGGATAAGAAATGTTAATCCAGAATATAAGCTATATGTGTACCAAATTTTATCCAAATCCGTTCAGTAGTTGTTACGCGAAGAAGTAACAAACATACACACTTACACTCACAAACTTTCGCCTTTATAATATTAGTGTGATAATATTAGTATGATTTTTTAAATTAAGAGACGTAGTGGTTTTGAACTATTTTAACTTTTGGGTACATTCGCAAATGTTTCAAAGTGAAAAAATAAATAAGTTGCTACTATGGTTGTAAAAAACCCTTAACGTAGCCGAAAGACACTTGTTCTTCCCACCATTCCAATAAGTTTTGTTGTTATTACCTGTGAACCCTCTGGTTAAGAAGATATTGAAGGTCAAAGTTCTTACTTTTTCACAAGATTTTTTTTTAAATACATACACACTTTTGTTGTAATCTTACTTTAAATACTTCCATGTATACAATCCAACCATCAGTAAAATGTTTTTAGTGCGTTATATTTTGTCCTACCGTAAACTGTGATTTTGAAACCCGCAAATAAAGTTATTTACCTCAATATTTTTTGGAATACTTATGTTTGACGTGTAGAATGCTTGGTTGACGGGGTCGTGAAGGGTCAGTTTACGCCTTAGTATTTAGTCTTTATTTGAATGACATTTTAATTAACGTCTCATGTCGCGTTTTCGTCTTATGTTAATATTGAGATATTAAAATTATTTATTTAACGCCAATGAATAAACAATCTCATTTCACACAGATCTACACGGTATTATTATAGCTACTGCTACACGATATAATCTCGGAAAATTAGACTCATAACCATTTCGGAGAAAAGTAAAACGTTGTTTTCAAACAGCGCTGTGTTCACTGACAGATCATGTCGCTCAACTTGATGTTAAATACTTTCATGCTGGTAGTACTCACCGAACGATATTGTTGCTGAAACGTTTTCTATGAAATAAAGCTAATGCGACTTTCTTCGCCTAGTAGCTTATCGCCCTCTTAAACTTGTCTTATATTGGAAACTTTTGTGCCTTATATAATAATATAGCTATCATATATATTAGAGCGTCATAGTTGCAAACAATCTTGAGGCTAGTTGAGGGCACTTGGGGTGTCCTGTACTTTAGTCATTTAACTTGAATGTAATTAATGAACTGACCGTCTGCGGCGCACCACTTCTCGGTCATTAGTCAAGTGCTTACTCATTAGCATACAACCGTTACCATTCAGATACTATAAATAAATTACCCGTTCATATTTCACCAAACACTTCGCTTTCTTTATACAACAAAATAAACATTACGAACTACTATCGCGAATTCGTGACACTAAACGACTAAACAAATTATGCAAAACATAGGTTTTATGATGCAGTGTAGGTATAATTCTATTTTATGACCTATAAAAGTGACTAATTTTACATATAGACGGGAAATTATAGGAGCCGTTTGTAGTCGCTTTGTTCGAGCCTGTAAACATCGGTTTCTTTCCTAATTTGTAGCAGTCGTTCGACAAAAGCCTTACCAGCTTTGAAAAAGTTAGTCTGTAATTTGAAACATAATCCGATGTAGGTACCTAACATTTGTTGAATTCAATAACAACTAATCACAGTTTCCAATCTAACTGGCGTCACAGTAAACGTCAACTATAAATTAGTATTTGAACCATATGAAACCGGCAAGAGAACATAGTTGCTGTGGTTTGCATACGTCATGCAGGTTTTACTAATTATTATGTTCACATATCATTACTAGAATGATTGTCTTGTTATAGAGACTCCTTATAGAGTCTCATATTCAAATTAGTTACGCACTTGGCAGCAGCGTGGATCACTTTACTGTGTAACAGGCACTATCAATTTGGTGTAGCGGCAGATAATAAATATTTTATTATAGGCTCGGACGGGCCACGTGAACCGCAAAATCACTGTTACGGCGTTGTTATACGGATAATTTGCAAATATTATCGTAAAACCGGCAATGACGCCTGTTACAAATCACAACGGTAATATATTGGTATAAAGCCGTGCATTTAATATCGGTTCTGTTCAACATTGTTCAGTTAACTAAATTTTATATTACAATACATGTTTCGTTCGTTCGTTTACCATGTATTGTGTTTCATTTAAGTTAGATTGTTGCAAGTTACTAAGCTCTGTATATTCAGATGGATACTTAGCACTACGGCTAGATAGAAACACAGCATCAAATCCAGCACAATAGGACAGTTAGGATACTTTAGTATGTATTATCGCATCTAGCGGGTACCAAGCACGTTAGCAGATATTCAAATAGCTCGTTGTGAACTGCAAGCTGTGTTGATATCGGCACTGCTAATAGTACATTAGTTTTGATTGTTTGGACAGTGGTGAGTTGATAATATTATGCGGTATTGGTCATCATGTGGTTATGTGAGTCGGCTTAGTGATAATACGTGGGTACCGAGCGAGCGCCGGTGACGTCGCAGTAGTGTGGTGAGGAAACAGCCCCGGCCGCGCCAATTATTTGATCGCCGCCTATAAAACAGATTAACTACAACAGTAGTTAACACTGTTTTTGGTTTCGCTCCAAACTCATATTCAATCACAAAGTTAACGTAAAAATCAATTGCGCTTTTTACAATTTGGGAGTTCCTTAGGTGTGCCGTTTGAGGTGTAATACTAATTCTAATCTGAATCGTTAATGCTGTTTAGGTGAGTAATAAAAATAATTACATTTATTAGCATTATGCTCGCACCAAACGATTCATGTCGACGATTGTTTATTTTTTATGCACGATTACAGGTTTTATGAAAAATCTAAACTAGGTACTGTATATTCTATTGTCGGTGTGCCATCAGTGATGGATTCTCAGCCACACCTCGGTGATTTCAATGTTTAATGGAAACAAAGAGTAACTCAACTTTGACAGAAGGATACAATAGGGATGTTTACTGACTAGAAAAAATGTTATTCTAGTAATTAGTCCGTCTGCTAGATTATTGAAAAATGTTGGAGACGTATTTTTTGTTTTTTCAAATCAATTAAAATTGACGAAGATAAAACGCGTCAAAGATTTGAGTGGGGGTTTGTGACGTCACTGACCGATATAAAATGCCATACTAATGTCATAGAATATGACGTCACACGAGTTTTCAAAGCAATGTATCGTCTTCAATGTTTGTTAACGTGAAAAAAGAAAAAATACATGTCCAATATTTTTTGGAAATCTATCTGACGGACTAATTAATTTTTTTTAGTTAACTACCCTATTGTGATGATTAGATTGTTAGCTCAAAAATACATTTTTGTACCAAATTTATCCTTAATTCTATGAATAATCATTATACATATGATTATTATAATTAATCTAATAGTACATTACTGCCGCGGTCTATAATGACTACTTTGCTGGTCGCGCTGATGATGGCCGACAGCGCAGCGTAGCGCAGCTCCAGGCCGACACAGCGCGGTCAGCGTGCAGCACTTGATGGACGAGCTGAGATAAAGGCCGAGACCGTAGGTCGAGGCCTTTACAGCGAGGACAGCAAGGGCTGCAATGATGGCCAAGCTGAAAGGCCTAGAGCGTAGCTAGGCTAGCTCGAGGCAATCATAGCGTGACCAGCGAAGCAGTCATTGTGGGCCAAGGTTTGTATAGTGCTTTACTCAAAAATGCAAGTACCTAATCTAAATAAAACCAGCAAGTAATTTAAATAAAAAATATATTAATTAACTAGAATTTTAATTAAAATGACAATTATGAAAAGTACAGTTACTAAAATTCAACACCGACTTTCCCGGTTTGATATTACTGATAGTTTGCGATAATTCTAAGGCGGTGTTTGACTGCTGGATTATTTCTTCATTTATTACTTCATTTTCATTTAAATCTTTTTTTTTTTACCTTTAGACGTACCTACAAACAGCTGTGTTTTAAATAAAATCTTTTTGGAATTGATTTTTTAAAACGTTGAAACGTCAAAATAGCGGTCGGCAAAACATTGCCGGCCTGTTAGAGCGGCCAGCAAAACTTTGCCGGCCGCTCCTTGAAACAGAACGGCAAGGTCGACTTTGCTCAAACAAGGTTGTCTAAATAATGACAACATTACATGCATTTTTGAGTAAAAGATATTAAACAAACATGGAACGATTTTATTAACGTCACAACCAACGTTCTTAATAACAAGAAATCCGGTGACATTCGCGACAAAATAAATTGTTATTAGACTGCTATCACAAAAATGGGATACAACATGTCTTTAAAATTGCTTTTTTTCAATTACATTCCAGCTTTGTTTATGCTTTCAGTCAGTGATGAGCATGGAGATTTCTTTAAATAAAAAAAATAGTGGCCACTGGTTCACAGATCTTGGAGCTTTATAAGAGTTACCCATAAAACACGGTACTAAAGGAAAGCCTTAAAATCATTGCCATTACAATCATAACCGCCTCTGAAGTGTAATAGTATTTTTATTTAACGTCCTATTATATCAATACCAATAGGCCCATGCGCAGTAACCACTCTGATACCTGGTTAGGCATTAACCAAACGATTAAGAAAGAAAAATACCAATTAATAATTAATTATGAAGTAGGAACTCAGATTAAAATCAAAAGTAGGTTTGTAGAGGAGTGGTATTTTGGGAGTAAGTCTTTGGTCGCAGAAGCTGTCACTTTTACGTTCATTTAAAACGTTTATTTTCTTATATTATAGAACAGTTTTAATTAAAGTCGATTTATATTTAATTAAACCAGTTGAACAAAGAGAAGTAAAGTGACACAAAGTTTTAATAAATTAATTTTTAACTTTCTCGTACTGTTTGTTTACTAAATTACAGCGGGAATGGTTCCGTTATTTAGGGCACAAAGTTACTTGTCTTGTTGTACAAATTGGTGCTTGTTAGTAATTGATTTTAACGGAAACCTCAAACGGTTCTTCCTGTATGATATTTCTGTAAAACTACTGCTCATTTCACTTGATTTATTTCCGAATAATAATAATAATATTCCACAACTATCACACAACGCCATCTAGTCCCAAGCTAAGCAGAGCTTGTGTTATGGGTACTAGACAACTGACAAACATACTTATATATTTCTAAATACATACATATTATAGATAAATTACACCCAGACACAGAACAAATGATCGTGCTCATCACACAAACATTTGTCCTGGGTGGGAATCGAACCCACGACCTCCGGCATAGCAGTTAGGGTCACTAACCACTAGACCAACAGGCCAGTCAAATGTTCCTGTTCTTAACTTATAGGCAGTATTTAATAACTTTGACACGTTACACCGTCCCGGCGCTCATTTGAAGATCTCTAGCAGTCGTAACACGTAGTCAGTGTTGGGGCAGCGGGTTATTGTAAGAGATACCGCGGCCTCGACATAAAGGGCTAAGAACACATACATGGGTGGTTTTTAGTCAGTAGAAGTCTGACACTCCCTTTCTCTCTGCCCAAGAGCGGGAGGGGTTATTTGATGATTTCCCACCCACCAAAAAAAAGGGGTATCACAGTAAATAGTAGATAGGCAGTCGATCCATGTAAAATACTGGTATTCATGCATCGAGTCAGACTGGATGCCGACTCCAAATATCCAAGTAATGATGATTTATTGACTTAGACCAATATATTAAAATTATGTTATCAGAACAAATCATGCGTATCAATATAGTTTATTTGGTTTTATTTTAGTTATTCAAGCGAAATCAATTCCAATTTCAAACAAAGCATTTGAAGAATACCTACTGCTTCATGTGTTGGTTAGGTAAACTGTAATAAATTAATTATAGCCCAGCCCACATCTTAGTTGGCGACAAGGTGTCACCTGTCAGCTGAGCTCAGCATCAAGTGACGTGCTATAGATATACTGACGCAAGCGAGTATGACCTCTGCCAACACGCCCGTCATAGATGACATTTGAATAACTTATATCGTAGTCATTGATTTAAGGTTTTGTAGAAAGAACGTGCATTCAAGTGTGATCATTAGTTGATAGTTGTCGCTGAGAACAATGAATTGAACTGGATTAGTATTGTGAGAACGGAAGTCAATGTAAAAGAATAAGTTAATTTGACTACATTTCAGGGTCTTTTTTTTTGGGTGATAAATCATTAAATGACTCCTCCCGCACTGGGCAGAGCGGTAGTGAGGCAGTGTCAGACATCTACTGACTAAGAATCACCCATGTTCCTTCTCAGCCCTTTGTGTCCGAGGCCACGGTATCTCTTTCAAACAACCCGCAGCCAAATTTTAGGCGCCTACAGTTTTTCTTCCCAAGTCATTATCTGGAGTGCCTCGTTGTTTTAGGCGTCGCAAGTGCTACTGGCGCGCATGATTATCTGAGGTTCAATTCTCATTTGTACCAAAATACTATTGTTCTGCCCAGAGTCTAGGTTTGCACCCGGTTAACAGCTACGGGGTAAGCCTATAACCGTCTAGCCATTATTTATGTACTATAGGTACACGTCTACCTGCCATTTTGGGGGTGTATGGGGATTGATGTGATGTGTTTTATCTGGAAAATAAATCCCCTCAGGGCGTAGATAATTATGTTAAACTATTGTGGTAGGTATGAGATATAACATGTAGGTATACTTTGCAGGATGATTTTCCATCACTTCAAATATGACTGATAGATTATTCGATTAGAGGCGTCGTGAAGGTAGTTTTTTTCTCTCGATTCCATTAACGTCTTTATAGTGCTTGCCAAACGTGCTTCCTAAAGTATAGTTTCTGAAGCCCATCAAATACTGGCACGTCAAAGTGTCACCCTATTGTAACTTTTTATTTATTGAGTTTTTTTTTACTCTTTACTTCGTCTTGGAGTGTTTGTTTATCATAATTATGATTTTTTTCGTTTATTTTGGTAACAATGCCTATAATCGGTTGCGTGAATAACTAAAGTGGAAAGGAAGAGGTTTACCTACTTTTAATAAAAAGCTTTCGTCAGTTGGTATTTTTATTATTAATTTTTCATAACATAGATGTGAATCGCTTATTCATAGTTTTATATACCTGTTTTTCTTCAGAAAACATAAAAAATAGTAGTCTGCGGGTATCGGAAACAGGGTTAAAACTACCGGTGGTAAGGACTCCAAGGCTATGAACTTCCTTACAATGCGCGCCGTATCGAGGTGTAGGTACGTTCTGAATTAGGCCTTTGATTCAACCTGCAACCGAGAGCCTAAAAAGATATTCGCATATAAATGTACAGCAAAATTCTTGTTACTATTCTGCAATTTAATCGTCATGAAATTTGTTTTAAATCCATAATAATTCTTTAACGTTTGAGTTTACGTTCGAGAATAGTTTTAGTGTGTTATAAAACATTCGTTTACGATACCTACATACGGGGTAATTCTAAGGCCCCTTTTAATACGAGCTCGACATAATATTTGATTTCCTTGAAATTTTGCTGTTACACTGCCTCCGTTGATTTAATTATATTCCCGATATTTGAATACATTTTGATATGTGAGTTTCATATAATAATTTTGTAGTATTGGAAATTAGATTCGGAGACATTTTTGATTAATTATTTACTTCGTTGTAGATCTAAATATAAATAAAAAACATTTCGAGGAAAAGTAACTTATACCTACCACAGTGAGTTCACGAAATGTCACGTTGTTATTGTTGTTCTGAAATGACAAATAACATAATTAATTTCATACGTTTCGGAGGACCTCCGAGATAAATGGACCGTTCTAGTATTACTTGGCACAAGTTAAGGATGAATAAATAAAAAAGTACGAACTATGAACTGTTGTAATTTTATGACTGCCATAATAAAGAATTTTCTTCGAGAACATCGTCAATTTTTATATTCCTAGGGTTAACGAGTGTGTGTCACCAGTTTCGACAAGCCATTATTAAATTTCCAATTATTTTGAACTTGTACCTTCTTATAAGCTTTTTTTTTGTTTTGTATTTTGCCATTCAGAATTGCCTATACAGTAATTAAAAAACGGACATTTTATTTACATTGACAGTCAAAGTTCCGTCGCTCAATCCGTTTCTACGTCTTTGCGTCATTTTCTCTCAATCATCATTTAAAAGGTATTCTTTACATCGACTTTTTAAGGCGCACAAAATCAAAATTTATAGCCAGCACGCAGACAAACGCAATGTACAAATTAAAAATGTTTGACTTACTGCGGTACTCAGATATATTTAATGATTACTTAAGCTTTAGTAGAGATTTGACATACTTTTGTATGACAAAACTGTCAAAACCTTTACTAAGTGATGGCCTAAGTATTCATTAAAGCTCTTTGAGTGCGGCAGTAACTCATCAGCTAAGAAAGCGTAGCTGTCGTAGCCTGCTACGGCGTAGCAGAGAAAACGACGTAGCAATTTGCATATCAGCTTATTAAAATGTATTCAATCGCAATATCCTACTTCAGTTGACCAAATTCAGCAGAATAAGCTGAATTGGCGATAGGCGGTATCAATACAGATGAATACTACTGCTCAGTGACCCTTGGGAAATAATGGGCCGGTCTATTCGTAGCTGAAGCCAGATGGCACCTCTGGAATAGAAAGTACCTCATTTGTACAAGTCTAGCAATGCATTAGTACCTACAAAGATTTATTCAGTTATAGAATATGATTATTGTCATATTGATGGAAAATTGTAATTAATCTAGCGTAAATTGCGGTAAAGAAAAAAATATATATTGTGAACGTGTTTATCATCGTGGTCCAATTAACTAGCTGTACCGTCGGACAATTTATTTCGCCTCGTTATTTTAGGATTGTTCGGCTCGATGTAATTTTTCCTGACAAGATAAGCAAGCGTGTCACGTACGATAGAGTCGGAGAAACTATAGAGGTGTCTAATTGGGTTGCGCCGGCGGCAACCCGAGTGCGGGGTTGTAACGACCCCCAGAACCACAAGGCCACCCAAATCGAAGCCTTTCGATACCCCAGCCGCCTCTAATCGATCAACAGCACGCTCCCATTCAAACTTATCCTTTGTTATCGATAGAGAAAAGGCTTTTGAAATGAGATTCTAATCTCATTATGCGTAGGTACGTACCTAATCCAATAAAATTTGAAGTATCCACTTGAAAAGATCGTTGCATTTAAAAATATACGGTTTAAGCCACTTTACTTAAAGATTTAGAGGCTTTGAGTTTTAATTAACGCGCGGTTTTAATGGAAAATTTACTTGTCTGGCGAGGTTATGTGGTCTGCATTCAGAAAGTTACTAACACTTTATTTTATACTAAGTACTTCTTTGTATCTCAGTATTGAAACTAATATTTTGCTTACAAACTAACTAATATTATCAAGATAAGAAATCTTGATAATATTAGAAAATTTTAATGAATTACTTAAAATATATTATCATAGAAGAGTTTAATTATTATTTGATTTATTTATTATTAAAGAAATTACACTTAGTCTCAAGTGAGCAGTATTGGCACCTTTGTTCGCCCGTGGTTTCTACCCCAAATTACGTGTTACCATGGCGTAATTTTAAGCCCAGGCAGGTGCGTTATGTTATTTCATAAATACTGCTCTAAAATATGCGAAGAAAATCATCCTGGCGAAAAAGAAGGCAAATCACAAGCCGAGTCACGCAACACAACTGACTGGACAGGTTCACTCAAATCTGTGTGTGTTTTTTCTTCAAAATATCATCTCAAACACTAATCTGCACAGTCATAATGTGAGTTGACAAAGATTTATGTCCAGGACTTGATAAGTCCTGAGTTTGTTTCGGCTATTTCTCCTCAAAATGTTCAGGGACGGAACACCGACCCATCTATTTATAAAAAAATATGTCATGTAACGTGACGTTTGTGAAAGAGTATGTAAAATCCAAAATAAACATAAACATAACTTGTCATTTTTAATAATGCTATGCTGTGCATATGCTGAAGAAAATATAAGAATGGTCGGCTATTTCAGGAAATAAAATAGATATTCATCAACGTACTCGAGTGCAAGACGAAACAATTAAACGAGCCAATTGACTGCTGTGGTGGAATGGCTACCGTGATAAAAACATAATTAATGGAGTTATTATTGGAAAATACTTAATAACGACTGCAGTTCAAGCGCATGACGCTAATTAACTAGCCATTTTTTAGTTTTATGTCATTTTTAGTTCGGGCTTTTATTAATGAATGACATCTTTGCATGAAATAGAAGTCAATCGTTTTGATATTCACTTAAAGTACAACGGTATTCGGGGGTTAAAGGCGTAATGATGGTTTGTATGTAAAAGTACAAGTTAAAGAATATTTATACTTACATTTACATTATTTTTAACACTACGTAATAGTATTTTTACCCGACTGCGGCGAAGCCCAAAAGGAGGGTTATGTGTTATATATCTTATGTGTGGAATATTAAATTATGAAATGAAAATACCCCGTAAAACCCCCGTAACCCCGTGTACTTCCAAGTTTTGTTTAATTTAAAATGTGCTTGTTTTTTGTTTTTAAGTTTTTTCAGTTGGGTATTTCGGTTTTTCAACTACTAATTATTTTTCCTCTTGAATTCTTCATGTAGGTACTCTTGATTTCTATCTTCTAAAATGATTGTATTACTTTTGTTTTAAATTGTAAACGATATGAGAACTTTTCTTTTTACAATTATAGATTTATTTTAATATGCTTAAGTGAAGACAGAAACTTGATAAAAACTTAAATGTCTGATTAGTTTGTCAATTAAGAATGCATGCAGTCATAAGATGAACAAGGAATAGCTTTTTTGCTGATCTACCTACAATGTAACTGTACTAATATATAACAATTGCATTTACCACTATTTCCATATCCTTGTTTGATTTTGCTGCTAGACTAACTGGACCCAATGTAAGTATGTATATTACAAGAACCTCTATGTGAACATTGGAATTCCACGACGCCATCGTTTAGTAAAACACGGTTTATCCAACATCAGTTGATCTTTATCGGGTTTTGGAAAATCATTGATATTCGTACGACGAATGCAATCGACAGCTCAACTTGCTAACAAAAGCCACAAAGTACTCGTAACAACAGCGTTCCACTGTATAAAAAGGGATCACACATGCAAAACTCGACAGCTGAAACGAGCTCCCGCATGGCTAAAATAAAAAATAAAACTAGAAAGAAAAGGAAACGAAACACAAAATTGGTGCCCGGAATCGAGTGCAAACACATAAAATAGCAGAGATAAGAACGGAATTAACGCCGAGCGAATTAAAAACAATGAGATTTTTAAATTGAGTCGCCCGGAAAACCGGAAAACTGTGAATCCGTGATCCCACTGTCAATTACACGTTGAATAACGATAAGTCATATTGTAGAGCGTGCAATCCAGCATTATCAATATGTGGGGACACGTGGCTGACAGGAGCGGCCGGCGACGGTACATTTGTCAGCGTGATTAAATGACGTCACAAACAGTACACCCACACGCTGAATGTTTTTTTATCTCACAAAATCATTCCGAAATAATGTGGACAAAAGTCGGAATTCGTACCTACTAGTACCGCTCACCGGTTCCCGTTTCTACGAACGGAAAAGTTGAACATTGCCGAATTATTTTTAAGCCTATACTTACGCGTAATAAATAAAACAAATTGTAACTGTCACGTATACCTGTTTGTTGCTATGTAATTTTGAAAAGAAATAAAAGCAATTCAATTTGATCTTTGTCTATTATTGATGACGAGCCATTTGATCTCTAAAAGACATGACACATTATATTTATATAGCCTTTATATACTCGTATGTTAAAAAAAATCTATATATCCAGACATTGTTTTGTAGAGGAGGCGGTTCACAAAGTTTAAAAGTACTTGGTAAGAGAAATAGTTATCGAACTAACTCAATACTTGGACAGGTTTCTCTTTGAGTAAGACGGATAGATTAATGATTTCGCATATCTTTTCGTTTATTCACAATAGACACCAAGTTTTCAGCACAAATACTTATATAGAGATATTTTTGCCATCACTCGATTCTCGTCGCTTTCCTGACCCCAATTCACTTTAACCCAAAGTTAAAAAAAATCTGGTTCGCACTGAATACAAACAGCTACTCAATGCTGCTAATAAGATATTTGAGTCGGTGGGAACGGAGCCATTAGATGTAATTTCGTCAATATTGGTAAAGGCTGCCTGGCGCAAGGCTTTTTTTCGGAATCGTAATCTGAAAGAAGCTAACTGTGAAGCATTAGGCATTAGCTATGCAGACAGATTTAGTTTTTAAAATTAGTAAATGATGAGTAATCTAAATAATATTCTCAACTTAAATTTTTTTCAGATGTAGGAAATACTATCCCTATATAGGATCCTAGGTACGATAGTTTACTAAGCGAACGTAAACGACACCAGTGTGTGCAATATGGCGATAGATGTCTATTAATAAATATAAGAAATAATAACATAGAGGGTTTATTAATATCAGTATGTTCCCAAAGAATCTTTACCCAAGTTCATGCAAGCTAATATTAATAAAGCCAGATGAAGCCCTATAGTAGGTAAGCCACCACTAAAGAACATGCCATTTTCCATCCGAGAAATATAAGAGTATGCTCGCATTAACCGCTTGAAATATTAAATATCTACCTGCCTATTTACATAACTCCTTTACATAAATAAGCTCTCACCTCCCCACGTATGTACTAGCTTGACACAAATGTAAAACAACGCACTTGCCTTACCATATTATAATTTTGATCATAATAAAATTATTTGGTAAGGCGACACGTACAGCCGTACAGCGAGCCTACAGTTTATTACTTTGAACAAACAAAATTAATAAGGATCTCCCGAAATCCGTAACTGAATGTTGATAGACACGAAGAACAATTCCGTTTAGAATTTCAATTAAGAAGTTAGAGTCCTATTAAAATTCAGGAGAGCGTTGTGGACGCGAGAGCGCAGCGAGAATGCGATTGTACAGAAATAAACGTTAGTGTTTGGTAAACGAGTTTGAGGGTCTATTAATGAGAGGCTCTTTTACTCCTTAACATTGGGCTCGCTGTGATTTACCGAGATCAGATTAAATGTGGTTCAGAGTCAATTGTACGTGTTTCTAACACCTTTCGCTTTTCGCCTTTGTTTTTCTTTCGTTGCTTTGTTTCAACAAACATTTAGAATTTACTTGCTGTTTTCTTAGTTATTTTTTAAGGCATCTTTTTCTACGCAGCGAGGAAGTTATTTATTTCTTGTCCCACGAGTAAGGCGACGTAGACTTTACGGCTCACTGTTCACATCGGGTAATGATTTCTTACGCAAAATCCGAATCCGATGCTGGGAACTGGATCCGCGTCTCCTGAGAGTCGGCAACCCTTTTCAGAGGTCGTTACTTTTTAGTTGTGGGTAGTCACAACTCCTTGGAGAGAACATTTATATTTGTTTAAAATGCTAGTACGCTTGCAACATTTAATTTCGTGACGCGACGAGGTATACATATTAACATTGGACGTCCATCAAAGACGTTACTAATCAGTTTTATGCGGTACTTTTTTGTGATGTTTAGATGATATCGATCCACAACCCGACTTTACCCATTGCTGGGTATAGAGCCCCACTTTGCTTGTGCCAAGCTCCATGTTCTTGGGCCAGCTTCATCTAGAATATTGCCGCGATGGCAACAACGTCGTCTGCCTATCTCACCGCCGAGCGACCACTGCAGGCTTACCTCTTGAATATTATTAATTAGATTGTCTGAAGTATTAGGTAGCAGGCCTTTTTTAAATATGCAGAGTCTATTCAGCCCTCAAAACCACCTACTAAATTATCTCGGTGCTAACTTTTTTAACGTTTGTAATATTTTATGAGCATAAATCTCGGTACGTTCATAAATGTTTATGACTTTCATGCAAATAAGAAAATGTCTGGGAAAAGTGGTACTGCCTACTTAACATTAATATTATTGTGTTGTGGAACATAAAATAGTTGTCAACACAGTAACTGCGTGCGAGTACGGCGGAGTCATAAAAAAGTTGAGGATGTGAAAAACACTCAACATTTTTGATTAATCCTCAAACAGTAAAAAAGATAAATATAGGTAATATATAAATGGTAATCTAATAATATTGCTCACAGAAACTGCACTGTAACTACATTACTTCTCCATATACTTAAAATGGTTTGACATTTTCATAATTAAAATGTGAAGTCCGTGACTCATTTGTGTAGAATACTACACGAATGCCCAAAAATATTTATTTTCCAGGCACACTAGAACAATACCACTGTCAAAAGCTACATAGGCTGGTTTTAAGACAAAAATACAAGAAAAAATTCATTCATTAGCAAGACAAATGGCAGAAAGTTATTTAGGATATTCCGTTTCTGCTGAAGAAATTTTCATTTTCTGTTTCATTAGTAAAATTTAATCTTATTACGGGGGAGGGTAGAAGCTACGTCTTGAAGGAATCCTTGTAACGAGTGCGGGGAAATGTTTCTTGTTTTCTTCGCTATAAATTTTGAGTACGAGTTACGGCTGAAATTGAAACGCTTTAGCAAACTTCTGATTAGGAGGCCAAAGGTAAACGTGTGGTGATTAATTTATGTACGTGTTGATCATGTTATTAGGCAATCGGGAAACCCTATTTACGTGAATAATTTGTACCTAATTAAGATTTTGATTTTAGAGCAGTGAAAGATATAGTTCAGGGAATTGTTATTTTTTGTAAAATGATGAAAAAGTCCTAAATATTAAGTATAGCTACACAGTATGAGAGTCGACCTTTGAACCTCAGCAGGCTAAACGAGCTGATTGTAGATTGTAGTGTCGATATGTTGCGGTATGCAGAGATACCTCGTGGAACGTTTGCCGCTTCCGCTGTTTAATGCGCGGTTAGGCTAGCTAACAGTTAAATTACTAGTTATCAGCTTAATGCCCGGCACTGGATATCTTGGTACGACAGATATACTGCTATCTTGCTCTTAGCTCGTTCTGTTTGGGAAATTCTGTGGCAAACTTCATAATCGTGAGATAGTAAGCAACGCGTTAACATACCTTGCTTCTATGTCTCCTCTGATTAAATCCTTGTTTTTCCTATGTGGGTTGGCTGAACCTACAGAAACGGCTGATACTTAAACTGAACTACCTACATATTACATTTGCTTGGTCCACGTTCACACAGTTGTGTGTTTTGGGCATTTTATTTTATTAAACCATATTCTAGCTTATAACGCGAAATTTAAAAACAAAAAAGATTATCTAGTGATAAAAAATCTATCTCTTGAGATTCGAGGATATTCTCCACAGAGAACCAGTGGAATAGATCAGGTGCGAGCTCGGAGGGATAATCGGGTTTATTCGGGAGGGCTCTAATGAAAGCCATCAGTCACGCCGCCGCGGGTACATGCCGGCAACCATGTCCTGGTAAGCTAGGTACCGTCTCCTAGATACCAATCTATACATTGAGTACATTTAGCTTAATGAGCGTTGTCGACATGGACCGGTCCGCATCAATATTGGATAAGCTAGGGTGGTCTAATCTTATCAGCGTTATCTTAGATAGCATTGGATAGCCATTTAGGGTGTTTTTCATTAGATGAGTGGGTAAATCGATAGTAAATTCTTAAGCTTATAGCGTTTAGGTTAAGTGTACATGTTAATACCCGTTTTCACGAATCTTAAGCGAAACCAAACTGAATGCCTAGATTTTATTAAATTTTTGGACTTTCTACAATCCTGTTATAAAAAGGCCCTTTATTTTGGCAATCATTTAGGTATCACTAAGTGTAAGTGCAAACGGCCATTATGTATTAGCGATGAGACAGTTGTTTATATTGTTTTAATAATCTTACTTATGTGTACTACCTATACTCTACCAATTGATGTATTCCCTTTTAGTAGCTAGTGTGGTTTGCTATCGGAATTTCTCTCTCTCATTTGATAATGAAGTCGAAGTGAGTAAGCTCACACGTCTGGCTCCATTAAGTTCTGTGTTGTGTTTGGCAATTAGTCTCCTCCCTGTAGTAAACGTCTTGGTCTCTCAGGCAGCTAGTCACGGTTAATGTCTCGAATACACCGGTACCGTTGTAATCACACACAGTGTAGTGAAGGTACCTACACTATGTGTGATTACTAAGGTAGTTGCAGTTAGTGGCCATTTCTGCTAATTTTATTGTTATGTCAATACGATACGTAAGACAATCACTGTAGTATTTTATAGAAAAACTAGCGATACGCACCTGCTTCTGACGGCAGCGCTAACTATCGGGACCAAAACTATTGTAAGCAAGTTCAAGCTGGGTCCAACCATACCTACTTACTCACAAAATTTTATCAAAATCGGTTGGCTGGTTTTGGATATTACGCATGTACGAACATAGTGACATGTGATTTTCATATTAAGGTTCAAGGTCATATCCATATTTCTTATTCAAGGACAAAGGGATGTTCAGACGGCAGTAATCAACACTCACTATTCACGTCACACCGCATATTAATCTTCTAATAGAAAGAATATCGTGTCAAAGACAATAGAGGATCACGACCAAAGATAATAGAGGAAGTATAATTCACAGGCGAAGACAGCCCTATTTTCTCGTGACCAAACAAACTTCGACACTATTGTGGATAAAACAGTTACTTTACGTATGGCCTCAGGGCATTTCAACCCGAAAATATTTTCTCTATGTCAGGCGTTAAATGGGTTCCAAAGATATCGCTGTGGTTATGTCTGCTACAATTTACGGACGAGAATATAGTAGCTTATATTTATGAATATATTCATTATCTAAAATAAGCAGAGAATTTATAATAAATCTGAGATCCATTTAACTTGTCAAGAATGTCTCTATTCTTAATTAAAATTGCATTTCGCAGACTAACAATAATTTATTCACGACGTTAAATTCTGCTTACAACAATAATTGTTCTGCGCTGTTCGGTTGAATCTTGTAATAAGTTCTCAATTATCTTTGATGTCTGCGACCCTTTTTACCTTTGACCCGCGCTTATTCAAAGGTCCTTTGCTGGCCGGCGACTTCAAAGCGAACTATCTCCAAGCTAGCTTACCCTTTGTGCGACTAGCTAGTAATCCGGACATTGTCTGCCTCAAATTCCTATTTGACAGATGTTTTTTGGTCGCGTCAAGTATTTTGTCGTACCGTACTTAACCTAATTGGTCTCGTGCCGAAGACTTGCATGACGTAATACACACTTCACGCGGATATTTCGTTTACAAACTTGAAATATATGTGATGTCGGAACGGCTCGAGGGTATTTGAGCGTACTACAAATATGTATGGAATCAAGATGTAGGTACATTATATTCAGTTTCTTTTTTACTTTCATGGTTTTCAGATTTGTTCTAGAAATGTTATGTTTCACATCGATATAGATCTGTGAGTGTTCGAAAAAGTTAAATCGATGGACCAAATCGTTTGAAGCAAGCGAAGCTTTGGTTAAATTACCCAATCAACATATAAAGTGGCTACTCAGTAAATGGCGCTTGAATCCAGTCACTAGAGATAAATGAATGTCACTGATTAGATACTAAAAGCTCAATAATCGATTCGGCTGTTTGCTGGTCTGAGCTAATTTTAACAGTGTGATGACAAAGTATCAAGCGTGCCTATCAGCATTGGGCGGTAAAGTGCCAATTACCCCGAGCACACACACCAAGCACATAAAATGTTACTACTGGGTGTAGTTTTACCACAACGTGTATACACAACTAAGTGCCAACAATCTGAGCATGAAACTGAAAGTAATTCAATATCAATAGCATCCATAAAAAATAAAAAAATGTATTTGGAAAAATAAGTAAAGAAAATCCAACAAAAATATGACCGTGATACCGAAAACCGAACTGCTTTTCCCATTACGCTTTCCACAACAATGACAATAAACTATGTAGCGATGGCTCCATTTCGGGTGTTTTTATTTTTTTGGGCTAAACTTACATGCTTGGTCGATATTATTCCTGACTTTAACATACAAAGCGAAATGCGACAGTTTGGCGAAATATCTCAAAAGCTACACGAGTATATTTGGTTACCAGTGAAATTTGTTGATTTGTGTCAGTGGGAGTCATCAGAGCGGCACAGTACATTAGGCAGTTGAATCGCTATCAAAGCAATCACACGTTTTTGGCAGCATTTGGCTGATACCAACTCATTATGTTGTTCAGTCGTGCGACCGAATAATCAGCGGAGGTCGCAACCTCACAGGCTCGCAAGCCGTGGTCGTATCGATGCGGATAACGGCCGTCAGTAATTACCCGCCCGGATTTTATTTCCATAGATAACATCAACAACGGAGGGAAAACAATGGCGAGTCTCGGTTTATTCAGATTAAGCGATTATTGACGTTTTCTTCGTTCATCAAACTTTCGTATAGAAATAGTTCCAATCAATTAATTACTTTGTATTTGATTGCGGATGTTGCTCAATGCCCTATTTTCTTTCCTCGAACCTATGTTAAGGATTATTGAAAATCATGGACTTGTCCATTTCCATGGCACTATTATGTCACAGGTTCAAACGTGTTGATTACAGCATTATCCGCACAAGATTGCTCATTATAGAGGTCCATGGGATATATCCATGTTTAGCCATTATATATTATATGCAAGCACCGATTAATACCAGTATGTAAAGCTATTTCCAAGGGTATTAGTAATTATATTAGCACCTAATTACACAAAATTGCGTAACAAAGGCGCCTTGCTACAGTGTTTACAGTAACGCAAGAAGTAATTGGCTAATTTAAGATAAGAATTTGTTTTCTGAAGTACTCGTAACACAAAGAAGGTAGATGGAGAGTGTAAACTTGTGTACCTAGGTACCTAAATAAACATGTTGGTGTATTGCACGTAATTACTTGGCGCCCTGACGTTAACTTACTACGTACTTACACTAGGTATCTATTTGACGGGTATCTTTAGAAATTACTTGCCGCAGTCTGTTGTTCTTGTTCCCTAATAACATAAGATGTAATTAACAAACTACGAAGTTTAAGAAATTCAATATTATTGTTCTTAGAAATTAATTACGAGGTAATAATCATTTTGTGACTGAAAATGTCCATTTGAAGTCTAAAAACGTGCTAGTCGTTCGAAATGGATCGATGCGGCAATAACGATATGCAAATCAAGCGATACGGAAGACAAATAACAATCTACAACTACTTATACAGTGACCCAGTTATACATATAAAGAATTCACTGAACGTTCTATCTTAAGCTTAACTTCATTCACAAAGTTCATTAACACGACACAAGCAAGCATGTAAAATAAACCTTAGTACACAATAACAGTACGACGCAACTTTCGACAAATTAATAGTAATGCAAGCGTAATTAAATATAATATAACAATTAGCAGCGAGCGTCAGGCACCCACAGTACCAACTTACCCCGGTAATATTCATATTGCAATTTACACTGTATGTACACACACTGCTGCGGTAACATGCGCCGGAAAAGGTTATGTCTCAACGTGAACCGCAAACTTTGAGCAAAACTAAATTCATTTACAACTATGAAGATGAAAATGGAAGAAGCTAAAATGGCAGGAGATTGCAACGTGATGAAACGACATAGAAAAAAGACCAATACACCCTCTAACGGCTTTAGTAGTTCCGCGTTCACTGTACGAGTGCACGATTTGTATTTTTTTCACTTGTTTCAGCAAACTCTGCGTCCTGATGAATGAACGGTAAACGTTCAAAAAGTTACGAATTCAATATTTCAACAAAGTCTGAGGAAACAATGAAAGTATTGTTCATTTTTCTTGCGTTCGGATTGTGAGGAACTGAGAACTTTTATACTATTTCTGTATATTTTGTTGTGATTTTATAAATAAACGATGCCAACGTGGCTTTAAAAATAATATAATTGAATGGAATATTATATAGGAGAATTCAATTTAAGCCGCAACTTTGTTGTGAACTTGTTGTTTATGTGTGCCAATAGGGACCAATTTTGCGTGAAGTTAAATATACATTTGGAAATCGCAGCAACAAGCCACAGGAACAGCGTGGGCGTGCTGTTGTTGTGATATTTATCGCTATTGTGTAGCTCCTCCCTACACGCAACTATATTCAGCTGCAAATACAATGATAGGGTTTGCTGAGTTGCGATACAGTTTCATGTGGGAACTGTGGGTAGCTAAATCTGTGGATTAGTTTAGTTGGAAGTCAGCAGTTTATAGGCAAATTACTTAAGGAATATACATGGTGGTGGTAGTTTTCGTGGTATGGAATTATGAATATGCGATGCGGGCAATGAAGAAATGGTAGTAAGGAAAAGGTTGAATATGAATGTAGATAGCTATGAGGGGTGTTCAATGTATTCTCGGTATCAGGGTGATTTGATATTATTGTGGGTAATTCAAATATATCATTAGCTAAAAACACTATCTGAGCGTATTCATATAACATTTCATGTTAATAACTTCATTGGTAGCGACCTCCATTCAAAGACGACGAATATGACTGACGCGACAATGTTGAAGAAAATCGACCATCGTGCGGAGATTAAATTCCTCGCTAAACAAGGAAAATCTAAAAACAACTATTCATGATAAAATGGTAGCTGTTTATCAAGACAATACATTGAACGCCCCTCGTATAAGAGTAAAATACGACCAAAGAAACGACTGATGGAAAATGTGAAGGATGACATGACGAGAAATAGAGATGTATTGAAGAACAATACATGCTGCGCCAACCCCATTGGGATAAGGGCAGAAAAATGACGATGACCGTGGTGACGTATTTTTTATAAAATTCTGCCAGGGACCAGGGGGTCTAAAACGGCCACTTTAGCATATCATAATATGAATTGCGTTAAAAGCGCAAAATGGTCACACACGCAGTTACTATTATTAAAGGTCAATTTTACGCTTTTAACGCAATTCATAATTATTATGAAAGTGGCCGTTTTAGACGCATTACAACACAATATCATTTTTTATGCCAAGTCCACGGTAAACTCTGTAATAAAGTCTCTTGAAACTCGAAGTTGGTAAGAGCAGTAAATAAACGCTATGTATGCATGAGCAACCTTAGTTGCACATGCAATGAAGCTGTTTTAGTTTGTATCGTGTTGTTGCTCCAGGCACGTAGGACACAGTTTCTCCAGTGATGTCTCCTAATTTAGACAGCTGTCCCAAAGTCCAGCATCCTAATTTGGCAGTATACTGTTCCGAAGCATGACTGTGTTCCTAATTGGCTTTGGGAAATCCCAAGCGACTGGATAAAAGATAGCAAGTTTCTTATTGCCTTACTTCTTGTCCAGTTTGGCACCTCATGCCTGAATAAACTCTGATTGTATGCCAGCAACCAATTGTTAACCCAAAAATAAAGGCCCTTTCACTGATAGTCATTGTTAATGGGATACAATCGGAACTCAATCAAGACTAAAATCTTTTTGAACCATTACTTGTTATGTTGGGATGATTTTTTTTACCGTCTCGAAAATAATATGGAGTGTTGTGTAAGTGGAACAGAACCCATACACAAGGATATTTGCTTAGTACCATTAAGATTGTAAAAGGTCGGAATATCCTTAAAAAACATTAAAAGTACCCACCCTACGGCCCGTGCGTAAAACTAATAATAACGAAATTAGGAGATAGTAAACTGCGTAGGCTGCTATCGCGCATGAATGAAAGTTGTAGGTACGAGTACAATGAGGCCGCGCGCATTGTACAGTCGCGTTTAAACGTTTTCAAAATCAACATAATTACATTAATATCCCACTTACTAATAAACTAAGATAATAAGACAAGCCATCCGCAAACAGATCGCTTGTTGGATTAGAATCCAAGAGATCATTGAGCGCGGAAGACAGAGTACGAGGAATTGGCGACTTAGCACGAGCAACGGTACTACATCGAGGCACGGCTAACAGCCTGTGCCTTCTGCCCCGGAAGTAATTGTCTGGGACAAAGAAGCGCGCCAGTACATCAAGCAGATCAGGAGCGTCAATACCGCCACGGAGCGTCTTAAACGCTATTACGAGCTGATCTCGAGCTCGCCTAACAACAAATAATAAAACACAACTATCTCCTAGAACCACAAAAACACAACCATTTATCTTGGTACAAATAATGTAACACAATAAGGAAAGCCTAATCTTACCAATAAAACGATAACAGTAACAAAGACACGAACGAAGTTTTAAAACAATAGTAATCTAATTTTTTTATTTAAAAAATCGAAACAATATTTGAATACGCAAGCATTACTCGACTGTACTTCAAGCAAAATGAAAAGGACGTGCAATACGTGCATACATGCGAAAGCGAGAACGTCCACAGAACAGAAGATCGTTCGGTCGCCGGTCGCCCCGTTGCTAAGCAACGCCGGCAGAGCGCCACGGGCGCCGCGCCGCGCGCCGCCCGCGGCGAGCCTATTTTAGCGTTTTGCACACACACACGTACACAGAATCTCGATGTGTGCGTGAGAGTTCACCTACGGGTTCACGTACGAGAGTCGAGAGCCCAGCTGAGCGATAGACTTGGTAGGTTTTTAGAGACACAATGATATCCGTGGCGAGTAGGTACTTTAAGGTCGGTTGTGTAAAAATGTAAACAAACCTGTTTAGGTTAATATTCATTACAATAAAATTATTATTTTTAATTTAATTGAGAAATCTGTCGTAAGGCGAAGACGATTGAAAATAAATTACTTAATTGGTGTTTTTAATGCAAGTAATTTAAATCAAATCATTGAATTAATTAATGTATTTGTAAAGTGCAGTGGAATTACCATTACTGTGCTAACACTAACTAAACCATCCAAGTTCGAGGTCATCCGTTTGTTTACATTATTATTTTGTGACTTCGATCATTCCTTCATACTTTTGCGGGCTTAGGACCGTCTAATATGCTGTAGTTGAGCAAAGTTTACAGAGAGAGAGAGAGAGAGAGAGAGAGAGAGAGGGAGAGAGCGGGACGCGGCGGGCGGGATGCGCTAGCGCTTCGTGCACCTACGAAAGGATATCAAAGAGGCCGACGCGACGGCACATGCGGCGAGTAGGTACCTATCGGCCGGCTTCAAAGGATAGGATTGCGAATTCATTGATAAATTACGCGCATTTAGTAGGGTGCCTTTGATTTGAATTTCGTCATTTTTATGTCGTTTTTTTACTTTTTTCACATATTCAGATTTTACTGTTTTAGTATGAAAAGTTTACTTCAAATGTGTAGTATTTATTGCTAGATCAATTTCTTAGTATGTTATTAAAAAAAATTAAAAAACTAAAACTCTATGCCAAAGGCTTTTACTCTGTTCACCTACTATACCCTATTTTTTTCAAGACGGTAAAAAAAATCATCCGGTATAGACAAAGCTTCAAGATTTTTTTTAGTGTTTCAATGGCATTGAAAGTAGGCTGTTGGTTACAATTTGTGAAATTGTTTTCGAAATCCACGAAATTCTGATCTTGACCGTGCCCCAAAAGATCAGGTCAAACTAAGTACAGCTATATAATAGTGTGTTTATGTATTATCATTATAATTAATTCCCAGTTCTTCTGTATTTTCTTTCCTTTTTCATATACCTGTGGGGGTTATTAATATACGTTCATTCTGCGTTGTCTTTTGATATGAATGTTAAACAAAGAACTTGTAAGTTATAAATGCGTAACCCAGATACCGTACGCAAAAGATTTCTACGTATGTACATAAATGTTTATTACTTTATCTAAAAGGGCAAATATAGCTAAGCAATATTTCGATATATTTAACCTTATTTTTTTTTAGTAATATTACATTCCTGAAATTAGTTCATTAATAAATATTCTTCATAAAATATGCTGAACGTAAGCAGAGACAAAAGAAAGTAGTACTTATGCAATATTTATTTTGAGAAGGCCTTTTTATTTTACGTAAAGATGATTTAATGAACAATTTAAGCGCTAGGAGACGACGCACGTATAATGGAATGTACAACGTCAGACTGTCTCCAAGGACAATTTACGAAGATTCAGTCTCATATAAGTAAGTTAAAGTTGACCTTGCCTAGATTTTGCTTCACATTTAGTTTAAGTTATTTCGTAAGGATTGCCCGGGATTTAGAAGTTTTATTTTCTCCGTTTATCCGATGACAAAGAAACTGGATTAAGTGAAGCAGGTAGGTACTTAGTTTCAGTCATAAGGATTTGTGGAAACTGCTATTTTTTCTACGTATGTTACTTATCTAGGATTTGTTCGAGTTACTTAATACAAGGTCTCTATAAGTTTAGACTTGATTCAACATTTGGTACATCTTTCTGTTAATGTAAAGAGTACAATTACGTGAAACGTTCCCTCTGACATTTATCTGAAAATATCTGATAGTAAACAGGAGCTGGATGTTACTGTGTAGATACTGTCTCAAAACATCTAATTAAATTACAAAAGAGATTTTACCGTTCCATTAAATGAACTAATTTATTGCAAAACAACAAATAGATAGTGTTCTGCCAAAACATGTTACGTTATTGTGTTATATACACCAAAACTGTTTACTTTCACATCCTACTACTATGATAAATGCGAAAGTTTGTGAGGATATATGGGTTGATTGATGTGTTACTATTTCACGCAAAAACTGTATTTTTATGAAGCTTTACAGTAATAATGTATGTAAAAGTACCCCTAACGTAGCAGAAACCCATGTCACTGCGATAATTATTTTGTCGTAGAACATACCTGAGACCTTCTACTTATGAAGATATTGGGGGTCAAAGTTACATCTTTTTCACAAGTTTTGTTTTAAATACAAGTCCACAGTCCACAGGTCCGTACTATTTAGTGCATGCGTTAAATTGAGTACTTTTTAACCCCAAAATAAGTCAGTTATAATTTTTGCGTAGAGTAACTTAGTGTGACGTACAGAATGCTTGGTTGACGGCTTTATAAAGAGTCCGTTTACACTGTGTATAGAAAAATTACTTATGACATGAGCACTTATAACCCAATAATACTTTGCCCGGGAATGGAACCTAGGGTCTCAGGCTCAGCGGTCACATTTCCGACCACTAGACCAACAATGCCCCGTTGAACTTCTCCAATACATACTTGAAAAACTCGATATATTCAGGTTTATTTTAAAATTGTAAAATATCGCCAAATTATGGGACATAGATTATACTTTGTCTAATTATAGATATGAGTACACATAATAAAATAGTCACCATGAATTAAAAACAGTACCACGGATTATTATAAATACTTTATAAGCTTTTTGATTGAGTGTTGTCACAAAATCAAAAAGCGTTGAGTGTTGTTTTCTGGCGGAACACCAATAGATCCTTGATTTCAAGGGGCTTTGAGGTAGAGTTTCCCCGCCTATAAATAACATACTTTCAAAAGTTATGTTTTTCAAAAATATATAAGAAACAGAACATCCTCGAAACAACATTCATATTGCTAACCGTACAGTGTTATATCGAAAAACTCTTGGAATTTTAAAAATAAAACTCCATTTCGCATAGTTTGCTGTGCTCTAAGAAGCAGAAATACTGGTTGACTGGTTTGAGCTTAACCAGATACTAATACTAGAGCTTTGCTGCTGCAATGATTTTTAAGAACTGATATTACGGATTTATACTTCCGGAAACATTTGATAATGTTTTTTTACTTAACGCCATGTGTTATTTCAATGTTGCCAGAAAGCGATCAAACGCCAGCTTTTGAGAAGCAATAGGTAACCAAATTGAAATTTGTTTGAAGTAGGTACGTGCTCCACATTTCGTGTCGAAAACTAGTAACCTATAAACATTTATGTGTGAGCAGCTCAAAATAAATTTATTTGAAGATGGCAGGTACGTAAGCAGGCTTTAAGCTAGATAAATCGGTCGGAACCGCGGCGTAGGGAAAGCCCTTAGAAAAATTTCACCGAAAAGGTGTGCGCGACCTTTTGTGTTAGATGAGATAATACTTACTTTGCGTGAAGATAGCACAAACTGTGATCACGGTTCAGCGTGCTCAAGTAGATTGAGACTACGATAAAAACTTTTTAATAATAAAAAAGTTAAAAGGGGACTATTTGTCACATTTTTATGAGGTCGGTAGGATGCCTTGCAATGCTATAAATAGGTTCCTACATAAAAACATGTCGTGATAAATGTGCGTTGGAATGATTAGACAGAAGCGACGCTGATAAATGGCATTGTAAGGACGCTGAACATCTGTTATTCACAAGAATAAAATAAATACGGAATGTTTTTGTTACATGAAGCTCGCCACTTTAGGGACTCATTGGACAGATAAAGGTTGCCATGTGTTGTTTGCTATCGGGGTACATGTGTAGTTTTATGAAAAAACTAATTTAAGCACGGTCCGAGGTTAGACCCTTTAAATCTTTTTCCATTATGTAAAGCTAACAAAATTTTATCATAAAGTTATTACAGTGTGCCGGAATGGCATTGAAACGACAATTGTTTAATATTGACGCAGGACAGATTTACTTAATCGAGTTTAACTCGACGCTATTGTCTTTCTTTGTCCTCGTTCTAAATGCGTAATATCTTGTGAATAAAAAACCCGAAATATTTTTAACTTGTTTCATTATTTTCGGAGTTCTGTGAGTTTAATGTAAAACCAGTCCCACTGGAGTCATGGTCCACCAAAAATTGTTTTGTTAAGGTGAAAAACGGACAAAGTTATGCCGTGTTCTGGGTTTCATTATTATTTTAAGATTAATAAAACACCGAGGTGGTAATTATTGTAGTTGAATAAAAAAACTAACGATAGCAATAATTTAGCACTCTAGTTGATCTTATGGCGCACATTTTAGAAAAAGTCCAGGTGGGATTTAATAAGGTATCATCATCATCAATATCCTGCCCTTATCTCATTATATTTGGGGTCGGCGCAACACGTTTTCTTCTTCCATTCTTCCCTGTTAGACGTCACGCTTTAGTTTTAAGCAAAACTTGTTCGATCTAAATTTTTTTTAATGACACCCTGTATACCATGTTTTACGCAAATAAAATTTCTTATCTTATTTTATCCATCTTTTCTTTCAAAGCATTACCTAATATTTGAATCTTATTCCAGTTTCAAAAAAGAGATGACGCACATCCTGTATAGCTATATCTTTTGCACACATTGGAATTACATTAAACTTAACTGGTTTAAGACGTCATGGTAACCCCACAGTTGTCATTCTTTGGACAATCTTTTTCTAGAACTTAATGATTGATACCAACACACCCAGTCATTAGTATGTATATTATTGACTTCAGAAATAACAAATCAAAACACAAGATGTTACTTTGAAAACGGCCAAAATGAGGGAGCTATTTCCTGGCGAGTCGTCCGCTTCTCTCATAGATTCAAAGCTACAGCCCTATAAATACACATTTGCAATATTGTCAAACTTTATGGAAATTCGAATAAACTTGGATTATTTTTATTCAAATAGCCTTCTGAGAAGTAACAACAGTCTCTTTTTACTTTTCGTGCTGACATTAACATTTCATACATCAGTGCAAAGGATGGATGGACTCGGTGAAGGATGATATGACTAGAAAGGAGCTGACTGCTGAGATAACGACTAATAGAGAAGAATGGAAGAAGGAAACATGCTGCGTCGACCCCAAAGGAAGAAGAAAACATGCTGTGGCGACCCCAAACGAAGAAGAAAACATGCTTCGACGACCCCAAACGAAGAAGGAAACATGCTGCGTCGACCCCAAAGAAAGAAGAAAACATGCTGCGCCGACCCCAAAGAAAGAAGATAACATGCTGCGCCGACCCCAAAGGAAGAAGGAAACATGTTGCGCCGACCCCAAAAAATGTGATAAGGGCAGAAGAATGATAAGTGTAAACAAATAATGTTGACATAACTTTAGTTAAGATTTAAACATAAATTTATTTATAGTGTTGTTAATCTTAAGTTACTGATCCACACAACTTGCATCCGTTCTTAGCTCGGTGAACACAAAACAATGGCAGTAGTGTCGAGTCCTCATTAACGAAGCGGTCTGATGGAATTTAATAAAGAAGCTGGATTCGCCGATATCCGAGGCTATCCAAGGATTGGCTTATGCAATATTTTTGTTCTACCGACCGCGAACCGGAGGAGGTTGCGTTGGAAGGCCTCCCAATAGGTAAACCGATGACCTGCTGGTGAAGGTTGTGGGGATCCGCTGGATGCGAGACGCATGGGACCGGTCAATGTGGTGACACTTAGGGGAGGCCTATGTCCAGCAGTGGACGGTTTTCAGCTGAATGATGATGATGATGATGACCACTATAAAACATAATATAAAGTAAAGTAACGCATATAATAAAATCCCGAAGGGTTAAGGAGAAGAAGGTGGTGAAGGGGGGTGAAGGGGTGGTGAGGTGTAACTAATGGTACACTCACATTTCATCAGTTATGTTTAAGTTAAATGTCAACCGGACAAAAATCCAGGCTCCGAGGGTGCTACTGAAAAAATTCTAATAAAAAAACCCTCAAGCACGACCTGGGAATAGAACCCACCTTGCGACCTCTACAACAACGAGGCAAGAATAAATATGATTCTAAGTAAAACTGTTGCTGTTGGTCCAACTTTAGTTTTAACTCAACTTATTCAATAGTACTTATTCAAGTAATGAGTTCTTTTTTTCATGTTTAAGTTTCTGGTACCGAAAGCTATAAACTCGATTATTTAAATGATAAGTATTTATTTATGTGTCGTAAATGAGTATTGTTTCAGTAATTATTTGGTAATAAAACTTATTTTAGCGTGTTCATGCGTGTTCTGACAGGTAACGAGCAGTATTTATTTTAATCTCGCTTACCCAACGTGAGTTATTTGTTATGTTTACTCATTCATTTTGATAACTCTATAATGTAAATAGTACCTATTTAAATTAGCTTCGACTGAAAGCTCCTTCCCATAAAACACCTTCTCAGCAACTGACATTAATATTCGTCACGCTAATCTTTTTTGTCAGCTATTAATTTACATTTGTTCCTATCTGTGGCGTAAACTTACTTCGCAAACTGAACCCCATAAATAGCTTAAGCCATCAATACTTATTGATTTTGCTCGTCGCGGCTGTATTTCCATGTCGGCGGTGATATAACATCCATTATAAGTATCTAAAGAAAAAACCATTTGTAGAGCAAATTGCGCGACACGCTAGAACACGTCGTAACATAGATTACCATAGTAAGTACCTACCGGGGAAGACATTTTTTATTCTATTGTTCCAGGAAGGCGGGAGAGTAATAGTTTTTCCATTAAGAGAATTGCGACGCTGATTGACTAGAGATGTGATCGCCCAGGCTCCAATCTTTTAGCCAATTTTGTATTATTAAAAAGCTGTTCCCTGAAAATGAATTCGTGTCGGGCAAAGTGAAAAATTGGATAAATTATAATAAAATTAGGGAGATGAGATGATTCAACAGAAATCTCGCTATTTCCGTCACTTATTTGTTACAAAAACAGTCGGTATTATTAACCATTTTGACGCAAGTTATAAAATACAATTTAGTCATTTTGACAGAATAGTAAAAACTTGAAAAAAGTTTACTTGAAACACACATAGCTTTAAATCATAATTGGTTGGTGTCTGAAATCCTTGAAATCACATGAAAATAACATGAATTGAAACAAATGTATCTCTACCAAAAACTCCGATTTAGTTGTGGGATCAGAGACAACAGTCAGTGGAGTGTGAGCCGCAGTGGTGAGGGGTTGACACCCAATGGGTCCAGTTTGTGCCGCGGTTAGTACCGCTCAACGTGACACACGTCGGTACTATACCGGTCTGAGCACTCAGCACTACCGAGCACGAGCATTGAGCACTACACACGCTCTGGTTTAAATGTGATTCTATTATAAAGAGAATGTGCGGGTTTTTCTCAATTGCTTCCATTGTCGTCTAGCTATAAATAAATTATTTGCTACAATGGAACTTGATCTATTAATTTTATTTTAACTAAGGTTGACCTTGCTCCAATAAATTCAAACATTGGCTTAATTTAAGGTCAATTTATCAAAAGGTTCACATAAACAGTCCATAAAATACTATCTACCTGTTCGTTTATTACCTCTAAAGTAACCTAGAGTCATTAAGTGAGGGTGGAATCACGGCACAACTTGTTCTTAATAATTCAAACATAAGTTACGACTCCGGACGACGTCATTGGCGTCTTGGGCACGATTACTTAGACTACTTTAGTCGACGCTGGCATTTAAGGGTTAATAGTAATTACAGCTTTTAATTGTTTTTCCTCATCAAGTTGAATCAAGTTTGTTTTTTATCCGTCTGCGTCGCTTAATGGATGTTTTGGTAGAAGAATGGTTTTATCAATTGAAAGTCTGCCAATTGGCTTCTCGTAAAGTTCTAAAGGCTCAAGTGTTAATTGGCCTGTGTCGAATTACAGGGTGAAAAGAAATGGAAACTGTATTTTCCGGAAAAGGATTTCAGTTTATATTTGTTCGTAGCGGAATAGACAAGCGAAATGTTCGCTACGTAAACATTCTGTGTATGTGTCTGTTTGTAACATCACAGTATTTTAGAAATTCTCTTATGTTTCACTCGGAATTGCAAAAACATTGATAGATTTTATTACTAATGTATTTAGTGAAACTTTTCTAGTATTACAATCGATGTTAACCAAGGTTTTGAGTTCATTCTGGTTCATAGATAGATAATGCTCGACCTTGTTACGACCGATCGTCATAAATCAGTCTCGATGGCTTTTGATGTTCCTACTTCCAAAGCGTATCTATCTCATAATCATATAATGAAGAATGTTATCTACTCGGTGAGTTTACAAATGTTCGAATGTTCTTAAATCAGTTGTGAAAAGTTAGAATTTAGAGGTTAGCACACATCGTTAAATATTATTAAAAGTAAAGTGTAATAAAATACGATTTGAGCTTGTTATGATTCTGAAAAGGTTTATTTTGTACACGAGTCAAAACAGGTATCTACGAGTATATAATACACAAATAAAATATATTTTACTTTCATATCTATGTAAATATTTGTGTTTTGAGAAAGAAAACCCGGTGTCGACCGAAGAATTGCGTGTCGTACACGCAAGGGATTCGTAACGTGTCAATTAGTATAAACTCTACGAAAGACAAAGGGAACAAACAACGTCAAGGAAAATAAGCACAAAATAAAACAAATTAGAAACAATGTAGGGTTGTACGATGAATTATGTCGCCTGATTTAAAGTGATATTTCCCTAAACACCATAGACCAAAGTTATGGTTTTGGCGGGACCGAGAAGGCTTGATTATTTATTTCCTGGCTGTTTTTTCAATAGAATTTTTACTTCTACATACTTTTTACAAGATAAGCTATAAATGTCATTGAAAAAATCATGAGCAGATGTGAAAAAGCTGTCATTTAAAAAAATATGTTGAATAAAACGAATAGCGAAATGACGTTTAGCATACATAAATGTTGTAAATTATCACATTCTTATAACGATATCCAAGCAATTTGCGATAGATTCTACTATTGGGTAGACAGCCGGAGGTGTTTGTGAATAAGCGTGGAAGGGTCAGTGCGGCTCAAAGTGGCTTTGTTAAATTGATTTTACGTGTATTGCGGACTTTGTTGGTCCGCCCGCTCTTGTGTCGGCTCTCAACGACTGGCGACTGCCCCGGGAATGTAACAACTACTTGGGATTTACTAAGCAATGTTTTGTTTTTCCCATTTATTTACAGTTTGTTTTATCCGCTTACAGATAAATCGCACTCCGTTTTGTACCAAAACACATCAATGTTTGCCAAGAGATATTTGTCATGTTTCATAATGTTTGTGGACAACAATAACAGTACCAAATGCTATTAAAACCTGTGTTTACCTCGAATTGGAGTTTAAATTTAATGAAAAGGGTCAGTGACACGGTCTACATTTGATTTTCATTAAAAGTTTGTGTAACATAATCCTTTTAGTTGGACCTTTAGCAAATACCTTTTAGCCTCGAACTGTTACTTTTATAAATATATATTTACTTCTAAGGGCGACCAACATGTTCAAGTGAGGAGTTCTATTAATAACACTCTCAGGTTCGGCAACTTGTTTCTTAAGACCACTTGGATATAGGTATAATGGTAGATATATATATATGTCTTTTGTAGTGGCAGGTTGGTTATTCTTTTAGGTGCTTCTCAAATGTTGTCGTTGTTGTCGTTTAGGTTTTAAATAATAGGTTTAGGTTTTATGCTATAATAAGCATAAAATGTATGTTGAAGTTAATGCAAGGTAATGATGGAACAAGCTTAGAAAATTTAAAAACCTATAAAAATATTAGTTACGCTTAACAATATGAAAGATCAGCTGTCGTAAGGTACGAACCGACCTTTACCTACGTAGTACTTCTATAGGTGTTCCGCAAATTAAGATCTTACTTTCTAATATCGCTATCTCAGATTGCACACGACTTCCCATTCAATTTTACGAGATACTCTGTATAATATAGTAATTCCGGCCATAAGGTCTATAAGATGAGGTCGCCTAGTTAATCTAGTTTGTTCGGTGTGGCGCGGCCGCGGCCGGAGGGTGCTCGACGCGAGAGCAGGCCTAGCACAAATAGCCTCGCATTTCTTCCCGCAAGCCACTCGAGCCGACAGCCGATATCGACCGAACCACTCCACCTTTATGAGACAAGCATCGAAAACTTGTGTCACTATGTCCGTGTACTGAATGACTCAAATAATTGACGTAGGTCACGCGCGATATTGTTCCAATTTTTCAAGAGCAAAACGTGCCGCATTGAAGTGTCAATTTCAGTTAGCAATGTTATTTAATTTAAAAAGGGCATGATTTAAGTAGTAATATAATATAATAATAAGTTAGTCTATCCGTACATGGGTATTCATACCGCGGCAGGGATTACCTTGTACAATAGGAGCGGTAGCGAGCGGGCGGCGCGTGGCGGCCGGCGCGCTGCGGTTGGGTAGAATTATGTAAACGGCCGTTGGTTTTGAGATTTGATTAATGGCACTTCATTTAGAACAGCTATTTCGCGGGATTCTAATGATATAGAAACCGGTAAGCGCAGAAATTTGAGAATAAATTGAATTAATTTAACTGTGGAGGCACAGCTTAATACAATTTGTATCCCAATTTTATATTACATTTTGTCTCACAACCAAGACTTTGAGTTGAAATTCTGTTGTTTAAATATAACTTTATTTAATTAGAAGCGTTCATAATTAAGCATGGCTTTAAATTTATGGTGTCTGGGATGAGATGCTAAATAGCAGCCCCACGATAATGATTTATATTGCATAATTTCAAAAGCCAATCAAATGTAGCTTATTTGTTAACAAATAATAAGAGTTATGTCAAAGAAGAAAAGATTTATGAGCTCTCGATGACTGAACGTTTATTATTTCATGAGAATTTCGTGAAACTTTCTTGTTTATGTGAAACATTTTGTAACCACTAACGTTAGAATTTCAAACGCAGCGACTTTGTCGTTAAGAATTAACTTGTAATATATTGATTAGTACACCGAAGAATTTCTTTCGAAACTTAACTTAGCTAAGAAGTAAATTCTATTAAGTAAAGTTAGAAATTTCTTTGATGAAGACAGCACAGCATATTTAACTTTGTGATGTTATTACCCAGGTTAAAGGTTAGATAGAGTAGAAGTATCAACAAGTATATTATGTGTCTAATTGTGATTAAAATTAAATACGTTTTTCAATAAAGTTAGATTACGAATATTCTAAAATTTCGTAATGGTATTCACTTGTAAAAAAATAGCCATAGGCCATAAACTATAATGTATTGACGTTGGATACGTTATAACATTATAGTTTATAGTTTCCCCGTCCTATCTATATACAAGATCAACCGCTGTGCTGTTGTTTCATTCACTGTCTCTATTTTTGCTTAATTAAAACTTCTTTAAGGATTGGGCTATCAAATCCGATTAGTACTTCCAAAGATTAAACTCTATACTGTAGAGTTTAAATATCATTCTCAAGCCTGCTGATATCACCAGCAGTCAGTATCCTAGCAACGATGTTCGTTGTAAGGCTCATAGAAGACCCTTGAACATCACCAAACGGCCAAACGATGGCACTGCGTTGTGTACATACGGCTCTTAAACATAATTACTCGTTCATGTATGGTTACGTCAGCCAGTAACCGATGTGGTTGTTGCGGAAACCTTAAAGCTGCCGAGGTTTAGAGCTTTGGCGTCCATTAAGATCCCGTCGACAGTTAAAGTTAAACTGGGAGACGCTTTGAATTTTCATCAGAATTTGCAATGCAAATGTGGGTAGAAATTGTCGTAGATTTTTGAAAATGTTATATTTCTCGTCATAACTTTATGATAGTCTCAAAGGTATATAAAGATTTCACTGCTTTTTCAATTCGTATTCAGATTCGTGCGTTGAATAATGATAACATAGATTTATAACTTTTTTGAATGCTTTCGAGTTTTATTTAGTTTTAATTGATGGCATGAATCCATCAGCGTTGCCATAAAATGAGATAGATTAACTCAACCATCGCGAAGCTATATCGCCGTTTGAGCTATCCATCGGCTAAATGTTATGACGTTACTCGGCAGTTAGTCTAAATGTTCATCTGCGGAAGTAATCGACGTGGAGTTGATCAGAGGAGCGTGTCGGGGGTGGAAGACGAGCGTGTGCCCATTAAAGCCCTGCGGCGGACGGCTGGCCGACGCTGGCGGTGATTGATGACGCCAATTCGCCACTTGTCCAGCCTCGGCCAGTGCACGCCACTCTCGCTTCACCGTCGCCGTCGTTATGCGACTTGGCAAGCTCCATTCCGTCTAATTGGGCATTTTTTACTTGAAATTTTGTTAGTGAAATATGATATTGAATTTTCAGCGGTTTGGCGTAGCGAATTAGTTAAAGTATTTATTATTATGGTTTTAAACTTTCGTTTGCTCAGGTTATAATAATACATACTTATAAATAAATACTACTATACAATACTTACCTGGTATTTTAAGAATCTCACGGGCGTGAACCAGGGCGATATTCTAGTTATTTGTCTGTGCATTCAAATTATTCTGTACCTACTGCAGAAAAAAGCAGTACTAATTCTAATTTTAATTATTATTATTATAACTAGCCTATGTTGTCCCACTGCTGAGCAAAGGCGTCCCTCCATTCCTTCCAACGCTCACGATTCAGTTCAACGTCTCTCCAATTCTCAAGAAAGACATCCAGTTCGTTCCGCCATCTCCTTCGTGGTCTGCCACGACCTCGCGTCACTGTTCCAGGGCACCAATCCGGAGCTTTACTTGCCCACAGCTTGTTCGGCATGCGACAAACATGCCCTGCCCAGTCCTATTTAAGTATGGCAGCCTTTTGAGCCACGTCAACAATTTGCGTTTTGGAGCGCAGCGTAGTGTTTCGAACCTGATCGGTTAATTTAACACCTAAGATACTGCGCTCCATAGCATGTTGGCAAACTTTGAGTTTGACCTTTGGGATGTTAGTCAAATACCTAGTTTTATTCTTAATCAAGAGTGTTATTTTAGTTATATTTGCACAAATGCTCTGATTCTTCACTGCCTCGTTGGTCTAAATGTTGCAAGCGTGACTACTGGGCACGAGGTTCTCGCCTCGATTCTCGGTTCCAGAAAACTGTTATTATATTGATTTTTTTCATCAAGAATTAGCAGTAGCTGCCACGGAATTTAGATTTGTGATTGATTGATTTTTTAATATACTCGCCTTCTTTTGCAGGGGACTTAAACATAAATGGCGAAATGTAGGTGTACTATTGTACATCTCTGAGTTAGGGAAGGGTTAGGCCCTTCAAAGATTAGAGGCGTCATGTCATATTGTGTTTAGAGTTTTATCTGCAATATTTATTTAAAACAAAATTATGTATCAACTGGATATTTTCTCTAATTCTAAAACTTGCAGTTATTAAATAATAAACCTGCAGATAATAGCAAAAGGAAACACAACAGTTCGTGTGACAAGCGCTTAAAGCAATCTAATTATTATAATTATAGTAAAACATTTCCTACGCCACTCGTTAATTTATTCAATTACAAAGTAACAAGGACTTACCCGTTTATTAATAAAGTGTGCTTCCAGTGTTTTATCAATGTTATAATGTAACACAAAACAACCTCCTGTATATAAATTAATTAACACTTTGTGAACACCTGGGCGACGAGTTAGATAATCCAACTTTGCGCATTGAAACTTCCGCAAATAAATTGGGACACCAATTACAAATGTGTGTTAAGAGATCGCATCACGTATTCTCGTTACACTTTGAAGTACTTTACTAATTTATTGTTACACAGAAACAACGAATGGTTTCAATAAACCAGATGCCTAAACGAAAAGGAGCAACATATCTATGTTTAAATAAAGACTGCGAATCAGAATATACAGAATATATATGTATTTGCGTTATTCATTCACTATTCAAAGTAGATAAAACGAAAACCATTTCCTTCAATATCGTGAACCTTTCCCGCATAATTCCCTAAAGTAAGTGTAATATTTTTGATACCGCTTATAACGTTTATGCATCGCTTGAGTAGGCAGGCGATCGATCACAAGTGATCCCGGGAGCGCGCGCTAGGTAATCGGCGTGTTATCTTGAGCGCAGCGTGACACCCAGGGCTCGATCACGCTTAAAAAGATTAACATATTACCCGCAGATTGATGCCGACACTTTCCAAAATAGAAAGTCGAGATTTTAGAGCTCCACAATATGCAATTAATATCAGTATAGCAGCTTTCCAATAAGAGAGCTCGTTCAGTCTTTTAAAGTGGCTATTACTGAAATGAAGTAAGAAGGTCCTACGTACTCAATAGGTTGTAAAAAAACTTTAATAAGCTTTTATGAACGTTGCGTCACTAAGATTGATACCTGGAAAACGACTTTATTTTGTTCAGTTCATATAAGTGAATTAATGAACGATACTAGGTGTCATACAGAAACAAAATATTTGATTTCTGCTTATTATGACTTTATGACACGTTCAATTAAAAACAGAATGTTATATTCATAACATAATTATCCAAACATGATGTTTTTGTCACTAAATTATATTAAAATTTTAATTTCTTAACTATAACCTTACTGCGATGTACAGATATATTGCATAGTTAGATTGATGTTTGTTACTCTATCACACAAAAACTACGAACCGGATTTGGATGAAATTTGGCACACAGACAGTTAAACAAGATTAGCACACTTATTAGTACAATCCCATGGTGAAATTACCAAACACCACGCGGGCGAGACGGATGAGTAAGAGAAGTAGTGTTATATAAATACTGCGCAATGAAACCTATAACTATTATTTTTTCATAAGCCACGTAGCATCTCATACCTAAGCATCTTTACATTTTATATCAATACTAGCGGACTTGGCAGACGTCTTCTTGCCCGGACAGCAGTGCCACCTACCGGGTCCAATTGTAAATTTAAACCATTCTTGAATCCACTGAAACACACAAAAAATATTCATCAAAATCGGTCCAGCCGTTCAGGAGGAGTTCAGTGTCCAATACACGTATAGAAGAAATATATACATATAGAAGATGAAATCCAAATTTTGATTACAGCAGCATCCAGATCCTACAATTATTTTTGTATAAAAGCCCATCGCATAACCTGTTATTCCGTAGGATAATAGGTATCATTTAAAAGATTTCATCGGGCCATTTTTACCATCTCTATAACAACGTATTGCGTTTGTTGATTAAAACATTCGCAATGGTTTTGTTAATGCTAGCGACTTTTGAAACATTTATAACGGCACTGCTAATGTCCATGGTATGGCTGCCATGAATTTTAAATGCTCGTACCCATTACAGTGAATGACTTTTATTATGCAATTTTGGCTTTTAATGGTGGTGACAAAACAGTGATATTTATTAAATTTGAAAGATGAAAGGTCAGCGGTGACGTGGTATCAATAGGTGTGCAACAAAATGCGGGGCGCTCACAAAGCTTCTGCACGTCACCCGCGTGATGGATGGCGTGTCCCCTCACTAGGCGCTCTTTGTGCCCCTTGCGCAACCAAATGCTCCCGTAAATACCACCGCTGTGTCACCAATAAACGTCTGCTTTTATATAATTGATGTCCGTCGTATAGCGTTTCGAAGTGACACTGATGCGATGTAGGATTGGACGATTTGTTTTTGTTTTAAATGTGTTTAATATTATTACATTCCCATTTGGGATATTTTAGGCAACTGCTATCTACTACTTACATTTTCTGCTGAATGTTGTTTCCACCACGTTATGGTTGAAAGCTCTTAGAATCAAACAGAAAATCACATTAACATACATTATCCAGAATAAAATATATTGTACATATTTATCGCGTGCTACGATGTTAATGGGTAAATAGAACAGAGAAAATACAATTAAAGCTAACAATAACAATTGCTACCTTGCAAACTAAACCACTAATGAATTGAACGATTCAACACTGTTTATTTATATGTATTGGAGCTTGAAAGAACCCATTGAATTGTGTTCACATTTAATTGCAATGAAAATCAGTCTTTGGTTATAAATGAAGCGGAAGTGAACGTCTGCACGATCCCGTTGGCGCGATGGCGCGACGGCGGTGCGCTGTTCGCCGCTCGCCTGAACGAAGGAGCCGCCACGGAAACGGCAAATTTCGTTTAGAATTGCGACGATGTTGTCGTGTTTGTGTACATTAAATTACAAATGTCGTGTTAGGTCTGTTAGGTAAACATTTTCCGTTACCTACTCCATTGTCCGCGGCTCGACTTACCCCGCTCATATTAGATTAAAATGGAGATTTCATGAAAATTTTGCTTCTGCTATATTATAGTTGCGTGCTAAGTATCTTTAAACAATTTATTTTATTTCACCGTCGTTTACTCACCGTTAACGAAGCGTTTTATTGTTTCAGGTTGAACAAATGGTTCACGTTTGCAAAAGTATTGGTTGCGCAACAAAACAATGATTTGGGTAAGTGTTCATAGAGTTTTAGTAGTGAAAAAGTGGTCAATAAAGAGAGAGTGTAACACTATGTAATGTCAGTGTGTTGGAGCGCGTGAGAAGTGTGTGATGTGCTGGAGGCGCGCGGGGAGGTGCGCGCGCGCGTGATGCGCGGCGCGCGCGTCGCCGGCGGCGCGTGGCCCGCGCCCGCGCCCGCCGCGCCCGCGTGATGCGCGCGGACCGCGCCGCGCTGCTCGCGTGGCTCGTCTGCTGCGCGGCCGCGCTCTCGGCGCACAAGTACAGCACGCGCGTAGTCCGCACCAAGTACGGGCCGCTGCGCGGGATCGTCGTGCACTCGCATCCGCAGGTCGAGGCCTACCTCGGAGTGCCGTATGCTACACCGCCGCTAGGTAGCCTCAGGTAACTCATTTTATCTCTTTATTTTCAAACCAAATAGTAGTAGGCGTTTAGTTGGTTGCCGTAGGCGTCAAGTAGGCGTAAGCGTGTTGAATAACGTGAGGTTTAGTACACTTCCCACGATCGAGTACGATGATCAGAAATATCACATTTATATTTTTTTATAGGCATACAGACACAAAAAAAAAATCTTTTGTTAGATGGCTCACTTTGCTGGAACAAATATTATAATTTTTTCATATTGCGCAATAGTATATTGCGATATTTATTTTATGAGCAAGGGACGCCTTTTTTTGTGTTAGAGTGTGATTACGGATTCACTCAGTATAAACGGCATGGCCGTGAGACTAACTTTGCCTGCTAACTTCTCGAGACTTTTCTTCTTAATCAGCTGATGAATAGGGAGTCAGTCCGAAACTATTTGAGCAATCTTGCATGCACATGAATAAAACTGTACCAAGTCATAAAGCTGTATGTTTCACTGAAAGTTTGTAGTGCGTAAGGGTGAAGTCAGACAAGCGGAAACCAGTGTAGTTTGTGTCGTTCAAAATGATGTCGAAATTAATGACTCGAGTATGTATGGGCTGACTAATTTTGCATCGAGGCTGGCGAGAACCGCAATATTCTGTGGCCCAATGCAGCGTCATTTTAGCAGACTCAATTTGAGAAGCTTTAAGCATGGCTCAGTTATGTGTTGCCCTCTTAAAATTCGAGCTTGACTGCGTTAGGGAATGACCACACATATTGATACAGAATTTGTTGAGCCGGTGCGAACGAACTTTATGCAAACTATGAACCGGATCGAGGCGCTTTTTTTGATCGACTTCAACCCTTTTCGCGCCAAAAAGTGTGGTCACTTTCTTGTTTGTTATCCTTACAAAATTGGCAATACCCTTTGTACGTGTGATGGGTTTGCACGTAGTTTTTATTGCGTACAAGCCAACTCAACCGGGCAAAAAGAAAGTATATGTTCCTGGTTTATGGCAATACATTTATATATATTTATTATGGAAATAGGTTGACCCCGTATTACACCCATGTAATGTAATTCCCTAGTCCTAGATGTACCTGGCGAAATGTGGCACACCACGGCCAAACCTATAGGGGACATACCTATGCGTGATATTTTTAAATTTTATCACCTTTATTTGTAATCCACATATTACGATTTAGGAGTATCTCCGTTGAAATGGGTGATTCTTCGACCAATTGAAGTGTTGTGACTACAGGGCTAATGGCTACGCATGAAAGTTGTCGAAAGTTGGCGGTGAACTAAAATATAACGATGCATAGCGATGGATTTTGATTTTAGTTCATAATTTGTGTTATTTACCTCGATCATCATCTCCCTAGCCTTTTCCCAACTATGTATGTTAGGGTCGGCTTCCAGTCTATGAGATGCAACTGAATTTCAGTATTTTAAATGGAGCGACTGCCTATCTGACTTCCACAACCCAGTTAGTACTCGATAATACGATGCCCATTAGTAAGACTGGTTGTCCGCTACAAAAACAACAATGAATATTATATCATTTTTTTTTTTTTTTTTTTTTTTTTTTTTTTATCACAATACGCCATCTAGTCCCAAGCTAAGCAGAGCTTGTGTTATGGGTACTAGACAACTGATAAACATACTTATATATTTCTAAATACATACATATAATAGATAAATTACACCCAGACACAGAACAAATGATCGTGCTCATCACACAAACATTTGTCCTGGGTGGGAATCGAACCCACGACCTCCGGCATAGCAGTTAGGGTCACTAACCACTAGACCAACAGGCCAGTCTAAATTCAAAGCAATGATTGTATTTTCTTAAGCAATAAATTATCCATATGCTAGCTGATGCCTGCGGCTTTGCCCACATGGATGTCGGTTAATTGTATATTAAAACCATCCTCAAGAACCACTCTACACAGGGTGTAAATTAACCTTTCACACATACGTCAACCAAGCATTCTGTACATCAAACTAAGTACCCCTACGCAAAAATTTTTGCTGGGAAACGACTATTTTTTTGGGGTCAATAATTTCATTTTACGGTAAAACTCAATGTAGCTCTCTTAAAACATTGTGCTAGTGGATGCTTTGAATAGTAAAAGGGTCATAGAGGTAATTTAAGTAAAGTTATGACCTGAAAAACCAGTATTTACAAAAACAGCTGTGCCAAATTTGGAACTTTGACTCCCAATATCTCCGTAACTCTAGACCCAACCTGGGACCCCCCCCCCCCAGGGGGGCTTGAACAAAAAAATGCTTGCAGTGGTGGGGAGAACAAGTGCCTTTCGTTTGCGTTAAGGGAACTTTTACACACTTTACATTGATAAAAAGAACATGAAAATCGGTGCAGTAGCGAACAGACAGTCTATCTCGAAGGACTTTGTTTTATAATCTGTTGTGATAGCGATTAATATTGTTTTATATCACACAGATACATGCCGCCAGTGACGCCGTCACAGTGGCGTACGACGCGTCTGGCGGACGCGTCCGGGCCGGCGTGTCCACAGGTGCCGCCTGCCGCCGTGCCGCGAGACGACGCGCTGTTGCTTCACCCGCGCGCGCGCATCCGCCAATTGGAGCGACTGTTGCCTGTGCTTGCCAACCAGAGCGAGGACTGCCTCTACGTCAACCTCTATGTGCCTGTTAATGGTTAGTTGGTTTATGACTTAAAGCCTGAGTTACACGAGGCCTGTCTTTCAAGCCAGGATAGCAAGCTAGTGTCAGAAAGCTTGTACTTCTGGCTTAGTACAAAACTAGCTTCATTTCTAGCATGTCCCAAGCCAGGGCAGTTAGACAGGACAGTTTAGTAGCTTGCTGGCTTCGTGTGTCCCGGGTATAAATGCGAGCATTTCAAAATAACTGTTAGTTGCAAACCAACAGCAAATTTATTGCATCGATAGTAAAGATCACTGTCATTTTGACAGACTTGTCAGTAGATGCAACTCAACGTAGACCTTAAAGTTACGTCCATGAAGATCACTGATTTGTCAATGGTTCAAAGTAAGAGATAAAATAACTGTAAAAGAACTGTAGCATGCGCCTTTATAAAGATGAGTGTTCTTAAAAAAGGTGTTGTCCAGAATTGTAGTGATGTGCCTTCTAATTTACTAAGTTTAAGTTAAAATCACTCGGAAAATTACTGTGATTGAAACAATATATATACTGAAATGAGCCTGCCTCTCATTTCGGAAATATATACTAAACGAATACGTCAATTACAAGGAATTGCGTTTCATGCAATAAAATAATGAAACAAAAATAACACCATTTAAAAACCTTGCAGTCGGGTAAAAACGTGCGCTGAATTTAGTTTTAAATAGAGGGCTAAAAGATCACAAAAATGTACACATACAAGATGATTTTTTTTGTCACCGTCCAAATTTTTTCTAGGTCCTAGGTATCGATCACTAACACCACTTTTGAAAAAAAATCGATACGTAAAATTGTCATATTAAATAATTTTCTTGAAAGAATTATCCGCTCTCCATGAAACGTTAAATCTTTGTGATCTGATATCTCAATATTTTTGTATAGAGTAGTAAAAGAAAAAAACACGTTTTCAATTATTTTCGCCAAAGATTCATCATCATCATCATCATTTCAGCCGAAAGACGTCCACTGCTGGACATAGGCCTCCCCTAAGTGTCGCCACATTGACCGGTCCCGTGCGTCTTGCATCCAGCGGGTCCCCGCAACCTTCACCAGGTCATCGGTCCACCTAGTGAGAGGCCTTCCAACGCAACGTCTTCCGGTTCGCGGTCGCCACTCCAGAACTTTCCGGCCCCATCGGCCATCCGTTCTGCGAGCAATGTGCCCTGTCCACTGCCATTTAAGTTTGGCAATTCTTCGGGCTATGTCGGTAACCTTGGTTCTCATGCGCCAAAGATTCATATATCACAATTTGGACGGTCATCATCTTGTATATCGGGTACACTGTAATTTTATTTATTGTAAACCTATTCATCCAAATCAAATTTATTTTTATAACTCTGTTCTGTGTACCACTGCAGGGCAAATGTTTCTCTTTTCCCCTCCAAACCTCACTGGTTTTATAGTCTAAAGTATTTAGTTCATTACGCTAGACCAATGTGGGTTGGTAGACGTTGCGCCAGAGTCTCGTTCATCGTGGTTAGAAAAATTGTTCATAAATCTCACCATCCTCGTGAAATATTCCAATCTGTAGCTGAGTACGATACCCATGACAAGAGCCCGTGTGGTCTCTTCAAAAACCAGTGGATTAAGCCACGAGTTTGTGTATGAGAATTACAGTTAGGAAATTCTCAAATACAGTCTCGCGGTTGGCAACGTGCCCGGTAAATGGCGATACCTTTGCCCTCATCGCATACAGTCTCTTAACGTAGTCGGCGAACTGTGAGTGTTCTGAAATACCTCTGCTTAATCCCCTAGGATTACTGGCGCGACAGTTAAGTATCTGTATTTATATGTGTAGCACGCAGTCTTTGTTTCATCTTTTTACCCGACAACGGCGAAGCCAAAAGGAAGGGTAATGATTTTGGCAGTCTATGTATGTATGTATGTTCCACCGTAGCGCCTAGACTACTAAACGTATTTTTTCTGTGTAGCAATTGTCTAATAGACCAGAACAATGGTATCAACATAATAGAGCGACCACGCGACGAAGGCTCGCTCATTAATCCTTGCCAGTGGTTTATTCATACAATTTATTCACAACATTTCCCAGTTAATTCGCTCTCCGTTAAACATGTCGCTTTAAAAATGTATCAAGGTAGATATTTTGGATGATACGTTTTCTGTACCCGTCCAGGATTTTAATTTTGCCTCGGTATTTTATTAGCTTGGTTATTTAACTGTGCTTCATTATAATTTACTCAGACTGATGTATATTTTACTGATGAATAATAAGACCTATTGCCATTAATCTTCGTAGTATCGTAGCGCGTCTACGCTGTCGTAGCGCTCGTAGCACCCTGTAGCAGCTTCGTAGCACTCTCGTAGCCCGGGATGTGTTAACGATTATAATACTTTAAAACCTCTATTATTAGGCGGCACAGTATACATATAATAAAGAATATGAACCGCATAAAAGTAATAATCGTGAAACAAATTAAGGAATATGCGCCTATCAGTCTTGTTTAGCTGTGTGCTTATAACAGTACTTTCAGTACAAGCGGCATCTTACTAGTGTTTGCAACACATTTACCTACGATTAATGAACTAACCTAAGGTATTAGCTAAATAAAAATAAAGCTTACGTTGTCTGTACTTTAGGTTGAATATACTTTGAAAGTTACGTGGGTAGATGATTTTATGAATGGCGTAGGTAGGCGACAAAAATAGAATTTTTCCTTCGAAACTTAGATTAACGTTATGAAACTTTTCTGTGTAATTTTTACGTAAGAACGGGTAGGTGTTTCTGAAAAACTTTATTTTCCTTGCTATCCGGAATGACATTAAGAGTTCTATTTAAGAATTCAAACATGTGGGAGCTATTTCGTAGGAAAGTATATTCTGGTATGACAATAGTAATTTTTTTACACGACTGCCCCAAAAAAAGAGTGTTATGTTTTTAGCGTTCATGTAGGTATGTATGTATGTTTGTGAGTTTCTTTATTCCACCATAACTTCTAAATGCCTGAACTGATATTGTTGTCTGTCGTTCATCAAGTTTATTATTGTATAATTCGTTTACTAATTACACAAAAAAAGTGAATAAAAAATAAAAAAAAATCAAGTCAACCAAAATTTTTAGTGCATTCGGGGGCACTAAAATAAAAAATTTTGGTTGACTTGTTTTTTTATTTTTTAGTTCACTTTTTTTAGTTTAGTTTTTGTCATGGCAGGCGTGTTTTTTTTATTATTAAGCTATTGCATAGCTTCTATCGCGGGCCTTGAGCGTGGAGACCGAATCCAGAAATTCCGTAACGAAAATAACCGAACACCTCCCACTCCGACCGGCACAGCGGTGATACTTTTTAGTTTTGCCATCTATCGATGAACAGCAGAACTTTTAATGACTTTTTTTTAACTTTGACCCACGCTGCGAATACCCAGTGTAGGAATATCTAGGTACTTATAGAACAACATTTACAGGATACAACATTTTAAATCCACGCAAACCCGCAACAACTACTTGTAGCCCATACAAACAGTTATTCCGAGCAGCAATTATTAGCGAGAAGGAATTGAACCAGCAACAGGCATTGCAGCAGTCGATCGATCAGCCACTGCACCAGCCGTAGCGTTACACGTGTTTTAAATTTTACTGAAAAGTTCACCTGCCACCTTATCTATACCCAAAATCACTACTTTTACATTTCCTAATGGCAAGAACACTAATATATTGATGTACTAACCAAAATTTATACCGAGAGCCCATTTTAAGGGGTTACTATGAATAGTTACCTCCGTCTAAACTTGACACGGCTATAATTTATGTACGGCCGGTTCAGCTGCGGAGCACTTAACGCTTCAGGAGTTATAAGCAAATACGTACGTCAGCGCTCACTTCACTTGTGTGCGAGAGAAATGAAAGCAGCACTTACGGCAAGCATAAGATGACACAGAAGACGCATCGGGGAGAGGAAGTGGGGGCTACTAGCGGTGGAGGGTGTCGAGGCCTCAATTCCGTAGTGCATTGCAGTGCATCCTGCCCCCTGCAAGCAGTGCGGAAGTGAGGCTGAGACACCCCAGATCTACGCTTCACGCCGCTGTTTCGTCGTCAATAATGTGAGTATAATACATGTGCGGAAACCGGGGTTGTTATTGTGACGTTTTGTTATTGTATGCTCTCGAATGTTTGTGTATAAATGTTTACTGTGGTATGTTTGTAAAATGATTATTATTAGAGCACATTGTATCATGTATCTTTTCGAAGATTCGGTACGGACAGTTTGCGTACCGACTCTGCGGACATGGGGCACTGACTAATAATTCAGTATATTATCCATTAGATTTCGCGGTCCAGAGCCGTGCTCGCAATTTTTCTGTACCGTTTCGTATTAGTTATTTGTAATTGAAATTATGTATTTTATGTATTTAAAGATTTAGAGATTTATAAAGTACATAATTTACTTAGATAAACTTTGGTAACTTGGGAACCGGTTTTAACTTTGAACCTTATTTGGTAAGATAATTTATTAGATTACTTGGGAATGGGAAGCACTCCCCGATAATCGTTAATTAACAGTAGGTATCAGATACCATTCCGTAATTTATAAGCCAGGAGAAGCCTCCATTCTGATTTTAATCTAGAGCATTTTTAGGTATTAATATTTATGATGTCTGATTTGAATGTTATGTAACCTGATCGTATTGATATTGTATTGTAATATAATGTGTAGAGTAATATTTGAATGTTATATACATTTGTCATATTGCTTTTAAACACATACTTTACTGATTTGGGTACTAATATGTATTCAAAGTTATCTTTATTAAATTGCACTTTTGACAACTCTTCCCAAAATCTGCTCGTCTTATCTTTCTGTACTCAGTACATACGCTAAACAAGTATTTGTATTATGAAACAACAACCACATAGTCATTTAAATTAATTTCCTGAATAACTAACAATGTACATAATATAACTTTGTAATTAATAAGCCAACAGCCTCCATTGCGATATGATCTAGAGTTTTCCGGGTGTTTACAAAATGTTTTGCGTGCGCAGGGGGTGAGGAGGGCGAGGGAGGCGGGGGTCTGCCGTGCCTGGTTTTCGTGCATGGCGAGTCTTATGAATGGAGCTCAGGCAACGCGTATGACGGCACCACGCTGGCGGCAAACGGCAACATTGTCGTCGTCACCATCAATTTTAGGTTAGGAGTATTGGGTAAGTCATTGATACTCATTATACTTAATCAAAGTATTTATTTGTTACATTTGGGCAGCGGGTTGTTGTAAGAGATCTCGCGGCCTCGAATTAAAGGGCTAAGAAGGAACATGGGTGGTTTTTAGTCAGTAGAAGTCTGACACTCCCTTTCACTCTGCCCAAGAGCGGGAGGGATTATCTGATGATTTCCCACCCCCCAAAAAAAAGTATTTAATTGTGTGATTTTTTTTTATACTGTAAAACAAATACTTCCCATTGAGGCAAACACAATTTAACAATGTAAGAATTTTTCAATTCCAACCAGTAGATCTTGAGATCTTAGCGTTCAAACAAACAAACTCTTCAGCTTTATAATATTTGTATAGATAGCCTTAGTAAGCCTGTTTAAAGCAAGAAAAAAAATACATTTTGAGATGTAATATTTTATCGCTCGTCATACATTTTGTACGTGATCGTTCACATTGTGCTATAATATAATATATTACATCTCAAACGTGGGGTGTAATATATAGCTCAAGATGTTATTAATATTACATCCCATGGTCAAAAGCTGGCTTTATACTTAAGTTAGGATTAGGTCAGGCTATGTGTGCTACTAAAAGGGATAAAAAACACCTTTTTAAGAGGTTCGATATTGTGAAATATTATATATTTAATTGGCATTTAAAAATAAAATCCTATTATAATGAGCACTCGACAGAAAATTCGGTATATAAATTATCTGTCGGAGTCTACATTTTTCGTATTGGTTTAAAATACAGTAAATGGCGTGCTGGAAGTAATTATAGAGGAAAATGCTTTGATTTTAAGACAGTTTAGGTTCTTTAAAACAAGCGTTAATAGAATAACGTCTATTCCAGCATTTTAATTACAAGCTTGTTATAAAATGTCAGAAATGTTAAAAGTTTTATTATCTGTGGTCGGAAGCAACAGCTGTAACTATTAAACACATTACTTGAAGGTTTTCCGTCTATTTTGCTGATCGGTGGACGACTTTCTTAATGATATCTAATATAGATTGATATAAATAGTTTAGCCAATATTAGTTTGCTAAAACGGTAAAGGAAAACGTCGTGAGGAAATCGGATGTCTTAGAACCATCAATTCGCTGAATCCTGATACCTTTTGACACGTTTATATCAAGTAGGCCAGTACAAGAAACAAAGGAAGTCAAAGAAATCGAAACTTGGTAGGCTTATTATGGTTGTTTACAAATCTATCACTTTTAGGTTCTACACTGAAATTATTACGATGTTATTTTTAAAAATACAAATGATTCCTTTTTTTTATTATTAATTGTCTTTTTTTTTTGGTTTGGGAATTCATCAGATAACTCCTCCCGCTCTTGGGTAGAGCGAAAGGGAGTGTCAGATTTCTACTGACTAACCACGTTCCTTCTTAGACCTTGTGTCGAGGCCGCGGTATATCTTGCATCATCCCGCAGCCCTTATTATTAATACTTAAAAACGGTATTCTTTTTTAATAATTAACCGGGTAAAAACTACGTAAATTATTAAATATCTTGTACCTAGTATAACAACTGATGCCTGGAAAGAAAATAACCAGAAGAATCTTATGAACGTATTTTAATAGGGGTGCTTATTCTCGTATTTTTATATTTCACAGTTGCGAGCGACATTTGCAGCTGTAAAAAGGCGATTTCCAAAATAATAAAACGAAATTTATTCTGCGTTTCGCATTAACGAGTGTCAGTTTCCTCGATGTTGTTTTATTTTTTGAGCCGTAAACTGATATTGATTTTTTTCTGAAAAAGCAATTGAATACAGAAAATTATTTCGATCTTTTAGTAGGTTACTTCATGTAAGGTAATTTTTATGGAAGTTCCTAAATTTTAAAAAGATATAGAAATTTACTCTCAATGAGCAGAAAGCTCATAAAGGCCGAGAAAAACTTAAATGGCTTCTTGAAAACTAAAATTCTCATTAAAATATCAAAATCAGAAAATACACACAATACAAACATATTTTCGATATATTCCAAACAGACTTGTGTATACATACGTTTACGCACAAGTGAACTGCTATTGTTTATATAAATAAAGCCGTTTGTCAGCAAAGTTGTCCTTGTTTTTACTTATTTCTGTTTGTTGTTGTATTGTAATCAGTAACGTTTCGACAACTTAAATACGATGTAGGACAAATTATTTGACTTAGTTACCGACGCAAAAAAGTAGTAAAAAAGCGGCGAGTAAATATTTTGATGTATGCAACCGTCACATATTTTAAGGTATAATTATAAAATGCTTATAATTAATACATGCGTAATTATTACTTCCTTTCAAATTGAGTTTATTTTTGCTTTTTTACAATGTATTAAAACGATACACAACCCTATACAAAACCCAAATATTGGTTTCCTACTTCACTATTCGAAATTGATGTGATAGAAAATATTGATTCACTTGTGAACAATTTTCGTAAGAGGAAACTTTGAATAACGATGACACATGTGGGGGATTGTATGAAATGCGTAAGTTTTCGTATTTACATAAGTATCCACTGTAGTGTATCTTAGACAGACGTGGCAGAGTGGTGAGCAAAAAATACATTATTTCACAATTTATTGAAGACGCTCCGTGCTGTTTCCGGCTCTTGTTCCGCAGGCGACAGTGAAATATTTTACATTATGAGCCACTATTTCTCAGCTGCAAGGCATACTCGTAGTCGTAATGTGTATTTAATTTATGTGTACATTTTATACTTTGAAATATTTTATATTCGTGGGAGATTAATGACTGTTATAAGTCAGGTTATGTTATTTTGACTTATAAATGCTGTTTGTTGTTTGTTAGGTTTTTTAAAGACTGGTGCTAAGGGGTCGGCGCAGGGTAACTTCGGTCTTATGGACCTAGTGGCAGGGCTGCATTGGCTGCGGGAGAACTTGCCGGCGTTCGGGGGAGACCCAGAGCGGGTCACGATCATGGGCCACGGCACGGGGGCTGCGCTCGCCAACTTCCTCGCTGTCTCGCCAGTCGCTAGAGGTATGGTATTTTATTTATTAAGATGACACATATTGGAATCTTTATATGGTAACTTTATAGTTAGTTAGAAAAATATACTGCTTTTATAGCCATATGTATATACGCATTCTGGTATTCAAAAGTAAGGAAATGGGAGATTTTTTGTGTTGTAAGGAAGGTAATTGAAGTCTAAATAATAATCTCGTCCTGTCATGAAATTAAATTAACTAAGGTTATTTTTTAATACACTGTCAACTGAAACAGGAGAGGTCTCTCTGAACCCTAGGGTGGTGGGGAGAGTGGGCGCGCGTAGCGGTCCGCTCACGTGCGAGCGTGCTCGCGTGGGACAGGCATTGTGCGTAATTATACCGCTCCGGGCAGATTTCATTATTTCGTGTCACCATCCCGTTTAGATCCTCCGTCACTTAATGCGATTAAAAGGGTCACATCAGACATGCACAAGAGGGCAGCTTCATTCTTCCTCCACGTAATTTTAAAATAAGGTCAACATCACACTCGAGACTATTTCTGAAAAGTTTATTATTATAGAATACGAGAAACTGAGGGAGAAATAAAAATGTTTTTCTTTAGAAGAGATTTCATTATCTCGGTGATCCTTGTTCAAATTGACAAAATTAAATTAGGTTATCTGTTTCAGAACTACTGAAGCGCGTCATCCTGTTAAGTGGGTCGGGGCTGAGTTCATGGGCGCTGCAGAGGGAACCGCTCACGATAAAAAGAAAGGTACTTTTACGTTTAAGAATATCGGGTGTGGGCTTCCTGTTAAACAGGCGAGAGGACATTGTTTAGAAAAAATAAGGGGAACCTAAATTGGGACACGGAAAGTTTTCTTGCATTCGACTTATCCAATTTGCGACCGAAAAAAGTAGAACCTTTTTATTGTTTTTATATTTTCACTTAAGTTTGCGTTTCGTCTGTGTTTCGTACAAAATAATGTTGATATTTCTGGAAGAAAAACTTTTATGTGAATTTCGCCTCTGATATTTATACAATTGCGGTTTGAAAAACGTAGCTTTGAAACAGGAAAAAATACTATTTAAGAGATTTACAAGTGTTTTATGAATAGGTGGCGGAACAGACAGGGTGCCACGGAGACTTGCTGGAAGACGATCTGGCGCCATGTCTCAGGAACAAACCACTCGCGGAGTTGCTGGCAGTGAAGCTGGACCCGCCGCGGTTTCTGCCTGGATTCGCGCCATTCGTTGACGGCACTGTTATCGTCAACCCTTCCGTGAGTTTTCACTTTTGATTGCTTTTATTACTTTTGATGCATTTAGCGTACTGGAACCCCTTATAACCCACGGACCCCCTTAAGTTAAAAGGAAAAATATACAACTCTGTCATTAGACTTGTCGTACTGTATGGAAATTACGACTGGGCTGTGACGAAGATGGATGAAACAGATAACAATATTAAGATGGATGTGTGATGTGACAAGAATGGTTGGTGGGTATGGTATGGTAAGGTACGTGTATATTAAAGGAAATTTAAAACTCGAAACGTAACGAAAATATTTGTAAAGTTAACGAATAGAACACGACAGATACGACAAAAGTCTATTCAAAATCATTAGTCAGGTGATAGCGCCGAAGTTTATAGTTGATGTGACAATTCCTAAATGAAACTTCTTGGCTATAAATGCTTTTCTAGAGGCAAAAAACTGACTAGGGCTGGTATATGTTTTTCTTACCCCAAATTAGTATTTTTATCGTGTGGCAAATATGCTGTTTGCTGAACTTTCAGGAAAGCTGTATTACGTTCGCTTTCCTTTTGTACCTCATTCGCAAAATCGCTAATTAATGTACCGGCTTCGGACGAACAACCCCTTTGACGAAATTAACAGGATGTTTTCGCTAACAAATTGACGTCGCACCTGTGTCACAGTCAATGTTGCGGAAAATATGATGCTTGATTGTACGTTTACTCTTTATTTGTTGCCTGTTGACGTGCGCAGTCGGTATTTATTATTACCTACTGATTTTTTTTTGTTTCTTTTTGTAAATTGATGTACTAATGGATCTGTATGGGTAGCATGAGTTCGCTGAAAAAGTGTAGACAGGTTAGAAACACGGAAAATCAATACACATAAATAGGGCATATAAAATTAAACGTAGCCATTTTGATTTCCCATTAACGGCCACACAATTGTTGATTTACATTTCAGGCAGATATCGAGAACCAATTAGAATATTGAAGCGTCTAGAATCTCATGTGATTGCCACAGTTTGCAGGTTACAGCCTAATAACGGCCCACCTGAATAACATTTGATGCCTTAGTACCGACCTTCGACCACCAATTTGGGTTCTGTATAATATGTTTCAATTAATGGTATTAGGGTACATAGAGGATAGGGGTACCTATCTTGATTTTATGTGTATAAAGAGGGGCTACAATTATTCAGTATCTGACCGAACTCCAGTGACCCTTACTTGAGATAATCATGTTTTCTACTTATTACGCTGCTTTGTTGTCCTAAATTAACTTTACGGGAAAATGTTGAAAAATGTTTGTCACTATTTTTATAAAGAAACGGCGTATTTCTATTCTAAACATAAATATTTTTGCAATCGTAGGTCGTAACTACGTTTGCCAGCTCTGCTATTTTTTTCATTCAAATAAGCTAACATTATTTTCCTCTTTATATTAGTATCCTTAAGAGTTATTTTTATATCACAAGGAAAAGCTCTTAATTCCCGACTCTTATTAAAGAAAATAAAATGTTATGTTGAGCATTGTTTCAATTAGAATCTCAATTAAACTAGCAGGGCTATTGCGTATCTTATAAATGTCAAATTGGCTATGGCTTAGTACAAAATGGAACCATTTGACAGTTAATTGATGGACACTATATGATAGCCACTGTCATTTAAGAGATACGCAATAGCCCTGTTGTTTGCGTTTTGTTGGTTGTACGGTGCTTTTTAATGTAAGGTAGTGTTCTTAATACAAATGGTATTTTTGTGGCTAATTAAATGGATATTAAAGCATATTGAAGACTGCGTCTGCAATGTTAACAATATTATCGTAAAAACTTCCGTTCTGACTTATCTTACGAATAGATTACCCAATGGTCTATCGGTTTAAAATGTAACCCAAGTTATAAAATTTTAGAAAGTATTTGGATGAAGTTTCTTAAAAAGGTAACCTAAAATAAGTGGTAAAACGAACTTTATTAGAATGACTTTTAGAGCACTGAACTTAACTTGCTATTTGTCTAATGTCGTTAAAATCAGCTCATCTGAGATTGTGACTACACATCGACGAGCAAACTTCTTCCGTTAATATAGTACCTACAGGATTCTGGACTAGCGCTAATAAATTCCATTATTAGACAATTGAAATTAGTAGTTCCATTCATTTCGATTATATACAAGGCGAAACACAATAAATGCACAACCTCTTGAGTTGTAAATTGAACAATTATTGTCCTAAGAGTTCTTAAAATTCGCAATAAATAATTGGGACTTTTAAGAAGTCACACCGAAAAATAAGTTATGAACTTCGAAAAGTTACAGAACAAAAGTTATAGTATCATGGTTTATTTCCCCCCTCCAGAGGTTGTGCATTTATTATGTTACACCTTGTATATGATCTAAACAGTATGAATCAAAACAGCTGCTTTGTAAATAAAAAGAAAACAATGTGCTCTTTTTGAGGCTCTAGTATCACGTACTGAATTCCTAGTAACAGTTTGCGCGACCTTACGCAGTACGTACATATCTTTATCAAAAATATCTGATTCAATAATGATATTCGTTAGGCGCCGCCTCCAACGGACAGTTCACGGCTTGGCGCAGGCGCGGCGGCCGTCGCCAACGCAGCTGGACACGAACTTGCGGACTTCTCACATAGAGAGCTGATGTTTGGACTCACCACCACCGGTAACAACACTTACAACAACAAACAACAGCATTTTAGCAATTGAGTTTTGAGGTGAAAGACGAAAACACCAAACTATTTGACATTAGAATTACGTCTTGTACTATTACTAGTGTCTTTTAACCATAAAATGCCAAAAAAATTCTCAACTATGTTGGGGTCGGCTGCTAGTCTAACTGGATGCAGCTGAATACCAGTATTTAACACGGAGCGACTGTCTAACTGACCTCTACACTCCAGTTAGTACTAAGTAACCCGAGATACCCCTGCAGGGCTATTGCGTATCTTTTAAATGTCAGTGGCTATCATATTTTCCATGGATTAACTGTCAAATTGGTTATGGTTTAGTACAAAATGGAACCATTTGACAGTTAATTGATGGACACTATTGATAGCCACTGTCATTTAAAAGATACGCAATAGCCCTGCTGGTAAGGCTGGTTGTCAGACTATCGTCACAGCTATCCTCCACTGCCTATCTGTGGCGACTGTCAAAGATCTACAAATGTCATCTGGGACTAAGGACTTAAAGTGCTTTTCGAGACACGTAGGTAACCCAGTGTCTTGCAACCTCCAACCAACAATGACAAATGGAAAAGCAAGCTTAAAATCCGTTTCATTCTCACATTTCACACTTAATCCAAAGGAAAATAAAACTTGATTTGTCAAGGAGAATTTAGGTAAGGGTTATATGCATTTCTAGCTTGGTGGTATAAAGAACAACATTAACCCTTTATAATCATTAAGTATGTCAAGGCTCAAGCACATGTATTAGTCTTCTCCTCACTTGTACACGAGGTATTTCTTGTCGTACAAATAAACAGGCGCAATATACGGTGTTAATATCTGTCTTAATTACGTCTCCATTTAAATTTATGAATTAGACTATTTATTTCAATCCTCGCTTTATGTGAGCCGTAGAGCCGTATAACAGAACGACATAGAGGTTGTGCTTTATGGTTCCAAGTATTGAAGTTGTAATTCACATCGCGTTAACCTAGTTCAGAATATATTGAGCCTTCCGTCGCGGATGATAATACATGCAAATGAGAGAGATGCCTTTCTTGCAGAATCATACCTGGAATTTAACGCCCAAGACTTAGAGTTTGGCTTCAACGAAAGCCGACGGGATCGCATTCTTCGCACATTCGTCCGGAACGCGTACTATTACCACCTCAACGAGATTTACTCGACCTTGAAGAATGAGTACACGGACTGGGACAAGCCTGTGCAGAACCCGCTCAGTGTTCGCGACGCCACGCTCGAGGTGAGTCACGACCCTTTTTTTTTTTTGGCGGGTGGAAAAGAAAATCATCAAATAACCCCTCCCGCTATTGGGCAGAGCGAAAGGGAGTGTCAGACTTCTACTGACTAAAAACCACCCATGTTCCTTCTTAGCCCTCTATGTCGAGGCCGCGATAACTAGTGTACAACCCGCGGCCCCGTGAGTCACGACCCTGACGACGCGTCTGTTTACACCGCGAGTAACGGATGACAGGTCATCAAGTATGTGCTGTTTACGTTGTTATGTAACGTCATTTGTCTGAGCACACAAGTTACCTTGGCTTTCACGTATAATAAATTGATATATTATATCTCAACAGACGCAAGTTGATCCCTTTGATCGCTTCGTGTACAGTTCATTATCCTTGTGAACTGAGATGTTATTACACGCAGCGCCCATGTTATTAGAAATAAGGGGATAATTTTAGAATACAGCAACACTTAAACGCACTTGTTCCCAAAACGCCTCATTCACTAACGAAAGTACTTGAAATGTCATTACGAATGTAATTGAGAAGATATTTTAATATTGTGAATACAAACAAATAGAAATTACAGCGTGATATTAGCCGTGTACATTGGCTTGCTTGAATATAAGATCAGCAGTAATGGAGTCGAGAATATCTAACAACAAATAGAGAAAAGCTTCCTGACCCTGTTTTGTTTTTGTTTCTGTAATATAGAACAAAATATTATTAGCATCATCGATAGTGAAATTGCTGAAAGTTCATAACTGTCGGTTGAGCTGACATTAGTCGAGCGCGGTCTAGCGACGACGGCGGCTTCGCAGACGATCTCAATTTAAGCCTCAAGTGGTTTTCGCTACTCAACAAACGCTCCTTGATCGTACAAAGGGAGTTAATGACGCCCGCGCACGCTGAATACACGATAACCGCGTTGAAAGGCTTTATTGGAAAATTCTTGCAACCCCTAATAATGCGGCGACGTAGTTATTATTCAAATGACAGCATTACTAATCGCGGTAGCTTGTGTAACAAGCTTTGTTGAGATATGTACCTAAATATATGTAAATAGTAATTGTTTTTTTTGTGGTTATGACGTTAGTCAGTTAGATTAATATATATTTTTAAAAGTATCATAAATTACCCTTTATTTTCAGAATGAATACCAAAATATTATCAATATGCGGTTGTGTTAAATAAAACAGTAGAGAATGTTGAAAGATGTAGGTTGAAAATGCTTTGTCGTTTGTCGTACGTTTTATCAATTATTTTTCTGAAAAGTCTTTTGTTCTCTGTTTTTACAAGCATTTTCCAGGAACATGTGTGATACATTATTGTCTTGAATTAATAATTGTATGTAGGTTCTAAGTGACGGACGGACGGCGGCGCCACTGATTAGACTGGGCTATCTCCACGCGTTGAGAGGCGGCACCACTTACTTCACGCATTTTCACCATCTCTCGCAAGACAAGGATTATCCACAGGTAAGTTAAATATCGATCAATCACTTTTGAACGAGGAACACATACATTTTTCGAAAATTTCCAGTTATTTTTCGTACTTGAATTACTACTACGTCATTGTGATATGGGTCATTGAAATATCATGCCTTTTTTATTCGTCCAAGTTGGCAGAAAATCGAATAAAGTGCAGCAAATATTTTTATCGTCCAAAAAACGTATCTAGATACTGCTTCATGTAGATATATTACCCGGTTAGTATGTATATCGGCGACATGCACACTCAACACAACATGGATCTTGGCAATGGCTTATCAACTGGGATGGTGGGTAAGCGCTTTTCTTCTTCAAAGTTGTTAATCTTTGTTTATGTCTGCCATAAACTCTGTTTGAAATAGATTTCGTAAACTGAATGGATAAACAAACAGCTACATTTTCCGAAGAAACTTCTTTAAGAAAACACACTAAACTTCTTTTGCTTGAAGCGAAACGTCAGCATATTTTCTATTGAATTAAGTTTTAAAGCTTTGATCAACAGTTTTTAGTCAAAACTCTAAGCTTAAATTGTAAGCAAAGTATTCAGTCAACGTTTGACAGCAACAAATATTAAAGTAATAAATTAACCGTTGACTAGAATTTATGACAGGCTGTGACATGATTTAGACTAGGCCTATTCTGGTTAGATGTTTGAGTTACACCCCACAGAATATAGTATATAAATCGATGAATTCTGAAATTTGTCAAGTTGTTAGTTGTTATAGCCGTTGACAGGTCTGCGGTTGTCGAAACTTGTCGACGCACGTGCGGTCGCGTACTGAACTGCCCTATGTCTCTCTATATACCTGTTTATTACTTCGACAACCCTGGTTCTGCTCTTGAATGGACTTGTTAATAAGGCTATGCGGGCTTTAGGGTTAGATTGGGGTCAAGTTTGATGATTAGTGCTAAGAGTAATTTAGTACGTAACTGTGGTAGTTATTGAGAATGGCAGAATGTACCAACAAATCTCATCCTGGTACATAACGATATTAGAAGCGGTGTGGGTTTGAGTTCACCGAGCGTTGTTCTGAAATGTAGTCTACATTTTAGGATAACGTTCTGTGAACTCAAGAGGAAGTTAAAGCTTCCTAATCTTGGGTTAGAAGTTTAACTAGCAGATAAGTATTTAAACTTAAAACCATGGATACCGCAATGAAGTCAATTAAACATAAAAAGTAAATGAATTTTAAATTGTTATTGTGCAGAGGCCAGGTTCAGTGCATGGTGAGGAGCTCCCTTACTACCTTGGCGTGCCGGTATCTTTGACGCATCATCAGCAAAACTTCACGCAACAGGAGCAACGCGTGTCCAAACTCTGCATACATTACATCTCCAACTTCGTCAGATATGGGTAAGAAAACTCTTTTATAATATTAACCTTCTTGTACGAGAAGATGATAAATGACGTTTATTCTGCAAATTGGTTTTTACCGGACTACCGCGGAGGGTCATGGTTTTTTGCATAAACTTTTTACACGAGAAAAAAACGTATTGTAAAAACGATGTAGATGAGATTTTTTAAGTAGGTCATAATCATTACGGTGTTATATTATTATTATAATAACGTTAGTTAAAGAAAAATAAAGTCGAAGTCTGTTTCAATTTTTTGTTATAAAGATTTTATTTTTCACGTGTTAGTGATTCACATGTTCTTACCCCATCACAACGTACCGGCGTGATGTTATGTTATGAACTGGTGTAAACAATAGACAGACATGGGATTTCAGTAATCCCAATTCATTTGCTATCATTTAAACATCAATACGACCTCGCAAACTTTCGTATTTATTAGTAGAGTAACAAAACATCACGCCTGTAATTCTCGAAGTTTGCGAGGTCGTATTGATGTCGGTTACAGAACCATTCTACCATCAGATCAGCTTGTTATAGAGAAAATACCAAAATCACTGCATATTTTTCTGAGTTCTCTCAATTTCTCCAAGATTTCATCATTAGATCCCGACCTGGTGTCTATAGAAAGCACCACCACCATAGACCAATAGGAAAGCATTGGACTTTCGAATAAAAGAAGAATTTTCTAAATAATTTCGTAAATGACGGAGACGAAAAGATCGTTAATGTGTATTATAGTTCTTTTTTTGAGTTTTGTTGATTTTTCAAAAACCGATTGTCCGATTTCGATAAAAATCATTTGGGAAGTATTATACCCTTTCCAACAAAAAATATTTTTTCAAATCGGTTAGCAAGCGACGGAGTTATGCCCGAACAAACATAAAAAATATTGAGAACGTCCTTCTTTTTTTAGAAGTCGGTTAAAAATAACGAAATACTTAACATTTATAGTTTCTATTATTTAAAAAAAGTAATTTTGTTTTGTGAATATTTATAACAAAGCATAGATTTTCCAGACCAAAACATACAAAACAAGTAAAAAGATGACACCTCTAGAGTAAGAAAAGATATTGTTCCATGGGAATATCTAGTTAGTTGCAGATGGCTTTTCTAATTCAACGTCAACAACGCAGCTAAGGAACAGCTGAGGGCTCCCATAGCGGGTCGCATGCCTCGGGTTAAAGGAGAGATGGAATTTCAATCCGGTTTGCTATGACGGATAATAATGAAAAAAGTAAGGGCAGACTGAATGCAAACTGACAACTGACTACAACTGTATTGGAAGGAAAAAGAAAATTAAGATGAATGCAACAAGGTAGCCTGCGAAATTCGAATTTTCTTACGTTTTATGCAATTTGTCAGTCAGTGTCAGGTTATCACACTAATATTATAAAGGCGAAAGTTTGTGAGTGTGTGAGTGTGTATGTTTATTACTTCTTCACGTAAAAACTAATGAACGGATTTGGATAAAATTTAGTACACAGATAGTTTATAACCTGGATTAACACATAGAATTTTTTATCCCGATTTTATCTTCCCGTGGGATAATTTTCGAGTTGTAGCGAGTGAAGCCGCTGGCTCAAGGAGAGAGGGTATCGGTGATTATAATCATTATACACAGTAAAGTCACATTTTTACGTCCGCGAATCCTATTTTATTTAACAGCCAGACATTGACCAGCAAATTGATCGAAAGAAAAATTGTATGAAAAATGTGTCTTGTATTATTTTTGCTTTGGAGAAACAAAGTTGTCACAATGTAAAGAACATCGCATGGGGGTGTGTAAGCAGATTAACCTCACGCACCTATACTTCAATCGGTATTGAACCACAAACCACGAGTAAATATGTCGACGTAATAGGTTTACCGTTACCTACGTAGTACACGTAACAACTATTTTAGTGGGATAAGACAAGAATGCTGTGGTAATGGAGGTATTCCAAATTGAATTTGTTACGAAACAAGATTTTCCAATAAAAGTTTAATTACGCAAACAGCCTGAAGTGAAACATTTAACTTTGAAAATTTATGCTATCTCAATCAAATCGTTAGAAAAATCTTTTTAAAACCTTCTGTAATGTACTTTTCTGTTTAGAAACCCAAATGATCCGTCAGCAACGCCACCCCCAAGCCCCATGTTAGGCGAGACGCCGCGGCTGGGCCCCGACCAGACGCCGTACTGGGACACGTACGACACCATCAACCAGCTCTACATGGAGATCAGTGCGTAACTCTCAATATGGACTTCTTTTATGTCACTGCCGACGAAAAACTTCCTGATTACTTCGTATGAATTCATATAATACGGATCCTCAGTTTATGGACCTGTCCGATTTCCCTTTATAGCAACTACTCGATGTCGTAGTAACACAGTAAAATAAATGGAACTCGAAAAGTTTCCTTGTCCGAGTAGTTGGTGAAGATCCGCATCTGTTAACACAAAGACGAACAAATACAATTAGTATGGATTTCAGCATTGTGTCTCTAGGAATTTGGGGTTGGTCATTTAAACTTTAGGGTCGCCCCCGTGACCGCGGTTACGGTTGGGCTCATTTATTTCAATTGTGTGGTGACCGTCGCGCAGGTAGCAAGCCCGAGATGCGCAGCCACTACCGCGGCCATAAGATGTCGCTATGGCTGTCGCTCATCCCGCAACTACACCGGCCCGGCTCCGACCTGCCCGACGCCGCCATGCGCCATCATCACTTCCAGGACGACAACGCCAACTACTACGAAGGTATGATATTCAATGTGCCCACAGTTACTCGACGCACTGACATTTTTAAATCATTTGATCACATTGATCACTTGTGATGCAGGTGCGGTGCGAGCGCAGTCAATGTCACGCGCGCACGTACCTCACGTGGTGGAGCTGGAAGGGGGCGCGCGGGGGGGCGCGCGCAGCACCGTGCCACCGCGCGCATCGCCCCCCCGCCCCGTACCCGCCGCGCCCCCGTCCACCGAGTGTCCGCCCAATGCCACCGCGCCACCCGTGCATCCGGACGACGCACTGTTGCGCCGCCTTGCTTCGTCACATTACCAATCCTACACGGCGGCGCTCACCGTCACTATCGCCGTGGGCTGCTTTCTCCTGCTGCTCAACGTGCTCATTTTTGCCGGCATCTACCACCAACGCGGCTCACGCCCGCGCCGCTCGAAAGATGATCTCAACGAGGCCGGCAGCTCCTCGTCTTCGGACTATGACGGAAAGCTCGACTATGAAGTGCGTGCGTTTGACGGCAAAGGGTTCGGGTTCGAGTGCAAATCGGCCCACGTGCCACGCGGTGTAGGCTCTAAATTCGACCTGCGGACGTTGTCGGACTGCGGTGAGCCTACGTTCGGCGAGTACAGCTGCTATGACGAGAAGCACCGCGCGGCGCGTAGCTCTATGCCCGACGTCAGCGTGGGCAGCGCCATCGAGGCGGGCAGTGTTGTGTGTATCGACACGCAGAAGCCTGACATCCAGAAGCTGGACCCGGGGCGGACGGGCGACCCGGTGGGGCGCACCAGCACGTTCGAGCCGCGCGTGGTGGACAGCTCCACGCAGGTGAAGTTCGGGCCGGACGGTGCGGAGAGCGCGGGCGACGCGGGCGCGGAGGGGGAGGGGGGCGGCATCTTGCGCGCGCCCCCCGCGCCCGCCGCGCCCGCGCCGCCCGGTATCATGAAGAAGCGCGTACAGATACAGGAGATATCAGTATGAGGGTTCCTCGACGCCGCCGCCGAGGTCGTGGTCAACAAGCGGACTAAGTTGTGATGTGTGATGTCGTTTGAATGTGTACATAGTACCGTGTTAGCACTCGTTTCGCGTGCGTGTAAATAAACTTGTATCTAATAGTAATAAATCGTGAGTGCGCGCTAAATAGGACCCAGGCCGTGTGACTATTCCGTTGTGTCCTACGGTACAGTGCTGTGACGTATTGCGACCACGTCAACATTATGCGCTCTATTACCCGATGGATTGAGTTTGTGAGAATATTAAAAGCGGGTAAAGTGAGTGTCGATGTGATGTGATTCATAATGGAGAAACGTTTTTACATTCCAGCATGAATAGATACCGCCAGCTGTTACACGAATATTTTTCAGCTGAATGTGAATATCCCTGCCACACTATCTAAAACGCATTTGGCAAAAAAATATTATTTACTGCCCGGGATATCTTTAAACATTTATTTGAATGGCCTACTTACCTAATGATTGGATATAAGATAATGGTGTGAAAGGGATCTCGTCTGATTCGCTGTGGAAGGCGAACTTGGCTCGAGTCCTACTCCCTAATCTTTGTCTTGTTTATATGACTCGGCAGAGATATTATATACTTGCAAGTTGCCTTTTATGGTAATAATATGCCACTTATAATTTATTTCTACTGTCGGATCTAGAATAAAGGAATTGTAGGCTCTTGTGAATATATACGTATTTAATAAATGTGAATATAACAATAAATTAGTGACAAAAGACTTAACAACAAACCGACATTAGCTGTACATACTTATATCAAACGAAGTGTTTCAGGTATGTAGGGTAAAATAACTATTAATAAAACATTGTTTAAAAAACATCGCATATGTTGTAATTTTTTGTAAAGTTACTTTTAAGTGAAGTGTATTGATTTTGAGTAGTTTTTGATAAGTAAATATTGAAAACTTATTACTTAATGGACGAGTACACAGATAGCTCTAAAACATTACTCCACGCTTGTTCCCAATAAAGTCTCAAAAGGTAATCAGGGTAATAGAGACACAGTTAACTCTTCGGTCCTCCAATAAGCCCCATTGAGTATCTCTCCTGAGATTCATATAATAAAGATAAGCATAAATATTCATATCGCAAGGGTTTCTTTTTATAATCGAATATATTTTCGTTGTGTCATACAAAAATGGAATCAGCAAGCTGTCTATTCAGCAAATCACCAATTAGTCCCTCATTGTGCGTGAAATACGTCCCTTTTATATTACTCTGTTACCAGCGATCGTACTTTATCTTCGTAAAATATATCTATTGAAACTTACTGAAATGTCAGGAGATTTTCTCTTATGACTACATCTTCAAGAAAATTGATAAAAAAAGCGCTGATTCTTTACAAATATCAGGTATTAGATGAGACTATAGTGTCATCTCGATCCACAGTAGATAAATTCCCAGTACTCGTCCATATTTTTATCTTCACAGGAATTGATGATGATTAACTAATGGTGAGTAATATTTAATACTTACACCATTTTCCACATTGTGACAAAATGTGAACTAGAATAAATCTAATTTATTTACCACGTTATTGTACTTATAATTACTTATTATAATTGATGAAATGTAAAACAATTTTAAATGTAGGTAAACTGGAATTGACTATTAGTGTAGTACGACTGTTTATTAAATTGCATTACCCAATTTTTCTTTAATCTATTTAATAAAGAATATGTCTACCTGCCTCATTTGTATATTGTTACTTAAATATATATTTTAAATTTTATGTAAAATATGCCAAAACTTTTCCACGTGCCAAACTGTGTATAGATAAATATTAAACAAATATTTAGTTTGAGGCTTCGAGTGGAAGAGTCAATTTATAAATAAATAACCGCCAAAAAGGTTCTTACAAACCTAATAGGCACTGTTTTCAAATAAATGGAAATGCACTGAATTTAAACATTTAGTTAATTTCACAAAGATTTTTGTAAGATGTGTCAATTCGACATTTAATAACGAGAATATATTTATTTTAAATAAAATCGCTGGTTATTTAGCATCTATAATTTGGAGTACCCTCATAATAGACGTATAGCGACTGATGTGATGGTTTAGAAAGATATTGTGTATTTACATTAATAAATGAAAACATTTCTGAACGAAATTATGGGTTATATAATTATATATAAAAATATCATTTGACATCCTTAGAGGAATTGTGCAATTAAGTTTTTATAGATTCTGATATTTTTATGATTGTTACACTATAATTTTATGGATATGTTCAAAACATCTAGGTTAAAGTAAATCATTTCAAAATGTTTCTACGGGTATAATAATATGCTGAACATCAACATTTTGTTACAATTTGGTGTTTAATGGAATGCATAAAATATGGTGTCGAATAAAGAATTGAAATTTAACTGTTTCTAATTTCAACAACCTAATATGTCCAGTACCTGGCTTCGTAAATTATATTAGTAGGAACCCAACCGACACATTAATATTGAAGTGAGTTTTACTCTTGAGCTCTTCCTGGAACAAAAACAAACCATACAACTAGCGCGATGTCCAAAGAGTCATCATCATCATCATAATCAGCCTATGATGTTCCCACTGCAGGGACTCAGGGCTCTCTAGTAGTGGGCTGGGCTATAATCCACCACGGGTTGCCCCCGTGCGGGTGCGGGTTGGTTGATGTCACGTCTTTGAATTTTTTGGTTCTAATACATACCGTTTTCCTCACGATGTTTTCTTTCACCGTTTTGAGAGCAGCGGTGATGAAATAAATAACACTAAGTAATGCAGGCCTGCCTGGGTTCGAACCCACGACCTACTGTTCGTAAGTCGGGCCTGACACCACTGGGTCACCGCTACTCTCCAAAGTGTATTTTAATTATTTTGATTAAGTTCATGCGGTACCTGGAATGAAACGAAATATTCGCCGCTGAGTTAACATAAGCCGGTAGTTGCATTTATATCAAAACTCCAATTTTAAGTATTAAATTTTGAGCTTAACACACGCGGCTTGCTTTCAAGCAATCCACAAGGATTTATAATAAATTGAACTAGGAATATATGAAATACCGAGAGAAATACAAGCTAGAAAGTTAATGAAAGTGCTGATTCCTGAGCTACCACCGCGTGATAATTCAGTTAGTTCGTTCACTTACTTTGCGACAAAGCGAGGTAGTGTGTTTGGAATCGCAGCGGTCTAATTTGCCTGGATACACACGCCCAAGGTGATTAATTCACGGGGTACCAACTAATTCCATTTCCACTATTCAAAGAGATGTATGACGAGGGAAATCAGAGGTCATTAATTCTAAACGCACCATCACTTGTTGCTTATTCAAACACATAAATTATCCCCTGGATTAAAAATATCCTCACTCGCTTCAGATGGGTAATATGAATAAATTAGTTAATCTTGTGAAAACTCCATGCAGTCCCTCGTTGCTCGGATGTTCTCGGATTAGCCGCACATGTAAGCTTGTTATGCTCGCAATATTGGAAAAGTTTACCGAAGAATACAGGATTAGAAAAGTTCTAGGTGGCACTGGGACGACGGAACCACGACGTATAACTTCGTAGGTATCTGAGACTAGCCTATATCTCCCGTTTAAGTTTGTCAAAGCTTATTTTATTGTGTCATGAAACCAATTGGCATTATAACACCGAACCACTGGAAGACCCAGATAGATTTATTGCTATTATGCTAATTCAAATTATGCGGGTAATATTTAAATTCATAGAAGTACTCATCAATTTTCAGCTTGAGGAAACTTGAATTTATTCCGAAAAGTTTCGTGAATCTGAAGAAGGGAAACTTCGTCTAGTAGTTATTTCAACTTCAAATTCTTCCCGGGATAGTACCCACCACAATCCCGCTTTATTTTAAGAGCTCGTTTAGTTTTGTTTTGTTGTTCAAGTTTCTATACCAACATAGCGATTTTAAGCACGAAAATGCGGGGTGACGTGTACTTTATGGAAGTTTAAGTAATTAAATTAGAGACAGGAATTATTTGACAATACCGTATATTTTTACCCCACTACGGCGAAGCCAAAAGGAAAGGTAATGATTTTGGCAGTCTATGTTTGTATGTATGTTTGTATGTTCCACCGTAGCGCCTAGACTACTGAACGTATTTTAATAAATGAGGTGTCAATAGATTCGTAAGAATAGCCCGGGTGACATAGGCTACATAAATTTTAACAATTCTTTTCATGACGTAATTTAAATGTCAAAATCTAAGCACGAACAATTAAATTAAGATAATCATAACATGTTTGGTATCAAATGAAAGGTCTTGGCGAGTGCATCACAAATATGTATATTATATTATAGTTCAAGTCAACATATACGTTTAGATTGCGGTCAAACAGTTCTCACGGTCGTCTGTGTTATTACCCGACTACGGCGAAGCCAAAAGGAAGGGTAATGATTTTGGCAGTCTATGTATGTATGTATGTTTGTATGTTCCACCGTACCGCCTAGACTGCTGAACGTATTTTAATGAATGAGGTGTCAATAGATTTGTAAGAATAACCTGGGTAATATAGGCTATATAAATTTTAACACGAAAATTTTAACAATTCTTTTCATGACGGAATTTAAATGTCAAATTCTAAGATCGAAAAAAGTCATAACATGTTTGGTATCAAATGAGAGGTCTTGGCGAGTACATTACAAATATGTATATTATATTATAGTTTTAGTCAACATACACGTTTAGAATGCGGTTGAAATGTTCTCGCGGTCTAATCTGCTATTTACTAGTACTATTTAAATAGATAGCAAAACCAACATTCAGTAGAATTGCAGATCATAAAAGTAATACATTATAACGGATTTATTAAATAACACTTAAATAAAAGTCAAATAAAAATGTAAGCTTAAAAACTAAAACCCGACTACAAACCGCGGTCATAAAACTAGAAAACAAGAAAATGATTCTTGTCTGATATCCATATATTGAATTTGAATATTTCTATTTAATTATAAGTAAAGTCATTATAGAGGTCAGTCGTAGTCGCATGCCACCTTGCTAACGACAACAGCAGCTGACTTCTGTGTCAATGAAAACGCTATGAAGGAGCATCAGGTATCAGTAGCATGCGACTACGGCGGTTCTCTATAATAATTTTACTTGTATTTAAATAGAAATATACAAATCAATATATGAATATCAGACAAGAATCATTTTCTTGTTTTCTTCTTTTATGGCCGCGGTTTGTAGTCGGGTTTTAGTTTTTAAGCTTATATTTTTATTTACTCATATTACTTATGTAAATAACATACCAACATTAAGTAGAATATTACATTATGCAAGTAATATATTGTTACGTATTTATTGAATAACACACAAAAATAAAATAAAATTTAAATAAAAAAATAAGTTTAAAAACTAAAACCCGACTACGAATAAAAACGCAGAGTAATAAAACCGCGGTCTTAAAAGTATTAAACAAGAAAAATCGTCTAGTAAGTAGATAATTTGATAAATTCTAGAGGACAGTCGTAGTCTAAACGTTATAAACATTTTGTATCTGGAAACGTACAAATCCCTGAACCAAGAATATTTTAATTATATGTGACCAACTACTGACATATGATTAAAAGATTCTCATAGATCTTCATATCGATACATACTCACGACATAAACACATACATACACATGGACATGTTGTTAGGTTTTAATCTCTCAATTGATTTCGCTGTAAACAAGCCAACTTCCATTATATAAACAAGCAGTGTGCCGGCGGCGATAAACATTTAAACATACCAAGTTACGGCAAAATAATTGCGTTTCCATTTGGATGTGTGAGCGAGTCCAGCTTGTAACGAACGGGGAGAGCGAATGAAGCGGACCGCGAAACCTTCAAATTGAATTTTAAGCATCCAATTTGTTTGCGCGGTGGTGCCGCCTGTACCGGGTTATATCAACGCGGCATCGCGCTACCCGGCTATCCGGCTGCCCGGCTACCCGGCTGCCTCCCGCGAGTTCCCACACTCGTAAAGCGATTTTTGCCAGCCGCACTGTGACCTCGAACGGGATTTCGGTGAATTATTTATGCACCTACTGCGCGCATGTATTAAAACAAAAACTGAGGTACCGTTATAAAGTATGAGGTTTCATCGAATTTACCTTAAACTGTAATGATTTCATTTGGTCCGATATCCTATTAACGAGAGTGTAGATAATAGGGTTTGGGTTTTTGGGATATCTGTGTCCTTAATTGCGTGGGTTCGTTTAGAGATTACGGTAATTTCTAACGATTTACTCAATTCCTGAAGCATCGAATTCTTCCATGTACGCAAGTAAGTAAGTAGGTCGCTGAGGTAAGGTTGGTATTTTATATTTCGTGAAACTATTTCACGCCCTCTTGGAATTTCGCTCCAATATCAGTTATCTCCAATTCTCAAAATTCTCTACACAGTTGGGTGGAAGCAAATTATATGAATGTAGATCGGAACCTAAACGAGTTTCGCACATATATTAATTTATATTTGAAGAATTGTTTACGTAGTTATGCTAACTTCTTGTTGCCTTAGTTATACAGGGTGTCCAAGAACCTGGCGTCCAACTGGATTCCCACGATGCCCCAAGTTCTAACAGTACTCAGAAAAATATTTTAAAAAATCCACCCCATGTACTTACAGAATTATACTGATTTCAAAAAAAAAGGGGAAATGAGCACCCTGTGACATACTTTTGAATGCTGTGACTGCTAATGCTGATAATTTCGATATTTCTTGGAGGTTTTGTAATCTAGGGTATTGCTGTGTCTAAATAGAATGTAAAAATAATGTACTTATTGTACCATTTTAAAATAAAATATTATTTTAACTAAAGGTGATATGGAAAACTATTGAATTTCGCAACTTTGACCGACTGTAGTGTAAAAAAAATGTACCAAAATAGTATGGCAAGTGACGTCAAATTTTGACGCGTTTATTCCTCTTTTTAAAAAGGTATAATACTTACACATTAATTTGAAAAAAAAAAATTTTGATAATATTTTTACTCAACAACCCAATTTTTACGATGTCTTACAGAATTCTTAGAAAGAAAAATTTACGACGAATTGAATCTAACCTCTAAAGAATTACTATTGTATGCTCATAAAAATAACAACAGGCCTCTCAAAAAACAGGTTAGACCGTAAGGGACGGTATGTGCATGCATCTCACCATAGTGATTCGTTATTACAACAGGAGGGAGCAAGACAGAAACTATCTTTGCGATTTGCTGGTTCTTCTTTATGGTACCCCATTATTCAGGTAAGAGTGAGGGAGAAAAAGGTTAGAGGTGCGAGTGAGATAGATAGTGACGCTATCTGGGATCGTGCTATTTAGGATAACAGTACGGTCAGTACGCGTCACTGCCTCCTGCCGTTACTACGCACCTCTCTCTTATTGTTACCATTGATCACGTACTACGATTTAAAGCTTTGTTTATTGGACTCGATTACTCTTTGTGCTCTGGACTTTGAAACGAACTCTTTACGACGACCTTTGCCTGTGTTTGGACAGTTTGTGTTTTGTGTGTGCTACCATGGCGACCTACACTCCGCAAGAATACGCAAATATGCACTACATTTATGGAGAATGTAGAGGTAATGGACGAGCTGCAGCGAGACTTTACAGAGAAAGGTATCCGAGGGCTACGCGATATCCCGACCATCGAGTTTTCATTAATGTGCACAGATCACTATGTGACGGGCGGTTCCCCAATCAAGTAGCTGGTGAAGGACGACCCGTAAATGACTTCATACGCGATGAAGTTTTAGAGGCGGTGTCGGCAAATCCAAGCATCTCTGTGCGAGGAATAGAAGCTGATACGGGGATACCGAAGAGCACAGCACACAGTATTCTCCAAAAAGAAGAATATCATCCGTACCACGTACAGCGAGTGCAAAGTCTTTTACCTCGAGACTATCCGAGCCGAGTCGCGTTTTGTGAAACAATCCTGCAAAAACATCGAGAAGACGAAAACTTTATCGACAAAATTTTGTGGTCAGATGAATCAACATTTAAGAAGGATGGCTACATGAACCTACACAACTTGCACGAGTGGCATGTGGAAAATCCGCACTTGATGCGAGAAGATAGATCCCAGTACCGGTTCAAAGTGAACATGTGGACCGGTATTCTCTGTGGGAATATTATTGGTCCATTTGAGATGCCCGAGAATTTGACTGGCGAATCATATTTAAATTTTCTTCAAAATGATTTGCCAAACTTACTAGAAGAGACCCCACCAGATATGTGGTTCCAACACGACGGCTGTCCAGCACATTTTCGCGTATCCGTTAGAGAGTTTTTGGACGAGCAATACCCGAACAGGTGGATTGGGCGATCAGGAACAATCCCGTGGCCAGCCCGCTCACCTGACTTAAATCCGCTGGATTTTTTTTTCTGGGGAACTATGAAGGAGCTCGTTTATGCGAAGCCCATTAATGACATCGCTGACCTTCGTGAGAAGATAACACAAGCAGTGCAGGTGATACGTCAAAAAAGTTACTCGCGAAACATAAAGCGGTCCTTTTTAAGGAGAGTGAGAGCTTGTATTGCCGCGGGTGGTCAACATTTTGAACATTTATTGTAATAAAATATCTTTAAACTAACATTCTTTGCTTTTATTCTACTGGGAACCCATCTACCTGTGTGTATTTCCTTCTTGCTCACTCTTGGAACCGAAGTAAATAATAGTAGTAACATAACAGTTTCTAAGATAAGAAAGGGTCCGACAGTTACCGTTAGTAGGTAGGCACTTCGTAAAAATTGGGTTGTTGAGTAAAAATATTATCAAAAATTTTTTTTTTCAAATTAATGTGTAAGTATTATACCTTTTTAAAAAGAGGAATAAACGCGTCAAAATTTGACGTCACTTGCCATACTATTTTGGTACATTTTTTTTACACTACAGTCGGTCAAAGTTGCGAAATTCAATAGTTTTCCATATCACCTTTAGTTAAAATAATATTTTATTTTAAAATGGTACAATAAGTACATTATTTTTACATTCTATTTAGACACAGCAATACCCTAGATTACAAAACCTCCAAGAAATATCGAAATTATCAGCATTAGCAGTCACAGCATTCAAAAGTATGTCACAGGGTGCTCATTTCCCCTTTTTTTTTTAAATCAGTATAATTCTGTAAGTACATGGGGTGGATTTTTTAAAATATTTTTCTGAGTACTGTTAGAACTTGGGGCATCGTGGGAATCCAGTTGGACGCCAGGTTCTTGGACACCCTGTATAATATCCTATACGCAGCAATAATCGATGCTGAAGATAATAATAAAGAGCTTGTGAGTTCATAAAATATTATAGTAGTTCATACCTAGTGTTTCAGAAAGTAGTATGTAACGATAAGTAAACGGATTCTACCAAAAGATATTTACTATGGGTTGTCTACAGATGCTGGGTTGAACTTAAATAAATAATCATATATCTGAGCTTTGAACTCTAAAGATTGTTTTATGGGTAGATTTGTTATCCCGACGTTACCCCTTTCATAAAATATAAGGAAATATATATTTTGGAAATGTAAAGGTTTGATAGATGACTTCCATCGGATCCGATTTGATAGGTGGAGGAAAGAAAATAATAGTTTGTATTTTCCTCTTGCCTTCCGGTGCTTGTATAAAAGTAAGAAAGTCTAAATGAAAGAAAAAAATATTTATTTGGTCAGTATTATTGTTTAATATGGAAGAAGTGTTGGTTATTCATACATAGATATTTTCATAAGAAAATATTATTTCATTCCAGAAAGGCAAAATCCTAAATTTTTACCAACTTGAATCCTAATACGTTTTTCCGACAAAAATAATATGTTTAACTACATTTTAAAAGCAAATTGAAATTCAAATTGAAGCTGTACTTATACAAAACGCTGCTACGGTCACAATAAGATAAAATGGTAGTGAAGTGCTTCCCAACTACGGTTAAGACCGTCAACGCGACGAAATAAAGTTCTAAAGACTAGGCGACGCATTAGAATTTCAAAAAAGCTTTACTTTCCAAAGTGTCTGAGGACTTCTGCTTCCTGGCCAGTACAGTTCCACTGCTTGAGTTTATTTTGCAATTTCGTAAGATAAAATAAATTCCATAGTTTTTTTGTTTAAGTACAGGTACTTAATACAATAATATAACAGAACCAAAACCTCAGTATTAAGTTTAAAGTAAGTAAGAGTCGAGAATGTTTATTTGTATGATTTACGATGATTTCGAATTTCGAAGCAAAATCTAATTAAAGGTTTACTTCGTTTTTTTTTTCTTGAAGATATACTAATATGTACATAATTACTCGTGTATACAATTGATGTGTTCTAATAACTAGAGATTCAAATAGGTGTGATGTATTACGCAACACACGTACAAAACATTCCTACGTTATTTCGTCAGTTTCTTCTTTTGCTCCTGTTAATTTGTATAATTTCTACTTACGTAAGGAACGGCTGAATAAAAATGCGGCCATAACGAGTCATTTGCTCACATCCGAGCAAATGAGTCCTGTGTGCAGGTAAGACAGCGAGGCGGCTGTGCGCGTTACATAATTCACGGCTCTTCAAACACTCACTTTTATTTTACTGCTTACGCGCGCCGCTTTTGATGTGCTCGCAAATTTGTGAGAGATCTATTTACAAAGCGTGCGAGACAGTTATTGCATTAGCATCGTGTGGTTTTATTTAACACCGGCAAGTGAGAGTCGCTCGTGCAGTCACTGCACCGCACCACCTACACCTAAAATCATATAATTTTACACCGGAAAAGTTACACAACTTGTGTATTTTTAAGCTCGTAATCAAATTACGGGAACGGTTCAAGTATCATCGTTACAAAGGTTATTCCTACAAATTGAATAAATAAACGGCTAAGTAGGTAGAATTTCGGCAAAGTTTTATAAAGGTTTCATAAAAACTCGGATATTGTTGTCTGTAGGTATAGTAGATTTTACAATATTCTTTCTAGGTTTAATTATAATAGGTACATCAAAGACGAGACACAATTTATTGTCAAAGCTAAAATTGACGTAAAATATAATTAATTTAATAGTAAGTTTTTTACAAAATATTTAGTAACATTATGTTTTGAATAAGGATAATCTATCTCAACTTGGTGAGCAAGAACAGTCAGGATAAAAGATCTAACAAACTTATATTTTTATCAGTTGTTCCATGAAAATGGGAACTTGTATTGTTGCCATTTTCGTAACAAAAGAACAAAACAAGTGAACAATGGGCGTCCAGGAATTATTTTTATTCAGTAGATAGTTTACAGGTAAGTTAATTTGCTCACGTAATATGAATATTTCTGTGGATTAGTATGCGAGCCGAGGCTGCAGGTGCGCTGGAAACTGATCGCGGCACACGACCCTACGTGATGCGCCTTCGACAGGCTGTGAGGAGCCATGAGGAGCCAAATGACCGCTTTATCGCTTCACTAAATTTCTTAACGATAATCTGAGAATGAAGGAGAGAATCGTGGTTCAATGGCGAACATGCAGTGAGATTTTGCAATCACGAAGTCGTTGAAATTGATGGTTTTAAAAAGGGTGTAATAGTACCCTTAACGCAAACGAAGGGCACTTGTTCACCCAACAACTGCGATATTTTTTTTGTTCTAGACCATACCTGGGAACCCCGTAGTTACGGATATATTGGGGGTCAAAGTTCCAATTTTTGCACAGCTGTTTTAATAAATGCAGATGTTTTAATTTTGTTGTGTTTAATACTAGATTTTCAGGTTATTAACTTTACTTAAATTACCTCCATGACCCGTTTACTATTCAAAGAATCCACTAGCACAATGTTTTAAGAGTGCTGCATTGAATTTTACCATAAAATGTGATTTTTGACGCCAAAAACAAAAGTCTTTTCCCAGCAAACATTTATGCGTAGGGGTACTTAGTTTTTTTGTGTGAAGGGTTAGTTTACACCCTGTATTTAAACCTATTGATTTGCAAACTGACTGCAATATTTAGGACCTGAGATGCTCGCGGCTAGATACTAATAGCCACTTGGATATATCTTTAGGACAAGCCACGCTTGCCTAGATTGGTCTGTGGATGGGTCAAATATTACTTACATAACGAGTTTCCTCCATGCTTCGAAAAACACGTTTAACCGTTGGTTGCGTCATTTGTTAATATGTGACAGTGGCCCGGAAGTCTGACAGGCAGTCTTACCAAAGAGTATCTATGTTACCCAGTACTACAGGTAGTAATCCAGGGATTGTGGAGGTCAGACAGGTTGCTACACGCTATTTATTGAATTCATTTGTTACAAAATGTGATAAATGACGATTTTGTGCAAACTTCACATAAACCATCTACTAAATAGGCCGAACAAAGCCTAAACATTTGGTTTGGATAGGTTTAAACTTACAAAAATAACAAGAACTGGCAAAGAGATAATTTCTTATTATTTTAGTAATATGAACTTAGGCGAGAGCATAAAATCTTTTGAGATGGTGGCGGGAGGGGTTATTCGATGATTTAACACCCACCAAAAAAAAAAAAAGGGTCTTAGTTATAAAAAAACATGGTTCTTGTCAGCTTCTGCTGAAGAAGAGTAAACGAAAGAAAAGGTTCGTTTGTAGTAAACAATCAATTTATCAATATTTGTGTGACACACACTCGATGTTGTGGGTACTCCAGAACACATCATTATAAATGTACATACATACTCATCTGCATTTTAGCGTATAGTGGACTAGTTTTGTGCATCGATATCACAATTCTCATCATTCATTTCTGTAATATTTATGCATTAGAAAATTTCTGTTGGAGCCACATTACGCGCGCAACTAATAAAAACTTTAATGTTTTCTGTTTTATTCTCGCTGGAACATATTCATCATTATTATGGTTTAGAATGAAAAACAATATCTACACCATAATAATGATTGTTGACGAATGATGATTATTTTATTTTCGAAGTTAAGTACTTAATTGTTGATTTGGAGTCTAACTTGTTGAAAACCCATACAATTTAGGTAATCGATGTGAAATAAATAAATTATGCCTTATTTCAGACCACAGTTTTGTTAAAATTATAATTTTCGTTTCGTATTTTTTTGTTTGTATCTATTTTAATGTGTATCACATGCATACAAGGTGCTTAACAAACACGTTAATGTTTACGACTCTGTTCCTACAAAATCTTTGGACGATGCAGTCTGCGGGTCTAAAATGGCCTCTTTTACAGAATCAACGCAGAATCGTAATATGAATTACGTTAAAATTTAAAATTCTTAAAATGGACTTAATGTCTATAACGATAAAGTCAATTTTAAGAATTTTAAATTTTTAACATGATTCATATTACGATTCTGCTAAAGCGGCCATTTTTGACACCCTGGTCTGGCAGCAATCTCCTTTAACCGCTGCGGTGGCCGCTTTCTTTCGCATGTTGGCGCCACATAAAAGCCAGTATTGACACAAATATGTCTTAACATCAAGTATGTTTTTTAAAACCTGGATGTTTTTGCAGTAAGTATATGTTATATATGTTATGATAGCAGAAGAAAAGGTGTTTGTTAGTTTTAGAATTTTGAACACAACGTACAGACGCTGTATTTAAAGTTTTAAAACTGCGTGTTATAGAAACCGAAAGTAATAATGCAAAGAATTAATTGTTATTGCAAAATGATAAATTGCATCAAGAGTCAAAAAATAATTACGGCTGCCGAAATTGCATACACGCGGGATATTCAATTTAGTTCTAGTTTCAACCAAATAAACAGACAATAGCGCATTGTTTCACAAAGTTTTATTGAATATATTAATATTTGAACGTTGATTTTGAATTTGCAAACAATATGATAATTGGAAATATTGACAGTCGGTTAACTAAATAGAACATAATATTAAGTTTGGCCAAGTAACTCAGTATATTATTATTAACAAGATGGTTCGCATCTGTTACCATGGAACATAGCTTACAGCTTTGTCTTGAGTAACGAGAAAGCGAAAAACTTAACTGCTTTCTGTTTTTTTTTATTTTACAAAGAGTCAGATTACCCGAATCAGTTATTAATTTCACTTTTGTGAAGTTGTGTTTAAATGAACACAAACATACTTCAAAATGGTGCCATATAATCCTTACTTAATATTATAAATGCGAAAGTAACTCTGTCTGTCTGTTTGTCGTGTTTTCACGCCAAAACTACTGAATTGATTTAAATGAACTTTGGTACACAGATAGTCTAGAGCCTGAGAAAAAAAATAGGCTACTTTTTAATGCGAAATAAAAAAATAGTTTAAAAATCTAAATCCCGACTACGAATAAAATCGCAGACTAATAAAACCGCAATCTTAAAAGTAGAAAATAACTTTTAAATTAATTTGAGTAAATAACTTAATAATAAGGAACACTATTAGTTATAGAGGACATCCGTAGTCCCATGCCACTGATACCTAAAGCTCCTTCATGGCATTCTCATTGATACAGAAGTCAGCTGCTAGTTGCCATTAGCAAAGTGGCATGCGGCTACGACTGTTCTCTATAATAATTATTCGGATGCCGCGGGAATCAGCTAGTTGCAACATAAAATACATGCTTTACAGTTTACTGCAAGTTACTTACTATGTTCTACCCGCTGGTGTCGCCGTGTTTGGGTAATAGCAGTATCGTTTGGTACGGCTGAGTGCATAATTTATTAAGTCTCACATAAAATTTATGTTTTAAACATGGGACATGTGTGTTTTCACAGAAAATACTGTCCTTTATAAACGTACCGTACAAAAAACTCTACTACAAAAAGGTACGTTTCTCTTAAAAAAACAAAACAGAATAATCTTCACACAAAAAACTGATAAACAAGAATATATTTTTTTATGAAAAAGAAAAAGTTCATCGCTAGACAATCGCGAACAAGCCAGAACCCCCGTGATTAATGATGAACACGACACCATTCAATTTAATTCCAGAAATTCCTGTCCAATAAGATAAAAAGAAAAAGTTTTATACCTTTTTTATTTATTTTTAATGAAATCCACTTTGTCGTGTCCAAAGGTACGTCGGTTCAATTAAGATTTTAGTATTAATGATGGGGCAGGTGGACAAATTTTCCCAAAAGCATTTTAGAAATCATAACAATTTCTTTATCGATCGGCATAATTTTTGCATTAAAAGTTTTGAAAAGGAATTATTTAGTAATGGGAGAAATTAATACAATAGTATTATTCTTCTTCCTCTTTGGTTTTCCGCGTAAAAACAGATGCTGCCAGAACATGAGATGCTTATGTAAATTAAATTGCAAAACTGTGTATAAGCAGCTCTTATTGACCAATTCATTGTTACAATTCAGTAATATTGGGCGTAACAAAAAGAGAAACTAAAACAATAATATTTTAATGAAAAGATAGTCACTTCACATAAAATAAACGTCCTTGGTTTGATGAAACCTATTAGGAAAGTAAGTATTACAGGGCCCAAGCGTTCTCGTGTCCACACCACGTACAATACGTATTCACGGATTGCCAATCTAATCTACACATTTTCAAGACAAAATAATCGGGTCCCCGCCCAAGATAATCCGACCACGTAGGTACGTAAGCAGGGCACATAATTACGCGTAGGCAATACTACCCATCCCTGTCCTTATAAATGGAGACTGTGACTCAGCTATCTGGCTTCATCAAGTCTACATCAATCTTTTTGCTGGGCGCAGGTTTTTTACGTTCATGAAGTTATTTGACAGTTCAAATTAAGTACTAACAATATAACTAAATTAAAATACGCACAGAATGCCATCTGATACGAATCTGATATCATCCTCCAATTTGTTTTTACCACGTTCTTACATCTGGCCAAGCTTAAACGCTAATTTAAATGAGGTAATTGTGAACTGCAGCTGCATGGACAGCTCCGCTACTAGTGACTGAGCAAAAATAGACGTATCATTTATCAACACAATGATTTTTTATTGAAAATATTTGATGGAACTGGTACTCGTACCTATGGACGACATGACGCGATGACTCCTGCAGTTACCGGTTGACGACAATTTTTTTTAAAAAACTTTGTCCCACACTAGGAATTTCTCCTCCTGCATCGTGGGTGCGTTCACAAACATTTAAACTCACATACATAAATACCAAGACCCGAAACAACTATCTGTAGGCCATACAAATACACTCGAGAGCAATGAATCCGGGTCACTTAAAGAATGTTAAAAATCTCGGAAACTAAAAATGATAGGTTAATGCAATAAATTGTATTTAATAGAAAATGTAATACTCCTTAAATGAAAGTAAAAAAAATATGAGTCACCATACATTTTATTAACACAAAATTACATAAAGAAAAAAACTGCTGATCTCTCCTTAAAACAAAAATAGGAAACATGAAATTTTTGAACTTTATTACGATTTTCTTGAATTTTAATACTTCGTATTGCCTCCTCGTGCTTCCATTACTGCGTTTACGCGGTTTGGCATGCTGTACACCAAGTTCCATATACGATTTTGGGGAATATTCTCCCATTCCTCTGTGAGAGCAATTTTGAGCTCACGAAGCGTGATTGGGGGAAGGTTTCGTTGTTTTACGCATCTGCCTAGCTCGTCCCAAGCATGCTCGATCGGGTTGATATCCGGGCTGCGCGCTGGCCACTCCATACGAGTAATGTTCATCTCTTGAAGGTAGTCATTCACAATCCTACCTGTATGAGGTCGGGCATTGTCATGCATAAATATAGCATCCTCACCTAAATTGACCATAAATGGACCAACGTGATCATTGAGGATTTCTTCCACATATCTTACGCTAGTTAAAGAGCCGTTTTCTATGATCACCAGCTCTGTGCGACTTTCAGAATAAATTCCGGCCCACACAAGTACAGACCCACCACCGTAGGCTACTTTTTCTTCGATGCATGCTTGCTTGAATCTTTCCCCTGGTCTTCGATACACTCTGTGTCTTCCATCGTGCTTGTAGAGCATAAATTTTGATTCGTCGGAGAACATAACTTTTGACCAATCTTCAATACTCCAATTTACGTGGCTCTGGGCATATCTTAGTCTTGAAATACGATGCCCACGCTCCAGTTTAGGGCCGTTTGCAGGTCTAAGGGGTTTTAAGTTAGATTCAGCAAGCCGACGTCTTACTGTCCATGCACTTGGGTTACTTCCTCCGAGGCGTCGAAACTGATTTGTGAGTTCAGTTCCTGTGAGAAAGCGATTTCGAAGCATGGTGTTCACCAAGTATCGGTCTTCTCGTGCTGTGGTACACCTGGTTCTGCCCGTTCCTGGTCTGCGTAGGTTAGAACCAGTTTCTTCGTAACGTCGGAGAACTCTTTGTACTGTTGACAGCGACACACCGACAGTCCTGGCTGTATCGCGCTGACTCCGGCCGGTTTCCAGCATTGTAAGTATTCTGGTGCATTCTTCAGGCGTAAGCGACATAATTTCAGCTTGAATAATGAATATAGAGCACTATCAACATGGTTTATGTACCCACATAAATGACAGATTACAAACAAAAGCAAAACCAAATGCTGTAATTTCGTAGTTCCATCTTCGAAAGTGGCCCTTTTTCAAATTTGTTTTTTTTTTATGATATAACTTTACAATAACTTAGAAGTTTTAATACCTTCATTTAAGGAGTATTACATTGTCTATTAAATACAATTTATTGCATTAACCTAGCATTTTTAGTTTCCGAGATTTTTAGGATTCTTTAAGTGACCCGGATTCATTGCTCTCGAGTGTATTTGTTCCGTGCGGGGAGCGAACTCGCGACAGCGCAGAAGTCCATTGCTTGAGCCATTGCGCCAACCGTTAGAGTTGAGCTTTTGAGCCCTTAGTTACATTATACATACACATTATACATTGTAATTGATTTCAAATTCGTATTACCATAAACTACGTTACTCTTAAATATTTTCTTACCAAAATCAGTACCACCTCCGAATTAAAAAAAAAAGCTCTTTCATTTTGTTTCTCAATAAACAGGCGATCTATCGAAGCGTTTTCATAGCAAAGAGTCATTTTTTGTATCGTTCACCGTCATTTAGACACGAAGATAATACGAACAAATGCGTGGGCCCGAATTCTTGGAACCTTTACAATAAATGTGCCTTCGGTAACCGCTGAACTGAAAGTCTTATAGACGATGTAGAGATTATAAATTTAAAACACACCGGATTGGTTTTCTCAGAAGTGCGTAGATTATTCATGTTCTTCAGAAAACTTTGTAATAAGTCTAAATTAAGCATTTTAATTTTCGTGAGAACAGCTTCATATTTTAGTACTTAAAGATCTCAGAGACTACCAATTTATTAATAAAGTCTAGTCGTGAACTCTTTAATTTAATTTTAGTCTGCTTTAGGGTTGAAACTATCGGGTTTAGTACATAATAAAGAAGACTTTGTATTTTCGCTACTTACATATTAATAAAATTTACAGGGTTTTAGCTTAACTTGAAACGCATCTTTACGGTCGTCGTTGTTACATTTTATGGGCGTCGATTTCACTTGTCAATTGTGTAATAAACTTCCGCCTTGTGCCTTCCGTTCCTATTTGATTTAAGCTCTCCCTACGAAATTGTCTCCTACTTATTTTATTGCTTCATATTAAAATAGTACTTTGAAGCGCGGTTCCTCATTTCCAACGTCAAATGTATGCATATGAATGATAATTATGTACATGAATGTTGAAACTGCTAAGAACGGTGCTATCATTTTGAATTGTAATATGTTCTTTTAATCTATGCCAGGGATAATTACCATTTCAAATGCGAATACCGCACCGATGTCACGAAATATGTTGTTTACTTAGTAACAGCGGCGAAGCAAAACATAACGATTAATGTACTTACATACGAATGTACCTAATAAAGAAGATTGATAACGTTTCCCGAAACTTATCCACTAGCACGTAACAGAAGTTGCTGAACTTTTATGGAACGACTAAATATGGTCGTCTTAAGTTTCTTTTTAGAATCTATTAGACACCGAAGTTATAATATCGGATCTCGGGGCAGAGCGTCGTTTACTATCACTTAACTCATTTTTATACTCGCCATTTTGGCTTGCTCGCTGTCCCAGATTCGCTATGAATACAGAGTGGAGCCTCCCATAATACGATACATGGCCTACTTTGAGAGGGATCCTCGGAGTCGCGCTACTTGTTTACATTGAACTTACGTGTCTTGTGCGTTTGTAGCGTGTCGCGTCTCTCCACTCTCATATTTGTGTTTTTCCATCGAGCTACGAACGATCGACACGTAATAACTTTGTTCAAAATATTTGTTGAGTGTATCAACTATGAAACTTCCTGTCTATTAGATACTTACTGACTTTGGATCATGGCTCATACTCTTAGACAGAGTGGAGTTCCTGTTTACAGCAAGGAGAACGTAATAAGCTGATTATGGAATACTGTCGTTACATAGATATATACTAAAACATACCGATATTATACCTAAGGCAAAGGGTTTATAGACATATAGGTATAAGTATAGAGATACAGCTACACCAAGGGTTTATGTACCGATATCTATGCTACGTGTAGCGTTAGAATGTTGAGTCTTTTGGTTAGCCGGTTAACCGCATGCCCGTAACCCGTTTCCTGTTTCCCTTACTTACAGCGAGACTACGGTTTACTATGTATGGGTTTATAGTTGACGCTACGGGTACCACTCACGTGCACAGGTTTTTCTATTAATAAATTATTACGGGTGTGGAAACTACTATGTTTTGAAATTCCACTCCATTCAATTTAATTCCATTTTTAGGGTTCCTTAGTCAATATGGAACCCTTATAGTTTCGCCATGTCCATCTGTCTGTATGTCTGTACGTCCGTCCGTCCGCACTATATCTCAAAGACTCTTAGTACTAGAAAGCTGTAATTTGGCATGAATATACAAATGAGTAACGCCGACAAAGTGCTAAAGTAAAATATTGAATTTTTTTTTCCGGTACACATTTAAAGTGGGATGTCGTTGGGTAGGTCTTTGAAAAATATTGCGAGTTTGCTCCAACGGTTTTTTGATGAAGGGATTCGTTTGTGAAATATTAAGCTTTAAAGTGCAAATTTATGTTAGACTCAAGTGTGCCAACCTAAACCACTTATACGGGTTGTGTTTGGGCGTGTGGAAAAATTCATGATAGTAACATATATAACGAAAATAAAAGGAAAACTATCACAGCTAAGTAGACTTTACAAGTTAACGAGTAATAGTCGACCAACTTATAAAATGTAGTTGTATGAAATATTTTCCTATACCTAATGTAAATAGGAGCGCAGGTCTCAAAACTGCAAATGGAAGTTTGTTATTTTTACAATAGAAATCATCGTTCGGTGGCAGGTAGGCAGGGTTGTTAATCAGTTTAGTAAGTTTAAATATTTTGATGGACAACTGCGGAACCCTACATTGTGCGTGGTCTGACATGCACTTGGCCGGTTTTTTTACATTCTGTTATTAATAAATACAATCTTATGAATTACACTGAATGTCAACCGAATGTCATGCAATCTGGATTATATAATTTGAAAATAAAGTTACCCATAGGGAAAATAAACCTAAATCGAAACAAGCAACACCTCAACATCGGAAAATATTACAAGTAGGAGAGCATCTGAGAGCACGTTTCCGGTGCCAAGATTTATCAGAAGCTACAGATTACTATCACCAGGAAACTTCGGAGTACTTCCAGGACCATTGCCTGATGAAATCGTAATACTTTTGGGTCAGTATGAGTCTAAGTTAGTTTGAAATGTAACAAGGGTGCACCAAACCAATTCGATGTAATAATGATCGTTAATATTCAGAATGGTTGTAAAGCAGGGTATATGGTGTGACCTCTCTAAATCCTCATACTTTATAGGTGCAGTTTATTGAATAGTGAATATCTGGGATCCGGTCGGGTAGCAGTGGCGAGTCGACCACAAGCAGAGCAATAAGGCGCGTGAAGCGGTCGGGCCTTGTCTTAATTGTCAATAACCGTGAGTCGGGGCGCGCCGAGCCCGCTCCCGCCGAATAATTAACGAACTTCCGCGATTTTCGAGTTTGTAAATTGCCTCATGGTCTCGTCGACCCGCGTCCTGGTTTGCTGATATAAATTATGTGCGCACAAAATTAATCTTAGTGATTTAAGTACACCCTTTATTCTCAGGTTTCCATTTAAATCTTATTCTTCCAAAGTTCTCTAATAGTAAGTTTCTGCATTACGGAAAGTGCCTTTTTGTGATATCGTATAGTTAACGTGGCTATAGCGCGATATACAGATTAGTGTAGGCGTTATTGTGAAACGAAGCCGACATTTATCGGTAATGTCAACTCTCGCTGATTTTCCGGAGAGATTTCGAAATAAACTCCTGTTAAGAGGTAACGGAACTCGACATTTCATGCATTATTTCCGTTTTCCGGGAAATTATAATAAGACTAAGCACCGCGTCGCTCGGCTCCCGTCGTGTTTGTGTTAAAGTGTTTTCAATAATTACTTTATTGGAGAAGATGAGTCGTTTGTGTTTATGCTAGTCAATAAATAACGGGAGAGTATTGTATTAAAGTACGGCGACATACATGACGTAACTTTAACTCGAGTATCAGCGAGGAGTTGTGGGATCCGGAGCGAGTGCGAGCATAAACAGAAAATTTACAAGCCCACGCCTTTCATTAAAATGTAAACAAGCTTCCATATAATTCGTGGTACGTAAATACATCAGCGGGGATCACAAGGGTGGGCTGCACACAACCTAACTGCGGGCATGTTTTATGGTCAACATTAAGCGCATTACGGTTGACCCTGAGAGCTCATTTTCCAGAGACGAAATGCACTAAAAGAACTCAAACCATAGCTTTAATCCTTTAGAGCGTGCGTATGTGATATTTGTTATGAACAACGTAAAGTTGAAGATTTTGCTGCGTAACCAATATTTTGTCGTCAATTTTACAACACTTTGCAGTCAGATTTTAACGGCTGTAATATAAAAGTATATGGGAGTTACTAAACACCGTTATAAATACATAGCACAAACTACAGGATAAATCAAAATTATTAAAATTAAAACATGAGCTAATTTATCAAAGTCTACCTAGTTTAGCTTAAAATCTCAGTGAGTTATTTTTACAGATAAAACAAGAAGAAAGTAGGTAAAATAATGTGATTTATGTTGCCAGGCATAATATTAATAATTGGGTACCTGAAAAAGTACTAGTTTTGTTTCTATGTTATTACTAAATGATAATATTCATTCAGAACTTCCATTACTAATATCTAGAATCGGGCTAGACAAACATTTTGTGCGCAGATTGTGGGGAGTATAATAATAGATTAAAACTATGTTTTAACAGATATTATTTTAATAGAGGGTGGAGGTGCGTTGTTTGAGTTTTTTTTTAATAGCGTAAATAGAAAATGTATTATGATTAGACTTTACTCCGATTAGTTAAAAAAAACTGATATTGAGTGTGGGTACGACTCTTCGGCATCGCTAATTTCATTGGGTTTCTACCTTACTTAGTAGGCGTGGACGGGTAGGAAGTGTTTCATACAAATTTCGATTCTACCAAATACTGGTTTGTGGAATCGATATGTTTTTCGGTTTATAAGCTTCACCGTAAAACTTATCAAGACGCAAACCCCTTATTGAAGGTGGCGAATAACGTAATACAAATACTTTTCCTCTTACAAAATACAGAAATGACTTGTATTTATTTATCTAAGACAGAGTACCACCCACTGTTTCAGTTTCAAAGAAGTTTTTACTTGAAGTGATATAAGGTAAAGTTGTTGGAACACTGAGGAGTTACTCGACCAACGTTTAATCTTCATTGAAAGTTGCTTGTTTTGTCCGTTATAAAGGTGGGAGAAGTTATAATGTGATAAAATAACACGAAGTCTTGCTACAGGTAGTAAAGTTGTATAGAGATGAGAAAAATAAAAACAGTGAAGTTCAGTAACTATTGTTATGTATGTTGAAACATTAAAGAAAATCATTATATTATATCATCACGTCTGTAATAGGGATGTTTACTGACTTAAAAAAATATGATTCTAATTCTGTGTCTGTTATTTTTCAGTATTTTTTGTTTCATCAAATCAATAAAAAATGACGAAGATAAAACGCGTCAAAGATTTGAGTGTGGGGTTGTGACGTCACTGACCGCTAAAGAATGTCATACTAATGTCTCAGAAAATGACGTCACACGAGTTTTCAAAGCACTGTATCGTCTTCATTGGTTGCTTACGTGAAAAAAGAAAAAATACGTGTCCAATATTTTTTGGAAATCTATCTGTCGGACTAATTAGTTTTTTTTGTTAACTACCCTATTCCCGAAGGGTTAGACAGAGGTGTACCTAATAGTACACCCACATTTAGCCAGTTATGTTTAGGGTCTATGTAATAAGCGAGCCTATTGCCATCAACTGGGCACAAATCCAGACTCCGTAGCTGCTACAAAGACTTTCCTGGGGGGGCTTTAATAGGAATTCTCCAATCTCACACAATGATTATAAAAAACAGCAAATTACAAATACACAGTGCATAAAATGCAAAAAATAATAATAATTTGTAGTGAAAAAATATTGATGTGTGCCAAAAGTGGTTATAAAATGAAAATACTCTCATTACACAAAACAAGAATTAATTTTGTATTTCGATTTACTAAAAATAACCAAAAGAATCTCAAATTATGTTATTTTTTTGATTGCTTACTAAAACTTTCCTTTTTTCATGTCAAATAATAAATTGATAATAAATAATTGATAGTTACATAAGATATAATATTAAATAAATATAACAGGATATTCAAATCATAAGTTTTATTTAATGTAGGTCATTTTTACCTATGAGTGGGCTTCTAGGAAGGAGGAATCATACCCTGGATCACATGCTCAGCAATCGCAATTGCGGCCACAATACCAACAGCGCAGTCAAAAAAAAGTAAAGAAAACAATGTGTAGTTATTACTTCAACCTATTCAACTAACAACCCAAGTATTTAATGAATACATTATATTCTCAGTAGAACATTAATTTTACTTGAGGCAGTATGGATCGCGAGCTCTAAGTACCTACAATAAGTAATTAATTGTATTAGACTGAGAGCTGAGAGGTGCATGACTATGCAGCCTCAGCTCTCTCTAGTCTCAACAAGATATTTTTACAAGGGTAAAGGTAAGTAACATTAAAGTAATACACACTATACGGTGGGTTGGGTGAGGTTCTGTAAACTCTAAGACTGACTCGCTAGCTTAACATTGTATTTGTTACTTTATGCTGCTCTGCCACTTTGAGTAGACCGAGTGGTAGAAGACAGACATAGGAGGACACACACAGAGAGTACAGAGACAGACATACATAGAGCACAGAGATAGACACACACACAGAGATACACACACTGAGTGGCAGTTTAGTACATAGTTAGTTGTTGGTTGTAGTACACTTCTACCTTAGTAGAAGTGTACTTATAGAGGAGCTTATTCCTCTGTGTAGATTTTTGACAGTCGTAAAAAATCTGGAATCCGAAAGCCTCACTATTAGTCTAACTAAGAAATACGAGTAGGTATCTGTTACCCATTAACTGGGTTCTGGAGGACTAGATGGATATGTTGGTATGTGACGTAATAGTTAGTATAAACCAAAATGAGAGAGAAAACAAGAATTACGAATAATTTCTTAAATTTCAGAAAAAAAATGTATATACATATATGTAAATGTATTGTAAACCAACAAAACTATTTTTACAAAAAAAAAACTGGTGTTCATTAGCATGTAATGATGGCCCATATAGTGACGTCAAGGCTTATACGCACACCGCCACGTTACGTGACCACACTGACCGTCCCTCGTTCGGTTGACCGAGATAATGCGCCGTTTTACAACGTCATACATTTCCTTCTTCCATTTATTAAATTATTCATGTACCTACGCTAGTTATACGAAAATAATACCCTTATAACTTGTAATAAAGTGTCGGTCGCTATTTATAATGGCTTGTAAACTTAAGGTTTATTACATGAGGTTCAAGTTTTCATTACAGAATATACCTTCACCTAACCTTGCTGTTAAAGGTATTCTAACGACGACTATTATTTATTATTATGAAGAAGAGTAGCTGGAGATTTCCTGCAAAAAAATTATGTCTTATACACGTCGTAAGAAGGTCAATGTTCAGTTATGTACGTAATATAAACATCACGCCTCTTTTGACTCACTTTTTCCAAATATTACGTAATAGAGGCGAACAGTCCAAATGTTATGGTACAATATACAGGGTGTAAATTAACCCTTCACACAGCCGTCAACCACGCATTCTGTACATCAAACTAAGTACCCTAAATTGTGCTGGGAAACGACTTTTTTTGGGGCAAAAATCTCATTTTAGGGTAAAACTCTCATTCGAACTCTTAAAACATTGTGCTAGAGGATAATTTGAATAGCAAACGGGAGTTAATTTAAGTAAAGTAACTCGTATAATATGAAAATCTAGTATTTACAAAAACAGCAAATCAAAAATTTGGAGCTTTGACCCCCAACTTCTCCGTAACAAACCCCTTAGTTACGGAGAAGTTGGGGGTCTCCAGGTATGATATAGAACAAAAAAAACGATCCCAGAAATGGGGAGAACAAGTACCCTTCGTTTGCGTTGAGGGTACTTTTATACCCTTTATTATAGACTTACGCATTTTTCCATGGGGTGGAGGAAATTATAGAAAGACACCTGCTTTAAACGTTGCACGGTGACGGAAAGGGTACCACGTACGTACCACGTTACAGCACCCATACATGGAATAATATAATTTTCTCATGATGATAAAGAGGCTCCCCTCTTTACCATAAATATTAGGAAGTATGCCCAGTGATCACGGGAACAATCTGTAGAAAACGCAAAAGGCGTTTTCCGCCTCGATAAAACGAAGGGATCCAAAACTTCCAAACAAACACAATTGCAAATTACTCATAACAAGCTTAACAAACAAGATTATTTTTAATTTTATTACAAGCAATTGCCAAAACTTGAACCCTCAACAAATAGAATTAACGACGAACTAAAATAATCACGTAATTAATGGGTTTAAGGAAGGTGTAGTCTGGTACAGTCACGTTTACGTGTAATCTGTGCTACGCATTACATCGAAACGTTACTAGATTACCATTAATCAAAAGATAACAATTGGGTATTAGTGGAAGATAAGTTGAAATATTACGTGATTTGTAAAGATGAAAAGAAGCTCTCAGAAATACTGCTAATTACAGTTCGTGTTCAATCAAAGTACCTACTCGTAGCTCGGCTATCAGTTTGCTAATCGAGACATTGCGAGTTTGAAAACCAGTGATTGCACTAGATTCTGTAGTGCTAATAAACAATTACAAAATACACGAAACTTTTAATCAATGTATAAGTGAAACAATCCGGGATTTCAATTTTACATTTTCAAATTTCGCCGTCGGGGTAGAAGGTGGCGAAGGTGGTGTGATGATCTAATCTTGTTTGTAGGGCAAACATGATCAGATACTGCACACAATAGAGTGGTTTGCAAGAAGAAAGGGTTTTGCCCAGCTGTGGGAAACACAAACAAGGTAAGAACAAAAAATCACGCAAAATTTGATGAAAACTTGAATGCAGTGGACGCCATATTATTGCACTGTGGTAGGTATAATGCCATTTGGCTGTTAGTATAAATCAAGTACAAAACCTATATAGTATACGCTGCTCAGCAGTTGACAGTTGACACTTTTTAGTATACATATAGCCGTATTGAGTTAAAAAACGGCGCAACGTGTTTTTGTGTTGATGGAAAAAAATTACTGAACTGTTTTTTAATGTAATTTGTTCTAAGCTATATCAATAATATATGTATATCTTTAGGTGTTTTCTCATTAGACCAAAATACCCTAATTGGAAAAAAACTAGCGTAGTTTAGAGGATATCGAATAAAGATCATCAAGACGGGTGATTCAACAATTATAGCGTTGAATAATGGTCAGATTACATACCCTTAAGGGGCAATGCTTCAGGCTCACAGCCTTCCAGAACAAGTATCAACAATATTAATTAATTATGTTCGAGACATAACGAAATTCCTCCAGTCTCTACAAAAATGTATTAAAGAAAACACGGCCAAAGCTAAAAGCATAAATTAACCCCGAAATATCTGTTACGCAAATGTTTGTATACTTGGGTTGTTTGTCTTTTAGACGCAGTAATTTGTTAGGAAGACAATCAAAGCACGTATTGGATATCGCGTCGTTCAGTCAGACAATATTCTTCCTTCAAAATATTTTGGGCATTTGGACAAGGCACTATTATACTGGGATCCGCATTGTGTGATTGACCCGCATGGCGGTGCCGGGTCCCACTAGAGACTGATAACGCAATAATGAGGGTCTGTTTCGCAGTCCACTGACTCTATGACACGAGTTATAACTACTCCATTGTCCTCAAGGCTCCGACCCGGCGTAATGTCGGGTGACGCTGAAAAGAATTCGGGAAATATTTCTTAGTTGTACACGTCACAACAAAGACAACTGTTAAAAGGGTGTGTCTCGGATCTCGGTGCCTCAGATTTATTCTGTGAGCTTCACCTTCGTCCTAATAGTTTAAAGTCCAGTGCACACCGTGCAATCGCATTGTGTGCAGTCGGATGTGTAGCCGCGCGGGAGTAACTGAGTTCCGCTGAATGTGAACATCGGCCAACTGCAAGCACTATGAAGTTTGTGTTTGCATGTGCACCACACAAATATTCAGTAGCCTAACTACTTGAAGAGTTGCTTACTACAATGCACAACCAACTCTTACAGTATTCAAAACCATTGTTGTTTTTTTGAATTAGGAAATGGAATGGAACACCATTAGAGCATTAAAGCATTCCTCTTCGCAAAGCTCCATCGACAAAGCTCGAAAAATGGTGCTGAAATAGACCCGGAACACCAATTAGACTTAACTGCAATTTTTTTTTTTCATTTTAAACTAGTTAAAGTTGTTGTTAACGCGTAAGCTGAGTATCACAGGGCCTTAACTCTTACTGATAGGTAAACGAAACGACCTTACTTAAGAATTAATTCTTTAAACTTTTGGCTGAACAAACTTTTGCTGTTTTAGTTTCTGAACTTGATATTTGTCTGCCACGACATTTTTTTTTTTTTTTTTATGATCACTTTTGCTTAGATGGATGTTAATTTCTCAAATAAAATATTTGGGAATTTGGTTCACTTATATTGATTTGATTCGAAAAACTTAAAGGCGAGGCCGTCCTTGCTCTTTCAAAAGAGCAAAGAACTAGTAAATAAAGTCGTTGGTTTGTATTCATCGAGTAATTTGGTTATCTATTGATCTATTTTAGTGGCATTGCTTTTGTGTTTTACTGAGATAGAACACCATGGGGCCTATCCCTTAATAGCATGAGGATATATTGGAAAGATTTGGAGGTATGTAACTATGTATATTTAACTACGACTTTCATGCACGTAGAACTTTAGCGAGAAATCGTAATTTATGTACGAAATGTGGTTCTGATATAACTTTTCATTCGGTAGTTATTTATGAACGCTGCGATTCAGCAAGTTATTCCGCTTTTAGTTCGGCGTGTCTGTATTTTGTATCATTACACTTTGTAACGGATATCATTGGAGCCTTTTGAGAACGACATTTATACGGTTGAGTCTGGTTATTTTAGTATCACGATGGTCCTGAAGAGTTGTGAATTGTTTATTTCTGATCTAGTAGTAACCCGCGACTTCATTTGTGTTTATTTTGTGTTTAGTCAATTTTAATAAAAAATATCGAAGCTGGATAATGATATGGTTACTGGTGAGGATGATGGCAGAAATTTGTCAGTAGCAGTCATGGAGTCTGGATTAATGGCAATAGTTTCACTCCATATGTGGATGTACTATGAGGAACACCGCTGCTGACTATTTTATTCAAGACTAGCACATGTCACGCGGTTTCACCCACGTAGTTCCCGTTCCCATAAGAATACAGGGATAAAAAGTAGACTATGTTATGCAGGGTGAATTTGAATTTCTAATGCTAGAATTTTTTAAATCGTTGCAGTAGTTTTTGAGTTATTACAAATATACACACAAAAATACAAATCTTTTCTCTTTATAGTTTAGATATTGGAAAGAGATACCGCGGCCTCGACAAAAAGGGCTAAGAAGGAACATGGTTGGTTTATATGTAGCCTACATTCTACTCCAGCTCCAAGGTCAGAAATCTGTCATTGACAGACGTAATACGGTAGATGTGACAAGGTAACACTTTCTTCGATGAATTTTTCCATGCAGACAATTTGTTTTTTATTCTACAAAAAATATGCTAATAAATATAAGGTTTTTTACACTGTGGTAATAGTCAAACTAATTTGTATACCCCCACAAAACTCTTACGTAACATCTTCTAAATTAACTCACTCGGCAAATTGTTTTACACACTTGTCGACCCTCGTCAGCCAACAATAAACTGTATCTACTAGTAAGTTTCATTTCGTATCGACACAGTTCCAATCGGATGACCTCGAATCAATACATCACGCAAAATTGCTTCCCTGACGATTACCTGCCTAAATGGAATTGATTTCGTAATTCGTATTACCGGATATACCCGTATACCGAATGTATTATTGTTCCTGATTTACGAGGATAAAGGGATATGCCAGTGATTTTCACGTACATATTTCGATGTTCATATTTGTATTAAGCAAAATCAATATACTCATTATTTGACATTCCTTTTGTTTGCCTGCTTCAATGATGTTGTATGAAATAAAAATAAAACGTTTTTATTTTTTGTAAAGTATATGTACGTCACAATATTTGTTAAAAACACAAGAATTCTGCATTGATGATCAATAAATAATTTCACAGACACATGGTATGCACTAAAGCCCAAGCGTAGCTGTTTACTACGACAGTGTAGCAGTTCGCTACGGCGTAGCCAATGTACCTACAATATTTCGATAATTACTTTTTTTTTAAATATGTGTTTTATATAATTATGCTTATCACAAAGACCATTTCAACGTAATTTTATATTATGATCAGCTTTGTGAGTCCATAGCCCTCGGCGAGATAGAAGGCTCATCAAAGTCAATCCAATGATTGAGCTCAATTACAAAGGCTAATTTAACCATATCAAATTACGAGGTTAACTTTGATAAGTCCTATTAAGGCTGTTTGTGAATGCTATAAATTGTCTTAATTGTTAAATACTTTTTGGAGAAATGCACACCGCGAATGTACGAGGAAATTAATGGTGTTATAGCCAGTTTAATTGTAAACAAGAAGCCGCTTAACACCGAGAGCAGATTGTAAATATTACTTGGTATTTAAACCTGCATAGTAAATATCAAGCTTCCATTTGGATGTTATGATAAATGCGATTCGAGCGCAGCACAAAGAGGTCTTTATGTTTAAATTCGCGTGTGGTTTGGCCTGAGTCGGTTAATCTGGTGCGGCTTAGTGCCTGTACTCGCTGTGACTCACTATAAATTATTGTCTTTGTGCCTCACTTGTATGAGAGAGGATAAACTTACTACTTTCGCCTATTGTGAGCCCCTTGGAGCTCGAGTGGCTAATAATACCACTATTTTAGTGCGCTCGTTTTCAGAACTACACAGTTATGGGACGGTGTACTGTTTGCTCATGCAAGTGCTTGTAATATGTAACTGCGGTAAAAATTCACAGAATGTTGTGTATTTTTGTTATAATTGTGGACTTGAAAGTCGTTGTAGTAAAAATGTTTTATTTTTAACTAAGTATAAATAATATAATTGCGTCAGTTTCATTTTCAGGAAAGTTTTTCTTTTTTCTTTATCAGTCCACAAAGCGTATAAGTTGAAAGTCAATAAAGGATAAGTAGAGAAGCCGTAAAATCTAACTTTATCTTGCAAACAAAGGCACAAGTGGGTCGCTACTAGCTAGTTACAAACAGTTAACTTGAGGAGTTTAACGTGATCTAATATTTACCACCTTAGACTCATAGGAGCGAATGGCAGGAGTTCGCATTGTTATCATGATTAATTCATGTAGTGAAGCCTCACCAAGTTGCTTGCGTCAGACGGTTAAAGAGTTTGAATTGTTCGTAAAGTAAGACTACCAGAGAATGATGTACGATCTGGTAGAGACTCCAAATTCGTCAAGACTAAAGTACACGCCACTTAGGAAATATGAGAAGGCCATAACTCCTGTAAATGAAGGACGGACGGATCAGAACGACCTCCCGCCTCGGAAACGTAATGGAAGTGACAAGGGTTCCTCAAAATGATGGAAGAAATTCTGAGGGTTGCGCTGAAGAGGTGCGTTTTATGAGTTTCCACTGAAGATATGTATCAGTCGCTGCTCGCATCGACATCTGCAATGTTTATATCCATCAAAATGAGCTACGAGACGAGCGATCACAATCGCTTCGAATCTCGTTCCTTAGTAATCTTTACGACTCATCTCACTGTGCTTGTTCAACATTTTAGGGACGTGACACTTACTTAACTCCCGTGAACACCTATAAAATGGACTATACATACACGTTTGTTACAGGCACGTATTGTACCAAGCTACAACGCCGTTCTAAACTTAAAAGGGGTACGGTACGAGCTATAAACGTCACTTCCAGCTGGCAGGTGAAACCAGTGTTTTGTAATAGTTAGAAACGAAGACTTTACTTTACTACCCCTTCCCAGTCAAAGTCATTTTCACTTTGAAACCATAACAGCTTCAAATGACTTCATTCCATTAAAGCTTAACTCAACGCAGGAAAACAGATTTCCAGTAGTTTATATTTTGTCGCTGCAAAATAAATACCTACTTATTGCAGTCTACGAAAAGTAATTATTTCGTTGTGTTCAACCCGTTAATCCTATAGCCGTAGTTTGTGTCTACGCCTAAGGGAAGGAATAAATGAGCCCATTGTCCCAGGCTCGAGCCCAACCCATTTAAAGATAGACAATACCCATTGTCGTACAGTCAAATAATCCTAAATTTGTTGGGATGTCTTTCTCCGCTTCAAAGTTTCCAGACAAACCGAGCAATGAACAATTCAACGCACATCCTTACGAGTTTATGATTTTGTGATTGATGGTCGTGATATTAATGGAGAATTAACGAATTACATTTACGCTAATGGCTTAGTATACAGGTACATACCTATTCATTAAATTGAACGCCTACATAAAAGTGCTCATCAGATATTACCTGAAACGACACATCAAAAAGTGACATAAACAGTGTGAATTGTGTGTGATCGTTGTGACACTATGAACTAACACGTAAAGACGATTTTATAGCGCAGCTGAAACTGTGCTCGTAAACTTGAAAAGACGCGCACTACACGACGCCTAAGTGAATTTTCGGGGGTCAAATCTCGCTCAAAGTACTTAACTTTAACTTTCAGTTAATAACATGAGCGCTGTTTGATCTGAATTTCAGATGAGTTGTATTAAAAATTTGTTTCGGCGACAAAGAAAAAATACACAACAAATAGCTAGGAGGAAAGTTTTACGTGGGTCTTCAAGCCGCCGACGTTCTCATTTCTGAAAGTAAGCAGCAGATTGGACGTCAAGTTTTCATCTTTTTCCTCTCGTGACAGACAGTAGGTATACACAAAGAACTCGCAGCTTTCGATGAACAGAACTTTACCCATCCACCTTGTGGCTTCAATATTAAAATTTTACTTAGGTTGATAAAGCTAGTACGAGAGTAGCTCCGACGCAAATATGTTTCTATAGCTGCTTGCTATTTGTTGCACAATGTGTTTACTTTATCAGAAATAGACGAATCCGCCTAATGTGATTGGACTGGATGTTACACCGATCTGAAAGGAGATATACTACCTTGCTATGCGCTGTTAATTGATTACCTCGTCTGTAGTTATTTGTGGAGCTCGGAGTATAATTGTATGAACCTACCAGTGAACCTATGTACACCAATGTTCGGTAAACTGAACGTAAGCAATAAGCATCAGTGAACTGCGCAGGTACAGTAATAAGATAAAATTACACCCTTCACTGAATTGCCAATAAAACGGAGATGAAATGTACTAGTGATGTTCATTTTGCGACAATTTGATCACGGCCGGTCATTTACCATAATGGATTGCGCCAATTTTCAACACTGTTAAATTTTAATGGTAGTATTATTGCTCGAATTTGTGCTTTTACATTCATTTCGTAATAATGACAGTTTTTATACGGAGGTTTTTGTAGTATTGAAAAAGTGTTTGGTACAAAAATACCAATGAATTTACAGGAGCTCCCGACAATTGACTTCGACGTCATGTCCAGAGGATCCGCTCGAGTTAACGCGTTACGGGCACCGACGGTGCTAAATAGTTTACACCCGGCACTGTCATAGATTTAAAATCAATGACTCAATGAAACTGAATGTTTTATTTCAAAATTTAGAAGTATTTACCGTCTGTGTTCATCAAGGTATCTAGTAGATCTTAACTATAGAGTATAGATATAGTCCATTATAAAATCTCTGCAATAAAAGTTTCCTTAGAAGAAGGCTACAACAGCATGATAAAACTGTTTGAGAGGCATTACAGAAACCCGAACAGCTTCCTTTGAAACAGGTGAATGTAACATCAGAAACTATAAACTTGACAACAATGGTTCTCTAAGGATTAAACTTCACCGAGGCTGACTGACGACAAATTATTGACAAGTGAATTTTGCGGCAAGTGGAGACGCAAAGACTCGGAGGCGGCGCGAGGTCTCGAGGCACCTCGAAGCGAAGCGCGCGTGCGGCGGCATAAGCCCGAGGTGCAGCCCGCGCCACACATCGCCACTCGCTGGCACTCGACACGATGTCTACGTGACCGCGCAGACAGCTGCACTAATCTCGTTCCCGACATGTGTAAGAGCCGCGCTAAATACGGTTATATTTCCGAATACGACCTACATTTTATAAAACATTGCTTTTCTTGTACCTCAGCGACAATGCTTTTACAAACATAAAATCTTATTCCAAGTGTTTACTAACATGTAAGGTTTCATATATAATTCGGAAGTTACGCGACCGTTTTATTTCTAACAACCAAAGTATGTGATCAAATACTAAATTTGTAAAAGGCCGGCAGAAAGCAAATTTTTTGGTAAACGGATTTCGCCCCTGGTCACGTTCGAAAACACACTAATGCACGAGTTCAACTTTTTCAGTCCCCTTTATCGATGACAAAAAGACCAGTCAAAGTACGAAATAAATGGTGTAGGAATGTCCAAGCGTGCTGTTTTTGTATTCAAACTTCGTCACTAAATCAAGAAGTACTTTTTGTAGGCCACTTCAAGATATGTGAGACATGATTAGTTTCGTTTAATAATGGAACTATTTACCGCAAGACGCAGTAACATATTTTATTCCAAGCGTAATAAAATATTTGTGCAGAAGCCGGAGCATTTATTGAGTTCAGACCTTTCGCAAGTCAGGCGCGGCTTCCGGCTGATGAATGATAAATATACAATCATATTCTGTATGAAGGATTGAGCCCTTATTTGTGTTGACGACCTGCTAATATAAAATGTACATATTTCTCTACATCATTTTCCGTATCGTGGATATGTGTAGGTAACTAGGTACATATGCCTTCGTGCATTTGTTTTCTATGCCTTGCCCTGTAATCAGTCTTAAAATAATTCCACGGATCAAACTGTCACCGTACCAAAGAAGCAATATTTACCTTGTTAACTAAAGTTTTGACAGTTAGTACAAGTAATGGCGTGCCAAGTTTAAGTTAACCAACTAGAATGAATTAGGTTACCCTTCATTAAATTATTTTGTACTAATAGTCATTACGACTTGAACAAGTCTCTTAATTGGATATGAGGGAAAACTTGTTGTAATTTGTTTTGATCTGAAGTGTATAATAATAATCCTGTCGGGGCCGCGGGTAGTCCAACGGTTATCGCGGCCTCGACATAGAGGGCGAAGAAGGAACATGGGTGGTTTTTAGTCAGTAGAAGTCTGACACTCCTTTTCGCTCTGCCCAAGAGCGGGAGGGGTTATTCGATGATTTTACACCCACCAAAAAAAAAAAAAAAAAAGTGTATAATAATGGTAGGTAGGGCAGAAAGTATAAACTAAACTAAATTAGTATTCTGTATTAGTGACAACACTGCAAATAGTAACAGAATTTTTTAGTCAGTAGAAGTCTGACACTCCCTTTCGCTCTGCCCAAGAGCGGGAGGGGTTATTTAAAAAAGGTACAAAATATTGGAAAACACAAGATTTTTTATGTGTGCGTGTATTATTCGGAAAACCACTGTCTAACCCTTCGGGATCACAGGCGTGTTGTTTATGTTATATTTTATTCAGTGTCTGTTCTGATTTATTTTGATTTAAAAGTGCTGATCACCTGATAGTTATTTCGACAAATAACCTTGTTGCAAAGTAAAAAAAAATCCTAACAGTCAACTAACAGCTATAATACGAGTACATATATTATAACACAAGCTTATGTTTGCTATACTTTTCATGACACTGACACGCCACGTTCGATGATCTACACTTCTTAAATGGCGCCTGATTCGATCGCACACTTTACGATCTACACCCGCACCTGAACGAACAATGTCATTTCATTTCTATGACAATATAAAATATGCGATGACTGAACAAAAATCGTGTTACATTGTCTCCAGGATTTATAGCATAAGGACTGAGGTGTTCTTTTTTATATTAGAATGTCTTGGATTCACGGGTCGCACGCAATCTGATTTTAAATAACAAAAAGTATTTTTACTTGGTTCCCACAAATTCAGAGCTTAATGTTTCCGTGGGCGTCCTAGGAGGCGACTTAAAGATTTTATCGCTTCGGTGGGCAACAAAATTTGGGAACTGATAAAAATAAAATTGACTGATTGTTATAGTTAAGCAAGTACGACTGCCAAACATGGCGGCTACTTATTTATTACAGGGTACGTACGAACTTTACTAGGTTTTTCAGTAGAATTTTGGAGATTTTGTGAAATCATGTTTTACTTAAAACACTTATCGTTGAATTTGACATTATGGAAACGGACAATACATTTTCCTGAACTCTGGTTTCCCCTTTGATGACAAAGAAAAAAGCTATACAAAAATATATCATTGGAAACACAAAGGCATTTTTAATTAAGCGAATAGTTCCTACCTAGTTCTTTATTAGAATTAAAAGTCGTGTATATCCGATTCAAAGGGCTTCCTTACAATTGAGGGCTTTGTGCAATCACCACAAATGACTTTCAAAGAAAGAATTTTATCATCGAGCGAGAAAAAAGTATTTGAATATGAGAGGAGAGGGGAATTTAATATTTGACGTAGGACAAGAATACTGGAGGGAATTTCGTGTGTATTATGAATTGTGTTGCGGTGCATAAGGAAAGGGATAAGCGCTAGCAATTCTTTATGAGCACAAAGATAGCAAGACGAATTGGTGAAATTTAAATTTACCTAAATGCCTGCAACTTGCTGGTACGCATAGGAACAATATTATTTTCGCTCCAAATAACCGACCACTATTTGTCCTGATTCTCGTAACGTCATTCAGAACAAAATACAATATTTATACATTTGCGGTCCACAATAAAGACAATAAATATAGAAGTTGTAAGTTGTTGGAGAGCCTTATTGTAGCTCTCAACACAACAGGTGAGGCTATTCTTTACTCAAGTATCTACTCGTACCGTAAGTAACCTTTTACGTGGCCACCATTCGTTCTTATTACACCTCGCCATACGTTTGCCCGTCCGCGAGAACTTTAAAATTCTATACGTATATGTGGAGTTTGAAAACGAAACACAACTTCGTTGATGTGAAACAGAGAGAATGTGTCGAGAAGTTGGCGAGTGCTCGGTTTACAACGTAAGATATCATATTAATTTCACGTTTTCAACTTTGTTAGGAATGTAAACAGTACTCTAGCCCGAAGACTCCGGCAACAAACCATTAGTGTGCTCGTTTCTCATGGCAAAGTGCGGAGCACATTAACTGGTGAGTGTAAGTTGCTTGGTAGGTTGGTGCGTTTCCACCGAATCGCTCGTTCTTTAATTTACGTGCCAACTTCGGTGACACGTGTGTTCTATTGATTTGGTCTACTCGACCGGAGTCGGGTAAGTGCGTAGCTTTTTGATTGTCATCCAATTTGGACGTGATCTCGAGAATGCTATGCTTAAAGAAACTCTTTACGTTTTGACTGTCTGTGGTTGGCATATTACCACGTTCTACGTTACAGCTCTGTTTTAGTACATAGTTGATGAAACAGTTTTGCTTTATATTTTATGTACACAAAGCTGCACTACTTCATCTCATTTTGTTGTTGAAGTATTCATTTATGTTATGAAGTCTTGAAAAGATTGCCGGATCGCGTCGTTCAAAGAAGACTGAGTAGATGACATATTTTGGTGAGAGAACACAAGCTAGCAGTGCATATGAATATGGATGTTTTTGGTTTCATAATAGTTGATATTTCACGAAACAGTTAAACGAAATGCCTAGAAAGCTGATAGCTCTCTGTATTAAGTTTGTATTAATGCTTTAAAAATGTTTTAAGTTGAGCTACCGGTCGGAACTTATCAATGAGACATCGTTATGTTATGTTAAACTCTATTTGAGAGTGTATGCTGAAGCTACAATTTTGTTTATAATAATGGACTATCAGAATGGCTATCAGAGTAGCTGTGTGGTGTAGATAGACTAGATTGGGCTGTCACGTCCGCGTGACTAAAATCAAACAACCATAAATCGTTGTCACTGAAATTACGCTAGATTTGTACAATACACTATAAATGAAATGAAGAGGTTATCTGAATTGCTTTTACATTAATGAAGATAGATATCAAAGTAACATGTATATTATTTGATGTGAAATAACAATTTAATTCGGTAGGTACGGGTAAGTTGGGTAGACAGATGACTTGTAGGTTATGGTGGTCAAATAGACAGCTGCATTCGGTAAGACTGGAAGACAACCCTAACAAAACGAAACGGCTATTCTGACGGCAATGAATTTAATAGTATACTTTAGTTAAAATAAGAAGAGTTTACTTCTAAACGGCATCACATTCTAAATAAATACCCTAGTACTTTTTTCATTTAACATTATCGACAAACTAATTACCTTTTTTGACCCCATCCAGTAAGTTAGGTGTCTTGCAAGCAATGAATTGCCAGTGGGGCAGAAAAAGAGTAGAATATCGGAGCGCTAGCATCCAATCAACATGGAGTACGTTTAGCTGCGGACTTCGAAATTAAATGGCTCCCCAGTGTGCATGTTTTAATTATTATGAGTAATTAGTTAAGTAGGTTTGTATACTTATATATAATAGGGAGTGTGACTCAGGTGCTTTTGAAGATGTTTGTTATTGTTTAACGTGTCTTATTCGAAGTAATTGTATGAGGTACCATTGTCTTTGTATGTTAGCAAGAAAACAGAAATTATGAAAGTGATTTTATGGAAATAACAATAAGATTTTTCTTTTTATATAATACCTATGTAGTTTTGGTTTTACCGTTTATTTGTTAAACATAAATATAAAGCTTCATAAATGTATCAAGAGCCTGCGCGTGAAACGTTGTATAAAAAGTTTCGTTTATTATAACATCAAACACTCACTGATAGAGCTACAAAGTCAAAAAAAAACAACATCGCCAGACGCCGAGATAACCCAGCGTTTCAATTTGGCATAATCCTTGATGAGTACCGCGTACCCTATAGCGTGGGTACTACCTAAATACCTCGTGGAAATATGTTGGCATTTTATTTGTGGGAAATTAAGATTCGCGGCGCAACGCCCCCCGTGCACCCCGCATGCTCCCCTGCGCTACACCCGTTACCTCAACAACGCGGTGCAATTTCCATCCGCTGCAGATAAGCAGAGCAATATTTCACATTACATATGACGTTATTTCCCGAGATAAACTGTACAAGCTTCTGTACGTTTTGCAAATGGTCATTAACTATATTTACAGCTGTTTCGTTTCTGTGCTGGCGTCCTCGATTAACAGTAAACGATGGTGATCTCTTTGTATCTTGCGATGCTGTACTTGGTACTTACATATTTCTTAATTGGCGAAGAAATACTTAACTATATAAATGTAAAACTTTATAAATGTAGAAGTACAGAACCTACATTCATAAACTCACGCCCTTTTCCCATAGGGGTAGGCAGAAACCACAGATCGCCACCTGCTACGATCCTTACATACTCGTTTTGCCTCGTCCTCATTCATACATCTACACGCACGCCGGTTGCGAGTGCAAATAAACAAAACAAACAAAACACAAAAAAAAAAAATTGAAGGGTACATTTGTAATTTTAAAATAAAGCTTTTTACTGAATACACATAAAAGAAATGCTAGACCGATTTTTACTGGACTTTACTACAAGATAACTGGTACTCCATACTTATCTTCAAGTACTTCGTAGTAAAATATAGTACCAGTCCTTATAGTAATAAATACTGTTACTATATTTTTACTTTAAGAAAAAGATAAGGATTTCGGTATTTTTATCGAAATCCTTATCTTTTGAATTATCACCAAAATCTGACTCAAATAACATTTTTATAATAACTTCACGCCAATACAATTCGCGGGGCACAGCTAGTTTGACATGAAGTTAGCAATAGCCTTTAGAAATAGTGTGCGCATTAACAGCGGAGAGTGTCTCCATATCTACACACTATAAACTATTTCCTCGGCAGAATATCGTCAGCTTCCCGCATGACCATTGCTTTAATACAAAAAACAATCGGATGCGGTACTTATCTGTTACGTGTCACAAGATAATGAAATCAATGTCGTCTTGTCGCCTTACTTCAATTTAACCTGTATAAAAACAGGAAAATTAAAATTATTCATTTCTAAAATTTGTTTTGTTGTCGGTCTCTTCGTTATGGCTAATCTCCAAAACATTTGTACTGATTTTTACGGGACTTTACTGGACAAATAAATGGTGCTATGAGGAGTAACGTGTGCTACTTTAAAAAAAAATGATTAGGGTTCCGTGTAAAAAAATTAGAACCCTTGAAATTGTTACCAAAACTGACTAAAAAACATTTTTACAATAGCATCAGCATTTAGAAATATCGAGCCCATTAACAGCCGAGATCTACACACTATAAACTATTTCCGCGGCAGAATGTCGTCAGCTTCCCGCATGACCGCTGCTCTAATACAGAAGACAATCGGATGCGGTATCTGTTACGTGTCACAAGGAAAGAAAAAAACTCAAAATGAATCATTGTTGTCTTGTCGCCTCACTCGAATTTAACCGGAAAAGATTTTTGAGTATAGCAAACCTCTTTGTAGTTATAAAAAAACGGATGACTATTATACAAAAACTTATTAGACTTTCGGTTCTGTAAGCTTTTGTATAGAATGCCGAATAAGCGTCAAGTTGGAAAAAATACTCAGGTTTAGCATAATAGAACATCACGTCACACCATTCTTTAGATAGCTTAATCTCATTCATATAACTAATATTATAAACGTGAAAGTTTGTTTGGATAGATGGATGTTTGCTACTCTTTCACGCAAAAAGTACTGAACGGATTTGAATAAAATTTGGTACACAGTTAGTTTTAAAATGTTACTTCACAATTTGAAATCTATGTTGTAAACAATATCAAAGATATTATATTTTTTAGATGGAACCTTACACTTTTGTCTAAAATAAAGCCTAAGTTAGTCAGCTATCAGCCAGCATAAACCCCATAAAAATAGACCCAGCCATTTCAAGGATAAGCTGTAATATACTGACTGACAAAAATAAAAATAAATGTTTTTGTGTTAGGTTTCATAGTTATTCAATAAAAGTTTATTATTTTGAAATAACAAATGCAAACTTCAATTTAACATTTTTTTTTTAGATAAATATCATTACGTACCTATATAGTAAAACAAACTACGAATTTATACTAAATCAACTTCTGAGGTTCACACACACAACCACCTTTTTACGCTCTAGTGGAGTTAACACTGAATATTGAATTCGGGGTTACAAAATATAATATGCTCTTTGAAATAGTGAAAATTACCATAAGAATTATGAAGTACGTTCAGCCGATACTTATAATAAGAAAAACGTTCCAAAATAGTAGACACAAACTTCAGGTAAGCGACTTAGAAAGATAGTCATGAATAAACAATTTATGAAGTGTGAACGTTATTCCACATGCTCGTATTTTATAGTATACGTCTCATCGATCACTATTAATTTAATTTAGACCCTCTTTATATGAAATTTAGGCCCAATTTCGAGTATAAAAACATAATATATATGAGCTACACTCCTGTATCCAAACTGAATACTCGTTAAAAAGATAAACAGCCTTGCGGTTTTATCCGAAAATGGTAACAAATAACTACTGTAGAAATAGATTAGATTCTGAAACAAGCACTCAAGTTTGCCGTGATTAAAACAATTTAGGTAAAGTATAAGCCGTCGAGTTCTAACATGGCATTCAGGAGCAAATTTTAAGAAAAACCCCTCACACCCCGACTAGTTCTTGTTTAATCAACTGTTGGGTGGTCTTACTTCGTTAATTTATTATTATAAATGATCAGTAGTTTTATAATAAATTATAATGTCCGTGTTTAAATATTCCAAACCAAATGAAACAAGTTTTGTTTAATAAGTTTAAATTAGAATTCACGGTTGCAAAGTAAAATTGGTAATGCTTCCGTGAAACGAAGTGCCATTTATAATTTCATTCTCGCAGAATAGCATTTAGTCATTTTATTACACTAAGTAAAGATAATAACTAATATTGCCTAACATTCAAAGATCAAGATCAAATAGTTTTAGAAGTATAAATTTCGTTATTTTAAACGTTATCTTATATCTCATTATTCGCATATTATGTTAGTAGGTGAACTTATATCATAAGTAACTCGACAATCACAATACTGTGTAAATGCATAATATAAACCACTGTTTCTGAACCCGTAAATGTCAAAATGAATCATAAAAACAATAAAATATTTTTTTGTATTTATTGAACACCACAAAGTACAGGGGCGAACTATTGTGTGTTGCATGGAACTAAATACATATTAATTTTATTTATTCACTATTCTTACTTATTAATCTACGTTTTCACATTTCGTAAACCAAAACAGAGGAAATAAAAGAAAATAGAAAAAAGTGCTCCACCGGTATTGGGAACAGTGTTCAATGCTGCGCGGCGGCGGCGGTGGTCAGGGCTCCAGATAGAGGACCCTTCTAACAATAAGAGCAAAAAATCTTTCATTTTCAATTTGTTGAACATAATACATTTATAAAATTAAACAGTGCATACAGAATTCGGATTAATACTGCGTCAATTACACAAGAGCCGGCGCGGCGGCGGCGATACGAAATGTGAAAAATTATTGGTTAATGGGCCGCAATCGCGAAGTATGAATTTGTTTCACTTCGCGATGTTAATACACGAACACATTACTGTGGAGCTGGCAGTCAAGTACAGTGAGCGCTTTTTGTTTTTTTTTTTTAAATTTTAATTATATTTACTATTTAATTTTCTTTAAAAGGAGGAGCTTGTGGCTAACGAAACCAATTTTTAAGGTTAAGCAGGTTATTTCGCCATTTCGTAGACCAGTGTAAGGCCTGTGTAAGGCAGTGAATCACACAGTAAAGTAAGTGTTTACGTAGGTTGATCCTTGGATGCGTAATAATAAACATTTTTTTTTTATTTCTCTTCCACAAAGGCGCCTTAAAAATATGTACATAATACTTCAGATACTTAAATCCTTTGTGGGAGACTGGTATCTGCACTAGGAAAAACCCTGTCACACAGATTACCAGGCTCCCCCCAAAAACAGTGTTTTAGTATTCTATCCTAACTGGTAAAAAAAGTATTCTAACCTTTGATAGAAGAACACAGTAAACAAAAAGGGAAAATCGAAGTTTACACAATTGAACTAATAAATTGAAAGTGTACTAATAATAATAAATTATAAATATTCCACAACTATCACACAACGCCATCTAGTCCCAAGCTAAGCAGAGCTTGTGTTATGGGTACTAGACAACTGATAAACATACTTATATATTTCTAAATACATACATATTATAGATAAATTACACCCAGACAAAGAACAAATGATCGTGCTCATCACACAAACATTTGTCCTGGGTGGGAATCGAACCCACGACCTCCGGCATAGCAGTTAGGGTCATTAACCACTAGACCAACAGGCCAGTCATAGTAAAGTATATGTAAAGTGTGGTGTGGTGTGGTGTGGTGTGGTGTGGTGTGGTGAGGTGTGGTGTGGTGTGGTGTGGTGTGGTGTGGTGTGGTGAGGTGTGGTGTAGTGTTTTGTGGTGTGGTGTTGTATGGTGAGGTGTGGTGTGGTATGGTGTGGTGCGGTGCGGTGTGGTGTAGTGTGGAACCATCTATATACCTCGATTCCTCCGTGCCTTGAAAGATCTTTCACAGTTGTTACAATTATTCAGTGCTCCCAATAGTCCGAAACAGTGTTACCAAGGAATTGTAAAACAACTAACTGGGATGTGGAGGCGAGATTGGCAGTTGCTCCATGTAGAATACTGGTAATCAACCGCATCCTGTAAAACTGGAAGCCAACCCCAATGCGATGTCGAAAACCATTTTACGCTTTGAAATGGGAAATTACAGTACTTTCACAAGTTATTACGCCTTGTGAGTCTGTAGCTTTGCTTTCTTTGATTTTCTGACATTGAAAGGTGCTTGCGATTGGTTGTGATGGTCTAATTGAAATTAATGCTTTGAGTTTGAGTTTGACAATTTGACTTAAACCGGAATTCTTTCTTAGAACTCGAATCTTCTCCACTATCTATGTAATGACTGTGTCGTTTTTAGTCGCTCATGAAACTGTAAACTGTATCAGATTGTGTATGCATAGGATATCATAACAAAAATGGATATCGCTGTTATCCTGTCGGGTAACCACTCAAATTCCTGACTGTTTACGTTCTCTGACTAAAAACCACCCATGTTCCTTCTTATCCCTTGTACCGAGGCCGCGGTATCTCTTTCGAACAACCCACAGCTCCGACAGGTACCTTCACAACTCTTTTTTTTGGGCGTTTGGACATCATCAAATAACCTCTCCCGCTCTTGAGCAGAGCGAAAGGGAGTGTCAGACTTTGACTGACCAAAAACCACCCATGTTCCTTCTTAGCCCTTTATGTCGAGTCCACGGTATCTCTTACAACAACCCGCAGCCCCGACGAGTGCCTTCATACCCTTACAGGTAATTTTCTCCAGCGCCATCGCCACCTCGGCCCAGCCTTCGTGGTGTGCGTCACAAGCACCTCACCACCTCTTTCTAGGCAAATATTAATTTAAATGAAAAGAAAACGAATCAAAAATTCATTCAAGTAGTATTAATTACACAAATTAGTTTCAAACTAGTAACAAGAAGAACTGCCCGCTTTTAGTGTCTAGAATATAAAATAAACATTCTCCACTTTATAAGGCATGTGGTCACAAGTGTGATTGGTGGTGAATACAACCTACCTTAGTTAATTTACAACCTTGGATGGATTGTGGATGTATTCTGGGGTGAATGAATGAATAAATTAATGGATTACATCAATTTTATACGACGCAATAATAATAAAATTGAAATCTAATTACATTTATCGGGATAAGGAGTGTTTGTTTTCGATACCTTCAGAAAATTTAGTGTCCCCCATAAACTAGGGTAGTTAATGAATGAATAAGATATAGTTTTATTATTCTAGGGCAGACCGTAACTCCTTAGCGATAACGAGACCTCTGTCTCATCGCTAGGTTATTTACGCACTTGATTGATACTGATGAATATTCAGACGGACGGCGCGCCGACAAATCCCGCTGTTTTGTCTATAGTGCCCTGTTTTACTCACACCTTCTGGGATTGCAACATAAATCTTTGTCGAAAATGGATACTTTGCTTCGCATCATTGCCCTTGTAGTCATAAATAATACCCTGTAACAGTATTACGCTGGCCGGATTAATCATTAATCTCCCGCCTTAGTGATCCCGATCCGGACAGATGGCGTTGCTGTTTAATTGTATTTTGGAATTGCCAATATACGAAGTCAACCACTTTTTATTTCGATTTATTAGCGTCGTTTATTATACTGATTTGTTATTCTTTTATTTAGATGTTAATCTGGGAATTGAAGAAAAACAAATGGGCAATCATGATTGCTCCATTTCATCAGGTGACACAGGCGAGTGTGAGTTGTATATGACGTGTAAAGCTGTCTGTACACAATGACGTAACTTGTTCAATATCCATCGGTGAGGTACATTGATGGGACTCTTGTTCGAAACGTGCGATGGACGTTATTCGAGCCCCATTGCGCACCATCGTGCACCATTGCGTGCCATTATGTAGACGCAGAGTAACGTAATTCAGCGTATAATGCAATGCAAATTGTTCGCTTGCACGACGATAAGGGCGGTACATTTAATGTTTGTGCCAAACTTGTGCTGACCATGAGCTGGTTTTTGTGGGTTCACAATGGTGGAAAATAATGTTACGTTCATTAAGTAAAGCCTTCTACGTTTATTACGTTAAGGGTACTCGACCAAATTAAGTAGTCTATGAGTTTATCTTTGTTGTGGTCTAGTTTAATATTCGTATTATTGAAGTTGAATCAGATTGGAATTCAGCCTGCTAGCATAAATTGCCTATTGGCACTATGATATAATCTAAATACTATGGATCAATTGAATAAATATTAGGCAGTCACATAAAATACAGTCCAACTCGTCGTGTCATGTTTATAATCGATGTCCAAACAAACGTGTTTCACGAACCATCGATTCGGGTGCCGTGGAAAATGTGGAAATGCTTCTAAAATTCGACGCACACTCCGATTATTTTACCTACGTACATTCACAAGTCACCGTCACCTAGCACTATATCCTCGGCATTCAGTTCACTGTCAGGCCGAGCTCATAAATCCACCCGAGAGAAACTAGAGAACGTTGGCAAGGACTCCTCTTGGAATCCTACCAAATTTAAATATCCTTTTCGAAATCATAAAGAGCACATTACGTATGACAAAGCGTACTGCATCGTCTACTTTAGACTAACAACTCATTACGCAAAACAGCATCAAGAAAATTAAAAACAACTTGTTAGTAAACAACATTTGGAGGAAGACACGGCCCTTGACAACATCGTTGCATGTATATTTTATGTGCCCACAGTAAGTTACCGCTCCGAGTTTAGAAAATATTCTCAGAAAGTAAGTTGAATGGTCATTCAGTGCATGTGCAATACCGTGTCTTGGGACCCCAAACTCGGTTTAGAAGTACACTCCAGATGCAAAATACGGCAACAAGAGATTGGAGGCAGCCTTTGCGGTTTAAGGCGTTTTCTCATAACGTTTTATGTCGACAATTTACCGAGGTTTAGCCTGAGGGATCTGCACAACAATTTGTTTGAACTCTCGCTTTCTGGCCATCGTAAATAAGACCCAACATAGAACAACGCAAAACTATCTAACACGTACATTCGGTGCAGTCATAAAATATTTTATTAGAATTTTATATTCACTTGGTATTACAGTGCCAGGTAAAGCAACTTTCTCATTAGGTAGTATTTTTGTGTTCCACGAACATGGCGGGTTAATACAAAAAGGAATGCCTAGTTTTATACCTATCATAAAATATCTCATCGCGAGCGTTGGTGTATTTCATTTTGCATGCCACCTGATACGTAGCGATGCCGTCCGCCTACACGTCTAGACAAAATGGATGTTATTTGTTATTAGTACGTGTAACCAATACTGTAAAGGCGTTAATGAGTTTTCTTGTAAATAGTGGATAACATGTGTTCCGTCTTGTCGTCGCCCCAAATGCACCGTAGGGAGCGGTGCGGGCTGTGAGCTTCGGGCGTATATTTCTATCTTGCGAAGTCAATCCAATTTGCGGTGACAGCTGAGTGGGCGCTGGCTTGATTTGTTCAGCGTGTTTCTCCCCGAGCGGGCCAAGAGAGCCAATACTACCAACTTTCCACCCTATTATATCTGAAGCAATTTAACGCTACAAGTTATCACGTTACTGTGATATGTTGGTACATGTTGCGTCACAGACGAATAAAAGTCCCAAATTGTTTCCCAACTTGGAAACAAATTACGCTCTTGACTTGAAAACCATAAAATTAGAATTCGTGCTTGTAACTCCAATGAATGCTAGGCACCTAGCGAGTTCCATTACAATCCCTTGTATTGTCATTAACTTTATGAAGAAACGCTGTTGATGTTTGTCTTTGTGAATTTTGTTTTGTCTTTATAAAGTTTGGATGCTTCCTTAGTTATTTGAAAAGACAAATTAAATACGAATATCATTTTGCATTGTATAATGATGCTCTTTGTTCAAATGATTTGAAGTCGCTCGCGTTCCCTTAGGGATTGAATCCTACTAATTTTATAAATGCGAAAGTTTGTGAGTATGTATGGATGGATGGATGGGATGGAAGTTTGTTACTCTTTCACGCAAAAACTACTGAATGGATGTGGATGAGAAATTAAATACAGTAACAAAACAACTACATGAGCTCACTTATTCTTATAGTTACTGGCTGGCACGTGTCTCTGGGGTCCGCTTCCAGACCAGCACCACTTCTAAAAGCTATCCGAACAAAATTGCACTTTCTTGAGAATTGTGTCGTTGATACATTTAAACTGTACTTTTATGTAGCGGTTTTGTTCATAATGTATAACATGGCCCCGCAGTGTCGCACTCCGGTTCATAGATCGATGGAACGAAAAACGGGCCTCCATGCCCCGGAGCTAATGATGTGACAAAATGTACCAAGTTGTCTTGGAAAATTGTCCGCTCTGTGCGGTTATACGTTGTTACAACTTATTAACTTTCTTTTCATGTTCGGATAGGTTTCTGCGGTCCACATCTGGGTCTAACCTTTCTTATATAAAAGCTTGTCCTCGGCCTATGAATATACTCTATCTTCTATTGAATGAAAAATCGATTTCTATCAACATTACAGATTCTCATTCTATTTATTTAAGAGGCAGCCAAGTCGGTGTATATCTTTGAAATATTTTATTTATAAGAATTGCGTATGTGGCAGTGGGCAGGGCAGACTTAAACTGGAAGACGTTGCGTTCGAAAGCCTCCTACTGGTTGGACCGATGCACGATGACCTGGTGAAGGTTGTAGGGTTCCAAAAAGTGAGCCTATTAAGTAGGCCTACTTAATAGGTTCACTTTTATGTTTGACCATACATCAGTACACTAAAGCTATTAAAATAGATACAGTGACCCTTTTCCAAATCGTAGGCATAATATATTGGCATTTTTTCAGTTGGAATATTCTGCAACCAGACAATTAAATAGGTTCGTGCCATCGCTACCAATTATTCGTACTTACAAGTTTACACAAAAACATTTAATTAAAAATTTAACGCTGGAATCGTAAATTCATAATTATCGTTTTCATTAATTTGTATTCTGAAAGCGAATAATCAGAAGCAGTCCCGCTGTTCCAATTATAACTATAATCACGTACAGAACACAGGCACGAAGGTTCTGTGACGCACCGTTATCAAAATTTGAGTCGACAGAACCATTGACATTGCCTTCTCTATAGTTATTGTGTAGATACTCATGTTCTAATGACATGCTATGCGGAGCTTGAATTAGTCGATGTTTATTGCTGTACAAGGAATTACATAAACTATTTCTTCTAGCGTACTATTAGTTTTATAGAATTCAAACTGTGATTATAAGGGTGAGGCCAAACGAGTGTAAGTTTGTGAGACGTGAGTCGCAGAATTTCTGTCGCAGAAATTGTTTAATTATGTAACTGTGTTGAATGCCCTGTTGGTCAAGACCACATCACAAGACCACATCACAAGACCACACCACATGACACACACACACACACACACTTTACCCGATCTTGGAATCGGGTGTAAAGGGGTATTGGATTTGTTTTTTCGCATTCGTGTTAGTACATTGAGAGTCAAGTGAGACAAGTGATGGTAGTAGTATGGCTTCCAAGACAGGGAAGCGAAAGAAGACCTTAAAAATAAAATTCAAAAAAAAAAAAATCAAAATTCGTTTATTTTGTGAACACAGGGTACAATGATCTTATGTATATATAGTGTTTGGTCCAACCTATGTTCCGCCGACAGGCATACAAAATAGTGATGCTATGATCAAAATTAAATTGATTTTAAAAAATCTCTTCAGCAATATTACAGTCGTCAAATTAATTAAATTAAATAGTCTAAATGTCAAAAATTACAATTGCATTATGATAAAATAAAATTAAATAATAACATAATAATTATTCCAAAATTATGGTTAATTAAATTTGTCATTCAGAAACTGGTCTAATGTGTAATAACAGTTTTCAAGTAGCAGCTTCTGTAAAGTGTTTCTGAATTTTTGTAATGGCATACATTTAATTGCATAACTGACAAATGAAGTGTAAAATAAGGCACACATATGTCTAACCCTTCGGGGAGTTAATACTGTTATGTTACTCAATCGCAATACCAAAATCTTTCAAGGTTGTTGACCGTACCTATTCAAAATCAGGTCATTATCGCTGTATGCAATGTTATTGTGTTGTGACTACAATGTAAATTCAGTTAACACCTATTAATCTTCATTATAGTTTAGCTTGCTGTGCACACATAATTATAGATTAACAATAATGCAGGCTTCATTGGCATAATCCTTACTAATAATTTTATCAATGCGAAAATTATTCAGTCTGCCCTATCGTCAGGTTTCCGGAGCTTATCTAACGAATAATCGCAGGATTTTGATGGATAGGCAGCTAAATTAAATCCTGGGACAGTGAAATGAAATTCAATGCCTTTGTATTTTTTTGATAAATCATAAAACTATTATTCACCACACTTAAGGGTTTAAGTGTCAAGGGGGTAATAAACCACCTACTTTTATTGTGTAGGTACCTAGAATATCTTTGGTCAATTTTTAGCAGAAGTAAATAGATCAGGTTGGGATGGTTCTTAACGCCAGCAAATGTTATCATATAACATTTACGCGGAAAAAGCACCCTGTATCATCGACTTATTCCCTAAACGACACATCACTGCAACAAGTTGAAAACATTAGAGATCTAGGTGTGGTGCTTAGCAGTGACCTCTCATTTACCACACACATCAATAACATCATCAAAAAATCGATGAAGATGGTTGGGTTCATAAGCAGAATTGGCAAAGAATTCAAAGGTACCTTGGCGTTGAAAATGCTTTATAACACTTATGTGCGTAGCGTCGTGGAATATGCATCCCCAGTCTGGAATCCGATGTATAAAGTTCATGTTGACCGTATTGAGCGCGTTCAAAAGAAAATGACGAGGTCATTGCGGTTTAAAGATCACAGGTGTCCGCATAGAGCCGATTACGCAGAACGGCTAAGTTATTTTAAATTGGGCTCATTGAAGCAACGAAGGATTTTGAACGATCTCACGACGTTTTATAAAATTGTTAACGGAATTACATCAACCCCAGATCTACTTAACAATATTAGCCTGGATGTACCTCGTCATTATCATCTTCGGTCCAAGCGCACTACTAGGACGTTTGCCTTTAAATCGTGTCGTACAAACCTAGGCCAGCATGCACCCCTGAATAGAATGTTGACTTTCTTCAACAGGGGCTGTTCGGTTGACCATACTCTGGACATTTTCTTTGACAGTCTACCAATATTTAAATCAAAAATCATTATAATTTACCCGTAATCAGCTGCTTAATATTATTATTAATTATTACATTATTAATTATTCTATGTTATGATCATATTTTAAATAATGCTTTTCAATTTATTAATTTATTTTCAATTGAATCTCGTTTATTTTATTATTATTTGACACAATATTACGAAGATTGTTTTACTTTTTTTATTTTATTGTTAATTCAATTTTAATTTAATTTAATTTTATACTTAGTTTTGTTTTTTTTTTAATCGATTTTATAATGTAGATTTATTGCTCACCTTATATTGTGAATGTTGTGCATGCCTGTAAGTGATATATTTACACAGCACAGAAGACTTACGATTAATTGAGACAATCATTGTAAATATTTCGTTGGCTTGCCTTAATAAATAAATAAATAAATAAATCAGGTTGAAGTTTAGGTTCGACAAATGGCTAGGGTGTCCTATTACACGAGCCTTAATACCGTCTATACCGAACAGTAGACGTACAACAATAGACCTTTGGATCAACACTTCCGAGAAAACAGGGCAAACGTGTACTTATAATTTGCATATCTATCATATAAAACTGATGGTATGGAAGGCAAAACAGTTTATTCATTGAACAGGGTCAGGATATAAAGAAAATCGTTTTCACCGCATAAAGGGCCGTTAAGGTGCTTTAAAAATACTGACGTAAGGAAGGTGGAGGGTTTCAGGCCAGATGGCATACCATATTATATGAGGTATAATGTCAATATTACACAAGAGCCTTATTACTTGGGATTTTGAAGTACTGCTTACATGTTACGACGTTATGCTTTGACAGCCATTTGTCTTTGATGACATATTCATGGTCATTAACTAAAAATATAATCTGTTGCCCGCTACTTTCGATCGTGTGCAATTATTTCGTCCCATTTTGATTCAGATTCTGCCACCAATTATTGACGGCACGGTTGGCGCATTGGCTCAAGCAATGGACTGCTGCGCTGCGTGTCGCGGGTTCGATCCCCTCACGGAATAAATATTTGTACGACCTACAGATAGTTGTTCCGGGTCTGGGTATTTGTGTATGTGAGTTTAAATGTTTGTGAACGCACCCACGAGACAGGAGAAATTCATAGTGTGAGGCAAAGTTATAAAAAAAAAATCAAGGGTTTTCATTGTTTTCCAGGAAATCTTAATTCTTATTTCAAAATTAAAGTAGCCTAAGTCACCCCTTGTAACATCAGTTATCTACTAGTAAGTCCCGTCCAAATCGGTCAAACCGTTTCGGAGATAAAATTTTAATGCTGTATATATTTTTCATCATATTTTATTATTTATATATTATTCTGAAAATAGCTTTTATTTTTAAATTACAAACATACACTTTTTTTTGGGGGGTGGGAAATCATCAAATAACCTCTCCCGCTCTTGGGTAGAGCAAAAGGGAGTGTCAGACTTCTACTGACTAAAAACCACCCATGTTCCTTCTTAGCCCTATATGTCATGTATGCATGTATGTTGCGGGCCCCTTCCTTGTTGCTGACATCTCTTTGAGGCGCGCGTGGAACACGAATGCGCCGTCGACACGGCCTGTCGTCGTCATAAGACGGTCGGACGGCGAGCTAGCCGTCCACAGGCCCGCGTCTATGGTTGCCGGAAGCTATCACGTGGCCCCCGACGCCCGGAGCGCCTCCCGCGGCGGCTGGGACGAGAGGTTCTCTCCCTCTTGCGTTCCGCCACCTCCTTCGCTAGCATCACTGCTTCGCAGAAGGAGGCGACGGCATCCCATTCCTCCTCACTTCGGACCATGGCTTGCACTAGGGCCGGACGCGAGAGGTACAAACATACACTTCAGTTTTATTTATTATTATAGATGTACAAGGAACTGTGGCATAGTATCTTCGCCCACTTATTCCCATTCTATACCTACCTATTCCTGCCCTGTCTGCCCAGCTTACCTATTCTGGTATATTAATTTTGGGAATGGCACTGGCATTTTTGGCCGCTCAATAAATCTATCATTGGAACTTTTCAGTGCTCATCAATCATGCATATTTATGGGGTGATACGCTTCTATGAACCTTTAGGATATATCGTTTAGTATCCTCTAAAAGCTGTCAGAATGACATCCAAACCAATTAAACTGAATTGCAAGATTTACGTCTGCGCACAAAACGACAGCCTTATGTTTCCCATTTTTTCGGTTTCCACTTCATTTTTAACACCTTGCCATTGATAGTGTGGTCCCTTTTTTGGATGAATTGTAGGGACATTTGTGCCAATATTGATTACACAAGATAAAGTTACGACAAAATATCTGAGCAACGCGGTACGGATTTAGATATCAATCAAATTACTTGGCCAACTCGGATCGACGAACTATAGAACCGGTATTATTTGCTGAAACTATTAATGATATCCGTATTCGTCTTACAATCGAATTTGCCAGAGTGCTGGCAGTTTGAGATATTGCGTAACAGGCAGCACATGTACACAAACAAACGCTGAAATTATTACGGTCCGGGCATTCGTCCGGGCCCCCGATTTCCATAAAGTTACCTTAATACATTGTATATGATGGGCACCTGAATAATTTCATATTTGCATGGGGCTCTAATTCCTATTCCGATTGAATTCTGTTGTGAATAAAATGCTGTTTTGTTTTAAAAATCTGTTCAAACTTTCCGCTTCATGTGTTTGTGTTCAATAAATACAATAGGGATGTTTACCGACCTAAAATGTGATTCTAATTAGTCCATCTGTTAGATTATCGAAAAATATTGGATAGATATTTTTGTTTTATCAAATCAAAATAAAAATTGACGAAGATACAACGCGTCAAAGATTTGAGAGGGGGTAGGTGACGTCACTGACCGCTAAAAAATGTCATAAAAAAATGTCTTAGATTATGACGTCACACGAGTTTTCAAAGCACTGTATCGTCTTCATTGTTTGCTTACGTGAAAAAAGAAAAATACGTGTCCAAATATTTTGATAATCTATATGACGGACTAATTTGATTTTTTTTTGTTAACTACCTTAGTATCACGTGCTTTATCGGATAACAAAACTTGGATTTTCGCAACTCAAGTGAAATAATATAATACTTTAATTTTCAAACCACCGTTGGTACCTACCAAAATATTGGTAACTTCTGTCATCCGAAACTAACATGAACAAGGATGTAGGGGCTTCATGATTTCGAGTTTGGTTTTTGTTGAAGTTTTAAATAAGTATGTTAACTGAGCTTTACTTTGATTTATTTACTACATTTTTTTTTCACTTAAACTCTTAAAAACCTTTTTTGAAAACATATGAAATTTTATTCAAACTCTAATATTGCTAATGTAGTGTCAAAAAAGGTGTATGTAAATGTAATACCGCGCTCAAAATCTAGCGACTCTTACGTACCTACATTTGAAGGCGATAACGACATACAACCCACCATGGGCCGAGGGTCGTTATGGTGTGGAATGGTCACTTTTATGAGTGTATAAAATAAAGAAAATCTTCTCATACTTCACACGAATCCCTCATGACACTAATAAGAAATTATAACGATTGTGTGATCCGTTGCAGACTACATACGGAAACTGTTAGTGAAATAAGTGATTTAATTAGGAAGAGTAACAATAAAATTGCAATAATGTCTCACTCGTATATCCAACTGGGTGACAGCGTAGTTGTTAGAAACTCTGAAGCGGATTTTGATTTGATTTTCGTCTTTATTTATAGTGTTTATTAAGGTTAGATCTTTATGTCCCACTGCTAGGCAAAGGCCGCCCCATATCTGTCAGGTAGTCTTCTACTACGCTCCCTTTTTTTTTGTTTTTTGAGTATATCCTCGCTCTCTCTCTTAAACTAACATAATATAATAAAGAAAACTCGTTTTTTTGTCTGTGAAGCAGCTGCGGGTCGCTAGCTTTAATATAAATGTAAAACCGAAAATAAAGATTATTTTCAACAAAGAACTCCTTTAGTTTTATCAAAATGAATACCTGCAGCACTGTTTTTTATAATTATCTACGGATTATATAAGGAACGTTCCTTATATAAATGCCAGTTCGCGAGCGAGGTTCCGCCGTCATAGTTTTATTTTATACAAAAAGGTACAATTTGGAATTAGGAGTTCTGCGAATCCCAGTCCCTTCACTGAACATAATCTTCCTGATAACAATACTGTATTGTTTTTATAATGAACGTTTTGACAATGCTTTTCCAAAAATAATTAAAACTTTGTTCATAGATGGCTTTGATGATAGTATTCTTCGGATCATAAGATAAAATGAATTTAATATTGTATATCTATACTTATATTATAAACTGGTAAATATAGTTTGTTTGAAAGTGTGGACGTAGGGGGTAATATTCAGAACGATTAATCCAAACTCAAAGTCAAAGCATATACTTTAATTAGATCATTACACGCACATATATGAATAGTCGAAATAAATACAAAATAAAAAGAAGCAGCAGTCCCAGTTACAAGGCATAATAACTGTGAATGTACTGTAGTAGCCCATTCCCTAACTTAGGTCTCTATGGAGAAGAACGGGCAAGAAATATATATAGCGATGTAGAAAGACGAGCAAGTTAAGAGCGTCCGGATAAATATATCAAAAATAAAACAAACCGTAGCAACTAAGAGATGTTCATTCTCCGCTAAAAGCTACTTTATTTGACAAATTGAAGATAAATTGTTTCGTAGGATTCATTAGTTCATGACCTATCAGAAATGAACTTACTTAGCTTTAATGATTACTTAGGTCATCCCTTAGTAAAGGTTTTGACAGTTTTGTCATATAAAGTTATGTCAATTCTTTACTAAGTGACGGCTTAAGTAATCATTCAATATCTCTGAGTACTGCAGTCAGAGAGATTTAATAGTTACTTAGGTCATCACTTAGTAAAGGTTTTGACAGTTTTGTCTTACAAAAGTATGTCAAATCTTTACTAAGTGACGGCTTAAGTACCTTTTTTTTTTTGGGTGGTGGGAAATCATCCATTAACCCCTGCCGCTCTTGGTCAGAGCGGAAGGGAGTGTCAGACTTCTACTAACTAAAAACCACCCATCTTCGTTCTTAGCCCTATATGTCAAGGCCGCGGTATGTCTTACAACATCTCGAAGCCCCGACGGGCGTCGGCCCTTGCGAACCTCTTCCATGTTGCTGACATCACTTTGAGGCTCGCGTGGAACACGAACGCGCCGTCGACACGGCATGTCGTCGTCGTAAGATGGACGGACGGCGAGCTAGCCCGTCAATCACTGTCCACAGGCCTGCGTCTATGGTGGCCGGAAGCCGTCACGTGGCCCCGACCCCCTGAGCGTCCCCTGCTGTGGCTGGGACGTGAGGTCCTCTAACTCTCACGTTCCGCCACCTCCTTCGCTAGCATCATTGCTTCGCAGAAGAAGGCGACGACGTCCCATTCCTCCTCGCACCAGGGCTTGCACCAGGGCCGGACGCTAGAGGTTGCCACCGCCGATCGCCGCTACGATAACACGGTGGAGCTCCGCCCAAGCGGGGCTGACCTCCACGGTGTGCTCCACCGTGTCCTCCGGCCAATCCTCACAGTGGTGACACCCAGGCGTTTCCTCCCGCCTGATTCTGTGCAGGTACCTCCCGAAACAACCGTGTCCGGTGAGGACCTGAGTCAAACGGAAGGTGAGGGCGCTGTGGCGCTTCTCCAGCCACTCCTCAAAGAGGGGACTTACCGCCACTATTGTGGCGCGCCCTACGGTTTTAGTACCTAATCATTAAATATCTCTGAGTATCGCAGTTAGATGAAACAAAAGGAGTGTGTATTTATTGTAGCAGCTGGCACTCTGTGATTTCTGCTACCCCCGTGGAAAAAAGGAATGAGTTTATGTGCGTAAATGTATGTTGAAGTTTCTGCCTCGCTGATCTAATGTTTGCAAGCGCTACTGCTGAGTCCTTTTTATTTCATCTTTTTTGTGTGTGAGAAATAATCAAATAACCCCTCCCGCTCTTAGGCAGAGCGAAAGGGAGTGTGAGACTTCTACTGACAAAAAACCACCCATGTTCCTTCTTAGCTCTTCATGTCGAGGCCGCGGTATCTCTTACAACAACCCGCAGTCCCGATGGACGGGACGGGTCGGGACGGAGCTTGAGGTTCCAGGGTTCGATTCTCGGGTCGGGAAACTCTTATTGGGTTTTTACATCAAGAACTTTTCAGTAGTAGCCATAGAGTCTGGATTTGGGCCCGGTTGATGGCCCCTCTAAGAGCAGCGGTGGCCCAGTGGTGGCGGCCCCGACTTGCGTACGTGGGTTCGAACCCAAACAGGCAAATTACTTTGTGTAATTTATTTCATCACCGCTGCTCTAAAAACGGTGAAGGAAAACATCGTGAGGAAACCGGCATGTCGTAGAACCAAAAAATTCTAAGACATGTGACATCTACCAATCCGCACTGGGCTCGCGTGGTAGATTATAGCCCATTCCCTCATGGTGTATTATTTGGTGCACCTCTGCCTCCCCCTTCGGGGACTTCAGGCGTAATGTTATGTTTTACTTTCAAAAGTAAACGTAACAGACATTTCCTTTCTATTTTCCAGTTTTTAATCCACGTGCTAAAGAAACGGCTCTTAAACCCAGCTAAAGAGATTGCTTACTTACAACACAAGGGAAGAATAATCTCCCGTGGCCTAAAGAAATAAATTATTTTTATTAACAAAGCCTCGGTAATTGTATTTAATTATAGAAGGGGTGTTGTTTGCAAGTAAAATCTAGTCTACCGCAGACGGGATACAAGGTCTCGCTTTAATATATTTATGCTCTAGAATACTTATTTTGCATTACTTTACTTAAAAATATGCTAGAGTATTGAGCGTGGGGAGGTCTAGTTGATGGTGAACATGACGCTTAGAGTGGGTTTGCCATGGGTTCAGTATACATAAGGTAAATACTGTGTATTATGAGATTTTACATAAAGATATTCGCAATAGCACCTCAAATTTAGGATTTGAACTTCTTTAGTGGCAATAGACTCGATGCATAGACAAGAGACTTACCATTTTGTTTTTAAATTTTCCCTGCTCTTGACCTCGTTTACGCCTGATAGAAAGCGATAGATAAGGTCTATGATAGAACGGAAGTGCCCCGAAGATGCCTGTTAACTCTTTCTTTTTGGGTAGACGTATTAAATTTGGGATGGAACACAAATGCTGGCACAGAGTTCCACATTTAAAATACTGACAACACTAATTGTTTACACCTCACCTATCAAGGAATATAAGCATGATGCAGGTAAAGAGATAAAGTCAAGTAAAAGTAATAGCAGTTCATAACGACTGTTTTTTTTCCATAAGCCACCAAATGTACCCCACATGAGCTTTGCATATTACGCCGAAATTGTCCGCGGTTTGCTCACGAGGAAGTTTTCAAAATTGGGAAAGTTATCTCATTTGTACGAATAGTAGGTACCACACTCCTGTATTAATCAAAGGTTTTTTCTTGAAACTTTGTGTGGTTTTTCCGCGGGAGTGTGTTAGGTAAATGTGTTACTTGAATGAAACCACCGGATAAGTTCATGACATGATCATCATCATGTGCATGTGCTAGCCTTTTCATAACCACGTTGGAGTCAGCTCTCAGTCTTCCCGTCGGGGTTACGGGTTGTTCCTAAGTTACAACATATAGGGCTAAGAAGGAACATGGGTGGTATTTAGTCGGTAGAAGACTGACACTCCCTTTCACTCTGCCCAAGAGCGGGAGGGGTTATTTGATGATTTTCCACCCTGCAAAATAGCTCTCAGTCTTACTGGATTCAGCTGAATACAGATCGCACCACGTAAGATGAACGCTGAGGGTCAAGCTGCGCATTAGGCGATTTATCGGTCTGCACCGGAAAAAATGCGATGCATTTTTGGCGATACGCTATTGGTCCGTCGCCGTCGTTCTCAAAATACTATTGCGCACAAACGTTTTACTAAATGGTTTTACATAACAATTGATAAAATGATTTATGACGTAAATTGTTTTTTGAAGAGAGAGGCTGATAATAATATTATTGATAATTTAAAACAATGCATCGAACGGGCGCAGAGGCAGAAAAATGTTGCTAGTCTACAGTAAGAAGAATTGTGTTTTTAATTGAACACAAAACGTGTTTTAATTCCATTTAATGATATTTTATTTAATATCTTTTTCGATGTCAACCTACTAATAAGCAATACAGTTCGAAAATAAAACAATAGGCCTAGTAGTTATATGCGCGAGTATACCCATGCGAGAACACACCCCCCGCTTTCTCCTCATCGTTCATTTTATGTGGCGCCAACTATACTCGTATTTAATATGAGGTGACTGCCTTTTTTTTTTTTTGGCGGGTGAAAAATCATCGAATAACCTCTCTCGCTCTTGGGCAGAGCGAAAGGGAGTGTCAGACTTCTACTGACTAAAAACCACCCATGTTCCTTCTTAGCCCTCTATGTCGAGGCTGCGATAACTAGTGTACAACCCGCGGCCCCGACGGGTGACTGCCTTAGTTCATGACATATACACAAGCGACCAAAATGTTAATTATTTGGTTTGACATAAAATTATGTGTCATGAGCAATTTAAAATCATGGGTAATTGGGTATAGTGATCGTTAGCGTAAGTTTTAGGGGAATACATGCTTGATTCTATGGAAACTTTATAATTACTGGAAAACGTTCACAGCTAAGGCTACAGCTTACTGTTGAATATCTACAAACTGACTCTGCCAACTTCAGCCAAGTTAAACATTCATTCGATAACACAACTGGAACTATGAATTAACACATTCATAGTATTAAAAGGGTCATGTCAATAGTGCAAGGAAATGAAACCTTTTGCTCAGAAGTTCCCGTCCTAACCTTTAGGCTAAGGCCACTTTCCGTGTAGATATTATCTACACTAATATTACAAAGTGGAAAAATTGGTTTGTTTGTTTGTAACGAATAGGCTCCATAACTACTGGACCGATTCGAAAAATTCTTTCACCGTTGGGAAGCTACACTATCCCTGGGTGACATAAACTACTTTTTATCTCTGTGTTCCCACGGGAACGGGAACTGCGCGGGTGAAACCGCATGACGTCCGCTAGTAGAGGATATAACAGTATAAGTAGTAACCACAGGTATAGCATTTGACTGGCCTGTTGGTCTAGTGGTTAGTGACCCTAACTACTATGCCGGAGGTCGTGGGTTCGATTCCCACCCAGGACAAATGTTTGTGTGATGAGCACGATCATTTGTTCTGTGTCTGGGTGTAATTTATCTATAATATGTATGTATTTAGAAATATATAAGTATGTTTATCAGTTGTCTAGTACCCATAACACAAGCTCTGCTTAGCTTGACTAGATGGCGTTGTGTGATAGTTGTGAAAATATATATATATATATTAGCTCCAAAACCTGAGGTCTCGTGAAATAACGAATGCAAGTGTGAGGACAGAACTGATTCGTGGTATTTTTTTTTTGGTCGAATGGTCGCAAGCCCGTCTGCTGAACATGTGAACATGATGTCTTCAAAGTCAAAGTCAAAGTCAAAATATTTTATTTCACAAAGGCCTACATGGGCACTTGTAAAACGTCGATATACAAAAAGGGGCTCTTAGTTTCGATTCCAGAGTCATGTAAAGTGTTGTTGGAATTTCCCATCATGAATTTCTTAGTAGCAGTCACGGAGCCTACATTTGTAATCGGTTAGAGCAATAGACTCACTCACACGGGACCAAAGCATAATAGGGGATCGGACTGGGTCAAAAAAATATGATTCTAATTAGTCCGTCAGTTAGATTATCGAAAAATATTGGATACGTGTTTTTTGTTATATCAAATTAATAAAAATTGACGAAGATAAGACGCGTCAAAGATCATGAGTGGGGGGGATTGTGACGTCATTTGTTGGTGAAAAATGTACTACTATGTGACGTTTTCGAGGAATTATATCGTCTTCATTTTTTGTTTATGTGAAAAAAGAAAAAATACGTGTCCAATAAATTTTGAAAATCTAAAAGGACTAATTATTATTTTTTTGTCCGATCCCCTATTGGCGAAATTATATGTAAATGTAGATTATTGCCACACCTCTGCTAAACCCTTTTTTTTTTTTTTTTTTGGTGGGTGTAAAATCATCGAATAACCCCTCCCGCTCTTGGGCAGAGCGAAAGGGAGTGTCAGACTTCTACTGACTAAAAACCACCCATGTTCCTTCTTCGCCCTCTATGTCGAGGCCGCGATAACCAGAGGACTACCCGCAGCCCCACCTCTGCTAAACCCTTAGAGGATAACAGGCGTGATGTTCGGTTATTGTTTATTAAAATCGTCGATATTTAATTTAAAATACGTCAGCATAACCTCCAGCCCACAGACAATGGCGTACACGTAGGCGTGCCGCTGGTATTGTATTATTGATAAATATTCGCGAAGCACTGCCTTCCTCAAAATCAATTTATCTTCCGGTTATTAAGCTGCCAATCTTTTCACTTGACAAACACATTATTAGCCGGTTTTTCTCATGCGTAATTTAAACGCTTTTCCTTTCAATTTGGGGACGTATTAAAATTTGTCAATTTGTACGAGATTCATAATCATACCGAGTTTCCTCCGTGCCTCGGAAAGCACGTTAAGCCGCTGCTGGTCCCATTTATTATTTACTAGGTGTTGCCAGCGGTTTCACCCGCTACAACTCGAAAATTATCCCCCGGGAAGATAAAATCGGGATAAAAACTGTCCTATGTGTTAATCCAGGTTATAAACTATCTGTGTACCAAAATTTTATTCAAATCCGTTCAGTAGCTTTTAGGTGAAGAAGTAATATACATACACACTCACACACTCACAAACTTTCGCCTTTATAATATTAGTGTGATGATAGATCTTTGACAGTCGCTACAGGTAGTCAATAACCCGAAAGTATGACAAGTAGTCTTACCAAGGTGTATTGTATTACAACAGTTGTGAAGGTCAGATAGGTAGACACAATACTGATATTCAGTTGCATCCGGTAAGACTGAAAGCCGACCCCAACATGGCTGGAAAAGGCTAGGCAGATGATGATGATACGAGATGTATATCTAAGAGATCAAGAACTAGGAATTATACAACGGATGACTACATATTAAACTAAAGCGTTTGTTCATCGTGTTATGTCCTTACATAGCACGCTCAGACCAAGTAAAAAGCAAAGACGGAACTCTGCGAACAGCAAAGTGAGGCCATGAAAATGAAAATGGTTTGTTGTTAACAGTCATTCAAATGTCTTTCCAAAAACGGTTTGATAACCGGAATCTGACGTTAAAAGTACCGTTAAATGTATTACGTAAGAAAAAAAGTCAAAATTATCAAAACAAAAATAAAACGAAAGTATTTAAAAAATAAACTGCAAAGAAAAAAACATAAGACCTACATTAGACTAAATTCATTCTGAACAAAGCTTAAAATTCCCAATCTCCTGTAACATTTAAAAAAATACACAGCGTTTTTATTCTGATTCACCTTATAGAGAAAAACATTACCACAGTCATGCATCTTATAGAGAAAAGACCGAAGGTCAATCTCAATAATAAGCCACTGTGCAGCCAATAATGCATTCAACACATTTAAACACTAACACAGTTAATTTCGTCGTTTCAAAATAAAGGCATCCAAAGAAAGCTGGCATCGGTTAGCCGTGCGAATGTGACCCGGTTAGCACTGTCCCAATTGACGAGGATTCCGAGAAAGAAACCGGTTTACTGACCGAACTTGGCAAGCTGCTCTAGTCCGTACTTATTGCACCCGGCCGAATTAACCACACCGCCCATTCTACCGAGAAATGGCTTTTAAACATTATGTTGTAGTTAAAATTAAATTAAAATGTTTGGCAGGTATTATGCGGAAATAAAGAAGGAACACTTATCGCATTAATAAATATTATAATAAAATATTATCTTTTATTCTGTTTATTAATATTTACTGTTTTGTTAAATATGTTTTCTTTAATTACCAACATAGTTATGTCCAGTTCCGTTTTGTTATGTCTGTTACATGATTTGTGACGATCTAAACAAAAAGGTATGTGTCAGAACCTCTTAATTTCTGATTCACACCAACGAAGTAACATGACATAAATGTTGTGGTAAAACAGACCTTTGCAAAGGTGGCTTTGGAACTGCGAGGACGGTTCCGCGGAAGTGTCGCAAAGTTTTTAAAGCCTTTAAATCATTTCATGCAAATGAGTAATTACGTTTTTCCTAATTATAAGCCGAAGGTGAATCTCATTACGGTACTTAGATTAATAATGACGGTCGACCTGTCCCAACTTTGTTTGTTAGTTAGCTTTCACTGAGTAAAATTAATTGAGAAAATTTTCACTAAATTCGTGTAAGCGAAACGTGATAAATTTCTGAAAGTTTGAAGCACCTGTTTTGGACAAATATTCAACAACCTGTCGGTAAGCGGAGATATATGTGCCCGATTTACCTGAAGACTACGTTACGATCGCTGTAATGAATGAAAATCTATGAAGTGTAATATTATACGTAGATTGTTTGTTGAGTATCCTAATGACTACTATCATAATGACTCGATAATATAAGATAACATTGCTTAATGCTTTCGATGCTTTTCTCGTTGACGTGACTTTTTCATGCTTAGTAAGTGACACAAGTGTTCAACTGTTACCTCGGTGTGAAAATATTCGATTGTTATTAATAAGTTTGACGAGATCGTACAACTCTCTTGGAAGTCGGATAGTCCGCTAACCAGCTCTTTTCTCGTTGTTAATTAGTTTACAAAGTCAATCAAAACAATTTTGCCGGGCCTGCAGCAGTTTTCGACAGTGTAATTACTGAACTAATTAGAATAAAAAAGGCAGTGTTTATGAATTATCGGCTATTCTGGTTTTCATTGATTTTCCTTCGCTTCTGCTGTTGTCTCATTGCTAGAAGTACTTGAAGCTTGAAATTCAATTATCCGCTATAAACTATCAAGACATACTGTTCAAATATACCTCGTACCCTCCAGAATTGTATTAGTTTGCTAAACTAGGTACAATTACGTAACCAAAACAGTTATACCTACACAGAATATTTAAGTCAATTTCAATCTATTCGTCGAGCATCCGATTGATCGGATTTTAGCCTTTAGGAATAGATTCGATGCGAGATTTCCACGTGAGTTGTTAGGGAGGTCGCAGATACGTCGTCTTGGGTCCTTGCAGGTGCTACCTCGCTACTAGGGCTGTCCCCGACCCAAGTTTGACCTCCATCCGACACGGTGTTTTGTTGACATACTCATCGCTCCCTTTCGAAATATACAAACCAAATCCGTACACCTATCGTGAGCTACGTAATATAATAACGTAGCTCCACGGTATTGGTTTTACTACCCGTGATAATGCACAAAAAGCTAAGTTCTGAATATACCGAAGCTGCGCAACGTTTTTTTTGTGAATGAAAAAAGTGATGAATGAATTGAACATCGAGTTACTACTCGTGTAAATGTTACTGACAAAAATAGTTCATAAGTCCTTCTTTTCAAACTATTCGTACTGTATATTACATTTATTTTTGTATACTCTACATCTTTGACAACTGCTAAAGTTATATAATCAAATGTGATATAGAAAATTGTTCATTTATTCGGTTAAAATTGTTTTTTGTTTGTTGTCGTCGCCTAAAAATAAATAAATGTGTAATATTAAAAGTGTAGACCTTCCATATGTGAACTTTGAAGGATGTTGCTCACTATCATTGACCTTACTTGATTTTATTTACGCGTATTGTTCACTTCAGCTAAATCCCTTCTTTCAGATACAAATTTCAAAACTCGTCGAAGTAATCTCCCTACTGTAATCTTGAAAGCGTGACAAAAAATGGCCCACAAAATTTTCTCAACTGACGAAATAAAAGTAAAATAAGTAAGTAACTTTTAAAGCAATTACTCACGAGCATTCAAATAAATACAAATGTCGCCTCTGTAGGTACATAAAAAGCTTAACGTCCCAGCAAATATGTAATTCCAGCGGAAAAATGTTATCCGTCGGGAAAATGCTCATAGCCGCTAAAACTTCTTATATTAAAAGGTTTTTTTAATCTATTCAGAGAAAATTTAGAGGGCCGTTAGTGTCAAAGCTTGCCTTCACTCCTTCCAAGTCTTTTCTTGCGATGTTAAGAATGTTATCGGAATTTTTTGGGTATCACCACATTTCATACGTGATAACAATCACTTTATACAAGTACTTTGTACTAGAACGATATTAAATTTTCATAGGTTATATTGTGAACGTAAATCATATTTATAGCGGCCAGATAGCGCAGACAAAAGAAAAAATAATATGTGTACATGAATGTTTTTCACAAAAATTGAAGAAACATAAGGTATATTTGAATTCAAATGTAAAGTACATAAAAACGTTACACGTGTGCCGAATCATTGAATGAATACTTTGTAAAGAGAGTAAAAGGAAATGAACGATCCCCTAAAAGTGCGGTCAGCGGATTAAAATGTATCTACGAATAGCACACAGGTACATTATGAGGATAATAATGGTGCTTCGTACAATTTCCTCAGGTCAGGTCCATTTCAGTATTGTTTGAATAGAAGACAATAACAAAACCCATTCATCATTGCATTATTAGCCGAAGCTGAAAAAAAGGTCGCTTTTTAGACCACAAGGGAAACAATCTATGAAGTTTTGTAAATCCCAAGAACTTTTTTCACGAAAGGCTAATATAATCATACTGCTTAACTTTAGACTAATGTCTGTAATGTCGTACTGCATTCTGTTGTGGGGGAATGCTGCCGATATTTAGACTAATTTATAAATTGAGTCCGAGACACTCTCTCAGAGAAAAGTTTAAGGAAATTAATGTAATGACTGTTCCTTCTCAATATATTTATGAAAATCTTTTGTATGCTCGCAAAATTAATAAGCTTTATTAAGAATATTAATACAAGAAATAAACAAATTTATTGTACCCACAATAAGGCTCAAGAAAATAGGTGGATCATTTCGATGCCAATGTATTCGTTTTTATAATAAACTACCAAGCCACATTCAGAATTTAAGCATTCATAAATTCAAAGCTTTTATACAACGTAAACTTGGCAGAAAGCTTTTTATGTCAAATCAATTAAATGTCACAATACACAAAGCTCAATAGGAAACAAAATAAAATCAAATATTTAGAAAGGTAAATAATCATGACCTATTATTGTGAATGTGAGGACTATGTGGGTCTTTTTTTTCTATCTATACTAATATTATAAAGCTGAAGAGTTCGTTTGTTTGTTTGTTTGAACGCTAAGATCTCAGGATCTACTAGTTGGAATTGAAAAAATCTTTTTGTGTTAGATAGTCCACTTATTGAGAAAGGCTTTAGGTTATATAACATCACGCTACGATTAATAGGAGTGGAGTATAAATGAAAAATGTTGCAAAAACGGGAAACGATATTCCTTATTGAGAGCTTCCGTTGCGTGCGCTGCGAAAATGGTTTAAGTTATGCAAATATTATGTATAAAAGAAATGTTCCTTTTTAAAAGTTCTACAAATAAGTCCGCGACAGCATATATCTATCTACTAAGATTGACTCACTGTAACCATTTTTTACTATCGAAATGTTAAGTTAAATAGAATTATTTTTTGCGAAGCTTATTTATCCCATATGGCATAAATCTATATGTAAATAAATATGTTTGTTAGAATGGAAGTTTAATATTGAATATTTGTTCCATTTACTTTATATAGTTTAAACAAATATCTTAGAAGATATCGCAATGTTAAAATGTACGCGCGACAAAATAATTACGCGGTCCTCCGGCCCTCGCGTCCTGATGTAGATACGTGGAGATTCTGGCCTCCGGGAAATTCAAATTCAAAATATTTATTGCACCTATTTACAAGGTGTGTTATTGTATATTGTTTTGTGAGCAGTAGTGGCCCAGTGGTGGCGGCTCCGACAGTTGGTCGTGGGTTCGAACCCAGACAGGCGCATTACTTTGTGTAATTTATTTCATCCAATCGAAACCGGTATATCTTAGAACCAAAAAATTTGAAGATTGTGACATCTACCAATCCGCACCAGGCCCGCGTGGTGGATAATAGCCCATCCCGCTTCTAGAGAGGAGGCCTGAGTCCGTTCAGTGGGAACAATATAGGCTGATGATGATGATGATGATTGTATATTTAACAGTAAGAGATAGGTAGCTATAGTAATTCTCAATGTAATAATGTAATCTAAGGTTCTATCAAATATTATAGAGAGGAAAGATTAGCTTTTTTGTTTGTTATGATATAACTCAAAACTCAGACGCCTTGGAAAATTCTTTCAACATTAGAAAGCTAATTGAAAAAATATTACCATGTTGGATAATCGATCTATCGAGGAAGGTTGTAAGTTATATATTATTGAGACGCATACGAAGTTGCGTGGGTCAGCTAGTTAGGTATAAAGATTGTCTGACGGTATGAGTACTATAAGTGACCCACCCAAATGTCCCTTCTTGGTATTTTTTATTTATTTATTTATTTATTTGGTACTTTCTTCAAAAGACCATCTCAGACACTTATCTGCATGGTCTTCATGTGTGTATACCTAGATTATGTCTGGACCTTAAAAGAGACTATGACCTCTAAGTTTGTTTCGGATGTTTTTTCTCGGAGTAGTCAGGTACGAGACACCGGCCCGGCTGTTTGTAAAAACCTTCATTTATGATACAAACTGGTCTAAACGAGAGAAAAATTGTGTTTTATACAATGTTGCCTAGCTAATAAACTTTAAAAAGTAGGTAAGTACGTAAAGAATGAGACGAGTGTGGATTTAATTAAACTAATAAATGACCACAGTCCGTGTGGAAGCACTTATCTGTCTGCAGCGCACAAGTCCACTAAGTGAATCCTCTTAATTGCACCCTGAAGTAATTGAAAATCTTCGCCACATAATATCGAACTACCCTCTCAAAGAAACTAACCATGATCCATTCATTAAGATTTCAATTTCTGATTAAATTAAAAGTTTTTTAAACTTTGCTACTTATTTTTTTATCCATTCTTGTTAAAGAAGTGTCTTCGCTCAAGAAAAAATTCGATCTATCGATATTTTTTTATGAAATCTCGTTCGAGCCGAAAATCAATTTTTAACAACTTGTTTCGAAGATACTTAGAAAATACTTTTCATTCTTTTTGTGAACTTATAATAATAATAACACACTACAACTTTCATACAGCAAAGACCATTAAAAATTAAATCTGTTTCACCGTCAAAGGAAGGTCAGTCAATGATATCCATTCCCAGCTCAACGGTTTAAAATAGGATATCATTTATTTCGATGGCCAACAGTTTCTAGAGATGGAGTAGTCGGATATCGGCTTATAAATCAGTCGATGTGCATCCGGGCGCGCGTCGGCTCGGCTCTGCGGGACGCGGCGCGGGTGGCACGCGGTGCAGCAGGTCGCGGTGCGGTACGGTGCGGCGGGGCGAGTCGCCGGCCTCGTGTCCGACATGCTACCTGCAAGCTCACCAACTGTTTGTAGCTGCATCGGAACTGCCGCTACAATATTTTGTATGCGTTCACAAAATACACGCAGAGAAAATAAACACATTGCCAAGTAAGCGAATCCTTTTAATTCAAAATGAAGGATACATTGACACACAAACAAAAACAAAACAAATGATTTTCTATTCTCAGGTACGGTCATAATTAAATTGTTTTGTGTTCATCGTGATAATGTTATTTAAATCTATTGCTATTGAACACAGAATGGACAACAGCCGACCAAATGGTGGGATCCAAATTATAATTCTGTAAAGTTAATAGACAGAATTGTTCATTTCGAACTGATGGCTTCTATTTCAATGGACCTTCAAAATGAGTTTCACATTGTGTTCAGTTAAATGCTAATTAGACCTTGTTTTCAATTCACATGTTCAATAAAGATCCTACTCACGAAAATATATTGGAAAGAGAAAAATATGTAATTAAAAACGTGCAATACAATGTAATTGACTTTCCAGTTTGTTTGATAAAACAGAACTGGAAAGAGTAGATACGGCTTCATATGTTGAGCGATGGTAAGTGAGGAATGCAAAATAAGTTAACAAAGAAAGCGAGCACCATGAAATATGCAGACGTGCGCAACACAAATTGCGCTAACTTGAGAATGAAATGCAAAACTTGAACGTTGCGGAGGCCAAGCGCGAGTCAAGTGTGCGCGGCTCTGTAAATAGGACGGACAGACTTGGGCGAGGGCGCGCTAACTCGCCTACAATATTATTGTGTGCTAACTAACTTGTTTGTCATTTCAGACACAGGCATGACTAGTGTGCCACGGTCCGCACGGAATGCCTCGAGGAGCTATTCGCTCGGTTTACTCGTGGCCGCTATCCTTGCGGAATACAATGTAAATCACTTTGATTTATGTGCTCTAAACGATAGTGCGGCGGCAAGAGTCGCTTCTTTCTTTGTTGGTGTATCTCTTGCATTTACTTCATTTATGTAAAACGTATCAGTCTGTGGAGAGAAGACAGCAAGTACTCGGGGGATGCTACTCAGATTGATTTATGTATTTTGGCACTAAAACCCTTAAGGCCGAATACTGAAACGCTGCTCAATTTTTAGTTGCCCTTAAATCTCGTTCTGTCTCCGTTACTTCAGCATAGAGCGACCAAGACAGTACTAGATTTGAGGGTTACTTATATTTGAGCGGCGTTTCAGTATTCGGCCGTTAGTCCTTTAATAGCACCAATAAAGCCAAATAATTCTTCGAAACTAATAGATGATTACTATTAGTCAAAGAATAAGAAGTTGTTGACATTTTATAGATTTTTAATGTGTGCGAGCTTTTTGATGATGTTTAAATGATTTCTGTGCTATTTTAATTTATTTGTATATTCTCTCATTATGGGTATTTTGCCTGAAATAAAACACATTTTGTTTTTATTTATTTAAAGAACGTTTAGTTAACTATGGTATTCACTTCTGCACCTACGTTTCTTTAACATTATGTTGTCTACATCATCTGCCTAACCTATAACAATATGTTGGGGTCAACTCCCAGTCTAACTGGATGCAACTGAATACCAGTATCTTGGACCGACTGCCTATCTGACCTCCACAACCCAGTTACGCTAAGTTAGGCAATAAGGTATTTCACCAAAAAAATCTAATTAGTCGGACTGTTACATTATCAAAAAATATTATTATTATTGTTTTATTAAATTATTACAAATTGACGAAAATAAAACGTGTCAAAGATCCTGAGTGGGGTTTTGACGTCACTTTGTGGGTAAAAAAGTACTAACCTTGTGACTTGACAGGACTTTTCGAAGCACTGTATCGTCTTCATCTTTTAATTGTTTACGTGAAAAAAGAAAAAATACTTGTTCATTATTTTTTGGAAATCTATTCATTTATTTATTTACACACAAAATAAAATAAAAAAGGATAAAAATATAAAAAAGGGAAGCACAAACGTACTGCTTATGCTATCTGACGGACTAATTATATTTTTTTGGTAAAATACCCTATTAATATTGGTAAAACTGGTTAGCAGACTTTCGGGACACTTACTACCTGTTATGATTGTCAAAGATCGACAAATGACAGCCGAGACCCAGATCATGTTTTTTGAGACACGGAGGAAACTTAGTATAAATTGGGTGGTCACCCATTCACAGAACAACCTAGGCAAATGCGAAGATTGATAAGAGAGACAGATTATCTAGCAACTGCCTACATAAAACTTAAACAAAGCATAAATTAGAAACATCAAATAATAAAAGCCAGCTATCAAAAAGCGTCAACCTCAACGGATGCGGACGGATACAGGCACATAATTGCGAAGTTCAAACATTTCATATCTCCCACCCGTCGTCGGTCATATTTCAGCAATCTTGTTGTTCATTGCAGCGCAAGTAAATCTTTTCAGACGCGGGCGTGTTCCACTTTTTTAACGCTGTTGTAATGGCGTCGACTTGAGAGACTTTTATTGGAGTCCATTCGGTTAGGATTTAGGGGCTGTTAGCGTCATATAACAGCAATTTTGCCGTTCCGCCTGCCGACACCGCAATGTTTTCAAATAATGTTAAAATTACCACATTTCACATATTATTGTTACGCCGGGCATCTAGAATCTTCAAGAAACCTCGCTTAATAACTGAGAAGTACGCGTGAATTCTAGTAGGTACCTAATTCTATTCTGTAGGTAACTACTGCGTCCGGCGTCTGCGGTACTTGCATTGTAATGTCACCCGTATACCTACTGCGTAAAGTAACTTCTTCTTTGTTGGATAATTTATCTTTAAGTTTATTTTTTTGTTAATGTATTTTTCTGGATGCTTTATGGAATAGTAGCGAATTTTCTCGAATATCTTTTGTTTGTTAGTGGTATAAAAGGACCGAGAGAGGTCGCAGCGGGACAGTCTACTTTTAAGCGAGACAACGGAAGGTTCGAAGAGATATCAAGTGCGCTGAAGTGTTCAGTAGTGTTTTGCGATTGCCTATAAGTGTTTTGCGAGTAATAAAGTTATTTCGTGTGTTCAATTGGTAGTGCTTTTATTTATCCCATACCCAGCTCGTAACAATTTGGTGTCAGAAGTGGGATAAATAATGCCGATTCTACCCAAGGACGACACGGATAGTATCCGTACTAGGAGTCAGCGACAACAGGGTATGGACCAAAGGCGATTTGGTGACTCTCCGACACAGACACCAGGCGGTGTCCAGTCTACGTCAGAGCCAGTCGCTGGCCCATCCGGAGCTACTCCAGCATTAGCGGCGCCTGACTTGTCTGCCTTAATGGCGCTGCTGCAAGACCAGGCACGTCGTCAGGAGGAGCAGGCTCGACGTCAAGAGGAGCAAACTCGCCAGTTGCAGGAACAGATGCAACGGGACAAGGAGGAACAGGCTCGCCGTCAAGAGGAGCAGGCCCGCCGGTTGGAAGAAAAGTTGCAACGGGACAAGGAGGAACAGGCTCGCCGTCAAGAGGAACAGGCTCGTCAGTTACAGGAACAGCTGCAACGGGATAAGGACGAACAGGCTCGCCGTCAAGAGGAACAGGCCCGGCGCCAAGAGGAACAGATGCTCCTGATAAAGGATCTTCACGCATCAGTTGGCAAAGAGCTGAGCGTGATGAAGGAGCAGGTACAGCAGCACGATGATCGAATCTCAAAGGCCGAAATTCAGATTGCTGATGTGAAGAAGGCCTTGAGTGAAATTAAGGTTGGAGATGGGGTTGTGACGTCAGTGATTGCTGCACCTTCGGTGCGCGGGTTTAAAGTGCCGCCATTCGACGGAACATCTTCGTGGTCGGCCTATAAAATCCAATTTGAGGCTGTTATGAAGGCGAATGGGTGGACCAAAGCGCAAGCCATGACAGCGCTCACCTTGGGCCTCCGAGACCAAGCCCTTACCATTCTTGAGGCACTCGGCAAGGATGTGACCTACGAACAGCTGCTGGAGGCGTTAGAGTCTAGATACGACGACGCGCACCTGGAGCACGTCTTCCGTGCCAAATTAAAGGATCGTGTTCAACGTAATGCCGAGAACCTACAGCAGTGGGCCCTGGAAGTTGAAAAGCTGGTTCGGAAAGCATACCAGTCCGCTCCTGCACTCATCGACGGAAATCTAGTACAGGCGTTCGTAGATGGAATTCGCGACTTGGAAGTTCGAGCTGCTGTGAGACTTGGGCACCACGAGACGCTGAAAGATGCCTTGGCCCATGCTTTAGAAGTGGAGGCAGTGAGGCAGGATCACCGTACGCACCGCGTCAGGGAGGTTGTCGCGTCACCTGTACGCGACCGCCCGCAAGGATACAGCCCTAGGTGCTTCACTTGTGGAGAAAAGGGTCATCTTCGGTCAAGCTGCCCTAAACGCAGCTCAGCAAGAGAAGATCAGCCCCAACAGGGAAGGGTGGCTGAAGCGACTACCCAGCCACAGCAGGGAAACGAGTAAATGCCAGGACTGGGGGGCGGGTGCTGGCTGGTTTTGAAAGAGCCCCGAGGATCTCGATCTCACAAGTACATGACGGGAACAGCTTGACCATCAACGGCGAAGTCAACGGAACTCCATGCAAACTGACGTTGGATACTGGAGCTTCTCACACGGTCGTCAATTCTCACCTGGCGAATCGGTTTCTTGGGGACTACTTCAATAACCACGACCGTATACAATTGCTAACAGCTACAACAGTCGCAGATAAATTGGTTCAGGAAGTCTTCTGTCGTTTTGGAGTACCCTTAGAAATTCACAGCGATCAAGGGAGGAATTTTGAATCACAAGTTTTTCAGGAGACTTGTCGATTGATGGGTACACACAAAACCAGAACCACTTCTTACCACCCACAATCTGATGGAATGGTGGAACGATTCAACCAAACGTTGGAGAGATATCTGGCAAAAGTTGTGGAAAGCAGGCAAAAGGATTGGGACAAGCACATACAGCCGTTTCTTCTGTCATATCGGAGTGCAGTTCACGAAAGTACGACTGTAACTCCAGCCTTCGCGAACTTTGGGAGAGAATTACGGTTGCCTGCAGATTTAATCACTGGAACTCCACCTGATGTCCCACGCAGTGTAACGGATTACGCGAATGACCTGCGTAACAAGTTAAATGATGTGTATGAGCATATCAGACAATCCGGACAACAGATGTCTGAGAAGATGAAGACCCGTTATGATCGGAAGGCAAACAGTAGGGGTTTCGATGAAAGTTCTCTGGTGTGGTTGCATAACCCAGTGCGGAGCAAGGGAAAGTCCCCGAAATTGCAAGCAAAATGGGATGGACCATACCGAGTTGTGACCAGGATCAACGATGTCACCTACCGAATACAGAAAGGTCCGCGAGGTGCGCCTAAGGTTGTGCATGTAGACCGATTAGCGCGATATCACGGGACTAATGATGCTCGGGACGAGCATGTCTAAGGAGGGGGCAGTGTTACGCCGGGCATCTAGAATCTTCAAGAAACCTCGCTTAATAACTGAGAAGTACGCGTGAATTCTAGTAGGTACCTAATTCTATTCTGTAGGTAACTACTGCGTCCGGCGTCTGCGGTACTTGCATTGTAATGTCACCCGTATACCTACTGCGTAAAGTAACTTCTTCTTTGTTGGATAATTTATCTTTAAGTTTATTTTTTTGTTAATGTATTTTTCTGGATGCTTTATGGAATAGTAGCGAATTTTCTCGAATATCTTTTGTTTGTTAGTGGTATAAAAGGACCGAGAGAGGTCGCAGCGGGACAGTCTACTTTTAAGCGAGACAACGGAAGGTTCGAAGAGATATCAAGTGCGCTGAAGTGTTCAGTAGTGTTTTGCGATTGCCTATAAGTGTTTTGCGAGTAATAAAGTTATTTCGTGTGTTCAATTGGTAGTGCTTTTATTTATCCCATACCCAGCTCGTAACATTATGTTATGAATCACTTTTGCGACCTTTTTGCAGAGAGAATTAGTGGATCCGCTAAAAACTCGTCTGTCTCCAATTCTTTTGTTTGATACTTCAAAGGGCGTCCAGTAACTGCTAAGATGGCTCAGCAGAGCACTATGTGAGCTCACTTCTAAATCAGAATTAAAACATAGTTTTGACATTAAACTTAAATGATAGCCTGACAAAACCGATGACGGTAATACCAACGAACGTCGAAAATATGTGCATGTCAAATTCAGTGTTTCTGGGTTTTCTATTTAGCCGCCTACCGAAAAATGTCATCATCATCATCATTTCAGCCGAAAGACGTCCACTGCTGGACATAGGCCTCCCCTAAGTGTCGCCACATTGACCGGTCCCGTGCGTCTCGCATCCAGCGGGTCCCCGCAACCTTCACCATGTAAAAATGTATTCAAGTCTTATTTTGTTCCTACCCAAAATAGAGAATAGATACCTATCTAAATAACGATACTTTTCTTATTTATACTTAATTATCAATCAGAAGCCTTATGACGGCACCTTTGTCGCATTATCTTGTTCTACCGGCCTTTCCAAGCCCTCTGTTAATTAAAAATCCTGCATCTCATTTATAATGCGGTCTATCTCATCAAGGGAGTAGAATTTTAATATCCATATAATTATGTCTGCGTGTGGCGATACACCAGTACAGCTATGTAGGTATATCTAAACTATTTTAGTTATACATGGGTGTAAATATTGTCTCACGCAGCGGTTCATCAACGCTGACTTCAAGATGGAAGATGTACCTAACCTCGTGCAAAAGCTCTTCGTGACATTATCCGAGCATCATATTCGCATTGTGACGTCACCCGCCCTCCGTAAAATCTCGCCGCCGTCGTCGTACCGCTCATTGTACCCGGCCCACTTTTTAATCTGGAGACGTCGAATAAAAGCACAATACTAAGATACATCTTGCTCGGTATTTGTTCCTCTTTTAATCACCAAGCACTCAAATGTTTATTGCATAAAAATATCTTGGTAGTTACATATTTCGTGTCATATATTCGGCTTTCCATTCGATTCTCATTGACGATACATACCTAGTGGGGAGCACATAATATATGACGTCACTGGGAAGAAAAACTACACATCCAATATTAGCGACGCAATATTAATCTAAGGACGGTGGCAGCTTTGTGACGACAACACGTCTTCTGGTGTAGGATTGTCTGCGAAGGGGGGATAAATCATAGCTATATTACCAAGTCAGTATGTGGCGGTTCGTAATATATCAAGAGGCCTAAAAGCTGCTGCAGCTCCCACCTCGGCGTACAGTCGCGTGAGGGGAATGCGCTGCCGTCGCGAGCCGCCGAAGACAATTGAGATGAATGTTGCAGCGAGTCGGCCGGCACTGAACGCATTTCATTTCGTATTCTTACATTATTGGTACAGTCACCAGCTTCAGTGTTTTCACAAACGTCGATCGCAACAATTCGCAATGACACACAGCTGAGTTATTAACATGTAAGAGGAACTGCGATGAGACAAAGTTTTTGCAAAACCATCTGTATGTGAGCGAGCGCTTTGTATTAGCAACAAAGCCACACCGGGACTTGCATCGCTGGAGCTTTTAGGCGGGCAGTTATCGTGCCAGCCACAAATGCGAATTTACGCTTTGCATTTTGAAAAATTAAAAGCGACATTTTCAATGCAATTGCGAGCGTTCTTTCCGCAGTCGGCGCGGGTAATGGCCACTCCAATCCGAAATTGCGCGGTCGTTTTTGTTGCCGACGCTTTCGTAAACACTCATTTGTACCCACTATTTACAGAGCTCTTCACTTTTACTTAATCACAAATAAATCACTCCATTTTCAATCAATCAATGAATAATGCCCAACTCAGCTGAGATTGTTTGTCATTTTAAGGAAGGCTTTAAATTCTATTGGATTAGTCAATATGATAGCAGTTATACATATATCGCAGCAATACGAAAGGCATTAATTACGTACTATTGCAAATACAGTTTTTTTGTATAAATAAACAAAATAACAAGCTTTGTTGGTATAGCGAAAAAGCACAGATGTAAAGGCAACGAACCTTTCTATTGCCTAAAGAGTGATTAGAAACATTTTCAGAGTTAAATTAGTAATCAACGTAATGTAAACAGAACTCACTTCGATTTTTAACCGTTATTTTCAACATAAAATTAAAGTACAATCCATTTTGAGGCACCCTTTCAATAGCGCCAGTGTAATGATGGCAATCAGCTTAAATACTCAATTCAAATAGCCAGATGTTGGATGGGGTTGTTAGTGCGTCGGCGGGCGCCACGCAGCTGAGTCGCTCCTCCAAGCTGCGAGCGCTGCGCTACCGCTACCGCTGCGCTACCGCTGCCGCTGTCCTGCCGCGCCGCTCCACGTGCCACCGTCGCCATCGCCGGGAGCTACTGCCTCCTTAATAGCCACTAATAATAAAAGCAAACGAGCGAACGACTTGTAACAAATTGCATTATCTGCCGAAATGGCCCTTGGAAAGCATTCATGTCGCCTCTCGGTAACGTTAACTCTTTTCCGTTTTGATCTTCTCAAAATTGAGTTTCGAAAAGCGGATCACGCCGCTGTGTTTCTAAGAAAATTAAGTAGATTTATCTTGTTACTTATTGGATTAACATTTCTGTAGGACTTTAGGACTTTAGGCACGCACACTGAAGTTAATTTATACAAAATGCTGCAGTAGCGCCAGTAAGTGAGATAATGTAAGTATTTAAGCAAATAAACCTTTGATTATTTTTCCGCTTGTGACAATTAAAAACTACTCAGCTCTTTTTATAGTGGGACATTAAATTTATCTTCTTAATTTTTTGCAAAGTGGAAACCTTCAGTGGGGTAAGAGATTAAATTAAAAAATGGTATAAAAAGTTGACTTCCCGGGCGAGGCTGCATTGCAACGACATTAATTCAAAAATCGCCGCCTAGAGTAAATTGTCAAGCTGAGTGCAGACACGCTGCGCCTTATCCGCAGCCAAGTTTAGAAAGCTAGATAATGTAGGTGGCAGTCTGAACCTTATTTTAAAGTTGTATTAATGTGAAGTAATAAACTAGCATAATATCTGGTGCGGAGTTGAGCACTCCAATAATAGTGCGCTATGTGGCTTCTATGTGCTCTGTTATGGAGCTGTAAATTCGGTAGTTTAATTCTAGTACTGCAAATAAGAAGTAATAGGGTAATAAATGAAGCTAACAAGGTGCAAATGTATCGACATTCGGTTCATTATTATCGCTGGTGCACGTTCCAACAGACCGCAAATGCTTACTTTATGACGTCATGCAGCAAACGGCACAATAAATGTTTTCATACGAATTCTTCGTTCTTGTAAGCGGATTGTAGTTCACCGACAACCTGAAGAAAATGTTTTGATAAAAAAATAGGTAGCGGCAGCGGATAGAAGTACAAAGTGATGCAGTTCATTCTGAAGGAATTTATCATGATATTTTGAGTTAATGGAGATATGTTTATTATAACTAACAACAAATTATTTTATAGATACACGCAAAAACTTGTTTGGTTAAAAATAACTTATTGGGTCTTCAAACCCTTTTCATGGGAAAAAGTCATTTATGTATGTAAGGGCCTTTTTTTTCATTTGACTAATTTTACATTCGACCAAGTGGAATGTTAAGATTTGCGAAAAAAATCAAAACCTTTGGAAAAATGCTTTGAAATATCTTTTGTCTTTTGATCCTTTATTTATGTTCGAAATAAATATATTTTCAAATATTTCACAGCTGAGATAACCCTCTTTGACCCGCTGCCCATCCTTCCGACTATAATTTTTAACATATTATTATGTAATTTATAAGTAGCAGGATCGGTCATAGAGTGGGTGGCACTCTGTTCTCTTTGATTGATGCAAGACCACGGTTTGAAAATCATGTATCTTTTATGTCTTTCAATGACCAGGAAACATCCATATTAATATTATAAACGGAAAAGTAAATGTCTATCTGTGCGTTTGGCAACATATCACGACTTAGCCGTTTGCATTAAATTGGATTAAAGAATGATGCCAGGATTTATTTGAATTCCGGTTGCACCCTCCTGATAGTAATATTATGCGCCAGGTTCCAAATGTTAGACCGTTCAAAGTAATAGATTATTGATAATATTGGTTTAGCAATAGCCAAATTGACGATTTTTCCTTTGAATTAAAACTAATACAACTATCTAAGTATCTTACTGCTATCGTTATTAATATAGTGCAAGAAGTTTTATTTTGAATAGAAGACGTCATAAGGTATTTCAGTAGGGCTATTGCGTATCTTTTAAATGTCAGTGGCTATCGTATTGTCCATGGATAAACTATTAAATTGGTTATGGTTTAGTACAAAATGAAACCATTTGACAGTAATTGATAGGCACTATAGGTTAGCCACTGTCATTTATAGCTCTATTTTCAGGATTTAGGAATAGGGTAGTTAACTAAAAAAATCTAATTAATCCGTCAGAATTATAGATTACCAAAAAATATTGGACATTTTTATTTTACGTAAACGAACAATAAAGACAATACAGTGCTTTAAAAACTCGCGTCACGTCATAATCTAAGACATTAGTGTGACATTTTTTAGCGGTCAGTGACGTGACCAACCCCCACTCAAATCTTTGACGCTTTTTATGTTCGTCAATTTTCATTGATTTATTATAACAAAAAATACGTATCCAATATTTTTCGATAATCTAACAGACGGACTAATTAGAATCACATTTTTTTTAAGTCAGTAAACATCGCTATTGCCGACCACCAAGATGGTGAAGTCACGGGAAAAGTAGTGTGAATTAAATGAAAGAGAAGCTAAAATAAGTTGGTATCTCTTTTTATGTTAATCAGTACGGCATTTCCCCTGCTCCAGATCTATCAGAATTCTTAGAAAACTTGTTACTGGCGATTTCTTGGAACTGTGTAGTGGCAGCACTCTCTTTTGTTTTTATCATACTTTACCTTTTGCAGTAAAATAAAGAATTCATAAAACTGATTGTTGTCTGATCTCAGGAAAAGGGATAAAATAATATATAAAGTGGCAAAGTGGCTAGGCCAAGACTACTCAGATATATTTAATGATTACTTAAGCCGTCACTTAGTAAAGGTTTGACATATTTTTGTAAGTGATGGCCTAAGTAATCATTAAATCATAATTAGTCAAGGTTTTAAAAAGGATTGCGTTACCATTTATGGCAGAAACATAGCATAAGCAATAGCCTACAGTGTTTCTACAACTAGGACATAGGCCTTCCTATTTATGAGAGGGAATGGGGTTTATTCCACCACGCGAGCCAAGTGTGGGTTGGTAAATGTCACTTCTATGAACAAAAGTAAAATACCTGAGAACTCTATTTGAAACTATTGACGTTGCCTCAATATCGTTATATTTAAAGCCTAAGAAGCAACTTACAACCAGATTTATGTTGGCTACAGAAAGTCGTAGAAATTCCTCAGGTTAGATAACTCGGTTTATTCCTACATTCCAAAGGGAAGTGAAAGCAGAAACATCGCCGGTGCTTATCAGGAAATCTAGTTATTGTCGCGCTCCAACAGCAACGCTGTGTTGGATAACTATATTTTATGTTTTATTATTTCTTCTGTAGATAACGATCTATGTAACTTGTAGATTTGTGCCAATGTTATTTTGTAGGACAGTATTTTGCATCATAAATATAATAAAATATTACTCCCCATTTTTCGTTTATTTGTTGCTAAAAAAACAATACAGATATCTACGTGAAACCTATTTGCAGTGTCCTGTTTGCTACCCACAGTTTTTGTAACTCTGGCGCAAGGTTTAAATTGCAAAAATAAAAACATGAGAGAATATGTATCGAATACAGTGCGGGGTAACAAAATCTAAAAACAAAATATATCTCTAAAAGCCTGTGAAATCGGCTGGTGCTGTTTAATTTCATTTTGGGAAGCTTTCGTAGCGCGTGGCAAACGTAGCGTGTAGAAACCGTAGCACCCGCGTAGCACCTGTAGCAGTGAAGCGTAGAGATGATTGGCGTTGGATTTTAGAAGTCCTTCTCAATTACTGTGAAATAGAAGTGATACATTCATTGATTTTAAATAAAATATGCTATTATTGATGTTAAAAATATTTTTAATTTTGTTTTGTAAATTAGGCAAGTTTATTTATTCTTGACTTGGCTTTTCATTCATTTTAATAACGTTTTTTAAATGTCAATCATACATAATTGGAAAATCAGTATTTTTACCACTAAAGTTTTTTTTGGCAGTCGTGTAAAAAGGTGATTCTGGGAATGTTTAAAATATATTCATTTCAAACATTCGTTTAGTACACCCGATATATGTATTATTCCCTCCATTCTGACATGTAGAAAATATACAATAATATATTCTAAATAATATATAATAATATAAAGTATATAAATATTAATAATAATATATTCATTTAGATAATATCATACGAACGCGTATACTGTACAGCGTCCCACGTTACTGAGGGTGAATCCCGACTAATTCCTTCCTACACTAGGTTCTGCACAGATCAGCTGTGCACCACAAGACCGCCGCAAGAAGTGGTCCGTACTTAGCCGCGTCTTACATACCTACCCACTTACTGTAAGCCGTTGTTAACGTTACGGACGAGGATTTGTGGATTAAAACGTGTCATCGTCTTTTTCTAGATAGTTAAACTAAATAAAAACCTGTTTGCGTTAGTGTGTTTTTTGTTTTATCAAATTAATAAAAGTACACAAAAAAACGCGTCAAAGATCATGAGCTTCTGAAGTCACTGGCCGGTAAAGATATACTTCAATGTGACGTCATTCGAGTTTTCGAAGCACTGTGTCTTAATTATTTGTTTTTTTTTTTTTTTTAAATGTGTCGTATATTTTTTTGAAAATCTATCTGACGGACTAATTAGATTTTTTTATCCACTAGCCCATTGTATAAGGACTCTCTGTTCATATATTTTGACTTGTGTTACAAACAACCTGTAGTGAAGTGTACCTAATGATCCCACTACGGGGACACAGGCCTCCTCTTTCGAGGAAGTGCGCCGTAATTTGCTACGTGAGCATTGGCGGGTTTAAAAATTTTGCGTGCCTTCGTTTTTTATTTCCAATATACGTCAATTTCCTCAAGAAAATTATAAAAGTAGAGTATCCTCTTATAAGTTGGGAAACCAAGCACTAAGTCCAAAAGAACTTTAAAGCTTTTGGAAACTAGGACCAATGCAATTTATCAGAATCTCCTTATAATCAAAAGCGATTGGTGGTGAGCTACCGCTTCATCTTCATCTTCTTCATTACGAATATCTTCTACTGGAAATGAAAGTACTACTAATAGTTTCATATCGATACTTGATTGTCATGATATACTAGTAAATATATCGCTATTATTAATAACTAATAGATAATGGCAATAGGCAGGGCACATCGGTCGCAGAACCGATTGCTGATGGGGCTGAAAAGTTCTAGAGTGGCGACCGCGAACTGAAAGACGTTGCGTTGGAAGGCCTTTTACTAGGTGGATCGATGACCTGGTGAAGGATGCGGGGACCCGCTAGATGCGAGACGCACGGGAGCGGTCAATGTGGCGATACCTGGGGGAGGCCTATAACCAGCAGTGAACGTCTTTTGGCTGAAATGATGATTACGATGAAGTTAGAATTTAGTGAATTGATTTAGCTCAGCTGAGCGACGAGGTCCTGGTTTGGATTCCTTAGTAGGGTAAAGTATTATTGGGTATTAACTTCAGGAATGTCTGGCGAACTGAGAGTGTCCTAATGGGTACACCTCTGCCTAATCCTTCCGACATTACGTTATGATGTTATTCTTTATCCCGGTAGCTATTATGTTCCCATGCGATAATTATCGACATAAATTATAAGTACGAGTAAAAAAAAACAGTGAAATACGAGAATAAACTCCAAAAGTCTGAAATTCGAAATGAGCGAGTATTACACTGCATTTCAAAATTAGTATCACCGATCAGTAGTATTATAATTATATAATTGTAAACAAGTTGGTGGGTAAGTTGTAATGATCGGGCGTGTCATCGCGCTGTCACTCACCGGGTTTGCGGATAAAGCAATGACGTAATTGATTAATTAATTAATTATCAGTTTCGGTAATGCATAGCCCGTATATTGGATACTCACGGTACATTATTGGTATTAACATTTTCTTATTGGGATGTATCCTTTGTACATTTAAAAGTCTTTTATTCAAATTAGGCTGATAATATAATTAGCCAAACGACAAAGTTTACAAGAGACAGTTGCTCAAAACGGCCAAGTTGATAAATGCCTATTTCTTAAAATGCCCAATTCTTAAAAGGACTAATTCTGGAAATGCATAGTTCTTAAAAGGACTAATTCCGAAAATGACTGATTTTTAAAAGGACTAATTCAAAAAAAAATATCTCCGTCAATAGGGTGGTTAACAAAAAAAATCTAATTAGTGCGGCAGATAGATTTCCAAAAATTATTGGACACGTATTTTTTTATTTTTTTACGCAAACAAACAGTGAAGACGATATGTACAGTGCTTTGAAAACTCGTGTGACGTCATTTTCTAAGACATTAGTATGACATTCTTTACCGGACGTCACAACCCCCCACTCAAATTTTTGACGCGTTTTATCTCCGTCAATTTTGATTGATTTGATAAAACAAAAAATACGTATCCAATATTTAAGTCACTAAACATCCCTATTGTGGACCAATATTCAAAATTCTTTTTGTGTTCGAAACTGTAAACTTCCGACGTGGTCCCATTGTCACCAAGTCAGGATATGTTTATGGAATCTCAGGGAAATCAAGGGCAACCCTCGAGAACCAAGAATTAGTCCGTTTTCAAGCTGTTGTTAAAGAATTAGACATTTATCGAGTAAGCCCTCAAAATGCCTATCCTTAGACGCTTCCTAGTATTTTAGCTAGGAAGAAGAAGTGGCGGAACAAACTTCGAAGAAACTGTAATGATGGTTGTACACTCCTCTCGCCGGGACATTGCCAAGACAGGGCGAGTGCGAATGTATTTACAGAACTTCTTGTCTAGCCTCGGTGTTCCTCGTTTGGTTGTATGCTCTCGTACTTGCCATCTCTTGGAGTGTCCTGGCGAGAGTGTACAGCTACCTTACAAGTTAAGTTATTCTCAGAAATGTTAATGAAATTTTAAAAATACCGTGTTTATACAATGCCTAATTAGTTACAAAAAATTCAGGCTTCTAGTTTTATCCACAACGAAGTTATAGGAGGTCGAAAATGGCCTGAACTGGTTCGAGAAAAGGATAGTACGGCACTGCCGTGCCCCCAAATAAAACCCCACATTTATCGGCATAACCATTTCAATATATAAAAGTTTATGTTATCTCTTGTCTATCTATATTGTACTTTGTTGTAACACAGGATACATCCGACACATTTAATTTGAAACAAAGATATGAAATGGCTTCCGCCTTGCAATTTTAAAACTGCTAAACGATGTTATGATAAAGTATGTTACCCTGCGTAGCTATAAATTAATTTGGCAGAGTTCCAACTGGGTTAAACTGAACTTATATAATAGCCATTTTCATTATAATTTAAATATTACTTCAAATATTGAGGGGTAATATTCACTCACTAACGAAACCAGGAACAGAGAGTGCACCTGTGCCTGCGCACACATTTGTACACAATAATGTCTCTCGTGTCAATGGCTAACCTTTTCCGCCTTGACCGTACGCAGGGTTATTGCGTATCTTTTTAAACGTCAGTGGCCATCAATTAACTGCCAAATGGTTCCATTTTGTACAAAACCATAATCAATTTGACAGTTAATCGATGGACACTATGATAGCCACTGACACATAGAAAGATACGCAATAGCTCTGGAGGACTATTCGCTCAATGTGATCTCAACGTTTATGTTTCTTACGACTGCGTACTAGCAACAGTGAATATACAGGGTGTAAATCAACCCTTCACACATACGTCAACCAAGCATTCTGTACTTACACACCCCAACGCAAATTTTTTTGCTGGGAAACGGCTCTTTTTTTTGGGTCAAAAATCACATTTTACGGTAAAACTCAATGTTTCATTCTTGCAACATTGTTCTAGTGGATGCTTTGAATAGTAAAGGGGCCATGGAAGTTATTGAAGTAAAGTTATAACCTGAAAAACTGGTATTTACAAAAACAGCTGTGCAAAATTTTGAACTTTGACCCCCAATATCTCCGTAACTGGGGCTCCCAGATATGGTATAGAACAAAAAAAATATGAGAGAATAAGTTGCTCAAAGAAGCTCTTCTGAAGCTCTTTGTTTGCGTTAAGGGTACTTTTACACCCTTTTTATACAATTATCGATGTTGTCTTCCCTTGCAAGACCGTGGTGTTTCAGTTTGAAAAAATAAAGAAAGTCATGGATATTTGACCGATCGATGACCGGTAGACAGGGCTGAAATCAGCAAAAAAGTGGAAAACAACAAGTTTTATTAGAAAGCGATTTTTATTTAATCTTTTATCTAATAAAATGGGGTACGCTCGGTAATTGAAGCCGTCTCTTAGATAAAATGTATTATCCATTCTCCGCTATATCACTTGTGGTAATTCTCGAACAGTAGATAAGCAAATAGAAAAGCTCTCACGACAAAATTAAATTCCATACTTGTCGCCAGCATTTAGCTGCACCATCTGAACCGCTTTCGGCGCGCATAAATCTCATAAATCTCTTCTAATAAAAACATTCTCATTCCACTTCGCATTGCAAGAGAAATATTAAAGTATTAGCAATATAAGGATTACGTTGTAGGTTTTTTCGCCTCAACTTTCAATATCTCAATATTCTCAATGCCGAAATTGTACGTAAGAAAAGTTATTTACTAAGTAGTTAAAAAAAACTCATAAAGGTCTTGGTCTAAAAGAGATCAGATTTTTGGAGTAAACTTTGATTTATTTTAAAAGCAATTTTCTTAGAATGTCTTTTTATAGTTGTACCGACGCAAATAAACTTTGGTCAATATTTTGAGCTTTCAGATTATAGAATTAAATTTATCAGTGAATATATTGTGATTTATCAAGCGTTCGCATATCAATTTGTCACAGTCGCGTACATTGACAAATGGAGATAAAACTCAATTAGACATAAATTTTAATGTGTAATCAAACGAGGATATTTGGCTGCTCATTGCGTTATTCGATAAGTTAAATTTAAAATGGCGAGCCATTTGTCCCAAACCCTCGTTTGTAGTAAATTAGACTAATTAACCCCAGTGAGAGTAATAACTGTTTACCAACTGAAATTACAGCATTCGGTTCAAATTATTGAATTGGTAACATATTAAACGTAACACAATTGTTTTGATCGTTTACTTGAACGAGCGCTGCGATTTTCATCCCTTACGCTTTAACGAGAGGAGCTCATGGCAGGTTAAGCTGCGCTTGCATAGGTTGGTCTGTGGATGGGTGAACCGAGTTCCTTGGAAAGTACGTTCCCAGCTATTATCTGTAGATCTTTGACAGTTGTAACAGGTAGCCAGTAGTCCGAAAGTCAGCCAACCAGTCTTACCAAAAGGTATCCTATTACTAACTAACTGGGTTTTGGAGGCACGGTAGGCAGTCGCTTCACGAAAAACTGGTATTCAGCTGCATCTGGTAAGACTGGAAGCTGACCCTAAGATAATTGCGTAAAGGCTAGGCAATGTTGATGGCGTGTTAAACAAGTTCCAATATACCTAAATACCTTTAATTTGTGTAATTGTTTATAAGTATAATTTTATTGCATGCCAAATGGTAGAAAGTACCAGGAACAAAACTACTACTGTAACACCTTAAATGTATATACCTACATTTAATGCAAATAAATAAATTCTATTCTATTCTATTCTTCATTTATTAGAAACATAGTAAATGTTTTACATGGAAAAATGGTAATGTTCCTCTCAAAGCACTTAGATCATCTGAAGCTACCAAGATTTAGAATGTTGGTTCAACTAATAGAATCCGGCTGGAATGTTACCTGAGTTTATAAGAATAATAACTTTTATTTTTGTAAGGCTCTGATTTCTCTCTTGGTATAACATTATCTAAGCACCTATGCGTTAGAGGTCGTCACTTATCGAGGGGTGGATAGGTAGCTACCTAATATTACCTACACCCAAATTTCGCCAGTTATGTCTAAGTCCCATGTTATAGGGGGAAACCCTATCACCATTCACCTGGCACGAATTCAGGCTCCGTGCCTGGCACTGAGAAATTCCTAATGGAAAAACCGAATAACACTCCACGCTGGGTTCATTATTATAATATCAAACACAGAGTACGGAGACTGCTTGTGTTTACCCGTCTGCGGCGAAGCCCAAAAGGAGGGTTATGTGTTTGACGTGTATGTATGAATGTATGTTTCTTTGTTCCCTCATAACTCCAACTGATGAAGGGATTTGAATAAAATATACGTCGTTTGATTCGTCTTGAAGGCGCGAGTGTCACTGGCTGGCAATGAAAATTAACAAACAAAGAAAAATTGTGGATTTTGGGGCCAATATCGCGGAAAACAAAAAAAATATCCATTACCACCGAGTAGGGTATCAAAATGAAGGGTTTTAAAAGAAGATTACAGAAATACAAAACACTTATACGAGTATGTATAAAAGAAATACAAAGTGACAAATCCTATAAACAAACACAAAAGTTAAATCATCTGCGAAGAATTTTACGTGACCAACGAAAGAACAAAAACAAAAGAATTGTTTAATTTAAAATGTGCTTGTTATTTGCTTCTTAGCTTTTATTACTAGCCGATGCCCGCAGTTTCTCCCACGTGGATGTCGGTCAAATTATTTCCTAAAACCTTTCTCGAGAACCACTCGATCCGTGCATTAGTTTTTGAGTTTTTCGCGAACAGACAGACAGATGCGGCGTAGGCTATAAAATATGTTGTGATGTAAAAATGTGAAAGATGTGTGTGTGATGTTAAAGATGTGTGAATTAGAGTATTCAGTCTTGAGCATACGTTTTAGTATTAGTAGGTATGTGTATATTGAATTATCATAGGAAAAACATACCCTAAATTTAAAAATAAAAAAAATACAATTTTGTTTTTATATCTACGAGCAGTAAACCGTGGGTTCGAACTCAGGCAGGCCCATTACTTTGTGTCATTTCATCACCACTGATCTCAAACCGGTGAAGGAAAACATTGTGAGGAAGTATATCCTAGAACCAAAAATTAGAAGACTTGAAATCTATAAACCCGCACTGGGCCTGCATGGTGGATTATAACCCATTCCCTCTCATAGAGAGAAAGCATATGTCGGAGCAGTGGGAATATTATAGAATTATAATTTTATGCTTACGCTGTATCTACGATAAATTAATAATAAAAACTATTTGCGTTTCCAAAACCGAATGTGGTAGTTTCTAATTAAGGATTTACAAACAGTTTTGGCTATTCATAAAAAAATGCTCGCTTCTAAAATATTTTAGTGTGCCTGATGTCAATCACGGGTGGACAGGTCGAATATTCGGTGAAACACTGAGATTAATTGGATTCTATTGCTGCCAAAAAATATCGGCCTACCTTTAAAAATATTCAGTAACATTTTTGAATAAACGGACCGACCAGATGTTGGAAATAGTGCAACGCATTTTACAAAATATAGAATTGTGTCTGAAATAAAGTAAATTAGATGTGTGTGCGAACTGAATGTGACTTAAAGAGTGATGAATAAAATGTTGATGGATGGATATAGAGGGAGAGGAAAACCGAAGATGGATGGATTGTGTGAGAAATTATATGAAGGCAAAAGGAATAAATCATAGCGTGACGATTGGAATGGTAGAAAAAATGTGTTGCACCGACATTCAAAAATATGGGCTAAAGCAGCAAAACAAAATAAAATGCCAATGGTTTTACATTGTTGAAACAGAAATGCAAACTGTTTAAATTGTACCTCATACAAATATTTGACGAAGGTTCGCCATATCCGTAATTAGATTAGCTCGTATTAGCATTTATATGAGGTTTTGTAGTATTCGGATAGGTAAAGTGCCTACGTACATACATACTTGTACCAGTTCAGTGTAAGTTGTAACAAAACATCAGACAACAGTACTTAGGTCCTTTGTTATAAAATCTAATTTGCATTACGAACGTAACAACCTGTTTTTAGCCGTTTCGCTTGGTGACGTCACAAAGAAGTCGACTAATTACTTTATAGTTTTATGTAAATTGCGACATTATTTACTGAAGTGCTCTAGTTACTCATGAATATTACAGTTATTTTACTCGAACATTTAAAGTGTAATTGGTAAAGTTTTGTAAGCAAAAATACTTTTGGAGGCTTTATGAAATGGAACTAGGTATCAAGTCTAGATGGAACACAATGTCGTTTGAAGTTGTGAAACTTTCTGATTTAAGTTCATCAGACAACACACCTGTGATCCCCGAAAGGTGTACTTATTTCGGTCGGGGCTACGGGTTGTTCGCAAGAGATACCGCGGCCTCGACATAAAGGGCTAAGAAGGAACATGGTTGGTTTTTAGTCAGTAGAAGTCTGACACTCCCTTTCGCTCTGCCCAAGAGCGGGAGGGGTTATTTGATGATTTCCAAGCACCCCAAAAAAAAGGTGTACTTAATAATATACCCACATTTCATCAGTAATGTTTAAGTCCCTTATAATAGGGGGCCAGCCTAGAGCCATCAACCGAGCACAAATACAGATTCCGTGGTTGTTACTAAAAAAATCCTTATAGGAAAAAATTCAAGAAAACTTTGCTCAACTTACAAAATATTTATACCTGTTATCAAAATAATCACGTTCTGTAAGAATCATTAGTAAATACAGATGTTAATCCAAGGATAACCGAAGGGATAGTGGTTGAGGTCTTATCTCTGGCGAACGTAACAGCAAGACGTCATACTTAACCTGAACTATGATTAAGATAGATTAAGCGCGGCCGGAGGGAAGTATTACTGATTGATAGGCCAACAACAATGCTTCATAAAAGTCACGTTTGACTGGCCATTATATTAAATACAAATGCCTACTGTTATAAGCCTCTTTTCTTTGGAAACGTGACCGGTACCAACCTGGGAATTATGCCCCTTTTTGTGAGCACTTTTGAATGGTATATTTTTTTTATTATATGTTTTTCTAAATGTATCTATATACGGTAAGCAATCCCAATAAACCTTTTTTCTTGCATTTTGATGTAAAACCCGTCCCTACTTTGCATTGAACGGACAATGGACATGTAGATGTATCCGCCATTTTCCTTCCTTCCGTTTTTGTTTTTCCAGAAGAAGAAATGAAGGAAGTTAGGGATCGCCTCTGGCCTTCGGTATTGTCTGTCTTCCGTGAAAGAAATATGGCGGCTGAATTTTTGTGTACCTAAGTAAGTCAAGATTGTATATTTTATTAGTTGGATTGAATTTTGTATTGAAATAAAGATTTTTTTGTTATTTTCTCTCTGCAAAGATGTTGATACCGTCTATTTTTTTTAAGCTTTTGCCGCTTATCTATTAATTGTCTTTGGCTCTTTCTAATCTCAACATATTGCCGAATTTTATCAGTATTCATTAGGCATCCGTTTAATCCCGGGGTGTTACTTTACCACTTGCGTAGGTACAAACCTACATATATGTACTACATTCATTTACAAAAGTTATCTACTCAATGAGATTGCTTAGTTAAAGTTTCAATATAAATGGGATTTAGGGAGAATTCAATTAAAGTTCTAGATTGCTTTATCATTGGTTTTTATGCCAGAAACAATACAAAAATCATTTGATTAGAGCATTTTACATTCCGAAAACGATTCAATTACGAAATAAACCGAACACGAAGGTAAATAAAAAATGGTATTGACTTATGTCGATAACCGTACCTACGGCGTACGTCCGCTAGTCAAGCCGATCGTGTATTCACATACTGGATCTTCTATTCAAGTTGGAGTTTCGTATTCGGGAAGCCGGCCCGGCTACATCGAGAGCTGTTCTCCGTCCCTCGGCGATACGATACGAAATTTGTAAAGATGTTGCCTCCAGGATACTCTCCTCAATAGGGGCGCGAAGTAAACCATTTTGCTTTGAAAGATAGTCAACTAGATCGTTCTATACAAAACCCCTTTCATGTGTAAAACGCGCCTAATATTAATAAACCCTCTTTTGGCCACTGTCTGGATTATCTCCAGGATCTTTTAATTAGCCGTATGCAAAATTCAATTGGGTCTGGTGCTGAAATCCGTTTTTATAACGCTATTAAAACCTCTTGGCGACTTAATATCACGATTTGGCAGCCATTTGAGTTGCGCATTATCCAATTCATTTTTGTGCTGCTGTCTATGTGATATGAGGGAAAAGTTTAATAAGATTGAAAGAACTTTTTCCTTCTTCAATTAATAAATTTAATAATAATATTAATTCGACTTATTAAGAGTAATTGAGTTGCATGAATAACTTCAATAGAAACTATTAGTCGGTGGATGGCCAGCAGACCCGCTATCGTCTCGTACACCCAAATTGCTTGTAATTATAACTTCTAAACTAGTGATTACTCTAAAGTAGTTAAGTCTAATTTGTGTTTAAACGGTGTAACAATGTCGATGAAGAAATTACATACATACGAGAAAATTATACACAGAGTCGAAACTTTCGCAGTCGTTTGCAGTCCTATTATACGATTAAAATAAGATATATGCTCATTTTAAAAGTATAAAGTATCCTTTCTACAAATAAGGACAATGCTTTTTCAAAACAACGGGCATAACTTTATATTATGTTCACTCCCATGCCACTGCGAAATATGAAAATATAATGCTGCAAAATAAAATATAGGTATGTCATGTTCATGCAATGACGCCGCATTCGTTTGCTGTTTGTTAATTTGGCTGGCTTCGAAAGGCCCAGTGTAGTACACAAGAATTTTTGAGATAGATGTTTTGAGTTCATCGGAAAGGAATTCCATGGAAAAATATCATTCAATATTGATAAAAAAAACACTGGTATATTTTGGTCAAACATATTGGACTAGTTTAAGATTGTTTTGCGTTCGTTCAATATTATTCTAACCCACAAAGTTTCATTAATATTCATTGTAAAAAGCGCAAATTTCATTTTTGACATTGATTTATGTGCGGTGCTGCCAATGCATGCACCACTGTACCCAGATAATAGCTCTAACATCAAAATTGGTGTAAAAGTTACGCATATATTTAAATAATCTTCGATAATAGCCGGTTGTATTAGCACTGTTAATATTTTATAAGTTGTAGCACCATTAATCATTAGTATTTCAGTTTCACATCCAGTCCTACTCTATCACGTAGGTAAGAAAAATATTTTTTCGAAACTAAACGAACTATGGTCACTTACAACGTGTGTGAAAGTAATTACCCGTAACATTTATATTTTAACCTCTATAAATACAGACAATGCAGAATTACACGATACAGTGGGGTTTTATTGTAATATGCATCGTTTTTTTTAATAGTTACTCGCCGACCGCTTCCGTATTTTTTACTGAACATTTTTATTGGATGTTTTCGTTTGCTTTTAATAAATATTTTTATGCTGGTAATCAGATGAAGAGAGCAGAATATTTGAGAGGTTTTTTAAAGGCAAAGAAGTTTAGAAACTGTTTTCTTTATGGTTCCTTAAATTAAAGAGTTCCCCAAATCTGCGAAGATCCTTCCACGCATAGCTAACTTACAAGTAGGTACACCTTACCTATAAATCGGATTTAATTACCAAACTCTTTGCAGTAAAATACAGTTCGTTGAACTTAAGATTGCCGCTTGTAGTTAAACTAATGTAAATTGTGTGCGTCTCCAAACGCAGAGAGGTAGCAAATTTCCCCGTATGCGACTTAGGTTACCTCTGAATGATTTGCCAAGTTCCCTCATAAATAGCAGTGCCCGTCTCCAAACTACTCGGGACTTATGAAATACTGTTACACGTTAAACTAATGTCATGACATCGTGGTTGCTTTCATGTCTCCCAACAGGCATGTAGAACTACATACGTACGTACTATTTTAGTTAGGTTTTTTTTAGCGAGAGGAAGGATTTATGAGACTGATTTGCATGGGGTTAATGCCATTTTTAATTAAGCTCTGTAATACGTGCTGCTTATTTCAATTAATAAAGTAATAATGAATGAATTAATATAATAATGAGTGGATATTAATCCATTAATTGTGAAAGTAAGTGTCAGTCTAATAATTTTTCATCGCTTGACGAATTTCAGCGGAAATACGGGTAAAAGTTCACATAATAAATTAGAACATATTACGATACTTTCAACAGCGTCGCCATCTTTTGAGGTAGGGTGTGCATTGAATAAAAATAAACACATTTATTATTACCCATTCCAATTATAGTTCTTAAAAAAGGCAGCACCTCATCAAAAGCTTTGACTGGAATATTTAGATGGGGTTTATGTTACTGACAAAGCATGAATTTGGTTTATTGGACTTTTACACATTCGCAGCTTGTGACGAGGAGCGGTCAGCACGAATAGGTATATTAACGGGTGTTTTGTCATTCGCGTCATGTTTCGCGTCAACACTCGTGAAGCTCGCGTCGGAAGCGGTTTTTTAGACACGACTCAAAAGGAAAAAAGAGAGCGAGTCGAACTAATAGTGTTTAGGCATTCGTTTTCTAGTTCATATCCTAGCTAACTAGCAAGCAACTTACAAAATAGGCTGGCCCATTAATAAAGTTATGATGTTTTTAGAGTTTTTGCTAGAAAAAATATTTGCATGAAAGTACCCACGCATTTTCTGAGAACCTTTCGAGTGCAGCCACAGGTTAGAGCTAGTGTTTATTCGAATATGATTTGTTTAATTTTAATGTAGCTAGGTATGTATCGATGATTTGCAATTTGAAAACAAATGCAATTTTCTGGTATAATAGGCAAACGTAATGAATGATTTATTCATCGTAAATTAGCTTCATTTGGTACTTATATTTAGGAATGCGGGTAATATAGTAAAACTGCAAAGTTAATTAACATAATGTTTGGCAAATATCATACATGTTAAGCAAATAAATGTTTTTGATTTATATGTACACACGCCAGCACAAAAAAGGTTCTAGTGTCGGTCATTTTATAATAAATTTTCAACTTTATTGCTAAATGCATTAGGTTTAAAGATGATTGGCAAAATTAACAAATTTGACTAGCTAGATATTCTGGCGTAAAAATTTCATCATAATCATTCTCTTGCCCTTATCCTATTCTTATTAAATATTTTATTTGATTGCGTTTTTTGGACAAATAGTTTTCGAATACGTATTTTATAACTTTTTTCCACTATTAACATGGAATGCTTCAGATTCTAATCATATCACCCAAATACCAAAACTAATGTAAGTACCATGTTTGTGGTTTTTTTTTTATTATTTGTAACTTTGCCTAGATATTACAAATAAATTATAATTTACATTTTTATGTTTGTCTTTGCTATGTATTTTTCATGTCACAAATTGTAAGTTAAAAAAGCACCTGAACGAAAATTTTAAAACAAAAAATACGGTCTAAAAAAAGAACTCGACGTTCAACTTATTTTCAGAGTTCCGCAATTTAAAAAAGGAACCCGGGGCTGTAACAAGATCACTCGTTTTTCTGTCATAGTCGATTTTCTCTAGCTTGATAAGGGTAGCTGCGCTGAACCGTTGGCGCACCTCCACATAGTTATAGAGACTGCGACCACATTTCAACAAGTTGCGGCCAGAAATATTATGGCGTGATTGGGCGTTGAGAGTGATAGAATATTTATTGCTTAATATAAGTTTTTTTATGTTTGAGGAGCTTGTAGATTAATAATAAATTCGCACAGCTCAACAAAACAAGATAAAACTCATCACATCACTGCTTTTGTTTGAAAAATGTTTGTTCTGTCGTGACCCGCCCCGGCTTTGCACGGGTGCAAAAAAGATACTAAAACCTTCCTCTTGAATCACTCTATCTATTAAAAAAACTGCATCAGAATCCATTGCGTAGTTTTAAAGATTTAAGCATGCATAGGGATATAGGGACATAGAAAGCGACTTTGTTTTATACTATGTAGTGATAGTAATTTATATTTCAAGCACTGTTTATATTATTTTCTTATTTATATAGCTCTGTAATATTGATGCTGTCTAAGCTGTCTGACTTTCGTACGTTTTTTCACGGGTGACCACTGAAAACTAGCGCTGTGCTGTGGATCCCCATAGCACAGCACTTTGCTGAGTGGTAACCTGCTTGTGGTAATCACGACGTGCAACTTTTGTTGTATTTTTTTCTTTTTTTAATATTTGTAATGTGTTGTATGTGTATTGTTTTTTTTAATGTCTCATTGTATGCTCGTCATGTTTCTGCGACAAATAAATGTTTTTTCTTTCTTTTTTAACCTGGTTTTTTTGGTTTAGTTTTAACAGTTTTAACAGAGTTCCTTTCGTGCCTCGGGAATCACGTTAATCCCGTTGGTCTCGGTCAAAATTTATAGATCTTTGAAGGTCGCTACGAGTAGTCAGAAATCGAAAGTCTGGGTCAGATGGGCAGACGTTTCATGTAAAATACTGGTACTCAGCTGCATTCGGTTAGACTGGAAGCCGACCCTAACATAGTTTCACGAAAAGGCTAAGCAGATGACGAATAAGTTTTATTGTTTATTTGACTTTATTGAGATATAAGTAAGACTATACTAAATATATAAACTAAACTAAAAACAAACTAACTATAAAAGGGAATCGAAAAACTCCTCCTCAACGCTGTCAGCAGGTAAAGTGCCCAAGAGACTGGCAGCGTTGCCGCATTGTATGGCAACACTTAGCCTCTGGCCAAAGAAAAAGCCAGCCCTTGGGTCAGAGGAAGCTCAACAAGGCGTTTGGAAATATCCTTAAAAAGGCTGTGGGCACTAGGACCCCACGCCCCTAGAGTTTCAACCCCAAACGGCTCGAAAATATAGTTTCAACACAGGTTACTATATTCACGCCGCTGGAGGTTCTCCGCAGCCGCAGCGGCTTATTTATAGAAACACACAACAACTCCCACTGGACCCACGTGGTGGATTATAGCTCATCAATCTCCTTGAGAGAAGGCCTGAGTCCCTGCAGTGGGAACATTATTATGCTGATGATGATGATGAAAAATCTATAATTATGTATTACAATATGTCATCATTAACAGTCTAGTTTTTTAATGATCATCAGACATCAGAAGTGGTAGACTATATTTGCCTATCGTATTCATTCATACGAAATAATATAATGTTTGTATAACACACAATAATAGTATCTGCAAAACAAACAGCTGTACATAATTGCACCACAAAGTTATGCAGTACGCAGTTGAATAATAATTCCGCACTTAGTTTATTTCATAGTCATGATTGCCAGACTCCGATGTCAAACGCTAGCAACAATTTAGTTTAATTACAAGCGTAACAACTTGCAAGTTATTTAAACTGTCTCGTCTTCCGACGATACTCGAACTACACGAACCAAACTGTTGCTCTTTTAATATATACAAATGAAAATATACAGGGTGTAAATTAACCCTTCACACATACGTCAAACAAGCATTATGTACGTCAAACTAAGTACACCTACGCAAAAATTTTTGCTGGGAAACGAATTTTTTTTTGGGGTCAAAAATCACATTTTACGGTAAAACTCAATGAAGCACTCTTAAAACATTGTGCTATGGGATGCTTTGAATAGTAAACGGATCATGGAGGTAATTTAAGTAAAGTTATAGCCTGAAAAACTAGTTACTATTTACAAAAACAGCTGTGCAAAATTTGGAACTTTGAACCCCAATATCTCCGTAACTAGGGGGTTCCCAGGTATGGTCTAGAACCAAAAAAATATCGCAGTGGTGGGGAGAACAAGTGCCCTTAGTTTGCGTTAAGGGTACTTTTACACCCTTTATTGTAAGGTTAGTTAAAAATCCCCCTCGGGGCTGCGGGTTGTTTGAAAGAGATACCGCGGCCTCGGCACAAGGGCTAAGTAGGAACATGCGTGGTTTTTAGTCAGTAGAAGTCTGACACTCCCTACCGCTCTGCTCAGAGCGGGAGGAGTCACTTAATGATTTCTCAACCCTGCCTAGGCTAAGGGCTATTAAAATAGATGGTCAAATTTTAATACAACGTTCAGTACTTGTAACCAAAGATTTTCAAGCAAAAAAAACGCTGCTTAAATTGATTTTATTTTGACTTGGGTTTGGGTAACCAATATTTGTAGTGTGTTTCGTTAGCTGATTTTTCTCTTAAAAGTATTTAATTCGTTTTTCTTATATTACTTTTACCATGGGCCTTATTTTGGTGATCTGAATGGTTTATAAAAGTTTGTCCATCTATTTTAATGGGACCTTAATACAGCCAGTAGGTAATGTTTAAGTCCTATGTACGAGTACTAGAGGCCGAGCGGATTGTCATCACTGAGAAACTCCGAATTGAAAAACTTAATAGCACTTTTCTCGCCCTTGGAATCGAACCCAGGACCTCATGCACAACAGCAACGCTTTCGGCCAACCGACCAACGAGGCAGTCCAAAATGTCAAATAATTAAGATTCGTATTACGCTTCATTACTGTTTGTTACAAATGCGTTGAAATACGGTGCTACGAAACGTGTAGCTCCTCTACGGTTTCGTAGCACCGTAGCGCTACGACAAGTTGCAAGACAACGCTCAAAATTCGAAGTATATTCTGATCGTAGAATTTGGGACAAGCGTATGTGTGCTGTGTCGTATTCTATACACGGTCTAAACGGACCCTTCACAAAGCCATCAACAAAACATTCTAAACATCAAACGAAGTAACCCCATGCAGTATTATTTTATTCTTAGGAAAATAAACTTTTATTGGGTGGAAAAATCATGTTTTATATTAAAAATCAAGGTATCGAACTCAAAACATTGTGTTGGTGTATGAATTGAATAAAAGCACATAAGAAACAGTTGAAACGTTGACCTCTAATATCACCGTAATAGGGATGTTTACTGACTTAAAAAAATGTGATTCTAATTAGTCAAGTTTAAGTTAACTACCCTATTAAAAAGTTCCTAGGTAAGCTACAGAACAAAAATATGAAAAAAATATCGCTATGACGGGTAGAACAAGTGCTTTTTGGTTTCGATAAGGGTATTTTACTCCATTTATAGTATTTTTTCTAGTAACAGCTCTTAATATGCTATAGTTACGTTCAATATAATTTATCGCAGCCAATCACAAACGATTATTAAAGATAAGAAATATCCTAATAATGGAATACACACCAATCTGATGTTGCTACAAGAAAAATAAGAACATAAATAATTATAATGAAACGGGAACGAGAGATAAAACACAGTAGGTATATATTAGCTTGGCAATTTGTAAGAGTCAACCGTGGTAAATGAATTACAAGGGTGTTGTTATAGGATGGTAAGTAACTACTACCTTCGACTTTGTCTAATATAAGCTTTAGGTTTCTTAAAGCTTTGCTTTAGGATTTGCTCAAATAAAAAGGAGCGTTGTGTTTGCTTTAGGACCATCCGTAGAGAGATAAAAATACTTAAGATATTTGGACATTATGTGTGACAGTTTTAGTATATATTAGCTTCACCCGTGTAAATTCATTTATTCCCACAATATTATTATAAAACACCCTATGATAAACTTTATGGCCGTAAATTTTCATCAAAACCCGCTAAGTAGCTTTTGCATGAAAGAGTAACGAACATAAAACTTTCGCCTATAATATAAAACTAACATGATTTGTAATATACTTAGTAAAAACCTCTTCAGGTCTTGTAACAAAATATTGATACCAATTGATGTATCGGGAGATACAAGATATGTAAAAATCATAAATTTATTAGTGCATGCACAACCAATCAAAGAAACATTATCTGACCCCTATTTTATAAGAGGGGTCAAGATCTGTTGGGCATAGATTGTACAATAGGCCACACGTCAGGGGTACAAAAGAAAGAAAAATTCTCGTCTCGCAGAACACGCTCCGGGCGCGTGATGGCTTCCGGCCACCGTAGACGCGAGTAGAAGGAACATGGGTGGTTTTTAGTCAGCAGAAGTCTGACACTCCCTTTTGCTCTGCCCAAGAGCGGGAGGGTTATTTGATGATTTTCCACACTCCAAAAAAAAGGGGTACAAAACTAGTGATCTCCTATTCTTTTGGAATTCTGAACCATGTTAGTTAAAAGAGGAGCTCGTATTTAATAATAATTGCCGCTAGAGTCGATCTTTAGGTTAAACCGTGCTTGCCTAGGTTGGTCTGTGGATTGAAGACCACGCATTACATACTAAGTTTCCTCCGTGCCTCGGATAGCACGTTCAGCTGTTGGTCCCGGCTGCTGTATGTAGATCTTTGGCAGTCGTTACGTTACGTGGCCTGTAATATATTGGTATTCAGCTGCTGGGGTCGGCTTCCAGTCTAACCTGACTGAAAGCCTGATGTTAGTAAAAAAAAATATCTAAGTTGCACGTTCACTTAACCGTAGTCATTTTATTTTGACGTCAAAGTGCTACGTACGACGTGTAACAGTAATTTATTTTTTCTACTTTACGCGGGCGTCTAAACTTTCTGCAGTATTAGAATCATAATTTGAATAACATCACCATCGTACGCGCATCATTACATTTATAATATAAATTGTTTTAGTTTTTATCTGAACAAGCAGTTGCTTATTCGCCAATATTTATTTATATTCTACTTAGGCTAATACCCGCCAAAAGTCACCTACTAATATTTTATAATTTAATTTAATGTATTTTTTTTTCGTTTTATTTTACTAATAAACAGTCACTGGTACTATTATTAATATAAACTGAAGTCCCGACTTCAGTTTATCCGCGATCATGGTCTTGTTACAGCGCCGAAATACAGGGAACTTTAAACAAAAAGTAAACATGGTAAATATTCCGTTTTCAGTATTAATACTAGTAATAATAGTAACAATTGTAATAATAGTAAGAAACAGTCAATCTTTAACTGACATAAAACAATGATTGCATTTCCTGTACACATCGCGTGAATTAAGTGATAGACACTTGATTAGTATAAAAAATAGTACATTGTTCACCGAGAGGAGAAAGTGACCGATTACCGTCGAGGGTGTCGTTTGAAGCCCGAGCCGTAGGGGAGGGCTTTAAAACACCCGAGATCGGGAATCGCGCTTTCTCTCGAGTGATACATAGTGCTTTATACTACACCTACGAGGAAAATAAAAAACTAAATCTTTACTAATTGAAATTTATATTGAAATTGTTGCAGTTAGTGAAGCTTAATGTAACACTTTTTCCATTAATGATTGTTTGAGATGTTTGCGACAATGTAGGAGGAATAACTGGCTGTGCTGTTGGCACTGCGCTCGTAGAAGGCTGTGGTGCCAAAGGGGCAACTGGCTGCTGAGGAGCATTTGGCATCGCCGCGCTCGTTGATGGTTGAGGAGATGAGTCTTGATGCACATTAATCGATCCCTATATTTGGTTATTTATTCGTGTTTTGTTTCCTACGGAATTCTCTATGTAACCTTCTGCAACAGCGGACGATTTCCAACCACCGTGGCGTTTTATTGTGGTTAAATCAGCACCAGTATCGGCAAGAATAGTCGCTGAAGTTCTGCGAAAGCAGTGGCCAGTGTATTCTAGTGGGTTGAGTAAATTAAGGTAGGAAGCTATTTCTCTTGGCACAGTACTTATTTTGTTTTTCCCAATTACTTGTTTCGTACATTTTTTGTTTTTATATTGTAGTAAAACCCGATTGGTTTTGGGGTCACTGGGGCGAATTTCGTTATATTTCTTCATTATCTCATAAAATAAGCCTGATATAACAAATGATCGCTGAATTTTGGTTTTTGTGTTAGGAATATTGACAATTATTCCATTTTCGAGGATTTCGATACCGTCTGTTGTCATATCCACAAGTTCTTGCGAACGACAGGCCCCATTTACTCCTAAAATCAAAATAACCTGTAAACAAAAATATCAAACATGAAAACCTATTAGATTTCTACTCATAAATAGGTACGTAATAAATCATAAACCAGTGCATTTTGTTCATAAACTTACCTTCATCAACAAATATTTGTCATCTGGAGCATTCTGCAAAAAGGAATAAACATCCTTTGTAGTAAGCACTTTTGATTTCTTACTACGGAATCCCTCCGACTTTCTTTTCAGAAATGCTGTAAGTTTTTTGTATTCTTGAATATTTATGTCGTTTCTTGTCAATATAGTACTTTTCAACATTGAGTACATAGACCATAACGTACTTGGTTTGTATTTTTGCGCTTTTTCACTGAAATAAGCTAGCAAAACTGTTTCAGAAAAAGATGCCGCATTTTTTTCACTTTTCCATTGCAAAAAATCGTTATAAGTTTTATTATATTTTTTAATTGATTTCTGTGGTAAAAGGTTATCAATCAGCATTTTTGCTGTTTCCTTCAACTGCGGCGGAGTTGAAAAATCTTCATCATCACTATCACTACTTATCATTTTGATAGTTTTATTTTACTTTCTACGAAAACTGAATCCTCAAACAACACACAAATTGAAAATGGCGCCAATGGCGTCTGCAATTTTTACATGTTCTTTTTTCAAATTGTTTACGCCGCAGGGTCGCACTGCCAGCCCGACCCCATCCAACACACCTAGTGGCCAGTGCCATTTTGCGAACTTGGAGATAAAAACTCACTGTAAATACTTTTTGGCTTTTGATATTTAGGTTACCGGCGCATAGTCTTACCCAAAATTAAAAAAAAAAAACCACGTAAGAAATGGATTTTCATACACTTTTCTCTCCCGCTCAGATGCGTTTTCTCCCCGCATATTTGTTCGATATGCAATGACGTACTTTCTACCGTAAATTTGATAAAGTATCAAGGTACTTTCCAAGCAGGTGTAGTATAAAAACTTTATTTTAGTTAAGCAGAGTAACAGTATCAAGATAATAATGATTATTCTAATAATTACACATGTATTTATATTTACTTATTTGCTAATTTGACAATATTCTTATAACTACTTAAATGCTATTGTGCGTGGAGGGGGATTTGCTGACGAAGCGAATAGAGTTGGGGTCATCACACTTAACTCGTGCGATTCGTTCCTCTACTGACTACGTCCCAGTGTGTGGAGTCCGTACAATTAATTACAATTCGCAAAATGGTCACATAGTTACAATTCATAACATTAAATGGGTCTGTGATTATTTTAAGAATGTTAACGTGATTCAGGTTATTGTCCTATTAAGATTCTGCTAAAGCGGCCATTTCATACCGGAGGGTCTGAAAACGCCGCTTTAGCAACTTGAACTTGAATGGCTACTATAATAACACTATAAACAGGAATTTGTAAGTTTGGACGTAGGGTTAATATTCAGAACTACTGATCAAGTAATAATACTTAATCACTACACATTATAAAACAAAGTCCTTCATCGCATATCAGTCGCGGTAAACTCAAAAACTACTGCATCGATTTTCATACTGTTTTCACTATTTCATTGAGTGGTTTTCGAGGAATGTATTCGTATAAAATTACATTTTTACAATTTGACGCGGGCGGGAGGTATTATAAATAAATTGTTTCACTAATGCAAAGCTTCATTATCCCCGAACGTCATGGGCTATATTTAAAACGTTCCTGTGGGGTAATTTCTACGAGCGTAGCCTGAGGCGAACGCTAGTAGCAAGTAAACACAAAGTTTTACTACTGACTGCATTTATTTGATGGTCTCCTCTCCTGATAATTAAGTCGCACATACAAGAGAACTTAATTCCAAGAGATAGGCGTCTGTTTTTAGTAGGAATTGGAGCTGCGAGTAAAACCTCCACTGAAGGCTTTTCACAAACGTCATTAACAAACAGAAAACGAAAATTAGTTTAAAGTTGTTCGGAACCATGCTTATTAAAACAAGAAACAGGTTCCTGCTGAGCATGTTTGTGGGGCAAGCGTGGCCAGAAATTATGCGAAACAGAGGGATATGGAGGGAGAATGGGGGGGGGGTTGCCCTGCAGAGGGACAAGTTTGTCGCTAAGTTGAACTCAAGACAATATTTGTTATTTATGTTCTTTCTCCAAAATTAGTTTTTTTTAATATTTTTGATCTACACTATCTACATCTACACTAATTAAAAAGAGGAAAGATTTGTATTTTTGTGTGTGTGTATGTATGTTTGTAATGAATAAACTAAAAAACTACTATACCGATTTCTAAATTTCTCTCACCATTGGAAAGCAAGCTACATTCACCTTGACTAACATAGGCTACTTTTTTATCCCTGTGACTTGTAACTACGCGGGTGAAACCGCGGGGCGTCCGTTACTTATTATATACTTTTGAATTATTGATTTGTGTCTGTAGTAATTAACTTGCACCATACTATTGTATCGAGTCTGGTTCTTCTAACCAACCTAACAGACAGATGTGTTGCTGAGGAGTTTATTCCGCCACTTCTTTTTACCAGCTAAAGCACTAGGAAGTGTCGAAGGGTTTGCTTTTTGAGGGACTGTCTCTTGTAGTAAAGTAAAGTAAATTGTGACGTTCGAAAACAGCTGATTATCAGCCTCGTTTGAATAAATGAGTTTTGATTTTGACACAATATTTTTCATATATCGCCTGATATATGAAAAATAAGAAGATGATGATGATGATGATACCCACATTTCGCCAGCTATATAAAGTTCCATGTAACAGGTACTAGCCTATTGCCACATAATCATCATCAGCCTATAATGTTCCCACTGCAGGGACTCAGGCCTCCTCTCTAGGAGAGGGATGGGCTATAATCCACCACGCGGGCCCAGTGCGGGTTGGTAGATGTCACATGTCCTTCACCATTTTGAGAGCAGTGGTGATGAAATAAATTACACAAAGTAATGCGCCTGACTGGGTTCGAACTCACGACTCACTCTTCGTAAGTCAGGGCCGCTACCAGTGAGCCACCACTGCTCTCTGATGTATTGCCACATACTGGGCACAAACCTATATTCGGAAAAGAAAAAATCACTTGAGCAATTGAAAATATATACATTTAATCTCGCATTTTTCTCATGGGTAGGCAAAACCGTAGAAAGCCGCCAGCGACGATCCTTATATACACTTTTTGCCTCGTCAAAGTTCATACATCTGGTTGGTTTGCACGCTGGTTACGATTACTAATTAAACATGTCCTCAGTGATTTGTTGTAAACAGCCTGAAAACGAAAATTCTTTAACTACGCCAAGGTGATAGATACCTTTATCGCGCGAACAAGTCTCTTCCACCAAATCCTTAAACATTTTAACTGTGATACTAAAATATTATAACTTTCGTTAATTACCTGCGACTTGAGCTCGTTATCACTCCACCGTCGTTAATTTCTTATTCGATCGTTAATAATGGAACTTAAAACATTTAAACTTCGCCTCACAAGCGTTCGCATCGAAACGAAAAATCTATTATAAAACACTTAACGTTAGGAAGTAGTTGGTAGTTGGAGCACTGCTCCGCCATCACTTCACTTCACATTTATTTTAACGATTAAACTCCAATTATAAAACCTTTATAAAACTCGTGTATATCGTGGTATTTGATTTTCACGTTTAGAGGGGTTTTTGCGAGCGTTCATTACAAACGAATATAACCAAACTTGAAAACTACCGACCAATTTCACTACTTAGCCATGTGTATAAGCTTTTCACTAAAGTGATCACCCTACGCTTGACCAACGGACTAGATTCTGCCCAGCCAGTGGAACGGGCGGGTTTTCGATGTGGTTTTTCGACTATTGATCATATTCACACTGTCAGGCAAGTTGTAGAGAAGTGTACTGAATATAATCGACCTTTGGTAGTAGCCTTTATAGACTACGAAAAAGCGTTTGATACGGTGGAACACTGGGCCGTTATACAATCTCTACAAAGATGCCAGGTGGACACGAGATATGTGGAAGCGATCAAAGCAGCCTACCAAAGTGCAACGTTACAAGTGAAACTCCACGAACTCACTGAGCCGGTGCTGGTCGAGAGGGGAGTTAGGCAAGGGGACACCATTAAGCCAAAACTATTTACCTCATGTTTGGAAGACATCTTTAAGCTTCTTGACTGGTCAAACAGAGGTATCAACATCAATGGTGAGCGCCTAACTCATCTCCGATTTGCGGATGACATAGTAATTTTTGCGGAAAACCTGGAGGAACTAACAGCTATGATCGGAGAGCTTTATGATGCATCAGTGATTGTTGGGCTAAAGATGAACACATCGAAAACTAAAATAATGTGCAACGATTCCGACATAGATCACATTACTGTGCATGGGAATGTCATAGAAAGAGTCAATGAATATGTCTACTTGGGACAAACCTTGAACCTTGCCAAATTCGGACAAAATAGCGAGATTGAGCGCCGCATCCGCCTAGGCTAGCTTTTGGCAAACTGTCCGAAGTGTTCAAGAGCACAAGCATTCCCATTAACCTCAAGCGTCGGGCATTTGAACAATGTGTCCTACCAGTTATGGTCTACGGAGCCGAGTCATGGACGCTGACGAAGCAGGTGATGCACAAGCTCCAAGTCACCCAAAGAGCCATGGAACGGGCTATGTTAGGCATCTCTCTACGTGATCGAATCAGGAACACAGAGATCCGGAAGAAAACGAAATTGGTCGACATAGCCCATGTGATCGCTAGCCGAAAATGGAAGTGGGTGGGCCATATATGCCGTAGACAGGACAACAGGTGGGGTAGTCGGGTGCTTGAGTGGAGGCCTAGAGTAGGGCATAGAAATGTGGGCAGGCAACCGATGCGTTGGACCGACGACCTTGTTCGAGTGGCGGGAAAGAACTGGATGCGAAAGGCGAAAAACCGGGAAGAATGGCGTGCACTGGAAGAGACCTACACTCAGCATTGGGTGGTGAAAGGTTGAAGAAGAAGAAGAAGAAGAAGATTACAAACGAAACGCCACAGGTAAAGTTTACATAACATAGCACCACGCTAGAATCCCCGAAGGGTTAGGTGTGCCCAGTGATTTGCTACTAATATAGTTTCAAGTTGCTTGTACCAACACAAATGTTAATAGTATGTTTATGTAGGTGAAGGAAAACATCGTGAGGAAACCGGCATGTCTTAGAACCAAAAAATTCGAAGACATGTGACATCTACCAACCCGCACTGGGCTTGCGTGGTGGGTTATAGCCCATCCCTCTCCTAGAGAGGAGGCCTGAATCCCTGCAGTGGGAACATTATAGGCTGATGATGATATGTTAAGGTCTTTGATATCTGATATAAATCGAATTCAATTTGTCCACCCACATTTCGTCAGTTAATCCTATTGCCATCAAACGAGCACAAATCTAGACTCCGTGGCTGCTACTGAGAAATTCCTGATGGAAAACCCAATAACACTTTGCTCTACCCGGGCATCGAACCTGGACCTCATATATACAGCAGTTTCACTTGCGGCCACTACACCAACGAGGCAATCGCAGGTAAAGTTTTAATCACCAAAAATTTTAACAACATTTCAGCTTTATGAATTATATTTTTCAATCTGTGCTTACGCGTGCCCGTTTGCGAAGCACTTAGCATTCAGCCGCCTCGACCGGTTACTTTATAGACAAATATTTCACTCTAACATACGAGCAACGCAAATAAAGCCGAGCATTTTTTCTCCACATTTATATTTCCCTCTGTCCTTTGAAGTTGGCACTTTATTTAATGCCGTGTTAGTTCTTATTTTTCCACTCGGTGATACAATAGACACCTTAGAGCTTTACACCATGCACTTAAAAATGAAATTATTGTTGTACGTGGCCACTTCGAAAAAGATATTTTTACACGTTCAACTCTACTCGTTTCGTTTTATTGGTTAAAGTCATGGCACCCCTAGAAGACTAAATAAGACTTAAGCGCTCTTATAATAGGCACCGCTATTCGTCTCAGCACTAAACAATTTAGCATTCGACTTACAATTTAGTCCGCGAGTTAATATTCTAACAAAAACAAAGACGTGATTTCCTCGTCTTTGACTGAGAACTTAAGTACGACACAGTGTACCATCCTTCTCTCGAAATACTAACACTCTATTAAAGGGATCGTGTCTGAAACGGAACTAACAACTGAACCTTGTATTTTGTGTGTTGATTAATTAAATGGTTCCATGATCATCGATGCCTTCTACTATTAATTATAGGTTATTGTAATAGGGATTTAACATGGTTTAAAATTGATGACAAAGCGCAATTCCTAACTCCAAATACTAATGAATTAAATGCAGCCCTTCACCCCAGCTTTTAGAATTTTGCATCTGCACTACAGCTTCGATCATAATTCTGTTCAACAAACGTCATAAAAGCCACGAAATTAAACAATAACTTTAATGTGTCAACCAATCTAGATCCAAAACATCTACCATTATAAATTGAACGTTAACAACTACACCCCGACTAGAAGAGACGTGTCAAATTAGCGGTTCTAGCACAAGTGTCGTTGTTATCGCTCATTATAAACACAATGATACGACAGCTATAATTATGAGCATCTGTCTATGAAGGATGATGTTATGTGCCGTCAAGTGGATGCTTCCACCGGATGCCGAGGGCCCTTCGCCCACAATTTACACAGAACATTCGGTGATGCTCAGACTACTTGTCTCGAACCACTTAGTACCAACCTCAACAGTATTTAACTCTCAATACTACCGCCTTTTAAGCCATAATTTGTGAAAAAAAAATGTTCTGTCAGAGCTCTAAACGATAGCTGTTACTTGCTTACCATTTAAGTGGTTTTTTTTCTTTGCGAACTCATTTCGTTCAAGTTATTTTCCGATTTAAAAAGTGCTGAGTGAATCTGAGTGATCTGAAAGTTAATCTACTTTAAAATGATGGTTGAAAATACAGTTAACTGCTTTTATTTATATTTTCCACATGGCTAATTACGTGAAAGACCTGTAATTAAAAACTGAATCATGCTTTATTAATTCTTAGCCTTAACCTTCTAACTGCTGGAAATATCAATTTGCTGTTAGCAATATAGTTTAGTAAGCTCGGGCAAAGCTAATTTGGTATCAATGAGAACGGTGATGAAAATTGTATCGTTTAAATGGAATTGAATTAACTTGGTACATTGTTCGCATTGCGTTGCATTGAGCTTTTTTGCCACGCCTGCAGGCAGGGCAGTCAATCCGTGACGCAAGCATTGTAACGGTTCCCGGAAAATAAATACAAATAAAAGAGGAATAATGTTTTATTTCAGCGTCGACAATGCATCCGCAAAAATGTTGTTCGGAGGTGATGTGGTGGTGTTTCGGGCTGTTGACCCGTTTCGCGTTCATGTGTAGGTTCTAAAAAAAAAGTGTCGAAAAACAGCTCCACGGGCAAGTTTTGTTTAAAATGCTGTGAATTTGATGCCTTTTCTGAGTATGTCACTCAACAAAACATCACGCTTGTAATCCCTGAAGGTTTGGGAAGAGGAGTACCAAATGTTTGCGAAATGTTTAAGTTCCATATAATACTTAGGGGGCTTATTGCCATCAACCGGTCCCAAGATCAGATTCCGTGCCTGCTTCTGAAAAATTGCTGACAGAAAAATCCAACAACATTGCCCAATATGGAAATCGAACCCAGCTTAACGGTCGATCATGCGACCACTGCACCACGATGCAGTCCTGAATAATGCAATAATATTCCTACGAAATACGACACAATCAATTGCACACGAGATAGGTACTTATAAAAGCCATACACATCAAGTGCTCACAAACTGTACACGTAGCACATATGACACAAAAACGGAAGATATTACTTCATAACATTTCTATCCTCTCTTATACGAGGTGCTTACTCGTTGTTAACGAATGCTTGAGGCTGCGAGTATTGAGGACACGCCTTTATGTCTCTGAGGTCCTCGCGTGATACATGGCGCTCCCTGACACCGTAAATAATAGTAAGTGTTCGTATAAATATCCGCAATCAAAGAGGGACACCCGCAAATATATTCTTAGAACTTCACCATTAACCAAACAGGAAAATTTGCTGATGTACTTTGTGGATAGTTTTAATTTGTCTTTACCTTGCTCTTGGTGAGGGTAAGAGCAAATAACAGAAGAAAATTGGCTAGAAACACAAAAGATTGAGAAGTTCGAATGAACAATTTGACGTTTTAGGTTGTGTAAACTGTACCAATTGTATTATATTTGTGGTATGGAACAAAAACATTTGCAGTGTTACGATTTTAAGTAACCGGAAATGATGAATCAGATCGACAACAAAATGACTTCACAGATCTTTTTTTAAAGAGATCCCCACCACACGTAACACTCACAGAATATTAACGAAAACACAGTCATCAAAACCCGATCAACAGTACGTGTGGGTGGGTACCAACAAACAATTTAAGGGCACTTCCTTTTATATCTCACGGTGGAGTCACGAAGAGGTAAACTTACATACGTATAAATAAGAATACAATTCAACCGCCTCTTTCTTGCTTTTATTATTTGTTGTACGTTTAAATACGATTACTTGTTCTCTTCGACCCTTTAATACTAAACCTTTCGCCATAAAGTAGTTTATGTCATAATATCACGCTTGTTAGATCCCCGAAGGGTTAGGTAAAGGTGAAAAAGAAAAGTTTATTTTCGTTGTGACAAGGAAAATCTCCAAACAAATTTAAAGACGTTTTTCAGTGAACCTGATGGATGTAAAACTCTACTTACAGATTAAAGAAAAATATTAAAGGATTTTCAGATTTCCAAACAAATTAAAACTTGTCTTAGTTAATTACAGTTCATTCACCCTTTACGTATTTGGAAAAGTAGTTCCACCTACGAATGTTTACTCACACGTTGATCTTTCTTTATTTACGTGGCCCTACCTTTCCTCACAATAGTGAAGTTCTCACAGACGCAAGCTGATTTAATTAGTGTTGTTGGAACAGTTGCGCGGTGCTTGCAAATAATCTGAGTTTAGCTCCGAGTAGGGTCACCATTACGAAATTAAAAAATAGGAAGTAAAATCGGAGCATTGCAAAATAGCCAACAATTCATAAATTAGTTTAAGAGTTGTGTAATATTGTTCGTGTATGATAAAGCTTTAATATTACTATTTTCTACCAAAAACCTCTTTATTTATAAACTCTAGATTGGGGAAATGACAAGGTCGGATAAATCTGGGTTAGGTACGAGTATGGTAACCCTAGCTCCGAGGGGTAAACTCCACCGCACTACACGTTTTTCTCTGAAACTCCTGCGTTGTACTTTATAGCTAATATACTCCTATCTGTTAACTCTTTACTTAAAACTAGGCGTTAATTAATTTATCAAGCACTGTTCTCTGAAAACAGGTTTTGTTTATTTAATTTTGCTTTTCGTTCCAAAGTTAATGTTACAGATTTCAAAATTATTATGGGATTTAGTTTAAAACTTGACTGTGCTTTCTGAATACCTACTAGAACTTTCAAGGTCAAAAGTTTGCAAATCAGTTACCTAATAAAAAAAAATAGTAAATATCGTCTGATGACGTCTACCTAGGACGTTAGTTTAGTGGTCGCAATCGCAACTTCTGAGGTCCTGAGTTCGATTTCCGGATTCCAAATTGCTATTGAGTTTTTTCACTAGGAATTCCTCATTAGCAGTCACGTCACCTGAATTTTGTTGCGTACATAGCACTTAAAGTTATCAAGTAAAATATGGGCGTCCTAATAGGTACACCTCTGCTTAACCTACCAAGGTTCTCAAGTGTGATGTCATGTTGTTTTGATATCTACTTATGAACTGGCATAATACCACGCAACGAATCGTCTCGTAAACCACAAGTTTTCTTACTTAAAAGAGGCTTTACAACCCTTTCAAGCGTAAAACTTTCTTCATTGCACCCTGAACACAATAAGTATCGTAGCTCTCCCCTCGGTCGGAATTTAAAATACCTGATAACAGCTTTGAGAATAAAGTTACTTTATCGATAATAACCGCATTTCCTACTTTTACCTTGCAAGCTACTCTAGTTAAGTAGACATTTATGACAATAGCACCGCCGTAATAGGTACTCCTATGTCACGTTACGGTTTCCCTTCAAGAAATATATCTTCAACCCTATCGAGGGTAATACATATTGACTTCTTTTCAAAGTAAATTGACTATTTGTGATGGTACCTACCTTTAAGGCGCTAAAATAAAACAAATAGCCAAAAAGTTAAGCATATTATCACACTAATATTATAAAGGCGAAAGTTTGTGAGTGTGTGTGTGTATGTTTGTTACTTCTTCACGTAAAAACTACTCAACGGATTTGGATAAAATTTGAACTATATTTTTTTTTAACACAAGATAGTTTTAAATCCAATTTTTATCTTCCCGTGGAACAATTTTCGAGTTGTAGCGGGTGAAGCCGCTGGCAACAGCTAGTTACTCATATTCCTGTAACTGGAATATAGTGCCATGCGACCGAGAAAACATGATTTTACAAACACATCTTTTGTGATTCAAAATGAAAAAACTAAGGAAAAATCTGCAACATTATTGTTTTTTTTTTCTTCGGTTTATCTCGACGACTATAACAGTGTTATCTTTGACATTTCTTGAATGACAAAGCGGGGCGGCTCAATAACCATCCAATTTGCATAACCTAATTTCTCGTGGCTGCGTCAAATTGCTGACAGATCTCAGGGCCCGCACTTGGATCATAATGGATGGGACGTCGATTCCGATAAGACCGTTAACTGACAAGAATATATCTGGTCATTAACGTACGCTCCGATGTTAGGTACTAGCCATATATCGGTTACTGCCCATACCGGATTAAATAGCTAGTTTATACATAGGTATGACCTCATTTTGAGATTAAGTTTTGTTTCAGGAAAAGTTATGAATGAAGTGCCTGGATGATGGCAATAGGCATACCCCCTTTTACATGGAACTTGATCATAACTGGTAAAATGTGGGTGTACTATTTTTGGGGTGGGAAATCATCACAAACCCCTCCCGCTCTTGGGCAGAGCGAAAGGTAGTGTCAGACTTCTACTGACTAAAAACCACCCATGTTCCTTCTTAGCCCTTTATGTTGAGGCCGCGGTATCTCTTACAACATCCCGCAGCCCCGACGGGACTCTACATAACCCTTTGGGGATTACTGGCACGGTGTTGTATTATGTTGAAATCGACATAACACACACAGGCGTGATTTCAATACATACGCATTACTTTCCAAATGGCTGGCTAACGTTGATAAGTAAGTATCTAGTGTTGAAACTGATTGCACAGCTATATTTTTCGGTGACTATCATATTTATATTAAATGGATTAAAATTAGGCTACTCGTTGTGACCACAGTGTCTGACCAGTCAACTTTTTGTCCCGGACTCTCGGTGGCCGTCCAATTTACAGCCTGATGCGAACGCAGATTGTTGTTGTGGCTACATCTCGTTCTTCTCGAATAATGTATAAAAAGTTAAGAATCTTTTTCATGTTAAATGCTTATCTACGTGTTTTATTTTCGCCTGGGACTGACGATTTCGAGAAATTTCACGCTGGCTTTGAATAATAATTTACAATTTTTGTATTTGGTTTTTCTTTTTATATTTGGCGCTGGCGACGATTAGATTCATCAAGGTTATGCACGTTTTATAGACTTCAGATTCGCCCGTGTTTTATGAAAGAACGTTAATTAATCCACAAAATAATACAGTAAAATAATCTGAGTGAGTAAGGACAATATATGGTAATAGAATAAGTAAACAAAAAATGCCCATTGTTTGCTAAATCACTCATGTGTTTTGTTTGATGTTTCGAGCGCGTTGTGTGGCTGTATCTAGCTGTGTTGTGCCCATGAGATCTCACAGGAAGAAGGCTCAATATGTGTCAGTTGAATAGAAGGTTTATGACGTAGACGTTAAGGTGATATGGGAAATCACACTAATATTATAAAGGTGAAAGTTTGTGAGTGTGTGAGTGTGTATGTTTGTTACTTCTTCACGCAAAAACTACTGCACGGGTTTGGATGAAATTTGGTACACAGATAGTTTATAACCTGGATTAACAAATAGGATAGTTTTTATCCCGATTTTATATTCCCGTGGGTTGTAGCGGGTGAAGCCGCTGGCAACACTTTGTCTTAAAATACATGGTTTATGTACATTTATGGCCAAATATACCTGTGCGCTCGCAGGAATCAAAACAACAGTTTAAATAAAATTATGGTGCCAACGATAGCATCAACTTCGTTGTAAAGGTACCTACTTGAAAACGGTGGATGTCAGTGTCAACTTGAATATTCTACTTACTTATAAAGTAAAGCTGAAGAGTTGCTTATTTTTAGGGTTCCGTACTTCAAAAGGAAAAAGGAACGCTTATTGGATCGCTTTTGTTGGCTCTACCTGTCTGTCTGTCAAGACCCTTTTTCTCAGAAATCCGTAAAAGTATGAAGTTGAAATTTATATCATATACTCAGGTCTACGAGCTCTTTCCTCTGTGTAAAATCAATCTTGTAAGTCAACGCAATTAAAATAAACGACCGCTAAATTTCACATATTTTGCAATTCCACAAGGGAATCAAAACATGTGGGGTACTTGTTTTAACACGCAAATGTTCGGATTTGAAAAACCTTTTTTGCATTTATATCTCCTAAACAGTTCCAGGCTCGACAGGAGCTCGGCAGGAGCTCATGGCTTAATAATAACTGCCACTCGGGTCGATCTTTAGGTTAAGCCGCACTTGCCTAGGATGGTCGGTGGATGGGTGACCACCCATCACATACCGAGTTTCCTCCGTGCCTTGGAAAGCACGTTGGGCTGTCAGTCGCGGTTGTCATATATAGATTTTTGGCAATCGTTGCAGGTAGTCAGTGACCTGGAAGTTTGACAACCAGTCTTACCAAAGGGTATCGTATTACTCGGTATTAACTGGGTTGTGGAAGTCAGATAGGCAGTCGCTCCATGTAAAATACTGGTATTCAACTGCTTCCGGTTAGACTGGAAAGCGACCAGAACTTATGAATAAGAACAATAATTTATTTGTCAGACATGCGTTTACATAAACTGATTTATCAGACATACAAGGTATTCAAGTAATAGATGGTTGAGTGTCCATATTTTGCCAATAACGGCGTACAGAATTTGTAACAAAAATAACATTTAAAATTACATTTTACATAATTATAGTCATTCTAAATTCCATTACAAAATACAAAACAAATAAATAATTATTGATGTCAAGATAATTATTACAGTATACGTATATCAAAGTCAAAAATTAATTAAATTATGTTCAGAATATATTATATTATAATGAAGTCAAATAGGATCATTCAAAAGTCAATTAAATCAAAATTCACATTACTCAATTATTATTCTTTACTATGTTAGGCTAGGTAGATTATGAAACAATAATAGGCTGTAGCTCTTAAAAGATAAATAATAAAAGCCGAATAAAAAAAATATCTACCGTGTCATTGCTGATTTTGCACAGACAGCTGTATGAAAGCCCTACCCAAGTAAACGCAACTGTAATCTCTGATGATTGCAATATAAATCGTTGTCCTTTGACTTATTTTCTGCAATTCTTCACGTGATATTGCCGGCAATAGATTGTACGTCGCATATTGGGTTTAATAACAACATATCATAACATCACGCCTGTAATCGCCGAAGGCCGCAGAGGTGTACCTAATATAGGTACACCCAAATTTTGACTGTTATGTTAAAGTCCGATGTAGTTGACGGCAAACGGCAAAAAAAAATGTAATAAAATATCTTTATTTCGGGTAAGCAACATCCATATTATGGGTTAGTAAAAACAAAAAGATAACTTATATCTAAGGTATCTATGTTAGTAAATTTAATATTTATTTCACAACAAGGCTGTTGTTTCGAATACGTCTCTGAACAACATCACCTAACAAAGGAGAATCGTACCTCCCCGCAATGGTCTTCAGGATGAAGAAGGAACTGCCCCGCACTCTGTAGAGCAAAGAGGCAGATCTCTGTCTGACGATGGCTATTGCTGGCATCAATGATAATAAGCATGTATTTGAACTAGCGCATCGGCCTTGCTTTGCACGATTTTTATTATATGTCAACATTGAGATTCTATGTTGTAAATATTATTATAAATCTCCAAGATCATGAAAACTTTATCAAAATCCGTTCCGCTGTTTAGAAGAACAACGCAATCACACAAACATACACAATAAGCTACTTTATTTTAACTACATTGTTGAACAGCTATTTTATTTAATAATATTTGTACTGCAATAAATATTATTCAATTCAGAGATATTTTGGTTGTTAAAAAAGGCTCCAGTTCATAACTGGTGTGGCAATCCCGATAAAACGTACTTGAGTAAAGCCGTTAACGACCCTTAAATAATATGGATGTTACTGACGAAACCTATTATTCAGAGTTTCGGATAGTGAGTTATTGTTCTGTTAGTTGGTTTGGACTTTAGATGAGGCAAAGTGGGGTAACGGCGCTGGTTTGCTTGATGAGTGATAACTTAACAAAGCTACCTATCATGCGTTTTGATTATATTATATTAGTTTCGTTTTGAGTTTGAATTTATGTCTATATTTAACTTAAACTCAAGGCTTTTATCTCGGGGCTGCGGGTCCCGTCGGGGCTGCGGGTCGTTCACAAGTTACCGCGGCCACGACATATAGGGTTTAGAAGGAACATGGGTGGTTTTTAGTCAGTAGATGTCTGACACTCCCTTTCGCTCTGCCCAAGAGTGGGAGGGGTTATTTGATGATTATCCACCCGCCAAAAATAAAGGCTTTTATCTTCATTAGACCATTACCTGCAGGTACTTTTGAGAGAGGCAGTTTTGAATAGGATAGTTGATAAAAAAAGCTAATTAGTCCGTCAGATACATTTCCAAAAAAATATGTTCTTTTTTCGCGTTAACAAAAAATGAAGACACGCCCTTTGCAGTACATATTTTGTAACACGTAGTGACGTTACAAGCCCCCACTCTTGATCTTTGACGCGTTTTATGGGGATGGGACCTATTACCCTGTCTCTACTTACTGGGTTTTGGAGGTCAAATAGGCATTCTAACCGGATGCAGCTGAATACCAAAACTGACCGACCCCAACGTAATAGGGTGGTTAACAAAAATAATCTAATTAGTCAGATAGATAGATTTCTAAAAAATATTGGACACGTATTTTTTCTTTTTTCACGTAAGCAAACAATGAAGATGATACAGTGCTTTGAAAATTCGTGTGAAGTCATATTCTTAAGACATTGGTATGATGCCATTTTTTACCGATCAGTGACGTTACAAACCCCCACTCAAATCTTTGACGCGAACTTCGTCAATTTTTATTGATTTGATAAAACAAAAAAACGTATCCAATATTTTTCGATAATCTAACAGACGGACTAATTAAAATCACATTTTTTTAGTCAGTAAACCAGTAAACATCCCTCATGTTAAATGGTTGGGTAGATGATGATGATTTGAAACAACACCTAAGTATTAAGTAAATAAAATTCATGTTTTGACTGCAAAAAACAACAACAATAAAACATGAAAGAAGCTATTTGTGCATTCAATAAAAAGTCCTAAATAAATACGAAACAAATTGAAAATTCCTCCATTTTTCACTGGTGTTACAATTTCGAAACAAAATAATGCTAAAATCCTTCCTTTGCAGTCTAGAGCTATAACGTGAAAAATCTCTTTTCTTTAAGAGATATTCAGCTAAGAATGTTTCACAACTCGTATCATGCAAGTGGTGTACTTGCATGATACGAGTTGTGAAACATTCTTTAAACAAGTCTCGAAAGGATTTAGTTTCGGACTTCGGTCGGTTTGAATCGTCATGTTTGCGCTTAACTCGACTGCTTGAAGGTAATCCGTAGCGCTACAAAATTGCTGCTTAAGCAATTTTGTTCAAGATCAGGATTCCGTTTCCACCCACACTTGAAACACGTAGTAAGGAATTAAGTTTAAATGAAACTTCACATTTCATTTTCTGTTGTAGTTTCAGTTAGGTTTGAGCTAAAACGTTGGAATAATATAGTTACAGAAAGGGGCGGGCTGTAACTAACCGCGTGGGATTGAATTAGGAAATGAGGTATTACAGACAGTATCTTGCTTCTACCTAACTTACTTACAAGAAAAGCTAGAACTATGATACTATTTCACTTTCAGAATAATTAATTAAGTGACTGGCCTGTTGGTCTAGTGGTTAGTGAACCTAACTGCTATGCCGGAGGTCGTGGGTTCGATTCCCACCCAGGACAAATGTTTGTGTGATGAGCACGATCATTTGTTCTGTGTCTGGGTGTAATTTATCTATAATATGTATGTATTTAGAAATATATAAGTATGTTTATCAGTTGTCTAGTACCCATAACACAAGCTCTGCTTAGCTTGGGACTAGATGGCGTTGTGTGATAGTTTTGGAATATTAATTAATTAAGTAAATATTAACAAATAAAAATTTAAGCTTACAAACTAAAACCCGACTACGAATTAAAACGCAGACTAATAAAACCGCAGTCTTAAAAGTAGAAAACAAGAAAAATCGTCTTGTAAGTAGATTATTCGATAATTATTATAGACGACAGCTGTGGTCGCATGCCACTGATACCTGATGACTAGTCAGCTGCTAGTCATCAGGTATCAGTGGCATGCGACTACGGATTGCATTTTTCTTGTTTTCTACTTTTAAGACCGCGGTTTTATTAGTCTGCGTTTTAATTCGTAGTTGGGTTAAAACCCAACCCCGTTTTTAAACTTTATTTTTTATTTGAATTTTATTTTTGTGTGTTATTAAATATTCTACTTAATGTTGGTTTGTTATTTACATAATACGAGTAAGTAGCACAGACTAGACCGCGAGAACTGTTTGACCGCAATCTAAACGTGTTGACTTAAACTATAATATATTATACATATTTGTAATGTAGATACTTGCCAAGACCTTTCATTTGATACCAAACATGTTATGATTATCTTAATTTAATTTCATTCGAGCTTAGAATTTGATGTTTAAATTCCGCCTTGAAAAGAATTGTTACAATTTATATAGCCTATGTCACCCGGGCTATTCTTACAAACCTATTGACACCTCATTTATTAAAATCCGTTCAGTAGTTTAGGCGCTACGGTGGAACATACAAACATACATACATAAATACGTAGATTGCCAAAATCATTACCCTTCCTTTTGGCTTCGCCGTAGTGGGGTAAAAAAATGGCTAATTTAAGTAAAATAAACGAACTAACTAAATATAGCACAGGTCGCTTAGGCGTCAAAGTACTCCTCCATATCGCTGTCATCCGAAAATATGCCCAGGACTAGCAAATCCACGTGGGATGGCAATTAAAATTTTTGGCCAAAGAAAAAGCAAACCACGTCACGCGAAATGTCAACCAGTCAGCGAGACATTTCCCTAAAAAGAAGACACGCCCTTGAGCCCCATGACCCGACCGTGCGACCCCCAAACGGCTCAAAAAAACTTTACTAATTAAATGTAGGTATTGTTTGACATAAATAAAAACTACTGATTTATAAGAACTATAGTACTATCCAGTACATACTTGTACGGTTCGGAACACGGCTTTGCAAAAATATGTAGTACGACAATCCTGAAATGCGACATGAGTAAAACTCATACATACCTGACTTTGTCCGGGCCACTGCTGGAAATTCAAAAAAAAATACAGTTCAAAAGTATGTCCGTTAAACAGAACAACTGCCAGGTAACAGTAACTATTCTCGCACAGCGAGGTATTATCGCCATTTCAATAGTCAAAATTCGGCACATTGCGGTTGAACGCAACTCGGATTACACGCGGTGATTCCGCTCCTAAATGAAGCTATCAATTGCTATTGATTTTGAACATCACGAACTATTGGACATTTAAAAGCAAAATGGTTTTTCAACATTTAAAATTCCTAAGGATGAATTAATATTGCATATTCAAATGCGAGTAGAATGAGCTTATTTTAAAATTTATTACTAAAATTGCTGTGTTCAATTACGGATTACATGGCAAAAGATTCTTTTAATGTTCTAAATTCTAATTGTGACTCTTTTTTTCAAAAAAGAAAAAAAAAGAAAAAAACCTCCTCAAAAAAAAAAATCCTCTTCTTTTTTTTTTAAAGAAAGAAAAGTCAACAATGTAAAAGAGTCTGACGTTATAAAACCACAATTCGTGCTTTTCTAGAACGTATGCTCCTACCATCTCGTGTTTCCTTATTTTCAGTTCTAAAAGTTTAACAATCGTAAATATAGTGAGCACCAGTGAGCGCTATTGAATATCTGCGGACAAGAAATCTGTATTCATGTGTTAGCAGTTGCTAGCAGTAAATTGAATACGTCGTGACTCCGCGGGCTCGGTCAGGAATCCGAGGGGAAAAATTAAATTCCTATGGACGAGTAGCGTGCCCAACGCGTGCACTCACGTGCCTGTGGACAGTGTGGCCACAGATAGCGAACATAAAGAAATGGCTCAACAGTTTTAAACTTTTTTTTTTAAACCGTCTTTGAAATTATTTATTGGGATTTAAAATATACTGTTACGTTTTCCTTTTGTCCAAAAGCCAGCCAGCATGATTAAAATATAAAAGCCAATTAGATACCAAACAGAGAATAGTTACCTTACTTCGAAATATAATTCAAAGAACAAATCTCTAAGCCAGTAAACCGCAAAGCGCTCCCCATCAGAACTTTTTACATCTTTCCGAGAAATATCGTAATAAGCTAAAAGGTAATCTATTAACTCGGTCTGTTCAAAATAACGAGACAAAGAACTTAAAATACTAAAATCTTCGGCAAAGGGAGCAGCATGAGGCGAGGCTCAAGGCGACTCATTGTAATCCGGCCCCGTTGTGCAGACACTTCATAATATTCTTTTTGTAATGCAGTCAAAGTGGGGCGGAGGCTTAGCGGCCGCTGTAACTTGTAAGGCGCTGAACAAAATTAATGGCTTCCCAGCCTCCCTGCTGGGCTCTGCAGGCTTAATCCCGGCAACACGTGATGCAGTCCCGGCCGCTGCCTTCGATCACGGCGGAAAAAACGTTCCACAAGTTTGCCGTTAAGAACTTCTTCAACTTACAAGTTTTTAGCGAAGAAGGCAACGTCTTACGTCAGCAAAGTATTCATTCGTTTTTTGATCGATGGCGGCGGATGTTTTTTAAATCTTTTGAGTTGCGGCTTTATACATAGGGGTGGAGGAGAGTGATAGAAGATTTATTAAATCAGAAAAAGGTAATCGTAAAGATATACGCAGTTTGAATTTCTATGCTAAGAGGGTGGTCTTATGTTTAAGACAGTCACACAGGCGAAAGCACAGTCAGTTTAGCACAGATACAGATCTGTGCTGGTTTATTTTATTCCGTCTTTCTTTAAAATACTAGAAATTAGACCAACTAATACTGTACGTAGTGTACGTTGTACCGTTATGGTAAAAAACGAAGAAAGCAGCTATTTAGTTCACTACATTTGACTAACAGAACACGTGCTTGCACTTCGTTGACTAAGTTTTAATAGATCTTAGACGTATAAATAAATGCAGCCACATACATTACTCGGTCACGTTCACTAACTCTGCTCCAGATTGAACTAAACACGTAAACACTATCATTCATTTGATTCCAACACGATTCCTAGCAACGTAACACTATGTACATAAATATGCAATTACTAGGCGATAAAAACCAAAAGCACATTTAAATATATCGTTTACAGCATTCAATCAATGCTGAACAGAATGACTCCGGGGACATAACTGTTCGCGAATCATAAGCTCGTATTTATTTAAACAGAATAAATTAAAACTGAATAATGAAACGAACTACTTTCATTAATAATTAATCCCATCCACAGATAATTAAAATTATCGAATTATGTAATGGAATGAGCATTTCAGCGAACGGACTACGCTTGCTACGCCTACGCTACGCCGCGCGCCGCTACAGCTACACCGCTACGCACGATGCTACGGGAACCAATATGCACTTAAAGTGAATGCGACAAGGTACCCCGCGAAATTAAAATTTACTTATGTTTTTTAAAAAAACAAAACGCATCACTAAAAAATGTGACTTTACTGAATAATAATGATTAAAATCACCAAAACAACCCTCTCAGTTCATAAAGGTTTGTTGAGTGACTATTTGATGAAAAAGGCATTCAAGGAACCTTTATAAACTGCGCGCTACCTTGTTGCATTCACCTTATGGCTCATTTCCGTGGACGTTTTGTGCGGTGCGGCACGCAGTAAGTTTTAGTTATGTGACTTAAAAAAAGACATATGAGAGCATTTACGGAGACGAGCGTTTCTGTAATGCAGCATTACTTGCGGTGATGACATCGCAGCGACGCACGTGGCTTTGAGGCCAGCTGGTTTCCTGCAATCATATGCTCACAGAAAAGCGGCGTGCAAAACGTTGAGAAACCCATGACGGGACAGGCGTCACATGCGCCACGTCTTGCCATAATTGTTTGTGTAAGCGAGTGTTATAACGCAAGCCGCTGCATGTGTCGCCTCGCCGTAAACGAAAAAAAAACATACAACACACGCGATGCGAAGTTTTAACCGCAAATATGCTAAGACTTATCCGTCTAAAAGATTTATTACAACAGCCGTTGTGTTGTAGGTTTTGCACGAAATACGGGTGAAGCCGGTGTCGCAAGTGACGTTATAAAACCGCGCTGTTGCTCGTTGTGCGTAGGAGGCAGCTGTAACAGTTGTGGCTCTACACTAATTACGCACAAAGGCGACGAACGCGAAATTTTGTTTCTTCTTTCTCAGTATAAATAACGTAAGAAATTACGGTAAGAAATGTTGAGTTTGCGCTGGCTAGGTAAACCGTCTTTTTACTCATTTAATTTAACAAAAAAAGCTTTCCTACATATAATATATGTGTAAGTATGGACTATACAGCACTAGTTTGGTAAGTGCAGGTGGAACAGGGCAAAAGCGGCGCATTTTCCGCCATTTCCTTTCAGCGGAAAAACGCTGTGTAGCTCAAAAAGAGCGTTATCTTGCAAACGAATAAAATTCTCTAGATTTTTGTGACAGATTTTACGTACACTTAAAGAACAGGAATATTCTTGTTTTATAAGGTCAACTATCAGTATGGTAAAAGTATACCGAATTACAAAAACATTAGATCTATAGAATTTATAGGATAACTGACAAAGATTTGTTTGAAATTTAAACTATCTTATACCTTTTTTATTTTTTTTGGGGGTTGTAAAGTCATCAAATCATCCCTCCCACTCTTGGGCAAAGCGAAAGGGAGTGTCAGACTTCTACTGAGACTGTGGAATATTATTATTATATTATTATTATTATCTCTTTGTAGCGCGCGTGGAACACGAACGCGCCGTCGACACGGCTTGTCGTCGTCATAAGACGGGCGGACGGCGAGCTAGCCCATCACTCACCGTCCACAGGTCCGCGTCTACGGTGGCCGAAAGTTGTCACGTGGCCCCCGACGCCCAGAGCGTCTCCCGCGGCGGCTGGGACGTGAGGTTATCCATTTTAACCTTAGTTCATTTTTCATCATCCAAAATCTTGCCTAGGTTGGTTTGTGCACCGTAGTCGTGCTTCGGAAAGCACGTAAAGCCGTTCAGACATATTTTCGACAATAGATGCCCGAAAGTCTGACAAGCAGTCTCACCAAGGGGTATCTTATTAGCCGGTACCTACTAACTGGGCCATGGAGATCTGTAAAGCAGACGCTCTGTGTGAAATACTAGTTCAAATCAAATCAAATAATTTATTCGCATAATATGGGTAAAAAGATGGTACATAGTGCATTACATAATACTACAGTAAAGATCCTCATATTAACCACTTCTGGTATGCAAAACTTAAAACCACAGAGGTAAGTAAGTACACATTTACATTTTGGACTACATACTAACTTAACTAGTTATTATTGCACTGATAAGAACATAGTAACACTACGCTACACTAATTTTCTATTCTTATAACTAAGGGATTCCTGGGTCGTGTAGAAACATTTATTGACTATTCAGGCGTACATTTTTTTCCGGAATAATGGAATAGATCTAAGTTCTTTCAGTTCATTAAGCAATTTGTTAAATAATTTAATTGACATCGGGTAACAATTTCTTCTATAAACATCAGATTTTATGTTCGGCAAGGGAAAACTATTAGGATATCGGGTATTAAAATTACAGCTGCAATTTCACCTGCATTTGGTTAGACTGGAAGTCGTTCTGAACAAAGTTGGGTATACATACATTTGACAGTTAATTGATGGACACTAGCACTAGATAGCTACTGAAATTTAAAAAGATACGCAATAGACCTGCTGGTGTCGTTTATACTTGGACGTTAGACTTAAGTGTGTTAATGCACTTTGTGGCAACGTGTCGTTGTAGTAATCATAGTGACACATCCATTCACATTGCACGATCATTGCTGATTGTTCTAGAAATCACAACTATTATTGTACTTCTTTTCTTGTATATGATTGAAACAATATCTAGTTACTATTGTATTCCGCAGGAAATGCTTTCTGGCGAAGGAAAAATAAAATAAGAAAGAATACAATGATCTTTGTGACAATCTTTCAAGGTGTGGGAACTAGATTCTATTCCAAAGCAATTTTATTTCCAAACATCTATATAAACCTACTTACATTGAAGTTAGAAACACAACATTGATTGGCTAACATTTTATATCGTCTAATTCTAGAAAGAAACTGTCAACTAAGTTAACTTGTAGTCACGACTTAAGGGATGAGAGATTAAATCTATTTTTTGATTAGAGACCTATTCTACGAGGGAATCTTAAGTTTTTCGAGATAATCCATTTAACCTTTATAGGAATAAGGTATTTCGTCTATCTCGCAGGAAACCTTTGCCTTAACAGGATTAAAATTAATTTAAAATTCAAAATATTAATCTATCACCATGTTTAGTTCCTTTCAAACAGAACTTGATTTTTTTTGTGTCGCAGTTACAGGCAACCGTGCGGCAATCTTTTGATTGATGGAATAATAAACAAAATAATTGGACCAATGCTGGCCATAGCCAAGTCCCAATTTCTGCTTTGCTAGTAATGCCTAGTGCAACTAACACTAGGTGTTACCTAAATAAACGCCTTAATAAAACTAAACAGTTACATTTTCGTTCAACATTCAAGAACTTCATTCAATTTACAAACCAGTACAATAAAGGGAAGTAATAGGTTTAACTTAGTTTTACAACAATGTCGGCTAGTGAGAGTGGGAGCGTGAGAATTTCATTATGCTCAATAGCAGTTAGAACACCGTTGACAAAAATGACCGACCATGTGTTTGCGTTTTATATCTTAAAACAAGTTCCTCTATCATAATATAACACTAGTACGGGGGTCAGCGTGAATCGGGTTCGTAACAACCAGAGTGTATTATCGTGTACTGAGTAACTAATTGAGTATGAAATCTTTTAGCTTCATAGAAAATAAGTACTAGTTCTCAATATTATTATTTTATTTGTAAGGTTGTTAATCTTTTATTTATAGATTTATGATTATTGCTCAGTGTCTATTTAACTCATAGGTAGGATAGAGTACCTATCATTAAGCAGCATAACTTAGGCCAATAATGAAGAAAAATAAAAATTATCTTGAATTAACGACTATTACTTAAAAGTCCATAACAACGACCTGAAAATTTCTAAGATGACAGCTTAATGCTACAAGCATTAAGCTACTAAAATACTTTTAACAAAGTGTTACGGTTTCGTACCGTTAGAAAATTAGGCTTTAAAACAGATAAGGCGAACTTGATAAGACGGACAGATAACGCCATCTATCTTGTGTGATATGAAGTACAGGGGCGGCACCCCGAGGTCACGCTGCGACCACGGAGATTTACATTCAATTAGAACATCTCTGTCTGTCCTTTGGTCTATCCTGTTGGGGATTATAGGGATAATGTTGAACCTAACCTATTATTACTGAAATACGATCGTAGCTTGTTTTCGTAAAAGGGTGATGCCTAAATGGTAATGGTGTGGTCGAATTAAGAGGAAACAGTTGTTGGTAGATTCTCGTAGTAAATGAACGGAATGCACCTTTTAGTAGACGTTTTATAAGTGCCCATGTAGGCCTATGTGAAAGAAAAATAAAGAAGTGAAAGAATTTTGATTTTGAGATTAATAATCATATAACATCACGCCTGTATTACCCGAAGAATTAGGCAGAGAGATACCAAATAGTACACCCACATTTCGCCACTTATTGTCTTTATTTTGTGTATATTGCCATAAACCTGGCACAAATTCAGACTCCAAACATCCAACTGCTACTGAGAAATTAAAATCAGCTAATGATTAGTACCTATTTATTAGGTTGTTATACCTACAGGGTGTAAATTAACCCTTCACACATTCGTAAACCAAGCGTTCTGTACATCAAACTTAGTAACCCTACGCAAAAATGTTTGCTGGGAAACGATTATTTTTTGGGGTTTGAAAAATTTGGAACTTTGACCCCCAATATCTCCGTAACTAGGGGGTTCCCAGGTATGGTCTAGAACAAAACAATGATCACAGTGGTGGGGAGAATAAGTGTTCTTCGTTTGCGTTAAGGGTACTTTTACACCCTTTATACTAATGTTTACGTAAGCATGGGGGGAGAGAGGTGAGAGTTATTAAAATTAACTTTAACAAATTCTTCGCCCACAAGAGTAGTCTCACGAATCCCAAATGTTAGATTCCCAAACCTTTCATACAGAACAGTCTCTTGCTACACTCATTGCGACAAGTGCTTGAAGCCACGTACAACTGTAATGTATTGTGCAGGGTTGAAAGTCGGCGACTTGCACGTCCGTACAACCCGTAGGTACCTACTACCCATTCTCCCCGTGGGTACAACCCGAGTGGGTAGTTCCTCCCAGTTGACTTCACAACTTGCTACTCAATTTCGAATTAAAACACGTTTCGCCTTACTACACGGAGGTATGAAGTATTTATGTGAACTTAAAACCAATCCAAGTTTTCATGGTGAACTAACTGACTACGCAAACAAAGTTTGCAGTTGTATGGGAAGGATGTTTGGCTCTTGCGATGTTTCCTCACTTATCATAAGTTGAGGACCAAAATGTATGGATAGTCCACCCTTGTTCGATATACGTAATCTTTCTGTTAGGATGATGCGCTGACTCATCATCTTTGCCAAGACTTTTAACAACCATGATGGGGTCGGCTTAAAATCTAACTGGATGGCAGCTGTGTAGTACTATATTTTACGGAGCGACTTCATATCTGACCTCCACAACACACTTAATCGTAGCTAATACTCTCTTGTAAGACTAGTTATCAGACTTTTGTGTCACTGTCACATCTGTAACGATTGTCAAAAATGTACAATTGACAGGAGTCTAATTGTGCTTTACGAAGCACGAAGGAAACTTAGTATGTAATGGAATGATGTGCTGACTAAACGGCCAAACATTTACTCATGTAATGATGACTGAGCTATCCCGGTTCTCGTAGGGCCGCGGGCTGTTCTAAAGAGATGCCGCGACCTCGACACAGAGGGCTAAGAAGGAACATAGATGGTTTTTAGTTAGTAGAAATCTAACACTCTCTACCGCTCTACCCAGAGCGGGAGGAGTCATTTGATGATTTCCCTTATTCAAAAAAAAAAAAGAATGGCATCCAGTTTGCTACGTACAGGTTGCTTACTCTGGAATATAATTCCGATAGATCGAGATTGGTCAAACGTCAGTTGTACGTACATACATTATATGTACGTACACATTGTATGTACTGACAATTCCAATGTCGATCTATCGGAATTATATTCCAGAGTAAGCACCCTGGTCGGACAAAATTAAGTCATCGACTCGAAAAGATGAAGAAGAACGGCTAAATTAAAGAACTGTTCTGACAGAGCTAAGGACTGAACCAATTTCCTCGACTCGCCCTAGTTCGTCAGTCGCGTTTTCGTCCCCTAAACCAATCTAGCAATCAAACCTAAATTTTCCAAATTAAGTACGATGAACGTTCTTTTTCCCATCTATGAAACACGGAATTAAATCCATCCAGTATTGGCTTCGAGATTGGAAGGGGACGTCACTACGCCAACGAGATTTGATTTATTACATCAGGAAATATAAAATGGCTCTCATTGTAATGTTAGAAAGCTCTTTCATTGCTGAAATGCGACACATAAATGCAGACACGGCTTCTCAAATGTTTTCTCCATAATTGATTCTGTCCTGAGATATATTTATTTTATTCGACTACAGCAAAGCTCAAGGGAGTCGCTTTGTTTTCCTAGTTTTTGTTTTGCTACCGAAGTTGTGTGTATAGTTATTACAATAAATCAAATATACTGCGAGAATTATTGGGTGTAACTTGTTTAGGTGTTCCGTAACATCGCCAGTTTATTAGAGTTTGGTAATTCTTATAATTAATCGAAGTTCGAAATGACTGAGTGGAAACCTTGCTGTTGGATATTCGTGATATATTATTTTGTGCGAATAATGCTTTGTCTTTGATTAAGAATCCGACACCCTGAATTTAACGTCTTGAATTTCAAGCGTGAATCGTTGACTGGATTAAGAATATGATTATTTATTTGTTATTTGCAGCATTTATTTTTACCTTTGAATAATATTACGCCCGTTATCCCCGAAGGGTTTAGCAGAAGTGTACCATTAGTACACCCACATTTTGATAATTATGTTTAAGTCTAGTGGAGGTGGTCCTTTTGCCGTCAACCGGGCACGTATCCAAGCTTCGTTCTTTGACTTTGAAACTCCTGATGGAAAATCAAAAGATAATTTGAAGTATACATATGTGGGCCGCGGGTAGTCCACCGGTTATCGCGGCCTCGACATAGAGGGCGAAGAAGGAACATGGGTGGTTTTTAGTCAGTAGAAGTCTGACACTCTCTTTCGCTCTGCCCAAAAGCGGGAGGGGTTATTCGATGATTTTACACCCACCAAAAAAAAAAAAAAAGAACATGTGTAAAAAGTAGGGCCGCGGGTAGTCCAACGGTTATCGCGGCCTCGACATAGAGGGCGAAGAAGGAACATGGGTGGTTTTTAGTCAGTAGAAGTCTGACACTCCCTTTCGCTCTGCCCAAGAGCGGGAGGGGTTATTCGATGATTTTACACCCACCAAAAAAAATAAAAAAAAGGGTGTAAAAGTACCCTTAACGCAAACGAAAGGCTTTTGTTCTCCTCACCACTGCGATAATTTGTTGGTTCTAGACCATACCTGGGAACTCGGGATAGTTACGGAGATATTGGGAGTCAAGGTTTCAAATTTTGCAAAGCTGTTTTTGTAAATACACTAGTTTTTCAGGTTAAAAATTTACCTAAATTATCTTCATGACCCGTTTACTATTCAAAACATCCATTAGCACAATGTTTTAGGAGTGCTACATTGAGTTTTACCGTAAAATGTGATTTTTGACCTCAACAAAAAAGTCGTTTCCCAGCAAATTTGCGGCGGTGATGTACAGAATGCTTGGTTGACGTATGTGTGAATGGTTAATTTACACCCTGTATATCCCGTCGGGGCTGCGGGTTGGTCGAAAGAGATACCGCGGCCACGGCACAAGGGCTAAGAAGGAATATGGGTGGTTTGTAGTCACTAGAAATCTGACACTCCCTTCCACTCTGCCCAAGAGCGGGAGGGGTAATTTGATGGTTCCTCCCCCCCCCCCCTTAAAGTATACAAATAAAAAATATATTGAAACTCTAACATAAACAATATATTCATAAGACAAATTAGCTTCCATTGACGTGAAAAACTATTAAATCACACATAAACCCGCAATACCTAACTCTAGACATCACAAAATGTATCTACCTAAAGCAAAATGAACAAGGAACAATTATAACAATCCATCGGATGGTAATAGTGGCAACTACAACCAAAGTAGATCTAGGGGCGTTAACAAAGTTTTGCCGCTAAGTTCTATTGGAACATTCGATTACTTGGTTTCACTGGTCCTGGCGTCCTGGCTGTTTGAACTATGACTTAGCAACTTAATCTTTATTTGAAAAAAAAATCTGTTCGAACGTGGAAGGTAGTGATGTCTACAATTTATTGGAGTTGGAAAATGTTGGTAGCTTGACCGTCGACGTCGTGTGTTTTGTGTGGTATTTATTCGGTTGGATAGAGGAGAACCTTCTTTTAGGTGCTTAACATCTGTCTGTTGCTAAATGTACTAACAGACCTGTTTATTCTGTGGAAAGGTATTTGTTTACTGTATTTTTGTCTTACGGTACGAGAAAATAGACCTTTTTTTGTTTTTTTTTTGGCGGGTGGAAAATCATCAAATAACCCCATCCGCTCTTGGGCAGAGCGAAAGGGAGTGTCAGACTTCTACTCACTGAAAACCACCAATGTTCCTCCTTAGCCCTTTATGTCGAGGCCGCGGTATCTCTTACAACATCCCGCAGCCCCGACGGGCGTCGGCCCTTGCGGGCGGACCTTTGTTGAGCACAATTCAAGCTTTGTGCTAAAACTTAACACATTGATAGTAAACCTTTCCACAAATGTTCAATATCTTAAAACTAGGAACATTTCCAAGCCGGCCCCACTTAAATAAGGTCAGTGGAAATTTGATAAAAATTAATGCATCGAATATTTCATTTTATGACAAATCTGTTATATAAAGGGATCGAGGAAACCGCTGGCCGGGTACCACCCACGCGTCCGAATTCGGTTTCAGTGGTATTTATGGGCGATGATAAATAAAACCGCTCTGAAATAATAACTACTTTACCAGTCCTGTAGGGAACGACTTTTATTAATTTTCGGGCACGCATTTTTGGTAATTTTAACCACAATATCCGCTTACAATGAACGTTTCGACCTAGTTTCGGAAATTCCTTTAATCATTTTGGTGATAATCGCACATTTTCAGTGACCGCAGTGCTATTTAATTGTATGTAAAACTCATTATGCAGCTCAGTTTTGTCTGGGATACAGAATTAAAGAATAATATTTATTTGTTTAAAAACACGGTATAAAAGATGGTAAAATATAAAAAAAAACAAGAGCATACATGTTTTTGCTTACAATTAAATAAAATGTAACATTTATTGAAGTCTTTGACACTATAAAAACCATGACTACACAACCATTCGTGCAATTTATTTTTAAAAGAACCTTTATTTAGCATCCTGAGATTGCTTGGTATCTTATTATATTTACGCACACACATAGATTCACAACCTTTTTTTATATGTTTAGCTAGTCTAGGAACGATGACCAGAACTAGCTCAAAGGGGTCTCGTCGGTTACGAGGACATAAATCATCTGCATTATTAAACAATTCTGAATTTTATTTATTACAGAAAAGCCTAGTAGATGGTATTCTACAAGAATAATTCCGAAACTCAAGTCAGAGGCGCAAAACCTTATAATAAATATATAACCAGATCATGTAGGAGGGAGGTCTAACAACACCAGCACATAAATTAAAAATAAAACATTGTGACTACAAACAAACGTCACGTTTTGCTACATTTGTAAAATAGTGAGTTTGAACGTGAAGTGCGCGGGGTTTACGATGCGCCGCGACAGATCAGGCCGCCCGTAAATTACCCGGTTTCGGAACGACGGACGTGCCTCCGCCGTGTGAATAATTGTGTGTACTTGTGCCCCCTACCTGCGTGTGCTGCACCCCTGGCTTATTCACTACCACTAAATGAAGGCCCGCAAATATTTATGGAAAGCTCAACAATGGATTCTTTGACAAAAGTTTTAGTCATGTGTGATATGAGACACATTCATGCATAACAGATAAAAAACGCATTTTAAATTAATAAACCAAAACGACTGAAGTACGCGAACACTACATTGATGGTACCGAATCGACTCTTTACAAAGTCATTTAACATTTCACAACAAAATAAATACCTATGCAACTCGGAAACAGCTTTAAAAGTTTTGAAGTCTTAACAAAATTCAGAATGGAGCACTAAAATATTTTTGTATTTACATCGGCATTGTACTTACAACGTAAACCGTTTGAGCAAACTCTGTTAGCTAGATCTGCACGAAGTTTGCGGTAATAGGGCAACTCTTTCCCTCGTGTTACGATTTCGTCCGCACAGTTTTTGAACTCACTTTGGTAAAGCAGTTTCAAAATTACCCTCGTAACTCTCATTTATACAGCTAAGAATAGGAGCGGACTTCAAATCGTGTAATGAAGACTTTACTAAATTAATGAAATGTAACGATTATCTCGGCTTAGTCCGTATTTGAATTGTCTACCGAGGCAGATTTATTAAATTAATTCGGTTCCCGGCCACTAATTGTCTTTTGTGTCAATTCAATTGGAGGATTAAATTTGAATATTACTGTAAAATAGTTCTAAAGCAATACGACAGCTATGTAGGTAATATTTCACACAGATATGAAAACATAAACATGTGAATATTATTATGTCGATTAAATATCCATAGGGTTTTCATTCATTCAGTGTGTAACAATGAGTGTGTACAAAAGTATTTGCTTATAATTACAATTTAAAAATAGATAATATTAATTATTTGCAAGACGTGGAACCGATGAACAATATCGAGCTGTGTTCAGCAGAATGTACAACTGTTGTAGTAGTTAGACGAGTTATTTAGTCTAGTCGTTAAATTCACGCAAGAGCTTTGTTTCACGGAGAAAACTAAGTCTGACTTTGGGTTGTTTCTAGGTACTTGACTGAGACCTCAAATTTCCAAGTAAACTTGAGAGCTACTTGAAAATGCCGCAGTGCAGTGTCTGTATCATGAGAGCATGTGAACGGTTTACGAGATTAATATTTTATTACTCACATTCTACAAAAAAATGTGTTCCTTTGTTGCTCGGGACATTAAAAGATACGTAATGTCTTAGCGTACCGTTTCTGAAGATAGATTTATTGTTTTATATGTAAATGTTTCATAGCAGTCAGTTGAAGATACTGACATCACACACGAACCTGTTTGGTTTACAATATATAACTCAACAAATGGAGGCACATTTCTGTGTATAGAAATGTTCCAAATGTAGTCGTATTGGCAGATTGAGTCTGATATTCAGAATAAAATCATTCTTAATAATACGATAATAACATCTGAAAACCAAGTTTGAGCAAAACTACCGCATTTCACGAAAATGTTCACTAACTATTTCATTAGTACTCGTGGTTGGTTGGTTTTATGAATTCCTAGTAAACAAATTAATTAATTATATCAGTCACCAAACAAGTTTGTAATAACGGCTGCTCGTCTGACGTCACACATTGCCCTCATGTAACTTGCCTTTCAGAAGTTGCGTGACAAACTGACCGCTAGTTGGTCCTTTTATATACATATATTTATATGTTTTATATACATTGTACACAAGCCCGGGCGCACTGCCCAGTTTGTTTTAAACATTGACTTAGATTTATAACTGCAGTTATGTCGTTTTGACTGACTCCGTATTCGGTGGTTTAGGTTTTATATTTTACGCAAAGTAAAATTTTAACGGAACATAGATAAAGCTCATAAAATGAATGTTCTTTATCTAGGTCTGTCTAGGTATATAAAATTCTAAAGTCATCCGACACTTCTTGGGCAGTCGAGATGGGTAAAGCAAAGCTTATACTAAATTTACTAACAGGCTGAGATTTTTCACGTTCAGTTTGAATTATTTCCACGTATGTATATATATATATATTAGTACGAACTTAAAAGTGGTGTTTCGGAAGTTTATGTTAAAATTTAAGTTTTGTCTTTACAAACGAAAACCAATTTTCTTTCATTCATTTACATTAGAGAGGGGCCTCAGTCCCTGTAGTGGGAACTGTGAGCTGATGATAATGATGATGAGACTATATAAGGTCTATCGGTTAGCAGTGCTTCTCTTTTAATAAACCTGTCTTGTCCCACAACTGGACAAAAGCCTCCCCCATCATTTTCAAACTCTCTCGGTGATATTGTTTTCTCTGGCCAATCAGTCAGGTACGACTCCCAAATCGTCATCTAAGATTAAAATACTAAAAAAGAAAAAGTCTGTGAACAACGAATTTCATTTTTTTCTTAATATTTCCTCACTCCGTTCTCGTCAAAACCGTCGCCCGCAAATTATCTTAGTTTTAATAAGCAAGAAAGCAATCAAGATATTCCTCCTCGTAACTAAATGAGCTTCAATCTCGTTAGGAAGGGCACTTGAGTTCTTTTATTACTTCAGATTGTATTATTATCAGGTTCTGTCACTCTAAAAGTCCTTCTGACTTTAATGTTTGCAATGTATTTATTTTAACTTAATTTTAAAGCAAGTAATAACTTTCTGATCTTCTTCTTCTTCTCCCTCTCTTCTTTTCTCTTCTGACTGCATCGTGGGTCCACTGGTTACAAGCCCGACTACTATACTTCTGGGTTATATTCCCGGGAGTGGCAAAGTGTTATTGGGTTATTCTATATCAAGAAATTCTCCGAAACAGCCACGGAGTCTGAATTTGTGCCCGGTTGATGGTAATAGGCTCGCTCCTTATTTCATTGATGGGACTTAAAACCTAACTGGTACACCTCTGCCTAACCGTATTACAGGCGTAATGGTATGTTTTGTTATAATAAACCCTAAACGTAATTACATAACGTAAACTTTATCGGCTTTTAAAAATACATTTTATTTTACAGCAAAATCTGCACAATCTTAATGTTACTACGGGGTTTCTCCGAAATGGGAATAGCTAAAATGAATTTCTTGTAAAAAGACTCTTGGTCGAATTTCTCGGGAACGGATAAAGATATAAATCTCAGCTGTTTGTAGTTTCCAATTCGTCTTTCCACGATTCTAGGCGAAGCTCGCATGACCCGACCCAAGGGAGAGGTACTTAATATTTGGTGGCATTTTCAAATTAGGGTTTAGGGATTTTATCTCCCTGGCTTGCTACACTTTGCAATTGCGATAAATGTGGAAATAAAAATACTGATTTGGAATAGATGCGAGTTTATGGGTACCTACTCTTTATTATAGCCAAACAAATAACATGATAATAAAGGTACACCATTATTATGCTCCTAGCTATTTCCCAACATGTGGGCGACACTGCAACTTTTCGTCTTACACTTTCAAGAAATACTCAATAATTGCGATGGACAAGTAGTCTTGATACATGGCAAAAGATTACTCTAAAAAAAGCATAGATTCATCAAGAATATCCGTCGGCCAGAAAGATACTTATAAATCTTTTATTCCAAAGTTCGTGACTTTCTTGGAATCAACTTTGATTTGGTGCCATTAAACAGACTGATGGCGTAATGTACCGTGATTGTACGACCATTAACGAAACACATTTAGAAAAGAAAAGAGAAAACAACTTTTTACAGTTCTAGGTACTAGAAATGGTATGGTATACTTATTTCTAGACAACAGAAATAATTCGCCACCGAGATTCAGATTCTCCATCTAGAAGTTCTCATACTATTTTTAGATAATGAGATACATGCGCGACTGCTGACCATGAGGTACTGCGTTGGATTCCCGGGTCGAGCAAATTGAGATGTTTTTAAAATAAATTTTCAGCTGATCCTAGATTTGAGCCCGGTTGATGGCTCGCCCTCGATCAAACTCAAACTCAAACTCAAAGCATTTATTTCAATTAAACCTTTATAGGCATTTTTGAATGTCAGAAGAACAATTCATAAAAACAAATCTACGAGTGCAATACGTCATTCCGAAAGCCACCACGCCGAATCACACGCCGCCGAATGCCAGCAACAACGAGCACCGCGAGCACGATCACATGAAACTTAAACATAGCTGGTGAAATAGTACCTACTGTTGAGTGCATCTCTGTCAGATCCTTCTTGGATGGCAGGCGCAATGTTATGGTATGTTTTAATAAGACATTTTTACCGGACTTCTTACGAAAAATGGAGTTTCTCTTGACCTCGATCAATAAGAGTAAAGCTACAACAGAATCAACGAACTCAGAAGATTTCCACTCGCTAACTTTCCCACGATAAATGAGTAGAAATCACTAACAAACTCTACTCGAGAACTTCCTAGCGAACATATTGTCATTGTTCTTCCTTCCAGTAATACGGTCTAAACGAGTTGGTATTGAATTTTGTTCACTGTTCCAGTCACTACAATCGATCAAGTTCCGCTTGATACAATTCTTCATTTATTTATTGCAATTGCAACGTATTTTCAGCAACGCCTTTAGTTTAAAGTCTAGCTGCTTTCACATATCGATTTGGGTCTGAAATAGCACAAATGCGAAAGATATTTTCGTATTTGGAAAAAGGTTTGTATTTTTCGCGTGAATTGAAAATATATTCTGGTTTCACACTTCTTAAGAGCCAGAACATGTTCTAGTTTCAATGATTTTAACATAACAAAACATCGCGCCTGTTTTACCTGAAGGGTTATAGGCAGAGAGTCAGTACCCTTCATCACTTTGTTAAAAATAAGAAGACAATACCGGGTTTTGATTGTAGTTACACCCTTATATTGCTAGTTATATTTAGGCCGGATGCTATATTGACGGAGTCTGCGTCAACAATATGAGTTACGCGGATGACATGGTGCTGCTGAGCGCGTCGATCTGTGTGCTGAGGAGACTACTAAGTACGTATACGGAATACGCGCATGGTCATGGTTTGATATATAATTGGAAGAAAAGCCAGTACATGGTCATTGAGGCCATCGGTGGGTCAAACCCTGTGAGCATTCCGAATATTCAACTCAACGGTGTTCCATTAGATCGAGTGGAGCAATTCAAGTATCTAGGGCACCTACTTACCTAGGATCTTAAAGACCATGTTGACACGGACCGAAAGCGGAGAGCACTGACTGTTTCCACACTACTATGCATAAGCGGTGCGCGTGCGCTGGGTGCGGGCCAGCCCCAATGCTATCCTGGCCATGATTGTTGACAGACTGGACTGGCCTTTTTTTTATTGGCGGGTGGAATATCATCAAATAACCCCTCCCGCTCTTGGGCAGAGCGAAAGGGAGTGTCAGACTTCTACTGACTAAAAACCAACCATGTTCCTCCTTAGCCCTATATGTCAAGGCCATATGTTGTAAGAGATACCGCGGGTATCTCTTAAAATATCCCGCTGCCCAGACGGGCTTCGGCCCTTGCGGGCCCCTTCCATGTTGCTGACATCTCTTTGAGGCGCGCGTGGAACAAGAACGCGCCGTCGACACGGCCTGTCGTCGTCATAAGACGGACGGACGGCGAGCTAACCCATCACTCACCGTCCACTGGCCCGCGTCTACGGTGGCCGGAAGCCGTCACGTGGCCCCCAACGCCCGGAGCGTCGCCCGCGGTGGCTGAGACCTCCTTCGCTAGCATCACTGCTTCGCAGAAGGAGGCGACGGCGTCCCATTCCTCCTCGCCACGGACCATGGCTTGCACTAGGGCCGGACGACCTCGTTTGCTGTTCCAGTGCCAATTAGGAAATTGTTATAAAATTATTGTATTTATTATTTTGTTTATTTGTATGACCAACTTATGTATAATGATATTATATTGATGAATATTAAATGAATGGATTTTGACTTTTAATTGTATGTATTATTTTTATTATTTTAACATAATTCTATTAATTTTGCAATGAATTTTATCTACATTTTAATGTTTTATTCGTGTATATTACTGCTTGTATTGAGACTAATGGTAACAGGTGTAAATTACCTGAATAAACGATTTACTTATTTTATTTATTTGTTATATCCGTTAACCTATCACATATTTAGACTACAAGCTGCTGAAACTGTAACTTTTAAAAAGCAAAGCCTGTTATGTTCAAAATTGTCAGAACCTACTGTAAAGTTAACTACTGACAAAGAATTGTGCTTACTAACAAACGAAAAACTGCATTAATGTAAGACAGTTAACAATGCAATACTTGCATCGCGTAAGTCGCTTACGGTTCATTAGGCTTGACTTTACTCAGAGGACCAATTGTTGAACGCGGGCACTGCAGCATAACGATACGTAGAAATGCTCCCGAGATAAAACGAACATCCGTAGGTACTTAACCGGTTAAGTTAGTACTATTAGAAGTCAGGCAAATGTAAGACCGCATCCGCTCGACGGCAGGGTTTATACTTATCCACCTATCTATACAATAAAATAAATATTATCCTAAACTTCAACCCACTAACAAGAATTAAAACTAAGATTAAATTAAACTCATGGCTTCAAACACTGGATTACCAACAGACGGAAAACCTAATAAAAGGACAATACCACGCGAGATGACAAATAGTTAGATAGGCAAACCAAAGTCTAAGTTGTAACCCAATTTTATCCGCCAACTACGTTTACTCACACAGTCACACCACACACCAAACGCACACACACTCAGTCACACCATACAACAAACACACACACACAGTCACACTACACCCCAAAACACACACACACAGTCACACCACACCCCAAAACACACACTCACGCACTCACAGACACAACACACTCACACCTACGCTTAAACACACGCACACACGCCACACAAGAGCACGCATGCTTTATTATTCTCCATATTGGCTACTTTTGTTCTTCCTTTTACATTTTTTTTTTTTCTTATTAAACTTCTAATGTATAAATAGTGAACATTAGTATCAAAAAAGGGGTGTAGACACTGACTTCTGTAACACAGGTCTCACCTAGCACAGGAGTCAGGGTTTCAAATCGAAATGTACAACTTTTTTTTTCTTGTGTCAATAAAAATATTTTATTATTATTTATAGTCAGGGTAACCATTACGTCATGTTTGACTTGAAGTGGGACTGGGTATTTGATACAGACGGGGGTCTAAAATGGCCGCTTTAGTAAAATCAAAAACACCACGTTCAACATTTTAAAATGGTCACAGTTTTATGAGTTGATACTTTTTTACCATTTTACGAGTAATAATTGTAACTCATAAACAGCCAATTAATGTTCCCACTGCTGGGACACAGGCCTCCTCTCTTTTGAGAGGGAATGGGCTATAATCTACTACGCGGGCCCAGTGCGGATTGGTAGATGTCACATGTCACACTTCGAATTTGTTGGTTCTAAGCCGGTTTCCTCACGATGTTTTCCTTCACCGTTTTGAGAGCAGCGGTGATGAAATAAATTACACAAAGTAATGTGCCTGCCTGGGTTCGAACCCACGACTTGCTGTTCGTAAGTCGGGGCCGCCACCACTGGGCCACCGCTGCTCTACTAAGAATTGTAACTATTCATATATTAATATCCAATTACTATGGTTATGGTAAAGCAGCCATTTTTACCCGATTACGGCGAAGCCAAAATGAAGGGTAATGATAGAAGGGTAATAAGTAATATTATTATAGAGGACAGTCGTAGGAAGTTCGCATGCCACCTTGTTAATGGCAACTAGCAGCTGACTTGTGTATCAATGAGAACGCCATGAAGTATCAGTGGCATGCGACTTCGGCTGTCCTCTATAATAATGTTACTTATGTTAGAATAAAATTCTAATCCAAAAACCGTTCTTCTACAAAATAACTTTATTGAAGTATTACACAGTGATACACAGTGATAATCAAGACCAACTCGCTTCGTAGCTCAATGATAACTGCCATTGAATCACCAAAGGATCATAAGCAAGATTCTCAGCTGTAACTCAATTGACTACCCACGACATTTTGGGGCCATTTTGCCGCCATTACCGTATTCGGAAGTCAACATTGAGTTACGAATTTAAAATAACATTAAGAATCATATTACAAATAAAACATAGGATTATTCTAAAAATACAAATCAAAATCAAAATAATTTATAGTGGAAATAACAATTATTGATATTTTGTATAATTCATCTTTCCGTTCTTTAACGTTCAAACGGAAATCAACATGTTTTGATATAATTCATAACTTATTTTTAAAGGAACTTGACCAACGTATTTTAAAAATGCAAATTATTTAATACAAATTAATACATCAATTAAAAACAAGCTAACAATTCGTCCATCCTGATTAGTTTCGCGTCCCCGCGAATGACATCATTGAGCAAAAGCAACAATTAAAATATACCTATTACATAATATAAATTACTCAAACATTCAATACTTCATAGTACTTAACTCTAGAATGACAATGTTATTTCAGTTATCGTGCACTTCGTACTTTAAATTAGCCTTTCGCTCATAGCGGCTTTCATAATTTTGTGCACATTGCACTACAAAGTAGCCTTTCGCTCATAGCGGCTTTCATAATTTTGTGCACTTTGCAGTTTAAAGTAGCCTTTCGCTCATAGCGGCTTTCATAATTTTGTGCACATTGCACTATAAAGTAGCCTTTTGCTCATAGCGGCGTTCATAATTTTGTGCACAATGCACTACAAAGTAGCCATTCGCTCATAGCGGCTTAGGTTTAAAGAAGTTGGTGCAAATTACGCTTTAAACTCAACACTAAAGCTCATTATAATATAGGTTAATAATGATGTTGAGTAATTATTAGTTTTCAATTGAATAACACAAGGATACATTTATTAATTAATCTTAAAAATATGCCATAAATGCCCAATCATTGTATAATCACATAAAACTTTATCTAAATTTCGTACAAATTGAACTATTACTATACATTAAATACCTGGACGCTGCAAATCATCTGTACCCTCGCCAGAAGACGACTCGCTCTCATCTTTATTATTAAAACAAAGCCAAGGATGAATTTTGTCGACAAAAAATATACCCTTATACTTTGACGCCCCTCTCTTTTTTGTAATAGGAGTATCTTCAACCTCATACCTATCGTGATCCAAAACTTTAGTTACTCTGTATGGTCCTGAGCATTTAGCTAACAATTTTCTACTTTTTCCTACAGTATGCGCTACTCTTTCAACTCTCACCAAGTCGCCAATTTTAAATTTTAGCGCTTGCTTTCTTTTTCTATCGTACCGATTTTTCTGTTCTACTTGCGACTTTTTTGTGTGATCGTCTACTTCATTTCTAATCTCACGTAATTTATCATAGTTACAATCTTCGTCACGTGTGTTTTCAATTATGTCATCATCAATTTCCGAAACTAGGCTACCTTCATTGATTCCAGTGAGCCTTAACCCAAACAAAACCTCCGAAGGGGTTTTACCCGTACCTTTATTTAAGGTGTTGTTTAGGCCCCACTGTACCTGTATAAGTCTATCATCCCAAAGTCTCTCATCTTTACCATGATTTTGAGAAGCTAACGAATCCAAAATTGTTCTATTATACCGCTCCACCTGACCATTTGCTCTAGGTGAAGCTACTGCATTTTTTATATGATGAACTCCTATTTCCGTAATAAAACTTTTAAATTTCGAACTGGTAAACGACGTGCCTCTATCACTGATTAGCCGTTTTGGTACACCGAATGTACCAAAATAATCCCTAAGAACTATTATAGTGGAAGTAGATTTGGTATTTTTAACCGCTTTTATAAATTTTGTAAACGACTCTACAATCACTAAAATGTAACAATTTTTCCTTTTTGATTTCACGAATGGACCAACGTGATCGACATGAATGGTGTGAAAGGGTGTATTTATTTTAGGTATAGGGTGCAAGTAACCCTGTTTTTTGCCCGCTGGCAATTTATTATGAGCACATTCCAAACAAGAATTTACATATTTTTTAATAAACTTTCGCATGCGAGGAAACCAGTAATGTTCTTTTATTTTATCTAAAGTCTTATCAAATGCAAAGTGACCTATTTCGTCATGGTTTTTCTGGAGAATTTGCCACCGACAACCCTTTGGCACCACCCACCTCAATCCGTTTTCAGTTATTTTATAAACTCTATCACGCTTTAGGACGAAATTCTTACGTATTTCTACCATGTCGTCAAAGTTTTTGTCCGATAGGATTTTCTTGATGCGTTGTATTTCGGAGTCCGCTAATTGTACCGTCGTTAACCAATCGTCAGTTATTGTCATAATATCAAAAGTGTCAATAGCCTGAATTATCCCTGCGTTTTCCTTAGTTGGGTTCCTACTCAATGCATCAACGTGAATCATGCCTTTGCCGGATTTATATACCACGTTACAGTCATACTCCTGAATCAAACTCCACCATCGCGCAACTCGGGGTAGCATGTCTCGCTTCAAAAACGTTGCCCTAAGAGAGTTACAGTCTGTTACTATGGTGAAGTTTAACCCAAGTACGTATGTTCTAAACTTCACTAGAGCAGCAATAACGGCAAGAGTCTCTAACTCATAAGACGAAAAATGGGCCTCCTCGGGCGAAGTCTGTCTACTGTAGTAAGCTACCGGTTTGAAAACTCCATCGATTTGTTTTTGAAGTAAAACACTACCTATACCGTGTTTGCTGGCATCTGTGTGTATTTGCGTTTCAAGACTAGGATCATACAATGCTAGTACAGGTCTAGAAATCAGTGCATTCTTCAATTTTTCAAATGCCTCTTCTTGAGCTTGTGACCAAAGCCAAACCGAGTTTTTCTTTAGTAAGTTCGTAAGGGGACGAGCTATCTCGCCGAAACCCTTGATAAAACGTCGGAAAAAACTGGCTAAGCCGATAAACTGTCGAACATTATGTACATCTTTTGGCTTAGGAAAGTTTTTAACGGATTCAATTTTTTTAAAGCCCGGTCTTACTCCTTCTTTGGAAATTTCAAAACCTAAATAGTCAACATGATTTTGAAAGAAATAACATTTTTGCGGTTTTAATTTCAAGCCTGCCTCCCTAAATCTTTGAAGTACGATTTCTAATCTTTCAATTCCCTCCTCAAATGATCTACTCGGCACCAAGATATCATCCATATAAGCTAATGCAATATTATAGCGTAAATTGCCCAAGACCAAATTGATAGCTCGCTGAAAAACGGCTGGAGCGTTGGCTAGACCGAAGGGCATTCTTTTAAATTCAAATTGCCCATCGGGTGTTACAAATGAGCTTTTATTTCTGCTCTCTTCAGTTAGTGGAATTTGGTAATACCCTGATGCCAGGTCTAAAGCACAAAAATACTTATTCCCAGCCAAACGATCAATCTGGTCCTCAATACGGGGTAGCGGATAATGTTGCTTTATAGTTTTCTTATTTAGGGCACGATAGTCCACACAAAGCCGTTTATCTCCAGTTTTCTTTTTTACTAACAGAACTGGACTCGCGTATGGAGACTGAGACTCTCTTATGATGTCATATTTAAGAAGTTCGTCAACCATAATTCTAACTTCTTCCCGTTCCGAATGACTCAACTTGTATGGTCGATAAACGACTGGCTCCGTATCTACTAGCTGAATATTCATTTCCGTAACCATTGTCTGTCCTAGTTCAGACAAATCTTTGGCAAAACAATCGCGATATTGGTTCAAAGTATTAAATAATTTAAGTTTTTGAGTTACGTTTAAATTTTCATCAATGTTGAGATCATCCGATGTTAATGGAGGTTTATCGAATTGATATTGAGCTTCATGAATTCTATTAATGTTTTTAATATTATTATCAATTTGAAATGCACGTGCCAAGACTTGCCCCTCTTTAAATTGAATTGTTTTATTATCATAGTTTAGAATAGTTAAATAACCACTACCGTTTACTATCTTATAAGGGCCAACTTCTACACAATAGTTTAAGCGATAACCATTTTCAACAAAAATATTTCCATTAAATTTGAAATCAGTAAATACTTTTACAGAAATACAACCTTCAGCCTTAACAGTTTTGCGAGACTTCAAAACCAGTCGTATATCATCTTGCACTCGTTTATCACTAATCACCAATTTTTTATCGGATTTAAATACCCATATGTGGGGTTGTTCCGTAGCCGTCTGGCCAATAAGCAGGTCATAGTTTAAAAAACTATCAGGTACAATAATTGCCTCAACAGAAATTTTAGCGTCGTCAATTATTAATGAAATTTTAGTCTTACCTAATGCATCTACGTATTACCAAAACCTTTAAGAGACGGCAAATTATTCGTCTGCCACTTTTCACGCGGTACAATTACTTTTAGAACGGATTCCTTGACTAACGTACACTGACTACCAAAGTCTACGTACCCTGTCAACTGAACATTATTAACGTTAACACTTTTAATGAATTTGCTGTCCGCTGTTAAGTCACTAGTATTATCTAGTCATAATGTCTTGACTTCAGCTTTTGTCCAAACGCTTCTACTACAGTTAGGATCATCATGGCCAATGCGCTTACATTTTTGGCACTTAACAATAGGTTTTTTACATTCAGGTATCGTGTGACCCGTTTCATGGCAGTTGAAACACTTCAAAACTCTAACTAATTCAGTTTTCACAAGTTTACGCGTATCGGTTACAGAACGTACTGGTTTCTTATTGAACCTATCTAATCGTTCATGCTTGACACCCCTCAGATAGCCAAGCAATTTATCAGCATCCTCAAAACCTACTGCTTCTGCTCCATACCGAACTGACCTATCGTCCATTCCGTAAACGATGCAGTCAATCGCATTCCTTCCTTCTATACCACACCTATTCAAAGCTATTAATTTTTCATAATAGTACTCTTCTAAATCATCTCCAAACTTAGCTCTTTTAGCTAACATTTCCGTAAGTAAATGACCATAATTTTCGTACGATGGAAAAGCAGATTTAAGTTTTTGGACCCATTCATCCCATGTGAGCAAAATTGATGGTTGTCCTTCATACCACTTTTTGGCAGTACCTACTAGCTTTGGGAGGGCATAATGAGCGGTTTGTTTGAAATCCCAGCCGTAGATCTCAGAACATTCCTTAACTTTATTCAACCAAGTAACAATTGTTTGATTTTTTAATTTAGGATCGAATTCTGGAACTACATTACTATTAGTAAATCTTTCTTTACGCTCTGTATTTACAGCTGAAATAGATTGCAAAGATTCTTTGACTAATTTTAGTAGTTCGATATTAACAGCATCGGTAGATGCAGGCTGCGGCGGCACAGATGCAGTGTTTACATTTATAAAAGGGCTGACTGGACTACGTGATCTATTAATGCTTTCCCTGCGAGGGGTCTGCAATCTCCGACCCCTCTGCCTACTACGACTACGATCTAGAATTCTATCTGTCTGGACATGTCCATGCGGGTTCGTTGATGGCGCACGTGGTTTGTTACGCAGTAATGGCGTAATTACGACTGACCTGCTTCGACTTCTTGCCTGCGACTCCACAGGGCGAGGTGATCTTCTGGATCTACGCCGCTCGGAGCAACGAATATCGCTGCGGGGTGCTGCCGACGAGCGATGACTTTGTCTCGAGCTTTGAGTACGTATACGGGATCGGCTGCGTCTAGTGGACCCCCCCGGCATGGCGCTGTGGCGGCTTCTAATAGACTTACGTCTATTCTCGGACTGGTCACTAGGCATCTTCTGATAACCTGAAAACATTATTTGAACAACAAGTATCTATTTCATATAAATATGTCTTACGTATCAAACATGTTATCAAACATCGGCCAATAATTGAATAAATGAGTACTACATGGCGAGGCAGAAGAGAACTATTTGGAATATAGGTGGGTAGTTACTTTCAACCCATCCCAACAACATACAAGAAAAACCCCATTCATTGTGTCATCAGCTTAACACACAGCATTAATTTGATACCTACAGAGTGTAAATAAAAAAAAAACAAACGAAAAAGATATTCATCACCAAGCCATCATTTGAGCATTATGTACATAAAAAAACACTAAGCAAAAAGCATAGTGGAGAAAAGGTAAAAAAAATATATAGTGAAAATTAAAAAAATAAAATTAGGCCTTCAATATCTAACCAGAATGCTCCCAATTCAGTGTAGTACAAAAATGACCGTAATATCTGATAAAACCCCAGTTAAATGCAATAAAATCGAATTAACAAGTCATCTGTCAAAGGAATTGCATATGGATATTTTTTTTTTTTTATGGTGTGAACGGAAAAAAATGTCACAACACTTAGCAATAAGAAATGACACAATTAAAATCATATGATTGAGTATTCAAATACACTATTAACATACCTTATTGTAGGCGTATGATCACACCAGGGTGGTAGCAATAGTTGCACCAGAATCCTTGGTGTTATCCCTGCTTCTGAACTGTTAGAATAAAATTCTAATCCAAAAACCGTTCTTCTACAAAATAACTTTATTGAAGTATTACACAGTGATACACAGTGATAATCAAGACCAACTCGCTTCGTAGCTCAATGATAACTGCCATTGAATCACCAAAGGATCATAAGCAAGATTCTCAGCTGTAACTCAATTGACTACCCACGACATTTTGGGGCCATTTTGCCGCCATTACCGTATTCGGAAGTCAACATTGAGTTACGAATTTAAAATAACATTAAGAATCATATTACAAATAAAACATAGGATTATTCTAAAAATACAAATCAAAATCAAAATAATTTATAGTGGAAATAACAATTATTGATATTTTGTATAATTCATCTTTCCGTTCTTTAACGTTCAAACGGAAATCAACATGTTTTGATATAATTCATAACTTATTTTTAAAGGAACTTGACCAACGTATTTTAAAAATGCAAATTATTTAATACAAATTAATACATCAATTAAAAACAAGCTAACACTTATTATTTACTTATTTACTAAAATTAATTTAAGGTGTATTTTCTTGTTTTCTACTTTTAAGACCACGGTTTTATTAGTCTGCGATTTTTACGTAGTCGGGTTTTAGTTTTTTAAACTTACTTTTTTAAAGATCCTCTGCTAAGAAGGATTTCATTGTATCTGTGCTTGAGACTGAGTGCTCCGAGAAATATGTTTAAGGACAAGATAATGCCTAGTCGATCTAGTGTTCGCAAGTGCGAGTGTTGTGCTATGGTGTTGTGGTTCGATCGATTCCCAGGTTGGGCCTCGTGTTATAGGGTTTTTCCATCAGGAAACTCTTAGTAGCACCCACGGAATCTGGCTTTGTACCCAGTTGATGGGCGCGTCCCGATTCCCTTAGACTTAAACATAACTGGCGCAATGTGGGTGTAGTAATGGGTACACCTCTGAATAATCGTTCGAGGATTACAGGCGTGATGTTACGCTATGGAGGTGTATGCACTAGTGCTATATTTAGTAATGTTTTTTTTAAATAAAAGCTTTGATCTTTAGGACAAAGTTTTGTGTAAATGAAGTTTGACTTCTTTAAACTTCTATTTACACCAATTTTCCGCTGTAACAGGTCCTGATGCTGTCTACGATTTGTTATCGTAAGTACCAAGGCTTTGTCTAGAGGACAATTGAATCACATTTGTCTCGGTCTCCTTGAATCCTAGACTTAGAGAAAATATTTGAATTCCAAACAAAACTTTGGGATTATAATAAAATCTGAGAATAAATTAGATTTAAAGTAAAATAAAGTTCGTCATTGATTTACTCAGCGTAGCTCTGCGGCAAATCTATACCATCAAAAGGGGTTTGAGAGAAAAAATATTTGCGAACGACAGAAACAAAGTTAATTCAACCGGGGCTGCGGGTTGTTCGCAAGAGATACCGCGGCATCGACATAAAGGGCTAAGAAGGAACATCGATGATTTTTAGTCAGTAGAAGTCTGACACTGACACATTTGATGATTTCCCACCACCCAAAAAAGTTAATTCAACTGAAGTTAGCGTAAGCAATAGAGTAGGACATAACATCATGACAGTCATCCTGAACGGCAAGGCAGACAGGAACCTAAAAGTCCATCCACGTTTCCCCCGTTATAATGTTTAAGTCCCGTGTAAAAGAGGGCAAGAAGCTTATTTGCTATCAACGGGCACAACTCTAACCTCCGTGTCTGCTACTGATAAATTCCTGATGATAAAACATTTAACCCATCCCGGTAATCTAATCCAGGACGTCATGCTCAGCAGAGGGCAACAGCAGCTAAACGCGAGTTTTATAATGCGTTAAAGTAAGTAATCACTTCAGTAAACAAAATCAGAAAAATATATGATATTTTCCAGGATATACGCTAGTTGGAATGGGACGCCGTCGCCTCCTTTTGCGAAGCAGTGACGCTAGCGAAGGAGGTGGCAGAACGTGAGAGGGAGAGGGCGAGAACCTCTCGTCCCAGCCGCCGCGGGAGACGCTCTGGGCGTCCGGGGCCACGTACCTTCTCCTCGGCATTCGCGCTTGCAACAACTAGACCAAGCTAGCTTATTTTACCGAACAGCAAAACAGTTTTGAACGACAGTGTTGACATTTATAGTAGGAATAGCTCAAACTCAGAATCAAACTCAAAGCATTTATTTCAATTAAACCATTACTGGCACTTTTGAATGTCATAAGAACAATTCATAAAACAAAACTTCATCAGATCATTTGTTCTGTGTCTGGGTGTAATTTATCTATAATATGTATGTATTTAGAAATATATAAGTATGTTTATCAGTTGTCTAGTACCCATAACACAAGCTCTGCTTAGCTTGGGACTAGATGGCGTTGTGTGATAGTAGTAAACAAAAAAAAAAAAAAAAAAAAACTACGTTAAACTACGAGTGCAATACGTCATTACGAAAGCCACCACGCCGAGCAACACGCCGCCGAATGCCCGCAACGACGAACACTGCAAGCACGAAAGCTCGCAGCGACGCACACCGCAACAACGATTGCACGAGACTTCGAATCACGGAACAACGAATGCACGCCGCAACCGCTGCCCCGCAACCCGGAGCCCCGCGCACCCGCCGCCACGGCACGCGCCGTATTGCCAATTCCCTAGCGTAGATATAGCCGCAATAATATTTTGGAAAGTTACATTAGAAATACATTTACCTCATGTTAGACCTAACTTATACCTTATTGTTTTATAGCGCATTCGAGAAGGTGTACCTTTTTTTTCTTGTTTGTTCTTTGTTTTCGTGTGTTAATAGTAAAAACTTGTAAATGACCTTCAAGTTCGTTGTCTGTATAAACTGTAAGTTTCCTAAATAGAATAAAATAAAATATTCTGAGACAACGCTGAGGATCTCGTGGGTACCGCTCTAGTCGATCTCTTGGTTAAGCCGTGCTTGCCTAGGTGGCTCTGTGGACTTGTGACCAGCCGCTACATGACAAGTTTCCTCCGCACCTCAGTTCAGAAAGTACGTTGGTCCTACTTGCCATATATAATTCTTTGGAATAGGGGTGTTTACTGATTTACAAAAATCATCACAATTTATCAAATCAATAAAAATTGACGGAGATAAAACGCGTCAAAGATCTGAGTGGGGGGTTGTGACGTCACTCACCTATAAATAATGTCCTACAAATGTCTTAGAAAATGACGTCACACTAGTTTTCAAAGCACTGTATCGTCTTCACTGTTTGTTTACGCGAAAAAAGAAAAACTAGGAATCCAATATTTTTTTGGAAATCTATCTGACGGACTAATCAGATTTTTTTTGTTAACTACCCTATTCGTTACAAGTAGTCAGTGACCAGAAAGTCTGACAACCAGTCTTACCGAAGGGTATCGTAGTACCCAGTGCTAACTGGGTTGTGTAGGTGAGATAGGCAGTTGCTCAATGTAAAATACTGATGTATCCGGATAGACTGGACGTTGACCCCAACGTAGTTAGAACAAGGCTATGACTTAAGTTTACTTGTCTGTACAAATTTTGACCCATCTCATTTTCATGCTAAAATCGCTGCCTTTCCATAATATATAAAACTTCACAAATAAATTTTATTGCTGAAACCTTAAAGTTCAGATTTTATTAGTATACAGAGGGAAATTAAAATATTTACTTTGTCATGTTAGGTACACAAGCGGTGTTGCGCTTTCCCAGCGTTACGTGAACCTAAACAATATGTAAATAGGCCTGATTATTCGCTCGCGCCATTTTGTATTCGTTAAAGTCAGCGGAATAAAAGGTAACTACTTAAACGCTTAATTTCAGTTCTTTGTGAATTTGACAGTAGACAATATTGATTCTATTGCGCGTATGTACCTACAGGATACAGAACTTTCTTTTACAAATTATAAACAGCTGAGTATTGTAATTATTACTACAATTAAATTGAAAATATTATTTTTCAAATATGTAAACCGGTTAATGATTAATAATATAATCAATTTGGAATCTTTTGAGTTCCCAAATGCAATAATTGTTTAAAGAAAAATATTTCTGAAATATAAATTATATGCAGAATATAAAATATTGCTGATAAAGATTGATGGGCTCTAAAATGATTCGCTTCATGATTTAATTCGTCCTACAAGTCTATTTGACTCAAAATCGTGATATCTATAAATATTATTGAGTCAAAATTAGAGTTTAGTTTTTTAATTTTATTAATTTGTATAAACCGTGAATTAAATCAAAATAATCAGTATACTAATATAAAGCTGAAGAGTTTGTTTGTTTTCAAATTCAAAATATTTATTGCACCATAATATTTACAAGGTGTTATTGTATATAGTTTTGTGAGCACTGGTGGCCCGGTGGTGGTGGCCCCGACTTACGAACAGTTGGTCGTGGGTTCGAACCCAGGCACAAGCGTTACGTTGTGTAATTTATTTCATCACCACTGCTCTCAAAACGTCCCTCCCGTCCCGCCATCTCCTGCAAAGTCTTATACATATATTATAGTGTAAATAAATATTTGATTTGCATATTATTATGGATGTCGTTTTAAAGTCGGTTACTTGCGGCTCTTAGGAGTATCAGTAGGTATAGGTACAAACAGTAGATACACAAGACTCCAAAACCGAAATAAAAAAAGTTTTGATTAATAATATAATCTTCAAAGAAAAACACAATTGGGGCAGTGCGCAGCGGGCCAAGGATTAAAAAAGAGATAAAAAAAACAGTCATAAAATTACTTATTTATTCAGAATACAGAATATAGTGTTTATGTTAATGTGTGTAATTTAATTCTTAAAAAATATTGGCTGTAAAAGGTACGAAAGAAGACAAACACTGAAAGTTTATAGACCCAAATTTAGGTAAGTATTTAATCACCTTATTTTACCTCTAAATAAAATAATCAGCTAGATTGTATGGGATACTATTCCGAATAAATAAAGGTTAAATTATGTGCATAAAGTATTAAGTTGTTCTTAATAAAATTTGCATAATAATATGAAAAGACTGGAGAGGGATTCCAAACAAAATAGTTTATTTCAATAATGATATTCTCTGTGTTTAGCGGAGGTGTAAAGATCTGAGATACAATATTAGATATTTATGTAAGCCTGAAAAGCGTCTAGACTAGCGTAATATTGAATTCTAACTAGCTGCTTGGATATTTTTAGGTCCTGAAGGTATAAAGTGTGTTAAAGTACCATTAACGCAAACGAAGGGCATTTGTTCTCCTCACCACTGTGATAATTTTTTGGTTCTAGATCATACCTGGGAACCCGCTAGTTACGGAGATATTGGGGGTCAAAGTTCCAAATATTGCACAGCTGTTTTTGTGAATACTAATTTTTCATTTTATAACTTTACTTTAATGAACTCCAAGACCCGTTTACTATTTAAAGCATCCACTTGCACAGTCTTTTAAGAGTGATACATTGAGTTTTACCATAAAATGTGACTTTTGACCCCAAAAAAAAGTCGTTTCCCAGCAAAAGTTTTTGCTTAGGGTTTTTGGTTTTTACTTAGTTTGATGTTCAGAATGCTTGGTTGACGTATGTGTGAAGGGTTATTTTTCACCCTGTATGTCTTGCTAAATCGCCCACGTTTCGCTTCTGTCTCGTTTGAGGCGTTGTGTTCGATTGTAACGTCGGAAAAATAATGACTGTGTTTTTCCTTCAGATATTTCTCAAGTTAGCAGCCCGAATTTGTGCCCAAGTGTTGGCTATAGGCTTGCCAACTATTCATCATCAGCCTATAATATTCCCACTCTGCAGTGGAGGCCTGAGTTCCTGCGAACTCAGGCCTCCTCTCTAGGAGAGGGATGGGCTATTATCCACCACACGGGCCCAGTGCGGATTGGTAGATGTCAGATATCTTCGAATTTTTGGTTTTAAGATATGCCAATTTCCTCACTATGTTTTCCTTCACCGTTTTGAGAGTGGTGATGAAATAAATTACAAGGGACTAACTATTACAAGGGGTTTAATTTATATGTAACTGGCGAAATGTGGGTGTACTACATTATCAGGTACACCTCTACCTAACCCTTCGGGAATTTATATACCACTAAAAACAAAACTTGTAAAAAAAGCCAAGTCGCGCAACTCCGTTCTTTTACCGTAAAAGGTAGTGACATCCACGTAATACCAAGTCAGTTAATATATTCAGTCCCTACTTAAAAATCTTTGATGTTTTAAATAAATAGATTGACTTGGCCATCGCATCGCATTCGCCAATGTTAAACAGGCCATTGTAATAGCTATAATCGCCATCGCATTGGCCAATGTGGCGCAGTGGCCAAGTCGATCTATATCCACAACGAAGTTATAAGAGGTCAAAAATGGCCTGAACAGTTTCGAGAAAAGTATGGTACGGCCGTGCCACTTTATTGCTCGACTTTATAGGGGCACTGCCGTGCCCTCAGATATCGGGAAGGGGATGATCTTTAGCACTAATCGTAAGTTAACTGTGGGCGTCGGTGGGTACCTAGTGCTGGATGAAGAAACCAGACTCGTACACTGATACACTCTATCAATAATACCAAGCACAGTAGATCTAGATAGTTAGACACTCAAACTTGTAACTGTACGTACTCGTATTTCAGAACACTTGATGGTTCACTGCTCGCATGCGCCGCCGCGCTTGCCACCGAGAAGTGACGTACCGACCGGCCGGCGCACACACTAATGACTCTGTCGAGCGCCACCAGATGGTGTTGGCGTACTGAATACGACTCGATGCCGAAATATATTTTGTTTTTATTACATTGATTGGTAATCGCATTATGTTGCTAACTTTACACCTGAAAGAGCCGTAAGAATAAATATTGTTAATTAAATTTTACCTTCCCGCTGTAGTAGCCAGCATAAATCACTCTCTAGCCACTTGTTCCTTAATGCATTAGGTAAGTGTTAGCTAACACGGAATTAACATCATGGCCTCATTTTGGACTTTGTGTAGTACATTCTTGCACCTGCCGCTGTACGAAGGTGAAGTATAACCTATCCAATATTATTTTACGTTCCTATGAATCTTGCAGTTTAACTTCAAAATGTTTTATCGACTGAATTTTCCAGTTTCCAACAAGCTTTTAATGCAATACTGACAAATAGCCTCTCATAAAAATAAAATAATATTTTATGAGTTCTTCCTTTAGTATTTCTTAGGTTAGTCCAGTTTTATTTTTGTTGTGGGGTTCGGGGGGTTCAGAGAGGGGGGAAATATTGGATGAATCGGTAGATGCACCTGTAATTGGCAGCATCCGCAGCACGATGCCACGCCGGCGCCCGCATCCTGTAACCAGCAAATAGCTTCCCTCCCTTTATTAAATAAACTTCTAAAAGCCTTGGCAATTATTTAAAAAGCACGTTTTCTAATCTCTGATCTAGTTTCTAAAATATTGACTGTTAGGTATTACGTTACGTTTGTACAATCAATGCTAGACGTGCCGTAATTGGAACTGAATGAATGTTACGCACCGTTACTGAATAAATATTATTTATTTACGTTATGCAGATTGATATCCTCATAACAAAAATCACGTAAATAAAACTCACTAACCATTCATCGATTCTAATAATCACCAGTGCCAATAATTAAGAAAAGTGCGTCATCTATGTTTATTTATCATGACCTCAGATTCATAAGTTTGCTAGACCGATATTATATTAGATATTTATTTATAACTAGCGACCCGCCCCGGCTTTGCACGGGTGCAATGCTGATACATAACGCAAAATGCTACGTCCGTAATAACGTACGTAATTTTTAAATCTGTATAATATAATAATAATAATAATATAAGTAATATAATATAATATTATATTATAATATTTTATAATTAATATAATATAATATCTTCGAAAATATTCATTTAAATCATAAGCTGTAAAGGGCCATATAGATCTATATTAAATTAACAATGTATTTAAGTTATTTAATTGGATTAGGGTTAATGCTGTATTGGTTAAAATCGCATCGAAAATTAGCCATTATTTGTCGTAAAAAGTAAATGTCAAAAAAATGTTATTGTGGGATACCCATAAGAGATAGACATATACCATCGCGGAGTTTTCTGTAGGCCTTTTCAATGTGTCCAATACTTAGTACATTATTTTGATAAATCTCGTAGGGTTCAGCCTGCGTTTGCAATGTAAGCGGAAAAAATGAAATTATTTACGACATCACATTAGAAACCTCAAAAATAACAGTATTTCTCTACTATTTAATGGATGTTGTAATACGTAAAAACCTCCTCTTCAATCACTCTATTGATTAAACAAAACCGCATCAAAATCCGTTGCGTAGTTTTAAAGATTTAAGCATACGTAGGGATATAAGGACAGAGAAAGCGACTTTGTTTTATACTATGTAGTGATGATATTGCCTACAAAGGCTTAGAGGGACACCGATAATACTGGCACCCATTTCATATAAGTTAGACTGGAAAATTATACCGAGTGATCATAAACTTTGATACCTCTGGACTCAAAGGGCGTAAAGCAGCGATTTTTCAGTAAAAAATCTGTATAACATTTTAGGGAATCACACCACACGGAACCAACTGGTTCTATTGGAGGTATCTGGAAGAAACGATGAAAGAAAAACCATTCGTTGGGATTCGCACAGAAAAATAATAACATTGTCATGACATTTTAATAATACAACATAAACTAAAAAAGAAATCCGTACATACATTTCGCTCGTTATATTTAAGTGGCATGTCATGGGCGAGTCTATTGCAAACAAACCGGTACGAATCCAGACTCCATGGTGTTTATTGAGACATTGTTGATGGAAAATCCCAATAAAACTTTGGCTAAGCGGCAATTAGTCCTGCATGGGACAGGAAAGTTCCTATCTTATCCTGGTGCGACGGGTAGGACTAAAGGCTACACCAACATGAGTGAGGACTAAACAAATAATGAATAACCGATACATTACCATTCACATCAATCAAAGTGAGATTTTCCTATGATAGATGGGCGGCAACATCTAATAATTGGCCATGACTTGACTTTTTTTTTTTTTAATTTTTTTTTTTTACAAAATATAGACCATTTCAAGGAACTAATTTGCTTATTTTATTTTTTTAGGGGTTGTACGTTTTTTTAGAATTTTTTAAATTCGAGGTGCTTTCAATATCACTATGAGGCTGTATGTAGTGCGGTGTTGTACCACAGACAAATTAAAAAAGAATACAATGTCAATCTAAATCCAGTGACATATCCTTGACAGTTGAGATTGATACAGTGATTTATGAGGAAAGTTTCTAAGTATAATACATGCATAATATAGTAGAGAAAAACACCTGTGCGAAGCCGGGGCGGGTCGCTAGTATATAATAAGTTCATTGATGACAAGAGATAAACCAATCTTATATAAATCAAAACAATGATATAGAATACTTACATTAGAGCCTTTGCTCCTCGTATTTCCGCTATATTGTGTTGAGTGGACAACATCATATACTCAACAATCATAGCATTATTGACCGTAGGTATGTTACGGGAATCCGCCTTAGTATAATTTAAAGAAGCCATTACAACAATTCACAATATTTCACAAAAACAAACTTCAACAAAGCTGGCTAAACATAACCTACAAAATGTTGACATTGACTGTCTCGCAACCGAATGTTTCTTTTTTTCAAGAATGATAGAATGACAAAGGAATGTTCTATTATGCTTTGTTGGAGGGTCTGAAAGGTCAAATGAAAGTCATTCGTTAAAACACCTATAACTTTTGAAACAGTATGTATTTTTCAAATCTGGTAACAGGCATGAATTCACCTAAGCTAACCCTCGAAATGGTTTTAAGACAGCGCTTGAAAAAAAAAATTAGGCATGCCCAATTATCACATTATCGCCGTAAGTTATAGGAACCTAAGCAACGTAAGAAGCAACCAAATCACGAACCCAAAGAGTTAAAGGTCCTATTAAAATGGTAATATGAATATAATATGATAATGATTAACAGAACACCTCGGGTTTTAATCAGGATGACATTTTTTTATATATCTTTACACAGCTCTACCTTTATACCTTACTAGCGGATGTCACGCGGTTTCACCCACGTAAATCCCATTCCCGGCCGTGGGAATACAGGGATAAAAAGTAGTCTATGTTACTCAATGTGAAAGTATCTTTCCAATGGCGAGAGAATTTTAGAAATCGGCGCAGTTTTTGAGTTTATTTATTACAAACATACATACACACACACAAAAATACAAATCTTTCCTCTATATTATAATATTAGGGTAGATGTAGGTGTAGACTACCAACCTTCGTTGACTAAATACTGTGGTATTATCACAGAACTATTTTTCTCACACTACCGTTCTTTGTTTATTATTTTTTTTGTATTATGCTTAGTCAAAAGTTTGTGCAACAATAGTGTACTGTAAACTGTGGATGCTTGTTAATGACTTGTCGTTAATTGCCTCTGTACCTATATATTTTTGTATTGCTTTGTGCAAGCCGCTCAAACTGAACAAATAAATATTAAAAGCTTAAAATAACTGCAAAGTTTGTGATAGTAAACGATGTCCAAACTCTGGAGTGTACTACCAAAAAGACAAACTGCCGAAAACTTCAACATACAAATATGTTAAACAATCAACTACCTCGGGAATAATTTCGTGAGCACTTTAAAGTTACAAATAACACGCTTTCAAGAGTCAACTACGCAAGCTTTGTTATCACTGCTCGGAGTTTATATTCATTAGGGCAGTCCTGAGTCCATCCCCTTCCAATGTCTGGTCTCATACATAAGCTCAGTCACTCAACAGCATTGAGAACAATGCTCAAACTTCCCCTAGAGTAATAAAACATGGTAAAGGAAAAATTGGTGAAAGAACCAAAGTTACCGTCATAGCTCAAAGAATTAGTTAGGCCACATTGCTTGTAGAACCGATAACAGCTGTGGAAAGGAAAGTTCTGCATGTCGACCACGATTGGGGAAATATTACGTACTTCTAGAACAAGGGGTGAAGGGGCGAGGACTATTACGGGGATTCTATTGTGATTTATTGTACAAGATCTTATAAAACAATGGGATGATTGGGGTTGTAAATTAGCTTTGGGGTCAACGTACTAGCAGTGCTTAAAGTATCTAATGATAAACATCATGCTAGTCAGTCCTAAAATCAGAAGAACAAGTAGATGGTTAAAAAAAATCGGTTTTAAAAAAACAAAATTACAAAAAGTGAAAATTAAAAAAAAATATTTTTCCCTTTTCGTAATTTTGTTTTTTTTAAGGCGATTTTTTTTTCATCTACTTATAATTCGTGTGTTAGTAATCACTGCTATCTATATAGAGAGTCCTATCAGAGGCATTATTTACTTCAAAGGAGGCTCCAAACACTAAACCCAACATGTAAACCGAAACATAACAAACATTTTTTAAATTTAATATCTTGAAAGTCGAATGTTCATTTGTGGTAAAAAATAAAAAATCACAAGACTTTCAATTTGTCTCGAATCGCAATCAGAAGATTGTGAAAACCAACAAGATATTTCAAAACCGAAGCGGGATACTATTTTCAAAATCAATAACTATTCATACGGCCCGCTCGGTGCCTATACAAACATTATTCGAGAGCTGAACTCTTTGATAAATAAGAATATTCTTCAAGTCGACGTCGCGATGTCTTTACGTACCGCAAAAGAATCCGTCGGAACAAATCTTGGACTGACCGGGGTTCTATTATACAACCCTAGTAAAATGGTTTAGCTTGCTCAAACGTGCCGTTTACTGTAAAAACTTTGGAAGGGTCTAATCGAAATTGTCTTATAAGGAGCTAACGCCATTATCCTATCGAAATAAAGCTGATAGGTTCAAGATTTCCTTTTTATTTACCTTTATCTTTAACGTATATTAACCGATTTCTAAAAATGAGGAGGCTTTGTATTTTTTAAATCTAGAATTACTTAATAGAAGTCTTTGTCTCTATGTAATAGCACTTCACTTCTAAGCAATTCCTGCGAATTTATTCCCTAACCATTCAAAAATGCACAACGTTAATGTTCAAGTTTTCTCTTCTGCCGGCACTCTCGGAGTGCAACCCGTTGTTTTTTAAATCTGTTGCATCCTGTACCTATGAGCTCTAGTTGAAAACTATTAATAGGGATCCTCCCACATATACCTACACGTACTAAACAAACATCGCCATTATAAGCTTTTTCATTCCAGAAATGAATAGCAAACATTATAGACAATTCCAGGGGTTCCTAAAGGCTATTCAGCGAGATGAATTGAAAAATGTAAACAAGTTGTCTTTCAGTAGAGTTTGAAGCGAATGAGAAGCATATGCAAGAGTTTGTCCACTCCAACTGAACGCCGTTTGATGTTTCAAAGTAGCTAAAGCTAGGGGCCGGTTTTAAACAACCGCTTTTGGAAAAAATCTTCCATGTTTACTTCTCGTTTGAGTATTACCTTATGCTGAGAGACACGCTTTTTTTTTGGGGGGTGGGAAATCATCAAATAAACCCTCCCGCTCTTGGGCAGAGCGAAAGGGAGTGTCAGACTTCTACTGACTAAAAACCACCCATGTTCCTTCTTAGCCAGGCCGCGGTATCTCTGACAACCTCCCGCAGCCCCTGAGAGACACCCTTGATTCTTGAGCGACTGTAGAGTGATCTGGGTGCGATTAAGGGGTCGGGCAAAGTGCTTTTGGGTTTTTCCATCTGGGATTTCTTAGTTGAAGCCACGAAGTCTAAATTCGTGGCCAGTTGATGACCACAGGCTGGCCCCCCATTATATGGGACTATAACATAACTGGTGAAATTTAGGTGTACAATTAGGTACGTCTCTGCCTAACCCTACGGAGATTACAATCGTTGCGGCCGTGTCTCATACATTTCCGCTAATGGATTGACATAATCTAGAACACATTAAGTAGGATCTGTCTCATAAAAACTTCAGTTTAAAAGGCTTTTAATTTTGATCTTGGTAAAATGGAAGAACTTTCCATGTAATACAAGACAACTCAGATGTCCTTGGGCGGCAAACTCTGTCACCAGGTGAGGCACTAACCACGTTAAAGAAGAAATACGGTACATTTTGGAAGAACTAACTCCGATTAAATACGATCGGTGGCTGAAAACCACTGACTGACTAAAAAAGTCAGTTGCAAAAATGTTTAATTAAGCACTTTACAATGATTTACAAGAAAGCACGAAGCTCCAAGCCATACCACTTTGTCACCATTTAAGGAGTGTTAAATAGGCCCAAGAGTGGGAGGGGTTATTCGATGATTTTCCACCCGGCAAAAAAAAAAAGAGTGTTAATTTCTCGTCGGGGTTGTTCGCAAGAGATACCGCGGCCTCGGCAAAGAGGGCTAAGAAGGAACATGGGTGGTTTTTAGGCAGTAGGAATCTGACACTCCCCACCGCTCTGCCCAGAGCGAGAGGAGTCATTTGACAATTGCCGACCCCCCCACAAAAAAAAACAAAATAAAAAGGATTGTAAAATTCTCAGTAGGCTTTGATCATGGTCCACAGTTGTTCAGGAAACAGGCGATCATCGTATGTTAGAGCACGGAACCTATTAGCTTGTTTGCTTTTGTTCCATTGAAACACGCTAACATACGGTGTTACGTCGAGGTGGATTGCACAAGGCCTTAGGCTTTTAATCCGTTCTGTGGGCCATATTTGTATGATTCAAACATACCGCCCTTTCAAATACACGATTTGCAGGCTTGCTGCCTGCCGTTTGTTTTAGGCTTTCAATGACCTACAGCTTCAACATTATTGACGCGCGATTGACTCTGTCTGAAACGATGAATCATAACTACCCGTTTGGTTGCAATGTCTGTGTACGACCAGTGTGTTAGTATCCCATTAAGTAAATATTAACATTTATTGACCGAATTGCCCATCAGACAAAGAACAGATAGTGCACCTGCGTCTGCGCACACACTGGAGCACTATAATATCGCCCGCACCGATGGCTAATCTACGCTAAGGTAAGATAAGATAGGATAAGGTTGGCCACCGCGCCGCGCCGTGACCGTAAAAAGGTCAGGGGTATATTAACATTTTCGACATTTTTAATTTGAGGCTGTAAAGCTGTTAGATACTGTAGTCTAGTCCGCATTAAAAATGATCTTACACACTGAAATCTTTACGACATTAAAGCATGGAAAACTTTTAATTGAAAAATCACTGTACTGCTACTGCCCTAAGAGTGAAGAGATGAGTATTTCATAGTCAATTGCAGCCCACAGAAAGTCGTCATATGAAGATCTGATTAGCCGCGAGCTCTCCGGCGGTAACGTGGGGAGCATTTGTAACCAAAGAGTTCATGCATGTTAAATATGCTAAGGAGGTCTACTATCGCCAAGATAAACGATGCCCCGTCTTTCTTTTACTTGAAGGGAAAGTAAATTCAGTGTGTGAAAACACACGAACAGACTAAACTAGCTTCATGTATGTTTGACCTAAATAAAAGTTTATTGTTTTTATTTGCTACCACAATAAAAGTTACTTAACAATCAAGTGTGCAGCTTCCCTAAGTTTAAGTAAACATAATATAAGTTTCTTTCTAAACTACATAGAGATATCAAACTACTCGCTAGTGAACCAACCTCTTTGCGTCCTATACAGACCTGTAGATTTCAAAGCGGGTTGCCCTCGGCCTGTCTTTCAAAAGTTTACCAGTCCTTTCATATCTCCGCTTCAATTTCGCAGCGCAATTTATATGCACTTTGTAGCGGTGGCCGTTCTAAAGCACCTCACCGCACCGTTTATTCGTGGAGAGTGCTACTGGTAAACGCCGTTTTTTCTGGTGAAGAAGAGTCGTTGATGACGGCGTTCATAGTTAATGAGCAGCTAGTATCCGGCGGGTGTTACCGCGCAAATTGCCCGCTCTTTACAGACTCTCCGTTTGCCAACTCGACGGAGCCGCTCTAGCGTAAAAGACGTTTCCGACCGTGCGTTATTGTTTACCGCCGGAATGACTTCCTTTTGCAAGCTCACCTAACGAACACACAGATTGCAAGTTGTTGCAACTGCACAAATATTTCTTTTTTGCGTGACACGAACAAAAATGTAGCTATCAATGCAGCGCTCTCGACGTTAATAGCCCGCTTTGTGTGGCCAAATAGCTTCAGGCTTTTAATACGTGACGTGTTGCCAATGTACACAATTTTTATTATTTATTAGCACACGTGGTTGGTAGTTTAGAAAAGTATCTATATTAAAGTTCTTTGTTCGAATATTTTTATTATAGACATTACGAACGATCTTTATTTTCCTAAAAGACATACTTAAAAATAATGTTAGTATGTGATTAAAAATCAAAGACTCACCACACAATACCATTATATCTAAACGTTAATTTATATATATAAAATAATAGATAATTCAATTAATACAATACTTTGTCATGCCAAATACAATGTAAAATGACAACAATCTAATTTAACAATAAAATATAAAAGTTTGTGTTTATGCTTTGTTTTAATAAAATTTCGTTCATAAATCTTGTTTGTAACGACACGAAATAACTAAAAATAAAAGTCTACAGAATTCGTGCCAATGCCAAGTGGGTTCAACTAACATGGACGAATAGGTATCTTTTAGTAACAAAGACGTTATTATAATATATTTGAAGACTGAAAACAAAATTCATAGGTATATTGGGTACCTACCTATTAGTTGTTTAAAATTACAAAACGTTTGAATAATAAGTCGCAAGTTTCAATAACACTAATGTCTTTTTAAACAACGGAATTGTATGAATAATTAAAACCCATGGTTTCGTGACACAAAGGGCCGGGCGATAATGAATGGTCTTAAGTTAATTCATTATGTAACATGTTTGCTTAGACTATTATAGTAGAACCGTGAAGAGGTAGACTTGTTTTAACTTACTGTCCAGCAAGTCGACATTCTAGTGGAAAGATAATCGCGACTTTTCTACATTTTAAAGTAATTTCTAAGAAATTATGAAGTGTTTTGTGTGTATAGTATAATGCAAAAACAAATCTAAATCTGGGAAGTAAATGATTTCACAATAAAGTGAATGTTATCAAAATTTATTTGCTAAAATATTGATACATCTTAATTCGATAATCATCTCATTACAGTAATTATGGTATGCATAGATCATGAACAAAAACTGTTAACATAGAAACCATTTTCTACAGAAATTGTGCAACAAATCCATTGTTCATGAATATATTTGAAAAAGTAGTACTTACCTTTAGACACAAGAAAGAAAACATTTTTTGAGAAAGAAAATATCATGACTACCTTTAACTGTTAAAATAATATCAGCGATTGCAATAAAAAAGCAATAACATATATTGTGGCGGGGCAAAGAATGGTGGAATAATAAAAAGGGACAGCACCTATTTTTTGTTTAGTTTAAAAACAGTAGAGCAATGACGACGAAACTTCGCCACCGCGTCTTGCACACGTTTCTTGTTGAATATTCCTACTGGCTTATTTTGAAACTGTGGCGATTGTACGTCACATACTTGTAGCATCGGTGGCATATTTCGACGTCCAGTGATTAATGTGTTTTCTATTATGGCAATTGAACGCAGTGCGCATGCGACGAATAGTATTATTAGAGGGACGCTAAACGAGATCACACGGGTTCCTCGGGCGCTTTCCGACTCCCGAGTTAAGTGTCCGGCGTTCGCAATGCTTTCGACATAAACTATGTGCGTACGCTGAAGCGCTTTGAAGTTCAGTGTTTGTCAATTAATTTATAATTATTAATTACGTGACTTTTTTTAATTACGTGTCATAAATATACGTGTTTGTTAAGTTGTGCTCAGTGCCCGGGGAAGATGAACGCCAATAATTATGATGTTTGTAAGTCTATTTTCTATTTCGCTTTTTCTATTTTCGTCATGCATTCTTTAGTGACAATGTCTACTGTTCTAAATGTATTTTTCAAAAGCAAAATACTATGGTGAGTTTAATAAAATTCTAAATAACAGGTAATAGTGTTATTACCTATTAATATTGATTACCTGTTATTTTTCTAACTACTAGCGATAATTTAAACATACGCGGGATCATTCTCCGTTACAATATCGCTCAAGTTATAATAGGTTATAGTCCAATATATATATATATTATATATATATTTATAGTTTTTATTTATCAGCCAGCAACAATCGCTAGTAGATCCTCTTCACGCGCGGTACGGTACTTAATTATTATAATTGAATTCAGTTTCATACTGATTAAAACTGGCTGTTTTCAGATTGTTTGGGATTGTGAACAAAAAAAAAGAACCGTGTGCATCGAATTTTAATGAAAAGGATATAATTACTTACAAACTGTTATTGATTTCCATCAGCAACTTGTGTTCCTTGTATTATCGAATGTCTTTTGGGAAAGAATTTACAAAATACCGTACTTTATTTTCTTTGAATAAGAAACCCTTTTGCAGACTACCTCGCTGGTCCAGTGGTCGTAAGCGCGGCTGCTGAGCATTAGGTCCTGGGTGCCACTCCCGTGCCGGGCAAAGTGTCATTAGGTTTTACCATTAGAAATTTCTCGGTAGCAGCCATTGATGGCAATAGGCTCGCCCCTATCATTATCATCATGTTAGCCGAAAGACGTCCACTGCTAGACATAGGCCTTCCCTAAAAAAGGGAGGTTTGCCATAATCGCCACGCTTGGCAGGCGGGTTGGCGATCGCAGTACGGTCGATACAAAAGCACAGAGAACGCTGCTGCTGCATTCTCTGGTAAGTACCTCAGTCGCCTCTTACGACACCCTCGGTAAGATATGGGATGGGAGCTATTCTTTACGTCCGACACCATACACGGAACCCCCCCCCCCCCACATGGGATTTAAACATATCTGGCGATATGTGGTTGCACGATTAGGTACACCTCTGCCTAATCCTTCAAGGATTATAGGCGTGATGTTATAGTAGGCAAACACTCTTGCAAAATTTCGCGCTTCTTGAACCTTTTGTTAATACTGATAGGCAGCGTCCAAGTAGTTGTTTAGGACGTTCGTTGTCGGTCAGTTTGTGTAAATTAATTTGATTTATTGGTGTTACTAAGTGCATGTTTCTGTACTTATATTAATTAACACACATTGTAGGCATAGTGCATAAAAAACGGGTATTGCGTCCGCGGTTATGCTGATAAGCAGCTGATATTTTCAAAATAAAATCTTAATCACTCTCACTCTTTGGATTGGGCCTTGAAGAAAGTACGTACTTAAAAACTTAAAAATAACCCTGTATAAGTTTTTACTTAAGCATTTAGTCTCAGAATAATATATGTATATGATAGGATGGGCATTGCATTAACGTTTAGTTCACTACACTTCATAGGTAGTCGTGAATAATCCAATGATTATATGCATGTTTTCGCGAACTATTCTGATCAAACTAAGTTAGTTTTTATTGTTTTAAAGTACTTTTGTGAAAAACTAAACATCATCATCTTCCTGGCCTTGTCCCATGTGATTTGGGGTCATTGCAATAATAGTTACATTCAGTGTCTAGCATTACATGACCGCTCTTCTCACACCACTTGCCCTCTTCTTCTATATGCGAGGGGTCAGGTAATGCTGAACACTGACTGTACCTATTTTTCTTCCAGTTTCTCCTGTCAATCGTTAAGAGAATATGTGGGCGGAGATATTTTTGAAAATTAGGTATTTGTAGGAACTATCGCTGTCGCTCTGCACGAGCTAGGCGCCCGGGCGGCAGATAAGGACAACTGCAGATCCGACTGAATAGCTTAAGTAAAAAGTCATATTACTAGGTTTGACTGTCGCTTATTTCCTCAACATTTCCTATTTCCTTTTCAAATCATAGCTTTGTAGTCATTAACAAGAAAGAAAACAGGCGAAAGCGTTTCTACGGAGAAAAGACCTCCCGCATATTCTGTTAAGCTATAATTTACCTTTATATAATTCTTCATATCCTCCATCCATCTTTTCTTTGGTTTTTCACTCCTTCTCCATCCATCCACATTTATATTCATCACTCTTTTAGTCGATTCCCTGTACAACTTTTCCGTAACTAGTTTAATTTTTAAACTTCCGCAAAATGTGTAAAACTAAACGGTAAAGTATTTTTTTTTCAATATATTTTCTATGTCAATGAATAATGTTAACGCATATAATATTATATATTTATATAACAAAGTCTTTGTTATTAATGTTTTATCCCGTCTCAAGTATCAATATCGCTAGGTATCTGTTTAAACAAAAGAATTCGATAAATGGCGAATGATAGCGCAGTCTACTTTGAATCACTCCACTTCAATTCATCTTGACGTCATCGGCTTCTGGATAGTGATTAACTTTGTGTGCAAAGATTAAGACATCCCTGATGCTTCCTCGAATCAGCCCTCGCGGTACGCGTATATATGTATAAATATACAGGTCTATTACATAATTAAAAAAATATATATATATATTAAATTGACTATTAGCTGTTTTTTTTCCGGGAAATAATCTCGATATTTTGCCAGAATCAATTCATCAGAATCAATTCATCAGAATCATAACGATGCTCCAATTAACACCAGCTTTACTAATGAGCATTGATAAAATTAATGCAATTAACGCACATTACCTATTTAAATATAAACAAAATTCTACATAATATGTCAACATTGAAATATCAACTCAAACAAATCTGGGTATGTTTTTTTTATCTAGTCTGCCAAAAGATAACAAAATAATCGTCTCTGAATTAATTCGATGAATATAAAAAAAATATTTATTTAATTTGGCTTCTCAGCATTGAGTACACTGTTAAATATACATAAAAATATGTCAAACTTAAGTTTAAGTACCCCATTACTTAAAGAAGAGCACTACATGCACCATAATATGCGCCTTAACAGCCAAAAAAGAGAAATATAAATACAATATAATGAAAACGACAAAAGAATAATCAATAAAATATTAACTGAAATTATCAATCTAAACTAATATATTAATAAAACTGAAGAGTTTGTTTGTTTGAACGCGGTAAACTCAGGGACTACTGGTTGGCAGTAAAAATCTTTTATGTTGGAAGTCCATTTATCGAAGAAGGCTTTAGGCTATATAACATGCCTCAAAGAGATGTCAGCAACATGGGAGGGGCCCGAAAGGGCCGACGCCTGTCGGGGCCGCGGGTAGTCCAACGGTTATCGCGGCCTCGACATAGAGGGCGAAGAAGGAACATGGGTGGTTTTTAGTCAGTAGAAGTCTGACACTCCCTTTCGCTCTGCCCAAGAGCGGGAGGGGTTATTCGATGATTTTACACCCACCAAAAAAAAAAAAAAAAGGCTATATAACATTACGCTACAACAAATAGGAGCGGAGCATAAATGAAAAATGTTGCAAAAACGGGAAATAATTATTTGTTTTGAGAGCTTCCGTTGCGTGCGCTGCTTAAACTGACTGACCTGTTGGTCACTAGACCAACAGGTCAGTCAGTTTAAGCAGCGCGGTTAGTGACCCTAACTGCTATGCCGGAGGTCGTGGGTTCGATTCCCACCCAGGACAAATGTTTGTGTGATGAGCACGATCATTTGTTCTGTGTCTGGGTGTAATTTATCTATAATATATATGTATTTAGAAATATATAAGTATGTTTATCAGGTGTCTAGTACCCATAACACAAGCTCTGCTTAGCTTGGGACTAGATGGCGTTGTGTGATAGTTGTGGAATATTATTATTATTATTATTATTAAACGGTTTAAGTTAAACAAATGTCATGTAGGATGCAATTGTTCCTCTTTAAAATTTTCACAAAAAAGTCCGCAACAGCATAATTATATCTATTTATTAAGATTGACTCACTCTAACCATTTTTTACTATTAAAATGTTAGGTTAAACAGAATTGGTTTTTGCAAAGCTTATTTAACCTATATGGTATTAATATAATATCTAAATGAATGCGTTTGTAAGAACGGAAATTTAATACGGAATATTTGTGCCTTTAACTCTATTTAGTTTAAACAAACATCTTAGCAGATATCGCAAAATAAAAATATCCGCGCGACAAAATAATAACGCGAGTAGGTACGTGGAGATTCTGGCCTCCGGGAAATTCAAATTCAAAATATTTATTGCACCATAATGTTTACAAGGTGTTATTGTATTTTTAATAGTAAGAGATACATTTAGTAATTTACACATTAAGATAATCTAAACTGATATTATAAAGAGGAAAGATATGATACTCAATTTATGTTAATATGATTTGTTAAAAGCTATATTAGGTGACGCAGACGAAGTTGCATGGGTCAGCTTGTCATCAATAAAACAAAATAATCAACAAAATATTTAATAAAATGATCAATAATCTCAAGTCAAGTTAATAGAAGGAAGAACGTATCCCAGAATACATTATTTTATTAAAAGGAAAATTATTTTATGGCGTTTAACTACAACGAGGTTTGCTCGATTTCATGATTTATACTTTCAACGCATTCCAAGTCCTTAGCGTTGTACCACCAAGTAGATTCAAATTCACAACATTTTCCTTCTACAAAAATATAGTTCACAATTTCTCCGGAAGCACCGAGAAGATTGTTATATCCAAAAAGATATGATCACACTGGGAACTGCGCGGTTCCGCCTTCGACACAGTCACACTGGTGCAGTGCCAATTTTATCATGATCCTTTAAGGAATTTCATTCACCATACATGACTGCAATGTGTTTGCCATGAAATTCTCATGTATATAAAGTAAGAAACAACCGAGTTATGAAAATCCATTCTTTAGTGCTTTTTCTTGTTATTATTAAGAGCACGCCTTTGTATGTAGGCAATGATTTAGATATACAAATCGAGTAATTCGGGCTGATTGTGCGAAATTCCTAATTAAAACCATTTTTTGGGTTTTGATTAGTTCAAGCTTCACTCCTTGTATAGCCGCACTAACACTTAGAATGTTCAATTTTCTGTCCTCAGTGGTTAATGAAATAGTTATGTCGTTGCAAACTGGTATTCAGCTGCATCCGGTTAGACTGGGAGCCGACCCCAATATAGACGGGAAAACGCTAGGCAGTATCGAAAGGACTATTGGCGGAATCTATAGTTACTGTAGACTGAAATCATCCGACAGGATATCGCTCGCAGGTGGCTCTGTAGGAACAGGTTGTTCTCTTATATTTTATTGTCTAATGCATAGCACGCGTGAACAGTTTGCCGATAAAACAACACGTGCAATCTCCTTCAATCAGATGACTACAGCTAATATTAAATATTATTGATATTGCTGCACGACAAGACAAAAAAAAAGATATTTTTACAGAAAATTCCGATAAAATTTTCCCCGCCTTGCATATTTCAGTAGCGCCAAGAGGTGTTCGTTACAGATTCCAATGAGGTTTTATTTTGCATACCACCATTGTTCATATTTCAATTGAGTATCACATGATGGTAGATTTATATTTTTAAACACGGTATAGTATCTATTGTCTATCAATTCAAATAGTAGAATTAGAACCTACCCAGAATAAATGAAATTGAGATTATTAATCTTCTTAATCTGATGTGTAATCTATATTTGAAATTTTCAAGAATTATTTAGATAGACTCGATCATTATAAGGGCAGAAGATGGGTGTAAAGAAAACACACTGGGTGAGATGCACTGCTTTTATGAAACCAACAAATAAAACAATAACCCAGTCCACAATTAATCGGGTACAGTTTTCGGGACGTCTCAACTCCACTACGATCAGCCACTGAATGTCGTGCTCGTTGAAAGCTGAAAACATCACGACTCTGTAGAAGCTCTTTGTGGTGTGGGTAGACTTATAAGTAGGTTGCGTTATTTCAAAACTGGCGCGCTGGCGTTTCTTTTCGTGTCTGTACCACAATGACCGGATCCGATGTAATAATATGATAACTCCAGGTCAAATCAAGTTACGAACGTCGGGGCTGCGGGTTGTTCGAAAGATATACCGCGGCCTCGACACAAAGGGGTAAGAAGGAACATGAGTGGTTTTTTGTCAGTAGAAGTATGACACTCCCGATCTCTGCCCAGATTGGTCATTTGATGACTTTCCACCATACAAAAATACAGGTCAAATCAGGTTAACAATGCGAAAAGGTAAAAACAAAATAGTGGAGATTAATAACATAATCACAAAAAATATTAAATACAACCTATATTATACTTACACGTTAACATTCCAGCAATAAAGAGTAGACATTTAATAGTTTCATGTTCTTAATGACGGCTAACTATTCTCTTTTATGCGCGTTCATATTAAAGTCACCGATGATACATGATACCTACTCATCATCGTAAATGCCATTCCCGTGTAAGTGTCATTCATATACAGGGTGGAACTTTGTAATGCCACCTGGAGGGAAAGTACTCTTAATACTGCAGATAGAAAATTTTACTCAAAGGAAACATTCCTTTATTTTTGAATAGAAAGCAAACTGCTTTCAAAGATTTTCGAAAATTCTCTTCGCCCACACCCGGGAATCGAACCGGCTAAAATCTGTAAAAATTATACACTGTACTTTTATTGCATCCATCGTTAGGGTCAATTCGTTAAAAGAATAAATTTGTGTATCCAAGAGAATGGAGCCCATTTCGAGCAACTAATTACATAGTTAGTTTACCATTTTTTTTTTTTAGGTTTTTAAAGAGAGAAAAAATTCTATAGTACTTTCCCTCCAGGTGGCATTACAAAATTCCATCCTGTATAACAGCCTAAATAAATGACATACTCCAATACACATTTCTTGCGACGTTTTACATTAATTTTAAACTTTTCCCGTTGACACCTCGGTAAAGTTAATATTATAATTTACAATGCTTTTAACTGGCCATAACATTCGTCTCCCATAACGACTTCTGTTTTGAGTTTCTGAAAATAAGTAAACAAAATTGATTCGATATTCTTTCGTCTGATGTGCTCATAGGTTGTGTAATCTCGGTCTATTGTAATTGATAAATACAGGTTGTATTATACTAACTTTGCGGTAATTAAATACTAGTGATTGATCAGGCTGTCGCCCTTGCTTTTATTTCTTTTAACAGCACAATGCAGTCGTATTAGATCCCGTGGGTGGTAGGATTTCTGTATTGGCGAACAAATATTAGAAGTTTTTTGCCCGGTAGCAAGTTAGCCGATGCAAAAAAATGGAATAAGACCGTAGAAATAGGTACTGGAAAATTAACAAAATTACTACTTATTGAAAACCCAAGTTATTCCTCTTGTAAGGCTTTACAAACTCTAAAAGAGATCCCACCAAAAACACTAGTAAAAAAAGCCAAGCCGCACAACTCAGTTCTTTTACCGTAAAAAGTTGTGAGATCTATGTAATACCAAATCAGTTAATATATTTAACGTTTTAAAAAAGATTGACTTGGCCGCTGCATCACATTGGCCAATGCGATGGCGATTAGCTATTACAATGGCCTGTTTAACATCAATCAACAACAAAAATCAGGCTTCTAGTTTTATCCACAACGAAGTTATAGGAGGTTGAAAATGGCCTGAACTGGTTCGAGAAAAGGATGGTACGGCCCGTGCCGCTTTATTGCTCGACTTGGCGGGGCGGGGGCACTACCGTGCCCCCAGATAAAATTATTACTTTTTGGTCACAGTCAGGAAATAAAAATGGAAGTGCCCATATAGTGTGTTCTTATCTATCTAATAACAAATGTTAGCATGCTCTCTATTTATTTACTTGATTTCCTTATCTTATTTTTGTGACCTATGTAGAGCATATACCTACTTGTTTGAGAAAATGCCAACGTCATTCAAACCAAAACCTGTATTTAAAATAATATAAGGTCAACAAAATTGAGGTAGGTATAATATAAACAGGTTCAGTTTGATTGTTTCTAAAATTAGGTGATCGTGTCTGGTCAGGTGGACCAGAAAAAATAACCAATTTTTAGGGTTCTGTGTTATGTAGGGTTGCTTTAACTTACCTAACTGTTTTTCTGATATGAGTAAGCGTGAATAAAAAGTATAGTCTTAAAACAAAGTTTACTGTAATTATAAGTTCGTTAATAGTACCTATTTTTACTGAACGCGATTTTTTTGCAATTTTCATATAATTTAATCTACTCTAGAAATTCTAATTCCGAATGTAAATAAACAACGCTTGAACTGATGATCGTGTATTGCGCAACATTAATGTCATGACTAGGGCACCCAATTCGGTCTTTCCCGTTGCTTATAAATATCAGTTCTAACATATAGAAACCAGTATTTTCAATTGATTTAATAAATTGATTGTTATTGAGCTGTTTACCTCGCGTGTCAGACACCAGACATAAAGTCGAGTCATTCCGATCTTGGAAGTGGCAGAAATACATTTAATTTTATGCAATATCAGGGCCGATACCGATTTTAGATTACACCTACCCGAAAAGATACATATAATAATATACATACAATAATTACTCTTATCACCACATATTATAAAACAAAGTCTTTCGTTGCGACTGTCTGTTCGCGATGAACTCAAAAACGACTGCACCGATTTTCATGTTGTGTTCACCAATTAATAGAGTCTCGAGGAAGGTTTTTGTATATAATTTGACGCGGGCGAAGCCGCAGGCATCAGCTAGTATGTACGGTTGGCAGCCCCAGTCATAAATGCCCACAATATGAACCCAACAACATCCATCTACAAGGAGCCATGTCATGTCCATTTAACAAGGAGCTGTAACGGGTACCTATTTGATATACGTGTAATTAAAAACCGTGTTTTTTAGAATGCGTCGGGTAAACAATAGCCTCTATCATGGTTAATTAATTTGTGATTTTAAAAATATGTACATATATTATATTAGGTATAGTTTTAGTCAACATATATTATACGTATAGTTCTCGCGGTCTATAAAGTCTGTGCTATATACTCGTATTATGTAAATAACGAGCCAACATTAAGTAGAATTTTACATTTAAGAAAGTAATATATCTTTACGCATTTCACAAAAATAAAATTCAAAAAAAAAAAATTTTAAAAAACTAAAACCCGACTACGCAAAAAACGCATGCCATGCTTAGCCTACCTCGGTGACCACGATGGCGATTCTGGGTCACCCAGTCACCCAGTCCCATTTAAATATCGCAGATTTATCGCCAACATCGGCGATAAAGAACAACTAATCACAGACAATAGGAATGTTACCTAACTAAAAAAATATATTTATGTTTAGTCCGTCAATCAGATTATCAAAAAATATTGGATACGTGTTTTTTGTTTTATCAAATTAATGAAAATTAACGAAGATAAATCGCGTCAAAGATCAGGAGTGGGGGCTTTCGACGTTACTACGTGGTAAAAAATGTAGTGTGATGTGACGTCACATGAGTTTTCAAAGCACTGTATCGTCTTAAATTTTTGTGTACGTGAAAAAATAAAAAAATATGTGTCCAATATTTTTTGGAAATCTATCGCTAAATATACATATAGTTTTTTTTGTCAACTAACCTATTGTGTGTTCTAGAAACGGAACCCTTAGGTACTCCGATTCGCACTTTGACGATTCTTCTAAATATTCTCCTTGTGGTGTAATTGGCCACTTACATAAAGAAATAAATGATAATCCTTTGTTTGGCAGAACAGTTGTTAGCTCATCAACGTTTATAGGAAAATCATACTTAATTATTATAAGTAGCCAAGTTAAGGTTCGGCCAGACCAGTGCGAATTTTATGGACGCGACTTGGAACACAAGACTGACAAAGGGCGACATTGAGCTATATTTTTCCAGTATAACATGGTCTCGCTTTGTATAGGTTTCCCGTATAAAAATGATCCGCTTAACCTGGTTAGCATAGCTTGATTGGTCTTCGTGCGTACCAGATATTATACTAAAGTATCTATCTGTGTCCGATAGCCGAGGCCGCGTTTACAATCTGTTTGTACCAGTTGGAATTAACCTTAATTCGGTACTTTGCACAGAACTCGATATATATTGATAGTGAGTCCTGGATTTTTATTATTTTACATAACTCTCTCAGTCTTCTCAGGTAGTGTCATCAGTATTTTTAATAATTTCATTAAAACAATAACATTTTTGATTCGAATTGATTTGCATCAAGTCAGTGCGGCGTCATTTAGCTCGATACCTATAATTTCTGATTTGAATAGGATTTAAAGTGCACGGGTCCTCATGGATTAGTTAGTGTTTTGATTTGTAAAATGGTTAAATTACTAGTACAAGGAATACTTTTTAGAACGTTTTCGACGGGTAAGTTGTAGTGTTTCTTTATAAAAATGACAAATAACAAAGTTTGAGTTATTATTATCAGGGAATGTTAGTTAAGACTATTTTAGAGCAATTTCCAATCATATATTAATTAAAAATAAATTATGATATTTAATACTTTTTATTTAATAAAATAAACAAATGAACGATGCTATAAAATCGACCACAATTGAATAATAATGTTATAAATAAAACCTATCCATTTCTCATATTATCTACAAATAAACTAAACCAAATATGCAAACAGGTCAATATTAAACTAACATTTAGATGTGAAGAACCAGTATTTATTGTATCATATGACATGATGAAAACCAATAAATTAGCATCCCCACACGATACGAATTTTTGCACTATCGTTATTTCAATTTTAATTATATGACATTAATCACTAGACTAACGAGGGCGAGGCAGTAAATAAATTTAGTAAACCCGAAAACTAAAATAAATAATTTTATCGAAAACTGAAAAGCAAGTGCTTAACAAACGTTCCGTTACATCTGAAAATGCGGACAGTAGACACATGGTTGTGCGCTGTTTTATAGCAAATATTTTCATAGAATTTTGATTCACATTTTATTCTGATAATTATTATCATTTCATAGAATAGTTATTTTAAAGAATATATCATGGATTTTTGTTTCAAATAAAGTTGCAATTTAGAATTTTTATATCATAGAATAACAAATCAAATTTGATATTCTTTATTCTTATAGGGGCAAGTGCTTTACCTATGGACATTTTCCAAAAAACGAAATAAAACATTTTTTAAATCTTAACTAAATAACTTTTATTATTTTTTAATAAATCACCAGTCTTACATAATAATCAGCCTTTCTTAAAAATCAACTTAAACCTCGAAATGAATTATACTCATGAAAATAATCAACTTTTCTTAAAAACTACGGTTTTGTCCACAGGTTCATAACTCAATTGTTCCTATGGACAGCAAAGTTGTACCTATGGACTGTGTTGTACCTGGGGACGGAACTCTTTAATATAATAAAATTAAATAAAAGAAAACAAAACAATATACCTACCTCCAATAGTTTTTGTTTTAGCCGATGATATCTTTATTGATGAATAATATTATTCATAAGCTTTACGACATTCTTCAAATAAATTATTAGTAGATTCATCACTAAAGCTATCATCGGCTAATACGAAGCAAGCCATGCATACAAAACTTTCAGTCTCATCGTCAGAATCAAAATTCTGTCTGTATGACTGTGGAACACACTTAATATGAAAATTATGATGGCATATACTACATTTAAGCATTTTTTTACTATCTTTGGCATAAATTTTACATTTCGAACACATAACATAGGATAATTTTTCTTGTTTCAATATTTCAATATTTTTGGTAAAAGACTTTGAGCAACTGGCAACTGAAAGCGGGATTTCCGTTATTGTGGAGGAACTAGTATTAGCTGTAGAAGTACTTGGTTGAGAAATATCTATAGTAGTAGAGGTAATTTTAGTGATTTTCTTGTTAGCTTTCTTCTTAGTGGTCTTTTTTAAAGAGTCATTTAATATAGCATCCTTTTCTGGCGTATCTGTTAAAATTCGTGTTCTTCCAGGTTTTCTTCCTCGTGCAGCAGCTTTTCGCGGATTATTATGAATTTTGTACCTGTGGACAGTCCATAGGTACACACAGTTGTTTGTCCATAGGTACAAATTTCCGCAAAAAAAACATAATAGGTCTATGTCCACCGGTACGTTGGTTAAAGCATTAGTTAAACTCAAGAAAATAAGATAGAAACTACAGAGACCACATTGCACATATAATCTTTCAGTTATGTTCTATAACTTCACTGTAAAACTTAATCAAATACAGCTAAAAAACTTACTTTTTCGGTCCAAAAACTTTCTGCGCCGGCATAACAAAAACAAAACGGAAAAAAAAGATGGCGATACGTCAAATCTGTCAACCATAGACAAATGCTTACGGCTGCGTTCAAATTAGAATTTTAGGGTTGCCCGTTTCTCCAGAATTAACGGTGTCCACAGGTAAAAGCGTCCATAGGTACAGCACTTGCCCCTACTATTAATTTAATATAAAACTTTTTACACACAATAATATTTTGACTAGTAACAGTTTCTAAACATTCTAAGTCATGTCATAATTACTCGTAATATTATAACTATAAATTTTATAATCTCATTTCTTATTTAACAAATTTATTAAAAACTTTAAGGCAATCTAAAATAAAATCTAAAAAGGCAAATCTGTAAGGCACGACAGCGGTTCATAACTGCCGGAATGCCGTAATACTGTGACTTTCAATGTAGCGCTTGCCGGCCGCTGCCGCGGCACCGCTTGCTACGCTCGCTCGGCTCGCTCGTAGTTAGTCACAGTTCTAACCTATTTAGTTGGAGTGCCCTAAATCTGTTTATCATACTTCGACGTGAAAATATGTACCCATGTTTATTTATAAAGTTATGGATAGTATACAGTCTATATTTGCATTACCGTTGAAATAAAATATTATGAAAAATACTGGGTGTATTTTTCATAATATTTTATACAAAATTTAACAAACAAAATTCGTTAAAAAAATGTACGGTTTGATCAGTTTGTGAAATAAATAAATATTCGAATTCGAATATGAAACATTTCCTGAGCAACGAAATTCTTACAAATTTTTGTCTGCGAAACAAGGGGATACCGTAGAGACATACATGCCCTTATTCATAGCCACCTTCAGAGTAGTCATTTGTAGGAGTCATTTTATTTTTTTACTTTAGGTTTTAGAACATTGTTAGCTCGTGGCTAAATAGTAACAGTCTCTTTGGTCAGTCTTCAGGTTAAGCCGTGCTTTCCTGGGTTGGTCCATAGATCGGTCCATAGATTGGTCCATAGACCACCCATCACACTCTGAGTTTCCTTCGTGGCTCGGTAAACACGTTAAGAGGTTCTTCGATAGTCGTTACAGATATTCAGTTTGCTTTAAGTAAGATACTGGTATCCAACTGCATCTGGTTAGACCGGAAACCGACCCCAACATAAGCCGCGAAAAGGCTATGCAGATCATAAGTTTCAGAACAATATTAAATCTCGAAAACATTGCAATCAAAAAGTTTATTCATCGTCCTACAACTCTCCTGTATTAATAACTAAACTTTATATTTACAGACAATAATGAAAACACAAGAGTAACAAATGTAACCACTTTTGATCTCGGTTCTGCCAAAACGTGAGTAAGTACTTATATTTGTATTTAATTTTCCATTCAATTGCCTTCCTAATCATGAACATAATTGATGTAGTTTAAAATTCGAAGACGTATGACATCTACTATGCCGCACTGAAAAATAAATAAATATTATTCTTATTCTAACCTAGCTCCTTCCATAGAGAGGAGCCCTGTGTTCCAGCAGAGGAAACACTATAGGTTTTTACTATTGGCTATTATGCTTATATTAAATTTATCAATAAAAAAAAATACAAAATCTTCACTTAGAATTATGCTCCACAAAACCGTTTTCACGGTTTGTCTGTGGGAACGGGACAAACGAGATATAACTAACGAAGCGTAAAGTTTTTTGACGGCACGGTTGGCGCAGTGGCTGAGCGATTGGACTGCAGCGCTGCGTGTCGCGGGAACGATCCCCGCACGGAACAAATATTTGTATGGCCTACAGATAGTTGTTTCGGGTCTGGGTGTGTTTGTGTATGTGAGTTTAAATGTTTGTAAACGCACCCACGATACAGGAGAAAATCCTAGTGTGGGGCGACGTTTAAAAAAAAAATATTATAAAAGAAATAGAACAAAAGTATGAATTAAAAATTAAAACTAAGAGTTAATACCTACATAATAATATATAGATACAACGACCAAATAAGACACTTAGGCGTCCAAGTACTCCTCCACATCGCTGTCAACCGGGAACGTACCCAGAAGACTAGCATGTTTCATATGGATCTTCTTTTTAACATGCTGCTTACATTATTTGTTCCAGTAATCATCCTGAAGAAAAGCTAGAAAAACATATATTCCTTGCAAAGTGGTTGGCGAAATTACCGTGCACCGCGGAACTGAAACAATACTTAGGCGTCTTTCTTTGTGGTAAGTACACTCTTCATTCTCTGGGTCTTATCCCAATTAATTTGGGGTCGGAAAAGCTTGTCTTCTCCTTCCATACTTCTCTATTACACGCCATTTCAGCAGACACCTCTTTTTTTGCCATATTATCCTTAACACAGTCTTTTATACACTGGCCTGAAGAATTAATAACCAGTCTTTCAAAGGGCCAAGGGGTATAATATTACTCGGTGCTAACTGCGTTGTGTAGGTCTTATGTCGCTCCATGTCGTAAACGTGAATTGAACAAAATTCTATTGATCCGTGTAATTGATCTCCGATCTAGTTCGTGTCTGTAGGAGTGGGGTGTCACATCTGAGAAGAGGTTATGCCGGCTGAGCGGACAGTGGCACCGGCCTGTGATCTAATAACGTTACGAGAGATCACCGAGTTATCCACCAAGCGTGATGGTGTTTGAAAGATGTTTCATATCGATAACTTTACAGCGATCTTATTCTTATAACGTTAGTGAAATTTTAGACGGAAATTCGAGCTTATATATCTAGACAGTTTTATTGGAATCTTTGCTTTATTTTATTTTTTGTTATATTGTGTCTTGCACGATGTGCTACTGACGCAAAAGAAACCATTATTCATGAACTGTTAAAATGGTAAGATCAAAAAAACCGTGCATAATCAAAGCAATTAGAAACCATGTTTTTTAGAAATAACGCTGACCTTAATCTATCAACTCCACCTATGTTCGCCAACCTATGCTTTTCACAATTAAAAACAATGTAAACTTTTTTATTCACTCAAACACATTCATATGGTAATTTTGGACGTTGAGTATAGGCGAGGCGGAATTTTCAATAAACTAATTAATTATTAATTTGCATTATTTTGTTTGAAAGTAGACTACCTTCATGTCCCTTAAACTGTTCGTCCTTACGTATTCTTGTAATGACATTGCCAGTTATTCTGCATCTGGGGGCACGGCAGTGCCGGCCAACTCGAGCAATAAAGCGGCACGGCCGTACCATCCTTTTCTCGAACCAGTTCAGGCCATTTTCGACCTCCTATAACTTCGTTGTGGATAAAAGTAGAAGCCTGAATATTGACTTGGCCACTGCATCACATGGGCCAATGCGATGGCGATTAGCTATTACAATAGCCTGTTTAACATTGGCGAATGCGATGCGATGGCCAAGTCAATCTTTTATTTAAAACATCAAAGGTTTTTAAGTAGGTATTAAATATATTAACTGACTTAGTAGTACATGGATGTCACTACTTTTTACGGTAAAAGAACTGAGTGGCGTGGCTTGGCTTTTTTACAAGTTTTGTTTTAGTGGGATTTAATTTTAACGAGGCTTTAATGTGCCTTGTCCAAAAAATGTAACCTCGATATTTTTTATTACTTAAAACATAGTAAGTTTTTTAAGAAAACAAATTGTTTTTTTTTTTTAATTTAATTAGTTTAATATATATTGATTTTGAAGTTGTAGACCTAATGACGTCATCACTGGAAAAGATTTCTTTGCTCATTCAATGGTTTAATATGTGGATGACACTCGTAATGACAGTTTGCTTTTATTAGCATCCACAATAAAGATAACGGCACATTCAGACATGTGGGTATCGTGCGATTGCCATACCTATTCATATCTGAACACAGGTTTCACCACATTTTTTCAAAAATATGAATGATTTTATTTCTCGTACTGATTTTTCTGCACAGTCCATTGCAAAGGAAAATTTCTATAGAACCCTCCAGAAATTCAAGACAAAGCATACTATCCAACAATGACATTTAGGGCTGCACTAATTAAGGACACACATAACCTGTCATAATATTTGACGTGCATATTAATTAAACCTCGGTGCAAGCTTACCCGACTTCGAACATGCCCAACTACGTAACTGTAACGCCAAGCTTAGCCCACAAGATAAACTCAATTGCAAGTAGCGGCAAAGTTAGCTTTGAACACATACGTACACTAACATCAGTTTAACGATCGTAATAGCTAGGTAGCAACCTCATGCTGCACCCTCATTACACAAAACGTTACTGTAACCGCACGCAGCAACATTACACAGGCATACAGCGCTAACCGCTTTGTCGCGTGTGTTGGGTATGAGTTGCATATTCAAGATGCAAGTGCATGATAGCGCCTTTTAGTTAGTTAAAATATTGTTAGCAACGCGCAACGTGCAGTAGCAACAACATACAAACAACAGAGAAGTGATATAAGTTTTTCAACTGATATGGCCACTCACATTATTATTAAACAAAACAAAAAGTAAACATGGAAAATATCCCGTTTTCAGTATTAATAATAATAACATAGGAGTGAATGTGATATTCCATTATTTTGTATGTAAGTACTTTTACATATACAACGTTTAGTTTAATTAAGTTTCGCTCGGCTTTTATCCGCACTTAGCCTCTTGATTGGGTCATTGTGCGTGATGTTTAAGGAATACCTACTCCAACCAACATAGGTCGTCCCGGAATTGTAACAGCCTTCCCAGACTGCTGCAGGCTACCGGAAGAGTTAATGGGGATCGTAGTGTTTGTCTTCCTATACAACATTTATGTTTCAAATCTATCAACGGAAACTATATATTTTTCGAGAGAAAAAGAAATTTGACGATATTAACGTCATCAGATTTAGTAAATAAAAGACTTAAAAAAAAAGTAATGAGCAGAATTTGAAGACAAGGATATAATGTTATTTTTCTGCTCGATAGAATTTGCCATTTAGCCTCTGTTGCTTCTCACTGACTACTGAAAGTGCTGATGACCTCTTTTCAACGCCTGATTAAGGCAAAAATAGTGAGTTTTATGAACTTTAAAAAAATACGCAGATAATAAACATATACCCAATATTATGTTGCACTAAAAAAAATGCAATAAATTAACAAGTTTTGTCAAAAAATCCTTGTAAACCAGTGCAATTTTTTCGACGAACTGTCAATGTCACAAGACTCAAGCCTTAAAATTCAAAAGCTTGTCAGTAGGTAACTCTGATGATATGAAGCAATTGCAGTATCAGTTGGTCTAAAATGGCCACTTTAGCAGATCATAATAAGAAAATAATATGAATTGCTTATAAATTCACATATAAGGTCACAGACGTAGTTACTATTATGAATGGTCCATTTCACGAATTTTAACGCAGTTCATATTGTGATCCTATTAAGAACTGCTAAAGTGGCCATTTTAGACCCCTGATCACCTTCGCCAATTTTAAAATAACATCAAAATCGGTCTGAATTTGCCGATAATACTGCTGAACATACAAGAAAATACAGATGAATTGAAAACCTCCTCCTTTTGTAAGTTGGTTTAAAACAGCCTTTTTTTCAATAAAAAAAATCATCGAATAACCCCTCCCACTCTTGGGCAGAGCGAAAGGGAGTGTCAGACTTCTACTGACTACAAACCACCCATGTTCCTTCTTCGCCCTCTATGTCGAGGCCGCGATAACCGGTGGACTAACCGCGGCCCCGACAGGCGTCGGCCCTTTCGGGCCCGTTTAAAACAGCCTTCGAACACTATTCCTACAAATGAAACAAGTGTTATTGAAAATACTAGCTTGTTTTTATCTTAAACCGACCCCGCATAAACAATTATGAATTTATACTAAGTACACGTTGTGTAGTTAATTATTGATTCTTGTTAAAAAGCTCGCCAGCGAAGTATTACCGCCAATTTTTTTTCGGTCACTTAGTAGGTAAAGATGATTTTATGGAAGTGCCGGTAAAATTATAAGTTCATAAATATTATTATATTATTGTCCTTAGCCTGCAAGAAGTTATAACCACTTCCGAGACACCAACCACTTTTTAAGAAAGTAATGACAAAAACAAGAGTTTTGTTCATGTACATAACGAAGTATATCTTGGTTTATTTTTAAGAGATGAATTGTTATCTTAATATAATAGATTTTATGGCAGTGCCAGTCTAAGTCTAGTGCAGTTATGTGACATAAGTCTCAATTTCGAACCCAAGACACGCATCTCTGATTTTTAGGGTTCCGTACCTCAAAAGCAAAAAACGGAACCCTTATAAAATCACTTTGTTGTCCGTCTGTCTATCAAAACCCTTTTTGTCAGGAACGCGTGGAGGTATTATTAAGCTGAATAGATAGATAGATGCAACGGGCTAGTGTCCGCAACTCCACGCCTTCTTTTTTTTTTTTTTTTCCACTCCACGCCTAAAGCGCGTATTTTGTGTACGGGTGGGAAACTTATTCGATCCATCCCAACTCCCCGAGAAAGGCCAGCAATCCTTTGGTGTTACCGGAAATCTCGCGGAGAGTACCTGCGCACAGTGATGGCGGCCGTCACTGTGCGTAGCTGCAGCTTAGTAAGCCGGAGCGCTTGTTTGGTGAGGCGGACGTCGATGGCGGGAAGCGCCTCCTTGGCTTGCCTGCACTCGCCGTGGTCTTGCCACAGCTTGGCATGAAGTTCTCTTGTACGTTTCCTTACCAACGTGCGAAGATGACCACAAGGGAGGGGCACGATGGGTTCTGGTCCCACCGCCGCCATGCTTGAGCCCCTACGAGCGAGCTCGTCTGCTGCATCGTTGCCTCGGGAGTAGCTATGTCCTTTAATCTATTGAATGGTTATAGTATTAAGCTGAAATTCATATCAAATAAAGCTCTAAAGAACAGGACTGAAGCTCGGGTCAACTGTGTATTTCTGTTGGCGCTATAACAACAAATAATACAAATTAAAGGGGACTATCCTACTACGATGGTACGGAACCCTTCATGTGCGAGTCCGGCTCGTATTTGGCCAGTTTTACGGATTCACATGCGTTGTGTATAATTATCAAATGCTTCAGTAAAGGAAAACATCGTGAGGAAACCGTTATACCCGAGAGATATTTATCAAGGACATCTTAAGTTAAGTCTCATGAGCGGCACAAAAACTCTGACATCAGGTTAGAATAGCAACACGATAATGAAAGAATAGATTTTATAACACTACTACGTGTTGCCTGCGGCTTCGCCCGCTACAACTCGAAAATTATCCCACGGGAAGATTTAAAACTATTCTATGTGTTAATCCAGGTTCTAAACTATCGTTGTACCAAATTTTATCCAAATCCGTTCACTAGTTTTTGCGTGAAGAGTAACAAACATACCTACACACTCACACACTCACAAACTTTGATGTGATGTGATTTCCCAAAAGTTCACCCACAACGAATGAAACGTCATTCGCGCTACTCAAGATCTTTGTAGCTCTCTACATTGTTACGTGACATCGGCAAATAAGAGGTGTAAAGTCAATTGGAAACATACTAGAGCCAATTGCACCAATTAAACAGAGATACAGTAACTTTAACTGATCTCGGCATCAGACTCATAGACAACAATCCATTGCCGTTTATATTGAAAACAATTAAAGTCTCGTGAGCACAATATCATAGAGTACTTCACGTTTTGTCGATTAATAAGTTAATTGAAGCAAAAGTAGGAAACACGGTTCAAAGACTTTGGAGACAATATTGAGCGCGTTCAAAGAACTTTATATTTTCTGAGTTAAGTTGAACGGAGACCTTAGAAAATAAAGGGCACTCTCACAGTTTTAATTACCTTTGAGCATGATACATTTGTAATTTGGTTTAATATTCGCTGGGAACAGGCGGCAGGGAATAGTTTTTACTCGATTTTATTTTTAGAGATGATTGTGTTTTTCTGCGGTGTGCTATAGCAGTTCTAGTGGTGAATTAAAAAGTGGACGTCGAAGTAAACGTTGATTGTAATGAGTTCTAAAAGGAGAAAATCAATTAAAATTGTTGGTAAAGTATGAAATTTATTTATTTTCTAGAAAATAATAGAAATCAATTTTAAATATTATAATATATTAGAAAACGTCTAGTCTCGCTAGATTTAAACAATAAAATAAATTATAATAATACTAGCGGACCTGGTAAACTTCGTCCTGCCCGGACAGCAGCACCACCTACCGTCTGTAAGAAACACAAAAAAACCATACAAATTGGTTAAGCCGTTTGGGAGGAGTTCAGTGACAGACACACGTACAGTAGAATTTATAGATTCAAAATATAGAAAAATTCACCGGTTTATGTAGTCAACTTAATATCTTTTAGTAAAGTCAATTTAAAAACCGAAAAACAAAATTAATAAGTTCAAAAGTAACAGAGTTGTTTGAAGTTAGAAATAAAATCAAACAGTTTAAGGAACGGCCTGAGGCGTTGCTGAGAAACTGGTGCAGAATTAAAAAGTAGCAGGAGGAAAAAAACCATAATTTATTGAAACTCAGAGTTGGGAGTGGCTTTTAGAATGGTTTTTTAAAGCCTACGGCAAAGATTGAGTCTATTTAATATACCACGAAAAAAAATTACAAAAAAGTTGCTATCGAAGAACGTTACACAAGTATAACCCATAACATAAGTGTTAGATGAGTGACAGTGTTGGATAATTTAATCTGTGGCTCTTCAATTCGAAAATAAACCAGTGACCTATGAACCTACATAATAATATCCAGACCAGATACTGGCAGGATATCTGAACTGAATCAATTTGAATAACTGAATTTTACACATTCGCTTCGGGCGCTATCACGCTGCTGGCATATGCAGGACGCGGGCGTTTGCCGTAAATAACCACCGTGTAGACGCTACGCAAACACGCTACCAGCGTATCCCATACCTAATAGAGATCCGTGTCCACACAAAAATCGCCTGAAAACAATCAAAAATTGTTTAGAACAAAATTCACTTTTGTAGAACGGAAAATGAAAGCAAGTGCATACTATACATTTTTATAACCACGCGAATCAAGTTTTTGTAGAGGTAATTTTTAAAGCGCTCTGTAAAATAATAGCAACTTCCTTTATGCATTTTACAATGAAAATAAAATTTCAATCAAAAAGCAAGTGACTGAAAAAACCGAATTCAGTTAACTACAAAACGTTTTATGATAAAAAGAACAATCATTGTGAAATTCTTAACCGATAGAACAATGTCGGTCAATTGTTTTAAATGTTTTAAACCAGTGTGTGCCGAATGTGCCGATGTATGGTTCAGTACTCTTGGGAATAGTCACACTTTTGGTCACCTATCCGGCTATCACAGTAATTTCCTGAAAAGTGGGTGTAAAATCTCGAAATAAATAGTACATATTATAGTTTTCGACGGATTTTTTTTTACTTTTTCACTCAAAGACTACTGAAACTTTTTTAATGTAACTTTTTGTATGTGTTTTCGGCAAAACGAAAACTGCAAAAATACAACGACGTCTTGTTTATGCGATTTTAATTGTCTATTTTATCGTAGTTTTTTTTAGGTTCCAACTTTGTCTTTTAGTTCGATCAGAAAATATCACAACAACAACAACATTCCTTCCAGTAGTTTCTGCCTACTCCTATGAGAAAAGGCATGAGTTTGTATATAGGTATCTATATATATAAAAACCAATGCCACTTTTCGTTGTAATTTTATAACTCAAGAACGGGCTCACCTATCCAAACCAAATGTTTAGGTTTTGTTCAGACTATTTAGTAGATGGTTTATGTAAAGTTTGCACAAAATCGGTCGAGTGGTTCTTCATTTATCACATTTTTTGTAACAAATGAATTCAATAAATGGCGGATCATGTTGTTAATGGGGATTTTGTTGTCTTGGACCCGGTAGGTGGCGCTGCTGTCCGGGCAGTACGACGTCTGCCAGGTCCGCTAGTAATAGTATAAATAATACCAACTTTATTCATCTGAGATTTAGTTTAGATTTCAATGCAAGCATACCATGTTTTTGTTGAACAATTCGAACAAAGACCTCTGGGGTCCTTAGTGACCGGACTTCACTCTCCGTCGACCTGAACTTTGCGGCACGTTGATTAACACGGGCAAACTCTGACTATGTAGGCACTATGTCCGGCATTGCTTCCAGCGTATTTGTTATATTAGCGTTGGATAATTTGGTCGGAGTTATATTATTCTACGGAAGCGGTTAGTGATGTGTGTAACCTTAGCTAAGTTCCAACAAAGTTATATTTAGAAACACTTCATATCATAGTGCAACAGTTACTTATTCACAAATATCTGAACATTTATTGTCATCGTCTGCCTAGCCTTTTCTAAACTAAGTTGGGGGCTGCTTTCAGTCTGACCTTTTATCTGGACAGCATCTCGAAGTTAATGGAATTTTAACAAGTTGTGTCCCCCTATTTCTTTTCTTTATTGTGTGGGAATAACCTAATCAGGGGGCAGAGTTTTCATGTTGTCCTTGCGGGCTTGCCTTTACATTCCGTCACCGAAGCAAGTGATAATTATTCAATACACACATGGAATATATTATGAAAAATCAGCGGTGCGCGTCTTGGGGTCGAACTTGATACCTATGATTTGGCAGTCGGATGATTACACCACTACACTACCACTGCTGCTGCTATTTGGGATAAGACTGGGAAGATTAGCCTTTGGGGGGGGGAGGGGTCATCAAATTACTCCTTCCTCCCCCCTCAGGGCAGAGCGAAAGGGAGTGTCAGACTTTATCCGACTAAAAACCACCCATGTTCCTTCTTCGCCCTCTATGTCGAGGCCGCGATAACCGGTGGACTACCCGCGGCCCCGACAGGCGTCGGCCCTTTCGGGCCCCTCCCATGTTGCTGACATCTCTTTGAGGCGCGGATTCTTTTGGAACACGAACGCGCCGTCGACACGGCCTGTTTTCGTCGTGAGACGGACGGACGGCGAGTTAGCCCATCACTCACCGTCCACAGGCCCGCGTCTACGGTGGCCGGAGGTCATCGCGGGACCCCCAGGAAGAATAGCCTAAGTTTGCGTTTCTGTTCAAGTTTTTGCAAACATTTGGGTGGGTGGGAAATCAACAATCCCCTCCCGCTCTGGGTAGAGCGAAAGGGAGTGTCAGACTTCTACCGACTAAAAACCGCCCATGTTCCTTCTTAGCTCTTTGCGTTGAGGCCGCGGTATAGTATTTCGAACAACCTGCAGCCCCGACGGGAGCCCCCACCCATAAAGTTCTCACAAAAAAACGTTCGAAAACTTACGATAACCTTCACAGTGCACCCTCGAACAACCTGTTAAAGTTCCATGAACTTCGGAATACTTTCATGTTACCTCACCTTTTTCAACATGCAGTCGACTGGATTACTAAACAAAAAACAACGGCCGCAAATGAAAAATGTTTGATCGCCAAAACGAATTCATTGCCAATTATTCTTGTTGACACATTGCCTATGCATTGTTATTAGATACAACTGCACACGTGTACGTCTGCATTACATTCGTGTTGGCTTGTAATCCAAATAAGAAATAGTAGCCGTCTACATAACAACATTATACAGTGTTGTTGATGATCATAACAAATTATAACGACGCATTAAATAAGAAACGAAGCGCAGTTTGCTCTGCAATTAACTTTCAGCACATGAATTGCGGGATTGACAATTACCCGGTATTTTAAAAACATAGTTTTATACGGCTTCGTTGGTCTAGTAACTAGGCCAACTAGAATCTACTTGGTCGCCAGCGCGACTGCTATCAAGAAGTCCCCCGATCCTTCCCAGCTCGAGCAAAACTGTTTTTGGTATTACCATCAGGATTTTTTGGAAGATTGTGATCGGTTAATTGCAATAATAATAATAAATATTTTTTCTTTCTTACTTTTTTTCTTTCAATAGGCTCGTTCCGTTCTCGTACATAGGACATAAATAAAACTGGCATGTTGGTGTGCTATTAGGTACGCCTCTGCGTAACCGGAGATTATCAGGCGTGATGTTATCTATGTAACTTCTACTATCTATAAAATATATGATCCGTGAACTTGTTCTGTATATGGGTTTAAAAATAAGTAGAATTCTTATTTACTATTTATGTACACACAGTAGACAGCACAGGAAAATAACATAAAATAATATATGAGTACAAAGGTACTGCTTATTTCTCACGAAATTTCTGCCAGCAGACCTGCTAAAGGAGAAATGAAGAAGAAATGTAGAGATAGTGTGCGAGAAAAGGGAAAGAATAATGTGTATATGTGCCTTAACTAACTTAACATTAAATAATAAATATATATATATATATATAATTATATATATATACAAATCCTAAGATGCATAAACAAATAAAATATATATTTATAATACAAGGTGTCTCAAAAGAAAGTTCACATTTAAATCTTTTTTTAAAAGAAAAGTCTTAGCTTTATTGAAAAAATGTTTATTTTATATTGAAGTACAATGTTTGGGAATTTATTTTTTAAAAATAACATCGTCCAAATGTAAACCGTTGCGCTCTCGGCATTCATTTAGTCGGGCACTAAAATTGCCTATGACAGCTCGGCAGGTAGTCTCCGTGATGGCTGCCATTTCTGAGTAACACTGTCCACGTTTTCGGCTGTTCTTGATGTTCTTGGTCGCCCAGATTTTGGTTTCTCCAGAGTTGACCCAGTCTCTTCAAACTTCTCAACCCATTTTGCAATGAGACGAGTGCTAGGCGCATCATTTAAGTGACGAATATGTCGAATACTGCAGAATTTTCTACGCGCTACAGTCGCCGAATTACCGTTTTTGTAAAACTCACGTACGCACAACGCACGGTCCGCACCAGAGAAACGCTCCATAGCGACTAAATTCCCAAGAGCCAGACTACCGACTGACATACCCCCCGCGCCCCTCAGAATAGTTGCTTTCGCGTAATAAGATAAGCAAATGTGAACTTACTTTTGAGACACCTTGTATAATTTCTTGTGATTTTTTACCTTTGAAAATCTTTGTTAATTATAGCCTAAATATACAGTGCCGACTCAAGTTCATTTTTGAACATGGGTCGACTGTTGTAGTCGTGACAACAGGGAGGCATCGCCCACTCAATCAATCCTAGAATTTCTTGACCGCAATTTTAAATTAAAAATCTTACATCAGCCATCTTTGATAAATCCATAGTTGCGTTCTGCTTTAATCAATGCTGTATATGTAATATATCACTGTAATCAAGATTAAAGAAGTCTATAATGTCATTCAATTTCTATAATTACTATACTATAATATATCATTACTAACCATTATGGATCTCTGTAACATTAAAATAAATTAAATTAAATTAATTATCATAATTATTAATGAAGGCGTCGAATTATAAACAAACTGTCACGGTTAATGTGTCTAAAGGGGCGGAATGTAGGCTTGTCAAGTGCGACTCAAGTTCAGTCCACGAATAATGAAACCAATGTATGAATAATGATCATCAAAAAAACACAAACAGTCAGAAAAGTAAAATATATTGATCCGAGGTCACTTAGCAAACGTATTCAAGGCTCATTCCTTCTTCGCATAAGGTATTTTTACCTGAAATGTACCCTTCCTTAGATTCTGCCTCGATTATCTTAACAAATCATATGTGTGAGAACTGTTATCATGAACTGAAATTGTATTGAGTTGCAGAAAGCACTCAAATAATACAGAAAACAATTACATTTTGTCGATCATAAACACAAACAACATGCGTGACGTCATCATGTACATGAACCTTCTCACCAACCTTTCTAGTAAATAAAGTAACTCTATAAGTAGATAAATACATATCTTATGTCATCTTCACATCGCCTGGAACGTAAAGTAATGGAAAAATCTTGAGCACCACATTACATATATTACTTTTATTATTTTTTGGTCCCAATTTCATGAAATTGTCCTATTGCTGAAATATTCTTTCAGCTGAGACATAGGCGCGGGTTATCACCAGGGATATAAAACAGGGACGTGGTTTTATTATACGGTTCTCGTTTCAATACCTGCTAACATAAAATGCCTAGCTACATTACAGATAAAAAGAAACATCAAAGGGTTCGGTAATTTGAATGTTTCAATTTACCAATCAAACCAATTGCAGTCCTCTGCGACATAGTTTGACTGTTTGGATGTTTTTAATTCAATCGCGCCCGCGTCGCGTCGTCGCGGCGAAACGAGTTTATCGGGAAATTGTTGCAGAATAAAACCTGGATTAACTGATATCCTCTACAAGAGAAAAATATTATTATTTTCGGACGTGTTCCTTTTTTATATACTTTTTTTTAAGTATTTTGAAATTTCAGCCATGTTATTGAATTTTAATTATCTTTAAACAGCTACTTAAACAAAATCGAGCAAATGTCAATTTACACTTTACAGCGAAACTAAATTTTGAGTGGGTTGGTGAGTGGGTGGGGACAATTATTGTAACAGCTTTAGAAGCAAATATCTCATCAGTATTTAAGTAACCTCAACATATTTTTAAGAGCCTTTATCAACATACCCCACACTCTTATATAACAAGATTCTTTTTAACCTTCAGTTACATGTATGTATGGAGGCGACCTCTATGTTTTTTCGTAATTTCATATCACTTTTATGTAGTCAGTCATAGAAGACACCTGTTTTCCAAATTTTAACTCTATAGTGCCATTAGTCTCTGAGTAGGGTTCCATTTATGAAATTTGGCAACGGAACCCTACTGAAAATATATCGATATTCTTATTATTTTAAATACGTTTTGATCTCGTTCGTTACCTTGGTGTATTCTACATTTCTACCGAAGAGGATTAGGCGTCCCACGCTCTACCTGCGGTTATTATAAGGGTGCCTAACTCCCGATTCTCTGTTGCTCATCAGTTAATCTGCTGCTCAGTCAAATCTAATTAAAATAAGCTTTTGTGATCGGCCGACAGAAATAACAATAGCCAATCAAATCCCTTGTCAAGAAAAGTTCCATTGAACTTAATTGGTTACTTTGTCATAAATGAGGTTTAAGAGGAGCATATTAAAATAACTTCGTTCACCAATCCATCTGTTTGGCAAGGCAATTGTACCAATCCCTCTTACCGAACATTAAAAGACCCATTTTCAAGGAACGATTACAGGCAGAGATTACGAACGCAGTTGGTAACTTCAGTCCATATTTTATTTGAGAGATTAATAATATTTCTTGGTTGTTTTCATGTCGCCATAAATTACTTTTCCGACAATAAATTTGGAAGTCTACAAATGGCATCAGACAACAGCTGTTTATTATGACCCTCGCTTCTAAAACGTGATGTTACCGGACCTTGTTCTAAAATACTGGCTTTTGTGAAATTACTGATGTTATTACTAATTACCTATAAAACCGTTCATTGACTTATGGACACTGGAATGTTAGGTAGTTATTACTTGGAAAAGTTAATTTCGAACGCAAAATATAAAATAGTTACGATTACTAACATAATAGAATGCTCCGTTGACCTACCAAGCGCGATAGGGATGTTTACTGACTTAAAAAAATATGATTCTAATTAGTCCGTCTGTTAGATTATCGAAAAATATTGGATACGTATTTTTTGTTTTATCAAATCAATAAAAAATAACGAAGATCAAACGTGTCAAAGATTTGAGTGGGGGGTTGTGACGTGTCACTGACCGCTAAAGAATGTCATACTAATGTCTCAAAAAATGAAGTCACACGAGTTTTCAAAGCACCCGTCTTCATTGTTTGTTTACGTGAAAAAACACGTGGCCAATATTTTTTGGACATCTATCTGACGGACTTATTAGTTTTTAACCCTATTGTATACTGTCCCACAGCTGGGCAAAGGCGAAAAATAATAGATATACACAGATAATAGATATAAACTACCTTATTGCTGAGCATGTGGTCTTAGTTCGATTCCCGGGTCGAATTAAGTGTTCCTGGGTTTTTCCAACCGGATTTTCTCAGTAGCCGTCAGTGAATCTGGATTTGCGCCCGGTTGACGGCAATAGGTTCGCTCCGTATAACATAGGACTTAAACTAAACTGTGATTGACGAAATGTAGGTGCCCTGTTAGGTGCACCTCTGCCTTATACTTCGCGGATCACAGGCGTAATGTTATGTTATGTTATGTAACTATTACGTCCGTGTATTGCCCGTTTATTTTATGCGTATACAAGTAAGAACCTGTATACGAATAAAAAAAAATATGGAGGTAAGTTTGCATTATTTTAATTAGGTAGATACCCACTACCTTTCATTCGTTTACATTTCCTTTGGTATTACAAATGTGGAAGTTGTCTTTCAGTGCATTTGCTGGTTTTAATTAAGTTAACCAACTGTGTACTCTATCCTTAGATTAAAATAAAAACACGCTTCTACGAGCAAATATTTTAACTGGATTTATATTAACGTGCTGAGGTAAAATCTAAGAATACTGTTTATCAAAGAAAAGTATCATAACAGCACACCGGTAACCCCGGAAGGGTTAGGTAACTAATAGCACACCCACATTACGCTAGTTAAGTTACATGTAAAAGAGAACGACCCTATTTCTATGAACCGAGCGCAAATCCAAACTCCGTGTCTGTTACTAAGAAAATTCCTGATAGAAAAACCCATTAACACTTTGCTCGGCCCGGGAATCGTACTCAAGACCTCATGCTCAGTAGACGCACTAGACCATGTTTCATTCCTTGTATAAAATTATTAGGTGGTGGTACATACTCGAAAGGTATCATTGACCGTATTAAGTTACATATCTAGTTGCGGCATCTTGGGTCCAATTTGTCCTAAGTTATGAACGCTCAAGTTTATTGTTAATGATATTTACTTATCATTCAGCTCAAACACTGAAGTTTGCCGAGAGAAACAAATGGTTCTAGCATAGTTCGAAGAAGATACAAGCTATTACTTATGTCACTGGAGGATACAAACTGTCTATAAAGTTGTTTCAGTTCGTAGCGTTTTACTTAGACTTCGCTTTAGATCACATAAAACTATTCTACAGACATGATGAACTCATTAATTTTTACGCAATGTTGTACGTATAGATATCCGAGAATAATTATACTCTTACTGCCGCACTCAGAGAGTTTTAATGATTACTTAGGCAACCACTTAGTAAAGGTTTTGACAGATCTGTCATACAAAAGTATGTCAAATCTTTACTAAGAGACGGCTTAAGTAATCATTAAAGCTCTCTGAATACGGCAATGAGTAGATAAAACAACACTTTAATCTTTCTTTACTGTGTGGTTAGTGACTAACCTGGTGCACTACTATGACGTCTTAAAACAGTCGTAACTTAATTTTATTCCAGTGTAGTCCTATACATATCACGACACAGGGACGTGACAGAACTATACAGGGTGTCTAGCGCCATCTCTTTTCCTCATTGGATTAAGAATAAATTAGGACTGTTTTTAACGTCATGGTAGGCTTTCTGGTTTCAAAGTTTTCATGCTGTCCATGGGCCGTTTTTTTTTGGGGAGTGGGAAATCATCTAATAACCCCTCCCGTTCTTGGGCAGAGCGAAAGGGAGCGTCAGACTTCTACTGACTAAAAACCACTCATGTTCCTTCTTAGCCCTTTATATCGAGGCCGCGGTATCTCTTGCGAACAACCCGCAAACAAGCCTTAACTGCTTCTATAGCTACCTGAATTCGTTGAAAAACCAAACTTCATTAATGTTTTCAGCATAAATAATATTTCAAGGAATCGACTTCTTTGTTAAAGTTTGATACTAAAAAGGTGGCACTCGACCTCTATTTCTACTGACAGCAGTATCTAATTTTAGTGTTATTTAAGTTATTTATTGGTACCAGAAAAGTCATATGCGGCCGCCACACTATGCTCCTCGCGCTGCTCATCGCTATGCTCCTCGCGCTGCCGCTATTTGCTCTACTCGCGCAATTAATCGCGAGGCACTTACAAATACAAAACCGACAACATAGGGAGCAATGGGCAGGACGAGGAGCATGACGTGCGGCATGACGAGTAAAGTGGCCACACTATGTCTCTGCCTCCTTTCCTCGCTACTTCCCATGCCACTCGTCGAGTGTGTGGCGGCCGCAATAGACATAGGTTTGTATCCAAGGTTCAAAGAACGATCTTCAGGTTAAGCTGCACTTGCCTAGGTGTATCCATGGATGGGCGACCACCCATTACAAAGTGAGTTTCTTCCGTGCCTCGGAAGGTCTACAATTGGCAGTAAAGAAGTAGTCTGTAGCCACAAAATCTGATAACCAGCCTTTACCAAGGGGTATCGTATTACCCACTACTAACTTGGTTGTGGAGGTCAGATAGGCAGTCGCTCTACGTAAAAAACTGGTTTTCAGCTGCATCCCGTCGCCACTGAGGGTTGTTCAAAAGAGATACCGCATCCTCGGCACAAGGGCTAAGAAGGAACATCGGTGGTTTTTAGTCAGTAGAAGTTTGACACTGCTTTCGCAATGGTGAAGATTCATGTATCTCTTTGTATTTCAGTCAAATATGTCACCAACATGTTTGCCATCATACCTGGTGTAGGTATTCATCCATCATTATCTTCCTGTACTTATTTTCTCTTCTCTGTTCCTTACCATTTCTCACACAATCCATCCATCTTTTATTTGGCCTTCCTCTTTCTCTCCATACATCAACATTTATATCCATCATACACCATCCAATAAGCAGTGATACTAAGACATGTATTTTAATTTCAGGATTAACGCTATGGGGCATCTCATGGTTCCTATTCCAAGATGCTGTGCTGCCGGGCGGATACATGTTCAACATGTGCGGAGTGGTCATCGCAGGGTATATGCTGGGACACACGATAGAAAGATTCACAACAATCAACCCAGTTGTCGGCATGACGTTGGCAGGAGCTCTCTACAGATATTTTGGACCACCAAATTTTTTGGAAAATCCTACCGCAGACTTGATTGATTACCATTTAAGGTAGGTTATACGTGAGCGATCGTACTTAGCAGCAGCGAATACGGTATTTCACCAAAAAAATGTAATTAGTCCGTCAGATAAATTTTCAAAAAATAATGAACACGTATTTTTTCTTTTTTCACTTATACAAAAGATGAAACGATACAGTGCTTCGAAAAGTCGCGTCAAGTCGTATGACGTCACAAGGTTAATACTTTTTTACCCACACACAAGTGACGTCAAAAGCCCCCACTCATGATCTTTGACACGTTTTATTTTCCTCGAAACAAAAAACACGTATCCAATATTTTTCGATAATCTAACAGACGAACTAATATTAGATTTTTTTTCGTTTGTGTACACCGCCATGTCAGTGGTGTGCCTAAAGGGACTAACAGTAATACAACCCATAAGGCAAGCAGACTGTTCAATAACCAAACATCATGAAGAGTAGTATCTTATAAGGGCAAGCCAAGCTTCTAGACTTGTATGAAAGTACCGACACTACGCCTTTTATTTTCTCTTCCTTTCGGCAAACACAGCTACGAGTACCTATATTATTCATTTCAAATTACTTCAATAGAAAATTCTAAAATCAAAAAATCTTAAATGTAAACTCCACAATGACGCTAACAGCACCTGCACACAGAACTTTGTTAATTAATTAAATAAATTGTTAAAGCCTCAGCTTTCTTGATGACGTAATAAATGACTTTGCTTAATTGATTCGGATCTCGCCACATCGTAATTTTGTTACGTAATTATGTAGCATATTTATAATGAGTTACTGCTTCACAAAACGGTTGATAATTTAATGGGGACTTTACATTAATTTTGCTAATAGAAGTACTACATGATACTAAGGTTGGGGAGCCATTAAATTAATTACTACACGTCGACGTACCATCCTCCGCACTTGATTTTACGAGTGGAAAATATTATAGAGCCATGAAAAATTTTGGATAGCCAGTTTCAGTTTAAACTGGTTTAAACGTTATTTTATTATAAAATTGATTGTTTACATTTATTGCTGCTATTGAGCTTTATTCAGTTAAAATCTATTTTGTGTGTATAACCACTTCAAATCAAATGAATTATTTGACCAAGCCTGGCCAAATATTCAAACTATTTTATTATCACGTTGGATGTTTTATAAAACGCCGTTCGGTATCGTACAAAAGAAAACTCCTACAATCCCTAATAAAATTCGAAATATTAGAGTTTTATTATTTTGTTTTACATAGTTGTTATTTAGCTTTTTGCCCTTACCTGTTCCAAATAAATACACTCTTCATGTATTTTATGACCATCAAATAGTTTAAGTTGTTTTTATATCGAAAAACAATTCAATGAACAACGTTTATTTTATTCTTGCAGGCGAATCTACCCCGTCATTATCCTGACGAAGGGTCCGCTCACTTGGAACTGGGAATATATAAAAAATAATTCGGTAAAAGTTTTCTCATTGGCCACTTTGCCCTGGATCGTGGAGTGTTTATCTACCGCCTTCTTTGCGCACATACTACTCGAGTATCCCTGGTACTGGGGTGAGTTTTTCAAACTTTCAACCTCCCTAATGAACTTATAAATTCGACCTTATTTACTCCAACTACTTGCTTATTGCAAAGATAAACTCTCTAATCAAATTCCTAGTTATATTCTTGATCCTGTTTGCACTGCTTACCGACATAAAAGCCTCAAATGAAATACCAATAGCACCGGTTATTGCTTGGAAACGGCTCAGCGTGTTCATTCACACAAATCCCCATTCATCTGACGACAATTGAACCCTGTGAGAGTCGAGAATGTTGAATAACATAAAGCTGAATATTTCAAAGAAAGCATCTACGTATGTACAAATATTTGAAATCGATGGAGAAGTTATTGAATTATATAATTTTTTTATGGTTCCAGGTCTCCACTTAGGCTCTATTTTAGCGTCGGTGTCACCAGCTGTAGTGGTACCAATCGTGAATAACTTACACGCAAGGGGCTTAGGAACAAAGAATAAAATAGCCCTATTGGTGGCAAATGCCGGAGGGCTTGATACCGCCTTCACGGAAGGCGTGTGCGGAGTCATCAACAGTGCTATATTCTACCCAGCTCCTCTGATATACAGGATTATAAAGGTAAACAAAACACATCAAATAATTTTCATATCAATAACTTTCAACAAAAACAGTCTATAAATATTTTACAACGCAATTGTGACGATTTATATTGCATCATTTATTTTTTTATCACTCAAGCCATAAATGTTGATGGACGAACTAAAATTCAGTTCAAATTCATAAAACCATTACACAAAACCTGAATACGCTACTCGAATACTATATAGTTCATCTATCTCTAAAACGTTTCCCTTTTATCGAAATGTATTTTTATCTTCAACAATAAATTCAAATTTCGAAATCCACCCGTACTTATCCACACTTGAGATCGTTTCCAAGAAACACTCCAAATACGTTTTCTTTAAAATCAAACCGCTTTCTCTTAAGGTTCAATTTGGATATAGGGCCCTTAACCTTTTTGTTCGTAATTCCGCAGGGTTTGCTGGCTATATTCGTCGGTATCGCCCTCGGAATATTCTGGGGAGTGTTATCAGACAGTCTGCCGGATCACAGTGACATATACGCGCCTACTGTACGAAGCTTGCTTATTTTCGGCGGAGGTGTGTTGTTGACTTACGCCGGAGGTCTCGTCGGATGGGGTGGCACTTGTGAGTATCTCCGTTTTTATATATTTTGTGTCGCTTACCGCTTCGTCAACGAGGAAGTAATTTTGACGAAGAGTGGCCTTCTTCAAGATGCTAACGTGTACGAAGCAAAAGAAGAAAAAGTTCTCTTTCAATTGCTTTATTAGTAAGTAGCAGTTGCTAAAGTAAAAAAAAATATCCTCTCCCTAAAAGTCATAAGGAAAGTGTGTGCAGCGGTAAATCAATGAGAATGTTTATATAAATGTTATTTAGAGCTCCCATAAAGTACTTAAACCAATATTTTGCGCATTACCTTCCACAAATCTAATGATTGAATCAACCAAAAGTGTTTAAGTGCATTATCAAAAAGAAAACAGCACTCAAAGCTAATTACATGGCAAAGTTTCCGCTTACCAAACATGTTGTAAAGATAATTATGTTTACAGTGCAAAACAGTCTTTATTACACAGAGCTACTGTATTTTATTAGTTTACCTACGTAAATACGGTAATATGAGCGTGTATGATAAGGAATGTAATTGTGTTGCCGACGTCATCACGGAGTATGGTATCTAACTTGGTTATGAATTGGTCCCTTCGGCTCTGTAATCAGTCAAGTTGGCAAGGGGCGACGCAGGACCTCATTTAAATTGAATTAAAAAAAAACTTATCTTGTACCTAAATATTCATAAATCTGCATTCTATATTACTGGATATTTTTAAATAGATTTCCGTATAGAAAACAAAAATATACGGGAAGTTTGATGTCATATCCCGCCTACCTCAAGAATATTTCTAGCAAACTAAAGCGGCGATTTCTATCCTAGAACCGGATATTTGTTAAAAGCTCTCTATTTCCCTACTGTCAGCTTATACAGTATGTTAGTTTAAACGAGTAACATATTGAAACCCGTAGTAGGGCATGCTTACATGATACTAATAAAAATATTAATAAAACAAAACACTGATAAATAACAGACAGAACCATACCAAACATTTCGGAAAAATCTCGCCACCCTTGCGTTTATCACTTATATATATATTTTTAGGTATAATCTATTTTTCCTTCACATTTTTAAACTGGTGTAGGACAATTAAGGAACAGAAACGTCTAATAAAGTGAGATCTGGAAAGCGTGCGGGGAACATGGGACAATCATGTCACAAATTAAGGTTATAGTTTTTTATATATTTGGGACGAGAATCGAATACTGAATACCCTCCTTCAATATGTCCCTCGTTTAAACTAACACCCTGTATAATGTCACTACCACGCAAAGACTCTTTCCAGTTGTTTTTCTTATTTCCTACTCTATTGAGGCGAAGGAACAATAGAATACCACAAACGATCATAGCATAATGTACTAAAAGTTAATCCTGTAAGCTGAATAAATCTAGGTCGGATTACAACCCAACTAGACCAACAACTTTCAAGTTTAATCAGTCAAAGTCGGTTCAAACTATGTTAGACTTGTCAACGGAACAAACTATTATATACGCAATGCGATAAAGTTACCGTCACACGTGTTAAGCTTAAACATACGTAGTATTTAATGGCAAACAATAATGTGTAGGTACTTACATGAGTACAAACATACTCAACGATACACACGACAAAAGAGATTGGTTAGCAGGCAGCTATCTTTAGGAGCTCATGGCTAAATAATAACCACCGTTCTGTTCGATTTTTAGGTTAAGACACGCTTGCCTAGATTAGTCCGTGAATGGGTGACCATCCTTTGCATGACGAGTTTCCTCTGTGACTCGGAAGGCACGTTATTCCGTTGGTACCATTATATATCTGTGAAAGTCGTTACAGGTATTGACAGAAAATGTCTTTCAACCGGTCTTACCAAGGGGTATCGTATTCATCATCATCATCATCAGCCTATATTGTTCCCACTGCAGGGACTCAGGCCTCCTCTCTAGGAGAGGGATGGGCTATAATCCACCACGCGGGCCCAGTGCGGGTTGGTAGATGTCACATATCTTCGAATTTTTTGGTTCTAAGATATGCTGGTTTCCTCACGATGTTTTCCTTCACCGTTTGGTATCGTATTACCCAGTACTAACTGGGTCGGGGAGGGGGTCAGATAGGCAGTCGATTCATGTAAGGAGAGTTATTAATTTGAATTACACCTTGTTTAAGACACACTTGAATGAGTAAAATTAATTATTCAACTCATCCACACACTCATAACATTGGTCAATATAAAATCTAACTGCATGTGCATACTCATCTATTCTGTCGACTGTCCTTTTATTTCCAAAATCTCTTTTACTTTTCCTTAAGAGATTTCTCTCTCAGCTGAAAATATACACAGTTATTGTAAGATATTGTGTATAAAAATGGACAAGTGCGTGCGGGCTTCGCGTTATTGCAGGGTTCCGCATCGTTATGGGGCAAATAGTCTTTCTTATACAGGTGTTCGGAACATCCACGGAAAAAGGGGACGAAAGAGGGTAGCTAAACTTATTCCTCGAAAAATATTAGAGTGAGGTTATAAGATACCAAGGCGATATAAATTGAGGTATTCAAAATACCCAAAAGTTAGAGAACACTGTTTTTAACGAACACTAAGCACTTCTAGTAGGAACATATATTTGTTCGGGTCAATCACCGAACAAATGAACATGTCAGCGTAATCGCGACACCGCGCTATATGCATTGAATATTTTATATTTTTACAAAGTAAAAATAGTCAGTACGCTTTCGGATAGCATATCGGGCGCGACTCAATCTCATCCTATTCACCTCATTAGTTCTATTAGTTTGATTAGATATTACTGAAATATAACATCTTTATAATCTTCAATCTTAGTTTATCTTAATCTCACCCCAACCCCGAACATTGGTCCTTCGAGCCTAGCCGGAGCGGGACTATTACGCGTGTACCTACAAACTGTACTGTGTGAGTGTCTCGCTGTGGAAACAGAACTGAGTGGATTTACTTTCCAACATCATCCTACTGATCCTGATTGAACCTGGTTTTACGAAAGCATCGCTTCACCTCATCTCGCTGCTACTCCAGGTTTGTTCTTGCAGCCATCGCAAGGACATTTTGATCTCCAAAGAAGCCTTCAATACAAGTAAGGTCTCTTTTTTACCCTCATAATGTCGAACATGGAAGACATTTTATCAACCCAACATCAACTGATCGAAGCCATAAATGGGCTCTTCACCAATTTCAAGAAGGATGGTGCAGAGCGCAAGACCTCGGACTACCTACGTCGTCGATTAGCTACCTTGGAACAATATTTTACGGAGTTCCATAATAATCATATGACTTTGTTATCTTTTGATGATAAATCTCATCCATATTTCAGTACTAATCAATACGATCAAATGACTGAAAAATATAACAGCATTAAAACTACTATTCAGAACTATAACCCTCTCGCAAACAGACCGCAAACCCCTGTTTTAAAACCTCCGACGTTCCAACCTACTGCGGAATCTCGAACTTCGAATCTCGCAGCCCCCGCTGCTTCTAAAATCTCTACTCCTGCTCTTGAAGACAGTAAAGCGGCAGAACTATTCAAAAAACAAGCTACTAACTTTAAGGCTTTCATGAGAACCTCATCCAATATCGACCTTGATCTCGTCACGGAAAAATGGGAGTTCGAAGATCTCCTGAAGACGATACAATCTCGTTGGGCGGCTATTGACTCGCTTCATTGGGAGCTGGACAACGAATGTGGAGGATCAAACCCCGAATACGAAGAACAATTTACCCATTACGAGAAACATTATAACAAAATCAAGAAAGACATCAACAAGAAAATGTGGTCCGTTGCGCATATTGAAAAATCGACTCCTAAAATGGAGATAGCCACCTTTGAGGGAAACTACAATAAGTGGATATCGTTCAAAGATCTTTTTACCGAAGCAGTGCACAATAACCCCTCTTTGTCGAATGCACAAAAGATGCAGTTTTTAAAGAGCAAGGTCAAAGGTGAGCCCGAAAAATTAATCCAGCACCTCCAAATAAGCTCCGACAATTATCTTGTGTGCTGGAATATCCTAAATCATCGTTATAATAATAAACGACTGATTTTTACCTCTCATCTTAACAATATCATGAATATCCCTGTAAGCCAGCAACAGTCAGCAAATCATATAAAACGCATTCACGACACTACCTATGAGAGCGTGAATGCTATCAAGAATCTGGGAGTTAATGTAACTTCCTGGGACCCTTTCCTCGTATGTATATTGTCCCAAAAACTGGACTCGGATACATATGAGGATTATCTACAAGCTTTAAAATCCCCGCGAGAGTTGCCCGTCTTAGAGGACTTCCTTAACTTTTTGGAAACTAAATTTATGATGCTGGAAACTTCACGTAAGAAGCTTGAAAATTCCACGCAGAAATCATCCTCATCTCAATCCAACAACAATAACAAACCATCATTTTCAAAAGGTTCTAATTATAGTCGAAACTATAACAATCCTAAACCGAATTACTCAACAAACCAAGTGTCACAATCATCAAAGTCCAAAGGCAAAATTAACAATCGTAAGCAATGCCCTATTTGCAACTCCAACGATCATCGTATTCATGCATGTCAAAAATTATTGGAATTACAACCAAATGAGCGTAAAAACGCTATTGCTAACTTGCACCTATGTATTAATTGCTTACATTATCACGAAGGCAAAAAATGCCTTTCCGAAATAAGATGCAAAGAATGCAATAAAGAACACAATACCATTTTGCATGAAGCATTTACGTCACATCGATCTGGGTCAAATGCAGCCACGGTTACGAAATCGCCATCGCAACAGCAAGACAGTGACACAGTTGCATCGCTTCTTAAAGAACCCTCAGAAATATTGCTTACCACAGCAATCATTAATGTGCAAGCAACGGACGGATCTTACCAAAAAATGAGAGTTCTTTTAGATCAAGGGTCACAGACATCCATTATCAGGGAAAGCGCAGCTCAGTTGTTAAGACTACCGCGACGCAAATGCAACGGTTATATCTCTGGAATAGGAAACAAGGAAAACAACTGTAAGGGCAGAATTACCATCAAATGTTCGTCGTTAGTTAGCGATTTTATCTTTAAAACGGACGTATATATAATGAACAAACTGATAAATAACCTACCCAGCTGTACGTTACCCAAGCCAGACTGGCCTACTCTTAATCACATAACTCTAGCAGATCCCGAATTTTATAAAAGTAGACCAATCGATATCTTATTTGGGGCAGATATTTATTCCACTATCCTTATGGACGGAATATGTCGGTCAGAAGGTATGTTGCCCATTGCCCAACAAACCCAGTTGGGATGGATCTTAAGCGGCAACTATAAAACGTACCATTGCAATGTCATCCTAAATAATATCGAGGAGATTCAGCAATTTTGGGAAGTGGAGGACATACATGAACCTCCAGCAATGTCAGAAGAAGATCAAAAATGCATCGATTTTTACCAATCTTCGACCTCTAGACGGGAAGATGGAAGCTACGTCGTTAAAATGCCATTCAAAGAAAACTTTGAGGAAAATATTGGCGAGTCGAAAACAAAATCGATTGCCCAATTTTTCCAAATAGAGCGGAAATTAAGTAAACAACCAGCTGTGGCACGTGACTATAAAATGTTTATTTCTGAATACCTAGAACTCGGACATATGACACCGGTTACGCCACACGTACAGCCGGACTGCTACTTATCGCACCATTGCGTCCAACGAGCTGAGTCAGCAACTACCAAATTGCGAGTTGTCTTTAATGCCTCGGCAAAAACCTCGAGTGGAAACAGCCTCAATGATCTTATGTGCCGAGGACCCAACTTACAACAAGACCTTCAGAGCCTTATCTTAAAATGGAGACAATTTAGATACGCTTTTACAGCAGATATAGAAAAGATGTTTCGCAAAATCTGGCTGCATCCCGATGATCAGAAATATCAGAAAATTATCTGGCGGAACCATCAATCTCAACCTTTAAAAGAATACCAGTTGGCGACTGTTACCTATGGCACAAAAGCCGCACCTTTTTTGGCTATGATGACACTTAAGCAACTGGCCAACGATGAAAGGCCAAACTATCCTCATAGTGGCGCTCCTGACATCTTAGAACACTCGTTTTACATGGATGATCTCATGCATGGAGAGCATTCAGCGAGAGCAGCTAAACAGCGCAAAGCAGAGATGATCAACCTCCTCAAATCTGGAGGGTTTAATCTCAGAAAATGGCGATCAAACTTGCCGGAAATAATAGATAGTTCCGACACACTTCAAAAGGAAGACTTTGATTTTATGCAACCGGAGTCAACCAAAACTTTGGGTCTTCGGTGGGAACCAAAAAATGATCAATTTATCTTTCACCCCATAGAATTTATCTCGCAAGACATCCTTACCAAAAGACAGTTCCTATCTCAAATTTCGAAAATTTTCGACCCTTTGGGCTGGCTAGCACCAGTCACAATAAAGCTTAAGATCTTGTTTCAAGAATTATGGAAATCAGACCAGGGTTGGGACCACCCTGTCCCTCAAGAAATTGCGTTAGAGTGGAATACTATTAAAGCCGATCTATCGCATATATCTCTATTTAAAATTCCACGTTGGATTCAAACCCAGGAAGAAGATACCATAGAACTTCATGGCTTTTGCGACGCAAGCACAAAAGCATACGCTTGCGTCGTGTATTGCAAAATACAAAGAAAAAATGAAACTCACGTAACCCTTATCGCAGGAAAGTCGAAAGTAATACCGCTGAAAAAACCTCAATCCATCCCGCGCTTGGAACTTTGCGGCGCTCTCTTGTTGTCAAAGCTTATGCGAAAAATCATCTTATCATTAATGAACTACAAGGTTCATGTTTATGGTTGGATTGATTCAACGGCAGCACTAGGTTGGATAAGTGGCGAACCGGAGAAATGGAAACCCTTTGTTGCAAATCGAGTGAGGAGCATAACAGAAATAATCCCTAAAGAAAACTGGAGCTACATAAAATCCAAAGAAAACCCCGCAGATTGCGCAAGCCGCAGTTTACCTGCTGCTCAATTAGCCAATCACTCGCTGTGGTGGCAAGGGCCCGACTGGCTACCACAATATAACCCCAAAAAATCTCAGAACATGCCGATTTATACAAGCATTACTAGCGAAGAACTTAGAAAAAAGGAGAAAGTAAACACAGTTACTGTTAACCCCGAAAATTCTATAACTAATCAGTTATTAAAAAAATATAGCACGTTAAGGAAAGTTACCCGAGTATTAGCTTACATCAACAAGTATATCGACATTGTTGTTCACAAGAAACAACGCACAGGTTTCCTTACTCTGCAAAATATAAAGACAGCAAGAGAAATGTTAATTAAGCACGTCCAAAACGATTATTTCTACGAAGAAATATCGCGGCTGAAAAATAACGACCCACTACATAAGAAAAGCCAGATTCTTAATCTCAATCCCATCCTAGACTCCAATCAAGTACTTCGTGTCGGAGGAAGACTTAAACATTCAAATCTTGATCCCGAAATGAAGCATCCCATCATAATACCTAATCAATCGAAACTGGCAGATCTTATCATAGATGAATCCCATAAACTTATATTTCACGGTGGTGTTAAAATGACTACTGGATTTATAAGACGTAAATACTGGATTCTAGGTGGAAACAGAGTCACAAAGAAACGATTAAGAATGTGTGTCAAATGTAAAAGAAATAATCCCACAACACAACATCAAATCATGGGTGACTTACCTCCAGCGCGATTGATTCCTAACCGACCTTTTTATCATACTGGAATTGATTATACAGGACACATCCTTATTAAGGCGAACAAAGGTCGTGGCATTAAAACCTGTAAAGGATATGTCGCAGTTTTCGTTTGTATGGTGACTAAAGCCATACATTTAGAAATCGTCTCAGATCTCACAGCGTCGGCATTTATTTCCGCGCTTAGACGAATGTCGGCTAGAAGAGGAGTTCCTGGGCACATCTATAGTGATCAGGGAACTAACTTCATAGGAGCCAACAAAATTTTAAGACAAGAGTTTGCCGAAATCTCCAACATCTTGTCTGAACAAGAAGTAACCTCAACGATCTCAGAAATGAATATTGAGTGGCACTTTAACGCCCCATCATGGCCGTCGGCTGGCGGACTCTGGGAAGCAGCAGTGAAGAGCCTAAAACATCATCTCAAACGTGTCGTGGGAGAGCAAAAATTAACCTTCGAGGAATATATTACCCTATTATCCCAACTCGAGGCATGCTTGAACTCCAGACCACTGTGCCCTCTGACAGAAGATCCTGAAGATCTGGATTTTTTGACCCCGGCTCACTTTTTAGCAAGTGGCCCCAACTTAACGATTTTCGAAACAGAGCATGATCTCAGAACACGATGGCACCTGACGCAAAAAATCTACCAAGATATATGGGCTAAGTGGAAGACTGACTACCTCTCGCAGCAGTCTAAGAGAGCCAAATGGCAGCAGCGTCAAAAAGATCTCAATCTTAACGACATCGTTATTATAAAGGACGATAACCTTCCACCAGGGAAATGGAGTCTAGGTCGTGTCGTAACGCTGCATCCTGGAAGTGACGGGCACGTAAGGGTCGTCACACTCAAAACTAAAAACGGGCTCTTAAAACGCCCTGTTGTAAAACTGTCCTTGTTGCCAACAAATAAAAATGATCAAGATCCAAGTGCCCCAAAAGTTGAAAATAAGCCATCAACTACGAGGAAAAAGCGTCCTATCTCATTCTCAGCTATGGTTTTATCTTTGACATTATTTTTACTGTCACTAATAAACACCGCTCAAGCATCATACAACTTCACCATGCTGACAAACAAAAGTGTCTACTTCGACAAAATATTTAATATGCATCTAATAAGAGATGATTGGCATTTAATAGTCTATTATGATACAAAGCCTTATCAAGAGGGAACGGCGGCTTTATTAAAATATATCACGTATCTTGAAACCTTATGCTCTACGATAAGAACACAAACACCTTGTGACGGCGTCATGTTACAGCTCGAGCACGAGTTCGAAGAAATTAAACATTACGACAATATTGTCATGATGAATGACGCATTTATGACTAATAAGAAACGTCGAAGACGCGGCCTGCTAGACGGAGTAGGCTACGTTGCAAATAGTTTATTCGGAGTGTTGGACCAACGATTTGCAGAAAAATATGAGAAGGATATTGACCTCTTAAAGCATAATGAAAACCATCTATACAACCTCTGGAAAAATCAAACGTCGGTCGTAGAAGCTGAATTTAATCTCATGAAAAGGATGGAGAATACTATAAACAAACATCACAAAATAATAAATCAAAAGCTTAATTCTCTCCAAGATTCGTATAAAAACCTCGCTCAGCAAGTGCAAAATGTAACTATGATAACAGATTTCATAACCTCGGCTTTCACTGCCAACAACTTGCTTCATACCCTTCGACGAATCCAGGACTCAATTTTAGATACAGTAACTGACATTTATAGTGGAAAATTAGATTTCCATTTGATATCTCCGAAGCAGCTGACTTGGTAGTTCCTGTCGACAACTTTAACCTTAAAGATCTTTACAGCTTACTCAAAGTAAGAGCCAAATACTCTGGCAAATACCTCATTATAGAAATAAGAATACCCTTGATTGAAAGGGATCTTTACGAGGTATTCAACCTTATCCCGGTTCCACGTATTGCGAAAGATAACATGATGATGAGAGTCAAAACTATCTCCGAATTAGCAGCCATCAACATGAGAAAAGATTCGTATTTGACTGTCACAGAAACGGATCTGCAATCATGCGTATTACAAAACTCTGTGACTGTTCTGTGTCATATCAGAAGGCCTATTCACCACATGAAAGATGATCATAGCCTTTGCGAGACGATCCTAGGCACAAGAACTTGTAAAACTAAAACTACTTCATGCAAGAATGACTGGAGGGAGTTAACATCTGAAAACAAATATTATTTTTTATGCTGCAATGAATGTAACGTCAAACTTCTGTGTGAAAATCAAGTTCAGGCAGTTAGGTTATCAGGTGCTGGTCTGTTGCGTGTTGGGGAAGGCTGTTTAGTAAAAACAGAAGACTTTATGGTATATTCAAACAAAAGATTGTCTAGTAAAATTAGCACGACGACAAAGATTATCTCTCCAGAAATATCACCAATCAATCACATGATAAATATCACCATGCCAGAAATCTCGTATGAGCTGAATTTCAATAACTCAGATAATCTCATGCAATTTGAAGCCATTAAGAGAAGTCTTGAGATCATGAAGCAGAGTGAACCTTTGAGTACCAATATCTCCTACCACGACGTCCATCAGTATGCTGCTATATATCTCATCATATTGGGAATCTTGCTGTTGGTGGCGGCATACTGTTTTAAACGTTGGTGGCAAAGACAACGTAAAGGAAATCGCTCCACCTCTACAGCAGAGCGGTCGACAGCCACTGCGGCGACGGCGGCGTTGCCACGCACCGTTCCAGAAAGTGTTGTGATTGAGTGTAGTGAAATTAGGGAAAAGGGGCAATGTAGTCGTAAATCAGTGAAAAGTGATCCTAAGAGACTAGCTCTATCTAGTGAGTGCTTACAAAAAAAGGAAGATAGAGGTTCTTCACCAATCTTTCGTGTGTTTTCTCTTCCTGATTTACACTGTAACGATTCTGTTTAATTTGTAATGTCATCTCACCTTTTAACATAATTAACCCTACATTACTACTACATATTTTAATATTATAAGAACATTGTTTTCACCTTGTTAATATTAATTTCGCTACCCATTTAACTTTACATACTTACTAACCCCATCTCTTTCTCCCTCGGGAGCATGTTCGGGTCAATCACCGAACAAATGAACATGTCAGCGTAATCGCGACACCGCGCTATATGCATTGAATATTTTATATTTTTACAAAGTAAAAATAGTCAGTACGCTTTCGGATAGCATATCGGGCGCGACTCAATCTCATCCTATTCACCTCATTAGTTCTATTAGTTTGATTAGATATTACTGAAATATAACATCTTTATAATCTTCAATCTTAGTTTATCTTAATCTCACCCCAACCCCGAACAATATTATTCGATAAAAAAAAAAGTAATAGACAAACTGGTTAACCGTACTGTAGGTAACTGACTACAGATCAATAACATTTGAATCCTGCAATGCAAGCTCGGTCTATAAGCGCCTTTTACTTACCCACGAGCAATGATATTGGGAGCGTTGTAGATTGTCGTTATACGCTAGAAGACAATAATAAAAGTTCTTTTGAGGACATCAATCATCATACCTACTAAATAAAATATATTAAATTACTTCCGTAGACCTTGACTCAGTTCCGATAAAGAAAAGATTAAAACAAAAACAGCTAATAGATTAAAATAAAACAAGCCATAATGGTACCATAATGGTAACTATTCATCATCTGCCTAGCCTTTACCCAACTATATTGGGGTCGACTTCCAGTCTAACCAGATGCAGCTGAAGACCAGCGGGTCCAAAATGGCCACTTTAGCAGATCATAATAGGATGTTAATATGAATTGCGTTAAAATTCGTAAAATGGGACCATTTTACGAAATTAAAAAAAAACATCGCAAAACACAACATTCGTAAAATGGACCATAAATAATAGTAACTGCATTTTCCCAAATGCAGTTACTATTTACTTATGGTCCATTTTACGAATGTTTACGCAATTCATATTATGATCCTATTATGATCTGCTAAAGTGGCCTATTTTGGACCCCCAGTATTTTAAATGGAGCGACTGCCTATCTGACCTCCACAACCCAGTTAATACTAGGTAATATAGATACTCCTTGGTCTACTCGACTTTTTTTTAGGGGTCAATAATCTCATTTTACGGTAAAACTCAATGAAGCACTCTTAAAACATTGTGGTAGTGGATGCTTTAAATAGTAAAAGGGTCATGGAGATAATTTAAGTAAAGTTATAACCTGAAAAACTAGTATTTACAAAAACAGCTGTGCAAAATTTGGAACTTTGAACCCCAATATCTCCGTAACTAAGGGGTTCCCAGGTATGGTATAGAACAAAAAAAATATCGCAGTGGTGAGGAGAAAAAGTATCCTTCTTTTGCGTTAAGGGTACTTTTACACCCTTTATATGGCACCCGGGACCAACAGCTTAACGTGCTTTCCGAGGCACGGAGGAAACTCGGTATGTCGTGCGGTCACCCATCCACAGACCCCACCTAGACAAGCACAGATCAATTCCAGTGGCATTTAAGAGAAAAAGTATGACTGTGAACAAGACGAAAGTTTGAAAGAGAAGAGGATGTATTGGCGTGTGATTAGAAAATAAATAATAAGTTTTTGAAGCAAGTGAATGATTAGGTTCTTTTTACTTGCAGTCTAAAGAGATAGAAAGAGATACAAGACATAGAAATATTGACGCAGATGTTGAAAGGAGTGTTAATGCGGGTAATAAAGTGAATGGTGCATGTGCTTGTGACTAACCAGTCGATGTCAAAAAAGGCTCGTCTGGATGTTTTCAATGGCGTGCTGTTGAGCTTCTCTAGAAAGGTCAGGTGAATAGACTCACAACAATCACAACCGGCGTGCGTGATGACCAGATGTATGAACATAAACGAGACCACAGTTGTAAGTATGGATCGTAGCAGGTGGTGTTATACGGTTTCTGCCTACCCCCATAGGAAACGGCGCGGCGTGAGTTTATGTGCGTATGTAGATAACAAAAGATAACCACTGATTAAACTTATGGTTCGTTAAATAAAGACGCCTTCAAATGAGGTTGAGTGTTTTATTTTTTACAATGGCTCATGCTGGGTGGTATCAAATGTTGACACATAAATATTTCGTCTGAAACAACGTGTAGGTTCAATCAGTCTAGATAACTTATTTGCACACCTTACATATCTATGTGCCCTACACCAAAATTTCCACGAAATTTCATTAAAGTAACGAGAGCACGTGAAGATAGCTTATCCCTAATTTGTATTGTTTGAATTAATTGCATTTAGGAGGTATGTGTTTGTATGGCTAACTACAATGTATACCTTAGAGATTATCCTGAAAGCAATTTGTTCTGAATTCAATACAGAATCAAATTCAGATATACCGTTGGTGCTTTTTGTTTCACGAATAAAATTGAATTAGTTGGTTACTTGAGTACTTGCTTTACTTTAGTAAATGTTACTAATTGCTGTACTCAGAGTACAAACAAAATTTTCACTAAAGTGTCAAAATCTTTACTAAGTGATGACTTAAGTAATCATTAAACGTCTCTGCGTCTCTCGTCTCGTGCGGCAGTGAGGTTTTTTGTCCCAATAATGTTTTTTAATCACATCACACTAATTTATAAAGGCGAAAGTTTGTGAGTGTGTATGTTTGTTACTTCTTCACGTAAAAACCACTGAACGGAGTTGGATAAAATTTGGTACACAGATAGTTTATAACCTGGATTAACACATAGGATAGTTTTTATCTCGATTTTATTTTCCTGTGGAATAATTTTCGAGTTGTAGCGGGTGAAGCCGCTGGCAACAGCTAGTATTTAATAAAACCTCATTTGGAATTTGTCATTGGTTTTGTTTTTATGTATTCTTCTGGCATTGTACAAAAACAAAAGCAGGCTAGAGTGATTATTTTTATGTAGATGAGCGATAGAACTGATAACATTCAGTCCACTAGCAACTCGTCGCATCAAGTCAAGTGGCGTGCGATTGCAATGACCTATGTTCAGCAGTGGACTGTTGTAGGCATGTGAAGATGATGATGAACAGTCTCATAGTACTTCCAAGTTGAAGAGTTTCCTCAGCTTCCTTTAACAGAACAACTAATTGTGATTAAAGAAAGTTCTTAATTGGCGATACTACTCAATTTTACCAACAATTAATATATTTAATGAACGACAGAGTCAACTGTACAAATGAACAGTGTTCTTCTATATAGGTACAGAACGAATTATTTTACCAATTAGTAAAGCCAGAGTATACAGTCAAAGAACATCTGAAAATAGAACATAAAAATAAAGTGGAGGTCCTTAGACCAAGACTGTGCCTAATTGAAATGTAAATCAGTAACGAAATATAACATCTGAATCGAAATGGAATAAACGATTTAACCTACTCTAGATACTTTCAAATCATTTCAACCTTGTATTATCATGTTTACAGTATTTACGATTTATTCATGAAAATGAAATATTTCTTGGCTTTTTCCAGATATAAAAGAACTGATGATTTTGTAATGATTAGATAAGGTAGTATTCCATTAATATCGATCATAATCGTTGTGCTGGAAAATCATAATTGGTACTTAAATTGGAAGTCTACCTATATGATAAATTTAAAAGGAACTAGCTGTTGCCCGCCAACTTCGTCCACGAATTATTTTTATAAAATTTAACTTCCCTATTTTAATCGGATTTTGTTAATCATTTAAGGGCTTTCATCTTTTTCACTGAACCTTGTTTGTTTAAATAAATGTAGCCTAAGTTATTCCATGTAGGTACATAAGCTATCTATCAATATACTTCCGTCCCGCTAAAATCAGTCTAGCCGTTCGGATATTACCCGGAACAAACAGGCAGACAGACAAAAACTGTTCGTTTATAAGTACTTACCGTATATAATTTCATAGGGATTCAATAAAATAAATAATATTTTTTTTAAATACAAACAGACACTTTTATTTATTATAAATAAATAAATAAAATCATTTAATTCAGACAAAAAAGTCCATAGGCAAGGCAAAGTGGGTTAGTAACAAAAATGTTTGCTTATAACTAATGTTAGTAATTAAAACTAAACAAAAAGGAAATAGGCATAGGTTATTTGTATACCTAGATAATTTGATTTACTATGTACAATTAAAAGAAATGAACGAATTCTAAAAATTGTTGTCAATATCAAAGAAACGGCTCTATCTTTATTGCCAAAAAACGTTTAAATATTACCTACTTATCGTAATTGAGTCACCAGGCGACTGAAAGGATTAATGTGTTGTCGTGTCAGATTATCTCATAGGTGCAAAGTCGGTTCACCTAATGGTTCCGATTTAATTTGTATCTAAAACACAAGAGCTTCGAGTCCAAGTCGCCTATTTGGTAAAGCCCCAGGCTTTTGGGTCAATCTTACTTCATTATTTTCAACTACTGTAAGTCTTGCCGAAGAGACTCATTAGCAGCCCACAAATCATCGAGACATAATTGTAGTTTGATTGACCCATGTCCCAGAAGAATAATCAAAGATTTTAACTATCTTGGCACCCGCAATGAAATTAATAAAAAAAAGGAACTTAGACTGTAATGTACTCACTGCTTGGACACAGGCCTTCTCTCTATGAGAGGGAGTGGGCTATAATCCACTTCACAAGCTCAATGCGAGTTGGTAGATGACAAATGTCTCCTAGAAAGATTATTAGATCCTATAAGACATGCCGGTTTGCTCGTGATGTTTTCCTTCACCGGAAAACTTGACAGTTTGGCAAAAACCAAAGATTCCTCTCTCCATATCCAACCTCGTGTTTAGCCCATTAATAATCTAATTACGAAAACACAAAGGCTAGGTAAGGCTGCGATCTCTCGGAGACACACAAAGTGAATCTGCGTCGTGAATCCTTGCCCAAATTATTTTTGGGTTCGGCAGTTATGAAGCGGCGCGAGGATTTGACTCCGGCCGGGTTATGAGCCCGACTCAAGTAAATGCGTATAAAAAAGGAATTTCACTCATCGTTCCTCTGAGCTGCGAAGGTTGACGTTAAGAAGTGCCTCCAGGAATTCCGACGTGAAATATTACCGAAGATATTCGTGTGAATACTCATGTGCAGAATGGATTAAAGAATTTTGAAACTTTATTGGTTATTTAGATTAAAATTTTTGGTTTAGTGAAACATGTCACAAGTGTTTATTTTTGTTTATCGGATATTATTCCACTCGGTGACTAAATGACTATACAACGGAAAAGTATTCTATAGCTATATTTAAGCTAATCTATCGCATCGCAAGATAAGTTGTTTATAATGAATTAAATAATGTCACTTAAACATCGTATCGAAAATAATCTTTTTTTTAGGAACGATAGCATTAAACGTAGATATTTAAAATACTGTGATGAAACAGGCTGAAAATGTATTCATTAATAAAATTAGAATTATAATGCCACTTCGACTTTATGTAAGGCAGATAACCAAACTGACGATTGTCGTTAACCCCTACTTTATTGAACGAAGTGTCAATTTACTATCAATAATATCTATAATACAAAACATTAAAGTATCAATAGTATCGTGACGTAGAGTGCGTAAGAACATTATTTTGATTAATAAAAGTAATGCCTTATATCCTATAGTCCCATAAGTAAAGGCACGTCATGTATCGTTTCCTGTTGTTAATACATCGCTTTGATAAATGAAAGTGATCATTACTCGTTAGCAATAATATTATGATCTGTTTCTCATCTATATTCAATTTAATGGTGGGAAGTGTAATAAACTGGTAGTTAGTTATTTTGAGTACATGCCACTATTTAGATATTTAAATAATAAGCTAGACACTGATGAGATAAATGTTTTCATTGATTCATAAACACAGACCATCCGTCCGTCTTATGACGACGACAGGCCTTGTCGACGGCGTATTCGTGTTCCACTCGCGCCTCATAGAAATGTCAGCAACATTGCACTGCCGGGGCTGCGGGTTGTTCGAAAGAGATACCGCAGCCCCGGATAGGCACGGGGCTAAGAAGGAACATGAGTGGTTTTTAGTCAGTAGAAGTCTGACACTCCCTTCCGCTGCGCCCAGAGTGGGAGCAGTCATTTGATGATCTCCGAAACTCCAAAAAAAAAAGGTTCATTATTTCGCAAACTGATACCATGAACTGAATTTAATATAAGAAAGATACTTTTTTCCGTTATTAAAATAAAATAAAATTATATTAAAAAACCTCTACCATCAAAATGTTTGAAACAATTAACTTTATATTAACCAATAAAATATAGCGCTCACTGACCGTTGACCACTTTTCATCCTTATTTTTCCTCAGGGCAGTAGTACATAATTATAGGGTGTATGTTTGAATAACGTAGAGAAAGTCTCAGTTCTTAGTATCTAGTAGCCATCAGTGTTATGTTATAGCTCGTCCGGGAATATACTACCGTTAAACTTAGGTAAATCAGTGCTTATTACCGATGTAGGTATTGTTAATTATCACTTGCTTCTGTGAAGGAAAACATCGTTAGGAAACAAGCTTCCCTTTTTTTTGCAGGTTGGGAAATCATCAAATGACTTCCTCCATGGGTAGAGCGGTAGGGAGTCAGACTTCAAATGACTAAACCACCCATGTTCCTTCTTAACCCTTGCGCCGAGGCCGCAGTATCTCTTTCGAACAACCAATATTATAAAGAGGAAAGATTTGTATGTCACGTATGTTTGTAATGAAATAACTCAAAAACTACTGCGCCAATTTCTAAAATTCTCTCGCCATTGAAAAGCCACATTCACCCTGAGTAACATAGGCTACTTTTTATCCTTGTATTCTCATGGGAACGGGAACTACGCGGGTGAAACCGCGTGACGTCCGCTAGTAATATTATAAAGAGGAAAGATTTGTATGTCACGTATGTTTGTAATGAAAAAACTCAAAAACTACTGATTATACCGATTTATAAAATTCACTCACCATTGAAAAGCCACATTCACCCTGATTAACATAGGCTACTTTTTATATATGTATTCCTACGGGAACGGGAACTACGAGGATGAAACCGCGTGACGTCCGCTAGTTTAAAATAAAGGCGTTGTTGTAATCCGGTTTAAGGACATACTCGTATACGGGTGCCAATGTAATTACCCCATGAGCTATTTTATCTTTGCTCTAGGAAGACAACGCACCTGCAATGCCTCTGGCATCGTAGGTGTCTATAATAGGTGGCGGTTCCACTTAGTCAATTATATAATAATAATAGGTAACATTACCAGGCTATTAACCGTAATAGGCTGGTAATAAGATTTATTATTACATGATTGGAACAGCTTGAAGTAGACAAACGCTTCTTCTCGTACAGAGGCGGAGGCAGTGTTGACTAAGCTTTTGTAATTACAGACTTATGTGTATGCTGAGGTTTGTTCAAAAGATATACCGCGGCCCCGAAACACAAAGGGCTATGAAAGAACATGGGTGGTTTATTGTCAGTAGAAGTCTGATACTCCCTTCCGCTCCGCCCAGCGCACATCATCATCATCATCTAATGACTCCTCATTAGATGATTTTCCACACACCATAAAAAAGTCTTATTTATAAACTAGCTTTGCTACGTTCTCGTGAAATTATGATATTAGGTCCCTATTCAAGTCAAATTTTGTAACCAAGGTTACAGTGTTTTCATATTTTGGTACTGAAATCAAATCTTTATTTCTAAAATAACTTTTATTTTAGCCCTAGTTACTTCCCGTTAAAATCGGTTCCGTAGCATCTGAGTTTAGCGGAAACAAACAAACAGATATAATTTTCTTCCTTTCTTTCTTTTGTTTCAGACCGACTAAAAATTTGTTAGATAAATGTACCTACCGTATTTATATGCATTCAGTTGACAAAACAAATCTAATTAGTCCGTCAGATAGATTTCCAAAAATATTGGACATATATTTTTTCTTTTATTCACGTAAACAAAAAATAAAGACAGATACAGTGCTTTTAAAACTCTTATGGCGTCACATCGCAGTACACTTTTTTTCACGTAGTGACGTCACAAGCTCCCACACCACACATTTTTTTATTAATTCGGTAAAACAAAAAACACGTATCCAATATTTTTCGATAATCTAACTGACGGACTAAACAGAACCATATTTTTTTTAGTCAGTAAACATCCCTATTCTTAAGTCTATCTGTCTATGATGTACAGACTCCTGCACATCAAGCTACTCGAAAGTTCGAAACTATCAAATTTTGCCAATTAACCTTGAACCTAACGCGTTTTCGATAAAGTTTAAAATGTAAATCTATTCAAGAAAGACAGAATGTAGTAGCTTCTTGCAGTAGCTCTTTAGTTAAAAGAATTCTAGCTATTTATGCAGGTATTTAGTACTTATACAACTTTTTTGTTTATTTCCCTGCTTCTTTTTTTTTTTTTTTTTATATCTGTAAAGCGTTGTTCGTGTATTGTTTTTTCCTGTATGCACGGTATGTTAAACATCCATGTACAATCTCACATACCACTGATCAAACAAGCACACACTTGAAGTCCAGAACATCATCACATTAATTGACTCGCGTCTTATCACATTAATTAACTCGCGTCTTATATTAACCTTCGTTCCAATTAAACTCAATCAAACAATAATTCTGTTCAAGTATCTCATGATGCTATTAAATTTTAGAAATTCCTTTCTGAAATTCCTTTCTGACTGCCAAGAAATATATAATGATAGCATATTGGATATGTCTCGCGATTCGAAAGTCATCCCTCACACAAACTGTCACTTTACACTTTTACGCCTGCATCACTTAATTGGGTTTACCTTTAAATCTACCATAACCTTTTATTTATTAACAAGACAAGTTTCGTGTAACTATGTTGTTAGCGTGTGGTACGTTTTACTTACATAACATAACATCACACCTGTAATCTCCGAAGGTTAAGGCAGAGATGTACATAATAGGACACCAATATTTCGCCAGTTATGTTTCAGCCCCATGCAATAGGGAGCATGCTTATTGCCATCATCCGGATAACCGATATCGAACCAAGGACCTACACGAGTACACTACTTATCGCGGCCTCGACATAGAGGGCTAAGAAGGAACATGGGTGGTTTTTAGTCAGTAGAAGTCTTACACTCCCTTTCGCTCTGCCCAAGAGCGGGAGGGGTTATACAATGATTTCCCACCCGCCAAATAAAAAAATAAAAAAAAGACCTCATGCTGTGGGTTGTTCACAAGTTACCGCGGCCTCGACATATAGGGCTAAGAAGGAACATGGGTGGTTTTTAGTCAGAAGTCTGACACTTGACTTTCGCTCTGCCCAACAGCGGGACCCCTTTTTTTTTTTTTTTTTTGGTGGGTGTAAAATCATCGAATAACCCCTCCCGCTCTTGGGCAGAGCGAAAGGGAGTGTCAGACTTCTACTGACTAAAAACCACCCATGTTCCTTCTTCGCCCTCTATGTCGAGGCCGCGATAACCAGAGGACTACCCGCAGCCCCGACAGGCGTCGGCCCTTTCGGGCCCCTCCCATGTTGCTGACATCTCTTTGAGGCGCGCGTGGAACACGAACGCGCCGTCGACACGGCCTGTTTTCGTCGTGAGACGGACGGACGGCGAGTTAGCCCATCACTCACCGTCCACAGGCCCGCGTCTACGGTGGCCGGAGGTCATCGCGGGACCCCCGACGCCCGGAGCGCCTCCCGCGGCAGCTGGGACGAGAGGTTCTCTCCCTCTCGCGTTCCGCCACCTCCTTCGCCAGCATCACTGCTTCGCAGAAGGAGGCGACCGCCATTCCTCCTCGCCCCGGACCATGGCTTGCACCAGGGCCGGGCGCGAGAGGTCGCCGCCGCCAATCGCCGCTACGAGAACACGGCGGGGCTCCGCCCAAGCGGGGCACACCTCCACTGTGTGCTCCACCGTGTCCTCCGGCCGATCCTCACAATGGTGGCATCCGGGCGTTTCCTCCCGCCTGATTCGGTGCAGGTACCTCCCGAAACAACCGTGTCCGGTGAGGACCTGCGTCAGACGGAAGGTGAGGGCGCCGTGGCGCCTCTCAAGCCACTCCTCAAAGAGGGGACTTACCGCCACTATCGTGGCGTGCCCTGCACGGGGTTGCGACAGTCGCTGTCTCCATGCCGCCATGAGATCGCACCGGAGGTCTGTCCGCCGCGCAGCAATTTGCCGCGGCAGCGGAGTGACCCCCCGGCGCAGCGCCTCCGCGCGCCATTGATGCAGGCGCGCGACGACTATCGCCTCCAGATCCCACGGCGGCAATCCGGCAAGGAGGTTCGCCGCTTCGCGGGAGATCGTGCGGTACCCCCGTACCGTCCTTACGGCCATGACCCTTTGGGGCACGTTCAGGTAGTGGGCGGCCCGCTTCCTCAAAGCAGGCGCCCACACCGGCGCCCCGTAAAGGGCCATGGACCGCACGATCCCCGCGTAGAGCCTCCGGCAGGAGGCGTTTGCCCCCCCCAGATTGGGCAAGAGCCACCTAAAGGCAGCCCCGGCCCGCTCCAGTCTGGGAGCCAAACGTCGGAAGTGCTCCACGAAGTTCCAACGGCTGTCGAGGACGAGTCCTAGGTACTTCAAAGTACACTCGACGCCGATGGGAACCCCTCCCACCATTAACTGGGATCCCGACGGCAGCGCATTCCCACGTCCATGGAAGCCCATGGCCTCCGACTTGTGAAGCGCCACCTCGAGACCCAGCTGCCGGATCCTCTCTACGACTATCGCAACCCCGCGTGTCAAGTTGTCGGCCGCCGCCTCGTACGACCCACCCTGAGCTAGCACCAGCGTATCGTCCGCGTAGCAGACCACGCTGACGCCGCTAGGGAGGTCGGCGCGCAGCACCCAGTCGTAACCGATGTTCCACAAGGGCGGCCCCAGAACCGATCCCTGTGGAACACCGCACGACATCTCTCGCCGGTTCCACTGTCCGTCTTGACCAGGGTAGATGACAGCCCTGTCAGTCAAATAGTCCCCGACCACACGACGAAGGTAGGTCGGCACCCGGTGATACCGGAGTGCCTCCCTAATGCAGCTCCAGGGCATAGTGTTGAAGGCGTTGGCGATGTCGAGAGACACCGCCAAGACCACACCGCCCCGAGAGACCGCAGCCCCCGTCGTGAGGGCTCTCACGCGCATGATGGCGTCCACCGTCGAGCGCCTCTTGCGGAAACCAAACTGGTGTTCCGCAAGATCCGGACCCATTCCCTCCAGGTGCTCGGCGAGGCGGTTTGCAATTACTCTTTCAAAGAGCTTGCCCACCTCGTCGAGCAGCACAATGGGCCGGTATGCGGACGGCGAGTCCGCCGGGCGCCCCGGCTTCTGGATGAGGACCAGCTTCCCCGTCTTCCAACGAAGCGGGAACTGGCCTCTCTCCATGCATGCGCTAAAGAACCCCTCCATTCGGGGCCCAAGAGCCTCTGAGGCCAGGACCCAGGCTTTGCCAGGCAAGCCATCGGGTCCCGGGGCGGTATTTTTGGCACTCAGCCTACGTACCGCCGCTCTCAGGTCTACCCCAGTCACCTCCGGAATGTCGTCATCGGTTCCTGAATGGTCCGCTTCCGGCATCGCGGATGGCGGAGCCATTGGCGGGGGAGGATGCTCCCCTCGCGAAGGGAACAGAGCGCTCACCACGTCCTCCACGAGCTCAGGCCGGAGACTCTGCGTCAGCGGGGGGGCCCGGGTGCGGAGTTGATTCCTCACCGTCTTGTAAGGGCGCCCCCACGGATCTCTGTTCAGAGTCTCCAGCATCTTCTCGCGGGCCTCGTTCTTGGCCCGCTTACAAGCCTCGCGGAGGGTGGCCTTCGCCGCCCTGTACCCCTCATACAGCTCCGCCTCAATGGCTTCCGCATTCGGAGGCCGAATGCGGCGCCTGCGATGCCTGGTGTACAGGTGCCGCGCCGCCATACACTGTTTACGCAGGTACGACAGCTCTTGCGACCACCAGTACACCTGACGCCGGGCGCTTCCTGGCCGGACTCGGGGCATTGCCATGTCACATATCTCGGACATGGCCTCCTGGAACCAACCCGCCTCGGTGTTTACGTCGGCGGGCCTGACCGGTGATTGCACCCAGGCCCGCACGATCGAGGCTTCCAGGAGGAGCTCCCTGTCCAGCTGCCTCAGCGCCCAACGCGGACCACTCGGGGTCTGTGGGACCGGCGCACTTGGGGACTGGGCAGAGACCTCAAACCGGATATACCGGTGGTCGGAATGGGTCTCCACCCTTTCCATGACGCGCCAGTCGACGACACGCCGTGACAGAGCGGAGCTGGCGAACGAGATGTCCACCACCGACTCGCCCCGCATCCGCACGCACGTGGGTACAGAACCCCGGTTCAGGATGTCCAGGCCTGTTTCCAGAGCCCAGCACTCGACCATCCCACCCCGCACATCCGTGTAACGGGAACCCCAAGCCAAGCTCTTGGCGTTGAAGTCCCCGAGCACTAATACGGGGAGGGAATAGCCTCCGATGACGACACTTAACTCCCTGAGGGAGTTTTGGAACTCGGCGAGAGTTCGGCTCGGAGAGAAGTAGACTCCCGCGACTACGATCTCTCCGAACCGTGCTGCTACGCACCCCTGACCCTTTTTGACCATCTCTAGAGTCGGGGTGCCGGCGGCGGCCGACGCAATAATGGCCACTGAGCCACTAAGGTCCTCCACCCAGTCTGGCCTGGGCGGGACAAAATAGGGCTCAGCGACCACGGCGATGTTTATCGACCACTGCGCCATACTCTGGAGCAACAGATCCTGAGCGCAGGCGCAGTGGTTGATATTCGCCTGGAGGAGGCTTAATAGGGCCATTAATGGCAGTCCATTTCAGCCCCCTCCGGGACCTCCTGTGGCACCACCGCAGCGGGAGTTGCGGTGGCGGCGTTGGCTGCAGCGGCGGCGTTGGCGACGGTGGGGTTGGTGGTTGCGGAGGGCCTCCCCTTCCCCTGGGCCTTGGCGGGTGGAGTGCAGGCCTTGCCCCCCGCCCGGTGCTCGGCCGGCTTCCCAGCCGCCGCACATGCATCGCAGTGCGGCGTGGCCAGGCAAGCCGCGGCCTTGTGACCGGGCTGACCGCAACAGCGGGACCCCTTATTTGATGATTTTCAACCCTCCAAAAAAAATGCTTAGGAGTCACGAATGACTACTAGACCAAGAAGCAGTTTTTTCTACACAAGTAACATTATTTTTCTTTTCTCTTTGGTTTGCAAACTCCTTTCTCTTCATCAAATAACACAGGTTATTTCATTTCCCTATAGTTACTTAAGATTTTGGCGTAATTAGGTTAATGCCGTCTACCAATGTCAACGCTGTTTTATGTTAATAAAATAATCCTTGATTCTTGAGTGAAAGCGGAAATAAAAGAGCAAACAAAAAAAGGACAATGCAATTTATGAGCAAGGTCGTTTTTTGCTTGCAATCAAAAAATCTTAATTCAGGGGATTTGTTTTCTATTTTTGTACGGTTTTTACAGAAGACTTATAAAAAATGAAGTAGGAAGTGAAATGGAATGAATGTCTATTCCTGTACCATAGATATTTACAGAATAACACGACCTTCTAAAACCTTTAATGCCTTAGTTTTCTTTATTCGTCTTATACATTCGCCCTGTCCACCTTTCGCACCACTCAGATGAAAATGTTGTGTTAATGTGCGTTTTAGAATAGAATAGAATAGAATATAATAGAATCTTTATTTGCTTAGAATGTAGGTACATAAAAAATAAGCTGGAAAATAATATATAGGAATCCATGTACATTCTGCCTTAATATAGCATGCAAATATAATACATAGCAGAGAATAGTAAGCATAGGTATTACAAAAAATTATCATTTAAGAAATCCTGAACAGAATAATAACATTTGTTTACAAGTAATTCTGTGAAATGTTTTTTAAATTTTTGCAACGGTAAGTTTTTCATTTGTTCTGGTATTTTATTAAAGATTACAGGAGCCATACAAATCACATTTCTTTTCAATAAGCTAGTTTTAAATACACCCGTGCATAATAGATTCTGGTATTGAGATCTCATAGCTGTAGTTCGTTTTCTAGTTTCTATTAAAGTTGCAAATAGACATCGATTTGTTATTACGAATATTGCTAATTCGAGTATATAGAGGCATGGGAAAGTTAATAATTTATGATACTTAAATATAGGAACGCAACTGTCTGTTACTTTAAGACCAAATATAGCTCTCAAACAGCGCTTTTGAGCTTGAAGATGCTTTCTCGTTCACTACAGTGACCCCAAAATATTATACCATATCTTAATATGGAAATCACTAGACCATGGTAGGCTACTAATATTGTCGATAGATTTACTTTTTTCGATAGATTATGCAACATAAATGCAGCGCAGAAGACGCGCTACAAAAAGCTGACGTATTTTTTTTAAAGAATTTCAAAAAACAATATCGAAACCTCTTTTAATAGACTTGTATACAGGCATACAAGTTGACCTCCAATTTCTTTTTTTCAAACATTTGTGGAACGCAACGCGAACCTTTTAACAAGATAAAACCAGAATATTTTATTTTTAACCTTATTCGGGCATCGGCTAGTAGGTACTGTATAAAGTTTTACAAAACCCTAAACTCTTGTCTTTGTTCTAGCGGGAGTAGCGATCATGGTGTGCGCAGGAGCAGCGGCGACACGTTGGGCGCGACGTGATTGGCCGCTCGCCAACAACCCAGTGTGGGAGGTCTACAAGCTACTGTGGAGGATATTTGAGCCCATGCTCTTCACCCTCAGCGGGTATTTCTTAGATGTACATATCGCTTTCACCAACCTTTTTGTGCAAGTAACATGTGTTTGTAACTTTGTATGATAAAGGTAGAAGTACAGACGCCAGCACAATCAACAAAAGTTACCCCAAACAGTCAAATGTCTCAATCAACCTTGAACCAAACGCTTTAGCGATAAATCTGAAAATCTATTAGAGAATGACATACTGTAGTAGTTCGAAGTGCGTCTCTACTTGGCAGCCTAATGATCTCAATATATACCATGTTTAAGGGAAAATATTGTACATTATATTACACGTAGATAATTTTTTATTTGGGTATTGATTTATCAAAGGCAAGCAACAAAACCAATATTCCTCTTACTCTGTTAAAACCCGTTATGTGACAGGCCAGCCCAAAGCTAAAGTGTTACCGTAGGTATACACGACGACATATCAAAGCTACATACAAACCTAGTGTAACCTAAGCTCACCTTAGAAGCTCTTACAAGCTTGTCGTACAATGAGAGATTAGCTTATTGTGGTTTGAATAATTTGATTGGTCGTCGTGTACACATCAGCAGCACCATTATGTGCAGTCACCTGTAAAAATGCATGGTCAATTCAGAAATAAAATAGCGTGAAGCGAGAAATGACGCCACCTAACGTAAAAAAGAGATCGACTAATAAACGTTCACAGAATTAAATAGATACTAAAGTATTCATGCAATTTTGCAGATGACTGTACAAACATTTAGTAAAATTTAAAAGCTATTTTTTGGTGTAACAATAGTTACTGTTGGTACTTTGAAATGAGACCTATTTCGTAAAACTATGGCTCGTAAATTCCACTGTGTCTGACGTAAAACGTTAATTAATATGCAGTAGCAGAAAATCACAAGTTTTGTGATATATTGGTGCTCGTGACTTTACCTCCTGTACAATATATTCTTACTTTTGTATTATATATTTATTATATTTATATATATATATATATATTTTAAATAAAAACGTTGCCCCACACTAGGAATTTCTCCTGTATCGTGGGTGCGTTCACAAACATTTAAATTCACATACACAAATACCCAGACCCGAAACAACTATCTGTAGGTCATACAAATATTTGTTCCGTGCGGGAATCGAACCCGCGACACGCAGCGCAGCAGTCCATTGCTTGAGCAACTGCGCCAACCGTGCCGTCAAATACCTACACCAAATACTTTTTTTTTGGTCTTCTGGTCCTGACAGAAAGATTAACTAATAAGTTTTAAAGCAAGCACATGATTGATTGACACAGGTTACGAAGAACAATTTTAATCTTAGTTTTGTTTTACCGTCTGGAACAACACAAGAACAAATTCTCGGAAACTTCGTAGTCAAGTAGTCCTTTATTTGTGTAAGCCTAAGAATTCTGCATTAAGTTATCCTTATCCCGTGGTTAAATGTAGGAGCTGGCCTAAACCTTTGGTCAAGGTTTTTTTTGTCATGAGAGTTTGACTCACCCGTAATCAGGCGCTTTATATATTATTTAAAATAATATGAAATATGGTAAAAATAATTAGATTTTAATAGCCACCTAAATAAACCGTTTAAAACAGTTTAGCAGTACCACTAACGAGAAACAAATGATTTTCTAAAGTACCATTAATTGCAAGTTCCAGTTACAACCCAAAATAACAATTTTATTAAAACACATATATTAAGATAACATCACACATGTAATTTCCGAAGGGTTAGTCAGAGATATACCTAACAGTACACTCATATTTCGCCGGCTATGTTAAACTCCCATGTAATAGGGCAAGCCTAATTTTATTGTTTTCTAGTAAATAAATAAGTTGCCAATTTAAACCCTAAATTTCTTCCAGGTATCACAAATAAACGCGAAGGATCTGTGCCTGATCCTCGGATGCATCTTCTCAGCGCTAGTTCTGCGACTGCTGACAGCTTTCCTAGTCGCACTCGCTAACGACCTGTCCGTCAAAGAGAGCCTTTTTATCGCCGTAACGTGGATACCTAAAGCTATTGTAGAGGTACGCTATTTATATCTTTCCTAGTATTGTTTGCGGTAAAATGTTTCAGGTAAAACATTGTTGGAGCATCATTGATTGTTCTAACGACAGCGGACTCGTGTTTGTTTGTAAATGTTTCGTTTATACTTTCTTTTGTTTGCTTTTTTATCAGTGAGAGACACTTTCATTGCGATTTCAACTGGTCAATTTTATTTTTATTTAAGTTCTCATCAATTGAAGCTCTCAACGACGATGCGAAGCTGAATTAAGCTAAATGTTGGGCAAGCCGTAATAAAATTATTAGTCACTTGATTCAAGGAATATATTTTTCAGTGCGCTGTTTTTTTGCGCTCTTTCAAGCGGAGATTCAATTTAAAAAACCTTAATTGGTTAGGAACAGAACCTAAAAGTTTTTATAGCGAAATTGCAAATTAGAATTGTAAATGTTACTTTAACAAAGCCAAGAAATTGGCGATGTGCTATCAGTCTATATACCACCATGTTTGTAAAAACAAAGAACAAAAATATTGTAATTTTTTGTTGCCAAATAACATCTGCCCTTCATAATAGGCATCATCAACAGTACATCCGCAGATGTATTACCACGAATTTAAACATTTCATAATTAAATATGTATGAACATTTCACTATGTCAAAAAAGGGTTTTCGCGTGGTGAGCTATAATTAATACAGGCACTCGATCACCATCCATCACCAGAGCAGAGACCTTGGAGCCGCATTGCTTCCTACTCTTTAATCATGTGCTCTGTAACATTACACTAAATACACATAAACATTATTACCAACGTACCGAAAACCTCGTAGCTAAATAATAACACCTACTCGGGGTGATTGGCTAGATTGTTCCGTGGATGGGTGATCACCGATTAAATACCGAGTTTTCTCCGTACCTTTTTTTTGGCGGGTGGAAAATCATCAAATAACCCCTCACGTTCTTGGGCAGAGCGAAAGGGAGTGTCAGACTTGTACTGACTAAAAACCACACATGTTCCTTCTTAGCCTTTTCCGTCGACGCCGCGGTATCTCTTACAACAACCCGCAGCCCCGACGGAAAACCTTTCCTCCTTTCCTTTGGAAAGCCTTCGGTTCCTGCTGTCGTTTTTAGATCTCTGACTGTTGATTAGGACAGATAATTAACCTTAACATTAACCTACAGATAATAATGAATGGCTCAAAAACTTTGACAACCTGTCTTATCAAAGGGGTATCGTATTCCCTGTCGAGGCCGCGGGTATTCCTCTGGTTATCGCGGCCTCGACATAGAGAGCGAAGAAGGAACATGGGTGGTTTTTAGTCAGTAGAAGTCTGACACTCCCTTTCGCTCTGCCCAAGAGCGGGAGGGGTTATTCGATGATTTTACACCCACCAAAAAAAAAAAAGGGGGTATCGTATTACGCAGTACTAACTGGGTTGTGGGGATCAGTTCGCTTAATATAAAATACTAGTATTCAGCTGCATCCAAAACACAAAAATAACCGACGGGAAAAGCCTAGGCAAATGATGAGCTTACCGCACTGAAAACCAAACAATTAAATCTGTGTTAAACAACACTGTCATAAATTGCCATTTAAGGAGACAATCCTGTTCGCCTTTTGGGAATGCTGTGAAATTGGCAACGCTATCTCTTTCAGTGTTACATTGGAATCCAATTTTATCACTGTATCCTAGGTTTATACAAGTGTGTTTGAGTGTGTTTGTTTGTGTGTGTCTGTGTTTGTACAAGTGTTTGTGTGTGCGTGTGTTGTGTGTTGTGTGAACTTGTGTGTCTTAGTGTGTGTGTTGTGTGGGTTTATAAAGTGTGGTTATAGTTTAAACCTAATAATATCTTGAAGAGTTAAAGTATCACAGTTTGTCGTAGTTTGCAAGTTACAATACCCACTTTTGTGTGGGTATGTTAAAACTACCTTCCATTATTAATACACTACACGAAAGCATTGTATCGCTTCGATATCTGAAATACTACTTACCTCATTACTAAAATACATGTTGAACATAAACACTATTATTTATTCATTTACACCTTGATTGCGTCGTATTACGTCGAGTTTGTGCATTATTTACTTTATTGGGTCATTAATATATATTTCAAACTGCCGCGTTGCTTGGTCTAGTGATCACAATCGCGACTACTGAGGATCCTGAGTTCGATTGTCGGATCGGGCAAATAGTGAAAAGTAAATGTTTACTTACTGAAATATGATTCTAATTAGTCCGTCTGTTAGATTATCGAACAATATTGGATACGTATTTTTTGTTTTATCAAATCAATAAAAAATGACGAAAATAAAACGCGTCAAAGATTTGAGTGGGGGGGTTGTGACGTCACTAACCGCTAAGAAATGTCATAATAATGTCTTAGAATATGACGTCACACGAGTTTTTAAAGCACTGTATCGTCTTCATTGTTTGTTTACGTGAAAAGAGAAAGAATATGTATCCAATATTTTTTGGAAATCTACCTGACGGACTAATTAGATTTTTTGTTGGTGTTGGGTAATTCAAGCTGGAATTTCTGAGTATCAGCAACGGAGTCTGAATTTGTGCACAGTTGATGTCAATAGTCTCACTCCCTTATCATCATCAGCCTATAATGTTCCCACTGCAGGGACTCAGGCCTCCTCTCTTTTTTTTTAAAAAAAAACCTTGCCCACACTAGAAAGAACAATGGCAGCCGCCCATACATTAATTTAGCTGATGTAAAATACCGTCGTCTTTAAATGAAAAATATCTTGTTTAACTCGCCGTCAACTTCTGAATTAGTCTGCGCAAGAATTTTGGTTCGAGAAGGCCGAGAATAATAGAAATTCAGTGATGAACTTTTGTAGGTTATGTCTATGGTAACAACATTGCATTAGTATTTCTACTTTCCTTACCCAGTTTTTGCAGCATGCAATGTTTTTTAAAAGGTAGGTAATCCCAGTGGTTATAAATACTCTTTGGCACGCCTTACTATAGGTATACAATTGGTATCATGTACACAGGGCGGCTCATCAAGCTTTACATTTCCAGTATAACGTGGCTTCGATTTGTATATATTTTCTGTACAATGAGAGATCAACAAAAAAGCGCAAGCGCATAAGCGTCTGTGACATTGACGTAATCAACCATTGTCAAACACAATTATTTGTAACTAAGTATTAGTCTTTTTACCAGGTCATTAATTGAAAGTAATTTATTTATTTTTACAGTACAAAGGTTTTACCTCCCAGCAAGGAACACTTC